>JAUCEB010000005.1:0-10000000 GCA_033557925.1 Phytophthora x cambivora
CCCTAGAACCCCCTAAACCCTAAACCTAAACCCTAAACCCTAAACCCTAAAACCCTAAACCCTAAACCCTAAACCCTAAACCCTAAACCCTAAACCCTAAACCCTAAACCCTAAACCCTAAACCCTAAACCCTAAACCCTAAACCCTAAACCCTAAACCCTAAACCCTAAACCCTAAACCCTAAACCCTAAACCCTAAACCCTAAACCCTAAACCCTAAACCCTAAACCCTAAACCCTAAACCCTAAACCCTAAACCCTAAACCCTAAACCCTAAACCCTAAACCCTAAACCCTAAACCCTAAACCCTAAACCCTAAACCCTAAACCCTAAACCCTAAACCCTAAACCCTAAACCCTAAACCCTAAACCCTAAACCCTAAACCCTAAACCCTAAACCCTAAACCCTAAACCCTAAACCCTAAACCCTAAACCCTAAACCCTAAACCCTAAACCCTAAACCCTAAACCCTAAACCCTAAACCCTAAACCCTAAACCCTAAACCCTAAACCCTAAACCCTAAACCCTAAACCCTAAACCCTAAACCCTAAACCCTAAACCCTAAACCCTAAACCCTAAACCCTAAACCCTAAACCCTAAACCCTAAACCCTAAACCCTAAACCCTAAACCCTAAACCCTAAACCCTAAACCCTAAACCCTAAACCCTAAACCCTAAACCCTAAACCCTAAACCCTAAACCCTAAACCCTAAACCCTAAACCCTAAACCCTAAACCCTAAACCCTAAACCCTAAACCCTAAACCCTAAACCCTAAACCCTAAACCCTAAACCCTAAACCCTAAACCCTAAACCCTAAACCCTAAACCCTAAACCCTAAACCCTAAACCCTAAACCCTAAACCCTAAACCCTAAACCCTAAACCCTAAACCCTAAACCCTAAACCCTAACATTTACCTTTCAACTTTCTTACCTTTTTCTTATATCTCTAAACTCTAACCACTATAATAATTTTTCGTCATTTACTAACACCATATATAAAACCCTACATTATACATTCAAAACCATAAACTATTAATTATAATACCAAACCCCAAACTTAAATCTTCTCCTACACCTTTCTTACTTTATTTTCCTAACATATATTTCTTAATTTCACACAATATACACTACATCTTTAACTCTACCCCCTACCCACTCTTTTCTTCCTACTCTTTACTTATATATCTTAACTCTACACATTATACACAAAACCTTTAACTCTACCTCCTACACACTTTTTAATTTCTACTTCTCTTAACTCTATATACTATTTTATTCTTTAACTCTACCTCCTACACACTCTTTACTTTCTACTCCTAACCTAAACCATTATTCATTATAAACATTCCACCCCAACCACATAACCTTTAACTACACCTCCCACACACTCTTACATTTCTTTTTTTATCTCCAACATCTTAACTCTACACATTATACTTACAATATATTCTACACCTACATTATATACTTAAACCTACATTATTTATTCTAAATCATTTACTAACCCACATCATCCATACTAAATCATTACCCAATAATTACAACCCTCCACCTCAACCCTAAAACCTTTAACTCTATCTCCCACACACTCTTAAATTTCTACTCTTAACAATAATATCTTAACTCTACACATTATACTTACAAATCATATTAACCCCCCCCCCACTGAACCTTTTACTCCACCTACCACACACTCTTCAATACAAACCCAAATATAATTTTTATCCCACCTCCTACACACTCTTTACTATATTATCCTAAACACAAAACACAAACTTTAACACTACCTCCTACAAAATATTTACTTTCTACTCTTAACTCCATCTCCTAAATCTACACATTATAAACAAAACCTTCAACTGTACCTTATATACACTCTTTACTTTCTACTCTTAACTCACATCTCTTAAATCAAACACAAAACTTTAACTCTACCTCCTTCACAATCTTTTCATTCTACTCCTAACTCATATATCTTAACTTTAAACATAATAAACAAAAACCTTCAACTCTACCTCCTATACACTCTTTTCCTTTCTATTCTTAACTCTCATATTTTATCTCTACACATTATACACTAAACCTTTAACACAACCTCCTATACATTTTTTTCTACTCCTAAATCATATTTCTTTACTTTACACACTATAATAATTATTCTTCATCATTAACCTTCACCATACATTAAACCCAACATTATCCATTCTAAACCATTAACTAATAATTTCTATCCTAATCCCCCAACACAAAACTTAACCTCTACCTCCTCTAACATCTACCTCCTCTACACTATTTAATTCCTACTCTTAACTCATATCTCATAAATCTACTCATTATACACAAAACCTTTAACTCTACCTCCTACCTTTTAATTCCTACTCTCAACTCTTATCTCTTAAATTTACACTTTATACACTAAACCTATTACTTTACCTCCTATACACTCTATAGTTTCTACTCTTAACTCTCATCTCTTAACTCTACACATATTACACAAATCATTAAACCTCACCTCCTATATACTCTTCAATTTCTACTCGCAACTCTTATCTCTTAACTCTACACCCTAAACTCTACACACTATACTAATTATCCTTCATCCTTTATCTACACCATCAATTAAGCCCTACATTTTCTAAACCATTACCTATTATTATCATCCTAAACTCCAAACACATTTCTTAAACCCTACCTCCTACACAATATTTTCTTTCCATTCCTAACTTAACTTTACACCTAATACACAAAACCTTAAACTCCACCTCCTATATACTCTTTAATATCTACTCTCAACTATAATTTCTTAACTCAACACATTATACATAAAGCCTTTAAATGTTGGCATATATGTTATTCTAATATTTGAACTTTTACTATAACCAAAACATGTACCGATCAACGTCTTCAATACCAATATCCTTCACACATATCATGTTGTTATACTCTGATTTCTTTGTTATCCTATTCGTTTTCTTAGCATATCATTATGTTTTATGTTTATTCATTTGAACTTATACAACAACGTCACTATATTAAAAAATACATATTGAACTTTTTGCCATTATACAATACATAATCCCTATTTCTTTTTACCTCAATATCACTATATTTCCTCCTGTGATCAACCCCACTTTCTAGTTTTTTAAACAGCGGTAAGCCCGTATTTTAGCGGTTTCTGCATCCTTAAAACATCGTTTTCACCGGTTACAGACTATACAGTTTCCGTTGTTCAATCAAACACTATATTATAAACCTCGCGTCCATGCCTTGCTCGGCTGCGTCCTGGCCCTGCGGCGAGTGGTCAGCCATCTTTCACTCAACCGACCCGCTCGCGTTGTTCAATCAAACACTATATTATAAACCTTCTTCGAATAATATTTTCACAAATCACCATCTGATTAAACTTTATACACTTTTTATTATTTGAAATATCGACTCTAAATACTCAAACTCATCTACAGCGGTTAATGTGTTTTGAAAATACCCTTATTAGCGGTAACGAACTCTACGGGTTACATGCTTAGACTTTCATTTTTATACTATATTGCCAAGCGCCGCTGATACGCAGCGGTGCTTTTACTATCATTTGTAGCCGCTCCATCGATCTCCTCTGATCACTGACAATGGGTCTTGATCTGAGATTTGTCTCCGCATGGGCATCTCCATTGAGTCTCCTACGTCGATCTGCAAATGTTGATCCAGTCGAACGATCCTCGCCTTGTCATTATACAGCTGGTGACTTCCGCTGAGCTAGATCCGCACCTCTTCCGGGGGACACAGCGATCCATCCGCCAGATCCAGGCGGATCCTCGCCGGTACCATGTAGTCCATGTCCACGATAGCCTCGTGGCCGGATAGATCACCTACCCAGATATCGAACAGGTATACCAGATATCCTGCCAGCGTGATCTTGACCTGTGTCCTTCCGGCCGTCGAGTACACCGTCTCCCCGATGACTACGCAGTCTAGACTCTGACTTCTATCCACATAGCACCCCATCCGGTGAGCGATTGTGGTATCCACTATAGACACTTCGGCACCGGTGTCAAGGAGCAGGATCACTTTCTCATTGTTAATCTTTCCGGTGATCTTAGCCTGTCAGAACCACTTCCCTGGCGCATGATGCTTCCAATATTCTCTCGACTCTCCGGGCGAGAGATCCGAATGACTCGGATCTCCAGTTCGCTTACATTCAGCCACGAGACTATTATCCCGGCCATTAAACCTCGGACGGATAATCATGAATTTGATCAGTTGTCTTTAGCCGATCATAACTAGACAACTATTGGGGTAATTGAAACGCGGTTTGTGCCATTCGATAGATCTACATTAACTTAATCGGATAAGATAAACTGCGCTTCCACAACGGCAACAGGCTTTTTTTAATAGGGACGGTAATATATTTTCTTCGCCAGGAAAACGATTTGTGCCGAGACACATCAAATTCACTTCGTCATTTCTTTTCTTCCATTCGACGCCAGTCCCCCAAAATTGCAGATATAATTAAATGTGCCTTTGGCAATAGGTTGAAATCGGTTTGAGTCAAAACGGAGTCGTGGTTGCAGCACCATGCCTCATGGTCGGAGGCATCCAAGGCTTTCTGGTACTGTTGCTGTTACATATCGATATTAACGTTTCACTAGTCGACGCATGGTATATTGTGTCTCAGGGTATAATTTAACTTGAGAATAATATAAAGATGATCGGACTATGACGTTTGGATATGTTTTGACAGGTATTATAACACCAGCTGCAGAATTGCAACTTTCTGGATAAAAAACGTGATGGGGGTAATGTATTGGGAAGGATTTGAAATTTGCAGCTGTTGCGTACTCTAAGCCAATGGTGAAGCTGAAAAGCTCATACGTGGCCATGTCGCAATTGCAAACAATAATGCAAGAAATAGCGGTCTTTTTCAACAGCCGAAATGAAGATGAAAGGTTAGAGATACGCTAAAACAGACCACAAATTCAGAATCTACGCGCGATTTTACCCCTTATATCTAACTATCGCCATAGGTTTTGTAACGGGAACTAACCCCTACAATTGGTCAAAGTCCGTCCGAGGTTTGGTGGCCGGGATAATAGGCTGATGATTCAGGGGAATGTTTTCCCCTTCAGTAGGCGAGAACCAGAGATCTGGATCCTGTTGTTTCCAGTAGCCACGCGAAGTACCAGGGTTGAGATTGATTACTTCGGCGGCGTCAAATCTGTCGAAATCGTCGGCTGGGCAAAGGCTGGATATGGCGGTAGTGCGTTTTCCATGTAGATCGAATGTAATATCACATAGATCTGGCCTTCTGCTAGCTTGATCTATCGATGGCTTGTTCACGTATGCATAACCACAATACCTAGAGCTCTCGGCTCGTACCGGATTCCATCCCAACGAGCGTCCTAGTTTAACATCTTCTCCGCCATCTCTGGCAGCATCCCCGTATGTATAACCGGATCAAACCACTGGCAGATCTGGTTGTAGAATTTCTCCATCGGGCACTTCCCCATATCGTGCAGCTTTCCACATCCTCGGCACACGAACAAACAGTGATTGTAACGGGCTGGTTACGGTTACGTAAGTAGGTAGGAGCCTCATGGCTACATACACAAAAGTAGGTACAGGCACACGGCTAGCGTGTGCCCTGTTGTCAGCCCAAGACGACTTGGAGATCGATTCGAATCGTGCAGTGGGCGCTCAGACGAAGGCTGAGGCTGCGACGACTCAGGTTGCGCAGGCTCGGGCGGAGCTGGTGGCGACGCGGACTGCGCGTCGTGAGGCACGTTCGCTCTGCGCTCCGGTGCCGAAGAGGACGTCGTCGACGGGATAGTTGCAGGATGGTACTTCTTGAGTCGCCCGACGTAAAACGTCGGGTGAAGCCGTAAAGACGTAGGAATATCCAACGTGTAGGCTTCTCCATTAACCTTCATGACTCTGAAAGCTCCAATGAATCGAGGCGCGAGTTTGCTCGCGCCAAGATTAGTCACTGCTGATGACCGAATGCCGTCAGTTGACAGGAGTACTTGATCTCCTGTCGCAAAGGTAGCCATGTTCTTGCGCCCACGCTTGTCAGCATTTACCCGGATGTGCTGCCGTCGACATCGACAGCTTCGTACCCAGAAGCTGGAAGAGGCTGTACCAGAACGCGGACGTGAACCTCGGGTCGCGGTCAGAGACAATCGACTCTGGCGGGCCATGGTGACGGAAGACGCAGTCGATGAAGTGCGCCGCGGTCTCAGCCGCGGTGACCGTGTCACTCACGGGGATGAGATGCACCATCTTCGTGAATCGATCCACGAAGACCAAGACGCCGGTTCGGCCTTCGGCGTCGGGTGGAAGCCCGAAGATGAAGTCCATGGAGACTGAGCGCCATGCCTCAGTCACGATCGGCAATGGTCGCAGGGGAGCCTGCGACGACTTCGATGGCTTCACCCGCTGGCAGGTCTCGCAAGTGCGGACCCACTTGCGCACCCACTTGTATATGTGGGGCCAGAAGAAGTCGCGTGAAACAGCCGCGAATGTCTTCTCGCGGCCCAGATGCGCGCCCATGGGGCTGTCATGGAACTTGTGGATGATCCGAGCCCGCAAGTCGTCGTCGTTGGGCACGACGACTCGAGGAGCATCGAACTTGTCGATGTTGTAGCACAACAGATCACCGTCGAGGTGATAGCGGTCAATCTGGTTGCGCGTATTGCGCGACAAAGTTACTTCGAAGGGTCGCTTTGAAGAGTCGCGTTGCTATGATCGCCATCCCGGGTATCCACACTCACCGAGGCGCTACTTTCCGTGCTCGCGCTGGTCGCCGAGCGCCATGTCCGTCGCCCAAGCTGCACCGGTCGCCGACTACCGCGTTCGTCGTCCCGCGGTTGTCTTCAGTTGTTTTCCAGTGTTATTTGCGCTTACGTTGCGTATGCGCAACTTTGAGAGGAGGGTGATGTAATGGGCCCTCCATTTACATAAGTAGGTAGATCTCTTACAGATATTACATAAGTAGGCACAGCAGCACACGGCTAGCGTGTGCTGACATGTCATCATCTGATTGGTTGAAATTGGGAGAGCCAGACCCCATTCCAGCCAATCAGCTGCTGATCTGCATTTGAATGGTTCACATTAGACCACGGGACCCCGCCCTGGTCCAATAATAAAACAGAGTTGATTTTACTTCGGACTTAATACTTGGTCTCAGTATATTACTGAGCACTGGACGCTTACTCACCGCTACGTGTAAGCTAGTGACGGGTACTCACTAGGCCCGTTACATCCTACGTCGATCTGTAAATGTTGATACAGTCGAACGATCCTCGCCTTGTCATTATACAGCTGGCGTCTTCCACTGAGCTGGATCCGCACCTCATCTGGGAGATACAGCGATCCATCCGCCAAATCCAGGCGGATCCCCGCCGGTACCCAAGATAGGCTCTTGGCCGGATAGATCACCTACCCAGATATCGAACAGGTATACCAGCTATCCAGCCAGCGCGAACTTGACATGTGTCCTGTCCGGCCGTCGAGTACACCGTCCAACGCAGTCTTGACTCTGACTTCTATCCACATAGCACCCCATCTGCTGAGCGAACGTGGTATCCACTATAGACACTTCGGCATCGGTGTCGAGGAGCAAGATCGCCTTCTCATTGTTAATCTTCCCGGTTATATTATCCTGTCGGAACCACTTCCCTGGCGCATGATGCTTCCAATATCCTCTCGAATCTCCGGTTCGCTTACATTCAGCCATGAGACTAGCCTGATGATTCAGGGGAATGTTTTCCCCTTTCAATAGGCGAGAACTGTAATGGGCCCTCCATTTACATAAGTAGGTAGATCTCTTACAGATATTGCATAAGTAGGCACAGCAGCACACGGCTAGCGTGTGCTGACATGTCATCATCTGATTGGCTGAAAGTGGGGGAGCCAGACCCCATTCCAGCCAATCAGCTGCTGACCTGCATTTGAGTGGTTCACATTAGACCACGGGCCCCCTCCCTGGTCCCAATAATAAAACAGAGTTGATTTTACTTCGGACTTAATACTTGGTCTCAGTATTACTGAGAACTGGACGCTTCCTCACCGCTACGTGTAAGCTAGTGACGGGTACTCACTAGGCCCGTTACACCTGGTAGCACTTCGTAGTCCTTCCCATGACCAAGTTCGAGATGAGTGAAGACCAGCCCGCCGGACCTGAACACGCGGCCTTCCCCCATCTGACGTCCATCGAGTGGCAGGCACTCCACCGCCTCGCGGCGGTGTCCGGAGAAGTTGCCGTCACGTCGCTGCTGAGCTCAGCGACGCCCGACCAACAGCGCCAAGCCATCCAAGAGTTCATGGATCGCGAGCTCGCCGAAGCAAAGCGGCGAGTGTCAACTCCCTCGCACGCGTCCAAGAACAACGCCGTGAAGATGGAGACGTCTTCATACTCTGGGACTGGCCCAGATCGTCTCCCTCTGAACCGCTGGTTCAGGGAGATTAACATCGCGATCGCCTCGAGACTGATCGAGGCGCCGTCAGCGAAGGTGAACTTCCTGCTGTCCCGTCTTTCCGGCAAGGCCAAGGAATGGGCCCTCGGCAAGCTCGTTGTCGACCAACTCGCGTTCCCGACTCTGGAGGCGATCCAGAGTGACCTGCGTCTCGCCTTCGAGCCGCCTCAAGATGAGTCGCGCGTGCGCGCGACATTCTTCGCCCTCAAGCAAGGCAAGATGTCCATGCGCGACTATGTCCAGAAGACGCGCCACCTCGCTTCGTGTATCGTCACGAAGCCGATCGACATGGCGTCTCAAGTCCACGTCTTTGTGTTCGGTATGCGCGAAGGCATGACGCGGTACTGTCTCACGCGAGCTGAGCTTGCCACGCTGGAAGAAGCTTTTGCCCTCGCGCTACGCGAGGACTACGTGGTGGCGTCGTCGTACGCGAGGCAGATGCCTGCGGAGGCTCCCTCGTCGGGGCCCGAGCCCATGGAGATCGACGCCATCGAGGCGTCGCAGCGCCAGCAGTGGTCGTCCTCGGGGCGAGGACGAGGTGGTCGTGAAGCACGTCCGATGACCTGCTTCCGTTGCCGGAAGTCTGGGCATCGCGCGGCGGTGTGCCGAGCGCCGGCTCCGGTCATTGCGCACATGGAGCATGTTGCGTCCGACGAGAAGACCCCGGCCGCACAACAAAAAAACGGCCGGGTCCAGTAGGGGCGGGGCGCCCTACTGGTTGGAATGGAGGTCCGGGTCCCCCGGTGGCAGCCCGACCTTCTAGCCCCCCCGTGCTTCATGCACATTTCAATGCCACCACTGCCAGTGGCGACTCGAGGCTGATCATCGTCAGCCTCTTTGTCGCCGGTGCTCGGCGACCTCTCCGCGCGCTCCTGGACTCAGGAGCGACCAACAACTTCTTCCGGGCGTCGTGTCTGTCGATCCTCCCCGCGGGCGTTCCCGTGCGAGATCTTCCTGGAGATGTGATTGTCAAGCTTGCGGATGGGAAGCCTCGCCGTGTCGCACGGCGAGAGTTGTCGTTGCCGTACACGTTTGATGGTTTCCACAGCAACGACAACTTCATCGTCTTCGACATGAACTACGCGTTCGACTGTATCCTGGGTATCCCATGGTTGGTTCGGTACCAGCCCCAGATAGACTGGTTGGCTCGGTCGGTCAAGCGGCGTCAAGACTTCGACGTGACCGAAGTCTTCACGCATCTCTTGGTCGCGCCAAGGGATTGGCCCCATGTCACAGTCGTGGACGGGGCGTCCACGACGCACGTTGTGCGCAGAGCGAGCGATGGCCCTCTCTGCACGACATGCGCAGTGCTGCTGACTGGTGACGAAGATGAAGAACCCGCGCGTGAGCGCGCGAGTGAGAGGCGAGCGGTTGAGCATCCGTGGCTCCCGCGGATGAAGAACGAGACGGTCGAGCAGCGGCTCCCGTATGTGAAGGAAGCGGTCGAGCAGTGGTTCCCGCCTTCCAACGAGGCGGTCGAGCAGCGGTTCCCGTCCACCAACGAGGCGGTCGAGCAGTGGTTCCCGCATGCCAACGAGGCGGTCGAGCAGCGGCCCCCGCATGCTAATGAGGCGGTCGAGCAGCGGCTCCCGCATGCTGATGAGGCGGTCGAGCAGGGGCTCCCGCATGCTGATGAGGCGGTCGAGCAGGGGCTCCCGCACTACTTCGAGGCGGTCGAGCAGGGGCTCCCGCATGACGATGCCGCGGGCGAGCAGGAGCTGCCACCGCGCGCGAACGGCGCGGTCGAGAACGAGCTCTCGCGCCTAGAGGAGGGTGAAGCCTCGTCCAGCGAGAGCGACACCTCAATCTCGAGCAGGGGCTCGAGACGCACGAAGACATCGCGACGATCGAAGAGGCAATTGAAGCCTCGCCGTGCAGTGGACCTACCCTCAGCCCCGACTGAGTCGGTCTGCACGGTCGAGTATGTGGACGGGGCCCCGAACCGCACTCGTGTCATCGAGGTCGCGAGTCCGCCTCGCGACGCCAAGTCCATCACGAGTCTTCCAGGCCTCTCCTGGAAGAACTTCCTCCGAGATCTCAAGGCCGGAGACATTGAGCAGGTGTGCTTGATCACCGATGGTGACTCGGTGTCACATGCGATCAACTCCGTCGACTCGGTCGACACGTCGTCGCGTCCGAAGAGCGCTGAACCAAAGTCAGCGCGTGAAGAGCGCTTTGCTGCGCAGTCTTGGGAGTCGCTGAAGGCGTCAGGCAACCCGATCTACGAGACGGCTCGTGAGTTTGCCGACGTCTTCCCCGACAAGATTCCGGCAGAGCTGCCAGCGGATCGTGGCGTGCGCCACGAGATCGACCTCGCGCCTGGCTCGAAGTACTGCGTGACACGGCAGTGGCCGCTGCCGCGCGACCAGGTCAAGGCCATTGACGACTTCTTTGAGGGTCGCCGGCAAGCGGGCCACGTCCGCGAGAGTATCTCGCCGCACTCGAGCCCGACCTTCTGTGTGAAGAAGGCCACCGGCGGATGGCGCATCGTCCACGCCTTCAACAAGCTGAACGACGCCACCATCCCGGCGCAGACGCCGATCCCCCGCAAAGACATGGTACTGGACTCCATGTCGGGCAGTGTTATCTACAGCGCCATCGACCTGACCGATGGCTTCTACCAGATCCTGATGCGAGAGAGCGACATCCCTCTCACGGCAGTCAGTACTCCCAGCGGCATGCTCTGGGAGTGGCTTGTCATGCCCCAAGGTCTGAAGAATGCACCTGCGACGTTCAATCGCATGGTGTCCCATGTGCTTCGCCCGCTCCGTGACTTTGCACCGAGCTACTTTGACGACATCTTCGTCCACAGTCGCGCTGAAGGAGATCTCAGCGCGGTCGAAGTCCATGTGCGGCACTTGAGGCAAGTCTTTCAAGTGATGAGAGAGAACAAGCTCTACGCCAACCTCAAGAAGTGTGTCTTTTGCGCGCCGGAGATTCCGGTGCTTGGCTGTTACGTGAGCAAGAATGGTGTACGCGCTGACCCAGAGAAGATTTCGTCTATTTGTTCATGGCCTACGCCTACAAGCCCCACTGAGCTTCGTCAGTGGCTGGGTCTAGCGAACTACTTGCACAAGTACACGAAGGACTACGCTGGATTGATCCAGCCTCTCTCGTCTTTGCTGAAGAAAGACGCCACGTGGTTGTGGCGTCCTGAGCACCAAGCCGCGTTCGACTCGGTGAAGAAGAGCTTGGCGTCAGCGCCAATCTTGATGCTTCCAGATGACTCGAAGCCCTTCCACGTCGTGTGTGACGCTAGCGACTTCGCTATCGGATGTGCGCTCATGCAGTTCGACGACGAAGGCCGAGCGAGTCGTGAGCTACCAGTCACGATAGATGAAGCCGGCAGAGCGCAATTATCCCGTCCACGACAAGGAGCTCCTTGCGATGCGCTACGCTCTGATCAAGTTCAGAGTGTATCTGCTAGGCGAGCAGACGTTCGCTGTGTACACGGATCACGCATCGCTGCGGACAGCGATGAAGTCGCCTCATCTCTCCCAGCGTATGGCTCGCTGGTTGTCGTTCTTCGCCGAATACAACTTCGTCGTCCACTACAAGCCGGGCAAGAACAACATCCTCGCCGATGCACTATCTCGGCGACCCGACTACGACCCTCGGATTGTGCTGGGTCGTCAAGTGATTGACGACGAAGATGAAGATGACGACCATTGTGCTGTGTGCATCGCGTCAGGCATCAACCTGACGAACGTGTCTCCGGAGATGGATCTTCGCGACGAGATCGTCGCAGCGTATGCAGACGACACGGTCTACGCCGGCATTGTGGCGTATCTCCGCGCCCCCAGTGACGAGACACTGGGGGCTCTGTCGCGCAACACGCGCAACCAGATCGACCGCTACCACCTTGTATGTGATCTGTTGTGCTACAACATCGACAAGTTCGATGCTCCTCGAGTCGTCGTGCCCAACGACGACGACTTGCGAGCTCGGATCATCCACGAGTCCCACGACAGCCCCATGGGTGCGCATCTGGGCCGCGAGAAGACATTCGCAGCTGTCTCGCGCGACTTCTTCTGGCCCCACATGTACAAGTGGGTGCGCAAGTGGGTCCGCACTTGCGAGACCTGTCAGCGAGTGAAGCCATCGAAGTCGTCGCAGGCTCCCCTGCGACCATTGCCGATTGCGACTGAGGCCTGGCGCTCAGTTTCCATGGACTTCATCTTCGGGCTCCCACCCGACGCCGAAGGTCGGACCGGCGTCTTGGTCTTCGTGGATCGATTCACGAAGATGGTGCATCTCATCCCCGTGAGTGACACGGTCACCGCGGCTGAGACCGCGGCGCACTTTATCGACTGCGTCTTCCGTCATCATGGCCTGCCTGAGTCGATCGTCTCTGACCGTGACCCGCGGTTCACGTCCGCGTTCTGGTCCAGCCTCTTCCAGCTTCTGGGTACGAAGCTGTCGATGTCGACGGCAGCACATCCGGAGACGGATGGCCAGACGGAGCGAGTCAACCGGGTCCTCGAAGACGTGCTTCGAAGCTACGCGACGTCGTTCGCGAGTTGGAGCTCCTTCCTGCCCCTTGCTGAGTTTGCACTCAACAACGCTGAGCACGCGTCAACGGGCCTGACGCCATTCTTCGCCAACAACGCGCGCCATCCGCGCGTGCCTGCTCTCATCGCCGTGGGCCACCCCACGGCGCCTCGTGGCTCCACTCTGGGTGGGGATGAAGATGATGTACATGACTTGACGAGTGCAGCTCACGAGGACGTGACGCTGAATGCGGTCACCCGCTCCACGACGAAGAAGGCCCACGCGACGCCGGACATCGCGGCGTCTCCCCTTGCGACATGGACAGCCCGCACATTGATCAACCCAGGCAACGCTGGGGTTCCACTTGCTGCCAACTACGCGCCGAAGACTCCGGCGCGTCCTGTCGACAACGCCGCCGTTTCGGAGTTCGTCATGCAACGGCAATCAATTGCCCGTTTTGTGCGCGACGCACTGCAGGACGCAGTGGACAAGCAGAAAGAGAATGCTGACAAGCGTGGGCGCAAGAACATGGCTACGTTTGCGACAGGAGATCAAGTGCTCCTGTCAACTGACGGCATTCGGTCATCAGCCGTGACTAATCTTGGCGCGAGCAAGCTTGCGCCTCGATTCATTGGACCTTTCAAAGTTACGAAGGTAAATGGAGAAGCCTACACGTTGGATATTCCTACGTCGTTACGGCTGCACCCGACGTTTTACGTCAGGCGCCTCAAGAAGTATCACGCTGCCACTATCCCGTCGACGACGAACCCTCCGGCACCGGAGCGTAGAGCGAGCGGCCCTCGCGACGCGCAGTCCTCGCCACCGACTGGCGAGGTTGAGCTGCCGCCTGTGGCGCCCCGAAGACAAGCCTCTCCAGCTCGCGAGTTCGCGCCAGCAGCTCTCGGGTCGACTGGCGCGCCGCCTCAAGCTCCGTCCGAGCCTGCGCCACTTGGGTCGTCGCCACCTCAGCCTCCGCCTGAGCGTCCCACGCCTGATTCGCAGCTGCCTCCAGATCACCTTAGGCTACCCAAGCGTACGAGCTACCGACGCGAACCTCCCCCGCCGATTGTTGACTCGGCTGGCGATACACGTTGGATCGTGGATCACATCGTGGCACACGAGGACCCTCCTCGTGCTACGTCTCGTACCCGTATCCGTACGAGTGATCAGGCTTCGCGCGGGATTCCTGCCGCGCGGCGTTACCGAGTACGGTGGCTTGGCTTTCCACCAGACGACGATACGTGGGAGCCACGCTCGACTCTTCTCCGGGACGTCCCGGACGTTGTTCGCGAGTACGAGGATGAGATCGCGAACGGCAGCGACAGTGAACGGGAACCCTCGACGCAAGCACGCGGCGAGGTTCGCCGTGATGACTAGGACCAACAACTGATGACGACCCCCGGACTCGATCCGGTGACCTTCGGCTTGACGACTCAGTGCTTGACCACTGAGCTGGCTTGGCTTCGAGCCACCTCGATGACGACCTTGACTGTGGAACCAAGCTTCGATATCAAGCGTCTCTTCCGACCCAAGCTGGTGATATTCAGCGCGCTGACGCTGTTGTTCGTGAAGCCCGAGATCTCTACCGCCGACGAGCTTCGGTCCGACATGCACTCAGCCGCCTGAGTGCGCCTTCACGTGGAGTGTCCACGATGTGTCCTGCTAGGGGTCTGTGTCACGGTGGCCGAGTGTCCGACGCTTGGTGATGTCGAAGCGCGCGTGGAAAAGGTCTGGATGCTCACGCACCGTGAACGAAGTGTTTGTCCCGCGTGGGGATTGAACCCACGTGCACCAGGATGGAAGGGTGCGCTCTTGCGCACTGCACCGCGGCGCCGACAATCACCGGCGTTGAAGATGTCCAAGCTGATCCTGTTGACGCGTCGAGTCGAGTCGACGACCCTGTCCACACGCCAGCAGTTACTTCGAAGGGTCGCTTCGAAGAGTCGCCCTGCGCCGATTGCCATCTCGGGTCTCCACACTCACCGAGGCGCTACACTCCGTGCTCGCGCTCGTCGCCGAGCGCCGCGTCCGTCGTCCAAGCTGCGTCGGTCGCCATCTACCGCGTTCGTCGTCCCGCGGTTGTCTTCAGTTGTTTTCCAGTGTTATTTGCGCTTACGTTGCGTAAGCGCAACTTTGAGAGGAGGGTGATGTAATGGGCCCTCCATTTACATAAGTAGGTAGATCTCTTACAGATATTGCATAAGTAGGCACAGCAGCACACGGCTAGCGTGTGCTGACATGTCATCATCTGATTGGCTGAAAGTGGGGGAGCCAGACCCCATTCCAGCCAATCAGCTGCTGACCTGCATTTGAGTGGTTCACATTAGACCACGGGCCCCCGCCCTGGTCCAATAATAAAACAGAGTTGATTTTACTTCGGACTTAATACTTGGTCTCAGTATTACTGAGAACTGGACGCTTCCTCACCGCTACGTGTAAGCTAGTGACGGGTACTCACTAGGCCCGTTACAAGAACCAGAGATCTGGATCTTGTAATTTCCAGTAGCCGCGCGAAGTACCTGGGTTGAGATTGATTACTTCGGCGGCGGCAGATCTGTCGAAATCGTCGGCTGGGCAAAGTCTGGATATGGCGGCAGTGCATTTCCCATGTAGATCGAATGTATTATCACATCGATCTGGTTCTGCTAGCTTGATCTATTGATGGCTTGTTCACGTATGCATAAATGCAATACCTAGAGCGCTCGGCTCGTATCGGATTCCATCCCAACGAGCGTCCTAGTTTAACATCTTCTCCACCATCTCTGGCAGCATCCTCGCATGATCAAACCATTGGCGGATCTGGTTATAGAATTTCTCCATCGGGCACTTCCCCATATCGTACAGCTCGCCACATCCTCGGCACACGAACAAACAGTAATCCGCTGGGTGGCCTCTCTTTCCGCATTTCTTGCACGTCAGGCGCCTCCAACACATGTGTGCTTCTTGGAGCCGCAGTGCTAACGTGGCCCCCGGTCCGTGCCTTCCGCCTGATACCGTCGTCTTGGGTCTCCGGGTTGAGGATTCGAAGCGCGGTGATCCAGTTGTTCACGATCCGAGGTCTTCGGTTCCTCTTCTGGCGGAGAGTGTTCGTCATTAGCTGCAAGGTAGATCCGGCGATGCTCGTCTCGGTCTGAGTCCGATCCGTCCGAATTAGAGTCGGATTCCAAGCCCGACGCTTGGTTCTGTATCGCGCGTACTTGCTTAGTCGACGCAGCTGGCGCTTGCAATGGTGATGCTTTCTGCCGATACCGACTGGATCCAGCCGCCAATTTCTTCTGTCGACTCTTCGCCCTGTCTAGGGCCCGCAACACTTCCTCCAAATCATCCGCGTCCGACAGTCGTAGGAACGTCAGCCGGTCAGCCAGCTCTGGATCCCCCAACGTCTCAATGAAATGGTCCACGTGTTCCTTTCGTTCCTTGGTACCGCCGTCTTTGACCTTCAGTCGTGCTCGCAAACCTGCCACGTTGAACCTGTGCAGGTACTCCAGTGCGAATTCGTCCGAACGCTTCCGCGCTTGGTAATACTGGCCGGCAACCGAGACTCCAAATTCGCAACATTAGATCTGGGAACTCCGAAGCAAATCTGTCCATTTGTTACGCGTGGATCTTGGCAGCTGCCGGTACCAGTTCTTAGCCGGCCCCGAAAGCAGAACCACGAGGGTCAAACACTTATCTTCATCGGAGGCTTGATCTCGCATGAATGCTGATCCATGCTCTTGCTCTGTCCTCATCCTGATCTTTTCCAGTGAATTATTTCAGGTCGGATACGGCAGAGGTCCGGACTCGTTGGATCAGCGCTGACTCAGAAGATCCGACCGCTGCAGTTGCCACTGCTGCTGGGGCGGCCGTAGGAAGGTCCAGGTCGTCCGGGTCGTATTCCCATTGCAACCTCTCCAAGTCTTCCGATCCGGCGGACTCCTTCTCGACGTCTCGGGTTCCCGGGTTGGGGAGTGCTCTGGTGGCCAGATTTGGCATGGAGATCTGCTGTTCGCAGAGGAAACAGCTCATGGCTGCTCGGAAGTAAGATTCCAACCTGTCTGTTGAGGTCGCGGTACTGTCTGCCGCAATCGTGAGATTGGGTGAAGTGGCTGTCGGCTTACTCACCGCTCCTGGCGTCTTCTTAGCCTTGGATCGGCCTGGTGTCCGTCGCGGCACTTTGGATCTGGCCTGCAGCATAGCTGCATCAGCGGGGCCTAACGACATCCGATGCACGCGTCCGAGTCTGCTTCGGCTACCGACACGAAGGGTGAAGAGGTCATGCCCCCCGTGGAGCCGATCTGTGTAGGCGAGTCTGGACTCGAACTTGCGCTTGGGTCTGTCACCTTATCTCCTATCAGGACCTTCAGCGTATCGAAGAGCATCTTCGTCGACAGCTGGAAAATCCGTAGATCTGGCCTGAACAGGTCTTCTGCGTCAAATGCCCCAGCCACTAGACCCGCTTCCTGTAGCAGATTCATGAAAATCTTGATCGCCTCCAGCTTGTCGTTCTCCGTAAATGGGGCCGTCACTGGTCCCGTCTGGTCGCCAATCTGCGTAGGCTGTGGGATCCGCATGATCGGGTTTTGGGTCATGAAGTCTTGGAGCTCCTTTCGGTGGTATCTGAGCTCCAGATCCGCTTTGTTCCATGTCGGGGCTGACGTTTCCGTCTTGATCGCGGCTGGAACTAGTCTCTCCTTGAGCTCTTCTTCCGGATCGGCGGCCTTGACCGGCGTCAACTTGGCTGGTACCTTACCTTCCCATTCCCATCGGGACATCAGTGGGATGGTAGGATCCCGCGGCGAAAGCTTGTCGGGTGAGTCAGCGAACGCATACCGGTTCTGACCGGCTTAAGTTTGTTTTGTTAGTGGGTCTCGGTGTGATTCGAGGCCCACTGGGGTCCCCGAAGGGACCTGGGGAGGAGGTTGAGGTTTATCATCCAGATCCGGATCCGGGTCTACCTCCTTTCCGTTGATAGAGTTCCTCCCAGCACTCTGTAAATCTGCGGGTGCTGCTTCATTCAGCGGCGTCGTCGTGGATCCAAGGACCGATGGCGCCTGGTCCCCTTGCTCTATCTTCACTTTAACTTCTTCTTGGGACTCACGGTGAAATCCCGAGTCACCAGAAGATCCGGGTATGCGCACCATTGTGATGTAGCGGGATCAGCAAAATCGGCGAGATCGCTAATCCAGCTTACCAACTGCGCCCGAACACGGACTAACGGAGGGGGTACTCCGCTCGGTCGTGATGTGTGCTGAACTGGGTCACCTTGTGTACCTGTTGATAGGGCTGGATCTTGCTCTTCTGGTGTCTTCCAAAGCGTCAACGTCTTGAAGTCGAGACAGTCTTGGCGAGACGCGGGGATGGGGTAGAGCGGCGTGGAAATCTTCACACAGCTCGCGAGTATACTCCCAGATCGAGTGTCTTGCACTTGGTTCTGGCGGCCTGGATCTGGATCCGGCCGTGGGGTTGCCTTTACGGGGTTCTTGTCCTTTACGTCCCTTTCCTTGCGATGCTTGCCGCTTCCTATAGCGGGATCTGTAGTCGTTGAGCGTTGAAGACCCGAGGCCAAGTGTAGCGGGGCTACACATTCGGCTAACCTCACCTTAGTGCAACACGCACTAAGTGGATACATTCAGGTGGGCCACATCGTAGTGTGGTCACCATTCATATTAGGAAGCAGTCCTATTGGTCAGAAAGCAGGGTCTTTCTGCCAGTAATACTGAAGCATTAGGTCAGAGTTTCTGCTAACCACTCGTTGGCAGAACCTCTCTTTATAGATATCCGTTTTAGGAGGAAAGGCACAGTTAACATTCAATTCAGTTCTCATTTTACCGCAAAAGCTACTATTTGTACCTTTATTTAGATCTAATTATACTTGTGGACACAAGTATACTTAATCTAAGTTAAATACACCATACGCTTCCTCATACACGTGCGCTCACGTGTAAGCTAAAGTATTGGGCTCAGTAAGCCCATTACACCTGGTAGCACTTTGTAGTCCGTCCAACGACCGACTAGTTACGTATCGTATGAAATTCGATACGGGGGCCGAGGACCTGACTGTGGACGCGAGTATGTCCACTGGTAACTCAAACACGAGTGCAACGCATGTTGCACGCGAAGACTGTCTCCACCTGGCGGATCCAGAGTGGGAGGCGCTTCAACGACTGTCGACAGTCATTGGAGAAGCGGCCGTAGCGACGATGCTACGCACGCTATCGCCGACAGAGCAACGCGGTGTTGCTCTAGGCTTCATCATGAAGGAACGGCGCGAGACCGCTGCTCGCGCTTCGGTGTCGACTCCGTCCACACCGCGCGTGGAGTCATTGAAGCTCCACGTGAACAGCTACGTTGGAAGAGAGGGCGAGCCTCTCCTCCGTTGGCTTGTCGAAGTCGACACTGCCGTTACGGCTCGACGTATCGTCGACCCGTTGTCAAAAGTTGCGTTCGCCATGTCATGCCTTGGCGGGCGAGCAAGGAGTTGGGCGTACGGACGCCGACTCACTGATCCTACGTGCTTTAGCACGTACGAGGTGTTCTAAGAGGAGCTCATACAAGCGTTTGAGCCCCCGCAGAATGAGTTCAGATCGAGGGCCGCGTTCCTCGACCTGCAACAGGGCAAGCATGACGTGCATGCTTACGCCCAAAGGGCGCGGTCCTTGGTCTCCAACATCGTGACCAACCCGATAGACGAGGCGACTAAGGTCGTCACGTTCATGAAGGACCTGAAAGATGGGCCTGTGAAGACCTATCTCTTCCGAGAGTACCCAAGTACTCTCGAGTCTGCGATTACACTTGCAATGCACGAAGAGTTTAGCCTGCGACAGGCTAAGCTCCATGTGAACGTCCCGCGGCCGATACCGCGACCGATGGTAAAGCCGACGGGAGGTCTCGAACCAATGGACCTACGGCTGCTGAATCTCAGCAGCGTCGTGGGCCATCGAATGTCCGCTGTTTCCGGTGCGGAAACAACGGTCACTACGCCCGTGAATGCATAGCACCTGTGCAGGCGGCCAAGGGCCGGCGTGACGATACCGGGTATCGCCACGGGCAATAAAAAAACTAGAACGACCAGCAGGCGCGGGGCGCCCTGCTGGTGATGCAGTCGAGCGTGTCGATATCGGACACGCCGTATTGAAGACTGCTGCCCCCAGTGAGAGTCACTCTCACTGTAAGAAGCAGGATGACAGGCCGAACCTTGTCATCCTGAAGGTTAACTCGAAGAGAGAGAAGTCTCTTCGTGCGTTGGTGGATTGTGGTGCGTCGGACAACTTTGATCGACTGCAGAGCCTAGCGAGGCTTGACTTCGAGGAGGTTGTAATGCCTCGAAGTCTATTGGAAGTAAGACTATGTAGCAACGGGTGTCGTTGTTAGAACCGAGAAGCGTGTCGTACGCGTACGCTTCTCGAATCGAGAGAAGAAGTTCGTGGACGAGCTTATCGTACTTGACTTAGACGATAAGTTCGACATGGTCTTGGGCATGCCGTGGCTTGCACGGCATGATCCGGTGATCGACCGGACGAAGCGCACGATCGTGCACTTCAGGAGTAGCAGCGCGACAGTGAGCGATGGCCCTGTCGGCGCTGCACGTGCACTTCGCGGTGCACGCGACCCACCAGGAGAGCCAGCGCGACGCGCGGCTGTCTCCGGTCACCCCGCGCGGACACCGACGACTGAGAGAGTCGTCGGGAGAAAATGTGAGTCGAATCAGAAGACTCAGATTCGATCGGATTCGAGAGGTTCTCGAAGCGTGAAGAGTGACGCGGTCGTGTCAGCTACTAGTGTTGACACGCCAGGTCAACAAGAGGAGCCATTCACTAAAAAGGACAGTGACTTTGACGCGTCAGCTCAGAGAGCTGATGCGATTGGCCCAAACGCCGAAAGACGCTCCGCCATCAGGCGTCGAGGTAAAGAAAGCGCATCGGCTCTGGGAGCCGACGCTGCAGGCAGTGCGGACGGTTGCAAACGTCCCGCACCGGGAATGCTTGCGTGCTCGCGTGCAGCCGGGCCGCACGACGAAGCGGTACGCGGCCAAGCAGGGCTTGATTGCGTGCGCCCGCGGGAGGAACCCGCCGGCGACAACAAGAAACGCATTGCGTGCTCACGTGCAGCCGGGCTGCACGAAGAAGCGATACGCGATCAAGCCGGGCTTGATTGCGTGTGCCCGCGGGTTGAACCCGCCGGCAATCAAAAGGAAAATCTGTCCACGGCCGGGCCTGGACAAAATAAGAAGCGCGGAAACGGGTTCCGCACTAGAAGCGAACGGCGCAAGCAAGCCAAGCTGCGCAAGTCGCGGTCAGGGACCGAGGCGCTACTCGCAGTGTCTGCCGGGTAGACACAGGAACTGGAGACGACCGTCGAGACACTGAGTGTCTTGACGCGCACGAATACAGGTCTCCAGTATAAGAAGATGAAGTTGGAGAACCCTCCGACGCTAGCGTCGGTGTTGACTTCGCTTCCAGTCACGAGCTGGAGGCGCTTCGCCCGCGGCCTGCACGATGGACGCATCGAGCAGATTTGTATCCTCTCGGATGTCGAGAGGATGAAGTGTGAAGCGGAAGAGTTGAAACAGCTCGTCGCTGAGGGCGTCGACGCCCTCAGCGTCAAGTCGAAGAAGGAACGCTTTGACGAGCAGAGCTGGGACTCGCTGAAGTCGAGCCCCTTCTCCGAGGTCTTGCGTGAGTACAGAGACGTACTCCCGGACGATATCCCTGCAGAGTTGCCGCAGGACAAGGGTGTTCAGCACGAGATTGATCTCGTGCCGGGAACAAAGTATTGCATGACGCGGCAGTGGCCACTGCCGCGAGAGCAAGTCAAAGCGATCGACGACTTCTTTGAGAGTCGTCGCAAGGCTGGACAAGTGCGAGAATCGAAGTCCCCGCACAGCGCGCCTACGTTCTGTGTCAAGAAGGCACAGGGTGTGTGGCGCATCGTTCATGCTTATAACAAGCTGAACGACGCAACGGTACCGGCGCAGACGCCGATACCGCGAAAAGATGTGATCATCGATTCGATGGCTTTGAGCACTATCTTCAGTGCTCTGGATCTGAGAGACGGATTCTATCAGATCCTCATGCGTGAGAGTGATATACCTCTCACGGCGGTAAGCACTCCGAGCGGTATGCTCTGGGAGTGGCTTGTAATGCCGCAGGGATTAAAGAATGCCCCTGCGACGTTCAACAGGTGCGTCACGCACTTGTTGCGCTCGGTGCGCGACTTCGCACCGAGCTATTTCGATGATGTGTTCATCCACAGCCGGGCTGTGGACGGGAAGTCGGAAGTGGAGATGCACAAGGAACATCTCCGCAGGTTGTTTGCGCTCATGCGCAAACACAAGCTCTACGCGAACCTGAAGAAGTGTATCTTCGGGGCTAGCGAGATACCCGTCCTTGGGTGTCTCGTAGGGAAGAACGGTGTACGCCCTGACCCAGGAAAGATCAGAGTGATCAATGAATGGCCTACGCCTTCCAATGTCAAGGAACTGAGGCAGTTCCTTGGACTCGCTACGTACTTATGCAAGTACGTGAGCAACTACACGGGCAAGATTCGCCCGTTGTCGCAGCTCCTAAAGAAGGATGCTGCATGGGTTTGGACTGCTGATTGTCAGCAGGCCTTTGATGCAGTCAAGCAGGGCTTGACTGAGGCGCCGATCTTGTCGGTGGCTGACCGAGATCGCCCATTCCACGTCGTGTGTGACGCGTCCGATTTCGCAATCGGATGCGCTCTAATGGAACACGATCACGCGGGACGTGGTCGCGTGGTCTACTATCAGTCGCGTCAGCTGAAGCCACTGAGCGCAACTACCCGGTACATGACAGGAACTCCTTGCCATGAAGTATGCACTCGCGAAGCTTCGAGTGTATCTACTGGGGAGTAGACCATTTGTGGTCTACACCGACCACGCATCATTGCGTACGGCGATCAAGTCACCGCACATCTCACAAAGAATGGCGAGATGGCTCTCATTCTTTGCGGAGTACAACTTCCAGGTTGAGTACAAAGCTGGAAGGTTGGATGTTGTGGCCGACGCGTTGTCGCTTCGACCTGATTATATGCAGTGCACAAGGCCGACGCCAATGCAATTGGCGTCGCACGGACGTCTACTCCCTCGTCATCTCTGTTAGATGACGTGAAGTCCGCATACACGAATTATGCGGACGCAAAGCAGTTATTGGACTACTTCGCTGCGCCTTCTGACAAGTCTCGTCAGAAGTTGGCGAAACATCTCCGTGCACGTGTACACCGCTATCGTGTACACAATGGTCTGCTGCTTTACAGCGCAGTCGACGACAACGCTGATCGCATTGTCGTGCCGGACGATCGTGAGCTGAAGCTCAGGATCACTTACGCGTATCACGATGCCACGACGTCGGGACATCAGAGTCGTGAGAAAACATACTTGCTTCTCACGCGTGACTTCTATTGGAGGCACCAGTACAAGTGGGTACGCAAGTACGTTCGTGCTTGCGAGGTTTGCCAGCGCGTGAAGCCTGCACCCTTCTCGCAGGCTCCACTTCAGTCACTACCGACTCCGGCGGAGTGTTGGTAGTCCATCTCAATGGACTTTGTGTTTTGTCTTCGGCCTGACAACAAGCGGAGGACTGGTATTGTGGTCTTCGTTGACCGGTTCAGCAAGATGGTGCATCTTGCTGCAGTACCAGCCGAAGTGACAGCCAAGCAGACGGCACGACTGTTTGTTGACATGGTGTTTAGACATAATGGCATGCCGATCGATATCGTGTCTGATCGTGATCCGCGCTTCACAGCGCGTTTCTGGCAAGAAGTGTTTGAACTTCTTGGCACGCAGCTGTCCATGTCGACTGCGGATCATCCGCAGACCGACGGACAAACTGAGCGCGTCAACCGGGTATTAGTTGACGCCCTGAAGAGCTACGCTCACTCGTTCCAATACTGGAGCGACTGCTTGCCGATGGCAGAGTTTGCCATCAACAACTCGGTGCATGTCTCGACAGGACACACACTGTTTTACGTGAACGTCATGCGGCATCCACGCGTTCCGAGCGTACTCGGTGGGGTAGCTCCTTCCTTAAGTGGGGGAGGGTATCCTGTTTCAAACAAACCGAATGAACACGCTGATACGAGCAACCTATCAGCTGTGTCGACACGCGCACGGTCTGCGCGTAGTCCGATCGACAAGGGTTCAGTGCCTACGCCGGGCGTAGACACTCTAAACAACAACAATCACACACAGGCCGGGCCTGTAGTGAACAAGGACAACGGTTTGAACAAAGAGTTCAACTCGAAGGCAATGGACTTCGTCCAGCGCCGCCAAGCCGTAATACGGTTTGTACAAGGTGCTATTGCAGCTTCAGTCTATCGACAGATGTTGAATGCAGACAACAATGGCAGAGGAAACATAAATGAATTCAAACTGGGTTTATTAGTTCTGTTAGCTACACAGAACCTAGCTAGACATGCAGTTTCCGACTTCGGAGCGAGCAAGCTTGCCCCGCGCTTCATCGGGCTATTCACCGTGTTTGCGAAGCATGGCAACGCGTACATGCTAGACATACCGTCCAGCATGCGCCTCCACCCAACCTTTTACGTTGGGCGGCTGAAGCCTTACTCGCAACACGAGTCACCTACTCCCGGTGACTCGGCGCGATCATCGCCTCGAGCGCGGAGACGCGCTGCTCCACGCGAGAAACGATCGACCCCAGGTCGACCTGGATGTTTGAAGCGGTCTGCCCGGCCTGACCGATCCGAGCCTTCAAGAGCTTTAGCTCCTGCCGAATCTCGGCGAGCTCAGCCGTCTGGATGCGCTCAACCGCCTCCAGACGATCCCAGACCTCGCCCGGCGACGGCCCGTGGCGTCTTCCCACCGCCGCCGCCCCCGTTGCGAGATGCACGCGGAGAAACTCGCTGGATTGTCCAGCAAATCGTTGATCATCAGATCCGGACCCAAGGTCCGGTTCATTTTCGTATTAGTTGGTTAGGATACTCTCCTGACCACGATACGTGGGAGCCGCGGAACGTCTTGATGAGCGACGTTCCGGAAATGGTGACGGAGTACGAATCCCGCCACCAGCAGCTCCGCCGGAGGGCGTAAAACTTGAGCGAGAGCTGCAGTTGTCTACAGCCCTCGGCTGAGTGTTGCGCTCACCCTCAGCACTCTCGGACGACAACTGCGTGCTTAACTTCTCACGCAGTGGCTTCAACTCCACAGGCACACTAATACCAATGTACCCGTTATGGTCCCGTTCGGACAGCCACACTGCCCCAACTTGGCAGCGCTCGCACGCAACGCCAGCCGGCACTGCGCACGGAATCTCCGCTTCGACTGCACCTTCGTGCAGCCGTAAAATCTTGGGCCGCTTCGAGAAGCGCTCGTAGCGCTCTCTCGCAGAGCGGACTAGCTCGCGGTAGCCAGCCGGGTCGCGGTTGAAGTTACCAACGAACGCGCCCCAGCTTTGACAGAGTGCCTCCCACTCTGTCACCTTACTCTTACGGGAATTCTTCTTGTTCCCGTAGAATCGGAGCTCGTGGAAGAGCCCGATGTAGTAATCACGTCTTTCATCCGTCGCCGGATCAAATTCGAGCTCCTTAGTGACGTCATCGTCATTGATGGCACTGCAGGGGTACAGCGCGTAGTGCCCGAGCGGCGAGGTGTTGCCGTAGCGAGATCGGATCTCGCTCGGAGTTGGCATCCACGGATCGCGCACCGGATTAGTGCGCGATATCACAGCCGCAGGCGGAGTGGAGTCGTCGTCGTCTCCACCCCGCGGCGTGGACAGCGCCCCGGCATCAGCGAGCGGCCTGTCGCTGCCGCTACGCGAGCGCTTTGAGCTCGACGCGTCCCCACGCTTGCTTCATTGCGCCCCGAAGACGAGGAGTTTCGCTCCTCGCCCTCCTCCATGTCGAGATCCTCCATGCCGTCAGAGAGGGTCTCGTTGGGCATAGGTAACTTTGCCACGCGTCTTGTGGTACTCCCCAACCGAGATAGTACGCTTGGGGGAGCTTGACGTCGTCACCGTGGAAGTAACGACGGACGCCGAAGAGGCTGAAGATGTGGCAGTCGTCGCTGTGTTAGCGACGACCGCGTTGCTTGCTGCAGGTGCAGCAAGCTCGTCGGAAGTCTGCGTCGTTGGCGTGCTCATTTCGAAATGAGCACGAAGTTCTCTCCGAAGAAGACTTTGGATTGATGTGTCGAGACCGGCGCATCAAGTCCTAACGGGGGGGGGGGGGTGTAGCGGGGCTACACATTCGGCTAACCTCACCTTAGTGCAACACGCACTAAGTGGATACATTCAGGTGGGCCACATCGTAGTGTGATCACCATTCATATTAGGAAGCAGTCCTATTGGTCAGAAAACAGGGTCTTTCTGCCAGTAATACTGAAGCATTAGGTCAGAGTTTCTGCCAACCACTCGTTGATAGAACCTCTCTTTATAGATATCAGTTTTAGGAGGAAAGGCACAGTTAACATTCAATTCAGTTCTCATTTTACCGCAAAAGCTACTATTTGTACCTTTATTTAGATCTAATTATACTTGTGGACACAAGTATACTTAATCTAAGTTAAATACACCTTACGCTTCCTCATACACGTGCGCTCACGTGTAAGCTAAAGTATTGGGCTAAGTAAGCCCATTACACCAAGCTATGAACTCCGGTGGATCTGGGATCCGCACTTGAGGGTAGATCACTTGGAAGGTCTAATCTGGCTAATGTATTATCCAGACTTAACCAACACTAGATCTCTTACCGCTACCTCTTCTACTTCTCGTAGGGCCAATGTAGCTCCCGTTTTCAGGCGAGGGAGAAGGTGGTTGCGTTGTCCAAGGCAAATTCGATACTGATTTATGCTTAAGTCTGATCCCATCCAATCTACCTATCCTTCTATCCAGCTATCATCCCATTTGTATCTACCGACCCTGGGACCTCCCTTTACCTCCACTATGGCTTCATCCAGGCCCCTAACGTGTCGTAATCGCCGGATCCGCAACATTGGATCTGAGCCCTGGGTAGCAGATCTGATCCCGATCTGGGCTCCAAATCCAAATCACTCCAATTTTCCCCGGACCTCTTGATCTGGGCTGCGACCGCTTGACCCTCGCTCGCTCTAGCCCTTGACGTTCGCAGGCCGTCCTCCCGTGGTGCACCGCTCTCCTTCGCGTAGATCCCGTCAGGTCAGTGTCTTGGAATAGTGACTTACCGGGTCCCAATCTCTCACTTGCCAATCAACTTCGATCTCTAATTGGAGTGCCTCCAGAGAGACCTGCGCCTCGACCTCAAGCCTCCTCAAGATGAGTCGCGCGTCCGTGCGACGTTCTTCGCGCTTAAGCAAGGCAAGATGTCCATGCGCGACCACGTCACGAAGCCGATCGACATGGCGTCTCAAGTCCATGGCTTTGTGTTCGGCATGCGCGAAGGCATGACGCGGTATTGCCTCACGCGAGCTGAGCCCACCACTCTGGAAGAAGCTTTCGCGTCGTCGTACGTGAGGCAGATGCCTGCGGAGGTTCCCTCGTCGGGGCTCGAGCTCATGGAGATCGACGCCGTTGAGGCGTCGCAGCGCCAACAGTGGTCGTCCTCGGGGCGAGGACGAGGTGGTCGTGAACCACATGCACTGATCTGCTTCCGATGTAGGAATTCTGGACATCGCGCGGCGGTGTGCCGCGCGCCAGCTCCGGTCATTGCGCACATGGAGCATGTTGCGTCTAACAAGAAGACCCCGCCCGCACAACAAAAAAACGGCCGGGACCAGTAGGGGCGGGGCGCCCTACTGATTGGAATGGAGGTTCAGCCCCCCCCCCCCCCGGTGGCAGCCCGGCCTTCTAGCCCCCCCCCCCCCCCCCCCGTGCTTCATACACAATTCAATGCCCCCACTACCAGCGGCGACCTCTCCGTGCGCTGCTCGACTCAGGAGCGACAAACAACTTCTTCCAAGCATCTTGTCTGTCGATCCTCCCCGCGGGCGTTCCCGTGCGAGATCTTCCTGGAGATGTGATTGTCAAGCTTGGGGGTGGGAAGCCTCGCCGTGTCATACGGCGAGAGTTGTCGTTGTCGTACACGTTTGATGGTATCCACAGCGACGACAACTTCATCGTCTTCGAGATGAATTATGCATTCGACTGTATCCTGGGCATCCCATGGTTGGTTCGGTACCAGCCCCAGATCGACTGGTTGGCTCGGTCGGTCAAGCGGCGCAAAAACTACGACGAGTCCGAAGTCTTCACGCATCTCTTGGTCGCTCCAAGCGATTGGCCCCATGTCACAGTCGTCCCTCTCGGCGCGACTTGCGCAGTGCTGCTGACTGCTGACTGGTGACGAAGAACCCGCGCGTGGGCGCGCGAGTGAGAGGTGAGCGGTTGGGCTTCCGTGGCTCCCGCGGATGAAGAGCGAGACGGTCGAGCAGCGGCTCCCGCATGTTGATGAGGCGGACGAGCTCCCGCACTACTTCGGGGTGGTCGGGCAGGGGCTCCCGCATGACGATGCCGCGGTCGAGCAGGAGCTGCCACCGCGCGCAAACGGCGCGGTCGAGAACGAGCTCTCGCGCCTAGAGGAGGGTGAAGACTCGTCCAGTGAGAGCGACAACTCAGTCTCGAGCAGGGGCTCGAGTCGCACGAAGACGTCTCGCCGATCGCAGAGGTGATTGAAGCCTCGCCGTACAGTGGACCTACCCTCAGCCCCGACTGAGTCGGCGAGTATGTGGACTGCGCCCCGAATCGCACTCGTGTTATCGAGGTCGCGAGCCTACCTCGCGATGCTAAGTCCATCACGAGTCTCCCAGGCCTCTCCTGGGAGAACTTCCTCTGATATCCCAAGGCCGGAGAAATTGAGCAAGTGTGCTGGATTACCGGTGACTCGGTGTCACATGCGATCAACTCCGTCGACTCAGCCGACACGTCGTCGCGTCCGAAGAGCGCTTTGCTGCGCAGTCTTGGGAGTCGCTGAGGATGTCAGGCAACCCGATCTACGAGATGGCTCGTGAGTTTGCCGACGTCTTCCCCGACAAGATCCCTGCGGAGCTGCCAGCAGATCGTAGCGTGCGCCGTGAGATCGACCTCGCGCCGGCTCGAAGTACTGCATGACACGGCAGTGGCCGCTGCCGCGCGACCAGGTCAAGGCCATTCACGACTTCTTTAATGGTCGCCCGTAAGCCGGTCACATCCGCGAGAGTATCTCGCCGCACTCGAGCCTGTGTGAAGAAGGCCACCGGCGGATGGCGCATCGTCCACGCCTTCAACAAGCTGAACGACGCCACCATCCCGGCGCAGACGCCGATCCCCCGCAAGGACATGGTACTGGGCTTCATGTCGAGCAGCGCCATCTATAGCGCCATCCACCTGATCGATGGCTTCTATCAGATTCTGATGCGAGAGAGCGACATTCCCCTCATGGCCGTCAGCACTCCCAGCGGCATGCTCTGGGAGTGGCTCGTTATGCCCCAAGGTCTGAAGAATGCACCTGCAATGTTCAATCGCATGGTGTCCCATGTGCTTCGCCCACTCCGAGACTTCGCACCGAGTTACTTTGACGACATCTTCGTCCACAGTCGCGCTGAAGGAGATCTCAGCGCGGTCCAAGTTTATTTACGGCACTTGAGGCAAGACTTTCAAGTGATGAGAGAGAACAATCTCTATGGCAACCTCAAGAAGTGCGTATTTTGCGCGCCGGAGATTCCGGTGCTTGGCTGTTACGTGAGCAAGAATGGAGTACGCGCTGACCCAGAGAAGATTTCGTCTATTTTTTATGGCCTACGCCTACAAGTCCCACTGAGCTTCGCCAGTGGCTGGGTCTGGCGAAATACTTGAACAAGTACACGAAGGACTACGCTGAATTGATCCAGCCTCTGTCGTCTCTGCTGAAGAAAGACGCCACGTGGTTGTGGCGTCCTGAGCATCAAGCCGCGTTCGACTCGGAGAAGAAGAGCTTGGCGTCAGCGCCAATCTTGATGCTTCTAGATGACTCGAAGCCCTTCCACGTCGTGTGTGACGCTAGCGACTTCGCTATCGGGTGTGCGCTCATGTAGTTCGACGACGAAGGCCGAGCGAGTCGTGAGCTACCAGTCACGATAGATGAAGCCGGCAGAGCGCAACTACCCTGTCCACGACAAGGAGCTCCTTGCAATGTGGTACGCTCTGATTAAGTTCAGAGTGTATCTGCTAGGCGAGCAGACGTTCGCCGTGTACACGGATCATGCATTGCTGCGGACAGCGATGAAGTCGCCTCATCTCTCCCAGCGGATGGCTTACTGGTTGTCGTTCTTCGCCTAATACAACTTCGTCGTCCACTACAAGCCGGGCAAGAACAACATCCTCGCCGATGCGTTGTCTCGGCGACCTGATTACGATCCTCGGACTGTGTTGGTCGTCATGTGATTGACGACGACGTTGCAGATGACGACCATTGTACCGTATGCATCGCGCCAGGCATCAACCTGACGAACGTGTCTCCGGAGATTGATCTGCGCGACGAGATCGTCGCGGCGTACGCAGACGATGCGATCTACACAGGCATTGTGGCGTATCTCCGAGCTCCCAGTGACGAGACGCTGGGGGCTTTGTCGTACAACACGCGCAACCAGATCGACCGCTACCACCTTGTATGTGATCTGTTGTGCTACAACATCGACAAGTTCGATGCTCCTCGAGTCGTCGTGCCCAACGACGACGACTTGCGGGCTCGGATCATCCACAAGTTCCATGACAGCCCCATGGGCGCGCATCTGGGCCGCGAGAAGACATTCGCGGCTGTTCACGCGACTTCTTCTGGCCCCACATGTACAAGTGGGTGTGCAAATGGGTCCGCACTTGCGAGACCTGTCAGCGGGTGAAGCCGTCGCTTTCGTCGCAGGCCCCCCCTGCGGCCGTTGCCGATTACGACTGAGGCCTGGCGCTCAGTCTCCATGGACTTCATTTTCGGGCTCCCGTCTGATGCCGAAGATCGAACCGGCGTCTTGGTCTTCGTGGATCGATTCACGAAGATGATGCATCTCATTCCTGTGAGCAACACGGTCACCGCGGCCGAGACTGCGGCGCACTTCATTGACTGCGTCTTCTGTCATCACGGCCTGCCAGAGTCGATTGTCTCCGACCGTGACCCCCGATTCACGTCCGCGTTCTGGTCGAGCATCGTCCAGCTTCTGAGTACGTAGCTGTCGATGTCGACGGCAGCACATCCGGAATCGGATGACCAGACGGAGCGAGTCAACCGGGTCCTCGAAGACGTTCTTCGAAGCTACGCGACGCCCTTCGCGAGTTGGAGTTCCTTCTTGCCCCTTGCTGAGTTTGCACTCAACAACGCTGAGCACATGGCAACGGTCCTGACGCCCTTCTTCGCCAACAACGCGCGCCATCCGCGCGTGTCTGCTCTCATCGCCGTGGGCCACCCCACGGCGCCTCGAGGCTTCACTCTGGGTGGGGATGAATATGATGTGACTAATATGACGAGTGATGATCATCGCTCCGAGCCACTCACGTCCTCTAGTGGACAGGCTTCAAAGTCAGCCGCCACCGGAAAATATGGTCGCAAGACGCCTAGGCTGCCTTTGTCTGGTACTCCGTCGCCAAAGGGGACTAAATCAACTCATCTCTCAGCAAGTCCAGGCAGTGGGTTGGGAGACCAGGCGATCGACTTGACTCACTCATCTGCCAGTACTCCCAGCTCGACCCGAGTAATGTTGTACGTAGATCGACTGAAACTCGCTCAGCGCCCCAAGAAGTTCAGACCAGACAAGGCTCGAGCTTTGAAAAGCTATCCGTCTCGTGTTTCGGAGGGCAAGGCTATGAGTGCAGTTCCTCGTCAATTCCTCTGGGACGGCGTTCGGGCCGATGAGCGCGAGCTCATGCTCAACGGGGTCCAGTTTTGGGAAGCTATGGGTGGGGCAGCTGCCCATGGAATTCGGGCAGCAGCTCATGGAAATGTGGCAGTGATGCAATGGCTTATCGCACATCGCTCGGGGGGTTGTAGCTTTTCACGCTGCGCTCTGGAGAATGCTGCTGCCAATGGTCAACTGGATGCTGTGCAGTGGCTCCACATACAAATCCATCCACATGATGGGGCCAGGGGTTAACCCTATTGCTATTTTTTTTACTTGATTTCAGTATGGTACCCCTCCATACAATAATCGTAAAACATGCCTAGATACCCTGTTTTACCCTGCTTCCCGCAACTAAAACCATCACATTAGGGAGGTTGTGGAGGAAGACAGTTCCAGCTCAAACGTAAAACATGGCTAGATGCCATGTTTTAGAGCGCTTTCCGCAAGTTGTTTTGATTGGTGGGGAAAAACTTTTTTAAGCCAGTATTCAAATATGAGGATAGCTAGCGGGATATATTACGAAAAATAGTATGAATGTTGATCTTTCTTGTGTAAAAACAAGGTTGATCGTCGCTTGTCCCTGTTTATATCCTAGTAGTAATTTCGAAAAGGTACCTTGTTTTGCTAAACATGGTCATGTGGCTGGATTTAAGCGCCGTCCCTCGCAATAGGGTTAATACAGTCGTGTACCTCGTTTTCGGCACCGCTGAAACCTTATAATTCGAGATGCTCAATCTGGATTGGAAGCATAATCACTTTGTATTCAGCCAAATTGACTTCTGGTATTTGATCAATTTTAAGCTTAGATATGGTTCACCCTGCCGAAAACGAGGTGCATGACTGTAGTAGCCCTCAAAACTGTGTAGTAGTATTACCGGAACTACCGGGCTTCGAAATTGGAAACATACTACTACTACTACTACTACTACTACTACTACTACTACTACTAGAGATACCAAGTATTGGGTAGTAGTAGTAGTAGTGATATTAGAAGTACTACTCTACTACTACTCGAGCTGCAATGGTTACCGTCATGTAAAGCTCCCACCGTACTTATTACTAGAGATCCACCAAAAGTTTGTTGGAGAGGGGCTGTCCGAACTGTACTCCATAAAGTTAGGACCCCCCTCCCCCCGCCGCTAGAAGTACAGTACTGTATACACCATGGTCGTGTACATGTAGAGGTAGTGAACCGATTTCTGCAGGTCTATCGCGGTCATTTTGTACGGATTGCGTACCGATAGCCATAAAACAGACATTTCTAGACACTATTAGACAACTCAAGTACGCTGTCTACTCGACAGATTTCTAGATGTAGAGATCGAATGGCTAGAACGGTGAAGACGGATAATACCCGCCCTCGCCAGACCGCTTCTGCCTCCTACCAGGAAACAACGCTGCTGAGTGGTGGGAGAGTCACTTCAACTTCAAAGTGACTCCTCGGATCTGTACGGAAACTAGGCATCTAGAGAGCAAGTGTGCGGCTGTACGAGATCTGTACACCCAGTAAGGGTGGTTTTCGTGCTATTCACTGCGTTAATTCAAGTAGTGCCTCCATATACTGGAGCAGGTCCTCACCCACGAGCCCACCATACAAAGAAAGAGTTATATTTTATTTATTGAAACTACTAGTATTTTTAAGCTAAATATTTACTAAGTAGTCGTCTTTCCGCGGAAGAACGAAGTTCCGCTAAAGGGAGTTCGCCACTGTTCCATTGGCCGCACGTCTACACAAGCAATGAAGCTTTTGCGTCACCGGCGACCTTGCCCCAGCCTAGCCCCGTCAACCCCAGCGAATCCAGACGACGCATATCCCGGCTAGCCCTATATATACTTCCTATCCCAGATGGGGTGGTGTTTAAGGATTTCGCCGGATAAGAACACTAGTAGTATTGTGAAAACCGACAAAGATGTCCAGTCCAGTTAAGCTGATAAGGAGGGGTAGAAAACATATAAAAATGGGTACAGAAAATACTAAATCGTAGGATTGGCGATAGAGCGTCCATATGCAAATCTCGGCCAAGTGCTAATGAACGCTCTGCTTCCTGGGCTTATTAAATAGCCGCAGAGGTGCAGCAGCCAGAGTAGCTCTGGCTGCGAGTACATGCAGCTAGTACTCGCGCAAAAGTAGCTCCACGCATAATATAAGTGTTATCCTGGTAGTGCAACGGTACGTTGTACGAACAGCCCAATAGGGATTAATTCGCTCCAGGCCAAGTAGGTATCGATTCAATACAAATTTCAAATGAGAGGGTCTTATAAATGCTCCTTTTTGTAGAAGGTATTGGATTTTTGGAAAGGATAACAGGCACAAGTATATGATATAGCAGGTGAAATTGGAGGCTTAAATGGAATCATACGTTAAGCTGGATGAGTTTTACGTTTCATACATGCACTATTCCGAAAATGTACGTTGCAGTGACAGCATACATATGCAGTAAAACGATATTATACGTTAAATCGCAAACTATGCAAAAGCGATCGCTTCGTCACGACACGCTGTATTTGCAAAATCGAGGACTCAGCTGAGTCAGTTGGCGCCGGAGTTGCAGCGACACGTACAGCTTCTTTTCCGGCCACTGGGTCTCCTCCCTAGTAGCAAAAAAAGTTCATAGTGTAGATGAAAAATGATAAACATGATGATTATACGTTGCATATTGGCTTGCTCGGCGTCGTGGCAGCTCAATATAGAGCCCCGCAGGGTCGGGTGGCTGCCACGACGGCCGAGTCCGCCGATTGTATAAGTCTGGCGCGAGATGAGTAGATAAGTTGGAAGACTTGATGAGTTTTTGCGCTTTGCCTTCAGATTTCGAATTGACACGAGTCGATTGATAGCTACCGACTGGTACATCGGTTTCAATCACATCCTAGATCGTACATATCCTCCTGAAGTCGATTGTCACTGGTATCACCTATTCAGTAATTAGCCCACTATATTCATATACCCTCCTTAATCACATTGGCTCATATATATTGTTTCAGCGCATAAATGGGTTCCAACTTCCGAACTAACCACGGACGTACATGATGCAGAGGGTGCGGCTGCGAAGCAGGCGCACCAGATGCCCCTGTTGGTCGAAGATCAATGCGGTTGTTTTGTCAAACCGCTAAACTCTTGTCGCGCACCCTCCGGCCAAGGGGTCGGGCACGCGCGGGCTGTTCGAGGAGTACGGTCTCTGGGTGGTGAGGAGTTCGAAGAGGCTTCTGGGTCGGTCGGCGGGTTGGTAGTGGTAGGTTGGTAGGCGACACTAAACTGTTGAATAAAGCTTGTTTGTTGGATGTGTTTCTTAGCAGGAAAATGTGCGAGTGATTGATATACAAAAGCACGCGTCGGCAGCCGCCGACGCCCTCATAGACATGACCCCTCTCCTAGTTCGCTCACCTGGGCTTCTAGGCGTGCCCTCCATCCTTGATCGTGACCCCTCCTCCGCTAGATCCCCTCGCAGCGTCACTCCAGCGCCCTGACACCCGTTCTCAGCGCCTCCACGCTGGTCTCGGAAGCTTCCCGCCGTCGTCGTAGCCGCCTGACTTCTGAGTCTCGGGTCATCAATTGGAATAGCCATCGTATTCTTGCACGCTGTACCATTACAATGGTACCAGAAGTGTACCCATACACAGAAGCATCCCACCGAGCCACCCTCGGCAACCTTGCTGCAGAATCGTCATGGGCCAGGCCCAGCGACCAACCCGCTGGTTCGCTACCCACATTCCCGGGTACGGGATATTCTCCCCGACTTGAGGTTTGACGTCCTCGTCAAACGCGGAGCTGGGCCTGGTCGACCCGATCGAACTTTGCCGCGGAACCGTCTCGACAAACGAGAACGCGGTTGCAATAGTGTAGATGCCACAAAGTATGATGTCCAAAACGATATCAAGCGTCATCCACATCCGCTGAGTGGAACCGTTCTGCACCCTCTTCACGTAGATAGCGTTCCCATCACTGTCAACACCCCAGTCCGACAACGAAGCGTGCTCCCCGACTTGGTCGGAACCGTGTTCGTCCGAGTCGAATTCCAGACCAATTATAGCGGTTCGTAGCTGACCAGAAGCATACATGTAGCATGCAGTGGTCCCAGCCCGCTGGAACTCACTCACGCATGACACGCATCCACCACCGACATCGCGTTCATCACCGTCACTGCTTGCAGAGCTGCTACCTGACCAGAACGTAGCCGAGAAGCTACCCGACGGTAACACACAGGCTGATCCCAAACGCATACGCGAGGGTTTCAGGAAGGCGGCCTGAAAGTTGCACGCTTCCGTCTTCATAACCTCGTCCTCGTCGGGGTCGGTTTCCGGCACGGACTCCTTGTCGCGCTCTGGGTTCATGGAGTCGGCCTGCAAGGTGCACGCTTCCGTCTCCATCTTGTCGTCCTGGTCGTGATCGGTCTCCCGCACGGACTCCTTGTCGCGAGCGGGGCTCACGGAGCCGGTCTGCAAGGTGCACGCTCCGGTCTCCATGATCTCGTTCTGGTCGTAGTCGGTCTCCGGCACGGACTCCTTGTCGCGCGTAGATTTCACGGAGGCGGCCTGCAAGTTGCACGCTTCCGTCTCCATGAACGCGTTCTCGTCGTGGTCGGTCTCCGGCACGGACTCCTCGTCGCACGCGGGGATCACGAAGTCGGCCTGCAAGGTGCACGCTTCCGTCTCCATGAACTCGTTCTCGTCGTGGTCGGTCTCCGGCACGGACTCCTCGTCGCGCGCGGGTTTCATGAAGGCGGCCTGCAAGGTGCACGCTTCCGTCTCCATGTTCTCGTTCTCGTCCGGGTGGAAGACCGCCGGCTCGGTGTGCGCGGCTTCTCCCTCATAGTAGTCGTCGTCTTCATTGCCCATCTTACCAGCATCCAGGCCAACAACGCTTGCATTCCCCGGGGTCGTTGCGGTCGTCGTCACGACAAAGTCCTCGTGCCCGACGCCTTCCCAAGCAGAGCGTTGTCCTTCATACATCTCATTCACTGTTCCCATCTCGTACACACCATATACCGTCGTATCACACACTCCCGGATCCGCATAAACCGTTCTCACAAAGTCCGGACCCACCATCACAAAAGCCGAACGGTTCTCATACGTGTCGTTCCAATGACAAGAGGAAGGAGCGACACCTCATTCTCCTTCCCCCTGCCACCGTCATTGTTGTTCGCATTCCTCCGACACATGCCCATACACGTTGCAGTATGAGCACGTAGCCGTGTTCCACGGACAGCTAATGCGGCTGCATCCAAGTAGATGACATCGCCCATTCCTTTGCCGCATGTGTGGTGAGGTGCGGGCAACTTCCAAGCGTCCAGAATATACCTTGAGCTAAACTTGAATCGGCAAACCTTGGGCCTAAGCTCAGGGGGTCTCGGAGTCTCAGAGTCTCAGCACCCCAAATCGCCCGCGAGATCAAGCTGATATCTTAAGGTTAGTAGTACCTCGGTCACTCCAAGCCGAGCTTCTACATCTGAGTCATGAGGATTTTCAAGGTGCCCATCAAGGTATCACCCGGACATTTGAGAGGCTGCGCCGAGAATATTATTGGCCCGGGATGTACGCGGATGTGGAACGTTTCGTCAAAGAATGCGTAGATTGTGTAACTGCTAAGGGGGCTCCGCCCAATCCAGGCCCGTCGCCTGGAAATATTCTAGTAACTCGGCCATTTGAAGCAGTCTCTATGGATTTTGTGACTCACCTGCCCAAATCCGACCGCGGGAACGTCTTTCTTCTGCTATTCCAGTGTATGTTCTCAGGTTTTGTGATCTGTAAACCAATGAGCTCGACTACGGCTCAAGAAGTCGCAGAAGCTTACATGGAACGGGTATTTCAGCGTTTTGGTGCTAGTGAGATGATTCGTCATGATCGCGATCCTAGATTCATGAGCGAGGTGCTCGCGAAATTCAGAGAGATGTTGGGAAGCCGGCAGAGAGCCACCTTGGCATACCGACCTCAGGCCAATGGGCAACAAGAGAGATCGGTCCAGACTGTAATCCGAGCTGTTCGAGCTTATGTAGCTGAGCCGGATCAGAGCGACTGGGACGACCAGGTGGAGAAATTGATGTGGGCGTTGAACACGTCTTTCGATGCCACTCGTCTCGACACCCCGTTCTACTTGGTTCATGGTTGGGACCCTCAGAGTACGGTATCAGCTATGCTTGGCCCCCGACCGACGGGTCTGGACCAGAAGACCGCCTACGAGTGGCGTCGAGGAGTCCAGCGTCAATACGAGTATGCTCAGGCCTGGGCGAAAGACCTCCAGGCTCAGGCTAAGGCCAAACGTTCCGAAGCACAGACCAAAATCTGGCAAGAATTGTCTGAGAGGCTCAAGAAAGGTTTTGCGGTCGGCGACGCAGTCTGGTTGTACCTAGCTCGAGTCCAACCTGGTTTGATCAAGAAGTTCGCTCATCTATGGCATGGGCCGTTCCGCATCTTGGAGACGTCGGATGATTTCAGATGTAAGCTGAAGATCTACGGCTCAAGAAGTCGCAGAAGCTTACATGGAACGGGTATTTCAGCGTTTTGGTGCTAGTGAGATGATTCGTCATGATCGCGATCCTAGATTCATGAGCGAGGTGCTCGCGAAATTCAGAGAGATGTTGGGAAGCCGGCAGAGAGCCACCTTGGCATACCGACCTCAGGCCAATGGGCAACAAGAGAGATCGGTCCAGACTGTAATCCGAGCTGTTCGAGCTTATGTAGCTGAGCCGGATCAGAGCGACTGGGACGACCAGGTGGAGAAATTGATGTGGGCGTTGAACACGTCTTTCGATGCCACTCGTCTCGACACCCCGTTCTACTTGGTTCATGGTTGGGACCCTCAGAGTACGGTATCAGCTATGCTTGGCTCCCGACCGACGGGTCTGGACCAGAAGACCGCCTACGAGTGGCGTCGAGGAGTCCAGCGTCGCTACGAGTATGCTCAGGCCTGGGCGAAAGACCTCCAGGCTCAGGCTAAGGCCAAACGTTCCGAAGCACAGACCAAAATCTGGCAAGAATTGTCTGAGAGGCTCAAGAAAGGTTTTGCGGTCGGCGACGCAGTCTGGTTGTACCTAGCTCGAGTCCAACCTGGTTTGATCAAGAAGTTCGCTCATCTATGGCATGGGCCGTTCCGCATCTTGGAGACGTCGGATGATTTCAGATGTAAGCTGAAGATCGAGGGCTCAGGGTATAAGTTGTACCCCTGGGTCCATGTGAGTAGGCTGAAACCGAGAGCTCTATTCCCGGAGCGTCCGACTGAAGAAGTGGAAGTGGCTGAAGAAGACGATTTCGATGCTGCGCTTCTGGCTGAAGATGTAGACAGCCCAGATGAAGCTCAGAGTGAATACGAGGTTGAGAGCATCCAAGATGTCCGCTGGGTTAAACGAACTCGCACTTCGAAACGAGTCCGATAGTATTTGGTGAAATGGAAAGGATACTCTGAGCTAGACTGGCTACCCATGACTCAGTTGAATTGTGGAGCATTACTGTATGACTTCAACCAAAGCGCTAAAGCACAAGCACGTTTCCGCGCTATGCAAGCTGGGGATGAGCTACCTGAGCCGGAAGCTCAGTAGCGAACTCAGGTGGAAATAAAGGGGAGATGTGCGCGTGTGTGTGGTGTTTTGTATGAAAAGTTATTTGTAAAAGTCTACGTTACCAGAGAATTTAAGTGAACGGTCTGAGAGTGGAGGTTGCGCGCCAGAGAAGAAGAAAGAGGTGGAGGAGGTTTACGAGATGAAATTCAAGACCAAATCGGAAACAAAGAAATCAAAATGTATTACTATGCAGCAAGTGCAGTTATGAAAACGACTTGGAAAACGACTGGAGTTCACTTCCTTTTCTTCTTGCTGACTGCCGCCAACACAGCCGCCAAAGTGTCCTCGTCGTACTTGGAACTGGGAAGGAGCAGGTTGTCGAGCTGCTCAGTTCCACTCAGCAACTGGTTGCGCAGCAGAGCCGGAGCCAGTTTCAGGAACGCGTCCTCAGATTGACGAGTGGCCCATTGAGTCCGAGCTGGTTCCAACTCATCGACAGTGGCAAGCTGATCTTGGAGGGAGATCTGGAGTTCAGGGTCCCGAGTGATCCAATAGCAAGGATTCTGGGGAACCACCCATAGACCCGGCTCGAACCAAATTCGGTCGCTATACCCAGGAGACTTCTCCATCTCAGCCATCATCTTCTTGCGGTGGGTGTCGAAATCAGAGTGTCGATCCTTCCGGTCGCGATACATGTCGGCGAGTTCAGGGACGGCCCGAAGTTCTTGAGTGCGATAATAATCAAAGCCCGGATCCATGGTTACCCAGTGATAACGTTCCCAGTATTCACGACGCCAACGACTCATGAAATTTAAGACGAGCTCGATCGCCTCCACCATCTCCGGATACATTTCACTGAACTTGAAGAATACCAGAGTCGAGATCCGCCGCTGCCACATGTCATCCCACGGGCAAGTCTGGATCAACTACCAGTACTCGATGGGAACCCAGCGAACATGGAGATGCTGCAGAAGCGGCTGAACTGGCATATAGCTTGGAAAACCCATAGTCTGGCGGTTGAGAGCTTGTACCTTGATCCCGTAGTGACGCCAGCTGCCCTTCTTAGGTGTTTCAATCACACCATCGTCCGGAAGAGGAGCAGGGAGTTTAGCTTTGGGGCGACTGGCAGCTCCTGCCGAACTTTGAGCTGAGGTCTTAGCAACCTTGGTGGTTGAGCCCTTCCCGGCTGAGCTGGATCCCCTCGAACGCTTACCACTGGTACCTGATTTGGAGCCAGCCAATGCTGATCCCGAGGACACGTTGCTCTTGCTGTGGTAGGTTTTGTCGAATTGGTCATCATCCTCCTCCTCATCAGAAGAGTGAAGCCAGCTCAAGCTGCTGTCCGGAGACCCAGGTGCTGGTTTTATCGGCAATGGCTCCCAACGTTCTGGGATCTCGGTCATGGCTGGGTCCTCCAGTTTCTCCTGAGCAGCGTGATAATACACCTCTGGGACGAAATTCATCCACGGAGTCCGGTCCAAAGCTTGCCAGTAGGTAGCAGAGACCAACATGTCCACCAGCGCTCGTTTTCCGAAACGATCATGGAGCATGTGGTTTTTGCGGGATTCCGCCACGGCATCCCAGAATGACTCGCCCGCGAGCAAAAGTTCTCGAAGATCAGCTCGAATCTTGTCCCAAGAGAATGGGGCGGGAACTGCACGCTGAGCGCAGGCCAGAGACACCTGGTCAGGAGACCGTTTCAGCGCGCGGACCGTCAACTGCCTGATAGTGCTAGGCCGAAGTTGCAGCCTCAACCGATCGGATGGTCGCATCAAGCGAGTACCCCGAGGTGTGCTAGGCGCCGACCCAGTTAAATCAATTGGTGTAGGGTCAGGCTGACTCGCGCTAGCGCTCCGCGAGGGACTTCCTTTCAGCGGAGACCCAGTCAGGGACAGCCGTCTCGCTTGACGAACCGGCTTATCTCGGAATGAGATGGTAGGTTTGGGAGTTGTCGATGAAGCTGAAGGAGGCGTTGCAGGCTGAGTGGTTTTCGGAGTAGGCGGAGCTGAGGACTGCGAACCAGCAGAATGTGAGCTAGAGCGCGAATCAGCCTGCAGCACGTATGGACCGACGTCAGCCGAATCCTCATATCTGGCTGAGACCTGGATAGACGTTCGAAAAGCTGGCGGAATCGGAGACCCGTCACGATAAAGCTGCAGCAGTTGGTGAAGCCGTTTCCAATGACCCCCTAGCGCCGTGCCTCCAGCAATGAAATCCATCAGTCTGTCTGACGAGAAAGCATTGGCCGACGACAACCGAGCTTCCAGGTCCCCGACATGGCGAAGGTTGGCATCATGCTTTCGCTGCAGCTCGGCGAAATTTTTCGTGACCGTCAGGAGCTGATCCTGTAAGTCGGACTTCTCCGAACTGAGCCGACCGGCCACGCTCCTCAGCTTATTCACCTCGGACTTCAGAGCATCGGCCTCAGCCAGCGTAGTAGTGGCTGACGCCTGTTGCTGAGATCGAGCACGCTCGTCCGCTAGAGACTGGGACGTGGCAGCATACGCGTCGCGCTCTTTAGACAACGTGCTCACGAGGCCAGCACATTCGGTCCGGAGCATGGAGATCAGCACCCGAAAGTCGGCCTGGGTGGTCGGCTGAGCCTCCAAGGCTAAGACAAGTTGAGTAGCCAGCTGTAGCAAGCGCGTGGTGTTCATGACCCGAGCAGCGAAGCCTTCCACGCCGTAGCAGCGAACCAACGCCAACATCTCCCGTTCGGCAGCTAGGCGGACGTGCGCGTCCAAAAAATTGACGGGTCGAAGCGGATTCGCCTGGAGAAGCTCGGCGTCTGCACTGCCGAGAGCACGCAGCCTAGCCAGCTCTTCTTTTGAGAAATGAGGAACTGGGACGGAGTGAGCGAGGCCGTCTGGCATACCCACCAGCGTCTCTCCGCGCCGAATGTCGTAGATAGAGGCCGGCACCTGGGCGACCGAAGGCGCAGGCAATACCCCAGCGCCAAGTTTAGGCACGGGCCGTGTCAGGACGCCCAACGCGGGTGTATATTGCACCGTGGAGGCAGACTGCAACGTGCAGGTGATAAGTGGAGTGACGGCGCTTCCCCCAGCAGCTGCTGCCAACTGCAATAGCGCGGCAGGCATCGGAGCGAGCGGCGTGGAAGTCCCTGACCCCGCCAGAAGCGTATTGGTGGCCGCCGGCAGTGTGAGGGACGTCCCCGTCGCTCCCGACGTGGTATTGATGCTGCTGGGACCCGAAGTGGTGGCGGTTGCGCTGCTAGAAGCTGCTGGAAACGCGTTGGACGTAGTGGGCACGCTGGTGGAGCCACCCATGCCCGCAGATGCTACCCCCGAGTCACTGACGCCACCTTGTGCAGTGCCTGAAGCGGTAGTGGACGAAGCAGGCGTTGCAAGAGCCGCAGGAGTGCCTTGTATCGTCGGTGCCTGCCCACCGTCGCCAGAAGTGGAGGCGGGAAGCTGCGTAGTAGCGGCGAGGTTATCAGACATGAGCTTGGGCGCGGTGCGGACGAACGGCGAATGTGGTTGCAGTCTGGGCCGTGAAGCCGCTGAGTATTGAGGGAGAATGACCCACAGATTCGGCAAAAGTTGACGGGGACGGGACGGGGCGATTGACGGCATCCTCGATTATGAGAGCCGAGATCAAGTCGCAGTTGAACTCGTTGACCCCGGGTCTCATAAGGGACGGTTGTGACGAAGTACGCTCGAATCTCAGATCCAGTGGACCTTTCGCTCGGCCGCCGTACCCCCTCCGCACCCATCAAAATGGATAGCGATTGGTGGAAATAGGACCAGCTGGTGGTGTGACATCTGTAACTGCCGACTCGTCCCCGCTACGACTGGGAGCTCAGCGGAAACAATCATCCGCTGAGCCATCAAACTCTCAGCAGAACCCCGTCGACTCTCAGAGGAAGACATTGAAGGACACTCTGAGTTATTTGGAGGTTCAGCGGAATCTCTTGCAGCCCATATGGGACTCAGCATAGCGGCAGTGGACGTTCGGAGACGCTTTAAGTGTTGACTCGGCCAAGGCTCAGAGGCTCAGAGGAGGTATGGGCGATGAGGCTCTGGGAACAGTCGCTGCGAAGAGGCGGTCATCAAATGATGACTGACCATAAATCAGGCTCAACCCATGTTCGAACCCAGGTGACGCACTGTCTCATCCCCGTGACGCGCATCCCTCGACCAATCAGAAGAGTGGAGTGAGGGGTAATCACGGGTCTACCGACATGTAATCACGGGTCTGCCGACATGTGATCAGAAGTTTGCTGACAGGTGATCATGAGATTGCTGACGCCACGAGAGACTTTAACGAGGCCCAGCCAATCACCGAGCTCAGGTCCAAGTGGGGACTCAGAGCACCGCAGATTCCTGAGAGCCAAGACAACGCTGAAGAGCCGCACGCCGAAGGGACTGCAGGCCGCTCGCCATAATATCTTTCTGTCTTTGTTTGGGTGCGCTCCGAAGGAAGTCGAGCGCCCCCCCCTTGATAGGTCTTTGTTTGCATGTGTAAAGTATTAATCAGAATCGAATTTGCCCCGAAGGCCGCAGTGCTAAGTGTGTTGCTGTGGAAGAGGGTGTCTGAGAAGAGACTCAACCAAAACTCAAGCCCCATATAGTCCTTGTGGGTGTACCTCGGTGTGAAGGGGTACTCATTTGGCTATTTCATTTCATTACACGTCGACAGGTCGAACTAGGCGACTGCACTCAGCGTGTATTTCATATTTTCGGGTAGAAGGCGATCTACTCTGAGGTTTCAGGCAGAACAACATCTGGGATAGTGGTTCTCAGTGTTGTTGGAGGGATATCGTGTGGCGCTGAGCCTGGGATAGTGGTTCCCCGCTCGGCCGTTTCGTCTACGTCAAGACGTGGTGCGCGGAAGTCCCAGGGCGCAGAGGCGAGAACCCTGGATCAAGACAGGCTCAGCCGAGCCAACTCTCGGAGCCACCCTAGGTCGGGGGGCGAGTGAAGACCTGTGTACGCGGCTCTCAGCTGGAGCCGCCTGGAGGAAGAAGGAGAAGCAAGGGAGACTGGGTCTGCAGTCTCGGAAGAAGCAGACAAGTGCGTGTGGAGTCGTGTCTACATAAAGAAAACCCCGGGGCAAATCGGGTCAAGACACGTGCGAGCGAAGGCCTGTTAAGCGGGGAGCAGGCTTCGTTTGGAAGACATCCAAGGACGACTGGACAAGGAACAAGTGGACGTGGTTGGCTGACGTCTGGGCCCAAAGCGTAGCCCCAGCAAGAACCGTCAAGGGGATCGCAAAGGAGGCGCACACGCCGCGTCAGGCCAAGAGTCCGAGTTCGGAGGTGTCGACTGAGTCTTCGTCGAGTCCAGCTGAGGTTATTCAGCACACACGACTTGGCCTTCCTGAGTGCGCATGTCCGGGCCCCATCGAACTCCATGTAACGGTCTTGGTACAGAAGAAGCGTTCACAGACGAGATCGGAACGCTCTCGTTCGAGTACACTGGGTTGAATCCGCCGTCTTGTCCATCATAGAAAGGTTCTTGTTGTTGCTGTACAACAAAAGTCTGCGTCTGTTGCAGCAGATACATCATTTGCTGCATCAGAGTGTCCTCTGTAGTCGGGTTCATGTGGAGGTCGTCTCCAAAATCACTGACGTCTTCAATCGGCACGTGCATGTTCTTGTAAAGCAGCACGGCTACCGCCTGTGGAATGGTGTTCACCATGGTGGCCATCAAGAACCCTTCCACGAACGGTTTCTCAACTCACCAAGGAAATATTGGTAACGCATATGGGGGTCATAGCAATGTGCGTCGTCGCAAAGACTCGATATCAAATCGCCCCACACTTCGGCAGACATGCCCCAGGAACGCTTGGTCGACTTCAACCGTTCGATCTTCTGCAGCGGCGATCGGTGCATGAACTGATTGTGGAACCGGGTCCGAAGTGTGTCGAAGCTATTGATCTGCGAGTACGTCCACCACTCTTCACCCGTTTTCCCCTGAAGACACTGACGGAAGACACACATCCGTAACGCTTCATCGAGGCCGACCGTGACACGCTCAAAAGTATTCCAAAAAGTATGTGCTGTCTCCACAGAAGCGCAGTCCGACTGAAACGGTTGGATCATTCGTATGGGGTTCTTGACTTGCGAAGGTATACCATAATTGAGTTGTTGAGAGCCGAAACTGTTTTCCGGCTGCAGCATCTGAAACACTTGCTGTCCCAAGTACGGAGTCGGATTCACGTACGGCTGCGAGCCAATGGTCGTCATCTGACCCATGTACGCCTGTGGCTCCAGGTTCGGTTGCAGTCCCATGTACGTCGTTGCAGGTGCGAACGCCGTCGCACCTGGGTAGCTCGCTCCAGTCGATGGTCGCTGGTTGTACGGGTTGTTGTTCAGCGCAGCAGAAATAGCAGTCGTCATTCTTGCTGGTGTTTGTCGCTGTTGCCCCACCGGGTGCGCAACACTTGGTCTTCAGTAGCAGTGAGATCACCTCACGCTTGAGATTGTCTTGATGGTGCCCACTCACGAACGCTTGTGTACAGGGTAGAACGCTTCCGTGTTGAACAGATCCTCCAAATAGTAAGGGTAGCTGTGGCGAGGCGGGTGAACGCCTTTCGACCGCACAGGTGTACAGTGCTGTGCTCCAGACTCTGGAAGGTGCTTCCGGTTGGGAAGCCCTCCACTGGGAACTCCTGAACGTAACGTCCAGGTGACGTGTGCTCCTTGTGGTAACCCCTCTAGGTTCGTTTGTCTTTGAACCGGGAGATGCACCGCGGGGATTAGTTGTTTTATATACCAATATCGGTCTTTGGAGAAGAGCGTAACGTCACCAACTTAGACGTAGCTCCAACAACCAAGATAACCAAAATCAATACAGAGTTATACACACAAATATACAACCGTTCTTATTCTTAGACCCTTGAACGGTGGGTCGTACACCAGTCAACTTAGCTGCACTTCCAGGACACTGGTCAGTCCCGGTCAGCTTTTACAAACGCGCACCACCCTAGAAGTACTAGGGATAGTTCAATACAATCTCACTACCTATCACACAAGATGTCCTTCGATCACGATCCTGAATGGGACTTTCTTCCACTCTTTTCAGGATGTATATGGGATATGAAATGTTGGATCGCCTAAGCGCACACTACAATTAAGATATGAAATAGGGCAGATTTACCACGGGCTCCACACCCGCTACTCACCCTAATTTGGACTTGGAGTTTTGGGGGTGGAGTCCACACCTCTGGATGTCCTTCTACAGAGGGCCTTTCGCCTTCAGCACTTGATCGGGGCCGCCGGTATTTGTCCGGCCGAAGCTGTCCGAGCGCTTGCGGGGTACACGGATAATTGAACTCTGTTTGGTTTTATCTTTTGTGGCTATCTTCCTGCAATAGACACGTATTCAGCTTTTGACTTGCTTTCAGTATACCTTGAGGGGCGTCATCATCTTAGGCATCCTTGATCTCATTGTGATGTCGTGGGTACAGGCGTGGGACTTCAATGTTCCACGGAATCTTCCTGGAACCTGGTTGGTCGTCTTGGTCGGTCGGATATCACTTGGCTTGATTATACCTTGATCCTCTCGTCCAGGGTGTCCATTGTTCTTCGGTGTTCTTCGGTGTTCTTTGACACGTCCAGTCATGTCAGGACGGGTGACACCCAGTCTAATGTAAACTGGGGCACTTGATCGCTCCTGTAGGCTTGACCCGTCGTCCGGTAGTTGGTGCGTCCAGACTCATTACGTCTAGAGCACTCAACCCGATCCATGGCTGGACGTAAAACGCCGCGTCCCGAGAATATCACCATGTCCCACAATTCCATACATACTGCTACATTGGCTTTTCAACCAATCACCACGTTCCACAGTAGAAATCTTGATTCCCATCGTGTCAACCGCCCCTCTAGTCGTGATCAATCACTGAGGTCATTTGCCGAATTGGTCGAACATGACTAGATCACACGATCTACAGTTGTCTCGACGACGTGCGGGTCTGAACGTTCGCCCCGTTGAGAATCTTCCGGCTCTGGCGACTGTTCTGTGTGCCCTTTCCCAACCGGGTCCCAGACCTTCTCTTTCGCTTTCAGGATCGCGGCGGTACGCCTACCGCTCACAACCTGATTTCCTCTTTCGAGCGCGCAAGATGAGTGAATCAAGCTTGGCTGACGCCAGCTCTCGTGGCCAGCCCGCTGCTCCAGCCGATGTCGGCGACGACGGCAGCCACCACAGCGACACTCCTCCTTCCGATGACGTCCCCAGTGGGGGACAATCTCCCATTCCGGTCGAGACTTCTTCGAGCTCTCCACATCCTGGCGGCACTGTTGGCGACAACGCGTCTTCTAGCGTCGGGCAAGACACTGCTTCGCGCCCAGCACCACCGGAGTCTGTCGTCTCTCGCACTGGCATACTCAATTTTGACGAAGTGGTCGGCCACGTCCGGGCCGGCGTGCTTCCCAGCCATGACCGAAGTTCTCCGGGAGCGCAAAATACTCCTCCGGCACGATTTACCCTTCCTCCGGCGCGCAACCTGGTTGGAGACTCCTTCATCGTTGGTATTCCTGCACATGCCTTGGCCTATCGCAATGGCGCATACGTCCGGGAAGGCTACGGTGGAGTCGAAGCTCTCATGTTGTTCGATGGACTGTCCGAGGTTGACGTCCAGGATTTGTGTAACCTGGTTGGCGATTCGGCGGAGGTCCGCGAGATGGTGCTTCGTCCTTACCAAGGTCAGCAGGGTCCTACTTTGGACGCGATAGAGACTACGTGGGGCTCTCTGCTGGCACGTCGAGAGTTTGCTTCCCTGATCACCCACTTCTCCCCCCTCCAGCTTGCGCAGAGAACGTTTTATACGGTCTCCTTGTTGCATCGGGTGTTGGTGAGAAATCGGCAGCGGGAACACATCGTCCAAGGTATGGACGAGAATTCCGTCGTCCGGCGTCTCCTACGTCTCCAAGGCGAGTACGACCGGCTCAAGGAAGACTTCGTATTCCTGTACGGGTACCATCAGCAAGAGGCACAGTCCATTCGAGATGAAGCCAGTCACGCTCGGGGATTGCTGGAAGCCGACTTCGCTCGTCTGGCCAGGGAGAATCTGGAAGAGACTGCTGCTCTTCGTCAACGCAATGATGATCTTGAGTCTCAGCTTAGATACGCCCAGACCCAAATCTCAACGTTGGAACAGCGTGTCCGGGATAAGAGCTTTGATGCGGATGGCTTGCTCTCCTTCCTGAATTCCGGAAGTAACGAGGTTCGGGGAAACTGGCCGAGATTTCGTAGACTCTTGGGTCAGTTCCAGCGTGGTGTGACGGCTCCTCCATCCTGGAAGACGTGGATCACGGTGGAGGCTGCGGATAAGTCGTTCCGCATGATACCTCCGTACCCTGGTCCAGCTCCTCCGGATAGTGATGCCGATGACGATGCCGACGCAGAACAGGAGGAGAAGTCGGAAGAGAATCCACCTTCCCCGCCCCCCAAGCGGGACACTCCTCGCGGGAAAGAACCTCGTAAGGCTCAAGCTGGGTCCAAGCGTCGCGCCTCGTCACAGCGTGCCGTTGAGGTTGAGGTCCAGTGTCGCCCTACTGTCCATCCGGAGTCCGACGTGGGTCCTCGTCCAGCATCCTCCGTGCTCCCGTTCACCGTTAGAGAGGCTTGTGCTCTCCTTCCGGAGTTCATAGCCTGGGCAGACCTGCGTCCGGACGTCCAGTGGACTATGCGAACTGGCGTGGGTTATGATGAAGCGGTCGAGATGATGCTGGCTGACAGTGTCCAGCATTCGCTCTTTCATCGGGATAGTCTGTGCGGCATGCTTGCTGCCATGATGTATCATCGCAAGTTGGACGGCACTCCTTGGGCGAAGTATGTCCCCACATCTTACTACTTGATGGCAGACGTGCTTCTGGAAAGCTGGCTCAAACAAGGGATCGAGCCTGCTGAATGGCCTGATCTGCGCAATCTGACCGATGATCTCCCAGACGTCTCGGATAGCAGTTCGTCTGAAGAGGAGGACAACCTGGAAGATCCTGATTTCGATGGCCCGGTCCCGGAAACTGTGGAAGTGGATCCTCCCCAAGCGGATGTGGCTGGCGGGGACAGTTCTCCACCAGACAGCGAAGTCCTGGTTTTGCGGTCCAAGCGGAAGCTCAAGGTCCAGCGGGTATATTCGTCGTCCGATACTTCCGAGAACAGCGACACTGCCCCCTCCAAGAAATTGGTGTATACACCGTCTCCCAAGCGCCCCCGTCCTTCTCGGACAAGTGACCGCTCCGGCAAGAAATCTGGCAGTCTGCGGTCAAAAACCCGTTCGAGTCTGGACAGGGTGCGGTCACTCTTGGCTCGGAAATCCTTCGAAGACTTGAGTCCGACTGAGCTGGCAGTGATCGAAACTCCTGGGCGTGGCATACTCTCTTGGCGTCGTCGTGGAATCCTGACCCAGTACACACCTCGAAAGGGGGACCATGAGGATCAGACCCCCGGCTTTCCAGGGTATTCTCCCCAGAAGACGGAGATTCGCTTTCTCGCTCAGCGTTGGACTCCCTTTGAGGGTGCTTACGTGATGCTTCGGGCTAAGCAACCCTGGGACGAGATGTTCGAGAATCGGGTCAAGGTCCTGTACTTCCATCGGCGGGCAGATTTGAGCGCTAAAGTGTGGAATTTACTGGACGAGTATCTGGAGTACGTCCGGGATCACGCCGAAGCTTTCTGGGAGGTGCTCCACTGGTTCACGATCAAGTACAAGCCCGAAAGGGATGAAGAAGATGACGACCTGGACAAATATTCGGTCTCGGCTAAGCTTCATCGGGAACGAGCTGCTCGGCACGAGAGCGTGGGTCGGTCCATGGCAGCTCGAATTCGCAAGTTCATCTCGAAAGGGCTTCCAGCCTCTCTGCTTGAAGAGCCTGGTGTCTGGACGTATCCGGTCATGATCTTCCACTTGTACCTTGTGGATGAGTCCACCCTGAATGCCAATGGGAAACCCTACTCCTTGGAGGAGCAAGTTACAATGGCCGAGATGGCAGAGCCCGGCCGGACTCAGTGGACCAAGTACTGCACGGACGCTGACCGGGTTGCCCACGTCTCGAATGAGCTTCGATTGAAGATGCTCTCACCCGAGGAGCGCCAGAAGAATCCGGTCTCACTGACCTTGTGAGTCGTCCTTCGACAACTTCATGTTCAGGAAGTCTCCGTTTTAGGTGATGCATTCTCCTTCTTCTTTCCATCCTTCTTTCAGTAGCGTAAACCATAATCACCTTTGAGCCTTCTCATTTACTCCTTTCATGTTGGCATTCAGCGTCTAGTGTCTTCCCAAAATCACTTCCAGTCTAATACAAACACTCCTCACATCTTCTTCCAAATTCACATTCACTTCTTCTGTCACTTCACTCGGGCGGCGATCTGTTGCATTTCAAGGGTGTCCGGCTGGACTGCTAGACTCTCGGATGGTCATCTCCGGCTTGCATAGCCTGGAATCGCGCCCGAGCTTTCGCTCCTTGGTTAAATTCATACAGCAACGCCCCACAGCTTAGTTGTGTCATTGGGAGCCATTCGGGTTCTTCGTATCCTTTCCATTTGATCAGATATTCACGAGCCCTTTTAGATGTGCGTGTTCGTTTAGACCACCGAAGATCCAAGATTTTCTCCACTTCATACTCGTCATTGTCAGCTTCCCAGCTGTCTTCCGGTAGTAGTGCAGTGTCAAAATCATCTTCATCTTCGATGTCTATCTGGACGGAGGGTCTTCTGGGATGCAAGGCTCGTGGCTTCAGTCGGCTAACATGCACCCAGGGGTTGACTCGATAGCCTGTGTCCTCGATCTTGAGTTTCACTCGGAAATCGTCATGCATTTCAGCGATTCTGAATGGGCCATGCCAGAGGTGAGCCAATTTGCGGCTCAACCCAGTCTGTACCTTGGGAATGTAAAGCCAAACGGCATCTCCAACGTGAAAACCTGACTTGAGTCGGTCAGACAATTCCTTCCACTTCTGGTTTTGTTCGTCAGACCTGGCTCTCTTCGCTTTCCTCTGAAGGTCCTCCGCGCAAGCCTGGGCGTAACTGTAATCTCGTTGGAACTTCCTCCGCCATTCATACGCTGTACGCTCAGGGACACTGGAAGGTCTAGGACCTAGCATGGCCGACACAGTTCCTTTAGCATCCCAACCGTGAACCAGATAGAACGGAGTGTCCATCCGAGTAGCATCGTACGAAGTATTCAAGGCGAACATCAACCTCTCGGCGTGCTCATCCCAATCACTCTGGTCTGCAACGTAGGCGCGTACGCTCCGGATGACTGTCTGGACAGATCTTTCCTGTTGGCCATTCGCTTGAGGACGGTAGGCCAAAGTAGCTCTTTGTCTGCTACACAGGAGTTCTCGGAAACGGGTGAATACTTCGCTCATGAAACGAGGATCCTGGTCGTGACGCAACAACGAGCTGGCCCCAAAACTTCGGAATACTCTCTCTTCGTACGCTTCTGCGACGTCTTGAGCGGTAGTTGAATCCATGGGCTGGCACATCACGTAGCCTGAGAACGTGTCCTGAAAGAGAAGCAAGAACGTATTACCTCGTTCGGACTTCGGAAGGTGAGTGACGAAATCCATTGAGACCACTTCGAAAGGGTATCTCGGTTCAATGTTCCCCGGGGACGGCCCTGGATTGGGCGGTCGCCCCTTGCCACTTGCACAGTCCACACATTCTTTCACAAAAGTCTCAACGTCAGCGTACATGCCGGGCCAGTAGAACTCAGACCGCAACTTTTCATGCGTCCGGGTTATCCCTTGGTGTCCGCCCTGAAAATCTTCATGGGCGTAGTGGAGGAGGTCTGGGCGGAGTGATTCTGGCACAACCAGACGTAACTCATCTGACATGTCTCGAGGACGATCCTTTGTAGCGCGGCTCAACCGGTAGAGCATATCTCTCACGTCCAGGGCGTACAACTCTGCCTGTTTAGAGATTCTGCGTATCTGTCCACGAGAAAAACTGTCCAGGTCACCTTTTAGGAATCTCTTGATTTCCATGAGCTGGTCGTCACACTCCTGGTGGGCCTTGATCCTGCGCCATCGTTCAGCCTGATACTCTAGTGGCCCCATTGGCTCTCCTTGTTCGGGTTGTTCTTGGGCGCGACTCCGAGTCACTGCAATCATGATTCTAGCGGCGGTAGACAGTGGTGCAGATTCCGGTCCTGGGCGTATGCCGTTTGGGACCTCCGTGGGCAAGTTTTCCTGGTGGGAAACTTCTTGAATGTTTTCGTCCATGATCACGAGTGGCTTCATCAGCTTTTCGTGTATCTTGGATACCTGTACAAGGTGTTTCAGTTCCTCCGGATCTTCAGTCTGCCAGGATGTCCCCAACGCTAGCGTCTTGGAAGTAAGGTAATCTGCTGCCTGGTTGTATTCCCGCTTGACATGAACCAGCCGCATTGATGTGAACTTCTCCTTCAGTGTTCCCACCTCGGACAAGCGTCGTTGTAAATTCGGTTGGTTGCAGTTAATCAGTCCTTGTACTTGTTGGATGACTATGCGGGAATCCCCGACCACTACCAGGTCCCGAATGTCGCGCTCGGACGCGAGTGTGAGACCTTTCAGCAGTCCGTAATACTCAGCATCGTTGACAGTGACATCTTCCAGGATGAAACCATGTGCAGCCAGAATATTCCAACCAGGTAACTCCCAGATGATACAACCACAACTACCTTGACGCGTTGAAGTCTTTGCTGCTCCGTCGAAACTTAGGACGTAACCGGCGAAGTCTGCTTCCAACATCTCCATGCTGATCACTGGTGGTGCCTTGACTCGCCCCTTGGCCGGAATGAGTGACTCGGCAACCTCGTCCAAATGTTCGCGTGGAGTGATGCCTGCTCCTAGAATGGCAGGTAAGCCATCTTCGTCTTTCTGAATCTTACATACTTCCAGATTCCAGTGTGACAGTATGACTCCCCAGCGAACGCATCTTCCATCAGCCGTCTTGGACTTCAGCAACCAACTCAGAACGGAGTGTCTAGTAAAAACCTTGACCAGGCAATTCTGGACAAGAGTCTGGAAAACATCCAGAACCCTCATCACGGCCACCACCTCCTTTTCGGCGACATGGTATCGGAGTTCTGCGTCGTTCAGGACGCGCCCCGTGAACCTGACCGGATGTATCACGCCATCATATTCCTGCCCGAGGACTGCGCAGGCAGCCCATTGGTTGGCATGAGGTATAATTACGAAAGGTCTGGTCCGGTCGGGATGCCTGAGCAGCGGAGTGGATACAATCTTCCTCTTCAAGATCTCGAAAGCTTCCTTCGCCTTGGACAAGTCTCTCCCCGCACGTATTTGTTCGTCCGTGAGCTCGTATAGAACTGCAGCCACCACCGGGAAGTCTTCAATGAACTTGTGATAATAGTTCAGACTCCCCAGGAAAGACTGGACTCCTTTCAGTGTCTTCGGGAATGGGAGGTCCTGGACGCCTTTGGCAATCTTGGGCGTGGCTCGAAGCCCTTCCGCACTGATCTCATGAGAGAGGTATGGGATAGACAATTTGCCGAACTCACTCTTGGGGAGGCTGACCGAGATATTCCAATAGCGGAGTCTAAACAGCAAAGCGTTCAGATCCTCACATAGCTGATCCCAGGTCGGCGCCCCGTGGGCAATGTCATCAATGTACGAGCTACGTCCAATCACTGGGCCCATCTGGGACGGCGCCGGAATATCACGCTTGAACGCAGTGATCTTGTCCGTCAGTATCGGCACTCTTCGTTCAGCTTGTTCTCGTTCGGACTCATCTCGTTCAGATGGGTCTAACCCGAGGAATTCCAGCACATCTTGATCCACCAACTTCTCTTCGTCTGCAGGTAGTCGGACGAACCCCCACAGGCAGTTGTTAATTACTGCCTGATAAACAAGGGGGGCATTCTTCAAACCGAAAGGCATTCGCACCCATTGGAAATGTCCGAACGGGCACACAAAAGCAGAAATCAGCTTCGCACGTTCAGTCATTCGTACCGCCCAGAAACCACTCGCCATATCGAGGCTCATGAACCACATTGCACTCTCGAATCCAATCAGCAGATCGTCTATCAGGGGTAGCGGGTAGGTTGAGAGTTGGATGAAACCATTCACCACCCGGTAGTCAATACACATCCGGATATCCACACCGTTCTTCTTTAAGACGATCACAATCGGGGAGGCCCAAGGGGACACCGAGAATTCAACCAATTCCGCTTCCAACAGCTTCTTGAGCAGCTCGTAGACCTTCAACATGATATGTGGAGCAATGGACCTCGGACGTTGAGCTACTGGTTTAGCGTCACCCACGTCCAAGTCGCACACCACTCCTCTTGCCGGAGCGGGCGCTGCATTGCCGTCGCCCAAGAATATCTTCCGGTGATAAGTAAGAATAGACCGTAATTTCTTCTCTTCAGCGACGGTAGTCCGATCAGGATCGCCGACGTCCGCTTTGGAGATGTCACATTCAGGACTCAGGTCCTTCAACTCGGGCAACATGGCCAGTTCATCACGTAACTGTGATAGAAGCTCGCTGCCTTCCTGAAGGTAGATGGCCGGCTCCAAATCCAGGTCTTCTTGGCTGACTCTCATGCATCTGGCATATTCCTCTTCCAGCCTGCGGAGGGGAGTGGATGGCCATGCACAGCTTGGGAGGTCCATCTCTTCGCCCTCCTGATCTTGACATTCCTGAACCTCTGCATCCAGAGATTCTGGGTCAGAATCCAGTTCTGCTTCGCTAAGATTAGCCTCGATACTCTCCGACACACTCGCTTTCGGCATTGTCACTTCCGTGATCTCCTGGACCACGTCTGTCTGGGTACCGACGTCCGTCAGCTCCGTCGTTTGGGTAGCCACATTGCATACAACTTTGATCGGAGGTTCCGCAGTCGTCGGGTGAAACTGCTTGGGCGGGTCTTGTAGCTGAACAATTCTAGCCGCAGTTGCTCCTGGACGGGGTCGTAACATGATCTTGGAAGGCCATTCAAATTGGGGCGTGGAAACGGCCGGTGGTTCCTGTTCCTGTCTGAGTTCATCAAGCTCGCGCTCGCGTTTTCCTCATTTCAGGAGATGGGGTACTCTCATAAATGAGCTGTTTCCACTCCTTGTACTTCTGGCATCCTGGGCGGACGAATCGTCCGGATTGGGGGAAGTTTCCAAACTCTACTATTCGCGCAAGCGGGGTTCGAGTATCAATCCACACCATCTGCTCGGAAATGTTCACCACTTTGACTGCAGTAGCTCCTGATTGTGCCGTGTAGATGATTTGAGTCACCCAGCGATCTCCTCGTCCTGCCCAGACTACATCTTGCTGGGGGCTGCTTTGGCCGTATTCAATACGAACCATCGCATGTTCCCCCGGGCGTAGATAGAGACTGCGCGTGGACAACACAGGTAGGTCTAACCCCAAGTGTTGGCGCGACGACCCTCCACTCATCAGGATAGTTTCCTCGTCCGGGAGTTGGACGAGTCCTTCGCGCACACATAATCGAACCCCAGCGGCGTACATGAAGTTCATTCCCAGAAGTACTTCCACATCTTCGCCAATGTTCGTCACCCAGACATTCATGACATAAACTACTCGCACTCCAAGCGTGATCTTGACTCTCGCACTTGCAGTGATATACGTCGGGACTCCTCCTAGGCCGGACACCTTGATAGGTTCTGGTAACATCTGGAGCTTCAGCTTGAGCCTACGCGCAAGGTTCAAACTGACCATACTTCCAGACGCACCAGTGTCCAGCAGGATCTGTACCCGAAGATCATTCACTGCTCCATGTACTGATGCAACATCGCGACTGTCTTCTTGTTCGTGATTTGCCCACCAACCGTAACGCTGACCAGGACCCAACTCGATCTCGGTCGGAGCGTCTTGGTCGTTCGATCTTGGAGGGGTCCGTTCAGGGTCACATCCTCCAGACTCAGCGGTGTCATCTCGAATAGAAGTCATGCATTGTTGGTTATCGTTCATCTTCTTTCTCAGCTCTGGTCCGACATACACTAAGACACACAATCGTTGGGGATTCTTCAGCCCGACGCGTTCTGGACCCCTGTCCAGCGGGCTTACTCGTTTAACGACTTCCCTTGATTGGCCTCTCCACCCAACAATTTCTTGAGGATGTGAGGGGGCAGGTCTTTTAGCATGCCTTGACGAGCGAGAGTCTTCACAGCTTGAAGGGCTTCATGATCTGCACACTGACCGTCGTGGAAATCTCCACAATCCTTGCACGGAGGGACTCTGCACGCATGTGTCGGGTGTCCTGTCCGTTTGCATTTGTCGCACTTCATATCTCTCCAGCAGTTCTCTTCTTTATGGCCGAACTTGCTGCACTTCTCACAGAACTCGTTCTTGTTCGGGTTATCCGACCGAGGGGACTGCCAACCAGGGCGAGGCGACTGCCAACCCGGGCGAGGATCCGCCTGTGGGGGCGGTCTCCATCCCGAATGCTCCATCACACGAAACACTGCCTTGCGGATGTCTTGTTCCATTGTCGCTTCCTGGGCAGGCACGCTTCGAGTTGGCACTTCGGGGCTAGCGACTTCTAACTTGTTTCGTCCTGAACTCCGGGGTTCCGGGGGTGCTTCATCTGAATCATCTTCTTCATCTTCAAAACGTACGCGTCCCTCGACTTCACCTTCGGATTCTCCACCGCTTAAACCAATGTACGCTCGACCTTGTCGTCCAGGCTTGAAGCGTCTGGGCGGGATGTTATCCGCCCTGAAATCTCTCGTCCGGTGCGGTGGGGTGTCATACCCTCCGTCTAGACCCAGGTCTTCATCCTGTTGTAGGACGTACTCGAGGTCGTCCAAGTTGTGGAATCTCGTATTGCGCAAGATGGCCTTGAGTTGCTGGTCTCTCAGATTCTTGATGAAACGCTTGATGTGGTGAGCGGACTCCTTCTTGCCCTTCTTATAGCGAATGCCAGCCTTGACTGCAGCCTCGTTCAGCCTGTAGAAGAACTCCATGGCGCTCTCGTTCGACTTCTGACGCATAGTGTAATATCGTTCAGACTCGGACGTCCGGGCCTTCAAATACTTGCGCTTAAACTCTCCCGAAAGTCTTCTCCAGTTGCTCTGTACATGCTTGGAAAGTTGGCCACGCCAATTCCGTACAGCTGAAGACATCTTCATCTTGAGCTCACTGATCTTCATCTTGTCTGTCCAGCCACCCTGGACTGACATGTTGACGAAACGCTCCCACCAACTCCGACGATCTCCCATGGAGGCCTTCTCGTCGAACTTCTCCAACGTACTGGAGGAGACATACGGGCGGAGTGTCAATAGAGTTCCACCAACCTTAGTCGCATCCGAAGCATCCACACCTGTCGACAGGTCTTCATCCAGACTGTCCTCAGAGTCACTCGAGCTTGAGTCTGAACTCGAACTCGAGCTTGAGCTGGAGCTCGAGCTGGGGCCAGATGGGGGACCACGTTTAGACTTCTTTGGGGGAGGAGGCTTCTTGTCCGGCTTCTTCGACCCCGATTGACGCTCTGACTTCACATTCTTCTTGGTGTCCGCCTTGGGTGTCTCCGTCCGGGTCCTCTGTGGCACGTTCGTCTTGATCGTAGCGGCATTCGCGTCAGTCTTCCTCGGGGCTGGCACACTTCCAGCACGACGCGTAATCGAGGGGTCTGGTAACGCCCCTCTGATTTGTGCCAATAGTCGTTCGACTGTGTTCCTCGAGTCAGCTCCGGCTTGATTATCGCTGGTGACCTCTCCCGTGCTTACGCCACTTGTCCCAGCTGCTCTTTCAGAGCCAGTCCTTTCGGTCTTGACTTGTGTCACTGGGTTGGATGAGGGTATCACGTGACTCACTAGTCCTGAAGTAGAGCTTGCCTGAAGATTTCGAATCTGTTCCGCCTGGTATCGCTGCATATTCTTCGCAGTCACTCGTTCAGCTTCTAGACGTTGCTCAAAGGCAGCTTGCTGTTCGTCCAGATTCTTCTGGGCTTGTTGGAGCCAGGCAGCTTGCTCAGCCTCTCGTCTTGCATCCACTTCTGCTTGCTGTTGTTGCAAGAGCTGTATCGCCACCGCTTCCACACGCTCCCTTTCGGCATTGGCTGCCTGGAGGCATGCTGACTGAATAGCAGCCGCTACATCTTCCTTTTGGGAAACAGCTTCAGCGTGTTCAGCAGAGAGTCCAGTCAGGCGGCGCTCAGCCTCCTGCGCTCGCATCTCCGCTTCACGGGCACGTGTTCCAGCTTCTGCAAGTACTTGCTGGAAGTTCACTTCTGGCTGGCTTGGCGACTTCTGGACTGCAAGTTGTTCGGTCAGCTTCGCCAGTTCTTATCGGACTTGTTGTGCCTCACATAATGCGCTCACAGCGGCTTCACCCACTCCAGTCGACACCGACCATCCGGACCTTTCCGAACGATGTGAGTGTCTGGAATAACTCGAGTGTCGCGATGAGGATCTCTTCTTTGACGTTTTCTTGGACGAGCTACGTCGGCTTCGAGAACTCCGATGCTGACGACTCCGGTCGGAATCCGATTCAGATTCACTAGACGAGTGCCTCCGGTTGGGGATCCTGCGTCCTCTCGACTCAGGTGTCGCACTGATCTTTGTACTCACTGCAACTTCAGGTTCCGTCATGACAACGTCATCTTGATCCGGCAGGATTCTCCGTTCTGGAGTGATCGTTTGACGGGTCAAGTAATATCCCAGATCTCCACTCCCAAGTGCGCTTGAACTAGTGGTCCTGGCAGACATCACCATTGGGCCATAAACGGCGAGTGGCATATGCGCCCCTCCACCAGACTCTAGTGACGTCGAAGAGGACCCCGGTGAACTGTTCCTGGATATGAGGGACTCTGACGTCGTACCACGGGCAGACCCATCGGTGGTGCCAACCAGGCTCGGGACAGGGTCCGATATTGGCACCATAGACAGGTCCTCCTGATCGGACGTCGCAGTCGACGGAAGCTCGGATGGTAAAGATGCGAGTGGGTCTTCCGGTCGAGGTGGTCGATGTTGTTGACGCTTCGACGGGGGTTCCCCAGCCGAAGAGCTAGTCGTACTTCGGGCAGGGCGAAGACCAGTCAAGTGCAAACGTAGAACATAACTTCGTCCAAGAAGGTTGATCTCATAATCGTTCATCAGCAAGTCTCCATCTTGATCCTCCGCATGGTAATCCAGGAAAGGTGTTTCTTCCACTTCAGTTTCTCGTTCAATCGCAGGAGTCACCTTGAGTGTGGCTCCGACACAAAGTGTCCGCCACTCCGTTAATTCCGCAGCCAGAAGACGTTGCAGGTCCCCAACTAGACTTCGTACGAGATCCGCTGTGATCTTGGACGCACGCGTCCTGAACCACATTGGGACCAAGTTATCAAAGTGGAAACCAGCCTCGAAGAGCAACGTTTGCAGAGCGGCAATGCACTCTCGGGGTGAGAAGATGTTGACCGGGATCTCGGCCGCAACCACATCTTGGGCCGTAGCCAAATCACGTCGATCCAGATTGAGCTCGATCACACAGGCTTGGATGGCGTCACCCAAGGTCGCACGGGCAGCCATATACTTGGACGTCGCGAGCGTGGCTGCAAGCCACGGCAGAGAATCAGGCCGAGAACTCGGCCAGTCATACTGCACCGCGGGGGGAAGAACTCGTTCGGAACGGACTTGTTCCCACCGGGAAACTTGCTTCGCCACGTACGCCTTAGCCAAATCATCGCTCAATCGTTGCGAACTTGGGGCCACAGCCCCTTGCACCGTCGTCGAGAATTGTAGACTCGGCGGGGCCTTCTCTTCCAGGAGTGCTAGTGCTTCCAGGTCTTCGCCAGACACATCCTCTCGGACTGTCGGCAGGGGCACATCTTGAGCGGGTGCCCGCACGCTCACATCTTGCTCAGGCAAAGGGGAATCCGAAACTCGACCCTCCACCTGGGACTCTTCCACGTCGACGTCTCCCGCAGACGCCACTTCGGGTTCACCCAAACCGGGTTCACCCTGACCGGTCTCCAACTCGCCTCCAGCGCTCCCCTCCGTCGACACTTGGTGCGCGTCATCTTGGACGGGTGGCTCTGCAGCCGGCTGGTCTTGACTCAAAGACCGCTTCTTCTCCTCACGGGCTGCCTTGCGCTTTGCAGCGCCTGCCTTCCGAGCCGTCCGGACAACTTCCTCCAGACTCGCATGCTCCTCGGGCGGCAGCCCCTCCGCACGTCGTGAACTTCGCGTAGCTTCTTCGCGTTCGCGACCCTCACGACCGGCGTCTCGCATGTCCTTCTTGCTTTTAGCCATAAGAACTCGCTTAGTGGGTTAGTACGCTTCCTCGTAGTAAACCAATACAAAATATACAAACAACTTCGCGGTGAAATCCCTGGTTCGAATCCGGGCACGCGCACCAGCTGTGGCGAGGCGGGTGAACGCCTTTCGACCGCACAGGTGTACAGTGCTGTGCTCCAGACTCTGGAAGGTGCTTCCGGTTGGGAAGCCCTCCACTGGGAACTCCTGAACGTAACGTCCAGGTGACGTGTGCTCCTTGTGGTAACCCCTCTAGGTTCGTTTGTCTTTGAACCGGGAGATGCACCGCGGGGATTAGTTGTTTTATATACCAATATCGGTCTTTGGAGAAGAGCGTAACGTCACCAACTTAGACGTAGCTCCAACAACCAAGATAACCAAAATCAATACAGAGTTATACACACAAATATACAACCGTTCTTATTCTTAGACCCTTGAACGGTGGGTCGTACACCAGTCAACTTAGCTGCACTTCCAGGACACTGGTCAGTCCCGGTCAGCTTTTACAAACGCGCACCACCCTAGAAGTACTAGGGATAGTTCAATACAATCTCACTACCTATCACACAAGATGTCCTTCGATCACGATCCTGAATGGGACTTTCTTCCACTCTTTTCAGGATGTATATGGCATATGAAATGTAGGATCGCCTAAGCGCACACTACAATTAAGATATGAAATAGGGCAGATTTACCACGGGCTCCACACCCGCTACTCACCCTAATTTAGACTTGGAGTTTTGGGGGTGGAGTCCACACCTCTGGATGTCCTTCTACAGAGGGCCTTTCGCCTTCAGCACTTGATCGGGGCCGCCGGTATTTGTCCGGCCGAAGCTGTCCGAGCGCTTGCGGGGTACACGGATAATTGAACTCTGTTTGGTTTTATCTTTTGTGGCTATCTTCCTGCAATAGACACGTATTCAGCTTTTGACTTGCTTTCAGTATACCTTGAGGGGCGTCATCATCTTAGGCATCCTTGATCTCATTGTGATGTCGTGGGTACAGGCGTGGGACTTCAATGTTCCACGGAATCTTCCTGGAACCTGGTTGGTCGTCTTGGTCGGTCGGATATCACTTGGCTTGATTATACCTTGATCCTCTCGTCCAGGGTGTCCATTGTTCTTCGGTGTTCTTCGGTGTTCTTCGGTGTTCTTTGACACGTCCAGTCATGTCAGGACGGGTGACACCCAGTCTAATGTAAACTGGGGCACTTGATCGCTCCTGTAGGCTTGACCCGTCGTCCGGTAGTTGGTGCGTCCAGACTCATTACGTCTAGAGCACTCAACCCGATCCATGGCTGGACGTAAAACGCCGCGTCCCGAGAATATCACCATGTCCCACAATTCCATACATACTGCTACATTGGCTTTTCAACCAATCACCACGTTCCACAGTAGAAATCTTGATTCCCATCGTGTCATAGCCGTCCACGCTGCCTCCACGAGTTGACTTCCCGAGCCTTGTGCGTCGGCGAATATCGAACTTGAGGAGCGTTACGGGCCGAGCTTGACCACTTGAAGTCGCTACTCCACACGGACTCCTTCCACGGCAGTCCACGAGCCTCTTGAGCTCACTCCACTTGAGACCTTCTCCAGCGCACGCGTACCCTGCTTCTCCACCAAATGTCGCGCACCCTCCGGCCAAGGGGTCGGGCACGCGCGGGCTGTTCGAGGAGTACGGTCTCTGGGTGGTGAGGAGTTCGAAGAGGCTTCTGGGTCGGTCGGCGGGTTGGTAGTGGTAGGTTGGTAGGCGACACTAAACTGTTGAATAAAGCTTGTTTGTTGGATGTGTTTCTTAGCAGGAAAATGTGCGAGTGATTGATATACAAAAGCACGCGTCGGCAGCCGCCGACGCCCTCATAGACATGACCCCTCTCCTAGTTCGCTCACCTGGGCTTCTAGGCGTGCCCTCCATCCTTGATCGTGACCCCTCCTCCGCTAGATCCCCTCGCAGCGTCACTCCAGCGCCCTGACACCCGTTCTCAGCGCCTCCACGCTGGTCTCGGAAGCTTCCCGCCGTCGTCGTAGCCGCCTGACTTCTGAGTCTCGGGTCATCAATTGGAATAGCCATCGTATTCTTGCACGCTGTACCATTACAATGGTACCAGAAGTGTACCCATACACAGAAGCATCCCACCGAGCCACCCTCGGCAACCTTGCTGCAGAATCGTCATGGGCCAGGCCCAGCGACCAACCCGCTGGTTCGGGACCCACATTCCCGGGTACGGGATACTCTGCAGTAACCAAAAACAAATGTCGTGTAAAATCATACAGTATTAAATTTTGGTTGGTGATATCGCCCATGTTTCGGAATAGGGGTAGGCGAAAATAAACATGCCAAATGCCCATGAATCTGAGAAACATGTGCATACATGGGAATAAATTACGAAATATATTACGTATAACGGTAATATATGCGGACCATGTTCTGATATGTAGTGAAACATGTAGAAACATGTTACCAGCAAGAGTTGCAAATTCAAGACTGACCCAAACACAAAGGCGTCGGAGCAAGAAAAACTCGCGTGTTGCATGCGCTGAAACTATCCTATTAACTAGTAGTGCATACGTATCAGGGCATGTTTCGATAAAAACATGAAAAAACATGGCTACCTGAAAATTCAAACATGTATTGTTGCACTTAGTAAACCTTGACCGAGATCACTGGCCTCCGTTCTTGCTACAGTCGCTGAAGTTTACCACCGTTCGCATGATGTCCCAACGCCGACGTTGCAGTCCGTTCTTCGTGTAGTCGTTGCCTGCTTCCTTATCAACTCGGCGCCAGAAGAATAAGCAGACAAACAAACCGCAATTGTCGCTGTCCGTTAGAATTGGGCTATGAACCGAGACGATCTGGTGTGCACTGGAGAGACCTCGATTGACCAATTCCTGTGCCAGTGCCTCGAGTAGGTTGTAGTTCGCCCGTTTGTTCATGCTATCGTAGCAGTATATAGCCTTATTCTTCTTGTCAACCACAAGGCACGTCCAATGGGTCGCATTGATGTTCAAGGGCATGAACACCAGGTCTGTCGTTGCCGCAGATAGCAAACTCAGCGTTGTAGGGGGGATGCGTCTACCCTTGTCATTTTCGGGTGCGGGGATCTTCAAAGCTGGCAGGAAAATGATCGTGTTATTCTGGTATCGTGATGCGAGAGTCGAGCAAAAAGCATGGATCAAGTTATCATGAAACCATGTTCCAGAGCGTACACAGTAGATATGGCTCCATGTCAAGTCGAAACCTTCGCCGAATCCCACCAGTCGCTCACTGGGCCATGTGTTTCTCAACCGGTCAGCTAGTTCAGCTGCACCTTCATCTGCAAAATTAGTATCCACATGCGTCATCAGCCACGAGAAGCACTGGCTCGGCTCAGATAATACAAAGCTCCCCGAGAGTCCAAGACGAAATGATTCGCGATTTTAGCCACATCTTCAGCCTCAGCCGAGGACACTTCGGTCAAGTCTCCGTTCAGATAGTGGCGCAGCCTTCGGATCCAGAGTTCTGACTCTTGCTGAGCCAAAATGCGTCGCCATCTCTCGGCTATAGCTACAGTCGGAGTCGCATTTTCAGGGGGAAATCTAGTGACTTCTTCTCCAGGCATTACTTATTCACTCTGGGGCACGTCCCTATCCTTTTCTGCAACTTCCTCCTCAGCTCGTGCTTGGTTCCGAGTAACTACAAATATTCTTGCGTCCGGTGACAGTGGATCAGCTGCTTGGGTCAGTGATTCCGGCTCAGGTACAATCTCCGATTTCACCTCGACTGAGCTGCTGAGCCCACCCTCGACTACAAGAGGTTGTTCTCGAACCAATTTCTCTGCAATGCGATTCAACTGCTTCAGCTGGGCCAATTCCACAGGGTTATCCAAAGTAATGGCACTCCGCGCCACCAAAGTCTTCGACGTCAAATAATCAGCGGCGGCGTTGAATTCTCGTTTGACATGAACCAACTTCACCGATTTAAACTTCTGGCGCAACTCTTCAAACTTATTGAGTAGAATTTGGAGTCTCGGGTTCAAACATTGGAAGAGTCCCTGAGCCTGTTGGATAGCAATCCGAGAATCTCCGACCATCACTACTTCCGAGATTCCTCTGGCCAAAGCCATCTTCGTCCCTTCGATCAACCCGTGATACTCAGCTTCATTCACCGTGGCGTCATCAAAATGAAAACCTCGAGCTTCGACTACATCCCACGAGGGTAATTTCCACAAGATACAACCAGCTGAGCCTCGTCGATCCGACATCTTAGCTGCGCCATCGAAGCTGAGCAGCCAGCCTTCATAGTCTGCTTCCAGCATCTCTAGACTGATAGGCGGAGCTCGAACAACTTGTCCGCTGGCTGGGATGAGATTCTCGGCCACCTGATCGAGCTTATCGCGGGGAGTAATACCGGCTCCCATGATTGCTGCCAGACCATCTTCGTCTCGCTGGATCTTGTGGATCTCCAGCGGCCAAGGAGCCAGTCGTACTGCCCATTGTTCGCAACGTCCCTCGAGAGACCGTGCTTTGAATATCCATTTCAGCACTGAGTGTCGAGTGTAAACTTTGATCAGTTTTGTCCCAACCAGCATTGTATAGAACACTCGGAGAACCCGAGTCAACGCTACCACTTCCTTCTCAGCTGGGTGATATCGGAGCTCTTGATCGTGCAACACCCTCCCTGTAAAACGAACTGGGAAGATGACTCCATCATATTCTTGACCCAAGACCGCACATGCAGCCCACGGGTTGGCATGAATGATGATGACGAACGGCTTCTCTGAGTCAGGATGTCTGAGCAGAGGGCTTGATACTATTTTCCTTTTCAGAACTTCGAAAGCCTCCTTAGCTCGACTGAGATCTCGGCCTGCTCGGATCTGTTCGTCAACTCGTAAAGAACTGCAGCACCCACTGGGAGATCTTCAATGAACTTATTATAGTAGTTCAAGCTCCCCAAGAACGACTGCACTCCTTTTAGCGTCGACGGGAACGGTAGGTCCTTCACACCTTTGGCAATCTTTGGCTTGGCTCGGATCCCTTCAGCTCCAATCTCATGAGACAGGTACGAAATCGTTTTCTTGCCCAATTCACTCTTAGGTAGGCTCACCGAAATTCCCCAGTCCTCAAGCGATACAGAAGCCGATCCAGATCAATGCATAGCTGATCCCACGTCTCCGCTCCATACGCGATATCATCGATGTATGAGCTTCGTCCCAGAACTGGGTTTAGCTGAGGCGGGGCTGGGATATTCCTCTGAAATACTGTCATGCTATCAGTCAGGGTGGATAAATCTTCCTCGACTGAGTCTCCAACTTGAATTCCCAGAAATTCCAACACATCCGCATCAACTTGAGCTTCCTCAGAGACTGGGAGGTGTACGAATCCCCACAGGCAGTTGTCCAACATCTGCTGATAAATCAATGGGGCGTTTTTCAAACCGAACGGCATCCTAGTCCACTGGAAATGTCCGAGCGGGCAGATGAAGGCTGAGATATGTTTCGCTCTCAGTGTCATCGGCACTGCCCAGAAACCACTGGCCATATCCATACTCAGGAACCACATTGTACTCTCAAACCCAATCAACAAGTCGTCAATCAAAGGTAAGGGGTAATGCATGAGCTTGATCAGCTGATTCACTAAGCGATAAACAATACAGAGTCGAATGTCCACTCCGTTCTTCTTCATCACGATGACGATCGGCGAGGCCCAATCAGAATCAGAGTACTCGACCAACTTAGTCTGGACCAGCTTTTCGAGAAGTTCGTAGACTTTCCGGAGATGCTGAGGTCTAATGGGTCTGGACCTCTGAGCTACCGGCTTAGCGTCTCCCACATCCAAATCACAGACTACACCTCTGGCTGGGGCTGGCACCGCATTACCGTCTCCTAAGAAACTAGCATGATGCTTCTCCAAAATCGCTCGAACTTGAGCTTCCATTTCGCTAGTAGTCACCCCAGATTCTCCGATGTCGGCTGTGGCTAGATCGGCTTTCGGACTAAGATCTTTCAGCTCGGGGAGTGCGGCCAACTGATTTCTCAGATCGTTCAACAACTCGGTGCCCTCATGGAGATACACCGTCGCTTCTTCTTCATCAGAGAAATTAATTTCTAATCGCATGCATCGCGCGAGGGACTCCTTCAACCGGGAAACTGGCTCAGCCACGAAATCGACTGGCTCAGCTTTGAAAACAGCGGCCAGTTCCTTCTGAGCGTCCTGGGCTGCAACACCTCCTCCGACCATCCGCCTTGACCTGGCTTCGGACTCAGATTCGCCATTGGTCGTGTCATCTTCACCTTCTTCTCCAGTCTCGGTAATTCCATTTCTGGATTCACACAAACACGGAGATTCAGGAAGTTCACTTGCCACGAACGAATTCGGCGGGGAAGCTGGTTGTTCGTCCCGTGTTGACTCACATCGACTAGCCGGGCTTGCTCGCGCTACCAAATCATCACGTGGAAGTACGTCCACCAAGTATGCTGAGGCTTGAGGTTCAGCTTTGCCAGATTCAACACCTTCTTTCCCAGGTGTTCGCTTAGTCAGTAACAACTTCTTGGGCCAAGTGTAAGTCGGTTTCTCAACCGCAGGCGGGCCTCTGAGCTTAGCTTGTCGAGCAATCAAATCTTCTAGCTTTCGGTATCCAGCGGAAGGTTCAGCTTCGTAAGCCAGGGCGGCCCATTCAGTGTACTTCTGAGACTTGGGTCTGGCGAAGCGTTCTCCTTGAGGCAGATACCCTTTCTCGACCAAGCAAGCTACTGCCGTATTTTGATTTAGGTTGGCCACCCGGTTGGAAACATTTACCACCTTGACAGCTCTGAGTATCTTCCCAGGCCCGTAGATAAACTGTGTTACCCACTGGTCGCCTCGTCTGGCCCACTCCTGAACTTTGTCTGGCTTAGCTTGGTAATACTTGACTGGGAGGGTCACTGACCTTCCTGGCTGAAGCCATACGGAATCAGTCAGGGCCACATCCACTTCCAACCCGACGTGGTCGATCTCAGGACCTCCGACTAACAACAACGATTCTTCATCTGGGAGCCGAACTACACCCTCACGAGCACAGATCCGAACTCCAGCAGCTACCATGAAATCCATTCCCAACAAACAATCCAAACCAGCTCCAATGTTGCCTACCCAGACGTTCATCACGTAAACCACTCGGGTACCGAGCGTCAACTTAATTTCGCTTGAGCAGTGGCATACGTCGGGACATCTCCGAATCCCATGACTCGGAGTCGGTGACCACGACTGAGCTTGAGCTTCAACCTACGTGCAAGGTCTAAGCTTATTATACTCGTCGTAGCTCCCGTGTCCAACAGGATCTGAGTTCGGTGATTGAAAATTGCTCCATGCACCATTGCCATATCACGCTTTTCCCCAACTAAAGTATGCGTACTCCACCAACCGTAGCGTTCACCATAAGTCAGAGCGAATTCAAGATGGTTCTCAAACTCCAGCTCCGAGTTCAGGTCATCCACTTCAGCCGTACCAGAAAAAAACGCAAGCTTCATCAGATGAATTCATACATTTGGGGTTATCGTTGTGCCAACATGGAAGGGCTGGGCCCACATATGCAAATGCACACAACGCTTGGGACTTCGGCTCGTCACGTACTGGTTCCCTAACCAGCGAGCCTAGTGGTTTAACGGCGTCTCGGGCCCCGAGCTGTCCAGCAGTTGCCGAATAATCTCAGGATCAATGCCCTCGAGGGACCCTCCAGCACGGATGGTCTCACGTACAGCTTTGAGTGCCGCCCACATGTCACACAACCCCCGACGATGATACTCGCCGCACTTTGAACACGGTTGACGCCTGCAATACTGAGTGGGGTGGCCTTCATCATGACAACGTCCACAGATGAGCTTGCTCCAGCAATTATCAGCGTTGTGACGCTTGCTTCCGCAGTCGTTACATTTGAATTCTTCGCGCTGGAGCGTCCCTCTCCCGTATGGCGGTGTGTCCGCTTTTGGTTTCCAGGCCAGGCGTTCAGCAACCCGGAATATGTCTTCCTCAGTAACTGCAGCTGAGAATTTGGCTTCTGTCCCAGATGATGTCACCGTTGGGTTTGGCTGAGGCTCAGAAGTCTCGGCTCTCAGGGCGTGATGACTCTGCTCGACTTCAAACTCCTACTCGTAGCGAGATGGAGTCTCATCCGTGAAATGGGCATGTCGTTCAACGTCGCTATCAACATTCCCACTTTCAGCTAGAAAAGCTCGACCTTCAGCACGTCGTGGCTGGGGTTTGAACCTGCCAAACTGCAAGTTCTGCGCTGGGCGTTTCTTCTGTTGATAATCTCGATCTTCGTGACGTTCATCTTGCCGTAGGGCTTCAATTCTTTTCAGGGTTTCCTCCAATTCACTCAGCGTATCAAACCGCTGACCTTGTAAGGTCGTCCTCAGACGAGTGTCACTCAGTGCTTTGATGAAACGGCGGATGTGAGCCTCTCGTTCTGTAGTTGGTCTCTCGAAAGCTATATCAGCCTTCTTGGCGGCTCGGTTGAGCCGATACAGGAACATCCGAGGGGTTTCTGAATCACGAAGCTCCATCGCATAGTACCGCTCAGCTTTCGACCCGATACTTCGACACCACTCCTTCTTGAACACATGAGACAGCTTCTTCCAATCTGAGCGGGTCGAGTTGGGGAGCTGGGCACACCAGTCTTTCAATGAACCAGAGAGTCTCATTCTCAGCTGGACGATCCGAGTCTTCTCATCCCACGGGGCCATCGTAGCGTAATACATGAAACGCTCCCACCAATTGACACGATCATCGAGCGGTCCTCGTTCGTCGAACTTCTCGAGAGCGTCGTGGGGAATCATAGCTTGGACCACTACCCGAGTCCCAGACCCGGTATCCGAGTTCTTGGTCTGAGCTGCCGTGCCAAACTGGCCTTCAAGTTCATCTTGAGAGGAGTCGCTCGAACTCGAGCTGTCCGATCCCCAGTCATCATCATCGGGCTTCCTAGACCTAGTCGTACGGGTTTTATTGCTTCGTTTTGACGCGGACGTCGAAGCTCGGGTCGACGACTTGGTTCGGCCGGCTCGGGGTGAGCTCTGAGCTTTGGTAATCTTATCACGCGAGTCGGCGGGCTCCGTTTGACGCTGATTCGTCTGCACCATCTGATGCATAACGTCTGTCAACCTGTCAAGCTTTGCTAAGACGGGATCGATCACGGTTGAGATCACAGACAGTTCTGCTGAGGTCCGAGAGGGATCTGGTGAACTGGTAAGGTGACTCCTTTGAGTTCGCGAGCTGGCTTGATGCTGAAGTTGTTCTTGGTCAGCTTGGAGTTGACGGAACTTCTCTTCTCGTTCAGCTACAGCTTGCTCGTGCATTACTTGCGCCTGAGCGTGTTCCTCTCTCAGTCTTAGTAATTCCGCTTCATGCTCGGCTCGTGCTTTAGCTGCCCTCTCGTCGTGAGTTCTCTGTAGTTCTTCCTGTTTGGCTCTGATCTCAGCTTCCTGAAGTTTCTTCTGCACTCCCAGAATATATTGAGCTCGAGTTTCATCCTCTTTGCGCTTCTCGGATTCAGCAACCGCTCGACGCTCAGCTAATTTCTCCAAAGCTTCGAGCTGCTTACACTGTTCAGTCGGAGTTGCTCGTTGAGCTTCAGACATCCGAAGGTTTGCAGCTTGTAGTCTCTGATGCTCCTCACGCAACTGAGTCTGATCTCTCTGATTGTCATCCAAGGTGGCTTGCAAACGAGCTTCTGCAGCTTCTCGCTGGTTTTGTTCCGCATTGAAACGAGCCCAGGCAGTTTCTTTCAACTGGGCTGCTCGCTCGATGGCCAGGTCCGCTCTTTGTTGAGCTGCTGCATAAGCACAGCGAAGGTTTTCCATATTGGCACGGATTGCTGCCGGGGTTGGTTCCAAATCAGGTCTCGCATTGGAGTCCCCTGGTCGCCACTTGGTCGTCTGCTTAGATTCTGGGCTGCCGGGCAGTGGGATCTGAGCTGGATGATCGGCTATGGAAGTTCTCGGTTCCATCTTTGCTTGAGAGACACTAGGCTGATGCGGGTCCGGTGTGATGGAGATTGTCATCCCGGGGAATGAACTCCGAGCGACTCCGGTCACCGACCCACGCATCACTGTCGCACTTGACATGGGGAGGTGCGTCCCTGTTCCGAGCATATAATCGGTGACTGACATCAGAGATGAACCTGAGGAGCTGTATGACATGTTTCCACTTTCATCCGTGGCCATCAGGGACATATCGGAGTTGGGCCCAGCACCCACCATGCTGGGCACTGAGTCACTCATGGCTTCGGGTCGGTTCTCGGACGCAGCATTGCTGGAATCATGCCAACTTGGAATAGAGCCTCCTGCCGAGGACCTTATCAGCAGTGGGCGCTTACGAGCTGGTTTTTCTTCGAGACTCGAAGCAGGGCTTCTAGGTCTGAGGCCAGTCAGCCGAAGTCGCATAACTACTTCAGGACCCAGAAATAGCTGAGTGTCTTCGTCCATAACAGCATCTCCATCCTTATCCAACACGAAACCAGCTCGGGACTCATTTGTCTGGGCTGCATTAGTCAGCTGCGGGTCTGAAGGCGACCGGACGTAGTATGGGGTCGATCCCACTGCGTATTTCCAAGCAATCAACTCAGCTCGGATAAAATGTCCGATACGCTCCACTTCCAACCTGATCTGGGATTCAGACACTCCTGATACTTCTGATAATGTATGCCAGGCTGGAACTTGATTCCGGAACTCGTATTCGGCCTCATGTAGCATGGTCTGCAACAGGGCAACACACGCGATTGGCGGCATCAGTCCTAGCGAGACTCTAGACTGCTCTGAGGTCAGACACCACTGGGATCCGACGGCGTTCAGCATTGAAAACGTTCAGCCATCGAGCTGCAGGAGAACGCGTCACCGACATTAGATGTCTGGCAGTGGCTCCCGCTGCTCGTATGAAACCCCAGAGGTCATATCCTTCATGACGCGGCGCATACGCCACATCCACTGGGTGTACTATTCCCGGAGGGAGAGACATCCATAACTCGAGCTGGGATCTGCCATACGCGATCATCTCGACTTCAGTCATCTCAGGAGGATGAATTAAACTCACGCTCGGAGCTTCTGCACCTTCAGGAACTCTTCTCAGTCGTTGGAATGGCCGCTGGTCTGGTCAAAGTGAACTCGACCAAGCTCCACCACTTGTTGAACCGAAATAACCAGCTCCTGGGGCGTAGTTGAGTTGAACAGGGTCCATCCCAGACCAAGTATGACTTGGCTCTCGCGTTTGCATGTCTCGACTCCCTAGCAAGCTCAGTGCACCACCCTCGACTTGGCTACTACGAGGATTCGCAGCAGTTGGCTCCGGGTTAGCACTTGAGAGTCTGGAAGTCGCCATCGGAGCCTTCAATTCATCTTGCTGCGTAACGTCCTGGTGCTCGATGGGCACAACTTGGCTTCGACTCTCATCATTCCGGGTACTTGGCTGAGCACCCGCTTCATTACCTTGACCGACTCCAGATGGCTTCATCTCGGGCGAACTTAGTGACGGCACAACATCTTCCGGCATTGGAGGGGCTTCAGGTTCAGCACTTGGTTCAGCTTCACTCGGGCGTGACGCTTCTACTTCAGCGCTGGGAGCTGAGACTCTCGAAGTCGAATGACTTGGTTCGGGTTTCTCAGCCTCCTTCGGCTCCACCTCAGCCGGCAATCCAGCGACGCGCAGGCTCCGCCGAAGCGAAGACTCGGTCTTCTCACCTTTTCTCTTTGACGCACTTGGACTCGGCTTAGTCGACATAGTTGACTCTCGTCCGCCCAAAGTCGTATCCTGATCCGGGCACGCGCACCAGTTGTGGTGAGGTGCGGGCAACTTCCCAGCGTCCAGAATATACCTTGAGCTAAACTTGAATCGGAAAACCTTGGGCCTAAGCTCAGGGGGTCTCGGAGTCTCAGAGTCTCAGCTGAATAACCTCAGCTGGAGTCGACGAAGACTCAGTCGACACCTCCGAACTCGGACTCTTGGCCTGACGCGGCGTGTGCGCCTCCCTTGCGATCCCCTTGACGGTTCTTGCTGGGGCTACGCTTTGGGCCCAGACGTCAGCCAACCACGTCCACTTGTTCCTTGTCCAGTCGTCCTTGGATGTCTTCCAAACGAAGCCTGCTCCCCGCTTAACAGGCCTTCGCTCGCACGTGTCTTGACCCGATTTGCCCCGGGGTTTTCTTTATGTAGACACGACTCCACACGCACTTGTCTGCTTCTTCCGAGACTGCAGACCCAGTCTCCCTTGCTTCTCCTTCTTCCTCCAGGCGGCTCCAGCTGAGAGCCGCGTACACAGGTCTTCACTCGCCCCCCCCCCGACCTAGGGTGGCTCCGAGAGTTGGCTCGGCTGAGCCAGTCTTGATCCAGGGTTCTCGCCTCTGCGCCCTGGGACTTCCTTGCGGCACTCAGGCTGAGCGCCGCGTACACAGGTCTTCGCTCGCCCCCCGACCTAGGGTGGCACCGAGAATTGGCTCGGGATGAGCCTGTCTTGATCCAGGGTTCTCGCCTCTGCGCCCTGGGACTTCCGCGCACCACGTCTTGACGTAGACGAAACGGCCGAGCGGGGAACCACTATCCCAGGCTCAGCGCCACACGATATCCCTCCAACAACACTGAGAACCACTATCCCAGATGTTGTTCTGCCTGAAACCTCAGAGTAGATCGCCTTCTACCCGAAAATATGAAATACACGCTGAGTGCAGTCGCCTAGTTCGACCTGTCGACGTGTAATGAAATGAAATAGCCAAATGAGTACCCCTTCACACCGAGGTACACCCACAAGGACTATATGGGGCTTGAGTTTTGGTTGAGTCTCTTCTCAGACACCCTCTTCCACAGCAACACACTTAGCACTGCGGCCTTCGGGGCAAATTCGATTCTGATTAATACTTTACACATGCAAACAAAGACCTATCAAGGGGGGGCGCTCGACTTCCTTCGGAGCGCACCCAAACAAAGACAGAAAGATATTATGGCGAGCGGCCTGCAGTCCCTTCGGCGTGCGGCTCTTCAGCGTTGTCTTGGCTCTCAGGAATCTGCGGTGCTCTGAGTCCCCACTTGGACCTGAGCTCGGTGATTGGCTGGGCCTCGTTAAAGTCTCTCGTGGCGTCAGCAATCTCATGATCACCTGTCAGCAAACTTCTGATCACATGTCGGCAGACCCGTGATTACATGTCGGTAGACCCGTGATTACCCCTCACTCCACTCTTCTGATTGGTCGAGGGATGCGCGTCACGGGGATGAGACAGTGCGTCACCTGGGTTCGAACATGGGTTGAGCCTGATTTATGGTCAGTCATCATTTGATGACCGCCTCTTCGCAGCGACTGTTCCCAGAGCCTCATCGCCCATACCTCCTCTGAGCCTCTGAGCCTTGGCCGAGTCAACACTTAAAGCGTCTCCGAACGTCCACTGCCACCATGCTGAGTCCCATATGGGCTGCAAGAGATTCCGCTGAACCTCCAAATAACTCAAGAGTGTCCTTCAATGTCTTCCTCTGAGTGTCGACGGGGTTCTGCTGAGAGTCTGATGGCTCAGCGGATGATTGTTTCCGCTGAGCTCCCAGTCGTAGCGGGGACGAGTCGGCAGTTACAGATGTCACACCACCAGCTGGTCCTATTTCCACCAATCGCTATCCATTTTGATGGGTGCGGAGGGGGTACGGCGGCCGAGCGAAAGGTCCACTGGATCTGAGATTCGAGCGTACTTCGTCACACATGTCTCGGTCATAGTCCATACATACTGCATTGCCATGAGTTGGCGCTGCGTGAACTCGCCAACACCATCGATTTCAACCACCCAGCACTCCTCGTCTGTGGCTACAGGGGTGGAAACGTCCATAATATCTCCAAATGGAGTTGCGCGTTCCATCATGGCTAGGCCAGTTGCGACCACGGACGACGGAAGCGTATATGGCGCGCACACACATGTTGGTACGCGCTTCGCGACGGTCATCTTAATTGCTCTGTGCCCACGGTAGCGCTCTTCGAAAGTTCTCAAAAACGATGACAACTCTTTCAGTGGCGGCTTGCAAGTTTTCAGGTACTCCTCAACCTTCACGACATCCTCTCCTCGTAATGCATTTCGAAGCTTTGCGCCAGTATTGTAGTCCTTGCGCTCTTTGCTGACCTTTGCCTGTTCAGCAGCTCTGTTTTTGGTAGGACGCCCGACGCGTTTAGCTCGGGGATTGAAAGGTCCCATGTCCAATGTTGTCTCCATATTTTCAGCATTCTTCGCAGACTGAACACTAGCGCGCATCTTTTTCTGACCGCCTCCTCGCTTCTTTTTCTCAATTTGCATATGTACCTTATCGTCCTTTTCTTCTAGCCCATCCGTCTGCACATGAGCTGTGACTTGTGTTGGCGTTAGCCCCTCGTCCGACGCTGTTATTTGCTTGATGTCTTTGTCGGGCCCAGGCAGTTCAATATCCCCTTGCCTCAAATTGCCCCACCAGATCTCTAACCCATCAAGGGCAGCTTGGAACTTGGCCTCAGGAAGTTCTGTCATCTCCGACGTGATACGATTGAAAACGTTCTGCACACTTTTGTACTTGTCGCGTTCCATCATTCGCTTTTTCCACTTGAGATCATCAGTCCCAGTACTGATGCGGATTGGAACGTCGACTTCAAGCAGGTCTTCGTCCAAAGTACCCGCTCGCAGCCATCTAAACATGGTCAAAACATGGTTGAAACGTAGCCATACATAGCCAAACATAGACAAAACATGGCAGGACATGGTCAGCTCTAGAAAACATGGATTAAAACATGAGCAACCATGTAGAATCATAGAAAACATGTCGTACCGCTCAGGGACCGACGCGTACGGGATCGTGAGCATGCCGGCAACATGCTTGCGATACATCATGGCGTGCCGGCACGGCAGCTGCATCGTTGTATAGAATTCACATGTGCATGTCCAGTTGAACTTGTCGACACGATGGGATCGACCGTCGCGCCGCAATGCTACAAACAACTCTTCGTCTTCCACATCATAGCTCCCAATCGTGACCGGGTCGACAGCAAATTTGTACTCCGGCAAGAACATATCTGCAACCCACTCACTCGTCATTCCCAGCAGTTGATTCATCTCCTCGTCAAAAGTGATGTTTCGGGACGTCCTTGGCTTTATCACACGAGTCACGTACTCGTCTTCGCGACGTCGTTGGTACCTGATGACGGTTTCCAAGCAATCTTTCATTGACATTGAACTGTCAAGGTCAGCCTTCAACTTGCCAAATAAGTTCTCGAGGCGGTTGTTGGTATTGTTCCGGAAGTGGGGAAGGTTCATTCGGTGTAATGTCACCCACATCTCCGTGCAGCCCATCCAATTTGTGTCGAAATAGCTCCACAAAGCATCACGTTCACCACGACAAGCCAAACTTTTGAATTCGTCCGCATGTTGCTGAAACTCCTTATCTGCTTTTGAGTACACCATATTCGCAACACAGAAATCCATCTGCTTCAGGACATTGCTTGGGTAGGTGCCATAGCGTTTGTCGTTGCGAATCGCCCCTCGAAGCCACTTAATCACATGAAAATGGCACAACAAAATGCGGGCGTCTGGAAACATTCGCTTCAAGACGTCTATCTCGTTGAGATCCTTGTCCACTATGATAACTTTTGTCCCCTGCCATGCGTTCACTGACTGGAAGTGTTCAATGAGTTTCACCATGTGCCAGTCTGCATTGCGCTCGATCACTGAGTGCTGGACCGCTTGGCCATTGCCAAACTGATCCATAGTCATGAGTGTGCAAAGCTGGTAGTTGTACCTGATCCGTTGGTTTACACACAAAACGCAGATAAACATGACCAAACGTGTGAAAACATGGTTAACCCTTCATTCACCAATGTCGGAGGCTCCGACGACGCAAAAGTATTCATGTCGGAGCCGGAGACATGATAGCAGGTTAGGAAATTGGCAAGACCACAAACATAAACAAACTTTATGTTTGTTTTTACACATATGTGCGCAGTCACGAGACATACCACATAAGTTTATGCACACAACCCTTTCACTTTTGGTGTGTACGGTAGTGTTGTTGACACACAAAATGTACCTATCTTTTTCATTATGCAGGCCGACCGAAATGGGCTCGTGAAGGCTGAACGAGATCGTCGAAGTGTACCGCTATGAGCTGCCTGGTAACCGATTCTTGGTGAGGGGAAGCCCGAGAACCAGAACGTGGCGCTGTCCTTCACGCGCGGCGAGTACCTAAGACGCAGACGATGGAGGCGGCGCTTCTGGCGCTCAACCCGCTACTGGGCCGCAAGAAGCGGCACGTCAAGCACCCAGGCCAGCAGCTTATCGTGGAGGAGGCGCGCGCCGTGTTGCTGCCGCCGCCGCCGCCCAAGTGCGACAACGTCTGGGGCCGGATGCACCTCGTGCGCGCCGGCGAGACCCGCTGCGCGGCATCGCGGCGCTCTACAACACGACGGAGGAGCTCCTGCGCCAGGACAACCGCCGCTACTTCCCCACGGGCGAGCGCAGCCTGCAGTGACGCGGCCAGCTGCTGGACGCGCGGCTCATGAACACGGGCGAGATGGTGCGGGACGACCCCGCGCTCGGCGCAGACGCAGACGCCGAAGCCTCGGAGCGCAACGCCCAGAGCGACGCTCACGTACACGACCACGTCGGCCGCCTTTCCGCGTTGTAAGCCCATTCGACGCTTAGCATCCTCGCAACGAGGGAGCGAGCTAGCGACGCCCAAGTGGAGCAAGAAGAACAAGCGCGTGCAACTGGAAATGAAGTCCTCTGGAGTGAAGTGCGGCAGTGGTGTAGCAGGTCTCTCGTGCGGGTTAACCGCGAACAACCCCGTTTCAGCGACAGCATCAGACTTGTCGATCGATCATCCGCTGTCTCTGGAGCTACAGGTTCTCGGTGGCCTGCAAGAACCTGCAGGTGTGCAACTTACGTGATACCGTGTCGTCGTTCAACATCAACTCCAGTGCCAAAGCGATAGTGCGGAGGCGGTCAACGACTTAGCGACTTGGACGTGCAACTCCACCCGCAACCCCTTCGGTAGATTGCCCAACTACTAACTAGACCAGCAACCAGACTGGTCATCTCGAGACGACAGTCGCACTAGGCCATCGATGGCAAGTAGTGACGCTCGCTCGATCCTCATTCATAATCCACACCACTTTTTCTCATTTCGTCTGCTAATGCTCTTGCTGCAAAGGGTTGCTTGCAACTTTTAGTGTCTGCAGATACCAAGAGCTCGTCGAAATATCCTCCGACTTATCCGGCATCGCAACCAAGAGCTCCACCTTGTTTTTCGACAGCTGCGGCATGAACTCAAGCAGACGACATCGGGCGACGAGTAAATGTACTCGAGCACACTGAGCGCACCCTTCTCTTCCTCCTCGCCAAACAGCAAGTAGAAGACGCCGCGGACAAGCTCCAGTCAGTTCTTCGATCGTTCCAGAGCACTTGCTCGAACGCGTTTTGGCTACCACCTCCACGGCCTTTGACAACTTGCAAGCCAACAGGAAAATCGGCTTCGGGATGCGTTCGCCCTTGTTTAGAATGTGGTACTGCAGGATACTGTATCGCGGTCGTCCAGCATGTCGTTGAGGCGGAAGTTGTCCACCACTTGGTTCCAAATGATGGCGAATCGCACACGCACAACGTCGCGGTGACGGAGTTCACCAGCACCGGTATCCACCTGGACAGGCGTCGCAATGTCGGCTTCCTGGTCGTAAGTGACACGACCTTTTCGTCAAAAAGCTTGGGCTCCCCGTCTTGAGCTGAGCGAGTCCCACATACTGGTAGTGCCCAATGTACACACGCTTCCCCACAATGAGACTGGTACAGAATGAACCAAATCTGCGTGCCGTACATGTGCACGGAGCCCACAGTGCGAGGATGAACATAACGTTGTGCCCCTGACTGAAACACGCCATTGTCATCGACGGTAATGTCGTAGATCTCGATGCACGGCGCTATCAGCGGACAGATCGTGAACTGCAATGCAAACAGGAACTTGCAGAAGTAGATAATGTACCTCGATAAAGAGCAGTGCGAGCGGTTCGCCCAAGGCTGCGCCGTGATGCGTCCCTCATACTGTCGACTGGTACCGTCCAACACGATCACCATCCGGCTCCTCCAAATTGCATTGGGGAAAATGCTCACATCGTCGCTGCGGTTGGCACCGGGAGAGTTTAATCGCCAAGTACACGAGTCCCAAGAACAAATGCGACCCAGCAGTTCCTCCACCTGGTAAAATACTGCTCAGCGACTCAAAAAGCGCCAATTGGTTCGCAGAAAAGTTGATAATCATAAACAACGCGAAAACAAAATCGAGGGCCAAAATAATTCGGCGAATACCCCGACGGCCATCCACATATCCTTGTAAAGTCTCAGCCCGAAGAGCTAGATCTTGCATCACAACCTTCACGGCCAAAAGTCCCGTAACCGGGACGAAATTCGAATAAAAGCATGGGCGCGGATTTTATTCGGGTCGCTGTCAAAATTCCGGAAGAAAGATCCATGCCGTCGTCGTCGTCTCCTTCGGCCATGAAGGCAACCTACGTGATGACGACCAGAACGTGGAATACGACGACCAGGAAGTATTAGACCCGGAAGAACGCTAGCACGCGGTCGAACATGCTGAGCTTCTCCTTGAACGTATTGGGGTCGTGCACTTCCAGCACCTGAGCCACGTCCATCTCGTCACACTCGAAACACTTGTTGGTCCAGAAGAACTCGTCGACGTAGTTGGTCGTGGCTTGGTGGTCGAACAGAGACACATCTGGCGGCGCAGTTGCCGTCCGCATCTTGGAGATCGCGCCAGATACACTGCGCGCACGATCTCGTTTAGGTAGAACATATCTTCCACATCGGGTAAAGTATCCAAAAACTCCATCTTTGCTGGCATGTTGTGATATAAGAAGCAGACACACTCGGGCATGACGTGCAGGTTGCCGATCTCGCCTCACAGCAACAGGAAGAAAGCCATCTCCATCTCCGTCCGCGCCGTGTTGTCCTTATCCGGATCGCACGCGCGAGGGGGCGTGCGGAGAAATTTGCACCAGGTTAGGTAATTTTTGAAAACCTTTTTGTGGACGCGAGCGAGCGCCGTGCGCGTCACGAAGTCGATGCTCACGGCGGCGCCTTGCGGGGCCTCGGCGCGCACGCGCATCTGGTAGTTGGTGATCCAGCAGCCCAGATCTTCCTTCTAATTTGCCACACTGGCGCGCTGGAAACCGAACTTGCTCTGCAGCAGCTCGAAGGGCCCGTGCGCGGCGGCGTGGAAGCTCTCGAGGCGGTGCAGTGCCAGCTCACGGTTCACGTCCAGGTAGTTGGACTCGGCCTGGCGCCGCACGGGCGCGCGCGCTGGAGATGCCATGGGTAGGGGGGCGGGAGAGGAGTTGAGGGAAGATTGCGAGTGGGCGGTTGGGGTGGGGTCGAGGGTGGACTCTTAGGCGCGGCGCAAGGTGGATAGGCCCGACCAGGCCCAGAGCTTATTGACTTGGTGGCTAAAATGGCTGGAAAATCTGCCAAGCTGGGTTTTAGGACTCCACGTTAGTGAGAATTCTGGCTTAGTAGTGATACTACTACTACAACCCGACTCTGAGCCAATAGCACTACTACTACTATAGTAGATCAGATTTGGTGATAGTAGTATCACTACTAATATTGGCACAACTTCCGCTTGTTTTCCTCCATGCGCCTTAGTTCCTAACGGTTGTGGCACAGAATTTTCTGACATTGCGCTCGCTCGTTGTCGGTCCTTGTCCGTAGCGGACTCATCACGAAGAGTTCTATGGAGAACCCGTGGTCTTCGAACGCAGCCAAACAGCCCAAGTTTCGCGTCAGTGAACAATGTGATCCGAAATACCACTCGGGGTCCCTTTTTCTTCCTCATACTCAGCTTGCGTGAATCATTGTAGCGTCGCTTGAGCGCGGAATTCCGGAGGTGTTGCTTGGTGTGAGCTCCTTGGAATCGCTGTCGGTATCGAAGAACCTGCTGACACAGGAGCGGCAACAAAACATGCAAATATACTGTGTCAGTAAAAGAAGAAAGGCCCGTGAATACCAACAGCGGGATTGTAGACATCGACTTCTCAAGAAGGTTACTGTTACCTTTGTTGAGAGGTCGACGTCTAGGCTCGTGACTGCTCAAGTGATGTACCGGACGGCACACACCCAGCAAGAAGACGTCTCCGCTATGTCCCCCAATGACAATCAATCTTAGCGCTTGAGCCGCAAATGAAGAAATGAGCGAATCTGAGGTGAGGGAGGAGGCCACCGATTTTCGCGCCTTTTGAAGATCTGACGTGAAGGTTGGGACCTATAGTAGTGCTTATAGCACTACTATTGCCACTTTTTCTCGCTACTATTCAAATAGCACTACTATCCGACCGAAGCACCAGTGATATAGCATAGTAGTACTATCAGTAGAGATAATATCACTACAATCACTACTATTCTGGAGTCTACTACGAATCCCTGCTTCCGACTCAGCAGTTCGTGCCGCCTGTGGATCTCGTGTCGAACGTGGAGTTCGTGCCTCCTGGGGAGCCCTCGCTTTGACTGCAATCTTCTCGGTCGCGATGTTCCGGGATTTCGCCTGGCAGTGCCAACAAGAGAAGACGTGAGGATCGATCACCACGTTCTCTATACATTCTAACTGATACGTACGAGTTCGTCGCGCGACATCGCAATGCGCTCCATGTCCTCGTCGTGCTTGGCATCCAGTTCCGTTTTGATCTCTTCATGAGAAAGATATGTGCGGATGATTTCCTCCGGATCCTCTCCTTCGCTGTAATGGCCGAAGCCCATGCGGAAAAAAGCTTGACGATACCACCCTGTGGCCCCATCTCATCCAACGACGTCAGTGTCATGACGCTGTTTCTGCGCGTCTTGTTTGGCGAACCTGTCTAGCAAAAAAAAACACGAAGTGAGCTCGAAGATTTTCTCCACGTGTGTTGCTGTCCTGCAGGACGAGCCTGCTGCGCCGGAGTCGCCGACTTGGGACTGTCATAGGTGCAAATGGGGAGCGTGTGGGCGCCACGAGCGACGTACGCGACCTGGAGCACAAGGTGCGCAAGGTGGCCGATCTCAAGCGCGCCAAGAGCGACAAGCTGCACTTCGCGGTGGCCAGGAAGCGCGAGGAGGTCCATGCACATCCCAGCGTCTCGAGGTCAAAGAGATTCAAATCTCTAGCGTGGAGCGTGTCCTGGCGACCGTTGTCGACCAGTACACGTTTGTTGACTGGAGTGTCCGGCCGCTAAAGGTTTGCCAACCATCTTCTGGATTCATTTTTGAACTGCTATAATGCTAAAGGTTTTGTGCATTTCTGCAGATCGGACTGCAGCAAATTCTGCAAAATATCACCAACGAGACCGTGAACGTCGATGACATGGTTGGGATCGAAAACGCCCTCATGAGTTCCATTGAAGAGATGATGAAGCTCGTGCGCGTGAGACCAGGTCGTCCAAGCGGCCGAGAACCGTTCCAACTCGCAGCACAACAGGCATGTCCGACTTGGTCGGCACCGCATCTTCGTCTGAGCTCCAGGGTTTTATACACGTGCAGGTCGTCCTTGGACTTGAAGTGTTTCCAGCGCTGCTTGTTCACCTGGCGGTTGTCTACGGCGACGAAGTTCTCGTACTTCTGGAAATACCCCATCACGAAATCGTCCACGAGGTCGATGAGCTGGAGTTTCTCCACCCCCGACAAGTCCATGTCCGGGTAGGGATTCGCAGCGACCCAGTCTTTTGTCATCGTCCGTCTTGTTGTGGCCTTCTTCTTCTACGTTGGGAATTTGACAAGTGACCGAAAGTGGTGGGGATCTGTGGCTAAGTCTCGGCATTACCGTACTGAACACCACTGACTACAGTTGACGACGCCTGACTCACGAACATGTTCGGCTGTGTAAACCCGACGCTGGACGTCATGCGCATCCGAGCTTCGTACGTCCACGACGTCCACACTGGCGCAGTCTTGTGTCCGGTGATCGAACCCAGCAAGGAGGAGCCGTTCCGTTCGCTCATCGTCAAGTGGCTCACGCTCGACAACCCGTTCGAGTCCACGAATCTCATCAAGACCCGCGACTTCGTGTACATCGAGGCGACGGGAATTCTGCACTTCGCCAGCGGTGACCGGGTCGGTTATCACCTCAAGCACTCGATCGAGTTCCCGCAGACCAAGCCGCAGCCGAATGTGATCCGTGCCAACAGCTTCTTCCGTTAGATTCACACCAACGTAATCGACATGTTCGGAACCAGTACAATGGTCCCCGGTGGCGACATCCGACGTTTCATATCGATCCGAGTCGCGACGGACGCTCTTCTCTCGACGGCCAACCTCGTGTTCTGCGGTTGTCGTGGATGCTGCAGCAACAACGATCGGTGGGGCTGCAAAGAGAACGAAACAAGAACTGCGTCATGTGCAACAAGAGCACAGCTTCGGGCATCAGGGGGACATTCGGCAAGAGTACGTGCAAGTTGTGCTATGGCTCGGTGTGCTACTCGTGCAAGATTCATCTCAGCGAGGAGGCGTTTGCGAGCCGACAGCTTGAAAACGCCAAGCTTCTCATACCCGTCGGGGGTCAAATCGAGCAGAGTTTGGCCTGTATCTTGGTGAAAATCGAACCCACTCTGGAACTCGTCCAGACCGATGACCGCCAGCCACTCGAGAACTTGAGGAACCGTCCACCGCTGCACCGTAGCGGGCGAAAGTATCGCAACTTTGGTTCTCGACGAGCTTTTCTTGAAGCCGCTTGACGCTGTCCCATGTACAGACTCAACCTCCTTCTTGCTCTGCTTCTTGGAGTATTTTTTCAGCTGAACATCCTTCGCATATTGCCTCACACTTTCGCGAGCACTTCGCCACCGGTTGCCTGCGTGCTTGAGGGCAGCTCTGCATCTCGCTTTTGCTTCTCTTCCATCATAGTCACCCGAAGCTGACGCAGTTGGCCTGCGCATCGTCCTCCAGTCGATCCAACGCCTTACCCATTTTGCTCCGCAGAGACTTTGGCTTCCCAAAGACGCCATTGATGCCTTCCTTGGCCATCTCCTTCCTGCCCCGCGGCTTGAAGCGTGCACGACTCGAAAGTAAAACCACCCCCACCAGCTCAAGCTACTCGCTTGGGTGTATCTACTGCAACCGCAGCACTTTCAGCAGGAATTCACGGGTCAGAGCGTGGTTGAAGGGTGAGGCAAATGAGCTGAATGACAGACAGAGACTTGGCTGCATGCAGTAAATAGAAAATTTTAGCCTGTAAGCTTTCACACATTCTCAAGTCACCTTTCAAGAAGAATCAATTGCAGAACAATGGGCCCAAAGAAGAAGCGCTATCTGCGCACCCATGGCCCTGATGGTCGCTTCGTTCAAAGCTCCAGTACCGGAGGTAATAGTGCGATCCAAACGGCCACATTGACCAGAGAGGAGCGACTGGAGGTATTACGCGCGTACTCAAGTCGTAAGCGAGAGAAAGAGCGCGCATATCGAGAGCAACGTAAAAAACAAATGATTGACCGCTATTACCGTTCTCGAGGCAAGATGAGTGGCGACGCTGCCGTTCCACTTGAAAGTTTATCGCGTGAGCAGGAAGAAGAGGCCCAGGGCGAAGGTAGAAGTGATGACGCTGTGTCTTCCGCTGCAGACGAATCTACTATTTCACCGGTCGACGAAAGTGAAGAAAAGCAAGGATTTGTGGCTGAGCCCGCGATTGAAGCAAACGAAGAGACGTCTGATCCAGTGGTTGCAAGAGTTTTGGCGTCGTATACGACTATTACTGAGAACATGCACGTGGCCGACTTTCCGTTTCCGTTTGTCAAGTCTGAGTGGAAGTTTCTAGATGCGGATTCTCCGCAGTTGCAATTGTTCCAAACTGATGACGGTAGGGGGATTGGAGTAAAGGCTCTGCATGATATACCTCGAAATCACTTTGTGATCGAGTACGTCGGCGAACTAATTAGTGAATACCAGAAACTTACCGTATCTGATGGAAGATACTTGATGGAGTTACTGGCCAACGAAAACGACCCAGATGCCTCCGTTTACATCTACCCGGACAATTACGGAAATATTGCGAAGTTTATCAACCACAGCTGCAGTCCCAATTGCAGAGCAATGCTACTACGCGATGGCACGAAACGTCGGATTGCAATTATGACCTGCAAAAAAATCAAGGCTAACGAGGAGCTGACGATCAAGTACTCGGACGAAAAAGAGTACTTCAAGACCTACTTCCGATGTGCGTGCAATGCCACGTTCTGCATAAGTAAGAAGTTGTAGCTGCAGATCCATAGTTTGACTTTTCAAAACAGTTTTTACGTATGATAATGGTTTTATCGACGTCCTAAGCTCCCATATCTGAGTACTGCGCATCCCCACAGGAATCTGTGCTAGAAAAATCAGATCCAGGAATAGGCATGTATAAAAGGGACGAAATAACACGCCAGACAAATAAATAAATACTATGAAATACCCTGCCAAATCGATTTTGCAACCCCACCGCGCTTGCAGAGAGGTAAATATGGACTCTGTTGGAAGGCGTATCCCTTTTCTGGGGGAACATACTGCCTGTGGATACATACAGCGAAGGCCCGTCCTGTTATCAGTCTGTCAGTAGCTCGATAGCAACACCAGGACCGCAATTACCAACGCCCGCAATCTCGAATACGACGAGGCGCGCGTACGTGCCTGACGGCTTCTGCTAAATGTCGGTCTGGGAAAAGGAAAATGGGTTGAAGAGGTGATATAGTATGATGTTTTATAGAATTCATTACTCGCGCGCTTTCGCTTTACGTTTGGCTTCTGGACTTGCAAATACTTGTTCTTAGCGGCTTCAACTTCCGAGTCGTTGGTGTTCGCGGTCCTGGAGTGGCTACCAAGCCACGGGTAAGCTAATAACAGGCAATCTGTGGGACAGTTAGCCTTATTTACCCAACGGATGTCTCTTGGGCCGCAAAAACTCTAGTTGGATGACGGCGGCGACCATACCGCGAATGATCTTCCAGTTATCTTCCTGCCAGCAGCTCGATAGCCACTTCGGGACCGCAGACACCAACGACCGCAACCTGCAGGACAGTAAGCCGCGCGTACTCGCCCGACGGGTGTCTCTTGGGCCGCAAAAAGCGTCAGTTGGATGACGGCGGCGACCATACCGCGAATGATCTTCCAGTTATCTTCCTGCCAGCAGCTCGATAGCCACTTCGGGACCGCCGCAACCAACGCCCGCAACCTGCGGGACAGTAAGCCGCGCGTACTTGCCCGACGGGTGTCTCTTGGGCCGCAAAACCTCTAGTGGGATGCCGGCGGCGACCATACCGCGAATGATCGTCCAGTTATCTTCCTGCCAGCACCTCGGTAGCCACTTCGGGACCACCGACACCAACGCCCGCAACCTGCGGGACAGTACGCCGCGCATACTTGCCCGACGGGTGTCTCTTGGGCAGCAAAAAGCTTTACTTGGATGACGGCGGCGACCATACCGCGAATGATCGTCCAGTTATCATTTTGCCAGCACCTCGATAGCCACTTCGGGACCGCCGACACCAACGCCCGCAACCTGCGGGACGGTAAGCCGCGCGTACTTGCCACACGGATGTCTCTTGGGCCGAAAAACTCTAGTGGGACGCCGGCGGCGACCATACCGCGAATGATCGTCCAGTTATCGTCCTGCCAGCACCTCGATAGCCACTTCGGGACCGCCGACACCAACGCCCGCAACCTGCGGGACAGTAAGCCTCGCGTACTTGTCCGACGGATGTCTCTTGGGCCGCAAAAAGCGTTAGTTGGATGCCGGTGGTGACCATACCGCGAATGATCGTCCAGTTATCGTCCTGCCAGCAGCTCGATAGCCGCTCCGGGATCGCAGACACCAACGCCCGCAACCTGCGGGACAGGAAGCCGTGCGTACTTGCCCGACGAGTGTCTCTTGGGCCGCAAAAAGCGTTAGTTGGATGCCGGCGGTGACCATACCGCGAATGATCGTCCAGTTATCGTCCTGCCAGCAGCTCGATAGCCGCTCCGGGATCGCAGACACCAACGCCCGCAACCTGCGGGACAGGAAGCCGTGCGTACTTGCCCGACGAGTGTCTCTTGGGCCGCAAAAAGCGTTAGTTGGATGCCGGCGGTGACCATACCGCGCGTGGCCGTCCCGTTATGGTCCTGCCAGCAGCTCGATAGCCGCTTCGGGATCGCAGACACCAACGCCCGCAACCTGCGGGACAGTAAGCCGCGCGTACTTGCCCGACGGGTGTCTCTTGGGCCGCAAAAACTCTAGTGGGATGCCGGCGGCGACCATACCGCGAATGATCGTCCAGTTATCGTCCTGACAGCACCTCGGTAGCCACTTCGGGACCGCCGACACCAACGACCGCAACCTGCGGGACGGTAAGCCACGCGTACTTGGCCGACGGGTGTCTGTTGGGCCGCAAAAAACGTCAGTTGGATGACGGCGGCGACCATACCGCGAATGATCGTCCAGTTATCGTCCTGCCAGCACCTCGATAGCCACTTCGGGACCGCCGACACCAACGCCCGCAACCTGCGGGACAGTAAGCCGCGCGTACTTGCCACACGGATGTCTCTTGGGCCGAAAAACTCTAGTGGGACGCCGGCGGCGACCATACCGCGAATGATCGTCCAGTTATCGTCCTGCCAGCACCTCGATAGCCACTTCGGGACCGCCGACACCAACGCCCGCAACCTGCGGGACAGTAAGCCTCGCGTACTTGTCCGACGGATGTCTCTTGGGCCGCAAAAAGCGTTAGTTGGATGCCGGCGGTGACCATACCGCGAATGATCGTCCAGTTATCGTCCTGCCAGCAGCTCGATAGCCGCTCCGGGATCGCAGACACCAACGCCCGCAACCTGCGGGACAGGAAGCCGTGCGTACTTGCCCGACGAGTGTCTCTTGGGCCGCAAAAAGCGTTAGTTGGATGCCGGCGGTGACCATACCGCGCGTGGCCGTCCAGTTATCGTCCTGCCAGCAGCTCGATAGACGCTTCGGGATCGCAGACACCAACGACCGCTACCTGCGGGACAGTAAGCCGCGCGTACTTGCCCGGCGGGTGTCTCTTGGGCCGCAAAAACTTTAGTGGGATGCCCGCGGCGACCATACCGCGAATGATCGTCCAGTTATCGTCCTACAAGCAGCTCGATAGCCACTTCGGGACCGCAGACACCAATGCCCGCAACCTGCGGGACAGTAAGCCGTGCGTACTTGCCCGACGAGTGTCTCTTGGGCCGCAAAAAGCGTCAGTTGGATGACGGCGGCGACCATACCGCGAATGATCGTCCAGTTATCGTCCTGCCAGCAGCTCGATAGACGCTTCGGGATCGCAGACACCAACGCCCGCAACCTGCGGGACAGTAAGCCGCGCGTACTTGCCCGACGTGTGTCTCTTGGGCCGCAAAAACTTTAGTGGGATGCCCGCGGCGACCATACCGCGAATGATCGTCCAGTTATCGTCCTACCAGCAGCTCGATAGCCACTTCGGGACCGCAGACACCAATGCCCGCAACCTGCGGGACAGTATGCCGCGCGTACTTGCCCGACGAGTGTCTCTTGGGCCGCAAAAAGCGTCAGTTGGATGACGGCGGCGACCATACCGCGAATGATCGTCCAGTTATCGTCCTGCCAGCAGCTCGATAGCCGCTCCGGGATTGCAGACACCAACGCCCGCAACCTTCGGGACAGGAAGCCGGGCGTACTTGCCCGACGGGTGTCTCTTGGGCCGCAAAAAGCTTTGGTTGGGTGCCGGCGGCGACCATACCGCGAATGATCGTCCAGTTATCGTCCTGCCAGCAGCTCGATAGCCGCTCCGGGAATGCAGACACCAACGCCCGCAACCTTCGGGACAGGAAGCCGGGCGTACTTGCCCGACGGGTGTCTCTTGGGCCGCAAAAAGCTTTGGTTGGGTGCCGGCGGCGACCATACCGCGAATGATCGTCCAGTTATCGTCCTACAAGCAGCTCGATAGCCACTTCGGGACCGCAGACACCAATGCCCGCAACCTGCGGGACAGTAAGCCGTGCGTACTTGCCCGACGAGTGTCTCTTGGGCCGCAAAAAGCGTCAGTTGGATGACGGCGGCGACCATACCGCGAATGATCGTCCAGTTATCGTCCTGCCAGCAGCTCGATAGACGCTTCGGGATCGCAGACACCAACGCCCGCAACCTGCGGGACAGTAAGCCGCGCGTACTTGCCCGACGTGTGTCTCTTGGGCCGCAAAAACTTTAGTGGGATGCCCGCGGCGACCATACCGCGAATGATCGTCCAGTTATCGTCCTACCAGCAGCTCGATAGCCACTTCGGGACCGCAGACACCAATGCCCGCAACCTGCGGGACAGTATGCCGCGCGTACTTGCCCGACGAGTGTCTCTTGGGCCGCAAAAAGCGTCAGTTGGATGACGGCGGCGACCATACCGCGAATGATCGTCCAGTTATCGTCCTGCCAGCAGCTCGATAGCCGCTCCGGGATTGCAGACACCAACGCCCGCAACCTTCGGGACAGGAAGCCGGGCGTACTTGCCCGACGGGTGTCTCTTGGGCCGCAAAAAGCTTTGGTTGGGTGCCGGCGGCGACCATACCGCGAATGATCGTCCAGTTATCGTCCTGCCAGCAGCTGGATAGCCGCTCCGGGAATGCAGACACCAACGCCCGCAACCTTCGGGACAGGAAGCCGGGCGTACTTGCCCGACGGGTGTCTCTTGGGCCGCAAAAAGCTTTGGTTGGGTGCCGGCGGCGACCATACCGCGAATGATCGTCCAGTTATCGTCCTGCCAGCAGCTCGATACCCACTTCGGTATCGCAGACACCAACGCCCGCAACCTGCGGGACAGTAAGCCTCGCGTACTTGTCCGACGGATGTCTCTTGGGCCGCAAAAAGCGTTAGTTGGATGCCGGCGGTGACCATACCTCGAATGATCGTCCAGTTATCGTCCTGCCAGCAGCTCGATAGCCACTTCGGGACCGCAGACATCAACGCCCGCAACCTGCGGGACAGTAAGCCGGGCGTACTTGCCCGACGGGTGTCTCTTGGGCCGCAAAAAGCTTTAGTTGGGTGCCGGCGGCGACCATACCGCGAATGATCGTCCAGTTATCGTCCTGCCAGCAGCTCGATACCCACTTCGGTATCGCAGACACCAACGCCCGCAACCTGCGGGACAGTAAGCCTCGCGTACTTGTCCGACGGATGTCTCTTGGGCCGCAAAAAGCGTTAGTTGGATGCCGGCGGTGACCATACCTCGAATGATCGTCCAGTTATCGTCCTACCAGCAGCTCGATAGCCACTTCGGGACCGCAGACATCAACGCCCGCAACCTGCGGGACAGTAAGCCTCGCGTACTTGCCCGACGAGTGTCTCTTGGGCCGCAAAAAGCGTTAGTTGGATGCCGGCGGCGACCATACCGCGAATGATCGTCCAGTTATCGTCCTGCCAGCAGCTCGATAGCCACTTCGGGACCGCCGACACCAACGCCCGCAACCTGCGGGACAGTAAGCTGCGCGTACTTGCCCGACGGGTGTCTCTTGGGCCGCAAAAGCGCTAGTTGGATGACGGCGGCGACCACGGACGCCGCCAAGTCGCACTCACTCTTCAGTGCCTTGGCGAGCACCACTTGAACAGCTTCACCCAGCAAAACCTTGTCGCCACTGTCAAAAATGGGGGGCATGGTGTGACCGATTTGCCCATAATCGGCTATAATCCCCACTTTTTTGCCTAATTCCCAGGAAATCTGAAAAAAATCTCCAAAAAATGGGGGGGGGGGCATGCGCCCCCCCCCCCCCCCATTTTGACTGAAGATCCGCCCTGGTCTTGGCCAAGTGTCCAGTAGCACAGCTAAGCGCTCATAGAGCTGCAGCCATGACGGGGCTTTTTGATTACGACGCCATGCTCATCGTGAACATGGCTGGGCCAGCGTCTGAAAGTCCAAAACATCCGCGCGGCAAGAGCTCGAAAGGTGCGACGCCTTGATCGTTCGTGCTTCGGTCCCTCCCGCCTTGGACTGACGCGTTTGCCGCTGCTGCTCATCAGTGCTCGAGGACATCGTCAAGACCATACACAACGAGACGTTCATGGCCGACTCTTCAAGCCGAGCCGCATGTACTCGAACGTGTCCACGCGCCCAATCTTCGACCGCCTCGCGCACTCGTGCATCATGCGGCTCAATGCCAACAGCATGGACAAGGTGGTGCTGGCAGGCTGATAACTGGACGATCATTCGCGGTATGGCTGCCGCCGGCATCCCACTAAAGCTTTAGCGGCCCAAGCGACACTCGTCGGGCAAGTACGCGCGGCCTACTGCCCCGCAGATTGCGGGCGTTGATGGCAGCGGTCCTGAAGTGGCTATCGAGCTGCTGGCAGGATGATAACTGGACGATCATTCGCGGTATGGTCGCCGCCGGCCTCCCACTAGAGGTTTTGCGGCCCATGAGACACCCGTCGGGCAAGTACGCGCGGCTTACTGTCCCGCAGGTTGCGGGCGTTGGTGTCGGCGGTACCGAAGTGGCTATCGAGGTGCTGGCAAAATGATAACTGGACGATCATTCGCGGTATGGTCGCCGCCGTCATCCAACTAAAGCTTTTTGCGGCCCAAGAGACACCCGTCGGGCAAGTACGCGCGGCTTACTGTCCCGCAGGTTGCGGTCGTTGGTGTCGGCGGACCCGAAGTGGCTATCGAGCTGCTGTCAGGACGATAACTGGACGATCATTCGCGGTATGGTCGCCGCCGGCATCCCACTAGAGGTTTTGCGGCTCAACAGACACACGTCGGGCAAGTACGCGCGGCTTACTGTCCCGCAGGTTGCGGTCGTTGGTGTCGGCGGTACCGAAGTGGCTATCGAGGTGCTGGCAAAATGATAACTGGACGATCATTCGCGGTATGGTCGCCGCCGTCATCCAACTAAAGCTTTTTGCGGCCCAAGAGACACCCGTCGGGCAAGTACGCGCGGCTTACTGTCCCGCAGGTTGCGGTCGTTGGTGTCGGCGGACCCGAAGTGGCTATCGAGCTGCTGTCAGGACGATAACTGGACGATCATTCGCGGTATGGTCGCCGCCGGCATCCCACTAGAGGTTTTGCGGCTCAACAGACACACGTCGGGCAAGTACGCGCGGCTTACTGTCCCGCAGGTTGCGGTCGTTGGTGTCGGCGGTCCCGTAGTGGCTATCGAGCTGCTGTCAGGACGATAACTGGACGATCATTCGCGGTATGGTCGCCGCCGGCATCCCACTAAAGTTTTTGCGGCCCAAGCGACACCCGCCGGGCAAGTACGCGCGGCTTACTGTCCCGCAGGTTGCGGGCGTTGGTGTCGGCGGTCCTGAAGTGACTATCGAGCTTCTGGCAGGACGATAACTGGACGATCATTCGCGGTATGGTCGCCGCCGTCATCCAACTGACGTTTTTTGCGGCCCAACCGACACCCGTCGGGCAAGTACGCGCAGCTTACTGTCCCGCAGGTTGCGGTCGTTGGTGTCTGCGGTCCCGAAGTGGCTATCGAGCTGCTGGCAGGACGATAACTGGACGATCATTCGCGGTATGGTCGCCGCGGGCATCCCACTAAAGTTTTTGCGGCCCAAGCGACACCCGCCGGGCAAGTACGCGCGGCTTACTGTCCCGCAGGTTGCGGGCGTTGGTGTCTGCGATCCCGAAGTGACTATCGAGCTGCTGGCAGGACGATAACTGGACGATCATTCGCGGTATGGTCGCCGCCGTCATCCAACTGACGCTTTTTGCGGCCCAACCGACACCCGTCGGGCAAGTACGCGCAGCTTACTGTCCCGCAGGTTGCGGTCGTTGGTGTCTGCGGTCCCGAAGTGGCTATCGAGCTGCTGGCAGGACGATAACTGGACGATCATTCGCGGTATGGTCGCCGCGGGCATCCCACTAAAGTTTTTGCGGCCCAAGCGACACCTGCCGGGCAAGTACGCGCGGCTTACTGTCCCGCAGGTTGCGGGCGTTGGTGTCGGCGGTCCCGAAGTGACTATCGAGCTGCTGGCAGGACGATAACGGGACGATCATTCGCGGTATGGTCGCCGCCGGCATCCCACTAGCGTTTTTGCGGCCCAACAGACACACGTCGGGCAAGTACGCGCGGCTTACTGTCCCGCAGGTTGCGGGCGTTGGTGTCGGCGGTCCTGAAGTGGCTATCGAGCTGCTGGCAGGACGATAACTGGACGATCATTCGCGGTATGGTCGCCGCCGTCATCCAACTGACGTTTTTTGCGGCCCAACCGACACCCGTCGGGCAAGTACGCGCAGCTTACTGTCCCGCAGGTTGCGGTCGTTGGTGTCTGCGGTCCCGAAGTGGCTATCGAGCTGCTGGCAGGACGATAACTGGACGATCATTCGCGGTATGGTCGCCGCGGGCATCCCACTAAAGTTTTTGCGGCCCAAGAGACACCCGCCGGGCAAGTACGCGCGGCTTACTGTCCCGCAGGTTGCGGTCGTTGGTGTCTGCGGTCCCGAAGTGGCTATCGAGCTGCTGGCAGGACGATTACTGGACGATCATTCGCGGTATGGTCGCCGCGGGCATCCCACTAAAGTTTTTGCGGCCCAAGCGACACCCGCCGGGCAAGTACGCGCGGCTTACTGTCCCGCAGGTTGCGGGCGTTGGTGTCGGCGGTCCCGAAGTGGCTATCGAGCTGCTGGCAGGACGATAACTGGACGATCATTCGCGGTATGGTCGCCGCGGGCATCCCACTAAAGTTTTTGCGGCCCAAGAGACACCCGCCGGGCAAGTACGCGCGGCTTACCGTCCCGCAGGTTGCGGACGTTGGTGTCTGCGATCCCGAAGCGTCTATCGAGCTGCTGACAGGACGATAACTGGACGATCATTCGCGGTATGGTCGCCGCCGGCATCCAACTAACGCTTTTTGCGGCCCATGAGACACCCGTCGGGCAAGTACGCGCGGCTTACTGTCCCGTAGGTTGCGGGCGTTGGTGTCTGCGATCCCGAAGCGGCTATCGAGCTGCTGGCAGGACGATAACGGGACGATCATTCGCGGTATGGTCGCCGCCGGCATCCCACTAAAGTTTTTGCGGCCCAAGAGACATCGGTGTGGCAAGTACGCGCGGCTTACTGTCCCGCAGGGTGCGGTCGTTGGTGTCTGCGATCCCGGAGCGGCTATCGAGCTGCTGGCAGGATGATAACTGGACGATCACTCGCGGTATGGTCGCCGCCGTCATCCCACTAGAGTTTTTGCGGCCCATAAGACACCCGTCGGGTAAGTACGCGCGGCTTGCTGTCCCGCAGGTTGCGCGCGTTGGTGTCTGCGGTCCCGAAGCGGCTATCGAGCTGCTGGCAGGACGATAACTGGACGATCATTCGTGGTATGGTCGCCGCCGGCATCCCGCTTGAGTTTTTGCGGCCCAACAGACACCCGTCGGGCAAGTACGCGTGGCTTACTGTCCCGCAGGTTGCGGGCGTTGGTGCCTGCGGTCCCGAAGTGACTATCGAGCTGCTGGCAGGACGATAACTGGACGATCATTCGCGGTATGGTCGCCGCCGTCATCCAACTGACGTTTTTTGCGGCCCATGAGACACCCGTCGGGCAAGTACGCGCGGCTTACTGTCCCGCAGGTTGCGGGCGTTGGTGTCGGCGGTCCTGAAGTGGCTATCGAGCTGCTGGTAGGAACATAACTGGACGATCATTCGCGGTATGGTCGCCGCCGTCGTCCAACTGACGTTTTTTGCGGCCCAACCGACACCCGTCGGGCAAGTACGCGCAGCTTACTGTCCCGCAGGTTGCGGTCGTTGGTGTCTGCGGTCCCGAAGTGGCTATCGAGCTGCTGGCAGGACGATAACTGGACGATCATTCGCGGTATGGTCGCCGCGGGCATCCCACTAAAGTTTTTGCGGCCCAAGAGACACCCGCCGGGCAAGTACGCGCGGCTTACTGTCCCGCAGGTTGCGGGCGTTGGTGTCTGCGATCCCGAAGCGTCTATCGAGCTGCTGACAGGACGATAACTGGACGATCACGCGCGATATGGTCGCCGCCGGCATCCAACTAACGCTTTTTGCGGCCCAAGAGACACTCGTCGGGCAAGTACGCACGGCTTCCTGTCCCGCAGGTTGCGGTCGTTGGTGTCTGCGATCCCGAAGCGGCTATCGAGCTGCTGGCAGGACGATAACTGGACGATCATTCGCGGTATAGTCGCCGCCGGCATCCCACTAGAGTTTTTGCGGCCCAACCGACACCCGTCGGGCAAGTACGCGCAGCTTACTGTCCCGCAGGTTGCGGTCGTTGGTGTCTGCGGTCCCGAAGTGGCTATCGAGCTGCTGGCAGGACGATAACTGGACGATCATTCGCGGTATGGTCGCCGCGGGCATCCCACTAAAGTTTTTGCGGCCCAAGAGACACCCGCCGGGCAAGTACGCGCGGCTTACTGTCCCGCAGGTTGCGGGCGTTGGTGTCTGCGATCCCGAAGCGTCTATCGAGCTGCTGACAGGACGATAACTGGACGATCACGCGCGATATGGTCGCCGCCGGCATCCAACTAACGCTTTTTGCGGCCCAAGAGACACTCGTCGGGCAAGTACGCACGGCTTCCTGTCCCGCAGGTTGCGGTCGTTGGTGTCTGCGATCCCGAAACGGCTATCGAGCTGCTGGCAGGACGATAACTGGACGATCATTCGCGGTATAGTCGCCGCCGGCATCCCACTAGAGTTTTTGCGGCCCAACCGACACCCGTCGGGCAAGTACGCGCGGCTTACTGTCCCGCAGGTTGCGGGCGTTGGTGTCTGCGATCCCGAAGCGGCTATCGAGCTGCTGGCAGGACGATAACGGGACGATCATTCGCGGTATGGTCGCCGCCGGCATCCCACTAAAGTTTTTGCGGCCCAAGAGACACCCGTCGGGCAAGTACGCGCGGCTTACTGTCCCGCAGGTTGCGGGCGTTGGTGTCTGCGATCCCGAAGCGGCTATCGAGCTGCTGGCAGGACGATAACGGGACGATCATTCGCGGTATGGTCGCCGCCGGCATCCCACTAAAGTTTTTGCGGCCCAAGAGACATCGGTGTGGCAAGTACGCGCGACTTACTGTCCCGCCGGTTGCGGGCGTTGGTGTCTGCGATCCCGGAGCGGCTATCGAGCTGCTGGCAGGATGATAACTGGACGATCACTCGCGGTATGGTCGCCGCCGTCATCCAACTGACGTTTTTTGCGGCCCATGAGACACCCGTCGGGTAAGTACGCGCGGCTTACTGTCCCGCACGTTGCGGGCGTTGGTGTCTGCGGTCCCGAAGCGGCTATCGAGCTGCTGGCAGGACGATAACTGGACGATCATTCGTGGTATGGTCGCCGCCGGCATCCCGCTTGAGTTTTTGCGGCCCAACAGACACCCGTCGGACAAGTACGCGCGGCTTACTGTCCCGCCGGTTGCGGGCGTTGGTGTCTGCGATCCCGGAGCGGCTATCGAGCTGCTGGCAGGATGATAACTGGACGATCACTCGCGGTATGGTCGCCGCCGTCATCCAACTGACGTTTTTTGCGGCCCATGAGACACCCGTCGGGTAAGTACGCGCGGCTTACTGTCCCGCACGTTGCGGGCGTTGGTGTCTGCGGTCCCGAAGCGGCTATCGAGCTGCTGGCAGGACGATAACTGGACGATCATTCGCGGTATGGTCGCCGCCGTCATCCAACTGACGTTTGTTGCGGCCCAAGAGACACCCGTCGGGCAAGTACGCGCGGCTTACTGTCCCGCAGGTTGCGGGCGTTGGTGTCTGCGATCCCGAAGCGACTATCGAGCTGCTGGCAGGACGATAACGGGACGATCATTCGCGGTATGGTCGCCACCGGCATCCCACTAAAGTTTTTGCGGCCCAAGAGACATCGGTGTGGCAAGTACGCGCGGCTTACTGTCCCGCAGGTTGCGGGCGTTGGTGTCTGCGATCCCGGAGCGGCTATCGAGCTGCTGGCAGGATGATAACTGGACGATCACTCGCGGTATGGTCGCCGCCGGCATCCCACTAAAGTTTTTGCGGCCCAAGAGACATCGGTGTGGCAAGTACGCGCGACTTACTGTCCCGCCGGTTGCGGGCGTTGGTGTCTGCGATCCCGGAGCGGCTATCGAGCTGCTGGCAGGATGATAACTGGACGATCACTCGCGGTATGGTCGACGCCGTCATCCAACTGACGTTTTTTGCGGCCCATGAGACACCCGTCGGGTAAGTACGCGCGGCTTACTGTCCCGCACGTTGCGGGCGTTGGTGTCTGCGGTCCCGAAGCGGCTATCGAGCTGCTGGCAGGACGATAACTGGACGATCATTCGTGGTATGGTCGCCGCCGGCATCCCGCTTGAGTTTTTGCGGCCCAACAGACACCCGTCGGACAAGTACGCGCGGCTTACTGTCCCGCACGTTGCGGGCGTTGATGTCGGCGGTCCTGAAGTGGCTATCGAGCTGCTGGCAGGACGATAACTGGACGATCATTCGCGGTATGGTCGCCGCCGTCATCCAACTGACGTTTGTTGCGGCCCAAGAGACACCCGTCGGGCAAGTACGCGCGGCTTACTGTCCCGCAGGTTGCGGGCGTTGGTGTCTGCGATCCCGAAGCGACTATCGAGCTGCTGGCAGGACGATAACGGGACGATCATTCGCGGTATGGTCGCCACCGGCATCCCACTAAAGTTTTTGCGGCCCAAGAGACATCGGTGTGGCAAGTACGCGCGGCTTACTGTCCCGCAGGTTGCGGGCGTTGGTGTCTGCGATCCCGGAGCGGCTATCGAGCTGCTGGCAGGATGATAACTGGACGATCACTCGCGGTATGGTCGCCGCCGGCATCCCACTAGAGTTTTTGCGGCCCATGAGACACCCGTCGGGTAAGTACGCGCGGCTAACTGTCCCGCACGTTGCGGGCGTTGATGTCGGCGGTCCTGAAGTGGCTATCGAGCTGCTGGCAGGACGATAACTGGACGATCATTCGCGGTATGGTCGCCGCCGTCATCCAACTGACGTTTGTTGCGGCCCAAGAGACACCCGTCGGGCAAGTACGCGCGGCTTACTGTCCCGCAGGTTGCGGGCGTTGGTGTCTGCGATCCCGAAGCGGCTATCGAGCTGCTGGCAGGACGATAACTGGACGATCATTCGCGGTATGGTCGCCGCCGTCATCCAACTGACGTTTGTTGCGGCCCAAGAGACACCCGTCGGGCAAGTACGCGCGGCTTACTGTCCCGCAGGTTGCGGGCGTTGGTGTCTGCGATCCCGAAGCGACTATCGAGCTGCTGGCAGGACGATAACGGGACGATCATTCGCGGTATGGTCGCCACCGGCATCCCACTAAAGTTTTTGCGGCCCAAGAGACATCGGTGTGGCAAGTACGCGCGGCTTACTGTCCCGCAGGTTGCGGGCGTTGGTGTCTGCGATCCCGAAGCGGCTATCGAGCTGCTGGCAGGACGATAACTGGACGATCATTCGCGGTATAGTCGCCGCCGGCATCCCACTAGAGTTTTTGCGGCCCATGAGACACCCGTCGGGCAAGTACGCGCGGCTTACTGTCCCGCAGGTTGCGGGCGTTGGTGTCTGCGATCCCGAAGCGGCTATCGAGCTGCTGGCAGGACGATAACGGGACGATCATTCGCGGTATGGTCGCCGCCGGCATCCCACTAAAGTTTTTGCGGCCCAAGAGACACCCGTCGGGCAAGTTCGCGCGGCTTACTGTCCCGCAGGTTGCGGGCGTTGGTGTCTGCGATCCCGAAGCGGCTATCGAGCTGCTGGCAGGACGATAACGGGACGATCATTCGCGGTATGGTCGCCGCCGGCATCCAACTAAAGTTTTTGCGGCCCAAGAGACACCCGTCGGGCAAGTACGCGCGGCTTACTGTCCCGCAGGTTGCGGGCGTTGGTGTCTGCGATCCCGAAGCGGCTATCGAGCTGCTGGCAGGACGATAACGGGACGATCATTCGCGGTATGGTCGCCGCCGGCATCCCACTAAAGTTTTTGCGGCCCAAGAGACATCGGTGTGGCAAGTACGCGCGACTTACTGTCCCGCAGGTTGCGGGCGTTGGTGTCTGCGATCCCGGAGCGGCTATCGAGCTGCTGGCAGGATGATAACTGGACGATCACTCGCGGTATGGTCGCCGCCGTCATCCAACTGACGTTTTTTGCGGCCCATGAGACACCCGTCGGGTAAGTACGCGCGGCTTACTGTCCCGCACGTTGCGGGCGTTGGTGTCTGCGGTCCCGAAGCGGCTATCGAGCTGCTGGCAGGACGATAACTGGACGATCATTCGTGGTATGGTCGCCGCCGGCATCCCGCTTGAGTTTTTGCGGCCCAACAGACACCCGTCGGACAAGTACGCGCGGCTTACTGTCCCGCACGTTGCGGGCGTTGATGTCGGCGGTCCTGAAGTGGCTATCGAGCTGCTGGCAGGACGATAACTGGACGATCATTCGCGGTATGGTCGCCGCCGTCATCCAACTGACGTTTGTTGCGGCCCAAGAGACACCCGTCGGGCAAGTACGCGCGGCTTACTGTCCCGCAGGTTGCGGGCGTTGGTGTCTGCGATCCCGAAGCGACTATCGAGCTGCTGGCAGGACGATAACGGGACGATCATTCGCGGTATGGTCGCCACCGGCATCCCACTAAAGTTTTTGCGGCCCAAGAGACATCGGTGTGGCAAGTACGCGCGGCTTACTGTCCCGCAGGTTGCGGGCGTTGGTGTCTGCGATCCCGGAGCGGCTATCGAGCTGCTGGCAGGATGATAACTGGACGATCACTCGCGGTATGGTCGCCGCCGGCATCCCACTAGAGTTTTTGCGGCCCATGAGACACCCGTCGGGTAAGTACGCGCGGCTAACTGTCCCGCACGTTGCGGGCGTTGATGTCGGCGGTCCTGAAGTGGCTATCGAGCTGCTGGCAGGACGATAACTGGACGATCATTCGCGGTATGGTCGCCGCCGTCATCCAACTGACGTTTGTTGCGGCCCAAGAGACACCCGTCGGGCAAGTACGCGCGGCTTACTGTCCCGCAGGTTGCGGGCGTTGGTGTCTGCGATCCCGAAGCGACTATCGAGCTGCTGGCAGGACGATAACGGGACGATCATTCGCGGTATGGTCGCCGCCGGCATCCCACTAAAGTTTTTGCGGCCCAAGAGACATCGGTGTGGCAAGTACGCGCGGCTTACTGTCCCGCAGGTTGCGGGCGTTGGTGTCTGCGATCCCGGAGCGGCTATCGAGCTGCTGGCAGGATGATAACTGGACGATCACTCGCGGTATGGTCGCCGCCGGCATCCCACTAGAGTTTTTGCGGCCCATGAGACACCCGTCGGGTAAGTACGCGCGGCTAACTGTCCCGCACGTTGCGGGCGTTGATGTCGGCGGTCCTGAAGTGGCTATCGAGCTGCTGGCAGGACGATAACTGGACGATCATTCGCGGTATGGTCGCCGCCGTCATCCAACTGACGTTTTTTGCGGCCCAAGAGACACCCGTCGGCCAAGTACGCGTGGCTTTCTGTCCCGCAGGTTGCGGTCGTTGGTGTCGGCGGTCCCGAAGTGGCTATCGAGCTGCTGGCAGGACGATAACTGGACGATCATTCGCGGTATGGTCGCCGCCGTCATCCAACTGACGTTTTTTGCGGCCCAAGAGACACCCGTCGGCCAAGTACGCGTGGCTTACTGTCCCGCAGGTTGCGGTCGTTGGTGTCGGCGGTCCCGAAGTGGCTATCGAGCTGCTGGCAGGATGATAACTGGACGATCATTCGCGGTATGGTCGCCGCCGTCATCCCACTAGAGTTTTTGCGGCCCATGAGACACCCGTCGGGTAAGTACGCACGGCTTACTGTCCCGCAGGCTGCGGGCGTTGGTGTCTGCGGTCCCGAAGTGGCTTTCGAGCTGCTGGCAGGATGATAACTGGACGATCATTCGCGGTATGGTCGCCGCCGTCATCCCACTAGAGGTTTTGCGGCCCATGAGACACCCGCCGGGCAAGTACGCGCGGCTTACTGTCCCGCAGGTTGCGGGCGTTGGTGTCTGCGATCCCGAAGCGGCTATCGAGCTGCTGGCAGGACGATAACTGGACGATCATTCGCGGTATGGTCGCCGCCGGCATCCAACTAACGCTTTTTGCGGCCCAAGAGACACTCGTCGGGCAAGTACGCACGGCTTACTGTCCCGTAGGTTGCGGGCGTTGGTGTCGGCGGTCCCGGAGCGGCTATCGAGCTGCTGGCAGGACGATAACTGGACGATCATTCGCGGTATGGTCGCCGCCGGCATCCCACTAAAGTTTTTGCGGCCCATGAGTCACCCGTCGGGCAAGTACGCTCTGAAGAACGACAGATACTGGCTCGACTTCTCCACGGAGGAGCTCGTGGTCACCGTCGTCACGTACAACGGTGAGTTGCAGGGCACGCTGTCACGAAGATGCAGCTCACCTTCTCGGAGGGCGCCTCTGTCGAGACGAGTTCGTCCACCACGCTGTCCAACCCTACAGCGCGTCGATCCCTGTCGCCGCCGACATAGTAGTCATAGTCTTCTTGTTGTTGGGTCGGGCGGCTGCGGGCTCGACGCCCGCTTCCAGCGCCAGCACCACGCCACTGGTGTCGCCCAAGCCAGTGGCAGTGGTCGTTGTCAGTATTACCACGTCTGCGGAGTTACCGGACTTTATGTGTAACTCGACCTGTAAGGCTATGCCCACTTTGCACCGTATGTAACGCCCAGACTGCTTAGTCGTTGTCATCGCCTCCGACAAGTACAGGTCGCATTTAAGAAATCACTATACTTATGTCGGAGATATGTCGGAGGTATCTTGCGACGAGCATGCAAAAACATTGCAACGATTTCGTACTTAGAGTATACCATACAAATCAGTTGTATATACTTGACGGAGGCTCCGACATCTCCGGGACATTATGTTTATAATGCATGTGCCCGGTGAATGAGGGGTTAAACATGCGAACCCAAGACAAAACATGGAGAAACATGGAACCTACCTGTTGGTCTTATGGGTGCAGTCGACCAACAGCAGCTCGGGGAATCGCGCGTACAGCTTCCGCATGTGTTGCGTACTGATCGATATTACAGCCGTCTGTCCTTGACTGTTCTCATCCACTGAAGCTACGTTACCATCCGCAGCCATATTGAAGTTCACCAGCATCTCGGCAACCTGATCTTCATCGCTTAAAGGTCTCCCTGTCAATACAAAAGCGGGAAAGATGTTAGTCGTGCCACCGATAGAGCATTATCACTCTCCATACATACCCGACTTCTTGGTCTTGGCTATCAAGTTGTACACATCTTGTATCTCGACGCGGTGGGGAGTCTTTTCGCGAATATAATCGTACACGCGACTGGGCTTGCTCCCGCTTGCAATCATCAATCCTAAGTCGCTCATGATGGGGGAATCAGCCGGCAACCGACGAACAGAAGGGTACGAATCGTAGATCGGTTTCGCAACAGGATGATTATGCCCATAAAACGCGAGTTGAACTTCAACGCACCACCTGCCACTCTTCCGCTGCCTCAGTTGCGCCACAAATCGCATGTTACACCCTGTTCCATTGACATCCTGGCGTGGCCTCTGTCCTTTAGAGCGAATGCGCGGTTTCCATCCATGTGTGCATATATACACCCTCTTGAATGGATTCAGTTTTTCAGGAACAAGAGGTAGTTCAGACGCTGATTTCCCAATGTGTCTTTTCATCTTTCCAATCTGAAGGTTCCTCAGGCGGGTATTCAGCGTCTCAGCAACTGCCAGTACAGCCAAGTTATCTCGCATGTACTCGTTGACATATTTCTCGAACTTTCTCCAGTTGTTGTGGTATTGCTTGAGTTCGGCCACGAAAAAAAGCTCTTCATCACTGTCTATAAACGCTCGCTTGCGCGATGTTGAAGTACTCCCCGACGTAGATGTACTCTCAGTACTTTCGTCGCAACTCTCACTCCACAAACCGTCGCTGCTGTCGGAATCAGATTCGTTTTCATCAACACCATTTGCTTCAGCATCACGCTCATTTGAAGAGACCTCCTGGTCACTCTGGGCTGCTATTTCCTGTGCAGGGGCAATTCCATCACTATCTGGGTTGCTACCACTCCCCAACATACTGCTGGACGTCCTCATTAAGTCGTCTTCATCCTCATTCTTGATAGCATTCGCGGCCATCGCGGCCTCCTCTTCAGCTTTTTTCTTCATGGCACGCATGATGGGTGCTGTTTTCTTGGTACGCGCCATCGGTTTTCTCGCCTTCCTCTAGACGAATAGCAAAACACGAAACAAACACGTTTAATACATGGTCATACATATTGCAATACATGTCAATCATGTTCAAACGTGTCTCCACATACGTGTACAGCAGCAGCGGCAACTACGAGGCGGGGGCGAGCGAGTAGTAGTGCCGCTTCTGAAACACCGGCAGAAGACTCGCTGTGGATCCATAGCAAAGCACACAATAAACATGTTTTTAATACACGTTCATACATATTGCAATACATGTCCACGTACGTGTACAGCAGCAGCAGCGGCAACTACGAGGCGGGGGCGAGCGAGTAGTAGTGCCGCTTCTGAAACACCGGCAGAAGACTCGCTGTAGATCCATAGCAAAGCACACAATAAACATGTTTTTAATACACGTTCATACATATTGCAATACATGTCCACGTACGTGTACAGCAGCAGCAGCGGCAACTACGAGGCGGGAGCGAGTGAGTAGTAGTGCCGCTTCTGGTGGAGCAGTGGGGCTTGCGTAGGCGCGCGTCGGGGGTTCTGGCGAAGGAGCGGGGCTTGCGTGGGCGCGCGTCGGGGGTTCTGGCGAAGACGCGCGTTGGGGGTTCTGTCGAAGGAGCGGGGCTTGCGTGGGCGCGCGTCGGCGAAGGCGCTCCGAGCTGGATGGCTTTCGACGCGTGGCAAAATGAGTGGCTTCAAGATCTTGCAAAATAAAACTGTAAGAAAATCATAAATTACAAACATGGTCAAATATGTCTCAAAAACAGGATTGAACATGGGCAAAAAAACATGGGCGGTAGGTTTGCCGTTAAATTTTAGCCTCACAGCATACAAACTTTCGCAATCTCACAATCGTACCTATGAATAAAGAGCACTACCAGCCCAATCCTCTAGTATGTGCTCATTAGGATTTATATATGCTACAGCGTCGAGTTCGCAGCCCACGTTGATTTGGGACGCCGTTTATATATACAAGCTGCCCTCAGACGATGCCTAAACAAGGGCCTAATTAAGAGCCACTCAATCTAAAATTTTGCAAGATGAGAGCCAAGTTTGCTCGTTTAGGGTCCTACAAAAGTATTAGTTGAAGATTACTATAGTACTGAGCTGATGATATCACAGTTCTCTGGATTTTATCCAGAGTCCTAGGCGGGATCGCACTGACGTACGATTATTGACTTATTTAATACCCTGTCGAAATCGAACCTGACATTGCCAAAGTTAAATACGGTAAGACCTGTATATATTAATACCCTGTGTAGTGTTAAAACTATGCTGGTATGTTGACCCATCCAGTTGAGATTAAGATAAAAAACCTGTTCACGATAGTACCTGTGGAAGATGATAAACCTATGCTGCTGGAACAACATGCGCCATATTTTGTCAGAGAAGCGGATTTTAGCTAAATCTAGGGGTATGTTGGCCCATCCGCTGGAACAGCTTGCACTCAGGACCCGGGTGAACCCAGTGAGGAGGAGTTCCTCGCCGCGCAGAAGCGTAGCAGGAAGAAATAAGATGCTGTGGATGATCGTCAAATTGGCAGCTACAAGTGAACTATGGATATATAGCTTATCACAGCATCCAGCAGCTTCAATTAGATAGTTTCATTGCACTACTCTACATCAGTCGCAAACAGAGACAGCGTGCTCTTGTGAGAAAACTCCAAAAAGCGCATACTACGAGTTTATTTTTTCAAAAGACGCATACCAGTTTCTGATTCCATACTTCACATCGTACACTTCCAATATTAGTCGATGCTAAAAGAGAAGTAGAGCAGTGCCTGAAATCATCATCACGAGCTTTCAGAAGACCGCGAGCTGGAACGGCCCAGGGATAGCATACTTGCTCCTATGGACGGTATCAGGTGGCGCGCAGATCGTTACGGCCGGCACCGCCTTCGCAGCGCTCGAGTCACTGAAAATGGGGCTAGAGACGGTCAACCTCAAGCTAAACAACAAAATCTTTCTCGTGCGTAGTAGGCAGGCTTTACCATGAAGACCATGACCACCGTCACTGCCTCGAAACCCACACGAAGGCTTATCTACAGGCTAGAATCAGAAACTGGTATGCGTCTTCTGAAGCGGTATGCGTCTTTTGAAAAAATAACTCGTTGTATTCGCTTTTTGGAGTTTTCTCTGCTCTTGTATGTACGTCGGACGCTATCTACCCCTTGAACTCACTGAAGGCCGTGGCCGTGGGGGTACCAGGTGCAGCGGTCTCACTTACTTCCAATATTCTGTCAGAGAAGCGAATTTTGCTACATGTAGTGTGGTAGCCTATCGTTCTAGTAGGACTTTTTGCCAAATGATGGCACTATTTCGATAATCTAGACAAACGATGATGACCTTCGCCATGGCACTCCGTTGTATTGATGGCACTTAGCTCAGCGCAAGATTCCTCATCTGGTGTTCTAGGCTCGTGGTTTGTACACGTGCACGTGTTGTGAGCGAAGTCAGCAGAGTTTCCACGGTACATCCATTGTGGTGCGCGAAGAACGAACTCAAGAGGAAGCCCTCGCTCTGCTGCCTCTCGGAACTTAAAACGACTGCTATGAACGAGGAATTAGTCTTGCTAGTGGTGTGATCCTTTCCGGTGCGGGCAGCACAAAGTTCTTTATGTGAGTAGTTGCAGCCTTCATATCCCTTAGACTCAAAGTTCATCATTACGCGAAGTGTTAATGAATTCCCTTAAGTGTCAGTCACGGAGAATTCATTAATGGTTAAACTCCATGACATGTAGGGCGGAGATCAAAAGCTGGTCCCCATGGCAGGGAGAACGCTGGTTTGAGGATCAGCTTTTCATCGTGGCACGTATAACTAACAGACGTGTTGCAGCCTGACAATAATAAATAGCTGAGTGCCATCATTGCCATCAATACAACGGAATGCCATCCTTTGGCGAAGGTCATCATCGTTTGTCTAGATTATTGAAATAGTGCCATCATTTGGCAAAAATTCGTTCTAGTAGTATATGCAAGTATTGACACTAGCACCAGATTAGAACGTTAAGCGAAATGATTGTATTGTAGACAAGAATGGGCTAAACTACGTGATCAAGCCGAAAGGCTCGAGCACATACATAAGGAGTATCATCTCCGTAACAAAGCCTCCCTACGATAGTACATGTAGTATATTGCAATGCAATAGTAATATATTATAGTCCTACTTAATTGTAGTTTTTTTAAAGTAGTACCCGAGCACTATAATATACTTCAAAGTACTATTTTAGATTATGTATGACCAACGCTACCAGCCCAGCCCTCTAGTTTATCGCTGTAGTACGTTCCGGATTTTGATTGAGATTGAAAGACGGTCGGGGCAGGTGGCGAGCCTGCTATGAAAGATGTAGCCTAGTGTATTAGGTTTGCCTGCTGAGTAGCTGGTAGATTGAAGAGTGAGTAGGAATGGCAGAGGGTTGCTGTCCTCCTAACTCAATGAAATATTCAGTCCTTCTAGCTGGCGTCAGCTTGAAGGAAACATGCACGGCTGCCAGAGATTCCACTTGGATCTCTGGCGGCACCATAACAGATAGAAATGAAACTGTAGTAGAATCCACTTGTTGTGGATCGACCACCGCCGTGAGGTAACCTGAACCTAGATGTACCAGGTCAGGCACCGCCAATACTGAAGAGCCGGTGTTCGCACCAGGACGCTCCCCAGACTGGAACTCTGGGGTTTCGTCTACTGCGGTGGATCCGGCTTGATATCCGGATTCCACTACACAGCCCCCAAAGCTTGATCCACCGCAGCAGTAATGCTACAAGCTGCCGGACAGAGGCAGTCAGATCATGGCCTGGCCCCTGCCCTGCTTGCAGAGCATGTTGCTTCGGCGACTTGTTAGTTGCCGCTCCTGCTGTGGTCTCGTGATATCGGGGCACCAGCAGTTCTCGAGCGGGTCCTCCGACTCGTACCCTCGACTTGAACCTCCCCACGTCTTGAGCGCGAGAGGCGCCGAGGGGTACGGCGTCTTCGGTCACGAGCTGCATGAGGTGGCACCTCAGAGGCAGTCGCGTCTGGTTGCTGTTCAGGTCCAGGTCGCTCCACTGCTTGCGGCGCAGAGGCAGCTGGGGCACCCGTAGCGGACGCTGAAACTTCGGCCGGCGAGTCATGAGGCGGTTCCTCGACGGCTGCCGGTCGGCGTTGTTGCTGTCGACCTTGTCTGCGACGGTTCTTCCGTGCAGGCTTGGCCGACGTCGTAGCGGGGGTGTCAGCAGTCTGTCGCTGTCCTTCGCCGCCAGTAGCTGCTCGCTGCCAGTGCTCTTGGAGCCCCTGTTCCGAGGCGGCCACATAATTCGCCACTAGAACTGGCACATCGCGTGCCAGGCTGGTCAGTGGTTCGTAGGAGTCCTCGATCGCTTCGAGGCCCTTCCACTGCACCAGCACTTCGTTTTCGCGGATCTGTTCGTTCCAGCGATGCTCCTTGGGCTTCTCGATCGCCAGGACGATCCCCTGGGACGAGATGTGCTTAGGGAGCTCCTCAGTCACGTCCAAGCTGGCGTCCGCGTAGAACTTGAGCCTACTCGCGTGGACGTCCAGCTCGGCGCCCGTGATGAGGTGCTGGATGAGGAAGGAGTGCGCGTCGGCGCGCAAGACTCGATACGGCCCAACCCAGGTGACAAGCAGCTTGTTGCCGCTCTTCTCGTCCACTCTGGATCGTAGCACGTAGTCTCCTTCTGTGAAATTAATCATGTTCTCACCACGCTCTCGTTTCTTGTTAAGCATTCGTTGCTTAAGTCGCTTGTCCTTGACGGCCCTGTGCATTTCTTGAATGCTAGCCCTCAGGTCGGCGAGAAACTCGTCGATCTTGTCGATCTCCGGCACCTCCTTCAGCTCTCCTGCATCGGGCAGGTAGAACTCGCGAAGAGGGGTCGCACACGGCAGTCCCATGAACAACTCGACCGGCGCCTTGTTGCCCAGCGAGGGCACGGCGGTGTGGTTGAGACTGGCCTGTACCATCGGCATGAGGTACGGCCAGTCGGTGTGGTTGATCTTATACTCCAGGATCATCGTGCGGTTGACCTGGAGTATGTCCCTGTTCACGCGCTCGACGGAGCCGTTGATCCAGGGGTAGTAGGCGGGCGTGAACTCCTGCTGCGTGCGCAGCCTCCTTGAGAGCTCGGCCACCACTTCATTCTTGAAGTGGCTGCCTTGGTCTGATATCCAGGTAGGTGGCACCCCGAAGCGGGCATGCCAGGCGAGCAGCGCCTCCACCGTTACCGAGCTGTCGGCTGTGTCTGCCACGACAAGTTCACAGTAGTGCGAGGCGTGGTCCTTCAGCTCCAAGATGTACTTGGAGTCGCCGAAACTCTCCCCCATAGATAGGTAGTCGAAATGTAGAACGCCATTGCGTTCTGAGCATTCCACAGTCTCACTCCAAGGCCGGGGGATAATGTCCCCCCCCCTTCGAATGCAGGCACAGCCGGCACAGGCGAACGAAGGCCGCGACCTTGGTGTCGAGGTGTTCGATCGCGAAAGTCGGCGGAGGTGTTCCGCCATGGCGGCCCCGCCACGATGGCCTTGGGTCCCACAATGAGCGATGATGAATAGTCGCTGGAGTAGTCCAGCAGCGTCGGCTGGTATCCAGATGCGACCATGGAGTCGAAGTACCCCGTCGAGGGTGCTTTCAGCTCCGGACGGCGGGTGAGACGCCGACTGCGCTTCGACGATGGCGTCGAACGTCGGCCACACGAAGTTGGCGTCGTCGAGAGGCGGAGCGTCGAGATGATCGGCTCCGTCACCTCCGGCATCGCCTCCTCCGTCGTCTCCCCATGTTGGTTCGGTTCCCCGGGTGTCTCGGCACGGACGCGCTTGATAGCGGTGGCGACCGGGTCGTGATTGCCGGCCCACCTGCTGATCATGTCCGCCCAGACATTCTGGGGGCCTGCGATGTGCTCTATCACGTAGGTGTAGTTCATGAGCTTCATAGCCCATCTCAGTAACTTGCCCTTGACATGCTTCTTCACGTGCTCGTCGGGAGCGAACACGTGAATCAAGTTGCGATGGTCGCAAAAGATCCTAAACCCCTGCAGTCGGAGTAGCAGGTAGTCGAGCTTGTCGCAGGCATGGGTGATCGGGAAAGCCTCCTTCTCGATCACCGTCCAGTTCAACTGGCTGCCTGCGAATGTGCCGCTCTGGCACTCAATGAGTTGGTGCTGCTGGTCCTGGACCGGCACCTTGATGTCGTAGTTCTTCACCTGGGTCACGATCACGGCCCACCCCACGTCCGAGGCGTCCGTGAACAAGCATGTCGTGGCCGTGTCGTCAGGGAAGGCGACCGAGGCGGCGGAGGCAAGCATGTCCTTGACCTTGTCGAACGCCGCCCGCTCGTCGTCATTGAGTGTGATCGAGATGCCAGCAGCCGCACGCTTCGTGCGTCGGGTGCTGGCCAGAGCAGTGTCTAGTTTGCGTTGGAGGGGGGAGACCTGTCTAGCGTAGTCGACGAGGCTCTCCCTCATCCAGTTTATAGCGCAGATGAATTGTTGCAACTCCCCTGCCGTATTCGGATACGGCATTGCACGGAGCGACTCGATGCGAGCGGGGTCATGTCGAACTCCGTTCGCATCAATGAGTTTGCCACACCACTTTACCTCTGTCTGATAGAGGCTAGACTTCTTAACGCTTAGCTTTAGACCGAAGTCGTTCAGCAGCGAGAAGAGCTCTGCGAGCTTGTCTAGGTAGGTGTCGATGTCGTCGGCGTAGAGCAGGAGGTCGTCGATCCACACCAGAAGATGTTTGTAGAGGAGTGTTGCAAAGCATTTCTCCATCGTCTTCTGGAAGTGGATCGAGGCGTCGCTGCAGCCTTGAGGGACGCGGCGAGGAGTAAAGATCTTCTCGTCGGTCATGTAGGACATCCACTCCTGGCAGAGCTCGGCGAGAGGCAGCTGCCAGAAGCCTTTCAAGAAGTCAAATAGTCCAAAATGTTGTTTTCCACGTGTATTTTCCATTACCAAAGAGAGAATTGGCATAACGGCGGCCATGACTTCGGTCACCGAGTTGATTTCGCGATAGTCAGTAGTCTGCCGTAGGTCCATGAGCTCTTGCGACTTTTTGACGGGTAGCACCGGGCTTGCCCATCGACTGGTAGGATTTTCGTAAACCAATTCCCCTCCTTCAAACGCACTTCGAGCGGCGGCACGCCCGCTGGAGGATCGTCACGCAACTCCCAGGCGCCAAACATCGTATGCGAATACGATGAGCCGCAGTTTGTCCACCTTGTCAGGCGGGAATCCGTGTTGCAGGGCCCTCTCAATTAGGACCTCGACTGCAGCACGGACTTCATCATCAGTAGCAGCTTGCCGTTCAGCTGGAGGCTCATCCGCCTCCAGACTGAACGGATCGTCTGTTGTTTTGTTGTCACGGTGAGTGGCAAGCTGCTCCAGCTGCCGGTCCACGTCGATCCCGAGAGTAGCGAGTAGGTCTCGACCGATGATGAATTCGTCGTCATCCATGTCCACCACGAGACACGGCACCGCCTCTGCGGGCTCGACGGGCCCGGCAGCGGTGTGAATGAGGACATGCAGCAGAGCCTGCGTCTTGGCCACGACCGGGTGCGAGCCAAACGTCAGGCACTGCACCGGCGTGTCAAGCAGGGTCTGCTGCACATTGGGATCTGCAGCGATTAGCAGGTCCCAGTGTGATCTGCTAATCACCGTGTGGTCGGATCCTGAATCCGGGCAACACGGTAACTCCAGCACACCGTTGACCGTCACAGTGCGTGAAGCAGCGGGCATCAGCCTCCTGAGTCTCTTGACTCGAGACCCGCGAGCCTTGGAGGCTTCGTGAAGCTTCAGCCGGAGCGCAACCTTCTCCGCGTCGGAGGCCTTGCGGCAATCGCTCAGCCAGTGCATCTCTTGGTACTTCGGGCAGGGCGATGGTGGCTCCCTGTTGTTGGTGGTGAAAGGCTTCCTGGCGGTCAGTCTGTCGGCCGCCAGGTTCTCAACCTTTCTGTTGTTCTTTGGGGCAGTGGCCTTCTTGCTGAAGTCACCGCGCCCCTGCTTCTTCAGCTGTGCAGCAGCCGATCCAGCTCGGCCGGACTTGGTCGAAGCGGAACTGTCTTTTGACTTGTCCTTGACCTTCGCCATCATCCGCTGGCGCTTGTTTTGCTGGAAATCACGCTCGTGTGCGACGGCCTTGTCGTACACGAGGGTGTAGAGTTTCTGTATACTCTTGGCGGCGGCCTTGTCGGTCCACCGCACGGCAGTCTTGACGTCTGCCTTCAGGACGGGAGGTGCAAGGCACGACACGAGTCGTTTGCACTTCTCCTTCTCTCCGTCGTCTCCGGAGAACACGTCCTCCAGACCGTGCTCGAGCACGACCTGCTTGAACTTCTGGAAGTAGGCGAGGATACGGGCATCCACGTCCGTCTCCGCCAAGTCCATGACGAGCTCTTTGTCGAAAAGAGCCTTGATGTCTGGCAGGTCATCGTTCTTGACCTTGGCCAGAAGGGATTTGGTCTCGGCGATCAGCTGCCCCTCGGTGACGTCAGCGATGTCCTTGCGAAGCCGCAGAGAGCAGAACGACTCGAGGAGCTCGACGTCGAACGACTCCTTCACGTTCTGCGTGACGAGGTTGTAGTCCTCGCCAGAGCTTCGGCACCGTGCTCGCATCTTAGCCTCGTACTCCCTCCGACGCTTATCCCACTTCACGAGCTCCTCGTGTGAGATTGATCGCAGCTTCGGAGGGAGAATGGGCGTGAAGATGGGCACGGGCATTGGGTGTTCGCAGGACCCCTCCTCATCACTGGAATCAAGAAGATCGCTGGCACGCCTCTTGGACATGGGTCCTCGAGGAGATTCAGCGACAGTAGTCGGTAGTCGAAGACGAGTCGGGTGGCCCTGACGAACTCGCGGTCGGTCACAGTCGCACCGTCAGGAAGTCGGATAGTGCGGCCCGTGGTAAATTCTACTAAAGAATTCTTTGTAGTACGTTCCGGATTTTGATTGAGGTTGAAAGACGGTCGGGGCAGGTGGCGAGCCTGCTATGAAAGATGTAGCCTAGTGTATTAGGTTTGCCTGCTGAGTAGCTGGCAGATTGAAGAGTGAGTAGGAATTGCAGCGGGTTGCTGTCCTCCTAACTCAATGAAATATTCAGTCCTTCTAGCTGGCGTCAGCTTGAAGGAAACATGCACGGCTGCCAGAGATTTCACTTGGATCTCTGGCGGCACCATAACAGATAGAAATGAAACTGTAGTAGAATCCACTTGTTGTGGATCGACCACCGCCGTGAGGTAACCTGAACCTAGATGTACCAGGTCAGGCACCGCCAATACTGAAGAGCCGGTGTTCGCACCAGGACACTCCCCAGACTGGAACTCTGGGGTTTCGTCTACTGCGGTGGATCCGGCTTGATATCCGGATTCCACTACAATCGCCTTCATTGTCCTCACGACTATCATTGTAGTAAAATTCAAAGGACGACGAGCAAACTCTGAAAATCCAGAGCTGTTCCGGGCAACTGCACGGCCTTAGTATCACTCATATTGAATACCGCACTATACGGTAGTAGTAGCACTACTACCCCAAAAAAATCGTGTAGTAGTATTACCGAGGTGTACTATTTCAGCAAGTACTACTAACCCCTGGATGGGGCAGATTGGGTCGCCAGCGATGCGATGGATCGATCGTGCGGAGAGCGCTGGGAACCTTGATGTGGCGAAACAGCTCCACGAGCTTCGGCTCGATCTCGGGGGCTGCACCACCGCAGCGTTGGATGGTCCAGCATCAAAAGGCCAAAAGCAAGTGGTGAAGTGGCTGCATGTAAATCGTCGCGAGGGACCCACATATCGTGCAATGGATGGAGCAGCTGCAGGTGGGCACTTGGAGGTGTTGCTGTTCTTGTACTCAAATCGTTCGGATTGTTGCACGTCGGACGCGGCAGTGAACGCAGCCATGAACATTCACGTCGAGGTCGTACAGTGGCTGCTCCAGCGCTACCCACAGTAAAGTAGCCACGAACGTGTACGCAAGTTCGCCGCCAAGTATATTTTTTTCCCTGGTCGATCAGTGCCGGGGTCCTCCTCGTCGGCGTGTTTTACCTTCAAGATGACAAAACTCATGATTCATGCCAACATGTTTTCATTCTTTGAGGTGCTGCACCACTGAAGTCAGTCGAAAGGTGGTCTCCTAAGTAAACGCTTACGCGGATGTCTTCTCCGCAAGCCTTGCGGAGAAGACATCCTTGGCAAGGACCGGGTAGTCCGTGTACCCCTTTACGTATGAAGCACAAGCACCCAGCGGCACATACACTGTCTGCCAATCGACCGGGGTGAGCTCGGCACCATGCGTTCTACAAGATCCAGATGAAGTCGCGCGCGCGAAGGGTCGTTCCGTCCTCGACGATCTTTCGAGCCTCAGCACCGTCGTAGCCAGATGCGCTGATCATGACACCCTCGTACAGTTCGTGGTAGATGGATGTGACGCCACCCGCTGGTGCGTCGGGTGCAGGATGCTGCATGCCGCGCGGCTCGACCATGTGGAGTAGGCCAGATCGTAATCGTTTAGCCTCTTGGCCACATAGTCGTAGATCTTCCGAGGGTTCGAGTCGGTGCAGCTGAAAGCCGTGCCGAACGGGGACAAGCGAATGCCCACCTTGCTCGAGTCCACGGAGGACAGAATAGCCTCAATGGCCTACCGCCGTATATATCCGTGCGCAGGTTTGTTCCATTTAACAGGAACTGCTCCAACAGGTATCCGTTGGCGGCGTGAAGTTCCACGCCGTCAAAGCCCGCCTCCAGTGCGTTTTCAGCCACGCGCTTGTAGTCCTCGTCAATGCCCGGGATTTCATCGATCGCGCGGGTCCGGGTGCGGTAAACGGCCCTGGACGCAGCGTTGTGTCAATTTTAATTGCAATAAAATCGTTGAGAAAATTGGTATGAACAATTACAATTAAAAAGTGTCATCAATGATAATATTGCAATCAAATCGTCACACTAACATAGTCGTAGATCTTCCGAGGGTTCGAGTCGGTGCAGCCGAAAGCCGTGCCGAACAGGGACAAGCGAATGCCCACCTTGCTCGATTCCACGGAGGACAGAATAGCCTCAATGGCCTACCGCCGTATTTATCCGTGCGCTGGTTTGTTCCATTTAACAGGAACTGCTCCAACAGGTATCCGTTGGCGGCGTGAAGTTCCACGCCGTCAAAGCCCGCCTCCAGTGCGTTTTCAGCCACGCGCTTGTAGTCCTCGTCAATGCCCGGGATTTCATCGATCGCGCGGGTCCGGGTGCGGTAAACGGCCCTGGACGCAGCGTTGTGTCAATTTGAATTGCAATAAAATCGTTGAGAAAATTGGTATGAACAATTACAATTAAAAAGTGTCATCAATGATAATATTGCAATCAAATCGTCCCACTAACTGTTAGTCTCAATACAAACTATACGAATTATATGATATAGACTATTTGCAATTAAAATGTCAGCATTGAACAATTAGAGTTGTGGCGAGATCCCAATCAATTTTTCAATGTAAATTGGCACAACGCTGCCTCGGACGGTGGTGGCGAGACTCAGCACTCCCTCCATATTCGTTGCACTCGCTGAGACGGGCTGCACTCGCCCAGGCAGGTTGCGAGGGTGGCTGATCTGTCCAGTGTATCACAACTGACTGAAGATCTTGCCACCTTCGCCGTGCACCGCGGCCGACACGGACTTCCACCTTCTACTTGTTCCGGAGTGAACAAACCTGGGGCGCCGTAGTAAACCATGAGCATAGGCACTGACGTTGGTGGCCTCAGCAATCAAAAGACCGCCGTCGGTGGCCCGCTGCTTGTAGAATTTAGCCACGGCGGGTCCTGGGACTCCGTCGTCGCCCATTCGTTGACGAGTCATGGGAGCCATTACCACACGATGCTTCAGTTGGCCCGGGGATTTCTTGCCGCCGAGTTTCACTGCAGAGAAGCGCTTAGATGCCATAGTGGAGGAGGACGGTGTTGAGGACTTCGTTGCTCAGCGAGAGTGTTTGACCAGTTGATTTCACTAGACAGGAACCGGGCAGCATCATCGCAACTCGAGACAAAAGTAGCTCTGGCAATCAGTTCTGATCGGGGAATGTTTGTGACTTACTTTGTTGGCCAGCGGGTTGCAAACATAAACACTTCGATTGAATTTTGGGTGTTGTCAACAATGTTGAGAAGAGTAAACAGCAAATTTATAGCCAAGACACAATGTGGCTGTTACCTCTCGCAGCGGCATCTACAATCGTGTAGCTACTGCAGCCTTCAGTGCGTTGTGAATGTAGGAATAGTAGAACCCAATGAGTCGCGCCATGAGTAGCAGCACCACCAAACCAGCCTGGTACACGTGCTGTCCGTACAAGAGATAACATATGAGCAGCAGAGCCTCGATGGCCGTGCAGCGTTTGCCCACGAACGCCATGTACGTGAAGTCGTCGCAGTCCTTGAAGAGTTTTGTGAACGGACTGCCAACGCAGTGCTGCTCGAACGTTGTGAGCGCCTGCACAGGCTTGACCACCTCGTCGAGCGTTACGGCGGGGCCTTGAGATGGCCGTCTGCTGGCATCTCGAACAGCGTACGTGGAGGAAGTGCGACGGGAGACGGAGGACGCGAAGCTCCGGACGTTCCAGTGTTGACTGCGCTTCTGAATGATGAAAGAAGCCGCGAAAGCGATCGGATCCAGCGTCGTCGAGATGGACAGAACCACGACGTCCAAGTTGACGTTCATGAGGATGCACGAGTCGTTGAGTTTGCGGTACTTGGCCCCGGGTGCCATTGTCTTGCGCAGCAGTTCGTCATTCCAGTCGACGACGAATGAGAGCGACGTCTCCCTCACGATCATGAGCAGAGCGGTGGCACACGGCGTGATCAGAAATTGCGTAGTCTCCCGCGTGAGACGGAAGTGACGATCCAGTTGCTGCTCCCCGAAGCGAGCTTTCAGCAGGTTGATGTACACGCCCGCGGGGGTCGCCGCCGCCAACAAAGCGCTCGTGCCCAACGACAAGCTGAAGCTCCGCGGACCGGCCCGCATATCCACGACGCGCTCGACAGCCAGCTGATGACCCCTTCCAGCCGTTCGTAGTCGCCGTCCAGGCGCTGCAGGTGGAAAACCACGGCGGGGCCACGGCGTGGCTCGCCCTGAACGGCCAGCTGGTCACCTCGACCGGCTTAGCTGAATAACACGGACACAACGGAGGGCGTGGCCGAGCGGCGGAAGGCACTGGTGCTCGACGATCTCCGCAATATCAGCAACATCAACTCGCTGACGGCGACCACACTCGTCGGGCGCGTGGGGACCGCCAGCCAGCCGGCGATCGCGTCTGTAAACACGCTCGACATCGCTAGCCACGACGGATTGGCCGCGGGGCTCAAGCTGGGCGGCGCGCTGATGCGAGCTACGGATGCATACCTCAACGCCACGGCGGTCGTGCCCGAGACGGCCACCGCGAAGTGCGCCGTGGTGCTGGACGCGTTCGGCAGCGTCAAAGGCGCTAACCCGCTCCAGGCCGAGCGCATCCAGGCGACGCGGCTCGATCTGGCGGGCGTGATATCCAACCGCAACGTGGTCTCGGTGATCATCAAGTCGTACTCCTCCGCAAACCTGGTGGGGCGCACGGTCGACATCCAGCTAATCGACACGCTGCGGTTTTCCAACTTCTTCCCTGCGGGGCTGACAGACGGATACTCCAACGAGATCATCGGGTGCATCCGCCCGAACTACTCGGAGACCTACACGTTCTTCATCACCTGCAACGACCGCGTGCGCATGTGGGTGAACTCGCAGCTCGCGATCCACTCGTGGGCCGAGACGTCCAGCGGCCGGATGCCCATCTACATCCGGTACCAGTGCGACGTGGGCAGATGACCGCGACCAGCGGCGCGGCGGCACCGACCTTCAACGTGTCCTCGCACAACGGGGCGACGGACGGGCTGCGCTTGGCTGGACTGCTGGTCACGTCCAGACCGGGGGCGGTCGCGACCGGATCCTGCCAGGTGTCCAAGGCGCTGGTCGTGAACGCGGAAAGATCATCGGCGGCATCGCGACCATCAATAGCACGGACATCGACGGCACGCTGCGCACCGCCAGCCAGCCGTACGTGACGCAGCTCGGGGCGCTTGCGGCGACGCTGAACTTCTCGGCGGACGTCGTGATCTCCGACTTCAGCGCCGCGAGCGCGGCCGCGTCCGCGCGGCGTCTCCGGGTTTGTTGGCGTGCAGACTACGTCTCCACCTTTACAACGCTCACGAAGTCCGTGGAATCCTGACAGCAGCTCTGCCAAAACTTCAACATCGACTGCGCGCTCACCACCACCTTAACGTACACGAGCCCGACCTTCCTCGGCATTATCGTGCTCCCCTTCGGTAGTAAACCCTGGTACGCAGCTCGAATCAGCTGATTCCTTGAGCAGATCAATAGTCTCCTTGGGGCGGCGCTCAGAGACTTGCACCAATCTCGCTGCGCACCAGGGGCGACCTGACACTGATCTCATAGTCGCTGATGCCACTCTCAATCTTGCTCCCATGCCGGAACCTTGCGTGGCGGAGCTCGATGTGGTCGACCCATGAATAAGCGGGCGGCGGGAACGAACGGAGCCTCAGCAATGATGCCACCAAAATGTCATTTTGCTCTTAAACCGTATTAGACTATCACTGAGCACTTGTTCCATCCTTTTCAGCCAATGAAAAAAATATGCCTCCCCCGCATTCCACTGACGCCTCCCCCGCATTCCACGTGAAATATGCTCTGTAAATGTAAAACCTGCTAGGTAACTGTGATTTGCCTCCCCCGCCTCCCCCCAAAATCAGTCCAATGCGCGTATCATGAGTGCAAACCCTTCATTACCAATTCTAAACCATTAACTATTTACTAATAAATATTAACTTAATTCCCAATCACAAAACTTATACTCTACCTTCAACACAATCTTTTCTTTTTACTCCTAAATCATCTCCTATCTCTACACATTATGAAAAAAAACTTAATTTTACCTCCTATAAAAAAAAAATTTACTTTTATCTCATATCTCATAACTCTTCTCATTATACAATAAACCTTTAATTCTTCCTCTTATATACTCTTTAACTTCTACTAACTTATCTAATCTCTTAACTCCACACACTATATACACTAAACATTTAAATCTACCTCCCTACTTTTAACCCAAACCATTTACTCTACCTCTTATATTCACTTCCATTTTTTCTATTATATCTAAACCTTACTCACTATACTTAAAATTCACCTTTTACCTTCATAATATATTAAACCCTACATTATCAATTCTAAACTATTAACTTTTTATTTATTATCCTTAATCCCAATCACAAAACTTAAAATATACCTTCTACAATGTTTACTTTCTACTCATAACTCATATCGCCTAACTCTACACATTATACACAAAACCTTAAACTCTACCTCTACATACTATTATTTCCACTCCTAACTCATATCTCCTATTGTGAAAACCGACGATTATGTCCTATTTTTTTGCAAATCGATCGCTTTAAGCGCTTATTAAGCGGATGAACCCTTGTTTTGATATATATAAACAGGATGCCACTCCGATTTGGCGTCCCCCATCCCTGTTCATATATCGCGGATTGGCGTCGATATATGAGGACGATTTATTCAAAGGTATCATTAAGTATTTAACCTCAAAACCAAACGAGCTATACTACCCTATAGAGGGGTCCTTTAGCTACATTTTGACGCTTTCAGGTCTCCAGAAAGTGAAGTTGGAGAAAAGTTGTGGCCCTCGGCGTGAGATGCCCCGGAAAAAAAAAATCAGATTTTTTTTCCTTAGTGTTCTGGGGTCTAAAAACGCTGATCTTTCGATTGCGCCTATCGGGAGCTTCAGGAGACGTCGAGAACTTAAGTAAATCTGAAGATTTCTACGGCGCATCCATAATCTGCCAGCACCTATTTTATTCAAAAGTATCATTAAGTATTCTGAACACTACTCACACGGCCAGCGTAGCAAACAGCGACGCCTTTGCCTCCCCTTTGCTCGTGAGCGCCCTGTAGTTTAGGAAATGCCCTATTAAGTTCCTCTTGCCACAGAAGCAGACCTTTATGCAGCAGATTTAGGCCCGCAACCTCAAAATCGACCTGGGGCCTCCCGATAGCTGGCTCGACCAAGTCATTCCCGTCACTCGGGCACGACGTTGGAACCGCAGCGGCTCCGCCAGTGGTTTTCCCTTGCTATTCTGCGTGTTTTCACGCGTCGTCCGGGGCAAGTATTCTGGCGAAGTCGTTTGACTTGCTCACCGCTGCTCCGGCGGGGAAACTTTTTCTTTTGGCTTTTTCTCGCCTTCGTCAAAACGGCCACTAAACGGATGGTCTGACTTTAAACCCCTCTAGCAAAAAACCTCAAAAAACCCTTAATGATACTTTTGAAAAAATCGTCCTCATATACGCAAATAGCTCCGAATGCCCAGTATCAGGTGGGCATTCTGAGGGCAGCTTGTATATATAAACGGCGTCCCAAATCAACGTGGGCTGCGAACTCGAAGCTGTAGCATATATAAACCCTAATGAGCACATATAATACATATATCATTGTATATTATGCGCGGAGCTACTTTTGCACGAGTAGTAGCTGCTTGTACTCGTACTTCTGGCTGCTGCACCTCTGCGGCTATTTAATAAGCCCAGGGAGCAGAGCGTTCATTAGCATTTGGCCGAGATTTGCATATGGACGCTCTATCGCCAATCCTACGATTTAGTATTTTCTGCACCCCTGTTTATATGTTTTCTATCCCTCCTAATCAGCTTAACTGGACTGGACATCTTTGTCGGTTTTCACAATAACTGTACACATAATCCACTAAACCTTAAACTCTACCTCCTTTACACTCTTTAATTTCTACGCATACCTCTTAACTCTACACACTATACCCTAAACCCTAAACCCTAAAATTTACCTCCTCTACTATCTTCCCTTTTTCTCTTATCTCTAAACTCTATTCACTATACTTATAACTCTACATTTACCTTTACCATACATTAAACCCTACACTATCCATTCTCAATCACTAACTATAAATTTCTATCCTAAACCCCAAACACAAAACTTAACCACTACCTCCAATAGACACTTTAATTTCAACTCTTAACTTATATCTCATAACTCAACTCATTATACACAAAACCTTAATCTCTAAACTCAATTCCCTTTAAACTCTTTATCTTCTACTCTCAAATTTATTCTCTTAACTTTACACATTATTTACCAAACATTTAACTCTACCTTCTATACACTCTTTAATTTTTTCTCTTAACTCTAACATCTTAACTCTACACATTTTACACTAAATATTTTACTCTACCTCCTACATACTCTCCCTTCTTTCTACTCTTAACCTATATCTCATAACTCTACTCATTATACACAAAACCCTAAACTCTACCTCATACCTTTTAATTCCTACTCTCAACTCTTATCTCTTAACTTTTCACATTTTTCACCAACATTTTACTTTACCTACTATTCACTCCGAAATGTCTACTCTTAACTCTCATCTTTTAACTCTACACATTATACACAAATCATTAAACCTTACCTCCTATATACTCCTTAATTTCTACTCTCAACTCTAATCTCTAAACTCTACATTCTAAACTCTACACACTACACTAATAATTCTTCATCCTTTATCTACACCTTCAATTAAACCCTACATTTTCTAAACCATTAACTTTTATTATCCTAAACTCCAAACACAAACCTTATACACTACCTCCTACACAATCTATACTTTCCATTTCTAACTCAAACATTTTAACTATACACATAATAAAAAACCTTTAACTCTACCTCCTACACAATCTTTACTTTCTACTCATATATTTTTACTTTATACATAATAAACAAAACCTTCAACTCTATCTTCTATACATTATTTACTTTCTACTCTTAACTCTCATCTTTTTACTTTACACATTATACACAAAACCTTAAATTGTACCTCCTACACTTTTTTCTACTCCTAACTCATATGTATTAACTCTACACATTACACCTTAAACCGTTAACGCAACCTCCTACACCTTTTTTTATATCTACTCCTAACTCATATTTTTATTAACTCTATTCATTATACACAAAACCTTCAAACTCCACCTTCTACACACTTTTTACTTTCTATTCCTAACTCATATATTTTAACTCTACACATTTTACACAAAAGCTTTAACTCTACCTCATACACACTCTTTAATTTCTACTCCTAACTCATATCTTTTAACTCTACACATTATACACAAAACCTTAACTCTACCTCTTATATACGCTTATTTTTCTACTTCAAACTCATATTTCTTAAATCATCACATTATACACAAAACATTTAACTTTACCTCCTACACTCTTCACTTTTTACTCCCAACCACTTACTATTTATTATTTTCCTGCACCCCTAACACAAAACTTAAACTCTACCTCCTTTAGGCCCTGGTCCAAGTGCCGGAATGCATTCTGGGCTACCACCTTCCGTACATCCGATTGGTCAGCTGATTATGGTACAATGTGCCATTTTTGTGACTCCGCATTCTGGGAATCTCTGTTTTCAAAACATCGCGCAGAGGTGTTCTGAACTCAGAATTTTGTTCTACCCACCTCCCTCCTCTCACAACCCCCCCCCCCCCGTCACCGATGGAGAAGAATTGCCAGGCAGCAGTCATTACAGTCATCTGTGCGTGCGCTGGTGCCATCGCAGTGGCCACAGCTGATGGGCGCTCCCTCGGCTCTGCAAGAGTCAACACATTCACCTTCTCGTCCCAGACCTTCGAGAAGGCACTACAAGCTACAAGAACGCGCTGGTTGTTGCGGTAGGTGACGCCGTTGCTTCCACACCAGACGTATTTACGCTGCACAAAAGCGTATATCCTTCTGCTCTATAAGGCAGTGTACGAGGCATGGACTCGAAAGCCCCGGCCTCACTCCCAGTCCGATGCTCAGTTGTAGGCACCGCAGCACCTTCATGCGCGGACCCCGCCTCCATCTTAGCTTGAGCGGTCTGGCTGCGAAGTGAATACATGTATGAGCCTCACACGTAAAATCCCCCTCCGGGACTCCCTGCCCAGCGTGCACTTGGACCAGGGCCGGCACAGATTCTCAAATGCATGGATCACGTTGGTTCTTGTTTGCTACACCTAGCCCTCGACGGGAACAAGAATGCGTTCTGCTACCTGGACCAGGGCCTTATACCTTTTAATTTCTACTCTGAACTCATATCACTTAACTCTACACATCATTCACAAAACCTTTAACTCTGCCTCCTACACAATCTTTACTTTCTACTCTTAACTCTAATATCTTAACTTTACACATAATACACAAAACGTTAAACTGCACCTCCTATATACTCTTTAATATCTACTCTCAACTCTAATCTCTTAACTCTACACATTATACATAAAGCCTTCAAATGTTGGTATATATATAATTCAAACATTTGAACTTTTACATTAACCAAAACATGTATGTGGTGGAGCGGGAGTCACGAAAATCGATGACGTGCTGCGGCTTACCAACGGCTGCCCAGACTGCCGACTAACGGAGGGGGTGCTCAGATTGTCCGTGGGACGCTGAGCGTGGGGTCACCTTGTGTACCCGTCGGCTTGGGCTAGTTACGCTCTTCTTGGTGCTCTCAAAGAGACTTTGGGGTCTTGATCGGGTCCGTGCTGACGGCACTCGAGATCGGGGTTGTTGACACACGCGCGGGAATCTTCACGCGGCGTCGGGTCTTGAGATCGAGCTTCGCGAGAAGTCGATCGGGGCGGTCGTCCTTGACCGCGGTTGTCCTTTGGGGTTGTTTTGTTCTTTCCTTTTCGTTGCTTGCCGCCTCCTATGACGGTTGAGTTGAGTCGTTGAGAAGAGAAGAAGTGCGACGCTGGCCAAGCTTTCCAGGTGCCTCCACGTAGATTATTGTTAACTGTAGTGTCGGTTGTGGGTGGGCCAATATAATTCCCTCCCCGAATGCCGAAGTCACTTGTGTCTTTCTAGGAAAATTTCTCTCTGATTAAGTACCTTAGATCTGCTATCTGTCTCTAACCCACACAGTTTCTCTCCCGCTCTTACCGATCACTTGCGTACCTCTTGCGCATCCGGTGATTGCCCTGTTCGCTGGCTCTTGGCTGTGCACCACCCGTTCGCTGCAATTGTGGGTGTTGTTGCTTGTACCAAAATGTTGGTACCCGATAACCCTCGATCGGATCGTGTATCGAAATGTTTGTACCGGGTCGATCTCGATCTGATCGTGTATCGAAATGTCTGCACCAGATCGATCCGATCGGGGACCATCATCATTCCGGTCACCATCATTCCAATCACCATCATTCCGATCAGTCTGATCTGCAACCCTGATCCCTCTCAATCCACCAATCACCGTCGATCCAGAGGCGCTCCCGATCGCTCTGCGTCAATTTCCATCTCCGCTTTTCCACAGCCGTCCCCTGCACGTGGCCCGACCGAACGGCGGTCGCGGCGCCGTGCACATATCGCAATCTCCTCTGCACCCGGCACCTTCGTGGCTCGCGCTTCCCGTAAGTGACCATGTCGTCTTCGTCGTTCGACACTCCGGCCCCATCCTCAGCGACAGTCGCAGCGTCCGATCCCGCGACGGGTGTCCACGCCCGACGCCCCCTGCTTGATCTCCGACGCCGTCGACAGTTGAAGCCGCCACGACTGCGAGCGCTCCTGCGCCCACGGCTTGGTTTTCGGGTTCGGATGGTGGGCTTCCGTCAGCCCGACGCAGAGCCCGCGCTGCACGCCCCCAGGCCAAGCTTCCTCCCTCCAACAGGCTACCGGTGACTTCAGCTAGACCCGCCGCGTGTGCTCCCATGACACGTGCCCCTTCAGACGCCGCTTCAGACGACCCTTCAGGCGCCCCTTCAGTGTCATCGATCCACGTGGCTCTGCCTCGATCGGATCGGGACGCTGTGCGCGCGGCGATCAGTCCTTCAGACGCCCCTCCAGACGCCCTTTCAGGCGCCCCTTCAGGCGCCCCTTCAGGCGCCCTCGATCCACGTGGCTCTGCCTCCACTGGATCGGCATGCTGTGCGCGCGTCGATCCGCCGTCTAACTGGCGTATTGGACCACGTGCCTGCTCTCGCCGCGACCACGAGGACCTCCACTTTCCGCGGGTGGGCGAGCAGAGGGCGTGGCATCCAGGCCAAGGCTGCAATCCTGCGCCGGCTGACCTCATCTTAGCGTTGCGCGCGATCGACTCTGTGGAAACCAGTTCCGCGATCAACAAGCAGCCCATCCTTCAGCGCAGATCGCCCGTCTCGCTAACAAGTTCGTTCCGGTTGGTGTCTTCTAACGTAGGATCGCGTCATTCGAGGTTATCGCTCGATCAACATCTTGGCTTTCGATCGTCGATTCTTCTTCCTTGTTGCCCTTTTCAGGCTATTCGAGCGGGGGCTCGGGCCTTCCGATCTTCACTCATCAACACAAATCCGCCTCCGCCGTAGTGCACAGCCACCCTGCGCACTCTTCTTCATCCCTCTCGCAACGACCAACCCGCAGCGATAGCTGCCTATTACTCGTCTCCTTCGTGAGATTGCATAACACTGAATCGATTGTGGTTCACGAGCCCCCGCTCGTACTCTCGCATCAGTGCGCCGCAGTTCAAGTCGGCCTCATCAACCCAGGACGGCTCGACGTAACCCTTCCAGAACACTTGAGATTCGCGGTGTACTCGGCCGTACCGCGTACGACGACCCGTCCGCATGTCGGAGATCCGCTCCACCTCATACTCGTCTTCGCCAAGCGGTGTCGTCCAGCTGTCCTCTGGCAGGAGAGCTTCATCAAAGTCCAGCCGATCTGCCTCGTCGACTGTGAGCTTCGCCCCCGGTCGATCTGGGAACTGTCGGACGAGCTTGAGCTTGGAGACGTGCACAACCGGGAATAACCGATACTCTGTGCCGGCGGTCTCAAGTCGAGCTGCGTGATCACCAACCATTTCGACCACTCGGAAGGGCCCGTGCCACATGTGGGCAAGTTTTCGTGCGTAGCCCTCCTTGACTCGATCCAGATATAACCAGACTTGCACGCCTGCCTCAATCTTGTGTGGACGTGCTTCTTCGTTGTGTCGATCTGCCCTCTCTTGGATCGCGACCCTCAGCCTTTCTCTCACTTGTTCCCGGGCCCGTTGATAGTGTCGCTGGATATGGTACCGCCACCGGCGCGCGCTGGTGTCGCGACGTCTTGTGCCCTCTAAAGGCAACGACGCCTCCAACGTAGAGCGGGGGTCCCATCCATGTGTCAGGTAGAAAGGTGTGTCGCCGCGTACTCGATCTTGAGCCGTATTCAAGGAATACGTGAGTCGCTCCGCGTACTCGTCCCAGTCCTTCTGATTTACATCTGAGACGTACATCTTCAGCGCTCTGGTCAGCGTCTGCACCATTCTTTCCGCAGTTCCGTTGGCTTGTGGTCGGTACGCCATAGTGGCCCTCTGTTTTTGTCCCACAATCCGGTTAAAAGCGCGGAAAAAATCAGACATAAACCCGGGCTCTCTATCGTGCCGGATAACTTCACTGGCGCCGAACCGTCGAAAGACACACTCTTCATAATTCTCCGCGACCGTCTGGGCCGTCCTGGAAGAGCTGGCCTTCGCGATCACATATCCCGAGAAGAGATCGACCCAGATCAAGAGCTCTGTGTTCCCCTTGAACGACTTCGGCAACGACGGGATGTGATCCATCGCGATCATCTGGAACGGGTACGTGGCTTGCAAATTGCCTGGCGACTCGCCTTGCGCCACCGGTCGTCCCTTTCCTGTCTCACAGTCGATGCATTCTCCCACATAGCGCTGCACGCTCCGGTAGAGGCCTCGCCAGTGGAAGTGACCCCTGATGCGATGGTACGTCCGGCCGATGCCTTGATGTCCTCCTTCGAGACTGGTGTGATAGTGATGAAGAAAATCTTGCTGTAACGTTTCAGGTACCACCAGCCTCGCAACCAGATCGCGATCTTCGTCGGTCTGGGCCGTCGTCGGGCAGTAGAAGAGCAGATCGAGTTCGTCTACTTCATAGTCGTCCGCGGGCTTGGCGCAGTTCTTGGCTTCGTCCGAGGACAGGTTCCCTACTTCTCCCTTCAGGTACGCCTTCAGATCGACGATCCATCTCTCTTCGTTTTGGGCTTGCAATATGCGCTCACATCGTGTTTGCTGTACAATCTCTTCTTGCAGAACTTCGGGCGACACCCTTCGGCGTCGGGCCGATCGGGTTACTGCGGCCACATGAGCGATAGAGTCGGCTGGTTTAGGCATCAGCAGCTCGTCCAGCCGGTTGAGAGCGATCAGATCACGTTTGTCTTCTTCTGAGGTAACAACTTCTCCGTCCCCACGTTGCAGAGCTGCGCCCGCTAACTTATCAGCGCTCTGATTCCAATCTCGTTTCATATGCAGGAACTCATGGTCCGGCCACGATCTCGGTTTCTCCATCGCTTTCAACCGCAACAGCTTCAAGCCTGGAGCTTTGCACTCGATCTCCCCGCGCATCTGGCGAATGACCAAGTTTGAATCTCCGCAGATGATGAGTCGTCTCCTGTCCAGTGAAGCGACCAGATCGAGGCATAGCATCATGCCTCTGTATTCCGCCTCGTTGACCGTCAACTCAGCCATATACTCCGAAGCGGCGAAGACAACTTTCCACTGTGGAAGCTGCCACACGATCGCGCTGTACGCTCCACCTCCTCGCTTCACTCGAGCCGATCCATCGAAGCTGACAACAAGCAGTTTCTCTCCGGGCTCCACAGTGGGCGGCGGCAACTCGATCACCTGTCGTGGTTGCTTCTGGGGCGCGATCTCGATCAACGCTTCATTCACTTTCGCTCGGGGGGTGATGGTCGCAGCCAGGGTTCCCAAGCTTTCGTCCTCGCCTTTGGTACACTTCACGATCTCCGGAGGCTCTGGTTCCATCGGCGTTTCCGCTGGAGTCGTGTCAATTCGATCTTGGACTTCGGCCTCGATCGGCGAGGAGTCATCTGATGGCAGAGCTCTGCTCGGCTCCTCAGCTTCCGGTTTCTCTTCCGTCTCAACGAGACTGGGGCCTTCCACGGTCACATTTGGTTCAACTTTGAGCGTTTCTTCATCCGGCACCAGTGCCGGTGGTGTCGTGGCGACCACTTGAGATATTACCGGCCTGTGATTCTCTTTCGATCGGGCCAAAATGCGTGTGGGGGTCGCGTACTGCGGTCGATCCACCATGGGTTCCGTCGACTCCTCGCCAGGCCCGTCATCAGGCAGATCGGTTGTCGCCTGAAACGCCAAGTTCTGCCACTCGGCATACCGACGCGATCCAACTGTGACGTACCCTCCAAGGCGAGGAATCGCGTCTCCCGGTAACCACATCCCTATTCGGTCGTGTGGATTGAGGTATAATGTCCTCTCACCGAGATTGGTGATCCGCATGTACTGCCTTCGGCCCAGTCCGCGCACGACTGTCGGTACCCAGTGTTTCCCGCGGGTGACCCACAGCGTCTGACGTCCGATCAATCCGGACCGAATTGGTATCTCCTCCGACCGCCCCACTAGAATCGCCAGGCTGCGATCGACTGAGATTGGAATGACCTTGCTGTTGTACAGCGGCCGCCTTCCCGACAGCTGAATTCGCACTTCGTCCGGCAAGCACAGAGTTCCTTCCGCTAGATCGAGACGAATTCCTGCGGGGACCATGAAGTCCATGCCCAAGATCGCGTCCTGCCCAGACAGCGTGCCGACCCACGCGTGGAAGAAGTACACCAGCGATCCAGCCAACGTCACCTTGATCTTGGTACGTCCTTCCGTCATGTACGCGTTTTCTCCTATTCCAACGCACTCTTGTCTCTGACTTTCGTCTATGATACATCCAACCTTACGAGCAAAGGTGGAGTCCACGATCGAGACTTCAGCGCCGGAGTCGAAGAGCAGCGTGGCTCTCTCGTTGTTGATCTTCCCGATGGCCTTGGCCTGCCGAAACCATTTGCCGGGCGCGTGGTACTTCCAGTACCCCCGCGACTCGCCGTACTGCAGTTCCAGTTCCATCGTCACCTCCGATCGAGTAAATTCGTCAACCCTCCGCAAGCTCGACGCCGCAGAGGTACAGTCTCCATGAAATTCACATGTATTGTCGATATTGGCGGTGGAGGCCTGTAGTTCACTAACTTTCGGTCTCTCCCGTTTTTCGACGTAAGCAAAAATGCAGAGTCCAGAACGCTCGGCTCGTACCTGTTTCCAACCTGGCGAGCGTTCTAGTTTAACATCTTCTCCGCGTTTTCCGGTAACATCCCTGCGTGTTTGCCTGGATTGTACCACTGACGGATCATGTTGTAGAATTCCTCCATTGGACACTTGCCCATGTCGTGCAATTCTCCACAAGCGCGACACACATGCAGACAGTGGTCGGACGGATGACCACGCTTGCCGCACTTCTGACAAGTCAGCCGTTTCCAGCAGCTGAAGTTGTCGTGTCTCGTGGAGCCGCAATGAGAGCATTGCTTCGCCTGCAAGCTTCGATCCCGATCGAGACGTTGATCTTGACTCGGAGACTCTCGGCGATTCAGAGCCTGGCCTTCCTGCACATCTCGCTCATTAGCAGCAGCTACGTGGATCCTGCGGTATCCCGCGTCTTGGTCCGACCCACTGTCGTCCGATTCCGACGAACTGCTTTCATCCTCTGCCTGGATTGCATGGACTGCTCTGGCGGGTTTCGCGGAGGCCGAGTTAGCAGCGGGGGCAGCTCGCTGGCGGAACTTGTTCGATCCCACTGCGGCTCTGCCCTGTCGGGCCTTCGATCTCTGGCGAAGGCGTAGAGTCTCTTCCAGTTCATCGGCATCACGCAAGCGCAACAGCACTAACTGATCGGCCAGATCGCGGTCGTCAAGGGTCTCTATGAAGTGCTCCACGTGTTCGCGTCGGATGGACGGAGTTCCCCCTTTGATTGAGAGTTTGGCTCGCATGCCAGCGACATTCAACCGATGGAGGTACTCGATTGGGGACTCGTCAGATCTCTTCCGTGCGTGGTAATATTGCCTTGCGACAGACACCCCACGTTCGCAGTACTGCACCAAGAAACTCTCCAAAAGGCTCTTCCAGTCGCTTCGGATCGACCGAGCAAGCTGTCGGTACCAGTTGCGGGCTGGTCCTGACATCAAGTCGCCGAAGACCAGACACTTCTCGCTGTCCGGAGCCTGATCGCGCAGAAAAGCTGACTTCGCCTTCCCGATCCAGCTTCTGGCTCGATCCACATCACCATCTTTGCCGGAGAAATCTTTCAGCTCGGAGATTGCAGATACTCGGATTCGCTGTGGCGTCGAGGTGTTTCCAGACGTAGCTCCAGCAGAGGCTACCGCTGCACGTCTAGGCGCTTCGAGACTCATATCATCAGGGTCGTATTCGTCCGCCAGCTCAGAGTGACGGGAACCGACCGACTACATCTCTACGTCTTGAGAACCGTGCGCCTTAGCCGTTGCTGTGGCTCTGGGAGCGGAAGGGGTATCGGCGGACGTCCGCGTGTGTCTCGTGAACTGTGAGGCTGGGGCAGCTTCTGGCGTCTGTTGCTCCCTAAGGAAGCGGTCCATCGCGGCATTGAAGAATGACTGCATACGATCAGCTGAACCCCGATCAGGGGCCACGAACGCGGATGCTGTTAACGCCGGCTGCTGATGAGTCGTCTCTTCCTTCATTTCCGCTGTTGCAGCATGGCTGCACCCGAGGGACCGAGGGTCATCCGTCGTAGATCGACCGACGTTTCTGACTCGGCTTCCGACGTAGCAGAAGCGTATTGGGACGATCCGGTCTGGTACTCCGGGCTTCGAGGAGAGACTGCGGGCGCAGTGTCGATCTTGATCTTTGTGGAACCCACCAAAGGTGTCAGCATCAGGTGAAGCGCCATGGTGCTCCTCGTGATGTCTGATACGTCTCGGTCAAATAGCTCGTTAACTTCAAAGGCGCCCTGCACGATCCCGGCCTCTTTAAGCAGATGCATCAGCATCTTGATTGCGTCCAGTTTGTCGGTCGTGACCACGGGTGCCGTGACTGGGCCCTGCAAGGTTCCAACTATCTTCAGCCGCATGATCTTCATGACCGAGTCCTCGACCAGGAACGCCTGCAGCTTCTTGCGCTTCAGGGCATCGTCAAACTGCTCGAGTTGCGCGTTGGTCCAGGTCTCGGGTTCGTCGCGATCTTCAGCGTCAGACTCGGGTGCCTTCATCTTCTTCTTCGAGGTTGATCGTGCCTTCGAAGGATTAGACGTGGGTGAAGATCCATCAGCTTTTACTGACAGACCCTCATCCGGCGGTTCGCGATGTTCGTCGCGATCCGCGGGGACCCCCGAAGGGGTCTGTGGAGGAAGTCGAGGTTTCTCTTCCAGATCCATCGCTGAATCTTCCTCTTTCTTCACATCGTCGGAGCTCCTTCCAGCACTCTGACGATTGACAAATCCTGCTTCGTTCAGCGGCGTTGACGGCGATTCGCCTTCCGACGACGCTTCGATCTCTGGTTCCGCTTTGACCTTGGTCTCTTCTTGATTGGTGGACTCACGGTGAAATCCTGAGTCACCAGAAGATCCGAGCACGCGCACCATTGTGGTGGAGCGGGAGTCACGAAAATCGATGACGTGCTCCGGCTTACCAACGGCTGCCCAGACTGCCGACTAACGGAGGGGGTACTCCGATTGTCCGTGGGACGCTGAGCGTGGGGTCACCTTGTGTACCCGTCGGCTTGGGCTAGTTACGCTCTTCTTGGTGCTCTCAAAGAGACTTTGGGGTCTTGATCGGGTCCGTGCTGACGGCACTCGAGATCGGGGTTGTTGACACACGCGCGGGAAACTTCACGCGGCGTCGGGTCTTGAGATCGAGCTTCGCGAGAAGTCGATCGGGGCGGTCGTCCTTGACCGCGGTTGTCCTTTGGGGTTGTTTTGTTCTTTCCTTTTCGTTGCTTGCCGCCTCCTATGACGGTTGAGTTGAGTCGTTGAGAAGAGAAGAAGTGCGACGCTGGCCAAGCTTTCCAGGTGCCTCCACGTAGATTATTGTTAACTGTAGTGTCGGTTGTGGGTGGGCCAATATAATTCCCTCCCCGAATGCCGAAGTCACTTGTGTCTTTCTAGGAAAATTTCTCTCTGATTAAGTACCTTAGATCTGCTATCTGTCTCTAACCCACACAGTTTCTCTCCCGCTCTTACCGATCACTTGCGTACCTCTTGCGCATCCGGTGATTGCCCTGTTCGCTGGCTCTTGGCTGTGCACCACCCGTTCGCTGCAATTGTGGGTGTTGTTGCTTGTACCAAAATGTTGGTACCCGATAACCCTCGATCGGATCGTGTATCGAAATGTTTGTACCGGGTCGATCTCGATCTGATCGTGTATCGAAATGTCTGCACCAGATCGATCCGATCGGGGACCATCATCATTCCGGTCACCATCATTCCAATCACCATCATTCCGATCAGTCTGATCTGCAACCCTGATCCCTCTCAATCCACCAATCACCGTCGATCCAGAGGCGCTCCCGATCGCTCTGCGTCAATTTCCATCTCCGCTTTTCCACATACCGATCAACATCTTCAATACCAATATATTTCACACATAGCATGTTGTTATACTCCGATTTCTTTGTTATCGTATTCGTTTTCTTAACATCTCATTACCGTATGTTTTATTTTTATTCATTTGAACTTATATAACAACATCACTATATTAAAAAATCATATTGAACTTTTTGCCATTATTCAATACATAATCCCTATTTCTATTTACCTCAATATCACTATATTTCCTACTGTGATCAACCCCACTTTCTAGTTTTTTTTACAGCGGTAAGCCCGTATTTTAGCGATTTCTGCATCCTTAAAACATTACTGTCACCGGTTACGGGCTATCCAGTTTGCGTTGTTCAATCAAACACTATATTATAAACCTTATTCGAATATTTTTTTCACAAATCGCCATCTGATTAAACTTTATACACTTTTTATTATTTAAAATATCGACTCTAAATACTCAAACTCATCTACAGCGGTTAATGCGTTTTGAAAATACCCTTATTAGCGGTAACGAACTCTACGGGTTACATGATTAGACTTTCTTTTTTATACTAACGGATTTCATATTATACAAGACCGGTAGGTATTAGAAGCCCGGTCAGGTTTCATCTTATGCTTCAATAAATAGAAGACCTGCACGAAATAGAAGACCGGTCCACTAATGATACTTTATAAGAAAATGAAGCATTTCTCGTCCTCGTTTGTCCTCAACATCATATTATCGATGATCAGTTTAACAAGTAGAGAAAGCTCCGTGTCCGATTTCAGTCATGGCAGGCAAGCGCAACTCGATCAGCATGTGGAAGAAGAAGGAAGTGGTCGACTGGATCAACTCGGAAGGAGACGGAGTCGCTTCTCGTGCGACCGCGCACTTCCGTACGCTCGGCTGGAGCCTCGACCCCGCTCTAGCTCGGCGCTGGTGGCGGCAGAGGGAGGAGATATGGGCGGCAAGGCCGACACAACAGAGGGTCTCAGGAGGAGGAAGGAAATCAGCGCTTGGGGAGCTTGAGGATCTCCTCCTGGAATCTATCGTCCTCCGTCGCTTGAAGAAGGAGAAGGTGACTCGGGAGTGGATCGCCGGTCAAGCGCTCCAGCTCTACAACGAGATCCACGACGGTCCGACACGCCTTTTCGAGGCCTCGCCAAATTGGGTTTCAGGCTTCATGAAAAGAAATGACCTGTCGCTTCGCCGTCGTACCAACTTGAGGGCACTAAGTGACGATCAACTCGTCGGGCGTGCTGTCTCGTACATGAACTATCTCGGTGAGATGAAGCTGAACTTCAACTTTCGTCACACTGTAGTCATGGACGAGACAGCGGTGTACTTCGAGGACGCCCGTGAGCACACTGTGGAGATCCGCGGCAGTCGCCATGTCGTGGTTAAATCCACTGGTTTCGCTTCAATGCGAGTGGCTGCAGTTCTCGCTGTCACAGCCGCAGGAGTGAAGCTCCCCCCCCCTCCCCTTGTCATTTGGAAACACAAGAAAGGCTCCCGAAAGATCGAGAAGATAGGAGGCGTGTACGTGGCATACCAGGCCAAGGCCTGGGTGGATTCTGAGTTACTGTGTAACTGGATTGACTTCGTGTTCCCGAAAGTCCTCCAAGCAGAAGGGAAGGCTCTAGTGTGGGACTCAATGCGAGCGCACATCTCGCGAGTTGTGAAGGCGAAATGTGCGACTCGTGATATCTCGATGTGCGTCATCCCAGGCGGTTTGACTCCGTACCTGCAAGCGGGCGACATCGGGATATACAAGCAGTTCAAGGACCACCTCTACGCCTACATCGACGAGTGGAAGAACTCCGACCTCGTTCAGTACACCCGTGCCGGAAACCCGAGACCTCCCAGCGTCGAGACAGTAAGAGGATGGGTGTACAAGGCGTGGAAGGACACGGATCAGAGTGTTGTGGACAACTCTGAAGCCGCTGCTGGCTTCTCTCCGGTTCCTTCGGACTGGTTCATCTGGCGCCACGACGTCTACGGAAGATGCTTCCAACAAGCGTGGGAGGCAGAGGAGAAGAATGAAGATAGCGATGACTCGGATGTGGAACAAGAGCTCTCCAACGCGCTTGACGACATTGAGCTGGTCGATGAGTAACGCGGGGAGGCGTACGGCGGAGGAGGTGGGGTGGGCGGGTAAGATTCAGTCGAGCGGAGCGAGACATTTTTTTAATATGTGCATATTTCCCATGAAGCGTAGAAAAAGTTTTGATGTTGAGACCCTCAGTCTCGAGATCCATAAAATACAAGTCCTTACCGATTAGAAGCCCCCTCTGCGCTTATGGGGAATATAAGACCGGGTACTATTCGGTGAAATCCGTTATATTGCCAAGCGCCGCTGATACGCAGCGGTGCTTTTACTATCAGTTGTAGCCGCTCCATCGATCTCCTTTGGTCACTGACAATGGGTCTTGATCTGAGATTTGTCTCCGCATGGGCATCTCCATTGAGTCTCCTACGTCGATCTGCAAATGTTGATCCAGTCGAACGATCCTCGCCTTGTAATTATACAGCTGATGTCTTCCACTGAGCTGGATCCGCACCTCGTCCGGGAGACACAGCGATCCATCCGCCAGATCCAGGCGGATCCTCGCCGGTACCATGAAATCCATGTCCACGATAGCCTCTTGGCTGGATAGACCACCTACCCAGATATCGAACAGGTATACCAGATATCCTGCCAGCGTGATCTTGACCTGTGTTCTTCCGGCCGTCGGGTACACCGTCTCCCCGATGCCTACGCAGTCTAGACTCTGACTTCTATTCACATAGCACCCCATCCGCTGAGCGATCGTGGTATCCACTATAGACACTTCGGCACCGGTGTCAAGGAGCAGGATCGCTTTCTCATTGTTTATCTTTCCGGTGATCTTAGTCTATCAGAACCAGTTCCCTGGCGCATTATGCTTCCAATATTCTCTCGACTCTCCGGGCAACAGATCCGAATGACTCGGATCTCCAGTTCGCTTACATTCAGCCACGAGACTAGGCTGATGAGTCAGTGGAATGTTTTCCCCTTCAGTAGGCGAGAACCAGAGATCTGGATCCTGTTGTTTCCAGTAGCCACGCCAAGTACCAGGGTTGAGATTGATTACTTCGGTGGCGTCAAATCTGTCGAAATCGTCGGCTGGGCAAAGTCTGGATATGGCGATAGTGCGTTTTCCATGTAGATCGAATGTAATATCACATAGATCTGGCCTTCTGCTAGCTTGATCTATTGATGGCTTGTTCACGTATGCAAAACACAATACCTAGAGCGCTCGGCTCGTACCAGATTTCATCCCAACGAGCGTCCTAGTTTAACCCTTTCACTACCAGACAAAACGGCACGCCTTGGAGGTCCGCTGTGGGTCTCTAACACGATAGAGCTTTACAGCTACTGACTAACAGTCGCTCAAAGATTATTGTGAGTCGAACAGGGACGAGACAGAAATATTTTAGAGGACCGCTGCGGACCTGTAGCAGAACACCGTTAAAATGTTATCAAATGATTATGATCATCATATGGGTTTCGCTATGTATATCCTTGTGGGACCACTGCGGTCCTACAATTCACGTCTGGTAGTGAAAGGGTTAACATCTTCTCCGCCATCTCTGGCAGCATCCCCGCATGTATAACCGGATCAAACCACTGGCAGATCTGGTTGTAGAATTTCTCCATCGGGCACTTCCCCATATCGTTCAGCTTTCCACATCCTCGGCACACGAACAAATAGTGATGGGTGGCCTCTCTTTCCGCATTTCATGCACGTTCTTCAACACATGTGTGCTTCTTGGAGCCGCAGTGCGAACGTGGCCCCCGGTCCGTGTCTTCCGCCTGGTATTGTGGTCTTGGGTCTCCGGGTTGAGGATCCGAAGCGCGACGATCAAGCTGTTCACGATCTGAGATCTTCGGTTCTTCTCCTGGCGGGGAGTACTCATCGTTAGCTGCGAGGTAGATCCGGCGATGCTCGTCTCGGTCTGAGTCCGATCCGTCCGAATTAGAGTCGGATTCTGAGTCCGGCGCTTGGTTCTGTATCGCACGCACTTGCTTGGCTGACGCAGCTGGCGCTGGCGTTGGTGATGCTTTCTGCCGATATCGGCTGGATCCAGCCGCCGATTTCTTCTGGCAACTATTCGCCCTGTCTAGGGCCCACAACACTTCCTCCAAATCATCTGCGCCCGATAGTCGTAGCAACGTCAGCCGGTCAGCCAGCTCTGGATCTCCCAACGTCTCAATAAAATGATCCACGTGCTCTTTTTGTTCCTTGGTGCCGCCGTCCTTGACCTTCAGTCGCGCTCTTAGACCTGCCACGTTGAGCCTGTGCAGGTAATCTAATGCGGATTCGTCCGAAGGCTTCCGCGCTTGGTAATACTGGCGGGCAACTGAGACTCCAAATGCACGAAATTGGCTCTGGAAACTCCGAAACAACTCTGTCCATTTGTTACGCGTGGATCTTGGCAGCTGCCGGTACCAGGTCTTCGCCGGTCCCGAAAGAAGATCTGCGAGGGTCAGTCACTTCTCTTCATCGGAGGCTTGACCTCACATGAATGAAGATTTAACCTTGCTGATCCACGCTCTCGCTCTGTCCTCATCGTGATATTTTCCAGTGATTTTTTTCAGATCGGATATGGCAGAGATCCGGGCTCGTTGGATCAGCGCCGACTCAGTAGATCCGACCGCTGCGGTTGCCACTGCTGCTGGGGCGGCCGTAGGAAGGTCCAGGCCGTTCGGGTCGTATTCTGATTGCAACCTTTCCAAGTCTTCCGATCCGGCGGACTCCATCTCGACATCTCGGGTTTGCCGGTTGGGGAGTGCTCTGGTGGCCAGATTTGGCATGGAGATCTGCTGTTCACGGAGAAACGGCTCATGGCTGTTTGGAAGTAAGATTCCAACTTGTTCGTCGAGTTCGTGGCGCTGTCCGTCGCAATCGTGAGATTGGTTGAATAGGCTGTCGGCTTACTCACCGCTCCTGGCGTCTTCTTAGCTTGGGATCGGGCTGGTGTCCGTCGCGGCACTTTGGATCGGGCCTGCAGCATAGCTGCACCAACGGGGCCTAACGACATCCGACGCACGCGTCCGAGTCTGCTTCGGCTGCCGACACGAAGGGTGAAGAGGTTCTGTCCCCCGTGGAGCCGATCTGTGTAGGCGAGTCTGGATTCGAAGTCGCGCTTGGGTCTGTCACCTCCTCATCTACCAGGACCTTCAGCTTATCGAAGAGCATCTTCGTCGACAGCTGGAAAATCCGCAGATCTGTCCTGAGCAGGTCTTTTGCGTCGAATGCCCCAGCCACTAGACCCGCTTGATGTAGCAGATTCATGAGGATCTTGATCGCCTCCAGCTTGTCGTTAGCCGTCACTGGGGCCGTCACTGGTCCCGTCTGGTCGCCAATCTGCGTAGGCTGTGGGATCCGCGTGATCGGGTTTTGGGTCATGAAGTGTCGGTGGTATCTGAGCTCCAGATCAACTTCGTTCCATGTCGGGGCTGACGTTTCCGTTTTGATCGCGACTGGAACCAGTCTCTCCTTGAGCTCTTCTTCCGGACCGGGGCCTTGAACGGCGTCCACTTGGCTGGTACCTTCCCTTCCCATTCCCGTCGGAACATCAGTGGGAGGGTCGGATCCCGCGGCGAAAGCTTTACGGGTGAGTCAGCGAACGCATACCGGTTCTGTCTGGCTTTAGATTGTTTTGTTAGTGGGTTTCGATGTGATTCGAGACCCGCTGGGGTCCTCGAAGGGACCTGGGAAGGAGGTTGAGGTTTATCTTCCAGATCCGGATCCGAATCTACCTCCTTTCCGTTGATAGAGTTCCTCCCAGCACTCTGTAGATCTGCGGGCCTTGCTTCATTCAGCGGCGTCGTCGTCGATCCGAGGTCCGATGACGCCTGGCCCCCTTGCTCTATCTTCACTTGAACTTCTTCTTGGGACTCACGGTGAAATCCCGAGTCAACAGAAGATCCGGGCACGCGCACCATTGGGGTGTAGTGGGATCACCAAAAGTCTGCGATATCGCTAATTCAACTTCCCAACTGCGCCCGAACACCGACTAATGGAGGGGTTACTCCGATCTGCCGTGACGTGTGCTGAACTGGACCACCTTGTGTACCGGCCGGTAGGGCTGGATCTTGCTCTTCTGGTGTCTTCTGAAGCGTCAAAGCCTTGAAGTCGAGACAGTCTTGGCGAGACGCGGTGATGGGGTGGAGCGGCGTGGAAATCTTCACACAGCTCGCGGTTATACTCCCAGATCAAGTAGTCTTGCACTTGGATCTGGCGGCCTGGATCTGGATCCGGCCGTGGGGTTGCCTTTACGGGGTTCTTGTCCTTTACATCCCTTTCCTTACGATGCTTGCCGCTTCATATAGCGGGATCTGTAGTCGTTGAGCGTCGAAGACCCGACCGGCCAAGCTGTGAACTCCAGTGGATCTGGGATCCGCACTTGAGGGTAGATCACTAGGAGGGTCTAGATCTGGCCAATGTATTATTGAGACTTAACCAACACTAGATCTCTTACCGCTACCTCTTTTTCTTCTCGTAGGGCCAATGTAGTTCCCGTTTCCAAGCGAAGGCGAAGGCGGTTGCGATGTCCAAGGCAAATACGATACTGATTTATGCTTAAGTCCGATCCCATCCTATCTACCTATCCTTCTATCCAGCTATCATCCCATCTGTACCTACCGGCTCTGGGTCCTTCCTTTACCTCCACTATGGCGTCATCCAGGCTCCTGACGTATCCTAATCGCCGGATCCGCAACATTGGATCTGGGCCCTGGGTATCAGATCTGATCTCGATCTGGGCTCCAGATCCAAATCACTCCAATCTTTTCCGGACCTCTTGATCTGGGCTGCGACCGCTTGACCCTCGTTCGCTCTAGCACTTGACATTCCCAGGCCGTCCTCCTATGGTGCACCGTTCTCTCCTTCGCGTAGATCCCGTCAGGTCAGTGTCTCTGAATAGTGACTGACCGGGTCCCAATCTCTAACTTGCCAATCAACTTCGATCTCTAATTTCTTCGATCTTGCTTCCCCACATAATACTTGGTCTCAGTATTACTGACTTCCTCACCGCTACGTGTAAGTTAGTGACGGGTACTCACTAGGCCCGTTACACCTGGTAGCACTTTGTAGTCCTTCCCATGACCAAGTTCGAGATGATTGAAGACCAGCCCACCGGACCTCCAGCCATGACGCTGGAGCACGCGGCCTGACGTCCATCGAGTTGCAGGCACTCCACTGCCTCGCGGCGGTGTCCGGCTTGCATCCAAGTCTGACTACCACTAATGTCATTATACTCGAAACCCTACCTTCTTCATTTTACACACTTAAACCAATATTCTTCTTTGTTTTACTTCTCACCGGTTTACACGAATATTAAATTAGCGGTGTAGCGCTTTACATAATAAATTAAAGCATACGTTGTTTGAAACTTTAAACATTTACGCCAACAAAAATATAGGCTGTTGATGCTGCCCATGTATCCTATAAGGGGTAGGCCTACTTTTCAATGCATTGGCCAGGTATCGTCAGGTTTTAACCATGTTTTATAATCGAAGCGGAAATAGTTTCCCTATAAATTACGGAAGTCGAAGCCATATGGAAATATTCGTAACGAGAAACTTGTACACGCCCATGTCTAGGACATGTACGACACATGTTGACGAAACGTCACAAAAATTGAGAGTGAGAGATCTCGGCTGATGTCGGTCAATCCTGTCCACCCAATCTGTCCAGCTAGAATTGTCGAAGAAGTCAGCTAAAATATTGAAGTATGATAGTATAACACGTACAGTGACTCGCCAGCTCGGCCTGTCGAATCATCTATCTGGAGGCACAAAACATAGTCAACGCGTGGGCAATACATGCTGCGCGAACATGGTCAATAGATACTACGAAACCTGGTCAATACATATACCCAAACTGAAGTTAACAAAAGAAGATTTGTTACACAATGCTCGTTGATTAGATGCTAGATCTAGTTGGTCGTTTCCTCGTTCTTCTTGCTGGCTTGAAAGTTCACAACGGTATGGAGAATCTGCCAACGTCTGCAGGCAAGACCTTCGTCGATGTAGTCACTCCCGACGTCTCTCGACAGACGCTTCCAGAAGAAAAGGCACACGAAGAGTCCGCAATTGTTGCTATCCTTCTGCAAAGGGTTGTGCACAGCGATCTGCGTGAAACCAGTGAGCGCTCTTGTTATCATCTCCGATGCCAACTGCGATAGCAGCTTGTGATAGGCCTGACTGTCCACACTGTCGTAGCACATGAAATTCCCCTTCACATCATATCTACTAGGATGGATGCCCAGTAACTTCGGTTCAAGTTAATCGGCATGAAGACAAAGTCTTTAGGTGTCATCTCAAGTGCGGTGAGCGTAGTTTGTGGAATGCGATTGCCTTTGATTGGTGCCGGGTTGCAGAGCTGAGGCAGGAACTTTGTCTTGCTCTTTTTGTACTTCTGTGCAAGAGTGTCCAGAAAAGCGTGAATGATGACGTCGTTGAACCACACCCGGGCCGCACGCAGTAAGTGTGTGTCCAGTGCACGTCAACGCTAAATCCTGGGATGCTGTCTTCTGGCCAAGCGTTGAACATCTTTCGTGCAACCGGTTGTACGTCTTCGTTCGGAAACCGGACGTCTGCTGTGACCGGGGTCACACGCACCGTAGCTTAGAGGAAGCGTAACACGTTAACCACAACATACGCCTGGCGTCTCTGTTGCTGCTTATGCAAAAGGCCCTGCCTTATCGGTCCGCTTTAGTACCGGGTACTTAAAGGGACTTGCACACTTGTAGATTAGAGTTAAAACTCACTTGTATTAATAACACTCATAAAGTTATATCTACTGCTTTCTATCTGCATACTGAACCCCTGTCTAAATTGCTATCTTCCTCATCGGTTGGCTCCCGTGCGCCGTCGTCCTTAAGTACGACCGACCCCTAACTTAACATGTTACTTGGGGAAGGTCTAATCAGAATATCCTATCTAAGTACACAGTACCCATTGTGGTGTGTGACACTCAGTTCTTGTGGACCACACCGGCCGGTGTGGTCCACACCAGAGAACATCCGTTTTCCTTGAAAAGGACACTGGCCAATCCTGGCCCCATTACACCCTCCCTCACCCAAACGGGAAGCAACTTTCCCAGTGGGGAAATCCCGCGGAACCCCGAGTACAGCCTCATTCGGCAATTCAAGCTCTTCCGAGTACGCGCGCACTCCGCTAAGCCCACCGGGCAATGACGACCGGGACGCAGATCATCGTGCGGGCCGCCCCCGATGCCCTCGAGGCTGCTGGCCCTGCCAAAGCCCACGCCGACGCGTCCACTCCAAGCGATATGGAGGAGAAGCCTCCGGCGCCTGCTTCCAAGAAGCACTCGGGCGATCCGGAGGTGGCGAAGGACACGTCGGCTTCCAAGAAGCCCGCGAATGACACGGAAGAGGCGAAGGGGACACCGGCTTCCAAGAAGCACGCGAAGGACGCGGACGAAGCGAAGAACCCGCCCTCCAAGAAGCCCACTACCGCTACGACGAAGACGAAGACGAAGAAGGCGTCCGCTTCTTCGAAGCCCACGCGGATGACCAAGAAGGTGACCGCTTCGTCGAAGTCTGCCTCGAAGAAACTCGCGGTGAAGAAGCCCGCTGGTCCAAGAAGAAGGGCACCCCGAACCTGCCTCCCAAGCGCGCGGATGTGCTGGTAGTCGTCCAACACATACACTCCGAACCCCGGACTCATTGATAATGACGGGCCGTCTGCTCCCCACAGCGGGCAAGCTCCTAGAGCCTCGACGTCGCCACCACCTCCTGCTGACATGGCCAACCTCGTGACCACTTCACCTCATGGGCGCAGTCCGTCGCCGGGCCCGTCTCTGCGGGTGGACTACGAGGATTTGGAGTCCGACAAGTGTAACTGGGTAAGAAGTACCGTCACTAGCGTAAACTATAGATGCAAGAGGGAGCTCGCAATAGTCGTCCAATTTGGGGCATTTTTATCTATGTTTATTTATGGAACGGTACCGGGGGCTCCCGTTATCTTTGTGAACCCGTCAAATCTAACCTTTATTACCCAGGTGGAAAGCCCACGCGTGGGATCGGACTTAAGCCCACGCGTGGGATCAATCATAATGTCGTTCAATACCATTTTTTTTAACCCTTTCGTGGTCAAAGGGCTCATTTTGCCCCCTTTCGTGGGTCTATCTTGGAGTACCGCTGTATCCACCTACAAAAGGGCGCAAAATGCGCCCTTTCATGAATTCCCGCCCATATGGGCAGTGTCCCATTGGCTCGCAAATATTGTTCAATGATTTGCGGAAGATTCGCAGTAGTACCGTGGCCAAATGAAAGGGCGCAAAATGCTCCCTTCCATAGTCTAACATCTTGGGTTTGTATAGTAAGACAAATACACGCGTTCACAAAAGGGTTAATTACAAAGGCCTGTAATGGTTTCTAGACAGGTTCTAAGTGCAATATTGGGGTACGTGCTGTATACCAAACGCCTCCAGACCCCACAAAATATTTATTAGAGTGATTATTAGGGCAGAAGGTGAACAATACTCTATAGTATACCTAATAGTTTTGAGGCCGATACGGTAAGCTCTACGAAATGATATGATACGGCGCCAAACAAAACGATGCTAGTTAGGAGCAGGTCGAAGTAAAAAAAAGCGATAAATTTAAAGGCATATATGTGCTCTGATTGGCCCATGGGAGGTGTGCTAAGCGCTTTATTTTAACGACCAAGCGATGGTGTTTTTTTGTGCGATTTCAGAAAAAAGCGCAGAAAGAATGAAGGGCTCTCCGAGGAAGGTTACAGTGGTGACGGCAGTGGCGCTAGTGACAGTCGCCGTCTGTGCCAGCGACAAGCGGCGCTGGCCCGCGAAGCCTACGCGGCTCTTCTCAGTGCGAACCAAGGTGTGGCAGCGCGTTCTCCGCGAGCCCGCATACGCTGATGGATGGTTCCCTGCAAACCTTCGCTGCAATCGAGCCACATTTTTCGCAATCGTCCAGCGGATTGAGAAGCGATGGACACGCATCCGTCGCGCCCCCCGTCCCAACGCCATCTTCAATATCCGAGATAGGGTAGCAGTGGCCCTCTACTACCTCACACATGCTACGGGCGCCTACGCAGCAGGGCAACTAGTAGGTGCATGCAAGAGTCGGTCGCTAGCCTACATTCGTCAAGTCGTTCAAGTTATCGCGTCCTTCAGCGAGGAGACTATCAAGTTGCCTTCGTCGCGCAGTGACTGGTCAGCAAATTTCGCAGGCTTCGCCCGAATTAATGGGCTCTGTCGTGTTGCTGGTGCCATTGATGGTACCCTAATTCGAATCAAGCGAATTGAAGATTTTGAGGGTTTCTACTGTAGGAAGGGATACCCGGCGTTCAATGTCCTCGCCGTTGCAGACCACCGGAAACGGTTCATGGCTTTCTCGATTCGGAATGGAGCCCAAAACGACCAGTCTGTGCTGAACAGGTCACACTTTGGCCTCACATTGGACGCTACTCTACCAGCCAATGCGATTATCTTGGCGATGCTGGCTACAAGCTTACGCGGCATGTGCTCACACCGTATCGGATTGAGTTTGGTATGTCTTTGCGTCGGAGCAGATATAACTACGTGCAGAGCCACACACGCATTGTAGTGGAACAAGCGTTCGGTAGGCTGAAAGAAATCTTTCGAATATACAAACAGCCCCTCATGCAAGCTACACCGGAGTACATGGCAATGATTATAATTGCAACACTAGTGTTGCACAATTGGTTGATCGATTTACGGGACTCAGTTTACAAGGAGAAGCCTGTGGTTTCGGCAGAAGATGATATATCTCAAGAGCAAGATGACCCGCGTGGTGTAGCGCTTCGAGAGACTATCGCAGACAAACTCTACCACCAGTATATTAGGCGAAGTTTTTAGGTTTACTACTGTGGAGTGGTGTTGCTAAGAAAAGCGAGCAGAGCAGCATTTACCTTTCTTGACTCCTCAATTGCACTTACTATTAGCTCTTGTGTCTTTTGAATTTTAGCCAGTTGCGTCGAGACACCGGCAAGCTCAGATGTGTGCTCTGGTGCAGCTAATGCCGCTGCTAGCGTTGATCCCATAGTCACTAACGCCTCGGGCAGGTCCAGCTTGCGTTTATTACGCATAGCGTCGTGACGTCCAGCCTCTACGACAGCGGCCGCATCACCGGCATCGCTGCTGTCGTCGTCATCGAGGTCGTCGAGGTCGTCTTCATGACTGTCGTCTCCGTCGCTAAGCTCACCCAGGACCGCCTCGATCTCACCACCCGCTTGATGCTCTACAGGACTGACCCCCACTGCACCGTCACTGACTTCACTGTCCGGGGGAGCTCCTGGAAACTCGGGCAAAGCAACGCCACTTTGCCCGAAATCCTGGTTGCGGAGCCCCTTCTTGTCACCAAAGTACTGCACGAGTAGCTCCCAATAGCTGGGGTAATTGATAGGCGTCTCGGAATTTCCTGTCGCCACTTCCGCCGCCTTGATCTGGCCAAACAGCGTCTTCACGGAGTTGTACTTGTTCTTGATCTGATCCAACGAAGCCGCCAGTCCGTGTTTCTTGTTGAAGGCGCGCCTTATTTTCTGCCAAAGCCTAGTGAGTTGCGCGCGCGCGTTTTGGCGCAAGAACGCCGACCCGTACGTGACGATCCGAAGGTGCAGTAGAGTCTTCAGGCGCCGATTGCTCCAAGCAAGCCGAGGGGGTTTGAGCCCTGTAGCCACGACCGGAGGCGACGGACCGGCAGCGAGAGACGTGTCGGGAGAAAGCGTGCTCATCGATGAATGGTGTCCGACCGCCATATTACTATACCGGTATACCGGGAAAATGTGGTGTTTTCATCGGTATCTTCGTCGACCGGCAACGCTCTTTTTTTGCTGTTCAAATTTATCTCTTTCTCACTTCGACCCGCCCCTTAACCTTTTTGCGTTTTCGAGATAAACGGCTTTGAAGTTGGCGCATCTTTTTTCGCACCTAAGTGAAATTTTTTCAGAAGGTTGACTTTTTCAAAATCTCTAAATTTGACTGGAGTGTATCAACAACGAAGATGGAGGCGATCGCAGCGTTTGCCGCCGCTGAGAGAGACCAGACCGCCAACGCCGCTAGCGGGGCAGACGCTAGCAGCTACAGTGGCTACAGTGGCTACAGCAGTGACGGTAGTGCAGACAACAGCTTAGAACCTGACCCGAAAGACGCAAGCTCTGCCGAAAACGAGGACGAGCACGGAGAGAATCAAGACGGGGACGAAGACATGGATACAAGCATCATTTTAATTGACGATGCCTTGAAATACAAGGGTGAATGGTGGCGAGCGAAAGCAGTGCATTATGACGGCGCTAGCTGTGCTCAAGGAGACGGATACAGTGCAGCGCTATCGTGGCACGTGTCTACGGGAGCAGTATCACTACTATCTTCCGCTCGTCGGGCATGTCTCGGTAAATCAAAATGATTTTTGTTTCCATCGCTACCAAATTCCAAAATATACACATCTATTTTTAATTTTCTAAATTTTGTGCTCATAACAATGCGTCTAAAACAAAGAAGAAGTCGAATTAGGACCTCGGAATAGGCGCAATCGCTCCACAGGCTCAGTTTACCCCCAGTACAACAATAAAAAAAATCGAGTTCGGCCAGATCGAGAGGCAACCTTTTTTTCAGAGACGAGGGAGGCTCAGCGAAGACTGAGTGGATTTTTTTGCTGGGGGGGGGGGGGGGGGGGGCGCTCTACGTTTAGCTGAGACTCTCTTCTTTACGGTGGTGTGCCTATCTCGTAATTTTCTAAATGGTTAACTAGCATTCTTTTGTTTCACGCCGTCTCATATGTTGCAGAAAAGCAAGGTGATGCAGCCCTCGTGGTGTGTGTGTCGTTTGAGCTTCATTAAGTGAAGTTCAACACCCACGCTGACAACAGCTAATGTCATTCATGTTGCAGTTGTTGGGACTTCCAAGTTGGGAGTATACAGGGGGTCTCACGACGCAGTATCGAGCTTTTAGCTACTAACTTGGCGCTAGCATTGCTGGCTTCTGACTGGCGCAGCGCCTCAAGCTCCGTCCGAGCCTGTGCCACTTGGGTCTTCGCCGCCTCAGCCTCCGCCTGAACGTCCCATGCACGAATCGCAGTTTGCTCCAGGTCACCTTGGGCTACCCAAGCGTACGAGCTACCGCCGCGAGCCGCCCCCGCAGATTGTTGACTCGGCTGGTGATATGCGCTGGGTCGTGGATCATATTGTGGCGCATGAGGACCCGCGTCGTGTCACGCCTCGTACCCATACCCGTGCAAATAGTCCGACCACGCGCGGGATTCCTGCCGCGCGGCGTTACCGGGTGCGTTGTCTTGGCTTTCCACCGGACGATGATACGTGGGAGCCACGCTCCACTCTTCTCTGGGATGTCCGGGACGTTGTTCGAGAGTACGAGGACAAGAACGCGACTGTCTCCGACCTTGCGGTGAGCGAGAACGCGAACGACCACGCGCAGGCGGAGAAGAGCTCCGCCGTGACTTGAAGACATTGAGACGCCGGTACTTGGCAATCCAAGCTTGTTCAGCTTCACCGAGCGGCTGCTCGGCGACTTCACGCTGCCAGTTCTCCTCGGAGAGCTTCATCAGACGGCGTAGCCTTCACGCACTTGGACGTAGCAGATTCGACCAGCATCCCACGCGTTGGTACACACGCGCGCCCGCAGATCTCGCAGCGAGTAGTTGCCGACCACTTCCTCGCAAGCCTCAAGCCACTCGACGAAACTTGTATCCACCCGAAGCATCCGGTTCCACCGGACGATCATGGCGCACCACGAGCGTTGGAGCGAGTCGTGTGGGACGCCTTCGACCCCTTTCCCTTGCACAGGCGGCAGCTCCTGCGAAACGCAGGAGCTGCCGCCTGCGTCCGTCCCGGTCATCCCGTTGGCGTTGCGCCACCGTCGTCTCCCAGACTTCTCCGATTTGTATTTGCTTGTGCGTGAGTGCTGCCTTGAGAGGAGTGCGATGTAATGGGCCCTCCCCATTTACATAAGTAGGTAGTTGTTTTACAGATATTACATAAGTAGGCACAGTCAGCACGCGGCTAGCATGTGCTGACATGTCATCATCTGATTGGCTGAAAGTGGGGTAGCCAGACCCCATTCCAGCCAATCCGCTGCTGGCCAGCATTTGAGTGGTTCACATTAGACCACGGGCCACCGCCGTGGTCCCAATAATAAAACAGAGTTGACTTTACTTCGGACTTAACACTTGGTCTCAGTATTACTGAGCACTGGACGCTTCCTCACCGCTACGTGTAAGCTAGTGACGGATACTCACTAGGCTCGTTACATAGACCCATTTCAGCCACTTAGGCATCGACTTAGCCTTTATCACCCATTGAGCCCACGGGTGGGCTTTGGAGCCCACGCGTGGGCTGACTTAAAATAGTTGTCACGACTGTTGTATTTGATAAATATGGCATTTCATAGTATATACCTGTAGCCGAGATAGAGAGCTATTCAGCGCCTTTTCCCCGTGTTCAAACGAGGTAGTCCTCTTGAAGAAATGACACCATAAATATTGTAATTAACAAAAAATAACATTATGGCGACTTGACCCGATATTGCAAGCACACGTTGATCCTACGGCAACCGATGCGTGCCTCTACCTTTTTAGAGATGAAAGAAAACATAACGTGTTAACTGGTGGTTCTTGAGGGGGTAAATATTTGCCGTTATAGCTGATTGTTAGCCATGGGGTGTTTAGTAGCTTTCGTGATGACATGTTAACCCCCCATTCACCGATGTCGGATGTTCCGACAAGTGAAAATACAAACTCGTCGGAACCGGAGACATGTGTTGCTTATATACACAGAGCTGTGGGTATTGTTCCGCTCCAATACAATATTCTATATGCGATAAAATCGTAGCAGTTTTGAAAAGTACCTAACCTTCTACAAAGCCGAGTCAGTGGTCACGGCTTTGTATAAGGTTAGGTACTTACAGAAACTGCATGGCTCCGCCCGCAATGCCCGACCCTCGGCAGATCCGCAACGAAGCAGGTGTGTGCCAGCCACTCACGCGCGCGCTGTGCGTCAAGGGCCGCGCCGACAGGGGCACCACGAAGTGGGAGCTGCTGCTCTACTGCTTCGGACTCGAGCGAGCTGGAGCAGTCTCAAGCCGCAGGGGACAGCAACAAGCAGCACCCGCAGCTGCAGACCCACGACGTGGCTCGCGTTTACATGAAGAAGGGACGTCGAAACCAAGGCAGCAAGGCTGCTGGGCATTAGAGTACCAAGACGTGCTGCCATCCAAGCTGGCGGCAGGCGCGCTGGCCTGCTTGGTCGACGCGCTGGACGTCATGGCTGACGCCAACGCCTTCGGCTGCTACACGCTGCGCGAGGGAAGCCCCTCGTCGACAGCGCCACCGTCTGATTGCTCAACTTGCTGCTAGAGCCGAACGCTACGACCGCTGGCACGACGATGTTTGGAGACAGCGTGCTGGAGATCTTGAATCGAGGCAAGGCACCCGTGGATCGCTGCCGGCTAGAAGGCTGGATCCGGCAGCTTCTGCTGGATGCCAGGAGATCGAAACGAGGCAGAGTCTCATGCAGCTCTTTGTGGACTTCATTGGGGTGAAGCTGCCGGACAAGCGCATAATGGAGCTGCCGGACTTCGGGTGACTGGCGGTAGATAACGGGCTTGAACAGTGTGCACGACGCTGCTGTTGGTTCTATGTCACGGCTGCAGAAGCTCTTGAATGAGACTCCTGCACGAAGGACGGAGCTCCGGCCAGTCCGATGAAGGAGACATTTGCAGCTCCACTGGAAAAGGTGCTCGCAGACTTGCAAGGGTATACGGAGTTTGTAAAGAAGGCTGTCGGCCTGGATAGCTGACTGACTCTTGTGGTGAATGTGAAGCATGACAAAAATATTTAGGCACTGCGTAAAGAATTGGATAACATATTTGCCGGCATCGAGGAGGAGCACCGCAATGCATTTGACACGATCAGCGGTGAGATCAAGTGCGAAAAGGACAAAGTGCGCGGGTTCACGTTCCGTGTGGCTCGTTGTCGTGTGCTTGTGAGCGGCGTGGAATTTACTTTACGACGACGAAGCTGAAGGCGCTTGCCGTCGACCATCGCCGTGTGCGTGGGGAATACGAGGAGCGTCAAAGACACTTGCTGGACGCGGTAATCGACGTTGCCAGCGCGGGCGTATATGTGCTCGAAGCTGCGGCGTCCATCCTGGCAGAGCTGGACGTGCTACGCGGTTTCACTCATGCAGCACATCATGGTCGCAGCCAGGCGGGCTCACCGGCATCGACGTCGAATAAAGCAAGCTGAAGCCCGAGTCGTCCACGCAGCCCTGGAATGAGCTCACTGTCAGAACGCTCGCCAGCTTGCTGCGTCGACGAGCACGTCTCGTCAGCGGCGGAGTCGACGAAGGCGGCGGCGGCAACGGCGAGGGTGGTTTTGGTGTTCATAGTTCTTGAGTGGCGAGTGTGCTGAAGTACAGGCTGCGTCTGGGGCGGAGCAGGATGTTGTTGTCCTTCCTACTCCGGAGCAATATGGCGATTGCATCGTGCTGACGAGCGCCCGTCACCCATGTGTGAGCTTCAGGACAGTGACGATTTTATTCCAAACGACTACAGCTTTGAGTGTGAGAAATCACGATTGCAGCTAGTCAGGGGTCTAGGTCGGCAGAGTCGTGTCTGCAGAAGTAGCACGGTTACCAGTGTTTGACAAGGTGCTGGTGCATGTTGGTGCTGGCGGCCTGAGAGATGACCAACCCCCACTGAAGGGTATTTTGTCCTTCTGAAGCCCTCGCAAGACGTTGCATACGCTCAGCACAATGAACGTTTCACGTTCGACCTGCAGGAACAGTACCTGCAACTAAGTTGTAAGCTCGAATTTGTGTTGAAGAAGGCATTCTCTAACGTTAAATGGATACAGTCATGTTAAACACACCATTTTATGTTGGCCACACCACTTTGTTGCTTTCTGTTCACCTTATCACTTTCTGTCGATCACAAAAGAAAGATGAGACTTCGGTGCTGCGTTCGCTCAGCAGGAGGAGATTCGGGTGTTGCGTTTGCTCACCAGGCGAAGGGTGTTGCGTTTGCTCACCAGGCGAAGGGTGCTGCGTTTGCTCACCAGGCGAAGGGTGCTGCGTTTGCTCACCAGGCGAAGGGTGCTGCGGTTGCTCACCGACCGGGGAGGGGGCGTGCATCATTTGCTCCCAACTTTTTTTCGTCGCTAGTGTGCATGCTGGCCATGGTGATGGTCTCGCACATCCGACGGCAGGCTCGAGCACGACGACGAGCACAAGGAGAGGCGGGCATTGACGACCATTCGGGACGTTCCATTGACGCGGTCTCCAGCCGAAATTTCGGTGCTCAACTCGCTCCACAGTCTACCGGAGCTTCTGCTCTACTCTCGCCGTCCCCAGTCAGCCAAACCCAGCGACTCCAGCGATCGTGGACGGAATGTAGTCACCACGTCCAGCGTGGCAGCGCTTCACTCGCTTTGTAGCACCCATGGACGGCGATCATCGATTACGGACGCGACAGCTCAGGCCGAACTCGGATCGTTGGAGCGGTGGCTCGCACTCGCCGAGATCTCGGCAAAGCTCGGCGATGCCGTCCAGAACTTCGAACGGGAGACTCAAACACATGAACGGAAGCGCAGCGCACTCGCAGCGGAGAGGGTCGACGGATCGAGCGCGACGCAACTGCCGCCTGCAGAAGCTTGTGAGCTCTGACCCAAGTTGCAGTGTCTGCAGGAAGTGCTGAGCACGGCGCGCTTTCGAGCGTAAAGCCACGATTTGTTCGTCTTGGTGGAACGCTCCGCCTTCGCTTGGATCTCTATGGCGTTCGCATGCTCGACTTTGAGCGGCAGTTGAGTCGAGAGCGCTCCGTGTCTGTGGAGAAACTTCTGTGGTTGTTGAACAAGTCGGACGCAGCAGATGCACAACCGATTGAGCACGCTGACTACGCGCTGTTGTTGCACCACTGCAGTGACCCAGGACACCCTGAAGCTGTCATCATTACCGAGGACTTGACGGCGTTGCTACGCACCCTCCCCATTGAGGTGGCGACGGTCGTGAGGTACGTGTTCGAGCAGCTCGCTGACACTCGAAGGGGGGGGGGGCTACCGACCTCCTCCAGAGATCACACCAAAGTCCACCAACTGAAGAAGTATGAGTTGCTGAGGCCTGGCTCGAAGTCGTGGGGTCCGATGCAATCACGCTTCAGGACCTGATCGATTTTCATCTCTCCGTCAGCGATGTCAATGCCACCGAAGACGCCAAGTTTGTGCGGTTCGTGCAGCAGATGTGGGGCTTTAACTCATTGGCAGTGAGAGATGCTGACCGCGGGGAGCTATCCAGCAATTACCGGAGAACTACATTGCGAGGTGCCACCTGGCTGAGCTAGCTGCTCGTAAACGAGAGCCGTTGGCGAAAATCACTGGTGCACTGGCACGGAAACGCTCCGCCAGCGTGCTCCTAGAATCCGAGTTACAACATCTCCGGGTCCTGCAAACTCCAGCAGGATTCAGTCATTGGCCGTAGTGCGATGAAAGTATTAACCGTCGACTAGGCGCTGCACTAGTACTGCTATGTGAGCTGACGCTTTCGGAACAAGTGCTGCCATCGATTCCGGACTTTGTGGGCTCGTTGAAGGAGCTGCCGGTTTTGGATATCCGTGATAATCGGATTGTGACCATCTCATCGACGCTGGGGGCCCTGCAAACCCTCCCAAGGTTGGATCTGTCAGATAATTCACTGCGTGATGCAAGTTTTGCCCAAGCTGACGAGATGTGGAGTCAGCTTGAAGTCCTCACAGACCTCCGTCTGAGCGGAAACAAGTTGACCTCTGTGCCCAGCGCGCTCGTGGCCATTCCAAGTCTGACCACACTCGACCTCTCTAGGAACTCCCTGCAGACAATTCGTGGGGGAGTGGTTTAGCACTGGAAGGGTCGAAGTCGCCTGGTGACTCTGGATTTGCACGCCAATTCTCTCACATCATTGCCCGAAGACATTCACGTGTTGTTCGGAACGCTGCGTCGATTGATTCTCCATCAAAACCACCTCGTCAGCTTACCAAGCACAATCGTCGAGTTGATCAGGCTGGAAGAGCTGTCGTTATCGCAGAATCAACTCGCAAGTCAATCGCTGGCTTCATGTCCGCCGCCGGAGGGACTCTTGGCCATCTCGCTCGCGCAGAATCAACTTCGAGTGGCTCCTTGCCTAGTTTTCGTCCATATAGATGGCAAAGGACCTCCACCAAATCAGTGTCACCACCATTGATTTGCGTGGTAATCGTCTCCGAAGCGTAGTGGATTGGTCATCGCTGGTTCTAGCAAGCTGCCAATCTCTCCATCTCCAGAACAACGGCCTGTGTGAGCTCCCTGACGGATGTTTCAGAGCGTTGCCGGTTATGCGAGTGTGCGAGCTGCAGTGCAATCAGTTACGAACACTTCCAATGGAAATCACAGAGTGCACTCAGCTACGGATTCTTGACGTGCACGACAACTGCTTACAGACTTTCCCGAAGGAGCTGGTACAATTGACATCGCTCGAAGTTCTCAACGCCGCTGAAAACGATCTCACTGAAATCCCCATCGAGTGGCATGCGTTCGAGACCCAAAGCGACGGCGCGAGGGCGCTTCACTCGCTGCTGCTGCGCCGAAATCCGCTGCACAACAAAGTTCTGAATATCATCGTGGCCTCCAGCACCGACGGCGCACCGTCCGCCACCAGTGCACATTTGGCCGCTTCGACCGATGACACGGCGTGCGAAGGAGTTATCAAGAAGTTGCTGGATTGTCTACGAGATGCAAGCACTGTGTAGCGCGGCGCAGATGCAGGAAGAATGCGTGTCCGTAAGGCTTGGGTCGACAGTGAGGCGGAGGAGGATAACAACCCAAGCGGCGTGGGGTGGCTCTTGACGTGAACTACTGCCTCGGACAGCGTCTTCGTGCGATGCAGCGCCCACACAAAGCGGCTTCACTGGTGGTAGACGCGTAAAGCTTCGAGCGGATGATTCGGACGCTGCCGTTCATGAGCTCAAAGCACGAGCTGACACACCTCGTCAGGTGCTTTCGAGTGCAACACGAGGATGGAGAGCTACATCGGTGCGAAAGAACCAAGCAGGCCGACGGTCTCGCATTCCTGCAGGCGATCGAGCGGTTCGGTCGGCGGCGCTCGATTTCAATGCCGTCGAAGCGACAGATGAGCTCAGTCGCAAAGCCAACGATCGATTCGGCAGGACCGATTGTTCATTATCTCGCAGTGCTACACAGACGAACGCAGGAGGAGAAGCAAGAGCGACGAGGTCGACAGAGCCTGAAAGACCACAACCTGCAGCTCCTGAGACCCAAGACAAAGCCACGGTCGCACGTAACACCCCGCTCGAAGCAGAAGGAGCGTGCGAAGGAGACGCCTCGACCTCAGGATGCAAGAACTACAAGGCGCAAGACACAGCCTAGGACCAACCGAGACCCACCACCATCTGAAACGCCCGCAAGACCCGCGCCGACGTGATTGCGGATCGGCAGCGACAGCGCATCCAGGTTTACCAGAAGCTGTTGCTGCTTGCCCATCAAAAGCCAGGGACATTCGACAAGAATGACCCCGCAATCGGCCCAGCCGACCTCCAACTAGAGGACCTCGGAAGCAGGCGGGGCAAGCGAAGTTAATGGAGACGATGATAGCAGTGAGCGGTTCGTCATCGTCAGTGTTAAAGCCTGCAACTGCCCGGGGCAGACGATGTCGGGGAGCACCACGCGTGGAGTTGCGTCTTCGACCAGATGACTCGGTACTGCATTTGAAGCAGCAGCTTGAAACCGCACCAGAGTGCCACCATGTTGAGTGGTCCACTTTTTACGTTTTTACAAAAGTAATTACGCTGGCTTCGATGAGTGCCCCCCCCCCTATCACCCTGTAAAGTCGGGCAAAGCCGAAATTTGTACGAAGTTGTCGGAGTGCTGCGGCAATCTCTCCACGTTCACGATGATTGAGGAGTCGAAGGACGGGGAAGACATTGATGAGGCGTTGAAGGAGAATGCCGGACGGACACATCTGAACAGGCACGTTGGTGGTGATATCGACCCAGAGGCAACTGCCAATGCGAGCAGCAAGGAGAACGACGGGCTAAGGAGTCTGGAGAACCATTGGAGTGCAGAGGAGAAGAAGGAGGAGAATGAGCAAGAACAAGAGGGTAGCGATAATTCGGGAGAAAATGAATGTCTGAATGGCAGCGATACAGAAGCCTTCACCTGTACCCAGCCTATCGCGTCTTCTCCAAAGCCTGCAAAGCCTGTAGGACGCACTTTGGTTGCAGCCCAAGCTCGGAACTTAATACGACACACACTGGAAGATCGCAAGGACTGGAAGGAGTTCATCTCGAGCGACTCCGATGGCGGTGAAAGTCGTATAAATCAAGGTCTCAGTCACGTTGACACATGGATACACACCCGGCGGCCATGGATGGACGATTTCAATCCGCAAATGCTCGGTTATGCGCCAAACGGTATGGGTGTACCTTTGTTTGACTGCACCATGCTGCGCGGAACTTCAGCCTCCGAAGTACACGACGAAGACAACTATTGGATTGAACTGTTTTTCAAAAAGCGGTATTACGAGGCCAAGAAGCGACGCACCTACGACCCCGTTAAACGATCAAGCCCAAAAGCTCTGGCGGAATCCTGGCACAGTTTTGTCAGCGCTCTCCTTACGGATCCCCAGGAATGGTATGACAAGCTGGACAAGCTTGCAGTCGCGTTTTTCAACTACGATATCGATGGAGCAAAGATTGATATACATCAGCGCTCAATCGCCGAGAATGTTGGGTGTTGCTTACGGCGTAACCAAAGGTGTCCGATGTGCTACGAAGACTCCTGTAGAGCGCCGGGAGCTACGCGAAGCGGCAAAAATAGATCGATATCATTCGAACTTTTTCATATGCTGCAGAGTTTTGAAAGGCGTTGGGCGAGCTACTTACAAGCACAGCACGATCGAGCCCGGATTGAGCAAAACAGAGCTGATGAAGATGAGGGGCTTCTAGCACAAGTAAATCAAACTTGGATCGAACAGCAGTTCCGCGATACCGGATCCCGTGTGTTCGACATCTACAGCGCCAACCTAGTGCTGCAAAGTCAAGTGGCTCAACTGCAAAAACGAGACAAAGCAACGCAAGACACGGTGAAGGAGCTAAAGGAGGACTTGGCCGAAATGGATCGAGTGATTGGCAAAAGGAATCGCGCGACACCAGATCATTAGCTAAAACGACGTCTACATGCGGTTAGCACTAAAGGGCAAGTTGCAGCATCTTCATAGCATTGGTCATTTGCATCAATAAATAAAGTGGTTCAGTTGCATCGTGAATGTGCCCGATATATTTCAACTTGGGGTTTGCCAACTCTAGAGTAAAAATATTCACGTTCGATGCTGCTGAACGAACCAAACTCATTGATGATCCACGGAACGCCGTCTTTTCTTGCCTGTTGGCTTGCGATACTGTAGCCTTTTATCCAGGTGTACCGGTGTAGTTTTCCCGCAGTCCCAGTCTTCATGCCAGATGGCAAAGCAAGACTTCTTCACGCCGTACGAATCATGACGAATGAGCTGACAGAGATATACACTTTTCCAAGCAATAAGAGAACAATGAAATTAATAACGGTGGCTCTACAATGATGCCCAAGAACGCATAAAATGTTTCACGTACTCTCCTGTGTGACCTTCCGAGCAAGCCCGGCAATGCCACTTTGTGTTTTTCCCCCTCTGACCTGCCACAGCAAGCAAACTGCATACCTTGCAAGCCCTTTGCATCCGTTTTCGGTTAGGAACGCCAACGGCCCCGTGAAAATCCTGAGTTTCGGTAGGCACATGACTTGACAGGTTTACCGTCCGGCGCGATGGAGCACTTGGGAGCGGGGTCAGAGGCAGCGATGACTGCGAGCAAAAGCGCAGTCAGTCAGTTCACCATAGTGTCAACTAGCTTACAATCTCGGCTTACCCCCGCAATATCCTTGAAGTCTTCTTGCTTCACCGCAAGCAGCTGGGCATGGAGTGTTGTCAGGAATTCTGCGTGGGTCAATCCTCGCCTACCCAATCTTTTGTACTGTTCACGATGAACAATAAATGCGTTTACCAGTACTAGGTCGAGCAGACCGAGGAACAGTCTATTCACGGCAAAGAAATCATAAGATCGTGAGATACCGTAAATCAGGACTGGTTGGATCACTTACGTTTTGTAGTACTTTTTGAAAGTAAAAGCCATTTGAACCGAGTATCGTTGAAGTCTAAGCTGGTCGTGGACATCTACACCACCCATATTATTGTGGTAGTCCTTGACCAGCTTAGGGCACGGAATATTGCTTGATTCACCTTCAACCCACGTGTTTCGTACTGGCATTGACAAATAGCAAAAACAATTAGTAAATCTTAGCGTGAAAGAAAATAAACCACTACAAACCTGTTGATAGTTGTTGGAGACTTGCTCCTGTTGCTAACAGATGCACGGGCTTCGAGTCCCACCAACAGCAGGCTGTCATCTCTGGAACTGCCTTGCAACGTGCGAGCGTGTAGGATCCTCGGGGAACGTCACTTGGGCGATCTTTTAGGGCTGTTGGGAACCCAATTCGGCGCGTCTGAATTGTGCCGACGGTATAGATCTTGCTCGACAGTAACTCCAGAGCCAACGCAACAGAAGTGTAGAATCGGTCAATGACAACGGTTCTGAACTGTGCACGGTCACGAGGCAGCACCAATTCCAAGTTGCGAAGGACTGCAGCAGGACCCGACTTGTCGTCGATGGTCTGTTTACCACCAAGATGAGCCTTTTTTCCGCAATACACCTCCAGTCTGATCATTGAAGCAACAAACATCAGTGATAAACAATAAAAAAAAGCAAAAATCCTTGAAACCTACCTCATGCAATACGCTTTTCTGGGGCAGCACGTGAGGAACAGCTTTGTTCCCCATTTATGAGGTTTATCCTTCATAAACATACGCGTTCCGTTGTACTTGGAATGGGAGGGAATCATTCCTTCATCAAACGACAGTACAGACCCTGGAATATAGCCCTTCAGGAACGTTTGCTGTAGCGCCTCAACAACTGGTCGAATTTTCCAGGCCCTATCTTTCGCCGCCATAGGACTTGTGTTGTCCGAAAAATGCAAATGGCGCATCAACTCATCAAACCTAATTGCAGGCATAACATGATTAGAAATATAACAATGGTGCACTGTTGTTCTTTCATACCTATTACGAGGAATCCATGCTCCAAAGGTCCCTGCAGGAATCGCCCCCGTGGTAGACGTGGCCCAATGACTTGCTAGACGACGCTTTTGTGGACAAAGAATCCGTGCTATCAACAGTCCGAACACGATAGCATACTCATGAGCCGAGAATCGATCCATTTTTCGTAGACGCTGGCGAATCTGTTTAACTGTCTCCACGTCTTGGGTTCTCGTTCCACGGTGTTTGCACTTCAACTGGTACTCTCGACGTTTTCGGGCTCGTGCTATCACTGTCTGGGCCGCGTATCGATTGCTCTCATCAGCAACTTGGACAAGCAGACTTTTAGGAAAAAAGAACCAGAACAAATCAATAGGAGAATCTGCCTTTTCAATGACATCACGGGAAGGTCCCCATTCTCCAGTGTACAAGCCGCGATATTCCGGCTGTCTCTCTGTGGTTCCTGGTACTGGCACGTTGCAAACAAAAGTGAGTCCTCATTAAGTAGAGTTTCTCATGCATTAGAGAAGCTAGCACTCTTACCTTCTTCCCACCCAGTGGTCTCCCATGCCTTTATCTCGTTTCGATTTTTTGCGAGTTTCAGGAGAGCATCATCGTCATTGATGCGATCTCCAACTTGCTCCATGTACGCTGAAATTGCAGCATCAGTCCACTGTGCATCTGTATTCACGAACTGAGTCGTCGCGTCCAATTCAGATTCTGAAATATCCTCATCGGAAGAGGTATCAGAATCAAGCACAGTGTATAGTTGTCGGTCTTCGCTCGAGCAGATATTTACATCTGTTGCCAAAACCGCAGCCCGGAGTTGTGCACGCTATGCATCATTTGTACAATCCACACCAGTCACGCCTTGTGTGAATTCAATATCACTCCCATCAAGTTCACTCTGGTGATCTTCGGTCTCGTCATTCTCGCTTTCATCATCGGAACTCACCAAAGCGTCCACACGTTGAATCAGCTCACGGTTCGATAGGAGTGTTGCACCCGTTGGATGGGATTTGTGCCTTTTTGCTGGATTCATGTTGGATGGCGGTGGGTTTTGTCGTTTGGCCGCGCGCACTGTGGCTGTTTCAACAGCTTCGCTGAAGGACGCATCCTCTACGCCAGCCGTGTCCGCCATGTCTTCGGTCCTGGGCGCCGACTTCGTGGTTGCGCGACGCTGCCTTGTCTTCTTCGGCGCGGGACGTGCAGCCAACATGGCGACCACACCCTCCGTGCCTGCCGATTCCACGCTGCCCAAGTTGGCGCCGTCGTCGACCACCGTGGCTTCGGTCCTGGGCGCCGACTTCGTGGTTGCGCGACGCTGCCTTGGCTTCTTCGGCGCGGGACGTGCAGCCAACATGGCGACCACACCCTCCGTGCCTGCCGATTCCACGCTGCCCAAGTTGGCGCCGTCGTCGACCACCGTGGCTTCGGTCCTGGGCGCCGACTTCGTGGTTGCGCGACGCTGCCTTGGCTTCTTCGGCGCGGGACGTGCAGCCAACATGGCGACCACACCCTCCGTGCCTGCCGATTCCACGCTGCCCAAGTTGGCGCCGTCGTCGACCACCGTGGCTTCGGTCCTGGGCGCCGACTTCGTGGTTGCGCGACGCTGCCTTGGCTTCTTCGGCGCGGGACGTGCAGCCAACATGGCGACCACACCCTCCGTGCCTGCCGATTCCACGCTGTCCAAGTTGGCGCCGTCGTCGACCACCGTGGCTTCGGTCCTGGGCGCCGACTTCGTGGTTGCGCGACGCTGCCTTGTCTTCTTCGGCGCGGGACGTGCAGCCAACATGGCGACCACACCCTCCGTGCCTGCCGATTCCACGCTGCCCAAGTTGGCGCCGTCGTCGACCACCGTGGCTTCGGTCCTGGGCGCCGACTTCGTGGTTGCGCGACGCTGCCTTGGCTTCTTCGGCGCGGGACGTGCAGCCAACATGGCGACCACACCCTCCGTGCCTGCCGATTCCACGCTGTCCAAGTTGGCGCCGTCGTCGACCACCGTGGCTTCGGTCCTGGGCGCCGACTTCGTGGTTGCGCGACGCTGCCTTGGCTTCTTCGGCGCGGGACGTGCAGCCAACATGGCGACCACACCCTCCGTGCCTGCCGATTCCACGCTGCCGAAGTTGGCGCCGTCGTCGACCACCGTGGCTTCGGTCCTGGGCGCCGACTTCGTGGTTGCGCGACGCTGCCTTGGCTTCTTCGGCGCGGGACGTGCAGCCAACATGGCGACCACACCCTCCGTGCCTGCCGATTCCACGCTGCCCAAGTTGGCGCCGTCGTCGACCACCGTGGCTTCGGTCCTGGGCGCCGACTTCGTGGTTGCGCGACGCTGCCTTGTCTTCTTCGGCGCGGGACGTGCAGCCAACATGGCGACCACACCCTCCGTGCCTGCCGATTCCACGCTGCCCAAGTTGGCGCCGTCGTCGACCACCGTGGCTTCGGTCCTGGGCGCCGACTTCGTGGTTGCGCGACGCTGCCTTGTCTTCTTCGGCGCGGGACGTGCAGCCAACATGGCGACCACACCCTCCGTGCCTGCCGATTCCACGCTGCCCAAGTTGGCGCCGTCGTCGACCACCGTGGCTTCGGTCCTGGGCGCCGACTTCGTGGTTGCGCGACGCTGCCTTGTCTTCTTCGGCGCGGGACGTGCAGCCAACATGGCGACCACACCCTCCGTGCCTGCCGATTCCACGCTGCCCAAGTCGGCGCTGTCCTTGATCACCATGGATTCGGTCCCGAGCCCCACCATTGAGGTTGAAAAGGGCTGCGTTTCGGCTGCATTACGGGCACCTGCCGTGGGGGACGCTCCCGCGGAGTCAACTATCATGTCAGTCCGCAGTTCAGGCTGCACCAGTGATTCAGTTGTGTACCAGTACCATGCAGTCAAAAATACCTTTGAGTGACGGACTACCTCGTCTTAGTGACGCTTTGCCCTTTCCAATAGCGTGCATGTGTTGGATGCATGGCATTCAAGCGGAGTGGATGATGGCGAAGGCTGGACGGCGCTGATTTACGCTGAGGCGCATAGTAGTCTGAGCATTGTCCTGCGGTTTTGGGAGGAGAAAGTCAACGGCGATCGGATCATGAACGTTTGGCAATGGGTCCTTCCTAGATGCTCGGGATCGTGGTGACGAGGGGCTTCCATGTGGAGATGATGGCGACAGACTTCCTGTGTCGATGTTTCCCTCGATACCTTGCAGGTTCGCACACGAACATTCACGCGTACGCCACTTCATCCAAACCATGACGGCAAAATTGACGCCCACTAGTGAGAAGAGTCTTGGATGTGTTGTTGTTGCCTCAACTACGAAGTGTCGGTTGCATCGGCACTGACTGATCTGTATAACCCAAGGGATCGGGATTGAACTGGTAACGTTGGTATAGTTTCCCCAGGAAGCACCAAACGATAGCACAACGTCAGGTTAATTTAACCTTCGAGCAAAAAGTCGTACGTGTACCACAATCGGACTCGACAAAGCCATAACGCTTGTTCTCCCCGTCAAAGATAACGTCGAAGCTGACCAGAAGCCTCACGCCAAAAACTGAAGTGTAAGCACAAAACGTTAGAAGCTAAAAAAGCAAAGAGAAACATCCATGCGACTTACCACCACCACAGCGCCCCGAAGGGGAAGTTACCGGAATACGATCCATCGTCGTCAGCAGGCGTAATATACTTCGAAACAGGACATTCAGTCGGTGCGCTTTTCATTCCACCTAGATGTAGAAATTACTGGGACGACAATTTCTCACTGTTCATCTTTTGGCTGACCTGCTGTTTCGCTAGTACATCTCAGCGCAGTGCGTTCTATACAGGAAACACGGTCAGCCACACCAATATAGCCATAACAATTGAACTTGTCACGCACCCGTAGCCCACGCTAGTGGGGAATCACTCAGAGCCAACGTCCCGAACGGTCGTCAATGCCCGCCTCCCCTTGCGCTCGTCGTCGTGCTCGAGCCTGCCGTCGGATGTGCGAGACCATCACCATGGCCAGCATGCACACCAGCGACGAAAAAAAGTTGGGAGCAAATGATGCACCCCCCCTCCCCGGTCGGTGAGCAAACGCAGCACCCTTCGCCTGGTGAGCAAACGCAACACCCGAGTCTCCTCCTGCTGAGCGAACGCAGCACCGAAGTCTCATCTTTCTTTTGTGATCGACAGAAAGTGATAAGGTGGACAGAATGCGACAAAAGTGGTGTGGCCAACATAAAATGGTGTGTTTAGCACGACTGTATCCATTTAGAGAATGGCTGCACTCCTTCTTCAACACAAATTCGAGCAGGAGGGAAGATAGCGATGAAGGAGATTCAAGGGTTGCTGGATCCCATGGCGTTAATGCTGAACGCGACCAACCCACCGTCGCTGGCGGATCAAGCAATTGGTCCCCAGTCTGCAGTATCTACTACCTGAGCTAGTGCAATACTTGCTGAAGGCTTACGAAATGGAAGAAGAGTTAGCCGATGAGTGCCAGATACGTCATCTTGAGACTTGCAAGGAGTACGTACGATGAGCATCCTGGCGCTGTTGCTCTCGAGTCGGGCTATGTCTTCCTCCGTTTCATCCGTCAGAGGAGAGAAAGGAGTGGATTCGTGAAGAGCCAAGGTCAAATCATCACCGTCGGCCATTCGCTGAGAGTGTCGCCGAAGTCTTCTTCATCATAACTATCAGACGCATCCAGTCGGAGACTTAACGGCTCCGTAGTCTGCCGTATCTGCTCTACCATCGTAGTTATATCAGCCAGCGCGGTCGCGATCAAACCTAACGCCATCCCCGTTCGTCCGAGCTTCCGCGAGATCGAGTCGATGGTTCGACGACCACCGTTTGGCAAGTCAAGAGTTCGTCAAAGATCAAACCGCAAATCTAGTGTTCTTCGTGGCCCTGGAGGCGAGTCAAGCGTTCATCAAGGCCTAGGAGGCAAGTCAAGTGTTCGTCAAGGTCCAGGTGGCAAGTCAATGGTTTGGTCGTAGCCAAGTGGCAGATCAATCGTTCGATGTGGCAGGTCAGTGATTCACCCAGTGTCTGTTGTTGCGTCTCGAGCGTTTGATTGTCTCGACATCCCCGAACTTCTACTGCTAGAGCTCGGTAAAGGGCGTTTCGCTTGCAGATTGCTTTTACTGGATTCTTAGCTCGGAATATTGTGCCAAGTCACGAGTGCTGTCTGTTCCGATGAACGAGCATTCTGTGCGGAAGGACGAGCGCGAGCTTGGTGCGATACAACAGTACGTGGGCTTCGACGCGCGATCAGCTATATCTTTGAGTTTATGTCCCGCGCGGTGAGCTTATACCGGTACTAAGTATGGTGCGAAGTGACATGGACATAGGCAGCTGCTTGTGCGACTTCTCCAATACCATTGTGAGCTGATTCCGCTCCTTTCCTTTCTCGGTGTTGTTCAGCTGCCTACAGTTCTCTTCATTCACTCTCCGAATTCTGGATAGTCTACATGTACAGCGACCTCGTTGAAGGCGTGTGACACGATGGGAATCAAGATTTCTACTGTGGAACGTGGTGATTGGTTGAAAAGCCAATGTAGCAGTATGTATGGAATTGTGGGACATGGTGATATTCTCGGGACGCGGCGTTTTACGTCCAGCCATGGATCGGGTTGAGTGCTCTAGACGTAATGAGTCTGGACGCACCAACTACCGGACGACGGGTCAAGCCTACAGGAGCGATCAAGTGCCCCAGTTTACATTAGACTGGGTGTCACCCGTCCTGACATGACTGGACGTGTCAAAGAACACCGAAGAACACCGAAGAACACCGAAGAACAATGGACACCCTGGACGAGAGGATCAAGGTATAATCAAACCAAGTGATATCCGACCGACCAAGACGACCAACCAGGTTCCAGGAAGATTCCGTGGAACATTGAAGTCCCACGCCTGTACCCACGACATCACAATGAGATCAAGGATGCCTAAGATGATGACGCCCCTCAAGGTATACTGAAAGCAAGTCAAAAGCTGAATACGTGTCTATTGCAGGAAGATAGCCACAAAAGATAAAACCAAACAGAGTTCAATTATCCGTGTACCCCGCAAGCGCTCGGACAGCTTCGGCCGGACAAATACCGGCGGCCCCGATCAAGTGCTGAAGGCGAAAGGCCCTCTGTAGAAGGACATCCAGAGGTGTGGACTCCACCCCCAAAACTCCAAGTCCAAATTAGGGTGAGTAGCGGGTGTGGAGCCCGTGGTAAATCTGCCCTATTTCATATCTTAATTGTAGTGTGCGCTTAGGCGATCCTACATTTCATATCCCATATACATCCTGAAAAGAGTGGAAGAAAGTCCCATTCAGGATCGTGATCGAAGGACATCTTGTGTGATAGGTAGTGAGATTGTATTGAACTATCCCTAGTACTTCTAGGGTGGTGCGCGTTTGTAAAAGCTGACCGGGACTGACCAGTGTCCTGGAAGTGCAGCTAAGTTGACTGGTGTACGACCCACCGTTCAAGGGTCTAAGAATAAGAACGGTTGTATATTTGTGTGTATAACTCTGTATTGATTTTGGTTATCTTGGTTGTTGGAGCTACGTCTAAGTTGGTGACGTTACGCTCTTCTCCAAAGACCGATATTGGTATATAAAACAACTAATCCCCGCGGTGCATCTCCCGGTTCGAAGACAAACGAACCTAGAGGGGTTACCACAAGGAGCACACGTCACCTGGACGTTACGTTCAGGAGTTCCCAGTGGAGGGCTTCCCAACCGGAAGCACCTTCCAGAGTCTGGAGCACAGCACTGTACACCTGGGCGGTCGAAAGGCGTTCACCCGCCTCGCCACAGCTGGTGCGCGTGCCCGGATTCGAACCAGGGATTTCACCGCGAAGTTGTTTGTATATTTTGTATTGGTTTACTACGAGGAAGCGTACTAACCCACTAAGCGAGTTCTTATGGCTAAAAGCAAGAAGGACATGCGAGACGCCGGTCGTGAGGGTCGCGAACGCGAAGAAGCTACGCGAAGTTCACGACGTGCGGAGGGGCTGCCGCCCGAGGAGCATGCGAGTCTGGAGGAAGTTGTCCGGACGGCTCGGAAGGCAGGCGCTGCAAAGCGCAAGGCAGACCGTGAGGAGAAGAAGCGGTCTTTGAGTCAAGACCAGCCGGCTGCAGAGCCACCCGTCCAAGATGACGCGCACCAAGTGTCGACGGAGGGGAGCGCTGGAGGCGAGTTGGAGACCGGTCAGGGTGAACCCGGTTTGGGTGAACCCGAAGTGGCGTCTGCGGGAGACGTCGACGTGGAAGAGTCCCAGGTGGAGGGTCGAGTTTCGGATTCCCCTTTGCCTGAGCAAGATGTGAGCGTGCGGGCACCCGCTCAAGATGTGCCCCTGCCGACAGTCCGAGAGGATGTGTCTGGCGAAGACCTGGAAGCACTAGCACTCCTGGAAGAGAAGGCCCCGCCGAGTCTACAATTCTCGACGACGGTGCAAGGGGCTGTGGCCCCAAGTTCGCAACGATTGAGCGATGATTTGGCTAAGGCGTACGTGGCGAAGCAAGTTTCCCGGTGGGAACAAGTCCGTTCCGAACGAGTTCTTCCCCCCGCGGTGCAGTATGACTGGCCGAGTTCTAGGCCTGATTCTCTGCCGTGGCTTGCAGCCACGCTCGCGACGTCCAAGTATATGGCTGCCCGTGCGACCTTGGGTGACGCCATCCAAGCCTGTGTGATCGAGCTCAATCTGGATCGACGTGATTTGGCTACGGCCCAAGATGTGGTTGCGGCCGAGATCCCGGTCAACATCTTCTCACCCCGAGAGTGCATTGCCGTTCTGCAAACGTTGCTCTTCGAGGCTGGTTTCCACTTTGATAACTTGGTCCCAATGTGGTTCAGGACGCGTGCGTCCAAGATCACAGCGGATCTCGTACGAAGTCTAGTTGGGGACCTGCAACGTCTTCTGGCTGCGGAATTAACGGAGTGGCGGACACTTTGTGTCGGAGCCACACTCAAGGTGACTCCTGCGATTGAACGAGAAACTGAAGTGGATGAAACACCTTTCCTGGATTACCATGCGGAGGATCAAGATGGAGACTTGCTGATGAACGATTATGAGATCAACCTTCTTGGACGAAGTTATGTTCTACGTTTGCACTTGACTGGTCTTCGCCCTGCCCGAAGTACGACTAGCTCTTCGGCTGGGGAACCCCCGTCGAAGCGTCAACAACATCGACCACCTCGACCGGAAGACCCACTCGCATCTTTACCATCCGAGCTTCCGTCGACTGCGACGTCCGATCAGGAGGACCTGTCTATGGTGCCAATATCGGACCCTGTCCCGAGCCTGGTTGGCACCACCGATGGGTCTGCCCGTGGTACGACGTCAGAGTCCCTCATATCCAGGAACGGTTCACCGGGGTCCTCTTCGACGTCACTAGAGTCTGGTGGAGGGGCGCATATGCCACTCGCCGTTTATGGCCCAATGGTGATGTCTGCCAGGACCACTAGTTCAAGCGCACTTGGGAGTGGAGATCTGGGATATTACTTGACCCGTCAAACGATCACTCCAGAACGGAGAATCCTGCCGGATCAAGATGACGTTGTCATGACGGAACCTGAAGTTGCAGTGAGTACAAAGATCAGTGCGACACCTGAGTCGAGAGGACGCAGGATCTCCAACCGGAGGCACTCGTCTAGTGAATCTGAATCGGATTCCGACCGGAGTCGTCAGCATCGGAGTTCTCGAAGCCGACGTAGCTCGTCCAAGAAAACGTCAAAGAAGAGATCCTCATCGCGACACTCGAGTTATTCCAGACACTCACATCGTTCGGAAAGGTCCGGATGGTCGGTGTCGACTGGAGTGGCTGAAGCCGCTGTGAGCGCATTACGTGAGGCACAACAAGTCCGTGAAGAACTGGCGAAGCTGACCGAACAACTTGCAGTCCAGAAGTCGACAAGCCAGCCAGAAGTGAACTTCCAGCAAGTACTTGCAGAAGCTGGAACACGTGCCCGTGAAGCGGAGATGCGAGCGCAGGAGGCTGAGCGCCGCCTGACTGGACTCTCTGCTGAACACGCTGAAGCTGTTTCCCAAAAGGAAGATGTAGCGGCTGCTATTCAGTCAGCATGCCTCCAGGCAGCCAATGCCGAAAGGGAGCGTGTGGAAGCGGTGGCGATACAGCTCTTGCAACAACAGCAAGCAGAAGTGGATGCAAGACGAGAGGCTGAGCAAGCTGCCTGGCTCCAACAAGCCCAGAAGAATCTGGACGAACAGCAAGCTGCCTTTGAGCAACGTCTAGAAGCTGAACGAGTGACTGCGAAGAATATGCAGCGATACCAGGCGGAACAGATTCGAAATCTTCAGGCAAGCTCTACTTCAGGACTAGTGAGTCACGTGATACCCTCATCCAACCCAGTGACACAAGTCAAGACCGAAAGGACTGGCTCTGAAAGAGCAGCTGGGACAAGTGGCGTAAGCACGGGAGAGGTCACCAGCGATAATCAAGCCGGAGCTGACTCGAGGAACACAGTCGAACGACTATTGGCACAAATCAGAGGGGCGTTACCAGACCCCTCGATTACGCGTCGTGCTGGAAGTGTGCCAGCCCCGAGGAAGACTGACGCGAATGCCGCTACGATCAAGACGAACGTGCCACAGAGGACCCGGACGGAGACACCCAAGGCGGACACCAAGAAGAATGTGAAGTCAGAGCGTCAATCGGGGTCGAAGAAGCCGGACAAGAAGCCTCCTCCCCCAAAGAAGTCTAAACGTGGTCCCCCATCTGGCCCCAGCTCGAGCTCCAGCTCAAGCTCGAGTTCGAGTTCAGACTCAAGCTCGAGTGACTCTGAGGACAGTCTGGATGAAGACCTGTCGACAGGTGTGGATGCTTCGGATGCGACTAAGGTTGGTGGAACTCTATTGACACTCCGCCCGTATGTCTCCTCCAGTACGTTGGAGAAGTTCGACGAGAAGGCCTCCATGGGAGATCGTCGGAGTTGGTGGGAGCGTTTCGTCAACATGTCAGTCCAGGGTGGCTGGACAGACAAGATGAAGATCAGTGAGCTCAAGATGAAGATGTCTTCAGCTGTACGGAATTGGCGTGGCCAACTTTCCAAGCATGTACAGAGCAACTGGAGAAGACTTTCGGGAGAGTTTAAGCGCAAGTATTTGAAGGCCCGGACGTCCGAGTCTGAACGATATTACACTATGCGTCAGAAGTCGAACGAGAGCGCCATGGAGTTCTTCTACAGGCTGAACGAGGCTGCAGTCAAGGCTGGCATTCGCTATAAGAAGGGCAAGAAGGAGTCCGCTCACCACATCAAGCGTTTCATCAAGAATCTGAGAGACCAGCAACTCAAGGCCATCTTGCGCAATACGAGATTCCACAACTTGGACGACCTCGAGTACGTCCTACAACAGGATGAAGACCTGGGTCTAGACGGAGGGTATGACACCCCACCGCACCGGACGAGAGATTTCAGGGCGGATAACATCCCGCCCAGACGCTTCAAGCCTGGACGACAAGGTCGAGCGTACATTGGTTTAAGCGGTGGAGAATCCGAAGGTGAAGTCGAGGGACGCGTACGTTTTGAAGATGAAGAAGATGATTCAGATGAAGCACCCCCGGAACCCCGGAGTTCAGGACGAAACAAGTTAGAAGTCGCTAGCCCCGAAGTGCCAACTCGAAGCGTGCCTGCCCAGGAAGCGACAATGGAACAAGACATCCGCAAGGCAGTGTTTCGTGTGATGGAGCATTCGGGATGGAGACCGCCCCCACAGGCGGATCCTCGCCCGGGTTGGCAGTCGCCTCGCCCTGGTTGGCAGTCCCCTCGGTCGGATAACCCGAACAAGAACGAGTTCTGTGAGAAGTGCAGCAAGTTCGGCCATAAAGAAGAGAACTGCTGGAGAGATATGAAGTGCGACAAATGCAAACGGACAGGACACCCGACACATGCGTGCAGAGTCCCTCCGTGCAAGGATTGTGGAGATTTCCACGACGGTCAGTGTGCAGATCATGAAGCCCTTCAAGCTGTGAAGACTCTCGCTCGTCAAGGCATGCTAAAAGACCTGCCCCCTCACATCCTCAAGAAATTGTTGGGTGGAGAGGCCAATCAAGGGAAGTCGTTAAACGAGTAAGCCCGCTGGACAGGGGTCCAGAACGCGTCGGGCTGAAGAATCCCCAACGATTGTGTGTCTTAGTGTATGTCGGACCAGAGCTGAGAAAGAAGATGAACGATAACCAACAATGCATGACTTCTATTCGAGATGACACCGCTGAGTCTGGAGGATGTGACCCTGAACGGACCCCTCCAAGATCGAACGACCAAGACGCTCCGACCGAGATCGAATTGGGTCCTGGTCAGCGTTACGGTTGGTGGGCAAATCACGAACAAGAAGACAGTCGCGATGTTGCATCAGTACATGGAGCAGTGAATGATCTTCGGGTACAGATCCTGCTGGACACTGGTGCGTCTGGAAGTATGGTCAGTTTGAACCTTGCGCGTAGGCTCAAGCTGAAGCTCCAGATGTTACCAGAACCTATCAAGGTGTCCGGCCTAGGAGGAGTCCCGACGTATATCACTGCAAGTGCGAGAGTCAAGATCACGCTTGGAGTGCGAGTAGTTTATGTCATGAATGTCTGGGTGACGAACATTGGCGAAGATGTGGAAGTACTTCTGGGAATGAACTTCATGTACGCCGCTGGGGTTCGATTATGTGTGCGCGAAGGACTCGTCCAACTCCCGGACGAGGAAACTATCCTGATGAGTGGAGGGTCGTCGCGCCAACACTTGGGGTTAGACCTACCTGTGTTGTCCACGCGCAGTCTCTATCTACGCCCGGGGGAACATGCGATGGTTCGTATTGAATACGGCCAAAGCAGCCCCCAGCAAGATGTAGTCTGGGCAGGACGAGGAGATCGCTGGGTGACTCAAATCATCTACACGGCACAATCAGGAGCTACTGCAGTCAAAGTGGTGAACATTTCCGAGCAGATGGTGTGGATTGATACTCGACCCCGCTTGCGCGAATAGTAGAGTTTGGAAACTTCCCCCAATCCGGACGATTCGTCCGCCCAGGATGCCAGAAGTACAAGGAGTGGAAACAGCTCATTTATGAGAGTACCCCATCTCCTAAAATGAGGAAACGCGAGCGCGAGCTTGATGAACTCAGACAGGAACAGGAACCACCGGCCGTTTCCACGCCCCAATATGAATGGCCTTCCAAGATCATGTTACGACCCCGTCCAGGAGCAACTGCGGCTAGAATTGTTCAGCTACAAGACCCGCCCAAGCAGTTTCACCCGACGACTGCGGAACCTCCGATCAAAGTTGTATGCAATGTGGCTACCCAAACGACGGAGCTGACGGACGTCGGTACCCAGACAGACGTGGTCCAGGAGATCACGGAAATGACAATGCTGAAAGCGAGTGTGTCGGAGAGTATCGAGGCTAATCTTAGCGAAGCAGAACTGGATTCTGACCCAGAATCTCTGGATGCAGAGGTTCAGGAATGTCAAGATCAGGAGGGCGAAGAGATGGACCTCCCAAGCTGTGCATGGCCATCCACTCCCCTCCGCAGGCTGGAAGAGGAATATGCCAGATGCATGAGAGTCAGCCAAGAAGACCTGGATTTGGAGCCGGCCATCTACCTTCAGGAAGGCCTCGAGCTTCTATCACAGTTACGTGATGAACTGGCCATGTTGCCCGAGTTGAAGGACCTGAGTCCTGAATGTGACATCTCCAAAGCGGACGTCGGCGATCCTGATCGGACTACCGTCGCTGAAGAGAAGAAATTACGGTCTATTCTGACTTATCACCGGAAGATATTCTTGGGCGACGGCAATGCAGCGCCCGCTCCGGCATGAGGAGTGGTGTGCGACTTGGACGTGGGTGACGCTAAACCAGTAGCTCAACGTCCGAGGTCCATTGCTCCACATATCATGTTGAAGGTCTACGAGCTGCTCAAGAAGCTGTTGGAAGCGGAATTGGTTGAATTCTCGGTGTCCCCTTGGGCCTCCCCGATTGTGATCGTCTTAAAGAAGAACGGTGTGGATATCCGGATGTGTATTGACTACCGGGTGGTGAATGGTTTCATCCAACTCTCAACCTACCCGCTACCCCTGATAGACGATCTGCTGATTGGATTCGAGAGTGCAATGTGGTTCATGAGCCTCGATATGGCGAGTGGTTTCTGGGCGGTACGAATGACTGAACGTGCGAAGCTGATTTCTGCTTTTGTGTGCCCGTTCGGACATTTCCAATGGGTGCGAATGCCTTTCGGTTTGAAGAATGCCCCCCTTGTTTATCAGGCAGTAATTAACAACTGCCTGTGGGGGTTCGTCCGACTACCTGCAGACGAAGAGAAGTTGGTGGATCAAGATGTGCTGGAATTCCTCGGGTTAGACCCATCTGAACGAGATGAGTCCGAACGAGAACAAGCTGAACGAAGAGTGCCGATACTGACGGACAAGATCACTGCGTTCAAGCGTGATATTCCGGCGCCGTCCCAGATGGGCCCAGTGATTGGACGTAGCTCGTACATTGATGACATTGCCCACGGGGCGCCGACCTGGGATCAGCTATGTGAGGATCTGAACGCTTTGCTGTTTAGACTCCGCTATTGGAATATCTCGGTCAGCCTCCCCAAGAGTGAGTTCGGCAAATTGTCTATCCCATACCTCTCTCATGAGATCAGTGCGGAAGGGCTTCGAGCCACGCCCAAGATTGCCAAAGGCGTCCAGGACCTCCCATTCCCGAAGACACTGAAAGGAGTCCAGTCCTTCCTGGGGAGTCTGAACTATTATCACAAGTTCATTGAAGACTTCCCGGTGGTGGCTGCAGTTCTATACGAGCTCACGGACGAACAAATACGTGCGGGGAGAGACTTGTCCAAGGCGAAGGAAGCTTTCGAGATCTTGAAGAGGAAGATTGTATCCACTCCGCTGCTCAGGCATCCCGACCGGACCAGACCTTTCGTAATTATACCTCATGCCAACCAATGGGCTGCCTGCGCAGTCCTCGGGCAGGAATATGATGGCGTGATACATCCGGTCAGGTTCACGGGGCGCGTCCTGAACGACGCAGAACTCCGATACCATGTCGCCGAAAAGGAGGTGGTGGCCGTGATGAGGGTTCTGGATGTTTTCCACACTCTTGTCCAGAATTGCCTGGTCAAGGTTTTTACTAGACACTCCGTTCTGAGTTGGTTGCTGAAGTCCAAGACGGCTGATGGAAGATGCGTTCGCTGGGGAGTCATACTGTCACACTGGAACCTGGAAGTATGTAAGATTCAGAAAGACGAAGATGGCTTACCTGCCATTCTAGGAGCAGGCATCACTCCACGCGAACATTTGGACGAGGTTGCCGAGTCACTCATTCCAGCCAAGGGGCGAGTCAAGGCACCACCAGTGATCAGCATGGAGATGTTGGAAGCAGACTTCGCCGGCTACGTCCTAAGTTTCGACGGAGCAGCAAAGACTTCAACGCGTCAAGGTAGTTGTGGTTGTATCATCTGGGAGTTACCTGGTTGGAATATTCTGGCTGCACATGGTTTCATCCTGGAAGATGTCACTGTCAACGATGCTGAGTATTACGGACTGCTGAAAGGTCTCACACTCGCGTCCGAGCGCGACATTCGGGACCTGGTAGTGGTCGGGGATTCCCGCATAGTCATCCAACAAGTACAAGGACTGATTAACTGCAACCAACCGAATTTACAACGACGCTTGTCCGAGGTGGGAACACTGAAGGAGAAGTTCACATCAATGCGGCTGGTTCATGTCAAGCGGGAATACAACCAGGCAGCAGATTACCTTACTTCCAAGACGCTAGCGTTGGGGACATCCTGGCAGACTGAAGATCCGGAGGAACTGAAACACCTTGTACAGGTATCCAAGATACACGAAAAGCTGATGAAGCCACTCGTGATCATGGACGAAAACATTCAAGAAGTTTCCCACCAGGAAAACTTGCCCACGGAGGTCCCAAACGGCATACGCCCAGGACCGGAATCTGCACCACTGTCTACCGCCGCTAGAATCATGATTGCAGTGACTCGGAGTCGCGCCCAAGAACAACCCGAACAAGGAGAGCCAATGGGGCCACTAGAGTATCAGGCTGAACGATGGCGCAGGATCAAGGCCCACCAGGAGTGTGACGACCAGCTCATGGAAATCAAGAGATTCCTAAAAGGTGACCTGGACAGTTTTTCTCGTGGACAGATACGCAGAATTTCTAAACAGGCAGAGTTGTACGCCCTGGACGTGAGAGATGTGCTCTACCGGTTGAGCCGCGCTACAAAGGATCGTCCTCGAGACATGTCAGATGAGTTACGTCTGGTTGTGCCAGAATCACTCCGCCCAGACCTCCTCCACTACGCCCATGAAGATTTTCAGGGCGGACACCAAGGGATAACCCGGACGCATGAAAAGTTGCGGTCTGAGTTCTACTGGCCCGGCATGTACGCTGACGTTGAGACTTTTGTGAAAGAATGTGTGGACTGTGCAAGTGGCAAGGGGCGACCGCCCAATCCAGGGCCGTCCCCGGGGAACATTGAACCGAGATACCCTTTCGAAGTGGTCTCAATGGATTTCGTCACTCACCTTCCGAAGTCCGAACGAGGTAATACGTTCTTGCTTCTCTTTCAGGACACGTTCTCAGGCTACGTGATGTGCCAGCCCATGGATTCAACTACCGCTCAAGACGTCGCAGAAGCGTACGAAGAGAGAGTATTCCGAAGTTTTGGGGCCAGCTCGTTGTTGCGTCACGACCAGGATCCTCGTTTCATGAGCGAAGTATTCACCCGTTTCCGAGAACTCCTGGGTAGCAGACAAATAGCTACTTTGGCCTACCGTCCTCAAGCGAATGGCCAACAGGAAAGATCTGTCCAGACAGTCATCCGGAGCGTACGCGCCTACGTTGCAGAGTCCGACCAGAGTGATTGGGATGAGCACGCCGAGAGGTTGATGTTCGCCTTGAATACTTCGTACGATGCTACTCGGATGGACACTCCGTTCTATCTGGTTCACGGTTGGGATGCTAAAGGAACTGTGTCGGCCATGCTAGGTCCTAGACCTTCCAGTGTCCCTGAGCGTACAGCGTATGAATGGCGGAGGAAGTTCCAACGAGATTACAGTTACGCCCAGGCTTGTGCGGAGGACCTTCAGAGGAAAGCGAAGAGAGCCAGGTCTGACGAACAAAACCAGAAGTGGAAGGAATTGTCTGACCGACTCAAGTCAGGTTTTCACGTTGGAGATGCCGTTTGGCTTTACATTCCCAAGGTACAGACTGGGTTGAGCCGCAAATTGGCTTACCTCTGGCATGGCCCATTCAGAATCGCTGAAATGCATGACGATTTCCGAGTGAAACTCAAGATCGAGGACACAGGCTATCGAGTCAACCCCTGGGTGCATGTTAGCCGACTGAAGCCACGAGCCTTGCATCCCAGAAGACCCTCCGTCCAGATAGACATCGAAGATGAAGATGATTTTGACACTGCACTACTACCGGAAGACAGCTGGGAAGCTGACAATGACAATGACGAGTATGAAGTGGAGAAAATCTTGGATCTTCGGTGGTCTAAACGAACACGCACATCTAAAAGGGCTCGTGAATATCTGATCAAATGGAAAGGATACGAAGAACCCGAATGGCTCCCAATGACACAACTAAGCTGTGGGGCGTTGCTGTATGAATTTAACCAAGGAGCGAAAGCTCGGGCGCGATTCCAGGCTATGCAAGCCGGAGATGACCATCCGAGAGTCTAGCAGTCCAGCCGGACACCCTTGAAATGCAACAGATCGCCGCCCGAGTGAAGTGACAGAAGAAGTGAATGTGAATTTGGAAGAAGATGTGAGGAGTGTTTGTATTAGACTGGAAGTGATTTTGGGAAGACACTAGACGCTGAATGCCAACATGAAAGGAGTAAATGAGAAGGCTCAAAGGTGATTATGGTTTACGCTACTGAAAGAAGGATGGAAAGAAGAAGGAGAATGCATCACCTAAAACGGAGACTTCCTGAACATGAAGTTGTCGAAGGACGACTCACAAGGTCAGTGAGACCGGATTCTTCTGGCGCTCCTCGGGTGAGAGCATCTTCAATCGAAGCTCATTCGAGACGTGGGCAACCCGGTCAGCGTCCGTGCAGTACTTGGTCCACTGAGTCCGGCCGGGCTCTGCCATCTCGGCCATTGTAACTTGCTCCTCCAAGGAGTAGGGTTTCCCATTGGCATTCAGGGTGGACTCATCCACAAGGTACAAGTGGCAGATCATGACCGGATACGTCCAGACACCAGGCTCTTCAAGCAGAGAGGCTTGAAGCCCTTTCGAGATGAACTTGCGAATTCGAGCTGCCATGGACCGACCCACGCTCTCGTGCCGAGCAGCTCGTTCCCGATGAAGCTTAGCCGAGACCGAATATTTGTCCAGGTCGTCATCTTCTTCATCCCTTTCGGGCTTGTACTTGATCGTGAACCAGTGGAGCACCTCCCAGAAAGCTTCGGCGTGATCCCGGACGTACTCCAGATACTCGTCCAGTAAATTCCACACTTTAGCGCTCAAATCTGCCCGCCGATGGAAGTACAGGACCTTGACCCGATTCTCGAACATCTCGTCCCAGGGTTGCTTAGCCCGAAGCATCACGTAAGCACCCTCAAAGGGAGTCCAACGCTGAGCGAGAAAGCGAATCTCCGTCTTCTGGGGAGAATACCCTGGAAAGCCGGGGGTCTGATCCTCATGGTCCCCCTTTCGAGGTGTGTACTGGGTCAGGATTCCACGACGACGCCAAGAGAGTATGCAACGCCCAGGAGTTTCGATCACTGCCAGCTCAGTCGGACTCAAGTCTTCGAAGGATTTCCGAGCCAAGAGTGACCGCACCCTGTCCAGACTCGAACGGGTTTTTGACCGCAGACTGCCAGATTTCTTGCCGGAGCGGTCACTTGTCCGAGAAGGACGGGGGCGCTTGGGAGACGGTGTATACACCAATTTCTTGGAGGGGGCAGTGTCGCTGTTCTCGGAAGTATCGGACGACGAATATACCCGCTGGACCTTGAGCTTCCGCTTGGACCGCAAAACCAGGACTTCGCTGTCTGGTGGAGAACTGTCCCCGCCAGCCACATCCGCTTGGGGAGGATCCACTTCCACAGTTTCCGGGACCGGGCCATCGAAATCAGGATCTTCCAGGTTGTCCTCCTCTTCAGACGAACTGCTATCCGAGACGTCTGGGAGATCATCGGTCAGATTGCGCAGATCAGGCCATTCAGCAGGCTCGATCCCTTGTTTGAGCCAGCTTTCCAGAAGCACGTCTGCCATCAAGTAGTAAGATGTGGGGACATACTTCGCCCAAGGAGTGCCGTCCAACTTGCGATGATACATCATGGCAGCAAGCATGCCGCACAGACTATCCCGATGAAAGAGCGAATGCTGGACACCGTCAGCCAGCATCATCTCGACCGCTTCATCATAACCCACGCCAGTTCGCATAGTCCACTGGACGTCCGGACGCAGGTCTTCCCAGGCTATGAACTCCGGAAGGAGAGCACAAGCCTCTCTAACGGTGAACGGGAGCACGGAGGATGCTGGACGAGGACCCACGTCGGACTCCGGATGGACAGTAGGGCGACACTGGACCTCAACCTCAACGGCACGCTGTGACGAGGCGCGACGCTTGGACCCAGCTTGAGCCTTACGAGGTTCTTTCCCGCGAGGAGTGTCCCGCTTGGGGGGCGGGGAAGGTGGATTCTCTTCCGACTTCTCCTCCTGTTCTGCGTCGGCATCGTCATCGGCATCACTATCCGGAGGAGCTGGACCAGGGTACGGAGGTATCATGCGGAACGACTTATCCGCAGCCTCCACCGTGATCCACGTCTTCCAGGATGGAGGAGCCGTCACACCACGCTGGAACTGACCCAAGAGTCTACGAAATCTCGGCCAGTTTCCCCGAACCTCGTTACTTCCGGAATTCAGGAAGGAGAGCAAGCCATCCGCATCAAAGCTCTTATCCCGGACACGCTGTTCCAACGTTGAGATTTGGGTCTGGGCGTATCTAAGCTGAGACTCAAGATCATCATTGCGTTGACGAAGAGCAGCAGTCTCTTCCAGATTCTCCCTGGCCAGACGAGCGAAGTCGGCTTCCAGCAATCCCCGAGCGTGACTGGCTTCATCTCGAATGGACTGTGCCTCTTGCTGATGGTACCCGTACAGGAATACGAAGTCTTCCTTGAGCCGGTCGTACTCGCCTTGGAGACGTAGGAGACGCCGGACGACGGAATTCTCGTCCATACCTTGGACGATGTGTTCCCGCTGCCGATTTCTCACCAACACCCGATGCAACAAGGAGACCGTATAAAACGTTCTCTGCGCAAGCTGGAGGGGGGAGAAGTGGGTGATCAGGGAAGCAAACTCTCGACGTGCCAGCAGAGAGCCCCACGTAGTCTCTATCGCGTCCAAAGTAGGACCCTGCTGACCTTGGTAAGGACGAAGCACCATCTCGCGGACCTCCGCCGAATCGCCAACCAGGTTACACAAATCCTGGACGTCAACCTCGGACAGTCCATCGAACAACATGAGAGCTTCGACTCCACCGTAGCCTTCCCGGACGTATGCGCCATTGCGATAGGCCAAGGCATGTGCAGGAATACCAACGATGAAGGAGTCTCCAACCAGGTTGCGCGCCGGAGGAAGGGTAAATCGTGCCGGAGGAGTATTTTGCGCTCCCGGAGAACTTCGGTCATGGCTGGGAAGCACGCCGGCCCGGACGTGGCCGACCACTTCGTCAAAATTGAGTATGCCAGTGCGAGAGACGACAGACTCCGGTGGTGCTGGGCGCGAAGCAGTGTCTTGCCCGACGCTAGAAGACGCGTTGTCGCCAACAGTGCCGCCAGGATGTGGAGAGCTCGAAGAAGTCTCGACCGGAATGGGAGATTGTCCCCCACTGGGGACGTCATCGGAAGGAGGAGTGTCGCTGTGGTGGCTGCCGTCGTCGCCGACATCGGCTGGAGCAGCGGGCTGGCCACGAGAGCTGGCGTCAGCCAATCTTGATTCACTCATCTTGCGCGCTCGAAAGAGGAAATCAGGTTGTGAGCGGTAGGCGTACCGCCGCGATCCTGAAAGCGAAAGAGAAGGTCTGGGACCCGGCTGGGAAAGGGCACACAGAACAGTCGCCAGAGCCGGAAGATTCTCAACGGGGCGAACGTTCAGACCCGCACGTCGTCGAGACAACTGTAGATCGTGTGATCTAGTCATGTTCGACCAATTCGGCAAATGACCTCAGTGATTGATCACGACTAGAGGGGCGGTTGACACGATGGGAATCAAGATTTCTACTGTGGAACGTGGTGATTGGTTGAAAAGCCAATGTAGCAGTATGTATGGAATTGTGGGACATGGTGATATTCTCGGGACGCGGCGTTTTACGTCCAGCCATGGATCGGGTTGAGTGCTCTAGACGTAATGAGTCTGGACGCACCAACTACCGGACGACGGGTCAAGCCTACAGGAGCGATCAAGTGCCCCAGTTTACATTAGACTGGGTGTCACCCGTCCTGACATGACTGGACGTGTCAAAGAACACCGAAGAACACCGAAGAACACCGAAGAACAATGGACACCCTGGACGAGAGGATCAAGGTATAATCAAACCAAGTGATATCCGACCGACCAAGACGACCAACCAGGTTCCAGGAAGATTCCGTGGAACATTGAAGTCCCACGCCTGTACCCACGACATCACAATGAGATCAAGGATGCCTAAGATGATGACGCCCCTCAAGGTATACTGAAAGCAAGGCAAAAGCTGAATACGTGTCTATTGCAGGAAGATAGCCACAAAAGATAAAACCAAACAGAGTTCAATTATCCGTGTACCCCGCAAGCGCTCGGACAGCTTCGGCCGGACAAATACCGGCGGCCCCGATCAAGTGCTGAAGGCGAAAGGCCCTCTGTAGAAGGACATCCAGAGGTGTGGACTCCACCCCCAAAACTCCAAGTCCAAATTAGGGTGAGTAGCGGGTGTGGAGCCCGTGGTAAATCTGCCCTATTTCATATCTTAATTGTAGTGTGCGCTTAGGCGATCCTACATTTCATATCCCATATACATCCTGAAAAGAGTGGAAGAAAGTCCCATTCAGGATCGTGATCGAAGGACATCTTGTGTGATAGGTAGTGAGATTGTATTGAACTATCCCTAGTACTTCTAGGGTGGTGCGCGTTTGTAAAAGCTGACCGGGACTGACCAGTGTCCTGGAAGTGCAGCTAAGTTGACTGGTGTACGACCCACCGTTCAAGGGTCTAAGAATAAGAACGGTTGTATATTTGTGTGTATAACTCTGTATTGATTTTGGTTATCTTGGTTGTTGGAGCTACGTCTAAGTTGGTGACGTTACGCTCTTCTCCAAAGACCGATATTGGTATATAAAACAACTAATCCCCGCGGTGCATCTCCCGGTTCGAAGACAAACGAACCTAGAGGGGTTACCACAAGGAGCACACGTCACCTGGACGTTACGTTCAGGAGTTCCCAGTGGAGGGCTTACCAACCGGAAGCACCTTCCAGAGTCTGGAGCACAGCACTGTACACCTGGGCGGTCGAAAGGCGTTCACCCGCCTCGCCACACGTGCTTACTGAGCACATTGGGGTCGCTAGTATTGAGGGCGCGCACACTGTTCGTACGATGTACGTCGATGACTAGAGCTGTCTCGCCGAAAAAATTCCGCTCGCAAATAAATGTGCCTATCCGCAGTCTGGGAGGGAAATGGTGGGCAGGTATTTCGAGGCACGAGTTCATCTCTCCAACATCTAGATTAGTGGCCACGATATATGTATCGACAGCAGCGAGGGCATGCCACGTGGGCGGTCAAGCTCTATCTACAGTCGGAAAGACATCACGCAGCGTGGACTCGTAGCTTTGGGTTCGATCTGTGAGGTCGCCTCCCTGCGAATGCGCTGCTCGATCGCCTACATCGTAGCTCTCAACGTCGTCCACAGCTCTCAAGCCGAACGTGTCGCCGGGTCTTCCGGTGCTCCGCATCGATGGTCAGATGATATGACGGTGTGTCCGTTCCAAGCCCTTCGTGCTCAAGGACCCACGCGCGACCCGCAGCTCCGGCATCTGCTCCTTGCGCGCGACATTGGCGTGCGCTTCTTCGCCGGGTTCCCCATCACGTCGTCCGACGGCCCCGTAGTCGCCTGCCTGTGCATGGTCGACGCAAAGGTCCGAGACAAAAGCTCCCTGGGACTTCAGGCCATGCATCATGCATTGCATCGAATTCGCCTCCGGGGAGATGGTGAACCCGATGGCTGTCCACTTCAACTCGCGCGTGGTCCACACCATGATTACTTCAAATACATGTAAGAGCGTGTTCGCTACGTAGCTGGAGATGGAGATGGCCTGTCATCAACTCTATTTCTTGTCTGTTGATTGGTCAAAATAATATAACTCACAACGTGACAACTGGAGAATTACCATGTCTCCTTCTCCAGCTCTCAGAGGTGGAGACCGTCGGGGTAGCTGGAGATAGAAGCAGTTCAGCCACACACGCTATGGACGAAGAGGAAGCTCTACTGGTTGCTACATGCTCAGCTGTCGCACAGGTTGCAATCCTCCTAGCCGGCGAGTCCGATGATACACCACGAGGCCCAAAAGAACAGATTCGTACCGTGACCTCACTGCACTTTGAGCCAATGCTACAGTCAGCCGCGTATGCAAGTTGGTTTGAAGACAATCTTCGCTGCACGAAGCTGACATTCCTACGGATTGCTGGTTTACTACGAGATCAAGGTGTTCTGTTTGCTGCTGCCAAAGTACGGCAGCACAGCTTCGAGAAGAAAGTTGCAGCCGCGCTTTACTTTTTAGGCTCGACTGGTGGCTATCGAGAGGTCGGTGGTGCGATGGGTATGTCACGGAGCTACGTGATGGAGATTACGACGGAGGTGGTGCGCGTCTTACGAGCAATGGCGGCGGCTGTCATTTCGTTTCCTCGGAGGAGAGAGGACTGGGATGCGATCGAGTCAGGTTTCGCTGCGCGTCATGGATATCCTGGTGTGGTGGGCGCAATTGACGGATCTTTGATTGAGATTGAGCGACCGGATGATTTCGACGGCTTTTATTGCAGGAAGTGTTATCCCGCTTTAAATATGCAGGCTATTGTAACTACCGGTAATTTGTTTCTCAGTGTTGAAGTGCGTCCTGGATCGTGGTCGGACAGCAAATGCTGGAAGTACAGTGTAATTGGTCGTAATCTCTACAGCACTATCCCTGCTGGTACCCATTTCATTGGTGACGCTGGGTACGCGTTGCTTCCGGGGCTTATTGTACCGTACGATGAACGCGAGGAGGGGGGGACGCTGTCACGTCAGCAGAAAGAATTCAACTACCTTCACTCTAGTACAAGAATGGCGGTCGAGAGTGCGTTTGGTATTTGGAAAGGTAGATTCCGAATGCTTCAAGGAGCCATGAACCAGGAAACGCCGCGTGGTGCAGCCGATTTTGTTGTCGCTACACTAGTATTACACAACCTCATGATTATTTTTCAGGATACAGCACGAATCGCTCATTTCGTGGAGAAAGAGGAGCACGTCGAAGTCGACATGTACGACCACGACATCAACCAGCGGAAGATTGAAATTCTGAAAAGAAATGGACTTGCGGCTCTTATTTGTCAGTAGAAATTTAGCTGTAGCCACAGTTACACAACCGTGTTGTTGCTATTTCTAATCAAGTGTTGTAATAGAGTGTTGACCGCCTGTGTTTGCGCCTTCAATGTTTCAGTCATCTCCCGGAGTGAGCTTAATATCTCGCGATTGGGGGCCTCGTCGTTTTGCGTCCTTGCGATTTTGAAAGCTTCGGCAATATTGTTCAATCCTGCACCTATCGCTTTCATGCCATCGGCTGCAGCAGCCTTTTCGCGGTTGCGCTTACCTGTTTGCTGTCTCCACCCACTTGTCTGTGATGCAACTTGGACTCCATCGGCATCAGGGACATTCGAATCAGGAGCGACGGCGATTTCGTCAGGCTCCTCCGCGGCAGTACCATCTTCCTCAACGTTTTCGATGCTTCCAGCATCGCTGGAAAAGAAAGCATCCGCGCCCATGCCGTCATGGCATGACCACACATCACACATGGTGCTATAGCACGGAGGCTCCTTCAGTTCGTTGTCAGTAGCATTGCCGGTTTCTCCTTGCGAAGTACGGAAAGCCGTGTACTGCTTGTGCATGTGCTTTATCTATAACATCATAAAGACAAACCCACAAGTAAAACAAAATCAATAAGAAATCCAACACGTTATTATAGATTGCCTTGTACTTTACCTTTGACTTGCACTGGTGGGGTGTCACCTCGAGCCCCGAGACTAAATATGTTTCTGCAGCGACTAACATCCAGGCAGCGGCAAGCTGCTTCGCGCTTCTGGTGCCCTGAAAACGATGCTTGAGCGCCTCAAAACGAGACCGCAGCAGCCCATCAGCTGCTGCGGTCGTCCACGCAAAGGAGGGTTGCTCCGTAGCGTCGCCAGTATTGGCCTTCTTCTTCTTCTGATTCCCAACGCGGCGCTGTGAGTCTTGGCTGCGGGCTGACGCAGCTGCAACTCCGTGCGCAACAGGCGGGTCTGGCGTCTCTGAATGCGGCAGCGCCAGAGCGGAAGTGCGGGTATCCAGCTCTGTTTGGGTAGTGGCCGGGGTTGCATACACAGTCTGGGCAAGAGCAACGTAAGAGGCAGGTACGTTCAAACTAGCAGTAGTCAGCTCGAGGTCGCCACGGGCTGGCGGGAACGGAGGCGCAGCTCTCGGAGCGTCATCGGCAGCTTGGACCATCTTGCCGCGCGTCCGGTGTCTCGTTCCCGACCGACGAAGAAACAGCAAAGTGGGGAGGAGGGGAGCGACTCGTTGCAGCTGCACTGTGATTGGCTAATTTTACCTAGGTACGCTCTGTTGTAGCGAACAAGCTGGAGATGGAGATGCACCAACTCCCTGCAGATCTCCATCTCCAGCCACGTAGCGAACACGCTCTAATGTACAGTGTTTATGTGCCGCAGCTGCACTTCACTGAGGTCACGCGGATGCGGCTTATCACGCGCCTTACGCGAGCCCCGGTGCGCTCCAGTGGCGTCCACATCAGCAGTCGAGCATTCGCCTGTCACAGGCCCTGTGGTCATACCGACAGAGGCTGCTTGCGATAATAGGACTGCCTGGGTTGGCTTCGTGGCGACTGTAGCGACGCCCAGCGCCGCCGTGTTGATGTCCCGGGACACGCGCGACGTCGAGTACGGACCAAGCGGTGACGCGTGGTGGTTGAGCCCCAAGCTGGAGCAGCGAGGACACTACGCACTGCTGAAGGAGCTGGGACGTGGAGGTGCGAAGAGAAGTTGGAAATTTTTTTGAGAGGGAAGGGAGGAGTGTTAGAATACTAATTGGTTTCGTTTTTCCTGAAGGTGGAAAGGATTTTCAATCGTCCGTCTTGCCGTTGACATGCAGACTGAACAGGTAGGTTAATGGGGATAAAATGTTCAGGCGTTTGGGGCTGGATAGCTAAAAGTTTTGGGGGTTGAAATTACTGGCGGCGACGATTTTCGATCCGAAGACTTCGTCGTTGTAGACGATTCAGGCTGAGGTATATTGCTGTGTTATATAGCCTTGTTGGTGCTGGAGATACTGGGTTGGGCTGCTGATGCCTAGATTGATATTCTGCGGCACCTTAACACACACCAGAAGATCGTGTCGCTGCATGATGTGCTCTATCAGACGAAGGTGAGACGATTACGTTGACGGACTTGGTTGAGGGAGGCAAGTTCTTCACATCGTCGATATGCTTGCAAAGTGGATCTATGCAAGCAGTCCAATGTTACATCATTTTCTTGCTGAAATGAGGGAGTATCAGATAAACTCATGTAGTAGAGCACTAACTTCGGCGTTGCGAAGTTTCGCTATGCTGGAGTACGTGGTGTTCTCAACAATTACCCAAACCATGAACATGATAATGTGGTCGCATTGGACGTACATCGGTGCCAATAAGAAGACATATATTACGTAGTATACAGTTGGCATCTTGTAGCATCGTCTAGCAAGTACTCGAATCCTCTTCACCGCAATATACAATACTTCATCATTATTTTCATAACATCCATTGAACAAACTTGCCGACAGGCACGCGAACAGGTCCCATGGCAAGTTCAAGGAAGCTGACGATGAGATTGTAGTATTCACTAAGATACTTCAGGAGGCGGCTGATACGCAGTAGTTTGGGTATCTTCTGGGGTAAGACGAACGGAAAGTTGGAGATGAGGTCAACGATGAACCACGAGTGAAAGTATTTATTCGCGACTTTGTTTGGATACACCAAAGCCATCGGCTGGACGAACTACTAGGCAGCCTTAGTAGAAGGATTGCCTTCTCTTCGCAGACCGAGTGGAACTGGAGTCGCTGCACCTTACGCGTTTATCCCAAGGCTTTACGGACAGGATCCACTCCCCCCCATCTTTGCCGGTAAGCAGAAACAATTCAAAGCACAAGTATAATACTACTAATAGATAAACGAGATATCTGATCTAAGTTGCGCAGTCACCACTAGGTGACTTGCTACCGCACGCAACCAACCGAGCGCCGCAGTTTTCGGCTTCTGCTTCTTGTCGTCTGGGGTTTCTCCGAGCCCTTTGCAGCACCCTTCTGTTCATCTTCGCCGGTTCCTCTTCGGCTTATCGGAGGCTCAATACCCTTCGAAGTGGTTCTTTGGGGCTTATCCTTCTCAGCATTACCCACCACCACCGGAGCCTTCTTCTTGCTTGATATCCACCTTAGCTGGATACTTCTGCAATACCAGTAGCATCTTTAGGATCTCGTGTCTCCACTCCATACACGCCCGCAGAACACATTAATCACCACCTCAAAACCCATTATGCACAACAGCAAAGTAGAAACTACTTACAGAATTGTAATCGTTGGTGACGCCCACTATCCTGGATACCGGTACTGTTTAGAATTTCTGATGTACCGGTACATGACATTGTAGAGTATCGCTGTTGGATAGGCGCCACCGACGACCTAATTACCTGCTGGACACCGAGCGGTTGCCGTGTTTGGCCACCAGCGCGCCGCACGAGGCGGCCAGCACGGCCGCTGCAGTGGACAAGTTGACGGTGTTGGCGCCGTCGCCGCCCGTGCCCACGATGTCGAGCGTCGGGCGTCCGGACTGCAGCACAAAAGGCAGACGATAGAAGTCAGCGACCGTGTTGCAACCTCCTAAAAATTATCAAGTAGCGGCAAGAAACACGCACCGAAACGTGCACGTTCACGGCCTCGGGGCGCATGTGTCGGGCGAAGGCCGCGACTTCCGCGGCGCTCTCGCCCTTGGCGGCCAGCAGCGCCAGCAACACGCCCACACCCACGGGGTTCTCGGCCGCCTTCTCGGAGGCGATCTGCTGCACGGCGAACGTGGCCTCGGCGTCCGTCAGGTCCTCGCGGCGCGTCAGCTTGGCCAGCAGCGCGCTCAGCTCCATGGTCGTCATTGCTTGTGGAGGAGCTACCGGTACCGTCGTAAAAATCGGTGTATTGCTGTTGGATAGGCGCCACAGGCGACGTAATTACCGTCGTAAAAAGAATGTTTAAAAATGGGTAGCTGCTTTGTTTATATCCGATATAGGACCCTTTTGCGCAGCGTTTTTATCATAGCAGTACCCATTCTATACAAAAAAGCAGATGCTTCATACAAAACATAAGATAGAAGGGTTGACATCCCCACAAACATCAGCAATTTTGTATGAGATAGGTACAGATGTCATTTCGATGTGGATTGAGTGGTCCCTGTTCAAAACTCACGAAACTGGCTCATTCCAAAATCTTCCGAGATCCAAGCAAGTCCCTGCGTCTTCGTGAAACCCAAGCGAATCCCTGGTCATGTGCCAAGATCTGAAGTACCAAGATCGTAGGGGGGCTAGCAACTATAGCCGTGGCTGATGGTGGGTCCAGCTCTCTTATTTTGAAGATCTAGTATTCGTTTGCTAACTTGTTTGTGTATGTTCAATGATGCCCTCAGACTGAAGAGCTCAGGCCATGCTTTCTGGTGGGTATCTTTACCACGAGTCGATTTACATGATGGTGCAGTTGGCAGCAGTGGTCGACCTTCGTTGGGAGTTCAAGCACGCAATGGTGGTCAGTTTGGTTATGACTGACCACACATGGTTTCACCAAATTCAAGTCGTTGGATCAGTACATTCGTGCGTAGTCGGGCGCTAACGCCCGACGTTGACGTCAGCCCAGATCCGGGAATCAACGAACATGCTGGACTGTAGTACGGTGCGAGGCGCCACTGGTGTTACTGCTGGTGGTAGTCCTTTTGCAGATTACCATACGCGCTCTGCCGGTGTTACTGCTGGCAGTAGTTATAGTGTATTGATATTCGTGCACACCTGCGAATGTCTTCCTGTTTGTTGAGTCTCGTATTGTAAGCTAAGTCTACACAGACATGTACTGCAGTACAACATCACTATTAAAACCCAATAATACTTCAGTAACAAAGAGATGTACTACTGCTGTAGTATCTGAATGAATATGCTCAACCATGAAATACTACGAAAGAAATGCTGCTGCTGTTTCTGCTACGTACTTATGGCCCGGAAGCTCATCCTGTGTTGTCTTGGACGTTGGAGGACACCTCCGAGGAGACGGTGAACAGTGGACGCACGATCACCAGTCTACATGTATTACTACGCCTCCACGGAGCGTTCACTGACGCCACGTCAGACGCGGTCATGAGTCACGAGTCATGACCATTGTGATGGAAGACTACTGTAGTGCAAGCCAGAGAAAGCCACGGCAGCAGTTCGGTACATGAACTCCAGCGGACGAAGCCAGAAGCAGGATCAGCCTGCTGTAGAGAGCCGAGCCGAGCTCATAAAGAATAGTCCACCAAGGGATGTAAGGCACCGGATGATCTTTGAGACCCATCTTTCTGCGAAGTCTCGTAGTAATAATCCAGCCGATGCCGCAGCACCGCGATGTCTTGGTTAGCCTCAAGGACATCCTGCACGGCCCGAAAGACCAGACGACGCCCAGTGAGCATCTCCTACGTGGCTTGGCGCAGTCACGATCACCTAGCGCGTGCTGTCCCCGAGAAAGAAGTACGAGCCCCTTGGTCACCAAGTTGGTGTACCGTGATGGATACGTCACGCGTCCACGGAAGAGGTGCTGGCCGCCCAGGCTGGGCCCCAGCTGCCAAGAACATAGCAATTCGGAAATAGTCGCGAGTAATGGAGTTTCTGTCTGCTCGCGTGACCACGGTAGGAAGCCCTAACGCCACGGTGGTGGAAGAAGAAGCCCCGTTCACAGCCCAGGCGACTGCAGAGCCCCCCCCCCCCCCCCCATGCCCCCGTCGACCTCCAGCAGTGAGCACAACGCGTATGCGGACGTGCTGAGGTGATTGAGGCACAAGGAACCGCGGGGATAAGAGATGCATGAAGGTGGTTGTGATGATTGCGCGGTGCAACAGTGAGGCGCCGGCGATCCCCGTTCGCCTTGTGGCTGAGAACCCCACGGGTTACGTGGTCCGTGTGCAGGTGTGCGTCGAGGCCGCTGACCACGACGAGACGCACGATGAGCTTGATGGCATGCCGGTCACAACGCCGTACCCAGTGGTGTTCCCGTTCGACAAGAAGCGCCAGATGGCCAAGACCATGTCCAACACGGTGTACGTGTACGACTTACTGGAGCTGATCGAGTACAACCTGCTGCGCCAGTGGCGCAAGTACGTGCAGCAGTGTACGCGTGGTGGCGGTGCGAAGATCACCATCCCCAACCTGTTGACGGAGACGCGTGAGCCGATCCTGGACGCGACGGGTAAGTCTCTGACGGAGACGACGCGCCCGCGCGGTCAGAACGACATTGGCACGATGGCGTGGCTGCAGACGCTGTACACGCTGGAGTTCCTGAGATCATCATCATCGCCAACGACATCACGTTCAAGGCCGGCCCCTTCGGTACCCGTGAGGACACGCTGTTTGACCTGGTGTCGAAGCTGGCTCGCTCGAAGGGCATTCCTCGTTTCTTCTTCTCGGCTAACGCTGGTGTCCGCATCGGCATGGCCGAGTCCATCAAGGCCCTGTACAAGATCTGCTGGAAGGACGAGACCAACCCTATCATACCAAGGGCTTCGAGTACTTGTATCTGACCCCCGAGGACTACAAGGTTGCCTCGGCCGAGGGATCTGTGAACGCGGAGCTTCTGGTTACAAGCACGGGCGAGGAGAACTACTTGCTGGAGGACATCGCGGGCCGCGTGATCGGCTTTGGTGTGGAGTGCCTGCGCGGCAGTAGTACTATCGCCGGTGAAAAATCGGCGCCTACTATAATAGGACGTGTTCACGGTGATGTTCGCCTGCGGTCGCAGTGTTGGCATCGGTGTCTATCTGGTGTATCTGGGCCAGCGGACGGTGCCGAACGCCACGTACTCGTCGATAATCCTGACGGGTTACCAGGCACTGAACAAGCTGGCAAGGAGGTTTACTCCTCGAACGACCTAACGATCATGCTCACGGACGGTGTGACGCATCCGATGACCAAGAACACCTACTCGATCCTGGACTTTACCGGCGACTCGCCGCAGCCCGCTGGCGATCCGCGATCTGACGTGCATGGACGACGAGATCGAGCGCACAGAAAGTTTCTGCCCCGTGGGCACTACTGGCGAGTAAAGTTGACGAGGCCACGGGCACATGGTCCACGAGGAGGACAAGATGCTCAGCACCTGGGAGGCCGTGCGCGGCGAGATCCCCGGCTCTCCCATCTTCGTCATGAAGCTCGCGCTCAAGTCGCGCCACCTTGAGGTGCGCCTGCGGGTTGATACCTACGACAATGCCATCGCGTTCAGCGGTCGCGACTGCTCCGTGCAGCGCCGCCATCAGAAGATCGTCGAGGAAGGACCCGTGCTCGCCCCCACCGAGGAGGTCTGGGAGCTGATGATGCGCGCCACCACGCGCCTCGCCGAGGAGGTCGAGGAGGTCAACGCCGGTACTATTGAGTACCTCTTCAGCGAGATGCCCGATGACAAGGTCAACACCTTCTTCTTCCTGGAGCTCAACCCGCGTCTGCAGGTGGAGCACCCCGTGACGGAGATGATCACCCACGTAAACCTGCCGGCTGCGCAGCTGCAGGTAGCCATGTGCATCCCTCTGCACTGCATCCCCGACGTGCGTCGTCTGTACAACAAGGATGCGTTCGAGACGGCCCCCATTGACTTCAACACGGAGAAGCAAAGCCCCCCGCATGGCATGTCATTGCCACGCATATCACGACCGAGGGAGGACCCGAACGTCGGCTTCCAGCCCACCAGCCAGGAAATCAACTTCCGCAGCACCCCCGATGTGTGGGGCTACTTCTCGGTGGACTCGTCCGGCCACGTGCACGAGTTCGCCGACTCGCAGATTGATCACCTGTTCTCGTGGAGTCCGACGCGTGAGAAGGCCCGCAAGAACATGTTGACGATGTACTCGACGGTAGTGTGGATGTCACCACAGCTCCTTGAGGGCAAGGATCATGATGGAGTCCGACAATTTCAAACACAACCGCATCTCCACGTCGTGGTTGGACGAGCGTATCTCGCACCACAACGAAATACGTCTTCAGGGCCGTCCGGACCCTCTGATGGTGGTCCTCGTCGGTGCCGTGTGTTGCGCGTACCAGGCGACGATCGCCCTCCAAGAGGAGTACATCAGCCAGATCGCGGCAGCTCCCTCACAACCACTTCCTGTTCCAGGAGGAGTCGCTCGAGCTCATCTACGAGGGCATCAAGTACGACATCAAGGCGTGCCGCAGCGGTTCACACTCTTCTGCAACGGCTCGTACGTGCAGGTAGAGATCCGCACGCTCTCGAACGGTGGCTTCCTCGTGCTGCTGAACGGTAAGTCGCACGTCGCGTACGCTACCAAGGAGGCGCAGGGCCTCCGTCTCTTGTGGTTGACTGCCACACCCTGGTGACTGCATTGGTACCATGGAACTCGATGACCCGTCGTGCATGAAGAAGTCGGACGTGTACATGGGCAAGCTCCCGTCGTCGGAAAACACGAACGGAAACAGCACCGAGTCCACAAGATGCGGAAGTCGCTGGCTGTCCTCAAGAACGTTACTTCGCCCCGGAGGACCTCACGCAGAAGGCGTTGGTCGACCTGTTCCAGGCGCTCAACAAGTCTCTCCTGCCTGTGGAGGTGATCAAGAATACCAGTCGTCGCTGGCTGGCCGCATCCCGCTTGACGTGTTCGCCAAGATCACGGTCAAGCTGCAAGCCTTCAAGAAGTTTACGTCGCCGAGGTGGTTGAGATTCTGGACGAGCACAAGAAGACGCTCTCGACGGACCATCAGCGCTCGGACTTCGAGTCCTTTGTGATGACGCTCCGCGACATCACTTACAAGTACAAGCACGGTCTGCTGTCTGGTGAGGAGGCTGTGCTGACGGATCTGATCAACGAGTACTTCACGATGGAGACTGTGCACGCCAACTCGCACAACATCGAGGATGTGGTGATGGTTCTGCGTCAGCAGAACACGGCCGACCTCAACAAGGTTTTCGCTATCGTTCGCTCGCACAAGGCTCTGGAGGTGAAGAACAAGCTACTGCTGCAGCTCCTGGTCCAGATGACGCGCGACACGGCCATGGCTCCTCGCAAGTCGACGAAGACTGCTGCGTTTGTGCCGCTTCTCGAGAAGCTTGCTACGTTCACAGAGAACCAGTTCTCGCTGGTGGCTCTTGAGGCCCGTCAGCTTCTGATTGACAACAAGATGCCGTCCTACCGCGACCGCCTCAGCCAGGTGGAGAAGGTGCTCAAGGACTACATTGCTGATGGCTCGTCGACCGACCTTGCTGCCGCGTGGGGCAACCTGTTGGACCAGTCGTAACCGCTGTTCGACCTGCACATCTCGCTGCTTGACCACAAGGACAAGAAGATCCGTGAGTTGGCTCTTGAGCTGTACGCGCTGCGTGTGTAGCTCGTACCTGATCGAGTCAATGGAGACCATGGCCTTCAATGACATCTTCGCGAAGACGTTCCAGTTCAAGTCTCCCGTCGTCGGTGCGCTTGCGGTCGGCGTTGCTCCTGCCGAGAGTTAGACGACCTGGCGAGCCTGCTGCGCCGCAACAGCTATGTCAGCTCTAACGGTCAAACAAGGGCGATTTCTGTTTACCGTTAGTTCACTTTCTCTCACTCAATTCGCAGCCTAACATGTACTTTCACATTCTGTTTTGCTTCTCTCATGCTCTCGCGCAGAGAGTTTCGGTCGAGGTGCCTACGCATGTTGCCCTACGGGGTCACTACGGAAGGAAGCGCAATTGATGCATTGCGCTTCGCTTTCATCCTCCGAGGTGTTGCGGCAAATGACGTTCTACCAAACATTGAAGCCTTTGTTCGGGGGCCCCCAGGTCATATCAACCGCCAGGACGTACGCGACAATTTTCCTAAGCTTAAGGTACAGGAAGCCCCCCAACAAGAGCATGATCAAGAGGCGCAAGACGACCCGCACGAACACGAGCTGCATGAGGCCCCGCAAGAACTAGAAGGGCTAGCCGCACGTCAGGAGAACGGCGGAGGGCAAGAGCTGGACCAACATGTGCAGGAGGCTCCACAGCTCCAGGACCGACAGCACCGGCGGTGGTTACGGATGACGAAGAAAGCGAGGAAGAAGAGCGTGAAAATGAAGAGGATGAAGACCATGAGGACCCTCACCGCTACGACTACATCCGAGTGCTCCATTGGATCTACAACGATGCAGGCGATATGGACGCTATGGTGCGGTGGGCTGACTCACGTGTGCCAGTTGCGAATCTCAGTCGTGAAGACAGGATTGAGGCTTAGCGCCTTTTGCGCATTGAGCGTGCACGTGGGCGCGCTGAAGTCGGACCGCGGCGCCTTCGCCGGGCGTAGTACGCCCTTCTACGCCGTATACGGGTGGTACAGCAGTAGCGCCGCTGCCACCGTCAACGTAGTGTTTTTGAATACCAATACCCCTATTTCCCGTTACATAGTCGACACGAACCGACACAGAGGACGGAGCTCCGACATGTTTTGTTTAGCTTCAATAATGATTTTTGTGCACTTGTCGCCTAACATGTCGGAGGTTGGGACAGAGCGAGTAAAATATTATTTCATACTTAATCAAGTTGATACAAACATCATGTGTAAAACTTGTCTGACCCTCCGACATGCAGTCGGTCAGGGACTTTTTTTTCATGTACACGGGGAATGGGGGGTTAAGGTAACACCTTGCTTGAATCGCTTTTTCGTGCAAGGGAAATACTAAGAATGCATGATAGTGATTAACAAGGGGTAGGAAGGAACTCGAACTCGCGAACGACGTCGCGTAGATTCGAAGCACGTCTTGGAGGACCCGGTTGACTCGCTCCGTCTGGCCATCCGTCTCTGGGTGTGCTGCCGTCGACATCGACAGCTTCGTACCCAGAAGCTGGAAGAGACTGAACGCGGACGTGAACCGCGGGTCACGGTCAGAGACTTTGGCAGGCCACGATGACGGAAGACGCAGTCGATGAAGTGACTGAACCAAAATTGCCAAGCCGTGCGCGCTCGGATCTGGGAACCTGCGTACGCTATAATGGGACCCAGAGAATAAGTGAACTCCGAACGACATGGGATCAAGGAGCCCCAGAGTCAAAGTGCAAGCGAGAATCCCAGAGTCGATAATGGAGAAGTCCAAGAGTCGAGTCATCGAGAAGTCCAAGAGTCGAGTCATCGAGAAGTCCAAGAGTCGAGTCATCGAGAAGTCCAAGAGTCGAGTCATCGAGAAGTCCAGCAGTCAAGAGTCCAAGAGTCAAGATGCCAAAGAGAAGGAAGGCGTCCAGGAGAAGGAAGATGCCCAAGACGAAGAAAGTCCAAGAGTCAATCTGTGACGTGACTCAGGTCGACGCGTTGTCGCGTCGACCTGAATCAATTCAAGTCAGATCTCAAGATATGTCCGGAGCAAAGAGTGGTACTGTAGCGGGGCTACACATTCGGCTAACCTCACCTTAGTGCAACACGCACTAAGTGGATACATTCAGGTGGACCACATCGCAGTGTGGTCACCATTTATATTTGGAAGCAGTCCTATTGGTTAGAAAGCAGGGTCTTTCTACCAGGAATACTCAAGCATTAGGTCAGAGTTTCTGACAACCACTCGTTGGCAGAACCTCTCTTTATAGATATCAGTTTTAGGAGGAAAACCACAGTTAACATTCAAATCTGGAGCCCAGATCGGGATCAGATCTGATACCCAGGATCCAGATCCAGTATTACGGATCCGGCGATGGCGACAAGCCAACGGCCTGGTTGACGCAGAGCCAGTAGATGCCGATGGGATGATAGCTGGATAGAAGGATATGTAGATAGGATGGGATCGGACTTAAGCATAAATCAGTATCGAATTTGCCTTGGACATCGCAACCGCCTTCGCCTTCGCTTGGAAACGGGAACTACATTGGCCCTACGAGAAGAAAAAGAGGTAGCGATAAGAGATCTAGTGTTGATTAAGTCTGGACAATACATTGGCCAGATCTAGACCTTCCTAGTGATCTACCCTCAAGTGCGGATCCCAGATCCACCGGAGTTCACAGCTTGGCCGGTCGGGTCTTCGACACTCAACAACCACAGGTCCCGCTATAGGAAGCGGCAAGCATCGTAAGGAAAGGAACACCAAAGGCCAAGACCCCGTAAAGGCAACCCCATGGCCGGATCCAGATCCAGGCTAACAGATCCGAGTACAAGACTACTTGATCTGGAAGTACAACCGCGAGCTGCGTGAAGATTTCCGTGCCACTCCACCCCATCCCCGCATCTCGCCAAGACTGTCTCGACTTCAAGGCGTTGACACTTCGGAAGACTCCAGAAGAGCAAGACCCAGCCCTACCGACGGGTACACAAGGTGATCCAGTTCAGCACATGTCACGGCAGATCGGAGTACCCCTCCGTTAGTCGGTGTTCGGGCGCAGTTGGTAAGCCGGCCTAGCGATCTCGCAGACTTTTGCTGATCCCGCTACACCACACGAGCAAACTCGAGCCTCAATTCATTGGACCTTTCAGAGTCATGAAGGTAATCGGAGAAGCCTACACATCGGATATTCCTACGTCATTACGACTGCGCCCGATGTTCTACGTCGGGGGCCTCAAGAAGTACCATGCTGCTGCTATCCCGTCGATGACGAGCCCTCCGGCACCGGAGCGAACGCCCTTCACGACGCGCAGTCCGCGCTGCAGACTGGCGTGGTTGAGCTGCCGCTTGTGACGCCCCGGAGACATGCTCTCCAGCTCGCGAGTCCGCGCCAACAGCCAAGGATGTCGACATGGAGGAGGGCGAGGAGGAGCGAGACCCCTCGTCCCCAAGGCGCAATGAAACTAGCGTGGGGACTCGTCGTCCTCGCGAGGACGACTCGGACGCTTCGAGTTCCAAGCGCTCGCGTAGCGGCAGCGATAGGCCGCTCGCTGATGCTGGGGCGCTTTCTACGCTGCGGGTGGAGACGACGACGACTCCACTCCGTCCACGACTGTGGCTTCGCGCACTAATCCGGTGCACCGCCCGTGGATGCCGACTCCGAGCGAGATCCGCTCTCGCTACGGCAATACCACGCCGGTCAGCAGACACGCGTTGTACTCCTGCAACGCCATCGTTGATGACGATGTTACCAAGGAGCTCGACTTTGATCCGGCGACGGATCAAATACGTGATTATTACATCGGGCTCTTTCACGAGCTCCGATTCTACGTGAATAAGAAGCATTCCCGTAAAAGCAAGGTGGCCGAGTGGGAGGACTCTGCCAAAGCTGGGGGATGTTTGTTGAGAACTTCAACAGTAATCCCTCAGGCTACCGCGAGCGACTCCGCACTGCGGGAGAGCGCTACGAGCGCTTCTCGAAGCGGCCCAAGATTTTGCGTCTGCACGATGGTGCAGTCGAGGCGGGGATTCCGTGCGCAGTGCCGTCTGGCGTTGCGTGCGAGCGCTGCCAAGCTGGGGCAGTGCGGCTGTCCGAACGGGACCTTCTCGGGTACACTGGTATTAGTGTGCCCGTGGAGTTGAAGACACTGCGTGAGAAGTTAATCACGCAGTTGTCGTCCGAGAGTACTGAGGGTGATCGCAACACTCAGCCGAGGGCTGTAGGCAACTACAGCTCTCGCTCAAGTTTTACGCCCTTCGGCGGAGCTGCTGGTGGCGGGATTCGTACTCCGTCACCATTTCCGGAACGTCGCTCACCAGGACGTTCCGCGGCTCCCACGTATCGAGGTCAGGGGAGTATCCTAACCAACAAATACGAAAATGAACCGGTCCTTGGGTCCGGATCTAATGATCAACAATTCGCTGGACAATCCAGAGATTTCCCCCGCGTGCTTCTCGCAACGGGGGCGGCGGCGGTGGGAAGACGCCATGGGCCGTCGCCGGCCGAGATCTGGGAACGTTTGGAGGCGGTGGAACGCCTCCAGACGACTGAGCTCGCCGAGATGAGGCAGGAGCTGAAGCTCTTGAAGGCCCGGATCGGTCAGGCCGGGCAGACCGCTTCGAATATCCAGGTGAACTTGGGACGGACATCGTTCACTTGTCGGAACGCGTCTCTGCGCTCGAGAAGAGGATCGCTCCGAGTCACCGGGAGTAGGTGACTCGTGTTGCGAGTACCGCTTCAGCCGCCCAACGTAAAAGGTTGGGTGGAGGCGCATGTCTAGCGTGTACGCGTTGCCATGCTTCGCCAACACGGTGAATGGCCCGATGAAGCGCGGGGCAAGCTTGCTTGCTCCGAAGTCGGAAACTGCATGTTTAGCTAGGTTCTGTGTAGCTAACAGAACTAATGAACCCACTTTGAATTCATTTGTGTTTCCTCTGCCATTGTTGTCTCCGTTCAGCTTCTGTCGATCGACAGAAGCTGCAATAGCATCTTATTACGGCTTGGCGGCGCTGGACAAAGTCCATTGCCTTCGAGTTGAACGCCTTGTTCAACCCGTCATCCTTGTTCACAACAGGCCCAGCCTGTGTGTGGTTGTTGTTGTTTAGAGTGTCTACGCCCGGCGTAGGCACTGAACTCTCGTCGATTGGACTACGCGCAGTCCGTGCGCGTGTCGACACAGCTGATATGTTGCTCGTATCAGCGTGTTCATTCGGTATGTTTGAAACCGGATACCCTCCCCCACTTAAGGAAGGAGCTACCGCACCGATTACGCTCGGTACGCGTGGATGCCTCATGGCGTTCACGTAAAACGGTGTATGTCCTGTGGAGACATGCACCGAGTTGTTGATGGCAAACTCTGCCATCGGTAAGCAGTCGCTCCATTGTTTGAACGAATGGGCGTAGCTCTTCAAAGCGTCAACCAATACGCGGTTGACGCGCTCGGTTTGTCCGTCGGTCTGCGGATGATCCGCAGTCGACATGGACAGCTGTGTGCCAAGAAGTTGAAACGCTTCTTGCCAGAAACGCGCTGTGAAGCGCGGATCACGATCAGACACAATGTCGATCGGCATGCCATGGTGTCTAAACACCAAGTCAACAAACAGCTTGGCTGTCACTTCGGCTAGTACTGCAGCAAGATGAACCATCTTGCTGAATCGGTCGACAAAGACCACAAAACCAGTCCTCCGCTTGTTATCAGGCGGAAGACCAAACACAAAGTCCATTGAAATGGACTGCCAACACTCCGACGGAGTCGGTAGTGACTGAAGTGGAGCCTGCGAGAAGGCTGCAGGCTTCACGCGCTGGCAAACCTCTGTCGACATTCAAGTCCTCGATGCCGTCGAAGAGGGCTTTATTGGCATAGGTGACTTTGCCACGAGTCTTGTGATACTACCCAACAGAGATCGTACTCTTGGGGGAGCTTGACGTCGTCACCGTGAAAGTGACGACGGACGCCGAAGAGGCTGAAGATGTGGCAGTCGTCGCCGTGTTAGCGACGACGGTGTTGCTTGCTCCAGGTGCAGCAAGCTCGTCGGAAGTCTGCGTCGTTGGCGTGCTCATTTCGAAATGAGCACGAAGGTTCTCTCCGAAGAAGACTTTGGATTGATGTGCCGAGACCTGCATGTCAAGTCCTAACGGGGGGATGGTGTAGCGGGGCTACACATTCGGCTAACCTCACCTTAGTGCAACACGCACTAAGTGGATACATTCAGGTGGACCACATCGCAGTGTGGTCACCATTCATATTAGGAAGCATTCCTATTGGTTAGAAAGCAGGGTCTTTCTACCAGTAATACTCAAGCATTAGGTCAGAGTTTCTGCCAACCACTGGTTGGCAGAACCTCTCTTTATAGATATCAGTTTTAGGAGGAAAGCCACAGTTAACATTCAATTCAGTTCTCATTTTATCGCAAAAGCTACTATTTGTACCTTTATTTAGATCTAATTATACTTGTGGATACAAGTATACTTAATATAAGTTAAATACACTCTAGGCTTCATCATACATGTGCGCTTACGTGTAAGCTAAAGTACTGGGCTAAGTAAGCCCATTACAGGTACAAAAGTACCACAGTCCTGAGTCACACCCACATGCGAGGATGCGGACCCGACGTGTTGGACGATTACGCACGCCGAAGTTGAAGCTGGGACGCGCCCCATACAAATATCAAGATAAAAGAAGAGTGTGTGTCGAAGATCGACGCCAAGAACGCAAACAGAAATCCAGCAGAGATCTTCTAGCCAAGATAAAAGAGAGAGAGAAACCTAGATAACCATTAATGACAGAATCCGTTTTGCCTCAAAACCCGCAAGTGCTTCGTAATTCCGAGCACGGGAGCGAGGCGAATATCGCCTGGGACCAGAGGACAGCAGCCTACCACGTTTTTTAGGGACCGCCCCCGGAGGTCTGACTGCCCGAACGTCGACATCCAGACACACCGACCGTGCCAGGGGACGTGTGGGGATTCTCACCCAAAAAAGGTCAAGTCACAGTTAGGACGGGACCCGGGCTCGCACACCGGGATATAACCGTTACTATTCCATATCATTAGTTGGGAAGTACACTCTTTCGCAGAGGAGCTTTATCCATTCCATATTAACTGCAGTCTGGGAGGTTTGTTAGTGATCGGCCCCTGGAATTATTGATAGATTTCTGTGTGATAGGACTGTGTATTAGGTCTGTCTATTTTCCTCCAAACGGAGGTGGTGCGTGAGTCGAAGAGAAGAATATTGGTAAGGGTTCGTTTGGAGGTTGACCAGTGCTTCCAAGCGGAGAACCCTATTTGACTGGAGTGTTGACCCACCGTCCGAGGGTCCAAAAGAATAAGTGACGGGTAGTTGTTTGTATTTGTATTCTGTATATTAATCTGAGATTGGTTATATTAACTCTGGGAGTGGATCTGGTTGGTAGATCACTACTTCTCACTAACTGTACGAGCGTTGTTCGGAGGTATACGTCCACGCTCAGTACTCTTATATTTTCTATACCCATATATTAACAACTCACTAGGTGGAATCCGGTCCGCCGAAGATAAACGGCCCGGGAAGGGGATTACGCAAGGTACACACGCCACTCTGAACGAGGTTTCTCGTTTGGGGGTATACCCGCCTGTTCTCCTCCTGGAAGTTATTCTACTTTTGGAGGGGGGACAGGTCCCAACGAGGGTAGCACGCGAGCACTATACACCTGTGCGACAAAAGGCTGTCACCGACTTCGCCACAGAAGTGCGCCGATTTCTCAGCCGCGGTGACCGTGTCACTCACGGAGATGAGATGCACCATCTCCGTGAATCGATCTACGAAGACCAATACGCTAGTTCGACCTTCGGCATCGGGCGGGAGCCCGAAGATGAAGTTCATGGAGACTGAGCGCCAAGCCTCAGTCGCAATTGGCAGCAGCCGCAGGGGGGGCATGTGAAGACTTCAACAGCTTCGCCCGTTGACAGGTCTCGCAAGTGCGAACCCACTTGCACACCCACTTGTACATGTGGGGTCAGAGGAAGCCGCGTGATACAGCCGCGAGGGTCTTCTCGCGGCCCAGATGCTCACCCATGGGGCTGTCGTGGATGATCTGATCTCGTAAGTTGTCGGCATTGTGCACGACGACTCGAGGAGCATCGAACTGGTCGATGTTGTAGCACAACAGATCGCCGTAAAGGTGGTAGCGACCGATCTGGTTGCGCGTGTTGTGCGACTGATCCCCCAGCGTCTCGTCATTGAAGATCCCTTGCGGAGCTGCCATCAGATCATGACGTGCACCACGCGATCGACCTCGTGCCCGGATCGAAGTACTGCGTGTCACGGCAGTGGTCGCTGCCGCGCGACCAGGTCAAGGCCATTGACGACTTCTTCGAGGGTCACCGGCAAGCCAGCCACGTTCGCGAGCGTATCTCGCCGCACTGGAGCCCGACCTTCTGTGTGAAGAAGGCCACCGGCGGATGGCGCATCGTTCACGCCTTTAACAAGCTGAACGACGCCACCATCCCAGCGCAGACGCCGATCCCCCGCAAGGCCATGGTACTGGACTCCATGTCGGGCAGCGTCATCTAGTGCGCCATCGACCTGACCGACGGCTTCTACCAGATTTTGATGCGAGAGAGCGACATTCCTCTCACGGTCGTCAGCACTCCCAGCGGCATGCTCTGGGAGTGGCTTGTCATGCCCCAAGGCCCGAAGTACGCACCTGCGACGTTCAATCGCATGGTGTCCCATGTGCTTCGCCCACTCCGTGACTTCGCACCGAGTTACTTTGTCTACATCTTCGACCACAGTCGCGCTGAAAGAGATCTCAGCGCGGTCGAAGTTCATGTGTGCCACTTGAGGTAAGTCTTTCAAGTGATGAGAGAGAACAAGCCCTATGCCAACATCAAGAAGTGCGTCTTTTGCGCACCGGGGATTCCGGTGCTTGGCTGTTACGTGGGCGCTGGTTAAAACGTCCCTAAAAAGTGTTCTAAAAGTGTTCTAAATGACCTAAAAATGCTACAGTCTTTTCGGTAAACTTGCCGGTATTAAAGCAGTATTTAGTACTGAATAGACGCGAATTTGGTCGATTACTATTTCGTTCAGAGTAAGTTCTAGCCGGACACTCGCGCGTTGGCACTCGCACGCGGAATTAGCGGCGACGCTTCGCGTCCTACTCCACGCTATTGCGTCTTACGCGAAGTCCTCGGCTTCGGCCAGGCGCGGTGTCTAGAAAAACAACTACTTGTCAGGGCAAATACTCCGGCTCACGCACCGACCATTGCAGACCTTCGCTTCGCTTCGGTTGCAAACAGTGACGCGAGGCAACTGGAAGTTTTCCAGAATGGCCAGTTCGCAGCTGCCCAAGGTGCAGAGCCAGAGAGTGTCGAATGGAGATCTGGATTCAGGGTGGTACAAGAACGGTACACTCGAAAGTGTTGACTGGTTGAAGATCGCGAGGACAGTTACTCGGAACACGTATAGGCTCACAGGCACGGAGGCGTCCCACCCGAAGAAAAGATTCGGGATGGAGGTATAGCGCCCGGTCCGGCCGCCGACTTCCCTTTGCGGCAGGTACCCTGGACGATAAATGCGTTCACCCGCTTCGTTTCAGCTGGTGCGCGTGCCCGGATTTGGTTGGCTAGGATTTCACTGGATTTGTATATTTGATTTGGATCTTTAAAGGGTGCTGAGAGCTACTAACTGACTAACTGTGATGGTTATGGCTGGAAGTGAGAGTACACGCGAAGGAGGACGGAGCGCACGCATAGGAACGCGACGCTCGCGTCGAACTCAAGGAGTGCCGCCTGAAGAGCAACTCTCCCTCGAATAAGTTGAGAGATCTGCTCGACGAAGAAATGCTGAGAGACGCAAGGCGGCCCGCGAGGAGAAGGAGTCAACGGATGCTCAAGATCAGCTCTGGAGCCGGTAGTTCAGGATGCGCACCAAGCTTCCCCGGATACCGGCGCTCGAGAAGGTGTGAACGAAGGATCCTATATCGGAGTCCCAGGGTGCGTCCACCCCGGATACACCCGTCCAGGCGTCAGCGGGAGACGCCGTGAAGATTGAGTCATCGGCTGCGGATGAGACTTCGGAATTGTCTTCTCCGGTCCAAGATGTGGTGACGCTGGGGGAAGAGACAGCCCAGCTCACGTGTAAGGAAGAGGTTCACTACCGGTCGTTCAGGAAGAACCAGTGACACACGTCCCAACGGAAGTCGAACAAACGAGTCTGGATGTGACGATGTCAAGCCCGGCCACCCAGATGAATGCTCACGAATCACCGCCCGAGTCGACAGCCGTGCGGACTTCCCAGATGGTCATCGACTTGACCGGAGGAGTGTTGCCGAATGTAATGGGCCCTCCATTTACATAAGTAGGTAGATCTCTTACAGATATTACATAAGTAGGCACAGCAGCACACGGCTAGCGTGTGCTGACATGTCATCATCTGATTGGCTGAAAGTGGGGGAGCCAGACCCCATTCCAGCCAATCAGCTGCTGACCTGCATTTGAGTGGTTCACATTAGACCACGGGCCCCCGCCCTGGTCCAATAATAAAACAGAGTTGATTTTACTTCGGACTTAATACTTGGTCTCAGTATTACTGAGCACTGGACGCTTCCTCACCGCTACGTGTAACCTAGTGACGGGTACTCACTAGGCCCGTTACACCTGGTAGCACTTTGTAGTCCTTCCCATGACCAAGTTCGAGATGAGTGAAGACCAGCCCGCCGGACCTCCAGCCATGACGCTGGAGCACGCGACCTTCCCCCATCTGACGTCCATCGAGTGGCAGGCACTCCACTGCCTCGCGGCGGTGTCCGGAGAAGTTGTCGTCACGTCGCTGCTGAGCTCAGCGACGCCCGACCAACAGTGCCTAGCCCTCCAAGAGTTCATGGCGGATGGCGCATCGTTCACGCCTTTAACAAGCTGAACGACGCCACCATCCCAGCGCAGACGCCGATCCCCCGCAAGGCCATGGTACTGGACTCCATGTCGGGCAGCGTCATCTAGTGCGCCATCGACCTGACCGACGGCTTCTACCAGATTTTGATGCGAGAGAGCGACATTCCTCTCACGGTCGTCAGCACTCCCAGCGGCATGCTCTGGGAGTGGCTTGTCATGCCCCAAGGCCCGAAGTACGCACCTGCGACGTTCAATCGCATGGTGTCCCATGTGCTTCGCCCACTCCGTGACTTCGCACCGAGTTACTTTGTCTACATCTTCGACCACAGTCGCGCTGAAAGAGATCTCAGCGCGGTCGAAGTTCATGTGTGCCACTTGAGGTAAGTCTTTCAAGTGATGAGAGAGAACAAGCCCTATGCCAACATCAAGAAGTGCGTCTTTTGCGCACCGGGGATTCCGGTGCTTGGCTGTTACGTGGGCGCTGGTTAAAACGTCCCTAAAAAGTGTTCTAAAAGTGTTCTAAATGACCTAAAAATGCTACAGTCTTTTCGGTAAACTTGCCGGTATTAAAGCAGTATTTAGTACTGAATAGACGCGAATTTGGTCGATTACTATTTCGTTCAGAGTAAGTTCTAGCCGGACACTCGCGCGTTGGCACTCGCACGCGGAATTAGCGGCGACGCTTCGCGTCCTACTCCACGCTATTGCGTCTTACGCGAAGTCCTCGGCTTCGGCCAGGCGCGGTGTCTAGAAAAACAACTACTTGTCAGGGCAAATACTCCGGCTCACGCACCGACCATTGCAGACCTTCGCTTCGCTTCGGTTGCAAACAGTGACGCGAGGCAACTGGAAGTTTTCCAGAATGGCCAGTTCGCAGCTGCCCAAGGTGCAGAGCCAGAGAGTGTCGAATGGAGATCTGGATTCAGGGTGGTACAAGAACGGTACACTCGAAAGTGTTGACTGGTTGAAGATCGCGAGGACAGTTACTCGGAACACGTATAGGCTCACAGGCACGGAGGCGTCCCACCCGAAGAAAAGATTCGGGATGGAGGTATAGCGCCCGGTCCGGCCGCCGACTTCCCTTTGCGGCAGGTACCCTGGACGATAAATGCGTTCACCCGCTTCGTTTCAGCTGGTGCGCGTGCCCGGATTTGGTTGGCTAGGATTTCACTGGATTTGTATATTTGATTTGGATCTTTAAAGGGTGCTGAGAGCTACTAACTGACTAACTGTGAAGGTTATGGCTGGAAGTGAGAGTACACGCGAAGGAGGACGGAGCGCACGCATAGGAACGCGACGCTCGCGTCGAACTCAAGGAGTGCCGCCTGAAGAGCAACTCTCCCTCGAATAAGTTGAGAGATCTGCTCGACGAAGAAATGCTGAGAGACGCAAGGCGGCCCGCGAGGAGAAGGAGTCAACGGATGCTCAAGATCAGCTCTGGAGCCGGTAGTTCAGGATGCGCACCAAGCTTCCCCGGATACCGGCGCTCGAGAAGGTGTGAACGAAGGATCCTATATCGGAGTCCCAGGGTGCGTCCACCCCGGATACACCCGTCCAGGCGTCAGCGGGAGACGCCGTGAAGATTGAGTCATCGGCTGCGGATGAGACTTCGGAATTGTCTTCTCCGGTCCAAGATGTGGTGACGCTGGGGGAAGAGACAGCCCAGCTCACGTGTAAGGAAGAGGTTCACTACCGGTCGTTCAGGAAGAACCAGTGACACACGTCCCAACGGAAGTCGAACAAACGAGTCTGGATGTGACGATGTCAAGCCCGGCCACCCAGATGAATGCTCACGAATCACCGCCCGAGTCGACAGCCGTGCGGACTTCCCAGATGGTCATCGACTTGACCGGAGGAGTGTTGCCGAATGTAATGGGCCCTCCATTTACATAAGTAGGTAGATCTCTTACAGATATTACATAAGTAGGCACAGCAGCACACGGCTAGCGTGTGCTGACATGTCATCATCTGATTGGCTGAAAGTGGGGGAGCCAGACCCCATTCCAGCCAATCAGCTGCTGACCTGCATTTGAGTGGTTCACATTAGACCACGGGCCCCCGCCCTGGTCCAATAATAAAACAGAGTTGATTTTACTTCGGACTTAATACTTGGTCTCAGTATTACTGAGCACTGGACGCTTCCTCACCGCTACGTGTAACCTAGTGACGGGTACTCACTAGGCCCGTTACACCTGGTAGCACTTTGTAGTCCTTCCCATGACCAAGTTCGAGATGAGTGAAGACCAGCCCGCCGGACCTCCAGCCATGACGCTGGAGCACGCGACCTTCCCCCATCTGACGTCCATCGAGTGGCAGGCACTCCACTGCCTCGCGGCGGTGTCCGGAGAAGTTGTCGTCACGTCGCTGCTGAGCTCAGCGACGCCCGACCAACAGTGCCTAGCCCTCCAAGAGTTCATGGATCGCGAGCTCGCCGAAGTAAAGCGGCGAGTGTCAACTCCCTCGCACGCGTCCAAGAACAACGCCGTGAAGATGGAGACGTCATCATACTCTGGGACTGGCCCAGACCGTCTCCCCCTGAACCGCTGGTTCAGGGAGATTGACATCGCGATCGCCTCGAGGTTGATCGAGGCGCCGTCAGCGAAGGTGAACTTCTTGCTGTCCCGTCTTTCCGGCAAGGCCAAGGAATGGGCCCTCGACAAGCTCGTTGTCGACCAACTCGCGTTCCCGACTCTGGAGGCGATCCAGAGTGACCTGCGTCTCACCTTCGAGCCGCCTCAAGATGAGTCGCGCGTGCGCGCGATATTCTTCGCCCTCAAACAAGGCAAGATGTCCATGCGCGACTACGTCCAGAAGACGCGCCACCTCGCTTCGTGTATCGTCACGAAGCCGATCGACATGGCGTCTCAAATCCACGTCTTTGTGTTCGGCATGCGCGAAGGCATGACGAGGTACTGTCTCACGCGAGCTGAGCCCGCCACTCTGGAAGAAGCTTTCGCCCTCGCGCTACGCGAGGACTACGTGGTGGCGTCGTCGTACGCGAGGCAGATGCCTGCGGAGGTTCCCTCGTCGGGGCCCGAGCCCATGGAGATCGACGCCATCGAGGCGTCGCAGCGCCAGCAGTGGTCGTCCTCGGGGCGAGGACGAGGTGGTCGTGATGCACGCCCAATGACCTGCTTCCGATGCCGGAAGGCTGGGCATCGCGCGGCAGTGTGCCGCGCGCCGGCTCCGGTCATTGCGCACATGGAGCATTTTGCGTCCGACGAGAAGACCCTGACCGCACAACAAAAAAACGGCCGGGACCAGTAGGGGCGGGGCGCCCTACTGGTTGGAATGGAGGTCCGGGTCCCCCGGTGGCAACCCGACCTTCTAGCCCCCCCCGTGCTTCATGCACACTTTAATGCCACCACTGCCAGTGGCGACTCGAGACTGATCATTGTCAGTCTTCTTGTCGCCGGCGCCCGGCGACCTCTCCGCGCGCTCCTGGATTCAGGCGCGACGAACAACTTCTTCCGAGCTTCGTGCCTGTCGATACTCCCCGCGGGCATTCCCGTGCGTGACCTTCCTGGGGATGTGGTTGTCAAGGTTGCGGATGGGAAGCCTCGCCGTGTGACACGGCGAGAGGTGTCGTTGCCGTACACGTTTGACGGTTTCCACAGCAACGACAACTTCATTGTCTTCGATATGAATTACGCGTTTGATTGCATCCTGGGTATCCCATGGTTGGTCCGTTACCAGCCCCAGATCGACTGGTTGGCTCGGTCGGTCAAGCGGCGCCAAGACTTCGACGTGACCGAAGTCTTCACGCATCTCTTGGTCGCGCCAAGAGATTGGCCCCATGTCACAGTCGTGGACGGGGCGTCCACGACGCACGTTGTGCGCCGAGCGAGCGATGGCCCTCTCTGCACGACATGCGCAGTGCTGCTGACTGGTGATGAAGATGAAGAACCCGCGCGTGGGCGCGCGGGCGAGAGGCGATCGGTTGAGCATCCGTGGCTCCCGCGGATGAAGAATGAGACGGTCGAGCAGCGGCTCCCGTATGCGAACGAAGCGGTCGAGCAGTGGTTCCCGCCTTCCAACAAGGCGGTCGAGCAGAGGTTCCCGTCCACCAATGAGGCGGTCGAGCAGGGGTTCCCGTCTCCCAACGAGGCGGTCGAGCAGGGCCTCCCGCATGTTGATGAGGCGGTCGAGCAGGGGCTCCCGCAAGACGATGCCGCGGGCGAGCAGGAGCTGCCACCGCGCGTGAACGGCGCGGTCGAGAACGAGCTCTCGCGCCTAGAGGAGGGTGAAGCCTCGTCCAGCGAGAGCGACACCTCAGTCTCGAGCAGGGGCTCGAGACGCACGAAGACGTCCCGTCGATCGCAGAGGCGATTGAAGCCTCGCCGTGCGGTGAACCCACCCTCAGCCCCGACTGAGTCGGTCTGCACGGTCGAGTATGTGGACGGCGCCCCGAACCGCACTCGTGTCATCGAGGTCGCGAGTCCGCCTCGCGACGCCAAGTCCATCACGAGTCTCCCAGGCCTCTCCCGGAAGAACTTTCTCCGAGACCTCAAGGCCGGAGACATTGAGCAGGTGTGCTTGATCACCGATGGTGACTCGGTGTCACATGCGATCAACTCCGTCGACTCGGCCGACACGTCATCGCGTCCGAAGAGCGCTGAACCAAAGTCAGCGCGTGAAGAGCGCTTTGCTGCGCAGTCTTGGGAGTCGCTGAAGGCGTCGGGCAACCCGATCTACGAGACGGCTCGTGAGTTTGCCGACGTCTTCCCCGACAAGATTCCGGCAGAGCTGCCAGCAGATCGTGGCGTGCGCCACGAGATCGACCTCGCGCCTGGCTCGAAGTACTGCGTCACACGGCAGTGGCCGCTGCCGCGCGACCAGGTCAAGGCCATTGACGACTTCTTTGAGGGTCGCTGGCAAGCCGGCCACGTCCGCGAGAGTATCTCGCCGCACTCGAGCCCGACCTTCTGTGTGAAGAAGGCCACCGGTGGATGGCGCATCGTCCACGCCTTCAACAAGCTGAACGATGCCACCATCCCGGCGCAGACGCCGATCCCCCGCAAGGACATGGTACTGGACTCCATGTCGGGCAGCGTCGTCTACAGCGCCATCGACCTGACCGATGGCTTCTACCAGATCCTGATGCGAGAGAGCGACATTCCTCTCACGGCAGTCAGTACTCCCAGCGGCATGCTCTGGGAGTGGCTTGTCATGCCCCAAGGCCTGAAGAATGCACCTGCGACGTTCAATCGCATGGTGTCCCATGTGCTTCGCCCGCTCCGTGACTTTGCACCGAGTTACTTTGACGACATCTTCGTCCACAGTCGCGCTGAAGGAGATCTCAGCGCGGTCGAAGTCCATGTAGGCAAGTCTTTCAAGTGATGCGAGAGAACAAGCTCTACGCCAACCTCAAGAAGTGCGTCTTTTGCGCGCCGGAGATTCCGGTGCTTGGCTGTTACGTGAGCAAGAATGGAGTACGCGCTGACCCAGAGAAGATTTCGTCTATTTGTTTATGGCCTACGCCTACAAGCCCCACTGAGCTTCGTCAGTGGCTGGGTCTGGCGAACTACTTGCACAAGTACACGAAGGACTACGCTGGATTGATCCAGCCTCTCTCGTCTTTGCTGAAGAAAGACGCCACGTGGTTGTGGCGTCCGGAGCACCAAGCCGCGTTCGACTCGGTGAAGAAGAGCTTGGCGTCAGCGCCAATCTTGATGCTTCCAGATGACTCGAAGCCCTTCCACGTCGTGTGTGACGCTAGCGACTTCGCTATCGGGTGTGCGCTCATGCAGTTCGACGACGAAGGTCGTGACCGAGTCGTGAGCTACCAGTCACGACAGATGAAGCCGGCGGAGCGCAATTACCCCGTCCACGACAAGGAGCTCCTTGCGATGCGGTACGCTCTGATCAAGTTCAGAGTGTATCTGCTAGGTGAGCAGACGTTCGCTGTGTATACGGATCACGCATCGCTGCGGACAGCGATGAAGTCGCCTCATCTCTCCCAGCGTATGGCTCGCTGGTTGTTGTTCTTCGCCGAATATAACTTCGTCGTCCACTACAAGCCGGGCAAGAACAACATCCTCGCCGATGCACTGTCTCGGCGGCTCGACTACGACCCTCGGACTGTGCTGGGTCGTCAAGTGATTGACGACGAAGATGAAGATGACGACCATTGTGCTGTGTGCATCGCGTCAGGCATCAACCTGACGAACGTGTCTCTGGAGATGGATCTGCGCGACGAGATCGTCGCGGCGTACGCAGACGACGCGGTCTACGCCGGCATTGTGGCGTATCTCCGCGCCCCCAGTGATGAGACGCTGGGGGCTTTGTCGCGCAACACGCGCAACCAGATCGACCGCTACCACCTTGACGGTGATCTGTTGTGCTACAACATCGACAAGTTCGATGCTCCTCGCGTCGTCGTGCCCAATGACGACGACTTGCGAGCTCGGATCATCCACGAGTTCCACGACAGCCCCATGGGCGCGCATCTGGGCCGCGAGAAGACATTCGCGGCTGTTTCACGCGACTTTTTCTGGCCCCACATGTACAAGTGGGTGCGCAAGTGGGTCCGCACTTGCGAGACCTGTCAGCGGGTGAAGCCGTCGAAGTCGTCGCAGGCTCCCCTGCGACCGTTGCCGATTGCGACTGAGGCCTGGCGCTCAGTCTCCATGGACTTCATCTTCGGGCTCCCACCCGACGCCAAAGGTCTGACCGGCGTCTTGGACTTCGTGGATCGATTCACGAAGATGGTGCATCTCATCCCCGTGAGTGACACGGTCACCACGGCCGAGACCGCGGCGCACTTCATCGACTGCGTCTTCCGCCATCATGGCCTGCCAGAGTCGATTGTCTCTGACCGTGACCCGCGGTTTACGTCCGCGTTCTGGTCCAGCCTCTTCCAGCTTCTGGGTACGAAGCTGTCGATGTCGACGGCAGCACATCCGGAGACGGATGGTCAGACGGAGCGAGTCAACCGGGTCCTCGAAGACGTGCTTCGAAGCTACGCAACGTCGTTCGCGAGTTGGAGCTCCTTCTTGCCCCTTGCTGAGTTTGCACTCAACAATGCTGAGCACGCGTCAACGGGTCTGACGCCATTCTTCGCTAACAACGCGCGCCATCCGCGCGTGCCTGCTCTCATCGCCGTGGGCCACCCCACGGCGCCTCGTGGCTCCACTCTGGGTGGGGATGAAGATGATGTGAATGACATGACGAGTGCAGCTCACGAAGACGTGACGCTGAATGCTGTCACCCGCTCAAAGACGAAGAAGGCCCTCGCGACGCCGGACATTGCGGCGTCTCCTCTCGCAACATGGACTGCCCGTACATTGATCGACCCAGGCAACGCTGGCGTTCCAGTTGCAGCTGCCAACTACGCGCCGAAAACTCCGGCGCGTCCCGTCGACAACGCCGCTGTTTCGGAGTTCGTCTTGCAACGGCAATCAATTGCCCGTTTTGTGCGCGACGCACTGCAGGACGCAGTGGACAAGCAAAAGGAGAATGCTGACAAGCGTGGGCGCAAGAACACGGCTACCTTTGCGACAGGAGATCAAGTACTCCTGTCAACTGACGGCATTCGGTCATCAGCAGTGACTAATCTTGGCGCGAGCAAACTCGCGCCTCGATTCATTGGACCTTTCAGAGTCATGAAGGTTAATGGAGAAGCCTACACGTTGGATATTCCTACGTCTTTACGGCTTCACCCGACGTTCTACGTCGGGCGACTCAAGAAGTACCATCCTGCAACTATCCCGTCGACGACGTCCTCTTCGGCACCGGAGCGCAGAGCGAACGCCCCTCACGAGGCGCAGTCCGCGTCGCCTCCAGCTCCGCCCGAGCCTGCGCAACCTGAGTCGTCGCCGCCTCAGCCTTCGTCTGAGCGCCCACTGCACGATTCGAATCGATCTCCAAGTCGTCTTGGGCAACCCAAGCGTTCCGCTACCGACGCGAACCTCCCCCGCCGATTGTTGACTCGGCTGGCGATACACGTTGGATCGTGGATCACATCGTGGCACACGAAGACCCTCCTCGTGCTACGTCTCGTACCCGTAACCGTACGAGTGATCAAGCTTCGCGCGGGATTCCTGCCGCGCGGCGTTACCGAGTACGCTGGCTTGGCTTTCCACCAGACGACGATACGTGGAAGCCACGCTCGACTCTCCTCCGGGACGTCCCGGACGTTGTTCGCGAGTACGAGTACGAGATCGCGAACGACAGTGAACGGGGACCCTCGACGCTAGCGCGCGGCGAGGCTCGCCGCGATGATTAAGACCAACAACTGATGACGAACCCCGGACTCGATCCGGTGACCTTCGGCTTGACGACTCAGTGCTTGACCACTGAGCTGGCTTGGCTTCAAGTCACCTCGATGGCGACTTTGACTGTGGAACCAAGCTTCGCTTCCAGGTGACTGCAGTGGATCTCCTACTCGGTTGCCGAGTGCCTGGCGTTTGGAGACATCAAAGCGCGCGTGGAAAAGCTCTGGACGCTCACGCATCGTGAACGAAGCGTGTGTCCCACGTGGGGATTGAACCCACGTGCACCAGGATGGAACAGTGCGTCCTTGCGCACTGCACCACGCCGCCGTCAGTCACCGGCGATGAAGATGTCCAAGCTGGTCCTGTTGGCGCGTCGAGTCGAGTCGACGGCCCTGTCCTCACGCCAGCAGTTACTTCGAAGGGTCGCTTCGAAGAGTCGTGTTGCGGTGTTTGCCATCTTGGATCTCCACACTCATCGGGGTGCTACTCTCCATGCTCGCGCTCGATGCCGAGCGCCGTGTCCGTCGTCCGAGCTGCGTCGGTCGCCATCTACCGCGTTTGTCGTCCCGCGGTTGTCTTCAGTTGTTTTCCAGTGTTATTTGCGCTTACGTTGCGTAAGCGCAACTTTGAGAGGAGGGTGATGTAATGGGCCCTCCATTTACATAAGTAGGTATGAGACGAAGCGGGTGAACGCTTTTATCGTCCAGGATGTATAGCGCGCCCAGGGGTTGGATAACTGGTATTCCAGAATGGACCAGCCCCGGTTAACTCGAAACACACAGTAGAATGACTCGAGTCGGCGTGTGACCTTGTGCAATCCCTATAGGTGTCGATTAATTCGGCGGACCGTCTTTCAACCGGAAATGTAACAATCAATTAGATACAAGAATACAGAGAACTTCCAAGTTCCTCTCAACTGGGAGATCCCGAATGGAGGCAAGCTTACGAGCAAAGACCTTTCCCCAAACAACCACTCTCAAAATAACCAATAACAATACAGAGTTTGTACATACAATATGCAGCCTGTCAACTTCAGGTTACAACCCGGATACAGGGAAATCCGGGTTGCCCAACGCGCACCACCCTCGACTGAACGAGGGAAACCACAAATATAATCCTAACACAAGCAATCGGGCTTGAATCCCGGGGGGTGATTGCTACTACTTCCCCGAGACTGCAAATGGAACATGGAATGCAGGGGTCCTCTTTCGAGTGTCCACAGGCAATTTAAAGATATGAAATGGGTAGACCAACCTGATGGCAGCCTTTTTGGGTACCCAATTTGATTTGAAGCGTGTAGGTGAGAGTTCCTTGTGCTGTTGCATCGACCTTGGACGTCCGTTGGTGTACGCGGCTCCCGGACCTTCCTTTGGATTCTCCTTTGGGTAGCAGATAAATGGCGTCGTCGTCCTCGGCGAATATACGCCCCAGGGTCAATGGCAAATGGATGTGAAGTCCACTTGGGCTCTGGGACGCAAAACAAACTCTGATTATCTCTTATCTCTCTCTCTCTCTTTGGCTATCATTTCTTTCTTTCTTTCTTGGTATCTGGGTTTTCGGCGGTCTCCTCTGCTCGAATCGCATGCACTCCTCCCGGATGACTGAGTTTCAGTATACTTGGGAGTATGTTGAACTCGCGGAGAGCCGCTCACTCATCTTGCACTGGCGGCAGTCTTGAGCAATCGCACTTCGTGCGCTGGCGCGCTGTCGCCACTTGATTGGCTTGTCCCGAAGATCGCTGGCTTAGGCGTAGCACTGTCTGGATCTTGGTCTCATGTTCGCATGGGTGCCTGATTTGGCACGCCCCTGGGGCTTCGTTGATTGGTCGGTTCGTACTTGGGTACACTTGCCATCCGGGGTGACATTCATCCGGGCTGGCATCGAGTCCTAGCAATCATCCGGGATGTACAGTCGTCATTCAGGTTGCACGGCAGTCACTCGGGGTGGTTGGGAGTCGACGATCCTGGACTTCACTTCGCGTTCATCATCCTGGTCAAACTCCATGCTTCATCACACTTTCGGGGACTCCGTGGCACTGGTAACTTGAGCGTTGGTTCTCTTCATGGTGGTGGTTGTCTCGCAGAGTAGAGGTGATGACCTTCTTGGGCTGTGGGTGTATCATTCAGGCTGTTGAGTCTTGGGGTATCTCAAAATTGGTACTTCGGCTCGTCAAGGCAGGCTGCCTCCCGGGATACATTCACCGGGGGCGTTTGGCCCCTTCCAATGGGTACCTGCCTCAAGGAATTCGGCGGCCGGACAGGGCGCTATAACACCAACCCGAAATAGGCCTCTTTCGGGTGGGACGCCTCCGTGCCTGTGAGCCAATACGAATCCGAGCACCTTCTCCCGTGATCTTCAAACAGCCAGGATCTCCATCTTACGCCATCTCGAGCCACGCTCCATACACGCGAAACATATCATCTTCGAACCAGACGGCTGAGGAAGGCAACTCTAAAAATTCCAAGTTGCCTCGTGTCAACCGCCCCTCTGGTCACGGACTTTCACTGAGGAAACAACCTCCGAAGTGTCAGGCCACGAGCAGACTACCACGCGAACGAAGGCGTCCGGGGTGAGCAACCATCTTGAACCGCAGGGCTCCAAATGACCTTCCCAAATTTCTGAACTTTTCGTGTCCTCGCGGCTCCAACGGCCAGGTCAATCATTCGACCAGTCTTCAAACGCGATACCAGTCCAAGCGTACAGCGCGAATTTCTCACGCACCAGCTGCTAATGAGCAGCGACAACGACGAAGCGAGCCGTGCGACCCCAAGAAGCACACCCTCGCGCAACCCGGTCCAACTTCTGGACGCCCCTGTACTCGGAGGCGGTATGCCGGGTGCAGACAGCTCCGGCGACAGTGACGACAACCCCACCGGATGAGCTGAAGCGACGCAGCCTTCTCAAGACAGCCCGGCGGAAACCAAGCAAGTCGGTCCAGGCGCGGGCTCAATTCAACTTTCAGATGCCCCTTTACTTGGAGGCGGTATTTCGGGCGCGGACAGCTCCTGCGACAATGACAGCAACCCCTCCGGATGACCTGCAGCAGCGCAACCTTCACTAGACAGCTCGGCTGAATCCGAGCGAGGCGGTCCAGGCGGTGGCTCAGTCATAGGCGTGCAACCAGAAGTCGCCATGATTTCCGGCAAACACAACGAGCCGCCAGCTCCCATATCCCTCGAACAGCTTCTCGTCAAACGACACATTCTTCCACGGCCAGCGCGAAATGCAACTTCTAGGTCGACACCAAATTGGCAGACTCGAAAACCAGCTCAGCTGCTGTGGCGGTCCCTTCAACGTTCTGCGACTCAATTTGGAGCGGCTCAGGCTTTGTGATGAGTGTTCCGGTGGCAACGTGGGTTTCCATCCCGGGCAGCTTATGCGATGCTTGGATGCACAAGTCTTTGTGGAGAGTCACTCGGATGACGACATTCGAAAATTATCAATCCAGGTGTCAATCTCCGCCGCAAAGTTCTGGGCGCCCATGCCAACCGCTGCGGGACCCACGGGTTTGGAGCTTCGGGGCTCGTCGAAACTGTTGGTGCCAAGCACGAACTCGCCTCGTTGCGCCAGCACTATCGTCGTGTCATGGCGGCACTTCGGCATCCGGATCAAGTTTCTGCCCGGGACAGTCAAACAGGCTACGGCCTTCCCGGATTACGCGATGAACTTAACGAAAATGATTCGAGGTGGATGCAACTCAAGCGTGCCGGTGGACCGATGCTATTCGAGGTGGTGTGGAAAATCGCCCCTCGGGATGACATGTTAACACTTGGAGTGCTGTAGTGTACATCAGCCCGACCGAGCGGTTGCGTGAGGGCGGACCTCGTCGAGATCGTGGAATTCGTATGGGAAAACATCCGAGTGTTCCGAAAGATATGTCTCCTTCATCCACCATTTCTGCAGCGTCACAACAGGTCCACATCTCGATGTATCACCTCACCGACTCATACCAGCACTCACGTGCATCTCGAAACATCTGCTCACCAACTCGAATCATCACTCACGGGCATCTCGAAACATCAGTTCACCAGCTCGAATCATCACCCACGGGCATCGCGAAAGACCAACTGCCCAACTCGAATGTGCACTCGTGAACATCTCGAAGTACCGGCTGACCAACTTGAATGGGCACTTACGTGCATCTCGAAGTTGCAGCTGACCGACTCGAATGAACGCCCAAGTGCATCTCGAAACACTAGTTGACGAGCTCGAATGAGCACCCATGAACGTCTTGAAGTATCTGATCACCAAGGCGAATCATCAGTTACAAGCATCTCGAAGTATCCGGGTGCCCAACCCGACTCATCAGTCACGAGCATGTGACCAACTCGAATGAGCCCTCATGAACATCCCGAAACATCAGTTTACCAGCTCGAACCAGCACTCACGGGCATCTCGATCCAGCTCTCGCAGGCTCCTCGAAGCCTCAGCTGACCAACCCGAATGAGCACTCATGAGCATCTCGAAAGGTCAACTCACCGGCTCGAACAAGTACTCACGGGTATCCCGAACGTCAGTTGACCAACTCGAATGATCGCTCACGCGCATCTCGAAACATCAGCTGATCCGCTCGAGCCAGCACTCGTGGGCATCTCGAAATTTGCGGTCATCAACTCGAAACAGCACTCTCGTGAGGATCTCGAAGCATCAGCTTGTCAGCTCGAAACGGCATCCCGAATCGTCGGCTGACCAACTCGAATGTGCTCACGCGCATTTCGACATATCAGCTGATATCTTCGAGCCAGCACTTGCGGGTATCTCTAAGTATCCGGTCATCAAGTCGAATCATCCCTCACGCCCCAACTCGAAGCATGCGCATCTCGAAGTATCTGCTTGTCAGTTCGAAACGCCACTCACGGGCATCCCGAATCGTCAACTGACCATCTCGAACGGCACTCAACATCAGCCCGAAGTACCAGCTGGTCAACTCGAATGTGTACTCACGTGCATCTTGAAGTATCGGGGTGACCAACTCGACTCATCATCCACAAGCATCCCGAAGTGTGCGGTGTCCAACTCGAACGAGCTCTCATGGTCATCTCGAAACGTCAGCTGACCAACTCGAAGCAGCTCTCACGGGATCCCGAAACGTCCGTTGACCAACTCGAAAAATAACTCATGACCATCTCGATCCAGCACTCGCAGGCACCTCGAAGCATCAGCTGACCAACCCGAATGAGCACTTGCGAAGCATCAGATGACCAACCCGAATGAGCACTTGCGGGCAGTCCGAAACGTCAGCTGACCAACTCGAAACAACACTGAGGCGCAGCTCGAAGTATCAGCTCACCAGCTTATCAGCTCGAAACGGCATCTTGATACATCAGCTCTCGAACTCCAATGAGCACTCGCGGATACCTTGAGGCATCAGCTGGTCCAACTCGAATGATCGCTCACTTGCAACTCGAAGCCTCAGCTTACGGACGTGCAACAACACACACCCGCGGTCTCGAAGTAGCAGCTGACCAACCCGAATGAGCATTTGCGGGCAACTCGAATCATCAGCTTACCAACTCGAATAATCGCTCACGCGCAGCTCGAAGTATCAGCTGACCAATTCGACATGAACATCAGCTGCCCAGCTCGAACCAGCTCTCACGAGCAGGTCGAGGTAGCAGCTGACAGACTCGAATCAGCACTCAGGGGCATCCCGAAGTACCAGCTGACCAGCTTGAATGGGCATCCCGAAGTACCAGCTGAACAGCTCGAATGGGCATCCCGAAGTACCAGCTGACCAGCTCGAATGAGCAATCACGAGCATCTCGAAGTGTGCGGTGACCAACCCGAAATACCAGCTGAACAACTCGAATGTGCACTCGTGAAAATATCGAAGGACCAGCTTACCAGCGCGAAACAGCACTCAGGCGGAGTTCGAAATACCATCCGACCAACTCGAATCATCAGTCACAAGCACTTCGAAGTATCCCGTGACCAATTCGAACTAGCAACTCTCTCGCACCCGGACGTTGTGTCGTCACTCAAGACGACTGCATTCTCCGCAACCTGAGCGTAGCTTCTATGGCTTGGATCCACAATACACCATTCATAATCCAACTTGCTTCAGCCAACATCAGTCTGCGCCATCCAGTACCATATCATTCGGGGTGGCTACAGCTGAAAGCAGCCTTCTCCAACATCCATGATCTGAGAACGTGCCGTCGTCGGCACCCCTTGTCTGGCCTCGCAAAAAACCGTATCACCTTGGGCAACATGTAATTGGGCTTGACACTTCGGGTCGAAACGATCTCGAACGACGTTGCCAGCCTGAATTGCACGTGGCTGTGGTGCTCGAATGGCCGAGTCGTCTTCCCGGTACAGCTCGCGTTGTTTCAGGATGTACTCCAGATCGGCGACCTTCCTGAAACGGTGTCCCCGTAAGGTCAGCTTCAGCTGATCATCAGAGACGTTCTTGACAAATTGTCTGACGTACTCCTGGCACCCCCGGCTGTTCTTCCGGAAGTCCACACCTGCACGCTCAGCTGCGACGTTCAAGCGGTACAGGAACGCCAAAGCCTTCTCGTCCTTGTCCTGAGTCATGGTGTAGTAGTTCTCGGCGTCCGACACCTTCGACCTGCAATACTCGCGCTTGAACTTCTTGGAAAATCGGACCCAGTCGCGTCGTTCGTGCTTGGGAAGCTGTCCTCTCCAATCTCGCACTGCGGGTGATACGATAAGCTTAAACTCGTACAGCTTGGTCCTGTTGCTCCAGCCGCACTGAAAGGCGAGGTGCACGAAGCGCTCCCACCACCGTTTACGCACAGGCAGCGGGGCATCTTCGTCGAAGTCCTCCAGTCCAGTTGGGTACATGTATGGCTTGAACGTCACGGACATGTCGCCCATGGTGTTGGTCGCCGCGGAATACACGGGCGAAGAACTGTCGGAGTTTCCGTCGCAGGAGTCCGAACTTGAGCTATTGTCGGAGGGCTCCATCGTTTGCTCTGTCGCTTCTTGTGGGAATGTATGAAGAGGGCCGATTTCTTCGACCCAGACCGTGAAAGATCTGCGGGCTTCTGACCAGGTTTCTGTGCAGTCGCTCGGGATACGCTCGATGTGGCGATCCTGGAAGGTGTTTCACCTTTCGCATACGTCGTCTCAGTCATCGCTGGTAGAGTCGTTTACAGCCGATGTCACTGATTGGTTCGTTTTGTCACCCACTTGCGTGTCCCATGATTACGCCACTGGATTCTGGGTACATAGTTGCGCGACCCGGCTCCGGTCTCATCTGTGTCGCCAAATCAGTTTCGAGTGTCGCATGAGTACCTTGAACCTGGGGCGATGTCGCAGGCATGTTGCGCGCGTGGTTGCGCAGAACGTTCCGACGAGTCCGGATAGTGGCTTGGCCCAGATGGCGCGCTTCCTTCAAGTCTTGCAACTTCGGCTGGACGAGATCCCTCCGCGCATTCAATTGACGACCCGCCGTCCGAATCGCTTTCTCCCCGTCCTCGAACCATTGTTGCCGCCAGCACCCCTCAAGGTCTGCATGGGCTTCTTCCTCAGTGAGGCACGTCGCCTCCGCCGGAATAACATTGACGTCGTTCGAGGCCATCCGGGGCTGGGCCACGGAATCTCGGGTGAAACATCCCGAAGCGTGCTCATTCAAGTGTTCATGTGCCACGTAACTCCGAGTGATCTGGCCATCCGTCGACAAGACATGTTGTCCGGAAGACCTGCCGGATGCTCTCGTCGTCTTGAGCTCGATGAGCGTTGGCAGCGTCGTGTTGGCCTCCATTCGGGCTAACGCTTCCTCAGTCACCCTCATTTCAGACAGGACACGGACCCAGTAGATCGTCCCGAGCGTCCGGTCCATTCGGACTCGACTGATCGGCATGGTTACCTTCTCGGATTCGATGAGCGCTTGGAGGATCGACCATGACGGTTGAAGTTTTGGCGGTTTCTCTGGGGTTCTGCATCCAAGCTCAAATCACTCGGAGGCTCACTCAGAATAGCCTATCGACGCCGGGATCGCGAATGAGACGTCTTGGACGGGCGGCCACTTTGAATGCTGGCGTGCCCACATCCCGACATGATGACGTCGTCGTGGTCTACCAGCACAAGTGACGCCGAAAGTGTGGACACCGAAAGTCGGACACCCGCGTTCCCGCCACCTCGAGCAACACGGTCTTGAGCCACAATCACGACTCCAGTCGGCCCAGTGTGCGGCATGTGTGCTGACGCCTCAGCCCATTCAGATGACCCCATCGGCGATGAAGATTAATACATCCTTCCAGACGGGTGTGATCCCTGAATGTTGTTGAGTTTGGATTCGTCCAAGCCAGCAACCGGCATTCCGATAGACTCGACTCGCGATCCGGAGTGCGTCTCGAGGAGGCACTCTGGGTTACTGACATCGAATCATTCAGACTGTCTGCATCCCGAATCGCCGGCGTCGAAGATTGGTACGACTAATGCGAAATCTGAGACGATATCCATGATGGTTGCGGCGGTCCAAACTGTGAGCGATAGGACTCCGGCTTGTCGATGGCTGGACCGCGAAACTTCCAGATGCCAGTCACTCTCATTCGGGGGAGGCACTCGCGTCCGGGTAATCCGGCTTCGTACTCCAGCATCGTCACGTCACCATTTTGATCTTCGAACTTCTCTTCATAATTCAGGGTTGGAAATCCAGAGCTGACACGATTCGGGTAGTAATATCCGAGATGCCATCCCGCCACTCGGGGAACTCCACCGCTAGCGGTTGCTGCGGGTCTTCAACAACCGAACACACCAGACTCGTGTCCACTCGGGATGCGCGCGCTTGGAACCACTCGGGATCAGGTTGCAAAACCTGAATCCCATCTCGAAGAACAATGTCTGTGAGCTCGGTGTCATTGCGATCGCCGTGACGTCCGTCTCCATGTTGGGGGCCAGTCCGACGAGATTCCATTCGGAAATCCAAGCATCATCCGGACTGACCATGACACTCCGAAACACGCTGTACTTGGATATCGTCGTCACATCTGCTATCCAGATTTGGAAGTCCAGAGGCGGGGACGGCCACAAGTACACGATCGTTGGTGACGCCACGAACTCCGTCGTCCCTCGTTTTCAGTGGCGGACTTGGTCTGCCACGTAGGTCTTCACTTGAGCAACAGTGGGTCCGTCATTCCGGATGGAGGAATCCGACTTGGCATATTCGGGCAGGTCGATGACCATTCGGGAAGCTTGTGCAGTCGTCGACTCGGGCGTTAGATCATGAGCGTCCTACCGGGGTGTCAATGGGAATCGCCACATCCGGACCCGGCTGATCAGCTTCCGTCGGGACGTGTCGTGTTGATTCTTCTTGAATGTGTGGCAGATGGACCCTCTTCCATACACGTGAGCTTGGCAGATTCGTCGCCACATCTTGGACCGGCCGAGACGATCCCGAAGTTTCATCGACAGCCGGCGATTCAACATTGATGGCGTCTGCAACTGACGCCTGGGTGGGTGCATCCGGGTTGGACGCACCCTGGGACTCCGAATTCGGGTCCCCCTCCGAGTCTTCCGGAGGCGCTTCGTCCGAGCCGTCTCAAGCGCCGGTATCCAGGGAAGCTTGGTGCACATCCTGAACTGCCGGATCCAGATCGGGCTGATCTTGAGCATCCGTTGACTCCTTCTCCTCGTGGGCCGCCTGGCGCCTCTCAGCGTTTCTTCGTCGAGCAGATCTCTCAACCTCTTCGAGGGAGAGTTGCTCTTCAGGCGGCACTCCTTGAGTTCGACGCGAGCGCCGCGTTCCTTCGCGCGCGCTCCGTCCTCCTTCGCGTGTACTCTCACTTCCAGCCATAACCTCCACAGTTAGTCGGTTAGTAGCTCTCAGCACCTCATAATCAATATACAAATCCGGTGAAATCCTAGGCAACCAAATCCGGGCACGCGCACCAGCTGAGACGAAGCGGGTGAACGCTTTTATCGTCCAGGATGTATAGCGCGCCCAGGGGTTCGATAACTGGTATTCCAGAATGGACCAGCCCCGGTTAACTCGAAACACACAGTAGAATGACTCGAGTCGGCGTGTGACCTTGTGCAATCCCTATAGGTGTCGATTAATTCGGCGGACCGTCTTTCAACCGGAAATGTAACAATCAATTAGATACAAGAATACAGAGAACTTCCAAGTTCTTCTCAACTGGGAGATCCCGAATGGAGGCAAGCTAACGAGCAAAGACCTTTCCCCAAACAACCACTCTCAAAATAACCAATAACAATACAGAGTTTGTACATACAATATGCAGCCTGTCAACTTCAGGTTACAACCCGGATACAGGGAAATCCGGGTTGCCCAACGCGCACCACCCTCGACTGAACGAGGGAAACCACAAATATAATCCTAACACAAGCAATCGGGCTTGAATCCCGGGGGGTGATTGCTACTACTTCCCCGAGACTGCAAATGGAACATGGAATGCAGGGGTCCTCTTTCGAGTGTCCACAGGCAATTTAAAGATATGAAATGGGTAGACCAACCTGATGGCAGCCTTTTTGGGTACCCAATTTGATTTGAAGCGTGTAGGTGAGAGTTCCTTGTGCTGTTGCATCGACCTTGGACGTCCGTTGGTGTACGCGGCTCCCGGACCTTCCTTTGGATTCTCCTTTGGGTAGCAGAAATATGGCGTCGTCGTCCTCGGCGAATATACGCCCCAGGGTCAATGGCAAATGGATGTGAAGTCCACTTGGGCTCTGGGACGCAAAACAAACTCTGATTATCTCTTATCTCTCTCTCTCTCTTTGGCTATCATTTCTTTCTTTCTTTCTTGGTATCTGGGTTTTCGGCGGTCTCCTCTGCTCGAATCGCATGCACTCCTCCCGGATGACTGAGTTTCAGTATACTTGGGAGTATGTTGAACTCGCGGAGAGCCGCTCACTCATCTTGCACTGGCGGCAGTCTTGAGCAATCGCACTTCGTGCGCTGGCGCGCTGTCGCCACTTGATTGGCTTGTCCCGAAGATCGCTGGCTTAGGCGTAGCACTGTCTGGATCTTGGTCTCATGTTCGCATGGGTGCCTGATTTGGCACGCCCCTGGGGCTTCGTTGATTGGTCGGTTCGTACTTGGGTACACTTGCCATCCGGGGTGACATTCATCCGGGCTGGCATCGAGTCCTAGCAATCATCCGGGATGTACAGTCGTCATTCAGGTTGCACGGCAGTCACTCGGGGTGGTTGGGAGTCGACGATCCTGGACTTCACTTCGCGTTCATCATCCTGGTCAAACTCCATGCTTCATCACACTTTCGGGGACTCCGTGGCACTGGTAACTTGAGCGTTGGTTCTCTTCATGGTGGTGGTTGTCTCGCAGAGTAGAGGTGATGACCTTCTTGGGCTGTGGGTGTATCATTCAGGCTGTTGAGTCTTGGGGTATCTCAAAATTGGTACTTCGGCTCGTCAAGGCAGGCTGCCTCCCGGGATACATTCACCGGGGGCGTTTGTCCCCTTCCAATGGGTACCTGCCTCAAGGAATTCGGCGGCCGGACAGGGCGCTATAACACCAACCCGAAATAGGCCTCTTTCGGGTGGGACGCCTCCGTGCCTGTGAGTCAATACGAATCCGAGCACCTTCTCCCGTGATCTTCAAACAGCCAGGATCTCCATCTTACGCCATCTCGAGCCACGCTCCATACACGCGAAACATATCATCTTCGAACCAGACGGCTGAGGAAGGCAACTCTAAAAATTCCAAGTTGCCTCGTGTCAGGTAGATCTCTTACAGATATTACATAAGTAGGCACAGCAGCACACGGCTAGCGTGTGCTGACATGTCATCATCTGATTGGCTGAAAGTGGGGGAGCCAGACCCCATTCCAGCCAATCAGCTGCTGACCTGCATTTGAGTGGTTCACATTAGACCACGGGCCCCCGCCCTGGTCCAATAATAAAACAGAGTTGATTTTACTTCGGACTTAATACTTGGTCTCAGTATTACTGAGCACTGGACGCTTCCTCACCGCTACGTGTAACCTAGTGACGGGTACTCACTAGGCCCGTTACACCGAATGTCCCGGCCCGGGAAGTCGGGCCGACTGTGGCTCAGGTGAAGACGTACGTGGCAGACAAAGTCCGCCGCTGGAAACGAGTGACGACGGAGTTCGTGGCGTCCCCGACGAACGAGTACTCGTGGCCATCGCCTCCCCCGGATTTCCAAACCTGGTGGGCAGCTGTGATGACGACGTCTGAGTACGTTGCATCTCGGACCGCCATGGCCAGCTCGGATGAAGCCTGGATTTCCGAATGGAACCTAGTCAGGCTGGCCCCCAACATGGTGACCGATGTTACGGCGATCACGGTATTCCCGAGTTCGCTATCCCCTCGGGAATGCGCCGCACTCACCCAGACACTTTTTTTCGAGATGGGATTCAGGATTCGTAACCTGCTTCCCGAGTGGTTTCAAGCGCGCGCTTCTCGGGTCGATCCGAGCCTGGTACGCACGGTCATTGAAGACCTACAACAGCTGCTAGCGGTGGGGTTCCTCGAATGGAGAGAATCTTTCACATCTGACGTCATTTCGGGTGTCACCACTCGAATTGTGCCGGCCCTGAGTCTTCAGGCCCTGAATGACGAAGTGAAATCCGAAGAAGGGGACGTGACGATGCTGGAATACGAAGCCGGACTGCTCGGACGAGAATGCCTTCTCCGAATGAGAGTGGTTGGCGTCCGGAAGGTTCGCAGTCCAGCAAGTTCAGCAGTCGACACGCCGGAGTCCAAACGCTCACAGTTTGGATCGCCACGACCATCGTCGATCCCGTCCCTGGGTTCACATTTGTCTTACCCATCCTCGGTGCGGACGATCCAGGAGTTCGATAACCTGAGTGGTCCAATGTCCGTTGCCCAGAGTGCCTCTTCGAGGCGCACCCCGGATCGGGAGTCAAGTCTATTCGGAACAACAGCCCCAGGTTCGGATGAGTCAAACTTCAGCAGTGTGTCCGGTTCCCGGTCGTCGGGGAGGTTGTCTTCATCTTCGTCGTCGATATGGTCATTTGGAGGAGCTGAAGCGTCAGCGCACATGCCACATTCCGGATTGACTGGAGTAGTGATGTTGACTCAAAGTGGTGTAGCTCGAGGAGGTGGAGGCGTAGGTGTCCAAATTTCAGACACCACACTCTCGCCCCCGCTGGTTCTTGTGGACCAAGATGACGTCGCGATGTCAGAATCTGGCCATGTCAGCATCAAGAGTGACCGCCGCCCGAAAAAGTCTCGCACGAAACACCGACGCCGGAAGGCCAGTTCGAGTGAGTCTTCAAGTGAGTCGAGTTCGGACGCGGAAATGAGACGAAGCGGGTGAACGCTTTTATCGTCCAGGATGTATAGCGCGTCCGGGGTTAAAAGACTGGTATTCAAGAATGGACCAGCCCCGGATAACTCGAAACACACAATAGAATGACTCGAGTCGGCGTGTGACCTTGTGCAATCCCTGTAGGTGTCGATTAACCCCTTGGTTCCCGGATTTTTGTACCCATTACGCCTTAATCACGGTACTGAATGTCGTATCTTATGACTTAGCCTTGTCACTTAGAACCTGTATGGTGTACATAGCCCACCTAAAGATGGGAGTATAAGTTATCGGCAGGTATCTGGGAGCAATGTCGTCAGTTATACATCTTTCCGATGCATATCGTGTGCTCAATGGCGTAACTTACTCTTTTGAATAGAATCGTGTCGCAAAGCGTCCCACTATGAATCCGGTCAATTTGAAAAAGAAAATACAACACATGCAAAAAAGCGTATTCCGATCAGGCCGAAGTGCACACTCATCATTGCTGGCACTGATCACGATAGCATAGGGCGTACAGGTTGCATTTGCACTAGGTGATTCTCACTGTCGCTCACAATTTCTCGTCATCGGCATCTCCGCTGTAAAGAACGCTTACTCGATGCGGTATTTTGCATTGACGGCTGCTTGGCGAGGGCGCTGCAAAACCATTATCGTAGCCACGGTATCTGTAACGGCTTGACCACAGTCAAAGTTCTAGCTCTAAACCATTAAACAAACTTGCAGTGAATGTGAATCTTTTCCTTCCCGCAATTTCTCCGCCTCTCTTCCCGCTGCCTTTTTTTCTGAAATTTCCTTTCTTACCTCTTCCATCTTATGTTTTGGAAATAACTTGATTAAAGTATACTTCGAGCCATTTTCTATTGTTGCACTCTCAATGTCGAAAGTTACGACATAGATTTTTAGTTACGTCGTAACTTACGACGTTGGGAACCAAGGGGTTAATTCGGCGGACTGTCTTTCAACCGGAAATGTAACAATCAATTAGATACAAGAATACAGAGAACTTCCAAGTTCTTCTCAACTGGGAGATCCCGAATGGAGGCAAGCTAACGAGCAAAGACCTTTCCCCAAACAACCACTCTCAAAATAACCAATAACAATACAGAGTTTGTATATACAATATGCAGCCTGTCAACTTTAGGTTACAACCCGGATACAGAGAAATCCGGGTTGCCCAACGCGCACCACCCTCGAATGAACAGGGAACCACAAATACAGACCTAAAACAAGCAATCTAACTCGGAGCTCAAGGGGGGATTGCTACAACCTCCTGAAACTGCAGATGGAATATGAAATGCAAGGGTCCTCTTTCGAGTGTCCACAGGCAATTTAGGGATATGAAATGGGTAGACCAACCCGTAAGCAGCCTTTTTGGGTACCCAATTTGATTTGAAGCGTGTGGGTGAGAGTTCTTTGTGCGGTTGCACGACCTTGGACGTCCGTTGGTTTACGCGGCTCCCGGACCTTCCTTTGGATTCTCCTTTGGGTAGCAGAAATATGGCGTCGTCGTCCTCGGCGAATATACTCTCCAGGGTCAATGGCAAATGGATGTGAAGTCCACTTGGGCTCTGGAAGGCAAAAAAAACTCTGATTATCTCTTCTCTCTCTCTCTCTCTCTCTCTCTCTCTCTCTCTCTCTCTCTCTCTCTCTCTCTCTCTCTATCTATCTATCTGGCTATTATTTCTTTCTTTCTTTCTTTCTTTCTTTCTTTCTTTCTTTCTTGGTATCTGGGCTTTCGGCGGTCTCCTCTGCTTGAATCGCATGCACTCCTCCCGGATGACTGGGTTTCAGTATACTTGGGAGTATGTTGAACGCGCGGAGGGCCGCTCACTCATCTTGCGCTGGCGGCAGTCTTGAGCAGTCGCACTTCGTGCGCTGGCGCGCTGTCACCACTTGATTGGCTTGTCCCGAAGATCTCTGGCTTAGGCGTAGCACTGTCTGGATCTGGGTCTCATGTTCGCATGGGTGCCTGATTTGGCACACTCCGGGGGCTTCGTTGATTGGTCGGATTGTACTCGGGTACACTCGCCATCCTGGGTGGCATCCATCCGGGGTGGTTTCTTGGTCATTCAGGGTGTCCTTCATCATTCAGTATGTACAAGGTGTTCTTCGTCTGGACTTCTGCAGTGTCGTTCGGGGTGTCTTGATCTTGAGGCACTGGGTGATTGCTCGGCTCATATGGGCAGGCCGCTTTCCGGGATACATTCTACCGAGAGCGTTTGGCCCCTTCATATAGGTACCTGCCGCAAAGGGAAGTCGGCGGCCGGACCGGGCGCTATAACTCCATCCCGAATCCTTGCTTCGGGTGGAACGCCTCCGTGCCTGTGGGCCTATACGTGTTCCGAGTAACCGTCCTCGCGATCTTCAACCAGTCAATACTTTCGAGTGTACCGCTCCTGTACCACCCTGAATCCAGATCTCCATTCGACACTCTCTGGCTCTGCCCCTTGGGCAGCTGCGAACTGGCCACTGTGGAAAACTTCCAGTTGCCTCGCGTCAACCGCCCCTCTGGTGACGGACCCTCACTGAGAGATTTATCTTCGAAGTGTCAGACCATGAGCAGATCCAACCGCGATCGCAGCCGTCCTGGGCGCAATGCCACCTCGACTCGCCAACCATCCGACAGACTTCCCGGATTGTCCACCATTCTCCGTCCCGTCCCGGATCCAACTGTCGCACCCACTATTCGTCCAATCTCCAGGCGCGACCAACAAACCCATTCAAAACGCAAAAATCCTTCGACACGGCACGCGACAAGCATTTCCATGACGAGCAACAACGGCGACGCTGACCGTGGTGTGGACGGCGTACCCTCGCACGCCCCCAAGCAACTCCCGGACGCTCTGCCAATTGATGGCGGCGCTTCGGGCTCAGGTGACGGGTTTGGCGACGCCAGCACTCATTCGGACCAGGCCGATGATGCGCCCCAACTGGACTCGTCTGGAGGGAACATCTTCACGTGAGAATGCTCCGGGGCAAGGTGACTCGCTTCCAGGCTCCAAAGCGGATCTGGGACCTTCGATTACAGGCGTGGACTTGTCCTCCGCCAATGATCCGGCTGCCACTGCGGCTGCCTTCGCGTCAGTGGGCCAACTATTGGTGAGTCAACAAGTGATTTCGGCGGATACCGCCAAATGTATCTTTCAAGGCGAGCTCAACCTGGAAAGGTCAGAAGCCGCCACCGCTGTAGAGGTGGATCCAGCTCTTCCAGGTGACATTCCACCTGCACGATTCGGGGTGCGTCAAGACCCGTCCAGCTTCGTAGTGGGGATTCCCGCTACTCATGCGGACTTGCTGTCCGGACATTTCATGCGCGACGGGTATGCTGGCTTGGAGACACTGGCGTTCGTGGAGACTCTCTCGGACGAAGACATACAGGACCTTTCTGAAATGTCCAGCTCCAAACGCAGTGTCCGCCCTGAGCTCTTGCTCCCTCGTTCGGCCGATTCCGTGGCCACCGTGCCTGAATTCCGCGAGCTTTTGGGGAGCATGGATGCGAGGCGCGAATTGGCCTCACTGCTTCAACATTACCCCGTGGAGCACCTGGCTCTTAAGGTTTTCATGATGTCCACCTTCCTGAAACGGACGCTCGCCCAACTCCGGGAGGCCAAGCGGCAACTCAAGTCAGGCGGTTCTCGTGACGGCTCTGAATTACTTGAGAAACTCTCGGAGATCAGCAACATGAAAACTGGATTCGCCCTCCTGAATCAGCATTGGACGGATGCATTCCTGGTTTCTAAGCGTCAGCTTGACCAAGAGGCTGCGGACCATGCCCGAGATTTCAAACGTGCAGCACAGAACCACGAACGAGAAGAGGAAGTCCTTCGCGCTAGACTTGAGATCGCTTCCCAGGAACGAGATGATGTCTTCGCGTACACCCGGGTGTTAAAGAACCGGCTGAAAGCGGGCACTGTAAACGTTCCTCGCGTGATGAACTTCCTGAATCAACACCAAACTCAGGTGGTCGGCAATTGGCCACGCCTGAAAGCGCTCTTGGAACACCTCAAAGATTCTTGGACTACTCAAATCATGGTCACTGCTATCGACGATTATTCTGCACAGCCCGGACCCTTCACCGCCCTGGACGAGGATAGCCCAGACGAGGAAAAGAAAGAGGAGAACGATTCTGGGTCAGGGAGCGGTTCCAAGCACGCGCCCCTTGATTTCACCCAGGATCCGACGCCTCCTGCTACGCCTCAGACCCCCTCATCCAAGCACGGCAAAACTTCGTCTGCGCGTTCTCGGAAGTTGCAATTGCGCCCAGATTCGTACGCCCCCAGCGCCGAGGATGCCCTGGATCCTGGTACGTCACTTGCCCGGACGGCAGATGAAGCTCGTGCATCTCTGGCTGACCACGCGGTAGTCTGGGATAAACAGCGCACTGACCTCCAGTTAGTCATGCGCTCTGGATTGGATTATCTGGATGCATTTGAGCTCGTGAAAAGGGATCACGTGGTTCACCCTCGAATTCCAATCCGGGACCTCACACTCATGCTTGTCCGGATGACGTACTGGGGTAAGCTGAACCAGACTCCGTGGGCTCGGTATGTCCCGAGTTGGTGCTACAAGAAAGCCGAATCGCAGCTTGGCCATTTGACCGACACTCCGGCTCGCTGGCCTGCGCTCAAGAAATTGCGTCTGGATGACTCCGCAGAAGTGATGGAAGCGTTGTTCTCTAAAGTGGGTGACAGCGAGGACGACGAGGATCGGGATGACACGTTTCATTCCAGCGTAGGTTTCAAGTTCCCGAACCAGCGGACCACTCCACCTCGAGAGGCAAAGCGTCGATGTGCTTCCATTTCGTCGGCCTCAAGTTCGTCTGCACCTGTTCAAGCGGATCCGCCTTCGGACCCTCCCGCTAAGCGCCACCGTCCAACGCAAGATTCGTCGTCGCCCGGAAAGACTACTCCGAGTTGTCCTCGGATGAGCTGGCTCTGATCGAAACTCCTGGACGTGGTGTCATGTCGTGGCGACAGTATGGCATCCTGTTGAAATTCGCACCTGGAACTGCGAACGCCATCGAGCAGACAGCTGGCTTCCCGGATTACGCTCCCAACTTGGCCAAGGTCACCGAGCTGGAAGCTGTCCGGACTCGATGGGATCCTGCCTCGTTCAAGGTGCTGTGGACCTCGCCCCGTGGGATGACATGTTCGACCAACGGGTGAAGTTCCTGATCCTGCATCAACTGGACCACCTGGATGCTCAGGCAAAATCCAGCTTGGTTGACATCGTGGAATTCATGTGGAAACATCGCCGGGCTTTCTGGTTGATTGGTCACTGGTTTTTCATTGATCACCGACTCGACGACTACTCGGCTGAGCTCCACGCTGATCGCAAGAAAGAGTGCGACACTGCCAAGAAGAACTACAAGAAGCTCCTGGATGACAAAGTCCGGGATGGTCTTCCCGAGTCGGTCCTGGAAGAACCGGGTATCTGTACGTTCCCGGCCAAGGTATGTTCCTGGATCTGGATGGACAAGTCGCAGTTGAATGACCAGGGGCGCCCCTTTTCGTTAGCGGAGCAACTCCGCATTGTCGACAAGCTGGAGCCTGCCTGGGTGCAATGGAATTCGTGAGACTCGGATGACCAACGCGTGGCCCATCTGAATCCGTCCTTTTGGAAGAAACTACTTCCTGAGCCCGAAAGCCGCCGCTACACAGTCTCCACCCAACGTCCATAGGACTCACTCGTGCGTCACAGGGGCCGGATTCCAGGAGTTCGTTTCATTTTCTGCATGTCTTGGCTTAATCACGTCCTAAAACTCCGTTAATATATCCGACTCCTCATTCGTGTTCCAGCTTTCCTTCTTATCCTCTTCTGCACGCGCATCTTTCATATCATCACTCTTCGGGTCTCTTCCGCCTTGTTGTACACTCTTGCTCCTTTTCCAGGTAGCCACCTCCATTCCTTACTCGAACTCAAAATATTTTCAGTCAAATTCACAATTCCGCGATCTGCGTCGGTCAAGTCGGGTTCATCCAGGATGGCTATAGCCTAGGGTGATCGTCTCCGGCCTGCATAGCCTGGAAACGCGCCTTAGCTTTCGCCCCTTGGTTGAACTCATATAGGAGAGCGCCACAACTCAGCTGGGATACTGGTGTCCAACCTGGGTCATCATAACCCTTCCATTTCACCAAGTATTCCCGAGTGCGCTTAGCTGTGCGTGTCCGTTTGACCCATCGCAGATCCAAGATCTTCTCAACTTCGTATTCATCATTCGAGTTGTCTGGTTCCCAACTATCCTCTGGCAACAGCGCCGCATCAAAATCATCGTCGTCCTCCAGGTCAAGCTCCATTGTGGGTCGTTTTGGGAAAACGGCACGTGGTTTCAGGCGACTCACATGTACCCAAGGGTTGACACGGTACCTCGTGTCCTCGACCTTAAGACGAACTCGAAGGTCATCCTGGATTTCTTCAATCCGAAAAGGTCCATGCCACAAGTGTGCCAACTTTCGGCTTAATCCAGGCTGTACCTTCGGGATGTATAGCCACACGGCGTCTCCTGTCTCTAAACCTTCTTTCAATCTCTCGGATAGTTCCCGCCACTTCCGGGTCTGCTCTTCTGAACGAGTGCGCCTCGCCTTTCTTTGGAGGTCTTCAGCACACGCTAAGGCGTAGCTGTAATCTCTCTGGAATTTGCGTCGCCACTCGTAAGCAGTCCATTCAGGCAAGCTAGACGGTTTCGGGCCGAGCATCGCCGAGGCAGTACCTTGGGCGTCCCAGCCGTGCACTAGATAAAATGGCGTTTCCAGGCGCGTAGCGTCGAAGGAAGTATTCAGGGCAAACATCAATCTTTCGGCGTGTTCATCCCAGTCTGACTTGTCCGCTTCAGCAATGTGTGCCTTGACACTCCGGATGACCGTCTGGACTGATCGTTCCTGCTGCCCATTGGCTTGGGGACGGTAGGCCAGTGTCGCACGCTGCTTGCTCCCGAGCAACTCGCGAAACCTTGTGAATACCTCGGTCCTGGTCGTGTCTAATCATAGATGACGCCCCGAATCTCCGAAACACCTGCTCTTCATATGCTTCAGCTACATCCTGGGCAGTCGTGGATGACATCGGTTTGCACATGATGTACCCGGAAAATGTATCCAAAAACAGGAGTAGAAAAGTGTTTCCCCGGGCTGATTCAGGCATGTGCGTGACGAAATCCATGGAGACCAACTCGAATGGTCGTCGCGGCTCGATATTTCCTGGGGACGGCCCGGGATTGGGGGGTCGCCCCTTTCCACCAGCGCAATCTGTGCATTCTTTCACATAGTGTTCCACACTGGCATACATGCCAGGCCAGTAAAATTCCGAACGCAACTTCTCATAACTGCGGGTGATACCTTGGTGTCCTCCCTGAACGTCCTCATGGGCATAGTGTAACATGTCTTCTCGTAGAGCTTCCGGAACCACTAAACGTAACTGGTCCTCCGCATCCCGAGGGCGATCCCGAGTGGAACGCGCTAGGCGATAAAGCATACCTCGAACATCCAGCGCGAATAAGTCAGCGACTTTCGCAATCTTCCGCAACCGTTTCGGCGAAAACCGTTCCAAATCTCCTCGAAGAAAATCCCGGATCTCCGACAAATATCCATCTCGTTCCTGGTGTGCGCGAATGCGCCTCCAGCGTTCCGCCTGGAATTCCAGGGGGCCTAGAGGCGGGGTGTCATCCGGGGTGCCTCGCGTTTGTCCGCGGGTCAACACAGCTAATACCCGTGCAGTGAACGGAAGGGGTGCTGATTCGGGACCAGGTCCGGTCTCGCGTTCGGGATCCTTGCTGGGCGATCCATCTGAAACACCCACGGGTTCAACCGAGCGCACTTCGGCGTGTTCTTCCGGTGACTTCATTATTTGTTCCGGGATCTTCGACACAACTCTCAGATGCTCCTTTTCCTCTTCATCCTGGATGACCCAATATTTTGCTGAAACTAGCGTTTTGGACGTCAGATAGTCCGCAGCCTGATTGAAGTCTCGTTTCACATGTACCAAACGGATCGATTTCAATTTCTCCTTCAGCACTTGGCATTCGGCTAATCTCCGTTGCAAGTTGGGTTGGTTACAATTGATCAGACCCTGCACCTGCTGGATGACAATTCGAGAGTCTCCCACAGCTACGAGATCCTGGATGTTGTGTTCCAAGGCCATTTCCCAATCCTTTGAGTAGTCCATAATATTCCGCGTCGTTCACCGTCACTACATTCAGGATGAAACCTCGGGCATCCAGGACGGTCCACTCAGGCAGCTGCCACAATATACAGCCACAACTGCCTTGTTTTGTGGATGTCTTGGCTGCACCGTCGAAACTTAGGACCACTCCGGAATAGTCGGCCGCCAGCATTTCCACACTTAGTACTGGTGGCGCTCGAATGCGCCCCTTGGTCGGAATCAAATTTTCGGCCACTTCGTCCAAATGTTCCCTGGGTGTGATACCCGCACCCAGGATGGCTGCCAGTCCGTCTTCGTCACGTTGTACCTTCCGGATGTCTAAGTCGTAATGCGAGAGAGCAACGCCCCAGGGCACTGTCCTGCCATCCGCAGTTTTCGACTTGATTACCCATTTGAGAACGGAGTAACGAGTGTACACAATCAAAGGACACCCTTCAACCAGGGTCTTGAACGTTTGAAGCACCCGAATGACGGCCAAAACTTCCTTTTCTGCGATGTGATACCGGAGTTCCGCATCGTGAAGGACCCGCCCCGTGAATCGCACAGGCTGAATGACACCATCGATTTCTTGTCCAAGAACTGCACAAGCAGCCCACTGGTTGGTATGTGGAATGATGATGAACGATTTGGAGCAGTCTGAATGTCGGAGCATTGGCGTGGACACAATTTTCTGTTTCAGGATGGCAAAAGCTTCCTTCGCTCGGAGTAGATCTCGACCAGCCCGGACTTGATCATCCGTCAATTCATACAACACGGCGGCGACCACCGGGAAATCCTCGATGAACTTGTGGTAATAATTCAGGCTCCCGAGAAAAGACTAAACTCCTTTTAGGGTCTTTGGAAATGATAGGTCCTGGATACCTTTCACGATTTTCGGGGTGGCCCTGATTCCTTCAGCTCCAAACTCATGAGATAGATAAGGAATCGTCCTCTTCCCGAACTCACTTTTAGGCACGCTGACCGAAATATTCCAATACCGTAGGCGATACAGCAACGCGTCCAAATCATCACACAGCTGGTCCCAAGTCGTGGCACCGTGAGCGATGTCATCAATATAAGAATTACGCCCCAGCACCGGCCCTATCCGGGATGGCATGGGGATGTTCCGCTTGAAAACTGTCATCTGCGCTGCCAGTGCTGGCAAATAGCCTTCAGGATGCGCGACGTCAGAATCCGACTCAGCACTTCCCGGTTTTCCCGAATTTTGCGGATCCAAACCGAGGTATTCCAGGACTTACTGATCCACCAGTGCCTCCTCCTCGGGTTGTAGTCGAACCAAACCCCATAAACAGTTGTTGATCACGTGCTGATAAATCAGCGGTGCATTCTTCAATCCGAACGGCATCCGTACCCACTGGAAATGCCCGAATGGACAAACAAAAGCCGATATGAGCTTAGCGCGTTCGGTCATTCGGATTGCCCAGAAGCCACTAGCCATGTCGAGACTCATGAACCACATCGCACTTTCAAAACCGACTAGCAAATCGTCGATCAGAGGTAGCGGGTAATTCGAGAGCCGGATGAAGCCGTTGACTATTCGGTAATCAATGCACATCCGGATGTCAATACCATTCTTCGTGAGGACAATCACAATCGGGGATGCCCAAGGGGATTCTGAATGTTCCACCAAGTTGGTCTCCAGAAGTTTCTTGAGTAGTTCGTACACCTTGATCATGATGTGTGGTGCGATCGATCGGGGCCACTGCGCCACAGGGCGAGCGTCTCCCACGTCTAAATCGCACACTACACCTCTAACTGGAGCAGGGGCTGCATTCCCGTCACCCAGGAAAATCTTCCGGTGGTGTTTCAGGATGCCCCTAAGCTTATGATCCTGGATATCCGAGCTCAGTCCTGGTTTTCCCACATCTGCCTTGGTGATGTCACACTCGGGGCTAAGGTCCAGCAATTCGGGTAGTAATGTCAGCTCGTCCTTCAATTGTGTCATGAGTTCACTCCCTTCATGAAGATATACAGCTGGTTCCAGATCCAGTTCCTCCGAATTCACCCGCATACATCTGGCATACTCCAATTCGAGCTTCTCGACAGGTGTACCCGTTGCAATCACAGACGGCATCTCGGGATCTTCGTCTTTTCGGGTTGGCTCATCTGGGAGTGCTTCTTCCTCAGTCGCTCCATCCGAGACTTGGTCCCTCTCGTCGGTGTTATTCGAGCTGGAGTCCTGTCGCCGTAATCGCTTCACTCCTCCGTGTCCAGAGTCACCTACTGACAGGTTCGAGCTCGAAACGTCATATTCAGAAGTGCCGCTTTCTGATCTCCCCGAAACCCCACGTTGATATGCCTGCTCCATATCGTTGGCTGATTCCAAGGGATCGGAATCTGCGCCCGGTGTGGCGAGCGGTTCATCCTGCAGTCGTACCATGCGAACTGCCTCTGTGCTCGTCCGCGGTCGCATCAGCAACTTAGTCGGCCACTGGTAGCTTCGCGTCTGCACTGCAGGGGGTTCTTCATCCTGAAGCATTTGCTCATAACGTCTTGCTCGCAACCTCGCTTGGGCGGACAACGTGCTCTCGAAAATCAACTGCTGCCACTCCTGATAACGCCGTAACCCGGGTCGTACTGTAATGGTTACCGCGGCGTCTGTCGTCGTACTGCGCTCGCTGGTCGCTTCGCTAGTACTTCACAGAGGAGATGGCCTGACGGAACCACAACTCGTAGTTCCCCGCCGGCTACCGCTTGCACAGTAGCCTATTTATTTACCCTCTACTCGACTGCCCTACCCTAGCAATCGGAACGTCCTCGCTGCACGGTCACCGGAGCTTTTCCCTTGATGCGCGTGCCTCTCACGTCGCCGGTACTTCGCCCCAGTAGCCGCGACTTCTCGTCTGCACTTCGTCTGCTGCCCGCTCTCAACCTCGTCTCTCTACACGTCCGTGTCCTCGTTCGCTCGCTTCGCCTCGTGCCCGTGAACCACCACGCGCCGCTCTTGCCCTGCTGCCTGCCCTCGATCTTCTGCCGTCTGCGTGCTGCGCGGCAAATCTTCGACTGAGACCCCTTTCAGAGCCTCAGGATCCAGCCCGCTTCTGGGTCCAGCTGCCCAGCTTCAACCACGCGACCTCGCCATGTTCCATGGTCCCGCGTGGTTCCACTCCAGTTGCCCCCAGCCACTTGCGATCCGCCCGTATCTCGTCTATCCACACCCACAGCTCGGCGATCTTCGCACGCATCTCGCCGATCCACGTCTGCATCTCGGCGATCCACGCCCGCATCTCGGCGATTCCTGCTCGAAGGTCGGCGATCCTCGCCATCCACCTCGCCCGCGTCACCCACTGCTACGGCCCTTTGTAGACACGCGGGCCCATCTGGCTGCGGCTCGTTACACGCCGTCCCCACTTCCAAGGCCTTCCACGGCCTCGCTGCGGGTCCACAGCCGCTCGTACTCGCCGACCGACAACCACACTCCGCCCTCGTCGTCCATGGGCCCACTTGCCGCCCTGCTGGTTCCACGCGGTATTCGAGGACGTAGTTGCCGGCCTTATTGCGCCGCCGTCGCCGCCGCACCTCCACCCACTCGCCGCTCCGGCGATGCCGCACCGCTCCAGTCGTTCTCGTCGAGCGTCGTCGCGTTCGCGCTCTTGCGACTCCTGTTGCTGCGCCCACAGGTGCCGCCGCTGCTCCCGTAGCTTGCGCTGGCCGCGCGACATCTGCGGCCACGGCCTCGAACGCTTCATCCTCCAGCTGTTGTGCAATGTCTGCAGCTTCCTGCTGCAGCAGCGAAGTCGGATATTGATAACTGACCAGGAAGGAGACATGCGCGATGTACTCCTCGCCCTCGCCATCCACATCACACCGTCTGACCACGAAATTCTCGTAGCCCGCCGGCTCCACCACCACCATCGGCCCAATCCAGAGATGTCCGAATTTAGTCGTCTTCGGGCCCCGAGGTGGCCGAAACATCCACACCTTATCCCCCGTCTTGAACTCGCGTCCTTTGCGCACGCGACGATTGTAGTACTTGGCTTGTCTCGCCTGTTCTCGCGTCCTCGCCTTATCCGCACTTCTTCTGCATCTGTCCAACGTTTGCTGCAGCGTAGTCATGTATTCCGCCACTTTGCCTGCTTCCGCCACGCCAGTGCTGCGTAGCAGCTCGTTCGGGGACCGCAGTCTGCGCCCCATCATCATCTCGTTGGGCGACAGACCCACCGTCGTATGCCTCGCGGAGTTGTAGGCGTACAACGCGAACGGCACCCACTCCTCCCAGTCGTCCTGCGCGTCCTCAGACATGTACAGCGACACCAGGTCCTTCCAGGTCCGGTGGAATCTCTCCACCAGCCCTACCATCTGCGGCCGATACGGCACGGGATTCACTTGTCGCGCCTGTAGCAGCTCCACCAATCGCTCCACAATCTTGCCCGTGAGCTCCGGGGCTCCGTCTGTCAGCAGCTCCCGGAAGACTCCGAACCGCAGCACAACATGCTTCAATAGAAACTTGGCCACATTCCCCGCCGTGTGGTCCTCCACCGCCTCCGCCACCGCGTATCTCGTGACGTACTCGACAGCGGCTATCACGTACCGCTCGCCCCCTTTCGCCGTCGGGAACGGCCCCGCGACGTCCAAGGCCCAGCGGTCGCCGACATCTCCACCGCGGAGACTTCTGAGCGGTGGTATGACTTCTCGCGGCCTAGCCTTGCGGCTGCCGCACTCCTGACAGCCCGCCACCCAACGCTTCACCTCGTACCCCATCTTTGGCCACCAATAGATCTGTGAGATCCTCGCGAATGTCTGCGGTCCACGCAGGTGGCCCGCCCAGACGGAATCATGGTGTTCCTTGAACACGACTGGCCACAAAGCGGGTGGTAACACTACCCTCCGCCCATGTGGCGTATCAATTACCACCAGACCGTACATGGTGCCGACCTTCATGCCCATGTAGCTGCCCTCCTTCACCAGCTGCTTGACGAGGCTGCTCTTCTGCTGTGCCGCTTCGATCTCGCCGTCAGTCAGCTGCAAGGTGGGCTCCGTTCCGATTCTCAGTTGCACATCTGGTGCCTCGGCCAGTCGCTCTGCTGTCGCCCCTACCACCGCGGCCGCTCGTCTCTTCGGGCTGCGCCTGTCGCCGCCAGCTGGCCCCGTGGCCTTCCGCTTTCCGCCTCGGACGCCTTGACCATTCGTCGTTACGCCTTCAACCGCACCACTTGTCGTTCGACCCCCGACTCCTCGTTCCACCGCCGTCGCTTCTCCGACTTCGCCCGCCGCTCCTGCTCCTTCCGCCGACGCCTCTCGTCTCCGTGCCGCTCGGGTCACCGCTCTTGTCGCCGCCGCTATGGTGGTTGTCCCCGTCGCTTCCCCCACGGACGCTGCCACGCCCACTCGCGGCCACGTACGCGTGCTGCTTACCGCCTGCCGCACGGCTGCTGTCATCTGTGGCGCTCTGGACAACGCATCCGCGACCACGTTCGTCGTCCCCGGCCTGTACTCGATCGTGAACTCGTACTCCTGCAGCGTGAGCGCCCAGCGATGCAACCGCCCGGCTAACTCCGCACTTGTCATCAGCCATTTTAGTGCAGCGTGATCCGTCACAATGGTGAACGGCCTACCGTAGAGATAGGGCCTGAACAGCTTAATAGCCCACACAACCGCCAGGCATTCCAGCTCGGTGATGGCGTACTTTGCCACCACCGTGTCGTTCACCTTGCTGGCGTACGCAATCGGCTGCCACCCACTACCAAAGTCTTGCATCAGACACGCTCCGAGGCCTACCACGCTAGCGTCCGTCACCAGCCGAAAGGGCTTCGCGAAGTCCGGGTAGCACAACAGCGGCTTCGCCGTCAGCAGGTACTTGAGTCGCTCGAACGCGAACTGCTGGTTCTCCGTCCACCTCCACTCCACCTTCTTTCGTAATAACTCCGTCAGGGGGGAGGCGATTGAGCCGAAGCCCTCCACAAATCTTCGGTAGTACCCCGCAAGGTGTACAAACCTCTTCACCTCGACCGCATCTATCGGTGTCGGGAACTCCTGCACGGCTGTCAGTAGTCGCTCAATTGGCCGTACTCCTGCCGGGCTCAACTCGTGCCCCAGATACTCCATCTGATCCGTAGCAAACTGGCACTTCTTGGCCTTCAAGGTCAATCCGGCCATCGACAACCTCTCCAACACTCCGGCCAGCTCGACTACGTGCCTCTCCACTCCGCCCTTCGTAAACACAATGATGTCGTCCAAGTAGACTAAGCACGTAACCCATGAGAGTCCTCTGAGCACGCAGTTCATCATTCGTTGGAATGTTGACGGGGCGTTCGCTAACCCGAAGGGCATCCTCACGAACCGGTACAGCCCCTTCCTGGTGGTGAACGCGGTCTTGTCCTTGTCCTCCTCAGCGACGCTAATCTGCCAGTACCCCGCCTTCAGGTCGAGAGTACTGAATAGCAACGCGCCTCCCAGCGACTCGAGCGTCTCGTCGATCCTCGGCAAGGGATACACATCTCTTTGCGTCACCTTATTGAGCGCGCGATAGTCGATACAGAAACGGACCTCCCCATCGCGCTTCTTCACTAGCACAACGGGGAACCCCCAGCTGCCGTTTCCTTCCTCCACGACGCCGGCATCAAGCATCTTCTCCACGTTGCTGTCGATCACTTCGTGCTCTGTCTGCGCATGTCTTCGTCTCTTCAACATGATAGGGGCGGTGGTCCCCGTGTTGATGTGGTGTTCCACCGGCAGCGCCGTCGCCGGAGGGCACGCTCCGCCGTCCTTCAGCAATTCTCGGTAGGCCCGCAGGAGCTTCACGATCAGGTCCTTGCCGCCGGCCTCACCTTCCGTCCCGATCTGCAGGGCCTCTTCGTTCTCCAACGGGGTCGTCGTGTCCCCCAAGTCGGACAACCACTCTTCCACGCGCTCCTTGCGTAACTCCCCGTTCATCTCCAATACCGTCATGTCTTTCGTGAGGGGGATCCAAACGCCCAGCTCATCCTTCTGGGGAAGCTGTGCGCGCCCGCCCACCACGTTCAGAACTGGCACCCACGCCTTCCCGCCATGTGCGGTAGTGACGGCCGCCGCCAGCAGTGCCGCTCCGTCTCTTGGCTTCGGTATGAAGACGCCCTGCTCTCCGTCACCCGCCGCCACAGCCACTTCCACTCGTCGAATCGACTCAGCGTCTACGTTGGTTTTTCGCACCATGCGCACCACCGAAGCCGTCGTGCCCCCGTCCTCGTCGAAGGTCTGGAACGGGATGATCACGTCTTGTTCGTTGGACCGGTACCGCACCTCGTTCGTCTCGAAGTCCAGGTTGGCCCGGTGTTTCTGCATGAAGTCCACGCCCAGTAGAAACTCGTTCGCCACGCCCTCGATCACACACGCTTCCACGCACACGCGCTGCCCGTACACGTTATGCATGTTGAATACCCACAGGCCCAACACCTTTAGTCTGAACCCTCCGATGCCTTCGATCTGCTGGACCGGAGCTCGTCCATGAACACGCTTGCCCCGCGCCATCCACTCCGTACCCGCGACGCTGTATCGTGCCCCGCTGTCCAGCTTCACCTTCTCTAGTGACCCCGCCACTCTCATGAGTGCTGTTGGTAACCCGTCCTCGGCCTCTGCGAGCAACACCTTCGCGTTGCTCCCACTCGTTTTGACCAATCGAACCTGCGCCACATGTTCCCCACTCTCGTTGTCTTCTGCACTTCCTACTGCGCTGGTCCGGCTGACCGCGACCGCCCCCGACGTCTCCTCGCTCTCCGCTTCGGCCCCGTCCGGTTCCGGAATCTCCGACTCCTTCGCCGCGGCTTCTTGGCGCTTCGCTTCGCAACGCTGCTTGCGCTGTTGCTTGGCCTCCTTCCTCGCCTTCTTCGTCGCCTCTCTGACCCGCTGCACGCTACCGATGTTAATCGCGTCCTCGCTTGTCAGTGTCTGCCCCATGCGCGGCAGCTCGTCGTGTCTGTGGCGTCCGCCTTCGCCCTCGTCCGGCGCGCCGTCCCCAGTCGTGCCTTGGCTCGTCGTTGCTTCGTCCGACAAATCCTTGTCTCTCTCCTCCAGGTTCGTCGCCGCCATGTCATCCGTCGTACTTGTCTTCGAATGGCAGTAGCGGCCCGCCGCCATCGCAGGTCGCGTGGTTGCTACCGAGATCGCCGCCTTCGCGCCGTCACGCCGCATCGCTTCCGCGCGCACCTGTCGAACCACCGCTTGTATCTGCCGGTCTTCCTCACCCCGTTCCTTACTTCGCTCTCCGTCCTCCTCTTCCAGCGCGAAGTACCGCTCGCACGTCGCGTCGTCCTCAGCCAGCTCTTCAGCCAGGTCCGGCCACTGCTGCCAGAAGCTCGCTACCCCCGGGAACTCCTCGTCTAGCGCCTCTGCGTCCGCCTCCGTCGCGAGCGTCTCGCCCGTCGCCCCGTCTCTCTCTCTACTTCCCCTCTTCCGGCCGCCACCAGTTTCCACCGGGAAGCTCGCTTTGGCCATCTTAGTCACCGCCGCTTGTCGTCTCAGGACTCTGGGTTCAGCGGGACGCTGGCGTCCCCCTCCTACGCCCGCTGCTCGTTTCCCGCGCCCTTATCCACCGACGGTCGAACCTGCCTGGACTGCAAGTACTCATCGTTCCGGGCCTTCGCCTCCTTGTCGGTGCAGTCCCTCGCCGTGTGCCCCTGCTTGTTGCACGCATAGCACTTAAACCGCGGGCACTGTCTCGCCCAGTGCTCCCCGCTGCCGCACAGGAAGCACTTGCTCGCGGGGTCGGCTGGTTTGCCTTCCCTTCCGCGCTCGCTTACCACCTGTCGCACCGCGCCCGTCGACCTCTTCCTTGCAGCTGGCTCGACTTCGTTTTCACCGGTGGACTCGCCACTGTCTTCCTGAACCATCAGGACTCGCGCCTTCTTGCGCACCTCCGTCTTCACCTTTGACGCCTCCGTGCTGCTGGTCTCGGCCTTCTTCCGCTTCGCGCGTTCGCTGCCCGCTTTCGGCAACGCCCAGTACTTGCCGTTCCACGTCCTGTCAGTGGGTGGCTCCCAAGTGCCTGACCACCGATTGAATACGCCCCGTGGGTTCGTGAAGAGCGCCCACGCGCTATCGCTGCCGGCCATCGGTCCTCCCTCGCCCGCCACGTAACCCGCTAGATCGGGGTTGCCCACGCCCGGTATCACCATAGTCTGGCCCGTAGTCCCCGCCATCGGAACCAGGAACGGGCTTGGCGCCGTGGCCCACGACTGGCCGATGTTCTCCATGCCCTTAGCCACATTGTCCATCTGGTCGTCAGTCTCCGACGCCATGTCCACTGCCTCTTCCAGGGTCCTCGGCGTCGGGCTCTGCTTGACCAGCTGCCGTGTCGTCTTGTCCAGATTACGGTAGAATTGGGCCAAGAGCGTTCTCTCCTTCACCCGGTTGCGACCCACCACTTCGCGCAACGCTGCCGCGTAGTCGGGGTACGTCTCGCCTGGCATCATGCGCCTCATCGTCACTCTCCATTCAGCCGTCGACTTGTCGAGCCGTTCATCGTATCGGCGGAGTAGCGCCTTCTTCAGCCCAGTCCACGTTCGCTGGTCATCTCGCAGCTGCCGGTCCTGGTTCACCCACCATCTCGCTGCGTTCTCGAGCAACTTCGGCCCCAGAATGAAGTAAAGGTCGCGGTCCGACCAATTACCCCGGCCCGATTCTCTCGCCCCGCGGAGCGCCAGGTCGACGCGACTAATCCACGTCGAGACCGACGCCTTTGGTGACGGTGTGAACGTGGGCAGCTCCAAATCTTTGATGCTGCGCCGCTGACTCCACGCGTGCTGCCCCGTCATCCGTTGAGCCCGACGGCCTCTGGCTTGCGAGCCCGTAGCCGCCGGCGCTACGTCGTCGTCCGTCGCACTGCTCGGACTGCTCTCGCTCGTGTCGTCGCCGTACCGCACGCGCCTTCCACCGCCGCCGCCCTCACCGTCCGAGTTGCTCGACTCCTCCGAGTCGCTCGATGGTGGGGTCGGTGGACCGCCGCCGCCCGCTTCCCGCTGCCGGCGTCGCCTCGCTCCTTCCTGCGCCGTCCTGCGGCCGGCGCCCGCTTGGATACTGGCCACTACGGCCGTGAGATCCTGGAGCGATGCTGCCATCGTCTCGAGAGACGCCACGCTGGCCGTGGCCGCTTCCACCCCGTCGCGTCGTTCCTCCGTCTGATCTTCCTCGTCTGCAGCGTCGGCGCCTCACACCAGCGTCTCCTCCGTACGCGCACCTCCAGTCCCACCGCTTGCCGCTGTCTCATGGCGTGCCGGACTTGCTCGACTGCCAGCCGAAGCTGACCGCCCCCGCTGGCGACTACTGCTCCTTGTAGCTGGACCGTCTTTTCTTCCTCCCACCTTGGCTCCGGCGCTGGATTTTGTCCCGGCCACGTCCTGCACCACGCGCGTCGTCACCTTCGCCTTCATCTTGCCTCTCGCTGTCATTTGATCTGCGTCCTCCGTGGTTCGCGCCACTAGGAGCTAGTTGCTTGCACGTTAAGTACAACCCAATAGCCCCTGTATGACCACCATGTAATGGTTACCGCGGCGTCTGTCGTCGTACTGCGCTCGCTGGTCGCTTCGCTAGTACTTCACAGAGGAGATGGCCTGACGGAACCACAACTCGTAGTTCCCCGCCGGCTACCGCTTGCACAGTAGCCTATTTATTTACCCTCTACTCGACTGCCCTACCCTAGCAATCGGAACGTCCTCGCTGCACGGTCACCGGAGCTTTTCCCTTGATGCGCGTGCCTCTCACGTCGCCGGTACTTCGCCCCAGTAGCCGCGACTTCTCGTCTGCACTTCGTCTGCTGCCCGCTCTCAACCTCGTCTCTCTACACGTCCGTGTCCTCGTTCGCTCGCTTCGCCTCGTGCCCGTGAACCACCACGCGCCGCTCTTGCCCTGCTGCCTGCCCTCGATCTTCTGCCGTCTGCGTGCTGCGCGGCAAATCTTCGACTGAGACCCCTTTCAGAGCCTCAGGATCCAGCCCGCTTCTGGGTCCAGCTGCCCAGCTTCAACCACGCGACCTCGCCATGTTCCATGGTCCCGCGTGGTTCCACTCCAGTTGCCCCCAGCCACTTGCGATCCGCCCGTATCTCGTCTATCCACACCCGCATCTCGGCGATCTTCGCACGCATCTCGCCGATCCACGTCTGCATCTCGGCGATCCACGCCCGCATCTCGGCGATTCCTGCTCGAAGGTCGGCGATCCTCGCCATCCACCTCGCCCGCGTCACCCACTGCTACGGCCCTTTGTAGACACGCGGGCCCATCTGGCTGCGGCTCGTTACAGTACAAAACGTCCCGCTGTTGGGAAATGTCCGTACTCAATAATCCGGGCCACTGGCGTCCGAGTGTCAATCCAGAGATCTCGATCCGAGATGTTCACCACTTTTATTGCCGTGGCCCAAGTCTGGGGACCGTAGAGCACCTGTGTTACCCATCTATCACCTCGTCATGCCCAAACTACGTCAGTTTAAGGGTCGCTTTGCCCGTACCGGATACGCACAGTAGCGCTCTCCCCGGAACGCAGGTGTAGGCCGGTCGGGGCTTTGATCGGGAGATCCAAACCTTGGCGACGCTGAATAACTTCTCCGTACATGAGGATAGACTCCTCATGCGGGAGGATGACTAGACCTTCACGAATGCAAAGTCGCACTCCGGCGCTAAACGTGAAATCCATCCCGAGCAACACGTCCACGTCGTCCCCGATGTTCGTGACCCACAAATCCAAAACATACACCACCCTGTGTCCCAACGTGACCTTCACCTGGGTGCTCGAGCTGATGTAAGTCGGGACGCCACCTAATCCCGACACCTTGATTTGCCGATGTGAGCTTAATGTAAGTTGGAGCCTACGCGCAAGGTCCAAACTTATCATACTCACTGTGGCTCCGGTGTCCAATAGAATTGACATCCTGAAATCACTCACTGCACCATGCACCCTTGCAACTTGTCGTTTCTCGTCTTCTGGATCATGATCAGCCCACCATCCATACCTCTCGCCTGGGGACAGCGGCTGTCAGGGATGTTATCAGAACGATTTTTTTCAAAGGAAATTCTTCTTTTATTTGGTCATTAAAAGAAAAAAAAATCTTCTTTTCTTTTAAAGCTTCTGTCATATGCATGCGTCACTTGCTGGTTCGGTTCCCAGGCTATATCTCATTTCGCTGCTGGTCTATTTAACAGGGACGCGTTTGTCTTGATGTAGACCAGCTTCATCACCTTGTCAGGAAGTAATCGGTTGCGGTTTTTGGTGTGCACTATGCCGTGTCCGCCATACTGCGGGCAAACCAACTCGAGCTTGTTACAATGGGTGACCTGTGATGTTGTTGTCGAGTGTGTAAGTGCGCACGAACGACAGTGTGGTGTCGAGGTAAGGAACAGGGTGTGAATGTGTTGCTATATTTGTGTCGGTGAGCTCCTTCAGCGTCTTATCTTTCACCCCCAGAATAAAAGAAAAATTCCTCGCTTCCCGACAATCTTCTTTTATTATAAGAGAACGTTAAAGAAAACTAATTAAAAGAACACTTAACATCCCTGGGACAGCCTGAATTCGACTGGTCCCTCTGGGTCTGGTACCGACGGCGGTCTCGGATAATCCAAAAGCTCTGCACGATTCGCATCGATCTCCAAGTCATCTTGGGCCTCCCAAGCGTACGAGCTACCGACGCGAACCTCCCCCGTCGATTGTTGACTCGGCTGGTGATACACGTTGGATCGTGGATCACATCGTGGCACACGAGTACCCTCCTCGTGCTCCGTCTCGTACCCGTATCAGTACGAGTGATCAGGCTTCATGCGGGATTCTTGCCGCGCGGCGTTACCGAGTACGCTGGCTCGGTTTCCCACCAGACGACGATACGGTCGACTCTCCTCCGGGAAGTGCCGGATGTAGTTCGTCAATACCAGACCGAGAACGCGACCGACAGCAACGACGATCGGGAGCCCCGAACGCAAGGACGCGGCGGGCCTCGCCGTGATGATTAAGATCAACAACTGATGACGTCCCCTGGACTCAAACCGGTGACCTTCGGCTTGACGACTCAGTGCTTGACCACTGAGCTGGCTTGACTTCGAGCCACCTCGATGGCAACCTTGACTGTGGAACCAAGCTTCACCATCAAGCGTGCCTTCCGACTCCGAGCTGAGCCCCGACCTCAAGCATCCACCCTCGCTTGTGTCACCACAAGTGTCACTCGACGCGCTCATGCTGTTGTTCGTGACGCCCAAGATCTCCAACACCGACGAGCTTCGGTCCAGCGTGCACTCAGCCGCCTGAGTGCGTCTTCACGTGGAGTGTCCACGATGTGTCCTGCAATGGGTCTGTGTCTCGGTGGCCGAGTGTCCGACGCTTGGCGATGTCGAAGCGCGCGTGGAAAAGCTCTGGACGCACTCGCATCGTGATCGAAGTGTGTGTCCCACGTGGGGATTGAACCCACGTGCACCAGGATGGAATAGTGCGTTCTTGCGCACTACACCACGCCGCCGTCAGTCACCGGCGATGAAGATGTCCAAGCTGGTCCTGTTGGCGCGTCGAGTCGGAGTCGACGCCAGCAGTTACTTCGAAGGGTCGCTTCGAAGAGTCGTGCTGCGGTGATCGCCATCTCGGATCTCCACACTCGTCGAGGTGCTACTCTCCATGCTCGCGCTCGATGCCGAGCGCCGTGTCCGTCGTCCGAGCTGCATCCGTCGCCGACTGCCGTGTCCGTCGTCCCACGGTTGACTTCAGTTGTTTTCCAGTGTTATTTGCGCTTACGTTGCGTAAGCGCAACTTTGAGAGGAGGGTGATGTAATGGGCCCTCCATTTACATAAGTAGGTAGATCTCTTACAGATATTACACAAGTAAGCACAGCAGCACACGGCTAGCGTGTGCTGACATGTCATCATCTGATCGGCTGAAAGTGGTGGAGCCAGACCCCATTCCAGCCAATCAGCTGCTGACCTGCATTTGAGTGGTTCACATAATACTGCGGCCCCCGCCCTGGTCCCAATAATAAAACAGAGTTGATTTTACTTCGGACTTAACACTTGGTCTTAGTATTACTGAGCACTGGACGCTTCCTCGTCGCTACGTGTAAGCTAGTGACGGCTACTCACTAGGCGTGTTACAGTTTCAAACCGAAGCGCCGGGATCGTGCATTCGTGGCTCAAGGTGACGCTGAACTGGAGTTGGAAGTACATGAACTGTCGGATGAATAACCGGAACACCGCGTTGGGACACCCGAAAACAGTTTCATACAGGAAGACCTGGACAACGGTAGCTCGAACTCCCGCGCGGACGTTGTACTGACCAAAGAAGAGCCGATTCATGAGGTATTTCGCGTGATGGAACGCGCAGTATGGCCTTAACCCCTCCGTCACTAATTAAAGAGAGTCCCCTCCTAATTCAGGAGTGCCAGCGCCTCGGCAGTCCGGAAAGACGCGAAGATTGGAAGGCGTTTCAAGAGATCAAGAAACTGGTGCGTCAAGGAGGCCTGAGCGACCTGTCTAGCCACGTCCGGGACGCCATCCTAGATGGTGCAACCCTGAATGGCGAAGCCGATTCTGAGGGACAGCAGTTAAACGACTAGGCCCACCGAATGAGGATTCAGTACGCGCCGGGCAGAAGAAACCCTCAGAATTGTGTGTCTTAGCTTATGTCGGCCCCGAATAACGGACCAAGAACCATGATAACCAACGATGCATGACATCCCTGATTGACAACGGACCTCTGTTACCGAAGCGAGAGTTCCCGGGTCATCCGGGCTCATTGTGGATACCGGAATCAGAGGGGCCGGTCGAATTCCGACTATCCCCAGGTGAAAGGTGTGGATGGTGGGCGGATCATGATCCAGAAGAAGAGAAGCGTCAAATTGCGAGGGTGCATGGTGCAGTGAGTGATTTCAGAACGCCAATCCTGCTGTACACCGGAGCCACAGGGAGTATGATAAGTTTGGCCTTGCGCGTAGGCTCCAACTTACACTAAGCTCACACCGGCAAACCAAGGTGCCCGGAATGGGGGGTGTTCCGACGTACATCAGCTCAAGCACTCAGGTGAAAGTCACGCTGGGACATCGAGTTGTTTACATCTTGGATCTGTGAGTCACGAATATTGGATAAGACGTGGACGTGTTGCTCAGGATGGATTTCATGTTCAGCGCTGGAGTGCGTCATTGCATTCGCGAGGATTGGTGATCCTCCCAGATGATGAATCGATTCTCATGTATGGGGATGTCATTCAGCGTCGCCAAGGAATAGACCTCCCAGTCAGACCTCCGACTGGATTATACTTACGTTCTGGAGAGAGCGCACAGGTGCGTATCCGTTACGGACAAGGCAATCCGGAGACGGACGTAGTTTGGGCAGGCCGAGGCGACAGACGGGTGAAGCAGATACTCTACGGTCTCCGAACTTGGGCCACGGCAGTGAAGGTTGTGAACATCTCGAACCAAGATATTTGGATCGACCCTCGGACACCGGTAGCCCGGATCGTGGGGTACGGACACTTCCCGACTGCGGGGCGTTTTGTACGTCCTGGACTACGGCGCTATCAGGAATGACAACAGCTGATTTTCGAAAGCACGCTGACGTTCCAGGCGAGATTGCGATTAGAACGCTATGAACAGACGATTCGAGATGCAGAACCTCGCGCGGTTCAGACTCGGGACTATCAGTGGCCAACTAAGTTGCTAGTACGACCTCGGACAGACACAGAAGCGGTTCGCATGGTTCAGTTGCAGGAGAAGCCGGTGGTCATGCCAGAGGGAAGCGTGTAAATTTCGGGTTCCTTGGAAAGTGATTCGGGAAGTGCAGAGGTGGAATCGTCGCAACAACATGATCCAACGTTGAAACGTACGGATGACGAAGACCAGGCCTCTGAAGGAGCGGAAGTCGAGGAAAACGCGCCTCCTGATGAGCCAGCCCGAGAAGATGAAGATCTCGAGATGTCCACCGTAATTGCGACAGGCACGCCGGTTGAGAAGCTCGAATTGGAGTACGCCCGTTGCATGCGAGTGAATTCGGAGGAACTTGACCTGGAACCGGCCGTGTATCTCCACGAAGGGAGTGAACTCATGGCGCCGTTGAAGGAAAATTGGCATTGCTGCCTGAATTGTTCGATCTCAGCCCTGAGTGTGATATTACCAAAGCCGACGTGGGAGAACCTGGTCTGAGCACTGAGGTTCAGGAGCACAGACTCAAAAACATCCTGGGACATCATCGAAAAATCTTCTTGGGTGACGGGAATGCGGCACCTGCGCCAGCTCGAGGCGTAGTGTGTGATTTAAATGTGGGAGACGCATGCCCTGTGGCGCAGCGACCTCGCTCGATCGCACCACATATCATGGTCAAGATGTACGAGCTGCTCAAGAAACTTGTGGAGACCGGACTGGTTGAGCATTCTGAGTCTCCTTGGGCATCCCCGATTGTGATTGTTCTCAAGAAAAACGGCATTGACATCCGGATGTGCATTGATTACCGAGTGGTTAACGGCTTCATTCGGCTCTCGAATTACCCATTGCCTCTGATCGACGACCTGTTGGTCGGTTTTGAACGTGAAATGTGGTTTGTGGTTTATGAGTCTCGATATGGCTAGCGGGTTCTAGGCAATCCAAATGACCGAACGCGCTAAGCTTATATCGGCTTTCGTTTGTCCGTTCGGACATTTCCAGTGGGTACGAATGCCATTTGGATTGAAGAATGCACCGCTGATCTATCAACACGTGATCAACAACTTTCTATGGGGTTTCGTCCGACTACCACCTGAAGAAGAGGCGCTCGTGGACCAAGAAGTCCTAGATTATCTCGGTGTGGACCCGCAGGAATCAGGAAAAGCAGAATGTGTTGAGGTAGATCCTGACGCCAGACTATTTGCCGGTACTGACGGTACATATGACGGTTTTCAAACGGAGCATCCCCATGCCATCCCGGATGGGGCCAGTATCCTACATCGACGACATCGCTCATGGTGCAGCGACCTGGGATCAATTATGTGACGATTTGGACGCGCTGTTATACCATCTGCGGTATTGGAATATTTCGGTTAGCTTGCCCAAAAGTGAATTCGACAAGAGGACGATCCCTTATCTGTCCCACGAGATTGGAGCTGAGGGAATTAGGGCCACTCCGAAAATCTTGAAGGGTATCCAAGATTTACCATTTCCAAAGACTCTGAAGGGTGTTCAGTCTTTCCTTGGAAGCCTGAAAGATTACCACAAATTTATCGAAGATTTCCCGGTGGTTGCCGCAGTGTTGTACGTGTTGACAGACGATCAAGTCCGAGCTGGTTGAGACCTACTCCGGGCGAAAGAAGCTTTTGCCATCCTGAAGCAGAAGATTGTGTCGACGCCGATGCTCCGGCATCCGGAATGCTCGAAACATTTCATTATCATTCCACATACCAATCAGTGAGCCGCCTGTGCGGTCCTCGGGCAAGAACATGATGGTGTCATTCAGCCTGTGCGATTCACGGGGTGCGTTCTTCACGACGCAGAACTCCGGTATCACATCGCTGAAAAAGAGGTTCTGGCTGTCATTCGGGTGCTCCAAGTGTTCAAGACCCTGGTTGAAGGCTGCCCTCTGATCGTCTATACTCGTTATTCGGTTCTCAAGTGGGTGATCACGTCGAAAACCGCGGATGGCAGGCCAGTGCCATGGGGCGTTGCTCTCTCACACTACGACTTGGATATCCGGAAGGTACAACGTGACGAAGACGGACTGGCAGCCATCCTGGGCGCGGGTATCCCACCCAGGGAGCATCTAGATGAAGTGGCCGAACATCTTATTCCGGCCAAGGGGCGCATTCGAGCACCACCGGTACTGAGAGTGGAGATGCTAGAGGCCGACTATTCCGGAATAGTCCTAGTTTTGAAGGTGCAGCTAAAACATCCACGAAGCAGGGCAGCTGTGGCTGCATATTGTGGCAGTTGCCCGAATGGGCCATTCTGGACGCCCGAGGTTTCATCCTGGACGGAGTGACGGTGAATGACGCAGAGTACTATGGACTGCTCAAGGGATTGGGAATGGCCTTGGAACACAATATACAGGACCTCGTCGCTGTGGGTGATCCTCAAATTGTCATTCAGCAGGTCCAAGGTCTGATCAATTGTAGTCAACCTAACTTACAGCGAAGGTTGGCCGAATGGCAGGTGTTGAAGGAGAAGTTCAAGCTGGTCCGGTTGATAAATGTGAAACGAGACTTAAATCAGGCCGCAGATTATCTGACTTCCAAGACACTAGCATTAAGGGAAAGCTGGGTCGTCCAGGATGAAGGTGAGAAGGAGTACCTGAAGGTCGTGTCGACAATTCCGGAGCAGACAATGAAGCCGCCGGATAAAAGTGCTGATGTACACCCGGTTGAACTTGTGGGTGCCCTGAAGGGATCACCCAGTGAGCATCCCGGGTGTAGATCTGGACCCGGTCCGGAATCAGCGCCGCTTCCATTCACCGCTCGAGTACTGGCTGTGTTGCCCCGAAGACAAGCTCGAGACCCCCCGGATGATAAATCCGGGATGACCTCCGAGTACGTCTCAAGGTTGAGGACACGGGATATCGTGTCAGCCCTTGGGTGCATATGAGCCGTCTGAAACCACGTGCAGTCTTCCCGAAGCGACCGACGACGGAGCTCGATCTGGATGATGATGATGATGATTTTGATGCAGAATTATTACCGGAAGACAGCTGGGAGCCAGACAACTCGAATGATGAATACGAAGTCGAGAAGATCCTGGATATACGGTGGGTCAAGCGGACACGCACAACTAAGCCCACTCGGGAGTACCTGGTAAAATGGAAGGGTTATGATGACCCAGGTTGGACACCAGTATCCCAGCTGAGTTGTGGTGCTCTTCTATATGAGTTTAACCAAGGGGTGAAAGCGAGGGCACGTTTCCGGGCTATGCAGGCCGGAGACGAGCATCCTAGACTATAGCTATCCTGGATGACCGTGAATGGACCGACATAGATCGCAGAATTATGAATTTGACTGAATTTGTTTTGATTTCGAGTGGAAGATGGAGATGTTTACCTGGAAAAATGATGCGGGGAGTGATAACATGAAGTCGCGCGTGCAACGAAGATTGAGATGAAGGCTTGGAACACGAACGAAGGGTCAGATATATTGATGGAGTTAGGACGTGATTACGCTAAGACATGCAGAAAATGAAACGAACTCCCACAATCAGGCCCCTTACGATGCACGAATATGCCTTACGGACGCTGGGTGGAGACCGGGTAGCGACGACGCTCGGTTACCTGAAGCAGTTTCTTCCGGAACGGCGGGCTCAGGTGAGCCACGCGTTGCTCGTCTGAATCACAGGAGTTCCACTGCACTCGAGCAGGTTTCGACTTGTCGACGATCTTGAGTTGCTCGATCAGGGAGAAAGGGCGACCTTGCGCATTCAGATGCGATTTGGCCATCCACACCCAGAAACAACACTTGGCCGGAAAAGTCCAGACCCCTGGTTCCTCCAACACCGACTCAGGAAGACCACTCTGCATCTTGTCGTCCAAAAGCTTCTTGTAGCACTTCTTCACCGCGTCGCACTCTTTCTTGTGGTCGATGTGGAGAGTGGCTGAATAGTCATCCAGGTGGTGATGCATGAAGAACCAGTGGCCGATCAACCAGAACGTCCGACGATGGGTCCGCATGAATTCCACGATGTCGACCAGACTGGACTTCGTTCGGTCACTCAGGTCCTCGGGCTTGTGCAGCACCAGAAATTTAGAACTCTGGTTGAACATATCATCCCACGGAGCCGAATCGCACACCACTTTGAACAAAGTTGGATCCCAGCGCGCCCGAACGGCTTCTACTTCAGCGTTGCGAGTCAGGTTGGGCGTGTGATCCGGGAAACCTGTAGTTGCCCAACTGCATTCGCAGTACCGGGGGCGAACTTGACCAGAATCCCATACTGTCGCCAAGACATGACGCCACGTCCGGGAGTCTCGACTATGGTGAGTTCAGCCGGGGATAGCTCGGGGTAATATTTCCGAGCAAGGGCAGAGCGTTTGCGATCTAGAGCTGGACGAGAAAGTTTGACTGGGGGTTCAGCGGGAGTTCGACTTGCACTGGAGTTGATGTCCTTGAATTAGAGGATATCGATTCGTGTCGCCACTTCGCCTCCCAGGGCGGAGTAGTCCGGTGACCAGGAGACTTAACTTCGACCTTCGACATAAATGTGACGTGACGATCTTCATCATCTTCATGTCTCCCACCTCGGAGTACAGAGCTTCCATCACTTCAGTGGACTCATCCAGCCGTTGCTTCCGGAGTGACGGCCAGCGCGGTGGGACAGTATCCAGGCGTTCAAGGTGCGACTCTGCTTTCTTGTAACACCAGCTTGGAACGTACTTGGCCCAAGGCGTCTGATTCCGTTTCCTCCAGAAGATCATGCGAGCAAGCATAAAAGTCAGCTCTCGAACTGGAATCCGAGGGTGCACCACGTGATTACCATTCACGAGCTCGAACGCGTCCAGGTAACCCAACCCAGAACGCATGACCAGTTGACGGTCGGTGCGCTGTTTGTCCCAAACCACAGCGCGGTGAGCTAGAGAGGCACGAGTCTCTTCCACGGCCCGAGCGAGTGTTTTGCGCGGATTCAGAACATCTTGATCAGTCGGAGTGTACACGTCCGGACGCAGCTGGATATTCCGGGTTGTTGAAGTGAAGATTTGCCCCTTTTTGAAGAAGACACCCGAGGAGTAGACGGAGGTGTGGGGTCCTGAGTGAAGTTCAGCGGGGCATCTTTCGATCCACCCGCCGGATCCGGAATCCATCTTCTTTCTTTTCCTCATCCTGATCATTTTCGCCCAACGCGACAAATGGTCCTGGCTGCGCAGTGTAGTCATCGATGGCATTCACCATGATTTGAGTCGTCCAATCACTCGGAGGAGTACGACGATGTCGGAGATGTTCCAGGAGATCTTTCAGGCGCGGCCAATTACCAACAACCCAAGTCTGGTGTTGATTCAGAAAATTCATCAGTTGTGGAACGTTGACAGAACCCGCCCTGAGATTGTTCCGAAGCGAACGTGCGTGCTCTGTTAGATCATCACGCTCTTGGATGACAGACGCAAGATAGGATCGTAGTGCTTCTTCTTCATGTTCGTGATTCTCGACCACACGACACCAGAGGCAGGTAATTGGCAAACTCCATTGCCTTGCCTAGTTGACACTTATCACCACTGTCGTCTTCGTTGATCAGTTGGACGACACAATGATGTAGCTTATCATCGTTCAAAATGATCCTTCCGCCAAGGGGTAGCTCATCGATGTAGACCGAGTCGGACAGCTTGTCCGCCGGGGCATACGCTGTAGAACCTCTTCAGTCCGCCGACATGTCACCAGCGACATATTCTGGGTCCTGCTGCAGAGAATCTGTTGCGTTGCGAGTGCCAGCGGCGCGAGTATGAAGTAAATGTAACTTGTTGGTCTTCTTACTACTTCCAGCTCCTCTGGAACTTGCACTGCAAATTTGACACTGAGACTAAAACTAGAGCTACGGCTACCGCGGTCTTGAACGTCAGCTTTCACTAGATCTTCTTCGAGCCGTTCTTGGTCTTCTCTAGTAGTTTCTTGGTCTCCATCTCTCATAAGCTGTAGCCATCACTCACGATCTGCAACTTAACATGTGCAACTTAACACACACCCCTCCGAGTACTCAGTCAGCGAGTCTCGGAACTATTCAGCCTTCGCGTACTCGCTCTTCTGCTGCTTTCCGCGCTGCTTCTCATCGTGGTAGAGCTTGCGCTGCTTCTCGCGTGGAGTCAACTCGGCCTCGGGGTGCATGCCGATTAGCTGCTTCATCTTGGTGAGCCACGGGTACCCAAGCGGTTTCGTGAGCAGATCGGCGGGATTAACATCGCCGTCAACTTTCCAAATGCTGACTGCTTTTCGCGTAACCTGCTCGCGAACGTAGTGGAACCTCAACTCGATATGACGGGTCTTCCTGCTGTAAGTCGGGTTCGATGCCAATGTAAGTGCCGTTTGATTATCGACTCCGAGCGTGAAGTCAATTCTTGTTTTCGGCAGAACTTCTGTCAGCATGTTAGCCAAAGCCGCCCCTCCATGCACGCCTCACACGATGCTACGTATTCCGCTTCCGCCGTGCTTTGTGCCACCACTGTCTGCCTACGCGCTGCCCAGGCAACAGGTCCACCAGCTATCAGCATGGCGTAACCTGTGACGCTTTTCCGGGTTTCTGGGCAGTTCCCCCAGTCTGAGTCACAGAATCCCTCAATCTTGATAGCGTTCACCTTTGACATGCTACTTGCATTCGGCTTCTTGAAGAAAATCCCGTGATCTGTTGTGGCCACCAGATACCGAAGCACTCGTTTGAGCGCACCCCCATGTGTAACGGGATTCTCCACAAACCGACTCAAGTACCCAACCGGAAATGCCAGGTCGAGCCTAGTGCCCGTAGCCATGTACATTATTGAGCCAATAGCAGCACGGTAGTCAACCCCGGCTGTTTGTCTACCTCAGCCACTGCACACAGCTTTATCGTCGGGTCGAGTGGCGATCTGCATCCCCGGGCATCTTCAAAACCAAATCTGCGAAGAACATCCTTAGCGTACTTGGTTTGATGCAAGAATGCGCCCTCTTCCGTGAGCTCCACCTGCACACCCAGGTAGCTGTGTAGCCTGCCTTGGTCCTTAATCCATACCTCGCGTTCACCTCGGCGAAGAACGATACATTCAATACCTCGTTGTTCGTCCCACCTATGATATCATCCACATAGACTAGCAGAAGTGCGAGTACGTTCCACGTCGATAGGGAGCGCTCGGGACTGCTAGGACGTCGCTCCATGGTGGCCGCCAGCTCAACGACTGCCTCCGAGCCGGATATACGGCCGTCTGCGCCATCAGACACTCTGGGGTAGATGTGGTGGCAGGTCGCGGTTTGCCAGACATGTAGCTTCCATCGGCGCTGAAGCAAGGTCGCACGATGACCGTACTTGTGACCTCGTAGACGTCCTCGTACATCGTACAGATGATTGTCGAGCGTAGAAAATACCACCGACGTGTGTTATGCACCTTACACGGTATCGGATATACCCCGAGACCCGACATCGGCTTCTATTGACCCAAGCGGAATGCATACGTCGATAATGAGCGCTCTGTACAGCTAGGAAGTCGCTATGTGGTGGCCGCTAGCTTAACGACCGCCGCTGAGTCGCATATTCGAACGTCTGCGTTGTCGCACACTCTGGGGTAGATGAGATGGCAGGTCGAGGTTTGCCAGACATGTAGCTTCCATCGGCGCTGAAGCAAGGTCGCACGATGACCGTACTTGTGACCTCGTAGACGTCCTCGTAGACGTCCTCGTACCTCGTACAGATGAATGCCGAGCGTGGAAAATACCACCGACGTGTGTTATGCGCCTTACGTGACCGAGAAGGTGGTATCAGATATACCCCGCGACCCGACATCGGCTTCTCTCGACCCAAGTGTGACGAAGTCCGCTCAGATTATGTAGCAGACTCCGTCAATCGACTGGTTTTGATCCTTTCTTAGCTTGACAAGAAGTCTGGCAGCAGATGACCTTGTCGAAGTGTTTGCTTCTACGGCGATTAGCTTGGAGCACGTACCCATGACGCCAGTATGAACTTGAAGTCTCAGCTTTTAGAAGAAGACTACTACCGTGCCCATGCGAGTCGTCTTGACTACGTTGTGATGGTATTTGAAGCTGAGTATGCAGTGACTAAGTCGTGGTGAACGAACCTCCTCTAGATCACGCTGAGCGCAATGGAGTCTGAGCGACGACGCCTTGAATCCGCCGAGTGCTGGATGTCTACGTGTGACTGAGCTTTCCATGCCTCGGTGGACGCTTGCCGGGCTCAAGAGTGGCGAGTCGGATCTTTCCCATTTCCAGTCCGAAGCAGTTGAGCGACCCTAATGTGCTGGGAATCTGTGTCACACATGACTGAGCTCGCCCTGCTTCAATGGCTGTTCTGACACGATGGGAATCAAGATTTTTGCTGTTGAACGTGGTGATTGGTTGAAAAGACAATGCAGCAGTATGTATGGAATTGTGGGACATGGTGATATTCTCGGGACGCGGCGTTCTACATCCAGCCATGGATCGGGTTGAGAATTCTGGACGTAATGAGTCTGGACGCACCAACTACCGGACGACGGGTTAAGCCTACAGAAGCGATCAAGTACCCCAGTTCATATTAGACTGGGTGTCACCCGTCCTGACATGACTGGACGTGTCAAAGAACAGCGAAGAACACCGAAGAACACCAAAGAACACCGAAGAACAATGGACACCCTGGACGAGAGGATCAAGGTATAATCAAGCCAAGTGATATCCGACCGACCAAGACGACCAACCAAGTTCCAGGAAGATTCCGTGGAACATTGAAGTCCTACTCCTGTACCCACGACATCACAATGAGATCAAGGATGCCTAAGATGATGACGCCCCTCAAGGTATACTGAAAGTAAGTCAAAAGCTGAATACGTGTCTATTGCAGGAAGATAGCCACAAAAGATAAAAACCAAACAGAGTTCAATATTCCGTGTACCCCGCAAGCGCTCGGACAGCTTCGGCCGGACAAATACCGGCGGCCCCGATCAAGTGCTGAAGGCGAAAGGCCCTCTGTAGAAGGACATCCAGAGGTGTGGACTCCACCCCCAAAAATCCAAGTCCAATTTAGGATGAGTAGCGGGTGTGGAGCCCGTGGTAAATCTGCCCTATTTCATATTCCAATTGTAGTGTGCGTTTAGGCGATCCTACATTTCATATCCCATATACATCCTGAAAAGAGTGGAAGAAAGTCCCATTCAGGATCGTGATCGAAGGACATCTTGTGTGATAGGTAGTGAGATTGTATTGAACCATCCCCAGTGCTTCCGGGGTGGTGCGCGTTTGTAAAAGCTGACCGGGACTGACCAGTGTCCTGGAAGTGCAGCTAAGTTGACTGGTGTACGACCCACCGTTCAAGGGTCTAAGAATAAGAACGGTTGTATATTTGTGTGTATAACTCTGTATTGATTTTGGTTACCTTGGTTGTTGGAGCTACGTCTAAGTTGGTGACGCTACGCTCTTCTCCAAAGACCGATATTGGTATACAAAACAACTAATCCCCGCGGTGCATCTCCCGGTTCGAAGACAAACGAACCTAGAGGGGTTACCACAAGAAGCACACGTCACCTGGACGTTTACGTTCAGGAGTTCCCAGTGGAGGACTTCCTAACCGGAAGCACCTTCTAGACTCTGGAGCACAGCACTGTACACCTGGGCGGTCAAAAGGCGTTCACCCGCCTCGCCACAGCTGGTGCGCGTGCCCGGATTCGAAACAGGGATTTCACCGCGAAGTTGTTTGTATATTTTGTATTGGTTTATTAGGAGGAAGTGTACTAACCCACTAAACGAGTTCTTATGTCTAAAAGCAAGAAGGACATGCGATACGCCGGTCGTGAGGGTCGCGAACGCGAAGAAGCTACGCGAAGTTCACGGCGTGCGGAGGGGCTGCCGCCCGAGGAGCATGCGAGTCTGGAGGAAGTTGTCCGGACGGCTCGGAAAAAGCAAAGCGCAAGGCAGCCCGTGAGGAGAAGAAGCGGTCTTTGAGTCAAGACCAGCCGGCTGCAGAGCCACCCGTCCAAGACGACGCGCACCAAGTGTCGGCGGACGGGAATGCTGGAGGCGAGTTGGAGACCGGTCAGGGTGAACCCGGTCTGGGTGAACCCGAAGTGGCGTATGTGGGAGGCGTCGACTTGGAAGAGTCCCAGGTGGAGAGTCGAGTTTCGGATTCCCCTCTGCCTGAGCAAGATGTGAGCGTGCGGGCACCCGCTCAAGATGTGCCCCTGCCGACAGTCCGGGAGGATGTGTCTGGCGAAGACATGGAAGCGTTAGCACTCCTGGAAGAGAAGGCCCCGCCGAGTGTACAACTCTCGACGACGGTGCAAGGGGCTGTGGCCCCAAGTTCACAACGGCTGAGCGATGATTTGGCTAAGGCGTATGTGGCGAAGCAAGTTTCCCGGTGGGAACAAGTTCGTTCTGAACGAGTTCTCCCTCCCGCAGTGCAGTATGACTGGCCAAGTTCTCGGCCTGACTCTCTGCCGTGGCTTGCAGCCACACTCGCGACGTCCAAGTACATGGCTGCCCGTGCAGCCTTGGGTGATGCCATCCAAGCTTGTGTGGTCGAGCTCAATCTGGACCGACGGGATTTGGCTACTGCCCAAGATGTGGTTGCGGCCGAACTCCCGGTCAGCATCTTCTCGCCCCGAGAGTGCATTGCTGTTCTGCAAACATTGCTCTTCGAGGCAGGTTTCCACTTTGACAACCTGGTCCCAGTGTGGTTCAGGACGCGTGCGTCCAAGATAACAGCGGACCTCGTACGAAGTCTAGTTGGGGACCTTCAACGTCTTCTGGCTGCTGAGTTAACGGAGTGGCGGACACTTTGTGTCAGAGCCACGCTCAAGGTGACTCCTGCGATCGAACGAGAAGCTGAAGTGGAAGAAACACCTTTCCTGGATTACCATGCAGAAGATCAAGATGGGGACTTGCTGATGAACGATTATGAGATCAACCTTCTTGGACGAAGTTATGTTCTACGCTTACACCTGACTGGTCTCCGCCCTGCTTGAAGTGCGACTAGCTCTTCGGCTGGAGAACCACCGTCGAAGCGTCAACAACATCGACCACCTCGATCCACTTGCATCTTTACCATCCGAGCTTCCATCGACTACGACGTCCGACCAGGAGGATCTGTCTATGGTGCCAATATCGGACCCTGTCCCGAGCTTGGTTGGGACCACCGATGGGTCTGCCCGTGGCACGACGTCAGAGTCTCTCATATCCAGGAACAGTTCACCAGGGTCCTCTTCGACGTCATAGAGTCTGGTGGAGGGGCGCATATGCCACTCGCCGTTTATGGCCCGATGGTGATGTCTGCCAGGACCGCCAGTTCAGGCGCACTTGGAAGTGGAGACCTGGGATACTACTTGACCCGTCAAACGATCACTCCGGAGCGGAGAATCCTGCCGGATCAAGATGATGTTGTCATGACAGAGCCCGAAGTTGCAGTGAGTACAAAGATCAGTGAAACACCCGAGTCGAGAAGACGCAGGATCTCCAACCGGAGACACTCGTCTAGTGAATCTGAATCGGAATCCGACCGGAGTCGTCACCATCGGAGTTCTCGAAGCCGACGTAGCTCGTCCAAGAAACCGTTAAGGAAGAGATCATCATCACGACACTCGAGTTATTCCAGACACTCACATCGTTCGGGAAGGTCCGGGTGGTCGGTGTCGACTGGAGTGGCTGAAGCCGCTGTGAGCGCATTGCGTAAGGCACAACAGGTCCGTCAAGAACTGGCGAAGCCGACCGAACAACTTGCAGTTCAGAAGTCGACGAGCCAGCCAGATGTGAACTTCCAACAAGTACTTGCAGAAGCCGTAACACGTACCCGTGAAGCGGAGCTGCGAGCTCAAGAGGCTGAACGCCGTCTAACTGGACTCTCTGCTGAACACGCTGAAGTTGTTTCCCAAAGGGAAGATGTTGCGGCTGTTATTCAGTCAGCATGTCTTCAGGCGGTCAATGCCGAAAGGGAGCGGGTGGAAGCTGTGGCAATACAACTCTTGCAACAGCATCAAGCGGAAGTGGACGCAAGACGGGAAGCTGAACAAGCTGCGTGGCTCAAACAAGTCCAGAAGAATCTGGAAGAACAGCAAGCTGCCTTTGAGCAACGTCTGGAAGATGAGCGAGTGACTGCAAGAAATATGCAGCGATATAAAGCTGAACAAATTCGGAATCTTCAAGCAGGCTCTACTCCCGGGCAAGTGAGTCACGTGACACCACCCCCCAACCCAGCGACACAAGTCAAGTCCGAAAGGACTGGCTCTGAAAGAGCAGCTGAGACGAGTGGCGTAAACATGGGAGAGGTCATCAGTAGTAACCAAACCGGAACTGACTCGAGGAACACAATCGAACGACTGTTGGCACAAATCAGAGGAACGTTACCAGACCCCTCGATCACGCGTCGTGCTGGAAGTGTGCCAGCTCCGAGAAAGACTGACACGAATGCTGCTACGATCAAGACGAACGTGCCACAGAGGACCCGGACGGAGACGCCCAAGGCGGACACCAAGAAGAATGTCAAGTCAGAACGTCAATCGGGGTCGAAGAAGCCGGACAAGAAACCTCCTCCCCCAAAAAAGTCCAAACGTGGTCCCCCATCTGGTCCCAGTTCGAGTTCCAGCTCAAGCTCGAGTTCGAGTTCGAGTTCAGACTCAAGCTCGAGTGACTCTGAGGATAGTCTGGATGAAGACCTGTCGACAGGTGTAGATGTCTCGGACGCGACTAAGGTTGGTGGAACACTCTTGACTATCCGCCCGTACGTCTCCTCCAGTACGTTGGAGAAGTTCGACGAGAAAGCCTCCATGGGAGACCGTCGGAGCTGGTGGGAGCGTTTTGTCAACATGTCGGTTCAGGGTGGCTGGACGGACAAGATGAAGATCAGTGAGCTCAAGATGAAGATGTCCTCGGCTGTACGAAATTGGCGTGGCCAGCTCTCCAAGCATGTACAAAGCAACTGGAGAAGACTCTCGGGAGAGTTCAAGCGCAAATACTTGAAAGCCCGGACGTCCGAGTCTGAACGGTATTACACTATGCGACAGAAGTCGAACGAGAGTGCCATGGAGTTGCTCTACAGGCTAAACGAGGCTGCAGTCAAGGCAGACATTCGCTATAAGAAGGGCAAGAAGGATTCCGCTCACCACATCAAGCGTTTCATCAAGAATCTGAGAGACCAGTAGCTCAAGGCCATCCTGCGCAATACGAGATTTCACAACTTGGATGACCTCGAGTACGTCCTGCAACAGGATGAAAACCTAGGTCTAGACGGGGGGTATGACACTCCACCGCACCGGACGAGAGATTTCAGGGCGAATAACATCCCGCCCAGACGTTTCAAGCCGGGACGCCAAGGTCGAGCGTACATTGGTCTAAGTGGTGGAGAATCCGAAGGCGAAGTCGAGGGGCGCGTGCGCTTTGAAGATGAAGAGGATGACTCAGATGAAGCCCCTCCGGAACCCCGGAGTTCAGGACGAAGTAAGCCAGAAGTCGCTAGCCCAGAAGTGCCGACTCGGAGTGTGCCCACCCAGGAAGTGACAACCGAACAAGAGATCCGCAAGGCAGTATTTCGGGTGATGGAACATTCCGGGTGGAGACCCCCGCCACAGGCGGATCCTCGCCCGGGTTGGCAGTCACCACGCCCTGGTTGGCAATCTCCTCGGCCAGATAACCCGAACAAGAACGAGTTCTGTGAGAAGTGCAGCAAGTTCGGCCACAAGGAAGAAAGCTGCTGGAGTGAAACGAAGTGCGACAAATGCAAACGGACAGGACACCCGACACATGCGTGCAGAGTCCCTCCGTGCAAGAATTGTGGAGATTTCCATGACGGTCAGTGTGCATACCATGAAGCCCTTCAAGCTGTGAAGACTCTCGCTCGTCAAAGCATGCTAAAAGACCTGCCCCCTCACATCCTCAAGAAATTGTTGGGCGGATAGGCCAATCAAGGGAAGTCGTTAAACGAGTAAGCCCGCTGGACAGGGGTCCAGAACGCGTCGGGCTGAAGAATCCCCAACGATTGTGTGTCTTAGTGTATACCGGACCAGAGCTGAGAAAGAAGATGAACGATAACCAATAGGTATTTTCCACGCTCGAAGCCGATGTCGGGGCTCGGGGTATATCCGACACGACCTTCTCGGTCACGTAAGGCGCATAACACACGTCGGGGGTACTTTCCACGCTCGGCATTCATATGTACGATGTACAAGGACGTCTACGAGGTCAAAAGTACGGCCATCGTGCGACCTTGCTTCAGCGCCGATGGAAGCTACATGTCTGGCAAACCTCGACCTGCTACCTCATCTACCCCAGAGTGTCTGACCGCGCAGACGGCCGAATATGCGGCTTAGCGGCGGTCGTTAAGCTAGCGGCCACCACATAGCGACTTCCTAGCTGTACAGAGCGCTCATTATCGACGTATGCATTCCGCTTGGGTCGAGAGAAGCCGATGTCGGGTCTCGGGGTATATCCGACACGACCTTCTCGGTCACGTAAGGCGCATAACACACGTCGGGGGTACTTTCCACGCTCGGCATTTATCTGTACGATGTACAAGGACGTCTACGAGGACGTCTACGAGGTCACAAGTACGGCCATCGTGCGACCTTGCTTCAGCGCCGATGGAAGTTACATGTCCGGCAAACCTCGACCTGCCACCACATCTACCCCAGAGTGTCTGGCCGCGCAGACAGCCGAATATGCGGCTCAGCGGCGGTCGTTAAGCTAGCGGCCACCACATAGCGACTTCCTAGCGGTACAGAGCGCTCATTATCGACGTATGCATTCTGCTTGGGTCGATAGAAGCCGATGTCGGGTCACGGGGTATATCCGATACGACCGTCTCGGTCACGTAAGGCGCATAACACACGTCGGGGGTACTTTCCACGCTCGGCATTCATCTGTACGATGTACGAGGATGTCTACGAGGTCACAAGTACGGCCATCGTGCGACCTTGCTTCAGCGCCGATGGAAGCTACATGTCTGGCAAACCTCGGCCTGCCACCACATCTACCCCAGAGTGTCTGACCGCGCAGACAGCCGAATATGCGGCTCAGCGGCGGTCGTTAAGCTAGCGGCCACCACATAGCGACTTCCTAGCGGTACAGAGCGCTCATTATCGACGTATGCATTCTGCTTGGGTCGAGAGAAGCCGATATCGGGTCTCGGGGTATATCCGACACGACCTTCTCGGTTACGTAAGGCGCATAAGACACGTCGGGGGTACTTTCCACGCTCGGCATTCATCTGTACGATGTACGAGGACGTCTACGAGGTCACAAGTACCGTCATCGTGCAACCTTGCTTCAGTGCCGATGGAAGCTACATGTCTGGCAAACCTCGACCTGCCACCTTATCTACCCCAGAGTATGCGACAACGCAGACGGTCGAATATGCGGCTCAGCGGCGGTCGTTAAGCTAGCGGCCACCACATAGCGACTTCCTAGCGGTACAGAGCGCTCATTATCGACGTATGCAGTCCGCTTGGGTCGAGAGAAGCCGATGTCGGGTCTCGGGGTATATCCGACACGACCTTCTCGGTCACGTAAGGCGCATAACACACGTCGGGGGTACTTTCCACGCTCGGCATTTATCTGTACGATGTACAAGGACGTCTACGAGGACGTCTACGAGGTCACAAGTACGGCCATCGTGCGACCTTGCTTCAGCGCCGATGGAAGTTACATGTCCGGCAAACCTCGACCTGCCACCACATCTACCCCAGAGTGTCTGGCCGCGCAGACAGCCGAATATGCGGCTCAGCGGCGGTCGTTAAGCTAGCGGCCACCACATAGCGACTTCCTAGCGGTACAGAGCGCTCATTATCGACGTATGCAGTCCGCTTGGGTCGAGAGAAGCCGATGTCGGGTCTCGGGGTATATCCGACACGACCTTCTCGGTCACGTAAGGCGCATAACACACGTCGGGGGTACTTTCCACGCTCGGCATTCATCTGTACGATGTACGAGGACGTCTACGAGGTCACAAGTACGGCCATCGTGCGACCTTGCTTCAGCGCCGATGGAAGCTACATGTCCGGCAAACCTCGACCTGCCACCACATCTACCCCAGAGTGTCTGGCCGCGCAGACAGCCGAATATGCGGCTCAGCGGCGGTCGTTAAGCTAGCGGCCACCACATAGCGACTTCCTAGCGGTACAGAGCGCTCATTATCGACGTATGCAGTCCGCTTGGGTCGAGAGAAGCCGATGTCGGGTCTCGGGGTATATCCGACACGACCTTCTCGGTCACGTAAGGCGCATAACACACGTCGGGGGTACTTTCCACGCTCGGCATTTATCTGTACGATGTACAAGGACGTCTACGAGGACGTCTACGAGGTCACAAGTACGGCCATCGTGCGACCTTGCTTCAGCGCCGATGGAAGTTACATGTCCGGCAAACCTCGACCTGCCACCACATCTACCCCAGAGTGTCTGGCCGCGCAGACAGCCGAATATGCGGCTCAGCGGCGGTCGTTAAGCTAGCGGCCACCACATAGCGACTTCCTAGCGGTACAGAGCGCTCATTATCGACGTATGCAGTCCGCTTGGGTCGAGAGAAGCCGATGTCGGGTCTCGGGGTATATCCGACACGACCTTCTCGGTCACGTAAGGCGCATAACACACGTCGGGGGTACTTTCCACGCTCGGCATTTATCTGTACGATGTACAAGGACGTCTACGAGGACGTCTACGAGGTCACAAGTACGGCCATCGTGCGACCTTGCTTCAGCGCCGATGGAAGTTACATGTCCGGCAAACCTCGACCTGCCACCACATCTACCCCAGAGTGTCTGGCCGCGCAGACAGCCGAATATGCGGCTCAGCGGCGGTCGTTAAGCTAGCGGCCACCACATAGCGACTTCCTAGCGGTACAGAGCGCTCATTATCGACGTATGCATTCCGCTTGGGTCGAGAGAAGCCGATGTCGGGTCTCGGGGTATATCCGACACGACCTTCTCGGTCACGTAAGGCGCATAACACACGTCGGGGGTACTTTCCACGCTCGGCATTTATCTGTACGATGTACAAGGACGTCTACGAGGACGTCTACGAGGTCACAAGTACGACCATCGTGCGACCTTGCTTCAGCGCCGATGGAAGTTACATGTCCGGCAAACCTCGACCTGCCACCACATCTACCCCAGAGTGTCTGGCCGCGCAGACAGCCGAATATGCGGCTCAGCGGCGGTCGTTAAGCTAGCGGCCACCACATAGCGACTTCCTAGCGGTACAGAGCGCTCATTATCGACGTATGCATTCCGCTTGGGTCGAGAGAAGCCGATGTCGGGTCTCGGGGTATATCCGACACGACCTTCTCGGTCACGTAAGGCGCATAACACACGTCGGGGGTACTTTCCACGCTCGGCATTTATCTGTACGATGTACAAGGACGTCTACGAGGACGTCTACGAGGTCACAAGTACGGCCATCGTGCGACCTTGCTTCAGCGCCGATGGAAGTTACATGTCCGGCAAACCTCGACCTGCCACCACATCTACCCCAGAGTGTCTGGCCGCGCAGACAGCCGAATAGGCGGCTTGGTGGCGGTCGTTAAGCTAGCGGCCACCACATAGCGACTTCCTAGCGGTACAGAGCGCTCATTATCGACGTATGCATTCCGCTTGGGTCGAGAGAAGCCGATGTCGGGTCTCGGAGTATATCCGACACGACCTTCTCGGTCACGTAAGGCGCATAACACACGTCGGGGGTACTTTCCACGCTCGGCATTCATCTGTACGATGTACGAGGACGTCTACGAGGTCACAAGTACGGTCATCGTGCGACCTTGCTTCAGCGCCGATGGAAGTTACATGTCCGGCAAACCTCGACCTGCCACCACATCTACCCCAGAGTGTCTGGCCGCGTAGACAGCCGAATATGCGGTCGTTAAGCTAGCGGCCACCACATAGCGACTTCCTAGCTGTACAGAGCGCTCATTATCGACGTATGCAGTCCGCTTGGGTCGAGAGAAGCCGATGTCGGGTCTCGGGGTATATCCGACACGACCTTCTCGGTCACGTAAGGCGCATAACACACGTCGGGGGTACTTTCCACGCTCGGCATTCATCTGTACGATGTACGAGGACGTCTACGAGGTCACAAGTACGGCCATCGTGCGACCTTGCTTCAGCGCCGATGGAAGTTACATGTCCGGCAAACCTCGACCTGCCACCACATCTACCCCAGAGTGTCTGGCCGCGCAGACAGCCGAATAGGCGGCTTGGTGGCGGTCGTTAAGCTAGCGGCCACCACATAGCGACTTCCTAGCGGTACAGAGCGCTCATTATCGACGTATGCATTCCGCTTGGGTCGAGAGAAGCCGATGTCGGGTCTCGGGGTATATCCGACACGACCTTCTCGGTCACGTAAGGCGCATAACACACGTCGGGGGTACTTTCCACGCTCGGCATTTATCTGTACGATGTACAAGGACGTCTACGAGGACGTCTACGAGGTCACAAGTACGGCCATCGTGCGACCTTGCTTCAGCGCCGATGGAAGTTACATGTCCGGCAAACCTCGACCTGCCACCACATCTACCCCAGAGTGTCTGGCCGCGCAGACAGCCGAATATGCGGCTCAGCGGCGGTCGTTAAGCTAGCGGCCACCACATAGCGACTTCCTAGCTGTACAGAGCGCTCATTATCGACGTATGCATTCCGCTTGGGTCGAGAGAAGCCGATGTCGGGTCTCGGGGTATATCCGACACGACCTTCTCGGTCACGTAAGGCGCATAACACACGTCGGGGGTACTTTCCACGCTCGGCATTCATCTGTACGATGTACGAGGACGTCTACGAGGTCACAAGTACGGTCATCGTGCGACCTTGCTTCAGCGCCGATGGAAGTTACATGTCCGGCAAACCTCGACCTGCCACCACATCTACCCCAGAGTGTCTGGCCGCGTAGACAGCCGAATATGCGGTCGTTAAGCTAGCGGCCACCACATAGCGACTTCCTAGCTGTACAGAGCGCTCATTATCGACGTATGCAGTCCGCTTGGGTCGAGAGAAGCCGATGTCGGGTCTCGGGGTATATCCGACACGACCTTCTCGGTCACGTAAGGCGCATAACACACGTCGGGGGTACTTTCCACGCTCGGCATTCATCTGTACGATGTACGAGGACGTCTACGAGGTCACAAGTACGGCCATCGTGCGACCTTGCTTCAGCGCCGATGGAAGTTACATGTCCGGCAAACCTCGACCTGCCACCACATCTACCCCAGAGTGTCTGGCCGCGCAGACAGCCGAATATGCGGCTCAGCGGCGGTCGTTAAGCTAGCGGCCACCACATAGCGACTTCCTAGCTGTACAGAGCGCTCATTATCGACGTATGCATTCCGCTTGGGTCGAGAGAAGCCGATGTCGGGTCTCGGGGTATATCCGACACGACCTTCTCGGTCACGTAAGGCGCATAACACACGTCGGGGGTACTTTCCACGCTCGGCATTCATCTGTACGATGTACGAGGACGTCTACGAGGTCACAAGTACGGCCATCGTGCGACCTTGCTTCAGCGCCGATGGAAGTTACATGTCCGGCAAACCTCGACCTGCCACCACATCTACCCCAGAGTGTCTGGCCGCGCAGACAGCCGAATAGGCGGCTTGGTGGCGGTCGTTAAGCTAGCGGCCACCACATAGCGACTTCCTAGCGGTACAGAGCGCTCATTATCGACGTATGCATTCCGCTTGGGTCGAGAGAAGCCGATGTCGGGTCTCGGAGTATATCCGACACGACCTTCTCGGTCACGTAAGGCGCATAACACACGTCGGGGGTACTTTCCACGCTCGGCATTCATCTGTACGATGTACGAGGACGTCTACGAGGTCACAAGTACGGTCATCGTGCGACCTTGCTTCAGCGCCGATGGAAGTTACATGTCCGGCAAACCTCGACCTGCCACCACATCTACCCCAGAGTGTCTGGCCGCGTAGACAGCCGAATATGCGGTCGTTAAGCTAGCGGCCACCACATAGCGACTTCCTAGCTGTACAGAGCGCTCATTATCGACGTATGCAGTCCGCTTGGGTCGAGAGAAGCCGATGTCGGGTCTCGGGGTATATCCGACACGACCTTCTCGGTCACGTAAGGCGCATAACACACGTCGGGGGTACTTTCCACGCTCGGCATTCATCTGTACGATGTACGAGGACGTCTACGAGGTCACAAGTACGGCCATCGTGCGACCTTGCATCAGCGCCGATGGAAGTTACATGTCCGGCAAACCTCGACCTGCCACCACATCTACCCCAGAGTGTCTGGCCGCGCAGACAGCCGAATATGCGGCTCAGCGGCGGTCGCTAAGCTAGCGGCCACCACATAGCGACTTCCTAGCGGTACAGAGCGCTCATTATCGACGTATGCATTCCGCTTGGGTCGAGAGAAGCCGATGTCGGGTCTCGGGGTATATCCGACACGACCTTCTCGGTCACGTAAGGCGCATAAGACACGTCGGGGGTACTTTCCACGCTCGGCATTCATCTGTACGATGTACAAGGACGTCTACGAGGTCACAAGTACGGTCATCGTGCGACCTTGCTTCAGCGCCGATGGAAGTTACATGTCCGGCAAACCTCGACCTGCCACCACATCTACCCCAGAGTGTCTGGCCGCGCAGACAGCCAAATAGGCGGCTTGGTGGCGGTCGTTAAGCTAGCGGCCACCACATAGCGACTTCCTAGCTGTACAGAGCGCTCATTATCGACGTATGCATTCCGCTTGGGTCGAGAGAAGCCGATGTCGGGTCTCGGGGTATATCCGACACGACCTTCTCGGTCACGTAAGGCGCATAAGACACGTCGGGGGTACTTTCCACGCTCGGCATTCATCTGTACGATGTACGAGGACATCTACGAGGTCACAAGTACGGCCATCGTGCGACCTTGCTTCAGCGCCGATGGAAGTTACATGTCCGGCAAACCTCGACCTGCCACCACATCTACCCCAGAGTGTCTGGCCGCGCAGACAGCCAAATAGGCGGCTTGGTGGCGGTCGTTAAGCTAGCGGCCACCACATAGCGACTTCCTAGCTGTACAGAGCGCTCATTATCGACGTATGCATTCCGCTTGGGTCGAGAGAAGCCGATGTCGGGTCTCGGGGTATATCCGACACGACCTTCTCGGTCACGTAAGGCGCATAACACACGTCGGGGGTACTTTCCACGCTCGGCATTCATCTGTACGATGTACGAGGACGTCTACGAGGTCACAAGTACGACCATCGTGCGACCTTGCATCAGCGCCGATGGAAGTTACATGTCCGGCAAACCTCGACCTGCCACCACATCTACCCCAGAGTGTCTGGCCGCGCAGACAGCCGAATAGGCGGCTTGGTGGCGGTCGTTAAGCTAGCGGCCACCACATAGCGACTTCCTAGCTGTACAGAGCGCTCATTATCGACGTATGCATTCCGCTTGGGTCGAGAGAAGCCGATGTCGGGTCTCGGGGTATATCCGACACGACCTTCTCGGTCACGTAAGGCGCATAAGACACGTCGGGGGTACTTTCCACGCTCGGCATTCATCTGTACGATGTACGAGGCCGTCTACGAGGTCACAAGTACGGCCATCGTGCGACCTTGCTTCAGCGCCGATGGAAGTTACATGTCCGGCAAACCTCGACCTGCCACCACATCTACCCCAGAGTGTCTGGCCGCGCAGACAGCCGAATATGCGGCTTGGTGGCGGTCGTTAAGCTAGCGGCCACCACATAGCGACTTCCTAGCTGTACAGAGCGCTCATTATCGACGTATGCATTCCGCTTGGGTCGAGAGAAGCCGATGTCGGGTCTCGGGGTATATCCGACACGACCTTCTCGGTCACGTAAGGCGCATAACACACGTCGGGGGTACTTTCCACGCTCGGCATTCATCTGTACGATGTACGAGGACGTCTACGAGGTCACAAGTACGACCATCGTGCGACCTTGCATCAGCGCCGATGGAAGTTACATGTCCGGCAAACCTCGACCTGCCACCACATCTACCCCAGAGTGTCTGGCCGCGCAGACAGCCGAATAGGCGGCTTGGTGGCGGTCGTTAAGCTAGCGGCCACCACATAGCGACTTCCTAGCTGCACAGAGCGCTCATTATCGACGTATGCATTCCGCTTGGGTCGAGAGAAGGCGATGTCGGGTCTCGGGGTATATCCGACACGACCTTCTCGGTCACGTAAGGCGCATAACACACGTCGGGGGTACTTTCCACGCTCGGCATTCATCTGTACGATGTACAAGGACGTCTACGAGGACGTCTACGAGGTCACAAGTACGACCATCGTGCGACCTTGCTTCAGCGCCGATGGAAGTTACATGTCCGGCAAACCTCGACCTGCCACCACATCTACCCCAGAGTGTCTGGCCGCGCAGACAGCCGAATAGGCGGCTTGGTGGCGGTCGTTAAGCTAGCGGCCACCACATACCGACTTCCTAGCTGTACAGAGCGCTCATTATCGACGTATGCATTCCGCTTGGGTCGAGAGAAGCCGATGTCGGGTCTCGGGGTATATCCGACACGACCTTCTCGGTCACGTAAGGCGCATAAGACACGTCGGGGGTACTTTCCACGCTAGGCATTCATCTGTACGATGTACGAGGCCGTCTACGAGGTCACAAGTACGACCATCGTGCGACCTTGCTTCAGCGCCGATGGAAGTTACATGTCCGGCAAACCTCGACCTGCCACCACATCTACCCCAGAGTGTCTGGCCGCGCAGACAGCCGAATAGGCGGCTTGGTGGCGGTCGTTAAGCTAGCGGCCACCACATAGCGACTTCCTAGCTGTACAGAGCGCTCATTATCGACGTATGCATTCCGCTTGGGTCGAGAGAAGCCGATGTCGGATCTCGGGGTATATCCGACACGACCTTCTCGGTCACGTAAGGCGCATAAGACACGTCGGGGGTACTTTCCACGCTCGGCATTCATCTGTACGATGTACGAGGACGTCTACGAGGTCACAAGTACGACCATCGTGCGACCTTGCATCAGCGCCGATGGAAGTTACATGTCCGGCAAACCTCGACCTGCCACCACATCTACCCCAGAGTGTCTGGCCGCGCAGACAGCCGAATATGCGGCTCAGCGGCGGTCGTTAAGCTAGCGGCCACCACATAGCGACTTCCTAGGGGTACAGAGCGCTCATTATCGACGTATGCATTCCGCTTGGGTCGAGAGAAGCCGATGTCGGGTCTCGGGGTATATCCGACACGACCTTCTCGGTCACGTAAGGCGCATAACACACGTCGGGGGTACTTTCCACGCTCGGCATTCATCTGTACGATGTACGAGGACGTCTACGAGGTCACAAGTACGACCATCGTGCGACCTTGCATCAGCGCCGATGGAAGTTACATGTCCGGCAAACCTCGACCTGCCACCACATCTACCCCAGAGTGTCTGGCCGCGCAGACAGCCGAATAGGCGGCTTGGTGGCGGTCGTTAAGCTAGCGGCCACCACATAGCGACTTCCTAGCTGTACAGAGCGCTCATTATCGACGTATGCATTCCGCTTGGGTCGAGAGAAGCCGATGTCGGGTCTCGGGGTATATCCGACACGACCTTCTCGGTCACGGAAGGCGCATAACACACGTCGGGGGTACTTTCCACGCTCGGCATTCATCTGTACGATGTACAAGGACGTCTACGAGGACGTCTACGAGGTCACAAGTACGGCCATCGTGCGACCTTGCTTCAGCGCCGATGGAAGTTACATGTCTGGCAAACCTCGACCTGCCACCACATCTACCCCAGAGTGTCTGGCCGCACAGACAGCCGAATAGGCGGCTTGGTGGCGGTCGTTAAGCTCGCGGCCACCACATAGCGACTTCCTAGGGGTACAGAGCGCTCATTAGCGACGTATGCATTCCGCTTGGGTCGAGAGAAGCCGATGTCGGGTCTCGGGGTATATCCGACACGACCTTCTCGGTCACGTAAGGCGCATAAGACACGTCGGGGGTACTTTCCACGCTCGGCATTCATCTGTACGATGTACGAGGACGTCTACGAGGTCACAAGTACGGCCATCGTGCGACCTTGCATCAGCGCCGATGGAAGTTACATGTCCGGCAAACCTCGACCTGCCACCACATCTACCCCAGAGTGTCTGGCCGCGCAGACAGCCGAATATGCGGCTCAGCGGCGGTCGTTAAGCTAGCGGCCACCACATAGCGACTTCCTAGGGGTACAGAGCGCTCATTATCGACGTATGCATTCCGCTTGGGTCGAGAGAAGCCGATGTCGGGTCTCGGGGTATATCCGACACGACCTTCTCAGTCACGTAAGGCGCATAACACACGTCGGGGGTACTTTCCACGCTCGGCATTCATCTGTACGATAAACGAGGACGTCTACGAGGTCACAAGTACGGCCATCGTGCGACCTTGCTTCAGCGCCGATGGAAGTTACATGTCTGCCAAACCTCGACCTGCCACCACATCTACCCCAGAGTGTCTGGCCGCACAGACAGCCGAATAGGCGGCTTGGTGGCGGTCGTTAAGCTAGCGGCCACCACATAGCGACTTCCTAGCTGTACAGAGCGCTCATTATCGACGTATGCATTCCGCTTGGGTCGAGAGAAGCCGATGTCGGGTCTCGGGGTATATCCGACACGACCTTCTCGGTCACGTAAGGCGCATAAGACACGTCGGGGGTACTTTCCACGCTCGGCATTCATCTGTACGATGTACGAGGACGTCTACGAGGTCACAAGTACGGCCATCGTGCGACCTTGCTTCAGCGCCGATGGAAGTTACATGTCCGGCAAACCTCGACCTGCCACCACATCTACCCCAGAGTGTCTGGCCGCGCAGACAGCCAAATAGGCGGCTTGGTGGCGGTCGTTAAGCTAGCGGCCACCACATAGCGACTTCCTAGCTGTACAGAGCGCTCATTATCGACGTATGCATTCCGCTTGGGTCGAGAGAAGCCGATGTCGGGTCTCGGGGTATATCCGACACGACCTTCTCGGTCACGTAAGGCGCATAAGACACGTCGGGGGTACTTTCCACGCTCGGCATTCATCTGTACGATAAACGAGGACGTCTACGAGGTCACAAGTACGGCCATCGTGCGACCTTGCTTCAGCGCCGATGGAAGTTACATGTCCGGCAAACCTCGACCTGCCACCACATCTACCCCAGAGTGTCTGGCCGCACAGACAGCCGAATAGGCGGCTTGGTGGCGGTCGTTAAGCTAGCGGCCACCACATAGCGACTTCCTAGCTGTACAGAGCGCTCATTATCGACGTATGCATTCCGCTTGGGTCGAGAGAAGCCGATGTCGGGTCTCGGGGTATATCCGACACGACCTTCTCGGTCACGTAAGGCGCATAAGACACGTCGGGGGTACTTTCCACGCTCGGCATTCATCTGTACGATGTACGAGGACGTCTACGAGGTCACAAGTACGGCCATCGTGCGACCTTGCTTCAGCGCCGATGGAAGTTACATGTCCGGCAAACCTCGACCTGCCACCACATCTACCCCAGAGTGTCTGGCCGCGCAGACAGCCGAATATGCGGCTCAGCGGCGGTCGTTAAGCTAGCGGCCACCACATAGCGACTTCCTAGCTGTACAGAGCGCTCATTATCGACGTATGCATTCCGCTTGGGTCGAGAGAAGCCGATGTCGGGTCTCGGGGTATATCCGACACGACCTTCTCGGTCACGTAAGGCGCATAAGACACGTCGGGGGTACTTTCCACGCTCGGCATTCATCTGTACGATGTACGAGGACGTCTACGAGGTCACAAGTACGGCCATCGTGCGACCTTGCTTCAGCACCGATGGAAGTTACATGTCCGGCAAACCTCGACCTGCCACCACATCTACCCCAGAGTGTCTGGCCGCGCAGACAGCCGAATATGCGGCTCAGCGGCGGTCGTTAAGCTAGCGGCCACCACATAGCGACTTCCTAGGGGTACAGAGCGCTCATTATCGACGTATGCATTCCGCTTGGGTCGAGAGAAGCCGATGTCGGGTCTCGGGGTATATCCGACACGACCTTCTCGGTCACGTAAGGCGCATAAGACACGTCGGGGGTACTTTCCACGCTCGGCATTCATCTGTACGATGTACGAGGACGTCTACGAGGTCACAAGTACGGCCATCGTGCGACCTTGCTTCAGCACCGATGGAAGCTACATGTCCGGCAAACCTCGACCTGCCACCACATCTACCCCAGAGTGTCTGGCCGCACAGACAGCCGAATAGGCGGCTTGGTGGCGGTCGTTAAGCTAGCGGCCACCACATAGCGACTTCCTAGCTGTACAGAGCGCTCATTATCGACGTATGCATTCCGCTTGGGTCGAGAGAAGCCGATGTCGGGTCTCGGGGTATATCCGACACGACCTTCTCGGTCACGTAAGGCGCATAACACACGTCGGGGGTACTTTCCACGCTCGGCATTCATCTGTACGATGTACGAGGACGTCTACGAGGTCACAAGTACGGCCATCGTGCGACCTTGCATCAGCGCCGATGGAAGTTACATGTCCGGCAAACCTCGACCTGCCACCACATCTACCCCAGAGTGTCTGGCCGCGCAGACAGCCGAATAGGCGGCTTGGTGGCGGTCGTTAAGCTAGCGGCCACCACATAGCGACTTCCTAGCGGTTCAGAGCGCTCATTATCGACGTATGCATTCCGCTTGGGTCGAGAGAAGCCGATGTCGGGTCTCGGGGTATATCCGACACGACCTTCTCGGTCACGTAAGGCGCATAAGACACGTCGGGGGTACTTTCCACGCTCGGCATTCATCTGTACGATGTACGAGGACGTCTACGAGGTCACAAGTACGGCCATCGTGCGACCTTGCTTCAGCACCGATGGAAGTTACATGTCCGGCAAACCTCGACCTGCCACCACATCTACCCCAGAGTGTCTGGCCGCGCAGACAGCCGAATATGCGGCTCAGCGGCGGTCGTTAAGCTAGCGGCCACCACATAGCGACTTCCTAGCTGTACAGAGCGCTCATTATCGACGTACGCAGTCCGCTTGGGTCGATAGAAGCCGATGTCGGGTCACGGGGTATATCCGATACGACCTTCTCGGTCACGTAAGGCGCATAAGACACGTCGGGGGTACTTTCCACGCTCGGCATTCATCTGTACGATGTACGAGGACATCTACGAGGTCACAAGTACGGCCATCGTGCGACCTTGCTTCAGCACCGATGGAAGTTACATGTCCGGCAAACCTCGACCTGCCACCACATATACCCCAGAGTGTCCCCCGTATCAGAGTATATCCGACACGACCTTCTCGGTCACGTAAGGCGCATAAGACACGTCGGGGGTACTTTCCACGCTCGGCATTCATCTGTACGATGTACGAGGACGTCTACGAGGTCACAAGTACGGCCGTCGTGCGACCTTGCTTCAGCACCGATGGAAGTTACATGTCCGGCAAACCTCGACCTGCCACCACATCTACCCCAGAGTGTCTGGCCGCGCAGACAGCCGAATATGCGGCTCAGCGGCGGTCGTTAAGCTAGCGGCCACCACATAGCGACTTCCTAGCTGTACAGAGCGCTCATTATCGACGTATGCATTCCGCTTGGGTCGAGAGAAGCCGATGTCGGGTCTCGGGGTATATCCGACACGACCTTCTCGGTCACGTAAGGCGCATAACACACGTCGGGGGTACTTTCCACGCTCGGCATTCATCTGTACGATGTACGAGGCCGTCTACGAGGTCACAAGTACGGCCATCGTGCGACCTTGCTTCAGCACCGATGGAAGTTACATGTCCGGCAAACCTCGACCTGCCACCACATATACCCCAGAGTGTCCCCCGTATCAGAGTATATCCGACACGACCTTCTCGGTCACGTAAGGCGCATAAGACACGTCGGGGGTACTTTCCACGCTCGGCATTCATCTGTACGATGTACGAGGACGTCTACGAGGTCACAAGTACGACCATCGTGCGACCTTGCTTCAGCACCGATGGAAGTTACATGTCCGGCAAACCTCGACCTGCCACCACATCTACCCCAGAGTGTCTGGCCGCGCAGACAGCCGAATATGCGGCTCAGCGGCGGTCGTTAAGCTAGCGGCCACCACATAGCGACTTCCTAGCTGTACAGAGCGCTCATTATCGACGTATGCATTCCGCTTGGGTCGAGAGAAGCCGATGTCGGGTCTCGGGGTATATCCGACACGACCTTCTCGGTCACGTAAGGCGCATAAGACACGTCGGGGGTACTTTCCACGCTCGGCATTCATCTGTACGATGTACGAGGACGTCTACGAGGTCACAAGTACGGCCGTCGTGCGACCTTGCTTCAGCGCCGATGGAAGTTACATGTCCGGCAAACCTCGACCTGCCACCACATCTACCCCAGAGTGTCTGGCCGCGCAGACAGCCGAATATGCGGCTCAGCGGCGGTCGTTAAGCTAGCGGCCACCACATAGCGACTTCCTAGCTGTACAGAGCGCTCATTATCGACGTATGCATTCCGCTTGGGTCGAGAGAAGCCGATGTCGGGTCTCGGGGTATATCCGACACGACCTTCTCGGTCACGTAAGGCGCATAACACACGTCGGGGGTACTTTCCACGCTCGGCATTCATCTGTACGATGTACGAGGCCGTCTACGAGGTCACAAGTACGGCCATCGTGCGACCTTGCTTCAGCACCGATGGAAGTTACATGTCCGGCAAACCTCGACCTGCCACCACATATACCCCAGAGTGTCCCCCGTATCAGAGTATATCCGACACGACCTTCTCGGTCACGTAAGGCGCATAAGACACGTCGGGGGTACTTTCCACGCTCGGCATTCATCTGTACGATGTACGAGGACGTCTACGAGGTCACAAGTACGGCCGTCGTGCGACCTTGCTTCAGCGCCGATGGAAGTTACATGTCCGGCAAACCTCGACCTGCCACCACATCTACCCCAGAGTGTCTGGCCGCGCAGACAGCCGAATAGGCGGCTTGGTGGCGGTCGTTAAGCTAGCGGCCACCACATAGCGACTTCCTAGCTGTACAGAGCGCTCATTATCGACGTATGCATTCCGCTTGGGTCGAGAGAAGCCGATGTCGGGTCTCGGGGTATATCCGACACGACCTTCTCGGTCACGTAAGGCGCATAAGACACGTCGGGGGTACTTTCCACGCTCGGCATTCATCTGTACGATGTACGAGGACGTCTACGAGGTCACAAGTACGACCATCGTGCGACCTTGCTTCAGCACCGATGGAAGTTACATGTCCGGCAAACCTCGACCTGCCACCACATCTACCCCAGAGTGTCTGGCCGCGCAGACAGCCGAATATGCGGCTCAGCGGCGGTCGTTAAGCTAGCGGCCACCACATAGCGACTTCCTAGCTGTACAGAGCGCTCATTATCGACGTATGCATTCCGCTTGGGTCGAGAGAAGCCGATGTCGGGTCTCGGGGTATATCCGACACGACCTTCTCGGTCACGTAAGGCGCATAAGACACGTCGGGGGTACTTTCCACGCTCGGCATTCATCTGTACGATGTACGAGGACGTCTACGAGGTCACAAGTACGGCCGTCGTGCGACCTTGCTTCAGCGCCGATGGAAGTTACATGTCCGGCAAACCTCGACCTGCCACCACATCTACCCCAGAGTGTCTGGCCGCGCAGACAGCCGAATATGCGGCTCAGCGGCGGTCGTTAAGCTAGCGGCCACCACATAGCGACTTCCTAGCTGTACAGAGCGCTCATTATCGACGTATGCATTCCGCTTGGGTCGAGAGAAGCCGATGTCGGGTCTCGGGGTATATCCGACACGACCTTCTCGGTCACGTAAGGCGCATAAGACACGTCGGGGGTACTTTCCACGCTCGGCATTCATCTGTACGATGTACGAGGCCGTCTACGAGGTCACAAGTACGGCCATCGTGCGACCTTGCTTCAGCACCGATGGAAGCTACATGTCTGTGACACGGTGGGAATCAAGATTTTCACGGTGGAACGTGGTAATTGGCTGAAAAGCCAATGCAGCAGTATGTATGGAATTGTGGGACATGGTGATATTCTCGGGACGCGGCGTTTTACGTTCAGCCATGGATCGGGTTGAGTACTCTGGACGTAATGAGTCTGGACGCACCAACTACCGGACGACGGGTCAAGCCTACAGGAGCGATCAAGTACCCCAGTCTACATTAGACTGGGTGTCACCCGTCCTGACATGACTGGACGTGTCAAAGAACACCGAAGAACACCGAAGAACACCGAAGAACAATGGACACCCTGGACGAGAGGAACAAGGTATAATCAAGCCAAGTGATATCCGACCGACCAAGACGACCAACCAGGTTCCAGGAAAATTCCGTGGAACATTGAAGTCCTACGCCTGTACCCACGACATCACAATGAGATCAAGGATGCCTAAGATGATGACGCCCCTCAAGGTATACTGAAAGTAAGTAAAAAAGCTGAATACGTGTCTATTGCAGGAAGATGGCCACAAAAGATAAACAACCAAACAGAGTTCAATATTCCGTGTACCCCGCAAGCGCTCGGACAGCTTCGGCCGGACAAGATACCGGCGGCCCCGATCAAGTGCTGAAGGCGAAAGGCCCTCTGTAGAAGGACATCCAGAGGTGTGGACTCCACCCCCAAAAACTCCAAGTCCAAGTTAGGGTGAGTAGCGGGTGTGGAGCCCGTGGTAAATCTGCCCTATTTCATATTCTAGTTGTAGTGTGCGCTTAGGCGATCCTACATTTCATATCCCATATACATCCTGAAAAGAGTGGAAGAAAGTCCCATTCAGGATCGTGATCGAAGGACATCTTGTGTGATAGGTAGTGAGAATTGTATCGAACTATCCCCAGTACTTCTGGGGTGGTGCGCGTTTGTAAAAGCTGACCGGGACTGACCAGTGTCCTGGAAGTGCAGCTAAGTTGACTGGTGTACGACCCACCGTTCAAGGGTCTAAGAATAAGAACGGTTGTATATTTGTGTGTATAACTCTGTATTGATTTTGGTTATCTTGGTTGTTGGAGCTACGTCTAAGTTGGTGACGTTACGCTCTTCTCCAAAGACCGATATTGGTATACGAAACAACTAATCCCCGCGGTGCATCTCCCGGTTCGAAGATAAACGAACCTAGAGGGGTTACCACAAGGAGCACACGTCACCTGGACGTTTACGTTCAGGAGTTCCCAGTGGAGGACTTCCTAACCGGAAGCACCTTCCAGAGTCTGGAGCACAGCACTGTACACCTGGGCGGTCAAAAGGCGTTCACCCGCCTCGCCACAGCTGGTGCGCGTGCCCGGATTCGAACCAGGGATTTCACCGCGAAGTTGTTTGTATATTTTGTATTGGTTTACTACGAGGAAGCGTACTAACCCACTAAACTAGTTCTTATGGCTAAAAGCAAGAAGGACATGCGAGACGCCGGTCGTGAGGGTCGCGAACGCGAAGAGGCTACGCGAAGTTCACGACGTGCGGAGGGGCTGCCGCCCGAGGAGCACGCGAGTCTGGAGGAAGTTGTCCGGACGGCTCGGAAGGCGGGCGCTGCAAAGCGCAAGGCAGCCCGTGAGGAGAAGAAGCGGTCTTTGAGTCAAGACCAGCCGGCTGCAGAGCCGCCCGTCCAAGACGACGCGCACCAAGTGTCGGCGGATGGGAATGCTGGAAGCGAGTTGGAGACCGGTCAGGGTGAACCCGGTCTGGGTGAACCCGAAGTGGCGTCTGTGGGAGGCGTCGAAGTGGAAGAGTCCCAGGTGGAGAGTCGAGTTTCGGATTCCCCTCTACCTGAGCAAGATGTGAGCGTGCGGGCACCCGCTCAAGATGTGCCCCTGCCGACAGTCCGAGAGGACGTGTCTGGCGAAGACATGGAAGCGCTAGCACTCCTGGAAGAGAAGGCTCCGCCAAGTCTACAACTCTCGACGACGGTGCAAGGGGCTGTGGCCCCAAGTTCACAACGGCTGAGCGATGATTTGGCTAAGGCGTATGTGGCGAAGCAAGTTTCCCGGTGGGAACAAGTTCGTTCTGAACGAGTTCTTCCCCCCGCGGTGCAGTATGACTGGCCGAGTTCTCGACCTGACTCTCTGCCGTGGCTTGCAGCCACACTCGCGACGTCCAAGTATATGGCTGCCCGTGCGACCTTGGGTGATGCCATCCAAGCCTGTGTGGTCGAGCTCAATCTGGATCGACGTGATTTGGCTACTGCCCAAGATGTGGTTGCGGCCGAGATCCCGGTCAGCATCTTCTCGCCCAGAGAGTGCATTGCTGTCCTGCAAACATTGCTCTTCGAGGCAGGTTTCCACTTTGACAACCTGGTCCCAGTGTGGTTCAGGACGCGTGCGTCTAAGATCACAGCGGATCTTGTGCGAAGTCTAGTTGGGGACCTACAACGTCTTCTGGCTGCTGAGTTAACGGAGTGGCGGACACTTTGTGTCGGAGCCACGCTCAAAGTGACTCCTGCAATTGAACGAGAAACTGAGGTGGAAGAAACACCCTTCCTGGATTACCATGCAGAAGATCAAGATGGGGACTTGCTGATGAACGATTATGAGATCAACCTTCTTGGACGAAGTTATGTTCTACGCTTACACCTGACTGGTCTCCGCCCTGCTTGAAGTGCGACTAGCTCTTCGGCTGGAGAACCACCGTCGAAGCGTCAACAACATCGACCACCTCGATCCACTTGCATCTTTACCATCCGAGCTTCCATCGACTACGACGTCCGACCAGGAGGATCTGTCTATGGTGCCAATATCGGACCCTGTCCCGAGCTTGGTTGGGACCACCGATGGGTCTGCCCGTGGCACGACGTCAGAGTCTCTCATATCCAGGAACAGTTCACCAGGGTCCTCTTCGACGTCACTAGAGTCTGGTGGAGGGGCGCATATGCCACTCGCCGTTTATGGCCCGATGGTGATGTCTGCCAGGACCGCCAGTTCAGGCGCACTTGGAAGTGGAGATCTGGGATACTACTTGACCCGTCAAACGATCACTCCGGAGCGGAGAATCCTGCCGGATCAAGATGATGTTGTCATGACAGAGCCCGAAGTTGCAGTGAGTACAAAGATCAGTGAAACACCCGAGTCGAGAAGACGCAGGATCTCCAACCGGAGACACTCGTCTAGTGAATCTGAATCGGAATCCGACCGGAGTCGTCACCATCGGAGTTCTCGAAGCCGACGTAGCTCGTCCAAGAAACCGTTAAGGAAGAGATCCTCATCACAACACTCGAGTTACTCCAGACACTCGCATCGTTCGGGAAGATCCGGATGGTCGGTGTCGACGGGAGTGGCTGAAGCTGCTGTGAGCGCATTACGTGAGGCACAACAAGTCCGTGAAGAACTGGCGAAGCTGACCGAACAACTTGCAGTTCAGAAGTCGGTGAGCCAGCCAGACGTGAACTTCCAGCAAGTGCTTGCAGAAGCCGGAACACGTGCCCGTGAAGCGGAGTTGCGAGCTCAAGAGGCTGAACGCCGTCTGACTGGACTCTCTGCTGAACACGCTGAAGCTACTTCCCAAAAGGAAGATGTGGCGGCTGCTATCCAGTCAGCATGTCTCTAGGCGGCCAATGCCGAAAGGGAACGTGTGGAAGCTGTGGCGATACAGCTCTTGCAACAACAGCAAGCGGAAGTGGATGCAAGACGGGAAGCTGAACAAGCTGCGTGGCTCCAACAAGCCCAGAAGAATCTGGACGAACAGCAAGCTGCCTTTGAGCAACGTCTGGAAGATGAACGAGTGACTGCAAGGAATATGCAGCGATACCAGGCTGAACAAATCCGAAATCTTCAAGCAAGCTCTACTCCAGGACAAGTGAGTCACGTGGCACCACCACCCAACCCAGTGACACAAGTCAAGGCCGAAAGGACTAACCCTGAACGAGCAGCTGGGACAAGTGGCGTAAACATGGGAGAGGTCACCAGCAGTAATCAAGCCGGAGCTGACTCGAGGAACACAGTCGAACGACTGTTGGCGCAAATCAGAGGGGCGTTACCAGACCCCTCGGTCACGCGTCGTGCTGGAAGTGTGCCAGCCCCGAGGAAAACTGACGCGAATGCTGCTACGATTAAGACGAACGTGCCACAAAGGACCCGGACGGAGACGCCCAAGGCGGACGACAAGAAGAATGTGAAGTCAGAACGCCAATCGGGGTCGAAGAAGCCGAACAAGAAGCCTCCTCCCCCAAAGAAGTCCAAACGTGGTCCCCCATCTGGCCCCAGTTCGAGTTCCAGCTCGAGCTCGAGTTCGAGTTCAGACTCAAGCTCGAGTGACTCTGAGGACAGTCTGGATGAAGACCTGTCAACAGGTGTAGATGTCTCGGACGCAACCAAGGTTGGCGGAACACTCTTGACTCTCCGCCCGTACGTCTCCTCCAGTACGTTGGAGAAGTTCGACGAGAAGGCCTCCATGGGAGATCGTCGGAGTTGGAGGGAGCGTTTTGTCAACATGTCAGTTCAAGGTGGTTGGACGGACAAGATGAAGATCAGTGAACTCAAGATGAAGATGTCCTCAGCTGTACGGAATTGGCGTGGCCAGCTCTCCAAGCATGTGCAAAGCAACTGGAGAAGACTCTCGGGGGAGTTCAAGCGCAAGTATTTGAAGGCCCGGACGTCCGAGTCTGAACGATACTACACCATGCGTCAGAAGTCGAACGAGAGTGCCATGGAGATCTTCTACAGACTAAATGAGGCTGCGGTCAAGGCTGGCATTCGCTATAAGAAGGGCAAGAAAGATTCCGCTCACCACATCAAGCGTTTCATCAAGAATCTGAGAGATCAGCAGCTCAAGGCCATCCTGCGCAATACGAGATTCCACAACTTGGACGACCTCGAGTACGTCCTACAGCAGGATGAAGACCTGGGCCTGGACGGAGGATATGACACTCCACCACACCGGACGAGAGATTTCAGAGCGGATAACATCCCGCCCAGACGTTTCAAGCCGGGACGACAAGGTCGAGCGTACATTGGTTTAAGCGGTGGAGAATCCGAAGGCGAAGTCGAGGGGCGCGTGCGCTTTGAAGATGAAGAAGATGACTCAGATGAAACCCCTCCGGAACCCCGGAGTTCAGGACGGAGCAAGCCAGAAGTTGCTAGCCTGGAAGTGCCAACTCGAAGCGTGCCTGCCCAGGAAGCGACAATGGAACAAGACATCCGCAAGGCAGTGTTTCGTGTGATGGAGCATTCGGGATGGAGACCGCCCCCACAGGCGGATCCTCGCCCGGGTTGGCAGTCGCCTCGCCCTGGTTGGCAGTCTCCTCGGCCGGATAACCCGAACAAGAACGAGTTCTGTGAGAAGTGCAGCAAGTTCGGCCACAAGGAAGAGAGCTGCTGGAGAGACATAAAGTGCGACAAATGCAAACGGACAGGACACCCGACACATGCGTGCAGAGTCCCTCCGTGCAAGAATTGTGGAGATTTCCATGATGGTCAGTGTGCAGACCATGAAGCCCTTCAAGCTGTGAAGACTCTCGCTCGTCAAGGCATGCTAAAAGACCTGCCCCCTCACATCCTCAAGAAATTGTTGGGTGGAGAGGCCAATCAAGGGAAGTCGTTAAACGAGTAAGCCCGCTGGACAGGGGTCCAGAACGCGTCGGGCTGAAGAATCCCCAACGATTGTGTGTCTTAGTGTATGTCGGACCAGAGCTGAGAAAGAAGATGAACGATAACCAACAATGCATGACTTCTATTCGAGATGATACCGCTGAGTCTGGAGGATGTGACCCTGAACGGACCCCTCCAAGATTGAACGACCAAGACGCTCCGACCGAGATCGAGTTAGGTCCCGGTCAGCGTTACGGTTGGTGGGCAGATCACGAACAAGAAGACAGTCGCGATGTGGCATCAGTACATGGAGCAGTGAATGATCTTCGGGTACAGATCCTGCTGGACACTGGTGCATCTGGAAGTATGGTCAGTTTGAACCTTGCGCGTAGGCTCAAGCTGAAACTCCAGATGTTGCCAGAACCTATCAAGGTGTCCGGCCTAGGAGGAGTCCCGACGTATATCACTGCGAGTGCGAGAGTCAAGATCACGCTTGGAGTACGAGTGGTTTACATTATGAATGTCTGGATAACAAACATCGGCGAGGACGTGGAAGTACTCCTGGGGATGAACTTCATGTATGCTGCCGGAGTCCGATTATGTGTCCGAGAAGGACTTGTTCAACTCCCAGACGAAGAGGCTATTCTGATGTGTGGAAGAACCTTTCATCAGCTTCTAGGCTTGGATCTACCTGTGTTGCCCAAACGCGACATCTACCTGAATCCGGGTGAGCATGCTATGATCCGTATCGAATATGGCCAGAGTAGCCCCCAGCGGGATGTAGTCTGGACAGGACGAGGGGATCGCTGGGTCACCCAGATCGTTTATGCAACACGTTCATGCGCAACAGCTATCAAAGTTGTCAACATATCCGACAAGATGTTATGGATTGATTCGAGAGTTCAAGTTGCACGGATAGTGGAATTCGGGAGTTTCCCTCGTTTCGGAAGGTTTGTCCGTCCAGGATGCCAGAAATACAAGGAATGGCAGCAACTCATTTACGAGAGTACCCCGTCTCCGGAGGCAAGGAGACGCGAGCGCGAGCTTGAGGAACTCAGACAGGAACAGGAACCACCTGCGGTATCAACACCCCAGTACGAGTGGCCTTCCAAGATCATGTTACGGCCCCGTCCAGGAGCAACTGCGGCTAGGATTGTTCAACTACAAGACCCGCCCAAACAGGCTCACTCGACGACTGTGGAACCTCCAATCAAGGTTGTATGCAATGTGGCTACTCAAACGACAGAGCTGACAGACGTCGGTACTCAGACAGACGTTGCCCAAGAGATCACGGAAGCGACAATACTGAAAGCGAGTGTGCCGGAGGATCCTGAAGCGAATCCTACTGAAGCAGAGTTGGATCCTGATCTGAGTTTCCCGGACGGAGGAGTCCAAGAATGCCAAGATCAGGAGGCTGAAGAGGTGGACCTCTCAAGCTGTGCATGGCCGTCCACCCCTATCCGGAGATTGGAAGAAGAATATGCCAGATGCATGAGAGTCAGTCAAGAAGACCTGGATTTGGAGCCAGCCATCTACCTTCAGGAAGGCAGTGAGCTTCTGTCACAGTTGCGTGACGAACTCGCCATGTTGCCCGAACTGAAAGACCTGAGTCCCGAATGTGACATCTCCAAAGCGGATGTCGGTGATCCTGATCGGACTACCGTCGCTGAAGAGAAGAAATTACGATCTATTCTGACTTATCACCGGAAGATATTCTTGGGCGATGGCAATGCAGCGCCCGCTCCGGCAAGGGGAGTGGTGTGCGACTTGGACGTGGGAGACGCTAAACCAGTAGCTCAACGTCCGAGGTCCATTGCTCCACATATCATGTTGAAGGTCTACGAGCTGCTCAAGAAGCTGTTGGAAGCGGAATTGGTTGAATTCTCGGTGTCCCCTTGGGCATCCCCGATTGTAATCGTCTTAAAGAAGAACGGTGTGGACATCCGGATGTGTATCGACTACCGGGTGGTGAATGGTTTCATCCAACTCTCAACCTACCCGCTACCCCTGATAGATGATCTGCTGATTGGATTCGAGAGTGCAATGTGGTTCATGAGCCTCGATATGGCGAGTGGTTTCTGGGCGGTACGAATGACTGAACGTGCGAAGCTGATTTCCGCTTTTGTGTGTCCGTTCGGACATTTCCAGTGGGTGCGGATGCCTTTCGGGTTGAAGAATGCCCCCCTTGTGTATCAGGCAGTAATTAATAACTGCCTGTGGGGATTCGTCCGACTACCTGCAGACGAAGAGAAGCTGGTGGATCAGGATGTGCTGGAATTCCTCGGGTTAGACCCGTCTGAACGAGACGAGTCCGAACGAGAGAAAGCTGAACGAAGAGTGCCGATACTGACGGATAAGATCACTGCGTTCAAGCGCGATATTCCAGCACCGTCCCAGATGGGCCCAGTGATTGGACGTAGCTCGTATATTGACGATATTGCTCATGGGGCGCCAACCTGGGATCAGCTGTGTGAAGATCTGAACGCGTTGTTGTTCAGACTCCGCTATTGGAATATCTCGGTCAGCCTTCCCAAGAGTGAGTTCGGCAAATTGTCTATCCCATACCTCTCTCATGAGATCAGTGCGGAAGGGCTTCGAGCCACGCCCAAGATTGCTAAAGGTGTCCAGGACCTCCCATTCCCGAAAACACTGAAAGGAGTCCAGTCCTTCCTGGGAAGTCTGAACTATTATCACAAGTTCATTGAAGACTTTCCGGTGGTAGCTGCAGTTCTATATGAGCTCACGGACGAACAAGTACGTGCAGGGAGAGACTTGTCCAAGGCAAAGGAAGCCTTCGAGATCTTGAAGCGGAAGATTGTATCCACTCCGTTGCTCAGACATCCCGACCGGACCAGACCTTTTGTGATCATACCTCATGCCAACCAGTGGGCTGCTTGTGCAGTTCTCGGTCAGGAATATGATGGCGTGATACACCCAGTCAGGTTCACGGGGCGTGTCCTGAACGACGCAGAGCTCCGATATCATGTTGCTGAGAAAGAAGTGGTGGCCGTGATGAGAGTCCTGGATGTTTTTCAGACTCTTGTCCAGAATTGTCTGATCAAGGTTTTCACTAGACACTCCGTTCTGAGTTGGCTGCTAAAGTCTAAGACGGCCGATGGAAGATGCGTCCGCTGGGGAGTCATATTGTCACACTGGAACCTGGAAGTATGTAAGATTCAGAAAGACGAAGATGGCTTACCTGCCATTCTAGGAGCAGGCATCACTCCACGCGAACATCTGGACGAGGTTGCCGAGTCACTCATCCCGGCCAAGGGGCGAGTCAAGGCACCACCAGTGATCAGCATGGAGATGTTGGAGGCAGACTTCGCCGGTTATGTCCTAAGTTTCGACGGAGCAGCAAAGACTTCAACGCGTCAAGGTAGTTGTGGTTGCATCATCTGGGAGTTGCCAGGTTGGAATATTCTGGCCGCACATGGCTTCATCCTGGAGGCTGTCACTGTCAACGATGCTGAGTATTACGGGCTGCTGAAGGGCCTCACGCTCGCGTCCGAACGAGACATTCGGGATCTGGTAGTGGTCGGAGACTCTCGTATAGTTATCCAACAAGTGCAAGGACTGATTAACTGCAACCAACCGAATTTGCAACGACGCTTGTCTGAGGTGGGAACATTGAAGGAGAAGTTCACATCAATGCGGCTGGTTCATGTCAAGCGAGAATACAACCAGGCAGCGGATTACCTTACTTCCAAGACGTTAGCGTTGGGGACATCCTGGCAGACTGAAGATCCGGAGGAACTGAAACACCTTGTACGGGTATCCAAGATACACGAAAAGCTAATGAAGCCACTTGTGATCGTGGACGAAAGTACTCAAGGTGTTTCCCCCCAGGAAGGCTTGCCCGAGGAGATCTCAAACGGTGCACGTCCAGGACCGGAATCTGCACCACTGTCTACAGCCGCTAGAATCATGGTCGCAGTGACTCGGAGCCGTGCCCAAGAACAGCCCGAACGAGGAGAGCCAATGGGGCCACTAGAGTATCAGGCTGAACGATGGCGCAGGATCAAGGCCCACCAGGAGTGTGACGACCAGCTCATGGAAATCAAGAGATTCCTAAAGGGTGACCTGGACAGTTTTTCTCGTGGACAGATACGCAGAATCTCTAAACAAGCAGAGTTGTATGCCCTGGACGTGAGGGATGTGCTCTACCGGTTGAGCCGCGCTACAAAGGATCGTCCTCGAGACATGTCAGATGAGTTACGTCTGGTTGTGCCAGAGTCACTCCGCCCAGACCTCCTCCACTATGCCCATGAAGATTTTCAGGGCGGGCACCAAGGGATAACCCGGACGCACGAAAAGCTGAGGTCGGAGTTCTACTGGCCCGGCATGTACGCCGACGTTGAGACTTTTGTGAAAGAATGTGTGGACTGTGCAAGTGGCAAGGGGCGGCCGCCCAACCCAGGGCCGTCCCCGGGGAACATCGAACCAAGATATCCTTTTGAAGTGGTCTCAATGGATTTCGTCACTCACCTTCCGAAGTCCGAACGAGGTAATACGTTCTTGCTCCTCTTTCAGGACACGTTCTCAGGATACGTGATGTGCCAGCCCATGGATTCAACTACCGCTCAAGACGTCGCGGAAGCATACAAAGAGAGAGTTTTCCGAAGTTTTGGGGCTAGCTCGTTGTTACGCCACGACCAGGATCCTCGTTTCATGAGCGAAGTATTCACCCGTTTCCGGGAACTCCTGGGTAGCAGACAAAGAGCCACTTTGGCCTACCGCCCTCAGGCGAATGGCCAACAGGAAAGGTCTGTCCAGACAGTCATCCGAAGTGTGCGCGCCTATGTTGCAGAGTCCGACCAGAGTGATTGGGATGAACACGCCGAGAGGCTTATGTTTGCTTTGAATACTTCGTACGATGCCACACGGCTAGATAATCCATTCTATCTGGTTCACGGCTGGGATGCTAAAGGGACAGTGTCGGCCATGCTAGGTCCTAGACCTTCCAGTGTCCCTGAGCGTACAGCGTACGAATGGCGGAGGAAGTTCCAGCGAGACTACAGTTACGCCCAGGCTTGTGCGGAGGACCTTCAGAGGAAAGCGAAGAGAGCCAGATCTGACGAACAAACCCAGAAGTGGAAGGAATTGTCTGACCGACCCAAGTCAGGTTTTCACGTTGGAGATGCCGTTTGGCTATACATTCCCAAGGTACAGACTGGATTGAGTCGCAAGTTGGCCCACCTCTGGCATGGTCCATTCAGGATTGCCGAGATGCATGATGATTTCAGAGTGAAACTCAAGATTGAAGACACAGGCTACCGAGTCAACCCTTGGGTGCACGTTAGTCGCCTAAAGCCGCGAGCCCTGCATCCCAGAAGACCCTCCGTCCAGATAGATGTCGATGACGAAGACGACTTCGACACTGCATTGCTGCCGGAGGATAGTTGGGAAGCTGACAACGACAATGATGAGTACGAGGTGGAGAAAATCTTGGATCTTCGATGGTCTAAACGAACACGCACATCTAAAGGGCTCGCGAATATCTGATCAAGTGGAAACGATACGAAGAACCCGAATGGCTCCCAATGACACAACTAAGCTGTGGGGCGTTGTTGTATGAATTTAACCAAGGGGCGAAAGCTCGGGCGCGATTCCAGGCTATGCAAGCCGGGGATGACCATCCGAGAGTCTAGCAGTCCGGCTGGACACCCTTGAAATGCAACAGACCGCCGCCCGAGTGAAGTGACAGAAGAAGTGAATGTGAATTTGGAAGGAGATGTGATGAGTGATTGTATTAAACCGGAAGTGATTTTTGAGAAGACACCAGACGCTGAACGACATTGTGAAAGGAGTAGATGGGAAGGCTCAAAGGTGATTATGGTTTACGCTACTGAAAGAAGGATGGAAAAGAAGAAAAAAGGAAAAGGCATCACCTGGAACGGAGACTTCCCGGACGTGAAGTTGTTGGACGACGACTCACAAAGTCAGTGAGACTGGGTTCTTCTGGCGATCCTCGGGTGAGAGCATCTTCAATCGAAGCTCATTCGAGACGTGAGCAACCCGGTCAGCATCTGTGCAGTACTTGGTCCACTGAGTCCGGCCGGGCTCTGCCATCTCGGCCATAGTGACTTGCTCCTCCAGGGAGTAAGGTTTCCCGTTGGCATTCAGGGTAGACTCATCCACGAGATACAGGTGACAGATCATGACTGGATACGTCCAGACACCGGGTTCTTCAAGCAGAGAGGCTGGAAGTCCTTTCGAGATGAACTTGCGAATTCGGGCCGCCATGGACCGACCCACGCTCTCGTGCCGAGCAGCTCGTTCCCGGTGAAGCTTAGCCGAGACCGAATATTTGTCCAGGTCGTCATCTTCTTCATCCCTTTCAGGCTTGTACTTGATCGTGAACCAGTGAAGCACCTCCCAGAAAGCTTCGGCGTGATCTCGGACGTACTCCAGATACTCGTCCAGCAAATTCCACACTTTGGCGCTCAAATCTGCTCGCCGATGGAAGTACAGGACCTTGACCCGATTCTCGAACATCTCGTCCCAGGGTTTCTTAGCCCGAAGCATCACGTAAGCACCCTCAAAGGGAGTCCAACGCTGAGCGAGAAAGCGGATCTCCGTCTTCTGGGGGGAATACCCTGGAAAGCCGGGGGTCTGATCCTCATGTTCTCCCTTCCGAGGTGTGTACTGGGTCAGGATCCCACGACGACGCCAAGAGAGTATGCCACGCCCAGGGGTTTCAATCATTGCCAGCTCGGTCGGACTCAAGTCTTCGAAGGATTTCCGAGCCAAGAGCGACCGCACCCTGTCCAGACTCGAACGGGTTTTTGACCGCAGACTGCCAGATTTCTTGCCAGAGCGATCACTTGCCCGAGAAGGTGTATACACCAACTTCTTGGAGGGGGCAGTGTCGCTGTTCTCGGAAGTATCGGACGAGGAGTACACCCGCTGGACCTTGAGTTTCCGTTTGGACCGTAAGACCAGAACCTCGCTGTCCGGTGGAGAACTATCCCCGCCAGCCACATCAGCTTGGGGAGGTTCCGCTTCTGCATCCTCAGGAATCTGGCCATCAAAGTCGGGGTCTTCCAGGTTGTCCTCCTCTTCGGACGAGCTGCTATCCGCGACGTCCGGAAGATCATCGGTTAGATTGTGTAGATCAGACCATTCAGCAGGCTCGATCCCTTGCTTGAGCCAGCTCTCCAGAAGCACGTCTGCCATCAAATAGTAGGACGTGGGGACATACTTCGCCCAAGGGGTATCGTCCAGCTTGCGATGATACATCATGGCAGCAAGCATGCCGCACAGACTATCCCGATGAAAGAGCGAATGCTGGACACCGTCAGCCAGCATCATCTCGACCGCTTCATCATAACCCACGCCAGTTCGCATAGTCCACTGGACGTCCGGACGCAGGTCTTCCCAGGCTATGAACTCCGGAAGGAGAGCACAAGCCTCTCTAACGGTGAACGGGAGCACGGAGGATGCTGGACGAGGACCCACGTCGGACTCCGGATGGACAGTAGGGCGACACTGGACCTCAACCTCAACGGCACGCTGTGACGAGGCGCGACGCTTGGACCCAGCTTGAGCCTTACGAGGTTCTTTCCCGCGAGGAGTGTCCCGCTTGGGGGGCGGGGAAGGTGGATTCTCTTCCGACTTCTCCTCCTGTTCTGCGTCGGCATCGTCATCGGCATCACTATCCGGAGGAGCTGGACCAGGGTACGGAGGTATCATGCGGAACGACTTATCCGCAGCCTCCACCGTGATCCACGTCTTCCAGGATGGAGGAGCCGTCACACCACGCTGGAACTGACCCAAGAGTCTACGAAATCTCGGCCAGTTCCCCCGAACCTCATTACTTCCGGAATTCAGGAAGGAGAGCAGGCCATCCGCATCAAGACTCTTATCCTGGACACGTTGCTCCAACGTCGAGATTTGAGCCTGAGCGTATCTTAGCTGAGACTCAAGATCGTCATTACGTTGACGGAGAGCCGCGGTCTCTTCCAGATTTTCCCTGGCAAGACGTGCGAAGTCTGCTTCCAGCAATCCCCGAGCGTGACTGGCTTCATCTCGAATGGACTGTGCCTCTTGCTGATGGTATCCATACAGGAATACGAAATCCTCCTTGAGCCGGTCGTACTCGCCTTGGAGACGTAGGAGACGCCGGGCGACGGAATTCTCGTCCATACCTTGGACGATGTGTTCTCGCTGCCGATCTCTCACCAACACCCGATGCAACAAGGAGACTGTATAAAACGTTCTCTGCGCAAGCTGGAGGGGGGAGAAGTGGGTGATCAGGGAGGCAAACTCTCGACGTGCCAACAGAGAACCCCATGTAGTCTCTATCGCGTCCAAAGTTGGACCCTGTCGACCTTGGTAGGGACGAAGCACCATCTCGCGGACCTCCGCCGCGTCGCCAACCAGAGTACACAGATCCTGGACGTCAACTTCGGACAGTCCATCGAATAGCATGAGAGCTTCAACTCCACCGTAGCCTTCCCGGACGTACGCGCCATTGCGATATGCCAGGGCGTGTGCAGGGATGCCGACGATGAAGGAGTCTCCAACCAGGTTGCGCGCCGGAGGGAGGGTGAACCGTGCTGGCGGAGTATTTTGCGTCCCCGGAGAACTTCGGTCACGGTTGGGGAGTACGCCAGCCCGGACGTGGCTGACTACCTCGTCAAAATTGAGCACACCAGTGCGGGAGACGACAGGCTGCGGAGACGCTGGGCGCGAACCAGTATCTTGCCTGACGTTGGAAGACGTGGCGTCGCCAACGGTGCCATCATGATGCGGGGAACTTGGAGAAGTCTCGACCGGAATGGGAGACTGTCCCCCACTGGGGACGTCATCGGAGGGAGGAGTGTCGCTGTGGTGGCTGCCGTCGTCACCGACATCGGCCGAAGCAGCGGGCTGGCCACGAGAGCTGGCGTCAGCCAAGCTTGATTCGCTCATCTTGCGCACTCGAAGGAGGAAATCAGGTTGTGAGCTGTAGGCATACCGCCGCAATCCTGAAAGCGAAAGAGAAGGTCTGGGACCCGGCTGGGAAAGGGCACACAGAACGGTCGCCAGAGCCGGAAGATTCTCAACGGGGCGAACGTTCAGACCCGCACGTCGTCGAGACAACTGTAGATCGTGTGATCTAGTCATGTTCGACCAATTCGGCAAATGACCTCAGTGATTGATCACGACTAGTGGGGCGGTTGACACGGTGGGAATCAAGATTTTCACGGTGGAACGTGGTAATTGGCTGAAAAGCCAATGCAGCAGTATGTATGGAATTGTGGGACATGGTGATATTCTCGGGACGCGGCGTTTTACGTTCAGCCATGGATCGGGTTGAGTACTCTGGACGTAATGAGTCTGGACGCACCAACTACCGGACGACGGGTCAAGCCTACAGGAGCGATCAAGTACCCCAGTCTACATTAGACTGGGTGTCACCCGTCCTGACATGACTGGACGTGTCAAAGAACACCGAAGAACACCGAAGAACACCGAAGAACACCGAAGAACACCGAAGAACAATGGACACCCTGGACGAGAGGAACAAGGTATAATCAAGCCAAGTGATATCCGACCGACCAAGACGACCAACCAGGTTCCAGGAAAATTCCGTGGAACATTGAAGTCCTACGCCTGTACCCACGACATCACAATGAGATCAAGGATGCCTAAGATGATGACGCCCCTCAAGGTATACTGAAAGTAAGTGAAAAAGCTGAATACGTGTCTATTGCAGGAAGATAGCCACAAAAGATAAACAACCAAACAGAGTTCAATATTCCGTGTACCCCGCAAGCGCTCGGACAGCTTCGGCCGGACAAGATACCGGCGGCCCCGATCAAGTGCTGAAGGCGAAAGGCCCTCTGTAGAAGGACATCCAGAGGTGTGGACTCCACCCCCAAAAACTCCAAGTCCAAGTTAGGGTGAGTAGCGGGTGTGGAGCCCGTGGTAAATCTGCCCTATTTCATATTCTAGTTGTAGTGTGCGCTTAGGCGATCCTACATTTCATATCCCATATACATCCTGAAAAGAGTGGAAGAAAGTCCCATTCAGGATCGTGATCGAAGGACATCTTGTGTGATAGGTAGTGAGAATTGTATTGAACTATCCCCAGTACTTCTGGGGTGGTGCGCGTTTGTAAAAGCTGACCGGGACTGACCAGTGTCCTGGAAGTGCAGCTAAGTTGACTGGTGTACGACCCACCGTTCAAGGGTCTAAGAATAAGAACGGTTGTATATTTGTGTGTATAACTCTGTATTGATTTTGGTTATCTTGGTTGTTGGAGCTACGTCTAAGTTGGTGACGTTACGCTCTTCTCCAAAGACCGATATTGGTATACGAAACAACTAATCCCCGCGGTGCATCTCCCGGTTCGAAGATAAACGAACCTAGAGGGGTTACCACAAGGAGCACACGTCACCTGGACGTTTACGTTCAGGAGTTCCCAGTGGAGGACTTCCTAACCGGAAGCACCTTCCAGAGTCTGGAGCACAGCACTGTACACCTGGGCGGTCAAAAGGCGTTCACCCGCCTCGCCACATCTGGCAAACCTCGACCTGCCACCACATCTACCCCAGAGTGTCTGGCCGCGCAGACAGCCGAATATGCGGCTCAGCGGCGGTCGTTAAGCTAGCGGCCACCACATAGCGACTTCCTATCTGTACAGAGCGCTCATTATCGACGTATGCATTCCGCTTGGGTCGAGAGAAGCCGATGTCGGGTCTCGGGGTATATCCGACACGACCTTCTCGGTCACGTAAGGCGCATAACACACGTCGGGGGTACTTTCCACGCTCGGCATTCATCTGTACGATGTACGAGGACATCTACGAGGTCACAAGTACCGTCATCGTGCGACCTTGCTTCAGCGCCGATGGAAGTTACATGTCCGGCAAACCTCGACCTGCCACCACATCTACCCCAGAGTGTCTGGCCGCGCAGACAGCCGTATAGGCGGCTCAGTGGCGGTCGTTAAGCTAGCGGCCACCACATAGCGACTTCCTAGCTGTGCAGAGCGCTCATTATCGACGTATGCATTCCGCTTCGGTCGAGAGAAGCCGATGTCGGGTCTCGGGGTATATCCGACACGACCTTCTCGGTCACGTAAGGCGCATAACACACGTCGGGGGTACTTTCCACGCTCGGCATACATCTGTACGATGTACGAGGACGTCTACGAGGTCACAAGTACGACCATCGTGCGACCTTGCTTCAGCGGCGATGGAAGTTACATGTCCGGCAAACCTCGACCTGCCACCACATCTACCCCAGAGTGTCTGGCCGCGCAGACTGCCGAATAGGCGGCTTGGTGGCGGTCGTTAAGCTAGCGGCCACCACATAGCGACTTCCTAGCTGTACAGAGCGCTCATTATCGACGTACGCAGTCCGCTTAGGTCGATAGAAGCCGATGTCGGGTCACGGGGTATATCCGACACGACCGTCTCGGTCACGTAAGGCGCATAACACACGTCGTCGATGGTATTTTCCACGCTCGGCATTCATCTGTACGATGTACGAGGACGTCTACGAGGTCACAAGTACGGCCATCGTGCGACCTTGCTTCAGCGCCGATGGAAGCTACATGTCTGGCAAACCTCGACCTGCCACCACATCTACCCCAGAGTGTCTGGCCGCGCAGACAGCCGAATAGGCGGCTCAGCGGCGGTCGTTAAGCTAGCGGCCGCCTTATAGCGACTTCCTAGCGGTACAGAGCGCTCATTATCGACGTATGCATTCCGCTTGGGTCGATAGAAGCCGATGTCGGGTCACGGGGTATATCCGACACGACCTTCTCGGTCACGTAAGGCGCATAAGACACGTCGGGGGTACTTTCCACGCTCGGCATTCATCTGTACGATGTACGAGGACGTCTACGAGGTCACAAGTACGGCCATCGTGCGACTTTGCTTCAGCACCGATGGAAGCTACATGTCTGGCAAACATCGACCTGCCACCACATCTACCCCAGAGTGTCTGGCCGCGCAGACAGCCGAATATGCGGCTCAGCGGCGGTCGTTAAGCTAGCGGCCACCACATAGCGACTTCCTATCTGTACAGAGCGCTCATTATCGACGTATGCATTCCGCTTGGGTCGAGAGAAGCCGATGTCGGGTCTCGGGGTATATCCGACACGACCTTCTCGGTCACGTAAGGCGCATAACACACGTCGGGGGTACTTTCCACGCTCGGCATTCATCTGTACGATGTACGAGGACGTCGACGAGGTCACAAGTACGACCATCGTGCGACCTTGCTTCAGCGCCGGTGGAAGTTACATGTCCGGCAAACATCGACCTGCCACCACATCTACCCCAGAGTGTCTGGCCGCGCAGACAGCCGAATATGCGGCTCAGCGGCGGTCGTTAAGCTAGCGGCCGCCTTATAGCGACTTCCTAGCTGTATAGAGCGCTCATTATCGACGTATGCATTCCGCTTGGGTCGAGAGAAGCCGATGTCGGGTCTCGGGGTATATCCGACACGACCTTCTCGGTCACGTAAGGCGCATAAGACACGTCGGGGGTACTTTCCACGCTCGGCATTCATCTGTACGATGTACGAGGACGTCTACGAGGTCACAAGTACGGCCATCGTGCGACCTTGCTTCAGCACCGATGGAAGCTACATGTCTGGCAAACATCGACCTGCCACCACATCTACCCCAGAGTGTCTGGCCGCGCAGACAGCCGAATATGCGGCTCAGCGGCGGTCGTTAAGCTAGCGGCCACCACATAGCGACTTCCTATCTGTACAGAGCGCTCATTATCGACGTATGCATTCCGCTTGGGTCGAGAGAAGCCGATGTCGGGTCTCGGGGTATATCCGACACGACCTTCTCGGTCACGTAAGGCGCATAACACACGTCGGGGGTACTTTCCACGCTCGGCATTCATCTGTACGATGTACGAGGACATCTACGAGGTCACAAGTACCGTCATCGTGCGACCTTGCTTCAGCGCCGATGGAAGTTACATGTCCGGCAAACATCGACCTGCCACCACATCTACCCCAGAGTGTCTGGCCGCGCAGACAGCCGAATATGCGGCTCAGCGGCGGTCGTTAAGCTAGCGGCCACCACATAGCGACTTCCTATCTGTACAGAGCGCTCATTATCGACGTATGCATTCCGCTTGGGTCGAGAGAAGCCGATGTCGGGTCTCGGGGTATATCCGACACGACCTTCTCGGTCACGTAAGGCGCATAACACACGTCGGGGGTACTTTCCACGCTCGGCATTCATCTGTACGATGTACGAGGACGTCTACGAGGTCACAAGTACGGCCATCGTGCGACCTTGCTTCAGCACCGATGGAAGCTACATGTCTGGCAAACATCGACCTGCCACCACATCTACCCCAGAGTGTCTGGCCGCGCAGACAGCCGAATATGCGGCTCAGCGGCGGTCGTTAAGCTAGCGGCCACCACATAGCGACTTCCTATCTGTACAGAGCGCTCATTATCGACGTATGCATTCCGCTTGGGTCGAGAGAAGCCGATGTCGGGTCTCGGGGTATATCCGACACGACCTTCTCGGTCACGTAAGGCGCATAACACACGTCGGGGGTACTTTCCACGCTCGGCATTCATCTGTACGATGTACGAGGACATCTACGAGGTCACAAGTACCGTCATCGTGCGACCTTGCTTCAGCGCCGATGGAAGTTACATGTCCGGCAAACATCGACCTGCCACCACATCTACCCCAGAGTGTCTGGCCGCGCAGACAGCCGAATATGCGGCTCAGCGGCGGTCGTTAAGCTAGCGGCCACCACATAGCGACTTCCTATCTGTACAGAGCGCTCATTATCGACGTATGCATTCCGCTTGGGTCGAGAGAAGCCGATGTCGGGTCTCGGGGTATATCCGACACGACCTTCTCGGTCACGTAAGGCGCATAACACACGTCGGGGGTACTTTCCACGCTCGGCATTCATCTGTACGATGTACGAGGACGTCGACGAGGTCACAAGTACCGTCATCGTGCAACCTTGCTTCAGCGCCGATGGAAGTTACATGTCCGGCAAACCTCGACCTGCCACCACATCTACCCCAGAGTGTCTGGCCGCGCAGACAGCCGAATAGGCGGCTTGGTGGCGGTCGTTAAGCTAGCGGCCACCACATATCGACTTCCTAGCTGTACAGAGCGCTCATTATCGACGTACGCAGTCCGCTTGGGTCGATAGAAGCCGATGTCGGGTCACGGGGTATATCCGATACGACCGTCTCGGTCACGTAAGGCGCATAACACACGTCGTCGATGGTATTTTCCACGCTCGGCATTCATCTGTACGATGTACGAGGACGTCTACGAGGTCACAAGTACGGCCATCGTGCGACCTTGCTTCAGCACCGATGGAAGCTACATGTCTGGCAAACATCGACCTGCCACCACATCTACCCCAGAGTGTCTGGCCGCGCAGACAGCCGAATATGCGGCTCAGCGGCGGTCGTTAAGCTCGCGGCCGCCTTATAGCGACTTCCTAGCTGTATAGAGCGCTCATTATCGACGTATGCATTCCGCTTGGGTCGAGAGAAGCCGATGTCGGGTCACGGGGTATATCCGACACGACCTTCTCGGTCACGTAAGGCGCATAAGACACGTCGGGGGTACTTTCCACGCTCGGCATTCATCTGTACGATGTACGAGGACGTCTACGAGGTCACAAGTACGGCCATCGTGCGACCTTGCTTCAGCACCGATGGAAGCTACATGTCTGGCAAACATCGACCTGCCACCACATCTACCCCAGAGTGTCTGGCCGCGCAGACAGCCGAATATGCGGCTCAGCGGCGGTCGTTAAGCTAGCGGCCACCACATATCGACTTCCTAGCGGTACAGAGCGCTCATTATCGACGTATGCATTCCGCTTGGGTCGATAGAAGCCGATGTCGGGTCTCGGGGTATATCCGACACGACCTTCTCGGTCACGTAAGGCGCATAACACACGTCGGGGGTACTTTCCACGCTCGGCATTCATCTGTACGATGTACGAGGACGTCGACGAGGTCACAAGTACCGTCATCGTGCAACCTTGCTTCAGCGCCGATGGAAGCTACATGTCTGGCAAACCTCGACCTGCCACCTCATCTACCCCAGAGTATGCGACAACGCAGACGGTCGAATATGCGGCTCAGCGGCGGTCGTTAAGCTAGCGGCCACCACATAGCGACTTCCTAGCTGTACAGAGCGCTCATTATCGACGTACGCAGTCCGCTTGGGTCGATAGAAGCCGATGTCGGGTCACGGGGTATATCCGATACGACCGTCTCGGTCACGTAAGGCGCATAACACACGTCGTCGATGGTATTTTCCACGCTCGGCATTCATCTGTACGATGTACGAGGACGTCTACGAGGTCCCAAGTACGACCATCGTGCGACCTTGCTTCAGCGCCGATGGAAGTTACATGTCCGGCAAACCTCGACCTGCCACCACATCTACCCCAGAGTGTCTGGCCGCGCAGACAGCCGAATAGGCGGCTCAGCGGCGGTCGTTAAGCTAGCGGCCACCACATAGCGACTTCCTATCTGTACAGAGCGCTCATTATCGACGTATGCATTCCGCTTGGGTCGAGAGAAGCCGATGTCGGGTCTCGGGGTATATCCGACACGACCTTCTCGGTCACGTAAGGCGCATAACACACGTCGTCGATGGTATTTTCCACGCTCGGCATTCATCTGTACGATGTACGAGGACGTCTACGAGGTCACAAGTACGGCCATTGTGCGACCTTGCTTCAGCGCCGATGGAAGCTACATGTCTGGCAAACATCGACCTGCCACCACATCTACCCCAGAGTGTCTGGCCGCGCAGACAGCCGAATAGGCGGCTCAGCGGCGGTCGTTAAGCTAGCGGCCACCACATAGCGACTTCCTATCTGTACAGAGCGCTCATTATCGACGTACGCAGTCCGCTTGGGTCGATAGAAGCCGATGTCGGGTCACGGGGTATATCCGATACGACCGTCTCGGTCACGTAAGGCGCATAACACACGTCGGGGGTACTTTCCACGCTCGGCATTCATCTGTACGATGTACGAGGACGTCTACGAGGTCACAAGTACGACCATCGTGCGACCTTGCTTCAGCGCCGATGGAAGTTACATGTCCGGCAAACATCGACCTGCCACCACATCTACCCCAGAGTGTCTGGCCGCGCAGACAGCCGAATATGCGGCTCAGCGGCGGTCGTTAAGCTAGCGGCCACCACATAGCGACTTCCTATCTGTACAGAGCGCTCATTATCGACGTATGCATTCCGCTTGGGTCGAGAGAAGCCGATGTCGGGTCTCGGGGTATATCCGACACGACCTTCTCGGTCACGTAAGGCGCATAACACACGTCGGGGGTACTTTCCACGCTCGGCATTCATTCGTACGATGTACGAGGACGTCGACGAGGTCACAAGTACGACCATCGTGCGACCTTGCTTCAGCGCCGATGGAAGTTACATGTCCGGCAAACCTCGACCTGCCACCACATCTACCCCAGAGTGTCTGGCCGCGCAGACAGCCGAATAGGCGGCTCAGCGGCGGTCGTTAAGCTAGCGGCCACCACATAGCGACTTCCTATCTGTACAGAGCGCTCATTATCGACGTATGCATTCCGCTTGGGTCGAGAGAAGCCGATGTCGGGTCTCGGGGTATATCCGACACGACCTTCTCGGTCACGTAAGGCGCATAACACACGTCGGGGGTACTTTCCACGATCGGCATTCATCTGTACGATGTACGAGGACGTCGACGAGGTCACAAGTACCGTCATCGTGCAACCTTGCTTCAGCGCCGATGGAAGTTACATGTCCGGCAAACATCGACCTGCCACCACATCTACCCCAGAGTGTCTGGCCGCGCAGACAGCCGAATAGGCGGCTTGGTGGCGGTCGTTAAGCTAGCGGCCACCACATAGCGACTTCCTAGCTGTACAGAGCGCTCATTATCGACGTACGCAGTCCGCTTGGGTCGATAGAAGCCGATATCGGGTCACGGGGTATATCCGACACGACCGTCTCGGTCACGTAAGGCGCATAACACACGTCGTCGATGGTATTTTCCACGCTCGGCATTCATCTGTACGATGTACGAGGACGTCTACGAGGTCACAAGTACGGCCATCGTGCGACCTTGCTTCAGCGCCGATGGAAGCTACATGTCTGGCAAACCTCGACCTGCCACCTCATCTACCCCAGAGTATGCGACAACGCAGACGGTCGAATATGCGGCTCAGCGGCGGTCGTTAAGCTAGCGGCCACCACATAGCGACTTCCTAGCTGTACAGAGCGCTCATTATCGACGTACGCAGTCCGCTTGGGTCGAGAGAAGCCGATGTCGGGTCTCGGGGTATATCCGACACGACCTTCTCGGTCACGTAAGGCGCATAACACACGTCGGGGGTACTTTCCACGCTCGGCATTCATCTGTACGATGTACGAGGACGTCTACGAGGTCACAAGTACGACCATCGTGCGACCTTGCTTCAGCGCCGATGGAAGTTACATGTCCGGCAAACATCGACCTGCCACCACATCTACCCCAGAGTGTCTGGCCGCGCAGACAGCCGAATATGCGGCTCAGCGGCGGTCGTTAAGCTAGCGGCCACCACATATCGACTTCCTAGCGGTACAGAGCGCTCATTATCGACGTATGCATTCCGTTTGGGTCGAGAGAAGCCGATGTCGGGTCTCGGGGTATATCCGATACGACCGTCTCGGTCACGTAAGGCGCATAACACACGTCGGGGGTACTTTCCACGCTCGGCATTCATCTGTACGATGTACGAGGACGTCTACGAGGTCACAAGTACCGTCATCGTGCAACCTTGCTTCAGCGCCGATGGAAGTTACATGTCCGGCAAACATCGACCTGCCACCACATCTACCCCAGAGTGTCTGGCCGCGCAGACAGCCGAATAGGCGGCTTGGTGGCGGTCGTTAAGCTAGCGGCCACCACATAGCGACTTCCTAGCTGTACAGAGCGCTCATTATCGACGTACGCAGTCCGCTTGGGTCGATAGAAGCCGATGTCGGGTCACGGGGTATATCCGATACGACCGTCTCGGTCACGTAAGGCGCATAACACACGTCGTCGATGGTATTTTCCACGCTCGGCATTCATCTGTACGATGTACGAGGACGTCTACGAGGTCACAAGTACGGCCATCGTGCGACCTTGCTTCAGCGCCGATGGAAGCTACATGTCTGGCAAACCTCGACCTGCCACCACATCTACCCCAGAGTGTCTGACCGCGCAGACAGCCGAATATGCGGCTCAGCGGCGGTCGTTAAGCTAGCGGCCGCCTTATAGCGACCTCCTAGCTGTACAGAGCGCTCATTATCGACGTACGCAGTCCGCTTGGGTCGATAGAAGCCGATGTCGGGTCACGGGGTATATCCGATACGACCGTCTCGGTCACGTAAGGCGCATAACACACGTCGGGGGTACTTTCCACGCTCGGCATTCATCTGTACGATGTACGAGGACGTCGACGAGGTCACAAGTACCGTCATCGTGCAACCTTGCTTCAGCGCCGATGGAAGCTACATGTCTGGCAAACCTCGACCTGCCACCTCATCTACCCCAGAGTATGCGACAACGCAGACGGTCGAATATGCGGCTCAGCGGCGGTCGTTAAGCTAGCGGCCACCACATAGCGACTTCCTAGCTGTACAGAGCGCTCATTATCGACGTACGCAGTCCGCTTGGGTCGATAGAAGCCGATGTCGGGTCACGGGGTATATCCGATACGACCGTCTCGGTCACGTAAGGCGCATAACACACGTCGTCGATGGTATTTTCCACGCTCGGCATTCATCTGTACGATGTACGAGGACGTCTACGAGGTCACAAGTACGACCATCGTGCAACCTTGCTTCAGCGCCGATGGAAGTTACATGTCCGGCAAACATCGACCTGCCACCACATCTACCCCAGAGTGTCTGGCCGCGCAGACAGCCGAATATGCGGCTCAGCGGCGGTCGTTAAGCTAGCGGCCACCACATATCGACTTCCTAGCGGTACAGAGCGCTCATTATCGACGTATGCATTCCGTTTGGGTCGAGAGAAGCCGATGTCGGGTCTCGGGGTATATCCGATACGACCGTCTCGGTCACGTAAGGCGCATAACACACGTCGGGGGTACTTTCCACGCTCGGCATTCATCTGTACGATGTACGAGGACGTCTACGAGGTCACAAGTACCGTCATCGTGCAACCTTGCTTCAGCGCCGATGGAAGTTACATGTCCGGCAAACATCGACCTGCCACCACATCTACCCCAGAGTGTCTGGCCGCGCAGACAGCCGAATAGGCGGCTTGGTGGCGGTCGTTAAGCTAGCGGCCACCACATAGCGACTTCCTAGCTGTACAGAGCGCTCATTATCGACGTACGCAGTCCGCTTGGGTCGATAGAAGCCGATGTCGGGTCACGGGGTATATCCGATACGACCGTCTCGGTCACGTAAGGCGCATAACACACGTCGTCGATGGTATTTTCCACGCTCGGCATTCATCTGTACGATGTACGAGGACGTCTACGAGGTCACAAGTACGGCCATCGTGCGACCTTGCTTCAGCGCCGATGGAAGCTACATGTCTGGCAAACCTCGACCTGCCACCACATCTACCCCAGAGTGTCTGGCCGCGCAGACAGCCGAATAGGCGGCTCAGCGGCGGTCGTTAAGCTAGCGGCCGCCTTATAGCGACTTCCTAGCTGTACAGAGCGCTCATTATCGACGTACGCAGTCCGCTTGGGTCGATAGAAGCCGATGTCGGGTCACGGGGTATATCCGATACGACCGTCTCGGTCACGTAAGGCGCATAACACACGTCGTCGGGGGTACTTTCCACGCTCGGCATTCATCTGTACGATGTACGAGGACGTCGACGAGGTCACAAGTACCGTCATCGTGCAACCTTGCTTCAGCGCCGATGGAAGCTACATGTCTGGCAAACCTCGACCTGCCACCTCATCTACCCCAGAGTATGCGACAACGCAGACGGTCGAATATGCGGCTCAGCGGCAGTCGTTAAGCTAGCGGCCACCACATAGCGACTTCCTAGCTGTACAGAGCGCTCATTATCGACGTACGCAGTCCGCTTGGGTCGATAGAAGCCGATGTCGGGTCACGGGGTATATCCGATACGACCGTCTCGGTCACGTAAGGCGCATAACACACGTCGTCGATGGTATTTTCCACGCTCGGCATTCATCTGTACGATGTACGAGGACGTCTACGAGGTCACAAGTACGACCATCGTGCGACCTTGCTTCAGCGCCGATGGAAGCTACATGTCTGGCAAACCTCGACCTGCCACCACATCTACCCCAGAGTGTCTGGCCGCGCAGACAGCCGAATATGCGGCTCAGCGGCGGTCGTTAAGCTAGCGGCCACCACATATCGACTTCCTAGCCGTACAGAGCGCTCATTATCGACGTATGCATTCCGTTTGGGTCGAGAGAAGCCGATGTCGGGTCTCGGGGTATATCCGATACGACCGTCTCGGTCACGTAAGGCGCATAACACACGTCGGGGGTACTTTCCACGCTCGGCATTCATCTGTACGATGTACGAGGACGTCTACGAGGTCACAAGTACCGTCATCGTGCAACCTTGCTTCAGCGCCGATGGAAGTTACATGTCCGGCAAACATCGACCTGCCACCACATCTACCCCAGAGTGTCTGGCCGCGCAGACAGCCGAATAGGCGGCTTGGTGGCGGTCGTTAAGCTAGCGGCCGCCTTATAGCGACCTCCTAGCTGTACAGAGCGCTCATTATCGACGTACGCAGTCCGCTTGGGTCGATAGAAGCCGATGTCGGGTCACGGGGTATATCCGATACGACCGTCTCGGTCACGTAAGGCGCATAACACACGTCGTCGATGGTATTTTCCACGCTCGGCATTCATCTGTACGATGTACGAGGACGTCTACGAGGTCACAAGTACGGCCATCGTGCGACCTTGCTTCAGCGCCGATGGAAGCTACATGTCTGGCAAACCTCGACCTGCCACCTCATCTACCCCAGAGTATGCGACAACGCAGACGGTCGAATATGCGGCTCAGCGGCGGTCGTTAAGCTAGCGGCCACCACATAGCGACTTCCTAGCGGTATAGAGCGCTCATTATCGACGTATGCATTCCGCTTGGGTCGAGAGAAGCCGATGTCGGGTCTCGGGGTATATCCGACACGACCTTCTCGGTCACGTAAGGCGCATAACACACGTCGTCGATGGTACTTTCCACGCTCGGCATTCATCTGTACGATGTACGAGGACGTCTACGAGGTCACAAGTACCGTCATCGTGCAACCTTGCTTCAGCGCCGATGGAAGTTACATGTCCGGCAAACATCGACCTGCCACCACATCTACCCCAGAGTGTCTGGCCGCGCAGACAGCCGAATAGGCGGCTTGGTGGCGGTCGTTAAGCTAGCGGCCACCACATAGCGACTTCCTAGCTGTACAGAGCGCTCATTATCGACGTACGCAGTCCGCTTGGGTCGATAGAAGCCGATATCGGGTCACGGGGTATATCCGATACGACCGTCTCGGTCACGTAAGGCGCATAACACACGTCGTCGATGGTATTTTCCACGCTCGGCATTCATCTGTACGATGTACGAGGACGTCTACGAGGTCACAAGTACGGCCATCGTGCGACCTTGCTTCAGCGCCGATGGAAGCTACATGTCTGGCAAACCTCGACCTGCCACCACATCTACCCCAGAGTGTCTGACCGCGCAGGCGGTCGAATATGTGGGTCAGCGGCGGTCGTTAAGCTAGCGGCCGCCTTATAGCGACCTCCTAGCTGTACAGAGCGCTCATTATCGACGTACGCAGTCCGCTTGGGTCGATAGAAGCCGATGTCGGGTCACGGGGTATATCCGATACGACCGTCTCGGTCACGTAAGGCGCATAACACACGTCGTCGATGGTATTTTCCACGCTCGGCATTCATCTGTACGATGTACGAGGACGTCTACGAGGTCACAAGTACGGCCATCGTGCGACCTTGCTTCAGCGCCGATGGAAGCTACATGTCTGGCAAACCTCGACCTGCCACCTCATCTACCCCAGAGTATGCGACAACGCAGACGGTCGAATATGCGGCTCAGCGGCGGTCGTTAAGCTAGCGGCCACCACATAGCGACTTCCTAGCTGTACAGAGCGCTCATTATCGACGTACGCAGTCCGCTTGGGTCGATAGAAGCCGATGTCGGGTCACGGGGTATATCCGATACGACCGTCTCGGTCACGTAAGGCGCATAACACACGTCGTCGATGGTATTTTCCACGCTCGGCATTCATCTGTACGATGTACGAGGACGTCTACGAGGTCACAAGTACGGCCATCGTGCGACCTTGCTTCAGCGCCGATGGAAGCTACATGTCTGGCAAACCTCGACCTGCCACCACATCTACCCCAGAGTGTCTGGCCGCGCAGACAGCCGAATAGGCGGCTTGGTGGCGGTCGTTAAGCTAGCGGCCACCACATAGCGACTTCCTAGCTGTACAGAGCGCTCATTATCGACGTACGCAGTCCGCTTGGGTCGATAGAAGCCGATATCGGGTCACGGGGTATATCCGATACGACCGTCTCGGTCACGTAAGGCGCATAACACACGTCGTCGATGGTATTTTCCACGCTCGGTATTCATCTGTACGATGTACGAGGACGTCTACGAGGTCACAAGTACGGCCATCGTGCGACCTTGCATCAGCGCCGATGGAAGCTACATGTCTGGCAAACCTCGACCTGCCACCACATCTACCCCAGAGTGTCTGACCGCGCAGGCGGTCGAATATGTGGGTCAGCGGCGGTCGTTAAGCTAGCGGCCGCCTTATAGCGACCTCCTAGCTGTACAGAGCGCTCATTATCGACGTACGCAGTCCGCTTGGGTCGATAGAAGCCGATGTCGGGTCACGGGGTATATCCGATACGACCGTCTCGGTCACGTAAGGCGCATAACACACGTCGTCGATGGTATTTTCCACGCTCGGCATTCATCTGTACGATGTACGAGGACGTCTACGAGGTCACAAGTACGGCCATCGTGCGACCTTGCTTCAGCGCCGATGGAAGCTACATGTCTGGCAAACCTCGACCTGCCACCACATCTACCCCAGAGTGTCTGACCGCGCAGGCGGTCGAATATGTGGGTCAGCGGCGGTCGTTAAGCTAGCGGCCGCCTTATAGCGACCTCCTAGCTGTACAGAGCGCTCATTATCGACGTACGCAGTCCGCTTGGGTCGATAGAAGCCGATGTCGGGTCACGGGGTATATCCGATACGACCGTCTCGGTCACGTAAGGCGCATAACACACGTCGTCGATGGTATTTTCCACGCTCGGCATTCATCTGTACGATGTACGAGGACGTCTACGAGGTCACAAGTACGGCCATCGTGCGACCTTGCTTCAGCGCCGATGGAAGCTACATGTCTGGCAAACCTCGACCTGCCACCTCATCTACCCCAGAGTATGCGACAACGCAGACGGTCGAATATGCGGCTCAGCGGCGGTCGTTAAGCTAGCGGCCACCACATAGCGACTTCCTAGCTGTACAGAGCGCTCATTATCGACGTACGCAGTCCGCTTGGGTCGATAGAAGCCGATGTCGGGTCACGGGGTATATCCGATACGACCGTCTCGGTCACGTAAGGCTCATAACACACGTCGTCGATGGTATTTTCCACGCTCGGCATTCATCTGTACGATGTACGAGGACGTCTACGAGGTCCCAAGTACGGCCATCGTGCGACCTTGCTTCAGCGCCGATGGAAGCTACATGTCTGGCAAACCTCGACCTGCCACCACATCTACCCCAGAGTGTCTGGCCGCGCAGACAGCCGAATAGGCGGCTTGGTGGCGGTCGTTAAGCTAGCGGCCACCACATAGCGACTTCCTAGCTGTACAGAGCGCTCATTATCGACGTACGCAGTCCGCTTGGGTCGATAGAAGCCGATGTCGGGTCACGGGGTATATCCGACACGACCGTCTCGGTCACGTAAGGCGCATAACACACGTCGTCGATGGTATTTTCCACGCTCGGCATTCATCTGTACGATGTACGAGGACGTCTACGAGGTCCCAAGTACGGCCATCGTGCGACCTTGCTTCAGCGCCGATGGAAGCTACATGTCTGGCAAACCTCGACCTGCCACCACATCTACCCCAGAGTGTCTGGCCGCGCAGACAGCCGAATAGGCGGCTTGGTGGCGGTCGTTAAGCTAGTGGCCACCACATAGCGACTTCCTAGCTGTACAGAGCGCTCATTATCGACGTACGCAGTCCGCTTGGGTCGATAGAAGCCGATGTCGGGTCACGGGGTATATCCGATACGACCGTCTCGGTCACGTAAGGCGCATAACACACGTCGTCGATGGTATTTTCCACGCTCGGCATTCATCTGTACGATGTACGAGGACGTCTACGAGGTCACAAGTACGGCCATCGTGCGACCTTGCTTCAGCGCCGATGGAAGCTACATGTCTGGCAAACCTCGACCTGCCACCACATCTACCCCAGAGTGTCTGGCCGCGCAGACAGCCGTATAGGCGGCTCAGCGGCGGTCGTTAAGCTAGCGGCCACCACATATCGACTTCCTAGCGGTACAGAGCGCTCATTATCGACGTATGCATTCCGTTTGGGTCGAGAGAAGCCGATGTCGGGTCTCGGGGTATATCCGATACGACCGTCTCGGTCACGTAAGGCGCATAACACACGTCGGGGGTACTTTCCACGCTCGGCATTCATCTGTACGATGTACGAGGACGTCTACGAGGTCACAAGTACCGTTATCGTGCAACCTTGCTTCAGCGCCGATGGAAGTTACATGTCCGGCAAACATCGACCTGCCACCACATCTACCCCAGAGTGTCTGGCCGCGCAGACAGCCGAATAGGCGGCTTGGTGGCGGTCGTTAAGCTAGCGGCCACCACATAGCGACTTCCTAGCTGTACAGAGCGCTCATTATCGACGTACGCAGTCCGCTTGGGTCGATAGAAGCCGATATCGGGTCACGGGGTATATCCGACACGACCGTCTCGGTCACGTAAGGCGCATAACACACGTCGTCGATGGTATTTTCCACGCTCGGCATTCATCTGTACGATGTACGAGGACGTCTACGAGGTCACAAGTACGGCCGTCGTGCGACCTTGCTTCAGCGCCGATGGAAGCTACATGTCTGGCAAACCTCGACCTGCCACCACATCTACCCCAGAGTGTCTGGCCGCGCAGACAGCCGAATAGGCGGCTTGGTGGCGGTCGTTAAGCTAGCGGCCACCACATAGCGACTTCCTAGCTGTACAGAGCGCTCATTATCGACGTACGCAGTCCGCTTGGGTCGATAGAAGCCGATGTCGGGTCACGGGGTATATCCGATACGACCGTCTCGGTCACGTAAGGCGCATAACACACGTCGTCGATGGTATTTTCCACGCTCGGCATTCATCTGTACGATGTACGAGGACGTCTACGAGGTCACAAGTACGGCCATCGTGCGACCTTGCTTCAGCGCCGATGGAAGCTACATGTCTGGCAAACCTCGACCTGCCACCTCATCTACCCCAGAGTGTCTGACCGCGCAGGCGGTCGAATATGTGGGTCAGCGGCGGTCGTTAAGCTAGCGGCCGCCTTATAGCGACTTCCTAGCGGTATAGAGCGCTCATTATCGACGTATGCATTCCGCTTGGGTCGAGAGAAGCCGATGTCGGGTCTCGGGGTATATCCGACACGACCTTCTCGGTCACGTAAGGCGCATAACACACGTCGTCGATGGTACTTTCCACGCTCGGCATTCATCTGTACGATGTACGAGGACGTCTACGAGGTCACAAGTACCGTCATCGTGCAACCTTGCTTCAGCGCCGATGGAAGTTACATGTCCGGCAAACATCGACCTGCCACCACATCTACCCCAGAGTGTCTGGCCGCGCAGACAGCCGAATAGGCGGCTTGGTGGCGGTCGTTAAGCTAGCGGCCACCACATAGCGACTTCCTAGCTGTACAGAGCGCTCATTATCGACGTACGCAGTCCGCTTGGGTCGATAGAAGCCGATATCGGGTCACGGGGTATATCCGATACGACCGTCTCGGTCACGTAAGGCGCATAACACACGTCGTCGATGGTATTTTCCACGCTCGGTATTCATCTGTACGATGTACGAGGACGTCTACGAGGTCACAAGTACGGCCATCGTGCGACCTTGCATCAGCGCCGATGGAAGCTACATGTCTGGCAAACCTCGACCTGCCACCACATCTACCCCAGAGTGTCTGACCGCGCAGGCGGTCGAATATGTGGGTCAGCGGCGGTCGTTAAGCTAGCGGCCGCCTTATAGCGACCTCCTAGCTGTACAGAGCGCTCATTATCGACGTACGCAGTCCGCTTGGGTCGATAGAAGCCGATGTCGGGTCACGGGGTATATCCGATACGACCGTCTCGGTCACGTAAGGCGCATAACACACGTCGTCGATGGTATTTTCCACGCTCGGCATTCATCTGTACGATGTACGAGGACGTCTACGAGGTCACAAGTACGGCCATCGGGCGACCTTGCTTCAGCGCCGATGGAAGCTACATGTCTGGCAAACCTCGACCTGCCACCACATCTACCCCAGAGTGTCTGACCGCGCAGGCGGTCGAATATGTGGGTCAGCGGCGGTCGTTAAGCTAGCGGCCGCCTTATAGCGACCTCCTAGCTGTACAGAGCGCTCATTATCGACGTACGCAGTCCGCTTGGGTCGATAGAAGCCGATGTCGGGTCACGGGGTATATCCGATACGACCGTCTCGGTCACGTAAGGCGCATAACACACGTCGTCGATGGTATTTTCCACGCTCGGCATTCATCTGTACGATGTACGAGGACGTCTACGAGGTCACAAGTACGGCCATCGTGCGACCTTGCTTCAGCGCCGATGGAAGCTACATGTCTGGCAAACCTCAACCTGCCACCTCATCTACCCCAGAGTATGCGATAACGCAGACGGTCGAATATGCGGCTCAGCGGCGGTCGTTAAGCTAGCGGCCACCACATAGCGACTTCCTAGCTGTACAGAGCGCTCATTATCGACGTACGCAGTCCGCTTGGGTCGATAGAAGCCGATGTCGGGTCACGGGGTATATCCGATACGACCGTCTCGGTCACGTAAGGCTCATAACACACGTCGTCGATGGTATTTTCCACGCTCGGCATTCATCTGTACGATGTACGAGGACGTCTACGAGGTCCCAAGTACGGCCATCGTGCGACCTTGCTTCAGCGCCGATGGAAGCTACATGTCTGGCAAACCTCGACCTGCCACCACATCTACCCCAGAGTGTCTGGCCGCGCAGACAGCCGAATAGGCGGCTTGGTGGCGGTCGTTAAGCTAGCGGCCACCACATAGCGACTTCCTAGCTGTACAGAGCGCTCATTATCGACGTACGCAGTCCGCTTGGGTCGATAGAAGCCGATGTCGGGTCACGGGGTATGTGGCGAGGCGGGTGAACGCCTTTCGACCGCCCAGGTGTACAGTGCTGTGCTCCAGACTCTGGAAGGTGCTTCCGGTTGGGAAGCCCTCCACTGGGAACTCCTGAACGTAACGTCCAGGTGACGTGTGCTCCTTGTGGTAACCCCTCTAGGTTCGTTTGTCTTCGAACCGGGAGATGCACCGCGGGGATTAGTTGTTTTATATACCAATATCGGTCTTTGGAGAAGAGCGTAACGTCACCAACTTAGACGTAGCTCCAACAACCAAGATAACCAAAATCAATACAGAGTTATACACACAAATATACAACCGTTCTTATTCTTAGACCCTTGAACGGTGGGTCGTACACCAGTCAACTTAGCTGCACTTCCAGGACACTGGTCAGTCCCGGTCAGCTTTTACAAACGCGCACCACCCTAGAAGTACTAGGGATAGTTCAATACAATCTCACTACCTATCACACAAGATGTCCTTCGATCACGATCCTGAATGGGACTTTCTTCCACTCTTTTCAGGATGTATATGGGATATGAAATGTAGGATCGCCTAAGCGCACACTACAATTAAGATATGAAATAGGGCAGATTTACCACGGGCTCCACACCCGCTACTCACCCTAATTTGGACTTGGAGTTTTGGGGGTGGAGTCCACACCTCTGGATGTCCTTCTACAGAGGGCCTTTCGCCTTCAGCACTTGATCGGGGCCGCCGGTATTTGTCCGGCCGAAGCTGTCCGAGCGCTTGCGGGGTACACGGATAATTGAACTCTGTTTGGTTTTATCTTTTGTGGCTATCTTCCTGCAATAGACACGTATTCAGCTTTTGACTTGCTTTCAGTATACCTTGAGGGGCGTCATCATCTTAGGCATCCTTGATCTCATTGTGATGTCGTGGGTACAGGCGTGGGACTTCAATGTTCCACGGAATCTTCCTGGAACCTGGTTGGTCGTCTTGGTCGGTCGGATATCACTTGGCTTGATTATACCTTGATCCTCTCGTCCAGGGTGTCCATTGTTCTTCGGTGTTCTTCGGTGTTCTTCGGTGTTCTTTGACACGTCCAGTCATGTCAGGACGGGTGACACCCAGTCTAATGTAAACTGGGGCACTTGATCGCTCCTGTAGGCTTGACCCGTCGTCCGGTAGTTGGTGCGTCCAGACTCATTACGTCTAGAGCACTCAACCCGATCCATGGCTGGACGTAAAACGCCGCGTCCCGAGAATATCACCATGTCCCACAATTCCATACATACTGCTACATTGGCTTTTCAACCAATCACCACGTTCCACAGTAGAAATCTTGATTCCCATCGTGTCAACCGCCCCTCTAGTCGTGATCAATCACTGAGGTCATTTGCCGAATTGGTCGAACATGACTAGATCACACGATCTACAGTTGTCTCGACGACGTGCGGGTCTGAACGTTCGCCCCGTTGAGAATCTTCCGGCTCTGGCGACTGTTCTGTGTGCCCTTTCCCAGCCGGGTCCCAGACCTTCTCTTTCGCTTTCAGGATCGCGGCGGTACGCCTACCGCTCACAACCTGATTTCCTCTTTCGAGCGCGCAAGATGAGTGAATCAAGCTTGGCTGACGCCAGCTCTCGTGGCCAGCCCGCTGCTCCAGCCGATGTCGGCGACGACGGCAGCCACCACAGCGACACTCCTCCTTCCGATGACGTCCCCAGTGGGGGACAATCTCCCATTCCGGTCGAGACTTCTTCGAGCTCTCCACATCCTGGCGGCACTGTTGGCGACAACGCGTCTTCTAGCGTCGGGCAAGACACTGCTTCGCGTCCAGCACCACCGGAGTCTGTCGTCTCTCGCACTGGCATACTCAATTTTGACGAAGTGGTCGGCCACGTCCGGGCCGGCGTGCTTCCCAGCCATGACCGAAGTTCTCCGGGAGCGCAAAATACTCCTCCGGCACGATTTACCCTTCCTCCGGCGCGCAACCTGGTTGGAGACTCCTTCATCGTTGGTATTCCTGCACATGCCTTGGCCTATCGCAATGGCGCATACGTCCGGGAAGGCTACGGTGGAGTCGAAGCTCTCATGTTGTTCGATGGACTGTCCGAGGTTGACGTCCAGGATTTGTGTAACCTGGTTGGCGATTCGGCGGAGGTCCGCGAGATGGTGCTTCGTCCTTACCAAGGTCAGCAGGGTCCTACTTTTGACGCGTTAGAGACTACGTGGGGCTCTCTGCTGGCACGTCGAGAGTTTGCTTCCCTGATCACCCACTTCTCCCCCCTCCAGCTTGCGCAGAGAACGTTTTATACAGTCTCCTTGTTGCATCGGGTGTTGGTGAGAAATCGGCAGCGGGAACACATCGTCCAAGGTATGGACGAGAATTCCGTCGTCCGGCGTCTCCTACGTCTCCAAGGCGAGTACGACCGGCTCAAGGAAGACTTCGTATTCCTGTACGGGTACCATCAGCAAGAGGCACAGTCCATTCGAGATGAAGCCAGTCACGCTCGGGGATTGCTGGAAGCCGACTTCGCTCGTCTGGCCAGGGAGAATCTGGAAGAGACTGCTGCTCTTCGTCAACGCAATGATGATCTTGAGTCTCAGCTTAGATACGCCCAGACCCAAATCTCAACGTTGGAACAGCGTGTCCGGGATAAGAGCTTTGATGCGGATGGCTTGCTCTCCTTCCTGAATTCCGGAAGTAACGAGGTTCGGGGAAACTGGCCGAGATTTCGTAGACTCTTGGGTCAGTTCCAGCGTGGTGTGACGGCTCCTCCATCCTGGAAGACGTGGATCACGGTGGAGGCTGCGGATAAGTCGTTCCGCATGATACCTCCGTACCCTGGTCCAGCTCCTCCGGATAGTGATGCCGATGACGATGCCGACGCAGAACAGGAGGAGAAGTCGGAAGAGAATCCACCTTCCCCGCCCCCCAAGCGGGACACTCCTCGCGGGAAAGAACCTCGTAAGGCTCAAGCTGGGTCCAAGCGTCGCGCCTCGTCACAGCGTGCCGTTGAGGTTGAGGTCCAGTGTCGCCCTACTGTCCATCCGGAGTCCGACGTGGGTCCTCGTCCAGCATCCTCCGTGCTCCCGTTCACCGTTAGAGAGGCTTGTGCTCTCCTTCCGGAGTTCATAGCCTGGGAAGACCTGCGTCCGGACGTCCAGTGGACTATGCGAACTGGCGTGGGTTATGATGAAGCGGTCGAGATGATGCTGGCTGACGGTGTCCAGCATTCGCTCTTTCATCGGGATAGTCTGTGCGGCATGCTTGCTGCCATGATGTATCATCGCAAGTTGGACGGCACTCCTTGGGCGAAGTATGTCCCCACATCTTACTACTTGATGGCAGACGTGCTTCTGGAAAGCTGGCTCAAACAAGGGATCGAGCCTGCTGAATGGCCTGATCTGCGCAATCTGACCGATGATCTCTCACACGTCTCGGATAGCAGTTCGTCTGAAGAGGAGGACAACCTGGAAGATCCTGTTTCGATGGCCCGGTCCCGGAAACTGTGGAAGTGGATCCTCCCCAAGCGGATGTGGCTGGCGGGGACAGTTCTCCACCAGACAGCGAAGTCCTGGTTTTGCGGTCCAAGCGGAAGCTCAAGGTCCAGCGGGTATATTCGTCGTCCGATACTTCCGAGAACAGCGACACTGCCCCCTCCAAGAAATTGGTGTATACACCGTCTCCCAAGCGCCCCCGTCCTTCTCGGACAAGTGACCGCTCCGGCAAGAAATCTGGCAGTCTGCGGTCAAAAACCCGTTCGAGTCTGGACAGGGTGCGGTCACTCTTGGCTCGGAAATCCTTCGAAGACTTGAGTCCGACTGAGCTGGCAGTGATCGAAACTCCTGGGCGTGGCATACTCTCTTGGCGTCGTCGTGGAATCCTGACCCAGTACACACCTCGAAAGGGGGACCATGAGGATCAGACCCCCGGCTTTCCAGGGTATTCTCCCCAGAAGACGGAGATTCGCTTTCTCGCTCAGCGTTGGACTCCCTTTGAGGGTGCTTACGTGATGCTTCGGGCTAAGAAACCCTGGGACGAGATGTTCGAGAATCGGGTCAAGGTCCTGTACTTCCATCGGTGGGCAGATTTGAGCGCTAAAGTGTGGAATTTACTGGACGAGTATCTGGAGTACGTCCGGGATCACGCCGAAGCTTTCTGGGAGGTGCTCCACTGGTTCACGATCAAGTACAAGCCCGAAAGGGATGAAGAAGATGACGACCTGGACAAATATTCGGTCTCGGCTAAGCTTCATCGGGAACGAGCTGCTCGGCACGAGAGCGTGGGTCGGTCCATGGCAGCTCGAATTCGCAAGTTCATCTCGAAAGGGCTTCCAGCCTCTCTGCTTGAAGAGCCTGGTGTCTGGACGTATCCGGTCATGATCTGCCACTTGTACCTTGTGGATGAGTCCACCCTGAATGCCAATGGGAAACCCTACTCCTTGGAGGAGCAAGTTACAATGGCCGAGATGGCAGAGCCCGGCCGGACTCAGTGGACCAAGTACTGCACGGACGCTGACCGGGTTGCCCACGTCTCGAATGAGCTTCGATTGAAGATGCTCTCACCCGAGGAGCGCCAGAAGAATCCGGTCTCACTGACCTTGTGAGTCGTCCTTCGACAACTTCATGTTCAGGAAGTCTCCGTTTTAGGTGATGCATTCTCCTTCTTCTTTCCATCCTTCTTTCAGTAGCGTAAACCATAATCACCTTTGAGCCTTCTCATTTACTCCTTTCATGTTGGCATTCAGCGTCTAGTGTCTTCCCAAAATCACTTCCAGTCTAATACAAACACTCCTCACATCTTCTTCCAAATTCACATTCACTTCTTCTGTCACTTCACTCGGGCGGCGATCTGTTGCATTTCAAGGGTGTCCGGCTGGACTGCTAGACTCTCGGATGGTCATCTCCGGCTTGCATAGCCTGGAATCGCGCCCGAGCTTTCGCTCCTTGGTTAAATTCATACAGCAACGCCCCACAGCTTAGTTGTGTCATTGGGAGCCATTCGGGTTCTTCGTATCCTTTCCATTTGATCAGATATTCACGAGCCCTTTTAGATGTGCGTGTTCGTTTAGACCACCGAAGATCCAAGATTTTCTCCACTTCATACTCGTCATTGTCGTTGTCAGCTTCCCAACTATCCTCCGGCAGCAATGCAGTGTCGAAGTCGTCTTCGTCATCGACATCTATCTGGACGGAGGGTCTTCTGGGATGCAGGGCTCGTGGCTTTAGGCGACTAACGTGCACCCAAGGGTTGACTCGGTAGCCTGTGTCTTCAATCTTGAGTTTCACTCTGAAATCATCATGCATCTCGGCAATCCTGAATGGACCATGCCAGAGGTGGGCCAACTTGCGACTCAATCCAGTCTGTACCTTGGGAATGTATAGCCAAACGGCATCTCCAACGTGAAAACCTGACTTGAGTCGGTCAGACAATTCCTTCCACTTCTGGGTTTGTTCGTCAGATCTGGCTCTCTTCGCTTTCCTCTGAAGGTCCTCCGCACAAGCCTGGGCGTAACTGTAGTCTCGCTGGAACTTCCTCCGCCATTCGTACGCTGTACGCTCAGGGACACTGGAAGGTCTAGGACCTAGCATGGCCGACACAGTTCCTTTAGCATCCCAACCGTGAACCAGATAGAACGGAGTGTCCATCCGAGTAGCATCGTACGAAGTATTCAAGGCGAACATCAACCTCTCGGCGTGCTCATCCCAATCACTCTGGTCGGACTCTGCAACGTAGGCGCGTACGCTCCGGATGACTGTCTGGACAGATCTTTCCTGTTGGCCATTCGCTTGAGGACGGTAGGCCAAAGTAGCTCTTTGTCTGCTACCCAGGAGTTCTCGGAAACGGGTGAATACTTCGCTCATGAAACGAGGATCCTGGTCGTGACGCAACAACAAGCTGGCCCCAAAACTTCGGAATACTCTCTCTTCGTACGCTTCTGCGACGTCTTGAGCGGTAGTTGAATCCATGGGCTGGCACATCACGTAGCCTGAGAACGTGTCCTGAAAGAGAAGCAAGAACGTATTACCTCGTTCGGACTTCGGAAGGTGAGTGACGAAATCCATTGAGACCACTTCGAAAGGGTATCTCGGTTCAATGTTCCCCGGGGACGGCCCTGGATTGGGCGGTCGCCCCTTGCCACTTGCACAGTCCACACATTCTTTCACAAAAGTCTCAACGTCAGCGTACATGCCGGGCCAGTAGAACTCAGACCGCAACTTTTCATGCGTCCGGGTTATCCCTTGGTGTCCGCCCTGAAAATCTTCATGGGCGTAGTGGAGGAGGTCTGGGCGGAGTGATTCTGGCACAACCAGACGTAACTCATCTGACATGTCTCGAGGTCGATCCTTTGTAGCGCGGCTCAACCGGTAGAGCACATCTCTCACGTCCAGGGCGTACAACTCTGCCTGTTTAGAGATTCTGCGTATCTGTCCACGAGAAAAACTGTCCAGGTCACCTTTTAGGAATCTCTTGATTTCCATGAGCTGGTCGTCACACTCCTGGTGGGCCTTGATCCTGCGCCATCGTTCAGCCTGATACTCTAGTGGCCCCATTGGCTCTCCTTGTTCGGGTTGTTCTTGGGCACGACTCCGAGTCACTGCAATCATGATTCTAGCGGCGGTAGACAGTGGTGCAGATTCCGGTCCTGGGCGTATGCCGTTTGGGACCTCCGTGGGCAAGTTTTCCTGGTGGGAAACTTCTTGAATGTTTTCGTCCATGATCACGAGTGGCTTCATCAGCTTTTCGTGTATCTTGGATACCTGTACAAGGTGTTTCAGTTCCTCCGGATCTTCAGTCTGCCAGGATGTCCCCAACGCTAGCGTCTTGGAAGTAAGGTAATCTGCTGCCTGGTTGTATTTCCGCTTGACATGAACCAGCCGCATTGATGTGAACTTCTCCTTCAGTGTTCCCACCTCGGACAAGCGTCGTTGTAAATTCGGTTGGTTGCAGTTAATCAGTCCTTGTACTTGTTGGATGACTATGCGGGAATCCCCGACCACTACCAGGTCCCGAATGTCGCGCTCGGACGCGAGTGTGAGACCTTTCAGCAGTCCGTAACAGTGACATCTTCCAGGATGAAACCATGTGCAGCCAGAATATTCCAACCAGGTAACTCCCAGATGATACAACCACAACTACCTTGACGCGTTGAAGTCTTTGCTGCTCCGTCGAAACTTAGGACGTAACCGGCGAAGTCTGCTTCCAACATCTCCATGCTGATCACTGGTGGTGCCTTGACTCGCCCCTTGGCCGGAATGAGTGACTCGGCAACCTCGTCCAAATGTTCGCGTGGAGTGATGCCTGCTCCTAGAATGGCAGGTAAGCCATCTTCGTCTTTCTGAATCTTACATACTTCCAGGTTCCAGTGTGACAGTATGACTCCCCAGCGAACGCATCTTCCATCAGCCGTCTTGGACTTCAGCAACCAACTCAGAACGGAGTGTCTAGTAAAAACCTTGACCAGGCAATTCTGGACAAGAGTCTGGAAAACATCCAGAACCCTCATCACGGCCACCACCTCCTTTTCGGCGACATGGTATCGGAGTTCTGCGTCGTTCAGGACGCGCCCCGTGAACCTGACCGGATGTATCACGCCATCATATTCCTGCCCGAGGACTGCGCAGGCAGCCCATTGGTTGGCATGAGGTATAATTACGAAAGGTCTGGTCCGGTCGGGATGCCTGAGCAGCGGAGTGGATACAATCTTCCTCTTCAAGATCTCGAAAGGTTCCTTCGCCTTGGACAAGTCTCTCCCCGCACGTATTTGTTCGTCCGTGAGCTCGCATAGAACTGCAGCCACCACCGGGAAGTCTTCAATGAACTTGTGATAATAGTTCAGACTCCCCAGGAAAGACTGGACTCCTTTCAGTGTCTTCGGGAATGGGAGGTCCTGGACGCCTTTGGCAATCTTGGGCGTGGCTCGAAGCCCTTCCGCACTGATCTCATGAGAGAGGTATGGGATAGACAATTTGCCGAACTCACTCTTGGGGAGGCTGACCGAGATATTCCAATAGCGGAGTCTAAACAGCAAAGCGTTCAGATCCTCACATAGCTGATCCCAGGTCGGCGCCCCGTGGGCAATGTCATCAATGTACGAGCTACGTCCAATCACTGGGCCCATCTGGGACGGCGCCGGAATATCACGCTTGAACGCAGTGATCTTGTCCGTCAGTATCGGCACTCTTCGTTCAGCTTGTTCTCGTTCGGACCCATCTCGTTCAGATGGGTCTAACCCGAGGAATTCCAGCACATCTTGATCCACCAGCTTCTCTTCGTCTGCAGGTAGTCGGACGAACCCCCACAGGCAGTTGTTAATTACTGCCTGATAAACAAGGGGGGCATTCTTCAAACCGAAAGGCATTCGCACCCATTGGAAATGTCCGAACGGGCACACAAAAGCAGAAATCAGCTTCGCACGTTCAGTCATTCGTACCGCCCAGAAACCACTCGCCATATCGAGGCTCATGAACCACATTGCACTCTCGAATCCAATCAGCAGATCGTCTATCAGGGGTAGCGGGTAGGTTGAGAGTTGGATGAAACCATTCACCACCCGGTAGTCAATACACATCCGGATATCCACACCGTTCTTCTTTAAGACGATCACAATCGGGGAGGCCCAAGGGGACACCGAGAATTCAACCAATTCCGCTTCCAACAGCTTCTTGAGCAGCTCGTAGACCTTCAACATGATATGTGGAGCAATGGACCTCGGACGTTGAGCTACTGGTTTAGCGTCACTCACGTCCAAGTCGCACACCACTCCTCTTGCCGGAGCGGGCGCTGCATTGCCGTCGCCCAAGAATATCTTCCGGTGATAAGTCAGAATAGACCGTAATTTCTTCTCTTCAGCGACGGTAGTCCGATCAGGATCGCCGACGTCCGCTTTGGAGATGTCACATTCAGGACTCAGGTCCTTCAACTCGGGCAACATGGCCAGTTCATCACGTAACTGTGATAGAAGCTCGCTGCCTTCCTGAAGGTAGATGGCCGGCTCCAAATCCAGGTCTTCTTGGCTGACTCTCATGCATCTGGCATATTCCTCTTCCAGCCTGCGGAGGGGAGTGGATGGCCATGCACAGCTTGGGAGGTCCATCTCTTCGCCCTCCTGATCTTGACATTCCTGAACCTCTGCATCCAGAGATTCTGGGTCAGAATCCAGTTCTGCTTCGCTAAGATTAGCCTCGATACTCTCCGACACACTCGCTTTCAGCATTGTCACTTCCGTGATCTCCTGGACCACGTCTGTCTGGGTACCGACGTCCGTCAGCTCCGTCGTTTGGGTAGCCACATTGCATACAACTTTGATCGGAGGTTCCGCAGTCGTCGGGTGAAACTGCTTGGGCGGGTCTTGTAGCTGAACAATTCTAGCCGCAGTTGCTCCTGGACGGGGTCGTAACATGATCTTGGAAGGCCATTCATATTGGGGCGTGGAAACGGCCGGTGGTTCCTGTTCCTGTCTGAGTTCATCAAGCTCGCGCTCGCGTTTCCTCATTTCAGGAGATGGGGTACTCTCATAAATGAGCTGTTTCCACTCCTTGTACTTCTGGCATCCTGGGCGGACGAATCGTCCGGATTGGGGGAAGTTTCCAAACTCTACTATTCGCGCAAGCGGGGTTCGAGTATCAATCCACACCATCTGCTCGGAAATGTTCACCACTTTGACTGCAGTAGCTCCTGATTGTGCCGTGTAGATGATTTGAGTCACCCAGCGATCTCCTCGTCCTGCCCAGACTACATCTTGCTGGGGGCTGCTTTGGCCGTATTCAATACGAACCATCGCATGTTCCCCCGGGCGTAGATAGAGACTGCGCGTGGACAACACAGGTAGGTCTAACCCCAAGTGTTGGCGCGACGACCCTCCACTCATCAGGATAGTTTCCTCGTCCGGGAGTTGGACGAGTCCTTCGCGCACACATAATCGAACCCCAGCGGCGTACATGAAGTTCATTCCCAGAAGTACTTCCACATCTTCGCCAATGTTCGTCACCCAGACATTCATGACATAAACTACTCGCACTCCAAGCGTGATCTTGACTCTCGCACTTGCAGTGATATACGTCGGGACTCCTCCTAGGCCGGACACCTTGATAGGTTCTGGTAACATCTGGAGCTTCAGCTTGAGCCTACGCGCAAGGTTCAAACTGACCATACTTCCAGACGCACCAGTGTCCAGCAGGATCTGTACCCGAAGATCATTCACTGCTCCATGTACTGATGCAACATCGCGACTGTCTTCTTGTTCGTGATTTGCCCACCAACCGTAACGCTGACCAGGACCCAACTCGATCTCGGTCGGAGCGTCTTGGTCGTTCGGTCTTGGAGGGGTCCGTTCAGGGTCACATCCTCCAGACTCAGCGGTGTCATCTCGAATAGAAGTCATGCATTGTTGGTTATCGTTCATCTTCTTTCTCAGCTCTGGTCCGACATACACTAAGACACACAATCGTTGGGGATTCTTCAGCCCGACGCGTTCTGGACCCCTGTCCAGCGGGCTTACTCGTTTAACGACTTCCCTTGATTGGCCTCTCCACCCAACAATTTCTTGAGGATGTGAGGGGGCAGGTCTTTTAGCATGCCTTGACGAGCGAGAGTCTTCACAGCTTGAAGGGCTTCATGATCTGCACACTGACCGTCGTGGAAATCTCCACAATCCTTGCACGGAGGGACTCTGCACGCATGTGTCGGGTGTCCTGTCCGTTTGCATTTGTCGCACTTCATATCTCTCCAGCAGTTCTCTTCTTTATGGCCGAACTTGCTGCACTTCTCACAGAACTCGTTCTTGTTCGGGTTATCCGACCGAGGGGACTGCCAACCAGGGCGAGGCGACTGCCAACCCGGGCGAGGATCCGCCTGTGGGGGCGGTCTCCATCCCGAATGCTCCATCACACGAAACACTGCCTTGCGGATGTCTTGTTCCATTGTCGCTTCCTGGGCAGGCACGCTTCGAGTTGGCACTTCGGGGCTAGCGACTTCTAACTTGTTTCGTCCTGAACTCCGGGGTTCCGGGGGTGCTTCATCTGAATCATCTTCTTCATCTTCAAAACGTACGCGTCCCTCGACTTCACCTTCGGATTCTCCACCGCTTAAACCAATGTACGCTCGACCTTGTCGTCCAGGCTTGAAGCGTCTGGGCGGGATGTTATCCGCCCTGAAATCTCTCGTCCGGTGCGGTGGGGTGTCATACCCTCCGTCTAGACCCAGGTCTTCATCCTGTTGTAGGACGTACTCGAGGTCGTCCAAGTTGTGGAATCTCGTATTGCGCAATATGGCCTAGAGTTGCTGGTCTCTCAGATTCTTGATGAAACGCTTGATGTGGTGAGCGGACTCCTTCTTGCCCTTCTTATAGCGAATGCCAGCCTTGACTGCAGCCTCGTTCAGCCTGTAGAAGAACTCCATGGCGCTCTCGTTCGACTTCTGACGCATAGTGTAATATCGTTCAGACTCGGACGTCCGGGCCTTCAAATACTTGCGCTTAAACTCTCCCGAAAGTCTTCTCCAGTTGCTCTGTACATGCTTGGAAAGTTGGCCACGCCAATTCCGTACAGCTGAAGACATCTTCATCTTGAGCTCACTGATCTTCATCTTGTCTGTCCAGCCACCCTGGACTGACATGTTGACGAAACGCTCCCACCAACTCCGACGATCTCCCATGGAGGCCTTCTCGTCGAACTTCTCCAACGTACTGGAGGAGACATACGGGCGGAGTGTCAATAGAGTTCCACCAACCTTAGTCGCATCCGAAGCATCCACACCTGTCGACAGGTCTTCATCCAGACTGTCCTCAGAGTCACTCGAGCTTGAGTCTGAACTCGAACTCGAGCTTGAGCTGGAGCTCGAGCTGGGGCCAGATGGGGGACCACGTTTAGACTTCTTTGGGGGAGGAGGCTTCTTGTCCGGCTTCTTCGACCCCGATTGACGCTCTGACTTCACATTCTTCTTGGTGTCCGCCTTGGGTGTCTCCGTCCGGGTCCTCTGTGGCACGTTCGTCTTGATCGTAGCGGCATTCGCGTCAGTTTTCCTCGGGGCTGGCACACTTCCAGCACGTCGCGTAATCGAGGGGTCTGGTAACGCCCCTCTGATTTGTGCCAATAGTCGTTCGACTGTGTTCCTCGAGTCAGCTCCGGCTTGATTATCGCTGGTGACCTCTCCCGTGCTTACGCCACTTGTCCCAGCTGCTCTTTCAGAGCCAGTCCTTTCGGTCTTGACTTGTGTCACTGGGTTGGATGAGGGTATCACGTGACTCACTAGTCCTGAAGTAGAGCTTGCCTGAAGATTTCGAATCTGTTCCGCCTGGTATCGCTGCATATTCTTCGCAGTCACTCGTTCAGCTTCTAGACGTTGCTCAAAGGCAGCTTGCTGTTCGTCCAGATTCTTCTGGGCTTGTTGGAGCCAGGCAGCTTGCTCAGCCTCTCGTCTTGCATCCACTTCTGCTTGCTGTTGTTGCAAGAGCTGTATCGCCACCGCTTCCACACGCTCCCTTTCGGCATTGGCTGCCTGGAGGCATGCTGACTGAATAGCAGCCGCTACATCTTCCTTTTGGGAAACAGCTTCAGCGTGTTCAGCAGAGAGTCCAGTCAGGCGGCGCTCAGCCTCCTGCGCTCGCATCTCCGCTTCACGGGCACGTGTTCCAGCTTCTGCAAGTACTTGCTGGAAGTTCACTTCTGGCTGGCTTGTCGACTTCTGGACTGCAAGTTGTTCGGTCAGCTTCGCCAGTTCTTCACGGACTTGTTGTGCCTCACGTAATGCGCTCACAGCGGCTTCAGCCACTCCAGTCGACACCGACCATCCGGACCTTTCCGAACGATGTGAGTGTCTGGAATAACTCGAGTGTCGCGATGAGGATCTCTTCTTTGACGTTTTCTTGGACGAGCTACGTCGGCTTCGAGAACTCCGATGCTGACGACTCCGGTCGGAATCCGATTCAGATTCACTAGACGAGTGCCTCCGGTTGGAGATCCTGCGTCCTCTCGACTCAGGTGTCGCACTGATCTTTGTACTCACTGCAACTTCAGGTTCCGTCATGACAACGTCATCTTGATCCGGCAGGATTCTCCGTTCTGGAGTGATCGTTTGACGGGTCAAGTAATATCCCAGATCTCCACTCCCAAGTGCGCTTGAACTAGTGGTCCTGGCAGACATCACCATTGGGCCATAAACGGCGAGTGGCATATGCGCCCCTCCACCAGACTCTAGTGACGTCGAAGAGGACCCCGGTGAACTGTTCCTGGATATGAGGGACTCTGACGTCGTACCACGGGCAGACCCATCGGTGGTGCCAACCAGGCTCGGGACAGGGTCCGATATTGGCACCATAGACAGGTCCTCCTGATCGGACGTCGCAGTCGACGGAAGCTCGGATGGTAAAGATGCGAGTGGGTCTTCCGGTCGAGGTGGTCGATGTTGTTGACGCTTCGACGGGGGTTCCCCAGCCGAAGAGCTAGTCGTACTTCGGGCAGGGCGAAGACCAGTCAAGTGCAAACGTAGAACATAACTTCGTCCAAGAAGGTTGATCTCATAATCGTTCATCAGCAAGTCTCCATCTTGATCCTCCGCATGGTAATCCAGGAAAGGTGTTTCTTCCACTTCAGTTTCTCGTTCAATCGCAGGAGTCACCTTGAGTGTGGCTCCGACACAAAGTGTCCGCCACTCCGTTAATTCCGCAGCCAGAAGACGTTGCAGGTCCCCAACTAGACTTCGTACGAGATCCGCTGTGATCTTGGACGCACGCGTCCTGAACCACATTGGGACCAAGTTATCAAAGTGGAAACCAGCCTCGAAGAGCAACGTTTGCAGAACGGCAATGCACTCTCGGGGTGAGAAGATGTTGACCGGGATCTCGGCCGCAACCACATCTTGGGCCGTAGCCAAATCACGTCGATCCAGATTGAGCTCGATCACACAGGCTTGGATGGCGTCACCCAAGGTCGCACGGGCAGCCATATACTTGGACGTCGCGAGCGTGGCTGCAAGCCACGGCAGAGAATCAGGCCGAGAACTCGGCCAGTCATACTGCACCGCGGGGGGACGAACTCGTTCGGAACGGACTTGTTCCCACCGGGAAACTTGCTTCGCCACGTACGCCTTAGCCAAATCATCGCTCAATCGTTGCGAACTTGGGGCCACAGCCCCTTGCACCGTCGTCGAGAATTGTAGACTCGGCGGGGCCTTCTCTTCCAGGAGTGCTAGTGCTTCCAGGTCTTCGCCAGACACATCCTCTCGGACTGTCGGCAGGGGCACATCTTGAGCGGGTGCCCGCACGCTCACATCTTGCTCAGGCAAAGGGGAATCCGAAACTCGACCCTCCACCTGGGACTCTTCCACGTCGACGTCTCCCGCAGACGCCACTTCGGGTTCACCCAAACCGGGTTCACCCTGACCGGTCTCCAACTCGCCTCCAGCGCTCCCCTCCGTCGACACTTGGTGCGCGTCATCTTGGACGGGTGGCTCTGCAGCCGGCTGGTCTTGACTCAAAGACCGCTTCTTCTCCTCACGGGCTGCCTTGCGCTTTGCAGCGCCTGCCTTCCGAGCCGTCCGGACAACTTCCTCCAGACTCGCATGCTCCTCGGGCGGCAGCCCCTCCGCACGTCGTGAACTTCGCGTAGCTTCTTCGCGTTCGCGACCCTCACGACCGGCGTCTCGCATGTCCTTCTTGCTTTTAGCCATAAGAACTCGCTTAGTGGGTTAGTACGCTTCCTCGTAGTAAACCAATACAAAATATACAAACAACTTCGCGGTGAAATCCCTGGTTCGAATCCGGGCACGCGCACCAGCTTCGGCGAGGCGGGTGAACGCCTTTCGACCGCCCAGGTGTACAGTGCTGTGCTCCAGACTCTGGAAGGTGCTTCCGGTTGGGAAGCCCTCCACTGGGAACTCCTGAACGTAACGTCCAGGTGACGTGTGCTCCTTGTGGTAACCCCTCTAGGTTCGTTTGTCTTCGAACCGGGAGATGCACCGCGGGGATTAGTTGTTTTATATACCAATATCGGTCTTTGGAGAAGAGCGTAACGTCACCAACTTAGACGTAGCTCCAACAACCAAGATAACCAAAATCAATACAGAGTTATACACACAAATATACAACCGTTCTTATTCTTAGACCCTTGAACGGTGGGTCGTACACCAGTCAACTTAGCTGCACTTCCAGGACACTGGTCAGTCCCGGTCAGCTTTTACAAACGCGTACCACCCTAGAAGTACTAGGGATAGTTCAATACAATCTCACTACCTATCACACAAGATGTCCTTCGATCACGATCCTGAATGGGACTTTCTTCCACTCTTTTCAGGATGTATATGGGATATGAAATGTAGGATCGCCTAAGCGCACACTACAATTAAGATATGAAATAGGGCAGATTTACCACGGGCTCCACACCCGCTACTCACCCTAATTTGGACTTGGAGTTTTGGGGGTGGAGTCCACACCTCTGGATGTCCTTCTACAGAGGGCCTTTCGCCTTCAGCACTTGATCGGGGCCGCCGGTATTTGTCCGGCCGAAGCTGTCCGAGCGCTTGCGGGGTACACGGATAATTGAACTCTGTTTGGTTTTATCTTTTGTGGCTATCTTCCTGCAATAGACACGTATTCAGCTTTTGACTTGCTTTCAGTATACCTTGAGGGGCGTCATCATCTTAGGCATCCTTGATCTCATTGTGATGTCGTGGGTACAGGCGTGGGACTTCAATGTTCCACGGAATCTTCCTGGAACCTGGTTGGTCGTCTTGGTCGGTCGGATATCACTTGGCTTGATTATACCTTGATCCTCTCGTCCAGGGTGTCCATTGTTCTTCGGTGTTCTTCGGTGTTCTTCGGTGTTCTTTGACACGTCCAGTCATGTCAGGACGGGTGACACCCAGTCTAATGTAAACTGGGGCACTTGATCGCTCCTGTAGGCTTGACCCGTCGTCCGGTAGTTGGTGCGTCCAGACTCATTACGTCTAGAGCACTCAACCCGATCCACGGCTGGACGTAAAACGCCGCGTCCCGAGAATATCACCATGTCCCACAATTCCATACATACTGCTACATTGGCTTTTCAACCAATCACCACGTTCCACAGTAGAAATCTTGATTCCCATCGTGTCAGGTATATCCAATACGACCGTCTCGGTCACGTAAGGCGCATAACACACGTCGTCGATGGTATTTTCCACGCTCGGCATTCATCTGTACGATGTACGAGGACGTCTACGAGGTCACAAGTACGGCCATCGTGCGACCTTGCTTCAGCGCCGATGGAAGCTACATGTCTGGCAAACATCGACCTGCCACCACATCTACCCCAGAGAGTCTGGCCGCGCAGACAGCCGAATAGGCGGCTCAGCGGCGGTCGTTACGCTAGCGGCCACCACATATGGACTTCCTAGCTGTACAGAGCGCTCATTATCGACGTATGCATTCCGCTTGGGTCGAGAGAAGCCGATGTCGGGTCTCGGGATATATCCGATACGACCGTCTCGGTCACGTAAGGCGCATAACACACGTCGTCGATGGTATTTTCCACGCTCGGCATTCATCTGTACGATGTACGAGGACGTCTACGAGGTCACAAGTACGGCCATCGTGCGACCTTGCTTCAGCGCCGATGGAAGCTACATGTCTGGCAAACCTCGACCTGCCACCACATCTACCCCAGAGTGTCTGGCCGCGCAGACAGCCGAATAGGCGGCTCAGCGGCGGTCGTTACGCTAGCGGCCACCACATAGCGACTTCCTATCTGTACAGAGCGCTCATTATCGACCTATGCATTCCGCTTGGGTCGAGAGAAGCCGATGTCGGGTCTCGGGGTATATCCGATACGACCGTCTCGGTCACGTAAGGCGCATAACACACGTCGGGGGTACTTTCCACGCTCGGCATTCATCTGTACGATGTACGAGGACGTCTACGAGGTCACAAGTACGGCCATCGTGCGACCTTGCTTCAGCGCCGATGGAAGCTACATGTCTGGCAAACCTCGACCTGCCACCACATCTACCCCAGAGTGTCTGGCCGCGCAGACAGCCGAATAGGCGGCTCAGCGGCGGTCGTTACGCTAGCGGCCACCACATATGGACTTCCTAGCTGTACAGAGCGCTCATTATCGACGTATGCATTCCGCTTGGGTCGAGAGAAGCCGATGTCGGGTCTCGGGGTATATCCGATACGACCGTCTCGGTCACGTAAGGCGCATAACACACGTCGTCGATGGTATTTTCCACGCTCGGCATTCATCTGTACGATGTACGAGGACGTCTACGAGGTCACAAGTACGGCCATCGTGCGACCTTGCTTCAGCGCCGATGGAAGCTACATGTCTGGCAAACCTCGACCTGCCACCACATCTACCCCAGAGTGTCTGGCCGCGCAGACAGCCGAATAGGCGGCTCAGCGGCGGTCGTTACGCTAGCGGCCACCACATATGGACTTCCTAGCGGTACAGAGCGCTCATTATCGACCTATGCATTCCGCTTGGGTCGAGAGAAGCCGATGTCGGGTCTCGGGGTATATCCGATACGACCGTCTCGGTCACGTAAGGCGCATAACACACGTCGTCGATGGTATTTTCCACGCTCGGCATTCATCTGTACGATGTACGAGGACGTCTACGAGGTCACAAGTACGGCCATCGTGCGACCTTGCTTCAGCGCCGATGGAAGCTACATGTCTGGCAAACCTCGACCTGCCACCACATCTACCCCAGAGTGTCTGGCCGCGCAGACAGCCGAATAGGCGGCTCAGCGGCGGTCGTTACGCTAGCGGCCACCACATATCGACTTCCTAGCGGTACAGAGCGCTCATTATCGACGTATGCATTCCGCTTGGGTCGAGAGAAGCCGATGTCGGCTCACGGGGTATATCCCATACGACCTTCTCGGTCGCGTAAGGCGCATAACACATGTCGGTGGTATTTTCCACGCTCAAAGCCGATGCCGGGTCTTGGCGTATATCCGATATGACCGTCTCGGTCACGTAAGGCGCATAACACACGTCGGTGGTATTTTACACGCTCGGCATTCATCTGTACGATGTACAAGGACGTCTACGAGGCCGTCTACGATGTCACAAGTACCGTCATCGTTCAACCTTGCTTCACCGCCGATGGAAGCTACATGTCTGGCAAACATCGACCTGCACCACATCTACCGCAGAGTATGAGACAACGCAGACGGCCGAATATGCGGCTCAGCGGCGGTTGTTAAGCTAGCGGCCACCACATAGCGACTTCCTAGCTGTACAGAGCGCTAATTATCGACGTATGCATTCCGCTTGGGTCGAGAGAAGCCAATGTCGGGTCACGGGGTATATCCGATACGACCTTCTCGGTCACGTAAGGCGCATAACACATGTCGGTGGTATTTCCCACGCTCGAAGCCGATGCCGGGTCTCGGGGTATGTAACGGGCCTAGTGAGTACCCGTCACTAGCTTACACGTAGCGGTGAGGAAGCGTCCAGTTCTCAGTAATACTGAGACCAAGTATTAAGTCCGAAGTAAAATCAACTCTGTTTTATTATTGGGACCAGGGCGGGGGCCCATGGTCTAATGTGAACCACTCAAATGCGGGTCAGCAGCTGATTGGCTGGAATGGGGTCTGGCTCCCCCACTTTCAGCCAATCAGATGATGACATGTGAGCACACGCTAGCCGTGTGCTGCTGTGCCTACTTATGTAATATCTGTAAGAGATCTACCTACTTATGTAAATGGAGGGCCCATTACATCACCCTCCTCTCAAAGTTGCGCTTACGCAACGTAAGCGCAAATAACACTGGAAAACAACTGAAGTCAACCGTGGGACGACGGACACGGCAGTCGGCGACGGATGCAGCTCGGACGACGGACACGGCGCTCGGCATCGAGCGCGAGCATGGAGAGTAGCACCTCGACGAGTGTGGAGATCCGAGATGGCGATCACCGCAGCACGACTCTTCGAAGTAGCTGCTGGCGTCGACTCCGACTCGTCGCGCCAACAGGACCAGCTTGGACATCTTCATCGCCGGTGACTGACGGCGGCGTGGTGTAGTGCGTTCTTGCGTTCTTGCGCACTATTCCATCCTGGTGCACGTGGGTTCAATCCCCACGTGGGACACACGCTTCGATCACGATGCGAGTGCGTCCAGAGCTTTTCCACGCGCGCTTCGACATCACCAAGCGTCGGACACTCGGCCACCGAGACACAGACCCATTGCAGGACACATCTTGGACACTCCACGTGAAGACGCACTCAGGCGGCTGAGTGCACGCTGGACCGAAGCTCGTCGGTGTTGGAGATCTCGGGCGTCACGAACAACAGCATGAGCGCGTCGAGTGACACTTGTGGTGACACAAGCGAGGGTGGATGCTTGAGGTTGGGGCTCAGCTCGGAGTCGGAAGGCACGCTTGGTGTTGAAGCTTGGTTCCACAGTCAAGGTTGCCATCGAGGTGGCTCGAAGTCAAGCCAGCTCAGTGGTCTAGCACTGAGTCGTCAAGCCGAAGGTCACCGGATCGAGTCCAGGGGTCGTCATCAGTTGTTGGTCCTAATCATCACGGCGAACCTCGCCGCGTGCTTGCGTCGAGAGTTCCCGTTCACTGTCGCTGCCTCATCCTCGTACTCGCGAACAACGTCCGGGACGTCCCGGAGAAGAGTCGAGCGTGGCTCCCACGTATCGTCGTCTGGTGGAAAGCCAAGCCACCGTACTCGGTAACGCCGCGCGGCAGGAATCCCGCGCGAAGCCTGATCACTCGTACGGTTACGGGTACGAGACGTAGCGCGAGGAGGATCCTCGAGGAATCGCGTGTGCCACAATGTGATCCACGATCCAACGTGTATCGCCAGCCGAGTCAACAATCGGCGGGGGAGGTTCGTGTCGGTAGCTCGTACGCTTGGGTTGCCCAATACGACTTGGAGATCGATTCGAATCGTGCAGTGGGCGCTCAGACGAAGGCTGAGGCGGCGACGACTCAGGTTGCGCAGGCTCGGGCGGAGCTGGAGGCGACGCGGACTGCGCGTCGTGAGGGGCGTCCGCTCTGCGCTCCGGTGCCGAGGAGGACGTCGTCGACGGGATAGTTGCAGGATGGTACTTCTTAAGTCGCCCGACGTAGAACGTCGGGTGAAGCCGTAAAGACGTAGGAATATCCAACGTGTAGGCTTATCCATTAACCTTCATGACTCTGAAAGGTCCAATGAATCGAGGCGCGAGTTTGCTCGCGCCAAGATTAGTCACTGCTGATGACCGAATACCGTCAGTTGACAGGAGTACTTGATCTCCTGTCGCAAAGGTAGCCGTGTTCTTGCGCCCACGCTTGTCAGCATTCTCCTTTTGCTTGTCCACTGCATCCTGCAGTGCGTCGCGCACAAAACGGGCAATTGATTGCCGTTGTAAGACGAACTCCGAAACAGCGGCGTTGTCGACGGGACGCGCCGGAGTTTTCGGCGCATAGTTGGCAGCTGCAACGGGAACCCCAGTGTTGCCTGGGTCGATCAATGTACGGGTAGTCCATGTTGCGAGAGGAGACGCCGCAATGTCCGGCGTCGCGAGGGCCCTCTTCGTCTTTGAGCGGGTGGCAGCATTCAGCGTCACGTCCTCGTGAGCTGCACTCGTCATGTCGTTAACACCATCTTCATCCCCACCCAGAGTGGAGCCACGAGGCGCCGTGGGGTGGCCCACGGCGATGAGAGCAGGCACGCGCGGATGGCGCGCGTTGTTGGCGAAGAATGGCGTCAGACCCGTTGACGCGTGCTCAGCGTTGTTGAGTGCAAACTCAGCAAGGGGCAAGAAGGAGCTCCAACTCGCGAACGACGTTGTGTAGCTTCGAAGCACGTCTTCGAGGACCCGGTTGACTCGCTCCGTCTGGCCATCCGTCTCCGGATGTGCTGCCGTCGACATCGACAGCTTCGTACCCAGAAGCTGGAAGAGGCTGGACCAGAACGCGGACGTGAACCGCGGGTCACGGTCAGAGACAATCGACTCTGGCAGGCCATGATGGCGGAAGACGCAGTCGATGAAGTGCGCCGCGGTCTCGGCCGTGGTGACCGTGTCACTCACGGGGATGAGATGCACCATCTTCGTGAATCGATCCACGAAGTCCAAGACGCCGGTCAGACCTTCGGCGTCGGGTGGGAGCCCGAAGATGAAGTCCATGGAGACTGAGCGCCAGGCCTCAGTCGCAATCGGCAACGGTCGCAGGGGAGCCTGCGACGACTTCGACGGCTTCACCCGCTGACAGGTCTCGCAAGTGCGGACCCACTTGCGCACCCACTTGTACATGTGGGGCCAGAAGAAGTCGCGTGAAACAGCCGCGAATGTCTTCTCGCGGCCCAGATGCGCGCCCATGGGGCTGTCGTGGAACTCGTGGATGATCCGAGCTCGCAAGTCGTCGTCATTGGGCACGACGACTCGAGGAGCATCGAACTTGTCGATGTTGTAGCACAACAGGTCGCCGTCAAGGCGGTAGCGGTCGATCTGGTTGCGCGTGTTGCGCGACAGAGCTCCCAGTGTCTCGTCACTGGGAGCGCGGAGATACACCACAATGCCGGCGTAGACCGCGTCGTCTGCGTACGCCGCGACGATCTCGTCGCGCAGATCCATCTCCGGAGCCACGTTCGTCAGGTTAATGCCTGCCGCGATGTACACAGAGCAATGGTCGTCATCTTCATCTTCGTCGTCAATCACTTGACGACCCAGCACAGTCCGGGGATCGTAGTCGGGTCGCCGAGACAATGCGTCGGCGAGGATGTTGTTCTTGCCTGGCTTGTAGTGGACGACGAAGTTGTATTCGGCGAAGAAAGACAGCCAGCGAGCCATGCGCTGGGAGAGATGAGGCGACTTCATCGCTGTCCGCAGCGATGCGTGATCCGTGTACACAGCGAACGTCTGCTCGCCTAGCAGATACACTCTAAACTTGATCAGAGCGTAGCGCATCGCAAGGAGCTCCTTGTCGTGGACGGGGTAATTGCGCTCTGCCGGCTTCATCTGTCGTGACTGGTAGCTCACGACTCGCTCACGACCTTCGTCGTCGAACTGCATGAGCGCACACCCGATAGCAAAGTCGCTAGCGTCACACACGACGTGGAAGGGCTTCGAGTCATCTGGAAGCATCAAGATTGGCGCTGACGCCAAGCTCTTCTTCACCGAGTCGAACGCGGCTTGGTGCTCCGGACGCCACAACCACGTGGCGTCTTTCTTCAGCAAAGACGAGAGAGGCTGGATCAATCCAGCGTAGTCCTTCGTGTACTTGTGCAAGTAGTTCGCCAGGCCCAGCCACTGACGAAGCTCAGTGGGACTTGTAGGCGTAGGCCATGAACAAATAGACGAAATCTTCTCTGGGTCAGCGCGTACTCCATCCTTGCTCACGTAACAGCCAAGCACCGGAATCTCCGGTGCGCAAAATACGCACTTCATGAGGTTGGCGTAGAGCTTGTTCTCTCTCATCACTTGAAAGCCTTGCCTCAAGTGCCGCACATGGACTTCGACCGCGCTGAGATCTCCTTCGGCGCGACTGTGGACGAAGATGTCGTCAAAGTAGCTCGGTGCAAAGTCACGGAGCGGGCGAAGCACATGGGGCACCATGCCATTGAACGTCGCAGGTGCATTCTTCAGACCTTGGGGCATGACAAGCTACCCCCAGAGCATGCCGCTGGGAGTACTGACTGCCGTGAGAGGGATGTCGCTCTCTCGCATCAGGATCTGGTAGAAGCCATCGGTCAGGTCGATGGCGCTGTAGATGACGCTGCCCGACATGGAGTCCAGTACCATGTCCTTGCGGGGGATCGGCGTCTGCGCCGGGATGGTGGCGTCGTTCAGCTTGTTGAAGGCGTGGACGATGCGCCATCCGCCGGTGGCCTTCTTCACACAGAAGGTCGGACTCGAATGCGGCGAGATACTCTCGCGGACGTGGCCGGCTTGCCGGTGACCCTCGAAGAAGTCGTCAATGGCCTTGACCTGGTCGCGCGGCAGTGGCCACTGCCGTGTCACACAGTACTTCGAGCCAGGCGCGAGGTCAATCTCGTGGCGCACGCCACGATCTGCTAGCAGCTCCGCTGGGATCTTGTCGGAGAAGACGTCGGCGAACTCGCGAGCCGTCTCGTAGATCGGGTTGCCCGACGCCTTCAACGACTCCCAGGACTGCGCAGCGAAGCGCTCTTCGCGCGCTGACTTCGGCTCAGCGCTCTTCGGTCGTGACGACATGTCGTCCGCGCCCACGGAATTGATCGTATGAGACACCGAGTCACCATCGGTGATCAAGCACACTTGCTCAATGTCTCCGGCCTTGAGGTCTCGGAGGAATTTCTTCCAGGAGGGGCCTGGGAGACTCGTGATGAACTTGGCGTCGCGAGGCGGACTCGCGACCTCGATGACACGAGTGCGATTTGGGGCTCCGTCCGCATACTCGACCGTGCAGACCGACTCAGTCGGGGCTGAGGGTGGGTGCACCGCATGGCGAGGCTTCAATCGCCTCTGCGATCGACGGGACGTCTTCGTGCGTCTCGAGCCCTTGCTCTAGACTGAGGGGTCGCTCTCGCTGGACGAGGCTTCACCCTCCTCTAGGCGCGAGAGCTCGTTCTCGACCGCGCCATTCACGCGCGGTGGCAGCTCCTGCTCGCCCGCGGCATCGTCTTGCGGGAGCCCCTGCTCGACCGCCTCATCAACATGCGGGAGCCCCTGCTCGACCGCCTCATCAGCATGCGGGAGCCGCTGCTCGACCGCCTCATTGGCATGGGGGTGCCGCTGCTCGACCGCCTCGTTGGCATGCGGGAACCACTGCTCGACCGCCTCGTTGGGAGACGGGAACCCCTGCTCGACCGCCCCTGTCCCCGTTTCCCAGACTCATCTCGTCAATCCAGATTGCGGCAACGGCGGCGGCGGCGCCTGCGTTTCCCGACACCACAACTGCCCCCACTGCGACGCAAGCCACAGCCTTGGTGAGCGTCGTAGTGCGTTTCGGCTGCTGCATGTCCAAGCCTTCCAGATCCATCCTGGCCGCGCGAGCTGTCGCCCGACGTATGGCCATCGCCAATCCCAACGACCCTGAGGTACGTCTCTGCTCCGGCTTCCTGCGCCTGCTGCATCTTGACGCAACTTGCTGCGTGGCTGATACTGACCGGTCTTGATACACTGTTGCTGCTTGTTCTGCAGAACTCGGCAGGACGCTTGGAACCTCCGGCTGCTGCTGCACCAGCAATGACTCCGCCTGTTGCTGCGCCAGTGTCGGCTACGATCCAAGCTTCGCCTGCTCCAGCGCCGGCTCCTGCGGCGTCGCGCGCTTCCGAGGCTATGCAGCCTGCGTCTGGTTCGGCGTCAGACGCATCGATACCACCTGCCCAGCCTTCATCGTCGGTACGTCACTTGATCATGTCACCTTGCACATCTTGGTCAGCTTACCGAAGTCTTGCACTTCTTGCACGCAGCCTCTAACACGGCTCCCAGCTCGACGGCTGTCCGACATTGAGGGCACCGTACTGCATGGACTGCTGATGGATGCTGCAGACGAGTCTACGGAGAGGCTCTGCGCTGTCTTCGGTTCGCGTCTCACCGACGCCATCCGGTGTCTTGTCCAGGTGATGATCGACCCGCCTCGCAGCCAAGACCAAGTTCGTGACCGTCGGATCGCTGAAGCGCCATCCATCCCTGAGCTTGTTGCTGCAGTGCACGAGCCGGGTGAAGATCCACGAGACCTCGCCGAAGAGCTGGGTCAGCTCCAGGCACGTCTCGCTGCTGAACAAGCGGCCCGCATTGCTGCCGAGCGCTCTGCGTTCAACACGAAGGCGGAGCTCAAGAAGAAGGACCGGTGGTTGGTCAGCATGGCTGCCGAGAACGCCGAGCTTCAGAGAAGGATCCAAGCGTCGGAAGACCAGCGCATCACCAGCGACAACCAAGTTGCTGCCCAGCAAGGTGACGTGGAAGCTCATGATGAGATCCTTGCCCGGACCACCGCTCGATTGAAGCAAGCTGAACGACTGGTTGGAGTCCCAAGCCAAGAAGATCAAGCGCGATTGGCAGTTCTACAAGAAGAACTTGGCCACATTTGCGGACCGTGTGACGCGACTCCACCGTTATCTTGCGGCGAATGGCACTGAGGCTGCAGATCGCGCCCAGAGTCACTTGATCGAGTCCATGAAGTTTACGACGAGCAAGACCCTCGAAGCTACCCGTTATCTCCGAAAGTTCGTTGACGACCGTCGTCTGGATGCTGACACTCTCATGCTTCTCGCGGAGGGTGCGTACAACTGTATGGTGACCGTCTTCGACCTGTCACTGATATCCCTGACTGTTCGGTGTGCTTATGTTCACAGGTGGATGCATTGGCGAGCTGGACGTTGGGCTTCTGGGCCTTGACCAGGACGCCGTAGACATCGTGAGAGATGCTATCCAAGAATTGGACCCCTCGAAGTCTGCACAAGCTCAGGCTATAGAGCTCGCTCAGCTTGTACATCGCATTCGAGACGGCCCCATCCTGGCAGATCCTCCGGCTAGTACCACAACACAAGCTTCGGCGGCCAGTGCACCGGTTGCAGGCAATGATGAAGGCGGCGAGGGTGAAGTTGAGGGTCGTACTGACCCGTCGGACTCCTCTGCTGCAACTCCCTCGTCCAGTGCACCGGCGCGTGGATCACCAGTACTCGGTAAGCGCTCGGCTGCAAAGGCTAGAGCTGCAACACCCAAGTCGAAGAGGGCTCGACTGGCCAAGCCTGCGTCCAGCTCTACGGCAACGTCCAAGTCTGGTACTCCATCGAGAGCTCGTTCGAAATCAACTCCACGTTCCAAGTCACCGCCGCGTTCCAAGTCACCGCCAGTTTCCAAGTCACCGCCACGCTTGAAGAGTGTGACGCGTTCGAAGTCTGTGACGCGCTCGAAGTCGGTGACGCGCTCGAAGTCGGTGACGCGCTCGAAGTCGGTGCCACGTGCAGAAGCTGTACCACGCGCGGCTTCACCCTCTGTTACTCAGCCCTGTATCGAGGTTGGACCTGCGGTCGAAGAGGTGTCGGTGCATCCTGTCACGGCTGTGATTCCGGAGCAGGACTCGGCGTCGTCGACGTCCATTCCTGCCGCTAACGCTGTACCACGCTCGCTGGGCTCAGAGTCGTCCACTGCTACGTTGGACTTTGAAACGATGCAATCCTTCGCTTCGGCATCTGAGCCCATTCCACTCCTTGTTGGTCCGGCTGTGGTTCAAGCCAATGACTCTTCGGTTCCGCCTGAGCCTCAGCGTCGATCTCGGCGTAAGGCAGCAGCAAATTCGCGCGCTGATTCTGCTCGAGTCATCGCTCAGGAAGCTGTGGACGATGACTTCATCTTGGGCTCTGGTTCTCCGACGCCTGGTTCACCGGCAAGTCGCTCTACGAGTCCACCACGACCTAGTCGTGCCAAAGCGTCGACAGAGGAGAAGGAGGCAGACCAACTTACTCCTTGCGAATTGGAGTCGACGAACCAGGATGCGAATGATCGTCACGCAGTGGTGGATCAACCGGCTAGCAGCGATGTGTGGAGTCGTCAGGGGTCGGCGTCGGCAGCCGCGTGTGTGGTGCTTCCCCACACCGTGATACTGGCGAGTATGGCTGCTTTACCTGGCGCTCTTGGGAACGCGGTGACCGCCGACCTTCCACCTTCGATCAGAGGCTGGCAGCCTCTCGTGCGTCCAAAGAAGAAGGTGATCCTCACCATGGCTCCCTTTGTGGAGCCTGGATTCGAGAAGAAGGGCGCGCAGCTGTGCTGGTACCGGATTCTGAACTTCCGAACGCCAATGCCAATTGATGGAGATCTCGTTCTGAGATGTACTGCAGAAGGTATCGTGGCCTTCGCTGGTTGGGCGGACCCGCAGCATCCTTGGCAGATCTTGAACCAAAAGCTGCCGGAGAGTGCGCTCCTGTTTGACGTTGAACCATTCATGCCGGACGTTCACATCTCCATTCGTGGCTCCAAGGAGGATCGCACCGTCAAACTCTGGCGCCAGACGCACGGGAATGCGTTCGAGAAGTCGGAGAGTCCTGACGTTGGCATGGCTCTCTGGGAACGAGGTCACTGGGTCTCGAATGCTGTGGTCGAAGCAGCAATTGCTGCATTGGCTCGAATCCACGGCGAGAACTCGGCACTTATCAAGGCTGTCCGCAGGGCTTGGTCCATCTACTATCGAGACCGCAGCCGGCGTGCAGACAACTTGCGCAACCGCTTCATGCAGTTCTGGCAGTGGTGCGTCTTGAATGGGGACGGTGTTCGTGAAGTTCCGGCCGAGTACATGTTCGAGCCGACCATGCTAGCGTACACGTTCGAGGTGCTGCCATGGATTCCTACCACGGCGGATTGGTGCAAGGAGGTCGAAGCTGTGGACGCGGCTCAGCCTTGGCGGAATTGTTGGGTCGACGCGCCCAGCGAGCACCCGTACAACACTACCTTCGTCCCCTGTAACCCGGATTCCAAGCTGTTTGTGCCTGAAGGTATGACAGAGGCGGAGGTTGGACGTGCTGTCGTCGTGAACCCCGAGTTGGCTGACACCGACATCTCACCCCAATGGACGACGATGGTCGGCACTTGGCACTGAAGAGCTAGCGCCTGTTGCAAGTGATGCGGCAAGCGGTGTTTCGTCGTCGAGTGAAGGGACGTCTTTTTGTCTTCGGTGTCAGCGTCACGTGTTTCTTCGTGTCACCAAGAACGCCCAAGTTTTGACCGTAGCATCGTAGTGTAGTTGGCGTGTCTTGGCTTCGTAATTATTCCATTCTCCACGTGAAGTCGTTCACAAATATCAATCAAATGCAATATGTAGTTGCTGCAGTAGCTGTTTTCGTCTGTAAACTCGGGCTGCATTGCCCCAAGTGCAGGTCATTGTTCATGGTGGCATGGCGAACTCCCGTCAGGAAGTCAGACCACCATCGTGCCGCAGTAGCCATTTTCGTCTGCGATCTCGGGCTGCGTTGCCTCGAGTGCGGTTCGTTCTTCATGATGATCTTGATCTAGTCCTCGTCAGCGACTTGGACCATCTGGAGTCGATGCTCGCGCTTCTTCCGCTGCAAGTAATCGTACAGCATTCCACCATAGGACAAATTAGAGATCGGCTCCCACGTTGGCTCGTCCTGATCAGCCCACTTGATCTTGAATTCTCGGATGGAGCGTCCAGTTCTCGTCGACATCGGCATTCTGTCGTCCAGGGTCTCCAAAACCTCACTCTCTCCAGCCAAACCGTCCGGCTCCCAGCTATCCTCTGGTAAGAGCTCCTTGTCCAAGTCAAAACGTGAATCCTCGGTCACGTCAGGCGCCAATCGAGCTCTCGGTCTGTCTCCAAACTCACTCACTGCTTTCAGGCGCGAAACGTGCACGATAGGATAGAAGCGGTATCCGCTGCGGTCGGGCAATTCCAGCTCGTAAGCATACTCCTCGACCTTTCGTTTGACTCGGAACGGCCCGTGCCATCGATGATCAAGTTTCTTCGTTAAGCCGGGCTTCACTCGCTCCATGTAGAGCCATACTCGGCTTCCGGGCTCGAACAGAGACCTCGTTGTAGATTCGGATTCGTCATTCGCGGTGCTCTCGTGGGTGGCGGATGTCGCTCCCTCAGGACTCTGGGGTACAGCAGCTCGCTCTCGACGACTTAAGGCTTCGTTGTGTTCTCTAGCTCTTCGAGCTTTCTCGGTTGCTTGATACTGTTTGACCATCTCGAGCGCGATCTCCTGCTGGCGGTTGACTTCTCGGCGCCACGTGAGCGCGTCGGACTGTTTCCCCGTTCCACGTCGTAAGGAAGTCGTCATTGCTTGTAGTGTCGAGTGCGCATCCCATCCATGCACGAGGTAGAACGGAGTTTCTTTCCGCGTCGTGTCTAAGGACGTGTTGATTGCAAACACCAGTCGCTCGACGATCTCGTCCCAGTCCTGCTGCAACGGGTCTTCCACATACACCTTGATCGACTGCATCACCGTCTTCACCGACCTCTCCTGCTGTCCATTTGCCTGGGGTCTGTGGCTCAGCGTCGCCCTTGACCTGGACTGCATCATCTCAGTGAACGCTTGGAAGACTTCGCTCATAAAGCGAGGATCGCGGTCGTGACGGACGAGTGAAGGTGCACCGAAGCGTCGGTATATACACTCTTCGAAGGCTTGTGCAACCGTGAGCGCGGTCGTGTCTGACATAGCTTTTGCGATGACAAACCCTGTGAACGAGCATTGGAACAGCAATAAGGCGGTGTTGCCACGACGAGACTTCGGCAAGGGTATGACAAAGTCCATTGAGACGATCCGGAATGGTCGTTCGGCCAAGACGTTGCCAGGTGTGTATCCGCGAAGCTGTGGTCGACTCTTGCTGGAGCTGCAGTCTGGACACGACTTCACATGCTTCTCGACGTCTGCATATAGACCCAGCCAGTAGTAGTCGAGCTTCACTCTCTGATACGTTCGCACCACACCTTGGTGCCCGCCTTCGAGAGAGTCATGGCAGTTCTGGGGCACCTCTTGAATCATCGTTGTAGGCACCACTAGCCGCAGATGGGTCTCAGCCCGCTGTCCGTCGTCACCATGTCGGCGGAATCCCATGTAGTACAGCAATCCATCGTCCGTGAGCACGAACTTATCGGCCAGCTTCCATGCGTCCCGCGCAGCTCGGTAGCCTAGAGTTGACTCCTCGCCTCGCAGAACGGCTTTTAGGTTCGACCATCGTAGTTCTTCATCTTGACCTTGGCAGATACGTCGTCTTTGTTCTTCTTGTACTGCGACTGGGTCGATGTCGTTGCTACTTGGTGTCGGAAGCTGCGTCGGACGGCTTCGTGATTTACGCCTCGAACTTCTGGTGGGTGCCCCTGTCGGTTCGGTCAACGGGTTGGCATCCGTGGGAGGCTCAGTTGAGACTTCATCAGCGAATCTGACTCGTTTCTCGCGTGCCTTGCTCTACCTTCGTGTTACCACCGAGACTTCCCCTCGTTCTGGGCGGACGAAATCCACGAATGTCTTGCGTCTGACATAACTTCAGCATCCAAAGTTTGGACGAAATTTCCTGTGGTTTGGTTCACCTCGTCGGTGTCGCCGGTAGGGACCTCATAGATCACCTCGGGTATCCTATTCAGGCTTGAGAGTTCGGTCTTCCGGTCCGTACTGAGGACAACTTTCGACACCCTCGTCTCCAAAGTTTCGCCGGCCAGTGAGTCTGCTGCGGAGTTGTATTCTCTCACCACATGAAGGTATCTTGCCGACCGAAGTCTCGCTGTAAGCTCTTTGTGGTGGTTCAGCATCGTCATGAGCGACTCCTTCCGGCAAGCGATCACCCCTAGTGCTTGCTGGATTGCGAGTCTCGAGTCACCCACTATTACCAAGTCCTTGGCACCATGGTCCAAAGCGGCTTGGACTCCGTTATTCATGCCGGTGTATTCCGCAACATTTACCGTGGTGGCCTCGAGGAAAGCACTCGCAGCGATCACTATGCTCCATTCAGGAAGTCGCCATACAATCCAGGAACAACTCCCGTAGCCTCCATACTTCGCTGTCTTCGCCGAGCCATCAAATGACACAACGAGTCCTTGATAGTCACGAGGTAGGCGTGCGTACAGAAGCTCAGGGTCCATCCGGACTGTTGGAGATCCCTTCGTAGGCAGTGCAACTAGAGCCAAGGAGTCTTCGAGAGTCACGAAATTCGTAATCGTCGATTGCAAAAGCTGAGCGAACGCAGTGTCCTTCTCCGAAACACGCTGGACCATCAAATGCCATGGCGAGAGTAGAACCGAAAACTGAATCGCTCTGCCGAAGAGTGACTTCGACCGATGTATCCAGTCCAATGTAGAGAATCGCGTGTACACGTGAAGTGTCCGTCCAGCGAGCTGGGTATAACACTGCTTCAGTAATAGAAGCAACGCCAGCACCTCCTTTTCCGCTGGGTGATAGTTCATTTCTGCATCCTTCAGTACTCGGCCACTGAATCGCACCGGGTGTAGTAGACCCTCGTGCTCTTGCATCAGGGTGGTGCTAAGTGCCCACTCGTTGGCGAACAACGTGACGTGCACCTCCTTGGTCCTGTCAAAGTGCCGAAGGATCGGTGCGTCAGCCACTTTCTGCTTGAGCGTTTCGAAGCATCGCCGGGCTGACGTGAGTTCACCCTCGGTTCCGAAGTCTGCGTCCTTGAGCTGGTAGAGCGTAGCACCGTACACGGCGTAGTCTTGAATAAATCTACTGTAGTAGTTCAACGCGCCAAGGAAGGACTGCATTCCTTTCTTGGATGTCGGGAACGAGAGCTCGGTGATAGCCGTAAGCTTCTTCTGGTCTGCTCGGATGCCTTCGCGTGATACTTCATGAGACAGGAAGTCGACCCGCGACTGGACGAAGATGCTCTTCGTGAAGCTGACACTGATTCGACACTCTTCAAAGCGACTTAGCAGACGGTCCAGAGTAGCCAGACAGTCGTCAAACGTCGAGCCACCGAAACAGATGTCATCAACAAAAGAGCGACGTTCGAACACTGGAACCAGTGTCGATTCATCGGTTTCGCCGTTCGAGAACATGTCGGCGATAGGGCTGTTGACCAGCTCAGTCACCGGGTCAGTCACCGTTGAGGCTGCTCGGTCCGCTAGAAACTTCGTTCGAGATGTCGACTCAGGTCCGAATTCCGCTAGTGAGAGCTCGTTACTTGCATCATGGAGTTGCTTGGCTCGCTCTTCGGCTGCGCGCATAAGTGTCGCGTAGTGCTGCCAGCCTCCCTTCGGTTGGACGAACCCCCACAACGCGTTGTCGATCATACGCTGGTAAATCATCGGCGCGTTCTTGAGACCGAATGGCATACGCAGCCACTCGAAGTGCCCCAAGGCGCAGACAAACGCGGAAATCTTGCGCGCGCGTAAGGTCATCATAATTGCCCAGAATCCGCTGGCTGCATCTAATGAGCAGAACCATAGGTAGGCTTCCAAATCCGTTAGCAGTCGTCTACGAGCGGCATTGCGTACTCCATGATAGGCGTGATTGCGTTCACCAGTTTGTAGTCGATGCATAAACGGATGTCAAGTCCGTTCTTTTTAAGCACGATTACAATTGGCGACGCCCACGGGCTGTCCGAGAAAGCGACGAGTCCTGCCTTAAGCAAGCCCCGTAAGAGCTCGTACAGCTTGCGGAGGTGTCGTAACGGAACCCGTCGGGCACGCTGTTTGATCGGTGCGTGCCCCTTGACGTCAATGTCACACACGACGCCGTACGCAGGGGGAGGGAGAGCGTTGTCACTCGATATCATTATGCGCTCGTGCTTCTTTAACACCCTGATCAGCCCAGCTTGCTGCAATTTCTCCAAATCCTTGTTGAGTACATTCGGTGCAGAGTAATCCAAGACCGTGACAGAGACTTCGGTCAAGTCTGGGAGGAACGCGAGCTCCTGTGCGTAGTCCTCAAGCTCGACACCGTGGGCTTGGTGTTCGAATGAGCTCTCGTTTGCGCCCGCTGAGTCTTCGTTGCCTTCCATATTCAGCACTCGCAACACCGATACGAACGTCTGCTCTAGCTGGGCCACTGGATCAGTAATGCTTCCTTCAGGGAGCGTATCCATCTCGGGTGCACCACCCTCCGAAGGTGGCTCGTCTGTGAACTCGGTTTCGCCAGCCATCCTCGGAGGCGTCACCCCTGTGGGTGCATCATGATGGAGTTCGGGCAACTCGGATGACTCGATCGCTGGATCATTGCCCACTGGTAAGCCGTCAGCGCTGTCGTCCGAGTCCTCGTCACTGCGTTGCTGCAGCAAGCGCTCCCATCGTTGTGCGCATGTGAGCCTCTCGTCTTCGTCACTTGAGTCGTCAGTTGGTCTTTGTCTCAATCCTCGCGGTCGGGCGTATTCTGGTACCTCGACCGTCGGTGGCTGCACCGACAGCCACTCCTCATACCATCGGCGTTCCTTCTCAAAGAGCTTTGAGTCTCGGCATTCAGAGAACGCCAACACCTGCCACTCCTTGTACTTCCGGGAGTCCAGACGGACGTATCCCTCGTCTCGTGGGAGATCTCCAACAGGTACCCACAGGACGACCGGCAGATGACACGGGCAGGCGACCAACCTCTCGGATATGTTCGTAAGTCGAACACGGTCGGGCTGTCCGCGACAAAAACTCGCCACAGTCGGCACCAGTTGCTGCGTTCCTCTGATCCATACTTCGTGCGTATCCGAAGTGGGTTGCCGGCGTTGAAGCCTGAATTCCCGTGATTCCCATTTTGGTATCTGTAGGACGTCGGTAGGGCCACCTACCACGTGACCCACTCCGAAGTCGTCATCTGCTGCACTCTGCGTCTTAACCAGCGGGATCTTGACCTCGTCCGGAAGCTGTGCCGTAGCATGGAACAGGTCCAGCCGGACTCCGGCCGGAATCATAAAATCCGTGCCCAGCACCACTTCAACTCCCGCACTGTGATCCATGACCCACATCTCGAATTCGTACACGCGTTCCCAGCCGAGCGTGATCTTAACGAGAGCTCGTCGCGATGTTCCTTATTTTCCTTTGGTGAATCCTTGTATTTCCATGTACCGACCGTGATCGGGTACGTCCCGTATCCGAAGCTTCCTGACCAACTTGGTCGAGATGACGCTGACGTTCGCTCCAGTGTCTAGAAGAATCCTTGTTCTCGCGTTGTTCACTGCTCCGTTGACTAGAGCTCTCATCCTTCTTCGTTAATCGTACTTCCGGGAGGACCACCACCCCAGGCGCTCTCCAGGCAACAGTCTCATCGTCTTGCCGAGACCTCGCTGCCTACTCTCGGAGCGCACTGCACTTGAGACCCAATCTGCGGTTCCATTGCCGCTTGTCTCACCACTCTCTTCACCACTCACTTCACCTCCACCGAGACTTGCATCTCTCTCCTTTTTCAGTTCCGTCGAAATATCGTTGTCTTCATCATGTTCGCTTTCATCATTCGGCCATTCGCACTTGCCCACGTATGCGTAGATGCATTGAGCTTCAAAGCACGTGGACTCGGCTAACTGTGGCAGCCCGATAGGGACCAACCCAGTTTCAGTTGGCGGGCTGCCTAGTTTAAATGCCCGAATACGAGGTTATGGAGCTCTGGAGAGAGGTCCTTCTTGTCAATCTTCGACTTGACGAGGTTCGTGAGTTCTTGGAAGGCTTCACAATTCCCTGCATCGTGCACTTGCTTGCACAACTTGCAGCGTTTAAAGCAGTAGTGAGCTGAGTGGTTGAGACCGCCGCATGCTGCACAAGGGCCATGCTGGCGACCACCGTCGCGGCGGTCCCTTGGGTAACGGTCATCACGGCTGTGGCTTCGCTCGGGTCGGTCACCCCTTGCCGGTCGGTTGTCCGACCGGCCGAAGGTGCCCGCTGCAGCTGTACGTCGCTCGTTTTCGTTCGCAGCTGCGAGGTGTCGTCCTTCGATATCAGAGTCTTCACTGTCGCGGTCATCGCTCTTGAAACTTCGTTCAGACTCTGAGTCGTACTCGTCCTCGCTCACCCCATGGTGGCGTGAGCTCGATCGGTCTACATGTTCACTCCGTGTCTCGCGGACGTTCAGCTCAGCGATAAGGTCCGTTAGCGACGCTTCAGCGAGTGCAACCCGTGGCGGATTACGCTGGTCGTCGCGTCGACGGGTGTAATCACGGTCCCGTCTGTCGCGACGGAATCCATCACGGGTATCGTCACGTCATTCGTCACGTCGGCGGTAATTGTCGCGACCTCGCGAGGAGTCACGACTGCGCTGGGGTTGCTGTGGAGTGTCCTTGTTCAAGCTGCGATCCTCCATCTTCAAGATCTCGTTGATCATACCTTCCAGCTCGTGGATGTCGCTCACTTGCAGGTGCCCCAGTCGCTTTTGCAGGCTCTTATCACCGCACGTCTTCAGGAATCGTCGGACGTGGTCTCGGGCCTCGCGACCACTGTTAGCAAATCTGATGCCAGCGTTCCGCGCGTAGCCGTTGAGTCGGTTCAAGTAGTCGCAGATGTGCTCCTTGTCGCTGCGTTGCGCCGAGTAGTAGCGGGTCTTCGAGGACTCGTTGAACTGCGAACAGTAATACTTGATGAACTCCGCATTCAGCAGCTTCCAGTCGCGTTTCGTCTTCCTCGGGAGTTGACGGAACCAGTGAAGGGCTCCGTCCCGAAGGCTGAGTTCAAAGGCCATGCACCACTCGTTAGGCGGGGTGTTTGTCCCTTTCATCTCATACACGAACGCGCGCAGCCACTGCATCGAGTTCTCCTGCTTGTCGCGAAGTCCAGCGTAGGGCTTGATCTGAGCGAGAGGTCGGTGCGTCGCGATTTCCAGTCTTGGGGTCACGTTGGCACTTTCCATCTCACTCGCTTCACGCATCTGTTGTGCGAACTCCGTCGCTAGATCGTCACCGTCATTTCCAAAGTCAAGAAGGTCACGCCCATCATCAGACGAGTCGTCACCGCCAGAAAGTCTCCATCCAGGACGCTTTCCTGATCCACGTCGCGTCGGCTGCTCCGAGTTCGAAGCCTCGCTCTCACGCGTGAGTCGTGCGGTACGGCTGGCTGAGCGTGGAGTCACCATATGCGAATCTTGAAAGTCACGGAGTCACTTCCTGACGTCGCTGGACTTTTCTGAGCTCGGCCAGTCATTGGCCAGACTCATGTTGAAGCGCCGCTCGCCGTTGGCTTGCTGGCAGCTCGCAAGACGATATCTTTCTTTTCACCTTTGTTTGGGTGCGCACCGAAGGAAGCCGCGCGCCCTTCCTTGATAGGTCTTTGTTTGCATGTGTAAAGTATCAATCAGAATCGAATTTGCCCCGAAGGCCACAGCGTTAAGTTTGCTGCTGCGGAAAAGGTGTCTTAGGAGAATCCAACAGAATTCAGGCCCCATATAGACCATTTGGGTGTACATCGGTGTGAAGGGGTACCCATTTGACTATTTCATATTTCCTTGGTGTTTTGCGGGTGGCCTTCGGGCTGCCTGCGAGTCCCTTGAAATGTACTGACTGTACTTCTCTTTGCTCGAAAAGCGTGCACGCGTTGGCAGGCCGACTAGGCGGCCGTACCTGGCGCGTATTTCATATCACTTTGGCGCTGAGCTTGGGACCGTGTTTTTTCCCGCTCAGCCGTTCCGTCTACGACAAGACGTGGTGCGCGGAAATCCCAGGGCAGAGACGAGAACCCTGGATTACGACAGGCTCAAACCGAGCCAATTTCTCGGAGCCACCCTAGGTCGGGGGGCGAGTGAAGACCTGTGTACGCGGCTCTCAGCTGGAGCCGCCTGGAGGAAGAGGAGAAGCAAGGAAGACTGAGTCTGCGGTCTTGGAAGGAGCAGACAAGTGTGTGTGTGGAGTCGTGTCTACATAAAGAAAACCCCGGGGCAAATCGGGTTGAGGACACGTGCGAGCGAAGGCCTGTTGAGCGAGGAGCCGGCTTCGTTTGGAGAGTACCAAGGGACGACTGGACAAGGAACAAGAAGACGTGGTTGGCTGACATTGCCGAGCGTAGCAAATACCACCGATGGGTCTTATACGACTTACGTGACCGAGAAGGTCGTATTGGATATACCCCGTGACCCGACATCGGCTTCTCTCGACCCAAGCGGAATGCATACGTCGATAATGATCGCACTGTACAGCTAGGAAGTCACTATGTGGTGGCTGCTAGCTTAAGGACCGCCGCTGAGCCGCATATTCGGCCGTCTGCGCGGTCAGACACTCTGGGGTAGATGAGGTGGCAGGTCGAGGTTTGCCAGACATGTAGCTTCCATCGGCGCTGAAGCAAGGTCGCACGATGGCTGTACTTGTGACCTCGTAGACGTCCTTGTACATCGTACAGATGAATGCCGAGCGTGGAAAGCACCGCCGACGTGTGTTATGCGTCTTATGTGACCGAGAAGGTTGTGTCGGATATACCCCGTGAGCCGACATCTGCTTCTCTCGACCCAAGCGGAATGCATACGTCGATAATGAGCGCTCTGTACATCTAGGAAGTCGCTATGTGGTGGCCGCTAGCTTAACGACCGCCACCAACCCGCCTATTCGGCTGTCTGCGCGGCCAGACACTCTGGAGTAGATGAGGTGGCAGGTCGAGGTTTGCCAGACATGTAGCTTCCATCGGCGCTGAAGCAAGGTCGCACGATGGCCGTACTTGTGACCTCGTAGACGTACTCGTAGACGTCCTCGTACAGATGATTGCCGAGCATGGAAAATACCACCGACGTGCCTTACGTGACCGAGACGGTCGTATCGGATATACCCCGTGACCCGACATCGGCATCGAGCGTGGAAAATACCACCGACGTGTGTTATGCGTCTTACGTGACCGAGAAGGTCGTGTCGGATATACCCCGTGGTCCGACATCGGCTTCTCTCGACCCAAGCGGAATGCATACGTCGATAATGAGCGCACTGTACAGCTAGGAAGTCACTATGTGATGGCTGCTAGCTTAAGGACCGCCGCTGAGCCGCATATTCGGCCGTCTGCGGGGTCAGACACTCTGGGGTAGATGAGGTGGCAGGTCGAGGTTTGCTAGACATGTAGCTTCCATCAGCGCTGAAGCAAGGTCGCACGATGGCCGTACTTGTCACCTCGTAGACGTCCTCGTACATCGAACTGATGATTGCCGAGCGTGGAAAGTACCACCGATGTGTCTTATACGACTTACGTGGCCGAGACGGTCGTATCGGATATACCCCGTGACCCGACATCGGCTTCTATCTACCCAAGCGGACGGTGTACGTCGATAATGAGCGCTCGGTACTGCTAGGACGTCGCTCTAAGGTGGCCACCAGCTTAACGACCGCCACCAAGCCACATATTCGGCTGTCTGCGCGGCCAGACACTATGGGGTAGATGAGGTGGCAGTTCGAGGTTTGCCAGACATGTAGCTTCCATCGGCGCTGAAGCAAGGTCGCACGATGGCTGTACTTGTGACCTCGTAGACGTCCTCGTACATCGCACTGATGAATGCCGAGCGTGGAAAGTACCACCGATGGGTCTTATACGACTTACGTGGCCGAGACGGTCGTATCGGATATACCCCGTGACCCGACATCGGCTTCTATCTATGAAGTCGCTATGTGGTGGCCGCTACGCCACCAAGCCGCCTATTCGGCTGTCTGCGCGGCCAGACACTCTGGGGTAGATGTGGTGGCAGGTCGAGGTTTGCCAGACATGTAGCTTCCATCAGCGCTGAAGCAAGGTCGCACGATGGCCGTACTTGTCACCTCGTAGACGTCCTCGTACATCGAACTGATGATTGCCGAGCGTGGAAAGTACCACCGATGTGTCTTATACGACTTACGTGGCCGAGACGGTCGTATCGGATATACCCCGTGACCCGACATCGGCTTCTATCTACCCAAGCGGACGGTGTACGTCGATAATGAGCGCTCGGTACTGCTAGGACGTCGCTCTAAGGTGGCCACCAGCTTAACGACCGCCACCAAGCCACATATTCGGCTGTCTGCGCGGCCAGACACTCTGGGGTAGATGAGGTGGCAGTTCGAGGTTTGCCAGACATGTAGCTTCCATCGGCGCTGAAGCAAGGTCGCACGATGGCTGTACTTGTGACCTCGTAGACGTCCTCGTACATCGAACTGATGATTGCCGAGCGTGGAAAGTACCACCGATGGGTCTTATACGACTTACGTGGCCGAGACGGTCGTATCGGATATACCCCGTGACCCGACATCGGCTTCTATCTACCCAAGCGGACGGTGTACGTCGATAATGAGCGCTCGGTACTGCTAGGACGTCGCTCTAAGGTGGCCACCAGCTTAACGACCGCCACCAAGCCGCATATTCGGCCGTCTGCGCGGCCAGACACTCTGGGGTAGATGAAGTGGCAGGTCGAGGTTTGCCAGACATGTAGCTTCCATCGGCGCTGAAGCAAGGTCGCACGATGGCTGTACTTGTGACCTCGTAGACGTCCTCGTACATCGCACTGATGAATGCCGAGCGTGGAAAGTACCACCGATGGGTCTTATACGACTTACGTGGCCGAGACGGTCGTATCGGATATACCCCGTGACCCGACATCGGCTTCTATCTACCCAAGCGGACGGTGTACGTCGATAATGAGCGCTCGGTACTGCTAGGACGTCGCTCTAAGGTGGCCATCAGCGTAACGACTGCCACCAAGCCACATATTCGGCTGTCTGCGCGGCCAGACACTCTGGGGTAGATGAGGTGGCAGGTCGAGGTTTGCCAGACATGTAGCTTCCATCGGCGCTGAAGCAAGGTCGCACGATGGCCGTACTTGTCACCTCGTAGACGTCCTCGTACATCGTACTGATGAATACCGAGCGTGGAAAGTACCACCGATGGGTCTTATACGACTTACGTGGCCGAGACGGTCGTATCGGATATACCCCGTGACCCGACATCGGCTTCTCTCGACCCAAGCGGACTGTGTACGTCGATAATGAGCGCTCGGTACTGCTAGGACGTCGCTCTAAGGTGGCCACCAGCTTAACGACCGCCAACAAGCCGCATATTCGGCCGTCTGCGCGGCCAGACACTCTGGGGTAGATGAGGTGGCAGGTCGAGGTTTGCCAGACATGTAGCTTCCATCGGCGCTGAAGCAAGGTCGCACGATGGCTGTACTTGTGACCTCGTAGACGTCCTCGTACATCGCACTGATGAATGCCGAGCGTGGAAAGTACCACCGATGGGTCTTATACGACTTACGTGGCCGAGACGGTCGTATCGGATATACCCCGTGACCCGACATCGGCTTCTATCTACCCAAGCGGACGGTGTACGTCGATAATGAGCGCTCGGTACTGCTAGAACGTCGCTCTAAGGTGGCCACCAGCTTAACGACCGCCACCAAGCCGCATATTCGGCCGTCTGCGCGGCCAGACACTCTGGGGTAGATGAGGTGGCAGGTCGAGGTTTGCCAGACATGTAGCTTCCATCGGCGCTGAAGCAAGGTCGCACGATGGCTGTACTTGTGACCTCGTAGACGTCCTCGTACATCGCACTGATGAATGCCGAGCGTGGAAAGTACCACCGATGGGTCTTATACGACTTACGTGGCCGAGACGGTCGTATCGGATATACCCCGTGACCCGACATCGGCTTCTATCTACCCAAGCGGACGGTGTACGTCGATAATGAGCGCTCGGTACTGCTAGGACGTCGCTCTAAGGTGGCCACCAGCTTAACGACCGCCACCAAGCCACATATTCGGCTGTCTGCGCGGCCAGACACTCTGGGGTAGATGAGGTGGCAGTTCGAGGTTTGCCAGACATGTAGCTTCCATCGGCGCTGAAGCAAGGTCGCACGATGGCTGTACTTGTGACCTCGTAGACGTCCTCGTACATCGAACTGATGAATGCCGAGCGTGGAAAGTACCACCGATGGGTCTTATACGACTTACGTGGCCGAGACGGTCGTATCGGATATACCCCGTGACCCGACATCGGCTTCTATCTACCCAAGCGGACGGTGTACGTCGATAATGAGCGCTCGGTACTGCTAGGACGTCGCTCTAAGGTGGCCACCAGCTTAACGACCGCCACCAAGCCGCATATTCGGCCGTCTGCGCGGCCAGACACTCTGGGGTAGATGAGGTGGCAGTTCGAGGTTTGCCAGACATGTAGCTTCCATCGGCGCTGAAGCAAGGTCGCACGATGGCCGTACTTGTGACCTCGTAGACGTCCTCGTACATCGTACTGATGAATGCCGAGCGTGGAAAGTACCACCGATGGGTCTTATACGACTTACGTGGCCGAGACGGTCGTATCGGATATACCCCGTGACCCGACATCGGCTTCTATCTACCCAAGCGGACGGTGTACGTCGATAATGAGCGCTCGGTACTGCTAGGACGTCGCTCTAAGGTGGCCACCAGCTTAACGACCGCCACCAAGCCGCATATTCGGCCGTCTGCGCGGCCAGACACTCTGGGGTAGATGAGGTGGCAGGTCGAGGTTTGCCAGACATGTAGCTTCCATCGGCGCTGAAGCAAGGTCGCACGATGGCTGTACTTGTGACCTCGTAGACGTCCTCGTACATCGTACTGATGAATGCCGAGCGTGGAAAGTACCACCGATGGGTCTTATACGACTTACGTGGCCGAGACGGTCGTATCGGATATACCCCGTGACCCGACATCGGCTTCTATCTACCCAAGCGGACGGTGTACGTCGATAATGAGCGCTCGGTACTGCTAGGACGTCGCTCTAAGGTGGCCACCAGCTTAACGACCGCTACCAAGCCGCATATTCGGCCGTCTGCGCGGCCAGACACTCTGGGGTAGATGAGGTGGCAGTTCGAGGTTTGCCAGACATGTAGCTTCCATCGGCGCTGAAGCAAGGTCGCACGATGGCCGTACTTGTCACCTCGTAGACGTCCTCGTACATCGTACTGATGAATGCCGAGCGTGGAAAGTACCACCGATGGGTCTTATACGACTTACGTGGCCGAGACGGTCGTATCGGATATACCCCGTGACCCGACATCGGCTTCTCTCGACCCAAGCGGACTGTGTACGTCGATAATGAGCGCTCGGTACTGCTAGGACGTCGCTCTAAGGTGGCCACCAGCTTAACGACCGCCACCAAGCCGCATATTCGGCCGTCTGCGCGGCCAGACACTCTGGGGTAGATGAGGTGGCAGTTCGAGGTTTGCCAGACATGTAGCTTCCATCGGCGCTGAAGCAAGGTCGCACGATGGCTGTACTTGTGACCTCGTAGACGTCCTCGTACATCGTACTGATGAATGCCGAGCGTGGAAAGTACCACCGATGGGTCTTATACGACTTACGTGGCCGAGACGGTCGTATCGGATATACCCCGTGACCCGACATCGGCTTCTATCTACCCAAGCGGACGGTGTACGTCGATAATGAGCGCTCGGTACTGCTAGGACGTCGCTCTAAGGTGGCCACCAGCTTAACGACCGCCACCAAGCCGCATATTCGGCCGTCTACGCGGCCAGACACTCTGGGGTAGATGAGGTGGCAGTTCGAGGTTTGCCAGACATGTAGCTTCCATCGGCGCTGAAGCAAGGTCGCACGATGGCCGTACTTGTCACCTCGTAGACGTCCTCGTACATCGTACTGATGAATACCGAGCGTGGAAAGTACCACCGATGGGTCTTATACGACTTACGTGGCCGAGACGGTCGTATCGGATATACCCCGTGACCCGACATCGGCTTCTATCTACCCAAGCGGACGGTGTACGTCGATAATGAGCGCTCGGTACTGCTAGGACGTCGCTCTAAGGTGGCCACCAGCTTAACGACCGCCACCAAGCCGCATATTCGGCCGTCTGCGCGGCCAGACACTCTGGGGTAGATGAGGTGGCAGTTCGAGGTTTGCCAGACATGTAGCTTCCATCGGCGCTGAAGCAAGGTCGCACGATGGCCGTACTTGTGACCTCGTAGACGTCCTCGTACATCGCACTGATGAATGCCGAGCGTGGAAAGTACCACCGATGGGTCTTATACGACTTACGTGGCCGAGACGGTCGTATCGGATATACCCCGTGACCCGACATCGGCTTCTATCTACCCAAGCGGACGGTGTACGTCGATAATGAGCGCTCGGTACTGCTAGGACGTCGCTCTAAGGTGGCCACCAGCTTAACGACCGCCACCAAGCCGCATATTCGGCCGTCTACGCGGCCAGACACTCTGGGGTAGATGAGGTGGCAGTTCGAGGTTTGCCAGACATGTAGCTTCCATCGGCGCTGAAGCAAGGTCGCACGATGGCCGTACTTGTCACCTCGTAGACGTCCTCGTACATCGTACTGATGAATGCCGAGCGTGGAAAGTACCACCGATGGGTCTTATACGACTTACGTGGCCGAGACGGTCGTATCGGATATACCCCGTGACCCGACATCGGCTTCTATCTACCCAAGCGGACGGTGTACGTCGATAATGAGCGCTCGGTACTGCTAGGACGTCGCTCTAAGGTGGCCACCAGCTTAACGACCGCCACCAAGCCGCATATTCGGCCGTCTGCGCGGCCAGACACTCTGGGGTAGATGAGGTGGCAGTTCGAGGTTTGCCAGACATGTAGCTTCCATCGGCGCTGAAGCAAGGTCGCACGATGGCCGTACTTGTGACCTCGTAGACGTCCTCGTACATCGCACTGATGAATGCCGAGCGTGGAAAGTACCACCGATGGGTCTTATACGACTTACGTGGCCGAGACGGTCGTATCGGATATACCCCGTGACCCGACATCGGCTTCTCTCGACCCAAGCGGACTGTGTACGTCGATAATGAGCGCTCGGTACTGCTAGGACGTCGCTCTAAGGTGGCCACCAGCTTAACGACCGCCACCAAGCCGCATATTCGGCCGTCTGCGCGGCCAGACACTCTGGGGTAGATGAGGTGGCAGTTCGAGGTTTGCCAGACATGTAGCTTCCATCGGCGCTGAAGCAAGGTCGCACGATGGCTGTACTTGTGACCTCGTAGACGTCCTCGTACATCGCACTGATGAATGCCGAGCGTGGAAAGTACCACCGATGGGTCTTATACGACTTACGTGGCCGAGACGGTCGTATCGGATATACCCCGTGACCCGACATCGGCTTCTATCTACCCAAGCGGACGGTGTACGTCGATAATGAGCGCTCGGTACTGCTAGGACGTCGCTCTAAGGTGGCCACCAGCTTAACGACCGCCACCAAGCCGCATATTCGGCCGTCTGCGCGGCCAGACACTCTGGGGTAGATGAGGTGGCAGTTCGAGGTTTGCCAGACATGTAGCTTCCATCGGCGCTGAAGCAAGGTCGCACGATGGCCGTACTTGTGACCTCGTAGACGTCCTCGTACATCGCACTGATGAATGCCGAGCGTGGAAAGTACCACCGATGGGTCTTATACGACTTACGTGGCCGAGACGGTCGTATCGGATATACCCCGTGACCCGACATCGGCTTCTCTCGACCCAAGCGGACTGTGTACGTCGATAATGAGCGCTCGGTACTGCTAGGACGTCGCTCTAAGGTGGCCACCAGCTTAACGACCGCCACCAAGCCGCATATTCGGCCGTCTGCGCGGCCAGACACTCTGGGGTAGATGAGGTGGCAGGTCGAGGTTTGCCAGACATGTAGCTTCCATCGGCGCTGAAGCAAGGTCGCACGATGGCTGTACTTGTGACCTCGTAGACGTCCTCGTACATCGTACTGATGAGTGCCGAGCGTGGAAAGTACCACCGATGGGTCTTATACGACTTACGTGGCCGAGACGGTCGTATCGGATATACCCCGTGACCCGACATCGGCTTCTCTCGACCCAAGCGGACTGTGTACGTCGATAATGAGCGCTCGGTACTGCTAGGACGTCGCTCTAAGGTGGCCACCAGCTTAACGACCGCCACCAAGCCGCATATTCGGCCGTCTGCGCGGCCAGACACTCTGGGGTAGATGAGGTGGCAGGTCGAGGTTTGCCAGACATGTAGCTTCCATCGGCGCTGAAGCAAGGTCGCACGATGGCTGTACTTGTGACCTCGTAGACGTCCTCGTACATCGTACTGATGAATGCCGAGCGTGGAAAGTACCACCGATGGGTCTTATACGACTTACGTGGCCGAGACGGTCGTATCGGATATACCCCGTGACCCGACATCGGCTTCTCTCGACCCAAGCGGACTGTGTACGTCGATAATGAGCGCTCGGTACTGCTAGGACGTCGCTCTAAGGTGGCCACCAGCTTAACGACCGCCACCAAGCCGCATATTCGGCCGTCTGCGCGGCCAGACACTCTGGGGTAGATGAGGTGGCAGGTCGAGGTTTGCCAGACATGTAGCTTCCATCGGCGCTGAAGCAAGGTCGCACGATGGCTGTACTTGTGACCTCGTAGACGTCCTCGTACATCGTACTGATGAATGCCGAGCGTGGAAAGTACCACCGATGGGTCTTATACGACTTACGTGGCCGAGACGGTCGTATCGGATATACCCCGTGACCCGACATCGGCTTCTCTCGACCCAAGCGGACTGTGTACGTCGATAATGAGCGCTCGGTACTGCTAGGACGTCGCTCTAAGGTGGCCACCAGCTTAACGACCGCCACCAAGCCGCATATTCGGCCGTCTGCGCGGCCAGACACTCTGGGGTAGATGAGGTGGCAGGTCGAGGTTTGCCAGACATGTAGCTTCCATCGGCGCTGAAGCAAGGTCGCACGATGGCCGTACTTGTGACCTCGTAGACGTCCTCGTACATCGTACTGATGAATGCCGAGCGTGGAAAGTACCACCGATGGGTCTTATACGACTTACGTGGCCGAGACGGTCGTATCGGATATACCCCGTGACCCGACATCGGCTTCTATCTACCCAAGCGGACGGTGTACGTCGATAATGAGCGCTCGGTACTGCTAGGACGTCGCTCTAAGGTGGCCATCAGCGTAACGACCGCCACCAAGCCACATATTCGGCTGTCTGCGCGGCCAGACACTCTGGGGTAGATGAGGTGGCAGTTCGAGGTTTGCCAGACATGTAGCTTCCATCGGCGCTGAAGCAAGGTCGCACGATGGCCGTACTTGTGACCTCGTAGACGTCCTCGTACATCGTACTGATGAATACCGAGCGTGGAAAGTACCACCGATGGGTCTTATACGACTTACGTGGCCAAGACGGTCGTATCGGATATACCCCGTGACCCGACATCGGCTTCTCTCGACCCAAGCGGACTGTGTACGTCGATAATGAGCGCTCGGTACTGCTAGGACGTCGCTCTAAGGTGGCCACCAGCTTAACGACCGCCACCAAGCCGCATATTCGGCCGTCTGCGCGGCCAGACACTCTGGGGTAGATGAGGTGGCAGGTCGAGGTTTGCCAGACATGTAGCTTCCATCGGCGCTGAAGCAAGGTCGCACGATGGCCGTACTTGTGACCTCGTAGACGTCCTCGTACATCGTACAGATGAATGCCGAGCGTGGAAAGTACCCCCGACGTGTGTTCTGCGCCTTACGTGGCTGAGAATGTCGTATCGGATATACCCCGTGGTCTGACATCGGCTTCTCTCGACCCAAGCGGAATGCATACGTCGATAATGAGCGCACTGAACAGCTAGGAAGTCACTATGTGGTGGCTGCTAGCTTAAGAGACGCCGCTGAGCCGCATATTCGGCCGTCTGCGCGGTCAGACACTCTGGGGTAGATGAGGTGGCAGGTCGAGGTTTGCCAGACATGTAGCTTCCATCGGCGCTGAAGCAAGGTCGCACGATGGCCGTACTTGTCACCTCATAGACGTCCCCGTACATCGTACTGATGAATGCCGAGCGTGGAAAGTACCACCGATGGGTCTTATACGACTTACGTGGCCAAGACGGTCGTATCGGATATACCCCGTGACCCGACATCGGCTTCGAGAGTGGAAAGTACCCCCGACGTGTGTTCTGCGCCTTACGTGGCTGAGACGGTCGTGTCGGATATACCCCGAGACCCGACATCGGCTTCTCTCGACCCAAGCGAAATGCATACGTCGATAATGAGCGCTCGGTACTGCTAGGACGTCACTATGTGGTGGCTGCTCGCTTAAGGACCGCCGCTGAGCCGCATATTCGGCCGTCTGCGGGGTCAGACACTCTGGGGTAGATGAGGTGGCAGGTCGAGGTTTGCCAGACATGTAGCTTCCATCAGCGCTGAAGCAAGGTCGCACGATGGCCGTACTTGTCACCTCGTAGACGTCCTCGTACATCGTACTGATGAATGCCGAGCGTGGAAAGTACCACCGATGTGTCTTATACGACTTACGTGGCCGAGACGGTCGTATCGGATATACCCCGTGACCCGACATCGGCTTCTATCTACCCAAGCGGACTGTGTACGTCGATAATGAGCGCTCGGTACTGCTGGGACGTCGCTCTAAGGTGGCCACCAGCTTAACGACCGCCACCAAGCCACATATTCGGCTGTCTGCGCGGCCAGACACTCTGGGGTAGATGAGGTGGCAGGTCGAGGTTTGCCAGACATGTAGCTTCCATCGGCGCTGAAGCAAGGTCGCACGATGGCCGTACTTGTGACCTCGTAGACGTCCTCGTACATCGTACTGATGAATGCCGAGCGTGGAAAGTACCACCGATGTGTCTTATACGACTTACGTGGCCGAGACGGTCGTATCGGATATACCCCGTGACCCGACATCGGCTTCTCTCGACCCAAGCGGACTGTGTACGTCGATAATGAGCGCTCGGTACTGCTAGGACGTCGCTCTAAGGTGGCCACCAGCTTAACGACCGCCACCAAGCCGCATATTCGGCCGTCTGCGCGGCCAGACACTCTGGGGTAGATGAGGTGGCAGGTCGAGGTTTGCCAGACATGTAGCTTCCATCGGCGCTGAAGCAAGGTCGCACGATGGCCGTACTTGTGACCTCGTAGACGTCCTCGTACATCGTACAGATGAATGCCGAGCGTGGAAAGTACCCCCGACGTGTGTTATGCGCCTTACGTGACCGAGAAGGTCGTGTCGGATATACCCCGAGACCCGACATCGCCTTCTCTCGACCCAAGCGGAATGCATACGTCGATAATGAGCGCTCTGTGCAGCTAGGAAGTCGCTATGTGGTGGCCGCTAGCTTAACGACCGCCACCAAGCCACATATTCGGCTGTCTGCGCGGCCAGACACTCTGGGGTAGATGAGGTGGCAGGTCGAGGTTTGCCAGACATGTAGCTTCCATCGGCGCTGAAGCAAGGTCGCACGATGGCCGTACTTGTGACCTCGTAGACGTCCTCGTACATCGTACAGATGAATGCCGAGCGTGGAAAGTACCCCCGACGTGTCTTATACGACTTACGTGGCCGAGACGGTCGTATCGGATATACCCCGTGACCCGACATCGGCTTCTCTCGACCCAAGCGGACTGTGTACGTCGATAATGAGCGCTCGGTACTGCTAGGACGTCGCTCTAAGGTGGCCACCAGCTTAACGACCGCCACCAAGCCGCATATTCGGCCGTCTGCGCGGCCAGACACTCTGGGGTAGATGAGGTGGCAGGTCGAGGTTTGCCAGACATGTAGCTTCCATCGGCGCTGAAGCAAGGTCGCACGATGGCCGTACTTGTGACCTCGTAGACGTCCTCGTACATCGTACAGATGAATGCCGAGCGTGGAAAGTACCCCCGACGTGTGTTATGCGCCTTACGTGACCGAGAAGGTCGTGTCGGATATACCCCGAGACCCGACATCGCCTTCTCTCGACCCAAGCGGAATGCATACGTCGATAATGAGCGCTCTGTGCAGCTAGGAAGTCGCTATGTGGTGGCCGCTAGCTTAACGACCGCCACCAAGCCACATATTCGGCTGTCTGCGCGGCCAGACACTCTGGGGTAGATGTGGTGGCAGGTCGAGGTTTGCCAGACATGTAGCTTCCATCGGCGCTGAAGCAAGGTCGCACGATGGCCGTACTTGTGACCTCGTAGACGTACTCGTACATCGTACAGATGAATGCCGAGCGTGGAAAGTACCCCCGACGTGTGTTCTGCGCCTTACGTGGCTGAGAATGTCGTATCGGATATACCCCGTGGTCTGACATCGGCTTCTCTCGACCCAAGCGGAATGCATACGTCGATAATGAGCGCACTGTACAGCTAGGAAGTCACTATGTGGTGGCTGCTCGCTTAAGGACCGCCGCTGAGCCGCATATTCGGCCGTCTGCGCGGTCAGACACTCTGGGGTAGATGAGGTGGCAGGTCGAGGTTTGCCAGACATGTAGCTTCCATCGGCGCTGAAGCAAGGTCGCACGATGGCCGTACTTGTCACCTCGTAGACGTCCTCGTACATCGTACTGATGAATGCCGAGCGTGGAAAGTACCACCGATGGGTCTTATACGACTTACGTGGCCGAGACGGTCGTATCGGATATACCCCGTGACCCGACATCGGCTTCTCTCGACCCAAGCGGACTGTGTACGTCGATAATGAGCGCTCGGTACTGCTAGGACGTCGCTCTAAGGTGGCCACCAGCTTAACGACCGCCACCAAGCCGCATATTCGGCCGTCTGCGCGGCCAGACACTCTGGGGTAGATGAGGTGGCAGTTCGAGGTTTGCCAGACATGTAGCTTCCATCGGCGCTGAAGCAAGGTCGCACGATGGCCGTACTTGTGACCTCGTAGACGTCCTCGTACATCGCACTGATGAATGCCGAGCGTGGAAAGTACCACCGATGGGTCTTATACGACTTACGTGGCCGAGACGGTCGTATCGGATATACCCCGTGACCCGACATCGGCTTCTCTCGACCCAAGCGGACTGTGTACGTCGATAATGAGCGCTCGGTACTGCTAGGACGTCGCTCTAAGGTGGCCACCAGCTTAACGACCGCCACCAAGCCGCATATTCGGCCGTCTGCGCGGCCAGACACTCTGGGGTAGATGAGGTGGCAGGTCGAGGTTTGCCAGACATGTAGCTTCCATCGGCGCTGAAGCAAGGTCGCACAATGGCTGTACTTGTGACCTCGTAGACGTCCTCGTACATCGCACTGATGAATGCCGAGCGTGGAAAGTACCACCGATGGGTCTTATACGACTTACGTGGCCGAGACGGTCGTATCGGATATACCCCGTGACCCGACATCGGCTTCTATCTACCCAAGCGGACGGTGTACGTCGATAATGAGCGCTCGGTACTGCTAGGACGTCGCTCTAAGGTGGCCACCAGCTTAACGACCGCCACCAAGCCACATATTCGGCTGTCTGCGCGGCCAGACACTCTGGGGTAGATGAGGTGGCAGGTCGAGGTTTGCCAGACATGTAGCTTCCATCGGCGCTGAAGCAAGGTCGCACGATGGCCGTACTTGTGACCTCGTAGACGTCCTCGTACATCGTACTGATGAATGCCGAGCGTGGAAAGTACCCCCGACCTGTGTTCTGCGCCTTACGTGGCTGAGAATGTCGTATCGGATATACCCCGTGGTCCGACATCGGCTTCTCTCGACCCAAGCGGAATGCATACGTCGATAATGAGCGCACTGTACAGCTAGGAAGTCACTATGTGGTGGCTGCTAGCTTAAGGACCGCCGCTGAGCCGCATATTCGGCCGTCTGCGCGGTCAGACACTCTGGGGTAGATGAGGTGGCAGGTCGAGGTTTGCCAGACATGTAGCTTCCATCGGCGCTGAAGCAAGGTCGCACGATGGCCGTACTTGTGACCTCGTAGACGTCCTCGTACATCGTACAGATGAATGCCGAGCGTGGAAAGTACCCCCGACGTGTGTTCTGCGCCTTACGTGGCTGAGAATGTCGTGTCGGATATACCCCGAGACCCGACATCGGCTTCTCTCGACCCAAGCGGAATGCATACGTCGATAATGAGCGCACTGTACAGCTAGGAAGTCACTATGTGGTGGCTGCTAGCTTAAGGACCGCCGCTGAGCCGCATATTCGGCCGTCTGCGCGGTCAGACACTCTGGGGTAGATGAGGTGGCAGGTCGAGGTTTGCCAGACATGTAGCTTCCATCGGCGCTGAAGCAAGGTCGCACGATGGCCGTACTTGTGACCTCGTAGACGTCCTCGTAGACGTCCTCGTACAGATGATTGCCGAGGGTGGAAAATACCACCGGCGTGCCTTACGTGACCGAGACGGTCGTATCGGATATACCCCGTGACCCGACATCGGCTTCGAGAGTGGAAAGTACCCCCGACGTGTGTTCTGCGCCTTACGTGGCTGAGACGGTCGTGTCGGATATACCCCGAGACCCGACATCGGCTTTTCTCGACCCAAGCGGAATGCATACGTCGATAATGAGCGCTCGGTACTGCTAGGACGTCACTATGTGGTGGCTGCTAGCTTAAGGACCGCCGCTGAGCTGCATATTCGGCCGTCTGCGGGGTCAGACACTCTGGGGTAGATGAGGTGGCAGGTCGAGGTTTGCCAGACATGTAGCTTCCATCAGCGCTGAAGCAAGGTCGCACGATGGCCGTACTTGTCACCTCGTAGACGTCCTCGTACATCGTACAGATGAATGCCGAGCGTGGAAAGTACCCCCGACGTGTGTTCTGCGCCTTACGTGGCTGAGAATGTCGTATCGGATATACCCCGTGGTCTGACATCGGCTTCTCTCGACCCAAGCGGAATGCATACGTCGATAATGAGCGCTCGGTACTGCTAGGACGTCACTATGTGGTGGCTGATCGCTTAACCCCTTGGACGCGGGGGGTTGGAAATTGGTATTATGCTGTTCTGAACAGCATAAGAACATCTTGGTTTCACTATGTATCTAATTCCGCAAAAGACGATCATCGTCGTCTCCCATATTTTGGATGCATGTGATTGGTCCACGTGTGAAAATGAACGAATTCGATTGGACGATGAAACAGATGGATTGAAGTACCTCGAAGAGCCGGTCTAAATATTTTTTAAAAATATATTGTTGGTTCCCCTTTGCCGCCTTCCAACCAAGCCACTCATTCTTCTTTTTTCGCCGAGGGGGAGACAAGCTATAGCGTATTGCATCGATTTCAACGCCATTTGCCCACTTCTGCGCAAGGAAAAATGGTCGTTGAGTCCCGCTACGAAGCATCAAGCCCAGTACGTTGTGCCTTGTTGAGCTTATATATCATAACTATACTAATGTGTGTCCATGCAATCGTGGTTTCAGCTCCAATAACGCCAAACCCGGGTAAACTACGAAGAATGGTAAGCGATGGGGGAGGGGGAATCGGGAAGACGAGCTACTGGCGTATATTCGCGCCGACAAGGATCTCTTCTGCCCGTTCAACATGTCAAGATTTGCGGTGCGCTCGCTCACCGGGAAACGCCAGTACGTATCTGCGAATTTGACGGTTGCATCACATTATTGGCAGCTAACCCTTACCATCTATTGCATTTTACTTCAAAGCACTACAGCTCCGAAAGCCCCTCCGCGTCCGAAACGGTAAGCGTGTGCTCCACGCACTGCATAAACGAGCAAATCACCGCAAGAAAAGCGCTGCAACAGTACCAGTACCTGATGCGATCGTAGTGAGCTTTCATGAGAATGTCTTACTCACCCTATTGTTTGTGTGAATAGCTGGCAACGGCGAAGCCCCCTTTCTACAAGCCGCGCCCGTAGCAGACGTCATTTTGTCCACCAAGAAACTTGTTTCTGAAGGTATATGATTTTAGCGGTATGCCGACATGTTGAAAAGTTGCTGACTGGGATTGCTTACTTGTTATAGATTATGCTGACACGATCACCACCCGTGATCATGATGATTCCGCTAGTGCTGGAGATGACAAGGCAGAGCTGTGCGAGATCGACAGTCTTCAACGAGATCTGACCTTTTTCGAGTCGGATGGACGAATCCAAGCCAGAGCTTTCGCATACGTTCAAAGGTGGTATGTGTTTGTTTTGTGTATGCTGGCATGTACAATGACTAACTATATTGTTATGCTGTCAAGGTCGTTCGAAGTGCTCAGCTTTTCTACTGTTTCTTGCCGAGCGTATTTTGTCTTCTACGAAGGACACAGACAAACCCCAAATGGAAGCAAACTCTGGGCGCAAGGCTTCCAAAGATCAAGGACAAACAGTTTCAGGCACCGACAATGGAGAAGTAGAGCTGCAATACCGAGAAAGTTCGAGAAAATACAAAATGCTTCAATCCACGAATTTGTGCAATGTGTTGTATTGATACTCGCTGTGTGTGTGACAGATTCAATTAGGACAGCAAAGAACTATTTCATGGACTCGTTGATGAGGGGTTAGTGACTCTGAAAGAAGAAGGCCATACAGACGTCAGACTTTAGCTTCTTGCGAGACTGCACACGGAGGACGTCGAGTAGAAGGAATATTTTCAGTAGCAAAACCTTAGCTGGTGTTGTGTAATACATGTCGACTGCTTTTGTGGGGTTACTACAATAATGAGCAGTGCAGCTACTGCACCCGTGGTGTAGCTGCACTACGTACGATCTCATGCGGTCGATGCTTGGCAAACTAAGCGACAGAGCAGCCCTCCGCTCTGATCTCGGCTGGCGAGCTGGTATTGGGCGTCCCGTTCGGCGCGGGGGCGTGCAGTAGCTAGGAGACGTCGTTGTCCAAGGTGTGATGGTCACTCATTACCAAATTTCCCGGTGTTGTTGTGCCTCCTTCCCGCCTCCTTATGCCGCCTCTACTTCCCAACTCCAAATTTAAAAAATATCGAGATTGCGTGACGTCGTGCAAGTAGTTGTGATTGGCTTAAATGAGATCCCCTCAGAACGTACCTCCTTTGCGGGAATTATTATCGGAGAGGTTAGCTACAATGTGCACGAAAAACGTCCAAACTTATACTGGAATAAAGTATTTATATTTTACGCCATACTATTTCTTATGCCGTCCGGGAGGGTTTAAGGGTTTTAGTATGCCGTCCATGTCACCCCTCCGCGTCCAAGGGGTTAAGGACCGCCGCTGAGCCGCATATTCGGCCGTCTGCGGGGTCAGACACTCTGGGGTAGATGAGGTGGCAGGTCGAGGTTTGCCAGACATGTAGCTTCCATCGGCGCTGAAGCAAGGTCGCACGATGGCCGTACTTGTCACCTCGTAGACGTCCTCGTACATCGTACTGATGAATGCCGAGCGTGGAAAGTACCCCCGACGTGTGTTCTGCGCCTTACGTGGCTGAGAATGTCGTATCGGATATACCCCGTGGTCTGACATCGGCTTCTCTCGACCCAAGCGGAATGCATACGTCGATAATGAGCGCTCGGTACTGCTAGGACGTCGCTCTAAGGTGGCCACCAGCTTAACGACCGCCACCAAGCCGCATATTCGGTCGTCTGCGCGGCCAGACACTCTGGGGTAGATGAGGTGGCAGGTCGAGGTTTGCCAGACATGTAGCTTCCATCGGCGCTGAAGCAAGGTCGCACGATGGCCGTACTTGTGACCTCGTAGACGTACTCGTACATCGTACAGATGAATGCCGAGCGTGGAAAGTACCCCCGACGTGTGTTCTGCGCCTTACGTGGCTGAGAATGTCGTATCGGATATACCCCGTGGTCTGACATCGGCTTCTCTCGACCCAAGCGGAATGCATACGTCGATAATGAGCGCACTGTACAGCTAGGAAGTCACTATGTGGTGGCTGCTCGCTTAAGGACCGCCGCTGAGCCGCATATTCGGCCGTCTGCGCGGTCAGACACTCTGGGGTAGATGAGGTGGCAGGTCGAGGTTTGCCAGACATGTAGCTTCCATCGGCGCTGAAGCAAGGTCGCACGATGGCCGTACTTGTCACCTCGTAGACGTCCTCGTACATCGTACTGATGAATGCCGAGCGTGGAAAGTACCACCGATGGGTCTTATACGACTTACGTGGCCGAGACGGTCGTATCGGATATACCCCGTGACCCGACATCGGCTTCTCTCGACCCAAGCGGACTGTGTACGTCGATAATGAGCGCTCGGTACTGCTAGGACGTCGCTCTAAGGTGGCCACCAGCTTAACGACCGCCACCAAGCCGCATATTCGGCCGTCTGCGCGGCCAGACACTCTGGGGTAGATGAGGTGGCAGTTCGAGGTTTGCCAGACATGTAGCTTCCATCGGCGCTGAAGCAAGGTCGCACGATGGCCGTACTTGTGACCTCGTAGACGTCCTCGTACATCGCACTGATGAATGCCGAGCGTGGAAAGTACCACCGATGGGTCTTATACGACTTACGTGGCCGAGACGGTCGTATCGGATATACCCCGTGACCCGACATCGGCTTCTCTCGACCCAAGCGGACTGTGTACGTCGATAATGAGCGCTCGGTACTGCTAGGACGTCGCTCTAAGGTGGCCACCAGCTTAACGACCGCCACCAAGCCGCATATTCGGCCGTCTGCGCGGCCAGACACTCTGGGGTAGATGAGGTGGCAGGTCGAGGTTTGCCAGACATGTAGCTTCCATCGGCGCTGAAGCAAGGTCGCACGATGGCTGTACTTGTGACCTCGTAGACGTCCTCGTACATCGCACTGATGAATGCCGAGCGTGGAAAGTACCACCGATGGGTCTTATACGACTTACGTGGCCGAGACGGTCGTATCGGATATACCCCGTGACCCGACATCGGCTTCTATCTACCCAAGCGGACGGTGTACGTCGATAATGAGCGCTCGGTACTGCTAGGACGTCGCTCTAAGGTGGCCACCAGCTTAACGACCGCCACCAAGCCGCATATTCGGTCGTCTGCGCGGCCAGACACTCTGGGGTAGATGAGGTGGCAGGTCGAGGTTTGCCAGACATGTAGCTTCCATCGGCGCTGAAGCAAGGTCGCACGATGGCCGTACTTGTGACCTCGTAGACGTCCTCGTACATCGTACAGATGAATGCCGAGCGTGGAAAGTACCCCCGACGTGTGTTCTGCGCCTTACGTGGCTGAGAATGTCGTATCGGATATACCCCGTGGTCTGACATCGGCTTCTCTCGACCCAAGCGGAATGCATACGTCGATAATGAGCGCACTGTACAGCTAGGAAGTCACTATGTGGTGGCTGCTAGCTTAAGGACCGCCGCTGAGCCGCATATTCGGCCGTCTGCGCGGTCAGACACTCTGGGGTAGATGAGGTGGCAGGTCGAGGTTTGCCAGACATGTAGCTTCCATCGGCGCTGAAGCAAGGTCGCACGATGGCCGTACTTGTGACCTCGTAGACGTCCTCGTACATCGTACAGATGAATGCCGAGCGTGGAAAGTACCCCCGACGTGTGTTCTGCGCCTTACGTGGCTGAGAATGTCGTGTCGGATATACCCCGAGACCCGACATCGGCTTCTCTCGACCCAAGCGGAATGCATACGTCGATAATGAGCGCACTGTACAGCTAGGAAGTCACTATGTGGTGGCTGCTAGCTTAAGGACCGCCGCTGAGCCGCATATTCGGCCGTCTGCGCGGTCAGACACTCTGGGGTAGATGAGGTGGCAGGTCGAGGTTTGCCAGACATGTAGCTTCCATCGGCGCTGAAGCAAGGTCGCACGAAGGGCGTACTTGTGACCTCGTAGACGTCCTCGTAGACGTCCTCGTACAGATGATTGCCGAGGGTGGAAAATACCACCGGCGTGCCTTACGTGACCGAGACGGTCGTATCGGATATACCCCGTGACCCGACATCGGCTTCGAGAGTGGAAAGTACCCCCGACGTGTGTTCTGCGCCTTACGTGGCTGAGACGGTCGTGTCGGATATACCCCGAGACCCGACATCGGCTTTTCTCGACCCAAGCGGAATGCATACGTCGATAATGAGCGCTCGGTACTGCTAGGACGTCACTATGTGGTGGCTGCTAGCTTAAGGACCGCCGCTGAGCTGCATATTCGGCCGTCTGCGGGGTCAGACACTCTGGGGTAGATGAGGTGGCAGGTCGAGGTTTGCCAGACATGTAGCTTCCATCAGCGCTGAAGCAAGGTCGCACGATGGCCGTACTTGTCACCTCGTAGACGTCCTCGTACATCGTACTGATGAATGCCGAGCGTGGAAAGTACCACCGATGTGTCTTATACGACTTACGTGGCCGAGACGGTCGTATCGGATATACCCCGTGACCCGACATCGGCTTCTATCGACCCAAGCGGACTGTGTACGTCGATAATGAGCGCTCGGTACTGCTAGGACGTCGCTCTAAGGTGGCCACCAGCTTAACGACCGCCACCAAGCCGCATATTCGGTCGTCTGCGCGGCCAGACACTCTGGGGTAGATGAGGTGGCAGGTCGAGGTTTGCCAGACATGTGGCTTCCATCGGCGCTGAAGCAAGGTCGCACGATGGCCGTACTTGTGACCTCGTAGACGTCCTCGTACATCGTACAGATGAATGCCGAGCGTGGAAAATACCATCGACGACGTGTGTTATGCCCTTACGTGACCGAGACGGTCGTATCGGATATACCCCGTGACCCGACATCGGCTTCTATCGACCCAAGCGGGCTGTGTACGTCGATAATGAGCGCTCGGTACTGCTAGGACGTCGCTCTAAGGTGGCCACCAGCTTAACGACCGCCACCAAGCCGCATATTCGGTCGTCTGCGCGGCCAGACACTCTGGGGTAGATGAGGTGGCAGGTCGAGGTTTGCCAGACATGTGGCTTCCATCGGCGCTGAAGCAAGGTCGCACGATGGCCGTACTTGTGACCTCGTAGACGTCCTCGTACATCGTACAGATGAATGCCGAGCGTGGAAAATACCATCGACGACGTGTGTTATGCCCTTACGTGACCGAGACGGTCGTATCGGATATACCCCGTGACCCGACATCGGCTTCTATCGACCCAAGCGGGCTGTGTACGTCGATAATGAGCGCTCGGTACTGCTAGGACGTCGCTCTAAGGTGGCCACCAGCTTAACGACCGCCACCAAGCCACATATTCGGCTGTCTGCGCGGCCAGACACTCTGGGGTAGATGAGGTGGCAGGTCGAGGTTTGCCAGACATGTAGCTTCCATCGGCGCTGAAGCAAGGTCGCACGATGGCCGTACTTGTGACCTCGTAGACGTCCTCGTACATCGTACTGATGAATGCCGAGCGTGGAAAGTACCCCCGACCTGTGTTCTGCGCCTTACGTGGCTGAGAATGTCGTATCGGATATACCCCGTGGTCCGACATCGGCTTCTCTCGACCCAAGCGGAATGCATACGTCGATAATGAGCGCACTGTACAGCTAGGAAGTCACTATGTGGTGGCTGCTAGCTTAAGGACCGCCGCTGAGCCGCATATTCGGCCGTCTGCGCGGTCAGACACTCTGGGGTAGATGAGGTGGCAGGTCGAGGTTTGCCAGACATGTAGCTTCCATCGGCGCTGAAGCAAGTTCGCACGATGGCCGTACTTGTGACCTCGTAGACGTCCTCGTAGATGTCCTCGTACAGATGATTGCCGAGCGTGGAAAATACCACCGACGTGCCTTACGTGACCGAGACGGTCGTATCGGATATACCCCGTGACCCGACATCGGCTTCGAGAGTGGAAAGTACCCCCGACGTGTGTTCTGCGCCTTACGTGGCTGAGACGGTCGTGTCGGATATACCCCGAGACCCGACATCGGCTTCTCTCGACCCAAGCGGAATCCATACGTCGATAATGAGCGCTCTGTACAGCTAGGAAGTCGCTATGTGGTGGCCGCTAGCTTAACGACCGCCACCAAGCCACATATTCGGCTGTCTGCGCGGCCAGACACTCTGGGGTAGATGAGGTGGCAGGTCGAGGTTTGCCAGACATGTAGCTTCCATCGGCGCTGAAGCAAGGTCGCACGATGGCCGTACTTGTGACCTCGTAGACGTCCTAGTAGACGTCCTCGTACATCGTACAGATGAATGCCCAGCGTGGAAAGTACCCCCGACGTGTGGTATGCGCCTTACGGGACCGAGAAGGGCGTATCGGATATACCCCGTGACCCGACATCGGCTTCTCTCGACCCAAGCGGAATGCATACGTCGATAATGAGCGCTCGGTACTGCTAGGACGTCACTATGTGGTGGCTGCTAGCTTAAGGACCGCCGCTGAGCCGCATATTCGGCCGTCTGCGCGGTCAGACACTCTGGGGTAGATGAGGTGGCAGGTCGAGGTTTGCCAGACATGTAGCTTCCATCGGCGCTGAAGCAAGTTCGCACGATGGCTGTACTTGTGACCTCGTAGACGTCCTCGTAGACGTCCTTGTACATCGTACTGATGAATGCCGAGCGTGGAAAGTACCACCGATGGGTCTTACACGACTAACGTAGCCGAGACGGTCGTATCGGATATACCCCGTGACCCGACATCGGCTTCTATCGACCCAAGCGGACTGTGTACGTCGATAATGAGCGCTCTGTACAGCTAGGAAGTCGCTATGTGGTGGCCGCTAGCTTAACGACCGCCACCAAGCCACATATTCGGCTGTCTGCGCGGCCAGACACTCTGGGGTAGATGTGGTGGCAGGTCGAGGTTTGCCAGACATGTAGCTTCCATCGGCGCTGAAGCAAGGTCGCACGATGGCCGTACTTGTGACCTCGTAGACGTCCTAGTAGACGTCCTTGTACATCGTACAGATGAATGCCCAGCGTGGAAAGTACCCCCGACGTGTGGTATGCGCCTTACGGGACCGAGAAGGGCGTATCGGATATACCCCGTGACCCGACATCGGCTTCTCTCGACCCAAGCGGAATGCATACGTCGATAATGAGCGCTCGGTACTGCTAGGACGTCACTATGTGGTGGCTGCTAGCTTAAGGACCGCCGCTGAGCCGCATATTCGGCCGTCTGCGCGGTCAGACACTCTGGGGTAGATGTGGTGGCAGGTCGAGGTTTGCCAGACATGTAGCTTCCATCGGCGCTGAAGCAAGTTCGCACGATGGCTGTACTTGTGACCTCGTAGACGTCCTCGTAGACGTCCTTGTACATCGTACTGATGAATGCCGAGCGTGGAAAGTACCACCGATGGGTCTTACACGACTAACGTAGCCGAGACGGTCGTATCGGATATACCCCGTGACCCGACATCGGCTTCTATCGACCCAAGCGGACTGTGTACGTCGATAATGAGCGCTCTGTACAGCTAGGAAGTCGCTATGTGGTGGCCGCTAGCTTAACGACCGCCACCAAGCCACATATTCGGCTGTCTGCGCGGCCAGACACTCTGGGGTAGATGAGGTGGCAGGTCGAGGTTTGCCAGACATGTAGCTTCCATCGGCGCTGAAGCAAGGTCGCACGATGGCCGTACTTGTGACCTCGTAGACGTCCTTGTACATCGTACTGATGAATGCCGAGCGTGGAAAGTACCACCGATGGGTCTTATACGACTTACGTGGCCGAGACGGTCGTATCGGATATACCCCGTGACCCGACATCGGCTTCTCTCGACCCAAGCGGACTGTGTACGTCGATAATGAGCGCTCGGTACTGCTAGGACGTCGCTCTAAGGTGGCCACCAGCTTAACGACCGCCACCAAGCCACATATTCGGCTGTCTGCGCGGCCAGACACTCTGGGGTAGATGTGGTGGCAGGTCGAGGTTTGCCGGACATGTAGCTTCCATCGGCGCTGAAGCAAGGTCGCACGATGGCCGTACTTGTCACCTCGTAGACGTCCTCGTACATCGTACAGATGAATGCCGAGCGTGGAAAGTACCCCCGACGTGTGTTATGCGCCTTACGTGGCTGAGACGGTCGTGTCGGATATACCCCGAGACCCGACATCGGCTTCTCTCGACCCAAGCGGAATGCATACGTCGATAATGAGCGCTCTGTACAGCTAGGAAGTCGCTATGTGGTGGCCGCTACGCCACCAAGCCGCCTATTCGGCTGTCTGCGCGGCCAGACACTCTGGGGTAGATGTGGTGGCAGGTCGAGGTTTGCCAGACATGTAGCTTCCATCGGCGCTGAAGCAAGGTCGCAGGATGGCTGTACTTGTGACCTCGTAGACGTCCTAGTAGACGTCCTTGTACATCGTACAGATGAATGCCGAGCGTGGAAAGTACCCCCGACGTGTGTTCTGCGCCTTACGTGGCTGAGAATGTCGTATCGGATATACCCCGTGGTCTGACATCGGCTTCTCTCGACCCAAGCGGAATGCATACGTCGATAATGAGCGCTCGGTACTGCTAGGACGTCACTATGTGGTGGCTGATCGCTTAAGGACCGCCGCTGAGCCGCATATTCGGCCGTCTGCGGGGTCAGACACTCTGGGGTAGATGAGGTGGCAGGTCGAGGTTTGCCAGACATGTAGCTTCCATCGGCGCTGAAGCAAGGTCGCACGATGGCCGTACTTGTCACCTCGTAGACGTCCTCGTACATCGTACTGATGAATGCCGAGCGTGGAAAGTACCCCCGACGTGTGTTCTGCGCCTTACGTGGCTGAGAATGTCGTATCGGATATACCCCGTGACCCGACATCGGCTTCTCTCGACCCAAGCGGAATGCATACGTCGATAATGAGCGCTCGGTACTGCTAGGACGTCACTATGTGGTGGCTGCTAGCTTAAGGACCGCCGCTGAGCCGCATATTCGGCTGTCTGCGCGGCCAGACACTCTGGGGTAGATGTGGTGGCAGGTCGAGGTTTGCCGGACATGTAACTTCTATCGGCGCTGAAGCAAGGTCGCACGATGGCCGTACTTGTGACCTCGTAGACGTCCTCGTACATCGTACAGATGAATGCCGAGCGTGGAAAGTACCCCCGACGTGTGTTATGCGCCTTACGTGGCTGAGACGGTCGTATCGGATATACCCCGTGACCCGACATCGGCTTCTCTCGACCCAAGCGGAATGCATACGTCGATAATGAGCGCTCGGTACTGCTAGGACGTCGCTCTAAGGTGGCCACCAGCTTAACGACCGCCACCAAGCCACATATTCGGCTGTCTGCGCGGCCAGACACTCTGGGGTAGATGTGGTGGCAGGTCGAGGTTTGCCGGACATGTAACTTCTATCGGCGCTGAAGCAAGGTCGCACGATGGCCGTACTTGTGACCTCGTAGACGTCCTCGTACATCGTACAGATGAATGCCGAGCGTGGAAAGTACCCCCGACGTGTGTTATACGACTTACGTGGCCGAGACGGTCGTATCGGATATACCCCGTGACCCGACATCGGCTTCTATCTACCCAAGCGGACGGTGTACGTCGATAATGAGCGCTCGGTACTGCTTGGACGTCGCTCTAAGGTGGCCACCAGCTTAACGACCGCCACCAAGCCACATATTCGGCTGTCTGCGCGGCCAGACACTCTGGGGTAGATGTGGTGGCAGGTCGAGGTTTGCCAGACATGTAGCTTCCATCGGCGCTGAAGCAAGGTCGCACGATGGCCGTACTTGTGACCTCGTAGACGTCCTCGTACATCGTACAGATGAATGCCGAGCGTGGAAAGTACCCCCGACGTGTGTTCTGCGCCTTAGGCCCTGGTTTCTCCGTCGGTGTCTGGGTCTGGGGATTAACGCTCACAGTAATTCCCAGAGACGACCCTCGACAGTGGGGTCTAGGGTTTTACCTGTTAATTTACATACACTCGTAAACTCGCTAGCTCGTGCTGCTCCAACCAGAGCTCTGCGCCCAGAGCTCCAACCATTTCATAATCTGGCGCGAACCAGGCGCTCGCGCCACGCGCCTCTAATACCCATTCAAGCTCATGGGGGAGGTCTTCGATGCTACGAGGAACTCGCTCTGGACACCTTCCATGGGAGAGCTCCAGTCACTGGAGTTCTCCCTTGCCCAAGTGCTCCCATGGAGCCGCAGCAACAGGTACTACTGCGGCAGCACCATAGTACTGTACATGTATCTTCATATTTGTCTTCGATCGTGTGATCGCGATCGCAAAGCGCCTACCTCTCGCTCTCGATGCCTATCTGAGAATAAAATCTTTTTTTATTCTCACCCCCTTGGGGGTGGGAATTAATGGCCCGTCGGAGAATAAACTGCTGGCCAATCAAAATCGTTTCAGGTAATCCCCAGACCCAGACACCGACGGAGAAACCACGCCCTTACGTGGCTGAGAATGTCGTATCGGATATACCCCGTGGTCCGACATCGGCTTCTCTCGACCCAAGCGGAATGCATACGTCGATAATGAGCGCACTGTACTGCTAGGACGTCACTATGTGGTGGCTGCTAGCTTAAGGACCGCCGCTGAGCCGCATATTCGGCCGTCTGCGCGGTCAGACACTCTGGGGTAGATGAGGTGGCAGGTCGAGGTTTGCCAGACATGTAGCTTCCATCGGCGCTGAAGCAAGGTCGCACGATGGCCGTACTTGTCACCTCGTAGACGTCCTCGTACAGATGATTGCCGAGCGTGGAAAATACCACCGACGTGCCTTACGTGACCGAGACGGATATACCCCGTGACCCGACATCGGCTTCGAGAGTGGAAAGTACCCCCGACGTGTGTTATGCGCCTTACGTGGCTGAGACGGTCGTGTCGGATATACCCCGAGACCCGACATCGGCTTCTCTCGACCCAAGCGGAATGCATACGTCGATAATGAGCGCTCTGTACAGCTAGGAAGTCGCTATGTGGTGGCCGCTACGCCACCAAGCCGCCTATTCGGCTGTCTGCGCGGCCAGACACTCTGGGGTAGATGTGGTGGCAGGTCGAGGTTTGCCAGACATGTAGCTTCCATCGGCGCTGAGGCGAGGTCGCACGATGGCAGTACTTGGCGCCTCACCGCCATCCTCGTACATCGTACATATGAATTCCGAGTATTTAAAGTACCGCGAACGTGTCTAATGAGCCTTACGTGGCCGAGACGGTCGTGTCGGATATACCCCGTGACCCGACACACGCTTGTCTCGACCCAAGCGACCCGCGTACGTCGATAATGATCGCTCAGTACTGCTAGGACGTTGCTATGTAGCGTTAGCCAGCTCAACGACCACCGCCGAGCCGCATTTTCGACCGTCTGTGTGGTCAGGCACTCTGATGTAGATGTGGTGGCAGGTCGAGGTTTGCCGGCATGTAGCTTGCATCGGCGTCGAAACAATGGCACACGATGCCGGTACTTGTGGCCTCGTAGACGTCCTCGCACATCGTACAGATGAATGCCGAGCGTTGAAAGTACCGCGGGCGTTTCTAATGTGCCTTACGTGGCCGAGACCATCGTGTCTGATATACCCCGTGACCCGACACTGGCTTCTCTCGGCCCGAGCGGATCGCATACGTCGATAGGAGCGCTCAGTACTGCTAGGACGTCGCTTCGGGGTGGCCGCCAGCTCAACGACCGCCGCCGACGTGTCTTATTAGAGGCTTTCAGAAGTACCTCAAAATAAAAACACGTAGCCAAATACACGTATCGACGTTACCGACTTTTGATACGTATTTTCCATCGAAAGTCTTGGGTTCAATGATCAAAATCACGTAGCAAAAACACGTATCGAGGGTGTCGGAGCACATTTGGGTGATAAATATCGAGCACTCAGTCATTCTAACGTCTTCTTCATCGCCCCTCAGCTATTTGTGACCTCGCACTTGCCTAGATTCGCTTAGTTCGCGTCGCTTCTTGTGTTTTGTTGCTACGTGTTTTTGGATTACAAAAAGCGGTAAGAAGGCCCAGCCTTTCAGTTTAACGGGAGTGAAAAACACGTAGGCTCGTGCCAGAAAAGTTTTGTGAACCACACTACGTATATTTCACTACCGTTTTTCTAAAAAAAACAGTCCTTTTGAAAGCCTCTATTAGTCTTACGTGGCCAAGCCGGTCGTGTCAGATATACCCCGTGACCCGACGCCAGTTTGGCTCGCATTAATTTACTCGCGGCCGAAGCTTAAGCTCTCAACAATATTGCTGTCACACAGTAACTTCCCGACCGAAAAGATGGTCCGACTGAACGCAGAATATCCGATACGTTCCTATCGTTAAGGCCAACAACAAACGAAATTTGCCATTGATCGTCAAAGACATCAACATCCCGGGAGTGATAGACTCGTCGATCTAACGGTAATACGCCAATACCACCATTAACAAGAACCAGAATCTATTTGTCGACAACGTTCGCTGTGAGCTACGATTTTGTTTTGATATTTCTGAAGAGTAATGCTGTTCAGCTTCCTGAAGATTGATAACATCAATCTCGTTCAGAACGGTATGAACAACGCACGACGCTACAATTTGGTAGACAGCTCCGTTATTTCCCACGATGTCAGACTGGCAATCCAATCAGTCAGCTTGCACAATTCATAAGTCAATATTGACTTTGTTGTGTTCGCAAATACAAGTTCCAAGCTTGAGTTCCCTACCGCGGCTGCCACATCCATCATCAGTGTGTCTCTCACGGATGGAATTTATTCTTACGCTGACATCGATCGTGCCATCCAAGCTGCACTATCCAACGCAGGGGCCTACTTGATCAACTCAAACATGAACGTTATCTACCTTCAGATCGAAAATAACTCGACGTACACTGTACTTGTGTCCGAGCGACGTGACTCCGGTGCCGATATAGCTTCCAGCGGGGTACACTCGCCCTGCAACAGGCCTGTACTCAAGAGGTGCTGAATTGCTATTAATAATGGTCGCACGCACATCTCGTCTGGAGATTCACAAAGCGGAATTCGGTTCCGTGCTCGGTTTCTACACCGGCATGGCGCGTTGATGGTGTACACTGTATTATAACTCTATGCCGAGCGCCTTGTCATCAATAAGCGCACAGACACCTCCGTCATCCTTTATACGTTGGCGTGAGCTAGAGTAGGAGGCTATTATCGTAATTTGCGGTAATCTAATTTAATTTCTAAATGGGTTTCTAATGGTCCTATCGTTTCTATTGATATATCACTTGATTTCAGTACGTCCTGCACTGACCAATCAATGCACGAGCGAATCTTGGGCCAGCCAATCACAGCGATGATTAGACGCACTGATGATGAGATGCGCACCGGCTCCACCGTTGAGCCAACCAATCACAGCACGCTGAGTCGTACCGTACTTTTTTACTTGATTTCATTATAAGTTGGAGGATGGATGTCGCGGAGAAGGGGTGCTTAAGCGACTTGACTTCAGTATTGAATGATAGGATGGGCACCGTGACTCCCGCCCTCTCGGATTTTGTATAGTAGAATGAGGTGATTGGTGCCGAGCCAGCGGCACTGCCGACAGGATCTGGCAAGGCTCACTCGAGATTCTGCCGCGCATCACCTCCCAACCCGTGCCTACCGACTCTATGGCGCGGAGCTCCGACGGCGATTACCCACCAGCACGACCGATCCAACCCGCTGCGAGCCCGTCATCTGTCGGTAACGTGGACTCACAACCTCAAGCGACTGGCGTGAGGGCTCCTGGACCTCCGAAGCGCCTCCATTTTCAACGTGGAGGGTGGGTGGGGACCGGAGCTCAACTGTCGGTCGCTAAACATGTTGAACGACGACGCGGCACCGGCGATCACTCGCTCATTGACCGGCTTCGAGCGCGCATCGCAATGAGACCACAGACATCAAGTGCTGCTAGTCTAAGTGCAGCGAGTCCCAATGCTGCTTCTGCATCGCCGGGTGCTGCTAGCCCGCGTACTGTTAGCCCGAGTGCGTGTCCAAGTACTGCTGAGTTGCCCGGTACTGCTATTTCGAGTGCTGCTGCGTTGCCAGGTATTGCTAGTCCACGCGATGCCAGCCCGCCTGCTGCGAGTTCGAGTAGAGCAAGCCCCAGTGCTGTTGCTGCTACTACGTCGCCGGGAGGTGCTAGCCCGCGTACTGTTAGCCCGAGTGCGAGTCCAAGTACTGCTGAGTTGCCCGGTACTGCTATTTCGAGTGCTGCTGCGTTGCCAGGTGCTGCTGCGTTGCCAGGTGCTGCTAGTCCACGCGATGCCAGCCCGCCTGCTGCGAGTTCGAGTAGAGCAAGCCCCAGTGCTGTTGCTGCTACTACGTCGCCGGGAGGTGCTAGCCCGCGTACTGTTAGCCCGAGTGCGAGTCCAAGTACTGCTGCGTTGCCAGGTGCTGCTAGTCCACGCGCTGCCAGTCCGCCTGCTGCGAGTTCGAGTGCAGCAAGCCCCAGTGCTGATGCTGCTACCCCGTCGCCGGGGGCTGCTAGCCCGCGTACTGTTAGCCCGATTGCCAGGCCAAGTGCTGCTGCTAGTCTACGCGCTGCCAGTCCACCTGCTGTGAGTTCGAGTGCAACAAGCCCCTGTGATGATGCTGCTACTGCTTCACCGGGCGCTGCTAACCGGCGTACTGTTGCTGCTGCTGCCATTGCACCTGCAAGCTCGATTCCGAATGCTACGTTTGTTGGTTCGTTAAGTACATCGACTAGTGAAACGCCAAAGCGCTGGACCAAGCAGGCTCTTCGTGAAGGCGGATACGACCTTACACACTTGAAGGGACTACCACCACCTCCGGCTAAGGTTGGGCGGTATTTGAACTACTACGACCCGAATCAGCCGATCGATACGGAGCAAGAGTATATGCTTCGACGTGTTCTCGACCGGCGCGGCCGCCCGCCGAAGCTATCGTACTTGGTTGAGTGGAATTGTAAACCCAGACAATATTCTTGGGAATGGGAAAACAATCTTACTACGGGAGTGGGGAATCTGGTTCAGTTGGTCGATGAGTGGAAGAGTGCAGGATCGCCTGACACATTCTTATCGTGGCATCATAAATCTTGCTACTCCGGTGCTTCAGCTTCTCCAAGTGGAAGATGCTTTCTTGAATCATTTCAAGCTGCGTTGCTATCTTCATCTGGTGAACTCCAAGCTACAACGGAAATGTGGGAGGCCTTCACTGCTCTGCACACACAAGATCTGTCTCTTGGTGCGCGAAAGACCGATCAAGTTGATTTCCTACGCTACGCACGTGATGTTGGTGTACGATTCGACTTCAACTATGCTACCAAGAATCAATGCAACCAGTCTATCGCGAACAACGAAGTGCTCAAGCTCTACACAGCGAAGCTTCACCCCGGCTGGTACATTGTTCATGCCGCAGAGGCAGAACTTGAACACTGCTTTGCCATGAGAGTGAGCTCGAACGAGCCACCAAGCGTCATCAACCAGTTCAAGGAGTCGCAACAGCCACAATACGTCGAACAACCGCTAGACAACTTAGAATGGATTGACAAGGTGTTTACGATTCGCCATATTGTCCCTATGACAGAGCCGTTCAAGCGGAAGAAAGCTCGCCGTCGTTAATGAATAATACGTATTGTTTGCTCTTCACCGCTCACGGGTCGACCACGGCAAACATGTCCAAGGTGCTTTGTTGCTGTTGCTGCTGCTGCTTGACCTTGAGGTCAAGGCCACGAACATGGTGTTGAAATCGAAGGTGTACGTGGGCCCGACCTCGTTCTTCTGCCGCCGAGCAGCGTCTATCTCTTCTTCCTGCGCTGCTCTCCACTCTCTCCAACGTCCACCGCGCGCGCCACGCTCCGTCCGGAGTTTCCACGAACTGGTCCACAGACTGGAACAAAGGGAATGGCACGACCGGCCGCTCGTCGGAGTCATTGCTGCCCCCCCCCCCCCCCCCCTTGCTGCCGAAGCTGAAGCTTACGCGCCCCACGAGGGCACGCGGCGGGCTTCGGGAGTTCATCTTCTCCTTAACCACACCGTCGTTGTACTCACCAACCTTGTCCTTCACAACAAACACGTAGTGCACACGACGAACGTCCGATGCCACGTCTACTTCCTCCATCCAGCACAGATACGAGAACGAGAGCTGTCCGAGTCGTCGCGCGTGTTCACACCGCAAGCACGCTGCATGTTCCTGCGCCAGCACCGGATCCTCTTCCGTGAGCGAGCTCGCCTCGCTCAAGGTTGTGCTCATGATGCTTATCTCCGACCCCAGCAGACTCAACCCCGTTCCAGATACCGTCGACGCTCTTCCACTGCCGCTGTCTAGCCCAACATAGGCACCACCTTCAAGTCGCTGCGCAAATGGCGTCCGTGCTTGTCGAGCTTGACTTCGAACGAGAAGAGGTAGTCCTCGTCCAGTTGGGGGTGGCTCTGCACTGCCGTGGAGCGCACATCGTACGCACCAGCCGCAGCGAGTCGAAGGAGCTGTCCAGATCCATGGCGTTGAGTTCGCTGGGCAAGTTGGCCGTCTCCCAGCGGGTCAAGGCCACGAACATGGTGTTGAAATCGAAGGTGTACGTGGGTCCGACCTCGTACTTCTACGCGCCGAGCGGCCTCTATCTCTTCTTCCTGTGCTGCTCTCCACTCTCTCCAAAGTCGACCGCGCCCAGCTCTGACGGCCACGCTCTGTCCGGAGTTTCCACGAACTGGTCCACAGACTGGAACAAAGGGAATGGCACGACCGGCCGCTCGTCGGAGTCATTGCTGCCCCCCCCCCCCCCCCCCCCTTGCTGCCGAAGCTGAAGCTCACGCGCCCCACGAGGGCACACAGCGGGCATTGCATTGTGGAGACGGGGAAAACTAACGAGGACCCGCGGGCTCTCAAAATATAGAGAATGCTGTTTTTCATTTGAACGCTGTTTCTCCTCGTGAACGCTATTTTTCATCGTGAACGCTATTTTTCATCGTGAACGCTATTTTTCATCGTGAACGCTTTTTTTTTTCATCGCGAGCGCTGTTTTTCATCGTGAACGCCAGTTCACGATGAAAAGCAGCGCTCTCGATATTTGTTGGCGTTCACGATGAAAAACAGTGTTCTCGATATTTGTTTAGTTGGAAGAGAAACCAAAATAGACTTCCTGCTCTGTCGTCGAGAATGGCTCAGCGTGGCTGTGCACTATCGATACGTGCTGGGGATCTACGGGTTGCTGTGCGCGCTGCTGCTGTTCGTCCTGCTGGATCACGGCAGCTCTCTGCGCGCGGATAAGAGTGCGCTGCGGGCTGCTCTGGAGATCGACGCATCCACTGAGGGTGACGATGACCTGATAGCAGCGCCGCCAGAGCATGAGCAGAGTGAGGATGACAACGACAACAAGGTGAAGTGCGAGGAGCTGCAGCGCTACCAGCGCGTTCCCCACCGCCGCATGACCAGTCTCGTGGTCAGCGACGTGGTTTCACAGCAGCGCGAGAGGACATGGAGATGAACTCGCGCGCGCCCGTCGCCTTCAAGACGACGGTCTTCGCCAGGCGCGCGCTGTTCCTCGTGCGCAAGCAGCCCGAGGACACGCACTACGTGGCGCTGTTCGCCTGCAAGCACCGCCTGTTCTGGATCCAGGTGCAGGGGAGCATCAAACAGCAGCGTTCTCGATATTTTGAGCCTCGTTAGTTTTCGCCGTCTCCACCATGCAATGCCCGCCGCGTGCCCTCGTGGGGCGCGTGAGCAACAGCTTCGGCAGTTCGGGGGGTGGGGGGCAGCAATGACCCCGACGAGCGGCCGGCCGTAGCATTCGTGGAAACTCCGGACGGAGCGTGGCCGTCGGAGCTGGGCGCGGTCGACTTTGGAGAGAGTGGAGAGCAGCGCAGGAAGAAGAGATAGAGGCCGCTCGGCGCGTAGAAGTACGAGGTCGGACCCACGTATACCTTCGATTTCAACACCATGTTCGTGGCCTTGACCCGCTGGGAGACGGCCAACTTGCCCAGCGAACTCAACGCCATGGATCTGGACAGCTCCTTCGACTCGCTGCGGCTGGTGCGTACGATGTGCGCTCCACGGCAGTGCAGAGCCACCCCCAACTGGACGAGGACTACCTCTTCTCGTTCGAAGTCAAGCTCGACAAGCACGGACGCCATTTGCGCAGCGACTTGAAGATGGTGCCTATGTTGGGCTAGACAGCGGCAGTGGAAGAGCGTCGACGGTATCTGGAACGGGGTTGAGTCTGCTGGGGTCGGAGATAAGCATCATGAGCACAACCTTGAGCGAGGCGAGCTCGCTCACGGAAGAGGATCCGGTGCTGGCGCAGGAACAAGCAGCGTGCTTGCGGTGTGAACACGCGCGACGACTCGGACAGCTCTCGTTCTCGTATCTGTGCTGGATGGAGGAAGTAGACGTGGCATCGGACGTTCGTCGTGTGCACTACGTGTTTGTTGTGAAGGACAAGGTTGGTGAGTACAACGACGGTGTGGTTAAGGAGAAGATGAACTCCCGAAGCCCGCCGCGTGCCCTCGTGGGGCGCGTAAGCTTCAGCTTCGGCAGTCGGGGAGGGGGGGGCAGCGATGACGCCGACGAGCGGCCGGTCGTGGCGTTCCCCCTGTTCCAGTCTGTGGGCGGTGTGGTTAAGGGGGAGATGAACCCCCGAAGCCTTGTTGCCACCAATTGTAAGCTGCTACGAGCTGCACAACTTACTGCTGGGTTGCCACGCCACTACAAGCGGCAACGCGGCCGAAGAGTCAGATAAAGTGCGCTTCCACAGCCGCTCGCGGATTAGAAGCCATAGCGCAATCTCGACCGAGGCGCAGCAGGTTATAATGCATCGTCAGAGACTGGTTGCGGTGCCGCTTCCATCATCGGCTTTACAGTCGTATTCCAGCCACTGTCCAAGTGACACCAACACATTGGATGGAGCTTTTAATGGAAGCCGTCTGATTGCAGCCCAGGCAGAATTCTACAAGTGCCTAACGAAGCGTCAACGACTACAAGAGGCGTATACTGCCCGCACCAAGTTGTCCCCGTCAGTGTGGTCCTGAGCCGCCGCGACCATGAATAAATGGGCGTCGTCTTTGAAGGCGTGGTGCACCGCTACAACGCCGTTGAACTTAAGGCATGAAGTCCTGTTGCTGACGGAGGACGCACTTCTATTTTACAGATCGTTCGCTTCCAGCGCTGAGAAGCAGATGCCATGCCCCCACATCACCGGAGCTCGAGCTGTGGAAGTGCTAGTAGCACGGTTCTGGCTGTACTACGGAGCTTTTGCTCTGCAAATCAGCACGCTCGCTGAAGAAGTTGTGCGGTGTGGGTACGGCTTCCACTAGAGATGCGTAGGTGAGAAGCGTGCTTCAGTACTGCGGTCGGAAGGCCAACTTCGACCGCGCACTCCAAGGTGAAATGTACATCGGATTCGTGGCCACCACTGCTCTTTGACCCTCAAACCGCGTCAAGCTCAACTCGCGATTGCTTTTCCCGCAGCTGAAACAGCACGAACTACCGAGAGGTGACGCCACCACCCGAGAGCGTGCGCTCCACATCCGTAACAACGCGCAGCGTCTTTCAGTGACCGATGTGTTGGCGTTCTTAGATGATGCTAGCGCGCTACGAGCTGACTTGCAGCTACTGCAGGATGCAGGTTCACATGAGATGCAGGTGGTCTTTGACCTGAAACTCTACCACGCAGTGCTCGCGTACACCATGATCGTTCAAGGGTTTCCGCGTGGCAAAGGACACCGGAGTCATTTCCTTACGGGGGCGTGCTACGCGCTGAGTCGAGGTCCAGAAGATGAGCAGGTGAGTCTCTCGCTAGCTGAAACCGAGCACATGATTCTGCGGGTGCGCTTTCCTCGCGCCGAGCTACAACACCTGAGCTTGACCAGCATTGTCAGGGTGGCCAACGATCTAGCGAATCGACTGTGTAACCTTGGGCTCCAGTACCCAGTTTTTCGCCTCAGTCTAGCACTGGTGCTGAACCACGCCGGCAACGAAGATGTCATGATTTACGAGCCAGAACACATGCACGAACAGCTAAATGCAGTTCTGCGCTTGCTTCTAAAGTGCAGCAGCGCCCAAGGTTACCTGGAGGGGAAGGAAGAATCGAATACCATCGTGCTGCCACGCATGTGCGAGTGATTCCGCCGCGATTTGGGCGGAGCGTTAATGGCACGCCGGAAATTTATTGTGTACGCCAGCTGCTGTTGACGGAAGGCTGCAGCTGCAAGTGATCAATGGTCTGGGTCTAGAAGATGCCCATCTACACACCAAGTACCGTTCGTTCAAGTAAACTCTCAAGACCACGCTGGTGGAAGACACGAGCTTGCAACTGTCTATGTCTTGAGTCTGCTAATTCACAAGAAGGCGGCGGGACAACTCAACTGCAGCCGATGTCTGCGTTGCTCATATATACTTCGAAGTATTTATCATTTTGAGTTCGTTAGCAAGATTCAATCCTCGAGACCGCTTCTGGTCGACGCAAACCTTTATTATGGGGTCACAAACCTTTTTTCACACCATTACTGGTTCGAAAAAAAACGCAGACGCTTTTCCGATACAGCAGATCGACAGTATGTATGGTAGAATTGAACTATATAATAGCTTCTTAAATTGAAATGGTATTCTACCATTAATGTATTCTCGAGACCGCTTCTGGTCGACGCAAACCTTTATTATGGGGTCACAAACCTTTTTTCACACCATTACTGGTTCGAAAAAAAACGCAGACGCTTTTCCGATACAGCAGATCGACAGTATGTATGGTAGAATTGAACTATATAATAGCTTCTTAAATTGAAATGGTATTCTACCATACACAGAGCTGTTGGTGAATGGGGGGTGGGGGGATTTCTTGGAAGGCTGGTTGGCATAAAGGTACCATACGGTATGCATGAAATAATATTGTAAAGTCGGTATAAAGGATTCGTAAAGGCTGCTGACATAGCTGTCTTAAAGCGGGCGGTCAGCCACCCGTATTCATCATGCAACTTCACTGCAAGGTCTAGTGTTGCTATGGCACTGGTAGCCTGCCCGGTTGGCTTGAAAGTGATAAAGGAAATACGCTTATTATCTTTCGAACGGAAAGTATGCATCAACATCAAATGTTGAACCCACTCCTGCATGTGGGGTGAGGAGCACGCGTTGCTACTACACTTTTGTGACGTTCTTCAAACCGTAGCATAGAGTGCCCTTGATTATTTTCGTTGGCGTGGCGTGCGTGTGTGTCAATTGCTCTGGGCGTTGTGCGCGCGCTCTCTCTTTCATCCGGCGCCATCGTACGAGAGTTCTCGACTCCCGTAGATCTGTGTCCAGATGAGCGTCCAGATCGAGAATAACTCGACCACTGGAATGTTCAGGAAAAAAATGGGCGAGTTATTTTAAATAAAGCTGGTTTGTCGGGTTATGATGACCAAGGGACCACTCGCTCGGTTGGTCATGTGGGTATCTCAATCCACAAACTATTGATAATGTACCCAAACAACCTGACGACCAACATTTCCTGGGTTCGGTTCTGCCGACGTTCGTTTGTGGGTCTATGGCCTGAGATACGCGCAGCACCTAAATCGATTTTGGAAGTAAGCACCATTTCAATAAAACAAATGTTTATATATATTCATGGAAGCGTTCTACCACAACGTGTATCTATTGCACGCAATAGCTGTCACCGTCACCTTAGTTGGAGTACAATTTTATGACGTATGCCCACAAAATGCACAAGTTGGTAAATGCCCTTCCGCTTGGCACTTCCACAAGCCACTTTGAGAAATCTTGCCGAGTCATGAGATTAATTTGTTTTTCGAGACCGCTGCCAGATAATTTGCTTGACTTGCAAGACTCAAAGAATGCCCAAACTCCGGGTATCATTGTTCCTCGAAGGCGAGATTGGCAGGAAGAACCTGCAGGGCTACCAAAGTGAAGACTGTTCCTTCCGAGTATATTGTCCAGTGGAACACCACAAATGAAGCACGATCTACATCGGTATCCAAAATGCAACGCATTAGTGCACATTTGCGCTGAATGCTGGGGATCCAGACATTTCAAGCATCGCCCGGCTTGAAGTGGGCACGGATCCGTGAAGTGGTACAACAATTCAGACGGGTTTGCAACCCAACAGATCGTGCAATGAGCTGACGTATCGTTAAAAAGAATCTCTTGCAAAAGTAAGTATATCTTCGCATCATCCACCAGTAGCGACTTTGCAACGACACTTCGGAATTCAACTCCACGTGATACACTTGCAAGGAGACAATCAATTTTCCCCGTCGATATCCCACCCGAACAAATATCGCACATAATATTGCCGTGATCAACTGTACACGGAAAACTTTTGCCGTCCATAGCTTCTTGTAACTGTTGGCGGCGGCAACGTGATTTTTCCAACACAAATGTTTTGAATTGGCTAAGAGCTTGTAGTTCGCGCTTCTTGGTGTGTGATATTCTCGTAAGACTGCTCACGAAGCGGTTGTAGTACGCATCACTATATATAGTAATACAGTTTGCTCGTTTTTCATCCCGACCAGCCCGACCGGTTTCTTGAGCGTAGTCTGTTAGACTGTGGGATAATCCGAAGTGTATGACTGTACGGACATTTGGGTAGTCCACGCCCTGGCCTAATCCACAAGTCGCTACAATGAAGTTGCATCTAGGGGATTTCCATGTTTCTAAGTTTTGCTTCCGCTCGTCCACAGTCATACCACTATGGTATTTAGCTATCACGCCACATGTATGCTCCATTAAGTGTGCAGCAATTTCGTCAACTTTCGGTCTAGTCAATGCAAATATAATTCCTTTGTTTGGATGCTCCATGGGAATTCTGACGATCGACTTACACACCTTCATCATATCCATCAAAGCAGGTACCTCTTTAACCTCGTAACAAATCGAAGGCCGAACTGTCGGCGTCCTCACTGTAGCAAATGGAAATCCGAAACTGATCATAAGATCATTTTCCCATGAAGGTGGAAGCGTAGCAGTGAGAAGTATCTTCTGTATCGGAATGGATGATAATACATAGACTGAAGCCATACATCGCCGGTAATCTATGGACGTCATCGCCAAGTGGGCTTCGTCAAAAAAAATTCGGCTGATCTTGTCTTGTTCAACGAGCGACGTTAGAAACGTCCTGAATTTTTGTTGTTCCAGGTAGTCTACACCGACAAAAAGAATAGATGGAAGCGCTACAAATGGGCTCATGCCTCCGTCGTATGCAGAGCACAGAATGCCTAGTTTTTTTGTCTTCCGAAGGGAGTCCAATAGAAGCGCAACCAAAGGTACCATAACGATCACAACTCGTTTAGAATCACAAAACGCCGCTAATTGGTACAGCAAAGATTTCCCGCCGTTTGTAGCCAAAACTACGAGCAAATTCTCCACACTCTGTAATATTAGTGTGGTAGATATGCATTGCTCAGTTGATCGGAAGTTTGCGTTGGATCGCCGAAGGAAATTTCGCAATTGCGTTCTGGCAGAATCAAAATGTTCTGGGAGCAAGCAATTTGTTGCTTCAGTGATACTCATATGAGTATATGTAGGCTTGGTCAGGATAATGCTCCGTTTGGGCTGTGGCGCACCTTGCTCATCAAAGTAAGACGGTAAACTAGATCTAATAGGCAAATCGCGCGGTGCAGTCGCAGATATGGTCGGAGATTCCAAACGGGAAATGCTCCTAGCTCCCCCAATGTCGAGAAGCTGGTGCCATTGATGAGAACACGACTGAAACTCTGCCAAATCATCTCGTGACATGAAGTAAGGGTCCTTTGTTGCCCTACTATACAGAGTAGAAGCAGTTGCAGGCGCGTGGGCTGCTTGAAAATCGAACATAACTTGATCCCTCCGAGTAGATTTAATATTTTTTTCCATGAAAGCAATGGAAACGTGACGGTAACTTTTAACCGAGAGTTGCGTTCCGCAGTCCAGAAACCCTGTATTGACGGCAGCTCGACAACTTTTCCCGTTTAGTTGACCATGATCAACCGTACTAAATAGGTAGTAAAACGAAGCATTTCCCTTTTCAGGACTCTTCACTCCAAAATTTCCGCGCATCAGCTGCATTGAAAAAAACTCTTGGGCAGGACGGACTAATGCAACGTAGACAATGAAATCTAATGTCACTTCTTCAGGTAAAAATCGAGCTATCAAGCGATGTTGGCCAGATACGGAAAGCCCTTTATGATAGCGCTGAACAATCATCACTTCGCGGTTGAGCATGTATACTGAACGCTCACCAGAAATAGTGTTCCGCAGAATTGTGGCACTCAATTCAGCCGCTCTCGATGGCTGTCCTGATGTGATAAATACCAGTGGCGCTAAAAGTTTTGTGAGTTTATCAACTTGCTTACACCACCCCGACAACGTAGCAAGCCCAAAGACGATTTTTCCACACACAACCTTTGAAATAAAAGTTGCACTATGCACATGGAGCAGGTATTTAACTAGGTCCATCCGCATAGACTTCCATGGGTTCCGATCATCCTCGAGAAAGCTGTACCCGCAAGAATAGTTGCTGTAGTCGTCGTAACAAACTTGTGCGGGGGACTGTAAAAGTTCTTTAATTGGAGAAATGTCGTAGCCCAAAAGCACGTTTTCTCTGAGGACTTGTTTAAAGCGTGTTACCAGTTGTGCTTTTAGATCGACAAGAGTGTTCAATGTAATTTTCTGACCCTCGACGAGAAGGGCTTCGTACTTGGATCCAAGCCACGCAATTTGTGGGATCCGGCGCTGCTCGGGCGCCATCGCAATGCTCGAACCAAAACTCATGACCTCTTGCAGAAGGTTGAAAGGAGTTCGGTTTCCAGACTTTAAGAAAAAGCTCAAAGACTCGGCCCGAGCCCGTGTCGCCATGTTTTGGTCATCCGCTTCCACACCCCATGATTGCTGATGCAAATTCATCAATGCAGCAAGACGCGCCCAGCACTTCATCATAGCTACAACACGGGTCACTTGACCAGGTTGTTTGAATTGTACAAACCCAGAATCGTCCTGTGTAGCCCCTCTAATAGCAGAACAAACTACAAATCGATGTGTAGGAAATGCACAGAATTCGCTCGGAGAATGCTCTTCTTCCAAATTAATGCGAAATACCCCTGCCAAAACTTGATCCAGTAGATAAAGTTGATCAACCTTAACATCTTCATCTCGTAATATTCCAGGAGATGTAAATTGGCAGGCCTCTGAGCACGATCGCAACAGCTCTTCTAATTTTACGGCTAGGGAACCGCGGTCCACACTTCTTGTAACTAGCACATGATGCTTTCGGTGGACATTCACCATGTATAGGAGAGACGTCATTGCTTTGCAGTATTCATTTTCACTTGCTTGAATCCGACCTAGCTTGGATGCGGGGGCAATTTCGTGACCGGTTGATGAAAACATTCGTTCAAACAAATACTCGCGAGTACCGATAAGATCTTGTGCGATCTTCCAATAGCGACATATCACTGGAAATAATAGTTTGACCAGACCAGACTCAGAGTCAAATACGACGGACGCTAGTATTTTTTCCACGCTGTTAGTGCAATGTTCCCGAATAACTTCATGCCACTTCATTCGGCGAAGAAATGGAGAAATAAGCCGGTCATCGGCAGGTGCAGTATGCGAATGAGCTTCGTTAAAAGCGAGTACAGCTCGATTAATAGCGTCACCTGGATCACCAAAACTGCTGCTGCATTGACTGTTGCCACCAATAACTCCAAAGTATTTGGTTTTGGCTCCTCCATAGAGACTTTGCACCATGCATCGTGTGCAATCATGGTCTATACTAGCGCCAGGATGGTGCAACCGGAAATGCTTTTTCATGGTAGCTTTTAGAGGAGAGAAGTAAGCACAATGGGAGCAACTCATACCCAGTTTTATCTCAATTCCATCCACCGATTCCAATAACACCTGTGACGGCTTCACGTATTTTAGAAGAGTTTCGTCAGGTGCAAAGTCCAACGTTTCAAATTTATCCTCAAGCACTCGTGTAGATATTGTTGTTTTGTGTATGCGGTGGAAGTGCATTGCCACTTTCGTACAATTCCGAGGAAGCATGAACCGGCATATAGAACATATAATAAGTCCAATGTTCATATTGTACTCAAGTCCAACTTCAAGCAGAGTTTCGGCTGGAGTATACAACTTGACTGTGCGACTTGAATTTTCTGGTGAGGCTTGTTTACACAGCTGTGTGTGCTGCCGAAGTAACTTCGGGTCTCTTGATGCGTAAGTGCACATGGGGCATGTAAAAACGCCATTAATGCGCTCGACAAGATGGCTCACGGGGTTCTTGCATTTATCGTAGACAACACATGTCGCACTCAGTTGATGAGCTACGCGAGTGTGTTGACTCCGTTTACCCAATGAGCTAAATACAGCAGAACACGTTGGACAGGTAACACTATCGCCGTCCGCACACGGTCGACTTGGCATGACGTGCCACTTAAGCACCCTTATACCTCAAATACCAAGTTTCGCAATCAAAACTCCACAAACTCTCCACGAAACCGTCGTTCGATACAATTCAGCTTCACCGAAACGATAGAAAATGCAGTTCAGCACGATACGAAAATCTCCACAGCACGGCTTGCTCGCCTTAAAGGACCCAGATATCCACGAAACGATGTTCCACAGTAAAAATCGTCACTTTACCAAACACACACCCCTGTTCGAAATCGAATTGTAGCCTGCGTCCTCGCCAAACGGATCGTTTTGAAGAATCTCCACCAAATACGCGCGCTTGGATAGAGTAATGTACCCCCTTCCTTTACGAGAGACTACCAGCTTACGTAGTAGAAGCCCACAGCAACACCCAAACACAAGTCAGCGTGCGCTAACGGATAGTCTGTTGGTGCGTACGTGGGTCTGGAACCCCACAACTCCCCCTTTTTTAATGGCACTGGCTAGAAGCAATTTCTGTGTCCGGCGTCGATCAAACCAGCTATTGGTTTAAACTAAAAATTCTAGATGTACGACACTACTATTGGCCAAATACGTGTCATCCCATACCAAACGGTACAATCGGACGAATGGGAATATACTTGTGCAAACTTTATATTCGAGACACATACATCCACATTAATTGGACTGATCTATATGTTTTAACAGGAGATCCCGCTAAGAAGGGAACTCATTCACCCCTTCCATACTAAAATCAAGTATAAATGTAGCCATGTTTCAGAAATTTGGCTCGGAAGTTAAAATAGGCGGTTCTAACATGGTCACCCGAGCATACATAAAAATCCGGTCACGCGTGACTGTAAGCATTGGGGCCTCTCATTACAGCTTATGGCACTATATCTCTCGCATAACGATTATTGCTGGAGCTATTGGGGCACGAATGTCCGGTCGGTCGCTAGTGAAATGTGGTACAAATCTGAATTGATAGTGGTACCATACTTTAATTAAGTCTAAAATGATGCAACTGGTTCCCTTGGGATGGTGATCGACATCCGTCCCGCAGCCTTTGCTTCATACATTAAAACTGAAGTTGTCAGTCGAGCTGACTTTTGATTGGCTTAAAACGTTTTAACACGAGCTTTTCAACGATATACTGCAATGCGATAGGGTCAAAATACCGCATTTAAACGGACCAGCTGAAAATTCCCGACCGACCGACTTTCCACCTTTTTGCGTTCCCTTCTTAGCGGGATCTCCTGTTAAGCATTAGAGCGTCTCCAACGGTACCCGGTAAATGGCTGTTAGAGTGAAATTTATGTCCCCGCTACAGTGATATACTCTTCCGCTATATCTCTATCGGTTGTAGGGTGCACTGTACGGTAAATACAAATCATTAGATCTCGGCTTACACGTTGCGAGTTCCAATGGAGCCCCCGCTATTCCAAGATGCCATAGCGGCTGCAGAGTCCAACCTAAGCTGAAGAGCCCAACTACATGAACAGTTATTTCGTCTTCTGCTTCGGCATTGATCTCGCGAAGGCTCTTCACTCGAGCTCACCAGCCCACGCTTTTTCCGAAGGGGGAGGGAGGACGAAAATGAAAGCTTTCGCTAGCCATTGAAAACGCAGCTTTCGATATACCGTATTTGCCGTCCGCACGGTAAATGTGCCTGATTTGCCGTGTGGCCGTTAAATTTTGCCGGGTTAAATTTCCCTTTTACCGGTACCGTGCACCGTTGGAACATAAATTACCACGTCATCCCGATATATAGTTCGCCGTTACCGATTACAGTGCACTGTTGGAGATGCTCTTAGGACACAACCGCCACAAACGCTAAAAGCCCCTGAGACGCTATCTCACTTACTTTTAACCATCCGTTATTATACAGACATCGTGTTACCCAGTCTGGTCTGAAATATCATGCCAATCGCATTTCAGAGCGATTAGTATAATGCCGACCTCAACAACATGTCCGGCTAACGTACACCTCTGCCTCAGAGCGCAGACGGGCGAAAATGCGGCTCGGCGGCAGTCGTTGAGCTGACTGCCACTCCCAAGCAATGGCCTAGCAGTATCAATCGCCATTTGTTGACGAGCGCGCTCCACTCGGGCCTAGTGAAGCCGGTATCATGTCACGGGCTGGAACCGTCACGACCGTCACGACCGTCTCGGCCTCGCGAAGCGTATAATGCTCCTATCCACTACTTGCTACGCTCCGAAATCATCTGCAGGATGTATGGGGACGTTTAGGAGGCCACAAGGACGGCCATCGTGCGACATAGCTACGACGGCGATGATAGATGCATGTCCGGCAAACCTCGTCCTACCACGACCTTTGCCAGGCAGTGGGTGATCAAGCACATAGCCGAATATATACCTTGGCGGTGGTCGTGGAGCTGACCGCCATCCCGGAGGAACATCGTAGCTGCACCAATCGCTTCTTGGTTACGAACACGCTCCACTTGGGCCGAGTGAAGCCGGTGTCGGGTCATGGGGTATATCTGACACGACCGTCTCGGCCACGTAAGGCACATTAGAAATACCCGCGGTCCTTTCAACACTCGGCATTCCTCTGTAAGATGTCCGAGGACGTCTACGAGGCTACAAGTACCGTCATCGTGCGACTTTGCATCAGCGGCGATGCAAGCTACACGTCCGGCAAACCACGAACCGCCACCACATCTACCCCAGAGTGTGTGATGGCGCAGACGGCCGTATATCCGGCTCAGAGGCGGTCGACGAGCAGGCTGCCACCACGGAGCGACGTCCAAGCAGTACCAAGCGCTCCCTACCGACGTATGCGGTCCGCTCGGGTCGGGAGAAGCCAGTGTCGGGTCACGGGGTATATCCGACACGACCGTCTCAGCCACGTAAGGCGCATAACACACGTCGGTGGTATTTCCCACGCTCCGCATTCATCTGAACGATGTACGAGGAGGTCTACGAGGCCACAAGTACAGTCATCGTGCGACTTTGCATCAGCGGCGATGCAAGCTACACGCCCGGCAAATCTCGAACCGCCACCACATCTACCCCAGAGTGTGTGATGGCGCAGATGGCCGTATATCCGGCTCAGAGGCGGTCGACGAGCAGGCTGCCACCACGGAGCGACGTCCAAGCAGTACCAAGCGCTCCCTACCGACGTATGCGGTCCGCTCGGGTCGGGAGAAGCTAGTGTCGGGTCACGGGGTATATCCGACACGACCGTCTCAGCCACGTAAGGCGCATAACACACGTCGGTGGTATTTCCCACGCTCAGCATTCATCTGAACGATGTACGAGAAGGTCTACGAGGCCACAAGTACAGTCATCGTGCGACTTTGCATCAGCGGCGATGCAAGCTACACGCCCGGCAAACCACGAACCGCCACCACATCTACCCCAGAGTGTGTGATGGCGCAGACGGCCGTATATCCGGCTCAGAGGCGGTCGACGAGCAGGCTGCCACCACGGAGCGACGTCCAAGCAGTACCAAGCGCTCCCTACCGACGTATGCGGTCCGCTCGGGTCGGGAGAAGCCAGTGTCGGGTCACGGGGTATATCCGACACGACCGTCTCAGCCACGTAAGGCGCATAACACACGTCGGTGGTATTTCCCACGCTCAGCATTCATCTGAACGATGTACGAGAAGGTCTACGAGGCCACAAGTACAGTCATCGTGCGACTTTGCATCAGCGGCGATGCAAGCTACACGCCCGGCAAACCTCGAACCGCCACCACATCTACCCCAGAGTGTGTGATGGCGCAGACGGCCGTATATGCGGCTCAAAGGCGGTCGACGAGCAGGCTGCCACCACCTAGCGAAGTCCAAGCAGTACTGAGCGCTCCCTACCGACGTATGCGGTCCGCTCGGGCCGGGAGAAGCTAGTGTCGGGTCACGGGATATATCCGACACGACCGTCTCAGCCACGTAAGGCGCATAACACACGTCGGTGGTATTTCCCACGCTCCGCATTCATCTGAACGATGTACGAGGAGGTCTACGAGGCCACAAGTACAGTCATCGTGCGACTTTGCATCAGCGGCGATGCAAGCTACACGCCCGGCAAATCTCGAACCGCCACCACATCTACCCCAGAGTGTGTGATGGCGCAGACGGCCGTATATCCGGCTCAGAGGCGGTCGACGAGCAGGCTGCCACCACGGAGCGACGTCCAAGCAGTACCAAGCGCTCCCTACCGACGTATGCGGTCCGCTCGGGTCGGGAGAAGCTAGTGTCGGGTCACGGGGTATATCCGACACGACCGTCTCAGCCACGTAAGGCGCATAACACACGTCGGTGGTATTTCCCACGCTCAGCATTCATCTGAACGATGTACGAGAAGGTCTACGAGGCCACAAGTACAGTCATCGTGCGACTTTGCATCAGCGGCGATGCAAGCTACACGTCCGGCAAACCTCGAACCGCCACCACATCTACCCCAGAGTGTGTGATGGCGCAGACGGCGGTATATGCGGCCCAAAGGCGGTCGACGAGAGGCTGCCACCACGGAGCGACGTCCAAGCAGTACCAAGCGCTCCCTACCGACGTATGCGGTCCGCTCGGGCCGGGAGAAGCCAGTGTCGGGTCACGGGGTATATCCGACACGACCGTCTCAGCCACGTAAGGCGCATAACACACGTCGGTGGTATTTCCCACGCTCAGCATTCATCTGAACGATGTACGAGGAGGTCTACGAGGCCACAAGTACAGTCATCGTGCGACTTTGCATCAGCGGCGATGCAAGCTACACGTCCGGCAAACCTCGAACCGCCACCACATCTACCCCAGAGTGTGTGATGGCGCAGACGGCCGTATATCCGGCTCAGAGGCGGTCGACGAGCAGGCTGCCACCACGGAGCGACGTCCAAGCAGTACCAAGCGCTCCCTACCGACGTATGCGGTCCGCTCGGGCCGGGAGAAGCCAGTGTCGGGTCACGGGGTATATCCGACACGACCGTCTCAGCCACGTAAGGCGCATAACACACGTCGGTGGTATTTCCCACGCTCAGCATTCATCTGAACGATGTACGAGGAGGTCTACGAGGCCACAAGTACAGTCATCGTGCGACTTTGCATCAGCGGCGATGCAAGCTACACGTCCGGCAAACCTCGAACCGCCACCACATCTACCCCAGAGTGTGTGATGGCGCAGACGGCCGTATATCCGGCTCAGAGGCGGTCGACGAGCAGGCTGCCACCACGGAGCGACGTCCAAGCAGTACCAAGCGCTCCCTACCGACGTATGCGGTCCGCTCGGGCCGGGAGAAGCTAGTGTCGGGTCACGGGATATATCCGACACGACCGTCTCAGCCACGTAAGGCGCATAACACACGTCGGTGGTATTTCCCACGCTCAGCATTCATCTGAACGATGTACGAGGAGGTCTACGAGGCCACAAGTACAGTCATCGTGCGACTTTGCATCAGCGGCGATGCAAGCTACACGTCCGGCAAACCTCGAACCGCCACCACATCTACCCCAGAGTGTGTGATGGCGCAGACGGCCGTATATCCGGCTCAGAGGCGGTCGACGAGCAGGCTGCCACCACGGAGCGACGTCCAAGCAGTACCAAGCGCTCCCTACCGACGTATGCGGTCCGCTCGGGTCGGGAGAAGCTAGTGTCGGGTCACGGGGTATATCCGACACGACCGTCTCAGCCACGTAAGGCGCATAACACACGTCGGTGGTATTTCCCACGCTCAGCATTCATCTGAACGATGTACGAGGAGGTCTACGAGGCCACAAGTACAGTCATCGTGCGACTTTGCATCAGCGGCGATGCAAGCTACACGTCCGGCAAACCTCGAACCGCCACCACATCTACCCCAGAGTGTGTGATGGCGCAGACGGCCGTATATCCGGCTCAGAGGCGGTCGACGAGCAGGCTGCCACCACGGAGCGACGTCCAAGCAGTACCAAGCGCTCCCTACCGACGTATGCGGTCCGCTCGGGTCGGGAGAAGCTAGTGTCGGGTCACGGGGTATATCCGACACGACCGTCTCAGCCACGTAAGGCGCATAACACACGTCGGTGGTATTTCCCACGCTCCGCATTCATCTGAACGATGTACGAGGAGGTCTACGAGGCCACAAGTACAGTCATCGTGCGACTTTGCATCAGCGGCGATGCAAGCTACACGTCCGGCAAACCTCGAACCGCCACCACATCTACCCCAGAGTGTGTGATGGCGCAGACGGCCGTATATCCGGCTCAGAGGCGGTCGACGAGCAGGCTGCCACCACGGAGCGACGTCCAAGCAGTACCAAGCGCTCCCTACCGACGTATGCGGTCCGCTCGGGTCGGGAGAAGCTAGTGTCGGGTCACGGGGTATATCCGACACGACCGTCTCAGCCACGTAAGGCGCATAACACACGTCGGTGGTATTTCCCACGCTCCGCATTCATCTGAACGATGTACGAGGAGGTCTACGAGGCCACAAGTACAGTCATCGTGCGACTTTGCATCAGCGGCGATGCAAGCTACACGTCCGGCAAACCTCGAACCGCCACCACATCTACCCCAGAGTGTGTGATGGCGCAGACGGCCGTATATCCGGCTCAGAGGCGGTCGACGAGCAGGCTGCCACCACGGAGCGACGTCCAAGCAGTACCAAGCGCTCCCTACCGACGTATGCGGTCCGCTCGGGTCGGGAGAAGCTAGTGTCGGGTCACGGGGTATATCCGACACGACCGTCTCAGCCACGTAAGGCGCATAACACACGTCGGTGGTATTTCCCACGCTCCGCATTCATCTGAACGATGTACGAGGAGGTCTACGAGGCCACAAGTACAGTCATCGTGCGACTTTGCATCAGCGGCGATGCAAGCTACACGTCCGGCAAACCTCGAACCGCCACCACATCTACCCCAGAGTGTGTGATGGCGCAGACGGCGGTATATGCGGCCCAAAGGCGGTCGACGAGAGGCTGCCACCACGGAGCGACGTCCAAGCAGTACCAAGCGCTCCCTACCGACGTATGCGGTCCGCTCGGGCCGGGAGAAGCCAGTGTCGGGTCACGGGGTATATCCGACACGACCGTCTCAGCCACGTAAGGCGCATAACACACGTCGGTGGTATTTCCCACGCTCAGCATTCATCTGAACGATGTACGAGGAGGTCTACGAGGCCACAAGTACAGTCATCGTGCGACTTTGCATCAGCGGCGATGCAAGCTACACGTCCGGCAAACCTCGAACCGCCACCACATCTACCCCAGAGTGTGTGATGGCGCAGACGGCGGTATATGCGGCCCAAAGGCGGTCGACGAGAGGCTGCCACCACGGAGCGACGTCCAAGCAGTACCAAGCGCTCCCTACCGACGTATGCGGTCCGCTCGGGCCGGGAGAAGCCAGTGTCGGGTCACGGGGTATATCCGACACGACCGTCTCAGCCACGTAAGGCGCATAACACACGTCGGTGGTATTTCCCACGCTCAGCATTCATCTGAACGATGTACGAGGAGGTCTACGAGGCCACAAGTACAGTCATCGTGCGACTTTGCATCAGCGGCGATGCAAGCTACACGTCCGGCAAACCTCGAACCGCCACCACATCTACCCCAGAGTGTGTGATGGCGCAGACGGCCGTATATCCGGCTCAGAGGCGGTCGACGAGCAGGCTGCCACCACGGAGCGACGTCCAAGCAGTACCAAGCGCTCCCTACCGACGTATGCGGTCCGCTCGGGTCGGGAGAAGCTAGTGTCGGGTCACGGGGTATATCCGACACGACCGTCTCAGCCACGTAAGGCGCATAACACACGTCGGTGGTATTTCCCACGCTCCGCATTCATCTGAACGATGTACGAGGAGGTCTACGAGGCCACAAGTACAGTCATCGTGCGACTTTGCATCAGCGGCGATGCAAGCTACACGTCCGGCAAACCTCGAACCGCCACCACATCTACCCCAGAGTGTGTGATGGCGCAGACGGCCGTATATCCGGCTCAGAGGCGGTCGACGAGCAGGCTGCCACCACGGAGCGACGTCCAAGCAGTACCAAGCGCTCCCTACCGACGTATGCGGTCCGCTCGGGTCGGGAGAAGCTAGTGTCGGGTCACGGGGTATATCCGACACGACCGTCTCAGCCACGTAAGGCGCATAACACACGTCGGTGGTATTTCCCACGCTCCGCATTCATCTGAACGATGTACGAGGAGGTCTACGAGGCCACAAGTACAGTCATCGTGCGACTTTGCATCAGCGGCGATGCAAGCTACACGTCCGGCAAACCTCGAACCGCCACCACATCTACCCCAGAGTGTGTGATGGCGCAGACGGCCGTATATCCGGCTCAGAGGCGGTCGACGAGCAGGCTGCCACCACGGAGCGACGTCCAAGCAGTACCAAGCGCTCCCTACCGACGTATGCGGTCCGCTCGGGTCGGGAGAAGCTAGTGTCGGGTCACGGGGTATATCCGACACGACCGTCTCAGCCACGTAAGGCGCATAACACACGTCGGTGGTATTTCCCACGCTCCGCATTCATCTGAACGATGTACGAGGAGGTCTACGAGGCCACAAGTACAGTCATCGTGCGACTTTGCATCAGCGGCGATGCAAGCTACACGTCCGGCAAACCTCGAACCGCCACCACATCTACCCCAGAGTGTGTGATGGCGCAGACGGCGGTATATGCGGCCCAAAGGCGGTCGACGAGCAGGCTGCCACCACGGAGCGACGTCCAAGCAGTACCAAGCGCTCCCTACCGACGTATGCGGTCCGCTCGGGCCGGGAGAAGCTAGTGTCGGGTCACGGGGTATATCCGACACGACCGTCTCAGCCACGTAAGGCGCATAACACACGTCGGTGGTATTTCCCACGCTCCGCATTCATCTGAACGATGTACGAGGAGGTCTACGAGGCCACAAGTACAGTCATCGTGCGACTTTGCATCAGCGGCGATGCAAGCTACACGCCCGGCAAACCTCGAACCGCCACCACATCTACCCCAGAGTGTCTGATGGTGCCGACGGCGGTATATGCGGCTCAAAGGCGGTCGACGAGCAGGCTGCCACCACCTAGCGAAGTCCTAGCAGTACCAAGCGCTCCCTACCGACGTATGCGGTCCGCTCGGGTCGGGAGAAGCTAGTGTCGGGTCACGGGGTATATCCGACACGACCGTCTCAGCCACGTAAGGCGCATAACACACGTCGGTGGTATTTCCCACGCTCAGCATTCATCTGAACGATGTACGAGGAGGTCTACGAGGCCACAAGTACAGTCATCGTGCGACTTTGCATCAGCGGCGATGCAAGCTACACGCCCGGCAAACCTCGAACCGCCACCACATCTACCCCAGAGTGTCTGATGGTGCCGACGGCCGTATATGCGGCTCGAAGGCGGTCGTTGAGCTGGCGGCCGCCCCGGAGCGACGTCCAAGCAGTACCAAGCGCTCCCTACCGACGTATGCGGTCCGCTCGGGTCGGGAGAAGCTAGTGTCGGGTCACGGGGTATATCCGACACGACCGTCTCAGCCACGTAAGGCGCATAACACACGTCGGTGGTATTTCCCACGCTCCGCATTCATCTGAACGATGTACGAGGAGGTCTACGAGGCCACAAGTACAGTCATCGTGCGACTTTGCATCAGCGGCGATGCAAGCTACACGCCCGGCAAACCTCGAACCGCCACCACATCCACCCCTGAGTGTGTGATGGTGCCGACGGCGGTATATGCTGCTCAAAGGCGGTAGACGAGCAGGCTGCCACCCCCTAGCGAAGTCCTAGCAGTACTGAGCGCTCCCTACCGACGTATGCGGTCCGCTCGGGTCGGGAGAAGCTAGTGTCGGGTCACGGGGTATATCCGACACGACCGTCTCAGCCACGTAAGGCGCATAACACACGTCGGTGGTATTTCCCACGCTCAGCATTCATCTGAACGATGTACGAGGAGGTCTACGAGGCCACAAGTACAGTCATCGTGCGACTTTGCATCAGCGGCGATGCAAGCTACACGTCCGGCAAACCTCGAACCGCCACCACATCCACCCCTGAGTGTGTGATGGCGCAGACGGCGGTATATGCGGCCCAAAGGCGGTCGACGAGAGGCGGCCGCCCCGGAGCGACGTCCAAGCAGTACCAAGCGCTCCCTACCGACGTATGCGGTCCGCTCGGGTCGGGAGAAGCTAGTGTCGGGTCACGGGGTATATCCGACACGACCGTCTCAGCCACGTAAGGCGCATAACACACGTCGGTGGTATTTCCCACGCTCCGCATTCATCTGAACGATGTACGAGGAGGTCTACGAGGCCACAAGTACAGTCATCGTGCGACTTTGCATCAGAGGCGATGCAAGCTACACGCCCGGCAAACCTCGAACCGCCACCACATCTACCCCAGAGTGTCTGATGGTGCCGACGGCCGTATATGCGGCTCGAAGGCGGTCGTTGAGCTGGCGGCCGCCCCGGAGCGACGTCCAAGCAGTACCAAGCGCTCCCTACCGACGTATGCGGTCCGCTCGGGTCGGGAGAAGCTAGTGTCGGGTCACGGGGTATATCCGACACGACCGTCTCAGCCACGTAAGGCGCATAACACACGTCGGTGGTATTTCCCACGCTCCGCATTCATCTGAACGATGTACGAGGAGGTCTACGAGGCCACAAGTACAGTCATCGTGCGACTTTGCATCAGCGGCGATGCAAGCTACACGCCCGGCAAACCTCGAACCGCCACCACATCCACCCCTGAGTGTGTGATGGCGCAGACGGCGGTATATGCGGCCCAAAGGCGGTCGACGAGAGGCGGCCGCCCCGGAGCGACGTCCAAGCAGTACTGAGCGCTCCCTACCGACGTATGCGGTCCGCTCGGGTCGGGAGAAGCTAGTGTCGGGTCACGGGGTATATCCGACACGACCGTCTCAGCCACGTAAGGCGCATAACACACGTCGGTGGTATTTCCCACGCTCCGCATTCATCTGAACGATGTACGAGGAGGTCTACGAGGCCACAAGTACAGTCATCGTGCGACTTTGCATCAGCGGCGATGCAAGCTACACGCCCGGCAAACCTCGAACCGCCACCACATCTACCCCAGAGTGTCTGATGGTGCCGACGGCGGTATATGCGGCCCAAAGGCGGTCGACGAGAGGCGGCCGCCCCGGAGCGACGTCCAAGCAGTACCAAGCGCTCCCTACCGACGTATGCGGTCCGCTCGGGCCGGGAGAAGCCAGTGTCGGGTCACGGGGTATATCCGACACGACCGTCTCAGCCACGTAAGGCGCATAACACACGTCGGTGGTATTTCCCACGCTCAGCATTCATCTGAACGATGTACGAGGAGGTCTACGAGGCCACAAGTACAGTCATCGTGCGACTTTGCATCAGCGGCGATGCAAGCTACACGCCCGGCAAACCTCGAACCGCCACCACATCTACCCCAGAGTGTCTGATGGCGCCGACGGCCGTATATGCGGCTCGAAGGCGGTCGTTGAGCTGGCGGCCGCCCCGGAGCGACGTCCAAGCAGTACCAAGCGCTCCCTACCGACGTATGCGGTCCGCTCGGGCCGGGAGAAGCTAGTGTCGGGTCACGGGGTATATCCGACACGACCGTCTCAGCCACGTAAGGCGCATAACACACGTCGGTGGTATTTCCCACGCTCCGCATTCATCTGAACGATGTACGAGGAGGTCTACGAGGCCACAAGTACAGTCATCGTGCGACTTTGCATCAGAGGCGATGCAAGCTACACGCCCGGCAAACCTCGAACCGCCACCACATCTACCCCAGAGTGTCTGATGGCGCCGACGGCCGTATATGCGGCTCGAAGGCGGTCGTTGAGCTGGCGGCCGCCCCGGAGCGACGTCCAAGCAGTACCAAGCGCTCCCTACCGACGTATGCGGTCCGCTCGGGTCGGGAGAAGCTAGTGTCGGGTCACGGGGTATATCCGACACGACCGTCTCAGCCACGTAAGGCGCATAACACACGTCGGTGGTATTTCCCACGCTCCGCATTCATCTGAACGATGTACGAGGAGGTCTACGAGGCCACAAGTACAGTCATCGTGCGACTTTGCATCAGCGGCGATGCAAGCTACACGCCCGGCAAACCTCGAACCGCCACCACATCCACCCCTGAGTGTGTGATGGCGCAGACGGCGGTATATGCGGCCCAAAGGCGGTCGACGAGAGGCGGCCGCCCCGGAGCGACGTCCAAGCAGTACTGAGCGCTCCCTACCGACGTATGCGGTCCGCTCGGGTCGGGAGAAGCTAGTGTCGGGTCACGGGGTATATCCGACACGACCGTCTCAGCCACGTAAGGCGCATAACACACGTCGGTGGTATTTCCCACGCTCCGCATTCATCTGAACGATGTACGAGGAGGTCTACGAGGCCACAAGTACAGTCATCGTGCGACTTTGCATCAGCGGCGATGCAAGCTACACGCCCGGCAAACCTCGAACCGCCACCACATCTACCCCAGAGTGTCTGATGGTGCCGACGGCGGTATATGCGGCCCAAAGGCGGTCGACGAGAGGCGGCCGCCCCGGAGCGACGTCCAAGCAGTACCAAGCGCTCCCTACCGACGTATGCGGTCCGCTCGGGCCGGGAGAAGCCAGTGTCGGGTCACGGGGTATATCCGACACGACCGTCTCAGCCACGTAAGGCGCATAACACACGTCGGTGGTATTTCCCACGCTCAGCATTCATCTGAACGATGTACGAGGAGGTCTACGAGGCCACAAGTACAGTCATCGTGCGACTTTGCATCAGCGGCGATGCAAGCTACACGCCCGGCAAACCTCGAACCGCCACCACATCTACCCCAGAGTGTCTGATGGCGCCGACGGCCGTATATGCGGCTCGAAGGCGGTCGTTGAGCTGGCGGCCGCCCCGGAGCGACGTCCAAGCAGTACCAAGCGCTCCCTACCGACGTATGCGGTCCGCTCGGGCCGGGAGAAGCTAGTGTCGGGTCACGGGGTATATCCGACACGACCGTCTCAGCCACGTAAGGCGCATAACACACGTCGGTGGTATTTCCCACGCTCCGCATTCATCTGAACGATGTACGAGGAGGTCTACGAGGCCACAAGTACAGTCATCGTGCGACTTTGCATCAGAGGCGATGCAAGCTACACGCCCGGCAAACCTCGAACCGCCACCACATCTACCCCAGAGTGTCTGATGGCGCCGACGGCCGTATATGCGGCTCGAAGGCGGTCGTTGAGCTGGCGGCCGCCCCGGAGCGACGTCCAAGCAGTACCAAGCGCTCCCTACCGATGTATGCGGTCCGCTCGGGCCGGGAGAAGCTAGTGTCGGGTCACGGGGTATATCCGACACGACCGTCTCAGCCACGTAAGGCGCATAACACACGTCGGTGGTATTTCCCACGCTCCGCATTCATCTGAACGATGTACGAGGAGGTCTACGAGGCCACAAGTACAGTCATCGTGCGACTTTGCATCAGAGGCGATGCAAGCTACACGCCCGGCAAACCTCGAACCGCCACCACATCTACCCCAGAGTGTCTGATGGTGCCGACGGCCGTATATGCGGCTCGAAGGCGGTCGTTGAGCTGGCGGCCGCCCCGGAGCGACGTCCAAGCAGTACCAAGCGCTCCCTACCGACGTATGCGGTCCGCTCGGGTCGGGAGAAGCTAGTGTCGGGTCACGGGGTATATCCGACACGACCGTCTCAGCCACGTAAGGCGCATAACACACGTCGGTGGTATTTCCCACGCTCAGCATTCATCTGAACGATGTACGAGGAGGTCTACGAGGCCACAAGTACAGTCATCGTGCGACTTTGCATCAGCGGCGATGCAAGCTACACGCCCGGCAAACCTCGAACCGCCACCACATCTACCCCAGAGTGTCTGATGGCGCCGACGGCCGTATATGCGGCTCGAAGGCGGTCGTTGAGCTGGCGGCCGCCCCGGAGCGACGTCCAAGCAGTACCAAGCGCTCCCTACCGACGTATGCGGTCCGCTCGGGCCGGGAGAAGCTAGTGTCGGGTCACGGGGTATATCCGACACGACCGTCTCAGCCACGTAAGGCGCATAACACACGTCGGTGGTATTTCCCACGCTCCGCATTCATCTGAACGATGTACGAGGAGGTCTACGAGGCCACAAGTACAGTCATCGTGCGACTTTGCATCAGCGGCGATGCAAGCTACACGTCCGGCAAACCTCGAACCGCCACCACATCCACCCCAGAGTGTGTGATGGCGCAGACGGCGGTATATGCGGCCCAAAGGCGGTCGACGTGAGGCTGCCACCACGGAGCGACGTCCAAGCAGTACCAAGCGCTTCCTACCGACGTATGCGGTCCGCTCGGGCCGGGAGAAGCCAGTGTCGGGTCACGGGGTATATCCGACACGACCGTCTCAGCCACGTAAGGCGCATAACACACGTCGGTGGTATTTCCCACGCTCCGCATTCATCTGAACGATGTACGAGGAGGTCTACGAGGCCACAAGTACAGTCATCGTGCGACTTTGCATCAGCGGCGATGCAAGCTACACGCCCGGCAAACCTCGAACCGCCACCACATCTACCCCAGAGTGTCTGATGGTGCCGACGGCCGTATATGCGGCTCGAAGGCGGTCGTTGAGCTGGCGGCCGCCCCGGAGCGACGTCCAAGCAGTACCAAGCGCTCCCTACCGACGTATGCGGTCCGCTCGGGCCGGGAGAAGCTAGTGTCGGGTCACGGGGTATATCCGACACGACCGTCTCAGCCACGTAAGGCGCATAACACACGTCGGTGGTATTTCCCACGCTCCGCATTCATCTGAACGATGTACGAGGAGGTCTACGAGGCCACAAGTACAGTCATCGTGCGACTTTGCATCAGCGGCGATGCAAGCTACACGTCCGGCAAACCTCGAACCGCCACCACATCCACCCCAGAGTGTGTGATGGCGCAGACGGCGGTATATGCGGCCCAAAGGCGGTCGACGAGAGGCTGCCACCACGGAGCGACGTCCAAGCAGTACCAAGCGCTCCCTACCGACGTATGCGGTCCGCTCGGGCCGAGAGAAGCCAGTGTTGGGTCACGGGGTATATCCGACACGACCGTCTCGGCCACGTAAGGCACATTAGAAACCCCCGCGGTACTTTCAACGCTCGGGAATCACCTGAATAATGTACGAGGACGTCTACAAGGCCACAAGTACTGTCATCGTGGGACCTTGCATCAGCAGCGATGGAAGCTACATGTCCGACAAACCTCGATCAACCACCACATCTACCCCAGAGTGTGTGATGGTGCAGACGGCCGTATATGCGGCTCGGAGGCGATCGATGAGCAGGCTGCGACCACGGAGCGGCGTCCTAGCAGTACCGAGCGCTCCTATCGACGTATGCGGTCCGCTCGGGCCGAGAGAAGCCAGTGTTGGGTCACGGGGTATATCCGACACGACCGTCTCGGCCACGTAAGGCACATTAGAAACGCCCGCGGTACTTTCAACGCTCGGGAATCACCTAAATAATGTACGAGGACGTCTACAAGGCCACAAGTACTGTCATCGTTGGACCTTGCATCAGCAGTGATGCAAGCTACATGTCCGGCAAACCTCGACCAGCCACCACATCTACCCCCGAGTGCGTGATGGCGCAGACGGCCGTATATGCGGCTCGGAGGCGATCGATGAGCAGGCTGCGACCACGGAGCGGCGTCCTAGCAGTACCGAGCGCTCCTATCGACGTATGCGGTCCGCTCGGGCCGAGAGAAGCCAGTGTTGGGTCACGGGGTATATCCGACACGACCGTCTCGGCCACGTAAGGCACATTAGAAACGCCCGCGGTACTTTCAACGCTCGGGAATCACCTGACGAATGTACGAGGACGTCTACAAGGCCACAAGTACTGTCATCGTTGGACCTTGCATCAGCAGCGATGGAAGCTACATGTCCGACAAACCTCGATCAACCACCACATCTACCCCAGAGTGTCTGATGGTGCAGACGGCCGTATATGCGGCTCGGAGGCGATCGATGAGCAGGCTGCGACCACGGAGCGGCGTCCTAGCAGTACCGAGCGCTCCTATCGACGTATGCGGTCCGCTCGGGCCGAGAGAAGCCAGTGTTGGGTCACGGGGTATATCCGACACGACCGTTTCGGCCACGTAAGGCACATTAGAAACGCCCGCGGTACTTTCAACGCTCGGGAATCACCTGACGAATGTACGAGGACGTCTACAAGGCCACAAGTACTGTCATCGTTGGACCTTGCATCAGCAGCGATGGAAGCTACATGTCCGACAAACCTCGATCAACCACCACATCTACCCCAGAGTGTCTGATGGTGCAGACGGCCGTATATGCGGCTCGGAGGCGATCGATGAGCAGGCTGCGACCACGGAGCGGCGTCCTAGCAGTACCGAGCGCTCCTATCGACGTATGCGGTCCGCTCGGGCCGAGAGAAGCCAGTGTTGGGTCACGGGGTATATCCGACACGACCGTCTCGGCCACGTAAGGCACATTAGAAACGCCCGCGGTACTTTCAACGCTCGGGAATCACCTGAATAATGTACGAGGACGTCTACAAGGCCACAAGTACTGTCATCGTGCGACCTTGCATCAGCAGTGATGCAAGCTACATGTCCGGCAAACCTCGACCAGCCACCACATCTACCCCAGAGTGTGTGATGGCGCAGACGGCCGTATATGCGGCTCGGAGGCGATCGATGAGCAGGCTGCGACCACGGAGCGGCGTCCTAGCAGTACCGAGCGCTCCTATCGACGTATGCGGTCCGCTCGGGCCGAGAGAAGCCAGTGTTGGGTCACGGGGTATATCCGACACGACCGTCTCGGCCACGTAAGGCACATTAGAAACGCCCGCGGTACTTTCAACGCTCGGGAATCACCTGAATAATGTACGAGGACGTCTACAAGGCCACAAGTACTGTCATCGTGGGACCTTGCATCAGCAGCGATGGAAGCTACATGTCCGACAAACCTCGATCAACCACCACATCTACCCCAGAGTGTCTGATGGTGCAGACGGCCGTATATGCGGCTCGAAGGCGGTCGTTGAGCTGGCGGCCGCCCCGGAGCGACGTCCAAGCAGTACCAAGCGCTCCCTACCGACGTATGCGGTCCGCTCGGGTCGGGAGAAGCTAGTGTCGGGTCACGGGGTATATCCGACACGACCGTCTCAGCCACGTAAGGCGCATAACACACGTCGGTGGTATTTCCCACGCTCCGCATTCATCTGAACGATGTACGAGGAGGTCTACGAGGCCACAAGTACAGTCATCGTGCGACTTTGCATCAGCGGCGATGCAAGCTACACGCCCGGCAAACCTCGAACCGCCACCACATCTACCCCAGAGTGTCTGATGGTGCCGACGGCGGTATATGCTGCTCAAAGGCGGTAGACGAGCAGGCTGCCACCCCCTAGCGAAGTCCTAGCAGTACTGAGCGCTCCCTACCGATGTATGCGGTCCGCTCGGGTCGGGAGAAGCTAGTGTCGGGTCACGGGGTATATCCGACACGACCGTCTCAGCCACGTAAGGCGCATAACACACGTCGGTGGTATTTCCCACGCTCCGCATTCATCTGAACGATGTACGAGGAGGTCTACGAGGCCACAAGTACAGTCATCGTGCGACTTTGCATCAGCGGCGATGCAAGCTACACGCCCGGCAAACCTCGAACCGCCACCACATCTACCCCAGAGTGTCTGATGGCGCCGACGGCCGTATATGCGGCTCGAAGGCGGTCGTTGAGCTGGCGGCCGCCCCGGAGCGACGTCCAAGCAGTACCAAGCGCTCCCTACCGACGTATGCGGTCCGCTCCGGCCGGGAGAAGCTAGTGTCGGGTCACGGGGTATATCCGACACGACCGTCTCAGCCACGTAAGGCGCATAACACACGTCGGTGGTATTTCCCACGCTCCGCATTCATCTGAACGATGTACGAGGAGGTCTACGAGGCCACAACTACAGTCATCGTGCGACTTTGCATCAGAGGCGATGCAAGCTACACGCCCGGCAAACCTCGAACCGCCACCACATCTACCCCAGAGTGTCTGATGGCGCCGACGGCCGTATATGCGGCTCGAAGGCGGTCGTTGAGCTGGCGGCCGCCCCGGAGCGACGTCCAAGCAGTACCAAGCGCTCCCTACCGATGTATGCGGTCCGCTCGGGCCGGGAGAAGCTAGTGTCGGGTCACGGGGTATATCCGACACGACCGTCTCAGCCACGTAAGGCGCATAACACACGTCGGTGGTATTTCCCACGCTCCGCATTCATCTGAACGATGTACGAGGAGGTCTACGAGGCCACAAGTACAGTCATCGTGCGACTTTGCATCAGAGGCGATGCAAGCTACACGCCCGGCAAACCTCGAACCGCCACCACATCTACCCCAGAGTGTCTGATGGTGCCGACGGCCGTATATGCGGCTCGAAGGCGGTCGTTGAGCTGGCGGCCGCCCCGGAGCGACGTCCAAGCCGTACCAAGCGCTCCCTACCGACGTATGCGGTCCGCTCGGGTCGGGAGAAGCTAGTGTCGGGTCACGGGGTATATCCGACACGACCGTCTCAGCCACGTAAGGCGCATAACACACGTCGGTGGTATTTCCCACGCTCAGCATTCATCTGAACGATGTACGAGGAGGTCTACGAGGCCACAAGTACAGTCATCGTGCGACTTTGCATCAGCGGCGATGCAAGCTACACGTCCGGCAAACCTCGAACCGCCACCACATCCACCCCTGAGTGTGTGATGGCGCAGACGGCGGTATATGCGGCCCAAAGGCGGTCGACGAGAGGCGGCCGCCCCGGAGCGACGTCCAAGCAGTACCAAGCGCTCCCTACCGACGTATGCGGTCCGCTCGGGTCGGGAGAAGCTAGTGTCGGGTCACGGGGTATATCCGACACGACCGTCTCAGCCACGTAAGGCGCATAACACACGTCGGTGGTATTTCCCACGCTCCGCATTCATCTGAACGATGTACGAGGAGGTCTACGAGGCCACAAGTACAGTCATCGTGCGACTTTGCATCAGAGGCGATGCAAGCTACACGCCCGGCAAACCTCGAACCGCCACCACATCCACCCCTGAGTGTGTGATGGCGCAGACGGCGGTATATGCGGCCCAAAGGCGGTCGACGAGAGGCGGCCGCCCCGGAGCGACGTCCAAGCAGTACTGAGCGCTCCCTACCGACGTATGCGGTCCGCTCGGGTCGGGAGAAGCTAGTGTCGGGTCACGGGGTATATCCGACACGACCGTCTCAGCCACGTAAGGCGCATAACACACGTCGGTGGTATTTCCCACGCTCCGCATTCATCTGAACGATGTACGAGGAGGTCTACGAGGCCACAAGTACAGTCATCGTGCGACTTTGCATCAGCGGCGATGCAAGCTACACGCCCGGCAAACCTCGAACCGCCACCACATCTACCCCAGAGTGTCTGATGGTGCCGACGGCGGTATATGCGGCCCAAAGGCGGTCGACGAGAGGCGGCCGCCCCGGAGCGACGTCCAAGCAGTACCAAGCGCTCCCTACCGACGTATGCGGTCCGCTCGGGCCGGGAGAAGCCAGTGTCGGGTCACGGGGTATATCCGACACGACCGTCTCAGCCACGTAAGGCGCATAACACACGTCGGTGGTATTTCCCACGCTCAGCATTCATCTGAACGATGTACGAGGAGGTCTACGAGGCCACAAGTACAGTCATCGTGCGACTTTGCATCAGCGGCGATGCAAGCTACACGCCCGGCAAACCTCGAACCGCCACCACATCTACCCCAGAGTGTCTGATGGCGCCGACGGCCGTATATGCGGCTCGAAGGCGGTCGTTGAGCTGGCGGCCGCCCCGGAGCGACGTCCAAGCAGTACCAAGCGCTCCCTACCGACGTATGCGGTCCGCTCCGGCCGGGAGAAGCTAGTGTCGGGTCACGGGGTATATCCGACACGACCGTCTCAGCCACGTAAGGCGCATAACACACGTCGGTGGTATTTCCCACGCTCCGCATTCATCTGAACGATGTACGAGGAGGTCTACGAGGCCACAAGTACAGTCATCGTGCGACTTTGCATCAGAGGCGATGCAAGCTACACGCCCGGCAAACCTCGAACCGCCACCACATCTACCCCAGAGTGTCTGATGGTGCCGACGGCCGTATATGCGGCTCGAAGGCGGTCGTTGAGCTGGCGGCCGCCCCGGAGCGACGTCCAAGCAGTACCAAGCGCTCCCTACCGACGTATGCGGTCCGCTCGGGTCGGGAGAAGCTAGTGTCGGGTCACGGGGTATATCCGACACGACCGTCTCAGCCACGTAAGGCGCATAACACACGTCGGTGGTATTTCCCACGCTCAGCATTCATCTGAACGATGTACGAGGAGGTCTACGAGGCCACAAGTACAGTCATCGTGCGACTTTGCATCAGCGGCGATGCAAGCTACACGTCCGGCAAACCTCGAACCGCCACCACATCCACCCCTGAGTGTGTGATGGCGCAGACGGCGGTATATGCGGCCCAAAGGCGGTCGACGAGAGGCGGCCGCCCCGGAGCGACGTCCAAGCAGTACCAAGCGCTCCCTACCGACGTATGCGGTCCGCTCGGGTCGGGAGAAGCTAGTGTCGGGTCACGGGGTATATCCGACACGACCGTCTCAGCCACGTAAGGCGCATAACACACGTCGGTGGTATTTCCCACGCTCCGCATTCATCTGAACGATGTACGAGGAGGTCTACGAGGCCACAAGTACAGTCATCGTGCGACTTTGCATCAGAGGCGATGCAAGCTACACGCCCGGCAAACCTCGAACCGCCACCACATCCACCCCTGAGTGTGTGATGGCGCAGACGGCGGTATATGCGGCCCAAAGGCGGTCGACGAGAGGCGGCCGCCCCGGAGCGACGTCCAAGCAGTACCAAGCGCTCCCTACCGACGTATGCGGTCCGCTCGGGTCGGGAGAAGCTAGTGTCGGGTCACGGGGTATATCCGACACGACCGTCTCAGCCACGTAAGGCGCATAACACACGTCGGTGGTATTTCCCACGCTCAGCATTCATCTGAACGATGTACGAGGAGGTCTACGAGGCCACAAGTACAGTCATCGTGCGACTTTGCATCAGCGGCGATGCAAGCTACACGTCCGGCAAACCTCGAACCGCCACCACATCCACCCCTGAGTGTGTGATGGCGCAGACGGCGGTATATGCGGCCCAAAGGCAGTGGACGAGAGGCTGCCACCACGGAGCGACGTCCAAGCAGTACCAAGCGCTCCCTACCGACGTATGCGGTCCGCTCGGGTCGGGAGAAGCTAGTGTCGGGTCACGGGGTATATCCGACACGACCGTCTCAGCCACGTAAGGCGCATAACACACGTCGGTGGTATTTCCCACGCTCAGCATTCATCTGAACGATGTACGAGGAGGTCTACGAGGCCACAAGTACAGTCATCGTGCGACTTTGCATCAGCGGCGATGCAAGCTACACGCCCGGCAAACCTCGAACCGCCACCACATCTACCCCAGAGTGTCTGATGGCGCCGACGGCCGTATATGCGGCTCGAAGGCGGTCGTTGAGCTGGCGGCCGCCCCGGAGCGACGTCCAAGCAGTACCAAGCGCTCCCTACCGACGTATGCGGTCCGCTCGGGCCGGGAGAAGCTAGTGTCGGGTCACGGGGTATATCCGACACGACCGTCTCAGCCACGTAAGGCGCATAACACACGTCGGTGGTATTTCCCACGCTCCGCATTCATCTGAACGATGTACGAGGAGGTCTACGAGGCCACAAGTACAGTCATCGTGCGACTTTGCATCAGCGGCGATGCAAGCTACACGTCCGGCAAACCTCGAACCGCCACCACATCCACCCCAGAGTGTGTGATGGCGGAGACGGCGGTATATGCGGCCCAAAGGCGGTCGACGTGAGGCTGCCACCACGGAGCGACGTCCAAGCAGTACCAAGCGCTTCCTACCGACGTATGCGGTCCGCTCGGGCCGGGAGAAGCCAGTGTCGGGTCACGGGGTATATCCGACACGACGTTCTCAGCCACGTAAGGCGCATAACACACGTCGGTGGTATTTCCCACGCTCCGCATTCATCTGAACGATGTACGAGGAGGTCTACGAGGCCACAAGTACAGTCATCGTGCGACTTTGCATCAGCGGCGATGCAAGCTACACGCCCGGCAAACCTCGAACCGCCACCACATCTACCCCAGAGTGTCTGATGGTGCCGACGGCCGTATATGCGGCTCGAAGGCGGTCGTTGAGCTGGCGGCCGCCCCGGAGCGACGTCCAAGCAGTACCAAGCGCTCCCTACCGACGTATGCGGTCCGCTCGGGCCGGGAGAAGCTAGTGTCGGGTCACGGGGTATATCCGACACGACCGTCTCAGCCACGTAAGGCGCATAACACACGTCGGTGGTATTTCCCACGCTCCGCATTCATCTGAACGATGTACGAGGAGGTCTACGAGGCCACAAGTACAGTCATCGTGCGACTTTGCATCAGCGGCGATGCAAGCTACACGTCCGGCAAACCTCGAACCGCCACCACATCCACCCCAGAGTGTGTGATGGCGCAGACGGCGGTATATGCGGCCCAAAGGCGGTCGACGAGAGGCTGCCACCACGGAGCGACGTCCAAGCAGTACCAAGCGCTCCCTACCGACGTATGCGGTCCGCTCGGGCCGAGAGAAGCCAGTGTTGGGTCACGGGGTATATCCGACACGACCGTCTCGGCCACGTAAGGCACATTAGAAACGCCCGCGGTACTTTCAACGCTCGGGAATCACCTGAATAATGTACGAGGACGTCTACAAGGCCACAAGTACTGTCATCGTTGGACCTTGCATCAGCAGTGATGCAAGCTACATGTCCGGCAAACCTCGACCAGCCACCACATCTACCCCCGAGTGCGTGATGGCGCAGACGGCCGTATATGCGGCTCGGAGGCGATCGATGAGCAGGCTGCGACCACGGAGCGGCGTCCTAGCAGTACCGAGCGCTCCTATCGACGTATGCGGTCCGCTCGGGCCGAGAGAAGCCAGTGTTGGGTCACGGGGTATATCCGACACGACCGTCTCGGCCACGTAAGGCACATTAGAAACGCCCGCGGTACTTTCAACGCTCGGGAATCACCTGACGAATGTACGAGGACGTCTACAAGGCCACAAGTACTGTCATCGTTGGACCTTGCATCAGCAGCGATGGAAGCTACATGTCCGACAAACCTCGATCAACCACCACATCTACCCCAGAGTGTCTGATGGTGCAGACGGCCGTATATGCGGCTCGGAGGCGATCGATGAGCAGGCTGCGACCACGGAGCGGCGTCCTAGCAGTACCGAGCGCTCCTATCGACGTATGCGGTCCGCTCGGGCCGAGAGAAGCCAGTGTTGGGTCACGGGGTATATCCGACACGACCGTTTCGGCCACGTAAGGCACATTAGAAACGCCCGCGGTACTTTCAACGCTCGGGAATCACCTGACGAATGTACGAGGACGTCTACAAGGCCACAAGTACTGTCATCGTTGGACCTTGCATCAGCAGCGATGGAAGCTACATGTCCGACAAACCTCGATCAACCACCACATCTACCCCAGAGTGTCTGATGGTGCAGACGGCCGTATATGCGGCTCGGAGGCGATCGATGAGCAGGCTGCGACCACGGAGCGGCGTCCTAGCAGTACCGAGCGCTCCTATCGACGTATGCGGTCCGCTCGGGCCGAGAGAAGCCAGTGTTGGGTCACGGGGTATATCCGACACGACCGTCTCGGCCACGTAAGGCACATTAGAAACGCCCGCGGTACTTTCAACGCTCGGGAATCACCTGAATAATGTACGAGGACGTCTACAAGGCCACAAGTACTGTCATCGTTGGACCTTGCATCAGCAGCGATGGAAGCTACATCTCCGACAAACCTCGACCAGCCACCACATCTACCCCCGAGTGTGTGATGGCGCAGACGGCCGTATATGCGGCTCGGAGGCGATCGATGAGCAGGCTGCGACCACGGAGCGGCGTCCTAGCAGTACCGAGCGCTCCTATCGACGTATGCGGTCCGCTCGGGCCGAGAGAAGCCAGTGTTGGGTCACGGGGTATATCCGACACGACCGTCTCGGCCACGTAAGGCACATTAGAAACGCCCGCGGTACTTTCAACGCTCGGGAATCACCTGAATAATGTACGAGGACGTCTACAAGGCCACAAGTACTGTCATCGTTGGACCTTGCATCAGCAGCGATGGAAGCTACATGTCCGACAAACCTCGATCAACCACCACATCTACCCCAGAGTGTCTGATGGTGCAGACGGCCGTATATGCGGCTCGGAGGCGATCGATGAGCAGGCTGCGACCACGGAGCGGCGTCCTAGCAGTACCGAGCGCTCCTATCGACGTATGCGGTCCGCTCGGGCCGAGAGAAGCCAGTGTTGGGTCACGGGGTATATCCGACACGACCGTCTCGGCCACGTAAGGCACATTAGAAACGCCCGCGGTACTTTCAACGCTCGGGAATCACCTGAATAATGTACGAGGACGTCTACAAGGCCACAAGTACTGTCATCGTGCGACCTTGCATCAGCAGTGATGGAAGCTACATCTCCGACAAACCTCGACCAGCCACCACATCTACCCCCGAGTGTGTGATGGCGCAGACGGCCGTATATGCGGCTCGGAGGCGATCGATGAGCAGGCTGCGACCACGGAGCGGCGTCCTAGCAGTACCGAGCGCTCCTATCGACGTATGCGGTCCGCTCGGGCCGAGAGAAGCCAGTGTTGGGTCACGGGGTATATCCGACACGACCGTCTCGGCCACGTAAGGCACATTAGAAACGCCCGCGGTACTTTCAACGCTCGGGAATCACCTGAATAATGTACGAGGACGTCTACAAGGCCACAAGTACTGTCATCGTGGGACCTTGCATCAGCAGCGATGGAAGCTACATGTCCGACAAACCTCGATCAACCACCACATCTACCCCAGAGTGTCTGATGGTGCAGACGGCCGTATATGCGGCTCGGAGGCGATCGATGAGCAGGCTGCGACCACGGAGCGGCGTCCTAGCAGTACCGAGCGCTCCTATCGACGTATGCGGTCCGCTCGGGCCGAGAGAAGCCAGTGTTGGGTCACGGGGTATATCCGACACGACCGTCTCGGCCACGTAAGGCACATTAGAAACGCCCGCGGTACTTTCAACGCTCGGGAATCACCTGAATAATGTACGAGGACGTCTACAAGGCCACAAGTACTGTCATCGTGGGACCTTGCATCAGCAGCGATGGAAGCTACATGTCCGACAAACCTCGATCAACCACCACATCTACCCCAGAGTGTCTGATGGTGCAGACGGCCGTATATGCGGCTCGGAGGCGATCGATGAGCAGGCTGCGACCACGGAGCGGCGTCCTAGCAGTACCGAGCGCTCCTATCGACGTATGCGGTCCGCTCGGGCCGAGAGAAGCCAGTGTTGGGTCACGGGGTATATCCGACACGACCGTCTCGGCCACGTAAGGCACATTAGAAACGCCCGCGGTACTTTCAACGCTCGGGAATCACCTGAATAATGTACGAGGACGTCTACAAGGCCACAAGTACTGTCATCGTGCGACCTTGCATCAGCAGTGATGGAAGCTACATCTCCGACAAACCTCGACCAGCCACCACATCTACCCCCGAGTGTGTGATGGTGCAGACGGCCGTATATGCGGCTCGGAGGCGATCGATGAGCAGGCTGCGACCACGGAGCGGCGTCCTAGCAGTACCGAGCGCTCCTATCGACGTATGCGGTCCGCTAGGGCCGAGAGAAGCCAGTGTTGGGTCACGGGGTATATCCGACACGACCGTCTCGGCCACGTAAGGCACATTAGAAACGCCCGCGGTACTTTCAACGCTCGGGAATCACCTGAATAATGTACGAGGACGTCTACAAGGCCACAAGTACTGTCATCGTGCGACCTTGCATCAGCAGTGATGCAAGCTACATGTCCGGCAAACCTCGACCAGCCACCACATCTACCCCCGAGTGTGTGATGGCGCAGACGGCCGTATATGCGGCTCGGAGGCGATCGATGAGCAGGCTGCGACCACGGAGCGGCGTCCTAGCAGTACCGAGCGCTCCTATCGACGTATGCGGTCCGCTCGGGCCGAGAGAAGCCAGTGTTGGGTCACGGGGTATATCCGACACGACCGTCTCGGCCACGTAAGGCACATTAGAAACGCCCGCGGTACTTTCAACGCTCGGGAATCACCTGAATAATGTACGAGGACGTCTACAAGGCCACAAGTACTGTCATCGTGGGACCTTGCATCAGCAGCGATGGAAGCTACATGTCCGACAAACCTCGATCAACCACCACATCTACCCCCGAGTGTGTGATGGCGCAGACGGCAGTATATGCGGCTCGGAGGCGATCGATGAGCAGGCTGCGACCACGGAGCGGCGTCCTAGCAGTACCGAGCGCTCCTATCGACGTATGCGGTCCGCTCGGGCCGAGAGAAGCCAGTGTTGGGTCACGGGGTATATCCGACACGACCGTCTCGGCCACGTAAGGCACATTAGAAACGCCCGCGGTACTTTCAACGCTCGGGAATCACCTGAATAATGTACGAGGACGTCTACAAGGCCACAAGTACTGTCATCGTTGGACCTTGCATCAGCAGCGATGGAAGCTACATCTCCGACAAACCTCGACCAGCCACCACATCTACCCCCGAGTGTGTGATGGCGCAGACGGCCGTATATGCGGCTCGGAGGCGATCGATGAGCAGGCTGCGACCACGGAGCGGCGTCCTAGCAGTACCGAGCGCTCCTATCGACGTATGCGGTCCGCTCGGGCCGAGAGAAGCCAGTGTTGGGTCACGGGGTATATCCGACACGACCGTCTCGGCCACGTAAGGCACATTAGAAACGCCCGCGGTACTTTCAACGCTCGGGAATCACCTGAATAATGTACGAGGACGTCTACAAGGCCACAAGTACTGTCATCGTGGGACCTTGCATCAGCAGCGATGGAAGCTACATGTCCGACAAACCTCGATCAACCACCACATCTACCCCAGAGTGTCTGATGGTGCAGACGGCCGTATATGCGGCTCGGAGGCGATCGATGAGCAGGCTGCGACCACGGAGCGGCGTCCTAGCAGTACCGAGCGCTCCTATCGACGTATGCGGTCCGCTCGGGCCGAGAGAAGCCAGTGTTGGGTCACGGGGTATATCCGACACGACCGTCTCGGCCACGTAAGGCACATTAGAAACGCCCGCGGTACTTTCAACGCTCGGGAATCACCTGAATAATGTACGAGGACGTCTACAAGGCCACAAGTACTGTCATCGTGCGACCTTGCATCAGCAGTGATGGAAGCTACATCTCCGACAAACCTCGACCAGCCACCACATCTACCCCCGAGTGTGTGATGGCGCAGACGGCCGTATATGCGGCTCGGAGGCGATCGATGAGCAGGCTGCGACCACGGAGCGGCGTCCTAGCAGTACCGAGCGCTCCTATCGACGTATGCGGTCCGCTCGGGCCGAGAGAAGCCAGTGTTGGGTCACGGGGTATATCCGACACGACCGTCTCGGCCACGTAAGGCACATTAGAAACGCCCGCGGTACTTTCAACGCTCGGGAATCACCTGAATAATGTACGAGGACGTCTACAAGGCCACAAGTACTGTCATCGTGGGACCTTGCATCAGCAGCGATGGAAGCTACATGTCCGACAAACCTCGATCAACCACCACATCTACCCCAGAGTGTCTGATGGTGCAGACGGCCGTATATGCGGCTCGGAGGCGATCGATGAGCAGGCTGCGACCACGGAGCGGCGTCCTAGCAGTACCGAGCGCTCCTATCGACGTATGCGGTCCGCTCGGGCCGAGAGAAGCCAGTGTTGGGTCACGGGGTATATCCGACACGACCGTCTCGGCCACGTAAGGCACATTAGAAACGCCCGCGGTACTTTCAACGCTCGGGAATCACCTGAATAATGTACGAGGACGTCTACAAGGCCACAAGTACTGTCATCGTGGGACCTTGCATCAGCAGCGATGGAAGCTACATGTCCGACAAACCTCGATCAACCACCACATCTACCCCAGAGTGTCTGATGGTGCAGACGGCCGTATATGCGGCTCGGAGGCGATCGATGAGCAGGCTGCGACCACGGAGCGGCGTCCTAGCAGTACCGAGCGCTCCTATCGACGTATGCGGTCCGCTCGGGCCGAGAGAAGCCAGTGTTGGGTCACGGGGTATATCCGACACGACCGTCTCGGCCACGTAAGGCACATTAGAAACGCCCGCGGTACTTTCAACGCTCGGGAATCACCTGAATAATGTACGAGGACGTCTACAAGGCCACAAGTACTGTCATCGTGCGACCTTGCATCAGCAGTGATGCAAGCTACATGTCCGACAAACCTCGATCAACCACCACATCTACCCCCGAGTGTGTGATGGCGCAGACGGCAGTATATGCGGCTCGGAGGCGATCGATGAGCAGGCTGCGACCACGGAGCGGCGTCCTAGCAGTACCGAGCGCTCCTATCGACGTATGCGGTCCGCTCGGGCCGAGAGAAGCCAGTGTTGGGTCACGGGGTATATCCGACACGACCGTCTCGGCCACGTAAGGCACATTAGAAACGCCCGCGGTACTTTCAACGCTCGGGAATCACCTGAATAATGTACGAGGACGTCTACAAGGCCACAAGTACTGTCATCGTGGGACCTTGCATCAGCAGTGATGCAAGCTACATGTCCGGCAAACCTCGACCAGCCACCACATCTACCCCCGAGTGTGTGATGGCGCAGACGGCCGTATATGCGGCTCGGAGGCGATCGATGAGCAGGCTGCGACCACGGAGCGGCGTCCTAGCAGTACCGAGCGCTCCTATCGACGTATGCGGTCCGCTCGGGCCGAGAGAAGCCAGTGTTGGGTCACGGGGTATATCCGACACGACCGTCTCGGCCACGTAAGGCACATTAGAAACGCCCGCGGTACTTTCAACGCTCGGGAATCACCTGAATAATGTACGAGGACGTCTACAAGGCCACAAGTACTGTCATCGTGCGACCTTGCATCAGCAGTGATGCAAGCTACATGTCCGACAAACCTCGATCAACCACCACATCTACCCCCGAGTGTGTGATGGCGCAGACGGCAGTATATGCGGCTCGGAGGCGATCGATGAGCAGGCTGCGACCACGGAGCGGCGTCCTAGCAGTACCGAGCGCTCCTATCGACGTATGCGGTCCGCTCGGGCCGAGAGAAGCCAGTGTTGGGTCACGGGGTATATCCGACACGACCGTCTCGGCCACGTAAGGCACATTAGAAACGCCCGCGGTACTTTCAACGCTCGGGAATCACCTGAATAATGTACGAGGACGTCTACAAGGCCACAAGTACTGTCATCGTGGGACCTTGCATCAGCAGCGATGGAAGCTACATGTCCGACAAACCTCGATCAACCACCACATCTACCCCAGAGTGTCTGATGGTGCAGACGGCCGTATATGCGGCTCGGAGGCGATCGATGAGCAGGCTGCGACCACGGAGCGGCGTCCTAGCAGTACCGAGCGCTCCTATCGACGTATGCGGTCCGCTCGGGCCGAGAGAAGCCAGTGTTGGGTCACGGGGTATATCCGACACGACCGTCTCGGCCACGTAAGGCACATTAGAAACGCCCGCGGTACTTTCAACGCTCGGGAATCACCTGAATAATGTACGAGGACGTCTACAAGGCCACAAGTACTGTCATCGTGCGACCTTGCATCAGCAGTGATGGAAGCTACATCTACGACAAACCTCGACCAGCCACCACATCTACCCCCGAGTGTGTGATGGTGCAGACGGCCGTATATGCGGCTCGGAGGCGATCGATGAGCAGGCTGCGACCACGGAGCGGCGTCCTAGCAGTACCGAGCGCTCCTATCGACGTATGCGGTCCGCTCGGGCCGAGAGAAGCCAGTGTTGGGTCACGGGGTATATCCGACACGACCGTCTCGGCCACGTAAGGCACATTAGAAACGCCCGCGGTACTTTCAACGCTCGGGAATCACCTGAATAATGTACGAGGACGTCTACAAGGCCACAAGTACTGTCATCGTGCGACCTTGCATCAGCAGTGATGCAAGCTACATGTCCGGCAAACCTCGACCAGCCACCACATCTACCCCCGAGTGTGTGATGGCGCAGACGGCCGTATATGCGGCTCGGAGGCGATCGATGAGCAGGCTGCGACCACGGAGCGGCGTCCTAGCAGTACCGAGCGCTCCTATCGACGTATGCGGTCCGCTCGGGCCGAGAGAAGCCAGTGTTGGGTCACGGGGTATATCCGACACGACCGTCTCGGCCACGTAAGGCACATTAGAAACGCCCGCGGTACTTTCAACGCTCGGGAATCACCTGACGAATGTACGAGGACGTCTACAAGGCCACAAGTACTGTCATCGTGCGACCTTGCATCAGCAGTGATGCAAGCTACATGTCCGGCAAACCTCGACCAGCCACCACATCTACCCCCGAGTGTGTGATGGCGCAGACGGCCGTATATGCGGCTCGGAGGCGATCGATGAGCAGGCTGCGACCACGGAGCGGCGTCCTAGCAGTACCGAGCGCTCCTATCGACGTATGCGGTCCGCTCGGGCCGAGAGAAGCCAGTGTTGGGTCACGGGGTATATCCGACACGACCGTCTCGGCCACGTAAGGCACATTAGAAACGCCCGCGGTACTTTCAACGCTCGGGAATCACCTGACGAATGTACGAGGACGTCTACAAGGCCACAAGTACTGTCATCGTGGGACCTTGCATCAGCAGTGATGCAAGCTACATGTCCGGCAAACCTCGACCAGCCACCACATCTACCCCCGAGTGTGTGATGGCGCAGACGGCCGTATATGCGGCTCGGAGGCGATCGATGAGCAGGCTGCGACCACGGAGCGGCGTCCTAGCAGTACCGAGCGCTCCTATCGACGTATGCGGTCCGCTCGGGCCGAGAGAAGCCAGTGTTGGGTCACGGGGTATATCCGACACGACCGTCTCGGCCACGTAAGGCACATTAGAAACGCCCGCGGTACTTTCAACGCTCGGGAATCACCTGAATAATGTACGAGGACGTCTACAAGGCCACAAGTACTGTCATCGTGCGACCTTGCATCAGCAGTGATGCAAGCTACATGTCCGGCAAACCTCGACCAGCCACCACATCTACCCCCGAGTGTGTGATGGCGCAGACGGCCGTATATGCGGCTCGGAGGCGATCGATGAGCAGGCTGCGACCACGGAGCGGCGTCCTAGCAGTACCGAGCGCTCCTATCGACGTATGCGGTCCGCTCGGGCCGAGAGAAGCCAGTGTTGGGTCACGGGGTATATCCGACACGACCGTCTCGGCCACGTAAGGCACATTAGAAACGCCCGCGGTACTTTCAACGCTCGGGAATCACCTGAATAATGTACGAGGACGTCTACAAGGCCACAAGTACTGTCATCGTGCGACCTTGCATCAGCAGCGATGGAAGCTACATGTCCGGCAAACCTCGACCAGCCACCACATCTACCCCCGAGTGTGTGATGGCGCAGACGGCAGTATATGCGGCTCGGAGGCGATCGATGAGCAGGCTGCGACCACGGAGCGGCGTCCTAGCAGTACCGAGCGCTCCTATCGACGTATGCGGTCCGCTAGGGCCGAGAGAAGCCAGTGTTGGGTCACGGGGTATATCCGACACGACCGTCTCGGCCACGTAAGGCACATTAGAAACGCCCGCGGTACTTTCAACGCTCGGGAATCACCTGAATAATGTACGAGGACGTCTACAAGGCCACAAGTACTGTCATCGTGGGACCTTGCATCAGCAGCGATGGAAGCTACATGTCCGACAAACCTCGATCAACCACCACATCTACCCCAGAGTGTCTGATGGTGCAGACGGCCGTATATGCGGCTCGGAGGCGATCGATGAGCAGGCTGCGACCACGGAGCGGCGTCCTAGCAGTACCGAGCGCTCCCTACTGACGTATGCGGTCCGCTAGGGCCGAGAGAAGCCAGTGTTGGGTCTCGGGGTATATCCGACACGACCGTCTCGGCCACGTAAGGCACATTAGAAACGCCCGCGGTACTTTCAACGCTCGGGAATCACCTGACGAATGTACGAGGACGTCTACAAGGCCACAAGTACTGTCATCGTTGGACCTTGCATCAGCAGCGATGGAAGCTACATCTCCGACAAACCTCGATCAACCACCACATCTACCCCAGAGTGTCTGATGGTGCAGACGGCCGTATATGCGGCTCGGAGGCGATCGATGAGCAGGCTGCGACCACGGAGCGGCGTCCTAGCAGTACCGAGCGCTCCTATCGACGTATGCGGTCCGCTCGGGCCGAGAGAAGCCAGTGTTGGGTCACGGGGTATATCCGACACGACCGTCTCGGCCACGTAAGGCACATTAGAAACGCCCGCGGTACTTTCAACGCTCGGGAATCACCTGACGAATGTACGAGGACGTCTACAAGGCCACAAGTACTGTCATCGTGCGACCTTGCATCAGCAGTGATGCAAGCTACATGTCCGGCAAACCTCGACCAGCCACCACATCTACCCCCGAGTGTGTGATGGCGCAGACGGCCGTATATGCGGCTCGGAGGCGATCGATGAGCAGGCTGCGACCACGGAGCGGCGTCCTAGCAGTACCGAGCGCTCCTATCGACGTATGCGGTCCGCTCGGGCCGAGAGAAGCCAGTGTTGGGTCACGGGGTATATCCGACACGACCGTCTCGGCCACGTAAGGCACATTAGAAACGCCCGCGGTACTTTCAACGCTCGGGAATCACCTGACGAATGTACGAGGACGTCTACAAGGCCACAAGTACTGTCATCGTGCGACCTTGCATCAGCAGTGATGCAAGCTACATGTCCGGCAAACCTCGACCAGCCACCACATCTACCCCCGAGTGTGTGATGGCGCAGACGGCCGTATATGCGGCTCGGAGGCGATCGATGAGCAGGCTGCGACCACGGAGCGGCGTCCTAGCAGTACCGAGCGCTCCTATCGACGTATGCGGTCCGCTCGGGCCGAGAGAAGCCAGTGTTGGGTCACGGGGTATATCCGACACGACCGTCTCGGCCACGTAAGGCACATTAGAAACGCCCGCGGTACTTTCAACGCTCGGGAATCACCTGAATAATGTACGAGGACGTCTACAAGGCCACAAGTACTGTCATCGTGCGACCTTGCATCAGCAGTGATGCAAGCTACATGTCCGGCAAACCTCGACCAGCCACCACATCTACCCCCGAGTGTGTGATGGCGCAGACGGCCGTATATGCGGCTCGGAGGCGATCGATGAGCAGGCTGCGACCACGGAGCGGCGTCCTAGCAGTACCGAGCGCTCCTATCGACGTATGCGGTCCGCTCGGGCCGAGAGAAGCCAGTGTTGGGTCACGGGGTATATCCGACACGACCGTCTCGGCCACGTAAGGCACATTAGAAACGCCCGCGGTACTTTCAACGCTCGGGAATCACCTGACGAATGTACGAGGACGTCTACAAGGCCACAAGTACTGTCATCGTGCGACCTTGCATCAGCAGTGATGCAAGCTACATGTCCGGCAAACCTCGACCAGCCACCACATCTACCCCCGAGTGTGTGATGGCGCAGACGGCCGTATATGCGGCTCGGAGGCGATCGATGAGCAGGCTGCGACCACGGAGCGGCGTCCTAGCAGTACCGAGCGCTCCTATCGACGTATGCGGTCCGCTCGGGCCGAGAGAAGCCAGTGTTGGGTCACGGGGTATATCCGACACGACCGTCTCGGCCACGTAAGGCACATTAGAAACGCCCGCGGTACTTTCAACGCTCGGGAATCACCTGAATAATGTACGAGGACGTCTACAAGGCCACAAGTACTGTCATCGTGCGACCTTGCATCAGCAGTGATGCAAGCTACATGTCCGGCAAACCTCGACCAGCCACCACATCTACCCCCGAGTGTGTGATGGCGCAGACGGCCGTATATGCGGCTCGGAGGCGATCGATGAGCAGGCTGCGACCACGGAGCGGCGTCCTAGCAGTACCGAGCGCTCCTATCGACGTATGCGGTCCGCTCGGGCCGAGAGAAGCCAGTGTTGGGTCACGGGGTATATCCGACACGACCGTCTCGGCCACGTAAGGCACATTAGAAACGCCCGCGGTACTTTCAACGCTCGGGAATCACCTGACGAATGTACGAGGACGTCTACAAGGCCACAAGTACTGTCATCGTGCGACCTTGCATCAGCAGTGATGCAAGCTACATGTCCGGCAAACCTCGACCAGCCACCACATCTACCCCCGAGTGTGTGATGGCGCAGACGGCCGTATATGCGGCTCGGAGGCGATCGATGAGCAGGCTGCGACCACGGAGCGGCGTCCTAGCAGTACCGAGCGCTCCTATCGACGTATGCGGTCCGCTCGGGCCGAGAGAAGCCAGTGTTGGGTCACGGGGTATATCCGACACGACCGTCTCGGCCACGTAAGGCACATTAGAAACGCCCGCGGTACTTTCAACGCTCGGGAATCACCTGAATAATGTACGAGGACGTCTACAAGGCCACAAGTACTGTCATCGTGCGACCTTGCATCAGCAGTGATGCAAGCTACATGTCCGGCAAACCTCGACCAGCCACCACATCTACCCCCGAGTGTGTGATGGCGCAGACGGCCGTATATGCGGCTCGGAGGCGATCGATGAGCAGGCTGCGACCACGGAGCGGCGTCCTAGCAGTACCGAGCGCTCCTATCGACGTATGCGGTCCGCTCGGGCCGAGAGAAGCCAGTGTTGGGTCACGGGGTATATCCGACACGACCGTCTCGGCCACGTAAGGCACATTAGAAACGCCCGCGGTACTTTCAACGCTCGGGAATCACCTGACGAATGTACGAGGACGTCTACAAGGCCACAAGTACTGTCATCGTGCGACCTTGCATCAGCAGTGATGCAAGCTACATGTCCGGCAAACCTCGACCAGCCACCACATCTACCCCCGAGTGTGTGATGGCGCAGACGGCCGTATATGCGGCTCGGAGGCGATCGATGAGCAGGCTGCGACCACGGAGCGGCGTCCTAGCAGTACCGAGCGCTCCTATCGACGTATGCGGTCCGCTCGGGCCGAGAGAAGCCAGTGTTGGGTCACGGGGTATATCCGACACGACCGTCTCGGCCACGTAAGGCACATTAGAAACGCCCGCGGTACTTTCAACGCTCGGGAATCACCTGAATAATGTACGAGGACGTCTACAAGGCCACAAGTACTGTCATCGTGCGACCTTGCATCAGCAGTGATGCAAGCTACATGTCCGGCAAACCTCGACCAGCCACCACATCTACCCCCGAGTGTGTGATGGCGCAGACGGCCGTATATGCGGCTCGGAGGCGATCGATGAGCAGGCTGCGACCACGGAGCGGCGTCCTAGCAGTACCGAGCGCTCCTATCGACGTATGCGGTCCGCTCGGGCCGAGAGAAGCCAGTGTTGGGTCACGGGGTATATCCGACACGACCGTCTCGGCCACGTAAGGCACATTAGAAACGCCCGCGGTACTTTCAACGCTCGGGAATCACCTGAATAATGTACGAGGACGTCTACAAGGCCACAAGTACTGTCATCGTGCGACCTTGCATCAGCAGTGATGCAAGCTACATGTCCGGCAAACCTCGACCAGCCACCACATCTACCCCCGAGTGTGTGATGGCGCAGACGGCAGTATATGCGGCTCGGAGGCGATCGATGAGCAGGCTGCGACCACGGAGCGGCGTCCTAGCAGTACCGAGCGCTCCTATCGACGTATGCGGTCCGCTAGGGCCGAGAGAAGCCAGTGTTGGGTCACGGGGTATATCCGACACGACCGTCTCGGCCACGTAAGGCACATTAGAAACGCCCGCGGTACTTTCAACGCTCGGGAATCACCTGAATAATGTACGAGGACGTCTACAAGGCCACAAGTACTGTCATCGTGGGACCTTGCATCAGCAGCGATGGAAGCTACATGTCCGACAAACCTCGATCAACCACCACATCTACCCCAGAGTGTCTGATGGTGCAGACGGCCGTATATGCGGCTCGGAGGCGATCGATGAGCAGGCTGCGACCACGGAGCGGCGTCCTAGCAGTACCGAGCGCTCCCTACTGACGTATGCGGTCCGCTAGGGCCGAGAGAAGCCAGTGTTGGGTCTCGGGGTATATCCGACACGACCGTCTCGGCCACGTAAGGCACATTAGAAACGCCCGCGGTACTTTCAACGCTCGGGAATCACCTGACGAATGTACGAGGACGTCTACAAGGCCACAAGTACTGTCATCGTTGGACCTTGCATCAGCAGCGATGGAAGCTACATCTCCGACAAACCTCGATCAACCACCACATCTACCCCAGAGTGTCTGATGGTGCAGACGGCCGTATATGCGGCTCGGAGGCGATCGATGAGCAGGCTGCGACCACGGAGCGGCGTCCTAGCAGTACCGAGCGCTCCTATCGACGTATGCGGTCCGCTCGGGCCGAGAGAAGCCAGTGTTGGGTCACGGGGTATATCCGACACGACCGTCTCGGCCACGTAAGGCACATTAGAAACGCCCGCGGTACTTTCAACGCTCGGGAATCACCTGAATAATGTACGAGGACGTCTACAAGGCCACAAGTACTGTCATCGTGGGACCTTGCATCAGCAGCGATGGAAGCTACATGTCCGACAAACCTCGATCAACCACCACATCTACCCCCGAGTGTGTGATGGCGCAGACGGCAGTATATGCGGCTCGGAGGCGATCGATGAGCAGGCTGCGACCACGGAGCGGCGTCCTAGCAGTACCGAGCGCTCCTATCGACGTATGCGGTCCGCTAGGGCCGAGAGAAGCCAGTGTTGGGTCACGGGGTATATCCGACACGACCGTCTCGGCCACGTAAGGCACATTAGAAACGCCCGCGGTACTTTCAACGCTCGGGAATCACCTGAATAATGTACGAGGACGTCTACAAGGCCACAAGTACTGTCATCGTGGGACCTTGCATCAGCAGCGATGGAAGCTACATGTCCGACAAACCTCGATCAACCACCACATCTACCCCCGAGTGTGTGATGGCGCAGACGGCAGTATATGCGGCTCGGAGGCGATCGATGAGCAGGCTGCGACCACGGAGCGGCGTCCTAGCAGTACCGAGCGCTCCTATCGACGTATGCGGTCCGCTAGGGCCGAGAGAAGCCAGTGTTGGGTCACGGGGTATATCCGACACGACCGTCTCGGCCACGTAAGGCACATTAGAAACGCCCGCGGTACTTTCAACGCTCGGGAATCACCTGAATAATGTACGAGGACGTCTACAAGGCCACAAGTACTGTCATCGTGGGACCTTGCATCAGCAGCGATGGAAGCTACATGTCCGACAAACCTCGATCAACCACCACATCTACCCCAGAGTGTCTGATGGTGCAGACGGCCGTATATGCGGCTCGGAGGCGATCGATGAGCAGGCTGCGACCACGGAGCGGCGTCCTAGCAGTACCGAGCGCTCCCTACTGACGTATGCGGTCCGCTAGGGCCGAGAGAAGCCAGTGTTGGGTCTCGGGGTATATCCGACACGACCGTCTCGGCCACGTAAGGCACATTAGAAACGCCCGCGGTACTTTCAACGCTCGGGAATCACCTGAATAATGTACGAGGACGTCTACAAGGCCACAAGTACTGTCATCGTTGGACCTTGCATCAGCAGCGATGGAAGCTACATCTCCGACAAACCTCGATCAACCACCACATCTACCCCAGAGTGTCTGATGGTGCAGACGGCCGTATATGCGGCTCGGAGGCGATCGATGAGCAGGCTGCGACCACGGAGCGGCGTCCTAGCAGTACCGAGCGCTCCTATCGACGTATGCGGTCCGCTAGGGCCGAGAGAAGCCAGTGTTGGGTCACGGGGTATATCCGACACGACCGTCTCGGCCACGTAAGGCACATTAGAAACGCCCGCGGTACTTTCAACGCTCGGGAATCACCTGAATAATGTACGAGGACGTCTACAAGGCCACAAGTACTGTCATCGTGGGACCTTGCATCAGCAGCGATGGAAGCTACATGTCCGACAAACCTCGACCAGCCACCACATCTACCCCCGAGTCTGTGATGGCGCAGACGGCCGTATATGCGGCTCGGAGGCGATCGATGAGCAGGCTGCGACCACGGAGCGGCGTCCTAGCAGTACCGAGCGCTCCTATCGACGTATGCGGTCCGCTCGGGCCGAGAGAAGCCAGTGTTGGGTCACGGGGTATATCCGACACGACCGTCTCGGCCACGTAAGGCACATTAGAAACGCCCGCGGTACTTTCAACGCTCGGGAATCACCTGAATAATGTACGAGGACGTCTACAAGGCCACAAGTACTGTCATCGTGGGACCTTGCATCAGCAGCGATGGAAGCTACATGTCCGACAAACCTCGATCAACCACCACATCTACCCCAGAGTGTCTGATGGTGCAGACGGCCGTATATGCGGCTCGGAGGCGATCGATGAGCAGGCTGCGACCACGGAGCGGCGTCCTAGCAGTACCGAGCGCTCCTATCGACGTATGCGGTCCGCTCGGGCCGAGAGAAGCCAGTGTTGGGTCACGGGGTATATCCGACACGACCGTCTCGGCCACGTAAGGCACATTAGAAACGCCCGCGGTACTTTCAACGCTCGGGAATCACCTGAATAATGTACGAGGACGTCTACAAGGCCACAAGTACTGTCATCGTGCGACCTTGCATCAGCAGTGATGCAAGCTACATGTCCGGCAAACCTCGACCAGCCACCACATCTACCCCCGAGTGTGTGATGGCGCAGACGGCCGTATATGCGGCTCGGAGGCGATCGATGAGCAGGCTGCGACCACGGAGCGGCGTCCTAGCAGTACCGAGCGCTCCTATCGACGTATGCGGTCCGCTCGGGCCGAGAGAAGCCAGTGTTGGGTCACGGGGTATATCCGACACGACCGTCTCGGCCACGTAAGGCACATTAGAAACGCCCGCGGTACTTTCAACGCTCGGGAATCACCTGAATAATGTACGAGGACGTCTACAAGACCACAAGTACTGTCATCGTGCGACCTTGCATCAGCAGTGATGCAAGCTACATGTCCGGCAAACCTCGACCAGCCACCACATCTACCCCCGAGTGTGTGATGGCGCAGACGGCAGTATATGCGGCTCGGAGGCGATCGATGAGCAGGCTGCGACCACGGAGCGGCGTCCTAGCAGTACCGAGCGCTCCTATCGACGTATGCGGTCCGCTAGGGCCGAGAGAAGCCAGTGTTGGGTCACGGGGTATATCCGACACGACCGTCTCGGCCACGTAAGGCACATTAGAAACGCCCGCGGTACTTTCAACGCTCGGGAATCACCTGAATAATGTACGAGGACGTCTACAAGACCACAAGTACTGTCATCGTGCGACCTTGCATCAGCAGTGATGCAAGCTACATGTCCGGCAAACCTCGACCAGCCTCCACATCTACCCCCGAGTGTGTGATGGCGCAGACGGCAGTATATGCGGCTCGGAGGCGATCGATGAGCAGGCTGCGACCACGGAGCGGCGTCCTAGCAGTACCGAGCGCTCCTATCGACGTATGCGGTCCGCTAGGGCCGAGAGAAGCCAGTGTTGGGTCACGGGGTATATCCGACACGACCGTCTCGGCCACGTAAGGCACATTAGAAACGCCCGCGGTACTTTCAACGCTCGGGAATCACCTGAATAATGTACGAGGACGTCTACAAGGCCACAAGTACTGTCATCGTGCGACCTTGCATCAGCAGCGATGGAAGCTACATGTCCGACAAACCTCGATCAACCACCACATCTACCCCAGAGTGTCTGATGGTGCAGACGGCCGTATATGCGGCTCGGAGGTGATCGATGAGCAGGCTGCGACCACGGAGCGGCGTCCTAGCAGTACCGAGCGCTCCCTACTGACGTATGCGGTCCGCTAGGGCCGAGAGAAGCCAGTGTTGGGTCTCGGGGTATATCCGACACGACCGTCTCGGCCACGTAAGGCACATTAGAAACGCCCGCGGTACTTTCAACGCTCGGGAATCACCTGACGAATGTACGAGGACGTCTACAAGGCCACAAGTACTGTCATCGTTGGACCTTGCATCAGCAGCGATGGAAGCTACATCTCCGACAAACCTCGATCAACCACCACATCTACCCCAGAGTGTCTGATGGTGCAGACGGCCGTATATGCGGCTCGGAGGCGATCGATGAGCAGGCTGCGACCACGGAGCGGCGTCCTAGCAGTACCGAGCGCTCCTATCGACGTACGTGGTCCACTCGGGCCGAGAGAAGCCGGTGTCGGGTCACGGGGTATATCGGACACGACCGTGTCGGCGACGTACGACATAGAGGACACACCCGCGATACTTGCAACAATCGGCATTTATAGGTACGATGTACGATAACGTCTTCGAGGCCCCATTTATCGTCATCGTGCGACTTTGCATCAGCGACGATGGAAGCTACATGTCCGGCAAACATCGACCAGCTACCACATCTACCCCAGAGTGTCTGACCGCGCAGACGGCCGTATATGCGGTCGTTGAGCTGGCGGCCACCCCAGAGCGACATCCCAGCAGTACGTACCGAGCGCTCCTTATCGACGTACGTGGTCCACTCGGGCCGAGAGAAGCCGGTGTCGGGTCACGGGGTATATCGGACACGACCGTGTCGGCAACGTGCGACTGATAAGGCATGTCCGCGATACTTGCAACGATCGGCATTTATAGGTACGATGTACGAGGACGGTTACGAGGCCACAAGTACCGTCATCGTGAGACCTTGCTTCAGCGGCGATGCAAGCTACATGTCCGGCAAACATCGACCAGCTACCACATCTACCCCAGAGTGTCTGACCGCGCAGACGGCCGAATATCCGGATCGGACGCGGTCGTTGAGCTGGTGGCCACCCCAGAGCGACGTCCTAGCTGTTTCGAGCGCTTATTATCGACGTCCGTTGTCCGCATGGAGCCGAGAGAAGCCGGTGTCGGGTCACGGGATATATCCGACACGACTGTCTCGGCCACGTAAGGCGCATAAGACACGTCGGTGGTACTTTCAACGCTCGGCATTCATTTGTACGATGTACGAGGATGTCTGTGAGGCGCCAAGTACTGCCACCACATCTACCCCAGTGTCTGACGGCGGAGACGGCCGAATATGCGGCTCAGCGGCGGTCGTTGGGCTGGCGACCGCCACAGCGCAACGCCCTCACAGTACCGACAGGTTGTTATCGACGTACGCGGTCCGCTCGGGCCGAGAGAAGCCGGTGTCGGGTCTCTCAGCCTTCTGCACGCAATACTTCCTTCGTTACTCTGGTTCTATTCAAACCCCAACGTGTCGCCCTGCAGCCGTCAATCTAGACGTGGTGTGCAGGTATACTGTCGGTGTACCTGCACACGGTCAGGTGTACCATTTGTAACGTTCTGAGCTGTACCAGTTGGCGCTGGAGAAGCCATAGTGAAAGCGAGTGAGGTCCCAGCCCATATTTAGGGACTCGCTTTCATTGGCCGAAAGGGTCAAATGTATTTTAATCAGTGATTATGTATACTTTAGCGAGTGAGGTGGTGACTCTTCGCCTCGGATCCTCTACCGTAAGCTCTCGGAAAAGTGTATTTCTAAAACGGGATTCACAATAGCACTAGAACAAAATTAACTTAAATGGGGTAGTACCGTGCTTTGCTGAAATAGTATGCAGAAGTAAATGGCTTCAAAGAGGGAATTATTTTAGATAGAGTAGTCTACGTTTGAGCACAGTCGCAAATAGGTAGGGTCGTCCCGTCCCATGCGCGTCTTGTAAACGGGTAGAACATACAAACGCCAAGTAATGGAAAAAAATAGTATGCAACACATACGTTAAATGCGGTCCGGATTTCACATTAAATGTTTTAAAACATTCATATAAATCGTTGAAGTTGAAGAACGGCACGTTAAGAAACAAAATTGCAGTGGTGAGAGAACTAGATAAAGTCACTTTATGGATAGTGATATACTTTATTAAGATCTGTGTGATGCAACGTGTGCACGACAAGTGCTCGCTACCTGGAATGTTTTTTCGCAAATGACACATTTAAATGTCCCCCTTTCGTTCTCGCGCGCTCTTCGACGCTGACGATGATGGGAGGACGATGGATTGCTCGCGCAAAAAAATCTGTGGCGCCGGATAGCGCTCGACCTGGTATCTGTGTGTCCGCAGTATTGGCACGTGAGCACAACGCTCACAGCAGTCACCATGTCCGGTATCCATTCCATGTTGGCAAAGTGTAAATAGCAATGTAAGCGGCAATTGATTTCAGAGTACCCGGAGCCGGCGTGAAATAAATCGCCACGGAAGATTATCACGAAGCCTGGAGGGATATCTATCTCTCGTTGCCGACGCTGTCGAGCAACATCGTAGCATCCATCGTACACAATTAGTCGTGTACCAGCTTCCAAAGCCAGTATGGCACTCGCTGGTACACTCTCTGGGTAACGCCTACGAACTGTGTCTCGGTCTTCATCACTGTAGTCTTGATGAGGCTGCTGGCTCGGTCCACCTGGTAGTGATTGCATAAATGAAAACACGGTTGGGACGTATGCGGCGTCGTGAACACGAGCTAACTCTCCAATATTTGCTGCAACTTGGTTCAAAGTCGAGGACATCCGTGTTACACGAGACTGCCGTCTAAATGGGTCGTCATCTGCGCCTCCAACCTCTCTGAAGACAGGTGCGTAGTTCGCGCGACGTGCTGCTTGGAGAAGCCGTTGGAGTGTGCTGGTAGAGAGATTTGAGGACACAATTGTGTACCCCCATGGAGGAAACGCAGGGCGCTGAGGTTCCTGCATGTGCTTGTTGGTGGTGCTAAATTGTTGTGATGAGCTATTTCCATGCAAATATGATGAGCTTATTTCCGTCTACCGAGCATCTTGGCTCAGACGCTGGAGCAGTGTTCGAGGTCGCATCTTATAACTCAACGCTATTTTTTTTAAATAGCGTTGAGTTAGTTGAGGAAAGCTGCATGAGCTCAAATGCTGGTAGTCGCAGCGCTTATAGCAAACCGTTACCATCCTGATATCCTCGTGGAAGCGCTAGATAAACAGGATCTTCAAACTGTAGCAGCCGCCAGTGGCGGCCGCCACTCACGGCTGCAACTGACGAGCCGCACCTACTGCGACTGTGGAGGTAGGGGAAATTCGTGAGAGACTGTGGTGGGGTGACTTAACATAAGAAGCGCAGAAAGTAAACGCTACCGGCTCCACATTGTTGTAGAAATCAAGAAATTCAGAGTTATAGTCGAAGACCAACGAAAGAGGTGTGGATAAAATGTCAAGACAAATATTCACAAGTGACCCAGATCTTTCGTGTGTCGTACCGTAAACCGATCCACTTCACCGTCAACATTGCGAGCTGGTAGAATTTCCTCCGGACACAAGATCGAGTCTCAATTAGGATTCTCCATGCTTTTTGTTTTTGTTTCTTATAGTTCCAGGGATCCGAATCAAATTCATGGAGCTGGCCGAGAATCGACGGGAGACCGCGTCATCTTCGAACTGTTCAAGACGCTCTTCGACTATCCTCAGTCGATCTGGCCCACGCTAAATGTTTCTCGAGCTGTCCGCTTGATCAAGATTGGCAGAGGAGTCATATCGATGCTCCATTCCCGAGGTATGTCTTCAACGAGATTACGATCAATTTTGGTGACGTGTTGGATACAAAGAACCCTTTGGGCAGATATGAATATTCAGATATGAATATGGCAGCGGTGATGCAGACGCACATTCGTCCGACAAGATCCGCACATTGCGCTACGACAGACGTCAAGCTGCACGAATAGGGACTTGATCCCGAACTTGGTGCACTTGAAGCAAAGCGTCGACTTCGGTCGATGGGAATGAGGAAAATGACTGACAACCCAGCAGCGAGAAAGAACGTATGAATGATGAACATGCAGCACAGTCGAGAGAAGATCAGCTAATTCACGATGTACTGGAAAGTGAAATCGTAAGGGTCCGATCGATGGAAGTGGCTCATCCTGCACAAGGTATACCAACCACCAAGGCGACATCAACGATGATGGAGTAGAGAACGAGCGTAACGTCAGAGGGGAAGGCATTTGTTCGATCTCGATGGGAAATCTTGCCCACCATGAATCTTATACATTCTAGCAGCAACGCCAAGCCTCGAGAAAAATCTGAAGTCGCGTAGGCCCGCCGTTTGATGAGCATTTTTGTTTTCGCATGTAGAAGAAAAGAGCTTGAACTGCTCGCACGAAAGGCGGATACACTTTCGTGGTCGACGTTGCCTCTTCCGCTGTCTCGAAGAGGAGCCTGTACAACTTGGCGTAGTCAAAATGTCTAAGAAACTGTCGAGCGAGGTGCTGACTATGCCGATAGCTGGCGTGAGCTTTCGTGGGAATTGCTCGCTGCTCACCGCCTGGGCTGGGTTTTGTGGTCGACGCTTCAGGTAGCTCATTTCCCAGTTCAGTTAGCTGGAAGAATATGGGAACTCTAGACATTCCTGCTGAACTGCAAGCGCAGGGCTAGTACATCTCGCGAAACCAGAGCATTTCAAAACAAGGAGACATGCAGCTTAATGCAAGCAGCGCATTTTAGAAGCAGTGGTGAGAGAAATACCAAATCGAAACCCGTGAAGTGAAGCAGCGATCGCCAAAACGGGAGTCGGGAAAGACGAATATTCCCAACTGTTGGCACAGATCGGATCCCGTCAAGAATATTCGTAGAAGTCAAAGAAGGTCGCAAGTTTCGTGTCGTGTGTCGCGAACGAAGTCGCGAGTTTTGTTGATTTGCTTCGAATGCACTTGCCAGAGGAGCAATGGGTGAAACGTATCAATCTATTGCCAAAGTGATATCACTTCGGAAGAGTGGCGTCAGGATCATGTGGTAAGCTAGCCTTATCGCGCTAAAAAGAAGGTGTGCACACTACATACACCCCCGCCTAATTTGAGCTGCATCTCTCGATGTACCTCGTGCTGTGCAGGAAGTGTGGGTCGTTCTCATGATTTGCACATGGGTGTACGGATTTACTTAACGGATTTCACCGAATAGCACCCGGGTTACTATTCACAATCGTCTTAAAAACGACTACTTTTGGGAGGGGGGGGGGTCTATACTGTGTAGGGTCACTAAATGATAGTGCTTCGTAGAGAAATAAATCTGAAGCGACAAAATAGACTTTCTCAAATTCACAACATGATCAGGGGGAGATCCGCCGCTACAAATGCAGCGGCGGATTAGAATGTGTTAATTCTCATTTTTGACTGTATAATAAGACTCAAAATATCATGAATTGTGTATTGGCGAAGTCAGTCTTTACGAGCTACTGCGTTGATTCGAAAAGTGTACATCAAAGCTTGTTCTGTATTACATCACGTTATAAACAAAATGCATATTTGATCTACTTGTCAACGACTACGACGTCGTCAAGTGTGTTACTGAACTCGTCAATGATGTCTTCATTTACCGCAGATTCGCTTGTACATGTATGTTGATGTTTCTTTGCGAGTGTGATCGTTGTCCGCTTCCTTTACATTTGCTGAAGCTGTTGTGATACAAATAGTGGTGATAGTGGTGGCGCCGTGCGTTGCCCGGGAAGCTCTGGATATTTTCAGATACGAAGTATTATACTTCGTGAAGTACAAGTTTTGCTTTTGCAACGTTTCCTCACAGATGACATACTTCGAGTAGATTTTGCAAAATCGCATATGTTTTAAGTTTCTCTACTATTTTATTCTGATGAACTGGGTTTTCGTACTAAAACATATTTCAAAACCAAGTCTACAGTAGTACAGTAGTAGAAGTAGCGTGTTTTGAATGCAGCTGAGAGCTTACTCCTTGATTTCACTGGCGCGAATGAATGAATTTCTCTTTCAAGATGTTTCGAACACGATCTGGGCAAGAGACATATGCCATGAGCATTATCTCGGTAATCCCGAGATACAGATCGATATCTGTAGTAATGACCTTAAAGAAGCAGAATCAAGTCTCTCGGTTTCGAGAGGATTGATTTAACATGCTATTTAATTAAATCGCCCTCGCATCTTCGTATACATACACCGACGATAATGAAAAGCCGTCTCGTGTGATAAAAATACGGATTTGTGGTATTAATACCGTCAAGTGGGTAGCGGTGACAAAACGGATGGGTATCCGAGACAAAACTCATCCATCTTCAAAGCCAGAAAAAATTAACCGCGCCGCCAATAAACATCACGTGCGGCAAGAGCTCGCTGTTCCGCATTCTGGCCCATGTTCGGCGGCAAGCTCACCAAGCCGGAGCGCAACGGACTCGTCTACAACCCACAGCACCCGTACCTGATGCTGGGCACGCTGCGCGAACTAGAGTATCGTTCATGTTCAACAAACTAGGACAAGAACCTCGTCTACCGAACCATCAATTCTTCTAACGACACCTGAGCTACAAGAAACAGATTTCGCCTAAACTAGAAATTAGACAGCTGAGGTACCCGAGGATAAATAATAAATTTGAGTTAATATGAAGTCATTTTGGCGAGCTGAGAGCCTGCCATGCGTGATTTCGTCATAACACTTAATGATGGAACTTCGGCTCACTTCACGCGCTTCACACCAACGCTAGAAACGCATCAAGTTCCATCATCAGCTGCATGCACTCATAATATTGTGTGAACAGTTTATACAACCAAATGGCGCTGCTAGTCAAGAAGAGCGCAACTTCTTCTCAAGTGAGAGGGACTGATAGCCAAGAAGCCGTAGCTTCATGTAGCTTAGATGGGGGGCTAACCGATGTCTGGCGGAGGACGAGGGTGCATTGTGGCTTGATCCGTGAGGTTACACGAATGTCGTTCTTGTCCGACTGGGTCAACATTAACCTTTTTGGGATAAGATATCAGGTTTCATCAGATATTCCGTTGTTTAAGCTTGAACATTGTATGCATCATACTTTACAGATATTATAAAACTACACAAATATTCGTTCATACAGGATTTGCGAGGGTCGGCGAAGCCGGTAGAAACTCTGGATATAAATATCCAGAGAACTTCGCACGAACGACCTGTGCGTGAGGATGATGTCGTCCTTCTTGGAATCCATGCAGGGCACCGACAGCCACGCGTAGTAGAAAGCAGCGCCTCCCAGCACGTGCATCAATCCCTTGGCGAGCCCCAACGCCGCGTGGTTCTCGTCGTCTTCGAAGAAATGGCAACGACGCCCACCAGCGCGGCAGCAACAAGCAGCCGATTCCGTACGTCGCGTTCTGCTTGTTGAGCGGCGAAATGTTGCTCTGTGTGAAGAGGCTGCGGTAGGCAACGCCCAGAAGGTAGCAGACCACGAGCAGCCCCTTGTAGAGCGTCGAGTTCCAGCCGTCCTTAGCCTTGTAAAGAGCCGCGCCTTCAAACGTAGGACAGCACGATTTTGTGGTTCTCGTTCTTGTAGCCCATGAGGTGCACGCACAGCAGCAGGAAGTAGGTGACGGACAGCACGTCCGAGATGAAGTGCTACTCGTCCTCCTTGAGGAAGAGCTGCGTGTCGAAGGCCTCCGTCGCGTTGAAGCAGAAGGCGATCACGAGCTGGAACACGCCCACGAACAGCTCGAAGTGGCGGCGGTTGCGCTTCATCACGTCCAGCGCCGGCAGCATGGCCGCGTCCGTCAGCGCCAGGAACACGAAGCGCCCCATCGCCAGCAACATCTTCCCCCGCAGTGATGGCGAGCGTCCAGCAGCACGTTGCAACGTCGGTGTCGACCTGTGATTGGAGAATAATGGCATCCACCAATCACAGAGCCCCTGGGAGCATACACCCGACTAAACAGATACCATATTTGAAAGGTAAGTACAGTCGTATCATCAATATGCGCAGGCGGATTACAAAGCGATTTGACAGGGAATCAACAGTTTTATGCGCTTATTGGCTGTGGATCCCATACATAGCCAGTCGGATACGGCAGGGTATTTGAAGGTATGGGTGCGCATATTGAGGGGTACGTCTGTACTCATACTGAATGCGAATCAGCAGTCAAGCAGAGACGATGAAGGTCAAGCATTTCTCAATTTGCGCATCGCCGGACAAGACAATGACCGGTCCAACCTCTAATAGCACGCCGCTGCTGCTGGACGGCAAAGCCACGAGCGATGCCATCCGCGAGCAGCGGCACAAGCCGCAGTGCGCCGCGTTCCAGCAGCTGCACGGTCGTCACGTGGATTTAGCGGTGGTGGTCGTGGGCTCCGCAAGGACTCGGCCACGTACGTGCGCATGAAGCAGAAGGCGCAAGTATCGAGTTGTGGAAGGTCCAGATCGCGCTGGAACAAGACGGCGGCGAGCGGCCCGAGAGCCACGTGACGGACGAACTGCTGCGCACCATCAAGACGTTTAACGCATGGGACGACGTGGACAGCATCATCGTGCAGCTGCCGCTGCCTGTGTTCTGCGACGAGGACGCCATCCTGGCCACGATCGACCCCAAGAAGGACGTGGACGGCCTGCACCCGGACAACCACGCGGCGCTCTTCCAGTTCGCCACCAAGAAGGCGGCGTCTTAGCACGAGGAGGGGGCGTTCGCGCTGCCCTGCACGCCCGCGGGCTGCCTCGAGCTACTGGACCACTACAAGTTGTAGTACAACATCCCGCTGGAGGGCAAACACGTCAGATCGTCGGCCTGCCGGTGTCGCTGCTCTGCCTGCATCGCAACGGTTACTATATGTCATTCGCGTACCCAGGACCTCAAGGCGCATGTGCTTGAGGCCGACATCGTCATTGCAGCCATCGGGCGCGCGCACTTCGTGCAAGGAGACTGGACCAAACTCGGTGCCACGGTGATTGACATTGGTATCAACGCAGTGGAGGACGCGTCTAAGAAGAGTGGATACCGTCTCGTGGGCGACGTGAACTTCGATGCCGCTGTCAAGGTCGCGCATGTCATCACTGCTGTGCCAGGCGGGATTGGAATGACATGGCCATGCTGCTGAAGAACACTATCCAGTGCGCCTAGGGTACTCCACTAACATGTTAGTTGAATTTACCAGCACTAACTAACAGTTAGCTCAAAACTATACATGTTAGTACTATATTATAATGCTATTTCTTCGGATCTATTCTCTTTAAAAAGTACTCGGGTACCTGCGAGTTTGGAGCGCGGTGGTGAGCGGCGAAGAATTCATAGAGCGATTCGATAGGCTTCACGTCCGCTCTCTTGGAAATTTGAAACGCAGATGTCAGTCGTACAGAGAGCTAAGAGACGATGAGGTTATACTAAAGTTAGCGTGTGCACGTACCTGTCTTCCATTAGCACGTTCGAAGTAGGTCGCGTACAGCGTGAGTAGCACGTGTAGGGACGTCAGGAACGAGTTGCTGCCTCGATTGATCGCTCGATAGTCGGGGTGGGGTCCCTTTCAAGAAGGAAAAACTTCAGAATCACGTATGCCTCGTGCAGGATTGAGCTTGAGCACTTGACTCCGTTGTCTTCATCATACTGCGACGCTGCTCGTGAAGGTATCGCTTGATTTCAGCCTTTTCGACTTTGAGACGTTCGATGGACCAGTTCATGCAATCTGAAATCCACAAGCCAGGATCCTGTCAGCATTGTTGTCCTCGTCGTCTTCCGCTGGGTTATTGGTGCACTCGGCGTTCAACTTAACAAGTCGAGAAGCGATCCTAGGCGAACCTTAGTCGCGGGGAGAGCTGTATGAACATTGATAGTTGCACATATCATCGTGGCAGCAGATTTAGTGACAGGTACTTCTTGGTTCCTGGGTGAAGACTCGCGAAACAGCACATTGCGGACAGTTTGCTGCATCAAGCGCTCAAAGATGTCCCTCGACCTTGCCCCCAACTCGTCGAGTTGCTCAATGATCTTGCAGCGCTTTCCTTGATTTAACTGGAAGCGTCGACGGTCGGACGTACCCGAAAGCCACTTTCGATTGAAAGATCCGCCGGAATTCCAACATGTCGACGGCTCAGAATAAGGACGATGTGTCTGTGAGCGGGCTGCGGATCGTGTACCAGGATACTTCCAAGGAACTGGAAGAGCTCATTCTCTCGAGTGCCACAAATGCGTTGAAGACTCTGTACAAGGGTGAAAAGACCACTTCACAGAAGTCGCTCAACAGATCAAACACGAAACCGAGGAGACGCAGGAAGGTGCGTGGCCACAACTCGTAGGCTGTGGCCAGCGGCACGACCTCGCTCAGCTGTAGGTCCCCACCCGCACAAGGATGCGCCGCCTTGTAGTTCTTCTTTGTCGCTTCTTCTCGGTGCCAGCCGTTGCCAAACTCCGCGCTCCACTGCAGCGGGAAACCAAGAACGACCTTCGGGGCTGCAGTGAGCAGAGACTCGGCCGACAGCAGGCCCGACTCCTGCGCTGAACACGCGACGCGTCCAGCGGCCGCATGGGGTCCACTTTCTTTGCTAGGGCCGTCCTCAAGATGCTGTCCGCCAGACCTCCTGCATGAGGAGCCTCGTGGTCGACGGGCTGCTGCTGCTGCTGCTGTTGCCGTCCTTCTGGTTGGCCTGGATGGCCGACATGGAGCTGCCCATCGCCACCATAACCACAGGGATGAAGATCGTGGGCGAGAACTTCTTGAACTTGCTCTGCCTCTTGGTGGCCGGGTCGTTTCCCGGGTACCAGCGCAGGCTGTGCAGGTACACGATGAAGACGGGGAAGCTTTCCTCCACGCCCAGCCCCACGAGCGACTCGACGAAGCCCATGATGAGGCCGATGTATGAGTTCACCATGACCGTCCTGCCCTCCGCCTTGTCCACGGGCAAGTTGTGGTCCACCACGAAGCCCTCGCGCAGCCACGCGGCGATGACCGACATGACGGCGGCCGTAAGCACCACGAGCAAGGCGAACCGCTTCCAGCGCAGGATGATCTCGGACTGCGGCTGGGCCAGTTCGCCGTACGCCACGTCCTCGTGGGCGCCGCTGTCGCTCGCGCTGTCCACGCGCAGGCGGCCGATGTTGTCCACCACCAGGTACGGAGCCGCGCCGTCCTCCGCCGTCTGCACGTGCTGCTGGCCGCGGCTGCTGGCCAGCATGGCGTGCGACGACTCGCACTCGAAGGCGTCATCCGTGTACGAGGACATGCGGTCCTGCTCCAGCTGCCGGCGCTCGGCCAAGTGCACTTCGGACTTGGCTTCGGCTTGCACTCTGAGCGACGACTGCGGCGGCCGCTTCCCCATGATACCGCTCCTCCCTTCGGGTACGGCCGAACGTTACTTTAGATTGACGAGCACGCCAACGCCCATCGTCGAAGGCTGGTTGATCGTGCGCACGACGTCCATGCCGCGCTCAGCGCAGCGCGCGCCCGGGCCGCACGTGAACTTGCCCATGAATGGCGCGCTGGGCTGCGCCGCCAGACCCACGCCGATGGGCAGGCAATTAATCTGCTCCATGTGGCTAGCGGGTGACCGGTTCAGCGATCGGCGATCGGATAGAGGTCCAGACACACGTTCATCGAGTCGTACTTGTAGCCGTTGCTCCGAGCGCGAGCCTCGCGGGTATCACCGGCAGCATGGCGGGCAGTTTCTCGTCCATTGTTTTGCTCCGCATGTTGGCGCCGTCGCTTGCAATCTCGCCCTCAAATGCCGGCGACACTACGAACCTTTTCGCCCGTATTGACGAAGTGGATGTGACTCCAAACTTATGTTGAATAGCAGGTATATGCGCAAAATCCATATGAGTGTACCATGTTATATTGACATACAGAGCAGTAACCTTGATCTAACATAACAAAACGGAACTTTAGGGTTTACTGGTATCAATTATGAAAGATGTTGGGAAACCCAAATTAGCAGATCAAAAAGCCGAAAATACGATATTTTCGGTTCCGTGGGCCTTAGACGAACGTATTCGGACCCTAGATGAACGTCTAAATTGGGCTGATAGGACCCTAGAAAGCCCTAGGATGAACGTTCATCCGGGGCGTAATATATATAGGTCTTTAGCTGTTTATTCGGTTCAGCCTCTTTTCGATTGGATGAAGAACCCACCAGACAAGAACACAAGCTGGCTTTAGCATATGCCGACACTTTCGGTTGATATTGTGTGTTCCCATCTAAGAATAACAATCTCCTGTCGTTCAAAATTAGCCACTCAACCTACACACTTCTGTTTGCTGTCAGTTTGCAATCTCCAAGACAAGCCCACCATCAGGCAAGGCAAACTACGGTATCATGGTCTTCCGGTTCAAGCCTGAACAAGATCAGGAGCTGATGAGGGAGCTGATTCGCCTCAAGCCATTTGCTGCAAAGCGAGGTACGACGGGGAGCGTGTGGGAGGCTGTAGCTAAGGGGGTTTCAAGTGCAATAGGTGTTCAGCTCAACGTGAAGCAAGTTCGTGACCGCCTTAACCTCCTAAAAGCAAAGTTCAAGGCAGACGAGCTGGTTTCATCACGTGCCAGTGGTGTGGAAGAAGCTCTTCACGCCGTCAATGTTCAGAGTCACTACGACGATCTAAACGGGCTCGTTCGCGACTATATCGAGCTGGAGCGCATCTACAACGACACGAAGAGTGCCAAAAAGGCTGCAAAGGAGAAAAAGGAGGAAGACTTGGCGAGTTGTGCGGCTGCCATCGTCGACGAGAGTAATCGACGCAGGTCGCAGCGGGAGACAGAGGACTCTGACAGCTCTGCGGAGCGGAGTGATGAAAGCGATACGGAGAGTATTGGGAGTGGTGTATCTGCTGCGCCGTCGCACGTGTCCACTACGGCGCTCAATACAACTCCTAAGCGATCGAATGCCTTCCTAGACGAGGTCAAGCGCCAAGAAAAACGTCATAAAGAGCAGGTTGAACTAAAATCGCGCGAATTGGATCAGCACCAAAAACAATTTCAAGCACGGCTTGATTTTGAAAAACAACAAAGTGAAGAACGACTTCGATTTGAGGAACGTATTCAAGCTAGTAACCGAGAGCTTATACTCCAGTGCGTGCAACTCTTCAGCGCGTCTATTGCAAAGCCTACTAACTCGGCTGCGGACGCAGATACTCAGTGATACACGGAGGTTTCACGCCGAAGTAGTCGCTAGCAGTATTACCTCCTCGTAGGCAAGTAATACAATTCGTCATTAAAACTCCAACTCGATACATGAGGCCAACAGGTTGAGATCCCACTCGCAGACTTGACTTCACATCGAGTGCCTTCCAGTAGTTGACTACCTGAGCGTACGACCATTCTACTGATACTCGAATCTTGCTCATACTGCCATTTATCAGTAGTTGATCTTTGGTTAAGTTCCCGAGAGCGCCTTCGAACGGGCTGAGCATCACATCGTCCCTACCATAGGCACAATCACCAAATATTCGGAAGTTTTTGAACCGCTGATCTGCACGTATAATGTCGGCCAAATGCGACTCCCGATACATCTTAATATCATGGTTGCGACCAGGAAATGGTCCAAAAAGATGCGAGATCATTCCGTCGGGAGTGACTAGTGTCTGAAACTTGAGCGCATGTTTCCTTTTATGCCCATTATAGACCGACTGCTGGCTCAGTAGTTTTCTCTTGCGAAAGCGTCGCCGCGGCGTCGGTCGACAAATTCCGCGTACAGTTCCATCGATAAAGCACCAGATATTCGGATATGGACTCCCAGCACTAAATATTGCATCTGCATAAGTAGCAAGTCGTGGTGCAGCAACAGATACGCTAAGTTGCAACAGCGTCGAATATTTAACATCAAGCAGCTTCAGCATATGCAGGAAAATATTAGAGAGACCGCTAGCTGAACGCCCAAAGAAATCCTCAACATCATACCACCGAACAGGCACAGAAAGCTTGTATAACACGACACACAGTGCCTCCATAGCACCAGCGCGAGTCCGCTCGCGAGTGATCACATCTCGCAGCTCCATTATCTCCACCAAAATGCACAACTCCGTCTTCCAAAATCTGAAATATCGCTTGCAGTCATCATTCGACAAAGCGTTAAAATTGAATGGGACTCTTACACGAGGCCCCCGGGGCACTTGAGATGCGAGCTCGGCAAAAATGGCGGCAGCTTCGAAGTTGTTGGATTCATCCTGAGCACGATACCAACGTTGTAACAGGTGAGCATGCTTGTGACTGCGACGAACTCCTCTCGACAGTGAGCGGGTGTAATAAACTAACTCGCTGTCGAGTAGGAAGGCGTCCTCCGAACTCATGCAGACTACTGTGAGCTTGTGTAGCGTCCGGGCTGGCTGAAGTACTGGGGGTGGTGTTGTCAGCGACTTCGTGAGAATGCACTCGATTGTTTAATGATGGCAGAGCGATAAGACATGCGTCGTCAGCAGCGTTTTAAGTGGCGGGATAGGAACTGTAATTTGTCAATCCATACCGTAAAGTGTCAGTGTTTCATCCGGTTACAGTTAAAGTATTCGATCGAAACTTCGGAAAGGAGGTCGGTGGTTAGGTGAAACGCCATATGTTACATCAGGAAAGAGCTAATTTTCGGTTTTGCTAAAGACCTCTATTATACAATTAACCTTAAACTCTACCTCCTCTATACTCTTTAACTTATATTATCTCATCTAATCTCTTAACTATATACAATATATACACTAAACATTTAAATCAACCTCCCTACTTTATACCCTAACCATGTACTATACCTTCTATACTCTCTTCCCTTTTTACTATTATCTCTAAACTCTACCCACTATACTAATAATTCACCCTTAACCTACACCATACATTATATCCTACATTATCCATTCAAACCATTAACTTTTAATTATTAAACACAAAACTTAATCTCTACCTCATATACACTCTTTTATTCCTACTCTTAACGCATATCTCACCACTTTACTCATTATACACAAAACCTTAAACTCTACCTCCTATATACCTTTTAATTTCTACTCTCCACTCTAATCTCTTAACTCTACACATTATACACTACACCTTTTACTCTACATCCTATACACTCTTTAATATAAAATCTTACCTCTACATATTTCACACTAAACCTCTTATTCAACCTTCTACTCACTCTTTATTTTCTACTCGTAACTCATTTCTCTTAACTCTACACATTATACACAAACCCCTAAACCTTACCTCCTACATACTCTTTCTTTTCTACTCTTAACTCATATCTATTAAATCTGCATATTACACACTAAACCTTTAACTCTACATCCTAACTCTACATATTATACACAAAACCTTAAACTCCATCACATATACACTATTTAATCTCTACTGTTATCTCTATTCTCATAACCACAAAATCTTAAACCCTACCTCCTACACACATCTCCTATACACTTTTTAATTTCTACTCTTAACTGTAATCTCTTAACCCGACATTTTATACACAGAACCTTTAACCCTACCTCCAACACACTCTTTACTTTCTACTCCAAACCCAAACGTTTACAAAAATAATATCATATTAGCGGTTTAACGGGCATTTACTTTAACGATGTTTCGCATACTAAATTGGCATATATGTTATTCAAACATTTGAAATTTTTCATCAAACAAAAAATGTACCGATCAAAATGTTCAATACCAATGTCTTTTACCCATATAAGATTGTTAGGCCGTGTTCGACTACATTGCCATTTTCCTTGAATCATGATTTCCCAGCATTTTTTCAACTCGGTTCATCGCGAAAAGCATTCTCGCCCAGTGCAAAATCTCACTTCACTGGTAGTCGTGTTCGAGGCCGAAATCTCATTATAGTGGTCGCATTCGGTGTGGCTCACATAAGATTCCTCCGTCAGTAACCACAGAGTTCCTGGAGGTAAGCTCTCTCGTTTGATCTCGTGTCTTCATGACCAACAAGCAAACGCTGTAACTCGGTATTTAGGGAGGCTGTATTTGTACCTGAAAGAGCTTATTACTTCAACATCTAGGGGTGCGGGGCTGCAAATCTGCTGCCGTACGATGTGCTTCTGATGGCAGCCGGGGACTTTGCGTCCGCTTGCGGGCTCCTCAGAGGTTTTCGCGAGGCCTGCCGAAGCCGACGTGGTCTTGTCCGACGCGGACACGGCAGTGCCTCCATCGCCGGTGTCGCTGGCGTTGCAGGTTGCTGCGGCAAAGTTCACTTGTTAATGCCAAGATTGTACCCGCCTGCGCACCTGTGGCACGGGTGTCCCCTTTGCATAACTGAAATTAGAAGCGCTCTTTAGAATTGATATAAAGCCACCTTACCCGCGATAAAGCAGAAGATCGTAGCGTGCGAGAACGCGTCCTCTCTCATGGCCACAATTTTGGCCCTCTGCTTCAGCTTCGATGGCAGGAGGTACTCCTATACAACGTCATCGAACGTCGGCTTGCCAGCGTCAGGGCAGGTGCCGACGCCAGATACCCCAGTGAGGTACTTGTAGAGATCATAGTCTTGCATGAGTTGCGTGAACTTCGACTTGTACAGCCCTAAAATGATCACCAAATAGAAGGTTAGTTGACCAAGCAAAGGCTGTACACAAACCCGGTTCAGTCACCTTTGTCGATGGTTCGCTGGTGCTTGGCATTAAGAGCTAGCACCAAGGCGCTTCATGCCTTTGCCTTAGCCTTGATACCTTTGTCGGTCGCAAGGGATCGGTTGGTTCTTGCGTCCAGGTACTTGTCCAGCAGGTCAAACTCTTCTATCTCGTTCCAGAATGCTCCCACAGCTCCTCCACCACTTGGAACGCCACCGGAGTTGCCGGAATCAGCGCCAGCGGCGGCATTGGTAGCGTTTGCAGCACGTACGGCGTTGGCGTTGGCCATGGTACGAGGCGTTCTTCTTGTCGCCTTTACTGCTTGTCGCGGGATGCGTTAAGGATCCGATGTCACTAATGAGAGGGGAAGCAACTCGTTTTACTGGCCAATTAGGGATTCAAATCTCCACTTTAGTGACCTGCTGAAGTCACCGGCAAAATCGCTCGGCAAATACACCCTCCGACCTGTATTTTGAAACAGTGGCCGTAATGCTATTTTCACGCGATAATGCGATTCTGATTTTCGCGTGTTCATTGCCGTGCTGATGGCTCGAAATGCAATTTTAGGCCTAAAGTGTTATTATCTTGCCGCGTCGAACACGGCCTTAGACTCTGATTTCTTTGTTATCCTATTTGTTTTCTTATCATCTCTTTTTGTTTTATTTTTATTCACTTGAACTTATATAATAACATCATTGTATTAAAATTACTTATTGGATTATTTGCCATTATATAATAATTAATTGCTATTTCTATCTACGTCAATATCACTATATTTCCTCCAGTGATCAACCCCACTTTCTATTTTTTTAACAGCGGTTTAGTCCTAACTTCGATACATGCATATTTATCATGTTATAGCCCGTATTTGTAGCGGTTTCTGCATCCCTAAAAGCCACAGCCAGCCCCCCATTTTTGCCACGCTTCAAAAACCTCCTCCACCGCCGCCTTGCAGCACACCGATGCAGCTCGGAGCGTACTACGGTCGACCCACACACGCCTCGCTCCTTCACCAGATCCTGGACACGCGCCAGCCACTTCCCCCGACAGATAGAGTCCCTCGTATCGCTGCGCTGGTGCTTCATCGATCGCGCATTGCCTAAATCTCTTGTATATGTACGGCGGATGTGTGGAACTGAGTGGGTGGGGTATTGATGAGTTCACATGTTTGTGCTCCTACGTAGATGGAGCTGCTCCACGGAGGGCATGAAAAAGCGTAACGGCCGAGCTTAAGCATTATCACAAGAACTGGAAAAAGTCGAGAAATATCTTAACTTGTACCAACGAGATGACTTGGTTGTACTGGCAGATGCTGAGATGCTGAATACCCGCGTGGGGGGTCTTCTGCTTGGAAAGATAAAAGACACGTTGTTAAATCCACATCTTAATCCAATACATTCAAGCGGGTGTACGTATGCATACACTGATGGAAACCGCGCATTCGCTCTAATGAACGGAAGCCACGCCAGGATGTCTTGACGCAAATGTTTCCAAACAACTCCATTTTGTTGAGTAATTTTCATGTGATTCAGCGTTATTACTCCGCCTGTTTCAGACTAAAAATCGCCCATGACGCATGGGGCTGGTAGTGTTATATTCTCAGTGCTTTCAACCGAGGAAACACAAGTTTTCAGCTCCGATCGACGCAGATTGATGATATTACCCGAAACGATCTACTGAGCGCTACTTGGCTTCAGAGCGGGTAACGTATAGTATTGAGAACTGACTTGAAGTTGAACCGTTGACTAGGTGATTGAATCCCTTTACAGCGTGAAAACCTGGTCAAAATTGTTCCGGAGTCTTAATATAGAAAACCCGAGCCAAAACATGGAGGACATTGACCTCGAGGAAGACACGGAGCAATTTCATACTAAAACCAAGTCAAAAGGTGGAGGACACGGAGCAGCGGCTAGTGGTGCTCCGGTTTGACTTGATTTCACTATAATGTCCTCCGGTGTATAGGGACCCTAAACCCTAAACCCTAAAAACTAAAACCCTCAAATTTACCTCCTCTATTATCTTCCCTTTCCCTTACATCTAAACTCTATACAAATAATTCATCATTTACCTACACCATATATTAAACCCTACATTATCCATTCTAAACCATTACCTATTGATTATTATACTAAACCCCAAACACAACACTTAAACTCTACCTCCTACACCTTTTTTACCTTCTTTTCCTAACTTACATTTATAAACTCTACCCTATAAACTCAAAACCCTAATCTCTACCTCCTATACACTCCTTAATTTTTACTCTTAACTCATATATCTTAATTCTACACATTATACACAAAACCTTAAACTCAACCCCTTTAATCTCTCTAACTTATTTTACTAAATCTAATCTCTTAACTTTACACATTATTCACCAAACATTTAACTCTACCTCATACACTCTATACACTCTTTTATTTTTACTCTTAACTCTAATCTCTTAACTCTACCTATTATATACTTAATCTTTATCTCAACCTCCTACACACTCTTTATTCTCTAATCTTAACTCATATCACTTAACTCTACACATCATACTCAAATTCTTCAACTCTACCTCCTACATACTCTTTAATTTCTACTCTTAACCCTATTTCTTAACTCTTCATATTATACACAAAATATTAAACTCCACCTCCTTTATACTCTCAAACTTCTACTCTCAACTCTAATCTCTTAACTCTCCATATTACCTTAAACCAAAACCCTATTATTTACCTTTACACCCTATTTACTCTAACTCCTATATTATATTCCCTTTAACCTTTAATATCTAAACACTACCCATTTTACAACTAATTTAACCTTTATCTAAACCATATATTAAACCCTACATTTTCCATTCTAAACCATTAACTATTAATTTTATCCTAAACCCCCATCACAAAAATGAAACTCTACATCCTACACAACCTTTACTTTCCTATCCTAACTTATATATCCTAACTCTACACATTATATGCAAAACCCTTAACTCTACATCTTATACACTCTTTAATTTTTACTCTTAACTCATATCTCATAACTCTACTCATTATACAATAAACCTTAAACTCTACCTCCTATATACTCTTTAACTTCTATTATCAAATATAATATCCTAACTCTACACATTATACATTATACATTTAACTCTACCTCCTCTATCCTCTTTACTTAAACTATAAACTATTATATTTTATCTTTACACATTATACACAAAACCTTAAACTCTACCTCCATTTTACTCTTTAATTTTCCCCCTCAACTCTTATCTCTTAACTCTACACATTATATTGTCCGTTTCATTCGTTTTGTCCTCCTATTAAGCACTCTTATTCTGAGAGGTCGCGCGGTTAGGGATTTCCTTAAGCACAGCCTGTGTGTGTGTTAATCTGAGCAGAGTGATCCGATATCTGACTGGTCAAAACACTGAGAACGTGGATTATTGGTCGTCAGCGCTGCCGCGAACTCTCATTATCTGGCTAACGGTCTTCTGAGCACACGCTACGACGGAGAACAAGTAAGGAGCAGCTTACGATGGAGGTGCCGCTGCCGACCCAGCTGCAATGTGAGCTCACTGTGAAGGCAGGAAGGCCTCTGGAGCGTTGTCGTGATAAAGGTGTTGCTCTTACGTTCGACATCAATGTCGTTGAGGGATACGGAGTGCTGCGAGCAAATGTGAAATCGGCGTTTGCTACAAAGGAAAGACTGTGTTGGGACGACAGCCTCGACGTCTACATCAAGCTTGCCAAGAATGCACCTCAGAAGGCGTTTGCTAAGATGGACGAAGAAGGCTTTGAAGCTCTGCTACATACAGCGTGGCGCAATGCTCGGTTGAGACGTGGCGGGCAAGAAGGTTTCCAGCTTAACCTTTTTGTGTATGTAGAGAAGCAAAAAAAAACACCAGCGACAACGCTGCATCGTGCAACGGAGAATCGAGTGCAGCAAGTACTTCCGCGGGTGCAAGAGGCACTTCAAGAGGCCAGTGTTCCCTTTGGAGCAGCTACTCTGCGCTACGCGGCGACTGCACAGGCTAGACTGCCTGATGGCGAAGAGGTGCGCGTCCCAGACAACACCACGTTTCGACAGCTCCAGCACATCGACAGCTTGGAGCAAGAGGCGACCGACACTATTGGTGCAGCGAGTTCCCTAAATGAATTTGCCCCAGTACAAGTCAAGATCAACGATGCCACTGTGACGCTGCGTATCCGCGTCGACGACATTCGACGCGCCCTTGGTTTGCCAATGTACCCACTCTGCCCACCATTTCGTCAGGCACCCGTGTTTGTTCCGCCACCTACACAGGATATCGAAGATGTCGACCACGCACTCAGCGATGATGAAGCCATGACAGAATTTAATCTCTAGGGAAATTAACTGGTTCAATTACAAAGCAATATTCAACGCGGCTTCTAAGTACCCACAGTGGCGATATAATCCATAGCCAACTTGGTCATGTTTCTTCGTGCATTCCCGCAGCGCAGCATTCAATACAGCTACGGGTGCCTCCTTAAAGGCGAAGCTCGCGTGCTTGATTATCCAGCGTTTCAAAAGAGAAAATCCCACTTCAATTGGGTTTAAATCTGGCGAATACGGCGGCAGGAAAAATAGTAGCGCCCCGGTGGAGTGCACTAGCTCTTGTAGTTCCGCGTACATATGGATCTTCGCGTTATCTAAAACGACGATCGACCGTGGTAGCGGCCATGGGTTTAGATACGGCGCAATTTTCGTCGCAAATACGTCATGGAATTCCTTTCGGGTGAACGTGTCAAACGTATGGCCCCAAGAGAAAAAACCGTTGACGTCCATGGCTGCAAGCACAGACACTCGCTGTCCACGGGACGAAGGCAAACTGACAACTGCTGGGGTTCCTCGCTTTGACCATGCGTACTTGCGTAATACACTCCTAAAAATACAGCACCAAACACATTAGAATATATTTCAAACCTTTATGTCCATATCCAAACGCACCTGCCATCTTTGCTCGTCTCGTCGACGAAAACTAACTGCTCGGGGCAGCTGTAGAATGGTAGCAGTCGTCCGGCGTATTCGCGACGTTCTTGGGGCGCTGACTCTCTCGCTCGCTTGGTAAGCCGTTTTCGCGTGAGGTTTAGATCGAATCGTAAAGCCCGACATATCGACGCAGTCGAAACGTTCCTGACGTGCTGAAATCTGCGCCTGAGCTCCTCTTGTAGCTCTTCAATATAAAAGCACGGATGAACTTTTACATACTCCTCTACAAACAAAATGACCTCACGCGGCCACTTGCTGCTCCGCTCCCGCCCCTTGGTTTTGCTGCAGGGCGATCCTGTCTTCTCAAACCTTGAAATCCAGCGACGAATACTGCGTTCATGGCTGCCGAAGATAGTTCCCACCATTGCACTATCCATGCCATAAATGTACACGAGCACAATCGCTCTCCAGCGCAGATCGCCAGAGTAGGTCATTGGGTTTTGCTAACAAGTCTCCGAATGGCCAGGAAATTGGTGGCAATCGGAGGACATGAATTTTACTACGAACTTGTAGGCAAACATAGTCTCTTTTGGTTGGCTACACTAATCGCAGACATCCTTAATCGTCCCCGAAGACCTCCTAATACGAGATCAAACGCCCAGCCCCTTGCTTTATGGCTCCGTTACTCGGAGTGTAAGAGTCCGCTTTGGACAATCCATCTGAAAGGCACAATACACAAAACCTTAAACTCTACCTCCATTTTACTATTTAATTTCCAATCTCAACTCTAATCTCTTAACTCTACACATTATACACAAAACCTTAAACTCTACCTCCTACACACTTACTTTATACTCTTAACTCATATCACTTAACTTTACATATTATACACAAATCCTTTAACTCTACCTCCTATCAACTTGTTTTTTCTACTCTTAACTCATATTACTTAACTCTACATATTATACGCAAACATTTAACTGTACCTCCTACCCACTCTTTACTTTCTACTCTTAACTCATATCTCTTAACTCTACTCATTATACACCAAATCTTTAACTCTACCTCCTACACACTTTTTTCAACTCTTAACTCATACCTCATAACTTTACACATTATACATAAAATCTTAAACTACATCTCCTATACAGTCTTTACTTTCTACTTCTAACTCATCACTTAACTGTACACATTAAACATAAAACCTTAAACTCCATTTCCTTTACACTATTTTCTTTAAACCCTAAACTCATATCACTTAACTCTATACATTACAGATTCCGCCCTCCATTCCGTCCGAGGTACCCCTCTTGTTAGCTTACAGTGAAATTTAGTATGGAGGGTTATTATATATTAGCTTTGCTGCCTCTACGTAAGGCTGCGTCGCTATCATTCTTGCTCTTCTTAGTGCCTACGGACAACTCGTTCACGCATCTAAACCTGTCAATGTGTGCCGAAAGCAGTTCTGACGGTGGTCATCATCTGGATCTCGCTCCAGGTTCCTTCACACCACTTTATTTCCTGCAAGTTGCAGTGCAACTGGTTCACCTCGTACACTTTCTACTCGATTGGCCCTACGCTCGACTCTATCATAGACCCACTTAAGCTGCATCCTTCTGTAGGTTTTGCCAATAGTCCCTGGCGTCCATCGGCTGCAAGAACGCAGTCATGTTGGAGGGAGACCTGGTTAGCGATGGAGAGGTCACAAGACCACCACAAAATAATACTATAAAACCAGTAGAGGTTATTCGCGGACTACGGGGACGGATTGGGGGGCGGAATCTGTATACACAAAACCTTTAGCTCTACCACCTACACACTCTTTACTTTTAAATTGAACCCCGTATCTCGTAACTCTACACATTACATACAACCATAAACTCCATCTCCCACACACACTTTTATTTCTGCTCTTAACTCTTATATCTTAACTCTACACAGTATACACTAAACAAGTCTACACATTATACACAAAGCCTGTCCCTAGTCTCGTGGCCCCCACTGTCAACTTTGGACGGTCGGTACGGCATCAATATTTGGAGTTAGAGGCCAAGTCGGGGCTCAAATCATATCTACGGATCGCGGGGACGCGAACGGCGCCGACGCCAGGGCCCTGTCCGGCATTTCCAGTCCTTCCCGCCGTGCTAAAGTCGACATCTGCAGGATCGTCCACAACCCGCATATGAAGCCTTCAGCTATTTAGATAAAGTATAGGGCGCTCGATGATCTCGGATTGGGCGGTGTGGGTGACATAGACTGTTCAGAAGTGTATTCTGTATCACTATCCCTCATTTATGGTACCAAGTTCACGGACAGTCTGTCTGCCCGCCTGGCCATGCCGGATAGGGCCCAGGACGACCAACGATCGCTGATTGGTTACAATTATGATGTGCACCATATGTTTTGGCTTTACCATCCACTTCGTCGCGGTCGAAAACATACCATCCCAAAATTTCAGCTCAACCAGCTGTGTATTCTGGAAACTATGTCTACTGATTTGTGATTGGTCCGTGTTGCATGTTTCTACCCTGTCAAGTGTTAAAGATGCGTAAAATGACATGACACATTTTGGTACGAAGTTTCGGCTCCATCGAACTCCAAATATCGATGCTATCGTGAGGTCAAAAGAGGAGCCTAGTTTTGCACTACCCAAAGTAGTGTGTGCGTACTCCCCAATTTACCTACGATTGGGTTCGAAGGGTCCGGATACACGTCGAAAGGACCCCCGGATACCCAACGTAACGCCCGCTGTGGGACCCCCAGGACCCCCGGATACACGTGTATCCGCCCGGGAATATATATAGTAACTCTACACATAATAAACAAAACCTCAACATCTACCTCCTTTACACTTTTGAATTTCTACTCTTAACTCATATCTCTTAACTCCATACATCATACACTATATTTTTAACTCTACCTTCTACACACTCTTTAACTTGTACTCCTAACCCATATATTATAACAATGTATACTTATATTTCCAAAATCTACACAATATAAACAAAACCTTAAACTTTACCTTCTATACACTCTTTTTTTACTCTTAACTCATATCACTTAACTCTACACATTTTTCTCGAAATCTTCAACTCTACCTCCCACACACTCTTTAATTTCTACGCAATAGGGTTAACACTCATTATAAACTTAAACCTACATCAATTAAAACCCTCCTAAAAACCTTCAACTTCACCTCCCACACACTATTATCTTTCTACTTTTCTCTTTAAACTCCACACACTATATTTATAATTCATATTAAATCTTCACTATAATTATACCCCTCATTTTTATTCTAAATCATCAACTTTTAACCATTATGTATCTCTACCTCTCCCACATACCTTTATCTTCAACACTTTTGTAGCGGGGCTACACATTCGGCTAACCGCCCCTTAGTGCAACACGCACTAAGTGGATACATTCAGGTGGTCCACATCGCAGTGTGGTCACCATTCATATTAGGAATCAGTCCTATTGGTCAGAAAGCAGGGTGTTTCTACCAGTAATACTCAAGCATTAGGTCAGAGTTTCTGCCAACCACTCGCTGGCAGAACCTCTCGTTATAGTTATCAGCTTTAGAAGGAAAGCCACAGTTAACATTCAATACAGTTCTCATTTTACCACAAAAGCTACTATGTGTACCTTTATTTAGATCTAATTATACGTTATACTTGATCGAAGTTAAATACACCTTACGCTTCCTCATACACGTGCGCTCACGTGTAAGCTAAAGTATTGGGCTAAGTAAGCCCATTACACCTGGTAGCACTTTGTAGTCCGTCCAACGACCGACTAGTTACGTACCGAATGAAGTTCGATACGGGGGCCGAGGACCTGCCTGTGGACGCGAGTATGTCCACTGGTAACCCGAACACGGGTGCAACGCATGTTGCACGCGAAGACTGTCTCCACCTGGCGGATCCAGAGTGGGAGGCGCTCCAACGACTGTCGACGGTCATTGGAGAAGCGGCCGTAGCGACAATGCTACGCACGCTATCGCCGACAGAGCAACACGGTGTTGCTCTAGGCTTCATCATGAAGGAACAGCGCGAGACCGCTGCTCGCGCTACGGTGTCGACTCCGTCCACACCGCGCGTGGAGTCATTGAAGCTCCACGTGAACAGCTACGTTGGAAGAGAGGGCGAGCCTCTCCTCCGTTGGCTTGTCGAAGTCGACACTACCATTACGGCTCGACGTATCGTCGACCCGTTGTCGAAGGTTGCGTTCGCCATGTCATGCCTTGGCGGACGAGCAAGGAGTTGGGCGTATGGACGCCGACTCACTGACCCTACGTGCTTTAGCACGTACGAGGTGTTCAAGGAGGAGTTCAGACAAGCGTTTGAGCCCCCGCAGAATGAGTTCAGATCGAGGGCTGAGTTCCTCAACCTGCACCAGGGCAAGCATGACGTGCATGCTTACGCTCAAAGGGCGCGGTATTTGGTCTCGAACATCGTGACCAACCCGATAGACGAGGCGACTAAGATCATCAGGTTCATGAAAGGCCTGAAAGATGGGCCTGTGAAGACCCATCTCTTCCGAGAGTATCCCAATACTCTCGAGTCTGCGATTACCCTTGCTATGCAAGAAGAGTTTAGCCTGCGACAGGCTAAGCTCCATGTGAACGTCCCGCGGCCGATGCCGCGACCGACGGTGAAGCCGACGGGAGGTCCCGAACCAATGGACCTCTCGAGTGCGACGGCTGCTGGGTCTCAGCAGCGTCGTGGACCAACGAATGTCCGCTGTTTCCGGTGTGGAAACAACGGGCCCCAACGCCCGTGAATGCACAGCGCCTGTGCAGGCGGCCAAGGGCCGGCGTGACGATACCGGGTATCGCCACGGGCAATCAAAAAACTAGAACGGCCAGCAGGCGCGGGGCGCCCTGCTGGTGATGCAGTCGAGCGTGTCGATATTGGACACGCCGTATTAAAGACTGCTGCCCCCAGTGAGAGTCACTCTCACTGTAAGAAGCAAGATTGTGGTGGAGCGGGAGTCACGAAAATCAATGACGTGCTCCGGCTTACCAACGGCTGCCCAGACTGCCGACTAACGGAGGGGGTACTCCGATTGTCCGTGGGACGCTGAGCGTGGGGTCACCTTGTGTACCCGTCGGCTTGGGCTAGTTACGCTCTTCTTGGTGCTCTCAAAGAGACTTTGGGGTCTTGATCGGGTCCGTGCTGACGGCACTCGAGATCGGGGTTGTTGACACACACGCGGGAATCTTCACGCGGTGTCGGGTCTTGTGATCGAGCTTCGCGAGAAGTCGATCGGGGCGGTCGTTCTTGACCGCGGTTGTCCTTTGGGGTTGCCTTGTCCTTTCCTTTTCGTTGCTTGCCGCCTCCTATGACGGTTGAGTTGAGTCGTTTGAGAAGAGAAGAAGCGCGACGCTAGCCAAGCTTTCCAGGTGCCTCCGTGTAGATTCTTGTTAACTGTAGTGTCGGTTGTGGGTGGGCCAATATAATTCCCTCCCCGAAGGCCGAAGTCACTTGTGTCTTTCAAGGAAAATTTCTCTCTGATTAAGTACCTTAGATCTGCTATCTGTCTCTAACCACACAGTTTCTCTCCCGCTCTTACCGATCACTTGCGTACCTCTTGCGCATCCGGTGATTGCGTCCCCTGTTCGCTGGCTCTTGGCTGTGCACCACCCGTTCGCTGCAATTGTGGGTGTTGTTGCTTGTACCAAAATGTTGGTACCCGATAACCCTCGATCGGATCGTGTATCGAAATGTTTGTACCGGGTCGATCTCGATCTGATCGTGTATCGAAATGTCTGCACCAGATCGATCCGATCGGGGACCATCATCATTCCGGTCACCATCATTCCAATCACCATCATTCCGACCACCATCATTCCGATCAGTCTGATCTGCAACCCTGATCCCTCTCAATCCACCAATCACCGTCGATCCAGAGGCGCTCCCGATCGCTCTGCGTCAATTTCCATCTCCGCTTTTCCACAGCCGTCCCCTGTACGTGGCCCGACCGAACGGCGGTCGCGGCGCCGTGCACATATCGCAATCTACTCTGCACCCGGCACCTTCGTGGCTCGCGCTTCCCGTCAGTGACCATGTCGTCTTCGTCGTTCGACACTCCGGCCCCATCTTCAGCGACAGTCGCAGCGTCCGATCCCGCGACGGGTGTCCACGCCCGACGCCCCCTGCTTGATCTCCGACGCCGTCGACAGTTGAAGCCGCCACGACTGCGAGCGCTCCTGCTCCCACGGCTTGGTTTTCGGGTTCGGATGGTGGGCTTCCGTCAGCCCGACGCAGAGCCCGCGCTGCACGCCCCCAGGCCAAGCTTCCTCCCTCCAACAGGCTACCGGTGACTTCAGCTAGACCCGCCGCGTGTGCTCCCATGACACGTGCCCCTTCAGACGCCGCTTCAGACGACCCTTCAGGCGCCCCTTCAGTGTAATCGATCCACGTGGCTCTGCCGATCGGGACGCAGTACGCGCGTCGATCAGTCCTTCAGACGCCCTTTCAGGCGCCCCTTCAGACGCCCCTTCAGGCGCCCTCGATCCACGTGGCTCTGCCTCCACTGGATCGGCATGCTGTGCGCGCGTCGATCCGCCGTCTAACTGGCGTATTGGTCCACGTGCCAGCTCTCGCCGCGACCACGAGGACCTCCACTTTCCGCCGGTGGGCGAGCAGAGGGCGTGGCATCCAGGCCAAGGCTGCAATCCTGCGCCGGCCGACCTCATCTTAGCGTTGCGCGCGATCGACTCTGTGGAAACCAGTTCCGCGATCAACAAGCAGCCCATCCTTCAGCGCAGATCGCCCGTCTCGCTAACAAGTTCGTCCCGGCTGGTGTCTTCTAACGTAGGATCGCGTCATTCGAGGTTATGGCTCGATCAACATCTTGGCTTTCGATCGTCGATTCTTCGTCCTTGTTCCCCATTTCAGGCTATTCGAGCGGGGGCTCGGGCCCTCCGATCTTCACTCATCAACACAAATCCGCCTCCGCCGTAGTGCACAGCCACCCTGCGCACTCTTCTTCATCCCTCTCGCAACGGCCAACCCGTGCCTATTCCTCGTCTCCTTCGTGAGATTGCATAACACTGAATCGATTGCGGTTCACGAGCCCCCGCTCGTACTCTCGCATCAGTGCGCCGCAGTTCAAGTCGGCCTCATCAACCCAGGACGGCTCGGCGTAACCCTTCCAGAACACTTGAAATTCGCGGTGTACTCGGCCGTACCGCGTACGACGACCCGTCCGCATGTCGGCGATCCGCTCCACCTCATACTCGTCTTCGCCAAGCGGTGTCGTCCAGCTGTCCTCTGGCAGGAGAGCTTCATCAAAGTCCAGCCGATCTGCCTCGTCGACTGTGAGCTTCGTCCCCGGTCGATCTGGGAACTGTCGGACGAGCTTGAGCTTGGAGACGTGCACAACCGGGAATAACCGATACTCTGTGCCGGCGGTCTCAAGTCGAGCTGCGTGATCACCAACCATTTCGACCACTCGGAAGGGCCCGTGCCACATGTGGGCAAGTTTTCGTGCGTAGCCCTCCTTGACTCGATCCAGATATAACCAGACTTGCACGCCAGTCTCAATCTTGTGTGGACGTGCTTCTTCGTTGTGTCGATCTGCCCTATCTTGGATCGCGACCCTCAGCCTTTCTCTCACTTGTTCCCGGGCCCGTTGATAGTGTCGCTGGATATGGTACCGCCACCGGCGCGCGCTGGTGTCGCGACGTCTTGTGCTCCCTAAAGGCAACGACGCCTCCAACGTAGAGCGGGGGTCCCATCCATGTGTCAGGTAGAAAGGTGTGTCGCCGCGCACTCGATCTTGAGCCGTATTCAAGGAATACGTGAGTCGCTCCGCGTACTCGTCCCAGTCCTTCTGATTTACATCTGAGACGTACATCTTCAGCGCTCTGGTCAGCGTCTGCACCATTCTTTCCGCAGTTTCGTTGGCTTGTGGTCGGTACGCCATAGTGGCCCTCTGTTTTTGTCCCACAATCCGGTTAAAAGCGCGGAAAAAATCAGACATAAACCCGGGCTCTCTATCGTGCCGGATAACTTCACTGGCGCCAAACCGTCGAAAGACACACTCTTCATAATTCTCCGCGACCGTCTGGGCCGTCCTGGAAGAGCTGGCCTTCGCGATCACATATCCCGAGAAGAGATCGACCCAGATCAAGAGCTATGTGTTCCCCTTGAACGACTTCGGCAACGACGGGATGTGATCCATCGCGATCATCTGGAACGGGTACGTGGCTTGCAAATTGCCTGGCGACTCGACTTGTCCCACCGGCCGTCCCTTTCCTGTCTCACAGTCGATGCATTCTCCCACATAGCGCTGCACGCTCCGGTAGAGGCCTCGCCAGTGGAAGTGAGCCCTGATGCGATGGTACGTCCGGCCGATGCCTTGATGCCCTCATTCGAGACTGGTGTGATAGTGATGAAGAAAATCTTGCTGTAACGTTTCAGGTACCACCAACCTTGCAACCAGATCGCGATCTTCGTCGGTCTGGGCCGTCGTCGGGCAGTAGAAGAGCAGATCGAGTTCGTCTACTTCATAGTCGTCCGCGAGCTTGGCGCAGTTCTTGGCTTCGTCCGAGGACAGGTTCCCTACTTCTCCCTTCAGGTACGCCTTCAGATCGACGATCCATCTCTCTTCGTTTTGGACTTGCAATATGCGCTCACATCGTGTTCGCTGTACAATCTCTTCTTGCAGAACTTCGGGCGACACCCTTCGGCATCGGGCCGATCGGGTTAATGCGGCCACATGAGCGATAGAGTCTGCTGATTTCGGGATCAGCAGCTCGTCCAGCCGGTTGAGAGCGATCAGATCAAGTTCGTCTTCTTCTGAGGTAACTACCTCTCCGTCCCCACGTTGCAGAGCCGACACCCGCTAACTTATCTGCGCTCTGATTCCAATCTCGCTTCATATGCAGGAACTCATGGTTCGGCCACGATCGCAGTTTCTCCATCGCTTTCAACCGCAACAGCTTCAAGCCTGGAGCTTTGCACTCGATCTCCCCGCGCATCTGGCGAATGACCAAGTTTGAATCTCCGCAGATGATGAGCCGTCCCCGGTCCAGTGGAGCGACCAGATCGAGGCATCGCATCATGCCTCTGTATTCCGCCTCATTGACCGTCAACTCGGCCATGTATTCCGAAGCGGCGAAGACGACTTTCCACTGCGGAAGCTGCCACACGATCGCGCTGTAAGCTCCACCTCCTCGCTTCACTCGAGTTGATCCATCGAAGCTGACAACAAGCAGTTTCTCTTCGGGCTCCACAGTGGGCGGCGGCATGGCGATCACCTGTCGCGGTTGTTTCTGGGGCGCGATCTCGATCAACGCTTCATCTACTTTCGCTCGGGGGGTGATAGTCGCAGCCAGGGTTCCCAAGATTTCGTCTTCACCTTTGGTACACTTCACGATCTCGAGTGTCCACGGTGACAGCAGTGCGGTCCATCGGCCTAGTCGCCCATGGAAGCCTTTCGACTGCATCAACCACCCAAGCGTTGAGTATCTCGTCAGCACCTTGATCGTCCGCGTTACCAGCAGCGTGTAGCAGACTTCCAGGATCCTGAGCAGCGCCAGGACTTCTTTGTCTACGATGCCGTAATTGATCTCGTTCGACTTCAGCGTGCGGCTAGTGAAGGTCACAGGCCAGTACACTCCGTCGTGCTCCTGCATCAGGGCGGCGGACACCGCCCACTTGCTCGCGTAGACCACCACCACTGGGGGTCGATCTGGATCGAAGTGTCGCAGCACCGGGGTAGCAGCGATCTTCGTCTTCAGCACTATGAACGCTCGATCGGCTCGGGTCCATCGATCTTCACCAGCTGGAGCTTCCTTGCGATCATCCCTGTTGGCTTTCTCGATCCCACCTTCTTTGGGCTTCTTGCGGGTGATCTCGTGGAAATCCGACTCTCTCAGCTCGTACAAGACCGAGGCGTTGATCGCGAAGTCTTCGATGAACCTGCTGTAGTAATTCAAGCTTCCCAAGAAGGAATGCATTGCGCGTAACGTGCTCGGGAACGGCAGATCAGCCAGTGCTTGGAGATCTTTCGGGTGAGCTTCCAGCCCGTCCATCGAAACTTGGTGGCCCAAGTAGTCGACTTTACGAAGACCCCAAAAGCTCTTCACCACGCTGATCGACAAATTCCACTTGTCGCAGGCCTCCAGGAGTCGATCGACCTTATTGCAGAGGGCGTCCCACGAATCAGCGGTCACGAGGATGTCGTCAATGTACGAGCGTCGCCCTAACACAGATGACTTCTGCTCAGTTTCTGCCTCGCCGGTGAGGAATACGTCGCGAGGCTCCGAGTCGTTTGCGACGTCGGCACTAATCTTGAGGTACCCGTACAGCGCATTATCGATCAAGCGCTGGTAAATCTGGGGAGCGTTCTTCAATCCAAACGGCATACGATTCCACTCGAAAAGTCCGAGGGGGGTAATGAACGCCGAGATCAGACGTGCCCGCTCCGTCATTGAGACTACCCAGAAACCACTTGCCATGTCGAGCGAGCAGTACCACAAGACTTTGTCCAAGTCCTCCAACAGATCGTTGATGAGCGGCATGGGATACACCATGAGCTGCGTAAGGCCGTTCACTACTCGGTAGTCAATGTAGAGCCGGATGTCGACACCATTCTTTTTGATGATGATCACGATCGGGGACGCCCAGGGGGATGTCGACGGGCTGATCATCTTGGCGGACAGGAGTCCTTTGATCAGATCGGACAGCTTCTCTCGAAACTGACGAGCGACACGTCTGCAGCGTTGGGCCACCGGAGTAGCGCCCCCAACATCGATGTCGCAGACTACGCCTCGTGCCGCAGGTGGAAGAGCGTTACCCTTCCCCATCAACAGGTGACAGCGTTTCCAGATAATTTGTCGCAGTTTCTCAATCTCCTCCGGACTGTTGTCTGCCGGGTTGCCGACTTGGATATCTTCGATCGTCACCTCCTCGGTTGTGGTGGTGACCTCCGGCAACACCGTCATGTGGCTCTCGACATCTTTTGCGAACAGCTCTCCGCCTTCATGATAACATACCGGATCCCCCCGAGGTGGATCGGGTGGCTCGGTCTCCAGAGGCTCTGGTTTCATTGGCGTTTCCGCTGGAGTCGTGTCAGTTCGATCTTGGACTGCGGCCTCGATCAGCGAGGAGTCATCAGATGGCAGAGCTCTGATCGGCTCGTCAGCTTCCGGTTTCTCTTCCGTCCCAACGAGACTGGGGCCTTCCACGGTCACGTTTGGTTCAACTTCGAGCGTTCCTTCATTCGGCACCAATGCTGGCGGTGTCGAGGCGACTACTTGAGATATTTCTGGCCTGTGATTCTCATTCGATCGGGTCAGAATACGTGTGGGGGTCGCGTACTGCGGTCGATCCACCATAGGCTCCGTCGACTCCTCGCCAAGCCCGTCATCAGGCAGATCGGTTGTCGCCTGAAACGCCAAGTTCTGCCACTTGGCATACCGACGCGATCCAACCGTGATGTACCCTTCAAGCCGAGGAATCGCGTCTCCCGGTAACCACATCCCTATTCGGTCGTGTGGACCGAGGTATAGTGTCGTCTCACCGAGATTGCTGATCCGCATGTACTGCCTTCGGCCCAGTCCGCGCACGACTGTCGGTACCCAGTGTTTCCCGCGGGTGACCCACAGCGTCTGACGTTCAATCACTCTGGGCCGAATTGGTATCTCCTCCGACCGCCCTGCTAGGATCGCCAGACTGCGGTCGACTGAGATCGGAATGACCTTGCCGTTGTATAGCGGTCGCCTACCCGACAGCTGAATTCGCACTTCGTCCGGCAAGCACAGAGTTCCTTCCGCTAGATCGAGACGAATTCCCGCGGGGACCATGAAGTCCATGCCCAAGATCGCGTCCTGCCCAGACAGCGTGCCGACCCATGCGTGGAAGAAGTACACCAGCGATCCAGCCAACGTCACCTTGATCTTGGTACGTCCTTCCGTCATGTACGCGTTTTCCCCTATTCCAACGCACTCTTGTCTCTGACTTTCGTCAATGGTACATCCAACCTTACGAGCAAAGGTGGAGTCCACGATCGAGACTTCCGCGCCGGAGTCGAAGAGCAGCGTGGCTCTTTCGTTGTTGATCTTCCCGATGGCCTTGGCCTGCCGAAACCATTTGCCGGGCGCGTGGTACTTCCAGTACCCCCGCGACTCGCCGTACTGCAGTTCCAGTTCCATCGTCACATCCGATCGAGTAAATTCATCAACCCTCCGCAAGCTCGACGCCGCAGAGGTACAGTCTCCATGAAATTCACATGCATTGTCGATATTGGCGGTGGAGGCCTGTAGTTCACTAACTTTCGGTCTCTCCCGTTTTTCGACGTAAGCAAAAATGCAGAGCCCAGAACGCTCGGCTCGTACCAGTTTCCAACCTGGCGAGCGTTCTAGTTTAACATCTTCTCCGCGTTTTCCGGTAACATCCCTGCGTGTTTGCCTGGATTGTACCACTGGCGGACCATGTTGTAGAATTCCTCCATCGGACACTTGCCCATGTCGTGCAATTCTCCGCAAGCGCGACACACGTGCAGACAATGATCGGACGGATGGCCACGCTTGCCACACTTCTGACAAGTCAGCCGTTTCCAACAGCTGAAGTTGTCGTGTATCGGGGAGCCGCAATGAGAACATTGTTTTGCCTGCAAGCTTCGATCGCGATCGAGACGTTGATCTTGACTCGGAGGCTCTCGGCGATTCAGCGCCTGGCCTTCCTGCACGCCGCGCTCGTTGGCAGCAGCTACGTGGATCCTGCGGTAACCCGCGTCTTGTTCCGACCTGCTCTCGTCCGATTCCGACGAACTGCTTCCATCCCCTGCATGGATTGCATGGACTGCTCTGGCGGGTTTCGCGGAGGTCGAGTTAGCAGCTGGGGCGGCTCGCTGGCGGAACTTGTTCGATCCCACTGCGGCTCTGCCCTGTCGGGCTTTCGATCTCTGGCGAAGGCGTAGAGTCTCTTCCAGTTCATCGGCGTCACGCAAGCGCAACAGCACTAACTGATCGGCCAGATCGCGGTCGTCAAGGGTCTCAATGAAGTGCTCCACGTGTTCGCGTCGGGTGGACGGAGTTCCTCCCTTGATCGGAAGTTTGGCTCGCATGCCAGCGACATTCAGCCGATGGAGGTACTCGATTGGGGACTCGTCCGATCTCTTCCGCGCATGGTAATATTGCCTTGCGACAGACACCCCACGTTCGCAGTATTGCACCAAGAAACTCTCCAAAAGGCTCTTCCACTCGCTTCGGATCGACCGAGCAAGCTGTCGGTACCAGTTGCGGGCTGGTCCTGACATCAAGTCGCCGAAGACCAGACACTTCTCGTGTTGGAATATGCAGTCGACAGTGTCAAGTATCAGCCCGAAGTGAAGACGACCGGGCGCCTGTATGGTGTAACGGTCTAACAACGAATGTTCTACAGGTATGGTTGTGAGTTCAATTCCCCGCGGCGCCCTACTTTTCCAACATGGTAGCACTTGTTACGGTCGAAGGGTCGACTGTGGCACTAGTCAGGTGAAGGTTGCTGGAATGTGGACTGTTATAATGATTGTGTGACCTGTGTCACAACACGGTGTGTGTCTGTGCACGGAATGTGTCTCCAGGGGAGACACCGATGGCCTTAACTCCAGGGAGGTCATAATATCGAAGGCGTTGGAGTCGAACCAACAAGCCGCAGGAAAAGTCGCAATCACAAGGTCCAGACACTCTCTATTGAGGGGGAGTGTTGGAATATGCAGTCGACAGTGTCAAGTATCAGCCCGAAGTGAAGACGACCGGGCGCCTGTATGGTGTAACGGTCTAACAACGAATGTTCTACAGGTATGGTTGTGAGTTCAATTCCCCGCGGCGCCCTACTTTTCCAACATCTCGCTGTCCGGAGCCTGATCGCGCAGAAAAGCTGACTTCGCCTTCCCGATCCAGCTTCTGGCTCGATCCACATCACCATCTTTGCCGGAGAAATCTTTCAGCTCGGAGATTGCAGATACTCGGATTCGCTGTGGCGTCGAGGTGTTTCCAGACGTAGCTCCAGCAGAAGCTACCGCTGCACGTCTAGGCGCTTCGAGACTCATATCATCAGGGTCGTATTCGTCCGCCAGATCAGAGTGACGGGAACCGACCGACTCCATCTCTACGTCTTGAGAACCGTGCGCCTTAGCCGTTGCTGCGGCTCTAGGAGCGGAAGGGGTATCGGCGGACGTCCGCGTGGGTCTCGTGAACTGTGAGTCTGGGGCAGCTTCTAGCGTCTGTTGCTCCCTAAGGAACCGGTCCATTGCGGCATTGAAGAACGACTGCATACGATCAGCGGAACCCCGATCAGGGACCACGGACGCGGATGCTGTTAACGCCGGCTGCTGATGAGTCGTCTCTTCCTTCATCTTCCGCTGATGCAGCATGGCTGCACCCGAGGGACCGAGGGTCATCCGTCGTAGATCGACCGACGTTTCTGACTCGGCTTCCGACGTAGCAGAGGCGTATTGGGACGATCCGGTCTGGTACTCCGGGCTTCGAGGAGAGACTACGGGCGCAGTGTCGATCTCGATCTTTGTGGAACCCACCAAAGGTGTCAGCATCAGGTGAAGCGCCATGGTGCTCCTCGTGATGTCTGATAAGTCTCGGTCAAATAGCTCGTTCACTTCAAAGGCGCCCTGCACGATCCCGGCCTCTTTAAGCAGATGCATCAGCATCTTGATCGCGTCCAGTTTGTCGGTCGTGACCACGGGTGCCATGACTGGGCCCTGCAGGGTTCCCACTATCTTCAGCCGCATGATCTTCATGACCGAGTCTTCGACCAGGAACGCCTGCAGCTTCTTGCGCTTCAGGGCATCTTCAAACTGCTCGAGCTGCGCGTTGGTCCAGGTCTCGGGTCCGTCGCGATCGTCAGTGTCAGACTCGGGTGCCTTCATCTTCTTCTTCGAGGTTCTCGTCTTCTTAGACTTCTTCGAGACTGAACGTGCCCTCGAAGGGTTAGACGTGGGTGAAGATCCATCAGCTTTTGCTGACAGACCCTCATCCGGCGGTTCACGATGTTCGTCGCGATCCGCGGGGACCCCCGAAGGGGTCTGGGGAGGAAGTCGAGGTTTCTCTTCCAGATCCATCGCTGAATCTTCCTCTTTATTCACATCGTCGGAGCTCCTTCCAGCACTCTGACGATCGGCAAATCCTGCTTCGTTCAGCGGCGTTGACGGCGATTCACCTTCCGTCAACGCTTCGATCTCTGGTTCCGCTTTGACCTTGGTCTCTTCTTGATCGGTGAAATCCCTGGTTCGAATCCGGGCACGCGCACCATTGTGGTGGAGCGGGAGTCACGAAAATCAATGACGTGCTCCGGCTTACCAACGGCTGCCCAGACTGCCGACTAACGGAGGGGGTACTCCGATTGTCCGTGGGACGCTGAGCGTGGGGTCACCTTGTGTACCCGTCGGCTTGGGCTAGTTACGCTCTTCTTGGTGCTCTCAAAGAGACTTTGGGGTCTTGATCGGGTCCGTGCTGACGGCACTCGAGATCGGGGTTGTTGACACACACGCGGGAATCTTCACGCGGTGTCGGGTCTTGTGATCGAGCTTCGCGAGAAGTCGATCGGGGCGGTCGTTCTTGACCGCGGTTGTCCTTTGGGGTTGCCTTGTCCTTTCCTTTTCGTTGCTTGCCGCCTCCTATGACGGTTGAGTTGAGTCGTTTGAGAAGAGAAGAAGCGCGACGCTAGCCAAGCTTTCCAGGTGCCTCCGTGTAGATTCTTGTTAACTGTAGTGTCGGTTGTGGGTGGGCCAATATAATTCCCTCCCCGAAGGCCGAAGTCACTTGTGTCTTTCAAGGAAAATTTCTCTCTGATTAAGTACCTTAGATCTGCTATCTGTCTCTAACCACACAGTTTCTCTCCCGCTCTTACCGATCACTTGCGTACCTCTTGCGCATCCGGCGATTGCGTCCCCTGTTCGCTGGCTCTTGGCTGTGCACCACCCGTTCGCTGCAATTGTGGGTGTTGTTGCTTGTACCAAAATGTTGGTACCCGATAACCCTCGATCGGATCGTGTATCGAAATGTTTGTACCGGGTCGATCTCGATCTGATCGTGTATCGAAATGTCTGCACCAGATCGATCCGATCGGGGACCATCATCATTCCGGTCACCATCATTCCAATCACCATCATTCCGACCGCCATCATTCCGATCAGTCTCATCTACAACCATGATCCCTCTCAATCCACCAATCACCGTCGATCCAGAGGCGCTCCCGATCGCTCTGCGTCAATTTCCATCTCCGCTTTTCCACAAGATGACATACCAAACCTTGTCATCTTGAAGGTTCGCTCGAAGAAGGAGAAGTCTCTTCGTGCGTTAGTGGATTGTGGAGCGTCGAACAACTTTGTTCGACTGTAGAGCCTAGCGAGGCTTGACTTCAAGGAATTGGAACTACCTCGAAGTCTATTGGAAGTAAGACTGGCAACGGGTGTCGTTGTCAGAACCGAGAAGCGTGTCGTACGCGTACGCTTCTCGTATCGAGAGAAGAAGTTCGTGGACGAGCTTATCGTACTTGACTTAGACGATAAGTTCGACATGGTGTTGGGCATGCCGTGGCTTGCGCGGCATGATCCGGTGATCGACTGGACGAAGCGCACGATTGTGCACTTCGGGAGTAGCAGCGCGACAGTGACCGATGGCCCTGTCAGCGCAGCACGTGCACCTCGCGGTGCACGCGACCCACCAGGAGAGGCAGCGCGACGCGCGGCTGTCTCCGGTCACCCCACACGGACACCGACGACTGAGAGAGTCGTTGGGAGAAAATGCGAGTCGAATCAGAAGACTCAGATTCGATCGGATTCGAGAGGTTCTCGAAGCGTCAATAGTAACGCGGTCGTGTCGACTATTAGTGTCGACACACAAGTTCAACAAGAGGAGCCAGTCACTAATAAGGACAGTGACTCGGACGCGTCAGCTCAGGGAGCTGATGCGATTGGCCCAAACGTCGAAAGACGCTCCGCCGTCAGGCGTCGAGGTAAAGAAGGCGCGCCGGCTCTGGGAGCCGACGCTGCAAGCAGTGCGGACGGTTGCAAACGTCCCGCACCGGAAATGCTTGCGTGCTCGCGTGCAGCCGGGCTGCACGACGAAGCGGTACGCGATCAAGCAGGGCTTGATTGCGTGCGCCCGCGGGAAGAACCCGCCGGCGACAACAAGAAACGCATTGCGTGCTCACGTGCAGCCGGGCTGCACGAAGAAGCGATACGCGATCAAGCCGGGCTTGATTGCGTGCGCCCGCGGGTTGAACCCGCCGGCGATCAAAAGGAAGATCTGTCCGCGGCCGGGCCCGGACAAAACAAGACGCGCGGAACCGGGTTCCGCACAAGAAGCGAACGGCGCAAGCGAGAAAGGCTGCGCAAGTCTCGGCCAGGGACCGAGACGCTACTCGCAGTGTCTGCCGGGCAGACACAGGAACTGGAGACGACCGTCGAGACACTGAGTGTCTTGACGCGTACGAATACTAGTCTCCAGTATAAGAAGATGAAGTTGGAGAACCCTCCGACGTTGGCGTCGGAGTTGACTTCGCTTCCAGTCACGAGCTGGAGGCGCTTCGCCCGCGACCTGCACGATGGACGCATCGAGCAGATTTGCATCCTCTCGGATGTCGAGAGGATGAAGTGTGAAGCGGAAGAGTTGAAGCAGCTCGTCGCTGAGGGTGTCGACGCCCTCAGCGCCAAGTCGAAGGAGGAACGCTTCGATGAGCAGAGCTGGGACTCGCTGAAGTCGAGCCCCTTCTACGAGGTCTTGCGTGAGTACAGGGACGTACTCCCGGACGATATCCCCGCGGAGTTGCCGCAGGACAAGGGTGTTCAGCACGAGATTAATCTCGTGCCGGGAACGAAGTAGTGACGCGGCAGTGGCCACTGCCGCGAGAGCAAGTCAAAGCGATCGACGACTTCTTTGAGAGTCGTCGCAAGGCTGGGCAAGTGCGGGAATCGAAGTCCCCGCACAGCGCGCCTACGTTCTGTGTCAAGAAGGCACAGGGCGGGTGGCGCATCGTTCATGCTTATAACAAGCTGAACGACGCAACAGTACCGGCACAGACGCCGATACCGCGAAAAGATGTAATCATCGATTCGATGACTTTGAGCACTATCTTCAGTGCTCTGGATCTGAGAGACGGATTCTATCAGATGCTGATGCGTGAGAGCGATATACCTCTCACGGCGGTAAGCACTCCGAGCGGTATGCTCTGGGAGTGGCTTGTAATGCCGCAGGGATTAAAGAATGCCCCTGCGACGTTCAACAGGTGCGTCACGCACTTGTTGCGCTCGGTGCGCGACTTCGCACCAAACTATTTCGATGACGTGTTCATCCACAGCCGGGCTGTGGACGGGAAGTCGGAAGTGGAGATGTACAAAGAACATATCCGCAGGTTGTTTGCGCTCATGCGCAAACACAAGCTCTACGCGAACCTGAAGAAGTGTATCTTCGGGGCTAGCGAGATACCCGTCCTTGGGTGTCTCGTAGGGAAGAACGGCGTACGCCCTGACCCGGGAAAGGTCAGAGTGATCAATGAATGGCCTACGCCTTCCAATGTCAAGGAATTGAGGCAGTTCCTTGAAGTCGCTACGTACTTATGCAAGTACGTGAGCAACTACGCGGGCAAGATTCGCCCGCTGTCGCAGCTCCTAAAGAAGGATTTTGCATGGGTTTGGACTGCTGATTGTCAGCAGGCCTTTGATGCAGTCAAGCACGGCTTGACTGAGGCGCCGATCTTGGCGGTGGCCGACCAAGACCGTCCGTTCCACGTCGTGTGTGACGCGTCCGATTTCGCAATCGGATGCGCTCTAATGCAACACGATCACGAAGGACGTGATCGCGTGGTCTATTATCAGTCGCGTCAGCTGAAGCCAGCCGAGCGCAACTACCCGGTACATGACAAGGAACTCCTTGCCATGAAGTATGCACTCGCGAAGTTCCGAGTGTATCTACTTGGGAGTAGACCATTTGTGGTCTACACCGACCACGCATCATTGCGTACGGCGATCAAGTCGCCGCACATCTCACAAAGAATGGCGAGATGGCTCTTATTCTTTGCGGAGTACAACTTCCAGGTTGAGTACAAACCTGGAAGGTTGAATGTTGTGGCCGACGCGTTGTCGCGTCGACCTGATTATGCGGTGCACAAGGCCGACGCCAATGCAATTGGCGTCGCACGGACGTCTACTCCCTCGTCGTCTCTGTTAGACGACGTGAGGTCCGCATACACGAATGATGCGGACGCGAAGCAGTTGTTGGACTACTTCGCTGCTCCTTCTGACAAGGCTCGTCAGAAGTTAGCCAAACATCTCCGTGCACGGGTACACCGTTATCGTGTACACAATGGACTGTTGCTTTACAGCGCAGTCGACGACAACGCTGATCGCATTGTCGTGCCGGACGATCATGAGCTGAAGCTCAGAATCACTTACGAGTATCATGATGCCCCGACATCGGGACATCCGGGTCGTGAGAAGACGTACTTGCTTCTCACGCGTGACTTCTATTGGAGTCACCAGTACAAGTGGGTACGCAAGTACGTTCGTGCTTGAGATGTTTGCCAGCGCGTGAAGCCTGCAGCCTTCTCGCAGGCTCCACTTCAGTCACTACCGACTCCGTCGGAGTGTTGGCAGTCCATTTCAATGGACTTTGTGTTTGGTCTTCCGCCTGATAACAAGCGAAGGACTGGTATTGTGGTCTTTGTTGACCGGTTCAGCAAGATGGTGCATCTTGCTGCAGTACCAGCCGAAGTGACAGCCAAGCAGACGGCACGTCTGTTTGTTGACATGGTGTTTAGACACCATGGCATGCCGATCGACATTGTGTCTGATCGTGATCCGCGCTTCACAGCGCGTTTCTGACAAGAAGTGTTTGAACTTCTTGGCACGCAGCTGTCCATGTCGACTGCGGATCATCCGCAGACCGACGGACAAACCGAGCGCGTCAACCAAGTCTTGGTTGACGCTTTGAAGAGCTACGCCCATTCGTTCAAACAATGGAGCGACTGCTTGCCGATGGCAGAGTTTGCCATCAACAACTCGGTGCATGTCTCCACAGGCCATACACCGTTTTATGTGAACGCCATGAGGAATCCACGCGTACCGAGCTTACTCGGTGCGGTAGCTCCTTCCTTAAGTGGGGGAGGGTATCCGGTTTCAAAACCGAATGAACACGCTGATACGAGCAACATATCAGCTGTGTCGACACGCGCACGGTCTGCGCGTAGTCCGATCGACAAGGATTCGGTGCCTACGCCGGGTGTAGACACTCTAAACAACAACAATCACACACAGGCCGGGCTTGTAGTGAACAAGGACAACGGGTTGAACAAGGAGTTCAACTCAAAGGCAATGGACTTTGTCCAGCGCCGCCAAGCCGTAATACGGTTTGTGCAAGATGCTATTGCAGCTTCTGTCGATCGACAGAAGCTGAACGCAGACAACAATGGCAGAGGAAACACAAATCAATTCAAAGTGGGTTCATTAGTTCTGTTAGCTACACAGAACCTAGCTAAAGATGCAGTTTCCGACTTCGGAGCAAGCAAGCTTGCCCCGCGCTTCATCGGCCCATTCACCGTGTTGGCGAAGCATGGCAACGCGTACACGCTAGACATACCGTCCAGCATGCGCCTCCACCCAACCTTTTACGTTGGGCGGCTGAAGCCGTACTCGCAACACGAGTCACCTACTCCCGGTGACTCGGCGCGATCCTCGCCTCGAGCGCGGAGCCGCGATCCGTCAGGCGAGCAACGAGCGTCCCCAAGGTCACTTGGACGTTTGAAGCGGTCTGCCCGGCCTGACCGATCCGGGCCTTCAAGAGCTTTAGCTCCTGCCGTATCTCGGCGAGATCAGCCGTCTGGAGGCGCTCCACAGCCTCCAAACGATCCCAGACCTCGCCCGGCGACGGCCCGTGGCGTCTTTCCACCGCCGGCGCCCCCGTTGCGAGATGCACGCGGGGAAACTCGCTGGATTGTCCAGCGAATCGTTGATCATCAGATCCGGACCCAAGGTCCGGTTCATTTTCGTATTCGTTGGTTAGGATACTCTCCTGACCACGATACGTGGGAGCCGCGGCACGTCCTGATGAGCGACGTTCCGGAAATGGTGACGGAGTACGAATCCCGCCACCAGCAGCTCCGCCGAAGGGCGTAAAACTTGAGCGAGAGCTGTAGTCGCCTACAGCCCTCGGCTGAGTGCTGCGCTCACCCTCAGCACTCTCGGACGACAACTACGTTATTAACTTCTCACGCAGTGTCTTCAACTTCACGGGCACACTAACACCAGTGTACCCGAGAAGGTCCCGTTCGGAAAGCCGCACTGCCCCGAGTCGGCACTGCGCGCACGCAACGCCAGACGGCACTGCGCACGGGATTCCCGCCTCGACTGCACCTTCGTGCAGCCGCAAAATCTTGGACCGCTTCGAGAAGCGCTCGTGGCGCTAACCCGCAGAGCGGACTCGCTCACGGTAGCCTGAGGGATTCTTGTTGAAGTTCTCAACGAACATCCCCCAGCTTTGACAGAGTGCCTCCCACTCTGCCACCTTGCTCTTACGGGAAGTATTCTTATTCCCGTAGAATCGGAGCTCATGGAAGAGCCCGATGTATTAATCACGTCTTTGATCCGTAGCCGGATCAAAGTCGAGCTCCTTGGTGACATCGTCATCAATGATGACGCTGCAGGAGTACAGCGCGTACTGGCTGGCCGGCGTGGTACTGCCGTAGCGAGATTGGATCTCGCTCGGAGACGGCATCCACGGGTCGCGCGCCGGCTTAGCGCGCGACGTCACAGTCGCAGACGGAGTGGAGTCGTCATCGTCTCCACCCCGCGGCGTAGACAACGCCCCAGCATCTGCGAGCGGCCTATCGCTGCCGCTACGCGAGCGCTTGGAACTCGAAGCGTCCGAGTCGTCCTCGCGAGGACGACGAGTCCCCACGCTAGCTTCATTGCGCCCTGTGGACGAGGAGTCTTGCTTCTCCTCGCCCTCCTCCATGTCGACATCCTTGTCGACATTCAAGTCTTCGATGCCTTCAAAGAGGGCTACGTTGGCATAAGTGACTTTGCCACGAGCGCGAGTCTTGTGATACTCCCCAACAGAGATCGTACTCTTGGGGGAGCTTGACGTCGTCACCGTGGAAGTGACGACGGACGCCGAAGAGGCTGAAGATGCGGCAGTCGTCGCTGTGTTGGCGACGACTGTGTTGCTTGTTGTAGGTGCAGCAAGCTCGTCGGAAGTCTGCGTCGTTAGCGTGCTCATTTCGAAATGAGCACGATGTTCTCTCCGAAGAAGACTTTGGATTGATGTGTCGAGACCGGCACATTAAGTCCTAACGAGGGGATGGTGTAGCGGGGCTACACATTCGGCTAACCTCACCTTAGCGCAACACGCACTAAGTGGATACATTCAGGTGGGCCACATCGCAGTGTGGTCACCATTCATATTAGGAAGCAGTCCTATTGGTCAGAAAGCAGGGTCTTTCTACCAGTAATACTCAAGCATTAGGTCAGGGTTTCTGCCAACCACTCGTTGGCAGAACCCCTCTTTATAGATATCAGTTTTAGGAGGAAAGCCACAGTTAACAAACAATTCAGTTCTCATTTTACCGCAAAAGCTACTATTTGTATCTTGATTTAGATCTAATTATGCTTGTGGATACAAGTATACTTAATCTAAGTTAAATACACCTTACGCTTCCTCATCCACGTGCGCTCACGTGTAAGCTAACGTATTGGGCTAAGTAAGCCCATTACACTCAGCGTCAGCTCGACTCCAATCAGGCGCAAGCGGCAAGCGTCCCAGGGGTTCTAGTTCGGCGAGCAAAGGTTCGGCCACCAAGGTCGCTGAAACTTCGGCTCAGAGCTCAGCGGGATCTACCAGCCGTCCCAAAGCTAACCTTCCTGCTCCCCTCCCAGATGACGGCGTGATTGAGGCACCTAAGAAGGGTAGCTGGTGCCATTACGGAATCAAGGTGCAGGCTCTCAATCGCCAGACCATGGGCTTCCCCAGTTACATGCCGGTTCAGCCGCTTTTGCAGCACCTCCACATTCGTTGGGTTCCGATCGAGTACTGGGAGTTGACTCAGACTTGTCCATGGGAGGATATGTGGCAGCGACGGATTTCTACGCAGATCCTTTTCAAATTCAGCGAAGTGTCGTCTGAGATGGCGGAGGCAATCAAGTTGGTCCTGGACTTCATGAGTCGGTGGCGCCGGGAATACTGGGAGCGTTGTCACTGGGTGACTATGGACCCCGACTTCGACTATTACAGCACTCCTGAGCTCCGAGCCATCTCCGAGCTTTCAGACATGTATCGTGATCGGAAGGACAGACACTCGGATTTCGACACTCACCGAAAGAAGATGATGGCTGAGGTGGAAAAGACTCCAGGCTACAGCGACCGTATCTGGTTCGAGCCAGGTTTGTGGGTCGTCCCTCAGAACCCGTGCTACTGGATCAAATTGAGCTTCAGATTCCTCTGCAAGATCAGCTTGCTACTGTTGATGATCTGGAGCCGTCTCGAACTCAGTGGGTTACTCGACACTCCGAAGATGCATTCCTGAAATTGGCTCCCGCTCTGCTCCGCAACCAGTTGTTAAGCGAGGTCGAGCAGCTCGACAACTTGCTTCTCCCCAGTCCCAAGTATGACGAGGACACTTTGGTGGCTGTGCTGGCTGCGGTCAGCAAGAAGAAAAGGAAGTGAACTCCAGTCGTTTCCAAGTCGTTTTCATAACTGCGCTTGCTGCATAGTAATACATTTTGATTTCTTTGCTTTTAGTTTGGTCTTGAATCTCATCTCGTAGACGTCCATCTCTTTCTTCTTCTCTGGTGCGCAACCTCCACTCTCAGACTGTCCACTTAAATTCTCTGATAGCATAGACTTTTACAAATAACTTCTCATACAAAACACCATACCCACGCGCACATCTCTCCTTTATTTCCACCGGAGTTCGCTACTGAGCTTCAGGCTCAGGTAGCTCATCCCCAGCTTGCATAGCGCGGAAACGTGCTTGTGCTTTTGCGCTTTGGTTGAAGTCATACAGTAATGCTCCACAATTCAGCTGAGTCATGGGTAGCCAGTCTAGCTCAGAGTATCCTTTCCATTTCACCAAATACTCTCGGACTCGTTTCGATGTACGGGTTCGCCTTACCCAACGAACGTCTTGGATGCTCTCAACTTCGTATTCACTCTGAGCTTCATCTGGGCCGTCCACATCTTCGGCCAGAAGAGCAGCGTCGAAATCGTCTTCCTCAGCTACTTCTACCTCTTCGGTCGGGCGATCTGGGAATAGAGCTCTCAGTTTCAGCCAACTCACATGGACCCAGGGATATAACTTATACCCTGAGCCCTCGATCTTCAGCTTACACCTGAAATCGTCTGACGTCTCCAAGATGCGGAACGGACCGTGCCACAGATGAGCGAACTTCTTGGTTAACCCAGGCTGGACCCGAGCTAGATACAACCAGACTGCATCTCCAACTGCAAAACCCTTCTTGAGCCTCTCAGACAATTCCTGCCAGATTTGGGTCTGTGCTTCGGAGCGTTTGGCTTTGGCCTGGGCTTGGAGGTCCTTCGCCCAAACTTGAGCATACTCATATTGACGCTGGACTCCTCGACGCCACTCGTAAGCGGTTTTCTGGTCCAGACCAGTCGGTCGAGGGCCAAGCATAGCTGATACGGTACTCTGAGGATCCCAACCATGCACCAAGTAGAACGGGGTATCAAGACGAGTGGCGTCGAAAGACGTGTTCAATGCCCACATCAATTTCTCCACCTGGTCGTCCCAGTCACTCTGATCGGGTTCAGCTACATAGGCTCGGATAGCTCGGACCACTGTTTGGACCGATCTCTCTTGTTGCCCATTGGCCTGAGGTCGGTATGCCAGCGTGGCTCTCTGTCGGCTTCCCAACATCTCTCTGAATTTTGCGAACACCTCGCTCATGAATCTAGGATCGCGATCATGGCGAATCATCTCACTAGCGCCGAAACACTGAAATACCCGTTCCATATAAGCTTCTGCTACTTCCTGAGCTGTAGTTGAGCTCATCGGTTTACAGATTACAAAACATGAGAACATACACTGGAATAGCAGAAGAAAAACGTTCCCGCGGTCCGATTTGGGCAGGTGAGTCACAAAATCCATAGAAACTGCTTCAAACGGCCGAGTCGCTAGAATATTTCCAGGCGATGGGCCGGGATTGGGCGGAGCTCCTTTAGCAGTCACGCAGTCCACACATTCTTTGACGAAACGCTCCACATCAGCGTACATTCCAGGCCAATAATATTCTCGGCGTAGCCTTTCAAACGTCCGGGTAATGCCTTGATGGGCACCCTGAAAGTCTTCATGATTCAGATGCAGAAAGTCAGCTTGGAGTGACCGCGGTACTACTAATCTCAAAGTGTCCACTTGATCTCGCGGACGACTCGGAGTGGCTCGACTCAGCTAATACAAGGCGCCACGAGAATCTAAGACGAACTGGTTTGCGATTTTAGCCACATCTTCTGCTTCAGCTGAGGACAACTCGGTCAGGTTCCCTCTCAAATAGTCGCGGAGCCGTCTAATCCAGAGTTCGGACCCTTGTTGGGCCAAGATGCGACGCCATCTCTCAGCGATGGCTGTGGCCGGAGTCGCAGTTTCAGGGGAGAACCTAGAGATCTCTCATCCAGACTCTACTTCTTCAAACTGAGACGCGTCTCCGTTCTCTTCTGCAACACTCCTTTCAGCTTGTGCTTGGTTCCGGGTGACTACAAATATCTTGGCATCCGGCGATAGTGGATCAGCTGCTTGGGTCAGTGATTCAGGCTCAGGTACAACCTCTGATTTCATTTCAGCTAGGCTGCTGAGCTCACCTTCAGCTACGAGAGGTTGTTCTCGGACCAATTTCTCCGCAATGCGATTCAACTGCTTCAGTTGAGCTAATTCCATGGGGTTATCCAAGGTAATGGCACTTCGAGCCACTAAAGTCTTCGACGTCAAATAGTCGGCAGCGGCATTGAACTCTCTTTTGACGTGAACTAGCTTCACTGATTTAAACTTCTGGCGCAATTCCTCGAATTCGTTTAGTAGAATTTGGAGTCTCGGATTCAAACATTGGATGAGCCCCTGAGCTTGCTGGATAGCAATCCGAGAGTCCCCGACCATTACTACTTCCGAGATTCCTCTGGCCAAAGCCATCTTCGTTCCTTCGATCAACCCGTGATACTCAGCTTCGTTCACAGTGGCGTCGTCGAAATGAAAACCTCGGGCTTCGACCACATCCCACGAAGGTAATTTCCACAAGATACAGCCAGCTGAGCCTCGTCGATCTGACATCTTAGCTGCGCCATCGAAACTGAGCAGCCAACCTTCATAGTCGGCTTCCAGCATTCCTAGGCTGATAGACGGAGCTCGAACAACCTGTCCCTTGGCTGGGATGAGGTTTTCAGCTACTTGATCGAGCTTATCTCGGGGAGTAATACCAGCCCCCATGATTGCTGCCAAGCCACCTTCGTCTCGTTGGATTTTGTGAATTTCCAACGGCCAAGGGGCCAGTCGTACCGCCCAATGTTCGCAACGTCCCTCGAGAGACCGTGATTTGAATATCTATTTCAACACTGAGTGTCGAGTGTAGACTTTGATCAGTTTTGTCCCAACCAGCATTGTATAGAATACTCGGAGAACTCGAGTCAACGCCACTACCTCCTTTTCAGCTGGGTGATATCGGAGTTCTTGATCGTGCAACACTCTCCCTGTAAAACGGACTGGGAAGATGACTCCGTCATATTCTTGGCCCAAAACTGCACATGCAGCCCACGGATTAGCGTGAATGATGATGACGAACGGCTTCTCTGAGTCAGGATGTCTGAGCAGAGGAGTTGATACTATTTTCCGTTTCAGAACTTCGAAAGCTTCCTTGGCTCGACTGAGATCTCGGCCTGCTCGAATCTGCTCGTCTGTCAACTCGTAAAGGACTGCAGCAACAACCGGGAGGTCTTCAATGAACTTATTGTAGTAGTTCAAGCTCCCCAAGAATGACTGCACTCCTTTTAGCGTCGACGGGAACGGCAAATCCTTCACACCTTTGGCAATTTTTGGTTTGGCTCGAATTCCTTCAGCACCAATTTCGTGAGACAGGTATGAAATCGACTTCTTGCCGAACTCACTCTTAGGCAGACTCACTGAAATTCCCCAATATCTCAGGCGATACAGAAGTCGATCCAGGTCGGTGCATAGCTGATCCCACGTCTCTGCTCCATATGCGATGTCATCGATGTACGAGCTTCGTCCCAGGACTGGGTTCAGTTGAGGCGGGGCTGGGATATTCCTCTGAAATACTGTCATGCTATCAGTCAGAGTGGATAAATCCTCTTCTACTGAGTCTCCAACTTGAATCCCCAGAAATTCCAACACATCCGCATCAACTTGAGCTTCTTCAGAGGCTGGGAGGCGTACGAATCCCCACAGGCAGTTGTCTAGCATCTACTGATAAATCAGCGGAACCGGACATAGCCCACGAGGACGGCGAGTTCGAGTGGTCTCCCAAGCAGATCACTGATGCCCAACGGGTCATCCACCCGGGTAGTCCCATGTCTCCCAAGACTGTGGTGGCGGTGGAACGCGCCCGACTCTTGGAGGAGTCCAAGTCTCGCCGAGACGACCCGCCTGCTGAGGTGTCAGAGCCCCAGGTCATCACCAACGCTGGTGTTGATGAGGGAGTCCCTTCTGAACTGCTTCAGCCGGAGAATCAGCAACACCTGGCCGATCGTTCTCGTCAGGAGGCCTCTCAGGCGGTGGGGACCAAACGCGACCGCGAGACCCACGCTCCTCGCACCCGCGAGCAACTACTCGCGCTGCGATACTGGACTCGGGACGAGTACCGCGAGCACCTTCGCCAGAGTCGAATGCCTGGCCCAGGCGCGCCGCTGTGCGACAAGTGTCCGGTCGTGCTCCTGGTGGACACCGGGTTGATCCGTCAGCGAAACGAGACGGGGTTCGAGGGGTGGTTGCACCACTTGGGCTACCCCGAGCCCGAGTTCTTGAACTTTCCGTTTCGGATTGACTGGCTGGCTCAGCGTCGTCTTCGATTTCGCATGGCGAAGATGGTAGCTGACGACACTTGGTCAGGTCGATTCTTTGATCGCCACAAGCCCATGCCGGGCGTCATCCTCGAGGAGGTGCTGCAGAAGATTCAGAAATCTTGGCAGTCGCAGGCGATAGAGCCTAAGAGTGTTCTTGGCCCTGTCAGCGCCGTCCAGGTCCGTGGTCACGCTCAAAAGCGGCCACGAGGTCGGCGCAGTCCTCCTCGAGGCGAGTCCCAAGCTCCCACGAGTTATGACTACTCGGGTAGCCACGCCACTTCACCAGGTACTGGTACTGACCGCTACGCCCGCGGCGCTTCAGTAGCCTCTCGACATGGTAGTAGAGGACGCCCTCAATACCAAGCAGAGGCGGCGGAGCCCGCGGCGGCAGTGGTCTCTGACCAAGACGCTCAGCGTCGCTCGACTGGCTCCCGTCCTGACCTGGAGAGCCTTCTCTCCGGTGTGGAGTCTTGTCAGCGACTGCTGGATGATCAGCGGACCGAGATGGCGGCGCTTCGCGCTCGCGTCCAAGATGCGGAGGCCCGCCTGGAGAAACTCCAGGATGTCCGAGAGGACTTGAACTGCCAGCGGGACCGCGTCCGGGATCTACCCCGGCAGCTTGGTGATGACATTGACCGCTTGCGTGGCCGAGTGTCGCAAGGCGAGGAGAACGACGAGCGGGTACACCAGGACCTGGAGAGGCACGTCGCCTGGTTCCGAGATCTGTACGACCGTGTGCGTTACTTGGAGGCGCAGGAAGCTCGCCGCGTAGCGGCTCGTGCTCCTGATCCTGCTCCGGCTCCTGCGCCTGCGCCTGCCCCTGTCCAGCTTCCTTCGGAAGAGCTCGTTCGGATGATGGCGAACGCCTTCCAGCAGTACTCTGCGACCCAGTCGGCTCCTCAGGCTGAACAGCCCCCACCGGGTGATAGAGCTTGAGCAAGCCAACGTAGAACGTCGGGTGCGTGGCCATGGACGATGGCAGATCCAACGTGTAGGCGTGGCCGTGGACCCCAATGACCGTGAACGGCCCCACGAAGCGAGGTCGCAGCTTGGTGCTGCCTACAGCGGAGACCGCCTGAGTAGGAAGGTTCTTGGCATTTAATAAGACTTGGTCTCCCAACTTAAACACTTGCGTGTTCTTACGCCCTTGGCGGTCACTGTGTTCCTTCTGAGTGTCTTGAGCGGCCGCCATGGCGTCACGGACGCGCTGTCTGACAGCTTCACCAGTCTCGATAAACGAGAGCAGGTTCCGTTTGACGGACGTTCGTAGGCCTTTAAGGCCCCTTGGGACTTCGGCATTAGCCTCTCCCCCACCCAAACTCGAGACTGGGGGTAACGTCAGCGGCGTACGCGGGTGCCGCAGTCCGTTCACGTAGAACGAAGTGAAGCCCGTGGACGAATGCACAGCATTGTTAAGCGCAAACTCCACTTGTGGAAGAGGCACACTCCATTTCGTGGGCTCTGCTGCGCAGACACTACGAAGAATGTCTTCCAGGACTCTGTTCACTCGCTCAGTCTGACCATCGGTCTGAGGATGATCCGCTGTGGACATGTCCAACCTCGTGCCTAGCAGGCGAAAGAGGTGTTGCCAAAAGTGAGACACAAACCTTGGGTCTCTGTCACTCACGAAAGCCTCGGGGAGGCCGTGATGGCGGAAGACATTGTCCACAAAGAGCTGAGCCGCCTGAGGCGCAGTCACACTCTTCCGCACCATCTTACTAAGGCGGCACACAAAGACCGATATACCAGTGTGGCCACGCGCGTCGGCCGGAAGCTCGAAGATGAAGTCCATGCTCACAGAGCGCCAGCAATCCGCCGGCACCGGCAAGCTCATTAAAGGAGCGGACGCCGAGGGCGCAGGCTTGACACGCTGGCATGTTTCACATGTCTGTGCGTACTTACGTACCCATTTGTACATGTGGGGCCACCAGAAGTTGCGGGCCACAGACGTGTACGTCTTCTCCCGCCCGAGATGACCGCTGAGCGGTGTGTCATGAGCCTCGTAGAGGACACGATGACGCAGGTCCTCGTCGTTTGGAACGACAATGCGAGGCTCGTCGCCCCCGTCTACTTGGTAGTAGAGCAAACCCTCCACTACCGAGTAGCGGTGCAGACGTGAGCGTTGTCGCGCCGTGAGCTCGACGGCCTTGTTTGGAGCACTCAGTGCCTCCACTAGACCTGCAAGGTCGTCGTCGTCGGCATACGCCTCGCGGATAAGCTCATAGAGCGGTGACTCGAGGTAGGCCAGATGTGCCAACTCGTAATCTGGCCGCCGGGAGAGCGCGTCCGCTAGGACATTCTGCTTTCCCGGTTTGTACTCCACCGTGAAGTTGTATTCGGCGAAGAAGGAGAGCCACCGCGCCATGCGCTGAGAGAGGTGAGGCGACGACGTCGCCGTCCTCAACGAGGCATGATCTGTGTAGATCACAAAGGGTTTTTGACCTAACAGGTGCACCCGGAACTTGACCAAGGCGTACTTCATCGCCAAGAGCTCCTTGTCGTGGACAGGGTAGTTCTTTTCCGCCGCCTTCAATTGGCGAGATTGGAAAGACACTACCCTTTTCCCTGCCCTCGGCATCCACCTGCAGCAGGGCACAGCCGATGGCAAAGTCGGATGCATCGCATACCACGCTGAAAGGGCGCTCCTCATCGGGCAGCGCCAGGATCGGAGCGCTCTGAAGGCTACTCTTGATGGCTTCAAAAGCCTGTTGAGCCTCAGAGGTCCATGACCACACAGCATCCTTCTTGAGAAGATTCGTTAGTGGCCTTGCCATCTCGGCATAATTGGCACTATACTTGTGCAAGTAGTTGGCCAGGCCGAGCCACTTACGCAGGTCCTTCTGCGAGACGGGCGCTGGCCACTGTGCAATGGCACACACCTTCTCCGGGTCCGCACGGACACCGTCCTTCCCAAGGAAGCAGCCCAAAAAGGGGGTCTCTTCGGCTCCGAAGATTCACTTGTTGATGTTCGCATAGAGGCGATTCTCGCGCATACACAAGAGAACCTCCCGGAGGTGGCCAATATGGGCTTCGACGGCCGTCTTCCCTTCAGACGCACGACTGTGCACGAAGATGTCATCGAAGTACGTCTGTACGAACTGCCGCATCGGCCTGAAGAGCTGCGTTACGAGTCTGTTGAACGTGGCAGGTGCGTTGGACAGCCCCTGGGGCATGACCAACCACTCCCACAACATCCCGCTGGGAGTGCTCACAGCAGTAAGCGGAATGTCCGACTCACGCATCAACAGTTGATAATAGCCGTCGACCATGTCGAGTGCACTAAAGATCGTGCAACCAGCCATGTTGTTCTGCAACACGTCCTTCCGAGGAATAGGCGTCGACGCCGGAATGGTTGCCGCGTTCAACTTGTTGAAGGCGTGCACCATGCGCCACTTTCCATTGGGCTTGCACACACAGAACGTCGGTGACGAGTGTGGCGACTTAGCCTCCCGAACCATGCCAGCGGCGTGTTTTGCCGCGAAGAAGGCGTCGATTACATCGACCTGCTCCTTCGGAAGCGGCCACTGCCGCGTGGTACAGTACTTAGTGCCTGGCACTAAGTCAATCTCATGCCGCACGCCCCGATCCGGGGGAAGGACCGAAGGGGGGTCGTCGCTCACGACATCCGAAAACTCCTTCAGAAGGCCGTAATACAGATCCGAGGGGTCCTTCAAAATGGCAGCGCCATACCGCGTCTGCCTCTTAGAGGTGCGTTCGTCTTCTAACACCTCGGGGTCCATGACCAACGAGGAGTTGAGCTCCCATGAGCTACCTTCAGGGCGAAGCAAAACCACTTCTGCCAATTCTCCCGCCTTGAGAGAGTCCATGAACTCCACATACGAAAGCTCCTCGAGCTCAAGTAGCTCTGCTACTGTGGGTAACGGAGTCAACACCTCCCCCACCTTGGGTTCGCCCGTGAAGACGTCGACTACTTGAGGAACCTTGTCCTCAGCCGCGGAATCCGCATCGCGGCTAGACGCCTCTGCCTTGGGCGTGCTCGTGACCTTGTCACTCTTGTTGTCCTTGAAAGTGGGAGCCCCTACTCGACCACTCGTGGTTGCGCGAGCACCAGCTCTAGCGCCTGCTGTCGCGCGAGCTGAACCAGCTACAACGCCTTGTGTAGTGGGAGTTCCGACTCGACCACTCTTGTTGGCGCGAGCCACAACTCCAGCGCCCTTCTCGACGTGGGCTGAACCAGCCACCACGCCTTGCGTAGGGGGAGCTTGGACTCTACCACCCCTTCCTGCGCGAGCTGCTGCAGCGTCCGCGCCTTGAGTCTTCACTGCCCCTTGGGCAAGTGCAACTCGGTTGCCAACTGCAGAATCCTTGTCCCCGTCCTGAGAGGTACTATGATCCTGCGGATCTTCTCCACCACCTACCTCGAGCTCCCGCGCTCGTGGAGGCAATGCCATGGGCAATTCCAACACTTCCGAAATGCCGGCAAACTGCCGTTCGCCGCGTGGCACCCGGTGCTCGTGCACAAACCCGTCTCGGGAAGAGGAGGGGACATGACCCGCCAGGGCTCTGTCCGCGAGGGGGTTGTGGCTGGCACCAATGGTGCGATTACGCCAGTCTATCCACGGCTCGTGCTTAGCAAGCCAAGGCATGCCGAGGATAAGATCGTACCGATCATCCATGTCCAAGACAATGAACGGTTCGACCGAGTTGAAGTCGTCAAACTTCACGCTTAAGGGTACCGTAACCTTGCGTGTTGACACGATGGAACCAGTCGCTAAGCGAACAGATTCATTGGTATTACTCTAAGAAGCTTCTAAAGCACTAGCATACAATGTACTGTTCCTAGCCATACTGGCTTTCGTCGCAAAGTTGAATGACGCCCCTGAATCTATCAGGACTGTCATCGGTTCGGGGTACCCTTTCACGCTGGCAGTGACGACCACGAGGTTAGACCGCGCGGCGGCCACGGAGAGACACAGAAGTGTCGTCCCAGGGACTTGCTCCTTTGGAGAGGCTGGTGAGGGACTCACCTTCCTCGACGAGGAGCGAAGTCTCCCAGCAGGGCGTCCCGCCCCTACTGGGAGTCGCCGTTTTCCGACTCTGTCGCCTCGAGGCTGTTAAGAGTCGGACGCGCCGCGTACTTCTTGTCGCGTGGCGCCTTCCAGGGGTTGGTGGGGCAGTTCCGACGGAAGTGACCAGGTTGGTTACAACCGAAACAGCGCCCACTCGCCCGTTGCGTCTTCTGGGAGCGTGCCGACTCGGCAAGGGAGATCTCCATCGGAGTGGGATGCTCACTCGCCTCGACATGAGGCGTGTGCCCTTGCGCTGAGCGCACACAGTGGTCCTCCAGCATAGCAATGTGGACCGCCTCATTGAAGGTCTTCGGCTGACGCCGGAAGAGCTCCGTCCGAACCGGACCCGTGCGGACACCGTCCATGAAGACCGTCACCTTGACGTCCTCAGAGACGGGTGCGCCAGTCATGGCGGCTTCGAGGTTGTGGAGCTCCATGACGTAGTCTTGAAGCGACCGCTTGCCTTGCTTGCACCGCAAGAAACTGGAGCGGTGGCTGTATGCCACATTGGCAAGGAGGAAGGTGGAGCGTAGCTCCTGTTCCACGAACGACCACGAGGTGAAGTGTGACGGGGGTCACACGCACCGTAGCTAAGAGGAAGCGTAACACGCTAACCACAACAGACGCCTGGCGTCTCTGTTGTTGCTTATGCAAAAGGCCCTGCCTTATCGGTCCTCTTTAGTACCGAGTACTTAAGGGGACTTGCACATTTGTAGGTTAGAGTTAAAATGTCTTGTATTAATAACACTCATAAAGTTCTATCTACTGCTCTCTATCTGTATACTGAATCCCTGTCTAAATTGCGACCTTCCTCAGCGGTTGGCTGTCGTGCACCGTGGCCCTTAAGGCCCTGGTCCAGGTAGCAGAACGCATTCTTGTTCCCGTCGAGGGTTAGGTGTTTCAAACAAGAATCAACGTGATCCATGCATTTGAGAATCTGTGCCGGCCCTGGTCCAAGTGCGCGCTGGGCTGGGAGGCCCGGAGGGGGGGGGGGGATTTCACGTGTGAGGCTCATATTCACTTCGCAGCCAGACCACTCAAGCTAAGATGGAGGCGGGGTCCGCGGACGAAGACGCTGCGGTGCCTACAACTGAGCATCGGACTGGGAGAGAGGCTGGCGCTACCCCTGAGAGTCCTGCGCCGCCTACGCAAGTTCACCACGCCCCCAGACAGGCGAAGGGCAAGCGCAAGTCAACGTCCAAGCCGAAACAGCCTCGCATGAAGTGGACCAACGACATGGTCTCCAAGCTGCTAAAGCTTCGCTTTATGCGTGATGGTGAGGTGAGGCGCAAGATTGAAACGGCGGACAGCAACGTGAAGAGAGCTCTGGCGTGGCAATATTTTGCCACGGTGTTGTCGGAGGAGCTGAATACCGTCGTGACCAGCTACCAGGTAACCCTCTTACAAATTTTGGTCGCATCCTTACCACCTATTTACTAACGCTATGTGGCTACGTGTATTCGTTGCTAGTTAACCTCAAAATATAGGAAAATGAAGTGTGAATACAGAAAACGCAAGAGGGACATGCAAGCTACGGACAACAACCCCCTCGAACCCATGGACGATAGTTACTGGGCCATCCTTAACGACGGTTTCGCTTCCCATACAGGGATTAGTGGCGACATTATGTTCGACTCAAATCTCGATGACGTCCCGGACGAGGACGACACCGGTGATGCCGAGGAGCTGACTACATCGAAGGAAGAGAAGAAGCCCCCGATTGTGCAGCTAGCAACGGCGATACAGACAGGAATGGAAGCTATAGCCGCGTCCATGTCTTCCGGGTCGGAGAGAAGCGACAAGATCGACTCGCTGATTGATACGTTGAATGCGCAGCATGTTGAAAGTCTTCGTGTCCAAAAGCAGCAAATTGAGCTGCTTAAGTTGCTAGCAGAGAAGTTGCAGTAGTAGGAGAGCTACATATATTTCATAAACAACGCCGCAATATCATCGCGTTTTGCTTCGCCTATTGCATGTGACGTAACTGATTCTGAGTCGACTTCGTCCTCTGAGGTGTCAGCTTGTGCATATCTGAGCAGCGGGTCAACGCCATGGACACTGTGCTTATCAGCCAGAATAGTCAGAAAATTATGAAGCACAGCGCACGAAACGATCACCTTAACGATATGATCCTTCGTCTTCTGCTCAATCTTGCCAAGTAGAATCCTGAAACGGTTTTTCATGCGCCCAAAGGCGCACTCGACCACAATTCGTGTTCGTGAGTGCCTGTAGTTGTACCTCCGCATTCGCTTGCTGGCGGCAGCTGCCGCTTCTGGATATGGCGCAATTAAATGCTGCCACACCTTGTATCCTGCATCGCCAAGTAAGTGCTTCCCCTGAGGCACATAAGAAGAAATTCTAACATATAGTTTTTAGTATCCAACTGTGTACAAATGCGTAAAATATACCAACTTTTTCTTGACGCCCGAGCCATTCCAAAGAGACTGGTCATTGGTTGAGCCTGCTCGAACCGAAAGTGATCTGAAGACCCCGCGATGGTCGACAACGGCCTGGACGTTAACGGCAGGGAACCCTTTTCGACAATACCAGCCCTCAAAGTCGGATGGGCGCGATATGCGAATAAGGGTTCCGTCGATTGCCCCTACGACGCCTGGAAATCCTGCCAGAGCGAAAAACCCGTCCTCAACCGCCGCAACTTCATCCCCAGTAGGCATAGAGACCGCAGAGCTTGCCATACTTGTTAGAACATCTAGTGTTTCATTGATGTACACCACAGCGCGCGTGTGCGAGATACCCATAATCGCAGCTGCAGAATCCATGCTGCTTCCTTGGGCCAGGTAGATCATAGTGAGAGCTAGGCGCCTGATGATGGGGTTTTTAGTGTTCGGTCGGGGCTTTCGAGTCCATGCCTCGTACACTGCCTTATAGAGAAGAAGGAAAGACGCCTTTGTGCAGCGTAAATGTGTCTGGAACCAGCGCGTTCTTGTAGCTTGCAGTGCCTTCTCGAAGGTCCGGGACGAGAAGGTGGATGTGTTGACTCTTGCAGAGCCGAGGGAGCGCCCATCCGCTGTGGCCACTGCGATGGCACCAGCGCACGCGCAGATGACTGCAATGACTGCTGCCTGGCGATTCTTCTCCATCGGTGAAGGGGGGGGGATTGTGAGAGGAGGGAGGTGGGTAGAACAAAATTCTGAGTTCAGAACACCTCTGCGCGATGTTTTGAAAACAGAGATTCCCAGAATGTGGAGTCACAAAATGGCACATTGTACCATAATCCGCTGACCAATCAGATGTACGGAAGGTGGTAGCTCAGAATGCATTCCAGCACTTGGACCAGGGCCTAAGTACGACCGAACTAACTCAACACAGTACATTGGGGAGGTCTACCGTGAACACTCTATATAAGGATCACTGGTACACCGTACCCATCATAGTGGGTGACACCCAGTCAGTGTGGTCCACACTAGAGAACATCCCTTTTCCTTGAAAAGGTCACTGGCCAATCTTGGCCCCATTACAGAGCACTCCCAGCGGGATGTTGTGGGAGTGGTTGGTCATGCCCCAGGGGCTGTCCAACGCACCCACCACGTTCAACAGCCTCGTGACGCAGCTATTCAGGCCGATGCGGCAGTTCGTACAGACGTACTTCGATGACATCTTCGTGCACAGTCGTGCGTCTGAAGAGAAGACGGCCGTCGAAGCCCATATTGGCCACCTCCGGGAGGTTCTCTTGTGTATGCGCGAGAATCGCCTCTATGCGAACATCAACAAGTGAATCTTCGGAGCCGAAGAGACCCCCTTTTTGGGCTGCTTCCTTGGGAAGGACGGTGTCCGTGCGGACCCGGAGAAGGTGTGTGCCATTGCACAGTGACCAGTGCCCGTCTCGCAGAAGGGCCTGCGTAAGTGGCTCGGCCTGGCCAACTACTTGCACAAGTATAGTGCCAATTATGCCGAGATGGCAAGGCCACTAACGAATCTTCTCAAGAAGGATGCTGTGTGGTCATGGACCTCTGAGGCTCAACAGGCTTTTGAAGCCATCAAGAGTAGCCTTCAGAGCGCTCCGATCCTGGCGCTGCCCGATGAGGAGCGCCCTTTCAGCGTGGTATGCGATGCATCCGACTTTGCCATCGGCTGTGCCCTGCTGCAGGTGGATGCCGAGGGCAGGGAAAGGGTAGTGTCTTTCCAATCTCGCCAATTGAAGGCGGCGGAAAAGAACTACCCTGTCCACGACAAGGAGCTCTTGGCGATGAAGTACGCCTTGGTCAAGTTCCGGGTGCACCTGTTAGGTCAAAAACCCTTTGTGATCTACACAGATCATGCCTCGTTGAGGACGGCGACGTCGTCGCCTCACCTCTCTCAGCGCATGGCGCGGTGGCTCTCCTTCTTCGCCGAATACAACTTCACGGTGGAGTACAAACCGGGAAAGCAGAATGTCCTAGCGGACGCGCTCTCCCGGCGGCCAGATTACGAGTTGGCACATCTGGCCTACCTCGAGTCACCGCTCTATGAGCTTATCCGCGAGGCGTATGCCGACGACGACGACCTTGCAGGTCTAGTGGAGGCACTGAGTGCTCCAAACAAGGCCGTCGAGCTCACGGCGCGACAACGCTCACGTCTGCACCGCTACTCGGTAGTGGAGGGTTTGCTCTACTACCAAGTAGACGGGGGCGACGAGCCTCGCATTGTCGTTCCAAACGACGAGGACCTGCGTCATCGTGTCCTCTACGAGGCTCATGACACACCGCTCAGCGGTCATCTCGGGCGGGAGAAGACGTACACGTCTGTGGCCCGCAACTTCTGGTGGCCCCACATGTACAAATGGGTACGTAAGTACGCACAGACATGTGAAACATGCCAGCGTGTCAAGCCTGCGCCCTCGGCGTCCGCTCCTTTAATGAGCTTGCCGGTGCCGGCGGATTGCTGGCGCTCTGGGAGCATGGACTTCATCTTCGAGCTTCCGGCCGACGCACTGGCATATTGGTCTTTGTGTGCCGCCTTAGTAAGATGGTGCGGCTGGCCGCTGTGCGGAAGAGTGTGACTGCGCCTCAGGCGGCTCAGCTCTTTGTGGACAATGTCTTCCGCCATCACGGCCTCCCCGAGGCTTTCGTGAGTGACAGAGACCCAAGGTTTGTGTCTCACTTTTGGCAACACCTCTTTCGCCTGCTAGGCACGAGGTTGGACATGTCCACAGCGGATCATCCTCAGACCGATGGTCAGACTGAGCGAGTGAACAGAGTCCTGGAAGACATTCTTCGTAGTGTCTGCGCAGCAGAGCCCACGAAGTGGAGTGTGCTTCTTTCACAAGTGGAGTTTGCGCTTAACAATGCTGTGCATTCGTCCACGGGCTTCACTTCGTTCTACGTGAACGGACTGCGGCACCCGCGTACGCCGCTGACGTTACCCCCAGTCTCGAGTTTGGGTGGGGGAGAGGCTAATGCCGAAGTCCCAAGGGGCCTTAAAGGCCTACGAACGTCCGTCAAACGGAACCTGCTCTCGTTTATCGAGACTGGTGAAGCTGTCAGACAGCGCGTCCGTGACGCCATGGCGGCAGCTCAAGGCACGCAGAAGGAACAAAGTGACCGCCAAGGGCATAAGAACACACATCTGTATCAGTTGGGAGACCAAGTCTTATTAAATGCCAAGAACCTTCCTACTCAGGCGGTCTCCGCTGTAGGCAGCACCAAGCTGCGACCTCGCTTCGTGGGGCCGTTCACGGTCATTGGGGTCCACGGCCACGCCTACACGTTAGATCTGCCATCGTCCATGGCCACGCACCCGACGTTCTATGTTGGCTTGCTCAAGCCCTATCGCCCGGCGGAGGCTGTTGGTCCTGAGGAGCCGACTGGGCCGCAGAGTACTGCTGGAAGGCGTTCGCCATCATCCGAACGAGCTCTTCCGAGGGAAGCTGGGCAGGAGCAGGGGCAGGCGCAGGAGCTGGAGCCGGAGCCGTGGCTGGATCAGGGGCACGAGCCGCTACGCGGCGAGCCTCTCGCCTCTCAAAGTAGCCCACACGGTCGTACAGATCACGGATCCAGGCGACGTGTCTCTCCAGGCCCTGGCGTACCCGCTTGTTGTTCTCGTCGCCTTGCGAACATCGGCCACGCAAGCGGTCAATGTCATCACCAAGCTGCCGGGGTAGATTCCGGACGCGGTCCCGCTGGCAGTTCAAGTCCTCTCGGACATCCTGGAGTTTCTCCAGGCGGGCCTCCGCATCTTGGACGCGAGCGCGAAGCGCCACCATCTCGGTCCGCTGATCATCCAGCAGTCGCTGACAAGACTCCACACCGGAGAGAAGGCTCTCCAGGTCAGGACGGGAGCCAGACGAACGACGCTGAGCGTCTTGGTCAGACACCACTGCAGTCGCGGGCCCCGCCGCCTCTGCTTGGTAATGAGGGCGTCCTCTACTACCATGTCGAGAAGCTACTGCGGGCGTAGCGGTCAGTACCAGTACCTGGTGAAGTGGCGTGGCTACCCGAGTAGTCGTAACTCGTGGGAGCCTGGGGCTCGCCTCGAGGAGGACTGCGCCGACCTCGTGGCCGCTTTTGAGCGTGACCACGGACCTGGTCGGCGCTGACAGGGCCAAGAACACTCTTAGGCTCTATCGGCTGCGACTGCCATGATTTCTGAATCTTCTGCAGCACCTCCTCGAGGATGACGCCCGGCATGGGCTTGTGGCGATCAAAGAATCGGTTTGGCCACGTGTTGTCAGCGATCATCTTCGCCATGCGAAATCGAAGACGACGCTGAGCCAGCCAATCGATCCGATATGGTGAGCTCAAGAACTCGGGCCTGGGATAGCCCAAGTGGTCCAACCACCCTTCGAACTCAGTCTCGTTCCACTGGCGGGAGAACCCGGTGTCCACCAGGAGTGCAACCGGACACTTGTCGCACTGCGCCTCCAAGAGTCGGGCGCGTTCCACCGTCACCATAGTCTTGGGAGACATGGGGCTGCCCGGATGGATGACCCGTTGGGAGTCCGTAATCTGCTTAGGCGACCACTCGACCTCGCCGTCCTCTTGGTCTATGTCGGGCTCCGACTCCTCGTAGTCCACCTCCAAAGAGGGATGTGGCGACGGACTACGCCCCGAAGGGGAAGTGGACGTGTCATTCGCGGAAGCCTTATGATCCTTCGTGGACACTTGGGTTCGAGGAACCGGCGAGTCAGCGCCACTGACGTACTGGGGGTTCGGAGTGTCCGTGTCGGACGACCCACTGCTCACCTCCTCGTGAGGGCCCGGCAGCAGCACATCAGAGTGCTTGGGCGGCAGCTTCAGGGCCTTCGGAGTGTCCTTCTTCTTGGGCAGCTGTTTGGCAGCGGGCTTCTTCACTGCGGGATTCTTCGAGGCAGGCTTCGACGAAGCGGCCACCTTCTTCGTCTTCCGCGTGGACTTCCGCGGGGCGGGCGTCTTCTTATCCTTCGCCTTCGACTTGATCGCCGCGACCACGGGCTTCTTAGAGGCGGTTTCTTCGCATCGCCCGCGTCCTTCGCGTGCTTCTTTGAAGCCGGAGTCTCTTTCGCCTCCTCCGAGTCATTTGCGGGCTTCTTCGAAGCCGAAGCGGCCTTCGCCACCTCCGGATTGCCCGAGTGCTTCTTGGAAGCAGGCGCCGGAGGCTTCTCCTCCATGTCGCTTGGAGCGGGCGCGTCGGTGTGGGTCTTGATGGGGCCAACAGCCCGAAGGGCGTCTTGGGCGGGCCGCACGATGATCCGAGTCTCCGTCGTCATGCCCGCAGGGCCTTGTGGTGTGCGCGTGTGCTCGGTTGAGCGTAGATTGCCGAATGAGGCAGTGTTCGCGTTTCCGCTGGATTCCCCGCTGGGAAAGGTGCTTCCCGTTTGGGTGAGGGAGGGTGTGATGGGGCCAGGATTGGCCAGTGACCTTTTCAAGGAAAAGAAATGTTCTCTAGTGTGGACCACACCGGACGGTGTGGCCCACAAGGACTGAGTGTCACACACTACGATGGGTACGGTGTACCAGTGATCCCTATATAGAGTGTTCACGGTAGACCTTCCCGATGTACTGTGTTGAGTTAGTTCGGTCGTACTTAAGGGCCACGGTGCACGACAGCCAACCGCTGAGGAAGGTCGCAATTTAGACAGGGATTCAGTATACAGATAGAGAGCAGTAGATAGAACTTTATGAGTGTTATTAATACAAGACAGTTTAACTCTAACCTACAAGTGTGCAAGTCTCTTTAAGTACTCGGTACTAAAGAGGACCGATAAGGCAGGGCCTTTTGCACAAGCAGGAACAGAGACGCCAGGCGTCTGTTGCGGTTAGTGTGTTCCGCTTCCTCCTAGCTATTGTACGTGTGACCCCCGTCACACTAGAGATCTCGGAGGACGCTGTTCGAGGGCTGGGCAGAAGAGGAAGATCTTCTCTAGTCGGTCGTACAACTAGTGTACTCCCTGTACACTGACAGTATAGTCAGCTATACAGGCAAATAACAGTTAGTTAGTGTCTAGTAAATTCTGCTAACATGTAAGTGCCGAACGAGCGATACCAATTTTCGTCGGATCTTACTAAATGTTCTGAATATTTCTCCTTTGGCATTTTCGATGACCTTTAGAACTGGAAGCATGGTCCGGATAGATTCTCTCTAGGACAGCATCAGTGCCGCAAAGTGTTTAGATTGCTTCAGTTTAATGTATTGCATGTTTGTTCTCCTGCAACTAACTCGTCCACTTACAGTCAGCTAACATGCCACTAACAGTTAGTTAGTGTCTAGTAAATTTTACTAACAGCAAAACGCCCCACACTACGTACAACCATTGGCTGGGGAACAAGAGCGCCAGCGACGCGGAGGCACGCTCGGAGATTGCAGTAATTGGCAGCTGGAAGAAGATGCAACCGGAGGTGACGAAGTTCTGCGGCGTGTACAGCAAACAGAAGAGCACGGAGCGCTCCGGGTGGAGCGAAGAGATGTACCTGGACACCGCAATACAAGGCTACGCTGACCGCCACAAGCAGCCGCTTGAATTCTTCGCCGCGTAGAAAGAGCTGAAGGACATGCCCAAGTAGACCAGCAAGCTCACTAGCGAAGTCAGCGCAAGGGCTAAACGCAAAGGTGGTGAAGAAAATGATATGGCCAGACCGGAGGGCAAAGAAGAAGCAACCAAATTATTTTGATAGGTCTACCATCGGAGATGCAGCTCACCTTCGATTCGTCACATCATGTAGCCGATCTGGCTGGTCTCGTGATGGATATCGTAGGAAGCAGGGCAAAGCCCAACTTGGTGCTTCGAGCTTCTAGAACTTGGGTTCTAGAAGTCGTACGAACTCGTGGTTTGGTGCAGCAAGCCAGACAAAACAGCAGCAAGTGGTTTAAGTCCAACACAATACATTTTGCTTTCTTTTGATCACAAGCAGGTGACCACAAAGTATACTTTTTGGACGCACCTAAAGCCGCGGCAAAGCGAAGAGCGGGCCGACCGCTGTAAGAACAAGTCGACCCGGCGTGCAGCCGAAAGACAAGCACCATGTGAACGGAGACGTGGAGATGACCGTGCCGCAGCCGGTTTTCGAAGTGGTTCAGCCACCGAAGCTGACCGCATGGGACCAGGCGTCGTTGATCTCATGGGTGCGACATACGAATCCAAGATCCGCAATCGCTGCACAGTCACTGGCGAGCAGTACGAGCATGTAGTGACGTCGATTCGAAACTCGATGGAGCCGCGAATCCTGGATCACCTGGCCCGATTCGGTCTGAAGAAGCCTGCGCCCGATGTGACCGATGAAGATCTCGGTCTCGCGATAACGCGCCGCTGTTCATCGTTGCAGAACAGCCACATCCCTGACATGGACCGGCTCTTCAAGGACCAACTGAAGATGGACCTCAAGATTGAAGACACCGAAGCTCGCGTGCTGAACTACTTCGTGCTGTTCGATCAGATTGTGGAGGAACATGGCCTTGGTGGAATTCTGGACAGCGGGCGTGAAGATGACGCTAACTACGGTGATCATATGAAATTGCGATGTCAGCTGCTCATGAAAAACATTGCACCGGAGATGCTTAGACTTGAAATGGAGCGCCTGGCTATCGCCAAGCCAGTGCTATAAAAGGATGGCATCGCGCTTTACGAGGCACTCGTCGACCGAGCCCGAGAGCAGCAGCATTACCACATGCTTGCACAAGAACTGAAGCAAGGCGAGAAGACCCGCAGTCAGAACAAGAACAATGTTACGAGCAAGAGGGCCGACATGAATACGAAGCGAGCTACGGCTGCAAAGCCGGCCAGCGAGCAGCGTGTGAAGCATCACGAGGGCGGACAGCATGGCAAGACAAGCAAGAAAGATGCTGCTCCGTCTCGCGCGCCACCCCGAGACGGCTGTTTGGTATGTGGCGGTGCAGGAGGATGAAGACAACATCAAGGAAGAGGGCCTTGTGGGTACGACCAGCGAGGATGAGATTCTGGAGCGTCTTGATTTGATGTTGGCTGATGCTATCAAGGAGGGGTTTCCGCAGGAATTTGTCCAGGAGCTGCGTGAGGCTGTGAGGACGGAGACGGACATCTGGCGGACAAAGCTGGGCGCTGATCCACCAGCTAAGCTTGAGTCACTACGAGTCGTTTTGGTCGATGGCTCAGTTCCATATCGCACGAAGCATCGACAGTACTCTGCAGCTAAGACGAAGTTCCTGAGTGCGTATGGCAAGCAGCTGGAGAAGTTTGAGGTCGTGTTTCGGAACGACCAGAGTCGGTGGGCATGCGCAGCAATCCCAGTACGCATGAAGGGTCCCGTTGAAGAGTATCGGTGTGCAAATGATTACCGACCCATGAATAAGAGAACCATTCCGATTGCCGGAGCAATGCCGAACCTACTTGTTGTGATCGCAAAGGTCAAGGGCGCTTACTTCTTTGCCACGTTTGATCTTTTCAAGCATCGTGGACGTCTTAGTCAACGATGTGGAGTGCGACTACTTCGTTCAGCGCTCTGATGCCACGGGGCGGCTTGGGTTCCCCCCCCCCCCCCCCCCCCGGAGCAGAAGGTGGCCTGTGCACTGCGTATGCTAGCGTAGGATGCTTCTGCTGATCAACTTGACGAGCTGATACACATGGGGAGTCCACCGTGCTCAAAACACTGAAGAAATTATGTGAGAACATCATCCGCTTGCTGGGTCCAGAGTATCTACGAAAGCCAACACCAGATGACCTGGAAACACTGTTGGAGGAAAATGCTCCTCGAGTGTTTCCGGGAATGATCGGGAGTTTGGTTTGTATGCACTCGTGCTGGAAGAACCGTCCAACCGCCTGACAAGGAGCTTTTCAAGGCAAGAAGAAGGCACCCACCGTGATTCTGGAAGCTGTCGCGTCTTAGTCGCTGTGGATTTGGCATGTATTCGACGGAATGCCCGGGACCAACAATGATTTAAATGTACTTGAGCGTTCTCCGTTGCTGAACGACTTGGGGAATGAATGGCATACGCCCTCGTGTGCAGTTCACAGTTGATAGAACAACTTACGACCAGGCGTACTACCTGACTGATGGCATTTACCCAGCCTGAGCAATATTCCAGGCCATTATTAGTGCCCCACAGGGCAACAAACGCACGCGATACGCGACTGCACAAGAAGCAGTTCGGAAAGATGTGGAGTGCACCTTTAGTGTGCTGCAGCAGCGCTTCTGAATCATAGCTCTACCGTGTAAGCTGTGGAAAGTGGATGTTATGAACGACGTGATGTTGGCTTGCATCATACTCCACAACATGATTGTTCAGGATGAGATGCAATTTAGCTCGTTGACACACGACTATCTGTTTGAAGACAACTGGGTGAGCCCGGCAAGAACTGATACCGCAACTGAGAGTCCAGTAACTACGATTGCCAACGCTTTGTGTGCTATTGAAGACGAAGTACTTCACTACGAGTTAAAAAATGATCTGGTCGAGCATGTATGGCTTCGATTTGGTGAACGGGAATAGGTATGAGTCTGCTGGTACACTAGCTTGACGGTAAGTAGGACGCCCCAGAGTTTAAACTAACACCTGTGTGAACCGCTCGGCGTTATTGTTGGTCTAGTTTTCCTCGTTGCCTTCAGGACGAGCTGCTCTCGTCGGCTTCGGTTGACGTTGCCCCTCTTCACAAGTCACCAGCCGAGCGCCAGCATCGACGGCGGTTGACTTGCGGAGCTGCTCAAGAATTATCTTCCGCTGCAGCGCGAAATACTCCTTCGACTCGTCGCACTGCGGGTCCTGCATGAAGATCGCCACCTGCAACTGCTGCTCCATCACGCTAACTTTCTTCTCCGCTGCTGTGTGGCCATCTGCTTGTGATCGAAAGAAAGCAAAATGTATTGTGTTGGACTTAAACTGCTGTTTTGTCTGGCTTGCTGCACCAAACCACGAGTTCGTACGACTTCTAGAACCCAAGTTCCAGAAGCTCGAAGCACCAAGTTGGGCTTTGCCCTGCTTCCTACGATATGCATCACGACGGACACGAGACCAGCCAGATCGGCTACACTGCCCCCCCCCTAGAGTCCGTCGCACTTCAACATGTAAATTCTGTTTCCCGCTACGCTTCGCTGATTTGGCCTCGAAACTCTTCGTCTTGCTGTTGTTCTGCGCAATTCGCCACTAGGACTGGAACGTCGTACACCATGTTCGCAAGAGGCTCCCAGGGGTCCTCAATCTCTTGTAGTCCGCGCCACGATACGAGTAGGCTTCGTGATGGGGTTGAAGCGGTGCTCGCGGATACGCTCGACTCCCAAAACGATACATTGCTTGGCAACGTGCTCTAAGATCTCTTCGTCCACCTCCAGGCTAGCATCGTCGTAGAATTTGAGTCTAGATCCATGCACTTCGAAAGGATCACCCGTAATCAAATGTTCGATGACGAACGAGTATTCGCGAGCTTCGGTCACTCGGTACGGTCCTACCCAACGAACCATCAGCTTATTGCCCCGTAGTCGCTCATCAACGCGAGACCACAGCACGAAGTCTCCTACAGTGAAGTTTTCGAGCTTTCCCTCCTTCGCCATCTTCTGGTAGAGCCGCGTTCTTTCCTTGCGCTCAACAACTTTTTCATGCATGAGTCGAAGACTCTCTCGAAGTTGGTGGAGTTCTTCTTCGACTGTGTCCATTTTTATGGTCATCATCTTGTTCTTGGCATGAGGTAGAAGCACAGTGTCCAGCTGCGTCGGCACTGTTAGCCCCGTAAAAAGCTCCACTGGTGCTTTGCCCCCGAGAGATTGCACTGGCGTCTGATTTAGGTTAGCTTGCACGAGCGGAAGTAGGTACTCCCAGCTCTTCGTATCAAGCTGGTGCTCCAGCAACAGCACCCGTATACGTCCCTGTTGATGCGCTCCACGGTCCCGTTCGCCCACGGAGTGTAGACTGGTACAAAGGGAGTGATTTTTTTTGGGTCAAATTCGGTCAAGGTCAGATTGGGTCAACAGATTTTTAGCCTACAAATTAGCAATTGTTAGTAAAATTTGACCCTAAATTTGACCGATACCAAGGCACCAAAAACAGTTCCTAATATAACTGTAATATTTAATATTTTGGTGATTGTATATATTGCATTCATTTATAGAGGTAAATAGGAGGGTTAAAATAATGCCGAAGTCGTTTTGGAAGTCTGGACCAAGTGCAACAATATATACGGTTGCGTTAGCATACCAAATTAGTGTGATAGTACCTCCGCTTTGTAAGTGGGCATGCAGGCAAACCAGCGAAATGTTGGTGAACTGTGTGTGGTTAGGGGTGAAGCATTAGCATGGGGCTACCGGTTGATCCGTGTAGCAGTGCGGAATTGTCTTTTACATACGGATGCTATCGATGAGATGCATAAGCTGTCTTCGACTTCTGAATCTTCAAAACCCTCAGTATCGGAGTCCGAGTCGGGTTCGAGGTTCGAGGGTGTGCGAGCAGGGGCGTGATTCGGAGCGCGAGCACGGCGGTTTGAAATATCCGCTAAAAGTCGAACATTCTCGCGACTTTGCTCTTCAATGACGCCAATAAACTGCGTGAGATCTGGGTGTGCGACGGAAAATGCCTCATTAAGTGATCTATTGTAGCGCTCGAGTGGGTTATTTGTCCGGTTCACCAAATCTTGACGCAGACCCGACACATTCCACCATTCCAGCTTGAACTTTTTGATCCACGTGTTTTCAAAATATTTCTTAAATTGCTTCCAGTTCTCCTTTGAATAGGAAATCCCAGCTGCCAGGCAGTCTCTCTTCAACCGAGCTCGAACGTCACGTTTCCCTTGACCAGTGATATCGGAGCGCGGGATCACTGTCAGTCTGTCGAAAGATCCCTCCCGCATTGCCAGATCTACTTCTTCTTCGGAAATACGCAGTTTCAGCATTTTTCGTCGGATTGCTTGTTTGAAGTGAAAAAGACAGCCAATGATGCGGGTTTCCGGAAACTGGTTCTTGACAGCCTTGCTCATTGCATACTCGAAATCACAGGCAACGTGGGCTGGCTTGAGTTTTCTCTTGGTCGCAATGAACACGAAGTGCAGCAAATGTTCGTAGACGTCGGTAGTCTTGCCCGTCGTCAGCACAAAAAACACGGGCAAATACACGTCTGAAATGTTGTCGTACATCATGATGATCTCAAGCTGGTAGAACTGCACCGACACGCATCTGTATGTGGCATCGAAGAAAATTGAGGTTTGTTGTTGCCGCATACGGTCAACAAGTTGAGGATGCGCCCATCCGGTTACTCGATGCAAAACCTCCTCTTCGTAGTAAGTGAAGTGGAACTGAAAGAATTTCAGACCAGGGCTGTTTCGAACGTCGCAAAGTGTCTCACTCTCGATACGGCCGTATATTTCACGTCCAAAATGGGCTGTTCTTGTGCGATATAGCCGACCCAAAACCTGCGTTTTGGAAGCACCCTGAACGATCAAATCATCGTCGTTGTAGAACTTGTCGCGAATTTTGCGCCAAACTTCCTGAGGCGTGAGCGTCACGTCGGCCAATCCAATCATCAGTCGCCAGCATCATATGTTCCTTCTGATTGACGACGGCCAGCGTTGAACTGATCGGGCGGCGGACATCAACTGCTCAATCTAGTTCATGCTCGCCAGACACTTCGGTTCCAGCATCTTTCACAAAAATCTTGGCCTTGCAACCCGTCCGTCGGTAGACACTGCACCGATAATTCGTGGAAGCCGACGCGGTGTAGTACCAGGCATAGAAATACCCTTGAAAGGTGATGGACTTGCTCCCCAGGGACGTGTCGCTTGGCTCTTCAACTTGAACATCTGGAGCTTGAAGTTCTCCTCCGATCAGATGACGACGCGTTCCATTTTCATCTCCATCCAACGAGCCCAACGTCTCGACTGGCGCTTCCTCAAGGATGATCGTCTCGTCGAAGGCATCACTGTAGTCAGATCCGTCGTAGCTGAAATGGTCGGAGTGCAGAGGCAGTTCGGTAGCCATTGTAGTCGAAGGGAGTTGAGGGGGGGGGGGGTGAACTTGAGGCTTGTGTAGTACGAAAGCGTTTGAAAAGTGAGCCTATTTGTGCATTAGTTTGGTATGATCTAGTAGCCCCTCGTTGGAGCTAGATACAAGACGTCGTTACCGTCACTTCGCTCGTCCTACGGTCGCTAGTACGCTGATCGTGGCATTGCGCGTGATGTCCGGGTCGTTCCTCCGCAACCGTTGTATTGCTCGTATATTTGTATGATCTACCTCGATAGAGGTGTTGCGGCAATTTGCCGCAACCCCAAACCCCTGCTAATATATGGCAACGGAAAGTCATGGCTTTGCCCGCATTCCAAAACAGAGTTTTTATATAATAGTATAGGTTGCACCCTTGTTATCATGATACGTTTTGATCCAATTTGACCCATCTCAAATTTGACCCATCATTTGACCCAAAAAAAGTGTTGACCCAATTTGACCTTGACCGAATTTGACCCCAAAAAATGGATATCGTACAAAGATGTGGACGGCCTTCAACCGGTCACGCAATTTCTCCATGAGCTTGTTCTTGAAGTGAGTTCTCTTGTCGGAAGTCCACATTGATGGTAAGCCGAAGCGCTTTGCCCAATCAAGCACTGCGGTCACCGTAACGGTGCTAGTTGGGGGCATCACACGGAACCAATTCGCAGTAGTGCGTCTATTCATCGTTGGCAGCGAACTATGTACGATTTCTTTACGTGCACCACATAATTGTTTTAACTGAGTCCATTTTATATGAGTCATTGTTGTAGATGACCACCAACAGGCCTCATATAAACAGGTTTGACTGTAACGTATACTGTAGCCCAAACGTATCCTGCTGCCACAATGTATCAGTATCGTTTCCTGTTTCCCAAAGGCTACCTATCACCCAACTGTAACGTGTATCCTAATTGTAGCGTGTAGCCTAACCGTAGTCTAGCTAAGATGCAGGTATTATATGGACATGGGGTGGAGTTCTTGAGCCATATGTCAGGGGGTTCTGGCAGCTTCAGCTGCATCTGGATTGTCGAGAATTCTTCAGCTTTATTACGAACGACGCGGTCTACACGCCTACTCGGGTACCTCGACGGATTCTCCGATTCATTTTCAAAATCGAATGCAAGAAGTCTTCCGCGACATGCTTTACGAGAACGTGCTTATTTAGGTGGATGACATTGTTGTATTTGCGAAGACTGCTGAGGAGTTTATCGCGGTGCTTCGCAAGTTCTTCTCGCGTATTAACGAATATGGACTGAAATTGGCCGCAAAGAAGAGCTGTTTGTACGCACAGGAGATCTCCTCGTGCGGACGCATTATCGACGGTGAAGGCGTGCGTCACGACCCTGAGCGTGTTGCAGCATTGAGCTCACTGCCGCTTCCGGCTACAGCAGCGGGCTTGCAGAAAATATTGTGTGCTGCGAACTGGTTACGCGAGTCGATCATCGACTTCGCTCAGCGAGCAGCCCCGCTGCAGGAAAAACTTGAAGCTGCATTCGCTGGGCACAGTCGCAAGCAGCGCTACGCGGAAAGCTTAGAACTATCTTGGACACTGGGCGAGGAGCAACAGTATCACGAGTTCCTGGATTGTATCGCCCGTTCGACGAAGCTGTTTTTTCGAGCAAGACGGCTACAATTTGCGTGACGACGGACGCTTCCGATCGAAGTTGCTCTCTGATCGTTTCGCAAGTTGACCCTTGGGATGACTCAAAGTCACTCATGGAACAGGCACATGCACTAGTGCTCTGCAAGAGAGGCATGTTTAAGGGAGCGCAGCTTCACTGGTCGATTGCAGAAAAGGAAGGATATCCGATAGTGCGAGCTGCAAAGGACCTCGAGTATTTGCTACATCGCTCGAATGGGTTTAAACTTTTTTGCGGTCACGCAAATTTAATCCAGATTTTCTGTCCTAGCGCGGAGATTCGCAAGCACGTTCGGGGCAAGCTTCAACGCTGGGCGCTTATGCTTTCGGACTATCGCTACGAGATTGAACATGTAAAAGGATCCGACAATGTGTGGGTGGATTTGGTCTCGCGGTGGTTGGCTCCAGTGGTGGACTCTCCGGCAACTGCCAAGGCAGTTCGCACTCGATCGTCCAGTGCCCTCTTTTGATTGCGTCCACTGATGGACGACGCTTTCGTCTGGCCGAATCCGGAGCAAGTGCGAGATGCGCAGCTCCGATATCGCCGCTCAGCGCCACCGACCAGTGTGGAGTCGGACTCTGGTCTCCTTCTGGTGGAGGGGAATGTATGGATTCCCACGCAAGCCGAGGAGCTTCTTGCTCGCACTCTTATTGTGGCGCATTGCGGGCTTAGCGCTCATCGTGGTGCTGACGTGATGCAGCGACAGTTGCAGCAGCACTAATACACCAAGTTGTTGTACTATGTCGTCAAAGACTTCGTGGCGAACTGTTTGCTCTGCAAGCACGTTAAGGGCAGCCAGCTAATTCAGCGACCATGGAGTGATCAGCGTGAGCCTGCGGCCCGAAACGAAGTGTTGCATTTTGATTTTTGTTCATGGGAGAATCATACGGGGACACGTGCTATGTCTTGGTGCTTACGCTATGCTTTCACCGTATTCTCCCGAACCAAAGCGGTCACGGTCTATAAAGCTCTTCGATCTCTATCAGTCTGCTCTCTGTATTGAAGCAGAAATGCAGACAGCTCCATGCAGTGTCTCAAAGCGGTGACAGGATGAATTGTGGGTTCCTGGTCCTCCTCCTCCGGCTCGTCCTGCGAAACTGCATCACTTCCTGCTACTTCATCCACTATCACATCTGGCTCGTGCACAGGCACGTCCTCGCCCACTGCCCGATACTCACTAGCGCTCACAGCGCCCTCCCACATCAATAAAATCGCTGTCAACTCCTCCATCTCATTGCCGGATACCGCCTCAATGTAATCCGTGTCAGCGCGGACCCTTCCCAGCATCGTTCCGCGCAAAATGGGAGTTTTAACCCAGCAATTTGTAATCGTCGTTGGCGTCACACCAGTCCAAGCATCTATAGAGAATTGGACAGCTTCAAGTACGTTGAGCTTGCGTGTGATGTTAGCTTCAAGCGCATCCAAACACCACCGCACAAAATACTTTCGGTACCGAGCCTTGAACGAATCGGATGATACCTAAAAACAAATTGTAAAAAAGTTGGTTAGTTTTGGCCTTACCACAATACTGTTGAAATATTTACCTGCATCTAGCGGTTGGACAGCGGATGTCATGTTAGGAGGGAGGAAGTGGACGATCACATGAGTCAGGTTTCGTTGAATCTTGAGTCGGGCAAGTGTGGCATGGCTGACCCGGGCCTTAAACGTCGCGTAGATCCACTCAGCGATTATGGGATTGTTCATGCCAGGATTCTGCTTGAGCTTTCTTTAGGTGCACTTGGAGCTTTGTTCTAGCGTCAGACAGGTGCGAGGAGACATTGCGAGGGAAGGGGGCTTGCGTTGGGCGTTGGGTGTTGAGCAGGGCTTTGAAGAGTGTGTGGTCGTGAAAAGTGTAAATCAAATAAACAGGTTACACCTAATTTGGTCCTCCAAAATGTGACTCATATACCTTGTATGCATATAAACAGCGGTCATACAAAAACTAAGTTAAATATTTGGTAGCAACAAAGCTTGCATCAAATAAATGGCAAGGCTCAAATAGGGAGGATCATATAAACAGGTTTGACTGTATGATGATTTCCAAAACAAGTTGTGTTTTGAATATAACGTACCTTTCGGTTTCAACGACCCCGAAACGGAATTATTTCAAAATTACGGCCCCGAAACAGGATTCCCCCCAAAACAAAGGTACGGTGGCCAGGGTTTACCAGTAACGTGATTTTTGCCTAAATTACTACAGTACTATCCAGTAGCTCCAACTAAATTACTGCTAGAGTAGTACTAGTAATATCGGCGAGCTGGATTAGGACAGTAGTAGTACTATAGTAATTTCCAGTAATTTCCAGTAGTCGACCACCTAAATGGCTACAACTTCCCTTGAGCAGCACGTGCATTTCTGCGCGTTCCTTATCGGTTTGTGTACTCTCACCCCATGCAGACGGCGACGAAGTCACTTGAAGAGGCACGTAGCGCTGCAGAAGCACTCGAAGAGGCTGCCGGAGTCGTAAATGTCGATGCGGTGCACACGCCGGAATGGTCCGTCGTCGTGGGGTTGGCACACGAACAATCGAGGCTTGCACACTTCATGAACGGACGACGCGCTGATTCGGGGACGTCTTGGGGCTTGGTGTCAGAATGGCAAATTGCAGAATGGAACCACATTACAGTCAATCAAAAGCATTAAAGCGGCTGTGTGACGATGACTACTGCGTAGTACTTGCGAATGTCGTAGGTATCGGCTATCTACCATACAAACAACAGGCTTCGCGCCATCGTGAGTGTGCTGCGTTGGTCAAAACACAAGATCGCCTGGATTTCTTCAGTTGCCCAAGCAGTAATTAGCAGTAGTTTGGCAGTACTACTTGCCCTTGATCTGAGTTACTGGTTGAACAGTAGTAGTAGTTTGAGCAGTAATTTCCAGTAAATAGTAACGAAACAGTAGTTTCCAACAAACTACTGGTAAACCCTGACGGTGGCCAATGAATTTGCTCTGTGTGTGTGTCTAAAAAAAGAAATGTTATATTTGGACTACCACTCCGTTTGGCTTCGTTCTCACATAAGCTTACACACACAGAGCAAATTCATGGATTTCACGGTGGCCCATGAATTTGCTCTGTGTGTGTGTCTAAAAAAAGAAATGTTATATCTGGACTACCACTCCGTTTGGCTTCGTTCTCACATAAGCTTACACACACAGAGCAAATTCATGGGCCACCGTGAATTGGTGTGAAAGAGGAAGGCATCGGATGTGACCACGTCCGATGCCTTCCTCTTTCACACCAATTCAAACCAGCGCAGCTACGCAATTTACGGCCAAGTACTGTATATTTACGATCAAGTGGATCATGGGCTTCGAGAAGACGGCTATTGGCACCACCATTAAATCTACCATAAAACTATCCACTTCATGTTTTCACTTGAGAACCACCCTCCCGGGTTAAGCGCCAGCGATCTAGTCTCAAATTTTCAGGACTTAAACGTCCGGTTAAGACGAATAAGTCCAACCGGTGGAGATGCTCTTAAGACACATGTAAGGACAAAATCATTTTACTTGCATTGAGTATGGGCAGGTCGCTGATTCAAAAGTATCGTGAGCCTTACTAAACTCAAGTGACATTTTGTCTATCCTTAAATTTGTCTCTTTAAAACCTGACTCTTGGGGTACGTCGTGGCAATGGCGCAAGTATGGATGTCCGAGTGTTTCCCAAGCGAGTCTACGGACAAAGCAGCACGGGTGACACCCCAACGAACGTTAAAAGACGCGAAGGTTGGGTGTCAAGTATGGGCGCGGTTTTTTCCATTCTTTTCGCGGCTACTTTCCATTCATGGTCAAAATGATTGCTTTTCATTTTTTATTGGCTACGTTCCATTTCAAAGGCGTTATTGCATTTAGTAAGGTGTAATTGCATTTATTGGGGGAAAATATAACAAATGTACAAGTTGCTCGGTCCCTAGTTCGTAGCACCCGAAGTGTTCACTACGTCTAGCCTTATGTCGTACATCTGCAATTGTGCTTAACTATAAAAGTATACATGTGGAAATGTACCTCTGCGAGTAGAGTGTACCTTAGTTGGGGACGATGTTGTGCCCCATTTGGAACGAAAAGCTAATCGATCTTACCATAGACTCTGCCTCCAATACAGTCACTTCATCTCGGTCCTCGCACGCGATCTCCCAGTATCGCTTCCCTCCACGAGAAAAAGGTGGTCTAATCTTGCCAACGTAGGTTCGTTGAGATTCTTCACCATCCTCTTCGGTTATGGTCTTTTCGATAAGAACACTCTAATTGATCACTCTGGCTGGTTTGCTCACAAGTCGCATTACTAGCGCGTCAACGGACTACTGGGAGGACCGTATGTCGTCTCGTTGAAGACATTTGATCTTCTTTCGTGGTCTTCCGGGTGGTCGACGTGCTGGCAGTCCTCGAAGGATAAGGGTCAAATCAAGATGTCGACCAGGTGCAGACTTGCTAATACATGAGCGCGCAGTCAACCCGTTTGGAAGAATTCTTTGCAGTCACACTTCAATTTCGATCGGATCGTCTTGATTTCTTCAAGAGGTCATACCGGTGCGCTCCAGTTGCGCTCGAATGGTACTCGGCTTAAAATATCCACCTTGTACAACAAGAGGTAGCCAAGATGTATGTTCTCCACTATTTCATCGTCTTTCAATATCCCATGAAGAGATTGCTCGTATGTTTTCGCTCGATCTGCAGTCACATTGATGCCCTGAACGTTATCGCCGCAGTAACTCTCATTGAAATAGTATGCCGGAATGCTGCGAATCCGCTCTGCGTGATTTGCGTTTGTGAATCGAGTAATGATTTTCATCATTGCACAGCAGCACGGCAGCTAGCAATAGCTTCCCTGAGACGTCACCCGCTGCAGATTGATTTATAGGTTCCGACCCTTTTTCCATCGCGCACTCCACCAGGATTTAAGGCCGAGTCGAAGCAAGAACATGCCCGGTTGATGCGCGAAGTTGGTTCACTGCAGTTGCCTTGATGCTGCGATGTTGCAATTCAATTGGATTTTGTTTGGGACGATACCCGGGACATCACTGGCCGTACAGAACGACGTATCCATGGAGCTGTAAGATATTCCACGTCCAACCACTCCGCATATTCACCTTCGCCAAGGCCAACCCAATTATGGGTGATCAGCCCTGTCAGCACCTCGAATTGCTTCTGCGATCGAGATAGACTCAAATAGTCAAGCGGGGGTTTGATGACATCGTTGTAGAGATCTCTGTCCGAAAGTATCTTTTTTTCTTGTGTGAATTTCGGTCGAGATGCGGCCAGCAGTTAAGAAGTGTGATATTCGACCAGACGACTTGGGATGCCTCCAAATGTCTAGATGAATTCGAGCGGCGATGATGTGAGCGCCAGCTGTAACTGGTGCTGCGGCATCGGTGATGGTGGAGGGTCGGATCGCGCTCGAATCCGTGGCTGTTGAACCGGTGGATCGAGAGCTCAAGCGCCTCGATCTCAGCATCAAGGTGTCTGAGTCGCTCGATAAGGCGAAGACGGGCGCGTTCACGCGCTTCCAGGCGACATTGAAGCACGTTAATGCGGACGTCTTCGTCGTCTCTGTCGTCGCGGCGTCGCTTGGGTTGGCGTGCCATGCCACAGCAACCCGGACAAATAGGTGTTTAGATAAGCAATATACAGTGCGTAGCAAATATGACAGATGTTTCTGCACTTCAACTGATGACGCACGGCATAACATTTTTGTAATGCTACATTTGCATGAAAATAAGCATCTCCTGCGCCTGCTTCGCAGCCGCAGTATCTGCACGTGTCATATTGTATACAGTATACCAGATAATACCTTGAAGTAGTGCGGGTGCATGATGCCAATTGCGGAACCAGAGCTCCGGGTGTTGGCAAATTTTTCAAACGTAGCATACCAGTTAAGCTTATACTTTTGCATGTCCAACCAAATAAAATGTTCTGGTTTCCACTAGATAATTAATTATATTATCTAGTGGGATCAATACCAGCTCTTTGTGCGATCAACAGCAACAAGACAATATTTCCGACACTCTCAATAGTATCAACAAAACGGCACATAAATTACCAAGAGATCAAAACGGCCTCTCGTCCATTTGAGATATGATACTACCTTCGCGCAACCCCTATGTCTATAAGAATTTCGCACTTATGGGGGAGGGCGACGCCACAGGCAACACGCACGTAATTGGAGCGAAGCCCCCTCTATAATCTTGCAACTAGTATTTACGTGTCTTATTACCCTTTTCACGGTATTAGTTTTGGAAATCGGTTAGGGTTTCAATCTATCATCGTGCGCCCGGGGGCCGAAACTTACGAATTTTACCGCTGTTTACGGACGAGACTGTTGGTATGGTCATAAGCTATAAGCTAAAAGCTTGAAGAGAGCAGGTGGATCTCCTTCGGCGAATGATCTAACAGACTCTAAAACGAGGGTTATTTTTATTCCGACCCTTCGCGTGTCTTAAAATAGAGAGAGCAGGATTTGGGCTAAAGCTCTACATTTTCTGGAAGAAATAGAGCGAGATTTTTTGTAGCCATCAGGCGGTGACCACGGATTTGCTGTCCCAGCTACCCGTATTTATGGATGTACCCATACTAAGTGGTCCTATATACGACTAAATCCTTGCAAGAGTTTATAGCGTAAAAAGTCGGCTGGGCTCGTAAAAACTGAGAGCAAGGTATTGAAAGTGTGCTTGCTTTAAGTTAATAAGGCCATGCTGAAGTGGTTGGTGGCGCTCAGCGAGGCAACAGGCAGTTTGAACTAAGGCCTAAGCTCATGGTGCTGGTGAATATCGGCTTCCTGGCGACCGGCGCCATGCTCATGCGCTCCCCCCTCGTCGCTCGAGAGCAGCGCTCACGGGCACCGACTACGAGTCCACCGCCAGCACAATCACGACGTTGCTGCGCATGATGGACATAGGCGCCATCGCGCTGAACCGCGTGCTGCCGCACGTCATGGCCATCGCCACGTCGGCCTTCGGTGTGCTCGCCGGCACGGCATTCACGTTCAAGACGGATGAAGGACTGGTAGTCCGCCACCTTCCCCGCCGAAGACCAGGAGACCAAGCTGACCAAGCAAGACCTTCAACGAGGTGTACTGCTACGTTGGGGGCTACTAATACTGCAACAACGCCACGGCGCAGGAGGCCCACGAGATGACCACGCTTGTAAGTCTGCTGCCCAAGCAAGACCTTCAATAAGGTGTACTGCTACGCTGAGGGCTACTACTACTGCAACAACGCCACGGCGCAGGAGGCCCACGAGATGACCACGCTTGTGAGTCTGCTGCTCAACACTACCGGCGTTGCTTCGATGGACTCCAAACTTTTGGCTCACCGGTATGCATATTATGCAAGTTTAACGTAAGTTATCATGTTAAATGAGTAATGATTTACTCATTTAATCATTTAAGCCTTCACCTGTTAGAATTTGTCAGTTTGGGCAAAAAAAAACTGTATTTATATACAAACTTGGGGTGGTTAATGAGAAATGGCAGATTTAGAGCATCTCCAGCGGCAAGTCTTAATCTAAATCTTAACGAAGACCGACAGCGGCCATTGAGACCTCGATTAGAGAGTTGGATCTCGCGCTTTCCACAGTAACCCGAGTTTTAACCTAGTATTTTGGCCAATCAACTCCATTCCTGAAAAAGATTATCTATTGGGAGCCTCCCAACGAGCGCAGCGTGTGGGACGACGAGATTTTCCGCCGCTACATGTTGCCTGGACTAAGAGAAATCTTACACGCAAGCACGGCAACACCTCGTATCGGGTCTTGTGACGTACTTATTAGAGACTTTCAGAAGCACCGTTTTTTTTTGGGAAAAGCTTACTTCCACTACTGAAAAGGATAGAGTTCAGTACACGGCATATTCCGGATGACTTCCGATACTATGATTAGGGTATCGTCATACGAATTTCCCAGATGGATAAGCAGTCGTTGCTAGATTGGACGCACCCCGTTTGCCATATAAACGCTGGTCTTAAGAGGCCTTAGAGAGGCTCCTTGACAACCGAAGCGTAGCGGAGGTCTGTCAGGGGACGGCGCGTAGGCCGGATGCATGTGTCTAAGTAGTAGGTTCTATCTAATCCGCGCGGGATACCTTGCCCGCCACGAGCGAAGCGAAGTTGGCGGTGCAAACGCCGCGCAACTGAGGAGCGTAGCGACCAAGACCAGTCTCATCCGTGTGTCAGACGATATACCACAATATTATTACAGAGTTACAGAGAAAAGGACTTCTGTATTGTGAATTCCAGCTATATTTGGATATCAAGGGCGATTGGTGAAGTCTCCAGCAAACACTTATGATTGGACAAAAACATCAACTTTTCAATTCCGATTGGACAAAAGCATGCACATGCTTCAACGTTCGCACCTGCACTGTAGGTCTTGCAGTGAAACTGACTCTGATAATAATAATACATATTTGATGCAATTAAAAAGGTAGGTCGATGGAAATAACCCTGATAAGACATATTTAGTGCAATTACAAAGGGGGTCGATTGGCGGGCGGTTGATTCAACGAACCGCCCAGTCCAATTTGGAGTAGAACCCACAATAATGGATTCCATCTCACCTACCCTATGATTGCTTTCCATCCGTTTTGGTTTCGCAAGTAAGCCGTACTCCGTTTTTTTTTCCCAGAAAAACGGTAGTGAAGTATACGTAGTGTTGTCCACAAAACTTTTCGTCACCAATAACTAAAAGGCGGTGACGAAAATGTTCGGATGGCTGAGTGCTCGATATTTCTCACGTAAATGTGCTCCGACACCCTCGATACGTGTTTTTGCTACCGTACTTTCGATATCTCTAATGGTATTTGTATTTAACTGTTCGTGTACATAATACATAATTGAGATAAATTCGTTGCCGGCTGAAAATAAGTTTTGTACTGGGATATATTGCATTGAAACTCCAATATAATTATTATTTCGGACGGCATGCCGCCAAGGACTATAGCTCTATGTGCTTCTGTACACCGAATTCCTCCCTCCACACCGCCATGGAGCCCATCAACAATGATGTTTTGCAGTAACACGAGGACAACGTCACCAATATCTTCTCCAAAGTGAGCGACCTGCATGCCTGCGTGCGAACCTGTCACTGGCGCTAGTGTCACCGTCAAAATGGGGTGCTACAACACCAAAAAATTGAGCTCGAAGAGATTACCGCCAATTCGTGCAATACAGTAATGCGCGTGTGCTGTTGAAAGCAACATATGATGTTGCTAGCATCCGAATATGTGCGGGGCTATGAGTATAAAATTAACAGGCCCAAGATATGTCGTGTGATTCAAGCGCCATTTATGAAAAAAATAGTTCACAACATGCAGCGTTAGGAAAATTAGGTGAATAAAGATACTCGGAGATGCTCATGTAGTTGTAGAAATTTGCAAATGCATTAACATGACAACCACAGTACCGGTAGTCAAGGTTATTGTCGCCGATTGGATTCATAAAAATGAAAGTGGAGGGTTTGTTGAAGATCCGAAGGGAAACCATGCAGTAACCACGGAAGTGGGCGACAGATGAAGTGCTAAGCTTGTACGACGATATTTGTGTATCTATGGTCTCGCTAATTAATTAGCGAAGCTGGTAAAAGAGCGAAGTGTTCTGCAGGCTCTTAGACCTAACAAGTTCGTGAAGAGGTAGATTGATGTGACGTTTACAACCAAACTATATTTTATCTAATACCATACTTTTTTCGGACGAAAACCCCGAACGCAAGTGTCATCGCGGCCAAGACTGGATTTTAACAGTAGTAATAGTGAGGCACATGAAGCAATAAAAAATACGAGCGATGTAGAACACGGTTTTTATCAAAAAAGCAAATTGTTTTTATGAATCTACCCCAACAAGCACTCCAGCTCTTCTCGTACGAGGCATAGTAAAATCGCGATCAGCCAGAAGTCTCAGAATCACCAGACTCAGTACTGGGAACAAACTCCGACGACTCAATGCTCTCAGAATTCTCATCGTTGACGTCGCTGTCAGCATGTTGACTCTCTGGCTCGGATTCAGAACCCGATTGAAAGCCAGTCATTTGAGCTTGAGTTGGTGCTGGGGCTGGCATACTTGGCGGAAATCCAGACGCTTGGGGGGGCAAGTAGGGCCATATGCATGCGAGCGTTGAGCGGAAGTGGTGGTGGGGGGGTCGCTAGCATTGCCACTGCTCGAGCCTTCAGATTCACCGCTGCGACCCGTGTCCTCTTCACTCCCGGTAGTCTGGATAGCTGAACCACTCGACGGTGGTCCTAGGTTCAAGTGCTTGGTCGGCCTGGGCGACGATACATTTTCGCTGGAGCTTGAGTGCGAACGCCTAGCCACCGATGTCCTGGTGGTAGCGGTGTGCTGCTGCTCTGCTCGTGCCTGCTGCAACACTGTCTGAATGCGCTGTACGTGGTCCGCCCGACGGTGATCGCACTCAGCAGCAATAACATCCCCCTGCGCGCGGTGGTAAATGGCGGCAGCTTCATCGGTTGCCCGCACTGCAACTGCATATTCTGTGCGTCGCAGGTCTAGCTCCGACACCGCATCGTCCACCGTTGGGCTGCTCGCTAGGTGATGCTGCAGTTGTCGGTGAAGGGAACGCTCGGCTTCAACAACCGCTGCAGAGGCAGCTTCTTCGTCCTCAATTGCCTGCCGCCAGGTCTGTTCGTCTCGCTGCATGGTTCGCGGCAAAGTGAGGACCTGAGCTGAAGCGCTTTGCTATCAAACCGTGATATCATTCCCGTCAATCAGATAACCTCGAGAATGTTCAGATTGACTAGAAGTAATCTGTGAAAAGTCTTTGTATGTGTTGGAGGGTGAACGACTTACGAAATAGCATACACACACTAATTCTTCGAACGACGCGTTCCTCTCGGGATCACTGTCCCGAGGTTGCAGTAAGGGCAACTGCCAGTGAAGAGGGGGCGTCGTAGAAACTGGTAGTAATACCGGTTTATGTCGCCCCCCAAGCAACCCGTTTACCGGGATGCTGCCGTACTAGTATATAAGATAGTAGAGGTATCGACTTCTGTAGGCTGGCAATTTTGTATCACTAAGATTAAGTAACGACTCTCTTAATCATATCAAAAAAAGTACATAAATTACCAAGAGATCAAATTATGGGGAAGAGGACGGTCAGCGCCGCTGACTCAGCTGACTCAGCGGCATCGTGTCTTTGCTCAGAAATAATTTTCAGAGAATATATATGTAATGCCGAGAATGAAATTAATCCATCGAGAATGTAATTGAGCTGACCAGAATGCAATGTATCCGCAGTGAATGGAAAGTAGCCGGCGAAAGAATGAAAAGAAGTTTTTTCCGTCAAGTATATAAATTGGGATGTCATTTCGTGACTTAACAGAAGATCCCGCTAAGAAGGGAACAAAAAGCGCCCAAAAAGGTGAAAGCCGAAAAAAAAACTAAATGCGGTCTTTGCCACTGCAGAATGAAAATGGTACTACCGTGTAGCTCAGTATCTAAAACCTAGTGTCACGGGTCTTCTTGCTGGGCAAGTCCAAGCTCCTGTTCGCAACGAGCGCTCCGGCAAGGCGCCTCGGTCGATTCACCTGCTTGTGATGGGATGCACTTTTCACAATTTTGAAAAATATGAGATAGTACCTTGCCCATCATCCGCGCAACGTCACGACAGTCACTACAGGCCGTGCCCGAAACGGCCTGCCATCGCCGTAGATACTTCTGTCGCTCGCAGGCGTGCAAGCACGGCAGCACCTGCACACAGAAGCTCTTCGTGCCGTACGACAGCGCGATCCCGCCGACGGCCAAGTCCTTCGTCAAGATCCAGCGCGCCGTCGTGACGCGCATCGTGCCCGGCGCCAACGAGGTCGAGTACGCGTCCACGAGGACGGTGACCTGCTGGCGGTCCCCGTCAAGAGCCTGAGCTACGACTACCTGGTGGTGGCCACGGGCAGCACGTACACGGTGCCTATCAAGCAGCCGGCCAACAACTTCAAGCGCTCGACCACGGAGGCCAAGCTGGCTGAGGTGCGTGAGCAGGTCAAGGCCGCCAGCAGCGTGCTCATACCGGTAGTGGGCGACGGCGCCGTGGGCGTCGAGGTGGCCGGCGAGATCAAGGCCAGGTACCCGAGCAAGACCGTGACAATCCTCGAGGGCAAGAACAAGCTGGCCGCAGGCGACGACGTGCGCGACAAGTTCCGCACCAAGCTGTCGACGTACCTCAAGCGCCTGGGCGTCAAGGTGGTGCTGGGCGAACGCCTGACGGAGCGCCTGGCGGGCAACAGCTTCGAGAAGCGCACGCTGCGCACGGACAAGGGCACGGTGATCGAGTCGGACGTGCAGCTGCTGTGCGGCGGGTTCAGCCCCACGACGGAGCTCATCCAGAAGCTGGACGCGAGCCTGGTCACGCCGGAGGGCTTCATCAAGGTCAACAACAAGCTGCTGTTGTACAGCGCCCAGTACGCCAACATTTACGCACTGGGCGACGCGAGCAACAGCCCGGCGCCCAAGCGCATGTTCTACGCCGGTCTGCAGGGCAAGCACCTGGGCGCCGAGCTGGCGCTCGTGGCGCGCAAGGCGCAGTCGAACGTGAGCAAGCCGTTCCCCAAGGTGGAGGTGGTGGGCACAATGCTGCCGCTGGGCCCGAACGGCGGTGTGTCGCAGCTGCCCGTCATGGGCGGCGTGGTCATGGGCAACCTCATCACCAAGTCCATCAAGTCCAAGTTCCGAGCCAGCGTCACCGCTGACACGGTCGACACGCCCACCACGCTGCCGCCAGCACGCTCCTCCACCTCCAACGAATTGCCGTCGAAGGCCAAGCCGCTCACAGAAGCGCCAAAGTCGCGCCCGTGAACTTCCACGTCCACGAACTAGTACTCCGACCACACCACGGCGCTGTCCAGCGACTCGCTCAGCACGTTCAATGCGCTCATCGACAGCAACGCCGGCTCGTCCTCTCAGCTCTCCACCACAAACAGCTGCGACATCACCGCCGACGACACCAGAGACCGAGGATCCAGGATGCTCCGAACCACATGCCACACCTCCGCCACCACAGCGCGCGACGGCACCGAGTCCACCAGCGTCACGTTCGTGGATACCGTCACGGTCTGCGACTTGACAGTGCGCGGCGCCAACACCACCTCGCATGTCTTCGGCCAGCTCACGTTGCTCGACTACAACTCGCTAGCCACCTCTCAGTAGCGCCGACGCACGGCCCAAAGCCATTGACAACGCCCTGCCTCGGCAGCATCGACACGCTCTCGTGCGCGAACACCATCATGCGCAGCTCCACCGACACACCTCGAACACTTACAACAGCCTGTTACAGAACAACGCGGCCTCTTGCAGCCGCATGTAATCTCGGGGAACTTGCTAGCCTCCGTCTCGCCGCGCTGACCTTCGTTCTCGCTCATTTGGATTTTGAATTCTGCGGGGGCCGAGGGGGAGAAATACCTCCGAGTGGACCGCCGACAAATCGAAGGATGCATGCACTGATAGTGTACCACTCTGTGAAATGTCTAAAAACTCAAAATCCCTACGATTCGCTTCATACAGCACTACTACTAGAGCGCTTGCGGCACGTGGGGGCATTGCTTCATGCGCCTGTCCTGGATAGCATCGCTATATTGCATGAAGTTCATTTCTTACCGGCTGCCCGGATCCGAAGTACCATAACGATTCGACTATTTCCGCATTATGTGTTTTTCTGTGTTCCCCTCAAATTGTGTTCCCTCTTAGCGGGATCTCCTGTTAAAAAACGGCAATGGAATTCGGCCCAGCTAAAGTCACACAAATTTTTGCTACATATAATTTCTTACGCAGGCTGCGCAAGCAAGCCATTACCTGGTGGCGAAAGTCCCTTGGTCCGCTTGACCAATCTGGGAAGCACCTTCGATGCGATCAGGACTGTTGTTCAGGAGGTAGCTCGTCATCTGTCTCCCAGCGCTCTACGAAGATAATCACCTTCTCCACACGCGTGCACGGTTTTGGGCAATCCTTGCTGCGGCATTTATTGTCCATGCCTTTGATAGATTCTAAATCGTCCCGCCACATATCCCCCTGATCATCGGTAGTCGTAGTACCAGCGTGAATCCCGATGCGATAGAAATGTGCATGGTGCAATTCCTTCGGTATCCCGTCCACCCCACTCAAAGCCTTCGTGAACGTATCCTTCTTCCTCGTAAAGTATTCTTTCTGGAGCTTGGTCGTGACAACCAGGCGAACGAGGGTTGGCTCGTGTTTTGCCAAGTCCCGAACTCGAAGCAGAATGCCTTTCATCTCGTCGCTTGAAATGGAGCGGCTTTGGTAGTCCTTACACTCTACCGAAATTTTCCCGCCTAGGACCCTGGCATCGTATACGTCCTTGTTTACCGTCCCACATATCTCACCCAAATTCAGCTTCGCCGTTTTAAGGAAAACTGGCAGGGCCTGGTTGGGGGGTGCGAGAAACGGCACTGTCAGTGCTGACAGTAGCGTCTCTACTTCGTCACTGAACTTCACGCGAACATCGATTTTGCTCTGCATATCAAATTCGTACATCAGTGAACGAAAGAAGTCCATGAAGGCGATACCAGCAAAGCCATTTCGATGACTGGCCGACACGATTGCACCAGCCGTCAAAGCCTCCAATCGCATTCCGACGTTTTCAGGCTCGTCAGAGTTGACGAGATTTAGCTCCACGAGTCCTTTTGACTCCAGTTCATCGAATGCGCAGTTGAATGAAATGGGGAAACCATCTTCATCTTTAAACGCACTTATTTGCTTATATTCCTCTGTTCCACGCAAATATCTGCCTCCCATCAGCCAGAGGTATAACAGTGTGTCAACATCCAAGGCAGGAAATTTGGCTTCGCATTTCCACGGCCAGTCTTCGTCGTTTTTTACGAGATCAGGTAATTTGTTGTTCTTGCTGCAGCGACTGCATGTAGAGTCTTCTCGACTCAAACGTTGCATGTTGCGAGCTGCTTTAGGCTGTCTACAAAATTGAGCTTTTCCACCCGGCGGAATACTTAGCTTGAACTTCTTGTCCTCTCGCAGTCGAGCATAATGTTTGTCGATTAGTCCGCTGCAGTCAGTATGCACGTAATTCGCATCAAGGAAAAGACCAAGTTGGCCACAGCGAAATTCAAGCGTGTTTCCCTTGGCACGAGCAATCTCACGGCCCAGCTTTGCAGCCATTCTGTCCATGAGTTCGACCAAATCCGCTGCTTCGTCGAACGCCGTAGTTTCCTCAGACTCCGTTTCCTTCACGAAGTCAACTGCCTTTCTTGCAAAAAGAGGTCGGCTGTGTTGAATAATTGACCGCAAATCAGGTCGTAGGCGATCAAGGAAAGGGTCTCGAAACGATGGGAACGTAGGCAACACGACGCACCACAAGGTCTTGTCCTCCTCTCCTCTCGAGTGTTGGCCATAATTGATCAGGTTTCGTGCTGTCCCATTCGTTGAGCTCAAAATGACTGGGAGTCGAAAGGAGCGGAAGACATTCCGCATGAATTGAAGCTGAGTGAATCGACTCGGCTCTTCTCTAGGAAACTCGTCCAGGAAAACCAAGCAGTGTTTATCCCCCGCTCGCTTCTTCCAGGCACTCAGGGCCTCGTTGTCGCGAAACCCGGGGTGAACTCGAAGAGGTAAGTTGATTAATGAGAAAGTTGAAACGATATGCAAACTACTTTTCGAAGCTCTCTGCTCTAGCTCCTACTGTAGTGTCCTTCACGTAATTGTGGACGCGTGCCAGCGTCCACTGCCTGGTCGAGCTGCGTGTCGTAGGCGAACGGCCATCGGGGTGCGTGCTTACACGGTCACCTACTGGCCTAAGACGACATGCAGCCATTGTCATTGGCTCGTGCCATCAGGCCGAGGAGGAGTAAAGCTCGGTGACAACGGTGACTTGAGCGTAATCAGCCGACACCGCCCCCAAAGCTCACAGGTGTCTCGAGCGCTACTCAACTTGCTGGAGTAGGTCGTCGTCTTCGCAGGCAATGGCGTACTCACGAACTTTGCTGGGGACGTCTTGGAGGAGGGTCGTGAGAGGCTCCCATGAATTCTCGATAGCCTGCAGGCCCATCCACGACACCAGAAGCTCCCATCGTTCCAGAGTGTGATTGAAGCGATGATCACATATCGCCTCCACTCCTAGCATCATTCCTTGACTCGAGACCAGTTCGAGCAGCTCTTCCGTCTGGTTTAGTTCCGCATCCGCGTAAAACTTCAGTCGAGATGCATGCACGTCATACTCCCGTCCAGATAGCAGGTGTTGAATAACGAAGGAGTGCGGTTTGGCTTCGATCACCTTGAAGGGGCCAACCCATTGCCCAAGCAGCTTGTTATTGGGCAGGCGTTGGTCGATTCGTGACCACAGCACAAAATCTCCAACATCGAAATTCACCACCGAACCCTCATGAGCCGCCATGTCCTGAAGCCGCTTGCGCTCCTTGGTGTCCAGAACTTCTTTGTGCATCTCGTGCAACGAGTTGCGAAGCGACTCAAGCTGCTCACCCACACAAGCGAAGTCAACAACCAGCAGTGGATCTGCATCTGCGCGGTGACTGACGACCGTGTCCAGTGGCGATGAAGCTGGAAGCCCTGTGAAAAGCTCTACCGGCGAGTGGCCTCCTAGAGACTGGACTGGGGTATGGTTTAGGTTGGCTTGTAGAGCTGGCAGGAGGTAGGGCCATTCATGAGTGTCGAGGCCGTATTCCATCAAAAGAGCTCGCACCACCTGTAGAACATCCTTGTTGAGCCTTTCAACGGTTCCGTTGAGCCACGGAGTATACACTGGCGAGAACACTTGCTCCACCTTGAGCCGCGCTCGCAGGTGTTTCACCACTTCATTGCGGAAATGCGCTCCTTGGTCAGACATGAGCATCTCGGGAATCCCATAGCGAGCGCACCACATTGAGAGAGCTTCTGCCGCGACGAATGAAGTTGGAACGGAGCACGGAAATAACTCACAATAGTGGGTCAGTGCGTCCTTGGCAACCAGTAAATAGGCTGTATCACCATAACCATTGCCAAGGAATAGGAAATCCCAGTGAAGGGCTTCATTCCTTCGCTGCGCCGTGAGTGTCGGTCCATATGGTCGCGAGATGATGTGTGGTCCCTTGACATGCTTACAGAGCAGGCAGCCACTGACAAACTTCGACACCTTCGCATGCAGACGGCCAATGAAGAAACGCTGCTGCAGCACTGACACCATAGGTTCCTGACCGCGGTGACCATGTAGTCCAGTGTGTGCCACCACGAATAGGCGTGCGAGGAGATCTGTCGCTGCATTTGGGATCCAAGGGCGACCATCAACCATGGCCACCCCGCCTTCCTCCTCCAGAGTGACTCGCAGTCTTGAGCGCTCCCGGCCCGCAGCCTGCTGCGCTTCCCGAATCTCATCCACGGTCGGGAACACAAACTGCTCGTCGGAGAGCGGGCGTAGCTGCGAGAGAGCAGTAACGGGCACGGTGCGACGGCTGCGCGTCTGCACTGCTGCGACGTTTACTGCCTCGCGAGTGTGCCAACGGGACACAATGTCCGCCCACAGATTGTCTTCACCGGCAATGTGCTCAATCACATAGTGAAGTCCACAAAGTCGCATAGCCCATCTCTGGAGCCGGTCTCGAACGTGCTTCTTGAGAGCGTCATGAGGTGCGAAAATGTAAACCAAATTTGCATGGTCACAGTACAGTCTGAATCCCTTGGGGCGAAGCAGCAAATACTCGAGGTCGTGACAGGCTTTCACTATAGGGTAGGCCTCCTTTTCCACAATCGTCCAGTTTAACTCGTTCTTCTTGAAAGTGCCGCCCTTGCAGATGATCATTTCGTGGCGCTGCTTCGTAACCGGTAGTGTCGGGTCCCAGTCCACTACTTGCGTCACCACGATAGAGTAGCCATTCAAGCTCGCGTCTGTGAACACTAGCAGCTCGGCGTCGGGATCTGGCGAGGCCATCAGCGCCGAGGCACGTACAAGAGATAACACAGCCTCGTAGGCTGCCTGCTCAGGCTCTGTCCAAACTGTAGCCACAGCGAGTGCATTGCGACCACGTCCGCCGACTCGCTTCTTCTCCGCCGCTAATTTAGTCTGGAGGGGGGCTATCTTCCGCGCATAATCCGGAAGAGAGTCTTGAAGCCAGTTAGTGGCGCAGACAAAATACTGGAGGTCAGCAACTGTTGCAGGTAAAGGGAGTGTGGAGAGCGCGTCTACTCGTGCAGGGTCGTGACGGACACCAGCACTGGAGATAAGTCGGCCACACCAGAGCACCTCGACTTCGAATAGCTTGGACTTTGCCATGTTCAGCTTCAGCCGAGCCCCCGCAACCAACGAAAAGAATTGCCTGAGGACGCGCACAAACTCCTCCACGGTTGGAGCGAAGAGGATCACGTCGTCGACCCATACCAATGCGGAGTGCGGGATCAGCGGAGCGAGCACCTTCTGCATTTCGCCTTGGAAGTGTAGTGCAGAATCAGTGGCTCCTTGAGGCACTCGGTTCGGCGTAAATACGCCGTCCTCCGTAATAAACGAAAACATCTCGCGGCTATCCTCGTGCAAAGGCAATTGCCAAAAGCCTTGGGTAAAATCAAATGATGCGAAGTATTTTTTGCCCGCGAAAGCATCCGTCGTCGTAGCTGAGGTGGGCATCGAGCCAGCAATTGGCACCGTCACCCGGTTCACAAGTCTGTAGTCAATCGTGAGGCGGAATTGGTCTCGAGATCCTGGTTTGCTTACTGGCACCACGGCACTCGCCCAGCGCGAGGCGTTATTCTTCTCAACAAGGCCGTTAGCAACCAGCAGTCCCACATACTCACGAACAAATTGAGCTTGAAGGGGAGCGTACCGACGTGGAGCGCTCCGGTGCGGGACAGCATCAGCTTGTAGCGTCACGCGCAGAGGCTCAACTCGTGCGGGAGGATCCGGGCCAATCGTGGCGCGCCAGACGTCGTTGAATTCTGCCAATATCTGCCGAACTGCCGCCACATACTGGACAGGCATCCCATTGGCTACTGCCTGTGCCACTAAATGATCAACAGCATCATCGACCGAAGGCGCATCTTGAACCTCTGAAATGGCATCACCAACCGGGAACTCATCTGCTTCATCCGTGAGGGTTGGCTGTCCGGCGAGCTGAGCGAGTTGGTGCTCCACGTCAATACCAAGCGCCTTCAGAGCATCTCGCCCCAGCAGGAATTCGTCGCCATCACCTGGTAGGATCAGGCAAGGGACCGACCGCATAGAGACTAGCCCGGCAATTGTAGACAACTCCAAGTCCAGAAGTATTTCCTTGTCGCACAACGTCAGCCGTCCATCCGCCATTCTCGCCTCCACAGGCGTACTTAACGGGGTGGCCACTAATGTAGGCTGCACCGCCAGGAGAGATTCCACGATGCCATGTGGAACTATACTCTTGTCAGCCCCAGTATCAGGTGTGTAGGGGACCTCCAGCAGCCCGTTGATACGGACGTCTCCTGCAGGCGTGGCGTACCGGGCAGCCTTGGACCGAAGGGCACCCGAGCGCTGCTCCTTGGCCTCGCGGAACTTCCGCCGTGCCTCCTCGCGCTGCACGTCCGTGGCGATTGGGCAATCCTTGAGCCAATGTGGCCCCTTACAAACCAGACAGCCGTCATGTGGCGGAGGGCGGGCTTGTTGCTGGGTCCGTGTGGGCTGTGAAGTCCGCGGGGGAGACGACGACGAGGCAGCGGGTGGTGCCGGGCGCGGCGACCGCCCACTCCTGCTGGTGTCGGATCGCTGCGGTTTCTGGTCTGGCTTTGTCGATTTTGAATCCCCTCTTGTAGCATGATCCTGCGACATTCGATGGAATCGTTGTTGAACTTTTGCATGCTCCAGTATCAGATCAAAGAGGGCAACATCATCGGATTTGCAATCCCGCCTCTCTAAGTCGATAAGCCTGCTGATTTGGGCCTTGAGCACTGGGGGCTGCAGATTGTCGACCAGCAAGCGACAGCGTGCCTTCAACCTGCTCTTGTAGCCTGCCTCAGACTCGTTCCCATTTCCGATCAACCCTTGGAGACCGTTGTCCTCCACGATGCCATTAAAGTCCTCGTAGTAGCGGAAGATTCGCGCGTCGCAGTCATCGATTGACAAGTCCATTTTGAGTTGCTGGCGGAACAGAGAAGTGACGTCGGGCACAAACTCATTTTTGAGTGTTCGGCATCGCGCCTGCACGGCCGTCATGATGTCATCATCGGTCACCGAAGCCACCGGCTTCTTCAAAACGTAGGTAGCCATGTTCTTCAATGTCTTAGGCTTCACCGAGCCCTTGACAGTGGCCACGACGTTCTCGAACGTCTCACCAGTGGTGCTACAGCGGTGGCGAATCTTCTCCACGTAGCGCTCCCACTCACGATACCACTCGATCAGAGCAGCATGCTCCCAGCTAGAGAGCTCGGGAGGGCGGATGACCTCAAAGATAGGCTGAGGGATCGACATCTCGACATCCCCGTCGGAGTCTACCGCATAGCGCACCGACATGTTGAAGCTTGACGCACGTCCTCACTTCAACCGAACTTAAGGCGAACTTAGTCGAAATCGCACTTAGTCGAAGCGGAACAGTACTGCCTTGAACCCACGACGACACGAAGTCTTCGGTCAACACGTGCACCGAAGAAACGAAGTACCGGACGATCTGCGATGTCCGGGATCAATACACTCGACGCTTCGAAGAGCGCAAAGCTAGCTTTGTCGCGAAACCCGGGGTGAACTCGAAGAGGTAAGTTGATTAATGAGAAAGTTGAAACGATATGCAAACTACTTTTCGAAGCTCTCTGCTCTAGCTCCTACTGTAGTGTCCTTCACGTAATTGTGGACGCGTGCCAGCGTCCACTGCCTGGTCGAGCTGCGTGTCGTAGGCGAACGGCCATCGGGGTGCGTGCTTACACGGTCACCTACTGGCCTAAGACGACATGCAGCCATTGTCATTGGCTCGTGCCATCAGGCCGAGGAGGAGTAAAGCTCGGTGACAACGGTGACTTGAGCGTAACCACCTCCACGCGTGTCGCCTTCTTATCCATTGTTTCCGACCCAGTAAGTAAAGCGCAAATCAATCCGTACGTCTGCAACACGCCCGCTGCTTGGATCTCGGATACGTCTCCAGACTGCATTTCTTTCGTATCTTTGAACACGCAGTTGGCGAAAACGACTGACCGAGTTTCAAACGCTCTGTACACACGCTGCATATTCTCACCACCAACACCACAGACGATATAAAACACGTCGATGTCATCACGAGCCATCAGGTTGAACGCCATTTGGGTTTTACCCATTCCAGACGACGATTCCAAAACAATAAATGGGATCTGCTGCTCGGTGCTTTGCTGAACGGCGGCAACAGCTTTCACCACTTCGGTCACCTCGTCCATATCTTTCAATCTAGTCGCTGTTGTCTGGTAAGGTTCGGCAAAAGCCAGGTTTTCCTTGTCCATGCCCATCTTCTGTCTTTTGGCTGCTCTGTCAATATCATCAACTTCGGACGGGCGCTTTGTGCGCTTCGGGACTGTCACGACGACTGCAGTCTGCTTTGTTCTGCCACGTGAGCCAATCGGCGACGTGACATTTAAAGGCCCTTTCATCTCGATGTCGTATACTGCGAGGTCGGGAGCAGCAACAGCAGCGAGGTGGCTATTCCTGTATACCACTTTCACTGCATTCTTCAGATTTTCCACCGTGGCGTTTTCGGTCAATGGGACCGAGGCTGGAGCCGTTCCCTCGAACGGTTCGTGCGTGTGTGCATCCATCAACTGAAACCAGATCTTAGGCACTTGCACGATGAGCGGGTTTTCTTCGTCCTCTCCATAGCCAGCCAGCTTCGTGCTGAGGTGCAGAGGTTTCTCCGCCGTCTTGTTCTTGAATACCTTGATGTCTGACTCGCGAAGCCCTGGGGGAAAAGAACTTTGGAAGCGCGTAAACACCGCCTGGCGGAAAGCGCCGATAATGGCGGTGTCAGGCAGCTCGAGGTATTTGACCCCGCCCTTGCAAGCCGCTCCATCTACCAGCAGAAAAAACGTGCCCAGCCCCATCTTTTACTTTGCCGCCGCTTTCGAGAATGAGCGCACAACTGACTTCAACATTTGGGTTGTCTAAAAACTTCATGATTGGAGAACTTTTCAGCCAGGTTTTCCTCTAATATAGCATTAAGTACGATGGAAGGCTCCCCAAAATCGACCAGTCAGACGCAGTCCTGCGATAGACTGCCGGCGATAGACAAGCTCAGCAGAGATGGCGGCGGAGGTGAAGGCCGAGAAGCCACGCCTGAAGCTCAAATGGCTCCAGCGTCTCACTGCAGATCTGGACGACGACGAAGACTCATCTGACGCGACTCCCCAGTCCACGCCACAGAAGCCGACGAGGACGCGGGAGGTGGCACCTGCGCTGCAGGCTGAAGCGTCGGGTGTGGAGGGCAAAGCGACCTCGAAGAAGGAGGAGCCACCGCAGCAGAAGGAGGAAGCTGGAGGTCGTGGGGGTAGTAATGCGAACAAGAGCAGCCACGTCGAGAAGAAGGTGAGGCGCAAACGCCCCCGGGAGGAGGAGAAGGACGTGGACGCGGACAAACCCTCTCACAAGAAAGTCAAGGGGGGGAAGAGGCAGCTCGTCGTCGTGGCAGGAAAGAAGAGAAGGAATTCTGGAGTGGAGATTGCAGATGGAGAGCGTGGGCATCGACAACGACTACTGGACAAGGGTGAAGTCGCCCAACGCAGTCGTCTACGTGGCTCTCCACTCCCGACTAGAGACGTGCATAATGCGTTGTCAGAGACGCAGGAGCTGTCTGTCGACTCGGCTAAAAGCAAGGCGGCAGACTTCCGGCAACAGCGAATGCGCAAGTTACATGCTCGTCGCCTGGCCACGGGTGAGCACGACAGGCTAAGTGCGGTGAAACTGAAGCGCGAGGCAAAGAAGGGGAAGCAGAAAAGAGGGAAGGTGGTGAAGTTGTCAACGGTGGAAAATAAGGAGAAGGAGGAAATGGGGGAGAAGATGTCCACGGTGAAAAGGGAAGAGAAGGTGGCAACGCTGGAAATGGAGGAGACGAAGGAAAGGGAGGAGAAGTTGGCAACCGTGGAAAAAGCGGAGAAGATGGCGACTCTGAAAAAGGAGAAGATGACATCGGCGGAAAAAGCAGAGAAGATGGCGACGGTGGGAAAAGAGAAGATGCTATCGGCGGAAAAGGAGGAGAAGATGGCAACGATGGAAAAGGAGGAGAAGATGACAACGGTGGAAAAGGAGGAGAAGATGGCGTCGCTGGAAATGGAGGAGAAGGAGGAAACGCAGAAGATGGAAACAGTTGAAAAAGAGGAGAAGGAGGACATGCTGAAGATTGAGAAGATGGAAAATGTGGAAAAGGAGAATATTGTAGATCATGCAAGCGCATTACGTGCTGCCGGGTTCAAGGATGTCGCTGTCTCTGATGAACCGGTAGAAGGCAAACATGAACCAAGCCCACCACCCCTGTCGCGTTCTGATGCAGCGGATTCTACAGTTGACCATGATCCCGACCTGGAAGCAGTTTCGGAAACAGGCAACAAAGCTGGTGAAATCAAAAGCAATGTCGAACAGACAACAAAGCATGATATTCTGTTAGACATGATGCCAATTCCGAGGAAGTCAAGTGCTGAAAAAGTCGAAGCTGCTCCGAGTGCAGTCGAGTTTGTAATCCCGAAACGATCTGTCAAGACTAGTGTTGGGTCAACGGAGAGCATTTTGGGCGCTAAAGCAATGAGGGCGGGCTCTCTTGGTGATGCCAAAACTCTGAGTAGTTCAATACCTGTAACCATCAAGCCAGTACCATCGCCCTCGCCTAAGCCAAGTCCGACGTTTTCCCGCCATCCTCCTGTGCAGATTCAACGGAAGCGAACAAAAAATCATGTACCAGTGAAGAAGTCAACCGTTGCACCACAGGATCGGGCACTCATGCGTCTAGCTCGGAAGCGGAACTCTATTTTCGTGGCTGCTGCGGAACTAGCAGCTCTCGGGCACTCTGACACGACAAGTGCAAAGAAGGCTCCAGTTCGAATGACGGGATATGAAGTGTTCGACATCGATGGCAAAACACTGCCCGATCTGATTCCTCGTTTGAGCTGCCCGACTAAACGAGAAATGGCTTCAAATCGAGACGCCTACCCCGCAGTATTTTTTGGTGTCTCGCTCTCTGTGCCCGAGGCTAAAGGGGGGTCCAGCCCCGCTCCTGACGATTCGGAAAGTGGCGAGTGCGATGAACGAAGGATGAGTTGCTATGAGGAGTTGCGATTCGAGCGGCCGGAAGACAGAGAGTTCTATCAGCAACGTATGTACGGCACAACCTTTGTGCCTCAGCGGTTGCGCGGGTGGACAACGCTAATCGTTCGCAATGCGCGTTTCGAGCGCAAATCCACAGGCATTCGCTTCAATCAGGATCGAGACCGGGATGAATTTGCGGCAATGTTAAGCAAACGCTACACGTTTAAAAAGTCGGTACCGCGCTGCGATATTCCGCGCGAAAACTGGCAGAAACTTATGCGGAATCAGCCGGGTGCCGTATATTTGCATTATTACAACCGCGAGGACGCGGAGCAGGCCTCGCTTTTCTTTCGTGATGAGCTCGGAAATCCTCTGGAGCTTCGACTTGAGTACAGAGCTGGTGTGGTGATAAATCGCAGCTCTACCCCTGCCACCAGAAGCGCGTCTCAGAATCGGTCTCGGCGTTCAGGATCGGCCGAACAATTTGCACCGGAGTCATCTCCACTTTCGTCGCAGGGTGGGAGCGCGCGTAGCACGCCATCTTGGCGACGAGAGCGCCAGCGTACACCACGAGGCGATTATCGGCAGAGTGTGCTGAAAGGATCTGTAGTTTCGACGTTGCCACGCGACCAGGAGATCATCGAAGGAGGCAAAGGACGGGAAGAAGGTGAATTAGGAAACAGCACGACGACTGACACGATCGCCACGGACAGAAGAGAAAAAATACAACGAAGCAGATCCCCACCCCAGCGGCAGCACGTACGCAACATGCAAGCACCGCAACAGCATCGAGAAAGTTATCCTGCAGGCCTACACGAGCGTTCAAGGGGAAATCGCGGCTTCGACAGAAAACGATCGAGATCGCGTTCACGGCCCAGGGGCTCCCGTGGTGAGGACTGGGGTACCAAGGAGGGTCGTCGTCCACGGAATTTTAGTCCAGGAGATCGTAGCAATACCGGTCCCAGGCGACCTGTGTATCCGGACGACATGAATCGCTACGGAGGACGTGGCTATCAAAAGGAAGGACACCGTGGCCGCATGGGAGGTTCGAACTCGCGACCTCACTAGCTGATATAGACAACGAAAGCCAGCATTATTGTTACCAAGTGCTCAACAGAATAGCAAAGCTCGAATTCGTGGTAACTCTCCAAATATATAAGTATAAAACATGTTTTGCCGGACGCGATAGTGGGCAGTGAAGGAAGTATATAGCAATAACGACAAGGCAAGAAGAATTGAACAACACAACACTAATACTGTTAGTACTGTACCTAGATTCAGTGTAATCTCCACGGACCACGTTCCTGCTCGAAGTGCGTGCGGCCGACAGGAGCGAAAAACGAGTCGCTGTCCCAAGCATACGGAGACGACGGATAAAGCTCTCCACCATTGTGGCTCGCGGCAGTGTACAAAGCACCCGCCGTCCCGAAGTCCAAGCACTCGTTCATCATTCGTAGCTCGAGCATTTTCTCCATGGATCGGCTGTCTTGACGCTCCGACATGGGTGCTACCGGTAGAATGATGTCGTGCAGCTCGTCCACGGAGAAGTTGAAGGCCTGCTCCGACGACGTGCTGGTAGGCGTTCCGTTATTGTCCTCACCGGCCTTCAAGAACGCTACGGGGTCTGCCAGCCATCTCGGCGCACACTTGGCTAGAACAGGGCTCGTCGCGTTCTCGAGGCGTTTGTAGGTGTCGCTCTCGCGCTTGGTCGTCTTGGCAGCAGCGGCGTTGGCGTTGTCTGCAGTTCGCATCAGCTCCGTGAACGTCCTCTTGCGCCGGGTGCTGGAAGACACGCCGGCTGCTACCGCTCGCACGCCGTTGGCGGGCGGCCGCCGACTGATGAAGTCGGCCAGCTGCTGTGGGTAGCAGCGCACGAGGTGGTGGTGGCTGAAGGTGCAGACGCTGGACTGCGTCTTGGTCCACTTGCGGAAGCCAAAGTTGTTGAGCTGTCTCTGGAAGCTCGCGAATTTACCGTGCTTGAAGTACTTGGGCAGCACCGCGACCTCGAGGCGTTTGGTGTCGAAGATCTGGAAGTACGTGCCGTCCTTGGACCACGTCAGGATCGACTGGTCCTCGTAGTGGAGGATGTCGTAGAGGCTGCGGAGAAACTTGGGCACGCGCATGGCTCGGAGCGAGCTCGACTTGGAGACGGCCCCGAGGCCGCGCTCCGGATGGAGACCGAGCGGCGGCTGCTGCTGCTGCATGGGGGGCATCCGCACTCTGTGCATCATGTCGAGGGCGTTGCGATCAAAGGAGGGAACTGGAAACTGTAGCCGGCGATAGCTGCTCGGACGAGATCCAATTGCGAAGTGAGGTCGCGCCTGCCCGCCGCAGCTTGCGAACGTACCGCCGTTCCGCTTTCAGTGGAGCCTATCGGCTCTCGACGCCACCACCAGAAGCGCCGACGTGGAGCCTGCCCCAAACATACACACAGCCACGTACGCCGACGTTGCATGTTGCACGTTGCTTCGTGCGGCTGGGGCCAGTGCCGCTGGACTGCGCGGTTCCCCCGGTTCAGCCGGGACGCCTCTGCTCGCATCGTCCTCCGCAGTGCATGCCGGAAGCTTCGGGCCGGACGTTCTGGCGCACGTTGCGCATTTGGGCTGTCCCTCCTGGCCAGATGACCAGCAGCTGGTCAACTTCAACGCCGATGGCGGTGCCGGCGGCACACGGAGACTTAGCGGCACTGCCGCCGCTAAGTCTCCGTTGGCTCGCAAAATCCAGGTCTACCGAGTCGCGCGTGGCGCCAGTCTGGCGCCGTTAAGTGCAGCTCCAAACAGCGGAGGAGGGGCAGCAGTAGCACCAGCTTGCAGGGAGAGGATTGCTCCGAGCAATTTGCTCGTCCTACTGCGGAGGAGAATGCGTCTGGAGGCGGGGGGATGCGAAGCCTGCTTGTCAGCACCAGCACCAGCACGCGACTGGTATAGAGACTCTGGTCTACCGGCAATAGACCGTCTAAGTCATGCCGACGATTGCAATGCTCAGTGGCCGTCGCGCAGGAGCTGGCACTCATGGTGGCCGGCACCTTGAGTATCCCTCGCTGTGCAGCTGAGAGAGCTCGCTCGCCTGGTCATCGAGCTACCGGTACTGAACCTAGCCGTCATGATCGTCAAGGTGGGCCCCACCTGCCTGTGGCAAGACATTGTTGCGTTCACGCACCAGCTCCCGCAGCGCTAGCTTCTCATGGTGACGCGGTGCGCGTGATGTGGCCGGCCACAAGCAGAAAATCCCGGCGGCGCTGAACGAGCACCATTGCAAGGGTGCAGCGACAGCTGGGCACCATTGCAAGGGTGCTGCGACAGTTGGGCCGACACCGTGACGGGGCTCCGACCCCGAGGGCTATTGGTAATGGTGCTGCATCCACGCCGGTGCTGCACCGCTGCGGTTAGCTGCTTCCGGTGCGGCAAGGCGGAGCTGATTTCACCTACGACGGAACGGTGTCGTGCGTGATTCGAACGGAGCTCAAGGTTGCGGTTAGCGGTGTCCAGCGAGCTGAGGCCTGCAACTGGAGCGTGATGTCACCGTTGTGCTGGGCCCCGCTGACTACTAGCCGTAGCTCTGGCATGTCGACGAAAAGCAGAGATCATATATTGCTAGAACCGCTAACTGCCGCCGCTGGCAACAACTACTGATTTCAACAGGACTACCACTGAGTCCTCTTGAAACCCTCTGGCCGCGAACTTTCCCCGCGGCGTCTAAATGATATCGAACACCTTCTTGAGCTTGATGACGAGCTGCCAGTCCTCCTTCTGCAGGTCTTCCCTGAAATTCTCCTTCAGCGCGTCGATGCTCTCACGCGTCAGGCGCGACACGAGCTTGTTGTTGTGGTCGAAGTGGCGGCCGTACATGACGCTGCTCTCGTTGTCTATCCGCACAGCCACTGACGCACCCTTTTTGGCGCGGTCCACCTCCTTGTGCTCGCGCTCAATGGAGCCGACCTTGCCCACCAGGAAGCCACCTGCGGACGGCACAACGAGCGGCGTGCCCACCTTCAGGATGCCCTCTTCGACATCCACGCCAAGAATGATCGGATCCTTTTTGTTGAATACGCAGTTTGGCAGGATCTTCAATACGCACGGGAACACGGCGACCTCCGCGAACTCCTCGCGGCGTGCCTGACGGAAGTTGTCCATGTACGCCGTGAATTGATCGAACAGGTGGTAGATGATATCAGCCGTGAAAATGCGCACGCCGAGCTCGGTGGCCAGCTCCGTAGCATCACTGTGAACCTTTACGTCGAATGCCAGAATGGTGCCGAACTCGGGCTGGTGTTCCAGCTGTACCGAGGCACGCATAACATCCTTCTTGTGCACGGGTCCGATGTTCACGCACGAGACCGGAATGGGCGGGTCACACGAACGCAAGAACTCCAGAAGTGCCTCCAGGGCACCAAGCGTCGAAGCCTGCACCATCACACCGCGGCGGGTGGCCTTCACCGAGTCCAGGATGCCCGTCAGGTCGGACATGACCGAGTCCTTGAGCTCCTCGACATCGTCATCGGGGCCAACCACGTAAATCTGCGTACCTGCAACTGCCTTTTCAAGACCCTGCGCGCAAATCTTAACGCCCATTGCAGCCTTCATCTTCTGGTGGTGGATGTACTCGCCCTTCACACGGATTTCCTTCATGGGGTGCGGGATCAGCAACGAACGGATGGTCGTCACAACAGGTCCGTCCAATGTACACACGACAATAGTCGCGCCTTCCTCCAGCGTACCATTCACCAGAATCGTATCAATTGTAGTACCGAGACCCTCGATAACCTTCACTTCAAGCACGGTACACTGCAGAATATCCACGAAAGCCAGCGACTTCGCCATGCGCTCCTGCGTCAAACGCGTCAGCATCATAAGCAGATCTGGCACACCCTCGCCCGAGATGGCACTAGTGGGAATGAGCGAGACTGTGCGCGCCAGGTCCTTGTTGCGCCAGTACACCTCAGCGTTCAGCTTCTGCTCGGCAAACTCAACGATAATCGACTTCATGCGGTCCTCAAACTCGCGAATGACGTGTTCGTTCTGGTGCTTGAGCGCCTCCTGGACGGGCATATCGGGCATCGTCTTCCAGCCGTAGCAGCGATCGATCTTGTTCAGCGCCACAACAAACGGAGCCTTCTTCTGGCGAAGCAGACGCAGCGACTCCAACGTCTGCGGTTCCAGACCGTGCATGATATCAACCACCAGAATGGCGATATCACACAGTGACGAACCACGCGTACGCAAGTTCGTGAAAGATTCGTGACCGGGCGTATCAATCACAAGCAAACCGGGCAGGCGGTACTCCAGTTTCATAGTCTCGGCGAGGCGCGCCGTTTTCTGCTTGATGGCTTCCACGGGGAAGAAGGTCGCACCAATCTGCTGGGTAATACCACCAGCCTCCGCGTCCTGCACCTTGGTCTTTCGGATGTTGTCAAGCAGCTTAGTCTTACCGGTATCGACGTGGCCCATGATACAGCAAATAGGCGAGCGGAGGTTGTCCAGAGACACGTTGGCGCGCGCGGCGGCCTCACGCTCACGACGACGTTCAGCCGCCTCCTTCTTCTTGCGATCCGCCTCCTGCTTAGCCTTGGAACGCTGGCGTTCCTCCTCATCGTCCAGACGCATCTGCTCAGCCTGCTCTTCCTGGCGCTTCTTCAGTGCAATGCCCTGTTGGCGCAGACGCTCCTGCTCCTTCTTCTGCTCGAGCACCAGAAGATCCTCGTCTCCGTCGCTGTCGCTCTCATCGGCAGCGGCCTCTTCCTTCACCTCCTGCAGCTTGTCCTCCAGCGAGGCCACGACGTCGCTGGTCTCCCAGTCCTCGTCGTCCCACGCGTCGGGCGCCTCGTCCTCCTCGGCCTGGCCCTGGGCGGCATCCTCCGCCTTCTCCCAGTCGTCCACTTCTTCCTCCTCCTCCTTCACAACCTTCTTCGACTCGACCTTCTTGACCTCCTCCTTCTTCGGCTCGTCTTCCTTCTTGTTGTTCTTCTTGTTCTTCTTCTTGTTGTCCGTGTACACGACCTTCTTCTTCTCGCCGGCAGCGGTGGGCACAATTCCGGCCTGCTGCATGGCCTCGAGGGCCGCCTGGGCCTTGGCCGCCTTCTGCTTCTGGGCCTTGGTCATGTACGTGCCCTCCTTCTTCTGGCGCTCGATCTTGGCGGCGCGCGCCTCCTTCTTCTTGCGGCGGGCCTCCTCCTCGCGCTCGATCTCCGCGAGGCGCTTGGCCTCCTCCTCCTGGGCGATGCGCTCCTGCTCCAGACGCTCCTGCTCGAGGCGCTCCTGCTCCGCCTTGAGCGCCGCCTGGCGCTCCATCAGCGCCTTGGCCGCCGCCGACATGGGCTTCTTCTCGTCGTCCTTCTTGGCGTCGGCATTGGGTTTCTTCTTGCCCTTTTTCTTCTTCTTCTTGTCGTCCTTCTTCTCGCCTCCAGCGGCGGGGGTCACGCCCAGAGACGCCAGGTACGCGGCGGCGGCGGCGTCAACGTCCGACGGCTTGTCCTCCGTCTTGTTGCTTGCCTCCTCCTGCTCTTGCGCCTGCTCCTGCGCCTTAGCGCCCTCGTTGGGGGTGAACTCGTTCAGCAGGTCATCGAGTTCGTCCGAAGCGGGGGCCGTGGTCGCGGCCTTCTTGGCGTTCTTCTTCCCCTTTTTCGGCGCCATCTTGGCTCGGTTCGTCTTCAGTGGATGTGTGGAGGATTCTGGTTCTGAGGCTCGCCAATCAATGGCTCACACGATTCTACCCGGCCATACTGAGCCCAAGATAAGCAGATTGCCAAAACCGGCGTACGCTACAATCACACCGGTAATTTAACAGCACCTCGACTCCAGGGCGACGGCAGTATCAGTCCTCCACACCTCCATTCAGAACGGTAGCACACGGCGGCGGATGCAAGGAAGAACTATTGCAACGAATCGCACTGCCCAACAAAGATGAAAAAAATCTGAAGTTGAAATGGGGGTCGACTACACTGTAGAATCTACACTCTACGCTGTGATAACGCTGGCCAGGGTCTACAGCAGAAACGGGATGATCGCTCGGCGGTTCGCCGGGTACTCCTCGCGGAACTTGTCTTGGTACCAACAATGGTTGCTCATCGCCCGGGGCACGAGGTTCGTAGCAGTGTACACAGCGAACGACAGACCTGCGGGCGATTGGGACAGCAGCGTCCAGCCTGTCCACTCCAGCAACTCGCTCAAGTAGTTGGGCGACGACACGTACTCGAAGAGGCCTCCGTAGGGGATCTTGTAGCCCGATTCGCCAGGCTTGCGCAGATTAATCAGCACTTGGTCCGAGTAGACGTTCATCGACAGACCGAATACGAAGAGAGCAACTCCAGCGTAGAACGAAGGCCGTTCAAACGCGTCGTCCCCACTGTAGTCGCCAAATTGGCTCAGGTACCGAGCGTTGATGTAGGCGTTGATCATGTTGTAGAAGTCCCCGGAAAGCATCACGGTCAGCGGCATGCGTTTGTCCTTGTTGGTCCGAATCAGGAACGGATACACGTAGGATCGGTAGACGTAGTGGCATCCCCATAGGCTTGCTGCGATGAGAGGAGTAGTTTCTGAGCGGTGCTCGCCCCATGAGTAAACGATTGCAAACCAAATGGCCGAGGGGCTCTCCATCAGGACCCAGCCGAGGCGCGTGTTCACCGTTGGCCCCCACCCGGGTCGAACGTGACGCCCGTACGGTGCAGTGATGAAGGTCGTCGCCACATACGTCACCACGCCCAGTGCGAAGACGCCCTTGACCAGCCAGCCATGCAGCTCTTCTTCTGTCTTGATCCCGAGCAACTCCATTGTGGCGTGAACGTCAAAATCGAAAGCGTATCCGACACCAACCAATCAGCGAGTTGTGGCAGACTCTATACAATACCGTGGTAAGACCCTCCACTTCCATTGGCATCATCCCGCTAACCCCGCAGCCTGCAATGCAATTGGAAGCAGATTCTCCCCTGTAGGTCACCACCGGGTTCCGCCGTTCTATTACTGTTTTGCAACGGCAACTGTCCTGTAGTCAACGATGCCATCCTGGTTATCCCTCTTGCTAAGCTACGCCAAATCCACAGCTATCGAACGAGAGGACTGCGCTCACTGGGCCGGTAGTGTGGGTTGACTTGGCACCGCGATCTTGGTAACTCAGCATAACGCACGATGTAAACCGGAAAACGCACGCCAGCAGCACACATTCGAGTTCGTTCTCACGGTAGGTAGTTCGCCGATCACTGCGTTGGCGACACGGTGTACACACCGGCCGGGGTCCGTTTTCAGGGTCATGGGATGCTTTATTCAAATAGGGGCGCGTGCCGCGAGAAGTCTTTCATCCGCCGTCATTCCACGTGTCAACCGATCACTCGTCTGTTGAACGTAGCGAGCACGCACACCCGTTAAATGCAATGTACCAAAACAACTATGCATAGTCTCGAGCTTGAAGTTCAAGCCGAAGACGAGCATCGAGCACCCGTCTGCTGGATGCGCCACGACTCCATCTTTATGCGTCCTTCATGTAGGTGTCCATTTCGTTGTCCAGGTCTTCGGCAGTCTTGGACGGAGCAGAATCTCTGCCACGACCGCTGCAGCACGAGCAAAAGCAAAAGGTTAGAATCACTTTTGACAACAACAGCTATGAAACAACAATAATCGTACCCCTGGCTGTCCTTGTCACCGCGTCCGCGGCGTCTGTTGCGACGGCCCTTCGGCTGGTCATTGTCGTTGTTGCCACCACTGCACAAACACCAATCCATCAGACGCCACCACCAACTTAATCGGCGTGTACGTCATTCGCGCTTACCCAAAGGAAACCTTGAACTTCACATCCTTGCCTTCACGCTCAAGTGCCGTGCCAAAGAGACCGTTGCGGACATTCTTGTCCGAGTCCAGGGCAATCTGCATCGGCTGGCCGTCCAGAGTGCGTCCTACGCAGTACCAATTCCAATAGCGCTTAGAATCAAGCGGAAAGCGGCAAATACACCGCAGTGACTCACCATCGTATTGCTTGATGGCCTTGTCTGCGTCCGAGCGGCGGGTGAACCACACGCGAGCGATGCCCTTGGAACGACCCGAGCGGTCATACACAATCTCAGCCTTGGACACTTCGCCAACCGTGCCAAAGAGCTCGCGGACTTCTTCCTCCAGGATGTCGAACTTGAGGTTCTTCACCAGGATCTTCGTGCCGGGGCTGGCCGAGTCCTTGCCGCCGAGACGCGACAGGATGGAGGACGAGCCGCCTAGACGTAGGTAGGAGATCAGGACGTCCGTGTCAGTATATCCTTGTCCCCGCCACTGAGCGAATACACACACGCGCACCTTTCTTGCCGCCCTTGACGGGCTTCTTGACGACCACGGAGCGTCTCTTGCCGCCGCGGTTGTTGCCGCTGTCGGGGGCGTCGTCCAGGTCAACGTCCATATCATCGTCGTCATTGCCGCGCTTTGGGACAGCAGGAGACAAGGCACGTGTGAATTTCTGTCTGCACCAACGCAACGTAACGTCTGTCCCCGTCGCTAACAGTAAGGCGCCGTGCTCCCCGCAAAGGGGCGACTCTGCATGTCCAGCGCAGAGACCGAAGAGGGAGTGGGTTGCCTTCCGTAGCGCAGGAAGAGACGGGGAGAAGAAGAAATAGACCGAGAGGCTGGGGCGCCCCTCCAGGTCGACACGACACTTACAGAGCGCGAGTAGGGCTGGTTGCGGCTGCGGTTGCGCCGGCGCTCGCTGCGGATGGGTCCGGCCGCGTCCTTGTCCTTGTTGGCCTTGGCCGGGCGCGACGCCGGGTTGGAGGCGCGGGTCTTCTTCTGGGCGATCAGGTCGTCCAGGCTCATGTCGAGGGAGGCTAGGATAGACGACATATTGGTCTCTAGGGGGCTGGTTCACTGAGCGTACGAGAACAGGGAAGCGGCAGTCAGCACAGCAAGCGAAGGTTGGGGGGTTGAGGCATTCTATAGGGCAGGATTGGGCTCGGAGGGCCTCCGGGAGGCGGCTGCGGTCGTACCTGAAGGTTTCTTCGTCGAGTGAGCCACGAATCGCTGGAAAAAAGCCCAGTGAGGGGGAATGTTGCGCGAAGCTCGTGCGACGTTCGGACCACCTTCCATAATGAGCCCGGTAGAAAAACAGAAACGGACAAAAGCGCGATCCAAAGCGGCGAGAAGCGCCGAGTATCAGTTCGAGTTTGCCATGATGAAGACGCTCCTGGGCGCCGCGTTGTGCGGCCTGGCGGCTGCGACGTCGGCCGTGTCGGCCTCCACCCTGTTCCCCCACGTACCGGTCTTGCTGTGGTCCCAGAGCCCGTGCGTCCTCTCTTCCTTCTCTCCGTTGTGTATATTTGCGTTGGATCTTACAGAGCTTCGCTGTGTGTCGCGCAGCGTCTTCGCTGGCTCCAACGCCTACCTGAGCTCCGAGATGGACGAGACCGCCGTGGCGTCGGCTGTCGAGCGCGTGCTGACGCGTGACGCGAGCGCTGACAAAGAGGTGCGTCTGTGGTCTTGGCAACATCGTCGTCCTCCCTACCCGTATCTGACTGACAGCTCGTGTTGCTCCTATTAGGGCGTGCTGAGCTCTCAGCTCTCTTCGTCCCAGCACTCAGAAGTGATGTGTTTGTTCCTGCTGCCGTCGCTGACTTCGGAGGACGTGTCCCAACTCGCCAGCGCGGCGGGGCAGGGATCCTTCGTACAGAAGGCTGTGCAGAGCTCCAAGTCGTCGGTGGTGATCCCTCACACCACCCGCGCCAAGCCTCTCCTCCCCGAAATGACGGGTGTCCAGCCCCACATCGTGGCCGTCCAAGACCTGGATGTGTTTATTGCGTCCACGGAGGGCAAGACGCTGCTCTCCAACGGCAAGACGGACCTGCTCATTGTTCAGCTCCCGGAGACCATGTCGCTGCCCGACGTGGACGCCGCGATCCAGGCGGCCTCCAGCAGCCTCAACGCCGCCACCGGGTCCAAGGCTGACTTCGGCCTTACTGGCAACGACGCCAGCTCGCTGCAGCTCCAGGACCCGCTCGCTCGTCGCCTTGCCGCACAAACCAAGTCCAAGACGAACTCGTCCGCCGAGGCTGCGATCTTGTGCGAAGCGGGCTACATCCTCGGGTACAGCGCGGCGGGCAGGGCCTTCTGCTTCTCGCACTATGTGAACATCACGCCCGACATCATGGCGGGCCTCCTCTTCGGACTGCTGTTCATTTTTCTGGCGTTCATCGGTCTGGGCGTGCTCCACCAGATCCAGACGCCGCAGAGGTACCCGCTGCACGGAGCACCACGCGGCAAGGAGTTCTAAGCGCGTCGACTATGGGCCTGAACACCGGTATCATCAGCAGCACAGCCAGCAGAAGCAAGAGCATGCACAATGAAAGTTTTATATTCCCCAACGTCTATTCTATCCAGGTGCCGTCACCGCGAGTCCTGCAGCACGCGAATGTGCAGCGAGCAGCCGGTGCATGGCACCACGTCCACGCCGTCCTGCAGCTCCTCCTCCGTGACCTCGTACACGTCTCCGCAGCGGCACTGGTGCGTGAAGAACACCTCGTCCTCGTCGCCGCCCTCGCCCGGCAGGACCTCGCGCTGCATGTCTGCGAGCGGGACGTCGTCCGAGACCACGATCACCTCCTGCTCCCTCTTGCGCACCAGCTCACTCTGCTGCAGCTTGGCGTCGTACTGCCGCCGCAGCTCGGCGCTGCGCAGCGTCTCGTAGGCCTCCTGCACGCGCAGAAACTGCTGCTCGTCCTCCTTGCTCGGGTCACTCGCGCGCTTGTCCGGGTGGCATCGGCGCGCCGCCTGGTGGTAGGCACGCCGGACGTCGTCGGCGCTGCAGGTCGCCGCCAGGCCCAGCACCTCGTAGCAGGAGGGCGTAGCCATGCGGACGATGAAGGTCCACCCTTGGGCGCTATAGTTCGGGGTGGCATCCAATCACCCGCGAGCCGTGATTGGATGCCTTTTACCCTTTCAAAGCCATACGGCACGTTCGAGGAACTGAACGCCCTAGCCCTGTTCTTCGCACAAGTCTCAGCGTTGCAGTCCTCCACTCCGCGTGCAGTCGCCGCCTCCGCCGTCTGTAGACGCGTGTGATCCGCCGCGTCGTGAAGCTGGCGCGTCTTCTCCTCGTGGCCGATGGCGCTGCAATGGTGCGTGCAATTCCCAATCCTCTGGCTCTGCCCATGTTGAACCTCTTGGTTGAGAGACGTGTCCTCCCTCCTCACTTGCGTCTCTCCATGCTCCGCAGAGCCTCCCTACGAACGGCGGGACTGATCGAGGCGACTTCGGCCCAGTGGCCGCACTCGCCACGCACTCGTTCCCGTTGTTGCCGCGTGCACGGCCGTTGCCGCCGTCCTACTCCATCTCGCGCTCTCAGATCGTCGCCAGCTCCGCCAACGTCCATGGACTCTCGCGCAAGCGCAGCCACAGCGGCGAGTCGCTCTCAACGCAGTCTGTGGGCACACCGCCTCTCATCGCGTTCGCAGCGCCGCACGTGTCGTTCGCTTCTTCCTCTGCGCCTCCGGCGTCGTTGACAGGGACTTCCAGCGCCGTTGCGACTGCGTCACTTTTGCCGTCTCTCAGGTGCCAGGTGCCAGCACCTCCAAGCGCCAAGCGACTGCGCCGCGAGCCGCTGAGCCCCACGTCGGTGGGAGAAGTCTCCGATGCCAAGAAGTTGCCTCCTGCAAAGACCGCAGTGGCGGCTTCTCCCGGTGCCGCGCAGATGCAGTCGATGCTTCGCGGACTGCAGCATCTGTCGACGTGCAGCTCCAGCGGTTGCTCAAACCCATTGTGTGTCTCCACGCGGGCTTTCGTGGACAAAGTGAAAACGCATCGCTCGAGCATGGCGGGCAAAGCGACGCATGACGAGAAACGGTGCGGCGCGTGCAAGCTGTGGGGGGCCATCGTGAGGGCGCACGCCCCGACCTGCTCCGCTGGTGCTTTGTGCCGCGTGCCTGGGTGCTCGCGCAGCCGTGACTTTAGCTGTGAATGAAGCAGAACGTCCTCCCCCAAGCTCAAGCGACTAACTTAAACATGTTTTCTTTTCTTCTTCTTCCTGGCGGTCATCATGATGTGTGATGTGGTGAGCGCCTGTGGGCGTTATTTTCGTTGTGGGAGTATGCACTCTAAAACCGGCAGTTCAGCAGCACTTCGTTCGCTTCCAGCAGTACGAAAACCGGCAGTTCAGCAGCACTTCGTTCGCTTCCAGCAGTGCGAAAACCCACACTCCGTTTGCAACGGACTTGAGAGACAGCGGTGAGGACGTGGGCCCACGCAGCTAACATGGTGCTGAAGTTTTGCAGTCCTCTCTGGAGTGAGGAGCCTGCTGCTGGATCACCGAGCAACCACGATTCGGAAGAAGACCGCGGGACTGCAGAGGGACAGCGATCGCGTGCCGAGCGAACTTGGGATGAACTGCTGACTGCCGCTTTTCGAGCTAAGCAAAGTGACGACTCGAATCGCTGGGAGAAGGAGTTTAGTGTCTTCTTCGACGACAGCAAACCTGTGGGTCTGGGCTTCCAGCCTGCTGCAAAAAGCAACAAGTTCAGTCTCGTGCCTGCTGAAAGCTACGCTTGTGTCGTTCGAGATGTGGCACCTGCGGGACTCGCTGCGGACTACAATGCGCGGTGTCGAGCTGCAGGTGACTACTCCCGCATTATCGTGGACCAACTGCGAGTGCGCGGAGTGAACGAGCAGGACGTCGCCAACGTTGCCTACGCTGATGTTCTTCAGATGTGAGTGCTTTGTGTATTCGTCAATTCTTTTGCTAGGGTCATATTCCAATGCTGTTGTTGTTTGCTCTTAGGATGCGTGATGCGAAGCCAGCGTTGACCTTGACACTTGTGGACATCACTTCTGGGTTAGTGAACGCTGGCCTCGAAGAGCGATCAAAAAGCGCGGGTAGTCTAGCTCCTACGAAACAACCTCGACGCAGGAGTAGTCTATCCATGGGGCCAGGGAATCCCAACTCACGACGCAACAGCCATGCCAGTCTGGAGATTAAAAACGACTGTATTCAACTCCCGGAGACAACTAACGCAGAAGCTGAAGGTTCGGACGCGTTGCTGAAGACCGAATATTTCGAAGTGAGCCAGCAGCTCAGCTCAGTCAGAGAGCAACTCACTGCACTACAGCAAGAACGTGAAGAGGCTGTGAAGAGGGAGCAGGACGTCGCAGCGCGCCAGCTTGAAAACCTACTGCAGGAAACCCGCAAAGTGCAGCGAGAGCGTGATGACATGGTTGCAGTCAACAAGCTACTACTGAGGCACAAGCGTGCATCGGCAACAACGCAAGCCGAACTGGAAGCGGTGAAAACCGAGCAAGTGCAGCTGCAACGTCATCAAGAAGAGCTTGAGCAGACTCTGCGAGACTTGCAGGCTGAGCTTGCAGAGCAGACAGCGGCTGCAGAAGAAAGTCGGGAGCAAGTGAATCAGATTCGACACGAGAAAGAGATGCTGGCACTGCAGTGGCAAGAAATGCAAGAGGAGCACCAAGACACGCAGAAACAAGTGGACGAATTGCATGACCGACTTGTTGACGCCCAGCGAGCGCATCGTGCAGTCGAGGTTGTGCTCGCAGCACTTCGAACATCGCATGCAGCAAAGACCCAGCAGGTTAGAGAGCTCCAAGCTGCCCTAGAAATCGCCAACTCGCGCGCTGAAGCAGTTCCGCCTGCTGAGGGAATTCGTCCTAGTACAGATACTCCTGTAGTCGCTCAACTGGGTCAGCAGAAGCCAACATCACCACCACAAGCGGAGACGAAGGCGCCAGCTGCATCCCTCCCATTACTGGAGCGTCTGAAGGACGGAACCCTGGACCTGAACGAGCATCGAGAGGAGTTGTTGGCGGAATTTTCGTGCCATGATCAGCAACTACAGCAATTGCAGGAACAAGTGCGCGCGCTGGAGCTGGTGAATACTACAAGCAAGCAGCTGCTGGCTTCGCTGCATGAGGAGCTCCGCGAGGCCCAGAACCGTGAGCGCAATATGCGCGGGGAGTTCAGTGCTGAGCTCGAAGTTGTCCGAAAAAACGTAGGGGAGGAAGCGCAAGGCGTACAAAATGATCTGAAGCGCCAGATACGCGAGCTCGAGCAACGTTGTGAGGACGAACGAGCCGAGAAACTCCGCCTGCAGGTGGCAGTGGGCGAATTGGAGAGTGCCAGTCGAGCGCGTGCTACAGCTCAAGCCAAGGACCAGGAGTTTCTTGCGCAATTCAAGAGACAGCTTGAAAACGGCATTGTAGTGACCAAGTTCGGGGCACGCGGTGTGCCTCACCAACGTGTTGTATATGCAGACGCCCAGTGCCACTGGCTGTCTTGGCGCTCGCCTGCCACGTCGGTCTCCCACGGCTCGCTGATGCAACCGAAGGCTGACGCGAAAGCCGACACGTGCGATCTGGTGGAGGTGCTGCCAGGCGCAACTACGGAGACCTTCGCTCGCCAGCGTCCTGATGCACCTGGCCGCTGCTTCTCGCTCGTGTTCGTTCACCCTTGTCGAACATTGGACCTACAGGCAGACACTGCCGCACAGTGTCAGCAGTACCTTCGAGGCTTTCGTTTGCTGCAGGATGAAGCTGCTGTTAAGCGTCGCTAGGCCCTTATCATACTTCCAGTACATAGTTCATCGACTGCAGCTTCAATATTGTCATTTCACCATCGGCCTACTACCAACGACTTCGAAGTACTCTATCCGGATAGTAATGATGGAGCGTCGGCACCACAGGTGGTTCTTGAGCTCGATAAACTATCACCAAGGTGATGATCACCGTAGGCACATCGATATTTCGGATAAGCTGCAACTTGCTTTCCCACGATATGAGCATACAATTCCATTTTGTTTTTTTCTATTGCTTTCTGGTTGCGCAGCGACTTCCTCCTGCTAGTTAGTGATATCGTCTACCTACGGCGGTGGGGTCCTCACCACTCAACCTGACTGATTAGCTCGATGGAATACACTTACTCGCTCAGCCCTTCCTTGATGCCGGCAACGACCTGCTGGTACTGTGGGAATCGAGGAATGTCTCCGGAGTAAACGAGGCTAGGCGGGTTCTGCATGGCCTCCTTCACAATTCGCTGGATGTCTGCAGCCGTGACCTGGTCGATCTTGGCGCATACGGACTCGGGCGTCTCACGCTCGCCGTACGTGAGCAGCTGACGACCAATGTCTTCGTACAGGATCATGCGGGATTCGAGGTTCATGAGCACCGACGACTTGAGCTGGTTCTTGGCACGCGCGAGCTCGATCGCATCGACGGGCCGGTTGGCGACGCTCAGCATCTGGTTACACAACAGCGCCACGAGGTTGCTGGTGTGCGACGGGAGGCAAGCGCCGTAGATGCCGAGCAGACCGACGTCGGCGTGGATGGAGGAGAAGGCGAAGGCCGACTCGACCCAGTAGAAGCGGTTCAGCACGCTCGTGTACAGCCGCGAGTACATGCCCTTGCCAGGTCCACCGGCAGAGAAGCTGTCACCACCGCCCAGCAGCGTGTGCAGCACACAGATAGGCACGAGATCCTCGTGGTGCCAGCCACCCGTGGGGAACGCCAGCGCCGCGTACGAGAACTCCGACTCCGGGTTCGGGAGCGGGTACAGTCCTCCAGTGTAGATCACCGGCTCCAGCGTCTCGGGGGTCGAGGGCGTCGCCATGGGCGTACCTGCCGGGGCCACGGGGACATCGGCGAAGAACTTCTCCGCGTATTTCACCAGTCGTGCGTGGTCGACACCCGATCCGGCAAGAACCACCTTCTGCGCGACAAAGTGCTCGGCGCGGAACTTCTTGACCTTCTCCACGGTGAGTGCGTCGATCTTGTCCAGCGGGCACTGCAGCGGGCGTCCCAGCGGCGTGTCGGCTCCGTAGGCGGCTGCGTGGATGAACTCCTGCAGCATGGCCGGCGGGTTCTCCATGAGGTCCTCCGTCTGGATGCGCATGATGGCCTTGATGCCCTCCATCTCCTCCGGCACGAGGTCCACGTTGAGGATGGCGTCGGCCAGCAGCTCCAGCCCCTTCTCCACGTTGTCACGCAGCAGGTCGATCGTGTAGATGATCTGCTCGCGGCCGCACGAAGACGTCGTGAGCGCGCCGATGTCCTCGATCTCGTGCACCAGCTGCGCGTGCGAGCGCGACGTGGTGCTCTTGAAGCCGAGGTGCTCCAGCAGGTGGCTCACGCCCACGCTGTCGTCGTCCTCGAAGCGGCTGCCGGCGTCGATGAAGATGCCGAGCGTGGCCGCCTGGCCGTACGTCTCCTGCGAGATGACGCGCAGTCCCGAGGGCAGCACTGAGATCTCCGTCTGCGGGGGCTTGAGCTGGCTCGCGGGCTTGAGCGTGGGCAGCCCCGGTAGCTCGTGCTCGAGCGACAGCTGCGGCTTGGCGTCCGTGGGCACCTCCGGCCGCAGAATGTCCTTAGGGTCCACGCTCTGCGAGGGCGTGGGCGCCTGCGAGAAGGCGCGCGTCGGCAGCGTTTGCAGCGGTGCCATGCGGCTGCCGGCCACGCGCACGGCCGCGCGACGCAGCGTCTGGAGGCTACGCAGCGAAAGCATCTACCTACTGAGTGTCTGCTACGTCGAGACTTGGATAATGGGCGATGGAGCTCCGTCCGACCACTTCGACCCTCAGAATGAGTACTTTGGTGTGGTCTACACCAACGTACCATGATATCGGTACACGTTACCCTATCATCTCGAGCTCCAGCCATTATTCGATCGTCACCATGGCCGGCAAGCGCAAGAAGACGCACTGGACCGTGCGCCGCAAGAACAAGCAGGCGCGGCGCGACGGCCAGCCGGACGACGACAAGCCGCAGGATGCAGAGCCGCGTCCGGACCGCCGCGCCGACCGCTCGGACGCCGTCCACCCGGGCTCCTACGCGGCGCAGCGCCCGACGGTCGCAGCAGCAGCTGCCGACTCTACTGCGTCGCTGCCGACCAAGCGCCGCTACGGCCTGTGGGTGGCCTTCTGCGGCAAGAACTACAGCGGCATGCAGATGAACGAGGGCGTCAAGACCATCGAGGCGGAGCTCGAGCGCGCGCTGTTCGAGGCCGGCGGCATCGCCGAGAGCAACTACGGCTTCCTGCAGAAGATCGGCTGGAGCCGCGCGGCCCGCACGGACAAGGGCGTCCACGCGGCGGGGCAGCTGCTGACCGCCAAGCTGCACGTGGGCGACGACATCCCGGCCTTCGTCTGCAAGGTGAACGCCGCGCTGCCCGAGGACATCCGCGTGATGCACATGGTCACGGTCACCAAGAACTTCAACGCCAAGATGACGTGCGACCAGCGCACCTACGAGTACCTGGCGCCCACCTTCATCTTCGCCCAGCGCGCGCGCTCTGCAGCCGCGAAGGAGTCGGAGAAGACGGAGGAAAAGGGAGATGAAGCGGCTGCGCAGTGGCCGTCGGACCTGCGCGACTCGGAGGAGGGCTTTGACGACAATATGGTGATCGATAACACGACGCTGGAGGCGCACAAGGCGTTCCGACTGAGCGACGAAACGCTGGAGAAGCTCAACACTACGCTGAAGGAGTATGTGGGGACCCACAACTTCCACAACTTCACGTCCAAGATGGAGCCGACGAACCCTCAGGCTAAGCGCTTCATCATTTCGTTTGAAGCTGAGCGACCGTTCGTGCAGAACGACATGGAGTGGGTGCGGCTGCGTGTGGTCGGCCAGAGTTTCTTGCTGCACCACATCCGCAAGATGATCGGCACGGCCGTGGAAATCGTTTCCGGTGTTACGGACGCCTCGACGATTGAGCGCGCGATGCGGTTGACCAAGATGGACTTGCCCAAGGCGCCTAGTGTGGGTTTGTACTTGGCGCAAGCACACTTTGAGGTGTACAACTTGAAGATGGCGGAGTCAATTCAGACATCCCACCCACCGCTGAACCTGAAGGAGCCCGCCGTCGCTGCTGCAGTTGAGCAGTTCAAGCGCGATTTCATCTTTGATCATATTATGAAGCACGAAGAGCGCACCCGCACGTATGCGAAATGGCTGCGCACAATGGAGGTGTTGCCGTTCGACTACGTGGCGAAGCCCTATTTGGAGTGGAAGAAGGAGAAGGAAGAGGAAGCCGAGCGTACTGGTCGTGCTGGTAGACGCGAACTGGCTAAGGCAGCGCGAGCGGAGATCGCTGCTCAAACCAACAACACGATCGAGCCACCAGCCACGGAAGAAGTTGCTAAGCCGGCGGAGGAATCGACCGCCAGCTGAGATTTCAACTCGGGAACAACGCACCTTGGAATCCTTTTGCTCATCATGAATAGACTGCGGGCTTGTTACAATTGGGATCGACAGTTTGGGCAAGCTGCATCCAGTCATGTGGGTCAAACACCATGACATCCACGTGCCAGACATAGCAGCTTCTTGTCACAATAATACTAACGTGGTGCTCTCCGAAACCATCGGCATATTTTTAGGGGGCTAACTGCTTCGGGCATGTGTGACTTTTCTTGTGAAAGGGGCAACGTGTTTCGCGTGCGGGGAGCTCTGGGCTCACTGAGGTCGCCATCTCCAACGCCGTGGCCGTATTGTAGACGTGCGACGCCAACTTCGAATTGGTCGGAAGGAAAGTGTCGCCATGCGGGACTCCGTGGGTGCCGTGGAGCTTTCAGAAACAGCTTTGAAGCTGTCAAAGGTGATCGAACGCGAAGCTAGACGGAGATCAGAAGTGCACAGCTCCAGGTTAGCCCATCTTCAATCTCATTTTCCGTCGTTTTCACGGCTGAAAACGGTAGACCAGAGTCAGCGAAGCCAGCGGAGCGTTCGCAGTCGTCGGTCAATGTCTGTAACGCCGACACCGGAGGAAGCCACGATAGTCACAACAGCGGAGACCAGCAGCCCTCATTTACCGGCTGTCGACGTGTTCAAAAGCACGAAAGGAAGTCTAACTCGTCAAGGTTCTAAGACCGTCTCCGAGTCTCATACCGAAGATGCTGAAGAGCCTTTGGGTTGTATGCAGAAGATGTGGCTTTTCTTCGAGGACCCCCAGTCGTCTACCCCCGCCTACTACTTTTCGCTGAACATTTATGGGTTTATCTTATTGTCCACATTCGTCTTTGTCGCTGAAACGGAGGCTGTTTTCGACCCTTACATGGTGGTGCTTACTTCTCTGGAGGCCCTTTGCGCTGGCGTCTTCTCATTTGAGCTTGTTGGTCGCTTTCTTGTGTGTCCCAGTAAGCTGGCCTTCCTCCGAGGTACGTAGTTGAAATTCGTGATGCTGGCTACTGTTGTTTTGAATTCTGACGACGTCAATGTTTGCCCTACTTCACGCTTTTAGATTACTCCAATTGGATAGACTTTGTAGCAGTCTTCCCTTTTTACATGGAATCATTGTTGGCTGTGGATAATGCCGGATCCTTGGGGGCCATTAGGATCGTGCGACTTACCCGCGTGGCACGCGTCCTGAAGATGTCACGGTACTCGTCAGCGATTCAAGTTTTCACACAGGCCATCTCCATCAGTATCAAGCCGTTGACCATGCTAATCTTCCTCATGTCGATCGCGATGATTATTTTCTCGTCCGCCATCTACTTCGCGGAGTTTACGAATGATGGTTGTCGTGCAGGCGGATGGATGGGCAAGTGTGAGGTTGATTCTTCGGGAGACGTCAATACTACCGATGTGGTGTATTCCGTTTCTGTAGCAGCTGCAGTAGCATCGGTAGCATCCGGTGATGCTTGCGTGTGCGTGGATCCAAATCCTTACCAAGGCATCGCCACGTCCTTTTGGTGGTGCATCGTCACTATGTCAACTGTGGGGTACGGCGATATGACGCCTGTGACTTGGATTGGCAAGGTGGTGGGATGTTGCACCGTTCTGACGGGCATGCTTGTGCTCGCGCTGCCAATCACCGTCATCGGTACCAATTTCCAGAAAGTCATGAAATCCGTCATGCACGAAACCATGAAAAGTAATGTGGACTTCCTCAAGGGAAAACGTATGCTTTGCCGCAATGAGATCGAGGCTATCCTGGAACGCTTCCATGCTGTCACTGAAGGAATTCATCTTGATATCGACGACGTGATTAACGTATACGACACGGACAATAGCGGTATGCTTGAGGACGACGAACTTGCCAAGTTTCGCAATGATCTCGAGGTTCTGCAGAACCGCGCCTTTATGAACCAATTAGTTGTGCCTGGTGTTGGTCTCCACCACCATCGCCCGTCCTCCACGCATTCAAGGCATCGATCAGGCGCCATTACCACTGCGCCCTCGCCGACAGAACTGTTGCTACAAAACAAAGCCCGTACAGACAGTTTTGGGCACCGCCTATCGAATGGGGTGATGTCATCACGACCTTCAGCCTTTCTTGGTGCTTCCGACCCGAGAGCCGACGCCAACGCAGTCGTCGATCCCTCACCTCGAAGTGGGCCTAATGCTGATGCGGCAGACCATGCTCAGCCCAAACTATCAGCGTCCAGCTCGTCTCATATGATAATGCCGGACAATGAGCTGCTGCTTCGACTGCTCGATATGCAGGAAAGCTTCCAGGAGCGACTTGTTGAAACAGAGCAGCGGCTCGAGTCCAAGCTGAATAACCTGACCAAGATCCTCATGCGCCTCGAAGGTATGATGGAGGAGGATGACTGAGCTGTAGAACTCGTACTTCATGGTAAGCCAACGAAAAATATTTATTTGGAAAACTCTCTCAAAACTTTCGTCAACTGAGCTACGTCAATCATTCGTACGAGTAGTTCTTGTAGTAGTTAGTTACTCAGCATCTCGCTTGGGACTTATGTTGTGCCCATACTCCCCTTCGGTACTAGCATCTCCATGAACAGCTCGAATGTGTCCTCCCACGCCTCCATGACTTCCGGGGATGCTCCCCGCAGCGCTCGTCTTAGCTGTTGGCTCCTCCGCCTCAACGTTGTGTCTTCAGTCACGATGCCACCGTTTGCGCTGGCATCGTCGACTTCATCTTCATCTTCTTCTTCTCCATCATCGCTGTCATTCTCACTGCTATCACTGCTCTCGATCTCTTCGCCGTCGTCGTCGTTACTATTAAACCACTCGGTAACAAACTCAGTCGTACTCTTCTTCTGCTGTACAGCCAGTTGAGCAGTTGCCAGTACCAGACTAAAGTACGGATGCGATTTAAGCACTTGTAGCAGATGTTCAGACTTCAGTACGAACAGGTCGCACGCGCGGATGGTTGTCACCGTCATGAGGCTCACAGAATGACCAAGCAGTCCAATTTCACCGAAATAATCACCCCCTCGATAGCGGCTAGCAGGGTACATGAGCGGATTGGACACGCTCTTGGACAACAGATAACCGCGAACCACGAAATACATGGTCTTGCATACGCTGCCTTCCACAATGACAGCTTCTCCACGTGGATATCCTTCAAATCGAAGACATTTGGCTATTGAGTACGTGAGGTTTGCAAGGTGGAACGTAACACCATAGTCAGGCTTTTCAGCTTCCCCCTCCGCGCCTTCACCCTTCTCAATTTTGTCGTTGCCTTTGTTACCATCTCCACTGTCAACGTCTCCATCGCTGTGAACGCCACCACGAATAAGCGGCCGAAAAACTCGGTACATGAACAAACTGAGCGGTTGCTTGGCAATGACCATAATCCCCTCGGTGCGAACGCTAGCAGGAAGGTCTTCAAAGATAAGCTGATAGTCAACACCTGCGTGAGAGGACCACCACGATGTAAGAAAGTTATCGGCCCGCTGCTTCAGCGCTGTGCTGACCTTCCAACGAGTCAACGAGCGTTCAACAATGAGGTGGTTCTTGCGAAACTGCACCTCGTTGTCGATGTATAGCAAAAAGACGTTGGCCATTTCAGCGATCATTAGGGCCATGATAAGCTGACCAATGAATGATATCACAATCGTGAAAGCAAAGTTGAGCTGTGAGGCCGGTACAAACGTTCTGCTTTTTTTCACGAATGCAGTGACCGCAAAAGCCAAACCTCGGAAAAGTCTCAGCATCAACAGCTCTGGCGATGGATCATCAGAATCCAGCACGGACGATGGCAGCCAGTTTTGCCACTCGGTGCCGAAGCCGTCGTATAGCGAAACTGCGAAATATGCGCAGGAAGTCCAAAACATTGCCAGCAGGTACAACAACCACAGCGTTTGTGCACGATTAACCTCGTATGACACGCTGCGACGCGTGATTTCGTTGCGATAGTACACAACATTGGCAACTTTCAAGCAGCGGTTGAGGCGCAACCATTTACACAGCAAAAGCCGACTTGGCCCACTCGAAAAGCTTGTCGCAAAGTGATCTAAAGGGAGCGTAGCGGCTAGATCGAGAGCTAAACGTTCGCGCTTGTATCCAACGAGTTGGTCCTGCTCGTACAGTTCCATGGCTGCTTGGTTTGCTCGCATGTGAAATTGAAACCAAATGTCGAGCCAGAATACCACTTCACACAGCGCCTCACCAATCCGTAAGCACACAGGAATCACGTTCCACCTGTCGAGAGAATCGTACGTTAGGCGGTACGGCACCAGCACAGCCACGTAAACCGTGCAGATAGATACCAATCTCATCCATTGAAGGTAGAATGGGCTTTGAATTTCTGCGCCATGGGCTAGCTGCTTTGCTATTGCCTGTAGCGAACGCAAAGCTGGAACCACCCAGCGTACGACCAAAGTCGCTGCTTGAAGCTTTCGCCACTGCTGAATTATCCAAGTCCTTAACCGGCGGGGGGCGTCGTCTGTCGAGTTTGGCCCCTTTCGATGACTGAGAAGGAGCTGCTCAATATTTTCCGCCCGAGCGTTGACCAGGTCCATACGTGAAGCAGTTCGCCGAAGCCCACGACGACGATTTGAGGGCCCACCATCGGGAGCTTGCGCTTCGTAGGCTAGACGTTGCAACCTTTGTTGTTGCTGCTGGATCTTGACGATACGCAACACCTTCTGCTGCCATTCAGGGTAGCGTACAAATACCAACTCCAGCGAGTGGCGCGACAGCTTGTATAGGATGCATGACGTATTGGCTTTCACGAACGCATTACGCGGAGTATTCGTGAATAGTGCCGCCTCGCCGAAGTAGCTTCCTGCCGTGATCTCATTTACTTTGCGTAGCCCGCTAAGACTGACCCGAGCACCGGAAGGTGCGGTTGGGAAGACGACAGCGCCACCTGCTGAAGTGGCCCCTGCATGAGGCAGCAATGGGATGTATATGTCTAGTACACCCGTGTAAATGAAAAACATTTCGCTTCCTTCTTCGCCAAAGTGGCATATGAACTCGTCCTTCACAAATAACACTTGGGTGAAAAGCGAGACGAGCATGCGCGTGACTGAATCCTCCATGCCGACGAGAAATGCCACCTTTACGATCATCGGTTGCAACTGGAACATGCGCATGTCGACAACCAGTGACGGTGGGAGTACACGCTCAAGCACGTGCTCTTGCGTAATCGAGTGGAAGCGTTTGAAGAAAAAATACTTCTTGAATTTCTCTTCAACACGCGGTGGCAAGTCGAAGTGGCGCAGGAGCTGGCGCAATGAACTTAACTTCGCCACGAAATGTCGATTTTCAGAGTCTTGCAGCTCGATCACGTCGGATATGTGACCAACGACGTAGGCGAAGAGAAAGAACCCCGTCGTCATCACGACCACACTGAAGATGCACTCTCCGACTGTCTTAGGCAGTTCACCTTGACTAGAATTTGACATCAGACCATAGGACCAAAAGATTGACGCTAGGTACTGGAGGCCACGTGCGGCTGACTCTAACGACTGGTAAGGAACCCATAGTGAGGATCCAAAGTTTGGTAACCAATCGTTGCCACCGCTCATAACGATGTGAACACCAGACCTGTGAGCTGCGAAATCAAACCAGATACACCCAAACATGTGCGAAGCAAGAAACGAATAGTAGACGAGCTTGAGGAGCCGAAGTTCCGTCGTGAGCTTCACGTACTTTGTCTCCAGCGTACGAAATTGGCTTGAGCCCTTGAAGTATCGTAACATCTTATTGATGTTCAGTACTTCCAAGCGCGGTGATGTTAGTGTCCAATTGAGGATAAACAGCGGGAGAAGAGCGGCCATATCAATTGCGAAGTAGACTGAGCGCAAGTAGCGGCCCTGAATCACCACGAGATCCATCACCTTGTTACCATATTCATAGAATCCCAATCGCAAGTGGAGATATGCGTCCAGGACGAAGAGCAGTTCGAGCGTGACCAGCACTCCATCGGCAAAGGCACGTCCATGTGAGCTTTCGTTTACTCCGAAGCAAATATAAAACATGACCAGCGTTCCTTGTAGCGTTGACGCCATTAGCATAGTTGCCTCCCATACGCCCACGAACGGCCAGTCGGGATCTACGGCTGTTCCCCGCTGCCACCACTCTAAATTCTTCGCCAGCAACTGCACAAGGCCAGTCAATTGTTTTCGTCGAAGTGCACGGCGCATAGTTGGGTTATTCAAACCAAGTGCGACTCGCGGCTGAAACGCCCTCAGATCCGCTGAGCGCGCCACGCGAGAATCATGAAGCCGTTGCTCTAACTTGCGCAAGCATTCCGGTAATGTTGGCAATACGCAGTGCATCGCTTGCAAATGCTCACGCGATATATACACCACGATGCAGCCGCTAACAGCAGTCACACGCTCAGCATACCCCACACCAATACTTGATCTTACGCTTGAGCGACGTCTACTTTCACGTCTGTCGCGAGCACCTGTTGATTGCAGTGCTGCCGTCCCGAAAAACCCACCAAGTGGAACATGTCGTGGAACTTCACCATCGAGCGTTATAGATACCTTGCCTTCCAACAGGAAAAAGAGTCCACTCGCATAGTCTCCGCGACGGTAAATGATCTCACCCTGTCCGTACAGAACAAACTTGATATTATCCAGAAAAATATCTTCCAGCTGCTCGAGGATTGTCGGTCCTGATGATTCCTCCACTGGTGTAGCACCCTCATGTTCAGGATTGGACGTAGTAGCGCACAGCATCTCCAACGAGTCCATCGCTGGGGTGCAAATGCTGCGCACAACATCGCGCTTGATGGCGGCTGGGAGATCTTCGAGCAATTCGTCAATGATGGCACCGCGATGAGCGGACCACCAAAAGTCCAAGAACGAATTCACCCGCAGATGAATCGAAAATGGGGCGTTCTGACGTTTGAGGAAGCGCTGAAAACGCGCGCGCGCCGCAAAAAATTCTTTCTGCTCCAGCGCCGAAGCAGTGAAGCCCTTTTGAACATGATCCACGACAATAGCGGTGATGAAGAACCCACTCAGCATAAAAATCAATGCAGCGCCATATTCTGTATCGCTGGTAGGCTCAACCATTCGGCCCACTGCAGCCAACACATTTGCGGCGTAATACAGCGATCGAAAGTATTGTTCAGCTCGTATCTCTTGAACTTGCGTACTATCGGCAGGAAGGGCGGTGCCAGAGATCGTGCCGAAATGAGTGGTATTTAGTCGCTGGAGGTATACGTCTTCGGATGGGAGCCACTGGTTTTCGCCTGTGCTGAAGCCGTCGATATACGTCGTGCTGAAGTACAAACAGGCAACAATATGGTACAGCATCAAGAACAATACCCCAAGCAGCATCAGCTTATGACGAGAAGTGAGCCTAAAGTACGCTTCGGCCTCACTAACATATCCACGTAATCGATACCCCCCGATAAGTCGCGGAAGCCGAAGTGCGGGGTGCGTGAACTTCGCCGGTAAAAAAATCCAGTAAGGCCATGAGCAACATAAGTCGAGAAATAATTTCCCGCTAGACATATAGCGCTCGGCTGTCCGCGTGGGCTCCAATATCTTCTCCGAGTTGACGGAGAAGGACAAATGCAAACTGCCGTAGACGTTGATCCACAGCACGAAATCCGTCATAATGTTCAGTGCTATAAGACCCCAACTTGTCCACAAATCGTCCAAAGCGGGAAATGAAAGTAGTAAGGGAATCATCACCCAGTTGTAGCAAGTTACGACGGCTACAACAGCGATCCACAGCATTCTCCAATTGGACTCGGAATCCAGACCACGTTTCATAAGTAGACGATGCCACCAGCGGTGACGCGGTGCTGAAGATCCCGCGAGATGAGGGAACTGCTCATAGTACCCATGGATGGCATCGGAAGGTTTTACCGCATTGTCGTGAAAAAAGTTTTCGCGAAACATAGTAAGTCGGTTCATTCCAGAGGCAAGAAATGACGCCCGACGGCTATTTCGTCGCGTTCCCTCTGGTGTCTGCTCTGTACCAAGCCCTGCCTTGCCTTGGGGAATAACAGGGAATATCTTGGTTGAAGTCATCAGCTTCCGCGACGACAGGACGCTCTCACTGTGAAAGCTGTCGCGCTGCGAAGTCTTAAGAAGTGGCGGCACTGGCAATGAATACCGAGGCGCCATCGAGCTTTCAGGAGTGACTCTAGTCGCTAGTGGTAGCCGAGGGGGTGGTTGAGGGGCTATTACTGCCGTTGATTTGGCATCTTCCGGCTGAAGTGAATTACCTTCCGCAGCATCTTGTGCTGGGGTCTTCGTGGGATCATCCAAGACTTTTCTCCTACTACCTCTCCTCGCAAGAGCGCGCGCGTGGAGAAGTTGCTTGATCCGTACGAGCTGAACGAATGACAGATTCAACTTCGGCTTTGGTTCTTGATCTTCTCCGAAGTTATCAGCGGGTGGCTGCGAGATCATATCCACAGTGCTGCTTTTGTGAAGCATTTCGGCGACGGTATGATTAATCACTTTGGCGTATTGCGGGTATCCCTCGAGAAGTTTGTCGGCATCAGCACGTGAAAGTCGATACAATGTGCAATACGTAGTAGTGATGACCGTGGCGGTGCGCGGTTGTCGAGCAAACACAGCAACCTCACCAACGAAGCTTCCTTTGCGCAGCTCGCGCACTTTCACTCCACCGACAACGGTATGTAGAACGCCAGTGTGAACAATGTACATGGCATCTCCATGATCTCCAGCGCGAAAGAGAGCAACCCGCGCGGGCAGCGCGACCAGCTCAAGTAGTCGGGTCACGGCACGAATGAAGAGAGAGTCACATCCGGCAAACACTGGTACGAGAGCGACAGTGGCTTCGAGAAGCTCGACTTGGATGTCCACTGAGATCGAAGGACAAAGGCGGCGCGCAGCTTCTCGGTCATTAGCTTCGGCTTGCGTGTGATATCGCTGAAGGTAGTCCACAGCTTGTGCTTGCAGTTGGACGGGGACCCGGTGGAAGGCCAATATATGCTGAAACTGGTGTACACGCGCCTCAGCCAGCTCTGCGTCGCCGCTTTCGCATTTGGAAAGCAGGAAAAACGTCGCGCACAGTGACGTGAACAGTGTAAATCCACAAAGCCCGACGACAATCGTGAACGCGAACTCGGCGTTGTAGCGAGGCAGCTCGCCCTCGAAACCTCCCGTGAGAAGTCCAAAGGCCCAAAACAGCGACATTAGATACTGTCTTCGTATAGTATGGTGTCCATCGTGCGGAGCATGAGGTAACCAGTGATTTGGCTCCTCACCCGAAGCTGGGTGATCGTAGCCGAAGCTAAAACGACCACAAGCCACGAAGTGCGTCAACATCAGCGTAAATCCAAGCACCTTGGTGAGCTTGAGCGAGGCGAAATGCCTTGCGTACAGGTCGTCAAGATTGGAAGCGAGTGCCGGTAAGCGCCACATTCGCACAAGTTTGTGCATCTCCAGCAGCGCTATCGAGCGCGATCCAGTCGTGCTACTAGGCAGTACCACAGACAGCGGGGCGAGCGCGAGTAAATCTGCCAAGAATGCTGGTGACGACAGATACTTTCGCCGCACCTTTCGAGCGTCACGTAACACATTGCCATTCTCGTAGTAGCCTGTGTTGAGTTGTACGTAGATATCTGCAAAAAATAGGAGTTCGCACACGTAAACGGCGACAAGTTGAGACCGCGTGGCTTCGGGATGAAATGCTGCTAGGAACGGGATGACTGCGAGCTCGAAGAGAATTGCGGCGAGTCGGAGCTGCTGACACGTTCTAATGAAGCGAGAGCTGGGGTCGAACGCATTGTGATTCTCGGCCATCATGAGCTCCGAAGAGCCCGTGCGGCCGCGCTGACGAAGCAGCATTGCCATTCTGCTTGGCATTCGCGACACTGACGACCGCCGTCGACTTCGACTAGACGGCCACGACATCGTCGGAGCCGGCACCACGCGCATGGTTGGAAACCAACTAGGTGAAATGATCGGCCGACTTACGCTGCAGGCCGCGTCCAAGGCTCGTTACTCCGCTCTGCCATCAGCGCTGCACGCGTGCTATTCAGTATTTATAGGGGAATTTGCAGCCGTCCCATGCCCTCATTGTCCCGAAACGACCCCTTCGCCATACTCACTCAGCGAGTGACTCACACCGGGGGACCGCAGTGCAATAATCACCAAGCGACCAAACAAGAGCACGCACCTCAACACCGCCTTCTCGTATTTGCCTCCAGACTCCGATACCTGCAAAGAAAATGAAAACAACCACAGTTCGGTGAGGCAAAACGTTCTCAAACTTAAGTTAAACCATGCTCTCGCGAGCGCAACATCACATCCTAAAACTCGACCACGTCCGGCAGCTCCGGCAGGTTCGTCAGCTTTGCGCCGAACGAGGGTGGAGGAGGCGGCGGGGAAGAAGGCGCGCTTGCGCCTGACGAGGAGACGGCAGCGCGCTCTTCCGGGGTCGGGAGTTGCGGACCGATCATGGGCTCTTCCTGGCTCGAGAACGGCTCAGGTCCTGCAGTCTTGCGGACACTCAACCCAGCCACAAAGCCCATGTTCGGGCGCATGTAGGTAGGCTGCGGCCCCATGGGCGCGCCGTAGCTGTATGGAGCCGGGTACAACGGAGGGTACGCGCCAAATGTGGCTGCTAGACCGTAGGCAGGCATGCTCTGAGGGCCTGCCGGATACGATGGCACGAATGGAGGCGGGACGACCTGATACATCGGCATGGCGTGCGGCGCTACACCTTGACTGTTTGGTGCGGAAGGAGGAGCGACAGCAGCAGCGACGGCTACAGCGGGGCCTACCACAGGAGCAGGGGCAGCGATCTGCTCGATTGCTGGAACAGCTTCAGTCTGGACAGACGAAGAGGTCGCCTTGGGTGCCAACGTCGGTGCGGGCTCCGGGGTTACAAGTGGCTGCTGAGCTGGCTCCGGCACCGCAAGAGGCTGCTGAACTGGCTCAGTTTCCACAGGCGTCTCCACCACGACCAGAGCGTTCGAAACCTCAGCTTCAGCCTCTGCGGCAGCGACTGCAGCAGACTCAGCAGCGCGCTCGGCGTCGCGCTCCTCCTTCTTGTGGATGCGCTCAGCTGGCGACGTGTACTTCTCTTTCTTCTTGGATTTCTTCTTCTCCTTCCTTTCCTTCTTCTCCTTGCGCTCGCGCTCCCGACGCTCCTCCTCGGCCTGCTTAAGCTCCACCAGCTTTCGCAGCTCGGCCTCCGCCTGTCTCTGCTTGGCCTTTTCACGTTTCAACTTGTCCTTCATCTCGCGACGCTCCTTCTTGTCGCGCTTCTCCTGCTCTTCGCGGGCCTTGGCCTCCTCGCGAGCACGCTGCTCTTCGCGGTGGGCCCGCGCGAGCTCAGCAGCCTCCAGGGCAGTCTGCTCCTCCTCCTCCTTCTCCTTCAGCAGACGTTTCTTGGCACGACGCTCGGCTCGGTACTTCTTCTTCAGGAGACGCAGCTCCTCGGCCTCTGCGCTCTCCGCCTCCGTCACCTCAGTTGCTGCAGCAACTGGACTCGGTGCCTGCTCCTCCTCTTCCTCCGCCTCGTCTTCACCCTCGTCACTGGCGTATCCGCCGTTGACGCTGCCGGTGTTCTCACTGCTGCTCACGAAGCTCTTCTTGTGGCTCTTGGAGCTGCGACGGCTGCGGCTGCTGCGCCGCTGGTGCATGTCCTCGAGCTCCGCGACGCTCTCGATCTCGCCTTCCGCCACCATCGACTGGTCTTCCTCGTGCTGCTCCTCGTCACTCTCGTCACTTGGGCGGCTGTGGCTGTGGCTCTTCTTCGGGTGGCGCGCGTCCTTACGCATGTCCGCGAGTCTCGCGGCCGCCATCTCGGCGTACAGGTCGCGGTTGGACTCGAGCTTCTGCGCGCGGCGCTTCATGTTCTGCTCGTTCTCCTTGCGGGCCTCTCGGGCCGCGAACTGCTCGTCCACGAACTCGGCGTCCTCGTCCTCGTCGCTCCCGCGCGCGCCCTTGACGACCACAGCGCCGAACCTGCTGGCGCCTGCCTCTTCGAACAAGTACGAGTCGGCGGCGAGCGTCTTGGTCGCCGCGCGCGCGTCCAGCAGCTCCTTGTCCAGCAGCACGGGCTTGGCGTCGTCCTGCACCTCGTACCTGGAGGACGCGGCGGCCTCTCCGTAGATCCCCCAGTCCGCGGGTTCGCTTTTGTCTCCGCTGGGCAGCTCCAGCGAGTTGGAGGACGCGCCCGACTCGGTCCTGAACAGGCCGTCGGGGCCCGGGAAGCGGAGCGCGCCCTGTCCCTCCGAGTCCGTCGAGTGGTCGGCGTTCACGTCGCTCGTGTTCCCCACCGACGCGCCCGTGTAGGCGCGCGGCTTGCCGCTGTCGGCCGCGGACTCGATACTCTGCGTGCGACGCAGCGGCACGAGGCTGCCGACGCTGCCGAGGCGCATGTCGCGGCCGCCCTGGAAGGCCGACTGGATGGCCATGAGCTCGAGCCACTTGTCCTTGTCGGCGGCCGAGGGCGCCACGCACTGGAAGAGCTTCTTGTCGCGCGTCTCCATGGTGAAGGCGTGCTGGTAGCGGTGGAAGCCCGTCTTGCCGTCCCAGTCGCTGATGCACTTGAGCTGGTGCACGCTCGACGGCTTCTCCGGGTGCGCGTCGTACGCGCGGCGGCTCTTGTAGCTGCGCAGCATCACGCACTTGACGTCGGCCGCGTCCAGCTCCCACGTGGCCACGCAGTAGCGGTCGTGCATGACCGGCATCTTGGCCAGCCGCTTCTTGAGCGTCCCCTCCATGGCTAAGGCGGGCGAAGGCGACGCGGGCTCGGACGCGAAGCTGCTGGTGACGCTGGCGCTGAGGCTGGCGCTGGTGCGGGGCACGTCGGCGACGTGAGGCTCGTGTGACTGGCGCGCGGACTTGCGCTTGCGACTGGTCAGAAATCCGCGAATGCGGTGGCGGCCCGAAGGGGTGGACGGCTCGGACATCGACGCTGACCACAAAGGGCTCCGTGCGTGAGGGGAAACTAAGGCAATGAGTGCGTGTGGAAACACGCGCCGGAGCTGAACTTGGATCGACGGAAGTCGTTCGTGTCTTTGCCAGCGGCCTGGCTGTTTTTGCATACGTCTTTGGACAATACGACTCAAGACGTATGACACAATCAACATGTACAGTTCATGTAGGTTGTATACAGCGGGTTCCGGACCTTACCGACGATGCTGCTTTTCATCCCCGCATATCCGAAAGTGCACGACAATACAGATAGCTACCGGACACAACAACTCTGGCGTCGCCATGCCCCCTTTGTTTTATTTTACGCAGCTACATACCACCCAGAGCGCCCAGCAACTGGATAATATAAGATATTATCTCCGGGAGCATCGAAGCAAAAACTCAAGCTGCAAGCCGAATATTCAGTGATATTGTTGGCACGTTTCGTTTTAGCGACAAATCTGAAAACTCAAGCTGAAATATTTTTTTGATTATCATACGTATTTTGCATTTGTCCAAAACCCGAAAATAGTTTGTAGAATCGACCCATTTTTGGAGCTTTTCAAACGCGAGGGCGGAAGTGAACGGTCCGAGCTGTTTTTTCGCGTTTGAAATGTCAACTCGAGGCAGACGAACCTACCCTATTTGTCCAAGAAGTTGATCGGTACACACAATGTGGGTGCCGCCGGTGAAAGGTGCAATCCGCAGCCGCAGCTCGTGAGATTTCGAATGATAGCTGAAGGCGGCCACCCAGCAACTACGGACTCCGGGGAAACGTCTCAAAGTTGGTCGTGTGAATAGCTCGATGTACGCGGCGCGGGAACCGTACTGCCAACGTTGAAAAGAGCTCAGTTCGTAGCTCACCGCTTGACTGGCTGCTCGCCGACTACAGCAAAGATGGGGAAGTCTCCACGCCCAAAAAGCTTAGGCCGGTAACCCAAGCGGCGCTGCCTTCATCGTGGAGTCCTGCCGTTTTGAATGGTGCTAGAGGCCCAGATAGCTTTCTACATGTAGGAGTAAACATGCAGCTTCGAGACAAATCATATTCGAGACAAATCGTGAACCACGATTTTCGCAAATGGCCCATTTCAATCCATGGAATTGCAAATGGCCCATTTCGAATCCCGGAAAGTGCCCATTCTCACGACTGCAACAACCTGTTGACAGCACAGACATGCATTGCCCGGGGCCATAGCGACGCACCATGCGCGCCCGATTCGAAACCTGCGGCTCCGGACGCCCCGCAACGAATGCCGGATGTGCTTCGCATGTGTCGCCACTTGCCCTTGCCCGCACGGGCAGTACGCCCAAGGCTTTCCCTCAGGAAATCCCTTCGGAGCGCCGCCGACACGCATCGAGGTTGAAGTTGTCGCCTTCGGTACATCAGATTCATGCCTGGAACGCACCCGGTGGGCTCGATGCAAGCATTTTAACTCACTGGGAAGGCAGAATGTCTGACGATCTGCCGCTTCGCATGTGCATGTTGCATGTGGAGGGTTGGATCGGGAGAGAAACTGCGCGAGCGTTTTTCCGAGGGTGTGTGTAGACACCTCCGGAACGAACTACCGGTGGAGCGTTATGAACGAAGTTGCTGGTGTCAGAGATCTTCCGAAATGGTGCTGCTCGGCGCAAATGTTTTTAGACAGCTCAAGCGCTACTGAAGTTCAGCTAAGTTGTAGTGCAGGTGGCTGGAGCCTACCGGTATTCATGCAGTTCCGCTCTGATAAAACGACGACCACGGTGTATGTAACTTTAGTTGAAGCATGCACGGCCTTTTAGCCTTAGTACAACACATCGACGATGGTCACCACGAATGTCGCGACTCGCGACTTTGCGAATTTCTTGCTGCGCCCGCACTCTATGGCAGGCAGGGCTATCCATAGCGGTATTTATCATCGCGCTCAACGCTGTATGTTGGTCGCCAAGTGACGAGTTTGGTCGTCGCTGGTGAGACTAGCTAGGTGCACGCATGTACTACTTCGAAGTATATATAATACATGTAGTAGCTAGAAAGATTTTACTACTGTAGTAGCTTTAAAAAGCAGCTCAGCCGAATGCTTCAATCGCACTCGCCTCGACTGGTTTCATTAAAAATGGTGTATGGATACTACCTAAATACTTCGAAGTAGTGATAGATAACTGTGCTGTGAGCTCGACACGCTCATATCGATGTCTTAAAGATCATAAAGCCGAACGGTGGGCCGCGGCACGGGCATCGTCGCCGCGAAGTTCATCTTCTCTCCAGTGGGCCTTCCCTTAGAGCGAACGTTGGAGTTCGAATGCACTCGGCTGACACTGAGCATGCAACGCAAAAGCTCCTCCTGCTCTGCCAGACATTGACTGATAGAGCGAGACGACCGGAACCTGTTGCTAGGCTCCTCCCGGCTGAGGCGGCGGCTAGGACAGGGACCACTCGAGCTCAGCATTGACTTGCGTTTACTGTACTTGCGCGGGGGTAGCGCAGTCCCAGTGGCTGCCCGGGATTGACGTCGGTATTCGGACATTGACATCATGTCCGTCGTGTCGATAACTTCGGCGACTTCCTGTGGATCTGCCTTCTGCTTCCGAGCCGAGTGTCTTTTGCTCACCGAGTACCGGCCGGACATTGACAGCGACATACGCAGCCTGGACTTGGACTGTGGAGGGTTTTCGCCGAGCACAGCCACGTCGTCATCAATAACATCCAGCGTCGTCACGAACGGCATGTCGTCCTTGTCCAGGCCGTTCTCAGCGCGAGACGTCCACGACGACTGCGATGAAGACAGCGAACTAGCAAGCAAGGACCTCACTGAAATGCCCGAGGCGTTGAGCGAAGCCTTGTCGTCCGAATCCGTCTCAGACCAGTCGGACTCGGACCATCGCGATGAAGTGTCATCCCACCAGTCCTGGCGCGGGTCAGCAGTGTTGCTGTGAGCCTTCCGCAGCGTGCGGCCGATGCCCTCGGGTCTCAGCTTTTCAACGCTGCTGGCACGCGTAGTCAAAGGCGCAGTTGCAAACCCCGATAGTGACGAACCACGAACTGATTGCAAACACGCTTTGCAGAAATTCGTCTTGGCAACCTGGAAGACGCGTGACTTGGCGTCACCTCGGTGGTTGCGCGGAACGTTGCGGGAGATCACGCAGTGGTGGCAGAAGATGTCCCCGCAAAGTCGGCAGTGCGAACGACGGCGTGTCGCCGCGTTGAACGGGAGCTGGCAGTTTGTACAAGCCTTACGCGAGTCGTCAGGCATCCAGTTGGTCCTGCACATCATGCCCTGCCTCAAAATGTACTTGGAGTCGACCTGGTACGGTAGGTCGTTGTAGATGCGCATGAACTTGCGGAAGTTCCTGGCACTAACCGACGACCCAGCGAAGTCGTTCTTGCTCATGATGAAAAGCTGAGTCGCGTCCGAAGACGACGCGGCGGGGCGGACGATAGTCACGGTGTGAGTCTTGACCCGTTTCACCCTCAGACTGCGGTACAGGTCAGGGCACTCTTTGATCGCCACCGGGAAAGTCACACGAACACCCACGTTGCGACCTAGCTCGTCTTTCGTGTAGGTGAGGTATTCCAGAAAGCAATTGTCGCGCTTCCGACTGAACGACGACGGCTGAAGGCACGTCCACTTGATGCCCATGTACTCGTGGGCCATCCCAGAGCTCCTCGTGTGGATGTTCTTCAGCACCACCGCATCAACCACGTAGCCGTACATGAACTGGTTCCACTCGAAGAGCTCCTGCGAGGTCTCGGCGTAGTGGAAATCCATCAAGTTCCGGTAGTTGCCGTGAATGCGGCCATAGAGGCGGAATTGGCTCTTGGCCAAGCCCTTCGGTGTCTCCTGTCGAATAGCCGTGAGGGGGCCTTCGTTGCCGACGGACACCCATGGCCCGCCGTAGATTGGACTGGACCCCTTGGCTTCGTGCCGCCCGTACTCCAGCAACGCGCTTTGAGTGATTTTCTGGGCCTGCCTCTCGTAGCTGCGGACCTGCTCGTCCGTGAGCTTCACCTCTGGGAAGAAGTCGTCGGGCAGTGGGAACGTCTTGGAGTCGTTCCTGTTGAAGTGAGATATCATGAACAGGACAGTGTTAGTTATCGGAGCCCGTGGCCGACTCTGAGTCAGCAGTTGCAGCCTACCGAGATATGGCGCGGCGGCGTCTCGAGGGCAACACCATGCTGGTGGAAAATACGAAACTAAACCGATCGTCCGCGATTGCGAGCGAGATCCCGCACGAGAGCTGCAGTCCTCTTGAGCAGCGACATCGAAAGGTACCGGTACATGTACACCGAGAGACGGATGCGTGTCGGTCCAGCTGGGGACATTCGCAAAGCGATCTGCACTTCAGAAGCGACGTGCATGTCGTGAGTTGCATCCCGAGCGTAGCCGGAGCGAAACTTCGGGAGCATGAGTGCTGGGCCAGGCAGCTTCGAGCTCAAGGTCCCGGCGGGCTTGCTCGCGTGGAGGCGTGGCGTGCGAGCATTTATACAGGTACTGTAGCGGCTACAGTCACTGAAGTAGAGTGTGCAGTGTAGCAAAATGCTGGGTGGGTAGCGCCGCCGCACACGTGATGACGGTCAGCGCCCGAGGCCAATCGGATACGCACGGCCCGTGCGGCACGGGGCTGGGATTCTCATGGAAAATGTAGCTGGCGTGCTTGGGGTCTCGGTCGCCACAGGTCTACGGAAACCAATAGCGATCGAGATAATCATCGGAATCCCGAGGAAGAGCAGCCTGATCATCGATTTTTTCGCGGCTCCGGCCTGGCCACTGGCCAGGCCGGCCAGTGGCCAGCGCTCGCATGGAGAAGAGAGACGTGTGGCGGCGAGCGCCAAAATATCTCGGCGTTCATCCTTGGTCCCACTACTGTACAAGTGCGGCACAAATTATTATACAGGCATCCCCGCCTAATTTGACCCTCTATCTCTCCATGTACCTCGCACAGGAAGTGCAGGCCGTGCTCAAGATTTGCACAGCGTAATCTACGGTTTTACTGATTTAGATTAGGTTTTATGGGAGATGTGTTACACTGCAGATCGCAATGTCGATGCGCGGCATCTCCAATACCTAGTAAGTCAGTAGATTGGCATCTATGTAAAACCTGTGCGAACTTTGTAACTCTGCACTGTTTATTAGTACCACTCCCTCAAATTAGGCGGGGATGCCTGTACTGAGCGTTCCGTGATACAGTCCGGGGTGGACCGTGTTTGTGCCGGAGTTTGTGGCCGACGCACAGCAGCTCCACACACGGGATAACCCCCGTAAAAGATGAGCAGTTTGCAATGCACAAAACGAGGAGAACGAGGAAGAGGAGAGATACAAATCTGCTCGTGGATCAGCACACCACTTCAAGTCACAGCGAGCATCGCAGTAAGATACTTACACCAAGATGGGGTTCGTCCGCGGATTTATAGATGACGATAGACGGCATCGGCCACCGCGGCAATCGCGCGCTGCGACGGTATCATCTTGAAATAATTGTCCCCGCATTGGCGCACGAGTCTTTGATCCTCCCGCGCAGGATTTCGTGCTTGCGCTGGTAACGGCATCCCCGAGAACATATCAGGTGAAGCATTTGGCGGCGACCCAGCTCGCAAATTTTCCTGAGAGCATTTCCAGTGATAAGCTCTAACACTGGTTTTATCGTAAAAGTAACGCCGTTGAGTCGTATCGCGGGTTTTATAGATACATGTATTAACACGCAATGCCCGTAAGAGCCCGCAGGGTCCTTACGGGGGGCAAAAATAAGGACTTATCGTTTCGTTTTGAAATTTGGCATGCGTGTTCACGTATGTATGAAAAGAAGGCTTGCAAAGTTTGAGCGTATAACTAATTGAACTGCGCTAGCTGTCGAGAATCTTCTTAAATATGGATGTTTTATGCATTTTAGTAGTGTACTAATTGATAAGAGTGGTATCTATCGCGTTACCGCGCTACCGCGTCAAGAACCCGAAAGCTATGACAATCGAAATGACAGCACAACTTAGAGTTGGATTTTTATCCCACTCCTTTGCCCGGGTCCTACCTCCACCTCGGGCTTGCCTTGGCGAGACACCATTTTCAATGAGCGATAGCTATCTTTCGCTTATCGGTACGAAGATGGCACCTGCATGGGTCGTTTTGGCTTGTACAGATCTTTATAACGATGTATAATAAAGCTTGTTATTAGTAAGACCGGATCTAGTTGTGTTTTGGAATTCCGTAAAAAAACAGCCAAAAATGGCGGGTTCTTACGGGCATTGCGTGTTAATAACTTCACCAGGGTCTATACTTTGACTCTTCGGTCTCAATAGTGCTTCTCACTTTTGGCAGCTGTTTGTCGGCAACCTCTTGCCGTTCAATGAATATCAACCAATCATAGAGACGCTGAAGTGAGACCCCCAAAGGGCGTTTGGCAGCGAGATCGCAGGCAGTTCGCCATGCCGAGGGAATCCAATCGAGCAAGGCTCATACGCAAGTATGACACCCTCCTCAATGCACGACTGCTCCGATTGTATGCGCGGGTGCTACATGATGATGAGGATGTAGAGCACGACCAACTGGACGATGCCATCTTATCTCGCCTTACTAGCATTCTGAGCTCACGATACGTCTCCCCTCGTATTCAGGAAGTTCGTAAGCCCAAGTTCAACTGGTTTATCCACGAGCAGAGCGACCGCGGATTCTTGCGTTCCTTTCGCATGGAGAGAGGCTCGTTCCACAAGCTCGTAGAGCTCATTCAAGATCATGATGTATTTGCGTGCACCCGGGGAAAAAGAAGAAAGCTTCTGTTGCTGCACATTTGCTGGTGTTTCTTAAGTATATTGGTACCCTGGGTTCGGACGCCTGTGTGGAGCAATTGGGGGAGGCTTTTGAGGTTGGCAGCGGAGTTGCCTTCAACTGTATAGAGCGAACGACGTCGGCCCTGTTAGCGTTGTACCGAGATGTTGTGAGCTGGCCATCTCCAAGCGAGCGTGAAGAAGAGCTTGCTGCTCGTATTTGCATTGACTATGACTTCCCGAACTGTGTCGGATTAGTAGACGGAACTTTGCTGCCGTTAGCTTTCAAACCTACTGCGTGCGGCGAGGATTACTTCACACGCAAGGGGGGGGCTACGCTATCAACGCCATGATGTTCTGTCGTGTAGTGCCCCGTAAAATGAGCGGACAAGCGGGCGCCGAGAGGATGAGCGTCAAGACGGAAGATCTACGGACGACATGATTGGCTCCCGACGCGATGAGAGACGGATGAATGAGTCGTCGGAATGAACTGTCATGCGACATGATTTCTGAGTCTGATTCGTCGGAGAATCAGGCTGATCCGACGAGCCAGCCAACCCTAAACCCCGACGCGAAACCCCGACGTGAAAGCCCCGACGCGAAAACCCCGACGTGAAAACCCCGACGCGAAACCCCGACGCGAAAACCCCGACGCGAAAACCCCGACGCGAAAACCCCGACGCGAAAACCCCGACGTGGAAAACCCGTGATTACGTTACGCAAATCAGGTTGAAGAACGGTGAGATAGGCACGACAGAGGTACGGATAGGTACGGAACGGTTGGCTTAGCAAGCAGGAGTAGGGAAGTAGCCAGTAGCAAGGACATAGGATAGGGTAAGGACTCAGTCCCGAAACTTCTCTGAACCCCAAAGACCTCCCGTCTTTCCCTCGGTTCCAGGGGAACCACCAAGCGTCGGCAAGCAGAGTCGCCCCGATATCGCGGCCCCCCGTCGTTTGCTGGTTCGGGTGCTCACCCCCCACAGACCCGTGCCAGACAACGGCACGTTAAACATATACCGTTTAGGTGGTGCCCGATAACGCGCTACCTAGGCGAAGGACCGCACTGGCCTGATAACCGCCGTACAAAAGACCCCCCGTGTAGGCCCGATAACGCCACACAAGCCCCAGGAAACGCCGGCCTGATAACGCCGCACGCCCGACGGGAACGCCAAGGAAACGCCGGCCCGATAACGCCGCACGCCCGAGGCTCGACGCCCTACGACAAGGAACAAGCGTCAACCCAAGAACCCCCCAACTCTGAAGCCTGCGAAGACTTGGGCCTACACTTCGAAGATACGCTACTCAAGTACTGGGAAAATACTCGACGCGCCTGCGATACCGACGCGACGAGTTTGTGCGAGGACGAACTTACGGAAGATTCCTGTTTTCTGTGAGGGCGCTACTCCACAATGGTGCCGCGACCCGGGAGTACTACTTCGAATGACGGGCTAACGATCCAAGAGGCATCGGAGGCAGGTGCGCAGTCGGCTGGAAGGTCGCCGACTGCAAGAGAGCACAGTGAGAGACCTGTCGCGTCGTGGAGCTCTGAGGGAACCTTCACGACAGGCCACGGGGCCAGCGACGACCCGGAGGGCTACGAAGAACAGTTTGCCGTTCCCGATACGGCTCTCGATGAGGGAGCCGCCAAGGGCCGCGACGCAAGTCGCGGTCCTACCGGTCGGAAGCCTGCAAAGGCCGACGACCAACAAACAACCACCACCAAGGCAGCCACGAAGCGCAAGTCGTCCAAGAAGAAGAAGAAGAAGCTGCGTGCGCCGGACTCGGCGGTGGAGTCGGTGTCCAAGCCGAAAGGCAAGGACGCGGGACGCCAGTACACTGCCGAAGAGCTGCGGTACGTCGTGGCGCGCACGGAGCTCTTCCGTCTGCTAGAGCAAAACCCAATCTTGGCTTTCCTCGAGCCCATGTTGATGAGCGACTTCACGGGCCCTTTCGTGGCGCCAGACTTCGATGGTCTCACCAACGTCGCCTACGCCGCGCCGACCCTCTTCCAGATGTTGCGTGATTCGGGGTTCGTGCTGGGAGCTTTCGAGATGGAAAGGCTGTGCGACTGGGATCTCAAGTCTTGGTTGCGCGCGATTCGCGTCGTGCAAGGGCCCTTGACGATTCTGGCGGGATCAGTCAAACCGGCCGCGACGAGCCCCGCAACGGGCAAAATTGCGCCGGGTCCCTCGGCGGGCCCAGCTCAGACTTCGACGACCACGCCTTCGCCTCTGCTTCGGTACCAATCGAGCGTAGACTCCGACAGCAGTCTCGAATCGCCCAAGCGCATGCCGATGAGCCGGCCGCCGCGCGCCATGCAGCTATCCGCAGCACCCGCGCGCACGGGGGTGATAAAACCCGCCGAAGAGGTGCTCCCCAAGGCCTTGAGAGATTCCATCATCAAGCTGATGCAGACGACCGTAATGAGCACCGCACACGTTGACACCGCTGCAACCTCCGCGGCGGTTCGACCCCATGAAGCGGCAGATGTCGCAATGGAGTCAGTCAGCTCGCACTCTTCGACGAAGCCCAAAGCTCGACGCGCGGACGAAGATCCCGACGACCTGTTCGACTTGGACATCGGAGCGCCGCGAACCACAGCCGCCATCTCGACGGCGACAGCCGGCGGTGTGAGTCTCGCTCGTGTACGCCTCTCAGCATCTTCAGAGCTGAAGGAGTTCTCGGGACGGGACGCCGGCGAAGAAAAAGCCAGGCTGTGGCTCAACCGGCTGAAGTCCGCCGCGCGACGCGACGGGATGACGGGTGAAGAAGTGTGCGGGCAGTTCAGCGACTTGATGAGCGGTCCAGCGCGCCAATGGTACCTCCAGTTGCCCAAGACGGTCAAGAAATCATGGACCGAGCTAATGGAGCAATTCTGCGTACAGTACTGCGGCAAGGGCGTGTCAATGGCCAGCCGCTATTATCACGCGGCCCAACGCCCCGACGAGACCCCTCTGGATTACTTGTATCGGCTCAACGTCGCGGGTCTGAGGGCCAACGTTCCATATGCTGACGGGACGACTGAAGAGAAGCGCGAACATGTCGAACACTTCATTCGGACGCTGAACACGCAAGAAGCCGAACTCGCCTCGCGTCTCACGCTGATGGAAGTCGCCGACTCGGAGGCGCTGGAAAAGAAGTTGCGTGCCCGACAACGTGGCTTGGCTCACCAGAAGAAAACACTCTTCGGCTCGAACAAGTTCCGCCAAAAGGCGCCGACCCCACCGGCCCCGCCAGCGCGCGCCGTACATGCGATCCACGTCGCACAAGACGAGTACGACTCGGAACGCGAAAGTCGGGATAGCGACGACCGCCAGTACGACCAGGACGAAGAAGACGAGGAACGCGCCAAGTTGTTCGTCGCGGGGCAGGCCCCGCCGGGAGAGCAGGCGCGTCGCAACTTCGATCTTGATGACTCGGGACGCGATCGCCCGCGGTGCCGCCACTGTGGCTCACGTCGCCACGCTGAAGGAGATTGCTGGAAGATGTTGACTTGTCAGAAGTGCGGCGGCCAACACCCGACGGAGCGATGCTTGAAGGTGTGTAAGGCCTGTGGTGACCTGCACGAAACCGGAGAATGTCCCATGGAGGAGTTCTTCAACCAATTGCGCCAGTGGTTTGACCCGAACAAACACGCGGGAATGCTGCCACCGGCCGCCGAGAAGATGTTAAACTAGGCCGCTCGCTGGTTTGGAAACCAGTACGAGACGAGCGACCTGTTTCCGTCTATGCATATGTGACCAAGAAGTCGCGAGAGGCGTTTAGTGAGAACCGGACTTCCCTGAATGATAATACATGTGAAACCAACCTGGAGTGCCCCATGTGAGAACGTGCGCCGCAAATCTTGGCGGTCCGACGTACACCGGACGACGAGTTCGCACGGGAACCACCCTTGGACGAAGTCGACTTGCAACCAGGAGAACGACGCGGATACTGGAAACATTACGCGCCGCACAAATGGTACAAGCAGGCCAAGATCCATGGAAAGCTGAACAACCACCGCGCTGTGTTATTGCTCGATACAGGTGCCGAGGTGTCCATCTTGGACACCACCTTTGCTCGTGAGGTAGGCTGCCTGATCGACACGGAGATCACGCAAGAATGTGTGGGGATTCGTGATGAGACATATTACACGGTGGGGAGAACCAGAGTCAAGATTACCTTGGCGGGGAACTTGGTGTACTACATGCACCTTTGGGTCGGCGACTTGGTCGGCCAACACGCCATCCTGGGAATGAACTTCATGGTGCCAGCTGGGGTGCGCATCGACACTGCGGACGGCACGGCGTGCCTCCCCGACGAGGTGCACATCCAGATGATCGGACGAAGACCACTATACGGCACACGAATGAGCCCGGTCAACGTCAAGGCACCGGTGAGACTCGAGCCGGGGGACACACACGAAGTCCCGCTGAGGCCGGATCGAAACGCGCCGTTCCTGTGGGTAACGCGGTCAGAATCGTGGGTGACGACTTTTGTCAAAGGGAGAGCCGGAAGGAAGACGTACCTACGCGTTACGAACATTGGAGACGCAGCGGTAACCCTCGACGCACATGAGACGTTAGGGTGGTGGACGCCGTCTGACGCCCAGCCTCGGAGTCGCGGGTTTGTTCGACTGGGCTCCCCTCGTTACCAGCAGTGGCAGAATGTGGCGTATGGCGCGACGCGTGACGCAGAAGAAAACTGGATCCCAGCCGAACCCGACGGGCCGATGACGGATTGTCCCTCATATCCGACGCCTAAGGCCATTTTGCGCCCGGAACCGAGGCAACTCGGGACGCGACGCGCTGTGACCCCAGTGTTGGCGGCAGTCGCGATAACACCGGAAGCAAGCGGTGTGAGGATGCCGTCCGACGACCACAAGCTGATTGCAGACGAAGGGGCGGTGGAAGACGAACCCGATGTGCCTCCAGTTGTGGCTGGAAGCATCGCGGTGAAAAAACCCGACGAGCCAAAACCCGACGAGCCGAAACTCGACGAGCCGAAACTCGACGAGCCGAAGTGTGAGGGGCAGGAAGAAGACGACGCAGTCCTCATTCACGAGGGGTCCGACCTCTTCGCAGAGGATCTCGAGGCGGAGACGGCGGTGCTGCCAGACCTCTCACTGACCGCTGAGGTGAAGATCGAGGACTTGAAGGTCGGGATGCCAACGGGACTTCCCCCTGAGGAAGCCGCGAAACAGGAAAAGCGGCTACGCCAAATCATCTGGAAGCGACGAAAGTGGTTGATCGGCAAAGGAAACGCCTTGCCACCGGCCGCCCTGGGAGTGGTCTGCGATATCGACGTAGGCGACGCAAAACCCGTGGCGCAACGCGTCCGGAAACTCCCGCCACAGTTCCGAGAGAAGGTGGCCGACTTGATCAAGGGGCTGCTGAGCGCGAGGATGATCCAGAAGTCGAAGTCACCGTGGGCGTCGCCCATTGTCGTGATTATAAAGAAGAACGGCGTCGACATTCGGCTCTGCATCGACTATAGGCTCATCAACGGACTGACGCAGCTGATGGTGTACCCCATGCCTCTCGTCAAAGATTTACTCGAAGACTTGGACAAGTACCTGTGGTACTGCTCCCTCGACATGGCGAGTGGTTTTTGGGTTGTCCCCATGACGGACCCAGCCCGACTTATCTCGGCCTTCATCACGCCGATTGGTCTGTTCGAGTGGCTGCGCATGCCGTTCGGCCTGTGCAACGCGCCGCAGATTTACCAACGTTTAATCGACAACGCGCTCTACGGGTTCTTGAAGCTGTCCTCGGATGACAGCACGCTGGACGTATTCGAAAATGGCGAACCGGCGAAGCCAGGAATTCACTCGGTTCTGGGACGGAGGTCGTATATCGACGGCATCCTCATCGGGGGTACGTCATGGGACGACCTGTGCGAGAAGGTCGAACGCCTGCTGGATGTCTGCGAGCAGTGGCACTTGTCCATCAGCGTCGAGAAGAGCGAGTGGGGCATGGCCAAGGTTGACTACCTGGGTCATCGAGTCTCCGGACTAGGTCTCGAGGCGAAGCCAAAGAATCTGGAGACGTTGAGAGCCCTCGAGTTCCCGCGCACGCTCAAAGGTCTGCAATCGTTCTTGGGTAGTCTCAATTACTACCACCGGTTCATTGCGGATTTTGCGGTGTACGCGTCCACGCTGCACTCGCTGACAGAGACCGATTTCGACGAGTACGTCACACGTCCGAAATCCCGCGAACAGGAGAAGTGGACTCACGCGACGCGCGCCTTCGACGCACTCAAGGCGAAACTCGCCGAGACCCCGATGCTGAAACACTTCGACGAGAACCGGGAATCCGTCGTGATCGTCTATGCCAGCGACTGGGCCATCTCGGGGGTGCTCTCGCAAGTCCACGACGACGTGTACATGCCTGTGAAGTTCACTAGTCGCACGCTGAAGCCCAACGAGTTGAACTACGACATTGTTGAAAAGGAGATCTTGGCCCTGCTGCGTGTCCTGAACGAATGTTACACGATGCTAGCAGGGAAGCCAGTCCGCGTCTTGACACGTCACACGACACTCGCCTGGCTGTTCCGGTCCAAGGGACTACAGGGTCGTCTGTCACAGTGGGCCGCAATTCTTTCTCCGTGGAAGTTAGAAATCTGCCGATCCATGAAGGGAGAAGAGGAACTCCTCGGCACGCTAGCCGCGAGCATTACACCGCGAGCCTTCGTAGACGCGGCGCTAGAAGAGATCGCCCCGCGGAAACGGACATCCAAGATTATGGTCATTCCAGTCCCCAACGTGACGCACGACGAGGTCCTGCACGTCTTGAGCTTCGACGGATCGGCCAAGGCGAAACGAGAAGGCGGGGCATACAGTGCTGTCATTTGGCAACTGCCGGACTGGGAGATCGTGCGCGCCGCGTCGGGATATGCGACGGACCTCACGGTCAACGAGGCGGAATACCGCGGACTGTTGCTCGGATGCTCGCTCCAAGAGGAACTCGACGACGTCACCCGACTCGTCGTATGCGGAGACTCCAACCTTGTTATCCGACAGATGCGAGACGAGATGGATTGCAAGTCACCCGGACTGAAGCTGCTGCGACAAAAGACGCGGAACGCTCTCCAGGCATGGCCACACTGTGAGCTCTTTCACGTACGGCGAGACTGGAACGCTAGCGCCGACCTGCTGGCGGGGCAAGCTCTGCAACGTCAAGAGGGCGCAACGTGCACAGTCCCGAAGAGATCCAAGATATGAAGACGCTGAACCGCTTGGAGGAAGTCATCCGACCGCGGACATCGAGTCCCGAGAGGGGGGCTCCAGCCAGTCTCGACGCAGATAATCTCGACGCGAAAAATCTCGACGAAAAAAGTCTCGACGCGGAAAATCGCGATGCGGAAAACGGCGACGCGGGAAATGCCACGGACGCGGGACGCGTGAATACGCCAGTTCTCGCAGTGACGACACGCTCGGCCGCCGCACGCGCGACAACACGCAGGAGCCGACCGCCCGAAGTCCTAGAAGAGCTGGTGGTACAACGACTGCGCCTGGACCGCATCCGCGTCGCCCAAGACGAGGAGGTCTGGATCGTCAACCTCAAGAAGTATCTCCGAGGTGACGTCGGAGACCTGTCTCGGCGCGAAGTGAAGAACTACCAGAAGCTGGCGCCTCAGTACGAAGAAGGCGAAAGCGGACTGCTCTACTACCAGGCGAGAAACGATGACTCCGCCGAGGGGCGCGACGAGATGATGAAACTGGTGATCCCGGAGACTCTCCAAGAAGATATACTCCATCACTATCACACGAGTCTGGAAGGTGGGCACCAAGGCATTGGTCGCACATACCAACGCGTGAGACGCCACTTCCATTGGCCAGGGATCTTCAGAAGTGTCCAACGCTACGTCGGTGAATGCACCGACTGCGAAACAGGAAAGGGCCGGCCGACCATCCAGGGAGAGTCGCCAGGCAATATTGTCGCGACATACCCGTTCCAGGTCATTGCCATGGACCATATCCCGTCGTTACCCGCATCCTACAAAGGCAACACAGAGCTGTTAGTCTGGGTGGACCTCTTCACAGGGTTCGTCGTGGTTAAAGCGAACGCGTCACGGACCGCACAGACGGTGGCCGAGGCGTACGAGGAAGCGGTATTCAGACGCTTCGGCGCGAGCGAGGCTATCCGCCACGACCGTGAGCCGGGCTTCATGTCGGACTTCTTCAAGGCGTTCAGCAGACTCATGGGTCAGAGACAGCGAGCAACGCTTGCCTATCGTCCACAAGCCAACGGCGCTGCAGAACGGATGGTGCAGACGGTTACAAGAGCGATTAAGATGTACATCGCAGACGTTGAGCAACGCGATTGGGACGAATACGCTGAGCGCCTTACCTTCGCGCTAAACACGTCGCACGACCGGACGAGGGACGAGACCCCGTTCTTCTTGGTGCACGGCTGGGATCCCCGGTCGACGCTGGAAACGACGTTAGCCGTCGGAAACACGTCGACCCGAGACGCCGAGGCGAGGCGATGGAGACTCCGCATCCAGCGACACTACAAGGTGGCAAGAGCACAAACATTGGAGTTAGTCCGAGAGGCTGTCGAAGAGAGAGCGCGCCGACAAACCGAAAGAGCAACGCAACACGAAATTGCGGCGGGCTCGCAAGTCTGGCTGTACCTGGATCGGGTGAAGCCCGGATACGCGCGCAAACTCGCGCATATGTGACACGGGCCATTCCGTGTCGTGGAGGTGGTCAGCGCGTTCGCAGTACGTCTCGAGACGGCGGGTACGCCCTATCAGCTGTACCCCGTCGTCCACATCTCCAAGCTGAAGCCCGTCCGAGAATTCCCGTCGCGACCCGCGACGCAGCTGACGACGCCGGCCGAGGAGCGTTTCGACTTCGACGAGGAGCTCTTGCCTGAAGACAGCTGGGAAGCCACACGTGAGCTGGAGGACGACGTCTTCGAGGTCGAGAAGATCTTGGACGTACGCGAGGGGCGGGCCACGCGATATGGACGCACGCGACGCGAGTTCGAAGTGAAGTGGAAGGGCTACCCCGACACGACGTGGGTCGACGAGCTCGATCTGAACTGCGGCGGGCTGCTGTACGACTTCCTGCGCGAGCGCACGGGACGCCACCGGTTCGAGGTGATGCAGTCGCATGAGAACGCGGAGGCAGCGGGGCCGAGTGGGTAGGAACCCACAGGCGTGATGAAGTCGGCAGGGGGGCTGCCGATGGGAGGACCGGTGGGAAACCTCGACTCGGGGAATGGCTAGAGCGAGGGATTGGGAGAGGGAAGTGAGAAGGACCAGCCTGTTGCTGAAGATGGGACGGTGGAGGGCCGTCTCATAAAAGGATGTGGAGAGAAAAGAAAGGGATTGAAGGAAAGGGATAAAAGGCGGCGTGTTGAAGTTATGGCAAGGCCGGCTATGAACTACGTGCTACGAACTACAACGACGCTTACACCTGCTGGATGAACTTATCGGCAAGACGAGGAACAAGATAGGCGGGATGGGCGCGCGTAACCCGACATCGCCCGCCGGCATCCATCTCTGCGGTGGTGAGCGGCGTCCGGTAGAAACGTCGCCACGGGTCTTGAGCGTCGACATCGTCGAGAGCCACCTGAAGAGTCGGGTGCTGGAGGCCGGGATACCAACGGCCGATCTTTGAGTGCGCGGGCGGGAAATGAAGCACAGTAGGGTCCAAAAGGAGGTCCATGTCCGCGAACCCGTGGCGAAATAGGTCAACCACCAATTGGAGTACGCTGTTCAAGTGGTCACCGGCATGGGACCGATGCGAGTTCCGAGACACGCGCCACGATTTCCAGGCCGCGCCGGACACCGGCAGTTCGTGGGTAGATTCCCAGTACGCTTGTGCCCAACGTTCGACGTGGTGCCGAAGTCGGCGCGTGAACTGCCGAAAAATGGCGTCACCCGACGCAAACAGAATTGTTTTCACGGCTTGGGTCAGGTAGCGCCAAGGTCGTGAGGCGTACAATGCGTCGACATTGGCGCGCGTCACCAGCGCGCGATTCCAATTCGCCGGCTCGGGGACGGGCATGCGCGGACAAACCCAGCCGTGTGGCGGAAGGAACCGAGTCCGCAGTTCCCGGACCGAGATGGTGTGGAGCCGGAGACGACGTACAGACTGGGGCCACGGAGCATAGCGGCGCTGTGTCCATCCGGACGGGGCGCCGGCAGGAGGGATCACCGGAGAGAAGAACGGCACCACGGTGGCGTTCCCTGCCGAATTGCTGAAAGCCGAGCCGGAGGCCGACGAAGGCGACGAGGACGAATCACTGCTGTCGGAGACGTCGGGACCACCAGATCCAGGCGCGAACGGGGACGCTGGCGTCGAGCGGCGTGAAGCCGTCGAGCCAGCTGAACGTGTAGGTGAGACAGCCGGAGGACGTGAACGCGACGCCGGAGGCGACGCCGACCGCGAATGCGAACGCGACGCCGAACGTGAGCGTGACGCTGAAGGTGACGTCGACCGAGAACGCGACGCCGTGCGAAAACGCGGACGCGACGCAGAACGCGAGCGCGAAGAGTGTCGCCGCAAGCGGCGGCGCTTGGTTGGCGGGCAACGAGCTGAGACCTCGCCGTCTGAGGACTCCGAGCCGAAGAGGGAAGCGTCTGCCGCGCCGTCCGAGGACGAGCCGAAGAGGGAAGCGCTTGCCCGGGCACGTGCTGCTACCGCTGCCGCCGCAGTGGACGACGCCGCCGGCGATGCCTGCGCGGCCGCGCTGGCGGAAGCGGCTGTGTCGGCTACGGTGGATGATCGTCGGCTCCGTCGTCGTGGCGGAGACCCGGGCACCGAGGGAGTCGCCGAAGTGACAGACGGACTGAGCCGAGGCCGACGAGAACTTAAAGTCGGTTCAGCGGAAGGGGAAGCAGCACGACAAGGGGGCGTAGATCCAGATGGAGAAGACGGGCACGAGGCCGGAGAGCTAGCGGCCGACGTCGGGTCGACACTCGATCGCGTTGCCGGTGGGACCGAGCCCGTAATGGGCGGCGCGTCGCCCGAGGCCACGACGGAGGGTGGAGCCGCCGGAACGCCGGATGCTACGGGGACGACGGGGGTCGCCCTGTTCTCTCTTTCCCCTCGGGGATCAAGGGGCGAAAGCGGAACGACGGCCTCCACCTCGGCCGCAAGGGACCACTCCAGCTGGCGGATCAGGTCGCCCACGACTAAGTGACCGCCTGCCACGGCAACCACTCCAGCAAGACGCTCGGCGAGTGCGTCGCGAACAAGTCGCGCCGCCTCTCGCCCTCTACGCGCCTCTCGAAGCATGCGCCGCCAAGCGACGGCTCGCTCATCGCGATCCCGAACAGCTTGGTCACGCTCCGCCTCCACCTCGACGACGCGAACGCCGAGGCGACGGACGCGGGCTTCAGCGGCCTCCCTCTGTTGACGGACAGCGTGACGGAGACGCAGCCAACCATCTCGGTAATGCGCCAGGCGAGAGGTCACCTGGAGCTCGTTAGCTTGGGCGCGAGCCACCTCCGATTCGGCCACGATCCGAGCGGTGGTAGCAGCAGACGAAGACTCCTCCAGCTCCCGGATGCGCGCTGCGCCGCGTCGTAGCTCCTCGGCGTGTGCACTCAGAAGTGCGTTGACGCGCCGGAGGTCCTCCTGCATCGGCTCACTCAGACGCCGGGCCGATTCGATCTCGACGCGACTCTGAGCGAGGGAATGGCGTGCGACGCGGAGCTCCTCCACGACAGCAGCAACTCGCTGCCCGAGAGCAGCTTGGGGCTCAGCCATCACTCGATCTCGACGTCGTCCGGCGTCGACGAGAGCTTGTCGCGTGCAATCTCGCTCGGCGATGGCGGTCGTGAGAGCTTGGACAGGGGCGAGGGCAGCCTCGGCGACGGCGAGTTGGGTGCGAATGTCATCGCACTCGGCGCGCGCGTCGTCCCGTTCACCGTGTGCGGCGAACAATCGCGCGAGAGAAACCATGGATGCGGGAGGGGGAGCGGGCTTGGCCAGCCGCGCAGTCAAGCCAGCAACCTCGGCCTGCGACGCAGTGAGCTGCACCTGCAGGTCGTGGTATTGCTCGGCGGTCGTTGCCTCCAGGACCCGCAGCTGGGTTTCGACGGCGTCGACGCGAGCGACGTGAACGCGAAGGCCGGACAGGCGATCCCTCAACGCGACGTTCTCTTGCTCCGTGCGCTCCCGAGACAGGAGAGCCTGCTCGAGCATCACCATGCCCGCCCGGTAGCCAGCACGAGCTCGACGGAGAAGCACGAGGTTCCGATCGTGCAGCACGGCGGCGTGGATCGCCAAACCGGCGTTGTTGGCGGAGACGACCTCGTATTGAGCTCGGAGCGTCCGGTTCTCGAGCACAAGCGTGCGCGCCTCGTCCACGAGGGCAACCACCGAAGGAATACAGGCGCCCAGCACGGGGAAGGTGACCGGCAAGCGAGCTGGGAGGCGAGGGCGATGTGCGCCGCTTGCACAAATGACACAACCGGAGACATCGAAGTCGTCCGTGTCCAGCTCCCCGTCGTCGACCTCGATGTCGTCGGCGCGAATGTCGTCGGCGCGAACGTCGTCGGCGCGAATGTCGTCGGCGCGGACCATGAACCTGTGGGATGTGGGAAGTAGTCAGATCAGCTGATGAACAATGTGGGGCAGTTCCTGCGACGACGTACCCACCTGGGGAGTGCGCACGCGTGGCAGGGGGACGGATGTCGTGTAGTGCCCCGTAAAATGAGCGGACAAGCGGGCGCCGAGGGGATGAGCGTCAAGACGGAAGATCTACGGACGACATGATTGGCTCCCGACGCGATGAGAGACGGATGAATGAGTCGTCGGAATGAACTGTCATGCGACATGATTTCTGAGTCTGATTCGTCGGAGAATCAGGCTGATCCGACGAGCCAGCCAACCCTAAACCCCGACGCGAAACCCCAACGTGAAAGCCCCGACGCGAAAACCCCGACGTGAAAACCCCAACGCGAAACCCCGACGCGAAAACCCCGACGCGAAAACCCCGACGTGGAAAACCCGTGATTACGTTACGCAAATCAGGTTGAAGAACGGTGAGATAGGCACGACAGAGGTACGGATAGGTACGGAACGGTTGGCTTAGCAAGCAGGAGTAGGGAAGTAGCCAGTAGCAAGGACATAGGATAGGGTAAGGACTCAGTCCCGAAACTTCTCTGAACCCCAAAGACCTCCCGTCTTTCCCTCGGTTCCAGGGGAACCACCAAGCGTCGGCAAGCAGAGTCGCCCCGATATCGCGGCCCCCCGTCGTTTGCTGGTTCGGGTGCTCACCCCCCACAGACCCGTGCCAGACAACGGCACGTTAAACGTATACCGTTTAGGTGGTGCCCGATAACGCGCTACCTAGGCGAAGGACCGCACTGGCCTGATAACCGCCGTGCAAAAGACCCCCCGTGTAGGCCCGATAACGCCACACAAGCCCCAGGAAACGCCGGCCTGATAACGCCGCACGCCCGACGGGAACGCCAAGGAAACGCCGGCCCGATAACGCCGCACGCCCGAGGCTCGACGCCCTACGACAAGGAACAAGCGTCAACCCAAGAACCCCCCAACTCTGAAGCCAGCGAAGACTTGGGCCTACACTTCGAAGATACGCTACTCAAGTACCGGGAAAATACTCGACGCGCCTGCGATACCGACGCGACGAGTTTGTGCGAGGACGAACTTACGGAAGATTCCTGTTTTCTGTGAGGGCGCTACTCCACAGTTCTGTGATGATAACGCACGGGTCACTTACATGGTTATTGGCTAGCCTGGATCTACTCACGACAACCGGGTGTGGAGCAACTCACGGGTATACCGATCTCCTGAACGATTTTTTTCTCGTGGACAATACCTTCTCGGAGATTCTGCGTTTCGGGCATCGCGACACATGCTTCCTCCATTTAAGCAGTTAGCCGGTACCGTGTTGAAGCCTGAGAATGGCGTTTTCAAGGACAAGCTAAAGAAAATTCGAGTTCGTTCGGAGCATTGCATCGGTCTTTTAAAAGCTCGATTTCAGTATTTCAAAGGCGTACGCATACTCATCAAATCTGCGGACGACTTGAAAAAGATTGAACGTCTTTTCATGTGCGCGTGTGTGATTCACAATTAACTTATCGACGACCCGCTACCGCGCGAGCTCAACAAAGATCTTTTAGTTGAGCTCAAAAATGAAGCTGCTGCAAGTGTGGAATGGGAAGACACATACGACGCTGCCCCAATTGACACGGATCGTCGTTTACAAATTATGCACTACTTGGTGGAGAGTGATGGGCGCTTTTAGCTGAAGTGGAGAGGGAATAATTGGTCAATCTCCGTAGCGGGGATTCCCTCTTCGCGCATGCGTTTCCTACTTCTCGCTATATCCTCCTTCAACAGTACTTCGTCTCGTCGAGCCTGGATTATCTCCTTCTTTGCTTGCAACTCGAGAAGCTTGATGCGGCAGCGAGCCTCATCCTCTGCAAAACGAAGGCGTCGCTCTTCAAGATGAACGCGCTTATCCTCCACTAACGACTTCAATCGAAACTGCTCTTTCTCCCATTCGAGTTTCTCTTTGTGCATTCTCTGAGTGTTTTCTCGATCAATCGCTTTCGACTTGGTCAGCGTAGAGTTTATGTCACCCCACTCCGACAGCGTGCTAGCAACACGGGTATTGCGTACACGAATGGACCTGATCCTCTTGATGTTGTTAGTACGCTGAGCATCTGGTTTTCCTTGCCCTGTGACTACAGTCGTCACAGCACCAGTCGCAGTAGTCGTCACAGCCCTCGTCATGGCACTCGCCTCGGAAGTTGTCACACCGCTCGTTGTTGGAATCGCTGGACCAGTCGTTTCAACACTCGTTGAACCAGCTGTAAGAGATGCGTCCTCTTCACCGCTAAAAGATGGCTCCTCAACAGACTGACCAGCAACGTCAAAATCTCAATCCTCATTCGTGGCCATTGGCCGAGTTGCTGGTCTTTCCACCATAATGTCCTTGAGAACCTCGTAATGCGGGCATTTTTGCTCGATCCACTCCAAGAGAGAGCCCTCAACCGTTTTACCGGCTCCGGTATTATTTAGGTGGTCCGATGCAATCCTAAAGCTCGACTCGAGCTGGCTAATCTTGGTAATGACGTCCTTGGGTGAGTGTGGAGTCTTGATTCTCTTCGCCACAATGAGCTTACAGATAGATTCAGCGAGACTCTTCTTGGTCTTTCCATTGGTAGTGTCGCCTCGCCACATTGCGTAGTTGCCTTGTGTTGTCATCCAGCCCAAGAGAACGCTGAGCGAGCTGACGGAGGGATCAGGACCGTCGTTCTTCCACATCACCCCCTTCGTCTTGGCCGCGGCCTTCATCTGATTCCCCTTTCCAATCTTTTTCTTCAGCTTCCCCTTTCTCTGCGTAGCCGTGCCGAGAGATGCTGGGTCAACTGGGAGAGTCACGGTTGATCCACCGGCGCCTTCAGTCGGAAGAGCCGCAGCTGCAGGGTCACTAAAGAGGCTTGGTCCCGACAGAGAAGCTGCTGGTTCTTCGAGAGGAGAGCTAGCAATGGTCATGAGCTTTAGAAGATCCTTTTGCTTTGTTTTGTGTGTTCGTGCTGCCTTCCAACCTTGCTGCCTCCCCGAGCAGCGTCGATTTCGTGGCAGCTCGCGAGACGGCAGCAAGACGGGTAGATAATTTCTTTCAGCCAGTGAGAGCTCGAGAACGGCCAACAGCTGCCGACTTTGATCTCGTTGCTGCCAAAAGTGAGAACCACTAATATAAGACTCGAATTCGAACATTTCTGACTTGTTTTCATTATGAGGATCGGTGCTCGATAATCGAAGCTGCTACGAAAATCCGTGGTCAAGAATTGGTTAAGCCGGCGAATACATCCTCGCGGTGGGGGGCTGTCCTCTCAACACCGACTTATTTTAATTTTCGTGGTCTTGCTGCCGAGAAGGAAACCGCCAAGCGCAAGCGCGATGCAGATGTGGAGGCGTCACTAACGGCGAGACTCCTAAGAAAAAGAACAAAGAGGACGAGATGAAGGAGTTCCTATTGGAACTGAAGAGGATGGAGGCCAATGAGCAGAAGGAGCGTCGGGAGCAACAAGCCGCAACACGTGCTCGTGAGCGCGAAGAAGACCGGGCTTTCTTTTTGAAACTAGCTGAAGTATTCGGAAAACACTTTAGTAAGCCCCAAAAACAAGTAGTTTGTGTTGGTCGCTTAGTAGCTATCTACTTAGATCTAGATACTCCGCTAGCGATGGCGCCTCCAAATTACAATACTTGCTGATCTCGTTCCCACCGTAATAGCAGCAGTGGCAATTTGTGAGCAACATGCACACATTTACTAGCTTACCAATTGGGCTCTGGCGCAGTTTAAGCTTCTTCTTGTAGTCAATAGATGCCCACTCTGTCTTGTGAATAGAAAACTTCCACTCGACGGATTCGCGAACGGAGCTCAGAGCTGCGTTGAAGGCTTGCTCTCTAGCTGTCAATTGCGCTTTCTTAAAGCCTGATTCGATGAAGCGCTGTACCCCGTATGCGGGATCGCCGTACAGCTAGAAGCCACCAAAGTCGGACTCTCTAGCCTCCAAATACTCTGTAAGCTTGCTTTCCCTTAGTAGTGTGATGTCGTGCCGCTTGCCCTCGATGGGCCCCCAAAAGTGGATGGTCAGTCGATCGGGGACGGCCACGGCCTGGTAGTTCAGGCAGTGTACTAGCTTGTGCCCCAAGTACACCTGCTTCTGCAAGTTTTCGCGGTTCCCAGGCCTCGGAGACGAGCGGCAGATCGGGTTCTTGGTCCCGTCAATGAAACCAAACACATTGTGCATTGGCGCACCCTTGTCGTGGATTGCTTGCGCATATCGACGTATATTCTTGCTGCAAACGGTCTTCTGAAAGTAGATCAGCTCTTAGAAGCGCTCATACAACCATATCATAGAACAAAAACACACCTCATATAAATAGTCAGATAACTTATACATTACGGCTTTTGGTAAGTCGCGTAGGTCCAACAAAGTATACGACGTACCCAAATGAGTGCAAATGCGGCTGTTGGCTGGTTTCGAGCGGCCAAACTTGGTCAGAACATCGTAGTTCCGTCGTGGGTAGATAGTGCGATAGAGTAGTATGCATAGTGCCTCTGTGCGGTGCAGCCTGTCGCGATGAGCGGTGATGACATACTCAGGTAGCGCAAATAGCTCCACGAGCTGGTAGATAGCCGCTCTCTCGAACCTAAAGTCCTTGACGCAGTTGACATCAGACTTGCTGCTTAACACGAAGCGGATTGAGGGGATGATGGGGCGCTCGGGGTGCTCACGGTGCTCGAGGTTCGCTAACAGCAGCAACATAGCAGGGCCGACATCGACAGAGCTGCTTGTAGCAGCTAGCACAACAGTCTTCATTCCGAGGCAATATCGTGAGTGCCGCAGCAGCGACATATCATTTTTGAGGGGGCATGCTTGTGGGAAAAGACTTCGAGCGAAATGCGTTGACTAGAGTTTTCTTCACCATTCCCACAGAGCTCTGTGGGAATGGGAAATGCAAACTGCGAAAACTCGCTATTGGCCGGATTGACCGGATTAAAGCTTATCCCGCTTCGGTGTCAGATTATATGTACTAAAATGATCCTAAAAGTACTAGAACCCCCTAAAATCTTCCGAACTGATTACACATTTCGTTCTTAAGCTGGTCTTAAAGGGCGTAATTTCTAGCTGTCCTAAGAACATATCCAAGGTGGGCAAATTACAAAAGTGATAGGGCGAAGTGAATAGCCGATTAGCAATAAAAACAGGACAACATTACGTGAAATAGCTTGCAATAGTTCAATTTCCCCAACGGTATGACAAAATTGCCCAGTGAAAGCGGTAGGTTACCTTGTACTATGATCGATATAGAGGTGTCGAGCTAGTCGCGGCATGTACAACTGCTGTAGTAGAGGCCTGGACGACCTTCACGTCAATAGCGAGATCGCGGGGGTGGTAAATACGTTTTGGAGCTTGAGCTAGCTCGCCCATAGTATAGACTATATCAATGGCGAACGAGTAGCAAGCGCCCCAACACGGGCTATAGCGTCTCATACGCACTAGGAGTCGGTCTGTTGTAGTACTAAAAAGAAGAACAGACGTAATCCATCAGTTCCTAAGCCACAACAAACCTTAGCTTGAACCGGACAACATGAAGAGATTGCAAAGGTGCGAATGCACTTTGTCGAATAGAGCAGCTACATGTAAGAAAGAAAAAGAGCACCTTCCTTGTCATCTAATGTGTCACTGGGCACAACACAAAGCTACGTCCTTACAGCGACAAGGAAGTGACAGGGACATCTGCGTGATCTCGGACTAAGCGTCACTCACCTCGCTAAAGCCGTCCTGACCGTCGTGCACAGGGTGGTCGTCGAGGTTCATTTGGTGACGAAGGCGCATGTTGCGTCGATACTTGTTTTGGCTCTGGCGACGCTTCTTCTTGACCTCAGCGCCAATTGCGAGAAGCCTGTGATGGAACTGACGGTAACACAAACCGTTCTCTTCGCGCAGGGGGTGCAACGTGACGTGACAATGGGTAAGGCTCACGCACACGAAAAAATGTCATCATAGAGACCTTCACTCTAGCGGAACTTCTCCGCACAAATGCGCCACAGTCCGCATACCCTTCCAAAACGTTTTCTACAATCACTCGGTCGCTTGATATCAGAGCATTCTGGCGCTGCTCCTCTGGGGTAAGAGAAAGTTACCCGTTTTAGGGTGAATGCAGCGTACATGTTCAGCAAACCCTTGGTATCCTTTGTCAACTAGGAGTGCCCATTCATCGGGGTATTCTGCAGCTAGGGGGCCGTTGTCAGGCAGCCGCTTCTCGCCTTGCGGCGAGCCGACTGGTGAATGGCCTCGTTGTTTCTGAATATTGTTATGTCCGCGGTGTTGCCTCTGACGTGTCGAGCGCAGTTAATAGCTATACCGCGTGGGTTAACCGACACCTCGACCTTGAAGCCATACAATTTGTGCTTTGCACTGTAAAACGGCATGGCCTCCGCCATTGAGCCCCCTGGTCGGTTGGTCTGCTGGAACGTGGCGTCCGTGGCATACATGGCACTCGGAAAGTTTTGAAAGGTGTGCCCGGACGCCACGAGCGCTCGCATGGGGGACTGGTCGGCTTGCGAAGCCACCCATTCTTCATATAGTTTTGGGGCGACCACTTCAATGAACCCCGTCACAGTCGTGATGAACGTGGGTATTTACACCTTGAATATCTGCGACAGCATCGCCCACGTGCCGCCGCACTTCATCACGACGCATATAATAAAGAACACGTCTTTAGCCGCAAATGTCGAGCCACGCCCAACGTTCCAGTAACGATGCACGTGGGTGCGGACGGAAAACCAGAGTACGTTCAACTCTCTCGGGGAGAAGATTCAGAGCCTGGGTACGGCTACGGCATCCACGTCGCGGTAGATGCCCTCCAAAATTGGGCAAGTCGATGTGACGTCTAGGTCGTTGCCGTGCGACTCGGTCGGGTTCTGGTCCAATTCCTTCCGCCGAGGAGCTCTTCACGATCTTCCAGCATGGTCAGCACAGACGGCAGATGCTGGGTCTGCGCGGCACGGCCATGTATAATGGCAACTGATGTCTCTACCGTATTTGACCAGCCGATATACGAAACAAATATTTGTGTTCTTATGTGGCTCCGTCACTTGCGACACAGAGGATAACTTCGACAAAGGTTAAGTGAATAGAGGCTGCATATTCACTACGGATGTGTCGTAGTGCGTAATCACTTTTCCGGTGTTACTTCACTGTTACTTTTGCGTCCCTATCACTACACCGTTGTAGATCAATTGTTTTTGCACTTGCGTAATTTGGGTCATTAGAGAGGTTTCGTGTTGGGATTTCATCACCTTTACCATCAAAAAGCTGTTTAAAACACTGAATTACCCTAATCGTCGCCCATAAATTCTGGTGGAAGTCGTGGCTGTAGTGAATTGCAGTCACCACCCTCAGCCAGCCAGCCACTTTCTTCATTCACTTTTGCTTAGGCAATGGCAGAACCAACCAAACGAAAGAACTTCTCCGAGGCTGAAGATATCATGCTTCTCAAGCACACAATTGCGGACGAGCCCTACTTACAGGAGCACGGCAAGGTCATGGAGCAGTGAGAGAAGCTAGCTGAGGCACTGGTGGCTTGTCCAGACTTCTCCCGTAAGAACCTGTCTGGTAAATTAGCCCAGAACCGTGTTAACGCACTAATTGGTAAGTCAATTCATTTGCTGCTACGTATATTATCACCCAATGCTTATGAATACGAGTGTGCATGTATGCATTTAGCTGCCGTCAACAAAAAGAACAGTGCAGCTAAGCGCCTCTCGGGTGTAACGGAGTCGCACACCGAGAAAGACGAGCTCGTGGATGAGCTCATATTGAGAATGGACGAAATGAAAGCTGAAAAGGCCGCCAAGAAGAAAGCAAGGGAGGAGAAAAACGCTGCAAGTGAGTGCTGGCGAAACTATACGCCGTATCGCTGTCGAACGGCTGAAACGGACGCGAGAGGCAGACGGCGGGCCAGATGAAAGCCCTGGGCGAACCAACAAGTTCGCCAAGCTGGCTGAGATCCTGCAGTCGCAGAGGGAGCAGGAACTCACCATGCGTCGCGAGCAATGGGAGCAAGAGCGCCATGATTGTCGTAATCTTGAGCAGCGCTTTATGCTTTTGCTAGAACACTTAGCGAATAAGAAGTATATAGAACTGTGGTTGGTTCTTTCATTTATTGAGTTAATAGGACTGGTCTAAATAGTCCTCAAGTGAAGGAGGTGCAACATCGAAGAATCGACTAATCTGGTTGCCGCCATAATAACAGCAGTGGCGGTTTGTCAAAAACATCGCTAGCCGTACAAACTTTCCTACAGGACTTAGACGAACTTTAAGATCTTTCTTGTAATCGATAAAAGACCAAAGTCGTTTCATGATCCCAAAGTTCCACTCGACAGTAGTTCGTACGGCACTCATCTGCTTGTTGAAAGTCGTTGCATGCGTGGACAGCACCACATCCTTGAATCGCGTCGCAACGAAGTCGCTTACTGAATATGCAGGATCGCCAAAGATCGCTTTGCCATCGAAAACATCTCCATTCTCGCGAAAAAAATGTAGGTGGCGGCTAGCTGCAAATACAGTAGTGTCGTGTCGGCGGCCTTCAAACGGCCCAAAAAATGCATACACAGTCCGTCTGGTGTAGTCAAACCTAGTCGAATAAATAATTTGTCAAACAACTATAAGCACCACTCATACAATAAGCCGATGTCATGTTACCTTGAAATAGAAGACAGTGCAGTCGCTTATGGCCGCTGTAGGCTTGACGCTGTAGGTTCTCAGATCGATGCCCTTTGCGGGGCCAAGGGCGGCATATTCCGATCTTTGTCCCGTCGGGAAAAGCGAACACGCTGGACACGGAGGTTCGGCGCTCGACTGCCGCACAGTATGCACCCATTTGCCTTCGAGCTAGCTCTAGGTGAAAATACATGCGATCGCTGTACCTTGCGTCTACATGCTCAACTAGAACACAGATAATTAGCAACAATAGAGATCACATTATAGCAATAGAACACGTACCCATCCAAAGGAATATACGACTTAAGGCCGGTCTTGATCGGCCGAAGGTGCTAGCCATGTCATGTAGGCGGCGGGGAAAGCTGAGCCGGTAGAGAAGGAGTGCTGTGGCTTCTTCAGCTCGGCACCGGTCGTTGCTCTCCGTCACAATGACAGCAGGAAGTGCAAACAGTCGCACAAGAAGGCGCACGCCGCGCACGTCGAACCGGAAGTCGAGTTCTGCGTTGGCATCGCAGTATGCGCCGAGGTTAAGCCGCACAGCAGGAATCAGGGGTCGTTCTGGGGTCTCGAAGCAGCCGGCTTGTAGCAAAGCAACCCACAGTGCTTCCTTCCCGAACGAGCTGAGTAGTGCTAGCAACTCCAGTGCTTCAGCTTGGGTGAACTGCATCGTCGAACTCAGGGTGTGCTGCTTGCTGTCTTATGCTCTCCAAAATGAACATGACTGGCTATAATACGGTTGGTTGGAACGCCGTGGAAGTTAACGCAGCGAAACCTCTGTGCGGCAAAATCATCACCATCACATCTGGTTACTTTTCTGGTGGGAAAGTGAAGGTAATGGATTGCGCGAAACCTCTCTATTTTTGCGTATTTTGTCTAACCGTTGGAGATGCTCTAATACCGGTACTGTCCAAATGAAGGAAACCGGATTTTAGGAAGCGGATTAGGAAATGTCCTAAAACCGCACCACCTACAGTTAGATGAGGTTTAGTAGGGGGTCCCGGCAACCAACCATGCTAACGACCAAAACGTACTTCACACTGTCAATTCTAAACTCTACCCATGGAGCACAAGAACTACAAATTCTGCAAGAAGCGCACGGTCGCTGAGTCTTACTACAGATGCGCCAAGTTCCGCACTGGCTGCACAGCTCGCCTCATTGTCTAGAACGGCCTGGTCGTCGACGAAAAGAATTGGCATTCGTGCGAGCAAGAGGCCATGGCAGATGTCGCCGACGTCCGCCATGACATCTCGCTGGTGTTGTAAGAGCGCGCTCTGCAGGAGCTAGCGGCCCCGCTTGCCGTTCTCCGGCGTCGAGTCTACGATGAGTTTAAGCTCAAGCACCCATCTGCCACGCTAAACGGCATTCCGCGGACCCGAGGCGTCACGTCCATCAAGAACGTTCGCAAAAATGCGACGGGGGCTACTTCTTCCGGGCGATTGAAAGCGCGCCTGTGCGCTGCGTGAGCGAGTCGGACACGCATCCGCTCTTGCAGTTCTGCTCGATGAATCCCTTCGCCACCGGAATCCATCGAATGCTCGGGTTTGCGCATCCTACCGTACCCTTAATTGACACTGTTCATCGACGGGACGTTCTCCATTGTCCCGAAGGGGCTCTCGCAGTGCCTGATAGCTATGGTTCACGACCCCAGCGTCGATGTGTATCTACCGCTCTACTACGTGCTTGTGGACACCAAGAAAGAGGACACGTACTGGCGGATGCTCGAAAAGCTGATCGTCGCCTCGAATCGCCGTATTGAGTCTCGGGATGTTACATGCGACTTCGAACTTGCCCTGAACAACGCAGTGATCAACCAGTTCCCACGCGCGAACGTTGTGGACTGCCTCTTCCATTTGAAGCAGGCTCTGAGCCGCAAAATGTTGGACTTGGGGATCTCGCTAGAGCAGATATCCTATGTTATGAAGCCGGGAAAGCTGGACGTCCTTACTATTATTCCTGCCGACGAAGTTCTTGACAAGGTAAGTGATATTATTTTGTAGTATTTTCGCAATATCATATTACTATTATGAGAGTACTAACAAAAGTATACTAATAGATTTTGACTATTTTGTTGTTACCATTTGTAGGGATTGCGTTACGTACGCAGCATCATCGAATCGAGCGGCGCGAAGACGAAGTGGAACACCTTCTGGAAGCACTTCGTTCGCACGTGGACGAAGCGCTACGATATGTCGCTCTGGAACGTGAGCCAAATGCGACGCAACAATGTGAGCATGGTGAACCGGACTAACGAGAAGTACAACCGAGACTTCGCTGTTCTCATTGGTGCGCCGCATCCTGGCCTGCTGACTTTCACCGGGGCAACAAAGGCTGAAGCTGCAACCTACGTGACACTGCTGGACGACATCAAACACGGGTGCCAGAACCCACCTGTTCACGCCAGATCTGTTTAAGTGGAAGTTCCCGAGGAATACACAGCGTTTCAGTAGACGTGTGTGACTTCCGTAACAGCAGAGTCAACCTCTCGTTGACATGGACAAGCTTTTCTTTAGTAAGGTCCTTATTATATCGTTGTCCTACGGTGTCCTAAGTCATCGGTCTGTAATATACTGCCAGTACCGTATTTTTTGTCGGTACTGATTATGACACTTTAGGACTTTTAGGATCGTTTTAGTACAGAAAATCTTCTTCAACGTCTTCACACACGACCTTCCAAGCTGCCGCACCACGTTTTATTCATTGGTTATGCCTCAGATATGGTCGTACTGCCTTGAATGTTAAACCTAGCGAAAGCTTCGTTAGACTCGTTCTTCTTTCACTTGATAGCCTAGTACTACTCTTCTAATAGGCTAAACCTATATGTTCTATAGTTCTGACCAATCAGAGAGTGCCAAGACATGCCCCATTTTGAGCAATTAGAGAGCAGTGCCGATATAGTGAAGCGGAAGCCGCCTTGAGCGAGCGTGGGCGTTCAGGCTACGAAAATAATGCCTAAATGCACGGAGGGTCCGATTGGGATGGCGCGCTTGACCGGGACTTCATCCGTTCTCATTAGTTGCTACCAAACCGTAACATTTTTGATTCCGACGTTTTCCAGAGTTTTAAACCGGCATTCGTGCTGTTATCAGGGCAAAACGCCCGGTTTTAGGCGGCCTGGTATAGAGGCACTCAATACCATCCAATGGGGTTAAATGGGTGTAGGGTAACACGATGTGCCGACGTAAAATGTAGGCACCGGGGGGGGGGGGGTATACTGAGCTCTATTACGAACCACCAGTCCACTTCACATCACTCGAATAATCGCGATCTTGCCAACAGAACACTCAAACGCAGTACGAGCCTCCAAGACATTGTATTAGCCAGTCCTAGCGTGCTCGACAAACCGCTATCAGCGCATTTGGCGCTTTGTTGCGGCAGAAGGCGTCTCCATGGACTTCATCACTGCCTTTCTAGTCTGGGACGTCGAGTGGGGCTGTGTTTGTGTTGCTGACGGATCCTTTGGCGTTCGATTGACCGGTTTTGAATATAATACAGTTTTAAAATTTACAGTTTTGCTTTTTTGGTTGTTAATCGGCTCTACGGTGTAAGCACAACCTAACTCCAGAAGAGGTGGCGTTATCCGTCCTCGGAACTTGGCTTTAAGACGGAGCGATGAAGTAGTGCTTGTCGCCCACGGCTGCGCGAGCGATGCAGTGTCATGTGCCCCCTTCTTGGCCCAAGGGTCTACCTATAATCACTACACCTTTGTCCGTCCAATGTTAGGCTAATCGTCAAGCAAAGCTGTCAAGAATATTGGATGGATCTGAAAAATTACATTAAATTTCCCTGATCACGACTTTCGCTTCAATCAAAGTTGCCAAATCCCTGGTCAATGTCGGCAAACTATTGGTGTGAAACATTTTATCCCGCACAACATTGGTAGGACCTCAAATACCCCCGCTGCGGCGTTCTCAACTACATCTCTGTCATCTTGCACCTCTCCAAGATGGCGATCAAGCTGCCCCAATCGTTGCAGCGCATCTGGGACAGAAGTAGACGTCTGTGTAGAACGTCACTAGGTAGAGCCTACTTGTTCGCTCTTCACTAGCGGTAGCGCCCTTGAAAATGAAGGAGAACCCACTCTTAATAACTGCCGGGCTGAGGTGCAACCACCCACTCAGTCACATCCTTTCGCTTCGGAGCTGCAAGCCTGAACTTAAAACCGGGTTGGCGAGGGGTGCTGAGCTGAGCTTGGAGATTCTCCAACCAACGTGCTCGTTGCCGAGCTTTCAGGGGCATGTTCCAGCTGATATCGGCGGGCTGATACACACTCATGCAGCCTGGAGGAGAACTACATTTAGCTCCTTCGTATAAGCTTGGACACACTTTGTCCAGCGTGCAGCCAGATTAACAACACCGGCTGGTCCCGGTTAGGACGACTAGCAAAAATGCTAGCGTAAAAAAATCCAACGCAAGTCCGCCGCCCCACCAGCCTTTGGGGTTACCATACATTATGACGCCCAGTCGGTTTTGTAGACCAACGACCTCTTTCCACACGTCGATACCAAACCCAAGGTGAATGACTTTGTTTTCCACAGCCACATCTTCATGTCAGATTTATTTGCCGCATGAGTCACCGAGGATCATTACTGCCACCCGCTCCTTCTCTTTTCCGGCGCAGCGAACACGGTTTTTGCTCCACACCTCGAGATTGTCTACTTCGGCAGGTATTCAAAGAAAACTGCCGTCTGATCAGCGTTATAAACGCGATCAACACCATGTTCCTTAATCGGCTCGCGAACTTTCACGCGGAACTCTCCACGGGCAACGTCGCTGTCGGCGGGTGGCTTTTCGCCTTGGCGCGTGCGGCGCCGTAGTGAGAACATGTGACGGAGCAAATATCCCTTACGGAATTTCCACAAGGCTTTAATCCCGTCCTTGGACAGCTCTTCCCCGGCTGGTATCTCGAGCGACTTCCGTTGAGGCCGAAACTGGGGCGCCTTCTGAACGCAGGTTGTCTATCCACTTGACGATTTCGCGTTCACCATCCGGAGATAGCAAAGTCTCCGTCCATCATATCCCGGATGGATTTAAGCTGACCGCCCTATATAGTTTCACACGGCGCCTCGATCTTAGCTCGCTGCGACTTCCACAAATAGATTGACTTGCGCTTGGTCTCGAATAACTTGCCCTCAACATTAGGAAATAACTTTGTGAGCGTGGCGTTCATTCTCTTGTGGTCTCGATAGTGATTTATGACAGTCAGCTTAACGGAGTCGCGATAGTGATTTATGACAGCCAGCAAGTCTCGATAGTGATTTATGACAGCCAGCTTCACGCTGTATCGAACCACGCTTGAACTCGCGGTGATGCTTACCTTTGCCATTTTCGCCGCGCTTCCTCCCTGGGCGCTGGCGCGCCGTTGTTGGTTTGGCGCGCTTCCGACATGAGTGCGTTCCAAATATTAGGTACGCTACACACACTATATTCCTACCTTAGGCTAAAGCTAGGACTGTCGGATGCTAGAAGAGCTCAGCAGTATAATGCCAATCTTGACAATTTAGCTCATCCAATTGGCTGAAATCCACTTGTTGAATGCTACAAATATTAGACGGTATGCATACAGCGGTAAAAACGTACGAAATGACAATTTTCCACACATGTAGTACATGCAACATGCTGAAGACATTGAGAATACCCATGGCTAGGTTGGGAAGTCGCACATAAGCCGCCGCCATTCATTTCCTGTCATTCAAGATAAGGATTCATATTCGCGGACTTGACAAGAAGTTGCGCCGCCGCGCGTTTGAGCACGACGATGCCGCAGATGATGAGGGGGGCGAGGAGGGATGCGCCGATGGCAACCCTAGCGAGGTAGTGAGTGCAGTGGAATGAGGCTCTTCTAATGAATATACGGCGGGTAGTGAGTATGGATAAGGCGTGTTGCCTGCTGCCCAGTCCAGCTAACCTGCTTCAATACATTTCGTTGCAATCAATGATAGCTTTATGCATAGCCGGACAGTTTTGTTTGCACTCTGCCCAGCTCAGGTGTCCTGGCCATCACAAGCCACCGCATACCCGTCCAAAAAATGACCACCAAGCAACTTCCTCTTCAGCAAAAGGGGCTACATCAATTTCCATCTTATGCGCTAGATCTAGATGTAGACGATCGCTCAATAAAACTTTCTGGGAGGTTGTTTTCGGCCTGAAATTCAAGAAGGGCGCGTTCGAAGTATTTACGCGCGTCATTTTGTGCGGTTCCAACGCAAAAATCATAAATTGTCGTCTGGGGCCTGGACGGCGGAGCGGGAATTTCACTTCGCGCGCAGGAATCACGAATGTAGGCCAGGTAGAACTTGCAACGTGGTGGCTTTGAAAATTCTGCATTCTTCCCTTGATGCGCTTCGGCTCTAACGATGCGCTGCTCTGCTCGGACACCTTGCAAGCTTCATTGCAGTGTCTGCACACGTGCCAGTTGCGGTTGTTGCCGCAGTCGATGCACAGCTTGATGAACTGCTTGCGTTCATCACTTGAGGGATGGACCATCGTCGACTTCGCCGCGCGCCCAACTTCCGTTGCATACGGCGGAAAGACGTCCTTGCGAACAGACCGATAGTGCCAGTCGCTGCACGCCGACAGCAAGGCTCGTTGCCTCGGCATCCAGCGGAGTTTGGACGGCGCACCGATCAGCATTGGACGCAGTTGCTAGTAGAGTACTTGGTAGTGTGCGCGTTTTGTGTGGACACGAGATTGAAGAGAATAAATATATAAGCCTTTGGCCAAACAAAACTAAATTTAAAGATTTTAAGTACTGAGTGCTGGATAATAGCTAAGGACAGCCAACGAGCGTTTGCTGGGCTAAGGTTCAACGGGAAATCGGACGCCTTCCAGCGTTGGAGGGACGCGATGCTGGCGCACCTGACAATCCTGTCTAATCGCCGGCGCATCACTGAGATGCAAGCCATACGGGCCCCGCCCCGTCTCAGGTACGAGAATCTCGAAGTCGGCCCGTTCAAGTTGGAGAGGCAGGTGAAGATGGGGAGCGTAATCAGCATGCCCATAAAGATGCATTCTTGGTTAAACAGGGGTCCTACCTGAGAGACCGGTTCAACCAGACGCTTCCGCATGACTATATCCCGCAGCTTATTACACCACTCGCGTCGCAGCCGGTGGTTGCGTCTTTGCAGCAGCATGAGGCTAATTTTTGACAATTTGGGGCTCCCTGAGTATGGAATTTGGAAACGTGGCTGAGCTGTTTCAGAAGCCCCGGTCTGTTCGGAACTGGTTGAATCAGATACACTTCAAGTGCACCTGATTCCAAGTAAGCTCATGATTGGCAAGATGCTGTCTCCCCTGCCAAGTCACCTTTGGGGCAAGGTGTCACGTTTTTGCCCGAGAAACTGTCTCTGGAAAAGGTGGAGCGAAAAATGAAGGCCATATTTGAAAACAAGAGCCAGGCGGAGATCCAAGCTATGGGGAACCGCGCGGACAGATGATCGGTTCCTGTCAACTATGCGGCCAAAGGAACCGACAGCGACAAGAAGGTCCGATCCAAGAAATCGGACACACGCAAGGCTGCGCCGCTACCGATGGACGATGGACGATGAGCGCCTGAACGCCTGCTTCTCGCCCCCGTGCTCGGAATTACGATGCACTTGCGGGTCTTGAGGCAAAACGGATTATGTTATTTAGGTTATCTTGGTCTCTCTCTCTTTTATCTTGGCTAGAAGATCTCTGCTGGAGATCTCTTGCGTTCTGGGCGTCGATCTTCGACACACACTCTTCTTTAATCTTGATCTTTGTATGGTACGCGTCCCAGCTTCAACTTCGGGGCGCGCAATCGTCCAAAACGTCGGGTCTGCATCCTCGCACGTGGGTGTGACTCAGTGGGTGACCGTGGAACGTTTGTACCACACTTCGCTCTTGACACATATTGAGATCTGACTTGATTTGGACTTTGTATGGTGACTCATCTTGGAGCATCACCCTCTTCGTGACTTCACTCTGTGACTTCCTCCTCTGGGACATCACGTCACGGTTTGACTCCTGGACTTCTTCCGACTCTTGGGTATCTTCCGACTCTTGGGCATCTTCCGACGCTTGGGCATCTTCCGACTCTTGGACTTCTTGATGGCTTGGCTTCTGGACTCTTGGACTTTACTCTTGGACATCTTCATAGCAGCACACTCTTTCGCAGAGGAGCTTTATCCATTCCATATTAACTGCAGTCTAGGAGGTTTGTTAGTGATCGGCCCCTGGAATTATTGATAGATTACTGTGTGATAGGACTGTGAATTAGGTCTGTCTATTTTCCTCCAAACAAAGGTGGTGCGTGAGTCGAAGAGAAGGATATTGGTAAGGGTTCGTTTGGAGGTTGACCAGTACTTCCAAGCGCAGAACCCAATTTGACTGGTGTTGACCCACCGTCCGAGGGTCCAAAAGAATAAGTGACGGGTAGTTGTGTGTATTATATTATATACAATGTGGATTTCTTTTGGTCAACAACATGTGCAGAGATGAAAATGAAGATATTGTCTTACTGAAACATAAAGGGTTCTCGAGACGAGCGTCCAATTAGCACCATCGGCATGGACTCAAACGGACCTATGAAAAATATGGGTGTGTATGGGACTGAAGGAACTATAATGTAAGGTTTTCAGCTGGCGAGGGAGAGCCAATCATAAGGTCGCTATACACTAGTCAATCATAGTCTAGTAAACACTGTCCGGAAGTGGAGCCCCTCCTGCGGACAGCAGCCCGCACGATGACGGTCTTTGAGGCGAAAGAAGATCACTTCTCACATTGCCAACGACAGAGCACATCAGTCCAAGTGCACGTTTTGGCACCTATGGACACGAATCTGCAACGGTTTTCACCCGGTTGTATTGTGGCTTTGTAACAAAAATAGCCAACAACCAGCCAACACTGGGCCAAGAACCGGATGAACACCTGCGACACAAACGTACTCCAGTCTAGACGGTATAAGCAAGGGAATATATGTAGCGAGTACCTTGCGGTCAGTTCCCAGGGAGTGCCTTAGAGCCGAGTTTGAGAGTGCTCTTCGGCATCGCGGGAACTCATTCGGCTTTCTTGTGGGCAAGTCCCATAGTTTTGCAATGTATCTAATATCATGCCTCGCGCCAGTTCTTCGCCCTCTGCCCCCGCCTCAAGCTCTGTCCCGGCAGCCGCAAGTGCCACTTCTGGTCACTCATTGTCTCACCCAGCATCAAGTCGCGTCCCCGTTCCACTGGGCCGCCTTCACGCTCCTCGCAGGGTACGCGGCGCGTGTTTAAAGGCCGAGATTCTCGGCGCGCGTACCTGCAGCGGCAAGAGCGTGAGGCAAGCCGCGTTAGCAAACGCGGAAAGCGCTGGAGTTGCTGGAGCTTAAATTCCGAAATGACGACGACTTGCCCAGTAACCTGAAAGTATTTGCAAAGCCTACGTTTTGGGCCGCGCTTCAAGACGCCGAAGAAGTCGCCCACGTTCGTATGCTTTGCTCAAGCTGCAGCGTAATGAAAACACCACGTCTGATGTGGTAGTGTGCTATTTCGATATTTTGAAGGATTTTCTAAGCAATCCTACGGAAGCATAAGCCTAATTGATGAGGTTGAGAAGCGATGGCGTCAAATGCGAGCAGCCCCAGATGTTGCTGGCGCTCTTCCAGCACCCTGCACACAGGAAAATCAGCAAGAAGCTTCTGAACAAGACTCCGCTGACTACCATAGGGTCGCTATGCCGCAGTGGACTCTACTTCTTCAAGCGCTACAATATCAACCAGGATGCCACTGGTCTGTACGAAGATTTGGCATGGTGGATTGGCGGTGACGACGGAGTTAGACTCCCATCTTCGGACTTCAGAACGGCTGATGCATACTGGGCCAGCATGCGGGCGGACACGTCAAGAAGTAGATTGCCTCAGCTGGCACTAACGGTACTCGCGATTGCCGTCAATACCGCCACCTGTGAGCGGTATTTCAGCGAGTTGGCGCTGATCCACACTGCAAAGCAAAATAGAATGTCACCAGAGAAGGCTCGGAAGTTAGCATTAGTTCGCAAGCGAGTACGCGAGTATGACCAGTCGCACAGCCCGGTGAAAGCAAAGAAAATAAAGAGATTGATAGACCCAGCGGAGCGTACACTGTTGCGAGATGATACAACCGTTTTCAAAGCGTCAAGCCCGAGGAGGAAAACCAGGAAGCCGATATTGTTGAAGGGCCGGATACTGCGCAGGATTACTGGTCTGCTGTGTTTTGTGAGCTCGTGCCTGATTGTGACCCCCAAAAGCCGGCTGACACGTCTCGCAATACCAGTGTTGTCACCTCCCCCGATACTGCCGCTGCTAATGAAGCAAAAAAAGCGAGACTCTGCGAAGGTTCAAGAGATTAAAGCCCCAGTCTGCGGAGCCGACACCGACACCAGATCGATGCCCGTTTCCAAACTACATCAACATTCGATTTCCACAGGAGAAAACACTACCAGGTTTGCGCGGCCAGAAAGCTTCTTTAGCAGAGCTTTTTGGTCCATCCGGTGCTCAGTCGGCTGAACCAGGTAGGCCAAGTCGAACGCTGAATTACTATTTGTGATACTAACGTGGTTGCTCTCGCTTTTATCTTTCAACAGTTTAGCACGTCGCAAGCCCAGAACCATTTCGATGTCGAGGATGATGGCGATACACACTGAGGATTTGACTAAACCTTAAGTACATATTGTAGCATCGATTCATTTCGCTACCGTTTCATCTTGTTCTAGGTGAAGAAGGCGATTCTCTTGAGGTGTCTGTAAAAGCTGTAGAACACGGAAGGGCTAGCGCAGTCACCACGAACGATATGAGCAGCATCAACAGAGTGGCAGTCGTCTCCACCTCGGGGAGCTGGCCGTCCTTGGTCGGATCACCCACGGGGTGGGGCCTAGCATCCGGGGTCCAGACGGCCTTGTCCGAGTTCCAACCCGCCGTACTCGCTGCCCTCATCAATCATCATGCGCATACGCAGCGCATGTAGTCCCTGAAATACGACATCCCCTCCTGTTACTCGATGACCATGTGGCTGCAGCCGCGGCTCCGGAACGACTCGTTCTCCGGCACGCGCAAGACAGTTGATCTTGCATATCCTGCTGCAGGACGACGCGTTCTTGCGACACCCGTGGCGGCCACGAACTAAGGAAACCACGCTACGCGCTCGGAGCCCATGTCGCTGGCTTCGCTGGTGTCCATTCCCACACTGCTGCTGCTGTTGCGGTCGGCGTCCTCGCGGCCGGGGTTATGGACGTCAGAGGGCAGCTGTAGATCTTTTGCTGCAGAAGTGGCATGAACAAGCTCAATCCGTCGCCACGCTGCTGCAGGCAGTCCGACGAGGACAACGCTCTGGCCATGCCCGCGTGAAAGCGCGCTACTTGATGGGCTGCCATGCTCGGCCACGTACAGCGGGTAGTTGGCGATCCTGCGCGCGTCGGATACAGACGCTCAGTCGTCTGTTCTTGGACGCAGCGGTGCCACTAAAGTGGTAGACCCTGCGACGTTAGAGGAGACCGCGGAGGGACCCAAGCTGGAGAAAAACTCGTAGTTGGAGCAGTACTCGTAGTTGGAGAAGTTCTTCGAGCCGAAGAAGCAGTTGTAGTCTCCGGAGTCTCCGATGTATGCACAACATGAAAAAAGCGAGTACACCAACTTTACATGAAACAAAAAACCCAGGTGGTGCAACCATCCCAATTGGTCGTTTGGTCGTTCTAGTTTTTGCAACCACTGGTTTTACCAACACCGCTTGGCCGGTATCCGACCGGAGTACCACTATTTAATATAGAGGTCTAATGGGCGCAGAAGCTATGATACAGCGATCTTTCCCTACTGAAGATAGTAATGTAGATCAGGTCGAAGAAAATGCCATAACGAACTTTGCGAAAGCGCTCTAGAAATGGCGTTGAAGTTGAAGCGACCACGAAGTCAAACAGAACATGTCCAAATGAGTCATTTAGCCACTGGCATCCCGAATAGTGGGAGTAGAAAAAATGGCGTTTGCAGAGACAGACGTAGGTCTAAAAGGAAGCGAAACCCCAACGTCAGACTGACATTATGTTCAAATTCTGTTTCAAAGAATGTAAAACGCCTTCCTATCTCCAAATCTATACAGAAGGACTGGTCTAGCCCATACGCCAAGCAGTTGGAGTGCACGAAAATGACATAGTTTGAGGCCTTATTAGCGAATGACACACGGAAGTTAATATCCCTTCCCGATGGCTGCCACTAGGTGTTCGATGTTAAGTGCAACGCGGATGGATATGTAGATCGATTTAAAGCAAGGCTGGTAGTCCCAGGAAATTCGTTTTGCATAGTATTGACTACCATGAAGTATTTTAATCTGTGCCTCGATATGGGGTTTGCTCGCATTATCTAGTTCTATTGTAGGGCTTTATCAAATGGACTTTTCTACAGCGTTCTTAAATGCATATTAAAAGAAAGCACCTCTATGAGGCATCCACTAGAATTCCGTAATGGATTTGGACTGGTCTTCAACTCAAGAAAGGTTTGATCGACCTAAACAGGTTCTGAAAGCGTTAGGGATTATAGATGCAAAAAAGAACATTGCTTGTATCCCAAGAAGTGGGAGATTGAAGGAGTCACTCATACGCTTCTCTTATACGTGTATGGTGACGACCTCACGACCGGAGGCTCCGATTTGAGCTCGATCAATGATCGAAACGCTACTTTGTCTGTTAAGCTCACAACGAAAGAATGGGGGGACTGCCCTATCGGCTAAAAATGGAGATCCAAGGATGTATGGGAAAGCAAACGCTGCCCTTGGCTTAACAGAAGTACATTCAGGACCTTTTATAAAAGTTTCAGATATGACACTGTAATACAGAGTCCACGCACAGGCTAAAAGTGTGGACCTAGAAAGGGAAACATTCCTAACACCAGAACGGATAGTAACTCAGCCACATTACATAGATCAGGTTGGGTCCTTACTGTACCTAGTTAGAGGCACTAGGCCGATATAGCTAATGTTGGTAGGGTATTTATCTTGCTATAATAAGAATCACTCATAGGACAGCGGCCCAGCGCGTACTAACGTACTTAAAAGGAACGTCAAAGTATGCTTTAGAGTACAATGGACATAGTACTGTTAATGCAGACCTATGACACTTATGCGACTTCGCGAATACTACTGAACCAACAAAATCTATTTCAGGAAATATATCAACAATACTTGCTGGTGTATGTATTGCCAAGAAGGGTGTTAAACAGGATTGTGTTAGTCTCAATACATCGGCATCGAAACTAGTCGCCGTTAGTGAAGGAGTAAGATAAGTATGGTGGCTACGATAACTATGTTATGCCCAAGTACGAACTACAACGTGTTTGGGATACTATTGCTGCAGTAGTTGTAAGATTCTGGACCTCATTCCGGATGCGCTCTATCGTAATTATCATAAACGGGCAGGTATTCACCCACCAAAATCCCGTCGACTTATTTGTTACGGATATGGACAGATCACGGACATCATAATTAAAAGAATCGACATGCATTGAGAAAATGACTTGTCTGCCACGCAAGCGCCTTCTTTGACAGATCGCGGAAGCTGTCGCGTTTTTGCAGCTCGATACCCGCAAGCGGAACCCAAGGGAGCTGGTATTACCCCCCCCCCCCATCCGACCGCTACTACCCTCGCGCGCCAGGCCCACTCACGTACGCCGATGTATCTTAGCGGAAAAGTGAGAGGTTTTGTCGTCTGAATGCTGGTTCAATTCCAGCCACCAGCAAAATCGTGTGGAGCCAAAGATGTGGCGTGGTAGCGAGAACGACGCGGGGCATCTTAGGAGATGTCACTTACGTTCCAGACGTGAGTTACTGGGGTACCGTAAAACTCGACTTCTATACGACAGATACTTATATCCGACAGTTTATTTCAGCCAATAGCATCACGTGATTACAGATGTAACGATTGGCAACTTATTTGCTATTTTTTAGCCTGAGCGTCGTTATTTGACCAGCTCATCAACCAACCATTACAGCCGACTCTACGGTTTTGCCAACCAGTCAGCTTGCTTCGCTGCTGATCGTGCCAGCTTAACTACTCTTCATTTTAGTTCTACTTCTGTAAAGGGGCGCGGGAAGGGTCCCAAGCTCAACCCATCAGGTGGCGCGAAGCCCAATCAGTTCACGCGAGATACAGCCACGTATGAGTTCCGCCAAAGAGTACTAAAGTACTTCGCTACGCATTCTATCAAGGAAAACCTAGCCAAGATGTACCCTGGGCTAGTCCCTGCAGCGCGTGAGACGAAACGAAAGAGCATCTACTACTGGCCGAAGATGAGCGCCAAAGTCGAGCGGGCATGCATCAGTAGCAAGGCCAGTAGCATGAAGAAGCTGAGGCCGATGGGCTCCGCGACCGTCCTCTCCCGAGTCACAGAACTGCAGCTAGTGGAGTGGGTCAACGAGTATCGTAGGCTGGGGGCTCCCGTTTCGGCGCTCAAGCTGCACTTCAAGGCACTGGACTTCGTAGAGCAGGATGGCCTTAGCCGACAAACGTTTACCGCGTCATGCGCATGGAGGAAAGGCTTCATCAAGCGGTATCGCCTCAGTTTTCGTGCTAGGACAACACAAGGGCAGAAGTCACCCGAGGGCAGTGCTAAGGCCGCAGAAGAACTCAACAAGACAATGAAAGAAACTATGCACAAGCTCGACATCCAGGAGGCCTATAACGCCGACCAGACTCCTATATTCTTTGAATATGTCCCCAAGCAAACGCTTAATGCGCGAGGAGCACGCACGGTCTGGGTTCGATCGGGTGGCAAGGACAAGGAGAGAATGACTTGCATGCTGCTTGGCTCGTCCTACGGAAGAAAATTCGCGCCGTTTTTCGTCATTAAAACAAGGAAGTCAACGGTGAAGAAGAGGGCGGAGGAGAACCTGCGGCTGCGACACGGATTTTGTAAGACACTCTGGATCAAGGTGCTTCAAGAACTGCACGGCGCTCAGATCTATGGGACCAGCACGGGGTGGTGGACGTCGGACCTCTCGAAAACGTGGCTAGATTACCACTTCAAGCATCGTCATGAGCCTACGCACCCGGTCCTACTTCTCTGGGACGAATGTTCAGCTCACTGGACCCAGGAGGCCAAAGCCCATGCTGCTCAGCTCCGTGTCCATCTTCACGAGGTGCCTGGCGGTCACACACGTGTCTGTCAGCCGGCAGATGTGGCCTGGAACGCGCCCTTAAAGCAACGACTTCGTCTACGGTGGCTGCGGCGCCTACACGAGCAGGTAGCGAGGCAGGAAATCCAACGCGAAGGCATCAAGCCTCCAACACGAGGTGACGTTGTGCGGTGGGTAGCTGACTGAGTGAGTTATCAGCCGCTACTGTGGCAAATGGATTCAACGGTATTCTCGAGCCAAGTCCTCTTAGCGAAGATGGCGAGCAGGCCTTCACAGCGTTAGCAAACAAGCTAGAGGCAATGGACCTGCTTGATATTGCTGTCGGAGAAGTTTCTGATAGGGACGACATAGTTGACATTAACTTGGCTAGAGCTGAATAGACAGTTAGTTCTACGCGTGCGTGTGCGCACATGCGCATTGTGGTTATTCTTACAAATGGGACTTCGTTAAATTCCTCCTGTGCGCTGGAAGGGTTGTAGAGGTAAACCCACACCCGAGTTAATCAGCGCCGCTGTCTGTTTTGGCTAATTTAGAGAATTTTACTGCTAAAAGTGACCAACATCTGCTTCACCATCAAATGATAGGCATATCATATTTAGGAGGGTTTAGTAGTAAGGGCATTTAGCTGCCGGATACAAGCCGAGTTTTACGGTACATGCATCAATAATCTGCCCGTTTTCTTTCATGCACATATAATGATAAAGACACCGACATCAGAAATGTGCGCGTTTTTCATCAGCTTCCAGCGCTTCGTATGCGATGCGGCCTCAGGGATGGGCTTCTTCTTGCCGAAGGCGAAAAGGCATTCATTGATAGTGGAGTCCGTCGCTACTTCAAGCGTCCAGATTGAGTCCTTTCAGGTTTGGTACGCACCAGCGTCAGCGGCATCGCGCCGCGAGGGCTCCTGCGGTATCGCAAATGGCTTCCGGTAGAGTATCATCGTAATGTTGACGGCAACGTTTGCCGGGGTTCTCTTGTTTTGACTCCTTCTTTCCTTTCACAATATGCAAGATATGATCCTGAACAAACATCCAACAAGCGTGATCGCTGTTGCAGGCGGAAGAACCAAAGGCTCTACAGCCGTAAATAACCGACCCAACTGTGCTTGTACTGGTTGGTCGTGCGTAGTGGAAGTGCTTAGCTGGACGTGAGTACCTTCTAGGCAACCAAGTCTCTCGTTGATGCTGATGAGCTGCACCAGCATATTCTCAAGCGTGGAAGACAGAAGCGTCTCGCGTCCACCCGCGACACTACCCCCTTGATCGCGGTTCACCACCTGTCAGTGTTCCCTGAAGTGTCCCCCCCTCCCCCAATCGCAGCATGTGCTAACTAGCCAAGAAGCGCGCTCGGGTCAGCAGTTGCGCGCTCCAGCCCATACAAGTGGCGGTATACAAAGGTGGAAGAGCTGGCCTTCGACGTCGAGGTCATAACTGCCACCAAGTGCATCAGCAGCGAACCAAGTATGGCGTCGACGATATCCGTGGAAACATTGAAACGTGCGTCCTGAAAACCGAGTACGCTACGGTAGAGCTTAACACCAGCCCAGATAGCCGCTGCTGAAGGTCACGTATTAACGTCGTTGCGACAGGTAGGCCCGGAGCTTGTTATCCTGCTAATATTTTTGCTAAACTATGATCCTCCTTTGTGGCTGTCTAATGCAGGCGAAATGTTTGGTGAGAGACTCCAGCGTGTGGAGATCCACTGGATCGCCAGCTTGGGTGAAGGCGAAGCCTTTTCATATGCAGCCGGTTCACGACGTATTGACTGTCTAGTCATATTGGGTGCCCCGATCTTGCTCAGGGTGGTTGGCATCAGCTTGAAGGTATTTCTAATGAATTCTGTCATGTAGTTTGCGATGCATAGTCCCTATCTCTACCTTTTTTGCGATGATTCAGTCCGTAACGTTAGTAAAATGTTTTTATGTCAACGGTTTGCCAACATTAATTGGGGATTGGACGCCTACCAAAAACATCGTAATCGCTCGCATAAATATATTTAAGAAAACTTATATTTACTCAGACGATTTTTACGTCTGAGTAAACGAAAGGTCACTTAGCCCTTTCATTGTGCAACTGAATAAATTTACACTTGAGGTTAGTATAGACCACCCTTTTATAGCAACTGGACCGCATATCAGACCGACCTTTCACATATAGCGACCTCTACATAATTTATATTTAGAGACAAATTTAGAGATACACTTTAAGGCGCTTTTAAGCTAGTTTTGGTAGGCGTCCATTGGGCAAGTTTAATTGACACGAAAGTCGTGCTTTGGGAAATGTAATGCTATGTTTTGGTACCTCCAATATTCTTGACAGCTTTGCTCGACAATAAGCTCACCAACGGACGGGCAAAGATATAGATGACTTACCATTGCAGTTGAACGTGGCTGTACTCTTTAAGTACCGCAATTGATAGCCCTTGGCGCGAAGAGCTTCATACAGCGCTTGTACAGAGTACACACCGTACCTTTCATCGCCGGGGAGGCCTATCCCTTCTTCCCCAAGCGCAGCCTCAATAAGCAGCCTTCCGATTGGCGCCAAATTCTCGACAGTTATAACACCGGAATTGTACCGCATTAGTTGACTTAGTACAATTCACAGCGAATTTCTCGGATGTTGCACTCTGATTTTCATAGATTGTACCGCCCCTCGTCCGTCTACCCACAATGGTTTGCATCTCTGTCTGCTGAAAAGTACGGGAGCTGACTAGCAGCTTGGCGGGCGTAGAGAAATACGCGCAAGTAAGCCCCCTCACTCATGCTTTTCCCAGACTGTGAATTGCTATTAGAACGACTATCTTTGCCGTTAATGGTTGCGGAGCTGGCTGCGTGAGCAGCAGCGACAACGCCGCACTTTGTCTACATCAGCTGTTGCTGCCGAATCGGTGCGCGAGGGCAGCGTCGAAAACGCCCATCTTCTGCTACTACTGCTGCTGATGTCCGCGTTGCTGGGCACCAGCAGCGAAAACGACGCTTGGCTTGGTCGTCAAGTGCTGCTGGTGCTGTGTGCCTGAGTAGCGGTGGAAGTGTGCGGCCGGTGGTGGTGGTGGAGCCGGGCGCGCGGGCAGAGAGACGGCGCCGAGCCTCTTTTTCGGCTGCCGCTACTGCTGGAGGTCGTGGGGGCTGGAACTGCGGCGACGGTGTGCGCTTTGGCTACGACTGCTGCTGCTGGTGGTGGTGGTAGAGATCGGGCAGTCAGCACTGTCTGACTGCGATTTCGCTTAGTGGTGAACTAGCCCCGGTGTGAATGGGCTTACCTGAATCGGGTACACTACGTCACGTGATGGAAGGGTGTGATGTCGACATGGTCTTCCTTTTTAATATTTTAATGTTGCACTAATTTCGTATTGGATTGTGTACTTTTCTCAGAAGGGTGCATGTAGGATGCGTGCCGTACAGCTTCTGCGGATCACCGCGCGCCAAGTAGCGGTGCGCACGAGCTGTACCTCAAGACAGCAGTTCACATGAAGGCATGTACAATACTGCCCGTACCGTATTGGTATTAAGGAATTCTTAAAACATCTTTTCGGCTGCCGCTTCCTACCCAATTATTCCCGCCGGGGTATCCAAACCCCGCGACGCCCTCCTCATAGCGACGTAGGAGAAGGTGGGCAGGCCCGCGAAATGGAAAGATAATGTATCTTTGTCATTTCACAGTGCTACACTCTAAGGCTATTTCCGGTGCATCGTATATTTATCGAACGAACATGACTTTACCTCGGCTTTTGCATATTTACTTATTTACAAAAGTGGGGGGAATGCCGGACAATTCCAGATATATGCTAGAATGCTCTTCACCTACCCCTAAATGGCTGTGATTAGTTGAATAACCTGTAGTGCTTGCTTTCTGGCACCTCTATTGGCTGCGACCACAACAACCCGAAACCAGGAGTTGGGCCTTCGTACTACATAATATGTAGTACGAAGGCAGTATATAGTATATTATACTTATTGTACAATAAGTATTATTAAGGATCCATGTAGTCATACGTCCAAAAATCATCGATATTAGGCATCGGTCTGTAGGCTTGTGATAAACATGAAGAAAACAGTATCAGTTTTGCATACTGTAACATCAATGATATGGTAGCAGAAGCTTTAACGCCTACAAACTGGAGCCTGACTAAGCCACCAAATCAAAGTCAGTTCGAAAAGCTATGCTTAAGGAAGAGCAGCAAAGAGCTCTGATGTTATTGTCTTGAGCCGTAGGTGCAGCTTTACCATCAGACGGAGACGGCAAATTCGAAAGTGAGGCCGTCTCCAGTTCTTCACTCGGTTGAGTTCTCTTTTCCTACGGCCCTAGATGTCGCAGGAGCTTAGCAAACCATCCTATCCTTATTATATTCCAAGTTCTGTACTTCATACATCTTTTGTTAACTGAGATTAGAATCTACGATCGGTATGTCTAAAGTTGGTACTTAACCTAAACCACAACATCTGAATATGGTCGCCACAAATTAAAAGCGAGACAAATCAAATCAACAAAGCATGAGTGAAATGATAAATATACAATTCGAAGTAGAATTTCAGAAAATACTGCTAAATCAGAATAAAAGTTAACGGTAAGGGAAGCTGTTTCACGTCAAGACATCAGTTAAGACTGACTTAAAGGGTAAAGATCGTTTTATGATTGCTTTGGGAATTCTGGGACCAAAAGTAACTAATTGCAAAAAAATCACCAAAAATCACAATACCATGACATAATATGTCATGGTATTATTGTTATAGCCGGGGTGGGGCAGGATATAATATATCCTGCCCCACCCCGGCTATAACAACATCCAATCCGATACGCAATCTATAAGCTCGATGTTAGCAACAAGTTCAACAACCGCAGTGGATGAACTGCGGGTACGGCGCTGGGGGGTCGGCAGTGTGAGTAGTACTGCGGGTAGTGGTGGGCGTTGACACCATTGTTACTACTGGGCTTGTTTGTACAAATAATATCCTTGCAACATACCTAGGGCTAGTGGTGTGAGGACGAACGCCAAGAAGGCATGACAAAAAAGCAATACCAACCTGTTGGGCGCTCTCTGCACCGGCACCGTGCGCAAGGCTACGGTTAAGGACACGACAGAGGTTGCTTCTGTGCTGGAGCTCCTCTGGTATGAATGAACGTGCACCAATCGTCGCAGTCGTAGTTGTATTAGTATGACGCACTGCTGTTGGCACCCGGGTCAAACTGCCGCTGGAACACTTGCGCGCCACGGTGAAGTGCAAGTTGCAGTTTGAGGTCCTCGCCAATCCGGAATCAGTCCGAAGGCATGGTAACAACCGAAATTCTACTATGTGATGCATTATTAAAAGTGGTAAGCTCTGGCAAACATGCATGTTGTGATATTGCTTGGATTGTTGCTTACTATGAATTATGCTAATACATGTATATTACCGAATTATATCGATGTAGAATTACAATGACTGCTTACAAGCTAATTCAGTGAAAAAATCTGGTAATAGACTTCATCGGTGCCGACTATCGGAGCGCGCAGTTTGGATTGAGGTAATTTGGTCCACAACCACGCTTTCGTATGGTGCAGCTTTGGCACGCTGAACCTGTTGGTGCGGCACTTTTCGTAGTTGTCCCTGAGTGAGTGCTCGTGAAACAGGTGCCACAATCGAAATTGCAGACTCCGTCGCTTGGTTTTGCTGCTGGTATGCTAGTGCGTTCTGTTATCGATCGCTGATCGCACCTTTTACGTTCTGCATTAAGGCGACAACGATACATGTTTCAAATTCATCTGCGGGTACTTTGCAACGACACTTGACCGGTCCCTTTTCGGAAACTTGCGGCGTGCTCCAGTGGCACATTTCATGTGGTATCACCCAGAACTTCGTACTGCATTTTTGTAAGCGAACGTCGAACACCCGGTCCTAGAGAAAATCTCGGATTCGTTGAAGTCACCGATATTGGCGCTGGAGCTGACAAGGGTAGAAGTTGTGTTAGCACATCCACCGGCACAATAGATTTTAATCTGGGGACAGTATTTTTCCATCAATCTGGGCTGGCATGAGTGCTTCGTCTGAGCTGCTAGAAGTACTACTCGAGCCCAGCAAAACCTCGCTGGGCTCTATGATCTTGTCTCTGCGGCGCTTACAGCTAACGGGCTGACACGAATTCGATTAACTTCCCCGCATCTATAGGCTTCAAGACCGTACGCGGAGCTATACACTTGCTTCTCGTGCTTAATACCGACCAGCAATCGTATCAACTCAAATAATTCTTCCTGCAGACCCCCCCCCCCTACCTACGATGAATTGCCTCATCGTCGAATCGTGGGGTCCTGTCAAAATCAACACGAGGAGCTACTGGGGTTAACGACTTTTCCAAGCTCAGCTTAAATTTTGTTTCAATAAGTGTTAAGATGCAGTATGGACTCGCACCAACTAGAAGAGGCAGGGGCCAACACCCAATTACATCCTTAGCATAATTGACGAACAATCGTCATGGCGACGGACATATGTTCTCTGGAATAAGGGAGAAGTCAACGACAAAGTTAACCCTTTGGGGTGAACGCGATGTAGTTACTCGATTTCACTATACTATACAACCCAAGGCGTTTAGCCACGAAAGGGAGCATTTTCCCCTATCAAAAACCACGGTACTCGCGGTGAAGCTGCTCTCTCAGGATAATGATACTGAGATAGGGCTAGGTGGCGATGTTATCATGGAAGGGGGCACTTTGCCCCCATTCACAAATTACGGTACTACCTCGTCACCCTGACCGGCTTTTTTTCATTGGTCGAAAATGATACTTCTGGTGTGTCACTCTAACCGTAGCACTTGATTGGCTGCACACCTGCTGGGTGATGACGTAAAGCGGAAGATCCTGGACCAGATCCTGTAATATATCGAGTCCCACCATGAAATCTATCGGCATCAGTCGTCGGTACGTAGGGAGGATCCAAAGAATATTCTACAGTGGTATATCTCTTGGTTTTAGTATATAAAATCAAAAATCAATCTAAGTATACACTATCGACCATTTTCCCTTTTAGTCAAAAGCAGCCAGTATGGAGGTCGACGGAAGAGAGGCGGTGTCTAATGCTGGTGGTGACGGCGTAAAATGAGCAGACTCGTGGGTACAGGGCGCCGCGTTTCGTGGAGGTGTCGGCGTGAGCGGAGCTGTCGTGAGACGGCAGGGCGCTGCGTCTAGTGGTGTCGGCGTGGACGGAGCAAACGTGAGACTGCAGGGCGCTAGGTCTGGTGTTGGTGTTGGCGTGCAGGGCGCTGTGTCTGGTGGTGGTGTCAGCGTGCGCGGAGCCGACACAAGGCTGCAAGGCGCTGGGTCAGGTGGTGGTGTTGGCGTGCAGGGCTCTGTGTCTGGTGGTGGTAAAAATCGATCCCAGACGCGACTGGATCGCACAATCGATTCTCCGGCGGACGTCGAGATGGATCCGGGGCCGCGAAGCGAGTCCGAGATGAGCAACCAGATCAAGCGTACGACTGGCGAGGCTGGGTTGGCCAGGGCTGCGCCAGCACCAAGCGAAGGCCGTCACGAGGCCAACCACGGTGGACCTGAGAGACTGCGGACGGGCGGTGAAGAGGCTGGATCTGGCAGCGCGCCAGTAGTCGTGCGGGTGGGTGGAGATGCTGGACGTACAGCTTTGATACGTGGTGCTCCCGGTAAGAGGAAACGAGGACGTTCGAAGGGGTAAAAACAATATGCCGAAGACATCGGCTAACGCCGCGCAGCCTCGAAAGCGTGAACATGTGACCAATGGACTTGGGCAAAAGCCTAAACGCAGCCTCGAATCTGCGTTGACACGCGAATCCGCAGCAAATGTCCAAGGTGATGTCGGTGCTGCGGCTTCAATTGCCACCGTGAATCCGGCTGAAGTGCAAGTGGGGATAGCGGCTACTGATGGCACTGACACCTCAACAGGAGCAACCAATGCCCTCGATGATCAGGGAACTACTACGGCTTCTCCGGGAGGTCCGAGGTCTCGCCCTCCAAGCCAGAACAAACTTCCCTCTATTGTGTCAATGTATGTTGATACTCTCGTGGCGTTTTCTCCAGTGAAGGAGGGGTATATTTCGCAGAAGAAGAAGTATGTCTGTGTTGGGAATGCGTTTTTGGTGGGGAGGGTGTGCCGCATCGTGAAGAAGTCCTTGTTCCAGACCAACTGGTTGGATTCGCAGTTCCAGAATCACGTGGAGACCCTGCATCTGAGCGCAGTGCAACGTGGAAATGCAAACTATCGCTCGATTTACGGCAACTCCGCTGGACTAGCATGAACCTTGCGTGCAGTTGATGAAAGTGAAGAAGTGAACATTGATGCAAAGATGGGTATGTTCGAGCAGTTCATGGAACCATTTGAACCGCCCGTTGAAGTTCCAACGACGGTAGCAGAGGTTGACGCTATCAAGAACATGCGCTTTGAACCTGGAATAGACAATGTACCGCCTACAGACTTGTACCAGCACGCCGATGGAAGCACCAAGACGCGCCTACGGCCCGAATTCAACCACATATTTCAGCACTCCGCCTCCGCTAGCTTATTCGCGTACATTCCGATTTCGTTTTGGCAGCAAGTTGTCGGATAAATGAATACCTACGAGTCGTAAGGTTGAAGCTGTTGAGGACTTAGTCCTTTCTGCGTCGGTCCACCGGAAACTCGCAGGATTAGTCGAGGATCTGCGTGATTTCGATAGTGCACGCAAGAAGTTGCAAGACGAGGTGACCACCATGGCAGTCTTTGCTGGAGAGATCCCTTTAAAGGGACATCCACCTGGATCTGGTATCCAGTATCGTCCACCTACCTACCTTTGATAATGCCGCGGTTAAGGTTGCCAACGGGTTTCGCTAACGTCGGTTGAGGCTAAGAGCGTTACCAGGGTCGTCACGAACCTCCCGGTCGTCGGCATGAAGCGCAAGAAGAGCCGCGCTCCGGACTTTACTACGACGGTGTTGCTGGAGGGCGCAGTGCCACACAGAGCAGGAAGGTCCTCCGTTGTTTACGACGCTCTGCTGACCAAGATCCCCCAACTAACAACGCCTGCGAGCTTGTTCTCGCAGACCAATCTGATCCTGACTCCGCAGCGTGGCCGTCTAGCTGATGCTAACTTCGAGATGATTACTTTTTTTGCGGGCGAACATTGACATGTGGAGGACTAGCACCCTGGTGGGAGGAGCGAGAGCGAAATAAGTTGATTGTTCCTTTTGCAATATATCCCCAGATTGCAAAATAAGCATTTTTGTGTGGAGTCGTATTGCCGTTACTATTATGCTGGTGCACGTGCAGCCGTAAAATAAACATTTTATTTTCCGATCACTGTCATACGCTATGTAGCATGTACTGTCGTGCTATGTCCGAACACTGGCATGCGTTTTGACTTCGTATTTATCGTTCAGTGTTTTTTAAAGTGGCTTGTGGATCCTAAACATGCTAGTCGGTACTACATGAAATCTGAATTCGACATGTGATCTGGTAACGCAACCAATAAGATTTATGTCTTATCTTGACATCCGCCAAAGTAAAAACTGAATGTCTAGAGCGTGCGAAGCTAGTGGGGGTACTCCAATCCGACGTTGTATACGAACGCGTTGTGTGGGCGTAGGAAGATACGAATCAGGTTGCATTAGCGGGTAGTAGGCTCCATCATGCGTTACCCATGCATTGAATGTTGATTTTTCGCTTCCTAATTGCTCTGAAGGGAGTTGGGCATATCCGCTCGGCGGAGCCGCTGTGACCCGGGTTGTTGAATGTATGGTTTGCTCGCGAAACATCTCCCTACAATCATCAATGTAATCGTCACTACGAATCTCCAGTTGACCTTCACCTTGATTGACATGAGGAACCTCCACCGCGCCGTATGAAGTTGGGAATTTATATCGCTCACTCGCTGTTCCGAGACCGAGTGTCGGAGCTGTCACTAGCTGGTTCTGGCTGTGGGAACAAGCAACAAAATTCTTTACATGGGGTTGTAGCTCGAAAACCCAGTGATATCGTAATTTGGTGATACGTGATGTGGTGGTCCCAGATTACTAGCCGGGGGTGACAATGTCTGATTCTGACTAGTTATAACATAGCAAGTCCGTACGGACTGCTAACTATCCGAATCGTCACAGCGGTGACGGTATCAATTGGAATTGGAAGCAAAGCCCCAAACCCAGAGCTGACCTGTCTACTCTGGTTTCGACGCACTCGCATGTCCTTGAACTTTAGATGGTACCCATTCACCCCAGGTATATTCAGGCCATAAGCGGTCTACAGTTAACGTGAGCACAGGAGAGAAACTTTTAAAAGCAAAAGCACGAGCACGTAAATGCGTTTAGGTGAACCACCCATCCACCACGCGGTATTCCGACGTGATGCGCTCTTTAAACAGCCCATTTGACGGCGGATCTATAAATTTTAGCGGCGCTTGTCTTCTCGGTGTCCGTCAGGCACTCTGCCGAGCATATGACAAATGTTCCCGAGCTGTTGGGAATTTTCGCTTCCGATAGACCAGCAATATCATGCTCATCCAATGCTTCAATCGCTTCATCTCCAAGATTCAACATACGCACAACTGACTGCTCTCCTGTAGCATTGGCAGCGACAAGTGTTATGGACAGCAAATGGTTTGAACAATTTGCTGTCCATAACACTTGTCGCTGTGCCAAATCCACTTATCTCTATGTGAGCCAATAGATGCTCTGCGATTCGCGGTGTCGCGCCACGTCCTATCGATTCGTTAGTCTGATTGGCAGCACATATCTAAATACCGTCTGCAAATTCCCAGTAGTTGCTGAGATATGGACACCAACGTAGGTGTCCATATATTTTTGTCGTGGAGTGTATGATTCGGCTCCAATCGGTCGGACCTTCATTCACTTAACGACTTTTGATCAGGCTGATGTGTTTGTCTTTACTAGTTGCACAAACTATGGAACAGTCCAGAAAATCAGCAGAAGCGTCATCTCTTTATCGGTATCCTTACCATGGAGAAAATGAGAATCACACAGGCAAAATAGGGAAAGGCACAGATGACGACCAGGAAAATGCACAGATTCAGTTAGAGCGGTGTGTAAATTGCCGCACTCGACAAAACAAATCATCCAATCATAGAGGCGCACGTGACTGCGTGACTGGCTGCGCTTGTATACGTCACTGCGTGGGTACCGTATACTAGCGCAGCCATTCATCCTTCAATCTTCGCCCTCCAAGACACACTGCGCCGCCCGCCCTCTTGCAGTCCGCTGTCTGCCCGCCCGCTTGCTGCTTTTCGCCTGCCCGCAGGGCCGCTCATCCGCTTGCTGCTTGCCATCTGCCCGCTTTCTGCTTGTCGTCTGCCCGCCCGCCCGCCCGCTTGCTACCCGCTGTCTGTTTGCCCGCCCACCTGCTGCCTGCTAGAGTGTGTAAAAATATTGAACAGACTGTCGAGGCGTGATTTTGCTGCTTTTTGGAAAGAGGGCTACGTTGTTGGTGCTATTGCCGTAGGTGATGAGTCATGCGAAAGAGCCCTGCAAGAAGTAGAAGACTTGAACTACGTGCCGATCTTTCGCGACGTGTACAACCGGCAACGAGACCAGTTTCGTCGACAAGCAAATGTCAATCCACTTGGCGAAGCTGCTGGTAAGATGCGTGCGATGATTGCGGAATGCCAACAACACAGGATGGACACTTAGAGAGACGGGCTGGAATGTGCTCAAGTTGTTACCAGGTGGTGGAGGCCAAGCGGTGCATCGCGTTTTTCCTGCTTTTGAGACTGAGGAGGCATTGCTTACCCGCGACATCGTTCAGGCCTCAATAACAATTGCACTAATGGAGGACACCTTCTTTCACGTCTATCCTGGTTGTTTGGATAGTCAAGCGGATCGTTCGGCACGGGAGACATTTGACTCTACAGCGTGGAGAAATGCTTTTTTTCGGGGCGACTTGGCACATGCTGGTGCAGCGTTTGCGAGACTGGATTATATCCATGTTTAGGTCAAATTCGGTCAGGGTCAAATTGGGTCAACACTTTTTGGGGTCTTATGGTGACCAAGAGAAAACTCAAGCCAGACCACGTCGCCTGTGATTTCGAGTATGCAATGATCAAGGCTGTCCAGAACCAGTTTCCGGGAACCGGCATAATTGGCTGTATTTTTCACTTCAAAAAAGCAATCCGACGAAAATACTAAAACTTCATATTTCGGAAGAATAATTATATATATGGCAATGCGGGTGGGGTCTTTCGACAGACTGACAGTGATCCCACGCTCCGACATCACTGGTCAAGGGAAACGCGACGTTCGAGCTCGGTTGAAGAAAGGCTGCCTCGCAGCTGGAATTCCCAATTCAAAGGAGAACTGGAAACAATTTTGGAAATATTTTGAAAACACATGAATCAAGAAGTTTAAGCCCGAATGGTGGAATGTGTCGGGTCTGCGTCAAGATTTAGTGAACCGGACAAATAACCCCGTCGAGCGCTACAACAGATCGCTTATAAGGTATTTTATGTCGCACACCAGATGCGACCAAGAGAAAATTCAAGCCAGCCCACGTCGCCTGTGATTTCGAGTATGCAATGATCAAGGCTGTCCAGAACCAGTTTCCGGGAACCGGCATAATTGGCTGTATTTTTCACTTCAAAAAAGCAATCCGACGAAAATACTAAAACTTCATATTTCGGAAGAATAATTATATATATGGCAATGCGGGTGGGGTCTTTCGACAGACTGACAGTGATCCCACGCTCCGACATCACTGGTCAAGGGAAACGCGACGTTCGAGCTCGGTTGAAGAAAGGCTGCCTCGCAGCTGGAATTCCCAATTCAAAGGAGAACTGGAAACGATTTTGGAAATATTTTGAAAACACATGGATCAAAAAGTTCAAGCTGGTGGAATGTGTCGGGTCTGCGTCAAGATTTAGTGAACCGGACAAATAACCCCGTCGAGCGCTACAACAGATCGCTTATAAGGCATTTTATGTCGCACACCCAGATGCGACCAAGAGAAAATTCAAGCCAGCCCACGTCGCCTGTGATTTCGAGTATGCAATGATCAAGGCTGTCCAGAACCAGTTTCCGGGAACCGGCATAATTGGCTGTATTTTTCACTTCAAAAAAGCAATCCGACGAAAATACTAAAACTTCATATTTCGGAAGAATAATTATATATATGGCAATGCGGGTGGGGTCTTTCGACAGACTGACAGTGATCCCACGCTCCGACATCACTGGTCAAGGGAAACGCGACGTTCGAGCTCGGTTGAAGAAAGGCTGCCTCGCAGCTGGAATTCCCAATTCAAAGGAGAACTGGAAACGATTTTGGAAATATTTTGAAAACACATGGATCAAAAAGTTCAAGCTGGTGGAATGTGTCGGGTCTGCGTCAAGATTTAGTGAACCGGACAAATAACCCCGTCGAGCGCTACAACAGATCGCTTATAAGGCATTTTATGTCGCACACCCAGATGCGACCAAGAGAACATTCAAGCCAGCCCACGTCGCCTGTGATTTCGAGTATGCAATGATCAAGGCTGTCCAGAACCAGTTTCCGGGAACCGGCATAATTGGCTGTATTTTTCACTTCAAAAAAGCAATCCGACGAAAATACTAAAACTTCATATTTCGGAAGAATAATTATATATATGGCAATGCGGGTGGGGTCTTTCGACAGACTGACAGTGATCCAACGCTCCGACATCACTGGTCAAGGGAAACGCGACGTTCGAGCTCGGTTGAAGAAAGGCTGCCTCGCAGCTGGAATTCCCAATTCAAAGGAGAACTGGAAACGATTTTGGAAATATTTTGAAAACACATGGATCAAGAAGTTTAAGCCCGAATGGTGGAATGTGTCGGGTCTGCGTCAAGATTTAGTGAACCGGACAAATAACCCCCTCGAGCGCTACAACAGATCGCTTAATGAGGCATTTTATGTCGCACACCCAGATCTCACACAGTTTATTGGTGTCATTGAATAGCAAAGTCGCGAGAATGTTCGACTTTTAGCGGATATTTCAAACCGCCGTGCTCGCGCTCCGAATCACGCCCCTGCTCGCACACCCTCGAACATCGAACCCGACTCGGACTTGAATTCGGATACTGAGGGTTTTGAAGATTCGGAAGTCGAAAATAGCTCATGCGTCTCGTCGATAGCATCCGCCTCTCCGGAGTACTAGTCAAAGCTGACTTACAACCATAAATACCTGAAAATGCATAAATAATAAACTTCATATTGTAGAAGACAATTCCGCACTGCTACACGGATCAACCGGTAGCCCCATGATAATGCTTCACCCCTAATCACACGCAGTCCGCCAACATTTCGCTGGTTAGCCACTTTACAAAGCAGAGGTACTATCACACTAATTTGGTATGCTAACGCAACCGTATATATTATTGCACTTGGTCCAGACTTAGGGTCAAATTTTACTAATAATTGCTAATTTGTAGGCTAAAAATGTGTTGACCCAATCTGACCTTGACCAAATTTGACCCAAAACAAATCACTCCGACTGAATGTTCGCCTACATTGCTACGTACTGGTGGATGGGAAGTCTGATGCGAGAGGCTGTGCACTTCCGTAGCTTTCGCTGTGAAAGGTGTCTAGCCGTCTCATTTGCTACACTGAAGCTTCGAGACCACCTTCGCGGATGCCGTCCTGGTGACTACGCGTGTAGGTTTTGCGCAGCACGTAGCGTGCTTCGGAACTCACTAAACCAACACGTTCGGCGTCATCATGGCACACACCACTCTCACGCTCGACTCGAGGCTCTGCTGAACAATGACGATGAGGATGAAAGCGACTCGGGAGAGGAGAACGAACAGGAAGGTACAGTCATTACAGCAATAAGTCTGTCCTAGACTAATTTATGTGAGCAGGTTTTCGATCGGCTCACTGGAATTAGTCTGTCATTAAGGCATACAGACTAATTTTGAGCACATACTAATTTTGAATTCTAAACAAGTCTGACATACATAAAATGTAGCATTTTCTACTAACGCCCACACCGTCGCGACAGAAGTAGCAATGAGGAGACTGTGACTCGCAAGGCGGTGCATCGGCGAGACAACGCCTTTGTGCCTCCGCTGTTCATAAGCACAGGAAGCACAGCTTCTTTTTCCTCGCTAGACTTGGCTGATTCTCCGAGTTGGGGGGGCTCTACCAACACGATAGTTGGGCTTGGAAAGAAATAGGTGCATGTGGATAATCATCCTTGCTGACCGCAAATACATCAACCTTTTCCCAACTGACCACAAATGCATCACGCTCTTCGAACAAGTGACACTGGAACACAAGCAAGATCCTATCATGAAGGAATGAACACTATAAGTAGGGAAACAGAAAATAAATGGATAAAATAAAGAAAAAAAGCACGTTTGCCGGCACCATTCCTACGAAAGAAAAAAAGAACGATAACATCTGTCTTTATCCACCGCGCAATAGTTTGTGCCTCACACTAGAACACTGGTCATATGGATGGAGTGGTCGATAGCAGCTTTTGAAGCGCGATGTACATGTAGCCCCATGGAGGTTAATGCTGGTCTTGACAGACCAAGAGAGCCCGATGATGACAGACTAGTTCTGAACTTTCGTTGTCAGACTAATTATGAATCTTGGGTTTTCCCAACAACAGGAATTAGTCTGTCCTAGACTAATTATGAATACAGACTAATTTTGAACACAGACTAATTTTGAACACAGACTAATTGCTGTAATGACTGTAGCGAGGAGGTTGAGAGTGAGGAGGCTGGTAAAGAGGATAACAGTGACGAGGAGGAGTCGAGTGAGCATAATGACAGTTAAAGTTTAGCAACAGCTACCCCTATAAACGGAAATGTCAAAGTGCAAGCTAAAATAAGCGCTTTTTTAACTTTAATATTTGGAAGGATAATTATTCCTGGTGATAGATGGATGGCAGAGTGAAGTTAGAGACAACACGAGAATGGTGAGAGATCTAAATGCCGGTGACAGATTGGCATGCCGGTGACAAAACAAGATGGCGGTGACAAAGTGAAATGGCGGTGACAAACAGAGAGGGCGGTGACAGAACGAAATTTCGGTGATAACCAGATTGAGCTGAGCTGTGTATAACAATGATGCTGGAGCAAATCTGGTGTAATGATATTAGAAGTATAAAACAAAATGCCATCTTCACACTCGCTACGTGTCAGGACACAGTATGAGTGTCGGTCCGCAACACCGTAACAAATGGGCTTCAGCACTGAAAATACATACATCGACACTGAGGGCTAGGTTGGTAGCCATCACCGAAGCGGAGGGCATCCAGCACTGAAGAAGAGGACCCCAGCACTGTAGAGTATAAATAGTTAGCGCAGTGATGAATAGTGGTTGAAATAGATCCGAGCTCCGAGTGGCCAACCATGTCACTGCGAGCATCATGTGCTACAATGCCTTGCCGACGCGCAGGACCAGTCGGAGGTCGCGCTGGCCACGGCCGAGGGTCTGTACAGGTACCGCCCTGCGCAAGTGGGACGAGCGCTTCGCCGCGCGCGACTGGGTGCAGCAGCGCGTGTGCCAGAAGTGAACGGAAAACCAGAAGCGCTTCACGCAGCAGCCACCAGGCGACGCCAGCAGCAGCAACAGCAAGAAGCCGCCGGCCACCAAGACCGTCAAGATGGCCTTCTCCACCTTCGCGACAACGGCGGAGAATATGCTGCACTCGCGCCAGTTCAACGCGCTGCTGAAGGTCGGCGTGATGCCGCAGCTGCGCGGTCAGGTCTGGTGGATGTGCAACGGCGCCGGTGAACTCCGCCGCGCGACCAAGGAGTCGTACCCGGTGCTGCTGCATCGGCTGCACAGCAAGTGCGCGGAGATGGACATCTAGAAGGACCCACCGCGGAACTTCCCGATCTCGTTGCGCAACTCGATGCGCCAGTCTCAGGAGCTGTCGGGGGACGGCGACCACTTTGGAGAACTGCGGCGAGTGCTGAAGGCCTATTCGCTGCGCTACCCATGGTCGGATACTGACAGAGCATGATCTTTCTCGCTGCTGCAGCAGATAGAGGAGGAATAAGTTATTTGGGTGCTGGCGCTCATTGTGGAGGAGCTGATGCCGCGTACCACACGCGGACGATGGCTGGTAGCCACGCGGACCAGCGCGGCGTCGCGGATTTGGAGACTCCGACATCGGACCGGGTCAATGGAGGTTTTGCTCTCTATCACAGATGCAAGACAGCGTGCACACGACAGCTATCTCGCGTTGCTTAAATGGTTTGATCTAACGTAGAATTTACTTTCGAAATGCAATACATGATATATCCGCACGTTTTCGCGGGGAATTGGCCACCGCAGATGAATATTTGAATACTATTCCAACCCGTCACCAGCGCTCAAAAATCCGGAACCAACCAAAAACGCGGCCGGCCTCTTGGCATGTACCTCGGTAAGCGGCGAGACCAGAAGAAGTGTGGCATCACGCGAAGTGGGCGTGAGATCTATCATGTCCACACCCTAAAAGCCCGGAAGACCAAGGAGCTGCTGCAGTTACCATGGGTTAAATCCCGCTTGAAAAACCTTCATGGTCGCCGACCGAACTTCGAGGAAGTAAAGCCGCCCAGCACTGCTATCGCGACGAGCTTGCTGGAAGAAGCGTGGCCATCCGACGTGAAGCACATCACTGAGTGTATTGTACCCGAGGGAATCTCGTTTCCGGATATCGGTGCGGGCGATTATTGCAACTGTGAGGGCGACTGTTTCCTGGACACCTGTTGGAATGCTACAGCGGCGACCTTTTGCACGCCAGACTGCTGCAGACTTGGCGCAGTCTGCAGCAACGCGCCACGCTCTCTTCCTACTCTTAAGCTGTTCGACACCCACCGCGTCGGCCTCGGCGTTTTCACGACGACGTTTCTGAACGTTGGGGGCATACTCGGTGAGTACATCAGCAAATTGTGCGCGTACGACGCCATCGTTGACAATCAGCCAGAACAGGCAAGGAAGCAGAATAGTGGGTACACAATGTTGCTGCACGCCAAGTCAACCAGTAACAGTACGTGTAGATCGAAGCCCTCGAGTGCGGCTTTACGACGCGGTTCTTGAGCCACTCCTGCCAACCGAACGTCGCTTTCATGGAGATGCAAAACGGCACTGAGGTGAAAGTACTGGCCGTCATGATCTCTGACGTGAAGGCGGGAACGAAGCTGACCGTCAACTACGGGGACGAGATTTGGTTCAAATGCGCTTGTGACGAGTGCTGGTTTGGATATTGAGGCACTTGAGGAGGCGACTGAGGAGATAATCCTCTAGCACAAGGCATGGACAGATCGATAAAGAAGAGAAAACAAGTTGTGCTACCGATCGATTAGTGTAGTTGAGTATTCTGGACTGCTTGCAAGGTATTTTTTAACCCTTTCGTGAAGTTTCAATTTCCAGGGGTGAGCGGAAGGACTCAGCACTTCCAGCTCATCAGAGACACGACGTAGAGTGAAGTATTCGTGTTTACTCGCGTTAGCTGCATCACTGGAGACCGAGGATTCTGAGCTCTGCAGACTTACACATCATCGCTTCTACAAGGTAGATTTTTATCCGATTACACAAATCCTCGTTTGATGTATGTAGTATGAGGTCATGTGAACTCGTTGCACTAATCAGATGCCATGAAGACGGCCTCAACGTACTTCTAGGTCACTCGAAGGACAGTGCTGCACCGACCGAAGGCGGACGTCCCCCTTCGTTCGCCGTAGCCGCCGGGGCGCGCTTGCGCTTCTTGCGCGAGACGAGTATCTCCCTTCCGCTGCTATCCAAATGTTCGGTGACCCGCAGTCCAAACAGTACTTGCACGCAAACACCAAACGCGAAGAAGTAGTTGCAGGGGCACCACTTGTTGTCCACGTCCACCGGCCACCATCCGAAAGGCTGGCCCTGGACCTCCATCCGCGCGTAGTTTGAGCCCATCTGGGCCGAGACTGCAATTCCGTCTTCAGATCGTTTGTTAGGAGCTACAATGAGGCGCTTTGCAAGCTGGCATACTACAGGGACAATAGTAGGCCCCCCAGGATATGCATTTCAAACCGGTTCACCGCTCCAAATGTCCAACAGCTTCTCTCGCGTCAGCTCCCCCACGCGCCGCGTGAGCGTTTTAGCTGGGACGGCGTCAAAACGAAAGTGTCGGGTGTTGGCGGACTGGTTCTCGCAGCAGTCGGCAACAATGTCCCCATCTTCAAGCGGCATCGGAGCGTGTAGTCTCTCTTGAGCAGCGCGTTGAATGTCTCGGCTGGGTTATTCGTCGACGCGAAGCCGCTCGGCGTGACAAAGGTCTGCCACGAACTAAACCGTCCATACAGCCACTACACTCTCATGTACTGGGCGAAGTCTAAGGTCGTGTTCGCGATGGACTTCAGAATGAGATTTAAATGGGAAATAAAAAATATCTCGACATTATAGCGGAGAAATTAAAACGTAGTTTTAAAATTCTGTGTTCGCGATGAGGCAACTATAGATTACACTTTGGATTCTCGGACTTCCCCTTCGGATAGTGGTGGCTATGGATGACTTATTCCTTCTTCTAATCATCGCCGCCTGCCCCCCCCCCCTGTATGTTCACCGCACCTCACACGAGCCTCAGCTCGAGAAAGCTGTGCGACTACTGGGACTGACTACCGCCGGCGGCCAGAGGTTCTTCGATGCGGTACATGCATCACAAAGCAGGCGCTTGTTTCGCGATCACTTTCGATAAGTAGTTGCCCAGGACGTTCGCAGCTGACCGGTTGTCGCTCCGGTCTTCTCCCCGGAGGACTTGGCATTCTTCGGTGTTACCTTGCCGTCCTTCTTCGTCGCAAAAGATGCAGTATTCGACATAGTTCTGTGCTGGTGTCGGCTGTGCTACATGGTGCTGTGTCTGCGGTCTGGCAGTCGTGGCCGTGATGTCACCATACAGAAGGGAAATAATCCTTTATAAAAGCATTATCAGTAAGAACAATCAAAATGACGGAGGTTTCATTCTCTGGAAATCGGGGTACCCCCCGATTTCCAGGATGAAACAGATAATGTCGTTCCAACACCAAAGCATCATTTCACGAATTTCGTGTACGCGACCTTCATTTCGCTTCTAAACGTCATTTTCTCTCTCAGAACGTCATTACCTACCGATCGCGAACACGGCCTAACTTAAAAAACCAATTGAGTGCGCGGTATCAGCTTAGTGCACGATAATAGCTCTCGTCCAATAAGAGCTCGATTTTCTTAAGTATCGGCGCCTGATTGGTTGAGCGGATGGAAATCAGTTTAGTACACTGGAAATAATAAATTATTGCAATATTTTATGAGTTTATAAAGGTATTCAATTTGGGTGGAGGGCAGTGTTCCCTCGCTCCTCTTACGGCCTGCGGCGCAGTCCTCACAAGACAAATAGCCAAGTCGCAAACATGGTGATCCGCCGCAGCTGCTACAACAAGGAGGACGTGAAGGAAGCTCTAGATAGGGCGTACGAGGGAGAAACCTTCGCGGCAGTTGCACGAAGCTCGTATGTGCCACTTCGTACGCTATTCAAGAAGTCGAAGGAACTGCAGACGACCGGGGGGATCACCGAGCTTCGTCGAGGACCAAAGCCGGCCCTTTCCGCTGAGCAGGAGGCAGATGTGGTGGCGTGGGTTGCCGGCATGCAGCGCGCTGGCTTTCCTGTGGGCCCATCCAGGGTGCTCGAGCGCGTCAACAAGATCTACGAGCAGCTACACGGTGCTACCACCCGCACTGGAACGTCGTTCCAACCGCTTTCAAAGGGCTGGTATCAGCGGTTTTTAGGTCGCCACCCTGTGCTAACCATGAGAACGGCACAGAAGATTGCCCGCGTGCGCAACATGGTGGAGATGGACGCTGTTCGCAGCCTCTTCCACGCGATCGCAAAGCGCGTGATCGAATTGAAGCTGTCAGCAGACCGTGTCTTCAACATGGACGAGACGTCCTTCATGCCCAAGGGGACGTCGTGCAAGGTGTTGGCTCTCAAGGGCTCTACTAACGTTTGGAGCAAGGAAACGAGACCCAACTTCCACATGACTGTGGTGGCAGCTGTGAGTGCAGCTGGCGATGCGATCCCACCGCTTATCATTGTGCCGTGCAAGCGCATCAACAAGAAGGACAAGGCTGCTCTCTCTATTGAGGGTGCGTGCGTGACTGGCGCTCCTAAGGGATTCAGCAACGGGTCAGTCTTCCGACTGTGGCTCACCATGTTTGCTACTCAACTGAAGAAGCTCAAGGTGGCTTTGCCAATTGTCTTGGTACTGGACAACAGCTCCACCCACCTCGACCTCGGTACGTGTGATCAGCTGGCTCCATTGTTGTAGTCCTGTATATACTGATCGTTTAATTGTTTATCATTTTTCACGGGGTATAATATTTAGAGTCCATCGGTGACGCTCACGACCTGGGGATTTTGCTGCTGGCGCTGCCGCCGAATGCAACCCACATGTATCAACCCCTGGACGTCGCAGTGTTCAAGCCTTTCAAAGGCGACGTGAAGGATGCTCTACAAGCGAAGTTGCTCAGCACGGCGGACACAGTTCTGTCGAAGAAGGACGCAATTCAAATTGCCTGCTCAGCATACCAGTCGGCCATAATTGACCGCCCTGACAACGCTATCAGCGGCTTTAGATGCACGGGACTGTTTCCACCATCGTTCGTCAAGATGGCAGAGCGCTACAGCGTCTACTCCAACGGTGGGGCATCCGGGCGTATCGGCACAGAGGCGTGGCTGAAGCGCCGCAGGGAGAATGTCCAACAGGAAGCCCGGGTCGAGATTTTGACCCTGCCAGCAGCTCCAGACAGCGCGTCCAAGAAGGCCCGCCTAACGGTGGACATTGCAGGCGAGCTGGTGGGTAACGAAGTCACTGTATAGAGCAGGGTTAGTGTGCTTGCAGCTTAAATCTAAGCTAATTTCAGCAGTATGCACTAAAATGATCACTCAGTATGGCTATCGCAATGTTCATTTGTACGGCGTTATAATCTTCACTACTGATATCAGTTAAATGAGGTCTTCGCTCATCTGCTTTCGTTATTGTCTTGGCATCAGCCTCCACCTCGTCTCAGCTCCTCAAACTTGTTTGCTACACCGCCAGTCTTCGTTTTCGACTTTATCAAAAACCGCGCACTCAATTGGTTTTTTAAGTTAAGAGAAAAGGCTGATCCAACCATTTCTGCAAAATGTGGTCCCGCAATCGGAAAAACTCCAATTCGCTTCGTGCGAAATGCATATCGTACATGTCGTACACAATGCTAGCCGCCACGATCGAGGGAAACTTCTTGATCGCGCTGAGTACCTTTTCCATGACATGGAAGAAGCACATCAGTGAGCCAAACCGAGGGTTGCATCCAAACACAGAGCGGAGCGCGTTAAACTGAGCTTGGTCTGCGTCGGCCATGGCGTGCTGAACGACGAGATGCTGGCGCGCGATCCAGAAGTATATACGCTGCAGCGCCAGCAAGGCTGCCTCAAAGACAGGCTGCGTCTCTTGACTGACGTCGAACAGCGCAACCAGGTGAAATCCCCTGGAGCGATCCGAAACACCGATGACTACCACAGGATACTCACGATAGTTCATCTTGTAGGTCGCGTCAACGTGGAGAATGAAAGACTCCGGCGGCAGCATCATCCGAAGCACGAGTGCCTTCGTCGTAATGCCTACGATGAAGGGCTTCTCATCAGAGCCGTTGCCGACTACCGGCTTGCCCTCGGGATCCATATCCCAGCAAAACGTGAACGGCTGCACCATTGCCTCGCTTCCAGTGAACGTCCTCGCGTGGACCCACTCCCTTAGCTCATCGACACGATCATGGTTCTCCAGATAGGTGCGGGAATAGTGGTTCACGAAGTTCTGGACGACTTTCAAGTTTGGCAGGTCCGCCAAAGGGGTCGAAAACTTGCGAGCCAGAGCGTGGCGAATACGCATCGGTCGCTGGTGATGCTCCGCTAGCTCTCTGCAGAACTGCTTCTGCGCCGTCGTTAACTTCTTTCGCTGCGGCGAGCTGACGTCAGAGGTGTGCCGGCCGAACTCGTAAATCGACACGAGATTCGTCTCGAGACAGGTGATCATTCGTCCTCGCCAAGCGCACTTGAACTCGCTGGCGTCATGGCAGGCGTCGGAGCTGCACTCCAGCAGTCGGTACCGCGACTTGTGAGGCTCGACGCCCACGCAAGCGGTACACTTCGACGTATCGCTCTTAGCGATGTCGAGCGCGTTCAGAGATTCGAGCACGGCGTCCGCAGCGTCAGCATCGACCAAAACGTTAAATACGGTTTAAATATTTCCGCCCGATCGTATACTTTTTGTAATTGATCTATAAGGTGTGGTATTCTTCTGTAATTGCGCTAGTTCAAACCAGCGACGAGCCGGCGCCCAGTATCATTGGTAGTCTCGCACCATAAGGCCGTGCGCAAGCGCCCGGGCTCTGAAATTTAAAATTAAAAAAATGAGTGAAGTATGTTGGTCGCATCATTGCTCGAGAGTTTGGAGAGTTTGGAGAGAGAGTGAGAGTGAGAGTGAGAGAGGGTTTGGGGGGGGGTCAGTCGTTCTATTTACTATCAGCTCGGAGTCGTTGTATTCCTCGAAGCGTGAAATCGTTGCGGGGCCTTTTTCGTTTCTGTCACCTGTCCTGGCTAACTCGATTGATGAAGCTGCTTCATTTAAGTTGTACATACTGCTGGAGTATATAGGCTACCGGCGGCATCATTGTAACCGTCTATGAAGATTATTTATTCGTTTTTTATACCGAGAGGGCTACGTAGTAGCCTGTAGGGCATCACCAGCTTTATTTCGTTCGAAAAATGTCGACTGAGTTACACGTAACATTCATTGTATGTTCCCATGTCGCTCTTAGCGACCTTCGGTCAACTGTGAGCTCACATGTCACATATACTGTATAAACTGTACCGGTAACATTTTTCTGGGAAGCGGTGTATAGTTCAGCTTCCCACATTTTGTGGAAGGTGTTCGGCTTCTCAGCATGAACTTGCTCTGTGTGTGTGTGTCTGGTAGTCCAGAAATGTATTTACAGAATTGTAACCATCTGGACTACCACTCCGTTTGGCTTCGTTCTCACATACTTAAAAGTACAGAGCAAATTCATGGGCCACCGTAAATTGGTGTGAAAGAGGAAGGCATCGGACGTGACCACGTCCGATGCCTTCCTCTTTCACGCCAATTCAAACCAGCGCAGCTACGCAATTTACGGCCACGTACTGTATATTTACGATCAAGTGGATCATGGACATTCGAGAAAACGGCTATATATGTATTGGCACCACCATTAAATCTACCATAAAACTAAAAATATTACATCTATAGCGATCTAGTATCCCGAACGTCCCTGTAATGTAGATGAAGCGCCAGACTAGCACCTACGAGAACGATGGTCGAGCAGCCCCCAACTTCAAAATGGCACGGCCGGCAGAGAAAATGTAGTTTTGCGTTTGAAATATCCTTCGTACTCTGCGTTGCCGAGTGACGCGCGATCACCCCGCTTACGTCTCGCCGATAAGTTTGTCCAGCAGGTTTGAGCTTAGCTTATCGTACTCTTGAGTTCAGTCTAGTCAATCGTGCCAAACCATGCCTATGAGGGCTTACGCCATCTTGCAGAAAGGCTTTCTGCAGCAGGAGCTCGACCCGAGCAACTCCCACCTGGTCCACCTGCTCACCCTTGGCGTTGACGTTGATGACGCGCGCCGTGGCCGCATCGTTGGAGACAAAAAAGTTGTAGAGGTTCTGAAGCCGCTCGAAGTGCGTGTTGCGATCGGGCGCGCGCTGCACGCTGCCCGCAGTCACATCGTTCAGCGAACGGTGTGCCTGCGCTGCAGCAGCCGTGGCCACGGCCGCTGGGCGGCTTCACCTGTGCGTTGCCGTTGGAGGCACCGACGCAAAAGAGCGTGCTCTTCACGTTGCTGTCTCGCCATCTTTGGAAAGTTTTTTTTGCGTTTGGAAAGGTTTTTTTGCAGCTCGCAATGGGCTGAGCTATTGTCATAATTGAAGGTGAAATTGTGAGATGTCGCCTGAATGTTGAACTAGCACGCCACAGGCAACATCCAAATATTTTAGTAGTTATAGATATATATTACTTATCGAAGTGAGTAAATTGCCCGACTGGGCTATCCGACCAAAATGTATTAATATACACGTGACCGTGCATAAAATGAGCGAAAACCTGGACTCGGCAACACTGTCCAGGAGTTAATATCTAATCCCAGTCACAGCGCCTGGCCGAGTCGAGGACTTCGGAGCCGGGGTGGGGCAGGTCGCGCTGTATTATTAGCTGGTATTTTATTAAAAAAGCGGCGCCCCCAGAGGGGCGGGCCCACGGTCAGAAGTCCGGAGGGTGGCCGTTAGGCGTTCTCGCCATTGCCGCGGCTCGCAAAGCGAACGAGGCTCAGCCAGATCCAGACCGACCGATCCCCGTATGATCGCCTCCAACGCGGCAAACCGCGGATGAGTGCCCCTGCAGAGGTTTGCTCCGTGCCGGGCTGAGGCGGGTTCAAGCAGAGGCGCGTCTGCCTTGACCTCGTCTTGCTCGGTCAAGACAGAGCAACTGAAAAAAGCTGTGCTAGCGTGATGTCAACGGTGATGCCTCAACGCGCTGGGCAAAGGTAGATACTGTAGGATGAACTTGCACGCGCTTGCGGTCTCCCGAGGTGCTCGGCGACCACAACTGCATTCCGGATGTCGTAAGTCCAGCCATTTGAAACGCGGGCACTCACGTCCGAGGCATTTAACACGGACATCTGGCCGTCATCGCCCCGAAAGAACGCATACATAACGTCTGCTGCTGGACCTGGCTGCGGTGCTTTGACCAGGCAGGATACATGTACAGTACAGTACACGTGCACCACGCACAGTGCATGGTCTTGAGCGCACTAATTCCTCACTCTCTTGTCTACATGCGCATGATGATACATCGGCCACGAGGCTGATGGAGAAAGCAGGTCTCTGGACGGAACGCTGCCACCCCCAAGACCGACGTCTTCCTCCGCGCGCGACTAAGGTCTGCCAGAGTCAGTCGCGGCCGGATCGATCCGCGGACTTGGTCAGCGGTCAAATCCCCTGCGCTCTTCCTCGGCGCCACGAAACCGGATGTCCATCTGCTCGACGCCTGCGTAAAGCCGCCCAAGCAGCGAAAGGCGCGAGGCGAGTTGCAGCGACGCCGACAGCAATTGCAGCGTTGCAGCATTGCACACGGTGGACGGGCCAGCCACAACCGCGCACAGCACTCGGCACGAGCGTCTGCGCGCCGACACACTGCAAAAGAAACGCTTGGTGACAGGCTCGAGTCCCCGTAGCGAGTGTATGACGCGGAAGATGAACTCGAGCAGCGTCAAGTTCCCGCTGCCTGACGGATACTTCCCTCCGGTGAAGCTCACCCCGGCGGAGGTCGAGGTCTACGAGCGGCGCGTCGAGATCATCATGAAGAACGCGCTGGCCGAGTACAATTTGCACGAGGCCATGGGCGCTCCACCGGACTACGGGTCCCGATGGAGCGTCATCGGCAGCGTCGAGCACCTCACTGCCATTCGCGAGGTGGACCCCTCCCGGGCAGTCGAGTCCTCGCGCGTCTTCGGACGCATCGATGGCGACTACCGCAACTTCCTCGAGTTCCACTACTCCGTCACGGCTCAGGAGGTTTTCGCCGTCAACCAGTTCAAGTTCGGCTATGCGGTGGACGCCGCCGTGCTGTGCAACATCCACACGAAAGAATCAAACAAGCCACATCTGTATCTCGGCATGAAGTGGGTCTGCCTGGACCCGTCGACGCTCTCGCGCAAGCGCGATATGTGCTTCCTCGAGTACCTCGTCTTCACCAAAGATCTCCAAGGGCGCGACGTCGGAGTGCGAATCACGCTGCCACTGCAGCTCGAGGAGTGTCCACCACTGCCTGACAAGCTCAAGACCAGGCGAATCCACTCGCACACAGTCACAATTGTCCGCCCCACGACCGACAGTGCCGACACCACCGAGATCTTCGCGACCAGCGAGATCGACATGTTCAAGGGCTCGGGTTCCTCGTCCGTTGCGACGTTCAAGAAGCTCATGACGACGCTGAGCTCCATGGCGCTCTACGCCGACTCGAAGAAAATCTCGACCTACGGCATCCTCGACCGCAGCAGTTGGGCACCGAAGAAGGCGCGGACGAACTGCTCCGTGTGCAGCCGCAAGTTTTCCACTACGCGCCGTCGCCAGCACTGCCGACTCTGTGGTGAGGTGGCGTGTCGTCGCTGCATGACAGTTCGCGACGCGCCAATGCTTGATGACAACGCGGCCACAACGGCGAGAACGTTCCAGGTGGTGAAGACCACGTTCTGCAAGGCTTGCATGGGCAGGATTCGCGGCAGCGAAGTCAGTAGCATTGCCGGAATTGACAGCCAGGACGAAGGTTTCTCGGACGCCGAGTCCATGAGCTGGTTCCCGGACAGGTCCCAGCGCCGAAGCCTGGATAACGATACCAACTTCACCATGACCGGCGGCTCGTCGGTCGCTTCGCCCTCGACCGTTGGACCGAGCACTGCTCTATCTATTCAAGACATCACCGTCGAGGACTCCGAGAGTGAAGACTACACTGTTCAAAGGAAGCAAGGGAAGTTTTCCAGCAGCGTCGGCTCGGAGGTGTACTCCGAAACGAAAACGAGTGTGTCGTCCTCGCTAGATGAAGAGACTGAGATCGAGGAAGTCACTGAGCCCGCTGTTCCGGTGATGATTGATCTGCGCCACCTCCGAACTATGGCTGGTGCCGAACGCGTCGTACAAGAAGCTGAAGAAGCAGAAATGCGGTCGATGCGTGAATCCCTCGCAGCGCTGGACTTTAAGGACGTTCGTCTCGCAAATTCGCCGTCGAATGTTGACAAGAATGCAGGTACTGAAGGCTTTTCGAGCAACAGGAGTGGCAAACTACCGCCCATGGAGGAAGACGACGACGACGACGACGACGATGTCATTGAAGTAATCGACGACCCGAACCAGATCGTGTCGACTTCACGACAGATCGTGTCGTCCCCTCTGGGTGAATCGCCTATGGATCAAAATGCCCTAGCAGACCAAGTGTTGTTTGGGTCGAATCGGTCAATCGACCAGTGCCTCCAAGAACAGGAAGTACTGCTCAAGCGTTTAGTGATGGCAGCAAACTCTTCTTCCGGATATTATCCTCCCAGCGCGCGTAGCCAACAATCGTTTGAGCCATAAAGCCAACCAAAACAACCAACGATGACTACTGCAATAGTCACGTACATCACATCACGTAGTGCTAGAACTTTCGAATGTATTGCCATGTTTCAGAATGAATGCTTCCTGACTCAGGAATCCTGAGTGACAACCACCGACAGTCCGTCTTGCGCTTCCTGTCGTTATTTCGAGCACAGCAATATGTCCAGGTATCCAGTGCATCTAGCACAGTACTTAGTACAATTCACACGTATGAAGCCACCTCCGGTGCACAGCTTCAACTCGATCCTGTACAATTATCATGATCGACCTTGTCATCATCGAAAGGGGACTTTACCGGAGCTTCAGTCCGACGCTGCCATCCAAACTGCCACCTCACAGTCAATTTCCAGCAAACACCACCCTGGAAGTACATTGTGCACATTGTTTCCACAACAACTACCGGTACATGTAAGTAGTCGTGTTACTGCGAAATTTGATCACTTTCATCCAGCAATCGTTGCGAAAGCACAATTCCTCGTTCACGTACATGTGATTGACATGATGTGAACACATACCAGTACCGTAGTGAAGAGCTGTGTGGTGATGGCATGCGTGCTTCGCGACTATCCAATCCAACATACATGTACTGTAACTGCATCCGTGCTCCATGGCGAAAACAATGCTCGATACATAGGTAGTTATATAGCTCTATTGAATCGTTGCAGCGTTGACAAGAATTTCCAGCGCAATACCTAAATCACCGCAACAGCCTCAGGGCTGTGCCCTACCGGTATCCTGCGCAGCGAGCATCAATCTCCTCAAAAGTTCCTCCTGCTCGGCGATACACTGGGTAATGGTACGCCTCGAATTAGTCGTGTCGAGAGTGGTGAGCTGGTAGCGATCGGAGTTGTCCTTGTCGAAGGCCCCGACGTTGATGCGGCGCATCATTTGGGAGGCCGACACGAGTTTCGACATATCCAAGCCGATCGAGGGTTTCGCCATGTTGCTTTCGTCCAGGTCGCTGCACTCGTCATCTTCTACAAAACCACCATCAAGTTCGCCGGACGACCGAATCGTCTCGAGTAGTTCAGAATCTGACGAGGAATGAGGTAAGACGCGCAGGTCTTTCTCACTGTCAGTCTTCGTCGATACCCCCGAGTCTGCGAAGATGCTCAGTGTGGTCGGCCTGTCCTCGACCTCGCCCAGCTTCCCAGGCGCTAGCAGCGTCGCGTCCAAGTCCCGCACCTTGGCGACACACACGCGGCAGAACTTTGTCTTGACAACGTTAAAAGTCCGCTGCGTGCTGTCATCAGTCTCCTCGCCTTCCCGAGCCCCGCGGTGAACCAAGCAATGCCGACAAAATACCTCGCCACATAGCCGGCAGTGCTGGCGACGGCGTGTGGTGGAGAAGTCACGCGAGCACAAGCGGCACCCGGAGCGCGCCTTCTTGTCCACCCAGCAGCTCCGCTTCATCATGCCGTGAATCGAGATAAGCTTCGCGTCAACATACATGGCCATGTCGTTCAACTTGGCCATCAGCCTCTTGAAGTAGAAGCCCGGCACAGCGAATCCGGCAAAGTCGTTCTGGCTCATGAGGAACAGCTCTGTCGAGTGCGGGTCTCCTTCGGTCGGGCGCACAATGGACACGATCAGCATCTGCATTCGCTTGGTCTTCATCTTGTCGGGTAGCGGTGGACACTCGGGCAAAGTGAGCGGCATGTTGACGCGCACCCCGACGTCTCGGCCGCGGAGGTCTTTCGTGAAGGCCATGTACTCGAGGAAGCAGGTGTCGCGCTTCTTGACGAGAGCGAACGGCTGCAGACACGTCCATTTGATGCCCAGATACAGGTGCGGCTTGCCTGACGAGCTCGTGTGGATGTTTTTCAGGACGGCGGCGTCCACGGCGTTGCCGTACATGAACTGGTTCCACGCGAAGAGCTGGCTCGAGGTCTCCGAGTAGAAGAACTTGATGAAGTTGCGGTAGTCGCCTTGCAGGCGGCCGAAGATGCGGCATTGGCACCTGGCTGCGTCACCGGTCTGTCGAACGGTGGTGAGGTCGGCGACCGAGCCCAACGTCTTCCAGTCTTTGCCGTAGCTCGGGTTGGGGCCCATGGCCTCGTGCATGTCGTAGTCGGCCAGCGCGTTCTTCACCGCGAGCATCATCTTCTCCTCCAGTTCGAGCACCTCGAGTTCCGATAGCTGAACATCCGGGAAGTAGTCGTCGGGCACGGGGAACGCGCTCACCTTGCTGCCACGGGATCTGGTACATGTACATTGGGGTCAATCGGTCAGAGATTGTTGGCGCCAGTGCAAATGCAGTCCAAAAGCTTACGGCTGGGTCGAGCCCGTAGAGGACATTGCAGAGGTCACGCAAGTCGAGTAATGCTGCCCAGCCTCGCGTTGGTGCCGTACACGCGCACGCAGGTGGTGGTGAATCATGCGAATATAATATCATACGACAGATGGCTGCTAGTAACGGTGATATATTAATACAGTGTACTACTGTAACAGAAGTATTATATTGCGATACTATAGTACTGTATAAGTTGCAGCCTTCTTCTAAAGTAGCAGCAGCACACATACTCCCAGTAGTATTAATAGTATGAAGTGAGCTCCAACTTGCATTATAATTATGTTTGAGCTATCCAATTTACTATAGCAAGATCATTTTAGTACTATCGGTTTACTGTACTAAAATAACACTATGGCGGTGATTGCCAATCACTGATTGCTGAGCGTTCAGACGGCGGTACGGCGGGTTGCGAAAGGAAATTGCAAAGTGAGCGAAATCCGTCACACCAGCATTTGAATTCCGGCTCACGTCGATTCTATATAGTCGCTGCTGCAAGGTCATGACTGAGCAACATTGATCTCAATAGCTATACAATGACACCGCATCTTGCAACCAGTATGATACCGCTTACCGTGCGATCGAGTCGACAAGGCGTGCAGACATCATGGTGAGATAGCTGTCGTTAACTCACATCACGATCCAGAATTCCTATGCGTTAGCCCGTCCAACACATTTTAATGTAGCGTTGCAGCTGGATCTCGGTAGTATTATATTCCACCACTGAGATACCGGTAGAATCGGCCGAATTACATGTACTAGCCGTACTACATTTACCGGTGTTATGAACTACTATTCATACCAATCGCAGCTGCGGGATTTATCCTGCGAGATGCTCATCGCCAAGCAAACAATGTTTGTCGAGAGCGTGGCGTGGGCCGCCAACCAAAAGCTTGCTCTCGTCTTCAGTTGGCGGCATACGCCACGCTCTCGGCTCGACTTCGCCGGCATTTTCGTGCTGTCCTTGCTTACTATCTTTGCTTATTACTACAGTACTAGTACATGTACTGTACTACTAGTAATAATACTTATTAATACTAAGTACCGGTAGTACTACTACATAGGAGTCTCCTACATGCAGTAGGACTCCCTACTGCATGTCACCTTGGCGGTGTATCTCCCGCAACACGCGGATGGCACCGCGTGTTAGTGCACCTACACCAGTATGCCCGCTGTAGGAAGTTGTGGTGGATCTAAGGATATGATTGGTGTACTCGCCCGAGGTGGCGAGTGGCTTACTACTGCATCGCTGCTTTCGCGATGGGTGTCTCTGTCTACACTGGGGCGATGTGTCTTACAGCTCATAAACGCCATCATCGTGGCTGTCGTCGTCGTCGTCTTCGCTGATGCTGCTGGTACTGTTAAAGGACGAGGCTTGGGCGCGCACGTGGGAGTCCGGGTTGTAAGCGCTTAGCACCTGCTGTAAGAGCTCGTTCTGCTCAGCTAGGCACTGGTCCAACGACCTTGATGAGCTGGGGCTCTCGCCCTGGTCGGTGCTGCGCGTGCGTCGACTGGTTGAGCGCGGGTAGGTCGGCGCAGTGGGTGTCGAGCTGTAACGAGCACGACCGGCGCCGGGGAACTCGTTGAAGAAATCGTCATCGGACGTATCATCCGTCGACGCTGAAGCTGAAGCTGAGGACTGCTTGGCTCGCAGCTGCTTCTGGAGCTCCGACTCGGGCATCATGTCCTTCGTGTCGATGACCTCGTAGATGCTGGAGCGGCGCTCGTCAATGCGGCGGTCGACCTGTTCCGACTCGACCTCATGTGGAGTTTGGAGCGATGGCACTGCCATAAAGGAGCTCCTACCAAGTGAGTAGTCCGAGCCGATCGAGGAGCGCACGGTGGGGGCACCGCTGCAGTTGCGCGAGATGGTGCTGAAGCGGCCAGATCCTGACTTCCAGCTGCCTGTTTCGGACTCGTTCTCTGACCACCACGAGGTGCGGTTCTCCTCGATCCATGTAGCGCTGCGTCGAGCCACATCGGGCTGCTGAGCCAGCGAGCTGCGCTGCACCGACGACGTCGGAGTCGAGCAACGAGAGCTTCGCGGCTGCGTGGACGATCCCAAGGACGAACGGCGAGGCACTGATGACGACTTGGAAGACGCCAACGAGCGACGAGCTGTCTCGGTATGTTCCTGCAGATTTTCTGTGTCCTCTTCACGGGAGCGGGTGACACACACCTTGCAGTACAGCGCCTGCGCCACGCGGAATGTCCGTTGGTTGGCCATTGCGATGTAGTTGGTGAAGGTGTTCTTCTCCTGGCGCATACCAGCGCGTCGAACGAGGCACTTGGAGCAAAATACGTCCCCACAGAGCTGGCAGTGACGGCGCCTGTGACCAGTACGGAATGGCCGTGTGCAACTGGTACAGCTATTCCGAATGCCGGTGGGCACCCACGGTTTAATGTTGTCTCCGAAAACCTGTGGCTCGCCCCTCTGTGACTGCTCCACGAATCCTGGCGTGCTAATAGTACTGGCAATACGTTTGGCATCGGCAGAAAGAGACACGCCCTTCAGAGCCTTCAGCAGCTTCTTGCAGTACTTGGTGGAAGCGGTAAGCCCCTTGTTTTCGCACTCGGTGAGCATGAAAATCTGAGTAGCGCTCGGGTGGGAATCGGACGCACGCACAACCATGACGATCGTGGCCTTTTCACGCTTCGTCTTCAGCTCGTGCGGCAGGGGCGGGCACTCCGGGATATCTACAGGCATACGGACTATCACCGCGGCGTCGCGACCCTGGTCATCCTTCTTGAAGACAATGTGCTCGAGGAAGCACTCGTCGCGCTTTCTCGTGAGCACCGACGGTTGCATGCAGGTCCACTTGATGCCCAGAGACGCCTGCGTCTCCGACTTGTCCAAGTCCATTTTGCACAACACGACAGCGTCAACAGCACAGCCGAAGAAGAACTGGTTCCACGCGAATAGCTGCTCGGACGTCTCAGACGAGAAGAAGTCCACAAACCGGCGAAAGTCACCAGCGACCGTCCCGAACGTGCGCGTGATGGTCTTTGAGCCCTTCTTCCGGCGTACGATCGACAGGTCTGCGTCGCGCGCGACCTCCTGCCATCGCCTCTCGTCTTCCAGTCCGAAGCCCGCGACCCGCGCCTCATGGTCAACGCAGGACGCCATCCCCTTGGTCACCTGTTCCTCCACTTGCGCTTGGTACTGCTGCACCTGCGTCAGCGAGAGGCTCACTGGGGGGAAATAGTTTTCGGGCAGGGGGAACTGGAGCTTGCCCGACCGGTAGCTGCATGGAACAGCAAGGCAATCGTTAGTACGATACTGGAAGCTACACGGGGTTGCGAGCACCGAAATGAACCAAGGTATCCGCCAACTGTGGAGCCGTTACAAACTTCAGAAAGTTGCTTGTGGATCGCTACATGCACTTACGTTGATGTGGTCGAGGTGGCCGAGGCCGTGCGCGGCATCGAGGGCGACGACCTGCGCGGCATGGTGTCGATTGAAGAGTAACGATGAACGAGCTCTGAGCAGCAGCAGCAAGATCCTTGCCGCGGTTGTGCGGTCGCGCAGGTCTAAGTCAACTCTTGGTAAGGCGGCGGACCGAACGAACGGCACGACCGAACACGGGGAGCAAGTAATGCTGGCAAACCGAGTCTGAAAGTGTTGACGTCAGGACGAATGGACCCCGTCGGCGCCGTGCGAAGCGAACTCACTCTGTAGCGCAGCGGCTTTATTTTTTCGCGATGGTGCTCGAATATTCCGTTCTGGAGTGCTCACCGGCAGTGTTTTGTATAGCCTGCGGCCCGATGTGGCGTCCATGAGCAGACAAGGAAGGCGCGCTGTATGCTGTTTAACGGGGGCAGCGGCGGCAATGCTCGTGCAATTGAAGGATCGTCAGGTCTCAATCCGTTCGCGCGTCTCAGATGCTGAACACCCCCAATCACGGAAGCCGGTTCACGCTTTGTGTGGATCGGATCGCTTGCCTTGGCTTACAGTCTCCGTCGGACCGACCAGTGCAGGATGGCTTCTTTGTCGCGGCACCACGAAGCGCTTGCTCTCCGAAAGTCATGGGCTTCGCGTGGACTGAGGCTCTTGCAATGCGACTACGGCAGGAGACGCACGCCGAACGAATGGACTCGCCACGCATTGAAAGATGCCCATGAAGCTAAACGGCCATACGCTGTTAAATTCGCGTTGTGTGCTCTGCAAACGTGGACGGATGGGAGTCTGGCATTCCACCGCGGTGGTGGTGAGCGGCTTGGTGCCTGCCTTTTATCCCCTTCGGAGCCGCAACGCTGCAATCTCGGCCTCGATCTCAAGCGCTGCCAAGTGGGACCTTCAGCAAACGCACTCCAACGATTTATACTTAGGTTAATACTGTAATGCTTCCCGCAGACAGGACTCCGTGTGTGCTGCTAGCCCTCATAGAGAGTAATGTCGGGGCGCGTCCTCGTCGACTGCACGCCGCCGGGATTGCACCCGCTTCCTGGGTTCGTGCTGTTCGGGCGTCGTAGGCCGCCGCTGGTCGAAAGCATCATGCGTCGCAGCAATTCCTCCTGCTCAGCAAGACACTGGTCGAGGGACCGAGGCGAGGTTTTAGAGCTTAGCGGAGACCACCCGGTGCCGCTGTCCGAGCTCCTCTTGCCGCTGTCTGCGTCCTTGCTGGGCGAGCTCGTACGTGTAGCGCTGTACTTGCCCGAAGATCCGAGCAACGACACCGGTACCATGTCCGTGGTGTCGATAACTTCTGTGACCTCCTCCTCAATGAATTCACTCGCAGTCATTTTCGGGTCCGCCAGAATTGTGACGGCCTCGTCATCGATCACGTCCAACTTGGACACGAACGACATTTTGCCTAGGCTCGAGGACGTCGACGAGGTTAAAGTCGATCGTGGTGAGAGTTGCAGCGACCGTCCTTCGCTGCCTCCCGTCTCGGAGAAGAAGGAAATGTGGCCGCCCTCAGACTCCGTCTCGGAGATCGTCGATTGACGGAACTCGTCCAGATCCACGTCCACGCAGTCCACGACCGACAGTTTGCCGCTCGGCGCGGGTACTGGAACGAGGACGTTGTCGATGGACTCTCGCATCTTCGTAACGCACAGGACGCAAAACTTCGTCTTGACGATCTCGAACGTCCGGTTTGGGCCCGCGCCGTCTCCGTCGTCCTCCTTGGGGGCGTCCCGGACGATAGCGCACCGCCGGCAAATGAGGTCTCCGCATAGGCGGCAGTGGTGACGTCGACGCGTGGGTCCGAACTTGCGGGAGCAGACACTGCAGCCCTTGCGTGAGCCCGACTTGGCCCAGCTCTTCCTGTCGACCACGCCCTGCATCAGGATGCGACGGGAGTCCACAAACACGGCCATGTTCATGAGGATGTTCATCATGCGCTTGTAGTAGCTGGCGGTGACCGCCAGTCCGTTGAAGTTGTTCTGGGACAGCATGAAGAACTCGGTCACGTTCGGCTCGTGGTCTGCCGGTCGCGAGATCCAGACCGTGTTGAGTCGGATTCGCTTCGTCTTGAGCTTCTTGGGCAGCTCGGGGCACTCCGGAATGTCGAGCGGCAGCGTGACGCGCACCCCCACGTCTCGGCCGCGCAGATCCTTCGTGTAGATGAGGTACTCCATGTAGCAGTTGTCGCGCTTCTTGACGAGCGACGACGGGTTCAGACACGTCCACTTGATGCCCATGTACAGACACTTGGTCTTGGACGCCACCGTGTGGATGTTCCGGAGCACGGCCGCGTCCGTGGCGTAGCCGAACATGAACTGGTTCCACGCGAAGAGCTCGGCCGACGTCTCGGCGTAGAAGAAGTCGATGAAGTGGCGGTAGTCGCCGTCGATGCGGCCGAAGATGCGGGCGTGGCTCGTCGTGGGGCTGTCAGGGGTCTCCTTCTTGATGGTGGTGAGACCCTCCACCTTGCTCACGACGTGCCATGGGGCCCGGTAGACGGGGTTCGGGCCCTTGGCCTCGTGCAGCTCGTACTCGGCCAGCGCGTTCTTGACGATCTCGTGCATCTGCGCCTCGTACCTCTTGACCTCACTCGACGTCAGGCGGATCTCGGGGAAATAGCCGTCGGGCAGCGGGAACTGGCCGCCGTTGTCGTGCATTGTGTCGCCGGAGCCTCTGAATGCAGCAGCAAGTGACTGTCGGTTAGTGAATCGAGCCACAAGAGTCGCAAGTATCCAGCTAAGCACCCGGTTCAACGACGTACCGGCCGGAGGACTGCGAGTCCGAGAACGAGTTGATGTCCTGCCGAGGCATCGTGTCGTGACACCGCACCCGACGTCTCTTCGTGGAGTTAATCGACAGCTGAAGCTGCGGCGTCAGACGTCTGCCCTACCTCGCCAAGTTGAGAATGAAGCGGCAGCTTGCGCGAGCTTTTGGCAGCTCCAGGCGGGCGCCACGTCTCTTGATTCGTCCATGCTGCAAGGACTGCGCAGCGGCGTTGCTGACGCGTGCAATGGTGGGACAGCGAACTCGGCTATGCCAGCCGGCGGCGATTGCTCCATCAGCTGGTCGTCCTTGCTTCTCCTCAAGATCTCGGCGGATTTGCGTAGGACAAGTCTCCGCCGGAGACTCTCCGGTGGCCTCGCGGGCCGCATCAAGTGTTGCTTGTTTCGCGCTTTAGTGTCGAAGTCTTCAACGTTCGAAGGTCATGAAGGTTGTCTCTGATTGACTCACATGAACATGCAACGGTGCATTCGATCTGACTTGTTGCAGTTGTTTCGAAGCGGCGCGATTGTCAAAACGCCTGACCGTTGCGCTGGTCGACTTGACCAGGTCGGGAGTCAAGATCGGCAGCAGCTCTGTACTTGAATAAGACATCCATGACCGGTGATGTCCATCCTCCAGATGGCGTGAACTTCGGTTGACTCGTGCCACCTAGGATACACAGATCCGCCCTCTTGGTTTCACGGCGAAGATCCGCGCAGCCCTCTCGACGGGAGTCTCGTGGCTGAGCGGGGGCTTGACGCTCCATACATGTACAGCAATTCGCCACGACGACGACCCAAAGCAAGAAAAAATTCAGGAGAACTCTTTTCTGGTCAAATTGACCGTCAACGGCCCTGCAAGGAGGCGCAACTTTTGTCACCAGCAGCGGATAAAGTTCTGTCTATGGGGTGGGTTTGCCAGTGCTGCGCGCAACACGTCAGCGAGCAAACTTTTCAAACAGCAAATCGTGCTCCGCGTCCGGCTGTGGCACTGCCACCGAGGCAGATGTGTGTGATTCACACTGTGAACGCTGGAAACTCACACGACCTCCTTTGACCCGAGAGGACTCAGCAGCCGAATACAGCAGCTTCAACGTGTTGTCCAGAGATACAAAGTAGCTGGCGCCACCGCGAGTTCAGCTGGAGACTGTAGCCTGCATTCCACAAATCGACCTCCTGCTAGGAGCAGCTTTCAGATGTGCCTGTGGGCGTGCTTCCCGGTCATCTCACGCGATGTTCACGACACTCGTCTCAATTGCGCACCTGCCATGCCGGACTTGTTGTGGCAGTTTTTCGGCCTTGCGACTCTTGAAGATCGACGTCGAGCATGGAGACGTTGGGCTGCTGTGAAGACTGTGGGTCTCCGAGGTCCTCTCCGAATCAGCTTTCGGTTGTCACCACAAAGGAGCAGTGCAGTGACGGTGTACGCGAGAGGTTGCTGCTTCACTGGGTCAATTCGCTACCCCTCACCAAGTGCTTACTGGTCGAGGAGCTACGTGATCTGCGCTTCGGCGACGTGCTGTCTGAGGTTGTGCAGTGGCTGCAGGTACGGAGCTGGTAGATAGTTGACAGACCGATTGATTTCCTGCTGACAATCTTCCTGGTATCGTGGCGTCCGAAGAGCAATTCGAGTGATGAAGGAACTACATGTGAACCATCAGCTGAGAGTGATCCATTTGCAAGTGATGTCGTTGTGGAGCGTCTTCGTCGTGTGGTCCAATTTGCTGCTAGTGAATGTCGGAGCCAGGACGAAGACGCCATGTACGTTGTCAACGATGCTGAGTGTGTGGCACAGGTGATGGAAGGACGAAGTGACGCCATTTGCGCAGTGCTCACCGTGTTGAAGAGACTCAGCATTCAGCGGATACAGCAGCAGCAGTCGAGTGACAATGCCAGAGACGCACTCCACCGTCAGCGAGTCCAAGAAGAAATGATTAAGCACTCGCTGCAGCAACTTCGATCACCTCCTGAAGTGACCGAAGATGTAGTTCAACCGAAACAAAGAGCCAAGCGCACGCTCTCGTCTCGAACTCGGCCTCATACTCGCCTAAGCACAGCCAACCCAGCCAAGACTGTCCAAAGGGAAGGATCACCGCCAACTGAGCTAAAAGCACCAAGACGAACTACGAAGAACCCGGCCGCTGTGAAGAGGAAATCTCGTACCCGTATTCCCTCCAGCAGGGCACCCAGCGCAAAGCCCAACATGGAGAAAAAGAAAAGTTATACTCAGTCCGAGATTTTTCACGATGAGAATGGACTTCGGGTGTTTGGGATGTTGGATCCGACAGCAAAATATCAGCCTCGAGGTGAAAGCCCACGCGCCGGTACTTGCGACGAAGATACTCTTGCGATGCACTTTTGCGTCTGGACGCAGCAAACGTTGCATATTGACATGCCTCTCAGGCATATTTTCGTGAAGCGTGCGGAGAAATGGAAGTTGAATGCACCAAGACGAGTTCGACAAGTATTCGCGAATGGTGTTCTACTTTGTCGTATCGCTTTCGCTGTCCTTCAGCGGTACAGCGAACAACTAAAACACAGCATTCCTGAGGCCAAGATACTATATTTCCGCGATCTCGCTGTCGTTGACGACCCCCAGATGCCTATCGACTGGCGTCACAATTTGGCAATAGCTGTGTCTGCATTCAAAGTCTTCGGAGTTTCAGCTAAAGCTGTGGCCTGCTTAGAAAATTTACAGTGTCCGGGAAAGCAATGTTCGTCGGCAGCCTTATGGGATGCTCTTGACGAAGTCGCGCGCCGAGTCAAACAGTTTGTTCACGTCGCTAGTGTCTCGAATACACACGATCCAGTGAAATGGAACGCTGCCAAAAGCCTCACGATTGCCAGCAATAGCAAAAATGTCGCGGGCTCTGTTGGTTCCAGTCCCACGCGCGTACAAGAAAGTCAATCGAAAGCAAGGAAACCCACAGTCGTTGATTCCTCATTTGTCGGGTGTGCGCCATTAAAGCGAAACGTGCCTTATATCACAAGCGAGCAGATGCATGTAGTGAACGAGTGGCTGACGCGTGTTGGCTTGGATCGGAAGAACGTAAGATGTCTTTTTGTGATGTAGCCTGCTGTGTCGAGTAAACTAACGTGTATTAATTGCAGGCTGCAAACTGTGGTGTCTTGCACGATTCGATGCGCAACGGCTCCTTGCTCTGGTAAGAAGCTGTTCATTTTGCGTCTTGTAACAGTCGAATTGGTACATTTATCAGTGCATTACTTGTAGCGCACTATTGATTCAAGTGTTCAAGAGCACGTCGTTCCCGTTTTTCAAAACTCCTCGAACGTTGACTGAAATGCGGTAGGCAATTCTTTATTGTTTTTGTAATCCAAGGTGAAGCAGTTCTCATCGACGCCATTTGCTCACTATTTGTACTTAGAGAAAACATTTCTAAGGCATTTGAAAAACTTGGCGAATTACCTGGCGGACAGATCCCGCCGTGCTACTTGACTTCATCTGCAGAGCAGGCGGTTCTCATCGGAGATCGACAAGTTAACTACGGGATTTTGTGGCATCTCTGGCAATTTTTTCACGAGAATCGTACGACTAACTCACCCGCTTCTGGCGCGGTTCATGAATCCTCGACGATTTACCCGCGACCCGAAGAGAAGACGGGACCAAGTCCAGTGCACCCGTCTCCGTTGCTGCTGGACATCCCCGCTGTGGCCTTTGGTGGCCATGGGAAATTCGCGGTAAAAGACGATCAGGGAACCTCAGTTCAGGTTAAGCTTCATGAAAGCTTTGCTCGTCGTCTTGCATGGAGCGAAAGTGACCCACAAGACGATGACGACGATCTGTTCCCAGTACCAAAAGCACCTTTTTCGAGTCCAGTATACAGCGAACCATTTTATCCTGAATCGTCAGCGTCTTTCGAGTACGAGTTGAACCACCAGGACATGGATATATTACCTGTTCGCACTGAGTTGAGCGCGGCTGTGTTCACAAGTAAAGCTGGGCATGAATTTGCTCTACGAGCACCGAGCATTGCGCTATCAGAGTTGTCGGGTGCGTGCCTACCGGTAGTTCGGGCATTATGTCTGCGTGCATCAACACCGCTAACGATTTTGTTTGTGTAGGCGAAGATAAAGCAACAGTAGCCCCAGTAAAGATGACCAACCGAAGCAGTGATAAAGGTTTGATAGGGCCTTCACCGATCAAATCTTCTACAGCTCAAGCACACTTGACGTCCATCTTATCGCAAGAACCTGTCGAGGAGATTTTGTTGTGGCTGAAACGTTTGGGCATCAGCCTCAAAAATACTTCCGCTCTCCATGTAAGAATCCAGTACCGTCAACACTAAAGTCGCCATCTCAAACCTTACATTATCCTTATCTGCGCAGGATCCATCAGCGACGTTGACGGAGTTCCAGTCAGGCGTGCTGCTGTGCTGCATCGTTGAGAAAGTGGAGCTCATGCGCAGCATCCCGGGCATCACGCGGCCGTCCGGCAAGCAATCGCTCAGCAAAGCTAGTTCACTGCACAACATCACCAAGGCGCTTGCCATCCTCCAGCAGAAGAAGGTAAGTCATCTCGTTCTCCACTCCCGTCCTCCACCACTTTAACCATGTCTGCCTTCACACCACAAGACCATGCCCCTCCACCTTCTCCGTCGCGCCGACGCCGTGTACGCGGGCGACCGCGCCGTCATCCTGCAGCTTCTGCTCCAAATCCGGAAGGCGTACGGCCACCACCACCACGTTCCCCATCGACGACCCAAACAGCACTCGTCCGCCGCATAACCACAAACTAAGCTTAAGAAATGCATGTATGAATGAATCAACAGGCTCCGACTGAATCCCAGCCTTCCCCCGTCTCTACTTCTGCCGCTGCTGCTTCCAGCGGTACACGGCGGGCATGCCGTTCTCCGCCTCCTTGACCTTCCTCTTGCGGCCCTTGGCCTGCACCTTGCGCTCCAGATCGAGCTTGGCGCTCATGCGGCCGATCTTGTTGGCGCGCGTGAGGCGGTCGCGGATCTCCCGGTACATGGCGTCCTTCTCCACCTGCATCTTGTGCTTCTGCTTGGGGTTGGCGGCCAGGTCGGACAGCTCGGCCGTCTGCAGGTCCTTGGTGCGCAGGCGGTTGAACGCCCGGTCCACGAGCTCGGGCGCTGTGTCGAAGTGCCGCGCGGCGTCGAAGGCGTCCAGCTGCTGGTCGTCGGCCACGAAGACCGTGTGCTTGTTTCCCTTGGGCGCGTCCACGAAGTGCAGCCCGCGGTTGAGCTTCTCGGCCTTGCGCAGGTCCACGGCGCGCTTCATGTGCAGGTAGGCCAGGTCCTGCGTCTTGAGCGAGCGCAGCGCCTCCGAGTCCACCTGCTTCATGTGGTTGTGCGTGGACACGTGCACGCCGCCCTCCGTGCGGCCGTCCACCATGCGCTGGTAGAACTCGTCCGGGTTGCGCTGCGCCGCCTTGAGCTTCAGCGTCTGCAGTCGCTGCTGCTTCTGGTTGTAGTCGCGCGCGCGCTTCACATAGTCCTTGTGCTTCTCCAGCAGCCCCAGCTTCCGGCGCTCGCGCAGCTGCCCGCGCTCCTTGTGCTCGCGCCGCTTTACTACATTGCGCAGAGACGACATGGCTCCGTGCTTAGTGACGATGGTCAATCGAGGAATGGCTGGCCTGCACTCGTACCCTGGGGTACGGCATGAAGTTACACGGTTAGGCTACATGCGTACTTAAGACACAATATGTTCACTTTAGTGACATAAGTACAACTTTACTTTTAGTGACGCTAGTTGAAGTTGTCCGTTGTTGTGAGTGTCTTCGAGTGGCCCCTTCCATTGGAAGGATGTTCCACCGCGAGTGGTGTGTTTTACAGTGACTGGCACCAGAGCTCAGGACATGTTCACAGCAGGCCGCATCGAGAGAACCATTTTACCTGTCGTCACGCCCGACACGCCACGCACCGCCAACAATCATGGGATTCCAGCAATGATGCAATCCGGGGCGAGGAGACTTCGTAACAAGAGGGGCACTTACCCGAGAAGAGCGGTTACCGTCACAGGACGGCGAATGATCGATCTTAAAGGTGTTGACCAACGACCCGTGAAAACCCAATGACAGCACCACCAACAAGCCCACTCCGGTCAGTACCGCACTACATAACCAGCGACGACTACCACTCACCCGACAGACTCTTTGCTAATGAAGAACGTGCAGCAGAAGTTAATGCAACCATCTATCTATCTGTCTATCTTGGAGAACGTCAAGTCGAACTGCATCAAGCTACAGTTGTGTGCACCACATATCTGACATTGACACCAACTGTATTCCCATCTCATAATCATTTTCACCTCGACACGACAACTTGATGACCAAGTCTGGGACCGCCGCCGCCCAGCTGCGCACTACGGCATTCCTGCGCCGCGGCGCCTGGGAACTGCGCCAGGTCCAATGCGGTGGGGCTGCGGTCGTCCTTCTGCTGCTGTTCGGAGTGGCGGCTCTGAGCCTGGGGCTGTGGGTCTCCCCTCCGACTCTGACGTCGCAACTGTCGAACCTTCGGACGCAGTTGCAAGCCAACGGTGGCGAGAACCCGCTGCGGTGGGGGGCCGGGGATAGCGCCGTCTTCCTCAAGGGGCAGAAACTGCAGCGATTCTTGCCACCCCAGTACCCGAACGGAGCTGCCAACAAGTTCCAGTGCGACCTGCCGGCGCTGCGGTACGAGTGCGACCTGACTGCTGAGGAAGGCTGCAAGGCGTACCCGCAATTGTTCCCGTCTGCCGAGCTGTTTGACAATTGGAAAGCTGAAGACACGCAAGTGCCCCATGCCATCTTTGACAGCATCTGCCACTTTAACGTGTCCGATCCGGTGAGTCCTGACGGAAGTTGATGATTTATGGTTGGCAATGCGCTAAGTTTTGTTGTTGTTTTTTTTGTTTTGTTGTTATTGTGTAGTACGAGTTTCGACTGGCTCAGATGTTTCGGGAGATGGAGGTGCCCTTTGTGACGTACGGTGTGCCGGAGCTTACTGCAGCTACGGAACTGTGGACGGACGAGTACCTGACGGAGAAACTTAGTCCGACGGCGTATTACAAGGTCCATGTGGTAAACGACACCCACTTCATGTACTATGAGAAGAGCAAGCAGGTTGCAGGTCAGAAGGACCCGTACGAGTCGCGCTGGATGACGTACCCGCAGTTTGTCAAGGCAGTAAATGACGTCAAGCTGCCCGAAGAACTTGGGGAACCGCACGAGTACTATTACTTGATGCTGAAGAAGAACGACTTTCTGAACCGAGCGAAATTCATCTTCGATGATCTTCGATTCCTGAGCGCAGTGGAAACGGAGCATGATCCACGCTTCGGTGACCTCTATGTTCGAGACCTTTCCATCGCCAAGAAGCACGGGATGCGCTGTCGCCTTGGAATGCGAGGTATCATTGCTGAGGGTCACATTGACGGCGGGTTCAACCATATCTCCATGATCCGTGGAACCAAGCGCTATGTGATATCGCCGCCGAGTTCCTGCAAGTGCCTAGGGCTTATGACCACGGGCCAATCTGCGCGCCACACTACGTTCAACTGGTCAGACACGAGCGCCCTGCCCGAGACCGCACGCGATTGTCCCGCAGCGGAGGTGGCGCTTACGGCTGGAGAAGTGTTATATCTGCCGTCGTTCTGGTACCACCACATCGTATCCTTGGACACGAGCATCCAGTGCAACTTGCGTTCGGGCGACGTCATTCGCAATGACATGAAGCAGTTCTTGATGGAGTGTGGCTTCGGCCGTGGCGGTTAAGCTCGATGACAAGGGAAATTCTCGAAATTTTGCACAAGTAATGTATTGCGTGAATGTTATTGTAGTGTCGGTGGTCTTTCCCGAACGATTCAAGTACTCGATAAAACGTCGAACCTCACAAGTTTGGCGACAAGACAAGAGGACAGGTTCTGTCACTAACTCTGGGATTTCGCGCTCACCGTTCCTGCAGCGTTTGACGCAGCGGCAATGTCAAACTTGGCCACCGAATCCGATGTAAAGAGGCCGAACGACTTCTCGTACGCGTTGGTCTTGTACGGCGTGTCGAATGCTTGGAAGTAGAACGACTCGCTCTTCGATTTGCTCCACGACTTGTAATCGCTGAAGTACGTCTTCTGGCCAGCCGCGCTGCCGGTGTTGCCCGAGAGCGTTCCGTCCGAGGGCCATCCCGTCTCCGTCAGCAACAACTTGGCGGCAAAGTTTGCCTCCATGATCTTCCACTGTTTGTTGAGTTCGTCGATGGCGTTGTCCGCAGTTGTCCCTGGATTGAAGTAAGGGTGCACATTCACGCCCAACACATCACTAGCAGCCACAAGATCCGACCAGCCAGAGATGCCGGAGTAGTTGATGACCTCGGTATTACGCTGCACCGTGCCGACCTTTACCGTGGCTGGTACCAGTGACTTGATGCTCTTGATGAGGTCGATCATGTCGCTGGGCACCGTGGTTGCGCCTGCAAGGTTCTCATTCCCGACAAAAATGTAGCCCACGCCACCACTGAGGGCGGCCGTAAGGGCAGCATCCATCTGCTCCACGTAGTCGGACTGAGGGTACGGCACGCCCAGAGCCACCGTGAGGTTGTGCGCTGTGATGGCCTGGCCCAAGTTCGTGTTGCCGAACTTGGAAATGTACGTGCGGACTGTGGTGAAGCCTTGGCTTTTGATGGTGTCCATGTCTTGATTGACGCTGTTGGCGTCCATGGTGCCATTGGAAGCGTGGTTCGGGTCGTAGCAGACCCCATTGGCGTTCACTGGAGCAGCGAGCAGTGCGACGGCAGCGAAGATCGGAGCAAAGAACTTCATGGTCTTGGAATTGGTGTGCTTGGTTGAGTGCGAATCGAGAAGTGGCCATTGCGAGCCGCTCCGGCCCTAAATGAAGCGGGTATCCAGCGTTGCCGTCCACGTAACAGCTTGAATTTCAAAGCGCTTCCCGCCTTTGGTCGCACAGGCGTCGCGCACGCCTGGAACAAGCCGAGCATTGAAAGTTTCGTTGAAACCCCCGTCACGGCATCCAGCAGCGCAAACGTGTACGACAACGCGAAGCTGTCTACCAACGATGGCAATAGCGTGCGTGGAGAGCCGCTTCGTGATCGGTGTCCCACAGGACAGGCGTTGTGTGCGTTTGTGCCTGTGGAGGCACGCGAGTGTCCAGTCCAAAGACCAATGCGTGTGTCTGGCCGAGTGATTTCAGGGCATCTGGACGAGCTTAAGCTGACCACCTAGCCATGCATCTTCTGGCAAATTACGCTTTCTTAGTGTTGAATTATTTTACTAGCTGGCCGACGCAGTCATCCCCATCCGGAAGAAGCGACTTGCGGCGGCGCTCAATGGCATCGGAGCGATCGAGGTTGGCACGGGCGGGTGAAACTGCTCGATGTCTTCGCACAGCAAGTTGATCAGCGCGTCCTTGGACAACTGATCGTCTGGTAGATCGAACGAGAAGTCGAACGGAGTCGACACCACGAGGTCATTTTCGTCGAAGAAAGTGGCCAGGTACGGGTGCCGCAGCGCCGCATCCACCGAAATGCGCTTCTCCGGGTTGAAGAGCAGCATCTTACCCAGTAGATCGATAGCCTCCGAGCTCACTGCATTTTCAGCACCGCTGCCGGCAAACACATCGCGCCACTTCTTTGGCTTGGAGATTGCGAGCTTCGTGAGGAAGCGCAGCGCCTTGGTGTTCTTCACAAACCCAATGTCCTCTTGCTTTGGTGTGCCCAGGAACTTGATGATGAGTTTAAGCTGGTGCAAGTAGTCGTTGCCGGGGAACAGCGGCTCGCGCAGCAGCATTTCAGCGAAAATACAGCCCACCGCCCAGACGTCGATAGCTGTTGTGTAGTGCAGACAGTTCAACATGATCTCTGGAGCGCGATACCACCGTGTGACCACGTACTCTGTTAATTCACCAGGCTGCAGTAGTTCCTCTTGCCCGCCAATCCCTCCACGAGCAAGACCGAAGTCGCAAACCTTGAGGTCGCAGTTTGCGTTCAACAAAATGTTGCTGGGCTTCATATCACGGTGCAGCACGCCGGCCGAGTGGATGTGGTGCATCGCACAAAGCATTTGGTACAAAAAGTACTTGACATGGTCGTCCGACATGGGTTGCATCGAGTAAATAACTTGGTGTAAGTCGGTCTCCATGAGTTCTGTGATGATGTACATGTCATCAAACTGCTTGCGAGAAGGAGGGGGCGACAGATCCAGCAGCCGCGTAATGTTCTTGTGGTTGAAGTGACCAAGCAGCCGAACCTCGCGTAAAATGCGCTTTGCATCCACGAGGTCTTCGAAGATGTTTGTGATTTTCTTGACGGCCAAGTTGTCCCCACCGTTCACAACGTCCTTGACTGCGATAACAGCACCGTACGCTCCGTTGCCAATCGGCTTGACTAGCTGGTAGCGAGTGTCCAGGGTGAAAACTTGTCCGTTCGCGTTGAACGAATGTGTCTGTGGCCGCAGCATCGGGAACAGACCGGAGCTGCTAGTTGTGGCGCCAAAAGCAGCACGAGGGAGGCGACCGCGGCCACTTGCTACGGACGATCTTGAGCTAGCCTTCGTGTACTCGTCCTCCAGCCCCATACTTTGGTAAGCAGGAACACCTCTGCCTGCTAAAACTGCACTTTTGTACGGGGCCACCGAACTTTGTGTGGCGAGATCACCAGCAACAGAATCCTCTTCGGAGTCGTCATCTCCCTGGTTGTCCTCCTGGTTGTTACTCTCCTTTCCATCCGCGACGTTATTATCCGTATCCAGACTCTGCGAGTTCGATGATCCACTCGATCGATACTCCGGCGTGCAGCAATATTCAACAGCTCTGCGCACTAGCAGCTCTTCCTCCCCCAAGGCTGGACCCACACAACCGTCCCAGCTGCGAACTCGTTCATCTGTCGGCGGTTTCGTCTCCTCCTCGTCTTCCTCTCCGACGTCTTTCCTCGCCGCTCGAATCTCCTCAGCAGGGACATCTTCTTCCTCATGGTGGTTGTTGCTGCACTCGCTGCTGGTGAAGCTGATGCCACTCAGATTGTGGTCGCGGTCCCTCGTCACGAGCACACTGGACCGTCGGCCTTCGTCTCCAAACATGGGCACGATCTTCGCCGACTCTGCAACGGGGTTCCACCCCGCCGCGTCTCCGAGTCGGTACTGCGTCTCCTCCGCCTGGACGATCAGTCTGCCGATGCACGAGTTGAGCGTCTGCAGCCACTTGGCGAGCGTCTTCTCGTCCGCCGCCGCGAGCCTCAGCGCTTGGCTCGCGCTCTCCTCCCCGTCGTCTTCGTCCCCAGCCTCTGCGATCTGCACGCGCTGGTCCGCCGCCGCCAGCTGCAGCTCCAGCGCGTGCTTGACCTGTCGGTGCGCGCGCAGGTCCGCGACCACGTCGTTCTGCGACAGCGTGACGATGGCCACGAGTCTCCCGGGCCGTCTGGAGTCCGGCAGGAAGCGGAACTGCCTGAGCGTGAACGTGAGCTGGCTGCCCAGCGCGTCGCTTCCGGCCAGCGCCTGCTCCAGCACGAAGTAGCAGGGCTGCGAGCGCCAGTAGCGCTGCTGCGCCAGCTGCGTGAGCACGCCCTCCAGCAGCACCTGCGCGGCCTCGGCGGGCGGCGTGTGCACCTCCTGCGGCCGGCTCTTGCGCTGCAGACTGAGCGAGCGCAGCAGCGCGCGCATGGGCGAGTCCACGTGCGTCTTGCTCTCCTCCTCCTCGCCGTACAGCGAGCGGCTCTCCTTGCGCCGGAACAGGCGCGCCAGCAGCGTCTGCGAGCGCAGGCCGCCGCTGCCCGGGCCCGCGGACACGGGGGGCGACACGCGGCGCAGCAGCGACGACGGCGCCGAGGACGGGGAGCGCGCGGGCGTCATGTGGGGAACTCGGGGGCTGCTCAAGTAAGTGACTGCGGCGGCAACTACTCAAGATTTCCCCGAAGAGGCGTCTACTGGCGCCTTCTATATTTAGCCCCTGATCTCATCCTAGAAACAAGAATCGACCAATGAAAGCGCGTCGACTGCCACGTTATCGGGATTGTGTGGGTTGGGGTGAAGTCCTAAGAGTCTCCGTCTACTGTACTACTGCTGGTTGCGTCCTAAGCTAGGAACGGGTAGTCCGTGTACCCGCGCGCGTCGCCCAGGTAGAACGTGTCGGCGTCGAAGTCGTTGAGCGGCTTGTTGAGCTGGAAGCGCCGCACCAGGTCCGGGTTCGAGATGAAGTGGCGGCCGATGGCCACGGCGTCGGCCGCCGAGTCCTCCACGATGCGCACGGCCGACTGCCGGTCGAAGCCCGACGCGGCGATGAGCACGCCCTTGTACGTCTCGCGGAACTGCCGCGCCGATCCTTTCTCGGGCGCCAGCGGGTTGCGCACGTGGTAGCCGCGCGGCTCAATCAGGTGCGCGTACGCCAAGTCGTAGTCGTTGAGTTTGCTCAGCACGTACGTGTACGTGGCGATGGGGTCCGAGTCCTTGTCGCCGAAGCTGCCACCGAACGGGGATAGACGGATGCCCACCTTGGCCGAGTCCAGACTCTCAAGGATGGCCTCCAGCGCCTCGAACAGGAACCGCGCGCGGTTCTCCACGCTGCCGCCGTACTTGTCCGAGCGGTCGTTGATGCCGTCGTGCAGGAACTGCTCCAGCAAGTAGCCGTTGGCGGCGTGCAGCTCGACGCCGTCGAAGCCCGCGGCGATGGCGTTCTCTGCGGCCGCGCGGTAGTCCGCCACAATGCCCGGGATCTCGCTGGTCTCAAGCGCGCGCGGCGGCACGGGCTCCATGCGTCCTTCGCGCGTGGCGATCTTCTTGCCGGCGCGGATGTTCTCGAGCTTGGAGCTGGACGACACCGGCAGGCTGCCACCTGGCTGGTTGAGCGGGTGGCCGATGCGGCCTGTGTGCCACAACTGCAGGAACATCTTGCCGCCCTTGTCATGCACCGCCTTGGTGACGTGGCGCCAGGCTTCGACCTGCTCGGGCGCGAAGATGCCCGGCGAGCCCCACGAGCCGCGGCCCGTTGGCGTGATGTTGGTGGCCTCGGCGATGATGAGGCCGCCGGGCGTCGCGCGCTGCTGGTAGTACTCGACGCCCAGCGCCGTCTGCACGCCCTCCTCACCTGTGCGCAGGCGCGTGAGCGGCGCCATCACCACGCGGTGCAGCAGCTGCACGGGGTCCTTCTTGCCTCCCAGGGTCAGCGGCGTGAAGAGCTTGGCGGTCATTGGCGTCGTTGAGATGAAGTGGCAGGATTCGAAGTGCCATGTGCAGGTGATGACCACGCATCAAAGCTCATCGGTCGGAGCTTGCGTCATACGACTCGATAACGAAATCGAGCGTCTCAACAGCACGCATAATAATAAAGCTCTTCCTTGGCGGAGTGACCATCATGATGACTAGTAAGCGAGAGCAACGCGTATTGGATTTCGACGTCGCTGTCTCGCGCGACTTGATACTTTCGGCTGCCATCATATCCTGGATATACTTCGAAGTAACATATTATGTAAGTAGTGCGAGCAACCTGGCACTGCAGATTGCAGGTCCTGCAGACGACAACGACTCAAGCAACGTTCCCGTTGATCGACTGGAGGAGTCACTACCCCAGAAAGTGAAGGCATGACGAGCGAAGCAACCTGCAGGCAGAGAGTTGGCTGAGCTTGAAGAGTGCCGATAGCTTGGCTAAGATGGATGCACGGTGGACTGCCACACCGAGCCGATCAGGCTTACCTCAACATTGACCAAGAATGCGTCTACAACATGAATACATGTACATACAGCAAGGTTTTGTTGGGCAAAGAGTCTTTGCCAAAGACGCTTATTAAGGAGGGCATGTCCTACCAGGGGTGATGGCTGCGTTCGTGCCCGAGTGTCTTACAGATGTAGAGAAGCAACGAAGAAAAGTGATCTCATGTCGATACATGTGGTCTTCAAATTCTGGAGATACATGTATGGATATTTGGCGACGTGAGCAAACTTCGGGGGCTTCCCTCTGCGGATGGAAACATGCCTTGGCAACAGAGTTGCCAGCGCGACCCCAAATCGCTTCTTGCGGCGCAAGACTTGCGCACAATCAGAATCAGAAACGCGCGCTGTGATTGGTCCGTTCCATCCCCAATCTTTTCATCGCCAATCAGCCGGTCACTTTCCAATTCCGCATGGGCCAGCGCCTCAGCACCGGGCGCGAGAGCGACGTCTCCTCGGAGGGCGGGGAGGCAAGTCCCCCCTCCTCCGCGTTGTCCAGCGCCTTCCCAGCTTCGTCTCCGTCGTCCGCCTCCTCCCCAGCCGCCTCCACCAACGCCGCCAACGTCGACAGCAGCACGGACGCGGACCCGAGTCTCCTGTCCGCCCAGCGCCCCACACTCGAGCCGCCCAACGACGACAGCGTACAGCCGGGCGAGCGCGAGGGCTCCGTGCGGCTGGGCGACGTCGTGCGCGATACTCTGACCCCCGCGTCGAGCGCGCACGACCAGGAGCCGTCCGCGCACCAGCTGCAGCCTCTGGAGCTGCAGAGCGACGACGAGGACGGCGCCTTCCCGCGCGTGTCGTCCGTCGACTCGTTCCCGTCCCCGCCGCGCAACGTCAAGGCGGACGACGCGCATCCGCTCAAGAGACGCAGCTCCATGTCGCGCGCGCCGGCGCCGCCCAAGCTGTCGCGCTTCCGGCCGTCCATGGACATGGCCAAGGCGCCGGCCTCCCCGCAGTCCGGCTACCAGTCCAGCTCGGACTCGCGCTCGCTGGACTCGAGCTCCAGCTCCTCCGACGAGGACCTCGTGGGCAGCTGCGAGGAGCTCGTGAGCGACTGGCTGGACGAGCCGGAGGACGCCGTGCTGTCGCCGCCGTCCATCCCCAAGCGCACGCGACACGCCAGCGCCTGCTCCTCCGTGTCGTCGCACACTGGGAACAGCGTGTCGTTCTCGGCCATGCACAGCAGCGGAGGCCGCAACAGCAACAGCAGCCAGCACAGCATGACCGGCTGGGCGTCATGGCTCAGCTCGCCGGATGATATCGAGGAAGAAGAGGACGCGGACGATGAGCCCGTGGCTCTCACGCCCTTCTTGCGGGACAACATGCCCGTGTATGAGGTCATGAGACAGGTGCAGCTATTCAGGAACCTCAGTCAGATGCAGCAGGAGCAGGTGGTACGAGCGCTCAAGCCCGCCAAGTTCTCAGACGGAGAGGTTATTGTGGCGCAGGGAACACGCGGCTCGCGGTTCTATATGATCGCCAAGGGAGAAGCTGTTGTCACCAAGAAGGTCGCCGCTAGCAGCAGCAGCATGACCGGATCGACTCCGACGGGCGCTGGGCAGACCCAGGAGCGCATGGTCACGCACCTGCGAGCTGGGCACTACTTCGGCGAGCTTGCGCTCATCTACGATGACCCGCGTACAGCTACTGTGCGCGCTGTTGGCGATGTTGAACTATTGTACTTGACACAGGAGGACTTCCAGCACATTGGCCAAGTCCACCTGAGTTTGATGCTGCAGCAGGTGCCGCTGCTCGCGAGGCTGAGTGCTCAGGATCAGGATATCGTGCTCAAGTGCTTGCGGCCGGCAAATTTCAGTGATGGGGAGTTCATTGTTCACCAGGGAGACGAAGGCACGCGCTTCTACATGATCACGCGTGGCGAGGCGATTGTGTCGGAGAAAGCCGTGGGATCTGACAAAAAGCCGTACGAAAAGGAATTGACTCGGCTGTACGAGGGCCACGTTTTCGGTGAAATGTCGCTCATTTATAGTGAGCCTCGCACTGCTTCAGTGCGAGCGGTGGGCCCAGTCAAGTGTCTGTACCTGAGTAAGGAGGACTTTGACAAATGCCTCCTATCCGACCACTTTCAACGGTTTATACAGGAAGCATATGTTGAAAAGGCTACGCGGCGTGCCATGCGACTACGTCTGCAGCAGCGTGCCAATAGTGCTGCCACGAATGCTCCCACGCCACAGGCAGGGTCTGGGTCGAATAGTTCGTCAGGTTCTATCGTGGCACCTCCACCAGCTCCGACATCGCCCGTGAAGGCAACTGAAACCAAGAAGCTTGTCAAGCAGCGGCTGAAAAACGGCGAGGTTGTGGTGAACAAGTATGTGATTAAAGGCGATCTGGGCCGAGGCACGTTTGGCCGCGTCAAGCTCTGTGAAAGCCAGGAGGATGGTCAAATGTACGCTGTGAAGATCATGCACAAGACTTTTGTACAGCGCATGGCTGGCAAGGAAGATCAGTTGTACGATGTGCTGAGGCGTGAAGTGGCTATTATGAAGAAGCTAAATCACCGCAACGTCGTGCGGCTTGTGGAGGTAATCGATGATCCCAACAGCCAGAAGATGTATCTCGTTCAGGAATATGTGCAGCACAGCCTAATGGAGGAAGTCACCCAGGCTCGCCGGCTAAACGAGCCGGTCTCTCGTAAGTACATGCGCGACCTTCTCACTGGTCTGCAGTACTTGCACTTTCACAAGGTTATTCACCGTGATATTAAGCCGGAAAACATTCTTGTCAGCTCTGAAGGCGTAGCAAAGATTGCTGACTTCGGTACGGCGCGAATGATCATGAACGAGACGGAGACCATTTCAGGAGCAAAGGGCACCCCTGCATTCATGGCACCCGAGATGTTTGATATTGATGCTACGTATCAGGGCCCCGCTGTCGATGTGTGGTCACTTGGCGCTACATTGTATATGATGGTGATTGGTCACCCACCATGGATGGCAGATAACGAAATTGTTCTGGCGGAGCGCGTTCAACGCGTGGAGCTACGCTTTCCGAAGGAAGTGGAGCGCACGATGGAGCCGCATTTGAAAAATCTGCTACAGCGCATGCTTACGAAGGACCCAGCTTTACGCATCTCTCTTAAGGAATGCTTCACGCATGATTGGATTACCAAGGAAGGAAGTGAGCCGCTTGGATTGATCACACCGGAAAAGGACCTCACTGTGTCGATGGACGAAAGTGAACGTGCTATTGAAAACATCCCGGAGCGCATTGATCAGCGGTTGACGGAGAGTCTTGCTCAAGCCCATCAGTTGGTGAAGACACGCCAGCAAAGTGTTGGCGCTGGTGTCGTGCGCACAAACAGTGGGCGCTACTTTACTGGCACACCAGTCTCAGGAACATTGGGTTCACGCATTCCATCGTCAGTATCGACCACATCGTCTGTTGCCACAGTCGGCAGTACAACGTCGATGAGTCCAAGCCGAGCATCGAATGAAGAAGTTTCGCGTATTATTTGCGCGTGGCGCCATCACAAGCGTGTTCAGCTCATGGACGGCCATAAGGAGTTGTCTGAGCGTTCGCGCGAACTCTTAATTGAGCAGAAGCGCATGGCATTCTCGGCGGATCGTGCAAAGGTGACGGAAATTATCTTGCCAGCTGCCAAGCCCACTGCTCGCAGTCGCTACCCAAGTGCATCTTCAGCTGCATCACTTCGACAAGTGAGAGAGCAATCGGTACTTTCATCGGCGTCATCGGTTTCGTCACTTTCGACTGTGGGTGGTGATACCCCTACATCCGACTCACCAAGGTCACGTTCATTCCCAAGTGGCCGAAGCAACTCAGTGGATAACTCACTGTTGGTGAAAAAGACCAGCTTCCGTAGAGTGCACAAAGACTCAGGCAATCTGGAAGGTTTCGGTCGCACGTCATTCACATCAGTATCGCAACTCTCCGAGTTGGCAGCTATCCCTGTTGAAGAGCGTGGCAGTTTGTCGTCATCCAGCGAAGCAGAAAGCGCGGGGCGTTCTAGCAGCAGTCTTTCTAATGCGGAGTCGTTGGACGCGGACCTGATGAAGCGGTCGCTTTCGCGAAAGAAAGATTTCCTCATGGTTACATCGGAGGTGTTCCGTGACGAAGGTGGTGACTATCAGACTCGCAAGATTCTCTTCCAGGCTAAAGATGACGATTTTTCGGTGGCTTCGCGAGTGCCTACCCACTCAAATTCAGGCCGCGAATTGCTCCCTCCCGGTCGAGCAGGCTCAACCAACTCATCTGCATCGAGTAAACCTAGGAGGTTGGGAAGCGCTGGTAGGCTTGGCAGTGGAAGCCGACTAGGCAGCGGTAGTGCGATAGGCAGTGCAATGGGCAGTGCTATGGGTAGTGCAATGGGCAGTGTAATGAGCAGCGCATTGGGCAGAAGCAACGGCGGCCGTCGATCATTGAACGGAAGTGCCGGCTCCATCAGCAGCTCGTCTCGTTCTGTGGCCACGGACGATGGCAATGTGGAAGAGTTCGATATGGAAGGGATTGACTGCGTGCAGGTGACTGAAGTTGATGATGAGGACGACGATGAAATTTTGGGCCACAGGGAAATGCGCAAGAGCAGTGGTGCCTCCTCCCGCCACTTTCATCACCACTCTAGTGACAGAAGCCGCGCAAACAGCAGTCAAACGTCTGGTCTGGGAGGACTATCGGACGCCGATAGCGATTCGGACGATTCTGATTATTCTGATGTTGAGTGCGATGTGGACGTTGATGCAACATTCAGCGAGCTTATCACCTCGCCCAGCCACCAGCTTGATCTCATTAGCCACGACGACGAGGAAATTGCACCTATCATCACAGCCAAGCCGTCCTTGACGTCCATGATGGATTCATCGTGTTCTTCACTAGATGTGGACAATAGTGGAAATGTTCTCACACTTGGCTCGCTGGCTTCGATGGCTTCTAGTTCATCGGCTATGTCCATGGCAACTCCCGCACCGGTGTTGGACATAGTGCAAGTCTACGTGAGCAGCAAAATTCGAGAAAATCTTACGCTCTCTATCCGGTCAGGCTACGCTGAAGCTAAGGGAGCGCGGTCTTACATGGAGGACCGCAGTACTGGACAAACTACATGCGATCTGTCCCGGTACCCGGCCGCCCTTACGAACTCCTACGCCTCATTGGCCTTCTTTGGAGTTTACGACGGTCACAATGGTACGAGTACGGCTGTAAAGCTGCAAAACGAATTGCACCACCGCTTCTTTAACGAGGGTGCTGGTTTCGCGGAGTCTCCTGTGACCTGTATCTCATCTGTATGCGAGGCGGTCGACAATGAAATATTGGAGCGGCAAAACCTCAGCGTACTTCCTAAGCGCAAACGCACTATGGCCCCGGAAGAGTTGCGACGATACCTTAAGAGCGAAGGCGGGACCGATCCCAGTCTTACGGAAGGCGAGTGTTGTGAGGTTGACGGTGAAATTGTTTGTGGAGATGAGATGAAAGCATTACTACAGCCAATCTCGTTCTCCGGAGCCGCTAGTGTATTTGCTGTGGTGGCGAAACAGCGCAAGAAGCGTAGGCGGACAAATGCTACCAAGGATGATAACACAGAGGCAGGCGAGGTCAAGGAAGTTGAAAATGACGAAGAATCAAAGGAGGACGAGGACGACGACGAGGACCAACCTACCCGGCTCTACGTGGCCAACGTGGGTGACTGCCGTGCGGTGTTGTGTACTGCAGATGCCGTGGCAATCGACTTGACCACAGACCACAAGGCGTCCCTTCCAGCCGAAAAAGCGCGCATTGAAGCTTCGGGTGGTTTTGTCCACAACGGTCGGCTGGATGGTATTTTGCAGATCTCGCGTGGTTTCGGTGACCTGGCGCACAAGCAGGATGGTCATTTGGTCGTGACACCCGACGTTGTGGAGCACCTGGTGAATCCGTCAGACCAGTTCTTGCTGCTAGCTAGTGACGGCCTCTTTGATGTTCTGACGTCACAACAGGCTGTGAACTTCGTGCTGCGTAAGCTTCAGACCCACGGCGACGTGCAGCTCGCAGCGCAGGAGCTTGTGCTCAAGGCGCAGGCCTACTTCGCTCACGATAACGTCAGTGTGATTATCGTGGCGCTAAACCAGAAAAACGACGCGTGAAATGGACGTCGGCCTCTTTCATCTCCATGCCCAGAAGATCCGAGACCGACGAAAAAGCTAAAGGAGAGGGCATCGCGACAGCGGTCGCTAAATCACAGCAAAGGAAACCCGAAAGCTTGACAGAATAGCAAAAAAAAATGAGTGAAATAAGCCAGCGCTATGTTCGTCCAGACACCAACACCAGCTCGTCTCGAGAGTCTTCCGATGGACTTCGGACAGTTGCTGATGTTGGCACTGCAGCTGTGTGAATTAGTATACGTTTTGTGAGCTTGTGCTGCTCGATAGTTTACATGTACCTTTGTCTATGGTCCAGTTAGTGTTTGCCAGCGCCCCATTCGGAGCTAGCAACGGAGATCTCTTCCCACTGCTCAAGCTCATCCCATGAGCGGAGTTCATCCTGCTCCTCAAGCACGTACACAGGCGACGGTAAGTCACTTGCTGATGAAGTGTGGCTGTTATCGTCGTGGTGTCTGATGTCGAACTCCTCGTCGGTGGAGTCTGCATACCCGCCGTCAAGCTCATCAATGGTCATCAGCGTGGTGGCGTTGTCTGGCCTCGCCTCCAGCAGAGTCATCTCGTTCAGCAGGAACGGCACAGCTCCGCCCCGAAATGCACCTGGAACGCCTCTGTATGGTTCGCGCTCGAGCGTGAGGAACGTCCTCAGCTGAACCGCAAAGCCAAGCGCCACGAGCGGGCACCGACGCGTTGATGGATTCGTAGCGAGGGCTAGCAGTCCCTGAAGGTATTTGAAGAACTGCTCGGCGCGTTGCTGAACGACCTTCGGGCTCTTGGACCCCCAGAGTCGACGCTTCGGGAAATACTTGGTGCTGAGATTGTCCAGTGCCTCGTTCATCGGGGCGCAGTGCGAGCAGTGAGCGTGCGTGCTGTCGGCCGCCGCTCCCGGGTGGTTGCGCCGGTCGAAAACCCGCGCCAGTTCATCGCGCAGCGACCTGAAGCCAGAGTAGCGTCTCGAGACGACCCACGTCTCTCCGACGCCCGAGACCATCGAGTCCTCGAGCACCAAGTCGTACTCGGTGTGGGTCCCGGGCGACACGATCGACGTGTACTGCAGAATCGACGACTCTCTCGGCGTGACGGAGTGCAGCAGGAACCCTCCGAGATGGTTGGCCAGGCCCCTCGGGCGCTTCTTACACCGACTAGACTTGAGCGACGACATGGTGGTGGTCGTGGATCGAGACGACGTCGTGCTGGACGTCGAGCGAGGCACGAGGCGAGAGCTGCTGCTGGCGCTGGACTTGCTGCTGAGGAAGGGGTCGCCGTCGCTGCGGCTGCGGCTGAGCGCGACGCTGGGCGCGTACCGCCGCATGGAGTCCAGCATGACGCCTGAGCGCACGCTCGTGCGGCGTTGGTCATTGGCGACCGGCTCCTCGGCGCTCACAGCCTTGCGCAGACGCGAACTCGAGTTCTCGGAGGACGACGTTGAGGAGGACGGCGAGTCCAGGAAGAAGGACAGCACAGAGTCCGACACCGGCCTGGGCATCGGCGGCAGCGGCGGCGGCCGGCGCCGCGACTTGGCCTTGCGCTTCTCCTCCATTGCCAGCGCGTTCACGTATGACACGGCGCGCGTGACCGAGAGACCGACAAGGGGGGAACAGCTGCTGGTCCAGCTGCTGGAGCGGACCTGGGCGCGCATCACCATCAGTCAGAGAGTGGTACCCAATATATCACGATGGATACCCGACATACATGCATAGCCGGCCGGTGGACGCCCTTGGGGGACAAACACAGCAAATCCCTGACTAGCACCATAGCCGTTGAAAAACACAATGTCTATACAATTGCCAAGAGAAAGAAATGTCGCATGGGGATGGATGTCATGGTGACCAGCTGCGCTCCGCTTGGCTGGGCGCCCCTTCGGCGCCACCGCGCCTCGCTTCGCTCGGGCTATAAATGAAATGAAATGAAATTAGCGGTTATGTCGGCTGGCTACGCCCGGAGCCGCGCACGGCAGCAGCTCCGCATACGGGGATCTCCCGCGGTAGCAGCCCAATAAAGATAGTATGTACTGGCGAGTGCAGTGCTCGGCTCGCTGGAATGCTCGGCGCTGGGCCCGCCTACGCAAATACCGCGCGGCCCTGCTTCGCGGGCACCCCGCGCGGGTTTGCTTTGGCTACGCGCGCTCGCAACCGCTCGCCTCAGTCACCCCTCCCGGCTTTGTGCTGAGGCGCATCTTGTGGTGTTTGTCAGGGATCAGATGGTGTTTATGATATTTTCTGCCCTTGGGGTTCACTTGCTGACAGCAAGTTGCTGTCAGCGTCACAGCGGCTGATGGCTGCTGCGCGGGTGTGGTCTGCAGCAGAACTTCTGCTCTCTGCTGCCGGATAGAGAAGTTCTCTGAGAACTCCCTCAACTCGAGCGCGCTGACATCTCGGATGTCACGGTGGAAATGCCAATCAAAAATTCGACGGTGCAGCTGGCGAAAGCCCCAAGTCCACAGTGGCTGAGCGCACTGTGGGTGCAAGTCCGGGGCGTTGATGGCACCGAGAGGCTCGGCGAGAGCTCACGCGATGAGGTGTGGACGATCTCCCGTTGACTTGACTCGGATTTAGTTCACTGAGGATAACGCCGGAGCAGGCACGAGAGACTGAGCGGCGGTCTACACCGAGATCATCGACGTCCGGCAGCAAAGATCATCGACGTCCGGCAGCAAAGCCAACTTGACAGCGCGATCATGCCGAGCAACCAGTCTTGGATGGTACATTATAATACCCGCGTAACGACGGAGCCGCTGGTTAACATTTTGCGTTACACGATGCCAAGTCCAGGCCTCACCGCGGTGTTTTAGCCATTCACATGGAAGCTGAACTTACAGAATTGCCTTGTCCAGAACAGTGCAGCCAGAATTTTAATTCTACCGTATCGCAAGTGTCATATCCAGCAGCCAAATTCACGGCTGCATGATTATCCTGTCATATGTGATACCATTTGAAACGGATTTGAGGAATAATCAGGAATAATCATGGCGTTCATAGAATGGGACAAAGCTTCCAGACAAAAGATCGAGTTGAGTTTTTAAACTAGATTAAAATCTGATGGCACCACTGAATTCGGGGGGGGGGGGGGGTTACCCCGAGAACCCTCCCTGCGCGCAAAAGGATTCTATCGAAGTCCTACAATTTAATGCTCGAGCCATGCGCATGTGTGCGCCCGTGCGGGTAGAGAGGCATCAAATGCTAGGCAGGGTTGATACCAATCTAAACGTCGGCGTATTCGATGCTGTTAACAACACGGTCAACGTAGTCCTGGTCCTCCGCCACTTCGCCCACCTCCTTATCTAGCAGTCCCAGGTTGTCTAAGCGTTCGACGACGCGGTCAATCTGCAGCAAGGCTATCTCATCGTCCTCCTCGCTGCTCTCCTTAAGCACTCCCTTGAAGCCGTTCGCAATCGTGTCAGCCGTCAAGTCGCCCCACGCACTGGCAACCCACTCCACCACATCATCTCGGGAAGGCGCTATCATCTTGAACGTCTTGCCATCCGCGACAGAAGCCTCGTGATCTGCCATCTGCTGCTCGAGATACTGTACTCGATCCAGCGCGTCCGAAGGCGAGTCTTGAGCGGGCGGTTCCAGGCAACGTCAGCGGGCTGACAGACGCTTGTACATCCCACGGGAACTGGTATCAGCTCAACGTTGAGCTCTTGGGCACATGCGAGGACCGAATCTGTTCAATGACCGCTAAACTCATCGAGCAGTAGCAACGCCGGGGTGTCCATATCAGGCCGCGAGCCGAAGTTAAAACGCAACCAGTCAATCGTTAGCCCCTCATTCCACCAGCCGCGATTGTTACGGTAGATGACGACGTTGTTGCAAGCTTGGAGGGGGGCCAGCTTCTTCCACAGCAGTCGTCCAAAGCCTTGGCGCTTGGCGTAGTTCTCGGCACGTGTAGCTGCAATCTTGGAGGTCGTCACTTTCAACACTAAATACGGCGGATACTTGCGCCTGAGCGAGTCTCCAAGCAGCATACAGGTAAAGCGTTCCTTGTATTTGCCTGTCGATCGCACCCACACTGTCTTCGCCCCTTTCGTCGTGATGGTAGACTTGGGCAGGTACTCAAAGAACACAGGTGTCTGGTCAGCATTGTAGACCACGTCCACGCCTAGCTCGGCCATCTTCTGCTTGACCTGGACGTTGATAGCATGAAGGGCGGCATCGGCATCGCCCGGCTTGGTCTGTCCTTGCCGAGTCTTTGCGCGGAAAGCCAGGTGATGCCTCCGCAGGAATCCAGTCGCCCAGCCACGTGACGCCGCGAAGCCGTTCCTTGGAATTCCCATGTCCTTAGCGATAGACAGAGCCTTTCGGTGCAGCATCAAACTTGAGACAGGCAGCCCCTGATCACGGTACGGGTTAATCCACTGCACTACGTGCGCCTCCGCATCACGAGTCAGCGTTGCAGCCATTCCACGTAGACGAACCTTGCGTAGCTGGGAGTTTGTCGTCGTCTTGCAGGGTTCCTCGAGCTTGTCCTTATTCTTGCGCCATAGATACACATTTGTACGCTTGATCTGGCGCTGCGATCCCGTAAGTCCCTTGTAGAACTCGCTCATGGTTGCTTCCATGGTGTGGGTCTTGAAATACCGAACAACATCGAGCCTGAACTGATGAGTTGGCACTGACCGCTTGTAAGCGCGAGGGCGACGCCCGCCGTTTTCAGTATGCTTCTGTCTTCCCTTGCCCATTGCGAGGTGGGATCGAGCTAACAGAGTCTGAAGGGTGCTTGCCATTCCGTCCAACTAAATTGTCCCGGTTTGCTGTCCGCCAATTTAGTGTCGGATATGACATTTGTTTTCAAGTACGACATTTGCTCTATTCTTATTGGCTAATTTTAGGTGTCAGATACAACAAGTCGCTGGATATGACACTTGCGATACGGTATTTAAAATTACAGGTTCAAGCGTCTGCCAGCCCGCTGACGTTGCCTGGAACCGCCCGCTCAAGACTCGCCTTCGGACGCGCTGGATCGAGTACAGTATCTCGAGCAGCAGATGGCAGATCACGAGGCTTCTGTCGCGGATGGCAAGACGTTCAAGATGATAGCGCCTTCCCGAGATGATGTGGTGGAGTGGGTTGCCAGTGCGTGGGGCGACTTGACGGCTGACACGATTGCGAACGGCTTCAAGGGAGTGCTTAAGGAGAGCAGCGAGGAGGACGATGAGATAGCCTTGCTGCAGATTGACCGCGTCGTCGAACGCTTAGACAACCTGTGTAGCGGGGCTACACATTTGGCTAACGTCACGTTAGTGCAACACGCACTAAGTGGATACATTTAGGTGGGCCACATCGCAGTGTGGTTACCATTCATATTAGGAATCAGTCCTACTGGTCAGAAAGCAAGGTCTTTCTGCCAATAAGAGACAAAAATTAGGACAGGGTTTCTGCCAACCACTCGATGGCAGAACCCCTCTTTATAGATATCAGTTTTAGGAGGAAAACCACAGTTAACATTCAATTCAGTTCTCATTTTACCGCAAAAGCTACTATTTGTACCTTTATTTAGATCTAATTATACTTGTGGATACAAGTATACTTAATCTAAGTTAAATACACCTTACGCTTCCTCATACACGTGCGCTCACGTGTAAGCTAAAGTATTGGGCTAAGTAAGCCCATTACACCTGGTAGCACTTTGTAGTCCGTCCAACAACCGACTAGTTACGTATCGAATGAAGCTCGATACGGGGGCCGAGGACCTGCCTGTGGACGCGAGTATGCCAACTGGTAACCCAAACACGGGTGCAACGCATGTTGCACGCGAAGACTGTCTCCACCTGGCGGATCCAGAGTGGGAGGCGCTCCAACGACTGTCGACGGTCATTGGAGAAGCAGCCGTAGCGACGATGCTACGCACGCTATCGCCGACAGAGCAACACGGTGTTGCTCTAGGCTTCATCATGAAGGAACAGCGCGAGACCGCTGCTCGAGCTACGGTGTCGACTCCGTCCACACCGCGCGTGGAGTTATTGAAGCTCCACGTGAACAGCTACATTGGAAGAGAGGGCGAGCCTCTCCTCCGTTGGCTTGTCGAAGTCGACACTGCCATTACGGCTCGACGTATCGTCGACCCGTTGTCGAAGATTGCGTTCGCTATGTCATGCCTTGGCGGGCGAGCAAGGAGTTGGGCGTACGGACGCCGATCCTACGTGCTTTAGCACGTATGAGGTGCTCAAAGAGGAGCTCAGACAAGCGTTTGAGCCCCCGCAGACTGAGTTCAGATCGAGGCCCGAGTTCCTCGACCTGCAACAGGGCAAGCATGACGTGCATGCTTACGCCCAAAGGACTCGGTACTTGGTCTCGAACATCGTGACCAACCCGATAGACGAGGCGACTAAGGTCGCCACGTTCATGAAGGGCCTGAAAGATGGGCCTGTAAAGACATATCTCTTCCGAGAGTACCCAAGTACTCTCGAGTCTGCGATTACACTTGCAATACAAGAAGAGTTTAGCCTGCGACAGGCTAAGCTCCATGTGAACGTCCCGCGGCCGATGCCGCGACCGATGGTAAAGCCGACGGGAGGTCCCGAACCAATGGACCTCTCGAGTGCGACGGCTGCTGAGTCTCAGCAGCGTCGAGGACCAACGAATGTCCGCTGTTTCCGGTGTGGAAACAACGGTCACTACGCCCGTGAATGCACAGCACCTGTGCAGGCGGCCAAGGGCCGGCGTGACGATACCGGGTATCGCCACGGGCAATAAAAAACTAGAGCAACCAGCAGGCGCGGGGCGCCCTGCTGGTGATGCAGTCGAGCGTGTCGATATTGGACACGCCGTATTAAAGACTGCTGCCCCCAGTGAGAGTCACTCTCACTGTAAGAAGCAGGATGACAGGCCGAACCTTGTCATCCTGAAGGTTAACTCGAAGAGAGAGAAGTCTCTTCGTGCGTTGGTGGATTGTGGTGCGTCGAACAACTTTGTTCGACTGCATAGCCTAGCAAGGCTTGACTTCGAGGAGGTTGTAATGCCTCGAAGTCTATTGGAAGTAAGACTAGCAACGGGTGTCGTTGTTAGAACCGAGAAGCGTATCGTACGCGTACGCTTCTCGTATCGAGAGAAGAAGTTTGTGGACGAGCTTATCGTGCTAGACTTAGACGATAAGTTCGACATGGTGCTGGGCATGCCGTGGCTTGCACGGCATGATCCGGTGATCGACTGGACGAAGCGCACGATGGTGCACTTCGGGAGTAGCAGCGCGACAGTAGGCGATGGCCCTGTCGGCGCAGCACGTGCACTTCGCGGTGCACGCGACCCACCAGTAGAGACGGCGCGACGCGCGGCTGTCTCCGGTCACCCCGCGCGGACACCGACGACTAAGAGAGTCGTGGGGAGAAAATGTGGGTCGAATCAGAAGACTCAGATTCGATCGGATTCGAAGGGTTCTCGAAGCGTCAAGAGTGACGCGGTCGTGTCGACTATTAGTGTCGACAAATAAGTTCAACAAGAGGAGCCAGTCACTAATAAGGACAGTGACTCGGACGCGTTAGCTCAGGGAGCTGATGCGATTGGCCCAAACGTCGAAAGACGCTCCGCCGTCAGGCGTCGAGGTAAAGAAAGCGCACCGGCTCTGGGAGCCGACGCTGCAGGCAGTGCGGGCGGTTGCAAATGTTCCGCACCGGAAATGCTTGCGTGCTCGCGTGCAGCCGGGCTGCACGACGAAGCGATACGTGATCAAGCCGGGCTTGATTGCGTGCGCCCGCGGGTTGAACCCGCCAGCGATCAAAAAGAAGATCTGTCCGCGGCCGGGCTCGGACAAAACAAGACGCGCGGAACCGGGTTCCGCACAAGAAGCGAACGGCGCAAGCGAGCAAAGCTGCGCAAGTCTCGATCAGGGACCGAGACGCTACAAGCAGTGTCTGCCGGGCAGACACTGGAGCTGGAGACGACCGTCGAGACTCTGAGTGTCTTGACGCGTACTAATACTAGTCTCCAGTATAAGAAGATGAAGTTGGAGAACCCTCCGACATTGGCGTCGGAGTTGACTTCGCTTCCAGTCACGAGCTGGAGGCGCTTCGCCCGCGACCTGCACGATGGAAGCATCGAGCAGATTTGCATCCTCTCGGATGTCGAGAGGATGAAGTGTGAAGCGGAAGAGTTGAAACAGCTCGTCGCTAAGGGCGTCGACGCCCTCAGCGCCAAGTCGAAGAAGGAACGCTTCGACGAGCAGAGCTGGGACTGGCTCAAGTCGAGCCCCTTCTACGAGGTCTTGCGTGAGTACAGAGACGTACTCCCGGACGATATCCCTGCGGAGTTGCCGCTGAACAAGGGTGTTCAGCACGAGATTGATCTCGTGCCGGGAACGAAGTATTGCGTGACGCGGCAGTGGCCACTGCCGCGAGAGCAAGTCAAAGCGATCGACGACTTCTTTGAGAGTCGTCTCAAGGCTGGGCAAGAGCGGGAATCGAAGTCCCCGCACAGCGCGCCTACGTTCTGTGTCAAGAAGGCACAGGGCGGGTGGCGCATCGTTCATGCTTATAACAAGCTGAACGACGCAACGGTACGGCGTAGACGCGCGTATACCGCGAAAAGATGTAATCATTGATTCGATAGCATTGAGCACTATCTTCAGTGCTCTGGATCTGAGAGACGGATTCTATCAGATCCACATGCGTGAGAGTGATATACCTCTCACGGCGGTGAGCACCCCGAGCGGTATGCTCTGGGAGTGGCTCGCAATGCCGCAGGGAGTAAAGAATGCCCCTGCGACGTTCAACAGGTGCGTCACGCACTTGTTGCGCTCGGTGCGCGACTTCGCACCGAACTATTTCAATGATGTGTTCATCCACAGCAGGGCTGTGGACGGGAAGTCGGAAGTGGAGATGCACAAGGAACATCCCCGCAGGTTGTTTGCGCTCATGCGCAAACACAAGCTCTACGCAAACCTGAAGAAGTGTATCTTCGGGGCTAGCGAGATACCCGTCCTTGGGTGTCTCGTAGGGAAGAACGGCGTACGCCCTGACCCAGGAAAGGTCAGAGTGATCAATGAATGGCCTACGCCTTCCAATGTCAAGGAACTGAGGCAGTTCCTTGGACTCGCTACGTACTTATGCAAGTACGTGAGCAACTACGCGGGCAAGATTCGCCCGCTGTCGCAGCTCCTAAAGAAGGACGCTGCATGGGTTTGGACTGCTGATTGTCAGCAGGCCTTTGATGCAGTCAAGCAGGGCTTGACTGAGGCACCGAACTTGGCGGTGGCCGACCAAGATCGCCCATTCCACGTCGTGTGTGACGCGTCCGATTTCGCAATCGGATGCGCTCTATTGCAACACGATCACGATGGACGGGATCGCGTGGTCTACTATCAGTCGCGTCAGCTGAAGCCAGCCGAGCGCAACTACCCGGTACATGACAAGGAACTCCTTGTCATTAAATATTCACTCGCGAAGTTTCGAGTGTATCTGCTTGGGAGTAGACCATTCGTGGTCTACACCGACCACGCATCATTGCGTACGGCGATCAAGTCGCCGCACATCTCACAAAGAATGGCGAGATGGCTCTCATTCTTTGCGGAGTACAACGTCCAGGTTGAGTACAAACCTGGAAGGTTGAATGTTTTGGCCGACGCGTTGTCGCGTCGGCCTGATTATGCGGTGCACAAGGCCGACGCCAATGCAATTGGCGTCGCACGGACGGCTACTCCCTCGTCGTCTCTGTTAGACGACGTGAGGTCCGCTTACACGAATGATGCGGACGCGAAGCAGTTGTTGGACTACTTCGCTGCGCCTTCTGACATGTCTCGTCAGAAGTTGGCGAAACATCTCCGTGCACGTGTAAACCGCTATCGTGTACACAATGGACTGCTGCTTTACAGCGCAGTCGACGACAACGCTGATCGCATTGTCGTGCCGGACGATCATGAGCTGAAGCTCAGGATCACTTACGAGTACCACGATGCCCCGACGTCGGGACATCCGGGTCGTGAGAAGACATACTTGATTCTCACGCGTGACTTCTATTGGAGTCACCAGTACAAGTGGGTACCCAAGCACGTTCGTGCTTGCGAGGTTTGTCAGCGCGTGAAGCCTGCGCCCTTCTCGCAGGCCCCACTTCAGTCACTACCGACTCCGTCGGAGTGCTGGCAGTCCATCTCAATGGACTTTGTGTTTGGTCTTCCGCCTGACAACAAGCGGAGGACTGGTATTGTGGTCTTCGTTGACCGGTTCAGCAAGATGGTGCATCTTGCAGCAGTACCAGCCGCAGTGACAGCCAAGCAGACGGCACGTCTGTTTGTTGACATGGTGTTTAGACACCATGGCATGCCGATCGACATTGTGTCTGATCGTGATCCGCGCTTCACAGCGCGTTTCTGGCAAGAAGTGTTTGAGCTTCTTGGCACGCAGCTGTCCATGTCGACTGCGGATCATCCGCAGACCGACCGACAAACTGAGCGCGTCAACCGGGTATTGGTTGACGCCCTGAAGAGCTACGCTCACTCGTTCCAATACTGGAGCGACTGCTTGCCGATGGCAGAGTCTGCCATCAACAACTCGGTGGATGTCTCGACAGGACACATACCGTTTTACGTGAACGCCATGAGGCATCCACGCGTACCGAGCGTACTCGGTGCGGTAGCTCCTTCCTTAAGTGGGGGAGGGTATCCGGTTTCAACCAAACCGAATGAACACGCTGATACGAGCAACATATCAGCTGTGTCGACACGCGCACGGACTGCGCGTAGTCCGATCGACGAGAGCACAATGTCTACGCCGGGCGTAAACACTCTCAACAATAACTACAACCACACACAGGCCGGGCCTGTAGTGAACAAGAACAACGGGTCGAACAAAGAGTTCAACTCGAAGGCAATGGACTTTGTCCAGCGCCGCCAAGCCGTGATTCGGTTTGTGCAGGATGCCATTGCAGCTTCTGTCGATCGACAGAAGCTGAACGCAGACAACAATGGCAGAGGAAACACAAATGAATTTAAAGTGGATTCATTAGTTCTGTTAGCTACACAGAACCTAGCTAGACATTCAGTTTCCGACTTCGGAGCAAGCAAGCTTGCCCCGCGCTTCATCGGACCATTCACCGTAATGGCGAAGCATGGCAACGCGTACACGCAAGACATACCGTCCAACATACCCCTCCACCCAACCTTTTACGTTGGGCGGCTGACGCCTTACTCGCAACACGAGTTACCTACTCCCGGTGACTCGGTGCGACCCTCGTCTCCAGCACGGACACACGTTGCCCCAAACGCGCAACGATCGACCCTAGCTCGACCTGGATATTCGAAGCGATCTGTCGAGCCTGACAGATCCGGGCCTTCAAGAGCTTCAGCTCCTGCCTTATCTCGGCGGGCTCAGCCGTCTGGAGGTTCTCAACCACCTCCAGCCGATCCCAGACCTTGGCCGACGACGGCTTGTGGTGTCTTCCCGCCCCCGCCGCCCCGTTGCGAGACGCACGCGGGGAAACTCGCTGGATTGTTCAGCGAATCGTTGGTCATCAGATCCGTACCCAAGGTCCGGTTCATTTTCGTATTCGTTGGTTAGGATAATCTCCCGACCACGATACGTGGGCGCCGCGGAACGTCCTGATGAGCAACGTTCCGGAAATGGTGACGGAGTACGAATCCCGCCACCAGCAGCTCCGCCGAAGGGCGTAAAACTTGAGCGAGAGCTGTAGTTGCCTACAGCCCTCGGCTGAGTGTTGCGCTCAACCTCAGCACTCTCAGACGACAACTGCGTGATTAACTTCTCACGCAGTGTCTTCAACTCCACAGGCACGCTAATACCAGTGTACCCGTTAAGGTCCCGTTCAGAAAGTCGCACTGCCCCGGGTTGGCACTGCGCGCACGCAACGCCAGACGGCACTGCGCACGGAATCCCCGCCTCGACTGCACCTTCGTGCAGCCGCAAAATCTTGGGCCGCTTCGAGAAGCGCTGGTAGCGCTCACCCGCAGAGCGGACTCGCTCACGGTAACCAGCCGGGTCGCGGTTGAAGTTCTCAACGAACGCGCCCCAGCTTTGACAGAGTGCCTCCCACTCTGTCACCTTGCTCTTACGGGAATGTTTCTTGTTCCCGTAGAATCGGAGCTCGTGGAAGAACCCGATGTAGTAATCACGTCTTTGATCCGTCGCCGGATCAAAGTCGAGCTCCTTGGTGGCATCGTCATCAACGATGGCGTATAACGCGTACGGGCTGGCCGGCGTGGTACTGCCGTAGCGAGATCGGATCTCGCTCGGAGACGGTATCAACGGGTCGCGCACCAGATTAGTGCGCGACGTCACAGTCGCAGACGGAATGGAGTTGTCATCGCCTCCACCTCGCGGGGTAGACAGCGATCCGGCATCACGGAGCGGCCTGTCGCTGCCGCTGCACGAGCGCTTTGAGCTCGAAGCGTCCGAGTCGTCCTCGCGGGGACGACGCGTCCCCACGCTTGCTTTATTGCGCCCTGAGGACGAGGAGTCTCGCTCCTCCTCGTCCTCCTCCATGTCGAGACCCTCCATACCGTCGAAGAGGGTTTCGCTGGCATAGGTAACTTTGCCACGCGTTTTGTGATACTCTCCAACAGAGATCGTACTCTCGGGGGAGCTTGACGTCGTCACCGTGGAAGTGACGACGGACGCCAAAGCGGCTGAAGATGTGCCAGTCGTCGCTGTGATAGCGACGACTGCGTTGCCTGCTACAGGTGCAGCAAGCTCGTCGGAAGTCTGCGTCGTTGGCGTGCTCATTTCGAAATGAGCACGAAGTTCTCTCCGAAGAAGACTTTGGATTGATGTCTCGAGACTGGCACATCAATTCCTAACGGGGGGATGGTGTAGCGGGGCTACACATTCGGCTAACCTCACGTTAGTGCAACACGCACTAAGTCGATACATTTAGGTGGGCCACATCGCAGTGTGGTTACCATTCATATTAGGAATCAGTCCTACTGGTCAGAAAGCAAGGTCTTTCTACCAATAAGAGTCAAGAATTAGGACAGGCTTTCTGCCAACCACCCGTTGGCAGAACCCCTCTTTATAGATATCAGTTTTAGGAGGAAAGCCACAGTTAACATTCAATTCAGTTCTCGTTTTACCGCAAAAGATACTATTTGTACCTTTATTTAGATCTAATTTAATCTAAGTTAAATACACCTTACGCTTCCTCATACACGTGCGCTCACGTGTAAGCTAAAGTATTGGGCTAAGTAAGCCCATTGCAACCTGGGACTGCTAGATAAGGAGGTAGGCGAAGTGGCGGAGGACCAGGACAACGTTGACCGTGTTGTTAACAGCATCGAATACGCCGACGTTTAGATTGGTATCAACCCTGCCTAGCATTTGATGCCTCTCTACCCGCACGGGCGCACACATGTGCATGGCTCGAGCATTAACTTGTAGGACTTCGACAGAATCCTTTTGCGCGCAGGGAGGGTTCTCGGGGTAACCCCCCCCCCCCCCCCCCGCCCTCCTGAATTCAGTGGTGCCATCAGATTAAACTCAACTCGATCTTTTGTCCGGAAGCTTTGTCCCATTCTATGAACGCCATATGTCTGATTATTCCTCAAATCCGTTTCAAATGGTTTTATCACATATGACAAGATAATCATGCAGGCAAATATTCGTGAATTTGGCTGCTGGATATGACACTTGCGATACGGTAACACATACCGAATTCCTTTTGTTACCGTATTTGAGATCTTATACTACAGAGAGATCTCTTCGTTCATAGTTTCAATTGCCAATCAGATCGCACCAAACCTACAGCTCATCGATTGAGACCTCATAATACGTAGCGTAAAAATAGGACGTACGCAGCAGAGGAGGCTATTCACTTCAAGAAAACCGCCATGGTGCGCACGCCGAGTCCAAGGAAATTGATGGTGCGCACTCCAGGCCAGCAAGGAGGGCGGACGCGTACAAAAGAGTCCGGGAAGCTGCCAAAACAGTTCAAACGCGTTGCTGTTTTCTTTCGTCACAAGCTCAACGTAATAGAGGTCTACGACGCTGTTGTGTCGAAAGCAAAAATGCACGACACCGTCAACTACTTCTATCTATCACTCACGACTGCGCAGATTAATAGCCATCTGCATATGACACATTGTACTTCTGTCATGATAGGGCGTAAATTTTCAAACCAGGATGTCTGGAGTTATTGTATGGCTCGGTATGGAGGACATGACACAGCACGCAATATGCACTTATTTTTATGCATTTTCAGCGTCCCCCGAAAACTATTGCCGCATCCTGGATGAGGATGGGGTTACATGTGGTTTTGTACTTGTAAGCGACGCGCAAGTACAAAGCTACAGTAGAACGCTATGCTTCTTATATTCTCGGGGTTTCGTGTGTGTTTTTCCTTGCTTTACACCTCCTTTTGAACGTGCTAACATTTATGGTGATATAGACGTTGCATTGTTAGGAAACTAATGGAACTGCCCCAAATGGTAAATGAATTTCTGTTTGTGAAATGTTGACACCAACAAGCGCAAACCAGTCGAGGGTGGTGTTTTTTTTAAAGCATGTGGTTGGCGAGGTTAATACTGAGTATATTACAATTGGCCAGGATTTAATGAGTGGTGGGTATTGGAACTGTTACGTCCAGACGCTTATGTACGTTGGTAGGGGTGATTCATTGGTATCAAGTGGTATTACTAAATTCGCCGTTACACTCGGTATGGACATGTCGTGCTTTGTCAATTTCACGCTATTACCGCGGTGAAGAAAAAGTTGGCGGGTCCAATATACGAAATTGCTGGTAAAGCTCGCCGCAATGAGCTTGGGGTTGCCTGGCGTGTAGCCATTTACGCGCCTTACAAGACTACATTCGATGTGGTATGGAAAACAGAAAAGTAGAATTGGATTGGCAGAATACTTGGAGGCCAATTGGTTTGAGTGTTGCGACAGATCGGCATTTCATCTGCGGTCAAAGATGTTCACCTCCGCGAACACCACCAGCAATTGGCTTGAGGCGACGTGGGGCCAAATGAAGAGACTGTTGAATATGATGATGCCTCTTGATCAACGCATTGAAGGCATTCGTTTATATCAGGAAATGCTACTATGAGAGAGCTACGAGGCAACCTTGTTCGACGAAGTGTGCATATCCATTTAACAATCGTGATCCAGCCGCCGTTCACCAACTGGCCAGCAAGTGTAAGCAATTTGAGAATCGTGATAGGTTCACTTGTACTTGCACCTTTTGCTTGTGAGGTCGTCTATCGTGTTGCCATGTTATTTTCATAGCTCTGGAAGTTCAGCGACAGACGCCGTTACCTACAGATATCGTCAATTGCCGTTGGAGATACGATACAGCTGGATTAATTCTCGACGTCCTTAAGAAGAGCAATGACGAAAACGTTCGTCTACTTAAGCTCTTGGCCACCCCAGCCAAGCAGATGAACGACACAGAAGTTAGAAAAAGCTGTTTTAATAACTCCAGATTTGACAGAAAGATCGTCGAATTTAGAAAGCTAAAACGTGGCGAGTCGAGAAGGAAGAATGTCTTGTAAAAAGTGACGTTAAAAAACACAATATGACCCTGGAAACGCCGACACCAATTATCAATGACTTGGTGCAGTCATCGTCGGAAGCCATTTTTTTCAGAACTCGCCGTAGTTGAAGTCGTAGTCAAGCGACTTTGGTATATATTTGGCACTATTTCGCATATTGCGAGCGCTAGCAGGTCTACTCTACACCTTTGCTAAGTCAAAGTTGCTTAACTCCAGATCAATGTGGCATGAAGTAAGTGATTTTACGCTTGAATTTGCGAATTTATTTTACATAATATGTAAAATAAATTCGCAAATTCAAGCGTAATATTATTTAGGCTTTGGGTCAAAGCGGATTTTGGGAAGTCGAAGTGGTGGGCAGGGAGCCAGTTGAGAATTTCCCGCGCTGGCAGCATGCCAAAAGAACCGAAGCACACCCTCGCCGCCCGGGCAAGGGTGTTAGAAGCGCATAGAAGGGTCGCGATTGGATGCTGGTCGCCGATTGCAACGGCATACCGCCAACGACAGCTCGCCCGATCGTCGACAGCGGGACCGCGGGCGTTAAGAAGAGAAGTGGAGCACGTGAAGTGCACGCCCGAGATGGAAGCCGCTCTGGATGACTATATTGAGGTCAAGGCAGCGATAAAACGCTCCAGCACGACGCGATGCTGAACGCGCCGTACAGAGAGATACAGGGACGCCGATGCAGCTTCTCGAGCAGGCAGCAAGGCACTGTCCGTCATGCATGGACTTGCGCTTACTTTTCAAGATGGCTCGCCATTGTGCTCATGCAGTTGCTGCAGCTACGCGAAGTGAGTCTATGCAGTACGAAACTTAGACCATTTTGGTCTGGACAAATTCCTGGTCTAATTCAACATTGTTTTGTTTTGCTTATTTTGGGTTCCATCCACTTTGTTCTGGAGAGAAGCCACTTTGACCTGGCAAAGGTGTTTAAGAAGAAAATCGTATCCTATCGAAGACAGATGACTTGAGGAATAGTGACACGTCGTCTTGCCTCTGTGGGTGCTGATAATGCTGGAGCTACTGACACCTAGACGAACGTGCAAATGCATGTGACGCTAGAGAATGACAACTTGATAAACGAGTCTGGTAAGGAACTTGGTGCATGCTCAAGGAGATAGATACGACGGGAAATAAGGCTTTGTCGTGTAGGGAAACACGATTTTACGAGTCCTCGTCCCTCCTACTACGTAAGGGGAACGAGCCCTACCAACAACACACGCTTTCCCGTTAAGGTCGGCGAATATCGTCGGGATATAATCTGAAGACCAGATCCGATCCCTGTACACCGGGCTGGAATGTGCCTAAGTGCGCCGTTGGGTCAGGCAGGTATTCCCACAAATATATATACACCCTTAGCCACGAGCGAAGGCTAGGGTGAGTACACAGTTTGCGCTTATCGCTTACCCCCTGTAGTCCCTCAGAAAGGAAAGGGTACCGGGTCAGTCAAGGCCTTTTACAGGGGGGACCGAAGTAAAACCTCAGTCAGGGGTTAAATATGCTGGGGGCTGTGCCACTCTTCTAGAAATATACAATGAGGTCTCTAATACCTCTCAACACTCGGCCACTTCTCTACTCTTGGCCTTACCAGGATGAACTCTCAGTCAATGTACTTTAAGTTCACCGGTAGACATAACCCACAACGGCCGAGTGTATCCTGAGGCTATGGCTAAGCTAGCTAGACTTACCGGAGACGGACTTGACTCTTGTGGCTTGAGGGGGAAATTCTACTCTGATTTAGTGATTAGAGGCTGTGAGGCCTCGACTATAACTAATCTCTAATGTCTATACAAAGGCTAAGTCTAAACCGAGCATTCGGTCCAATCCTACAACCGGACGAGGCTTCGTCCTAATTCCTTATTCCAATTAAAAGGTGAAGAGTGGGATCAGGTATGACTGACCGGAGGTCACGACGGGGTTTGTATTAGAACCCGCCGGGACTCCCAGTCACTAACTAGTCTGCTGGCACTAAAACGCGGGGAATGTGTGTAGCCAATCAGAGGCCTCGGTCACCTTTCTCAGCGAGGCTCAAGGTCGTTAGACCTCGGGCGAGGCTGTCAATCAGGTTCAAAACCCGACATCACACTTCGAAAACTCTAAATTTATGTAGCGATATTGCTAATAACAGTGACGTCCCCCAGAAACCTCGTTGCCGCGACGAACATCCTATATTGACCGGCAATGTTGATCAACCGTTTTTGAGTACTAATGGTGATGATCAATCTGTCGTGATCGCCAACGGTGATGATCTATCCAACAAAGGTGATGACGTTGGAGCAGCTGGCGCTATTATGCAAAACGCACTTGCCTCTTTACGAAATGATATCCGCATCTCCAAAATGGTATATCTCAGCCCAAAGTTTGCACTTCTGCTCCGACCAGACAAGAGCCCATGTCACGGGTAAGTTTCTGCTCAGATTTTAACTTCCGGTTTTGTTTGGGTTCGTTAATTAAACATTTTCTGCGCTTTGTGTGATACTAGGTCACTACGTTGACAATGCAAGACTTATACCGATTAAAAACGGAATATCGCGAGTACACCGAGCTGTGAAGTGGCTGGCTCGCAACTGGAAAGATGATACATTTGTCACCGATTGTATTCACGATGCTGGAATGACCGTTTGCAGTCTTCTGCGTGCAGTTCAATCTCATCTAGAGTTCGCGTCGCTATCAAGCTATATTCTCTTCACAACGGCTTCGGGTAGAGCGATGTCCGTAACACTCACAAAGATCATTGATACGATACCAGGGAGAGACTGGATAAAAAAAGTCGCCTATTTCGTTGTTACTTCAGATTGCGCGTATTCGTCATGGTCAAGCGGTATATGTGGAATCCATTGTGGGGATGCCTGAGAAATGGACGATGCCAAAAGAAATTGGATCAAGGCGTAGACTTCTATTGTTGCTCGTTACAATACTTCGAGAATTCATTGGAAGCTAGCCGTCCTAGATGTTCACAAAAGCAAGGCCCTTCTCTATGACCCTCTCGATAACGAAAAATTTCGCAAAGCTACTCTCGGCCGGATCAAGATAGTACTTTTACCAGGCGTAGAAAACTGGCGTCTGCGCAAATTCGTGGACGAAACAGAAATTCACGTTGGAAGATGGAAGCTATGGCCGAACCCCAACAATCTGACAGTGTTCGTTGTGATGTATTTGTTGCTGCTACTGGGCGTTTTTGCATAACGAAGACCCGTACCCGAACGGGTAGAATTTACCCGTGACCACGGGTAACCATGGTGAACCGAAACCTGGATGAGAGTATCAACGGACGGTTATGGGCAACCTAGCAGGCGCACCTGTTGGGTATGGGCGACCGAGCTTATTTTGGGCTCCTGTAAATTGGGTTTTCCGCCTCGCGACGCTGCAGGCGCCATTCGCCCTCGCAGCGTTTAAGAATGGCTTCGATTCTGATTCGACCCGTTCCTGCTGATTGCGGTACGCATGACGATAGTGAAGATGAAGCGATCTCTCAAAGGCCAAACCCAGACGATGACCTCTCTCTCAAATTGATAATGCTTCGTTCTCTTGCTCTGAAGCCCCTCCTAATGACAATTGAATCTGAACTAAAGGCAAACAGCCGATTTATCTTTGTAAGCTGAGTCTCATTCAACGCGGTCGGAGTGCTGGAAATATTTTTCAAATGGAGTTCCGTTCACTTCCATGGGAAAATAGTTCGTGGCCTGCAGAGCGTGCTTGAAGGCTTACGCTTTCACCAGTGATAAAGTCACAACAACGCTGAACAATCACACAAGGACGTGCAACATCAAGGCTCATAACGCAGAAGCCGACGGGTTTACGAATTCGCTGACCATATCAGCCCGCGAAAAACGTCGGGTGTGTCGTGCTGCCGCTATCATGTGCTGCAAGAACCTGCGGCCTTATTTGTTTTGCGAAGGAGCAGGATTTAAGCACTTCGCGATTACGTTGATGCTAGATCACAATCTGCCGTTAATATTGATGATTTGCTCCCTGTTGGAAATATCGTGAAGCGCCATGTCGTCAAAGCAGCTAGCGACGCTCGCGCTCGTGTTATAAAGATGCTTGCTTCTAATTTTAACGATGGCTTCTCCGTGGGCACTACGGCTGATTTGTGGACAGGCACAACTAGAAAGCTGTCTTTTATGTCGACTAGGTTCGCCAACGAGTACTTCAAGATGCACTGGACGCCTTCCATAAACAGCATAGGTGCCCGCATAAATATATTTAAGACAACTTATATTTACTCAGACGACAAACTCGTCTGAGCAAACGAGGTCGCTTCACCCTGTCATTGTGCAACTGCATAAATGTTGACTTGATTTAAGTATAGATAACCCTGTTATAGCAACTGGACCCCATATCAGGCCTACCTTTCACATAAAGCGACCTCTACACAATTTATATTTAGAGACGAATTTAGAGAAACACTTTAAGCCGGTCTTATGCTATTTTTGGCAGGCGTCCACTCCCGAACGCTTCAACTTAACTACTTTGAGCCCAATTCACACACCGCTGCTGCTGTTCTCGACTTTTTCGGCGATTGTCTGAGAAACTATCGTATTTATGGGTACATCTTTTGTACTATCGTTAGTGCCAGTAGCGCAAACATGGTGGATCGCGAGCTTTTTACTGTTGTTATTGATTGGGGGGCCATTATGAATAGTGAAAGTGGATTTCGCTCTCAGTACGACAGGATTGCTTGCGCCGATCACAAGGTCGCAACCATTTTGACGACGGCGTTGTGCAAGGCAACCAGAATGGTTGGGGAAACGCGATCTCAGTCGTTCTACAAGTTTCGTGATAATTCCCCCGCTGTCTTCGACGTGTGATCGACAGCTGCAAGGCGCTGGCTTGCAACATCAAGCAGACGAATCTTCAACCAGAACTATCTGAAACACTGAAGCAAAAAACGTCACGCGTTGGGGGTCCCACAACCGCATGCTGACAAGTATTGTGGGCATGTATGCCGAAAGTCTGTGCTTTTGCAGCACTACTGCAATATAGTGGTTTTTCTTCAATTGCCATTTAGGGAGAGACAACATGACGATGAGCTGCTTAATTGCCAGCAGCGATACCGAGTCAGCCGGTAGTACTTCATATGAGCTATCGTCGATTTCAATCACGTCGGGTTCCGTACGTGGTTGTAGCAAATCCGCCTTTCGAGAACAACTAAGTGCAGGGTCGGCTTCGTCCATCTCTCTAGCTTAAGTGTGGTCTCTTGAAACATGCTAAGAAACTGAACCAGCTCACTCAGCAGAGAACGATCAATCTTTTCAAGATATGAAAAAAAAAAATTGCAGTCAAAAGTGCAGCCAATCAAAAGTTTGGGGTTTACGATTTGATTGTAGCGAATACGAAGAACTTGCTGATTTCATCGATGTGGGTGTATACGACGGCAATTACACGCCACAATGCTCAGCCCCCCCCCCCCCCCCTCCACCACCACCACCCCAAAGAAGAAAAGGAAACGCAATCAACGATTTACAAGTTTGTATTCGTCTGATAAATCTAGCGACGAGGATACCGCACTGTGTATTCCGGATGAATCACCTGAGTTGAAGGAGCTCACCCGCTATTTTGCCATGCAATTGAGCGCAACAGAGAACATCGATTTGCTAATATGGTGGAGGAACGTTGCAAGTCCCGGTGAAAATGGCGAGCCTCTTCGCCGTCCGGCTCTGGGGTTTGTCGCCCGATCTGTTTTGGTGATACCAGCTTCTAGTGCAATGTATGAGAGCAACTTTTGGGATGCCGGAAACGCGTTTGGTACAAAGCGGACGATGCGGAGCCTTAAACATTCATGGTCATCCGTGAGAGAACTACGGGTGGTCGTGGCCAGTCGAACTTAGACTAAGGTAGGGCTTGGTCGGTTACGGTAAACCGCAGTGCAACGTTTGCGACCTCTGGTACCACGCCACGCGCGACGACGCTGCAAGTGAAAATGCTGTATCAGCGACTTTGCTCCCCGGAAGTGCGTATCGTACTTCCTGAAAGCAATCTTGCTTAAGACGCGACCAAAACGGAGAAAAGGTTGGATGAGCTTCTTGCGAGCTCAACCTAAGTAGGATGAGTAATACATAATGCATTAATACTACATACTTGTGCGGTCTAATTTATCGCTGCTCTGCAGATTGCATTGAGCAACAACAATATAGGTTTTCAAGTGCACTAACAAAACGTACTGTGGTGAAGCACACGAGAAATTTCGAGGGTAGATCGCGAATTGGAGATGTGGTTATACTGGGGGTGAGCCAGGCGCGAACTGGCGCGATTCCTCCAATCTGGTGCATGCGGAATGACGCCAGCATCCCAGATCGAGCAGAATCGGCGCAGCCGGCGCAGATTGAACTAGATCGGTGGTTCGCGACGGGAAGGGATGTCGTGTGGAGCCGTCAACGTGAATATAGAAGCTGGTGACAGGTTGAAGACGGGATAAAACAGATAACAGGAACTCCAGGTTGACCGCGAGAGGCCGCCACCCGCGGGGCAAGGGCGGCAGGGATCGAAGACCGCTAGCCGAAGACAAGATACACATGGATCGGCATGGTTAACCTAGATGGCTATCCGGGATCGCCAAGCGGGGTCGCCTATCCGTATCACGAACCAAGATCAAGTAGCGAGATCGCCAAGCGGGATAACAGACAAGATCGCGGAGCAAGATCCCGATCGGGATCGCCGATCAGTCAAGGATGGGAAGAACCAAGAGCCCAAGTCAGGATGAGAATCAAGTAGTTGTCGGGTTGTAGGATGCATAATGGGATGGTAGCTGTAGGGATGTAGAGGCTAAACATAAATCAGTTAAATTTGCACTAAACATCACAAATGCCCCCAAGTCATTCTCCGCCTCGGGAACTACATTGGCCCCGGCGAATCCTACGAGTGCCCAGAAATAGCAGGTCTGGTAGTGTGGCTTAAGAATGGATAATATATTGGCCGACTTTGACCACTCTAGTGATCGTTCCTTTAAGTTCGGATGCTCGACCGACCAGATTAAGCTGTTTGGTTGGCGATTGCTTCTCCTCTCGACTACTATCTCGCTATAGGAAGCGACAAACACACCAGGAATGGCAACTACAGGCCTTGGATCGGATCCAAAGCCCTCGGTTAGAGCAAAGAAGACTCGATCGAGGCGAATAACAGGACGCAGAGGGATGATTTTCACGCTGCTACAACCCCATCCCCGTGTCTCGCCAAGACAAGGATCTTCACTAAGTGCTGCATCTTCGTAGCACTGATAGAGCAAGTCCAGCCTGTCGACGGGAACACAAGGTGAGAACCGTTCAGCTGCTCGCGGATCAAAGGGGGGGGGGGCTCCGTTAGTCGGTGTCTGGGCGCTGTGGTAGCTCGATCGAGCCTCAACAAGATATTGGCAGATCCCGCTACACCAAAGTACATATACCTGGTTGTCATAGCTTGTCGTATTGAGGAAGTTGAGCGACGAGTCCAGATAAATCTGCACCGGGGCTTGTCATCTTCATTTAAGGGCGACTAGAGTGGCTGCATACGTACGGGCGACGGAAATAGCGCGAGCAAGTTGACGATCGAGATCCCTGCGACTGCGAACTTGGTGCTGCTGATGTTCTTGATAACCAGGTAGATCATCTGCTGTTGGTAGCTCAGGCCGCCGGCCGAGATGAAGTCGCCCACGACCGGACGTGAGAACATCACAGCCAGCTGTCTAAGGCTCAACAGCCACACCAGCCACATGATGCAACCAGTGACAGAGTAGGTTGCTGTCTCCGATGGCGCCCTTGGCGTCTGTCAGGTATGAGTCGAACTGGTGCGTGGATGCTTGAGACGGTCCACTGAGACTCGATCATCATCGAGCTTACAGCCCTGGAGGTTGAACACCGGTACCATATCGTTGGTGGCGTGCCGTTCGTGGTGCTTCAAAGTGTGTTGTACGTGCATCTCTCGACGTCTCCGAGCCGCACACGCTGGATTTGAACACTACGACCCCGGGCTCAAGTTCCGGTAAAGATGTTCGTGTGTTGCTAGAACTTGAGGTCGCATAAAGGGTGCGCTGTTTATATCGGTCGTGTCAGCAGGCGACACGTGCACCAGTAAGCCGTAGCCCGTCTCTTGACCAGCTGGAGCTGCTCCTCCTCCTCCACGACGAACCTCTCGACCTTGCGGAACGTGCGTCCGGTGGAGCTCAAGGTGTTTGGCAGCGCCATCCACACACTGGCGTCCTCGTCTGTGCCGTCTCTGTGTGCGTCTCCGTCGCTGTCGCCACGTTCGATGTCTTCTACACGAACAATGGCCACGGCTTTCACCCGTAACTTTGCTGGAATCAGCGGCTATATCCGGTATTTTATTAAGTCATCAATGTAATATAAATTTGGCGGCTTAGCATGTTTTAGGGTAACATGAGGTGTCAATGGTGCTGATCGGCAGCACACTCAATGGTAATTTAATCAGTGACCGAGGCTTCTACTTAAGTACAAACGAGGTTTTGGTCGCACCTATCGCTAAGTCAGACATATTTAGCCTCGGTCAGATATTTGTTAGGTCCCACCGAGGCTCAAGTCACTAACGTCACTCTACCGGGGTGATTGTGAGTGACAAACTGTTATAAGGGCAACTTCTTTTCCAGACCATATCCGACGTGCCGTGAGGCGCGAGCGGCCCGGCCGAGACGGTCGGATCTCCACGCTACATAAGGCCTCCCGTTCTCTTGTGAACTACTCGAATCTAAGACGATATCTGATTGGTTGAAATGGTTCTTGCTCCCCACTTTCACCCAATCACACAATGACAGCAGTGCACACGGCTAGCCGTGTGCACACCTACTTTTTGTATGTATCATGTGGCTTCTACCTAGTTATATAACTATGTCTACCTACTTGTGTTACCGTAACCAGCTGGTTAGAACGCCGCCCTCTCAAAGTTGCATTCGCCCAGCGGGAGTGCCATAGCAACCGGAAAAATGACTGAAGTAGCCAACTGCACAACGGGCGCACGCAGCAACTGCGCAACGTGCTCATTCTGCAACCCGCGAAATCATGTCCGGTGGCGAGGCCGCCAGTCCTTTGGCATCCCACGTCATGGAGAAGGGTCTCAACCCGTGGGAGTTGTACAGCCTCGACGGCGCTGAAGAACCCGAACACCTTGACGTCATGTAGGAGTACTTCACGCACTATCGGCAGATTCGGGGGGGGGGGGGGGCAACGCCAACACGCAAGACGCGCTTCTGCGCTCGTGGTGTGCCTTCATCCGCCACTAGAACGCCGCCCGACGTGAAGACAGGTCGTTCACGTCGTGGCTCGAAGACCATGCTGGTTAGCAACGCGTCTTGGGATGACCTACCTGCGCATGCGCTTATTGTACAAGACTCCCGCTTTCACAGACAAAGAAGCAGCTTGAGATGAATAACTTCAAGTGATTTCAACTTCAATATGGCCCTTGTTCAAGTCAAGAGAAATGTTCTGTGCTGAAATTTGAGGCTCTGATGATTGGTTAAAACACAGTTGGTACATGGTACCAAAACTCGAAATGTGTGTAACAGCACAGCTATGGCTGGAACACCAGCACGAGGTGTTCCCAGTCTGGTACAATTTTATCACAACCACTCACTCTAGAAAAACATAACGCTAATGAAAAGAGAGACTGTCTGTGCGGTGGTTCTCGCGGTGGTTGTGAGCGTGTGCGTGAGCGCCGCCATCGTGGCAACCGCAGATAAGCGCAGCTTGTGTGCACCGCCCTCAGGGGCCACCTCTACATTCTCCACCTCCACATTTGAGAAGGCTATGATGGCCAAAAAGACCCAATGGTTTCACAAGAAACTGCGCTGCGATAAAGCTTCCTTCCTTCGTATCTACAAGGAGGTGGCGGCATCGATGGACCGCCTGCCTGCAGCTATCAGTAAGACGTCTCTAATTAAACGGGTCGCTCTAACCATGCACTATCTAGCTGTAGGGAGCACGATGGACCAAGCAGCAAGTGTAATGGGGGTCTCACGTCCCCGCGCAGTGGTCTACATAAACGAGATTCTCGAGGTGCTGGTCAAAATCGCCAAGCGAAACGTCGTCATGTCAAGCCTAGAAGAGCTACGTGCAGTGGAGAAAGGGGTCGAGGCCATTGCTAACTTTCCCGGGGTCGTTGGGGCTATTGATGGAACTTTGATTAAAATCCCACGTCACCGGGATTTCGAAGGATGGTACTGACGCAAGGGCTTCCCTGCTGTCAATGTCCAAGCGATCGTTGATCATCGAGGAGTATTTTCGTCTCTACCTTCCGTGCTGGTTCAAACAATGACCAGTCATTATGGAACGGATCGGGGATTCGGAAACGGTAAGGGGGTGATTTAACATTGGATGGTTTTGACTTTGTTCCTAATAATCTGCCTCATTATCTAGGTTGACGTCCTATATCCCTTTGGGTAAGCATCTACTCGGCGACGCCGGCTACAAGTTGTGGGGTCATCTTTTGACTCCTTTTTCCGAGCACGAAGCCGCTAAGGACCATCGCAAGCGTGCCTACAACTATCGACATTCCCGCACACGAATCACGGGTGCGCCTTCGGTAGGCTCAAGAATAGGTTTCGTATTTTGCTAGGAAAACTTGAGCAGAAGTCGTCCAAGACAATCTGCAACGTCATCGTCAGCTGTGCGTTGCTGCACAATCTTATCATCATGCTAGGCGATACCTACCAAGTGTCACCTCATGATCCGCTCCGCCTAGAACCGCGACCACGAATTGATGAAGATTTCGCGGACCCAGAGCAGCCATTATCTCACGATCAAGGCATTATAAAGCGCAATGACATTGCCGATGTCTTTGCAGGTCTTTTTTAAGTTAATCAATCCGAGAGACTTAACTGTGAGGTGGCATGGTAGTGTATTCTCCAATCGTTAGCCTGTAATGACTATAAAGCTACTGTGACTTACTTGCAAGAAGTTCGCGTAGTAGCTGCAGCTGGACCTGCTGGAACTGCCGAGTCTCTTCGCGCTGCTCGGTCATTGCACGTGCATGTTGCTGGATAGCGCTAGCCAACTGCTGTAGGTGGTCCTCACCCGTCGGCGCTGCGCTCATAGAAGCAGCAATGGCCTCCATGCCCGTTTGAAGTGCGTTAGCCAGCTCCACCACAGGCTGCAGCTTGCCTTTTGCTGGTGACGTGGTGTTACTAGCGTTTGCATCGGCTTCACCAGCGTCTTCGCTCTCGTCTTCCTCAAAGTTGGTGTCTAGCAGCACTTCTCCACTCAGCCCCACACGGGAGGCAAAAGCATCATGCAGAACTCTAGTCGACAGCGAAAGGCTCGGTGGTATTATTTCCGGTTTGGCGTCGCTCACGCCTTCCTTTTCGATAAAGGCACTTCACTTTGCGATACTTCTGGTAGAGCTAGAGCGTTACAACAGAGAAAAGTAGCAAAATATGATCATGTTTAGAGCGCCCAACCTGGCAGAGAAGTTAAGCATATCTGTACCTGTGCCTGGCTGATGACAACGCCTTGAGACTGCAACAGCACATTGGCATACTGCTGCCAGGCCACCGCCTTCTTCGTCTTGGTGTCAGCAGACTCCAAGCGGCGCTTGGCATCGCGCAGGCGGAGCATCTCGGCCACCATCGCGTTGGTCCATTTGAGTCGGTGGGCCACCTTCGCCTTCTTACTGGAACTCTGCGCACGAGCGGCGCCTCGCATACCTGCGGCGTTGGGCGACTCAGGTGCGGTCGCGGTTGTGAGGCCCTGGCTAACCGCGGCGGCGGCAGCAGACTCGATCGTGACAGCGTGGGTCCCGGAGCCCTCAACAGATGCGGCAGATGCTGGGGTCGTGTTGCCCAACGCGGCGTTAGAAAGCGCGAAAGCTTCCATGCCTGAGAGATTCTCCGCTGTGCGGTCGAAACGCTAATGCGGAAGTAGGAGCTGCTAATGCTGAAGATGGCGCTGCTGTGAGCGACGCGAACCAGTCGATTCGGCTTGCCCGGGAACCACTTGGACAAGACCCGGAACACCGCACGACTGGCACTGGCACCTCAGGAGCCTTGCACTGGATAACCTAACCCGCCATTTTTTGCAGTCGCAAACTTTGTGCTCTCACTTGAACAAGGGCCTATACGTGTCCTTTGATTTCTGAATTAATTTTGCGCAACTAAAAAGAAAGTTTCTATTTTGCCCGAATGGGCTATCTGACCAAGAAGTATAATCGTGATCGTGCATAAAATGAACAAGAATCTGGGCTCGGCAACACTGTCCAGGAGTTAATATCTAATCCCAGCTACAGCGCCGGGCCGAGACGAGGGCCTCGGATCCGGGGTGACGCAGGCCGCGATGCAGCGCCCCCCTGAGCTCAGCAAGAAAGGACCGGACACATGGTCAGAAGTCCGCAGACAAGTGCCAACGCGCCAGTGGCCTACCTCTAAGTGATTAATCGTACTATATGTATAAAAATCTACAAAAGACATTCCGTATCGTCTTTTACGCCCAGTAGGGCTAAAAAACGAGTGCCTACCAAAAACGTGTACCATAATTCGACAAGATGGGGTCTGACTCTAGTCACTTCCAAGTCTAAATCTAGAATCTTCCCGAAAAGACTGGGCCTCTGTGGTGTAATTTGCGCACACCAAACCGAATATAAAATAGTTTTTCCCTAGACGATTTTGACATCTGGTTTTTGGTACAGCACAGACAGTGCACACGTACCGTGAATGCCCAAACAACGTTAGCCTAAATTCGGGCAAGTTGCTGCAGTTCGACATGTATTAATCAGGCCTTCCGAAAATGACATTGCAGTATCATTTTGGGGCACTGGCAGAATAAGTTATTCCGCGGATCGCCATGAAGTGCAAAAAAGAATTATTCAGTATATTGCAACAATTTCAAGTACAAAATGGCAACCTGTATTTGTAGTTAGTGCAAACCTGTCATTCGCGTTGACAACCTTCGAGACGGTCGCAGCCCCCCCCAGAAGCGCTTGTTCACCTTGAGAGACTACAAAATCTCCAGACAAATGGGGAGGATGCGGTGGCGGTGCAGCGATAGGACATGGCGTGCCTTGCTAAACAGCCGCTCGACGGCATTCGAGGTTGGCGGGACGAAACGCACCCCATGGTAGACCTAGACCGCAACGCGCTGCTTCTTCTGCGCGCGCAAGGCGCGATCAGCAAAGCCGGCGCGGTCGTCGCCTTCGGCTGCGCTGTCGCTGAGGCCGGAGATCGGCACAGCAAAGTCCTTCAAAAGGCCGCGTTGCTCCGCAGACAGCTCAGCCTCCTTCCCCAGAAGCACTTGGACGCAGGCGTTTTCAAACGCCGCGCTCTTCACGATCGGCGCCTCCGCGCCCAGGTACTCGGCAACCGACGGGTGGCGCTCAATTAGAGCGTCGAAAATGTCACGCACGTCCAGCAGCGTGACATTTTCGTCGCTCTGGAGCTTCTTAGACGCCGACTTGAACTCGCGCAGGTCGTCCCGAAGCGCGACTAGCTTGTTTTCTTCATGGCGGGTGGGCATCAGCTCAGCAAGTTCGTCGTCCGACGTGTCGATAAAGTCTTTAATAGCAAAAAAGCGCTTGAGCATCTTGTACGTCGAGTCGCAGCGTGTACTCTGACGCAGCACAGGTATCAAAGAAGTGCTTTTCCTAAAATGCAAAAACACATTTTAAAAACAAAATTACAAAATATTATATACAACATCACAGTAAACTTACCGAAGTTTCGCAGAGTGGTTGAGGTTGCGTAATTTACGCATTAGGTCCTGGAGTTTATCCAGCAACGAGTCGTGGTTGGCCATGAACTTCTGCACGGCGAGGTTCAGTCGATGCGACGCACAACCAACAAGCGGAGGAGCCAGAAGATTGGCCAGCTTGGTGTTGACGGCGCAATTGTCGCCGACAAGGTAGATGACATTCTCAAGTTTAGGGTTGTAAAAAGGGAGAATCCCTTCCAGGAACTTGACGTGGCTCGCCAAGGTGTGGTCGGTAACGTCGTCGTCGATCAAAGGCGCGAAGGCCAAGAAAACCTTGTCAGCTCTGCCGTCGTGCTGGAAAACTGCGAAAACCGCAAGGTAATGTTCGGTTTGGAACGCCCAGCCATCAAACATGATACCAAATTTGACGGGGAGAGCCAGACCGATGTCGATTTCAACTTGACGTACGACCAAACCGGCGTACTTCAGCAGCGTTTCCGTCGAAATGCGCTCCAAGTTGGTGTACTTCGACACAGACGGGTCTTCGCACCATGAAAACGGCAGGTTGCAGGTTGTCACCTAGTCTAGCCAGCAGAACACAGTCTGCGACTTCTGGTCGATGAAGCTGACCAACGTGGCCGTGTTGGTGCCGCTGGCCATCATCGTGACGACAAAGTCGGGGTGCCGCTTGAGAACGTGGTCGATAAGGTTGCTGTAGCCGGTCTTAGGCGCTTGTTTACGAACTACAGAGCACTGCCAGCGAAAGTAGGGCGTAGGTTCATCTTGGGCATCAGTGATGACCTTGTAGAAGTAGTTGCAGACCTGACGGGTGGTGAAGGGGTTGTTGGTTGCCATCTTGATTCGAAATGAGGCTCAGAAACCTAAGTAGAGATCGATATCACACTAAGTCATGCTCACTGCGGAGAAGCCGCGACAGCCAGTCCTTTAAACGACCAAGTATAGCAGCTGCGGCAAAAAGTGTAATTACGTAAAAATCAATTTTTATATCTGTAAAAATACATTGTAAAAAGTGGGGTCGTAACTTATTCCACTTTTTCTGGCCGGGTGAAAAATAAATTATTCCGTACTAATATTTCCGTATATTTACAATGGCGCGTGATGCTGTCCCCGACTGGGTGTTGCAGTAGCAACTCTACTGTAGCCGCCTCGCACCTTTTATATAGCCGTCTATACGTGTCCGGATAAAAAGAGATTTTTAGTACACCCCTGACTAGACCCGAAAAACCCTGGCATGGGGCTCCTAAACCCTACCGCGCTCCGCGCGGACCCTACCGCGCTTCGCGCGGGGATCGGCTCACTACGCTCGCTCTGTGTTACCCTACCGCGCTTCGCGCGGGGATCGGCTCGCTGCGCTCGCTATGCGCACCGTTTATGCCCTCCGGACAGAAGTAAACAAGGCGTATACTTCAGTCGGGGACAGCAGTCACTCTCATTTACAATACAATCTTTAATTCGGAAAGCCTGGTATTAAAATACATGTTGCAACACTGTTGCTGCTACAGGTAGTACAGTTTTCTGCTTCAATAAAGAACGCCGAGCAACTAATATCCTTTAGGATTGTATTTAAGCTGTTATCAAGGCACTATGTATTTGGACCTCTCATCTAGCATTAACCTTTAGAGTTGTATATATATCAGGCGTTCTTTATTGAAGCAGATTTCTGTACTGCGACTCGCAGGCTGCGAGGATTCATTCCTTGATCCCCCCGGCTCGGTGCAGCAATGATGTGTCGTTCGGAACGACTCGTTCCCTCTTGCCAAGAGTCTTGGATATTCAGAGGGCGTCTTGTCCTTTTGGCACTTGTGACGCCTTTCTTCAGCGTGATTCCAAGGGTGCGGGGGCGTGGTCCACGCTGCATCATGCAGTGCATGGACCGCGGCCGCCAACCAGTACATGTACATGCACTTTTGGCTGCACAATCGTATCGTCGAGACGTGGACCTCGTCGGTCAGTCAGTTCACAAGTAGCAGACTCCAACTCAAGTCACAAGTTCGTACATGTACCAATGGCCATGTTCGCTTCGTCCATCTACTTGGATAGCTCGTGTGTTGGGAAACCCAATGCAATCACCATGGGATCTGACCCAACCTGCGACGATAAGACGCATAACGGCACGTGCGTCGAAGAGAAGACGTACTTCTTCTCGTCCAAGTGCATTGAGGACCCCTTCGAGTACGCGGCTGAGGTCTACGCCTCGACGAAGTTTGTTGTGCAGGAGAGATACAACAATAGTGGCTGTCAAGATCTCGTGGAGACCGATGCATTCCCGGCATCCGGGTCTTGTGTGCAAGTCGGGCTTACAGACAGCTACATGTTCACCGTAAGCCTTAACGATACTACCGGGGCAGTTAACATCACGGAGTACAAAGGAGACACCTGTACCGAGAAGACTTACATGTTCACGATTGCAGCAAGTGGCAAGAACGTCTCCACTCAGGATGAGGCGGTCTGCGTTAACGGAATATACAAGCTCTACTCCAGCTACAGTCTTGCTGATACCAGTGCCAGCGCATCGGATACCGGTTCAAGTGCCTCAGGTGGCATCAGTGTCAATGTCTCGGACGACAGTGACAGTGCTCTCAGGGTCACTAGCAGCAGCAGCAGCAGTGGCAGTGACATCGAAGCAGCCTCGGGAAGTTCTGGGATCAGTACTGGAGCCATCGCTGGCATCGTAGTCGCTGTAATCGCTGTGGTGCTTTTCGCTCTCGGATTCCTGTGGTATCGACGACGCTCCAATGCACGAGCTGATTCGGATGGGGACAAACACGATGCCGGCTATGCCAGTATTTCCTCGCCGAAAACGGGTCAGTCGAGCACCTCTCCTGGCACTGTCGACTTCTCAGGCTCAGTTGGAATGGGTCCACAAAGTCTTGCTGCACTTTGGGATGACGAGGTCATTGCGACGTCCCGCATTCCACGCGAGAAGGTGCTGGTTCAGCAATTGCTCAACCGCGGTGGATACGGCGAAGTCTTCTACGGGCTCTACAACGGGCAGCGGGTCGCTCTCAAGATGCTTCTGCCAGAGTTCCGCAAGAGTATCAAGCACGTGAACGACTTTCTGGACGAAGTGAGACTGCTGGCATTGCTCGAACACCCTCGCATCGTGCACTTCGTCGGCGTCGCGTGGGACTCCCTCTCGGACCTGTGTGTTGTCTTGGAGTACATGGAAGGCGGCGATCTGCGCGCACTGCTCGCGTCGTATGAAGCGCAAGGCCACGAACTCGGCTTCGACCGCACCAAAATCACCATCGCTCTGCACGTGGCTCACGCACTCACGTACCTGCACTCGCTCGACCCACCGGTGCTGCACCGCGACCTCAAGTCCAAGAACATCCTGCTGACCTCCGACCTGGAAGCCAAACTCACGGACTTTGGCATCTCTCGAGAACGCGTCGACAAGACCATGACGGCTGGTGTTGGCACGTCGCTGTGGATGGCTCCCGAGGTCATGATGGGCGAGAGGTACGACGACAAGGCCGACATCTTCTCGTTCGGCGTCGTGCTGTCCGAGCTCGATCTGCACACGTTGCCGTACGCGCACGCGAAGGAGAGCAGCAACTCTGGTCGGAAGACGCCGGACACGGCCATTCTGCAGATGGTGGCGCTGGGCAAAATCCGCGTGGAGTTTTCGTCTCAGGCGCTGGATTCGATGGTGGCGTTGGCGAGTGCTTGCGTGGCGTTGAATCCGGAGGATCGTCCGACGGCCGCGGAGGCACTTTACCACTTACAGACGATATTGCGAGACTATGTGTAAGCTGATACTTCAAGTGCATGTACTTGGTTTTGACCAAGGTCACTGCTTCGAGTGTACAGATAAATAAAGTTTTTTATCAATTGTCAAATCTTGTGAATGCGGTTTTACTGTACCGTAATGTAAGTAGGAATGGGCTGCTCCTGAAAACCTATTTTGGTCAGTCTTTAAACTGTGCATAAACTAATCGCTTTTAGCTCGACCAAAAAATATGGCACTGAAAACATGGGCTGCCACCAGGCCTCCTTAAACATGGGCTTATTGACCATATTCCCATATTGACCATATTTTAGTTTTCAAATCGCCCATACTGAAAAGCATGCAAATCACACTTTTACTTACCTCACAGTCACATATTCGGTAAGCAGATTGCCGATAAAGGTTTTAAGCACGATCAAAAGGCTATCGTTTTGTTTCTAGATGCTGCGCGTAGTCATTTGCCGACCGCTACTCTGCGTTTTCGCCTCAGGTGGCAGTGTATTCATCCGATATATTCGAGATTGCATATTAACCTTCAGCTCCCAGAACAAAACTCAGAATACAACGCTGCGGTCATAAGCTTACTAGCTTTAGCATGCGATGCGCTATGGAATAGTTTCCGCATCTTTGGGGCTCTAATGGAGTTAATGAGTCAGTAGGGAGTCGATTGATTCTGCGATGATGTCAGAAGCAAGTAGACGTTGTCTGTGCTCGGTTAAGCTGATTGAACAATAGCGGGTTTATTCTGACCAGATGATGGGGCAAGACTGAAGTTAAAATTAAGCAAAATGTGTCAGGTTGCCCAATGTGTCGCTTAGCTACAATAATTTACTGATCTATAACACTATGATGTATTATATTACCTAAATTTGACTATTAATTAATAATTGACAAAACAGCTTTCCTTTTTCCACGTGTGCAAGCGCGTCAGGTGCTGGACACGCTTAGATGAAACAGCATTATTTTTAGGGCGGTTGGAGGGCGAGGTGCATTCGAAGCAGTTTACACCTTCACGAGGCCAAAGCAACAGTACGTACTGCGCAGACTAGAGACCTAGTCCTAACGACACCATACATTTATAGTGATTATATTCTGGGTGCCCATGTTCCCATATTGGATATCTCAAAATGCCCATGTTGAGCTCCAACATGGGCAAAATCGGCTTGCCCATATTTGTGGAGGCCTGGCTGCCACGCGAAACCCATTTTACAGTCGTGGAAGAACTGAAGAAGCAATGCTCTCCTCCTCTTGCTGAAACGGCGTTCACGCCGTAAGAACCAGTTTCGCAGCCGTCTAACACGTCACCAGCGTCGTCTTCGGGACCGACGTATCAGCCGTGCGGCTCTGCAAGCACCAACCATGTCTGCCTTCGCTACTATAGATAATACGCTCTTCGGCTCCGGTTGTGATCAAGCACTTATCAGCCTTACAGGGTTTGATCATCGGTCTTTTCGCTAGGTGCTGTTTCACTATGAGGAAGTCTACAACGAGTTCTCCCCTTACAGCCACAATACGCTATCAGGCTCCGCGGACAAGATCATCGCGGTCGTCCTCGCTCGCTATTAAATAGATGCAACACAAAGCCTGGCCTTGACCCTGGCCAGGACTCGTACACTTCCTTGAGTCATAGAGTCTCTATCTATTAGAGACAGCATAGACCTGGCCATCACCCTCGCCGCTACTAGCTGGGGCGTGACGTGTGGCAGATTCGCGCGCGGCTTGTCGGAGAGAAGGGCGAGCCTGACGCCGGGCGTTCGGTCGACGGAGTGGGGGCATCACGAGGCCAGTGTGAACGATTTGGTCTGCTTGCGTGGCCTGTTGCGCGGGGTCTGCCACCTCGGAACTGAAGACCTCCAACTTGGAGGTCTTGGACTCCAAGGCCATTTCGGCAGCTGCCGATGGCTCTTTTTTGCTTCTAAAGACTGACCAAATTTGAGAAATAGGTTTTCAGGAGCAGCCCAATTGCGTAACGATAGAAAATCAATTAGACTTGATTAAAGGTCCCTAAACATTTCGTGTAACTTGGGGGGGGGGGCATGTACCGCATTTCGCATGTAGAGAGCTACAGCGGCTTAACAGATACACCTTCAAATTGACCAATCAACGACGTAATAGAAAAGTGCACGAGATCGCATGTTGAGCGATACTTAAGTAGTACTGTACACCCGTAATATGGGTATTTTACACATTTTTTTATTAGCGTGGGAGCCTTGCAAGTGCATGGCTGAGGGAGGATACCGCTCCGCAGCTCGGCGAGTGCAGCGGCCAGCTGCGTGCGTCGAGACCTACGACTGCATCGACACGCCCATGGAGGAGAGGCCGATGTGTGCTGAAGCTTAACTGCGTGCAGGGGGCCAACATGACGGCCACGGAGCCCGCCCTCATCTGCCACACGTTCATGTCGTGCATCGCCCAGATTGTGGCCGCCGGCAAGCAGCTCGCAGGCGTCAACCGCTTCTGCTCGGCCATCTGCCCGCAGGAGATGCTCGGCACGGTGACCTAGCGCAACGCCGCAACCGTCGGCGTTGCCGTCTCGTAACTTACGAGTCGTAAGCTTACTCGCTCTCGGCCTCCTCATCCGCCGGTCCAACTCGTCTTCGAGCTACCGGTTGTCTACTGTATCCCCAAAATATGGTCACCTGTCCCAATTTATGGGTTTCACATTGTTTTTGAGTCGAGTGCACCAATTAACCTAAACCTATGACATGGGGTGTGTTCCTCTACATGCGAAATGCGGTAACACACCCGCTGATATTTTAATATTTTAAAAAAAGCAGCCTGCAATTTGCAGGCATTGTTGGCGTTTGCGAGGTCAATGGCCCCAACATAGTGGTCACCAAGCGGTGATGTGCTGTGCCCTCTTGCAATCCATTATTGTCTCAAAGGCTCCGACCCCGAGGTCCCCGAGTCACATGTACCTTTGCTCAACTAAAGTTCGGCTACTGCCATATATATATATGTATAGATACTATTGTGAAAACCGACGATTATGTCCTATTTTTTTGCAAATCGATCGCTTTAAGCGCTTATTAAGCGGATGAACCATTGTTTTGATATATATAAACAGGATGCCACTCCGATTTGGCGTCCCCCATCCCTGTTCATATATCGCGGATTGGCGTCGATATATACGCAAATAGCTCCGAATGCCCAGTATCAGGTGGGCATTCTGAGGGCAGCTTGTATATATAAACGGCGTCCAAAATCAACGTGGGCTGCGAACTCGAAGCTGTAGCATATATAAACCCTAATGAGCACATATAATACTTATATCTTCGTATATTATGCGCGGAGCTACTTTTGCACGAGTAGTAGCTGCTTGTACTCGTACTTCTGGCTGCTGCACCTCTGCGGCTATTTAATAAGCCCAGGGAGCAGAGCGTTCATTAGCATTTGGCCGAGATTTGCATATGGACGCTCTATCGCCAATCCTACGATTTAGTATTTTCTGCACCCCTGTTTATATGTTTTCTACCCCTCCTTATCAGCTTAACTGGACTGGACATCTTTGTCGGTTTTCACAATATATATCTATTAGATAGATGCCGAATTCAACGCTGCCTGTCTGTCTTCACTGTTGCCAGCACGTGAAGCGTCCCGATCGGTCGCTCTAGTGCGGTACATGTAGGTTGCCTTGAAAGGCACTAGCCAAGCGCCGCCGCTACGCGGCGGTGGTTTTTATATTTGTTGGAGCCGCTCGGCTCACTACGCTCGCTTCGCTATTAAAGCAAGGCTGCCTACGCTCCGCTACGGCAGCGGCGCCCCCGTTCCGCTCGCCTGCGGCCTCGCTGCACTACTCACCCAATGGTTCTGCGAGGCCGCCTTCGCTACGCTCGGCAGCAGCCAATTAATTCTACCAATGAAGGCCGCCTTCGCTGCGCTCGGCAGCAATTTATATTTTATCCAATCAAGGCCGGGCTCAATGTAGTATTTATACCCAATGTATGTCGTAGATCGCGAATTTCGGCCAATCGGAATTCAGGTGACAAATTTAATACGGACCGACGGACAGCGTTGCTCTGATTGATGCTTTAGACTAGCCGAGCGCCGCCCGCTCCGCGGGCGGAGGTATTAATATTATTATTAGTGTTTTTATTAGGCCAAGCGCCACCGCTGCGCGGTGGGGTAATATTACGCCCCCCGTTCCGCTCGCCTTACGGCGTCGCTGCACTACTCGCTGTGTTATGATAATTAATTAATGGAGGGCGGGCCCTATCGGTCCCGCTAGATCGACAGGGTAGGCCGCCTTCGGCGGCGGGGCCGCCTTCGCTGCGCTCGGCAGCGTTTTGGCCAATGGGGGCCGCCGTCGCTTCGCTCGGCAGCGTCCCGGTTTTGCATTCTTCTAACGCACTGCTATTTTTGTAATTTTTGCATAATAGAAGCCAGTCTGGGGGATGGTGTGATGCAGTAAGGTGGGTGAGTAATACGTGACCGGGTTCTAACTATGATATGCGACAGGAAAGGCCAAGGCTGTAATACAGGGACCCCTACCGACACCCTGACCAACAAACAAACCTCGTACTCTGTTAGTTGTTGTGGACAAGCCGAGCGCCGCCCGCTCCGCGGGCGGGGGTATTAATAATAAAGTTAGTGTTTTTATTAAGCCGAGCGCCACCGCTGCGCGGCGGGGTAATATAACGCCCCCGTTACGCTCGCCTTACGGCGTCGCTGCACTACTCGCCGTGTTATGATATTTAATTACTGGAGGGCGGGCCCTACGGGTCCCGCTATATCGACACGGTAGGCCGCCTTCGGCGGCGGGGCCGCCTTCGCTGCGCTCGGCAGCTTTTTGGCCAATGGGGGCCGCCGTCGCTTCGCTCGGCAGCGTTCCGTTTTTGCGCACTACATCAAGGCGAGTCTGCATTCTTGTCACGCAGCTATTTTTGTAATATTTGCATATTAGAAGTCAGTCAGGCGGATGGTGTGATGCAGTAGGGTGGGTGAGTAATGTATTGCCGGGCTCTAACTATGATATGCGGTAGGGAAGGTCGATGCTTTAACGTCGGGAACGGACACACCGCCGACGACAGAAAAAGCTCGTATTGTGATAGTAAGGGTAGATGGATCTGGAAAGGCAGTACCGTAATATCGGTGTTAACTGTCACCCTTTGTTAATTGTCACCCCCAGGTTTCAACCAATCACCGGGACACATTTGACCAGCTGGCAAATTTTAGTTAACTGTCACCCCACGAAAAACCTCGGACCTCCAGCCAGTTCAAAAATCACCGCCAGCCATCCACCGCCGCAGGCTGCGGCCCGCAGCAAGCCTCCTCCCCCCCGCCCCCGTACACGCACTGCTTCCAGCCCGTGAGCGTCTCGTGGAACAAGGCGTCGAAAGACCGCGTGCGCACGGGCTGACTGCAACATTTAAAGAGCGAGAGGCTTGTAGCTTCCGAAGGAAGCAAGGTTTGTGCGCCGAACTATGCAGAAGAGGTGGTGGCTGCGTGCTGCATAGGAAGAGCTCAGTACATGTAAATCGACAATAGCGTACTCTTTTATGATGAGCGCGATGAGGGGCTAGATGAATATAGTGAGACTGTGGACAATGAATTGACAGCCATAATGGAGTCGATACCATGCAATGACACGTCCGTAGGTGAGGTGAGTTGGGACGACGATGCAGCACCATGGTAGTTTCCTGTAAATTAAATCTAGTGTGTCAAACACAATGTTTCTCACTATCTGCACCTGAGGTTTTTTTATGAGTTGAACTAGGCTGCACCCAAGGGGGTGACAGTTAACACCGATATTACGGTATTTCCAGGTCCATGGTACTGCGCCTCGCTATCACGCGTGGGAGCTGTAAGACCGCCAGGCAGTCACCACAATTTCCATCACGCAACAGAACAGTGGGGCAAAGCAATTGAAATTGCTGTGGTCAAGTCGATGGGCGTGGTGAGGCGGGTTCGCTTCCACGAGCTGAGTAAAACTGAAAGTGAGGTCTACGACTCGATCGAGTCCTAAGGTCGTCCTATGTCATCGTCCGGGCTGCGATGCCGTGGTCGTCTTCTGTTCTTATGCTTCCGGAAATAGGAGTATCCTTGCAGGATACTTCCGCTACACCGGGGACTTTAGGTACGCATTCTCCAAACCATTGGATCAGTTGTGAATCACAAGTGAATTTTTCCACTGGTGTCCATACTGCACGTTCATCTTCAATCGACCGAGTCCACCATGAACGCTTCCCTTCCCCAACTCGCCATTCTTCTAGTGACCGTATTTTACCTGAATCCTGTGACTGCCACGGACGCCATGAAGATCTTCCAACGAGGAGCTTGCAAGGGCACCCCCGACGGATTGATGATGATGAGTATCGACGGCTGCGAGAGCGACACCTGCACGCAGAAAAAGTTTGGTGATGATACCTACAACGTCTCCTACAATTGCAACATCGCGGACCGCTTCGCCGAAGCCGCCGACACTTTCAGTGACGACTACGTGACCATCGAGTTTTACGAGGTGAACTCGGACTGTGCGAACCTCTATGCGACCAACGTGTATCCAGCTTCGGGAGGGTGTCTGCTTGCCAGTAGGAACGGCACGTCTTCGGTGATGGTTAACCTCTACTCGAACGGCTCGATCGGCGTGTTCTACTACAAAGGCAGTAGCTGTGCTGGTCAGAGCAATTTCAACTTGACGAGCACCGACGCCGAAACCGGGGAATGCCTTAACCCCTCCAGACCGGGAGCCCGAAAGAACATCTAAACTGCATATGCAGCGTAATTAGACTGGGAGTTTGTATACTAAAATGGTTAGGGGTTCAAGGGGGTTATCCTGCCGGTGACAATAGCGTGCTAATCGTGCATACCGACAGTTTAGCAACAACCCAGTCGTTTCCCCAGACTGAATAATGCAGCTTACAGGAGAAATGGACAGGGCACTGACCCAAACCCGCCGAACAGAAACTGAAGTCATAGCTACTCCGATTTTCCAAAATTATGAAATCAAACTTCCCATACTGAAGCACAAATGAAAAGTTGGGATGTCACCCCGAAACTTAGGGCAAGCTCGTGATTGGTATGTACAGATTCTATGCACGATACAAAAGTCAAGTGAATTCGATGGCCAACTCACGCAATCAAGTAGCACACTTGATTATGCGTGAAAAGATGCTGCGTATGATGCAAGCCGGGATGGGGCATGGGCAAGAGCGAAGCGACAGTATGCATAGACGTTATTACAACTCTCAGCTTCAACATACTCTGCAGACACACTGATTACTCCATGCTAGACGGACGCACATTCATCAACTGCTTCCTGCATATATGCAGCTAAAGGCAGCATAATATGCAGCTTACGGACTACGGGTTTGTGCGACGTCTCTTTGTAGATGCAGGAGTTCCTGGTGTTGAAGGTGTTCCCGGGGCAGTCGCGTCTGCTTTGCGGCGAACTCGGAACGACTTTGTGGCTTCCACTGGGATCAGCTTTCCATTGGCCCACTCCTTGTGCCAGATATCCCAGTACGTCATGGCCACCCCGCGCACCTTCCGCCGAGCCTTCATACACAGAAATATAGGCCCCACTTCATTGCAGGCGCCGCAGAAGTACGTCGTTGTCGAGGCGCGCTGCTCGCCGGAGCGCAGAGCAGAGCAGACCTTGCAGGCGCGCTGCCTGCGCTTCGCCTGCGTGCCTTCATTGCGCCACTCGTCGACTTGGCGTGCTGTGTGGGTCGAAGGCGGGCCAACACCAACTGGGATAGGTTCGTAGTTTGGGGTGGCTGGCTGCAGCTGCGTCCCGAAACTGTTTCCTTCGTACACGTCTGTCGCTTGAAGCTGGGTAAGCTGTAAGTGGAGCTTGATCATGAACTTGACATGCGTGAGGTGGCGCGACTCCTTGTTTTTGTGGTAGGCCTTGTGGACGATGTAGGCATTGACAATCGCCAGGTCAATCAGACCCAGCACTAGCGACTTGTAGTACTTCTTGAAGCGGAGCGCGCGTTGCAGCGAGTAGCGCTGCAAGCGCAGCTGATCGTGAACGTCCACGCCCCCCATGAAGGCGTGGTAATCTTTGACGACCCGCGGGCACGGCACCTCCACCTGCTCGGCACCTTCCTGGCGCCCAACTCTATCAATTTCAGCGCTCCCGCCCGTGCAAAGGAAATGCACTGGGCGGGAGTCCCACCAACTGATTGCCGCCATGTTCGGAACAAGCTTCGATCGCGCGATCTTGAATGAGCCTCGCCGAATAGTGGCTGGCCGTGTCTTCTTCTTCTCAATGACTTGTTTGCAGTAGCCGAGCCGATTCGTCATGATAGTGCCCACGCAGTAGAACCCCATTAGCAGTAGCTGAATGGCTAAGGCCACGGACGTGTAAAAGCGGTCAACAACAACTAATCGCATTCCTTGCTTCCGTGCCTCAGGTCCGAACACCTCCAGCAAGTTCCTCACGACGGCAGCAGGTCCTGACTTCATATCGGGTTTGTGCGCGTCGCTGGCGTGTTGCTTCTTGCCACAGTAGACTTCAAAACTGTATATATGCAGCATAGTGAAACACAAAACTAGAATCAATAAGCTGCATAATACAGCACAGTCAGATTGATGAGCCAAAAAAAACTTACCGAATGCAGTACGCTGTGACTGCACTGCACAACATGAACAGCTTCGTGCCCCACTTGTGCGGCTTGTCCTTCAGGTAGACTCGCATCTTGTTGAAGGACGAGCGACTTGGCAGAACTGCTTCGTCAAATGCCAACTGGGATGGCGCGATGTACCCTCGTGCGAACGTCCTTTGCAGAACTTCCACCACCTTCCTGATCTTCCACGCTCTGTCCGTTTGGGCCCTGGAGTCGCTGTTTGGGTTGAAATGGAGATTTCGTGAGATTTCCATGAAGCGGTCGCGGGAAAGCACCGAGCCAAAGCTGCCACGAGAGATTGCTCCAACATCAGTCATCTTCCAGTGGTTGGCCAACTTCTCACGATTTGGCGCAATGGTTCTCGCAACCAACAGGCCGACAAATCGGCAGAGCTCATGTGGCATGATCGGCTTCATCGTTTCCATGTCATGCTGGATGTCGCGGCGCGTCTTGCGAGGTAGATCAGGATTGCGCCGCCGCTTTTTCCGGTACCGCTGGAATGCTTCTTCAATTCGGCGTGGTAGCATCTCGCGGTGGTATTCGTTCGAACACGCAGCAATATGCTGCCACAGTACCACCGGTAGGAAGTAGAAGAATAGTGCCACAGGCGAGTCACCATGTCGAAGCGCCTCATCCGTCGGGCCGGAATAACCTTGCCGCAATCCAGGATAGCTGCCAGCATTGTCAACAGGCTCGTACGGAGCCATCAGATGTTGGTGGATGTCAGGTTCGACCACGTCCTCCCATCCGGTAGCTGACATGCTGCGCAACACAGGGTTCTTCAAGTTTCCAGCAAGCACTTGGTCCTCTCCACCAAAGCTCTCCAGGAAATTCTCCGCGAAAAGAACTTCGGCAGCAATCTCGGTCTCGGACTCTTCCGGATCATCTGCAATATCTTCAGGTAAGCAATGGGCCTCCACGTCTTCGTCGGTCTCGTACTCGCCAGTTACAACGTCGTCTTTCTCGGCCTCGTCGCCGGATTCGATAGCTCCAAACTGATCCACTGCTTCCGTTTCGATGCTATTCAGATTGTCGTTGTTGTCTGCCAACAGCTCCGTCCCCCGTGCAGTAACTTCAGCCTCGTCGTCATCGTCGTCTACAACAATTCACGAGAACAACACGTTAGTATGCAGGGCAGAATGCACGATACGATACAGCATAAGATGCAGCTTAACATGCTTCATAATATTCAGCATAAGATGCAGTACAACATTCAGCATGATATGCAACATACCTTTATCTGCATCACTTGACTCAGCGGGGGAAGCCGTGTCGACGTTGCTGCCTGCGCAGTGAGGAGACGTCGCGATGGGCTCCGTCGCGATGGTGCGGCGACCGCGCAGCGGTGTCCTTGGCAGCGCGTCTGGCGTCGCGTCAAGCGCACGCCTCACCGAGCGTCGAGCAGGCCGCTTTCCGGGTGCTCCGCGGCGAAAAGAGCTTGATGGTGTCTCTGAGGTGGTAGATCGCGTCGAAGCCCCTGCCGCTGACTCACCGCGGCCAGCAGCAGCTGGAGCGACAGGTTGGCGTGATGCTTCAGCGACTTGAACAACTTGAGCTGCAGCTGGAACATCTTGAACCGGAACAGGTACGTCTTCACTGGTGTTGGCAGCCATTTCGACGCTAACAGCAGCAACTGGAGGTCGACGCGTAGCCTCCGCTGTAGTAGCAGCACGTGACCGAGCAGCGGCGGCGTGTTCGCGGGCTACAGCAGCTTCGATCTCAGCGCCATACGTCTGCCGCACGACTTCGGCAGCAGCAGCAAGTTGGGCGTCTCCGGGGGCTTCACGCGCAGCAGGAACGGGGACACGAGCGCGCTTCCGCAGTACTACATACAACCACCAAATATCGTTAGTGTAGGCTCAACAGCATAAATCAAATGAACATACCGTTTGCGTAGTATTCCAGTACTGATTCCTCCCCTCGAAAGAGGTCCACGCCTTCCTTTCCGCTCAACTCGCAGCCTGGCCGGATGTAGAAGTAGCGATCATCAAGGCTGCGCCTGGGGGGCGGTTTGCGCGTCCAGCCTTCAGCCCTCAGCTCACGCCAGACTGACTTGAAGGACAGGTCACGCGCCGTCACCTCGCTGTCCCGCAGAATCTTGCCACGCGGTTTCACCATCTTGGCCGCAGTCGACTTGAGCCCTCCGCGCGCAAATTCCCGAATGAGCCTGATTTGGAAAAGGCGGGAGGGGGTCGAACGCATGCAGGCCAATCGTTTGGTGAGGTGGTCCACAAAACCTCGTAGACAGAATAAGATACCCAACATAACGAATAATCCAAATTTTGACAAACACTGTTCTTTGTCCACTTGTATATAAAAAGGCATGTACAGAAAATCAACAACACCTTATCTTAAAGTTTGTATGCCCATGTTGCGGGGGAAAGGACACCAATACAAATTTCAAGTCAAAAATCGCTTAAACTGCATATATGCAGTTTAAGCCTTCAAATCTATGCTGCATTATGCAGCATCCGGTTTGGAGGGGTTAAGCGAGGGTACAAGGTGTACTCCAGCTACAGCGGCGGGTCCGGTTTCGGTGTGGGGGCGATCGTGGGCGTCGTCCTCGGTGTTGTCATTGTGGTGGTGCTCATTGTTGTTGGGATTCTGTGGCGGCGACGTCAACGCAACAAGGCAAGAAGTTCGTCTCCTTTATCACCGGGTGGGAGTGGCAACACCAAGTTCGCGAATGGTTATGCTCAAGTTACCTCCCCCACTACGGGTCAACGGAGTACCGATTCTGGAATGACCGACTTCTCCGGTTCGTTGGGTCTGGGACCTCGAAGTCTCGCAGGGCTTTGGGACGACGAAATCATCGCTACAGCTCGTATCCCTCGCGAAAAGGTTCTCGTTCAGCAGTTGATAAGTCGTGGGGGCTATGGTGAAGTCTACTACGGACTCTTTGCTGCAAAACGTGTGGCCATCAAGACACTGCTGCCGGAACTCCGCAAGAGTATCAAGCACGTGAACGACTTTCTGGACGAGGTGAGACTGCTGGCGTTGCTCGAACACCCTCGCATTGTTCACTTCGTCGGCGTCGCGTGGGACTCCCTCTCGGACCTGTGTGCTGTCTTGGAATACATGGAAGGCGGTGACCTGCGCGCGCTGCTCGCGTCGTATGAAGCGCAAGGCCACGAACTCGGCTTCGACCGCACCAAAGTCACCATCGCACTGCACGTGGCTCACGCGCTCACGTACCTGCACTCGCTCGACCCGCCGGTGCTGCACCGCGACCTCAAGTCCAAGAACATCCTGCTGACCTCCGACCTGGAAGCCAAGCTCACGGACTTTGGCATCTCTCGAGAACGCGTCGACAAGACCATGACGGCTGGCGTCGGCACGTCGCTGTGGATGGCCCCCGAGGTTATGATGGGCGAGAGGTACGACGACAAGGCCGACATCTTCTCGTTCGGCGTCGTGCTGTCCGAGCTCGATCTGCACACGTTGCCGTACGCGCACGCGAAGGAGAGCAGCAACTCTGGTCGGAAGACGCCGGACACGGCCATTCTGCAGATGGTGGCGCTGGGCAAGATCCGCGTGGAGTTTTCGCCTCAGGCGCTGGATTCGATGGTGGCGTTGGCGAATGCTTGCGTGGCGTTGAATCCGGATGATCGTCCGACGGCCGCGGAGGCACTTTACCACTTGCAGACGATATTGAGAGACTATGTCTAAGATGATACTTAGTTTTGACCAAGGTGACCACTTCGAGTATACAGATAAAACAAAGTTTTGCTTTGAGCAATTGCAATGATTTTGCTGGATTTGGAACGGGCTTCAACCTTGAAAATGGGTGAAGAAGTGGGTGTACTGAAATGTACTACAATGTCGACCCTTGTTAGGTCAATGGCCTCCAAAACATACTCCCAAGCGGTGATGTTCCGAGAGACCTGCAGGCAGCAAGCACTCTGCATCACTCTTCAGGTGGACACCGTCTTGCCCCATTATTCGCAGACGCAACATGATCATTTTAGCAATATCGGACACCAGCTCGCCAACCTACTTCAGTCGTGGTTCTCATTGCCCTCACACACTCATATGACCCTTTTCCAGTGCCTCTGGATCCGGAAGTGTTTCATCCGGAAATGCCTTACGGATGAGCTCGACTGAGGTGAGTACCTGGCCGTGGAAAGTCTCTCCGTCGTCGCCATTGAACACCACGGGCAACCACTTGGGCTTGGGATCTTGGGGGCGCTCGTTCTGCTTGAGTTCTTGAGAAGTGCACAACGTCACACTTCCATCCGCTGTGCTGCCGTCGGCGGCATCTGAAAGCTTCACAGCTGCCGTGCCGATGTACTCGCGTGGGCTTTCGTTTTTGATGTGGATCAGCACTTGAGGCGCGTAGCGTAGATTTGGCAAGTTCACATCCATGCTGAACGTTTGTGCCCACACCGGACAGGTGGAAGGCTCCCCGGTGCTCTCGGTTGTCTTCCCAACACTTTCCCAGCACTGAACAGTTGCGCTCGCAAGGATGGTCTTGGTACTAGCATGCAATGACACCAAATTGCGGGCTTCGTGCAGACGGATGCGAACCTGGTAAGGCATGCGGTGGTTCACGTGCTCAATCATTTCCTTCTGGTCCCAGCTCTGAGCTGTGGCTGTCTCAATGGGGCCAAACCCCAGGCGAACAAGGACCTTGCCCGTGAATTCTTCTCGTGGTTTAGCCTTACCCACCGCGCGGTCGCCGATAAGTGGAATCCACTCCATTTCACGTTGAAACTCCGACGAAAGGAGATCCTTCACACGGAAACGCTTGTAGCAAATGGCCACGCGCTTTTCGTCGTCCTTCTCACACAAGTACAGGAACACGTCAGGCACCTGGGCGGTGTCCACAGGAAATAGCATCTTGTCGCTTTCCTCCGTCTCATTCCACTTGAGACTTCCATTCACAGCCATTTTCCTTGTCGAAGCAATTTGGTGGAGGCCGCAGGACAACACAAGTGACAGCTTCCCGCTGGCCACAGCCGCTGGGAGACCGACGGCCTGCACGAAGTGAGCGCGCATGCGGTAAACACAGCTTGCCGGGTACTTTTCCATCGTCAGTTTCGGAGCCAGTCGCTTCTGGTGCTTAGCATCATATATGTCCGACGACTTTGCACGAATGCGCAGAGTTAGTAGCACACGACCGCGGTACGCCGACGCCAAGTGAGAATTCTCGTTCATCAGCACTGCTGCGCGGCTGTTATTGCTGGCACCCTTCACTGGTGCACCGTACAGGTTCACCCAGAACGGCTCATTTCCATGAGCTTTGGCGATAGCTTCCACGTCCTTGAGCTCAAACTTCCCCACGACTTCGTCTCCGCCCACAGGATCCCAGTCCATCACGTTGAAGATGGCGTCGTGGGTCTCGTTCTCGCTCTTCTCGTCGGGCAGCAACAACATCAGACTCTCGCGGAAGTTGACGTTCAGCTGGTCACGTCGCCCCTGCTTAGTGCGTACGCGCGTGCGGACGAAATCTTCAGGCTCCGAAGACAGCGCAGCAGCCACGTAGGCGTCAATGCCTCCGCCGATGTGTTTGCGGTTGTCCCCCTTATCGAACAGCAGCGAGTCCATCGGAGGGAGGTCCTCCACGCGGTGGATCGTCGCCACCAAAAAGTTGAGCCTCGTCGTCCCGGGTGGCGGCGGAGGCAGCGATGCGACATCAACGTCATCGTCGCTCTCGACGTCCAGCACCTCGTCGTCCTCCTCATTGAGCTCGTCGTCCGAGTTGTAGGGACCGTCCGGCGCACCGACGCGCATGGATTTCTTGAGCGACTGCAAGATGGACTTGTCCTTCTTCTTCTTCTTGGAGCTCTTGGTGATGCTCTCGGCGTTCGGGTCGTAGACCCACCGCAGCCGCAGCTTGAGCGTGCCGCGGTCCTTGTCGGGCTGCAGCTTCTTGTCCAGCAGCGTCACAGTCACCGCTTTCTCTTCATTGGGCTCGATCACGTCGGCCAGCACCAGCTGAGCGCGGCCCAGGAAGTCGTTGATCGTGCGGTCCTCGTCCTCCGCCAGCAGCTCCAGCGTCGTGTGCGCGTCCGTGAGCAGGAAGGCGAAGCGCTCGTCCCAGTGGGGCTTGAGCGTCTTGGCGACGGTCTCCGTCTGGTGGCGCTGCCCCACCACCGACAGTTTCACCAGCGGGTCGCTGCTGTTGTTGCGGTCCATGGGCAGCAGGTCTTTGCCCGAGTCGATGGTCACGTAGAGCAGGTTGGGACTGGCGTCCTCCTCCTCCCCCTCCCCTTGAAAAGCCACCGACTTGGCCGGGGAAGCCTGGGAGAAGGTCAAGTGGAGCTCGCCCTTGGCGTCGCAGCTCATGAGCTCGGGCACCTTGACGATGCGGTACCAGTCGTCCATGGGGCAGGCCACCAGGTCCAGCGGCACCTCCACGACGCCCAGCACGTCGTCGCGCTTGAGGCCGTCGAAGTCCAGCACCAGGAAGCGCAGCGACGTGGCCGCGCGCAGGTCGAAGCCCCGCGAGCCGAGCGTGAACGTCTCGTGCCACTCGGGCGCCAGCGTCTTCTTGGCCACGCGCGTCTTGAAGCTGCCGCCCGCGGCCAGCGGCTTCCCCTTGGCGTCCAGCACCGTCAGCTGCACGAACGGGTCGCTGGAGCCGTTCAGGTCCCCCGCGAGCAGGTCGCGCGCGCCTGCGATGCCCACGACGAGCTGCTGCAGCGGCATCTTAAGAATTTCGTGGTTTGATCGCGTTCGGCGACAGTGGGTTCAATTGTTATCGGATACTTTGGGGAATATGCCAAGGAATCAGAAACAAAAATGGGTACTGTAGGTACAGGCACCCCCGCCTAATTTGACCCTCTATCTCTCCATGTACCTCGCACAGGAAGTGCGGGCCGTGCTCAAGATTTGCACAGCGTAATCTACGATTGTATTGATTTAGATTAGGTATATGGGAGAAGTGTTGCACTGAGATCGCAATGTCGATGCGACCAATGCCAAGTAAGTCAGTAGGTTTGCATCTATGTAAGACCTGTGCGAACGTTGTAACTCTGTACTGTTTATAAGTACCACTCCCTCAAATTAGGCGGGGATGTCTGTACAGCAAATCGGTAATCATTTTTAGCAAATGTGGTTGTTCTCTGGATTTTATATCCAGAGTCCTACCAGAGGTATGAATTCTACATACAGCATATACCCTTATAAATTCGATATCAATGAGACCACAAATACATTCAAATAACCTTGCTTATCTGATATCCTGCGAGGAAATTGTATTATTTGGTGAATGTTGACCCATCCGGAGAAGATTAAGATTCATATCCTGTTAGAAGGGATACACTCTTCGATTTTATTGTATATGCAACTTTTGATTAATCTGTTACACTCGCGCAACATAAATGGATAAGATTGCAAGGAGCAGATTTATTCCTGCACTCGCACGAAATCCTAATTGTGGCTGTACTCGCAAGAAATCTCTTTTGCACTTTCAAGAAATCCGCACCTCGTCCGACATGGTATTCAACCTGCTTGAGCCTGGTCGTCTGAAGGGCATCAACTCTATGACACGCCGTATTCTGACGCCACCTACACGTTCCCGGGCGCGTCCAAGCCGCAGCTGAGCGACATGTCGGTGAAGCTGTGCCTGCCAGGCACTGCCTGGCATCGCGTGTGGCTGTGATCGGTGTTAACGGCGCAGGTAAGTCAAGATGCCCGTGCAGGAGACGTCTCCTGGCACGGGCACCTACTGGAAGCACCACGCCGTGCGTCTGGCGTACGTGACGCAGCTCTCGTTCCACCACGTCGAGAAACATCTCGACAGCAGTCCGGTCGAGTACTTCTAGTGGCGTTTCGGCGGCAAGAACGGCATCGATCGCGAGCTCTGTGACCACGTGAACGTGTAGCAGACAGAGGAGGAGAAGAACCTCTTCAGCAAGAAGCAGGGCCAATTCGAGAAGAGTGTGTCCAGTACCAAGAGCAAGCGTGGCACACTCGAGTACGAGTGTGAGCTCATGGGCATGACGGAGCGCCACAACAAGCGCTACGCGCTTGGCAGCTCTAAGGGATTGACCTGGGCGATCTTGCTGAGGTCGAGGATATCCGCCACGCCACGCTTGCCGGTGGCCTGGTGCTCACGACGGAGATTCAGCGTCACCGCGACGACTTCGTTCAGCACCCACGGTGTCGAAGCTTAATACCAGTGATATTATCACTGATATTACAGTATCACTGATATCGCCATGATTTTATGCGAATATTGATATTATCACTATCATCAGCCCGATCTGAGTGATATATCATTATCACTATCATTATCAGTGATAATTATCACTGATATCGGTGATATTCAGATTAGTACTACATGTACATGTACCAATACCCCTCGCTGCGAGTCGTAATTATTTACTGAGACGAAGAAGTGGCTACGCCAGAATGGGCCGATCGAATTGAACCGAAAAACTCAATACCTGTCGATAACCTGTGGTTTGCTGGCATTTTCGCTATGAATTTGTACACTTCACGGGCTCTTCGCTACTTGAAGTATCACTCTTACATAAAATCCAGAGCTGTTCCGGGCATAGCACGGCTTTGTCAATTTCAAAAAAAAAGTGTAACAAGAGCGCTTCCTCAAAACCTTTTGAGAGCACGACTGTTGTTGGAACATGTTAGTTGCTATGATCACTGGAGTGAAAATCAGACGTCGAGTCCTAAGGAAACAGCACGTCTACGCGGTCGATAAATACTGAAAGAGCTCTCTCCGCCCCACTGCGGCTGTTCAGGCCACTTGCTGGGCCTGCTTCTCACGGATGCGCACCTCGAGCTTGCGGCTGCTGTCCACGATGTCCACGATGCTGGCATTGCAATTCTTGATCTGGCTGAAGAAATGGCGCTCGGGAGTCGACGCGTAGCTGCAGATCGAGTCTCTGCCTCCTCCTTCCTTGAGAGGTGAAGAGAGCTCCGGGTCTGCGGTCTCCCGCTTCACGTTCTGCTCACATAGGGATATGCTCATGGGGCGAGTGGCTACTTGCATCGGAGGTGTTAACGGTGCAGATAGCGCGCGCTCATCTCGGGGCTCCACGTCGTCCGACGCCGGATTAGTAGACGCCTCGGATTCGGCGCGCTGGAAGGAAACTTTCGCGCCGTTTTGCTGTTGCGGTTGCAGTTGCAATTCTTCTTCTCCATCCTCCGCTTGCTGGTTCTCATCGGTTAGAGAATCGTGTTGCACATGCACAATGGCAACTTTTCCACATTGTTCCTCGTCTTCATCCTCGGCAGCTTCGGTTTGGATGGAAGGGTTGCCCATGACCTCAGATGAGGGCTCGGTAGGCGTGGCGCTGTGTTGCTTGGAGCTGAGTCTGCTGTTAATGACCCGGTCTTCTTCCTCTTGCGGGGCGTAGTCCCCCACCTGCAATAGCTTCACGAGTCTCTCTTCCGTACGAGGGGTCAACGGGCGACTGGCAACTTGTTGCATGAACTCATTCAACTGTACAACAACCAACAACAAAATGTTAGTACATGTACCACCTAACCGTCTCTAAAGTTTAGGCTAGTGTTAACCGAACGTACGATAACTTGGCGCGCCTCCACGGTCTCCGCTTTAAGGGAGGCCTTGCGACTCCACCAGATCTTGGGCGGCAACTTGACGGTGATGGGTTCGGCACCATTTGCCAGCTTGAGCCTCTTGGCAAATGACAAAAAGCGGCTGAAGCGGATGAGCCGATGGTAGCATAGTCCCCGGTAGTTCGCGGACGTCCGGTAGACCGTGTAGGCCAGCGGCGTGCCCGCGTGGCACGTCTGCGAGCCGATGACGGCTACGCGCAATTGGCCGGCCACCATGGAGGAGGAAGTTGAGTGGCGAGGTGAGGTAGGCCGGCCCCACAGAGAGCGCAGGCAGCGGTAGAACGCCCCACGCAACAGTGTTGCACGAGTTTAGAGAGTCACCTAGCCTTGAGCTCTCGATCGCAAATGGCAGAATGACAGGATGAGATGGTTTACCTCTGTGAGTCACTCTCGAGATATACTGCGCAGTCCCAGATGTCTCAACCGCGGTCGAAAAACTTGCGCACGTAGGTACGATTCCGAGTTGAGAATTAGCAACCGAAGTATAGAGAGGCACTTGAGAAGTTGCTGGATGGAGGTGGTTGTTTTTTCGCTGGAATGAAGGCTGAGACTATCTGAGCGGGACAGCCTTACCACACGGTTGGGGGATTGTTTGGAGCGTGCTATCGTGCAGATGTCGCTCGCTATGCCAAATGCCCGACGGCAAACTTGCCATCGCTTTGGTGAGGCAAAACAATCGCCAATGGATATCCGCCACCTTCCGTGGTAGGGCAACTGCAACTCGCGATCGTTTTGCATCTTCGGCACTTCCCATACAAGATCAGTGAGTCATCCACTAAAACCCGGGACATGGCAAGAAGTGTCTGCAAACCTGCCTGCCTGTACAGTACCTGCTCTCTATGGAGCTCCAGGCCATCGTCTGTCCGAGCCAAAACCCAGCGAGAGCCTACCGGTATGCAATATGGCTGGAGGAATCGGTTTCTCAGCACCAGCCCTGAGCCCAGGCTGGGCTCAGTTGAGGCAGCGTGTGGCCAGCAGCGAGGCTGAGGATACTAAGTCGCTTTTTGCGACTCAGTTGTGGACGATTCGCTCCGCGTTCCTTGCCGACGCACGCCAGTGCATATATACTCCATGGGGCAGTGTAACTCAAGACATGAACGTACAGACATGTACGCAACTTCATACAATGTGCTGGTACGTGTCTGACATGCTACTGTTAATTCTGGGATAGCAGTAACCCCGGAGGGAGTGCTGTGGCCAGCCCAACACACATTAATTAGGCGGTCGCCCGGTAACTGGCTCCGGTAAAACTGGCTCCGGTAAAACTGAAGCCGGTAACCGGTATTGAAGTTTTATGACGACGACTAATGGATCATTTTGCTAAGTACCGTAAGGTATGCTGCTTAGACAGCCGACACAAGTTCGCGTAGCGTGTGTCCCCCCCCCTCCCTGTAGACTACTACAGGCTGTAGTCTTTGGGAGTATAGTATATTATTACTAGAGGGTTGAGCTGGTAGCGCCGCTCTTATAAATCCACGTTTACGTGAAATTGCGCATCTCCGGCATATCCATAGTATTATATTATATGCACTTCCAAGCAGTGAATCTGTGAAAGTCTATTTTGTCGCATCAGAGTTATTTCTCGACGAAGCTTTACTAATTAGTGACCCTACACAGTATAGAAGCCCCCCTCCCAAAAGTGATCGTTTTTTTAGATGATTGTAAATAGTGACCCGGGTACTATTCGGTGAAATCCGTTACTATAACTATGGTTTTCTGTTCGTATTACATTTGTAATACTTGCTAGTTTGCCAGTAGCCTGTGCACGGGGCAGATGGTGCGGCTGCGAAGCAGCCGCACCAGATGCCCCTCTCAGTCGAAGCAAGTGAACACGGCTCACATGTAATGTACTCTGCATCTATGGTAGGCCATCGCTGCCTAAAAATGACTCTCATTTTTTGAAAAGGCCACCGCTCCTTTAGTCATCACTAAATACAATACAAGTGCACCGTACCAGTGCCCGCATTTCGCTTCAATCAAAGTTCTTTAGCTATCCCAGCCTACGCAAAGCTCTCGTACATGTAGTAAGGTTCAAGCTGCGGACTTGCCTAAGTTGGTTTTCTTGTTGTTGTATAGTAGTAATACTCTACCCTGCCGGGAAATACAGAACAGTAGCACTGCTCACTCCGGCGGTAACGCGGTTGAAGTTGCACTGTACTTGTATTTGCTAGGAGTTCACATGGACAATCTCACTTACTTGATGGTTCATAGAAATTCGCTATCGCTATCTTCGTGGATGGTGCTTTGCGTCATTTTCTCGCTTGCCAGGAAGCTCAGGTGCTGCAACATGCCGATGTGCTCCTGGTCCGCCTCTCGCCGCGGCTTGGTGTCTAACACGGCCACCGTGCCCAGCGCGTGGCCGTCGCGCGAGAAGATGGTCGCGCCAGCGTAGTAGCGGATCTTCACGGCGCCCTTGTCGCCCTTCACCATGGGGTTCTCGCGGAAGCGCTCGTCGTTCTTGGTGTCCAGCACCACCAGCACGCTCGGCTGGCAGATCGTGTGCGCGCAGAACGACAGCTCGCGGGGAAGCGTCGTGTGTGCCATGCCGATGTTGGCCACAAGCAACTGCTCCTCGTCCTCGATGATACTCACGTACGCGATCGGGCACTTCATCGTCTTGGCCGCCACCTCGCAGTACATGTTGAACTTGCCCGACAGGCCGAGCTCGCGGATGTTGAGTTCGCGCAGTACGCCGAGACGCTCCTCCTCGTCGACCGGGTAGGGCGGCTCAGGCCACGGGTTCAACCACACGCCGCTGCTGAGCGTACTACTGCGGTTGCGGTCCGGAGCAGAACCATTCGACGTCTTCCGGCTCGAGTTGGACGAGACGGTGCTGCCACCGCCAGGACGCAGGAAGCCCGTCGACCCGGCCGAAGTGGGGCTGTCCAGCGAATGGAACGCCACACACGACACACATACACGCATAGATCGGGACTGGATACGGTGATACAGGGAGCAGCTGTTGCAGATGACTTCGCCACAGGCGCGGCAGTGGTGCTTGCGCTTGAACATGTTGAAGCGCTTGTTACAGATATGGCAGCTGAAGCGGTCTTCGTCGTTGACCCAAGACGTGTGCTGGATCACATCTAGTCTCGGGAGCGCCACAGCGCGAGAGGAGCGAGTGTTTCTGAAGGACGATTTGCGCGATGGCAAGCGCGACCTTGATCCAGGAGTGTGCACCATGTGTCCGTTGTGTCCTGGTAGTCCACCGTTGTGCGCGTGAGAGGCGCGGAAGCCACCAAGCGGGGTAATTGAGTCGATCGACTGAGACTTGCGGAGGGAAACACGGTGGGAGGCGCGAGGCATCAACTGGCTGCTCTGCTCGTCCACGGTGTTCAGATTGTGCTTCGGGAAGTTGTCTTTGTAGGTAAATACATCGTCCGAAGAATAATCCGACGATACGTCCGAAACACCTGACCCTTCAATGTCGTTGGAGTTCGATGTCAGAGAACGCGGAGACGACGAATCCGATGAAGCAGTGGAGCTCTCCGTGTACTGAGTCACGGCCTGCATCTGCTTTACTCGCTTCAAGTCTGCAAGCTTGCGAGCACGATCTGCTTCCATGCGCTTCACACGCATCCTTCGACGATACCTGAAGCGGCACTGCAGCATCCGCACAACACTGATAAAACGCACAAACTTCTTCCGCTGCACCACCGTCCGAACGAAACCCTGCACCTTGCCCGCATTTTTCCTTCGGATCATCATAATCTTGCGGCGACGGCGCAACTTCTGAAGCTTCTTGTACCGGAATCGAACCTGGAGTGTCTGGACGGCGTGGCGGTATCGCAGATATCGAGCGCGCGCGGTCGCACACAACACGGCATGGAAAATCTTGAGCATATGACGATGCAAGCGCTGTGAGCGCATCTCCTCGAGGAACTCGTACGTCGGCTTCTTCATAAACATCTTCGATGATCCCATCTGGATGCCCACGGATATACATTTCGTGGCGAACTGACCTTGGTCAGGTCGCTCACAGGCTCCCTGCGGGTTTGCATCGTTTTCCTTCGGAATCACATCGAGCAGACCCTTCAACAGTTCCTTCGCTTCTCTGCTGACGACTGCCATGCCTTCGTCCGAGTCCGTGTCAGGCAACCCGAATGAAGTACCTTTCTTTTTGGCAAGCAGCGGGTTCTTCGCCTTGCTCAGACTGAAGTAGCGAGCAACAAACTCGTCATGCGGTAGTCGAATCGGATATCCAGCTCTTGCCACACGAACGGCCTCCATCACACCATTGCAACGCAATTGATTCATAACCCGCTCGCGCTCGTAAATCCCAGCCTTGCACAATTCGTTGGGCTTGAGGCATCGTACGTAATGAGGATTGGTCTCCTGCAGCGTCTCGAGCAAAGTTGTGAGTTGCTCCTTGAACTGAAGGCCGACACTTGCGCCCCGGTGCTTACTGGTTTGAGCGCGCTGCCGCGGTGAAGATTTGGCGCGGTCACGAGAGCCACCAAGGCCCTCACATAACGTACGTGTAAAGCTGTCCTCCCGCGTAGAATACACCAGCATGTCCACAGCTTCCTGGTGAAGTACATCCTTGTTCTTTTCCAGGAATCCATCAGAAGAGTATTCGACGTGGCCTGCGTAATGTACAATCGTGAAAAGACCACGTGCCCGCTGAATTCGAGAAGCCTCAAAGCGCGAATGGGTTCCGCATGCCCGGTAAAGCTTCGACGCCAGCGTTGTATCACTTCCCTTCGGCATGACGCACTCCTCGTCAATGAGCGAGAGAATACCAGTCGGTCGCTGCGAAATAAGGTTCACGCAGTCCTGATTATCGCAGAACTCAATGTACTTCCAGTCCACGCCCTGCGACTCGTACTCGCGCTGCTCCGCCTTGAACACGTAGTCGTTGAACTGCTGCTGCAGCGTTTCGTTAGCAAAGTTGATGCATAGCTGTTCAAACGAGTTCTTGGGGAAAACCTCGAAGCCGAAGATATCCAAGATGCCAATAAAATGCAAGCCGCCTTTGGCCTTCTGGCTGTCGTCCATCTTGAGGAAGTGGTTGATCTTCTTCACCATCCAGTCGAACAGTCTTCCATACAGCGCCTTCGCGAGGGCGTCACGAGCGTTATTTGCTTGTGCAGCTGAGAGCTTCATACTCACAAAGTCGGTACCGGCACGAATTCGACGCACACTCAGCGCGCGCTCGAGCTTGGTGGCATCCACCGCCATCAACGTCGCAGCCGCGTCCCGCGACCAAATGCAGCTCGGCGCCAAGTCGGACTTGCCGGCGCCGGGGCCCATGGACTGCCCTAACCTGTCACTGTTTTCATCGTGCTCGAAGGATAAATTACCGATGTGCATGAGCGCCGCGAGGATGTCGAAAATACCTGCGCGCTCCGTCGACGTGAAGCCCACGATGTCCATGGCGTCCATGACGCGCCGGAACATATCATTATCGGCAACGCCGTCGCGTCGCTGGTAGCACTCGCTCTGGTTCAAGTAGCGGTAGTGCAGGAACTGGCGCGTGCTGTCCGTCACCTCTCCATGGTCTCCGGGGGGCATACAGTGGCCCTTGGGCGGGTCCAGACACCAGCGCTGACGCGCCGCCACGTCCGCGCCGATGGCCATTTCGTAGAAGATGTGGTAGTTGCGCTCGCCCTTGGACTGCGACACGAGCCGCACCTTCTCGAGCAAGTAGGTCTGGATGCTGGCGCCCGTGAGTCTGCCGCCGCTCGTGAAGTGCAGCTTGATGAACTTGCCGAAGCGGCTCGAGTTGTCGTTGCGCAGCGTGCGCGCGTTGCCGAACGACTCGAGGAGGATGTTGGTCTGCAGCACTTTGGCCGCGATGCCGCCGGGACTTTTGCCGGCCACGGACGCGGCCAAATTGTTAGCGCCGGCCTGGGCCAGATACTCCATGAGGAACTTGGTGCTCTCCGTCTTGCCGCTGCCGCTCTCGCCGCTCACGAGGATGCTCTGGTCGCTCATGACGCCGTTGAGCCCCAGCATCATGGCCTTGTAGGCCTCGCCCGCCACCTGGTAGATGTGCGGCGGCATGGGGTCGCTGCCCTTGCTGCGCAGGGAGCTGCTGCGCGCCTCGAAGGACAGCAGGTACTTGGCCAGCGTGTCGGTGCTGTACACGTCCGCGATCTTGCGGAACGGGTTGACGGCCAGCAGGATGGCGCCCGTGTTGGTGTAGATCTTGTGCTGCGAGAAGCGCGTCTCCAGGGCCGACAGGATGGACGTCTCGTCCAGCTCGATGAGCTGCGTCAGGTCGTCCACGTCCAGTGCCGGCTGCGCTTCCGCCTCGGCGCCCACGTCCATAGCTACCGCGAATCGGACACTGCCGGCGTGTCGGCGGCGGTGTCGGCGTTGCCGGATGGGAAGGTGGGGCGCGCCTGCGCTTTCCGTGAACTCGGCGGCGTTGCCTTGGGTTGCTGCGCGTCGGTCGGTGCCTTTGGGGCCGTTACAACTGTACTGTATGGGGCCTGTATATGCGAGGTCGCACCTATGACACACCTCGGGCAATGCCGGTTTCCTCCTCCTGCCTGCTGGGCTCCGCGACCTGATCGCCGGGGTGTGGGGTTGTTGTGCAAGTCGGGACATACTGAAAGCAACATGTGGCAAAATAGTCAGTACGGTATCTGCTGAAAACGAACTGTCTCCTAACCGGTCGCGTCGATTTGGCTGGCGAAATGTGGCGCCTCGCAGTCTTCACCGAAGCCGGCGCTGACCAGCAGCGGCCGCCCACACACCTGGTCGATAGAGTTTTTTTCTACGGCGTGTCAAACGCAGCACCTGCTTGCCCTGCACGGAAGCGCGTTACGTGGGGGAAGTGCTAGAGTTGACCACATTCAAGCCGGTGGCTCGTTCGTTGGCCCCAGCAGAGCCCACAAGCGCCCACTGTACATTGAACGTAACGGTAACTGCCCAACGGGGGTCTTGGAGTGACGTCAAACTGCCTGTCACAGTCACCGGCAAAGGTCATAGACGCAGGGCACGACAAGCGGCGAAAAATTGACCTACGGCGACCATCGTCGCCATTGCTGCTGCCGGGTCGTCTGCGAAATCCAGACGCAACAGGCAACGACGACGTCGCTATAGATACCGGTCCGACTCGGACCGGTATCTATAGCGGCCTCCGAGGGCGCGCGTCGGTGTCGTGGTGCCGGGGTCGGTGCCAGTCAATAAAAAGGCCCACAATTCGGCTACACGAACGAATTTTGTGGCGTCGCGACTGCAACAAGTCCGTGCAGCACTCCACTGCAAGAATTTAAGTTATGGGATCCGACGGAGGAAGCATGGGCTCCGATGCTACATGTACTACGTAGTAGTACGTATCTTGGTGATGTTGTGGAGATAAGCATCTAAATACTCATTACATCTTGCTGGGCCTCGATTTTTACATGCTCCCTATTACGGACCAGAGAGAGGATGGACTCAACTATGGGCATGGGGGCTGCATTCCTATCCACGAGACCACGTGTGTCTCCTCTATCTTATTGATGCGTCATGGGAGCTGCCGTCGTCTCCCTTTTCTTCTTCCCGCGGCTTAGAAGCTCTTTCTCGCGCGGTACCAGTCGCAGCTCGCGGACGGTCGTCAAAAATGCAAAGAGCAGAGACCCCAACGCCTCGTGGGTCAGCACGCGGACGTCACCGCTGCCGTCGCGTCGAGGATGTCTCCATGGCAGCTCGACGCCATTTGATCCGCTATCTAAACATGACGAGGACGACGTATTCACGATCACTTGGCCGTCTGCTTGTACTACCCTTGTCACGACGAGTACCATCGAGTGGTAGTCTACCCGGAACTGCGCTTTCCTGCGGAGCGAAGCAACAAATATCGGGTTAAAATGTTAGATCAGCTAGTAGGTCCATTTCGATGCAAAAAGCAGCACTTACACAACTTGTAGCAGCACTTGGACACTGTGTAGCTCCGCAGCCGTCATGGGTGCGGGTTGGAGCAACACGCTGGATAAATAGAGGGCGAACTGCCCGATGGAGTCGACGGGCGGCTCATCTGAGTCGGTGGTCCACGCCGTGCTTTTGTTGCGTCGCTCGCGATGGTACTTCTGGATGAGCACGAAGAGGAACGTCGGGAACGGTCGGTGCGTTTTCGCCTCAAACTCTGCTTCTACTGCGCAGCAAAATGGCCCAAACCAAGCCATCGGCCGCAAGTGAGACACGAACAAGTCCACACCCCGGTGAGTCTACCATCCAACGCTCACAGCAGTATCACTAAAAAAATATAGCATCCGGCGACAAACCTGCATCGTTGATGTCCGCTAGTGTCGGGGCTGACGTGGCCCCCGCTTCGGCCATGTCCTTCTGCACGCGTTCGCAGATCTCGAGCATCGCCGTCTTCAACTGAGCGAACGTCGCCACATACTGCCGTGCCAGCCATTGGAAGTGGAAGGCCTGCCGCCTCACTTGCGTCTGCGAGTCCAGCGACTCCATCCCCACCAAGCTGTTCCGGCGTCGATTGGAGAGGAACTCGAAGTGTGACGGATCGTCCTCCAGCTTCTTCACGCCCGGGAAGCGATACCGCATCACGTCCGTGGACAACGCACGGAACGTTTCGTCCACCGCCTGGTACCTCGCTTCAAGCCCTTCAGCAATTATCCTCAGCCGGTTCACGTCCATCGAGCTGAAGCGCGCACCCTTGCGCGCCCCACACATCATCAGAATCTGTCATCAAACCAGCAACAATAATCATTAGACACCTCTCTCTCTCTATCCACTTGAGCCTCTCCACGCGTACGTCGTTCAATACGTGCAGGTAGATCCTCTCAGTGGCGCTGCTGAGATTCAGCGTCTCGCTCTCCTCGGGCGTGGGCTTGTGATAGCGCAGCGCGTCGATGAAGCGCAGCATCTGCGTCGGCGGCTTGACGTTGTACGCCGTCTCGTCGAAGTTCTGTCATTGCAATAACAATTGCAATTGCAACAATCAACACAATTATCAATTAAGAATTATTGCACGCTTAGCCATTGCACTCTAGTGCACTCGGTCACCTCGAAGATGGGGCGCTTGACCACCTTGCGCAGTGCCACGTCGGGCAGCACGAAGCGGCCACCCGAAGGCGCCGCGCCCGCCAGCTGGAAGACGGAGGCCGGCCGCGGGAAGGACGCGTTGATGTCGTCGGGCGCCATTGCCGCCGAGAGCGCCGGCGGCTCGGCGTTGGGGCCGCTCGGGGGCGCCGCCATCGTCGGTCAGCCGAGTGAAGTTCTGCGTGTCTGTCCAGTTTTGTATCAGGACGGTGGGCCCTAGCCCTCGTCCTCCATCTGTTGGCTATAAATAGAGTATCACGCGTTATGATTGGCGAAAATGGTGTCTCGCTTTTCCGGACGTATTTTGGCCAATTGCGCGATGAGGTATCCGACAGCTTCAAGTGCTGCAGTCATTTGACAATCATGCGGACGCTGATCGTTGGCGGCGGCTTGACGGGCGCGGCGCTCGCCCGCCTGCTGCGCGAGGCCAGGCAGGCGGCGCAGGTGGTGCTCTGGGACCGCAACAACATCCTGGGCGGGCGGGTCATGGCCAGGTAGGCGCGCGCACTGCATAAAGGGGGGGGGATGAAGGGGATGGTTGACACCATTGTGGCTGGTAGGTCGTTCCCCAAGCAGCGCGACGTGCACGTGGACATGGGGGCGCAGTACTGGACACCAAGGACGGACCGCAACGACGACTTCCGCCAGCAGCTGACGAAGAGCGGGCGCTTAGTGGAGTTTGCGGAGAACGAGATCGCGATGGACCCGTACCAAGGACCTGTCAAGATGCACCTGGTGTGTCCCGACCGCAAGGGCTTCCGCGCCATGGTGGAGGACTTGCTGCAAGGTGAGATGGGCTGCTGGGGACGGAGAGTTGGGGGACAGAGGGGCTGAGGTTTTAACTTGATGTGGTTTCAGGGACGGAGATGAAGCTCTCGACTCACTTAGAGAGCTTCGAGGTGCTGGATGACAAGAGCATCCGGGTAACCACCAGCGAGGGCAAGGAGGAGATCGTGAACGAGCTGGTGTTGACCTGCCCCATCCCGAACGTGAGATCCTCACCAACGTTTCGGAGTTTGAAAGTATTTCGTGCCGTCCGAAAGTTCTCTAAAGTTTATGGCACGATGTGTGTTTACCCCAGGTTCTGTCAATTCTGAAGAAGAGCACGTCGCTCGATGTTGCGCCGGAGATTCTGCGCTCGTTGGAAGGCATCACATACTCCCAGCGGTTTGCTGCAGCCTACGTCTTCGACAAGGAGGCGGCTGCGGCGGTGAAGGAGCTCGGGTGGACGGCCAGGTACGTCTCTCGCGACGAGAGCGACGTCATCCGCTTCGTGTGCTGGGACCACCTCAAGAAGCAGGCGGAGGACCAGTCTCACCCGTCGCTGATCGTGCACACGTCGGTGGACTTCGGGTCCACTTTCATGGACGACACTCGCCACAACGACGAGATCCTATCCATCATCACCAAGTCGCTCCGGGAAGTTTTGCCGACGCTCCCCACCCAGCAGGACGCGCGTCTGCATCGTTGGCGGTAAGTCTTCTATCTCCATAAGGAAGTACCGATTTGCTGCTGTCAACTTACGAGATGCTGTGGACCATGTTCAGTATTTCACAGGTGACCGTGCCGTACCACGACCCCAGCATCGCCGAAGGTGAGGAGCCGCTGTCGGCTCTTGTGCTTAGTGCCAAGCCGCCCATCATCGTGGCCGGCGACAGCTTCCGAGGGTCGAACTTCGACAACTGCCTGGTGTCCGCCAAGGCCGCCGCTAACCTGCTGCAAGGCGGAAGCTCGCTCTAAACAGTTTTTGCAGATCGGTGCCACCGAGATGAATTACCACCTGTCCAAAGTGAAGCCATGTAAGTGTGTCACCGACAACTTATCCAAGCGAGTTTTCTCAAACTAGAACAAGAACACGAGAATCCGGTCACGGTGGTTCATTCCTTCAATCAGGCAAACAAACACCTTTCAATTTGGTGTGCGGCGTACACAAAACAGCCATAGTGAAACCCCGTCGAAAATATCAGGGCTTTATCCTTGTTGGCACCGCGCTCGCAGGTTGGTTTCCTCGTGACAGGCAGCGGCGATGGATCTCCCGGAGCTGAAAGGTAGGGCGCGTGTTCTACCTCTGCGTAAGTGGGGAGGGTCTTTCCTCGACGTCTCACGCGGCCGTTTGCTGCGCCGCTATCCACAGGCTATTTGCGCAAGAAGTCTCGCCATGATCGTTGGCAGCGCAGATACTTTGAAGCCACCACGCACTACCTCACATACTACAAGGTCGGTAGAACGCTCCTTCTGCTGGGAGGTAGAACGCGCTGCAATTCCTCTAACTCGACGTGTCGTATCCACTCACTGCGTAGAACCGGGAGAGCGAGAAGCTGCTGGCCTGCATCGACCTGTGGCGCACGCAGACCATCGCCTTCAACCCCGCGGACGGAGACCAGCTCGAGTTCTCCATCGCCATCGGCGACCAGTCGTATCTGCTCAAGGCCGACAGCCAGGACGACGCCGCGCGGTGGGTCAAGGGGCTGCAGGCGCGGCAGCACCGGCCCGAGGGCACGCCCTCCGAGGTCTTCAGTCTGCGCAGCGAGCACATGGACGCCGAGAGCGACGCGTCCTCCAGCGAGTACGGCGGCCGACGTCCCAGGGGCACGTCCTCCGACTCGGGCAGTCGGCGCTCGTCCCTTTCCTTGTCCTACGTCGAGACGCAGAACCCCGTGGTGCCCAACGCCAACGCCATCGCGCGGCTCTCGCTGTCGCACGCCGACGCTCCGAACCCAGTGGTGCCGAACGCCAATCTGATTGCTCGCGCGTCCTTCTCGCACGCAGACGCGCCGAACCCCGTGGTCCCAAATGCGAATAGCATTGCTGCAACCGGAGCGAAGTACCCCATGGTGACTACGAACCAGCAGGTCACGCGGTCGACGGTGACGGCGACTGCCGCTGGAAAGCCGCAGGACGAAGAGAACTCAGCGGAGGCGCCGTGTTGTGCGCCGTGCTCGATCATGTAAAATTGCGACGACGACGAGAGGCGAGTGAGAGCCTCCTTTTTCTTCTTCTTCTTCTTGTTTCGACGACGGTGCGGCGGGTGTCGATCGATGATTTTTGCCAGACTCTAGAGCTTTGGTGCGATCTGTCTGCCGAGCCGTCTTTTGTAGACCGTACGAACTCCTTCGAGCTGGTGCCTCCTGCGTGGGGGGAACACCACGGCTGCTTATTAAATATACTGATGAACGACAGGCAACTCGGACTGCAGGATACAAGCCAATTGTTGCCGTTGAAGTTGTCAGCCAGAGACCAGTTGGATGTACCACTCTATCGGTACACTAGTGTGCATGTACATAATCGCTGTTTTCGACACCTTGATCCTCGACATAAGACAGCAGGCCACCGCCCGAAGCAAGCGCAGTCAGTCATGGGAAGCTCCGACGGTACGTCCCCACAGCCTCTGAGGCTCTGCATGCGGCCGCGCCGCCTGCCCACCGAACTCTTGGTACGACCTAACACGCCTCCTCGCCCCGTTTCCCGCAGAGGACGAGCGCAAGAAGCGCAGCATCAACGAGATGTTCGGCGACGAAGACTCGGACGACTCTGGCGACGAGCAGATCCCCCGCAGTGCGTGTCTCTCCTTCCCGCGCGATAGAGCAGTCGCTCCTCTATCCGCCCATGTCGAAATCTGACGAAAGCGCGTCTTTCTGCCTGCTCTGCGTCATTTTCGACAGCCACGACGACCACCACCACCGCCGACGCCTCGGGGTATTTTTGACATGAGTTTTCGACACTGTCGATAATACCAAAGTACTAACGTAGTACTTTTTGTGTATACTACTATTACTACTACTACCTACAGGCTCTTCGGCTCGGACTCGGAGAGCGACGACGAGGAGGAGCAGAAGCCCGTCAAGCGCGAGGCGTCGCCGCCCCCCAAGCGTGTCAAAAAGTCCCGTGACGACGATGCCGGTCGAGCCAAGCGCCGCGACGGAGCAGACGAGTACGACTCGGGGGAGGAGGCGGTGGCCACCAAGGACGACGACGACTTCATCGACCGGGAGGACGACCTGGCCGACGTGCTGGGCGAGTACGACGACGACCGCCAGCAGTTCGACGACGAGCGGCCGCTGGACGAGCCGCAGCAGACGCAGGAGCAGAAGGACGACTTCTTCGACCGGACCCTCAAGTCGCTCAAGACCGGCCGCTCCCGCACCAAGCTCAGCCTGTCGCCGCAGGAGATGGAGCAGATCACGCAGGAGGTGCTCTACCGCATGGACAAGGCCTACGCGGACGACCTGGCCAGCATTGCGGAGCGCCGCCCGGCGCTGGAGAAGATCAAGTTCGTGGGCAGCGCTCTGCACGTCCTGCGCAAGTTGCAGTTCCAGCCCATGCTTCTGGATTTCGACCTGCTCACGGTGAGGTTGCTGTGATGAGGTTGATGGCGGGTGGGAAGGCGGTGCTGATGGTGGAGGGGCTGTTCTGCTTGTGCGAGCAGATTGTGAAGAAGTGGATCCAGCCGCTGGAGGACGGCACGCTGCCGAATGTCGGCTTGCGTACCAAGATGCTCGAGATGGTCAGCAAGATGCCAGGTATGTTGTCTGCAGAATGCAGAGGTCGTTGTAGGCACTGGTAATGACTGGCGTCTTCTCTCTGTAGTGTTCAAGGAACACTTGAAGCGCAGTGGTCTCGGAAAGGTGGTGATGGTGTTGATGAAGCACCCGCAAGAGGTAAGCGATAAACGATGGAGCTGCTTCGTACTCGTGTACAGGGGTTCTAACAGTGCAGTTCATTTGTATGGAATAGACTCCCGAGAACAAGGAGCTATGTCGCAGTTTGGTGGAGCGTTGGAGCCGTGCGGTTTTCAACAAAACTCTGGACTTCTCGAAGTTGGCCGAGCTGGAGGCTGAAAAGGCCGAAAATGAGATGTACCGCCGTCGTGAGCGCGCGTAAGCTCCCGCTTATTCATCCAAGATTGTTATCTTTGTTGATTCTGACACGCTGGATGTTGCACAGACGTAAGCACAAGAAGGCGAAGAACAAAGCACACGCCAGCGATCGTGGTGGCAACGTTTTCAACGCTCGCAGTGGCGACAACGATGTGAAGGCCGATCCATCAGAGCGCGCCGAGTTGCCCGAGCAGCTGCACATTGACTTTTTGCTCCGTCCTCAGTCCAAGGTGGACATGAATGCGGTGCAGTCCAAGAAGGTAGACCCTGATTCGCGGAAGGCGCGTTTGGTCAAGCGTATGCAGGAGATTGCTAAGCCCGGCAGGAAGAGCAAGCGGGCCATGGGGGTCAGCATCGAGGGAAGATAAACAGCTCAGTCAGCAGCGAGTTTGCCGGTCCTATGGTTGGTACGGACAGGAGCCAATGCGATTCCGATCCTGTAACTTGTGTGCCTTTTGATAGCCGTCGATTTCTTTACTTTTTGCATACACGCTCCTGATTTCCGCTACACTTGCCTCCTCCGTTTTCCATCAGCATTACTGACTTACTTGAAGTATTATTGTTGTGCTGCGATGTAGGTTGCGATGGTGCTATGCTGAAACACCCAGGAAACGGCGAGCTGGAAACGACGCATGGTGCTGACATTTGGAGCTGCATGAAAATAGGTGCATGAAATCTACACACTGACTGGCTGGCATGGTGAGTAAGCAGCTGCGCCGCCATCAGACTGAAGGTGGACAAGCTACTGATGCGGATGGCAATGCCGGTGGTAGCCACAGAGCTGTACCAAAGTACCAGTGCGCAGTGACTCGAGTCGGGGAAAACAAGAAAACAAGATGCAGGAGGGCGAGAAGCGAAGCTGAGTTCAGTGGCAGCACTGGAGAAGAACAAGAGGATGATGAAGAGGAAGAAATCGAGAACTCACTTCAACTCACAACTCGCTACGGCAATCAACTCGGCGAGTTGCCGGATTCTGAGCGTGTATTTCCTGCACCGACAAGTCATGTTGCCGCGCTTAATCGCGAGTTGAAGGCCCTGGAGACGCGATACTTCAGAACTCGACTGAACCTGGAAAAGGCCACGGAGAAGGTGAGAACTGCAGTTTTCATTACCTTTAATTGCCAGCGCTGAGTTGCTTAACGTATTCCCCAGAATGACCAGCTTCGTCGCGAGATGAAGAAAGTAGTAGGACACACTTCAAAGCAGGAGCGCGAGATTTCCAAGCTACGGCACTTGGTACGTACTTGTTCAGTTTGCTAGTTGCAGGATCACTTTCGTATCTGATGATGTGGATTGACATTCCTTTTTTGTTTAGATTGACCGCATCCAAGCTGAGCGTAAGCAACTCGAACAGCAGGCCATCAACAACAGGGACTACGCCAAGAAGATCGAGCATCGATTTTTCATGGGCACCAAAGGTCAGTCGCTTGCTCAGTGCAACCTTGAGCTCAGTTCCCGGTTACGAGCCCTGCAAGATACCCTCAAGAGAAAGGATCAGGCTTTTGAGCAAACTCAGCAAGAACGTGACGAAGCACGCGATAAACTTGCAATCGTCCAACGCGCTCTGGATACGCGGCTCGAATCGTACGAACTGAATGGCAGCTTGCACACGGGTCTGCTCTTCGAGATCTCAAAGCTCCAAGACCATAGCGAGGCGTTAGCTCTTCAACTCGCTCAAGAACGGAAGCTGATGTCAGCACTTGGAGTTCAACTGAAGAAGTCTCAAAAGCGCGAGGAAGAACTAGAGGATGCGCGAACAGTTCGTGAGACCTGGGTAGCTACATTGGAAAAGGAACGCGCTGCGCTCGACGAAAAACTTGCTCAGCTGTCTGGTGACGTGCAGACCGCAGCATGCGAAAAGGCCACACTTCTCCGCTTCATTCACGAGCAAGCTGAAGCCAAGTTCCAACTGGAAGCACGACTCAAGGACGAGCAAGCACAACGGCGACAGGAAGTTGACAGGGCACAGCACGCGCTACGGCTCTGGGAAGAGGAAAGACAGCAGCTCAAAACCGGTTTACAGACTGCTCGGCAGGAGTCTGAACGACAGCGAGAGGAGCTCGATCGAATATTGACTTCACTTCGGGAGCAGCAGGAGGTTAACTCGAAGCAGCGAGTACGAGAGGCCGAGATGAAACTGGAGCTGGAACGGATTGAAAATGCTCGCAAAAAATGCGAGGACGATTTCTTAGCAGCTAAAGATGTTTGTCGCGAACTCCAAACAACCATCGAGCAGCACGAGGAAAATGGACGCCAACTCCGCTCTGAGATCGACGTATTAGAGACAACCCGACGCGAGTTACTCGGGCAGATCGAGACGAAGCAAACTGAGGAGCGTGCTCTTCGCGAGGCAATGGAGGGTGCTCTACAGGACTTGGCTGCACTGTCCAAACAGCGGAACGACGCGGCGAAGGCTATGAGCGAGGCTGTGACTATCAGTGCTTCTTCGCTAGAAGAGCAGCAAACGCTTGAGCGCCAGGTGGAGGTACAGCGCACGCAGATTGAAAAGCTGAAGAGCGCCAAGAACTTGCTGCAGAATGCCATGCTGGAGCAACTAGCTGCCCTGCGCAAGCAATTGCATGTGGAACGCCGTCAACGGATCGAGGCGGAAGCGCGGCTGAAACATTTGAAACCTTCACCACCTCCTGTATCAAGTGCGCGTCGCGTGGCTTCGGTACTTCCAACGGCAGAAGTAGCAGATCGTCATGAAGAGGAAGAAACTCGAAGACCGCCGGAGGCTGTTGACTGGGAAGTACCGCAACCTTTGCCCCCTCCGTCGGCTCCGTTGCCATCTCCAGCCCCACTTCCTCTATACCTGTCCACGGGGCCGCTGAGCCATCGATCCGAGTCGGATTTACCGTCAGCTTTGCCATCACCATCGTCGTCATCGTCTTCTTCATCCTCCTCGTCTGGTGATGAACGAGATGTGTGCGAAGCTTTAGAAGACGAATTCAGCCCCGTCAAATCTGTGTCGATACCCTCCTCATTCATTACTCCGCTGCCAACCGACGATCAAGCTGAATCTGAAGCAGAAGCACACATATCCTTGCTGGAGCTAGCAGGAGACATTCAGACGTAAGACTCGTGTAAACAAAGCAAAATAAATAACTTTTGAACAGGGTCACAACATCCTGCCTGCCAACACCACCTACATGGAGCATAAGATGTCGCCATGGAGATAGCCCACGTGCTTGCCTCCCCACGTGAGGGTCACATCAAATGGGATCGGGTCAGCTTCACAGAGCATGGGAGCTGCGTGCATCATCAAGTCCGACTCCTTGAGGCATAGTACGCCCTGACCCCCATGGCCCTTCTCGGCTTCGATGCTGATTGCAATGTGCACCCCGCCATTTACTGCCTTGGTGATGGCCGAGTGTGTCACGCCATTCGCCATCGCCTCCCTCCACGACGCAGTGCGGAAGTTCGTGTACGCTAGCTGAGACTCCTCGTCGTCGTCGACGCGAGCACTGGACTGGAAGCCGTTCTGCACCAGGTGAGCGACTTCGTACACCTTGCGCTGGAGAGCATATACATCCTCTGACGGCAGGGGGAAGATGGTTGAGATACTCACAGGCTCCACAGGAACCAGCTCCAGCCGAGCCGCAGCGAGCGCGGAGAGGCGATCGTTCGTCATGACTAAGGGCTGTGTTCCTCCCGGTCCGACCGTGAAGTCCGAATACTGGTTGGGTGTTGTGGTCCTCGAGCTCGTGCTGCTACCCGAACGTAGTCGGCTCTTTCGTAGTACTCGCCCGACTACCTGCGCTATTGATGACTTTCTTCGACTCGTGGATACCCGAATACTGTGGCGTGATGACTCGCCGCTGCTCGTAGTGCTGTTCGAATTGATAGCACCACGACTGCTTTGACTCCGCCTACCTGTTGTTCGGCTGCCCGATTGGTTTGACCCGTGGCGAGATCCATGCCCTCGCCAACGGTATCCGGCGGCCTGCAGGATAGAACCACCACCACTGTCTCGCTCTTCGTAGGTCCAGATATTCGCATCCAGCTTTACCAGTTTGATCTTGAACTCGTGCACGTCCCTCTTCTCACGGAGAGTATGGTTGCCCTGGCGCAAATCAGCAATGGCAGCTTCATCCATGTTGTACGAAAAGAAGCGATCAATCTCCAGCTCGTAAATGCTGCAGACTGGTTTGTGCGTGGATGTCACAATTTTCTCACACGACCAATAACTAACATTTTTGAGGCGCTGCTTCGTGTCACTTAACGAGTGAGCCAAGATGCGGTCCTTGTACGCAGGTGGAGAGTCTCCGACCAGCATTTCCTCTCCAGGCTGGCAAAACAGGTCTCGGCACGAACGCTCCCCCATCATCGAAAACGTAGCAGCGACACCAATCTTACGCGGGAATGAAGGTAGGAACCGGATGGGGGGTTCTTCAAACCCTGTGAAGATTTCCTTGGCTTCAATTGATGCGCGTAGCTCATCATACCGAAGAACCTCCTGCCACTTGCGAGCTGTGTTCTCGGTGACCAAATCAGACTTTGCCAAGAGATCTCTGATTTTCTTGTGGTATCCACGAGCAAGCGGCACGAAATGACCGCTGGACGCCAGTCGATCTATCGCACGGTGCATGCTACCCGAAGCCGATAGTCCTTGACGTTCATCTGGAGCGTGTGTTGGGAGCTGCTCATCCAGGAAAGAAACCCATGTGTTGGATTTGTAAACCTTTTCGGATTCTTGGACTGGTTCGACCCCTTCGTGAATAATAATTGCCAGACTTCCAGGGTCCCGATCGGTCAAAGTGCGCACGTCTGGTTGTCGCGGAGGGCGATCAGTTGGTGACTTTAGCACGGTGAATGGTAGGTCGTCCTCGCAGGAAGTGAACACTTCCTCATAAATACTGTCACCACTTGCTGATGACGAAGCTGCGGCGCTGCTGCGCTGAGTATCCCAGCTCTCGCTGCCTTCCTCCAAAATAACACTGTCGTGCTGAAAGTCTGCTGACTTGTTGTTGCTCTTCCCCTCGGTTCTGCGGATTGCCTTAATCTGCGCTTCGATCGCGGTACCGGTTGCTCTCTTTAGACACTCCGCCTTGTACGCTTGATCAATAGATGCGCCCAGGGTAGATGTAGACATATCTACGTCGTAGTTCAAATTTCCGGAGAGAATCGTGTGGTGGTATAGATTCGGGAAGTCCACTGCGGCGCGGTCTGCATCCATTCCAAACGAGTGGATAAGGCTAGAAGCCACTGCGTGCTTTGTGAACACGTCGTTTTCCACTGGCCTGTAGAGTCGCTGAGAGCTGTTGCTGAGCGAAGTGCCGAGGTTGCACGAGACAAATGCGATGGACGCATCGAAGTAGCGGATGGGGATTCCCACGACCTCGTTGAACGTCTTCCGCTGGGCCCAGATTCGTCCATCGGCTGCTTGAAACTTTGCATTGCCACTGGCGTCGTCGGCATTATTTACAAAAACAATTTGACACACCGACGCCTACAAAACATACCAACACACACACACATCAGCTATCAACTAGCAGATAGAACCGCTCCCGTCCGCAAAACTTACGTCTTGAACGTGGCCTCGCACAGCCGTTCCAGCAATTGAAGTGATGGAACGGTAGGCTGTAGGGTAATTCACTTGAAGGAGGTATCCTCGGATCACCTGCTCGATTGTCTGCACCTCGACGCAATGCTGAAGCGAGAACACGTACAAATCCTTCCCTGGCGGGATCCAATCTTCCAGGTTGGTCGGACACGGAGTCCAGTTCATATCGAACGTGGTGACGAAGATGGTCGCTGTGCCCATGTGATGTCGCTCCTGTTCGCGCATCCGCACTGACTGGAGCAGCATGTCTTCTGAGAGCTTGCTGTTCTTCGTGGACGACCCGCCGTTACTGACCCACGGCTCGCGCACATGGCGCACGACCCAGATGTGGAACTTGCCGTAAATGACGGCGTTGATGAAGCCTTGCAGCGGCACGATCGTGGCGTGCAGCAGGTCCAGCGTGAAGGACGTGTTGCCCGAGAAGGTGGCGTACGCGCGGTCGACCACGGCCGGCAGCCAGCACAGGATGAAGCCCGAGATGTAGACCGTGAGGTTGTGCACCACGGCGTAGTAGGCGTCGTTGGCGTCGTCGTTCTCGTACGTCTTGAGGCGCTTCTTCATGTTGATCTTGACCAGCACGAGGAACGTGGTCATGGCGATGCCGCCCACGATGACCCAGAAGTAGAGCACGCCGAACATCCACCAGAGCTCCTCCGTCCTGTCGTCCTTGACCACGACCCAGCACCAGAGCCCGGCGTCGCCGAACTTGTTGAAGATGAGGCAGATGGACGGGATGCCGAGCGTCAAGAGCATCGTGCTGAGGATGTACCACTTGATCTTCTTCATGAGCATCTGCTGGTCCTCGCCCATGCACACCCAGCGGTACAAGTTCAGCGCCATGATGAAGTTCCACGCGATGGGCGCGCCGTCCCCGAACGTGATGACTGAATAAGTTAACAAGTAAATAAATAAATAAGTAAATAAATAAATAAATAAAATGAATTGAGTGCGTACTGAAGGCCTGGATCTTGCATATGGGCGTGACGGGGTCGCCCGCGTCCTGGTTGAAGGTCTCCGTGGGGAGGACGCCGAACGCGCGGCCCGTGGCGCCGAAGAGGTCCTGCAGGTAGCAGGTAGAGTGTTAGAGCGGAGGGTAGAACGAAGGGTAGAACGGGAGGTAGTACCAGGTAGGCGATGATGTGGATGAGCTCCTTGGTCACGTCCAGGTGGTGGGCCGACGCCGCGTAGAGCGACAGCGACTTGGCCTTGAGGCGCCGCGCGTACCAGTAGCGGCCGATGATGTAGAAGGCGCCCACGATGGACAGCACGGAGGACGTGGCCGACGCCACCGTCTGGTAGTGCTGGTGGCGCGCCTCCGTCGACGACGACGGCGTGCCCATGGGAGTGATGGTCACTTGCCTCCCAAAGGCTCAATTGCGAAGTGACCCGGTTCGAAGAAACTTTTCGGCCAATCCCGTGTGCTGAGCCCGCCGAGAAACTGGGCTAGCTTCAAATATAATTACCTCTGTAAACACAATCTAATGTAATCAATTAATATGTTGGAGAAGACCTCTGTAACTGCATGTTCGTGCAGTCATGAATGGTATCCACGACAGACAAAGTGACGGCGCTGCTAGTGACACACACCGCGTAAGAGTGGGACGAGAGACTGTTGCCCCATCTTTGCAAGGCAGTCTCTCTTCGCAACCTGCATGCACCACGGTCAAGCTGCTCTGACTTGTGCTGCCTGCTGCTGCTTTGGGGGCGATCGCATGGCGGCGCTTTTTCCGTTGTTGTGACGGTACACGGATAAAGCGTCGAAATGGCTGCAGCTCTCGGTATGGTTTAACACGCGGCGACTGGCTTCGGAGCTTGAACATCCGCCCGCTGGAGCCTTGAAGCTGGTGGCCGCAGACCCGTCTAAGCGCAGCGCTTGCACCAAATCGAGAGCAAGGAAGGAAAGCATGCCGGTGGTTGCTCTCCTGACTTTAAAAAGTCTTGATGGAGGCCCTTCATCATGAAGCATGAAGGCTTCACGCCAATGCTAGAGAGCAGCAGGATTCGTCGTTCCCTCCAATACCCCCGCGCGCTTCTGCAACGACAACTTCAGTTCTGAACAGCAACATAGTCAGTGGGCGTTACAATCTGTCTGCGCCTGTTGAACCCATCTCAGCGACTGAAGGTTTACAGTGTCATCTCGGTTATGTCCGTCCGTCCGCGAGGAGGCGCGAGCCAAAGGTCTTGCTTGACATGGATACACTTTGTATCACTCGCCGCCATGGACACGACCGACGCGCCCCAGCTCATCGAGCACGTGAACCAGAGCGTCAACTTCACGCCCAACGACTGCCGATGGATCCCCGGATCGGCGCGCTTCGTGGCCATGGGCATCTACCCCAAGGCCACGGGCGCGCTGACCATCTACGGACTCGACCAGGGCCAGCTCAAGACGCACGCGGTGTTCGAGAAGCCGCACGGACTCAAGTGCGGCACCTTCGGGGCCTCTGCTCTGGAGGACAGACACCTGGCCACGGGCGACTACGGCGGCGTCATGAGCGTCTGGTAAATCGCCAACCCTGGGCTCGAAAGAACGAGCTCCAAAGCTCCAGAATTGACCTCGCAAGGGCTGACAACAGATACTGTACTGTGCTGCTTGTTCTTGCTGTGGACAGGGACCTGGAGAGGGCCGACGTGCCGGTGTACTCGGCACAGGCGCACAAGTCCATTGTGAACGCCATTGACGGCTGCGGGGGCCAGAACATTGGCAGCGGCGCCCCGGAGATCGTCACGGGCGGACGCGACGGCTGCATCCGAGTCTGGGACGTGCGCGTGCCCGAGCCGGTGGTGACGCTGGAGCCCAAGGAGACGGACACTGCTCGGGATTGCTGGACCGTGTGCTTCGGCAACTCGTACAACGACGTGGAGCGCTGCGTCGTGGGCGGCTACGACAACGGCGACATCAAGATGTTCGACCTGCGCACGAACTCGCTGCGGTGGGAGACCAACTGCCAGAACGGAGTCGTCAATGTGCAGTTCGACCGGAAGGACATTGAGATGAACAAGCTGCTGGTGACCACGCTCGAGTCCAAGTTCCGAGTCTACGACCTGCGCACTTTCCATCCGGAGCAAGGCTTCGCGTGCATGACGGAGAAGGCGCACAAGTCCACGATCTGGCAGGGCCGCTTCCTGCCGCAGAACCGTGACGTGTTCATGACCGGTGGAGGCAACGGCGGCTTCAATTTGTACAAATAGTACGTGGTGATGCTGTGTGTGTTGCGTAGGTTGGTGTCGGTGGGTCTAACCACCGCCTGGTGTTGTTGTGTGTATCTTCAGCCATTACCCGCTCTCGAGAACGGCGAAGGACGCTGACGGACGACTGTATGGCGTATGCGGCACAGTCGAGCTGCTGAACTCGCGAGTGCTTTCGACTCAGCCGATTGTCAGCATGGACTGGAGGTACGCAAACAAAATCTTCAGCTACTCAACTAAAGTGCTTTGTTGCTAACCATTTGGTTGCTCTGGCAAATGTCATTGTGGTCCTACAGCCCGGATCGTGAGGGCCTCTGCACCTTGGCGTGCTTGGACCAGACTGTCCGCGTCTACATCGTCACGAAGACCAACAAGTACTAGGTCGCGCCTGCCTTTTGGATGAACGGGGTGTACCAGTAGCCCGATCACTCGTTCTGCATTTTATTTCATAAAGAGAATCGAGACGCTGTCTACTCCACCGCTACAAGCCCAGCCGGGTTCACGTTCACGTTGGAGGTCAGCGGTTTGAAGCCAAGGGCTCGGATTTCCTCCTCTGGGATGCCAAACTGCGTTAACTTCTCTGTGAACGTTCGCAGTGTGTCGTTGTAGGCCTTGCTCTCTTTAGTCACGCTGTACTGCAGCTTGCGGATCTTGGTATTCTTCGAGTCCAACAAGGCGTCGAGCGTCTCAGTCACACGGCGTGCCTGCACTGGATCAAGATTCGCAGCGAGCAAAATCTCTTGCAGTTGAGCGCCTTTACGGGCGTGTTGGTCGTCCATGGCGGCTAGACGCTGCTCCAGGATGAGGTTCTTGCACTCGCCCTTTTTGTGGATCGTCTGGACGGTGTGCTCGAAGGTGTCGTACAGCGCATTGCGATCCGACTCCATAGTGCGGTACTTGGTTGTGAGATCCGCTTGCCGCTGCTTGAGGTCGTGCACCTGCTGCGCGAGGTACAGCAGCCGCGCCTTCGCGTTGCGCAGCGATAGTTTGTCCTTCTGTTCGTCCTTGAGCTCGTGCCGCAGGTGCTCCACCTCCTGGATCGCAGCGGCTAATGGCTCCGACAGTCGCTTGTTCTCCTGGGAGACATCGTGCATGAGCTTCGTGTTGGCCGCTGCCTTCTTCTTCATGGCGGCGATCTCGTTCTTGAGCGAGTCGATGAGTCGCAAGTTGTCCTTGGTGATGTCGTTGTAGTAGTTTTTGATCTGCGTGAAGGCCTTCTCGTGGTTCTTCATCAGGTCGTTGATGTGCAAGTTCTTGCGCTCCTCGATCTCGTGGATGTCGACTTTGCGGCGCAGCTCGAGCGACTCCTGAAGCTCTCGCAGACGCTGCTGACAGCGACCTTCGAGCGCCGCGTTGTTCTTCTCGAACTGCTCGCGCAGCTTCATCAAGTTCTTCTCGTGCGCCTGCTTCATCTGCTCGATCTCGTCTTCGTTGGACAAGTCGCGCTCCTTCAGCTCGAGCTTGAGCGACTGCTTGGTGCTGCGCAGCACCGTCTCGCGGTGCTCGTGCAGATCTCGCTCCTCGTCCAAGTGTCCGGTGCCGTCCGCCTGCACGCGCTTGAGGTTGTTCTTGTGCTCGTAGTCCAGGTGCTTGACCTTCTGCACGTACACGCGCACCTCGACGCGGTGGTTGTCCTCCATGATCTCCATCTCGCGGTCCTTGGCCATGATCTGGTTCTCGTGGTCCTGGATCTCCTGCTTGGTGATCTCGTAGAACGACTCGATCATGTCCTGGCAGGCAACAACAGAGCCACCAAAGCGTCAGCTGAGACCTTCAAGTTGAAGTTGTGGACTGTAGACGAATGGACCAACTCGCTCGTGCTGCACATAGTTGCGGTCCACTTGGGCCTTCTCCAGCTGCTGCCTCAGCATCTGAATCACCTCCTTGAGCATCGGGACGTCCATCGTGTCATACTCTGCAGCCGACAGTCAGGACCAAAGCAAAGCGTTCTTCTAGCAGCGATAGGGCAGGACGTACCCGAGGGCTCCTCTGGCGGAGGTTCCTCCTCCTTCTTGCCCTTCTTGCCCTTCTTTCCCTTCTTCTTGGGCCCCATGGCTCACCCACCACCTGCTTCACTTGCTCTGGAGCTCTAGACACTAAGTACTCACGAACGAACGCCGAGGACGTTACGCCGGACGAGATGGTGCCCCTTTGACCCTTTCTTTGATAAGGTGCTAGTCAAGATTTGGCACGTCCCTTCACCTCTCGACGTCCATGGGGAATGCGCGATCCAACACGAGGAGCTTGGCGAGTGTGCACTACATGAGCGTCTCGGGCGACGAGAGCAAGTGGGTGTCGTATAGTCGAGATAGAGCTTGAATGTAGTTGGGTCCTGGCTGACAGACACGCGTGTGTGTTGATGCGCTTCAGCTCGACGATGTACGAGGAGCCTCTGCTGGACAAGGAGCGGCAATTGCAGCAGAAAGCTCGGGACGACTCGGTCGACCTCGGGACGGTGATCCACCAGCTCAACAGCTTCTTTGCGGTCGTTTGGCCAGTCTCCACTGCCATCATCTGCTCCAGGTACGCACATTCACAATGAAGTTGATATCATGATAAGGCTAGCTCATCTCAATTGCAATATCGCCACCAGTCTCGCTGCCTCGTACATTTCGGACCCTGCCATGAAGCAAGCCATGACGTAGGCTGAAGCTTACAGCCCTAGGGAGGAGCTGAATTGAGTCATTGGCTAACGAGATTGTTTGCAGGACGTACATGTACTACCGAGACATCGACTCGTCCGAGTTGTCGACGGCTGCGAAGACGGAGGAGGCGCTGCTCAATGCGCTTCTGGTGATCGTGTTCATCGCCTTCCTCACCTTCGGGATCGTGCTGCTCTACAAGTGCAACGGCATGCACATCTTCGCCGGGTATTGCATCCTGTACTCGGCCGCGCTGCTGGGTCTCATGGGCTCCAAGCTGGTCATCATCGTGCTGTGCAGCAACTTGCACTGGGTCGTCGACCGCATCTCACTCGCCATTGTCATGTACAACTTCGCCATGGTGGGCGTGCTGAGCATTTTCTACCAGAAAGGCATCCCGGGGGCGCTCGAACGGGGCTACCTCATCACCAGCAGCGTCATTGTCGCTTGGCAGCTCGCACAGTTGTCTGAGGTAAGGCGAATTCCACTTGGCCATGAGCCACACTGGTCTAACATTGTGCTGTTCCCACAGTGGAGCGTGTGGATGCTTCTGCTTCTTTTAGGCTTCTGGGACCTGTTCGCTGTCTTGACACCGATGGGTCCGCTGCGCTGCCTGGTCGAACTCGTGCAGGAGAAGGGGACACCAATCCCCGGTCTTCTGTTCGAAGCTGACGTGGAAAGCGCCCACATCGACGAGAAAAACAGCGTCCAGTCTGAGCCTGTGAACGTGCCGAGGCGAAGATTCGCGACCCGCGACACCCTGCCAGAGGAAGTCTTCATCCAGCGCCTGTTGCTTGCCGGATGCGCTGATAATGCGGTGCAAGGTCGCGATGCGGTCGATGCGTCTCAGTTTCGGCGCCAAATTCAAGCTTTTCTGTACGACCAGAGCTCTCAGTGCCAGAACCGAAGCGAGGAGCTCGCTCGCAACTTCGATCGCAACCAACTCCGTCTCTGGAGAAACCTCTACAGCTACTACGGCGTCGACTTCGTATCGACGCAGCAGCCGTATCCGGGTATCCAGGTCGTGTTCGCCGGTTCTGCTGACAAGTGTCCGAGTCGTGGAGAGGACCAACCGGACAAGTCCATCAAGCTTGGCCTGGGGGACTTCATCTTCTACAGCGTATTGGTTGCTCGTGCGTCTCTTCATGGCTTTGCTGTCTTTGCGGCCTGCTTCCTCAGCATCCTCGTCGTAAGTGCACCACCCGCTAGCTGTTTGGTTTGCTGTATAACCACGACTAACCGGGTCTGGTTTGATACGATTTTCCAGGGACTTGCAGTGACTCTGTACTTGCTCGCGCGCTTCGACGCATTGCCCGCACTTCCGATCTCGCTGTTTCTGGGCATTATCGTCTACCTGCTCACAATCACCCTCTTGTCTCCACTGCTGGACGAGCTCCAGGCAAGCAGCGTCTTCGGCATCTAGAATGTAGTTACTGGGATCGCACCCCCTTGCATCGTGCCTCGGGCGCCGTCAGACACACACCGTTTCTCGGGTCGTTTTTCGGGGTAACGTGAACAAGCAGTGCCTCTTGAATCAAAGTCTTGATTGCGGTGGGAACCTTCCTGCGTATCTTGAACGGCGCCCGCGCGCGCAGCGTGCCACGTTAGTCATCAAGACGTCAGCCCGAGCGTCTACGTAGTCGATGAGGCTGCAGCCCTTGCAGCGCCGTGCATCAGCTAAAATTTGGCCAAAACGTTTGCCCTGGAACAATATACAGCGGAAACCTCAGAGTTCCGTTGAGTCATTCACATCTGAGTTTGCAGGAAAACGGGCTGCACGCCAAAAATGCCACCAAAACGACATGCGCGCTGCATCCCATTGCGGTGGCAAACCACCAGCTAGTGCTGCTGCTTCTTTGCAGTCCACCACAACAGCAGATGGGTCTTCTGGATAAGAGCGTTTGAGTTACTGGTAATACCCACCGTTTAACCTGCCGCAGAGCACACAGTGCGAAGGATGAAACGGATCCCTTAAAGATACCGTGAACCGGCTACAACTTCAACATGGACGATAACTGCCAGCAGGTGAAGCATTGTCCGTGCGAAAAGATCAATGGGAGATCAATGCGTGCGATTTGGCCGTCGGCGCCGCACTCCATCGCCATGATAAAGAGCCGAGGTGTCGCTGGGGTGCGTGTCGAGCAGAAACAGATTATTCGGGGCACGCGAGGCGATCCGTTACAGCCCCCAATGCGCGCCGCACTATTCTCCAGCTTGCAGGCACGCAGACTTCAGTAGTTTCGCGAAAAAAATGCCGCAGCCACCGAATGCAGGCATCTGAACTCGAGCTCCCCCTCCGCCGCTTGCATGGAGAAAAAATAGTTTCGTGAAACTTCCAGTCCCTCTTTCGGGGTGCTTCCTTTCAGTGGCCTCTCGATCCTTGCGCAAAGAGGTTTCCCAGCATTCAAACACTCACGCCGAGCCGCGGACGAGCTCCGCCCTTCGATCGCAGAGGGGAGTTGAGCATGGAGCCGCCGGGCGCAACGGCGGAGTGGACGCAGGGACGCCCCCTGGCGTCACCAACCGTGACGCCCAGTACCAAACTTGAGTCGGTCGCACCGAGACTCGAACCAGCCCCAGTAGGGAAGCATCCAGGCTGCACGTGGCCACCGGAGTCGACCGGACATCAGCGCTCGGAGATGGTGGCGGCGTGGCAGACTCGGCAATTGCACGAGCCGCATGTCGGCGGAGTCTCTCGCTCCGTGCTGCAACGGTTGTTCGCGATGCCGTCCGAAAGCGCGCCTGGCACACCAGTCCACAGCCCCCGGCGTCGGTGCTCCGCCGCGTCGGCTGCCGTGGCTGCCATGGTGCACAGCCCCCGAGCATTCGCCAACGGCGACCGAAGCCCCCCTAAAACGCGAGACCCCATCGCCCAAACGTATCAGTGCTTCTCGCCGATGCCGGAATTCGGTAGTTACGGAAGCAGTAGCAACTGCAGCAGTCGCTGCAGCAGTCCGATTCCGATCAGCCATTTCCCCGACCACCCGATCCCGTCAGACGACGAAGACGATGAGAGCGAGGAAGAAGTTGTCATGCTGCGCCAACAGGTAGCGCTGCTTATCAAATGTCTTGAGGACGAGAAGAAGCGGCGCGCGTCCGAACAGCACCTCATGCAGACCGTAAGTCAGCACTCTGATGATAGCCACCACACGTAGGAACTGACTGACCACCGTGTGTGCTCATGCAGAAAATCATCGAGCTCCAGGGCTTGATCCGAGGCAACGCGCACGATAACGACGACCAAATGGAATCGAATGCCGTCACTGCTACCAAAGTGAGGCCGTCGGTGGCGCGCGAGAACGAGAGGCTGGAGAACAACCAGGTGAGGCGGTGGTCGGCTCCAGTAGATGAAGATGACGGAGTCGAGTCGTCGCCCTGCGGGTGCTCACCGAAGCAGGTGGACACGAGTGGGGAGGCGGCTGCCAAACTGCAGCTCACGCGGCTCCGTGCACGAATGCACGCTATAGTCATCGACACACAGCGGGAGACACAGTAAGTTACATGCTGCTATCAACCGTCGTTCAGTCAAATGTGATGCAGTTCACTTACCATAGTTTGCCTTCGTGCAGAACACTTCGAGCCCAACTGGAAGGTGCGAAGCGAAACCACAGCAAACGGGAGAAGCAGCTCACGCTCGAGACGACGATCAAAGTCGCAGCACTTGAGCAGAAGCACGCCGTAGCCACGACTCGGCTGGCGCAGCAGGCGGCTAACAGAGCTGCACAAGTGGACAAGCTGCAGGCCGAAAAGCAGGGACTCCTGGCATGTATGCAGGCGCAGCAAGAGCGACTCAAGCAGCTGGAGCTTGCTCTCGGCGGCAAGCAGATCGTGGATGCCTCTCGGTGATCGCAAGTCGAGAGGTGAAGCCCACACGAGCGCCCGTGATTTAAAAATTCTTATAAGTGGTGTATGTGCAGCCTCCGCATACTGCGACGAAGCAGGAAATGCACAAGACTGGGGGCCAGGGAGGAAGGAACTGCATGAACAGGCAGACATCAAAATGGCACAATAGAACAGAGAGAGGAAAAGCATCAGTGCGCTGCATGTAGACGGTCGAAAGTCTACCTGGGCAATCTGCTCTGCTCTCCGCTGTCTCTTGGCATCCCTAACACGCTTCACAGCACACATCATAGCTGAAGTGGTAAGAATTCCACGAACTATAGAATACAATATCAACAGCACAGCCTTGCCACCTGGATACACGCCACAGTCCGACAGCTTGCTCCTTTGCCTTTCACCAAGCGGACGGGCACATCCACCGATGGGGCAGATCAACCAGAATGACCATCATCCCAGAGCCGCTGAACTGGTGGTCCATGTGCGTAGTATATTACGAGGACGCGTTAAACTTCACCCGGATCTCTTCTTCGCCCAAAAGGCCAGCACTGATCGAGTTGATGTTCCCCGTGAATACGCGTCGCTCCCATGTCGCAGTGTCAAAGTACAGGAACTGCGGTGCAAGCGAGCTGTTCGCTAATGAAGGCCCCGTTCCGGAGCCCATCGCACTACCAATGGAACCAATGCTACCATTGCCAGTTGCGCCAGAAGGAGACCCGCTGCTTGACCCGCCTACCGACGAGTTTGCATTACCCGTCAGAAGAGCAGCATCTGCAGGAGACGCACGCTTCAACCAGGTCTTCAGCTCAGCGTGGTAGCGCCACTCGCGGCTGTAGAGCTCCTGCGCCGCGTATGCCTGCAAAACATCCTTGGGCATCGAGTAGAAGATGAAGAACAGCGTCTCGAGGTGGAACTTCGACAGATGCGTCGTCTTAAGCACTGGCGGCTGGTTGTAGTAGCACATCGGCAACGAGAACTGCGGTTCTTTTGTCAACTGCTCTTCAGACCAGGGAGATGCAAACGTAGGGTACAGCGGTCTGGAGGTAAACGCGTATAGCAGGCAGCCACAGGTTAGCCACGTATGTCAGCAGTCTCCGTTGTATCGCCAAAGAACTTACTCTGCTGAGTTGAGGTTCAATCCAAGCGACGTCAGGTCGCAACCCATTGCCAAATTCTTCTTCGAGTCGTTGCCCGGCCGAATGACGGTATGCAGCATTCCCAGCAGCCCGTACTGATTGCTCGGATCCAGCTCGCCATTGCTAGTTTCGTCCGTGGCTGTCTGCTCGTCTGGCCGGGGCGCTCGGAAGTGATCGAACGCCTCGGTGCCTAGATTTACGCTGCCTGCCGCCGCGACTGCCTGCGCTGCACTGCCAGCACGGCTTCCTATCGAAGTGCCACCCTTCTGCTGCTCCAACCGTGAGGACAGCATCCCGTCCGCTGCAGATGAAGTGAAGCTCGAGTGTCTCTTGAGCTCGGTCGGTGGCCGCAAAGGGCTCTTTTCACCGACACCAGGTCCAAACGTCGAGAGTGCAGGGAAGTCCTCCTTCTGGATGACGAACTCGGACGGCTGCCCCCGCATCCGGTCGGCCGCCGTGCCTTCGAAGCTGGAGTCCAGCGACAGCGAGCTCATCCTGTTCACCATTCCGTTAATCTAACCCCGCACTTTTCGCTCAAATCAACTTCAGCTCAGCGTACCGTGATCCCAGAGCGGGGAACTCCGACATGTCGGGGGCCTTGTTCTCCGTTGGCAGCTGGAAATTCCGTCCTGCAGCAGGAAAACAAACCGCCGTTAGCCGTCCACAACCAATAGCAGCAGCTCACTCCCCACCCATCCAGCAACTCACCAGAATTGATGCGGTGCAGCTCGTGCGTCGGAGGCATCGCCGCTGCTCCCACTTGCAGGCGTCCCACCCCAGAGCCGCCCAAAAACTGCCAGCCACAGACAAGAACACGTCAGTCCACAACCCACCACCAACCAGACAACCAACTGCCGCTGCGCCGTACCGCGCTGGCTGCTCCCTGCATCATGGCGCTGTTGTAGCTCGCGAACGAGCTCGGCATCTGCACCAAACTGGGCTCTGCACGGCAATAAAGCAATAAATGAAAAATTAAGTAACAAACAATTGCAATATTCTCCAGTCACTCAGTGGGTTAGTCACCTGCTGCCTCCGCGTCCATGGCCGCCCCCAGGCCGCTGCCCATGGAGTGGAAGGCCGAGAGACTCAAGTGCGGGCCCCCGCTGCCGCCCAGGACGCCGCCGCTGCCGTTGCTGGCGCCCAGGGCCTTGGAGCTCGCGAACTCGTCCCGGTGGTAGTAGTACTGGCTGGCGTCGAAGTCCTCCTGGGCGAGTGGGAATTAATTAATTAGTTGGCGTTTTATCTTCTTCTTCTTCTTGTTATTATTGAGCTAACTCGTACCTTGTCCTCCGCCGTCTGGATGTTGTCCTTGAAGTACGCGAACTTGTCCTTGGACGGGTCGATCATGGCCGACAGAGTGAGACGAGAGAGAGAGAGGTTTTAAGAGAGGAGGCCCCGAGAGCAGAGCGGCACTCGCTTCCACGTTGTGTGGCGTTTCTGGAGTGATCCCCCCGCCCTGCTGGTGTGGTGCACATAAGAAGCAACCTCCGCTCAAGCAACTTTACTTGTGCGACATTAGGGGGTCGTTATCCGTTATGGTGCGGAGCTGTTCTCTGAACGCTATGACGTCGTAATTTACCGTAACTAGTGGAGCACCACGAATTGAATATTTCTCAAAGCCCGTTACAATAGTGGGCTTGATTCCGTTACAACAACAACTGCTCTACAACGATTGGCCAAAAGTTTTAAGGCTGAGCACGCCTCAAACCCATAAGCCCATAAGCCCATAAACCCATAAGCCCACAAGCCAAGGTAGCCACCACAGACACAACCACAGCCAAAGCGCTGCTGCTGCAGCTGCCGACGTATGAGGACACGCTCGCCCCGAAGAAGCTGCAGGTGCTGACGCCGTGCGAGGACGCGACCAAGAAGCTGCAGGTGCTGACGCCGAGCACGCAGGTGCTGACCAAGGAGCTGCTGCAGTCGAGGACGTGCGAGGACGCGCTGACCAAGGAGCTGTAGCAGGTGCCGACGCCGTACGTGGGGGTGCTGACCAAGTAGCTGCTGCATGCGAGGACGCGACCATGGAGCTGCAGGTGCCGAAGCCGTATGTGGAGGTGCAGGTCAAGGATTTGCTGCTCGTGCTGACCGTGGACACGCTACTGGTTGTGTTGACCGTGGGTATGCTCGTTCTGGAGGAGCTGTCGGATACGACGGAGTCGCAGGTCATGCTGCGGGAGGGCACGCTTGCAGAAGAGGAGAACATGCTTCCGTCTACAAGGACCAGCAGGGTGCAGGGATGTAAGGTTAGTGCCACGTCCACTGAGTCGAATACGTATTGATTGTTGTTATAACTGCTTTCTTGGTTGTACTTTTTTGCGATGTCTAGCTGCTGAAGCTGGGGACGAATGGCTTGCCGTTCAAACTTGTCGTTGCCGAAGTGCAACAAACGGGCAGCTACCAACCACGTACGCGCCAGGAACTACTTCACTTCCGGCTTTAGCCTCATCGCTGGCGAGGGAGTCGTTGGGGCATGTGCTTGTGTTGTGTCCGTCAGCAACGCCACACGTGCTGCAACGGTAGCTCCTTCGTGAGGTAGGTAGAAGACCTACAATCTCCACTTGCAGTGCGCCGAAGACTCTGTATTCGAAGTAGGTGCTGTGTGGTCAGGTGGATAGGAGATACGCGTAGCGTGCGTGCTTCGTGGTTGTTCCCCACGGTTTGGAGCACGTTTTTGTCGTTTAGCTTTGTCTTGAGCTACAGCTGAAATTTTTGCTGTGACCTACTTGCTTATACGTCGGTGGAGGCAGAACTGTTATACCGGGCATGATATCACTCAGCAGTGGAACCTTAACTTTAATGTCCTTGAACGCTTTTGCGTACGCTTGCACAGTGTAGGCATTGTTGACTAAGGCTAAAGCAGACACCTGGGATGCATTCTTGGTTTTTCTTAGTGCAGCGAGCAGATGTCTACAGGGAAGTTGAACATGTTTCCGTTTGTTGCATCGCTCGCAAGAGCCTTGGTGCAGTGTGACTACATGAGTGCGTTTGATTTTAGGGATTACACCATCGGGATTTCCGTCGGTAAATTGGAGAGGGTCATCCACGTAAAATTCAAATGCGGAAGAATCAATCGGCCTAACAGAACACGAGGAAGATTTGCCGAGTTCCTTGTCAAAAGTTCGCTTTGCGGTTGGCGTCACATTGCATTTGTAATCAGACCAAAGTTTTAACGATTCGTGTTTTGCTGATACTGTTGCTGCTGCCCTTTGACGAAATAACATTGTAGCCATTAGAACTTCATTGTCCCGGATTCCACTCCAAAGTAAACCATTGTTGTTGCCTTCTACGGCACTAGTTGTACGAACTCCGAAGAGGGGAGTAGGATCGCCATACGGATCTGAATTAGACCAAAATGTGTCAATGTAGTTGCGTTCGGCTTCATTGTTGTTGTAATTGCCAAGGCGGGTCCAACTTGTAGGATGAATTTGTCTTAAATATTGACAAGGCGTTTGGAGCTCCGTAGTTCCATCAGGTTTTCGAATTACTCGCGGAGTTGCAAAGGTGGTATCAATTAACTTCAGAGTATTCTCATACTCCGCCACCGTATCACACTTTTGCAATCGATAGACCAAAGGTTCAATTTGGTCTATTGTCGAGTCCACAGATCGGAAGTGCTCTTTCACGTTTAATACAATATGCCAAGTGCAAAATTTAAGATTTAGTTTGTATCCAAGGGAAGACAGGTGTTTTTGAGCCCCTCGTTGTTTTCCACGATCCGAGAAAAGAGGTGTTTTGTCCAGTGAGATTCCGGCAGCGATACAGTTAGCGAAAAACCAGCTAAAACTATCCTTCGTCTCGGAAGGCACAAATGCTACAACGAGCGGTACAACTTTTTTATCTCCATCTAATCCAATCATCGTGAGACAAATTCCATTGTAGTTGTCATTTTTCATATGGGTACCATCGGTTTGAAGTACTGGAATAAGGTTGCACTGCTGACGTACAAATTGACCCAAGTGATAGGAATAGTCGAAAGAATTTTCCATCAATGTCCATTTGACAACACACTCGAGATCCTGGATTCATAGATTCAAATGCAGTCAAAAATCCAGGCAAAAGACTGTAGTCGTCCTTAATTTTTGTTTGCTTGAGACGTTTTTGTATCGCTCGATACAAAGTTGCCTGGCGGCCATCCATGTTGATCTTGTCAATTTATTTTAGGGTCTTAGATACGCGAGCCAATGCTGTACTATGACCCTCCACGAAGGAACTTTCAAATCCGACCATCCCTAGGAGGTCGTTTGCCGAAGGGTTAGCTGTAGACATGCATAGCTCGTTGTGGTTCAAATCAAGACGACTTACATACCAATTGCCTTCCGGGGTGTCACTGTATTTTGATTTCCGATGGTTCTTTGCCTTTGATGCCCGCTTTTTGGTCATCCACACATGCCAGGAGCACCCTGCTTCCTTCGGCCGACACGTCCACTTGACCATTGTTCCTCCCGAGTAAATCTGTTCGACAGACTTGTTGTTGTTGAGTGCGGGTTTTCGAAGTAGTCCCTTTAACTCCTCCGGTTCTGAAAACTGAGCGCGCAGAGATAGACTGGCGGCGTTGTGAAGCATGATAGTCTCGCCATGACTATCCCTCTGTTCGGCGTCGCCCTCGCCATCCTTGCCCGATTCCATGCGACCACGAAAGCGAGAAGAGAGTGTCAACGCCTCTGTGCTCTGCAACTGAAGACTTCCTCACAATTGATGCCTATTCATAGAACATTTACAAATACACTCCAGCTTCACTAGCTAGACATCGCAAACAAATACAACCAAGAACACTTATAACAGCAATCAATACATATTCAACTCGATGAACATCTCACTAACCTTACATCACAGCACGCTGCAGCTCCTTGACCTGCACCTCCACGTACGGCTTCGGCACCTGCAGCTCCATGGTCGCGTCCTCGCACGTCCTCGACTGCAGCAGCTCCTTGGTCAGCACCTCCACGTACGGCGTCGGCACCTGCTGCAGCTCCTTGGTCAGCGCGTCCTCGCACGTCCTCGACTGCAGCAGCTCCTTGGTCAGCACCTCCGTGCTTGGCGTCAGCACCTGCAGCTTCTTGGTCGCGTCCTCCGCGGACGGCGTCAGCATGTTCAGCACCTTGGTCGCGTCCTCGCACGGCGTCAGCACCTGCAGCTCATTGGTCGCGTCCTGCGTGCTCGGCGTCAGCACCTGCAGCTCCTTGGTCAGCACCTGCAGCTCCTTGGTCGCGTCCTCGCACGGCGTCAGCACGTGCAGCTCCTTGGTCGCGTCCTCCGCGCACGGCGTCAGCACGTGCAGCTCCTTAGTCAGCACCTCCGTGCTCGGCGTCAGCACCTGCAGCTTCTTGGTCGCGTCCTCGCACGGCGTCAGCACCTGCAGCTTCTTCGGGGCGAGCGTGTCCTCATACGTCGGCAGCTGCAGCAGCAGCGCTTTGGCTGTGGTTGTGTCTGTGGTGGCTACCTTGGCTTGTGGGCTTGTGGGCTTATGGGCTTATGGGCTTATGGGTTTGGGGCGTGCTCAGCCTTAAAACTTTTGGCCAATCGTTGTAGAGCAGTTGTTGTTGTAACGGAATCAAGCCCACTATTGTAACGGGCTTTGAGAAATATTCCCACGAATTACGTGCTGCTTGAAGGGGCAACACCCAAATTTGTGTATCCACACAATTTTTGGCGACGCCCCCAATCTTTGACGTCAGTTGGAAAGATGGCGAAAAAGAAGACGACGACGGGCAGCGGGAGCAAGCAGCGCTCCGTCAAAGGTAAGCACAAAGAAGAACAGGATGGCGACGTTGATACGCATCTCTAATTTTTATCTGAGTATCCTCTGTATCTAATAGTTAATCTTAGCAGGTCGAGACGGCAAAGGCAGTGCGGCGGTCGCCCATTCAAGTGCTGCAGGTGTTGCCAGTGCCGATGGCACATCTTCGCAGCACGACCATGAATCGAGCCCAAGTAGCAGCCCGCAGGCTCCCTCGGCTACTGCAGCTAAGCAGCAACGGGCTGCACACGCTCGAAGCGTGAAAGCGCAGAAGCTGCTACGCCGTACGAAACCCATTGCACGATGTATTAATGTTGCGTAGTGCATTTTAATGCACTCTTTATGTATTATGCATTGCGTACAGGTCGCGAAGTACTGGAGCTACGACAACGCCAGGCCGCTTATGCGTGTTTATTCAAGCGGCTCAAGCCGGCCACGCAACCAGACAACTAGATGTTTTCATCTACGTGGTTGGTGTCCAGGCGATGTGTCGTTTGTGAAGGGTTGAGCAATATGTACGTTTTCCAAGGTCGCGGCAAAGAGCAATGCGGTCGTGCATGCTACTTGGCAAGGCGGTGAGTACAAGTTCCGACGTTATGAAAGTGCCTATCAACCAGAATTGGATGTTATATTTAATTATCATTTCTCCTGCAAAATGACGTCTGGTTCGAGAACGTGTTAACGCTACTACACATTGCAGAATTGCACAAACTCTCTGTGTTAAAGTCATGGATGCCTCGAAATCACATAAAGATGATGCAGCGGTGTGGTCGCTTGCAGCGTATCACAGTCAGTCCCTGGCACACTCAGAAAGTTCTGGCGTGCACACAAATCAATTTAACTCAATCTGTTTGCTTAAAGAAATCTATTTCTACCAATGATGACATGGAGTTTCGGCATAGTTATGCCAGGTAGGATCTGCTTCGTTGGCGTAATTGTGCCAGTTTGCATGCAACACCTTTGGCATTATGATGCCGATTGGATATTTACTGCAATGTATATATCATGCACTTATGCAGGAGGCAGAATTGTCTATAGGTTAATTATACTGCTCTGTGAGGTAAATGTATCTTGGGGCAGAGCTATCAACTTCAACCAACGAGTCAGCATGTAAAAATTGGGAACGCAAGGCTATGTGCAGACGAAGCAGTACGTTAGTGTAATCAAAGCGAAGTTCGCTGTATCATATCCCAATCCACTAAGTTCTGCGGTTATGACAGTATAAATGTGTATGTATGGCTAGCTACACAACCGCGCTCATATGAATTGCCATAACGTACTGCACACGGGTAGTCTGCATGAACCTGCGTGTTAACTACTTTAGATAGGTTGCTATAACGTATAGTATCCGCTTTCTATATTATAGATAGCGTACATGTGCTGATATGAGTGTGTTAAGCTTGTAAGTCACAACAACCGAGCATTGACATACTTGCTCTTCTATTATACGCCATTACACAGTCCACTCTTGCTGTCCATGTCGTTTTCGCCAGTATTTTAGTGCATTCAACGTGGATAGATTAATTTCACGTGTATGTCACAAATTAGGTTTTTACGGTAATCAACTGGGGATGCTGTGAAAGCATGTATTTTGCCTAATACTACAGGTATAACGTCGTGCCTTGCTCATGCATTGAAAAATTGGAAGAGCAAGTATGCCAATGCTAGTTTGTTGTGGCTGCAACCAGCCTCTGAGCTAGTTAGATGCTGTTTCATAGGTCATTCAAACATGTAGACTAAATTTCGCTGATTTTAACAGGTGTATGTATGTGCATCCTGTTAAGCTGTGTCTTGCCGACTACCATGCGTACAATGCATCATTTTAATAAAAAAAAAGCTAAGGCTGTTCGTCAATTGTCAATAGTATCACGCTATTGTATTTCCTCGCTTATAAACAGCATTGGTAATGCTATCACTGCCAAACATGATTCATACCATTCTCCGACTGCGTCGGAGTATTCTGTCCGGGCACGATAGCCGGTACCCATAAGGTGACAGAAGCGTTGCTGCACTACAACACAAAAAAAACTGATCATCGTGAAATCGGTAGCGTATTTTGCGGACTCGTTTTCATATAGAAAATTATGGAAGTTCTGTTTGTGCGTTTACACTGGTAGACTTTCTTGCTATCTGTTCATTATCCTACTAACATTATCTACCGCGGAACCCAGCTTCGTCATAGTCGCTGTATGCAAGGTTGAAGCGCAGCGCGCCTTGGGTGTAATGGACAATGATGTAGCTGGCGTAATTTTACCAGTAGCAAATTTGATTTCTCTTGCTCTTGTCTGTACCTAAGGTGCATGTCCCTGTTCAGTGTGCTGCATATGATTGTATTTTATTTTTCAAGGCAGAAACTACATTTTTAATATTTTCTCGTCTGTTTTATATACTGGTTTTACTGCTTCCTACCTGCTGCTTCACCATGTGCTTTCATGTGCTCGTGCATCATTTCGAAGCTGGTGTTTCTACTAAGAGCCAACACAAGAAGAAGCAAGAAATCACTAAGTATCTTGGTGATGCTTCGAATACTCACGGACTCTTTCTAAAGTTTTCTTACCCAACCAATCTGTAACACACCGTCACCATGCGAGCTTCCAGCACATCTGTCTCATTTAGATTCAGCCCTTACGCACCGCATTATGATATGCCTAACAACCCGAAAACTTACTCTGTTAGTGCCTGGTAATCACGCCAAAAAAATGCTAGCAAGCGGATAGTAACTATCCATCAACATGTACTCACAGCCACACCCGTTTTCCGATTAGCCATGTTCCTTTTCTCTCGGTTGCGATCTTCTAGCACTATTCAACCCTACTTTCCACACACCAGACTGGGTCATGCCCATCGCGGCAATAACATCTTCCACCTTGCTCAGCTAACGCTACCCAACTCACCTACAAGGTGCTGTATCCGAAAGACTAGACGATGTCTTCGGCACCCGTTTGCCGTAGCAGTCTTCACCATCCCGTCAATGGAAGCAAGGCAGCGCTCAGTCGCTGCTTGGAACCTGTAACAAATCAATATATACACAACGATATCTCAGACACTGCATTCCAGCTAATAGCCAAACCAAGTTTATTGCAAAGTAAACCAGCAAATACAACACGTGCCATAGTTGAAACCGTGGTCCAATCCTGCACCTCCAGCGTAAAGCGCAGCCCCCGGCAGGTCTGATCGCGTCGATAGTGGCGCCTGCGACGTCATGCACTCGGCGCCGATGTGCGCGAACGAGGCCGACGCGCGCGAGTAAGGCCGACGCCTTCTCCGTGGCCGAATCCTGCGTCTCCAGCGTGAAGCGCAGCCCCCGGCGAGTCCTGATCGCGTCGATCTTGGCGCCTCCGACGTCTGGCACTCGCCTTGCAGTCCGTGCCGTCGCGTTGTGCTCGCCGCCGGATCGGCCCTACCGTATCGCAAATGTCATATCCAGCAGCTATATTCAAAAGGTGATAAATACCTGTCTATATCAATATTCACGGATCATATCATAATCAACAGGTGAATTGCATATGGCTAGCAAAAACATGGGACCTCGTTGCCGGACAAAAGTCAAATTGAGGGGGCAATACCAGAATCAAGTTCAGGAGTGTGAGCCTACCACAAGAACCTCCCCGCGCAACAGAAATCCAACGAAGTCCTGCATGTAGCGGTTGCAGTCATGTACATACGCCCACACCCGGTGGCTGTACACTGTAACTTTCAAGATATGTCAAGCTTTCGACGCCACCAAACGATCCATGAGAGAGCATGACGATGAAGCTATTTTATCAAAATAGTCAAACTTGTTAAAACAACGCCAGAACTTGGCCACATGGTGCTTTGTGTTTGATGCGATGAGCTTAAGACTACGGTCTAGTAACTATCAGGTGTGTGCGTGGGGTATTATCGAACTAGTAGTACTCGTAATAAGCTGCGTCGCTTCACAACTTATTTATTTTTTATTTTATTTTTCGCGGTTAACGCCGATTGCACTCAGGGTGAGCTCTGCTTCAACCCCGCTTACCGAGTATCCCTTACCTCCATACAGGCGGCTACGGCTGTCGTCGACTGCATTCTGTATACGCTACCGTCTATGCAAGACCTTGGTCCAAGTTGTTTACCACAGTGCTGTCGAGACTATCTTGTATGAATCAATGTATCGTGGTGAGCGATGGTCTCCACCATGGTGGGGCGGCGTCTAGCCGTTCAAATTATACTTCGGATCCCTCTTCGGCTTGCTCAGGAGCCCTTGCTGCGGATGCGGTATCCGTGTTGTCGCTGGCTGTTCCCCTGCTCGCGCACAAGTCGGCTGCTCTATTGGAGTGCCATTATTCTGATTTTCTTTGTAGCAGGTTCATATGCCGTGTAATAGCCGTGGATAGGCCTGTGGGCCTTCTGTCATGTGCTTGACGGCCAGTTTTTATCTGCCTATTCACGAGTTGCCACAGGTTAGCGTCACTACTGGTTTTTATGGCTTCTACTGTCTCGCTGCATGTGTGATTCCAATGAGCTCGGTTTGCTTCTCATATGGCCCGTAGCACAGCGGCGTGCCATATGCGCGCACTCTTCTGGGTATGCGTGAGTGCTTGAGACCACGCCCATGTTGCTTCCGTTGCCGATGGCCAGGTTTTCCATCCCGCTGGCGCTGCATATATGTTTGGGAATCTTTCTGTCAACCATCGACGTGTATCATCAGTGATGTCATCGCCTGCGTAGGCTGTTGCGTCGATCCACGTGATCAGTGCTTGGCGGGGGCCGTATCCCACAACAGGTGTTTCGACCATCTCACACATCCACGCAGGGTCAATTTCATGTTGGAGTTCCGTCGCAAGTATTTTGGTGAGCCGATGGTGCTCCGCGTGGGAAACACCCCCCCCCCCCCCCCCCCCCCCGAGATTAAGCCTATGCAGAGTTCATAGGGGTTATGTGACGTAAGGGAGCTCCAACATGTCTCCACATTCTGCCTGATCGATCGATCGGTCCGCATACGGAGGCACCGTTCTGGTATCTTCAAGTACCATTCTACGTAATTGTCGATCGCTGCCGCATGGGCTGCTGTATCGGCTACCCACATCACTTTAGTATCCGTTGGTATCCGGGCAAACCAGGACATGGTATGTTCCCACCACAGTTCATTTTTCGGCTGAAAGGTGTCATCTACCCACCATTGGTCATGCCCCTCCAGAGGGCGGGGAATTTTCATAGCAGGCTCGTAATATGGATACTCATTTGCAAGTGTCCCTGTTAACCGCACTGCAGAGGTTTGGCTAGGGTGATATTCATATTGGGATAGAGATGGGTGGCACATCCGGGCTGCATGTTGTATTCGAATCGGAAGCAGTCTACCCCCTGGTGACCCCTGGTGTAGTTCCGACTCCATTGTCAGCAGTGTATTGGCGTAGTTCCACATTTCCGGGGTTTTGACGAGGAGATAGAGCTGGCGAACGTGGATCCAGAAACCGGGGGATACTCGGATCATTGGTTTCCATCGTGGCAAAGTTTGGGTCCCCCTAGTCCAAAGTTCACGTGTTACGAACGGTGTAGCTGCAGCGAGTTCGTGGCTGAGCCCGCTTAACTACTTAGGCAGCGCCGCCAAGGCGCCAAGGCCCCTCTCCATGCTGACAACTGATTGGCCTTCAGACAGCAGTTCAAGCAGAAGTCGAGACTTTTCTTGCTCGACGAGTCCATGGACAAGTTTTACTTGAGAGTGCACTTCTTGCAGACATTCCGTCTGCACAGAAATCAGGTTGTCGCGCTCTCATCAGGTTCTTGAAGCCCTTGGCGGGGAGCTTGTGGCAGCACGCACATCCCTCGTGCTTGCCCTCCTCCGCTTTCTGGCGCCGCGCGGGCGCGTGAACGAACCACGCCATCTTCTTCATGTACGACTCCTCCACCAGCTGCGCCGTGTTCAGCATGGCCCCGCCGAATAGCTGCGTCGATGCACTCGAGCTGAAGTGTCCGCCGGAGTTGAAGTAGCCTAGGAAATACACCTTCACCTCTCCCTGGTTGGCGTACGGCCTCACAATGCGGCAGCTTGAGGTACGCAGCTGCACCAGTCCGTGCTTGCGGAACTCCGGGACTTCCTCGATCTCGACGGAGTGCTTAAAAAAAGTAGCAAACCCGTTTGCCGTTCGAGTCCAGCGTTGTGCCTGTGGACTCGATTGCTGTTCCGCAACTACCCACCCGCTTAGCCAGCTATCCTAGCTGATTTAACCCAGCTCGGCCGTTCTTGCTGCTGTTCTGTATGCCCTTGGCCATTTGAAAGTGAGTTTAAGATGCAAGCTTATCTAGCTGTGTCCAGGCGAAGTGTCGCACTTTGTTGTCCACCAATTTGGTGTCGGATAAGACAATTGCTTTTGAAAGCAACGAACGCTTGATTTTGATTGGCTGTTTACTGTTTTCGGATATGACATTTAGCTGGATATGACATTTGCGATACGGTATTGAAATGCCTGCCTCACACTGTTTGATGGTGCCAGCATTGTTACGGCCGAGATTTTACGGCGGACTTTTTACGAGAAATATAGACGATAACAGTTTTTTTTGCTAAATCCGGGTTTATATAAGGGCCCTAAGGGCCCTCAATTTAGTCAAAATATAGCTAACTAGTCTATTTCGTAGCTCACGACGATAAAGGCGGATTTCCCTGTTTAATAACTTCGCCTTGAGCTAGCGACCCTTGGTCGCCTAATGCCAGTGAAACTGACGGATCCTTCTATAGAATCCAAATCGAAGCCCAAATCAGAAAAGTCACTCAACCCAGATTTTTTTCGAAAAAACGCGCTCTAGTAGACATCATTCTAAATAGTACACCTAATATCCATTTCCAAAATGAATAATGCCCCTAAGTAAAAACTAAATCGAAGAGCAAAACAGAGTGATGTACCACACACAAACACATAAATCGGAGACTCATGATTATAGGGGGGCTTCGCCCCAAAAATCGGATTCAGTAAGACAGTGGTAAAAAGTTTGCTGGCTATTCTAAATTCATAAAAAGGCTATAATTTTTACAAGCGGTAAAAAGTCTAATTCACGCAGCACCATCCACTCTCAGGTGGCAGCTCCATACCATTCATCCTCACTACCGCTTCGCCCGATGACCCGTCGTCCAAAAAATAAAAATAAAGCGAAGCTGAAGGCGTTTGACCGCGGGACGACTACGGCGATGGCTGCTGCTGCTGCCGTCGGCGTCCACCGTTCGACGTGGTACCGATGGAAAAAGCAAGAGGCGGTGATTAAAACGGCTGCGCCATCGAAATTCTATACTTCCCGTAGTACTTCCATGTACATAAGGAACCCGGAACTATAAACAAAGTAAGCTTTTTGGTGTTTTATCCAGCTTTTTCACATTTTAACTCATATTTTGGTGTTTAGACTGGTTGATTGGATCGCAGAAATGCGAAAAAATCGCTATCTATGTGTCAATGGAGTGCCTCTTGCTCATGCTGGCTCGATTCGACCCCGAGCACTTCAAAGCACGGAGCCGGGGTGGAAACATTTCGTTTTTGCAGCGCTTTCTGAAGCGCAATCGCCTATCAATTCGAAGGATCACGCACAAGGGCAGAAAGAGGCGCCCGGATATGGAGGTATCTTTTTTGTTTTTTTCTGTTTTAACGTTTCTTTCAACTAATTATAAGTTTGTTTTGTGTAAAAGCTTGTTGCGAACGTGTTTTCGCAGTCCATTCAGCATGTAATCGAAGAAGAGGGCATCCTTTCAGCGGACCGCGGCGATGCGAACCTCGCAGCCGTATTTAACATGGACCAAACGGCCATATACATCGATATGGCTGGCAAGACAACTATTGCTTTTACCGGTAACGCAACTGTTGACGTGCAACAAGGTATATTATTGTTTTTCAAAAAAATTGTTTGGGATTTAATTAACATTTATTTTTGCTGTTACAGGGAGCGAAATCAACGGATTTAGAGCCTCTGTCTTTCTCACAGCGTCAGCTACAGGCGTTAAACTGCCTCCCCTGATTGTATTTACCGGTGTTCCAGGGGGGGGGGGCTGTTTCTCAAGAGGTATGGAATCCGGGTTTTGGTTCCCCAGATGCGGAGCATACCGTCCAGAAGAAAGCCTATTGCAACGAGGCGGTCATGAAGGAGTGGATTGAACGGATAAGTCTCAAGTTTTAAATGTTATATTTGTATTTACGCAATCTAAATTTCTGTGTTTGTAATAGGTTTGGAAACCCAGCGTGGACGGCTGTCGTTTACTCATCTTGTCTTGGACAGCCTTCAAGTCCACAAGATGGCCTCGGTGAGGGAATCCCTCGAGCAGTGCTGCAAGGAGGTGCAATTCGTGCCCCCGGGCATCACTGGATTATGCCAGCCAATGGACGTGGCAGTAATGAAGCCATTCAAGGACGCGTTTCGGTACGTTATTGCTGTATTTGTCGGCTTTACATGATTTTAACATTTTGTGTACGTGTTTCGTGTGGTTTTATAATTTAGGAGAATTTACCTCATGCATCACCTCGATAACCGTTTCCCAGTTTCGACATCGGAGAAGCGGGCTCTCATCTCTCGCTTCGTCGCTGAGGTATGGGAAAGTGTCGGGAGCGTCTAACGCGGGCCATTTCCAAGCAGGGTCATTTCCAAAAAACAAAACATAAAACATAAAAAACGGACGCAAATCCCAGATGTCAGTGACAGAAGTCGCAGCTCCGTTAGTGATGCATCCCGTTAGTGACTCATATCGCACCCCCGTTAGTGATGCATCCCGTTAGTGACGCAAAGAGCAGCGCCGTTAGTGATGCAACCCGTCCGTTAGTGATGTCAGTACGCCGTTTGGGACAAAGGCGAACGGATAAAACGTGTAGCCTCTCTTAGATGACTTCAGAAGCATCAGTCTTCGATTGGCGTCCAGCCCGATGTTTCCCCCGGATGGGTACATTGCATTCCCGTTGGGCCTCACTAAAACAGCACTTTCAGCCCTGCTAAGACAAGCCAAGAGGTCCGAGTACGTCAGCGTATTCCGCGAGATCGGAGGGGAGGTTGATGACCCCTTCAGAAGTCAATCGCGCCAGCAAACGCTCTCCAGCCAGCTGGCCAAGCTACACGTCAAGCTCCAAGTCGCCGCCCGGGTTGTTGATGACCAGTTCCTCCCTCAAGTATACTCATTTATGCATTCTCGCGCTGGAGGCTCCGAGCAGGCAGCCCATACGGACTACACGTCGGCTGATGTGCAAGCCGTGCAAGCTCACTATCCGCGTAGCATACCAGCTGGCGCAATTGTTGCACTCCAACCCGGCACCCAACTTAAAGTGTATGCTGGTTGTTTCTCGGTTGCTAGGGAAGACCGAGCGCGATTCGTGAAAATCTCAGTGGGGCATTGTATTATCTTTCGTGGAGATTTAATTCACGCTGGGGCTGTGTACTCTAGGACGAACTACAGGCTTCACTGTTACTTGCAGTTTGAGGGAGTTCACTGGGTGCCGGACATTGTCATGGGAGCTGGTGTACCTTCATTTAAGTGTCAGTTCTGCGGCAAATCAGATTCATCTTCAACAAGGATGAGGAACCACAGGTTCTTTTGCCTTTCAAACCATGATGGGCTGCGCAACAGAGAGGCTCGGCAGAGTCTACAGAATACTAGAGGCACGTACACGTGTAGCGACTGCGGAAAATCGTACCCAGTCAAGAGTAGTTTAAGAAGCCATAGAAGTCGCAAGCCTTCTTAAAGTGCAGAGGTAAATAAAATTAAGATTAGACACCTTATATACTTATATATAAGTTGTAGTGCAAATTGAAGTGAATTAGAAAGTTGAAGCTGAAGTACAAATCAAAGGAGTATGTTGATTATTAAATGCAGTATCCTCGTCATTATTTAAGAATTGTATTGTACAAATTGAAGTTGGTTTAAAAGTTGAAGTTGAAGTACAAATCAGAAGAGTATCTTGATTATTAAATGCAGTATCCTTGTTGCTTAGGCACTCCACCCGGCGTATCCCCACGACCTTGGCGGGCAATAGTTCTCGGCATAGATCTGCTGGGTGGGGCGACTGCATGAATTGGCGGTAGCACAACAACTTCACTGTCTGTTGTCACGCGGTGGGTGGATGAAGGAGGCGTCGCTGGGTGATTCTGATCAGCCCTCTCGCTGAATATAGGGTCTCTTCTTGTGCCATTAATGCCGGCATTGACACGGTGCGAGGCCTTCCGTTTTGACCGCCGTGCAGGGGGGCCCATAGGGGAAGGATCGAGCACACGGCTGAGCTCGGATTCTCCAACATGGCGATTAATCCACTAGTGCTTCGCAAAATGTTAAGGTAGGAGCCGCATGCGTCCGTTCGATTCTATGGTAGCAGCAAGATCATGTAGGCAAGGTCGACCGTGGACAACTCGGAACGTCCCAGAACACGTATCCCTCTGAAGCCGACTGTAGACTACTTTGCACGCATCCTTCCAGAACCTCTGCGTCTCTGTCAGCGCGTATACGGTGATGACTCGAACGACAGCGGCGAAATAACTCGGTTGCAACAATGCTGGTGTGATAACAGCATTTCGAGCTGATATTAGTCGAGTGTCAGTCGCTGCACCTTCCCACCACGGCAACAGACTTTTGAAGACTGTGTACAGGTCACCTCGGCTGCTGCGAATCCAACCCTTGCACTTAGGATGCGTGCCTTCAACCAATGATGTGTCACGTACGCCAAAATGCAGGTAGTGGGTCGGTCCAGACACGGGCAATTCGTTCTTTATACTTCCACCAGTTGATGTCGAGATAAGAAGCCAGATATTCACTGTTTTCCTTCAAAGCAGCTCGACGTGTCTCGAACTCGGATTCCGTCTTCGAATTGACAGCCTCGTGGAATGCCGCCAAGAAGGCATCCGCTTCTCATGTATTCTCCTTTGTATTCACACCGGTGACAGGATCCACTACCGTCACTTGGCTTAGATGTTTGCGGGCCATTGCCTCCACGTTAGTGTTCATGTGCCACCGGCATACCATCGTCGGGATTTCTGGTAGCACCCGACCGACTGCATTCATGCAAGCTTGCTCGCGATCGGATAGGACTACCCTGGGTAAATCAACGTTCTTCTCAATCCAGAAAAGGCGCAGCATGTTAAGAGCCCACACATAATCTCCCTCCTTTTCTCCGGGTAGCCAACACTGCGCGACAGGGAGAACCGTGTTGAAACCCGTTACGGCTATGATGTTGAAGAGCGGTACCTTGAACTTGTTCGTTTTGTACGTGCAATCCACGACAAGAACATCGTAATGCCGGCGATACAACGCAGCCGTGCTCGGGTGCGCCCAGAAGAGATAACGCAACTCTTGCGTCTCTTGATTGGTTTCATAGTGATAAAAGAACCCCTGCTTGGATAGGTCAGCGAAGAGGGCTTCCATGGCTGTGTTGGTTGACAACTCATGGCGACGGACTGCACTCCTCGAGTTAGCGATGTCCTTGGGAATGACAAACGAATCAGGGTTGGCCTGGATCAGAGTCGCGCGAATACTCGCCACAGATACACATGCGGCAGTCTGAGCTTCCACCAACGCCTGGACGGACTGTGTAGTTCCACCTCCGTTTTCCGCAGCAGCTGCGCGCCGACGATGGCACGCGTGGACTCGAGCATCTTTAGAGGCGGGATGGTTATGGACTTGACTACCGTTCCGTGTATGGACGATCTTCCACGGGCCATGAGGTTCGTCCTTCGATACTGCCTGGACCACCAACTTCATCTTGCACCCCATTTTCTTGGAGCCCCGCATCGGCCGCACTCTGGTGTTTTCAGGAAGGTGCTCGGCTGAGCCCTTCCGGTCGCAATCCAAGCCTCGCTTCCACACTGTTGCCGTGGTCGCGTCCGTGTAGAAAGCCCGGCGCTTAGTCAAGTTGTAACAGTGCGATCATGTCCAGCGATGGACAGCAGCGAGTGCATCGGCCTCTGACGTGAACGTTTCTTCGGGAGGGGGGGGGGGGGGGGGATGACAAATGTCGACACGTTGGTTTCGTTGTTTGATGAGTACCCGTCGTTTAATGCTTCCATTGTAGTGCAGTGCCACTTGTGTTGCGAAGTTTGCTGGTGTGTGGGTGAACTCGAATTCAAAAGTGATATCTTTACGAAAATGCAAAACATTCAAACGTGCGCGGTCTACCATCTCTTTACGCTATACCGTTTTTGCGCCAGCGGTATAGTATCATTTAGCATGGTATATCCACCGACGAACCAGGTAGCATAGATCACTATACCACCTACAAAGATCTTATCCGTCTACAACAACGTTGAAGTTTTCAAATTGTACAAGAACATATGCTGGCTTTTTTTTAAATGGCCCTGCTTAGAATGGCCCGCGTTAGTCGCTCCCGAAAGTGTCAAGCCCTCAACCATTATGAAAGGGTTTGCGCGGGCAGGCGTGATTCCAACAGGGCCCCGTGACCAAGACGGTAAGTTCCGAGTGAAGGCTATCGACGCAGATACACCGCTAGTGCAAGACGAGTAGATCGATAAAGGCATTTCAATACATATCCACTTGCATTTCTATTTGTCTATTACTGATGTGAACAGTTCGTGGGACGGGGTGGTATATTTATTGCAACCGCAAGATGCACTTTTTTTAATAGAGGCTTTCAGAAGCACGTGATTTTAACAAAAACCCGTACCGAAAAATACGTAGCGACCCGATCTATTTTTGGCGCGGGAGACGCCACGTGATTTTTGGTCCCGTAAACCCGTGGCCGAGTGGTCCGCCACGGGAAAATCAAACCCAAATCTACGTGCGGAGAGCAGCATGACCAAGCAGCACGGGCCGTGCGCTTACGATGGATGCGAGGTCCTGGACGACGAGGAGCTGGTCGTCGAGCCTTGCACAGCCTGTCAGAGGCCCGTCCACCACTTCTGCTCCAATGCGCTCCTCGATGGGGACCTGGACGTGCGCGTGTGCTCGGTTATCTGCTGCAACCGATGCGCGAAGGCTCCAGCTGCCTCCGAGACGTCCAAGACCCAGTACAGCCGGTCGAGAAGCTCCTCCACTGCTCAGAAGAAAAGCAAGAAGCGCGCTGCATCTTCCCCGCCCCCCAGCAGCTCCAAGCGAAAGAAGCCTACGCGTCAGACTCGGTCTAAAACCGCTCCACGCGCAGGAAAGACGTTGAAAGCACCGGACAACTCCGAGCTGGTCAACAACAAGCTCATCAACCACTTCGTGCCCATGATGAGGGGTTTGAACTCGCTGCTGGTTGTGCTAGTGCCAGCTCCAGCGTCTCGCTAGCAGCCACCACCAACGCAGCCCCATCAGGACCAGTAATTCCAGTCGGAGGTGTCGCTCACAACCGCCGAGTTGGCTCGCATGATGCTGTGAGACTCCAAAGCATTCTCGACCACCAAGATTTGGATGAATCAGATGAAACCAGAGCTGACCATGAACACGAGACCAGTGAGCGTGGTGGTGAGTGCGGCTCAGCTGGTAAACCAAGATCCAGTCAGAACAAGGCTAAGAACAACAGCAAAAAGGAGAAGAACGCCAAAAAGAAGCCCAAGAAGTTTTTCTTCACGCAAGAAGCCGATCTCGCGCTGTTCAAGGAGATGCTCAGCCTTGAACCTTACGCCGCCGAACATGGGTTCAAGAAGCAACGCTACCAGCAAGTCGCGGATAACCTGAGTGAGCATCTGAAAGTGAAATTGCTGGATCGAACTGTGAAAGACCGTTTGGAGCTGCTGCTCGCCGAGTTCAAGCTCGACGATCAATCGTACCGAAAGAAATCGGGGGTTTCTGAGCAGTATACAGAGCACAAGCGGCTTCTTCAAGATATATCGGACCGCATCCGCGATGTGGAGGAGGAAAAGAAGAAGAAAGACAAGAAGAAAAAAGACAAAACAGCGGCACTGCAAACACAAGGTGAAATTCTGCGTGCCCAAGCTGTGAAGCGTAGAAGCGAGAGAGATAACGCGACGACGAGAGAAGCTGAAAGTGATGAGAGCGCTGAGGATTGTTCTGACACTGGAGACACTTCGAGACGTGCTCCACCACCAGCACAAGGAAAGACAAAGCCTATCGCGAACTCAGCAGGAATAATGGGCGCTTTCATGGAGTTTCAATCTCAGAACCGTGACGACAACAAACAGTTTCAACGTAAACAACTTGAGCTCCTGGAGAGCAAGTCAAGCGCGGAAGCTAGTAGATGGGAACAAGAATTCAGCTTCAAGAAGGAACAGCAAATGATCGACCAAACCCGATGGAAGGACGAGCTCCAGCTTCGCAGAGAAGAGATGCAACTCCGCCGAGATGAACTGCAGCTACTGAGAGATCAGTTTGAAGCCCAGCAACGTGTCCGCGGTGTTGCCCAACCAGAATTCCGACTCGAGTAACCAGAAACCATTTTGCGTCTACACCATGCACGTTTGCGTCTGGCTAAGTAGCCATCGAACTTTAAACTTAAGTCAACTTCACCTATGAGTTCTTTTTTGCTTTGCTTAGCCGCACAGCTTAGTTTTGGTTTTGGTTGGCGCTTGCTTGCAGCCGCTTTCTCTAGCGTGTCGTGCCAAAGTATTCGTCGAATGTTGGTGGGGGGCAGTTGAAGTACTTCGAGTTATTGTTCTTGCCTCTCGCGATCGTAATGCAATTAGTGAAGAGAACCCCAATCTTGTAGAGCGTTGCTACGGGTGTCATTGCCACTTGCTGCTGTCTCTTGAAGTCTAGGTAGGAGAAATAGCGCGTGATCTCGCCGTATGACCATTCCACGGACACCCGAACCTTGCTCATCGACTTGTTCACCTCCTGTTGCGGCGCATCGATTCGGCATCCCTTGAATGGACAGCAGAAGACATTCGTGCAGCCGTAGGCCGGGTCTCCGTAGATAAGCTTGTTATGAAAGGCATCGTTGCCTTCCAATCTCTCAGCATGTAGATGTCGTGTCGTCTTCCATCGACCGGCCCGTAAACATGGCAGATCATACCGTCCGGAGCCACTACGGTTTGGAACTTGAAGGCGTGGACGCGCTTGTGACCGTTGTAGACGGCCTGTTGCCCGATTCCAGGTCGGCATATTGGACGCACCGTGCCATCAATGAATCCCCACACCCCCTCAATGTAGTCTGGAGTCTTTGCAGCAATCGCTTGACAGTAGCGATCTAAGTTCTTGGCGATTCGCTCTGCATCGAAGTACAGCAATTCTGCGAACGTCTTATCAAGGTGCTCCACAACAAAGTAAAATATGTGGCACAGTGTCGACGGAGCGCGCCCGAACATCCCCGCCATATCAATCCAACGCTGCGGGAATGCCATGCGGCGAAGACACACCGCCAAAGCTTCGAGTGCGGTTGCACGAACGCCCTCCTTGGTTATCACTGGGTCTGGTATCTTCAGGTATCGCACGAGCCTCTGCAAGTCGCTGGTGATGAAACGAAACTGGTCCTTGGCTTCACCATCAGGCATTGAGAGGATGTCAAGGCGGAAATCGGGAACTAGGACCCGGTCTCGGTAGGACAGGGGAGCGTTAGCGACCAGCTCAATCATGAGCAGCATTGCGATCTCTCCCCCCTCCACGGTTTGGTTCAGCACCAGTGTGTCTTCCTCGTCCATCGTCGATGCGTTTGCAGCCGATGAGTGCCGACAGCAAAGCTTTGATCTTTGGTTGCCGAAGAGTTGAAATTTTGCGCGAGCGCGGAGAGTCGCTACGTACTTTTGCCACGGGTTTTTGACTTTCCGTATCTCTGAAGAGCCCGCCACTACGGAAAACCCGTAGTCAAAAACACGTATCAGCGCTACGTGTTTTTCACTACGTATTTTTAGAAATACCGTGCTTCTGAAAGCCTCTAATATCATCTTCGCGTTTTTACGACTGTCGCATTGAATCCATTAGTCTTACTGAATCCGATTTTTACGGTATCGGAGATATATTTTATGCATTTATAGAGGGTGGTACAAAACCCCGTACTTCTCCGGTCCGGACTAGAGAATTGGGCTGGTAGTGCGTGGTCGAAATTAATGTATTTGTTCTGGAAAAAAGTTATGGTTGGTAATGGACTGAAGTTGGAATCGGATATTGTTGGGAGCAGCGAAAAAAAATGAAACTGGCGTCTCTCTATCGGAAGGGAGAAACAAACGCGCTGGTTTAGATACCCTTTCGTATCCGATTGTGGGGTACAGCACAAAGAATTGTTGATTCCCTGTTAAATCGCTTTGTACCCCCTGCGCATATTGAGGGGTACGACTGTAGTGCCTTGTCGTAACCGGTCTGCAACGGGATCACGAGTCAAGAGGATAGAACTTGACTAAAGTTCTCGAGAAGTCGAATACGAACGCGCATTCAACAATCTGCGTCGCTACCGACTAATGAATCTACCGATCTACCGTTCAACTTACCAACCCATCAGGTGTGCCAGCTCAGGCGCCACGGCAACCCCCCACCCTCTGAGGTTTATACTTTGCTACCGTGGCGTCGAAACAAGCTTCCGAAACACCCATCTACCTAGACACTTATCAATGCATCTGCCGATCTACGCATCTACGCATCTACACATCTACTCCTAGGTAGGTTTATACTTTGCTACCGTACACCCACGTGCTAATTGCTTGTTATGAATCTCTATGCGCCCGTGACTGACGGGAGCCCCATGACGGCGCTGCACTGGGGTCTGCAGCGACCCCAACGCGTCACTGAGACGAGGGTGATACCCGACGCCAGCTTAAGGTTGGACGACGTGCGCGCCAGTGGCCGCGACGTCGTCGATCTCGGCCGGCGCGAGCTGCATAATGTGCGCGCAGATGAGGCGGTCCGCTCGCAGTCGGAGGCGCTTTAGGTTGGCCGGCGGCCGCACCTTGTGGTCGCTCTGATGGCAGCTCATGGACGCGCGGCTGGCGCACTCGCTGGCCATCTCGTGCAGGTGGATGTGCACGCGCGCCCGGTGCTCGCGGGCGAGGGCGTCGGTGCGCTGTAGACTCTAGTCCGAGACCGTGTAGGCTACGTGCGGGGCGACGGTGGCCGTGATGAGGTCGTGGCGTGGTGTTCACCGTGGCGCGCGCGCACGCGCAACCTGGCGGGGCTGCTGCCGCTGCACCTGGTCGTGCGCAAGCGGCTCGCGCTCGAGGCCATCCAGGCGCTGCTGCACGTGTATCCGAAGGCCATCGAAGTGCGCACACCGGACGGCAAGACGCCGCTCACGCTGGCCAAGCAAAGACCCGCGGCGTCCAGCGCCATGCTGGCGCTGCTGCAGGTGCTGGAGGCCCACGCGCGGACGGGCGGGGGGGGTCAAGATGACGGACATTTTTATCACCTCCAGGTCCACGGACTCTCGCGGCGCTGATGACGCCGCACGTGCCTCCTCCGAGATGGGCTCTGGCCTCGAGATGCAGACTGTGTGCTGCCAAGGTCGGCTACTTCCGACGGACTGCGGCGACACTTGAGACATCGAGTCCCGCATGCACGCCCGCTACCGCAGACGTAGCAAGTCGCAATTATGGCGACCGCTTTGGGCCTCTCACCAACGAGGCCTCCGAGCTTGCAGCTTTCACGAAGATGCTGGAAGCAGATGGTGTGCTTTCAATGTACATGTATTGCAATCTGCACAGCTAAACCTGTCTAAACCGATTATGGGTATCATCTTTCCATCTCTCTTTTACCCGTGTAATCTTATATGATTCTGTACAAAACCTGCAATAATAGTAAAATCTGCGATGTCTATGCGAAAAAACGATAAGGGCGTTATACTTGATATTTGTATTGAAGCGATACCTACTTTTTCTGTGGACCACATTTTTTCATTTGTCGAATTAATCCCTGTTTGGCTGTCCGTCCTAACGTGACCGTTAGCACTACCAGGACAAGAATTAACCGCTCGCTAAATCGACGATGACTTCGCTTCACGACTTCAGTTCGAGATTGTATGTACACACCTTGTTGTAAAGCTCGCGATATGTAGCGTCGCACAATATTTTTTCATTGCAGTTTTCGCGTCATAACATTCACGCTGAAGTCATTTAAACAATCATTTTATGGAGTTGTTTTTTTTTCGCTGTAACGTAACAATGCTCACATGAAAAAGCTAAAATATCTCGCGGAAAGAGGAAAACCAGCTGCGTTTTGTCGCAATTCGCGAAAACAAATGCACGGTCTAGAAGCTACAAAAACATTCAATACAAATCAAGCGAGATTGTTTTTCACCCAATCAGTCGTGCTCAAGTTTCAATCAAATCTGCATACGGCGCGAGGTTTTACTCTAAAAGCGTAACTGTTAATACTTTCCGGGCCGGAGAAGTATATATAGTTACGAAGAAACCGCACAAGAACGACGCAATATCCAGCATATCGGTCAAGAGCAGCCTACACATGTAATCATGTCAAACGCGTAGACTATAGATTAATCAGATATATTTTTACTGAGATACCAACTACTGGTCAGGTACTTGTATGCTGCTACGCAGGATTAATGCGTTCGTGTGGTGCGTCACTCCCCCTTAAGTGTATTTAGAACTGGTTTGGGACTATATTTGCATTTATTAGAGGTGGATGGCATGGAGCTGATGGTGCACCTTATTCGCAGCCGCACCAAATGCTCCTTGGTCAGATGTAAGTAACACGAATCGAATCTCATCAACGCGGTAAGTTCACCATTATTATTGTCAAACGAATAAAGAAGTTTTAATGTGCGATGAAATTGTATACCATTGGCGATAATAGAGAAAGAGCTGTATGGACAGTAAAACAGTAGACCACCGCTGTCCCACAACCTCGCAAAAATGTCAGACCTTCTTTCTTCGTGTGAAGTGCGACTTTGTATAGGTTGGAGGTAATTTGTACCATTTGAGGGATTTCGTGTTCTGAGTACCAATCATTTTAGCTCGCACCCTGCTGCATGAACCCTAAAGGCATTGTAATCACTGCAGTGTGTTCAACAATTGTACTGCTACAGCAAGCGGTGCTTGAGTGTCTTCCACTGTTTTCACGTTTTCTACCCTACGTACGTACGTTCGAAGAGGCTTCAAGCACAGATTGGTTTACTTAGACGTGGCACCATCCGGCACTGACCTCAAGTCTGCTCCTTGAAACGTTCCTGGATGTCCACGCATTGGTTAAAATACACGAATTTAGATTGAACTTAGAAGCCTTCCGCGCCGCCATTTCTAAATATCACTAGGTCTTACTTACTTATATCTACTATTGTCTATTATTAACGCCTTATTTCATGTAGCACAGAAGCATCGCTTCGGTTCTCAACGAAACTATGATCGAATAGAATCTTCTTCAGTCGGCAACATCTCTGCTCTACCCCATCGCTCTGCACTGGCGTGTTGCAATTGTCGGCCATTATGGAGCCAGGCCTTCCGATAATAATACTGCAATAGTACTGGTACCGCTTAGAAAAAGAAACGAGTGTCGCTAAGGATGAATACCAAGAAGTAAGTTATTGGGGCGAAAAGTATTGTATTGACAATTACCTGACCTTCACCACAACATTGTAAGTAGACCTACTGGCCGTTCAACACCTTGGTGACAGTGCTCGCTCATGATATTAACAATTTGGTAAAGGAAGTTTTGCGGTCATTGTTTTCAAATGAAACAACAGCTGTAGTAAAATGTGTAAACGCATCTTCGGCGAAGTGGCTTCATCCTGCAGCGGCACTGATGAAGGAGTACTATGGTAAGCCCCTCGTTCTCCGTAGTCTGTGTGAAACGAGGTGGGATAGTATATAATACTGTTTTGCATCGCTCCTGCAAGTTCGGTCTTCTCTAGAAATGTTCGCGAGTAAATATCGCCTTCACAAATATTTCCCTGACACTTAGAAAGTGTCTGCTGACGGCTCTGTATTCTCCCAATAGCTGAAAAGATCATTGCCCCGCTATCGGCTGTGTCTTATAGATTCGGCTAGATGATAACACGTTGGCTGATGTTGTGATCTCATTTCGTGATATCTATCATCAACGCCTGCCGCGCGACATTAGTCAGGTGTATTGAGAAATGGTGAAATGAGTACGAGCAGCCGTTGATCATGCTGGCGTTTGTGTTGCACCCGGTACTTGCGGCACAAGCATTCAAATTAATACGAATAATGATGCAGATACCCCCATTTTATCATCAAAACAACTCAGCAAGTTTGCCGTGAACTGCTACCATCTGCTTATTGATGAGGATCACGGCTCCGTCCGAAGCGAGATGGACAAATGGCTTGAAGGCTGACTGACCTGCGCACGCAATATGAAGTTTGACAACTTGCTCGAGGATCATTGGAAATACGTCGCCAAACAGTCTCCTAATAGTCGACTATCAAAGCTTGGTATTACGGTGCTTTCGATAGCACTGAATACTGCACCCACGGAGTGGCTACTTGGATGATTCGAACGGCCAAGCGCAACAATATGACTTCGCCAAAACTCCACGAGACGCAAACTATACGCACACATGTTCGAGAGATGTATCGCAAGGTTTCATCGTTGAACCTACAGTGAAACGATTTTTGGATTCTACGGAGCGTCCGTTTGTGGATGACTTGGATGGAGCCCGATGTCCCCGAAATTGGGTAGACCTAACGGCATGGACCTGATGTCTCTCCGGGGCGAGCTACTCCACCAAGAATAGATCAATTATCTTCCACTCCACAGTCAGCTTCGGTGCTGCAAACGCCGATAGCTCAAACGTAGGTCACCGTCGTAAACAACGCACGATCGCGGTCACAGACATCCGACGATGGCGTGTTCTCTGGATATTTATATCCAGAGTTTTAGGGGCGATCGTGAACCGTCGAGGATCCTGCTAAATAACATGTTTGAGGCTATTACGTAATTATTAAAAACTTGGCTTGCTACCAAGTCCATATCAAAATGACATATAAACGTATATCTTGTATCATCCTATAACAAAATGGGCGAATGTTGACCCAACCGTGCTCTAACGACATTCAAACGATATCACGGAGTTGTTGACGCAGTGGCCAAAGGCGACACTCGAGCAACCTTTATAAATTGTGAGTCGCCGCAGCACCGCATCCTAGCCCAAGGCTTAGAGTGCCTTCTTCTGGCGGCTGGGCTGCCGCTCTTTCCGGCGCGGGGCTTGACGACCTCCACGGGCTCGCAGATGCTGCTAAGTCGCTGCTGCGCTTGCGATCGTCGACTGGATCCGCCGCTCGGTGTTCTGCGGTCGCTGTGGTAGTAGATGGACGCTCTGTCGGGCATGCTCACGGTCTCCTTTGCGTCCTTGGGCAGCCGGAAGAGGAAGGCGGACGCCAGCACCACGAACATCACGAGGCAGGCGATGAGGGGGGCGGCCAAAGAACACACTGCGTGGAAGAGTTGGAAAAAGAACACGTATTCGCAGTTTGCGCGAATAACAGCTTAGAAACGTCCCAAGTTCCAGTGGAATCGTGATAATCAAGAAGAGAAACAGCGTGTCGGTAGTAGTACTTCCAAGTTGCAATGGAAGTCGAAAGGGTTCACGCCGATGCTAAAATTGTTTGTAAGCTTGCTAGCTTCTCCTTAATTAACGTGCATTACGATTCATATTTATGATGCACGTAAGGCTTCGTGATGAGTGAAATCGATATCCAGAGCTTCTCCGGGCAACGCACGGCATTAGTTGGAAGACATTGGCGATGGTGTTGACGCTGTGGAGATATTTCCTCGATGTGAAGAATACCTGAATGAAGTGTTCAAGGATGATGAAATTTGCGCTTTTGAGGCATTTACAACGGATCGTACGTACCATAACCGGGAATACGAGGTGATTCCCTGCGCGACGAAACCCCAGTTCCAAGCCATAACGACCCGAATTTCCTCCAAGAGAGCTTTATCAGAGGAATTCGCGCTCTAAAGTCGACGTTAGAGAAACTCATAGGTGGTGATTGAGTGAACGTCGCTGTTCCAACGGGTTTCGTACGATAGTGTTATATTCTCATACTACGTTGTTTTTAGTTTTCTTACTTAGAAATGCATGTAGTAGCTTTGGAACTACTTGATCATCATCCCCCGCTTTTTATATTAGTGGTCCTCAGTTCTGGCAGAAGCAAGATGGCATCGTCGCGCTGACCGTGGTGGTACCCAAGTACATCTCATCGCTCGGTGTCGCGCAGCCCGTGGTGGCTGTTGTACCCAAGTCCAGCTCGCAGCGCAGCTCGTTCAGCCCGTGGTGCTCAAAGAGCCCGATCATGCCACGCATGTCGAAGAGGGCTAAGCTTCTTCGCGCCTAGAGGAGTACCGTTTGGTCGCTCAGCGCGAAAGGCTGTTCTACGACACCGACCCACAAGAAGATGATATAGACTTCTCTCTACTGGCTCGGTTTCAGCAGCCCCGCCAAACGCACTATGTGACTTCTCATATACAGATATCAAGAAGACAACGATTCGGCAACTTTAGGACGAAATGCAGCGAGCGCGAGTTTCAGAGTTCAATTCACTAGCATCTGCGCAGACGGTGGAGTCATGCGCTTCGAGCTGCCCCCACCCTCGAAAACTGCATTACCGCTAATGAGCGTGATCAGCTCGGTCGGATGTTCAACGTGAGTGGTGGCGTATGCTTCGATTACACTGAGCGGGTACAGCGTGCCTTTATGGAGTTTTACGATGATGACGTCGCTCAGAAGATTTCAGATCGTTTCAAGTTGACTTCAACTTTTCAAATTCCGTTGCCTCACAGTAGTGGATGGCACTTTGCTGACCCTGGCCTTCAAGTCTGAACTCAACGGCGAAGATTACTTTACGAGGAAGGGAGGGGCTACGGTATAAACGCACTGTGGACTTGTGACCACCGCGCAAGCGTAACTTACGCGTTAGCAGGTTGGCCTGGTTCGTCGCATGATAACCGAGTCTGGTCCAACTCCGTCTGCAGAGTTTCACTTCGGTAACAGCCAGCACTTATTTGGTGACTCTGCATCCTCGCTGTCATTGCGCATGGTTTCTGCTTCTAAGAAGCTCTCAGACGCAACGACTACACCGGAACGTGAGTTATTCAACATGAAGCTGACTTAGATACGTATTCAGACTGTATCGATCTTATCAAGGGCCGTTATCAGTACTTCCGAGGCATTCGAATTGTTATTGGGAAAGGTGGCATCTTCGTCGAATTATTTGTCTGTTCCGCTGTGCGATGGTGCTACACAACCTGCTTACATGAGACCCATTCCAGACGAGCTAGCAGACGATGTCGAGAAAGAGCGCTAGCGTGCTTCAAGACAGAATGAGGTGGTTTCACATGATGAGAACTGCAGCGCATGCGACTGGCGCAGGAATCAGATTTTCAATTATCTTGTAGAAATGGTCGGCAGCAAGATGGCTAATCCTTTTCAACCAATCAGTGGCGCAGCAAAACTACTACCGCGATCGTGTTATCTTGCTACTGCGAGAACTTAGGACCACTATTTTCTACGCAAAATATTTCCCAAAGCGAGAGCGAACAGAGGGGTTGCCAACTAGAGGGTTGGACTGGTAGCGCGTTCTTTTAAGCGGGGCTAGAGGGGTTAATGCTACGGTTTTAAACGTAAAAATGCGTCGCCTCGCGGGGCTGGGGAAATTGAAGGAAGTGAAGAGTGCTGATGTCTGTGTGCTACATACTAAGTATGTGTTGCGCGCAGCTCTCGGGTGTGACGGTCCGCGCCGCCATCCTGCCGTTATACGTACCCTCTAGTACCGGAAAGCCCAACGAAAGCCTTCCTCGATTATTTTAGTGCTACAGAAAATCTCATCAGCAACAGTAGTGACATGCGATACTCTCGTCAATACTACTTAAGTAAAAGTCTGCTTACCAACCAGCGCCGTCGATCTCCTTCCGCAGCGACTGGATGAAAGCAATGCCGAAGCCCGTCACTCGCTCGTCCTCTCCAGTGAACGATGGGAAGGCCATATCCACGTGCAGCCACTTGCCCGTCTGCTCGAACTCGCCCAAGTGGCTGGCGATGTGCCCGGCGCACGAGACCTGCGTGTTGGCGCGGTTCTTGACCGAGTTCTTCATGTCTGCTATGGTGATCATGAACTCGGGGCGGTGGCAACGGGCGCGTACGGCATGGGATGCACCAGGTCGTCGGAGATCTTCCCAGCCTTGACCTCCAGATGGTGCCGATGCGGTTGCCCGTCGAGATACCCTGGGAGACCGTCAGCGGGCCATATCCACGACCACCTTGAAGTTCAAGTGCTTGACAGCGTACGACACGCCGTCGGCCAGCACCAGTCGGACTTCCGCGTCCGTGTTGTTCACCTCCACGGTCTTGCTCGAGTACATGACGAGCACGTCGTCCACGCGGGTCGAGTCGGGGCCGACCGAGTTTTCGGTCACACACAGCACCGCGTGCAGCGGCGTCTTGTCCGTCGTGTTCTTGGCGTGGCACGCGGCCTCAATGGCGGCCAGCAGCGCCGCCGTGCCGCCCGTCTTCATGGATGGACCACCCGTGTCGAAGATGATGCCCTTGCCCACCATGGCCACGCCCTTGGCGTCCTCGGCCGCGCCCTCGGGCACGTGGCTCAGACACACGAGCGCGGGCTTGTGCGTGGCGGCATTGCCCACGCCGATGATGCTGCCGTGTCACGTGGCTATTGAATGACTTGAGGTCTTGAGTGTAAATCCACAACTGAGTTTGAATTAGCTGCCAAAAGGTTTATCTACGCTCTTCGCTCTCCTAGATCTCTTCGTAGCTCTCCTAGCAAACTAATCCTACTTCAACATCAGCATCAAGCATGTGTCAAAGCTTCACACCTGAAGCCTGGTAAACGTCAAACATGCAGCTGTGCTGCTGGTCTCGGAGAGCATCAAGAGCGTTCTGAGCAGCACGTCACTGCGGCTGCTCACACGCCGAAGCCCTGGTGGCGCAGCTGCCCCCCCCCCTCGACTACCGTGATCTTGGCAGCCGTGCGCTGCGCCACCGCGCGCGCCTCGGCGATGATGGCGTCCGAGTGCAGCTCGCTGGGCGGCGCGTCCACGTGTCGCGCGGTCAGCTGAATGGCGTCCACCGTGTGCTGCTCGAGCGTCGTCTGCGCGCCCGAGAGCGGCGTCTGGTACACGACCTGCAGCTTGTCCGGCGAGCTTCTCCGCTTGAGCTTGTGCGCGTACAGCGGCGCCGCACGCGCCACGGACGCGCCCGCCGCGAACGACGTGTCCGTGTGGCCCGGCAGCATGAGAACCACTACCACGACGTCGTCGGCCTCAGCCTCAGCGCCGCGCGTGGCGACGGGCGCGCTGTGGCGCTACCGTCTTACCCCGTACTAGACGCCTAGGCGTTAATTTCGAGTTTCTAGAAAAACAGATGTCATCAGCAGAACCTCAATTAGTACGCACAGACAAATAAAAGGCATAGGTGAACAGATGCTGTTAGCTTGTGGCGCTATTCGTGTCAGCGCTCATACTGCTGTGTGGCGTCTCGGCAGACGCTCACCACCATCCCTTTTCGTCTCGTGCGCGGCAGCACCTCGAGCCGGTGAGCCCAGTTCATTCCGCAAAAAGCAAGCCAAGCAGCACAGCGCCTCACAATGGCAGGTGATAAGAAGAGAAACAGCTATAGCCTCGACTTCAAGCGCACAGTTGTAAGCGAGTATAAACGCAACGTACCCGGTCGTGGCTTCAACGCGCTCGCCAAGAAGTACAAGCTGCCCTCCGCGTCAATGGTGCGAGACTGGCACAACAGCCGCAGCAAGTTGGAAGCAGCTTCGAAGGATCGTCAGCTCTCCACGCGAGTTATGCGCCGATTTCCGGGTGCGGGGCGTAAGCCCGAGTACCATGAGATGGAGACACAGCTTCACGCTTGGGTGGAGGCCCGGAATAAGGAGGGACTTCGTGTTAAAGACAAATACATGCAGCTCCAAGCTTTGAACATCACGCGAGATATTGCAGCGGCCTCGAGTGATCAAGAGCAAAGTGAATTTAAGGCTTCTGTTGGGTGGCTTGAGCGTTTTAAAAGCAGGTACAATTTGGTGTCGAGGCGACACACAACTATACGGACACTTCCTGTCGATGCGGAAAAGCAGTGTCGTGAATTTATTCAAAAGGCACAACAACTCATCGATGAACACAACATTCAGACGTGCAACGAAATTAATATGGATCAAGTTCCACGTTATTTTGAGACGGAACCCACATCGACTATTGCAACCCGAGGGGCTAGAGAAGTACTTTTCAGGAAAGGTGGCAGCAGCCACAAGCGATTTACAGCAACTTTCGCAATTACCGGTGAAGGGAAGTTTCTTCAGCCTCACCTTCTCGTTTCCAAATTGAAAAACAAACCGAAGGTTGCGGACGGCGTGATGGTGGACGTGAATCCCACCGGGATGTGGAACGACGACATATTATTTGAGCACGCGGAAGCCGTCATATGCAGCCGGCCGAACACGCAATTTTACCGTCAACCTGTGCTCTACGTCATTGATTCGTATGGGTGTCACGTCAACCTCTTTAACGAAAAGCGACTACAGCGCTGCAACATTTTCGTGTTGTTAGTTCCACCAAACCTGACAAGTCAACTGAAACCTTTGGATGTAGCCATCAACAGAAGTTTCCAGGCATTTTACAGCGATCGTTTTGACGAGTACATTGGAAAGGCTCTTGTCGACACCAAAATGCAAACGAAGAGCGGTAATCCCAAAGTACCCAACTACAAAGTGGTGACAGGGTGGGTGTCGGATTGGATTGATACTAAGACCGCTGAAGAAATTGCGGGTGCATTTCGACTCTGTGGTCTTGTGGCGAAGTCAACATTTAAGATGAGGAGCTCCACCCTCCGCTGCGTGAACTGTTAACCTCTGGCACGGATATGGAAGCCTGGCAGAAGAAGTATGAGCACTTATTGAGTGAAGACGACGACCGTGAGGAGCTCTGTATCTATCCCCCGTCATGGCACATTCCCGACAACCCTGGATTTAGTCTGTTTAGTTATCTTTCGACTTGCCGGGTCTGTTGTTGACTACGTCACAGTATTAAAAAGTTCATGGCTGGCTACACGATTTAGAAGGCATTCTTGACGACGAGTATCTTGCTTCAATCAGAAGTGGCACGACACCACGGGCGAGTTAGAAATATTTGCTGCCTCAAGGTTGCACACCTGCAACATAGAGGTAAAGACAGTGAACGAAGACTGCAAAGTCATCTCAACCTTCACATACACCGTTCCTGACGCAACCCAGACAGTCTGCCTCGCTCGTCTCGGTCCGCTATTCACGTTGAAAGTAGATGGTACACTTGTATAGCATTCATAAACACTATTGATACTCCATCATTCTTCTTGTGCTGTCTATCACCGCAAATACAACGTCTACCTCTCGTGTTCTTCTGGTATATCGCTATGCACTGCAATATATCGCCTAGGTCTTATACTTATATTGAACCCCCAGTAGGCTTTCTATCTCAATTGAACGCCTAGGCGTCTAGTACGGGGTAAGACGGTAGACGAAGGTGGGCGGTGGGCCCACCAGGGCAGCCAGTCGGTCGTGCTGCACGCCGAGAAGGAGACGTAGAGAGTAAACCATCATTCACTGTCAATTGGGGACCAGAGCGAACTATTCCTAACGTAACATACCATTTAAGGATACATTTTGCCTGTCAAACCCTAAGGTAACATACCATTGAAGCCTCCGTTTTGCCTGTCAAACCGTATATATTATCTAGTGGAAAACGGTGTTCTCTCATAGTAGATACAAATTGGTGGATTTATAAAACCGGTCACTTGAAGTTTGTATCGAATCGGTACCTTTTCTTTCGCGTCTGAATTAATCCCCATTGGGCTTACCGTACAACGTACCCGTTGCACTACCAGGATGAAACTCTACATGACACATTATAATATAATATATTATATCTCTGTTTCCAGCTTATGAAAGACGTCAGAATCAAGTTATTCTGGTAAGATCCTGGTGGTGAGTTCTTGAACAACAAATTATCGTATTCCTTATGTGATTGACGACGCTCAGTCATCCTTCATCCAATCAAAGTGCATTAATTATCGTGCCGTCGCGCTGTATGTGCAGGGCGACAGACCGGTCACGCACAGCCATTGCATTGCATTCAACAATCGAGTTCGGCTCAGCGGCAATGCCGCAGCACGAAGGGCGCCCGCGTACTACCGGAACCGAGCGTAAAGAGCCCAAGCACAGCCGCAGCAGCTTTACGATCAGGCACCAGCTCGAGGTGGCCAAACACTTTATGACGGGGGTAGCGTGCAGCAGACGCTGCAAAAGTTCTATACATTCCTGAGCGACGAATCCAAGGAACAACGACGCAAGCTCTTCTACAAAAATGGCGGAAGATAGTATCGGTGCTAGAGCAGCGCTGCCAGTCGGCAGCAACGGCAGATATGAGGTATGTTAGGGAGGCCGATATCGCAACCATACTGCCACGAGACGCTGAGGCAGCCGTTGTACAGTGTATAAACCTGCTGCAAAAGGAGGGAGTACCGGTAAGCTCCACGATGCTGCGTCTGAAGGGTGCTGAGTTGATGACCTAGGAACTGCAGCATTTTGTGGGTCCTGGCACTGACAGGTGAGTTTTCTCTCGAGGCACTGACTCAGCTTTCGCGCCCGCCCGCGCCAAGGACAGGCGACGCTGGATGAAGAAGACGAGGCGGCCGTTGCATTTGGCATTGAAGTGCAACAAAAGATGCTTGAGCTCCGTGTTCAAAAAGTGTTTAACGCAGATCACTGGTACGATAATATTGCAATCTGTTGGGTCAGTTTATTTATTTCTAATTACTAATCGGTGCATGTGCAGGTAGATATTTTTTATAGCTTCCAAAGCGTACAATTAATACACGAGGTTCGAAAACTGTGTGCGTGCGTCATGGCAACAAGGCCAGAAGCGTGTGACCGCCATGCTTTTGTGTGATTCATACGGAGAAAAGTATCCGCCGTTTCTGGTGGTCAAGGCGAATCGCTCCACTGTATTGGGCGGAGACCAAGTCAACTGGGAGAAGAGGCGTGGATTTGGGATTCATGTTTGGAAGGAAGCAAGAGCGATCATGGAGACATGCGACGTCGAGCTGTATGCTAATCCGTCAGCTTGGTGGAACGAGCTAATTCATATTGAGTGGCTTAAGTTGATGTTTGGTGACCGCCTACGGCCTCGACAGCCTGTCATCCTTCTGGTGGATGACTTTTCAGGGCACTGGACCCCTGCTGTGAAAATTTACGCGAGAGCGATCGACGTGCACCTCATGTGTAATGGGGCCAGGATTGGCCATTGTCCTTTTCAAGGAAAATGGGTGTTCTCAAGAACTGAGTGTCACACACCACGATGGTACTGTGTACTTATATATGATATTTCCCTTTACCGTCACTGAGTACTATGTTAAGTTAGGTCGGTCGTACTTAAGGACGACGACGCACGGGAGCCAACCGCTGATGAAGATCGCAATTTAGACAGGGATTCAGTATGCAGATAGAAAGCAGTAGATAGAACTTTATGAGTGTTATTAATACAAGACAGTTTAACTCAAACCTTCAAGTGTACAAGTCTCTTTAATACTCGGTATTAAAGGAGAGGGCCTTTTGTACTAAGAGCAACAGAGAAGCCAGGCGTCTGTTGTGGTTAGCGTGTTACGCTTCCTCTTAGCTATCGCGCGTGTGGCCCCCGTCACACCTGGTAGCACTTGTAGTCAATCCCGCGACCGACGTGGATCTCTACAATTTGAGTATGGAAAACTCAGGGAGTCGGCTGCCGGCGCGGCAGGACTTTCCTCACCTCTTCGATGCCCACTGGGCTACGCTGGAGAAGATGGTCAGCCTCCTGGGCGAGGCAGCCTTCACTGGATTCCCCAACCTTCCTGCTGAGCAGCAAAGGGCGCGCGTGGAACGCTTCGACAAGTACGCGTCGTCGCTGATTGCTCACGTGAGCGCTGTTGCGCAGGAAGCCGCTCGTGCGACGATGCGAGATGAGGCACAGAGTGCGGCACAAGCGTCCACCACGGACATAGCCTCATTCGCTTCACGTCCAACCACGACGAAGCCCGTCAAGATGTCGGCACCGACGTTCGACGGCAAAGACTCCGATAGTCTTGTGTTCTGGGTTCGCGAGATCGAGATTGCGCTAAGCGCTGGTCAGATCTACGACACGCGAGCTCAGGTGGCGTTTGCGCTGTCCAATCTTGGAGGACGCGCACGCGCATGGGCTATGGCCCGTGAAACGTCGACTCCGGGGTATTTCGCCTCGCGGTCGTTCATGGAACAGGAGCTACGCTCCACCTTCCTCCTTGTCAATGTGGCATATCGTCACCGCTCCAGTTTCTTGCGGTGCAAGCAAGGCAAGTGGTCGCTTCAAGACTACGTCATGGAGCTCCACAACCTCGAAGCCGCCATGGCCGGCGCACCCCTCTCTGAGGACGTCAATGTGACGGTCTTCATGGACGGTGTCCGCACGGGTCCGGTTCGGACGGAGCTCTTCCGGCGTCAGCCGAAGACCTTCAAGGAGGCGGTCCACATCGGTTGGCAAGACGCAAAAAACGTCTCACCAAACTTTAGTCCTTGGTCCGCCGTTGGTCCACCGAGAAAAAACTACTGGTCGTCTTTCAGTCTTATCGTTCAAAAGCGATTTCCTCGCGCGAAGCACAACTCGCTCCTCATTCTACAGGCATCGGACATCATGGGACCCACGCCACGCAAGAAAAAAGGAAAGAACTATACGCTGAGCGAGCTGAACAGTACGTCTGATGGTGCTGTTGCACAAGTTGCATGCTATCTCCTATCGCTCCTAACCACCAATGCATGTAATTATTGTAGGGATGCTTAACTTGGTAGAGCGAATGCTGCCCTTCGGCTCTGAGCAGTGGGAAACCCTTGCTGCCTGTTACAACACCCACATACCAAGCGGGCATACCGAGTGTGACGGTGATAGTCTGAGTCGCAAGTTCAAGAAACTCTACAAAGTGCCAAAACCTAGTGGTAACGGGACATGCCCTCCTCATATTGAGCGGTCGAAGCGGCTTAAACGCATGATTGAATCCTCAATCGCAGTGGCAACTCTTCATTCTGATGCTGATGCCGAGGACATCAGCGAGGACGAGCTGGACTCCGCTGATGCCAGCGGGTCGGAGGATCTCATGGCGGCCTTTGATCAGGCCGCAGAGGAAAGTCAATCTCTGCTTAACAGGATGCCGCCGTCCACCAACACCACACACTCATCCCCCAACGAGATGCCGCTGGCCCCCGACAAGATGCCGCTGACCCCCACCAACACGCCGCCGATCACCAACAGCGCACCACTAACGCCACAAGCGGTGTCCCAAGCCGTAGCTCCAGCGCTGGTGGCTACATCCCGTGCTGGTATGGCTCCATCAGAGCTTGCAGCGCTATCAAAACAATTGGCTCAAACCCAGCTCAAGCGCAACGCCACCAGTGCTGGCGTACTCAGTCAAACCGCGCAACGCCGTCGTCGGATGGACGCCGCTATCGACAAGGCGTCCAACGAAATGACCATGGACAACTCCAGCGAGTTCTCAAGCACGATTGTGGCCATGATGTTCATGATGGAAGAGCGTCAAGCCGCTCGTGATGCTGAGTACCAACGGCGAAAGGAGGAACAAGAACGCGAGCAGGCCGAACGCGAGGAGAAACGAGCAGCAGAAAGAGAGATGCGGGAGCAGCAGTCGCAACAACTGATGCTCATGCTCATGACAAAGTTGATGGGCGACCGAAACAACAATTAACCTTGTTGTTGATACTGATTCGACCTGTAGTCAGCGCAAAAACACACTTCTAACACTTGCAAATGTACAGTAGAACAAGCACCTTGTCCTGAGTAAAATATATTTTCTCAATTAGATAAAAAAAAACAGAGCGAATCTGGTTAATACCTGTAGTTCGTACCCGAAAGTTGTAGATACGATAAATGTTTTTGAGTCGTAAAGCGCGCGTATCTGGATTGTAAGGCAGCGGCAACAAGAGTTGTCTGTAGCACTTCGATACGCTGCCCATACCCCATTCGGCAGCTTGGTGAATCGAAGTGATGGCAGAACTCATTGCCAGCAATCCTGCCCTGCATTCCGAGCTTGCTTTTCCCCAGGTGAGAGTACCATCAAACCCGTAACAGAGAACCCCCGTCACCTTGACACCGTGTAGCCATCCTGCGCAACATAATTGTATCGTTAGCAAGAGAATCTATATGAGTTGATAAAAGGTATGTACCGTTGTAGTAGGCGTTCTGCATATCTAAAGCATCAATCAGAGCAACGTTGTCCGTAACGCAGATGCCACACGAATGTCATTGGCCGAAATTCGCGATCTACGACATACATTGGGCATTAATGCTAAAAATCCTTCATTGGACACAAATACTGCTGCCGAGCGCAGCGAAGGCGGCCTTCATTGGATAATAATTATTTTTTGCTGCCGAGCGAAGCGAAGGCGGCCTCGCAGAACCATTGGGTGAGTAGTGCAGCGAGGCCGCAGGCGAGCGGAACGGGGGGCGTCACTGCCGTAGCGTAGCGAGGCAGCCTGCCTTTAATAGCGAAGCGAGCGTAGTGAGCTGAGCGGCTCCAACTAATAAGAAAACCACCACCGCGTAGCGGTGGCGCTTGGCTACTCACTGTCAGTTGGATTTTGGACGTTGTAGTTTTTGCCATCAGCAACACCGAAGCAGCCGCGAATCAAAGGCTCGCGAGCCTCCGCAGCTGCCGCCCACTGATGTTGCTGCTCCATCGTTGGCCATCGAACCGAAGCCTCCGGCGTTTCCCCCAACGCTTTAGCAAGCGCGCATTCAGCGTTGTTTAGAACTCGACTTAGTGTTGGCGGCGGGACACCAAAGAGTTCGCAAAGCGTCTTTGCTTCTACATCGGCTGTGTAATAGTGTAGTAGACATACCAGCACATTGTTTTTTGACACCATTCGAGGAGGACGGCCACGTTTACCAGGGCCGGACTTGACAATGTAGCGTCGGGAGAATGCCACGAGTAAGCGGTCAAAATCGCTCGGTGCAATAGACACTGTGTTAATAAACGACGTTCGCGACCGTACCCTGTACATGACTGTCCAGGCGCATTTACGTGGGTGGATGAGGGACTTGGACGTGATGTAGTTGCGTTCGCGAAGAGACTTCCGAGCTCGCCACAGTGTTAGAAGCTTGTACAGCCGGCGCCGGCGTCGCTGCTGAGCGTGCCGAGCCATAACAACGGCAAGTATCACCGAACGGGAGGCAAAGGGAGACATCACTGTCAAAGTCGAGTTAGCGGCCACAAGCAGTTGGAATGGAATTTGCTGTCGCAAGAGGGGTTGAAAGCGGTATAGTTTAGTACATTTTTGTAGGGCGCGTTCAACCAGTTGGATTCCTAAACCGAACTATCCACGGACCAAACTGGTACCAATCAAAGCACTTGGTACCCCCTTTAGGCCATTTTTGGAAGGCCACCAATCTAACAAAGTTATGGGGAAAATCTCTCTCGTTGCTGTCGACCACTGCTAGTAAAAAAGCCAAGCGACTTGAGTGAGTTGAACGGGTGAGTAATTGGGTGAGTTGAACAGGGTGAATAATTGAGTGAGTAAGTGAGTGGGTGAGTGAGTGAGTGGATGAGTGAGTGAGTAAGTAAGTAAGTGAGTAAGTGAATGAGTAAGTGATTAAGTGAGTAAGTGAGTGAGCATAACCCCTTTCCCTAATGTGGTATTGTGCATTTCTGACTTTTTGCATGTCCTTTAGGGGACTTTAGAAGGTACGTTTTTACTACTGGGGAGTACTTATATTTTAGGATTTGATATGCACAACGTAGTTGCCACCAGCTATTAGGCAAGTGCCGTCAAAGTTAACCAAGTACCTACATAGCGCTAACGGGTAGGTACCGGGAAATTTCACTAGGAATATGGACATTTTGACCATGTAATATCGTTCATCTACTTAACTAAAGGATTATGATCCCCAGCTGCCTCGTGTGGCCCTGCTTTGCTGGTAGTCTTGCAACCAACTACTTTCACAGTAGTGAAATAAATCTACAAAAATATCTCCTCTCTTGAAAAGCTCGATTAGCCGCTTTCAGCACTGCCAAAACGGGCTTTCTCTCTAGTGTGGGGCGTTTTGCTGTTAGTAAAATTTACTAGACACTTCGCAAAGTCTTATGAGGGAACTTCCGGGAGGATTTACCGGCTACGCTAATCTATACATCCGTGGTGGCAACTTCTTGCGATTACCCTACCCGCTGTCAAGAATGAGACTTTTTCACTTCCGTCTGACCAAAAGATACTACCGCCGTGCTCCACACGGGGAAGCTCTGGATTTTATTGACGAGCTCAAAAACTCGTAGAATTTGAGTAGACGTTACAGCATCTATGGCTAGGTAAGTTTCCTCCACATCTGCTCCGCCCCGCTGGGGCAACATAGCTCGAGTGGGTCTTCTCGATTCACCATAAGAAAGATGTCATTTGTGAAAGTACGAATGAATTTTAACTCTACCCTACATGAATTCGGGTGTGCCCTATACCGGTAACAGGGAAACGTCGGTAGCAATTTTGTAACAGCATACCGTCTGACGAGATTTTTCGCTTGCTGATTTAGGCTAGAATTTCTTAACTTCTTATGCCCTTAGAGTATCTCCACCGGTGTTTAAAGTACAACGAAGCGCGAATAATTTTGTGGAAATATTAGACCTTGCAGTGCAGCTTTGCATGATCTAATATTTTTGAAAACTATTTCCGCTTGGTTTTGGTCGGTGGAGGTGCGCTGGCTCTTTCAAAATTGATTTGTATCAATTGTTTTCTGGATCACCCGTGAAATATACGACCTTGTGGCGCAATGGATAGCGCATCTGACTTCTAATCAGGGGGTTGTGGGTTCGAGTCCCATCAAGGTCGAGTTTTACTAAACTCCTCTTTACGCCGCAGTTCGCAGACTTCTAACCTCTTTACGATGCACTTACTCCCTATTCGAAAACCGGACTCATAAGGGGAAGCCAACTCATATCGATAGCGGACGGCCGCGCTCAATGGACGCCGGGCAGTGCTTGGCGTTCTAGAACCCGAGGCTCTCAAATGGCTCTAACGATCATGTTTGGCAACCATCATCACTACGGAACAAACGTGCTCGCCTTTGCGGGGATAACTGTACGAAGCGTAACAAGTAGAGCGTTGACTTCTCGCCCCACCACAGCCAATTGTGCCCATTTTGAAGTGAGCTTCTACAGTAAAGTGTGGTTGAGCGTTTAGTGTGTTCGAATGCTCTCGTACCAAGAGTCTCGATTGTTCGAGATCGTGAAGGCGAGACGTCTGATACGGATTTGCGTTTGCCCCACGCATCAACCTCGGCCGGACGGTGATGCATCCACCGGACAAAAAAGATTATGTCTGCAGCTCCTAACCCTATCCTAATCACCATATGGTTGTGATAAAAGAACCAGAGATAAATTACGACATGACATCGTTTTTCACGACGGAGTTTACGAGGAAGTCTATGTCTAAATTCTGAAAATTGAAGGTTGTACAGAAGTTGTGTGTGTTGTACCAGATCCTAGCTTGCAAAACAACATGTCATGTTAAAGATGTCCGTAGGCGTAATACTTCAATAACACAACGATTTTAACTCACAAAGATATATTGATAAATGCTACTACATCCCCTTCGATTCCTCACACGCGTCACTTTTGGTGTTGCGCAAGCACAGAAGTCAACAGTACTGTTTTTCCATCTTGTAGCACTTTTGACTCCACGTGTGTATCAATATCGTTGACTCCAAGAAGCAACATCCATAAGCCACATCGAATGCCCGTTGTTTTACTTGTATGCCATTCTCACTCGCGAGTCAAAAAGTATCAAGGGCAAGGCTACCTGTTTTAGAAGATACTTGATAACTTAAACCTTTAGGGCGTGTTCGACTTGACGCTTAAATTGCTATTTTGAAGCGTAAAGAGCTGGTTTGCCGCCCAAGCAGTCATTTTGCGATAATTATGCAAGTCGAACACACAAACACAAAAACAACTGTTTTGCCCTCAAATGACTGGTTTTGAAATTCATGGTGGATGTGTTTTTCAAAACCAGTCATTTGAACACCGTTTATCTATTGACCACTGCCTACACCAGCTGCTTTCAAGTGAAACACAAACTGTTCAAATTGCTGGAGTGCTCATAGTCGGTTGAGACAAAATAGCTATTTACTACTCTCTTTGATTTTGACTGTTCAAGTCGAACACGCCCTTACCGTAAAACTCGACTTGTATCCGACACCTAAATGCCTCAGATGTAAACCCCTCCCAAATATGATATGCCTATCAACCAATCGTGAAACACATGTTTGTTAATTTTACGTGTAAAACCTCGGAATTAGCCCAACTGGATAGCAGCGGAGGGCAAGGTGGTGGTGGTGGTGGTGGTGGTGGGTACTCTCGAGAACCCTGCCAGCGCGCAGGAGGAATTCACAACGCTCGCACACGCCGCACGTATTAAGAGAGCACACAGTGTCTATATTGCTTATCAGCTCTAGCCAAATGCATATCAACTACATCATATCTACGTATGTATCAGACACTACATGTACACCGCCTACCAGTAGTAGATCCATCGCTTCCAGTTTTGCGGCCAAGTCTGTGAATGCTTGCTCGCCATCGCTACTACATGGAGAAATTTCCATTGAAGCCATTTGACACAGTAGCGGCTGATAGCTCAGCCCGCGAATCAGCTACCCACCGCACTGCGTCGGGACACTTAGGCGCTCTGGATCTCCGCATTCACTACCTGCTCCTGCAGTCGCTGCAACACACCGGGTGTCTCGCTTGTACTGCCTGGATTTCGCGCCTCCTGCAGAGCTGAGCTTGGGGCGCTTGCCGCGCGTCATCGTAGAATGAAAAATGGTTGGTATACGAGTCAGTGATTTATCGATGGCAGGTAAAAAATAAATTCTGGTGTCGGATATAAGTTGCTAATACCTACCCCTCCATATACATGATTTCATTGGCTAATATGAGTTGTCGGATATAAGATTGTGTCGGATACAAGTCGAGTTTTACGGTATTACCCAGCTTGAAAGCCCACGCGTGGGATCGGCAAATATCCCACGGGTGGGCTTAAGCGGATTAGTTAAATGCAAAAGAAAATGTATTAGAGAGAGAGTGTTTAGAGGCTACTAGTTAGCCCAATGTAGTGTTTAAATGCAGCGAGTGGCAGTCCCGACCTGTCTTCAGACCACAAACACCAAAGAAATTGTTCTGCAGTGGGTCTGAGCACCCAGAGCAGTAAAACGAGGCCTTCCGCCCGCAAATACTGCATTTGCGCTGAGCACGCAAGATTGTTCCGCTAAGACGCTTGTACTGGGGGAGCGTGCTGAATGCATAGAGTGTGTGAGTTGGTGGCGCTACGTCGTCACGGAAATCAGCAGCAGTAGTGACCCTCGTCGAGCGGTGCATCACGAAGTCATTGAAGACCAGTTGATAGGCCAATTGAGAGATGAAGGTGTTGAAGTCGACAATAGCCGATTCTAAGAACCCAGATTCGACTGCTTCATACTGATAGGCACGGAAAGCATCCACTACCACCATGCCAAACACAGTAGCGAGCAATCGGTGTTGCAACTGCATTGTGTGCCAAGTTCGTTCCATCTCGAGGCTACCCTGTCGAAGATGATCGTGAACATCAATCACCGAGAACTTCGAGAAAAAGAGCTCCACCATTTGCGGGCGCTGGATACGTCGATCGTACTGTATAGTTTTCAGCTGGTCGTTGTCTAGGATGAGCTTGTGTCGACGGCGAACGCTGTCATTGCCAGGAAGTGACGTTCCGCGGCTTGAGATTAGGCACTTCGCTTTGCGGTCAGCCCAGCAGAGAGCATACATCGTGGTGCCTTTAGGAGTTTTGCTCTGTAGCAGCTTAAATGACCCGCGAGCAGGCTCGGTGCCAAACCACTCCGTCATACATTTTTTCGGATACTCCCGGGATGCTGTTTTGACAATTCCCATGAAGTAAAGGCCGCACAGATTTTCAAGTTGCACAAGGGTTTTAACCGAAGCAAACGCACTGTCGGCAACAACGGTACGCCCGCTACCTTTGTACACTTCACAAAGCCGAAGTACAATCGCTGTGCCCTCGCCAAACAACGCGTGGTATGGCTTCTGACGTTGGCGCTCAGCCCCCTCCATTAAATCTAGTCCCAATAGAACACCCGAATCACCATCAGCTATAGCTTTGAGTTCAGCACCCACGCCTTCAGGCTTTCTTGGGATTTTTGTTTTGTGAGGTATGCCATCGTGGCAGTATTTACCCTCTTTTCCCTGCCAGGCGCTCATGCACTCGTCCACGCAAAGAATCTCCCCGGGTGATACTACATCGCGACGGCGTGAATTAAATCCATCTATCAGCGGCCTAATAGATTTCCATGGGTCATCCGAAGGTACATCATCGGAAAAAAGAGAGCGCAGACGAAATATTTTCAAAGGCATGTCGGGTAATGCAGTAGCGCTCACCAAAGTTAGCGGCTGTGCCAACCATGCCCTCAGGGACTTCTTTTTCCCAGTAGGTCCGCAAGGGACCGCGTCGAGGCTCGACTGCTATCGCAAGCCGAACTCCAAGAAAGCGAAACAAGTCGCCTTCAGCAATTGGGCGCTGCTTACGCTCCATCAACTTGGCATTCGTGTGCTGTAGAGTAGTTTGTATAGTCGACCACGGGTACATCAAGTAGAAATATTTGGCGAAGGTTTTTCTCCTAGCTCTAGCGTCGATGGCCAACGAAAAAATGTTTTGCGCTTGCGTTGCAGCGTTGCTGGGTCGACAAGGAGGTCGGAGCAAAATTCCCAGATGCGGTTGTGGGCAAGTATTTTTCCGTTGTTAGAAATACCAGAGACCATCGTAGACGTAACATCTACGCTATCTTCTTCATCTTCCTCCTCCTCTGAAGACGATTCCGACTCAGAAGATGACAAGTCACCCGGGCCAAGCCCCGAACCAGCACCAGTAAAGCGGTCATCGACTCTAGAGACGTTGTAGGCTGGTTCTGCGTGGCTGCATCGCTATTGAGGGGCTGTAGTAGCTGTATTGCACGCGCCGACACAGCCTGTACTGATCCATTGCCCCACTGAACGCTGTACCATGGCTGGCGTTTGCTGTTGTCGATCGACAGAACGACAGCCTCCTTGCCCAGTGTCCCTTTAGACTTTCCTTGAACACGATTTCCCACAGCGAGTGAAGACAGCTTCGTTTGTGACCGAAAAAAAAGCGCTGGATAGCTCAGACCTTCCTCTCTATTTTTAAACGAACTCCGTACACTAGGTATTTGCAGTAGCTTCTAAACATATATTTATAGGTGGGCCCACGCGTGGGCTCCACAGCCCACGCGTGGCCTCTGTGGGGAGTTAAGGCAAACTGACAGAGTCAACAAGAATTCTGATATTTCTCATGGTTCTTAAAGATCTCGCACTCGATCGGGTTTTGTTTTGCAACGCTGCACTATACAGCGGGTGGGAAAAGTCAGCCCCCCCCCTATGTTCAAACGATCGGGCTTTTATTAATGGATCTACTGCACGATGCTTAATACTTTGTGTGACCGCCATTGCTATCTAGCACCGCCTTCAACCTCTTCGGCATCGACAGAACACACTTCCTAACTACATCGTCGTCAATATTAGCCCAAATTTTCTTCAGCTTCACCTAAAGATCATCGATGGACGTTGCCGGATTCTTGTGCAACTCCTTCTTCATGATGAACCAGACGTTTTCGATGGGATTCAGGTCAGGGCTTTGGGGCGGGTGACCCAGCGAAATCAGCTTCAGCTCCCGGAGGCAACCTGCAGTCAGCTTGGCGGTATGGGCCGGCGCGTTGTCGTGCACGAACAGTGTCTCGCCACGAAGGCCCAAGAACTGCTTTGTGATAGGGATTTCCTGGCGCAGCAAGCGTCTGTAGTAGTCGCCTGTCACTGACTTCTCACAGAAGTGGAGCGTTCCTACGCCATCAGCAGTGATCGAACTCCACACCATCAAGGACTTCCTGCTTGACTTGAACGTGGGTATAACACAGCGCTGGCCAAACGCTTCGTGGGCCCTTCTCCAGACGGATACCCGGCCAGACGCGCCGTGAAGTTCCACGGACGCCTCGTTGCTGAACAGCACTCGACTCCACCACACCGAGGCCATATTGTCATACCGCTTCGCGTAGGCAGCGCGAAGCCGCCGGTGTCTACGACTCAGGAAAGGTTTCTTCCGAGCCGATCTCCCGTGTAGTCCTGTACCCCGAACCCGTTCGCGGACTAGTGAACTCGACACTGGCTTGCCGATGTCCTTGGCTATCTGAGCAGCGACGACCGCTGCACTCACAAAGCGGTCTCGCTCGACTTCATGAACGATCCTTCGATCAACGCGGGCATCGGTTCGCCGTGGTCGCCCAACACGCCGTGGTATCGTACTGTGACCGTGCTTCTTGTAAAAGCTGATGATCGATCGCACGCTGTCTCGAGGAATAGAGAGATGTTTGCTTATCCTCTTGTAGCCCAGCTTCTCCTTCTGCCACTTCATGACGACTCGATCTCGGAGGTCTTGGGAGTACTCACGTCTTGCTGTAGGGGCCATTTCGTAGCTAGATGGATGAAAGTGAAGTGATAGGAACGCGATCGATCTCAAGCTTAGACTGCGGCTCGCCAACTGGTTCATCGACTGGTTTTCAGGAAACGGTATAACTTATCCAATATAAAAGCAATACGACCCGTTGATTCGCTGATTATTGCGATAAACTACCAATGAGGTTTAGAGCACACGAGCTACAGTAGTAGGAGAACGTTGTTGCTAGATGTCGGGGCAAAGTTCCACTTGAACTCGAAGTTTGCAGGATGTTGAAGTTGTTATGCACAAAGAGGGGGGGGGGGGGGCTGACTTTTCCCACCTGCTGTACGACGTGCACATGGGCGGCAACTGAAATGGCTCCACGTTGGGAGTCGTCAGAGCAGCATAGAATGCCTCGCTATCGTCAATGAGCGAAAGCCTCCATCCATACATGCTTCAAGCGCAGCAACTGTTGTATCATCTCCAACGTACATTTGCCGCAGGTCAGAATGGTCACATCCTCCCCACGACCCACCGGATCCGATACACTATTAACAATGGTTGTACCCGATTCATTTTGACTTTCACTCGCCGCTGTTGTACCGGATTTAGGATCGCCTGGTACCATAGTGCGCTGATCATGTACCGGATTACCCGCCGAGACTGACGGCTCTGCAGCTCGAATGAATTCTCCTTTTGCGCAAGATCCAGAGGGATTCCGTCGTCTTCATCGTCTTTATCATCTTCGTAGCTGGATCTTCAGCGCCTTCGTCCTGCTGGGCGTCTTGTACTGGCTTCTGCGTGGGGAGGGGGTCGCTGGTTGTCTTCTATGGATAAAAATCGATATTTAGCGGTGTATCAGGGATTTAATCATCGATGCTACGTGTCGCCATACGCTAGGCAGGGTTAACCCACCTCACCCGAAGCCAGCGGGGTCTTGCTGTCTTGCTGTAGCAGTATCCTGACCGCCGCTGTCGACCTCGCCCGCTTCTCGGCTCCTTCTTCGTTTGGATTGTGCTGAGCCACTCGTCGGTGACTCTAATTTTCGAGCTTTTTATTTTACCGAGAGTAATATATTTATGTCCTTTTTTTAGTCACGCACGTCAGGATACATAGTGCAACTGTCGTGATAATGGTACCGGAGCGAGAGCGTTTTCATACCGGCCTTACACACTGCCATACCGATATCCGGTGGATATATCCGTACCCACCTCAGCCGTAGCGGGACGGCCGAAGTTGAGGCAAAATAGGGCCGAGCAATTCGAACAAAGCCGGACCGTATGTGCGCCACAAATTGTGATTTGTGATTTCAGGTGACACCCAATACCTCCAACTACGAGAATTTCCGCCGGTATTACAAATTATGCAAAAACTGAAAAATTGTGCCCCCAACGGTATATTGATAGCCTATCAATGATAGGGGAGAGTAACCCCAAAGTAATCAATCGGAATTGATTACGTACTTCATGGGTTAGCATTATGCGTCAATTCAAGGCAGTGGTTATTTCATCATTGAATAGGCATGCCGATCGACACCAAGCAAGATCCTGCACCATCGTAAATACGCCAGAGTATAACGTTGCTTTCGATACGGGAGTGGGGGAGTGGAATTTCCCCGCTAGGACACGAATCGCAACTCGCTCGTGGTCACCCCGCCAAATGACACGGTAAGAAGCTTTGATGAAAGCATGCTGTATGATCTCAGGTTAGCGTATAGCAAAGGTATGGTGCTGGGATGGCGTAGTTGTAGGTATTATTGAGTTTTGCATATATTTTGGCATCAATTTTACAGCTCCTTTTTGTTGGCCAGCTAGATTTTTTAATGATTGGCGAGCATAGATAATACTTTAAGTAGCCCACAACAGCAAAATAGGACCTTTTTAGTGATACAAGACTGAATTAGTAAATGTGAACTCCGCCGACTAAGAACTTACAGCCGGACATCGACTTGCCAAAGAAGGGCAAAAACCTGGTGATGGCCCTGAGGTGACCTTCGGCGTTCATCTGGTCGTCGGCGTCCTCAATCACGGGAGCCAGCGACGACAGCGGGTACCGCGGCCCAGCGTCCGTTTCGTAGCAGCCATACACGGCAAAATAGTGCTCAGTACCATGCGACCCGCTGTCGAGGACCAGCCCAAAGCTGTCGGGCATGTCCGCGCCGGTGGCTTGCTCCTCCGCTTTGGTCACAGCCTAGATGGTCGCTGTCAGTTGGTTACTGAGATAGGGTTCAGTCTCATATACCTAATCAGCAATATAGAGTATTAGCAACACATTTGTAGCCAATTTTAGTCTCCAAAACATACTTACTCGCGAGTCCCCTTGGAGTCGCAAAATGAGAGGGGAGGTTTCCCATGACAACCCACCGGAGCCATGCATAGCGGTTAGAGGCCTTCTGGCTCACCCATGGGAACAGAGTGCCTGTAGCCGCCGCCACGCTAGCGTCGCGCATGTCGCCCTCGTAGCTAGGATGATCAGCCCGGACATGGGACGCCAGATTGGTGTAATCCGTCCTAGGTGTGTGCTTCCTGCGCTTGCCGCAAGACTTGCAGGAGTAGTAACCCGTTAGGTCTCCTTCAGCGTCCAGACATGGCTTGAAGTAAAAGCTCGCAATCTACCTGTTGGTGAAGGTCGGTTGCGGCGGAGCGAGAGCGAGAAGGTTGTCGGCCATCGCTGCGTCGGATTGTGTGCAGTAGAGTGTACTTCTTGTTGTGCTTGTTTCGAAATGAAGTGTGGCAGTGCGTCCGAGCTGTTGTTGCTAGATGAATGGCTCCAAGAAGCTTGATGCTATGGATGAATATCGTGACGGTGCCGACATAATATATCGGCATGATATATTATATCATTATGACTCGGTCACTGTATGGCATCGTTGGTCCAATCAAATAACGAGATCATAATATCAGCGAATGAAATGGCTCTCTTTTAGCCCAATTAATTCGCTTAGGGTTAGGTGTATATGCCGCCGACATCTTGCCGACGTATAATGTCGGCAGGGCTTCCTAAATATGTAAATGAACTATAGTGGAGGCAAGTGATCAAGTGATCATGCGCATATCACGTGCAGTGCCGACAAATATCAAGGACTTTATATTGCCCCCATCGGTGTGTCGTTTTATTGCCTTCAAGGCGCTTTGATATGCTTCACCAATTCAACCGAGATTCCGAGAATCAAATCGAGTACATGTAGTAGACACATAGGACACTGTATAATGAAAGCTTGACTGCAACTGAGCTCGTCGCTTAGCAGCAGCACATGATTCGCACGCATTATGCATGCTATTATCATAGGGTCAAGGTTCATGCATTAATATGTATCAATTGATAGTTCGGAGCGAAATATGCTGATAAATAAGCTACGTATATTATCTTCTGCACGCTATGCAGCGCTTACACCACCAGCGCAACAAGCTGCACGCTCTCCTCCTCCACCTCTACCTGCCCGCTGACCTCTGCCACACGCTGCCACCCGCCGCCCTTCTCCCTCCGCATGCATCCCTCTGCTGTCATCCGCGGTCGCCTGTCCTCCGCCGTCCTCCGCGACACGCTACACTTTGCCGTCATTTTCCATCGCCTCCTTCCACCGCCTTCCTGCACCCTCCGCTGCCTTCCTACACCCTTCGCTGCCTTCCTCCATCCTCCGCCGCCTTCCTGCACCCTACGCTGCCTTCCTCCATCCTCCGCCGCCTTCCTCTATCCTCCGTCGCCTTCCTCCACCCTCCGCCGCACGCTGCCTTCTGCCGTCCTCACCGCGGCATGCCACTCGGCGCGTCGAATCACCGTCTGCCCTCCTCCGCACAGTTCTCCGCCACCCTTGGCCACACACTGCAACCCGCCGTCCGCCGTCCATCGCTGCCGCCTGCCACCCGCTGCCCTCCGCCGTGTCAAGCCACCATCTGCCCTTCGCCACATGTCGCCCCCCCCGCCGCCGCACGCCGTCCTCTGTCTCCGCGAGCAGCATCGCCTCCACTGTCGCCACGACCAGTACGCTGCTTCCGCCCTGCACCGCCCTCTCCGCGTCGAGCCCCACGTCGTTCTCCACCGCCAAGAACGCCACACCATCATCCGCCGCCATGAGCTGAGCAGTGTCCTGCTGCAGGTCAAGCCGCCCCCGCCCTGCGGCCGCGTGCCTGCCATGACGGGCCGTCACAGCAGGCCGTCACTGACGGAGACACCAGTGCCGTCTCCGTTGACTCGGGCAAACTGACAATAAGCTCTCTCTACACCAAGCATTTAAGCCAATATATGTTTTATTTATTATAGCCAATCACAAGTGTGTCGGCCGCCGTCGGTCGCTGTCGGCACCGTCACGCTATGGATGGACGGGAAATACCCAGCAAAATAAGTTACTGTAAATATCGTGGCTCAACAAAAATTTCGGATTTGATCCTAAATTAAGCCAAAATAAAGTATTTGAGCACTAAATTTCAGTATAATTTTGGGGATATTTATTTTTCGGGATGCCTGGATACTACCTACTTCTCTGTCCGGCGAATTTATACGAATTTGGTTTTATTGTAGTCCACACAAAATGTTACATGCTTTTCACTTGCTAAAAATATTCTGCTCTAAATGAATGGCAGGAGGCAGCAATTAGCGGCACTCGGACTATGGCAGGCCATTCATTGGCCTGTACCTCGCCGGCCTCAGCGAGAGCGGCCGGCTCCCTCGCGGCAGCAAGAAGCTCGCCATGCAGACGTCCAAGGTCTGTCGAAGCTCCGTCGACAACATCTGGAGAGTGCGACGGCATCTAGACGAGCTCGGTGGCCGTGCTCTCAGCGAGAGCGACGTTTCACAGTTGACGAGCTGGGGCAAATCATCGCCGCCACCCCTCGTTGCAAACGGCAGACCATTCGAGCTCTCGCTGAGGCCACCCAGATCCCCCGATCTACGCTGCACGACGATCTGAAGGCAAAGGCATTCCGACGTGCAATATCCCGCGTTAAGCGGACGACCACAAGAACAGGAGGCTGTCATTTGCGCTCAACCCGTTCAGCACCCTGTATTTGGTAATTTTAGATCATACGTAAAACGCAGCCTAAAATGTAGCCTTAAATTGTTCCATCTCGTGGTTGGATAAAACAATGAAGGGGTAGCTTAAAACTCATATCAGCCAGCGTAACATCGAGTAAAACCTCGTTTTTCAAACAGCAATTACACAGTATGTCGGTGCGTTGTACAGACACAGCAAGTGGTGGGTAGGTGCACAAATCGCTGACGAATGCGTAGTAATTTTTGATATAATATCGCTATCTCAAAGCAGAGTTACGAAAAAAAGGCTTTCACGCATTGAAAATCAGAAGATTCTTGCACGGTTATTTACGCACTGAATGGAGTTAACGAGCAGAAAAAAATACGTGGAGATTCGCCTTGATCTGCTCTTTTATTTAAGCACCTCTGTGACCGACAACTACAAAAAATGACAAACTAATCGAGCTAGGGGCGATATTCGTATAAATTCGCCGGACAGAGAAGTACCTCCATGAGCAGAGATGACAGCTATGAAATGCATTGTTCTACTGCATTTCCGTCAACAAGCGAATGGCTGGTGTGCCGCTCGTTGGCTGCGCGAGTCACCGCCTCAACTTGGCCGTGCGTGACTACCTGGCACCGTTCGACAGCGAACTGGAGGAGGTGCAGCAGCTCATGCACAAGCTGCGGACGCTAAAGCAGGCCGCGAAGCTAAGGTAATTTGGGTATCCTCAATTTTCGTTTTTAGTACTCCACTATTTTTGTATCGAACTTTTTTTGTTTTTAGAACCAAAACGGAGTTGTTGCCAGTTCTGCGGCAGGACACTCGATGGTCCTCTACGTTCGCGATCCTCAAGCGCTTCTTCAAGCTTCGCGAGTTTATTTCAGCGGACGATGAAGACCTCGCCGACTACCTGCCCTCGCGGACTGCGCACCTAAAGCTGGCGTCGCTGTTGGACAGCCTGCGCGACGTGGAGTCAGTTTCCAAGCGTCTGCAAGCTGACGGGCTGACGCTGCTGGACGCGCGAGATCTCTGCGACGGACTCACCGAAATCCGCCCTTCATTTGCGAAGTATCTGGGTAAGTACATTAGAGAGATTTCGCAGAGCCAAATCCCTCGCCTCAGCCTTAGATTCGAGTTTAAAACACAAGATAACCCTTACCTCGACTGAAAACCCCCTGAGATTTCTGTTTTGCGGGGATTCCCGGCCACCACCCTCAGCGGTGGCTGTGGTTCACTCATCAGCCTCTCAGTGTTTGCCGCACGCGCACAGCACAACGCAAAGCAACAACAACCACGTACACCGCCATGCCCCCGCGCCCGGAGTTAGCTGAGCCACGCAAACGCAAGAATTTTACCGAGAATGACGACATCCTGCTACTGAAGCAGGTGATTGCCGACGAGCCTTTTCGCCACGGCGCGGCAAAGTCATGGACAAATGGGACAAAGTCGCCGAGGTGTTGCTGTCAAGCCCTGCCTTCTCGCGTGAGACGCTGGCTGGTAAAACAGCGCAGTACCGCACTACACTGCTACTTGGTTCGTTTTTGTATAAACTTTTGTTATGCCGACAATATTCTAACTTGGCTTTGATGTAACTCTGTTTAGATGCAGCGAAGAAGAAAAATGCAGTAGAGGCCCGTCTTTCAGGAGTTGAAGTGACGCTATTGGAAAAGGAAGCGCTCGCTGAGGCGCTACTCGAGACGATGGCAGAGTATCGCCATGATAGGGTTCTTAAGAAGGCAGCAAAAGGCTCAAAAGGCCGAAATCGCCGAGGCGGCAGGTGAGACGGTCCGGAAGTTGGCAGTGGAGCGCCTAAAGCGGCCGGCCGCAGAGGACGGCGAAAGCCCTACGAAGGGGACGAAGCTCGTCAAGATCGTTGGCATCCTGGCCGAGTACAAGGAGAAGGAGCTGGCGGCCAAGACGGAGCAATGGGAGGCGGAGTGTCGTGTAGGAACACGCTGAAAATCTCGCTACCGTACGGTACGAGTCCCACCAACAACACACGTCTTCCCGAAAGGGTCAACGAAAGTTGGATCTAACCTGAAGGTTCAGGAACGATCCCTTACACCGGGTTGGATATAAGCCTCTGTGTACCAAGGTTGTCTTTGGTCAACCCAAAACCTGCACTAACTAGCCACGAACGAGGGCTAGAATGCAATATAGCGCTTTCGCGCAACCCTTTTGCAGTCCCTCAGATGGAAGGGTACCGGCTGATTAGGCCTAATACAAAGGGGACCGAGGTAATCCTCGGTCGGTAGTAAACTATACTCTAGGGGACTTAAACACCCCCCACACACACAGAACGACACTCTAAGTGCCACTCTAGCCTCTCGGCCACGCCTACTATTGGCTTGACCGCGGCGGACTATTAATTAATAAATCGCTAGTCCGTCAACAGCCATACCACTAAGCCAGGCGTATCCAGGCACTACAATAAGCTAGCTAACACTTACCGGAGTCGGACTTAACCTCTGAGACTTGGGGGGAAGACTGCTGATTTATTACTGAATATTCAGAGGCTCTGAGAGCCTCTGCAGATCATCCTATAGCTAATCCTAATCCTACATACAAATATCTAGTATACACGAATCTCGATGTGGCGACCTCTGTACACTCATCAATAATGACGGTGATTACGCCAGAGGTACCGCGAAGTGCGACCGAGGCTTCCACTTAAGTACGACGAGGCTTCGGGGGGAACGACCGAGGCTTCCACTTAGATACGACCGAGGACCTATTACTAAATCGGCGTATTTAGCCTCGGTCGGGTATTTATTATGGACCGCCGAGGCTTGTGTCACTACCGAGTTCCATGTCACTCTATCGCGGGAAATGTAATCCACCAATCAGAACCCATAACAGCCTTTCACTGAAAGGTTTGACGGTGGCGGCATGGGCAACAGGGCTGCCGCGCCGCAGCCAAATCTCCACGCCACAGGAGCGTGCTGACCGCATTGCGCTTGAGCGGGAGCGACTAGTTGTCGAACGCCAGCGACAAATCGACAACCAGTGTCTTATCGAGGTGCTCGCAGTTCTAGCCAAAAAGTAGTATGTAGGTGTTGTTGTTGCTGCAATGCTACGGAATCACATCACTTGATTTTGGTTTGTTGTTGACCCAATAATACTTAAGTCAAATGCATGTATTGGCTTACTACAACTAGATATTCTTGTAGTGATGGAGGCTTGAGCTCAAAGTAAGAGCTGATTTGGTTTCCTTCGTAGTAACAGGTATGGCAGTTAGTGAGCAGCATAGCCACTCTGACGAAGTTGCCAACGGGGCTGAGGCGAACTTTTAGCCCTTTTTTAAAGTCGACGTACGCCCAGAGGTTTTTCATCACTTTAAAGTTCCATTCGACCGAAGTTCTCACAGCGCTCATCTCCTTGTTAAAAACCCGCTGATGAGTTGATAGTACAGCTTGCTTGTAGCCCGTAACTACGTACTTGCTAATACTATACGCCGGGTCGCCGAAAATCGTCCGTCCTTCAAAGACAGACGAGTGTCGCTCGAAATGCCGCAGCAACCCACTTGCGGCGAATACAGTCGTGTCATGACGTCTGCCCTCATATGGGCCATAGAAGTGCATACACAGTCCGTCCGGCGTAGTTAAACCTGTATATTGCATTACACAGCGTATTAGCTCGAACATTTAGCTCCAAACAACATGTTAGAGCAATACGTACCTTGAAAAACCAGGCAATGCACTCTTTTGTGGCCGCTGTAGACGCTCCTCTGCAAGTTGATGCCGTCTCGCATCGACTTCGGGCGGCAAATAGGAATCTTCGTGCCGTCCGGGAACGCGAACACGCCTTCAACGTGTGTGCGAGCTGCGCAGTACTGGGCCATACGCCGCCCTGCCAGTTCCGTATCGAAGAACTGCTTGTCCTTATACCTATCGTCCACATAGTCAACTAGTCACAATTATACAGTGTTAAATGCTGAACATACATTAGATCGCAGCTCGACTTACCCATGCATAAAAATATGCGGCACACATTGCCAGTAGACCGCCCGAACTTGATGGACATGTCATGCAGGCGACGCGGATACGATAGTCTATATAGTAGAATAGAAATCGCCTCCAAGCTATTGCATCTGTCGTTGCTGCTGGTGATGACCGTCTCGGGGAGCCCAAACAGAGCCGCAAGTCTCCGCACGCCGTGTACGTGTCGAAGCGGAAATCTGCCTCAGCGTTGGCGTTTCCGTGCGATAGCAGGTTGAACCTGACCACCGGAATCAGTGGCCGCTCTGGTGCGGTGATGAGGCCGCAATGCACAAGCTCGATCCAAGAGTCTTCCATGTCCATCGCCCATAGCACAAGATAAAGCTCAAGAGCTTCATCTTGGGTGAGCATTGTCCGCTTTTGCTCTGACCTCTGCGCCAGCCATGTAGAAGTACAGTGAAATGCACCCAATTATTATGTCTCCTAGTGTATGTTTACAGTAAGGGTAAAGTGCCCTCTGAAATCTGTACAAGAAATTCCTCACCCTCAGCCTTAGAAATAGATGGGCCGGGGTAAGGCGGGGGTAAGGCACGATCCGAAATCTCTCTATTATATATGCTGAGGGTTTAATGAGGGGATGCGGGATTAACATGTTGTTTATATGTTGTGTATGACTATTTACATGCAAGCATCGGATGCTGAAATTGTGCACTCGCCTGATTTCGAGCAGGCAGTAGTGAAGGTGCTTGGCGGCCAAGCAACACTGTTGTCGGAGGAAGGTCCTAGAGCCGTTCAAGCGTTGTTCGGGCACCGTGTCGGTCGCCCAGCCGCAGCCGGGGGCAACGGAAGGGTTCGCCGAGCGAATCCTCAAGCGGCGCAAGGTGAGAGATGCTCCTGTGGCGTACACGCTCTTGGGTGCAATTCCACCCACCTCGAATATGGTGGAAAGGCTGTTTAGTGTTACTCGTGCGGTGCTTCGCCACGAGCGCCACCGCCTCCCCCCGATGATGCTCGAGATGATCCTGTTTTTGAAGACAAACAGCACCTTCTGGAACGTCGCTACCGTTGAGCAGTGTCTGTAGGTAGTGGCCACTAAACTGCAGTAATTGACTGTGACATCTTCTTTTACGCCGTTATTTATTTGCTTTACTACCTGCAACTCAAAGCAATATTCATTTGATTCATCGGACATCAACATATTTTCGGGATGCCTGGTAGTATCTGTCTGTTTTGCGATCACACGTCACAAAATGCATCCATTCCAAAATGTACAAGAGGTCACCTATACTACGGGCTCCGTTTACCGTAGTTGAGTGCATAATATGCACTCAAGAGATCTGTCCATTTAACTGACAGTATCAAAGGTATAAGGTTTATGCAATTATGCACGCCGACGTTATGCATTGTGCAGCATATGTACCTACCACACAAGAAACGTAAAAACCAGTAGGATTTTTAATTCTACCAGCTACGTTCTGTTTTACCCAGGACTCTTCGCGCAACATTCAGTGGGTGATTGGGTTTTGATGTTGCTCCTGTCGAACAGGGTCAACATTCACCAGTTTTATTTCATTGTGGACCGGCTATATTATCTTACAAGTTCTTCCGTAAGCATTTGTATCAAGGATATAAGAGCATCCCCAACGCGGAGGCAGTATCTGGGCAGCAAATCGCAAAATAAAAAGGAAAATTTCAGTTTCGGAAAGCGTTTGGTCCCCCGATTTTCTAACGCAGACCATTCAGACCTCAATCGCAAACGTCAAGCTCCTGCATAATACCGTCCGTGCCAACACGCGAGATGGACTCTCCATCGGACGGCGAGCTTTCGGACAGCGAAAGCAGCGACGAGGAGGTACGCCCCCCCCCCCCCCCGCAGCCGCAGATACAACGAGCTTCGTGCTGGCGCGAAGCTCGGGGCTGCTGTGAGCGCAGGAAGAGGTTTACATACCAAGCTACTGATCATAGAGGCGTGTTATTTTCTAACGTTTAATATTATTGTTGATGTAGATATTTACCACGCTGATCCTGAACTACACCAGTGTTTGGCGCACACGCAAGCATGGTGGATCACGACCTGGGCGTGCTGCGAATGTTGAGCGTGATGCTCAAGCAGGACACGAACGCCTCTGGAGGTATTACTTTAGTGAATTTCCACGGTACTCGGACGAGATATTTGAGCGTCGATTCCGAATGAAGCGCTCCTTGTTTGTGCGAGTAATGGAAGCTGCTGTGGCGTGTGATCCTCAGTTCGAGCAGCTATACGACGCTCTTGGAAAACCTGGCCTATCGACTATCCAGAAATGCACGACCGCTATCAGAATGCTTGCCTATGGATGCTCTGCTGACTCGTTAGATGAAACGATTCGCGGAGCAGAAAGCACAATATTGTACTACACGAAAAGGTTCTGCGAAGATGTGATTTGTGCCTTTGAATCGGAGTACTTGCGGGAGCCGTCACGATCGGATATTGAGAGACAGCTTCTCGCTTCTGAACAGCGAGGCTTTCCCGGCTGCTTTGGATCGCTGGACTGCATGCATTGGCATTGGGAACTGTGCCCAGCTGCATTCAAGGGTCAGTTTCAGGGGAAGGAAGGCAAGCCTACAGTTGTGCTAGAGGTTGTAGCTGAGAAATTGCTTTGGGTTTGGCACTTTTACTATGGCTCAGCGGGCTCAAATAACGGTGCGTATAATAGCATATTGATAACGCCATTAAATAATATTTTGTGCGTTCCGATCAATGACCAGATATTAATATTATTGAGCGCTCTCCCCTTGTTAACCAGCACATTTTGCGTGCCGATATTTTCAGGTCGTTCGAGTTCGCTGCTGCGGGGAAACAATCTGATCAACTATATTATCTCGTCGACGGAATATATCCACCCTATAGCTGCTTCGTCTCAACGATATCCAAGCCTGCTAATGCAAAGCAGAAGCGATTCGCGGGAGCTCAGGAAAGTTTTCGGTAGGATGTTGAGCGTGCATTTGGAGTTCTTCGCGTCAAGTTCCGAATCGAGTGTCCGCGCTGCACACCCGAAGAAGCCACCCGTCTGCTAAGAGAACTGCGCGAGCGTCGTGAAGCTCGACGATCGGAGAGTGTTCGCAAGTTTGATATTGTGGATACCAGTAAACGTCTCAAGTCGGACGATCGAGGATCAGTCGCGGCGGCAATTGACGGAATCGCGGTTCCAGCGCTAATGCTGGACACAGGAGCGGACACTTCGCTGGTGGCGCGGGGTGTTCTGGAAGCGCTGGCGCAGATGGGAAAAGTGCTGCGCGTAAACCCAGTCGCTGGCATCACATTATCGCGTGTGGGCAAGGAGAAGATTAACGTGACCCGCATTGTCACTTTCGATGAGGTTGTTTTGACAACGTCAGCTGGGCCGTTGATGCACCGGAATCTATCCTTCTATGTGGAAAGACAACGGCAGCATGGAGGTTATTGTCAACCGACCCATCATGAAACTTCTCGGGGACTCCACCGACAAGCTATTAGTGGAGGCTAGAAAGGTGCGCCCAGATTGGGAGCTTGGCGTAGCCCAGTCGGATAACCTCGAGCCTGGAGCGGCACCAGCCGCGACGCCAGGGATGCGTCGCCTGTACGCAGAGCCGCCGATGTCCCCCGACGAAGAGGATGACATGAGACGCGGACAGCTACGCCAACGATGCATCCCATGAATGTGACCGAGGTCATCCAATATCTTGAAAAGAAAGTCGAGATTGCTACGGAAATGGGCTTGACGCTCGACGGTCAAGCAAAGCTGACCACTATTTTACACGTACGGGCCGACTCTTTTTGTGTGGATTTCGGTAATGACCCGCCAGTGCGAGTTGCACCGATGCAAGTCCATCTAAAAGCTGGTGCGAAGCCAGTCCGAGCTCAGCCTCGTCGCTATTCGCCCACGGATCGAGAGTTTCTCGACTGGCACACGCGTGCCTTGCTCGATCATGGCCTGGTGTACAAGAACCATCGAAGCCGTTGGGCTTCAGCGCCTAGGATCGTGCGAAAGAAAGAACAAGACAGTGACCCAACTGTCGATCCACGCATGACCATCGACACGAGAAGTGTGAACGAAAAGACGGAGCCGATTCCCTGGCCGATGCCTGTGCTCGACATAGTCGGCGAACTCGAGGGAGCAAGATTCTTCTTCGTGCTCGACTGGTTCAGGGGCTACTGGCAGTTGCCCCTGCACCCATACTCTCAGGAACTTTACTCTTTTGTGACCCATCGTGGAATTTATACCCCGACACAGGTGCCGATGGGTGCCACGGACGCCGTCGCGTACTGCCAGGGTGTCGTCGAAGAGATTTTCGGAGATTTACTGGGTCATTGCATGCTAGCCTGGTTAGATGATATACTCGGCTTTGCTGAGACCGAAGAAGCCTTGCTGGATGTGCTCGACCAGGTGCTTGCGCGATGTGAGCAGTACGGGCTGAAGTTACACGCGAAGAAGTGCACATTTTTCTCGACGAAAGTGAAGTGGTGTGGCCGAGTCATATCCGCTGATGGGGTCACACATTGTCCGGAGCGTATCCAAGGTCTGGTTGAGATGCAGCGGCCCCGTACTGCTGGAGAATTGCAGCAATTTGTCTGCGCCGCCAACTGGATGCGACAAAGCCTTCTCGAGTATTCGCGCATTTTTGCGGTTCTGTATGAAGCATTGGATCGTGCTGCTCAAGTTGTCGGCTCTCGTAAGAAGAATCAGCTGTCGAAGGTGCGACTGGAAGACGTGAATTGGGACGACGCAGAGGTTACCAGCTTTGAAGCTGTTCGCACAGCATTGCTGAAAATGGTGCCACTAGCACATCCCAATCCAACAATGGACGTGTGTCTTTACACAGACGCGAGCCAGGACTTCTGGGGCGCCGCAGTCACTCAACTTCCTGCTGGTGAAGCCCAACGACCGGCCGAGCAGGACCATCGTCCTTTAGCGTTTCTAAGTGAGCGGTTTGTTGGTGCGGCTAGTCGCTGGTCGACAATTGAGAAAGAAGCCTACGCAATTGTCGAAGCCAGTAGACGCATGGAATACCTGCTGCTTCGACCTCGGGGTTTCCGACTATATACCGACCACCGGAATCTCGTCTACATTTTCAACCCATACGCCACTGATGGAACCATGGCCCGATATCAAGTCGACAAATTACAGCGCTGGGCGCTCTCATTAATGTCAGTCCAGTACATTATCGAGCATGTCCCTGGCGACGTCAACGGCTGAGGTGACTTGCTGACTCGTTGGGGTGCGGGCCAAGTACGCGAAGATGAACACGAAGCGACTCGAGTCGCCCGGCTAGCTGTCGTAGAACGCGTATCCCCTCTCGAGGACCCCGAGTTTGTCTGGCCGTCAGAGACGGAAATTAAAGCAGTCCAGGACGCGGCACGTGAAGCTGCTCAATACCTCGAAGGGGTCCAGCAGACTGGCAAACGCGAGCTCATGGTCATACCGTCTGGACAAGTCTGGATCCCAGCCGACGCAGAAGATTTGCGGCAGCGCTTGTGCGTGATTGCACATGCCGGAGCAAGCGGATATCGGGGTGCACAGACCACTCAACGCGCTCTCGAGTCTGTATTCTATTGGAAGACGCTTGCGGTCGACGTTGCCGCGTTTGTTGGGGAATGTCTACATTGTATGGCGACTGCGAGCGGCCGTATCCCTCGCCCGTTTGGTGAAACTCTGGTGGCTACGAAGCCCAACGAAATACTTCACTTTGATTACCTCAGTATGGTGGAGGGTGACGGTGGAGTAAAGTATGTACTGGTGCTTAAAGGTGGGATGAGCGATTACGTGGAGCTAGTTGCCTGTCTCCAAGCCACTGCCGACACCGCCTATCAGGCTCTGATTGGTTTAAACGGTTTGGCGTGGTTCACCAATGGGTGTCGGACCAAGGGGCGCACTTCAGAAATCAGATTGTGGAACAATTGCAGCGCGCGCTCGGCGCACAACACCACTTCGTGACGGCCTACACGCCTTGGGCTAATGGGACCGTTGAGGTCATCAATCGGGAGATTCTGAAGTGTATGAAGGCACTTCTCAGTGAGCGCAGACTGGCTATCCGAGACCGGCCCGCTCTGCTGCCGGTCGTGCAAGCAGCACTCAACAGCATGCCAGCTGTCCGACTGGGAGAAAAAGCCCCGCCCACCGCCTTTACTGCACTGCCCGGGAGTACGCAGTTGACAAGCATCCTGCACCCCCGCGATCCTGAGGAGGCCTCTATCCACTGGGTGGCACAGGAGATCCAAGAACATTTGGAAAGTGTCAGCGTGGAATTAGACGGACTTCACGCAGATATGGTGAATACAAGCGAAAATAGACGGCGTGCAGCACGCGAGCGGCACGCGCGTAGACAAGGTGTCAAGTTGCAGAAGTTCAGCGAGGGTGATTTTATCCTCGCTACAGCAGCCACTGGTCGAAGTGGCCATAAGTTGGCACTTGTGTGGCGGGGCCCCAAACGAATCGTTCGCGCGCTAAATGACTTCACGCTCGAGGTTCAGGATATTGTACAGCCGTTCGAAATGTCCGTTCGTCACGCCCCCCGACTACAACTATATCGTGACGCGCGTCGTGGACAGGTCGACGAACTACAAGAGCAGGCGATCTATGGTGAAGGTGGTCACCTTGTTGAAGCCCTCCGTGAATGTCGGTTGAGTCCTGACTCACACCGCTATGAGATCTTTGTGAACTGGTATGGGCTGGACGACGTCGAGAGTTCATGAGAGCCCGCGGACAGTATCAAGCAGGACGTCCCCCAGCTTTTCCAAGCATTCGTCGACGCTGCGCCTCACGATAAGCTGCGCTCTGATATGGCGACCGCGCTTGCCAGGCCCACCTCCAGCTCAACTGATGTGCCAAGACTGCCGCGCCACAGGACAGCTGGTCGTCGACAACATCAACGCGCTCCGACTAACCAAAACACTCCACAGTGGAGGGGGAAATGATCCGCCGAGATCCACCTCCCGGCTGTAGTTCAACGGTAGTTCAGCCAGTAGAACGTTGACGAAAGAAATACGCAGCCGAGCCTAGCCAGAGAGACCGATAACCGAATTCAGTTTAAGATTTGCTCTGCAGTGAGCAAGGGACCTCAGTGCACGGCGGCCCGGCAGAGGGCCACGTGCGAACAGTGGATCCGCCAGCGGGTCATCAGCCTGCTCCTTCTTCTTGGCAATCTGGGGTGCGGAGGCCCAGCGACTCCTATGATTCTTGTAGATGAGTTCGTGCTTCACCAATGTGGATGTGTGTCTGTCCAGAAAGGCGCGATCGTTTGGTGAATAGCGGCGGGGTTGCGCCCGGATCGGCGTCGCTCCGGGCTTCAGCCTGACTTGCATTGGCGCTACGCGGACAGGCGGGTCATCGCCGAACTCGAGCCGAAATGAATCTGCTCGCATATGCAGGATGCTCCGAAGCTTGGCGCTGCCGTCGAGGGTCAGTCCCATCCTCGTTGCTATCTACACCTTGGCCTCCAAGTAGCGGGTTACTTCTGCAAGTTTCGTCGGCTGCATACACGGTAGCGCTGTACGTGTCTCATGTCGGTAAATACCCTCTTCCTCTGCGTTTGGTTCTGGGTCTTGCACCGCCACCGCCAATCCGCAAATGCGCTGGAGCGAGGTGGAAGGGGACTGGTCTTTGCCCACCTTCGGCGAAGTGTCTCCCCCAAGCTCCCATTCGGCTTGCACATCCCAGCCTTCCACCAGTAGCTTGTCCTTGGAGTAACCGAGAATCTTCATGATTGGGCGCCCCATCGTCAGCTCCATTCTCGAGTTATCTTCTTCGACGAAGCAGGCCAAATTTCGCAACATTAGAGAACCGGCAGACGTGGTGAGGACGATCTCGCTAAACGTCGCCATGCGCTGCACCACCACCCACTGGACTCAGGCGCACAGGATGAATAGTTCGCACAACAACTGGTTTGCCAGCCTGGTCAATCGATTCGAGGAAGCCACGCGCAACTAGCGATGTGTCGGCGCCATAGTCGAGGAGAAGTGCCTTGACGGGGACACCTTCTACGGCTGCCTCAACCGTGCCGCGGTCCTCGCCTGCGGTAAGCACCGAGTCGCTCGCTGTCACCACGTCGAACTTATTCATGCTGACGCCTCGTGTTCCGGCATGTTGCTCGCGCCTCCCGCGCAGCAATTCCGTCGCCTCTTCCGACAGGCAGAGGGGGCACTTCCGTACCTGATGCTCTGTAGACCCGCATTTTAGGCACGCTCCGCGCCCAGACCATGTCTCTGGCGTCGGGCCCCGACTAGGTGATTCCTGCGGCCGTACCCACGACCGCCGCGTCCATGCTGATCTCCGCGACCGCCACGAATAATCGGACTACTGTGAGCCCCGCGAGTTGGCGTGTTGTCACCACCACCAGCTCCTCTGCCGGTATTAGCACCTCGACCACCATTCCCACCCCAACCACCGCTACCTGAGCGAGGCTGGCTTTGCTCTGACGCCCCCGGCTGTCCAGCTGACACTTGCGCTGCATGCTCCCTCGTCATAAATTCCTTCATTAACTGAATCACCCAGGAGCAAAACGGCACCACCTCGTGCTTGTACGCCCTGTTCTCCTGTAACGTCAGCTTCGTATTGATAACAGCCTTGAACCCGGGGTTACAAGTGCTGCAGCAAGGTACTTCACTAAGCGGCGCCGTTCGTGCTGGAACGCGAGGTCCGTGAGGTTGAACCGATCCAGTATGGCCTCCATATCCACTTGCAGGTTCATCATGCGACCCTCGGGCTCAGACCAACGCGTCTGCACCCGAAGCGCCTTCATAGCCTCGTCAACCGAGGTATGTTCCACGTGTGAGGGTGCAGGAAATAGACCACCCATTGCTCTTCCGTGATTGCGCCCGGCAGCTGGTTGAACTCGTAGCGTGCAATCATACGCTTCATCTTGGACTCGATGCAGGCGCCCACTGGCATGGCAAAAGCGCCGTTCCATTGCGTCTGGAGCGAATTGATTGCACCCAAATACGTCTCGTACGTGTGCATGAAATCATGGCGATCTTGCATTGAGCGCCCCTCGAACCGGGGTGGCTGCGGCAACGTTGATGCCGCCGCTACACGCGACGTACCCGCGTCGAGGGCGTGTTCCATAGGTGACGCTTGAATTGCCGTCTCCATGACTTCATCTTCTCGCTCGAAGGGGTTCGGGATCTGCAACCGCAGACTCGGGGAGCGCGGTGACCTCGATGCCGCGCTCTCCAGCTGCAATTCCGCGGCTCGAGCTGCCAGCTCGTCCACGTTGACGTCATCCTTGTCTCCCATCTGGTCACGCGCGAAGTCGTTCACTCGGAGCTTGAACCGTGTAGAACTGAAAACTAGAGTTAACTTTGATCTGTTTCCAAACGGAAAGCTCTCTACCGAGCAAATTCAAAACTGAGTTCGATTCCGGTTAACCTCTTGTTAGCTCGGCTCTCTCTGCTCGCTACCCTATCTAGACCGCCTCTCCTCTACGTACCTTGGCGCGGTCGCCAAACTGGTCGAGTCGTCGTGTCTTACCTGGTCAGTCGTGTAAAGGCCTGTAGCATCCGAGAGCCGGAAGGAGGGTTCCGCTGGAGCAGCCGGCGGATCAACGGCTGCACAACTTTATCAGCAAGAACAGGTCGGACAATTCGGAGACCACGCCGCGAAGACCCGACTAACGCTACTGTACGTCATCAAGTTCATGGGCGCCGCGTACGGCTTTATGCAGATGAACACCCTCAATGGTGGAGTGGCTTTTCTGAAGCACTCAGTGCGATCCACTACCACATGGTCGATGACTCTATTGATCGCTCTGGCCGGATGAAGATAAAGGTTTGGGCGAACATATCCGAAGTGGCAACCCGTGAGACTTACCACGTCACCCTGCCATAGCGGAAAGTATTGATCCCGATGAACTGCCGTGAATAAGAGAAGTGACTACTTATTGTTACCGATCTGTTGTATTCGGGAGGTAAGCGCATGCGATGCGGTAATACTAGCCGCGTGCACAACAGTCACGGGCGGCTTCCAGCGCGACTGCAACAATGGGTCGACTACACGTATGAAGGTCGAGCTTTGATATGTGGTGGTCGGCAGCAAAGCGACGTATGTATGACAGCTCAGCATCGCTACAGAACGGATCGCAGGCAAAGCAGATATATACACCAAGTACTCTTGAGAATCACCATATGAGCAAGTAAGTAGAGGCACTGGTTTCTGAGCACATCCCAAGCCGCCTTGAAGTAAATAGGGTTGGAGAGAAGCGAAAGGGATCGACCAAGGCGCGCGAGTGGGTAGTTTACCGCGAGGACATCTGTCTCGCTCGGTCTGAACTCGCCAGACGGGCGAACAATAGTTTCACCGCACCACCAGCAAGGCGACTTTGGTGCCAGCACTACTTACACAAACACTTTGACCATACTGTCCAAGTCGGCCATACAGGAGTCAATGACAACTATACAGCTTACTTAGACTATACACCCATACAGCCGGCACACGTTACATCTAGAGGTTGGAGTTGTTGTCAGTTTTGAACTTGACCACTAGGCAGAACTTTAATGATAGCGCATGCTCACAACCGGGTGGTTTCCCACAAGGAATACCATCTTTAACAAAGCCTAAATGTGAACTGTATATCGTGCTGCGTATTGTGGTATGGGGAAGTTTAGGTCCTTCGTCTTCGTAAAACCCCTCAGCATCACAAACTGCGTGACCCAGTGCTTTAGGAAGGACATCCACAACTATATCATAATATGATACGGTAGTATATTCTCTGGATTTTAATCCAGAGTTGTTACATTGATCTCACCCGGAGGTCTGAATTTTCATATGATTGCAGCACTTGACAAGCAAAACCATATCAATGGGATACAGTCATTTAAGTACATAATGCGATGTTGCATGTAACTCATTACACCTTCAGTGGAATGGTGGCCATGATGCTCACTCACACGAGCAACACTCATATAGATATTACACAAATGACCAATTGCTCTTGAAGTGAGCTTTAGCCAGATCTCAGATTTTGTGCTCTCGCACAGCGGCTGCAGCAGTGGCAGTGCGCTGCCTCGAACATGTAAGACGGCGACTCCGCACCCGCTGGCTACCATCGCACCACGAAACATCCGATTAATACATGCATGCAAAACGCTACGCTAGTGGGTGCTTAAGTAGTCATCAGCGCCGAGCGCGCGGCGCGCCACTTCGTTGACAACTCAGCTTTGGCCGTTGCCTACAAGCGTGCCGAGGACGCGTGCGCCGCTACCAAGGGCGAGAAGGTGTTTCGCCGATCTGCCCATCGAGTCGTACAAGCTAGGCAGAATACATACCCACTATCATACGACTTGCTGTCCAAGTACGGCCTACATATCGCTGCTGCAGCAGCAGGAGGCCGCCCCGGTGTAGAACGCGTCGTCGTACACGGGGTTCCTGCTGCTGTTCAAGAAGGAACTGGCACTGGGCGACAAGAAGACGGCGGCTGTCGACTTCAAGACGTCGCTGGTCTTCGGCTTCGAGGACAGCGGACCTGACCAAATTTGCCGCAGGTTAGTAGCACTTGCTGAAATAGTACACATCGGTAGTACTACTACCCGAATTATTGGGGTAGTAGTGATACAGTACCACTACCGTATACATGTAGTGCGCAATATGCGTGATACTATGCTAACATCAGCTCAGTAATATAGTACTCTTCAAGTAATATTTTTGATGGACCCTAAACGAGCAAACTCGGTTCTAGGCCCTCATTGAGGCCTAAAGACATCCAAGACCCGGCCTCAGGGAAGGTCACCATTGTCGAAACCGCTCAACGAACGAAGCATGGGTTGTATCATAAAGGATTGCCAGGAAGACGATGAGGTCAATCGTGATCCTTACAGCGTGAATTGAGACACCAGTTTATTCACCGGCAGTGAATACTACGTAGTAATCCCGATAATGAAGTTCACTCCACTGACGTGTGGACTTCGCACATCAATTATTCACTACGTAGTATACGACAAGCTTTTTGCTGAGATCTTTTAACGTGTAAGATTATGCTGGGAATACCGAAGCAATTCCACGGTACTGCGTAAGCGTAATCCATCCTCGTCCGGAGTCAAGTGTCGGCTGTCTCCGAATCAGCTAGCATCGCACGCTATGCTGCTGTCACCTACACCAAGTGCGCTCGAAGAGGAGAAGGACAGCGCCCGGAAAAGCGGGCGTGGACAGCGCTACAACATGGCCCGGAAACCACCCCGCCTTCTGGAGTGACGGAAAGAGCGTTGCGCGCGACGGCAGGCACGGAGCGGATAGCGACACTCAGCGCGATCTTCTACGTGGTCGTCCGGCGGTGGCCACTTGTTCGTACGAGCTCAGCGTCATGAAGCTGAAGCCAGCTCTACCCTGGTCTTCCTCACCACCGCACCGTACGGCCAGTCCAGCCCCGACGTACCAGCCACCACAGCGTCTGCACTGCCCGGATGCCCTCGTCAGTGTGCATACTTCATTCGTGTGCATTCGACTTGTCGGGCTACAGCAGTCAACCGACAACACGCAGTTGCCCACACGTAGCAGCCCCGCGACATTGACGCGCCGGTAGTGTGGCACGCTCGATCACCTCACCGCTATGCTGCTGTCACCTACACCAAGTGCGCTCGAAGAGGAGAAGGACAGCGCCCAGAAAAGCGGGCGTGGACAGCGCTACAACATGGCCCGGAAAAGCGGGCGTGGACGCGATGATCAAGAAGCGCTGCAATACCCGGCCAGGCGTGCAATGCTAGCTGATTTGGAGACAGCCGACACTTGACTCCGGACGAGGATGGAGACACAGACATCTACTTGCGTACTTGCAACACGAGTGCGACCTGTCCGCCTTCTGGAGTGACGGAAAGAGCGTTGCGTGCGACGGCAGGCACGGAGCGGATAGCGACACTCAGCGCGATCTTCTACGTGGTCGTCCGGCGGGGCCGCTTGTTCGTACGAGCTCAGCGTCATGAAGCTGAAGCCAGCTCTACCCTGGTCTTCCTCACCACCGCACCATACGGCTAGTCTAGTCCCGACGTACACGTCATCATAATGTTGGGAGCTGCATGCAGGAAGTGGTGTTTGAAACGTTGGCTTGAATTAGCGTGTTCAGATCCTTCGGCAGCGAAGATGTATCAGGATAAATGTGGCGTTTTTTATAATAGCTTTGGCATGCTATAAACGTGATTGATGATCGGCACCATCTCACCCGGGAGAAGGTTAGGATCTGTGCCCGTCGTGTCCGGCGTACGACACACCATGTGCTTCGTAGCAAACTCATTTGATGCGCGCCTAACAAAGATCCAATTTTGATAATCGGTGCAAATGCCCGGAATATCGTGCCAGTCATACGCAACCGCGGTCTGTTCAGGCTTGGCGTCGGGAGTGATTGACGAATCTTCTTCTTCTAGCTCCGTTTTTTTGGCTTTGAACTCCTCTTGCCGCTGCACCTCTGCGTTCAGCAACCGCGCCACTTCCATGGCCGCGAAGTTTTGGCGGAGAGCGTGATCCATATCGCACTTTTTGGCTTCAATAACGATCACCATCCTCTTCCCCAAAGTGATCACGTAGTCAGCTCTCCTGTTTCCCTCTACCACGGCGTGATTGATCTGGTGGTCCGTGTGCAGCAGCAGCTCCGCCTTGTTTGAATCCTCCTCCTTTACGGCTGTCACACAAGTCGCCAAGATCGAATCGATAAACATGCGGCGTTTGGCTTCATTCTGCAGCCAGGGTTCCTCGCACGCCGTCACCAAGTCCTTGTACTGGACGCGCAGGCGCTCCATGTACTTCATTGGTATTTCTAGCAGATCCTGGTCGAATTTGGTCTTCTTCAGGTCCGTGCACATTTCCCTCATAAAGGCCTTGTTGCACGCAGAATACGCCACGGACTGTGACGACGCCTTACGTTTCCCACGGCACTTGTCCAATGCAGAGTTCAGCTTCTTCACCACGGTAGCAGGCGTGCTCTCGTCACCTTTGTCTACAGCATCTGCGGCAACCGTAGCAATGTCCAGTAGAGGAGGAGGGAGCATCTCGGTCATTGTGTTTGACTGTCGACGTTGGCGACGCACTGGCAAGTTGGTGGTCTCCACACGAAGCTGCACAGCGTCCATGCTTGGAATATCTTGCAGCTGCTCGGTCACAGGAAGTAGATACTTGAGCGTTTTGGCCGGAGCGCTGGCGGCCTCCTCTTGCGTTGGCCATTTACCCTCCTTGTTCTTACTCAGCACACAGACCTTCGTCCGATTCCGCGTTAAGTTCAATTCGCGTGAAAGCGTTGCGCGGACGTCCTTGCCAAACGCGTGAAAGCGTTGCGCGGACGTCCTTGCCAAACGACGTCGAACGAACGGAGATGGTGTCGATGGTTCCGTCGTGATAGTATCCGACAGTCCAATCTGGGGTGGAGGCATTGCTTGTGCTGGCGGATTGCGCTTGATCGTCGTCGCCCGGTCGAGTAGGCATCTTCGTTTTGGCCGGAAAGATTGGAAATGACGCCTTTGCAGCGGCCCCTCGAGTCAATGGAGAAGCCATTGGCTGAACCGTGTTGGAGGGATCGAGGGATCAAAATCCAAAGATCCAGCACGCCACCTGATTCATTATTAGTGCGACATTCGACACCAAGGTTTTACTAGAGGCCATCAGGTGACACGCTGGCTCTTTAGGCTGGATACGACTTACAATCTATAGTAAACCTCAGTGCCTGGCAGAATTGCAACCACGCGAGATTGAAGAGCCAGCGTCTCGCCGGCTTAGAAAGTCCAGTCTTCGACCTGTGGTCGGCGAGAGATCAACTCGTGACGTCATGTAGTGACGTCATTGCCAATGGCATCTGCATGTTTTTGTATAGAAAAAGTAAGTAGACGACGATATTCACCCCCTCTTACTGTATTATTGTAATCACATACCTTTGATTTGTAATGAATGCCGATTTGGCTACTTGGCAGTTGCAAAACCAGACGAAAGACCCATTTTGACAATCACTACAAAATCGATGAGACTAGATACAACACTAAAGTGAAAAGGGGTGAATTTTGCCTAATAACTCAATTTTCTATGCCAAAACTAGCGGATGTCATGTGCAGTGACGTCACTTCATGACATCACAAGCTGACTTCTCGACGATTGGTCAGTTGAAGCGCTGTGGTCAATCCATATCATGAGTTAAATAGTGCAATCCGGGTCTTCATTATCGAATTTTCATCGCTCGCCGCAAGTAGCAGACACGTATCGAGGACACAAGCGACGCTACACGGCTCTATAGCGCCACTGCCTGATACATCACTGCCGACCCTGGCAGCACAGTTCACACGAGAACCTTCGTTATTCGGTCTATTGGTTATCGGGAACGCTTGTTTTGTGTGGTAGAGTTTCTGGTTCCTCTAGAGTTTGTTGTGTTAAGTACAAGATAGAAAGGTCCCTGGTCATTCGTGGGAATTCCTCTAAAAAAAGTAGTTGTCGTAGGTACTATGACTTGGGCTGAGCAGATTAAATACTACTACGGATTATACACATCTAAAAAAGGAAACTATTGTACTACTGTAGTATTTGCCTCTGTTCTCGACCTCAGTCCATCGGTGGTACAAATATAATTAGGTTTTCAGTTGATGCTTGCAATCTTTCAAACAAAGGCGAAAAACTGGAAATCGGCGGCAGATTGCTGCCGGGTAAAGAGTGTGGATACAAGTATGTAGCAGCGTCGAGGACATTTGCCAGTTTTGTAGTACGCTATAATGTCATCAATATCGAGCCTACACTAAATATACTAATCGAGCTTACAACCACCATCTCTGTATTCTGGAGGATTGTACCTTCAACTTGTTCTCAGCGGTATCCTTTTGAAATCGCTTGTCAACAATCATGTTTGTATCTTATCAGAATACATAGACGTGTAGTACGTAACGTCATATCCTACGAATAGCAAATTTGACGGCGAGGCATGTACGAACTTTCATAGGGGTGCACTGCATACAACCAATTCCTGAGCCCATCCTAGTAATGCAGTATCATGCCCTCACACCATTTTGTCATCACAGAACTTCAAAATCGTCGAACCGCAGAGCTTAATAGGAGACCCGCCAGGCATGCGTCGCGGCAACCTTGGGCCAATGATTTGCGTGAATTTTGAGACCGTAATGATAGTAGGTCGCAGCACAGTGTGTGCGCTTGGTATTTACTAGGTCTCAACAATTTTTGCTACATTAGGAAGCATGATGGCGATAACGTATTGATACAACAAGCTTAAATTACATCGCCGTAATAAGGATTCTTCTAGTGTTGTCGATATGGATGCATCCTTCCAGTGTATTTACACAGCGAATGAGATCGAAGTTCAACACCGGTTCTGAGCCATAGTACTGCACCTCCTCAGTAGTAGGCGCTTTCGAAGCAGTATCAAGATTAACATAAGTACCATGAATATCTGCCACAAAGAAGTCAGAGCAGGGTTTAAATGGCTGCCGATAGTATTCGACTCCAGGTAACATCAACGTCGACTTTTTTTTCGAGCCATAAGTATTGTTGCCTCATCCACAACTGATATGAATGATAAGCGAATATACAGAATAATATAATACAAGTTGATGTTCGCATGACCACTCCGCAAAACACCTGGGTCCCTGATACATCAACTGCTCAAAGATAACTTCCAGTCGGCGAAAGAACAACATGCATTTCTGAAGTGCGTACTCAACCCCTGCGGTCACGCAAATAGCTCCATGCTTACGCACCACAATTTACCTTTATATCTACCGGAAAGCAAGTCAAAGACAGCTCTACAAACAAAATTTGCCAATTTTCACCAACAGCGACTCATTAGTCGATTACAGTACTACGTGTTAGACAGGGGGTATGAGTCATTAGTCGATTACTACGTGTTAGACAGGGGGCGAATATAGTATTCGATTACTATGAGTTCGAATATGAGTGATAGTCACGAGTTTTGACAAATCGATAACTCATGTGTGAACAAACAAAACCGCCCCATCCAACTTCAAGATGAGCCCCATCCCTTCGAAATTTTCCGTCGAAGAAAGCAGGAAGAAGACGTAGCCTGACGTCGTTTCATTCACAAATTTGCTCGCTCACCCCCACGAACCCTCAACCTGGGCAAGGATGGTGCGCACTGCGTCCAGCGCCAAGCTCGACGAGGGGAGGCTGGGTCGCTTCTGGGATGAAGGCTTTGTCGTTATCCCAGGGGCATTAACAGCAGCGGCAGTCACTGCAGCGATAGAGGCTATCGTCGCGGCAGACAAGAATGACTATATTGAGTACGAGTTGCTGTTTAAAGAGATTAGCGCTGAAGCCTTTGATGACCACCGACAGATGGCGCCGCTACCGGAAGGTGCGAACTTATTAGGACAGAAATTAAGAGTTTAGTGGATAGGATGAACATGCACTGGGAAATAGCTAAGCTAGTTTTCCTCAAAAGCACACCAGGAGGCGCAGACCAAGACCCCCACAAGGACCTTCCAGACTTCGAGATCGCTGCAGCCAGGAAAAAACACCCGGAAACGGTTCAAGCGGGTCCTTGGTTGCAATTATGCCTGAAACTAAGCTGACAGTCTTCTCGCATTGCTTCACTGAAGCAGACCCAGCCAAGAGGCTCAAGCTCAATATTGGCGCCGGTGCTTGTATTCTATTCCGTGGTGATCTCGTGCATCATGGCGCTGCGTACAGCATGACGAACTTCAGACTTCATGCAAGGTTGACGGTGCGAGGCGTCGAGTGGAATGATGAAGTTACTGAAGCCGCTTCCACCCCGACCTACAAGTGCCCCTACTGTCCGTTCATCGCGCCGACCAAGGAGAAGGTGCACCACCACCGCAAACGCTGCCCTCACCACCCCAAGATCGATGAAATTCGTGCAAGAAGGAGAGCCGTCGATCGTGAAGGCATGGCTTGTCGAACGTGCGGGAAAATGTTCAAGACGAAGAATGGTTGCTACCACCACATGGCAGCTAAACATGGCAAGTCTAGTGAATGACGGGAACTAGAGCTCTCGACTCTAGCACTCTGCTAACATCCGTAACCTTGTAATCGACTCACTTCCGTTCTACTGTTGTGCAAGGATTTGTCAAAAGAAAGAATGAGATCTCTGTGCTCACAACAATATCAGCAACTTCTGGCGCAAGAGTACTTACTGCGGCTGGCTGTACGACTTCTACTTCTTGCTGAAGCTGACGGTCGTGGACACAGTGCTGACGGCGGCCTTGAACTTGCGGTGCGCGTTGAAGCGGCGCAGCTCCTCTAGCGCGCTCGTGAGCTGAGCTGCACCGTGGTCACCTTCGTAGCGGTGGGTCAGCAGCTGGTCCACCGCCGCACTGTAGAGCAAACTCCAAGACGATCAACATCATGCGCATTGTCAGGGCAAAACAAACGAAACGGACGAACGTACAGCTTCTCCGGATCCACAACAAGCGTTTGCGAGATGAGGCCCTTGGCGTCGTCCGAGACGTGGTCCCAGTACGGCGAGTCGAACTGGAACTTGCCCTTCTTGGTCTTCTTGAACAGCGCAATGTGGTTGTCGTCGCGGAACCGCGGGTAACCACACAGCAGGATGTACGTAATGACGCCGATGCTCCAGATGTCCACGGTCTTGCCGTACCTATGGCTTGCCCTCGAGGATCTCGCGTGCGACGTAACCGGGGGTGCCGCAGGCTGTTACGAGGCCCTCGCTGTCGAACTCGATCCTCTTTGCGAAACCAAAGTCTGCGAGCTTGATGGACGCATCGTCGCCCCCGCGAGATTGGCGCTTTTTATTCCACATCACGAGCAACGAGTCCACTTAGGGAAGCTGTCGAGCCCCGAAAACAATGCCTTGCATTTTCGCGGTTGCAAATAGACCAAGCTTTGAGCTCATCAACTTCACAATATCATCGCACGCCGGTTTTTGCGTGAACGCAACAACCACATCCGTTGCCCATAGTGCATCCGCATCGCTCGTTCAAAGCGCCGTCGTCGAAGTTTCAACTTCGGTTCCTGCTTGGTAGCCGTGGACCACCACACCAGATCCGTCGCTCCATTGGACCCAGACTCATTCATTGCCACTGCCGCCTCCAGCATCTCCACTCAATCCCAGCATCGAACTATCAAGAGGCAAGGTAGTACAGTCACAAACACCAGGCGCCGAGCACGTGCCGTTGTTGGAACAACCGCGTACGACTTGATCCACGCAGTCACCAAACACCGTCGAATTCCAGAAATCGCGGTGGACGGCATTTTGAGCTGTGGACGTAACTTGAGGTCGGTAGGATGAATCCGTACCAACAACAAGCACGCCGAGTTTGCCTGACAATAGGTCTTTGGCTTGTACTCCGGAAGAGCAGGTTCGGTTGAGTTCAAGATGACAAAACCCCTTCTACTAAGCTCTGCCGGGGATGTAGCTTCACGTACCACCACGTTTCCAACCCTCTCGAGTATCGTCTAAGGGCGGGTTGGACAAATTATAAAGTGGGGGCTAAGCCATGCCTGCCCACTGCTGTCGTGAAGGCCGCGACGGCCGTGTCCACTTCAAATTGGGGGTTCGCCAAGAAACACGTCCTGAACGAAGGTTGAACGAGTAGCTAATTAACAGGAAATCGCTCGGTTCGAAATTCGGCGTCACAGAGGTCTTGTTTTTTACCGCAGCCTTCGGACGTTCAAGTGTAGGCAGTGGCCAGAAGGGGGTCACATTTAAATTTGAGAAGTGTTGTTACTCCATCGACACGTCTGGCTTTCCAGAGACACGTCAGGCGATGAACCACCAGTCCGCGATCGTGCATCAACAGGTTTCTTGCAGTCTTCAATTGGTCGGAGTCAAACGGCACAGTGGGATTCACGAAGAACGTCGTGTCGGCATCTATTATACCTTTAGGATCTCGTCAAATTGCGAGTAGGTCACAGCGAGAGGCTTGATCATACACGACCGGAAAATCGCGCGGCAATGGTCGATATTGTCACAAAATACCGGACACGTAAGAGTTCGTGACACTTTTCGCGCTGGCTGCAACCTCGCAGACATCGTAAGCCCGAATCGCGTCGAGTTCCTTCTTCGTTCGGATCAATTCGACTCTTCGGGGTACTTCTTTGGGCAATGCCATCTCCATAGCGCGCAGCTCCAGAATCAACTTGAAGCCAAACTTGGCAATGGTTGGCATCACGATGCCGCGCTTTGTCTTGCGTTGCGCGATCTGGATCAGGGTGTATACAAGCTGTCTCTTCGACCCAGCAGCAGCAGCTGGGTCGGGGCTGCCCATCTACGACTTCGGGTCGAATGTGCAACGTCCATTGGCGCGCTCGATTAAATCGATGCTGGTCAGCCAGGATGATCACGCCGTAGACGATGGCGCGCAGCACACGAAGAAGGTCTCGCTCCAGCCATGCGCGACGTGGTGCGGCACCGAAAACGAAGGTCATCAAGTCGATTTTGTCCTGCCATGTTGTAGCGCAGTCCACGCCCGCTTTTCCGGGCCATGTTGTAGCTCAGTCCACGCCCGCTTTTCCGGGCCATGTTGTAGCGCAGTACACGCCCGCTTTTCCGGGCCATGTTGTAGCGCCGTCCACGCCCGCTTTTCCGGGCCATGTTGTAGCGCAGTCCACGCCCGCTTTTCCGGGCCATGTTGTAGCGCTGTCCACGCCCGCTTTTCCGGGCGCTGTCCTTCTCCTCTTCGAGCGCACTCGGTGTAGGTGACAGCAGCATAGCGTGCGATGCTAGCTGATTCGGAGACAGTCGACACTTGACTCGAGACGAGGATGGAGACGCAGACATCTACTTGCAACACGAGTGCGACCTGTCCGCCTTCTGGAGTGACGGAAAGAGCGTTGCGCGCGACGGCAGGCACGGAGCGGATAGCGACACTCCGCGCGACCTTCTACGTAATCATCCGGCGGTGGCCGCTTGCTCGTACGAGCTCAGCGTCATGAAGCTGAAGCCAGCTTTACCCTGGTCTTCCTCACCATCGCACCGTACGGCTAGTTCAGTCCCGACGTACCAGCCACCACAGCGTCTGCACCGCCCGGATGCCCTCGTCAGTGTGCATACTTCATTCGTGTCCATTCGACTTGTCGGGCTACAGCAGTCAACCGACAACACGCAGTTGCCCACACGTAGCAGCCCCGCGACATTGACGCGCCCGTAGTGTGACACGCTCGATCACCTCACCGCCTGGCCGGTATTGCAGCGCTTCTTGATCATCGCGTCCACGCCCGCTTTTCCGGGCCATGTTGTAGCGCTGTCCACGCCCGCTTTTCCGGGCGCTGTCCTTCTCCTCTTCGAGCGCACTCGGTGTAGGTGACAGCAGCATAGCGTGCGATGCTAGCTGATTCGGAGACAGCCGACACTTGACTCCGGACGAGGATGGAGACACAGACATCTACTTGCGTACTTGCAACACGAGTGCGACCTGTCCGCCTTCTGGAGTGACGGAAAGAGCGTTGCGCGCGACGGCAGGCACGGAGCGGATAGCGACACTCCGCGCGACCTTCTACGTGGTCGACCGGCGGTGGCCGCTTGTTCGTACGAGCTCGGCGTCATGAAGCTGAAGCCAGCTCTACCCTGGTCTTCCTCACCACCGCACCGTACGGCCAGTCCAGCCCCGACGTACCAGCCACCACAGCGTCTGCACTGCCCGGATGCCCTCGTCAGTGTGCATACTTCATTCGTGTCCATTCGACTTGTCGGGCTACAGCAGTCAACCGACAACACGCAGTTGCCCACACGTAGCAGCCCCGCGACATTGACGCGCCCGTAGTGTGACACGCTCGATCACCTCACCGCCTGGCCGGTATTGCAGCGCTTCTTGATCATCGCGTCCACGCCCGCTTTTCCGGGCCATGTTGTAGCGCTGTCCACGCCCGCTTTTCCGGGCGCTGTCCTTCTCCCCTTCGAGCGCACTTGGTGTAGGTGACAGCAGCATAGCGTGCGATGCTAGCTGATTCGGAGACAGCCGACACTTGACTCGAGACGAGGATGGAGACACAGACATCTACTTGCAACACGAGTGCGACCTGTCCGCCTTCTGGAGTGACGGAAAGAGCGTTGCGCGCGACGGCAGGCACGGAGCGGATAGCGACACTCCGCGCGACCTTCTACGTAATCATCCGGCGGTGGCCGCTTGCTCGTACGAACTCAGCGTCATGAAGCTGAAGCCAGCTCTACCCTGGTCTTCCACGCCGCACTGCACGGCTAATGCAGCCCGACGAACAAGTCACCATGGTATAGTCAGCGTTTAGCCTCCTCTACCACACACATTTCAGGTCGATTATGCACTCTATGTACAGGGTTAAGGTTCGATTTGCCACATCATAAAATGCCTAAAAAATTCCGCATACTGATTTCTGTATCGCCAGCAAATAATACACCCAATACTCTGTATACAAGCTTACAATGTCCACGGATCCGACAAGCAAGAATGCGCGCTTGTCTGATCGAGATGTCCAGGCGGAAGAATAAGCACAAAATGAGTGAGATAGCCATCGTAGCGGGGACGGTTGGGTCGGCGGCTGCCTCCACAGGGATGCACCGGTCCACGAGGAGAAGACCATAAGAAATGTAGTGCTAACCAAGTATTTCCTGGACTCCCAGCTAGCGCTCAAAGAAGTACATCCAGAAACTGGAGCTAGAAGAAAGGTGTAATATTTTTTTGCTGATAAATTTTGCATTGCTACCCTGAAATTGTTGATTCTAGAAATGGAAAGCTGAAGCATTTGTGATTCGATAGATTGTCTGCCCATTATGCATGTTAGGTGTCAGTGACACCTCCTAACATGCATCATGGGCAGACAATCCAGTGACACCTAACATGCATAAGGGGCAGGCAATCGGCAAACATAGAGTTCGTCTTCAAACGCCACCGACTTAGTATTCGTCAGATCACGCACAAAGGTCGCAAGAAAAAATCGGGAATGGAGATAAGATGCTCGGATTTTATTTCTTTTTGCGCATTTTAAATTGTGTTTTCTACCTTTCAGCCTGTACTTTACCTCTCGATATAATTAAAGACTGGTTCGCTATCTGTCCTCAAGGGTCCCGAGAAGTACGAGTTGATCTATAACATGGATCAGAGCACAATCTTCGTTGGACATGGACAGAAACACGACTGTCGGCTTTGCAGATGTGCCGGCCATGGGCGTCGTTGAAGGTACGCTTTTTTCTTTCTAATTTATGAAATTTCATTAATTCTGTGTGGAGGCTGCGATGTGGATAGACTTGTCGCATTCCTATCGGCGTCGACTGCTGGGCACAAACTGTCCACCCTCATCGTATATCCTGAATTCGCCGGTGGTCCAGTGTCGCAGACAGTTTCGAGCCACCGTTTCGGAGCTCCATACTGCGTGAACACCGTTCAACGCAGATTCTTACTGTTAGGCCCCTGTATTTGGCCGTCAGTTTCGAAGTGAGGGGGACTTCAGTTGCCATGCCACGCGTCCTCCTCCACTCTTTACACCCCTCGGCAATTATAAAGTATGTGCCACATAAATAAATGTGCGGTATTTTTCCTACTGGCTAATATAGACCGATATTTTACCCAGTAAAATCCATCGTAACACTCCCACTAAAAGTTGAAGCACATCCTATCTCAGATCATATCTTATGAGGACACACGGTGTCTCCTCCTTTCTTATGTCGGCCGTTGACACGTTCAATATTTACCCTTTGATTATTCCTTTACTTGATTTATTTAACGTGTGGCCACCCAGCGAAGTTGTCTGCCTTACTGGTTGCAGTTCCCAAGTTTCTTAGGACGGCTGGTAACTGCGTCCATTTCTTATCAACTTTCTCATAATTCTCTCGTATGCCAGAAAACTTATACCCTTAACGACCTTTCACTATATGATAAAATTCAGCATAGCATATGATTATCATTACAGCCAAAACATACACTAACCCAAAATTTGGGATCCAATCAGCATGCTTTCATATGACTTCTGACTTATCTTGTGACTTCTGCCTTTAAATGGATTCTAGTCAGAGCTCTCATTGGCCCCACCTCCGCACTTTACACGCCATTTCGTCCTTTACTTTTAATTTTTCTTTAAGCTTCATCGGTTCGACTTTGCACCTCTGGCCGCAATTAAACTCTTTATGGGGGAGAGGACAAACGCAACAATAAATCCAACCAGACTTTGGGAAGCGGTGGTACACAGTTACATTCGCCATGACGGGGGCTTGCCCCTCGCTTTTCAGATGCGGAAAAAGGTATCCCTTGTTGTACTTGCACCAAGAATACTTGGTTCATCCTAGTCTAGTCTTTAACCATTGAGTTTAAGCATATTGGAAGTCTTAATAGTATGATAGCGTTGCGTCTTATTGTATTGTCTTAACCGCATAGGTATTTGCCCTTGACCTTGACCTTTGCTCAAAAGTATCTTTGCATTTCAACTTGGAGCCGGCTGGCTTAAACTTGACCACATGGTGAAACGTCAATGCGTACTAGCGAAAGTACTGACGCTCATGAACCGGATGGTTTCACATAACCAAGCGCTAAAGTAGCCGTGGGCTCGATCAATCCATGCTCACTGTGGTAAGGGAAGGCTTCCCCTCCACATCCTCATTGAGTTTGAGGCAGTGCCTTTGTGAGGACATCCGCAACCATATCATTAGTACTACAATACGAAACTACTATTCGTCATGAACCTCTCTCGCATATAGCCCTTAATATCAATGTGCTTTGTTGAAGCATGATTAGCTGGATCCCTTATTACACTAATTGCTCCTTTGTTATCACACCAGCATACTTCTGCTTATAGCGTAGCTCCTTCAATAGAAACCACAACCATTCGCTTTCTTTTACACCCTCACTTACTGCAATTAATTCAGCTTGTGCTGTGTGGAGACTTACTGTATCTTGCCTCGAACTTTGCTAAATAATACACGCATCTGCTATAATGCTAACATACCCAGTCACTGACTTTCGGTTCTCATTAGCATTCGCGTAGCTCGCGTCTGTGTATAGCTCATATATTACTTCTTTAGACTTTCCGTCGAATACGAGACCATACGTCGACGTAACTTACTTAGTTCTCTTACAGAATCTGCTATATCAGGGCGTGTACCACGCACAAGATACATCAAAGAACACACTAAACGTCTATAATCAAATGGTTGAGCTGATATTTGCTCTGGACTCATATTTTCTTCTTTCGCAAGTACTACACTTTTTGCCTGAGGTGTTGGCTCTGTGGCACACTCAGTCATATTAAAATTTTGTAGTAAGTCCATTATATACTTATGTTGAGACATACTAAGGATCTTATTAGTCCTGTCTCGCTTAATTTCCACTTTAGAAGATAGTGAACTTCGCCCAGGTCCTTCATAGCAAATCGAGGCGCTAGTTTGGCCTTAACCTTTTCCATGAGTATCACATTACTTGCAGTAATAGTGATATCACCCACATACACGCAGATAAGTACTACATGAGTCACGCCGTTTACCTCCCACTTTTGCCGGTACAAACAATACTCCTTTTTGCACCGGAAATACGCAAGTTTTATTACGAACGTGTTGCGGAGCGCATACCAAATCCGTTGCTCCTGTTTCAGTCCATATAGGCTCTTCTTTAGCTTACGCACGGTTGAGTCACTCCCATGACGAAAGCCGTGAGGTTGTTGCATGCAAATTTCCTAAAAAAAACGTTCCATTGAGGAAAGCAGTTGAAATTTCTGTTTGAAACGATTGGCCAGACCCCGGTGTCCCACAAAAGGAACCGACCAAACCAAGCATTATTTTTGTTTGATCGTCGCCAGAAGCTCATTCGAAAACCTGAGGAGAAACCATCCAGCCGACATGCGCCTCGACGTAGTGGAGGCTCGCAGACAACTCCCCCCTCTCGTAAGCGCAAGAAGGGCCATGATCGAAAAGAAACTGCCCTGGCACGCGCAGAGAGGAAGCTTGGTGAGGATGTCGTAAAGCAAATAGGTGAAGATTGGGCCAGTTGGGCACTACCTACGGCGGCAAGGAATGGCAGCAGTCTGAGGACATCATCCGGCAGCTCTTGCAACAGGGACTTTCGGAGCGGGAAATAAGAGCAGTCGTGCCCGTCGGCGGTAGTCGTATTGCTCGCCTGACTCGGTATCGAAACACTACACACTCGGCGGGAGCCAGCCAAAGCTTGGCATGCATTTAGTGAACATGTTATCGCAACGTTCAAGTCACATCGCGCAACGTGGATACTAGAAGATGGGTTTCCTTGCCCCCACCGCCGACGACGACAATACTTCACAGAGCCCGGTTTAACGTGGGTGACCGTTCACGCTCGTTATGTTGACGACGTCACACACTTGGATGCTGGAGCGCGTACGTTTAGCTATCCTAGATCTACGCATTACGTTCACTACTACTTTCCTGGAGTGAGGCTCACTCGGACTGCAGAAGACCTATGCGACTGCTGTGTTCGGCTTGATCAGCTCAGCAACCCCGACCTCACAGAAGATGAAAGATAAGCAATCACACTAGAGAAGCGCATGCATATGAATGAAGCCATTTCGCAACGTCGCTTTGTCTCGTTGTTCATCAAGAATTACAGTATTTTGCATGCACCAGACCAGTTCTTGCCGGATGTAATTATTCCAGATACGTTTGATGCAGACAGCAACGAACCTGACAAAGCTGATGATGATGCCGATTCTGAAGGCCAGCAAACGTGCAGAGTTCAGATACAAGCTGAAGACTATGGTGGTGGGATCTCAATGCCACACTATGGACATGCTCGTCCTTCAGCGGACTACTTCAACAGCAGCCTGATGATCCAGAACTTTGCGGTGACAGATATCACGAACAAACAAAACAACGTGTACTTTTACGACGAGCGTGGCCAAGGCAAGAACGCTGACGCCTTGGGCAGCCTGCGATTGCTCTATCACTTATCGACTTTGCAGCGAAATGCTCGCAATGCAATAGTCCCTGCTGAAATTTCGTTGAGCCTACTAGACAATTGTGTCGGCCAAAACAAGTCGAAGGTCGTGCTGATGTTTTTTGCTATGCTGTCGATTGTGTTTCCTTACAAGAAAGTTGTTCTTTGCTTTCTGCTTCCCGGGCACCCACATAACATAGCAGACCATGTCGTGGCATGGTGCCGTCGTGCAGTGCGTGGAATACATTTGTACACCCCGACGCAACTTGTAGCAGAAATCAACAAGGTGAAAAGCGTGCATGACGTATTTCTTGACCGCAATACTGACTCACGTCCTTTTTTCATCGGGTGGGAGACTCTTCTCAGTAAATATTTTATTGCGCCTCCTGCCGGCTACACGTCGAATTACTTGTTTGAGTTTGACCAAGGTATTTGTTCTGCTCGAAAGACGATTAATACACCTGATGAAGATGCAACTACTTTCGCAATGATTGATCCGTCAAACTTCGGAGCTATCCGCAAGGCGTTTATCGCTGAGCTGTTTGGACCAACAGTGCTGAATATTTGAGAAGCGTCAATCAACAGCGTTTAGCTGCCGAAGCACCCCATGAAGGAGCTGTCCGAGAAGAAAACCAAGTCCTTACCCGCAAAGTATTTCTCTATTCCTCAAGAGCATCTGAGCTATTATCCCTCTGTCCCTGAAGCAGTTCTCAACGCTCCTTGTGCTACCGCAGACGAAACAATCTCCAAGCATGCTGGACCAAGCGGTGAGCCGGGAAAACGCAGGCCTGGGCACCCCATGAAAGCAATGCCTAGGTTGAAATCTAGTCAGCCGTCTATCCTGCAGTTCTTCAGGGCGAAGTGATCAAGCGGGTCACTAGATCTAAGTCATTTGGTAATACATGTACTGAACTTCTACCGGTAGTTTTCACAGCTGGCTGGGCAGGCTGGGACCCCGGGGTCGCGCCAAATGTTTCATTTGGTGAACATGTAAATTAATAGTGGCAAGTGTCAGGAGCAATCTCATCGACTCATACCTCGCGACCAGAGAAAAGATCTCATTGTAGTCCACTCTGTAAATCTGTGTATTACCCCTAACTACTACACCTTTGCCCGCTCAAGTTCACGGTAGTGTACAGCAACATCGTGTGAAGTAACTGAAGTAACGCCTATATTTAGAGAAAAAATAATGAATTTTGGATTTACGCCAAAGTGGATTTAGTACAGGGCAAATTGGTGGTCAGTATATCCTAGCGGCACCATGCCGAAGGAGCCGAAGCACACGCTCGCCGCTCGCGTGCGTGTCCTTGATGCTCATCGAGAAGGCGGTTACTGGATGCTGGTAACGGACCACAATGGTATCCCTCCCACTACCGCGCGTAATATTGTCGAGCGGGGGACACTAGAGCTGAAGAAAAGAGGGGGGGGGGGCGCGCGCGGCCATCACCAACTGCACGCCGGAGATGGAGAGCGCGCTGGTATACTACCTCGAAGAGAACTGTCAGTATACGCTGCCGCTACTGCTCGCGTCGTAGCTCTCGCTCTCTCGCTTCCTGTTCTTCGCGTTCTTTTCTCTCCGCCTCCTGCTCCTTTGCCTTCATCTCCTCCTGCATCTGTCGTCGCTTGCGTTTCTCCTCCACCTGCTCCCCTTCTCCCCGCAGTCTCACCTTGCCCTTCTTCTTCATATTATTGGCCACATCCGCCATAAAGTCGTCCCCAGCCACACTCTCCCTCCTCGCCGTCATATTCTCCTGCCGCTTCTTCCTCAAGAAGCGGAGCCGTTCCGCTGCACTCATGCCCGCCGTCTCTGCCTCGTACTGATCCTCCAGCGACGGGGTCTTCTTCTTTCTCCTCTTGCTGTCTTTGGATATCCGGCTGGTCAATAAAATGGCTCACCCCTGTGCGCTGTCCGTGGCGGCCGCCGGCGAGCCCATGGAGTCCGGGACTTTGCTGTGGACTAAATCCACTTTGGAGTACAAGACAAAATTTGAGTTTATTTTTTTTAAAAATTTAACTGCAAATTTTGGGTTCCATTCCATATTGGTTAACACTACCGTGAACTTGAGCGGGCAAAGGTGTAGCCGTGCCTTAAATCTCTCGACAGTCCCGTCAGGGGTATACTTTACATCAAATATCCAATGGCATCCGAGTATTTTTCCTTTCAGTAATTGTTTTTGGAGTTACAATGGGGAAATCATGATAGGTGGCTGCAGGAGCGCAACTCCATTTGCGTCGGTGAATTATTGGATCTTGTTCATGGCCTTGAGTTGAGGCCCTAACCAACTCTATAGCTGCACCTGTATCGACGGGTGCGTCTCCTGTCACTGCAGTTATCTCCAATTGACGCTGTGCAACTGACTTAGCCAAGGTGAATACGTGCGCCGTAGAACTTGCATGTAAGCCTTGTGAAATCTCCTCCGATATCGCTTCTTTCATCCAATACAAGTTCTCAAAATGCTTTGTTGACACAGTCGTATACTTTTCTCTGCGGCTATACATATCTGCAAGCGTAATGCTAATTTGCACAACATCACTTACGTACTTGTCCACACGCGTTGGCATCGCTTTCGCTGAACTGCTTCTGGCGTAGCGGGTCATCTGCTTTGTCGTCAGAGTACATGATTATTTTTGTCACCGAGGCCTTTATATACATCGCTGCATCCAATATCACGCGCAAAATCGAATCTCTTACATGAGCGGGTACCATCACAGCAAATTGTTCACCCATACATTCCACATGGCAGCAAAACGATCAACAACTTGTCCAATATCGTTTCTTATCGTAGCGAATGCCATCGCCATTGTTTCGTCCTCAAGCGCGACCTGCGGCAGTTCACTGCGCTGCTTTTCAAAGACACTGAGTTGTTCTTTGCTCGGTGGGTCGATCGGTATGCGTGCCTTAGCTTGGGCTACGTCGACGCTGTTTTGGAGGACCTGAGGGCGTTCGACGCCAGCGCAAATCATTCGAGGATAGCGACTGCGGTCTTTGCGACCATCAACGATGCATTTGGGGTAGTCGCCCATAGGAACGCTGCTGTCCGGGTTTTCGTCGAAGTATGGCTGCCTGGCTTCAGGTGACTCGAAAATCCAACAACTACGTAGGAACCTCCCTGCACGGCTCCGCAACCAGTTCCCTGAGGCCTTATTAACCTCAGGTTGGCCTTGACCAGCTTCTTTCGTGCAAACGGTGCTGCATCGTCAGATACTTCAGCTCCATGGTCACACGCGAACGCCCAAATTGCACGGTGGCGGTACATGTCCTCTTGACTTGGCTCCTGCTTAGTGTCTTTGTGGGGCTTTAAGGCTTTGAGCCAGTGTGACTGGCTAAATACGAATACCGCGTATTCCCCCCACCCCAGTCTTCAGCTGCGGCAAATCGACCGAAGACCAAGTCCCAGCCCCAGTGTATTGCAGGAACGATAACCCTTCGATATTGACCCGATTTCTTCAACATTGTAGGTAAGCTAAAATCTTCGGTGGTGTTGTTTATTTAAAAGTAGCAATGGAAAGGGCTTACTTCTTAAGCCTGAATAACATCTTCTTCGGAGTGTCATTTCCTCGGAGCTCGCCCATTGGGTTGTTGCTTACCTCTCCTGTGCGAACTGCATTTTGTGTGGTCTTTTGCTTGAAGATGTTGCCGGTCACACATCCAGCCAGTACAGTGAGACCCCCCCCCGGAGCTTCAGATGTGTAAACTCGACTAGCAGCATCGCATACCATGGCGATTCAATCTTTGCAACATCTATCTGTCGTGGGTTTCTACTGTCGGAGGAGTTTTCGGCCGCATTCGCGCTGCAGCGAAATAGAGGCGGTGATATGAACAAGCGGTAATCCGCCCTGACTGTATTAATATGCGTGATAATGTCATTGGTGCGGATTCAGCAGTGGAGAACGACTCAGATAGCGGTCACAGTAGTTGTGATGATGAAAACATGCTCGGATTTCGGAGTTTTACATTCAGAAAACGAATCTTTGCTCTACGACTCTGATTTTTTCCGATGACATTGATGATTTCAATTATGATACCTCAACCTATATTTAATGGGTGGATGGCCACCTGTTTTCACCTGTGTGGGTGAGCATTTTTGGATCAAGAAGAAAAAGCTGTCGGCTCCGTTCGAGGAGAGATTTCAACTATTTCTTTGGAAATCGCTAATGGAACAATGCAAGTTTCTAAAACATATTATGAGGATGACATCTACATTAATTTTCCGCCGCCTGAAGTTGTTTTTGGTTCCCATTATGAAGCAGAACGTGGTGTTCATGAGTGGGCTTTGAACCATGGATGTAATGTGTCGGGACGTCGTGAGCGTTATTTGAAAGGAACTAATACAAGCTGGGCTAGAAATTATGAGTTTGATCAAGCAGGTAGGTCAAAGTGCACCCAACAATTGATTGAAAGTGAACGACAGCGCCAAATGCGCGGGTCTAAACGCAGCGGTTGTCCTATACCTTGAAAATATGTGCAGATTCTAACACCAATGGTGATGGACCATGGAAAATCACACACGCCAGGCGTAAACGCTGTAACGGGGTAAGAAGTATCGTCACTATTATAGCGTACACTATAGATACAAGAGGAAGTTCGCAATAGTAGAACCAAGTGTCAGGTCTGGGGCAAATTGAACTCTGTTTATTCATGGAGCGGGAGCGGGGGTTCCCGTCCACTTTGTGAGCCATCCAAATCTAAGGAGATGCCTGCTTGGTTGACATGTGTATGACTCCCCACTTTCACCCAATCAGGTAATGAAAACAGTGCACACGCTAGCCGTGTGCCTGTACCTACTTTCGTGCATATAGCCTACCTACATATGTAGCTATGTCTACCTACCTACCTACCAACGTAACCGTACCAGCCCGTTACAAAAGCCAAGTTAACAACCATCCTCCGTCCGATGATATTCGCGTTCACACTGCTCATAGACAGCATGCCGCAAGCCACGTGGCGCTTGCGCAGGCTTCGAGTATGCATGATTTCATTGACAGTCAGACTGCTGCTGGTATTCCGGTTGCCAAACTTCGCGCATCTATTTTACATAAACACTCAAATTGAGCTTTTCCCAAAAGGAGTAGCGATTTGACCCATCTGTCTCAAAAGGAGTCGTTGTAGCAAAACGAGTAGTTGAGGTGCACCACATACCATTCTTGGCGATCTTAGGATAGAGTATGTGCTATTTGCGGTATGACATTGCCGTGGGTTTTAGCCAGCATTCTCCATCTTTCTCGTAGTGCTACCGCAATCGGCTCCCTGCTCTAAACCCATCCCACCATCAAAATGGCATCGGCTCGCGCGCTCATGGACTTAAACGGTGAACACGGCACGTCTGAATTGAAGGAGGGCATGCGCTTCAGCTCCGGCACAGACGCTACCTATTTCATGCAGGACTATACGTACAATGCCAACACGCGCTGTTGTGTTAAAAGCAGTGGAACAATGAAAAAATACACTTGCAGCCACGACAAAAGAACCAAGACCAAAGGGCCGTCTCGAATGACGAGGGAGAGACAACTGCCATCACCTCGGTAGACGACAGCAGTATTCCCGGTGGTGTGTGTGGCTGGGAGGTTCGCGTCTCGATAATGAGAGAGAGCGTGGTGGGTCTCAGGTCTTCTGGGTTTTGTATATTAACGACTTGCACTGCGACTTGTGTACGTCAACTGCCAAAGCTACCAAACGCCAGCTCACCAAACTAGCCACACTTCGTGCCGCTGTGTTAGGCGATCGCAAGGTTAAGGGCAATGCACTTGTGGAGATGCGTTAATCTCGAGATGGAGTCAACATGCAGTTGAGCAGATCAACGTTATATCGTGCTAAAGACGCTATCGTCGATTCTGCTGATGGTAAACGGGAGGAGTCATTTCGTCGTCTCCCGTTCATGTTGTCTGATATACGTGACTTGAACCCGGGCACATTGGTCCAGTTGGAGGTGGACCAACACCAACGATTCCTTCGAGGATTTATCGCGCTTGGTGCTAATGTTCAGTGCCAGTCTGGTCTGCTGCCGTTGTTAGGATTTGATGGTGCTCACTCAAAGCATTCAAAGTACAGCGGTGTTGTGCTTTCGCTTCTTGGCCGGGACGGCAACAACAAGAATATTACGTTAGCTACGGCTTTGATCAATGTCGAAAATGAGGCGAACATTCTATGGTTTTTGGAGCAGTGCCATTGCGCAGGGATTCAGCTTTCCGGTCGCGCAACTTTTTGTGACCGCGGCAAGATAATCGGAGCTGCACCCCAGTTTTTCTTGCGCACCGGTGTACTCGTCACTTTGCGTTATTGCACACTTCACATCATCCGCAACCTGCATAAAAAAATCAAAAAAGAGCGATGTGGTATTGCAGTGTGGGAATTAGTGAAGCCGATCGGCCGTTGGCGCAAGGCTCCCAGATGGATGGATCCTGACTACGCGACATGCAGGCTTTAATTCGGGACGGATCGAGATGACCGTCCCATAAAGGCCAGATACGGGACGGATCCGGATAACGGATCCGGATCAGATGGATCTGAGTCGATAGTTATATTAAGATGTAGGTCGAATGAGAGGCTCAGAGCGCTCGGGGGTAGAGGTCCAGTTAACACTTAAATCAGAACCGAATTTGCACTGGAAGACTCACTTGGCTATAGTATAGGGGATTATTATTGGCCCCATACTTAGATCAAGTGTATTTTTGGTTATCTTGCTGCAATACGTGGCAGCCCCTGGATAGCTTGGCCAGGCAGCGCGCGCCCTTCGGACTCTCAACCCCCTCAAAGATCCCGCTATTGGAAGCGGCAAGCAACGTAAAGGAACAAGGAACACCCCGTAAGGGAGCAAGGAACCCCCGCAAAGGAACAACTCCGGATCACGCATTTCTATTGCGGATCCACAAGGCCTGCTCAAGTAGATCAAGGCCGACCCCATCCGGATCCCGTGCGCAGGAATACCCGCGCGGATCCACCAACCTCTCAAGTCCCCACAAGGACGTCCACCGCTCACCAAGTGCGCATCTCGTGTCAACGAGAGAGCTGTACCAGCCCGCCGACGGGTACACAAGGTGAACCACTCAGCAACTACACGGCCGTCGGAGTACCCCCTCCGTTAGTCGGTGTCTGGGTCGGGATCCCTAGAAAATCTAGAGATCCGCTCCACCACAGAGCGGCCAGGCATTTGATAACGCAGTGTGGGCATTTCAAGGTGCTGACACCCACAAAAAAAACGCTGAGGCTCTCGATAAGATGAAAACCGCTTTTGGCGATGATGTAGTGAAGTATCTACAGGAGATCAGCCCCGCTGCGTGGACAGTTCATGCGAACATGAGCACATACATTCCTTCGGTTGTCGAAGGCAATGATAGCGGATCTGACATGCAGGGCAATATTGCGGGCAACCACTCTGGATCTAGAGTAGATGCTGCTGCGTGTGCGTCATGTGGAGCTGATGGTGATTCATGCCGCCTTGCCAGCCCGAACGGGGTTCTAAGTGCAACGATAGAGGCAAGCAGCGCAGATGAGGACTTTAGTGAAGCAGAATGTGCGTGTTGCCAATTTGCTGAAACGCATGCTGTACCGATGTTCCAATGGCGTACTTCGAACTTCGTGGAAAGCGACAACAACGCTTTGATAGAAAATGGTGTTCGTGACTCTGATCCATGCAGCGCATTTTATAACATCACCGTTGAATCAATGAAAAAAATATCTCGACGCCGTACTGCACTTGAAAAGTGGCAGAAGGCGAGCATGGACCTCACCCCGTACGCAAAGAAATTGTGGTTGAAGGAGAAAGAACGAGTTGGGGAGTATATGGTAGAGAAGTCAAGCGAATTTGTGTCTTACGTCTCGCACCCTGGTGATACGACGCATAGCCGGGAAGTCAACGTGGTTCTTCCGTCATGTACTTGCTCCACGTATGATCAAATGCGAATGGCATGTCGTCACATCTTCGCTGCTCTTCGTCAGCGAAACATCGAGAAGCAATTTATCCGGGCGTTTCACCCTGCCTACTTGGTGAAAACTTACGCTGCTACCTTCACCGACAAGATTATTGCTCTACCTGTCCGCGATGCCCCTCCTGGCCCTCAAGAAGTACGTCCGTCACCGTACTACAAACAGGCAGGTCGTCGCGTTATCCGCCGCATTGCGAGTACTGGGGAAACCGGCGCTAAGTCAACTTACACTTGCAAAACGTGTCGTGAAGGGGGCCACAATCGTCGGACCTGTCGTCGTCATGCCAACGAGTGCGACGAAGCCAACCCCGATCTTCTTCCTCACAGCATTGCATCTCCAGCAACATTGAGCGAGATTCAGCTGAACGAGCTACAGCATCACAGGAATTGCAAGAAGCGCCTGATCATTACGAAGTTCAGCCCAGGTCTGAGTCTACAAGTCGGATGTCAGTGAGGTTCGTGTTAGAATAAACACTAACGCTGTTAAGAGCTACTCTGTATAATAAAAATACGTACGTATTGAACAGGAATTCACTGCATTGCTCTACCACGCATAATAAGCTGAATGGGTCTTCAACTCCGAGGTGGACGTCTCGTAGCTCAGGCCATCCTTATAGGCGAGGTTCTCCAGTGCGTCCGAGTACATGTAGCGCCACATATCGTAAAGCGCCGAGCCGCGGTTCACGTGGCACCTGGGCAAGCTGCACTGGTCCGCGTCCTTGAGCGCGGCCTTGCCCTTGTCGAACTTGAACTGCGGGGCCGAGTAGTTACCGTAGAGCACATGCGCGTCTGCCGCGACCGCCAGCACCTCGGCGGTTACAGCGGCAGGTCGTGCCGTTCATCTAGAGTTTCACACCCCGAGCCATGGCTGTTGGTAGCCCCGTGTAGGCTACAGAAGCTGCAAACGTGGTGCACTCGCGGGTCGTAACAACATGAGAGACGGAGCCTCTGGTGGAAGCGGGAGACGTGAAGCAGCCACAACAGGTACTCCGTAAGCTCAGCCAAGCGCTTGGTGATGAACTTGTCACCTGTGGGGGGGGCAGCAGAGCTAGCGGCTTAATGTCCTTGGGGAAGGCGTGGCGCACCTGCGTGGTCTGGCGTTGAACTCGTGGTGCTTGCTACGGTTTCGCAGCGCGCACCGCTTATCAGAAATGTGGATGGTATGTGGTGTACCTCAACTACTCGTTTTGCAATAACGACTCCTTTTGAGACAGATGGGTCAAATCGCTACTCCTTTTGGGAAAAGCTCCACCCAAATCTAGCAACATATATCAGTAACTAAAAATTGAAGGCCAGACATGTCGCTTTTGCCGTGACCCCGATGGAGGCACTGCTCGACCTACCCATAAGTTTTACTATCGGTATGAAGTGAGTCCTGTCTCCAATGAGCTGACATATCTACTCTGGGCCCATCCTGCCACTCTGCGCATTTATGTCACACACTGACGTTTTGGCAATGGACGGAACGTTTAAGACATACAAGTACGGCTTACCGCTAATCACTGTCATCTCAACGAACACCGTTTTTCCTGCGCGTTGTTAGATAAACTAGCAATTCCACTACCGACTGTGATCCTAACGGATCGCGAACTCGCATGTTTGAATGCCCTTGTCATTTTTTTCTCAACGGTACCGTCAAAAATATGCCGATGGTGTCAAGGTGTGGCTCGGAGCGGCGAAGAGAGAGAACGGCTTGAGGGTTTGAAGGTAAAAATAGTTATGCATTTAGGAAGTTGTCGGCACCGGGGTGGCACTGGAGCAAGCCTCCGGTGCCATCCACTATTAGTTAAATCTGATCATCAAATGTAGGAGGCAGGGATGGCCAAAACCCACATTTTGACAGGGTGGAGGGTGGGTCATTACTTTTTTACGGGTGGGTCGGTAAAAAGGGGTGGGTATTCCATTTATCTTGGAAAACCCTAATGACTGGTTCTCGCCAGCTCCGCCACATTGCCGACATATCTGGCTCCTCACTTCCTACGAGCCAGAGGAAGCATGTCACTTTTGCTTTTGCATTCTCTACCCCAACCACCAAGCCTCACCTGCTGCCTTCTCGTCACGAGGTCCTTTTCGACCGCTGCAACTCCCCCAACGTATGTTCGGGCTGCCACCGACCCTGCTTCAGCTACCGCCAACCCCGCTCCAGCTGCCTCCAACCGCTCTCCAGCTGCCTCAACGCTCGCTCTATCCGAGTTGGCGTGCTTGGTGGAGCCTGCCCGCCGTGGAGGTCGTCTCCAGGATCCCATCTGAAACGACGTTCTAGTCGCAGACGGCGTGGTTTCTTGCAAGAAATGTCAGCGGATCATCCATACGTCGACCGATTTCCCGTTGGTATCCATCCAAGCGTCGGTAACCAGCGTACACATCTTGTTCTGAAGCCTCAGCATGGTCGTAGAGCGCGCCGCCTCGTAGCAGGTGTCGAGAAGAGTGGTTGCCAGTTGCTTGCGCGTGGGCACTACGTCAGTTGGCGTAAGCTCTCCTAGAGCGGCTGCGAGGGTTGGGTGGGCGACCTTGTTGAACGCCATACTAGTGGAGTAAAACCACAACGCGAAACGGCGTTGAAATGCATCCACCTTGGCCTTGGAAATTGCTGGGCGAAAGCAAGTCGTGATAGCAGGCGTGTAGGGCCTCTTGGCGCACTTCTTCGCGAAATGGTAGCGGACGCGCTCCACGTGTGAACTACGTCGTAATCGACAGTATTTCTGGAGTCAGCTTACACGGGCTCCACCTCCCACGACGCGATGTTCCTGGAAGCTGACATCCGGCGGGTTTTGCGAAGTACCACTTCATTCGTTTCGTGGCTGTCGTAACGGACAACACAGCAACCAATCGCCTCGTGTGGTCGTCACTTCAAATAACATTTTCGGCAATGTTTTTCCACGGCTGCGTCTCTCACACGCTGCATCTTCTCATCAAAGATCTCGTGGCCCAACTGCCCTGGCTCCAGAAGCTGGAAAAGGACTGCCGCCAGCTCGTCCGGGTCCAAGAAGAACCAGCAGTTTTGTTATTAGCTTCGACGCTTGCAGCAGATGGAAGGCAAGTGCGCTCTCGTTTTGCCTGCTGAGACGCGATGGGGTACTATTGAGCGCTGTTTTACCAGTATCTTGGATTCTGAAAAGATCCTTCACGCTTTCGCCAGCTCCAGTGACTCCCTGAAAGCTCGTACAAAGGAGCAGAAGGCCAAACGGCGGGATGCCTACGACACAGTAACGTCCCGAAACTTCGTTCAACAGCTGAGGAAGGCTATCGGTTTGCTGAGCGTTCTCTTCGCTTACCAGAAGGCGTTCGAGAAGAACACAAAGCCACGTTCGGACGTCTATCACATGTTCTTGACGCTGCCAAGCGTTTACAAGGAGATGGAGATGCCAATTACCGAGCCTGGAAAGATTACAAAGATCGTTTCCGACCGCTTCAACTTCGTCAACGGGGATGCTCACGGCGTGGCGTACTTGCTCGACCCGCGATAGGACGCGGAATGGACGAGGAGACGCGGGTGCAAGTCGACGACGTCATCACGGCCGTTCATCACGGCGTGGCATAGACCTGAAGATGAAGATGCCGCGGCTGTCGAGCTCGTGAAGTATCTGGGCGTGAACCGTGTAGGCTCGCGGGAGGCACAGCTGATTGAAGCTGGGCAGCTGTCAGTGCTCGAGTATTGGCGCGGACTCTATCAGTTTCCTCTGCTTCGAGATCTAGCTCTCACCGTCTTCGCGTCCGGTTGCTCAAGTGCAGCTGCGGAAAGGAACTTTTCGGAACACAAGTTTGTCCTTTCCCAAGCACGCAACCGCCTCCGGGACACGTCTGTCGAGAAGCTTGTGTTTCTCTTCATCAACGCCAAGAACTTTGACAGCGAAGACGTGGAGGGTTATGAGCACCTGGAGGACTTGGCGGGAGAAAGCAGCGATGATGGAGACAACAATCGCGATAGTGACTATGAGTACTACTGAGGTGATACGGTAGATAGGGTGTTCTGGCGGTACATATGCTTAACGAAGTTCTTTTGTAGGCTTAGCAATAATCTGCCTTATGTGGTGATACATTTGTTGCCAATCGAAAACACACAGAGTAGACCGAAAGATGTGTTCTCAATGTAGCCCTCCTCACTTGTTTCGGTTAGTTTTGTAGCTTTCACGCTTCGTTGCTTCGCTATAAAATCTTTAAAATGGCTTGAAGTTGCCTTGTATCCCTACACTTATATCGGTACGACAAGCGGCTTCCTCAAAAGCACGTATGGTAACTTACCCCCGCAATTGTGCAGCCAGAGAACGATAATACCTGGCCAAGAATAGTAAGCTCGGAGATGTATTATATATATCACATCAAAAACCAAAGGTTATATAATTTGATTATGTAACCTACCCTCACAACTATATATATAACAATTAAATTTATAGAGGTTATCGATATTCGCACTTAAACGTATAAAGACCGCGCTAGAATGGCAGCTTCATCGCACTTCATAGTGCGATGAAGCTGTCTGCTAGCGCTGTGAAAGGCGGCAGCTTCATTTCCATATTCACTGCAGCACAGTCAAGTCGACATCCAACTATGGCCCCACTCACGCCACGTCAACGCCATGCCTCCGCCTTCCAACGCCTCAATGGCAGGTTCAACCGCGTGCGTGTTGATACCTCGGCGCCCCCACCAAGCCCCTTCAACGCCGACGTGGACAGTGATGCAGCGTCGGACGATGGGCTTAGCTTTATTGCGCGTGGGGGGGGGGGGGGGGGGGCGCTTTGGTGCAAAGGCTGCGGAGATCGAGCAAGACGAAAACGAGTTCGAGTTGAAACAAATTTGGGCAAAACGGCGAACTAATGGTGTTACCATCTATCTCGCTCAGTGGCAAGGCTACGACGACCTCACCTGGGAGCCTGCGGCGCATCTCGCCCCCCAGATTCTTCATGAATTTGAGCGCCAGTACCTGGACTCAATCTGGGACTTCCAGACCACGCGCGGGCGACGCTGTGTTTTTCCGCGTGTGCGGCCTATTCGCGTGAGCCCTCGTCTCAGAGGTAAGAAACGGCGTTTATTTATTTATCTTGTCTACGGCTGACAGATATTGTTTTCTCAAGCTATTCGCACCCTTCATCGATAGCTCGAGTGATCTACCGAAGAGGAGCAGCAGGTCGACGCGCACTTCGGAAGCGGAACTGCATTCGCATTCTAACCTCTATAATTCACATTTGCAAAAACCCTTTGTTTTGTGACATGGGTGGGTGGGTAGTCCATAAATTCCATAAAACCATTCACCAAAAACCCGTGGCTGTCATCCCTGGTAGGAGGATTGTGTCTACTTACGTACCTAGTGACCCTAGCCTTAGTGTACAGACATTGTAGTCGTACCTCCATTTGAGCACTAATCTTGGCAGCCTCTTTGTGTCCAAATGGGGGCCGCTCTGATTCCAGCTGGTGCAGTTGATTTGCATGATGGGGCACAAGTTGTAGTTTGTTTCCACGGTATACTGTTTAACTAAAACCCGGGTTTTTGTTGGTTTTGCTATTTTGACAAATTGCTAACCTTATGTATTTTCTTTGCTTTACTATATGTACAAATGTTAGTCAGCTTGCGCACATCGATAATGTGCCAGAACCAGGAGGCGCTTCCAGACAAGTACTCCATGTGGGGGCTGTTCTGGGTGGACAATGTCCTTCTTGACGCCTGCAGCAATGGGCCCATTTTGTCCCGCTTGAGCCGAGTTCGGCCCTCCGAGGACCATGGTGACCAGCGCACCTTGCAGAAGTCGCTGCAAAGGCAGCGCAAACAGCTGCGTTTCCTGAACACCAAGTCGGGGTTCAAGAACAGGGACAAACAGCCCGGTGCAGCCGGAAACCCGCTTTGCTGATAATTGGGCAGCGCCCGGGACAAGCAGCGGGTACCTGACACTGCATTGCGCGTACTCGGGTCGGAAAAAAGTTTGTTTTCATCGATTCTGACAGGTACCACTACTTTCCGAATCGTGTGGATCGTTTGAAGGGATTTTTCCCCGGATTGACCAAGTTTACACCATTGAGGATGCCTCATGAGAGGAATACAGATATAAAAAGTACACTTGAGGTCTAAATATTTTCTTTAATTTCAATTTAGAATTCTTTGATGTTAATTTTTGTAATCGTGTTGACATAATATATTTATACTATATTCTTCTAGTGATATATCTTTTTAATTACAAAGCCACGCTAGCACGGAACAGCTCTGGATTTTTGCGCTGGTATTAACAGTGAGGGTCAAGCCTTGATACCTTGACTCAAGCAGCATTGCATTCGTTACAGCTCTACAATGCCTTCGTAATACATTTAGTTTTCATCTGCTCAGCACTAAACCTAGGATAGTCATACACTCATGCTGAGCCAACCGTAAAATCAAGATCCATCAATCGGTGACGAGTAAAACACCGTCACCACCGCCGCCGGGGAGATAGTTATGTTTTTATTCACAGCGATGTGAAAGCGGGCTTGTGTTGCCCAAAAACCACGGCGTCATGATGACCACTGACTCTTCGCTATGCAGCCTCGGCATGATCGCGGGCGCGGTCATGGCAAAATCCCGGAGACGCTACAGTACTCCATGCATGATCTCTAAGCGCTCTGTTAAATTCTGCGACAGAGGAATGATATGTGATTTTGTTGAATTCGGAGAGAGGAGTAAGCAGTTGAAGGTGGTGAGGGTGGCAATTAGCCCCAGTCGGGCACTTTGCCAGGACAAACAAGAAAAATGGTAGGACAAAGCCGAAATTCACTGGAGTTAATACTGTACCATATAACTTTTGTCGTCTAGGACAAATTTGTGGTACACAATACTGAAATCAAGTAAAAAACGATGTCGTCCTCCCGTTTGTCCCAGCAAGAGGGGCGACTGGGGTTAGGCAGTATTCTTCAAAACCCGGTGCAACTCAGATCATTGATGCCCACGTCTTCTGTAATGAGAAGGTCGTCCTCTCTAGATAAGCTATCTAAGCACACTATACTACGAGCAGCGTACAATCAGCATCAGCACTTCAGTTTGCCACGGGTCTCTAGTAAGCTTAAGTAGTTTCGATCATCTACAGCTACCGACTGCTGATACAGCAGTGCTGTACCACACTCTTGGTACTGCCACGGGTCTCTAGTATTTTTGTCACGGGGCTTTAGTGTCTGGAGCAGGATTGCAAACACGTCGTCGTCGTAATGCAGGAATACACATCGCTGTCGTTCTAGTGTATTAGATATAATCCGTTGTCGCTCGAGTGCATAAGCTGCAGCAGGTATTATAACTCAATGCAAGTTACAAAATGCAACAGGTATTTAATCCTAATCTCAACTGGATGGGTCAACATAACTGCATAATTTATACATCAAACAGGATATCTAAAGCTACAGGTAGAATTTAATGCTATATCTTGGATGTAGTCGTACCGCTTATGCAGGTTATAAAAAAATTAAGGATTCCAGCCTCATTCCAATCCCGGGTAGGACTCTGGATATAAAATCCAGAGAATAGTATTTGTGTGTTTTAGTACTCGAAGGTTTGTATTATCATTTTATGCAGTTTGTACTGTGTTTTACAATTTGATAGATATAGATAATGTATAATCTTATTTCTCTTTGCATTTTATTACAAAGGTTAAACTTGTAAGTTAAATTTCAAGTGGTATATGTTATATTACCCAGTTTTACTAACTTATTTACAAGTTATTACAGAGTGACTGCGGTAGTTTCAAGAAGGTGAGCTTTTGAGAGTGACTTGGTGAATATGTCAGCCACCATTTATTTTGTGTTGCAGTATTTAATCTCAAATTTTTTTTCTGTCAACTTTCTCTTGGACAAAGCAATAGCGAATGTGTCAGACATTTTGAAGCGCTCTTTCAGTGCATCTTTTATGGTGTTGAATGAGGTAATTCGTCGGTGCAATGATGAGGGGGTCATCGACGTACACAAAGATCATGTGTGGCCGTCAATTTCACCGATGAAAACACGCTGATCTTTAATCAGTTTGCGGGATTTCATAGTTTTAAGGAATGCACACAGCGTAAGATACAGATGCGAGATGACTGCTTCAGGCCATAGAGGCTTTGAGCAGTTTGCACACAAGATGTTCCTTTCCTCGGACAGTGAATCCTTCAGATTGTTCCAGGTAGATTTCTTTATCTAGGTAGTCATTGAGCAACGCTGTCCTGACACCCATTTGGTGGATCTCTAAGTCAAGGAGAGTGGCGTTTGTTAAGAGGAGGTGTAGGACTTCAAGACTTCCATGCGAATGACTGGAGAGAAGATCTAATCATAGTCAATTCCGTATTTTTGTAGAAAATCGTTGATCAGCAGGCGGGCTTTGTAGATAGTGCCATCACCTTTGTATTTGACGATACGACAGAGGAGGGCTCTACGTCCTTTTGGGAGTGTGGTGAGAATCCATGTTTGGTTGTCCATTAGGGACTTGTATTCCGAATGGGAAGCTGCATCCCAGTGGGGGGCTTTAGGAGACTGCATGGCAGCCCTGTACGTTTTCGGCTCAGAAATGTGTCGGATAGTCAATGATGTATAGATTTGAGAGAGGTGAGCTTTGCGCTCTTCCTGGTCTTGTGAATAATTTAAGAGCGCCTTTGTTGCATCGATTCGTGCATCGAGTCCAGCGATCTTCGCTTTCTTCGGTGGTTGATCAGTCTCCCTCAGCTGAGAGGGCATTGACATTGCGCTTTAGCATGTCTTCTAAAGGCGGTAGCACTTGGGGTGTTGGCAAGACAGGTGCTTGTGACAGTGTGGAGTTCAGCACATTTGGTACTGTTTTGAGAGAAAATCAAGTTGTGGGAACTCATTTATCGGAAAATGACATCCCGACTGTATATAACGCAGTTTTTCTGAGTATCCAGGAGTCGATATCCGCGTTTGTTGGGCGGTAGTTCCAGATACATGCATTTTCGAGCTCTTGATTCAAGTTTGTTCCGGTATAGTTCCGGAATGTGAGCGTATGCAGTGCACCCGAGCACTTTGATGTAGTGTGCGGAGGTTTATTTCTTAAACCACTTATCGTATGGGGTGACTTTGTCGGCCACAGAGCTGGGCGTAATATTGACTAGATCTGCAACATGTTTGACGCATTCTCCCCACAAAACTTGCGGTAAATTGTCGTCAATGAGAAAAGCTTGTGTGCGCTCGAGAAGAGTGCGCATGCGCCTCTCTGCTACTTCATTTTGTTGTGGAGTGTAGGCATTTGTGAATTGCGCATGGGTGTTGCATTTCTGAAAGATAATTCGTTCCTGTTTTTCGTATTCGCGAGCATTGTCACTCTGCAGAAATTTGATATCTTCATCGTGCTGTATTTCATGATACACCAACTTCTACACGGAATATATTTTTAGCCTTCTTTCTGAAGTCTTCATGGGACTCATACAGAACCGACTTTCGCTTAATGATGTATAAAAATATAGCGGGAGTAGTCGACGATGAAAGTCAGAAAATATTGACAGCCTGACAGTGTGGGGGCTGGGAGGGGCCCTGTCATACCTGTGTGGACTTTTTCAAGAGTGAATTTCACCCTTTCAACAGTACGTTTATTAAATGGGTTACGGTGGGACTTGGCGTAAGCGCAAGAGGGGCAGAAATAGTCTTGCTTTGGGTCGAATTTCGACAGTCCCATGTCCGTAACGGTGCTCGTCTTAGCCAGAACCGGCATATTGCGGAGGTTAGGATGACCCATTCGTTTGTGCCATAAAAGGATATTGTCTGACGTACCTGAGGTGGCCACATGAGCTTCTTGGTCAGAGTTTGTGGGGTTGGCTCGGAACTAGTAAAGGGACTTGCCATCTCCAGTCTTGGCTTCGAACTTGACACGGTGAGCGAAGAAGATATCGCATTTCTTGGCGTTGGGGAAGTTGATCTTGACGTAGTTTCCGACAGCTTGACGGACCAAGAGCAGATTGAACTTCAGCTCGGGCGCATATAGTACGTCGTTCAGGACGATCATCCGCTCCTTTCCCTTTGAGTCTCTGATCTTCATCTTTACGACACCCATTCCCTTGATGGGAATTTGGTGATTTCCACCAACCGTGATGGCTTTGCCAGCAGTGGGTTTCAGATTCTGGAACCCCGTCGAGTTTGACGTGACGTGACGAGTGCAGTCGGAGTGGACGGTCCATATGGGATCATGGTCGGATTCAAGAGCAGTGAGGCTTACTGCTCTAGTCTCTGGGCTGAGGTCCAGCGTCGTGATTGTAATAACGCTATAGTCACTGTCGTTGTCACGGTTGCGACGGCCATGAAACTTGTTGCGCCCCTGGGATTTGCCGTGGTTGCCACGGTTTCCATTGGGTCGGTCCTTGCTATTGTTCCGGGACTGGTTTCCGCCCTTGCCACTGTAATTGCCCTGGTATGGGTGCTGGCGTTGCGGAGGCTGATGGGACTGCGGAGGCTGCGGCTGTTGTTGTGGCTTCAGCTTGAAGTTGGCCGGAAGTACCGTGCCAGCTTTCACTTGACCATTGTGAAGGTGCCTCTGCAGGATGTAGCAGTCGACCGTGTCGTGGTTGTCTCGACAGCAATATGTACACTTGATCGATGACACCAGCGCCGCATCCATTTGGATGGAGGCAGGAGCGTTTGGTCAGGAGATACAGCTTGCATGGCTGTTTCAGCGCGGGTCTCCCGTCATTACGGGGTACCTTGCTTGAGAACATAACGATTGCGCGCAAGTTGGGGTTCAATGTTGCGCTTGAGGTCCTCGTAGGAGATGTACTTCCTGCTACCTTTCCAGACTGCGAGTTCGGGTTTCCGCTCAGTTGACAGTGAGTGGTACAGGTAGAGCGATTTCTGCTCATCGCTAAGCACACTATTCGTTGAATCAGCGGCAGCGTTCATAGCGGTCTCCAAGTCGTAAATGAAGGCAGCAAAATCACTGCCTTCTTCATAGCTCAAATTCATGAGGTACGATACGGGTCACGTGTACGGCTGAGCCCTCGTACTTGCTACAAATCGTTTGGAAAATCTCAAACGCAGTAGTCTTCTCCTTGACCAGAAGGACGTGTTGATCGTCGATGGTCTTGATCAAGAAGGACTTAACTTTCGCTTCCACGAGGCGCAACTTCTTGGAGCTCAGCCGATGGCTCTTGGCCTTCAGGTTCTCGGCTCCAGCTCCTGCAGCTTTTGGACAGCGGATGAATGGATCACGGGGGTATTTCCCTGCCCCATGTCCACATCACTGTCGTCTTCGGTGGGACCATCAGAGCTGCCGTCGGAGGGCTCACTCGATGTGGAGTCCAGCAGCGAGTCGGGCTTGGGGACACCCATCCGTTTCAGGGTGTCGGAGATATCGTCGGAGAAGGCTGGGGTCAGCTCTTCATCCGGGCCCAGTTCGACGTCGGAGTCTTCAGCGTAGTCGACTTGAGTGACGAAACCGAGGAGGTTCTTGCCGTCGAGCGCAACAGTGACGCGGATCTTCCATATGATGAAGTTCCTACCATTGAGGGGAGCAAAATCACGGTCGTTGGGCGAGGCTTGCGTTGTGCATATCTGTCAAGGCGTGTCGCGGAGCGGCGAAGAGAGAGAACAGCTTGAGCATTTTAATGTAAAAGGAGTTGTGCTGTATTTGCTAAGTTGTTGGCAACGGGGTGGCACCGGAGCAAGCCTCCGGTGCCATCCGCTGTTAGTCTGTTAAATCTGATCAACGTGGCGAAGAAATTCACCGGAAAGAAGCGTACCCAGGATCAAGCGGAAGGTGGGAGCTCAAGCTGCTACTACTGCTTCGAGACGGGTTATAGGAAGAAGGACTGTCCGGTCATTGCGAAAGATCGCGATCCAGGGCGAGCGGGTGGTCAGCTGTTCCGCTCTAACATCCGGACGGAGCCGAATGCGAAGAAAAAGCGGCTGATGACGGTAAAAAAAAGAGACACGACCAAGCCTGAAAAGCCGAAGGTTGAAACCCAGGACGAGGAGATTACTACGCCGGGGGCTCATGTCTACGCCAAAAACCTGGCTAAGGCGATCGCAGATGCGGACGAGTTTGAGTTCAAGGAGAAGGTTCCAGTGAGTGATGGCGATGAGCAGGAGGGTAAGCCGCTCACTCAAATGGGCATGGACTCTGAGGTAAGGAAGAATCTGGTGCCTCAAATTGGTGAGATTGTTAATCTCCTTCTTGCTGCGATCCGCAAAGACGCGCCGCAGGCTCACTTCAACGTTCTTCACCGTGAACCACTCCTCAGTCAGGTTAATGCTGCTTCCCTAGAACTCGCTTGGGAGTTGAGCCAGCACCTCCATGCAGAGCCAGTGCTCAAAGACCACCTCCTTGCTCACCAAGCCTGACATGTTCCGGTTGATTTCGCTGCGTACCTTATTCAGCTGGGTGGATAGGGCTCCCAAATTGCTCCAGTTGGACGCAAAAATCCGGTCCCATTGTCGGCGCAGCTCGATTACACCCCCAGCATCCCCAGCCCCATACTTGATCTCGAGCTCCTTCCAGATGCCATACGGCCTCATGTTAGACACATTGTCAGGAAACCCCGTGAGAAACATATTAGTACAGGATTGGTTAAACAGGTTAAGTAACCTCCTATTCCAGTGCTGATGACGTCAGCGCATCTCTTTAGCCTCTTCCCTAGGTGTCTCTTTCGAGATCGAGATGGCCGGTTCTTCCGGAGGGCTATCCGTAAAACCCACCATTCTCACTGTAGCGGGGCCCTGCTCTTTTTCCAGAAGCCCGCGCTCATAGGCAGAGTTCAACTCCTTGATGTTGGCCAGGAACTTATCCTTCCACATCGGGTACTCTTTATCCCTAGCCATGAACTTCTCCAGCCCGAGAGTTGGGCCACCCCTATTGTGGCCAGTGCTCATCGGACATAGGTTCTTGGGTTCGTATCTGAAATGTTAGGCCCCTGTATTTGGCCGTCAGTTTCGAAGTGAGGGGGACTTCAGTGACCATGCCACGCGACCTCCTCCACTCTTCACACCCCTCGGCAATTATAAAGCGTGTGTTACATATGTAAAGTGTGCGGTACTTTTTCTACCGGTTAATATAAACCGATATTTTACCCGGTAAAATCCATCGTAACACTTACTGTAGAAATTAACTAATGCGTGAGACGGGTACGTACACGGTGTTTTGTCTGAATATATTGATAGAACTTACATATTCTTAATATTCTAGAAAAGATGGACATATTTGGAAGCCTAGCGTCAAAGGATGCACACGGCTGCTGCTAAAGATCCACAACAATGACATTCGTACCTTTTCTGGAGAAGGATGACTACGCCGGTGGAGTTCATTTCACCGGTATTGCCTAATGCAGTCCTTCAAAGAAATCGGTTGGAAAGTTGGTACGCACCGCAAAACTATTGCTATACAATTCTTAGTGTTTCTGTTCTCGTAGATGTTTCACATATTTAGATTTTCACGTGAAAACTCGGTCTCTAGGCCAGGCTGCAGCATCGACTTGAGTATACCGGAGGGTGCCTCAAGAGCCCGCAGCGTCTGTCACTGACATAGAGGTACAGCGGCAACGCGCTTCGCAACTTCTTCAGGGCTGAGGCGGGTCGCACGTGGCGAGTACGCCCTGCGGGACTGAACAAGCGCTTCTGGGTCGTCACAGACGGTTCAGATGCCCTAAATAGACGTGCGGCTCAAACGAAAGAGCCTGCTTAGCCCAATCCATCGTGTTATAAAGAATACGACTTTCCTTACTAAGTGTAGTAAGGAAGACCACCACGACAACGCCGACCTTGGGATTGATGTCTCTGGCGCCGATCGTGCAGTTCATGATGACCGTTGCTGGGTTGTTCGGTGGGGAAGGTCTAAATGTAATGCGACGATTTAGAACCTATATTCACCGTTTTATAATGGCTTTTGTAGCCGGAGCGTTACGGGCTGATTCTCGATGGCTGGACCCACGGCACGGAGCACTACCTGGCCGTCTACGGCTGCTACGTGACGGGCACGGGGCCCAAGTACCCCCTGCCGTCGCTAGCGCCCGTAATAGACGAGCCCGACGACCACCTAAACGCAGACGGGCACCTAACCGCCATCAAGAGGTTTTACCGTTCTACGGTAAGTCTATTTCTGGGTGCTTGTTTTTGGTTGGTGACAACTGCGCAGTCAACAAGCGGCTGGCTAACCTGATAGGCGTGCCGCTTGTTGGCTGTGCCAGTCACCGACTGCACTAGGCTGTCCGGGACTTCCTGGGGCTGTACGACGAGACCCTTGAACAAGTCCAGCAGTTGATGCGAAAGCTGCGGACGCTGAAGCAGGCAGCCAAGCCACGGTAAGCACTATTTCCAATTTGGTACCTATTTTTGATCAGATCATTTTTGTGACTAAACTGTGTTTGGTCTCCGAAAATAGTACCAAAACGTCATTGGCTGCTGTACTTCGCCAAGACACGCGCTGGTCGTCGACGTTTGCGATGTTGAAGCGCTATTTTCGGCTTCGCGAATTTATCTCGGCGGATGACTACGAGCTCGCGGACTTCCTGCCGTCTCGAGCCGCGCACCGCAAGCTCGTGAAGCTGCTCAAGGACCTGTGCGATGTGGAGTCTGTCTCTAAGCGGCTGCAAGCCGCTGACCTAACGCTACTTGACGCGCGGGTCTTGTTTGATGCGCTGCTTGAGATTCGTCCATCGTTCGGCAGGTATCTCGGTACGTAAAGCTGGTATGTAATTAATGTGGCTGTGTATTGACTAACATTTCATATTATGAATTTTGGTTTGCGTAGCAAAAGATGCGGACATCATCCACTCCGCCGTCTTCGAGGCAGCCTTGGTGAAGGTGCTCGACGACAAGGTCGTCTCGCTCACGGACGACGAAGCGGCTGTGCTGGAGCCCTTTAGGTGTTCGACAGCGAGCGTGACGCAGCCAGCCATGCCACCAAAGGAGGGCTTTGCGGAGCGCACGCTCAAGCGACGCAAGGTGGTCACCCAAGCGCCTTCCTACGTGCTACTGGAGGCAATTCCTCCCACCTCCAACATGGTAGAGAGGCTCTTCAGTGTCGCGCGCGCCGTTTTGCGCCACGAGCGCCACCGCCTCTCTCCATTGATGCTGGAGATGGTCCTGTTCTTGAAGACGAACAGTACGCATTGGAATGTGGCGACGGTAGAGCAGTGTCTTTAGGCATGAACATATAAGCACAATTGCAGTAATTTACTGTGGTTTAAAGTTTTTTCATGTTATTTATTTGCTTCGCACATGATATCCCGACAAAATGTATTTTGCTGCTCCTGTAGCAATAGTAATATATCGAATAATGGGTATCCCTATTACAGGGGACATGCTAAGTTTAATGACCATCAGGCTCTGTTTAGGGGGTCTTCGGTAGGACCACTACTCCTACGTAGGACCTTAAATCTGAGGGCATAATGAAAGAAAGGCACATTGCTTACTCTTGAAAATGATCACTCTAACATTTTGGTGGGGGTCACACAAAAACCAAATTACCATACTTTGATGGGACAGAGAAGTTTTATTGCTACTTTTCGTGCGGGGTGATAATGATATGTCGGTGCATTTACTTGGATTTGACAATACAATACTAGGAAATAGTGTCTTTGAAAAGTATGCATACCTATATGCCATTGTGATGATCAGTCTTTTGAAATGACTGACATGGGTTCCGTGTCATTACTCTCTTCTTAGATCCTACCATTTTCTAATTAGAAAACCCCAGCCCAACCAGCTCCTCCTCACTAACCAAGAGCCTCGACATTTGTCACGTGCTGTTCGGCTGGCTGCCCGACCAATACTTCAAGTGCAACTACTGAGGTACCGTCCGCAGACAGCTTATATCAAGTGGCTATGACAACCTCATTAGCCACTTGAAGGACAAGCGCGAGTCTTGCGTGGATGACTACCTGATCCATTCCAGCGGGAACCTGTGATTTTGTTAACTGGAGGCGTCAAAACATGACACTATCTGAGGTGACCACACAACCACCCGCCCGATGTCCCGGCTCATGCCCATCTCATCCTAGAATCTAAAGCAGTCCCTGGCCGCGACGGCCAAGCTCACCGAGCACGCTTTAGTATCATGCTCAATTGCTGGACATGTTTCCTAGAGCATTATGTGGCGGCTGTTCGCCGTGTTGTGACACAAAGGCCAGATGCACATGCTGCTGATGGTAATTGCACCGCTCGATGAAGTCGATCAGACTCTCATTTCTCATTTATTCAGAACATGTTGGCTACGTTAGTCCAATCACATGTCCCGCTGAAATTTCTGGTCGGGGATAACTGCGCGACCAATCAACTGACGGCGACGATGCTCGATGTCACACTTGTCGGCTGTGCATCGCACCGGTTCAATTTGGTGACACAGAAGAATATTGCTCAGCACAGCAAGATCGTCGAGGCTCTGGGCGCATTGATGTCTGCGCTGCGTGCACCGAACAACCGCAGGAAGCTGCGACGCCACTCGGATCTAGCGTCGCTGCGGCTAATGCGACTCGCTTGAACTCGATCTATGTCATGACGGAACGGAACGCGAAGATTAGAGACGCAACCAAGCTGTGTTCGACCTCATAGCAAGCTCATATTCATAGACAGTCAGGTACCGGTTCACCGCTAGGTCGTCGCACACCCAGCAAGGGGCAGCTCCATAAATGTAGCGATTTCCGGTTTGGTGGCGCAATTGTCAGCCACCAGAAAAGGCACTATCTAGACGGACTTGTGTACACAAGTCAGTACGTACGTATACATGGAAATGTGAAGTTTTTCACGCAACAGCAGTCGCTCATGCCGCTTGCCGTGACAATGATCACGTTATAGACACCCACGTGGTGCACAGTACCATGGATCCACCGTCCCACGAGATAAAACGCCCAGTCCTTCTAAATCATGCACCAACATTCGTGGCGCATGTGTGCACGTCCAACTTCAACGTCTGGGACGATACCCGCTTTCAGCTGGGCATGGACCTCGTGAGGGCGTCATCTATCTCTGAGATTCACATGATGCGCTCCACCTGCCACTTCATCTACTGGTACCGATGCTAAGTCGCCTCGAAGACGAATCCAAAGCTCGAACGAAGCCGGTTCATAGCCACCGACGCTACATAAACTTCCTCGAAGTCAGGGTGAGTGGATTTTGACACTTTTGTGTTGGATGTATTAAAAGCGACCCCGCGAATTTACGTCAGACCGAAAAAAGATAGGAACGCTTCCGTGGACATGCGGAAGCAGCCAAATCTACCCCGTGGTCTTTCTGGGACGACGCCGTTCTTAATGAACCGCTTCCGGATGATTCCCGCTGATACATACCTCGGAGACGACGCGGGAAATTAGCTCCAGTTTTTGGTCATGCGTCGGTTCGCTGTCGTGGAAATCCAACCCTATGGTGCACACAAGCAACAGTGGCTCACATGGGTCCTTGCGCTTGTTGAAAGTCCTATCGATAAGTTTTTTTTTACAATATTACAATATAATATTTAGAAAATATTCTTTGTAGGAGGTACATTGTACCGCTTTGATGCTATGTATAATGTTGTACATATACCGTCCGACATGTACAAGGCTTCGTCTCGTTACTACTTTGCTGCTGATTAGTCATTACCTTACCGATCATTTTCTAACAAGCGCTACATCGGTATGATAATGTTTCTTGCGGTTGCTGCACTGCCACAGTACCATTTTTCGACCAAAGCGGTAAAATTGAGATTTGGCCAAATATTGAGAGGGCCCCGGCCAAGACTAACTTCAATAATAGTTGGGGGGGGCGATCATGAATATATTAAAATGTCAAGAAAGTGTTCGTGAAAATGCTAAAGAAAAGTATGCCCGTCAATTTGCGAAAAATGGCCTGAACGAAATTTTTAAACCATTTTACAAAATTTTATGACACTAACAGAGATTAATTTACGTATGGAGGGCGCAAAAACCGAGTAATTCGAGTACAACAATATAATGTCGGCATGGTGAAGTGATTGGGATAGGGATGAACGATCAAAATGGTTTGTCAGCCTACTCGTCCGCCTATGCGCAACAGACTGGATTTGGGTGTATTCAACTGTATCCAATCTGTACAGTATCGACAGCCGACAAACCAAATGGACGACCTCATCCATGCACTTCAAACGGCCTTTAATAGTATTCAATATCAAATTATTGAAAAAATGTTTCCTTACTTTACAAAGAGTGACGGAATGCATTATTTGTGACTAGGGAGTTTACATCTTCAAACTCCCTCGTGTGCGCAAGCTTCTCGGAGGTCATGGCGGTTTTCCAACTTCTCTTACCACCACAAACACGATTGTCGATACTGCTTCAGACCGGGTTCCCAGTTGGGTATTTGTGGGTTAGGTTTACCCACCCGTCATCCCCCCCAACTCAGGTTGTTGGTATTGGGCGGGTTAAAATAAAACCAACCCAGCCACAGATATCAACATTAAATCTTAAACTAGAAAAATAATATCACTACAAAACATTGCAGGCGGTTTACTATAGGGCTTAATAGCCCTAACAATCACCGCACTTTGAGTTCAACCCCCTCAGCAGCAGTATATCGGGAGTCAATCTTCTTTTTTCTAATGTGATGCAAGTCTGTCATGTTCCTCCGTAAATTGACGCCCGTTTGCTTCTCGGTGGTATGGAGTTTTGATCCTACTTAGTAGGAAATATGAAAAACAGCATTTGATTGATTTTTAGTGTAAGTATGTGTCACGTTTCAAAGTGCCATCAAGAAGACTACCAAATCATGTTTTCGAAGGAAAGTTTCATTTCTTCTCGAATACTTTTTGGTTAACGATACTAATATGTAGCTGCACTCCATATTAGCCCTTTCGCGAGCCACTCGGCTAAACTATTATATACAACTTGTACTCAATATTTTTTAAAGGAAGCATTTTGCTCCCTTTAAGGCCTGGGATGGGCAGCCTTCAAATCTTCCATTTGGGAAATTGGTTGAGCGAGCACCAAAACTCGTACCGTTAGTTTGCGCTTGTCGAGGAGGGTCCATGTCCGTGAAGATTTAGTCGCAAAACAGTGGAATTTCACCAGCTCGATAACGACGTCTCATCATCGTTGCCGCCATCTCCATGCCATTAGACCAGGAATGCCTCGACATTTGTGCGCGTCCATGCCAGCACCGCAATATCGTGGATCACGACTCCGAGTACATCTCCGTACAAATAGTCAAACCGATCACTGATCAGCTTCTTGACAATCTTGACATCCTTTGCTGGGAGACGGCACTTCTCCACTTCGTTGGGCAAGTCCAAAAAAAAAGCTGGTACACTCAAAAGATATGGGTCATGTCCTTTTCAAAATGTTTCAGAGGCTCACCGAAAACGTTGAGCAGCGCGGTAGCGCGCTTCAACTTTGGCACAAAATCCGTCGCTGTGAATGTTTTGAACATCATACGGCGGGTCTTGCTCTTCTTCTTGGACTTCGACACGAGGAAGTTGCGCCCTGATACCATGGCAAAAAAGCGCTCCTCTGCCTTGAGAACCGACATCAGGCACGACAATATGAGCTCCATCAGACTTAGCCAACATCCGCAACTTCAATGCTTTGAGTTTTGACCGCAGCTTCGATTTCAATGTGTGGTTCGTCTTGACGATCAGTTTGCATCTGATCAGTAGGGTTTCCAATCATGTGATCTTGCCGACGGTGGCCTTGACCAGAAGATGCAGTACATACCATGAAATGATATTTGGTAATTTGCAGAGGAGATCTCGCGCATTGTGGGGCATCCTACGACTGTGTGAGCATACGCCTGCATTGCTATTTGGATATGAATATCCCTGGCGTGAGCTACATGTACAACATGGTCCAGTTGTGCCGGTTTCACATGAACAGGTGCCGTGCATGTTCAGTTGCAACATTTGATACTGTGGTTTCTCGACGAGAACATGAGCGCACGTGCTCGCACTTTTATTGCCGACTATGCACCTTCGAACTCAATTGTAGCTAAGTTGGGGAGTTCGCACACACTACTTTGGGTAGTGCGAAACGAGACCCCTCTTGACCACGCGATAGCATTGCTATTTGGAGTTCGATGGAGGTGCAACTTTGCACCAAGATGTGTCATGGCAATTTACGCATCTTTAACAATTGATAGGGGTAGAAACATGCAACATAGACGAATCAGAAATCAGTAGACATAGTTTCCATAAAACACAGATGGTTGACCTGACATTTTGCGATGGTGTGTTTTCGACCGCGACGAAGTGCACATCGAAAACATAACCAATCACGCGATCGTTGACCGTTCTGTACCCAATCCGTCATGGCCAGACGGCTATACAGACTGTCCGTACACTTGGTACCATAGAGAAGGAATAGTGATACAAAAATGCACTTCTGAACGGTCTATATCACCCACGCCACCCAATCAGAGATCTTCGACCGCCTTATAATTTATTTAAATGGTTGAAGGTCTCATATGCGGTTTGTGCACGTGCTGCAGGTAGCAAATTTAACACGGAGGGGGGGGACTGGGAAAACCGGATAGGGCAGTGATATTGGCGCCGTTCGCTCCGCCACGATCCGCAGATATGATTTGCGCCCTAGTTGGCCTCGAACTCCAAATATTGACCTTATACCGACCTTTCAAAGTTGACACAGTGAGCCACGATACAGTACTAGGGACAGGCTGCGCAGACCTGCCCGGATACACGTCGAAAGGTCCCCCGGATACCCAACGTAACGCCCGCTGTGGGACCCCCAGGACCCCGGATACACGTGTATCCATCCTGGAATATATATAAATTATATGGGTTACTACACGCGTGACTCAACTATTTTTTTCTTTGTATCATCGTTAAACCTTTTTTTCACCGCTGACAACCCTATCTATAATATAGGTTGTTTACATATTATGTAAACAAATATTCCTTGTCTCAACAACTTGTATAAACTCGTTAACCCTATTGCGGTATAACCGATCATTTTGCCGGGTTAAGCATAGCACAAAAGAGCTTTTTCTGTCAGGGTTAATATAGAGCGTAATACGAACCGACCCGTTCTTGAATCAAAATGTCAAATTTTGCATATATCCACCAGTGAGCATCGAAGTGACTGGGTAGGAGTTTCGATTGCCCATTCGACTTAATGATAACGGTGATTTCGTGCACAAAGGGCCACCCATGTACAGCTTGAAATCTACTAGAGCACACATGCACAGCCTTCGCACCAGTAATCAGTAGCATAGCTTCTTTCAGAGACTGATAGTAGCGCGAAGAACCCAATCGTAATCACGCGACCAACTTGTGCATATTTGTCATGCATGGCAACATAGTAGCGTTAGGTGCAGCACGCTCCATAACTTTAACACGAAACCCACCGCGGTAACAGTCGTTTGAACACTGTGTACATATCGCCATTACAATCATGTGGCCAACGCTTGCATTGCAATTCCTATACCCTTTTTACAGTAATAACCAATTCGTATTTGCCGCGGTGGCAATCGATGAAGTATACCATCTACCCAGCAAAATACCTGGTGATACCACAAAAGTACTATATGTCGGAAGTTCTAATCCGGTATTTACTTCTAATACTATGAAGGAATGGCACCTACGCTTAGGGCATGTAGGGAGGTACAGATTAATAAGCATTTTTCCAGCGAGGTCATTGATGGAGCACCACGCCTTTAATACCAACAATTTTTGTCCTTGAATGTAGGACGGAAATTCGTTTAAGTACGATTTAATTTCCCGGTTTTTGTCCTTGAACCAGCAAAAAGGACCAAAGTGACTTGAACTTTGTATGTTTGATATTAGACTTGATGGGATTGAAGCATGTCACTTATATCAAAGTCAATGATAGTGTCGGAGGCCTTCAGAGTAGAAGCCACATACTGAGCTCAAGTCATTTCAGGAGTTTTGTCCTATAGGTTAAGGCAAAACTCAAAATGGATATGTTATTAGTGACAATTTTCGACTTGAAGGACAATGGACGACACAATGGTAGGTAGAAATATCCCTTATAGACATAATCATCGTGTTACTGACCATAAAAATTAGATCGTATATCTCCCAAAACTCTTGGCTACGTAAGCCTCTAACTGTTGGTCCTTTTATTTGTCCTAGATTTCCGGACATGACCAAGGTGACTTTCTTCTGTCGCACATGTGCGCTCGCTAAGTCTCGTAGGATGTCATACAGGAATATGATAGGTAAAAAGGCAACCGACAGCCCCCAGCTCCTGCAGCTCTAGTGGTACGCCTTGTTTGTCTGCTCCTCCTCCAGTGCTCTATTAGTATATATGACAGTGCTTATACGAATATTGCATCAGTCCCTTGATGAAGAGCTTTCTCCCTATCCCGGGAACAGCACACAGCGACTGGCCAGTGAGCGCGCGATCCCGGGAACAGCACACAGCGACTGGCCAGTGAGCGCGCGATCCCGACGCTGTCGCTGCAGCAACACGCCGAACCTAAACACGTCCAGATACGAAGTGAAGGCCTCGTGGAGCACGATGAGCCTGATACCCCGCGTCTTCCGCTACTGCGCCAGCTCATGCGACCTCAAGGGAAGAGGTTAACACGCCTGCCCAAGAACAGATTTAACCCTAGCGCCCGATATACTGATATATTACAGAAAAACGCAGTCGTTGTCAAACTTGCGCACATGGACGCCTTGAGTGGCCGTTACAGTAGCAGCACCGCGGGGCCGTTCTTCGACAAGCTGAACCTACCAAGCGTGGAGACCACCGGCTCCCTGGACTTATGCAGCATGAAGTGCTTGCGAGCTGTACGCAAAGAGACGACCACTCGTGTGGGTTGTGGTGCTTGGTGGTTCTCGAGCTGCTTTTGTTTGACGCTAGACCCAGCTCGTGGAATGATTACTGGAGTACCACCTTGTACGATGTGGTGGGCTACCTCGCCTTCGGTTCCTGCGAAAGCTTATTGATCTCCAGAGCCACTTCACTGTGGCCGAGTAGTTGCGTGCTGTACTGGGTTCAATGCTGGTAAAACTTCGGTGAAGCGCAGGGTAAACCGAAAGCAAACAAAAAATGGGACTCGGTCATTTTTGGTTTGTTGCTTTATCCTCCGGGGGAGGGGGGGGGGGGTCATGAAAACAAAAATCGTCATTTTACCTGTCTGCTATGATTCTATACTTTAATGATATCAAGCTCAGCCTTCTTTATAGCGTACACAATGTCAATATCGCGTCTGATTAGTCTAGAGAGCCTATGTTAGCCAATAATAGTCAAGCTTCGCGTGTGTTTAGCAAACACTGTTTGTCAGAAAAGCCATCACTTTCGCTTTCACTTTCGCGCGCCCAGACCGCCGTCGCCCGCCTCCGCTTCACTTCAGGAAGAAAACGACCACGCTCCGAAGCAAACGTTGCAAATCGACCAGCAGCCAAGATACGAACCGCCCTGTGCTCCAAGTGACAACAGAGCTCCGAATGCTCATCGGGAATAACCCCACGATGCCCGTATTGCTGCAAAACGACAACTTCAGCCGCACGGTGGCGGCCCAGGGGCCACGTCTGGACTGGCCAAATGCGACCCTGGGACCAGGGGTTTATGTGGTGGAGCGGGATCGGCCAAAATCTTGTTGAGGCTTGATCGAGCTACCACAGCGCCCAGACACCGACTAACGGAGGGGGTCCCCCTTGATCTGTGATCAGCTGAACTGTTATCACCTTGTGTACCCGTCGGCGGGCTGGATCTGCTCTCTCGGGGCTCCGAAGATGCAGCACTTGGTGAAGATTGAATGTCTTGGCGAGACGTGGGGATGGTGTTGGAGCAGCGCCGTAATCTTCGCTCTGCGTCCGGTTATGGGTCTCGATCGAGGTTCTTCGCTCAGATCGAGAGGTCTGGATGCGATCCGAGACCGGTAGTTGCCTTTTGGTGTGTTTGTCGCTTCCTATAGCTAGATCGTAGTCGAGAGGAGAAGCGATCGCCAGCCAAACAGCTTAATCTGGTCGATCGGGGTTCGCACTTGAAGGAAAGGTCACTAGAGTGGGCAAAGTTGGCCAATAAATTATCCAAACTTAAGCCACACTGCTAGATCCACTCTTCCTGGGCACTTGTCGTTCCGCCGGGGCCAATGTAGTTCCCGAGGCGGAGGATGACTTGGAGGCACTTGTGATGTACAGTGCAAATTCAACTCTGATTTATGTTTAGCCTCTACGTCGCTACAGCTACCATCCCAACCTACATCTTACGACTGGACGACCACTTGATTCTGGGCCTGGCTGCACCCCTTGTTTCTTCCCATCCTTGGCCGATCGACGATCCGCGATCAAGATCTGCGATCTCGATCCGCGATCTAGGTCTTGGTTGCCCCACCTTCAACTGGGGCCTCGCCTGACGCCATCTCAGTTACGCATTCGGTTCTATCCTCAATCTGTCGCCAGCTTCAATATTCCGGCAGCGACTTCGTAGAGCACCTTTGCTTGGCGGCAGCCGCCAATCGGGCCTGGTCTGTGTTGACTGCCCCGACTCTACCGGATCTGGACCCCTGGCGTCATCCTGCTTGCACCAGATTCACCAGATCGCGCCAGCTCGCACCTGCTCTTGTTTGCATCTCTGCATTGTGCCCTGTCCTCGAAATTTCCTCATGCGCTTCACCACATTTATGGCACTGTCTCCTTTATAACATATATTTCTTTGCCTTGTCAGTAATTTACGGTGCTGACGTCACGTCGTAATTATCCCAAAATTTGGTTGCGCACATAAACATGATGTTACCCATCAAAACCAAGACATCATAAAAAAGGAAGTGGATAAAGTCACTGTGAGCGCCGGTAATTTAAACAATACTTTAACGTCGCGTCAGATACATTTTCGAAATCCGATCGCGTGCAATATTAGAAAAAACACCCATCTTTCCCTTTCATCCGTCCTAAATCCCTCTCAGCCTTTCATTGTAAGATCACTGCCGCCGGACGCAATCACGTCGCCACCGCCGGACACAACTAGCTGCTCAGGGTCCAGAGCCGGGGAATATCGAATGGAGATCTGGGATCAGGGTGGCGCAAGGATGGTGCACCCGAAAGTGTTGACTGGCTGAAGATTGCGAGTACGGATACTCGGACCACGTATAGACTCACAGGCACGGAGGCGTCCCACCCGAAGAAAGGATGATTCGGGATGGATCTATAGCGCCCAGTCCGGCCGACGACTTCCCTTTGCGGCAGGTACCCATTCGAAGTGGCCAAACGCTTCTGGTAGAATGTATCCCGGAAAGCGGTCTGCCCTAGACGAGTCGAATTATCACCCAGTGCCTCAAGATCGAGTCATCCTGAAGTGACACCCCAGTAACCTTGAAGAACTACACCTATCACAAGCCCAAACGAAGACTACCCTTTTCGAGTCCCAAACAAAGCAAGGTGCCCAAGCTCGAGTGGAACATGGAGTGTGATCTGACGACTACGAATGAAGTGGAGTCCAGGCAAGATACACCCCGTACATCCTGAATGACGAAGGACAACACGAATGACCAAGATGCAACTCCGGATGAAGGTCACCGGATGGCAAGTGTACCCAAGTATGAGCCGACCAATCAATGAAGATCCAGGGGCGTGCCAAGTCAGGCACCCATGCGAGCCTGGGGCCAAAGTCCAGATAGTGTCACGCCTAAGCCAGAGATCTTCGAGACAAGCTAATCAAGCGGCGACAGCGCGCCATCGCACGAAGTACGCTCGTCCAGTCCGCCGCCAGTACATGATGAGTGAGCGGCCCTCCCCGAGTTAAACGTGACCAAGTATACTGAAACCCAGTCATCCGGGAGGAGTGCATGCGATTCGAGCAGAGGAGATCGCCAGAAACCCAGATACCAAGAAAGAAAGAAAGAAAGAAAGAAAGAAAGAAAGAAAGAAAGAAAGATTGATAGAGAGAGAGAGAGAGAGAGAGAGAGAGAGAGAGAGAGAAGATAATCCGAGTTTATTTTGCCTTCTAGAGCCCAAGTGGACTTCGTGTTTGCTTACCAGTGGTTCTGGAACGTATATTCGCCGAGGACGACGACGCTAGATAACTGCTACCCAAAGGAGAATCCAAAGGAAGGTCCGGGAGCCGCGTACACCAACGGACGTCCAAGGTCGTGCAACCGCACAAGGAACTCTCACTACACGCTTCAAATCAAATTAGGTACCCAAAAAGATTGCTTTCGGGTTGGTATACCTATTTCATATCTTTAAATTGGCTGTGGACACTCGAAAGAGGACCCTTGCATTTCATATTCCATCTGCAGTTTCCGGAGGTTGTAGCAATCTCCCCCTGAGATCCAAGTTAGATTACTTGTTTTAGGATTGTATTTGTGGTTTCCCTGAGGAATTTCTATAAATCAGTGATTTTCACTGAGATTTATCAAATTGATTTGTAGCAGTCCAAAGCACTGAGTCAGTGATAGTAATATGGTACTACTCAGCGGTATACAAGTGCAAAGGCAAGGGTAATTATCGCTACTGACCCCAACTGCATCATGATCTCCAAAAATCCTCGGAGAGACCATTTGCAACCAAAGCGCAGCGAAGGTCTGCAATGGTGGACGCGTGGGCCGGAGTAGTTGACCTTACAAGGATACAAACATCAATTTGATTGACGATGACTTGAAATCCAAGGTCACTCGTCGGATTCGCAAAGAGGCTTGCAAGAAGAGCATTATAAGGGCGCTAGCTGTGCTCAAGGAGACGGATACAGTGCAGCGCCATCGTGGCATTGTCTACGGGAGCAGTATCACTACTACCTTCCATTCGTCGGGCATGTCTCGGTAAATCAAAATGATTATTGTTTCCATCGCTACCAAATTCCAAAATATACACCTCTGTAACAGTGGGGCCGGCTCGATGGACCCCACTGCGGCAGACGGTGATGGAGGACAGTGGCGGGAGGCGGCTGGCGGTGACGAAGGCGACGCGAACGGCGGATTGGAGGTGGCGTCGGATGCGGCGGCGGCGCCGAAGGTGGGTGCAGTGGCGATGGGCGGCACGCAGGCGCTCAAGCTGACCAATGCGAGGGCTTCGAGCGGCGCGTGGGCCGCCCAGGCGACGGATAGTGGCACGGTGGCGACGGTCGACACGAACTGCAAGCCGCAGTCGTGTCGACTCGACACATTTGGCGTGGGTTCATGCCGCTCACAATCCAATCTGCCGGCTCAGAGGCACAGCACTGAGCACGACGGAAGGTGAGCGGCACGGCCTTGACAACAGCAAGGCCCGGAGTGACAGACAACAGCGCGGAACGGAACGGAGACGAGAGGGCGACGTCGGGCGGAGTCGGTGGACCTGCAGGGCAAGCACGAGCACGAGAAGGGGACGTAGGACGTAGGTTGGTGTTGACAAGAGGTTAGCATTAGCTTAGGTCTACGTAGGTCGTGTAAGTAGGCTAATAAATACGGCTGGAAACCGCGAGGTGGACAGTCGGGCGCAGCAACCGGTGTTGCTGTCGGCCAGAAGGTGTCGAGACGACCGTCGAGAGTAGGCGGACCCCTGCAGCTGGAGCTGTGCGACCTGCTTCACAGCCGAGCAAGATAAGTGGCCTGTTAAATGGTGGTCATACAGGGGCCTACTTTATCTGCTGGCGAAGCTACTCGGGCGACTACGAGGGCCATGACGACGATGTCACCGGCGCGGACGAAAATGGCGGCCAAGACCGGCAAATCCAAGCGCCTGCTGAAAACGAAGACGAAGCGGAATGATGAGGACGATGAGTCAAGTGGTGGCGAGACGGGCGCTCGACGGAGTGCTAGCGACGTGCCGCGCAATGAGAATGAGAATGAGGAACCAGGTGAGACTGGTCAAGAGCCAGCCCTGTCAGGCGAAGCCACGAGGGCACCACCGGCTGTGGTGGATACACCGTCAGCGGAAGAGTCGCCGGCTTCAAGACCGACGCACCCACCAATGAACGAGGCGCCGAGCGAGTCCTTGAGCTCGCCGGCAATGGAGAAGACGGCGGAGATGCACGCGATCACGTCGGCGCTGTACCAGCTCACGACGATGGTGGCGAGTCTGCAGTCTTCCGCCGTCGAGACGAGGAATGAGACGATGAATGAGATGAGGAACGAGACGAGAAACGAGATGAGGAACGAGATGATGAACGAGATGATGAACGATGAACGAGATGATGAAGTGGCCGCGACGAGCCCTGTAGATGCGCAGGGTGATGACGAGTCGGTGGCGGCACCAACGAGGGAGGCGACTGTCGACGGGCAGACGCTTCCAGCGCGAACGACGCCAACGGATACGGCACCAGCCGATCCGGAGGTGACATTGAATGCGGGTACGACGATGACGGTGCGAACGGAGACGACCTGCAGACGATCACGACAGGGCTTCGTGGACTCGCGAACCACCTCGTGGGCCTGCGTGAAGCGGTAAGCGGTGCGGTGACGGCAGAACGAGCACCGACGATGAACCCGACGGCTATGACGGCAGCGACACGGTCGTCGACAACGACAATGCCGTCGGCACAGACAGCGACGGCCGGTGGTGACGACGGGCACGAGCGACGCGGCCGGAATCAGCGTGAAGCTGGAGGTATTGGTCGCCAGACCACGCACCACGGCCGGCGTCGTGGCAGTGGGCGAACGGAGCGACGGAGGACGACGGGGGCGGGACCTGAGCCATCGGACGAAGATCGCCGCCCGAGGAGTGGGCGACGCCGGACCGACGGTCGCAGCGAGTCTGAGAGCAGCTCCAGCGAGTCGCCCAGCTCGGACGACGATGGTGACGGCGACGGAGGCGGACGACGAAGGCACCGGCGTCACGGACGACGAGGAAGGCAACGCGAACGCGAGCGGCGACGGGCGCAGGATGGGCAGCGACCCGAGCGACTCTCACGACGCAAGAGCGTCAAGGACCTCGAACTGCCGACGTTCACGCCCTCACCGAAGGTCTCGGTGTCGACGTGGATCGACCGTGTCGACTTGCCTTGCAAGGCGCGGTGGAGTCCGGACGGGGTCGCTGGTCCGACAAGTCCTTGTACTTCATTCTCGGGAACAAGTTGATGGAGAACGCCGCGAAGTGGTGGGTCGACATGGACCGCAGGCTGCCCGAGACGAAGAGGACGTGGACGAACTTGAAGAAGGCCTTACTGCGGAGGTACGGCGAGAAGCTGGACAAGTCGGCCGCGGAGTGGCGAGTCAGCATGCGGCGCATGATGCCGGGTGAGACGCATGCTGACTTTGCTGCTGGCCTACGGGATGTGGTGGGTCGAAACAAAGTCAGCGAGAGAGTCTTGCTGGCGCAATTCTATCGCTGTCTAGATAAGACAACGAAGAAGCTCGTCAAACAGTCTCCGAAGCCGAGGACGCTGGAGGAGGCGGTCGACAAAGCGACGGAGATTGATGACCCGATGGACAATGTTGCCCAGGGCATGATCAACATAGGGCAGGCGTGGGCGACGGCGCCGAGCCGCTACGTCATTCCTATGAGCGGCACTACGGGAGAGACCAACGTGATCCCTGGGATCAGCGGACCACTGCCTACGGAGATGATGGGCGGTGCAGGCGGCGAGGCGATGCTACGGTCGGAAGTGGAGCACGTGGCGTTGTTTACCAACCCACAGGGGGTATACAATGCCTACTCGGGGACCCGGGATCCGCCGGCGGGGCACGCGTGGAATGGGAAGTATTGGTACGAGCCGAGGAAGACGGCGAGGAAGACGAAGACAGCCGCCAGCTCGGCGGAAGCCAAGAAGCCAGCCGCTAAAAATAAGACGCGAAAAGAGGCAGCAGCCTCCAGCAGCGACGAGTCGGACGCCAGGCCGAGGCGCAAGAAGGTGAAGGCCGCGGTGAAGCAGGCGGCAGGTCAAGAACGGAGCGAAAGTCGCTCTGGTAGCGAACGGCGACGCGTTGACGATGGAGGGCAAGCGAACAACATGCCGTGCTACATGTGTGGGCAGGCGGGCCACTGGGCAGCTCACTGTCCGACAGGCCCTAAGTGCTTCGCGTGTAATCAGAACGGGCACTTTGCGCGTGAGTGTCCGAACGCGGAGGCGAAGGCCAGGAACGACTCCTACCTGCAACAGCGCGAGGCGAAGTCCAAAACGACGGCGGAAAACCGGGGACGGACGCCGTAGAGGGGTTACGGCGTCCGTGGAGCAATGGGCATCCCCGACCAACGAGGACGAGAATGAGCAGCGACGGCGAGACGAAGGAGAGCTCCTCCAACGTCGACGACGGAGTCGGAGAGGTGAACGAAGTGGCGAAGTGTAGGATGGTGACGGTGAGTGACGGTGTGAGCGGGGTAATGGAGCAGATGAAGACGGATGCAGCGGTGAGAGACAGCGATCGCGCGGCGAGGTACGTGGCGACTGTGCGGCCAGTGATGGCGGCAGTCCGCTTCGTGCAGGCGGACCGTGAAAAAGAGCTGGAGAGCTCTGACGTGGGCCCGGACGGCGGAGGTGAAACTGGAGAAGGCGCGTCCCGAGTCGCAGCGTTAGATGTAGTATGCCGTCAGAGTGCTGGCGACGAGGAGCGACGCCAAGCTGGAGAAGGCGCGCGAGCAGTGGAGGTGACAGCAGCAGCGAGGCCGGTTAAGGCCGTCGAGTTGTTGAAGGCGACTGAGTCGGACGACTCGGCCGAGCATCACGGCACTGAGGAGCTGTGCGACAAAATGGCGGCGCCGATAATGGCGTCGGGCGAGTGGGTGTCGCGCGTACCAGCAGCGGCAGCAGTGCTGGTGTCCGTGGCGCCACAGGCGACGAGGCGAGTGACGGAGGTGGTGCCCGAGACGCCGACGCAAGTGGACATGCCCACGATGGAACCGGAAGCAGAGGAGAGGACGACATGGGCAGCGGAGGCGACGACGGGGATGGCAGCAGTAAGGGGGGCTTCGGAGGCGGCGACGTCGACGACAGCACCCATACTGGTGACCAAGCGGGCGGAGATGTCGACGCGCGAGATGACGTCGACGGTGACGGGGCTGGGAACGACGTCACGAACAGCGGCGATGTCGGGCGTGCCCGTGGTGGAGCCGACAGTGTCGATGGTGGCCGCCGAGACGACCATGGCTGCGATGAGTACAGCGGACGCGGCGGAAGAGGGCAAGATGGCGACGGCGAGCACCGTGGACGGAGCATCGGAACACATGACGACGGGGGTGGCTGCTGTGACAACAGCAGTGGTGATGCAGGTGGCGAACGCCGTCGACGAGTGCGCGATCGCCGGCACCGAGTCGTCAGCGAGCGACGAGGAGGCGGCGAGCGGTAGTGACGACGCGAGGAGTAGTGTGGAGCAGGTCAGCAGCGAGATCGAGCAGGCCAGGATCGCGCGACGAAAGGCGCGCAAGGCGGCGAAGCGGCTGCGCGTTAAAGCGCTGCTGGTGAAGCGGCGTCGGGCGGAGAGGGAGACGGACAAAGTGCGGCGTCTAGCCGAAGCAGCAGTGACGGAATCACGGCGACGAGTGGCTGCTGAGGCAGTAGCCGAACTCGACGCCAAGAGGCAGAGACGGCGACACGATGATGATGGTGGTAGAGTGCGACAGGCTGGCGCGGCACGCGTGAGTCTGGTCAAACACCAGCGGAGAGGCGACCAGGTGTCACGGGCGGTGGAGAGGCCGGACGTGGAGTATGTGGGCGCCGACGACGGCTTGCCGACAGCGAGCATGGAGGTGAACGGCGTGCAGCGGCGCGTGAAGCTGGATAGCTGCGCGCGCTACACTATTGCGGGCACCGACTGGATGACCCACGGCGACAAGGTGGACGTGAGTGCGCCGGTGGACTACGTGGAGGGCATCGGTGGCTTTCTACTTGACGTGGTTGGGGTGTGGAGATTCAAGTTGCACACGGTGTTCAACGAATGTATTGAAGTCGATGCATGTGTAGTGTCGGGGTGCTCCGACGAATTCCTACTTGGTGTCGACTTTATGAGGGCACGGGGAGCAACCATGGACTTCGACCGCAACGAGGTGCGGTACAGAGATGGCCTGCGCGCAGTGGTCATCCCTTTTCGAACGCACGATGATGTCGGAGGTGCTCGAGTGGCACCAGTGCGGATGGTTCGCAGGACGCAGCTGACGGGCCACGCGGTGACGCCCGTGGAAGTGGCGGTGACAGCTGAAGACGGGGAACAGGGACTATTCCTACCTACTCAGTACACTGGGGCGGTCATGCTGGCTGCTACAGTGACTACGGCGCGGAATGGAAAGGCTTGGGTGCCTGCTATCAACACGGGCAGCACGTCTGCTCGTCTGCCTAATAAGAAAGAACTGGGCACCTGGGTGCCTGTGAACGACGACATGGAGATACTATCTATGAGTGGGGAGCTCGACGCCAGCCGGGTCAGCCAGTGGATTGATGACTTAGGTGATAGCGCCACACCTTTGGACGATGAAAATGAAGTACAAATTGGAGTTGAAGAACCTCAAGCACGTGTATTAGTTACGAAGTTGCTACGAGTCTACCGTAAGTTGACTAGGAACGTGGGGGACTGCCCTCCTGCGACTGCACTAGATGTCCACCACCACATCGACACGGGCAACTCAGCACCGATCATGCTGAAGCGCCGGCGACAAGCGCAGATGGAGGACCAGATTGTAGACGAGAATGTGACTAAGATGCTCGGGGCCGGGGTTATTGAAGAAGGAAACGGCGCTTGGGGGTTCCCCGTAGTGCTCGTACGGAAGAAGGACGGTGAAGTGAGGTTCTGCGTGGACTACCGCGCGCTGAACAAGGTGACGAAGAAGGATGTCTACCCCCTTCCTCGTATTGATGAAACGCTCGAAGCGTTGGGCGGTGCATTACTATTTACGACACTAGATTTGAGGGCGGGCTACTGGCAAATACGGGTGGCGCCTGAAGATCAGGACAAGACGGCGTTCATGACTAGGCGAGGGCTCTACAAATTTGTACGCATGCCTTTTGGCTTAACAAATGCCCCTTCGACTTTTCAACGCATGATGAATGGCGTCCTTCGGGGTTTGACCTGGGTGACTTGCCTGGTCTATCTAGATGATATCGTAGTCTTTACGCGTGGAGGCATTGAGCGGTACGTGGTGGAGCTGGCCAATGTGTTGGAGCGGCTGTCCCAAGCTGGGCTGACGCTAAAACTGAAGAAGTGCCAATTTGCTGCTAAATCTATGGAGTACTTGGGCCACGAGTTAAGTTGCGACGGTGTACGACCTTTGCCGCGGCTGATCTCGGCCGTGCAGGAGTTTCCACGTCCAACTGATGCGGTGGAGGCTAAACGCTTTGTGCACCTGGCCGGGTATTACAGGCGCTTTGTGGAGGGCTTTGGGTCGATGATGGCGCCCATCATCGACGCCCATAACGAAGTTGCTACGGAAAGACGCGGAGTGGGAATGGACTCCGGCTCAGGAGTCGGCGTGTGAACACGTGAAGATGATATTGACGTTGAAACCTCTACTTATCTACCCTAACTTTCAGCTGCCTTTCCGCGTGGCAACGGATGCGAGTACGGTGGGGCTAGGCGCTTGCCTCATGCAGGACCACGGTCGAGGGTGGCAACCTGTAGCATACGCAAGCAAAGTAAACAGCGTGGCGGAAAGTAAGTACGGTATCACGGAGTTGGAATGCTTGGCGGTAGTCTGGGCGATCAAGCTCTTCCGTCCTTACCTGTATGGCAGACACTTCACGATAATTACTGACCATTCGGCTCTGAGGTGGCTCATGACGAGCCCAAACTTCACGGGGAAGATGCATCGGTGGGCGCTTACCTTGCAGGAGTTCGAGTTCGAGATTGAGTATCGGCCGGGTAGCACGAATGTGGTGGCGGATGCGCTCTCACGAGCCCCCGCCGTAGCCACAGTAATGTCAGCGATAGGACGGAGGCGGCGAGCGAGGCAGCGAAGTGCGGTGAATGAGGCGGCGGGACGAGAGGCGGTCGACAGTGCGATGGCGAGGTCGGTGACGGAAGTGGTGACGCCAACTGCGGCGGTGACGGCGGCGGCGGACGAGGACACGGCACAGACGGCGAGTGCGGCCGACAAGGTGCAGTCGGACGCTGGCGGCAGCGCCCTGACGGCAGCAGCGGTGGAGAGCGAAGAGGCGCCGTCAGGCGAAGACAGCGAGTCGCGGGTAGCGACGGAGGTAACGGCGACGGCGGTGACGGCAGCGGGCACGGTGCGGACGCGCACGGGTGGCACGAGGCGACGAGCGAAGTCGACGGAAACGGCGGTGACCGCGACGCGGCCTCTCACGCGTGCAGCCAAGCGTCGTAGTGACGAGCAACTGCGTCGAGGTGAAGAACGAGCAAGCACGGCAGCAACGGTGGACGATACGGCGGCGGACGAGGGCGGTAGGTTGGCTACGGCACTCGATGTGACTGCGCCGGACGGCGTAGCGGTGAAGGCGTCCGACGCGAACCGGGCCACTGAGGAGGTGAGGTCGAGAACGAACAGCGCGATGGCGTCGTCAGCGAGCAGGGCGACGCGCAAGCGGAAGCGCGTGACCTTCGCCGTGATGCCCGAGGGCGACGTGGATCGCGAGGTGGGGTCGACAACAGCGACGGCGGCGAACGATGGAGTAGTGACGAACGTCACGAGGTCGGGCGAAGGCCACGGGACGGAGTCGGTGACGGCGGCGAATGGCGTGGAGACGGCGGCAGGCACGATGCCGGTCGACGACCACGAAGTGAGACTGGCGACGGCAGCGGACAGCGTGGCGGCGGCGGGCGGTACGGTGTCAGACGACGACCAGCATGCCAGTGGCGCGGACGGGAAGACGGCGAGAAGAACGGAGGTCGCGTCGAGAGCGACGAGAACGCGGCAACAGACGAAGGCCCGAGGCTCGACGGGTACGGCAAGGACTAGTGACTCGGCTCCAGAGTCGCGAACTCCGGAGACAACGAAGACGACGACGCCGAAAGCGTCGACTGTGGTGAGTGCCGCGGGCAAGCGACCAGCCCGGGCGCGACGACATGTTGAAGGCGACGACCAGGGTGGCGGCGTTGGGCGACTGGAGACAGCGAATTCGGGCGGGGGCGAGAAGACTGGCGGCGGAGCTCGACGGAAAGCTGCCAAGCAGCCCCGAGTTGGGAGTGCAACTGCTGAGCAGCCTGTTGGAGGCGAAGGCGAAGCCGTGCAACGACCTGCAGGGGGACCAACCCTACAGCTCACTGACACGGAGATTATGGACGTCCAGGCGAAGAGTCGGCTGGTGCAACGGCTGCTCGAGGTGGGAGAGCACCAAGGGCAGGAGGTGACGCGGCAATTTGGACTGGTAACGATCAAGACGCCCACGGGGCAACGAGTTGTATTACCACCGGCCTTATGGCCTACGGTCATGAAGGAATGTCACGACTCAGTGTGGGCAGGGCACCTACGTGCTCCGCACACTTATGCTCGGATAGCTCAAACCTACTGGTGGCCGAGTCAACGGCGTGAGGTGAAGCGCTGGGTCCTCGGATGCCAGGAATGTGGCAGTCGAAAGGTGCGGCCAAGGGAAGTGATTCCTCCCTTGCGCAGCCTGCGCGGAGGTGATGTAGGCGATAGGTGGGCGCTGGACGTGGCGGGCCCATTGCCGACGACCGACGGGGGCGAACGCTGCGTCATAGCGGCCGTAGAATATGTCACGAGATATGCGGTGGCAATCGCCGTGAAACAGCATACGGCGGACAACGTGGCCGCCTTTTTTATGAAGAACGTGGTGCTGAAGTTCGGGGCGTTCAGGGAGCTGCTGACCGACGGGGCGCCGGAGTTGACCGGCAAGGTCATTGAGCAGCTGGTGATCCTGCTGCAGGCCCAGCAGACCAACCCAGTGCCCTACAGACCACAAATGATCGGGTTAGTCGAGAGGTTTCACAGGACGTGGAAAGATTGTATCGCGACGTACATGAGTGATGAAAGACAGCGAGATTGGGACGTGTGGGTAGACTTCGCGGTCTACGCGTACAATTCGGGGCAGCACTCGACGGTCTTGCTGTCCCCGAATGAGTTGATGATGGGGCGACGACTACGAAACCCCAATGATTTACTACGTAGTGCTAACGTGACGGAGGCGGGGGCGTTGACGAACTACCACAGACGGCTGATTGCCGCCATGAAGAGCAGCTCAGCATGTGCTGAGACGGCTCGCAGACGTGAGCAAGAGCGGCAGAAGCGGTATTACGACCGCAAAGTACGGAGCAGGCGGCAGTTTGCAGTAGGCGACAAGCTGTGGCTCTTTAAGCCACCACGTGGGCCGACGGCCTCGAAATTGGTGCACCAGTGGTTAGGACCAGTGCGTGTGTTGGAGTCGGCCGGCTACGACAACTACCTAGTGGAACGAGAGGACGTAACGGGCGACCCAGAGCAATTTATAGCTCATGCTTCGTTTCTGGTGAGCTATCACTCACCCCCTACACTACTGGCGACGGCGGCGGCGGATATCGAGGCGCAGCTCGAGCATGAAGGCACGCTCGAACTCGCGAGTGATGTCGCGCAAGACGGAGAGGCTGTGGGAGCAACGACGGCTCGCGTGCAAGCTGCAGCAGCAGCAGGAACGGCAAAACGCCGAGGACGAACAGTGGCGAGTGCGACGCCAGGGCGACGGGCAGGTGGGAACGTGGTGGAGTTACGACGACGACGGCGGCGCAATGCAGCCGGACAATACGTCCTGGAGTTCGAGGTGCAGGACGTCCTACCTGCAGGAACCCGGCGGAAGACGGAGGGAGCCAAGCGTTGGATCTCCATCCGACAATACGATCAACTACTGCAGGATGGGCGGGTCGTGGAAGACCCGAGGTTTGGAGAAGTCGTGTAACAGTGGGGCCGGCTCGATGGACCCCACTGCGGCAGACGGTGATGGAGGACAGTGACGGGAGGCGGCTGGCGGTGACGAAGGCGACGCGAACGGCGGATCGGAGGTGGCGGCGGATGCGGCGGCGGCGCCGGAGGTGGGTGCAGTGGCGATGGGCGGCACGCAGGCGCTCAAGCTGACCAATGCGAGGGCTTCGAGCGGCGCGTGGGCCGCCCAGGCGACGGATAGTGGCACGGTGGCGACGGTCGACACGAACTGCAAGCCGCAGTCGTGTCGACTCGACACATTTGGCGTGGGTTCATGCCGCTCACAATCCAATCTGCCGGCTCAGAGGCACAGCACTGAGCACGACGGAAGGTGAGCGGCACGGCCTTGACAACAGCAAGGCCCGGAGTGACAGACAGCAGCGGGGAACGGAACGGAGACGAGAGGGCGACGTCGGGCGGAGTCGGTGGACCTGCAGGGCAAGCACGAGCACGAGAAGGGGACGTAGGACGTAGGTTGGTGTTGACAAGAGGTTAGCATTAGCTTAGGTCTACGTAGGTCGTGTAAGTAGGCTAATAAATACGGCTGGAAACCGCGAGGTGGACAGTCGGGCGCAGCAACCGGTGTTGCTGTCGGCCAGAAGGTGTCGAGACGACCGTCGAGAGTAGGCGGACCCCTGCAGCTGGAGCTGTGCGACCTGCTTCACAGCCGAGCAAGATAAGTGGCCTGTTACACCTCTATTTTTAATTTTCTGAATTTGTGCTCATAACAATGCGTCAAAAACAAATAATAAGTCGAGTTAGGACCTCGGAATAGGCGCAATCGCTCCGCAAGCTCAATTTACACAATAAAAAAATCGAGTTCGGCCAGATCGAGAGGCAACCTTTTTTTCAGAGACCCTCCCTCAGGCCCTGGTCCAAGTGCCGGAATGCATTCTGGGCTACCACCTTCCGTACATCCGATTGGTCAGCTGATTATGGTACAATGTGCCATTTTTGTGACTCCGCATTCGGGGAATCTCTGTTTTCAAAACATCGCGCAGAGGTGTTCTGAACTCAGAATTTTGTTCTACCCACCTCCCTCCTCTCACAATCCCCCCCCCGTCACCGATGGAGAAGAATCGCCAGGCAGCAGTCATTGCAGTCATCTGTGCGTGCGCTGGTGCCATCGCAGTGGCCACAGCTGATGGGCGCTCCCTCGGCTCTGCAAGAGTCAACACATTCACCTTCTCGTCCCAGACCTTCGAGAAGGCACTACAAGCTACAAGAACGCGCTGGTTGTTGCGGTAGGTGACGCCGTTGCTTCCACACCAGACGTATTTACGCTGCACAAAAGCGTATTTCCTTCTGCTCTATAAGGCAGTGTACGAGGCATGGACTCGAAAGCCCCGGCCTCACTCCCAGTCCGATGCTCAGTTGTAGGCACCGCAGCACCTTCATGCGCGGACCCCGCCTCCATCTTAGCTTGAGCGGTCTGGCTGCGAAGTGAATACATGTATGAGCCTCACACGTAAAATCCCCCTCCGGGCCTCCCTGCCCAGCGTGCACTTGGACCAGGGCCGGCACAGATTCTCAAATGCATGGATCACGTTGGTTCTTGTTTGCTACACCTAGCCCTCGACGGGAACAAGAATGCGTTCTGCTACCTGGACCAGGGCCTCAGCGAATACTGAGTGGATTTTTGTGCTGGGGGGGGGGGGGGGGGGCTCTACACGTAGCTGAGACTATCTTCGTTACGATGGTGTGTCTATCTCGTAATTTTCTAAATGGTTAACTAGCATTCTTTTGTTTCACGCCGTCTCATATCTGGGTCACTGGCACTGAACTGTGTAGGCTCATGGCATTGTAAAACGGCGAAATTAGTTGGGCGACTATACTTTGCGCTTAGTAATATGGCTTTTACAAGTTGCAATTTGATCATGTAGTAATATTTTCGCTTACAAAATGCTATCAGTGAACGGTGAAACCGTTTTACCATCAATTTGACAAATCTCAGTGAAAATCACTGATTTACTCTGGTTTCCCTCGTTCATTCGAGGGTGGTGCGCGTCGTGCAACCCGGATTTCCCTATACGGATTGCAACCTAAGGTTGACAGGCTGTATATTGTATATCCGAACTCTGTATTGTTATTGTTTATTTGTTATTGATTATTTTGAGATTGGTTATTTGGTTATCCGGGGCTGGCTCATTCTGGAATACCAGTTCTTTAACCCCGGACGCGCTTTACATCCTGGGCGATAAAGCATTCACCCGCTTCGTCTCACAACCCCTCGCCGCCGCCGGACACAACCACGTCGAGAATGGGGTCGACCGGCTTCGAGCCTGAGTCCGGCGACGCATCCGCGGAAGTACACGCACCCGAGATCCACGTTCCTGTCTCCAGTGGCGGTCAAGTAGTCGCACCGGCAATTGAAAAGCGATACTTTGCTACTTGGGCAGAATTTTTCGAACACCTGGAGGTGTATCAAGACGAGACTCACCAGGTTTTCAAAATGAGGACTTCGACGTCTGTCGAAGCGAGGAACAAGACCCTGGCGGAACGTGGTAAGATCACGCCTACCGATGAGGCAATCGAGAAATACTACTGCCGGCTGATATGCACGCACGGATGGTCGCGTGCAAGTCGTTCAGCTTGCAAGCGCGATTCGTACTTCAGTAAGCCGACCAAGTGCGAGGCGCAGTTGTCTATGGCTGTCGTTTGGGTGGGTGAGATGGGGTTTCGAGTGAAGGTGCCGCAGCAGACTAGCTCGCAGAACCACGTGCTGGATCACTTTCCAGACACAGCAAATGAGTCGCTTCTTTGAAGCCTTCTCGGAAGTAATGATGACTGGCGTCAACCATCAATGATGATTGACGCTACCAACAATACCAACGACGCACGGTATAAGCTGTTCAGCTTTATGATCCACGATGTCTTCGGCCATATAATTTTGTACGTTTCGTTCGTGATGTGTGTCTATTTGTGACTCACTCTCTTGCGGCCTCGGTAGCGCTTCTCGTAGCCGCGTTATCGGCACCGGAGGCGCGTCCGCCGTAGGTACCGGCGCAGGAAGCTGTGCTCAGTGGCGACATCCACGTCGTCGCCGTGCAGCGGCTCCGGTTTGATGAAGATGGCGGCGTCGTTCAAAGGAGAGGAGGCAGCAGCTTTAATAGGAGGTGCCGGATAGTGCGGCGGCAAGAACGACACGGACGAGGGCGAGCTGGGCGCCGCGCAACTGTCGCTGGACTGGAGAAGGCTAAAGCAGCAGTCGGCGTCATGCAGAACCGCCGAGTCAATCTTACACTCGCGCAACATGACTCAAAGAAACGACAATTGGAAATACATTCAAGAACCAATCGTGTATGCGCAAGCGCCCCAGGATCGCGTGAAATGTATACATTCTCTGAAATTTTTGAAATCTATCCGTGTACTTTATTCCGGTTGTGTGTCTTTTGTGCCCTTTGTGGTTTTGTCTTGGTCCACCTCATCGGTGGCGACGAATCGGTGCCTATAACTCGCGGTTGAGTACGAAGGCACAATCCCAGTGTGCCTTTAACAACGATAAAAAGATGAAACGTTACCTCGTTATATTTTCGGTTGTTGCAACCATGGGATGGAGTCTGGATTAAAATCCAGAGAATTGAAATGGCCAAAAAAAGGTTATCGAAATTTTGTGTTCTCTGGATATTTATATCCAGAGTTTCTACCGGCTTCGCCAACCCTCGCAAATCCTGTATGAACGCATATTTGAGTAGTTTTGTAATATCGAAAAAGAAAGGTGAATACAATCCTCAAGCTAAAACGCCTGAATATCTGATGAAATACGATATCTTATCCCAAAAAGGTGAATGTTGACCCAGTCGGACAAGAACGACATTCGTGTAACCTCACGACTCAAGCCACAACGCACCTGCTCGCTGCAGGTCTGTGAAACCCTCATACCTAGGCATCGATTCGAAGGTACATGTAGCTACGGCTTCTTGGCTATCAGCCCCTCGCACTCGACGAAGAAGTTGTGTCTTTCTTGGCTAGCAGCGTCGTTGGTATTATAATAATAGGCACGTGTTGCTGCGCCTAACTAGGTAACATGGGACGGGACAATACCACCCAACCGAAGCCCAACTACACCTTTTCTCACCCAAAATGGCACATTTCCCGACCAAAGTGGCGCTGTGATTAGTCGCGCAACTTTATTCAGGGCGGAAAAGGTGCGTTTTTCAAGCAAAGTGGTTTGCCGGTAAAACTTTCCCAAGCAAATTGGTTTACCTATCCCTGTGCACCTAAAACGGGCTTGAGTGGTAGGAGGCAAGGCACGGAACGATGTGAGATGGATGAAAAAGGTTGCTTTTCGCTTCTAAAACCTGTCTAATATTAATCTAGGATGACATTGAAGCATAACAGACCCCTTAATGACCGTTAAACTCTCATCAGAGACTTCATTTTTCATTAGGAGAGGTTGTCCTAAATCGTCAAGATTAGGGGCACCACTTTGCTTGGGAACGATTTGCGACAAAACCATTTTGCTTGAAAACCTGAGACAATTGATTTGAGGTTTTATGTAAAAAAACACTTTGCACCACTTTGGTCGGGAAATGTGCCATTCTGGGTGGGAAAAGGTGTACTACCAACTGAGACCAAATGAGACCCATGCGCACCCCAACTGATCCCAAACGACACCCAAACGAAAAGGTACAGACTATACGACTATACGTATAACCGGATCCCGGAGATGATACGAGCATAGTCACGGATCAGGATCCGGGTACTCATGGTGCACATTGGAGGATTGTGACAGCTCAGTGGCGGGAGCCCGAGTACACGAAGCAGAATCCCGAGTACATGTATCCGATTAGACAGGGTTTAGTCAAAGGGAAGAACATCACTAGTACAAGAGCCGCCAAGGCATCCAGTAGGACACTCGCGCGTTGGCTCTCGTCTGCGGACTTAGCGACGGCGCTGCGGGGGAGCCCGCCCCTCTCTCGCTCCTCTCGGGGGAGGGGGGGGGGCCGCTTCGCGGCCTGCCCCACCCCCTTTCGCCTTACGCTAAGTCCTCGACTCGGCCAGGCGCGGTGTCTGGATAAGATTGTAAACTCCTTGTTGGCATACCTACTCCGGGCTACGCGCCGACCATTGCAGCCCTCCGCTTCGCTCCGGGTGCAAACGGTCTCTCTAAGCCCTCGTCTGGCACGGTTAGTTGGTCTCTGCACTCGGAGTTCTTCCGGTTCCACCGGCATATCCTCGGTTACCTTACTGTCAAATTTGTTAAATTTATCTTGGAAAATTGCCTTGTACTCGGGATTCAGCTTCGCATACTCGGAAACAGACTCTTTTCCTCAGTAGCAGTACGACTGGGAGAACAACAGCAGCATACTTGCCACAACAAATTAGCCCGTACACGAGCGGAGACTACCATCGTTAGCAGCGATAAAATTCTCTCCGTTGATTTACTCATACATGCTTGAACGGCGTGCCTCCTTTCGTAATGCGTGCTTGATAATGTTTGAGCAAAGAGAAACGTATATTTTGCCTAAAACTCAGGATGAACGCGTGCTTGCTCAGGGGATGCAAAGGTAGTACCACTAACATTTAAGACTTGAATGCATGCAATGATCTAGGAGAAACGACACGTTCATAAAATTATAAGATTAGCCCAACCCACCACCAAACGAACCCAATTGAGCAACAACTGATCCCAACAGAACCCCGCCCAACTGAGCCCAACTGAGCCCAATTGAGCCCAACTAAGCCCAATTGAGCCCAATTGAGTCCAACTAAGCCCAACTAAGACAACCGATTCCATATCGGGTAAATAAGCCTGCCTGGTCTTCACACTCCATGCTGTCGCTTCCCGTTCCCCTTGCCGATCGACTTGTACTTGCCCGGATGGGTGCACACGACAGTTTTGGCATAGTTGACCTAGCAAAATAGCTATTAGTACCACATATTTAAGGCGACAGTTAAAGCACATACCTGGAACGTGTTTCCGTTCGTAGACTGCCAGGTACCCCTGAAGGTCGGCCCAGGATTCGAACTGCGTCTTATACAGCGGAAGAGTCACGACTGCTGCCCCCTGGTTCTTCTCGCTGTCTTCGACGGGCCCGCCGCGTGAGGTGGACGGACGGCCCGACCGCCGGAGCCTTGACTGCGTTGGGTGGCTGCATCCAGTACCGTACATGCTCTCTGAAGAATCCACCTACTCCTTGTCGGAGCCGTCGCTCCCCGTCGGTACTCACCTTGGCCTTCACGCGGAGCTCGCGCGGCATCCTATCCCTCATTTTTCCGCGGATTGCAAAATGAGTGGTGTGGGGCGGTATACCCGCTATACCGCGTATACAAGCCGGACGGATGAACAGTAGGGGAGGGGTTACTATTTTCACCTAGCCCAGTTGGGTGCAGTACTCACTCTCATAATAATATTACGTGCCCAACGATTGGGACGAAGTTCCATCATCAGCTTAGTAGAGTACATAATTCTGGGATAGCAGTAACCCCGGAGGGAGTGCTGTGGCCAGCCCAACACACATTAATTAGGCGGTCGCCCGGTAACTGAAGCCGGTAAAACTGAAGCCGGTAAAACTGAAGCCGGTACCGGTATTGAAGTTTTATGACGACAAATGCTGCTTAGACAGCCGACATAAGTACGCGTTGCCCCCCTGGATACATGTAGTGTTTGGGTCTATAGCATCAACAATGTGCGGGAGGGCCTCTACTGCTGGGAAGTACCGCAGTACAACGTTCACGGCTTTGAGATGCATTTATCACCGCTCAAAACGAAAAATGAGGGTACATTTACGATTCCAATCCTAGAAAACGAATAAAGCAGTAAACATTAATCAATCTGAGAGCGATTCTGGGATAGCAGTAACCCCGGAGGGAGTGCTGTGGCCAGCCCAACACACATTAATTAGGCGGTCGCCCGGTAACTGAAGCCGGTAAAACTGAAGCCGGTAAAACTGAAGCCGGTACCGGTATTGAAGTTTTATGACGACAAATGCTGCTTAGACAGCCGACATAAGTACGCGTTGCCCCCCTGGATACATGTAGTGTTTGGGACTATAGCATCAACAATGTGCGGGAGGGCCTCTACTGCTGGGAAGTACCGCAGTACAACGTTCACGGCTTTGAGATGCATTTATCACCGCTCAAAACAAAAAATGAGGGTACATTTACGATTCCAATCCTAGAAAACGAATAAAGCAGTAAATATTAATCAATCCGAGAGCGAGTTGCGCATCTCCTGCGCCTGCTTCGCAGCCGCAGTATCTGCACGCGACACAGCCATAGTCATATAATGCACATGATGCCATTCAGGATGCTGCGGGTATCATGCTGCCGAGTTATAGAATTCCTCGCACCGACTAGCGCAAAACTGGCGGACTCCTGATTGGATACCTTACGCGCTAAATAGCTTCACTGTCTCGCCTAAATTGAATTAACGATGTCTTTCTGTTATTAATAGTGTACTCGCTAGTTTGCAAGTTTCCTGTGCACGGGGCAGATGGTGCGGCTGCGAAGCAGGCGCACCAGATGCCCCTCTCGGTAGAAGGCAAGTGAACCCGACTCACATCATGTGAGTCGGGTTCATTTTTAGGCAGTGATGGCCTACCATAGATGCAGAGTCCATGTGAGTCACAAGGACTCTGCATCTAAGGTATCACTGCCTAAAAATGATTCTCATTTTGAAAAGGCCACCACTCCTTCAGTCATCACTAAATACAGTACAAATGCACCGTGCAAGTGCCCCGCATTTCGCTTCAATCAAAGTTCTTTAGCTATCCCAGCCTACGCAAAGCTCTCGTATATACTCGGGACGAAGTTCCATCATCAGCTTAGTAGAGTACATAATATATACTCTACTAAGCTGATGATGGAACTTCGTCCCAATCGTTGGGCACGTAAATTGAGACGATGTTCGATCATTAAATGTTATGACGAAAGCACGAATGGCAAACTCTCAGCTCGCCAGTATGCCTTCCTCCTGTTCATATTGGCAGTGCGATTATTTTTTTCTAGGTATCACAAACCCGATACACAACATGTACCGGTATATCACACGAGGCAGCTTGTAGATAAAGATGTGAGGGATGCAAGATAGCATCTATGGTATTCGCTAATTATACAGACCTGAACATGCACACTTCCTGCTCGAAGTTGGGTCTGGTGGCCACACTGCGCGTAGTTCTTGGTACATGTATCTTGAGCTCGAAGCTTGAAGGCTTGACATGTTTAAACATATGAGAGATCACCAAAGTCTCTCATACTGTTGAGTCTTGCTAGCTTTGAGGTTATAACTACAAAATATTACTATGTTCATGTATCTCGGCATTTCCGAGATTATTATGGATATGCTCTTGGCTTGTCCTCTTGTGCCCTTATCCTGGATCGTGTTGGAAACATCTTGAAAGAGCTCGTTCATTCGCACCCATGAAACCAGGGAGTAAGCTCTCAGCTGCATTCAAACCTATTACTTCTAATGTTACTACTACTGTAGACCTGGGTTTTTTAACCCTTTCGCGACCAGAGGGGGCAAAATGCCTCCTTTGGCGACATTTTCACAATTTACCTGTAAAAACGTCGATGAAAGGGGGCATTCTGCCCCACTTCATCTTCTCTGCCAATCGTAGGGCTCACACAAATCTCACAAATGTATTTCTCGACAGTATCAAAATCTAAAGCGAATATTCGTTATCATTTCCGCCAACAAAATCCCCCCCTCCATCAGCCGTCCATTTCAAGAAAAGCGCGCGGCCAACAAGAAGACCGGTAAGTATACTGCAGTGTATACATCCCGTGGTCGCCGTATTGACTTTACAGCTCCTATAATTACGTTGTATAGGGCAGTGAGAGGCGGGAAAGAGCCTGCGCGCTCTAGGACTTGCGCAGGACTGCGCTAGCCGAGGCCGCGGCGCGCGCAGCTGCCATGACGGCTGGTAAGTGATGGTCGGTAGGTATACTGCAGTGTATACATCCCGTGGTGGCTCTGCTAACGTTGGTGCTGCTATAGGTACGCAGTGAGAGGCGGGAAAGAGCCTGCGCGCTCTAGGACTTGCGCAGGGCTGCGCTAGCCGAGGCCGCCGCGCGCGCAGCTGCCATGACGGCTGGTAAGTGATGGTCGGTAGGTATACTGCTGTGTATACATCCCGTGGTGGCTCTGCTAACGTTGGTGCTGCTATAGGTACGCAGTGAGAGGCGGGAAAGAGCCTGGGAGCTCTAGGACTTGCGCAGGACTGCGCTAGCCGAGGCCGCGGCGCGCGCAGCTGCCATGACGGCTGGTAAGTGATGGTTGGTAGGTATACTGCGGTGTATACATCCCGTGGTGGCTCTGCTAACGTTGGTGCTGCTATAGTTACGCAGGGAGAGGCTGGAAAGAGGCTGCGCGCTCTAGGAATTGAGCCGGACCGCGCGGACCGCCTAGCCGAGGCCGTGGCGCGCGCAGCTGCCATGACGGTAAGTAAGTATACTGCAGTGTATACATGCCCCGGGCGCCGTGCTAACGTTGGTGCTGCTATAGTTTCGTTGTATATGGCAGTGAGAGGCGGGAAATAGGCTGCGCGTTCTGGGACATACGCAGGACCACGCCAGCCGGGGCCGCGGCGCGCGCGTCTGCCATTTCAGCTGGTAAGTATACTGCAGTGTATACATGCCCTGGGCGCCGTGCTAACATTGGTGCTGCTGTATAGGGCAGTGAGAAGAGGGATTAATGACCACGCGTGCTGGGACCTGCGCATGTCCACGGCCGCGGTGCGCACGACCGCCGGAGAACGTCGGAAGCATGGTGCAGTTTTGAAGTCCATCGACAGCTATACCAAACTGAAGTGATCATTTATATAGTTTAATCAAGACGATTACATGGTTTCACATTTACATAGTTTAATCAAGACGATTACATGGTTTCACATTTACATAGTTTAATCAAGACGATTACATGGTTTCATATGGCACAGTGATTTCAGCACGCCATACAAACGATGAATGGACATAAGATCCACACCTCAGACAATGTCAGTCATATCAACCTTGCAGCTTCTCGTGGCGTACCGACATCGTGTGATCCAACGTATACTATAGCTCAGATGATGCCCTCATCTACCCACTAAGCTAATACACGTCCGTCTAGTACTGTTGGTCTATAGACATGATTTTCAAAGGCAAGGCTTGATCGAGGGACAAATAGTCACAGAAACCCTTGTTCAGCGGGACCAACACAGTAGGGTTTTGAAATCATCCGACTTGAATGTACTACTTACCATTTGAAGATCAATTTAGAGCACCTCGAGTACTATAACCGCGTAAGACCCAGGCTACTAGAAGACCGAGTAACGGGTTTCACTACTGTTGAGTATCAACAAAACAAGGCAGTCAGAAACAACTAGGCTTCAGTTTGTACAACGCTGTTACTCGACGCACGGTAGATATAGCACTTTCGCGTTCTCTGTGTCCGACCGCTGTGGCTTTGTAAGTTTAAAAATATGATTATATGGATGCACCGCGTATGATAGGAAGCCGTGTAAGTTGCGCGGGCCATGGTCGCTTATATTTGGAAACGATGCTAGCCACTTCAGATATATATGATACAATACTCACAGAAATATTCCATTCAACCCAAATATTTAGTTAGGGATAATTATATCCAATGAAATCGCCCAGGATGTATGTACAGTGATCGCGTGAAAAGGGGCATATTGCCCCTTTTGAAAATCAGCATTCAAATATTGCAATTCCTACTGGAAAATTCTGACTGGGGTGTGGTACCGTGAGCGAATGAAAGGGGGCATTTTGCCCCTCTGTTCGCGAAAGGGTTAAACCTTTTAAAAAATCTTTTTTTAGTGTGAAAACCCCGTTCATCAGAATAAAATACTTCAACGTATTATAGTAGATTTTGCAAAATGGCAATTTATCTCTCTTAGTACTCGAAGTTGTAGACGGTAATTATCTTGCTCACCACTCTGCAGTAGATCCATGGGTCTTATCCAAGTAAGCTGCTATGATTAAAGCAAAACTTGTACTTCACGAAGAACTCCAGAGCTCGGGCAACGCACGGCATTAGTTTGACTTTTATGTGCGCCACACCCCAGAAAATCCAGCCGATTGGCCAAATCTCGCTGCCTAACCCTCCTGTTTAAGTACGATGTTCCTGTTCCTGCAGTGCAATGTACTCGGCAATAATCCACATCGCCCCAGGCAGACGCCACTTGCACCCCGACACCATGGGCAACGCGCTGGGCACCAAGAAGACGCTGAAGGAGCAGCTGCGCGAGAACAAGCGCGAGATCAACCGCGCGGTGCGGCAGCTGGACCGCGAGCGCACGAACCTGCAGCTGCAGGAGAAGAAGCTCATCATCGAGATCAAGAAGATGGCCAAGCAGGGCCAGATCGCCAGCGTCAAGATCATGGCCAAGGACCTGGTGCGCACGCGCCAGCACATCACCAAGTTCTACACCATGCGCTCGCAGCTGCAGGCCGTCTCGCTGCGGCTGGAGACGGCCAAGTCGGCGGAGGCCATGACGTCGGCGCTGCAGGGCACCACGACGGCCATGAAGGCCATGGCCTCGACCATGAACCTGCCGCGGCTCAACCAGATCATGATGGAGTACACCAAGGAGAGTGAGAAGATGGAGATGACCCAGGAGATGCTGGGCGACACCATCGACGACGTCATGGACGCCGACCAGGACGAGGAGGAGGAGGACAAGATCGTCGGCCAGGTGCTGGACGAGATCGGCATCGACATGACGGGGGCGGTGCCCGAGGCCCCCACGGCCCATGCGGCACCTGCTGCAGCAGTAGCACAAGCGGCCCCCGCGGCGGTGCTGCCGCCTGCTGCCCCCGTGGCAGCTGGAGGAGACTCGTCGGATTCGGCCATCAGCGACCTCGAAGCGCGGCTGAACAACCTGCGACGGTCGTGAGAGCGACGGGCTTAGCTAATTCACAAGCAAGACGTAGCTGTACAGGCCCCCGGATTGACAGAAAGGAGAGAGAGGTGGTGGTGAAGAATGTGCTGTAATCTACGAGAAAAACAGTACGCAGCACGTTGTTCATTTCAAGATGGCTTGAAACGGGCCATTAGTTGGTAGAGGAAAGAGAGAGCAGTTCTCCTCCTCATCTCCAGACCACAACTCTCAGTAATTAACGATCTTGTAGGTATGAGGAGACCGAACGTGTTCACAAAAGGAAAAAAGTAAAGGCCACGTTATCTATCCGCACGTCTTCTGATCTTTGAATCGTCGTCACAGAGTTCACCTGCTTCTTCAGCCGATGTCCGGGATGATGAGCAGCGTCTTGGGGATGAGGCAGAAGTGCAGCGCGAAGTAGACGAAGCGATGGCATAAATACGACGTGTCCTCGAACTCCTTGAAGACCTCCGGGTGGTGGAAGTACGTGTGCGAGAAGATGCGGTACAGGCGGCGCGAGACCGACTGGAAGTACTGCGTGGCGTTGGAGCTGATGCTCACGCGCGACGGGAACACGCGGCTGCTGGTGAGCAGCGTGTTGACGTTGTCCATCGTGTGCACGATGTACTCGAAGGCGCAGCACTCCTTGGGCGCCTTGTGGGCCGCGCACAGGAACACCCAGTCGTCCGTGGCCTTCATGACGGGGCACGACTCGCGCGTGCAGCTGCCGTCCAGCCGCGCCACCAGCACGTTCAGCTCCTTCATCACCTGGCGCAGGTGCTCGTACTGCCACAGGTACGTGTCCTGGTCTTCGGGCACGTCGTAGATCTGCGCGAGCGCCGTGGGGTCTGCGCGGATCAGGCGCTGGATCAGCTGCTCCACCTCGAAGGCGCCCCCTGTGTCCGCTCCACGACCTCCAGCAGCCTCCTCCCAGCCGAAGAACTCGTCGTTGCGGCTGCCGGGCAGGTTCTTCCCCACGACGAGCGTCGTCATCTTGCAGCGGCGGCGGTTGTGGGCCGTCGTGAAGTAACGACACATATATTGGTGTGGTGAACACACAACTCTTGGATGGTACACTGTACCTTGAGCGCATTAGCCCCCCTATTTTCGAGCTTCTCGGCTGCTTCGAGCTGCCAGACACGCCGACCGACCCGACCACCAACGATGGAGCGGCGCTCGGACGGCCGGCGCCGGCGCAATCGCAGCCGCAGCTTCAGCCCCGTGTCCTCCCGCCTGCGCTACCAGCCGCGTCGGCGCGGCACGACGCGGCCGCCCCCTGTGCCCAGCTCCGCCCATCGGCGCCGCCGACGCTCCACCAAGGACGACGACAAGAAGAACGGCAAGCGCAGTCGGAGCCGCAGCCGCTCGCACCACGTCGGCAGCCGCTCGAGGCGGAGAGCTGCAGGTGCGCGGTGTTTTTGCGCCGTTTTTACACCCATCTGTGCTAACTTTTAGCTGCTAATTCCGTTGTCAGACTCGCGAGCGCCCCGGTCGAGGTCCGGGTCCCGCAAGAGGAGACACTCGGGTACCCGCTCCCGCACTGGATCGAACGGCAGCCACCGCCACCACCGACGGTGCGTGCAAGTTGATGCTGCCAGTTGCCTGCTGGGCTGACTAATTCGTTGCTAACGTTGGCGTAATTCTGTTGTTGTCTGCAGATACAGCGGGAGGAAGACACGGTCGTCCAGGACCGACAGCCAGACGCGCGGCCGTCGGAACAGCCCCGAGAACGCCCACAATGGCCAGCGTCGCTCGCCGCGCGGCAAGAACAAGAACAAGCAGCGCCACTCGAGGCGACGCGACTCGTACCACGATCGGGAGCTGCTGCCGCCCCCACCCCCTGCCCAGAAGGACGGCAGTGAGGACAGCGCGACGCACGACGACACGGTGGGCAGCTACGCTGGCAAGCCGGGGGAGTACATCGCCAACCGTTACAAGATCATGCGGGAGGCGGGGCTGGGCACGTTCGGGCGCGTGCTCGAGTGTCTGGACAAGCAGCGCAACATCGTGGTGGCCATCAAGGTCGTCCGGAAGGTGGACAAGTACACGGAGTCGGCTAAGATCGAGGCGGCGATTCTGCAGGATGTGAACGACAAGGACAAGAACAACGAGTCGCTCTGCGTGCGCATGTTCAAGTGGTTTGAGTATAAGGGCCACGTTTGCATGGTCTTTGAGCGCCTCGGCTGCTCACTGTACGACTATCTGAAGAACCATGACTACAAACCGTTCCCGCTGCACTGCATACGCGCGTATGCGTGGCAGCTCTTGACGTCGTTGGAGTTTATTCACAGCATCCGGCTTATCCACACAGATCTCAAGCCTGAGAACATTCTGCTGGTGGATGACGAAGAGGAGAGGCTTTCATGCGACTCGTCCTCGCCATCCTCGACGTCTTCCTACGGCTCCCCGGATGGATCTTCTGGGCGCGAGCAGTGGTCTAACGGGCGGCAGTGGAAGAAGCGCGAGCGCGCAATGTCGGATGCTGACAGCGGACGACTGTCGCTGCGTCCGCCTGCAAATAACGCGGTGAAGCTAATTGATTTCGGCGGCGCCACGTACGAAGACGAGTCCAAGAGCTCCATTATCAATACGCGTCAGTACCGTTCACCGGAGGTCATTCTTGGGCTCGGCTGGAGTTACCCGTCGGACATTTGGTCAGCTGGATGTATCATCGCCGAGCTGTACTTAGGCGAGCTGCTGTTTGCGACCCACGAGAACATGGAACATCTCGCCCTCATCGAGCGCTGCATCGGTCCTCTACCCATGAAAATGGCGGCCCAAGCTTCCAAGCACTCGTCCTCCTCGATGTTTTTCCATCGCGGGCGACTGAACTGGCCCAATGGCTCATCGAGTGAAGAAAGTGTAGACCACGTGCGGAGGATGCGCAGGCTGGCCGACTTGATCTCTCCAGAAGACGCCCAGAGCGGCCTGCTTGAGCTGCTGCAGCTCATGCTGGTGTTGGACCCCGAGAACCGGGTGACAGCCAAGGAGGCCCTCAACACCCCGTTCTTTGACGGGTTCTCGTATCGCAACATTGTGCGAGCCGGCCACAACGATGGGTCGTGGGGTGGCCACTGAACAAGTAATAGCAAGTAGAACGAAACGGAAGCGAGGAGAAGGTTAGGCAAGAAGAGAGCAGAGCCGGAGAGGAGAGGAGCCGGGAGAACCGAGCCGATTGAAATCAGCATGGTATGTTTTTCTCGATTTCCATTGCTGTGAACTCAATCAACACATCCATTTTCGTGTATGTACAAGCTGAACCCACCCACTTCTACTAGTATTTGTTTGCGCTGTTGTTTGCTCAGTAGAACTTGGTTGGCGTTTGCTAGAGACCGAGAGCTCAAAAAGTGGTGTATTGAGCGTTGGCAACAAGGAACCTGTTAAGCTTACGACAAAAATGTTGTGGCGCTCCCGTTGACGCGGACGTGCAAGCAGACAGAAGCACTGAATGACTTGCAAAACGCGTTATTTACAGCTGAACTTGCGATGCCCCATGCGAATCTGTCTGCTCGTCAAACGTGAGCACCACGTGGCTACCCCCTTCGTGGCGCACGCACGAGTCCTGGAACTCCATGTTGGTCTCGCTATTGGAATAAAAGTTGTGGATCGGAGAGCTCACTCGAACGTTGCAGCGCGAGCTGGCGAATGGGGACGTTGATCTGACCGACGAGTTGCTGGCTCCGAGGTCAACGCTAGCAGCGAACTCGCCGCTCCGGGAACCCGAGACCGGCGCCTTCGCTGGCGCAGATTCCCCATCTTCCGGGACCGAAGTAAGCGTCCGGTTTTCCGGGGTGAAGTCGATGTCGCCGGTGTATTCGCAGTCCGAGTTGGGGCGAGTGCTGTCTTCGTCACTGGAGTTCGTCTTCTTCTTGTAGGTCACGGCCATGACAACCGCTCCAACGCACGCGAGAGCTCCAAGGACCGCCGGAACCACCGTGCCCAGGCTACTGGACGCGTTGCCAGAGCTGATTCCTCCGTTTTTGTCGTTCAGCTGGTCCACGGTAGCAGTGGTGGACTTGGACGCCGTGGAGGCCGCGGTTTGGGTCTGCGTCTGCTTTGCCTTGTTCGACGGAGCGACCGTCGCACTCGGAGGAGCATCGATCGTCTCCTGCTCGCGGCTGTTCGACGACGAGTACGAGTACGAGAAACTACCGGTAGTCGGCGGTGCCGTGGTGGCTGGGGCCCAAGTGATCGGAGCTTCGGTGGCCGGGGGGTCAGTCGCTTGGGTGTGCGCCGACGCCGCGCTGCCGATGGCAAGACCCGAATACGTGCCGGTCGTGGTGGGTTCACCGCCACGCGTGGTGATGAGCGAGTCGGCGTCAGGAGAGAGCGTCAAGCTCGGCAACATCAAGTCCGCGCGTGCATCTACACACAATGAATCACACACAAGTCACAAGTCTCAGCATTAAGGCGTCAAAATAGGAGGGTGGGGCCTTCGTACCTGCGCTGGCGAGCGCCAAGGCCGCGGCTAGCAGAAGCCTGCGAGCGGGGCCCATGCTTCCTAATGTTCGTGTCCTCCTTGGCGGGAAGGCAAACCGGGTCGGCGTAACTGGTGCTAGTGACCTACACCGCCGTCCTGTACTCGTCTGACCCAAGTAGGAAAATGAGCGCCGCTTCGTTCGACAGCCGACGAGTCAATGCGAGCACACGAGGGCGAGAGAGATGTCTCTCTACCGTTGCCGTCATGGTAGTTTCTAGCGCAGTGCCGCAGAACCAGCTGCGGACCGAGTATTACATGTAACCCGATGTTTCCGATTACCCATGTCGAGACCATACCTTTGCAAGTCTGCGGGACATAAGTCCGGACGCTGCTGCGGTCTCCCCGCGCTTATGCCGGTAAGATCACGATCAAAGCGGGCTTGTATTAATTTTTTAATAAGTCACCAGCGGCTGGCGGCGAGCCGGACTGCAGTCACTTCGGCGTAACGTGCTTGTCCGCATCGGCGAGTGGACGTACAGCAGCATGACCGGGCTTCCACACGCTAGCCGGACACTTGACGTCAAGTTTATCGGCGCCCGATCTCGAGGTGGTGCTACAGTGCTTCGATCGGGAAGAGAAGGAGGTTGACAGCAATGACTTGGTCTTGGCGTCCCGGAAATGCCTCGGTTCGAACGCAATGCGTCCAACACATGCGTGCTATGCCAGCTGCAGACATTCTGAGGTTGCCATGAACAATGACCCCAGATGCCTTGACACTTTGGTTGAAGCGTCGAACAGCGGGAGGCCCGATTTCTTTCGAGCGATATTGGCGCACTGCGCAGCCAACGCGAGCAGGAAAGGCGTCGGTGGCGTGCTCCCAGCCGGAAGCGGAGGCAACAGGTGAGCACTGCTCACCTGAGCAGTGCCCTACCAGTATAGTACATGTACTTCAGTATACTACTGACAGGAGCATTTTCGTGGATCACTTCGGGTGGCAGCCCAACCTGAGCGGAAAGATGGCAATCCCCGCTCCATGCCTGTTGGCACTCACCTGAGCGGCAGTTCGATGCAACTCCGCGAGAATGTCGAGGTACAGCATCAAGGCCGTGGCTGTAACGCTGGCTCACTTGCTCTCGTCGTCGTCTGCATGGGCACTCGATGCAACATCAACGCTACGCTGGCCTTTCCCACCAGTGTACAAGCATGTCACGTTGACTTCTCTCAAAGCAACTCGACGCTTTTCGGCGAGATCGCAATCACTAGACCGGTAGGTTCATGAGAGTTCAGAAGAAGCCGCCCGAAGTTGCGACTATCGTGACTACGCGATGTCCACGCAAATTCAAATGTAGCGTCAAATAAATCAATTCCTCTCTTGATATCTCCAGCGAGGCGTTGAATAAGACTGTGGCCTTGGTCGGCCAGCGAGCCTTGCAGGCTGCACAGTTGCAGCAGCACCTGAGGTTTCAACAACTTGACCATGCCATGAAGTTTGGTGTTCCGCACACCACTGTCGATTACCGGAATCAGTAACGGCCGCACACTGCAAGAGGAGGAGACCAAGCAGATCAGATCGCAATGGCGGAGCACAAGCTGGCGGTGAGCGACGACGGTGGCCGCGTGCTGAGCATCCAGTCGCACGTGGTGCAGGGCTACGTGGGCAACAAGAGCGCCGTGTTCCCTCTGCAGCTCCTGGGCATGGACGTGGACCCCATCAACAGTGTGCAGTTCTCCAACCACACGGGGTATGCCAAGTTCACGGGCCGCCGCCTCACAGGCGACGAGCTGCACGAGCTGCTGGACGGCATGGAGACCAACGACCTGCTGCGGGACGCGCACACGCACCTGCTCACGGGCTACATCGGCTCCATCTCGCTGCTGGACGCCATTGTGCGCGTCTACGAGCGGCTGCGAGCTGCGCAGACCCACCCGGAGCGTCTGGTGTACGTGTGCGACCCAGTGATGGGAGATCTGGGCCAGCTCTACGTACCTATGGAGCTCGGTACGTGCTAATACGGGGGTGAGAGGGGGTGGGGATGGTGCTGACTGTAGATCTTTTCGGATGATGTTGCTGTTGCAGTGGACTTGTACCGATCCAAGGTGCTGCCGATTTGCGACGTCTTGACGCCGAACCAATACGAGTGTGAGCTGCTGGCGGAGATGGAGCTTCGCACGGTGAAGGACGCCATGCGTGCTTGCAAGAAGCTCCACACGCTGGGACCGAAGGTCGTCGTGATCAGTAGCTTCCAGGAAGCCTCGGAAGGCGAGACACCGAAGGAGTTGGTGGTCATTGGCAGCAAGGTCGTCGCTGGAAGCGTCGATGGAGGCGAACCTCGCTGTGAACAGTACGAAGTGCGCTTCCCGTGGATCGACAGCTACTACACCGGAACGGGAGACCTGTTTGCGGCGCTGCTACTCGCTTGGCTCTACCGCTTCCCGAACGACTTTAAGCGTGCGTTGGAAAACGTTATTTCGACGATTCAGGATGTGCTCCGCATCACCCTGAAACTTGGTGGGAAGGACTGCGACCTGAAGCTCATTCAGAGTCGCCACGTGATTACCAACCCCACCGTCCGGTACTTCGCCAAACCACTATCGGTGCCCGTGCTGTCTGTGCTAGTGGACTTGAATATCCTACTTGGAACAACCGGTAACGGCAAGGATATGGACGTCCCAGAAGACGCTGCAATCAAGCGCCGTGATCTTCTCGATGCCCTAGTTCCCCTCGTGGGTGCTGAAAACATTCGTATCGTCACCAACTACTCGGTACCGTCGACGCAGACGCTGCTTGAGCAAGCTACCAAGGATGGCGAAGCATTTAACGTGGTTTCATCAGCGGATTTTGCTAAAGCACTACCTGCGGACGGCCGAATTCAAACACGGAACTGCGAGACGCTAGTTGTGTCGGAATCGGCGTCACTCGTGGACCTGGCGTCTCGCGCTCTGTATCAGGTGGTGCCATCGGCTGCGTCCGACGACGCAGTGACGAGCTACATTAAAGAGCTCAACACACAATGCCTGCTTGCCTAATGACTGCATGACGCGATGCTTGCCTGCTGGCGGATGAGCAATAGATAGAGCTTCTTTATTCCGGCTTTCATTTGCTTGTGCGGGATGACTGAACTAATCGCGCTTCCACTCGCACTCGTGACCAACGTGTGGCATAACATATCGTCAAATGACATGTCACCAAATTGCGTGAGCTTGTGTTTGTTTTTGTGGCATAATGAGATGCCGAGCTCACTGATGCGCCGCCACCCGAGCTGCAATTGTTGCATGCGTCGATGCCAGCGCCCGAGTCCATCGGTCTAACGCGTCATACATCTTGCTAGCATCACGTGCCCTGATTTAGAGAGAAGGAGAAAGTGATCATTGTGAGAAAAAAATACTCGAGAACAAGCTACGGTCGGATAGATAACGAACGTACTTTTGTCGCGTTTGGAGCACGAGTAGACCCCGACTTTGGTCGATCTTGGCATCCAACTCGAGATTTTGAATCAGAGCCACAGCGATATCTTCAACGTCTTCCGTGGTAATGTTCATGCTCTTCGACAGACTCGCGATGTGGATCGCCTGATAAGGGCGCACGAGCTTCTTCATAACTTGGCAGCGAATGTTGCGCAGCAGTGGGTTGAGGTACCTCCTCATGATAGGATCACTCAGCAACTTGTACTTCGGATTCTTCAGGATCTTCTCAAACTGCACAATGTCGTTGGTCTCGTAGGCGCCACGCAGTAGGAGCATCGCGCCGATCTCCTCCACGTCCTGATACACCTTGGCCTCTCGTGAATCAAATGGATTGATATCTGAGCTCGCCAGCATGTTGGCCAGGACGACGTATTTGAGGCACTGCGTTGCACGCGAGTTGCCTGCTTCCTGATAGTTGCGGAAGCTCTCGAAGAACTCGTTGTAGGCCAGCATCCACTCTTTCTCCTCCAAGTACATTTTGCCACCCTCCTCACGGATCACACTGCAGCACGAAATAAAGCTCAGTCAGACCCCATTCCACTAACACCACACCACACCAGTTCGCACCCCATGATTCGCGGATCAGCAACGGCAGCGTCCAAGTCCAGAGTCTTCGGGTAGATGACGCGCATCTTGGCGCTGTTCTTGGTGGCGACACACAACTACAGTACACAATAGAACGGCAACACAGCAGCAACAAGTTCCATGAGTGACTGGCCACAATCTATCCACATATCGTCCTTCAGGTCACTCCTTACCTGGATCTCCAACGCGTAGACATCTAGCAGCGACGTGGCCTTCGAGTGGTCTTGCACGCCATCGGGCGTCTGACAGTACTCGTAGAGCTGGTTCAGCAGCTTCTGCAGCTGGTCGAACTCCTGCATGTCCAGGTAGAGCTTGCCCAGCTTGACGTTCATGCTGAACCAGAGGCGGTCGTTGTTGACGTCCTTGAGCTTGTCCAGCGTCAGCTCGTACATCTTGGAGGTGTACTTGGCGCTGTCCTTCTCGTCCTCCTTGCCCGTGGCGCCGGACACCACGTCCAGGATGGACGAGATGGAGTCCGTGCTCTCGTTCCTCGTCACGAACGCCAAGTGCTCCAGCATCTGCTCGTAGTGGCGCAGCATCTCCTCCCACTGGCGCCGGCTCACGCAGATCTTGACCACGTGCTCCAGCGCCTGGAAGCTCCACTTGCGCTCCTCCAGTGGCGTCGCCTCGCGCTCCAGCGCCACCACGCGCTGGAAGAACTCGAGCGCCTGCGTCAAGTCGCCGCGCTGGCGGAAGTCCTCGGCCTCGTAGAACGTGTTCTCCAGCGCGATCTGCGCCTCGCGCGCGGCGGTGCGCTGCTTGGCGGCCTCGTCGTCTTCAGTGTCGACTGCTGAGCCCTGCTCGTCGCTGTCGAACTGCTCGTCGCTGTCGTACTCGTACTCATACTCCTCCGAGTCCGACATGGCTGCTTTGCTTCACTTGGCGATGGATACGGAAAGTGAAGCCTGCTGACTGAGGCTGTCATAGACGTAATTAATACTGGGAATACCGAAGAATGAGGGATGGACAGCCCTCAAGGGATTAATTCCACGGTACTGCGTAAGCGTAACCTGGGTAAACATTCGTACAACATTAGAAATGTTGCATTATAGCAATGAACGTCCATCGGTACTACTACTAGCACAGCAGCATAGCATGATAGCACTGGACGCCATCGGTGCGGTAGCACTACTACTAGCAGATCAGCACAGCATGATAGCATTGGACGCCATCGGTGCAGTAGCACTACTACTAGCAGAGCAGCACAGCAGCACAGCATGCTAGAACTGCACGCCATCGGTGCAGTAGCACTGATACTACATGTACAGCATGATAGCATTGGATGCCATCGGTGCAGTAGCACTACTACTAGCAGAGCAGCACAGCATGATAGCATTGGACGCCATCGGTGCAGTAGCACTACTACTAGCAGAGCAGCACAGCAGCACAGCATGCTAGAACTGCACGCCATCGGTGCAGTAGCACTGATACTACATGTACAGCATGATAGCATTGGATGCCATCGGTGCAGTAGCACTACTACTAGCAGAGCAGCACAGCATGATAGCATTGGACGCCATCGGTGCAGTAGCACTACTACTAGCAGAGCAGCAAAGCATGATAGCACTGGACGCCATCGGTGCAGTAGCACTACTACTAGCAGATCAGCACAGCATGATAGCATTGGTGCAGTAGCACTACTACTAGCAGAGCAGCATAGCATGATAGCATTGGTGCAGTAGCCCTACTACTAGCAGAGCAGCATAGCATGATAGCACTGGACGCCATCGGTGCGGTAGCACTACTACTAGCAGATCAGCACTGCATGATAGCATTGGTGCAGTAGCACTACTACTAGCAGAGCAGCACAGCATGATAGCATTAGACGCCATCGGTGCAGTAGCACTACTACTAGCAGAGCAGCACAGCATGATAGAACTGCACGCCATCGGTGCAGTGGCACTGCTACTAGCAGAGCAACACAGCATGACAGCATTGGACGCCATCGGTGCAGTAGCACTGCTACTAACGTTAGCAGAGCCCGATCGGTCGCATGCAAAAGCGCTGCTTATATTAACATGTAAGAACATTGGTATTCCCAGTCTAAGTCGCAGACGCCCTAGTATTCATGAAAAGTATACATGTGTAAATTCGACATACATTTAAAGAGAACGCTCTCTTTAAACTGATACAAATGCTATTATAAACTATTGGGTCTGGTTCTGAAATTTTATATTTCGGTACGGCTAATTTTGTAGTTTTTACGTATTTATTTTCGTGTGCAGTCGTCCGTTGTCAAAAAGCATCAAGAGACGGCAACATGCTGGAGCAGTTGAAGGCCAAGTCGACGCAGGCGGCGGCTCTGGCGCTGGACACGGCCGGCTCGCTCAAGGACGTGGCGCAGAAGTCGACGCTCGCCAGCTCGCTCAAGGACGCGACGCAGAAGGGTTCGGCGGCGCTGCAGGCGAAGGCTGGCGCGCTCAACATCAAGGTGCCGGCGGTCGTGAAGCCCTCGGGCTCGTCCTCGTCGCTCTCCGACACGGCCACTGAGAGCGACTTGGAAGGAGGAAAGTCGCCCGGCACCGCCAGCCAGGAGAAGGAGGGACTGCTCAACGAGCTGGGGCAGGAGTGCGGCCTCACCAAGCGCCAGCGACTCTACGGAGCCATCGGCTGCTACTTGTTCGGCGCCCTCTGCGGCTTCCTGTCGACTATGATGCTGTGGGGAGGCCCCAAGCACCTCAAGCAGTTCGCCTTCTTCTACACGCTGGGCAGCCTCTGCAGCATCGGCAGCTCACTGTTCCTCATCGGCCCCATGAGGCAGCTCAAGGTCATGTGCATGCCCGTGCGGCGCGTGGCCTGCTGCATCTGGATGGGCGCCATGGTCACGACGCTCATCATCGCCTTCGGCTTCCCGAAGGCGGGGCCGCTCGTGCTGCTGCTCGTGATTATTCAGTACGCGGCGATGCTGTGGTACGGCGCGTCCTTCATCCCGTACGGCCGAGCGATCCTACGGAAGGGCTGCTCGAAGGCGGGAAGCTACGTCACCAGCTAGGAAGAGGAAGGGCGGAGCTTATTTTATATAATGGCATCATCACATGCGTGAATGTATTCGTGACGCTGTTAGTGGCATATAACACTATTCTTCTGATGATTGCACCTAGGAAAAAGTATTTTGTGCAGATATCCTGATCTTGCTGCAGGAAAAGCTCGATAGCTATAAACATCTCCAACGGCAAGCCTATAAGTGCACACAAGGATACCCCGCTGACAAGCATTTCATTCGGCAGTAATAGCTCAAGCATCTTTATGGGCATTAGGTTGACAACCCGAGCCCGATGCTGTAATGTGAGCACGTGGTTCTCTCCAAGCTTGTCCCATGGGCTTGTACGACGCCATGTGCTGCATTTTTAGTATTCGCAGACCAAAGCCAGCAGCCAGCCAGCTCAACCTGCTGGCGCTCGAATGCCTTCTCGTCTTGTTTGAAAAAGGCGCACAGCCAAACATCCCATACCGTTCTGCAATGCGCCGCCTTGCGAGTGCCAGCGAAATGGCATCTCCCTTCGATCTTCACCTTCTCGACATCTATGCAGGCCGGGCACCGGACGGACTCGCGTTCTTTGAAGGGCATGGCTACTTCGACGTCAGCGACAACGCCAACACCGTTCAAATGTTCCGTGAGAACGTCGGCCTGGACGAGTTTTGGGATGGCCGCGAAGACTTCGACACCTTCGACCCGATCCAAAGATCGACGGTGTATCCGTTCGGTACGCAAAGCAAAGTACCAAGCAGCCGCATGCGAAGTGAACTGCATCGGAGCAATTCGGGACGATTCACACTGCTGGACGAAGACGGGAATCCCGTGACCGAGGACGATTTGCTCGAGATGGAGCGAGAAGACCGTCTGAAGGTCAAAAGCTTGGAGCTCGATGATGACGACGTGGCCGAGCTTGAGAAAGAACTGGTCTGCATGAAGCAGGCGATTGAGGTGATCCGAGTGGAGAAGTATCGTTTCCACCGAGTTCTCTACCGAGCGCTCTACCAAGAAAACCCCGACGGAGACCCGACGCCAGACGAAGAGTACATCGACCACGATATCATCGATCTCCCACCAATTCTGCCTCCGGTGGCGCTTTTGGATTTACCTCCGTATAGTGGAAACTTGTTTGTGCTTCGCGAGTCGATCGCGCTGCTCCGACGCAGTTGGAGCAAGCGCTGGTGCACGCTGGACTTCCAGGCCTTCGTCGTTAGAATGTACAAGCGCAGCTACTGGCGGAGCCCGCGTGGCGAGTTGGATCTGCGCTCAGCCACAAAAATCGAGATGATGGGGCACGGAGGCTTCCGCATCGAGTTCAGGGGCGGCAACATGTTGCTCTTGAGATCAAGAAACGAGCAGGACGCAGCGAGCTGGGTGCAGCTACTGCGCTTCGCCACGCAGACGATGCGCGGCAAAGCCCTGCGCTGCCAAGATATCTCTCGACTCACCTACAGCTAAAGATCGAGAGCTGAAGATGCAGCAGATTTTTGTTTTGTAAGACCTCCGTTGAGTTGGCTTAGGAACCCATGCTGCTACCAGTGTAGTGCATATTCATAGACTACTAGTGTACATGTAGTGCATATTCATAGACTTGATGCATTGGATTGGCGTCAGGCCCACACTCATATAATTTCCACAGCACCCGACGTCTCAATCGAGAAACACCATGATCTCAGCAGGTGTGGACAATTAATTATAATAGTACACAAGACAATATGCCACTCTGCCTCCCTGCCCTAGGTGGCCTCCCAGATGAGTTCCATAGGGCATCCGTGGCGGTGGGTGAAGGCGTGGAAGGCTGTCGTGTTGGATTGCACGCGGCTGCAGTCCCTGCCGCAAAGTGAATAGGAATGCTGGTCATTTCGATGATATGCAACTCAAGCGTTAGCAAGTTGCGTATCGCATGGCTTTGGCACATTGGTGCAACATGAACCAGCTTATGGCGCTGACTATGTGTGGCACGCTGCAAGTGAAGCCATCGAAGCTGATTTTTTCGCTCACTTCGAGATTTGAGCCCAAGCAGCTCAGTGCCAAGAAGATCCACGCGTGAGACCATGATGGACCAGCTGAAGGAGCAGAGCAAGAAGGCCAGTGACAAGCTGGAGGGCTTCGCCAAGAAGACGCAGCAGGACCTGGAGAAGACCAGCAAGAAGGCGCAGGAGAGCATCGAGAAGGCCACCAAACAGGCCAAGGAGAGCATCAACAAGGCCACGAAGCAGACTAAGGAGGCCTCGGAAAGCGCGAGCAGTGCCAGCGGCCTGCTGGACTCGGCCAAGGAGGCCTTCCACATCGACATCAAGGAGGACAAGAAGAAGCGGCGCAAGGACTCGAGTGACTCGGACAGTGACGAGGAGGACGGACTGCTGGACGACATCGGCGACGAGTTCGACCAGCTTACGCTCAACCAGCGCGCGCTGGGCGCCGTGGGCTGCTACGTGCTTAGCGGCCTCTTCGCCTTTGCGGCCACGGTGATCTTGTGCACGGGTGTGCACCACGTGCGCTTCTACGCGCTCTTCTACTCGCTCAGCAACATCGCCACCTTCTCCAGCCTCATTTTCATCATGGGCCAGAACCGACTCCACAAGCGCATGCTCTCGCGCAAACGCAGCCTGACTGGCCGTGTCTGGATGGGTTCGCTGGCGCTCACGATCGTCGTGGCCTTCTTCTGGCCCTCGCACTGGTTCATCGTCATTCTGTTACTGCTCGTGCAGTTCTGCAGTATGATCTGGTACAGCCTGTCGTACATCCCGTTCGGACGCAAGTTCCTGCACAAGTACATGGCCAAGCGAGTCATTCTGGTGGACGCTATGGACGGCAAGATCGACGGCAAGTAAGCCTGCAACTATGAGCTCGTGCTCACTCCTGTAGCATTTTCTCTCCGCCGATCTTTTGCTTCTTTTTATTGTGAGTGATACCCCGTAGTAGTTGGAGCAACACAACATCAGTCAATACCAACAAACAGTAACGCTTCAACAGGCTGTCCATTTCGACTACGGCTTGGAATGATCTTCTAGCCACGCCACAAAATCGCGTACAACTGCATCACGAATGCGTGGTGGTTCGCTAGCCAGGTCGTGATGACCTCCTTCGTACGTCTTGAAAGTTTTGTCAGCGCTGCGCGTCTTGAGGTGGAGCGCCGCTGAGCCGGTGACACTGCAGGCTTGGTCTGCAGTACCGTGTTGCAGCAGGTACGGGGTCTCGATCAGCTGCAGCTTGTCCTGAATACTAGTGATGCCTTCCAGGAGTGCCAGTCCAGTGCCAACACGCATTTTGCCAGGGTAATACAGCGGGTCCGCATGCTTCTCAGCGTCAATCACCGCCGCCACTTCCGGGTGGCTGTTCTTGCCACTGTTCGCTTTCACCAGCGGCAGCTTGGGCATGTACTGCTGCAGCAGTCGGCCGATGGCTTCCATCAAATGCGACGGCCGCGACGCCTTGTGAATCTCCGTCGCCGGACACAAAATGACGGCGCCATCCACCAGCTTCGACCCGCCCTTGCTCAGCGCATGAAGAATCATCAGCCCACCCAGCGATCTGTCATCAACAGCAAGCAACAACGTCCATCAGCCTCCTCACATAACCCCATCAACTTCAACTTTTACGCCCACGTACCCGCCGAGTAGGAAGACCTTCTTCCCCGGGTACTTGGCCTTGACCAAGTCCACGAAGGCCATGGCGTCGTCCACCAGCGTGTCGACGCTGGAGAAGTAGCCGTGTCTGCCGTCACTGCGTCCCATGCCCTCGTGGTCCAGCCCTGCCACCAGGAAGCCGTGCTGCAGCACCTCCACCATGAACTTGTTGTTGCGGCCGCTGTGCGAGTTGACGCCGTGCAGCACGATCACGACTGCCCGCGCGTCCTTGGCGCTGTCCAGGTGCTTGGGCAGCCAGAAGCGGTAGAACAGCCGCACGAGCCCGCCGTTGGGTCTCGGGCGCTCCAGCAGACCGGACTCCTCGTTGCCGGCGTGCACGTGCGTGAGAAGGAATTCCTGGTACGACGCGATGTGAGGAGCCCCTCGCCGCGTGTTCTGGCGGTCGATACCAGGACCGAACAGCGTAATGAGCGTGGCTACACATGCAGACAGGAAGCCGACGAGCCCCACGAGCGCGAAGAGCGCGGCACTGGCGCTCCACATGATCGAGATACCGTCGCGATGACGTGCAACAGTTGTCTGAGACGTGAAAGACTGGTTCGAAGTTTGAGATTTGAAAAGTTGAAAATTGAAATTTGTCATTGTAAGGCAACGAGCGCCGGTAAAAATAAAAATACTTTACCGTCGCGGCAGATGAATTTCCGAAATCCGACCGCGTGCAAATTTAGAGAAACACCCCCTCCCCTCTTTCATCCGTCCCACACCTCTCTCAGCCTTTCATTTCGAGAACGCTGCCGCCGGACGCAACCACGTCGAGAATAGTTGCCCGACTTCGAGCCTGAGCCCGGCGAATCATCCGCGGAAGTACACGCACCGGAGGTCCACGCCCCTGTCTCCAGTGACGGTCAAGTAGTCGCGCCAGCAATTGAAAAACGTTACTTTGCTACTTGGGCAGACTTTTTCGAACACCTGGACGTGTATCAAGACCAGACCCACCGAGTTTTCGAAAAGAGGACTTCGACGTCTGTCGAAGCGAGGAACAAGACCCAGGGGGGGGGGGGGGGTGACAAGATCACGCCTACCACTGAGATTCCAGAGGCATTCGAGAAATACTTAGTAGAGGCTCATGAGAGAAGGCAGTGGCGCAATATCTCCAGAACTGTGATCCTCCAGCTCGGCTTCATGCTACGACGGTCCCACATCTGGAAGTTGTGAACTTCGGTGGGCTCACTGGGTGCATCGGTAGTCGTGGAGATATCAACAGAGACCATTCCAGCGCACTACTGCGTGTCGGCAATCTGAGTTGACGACTGGCTTGCGGTATCTTCAGAAAACACCGCCGCTTGATTGTAGGTGTGCGGTGTTCAGTTGGAGCGTCATATTGGCTTATTAGCGACTGCAAACCCTCACAACCTTGTAGAATCCCGGCTTGGCTGCTCTGATGGTATCCATCGAGCTCAATCGACCATGTCCCGCCATCGAGTCATAGCGAATGCTGATTCGGGTCTTGATGCTTCTCGCGAACACACGTAGTGCTGGAAAGATGTTGGGCTGCGACATCGACGCCAAACTGGCAAATTTTCAACGCAAGCTCGGTGCCGTCCTGTCGCACCAGGAGTGTTCTTTCCTTGCCACATACTGCTCCATAACGTGTGCCCACTCGAGCGAGCTATTGGGCAGAACTTCCTCTAGAACTGTCAGCAGCAGTGTTAGTTCTTGCTTGCTGTATTGTGTTACCAGTCGATCGAGCCATCTTTCACCAACCAGACAGCGTTAGCTGAGAGGAAACTGTGATCGCAACAGTAGTAGCAACGTACGTTCTGTTTGCGTGTCAGGTCAAGCAAAAATGAAAAGTGAGAGTGGAAAGATCCACCTGCAAGCGGCTTCGCCGTACCTACTGTCAGCCCGCACGAGAGTGGAACATCGCAACTGCTACACGAGGGTGCAACACACTAAAACCTTCCATATGTGATTTATGGTCAGCTGCATGTTGAAACCGCTAACCAGACTCAGTAATGGGTTACATGAATCAATCATGGAGTGCCTTAGACGTTCTAGCTGCATATCCCGCCATCAGCGTTGATCAAATATGGCACCCCGTAGAAACTGTAGGTTGTACACTTCGGTGCTGTCGTAGCGGTAACCAGGGACGGAACACGCTACTGAGCGGCCCCCTGTGAAGAAGGCGGGAATTCCTGCGAGGGTTGCAGCAGCTTGTTGGGCGCCTGGGACCGGACGTGATGGTGCGTGACCCCCCCCCCTTCCCGCTGCTTAAGCGCGTCGGTGAAGCGCGCTTTAATCTAACTGGCTGTGTGTGTGATGCCCATTTGCGAAACAGGCAGACCTCCCCCCGTACCCCGGCGGCTACAAGAAGGACGTCCCGCCGAGACTTCTGGCGCAGTCGTCTGTTCCTGACGCGGAACGGCTGATTGCTGACCGTGCTGCAAGCGAAAAACGCCGGGCGGAGAACAAGGCGCGCCACAGCGCCATTATTGCTCGTCGCCGACAGCGTGTGGAAGACATACGGTCGGGGAAGTTCCTGCCAACCCTTCCTCCCGCTATTCAAGCGCCTTTAGACGCCTTGCGTGCAGAGCGCCTTGCTATTGCAAGAAAGGAGGCGGTAGACTTGCACCTGGCGGTATTGGGCCGGACCATGCGAACCCGGTCAGCGGATGCGAAGGCAACTGCAGCTGACAGTGCGCTGAGTGAGGTGCTGGCGCAGCTGGATGAAGTAGACGAAGAAGTCGAGCCGTCTGCCAGTGATTCGGATTACGAGGACCAAGACGATGATGTTGATCAAGCTGGCGACGACGCAGGGCATGCGTCGGCTGAAGAAAGTGACGAAGACGCGGGGAATGACACGACCGAAGGCACCATCAGCAGCGACAAGGACGAAGGACGAAGGGAGCGACCAAGACGAAGAGGGTGAAGATGGAAGCAGCGATGACGGCGAAACTGCTTCGGTTGTCTCACAGAAACGACACCGGAAGGGATACCGGAAGTCGAAACGGAAAACCGCGAGGACAGCCACGACGAAATCCCCTCGTGGCGAACGTGATGATGAAGATGGAGCATTTCTGGAAGGGTTATCGTGTCGCTGGTCGTCGTGGGATGCCTTTCATGGCGCTTTCGAAGACTTTCAGGCGGCGACATATCAGCAATTTGCCAGCAGGACGAGCACGTCTGTCGTCAGCCGGAACAAGCAAATGAGCACATCCGTGGCGCGTGAAGCCAAGGCTAGTGGTGATACTCGAGAGGTGGTTGAGAAACGCAAGGGAACGCGCTACATTCCAGAAGAGTGGCAGAAGTACTGTAAGACGCTTCGGTGCACGCACGGCCGAAGCCAATCTGCTCGTGGAACTGGACAACGCAAGCATCGCGTGGTGAGGGCAACCAAGTGCACGGCCAAAGTCAACGCCCGGGTCGTTCCTGGACGTCTGGCTGGTACGTCGCGTTGAAAGCATCTGGACACCACAACCACCCTGTCACGAAGCACCAGTGGTTTAACTACGCGGAGAACCGCAAAATCACGGACGAAGGGCTCACGCGTGATGCCGAGGAGATGCACAAGGCAGGTGCCCATACCAAAGGAATCCTTGCATACCTGCGCGAACGTTCCGGTGAGTTTTGTATGCTTCCGGTGTGCTTCGTGTGCGTTTCCGGTATACTAATGTATGCATTGTGTTTATTTTTAGGCAAGCTCGTGGCTCTCCGTGACGTTCACAACATGATTCAAAGTTTGATAAGAGAGCAGAGGGCTGGATTAACGGATGCAGAGCGGGCACTTGCGATTTTAGACGAATTCTGCGCGGAGAGTACCGGCAACGTGGCAGAGATCATGGTCGACGCTGAATCCAAGGTAGCTCGCGTCGTCACGTTTCAAAGCGCACACATGAAGCGCTTGTTTCGCGCTTTTCCGGAGGTGATGTTGGTCGATGCGACGCACGACACCAACGCTAATCGGTACAAGCTCTTCAGTTTCGCTGTTCACGACGTGTTTGGAAAGGTATGTGTACGCATGCATGTTTCGATATATTAAACACTGTTCTTACAAACCTATCAGGGTCAATACGTGTTTCATTGCTTGATAGAGAGTGAGGAGAAGCCGAACCTGCGTCTGGCCGTCAAGTGCTTCCAGAAGCACAACCCTGCGTGGACGAAGATTCGCGCGTTAGTCACGGATAAAGCGATGCACGAGAAAGCTGTGCTGCTTGAAGGTTTCCCTGAAGCCCGGCAGCTGCTGTGCCAGTGGCATGTCATTACCTGGTTGAAGAAGCAGGCCACTCGTTTGCACCGGCACAGAAGAAGAAGGTGAAAGGCCTTATGAAGGCTCTGGTTTACTCACGGTGTTCCGACGAGTACCAGGATGCGAAGGAGGCTCTGCTCCATACGCTAGGTGGAGACGCCGAGCAAGTTTTTTCTGAGAAATTGGGACAACACGCAAGACGAGTGGGTTTCATTCAAAAGGGGCAACATCCCTCATCTGGGGAACAACACAAACAACAGGTTGGAATGCAAGTGGGGGAAAATCAAGCAAGTCGTGGAGCCCCACTTTACGCTGGACGAGACCATTTCGACATTGATTACACTGCAGCGGATTGCCGAGGATGAATACGTTGCTCAGTATCACGAGGTTGGCAGCCGTCCTGATCTGGGCGAAGATCCAGAGCTTGCAGCACTTGGAATGCAAATCAGTGAGTACGCGTTTCGCATGGTGTCGGAGCAGCATGCATTTGCGGTCGGCCCCAGAGCTGACTATGAGATTGATCTCAGCAGTCCTGGCAAAGCAACGCTTTCACGTCCAGGTACCCAGAGCTCGCATGTGGTTGAAACAGCGGTACGATTCCATTTGTTTGTTGTCATCTGTGCAGTTCCGGTGCATTTCCGGTGTGATTTCTGTTCTGTTTACTAATATTATTTGTGTGTGTGTACGTGGTTTTTGCATTGCAGGCTTCCACCTGCAACTGCATCTTCATGGAGACATGCATTTTGCCCTGCAGGCACGTCATGCATTTTCGGCTCAAGTGCAACTACGAAACAGTTATACCTCCGCTACGGACATTTTCAACTCGGTGGATTGTACATGCACCCCAGAACAATATTGACGAAGGTGATGTTGGAGTGGGAGGCTTCAAGAAGCGTAGTTGCGCAGCGATTCGCAAGGAGCCTGCGGTGGCAACAACGGACAAGTATGTTCAGACCAAGGCACTAGCAGAGAAGATCGTCGACCGGATGGCCTTGCAGTCAACACCCACCTACTCGGTAGCACTGCAATGGATGCAAGAATTTTACGACGCGCTGCAAGGTCGAGCCGTGCCGAAATTTGTTATGGAGGTGTCTCCACGCATTGGTTTGGAGGGGCTACCACAAGTATCGTCGGAGGAATCGACGGGGCTGACGCAGATTTCACTTGCTAGCCCGGCCTCGCAAACACCAAGCGCGGCAGCAGCGGAAGATGACACAGATGACCTGGAAGAGAAAAGTGCTGTGCCTGTGCAAGATGAAAGTGCTGCCGATCATGATGTCCAGGATGAAGATGTACGTGAAAGTGGCGCACCTTCAACAGAAGAAGCTGAACGCCGTCCAACTTCAGCGTCGAGTGATACCGGACCTGCACAGAACAGCACCGAAATGGTACCGGAAAACCCAAGTGAAGGATCGAAAGACTGCCCAATTTCATTCTCGCAACCTCCACGCGTTAGAGGGCTTTCGAAGCGCGAGAAGAGACGCATTGCTGGAGACAAGGAGCTCCGAGAGGCGCGCAAGCTTGCAGTGAAGATAAGAAATGGCAAGAAAACACGGAAGGTCCGGCTGGATGATGTTGCTGCGCTGTTAGAAGGGGCTTACAGCATGGATGTTGCGAAATCTATGGTGGATGCGCTAGATCTGGAAGATGTTGAAGTCCAAGGAAGTCTCTCTGTGCGGCCATTCAATGTCGGCCAACGCGTGCCCAAGATCACACAGATTCTGCAGCTCGACAAGATTCAGGAAGCGATTACAGCAATTAAAGCGAAGGGGAACCTGAAGCTGCTTGCGAACTGGAGTGACTTCGGATACGCTACTCTTGACCAGCTAGAAGCGATGGCCAGGGTGCTCGAGGCACGCAACAGGTTTCGGCTTGTTCAGTTTACGCTGGACTGGATCGACGGGGTGGAATGGCACATACAGGATGTGGTGCATCCGTTTACGGACGTCTGCGATCATACAAGGTAAGGCTCACATGTATACAGAATGCACACCGAATCATCACCGGACTAATTATATTTGACCCATTTTTTATGTTCTATGCCATTGTAGCAAGAATACATGAAAGCTGTCAAAGGGATGTGCCTGGGGGAAGTTCGTCTGGGGCCAGAATGGTCTCTAGGATGCTCTTTGGTGGATTTCCGCGAGAACCTGTGGCTGCACACCTCATCGATTATCTCGGCAATGTTAGCGCTGCAGCAGATGTACGCCAACGTTGGCGTTGTTAACCCAAGCTACCATGACTTCGCGGGGCTGAGTGTGAAAAAGAAAACGGCGGCTGGATTCGGAGCGATGGACTCTTCCAACGACCGCATTATTGCGGTCATCTGCCGGGATCATCACTGGGTAGCTTATCTGCTGGACAAGCGTGCGAAAGTGTGCTACACGTTCGACCCGCTGCAGCTGAAGGCGAATCTTGCAACTGTCAAGTCAAGTGTGCAAAATGTGATCGAGCCTCAGATAGGCATGCAGAACAAGATTACCTACAAGGAGATTGACTGGTGCAAGCAGAGAGACAGCAGCTCGTGTGGTGTCTGGTGCCTCGTTGTTCTGGAGCTACTACTTTCGGAAAGACCGTGGGCCAACAGCCTCTACAAGGTGCAGCCGTATCTACGTATGCGCTACTTGTACAAGGCAATTGCTGTCCAAGAAACCGAGGTGGCTCACGATGAAGATTAGGCGGAGTGGTGGCAGTTAGTGATTGATGCATGTAACTTCAACTCTAATGAACGATCTTTTGCATTTGGAATTATGATTCTGTTACTGTTTTGTGTTGTACCGAATTCACACCGGATATGATGAGTCTGGGGTCTAAATGGCGATTCTGTGTTGGTTTTGTGTTGAACCGGAACGACACCGGATGCAGCTCGGACTTCGCGCTGAAAAACGCTAAGTCCACAAGTTCGGATATTTAGAGAAAATGGCGTGAGCTGTCGACGGCGGGCGTCATTTATTTTGAGACCGTCATTTACTTTATATTCCCCATCCGTGAGATAAGCATCTGCTTGAAGTCCGCTCATAACCGGTGCATTTTATACAGTACAGTACCTTGCCAGTATATGTCTGTTTACATGTACGTAAATGATAGGGACACTTTCCGGTCTCAGTAACATCAGCCAACCAGGGACGCTGTATTTTAAGGTCGTTGTGCAGGTACACGCCTCGAACTTGATCAACGTGACTACATCGACGTCCAAGAGCTTTGACCAGCCGTCGCCAGCTCGACCGGCCTAGTCGTGCTGATGTGCTCCGCTTAGCGCATCGTAGGGTGTGGAACCCTTCGTGTTTTCGACTTCTTCTTGGCCAAGTTGCCGACCAAGACTTACGCGGGCTTCACAACCCTTTTATACTGGTTCGAATTGATTGCAAATGCACCTTGATGCTGGAGTCAAGGGCCTGTAGTTCGCTCCATGACGTCCGCTTTCTGCACTACTGCCTCGCCATTGGCGATTCTGGGGAGCGTTTTTTAGCATGTTATAATGCGAGGAGAGTGATCCTGCGTTGTTAACCCAAAGAGAAACTACTCTCTATAGCTGTAAAGGAGGCCTTGTTGCCCTGATGTGAGAGACACAACCTCAAATTGCGCTGCATATTCTCCTCATTTTTCGACACGAGATTCCAGCACCATTTTGAAGATGTATTGGCTCTTTGGTTTGGGATATGCTCTTACGCGTTAATTTGCTTTAAAATATAAACATCGTCTCAAAGTGTGATTTTCTGGTCAGCGCAAACACGACACTAGATTAGGAGAACGTCAAAAATAGGAAAGCAAACATGGCTTAACAACAACTACCTGCTACCACTCCCCCCACAGTGTGATACAAACCGCCATAGTGCTCAACCCTCGCGACACTCTGAGGGGCGTTATTAACAGAGGTTGATTGATAGAATTGATTGAATCCGTTCAACCCAATGGCGTAATCGAGGTTACATAAACTCGCACCAGGTTGTTAAGAAGGTTGAGCGTACAACAGAGCTTTGAGGACCCTGTTGTACTGGTGAACGGCGGGAAAGCGAGAAATTTGCGACAAGAGCTACAATTTGTGTCTTTGCAGCTTCCAGCTAGACCACAAAATCCCTCCTCATCTCTTGGACACACGCTCGCATCGGTGCCAGATTAAGGACTTTCGCGGATCGAGTCACCGCTACTGGGCCTCGGTTTGTCCACACAACAATGGCGACCTTCTGTGGCATATGCGACGGCACTTCTCCGCTACTTTCGACGTCTTATCTGTCTGAGAGCACGGTTCCAAGTGAGCTTAGCTTGTCGACAGTCTCCACTCCTCCTCTGACCCAGCCTTCCGAGCCCAGCATAACAAGTAATGGGACTTCTCATGCGAGTGAAACCGTGGAGCGCGCCCACTCTTTGCAGGCGACATACCCACTTGCCCATGCCCAAGACACGACCACCCCGTCGCCTTCTCTCGAGATTCTGGCTGATGACATTTCAGCCAGAAGGTTGCTCGACAGAATTACGGATGGACGCAACTCGGAGACAGCGTCAATTGATGAACAGATGGGAGCAGCATCTGGTCACATAGCACCCCGTGTTGATCAAGATCATCAGCTTGCAGACCTTGCTACTGACAAAGACGACTTTGTGTGGAAAATTAAAGCGTTGGAGCGTGATGGAAAAGAGGTGTCCACCAGCGAGCCTTGCAGCAGCACCTGAGGTTTCAACAACTTGACCATTACCCGTGAATATCTCAATCCGGAAACTTCCTCTCTCGAAAACAAAGCTCTCGAGCTACGTGATTTTTGCATTATAAGTAGGATCAGGGGATATAAAACAAAAACAAAGATGTGATACTTTCATTGATCGCTCAGCGGATAAAGAACGATGTTGTATATGAGCGTATCTTCAAAACCAAGATGAATGGTATTGGCCTTTCGGGTAAGTCAGGTGGGAACATTTCCAAATTTGACGTAGCTGTATTGAGGAGTGCCGTGCAGCAATAGCTGGATTGATAGTAGTGAAGTCAATTACACAATGAGCTGCAAAGAGCGTGTCAAATTCTTCATCGGGATTAGTATCCAAAAATCCATCAAGCACTTGCTTCCAGAATTCATCTCTAGTGAAACAGTAGCGTCGAGGTCGGCGCGAGTGCGTTGATCACAAAGTACAACAAACCGAGTCGCAGAAAAGGGTACTATTTAGTCGTAAAAAGTCATGCGGCTACTTCGATACGGGTTCGCAACGCACGTTTCCGAGCGTCCGGTACACACAATGATTTTTTCAATTATTGCCGTGTATGTATGGACGCATTGTATGTTCACTTGCATTTGGTCAGAAAGCACGAACTTGTCGGTTCAGTGAGCCGCAAGTTGCCCGAATGTGTATTTTGCGAAAGCACATATGATATACAGCAACAAACGGCGGGCCACCACAAAAAGGAAAAAGGAGACGGACTAAGCCGATGCTATTCGAGATATCGGAAACCAGCCGTGGCGAGAAGTCCTCGTGGAGCAAAAACATAAATTGGAGGAGCGCAAATTACGGGTTTTGGAGAGCAAGGAAGCTCATCGTGCGCATTGCATGCAACAGTGATTGCAACGAGAAGCTAAAAGCACTGCATTGCAAGATTATGCGTTTGTGAGTGATAGGCTGCGAAGCCTTTATTCTCGGCAAGAGCGTGATACCAACCCAAGATTTCACGAAGATCTTGAAGAGAAAATCGCGACTCTGAAAGTATAAAAAGCAGAAACTACTGGATGCGTTATAGTGTAAGTCCCTGGAGTTGAATACAGCGTGCTCAGCGAAAATCTAGCCATCTTTGTTTTTTCCCCTTCATTTTTGACGACCATACCGCATAACACATATCATAGAGCACACCCTTGGTACACTGGGAGCTCGACTGGTTGTAAGAAACATATAAGGTACACACATCAAATATATAGGAATTTGTATAGATCAGTAATCAACACGTCGTTTTTGCTCACGAGATAAGCAATGCAGTCGAAGTTTGATTGGCTGTTAAAAAGTGTGCTCTATGATATATACGTGCTTTATGATATGTGATATGCGGTACCAGACCAGCATTCGCCGTCGCCGAAAGCATCAATTGATTTACCCTACACCAAGTGGGTTAATCTTTTACGTGCACGTCGGTCGATAGACTGATCGGGTTATTCTGTGCTGGTGATAGGCAGCGCAGCACTTGTGCGTGTTGCGTAGACGGAAGACGTGCATAGTTTCTTTTCTACGTCAACAAGTATTTCGTTATACTGTCGCAAGAGGCTGTATATGTGTTGTTAAAGTTGATGCGGAATGGCGTTTCAAATGACACTGATATGGGTTACAGAATATTTCGCTACGAGTCTTGCCCCCGAAGGCACAGGACAACATCAGGCTTCAGCTAAGCGGTGTGCTCAAAGTGCGACATTCACAGTCTACTTTGTATAGAAAAAATGTCGAAAGAGAGCCACTTGACGACAGTTTTTGCGTACTAGAAATGCAATACCACGACTTCAAGGTAGAAGCGTCAGACTATGAGGTATGAACCGTCAAGTCGGGAGAGCACTTAAAGATGACCCACTGAATGTCTGGTTCCGCGTCCAAGATGAAGTAGTCAATGTCGCTGAAAGACCAGCGATTTGGGCTCACGTCAAGGGAGTCTCATGGAAATAAATATGGTTTGCTTAGAGGTAAGTCGTGTATGCGTAGCGTCGAAAAGGACTTCTTTTGAATCGGCACCCTCCTCCGTGGTGATGTCGTTGAATAACCATCCACAAAGACCCCATGAAGTAATTTTCACGTACTTTTGAATTTATCCATCTAAACGGCTGGTTGCTCGATTTGGCTAACTCTACGAAAAATATTGCGGTGTGGCCGGGTAAGTGCTGCTTGCTGAATAAAGTGCACAAGTTTTTCGCGAAAATCCGGAACTCCGATGCTGATCGCCTCAGTGCCTATTCTAAATAGGCCTGTGGTTTCGAATGTGTCCGGACGGCTGCACCGGAGTGGTGTACTTCAACAGTAAGGTCATGCCGTACAAAGAACAGATAGGCAACCCATGAAGGATCCGGCTGGCATTACACACTTCAAGTGGAAAAACCTATGAGGCTAGCGCAATAAGCTGTGATCGACATAATAACAGGAATGGAGGCGATCTAGATGTATGGCACAGTCGGTGTTTTTTTAATGTAGTCACAATTGATGGCGCTATAGCACACAAAATCGCGACGGCTTAAAACATTAGCGGCAGATGGCTGGCGTCGGCGCGTGATTTCATCCGAAACGGCGGTTTCAGAGTGGATAATGACGTTACGTAGGATGCGCAGGACGAACAATTACTTTTGTCTCTAGACGAACTCGGACTCAACCACGTTTCGAAAACCACCGGAGGCTACGGCCAAATCTAGAATATTGCGCGTTTGTAATGGATAATCTTCTAGCCCTCTGTGAGCACATATCGGTGCCTTTGGACTTAGCAACGTTGACTTACTGGGCACTTGCAAATTTGCAGGATGACGGGAATGTCGAATCGTGGTCGTGAGAGCCGTATAAGCCTCGAAACTCGGAGTACGGCGAAGATGCAGTTCGTGAAAGGCAAGTCATCATCACAATCATAATTCTCACTTATGCCTAAATTAATCGGGTTATTTTTGATATGAAGGCAGAAGCCGACGAAAACCATCAAGTTTCGATAATGACTGCGTGCCAGAAAATGCGCCAGCTGCCGAAGTCTGGCAAAATCGCTAAAGGAAAGCCTGTGCTGACTAAGCTCACACGTCTATGACTACACTATTCAATAATACAAACCATACTTACATGACCGCTGAAGAAGAGGTATCGGAATCTATCGTACAGAGCGAAGGAGCGAAGACACTCGACGCTATCATTCGCATGCGAATCGTGGGGATTTCACGTCACAACTACGGCAACCATGATATGCTGAAAATTCACTCGATCGACGTCAATGCCCCCGAGTCACTGGAAAAGCTACAATCAGTAAAGTATTAATCGCTGTTGACAATGCTTAGTTGTGCATTAAACATTCAAAGATGACTATGACACCAACGCAGATTACGTCAATACGCTTTTGTTGACGACAACAATTTCCCGTGCCGACCGCATAACGGATAGGGATCTACCAAGAGATGACATCATAATTCGAACCAAGAGCCACACCTGTCCCACCCGTTGAGTCTCAGGTGAGTTATCACCTGTGTGACATCGCAACTGATTCATGATGTTTCCATAATTCACATAGCTGAGTAGCAAGTTAAATACGCTATCGGCTGTCTAGGAACACGCTAATTGGTGTAGAAAACGATATTAAGCACGTTTATGTCGAATCAAGTATCACACGCTTCCACGTTATGTTGGTTTTCATCTTCAAAGTTAACATAAAGCCGCTACTTCTCTCACTCAATTACTGCACGAATCAATGCAACATTAACAAAAAGATAAATATAGTATACCGGCATCTTCGCAAAGGTTTGAACACTTTGCCTGAGATGTGCAAGACAAATCAAGAGAACACAGAATATACCTCCTAATACTAAAATTCAGAACCGTTCAGATATTTCCGACTGTCAGGGTAAATTTCATTTGCCACTGTCAGCCAATCAATTTGAGCCCACTGGTATGCCAGAGGGCATTCTCAAATATGGGACCGCAGCGCATCCCGCTCCACCACACCAACGCTCCCGCCTTCGAGTAGCGGAGGCATTCGTTGGGCGCCCACACTGGGAGTCTGTGCGGGTCTTCGCTCGCAACCGCGACCTCTCAGCGTTGACCGTAGTGTCCTGGGCCGGCAAAATCGACAAGCTGCGGGAGACAGACCACCAGGGAACGACCACTCCTGGGGGTAGCGGCCGCAAGGCTGGAACCTTGGAGTAAGACGATCTGCTCGCAATGCGAGTAAAGAACCTACGCAGAGAGCGCTACATCACCACCAGAGTCATGATAATCTTTATGGCTCATGAGATCGCACCCCAGTTCTTCGAGAAGAATACTGTCAGTGCAGCGGTTGTTGGTGCGCGCGGTAAGTATGCAATTATACTGCTGTTTCCAACACCGACCTAAGGGGCTGGTTTGTCTGACTGGTGCTGGTTCTCGTTCTCGTGAGCCCAGGGGTAGGTGGACCTTTCGGTTTGGATTCTGCCCACTTTTTGTCCATTTTGGACAAAACGCAGGCATTTGGCCGAGAGCCCGGGAACCACCTCGGCGATCGAGTTCCCGAGGTTTTGGCTAAATGCCTTGGTTTTGTCCAAAACGGACAAAACGCAGACAGAGTCAAACCGAGTAGTTAGCCTACCCCCATACTAACCAGAACGAGAACCAGCACCATCAAGACAAACCAGCCCCTAACTACCACTTTATGCTTCTTTTTGGTTTATGGCTAGGAATCGCCTAACACTCCACCGAGTGGTCACCCGCGTCCGTGAAAGTCGGGAGGACATGTTCGTTCATAGAGCCGAGTTCTATAACGAAGTTCGGCTGGTTATCGCTGATAGTGTGGTCTGCTAAACGCAGGTGTAGACCCTCGCGCTAAGGTCTTCAACATGGCCCAAACGGGAATTTTTGCTTTTACAACAGCCTACACCACTGTGGAGCAAGTTGGTGTTTGTGTGGTGCCGGCCTTGACAGCTGAGTCAGACAGCCAGCGTATCACCATGTTGCTGTTAGTGCGTACTGACGGCCTGGTGTTGCTGCCACACTTCATCTTCAAGGGCCAACCGGGTGAGGAGGTCGAGCGTGAGGAGCGGTCGTACGCACCACCTCTCGTGGCAATGTGCTCCGTGCAGAAAAATGCATGGTTCGCTGAAAGGGTGATGCTAGAGTGGATCGAGGAGTCATTCCGACTCCAAACGCTTCAAGTGTTCAGATCTTTTTGCTTCCATCTGTTCTACTGCTGTCATTTTCGGTTTTTCTCGCAAGCCCGAAGGATGGCTGACGACGAAAAAACACACCCCCCATCCTCATAGGAAAGCACGACAGTGAATGCGTCGCAAGCAGCGCCAATAATTGCGGTGTCCACGGTGGTGACGTGGCGGCGAAAACACGTGCGATACGATGGACGATGGTGGCGACCCTGGTATTGGTAACGTTGACACTGATTGCGTTAACGTCGGTGCGACATGGGATCAGGTTAAAACAAATTTGACCGCAGACAATCTGCTCTCATCAACATCTTCTGAAGCGACACACGGTATTCGACGTCAATCACAAGACGAGGAAAGCAAAACGAATGCCCATCCAGACAAACTACGCTTCAATACCAAAGTATATATAGATGTTGCCCGCAAACGCAAGCGATGGCATCATAACAGCGCGAACTACAGAGTCAGGAAATGTACAGCAACAGCCGAAATACAAGACGAGTTTCTCTGAAGCGAGACTACCGATAAAAAACGAGGCAGTGGGATCTGAAATCCCAGAGGAGGTTGACCGAAATCGCAAACAACGGCGCCATGAGTTTCGAGCACGGAACCAAACCAAAAAAATGATGTGAAGTCTAGATGCGCGGACCCGATCAGTCATTCAAGATCACTGACTTTGGAATCCATATCAACTGAAAATCGGGGCCTTTGAATGGCGTGACTTCAAAAAGCGCACGGGCCTGACATAACGACAGAAAAACAAGCTAGAGTTGACGCTATATCCCGAAACACACTAGAATAGTCGATTGAAGTTGTTGACACGCGAGAGTGATATTTTGCGATTGCAAGCTCTGTGGAAACGCCCAATATGACAACACATTAATCAGCATAATTTCTGAAATTGATAAATTGCCGCAGTATGTAGTACTGCACAGCCGATGAGGACGTCGCTGTCGTTTTCGTCTTCAACGTGGTTGCCGGCGTAATCGCCGCCACCCACGTCTTCAACTGAGTGACTCACTAACGAACATTTACAACCCAATCACCAGAAGATTGAACTGCGACGCCCTATGTGATCTTCCACCTCGAGATCCACCCACGGGGTCCCACCCGCCACAAGGTCACAAGGAGCCCCAAGTCGCTCGAGTGGCTGAGCATCGCCGTCAATGCCCCCCTATCTTCCTGATCGACCGACTGTCGGACGCCCAGCCTGTTGACTCAACTTTCCACTGCAACCTCGACACACACTGCTCGGTCACGGTGCCATTGCTGCTCGGTGCCAACGTCATGAGCCTATCGTCCAATGTGGAGCGCGCCAGCCGCGCCGTGAGTAAAGTCGCTCACGAGCAAGAGGAGCGTTCGACAGTCCAAGAACGCGTTCGCCGACTTTTAGTCAGTACGCTCAATACTACGCCGTCCGACGTTATCAATGCATGGGTAAGTGGTGCCGTTTCCGGCGTAGAGCCCGTTGTATGACTTAACGTTGCTTGACGAAGCGTACAAGCTATCGTCATGTTCAGCGCAGTCAGTTTGCATGTGAGTACACGGAAGAAGGACCCATCTCAGACGAAGTTGCACGACTCAGCCTCAGTTTCCCCAAGCGATGACTGATGGAGTCGTTTCAAGTAATGAAGAGCAACACGAAATAATGAAGAATAACAGGAGGCTGATATTTTTACAACGGAAGTAGTAGCAGACCACCGGTGTCTGTATAAGCTTCAAAACAAGATTTTGAGATGACGTCGGCGGTGGCAACGGAAGATGCTGCACGCCGCACTTCCTGCAAGTCGGCGAGCCCAGCACGAAAATCGGTGCGGTGTTACATCGCAGCACCACCTCGACATCGGCCGTATTGAAGCTGCTCCATGGACGTGTTGTTCTGCAGCACAGACGTCATCCCACGTTGGTCTCACCGCTGTATCTCTCTTGCAGCGTTGACGTGTTCATCAGGCTGGGCTGGACCTCATCGAATCCGTAGGTGCCACGCCGGCCGACAGAGTTGTCGAAACTAAACTTAGCGCTGTGGGCTGCTGTGCGTGACCATAGCAAAGGCTTTTCAACAAATACCACCACGTTACCCATTTTGTCTCCACCATCTGTTTACTAAACTGTGCTGACTTTGCAGAGGGCCTTCCGGCAGAGGGTCCTTCTTAGCGATCCCTCTCACTGCGCGTCTCATTCTCATGCCAGACAGCGACGGCTGTTTCTGCGGATACAGCAGACTTTTGCTTTGTCAGTTCCAACATGCTACATTATTGTGCGTAAAATAGGAACATATGACATGGATAGAAGCAAGATGGCTATTCGCCCAAACAAGGCAACATAGAAAATGCTGTGTATTGATTTATTCACAATAAACGACATGTTGCTTTTACGAATAAGAAAGAGTAGAGTGGAGCCAGCACTTCCCTATAAGAAACATTCACCCACGCAGACTCGCACCACTTTATGGCGGTTATTAATCCAACCTTGTAAGGATTTTCATCTGACTCTCCTGTTTAGCCCAAAGCCTGCATCATTTACTTCAATAAAACCTCAGTTTAACGCAATAGCGCGGTACATGGGCTGAATCTTTGCTGTCGATGTGGGAGATGAGCCCCGTCTCATCTTGAGACGATGGTTGTCCACTAAAATCAGCACTTGTCAATCTTGGCGAGCCATAACTTTGTTGACGCCGAGCAGCCATTGCTGGTACATGCTCCGCCCCTTGCTGGTGCCCATGTTATGTCTTGTCCTTGTACCCACGGGGCTTCTCAGTCGTACCGAAGAAGACCAACGACAGGTTTTTGGAGCCATCCGCATTAGCGCAGAACGCCATTGTAGACACAGCTTTGCTTTTCAAGAGCTTCCTTTTTTGCTTCAACGCAGGGTTGCATATCGAACCCCGGGGGCAGTCTTAACGGTTGGCCCGTCCATATTAAACACAATTCGGGGTGCTACGTCGCCACAATCGACTAGATCCTTGCCATATTATCATTGACCTTCGTCACGTCGACATAGGAGGAATCCACGTATGCGCGGCGCCACCGAAAGCCATAACGTTGCTGAAGACAGCGTAGCCACGAGCGGCCAATCTTAGGTTGCCGATGCCGTGTGATGCGCAGCTTCTTTTGCAATTCAGCAGCATAAAAATAATCATGCCACCGCTAAAACAGATGCCCTCCAGTTCAGCGAGGATGATGAACCCGACGACAGTTTTATTCAATTGCAGCTGGTACTGCTTGTTCTTGCGGTTAAGACTTTCGTGAAGCTAGCGGAGCAGAGCGCATGATGCGCGACCTAGTTGCTTTTCCGGGGGTTGAGGGCAGGCTGAACTCATTCCTAGTCCATCGAGCTAGGTTGTGGTAGGTGTCAGTAGGCGTTTCATGGGTTCTCATCGCTAATCTACTGAGTGAGGCAGATTCTGGGCTGGGTGGTGGTTCTCATGAAGCAGAAGAGGGGTGATATATCGGACTGGACGATTGGATTGTCGTCGCTGCCCATGAAGCGCTGGCGGTGAGCGGTAAACGATGATGATGCGGCGAGGAGGGTGAACGCCTTTCCTCCACTCAGGCGCTCCGGTGTCTGGAAAGGACTCCCGTTCAGGATGCCCTCCACTCGGAACACCTGAACGTAGATGTCCAGGTAGTGTGCGCTCCTTGTGACAACCCAATTTGTCTTCAAACCGGGAGATGCACCGCGGGGTGATGTTGTTCTATACCAGAATCGGTCTTTGGAAAAGACGGGAACATCACCTACTTGGATGTAGCCTCTACAGCCAACATAACCAAAATTTATACAGAGTTATACATATATATAGTCGTTGTTATTCTTTTAGACCCTTGGACGGTGGGTGGGTCTTCACACCAGTCAACATAGCTACACTTCCAGGACACTGGTCAATCTCGGTCAGCTTTAGCACACGCCCACCACCTCAGAAGTACTGAGGAACAGTTGAGTACAATCTCACTGCCTATCACAAAAGATGTCCTTCAATCACAATCCTGGATGGGATTTTTTCCAATCTGTCCAGGTTGTTTACGAAATCTGAAATGTAGTGTCGCCAAAGCGCACACTACAATTGTGATATGAAATTGGGCAGATATTCCACGGGCTCCAAACCCGGTACTTAACCTAACTTGGACTGGAATATTGGGGTGGAGTCCACACCTCTGGTTGCCCTTCTCCAGAGAGCCTTTTACCTCTAACGCTTGATCGGGACCACCGGGAATGCACGTCTGATCAAAGTAGTCCGAGCGTTTGCGGGGTATAGGATAATCGAAATCTGCTTCGTTTTCTATCTTGTGTTGCTATCTTCCTTCAATATAGACACACTTTTTTCTTTTGACTTACTTATAGTATATACCTTCGGGCGGCGTCATCACTTGATTATTGGTCCCACCGTGGTGTTGTGGGTACATGCGTAGGTCTTCAATGTTTCACGGGATCTTCCTGGATTCTGGTTGGGTCCTGGCCGATTGGACATCACTTGGCTTGACTATACCTTGATCGTTCTGTCCAGAGTGGTCATTGATCTTCGCTGTTCTTCTTTACACCAAACCATGTCCGGACGGGTGGCTACCGATCTAATGTCGACCGGGGCTCTTGCTCGCTCTCATAGGCTTCACCTGTCGTCCGGTAGCTGATCCCCATCAGACTTATTACGTCCACGGTATCCAACCCGACCCAAGACTAGATGTGTGAAAACTATGCCCCATAGATATCACCGCGTCTCATAATTGCACGTCCGCTGGTGTATTGACTTTCAGCCATCACAGCGCTCCACAGTCAAAACTCTTGCCCCCCGTCGTGTCAATAATGTTTCGCGCGCGATTTCAAATTGACAGATCCCAGTAGCCACTTAGATCACGGTATCAACACGAATCCAGACATTGTCTCGGACTGGCCGACCATCGGAAACCAGTTTTGGGGTAAGCTCTCCGATGTTCGCCGCGCTTCGTGCGCTTCAAACACCAACGGCTGGATGCACGAAGACTGGCCGACCGACGTGAACCTGTTGACGTCCCAGTACAACCCGCGCCAGTGAAAATTCCCGACGGCCCCGGTAGGCGCTCGAGGATGTGTGGATTGCGGGTGCTCGAAGCGCTGCAACGCCAAAACTTGCCTCAATGCCAAGAGTGGGCGATTTTGCACGGAAGCAAATTGCGCTTTCGCGAGAAAGGGTGGGAACGGATTGACAGAACATCCTTCTCTCGCATTCTGCGGGAACCTTCGGATGGGAATGCTCGGCCTCGTTGCTACTGCAACCTTTTCGGCCGGCGAGGCAAATACTTTAAATATGACAGTTCACGCTAGTGTGGCTCTATGGTTTCGGTTGCCGCTTCCTGACTCAGTGGATCGATCGATTTTTATTGTAAGCGTTCCACTCATTAAACATGATATAAAATACTTCGATAAAACAGTATCGTACCGGCTTTGGAAGGCACCTATAAGGGGCCTTCTATATCCGACATACCACGGATTGATCCCTCTCATTTTAATTCCCCTTTACCGACTTCCTCCGCTTGTAGTAGGCAGGGTACATGCCGGTACAGTGTACCATTCATAAAAAGGGAACGTCCGATTCTGGTAACCGGTACTAATACTGAGGCAGAATCACAGTGTATTGATGGTGTCCCGTACCCGGGAATCTGGGTGACATTCCAGGCGGGTCTTCGCTGGGCCCGACCTGTGAACCGTCGCCACCCAGACCACCCGGGGTGAACCACTAAGGGCGAATGGCTACAACTGCGTGCAGACCACCATTTGCAAGGTACCAGGTTCCTACTAGCGTGGGACCACTCCAAAAGATGGCGCGAGTCGCCGATCTCAGCTGACTACCACGACTGCGGGAAGCGTTCCCGTGCTACGTGGGGGTGCTGAGGACAGGTGTCAGCGCGTCGAGGCGAGTGTGTGCGAGGATCAAGCGGAGGTGGTGTCATGCTCAAGGACGGAGGACACGCCAGGAGGTCCAGGTGAGTGAAGAAGAAGTGGTGTCATGCTTAGGAACGCGCCGACGCGCTGCCGACGCGCAATCTTGTCTTTCAGTCGTACATTTTCCTGCTAAGAGACACAACTAATCGAAGAAACAGAGCTTTTATTGAATAGTTTAGAGCGGCTACTACTTGAAGAACCCAACGCGCCTCCGAACTCCTTACCCACCCATCGACTGTACTCCCTGAACAGCCCGCGCGTGCCCGACCCTTGGCAGGAGGGTGCGCGACATTTGGTGGAGAAGCAGGGTACGCGTGTGCTGGAGAAAGTCGTGTGTGGAGTGAGTTCAAGAGGCTCAAGGACTGCCGTGGAAGGAGGCCGCGCGAAGTGGTGACTTTGAGGTGTCACGCAAGGCCCGTATCGCTCCTCAAGACAACGCCGGCCGACGCTCTAAGGCTCGGAGGATTGTTTCGTGGAGGCTGCGTTGACGGCTACCCTTACACTCGAAGAAACTGTTCTGCTCGGAAGCGTTCTTCGCTGTGCTCAAGCGTTCGTGAATAAACCCCTCTGTGACCGACTCAAGCCAGCGGTGGACACTGCGCCTTCGAACTAAGTGCCGTGCATTGGACTCTGGAGTGGATTCCCTGGGTGGGGCCCGTCCAGTACCACGAGACTGACGAAGAGGAAGAACAAGAACTAGAAGAAGATCAAGTAAGTGAAGTGACGATGGAATCAATTGAAGAACACGCTGAAAACCTGGGTGGCGCTCCCGCTGCGAGCGGAGTGCCCCCTCCTGATGGAAGTGGGGGTGGTGGCCAACCTACGCTAGCTGCGGCCAACCCTTCACAAACTACGAATGAAGATGCGGGCGACCAGACCGGTCCCCGCCCGATGCTCACCGACCCGAATCGGCCAGACTTGTCTACGCCGGCCGGGCTCGGTGCTGTGAGGAGCCAAGTACAACGGTGGGCGGCGCGAAGCTCGACGGCGGATGCCTCGAGGACGACCCCTGCCCGACCTGGCCTTGAACCCCCTGCTTGCTCCTACGACGGCAACTACTACTATGACGGGACTCACCGTGTCGAGTGCCCCGAACGTGATCAACCCGCCGGACCTATCGACTAATGTGAACGCTACAAGCATCCTGCCCGTGCCGAACACGCTCCCATCGTCTCCTGGGAACGGAGGCGGTGCAGCGTCGGGTGGTCAGCCCGGCAAGTACGGTACTGGAACCAAACTGGCGGTGGATACATCGCACGAGTGATGCCCGATCCTAACGGCGGCTGGCCTCAAGCCACTCCGCCCCTGGTCCAGAGTCAAGTGATGGGGCCGGCTGGATTGCTGTTTGGCTACAATAATGGAGTTCCCGTGCCGACCCCGGCTCACTCCCAGTATGGAGCAGTGGGTCCGCCAACTCCTACGACAATGATGACTACGATGACCCCGCCGACGACCCGAATCCGGACGGCTATCCCGTCGTATCAAAATTACACAATTGGTACTCCGTCTGTGGCGGCGGGAGTGGGCGGCGACTACCCCGTCTTCCAACCCGCCGGGTGGGCTCAGACTCTCGACCCGAATCGCCCGAGATCGGCTCCCGACGATAGGACGATGCTACCCGTGGCGTGGATCCCCTCGGTGGGAACGACGCTGCTGTCCTACCCGAGCCAGGTGGCTGCGCAAATGCCGCCCGCTCAATATGTGTTGCCGACTCCTTCTGTGCAGTATGCCCAGGCCCCGCCTGCGTCGTTGTCGCAGGCGCCGACACAGAGTGTGCCAACTCCGACCGGAAGTCAGCCTATGATGGCTGGGGCGCGGCCTCCTCCTGGGGGAACGCCTCCGACTGCGGGTCCTACTCCGACTCAAGGTCAGGCTCCTGCACAAGGAGTGCCGACTCCGAGTGGACCAACCCCTCCGAACCCTGCGAACTACGGACCTCCTCAGGCCCTCCATCGTACCGCTACGGGAACGCTTACGGGCAGGCGCCTGACCCACGTCGCTATGGCATGCCGTCGAATATCCGGAACGCTATAAAGATGATACAACCGTTCTACTCCGACTCGACTACGGTGGATAAGGCTCGTACGTTCTGGAACGCTTTTGAACGGGCTACTGAAGGCCTTGAAAACGCCCTCCGACTGAGTGCCTTCCGTGAATGTCTCAAGGGCAAAGCCGGAGAACAGTGGTGGACGTATTCACGAATCGACACTTTCGAGACACTGAGGACGAGGTTCCATAACCAATTCATCTGCCAAACCCCTCTTCAAATGATTGAACGCTTAAAGACTACGAAGTGTACTAAGGGTATGTCGGCCGAGGTCTGGGGTGACCTCATTTCGGACTTGTGTGACGAAGCTCAGTGTTACGATGCGGAAATGAGATATCAGTACTTCCTATCAGGGCTACGCAGCAAAAAGTGGAAAGCGGTTCTGGCGACTACCATGGTCAACTCAATCCCGCACGCGGTGGCCGTGCTGTTGTTTAAGAACATGCACCTCCCAATTGAAGACGACGACGAGGGCGCGACGTCGAAGCCTAACTCCGAGAACGCTATGATGCAGCAGATGCTTACGATGATGCAGCAGACCCAGAACTTGTTGGCGCAGCAACAACAGCAGCAGATGGCTAGACCGCCGCGATCACCCTGTCAGCAGGTGGCAGTGGCCGCCGCGTACGATCAGCCTGAGCCCCCAGGACAGCAGAACGCTTCTCCGCGGGCGTCGATGCCCGAAACACCCTTCAGAGGAATCCGGCAGGGGCCGGACATGTATACTCAGGAAGGACGGGTAGTGTGCGGACGGTGCCACAACTTGGGGTGTAGCCGCATCAATTGTCGGCGATCTCTCGCTACGTGCCCCCACTGCAATGGGAGGGGCCACATCGGCGTTGAGTGTGAACTTCCCCGACCGGGGCAGATGCAATCCGGAGGTGGACAAGGAGGACCGCCCCGCGGTGTCCGCCGGCGCTTCATGTGCCAGAGTCCTGACCATATTGTGATGAACTGCCCGACGCGGGCCGCTATCTTGCAGATGACCCCTCAGGGTGCGGCGAACAACTCGGCCCCAGTGTCTGTTCTAAGTCAGCAATGACGGGGGCGAGAGGAAGGAGGAGGGGGTGTCGCCTCTTCCTCTTGTCTATGGATGGGACGACACCTACGGGTATACTTCGAACGAGTTTGGAGAACTACCTGCGTGGAGGGGAACGGTTAACGCCGTTCCTGGTGAGTGTGAATTTGATGACTATGACGTGAACCTGAATGAAAACTACTACTATGATGACGAAGCTGAAAACTATGACTATGAGGGTCGTGAGGTGGACGCCTTGCCCAACGAGATGGCTGCCTACGACCTCACCGAGCTCGGCTACTGGAATGGGAACCAGGAGGCGGAAGCGTGCGTACAGCAGGCCGCCTCTGTAACAACCTTGTCCGCGCCCGAACACGACTACAAGGAGGTGAGACACGAGGCGGAAGCGTGCATGCAGCAGGCCGCCTCTGTGACAACTGCGCGCGACAAGGAGTCCGCGCCCGAACACGACTATGATTACAACGACTACAACTATGAGAACCCAGAGGTTGAAGCGTGCGCTCAGCAGGCCACCTCGACAATGACCGCGCACGACGAGGAGTCCGCGTTGGTCCCCGAACACGACCACGATGAAGGAGAACCGGAGGCGGAGGCGTGCGCTCAGCAGGCCACCTCCGTGAATGAATCGCGCGACACGAAGTCCGTGCTAGAACCCGACGAGGAAGATGAGACGGAGACGGAGGCAGTGGCCGGAGTACGCACTCCGCTTGGGGCCGCCGCGACCACTAACCCCGACGAGAACCCCGCTACGGGGACCGAGTCAGACGGCTCCGTGAGCGCTGTGCGAGTACTGTTTCAGAGGCCCGTATGCGAACCCGACCCTGACCGAACCGTAGTCTACGAGAGCTTCGGGTGTAATACCGGCTGGGGCCCGGCACGCACAGCATTAGCCGCCCAGGAACGCGCCACGTCGGCCGAGGCGTGCGAAGTGTCCCTCGTACCCAAGCATCCACCGTCTGAGAGCATCCTTCGCAAAAAAGAGGGCCTTAATCCAAGTCCCGTGCCGAAGCATCCGCCGACTGAGAGCATCCTTAGCAAAGAAGATGGCAGTAACCTTGGTCCCTCGCTGAAGTATCCGTTGACGGAAAGCATACACTGCAAAGAAGATGGCAGTAATCCTGGTCCCGCGCAGGAGCGTTCACCATCTGAAAGCATGCTCAGCGAAGAAGATGGCGGCGAACCTGGCCCCTCACCGGAGCGTGATAAACCCGACGAAAACCGTGCAGAACCCTCCCCTAACGCTCGAGTGTTTACTGATGATGAATTGGATGCGCTGGAGAAGGGAGAAACATCCTCGACGACCGATGAGAAGGAAGAATATGAAAAGGAACTTGAAGAGCGACTATTTTCTTTAGACGAAGTCGAGCTGGCCAAGCGCGTGAAGCAGAACGCCGAACAACAACGACAGTTTTCTTTACCTGAGCTAAGCGTCCTACTCAATATTCCTGTGGAGAGGCTTCCTCGAACTCGAGACTCTTCCCCGGGCATGCTATCTTCGCCCGAATATTGGCTCGGCTGGTACAAGGAGACCCTCGCTGCTTCCGAAGCGGCCAAACGAGCTAACCGTGACTTCCGCTCCACCGACGAGGGCACGATCGACTCGCCCGCAGTTACGGCTGTACTGGGGCGCGAGAGGCGAGAACACTTTTCTCATGAAGACGGTTTGACTCCTCCCCTTAGGAGCGTTCGACCCGAACAGCTCGAGACTACGAAAGAAACTATCGTGAAGGAGAATATCGTGGTATCGTTATGCTCGACCATGTTTAACAAAACAGGGTACCTTTTTTTAAATTACTATTACGATATAAACAGGGACAAGTGACGATCAACCTTTTTTGACACAGCAATGGTCAACATTCATACTTTTTTGTACTCTATCCTGCAAGCTATCCTCACAATTGAATGCCGGCGTAAAGAAATCATGTTTCTACCAATCCAAGTAACTTGCGGAAAGCGCTCTAAAACATGGCATCTAGCCATGTTTTACGTTTGAGCTGGAACTGTCTCCCTCGAAACCCTCCCTAATGTGATGGTATTAGTTGCGGGGGTAAAACAGTGCATCTAGGCATATTTTACGATTATTGTATGGATGGGTACCATCCTGAAATCAAGTCAAAATACGTTGTTATATAGGGTTAATACAGGCGAGTTTCCACCTGCGATTTTTTCAGAGTGCCAAGTCTTGTATGAGCAGGTCGTACTTTGTCAATTTCACGTTATTACCGAAGTGAAACAAAAAGTTGGCAGATCCAAAATACGAAATTGCTGGTAAAGCTCTCCGCAATGAGCTTGAAATTGCCTGGCGTGCAGCCATTTACGCGCCTTGCAAGACTACAATTGATGTGGAATGGAAAGCGATATGTGATAATGCCCGAAAAAGTAGCATTGAATTTGCACAATACTTGGAGGTCCATTGAAACCAGTATCGCGACTGATGTTCAGTTCATCTGTGGTCAAAGACGTTCACCTCCGCGAGCACCACCAACAATCGGCTTGAGACGACGTGGGGTCAAATGAAGCGACTGATAAATATGATACCCTTGATCAATGCATCGGAGGCATTCTTTATATTAGAATGCTACTATGAGAGAGCTACGAGGCGACATTGTTCGACGAAGGGTGCATATCCATGTTAACCATCGTCGTCGCTCGCCACCTTGTCAGCAAGTGTAATCAATTTGTATACCAGCACTTACAAGTTAGCTTCCGGAAATATGAAGTGAAGCGTCTCCGATTTCGCATGCTGTGGAGTGGACAAAAATGCCAATTTACACGACCGGAAGGTAGTGATTATTGCGTTGTTCGTGATGGGTACACAAACTTCTACTTGCAACGTTTGCTTGTGCGGTCGACTACCGTGTTGTCATATTATTTTTATAGATCTGGGGGTTCAGCGACTGACGTCGTTCTCTGATGATATTGTTATTTGTCGTTGGAGATACGTTACAGCTGAATCAATTCTCGACGTCCATAAGAAGAGCATCGACGAATACGTTCGTCCGCGTATGCTCTTGGCAACCCTAGCCAAGAAGATGAAAGACACACAAGTTCCAAAACGTTGTTTAAATAACACCAAATTTGACAGAAAGAGAGTCAAATTTAGAAAGCTAAAACGTGGCGAGTCGACAAAGGGGAAATAATCTTGTGAAAAGTGACGTTGAAAAACACAATATGGCCCTGGAAACGACGGCACCAATTATCAATGACTTGGTGCAGTCATCATCTGAAAATATTTTTTTTTCAGAAACTCTCCGCATTGAAGCGTAGTTAAGCAGCTGTGAGATGTATTTGCCACTATCTCGCATATTGCGAGCGCTAGCAGGTCTACTCTAAACATTTACCAGGTCAAAGCGGCTTCACTCCAGAGCAAAGTGGCATGAAGTAAGTGAAGTGACATTTGAATTTGTGAATTTATTTTACATATTCAGGCTTTGGATCAAAGCGGATTTGGTGAAGGGCAAAGTGGTGGACAGGGATCCAGTCGAAAATTTCCCACGCTGGCAGCATGCTAAAAGAACCGAAGCGCATCCTCGCCGCCCGGGCGAAGGTGTTTGATGCGAAAAGGGGGGTCACGATTGGATGCTGGCAGCCGATTGCAACGGCATACCGCGAATGACAGCCCGCCGCATCGTCGACATCGGGACGCGGATGTGAAGAAGAGAGGGGAAGCACGTGCGACAAACGTGAAAGCCACGCCAGAGATGGAAGCCGCGCTGGCGGACTATCTCAAGGACAAGCCAGCGATAAAACGCTTCGTCGCTCTCAAGCACGACGCGATGCTGAACGCGCCGTACGGAGCGATGCAAGATCGCCCCATGCAGCTTCTTGAGCAGGCAGCACATCACTATCTGCCATGCATGGACTTGCGCTTAGTTAACAAGATGGCTCGCCTCTGTGCTCATGCAGTTGCCGCGGCTAAGCGGAATGAGCTCATGCAGTACGGTACTTAGTCCATTTTGCTCTGGACAAATTCCACTTTGCCCTGGGCAAATTCAATTTTCTTTTTTTTTCTTCATTTTTGCTTATTTTGGGTCCCATCTACTTTGATCTGGAGTGAAGCCACTTTGACCTGGCAAAGGTCTCGAAGACGAAAATCGGCCCCTATCGTAGATAGAAGACTTGAGCAATAATGACACGTCGTTGAATCATGTTGCATCTGTGGGGCTGATAATGATGCTAGAGCGAATGATACCTAGACAAACGTGCAAATGCATGTGAAGCTGCAGAATGACAACTGGATAAACGATTTCGATGAGGAACTTAGGGTCATGCTCAAGGAGACGACGAAAAAAAAGGCTTCGAAACCTCGAAAATTGTGTAGCGATAGTTAATAATAGTGACCTCCCCCAGAAACCTCGTTGCCGCGACGAACAACCTATTTCGACCGGCAATGGTGACGATCAATCTATTTCGACCCGGTAATGCTGATCAATCGTTTTCGAGTATAATGGTGATGATCAATCTGTCTTGATCGCCAACGGTGATAATCTATCCAACAAAGGTGATGTTGTTGGAGCAGCCGGCGCTCTCATGCATATTTATGATAAAGATACAATTGGGGAGGAATCACCACGTTAAAATTCGGTCTTCTAACTGCCGAAAAGAATTCAAAGTAGTCAAAATGACTGACGAAAATGTGGGGGTACAAATAAACTCAAGCCCCAGATGTTGCTGTTGAAGTCGGTGTTGAAGAATTCAGCAAAGGTGTTCCGATAGCAGATGTTGTATCCTGGTTGCAACAAACATGTCAAAATCAAGCAAGTGCTGAAAATACCCCTTTGTGCGCAATTTACCTACCGGTGCAATGTGGTGAGTATGGACAACGCCGTGGGCGCATGCATGTTTCTCGGTGTTGTGTTCGGGTAACTGTTATGCAAAATGCACTTGCACTTTATGAAATGATATCCACATCTCCAAAATGGTATATCCTCGCGAGAACTGCGGGGATCGCCTCAGTCAGCAGTCTGACCCCGGCCGAGACCGGACGCTTACTACCTTCTCGATGGCGAGCCCTGGTGAGGCAAGCTGTCTATCAACTCGTGAAGGCAGAGGATCGGTTTGGCGCTGATTCGTGCCCCTCGTGCTCGTCTCCTTTATCCCCTCGGCATAATGAGCGCGAAGAGCGGCTGACGGACGACCCGCCCAAGAATTGTGAACTGCCCGTTCGGGCGCGCTCTCTAATAAAGCACTCCGTGACTACCCAGGATGAGCAGATGATCGAGAAGCTTGTGAAAGAAGTGGTCAACGCCTTCACTACGAATTCGACTCTGATCCAGTCCAAGGTCGTAGAGCGAGGGTCGAGGTGCCCCCGATGCCGGTCGCTATCTAAACTACCTACGCGAAGCGCTGCTGCCAAACGCGTGAGTTTTGACTGTTCCTCACTGTTTTCGACACGGTCGGAAGCGTTCGGCTCTAACGGGAATCGACACGACCGTGAGGATGGCGTGTTCGAATATGTCTACGTGGTTACCGAAACTGATCGACCTGGTGGGCGACGGCCCGGATTGGTAGAAGTCCCCGTACTGCCCGAGCCCGGCGAAGTTGAGGGTGATCCCTTCCCTGACGGAAAGCAGATAATTGGGTCCGTCGGTGGAGTGGAAGCCGTATCCGTCGGATTCATCGACTGCGTGCCGGCTGATATGCTTATCGACACCGTCGCCGTAGCCAGTCACCCGGCCGCCTCCCTGAATCCCTCGCGTATGCGTTTGGGATCAGCCTGTGTGTTACTGTCGGGTAGCTTCTCGGCTACGTCCGGATCCGGGAGCAGCTCTGCAAGCAGTGACGGTGATGAACGCGATGTCGGTGGTGGATGCGTGTCATGCGTGAGTGAGTTCCAGCGAGCTGGGACCGCTTCATGCTACCTGTATGCTTCTGGTCAGTTACAAACCGCTGCAATTGGTCTGGAATTCGACTCGGACGAACACGGTCCGACCAAGTCGGGGAGCACGCTTCGTTGTCGGACTGGGGTGTCCACGGTGACGGGAACGCTATCTGTGTGAAGAGGGTGCAGAACGGTTCCACCCAGCGGATGTGGATGACGCTTGCTATCGAATTGGACATCATACTATGTGGCATCTACACTATTGAGCACGCAGTTGTAGCCATTCGCCCTTAGTGGTTCACCCCGGGTGGTCTGGGTGGCGACGGTTCACAGGTCGGGCCCAGCGAAGACCCGCCTGGAATGTCACCCAGATTCCCGGGTACGGGACAATGGCAACTTACGCTTCATCTATATCGTCATCTGTATCGTCATCTATATCGTCATCTAAATCTACTTCACCGACGTCTGAACCAATCGCACAATGCTCCGTAGGTTTCTCAATAAGATCCATAGCAGCGATGTCGGCATCATCAAGTTAACATGTAAGTACCAACACACTTCTTGTATCCACTTGCAATTGCAGTGTCTCTCAGTCCATCTCGCGCTGCACGAACCCACCTTGTCAGTCGGGCACTGCAAGCTCGATTTTTGCCAGCCTTGTGGGCACGCAACTGACTTCGTAAGCTCTCGACCCAAGCCTCACCCAGCCAAGCTTTAAATTGGTAGTTCCATCGAGACGCCTGCTGGCTGGCAAACCGATGACGCACTTTTAGATACTTTCTTGAGCACTACATTTATCAAGCTCGCAAATGAAATAACGTCTTTGGCCCAGTGACCGGAGAAGTTATCCCACAGCAATCACCCAGCCTTGCCTAACATGAAGTCTTGTGCAAGAAGGCCGGTCCTGGACGCTCGCTAACTCATGAAGTGGGGCACTTACCAGTTCCAACCGCTTGCAGTCGACAACCTCTTATAAGTGCGGCCAATCATATCGCTGGATTTTAGGCCGCTTGATACCTCCACTTATAAGTTCTGCTACTATCATTTAGATATATTTCAACCGGCACAATGGCGCACCTCATTTCGGCGGGGTGGGCCATATTAAATCTGCCAGCAGAACCAATGTGGGGGGAAACTGAGATGGGAGTGAATGGCGGCATGTAATGGATTACATCAACCTAATTAAGTAAAAAGCGCACATCCATCTTCGATGTAATACCTGAGTGGCGTCAACAATTATAAATATTCTTCTTCGACACATCCGTTCAGCCTTCCGAGCACCACTTCATCGCCGTGTAGAAGTCTACGGGCGAATACTGCTCTCCTTGGTCGAACATGTCGAGTTCAGCCTCTTGCTTATTAGCTCTAAAATCGTCCTTGAGGCTCTTGGTGGTGCCTTGATCTATCGGCTGCAGAGATGCGGTGGTGTTCGGCGGCAGCTTGTGAACAACAACGTTAGATAGCTCTACAGGTTCATCATTGTGAAATGACACGTTATCTACCAGTAGAAGCACATTGCCACATACTCTCGTTCAGTTGCTCTAGCCACTCACGTTGTCATATCCATCCATGCTTTGGTGGTGGTGGTGTACGTGGGGCCGAGCTCGGCAAAGACATCGCGACCCTTAAATGCACGCAGCACTTCAGACTTGCCAATATAATGATGTGGGAGCTGGTCGGTACCGTCGGAGTTGGTGGCTACAGATATCGTAATCCTCTCCTTGCTCTGCTTGTTGTCCTTTTCGGTCCCCAGTCTAGCGCTGCAATCTCCAAAGCATTCTTAAGCTCAAGCTAGAACACGGCGGCATTCAAGGGCCCACCAGCAACGCAAACGCCACTGCTCTTCCGCTCAACGCGCATTGGACGACCCACACCATCAGAAGATCGATGCCTACAAGGCATGACATGCCAATGCCACCATAACGGATCCAACCGTGATTGATATTGCAGTACGCGAAGGCGTACAGCTACCCAGTTGTCGCGAACCGTCCCTTTGGGTGGGACCGTCCTGTGCTGTATGGGAACGGAGGCGAAGGTTGCTTCAGAAGAAAGCTGTAAGTGAGCACTAACAAGACCGCACACACAAAAAGATGCAGCTTGTTAGCCTTAAAGGTAAATTCACGATTGACCAGATTCTCCCTGCGTTCATCTTATTCCGTTCCTTGCGCCCTTGGATCCGCTCCGCACGCCACACTCGCGTCATCCTCTCGCGTCTTGGCGACACCCCGTCTTGTCCTTCCGTACCTTCATCCCTCTCTCCTAGTCGCTCAGGCTTCGTGCCATCCGTCCTTGCCCATCTCCGGACGCCACCGTGCTCCTCCTCGTACACCCTTCCTTGCCCGACGCCCGCGAAGTACCGCGCCGCCAGCCACCAGCGTCCAAGCCTTCCCTCCTTCGCTCCCTCGCGCCCCCAGATCTGTGTTTTGCAGAATGGGAGGCCGAGTACCACCAACGCGCCCGCTGCGACAGTGCCGTATAGTCCAACGCAGTGCACGGCAGCACCACGGCGAGCCCGTTACCCTCTGCTTACTGACTGCACTGCAGCACCACGGCGAGTCCGTCACCCTCCACTTACTGACTGCACGGCGCCGCTTCGCAACGCAGCGTGTCAAGCATCTGATTGCCAGCAAGGACGGTAGTTAACCCGAGCGAAACGGTACGGACCGATTCCACTCGGGATATCCTCCCCGACTGAAACTCGACGTCCTCGTCGAGGCTCCTCGTTCGCCTCTCCGACGGCGCGCACTTCCTTCCACACCAAACTGCAAAAGCTCTGTCCGACCATGTCTCTTTGATGACTCCATAACCAGATCCCTTAAACCGTTCAACTCTTCCTGGAACACACTCTTCTGCTCGGCAGACAACGTAGCGTCCGAGAAGTCCGCTTCCACGCCTTTGTCGGGCGGGATTTCGGGCTTCGGCGCTTCGGCTATCTCAGCGGGACGGCCACGTCTCCCTTCCACCATCGTCTTCACGGTCTCCGTCGCAACACCGTCCTTCAAGTCACACTGATACGCTCTTGGTCACTACTTCCACGAGACCGCGGTTTTCAGACCGCTCTGGCTCGAGCCGTCCGAGCCTCACGACCTCCACGTAGGGAGAGATGTCTTTCTCGCGCTTTGGGTACAGACCCACTCCATGCATGGCTTTGGCCACCAAGTACAAACAAGAGCTGTCAAAGTCCACTGACGCCTTGGTTCGTAGTTCTTTCTTCTCTTTCGGGCTCGCCTTGTCGGCTTCGTGTTCGAGTAGCTTTTTCTACACTAGCTCGGCGCACTTCGAATGATAGCGTTCTACCCAATCTGAGAAAATTACCCAGTCAGGTAGCGGAACGGAGTCACGCTTCGCCAACTCGGCCGTCACGGTGAGAAGCTGCCCCCAGTCCACATCGGGCACTTTGTCCCGGATGGACAGTCCTCGAGGCGTTTCTCCGTCTTCGGGCCGATGGGGCACCGTGTCCACTGGTCTGTCGCCCTCGTCTCTCACCTTCTTCAGACATTCATACACAGTTCTTCTTCCTAGAGCTCGGATCACCAGCGGCGAAGTCTCCACCGTCGGCTCCTCACCGTCCTCACTGGCCTTTCCGGCTGAATCCTCCTCCAAACCTCCACAAGCTGGAACGCCGATGTTCAAGTACACCACAGCTTCCGTTTCTTCAGCGTTCATTTCATTCTCAGGCGGCACGTTCTTCTTGATTTTCTCAACACCTTCCGGTGGTAGTCCAAAGCGTTCGATGATCACACTAGTCGAGTCGGTTCTCACTGGTTCAGGAACGGTCGAAGCGTCCCTAAAATCACGGTTCGCCCGCTTTGCCTCGGTCGAACTCTTGAGCGTCTTTTCAAACCAATCTTGCCCGTATTCAGGGGAGGTCATATCTTTCTTGGATGCTCCCTTCGTCCTTTCGAGTACGTCGACCGGCAAGCCCAAGTAGCTAGTCATTTCTTCGATCGACAGTCCCTTCCTCGCTTCAGCAATCTTCTTTACACACTCTTGTAGTTCAATTTCGTCCAGCGGATAGAGCCGATCCTCCAGTTCCTCATCGTACTCCTCCTTCTCAACAGCTACGTCCGTGCCAGCCATGACCATCACTTCTTGGCCCGGCGCGCACTTCTCCATGGTTCCCAGTTCATCGTCCAAAAACAAGCGCTTGAGGGGCAACGGTTCCACAGTGCCACCTCGCTCGTCCTTCACGGTTTCGCCTGACAACTCGACCTTGTCACTTTCGTTTGGCACGGTTCTGAGCCCGCTTCCGTCCTCTGGCTCAGGAACACTCGTCACGACGCTCTCTTTCAATTCTTCTGCAACCGTCTCATTCACGGCGATCACATTCTCCACACGGTCAATCGACCCTTTCGTGTTGTCGTCCGCCTTCTCTTCCACAAACTCGCCCGCCTCGGGACACGCAACTGACTCACTCGGCTCAGCCACGTCCTTTGGCTCACCAACACGCCCGACCGGACTCTCTTTCACTCCGTCACAAACGCCCACGACCGGGCACTCCTTCACTTCGTCACCGTTCTTGGGCTCCGCCAGCTCTGCGTCAGCGGCACGGTACACCCAAGTCCGTCCTCTCTTCGTCTTTAATTCGTCATTTCTCTTCACGCTCACCACACTCTCAGGGACGGCAACTGCAGCGTTCTTCTTTTCTTCACGCTCACGGTTACCCTCCGAGCCGTTCTTCGGGTCAGAGGAAGGAGCAGCTCTCCCTTCCCCCTCCTCTCGCCGTCTTCACTGCTCGGTTTGCTGCTTCGCGTCGAGGTCTCTCAGCCTCTTGATAGTCGGGCAGCCCTCGATAGTGTGACCCTCTACCTGGCAAAACGAGCACCAGCGACGACCGTTCCCGTAGCCTCCCGAGAAGCCTCCAGGTTGCTGTTGGGGCGGCGGCGGTTGGTCGCACTCGACCTGCATGTGGCCGAATTGATTGCACCGGCGGCACGTAAACGATTGACGGCGGCAGTTTGCACGACCGTGTCCTCGGTACTGGCAACGCCCACAGATAGGAGCTCCATCTTGGTCTCGCCCATCGTCGTCCATTCGAATACCACGGAACCCTTGACTGTTCCTCGGAGGCTGTTGCTGCACAGACGATGGGGGAACGGACGGTACGGTCGCCATCGTCTGCATCGCATAATGCGGCTGAGGCGAGGCACGCAGCTCGTTGTTCACCTTGCTCCTCCACTCCTTCTCGTCCTTCACAAACGAACGCACTTCCTGCGCCAGTGCCTTGACTTGGTCCACCATCGGCTTCAGGATAGCTGGCGTCTCGGACGCAGCCGTAGCCTTGGCCGGCGTAGCTTCCTCAAAGTCCTCATCCTCGTCCACAGGACGGTACATGTCCTTCACCATCAGCCACTCGCACGCTTCAGGGATGTCACGAGCCGGGCTCGAGTCCAGAATAGCCAACATCCGACGGTTGTTTAGACCGTGACGGAACAGTTGATAGCGCATCCGGGCGTCGGGGTAGTCCAGCGAGTCACAAAGGTCGGTGACACGGTCGCTCCATTCCTCTATCGACTCTCCGTTCTGGCGCTTGGTCGAGTGCAACCGTTCCCAGAGCTCATCCGCAGTACGGCTCAAAAAGTGGTTGTGGAAACGCACTTTCAACGTCTTGAACGTCTTGATGTGCGAGTTGTTCCACCAACGCTCGGCTTCACGGCCCTTCAACTTCTACTGAAACACTAGTAGACGGCTCTTGTCCGGCAAGCCTTCGGTGTTCTCTTCGAACGCTTCCCAGAAGGTGCGCGCTCACTCCACGGTCGTAAGGTCCGAGTAGAAGAACGGTAGCACTTTCACGACACGCGACGTGGCTTGCGAGACGGATATCAAATTAACCGGTACGGTCGCAGTCGGCTGCGCAGGGAACGGAGCGGCGTTCCAGGCGTTCGCCCCTGTCGTCACTCCACCCTTGGTAGCAGGAATCCCACCGTTCTTGGTCAACTTCTTCTTCTTAGGAGGAGCTGGAACGGTTGAGGGCTTCGCCGGCGTCGCGGTAGTCGCGACCGTCGTCGCCTTCTTCGCCGTTTGCTTCTTCGTCTTTTCCTTCTTAATGACAACCTTGGCCGGAGCGTTCGCAGCAGGCGCCGTGCTCCATCCGGGACACGGCGTCCAACCGAACGGTCTCGGAGGCTCACGCGGCGGAACAGGCCAAGGCGTTTGGTTCCAACCGTACGCCGGACTGTCGGGACGGCGGACTTCAGCACCCGTGTACACTGGGATAAACCCACTCGGACGGCGGCCAGGAGGAGTCTCTTCTCGAGCTCGCCCATATCCACCGTACTCAGCCGGCGGCGGGAAGTACGCTCCACCGTACCCATCGTAGCTCTGACCACCAGAGGACATCCACCGTGCTCGCGCCACTTCGGCGGCGTAGCGTTCCTCGAGCTCTCGAGCTCTCGACGGCAGCGAGCAGCGTCAGCCTCTCGCACGAAGTCAGGCTCCGTCTTCACCCTGTCCCCTTGGTCTGCACCTCCATCATCTCCATCTTCGTCACCTTCATCATCTTCATCATCTTCATCATCATCCTCGCTATGCTCGGCGGCAAACCTCTCTTCAGCTTCCTTCTGCTCTTCCTGGTGCTGTTGCGCCCACAAGGCACGGAGCACGCTGGTACGGCCTTCATTCCCTTGGCCTCCCACGCTCACACTGCGCCTCAACGGCGTTGGTAGCACGGTCGACGGTTCTTCTTCACGGTCTTCTTCACTGCTTTCCGACATATTCAATTCTTGACTCTCCAATTCACTCAACTCCCGATCTCCAACAAACTTTTTCTCCACAATAGACTTCTTTCCGGTACAAACGACTCACAAACGGCTTCGCAGCACGGTCCTCCTTCTAGAACCGTTCCTTGCGTCCGTCCTGGCTCGACTCGTTCGGCACAGCCCCGACTTGCGCTAGCGATCCTTGACGCTGCTGGTCGACACGCTCCTTGGAGCTAGGCTCCGAACGATCTCCGGACTCAGTAGACTGACGCTTGGTACGCTACGGCAACCTCCAACACTGTTCCACAGCGAGGACGATGCCCTGCTTCTCCACCACGTGTCGCGAACCGTCCCTTTGGGTGGGACCGTCCTGTGCTGTATGGGAACGGAGGCGAAGGTTGCTTCAGAAGAAAGCTGTAAGTGAGCACTAACAAGACCGCACACACAAAAAGATGCAGCTTGTTAGCCTTAAAGGTAAATTCACGATTGACCAGATTCTCCCTGCGTTCATCTTATTCCGTTCCTTGCGCCCTTGGATCCGCTCCGCACGCCACACTCGCGTCATCCTCTCGCGTCTTGGCGACACCCCGTCTTGTCCTTCCGTACCTTCATCCCTCTCTCCTAGTCGCTCAGGCTTCGTGCCATCCGTCCTTGCCCATCTCCGGACGCCACCGTGCTCCTCCTCGTACACCCTTCCTTGCCCGACGCCCGCGAAGTACCGCGCCGCCAGCCACCAGCGTCCAAGCCTTCCCTCCTTCGCTCCCTCGCGCCCCCAGATCTGTGTTTTGCAGAATGGGAGGCCGAGTACCACCAACGCGCCCGCTGCGACAGTGCCGTATAGTCCAACGCAGTGCACGGCAGCACCACGGCGAGCCCGTTACCCTCTGCTTACTGACTGCACTGCAGCACCACGGCGAGTCCGTCACCCTCCAGTTACTGACTGCATGGCGCCGCTTCGCAACGCAGCGTGTCAAGCATCTGATTGCCAGCAAGGACGGTAGTTAACCCGAGCGAAACGGTACGGACCGATTCCACTCGGGACATCCTCCCCGACTGAAACTCGACGTCCTCGTCGGGGCTCCTCGTTCGCCTCTCCGACGGCGCGCACTTCCTTCCACACCAAACTGCAAAAGCTCTGTCCGACCATGTCTCTTTGATGACTCCATAACCAGATCCCTTAAACCGTTCAACTCTTCCTGGAACACACTCTTCTGCTCGGCAGACAACGTAGCGTCCGAGAAGTCCGCTTCCACGCCTTTGTCGGGCGGGATTTCGGGCTTCGGCGCTTCGACTATCTCAGCGGGACGGTCACGTCTCCCTTCCACCATCGTCTTCACGGTCTCCGTCGCAACACCGTCCTTCAAGTCACACTGATACGCTCTTGGTCACTACTTCCACGAGACCGCGGTTTTCAGACCGCTCTGGCTCGAGCCGTCCGAGCCTCACGACCTCCACGTAGGGAGAGATGTCTTTCTCGCGCTTTGGGTACAGACCCACTCCATGCATGGCTTTGGCCACCAAGTACAAACAAGAGCTGTCAAAGTCCACTGACGCCTTGGTTCGTAGTTCTTTCTTCTCTTTCGGGCTCGCCTTGTCGGCTTCGTGTTCGAGTAGCTTTTTCTACACTAGCTCGGCGCACTTCGAATGATAGCGTTCTACCCAATCTGAGAAAATTACCCAGTCAGGTAGCGGAACGGAGTCACGCTTCGCCAACTCGGCCGTCACGGTGAGAAGCTGCCCCCAGTCCACATCGGGCACTTTGTCCCGGATGGACAGTCCTCGAGGCGTTTCTCCGTCTTCGGGCCGATGGGGCACCGTGTCCACTGGTCTGTCGCCCTCGTCTCTCACCTTCTTCAGACATTCATACACAGTTCTTCTTCCTAGAGCTCGGATCACCAGCGGCGAAGTCTCCACCGTCGGCTCCTCACCGTCCTCACTGGCCTTTCCGGCTGAATCCTCCTCCAAACCTCCACAAGCTGGAACGCCGATGTTCAAGTACACCACAGCTTCCGTTTCTTCAGCGTTCATTTCATTCTCAGGCGGCACGTTCTTCTTGATTTTCTCAACACCTTCCGGTGGTAGTCCAAAGCGTTCGATGATCACACTAGTCGAGTCGGTTCTCACTGGTTCAGGAACGGTCGAAGCGTCCCTAAAATCACGGTTCGCCCGCTTTGCCTCGGTCGAACTCTTGAGCGTCTTTTCAAACCAATCTTGCCCGTATTCAGGGGAGGTCATATCTTTCTTGGATGCTCCCTTCGTCCTTTCGAGTACGTCGACCGGCAAGCCCAAGTAGCTAGTCATTTCTTCGATCGACAGTCCCTTCCTCGCTTCAGCAATCTTCTTTACACACTCTTGTAGTTCAATTTCGTCCAGCGGATAGAGCCGATCCTCCAGTTCCTCATCGTACTCCTCCTTCTCAACAGCTACGTCCGTGCCAGCCATGACCATCACTTCTTGGCCCGGCGCGCACTTCTCCATGGTTCCCAGTTCATCGTCCAAAAACAAGCGCTTGAGGGGCAACGGTTCCACAGTGCCACCTCGCTCGTCCTTCACGGTTTCGCCTGACAACTCGACCTTGTCACTTTCGTTTGGCACGGTTCTGAGCCCGCTTCCGTCCTCTGGCTCAGGAACACTCGTCACGACGCTCTCTTTCAATTCTTCTGCAACCGTCTCATTCACGGCGATCACATTCTCCACACGGTCAATCGACCCTTTCGTGTTGTCGTCCGCCTTCTCTTCCACAAACTCGCCCGCCTCGGGACACGCAACTGACTCACTCGGCTCAGCCACGTCCTTTGGCTCACCAACACGCCCGACCGGACTCTCTTTCACTCCGTCACAAACGCCCACGACCGGGCACTCCTTCACTTCGTCACCGTTCTTGGGCTCCGCCAGCTCTGCGTCAGCGGCACGGTACACCCAAGTCCGTCCTCTCTTCGTCTTTAATTCGTCATTTCTCTTCACGCTCACCACACTCTCAGGGACGGCAACTGCAGCGTTCTTCTTTTCTTCACGCTCACGGTTACCCTCCGAGCCGTTCTTCGGGTCAGAGGAAGGAGCAGCTCTCCCTTCCCCCTCCTCTCGCCGTCTTCACTGCTCGGTTTGCTGCTTCGCGTCGAGGTCTCTCAGCCTCTTGATAGTCGGGCAGCCCTCGATAGTGTGACCCTCTACCTGGCAAAACGAGCACCAGCGACGACCGTTCCCGTAGCCTCCCGAGAAGCCCCCAGGTTGCTGTTGGGGCGGCGGCGGTTGGTCGCACTCGACCTGCATGTGGCCGAATTGATTGCACCGGCGGCACGTAAACGATTGACGGCGGCAGTTTGCACGACCGTGTCCTCGGTACTGGCAACGCCCACAGATAGGAGCTCCATCTTGGTCTCGCCCATCGTCGTCCATTCGAATACCACGGAACCCTTGACTGTTCCTCGGAGGCTGTTGCTGCACAGACGATGGGGGAACGGACGGTACGGTCGCCATCGTCTGCATCGCATAATGCGGCTGAGGCGAGGCACGCAGCTCGTTGTTCACCTTGCTCCTCCACTCCTTCTCGTCCTTCACAAACGAACGCACTTCCTGTGCCAGTGCCTTGACTTGGTCCACCATCGGCTTCAGGATAGCTGGCGTCTCGGACGCAGCCGTAGCCTTGGCCGGCGTAGCTTCCTCAAAGTCCTCATCCTCGTCCACAGGACGGTACATGTCCTTCACCATCAGCCACTCGCACGCTTCAGGGATGTCACGAGCCGGGCTCGAGTCCAGAATAGCCAACATCCGACGGTTGTTTAGACCGTGACGGAACAGTTGATAGCGCATCCGGGCGTCGGGGTAGTCCAGCGAGTCACAAAGGTCGGTGACACGGTCGCTCCATTCCTCTATCAACTCTCCGTTCTGGCGCTTGGTCGAGTGCAACCGTTCCCAGAGCTCATCCGCAGTACGGCTCAAAAAGTGGTTGTGGAAACGCACTTTCAACGTCTTGAACGTCTTGATGTGCGAGTTGTTCCACCAACGCTCGGCTTCACGGCCCTTCAACTTCTACTGAAACACTAGTAGACGGCTCTTGTCCGGCAAGCCTTCGGTGTTCTCTTCGAACGCTTCCCAGAAGGTGCGCGCTCACTCCACGGTCGTAAGGTCCGAGTAGAAGAACGGTAGCACTTTCACGACACGCGACGTGGCTTGCGAGACGGATATCAAATTAACCGGTACGGTCGCAGTCGGCTGCGCAGGGAACGGAGCGGCGTTCCAGGCGTTCGCCCCTGTCGTCACTCCACCCTTGGTAGCAGGAATCCCACCGTTCTTGGTCAACTTCTTCTTCTTAGGAGGAGCTGGAACGGTTGAGGGCTTCGCCGGCGTCGCGGTAGTCGCGACCGTCGTCGCCTTCTTCGCCGTTTGCTTCTTCGTCTTTTCCTTCTTAATGACAACCTTGGCCGGAGCGTTCGCAGCAGGCGCCGTGCTCCATCCGGGACACGGCGTCCAACCGAACGGTCTCGGAGGCTCACGCGGCGGAACAGGCCAAGGCGTTTGGTTCCAACCGTACGCCGGACTGTCGGGACGGCGGACTTCAGCACCCGTGTACACTGGGATAAACCCACTCGGACGGCGGCCAGGAGGAGTCTCTTCTCGAGCTCGCCCATATCCACCGTACTCAGCCGGCGGCGGGAAGTACGCTCCACCGTACCCATCGTAGCTCTGACCACCAGAGGACATCCACCGTGCTCGCGCCACTTCGGCGGCGTAGCGTTCCTCGAGCTCTCGAGCTCTCGACGGCAGCGAGCAGCGTCAGCCTCTCGCACGAAGTCAGGCTCCGTCTTCACCCTGTCCCCTTGGTCTGCACCTCCATCATCTCCATCTTCGTCACCTTCATCATCTTCATCATCTTCATCATCATCCTCGCTATGCTCGGCGGCAAACCTCTCTTCAGCTTCCTTCTGCTCTTCCTGGTGCTGTTGCGCCCACAAGGCACGGAGCACGCTGGTACGGCCTTCATTCCCTTGGCCTCCCACGCTCACACTGCGCCTCAACGGCGTTGGTAGCACGGTCGACGGTTCTTCTTCACGGTCTTCTTCACTGCTTTCCGACATATTCAATTCTTGACTCTCCAATTCACTCAACTCCCGATCTCCAACAAACTTTTTCTCCACAATAGACTTCTTTCCGGTACAAACGACTCACAAACGGCTTCGCAGCACGGTCCTCCTTCTAGAACCGTTCCTTGCGTCCGTCCTGGCTCGACTCGTTCGGCACAGCCCCGACTTGCGCTAGCGATCCTTGACGCTGCTGGTCGACACGCTCCTTGGAGCTAGGCTCCGAACGATCTCCGGACTCAGTAGACTGACGCTTGGTACGCTACGGCAACCTCCAACACTGTTCCACAGCGAGGACGATGCCCTGCTTCTCCACCACGTGTCGCGAACCGTCCCTTTGGGTGGGACCGTCCTGTGCTGTATGGGAACGGAGGCGAAGGTTGCTTCAGAAGAAAGCTGTAAGTGAGCACTAACAAGACCGCACACACAAAAAGATGCAGCTTGTTAGCCTTAAAGGTAAATTCACGATTGACCAGATTCTCCCTGCGTTCATCTTATTCCGTTCCTTGCGCCCTTGGATCCGCTCCGCACGCCACACTCGCGTCATCCTCTCGCGTCTTGGCGACACCCCGTCTTGTCCTTCCGTACCTTCATCCCTCTCTCCTAGTCGCTCAGGCTTCGTGCCATCCGTCCTTGCCCATCTCCGGACGCCACCGTGCTCCTCCTCGTACACCCTTCCTTGCCCGACGCCCGCGAAGTACCGCGCCGCCAGCCACCAGCGTCCAAGCCTTCCCTCCTTCGCTCCCTCGCGCCCCCAGATCTGTGTTTTGCAGAATGGGAGGCCGAGTACCACCAACGCGCCCGCTGCGACAGTGCCGTATAGTCCAACGCAGTGCACGGCAGCACCACGGCGAGCCCGTTACCCTCTGCTTACTGACTGCACTGCAGCACCACGGCGAGTCCGTCACCCTCCAGTTACTGACTGCATGGCGCCGCTTCGCAACGCAGCGTGTCAAGCATCTGATTGCCAGCAAGGACGGTAGTTAACCCGAGCGAAACGGTACGGACCGATTCCACTCGGGACATCCTCCCCGACTGAAACTCGACGTCCTCGTCGGGGCTCCTCGTTCGCCTCTCCGACGGCGCGCACTTCCTTCCACACCAAACTGCAAAAGCTCTGTCCGACCATGTCTCTTTGATGACTCCATAACCAGATCCCTTAAACCGTTCAACTCTTCCTGGAACACACTCTTCTGCTCGGCAGACAACGTAGCGTCCGAGAAGTCCGCTTCCACGCCTTTGTCGGGCGGGATTTCGGGCTTCGGCGCTTCGACTATCTCAGCGGGACGGTCACGTCTCCCTTCCACCATCGTCTTCACGGTCTCCGTCGCAACACCGTCCTTCAAGTCACACTGATACGCTCTTGGTCACTACTTCCACGAGACCGCGGTTTTCAGACCGCTCTGGCTCGAGCCGTCCGAGCCTCACGACCTCCACGTAGGGAGAGATGTCTTTCTCGCGCTTTGGGTACAGACCCACTCCATGCATGGCTTTGGCCACCAAGTACAAACAAGAGCTGTCAAAGTCCACTGACGCCTTGGTTCGTAGTTCTTTCTTCTCTTTCGGGCTCGCCTTGTCGGCTTCGTGTTCGAGTAGCTTTTTCTACACTAGCTCGGCGCACTTCGAATGATAGCGTTCTACCCAATCTGAGAAAATTACCCAGTCAGGTAGCGGAACGGAGTCACGCTTCGCCAACTCGGCCGTCACGGTGAGAAGCTGCCCCCAGTCCACATCGGGCACTTTGTCCCGGATGGACAGTCCTCGAGGCGTTTCTCCGTCTTCGGGCCGATGGGGCACCGTGTCCACTGGTCTGTCGCCCTCGTCTCTCACCTTCTTCAGACATTCATACACAGTTCTTCTTCCTAGAGCTCGGATCACCAGCGGCGAAGTCTCCACCGTCGGCTCCTCACCGTCCTCACTGGCCTTTCCGGCTGAATCCTCCTCCAAACCTCCACAAGCTGGAACGCCGATGTTCAAGTACACCACAGCTTCCGTTTCTTCAGCGTTCATTTCATTCTCAGGCGGCACGTTCTTCTTGATTTTCTCAACACCTTCCGGTGGTAGTCCAAAGCGTTCGATGATCACACTAGTCGAGTCGGTTCTCACTGGTTCAGGAACGGTCGAAGCGTCCCTAAAATCACGGTTCGCCCGCTTTGCCTCGGTCGAACTCTTGAGCGTCTTTTCAAACCAATCTTGCCCGTATTCAGGGGAGGTCATATCTTTCTTGGATGCTCCCTTCGTCCTTTCGAGTACGTCGACCGGCAAGCCCAAGTAGCTAGTCATTTCTTCGATCGACAGTCCCTTCCTCGCTTCAGCAATCTTCTTTACACACTCTTGTAGTTCAATTTCGTCCAGCGGATAGAGCCGATCCTCCAGTTCCTCATCGTACTCCTCCTTCTCAACAGCTACGTCCGTGCCAGCCATGACCATCACTTCTTGGCCCGGCGCGCACTTCTCCATGGTTCCCAGTTCATCGTCCAAAAACAAGCGCTTGAGGGGCAACGGTTCCACAGTGCCACCTCGCTCGTCCTTCACGGTTTCGCCTGACAACTCGACCTTGTCACTTTCGTTTGGCACGGTTCTGAGCCCGCTTCCGTCCTCTGGCTCAGGAACACTCGTCACGACGCTCTCTTTCAATTCTTCTGCAACCGTCTCATTCACGGCGATCACATTCTCCACACGGTCAATCGACCCTTTCGTGTTGTCGTCCGCCTTCTCTTCCACAAACTCGCCCGCCTCGGGACACGCAACTGACTCACTCGGCTCAGCCACGTCCTTTGGCTCACCAACACGCCCGACCGGACTCTCTTTCACTCCGTCACAAACGCCCACGACCGGGCACTCCTTCACTTCGTCACCGTTCTTGGGCTCCGCCAGCTCTGCGTCAGCGGCACGGTACACCCAAGTCCGTCCTCTCTTCGTCTTTAATTCGTCATTTCTCTTCACGCTCACCACACTCTCAGGGACGGCAACTGCAGCGTTCTTCTTTTCTTCACGCTCACGGTTACCCTCCGAGCCGTTCTTCGGGTCAGAGGAAGGAGCAGCTCTCCCTTCCCCCTCCTCTCGCCGTCTTCACTGCTCGGTTTGCTGCTTCGCGTCGAGGTCTCTCAGCCTCTTGATAGTCGGGCAGCCCTCGATAGTGTGACCCTCTACCTGGCAAAACGAGCACCAGCGACGACCGTTCCCGTAGCCTCCCGAGAAGCCCCCAGGTTGCTGTTGGGGCGGCGGCGGTTGGTCGCACTCGACCTGCATGTGGCCGAATTGATTGCACCGGCGGCACGTAAACGATTGACGGCGGCAGTTTGCACGACCGTGTCCTCGGTACTGGCAACGCCCACAGATAGGAGCTCCATCTTGGTCTCGCCCATCGTCGTCCATTCGAATACCACGGAACCCTTGACTGTTCCTCGGAGGCTGTTGCTGCACAGACGATGGGGGAACGGACGGTACGGTCGCCATCGTCTGCATCGCATAATGCGGCTGAGGCGAGGCACGCAGCTCGTTGTTCACCTTGCTCCTCCACTCCTTCTCGTCCTTCACAAACGAACGCACTTCCTGTGCCAGTGCCTTGACTTGGTCCACCATCGGCTTCAGGATAGCTGGCGTCTCGGACGCAGCCGTAGCCTTGGCCGGCGTAGCTTCCTCAAAGTCCTCATCCTCGTCCACAGGACGGTACATGTCCTTCACCATCAGCCACTCGCACGCTTCAGGGATGTCACGAGCCGGGCTCGAGTCCAGAATAGCCAACATCCGACGGTTGTTTAGACCGTGACGGAACAGTTGATAGCGCATCCGGGCGTCGGGGTAGTCCAGCGAGTCACAAAGGTCGGTGACACGGTCGCTCCATTCCTCTATCAACTCTCCGTTCTGGCGCTTGGTCGAGTGCAACCGTTCCCAGAGCTCATCCGCAGTACGGCTCAAAAAGTGGTTGTGGAAACGCACTTTCAACGTCTTGAACGTCTTGATGTGCGAGTTGTTCCACCAACGCTCGGCTTCACGGCCCTTCAACTTCTACTGAAACACTAGTAGACGGCTCTTGTCCGGCAAGCCTTCGGTGTTCTCTTCGAACGCTTCCCAGAAGGTGCGCGCTCACTCCACGGTCGTAAGGTCCGAGTAGAAGAACGGTAGCACTTTCACGACACGCGACGTGGCTTGCGAGACGGATATCAAATTAACCGGTACGGTCGCAGTCGGCTGCGCAGGGAACGGAGCGGCGTTCCAGGCGTTCGCCCCTGTCGTCACTCCACCCTTGGTAGCAGGAATCCCACCGTTCTTGGTCAACTTCTTCTTCTTAGGAGGAGCTGGAACGGTTGAGGGCTTCGCCGGCGTCGCGGTAGTCGCGACCGTCGTCGCCTTCTTCGCCGTTTGCTTCTTCGTCTTTTCCTTCTTAATGACAACCTTGGCCGGAGCGTTCGCAGCAGGCGCCGTGCTCCATCCGGGACACGGCGTCCAACCGAACGGTCTCGGAGGCTCACGCGGCGGAACAGGCCAAGGCGTTTGGTTCCAACCGTACGCCGGACTGTCGGGACGGCGGACTTCAGCACCCGTGTACACTGGGATAAACCCACTCGGACGGCGGCCAGGAGGAGTCTCTTCTCGAGCTCGCCCATATCCACCGTAGTCAGCCGGCGGCGGGAAGTACGCTCCACCGTACCCATCGTAGCTCTGACCACCAGAGGACATCCACCGTGCTCGCGCCACTTCGGCGGCGTAGCGTTCCTCGAGCTCTCGAGCTCTCGACGGCAGCGAGCAGCGTCAGCCTCTCGCACGAAGTCAGGCTCCGTCTTCACCCTGTCCCCTTGGTCTGCACCTCCATCATCTCCATCTTCGTCACCTTCATCATCTTCATCATCTTCATCATCATCCTCGCTATGCTCGGCGGCAAACCTCTCTTCAGCTTCCTTCTGCTCTTCCTGGTGCTGTTGCGCCCACAAGGCACGGAGCACGCTGGTACGGCCTTCATTCCCTTGGCCTCCCACGCTCACACTGCGCCTCAACGGCGTTGGTAGCACGGTCGACGGTTCTTCTTCACGGTCTTCTTCACTGCTTTCCGACATATTCAATTCTTGACTCTCCAATTCACTCAACTCCCGATCTCCAACAAACTTTTTCTCCACAATAGACTTCTTTCCGGTACAAACGACTCACAAACGGCTTCGCAGCACGGTCCTCCTTCTAGAACCGTTCCTTGCGTCCGTCCTGGCTCGACTCGTTCGGCACAGCCCCGACTTGCGCTAGCGATCCTTGACGCTGCTGGTCGACACGCTCCTTGGAGCTAGGCTCCGAACGATCTCCGGACTCAGTAGACTGACGCTTGGTACGCTACGGCAACCTCCAACACTGTTCCACAGCGAGGACGATGCCCTGCTTCTCCACCACGTGTCGCGAACCGTCCCTTTGGGTGGGACCGTCCTGTGCTGTATGGGAACGGAGGCGAAGGTTGCTTCAGAAGAAAGCTGTAAGTGAGCACTAACAAGACCGCACACACAAAAAGATGCAGCTTGTTAGCCTTAAAGGTAAATTCACGATTGACCAGATTCTCCCTGCGTTCATCTTATTCCGTTCCTTGCGCCCTTGGATCCGCTCCGCACGCCACACTCGCGTCATCCTCTCGCGTCTTGGCGACACCCCGTCTTGTCCTTCCGTACCTTCATCCCTCTCTCCTAGTCGCTCAGGCTTCGTGCCATCCGTCCTTGCCCATCTCCGGACGCCACCGTGCTCCTCCTCGTACACCCTTCCTTGCCCGACGCCCGCGAAGTACCGCGCCGCCAGCCACCAGCGTCCAAGCCTTCCCTCCTTCGCTCCCTCGCGCCCCCAGATCTGTGTTTTGCAGAATGGGAGGCCGAGTACCACCAACGCGCCCGCTGCGACAGTGCCGTATAGTCCAACGCAGTGCACGGCAGCACCACGGCGAGCCCGTTACCCTCTGCTTACTGACTGCACTGCAGCACCACGGCGAGTCCGTCACCCTCCAGTTACTGACTGCATGGCGCCGCTTCGCAACGCAGCGTGTCAAGCATCTGATTGCCAGCAAGGACGGTAGTTAACCCGAGCGAAACGGTACGGACCGATTCCACTCGGGACATCCTCCCCGACTGAAACTCGACGTCCTCGTCGGGGCTCCTCGTTCGCCTCTCCGACGGCGCGCACTTCCTTCCACACCAAACTGCAAAAGCTCTGTCCGACCATGTCTCTTTGATGACTCCATAACCAGATCCCTTAAACCGTTCAACTCTTCCTGGAACACACTCTTCTGCTCGGCAGACAACGTAGCGTCCGAGAAGTCCGCTTCCACGCCTTTGTCGGGCGGGATTTCGGGCTTCGGCGCTTCGACTATCTCAGCGGGACGGTCACGTCTCCCTTCCACCATCGTCTTCACGGTCTCCGTCGCAACACCGTCCTTCAAGTCACACTGATACGCTCTTGGTCACTACTTCCACGAGACCGCGGTTTTCAGACCGCTCTGGCTCGAGCCGTCCGAGCCTCACGACCTCCACGTAGGGAGAGATGTCTTTCTCGCGCTTTGGGTACAGACCCACTCCATGCATGGCTTTGGCCACCAAGTACAAACAAGAGCTGTCAAAGTCCACTGACGCCTTGGTTCGTAGTTCTTTCTTCTCTTTCGGGCTCGCCTTGTCGGCTTCGTGTTCGAGTAGCTTTTTCTACACTAGCTCGGCGCACTTCGAATGATAGCGTTCTACCCAATCTGAGAAAATTACCCAGTCAGGTAGCGGAACGGAGTCACGCTTCGCCAACTCGGCCGTCACGGTGAGAAGCTGCCCCCAGTCCACATCGGGCACTTTGTCCCGGATGGACAGTCCTCGAGGCGTTTCTCCGTCTTCGGGCCGATGGGGCACCGTGTCCACTGGTCTGTCGCCCTCGTCTCTCACCTTCTTCAGACATTCATACACAGTTCTTCTTCCTAGAGCTCGGATCACCAGCGGCGAAGTCTCCACCGTCGGCTCCTCACCGTCCTCACTGGCCTTTCCGGCTGAATCCTCCTCCAAACCTCCACAAGCTGGAACGCCGATGTTCAAGTACACCACAGCTTCCGTTTCTTCAGCGTTCATTTCATTCTCAGGCGGCACGTTCTTCTTGATTTTCTCAACACCTTCCGGTGGTAGTCCAAAGCGTTCGATGATCACACTAGTCGAGTCGGTTCTCACTGGTTCAGGAACGGTCGAAGCGTCCCTAAAATCACGGTTCGCCCGCTTTGCCTCGGTCGAACTCTTGAGCGTCTTTTCAAACCAATCTTGCCCGTATTCAGGGGAGGTCATATCTTTCTTGGATGCTCCCTTCGTCCTTTCGAGTACGTCGACCGGCAAGCCCAAGTAGCTAGTCATTTCTTCGATCGACAGTCCCTTCCTCGCTTCAGCAATCTTCTTTACACACTCTTGTAGTTCAATTTCGTCCAGCGGATAGAGCCGATCCTCCAGTTCCTCATCGTACTCCTCCTTCTCAACAGCTACGTCCGTGCCAGCCATGACCATCACTTCTTGGCCCGGCGCGCACTTCTCCATGGTTCCCAGTTCATCGTCCAAAAACAAGCGCTTGAGGGGCAACGGTTCCACAGTGCCACCTCGCTCGTCCTTCACGGTTTCGCCTGACAACTCGACCTTGTCACTTTCGTTTGGCACGGTTCTGAGCCCGCTTCCGTCCTCTGGCTCAGGAACACTCGTCACGACGCTCTCTTTCAATTCTTCTGCAACCGTCTCATTCACGGCGATCACATTCTCCACACGGTCAATCGACCCTTTCGTGTTGTCGTCCGCCTTCTCTTCCACAAACTCGCCCGCCTCGGGACACGCAACTGACTCACTCGGCTCAGCCACGTCCTTTGGCTCACCAACACGCCCGACCGGACTCTCTTTCACTCCGTCACAAACGCCCACGACCGGGCACTCCTTCACTTCGTCACCGTTCTTGGGCTCCGCCAGCTCTGCGTCAGCGGCACGGTACACCCAAGTCCGTCCTCTCTTCGTCTTTAATTCGTCATTTCTCTTCACGCTCACCACACTCTCAGGGACGGCAACTGCAGCGTTCTTCTTTTCTTCACGCTCACGGTTACCCTCCGAGCCGTTCTTCGGGTCAGAGGAAGGAGCAGCTCTCCCTTCCCCCTCCTCTCGCCGTCTTCACTGCTCGGTTTGCTGCTTCGCGTCGAGGTCTCTCAGCCTCTTGATAGTCGGGCAGCCCTCGATAGTGTGACCCTCTACCTGGCAAAACGAGCACCAGCGACGACCGTTCCCGTAGCCTCCCGAGAAGCCCCCAGGTTGCTGTTGGGGCGGCGGCGGTTGGTCGCACTCGACCTGCATGTGGCCGAATTGATTGCACCGGCGGCACGTAAACGATTGACGGCGGCAGTTTGCACGACCGTGTCCTCGGTACTGGCAACGCCCACAGATAGGAGCTCCATCTTGGTCTCGCCCATCGTCGTCCATTCGAATACCACGGAACCCTTGACTGTTCCTCGGAGGCTGTTGCTGCACAGACGATGGGGGAACGGACGGTACGGTCGCCATCGTCTGCATCGCATAATGCGGCTGAGGCGAGGCACGCAGCTCGTTGTTCACCTTGCTCCTCCACTCCTTCTCGTCCTTCACAAACGAACGCACTTCCTGTGCCAGTGCCTTGACTTGGTCCACCATCGGCTTCAGGATAGCTGGCGTCTCGGACGCAGCCGTAGCCTTGGCCGGCGTAGCTTCCTCAAAGTCCTCATCCTCGTCCACAGGACGGTACATGTCCTTCACCATCAGCCACTCGCACGCTTCAGGGATGTCACGAGCCGGGCTCGAGTCCAGAATAGCCAACATCCGACGGTTGTTTAGACCGTGACGGAACAGTTGATAGCGCATCCGGGCGTCGGGGTAGTCCAGCGAGTCACAAAGGTCGGTGACACGGTCGCTCCATTCCTCTATCAACTCTCCGTTCTGGCGCTTGGTCGAGTGCAACCGTTCCCAGAGCTCATCCGCAGTACGGCTCAAAAAGTGGTTGTGGAAACGCACTTTCAACGTCTTGAACGTCTTGATGTGCGAGTTGTTCCACCAACGCTCGGCTTCACGGCCCTTCAACTTCTACTGAAACACTAGTAGACGGCTCTTGTCCGGCAAGCCTTCGGTGTTCTCTTCGAACGCTTCCCAGAAGGTGCGCGCTCACTCCACGGTCGTAAGGTCCGAGTAGAAGAACGGTAGCACTTTCACGACACGCGACGTGGCTTGCGAGACGGATATCAAATTAACCGGTACGGTCGCAGTCGGCTGCGCAGGGAACGGAGCGGCGTTCCAGGCGTTCGCCCCTGTCGTCACTCCACCCTTGGTAGCAGGAATCCCACCGTTCTTGGTCAACTTCTTCTTCTTAGGAGGAGCTGGAACGGTTGAGGGCTTCGCCGGCGTCGCGGTAGTCGCGACCGTCGTCGCCTTCTTCGCCGTTTGCTTCTTCGTCTTTTCCTTCTTAATGACAACCTTGGCCGGAGCGTTCGCAGCAGGCGCCGTGCTCCATCCGGGACACGGCGTCCAACCGAACGGTCTCGGAGGCTCACGCGGCGGAACAGGCCAAGGCGTTTGGTTCCAACCGTACGCCGGACTGTCGGGACGGCGGACTTCAGCACCCGTGTACACTGGGATAAACCCACTCGGACGGCGGCCAGGAGGAGTCTCTTCTCGAGCTCGCCCATATCCACCGTACTCAGCCGGCGGCGGGAAGTACGCTCCACCGTACCCATCGTAGCTCTGACCACCAGAGGACATCCACCGTGCTCGCGCCACTTCGGCGGCGTAGCGTTCCTCGAGCTCTCGAGCTCTCGACGGCAGCGAGCAGCGTCAGCCTCTCGCACGAAGTCAGGCTCCGTCTTCACCCTGTCCCCTTGGTCTGCACCTCCATCATCTCCATCTTCGTCACCTTCATCATCTTCATCATCTTCATCATCATCCTCGCTATGCTCGGCGGCAAACCTCTCTTCAGCTTCCTTCTGCTCTTCCTGGTGCTGTTGCGCCCACAAGGCACGGAGCACGCTGGTACGGCCTTCATTCTCTTGGCCTCCCACGCTCACACTGCGCCTCAACGGCGTTGGTAGCACGGTCGACGGTTCTTCTTCACGGTCTTCTTCACTGCTTTCCGACATATTCAATTCTTGACTCTCCAATTCACTCAACTCCCGATCTCCAACAAACTTTTTCTCCACAATAGACTTCTTTCCGGTACAAACGACTCACAAACGGCTTCGCAGCACGGTCCTCCTTCTAGAACCGTTCCTTGCGTCCGTCCTGGCTCGACTCGTTCGGCACAGCCCCGACTTGCGCTAGCGATCCTTGACGCTGCTGGTCGACACGCTCCTTGGAGCTAGGCTCCGAACGATCTCCGGACTCAGTAGACTGACGCTTGGTACGCTACGGCAACCTCCAACACTGTTCCACAGCGAGGACGATGCCCTGCTTCTCCACCACGTGTCGCGAACCGTCCCTTTGGGTGGGACCGTCCTGTGCTGTATGGGAACGGAGGCGAAGGTTGCTTCAGAAGAAAGCTGTAAGTGAGCACTAACAAGACCGCACACACAAAAAGATGCAGCTTGTTAGCCTTAAAGGTAAATTCACGATTGACCAGATTCTCCCTGCGTTCATCTTATTCCGTTCCTTGCGCCCTTGGATCCGCTCCGCACGCCACACTCGCGTCATCCTCTCGCGTCTTGGCGACACCCCGTCTTGTCCTTCCGTACCTTCATCCCTCTCTCCTAGTCGCTCAGGCTTCGTGCCATCCGTCCTTGCCCATCTCCGGACGCCACCGTGCTTCTCCTCGTACACCCTTCCTTGCCCGACGCCCGCGAAGTACCGCGCCGCCAGCCACCAGCGTCCAAGCCTTCCCTCCTTCGCTCCCTCGCGCCCCCAGATCTGTGTTTTGCAGAATGGGAGGCCGAGTACCACCAACGCGCCCGCTGCGACAGTGCCGTATAGTCCAACGCAGTGCACGGCAGCACCACGGCGAGCCCGTTACCCTCTGCTTACTGACTGCACTGCAGCACCACGGCGAGTCCGTCACCCTCCAGTTACTGACTGCACGGCGCCGCTTCGCAACGCAGCGTGTCAAGCATCTGATTGCCAGCAAGGACGGTAGTTAACCCGAGCGGAACGGTACGGACCGATTCCACTCGGGACACAGTGGCGAACCACCAAACGTGGGTGATTGTATCGCTTTCAACAGCGTACTGGTTTGTGGTTCTTGCTGAGGCATGGTGAGGAGGGGGGCGGGCTCCGTGAATGAAGAAACTGTGGCGAAAGGGTTGAAGGAACTTCGCGCTGCTGTAGCGAAGTGCAATCTACGCGACGTCAACAACATGAATGAAACTTCGTTTTTTACCGTAGAAAACCTAGGGGAAATCGGCTGGTTAAAGTACTGATTGTTGGAGGAAATATATTATTTTGGGGTTGCTGGTCCGAAAATAAATTATTTTATAAAAATACGTAGTACAGATTTATTTTAGGAAGTATTTAATTTTGGGCCTTAATACCAGCCGGCGAGGGATAATCCGCCTAACTACAGTTGTAAAGCGGAAGGTGCTCAGCATGTCCACGACGGCGTCAAGACTGATGCGCTCGCTAGGCTCGTAGCAACACATGTGCTGGATCATACTCCACTGGAAATCGTTGAGCTTCTTGGGGCGAGGCGGCAGAGCTTTCCGCTTCGTCACGTGGAACTTCACCGCTGCCTCGGGCAAGCCAGCCCACGGGAATGTCCCGCTGATTAGCTCAATAACGCACATTCCAAAGCTGTAGACGTCCGACATCGTCGTGGGGTTTTCGCCTAGGAGGCACTCGGGGGCCTTCCAGGGCACTGCGCCCGCGTCGGAGTCAGCAGGGTGGCGGCCTTTTCCATCACGCTTCAGGACTTTGACACTCATGCCAAAGTCACCAAGTTTGACGGTCTTGTCGTCCAAGCCTACCATGAAGTTATTTTCCTTCAGGTCGCAGTGGACGAGTCCGCGCTCATGCAGATACTTCAGCCCAATTCCCATCTGAGCCAGACATTGCATGCTATCAGCGGGATCGCTACTTTTCTCTTCGTATTCATATCCCGGCCTGGCACTTGCAAGCGACTTCAAATGAGAGTTCAGAGATGTCGATTTGGCTCGCTCGCAGACGAAAAAAGGTTTCCCGATGTGGCAAGCTCCGTAGAGTTGAACCACGTTCTGGTGGCTTAACATAAACCAGTTGTCCGCTTCACGACGAAACAACTCCATTTGTCTTGCGGTGGTGCCTGCTGGCAAATGCTCATTATGGTTCATAACCTTCACCACAACCTCCGTATCGAACCATTTGCCGTAATACACGTCTCCAAAGCCACCCTGGGCAATAAGTTTACCCAGCACTACCTCGTAAGGAGGGATGAACCAGCCAGGAACCACCTCAGCGCTGCCCCCTATGGTATCCAGCACCGCGAGCGCCTGTGACATCGCCTTCAGAACAGAGTTGGGGTAGGAGCTTCGGCATTTGTGTAGCTCAAACTGAAGCAGCATCTGCGCTTCTAGCCTGGTCCTGGGGTCACTCAGCTGCCGCTTCAACTCCTCCGTATTTTTTAGGCATGCTTGAAACGAACGGAGCTGCTCCCGACGAGTCTTGCTCCATTCAAGCTGCCAGTCATGGATATCTCGAGAGTCATTTTGAAAGTCTTGAGAGTCATGAATGTCAGCATGTGCGACGGGAGTTGATGCAGGTGCAGAGCGTATTTCAGCTACTGTCAGAAGACGATCAATCTCGTGGTGGAGAAGACCGACCTTCTGGAATACTGCGCGTGATGCGCAGAAGCTGGCCACGTTGCTGGTCAATTGATCTGCTTGAAGCTGGCGCTGCGAGAGGAGATCGTAGAGTAGATCCAAGACACCCACAAATCCTTTCACAACGGTAGTGCCGTCCTCGATATTTTCACGTAATTGGACCTGTTCGTGAAGATCTTTCAGACGATAAATCACATGCTGGAGAATTTTCCCAATGATCTCTGGTATCTCCTTGCACTTGTGCTCTAGAAAAGGCATTGCCCTCGCAACACTTAGGTTCACTTTTCGCACGATGAAGTCGTCAATATTATGTGGAGGGTTATACGATTCATGGCCATCCCTTGAATCGTCATCTCCAGTAGCTGAAGCACTGCCAAATACTTGCAACTGATGCACAACATACCAAATGTCAACTCTCTTTTCAGGGTTCGCTGTACACATCCGTTCAACCAAGTACCACTTCCGTTTGCTTAGGAACTCTGGGCGTTCCTGCGGCAATACGAGAACCTTTTCATCGCCAAACATGCCACCTCGACTGGAGTCACGGACAGATTCATCGTTGCGTCCACTTCCCTCGATCTGAACAAACGCTGCGTCAATGTCCAGGTCGTCCTCGACACCAGCTTCAGCACTTGAGCCCGCCGTTCCCTTGCGAACGAATATGTTTCCATCGACGTCGAGGTACTGCAGTTGTTCGTGCACCTGGCGGTCCGCTCCAATGCGACGCATAATTCGGCGTGTGATCAAAGACCGAGCAGGCGTGGACGTTGTCGAGCTCGTAGAGACGGAAGCGGAGGCAGATCCCTCGCTTTCGACGACATTTCCATCTGCGTCCACATACTGCACCTCCTCGTGGACTTGTCCGTCCGTGCCAGTGCGTCGGACGATAATTCGGCGTGTGATCAAAGACCGAGCAGGCGTGGACGTTGTCGAGCTCGTAGAGACGGAAGCGGAGGCAGATCCCTCGCTTTTGACGACATTTCCATCTGTGTCCACATACTGCACCTCCTCGTGGACTTGTCCGTCCGTGCCAGTGCGTCGGACGATAATTCGGCGTGTGATCAAAGACCGAGCAGGCGTGGACGTTGTCGAGCTCGTAGAGACGGAAGCGGAGGCAGATCCCTCGCTTTCGACGACATTTCCATCTGCGTCCACATACTGCACCTCCTCGTGGACTTGTCCGTCCGTGCCAGTGCGTCGGACGATAATTCGGCGTGTGATCAAAGACCGAGCAGGCGTGGACGTTGTCGAGCTCGTAGAGACGGAAGCGGAGGCAGATCCCTCGCTTTCGACGACATTTCCATCTGCGTCCACATACTGCACCTCCTCGTGGACTTGTCCGTCCGTGCCAGTGCGTCGGACGATAATTCGGCGTGTGATCAAAGACCGAGCAGGCGTGGACGTTGTCGAGCTCGTAGAGACGGAAGCGGAGGCAGATCCCTCGCTTTCGACGACATTTCCATCTGCGTCCACATACTGCACCTCCTCGTGGACTTGTCCGTCCGTGCCAGTGCGTCGGACGACAACACGCCGCACAGTTTTCCTAGGCGTCGAAATGGGGCGAGTGACCGTCGTTCTCCCAGATGAAGATATCCATCGACGAACATTGTAAATGGCTAGTCCAAATGCAAAAATGTCGTTCGACATACTCCACGTGGGAGAATGAGACTTGTTCAGGTCTTTGTCGTCGCCATCTGCAGCTGTCAAAGCCACCGAGCTGAGTTCATCTTGCAACGAGGTCGACGTTTGGCTTTTGACGAGGACAAGCCCTAGTCCACTCAATACACCACACGCTGTAACGTGATGACGAACCAACAGCCTGCCATCATCGAAGTTATTGTATCCAAGTCCACGTTCGTGCAAGTACTGAAGTCCAAGGGCCCACCCGAGAAATGGCTCCCACGACTGCAAATTTGCGCGGCTCGAAAGTAAAGGCTCTGCCGGCTCATGCACGACGAAAGGCTCCTTGCCGATATGACACGCGGCTAACATTTTGGCCACATGGGGGTGATTTAGATCCGCCCACACGGTTGCCTGGCGCAGACATGCCTCTTCATGATCCTCCCAGCTCGTGGGATCTCCCGACCCCGTTTGCAAGACCTTTCCAGTCGTACACTTGCTCACTCGAACCGCATCCAGATAGTAGACCCCGCTCTCACACACCAGATCGATTGGGGGCACGAACCAGCTCGGGGGGGTTCCTACCAGCACAATCCCCGACTGACGCGCCACCTTATCGTACACATCCGACATGACGTCCAGCTCCTCGGGGGTCAGGATGCTGTGGTACATCGTTATATCATGCTTCAGCCATGTCAGAAGCTCCATCTGCTGTGTCTCGTCGCCCATGAACTCCAGCAGATTCTGTTCGTCACTGAGAATCTGCTGGAACCGGTACACGCGCTCTTGGCGCTCGAAGCTCAGTTCCTCTCGCCACTGCATGACCTCCGCTGTCTTCTCGAGCTCCATAACTTCCACGTATGACTCCACCACGCGTCCGAAACGGAGTAGGATGTTCACAACGCGTCCGGTCGCCGCCAACTTGAACAGCACTCGAGTCTCGGACTCGTAGGCGCGCAACTGGACGCTGAGGTTCAAGCCCCGACGGCAGGCCGTGTGATTAAGCACGAAGTCATTGCGCAGAGCCACCAAGTAGTCTCCCAGTCGGTCGGCCGTCCGGATAACCTTCTTCGGGCGGTTGCTTCGGTGCCACCGATTCGAATGCAATGGGCGGTGGGCTATGGGCGAAGTCGAACTACCGGTAGTTCGATCTCTAGGATAACTAGTTGTCGTGTTCCCATCCAACTGCACTGGATTCCCACCTTCAAATGTGCCGTTGCGCAGTATATTTACAACAGCACTTGCATTGATCCGATCATGAGGGTCAAAACAACACATTCGCGATATTAAACTCCACAGAGACTCAGATAGCTCTTTTGGACGTGGTGGGAGCATTTTTCCCGTGGTGACATTTTGTCGCACCACACTGTCAGGAATCTTCCCCCAAGGATATGTCCCTGTAGCAGCTTCAAGGAAGCACATGCCGAGCGAGAAAATATCCGACGCACAAGTTGAGGCCTCGCCAACCAGACACTCGGGGGCTTTCCACTGAAACGCACCTAACGCTCCCTCACAAAAGCTCGAGCTAGCACGGTCCGCAAAAAAGCTTAGACCAAAGTCGGCAAGTTTCGTTACTGCGCTATCGAGATCTGTTTCATGAGCCAACCAAACCAGAATGTTGTTCCCCTTCAAGTCTCCGTGGACAATGCCCCGGGCATGAAGATTTTCCAGTCCCAAGGTAGCATGTAAGATGCACTCGTGCAAACGTTCTCCACGCTCTCGCTTCAAAAACACCGGTAGCGTTTTGCCAATCGCATGCTCACAGACGAAGAACGGGTGAGTTATGTGGTTTGCGCCATACAACTGAAGCAAATGTTTATGGTTCAGCCTAAACCATAGTTCGGCTTCTTGAAAGAACTGATCACGGTTCATTTTCTTGCTTTGATCCGTCAGCACTTGTTTCACCACAACATTTGTCCCCAGCCATTTAGCAGCATACACAGCGCCAAAAGCTCCACTGTCGATCGCATTCTTACGACTAACTTCCTCCACAGGAATAAACCATGTTGGTAGCAAGGAATCCTCAACCACATTTTCACCGTCATCACTTTCCACGTCACTTGAACTATCTACCGTGCCTTCAGTCAGTGACGTCAATGTTTTTTGTTGTGTGCGCCAAAGTAATTTGTGTGGAGATACCCACCGATGTAGTTCTGAGGAAAGTAGTATCCCTGAACCACTCGAGATCAACTTGTCTATATCCTGCTGCAAACTATAGTTGCGGTTCGCAATTGTACGAGAAAGACACAGTGACGATTCCGAGCAATATGAATCGCATCTCTTTTCCAGTTTTCGGAAGAAGTCCCACACAATTAGAGAATAGTCTTCTACTAACCCTGCCGGTAAAGGGTTAGTATAAGCCACGAGCTGTCCGTACAAATCAATCAGGCGTTCGTACACACAGCGGTTGACTTGGGTAAATTCATCTACTTGATCGCACAATTCATCTACGTCTCGTAGAATGTCAGCAATCGTTCTTCCAGCACTCTGGAAAATGAACAAACTAATGTCATCAACTGGGCGCTCCAAACTTTGAAAAGATTCTCCCTCAAAGTATTCTTGCTGTAGATATTCTTCGATTCTTTGACTTTTGTCAATATCCCGCATCCTCTTTACTAGGTCGGTCAGAGAGTCAACGGCACCAAAGCTGAGCAGAAGACTCCACTCCTCCTCCTTAACGAAGTCCGGTTTGTCATGCGGGAGGTTCGAGTCACGTGCAAGGCTACCATAGCCACGAGAGCTTGCCAAAGCCGAATAAATCGCCTTACCAAATGATACGATATCGGCTTGGTGTGCTCGGCTTGTATCATTCTGGTTTGTCCCGTCCTGTAAGCGTACCAATCCCATGCCAGTTAGTATGCCACGTTTTGCTGTTTTATTGTAGCGAAGTGTTTCGTCTTTCATTTCCTTATGAATAAATCCACGTCGATGGATATAATCCAGACCAACAGCGCAATCACTGTAAACAGACCAGGTACATGGCCCAACCCAGTCTTCTTCGTGCAAGACAAATGGCGAGCCAACATGACACCCGCCAAAGAACTTTCGTACGTGGGGATGGTGTAGGGTGGCCAACGCTGCTGCTTGTCGTACACAAGCTTCCTCTCCGTCGTAAACACTTGATCTCCGCGCCCCATCGGGCGATGATGCTACGAACCATGTCGGTAGTCGCCCGACTACCAAGTTGGCTCGCCGCACTATCGTATCAAAAACTGCAGAAATGATGTCAAGCTCGCGAGATGTCAAGATCGAGCCGAATTCGTCCACCCCGTGCTTCAGCAAGGTCAGAACTTCGAGCTGCTGGTCTTCATCCCCCATTTCCACCAGTAAATCTTCATCTCGAGTCGACAAATTTTCATAGAAGTCCATGCGTCTAGCACGCTCAGTCTCCAAAATACGGCACCACTCATCTCGTGTCGTAGTAGTGAAGTTATTGAGAATGTGGAGCGAAGTATCGATCCCTCGCTGAATCAGCTGGACAACTCTCCCAGTATCGGCTAACTTTACCAGCAGCCGTGACTCGATCTCGTAGGCCCCAAGATGATCGAGTAGTTTCTTACTCCACGCAGCGATTGGTTTGTCGTCTTTCGCGCGACGCGCAGCTTCCAGCAGCTTCGATATGAGGTCATCTCCGATAAGGTCGAGCGAATGAATCAGATCCGTTCTAGAGGAAGACCAGCGACTGTTGACCTCACACAGAGGATCGACGAGACGGCTCCACCACAAAAGTTGTGGAGGGTCGTCGCTCATGGTTGCTCCTCTTCGTCTTGGTGGCGCTTGTGCGTCGACGGTGTCGATCGGAGAATGAAGCTCGCGGGTCGCAGCGACCGCTGATTTATTGTCTGGAGTGTAGGATACTTCTGGTACTTTCTGCCCCTGGTTTGTTTCCTGCCAATATGGGGGGGGGGGTGAAATCAATGAGGGAAGAACTTGGTCGCGCTGGTCGGTAGCATAACTGGAGTAGATCTACACGTTGAAGTAGCGTTTGTCACTTCATGGTCTCCTAGCGAACAGTAGCGCGCTCGAAGTCTCTGTCGAGTTCTCTTCGCGCACGAGATCTTTCAGCCACCCAGGAGGAGTACACCATTTGGACGTAAATGTTTTTCTTCTTCTCGTAAATCGATTACTCAACAACCCAACTTCCTAAATAACGGACAGTACTAGAGTATCTCCGAATCTTGCGGCTAATTCTGCAAAAGGGTCACAACGTGACTTTGGATGACGAGGTCAGCTTAAACGCAGCGTCACTTCTTGGCAGGAGACAGAAGGAGTCTGACGAGAGCGTATTTACAGAGTTCCGTGGCAAATCCGCCCTCATCAGACTGCTTCTGCCTCGCTTCAACCGCTCGCCTGATGCACTACGCAACACTACAGTAGTTAACCGCTAGCGCAAGCAGGGGTTAGTACCGTATAGTGATATTCAGTATCTCTCTGATATCATCAGCTCAGTACTATAGTACTCTTAAAGTAATACTTGTGAAGGATTCTCATCTAGTATGAGTGTCTCTCAATTAGGCCCTCATTTAGGACAGGAGGAAGATCACCATTTTCAAACCGCGTTAAAGCGCAACAAACGAAGCATGGATTGTGCCATGAAGGATTGTTAACAAAGCGATGAGGTCCTTGTAGTGATTTACTGGCAGTGAATACTACGTAGTAAGCCCGATAATGATGTTCATATAAAGTATTCTAGTGAGATTATTTATCAATTTCAGAGGTCGTTCGCATATCAAATACTTTGCTACGGTGTATACTGATATTATTTATTGTGAAAACCGGCCAGAATGTCTAATCCGAATCTAAATCGGCCGCTTTAGAGTCTTATTTAGAGTAGTATACTCTTATTTATTTCGGGGCCAGTCGTATTTAGATATAGTTACCCTCGGTTGGACTCCAAATTGAAACAGGCGCCAATCGCATTTAGAGCCGATTAAACTATTAATAGGCCGAAATGCCGACTTGCAAGTCGGGATTCCAGGCTCTTGTTCATATATAATTCTGTTGCGCAACATATAATGGAAACCCTCGCCCGCGTGACCGCGAACACTCCGCTTGGAGCTCTTCCGCACAGAAACACGGATGACCCTTGACGAAGCCATCGATGAACCGTAGGACGGGAACAGGTAGCATGACCACATTTTTGCGCCCTCCGGGCATTACGTGTCCTTGAATTGAACCATCGGAGAACAGTACACGCGCTGATACCAAAAATCCGGCCTACTCGCGCACACGGTATGCCGTACGCATAGTGCAAATTACCGCACGCCAACGGAACTCTGCTGCGGGCATGGCGTCGAAACTCGACATAATTGTGCATTTATTCTCTCCCTGACTAGTGCTTGCCCTCCGCCGCGCTAATAGCTGGCTTAATACGAGTCGATCGCTTGATACGACGCCACTCCGGTTTAGGCCTCTGAACCCCCTTTAGTACCCATATTTAAATAATATTGAGTGCGATTTAGCTATCATCCGATGCGTGCAAAACCCTGATTTACAGGCGATTCCTCGGTTTTCACAATAACGTGTAAGATTATTTTGGGTGCTTATTCATCTTAGTAGTAGTGGAGTAGTACTACTAATATTATTAATACAACTACTACTACTATCCGTTTGTTGGTATTTCCAAGTAGTAGTAGTAATATTTCTCCAATCTCAAAGCCCCGGTAGTTCCGGTAATAGTACTACAGTACCAAGTTTTGGGGTCTACTATTAACCACAGGCCTCTTTAAGGTCCTACAATTCACTGGTAGTGAAAGGGTTAACCCTTTTAATGGTGAGTTTTTGGGAAATCACCACGATTAGCTTAATCGTGGGCTGAGATGGCAACTTAATTGTGGTATGGTGTGAGATAATACAAACAGTAGGTTAACTGTATTTGAATTTGAAGTGAGGTACATTAATGTCAATTAACCACGGCTAACGCCACCTAATGCCCATTCCCTCCGTTGCCAATGATGCTACCCGAGGGTTTCCGTGCCAGCCGCCTGCCGAGGGCAGGTTTCGGTATCACGTGGAGGTTACACTGTAGCCTCCTCGACCGCAGATGCTGTCGATTCTGCAAATTCCCGAAGCCACCGCTTCACGTCTCGACCAATGTGGCCCTTGACTCCATCCCATCGCGTCCCAGCCTGCTGCCACTCGTGTTCCTGCCACTCCATGGCGTGTCCTGCCGTCTGCGCTGCCCGCGCCAGCGCCTGTGCGGCACGGTTGTATTCCCGGTCTTGGATCAGCCAACTGCATACATCCGCTGCATCCGCCAGTCGGCGGGTCTTCCAGTAGTCGCCTTGAAGATGTTGCGCCCTTGGTGGTGTCCTGGTAAGCAGTTGCTGCAGAGCCACCGGGTGATCCCCCAGGACATGGGCAGGGCCCCAATGGTTGCTGATGCAGCGACGAAGTCCCCTCAAGAGACCCATATGTACGCTTTGTGACAGTGTGACTGTCGCCCCCGCATACCTCGCGTAGCCGACCTGGACCACCCGGTATGTACCGAAACCCGGTATGTACCGAAACCCGGCCGCAGCCGTAGTATCACGGTGCCACTGCTGCATTTTTGCGTTGTGCCATCCCGAGTCCCCGCGATGAGGAGAAGGTAGATGGGGGAGGCTCCAGCCGGCGAGGCCGGGCAAGCATCGCCGCCCCCGCCCAATGCCCCACATATAATCGAGGACAGTCTATTAATAGCCCCGACGTGGGGCGGAATGTCCGTGGGGTAATCTCGTATGGCATCTGTGTACCCATGGTACAACCGCTGCCGCAGGCATGCCGTATGGTAGGCCGCCGTCACGTCATTGAGTGCGTCGAAATGCGCTACTCTCCAGCGCCAGACTGACAGCAGGTAGAGAGCCGCGCCGATGCTCCAGCAGTTCTTTAACATTTGGTCCACCAGTCCTCCCAAAGCTGCTGCCTGTGCGTCGGGCAGTGTAGCTACATATTGACCCGTTAGACGGGTCAGCGTCGTCGGTAGGGTCGGAAGGGCGAGAGCAAAGATCGCCTCCTCGAAAGACTTCAACTTCAGGCCTGCCGCCGTCCAGCGCCCTAGGAGGACCTCCCTCAGTGTCCGGGCTGCCACACAGTCCCAGAACACATGCTGTAAGTCGACTCTCCCAATCCTCTCGCACCCTTGATGAGGGCATCCCATGCCCGCCGTGACCGGATTGTAGGTGGAGATGGCGTGGAGCTTGATTCTGAGGAGGAGTTGCTCCCCCCACGGGTTCAGCCCCACTATCCTCCTTAGTCTGTGCCACGACAACTCCTTCAAACCCGCAGCCGCCCCCGCATTTGATGCTGCCCATTTGTTTTGACGCGTTGCGCTGTCCGCCAGTCCCTTTATCCGGGCTTTAGCCCCGATCTGGGCCTTGTACGCCTTTCTCGGTGTCCGCCAGACCCTTGTGCCGATCCACAGGCACACCATGCGCGCTAATCTCGGATGAGGGTGCACTCGCGTGATCCTGGTCCCGGATCCCACCTCACGTTGCATGACCTTCATCAAGCTGCGGTGGGAGGAGACTGGTGGCTCCGCACGTACTGGGTTGAGTGCAGGTGATAATGTCACTAGCTGTCTGGCGCTGTTCAAACCGCGGCGTATCGGGGTATGGTCCTCATCTCGCGTGCAGTATCGAATGTCGCCATTATGACTGCCCGGCGTCATCATCTGCGGGAAGTTCAGCAATAGTAACTGCATTAAGCTTCCGATGTGCCTTTGCATCGTCTTAGTCAGACGGAGCCCGAGTGCCGTGGCCACGAGGCGATTCGTGTGTGTCCACTTCCAGTGAAGTACATCTTTCAGCTGCGCCCCGACCGAGCAAATACCCCAGAACCGCGTGCGCGGATGTACTATTTTCCCCGTTTCGGAATACAGCCTCAAATCCGAGAGGACTAAGTAAGGCATCCACTCGGTACAGAATGCGCCATTCTGCACGTACTCAGTGCTGGTGTATGTATCCCATAGACTGCCCCGCAACGCAGAGGCATCAATGAGCAGTCGACGCCCCCGCCATTGCAAGCCAAGCGGCCCTCTGAAGAGCAACAGGCATCCGAGGGCGACTACCATGTCGGCTTTACCCGTGACCGCCGCCACCCCGCCGTATACGTTGCACAAAGTAAGTCCAGTGGCCCACAGCGACTTAGTGAGGCGGGGTGTCTGGGTCGGCCGTGGTGTATGTCTTGGAGTGATATAGAGGGGTTGTGCCGTGGCTGCAGTACCTGCCCCTGCCACCACGTCCCCGACTATCTGCATTGTCTGATCCGCCTCCAGCGCGTAGCGCGTTCACTGTCACCGCTGCGTGAGCGAGAAGTTCCAGCTTGAGGTCTGGGACGGCCAGCCCTCCATCCTTCCTGGGCAATCCGGCCACTTGCTTGTTCAGCCACGCCCGCCCCCCGACTGCGTCGGCCGAGAAGCGTGCGTGCCAAACGAAGTTATGTATCATTCGCTGAAACGACGCAATCAGCGTCGAGGTGGGCCACTGATGTCGGCCAATGTACAGTAGTTTGGGGATGACGACCGCTGCCACTACCATGCTGCGCTGGTCCGCAGTCATGGTTTTCCGCGTTGCCAGGGCCAGCCTCGTGATGAGCTGCGTTCTTGCCAGCTGCCAAGTATACTCCGGGTCTGGCACACTGCCGACCGGCAACCCCAAATATCGCGATAACTTAGTGACTGTCTGCACCCGCAGAGGTGCCGGGAGTGGTGCGATGTCAGGTATCGCGTCAGGGTTTAACGCAATAACTAGAGTTTTGCCTTCATTGAGCCTGAGTCCGGAAGCAATGGCGAATTCCGCAGTGATGGCCAAAATGAACCCCACTTCTCGTTCCGAACGGACATAGCTGGCCGAGTCGTCGGCGTATCCGCCGATCTTAAGCCGCACCGTGCCCGCCTCGCTCTTCAATAAGATGCCGTGAATGCGAGGGTCAGCGTCAATGCGTCGATATAGGGCCTCCAATACAAAGAGAAATAGTAACGGGGCAAGAGGGCAGCCCTGCCTGATACCGCAAGTCACTTTGACCCAGCGGGAGTGATAGCCGTTGGCTAAGAACCGTACTTTAGTGCCGTCGTGCAAGGCTTGCAGGGCCGTGACATACTCAGCCGGGCACCCGAGCCACCGCAACACATCATACAGGAATTCGCGATCGACGGAGTCATAGGCTTTGCAAAAGTCTAGGAGGAGCGCCAGTGCTTTGGCCATGGTGGGGTCGGCTTGTGCGGCCGCTTGCGCCGCTGTATAGAGGTCGATCGTCGAATGGATGGTCCTAAATGGCACAAATCCATTCTGGTTTGGGTGGATAATTGTGCCTAGCTTCAGACTGGCCCTCGTAGCCATCATGCGTGTCAAAATCTTGTAGTCCGTGTCCAAGAGTGCAAGAGGCCGAAAGTTGAGCGGATTCGAGGAGTCCCCTCCCTTCCGTAGGCAGAAGATATCTGCTTCGAGAAAGGTGTCCGGGAAAGTCCCGTGGGTGAACCAGCAATTGTAAAGCTTGGTCAGGATGGGGATCAATTGGTCTCCAAAGTCTCGATACCAATCGTTCCCCAGCCGGTCCGGCCCACAGGCCTTGCCAGGCTTGGAAGCCCCTACCGCTGCTGCTACTTCGGCGGATGTGAAGGGCTCCGTCATATCCGCGAGGAGGTCCGTGTACTGCCTATGTTCGCCGAGCCACGGTAACACCGACGCCCTCTCCTCTCTGGTGGACGCTGGTTGCTGGAAAATGGGCGTCCAGGCGTCGGCGAGGGTGTCCGCCTTGTCATGCACCCCCCTCGCCGAGTGCCCGATCGCCGAGTCCAGTCTGTGGATTTCATTATCGGAGTACTTAGTGCTCACCCGTCTGAACATGGCTTTCGTCGTTTTCTTGGAGGAGTGGCCGCCCGCCCGAAAGAGCCGGCGCTGTTGGGCTGAAGCCCGTCCCTTAGTGCAGTCGGTGATCGCATTACGGACTCTCTGGAGTGGAGTCCCTCCTCTTCCGTCCGTCAGAGTGAGCACTTCGAGCGCATCCGTTATGGACTCCACACTGTCCACGACTCCAGCTGCCCGTTCGCGCAGCCGTGCTTCTTGCTTCACTAGGCGACGGATGCGTTGTTTGTAGGAGCTCCTGTCCGTCTTGCGACGGCGTTTTATGATGGCTAATGTCTCTCGTCTCACTGCGACTTTGAAGAGGTCCCAGTCGCGTGCCCATTTTCTTGCATCCGGTGGATCGTCGTCCAATCCGGCGGCGAAGTCCTGTAGCAGGAGGAGTGTGCGTTCCCTAACTGCGTCGGCCGCATTGGAGGGAGGGGGGTACACTTTGGCGGGTTTGCGCACCCTGACCGGGTCCACCGGGCTCCTCAAGTGCAGACGGACTGCACGGTGATCCGCCGACGTCCCTGTGCGGCGGGTTTCCACCGCTGCCACCCAGTCGACCATGGGGGCCGAGACATACCAGCGATCCAGTCGTGCAGTGGCTTCCACGCCGGCGCGGACCGAATACTGGTATGTGTGGGTGGCCTCGTATAATTCGTCCATATTGAGGTGGCCAGTGTCGGTCGGTGGTGCCAAAGCATCAACCAGGCCCCACTTTGCCAGCAAGTTAGCAAAGGCTGGGGATTCGCGGTCGGATGTATGTCTGTACCAGCTTCGGTCGAGGCGTGCATCCATCGTACAATTAAAATCCCCTCCGATCACTAGTTTGTCCACCATCGGCAGTTCTAAGTCTCCAAGTCGCCGATAGAAGGATTCTCGTTTGCCCCGCTGATGGGGGGCATATATGCAGATCAGAAGGAGGGTGGCCCCCACATATGAGCCGGTGATCGCCATGAAGTTGCCGCTCCAGTGTTGCGTGAGGCAGGGTCGTGTGTGCTGCAGTCGCCCGTATGGGTCTATCAGCATCGCCACGCCCCCCTTACGGTCCTCTGAAGGGCCCCAAAAGGAAAGCTCCCTAGCATCGGTGCCGGAACGGAACCCCCACTGTTTGGCATGGTGAGATCGCATGTGCTCGATTTCGCCTTTGAGAACATGAGTCTCCTGTAGGAAGATAATGTCCTGGCGCCCATGAGCGTCCTCCTGCCGGAAGTCACGAAAGAAAGCACCTCGATCCTGCTCGCTGCTACCAAACCCATTCACGTTCAAAGTGACGCAGCTGAATGTCCTGTCCTCTCGATGCAGCCCCCCATCCTGCCCTTGGGCATATTCTTCCCCCTTGTGCTCTTCTCGCTGACGTTTCAAAATCTCTCGTTTCCGTGCGTACTTGAAATCCCTCTGTACCTGCCTTGCATGCTGCTGTGCGGTCGTCGGAGGAAAAAAAGCCCCAAGCGTCCGCTGGCGGGGCACGCGTTTCACGCCAGCCTTCCGCCCGAGGGGCTTCGGCAACGAGGTCGCGGACTGGTGGAGGGCTTGTGTCCGGCCGAGTTGTGCGCGCGAACGCGCTGAGATGGTGTCCTCTGCTGTCGCCGTAGTTGCCATCTCGATTGGCCCCAGTCTGGGATGCGTGTCTGGGGCCGTGTTCAGGGCTGGGCAGCCCTTAATGTCGCCGTGGGGCTGCTAGTCCGGCCGCCATTGCGTCCATCCTAGCTTCCCAAGTCATACCCGTCGGCAGCTGCACCGTGAACCCCCAAGCATCGTCCGTAACAATGCGGTGGCAGACTAGCTGCACCGCGGGGTGTGCCTTGAAGATGGCGCCCAGCTGGGACCGAGGTAGCCCTCCCCATGGAGTTGTTGTCCACGCCCATATGACGTGTGGAAGCGTATGAAGTACGTACCAGCACTCTTCCCGCACTTCCGGTGGGCAAGCACAGTCTGGCGCTGCCGCGTACAGACCGATGAGCCGTTTCCAACGGGTGGGATCCTTCGCCAGCATCCGATCACGATCTGTCCCCTCTGCGATCGTGCATGCCGCCAACCACGTGCGGCAGTATTCTTTCGCCGCAACAGACGCATCGTCCCGTTGAATCACACTGCGTATGGTCGCTACTTGCAGGTCGTAGACCTCCAGCGCTCCCCATGCCAAGAGCAATTCGCTCGGTAGCATTTTAGCCACTATTTCCGGGTATGGTACGTATTTTAGTAGGCTTTGCATTTCTGCGCGGTGTGTCGTCAGCCAGCGCATAAGCGGGAGAAAGTCGGCCGAGGTCCCTTTGAACTGAGGTTTGCGCATCGCCGAGTGATCCTGACTAAGCCACCCGGTGATCGCCGTGGTATTCTCAGCCTTGAGATGACGAAACTTAGAGCGGTCCGACACCAATTCCGGATCCATGTTGATAGCATTGAGAATACGTTGCAGAGTTGGTAGTACCACGTACCCTTGCGGTGATATACGGCTCCGCTGATTGCTGCCGTGTGGCCCCCCTGCAGGGTGGGCAGGTTCCGGGTGTGCATCGTAACGACCCGTGCCGGCAAGAGTATGAATGCGCTCCTCCTCCGCCTCCAGTCCGCTTTCCAAAATGGCGATGTCGTAAGGGTCTCGGTCCAGCGTGGCCAGGTGCAATCTGTCGTGGATAACGTCCAGTCTAGCCCGCCTTTCCATAGCCCCAATGAGGATCGTGTTAGTAGCATCGTCATCATTCAAGTTGTCGACCTGAGCAAGCAGACCCTGACTGTAATCAATATGCGCCTTGACTTCTTCGTACCACGAATGGCTGCGACAGTTAGCCTGAGTGAAATCCAGGTCCCCTCCCGCATGCCATTTGATAGCGATGTCCCCGTGGTGAACCCCATAGAAATGGCCTTCGTGGCGTTTTAGCACCATGAAGACCGGCAACACGTGCAGTCGGGCGTAATGTCCTAGCATAGTCTTAGCCGTAGCATCGTCCATAGCCCCCCCACACCCAGTTTCGTGAATGTCTCCATTGGGTAGCGTGTAGTCGCGGTAGTAATACCTTTGCACATGCGTGTCGTTGTGTTGATCTACGTCGAGCACGAACAGCGGTTCCCGTAGATATTGGGCCATTGCCCGAAGTACTTCTGGCCCCGCCCAGAACGCGGCCGGAATCTGCGAGTTCACTGTGCGCGTGCGCTCCTGGGTGTAGTGCGTATACAAGGCTGCCGTAGCGACGGCGAGGTCGGTGGGTGCCGGCTGCGTAGGGTACAGCCGGCGCAATTCCCTGCATGGATCCACTACTTTGCATTCGACATCGTTGGCCAGGTTGGCCATCATGAGCGTGTATACGCTTCTCTTCATGATGTTTGCGCTTTTAACCACCTCTGCAGTGAATGTCAACTCAATTTCCGTCGTCGAGGTCATCGTCGCGTAGAGGGCTGCGTACGCGCATTGCCCATTGTAAGGCACCTTGGTCAGAGAACCGTGGAACGGGATCAAAAAGGTCGGCAATTGTTGGGGCATGCCCGGGGCAGCTCGGGTCGGCCCAAGACTAAAACCATCTTGGCTGAGAGACGGGTCCCCCGCCTGGGCCGATTCTGGGTCCACCACCCCCGAGTTCATCGTCGCCTCGTCATCTCGGGACGTTTGCGTGTTGTCACCATCTCTGGGCGTTGAGTCGATATCTCCATCCGATTGGAGTGAGTAAGGGAATTCCGATCCCGGAACAGATGCTGGCGATTGTGTGTGCGAGGGTGCTGAGGAGCCGACGTAACTGGATAGCATGTCCTCCTCCGCACTGCGCATCTCCTCATCGACATCCGCGCCCTGCTGAAGTCCTGCCGCTGGAGCCTCCGTGGATTGGTCGGCGGCTTCATCCCCGTCACCTGTAGCAGCAGCCGGCTCCTGCCCTGGGCTGAGTATGGTCTCCATGTGCGGAGGGTACGCGTAGGGCGCGTCATCTGTGTCGTCATCTTCGAGCGACATTGCATCCTCCTCCTCCGTGTCGGCCAGTACGGCAAAACGTCCAAGGGCATGACTTTGCCTGAACTTGGCATACGCAGATGTTTTGCCCTTGGCGGTGCTTGGGGTCAGGTATGTTGTGCCTTTCGTCCTGCCCTCCTTGGGCTTTCCCGTCTTCAACTTCGACTTCGACTTGCCCCCACCTCCGGATGAGGGGGCGTCCTTGGCCGAGGTGCTGTCCAACGCAGCAGTGTGACGGGAGGTCTTTCCTTCCATCGCCTTCGTGGTGTCACTGGATGCCTTCCCGGGAGCCAAAGAGGGGGCGTTCAGGTTAGGATGCAACGCGCGGCTAGTGCATACCGCTGCCGCGGTGTCGTCCCCAGGAGAATGTTCCGTCACCGCCTCTGTCTCCCCGGTGCCAGCCTCCTCCGATACCATGTCCTTCACTTCTGGCGACCCACTTTGCGGTCGCTTCAGCAGCCGTGACTCCGTCACCAGTTCTGCCGTACTGAGCTGTGGGGTGTCGCCTTGACACATTGCCACTGTCCCCGTTAGGTCTCGGTGCAGCGTAGCTAGGAAAAGATCCAGACTGTCTCCATCCGAATGCCTGTACTGAGTCGATGTACCCACGTCATACTCCGGCACCGGCCCCTTGTATGTTCTCCTAAATTTGGCCTGAGTCTTAGCCAACTGCCCTAGTTTGGCTTTGCAAAACCCCGTAGTGTGATATGGTGCGTAGCACCGCGCACACGGTAGTCGTTGATACATGACATGGTGATGCAGGGTGACCGCATGTCCGTGCAATTCAAGCTTTGTTACGCCCCGGAGCATGATCGGGCATTGCTCCGTCGAAAATCTAAGCTGAAAGAAGCCATTGTCAACTATATCAGACGATTCGGCCCTAGACCGTTCCGCATCGATGACGTCGACCCCCTCCAGTCGCCCCAGAGCGGCTAACAGCACCACCAGTCCCAGTGCATCCACGCCGTATGCTCTGACCGCATAGAGGCGGCGGAGCCGAGCCGGACGATAGGTGGCTTTAGCTGCGTCTTCCGTCGTGTCCTCCAATTCGATGCAAGTACCATTGAGCCGTAGGGCCAGACCAGTATACCGTGTAGCCACCCTCGCTGAATTGAAGACAAATTTCAGCGTGTGCAGGCCGTCGAATTGTAGACGCTTGACATCTTCCAACATTCGGGTAAGCAGTATTCTGCCAGCGGCCGTGTCCGCATTAGCCGCATGAATCTGCGCCAGGAGGGTGTTGTGCGTCATGCTTCGCCTCAGCTTAGCCCTGGGCGGGATATCAGCCGTAAGCATCATCTCACAGTGGCGCTCGTGAAATTGTTCCACCATCGCCCTCTGCAAAATCGGCAGAGTGGCTTTGAGGAAGGTAGGGGGGTGCGGGAGCTCCAGTGAAAGATCCAGGTAGTGCAGGAGCGCGCTAGTCTCTGCCTCTGTACGCTCTCGCAATGCACCGTCCGCGTGGACTTTCGAGGGTGCCATCGCCACTTGGCGGAGAAGCGCTTGCGCCGGCGTGTCCGTTGGCTCAGAGGATGTAGACCAGTCCTGGGCCAGCGTGTCGAGCAGGATGTGTCGCTCCCTCGGAGTCCATGTACCCGCGATGTTGCTCGGCGGAGCCACCTTGTCCTTGCGGTCCTGCTGGCCGCCTTGTTGCACTACCGCTGCATAACTTGCTGGACGCCTGGATCCAGCCGTACCCAGTCGAGGATTGTCTGGCACGGTCGGGTGCTGGCCTCTGCTGTCTGGACCCGGATCATTGCCTGCCCTGCCTCGCGCGTCCGATGGTGTCGTCACAAGCGCATGAGCAGGCTCTGCTCCGGGTGACAGCGACTTGTTTATCTCAGGTGGTCCACCTAAAATTGCTGGAGCAATGGGTGGTGATGCCTGTCCAGGGGCTGCAGTAACTGCCTCCGCGTCTGGCTGGCGCCTGAGCGTCGCCTCTGGGTCGGGGGGGACGGTGGTCTGGCCCCCCACTGTCCGTGGGTGGCGGTGTCATGGGCTCTGTTGCCGTGCAGCAGGGGCAAGTGCCGGTGTCTGCAGATGCTACCAGGGCGTCGCTCTGGCAGGGTCCTCGCTTCAAATCCACTTGCCTGTTCCGGGGTGGATTTGGGAGTGAGGTTAACTGTAGGACAATGATTGCAACATGTGGACTTGCCTACTCTTCTTCTGTCTCTAGTGAAGCTGTTCGTTCGAATTGCTTCGCGTGCTGAATCTCCTCAAGTGGAAAATCTGGCAGCGAGTGTTAGTAGTGGTCTCGTTCCAAACCGATGGCGAAAAATCCGATTCCACGGTCAATGCGCCACAAAACTGATGCAAAGCTGTGATAAGGCGTTTATTGTACCGCGGTCTCTTATGAACGCACGTGCATCAGCAACCTTAACAGCACATGAGCCTCTAACGACGGATAATCGTTTGATGGTAACAGCTGAAATATTAATTGCACTAAGAGGCCTGACACGGACAAGTGCGCCGATAAATTGTTCAGATCGCGAAGCTGTGCACTTTGCTGTACAAGTAGAGTAGCGAGGCACTGAATCCGCTGACACATACCGCATTCCCTATGTCATCGCATACTACATGTATATGTCATCGCATACAGGACCTATTTAGCCAATCGGATGCCGTTGTTCATCCATTTAGCTGGGTCGTGTCCAATCCTGTCACTCCATTTAGCAGGATCCTGTCTATAACATGGAATCAGCCTGTATGCGATTACATAGGGAATGCGGTAATAGACAACATATTTGCTACAGTATTGAGTGGCAGCAATAAAATCACCGCTGCAGTTTAGGAGCGCTGGCTAACATAATGGTGTCGAGGTGGTTTGGCCTGGGGTATTAATTGTGGTATAGTGCGGCTCATTTCCCACATTTAAATAGACCTATTGGCGGCGACTCAATCACATGTACTTGGAGCAGTCAAAATCAAAATCTTCACTCCGAGACCGTATCCATACTTCGTCTGTTTTCAGTCCCTCTCGCTACAGCGTTCTGTCGACCTTGAAGGCCGTCACTTCGATCTGATAAGTTATCAGTGATAACGGGCCGTCAGCCCGGCGGTCATGCGTGTCAAAGTCACCGACGTCGACGCCCCGTCCAAGGCAGCCGCTCCAGCGTTGCGTCCACCTTCTCAATTTTTCACCTGGGACGACACCAACAAACAACTCAGAGTCTGGGTCCAAGACTCGAAGCCTCACCACTGGATTGGTCACCAAACGACTACAGTTCCGTTATACAACAGCTACGGCTACCTCCCCAAATGCCATAATGGATATTGCATGGACCCTATGCAGCAGGAGCGTAGCACATTTATAGGAAGTCGTTAGTTCTAACTAAGTGACATCAATGTACCTCACTGAAAAACAAAACAAAACAGGAGCGTAGCACGAATCGTTGCGAACACCGGTACGTTCAAACGGCGGAAAAGTGGATGCGTCTGTACTCAATTGATAGTACACTCTTTCCTATAAACTGCTCTAGTCGCGATCCAATCATTCAGTTATGGATACAAACAGCAAAAAATATAAAATATATTTCACGTTGAAGTTGGTACGAACCAGGTATCATGTTATGGCCAGCTTGCAATTACAATAAGCCCATGGTGAATTCGCCAAGTAGGGCCAGTCTTCGTTCCCTCACTTCACCATTTGCGCTTGACGCAACAGATCAAGCTTCTCCCCCTCTCTTCATCCTAGAGTTATCAAGGCAATGTCCGCTCGCATTACCGTCGTCTTCGCTGGATTGGCTGCTGTCACGTCCGCGGCCTGCTCCACCCCGTCGTTCGGTAACTGTGGTTCTGATGCCGCCGGTACGGGCTGTTGCCCATCCAGTCAATATTGCCAGCCGTGGAACACCAACTACTACCAGTGCCTCGACCTCCCCGCCAAGTGCACGCAGCAGTTCCCCAACGTCGACTTTTACGGCAACGACATCCAGACCGTCTACGGCATTCAGCCTGGAGAGTGCTGCACGCGCTGCAGCCACCCGGCTGCAAGGCCTACACATTCGTCAACAGCAACCCGGGACAGCCCGCGTGTTACCTCAAGAGCGGAACGGGGACCCAGAAGCCCTCCGTTGGAGCGGTCTCGGGAGTTGTGACGTCCACCACCCCGTCGACGCCAACGCCCACACCAACATCGACACCCACGCCGACACCGACGTCATCTACCTGCACGACGGCAGCGTACGGCCCGTGCGGCTCCAGCAACGGAGCTACGTGCTGCCCAAGTGGATACTATTGCCAGCCATGGAGCAACAATTACTACCAGTGCATCCAGCCGCCGACTAAGTGTTCGAAGCAGCTCACCGACAAGGATTACTACGGAAACGATATCAAGACAGTCTACGTGAGCCTCCCGTCGCTCTGCTGCGATGCTTGTGCCAGCACTTCCGGGTGCAACGCCTACACGTACATCAATAACAACCCCGGACAGCCCGTGTGTGTTGGAACAGTAGCGGCGCGGACTTCAAGATTCGTGCTGATGACTCGAGTCGGGGGTCTGATGACTCTAGTTGGAGGTCTGGTCTCCAAGGATGGGCAGCGTGGCCATGTCAGGAGTCAGGCGTCTGTCGAGGGGTGACACACACAGGTGAGGAAAGCAGTAGCCACATCGATGCTGGGCGACGTCTACGCCCAAGAGGGACTGCCATGGAGGGCGACGTGCATGTAGCTGTAGGAGAGAGAGAGAGCTAACGTTTATCAATCACTTTTCAATTCCCCAACAAGCAAGCAACCGAGCAACCGAGTCTTCTACTTCGCCCAAGTTTCAACAGGTTATGAGTAACCCAAACACCTTCGTGACGAAGATTCGCAAGTTCGATGGCACGGGCTATCGTTTGTGGGCGCGCCATCTTCAGCTCTACCTCGAGGTCAAGGAGGTGTGGGCGGGGATGCAGTTCCCTACGCCGACGGCTGAGCAGCTGAAGGGAGAAGAGTCGGCACCGGAGAAGCCTCTCCACAAGCTGACGGTGCAGCACAAGTTGGCCATGACGATCATCCTGACTGCCCTGACAGATGACATCGCTGCAGAGGTCGCTGACCTGGTCCACCCGACGCTCATGCTCAATGCGCTCAAAAACACCTATCGTCACGTGTGTGACACGGCGGTGGGAGAGCTCAAGCGCTACTACCTGTCTCGCTACCTCGATGTTGGTGGCGACATGCTGGCCCACATCCACGACACGCGTCTGATGTTGGCTGATCTCGCCTGCTACAAGGTGGTCTTGGCGGACGAGGAAAAGCGGAGCAACTTTCTGCAGTCGCTTGGGCCAGATTGGAACGGCTACGTCTCTACGCTCGAAGCCAGTCGCTCTCTGGAAGAGATGCTTCTCAAGGCGGCGGCTGAAGCGAGGCGTCGCAACGTGCAGTCCAGTCGTGGACAAGCGAGTAGTTCTGCGACTGCTCGGTCTGGCAGTGCGTTCACCGCGTACGGAGGCGGCAACGGGAAGCGCAAAGGCAAGTGCTTCCACTGTGGCAAGACGGGCCACTACAAGTACGAGTGTCGCGAGTTGATGAAGAACCCGGGCACGATCAAAGGCACGGATCGTCGCGACAACGACGACCAGTCCAGCAGCGACACTGAAGAAAGCGGCTTTGCGTTTCAGGTCGAGACTATGGGGAATGCTGATGGAGAACTGTGGATCATTGACTCGGGTGCGTCGAGTCACATGACCGGAATAACGAGCGCTCTCTCCGATTTGAAGGAGTTGACTCGTGAAGTTACAGTGACCACGGCAGGTGGAATGCGCCTCAAGGCGACCCAGAGTGGAAGGGCACGACTAGTGCCAAGTGAAGGCACTCAGTTCGTGTTGAATGACGTCCTGTATGTACCTGGCTTGCAGCGCAACCTCATCAGCTTAAGCAAGGCCAGTCAAGCAGGAATACGCCCGGTGTTCAACAACGGAAGCTGTGTGCTAAGCAGAGGTGACTCGCGTTTGGTGGCGTCGCAAAACTCGAGCGGGTTATACGTGCTAACCACGAAAGCAGTCGAAGCTGCAGCCTACCAAGCAGCAGCGGGCGTGGACAGTATCGACTTGTGGCACCAGCGCTTGGGCCACCTGAACATTCGGGACCTTATCAAGCTCTTGAAAGACAACTCGATCCCTTGGTCTGGGTCGAAGAGGCTAGAGTGTCGTGCGTGTGCAGCAGGAAAGCTGTCCCGCCGTCCGTTCAAGCCCAAAGCGCCACGTGCGTTGAAACGTGGTCAAGCGGTCATGTCTATTGACTACGTCGGGCCGATGGAAACGGTATCGCATGATGGCTTCACCGGCATGGTCAGCATCATGATAGAACCCTTCCATTTGGCGGCTGTCTTCCCAGTGAAAGACAAGAGCTCTACGACCCAGCTTAATGCGATCCGCAATTGTATCGGTATGCTGAAAGCTGCACGACCGGGGACCCGTGTCTGCGTTCTGAAGAGTGATAATGCCGCTGAGTACACGGCTGGAGCTATCGCCGAGTTCTGCAACGAGCAGATGATCTCTCAGGAGTTCAGTACGCCCTACACGACGCAGCAAAATGGTAAAGTCGAGCGCAGCAATCGCGTTGTGGTCGAGATGGCAAGGAGCCTCCTGCAGAGCTCCGGCATGTCGAATCGGTTCTGGAGTGATGCAGTTTTGACAGCTGCGTATCTGCGGAATCGCTGCCCAACCAAGGCACTAAGAGGAAAAACGCCAATCGAGGCGCTCACCGGGTCACCACCTGCCCTCAGTAAGCTACGAGCTTTTGGCTGTGAAGCGCAAGTTTGGGTGCCGGCTGCCACGCGTAGAAAACTGGACGCCAAAACACAGACGGGTGTTCTTCTCGGATATGGAGCCGGTGGTCAGTTTCGATTTTGGACCCCGTCTGGCGTCGGCTCGAGCGGCCGAATGGTGATCTCTCGTGATGCAGTCTTTTACGAAGACAAGCCGAAAGGTGCGGTGGAGCTGGACCTCCCAGATACGGATTTGCAGGGGCCCGCACACACGTCAGAACCAGTGGGAGGGACCGAACCAGTGGGAGAGACTGCCACTGGTATCCCAGATGAAGCCGACGTGGACATGCCAAGCTCGCCGTTGCCGGCGTTGCCGAGTTCGCCTGAGGACATCCAGACTTGGCCTGAGCCCCGCCAGGAGAAGCGCGCTGTACGACGATCCAAGCGCGTGACAAAGAAAAGCGTTCGTAGGCTGGAGTTTGAAGAGTCTCATGCTGCTGCTGAGGAAGCGGTGGCATTCGCTATCGATGAAGATCCTACTACATTGGAAGAAGCCATGGCTCCTCCCGATGCTGAAGCTTGGCGTCAAGCGATCGAGAAGGAGCTGAAAAGCCTGAAGGAGAACATGACGTACCAAGAAGTTGTCCCGCCAGCTGATGTGAAACCAGTCGAGACCAAGTGGGTTTTTCGCCGCAAGACGCACGCAGACGGCTCGCTGGACAAGTACAAAGCTCGCTTAGTGGCAAAGGGCTTCACGCAGCGTTTTGGTATAGACTACACTGAGACGTTCAGCCCAGTCGTGCAGCACGACTCCATTCGCGTGGTCCTAGCGGTGGCAGTGCAGCGCAAGTGGCGGCGCCGACAATTCGATGTGGAAACGGCGTTCCTAAATAGTCCACTGCATGAAGCGATCTACATCATTCCGCCAACGACTGAAGGTCAAGCGTGGAAGAAGCTGTGGAAGCTCCTAAAGGCATTGTATGGCCTTAAGCAATCATCTAGGGCCTGGTACGAAACGGTGACTCGCTTTCTCCGCGAACTTGGGTTTCGAGCATGTGAGTCGGATCCGTGTGTTCTGATCAAGGTGGAAGGAGCGACGATTGTCGTTGTACTGCTGTACGTGGATGATATGCTGGTACTGAGCAACTCCAATGATGCTCTTGATGACTTTGAGAGCGACATCACTCAGCGATTCTCCATGCATACTCGGGACATTGCTGATGCTTTCGTCGGGTTCGAACTTCGGGATGCCTGGAATGGAGAAGCCTTGACGCTGTCACAGGGACAGTACAATCGCTCGACGGCACAGCGCTTCGCTGTTGACGACCGCCTACGGCCAAGAACGCCAATGGACGACTCGTTCCCAAGTCGAGCCAGATTGGACATGGAGCTACTCAACGAGTCGTTCAGACCGGTGATCGGGTCACTGCTCTACTCGTCGACCGTCACGCGACCAGATTTGGCGCTATCTGTACGCATACTTGCACAGGAAACGGAGCGCCCGACGGCTACAATTCGTGGCGGCATTGATCGAGCAGTCGGATATCTTGCTGGAACCGCCGATCTCGGGCTTCTCTATCGCCGCTGTGGTCATGGGGAGCTTCGCCTGGAAGTGTACTGCGACTCTGCCTTTGCCTGTGAGGAAGGTCGAAAGTCCTCGACGGGATATGTGATCATGTTGAACAAGTGCTGTGTGGCGTGGGGTGCAAAGAAGCAGCCTATCGTTACGTTGTCGACGACGGAGTCGGAGTACGTGGCTCTAACAGCGGGAGTCAAGGAATGTATTGGGCTCAAGTTGTTTCTTGAAGAACTTGGGCTGCCACTAGCTGGTCGAATCATCGCGCATGAGGACAATCAAGGCGCGCAGCATCTCGCCGAAGGCAAGGCGGTGACTCAACGCTCGAAGCACATTGATCTTCGATACCACTGGCTCCGTGAACAAGTTCGCAGTGGTGTCATCGAGCTGAAGTATTGCCCAACACGAGCAATGATCGCGGACATCTTGACTAAGCCGCTCGGAGGCCCAACCTTTGCTTCGTTCGTCGACATGCTGGGGCTGCGCCGAGTGGGAGTGTTGGAACAGTAGCGGCGCGGACTTCAAGATTCGTGCTGATGACTCGAGTCGGAGGTCTGATGACTCTAGTTGGAGGTCTGGTCTCCAAGGATGGGCAGCGTGGCCATGTCAGGAGTCAGGCGTCTGTCGAGGGGTGACACGCACAGGTGAGGAAAGCAGTAGCCACATCGAGGCTGGGCGACGTCTACGCCCAAGAGGGACTGCCATGGAGGGCGACGTGCATGTAGCTGTAGGAGAGAGAGAGAGCTAACGTTTATCAATCACTTTTCAATTCCCCAACAAGCAAGCAACCGAGCAACCGAGTCTTCTACTTCGCCCAAGTTTCAACAGTGTTCTACTTGAAGAGCGCCGCGGGAACTCCCACCACCAAGGTTGGCGCAGTGTCCGGTGCTCTCAACTGAGTTGAGACCACCGCCATCAACAAAGTCGTGCTAACTTTACACTCGCCGTTGACAAACGCCGAGCCTTCCATAGTTCTGATGTTTTGCCAAAAACCAGCACGACTAAATAAATGTGACTACTTTTGAATGAACTATTCTCGAAGCTTGAAAAGCGGAGAGTATGAGGTGCGGGAACACGTTAAGTACGACACATATCGATCACCACTTTTTCCATGGTTTGTATGCGTGACCCCTTCAGAGATACCGTTCAGCATGGCACCATCAATACCGCACGCGCTCAGTGTTTTGCTGTCAGTAAGTATACATGCGCCGAATCTGTATGTAAAAGTCAGTTGTTTTATACAGTTTCACTCAAAATTCATTATGGCCAATGGCGGCACTGTCAACTTATGGCGAACCCAAACAGTATTGAAACGCCTCCATGCAATATTTCACAGCCGTCATTCTGTCCCACTGTTTTAAACCAAGCATTCACTCCTAACGTTCGAAGTGACCTGTCGCAGCGATATCCATTTTTTGGGTCAAATTCGGTCAAGGTCAAATTGGGTCAACACTTTTTTTGGGTCAAATGGTGGGTCAAATTTGAGATGGGTCAAATTGGATCAAAACGTATCATGATAACAAGGGTTCAACCTATACTATTATATAAAAACTCTGTTTTGGAATGCGGGCAAAGCCATGACTTTCCGTTGCCATATATTAGCAGGGGTTTGGGGTTGCGGCAAATTGCTAACACCTCTATCGAGGTAGATCATACAAATATACGAGCAATACAACGGTTGCGGAGGAACGACCACGACATCACGCGCAATGCCACGATCTGCGTACTAGCGACCGTAGGACGAGCGAAGTGACGGTAACGACGTATTGTATCTAGCTCCAACGAGGGGCTACTAGATGATACCAAACTAGAGCATGAATAGGCTCACTTTTCAAACGCTTTCGTACTACACAAGCCTCAAGTTCACCCCCCCCCCCTCAACTCCCTTCGACTACAATGGCTACCGAACTGCCTCTGCACTCCGACCATTTCAGCTACGACGGATCTGACTACAGTGATGCCTCCGACGAGACGATCATCCTTGAGGAAGCGCCAGTCGAGACGTTGGGCTCGTTGGATGGAGAAGAAAATGGAACGCGTCGTCATCTGATCGGAGGAGAACTTCAAGCTCCAGATGTTCAAGTTGAAGAGCCAAGCGACACGTCCCTGGGGAACAAGTCCATCACCTTTCAAGGGTATTCCTATGCCTGGTACTACACCGGGGCGGCTTCCACGAATTATCGGTGCAGTGTCTACCGACGGACGGGTTGCAAGGCCAAGCTTTTTGTGAAAGATGCTGGAACCGAAGTGTCTGGCGAGCATGAACCAGATTGTGCAGTTGATGTCCGCCGCCCGATCAGTTCAACGCTGGCCGTCGTCAGCCAGAAGGAACAGATGATGCTGGCGACTGATGGGATTGGATTGGCCGACGTGACGCTCACGCCTCAGGAAGTTTGGCGCATAATTCGCGACAAGTTCTACAACGACGATGATTTGATCGTTCAGGGTGCTTCCAAAAAGCAGGTTTTGGGTCGGCTATATCGCACAAGAACAGCCCATTTTGGACGTGAAATCTACGGCCGTATCGAGAGTGAGCCACTTTGCGACGTTCGAAACAGCCCTGGTCTGAAATTCTTTCAGTTCCACTTCACTTACTACGATGAGGAGGTTTTACATCGAGTAATCGGATGGGCGCATCCTCAACTTGTTGAACGTATGCGGCAACAACAAACCTCAATTTTCTTCGATGCCACGTACAGATGCGTGCCGGTGCAGTTCTACCAGCTTGTGATCATCATGATGTACGACAACATTTCAGACGTGTATTTGCCCGTGTTTTATGTGCTGACGACTGGCAAGACTACCGACGTCTACGAACATTTGCTGCACTTCGTGTTCATTGCGACCAAGAGAAAACTCAAGCCAGCCCACGTCGCCTGTGATTTCGAGTATGCAATGATCAAGGCTGTCAAGAACCAGTTTCCGGAAACCCGCATCATTGGCTGTCTTTTTCACTTCAAACAAGCAATCCGACGAAAAATGCTGAAACTTCGTATTTCCGAAGAAGAAGTATATCTGGCAATGCGGAAGGGATCTTTCGACAGACTGACAGTGATCCCGCGCTCCGATATCACTGGTCAAGGGAAACGTGACGTTCGAGCTCGGTTGAAGAGGGACTGCCTGGCAGCTGGGATTTCCTATTCAAAGGAGAACTGGAAGCGATTTTGGAAATATTTTGAAAACACGTGGATCAAAAAGTTCAAGCCGGAATGGTGGAATGTGTCGGGTCTGCGTCAAGATTTGGTGAACCGGACAAATAACCCACTCGAGCGCTACAATAGATCGCTTAATGAGGCATTTTTGTCGCACACCCAGATCTCACGCAGTTTATTGGCGTCATTGAAGAGCAAAGTCGCGAGAATGTTCGACTTTTAGCGGATATTTCAAACCGCCGTGCTCGCGCTCCGAATCACGCCCCTGCTCGCACACCCTCGAACCTCGAACCCGACTTGGACTCGGATACTGAGGGTTTTGAAGATTCAGAAGTCGAAGACAGCTTATGCATCTCATCGATAGCATCCGTCTCCCCGGAGTACTAGTGAAAGCCGACTTATAACCGTAAATACAAAAATATACCTGAAAATGCATAAATAACAAACTTCATATTGTAAAAGACAATTCCGCACTGCTACACGGATCAACCGGTAGCCCCATGCTAATGCTTCACCCCTAACTACACACAGTCCGCCAACATTTCGCTGGTTTGCCTGCATGCCCACTTACAAAGCGGATGTACTATCACACTAATTTGGTATGCTAACGCAACCGTATATATTATTGCACTTGGTCCAGACTTCAAAAACCACTTCGGCATTATTTTAACCCTCCAATTTACCTCTATAAATAAATGCAATATATGCAATCACCAAAATATTAAATATTACCGTTATATTAGGAGCTGTTTTTGGTGCCTTGGTATCGGTTAAATTTAGGGTCAAATTTTACTAACAATTGCTAATTTGTAGGCTAAAAATGTGTTGACCCAATCTGACCTTGACCGAATTTGACCCAAAAAAAATCACTCCGTCGCAGCGTGAGTAGCGCGAGTCGCGCCGCGACCCATGGTGCACTTCAACAACCGGTCGTGGAGCTCCTGCAAAATTTGCAGTGCAAATGTGCGCTGCCGCTACAGCCATCACCACCACTACAGCTACGCGCATGGTCATTACCACCGCCACCACTCCACACCAGCGCTGATGCGCGAAGTGCCTTAGCCCCACCTCAAACATGAGTCAATCGGGCATCAGCGGCTACGATCAACCTGGCACTATGACGGCGCTTATGGGGTCGTCGGGTGCTTTCAAAACTACCCCGATGGATGGAATGCAGAACACGCCGCGTCCATCGGCCACATGATGGTGACGGGCTACATTGGGGACGTGCTAAACATAATGTACGAGGAGGTGTGGAATAACTTCGGGTGCGTCTTCATCTACGTCTTCGTTTTCCGCTTCTTGTCGCTGCCGACACTTCGATATGTCAACCACCAGAAGCGCTAGATCAGTAGTTAGGCATGACAATAAAATACATTAACTTAATGCTTTTTGAAAATCGCTGCCGATGTCAGCCGAACAGGAATAAGGAGACGTCTAAATTCGCAGCTGTGTGCTTGGCGGCGCCGCACTATAACTTATCCAAAACCGGGTACCGTAATACCAAAGTGGGTACTCCAACTTTGTCCCTTGAAGAGAGACCTCCCTCTACAAGACCTTCCTACTCGACTTTATCCCTTGAAGAGAGACCTCTCTCTACAAGACCTACCTCTAAGCGCTTTTATCCCTTGGAGAGAGACCTCTCTCTACAAGACCCCCCTCTAGGCGGGAACTCCACTTGAGGTCAGACCTCCCTCTACAAGACCAAAGCTATTAACCCCTCAGTTGCACGACTTGATCGCCTGCGCTTGTTGCGCGGGCGAGCAATGTGTTGGTCAACAAGTCGCTGCTGTTGCCGTTTAAAAGTTAAATTAACTCTGCAAACTTTGTGAGAATAATAAAGAAACTTGCTAACAACGCCATCAGTACTTCAGTAGATTTGTTCCTGAATTTTATTTGATTTAAACAGGGGATTTACCCACTTTTTGTCGTTATTCCGCTCGTAGTTGTATTAATACTTGAAGTTTGTATCGATGCACAACAGCTTCTCTGCTTTTGGTGATAGTCTAAGCCCAGGAATCATTTGGTTTACTTTTTTGCTTGACAATTGTGTAAACGTACCAAATATTTCCAAGCAAACTCATAGCAATTTGAAACATACAACACAGTTCAAGCTTCGAGATCCCGTGCGCAAGCATAGCGAGCGCGCCCAAGTTCATTTTATTCAAGTCAAATTCTCTCAGCCTAAGCAAAGAGTATACCACTGCAATTCTCTCAGCTAAAGCTGAGAGCTAGATTAGAAACATAGACACGGCTTAGAAAATACCCAGATAATTCGACGATACTTTTGCCTACATGAACGACAAAGCACGGTACAGCGCTGATATATTTCGCTCAGGTTAATACTAGAACAGGCGGTGTGTTGCAGGAGCATTATAAATCAACTTAACCAGCGTACTACAGTGAGCAAGAAGTATCCACGCGACGTCTCATAAAAATAACGCCGACCCTTCACAGCGCCAATGGCAGCGCGTAGCGCCCCAAACCACTAAATATGGTAGTACCCAACTCAGCCGAAGTATCCCGCGACGCTTGATGTAAGTAGCACTTGGCCACACACTTGAGTTCAGTATTGCCAGAAGTTGACGTTTCTAATAGGTGTTCCACACAACACTAAGGTGGCAATCACTTTCGATTTTGCCGAGCAGAGAGCAGAGCCCCGACAGCCTTGTACCAGCTGAAGGGATCGAGAGAGGAACCAGTACACGACCCTCCGAATATCTTACTCTAAGTATAGAAACCCTACCCCGATCGGAGCAACCCATGAAGGACGCGCCGGATCCAGGGAGCGGTGCGGAGCCAGGATCAGCGGGTAGACCACCGGACCCAGGAGAAGGACGGCCAGACGACCCGGGAGGAAAACAAGCGACAGCAAGAACAACGAGTGATCAGGTCAGTAGTCAATACTCAATCGTCCCCGAGACGCAGGAATCGCAGACGGAAGAAGCTCAGGCGACTCAGTCCGAAGTGGAGGAAGGGGACGGACGATTTTCAAGCCGTAAAGAGACGCAAGCCTCACCATCTGCAGGACAAAAGACGGCACCCAGCGAGGACGAGGCTGCAGAGCCATCAAGTGCAAGGCAAACGAGTGAATCCCAACAGCGTGGGCCACCGACGGATGACGCTGGTCCAGCGGCAAGCCCCGATGAGATATTTGGCGCGGTGGTGGCAGCCATGAAGGCAACGCCTCAAGCGCAGCCACGAGAAGAATGGGTTGCAACGATAGCGGAACTGTACAAGGTGGCTCACGCGACGGTCAAATTTGATGAGGACCTGGTGCCGGCCAGCAAGCAGCGCTACCCCAAGTTGAGAGGAGACGAAAAGGAGTGGCTGTGTACGCTGTTTCAGGAATCCTGCGTCCTATCGGATTGCAGCTTTGTGGAATGGGGGCGGCTCGCCACAGCAGCGACCCAAGACGTGTACAACACGAGTTGGTCCTTAGTACACATTCTTCAAACAATGGTGAGCTGGATCAAATGGTCACACACGACACCTCTCAATCAATGGGCTGCGAAGATCAAGAAAGGGACCCAGGCGGAACAAACCCAGCCCAGTAGATCAGTGCGTGGCGGACCGACAGGGTATACAACCTACATGTTCAACCCTGCAGTGTACACCACGGACGAAATCGCAGTGATGCGTAAGCTCTGCGAACAACCCCCAGCCGCGAAGAGTGGACGCCGGTTGCGAGAAGGGACGAAGGAGGAGTGGAAAATCATTGCAGGCATGGTGGAGGGTACGATTGTGTGTCGGTAAAGCCCAGGATTCCTGAAGAGCGTTCTGGACTCTAAGGAATGCATTCGTTTATATGGAACGATACAAAAGCAAGTGGAAGGAGAGCTTGTGCTTCAGCTGCGAGGATGGGTCGCGATCAAGCCGAGTCGGCAATCCACGCGAGCGATCAAGGATGATATTCTCGCGGAGGCGGTGAAACAGGGTATGAATCTGTCGGACCTACGCCAACTTCTGCACTTGGCCAAGACAATAAGCTACGACCATGTACGCAGGAGCATTCACTTCCACATGTTCGACAGGGCGGCCGCGAGGAAATTGCAGGACATACAGGTTCCGTTCCGAAAGGTGGTGTATCGCTTGCGGAACGCCCACCGCCCTGATTCCGGATCGATTTGGACCAGACAACTTGGAAGTGACGGGGTACGTGTGGAATCCCAACAAGAGTATGTGATTGATATCTGCAATGTCACTCGATTCACGGATGTCGCCAGGTTGAACGCATACCTCCTTAGTCACATCAAGGCTGATATCGAGTTTGAAGCGCTTGACACATGCACGCCGGAATCGGAGACATCGGTTAACGATGAAGACAGCGGAATGCCCGGAATTTCTACGAGGGATTGCCCGATTAAGGTGGTACGGAAGGTCGCTAGTGCTGAAGCATCCGGCAGCGAGACACCGTCTGCAGTGTCTGCAGTGTGGAAACGTAGGCCACACGATGGCCAGATGCAGATATACGGACAACCAACTCAAGGGAGAGGGCAGCAGGGTAGCCCAGGACAGTGAAGTAGCTCGACTTGAGGACATGGCAAAGCCGTTCGCAAGTTTGGAGGAAATGAAGAAGACGGCAGCCACGCGGATAGCCCTACAGCAGGCAACTCAACGGAAGGAACAAGCAGCAGTAGCTCCGTCGGCGCCACAGTCACCGCGTCTGGCCAAAGGAGCCGGCCATGGGAATGACAGGCACGACCCGCAGGCGGACCCAGCAGCGGATCAACACCGGGACAATCAGCCGCCAGACCCAAAACCGCCACGAAAATGGGTCACCGTGCCCCAGGCCAACGGAAGGAAGCTGTTCGCGCACCAGGCCACGCTCCAACAACGACTAGTAGGAGCACCATCACGGTTCGCGCAGTTACATGATGACTCTGATGAAGAGGATCAGGAAGAGAAGCGACCTGTTCCTCTAAACCAACCCGTGATCGAAATTTCGTCTGGAGATGAAGAAGAAGTAAAGAAACCGACAGGGATTTCTGCAGAGGCGAAGAAACTTCTGCACCTGGTGTCAATCAAGCCCCCCAAAACCATTGACAGTCCGCAGTTAGTGGCTCTGAAGCAACGGGAACGCGACGATATAGCATTGGCACTCGAGACGATCGCCGAGTTCAAAGGTCCGCGGCTACCAGAGTTGTCGGAAACTGGAGGCGGCATCACTTCGTTCACGGAGATCGAGGAGCTCCTCGGGATGGGACAAGTGGCAACCCCGGCCACCGGAAACTATGTGGCCCGTGCAAGCGATTGCAGACCACGATCTGTCTGCCCACGGACAGTGTCTGGAAGCGCTCACTACGAGCCTTAAACATGGAATCAAATGTACAGCTCTTCTCAACTGTGGTGAGCAATTCAATCATTTCGCACGGACTACCACCCTGGTTAATGTAGACCGGGGTTGGGAGGACATGGACGCGCGCGAGTCGAACAAACAATTTCGTTGGTATCTCCACGAGTATGCAGAGTCCTCGTCCGATCGACAAGTCATGATACCCAGCCACGTGTGGGGCTGCAGCGAGCTCATGGCTAGAGCTGCGAACTTTCTCCAGCGTCCCATATACGTGTTGGCATACAACACGGACGAGAAATAGCAATGGTACTGCTCCAAATACCGCCCAAGTACCATCTCGCGCGGACGCAAGCTGTTTGACACAGGGCAACAAATACCGATGCAGGTGGGGCGCTGTCTCGCTGAAATCAAAAAGGCGAAGAGGCGCAACAAGGTACCACCGCTAGTTGTCAGGTTCTGGGGAGAACACTACTCGGCGTTTGTGCACTCTGGCCCCACGGCGGTCAGAAGTCAAGGACCAGCGGCCGAGGAAGCCCTCCCGGCAATGCAGCCTGGCAAGGTAGGCAACCGCACCCAAGGAGGCGCAGCGAAGGAAGACCCAAGCCAAGGCAAGGACGCAGACTTAGATCCCTGGAACCCAAGTCAATGGAACGGCAACGTCGAGGAACTAAAGGAGCGACTGACAGGAATGACGATTCCTCACGATCTCAAATGTGAGATTCATCTCATCCTGGAAAGAGCGGAACCCGACAGGTATGCTGAACTCCTAACATTCCTGGTTAACACAGCTTCTCAACTACCCAAGGAAGAACGAGAGCTCTGATGAAACAACGGACGCGGTTCGAAACTAATTTTACCAAATACCAGCGGCCGTGCTTCGACAATGGCAGCGGTCGGTCCAGGAAGTGGAGCGGGAAGAAAACAAGTCCCTTGGCGACGAGGCCTCTGAGACGGAGGATGTCATGGACGAAGCGTACGAACCCTCGGTGCTGAGCAGCGAGGACAGCTCACAAGAAGTGGCGACGGGTACTAGACGAGTCACGCGGTCGGTCATCACGACCCAAAAGAGGCCCCATTCAATTACTCCCACCGAAGGGGAGCAAATTAGGATATTGATGCGAGCCAAACGCAGTGTGCAACCGGGAGAGGATATCCCGGTCCCGATGCAAGTTGACACGCAGCTGGAGACGACTCACGAGCAATTCGTTACGCGAGAGGCGTGGCCTACACTGTGGCAGAAGTTAGGCAGCGCGTGGCCAGCAACAGCTAAGATGGGATTCCCACGGGATACCGGGGGTGCTGCACACTGCAGGACAGAGTGGTCGGAAGCGGCGAAGGGGGAGCCGGCCAGGTTGATGCGACTGATGCAGTTCCCGTTCCCAGATGAACTGTTAATGTCCATTGACGAACCGGTGCTGGAGGCGTGGACAGCTGCATGGAGAAGAGAATGTCTGTACGGCCAACTAGGAGTGTGCCCAAGTCAAACGAAGGACAAGAGCACCCAACGCTGGATTGACGACTGGCGGGCTAAGATCAGTCGCTCAACTCCTACGACGATAGTACAAGTGGTCGACCACCGAGAGAACTGGGTGCGCCTACGAAGCAACGGTTATGACAAGGATGAGATCCTCAAGATGTGCGATGTGGGTAACAAATTGGGGCTCGCCCAGCACATCCTCTGTGGGCTCTTGTACGAAAAGGAAATCAAAGTACTCACAGAGCAAGAGGCGGAGGAGGACCATGGAGTGACGTCACGGTTGTCCCGACATCTTACCGCACTTCGAACGCTCCAACAGTACAGAGTAGCATACGAAGCAGACACGCGCAGAGTGGACTGGCTGCGAGTAGCTCGTTACTTCGCGACAGCGCTGGAGCAGGGGGGACCCCATCCAACACTCCAGTATGATTAGGTCCCCGGACGCAACACCAGCAGGACCGAGTGAGAGCGATCTTGATGTAACTGGTGACACTTACGGGCGATTTCGGTACATGATGAACGAGGACGGTAGATTAGCACGCCCGGGCGGGCGCGCCCGGGGGGAAACGTAGTTCGTAAGAACATGCTTTGCTTTGCTTTGTGGTTTATGCACATGACGCCCACGCAACTTAGTAAGTATTAGATGTATGTGGTATCGGAATTTTCGGGGTATCATTTTGCACAGGTATTTGGCGTTGAGGTTGCTGTATCCTTGTCGTCAGCGGTAACGCCATTCTGCGGAGCAGAACAGTACAGTACTGCTCTTTTATTTAGAAAAAAAAAACAGGCAAGGCAAGCTGGCCGCCGCAAAGCAGCACTGCTGTTTTATTTAGAAAAAAGAGGTATTGTTGGTTTGCAAGTAACCTTAGTGCCGTGTTTTTATTTTATTTTTATCTTTTATTGAACCAATAAAGTATACCGTAAGCTATGCTTCGTCGGGTACCTTGTACTACTGCTGGCGGCAGGCGAAAATCTCGAGAGACACCTTCAACGCACGCACACAGTGTAGTAGCTCTTTGTGGCGGCGGCGGGCCACCCTTCGGTTAGACTTATGCTGGCGATGCAATTCGAGTAATTGCACCTTATCGAGATCTGGGTGGCGTTCTTCTTGCGCAACAGAGTCCTCTGGGCAAAGTGACCGTTGCTCTGCATCTCGATCGGGGCATGAGATTGGCGCCGGGATCCACAGCTCTGGCGATAACATACCATTAGGTTCCGTTCCGGCATGACTCTCACGTTGACCGAGGGTTTGCGCGATCTCCTGCAGCCGCGGCGGGGTCCTGTGCAGTTTCATCTGTTGCTGCACTCGACTTGCTGCACAGGCAAGGTGTGCGCGCGCCTCGCCGACGCCGTGGTGTGAGGTCGAGCTCATACTGCGGAACTTTCTCTTCAGGCTCATCGCATCTCTCCGTTTCCATTGGGGTTCCTTCACCGCGTTGTAATCCGCAGCTACAGCTTCCCAGTCAGCCCTCGAAGCTGGTAGGCTTGCCTGCACCAGCTCAAGTAAGCGTCTCATCTCCCCGATACTGTAGTTGGTTGAGCCGTGTCGTTTTGTCATCTAGTCGATGCACACAGACGAAGTTAGTGCGTTTAATGCCAATGCAGCTTGCAAGCCCAGCGTATTCTCCCACCTGCTCTCCTCCCTGCGACTTTGTCAATGATTCACTTGCTGGAAGGTCGCAATAGTGTACCCATACGACCCTGTGAATCAGACCGGAATCAGATGCATTATTATTATTTACATCGAGCCTACTTCAACTGCACTTCTACGTTTGCCTGTTCCCAGTTCAACTGGCTGAGGCGGGTCGTGACCTGGCACTGCGTGCCGTTGTATAGCTGTAGATTCGAGTACTCGTTGATGTCGACAATGGTCCCAGGCGATGGAAGAAGCTCGGAATCACTTTCAAGATTCCAAAGCGTGGCAGTCAAAAGCAGCGAGTCAATGTCCTGTCGGTTAGCTTCGTATGATACTTTAAAAACCTACCAGAATAACAAATATGTTAGTAGCAGTCAAGCCGCAACCCCATTGTAGACCAACGTACACTGAGCATATCGTCCAGTGTTTCAGGTGCCTGAGCATCCACAAAGTGCATGCGAATCAGCTTCCACTGACCGTACGCATGATCCGAAATCCAGAGCAGCTTCATCCGGAGCAAAAGCTTGGTCGTATACCCCTTCCTCTGAAGCACTTCCCGTAGACCTGCCGAATGCGGTCAGATAATCAATCATACCAACTTCACCATTCGTGAGTCGTACCTTCGACACTGTCGACCACTGTCGCTCCTTGCTCTGCCTCAACAGCCCTTGCCCCCAGTAGCTCTCGCATGCGTTGATATGGCGTTGATTTTGTTGACACCACTTCTGCATTCGTACTGGCACTGCTGGTAGGGCCTTCAGGGTCATCCTGGTGCCGCTTTGAAATACGCGGGCTGGGCTTCGTTGCCACCTTGACAGACTCTCGACGTGGCTTTCCCACCATCTTAGAAAAGTCACAATGACACTCGGAGTCGAGCGAGCTTATGCCCGCGATACTCGGCGCTTAAATCCACCGTAGACCACGCTGTACTGTACGGTGCTGCGTTGGCGGTTAAAGATACGAGCCTCTGCATGGTTTGAGGTGGACTCCCCCCCCCGTCGTACCTAGAACATCTCTAGAGCATCTCCTGTCGTGGGTTTCACCAAAGGACTACGCATACACACATGAAACTCATATATTTAAAGCGGAATGAAGCTCGCTTCCGGTCGGGGTACATATCCTATACGGAACTTATACAACTAAATTTCACTCCCGCACGCAGGAAATTTACGTGTTAGGCGCGCTTAGACTGCGTGCACTCTAGCCATGCTACCAAAAGAACGCACCACATGCGCGATGGTTCTCTGAGCCCAATGGATCACTGCTTTTTCGACGGACCAAATGGGTGCATGCGCACCTCAACCACGACGGTTCGCCAAGCCCAGTGGATCACTGTTTTTTCGATGGCCCAGTGCATGCTCTACGAAAGAATTCTACCTAGACTTCATCCTTAGAAATAATGCACTTGTAGCTGAGGAAAAGTACCTTCATCCGCGACTGAAATCGTCGATAGCTGTATTGATTTATAAGTTATATGGCACGAACACCATATTATACATCTTCTAGGATGCCTAATGTCTAGGTTGATAGATTTATTCGCGTCCACTAGCACGAATTGTAGCTTACGACGGCAATGATTTCATGGCTCACTATTTTTTCGATGGACCAATGGGTACGAGAGATGACCAACCTACGAACTGTAACCGCTTGAACCGAACCAAGCGCTCAGCAATGTTTCGACGGACAGCCAGAGGTGCTGGCATGGAGCATTCCATTTTCAGCGGACCAATAGGTACATAATCCTTCAATGACCTCTTGTATATGTAGTGTGGTTCAGATAAGATATGCAACACTGCCCTGATAGCAAGGTGGTAGCTGGCTTGCCGTGTAGTAGCATTCACCCAGACTGAGACCCTCCCTCGACTCTCTTAAGCTATGGGCATAAGTTTAAGCATGAATCAACGCTTATTTTCAAATTTGCTGCGCACAACTTACCCACCGCCCCCCCCCCCCCCTCCCCCCCCCTCACCACCACCACCACCACCACCACAACAACCACTACCACTACGCGTCAACGCCGCAATGAACATTCGTATGAAGTTTCTTTCGGATGGCAGTATCGTCTTCTTGGCAGCTGTCGCCATGGAGCAAGTGAACGCGTGGAGAGCTATGGTCCACCCCACCGGCATCTGGTACAGCGACATCCTAGACAATGTCGTGGAGGAGCTTGGTCGTCTCCAGTCTCCAGTGCCTGATCAAGAAGCACGTGCCATGGCGGACACGCTGCAGCGATTCTACAAGACTTTCATCCCTGATTCGGAAGCCAATGATTTTCGTTGGGTGGAGATGCTTGCTGGCAGGCGGGACCTACCTGTGCGCCGCGACTTCCAACCCGTGCAGCCAGGTGATGACCCCTTCGATGTCACCGCTATTCCTGGGGGAATGGTGGTCGCTTTGGAGAATGACACGTGCTTCGACGTGTATGGGTGGAACCACACCGTTGCTCTCCGGTCCAACCGCAAAGAGATCACGCTGCACAAAGGCGACGTATTTGTTTACCGTGGCGATTTAATTTTTGCTCCCGTCACCAACGACGACACCAACAACGTGTACCTTCATGCATATCTCGACACTCCGACGTCGGAGCGTCTCGAGAATCATCAGCCTGTCATCGTCCCAACGGTCAATGATACTGCTCGGATGGACGACCCGTTCTACTTTGTGTGGGATTGTAAATTCCGGGCTGCCGATATCATAGGGGTTCGGCGCCACCTGAATCGCTTCCACGGATTCCGCTTTCACCACACGATCCCTCCGGAGGAGTAAGCCGAGTGTCAAGCCGTGCAGCCCGATTACCACCCGGTATTTCGATTTCAGTTTCTGCTTGTTAGCTAGTAGTTATATTGCAACTGGGCCGTAATATATTTTCTTGTTAGTGTCTACGTGTAGTTGTTCTGGCAATCTCCTGCTGATGGTAGCAATATCAGTAGCGCGGTTGGGTTTAGGAAAATGTTGCTGACGATGAGCTTACCGTGCTATGACCAATTCAACTCGACTTGTGTTTTTGTATTTTACACATGGATTTATCCAAGTGGGACAACCTATGACTCGAGGCTGGGGACAGTGAAGTGGTTCATTTCATACCTTATACATGGTTCACCTCTAAAGATCCAGAAGCAAGTGGTCGGTCGAAGCCTCATTGATAGCACTATTGACATCAGATGAGAATGGGCTCTACACATTAATGTACCTCAATCCAAGATCAAAAATCTAAACACCCAGCAGAATCCCGAAATCGTTCTCTGCTTCAAGCAGAGCAATTATTTGGGTTCACCTCAATTAAGCAGAGGTTCTGAGGAAAAGAGTGGCAAAATCTCAACCAACCGGATGCTTAGACCGGACTCATATCATTTCGGCAGGCAAAATAATTAATGGAAGTACTATATGTGTTTCATGTGAGTTAGCCAATGTTCCGCTCTTGTGCATTTATCGTCGTCGCAGGCAAAATAATAAATGGAAGTATGTGTTTCATGTAAGTTAGCCACTGTTTCGCTTTTGTATCTCTATCAATACTGCTTAATTTTCTCATTCATCACACTATCCGAGTCAACTGAAGTTATCTAACCGACGGCTGCTGTAGTCTTTGAATTGTTTCACAGCTAAGAAGTTCTAGCCGATCTTCTTCATCCAGCGCCGCTTGCGAAGGATGAGCCCAGCTCATGATATCATCAGTCAGTGGCTGTAAAGTTACAAATGCTTCTCTGGTTGTCACTCGCGACACCAGAAGATACGGCTGCTCTCTTTTATTTGCAGCAGCCTTCTTCGACCGCCACTCAGTGACTACCATCGAATCTAAAGTTTCACCTTGGACTTTGTAAGCGGTTGATGATACCGCACAAACAAACGGAAACTGCTGTATTCGAAGCGAAAGTGAACGGGGAACCCCACCAACAGATCCTGGTAGTGCTATATCACATGGGCCGTAGGCTTGAGACTCAAAGAAAAGAGGGAATAGGTTTGCGTGAGGACAGCCCTGCATTGCAATTGCAGAAGAACCTCGGTCGATTCGCACTAACACAGCTGGTGGTGGCATGCTGGGGACTTTCACTGTAATGTCAGCAACACTGTCATGAACTAATCGAAAGTCGGTATCTGGATGGTAAAGTATAGCTTCCAGGTGCCCAATAGTTCCATTAGCCACCATTTTTTCTGCTCGCACGTTTTGAGATACCTGAATCGGCATACCAACGATCAGATCAAGATATGGAGCCATTCTACCAAACTTGGTATCCGGTAAACCCATAATCATTGTCACCTCTGAGCCGCTCAGTTTTCGCAACTTTCCTTTGAAGTTTGCAACGACTCGAACGGGATATTCACCTTCAGGTAAATATTGAGCTGTCGTTCGAATAAACAAATTGTTGATAGCCACTCTAGTCATATTATCTGGTGTCACGAACGTCCCGACTTTTCTTGAAGCAATCGAGTTATTCATCGCATCTCCGTATGTCATCACGCGGGAGTTGATGATCCTAACAAACTCTGACGTCCAGACCCCACGACGAGCTTGCTGACAACCACGACCCCATTCAGGATCTTTATGAAACCTCACACTCTCTTTTAAAATGATTACGTCTTTAAACAGACGCCACAACTGGTACCCAGCAATTTCATTTGCCGAAGCCTGTTTCCTGCGTTGTGCGGGGTCTTGATACAACGGCGTACCTCCAACAGGGGGTAACTGCAAGAAATCTCCCACCAAAATGATATGAACGCCACCAAAAACAACACCCGGTACGCGCTTAACCGCCCGTAATCGTATATCTAACTGGGCGAGCTGGTACTTCATCATCATCGACACTTCATCAACTATCAGTAGCTCGAGATTTACGAGGGTATCAGAAGTTCGTCGTTTCCGAATTTGCAACAAAAAACTTGCTAATGTCCGCCCACTAATAATTGTCGCTGCCTTGCCTGTCATTGCGGTTTTTACAATGCAATGAGATCGGCCCCAGCTTTCGCAAAGAGCCTGAACGGCATCGATTACTCTGCTTTTACCTGTGCCGCCTTCGCCACCAAGAAAAAGAAGCAGTTGTCCATCACGAAGTGCTGTCTCGAAGCTAGAATCTTGTAAAATGAAGTCTTCAGCTTGTCTCCAACGCGAAATTAATGCTTTAGCGATAGCTTTAACAGCGTAATATTGTCTCTCGTTCAGAGAAAATGCCTCTGATACGTCACGGACGCACGCAAATTGCTTAGTGAGCAGTGGGGATCGGATTAGGGACATAACGCGTTTCCATTCCATGTTGCACCCAAGAAGCGCATCATCCAGAAGTTCTATAACTTGCGTATCGCGCATATTGACTGTAGACGACACTTGAGAAATTACCGGATTATCCGTTTTTCCGTCACGGACCCACTTTTTCATGAGCTCGACCGGAGGGAAATCCTCTGTTCGCCAAAGCGGACGCGCACTACCTCCTAGTGACTCTGAAATACCTTGAAGTATTCTATGTTTTTCGAAAAATTTTATAATCCCAGCAACTTCACCACCCGGTGCAACTGAAGTAGGACATGCGGCAGGATCTAATGACGTACTTTCTAAAACAATATCATCATCACCAGTCTCATCCCACATGCACGTGTAGTGCTCATGCTCGTCTGAAGATTGGTACTCAGCAAAATCACACGGACCTTCATCTTGGAAAACGCCACCGTCGCTGGCACTATTATCAGTTCCGGACTCACTATTACGACAATTTGCTGTTTCGGCAGCCGCTCTGTGCTGAGATTCAGCTTTGTGCAAACCACGGTATTAATCCTTCATATTGTCCATGATAGTTTCTACAAACTTGCTTCGGGTACCTTTCCAAACTTCATATGTGGCTAACCATGCCTCTGAATTTTCGAAATCAGATACTCCTATAATATCTTCTAGTGTTCGGAATGGTTTAAAGAGCACAAGGGACAGCACGGCGCGCTTACATGCCAATTCAGAGGACGCTTCGCTATCCACAGAAGGCATTCGAAACCCCTGAATAACAGGGACAACTTCTTCATACCTTTCACCAAGCACGTGCGTTTCGTGAAGCGGGTGCTCGCTAAGAAAAAACAGTTTAGATCGTGTCGAGCTTCCAACTTTTTTTTTGAAGTATCGCATAGAAAACTCATACAGATTCACACTCTGCAAGATGCTCGGTCGGTAGATATAGTCATCTAGAAACGATACCACGTGATATTTAGAGTCTTGACGGTCTTCAGTCTCCCTTATCAAAGTGCAGCAGTACTCGTCCGCACTTGTTAGTTGTCGTACGACGTCCCCAAGAGGCAGCGTGCCACACAAATTACTTGAGTAGCAGCACGAACCCCGATAGAGATACAACGCCGCCAACGGCCCAGCCATTTCTTGTCGATTGGTCATGTTGTACATTAAAGCAGCGACACGTTTACGAGCTTCGACATGTGAATCCTGTGCACCAAACGTTGATATATCAGTATTTTCTCTGTCTTGACGTCGCTTTAGCGCTGCCACAGCGACGGCTACTTGAGAATCGAGCTGTTTTTGTTGTTTAGTTACGTATTTACAGCAGTAATGTATTCGGTCAACGACATCCTTTCCACCCAACAGTACTTGGATATCGTGATTACACCTGAAAGTCGCCATAATTTCATAGTTGAATCCGTTGATATACTCGTGACCAAGCTTTCGACTCAATTGTACGCCCCCGGTCTCAAAGGTTGTGTTCTCCACCCGGTCGCGGGGAAAGCGGTAGCGGCAATATAAGTCATTCGCTGTTGCTCTGGACTGTTTGAAACAACTATTCGTATGATTCCATAAATGCTGATTCAGATGAACGGCCAAAGCGGAAACCATGTAATCTACCTGTGATCTAGGTATCCTTCCATCAGACAACGATGGTGGAGATATTAGAAAAAGGCGTGTTAGCTCATCATTGCGGAATGGATCGTCATCACTCTTACATAAAGCCATCCGAGAGTTGTTATGCTGGTGCAGCAACTCGGATACACCACCACCATACTCATTGCTACCCCTCAGACTGAAGCGGCATATCTCTCGATTGTCGATAATATCCACAGCCTCCTTTATGGTATCGCGACATCTAAACTCCTCCTTGGCCTGCTCGTTGACTTCATTAGCCACTAACACACGCTCCCAGATAGGCCACATATCAGGTCGAGATCGTAATAAGGCATAGCGCAGGAAGTGTTGAGAGCTAAACTGGAAGTCACAGACAGAACACTTCATCAGGGCAGGTTCAATGGCTTTTACTCGTGCGTGAGTACCTGATTTCTTTGCGATAGGATCTCTGCGACTACTATCGGGAATGGCCAATTCACTCAAACACGAGAAAGGTGCTCCACACTTAGAACACCCACTCTCCTCGATAGAAATCGGCAAATCATTCGTAACAATAGTTCGAGCGTATGATACCACTTGTTCACGAAACGTATTGCCTTTAGGGTCGTTTAGCACGCGTTCAACAGCGATAGAGTTGGGTGGGCAATTATTCAGCCATATTAGCAAATGGATGTGTAATGTCCCTCTTCCCTGGGTTTCTAACATCCCGAAGTACGCTTTCACATCTCCAAATAATCCTCGAAATGGCATTTTCTTCCGAGTCGCAGGATCAATACCCAAGGCATATTTTATGAAAGCATCCACCTGCCTCATGAACAAACGTGTAGAAGCACAATCATTTCCTAAACTTGCTTCTCGTAGCTCTGCCTTTCCTGGCAAACGAGCTTCTAGAACGTCAAATAGTGTTTCCACAGACAAGGTTCCAGCATAATGGGCGAGTGTGAGGGAATCGTCAGTGTTGGGAGTTAAAGTGACAAATAAAGCTGGCTGTCCGAACCGAGTTTGATAGGCGAACGCTTGGTGTCGACATTGTGACCGTTCACTGCCACTTCCCCAATGCGATTTCGTCCCGATTTCCACAGTCTTCAAAAATCTTTGGGCAACATCGTCACCTTGAGGTCGCCATGGTAGTCGGCCCTGACGTCGTTGTTCATTTTCAAGCAGAGCTCGCCCTAGCTGGTCACTTGTGAGCGTATCATATCCATCCAAAATACTTGGAAATCGCTGACAACGAAAATGATTCTGAATGTACATGTTTCGCAACGAAATACGGTCAAATGCAATCAGCAAAAACAATTCATCTTGCGCAAATTGGCGGTCACTTAGCAAAGTGTAATATTTCACACACTCCAGAACCGACACCGGGACTTCACGATTCTCACCTGGGTGTCCATGTCCAAACGGAAAAAGATGAGGAAACATGCGCGCGAAAAGATCGCCTGATGAATCGTTTGATATGGTGTCTGACCTTCGAATTTCAAATTTGCTTTCGCGTGGGTCTCTCACTTGCGCTGTAGCAGGGTGCTCATTTGCCAAAACAGGCGCCGTGCTGTCAAGCAGCCCCATTCTCCTTTCTATGACAGTAGATTCTTCTTTCTCACTCATTACACACCAAGCATCGGACTCGCCGCGAATATTTTGCTGTTCTTTACTTATCGCATCATTTATTTCGCCGCTATCATCTGGAACATGCTCCACTAAATATTGCTCAATAGAATTTTTCAAACCTTCTGAGTTCAGTACAGATTCATTTGTGGCCACCTTCGAGTAGAGATGATTTTTTTCTTTGTAAAACTGAATCACTTCTCTCACCTTCTGGTTTCTGATGCGGTGCATCTTTCGTATTTTTGACGATTGTTTGGGCGTGAATTCGCCGACCATTACAACTTGGAATGAAACCACATCTGTAGCTGAACGCGGCAGCAGTAAAATCGGAGGACCCGGAGTACAATCGAACGCAATGCAGTGAGAACGTATACAGCGGTGTCTTCCTCCTCGCATAACACGGGTAAGTGCAACTATACTAACTAGTTGTGTCATAAATCGCTCCGGCAACGTAAGGCCACGTAATTGTTTTTCCAGTCGTCCCACGAAGAAGCCATTTGCGATCGAAAACTTGGGCAATTTGCCAAGCCTAATGGACTTGTCACATTCCAAACAAACTGAAAACCATGCGCGTGGCGTATTCATACCATCAGTATAACAGTGAATTCCACGTGGTGACACCATCACTCCTTCTAAAGCATACAAGTGGGGTGGGGACCGGTACTGATTAATAAGATCGTCACACAATGTTTTGTTGGACACCTTTAAACATTTCTTCATCTCAAGCATATAGCGCCAATCCGAATCGTCCTTTCGACACGTTTTATGGCGAAGAAATAGTCGATCACAAACTGTGCAGACACATTCATCCAGTTGTTCAGCGCCCAACGCACGTTGCAGGCGCGTCATGCATTCAACTCGCTCATCACTAGTCAGCTCATTATCGAACACGTCTTCTTTGGTGTTACTTGCACGCGACCGCGCCCTACTAAACGCTCTTGTTTGATGAGGTTCCGCGCCGTTGCTGTCGCCAACACTACGAGTGTTAATCCCGTCAACACCCACTTTCAGTCTGTTTGGTTCAGATCGCGTAACATCCTCATCATCAGTTTTGCTCTCGGCAGCAGCAGCATCAGAAGACGTACGCCCAATTCGCTGTCGAACCAGCTTTCGTTGTTTCCGACGAGCTCGCCATTGGCGTTGAGATAGTCGATTTAATTCACGTTTTCTCTCCACAACCAAATGCTTCAGTAAGTCACCATCATCATCGCCATTCGTTCCTTTCAAAAGTGGACTAGTTTGCTTAATTTCTGGCTGAAAAGATAGCCGACGGAAACACTCTTCCCAAAGAGGTAGAAAGACCTGAGCGGCTGTAAATTCGCCACTCGCAGCAGGGGTGATATCGCCTCTGCTCTTAGTGGTGTCGTATCTACAGCGCTTCTTCTTCCTATCTTGCTCCAGTTCATTCAATGGCATGACAACATTGCTGTCTCCTGACACCCCGCCCTCTTGGTTTTGCCGCTTTGCACCCCGCCTTGACATTCACGCGTAACCTAGTGAGTGACCCACCACTGGCAGTGGCACTGCGTCACAGAAGGCAAAACAAACTGTGGTGATCGGGCCACAACCATACGTTTGGATACATTCGTACTGTATTGGTCTAATCATAATTTTGTGGGCCAGCCCATCGCTAGCTGATGCTTTCGTGGTACAATCCGTGTAATATTATGCTGCAAGGTGATCGGTCCCCGCAAATGCTGCTAGCCAGGATCGGGGGGGGGGACCCCCGCAAGCAGTAGAAGCCGTGTTCAAGTAGCCTTAAGTTCAGTATGTAGTGTGTACTGTGCAACACGAGTAGGTCCGTGCCCAGAGAAGATCAGGGTGCTGCAACGCCGGCAACAGCGCGTACACACCAAATGCAGCACAGGGTCAGGTCGCCACGCCCCCCCCCCATACGATTCAATAGTTGATTTTTGGCGCATGAATTGATTCGATTATGATGTGTGAGTTTTATATAAGTACGCCTTTCACATCACCAAGTACTGTATATCGAGTGATTAGCTTTATCACTGCGGTCAGGGATGTCCACAAATGCAAATTCATTCTGATACTACACATACTCTGACTGATAGATCATGCACTTAGACCACAACGCTATTATTCAGTGCATTAACCAGTTCGTAGAGTTTTATTTTTTTTGCACTTCAAAGAGGCAACATTAATCCAGGAACAACTCCACCAGACGCTGACGTTGGTCTTCTCTGCCACGATCACGCTGGACCAGGCAGCAGGTAACCAATGCGCGCGCAAACTGGTTATCTGCGCGATTCGCTTCTGCACATGCTTCCCTCCAGCGTCGGCGCATCGCAGTTGAAGTCTCATTAGCATGTCGTTGGGTTTCGGCATCTGCAGCCAAAAGGGCAAGCCGCTGTGCGTTTCTCACGGCTTCCAGAAAGTTGTCAAAGTCAGTGCATTCAGCACTGATTGCTTCTCTCCTAGCAGCGGCGGCTTGCCTCCCATTCTCGAGTGCTTGATCTATATCCATCCTTGCATCCATACATGCATGCACCTGTTACCGCACAGTAAACATTAATACTGCGTCCGCATCATAGTCTCGCACAGCAATACTCACACGCAGAGCTGCAAAACCTCCTCCCCGCCGGCGTCCGTGTTGTCCGTGCGACTGCCCTCCTTGCTGCCCTCCTTGCTCCCGGCGTCCGGGTTGTCCGTGAGGCTACCCTCCTTCCCGCCGGCGTCCGTGTTGTCCGTGCGACTGCCTTCCTTGCCGCCGGAGCCCGTGTTGTCAGTGAGGCAGTAAAGTGGAAGTGACACAGCGTTATGACAGAAGCTGATCTTCAACTAGTCAAAGCTGCACTGCTGTTTTCTTTTGGAAAAAGAGGCAATGCTGTTTTTTTTAGGAAAAAGAGGCAATGCTGTTTTTTTTAGGAAAAAGAGGCAATGTTGCAAAGCAATCATTAGTATCTCCATGTCTGCCATCTCCATGTCTGCCATGCACGCCACCAACAGTCACGCACCTTGCCATGCGTGAGCGCGGACGCCATCACCAGTTTCGGCCACGCGGACGGACACCGCTGCAAAAATTATTGGCACAAAAATACATAGCAATCGTTAGCACCTCCATGTCCGCCATGCACGTCACCAACAGCCACGCACCTTGCTGTTGGGCAGCGACAGCTTGGCAATTGTGGCGCGGACGCCATCACCAGCTTCGGCAACGCGGACGGACACCGCTACAAAACTCATAGCCATAAAAGTACATAGAAATCATTAGCACCTCCATATCCGCCATGCACGCCATCAACGACAACGAACCTTGCCGCTGGGTAGCCGCAGCATGCCATGCACGAGCACGGACACCGCCACCAACTCGACGCGAACGCCTCCACGCTGCCGGACGCCGCTATAGCACATAAAACTAATACAGATCAATTGTAAGACCGCCATCAACGCCATGCACGCCATCAACGACCCCGAACCTTGCGCAATCGTTAGCACCGCCACCAAAATTGACATGTATATGACCGTTGGTGGTGTACGACCGTTGGTGGCTTACTGAGAAAAGACCGACAAAAGACTACGGCCGTTAGATTTTGGTGTCGGTGCAGTACTACGAATTTTGCCTCAATAGCGCAGCTATCACAACTAATAACCTTGCAGACTATATACATACCCATTCTAAATCGTATACTAATATAACCTCTGTTGCGTCATTTACGTGAGAAAGTCAATACTACTAAGTACGACCGCGTTTTTGAGGCAAAATACTGTACATACTTCGAAGTTCAAAAGAACTCGTTCAGTCCTTCACTTCATTCATTCTTCTCACCGCCCACATCGCCAACAGTGACGGCATGCATCAACTGGTGCGTCTGGGCCGTCTTGGCTTCGTGAAGCTCCCGGGGGTGCTCACGGCGCAGCTGCTTGAATTGCTGGACCGGGAAGTGGTCACGCCGGCGCAGCAAGACCAAGACGTGGACGATAATGGGGGCGGCGTGTTCGGCTTCAAGAAGATTTTTTTGAACGCTAATGTTATGGACAAGTATCGGCGCCTAGCACCAGTGCCTCCACGTATCGTACAAAGGCTTACAGAGGAGCTGCGGGATATATTCAAAACCTACTTCCCCGGGGCAATTCCAAGGAAGTGGAGGATCCTGAAGTCATATCCCGGTGGGCCTATGCAAGGTCCGCATCGTGACTTCTCCGTCAATTTCGAGGACGGGTTTGACTACTGGGATTACACAAAAGTGCCGGGCACGATTATCCTTGCTGTGCAGGATGGAACTCGGATTCACGGGTTTGGGTGGAATCGGATCGTGGCTGATTTGACTGAAAGATTCGACATTGTGCTTAATCGTGGAGATGTGTTGCTCTTTCGTGGAGAATTTGTGCATTGCGGTGCCGCCTACCAAACGGTGCATATTCGTATTCATTGCTACCTGGAGCCGCGTCACTATCAGCACCCGCCGAACACGACTGAGATCGTTGCCGTGCTTGATCCCGATGAAATTCGCCTTCCAGAAAATCAGTGTCCGACTTGTGGGAATACCTATGCTACGCGACAGAACATGCTCCGCCATGCCCGCGAAAAGCATGGTTTGTTTCAGAACCGCCATCGCTAACAGGGCTACGATGTACAAGAGGACACTGAATTAGCGGATTTATTTGTGGTAATAGCGAAAAGTATTTTCTCTCTCAACCTCTTCCTACCCGACGTTCAATTCCGATCAATGTACTCTCAGAAACAAACTAAGACGTCACTGCTACTTCTGCAGCTACATCTTTTACTGTACTAGTGTTGTCAGTGTTAAGAAAAGAAATCAATGTTTGCACGCCAGGCGTTGGCTAAATAACCAAATGAAGCTATCCCGTGACTTACGCTACTGCGGTGGGCGAGTAAGTGGCCTAAAAGCATCGGCTGGGTGCAGAGTTATTGTGGGTTACACAAATCGCAAGCTGCTATCATATGTGCCGCAGCAATAGTGCTGTTGTTTTAGAATAGTGCTGGGTTTTTACAAGAGGCAATGCTGAGCAGTAGTGCTGTTTTTTTGGAAAAAAAGGCAATGCTGGTTTTTGTAGGGAAAATAGGCAACGCAATTGGGCTACGCCCATGAAAAACGATAGTTTGAAGGCAATCACATATTACAGGTTTTGTTGTTGATACACCAGTTATCTCACACGAAACACATAAATCTTGAGCTACTGCGCGACAACCTGCAGAAGACGACAGCCACGATGGCAAAATACGCCGGCCACATCGATGGCTCTTCCGAGGGCCCAGCGTCACCGAGTAGTTTGCTTGGGGCGTCCTCTTCCGGAGCCAAGCGCAAGCGCGACCAAGACTCCGGGTCGATCGACAGAGCTTCGGCGGCAAGCGGCAAGAGACCTCGCAAAGAAAGATCAACCAGCAATGCAAGAATGACGACCCGACAGGCAGCTAAACGTGCCGGGCGTGAGGCGAGCCTCCCAAGCAATGCTGGTGGCGGCGGTGTGGCCAGCGGTGCTTCCGGCGACAACGACTGCGAGGTAGCATCAGTGGCAGGAGCAATCCAAGACTCGGACGACTCCATTTTGACGCTGGACGAGGTCGAAGAAGCTTGCAAAGCGTTGCACCAAATGTTCGATCGGCAGAAGGGTGGCAAGCGCCAAATAGGACGGAGAAGACAAGCAGAGAAGTTCAAGTTGAGCTCCTCGCAAATTGTGCTGCTCGCGAATCGATACAAGGCGGCCAGAAATCGCGGCGGCCAAGTTGACTACGAGAAAGCATCAACAAAAAGGAATTTTGATAATTTCACGGGGCATGCTGACAAGTTGAAAGCCTATGAAGGCCATATGATATCGATGTTGAAGAAGGCACTGCAACAGAAGCGAGCACTTTACGCTGGGTGCCGCAAGAAAACACAAGAGGAAGGGACTGAAGAGCTGGCAACGCGTGAGGCACAGCATCTACAGCAAATCGAAACGCTACAGAACCACATACAGAACCTGGAAGCTCAAGCGAACTCTGACAACATGGAAGCAGAGAATCGCAAATTACAGAACGATTTGGAAAACACCAACAAGCAGCTTCATGCTGCCTTGAAGCGATCAGAAGAAGACTGTAACAAGGCCCAGGAAAATGCCCGTCAGGCAAGTGAGCTTCAGCTGCAGCTCGCAACAGTTCAAGAAAAAAACACCAAGCTCAAGAAGAAAAACACCAAGCTCAAGAAGGAACTACAGACCCAAAAAGCTGCACCACAGCCGAGCCAAACCACGACGTGGCTGCGAACCCGAGCATCTGAACTGGAATTGAACGAGCAGCGGCTGGAGACTGCCAAGTTCAAGCTGGAATTGAGAGAAAACAAGTTGAGCAGCAAAGAAGAGGAGCTGGAGAAGAAACGTGTAGCATTGCAGGAACAAGAGCAAGACCAAAACGATGAGCGACGTCGCTTGAAAGCTCAACGCTTCATGTTGGATAAGGAAATCAAACGTCATGACGAAAAGGCGACGACGGATAAACACGCACATGAAAAGGATATGATGGAGCAAAAAGCAATGCTGGACGAGATTACGAAGAAGAAGGACGCGCTAGCTTCACATGAATCTCTCAAGAAAACAGCCGACGACTGGAAACGGAAGTGTATCCGAGCTGAAAACGAGGCGGCAGCGGCAAGGGCGCCCTACGCGACTTTGGAAAGTCTCCAAGATGAGAGCCGATTCTTGAAAAAAATTGTGGATTCATTCGATGCCTGCTGCAGTACCGAACGGCGCATCGACGATTTCGCCGAGCACCGGGTCAACGACTGTACATGTACGTAGCTGGTGCTCTGAATTATTGCGGTTTATTTTGACTAACAGGTTGCTCAATTTGTCTCTATAGTTCAAACAATGCCAAGAAAGAGCAGACGCGAGTTCATCATCAGTTGGCTGGAACGTTTTGATCATCATCGCGCAAGCTGGTTACATGGCCGATTCGCTGCGTTTGTCCACGACCGGAATCGCATTTGCCATGATAATGGTGTGTTGCACGTGAACCACAACAGCTTCCTTCGCGTGTGCGACGAAATAAAACAAGACTTGGATCGGCTCGATGAGGACACGCGCGATGCGCACCTGCATCTCTAATTTGAATTTTAATTGATGTTTCATTTGACTACTCCGCGAGATTTTGATAAAGAATTATGACTTGTTGTATGAGTTGCATATATGAAAGACAACAACGGGCAATGCTGTTTTTATGAGGAAAAAGAGGCAATGCTGTTTTTTTAGAAAAAAGATGCAATGCTGGTTACATATGAGTTGCATATAAGAAAGACAATAACTGGGTAACTTAATTCAACAAAGTATATTGCTCGATTAGTAGCGCCAGCTCCGCCCTACTTCCGGGGTCATGAACTGTCTGCTCGGCAGCGGCAGGTTGCCATCCGCGGCGCGGACGCCGCCACTAGCCACCGCCACGCTGCCGGACACCCCTGCAAAAGTCATAGGAGCAAAAACACATAGCAATCGTTAGCACCTCAATCGCCGCTATGCACGCCACCAACGACCACACACCTTGCTGCTGGGGAGCTGCAGCATGCAATCCGCGGCGCAGACGCCGCCACCATCTTCGGTCACGCGTGCCGGACACCGCTGCAACTGCAATAAGCAAAACAATACAGGTCCGTTAGCACCGCCAAAGCCGCCATGCACGCCACCAACAGCCACGAACCTTGCTGCTAGGGAGCTGCAGCATGCGATCCGCGGCGCGGACGCCGCCACCATCTTCGGTCACGCGTGTACAACGCCGCTGTAGCATGCAAAACCAATACAGATCAATCGTTAGCGACGCCACCAACGCCATGCACGCCATCGCCGACCACGAACCTTGCTGCTGGCCAGCCGCAGCTTGCCATGCCCGAGCTCGGACGCCGCCACCAGCCTCGACGCCGCTGCAGCACACAAAACCAATGCAGAACAATCGTTAGCACCGCCACCACCGCCACCAACGCCACAAATCGAGCACGAACCTTGCTGCCGGGCAGCCGTAGCATGCCATGCGCGAGCTTGGACGCCGCCACCACGCTGCCGGACGCCGCTATAGCATGCAAAATCAATACAGATCCATCGTTAGCGACGCCACCACGCCATAAACGCCACCAAACGACCACGAACCTTGCTGCTGGCCAGCTGCGGCTTGCCATGCTCGAGCTCGAGCTCGGATGCCGCCACCAGCCTCGACGCCGCTGCAGCACACAAAACCAATGCAGAACAATCGTTAGCACCGCCACCACCGCCACCAACGCCACAAATCGAGCACGAACCTTGCTGCCGGGCAGCCGTAGCATGCCATGCGCGAGCTTGGACGCCGCCACCACGCTGCCGGACGCCGCTATAGCATGCAAAATCAATACAGATCCATCGTTAGCGACGCCACCACGCCATGAACGCCACCAAACGACCACGAACCTTGCTGCTGGCCAGCTGCGGCTTGCCATGCTCGAGCTCGAGCTCGGATGCCGCCACCAGCCTCGACGCCGCTGTTGCACACAAAACCAATGCAGAACAATCGTTAGCACCGCCACCAACGCCATGCACGCCACCAAACGACCACGAACCTTGCTGCTGGCCAGCCGCAGCTTGCCATGCCCGAGCTCGGACGCCGCCACCACGCTGCCGGACACCGCTGCAGCACACAAAACCAATGCAGAACAATCGTTAGCGACGCATCCAACGCCATGCACGCCACCAAACGACCACGAACCTTGCTGCTGGCCAGCCGCAGCTTGCCATGCCCGAGCTCGGACGCCGCCACCACGCTGCCGGACGCCGCTGCAGCACACAAAACCAATGCAGAACAATCGTTAGCACCGCCACCAACGCCACCAACGCCACAAATCGAGCACGAACCTTGCTGCTGGCCAGCCGCACCTTGCCATGCCCGAGCTCGGACACCGCCACCTGTCTCGACGCCGCCGCTGTAGCATGCAAAAACAATGTAGATCAATTGTTAGCGACGCCACCAACGCCATGCACGCCACCAAACGACCACGAACCTTGCTGCTGGCCAGCCGCGGCTTGCCATGCTCGAGCTCGGACGCCGCCACCAGCCTCGACGCCGCCGCTGTAGCATGCAAAAACAATGTAGATCAATCGTTAGCGACGCCACCAACGCCATGCACGCCACCAATCGACCACGAACCTTGCTGCTGGCCAGCCGCGGCTTGCCATGCTCGAGCTCGAGCTCGGACGCCGCCACCACGCTGCCGGACGCCGCTGCAGCACACAAAACCAATGCAGAAAAATCGTTAGCATCGCCACCAACGCCACCAACGCCACAAATCGACCACGAACCTTGCTGCTGGCCAGCCGCGGCTTGTCATGCTCGAGCTCGGACGCCGCCTCCAGCGTCGACGCCGCCGCTGTAGCATGCAAATACAATGCAGATCAATCGTTAGCGACGCCACCAACGCAAATGTAGATCAATTGTTAGCGACGCCACCAACGCCATGCACGCCACCAAACGACCACGAACCTTGCTGCTGGCCAGCCGCGGCTTGCCATGCTCGAGCTCGGACGCCGCCACCAGCCTCGACGCCGCCGCTGTAGTATGCAAAAACAATGTAGATCAATCGTTAGCGACGCCACCAACGCCATGCACGCCACCAATCGACCACGAACCTTGCTGCTGGCCAGCCGCGGCTTGCCATGCTCGAGCTCGAGCTCGGACGCCGCCACCACGCTGCCGGACGCCGCTGCAGCACACAAAACCAATGCAGAAAAATCGTTAGCATCGCCACCAACGCCACCAACGCCACAAATCGACCACGAACCTTGCTGCTGGCCAGCCGCGGCTTGTCATGCTCGAGCTCGGACGCCGCCTCCAGCGTCGACGCCGCCGCTGTAGCATGCAAATACAATGTAGATCAATCGTTAGCGACGCCACCAACGCAAATGTAGATCAATTGTTAGCGACGCCACCAACGCCATGCACGCCACCAAACGACCACGAACCTTGCTGCTGGCCAGCCGCGGCTTGCCATGCCCGAGCTCGGACACCGCCACCTGTCTCGACGCCGCCGCTGTAGCATGCAAAAACAATGTAGATCAATTGTTAGCGACGCCACCAACGCCATGCACGCCACCAAACGACCACGAACCTTGCTGCTGGCCAGCCGCGGCTTGCCATGCTCGAGCTCGGACGCCGCCACCAGCCTCGACGCCGCCGCTGTAGTATGCAAAAACAATGTAGATCAATCGTTAGCGACGCCACCAACGCCATGCACGCCACCAATCGACCACGAACCTTGCTGCTGGCCAGCCGCGGCTTGCCATGCTCGAGCTCGAGCTCGGACGCCGCCACCACGCTGCCGGACGCCGCTGCAGCACACAAAACCAATGCAGAAAAATCGTTAGCATCGCCACCAACGCCACCAACGCCACAAATCGACCACGAACCTTGCTGCTGGCCAGCCGCGGCTTGTCATGCTCGAGCTCGGACGCCGCCTCCAGCGTCGACGCCGCCGCTGTAGCATGCAAATACAATGTAGATCAATCGTTAGCGACGCCACCAACGCAAATGTAGATCAATTGTTAGCGACGCCACCAACGCCATGCACGCCACCAAACGACCACGAACCTTGCTGCTGGCCAGCCGCGGCTTGCCATGCTCGAGCTCGGACGCCGCCACCAGCCTCGACGCCGCCGCTGTAGTATGCAAAAACAATGTAGATCAATCGTTAGCGACGCCACCAACGCCATGCACGCCACCAAACGACCACGAGCCTTGCTGCTGGCCAGCCGCGGCTTGCCATGCTCGAGCTCGAGCTCGGACGCCGCCACCACGCTGCCGGACGCCGCTGCAGCACACAAAACCAATGCAGAAAAATCGTTAGCATCGCCACCAACGCCACCAACGCCACAAATCGACCACGAACCTTGCTGCTGGTCAGCCGCGGCTTGTCATGCTCGAGCTCGGACGCCGCCACCAGCCTCGACGCCGCCGCTGTAGCATGCAAAAACAATGTAGATCAATCGTTAGCGACGCCACCAACGCCATGCACGCCACCAAACGACCACGAACCTTGCTGCTGGCCAGCCGCGGCTTTCCATGCTCGAGCTCGAGCTCGGACGCCGCCACCACGCTGCCGGACGCCGCTGTAGCACACAAAACCAATACAGGTCAATCGTTAGCGACGCCACCAACGCCATGCACGCCGCCACCAACCACGAACCTTGCTTCCGGGCGTTGCGTTCCGCGGCGACGTTCCCTGTAAAATGCAAAAACGAAGAATGAGGGTGAGCCATGCACGGCGCCCGCCCGATCACGTACCGCAGTAGTCCATTAATTTTTCCATGGGCCATGGGCACGTACCGTAGATTGGTCGTGTTGACCCTTGGCCGCCCTCCCATCACCCTTGGCCTGCTTCCTTGGCGCTCTGCGGCTGCATGCGCGTCACTTGCGTGCGCCGCTGTGGCGCTCTGCGCCGGGCATGGTCCCTCGCATCCCCCCGCGCGCCGCGCTCTTCAAGGTGACGTGCCGGAAATGGAAGTTTTCCATGTGTGCCACACGAAAATACCGCGGTACCGGGTCGGTATGGGTGCCTTACGGACTATTTCACGTAGAATTCTATGTACGCTACACACTATTGTGTGGTTACACGATTTGTGATTACACTAATACCGGTATTTGTGTCAAATCTTACGCTTTCACCCCAACAAGTGCTACTGCAACCTCGGGACGGTGGTCCCGAGAGGAGATCGTAGTTCGAAGAATTAGTGCATGATAATTTAGTGCGTTCTAGATTCGGCGTATCGCTGGTCAGTTGTGCCCTTTCTCAGTGTTTGGGTGGTGGTGGCCTACTACGTACTACCGGCTTCTCCAATTGTGTTAATCTTTTTTAATATTTACCCTCGGGTTGTTACTTTGTTTTAGAATAAATACTTTAAGTGGCTGTTGATCGATTCTAGTGCTGCGGTCGGAGGTGCCGTTGATGATATTCGCGTGGGAGACCGAGTCATTATCAACATTTTTTTGGTGACCTTTTCGGCCCGTTGAAGGGCCAGGGTCAAATGTTGTTGATTAGGGTTTAATTGGGCGTAGCCACAATTTGCTTTTTCGCTCAGTTGTGGGGCATGAAGGCTGATGTATTGACATTGCCTCCTGCACGGGTGCGGCGAGGAGGGGTTTAAACTAAGTGTAGGAGCTTCTAGGATTGCTAAGTAGGATGCAAATTGCAAAATGAGCAGACTGAGCTGGGATTTCCGCAGCATTGGCCTTCTTGTCTGCTGTCCAGCCGTATCAATGACTGGTGCTCAGCGATGACTTGGGCGGAGGTGGCGTACAGTGCGACGAGTCCGAACCCTCACCCAACCCGCAAAAAGTTACTTCCACCAGGCCAGCCCAGCAGAAGTACACATTACAACTCGCAGACCTCTCACTGTTTTCGCTTTGCAAAACTGACGCGGGTTAGGAGACAGCACTAATCCGAGGTCCGGGGACCTGCGATCGGCCGTGGGGTCCCTCGTGGGTATGGTTTTTATGACATTTTTTAGTATGGGCTTAACTGCGTTGTATGCTTTTACTACTAGTGTCTTATCTGGCGAAATCTTAACCCCCCCATCTGGGATATGAAGTATATATAGGGCTAGCCGGGATATGCGTCGTCTGCATTCGCTGCGTTGACGGTGCTAGGCTGGGCAAGGTCGCCGGTGACGCAAATTCTTCATTGCTGATGTTGACGTGCGGCCAATGGAACAGTGTCGCACTGCTTTTAGCGAAACCTCGTTCTTCCGCGGAGAGAGCAAGTTTACAGATCGAAATATATCTGTGCTTGGTCGCGGCAGAAAAAATGTAACTTACCAAAGTCGGGTATTGATACTCCTGCAATATAAAAAATATTACCAAAATGGGGGGGGGGTCTCTATCCGTTACATAGTAATACAGTACATCGCATATATTAATAGCTCGGTCTACAACAAAATACTACTATAATACAGTACCATAGACATGCATTTGAAGACCTCCTCGCATTTGCACTCCATCGTCAACTCGAGCTGGTACGGGTAGTGAAAGGGTAAAGACAGACTCCCGTGTCCAGATCAACCATTTCTACTGAGGCAAGTTCGCACTAGAAATCCGTACTAATATATTATAGTTGCTGTTGATAACTCTTGAAATCTGCAGTAATAGTATAATACTAGTACTTGAGCACTATCATAATACAATCGTACTGGCTTATATTACATCTTTGTAATACGGCCGACAGGATACATATACTGGTGTTATATATTAGCGTCGATTCATACACTTGTATATTATCTCTCTTTGACCATTTTTCTTAAACTATACGATATAGTAATACACCAATGTATTTGCAAAATAAGTTACATTTGTATCATAATATGAATTAATAACATTATAAATTTCAGCCAAACTAATATAGTATTAGTCTTTTAGCGCCATCGAAGCTATTAGCCCATCCTCGTTATCAAGCCTAATCGAGCAATATAAATATAGTAGTGAGTACTACCGACCATGAGCTCGTGTCGATTTAGTAATAATACATGCATTAATACTACGTATGATTCTAATCTTAACGTTAGCTGTGATAGTTTAACGGACATGCGCAAGGAGAATCAACAAGTATCAAAACGAATGCCTTCCTTCTTATCTTGCTTACCAGATTTAAAATAAACCCCTCAACAGGGGCTTTTTCAGCAAAGACGACGAAAGCGACCCTTCATGATGTCCCCATTCGAAGTACGAAAGTCGCGTAACGATTAGATGAACGGCACCATGCTCGATGTAAAAGAGTGTAAGCGCGGTTGTGCATGCATTAATCGTTATCTTCTACACGGAGTGGCTGAATAAACTTCGGTGACGTTTCCCAATCTTCTAGAAGAACGCAGCAGACCACGTCTACTGCATGATCTTCTTGGTCATATCGTTGAGCTCTACACCCATCGTCTTCATGAGCGCCGCCACCTCCTCGATCTGGAAAGACAACACGTGAGTAAACAGCAGTATAAGCACCATACACCTCACAACAAGCGCGCACCTTGTCCTCCATCTCGTTGTCCTCGAGCTTGAACCGCAGATTGTTGCACGTCACTCGTTGCAGCTGATAGGCCTCTCTGTTTCGATAGAACAGCAACAAGAGTCAGCAGCTAACACATTGAACGTGCAGCAGTGAAGTGAGTACTCACGCAGTCGTCTTGAGGAATGCCACGGCCTTCTTGTACCAATGACCGACCGGACGAGGATGTCGTAGGTGCGCTCCGAGCTCTTGACGTTGTACTTGCTGTGGCCGATCTCGTACAGCGTAAATACCTTGTCGATCTCGCCGCCCTTGAGAAACTTGGTCAGCAGCTTGTTGAGCGTGGTTGGCTCCAGGAAGTGACCGATGCGGTAGTTGACCTTGAGCACGTAAAACGCTACGTAGGTCCCAGCACCTTCTTGACAAAGATGCCGGCGGCGTTGGCTTCCGGATTCATGCGCTTCTGCTCGTAGATCTTCATGACCGCCTTGGGGCCCTCCAGCTGCTCGCTCGTGGCCACGGTCTTGAAGAAGGACGCCAGCTTGGTGGGCTTGATCAACACTTCCTTCTTGGCCGAGAAGCGGATGTTCTATCCACTCCGCCGCCGAGCGCGTCTGCACGGCCGCGGCCGAGAACGGCGCTGCCAGCCGCCTGCTGAGCATTGTCCATTCTCCCTCCAGACTGGCAAACCAGCAAAATATTGTCAGTCCAAATCGAACAGCCACCAGGACCACAGATGAGCTTACCGGTGACAGCGCTGCTATCTTTCAGAAGCTTGCGCTAACCATCTAGGAACCACAATATCGTCAGCCACAATTGCACCAATGCTGCCGCAGTGCGGCCCGCACCCCTCGACTCGTAAAATGAAGAGATCGGCTGACCACGTTTGTCGTTCTTCCGCAGAAAAAGTACCCACCCTTTTAAAATAAACCCCTCAACGGGGACTCTTTCAGCAAACACGAAGATAGCGACCCTTCATGATCTTAGTATCCTAAGTACGAAATTTGCATTAGCTTTCGATGGACGGCACCATGCTTCATGTAAATGTGTGTACGCGCGTTGGTTCTTAATGTTACCTCCGCCTTCCTCGTGAATATGGTAGCTACATACTGTCCCTACGACCTGCCAGCGCAATTGCTTGTGCATCCTTCTCATAGTTGGTCAAATTTGGTCGTGAAGTGGTCGGCGGCGCCTTGAACAGCATGCGGTTTTCGTGATCTTGTCCAAAAGATGGAGAGTATTAAAAGTGAGGTATTCTTTCCTATGAATATCTTTTCTTATGATTCATGATATGGATCTTTCTATGCGGGATATTCATTTTCAGTAGACAAAAATACCGATGCATCCTGACCCCCAGGAGGCGGAAGCGACCCCATACAAATTTCAGTTGTTAAGCCAAATACCGACATAATATCGGTTTGTTACATCAAGTGACCACAATCGATAGTTCTTCGAACTACGAATACTATACATAGTTCTTACGAACTACGAACAAGCTAAACAAAGCAAGCGAAACAGCAAGACCAGCTGCCAGCGGATGGAGATTCAAAATGTTCGCGGCTTTACGAAAGACAGTAGAATGAGATGGATGCGCGCATGGAGACGAACACCAGTGCAAGACAGGCCACTGGCATGGCTCCTACAAGAGACCCACGTCAAATCGACGGAGGAAGCGGCAGAATTACAACAGACATGGCAAGCGCTGTGGGGACGGAAACACCAGAAAAGAAGACCCACATTGTCATACTGGAGTGTACATGGTGCAAGACGAGGCGGGGTGGCCATCCTTTTAAATCCAAGTATCGCTGAAAAGGCGCAGCCATGGCAGCAAGAAAGATGGTCTCACCGCGTCATTGCAGTCACCCTTGGGGAGATGTATGTTGTCAACGTGTACGCGCCCAATGATCACAACGAGCGGGAGGATTTTTTCACGGCGCTACAAGCATGGCCACACCAGCGACTAGCCACAATCATTGCTGGAGATTTCAATAGCGTCCAAAGCCCGCTACTTGACAGGCTAGGGGGTCAGAGGTCCAATCGGGCGGAGAGCAAAGCGCTGGAGGGGTTACTAGAACAACTACAACTTGAAGATGCTCGAACTCTAGAAGAACATGCTGACAACGAGGACGAGGATGTTCAAGACCCGACCGAATACTACACGTACTGGGGGCCGGAGTCTGCAAGCAGAATCGACATATACTATGTACCCCAAACGTGGACGGCGGTTGTAGAGCGGGTGGAAGTCGAAGAACCCGCAGCTGCATCTGATCATCAGCGAGTCAGGCTGCACCTCCGGGAGGCAGACCAACCAAGAAAGAAACACAGACGAAAGCGAGGGGTCATGTATCCGATCAAATCGGCACACCCAGAACGAGTTCAACGCGAGGTACTCGACTTGCTCACAGAACGAGGAGTGGGGTACAAGGAGACAGCCAATAACTGGGACAAAACAACGGCGGTCTGTGAGGAGTGCATCAGGCACGTGGAATGACAGGACAAGGCCGGGAGGAATGCCGTGGTAGGAGTACTCAACGTCCAACACCGCGCCCACCTGCTAACCCGAAAAGATCTACTGGCGGTCACGGAGGAGGATATCCGCGAGGAGCACATGGTGCGAATGGGCCAAAGATTAGAACGGACCATGGACCAACTGCGCTGGGACTACAAACGCGTGTCGAATTGGGAAAAAGATCAGACGATCTCAACCATCAAGCAGATACATGGCGAGAAATTTCGGCGGGAGATGAACATTGCGAGTAAGTTTGGCTCAGAATGGAAACCGGTACTGGGCAAGGCTCACAACGAGGTACATGGCACTGCGTTGGAAACGGAGTTTGACCAGTTTGTGACGATCCCGTCGAACAGACGGCTCTCGCCGGAGGACAATAGTCACCTCATGCAGGAGATCACGCAGGATGAGGTCATTCAAGCGATCAGGTCCCTCAACAGACACAAGGCGGCGGGCACCGACGGGCTCAACAATGACTTCTTCAAGGACTTTCAAGCCAGTATGGTACCTGCTATGGTAGCCATTGGTAACGAATTGCTGCAGGGCGGTAAACCACCGAAGTCGTTCCTTGAAGGTTTGATCATCCCCCTACGCAAGAAAGGAGACTCGGAAGATGCGATGGACTTCCGCCCGATTTCATTACTCCAGACAGCATACAAAGTGTACACCAAGGTGATTGCCACACGAGTGCAAAAAGTGCTCGGAAAACCAATTGGTGGTACCCAGCAAGGGTTTGTCCACGGACGACAGATGCAAAAAACTGTCATGATGATGCTCGCCGTACTTGCCACGGCGGAGGCAAAACCGGAGATTGCAGCAGCCTTGAGCGAGCTGGTCCTGTTACTAAACTTTCGGAAGGCGTATGACACAGTGGCACGAGAGTTTCTATTTCTAACACTGCGGAAGTTTGTATTCTCTCCTGAATTTGTCGCGATGGTACAGAGACTTCACGAGGGAACAACAGCTCGGTTCCTAGTCAATGGAGAACTCTCGGACCCATTCAAAGTTCACTCGGGGATTCGTCAAGGTTGCCCGCTAGCACCCCTGCTGTTCATCCTAGCAGCAGAGATACTAGCATTGGCGATACAACAAGATCCGCGTATAGAAGGCATCGCAGTGCCAGGGGCAGCCGGAGCTCAACACAAGTTTTCGGCCTTCGTTGACGATTCCACGGTATTCATCAGCCAAGCACAGCAGTTGCCGCGAGTCATGGAGATAGTAGGTGAAATTAAAACTGCTGCCGAGCGCAGCGAAGGCGGTCTTCATTGGGCAAAAAGCTGCTGAGCGCAGCGAAGGCGGCCCCATCGGTCGATATAGCAGATCCGCAGGACCCGCCCTTCCTTGGACTCACCAACATAGCGCCGCGAATAGTGCAGCGAGCCGACGAGGCGAGCGGAACGGGGAGCGCCACTGCCGTAGCTGAGCGTAGGCAGCATGTTCTTATTAGCGAAGCGAGCTGAGCGGCTCCAACTAATAAAAACTACCGCCGCGTAGCGGCTGCGCTTGGCTTGTGACAAGGACAAAACTAATGCATAATTGTGACAAAACTCATGCATTCCAACAGTGACAAAACTAATGCATATGTGCTAGTGATACGCGGCAGGCGGCAGAAATACGACGCAGCTTGACGAATGCACACCTCCTCCGTTTGAAATCTCGCCGAGGAAGCGCTGCCGTCGACGCTGTCAAGGCTCTCCCTTGAGGTCGTTCTGAGCCGCAACACGTTGAAATTGAGTCGCGCCACGCCCGTACGTCGAACCCTCCAGCAGCAACAGCGTGTCACCGAGGGCCATGCACAACAGAGGGAAAAATAGATAAAATAGTAGCTCGCGATGGCGTATAAGCATGCCCAGCTAGCTGCAGCGAAAACCAGCAAGAAGATGGAGTGACTCGTTCAAACGAAGACCGAGCAATAGCGCCAGTTAAATCGGCAATGAAATCGGCAATGGAGGCGCGGCGACCGAGATAGAATTAGCTCTTAACTATCTCGCTTGCCGCGCCTCCATTGCCGATAGCGTCGATTTCCATGTAACATTAGATCATTTCTTAAAGTTTACCGAATATTGCACCCCGGACATCACTCAGCAGCACTACGACCATAGTGGTGATGACGCGGGCCTCTGCCCATACTTCCGTAAATTATTGAGATAGAGTATTGAGCACCACAGGATTGCAGGCGACACTATCGGTAATGGTGGCGCGGCATGCGAGACAGTGTATATCTTCTAGTAACAAATGGAGTACGGTACTAATCGATCAAAAGTGACAAAATCATACATCCAGGTGGTCCAGGGATGGATGAGTTTTGTCACAATTATGCATTATTTTTGTCCTTGTCATGCAGGTATTTTGTCGTTCGACGGTACTGCGAAGTAACACCAAGTGACGCTGCAACTTCAGCTTCAGCTTTAGCTTCAGGCTCCGGGTCGCCGCCCTCGTGCGTCGGCGTGTTCCCGCAGCGCTCGTCACGCTCGTCGTCGCTGCAATATTCGATCAGATCGTCGTTCGAGTCCTCGCCTTCCAGCTCGTTCTGGGGCTCCTCCGGGTCCTCGCTCCACCAGGAGCGCAGACAGAACCTCCTGGATGCGGATGGTTTTCGCGTACACATTGGTGGCTTTTCGAGTACTCCTTAAGTGCGGCCACCAAAGGTGGTTGTGGCGGGTACAACCAACATCTGATAATCTGGCCGGTGAGCTCCTCGTTTGCACCGCCAATTTCGCTTCGCTCATGGCGGGCAAGGCGTCGGGAAATAGATATTAACTCCTTGTTAGGGCACCTACTCCGGCCCACGCGCCGACCATTGCAGACCTTCGCTTCGCTTCGGTTGCAAACGGTCTCTCTGAGGCCTCAAGGGTGCGTCGTACTTAGGAGTACTCGGGGAATCATCCGATGCGAACTTCGCTGCACTCGAAATGCCATCGGTTTGTACAGAAAACGTTCATTACTCGAAACCCCGCCAATTGAACTCAAAGAACAGCTCGTTCCGAACCTCCTCGGTATCAGCAGAGACCACGACGACCACGCCCGTCGACGGCGGTCGTCATCACGTCATCCATCGAGTCCGATGCGGGCTAGACTAGCAGGACTAGCACTGCTAGTCCTGGTAGCACGGTGCTACCAGGAGGCGGCCACCCGCGGCCTCCTCTCCGCCCAGTTTCCAGCCCCGAGAGATGTGGCGCGAGAGCTCCGTGGACGATACCTGACAGCCGACGTGCGGGCCACGTGCAACGTGGTGAGCCCGAAGGCCTCCAAAAGATTCGTGCGCGGCCTCATCGAGTGGCTCAAGTTCGAGATCCACGCGACCAAGTGGGCTGCAGACTTCCTCCAGATCGTGCACACCGCACGCAAGCAGAAGCGCGTCTCGCCTACACGGCCATTTCGGTCAAGTGGGCCATCTGCGCTCGGTGCAGAACCGTCCGAGCCCGAGTAGAGCTTGAGGCCGGGGAAGCACGCGTGACTCGTTAACAAGTCCTTGCTGATGAGCTGGCGGTGTAGAGGCACGTGGCATCCATGAAGTGCTCGAGCTGCGCCGAGCCATTGAAGTCTGTGGTGATCACACCTTGGCCAGTGCTGCCGAGCACCTTTCAATTGCCCGTAGCAGCCACCACCGCCGTCTCGGAGTTGGTCGTGTAGTCGGTGTCGCTGTGGACGTCGACCAAGAGGTACTTGGTACTGCCTTAGGTACTGGCCGCATAGTTTTTGGTGTCCGACCGATGCGGCTGTATGGCCGCGCTTGGCTGTATGACCAATGAGGTGCTCGATTCGAACGCGGCATCACTCCTCCGTCTGCACAGAACTCTGCAGCTTGTTGAGTTGGTGGTCTGTCCTCGACGGAGTCCCCCCATAAATTGAGTCTCTGGAAGGGGGCAGACGGATGTTGCTGGAGCTGCGCGCCACAGTACGAAACGAAGCACCGCAGCTTGACGTTCCACACGGGCATGTCGCTCTACACGCCCGCCTGCACCACGTGCACGTGATGCATGTCGTACGAGTCCACCTTGGCCTTCTCGGCACCGGAGCTCAACCCCGTGGACAGCGACAACGTCGAGTGTGATGACTGCAGGTGTGCCCCATTGTACAGCAGAAGTCGTCACTCTTCAAGTACTTCCAGCTTGCCGAGACCGGCGCGCAGCTGCGCAACACGAGTGTGTGTCCTCCAGCACATTCTTCTCCGCGATGACCTCCTGGGTTGGAATGTCAGCAGCACACGCGGCAGCGTCGTCGGTAAGTTCCGCACATCGACCCGGCGGGCTGCGTGTCCAATGCAGCTGGTAATGCCACTAGCCGTCAGCAATCACCTTGCCAAAGGCTAGGATGCCCGGCTGGATGTCGTGGTCCACGACTCGTGGATGGAGAAGTAGTCGCCCGTGCGCCCGAAGCCGGACTGCACCTCGTCTGCAGCTCGCTGAATTGTGTAGAAGGTTTTGTCGACGGTATTTTATACCGTCGACAAAACCTTCGATCTTATCGATATCTACAGAAAGGAAGCGCCAACTTGGCAACCATTCGTTTATATTTCTATCTATTTTGCTAAGCATAGTGAAAGCAAGTGTGACACCGAATACCATATTTAGTGATCCAAAATTCGGCCTGTCATTGGCGCAAAAGGCTCACGATTGCGCACTTAAGTATCGGGAGCCAAAAGCTTCGAAACGCCCAAATGTATAAGAACGCGATACTTAAACGACCCCTTCATGTGTATCGAAAAACCTCGGCAATGTATCGATAGTACCGGTAGAGAATGCATCTCTTAATACGGACTTCACTTAAACGGGAATTTACCATGAGTCGCCACTCCTAAAGCCCCGTTACTTAGGATAACTAAACGAGGAAAATGGGACCGATATTTGAGCGTTTTCAGAAATCTGGCGGCGTCCCATGCGAGTCTGGGTGCTTTACTAAAACGCAGTGAGAGCTGCCGCCCCGGCTGCGCCACCCTGTTTAAAACACCGTTTTTCCACATTTTGCCCTCCAAAAATGTGAAAAGAGAGCAGATACCGTTTCTAAGCGTCGGTACTTCAAGGCGAGGACGTCTAGCTCTCAGCTTTAGCTGAGAGAACAGTAGCGCGCTGCAAGCGCACGAGGTCTTTCAGCTGCAAAGATTGTTCTAAGACTAAAATGCATGTATTTATGTAGCAATATTAATAGGAAAAATAGCAATTACAATACCAATAGCAATAGCAATATGAATAGCAATAGCCTGGCAAACCAGGGCTTCATGATAATCGTATCGTTGGTGCGACGCAGTCACACGCGCCAGCAATAGATGGGAGGAGTTGTTGCTGAGCAGTGATCGATAGGTCAGCCAGTGCATACCTCCATTGTGTAGCACACTCCATTGTGTAGCACCTAACTCCCTTGGGTAGCACACTCCATTGTGTAGCACCTAACTCCCTTGGGTAGCACACTCCATTGTGTAGCACCTAACTCCCTTGTGTAGCACACCTAACTCCATTGTGTAGCACACCTAACTGTGTAGCACACCTATTGTGTAGCACACCCTAACAGTAGCGTTGTGTAGCGCACCCTAATAGTGCCGTTTGAGGCTCCGTGCCAGCTTCAACTTGAACTTCAAGTGGTGTTGCCACCTTAGTGTGAGAGAGAGAGAGATTCAGACCGTTCCATTTAACCCTTACCGGTTTCTAGATGTCTGGTACTTCCTAAGCCTGGTTAGCAACGCCGGTGTCTTCGTGAAGTCCGGTGGTTGTACGGGGCTTGTCTTCCTTGGTAATGGCCTTCGTGTCTGTTCGTCCAGTGCCTGCTGGCATACGAACAACCTGGTTCCTTGAATAACTTGATTGGGGCTCCGGCGCTCGCGTTTCGCGAGCGCCTTGAGCTGCCGCATTCCTGACGCCCAGAATTCCTGAACTGTTTCGTGTTGGAACATGACCCGGTTCCGCTGAATCCAGAGCGTTGTGATACATACGCTGCACATAATATGCCAGATCCGTTTCCAGATCGCGACATACTGTTGTGCATCATCCGGATGGTCCTGGGCGGATTGGGCTACAATGCCCTTCGCGAGTTGTGGCGCTTTCCGTCCTGCACAGTTGGAGATGAAGTGCTCGGTGTCTCTTCCTGCCCATTGCTCGCCCGTCCATTGACTAAGGAGCTGCTGCCAGCATGCTTGTGCGCACGGACAGCTCCACAGGATATGGTCCAGTGTTTCTTTCGTACCCTTGCACTCCGGCAGCTTGCGGCAGTTGTTGTCGTCTTGGCGGCCGTCGTAGTAGAGGTTGAGTTGCGCTGTTGCCACTCGGTATGTTACCCAGACCTGATACACCGTGAGCTCTCGTCCATGAGCCCAAAGCTTCTTTGGAGATTGCTGGAGTGCCGCCGCCTGCCAACGACTTCTCTTTGCAAGGCCTTGCAAGCGTTCGATTTGACCAGCAAGTCCTGCTTCTGCTTCCTTGTACCGTTGAAAAGGCTGCTTCTTGAGGGCCTTCAGCACATGTTTGTTCGCGATGTTGTCCGGTACACTCCATTGTATGCCGTGAGCGCTGGGGTGTGCGTAAAACACAATGCTGCCAGAATCTTGGAAACGTCGTAGTTTCGCTCGGTCTGTGGCGGTCTCGTTGTCTTCTACGCCAGCCTCCACCACCTTCCAATCAATGCCATTGGCATCTTGGGCTACCTCGATAGCTGTCGACTGCTGTGCTGGGTGGTCCCGTCTTACTCCTTTGGCTCGACCGGGAGCTGACCATTCCCAGCGATAGTCGTGTTCCAGTTTGGGCTGGTGCCTCAAAATTATTTCCTCTGACTGCCGCAGTCCTTGACCGATTGGGATTGGGGGCGAGCTAAGCAGAATGGCTATCGCCCATCGTCGGAGTTTCGCTTGCTGGTGCGTCTTCTCGGCCGCTGCCGGGATGACCATCGAGTAGGTCCACGTGCCTGTGCGTTGAATTGCCAGTTCCGCTAGGGAACATGTGCGGAATTTCTCGTACATCTTGCCGGTTAGCATCCTTCCTTGAGCGTCCACTATCCACGGGTTATCCGCCCAGCTGTACGTAGGCCAGAACGCCTTCTCCTCTGGAGTCCACACCCTGGTCGTTGTCGGCAGCGTCCTCGCTAGCTCGACGACCCATTCATCTTCGTTGAACCAGCTGATGGCGCGCCGTCCAAGGTCACTGAGTTCAGCCTCATACTTGTTCTGCTCCTCTTCCGTCCGAGCCACCGCTGGTCGGAGCCATTCCCCCATTGTTTGGAGTAATGTGAATTCTGGCGATTTTTTCTTTCGTCGACTCTGTTGTTGTGGTTCCTCTCGGGGGGAGATGCTCCCGCTCGCCCAGTCCTCTACTCCCCTGAACATCCACGCCTTCCATGTGGCGTGATAGATATATTTCTTTTGCAGGAGCCAAAGCAGAGTGTTCTTCACCCGCTGCGTTTTGCACGCCACCCTGATTGACGCCAACCCCACTCCCCCTGCTTGCTTGGGAGTGTAAAGGAGCGCCGGGTTGATCTTGTGCCTGGGGGCGTCTTCTGAAGTTGAGTTGTGCCACAGGAATTGCTTGTGTATGTTTCGGAATTGGTTGTCTGCCCATTGCGGTAAGTCAAATACTGCTGCGGTATCACGTTGAGCATGAGCACTCGAAATTCGACGCTTGTCGCTAGTTGAGTTGCTGTCGCTAGTCGTCTTTGCACCGCTCGTATCCGCGCGGCCCAGTTCACATCTACAAGTGGCCCTGTGCCTACTGCATACCCCAAATAGCGGACAGTGTTGCCGTGTTTCAGGACTGGTACTCCATGATAGCACTCCACGGTAATTGCCGTATTCAGGAAGATTATACAGCTCTTGGTGGGTTGCACTCGAAGCCCAGACAACCGGCCGAACCTCTCCAATGAAAGCCGGGCTCAATGTAGTATTTGTGCCCAATGAAGGTCGTAGATCGCCAATTTCGGCCAATCGGAATTCAGGTGACAATCCGTTACTGACCGACCGACGGACAGCGTTGCTCTGGTTGATACTTTAGACTAGCCGAGCGCCGCCGCTCCGCGGCGGTGGCGCTATTATCTTCCTTCGCGTTTATATTATATTAGCCGCCGGTACTCGGCGGTGTTATTATTATCTATGTTAGTATTAATATTTAAGCCGAGTGCCGCCGCTTCGCGGCGGTGATAGTACTGTCGGGGTTAGTAATATTACTATGCCAAGCGCCACCGCTGCGCGGCAGATTGATATCACGCTCCCCTTCCGCTCGCCTCGTCGGCTCGCTGCACTACTCACAGTGCTGTGCCAATTAGTCCGATGAAGGGCGGGCCCTTCGGGCCCGCAATAACCACCGGTGGGGCCGCCTTCAGCGGCGGGGGCCGCCTTCGCTGCGCTCGGCAGCTTTTTGGCCAATGGGGGACCGCCTTCGGCGACCCATGGGCAGCGTGTGACGCACCGGACACACATGCAGACAGGACGGTTGCTCTCGTTGAAGGGGGTAGACTAGCCGAGCGTCGCAGCTCCGCGGCGGTGGCGCTATTATCTACCTTCGTGTTTATTATATTAGCCGCCACTACGCGGCGGTGTTATTATTATCTATGTCAGTTTTATTAAATTAGCCGAGTCCCGCCGCTGCGCGGCGGCGTAATATCACGCCTCCGTTCCGCTCGCCTCATCGGCTCGCTGCACTTCTCGCCGTGCTGTGCCAATTAGTCCGATGAAGGGCGGGCCCTTCGGTCCCGCAATAACCACCGGTTGGGCCGCCTTCAGCGGCGGGGGCCGCCTTCGCTGCGCTCGGATGCTTTTTGGCCAATCGGGAGCCGCCGTCGCTGCGCTCGGCGGCCCGTGGGCAGGGCTGGACGGACGAACTGACACACCCACAAATGGACAGGGTGGTCGTGTAGATGTTGAGGATGCAGATACTTTGTCGTTCGACGGTATTAGTAACTTGCTATTAATAGTACGACGATGTAGACTGCTACATGTAGCTGTAATTCGCAGTTCGAATGAAATGAGAACTATCGCTGGGACTTCGCTAGGCGTCTGCGTTGTAATCGAACAACCTTCGTCACACGTTCGTGCGACCTCGATCGCAACCCTTCGCGATACCCCATCGACTACAAGATCGGGCTCTACGCGTCCATGATCCTGTACACCATGGCGTCGCCCGAGAACCCGTACCGCGTGGGCCACGACCTAGCCGGTAAGGTGGTAGAGGTCGGCAGCGACGTCAAGGACTACCAGGTGGGCGACGAGGTCTACGCCATGCCGTGGTTCGACGCCACGGGCACCTTCGCCGAGTACCTGAACGTGGACACGACGCGCGTGGCGCCCAAGCACAGCAACATGTCGTTCAACGAGGCAACCGATGTGCCCCTGGTCGGCCAGACGAGCTGGCAGGCGCTCGTCACTTGCGGCAAGCTGCAGAAGGGTCACAGTGCGTGCTGGTCATGGGCGGCAGCAGCGGCACGGGTCTGTTCGCCATCCAGATCGCCAAGGCGCTGGACGCCGAGGTCGTGGCCACGTGTAGCCACCGCAACGTGGAGCTGGTCAAGTCGCTGGGCGCCGACCAGGTCATCGACTACTCGAGCGACAAGTGGAGCGACGTGCTGGCCGAGCACTCGATCGACTTGGTCTACGACTGCGTGGAGTCCCAGTCGTGGAACGACGCGGCGCAGAGGGTGCTCAAAGAGCAGACCGTCATCTTCGTGACCATCGGCGTGATCGACAAGCCCATCGAGTCGCCCATCGGCGCCACGCAGCACCAGATCTTCAACGCAACGTGCACGGAGTACCTGCTGGAGCAAGAAGCTGATTGAGGCCGTCTAGGTGAAGACGGTCATCGACTCGGTGCACCCGCTGGAGAACCTGGTGGAGGTCATGAAGATCTGTATGTCGCACCGCGCCAAGGGCAAGATCATCATCGACGTGGCCAAGGAATAGGCGGATGCTCATGGATTGCTCGCGTTCGTGCCATAGAGCGAGCGCGCATCGACGCGGACGCGGGGCGCGTCTTCTTGTAGCGTTCTGTAGGCGTCTCTGTCGGCGGTGCGTGAGCATGGCGATCGCCTCGTGCGTGGCGCGTTGGCGTGTCGGGGCTCCTGGTCGAGGACCAGTGCGGACAAGGTGGTTGGCTGCCAGTGGCGGGTGCGCGGCCGCAAGCATGCGCGCGACCAGCATGGACGCGATGTGGTCGCGCTCGGCGCGCTATTAAAATAGGTAAGGTCGAACTGCGAACCCCGGAGCCTCTGCTCCGGTACGCAATAGTAGCTCTGTTCAAGACGTCTGAGCTACTATAGTAATAGTACTGTAGAACTATCGAACTACTACCTACCGACCACCTGAACAGCTCGCTAGTACTGTAGTAACTAACTCGCTAGTATTAATACTATTCGATCGTTTGTTGTGCTACTAGCTACTATAGAAGTAGTAGAATCCGATTCGGCCGAATAAATAGATATCATATTAGTGTTAGTAGTACGATTGTACTATCTTATACTAGCGCCGTGAGTTACTACCAAGCCCTATTCACGCGCGACAAGTACTATTAATAAACCTAGATCAGACAATCACATGACCCACAATTTGAACCTGCATTGACGCATCATTCATCGTGAAGAATGGGAAATGATTCCTGAGCGATAGAATATTTTGCGGCGGCAATTCACAAGGTGGCAAAGTAAGAATTACTTTAACGTCAAGCTCAAGCAGAGCAACTTCGACTGGCTCACGACCAGGTGCGGCGACCGCATCATTGTGTACTGTACGCACGAAATATTCTCCAAGCTTGAAAAGCGCAGAGTATAAGGGTGCGGGAACTTAAGTACGACACATATTGATCACCACTTTTTCCATGGTTTGTATGCGCGACACCTACAGAGATACCGTTCAGCATGGCACTATCAATACCGCACGCGCTCAGTGTTTTGCTTTTTACGGGTCAGTAAGTATACATGCGCCGAACATCTTGAAATCTGTATGTAAATGTCAGTGGTTTTATACAGTTTCAATCAAAAATCATTATGGCCAATGGCGGCACTGTCAACTTATGGCGAACCCAAACAGTATTGAAAACCCCTCCATGCAGCCATCTTGAATATTTCACAGCCGTCATTCCGTCCCACTATTTTAAGCCAAGCATTCACTCCTAACGTTCGAAGTGACCTCTCGCAGCGTTGGTTGCGTGACTCACGTGGTGCAGTTCAACGACAGGTCGTTGATCTCCTAAAAAAAAACGCGCACGAGCGCTGCTAAAAGCTGTTCACAAGGCCGTGTGCAATCGCCCGAGGGAGCGCTGGTCTGCGCCTGCCGAGCTGGGGCTCCGCTTGACGGCCACTTAGCTTCACACATGGTCCACCGTTCTTTTTTGACTATGAGTTTGAATAGCAACCGATCTATTGTTCTCTGGATTTTATATTCCGAGTATGGAAACCTTACTTTTGAACCCTGTATAAACCGTCGGTTCTAACACTAAAATGCTACCGGTATAAGAAGCACCAGGGTGTCTTATAGCATGTTAGTGTTAGAAGTTTAAATTATGCTGGATGCTAACCCTTCCAGTTGAGATTAAGATCAAATATTCAAGTACCTGTTGAATTTTAACGCCTTTATTAGTATTAAATATCCACTGAGCGACGACCGATTATATATAATACGCTCAAAAGTATTATCGCGCGGTGTTCGACGTGGTAGATTTCTCTTAGTTGTTATACTTCACTCATCTATTTCACCACGTATACTGGGAATTTTTTACGTGTCCTTTTCGCGGTCTCGAAGTATCACGCTTACTTAAGTAATTAATCAGAAGTGTATCTTAAATTTAGTGCAAAGAAATAATAGAAGACAAGTCTTACGAAGTCATAGTCATTGTATTACGGAGTACATCCAAATTCTTCATAACCAGCAAAGCAGCTTGGAAGTTCCGTTTAATTGAAGAAATTGAAACTGCAGATGTTTATATATATCGTCCAAAGCGGTCGAAGTATTAATCAATAGGTGGCCCCAAAACATCTTCTCCAGAGCTGTTCAGGGGTTGTCATAATTGAAACAAAGTCGCGCTTCGCACGAAGAAGCTCTGAAATTTAGAAAGCTGTAAGAAACTGTTTTGTTCGTGTTCACATTCACCAAGAGGAGCATCTGGTGCGCTTGCTTCGCAGCCGCACCATCTGCATCATGCCAGTCACCTGTATTTCAAATGCAAGTACATGTATACGGTAGTCCCAAACCAGTTCTAACGTACTTTGGTGGAGGGAAGCACCACACGGACGAAGTATCCGTACTTGCTATCATAAGCTTAGTAAAACTTACCAATATATAAATTAGTCTATGCGCTTGATGTGGCTACACGTGTAGGCAACACGTACGTATTTAAGAAGTGCTCCAGACATACCGGTAGGGCGAACGAAAGATTTCTCAAATGCCGGAGGCCCTTCGCGCAACCTCCAAAACTCGTACCTAGACGAGGTGGACGTTACAAGCAACATCCAAGATTAGAAAGAAGCACAACCAGCTCTCGCTAAGAAATCACTTCCAAATTTAATAAGAATTTAAAATCTAACAAAACATCACGTCAATTTTTTGCTTTTGGTCATATTCCTCTTATAAAGCATCTTGAGGTTACTTACGTACGACACGAAAATGTTCATATCTTTCCAATAACTTATATATGTCGAGAACTTATCAAAGCTCATGATGTTGGCTGTTGCGTGTTAGATCAACATTCAGGCGACATCTCACATTTTTATTTCTCAGAAATTTATTTCAGAGCTAAGGAGGGATCCGAGTGGACGTCCTATTCCTCAAAAACATTATGACCTGGTAATTTATGGGTGAAAGGTGTTATTAGTTCATAGAGGTTTCGTGGAAAAACCATGTAAGTACTCTACAGTTACTTTCATGAATCATAATACCCCCTGAATATGATACATTACTGGGGTGTATAGAAGAGTTTTTAAGCGGAAAATGCGATCACACATTTCCTCTGAATACAATCAGATAACTGCAGTCATTACTATCATGTCCTAGAAGACAGTATATTTCCTAACAAACTCAGAATTATCAACAAAGTCCAAGCTTCGAGATCCCGTGTGCAAGCAAAGCGAGCGCGCCTAAGTCAGTGCTAGCTGAGAGACTCTCGCGCGCAACGTCGCGCTACAGTTTCGTTTCTAAACGTGCTGTTCTTCAAATTGAATGATTTGTATGAATGTTTTAAAACAGTTTTGTGAAATCCGGACTGTTTTTTACGTAAGTGTTGCAAACTATTTTTTTCATCACTTGGCGTTTGTATGTACTGCCCGTTTACAATACTCGCATTGGACGCCCCTTCGTATTTGTGAATGTGCTCAAACGTAGACTACTAATTCTCCCTTTGAAGCCATTTACTTCTGCATACTATTTCAACAAGGCACGGTACTACCCCGTTTTAAGTTAATGCTGTTCTAGAGCTATTGTGAATACCGTTATAGAAATACACTTTCCCGGGAGCTTACGGTAGAGGATCCGAGGCGAAGAGTCGCTAGCTCGCTCGCTAAAGTGTACATGATCACTTATTTAAATATACATTTGACTCCGATGCCAATGAAAGCGAGTCCCTAAATATGGGCTGGGACCACACTCGCTTTCACTATGGCTTCCCTAGCGTCAACTGGTACAGCTCAGAACTTTAGAAACGGTACACCTGAGTGTGTGCAGGTACATGTACTGTATTAATACAACATTCGGTGACCTGAGCGTGTGCAGGTACACCGTCGGTGAACGTGCACACCACGCCTAGAGTGACGGCTGCTGGCGGCGCGTTGGGGAAGTTTGAATGGAAGCAGAGTAACGACATTGTTAAGAAAGTAATGCGTGCAGAAGGCTGAGAGACCTCGCGCGCGAAGAGCGCTACTGTTCTTTCAGCCTAAAGCTGAAAGCTAAGGGCGGTGGCGGCGTTTCTAAAGCGTTGAAGTTCAAGTCGTAGACATTTCTAGCAGTTCTGCGATGTTTTGCGAATCCTGAAGTGGCTACACTTGGCAATTTACGTGTGGCTACACACTCGGCAGTTGGGCTTGCTATGATGACCCCGTAGCGTAAAGCCGCACGGGACGCCCTTCAAATTTGTGAAAGTGACCATATTTCTCTCCCGGTTACCCAGGTAAGTAATCAATTGTACCCATGTACTTGTGTAGCAAGTCACGGTACTTTCTTGGATTAGGTTTATAGTGTAATGGAAAGTGTATGGCGCCAATTTTAGAAATTCACTGAAGCGCCTACACAACGGTAATGTTCAATTAGAAAAGTATCCAAACAATGCCCTCAGAAAGTATCCAGGTGGCACTCAAGGCAACCGGAGTCACTTGCTTTCAGTATACCACGCGGGGATTTCTATAAGACATTTCTAAGGTGCACCACAGCAATTGTCTGGCGCCTGGCGAACGCTAAGCGTCGGTCGGGCGGCGGCGCGTACATGATGTGCACCAAGGCGATGGAGCCATCGCGCTAAGGCGCTAGCGTCAGTCGACACAGGGGCCTCGAGCGCCATTTGACACTTTGCAACGATGCAGACATCATTGAGTCTAACAACGCAGTCCTGGCCAGATACATGTGCGACGAAGCAGACAGAACCCCATGACGGCTTGCAGCCGCGTTAGTACGTGGTCAGAAAATACTACCGGTATTTTATTTTCAAAATAGTAGGAACACATGACCATTCCAGTGGTCATGTGTTCCTACGAACACGTCCCAATGTGGACCACACAGAAGCTGTTTTGATGATCGGTAGGTAGTAGTTCGATAGTACTATAGTACTACTACTATAGTAGCTCAGATGTCTAGAAAAGTGCTACTATTACACCTAGTAGTTTACATCGTCGTACTAGCGAGTTACTAATAGTAGTTCAGAAGAAAATATGTTACTACCAAGCCCTGCATACAGTAGTTCATCCGAGTCAAAAGGATTTGTAGGATTGTTTGTGTGATAGGTTACAGTAAATACGACAAGCACGGGTGTTTTGCTCGTTTTGTCGTCCCACGAGCAAATTCTAGACAAGCACCTCAATAATTATTGCTTGTGGAAAAACAGCGAGCACACTTTTTGAGGTTTTATTCCTCGCTCTTCCTAAGTACGAGAGGCGCGAGAAATCTTTGGTGCTCGTGAGAATTTGCTCGTTCTGACGAGGTCGCCAGAGAGCCGTGCTCGTCAGCAGCCATTTCCATTGGCCAATAATTGCGCCGTAATTTACGGCGATCTTCTGCAGTCTCGAAAAATACTCAGATCGCCCAAGTCCAAGCTCGCGCGGCATCAAGCGCCGCGTGCAGTACCGCGAGACCGAGTCCAAGGCGGAGACCAGCATCAAGTGGAGCCGCCGCCTCCGAGCTCACCATTCAAGGCGGAGACCAGCATCAAGTGGAGCCGTCGCCGAGCTCACCGTCGAGCCCAACATCAAGACCTGCCACCGCCGCCGTCGAGATCAACGATCAAGGTTGAGCCAGCTTCGAGTGCAGCCGCCGCGAGCTCCCACGCCAACTCCAGGGTAGAGAGAGATCAACACCCCGTGCAGCTGTCGGTGAGCTCCCCGTCTAATCTTGAGGCAGCACCGAGTGGAGCCGCCATTACCGAGACCCAGTCCAAGGCCCCTGTCCACGAGCTCCAAGTTCAAAGTCGGCGCCAGCATCGAGCGGAACCGCTGCCACCGCGGACTAGTTCAAGGCCGGCCATCACCTAGTCCACCACCACAACTTCGAGCCCAAGGCCGAAATCAGCACCAAGTGCAGCTACTGCCAAGGATCTTCCAGTCCGGAGCCGAGGATCAGACGCAACGTCCACGTATGTCGTCCGCACCAGCAGCAGTCAGACAAGCGATCGAGAACTGGACTGAGATCGGCTCCTTCAGAAGGAAGCCGGCGCTACCCGGTGAGACGTCCTATATTTTTGACTGGGGTGTGCGTATCGAGTACGACGAGGACAACAAGACGAAGGTCCGATTCATGTGCATGGCAGATCAATTCTGTCGAAGCGCGGACAACGCCGCAAACCTGCTGCTACTGTCATAGGGAAGGACCTCCGCTGCTGTTAAGCACCTACGTCTAGTCCACCACCTCGAATCGCCTAAAACCAAGAAGGAAGGAAAGCAAAATCGAAACCGTGAAGTAGAGATCGAGCGCCTGCGATCGTCGACAATGTTCGCGCGGAATCCAGCGCGTTTGAACGTTCTCCTGGAAACGCTTCGCATTATCAACCACAACTTGCCGCTCTGTATATGTGAATACGAGGAGTCCAGGTTGGCGGAAGCCCTCGTTAAGAAGGAGGAGATGAAGGTTATAATAACTGCGGAGCGAATCGGTGAAACTATCGTCGAGTTGTACTCCTCCACGAGAAAGGAGATCACCGAGCTGTTCGAGGACAACAAAGAGGTGTACCCGAACTTCACAATGATGTCAGACTTTTGGACTTGCAAAACGACGTCGAAGAAATTCCTCGGCCTACGTGTCTACCTAATTGACGGGAATTGGCAGATGAAGTCCTTGCTGTTGGGCACGCGCAAGTTCAGCCCCTCATACGGTGATCGTGATAAAGGTATTAGACGGCCGTTTCTGCTATGGATGAGACGCGCTTTGGATGACTTCCGGTTGACTACTTCGAATTTCTACGGTGCCACGAGCGACAAGGGCTCAGATGTGAGGTGTCTACTGACAGATGAACTACAGCTACAATGGGTGTGGTGCATGGCCCACATGGCTCATGCCGCAACTCGCTCTGCGTGTGGTATGAACGACAAAAAAAAACATGAGAACCCAAAGATGACTGAATTAATTACCCAGTTAACTACAACCATCTACCAAGTACGCACGGCCGAAGTAACGAGTGATCTCTTCGAAGCACTATGCAACACGAGGACAGAGACCTCCACAACGCGCTTGCTGAACTATTCGTCTGCCCGATTTCTGATTATCACCAACGCTATCCGACGTGTACTGGAAAAGTGGCCGGCGCGTGAGGAATGGTTTGCAGAGCGCGCGCGGAAGGCACTGCGAGATAGGACTCGTCCACCTGTCTTTCCGCTTGCCGGTCGTGAAAAGGACTTAAGTCACGTGCTGTCTGTCCTGGATCCTGTAGCAGAGCTTAAACGGACGTGTCAAGCTGAGGCACCTAATCAAGTGGAAGTGCTGATGATGCTATACAAGGTTCGTTTGAATGACCTAAACAACGAAAAACCTGTTCGACACTACGTCAGCACCAACAAGAAACCGCGTTGGATTGAACCGAACGAGCTCACACCACTTGCGAAGTCTACCCGTCTACTACTTCGTGATGCGTTTGATAAACGATTCTTCAGCCGCTACTACGACGACACCAAGATGGCAAAAACTTCGTATGTATTTGAGATGCAGCAGAAACTGCATCCAATTTACACAAGCCCGAGGTTGAACTTAAATGCCGTCATCCTGTTGGTCTGTAAACAGCAAGGACTTGAAATACGTGAGGCCTGCGATAAGAGGGAAAACGTGCATGAGCATATTCGCGATCAGCTACGCACCTTGCTGGACACTGTGGCAACTCCAAGTGATGCAGTCGAGCCACCTCCTCCAAGTCCCACCCCGTTTTATAGTGAGCTCGAGGCGATGTTTGCCCCTCCCCCGCGAAGATCAGCGGTTCTCACTGTGAATCAAATGCAGCGACGTGTGGATGAAGAGCTGGACCGTTGGAAAGACGACCCAATGGAGGTGGAACGGTCGGAGTCAGGAGTACCGGAATCGGTTCTGTCGTTCTGGTGGCGAGTTGAGCATCGTAAACAGTACGTCTTCCTACCGAGGGCAGTGAAAGTGCTCTTCGCCATCCCTGCATCATCATGTCAGATTGAGCGGGGCTTCAGCGTAAGCGGGAGTATGGTCACGTCACAACGTACTAGTTTGTCGCAACACAACATCGACATGGCCACGTTCCTGAACCGCAACGGCGAATTTGTGGATCTACTGCAGTGTGAGGCGATCAAAAGGTGGAAGCACCGCGAGCACACGCCCTCCTGCTTCATGTACCCTCTGGATCTGGATTATGACATCGAGGACGATTTCTCTGATGAAATCTTGGCTGGCTTCATGTCGAGCACGAGTTTTAGCTTGAACGAGGAGGAGAAGGAGAACGTGTAGTTTCACGAACTCGTCATTTGACGTTCACTGTGTTTAATATATGCTGTTTGATCATATGCCTTTTGTTCACGTTGTATTCATCTTGTTCCGTCTTTGTCTCCGCTCCGCTTCAACTGAGCCATACGAAATTCAAGAACTGGCGCATGTTCTGAATTTCACCGCACGGTCTGGTTAATCGTTTGTCTGAACTAGACCTAGCATTTCCTTACATTGTTTATCCTACTTAAGCATCGAACACGGAATTTATTTTTCACGCAAGCTTCGCGTGTTGGTGTTACTTAGTAATACGTGATACATGTATCAAAGTATTGTGCACTCTAATGCAGCATTTCTTGATCTTGCTGCTGCCCGCGGCAGCACACTCACGGCATATAGGTTCGTGCAGCAGCACGCGGCAGAACACTCGCGGCAAATTTGGTCATGCTGCAGCACGCGGCGGAACACTCGCGGCAAAGTTGGTCTGGTGCACGCGGCAGAATACTCGCGGCAAACTTGGTCTTCTGCACGCGGCAGAACTCTCGCGGCGAAGTTGGTCCGGTGCACACGGCAGAATACTCGCGGCAAACTTGGTCGTCTGCACGCGGCAGAACACTCGCGGCGAAGTTGGTCCGGTGCACACGGCAGAATACTCGCGGCAAACTTGGTCGTCTGCACGCGGCAATATACTCGCGGCAGATTTGGTGATGCGGCAGCACGCAGCTACATGGACGTTGCAGCTGCACGCGGCAGAACACTCGACGTAGAACAGGCCTTGCTGTATAGTGTCGAGTTCCGTCAATAGGTATTGTGCCTTTCGGCCATTTTGCCCTCAGATTTAAGGTCCTACGTAGGAGTAGCGGTCCTACGTAAGACCTCCTAAAGGATAGTCTGATGGCAATTAAATTTAGCATGTCCTATGTTACAGGAGTCGATAATGGAAGATGGCTGAGCAGCAGCTCTTTCGTGGGAGTAAATGGCCGGTGAAAAATGGCCATTCGGACCTTAATTGCTTAAAGGTACCCTTTAGACCAAAGGTGAGCCCTTACGTGGGACCTCAGACGCAAAGGTAAATCCCAGCCACCTGCATCGCAAATCCTACCTAGAGCCCTAACCCCTCCTGCTTAGAACCTATTTTTGCAGTCCGATTGGCCATTTGATCAGAAAGGCACAATAAGTAAAAACAAAAGACAGCAAATGAGGACAAGAAGCTCAATATCACACGTGAACAAATAATAGAACAAAGACTCACTAAAAATTATGAAAGATCGATTCCATAATCATCACCAACACGCCCATTCTTCGTTGTTGTCCTTCCGTCGTCTTCGTTGGTGGTCACATCAATGTTGGAATGTACGTTTGATATCGAAATCGAAACCAGATTACGAATTCGGCATGTACCGATGAGCAGTAGCCTCAGCTCTCTTCGCCACTTCTTGCTGGAGAACAGAGATGATCGCTTGACGATCCATAATGCGGTGCGGGCCGGAGCGACCGCCATTACGGCCGCCACCGCTGCGACTGCCATGAACACGTTGAGCAGCAGCCTCAGCACTCTCTGCCACTGCTTGCTGGAGACCAGAGACGATCGCTTCACGATCCATATTACCGTGCGGGCCCGAACGACCGCCATTGCTGCCGCCGCCACCGCTGCGAACGCCATTGCGACCACAACCGCTGCGACCACCACGAACACGCTGAGATGGTGTAGCACGACCTTGCACAACCGGTGGAGAATCTCCCTCTTCTCCAGTGGAAATCTCTCTCCACTGGAGATGCATGGCGGTTGTATTTGTTCCTAACACAGTCGCCATCTTGAAGCAGTGGTGCACTACAAGTGAAGGCGTCGGTGGTGTGATGGCAGCTTGAGCCTTAATGAGGGCGTCTCGCATTTGCTGCTGAGTGTTGCGGTCTTCTTCCGACAATTCATCGTCATGTTCATCTCCGTCATCTTCACTAATGCTGCCACGATTTTCAATCTTCGTCTTGACCCCCTCCTTTGTCTGCTCGTAGTGGTCGACCGCACCACGAATGAGATCAATTATCGTCTTCACGCTTCTCTCCACTGACCGCTTGATCTCTGCCGAGATATCAGCGGCTACAGGATCTCGCAAACGCTCTGCAACCGCCTCTGTCACACCATGATTTAATTCAGCCTTTTTCGCTTGCAATTCGGCTTCACGTGCGTTCTCCACGGCCTGCAATTTACGTGATACCGTTTCCTTGGCTTGCAACTCAGCTTGTCGCTCGCGTTGCACGGTCTGGAGTTGGCGCCACTCGGCTTGGCGCTTGAGTTCCACGACCTCGAGTTGGTGCTGCAAATTAGTCATGCGGTCGTCCACCTCTTTTCGCACAAGTTCCTTTGCGTCGTCACCGCAAAGTCCGTCACCTACTGACCCTTGCTTTAATTGACCATGGTCGCGGTACTGCTGGAACTGATCCTGCAGAATGGAAGTTGCATCAACTTGGCGTTGAAATTGGAGGTGCATATCTGACTGGAAGGATGTCAGTGCTCTCTGCATATTTGCCTTAATATGCCGCTCCGATTTTGTTGCCTCAGCCGCCACTAAATGCTTGACGACATCGAGTGCTGGCTCGCTAGTCGAGACCGCCGCGCTTGCACACACTTCTTGCCTTAGTTCTTCGCGCACGACTTGTAAGCCTTTTTCTACCGATTGTTCCACGTGGGCGTAATGTCTGTCGTTGACTTCTCCACTAGCTCATGAACGAGTTCGACTGTTTTATCGGAAGCGATCTTCGCGTGCTGCCGTATCGTCGTTTGCTCCGCGATGAGCTGCTGGATCCGAGATGTCAGTGTCTGGAACCCGTCGTCAGTTTTGGCGTTCAGCTGAGTCTCCAGTCGATTGACTCCGTTCGCTTAAGAGGTTGTTAGCGCCTGGGACTCACACTGCACTTCACGCAGCGCATTGAAGAGCTTCTCCGTCACAGACTTTTCGATCTGTTCTCCAGCTTGCCCCTGCATCATCAGCATCACCATAAATTGTTCACGGATGGCCGATTGAGTCGCCACCAGCTCTTCCTGGAACCGACCAGCTATTGCAAGCTGCTGATCCGTCAGCTGCTTGATGCCCGTCTCAGTCGAGGCCTGAACGGCCATTAGAGCGGCACTTTGAGCATTACTCTGTCTTTCTTGCTGGGACTGCAGCATCGCGTGCCCCTCAGCAAGAGATCGCGCTTGGGCGAGAAAGAACCCCGCCAGTTTCTCGAGGTGGTCCTCAACACCAGGGATAATATTCGCCCCCGATTTCTCCACCACCACTAACGCCGACGCGGTGTCGCGACTGGGACCATTGGTCATGTCTTCATTATCATACTCGTCAGTCTCATCAGGGTACTCGGCGTCGGCGCTTGACCGCTCGTACATGTCTTCAACGTCGTCGCCTCGTGCAGCTTGAGCTTCTGCTTCTGCTTTCGCCTGGGCCCGGGTCAATACCATGACATCGGGAGTGGGGTCTTGCTAGTGCAGGCGAACTTGCTGGTGTACAGTGTAGGGGGGGGCTTGCTGGTGCGGGCGGTCTTGCTGGTGCGGGCGGACTTGCTGGTGTACAGTGTAGGTAGACTTGCTTGAAGGCGGGATTGTATTTTACTTACGCTTGAAGATTGTCGCTAAAAACGGCCAATTAAAACTAGGGCTCCGCGAAGACTGGGATAGGAGTATTTTATTACGACGTTAGATGTACTAGCAACAATATACGACGTTAGATGTACTAGCAAAAATATACGTACATGTAGTAGTTTTTATCGTGTTGAGTGGGGCATTACCGGGCATCTCAGTGGGTCATTACCGGGCATCTCCTGCGCCTGCTTCGCAGCCGCAGCATCTGCCCAGTAATGACCCAGATCCGTAGCCACACCGATATCGAAAGTGCACCACCGACAGGCCTGCTCGTGTCCTCCCCTCACCTCGCCCCCATTTGTATATACAGGTACTGCTAAACTCTTCGAACCTGTTTAACGGTATCATGTACCCCACGCAATTAAACATTTCACAAACATTAGCGTCTCCCCTCTCTCGCCCTCCTCAAGCGAGGCTCACCGCACGCAGTTTAGAATTCTCTCCCGCGCGCTTTCTAGTCCTTATCAGACACCCCAACCTAGATCAAACACCATGTCATCCCAGAATTAGATCATAAAAAGTTAGCCCCGACTGCTCCATAATTTAGCCCACAACAACAAAACGCTGGCGAGAAAGCGTGTTGGTTAGTGCCGCCAGCCAACATCGCTTCGTTGCGGTCTAACGCCGTCATTGGGTCCCGTAGCATCTATCGCCGCCAACACGTCGCGAGCTGTCAAACCCGACTTGAACCAGCTACCGGTCTTTTACCAGTTTGAGGACGGACAGACGGACAGACACAAATAATCGTGTGAGGGCTGGGCTATCGGCACTACGTTGCTTTCCTATCCCAGTAAAAAGACCTTTTACACCCAATTGAAGCACCGGAGAACGAGCAAATGCACCTGATATTCTCGTGCTCCCCCCCCAAAAAAGTGATTGTGAGGTCGAATCGAAAAACCTCGAGAGCACTGTTCGTAAGGTTTTTATGCTCGCGGAAAAACCTCACGAGTCGTGCTCGTCATTTGCTCGTGTGGGACTTGGACTGCTCGTGGTTGTACTGGATACGAGCACGAGTCGGGCATTTCGTAACATGTAGTGTCACATCGACAGCTTGCAAGGAAGTCAAAACGGAGTGTCTGTTGTCACATACTATTTCAAGAGAAAGTACGAGTATGTGACCAGTTGTGACTGCAATTTATCGACGGTCAGAGCGAAAATATTTATTTTTCCTTGTGAAAACTAATGTGGTGATGTAAAAACTTATATCTGGTTGAATGGCCCTAAAACCACTCGACAGACACCGGCGCGCACGTGTCCTCTCAAGACGCGCTCTCCAGTCGCGGAGTACTGCCCTCTCCAGACTCGGAGGAGGCGAGGCGGGCTGTGTCGTGTCGCATCGGCACATGCGACGTAGCATGAGGGCACCAAGGACCGGTGCACGCGCTGCATGTTCAGCGCGCCAGCTGAACGAGCTCCACGTGTCGTGATCGCTTTGGTCTGCGCTAAGTTTTTTCCGTAGCGAATGCTCTAGCTATCATGCCGTTTTAGATTTATTAATGCACGTATGAACATGATAGCGTCTTGCTCTTTCAACTCTTGCCCTCTCGCTATTGAAACAGCATTTGCTTGTTCAGTGCATGACTGCAGTGCTGTCAATGCTCGAAGCAGATCACAGCCCACGCCGCGCTGACCAGACGCGCGGCTGCCGCTGCTCGAAGACGTCGAGGTTGAGTTGGACTCGACCGAGCCCACGGACGAGGCCGTGATCGTGTACCGAGTCGGCGATGACCAAGCCGCCGTGTTAAGAATGTCCTGCGGGCAGATGGCCGAGCAGTTGAAGCGCATAATACGCACAAGCTGATGTCAGCGGTGTTGGTCTGAGTGATGCACGACATGCACGTGTGGTAAATGGAGGAGGTCTCCGTGGCAGTCGCTTTGATCTCTTGGTAGTCAATGCTTGCAGCAGCAAGTCGTTTTTTTTTTTGTCGATGTTAGAGGTACCGAGTGGGTCGTACTTAAGCGCGAGCTCGAGTTACACAGTCCGAGTGCCTTTATTTACTCGAGTCACTTTCCGCGTACTACATGTACATGTGAAAAAGGGGGGGGGGTTATATATGGTAATCTATCCAAAGAGATTTCATAAATTTCATAGTTTGTAGAGATTTCATTGACTGGCGGGCAGCGGTCTTGTGCCATGTGTTACTCGAATGTAGTTTGTGATCAACAAAGTTGATGCGATTTCTAAGACTGCGATACATGCTGAAATGCCTGTCGTAGCTACGCAGATAATCTTGTAAATGCATGATTTTTTTACTCTTCTCGTTGCTGTACTTGGTTTGAAACTGTTGGCCTTTCCTCCGCTACTTTGTTAGAGATGAACAACACTACTTGCATGCTGATATGTACATTTACTGCTTGCAAACAATATCCAGCATGTGCCATGTTTCAAGGAGATACTCCAGCGAAGGATATCGCGTACCAACACCGGCAAAAAACGACAAGTATTTTTTTACATTCCAGCTACAATCATTGTGTAATCATAAAATATAACATTTGAGGGCTGCAGAGGTAATCCAAGAGTAGTAGGATAAAGAGGAGATCCTAGATAACCTATATTTTGGTTTTCAGCGTTGTCCGGGAGGTTATCGTGGAGAAAATGAAAGCTGAAGTCATGTGATGTGGTAGATTTCTTCAAAAAGTAGTTCTGAAAGCTACAATGATGCAATCGACCAGCGAACTAATGGATAAGAAAGCTGAATGTCTGGGGAATCTAAATACTATCGACATCGGCCAATGCGATAAGTTCTCGAGTCAAACGAGCGTATCAAAAATTCCTACGAATACCTCGTAGAAAGTATGATTGCTTTCTCTAATCCTGAATCCATATTCATTGCTTTGTTTTTGTCCACCATATGCAATTCTATACAAATATTCATAAAACTATGAGAGCTCGCGCGTACGGGTAGGATTTAACCCATGCTTCCGTACGCTGTTGACCTGGAGACAAAAGGTTAAACGGCCGTTTAAGGACAAACTTGTCCGAAAATCGAGGCCAGGAGAATCGATTTGGTCATTAATTTAAGGACAAAACTGATTGGGGTTAAGAAATAAGAAAAAAAATCTACGCTAAGAATTGGAGACGGGGTGGAGAATGAATGGAAAATGAATACCCTGTAAATGAAATATCGGTTTTTAAATCAATTGAAAGGGGTGCAATACCAAATGCATAATAAAATCAGGTGTAATAAGTATCGTGAGCGAAGTAGGAATTAATATCTCAGGAACCTGATAAGTATCATCAATGGCAAGCTTTGGAAAGCTGTTTTGTAGTTTTGACCAATCAAGTAGTCAATTGTTTCGGTCAATTAATGGAGAGCGCATCTTATACACAGCTTATGTAGACCTGGTATGCAAAATGACCAAATAAGGAATCACCGAAAGTTTGGGCAGAGCTGCTTCGTGCAGCTCGCGACTTTATCTTGAATTGTTAAAAGCCGTATAGGGTTCTTCCTTGGTGCTTGAGAGCGAACAGGTCGTCCATGCGCGTGGCGGTCTTCCGGTTTCCATGTTCTGTGTACGTCACGGCATCTCGCACTAGGTTGGTAAGGAGCACGCGCAGCACTGCTCTCGTCTCAAAATACACGAGCCCGGAGATCAGCATCACACCAGCACGACGGGCTAGCCGGCGTACAGCAGCGTTAGTGATACCTTGGATGCCGTCTCGAATGATTTTTCGGTGGCGTTTGGGGCGTATCTTGCCGCGCGCTGTCATGTCTGTTGATGTCCGAGGTGAATCAGCAAATGAGACGCAGCTATCGTAGAGGCTTAGCTGTCAAATATAGTCAGCGGGATGAAACATATTTGGCTGAGCCGTCTGAACCAATACCACTCAAGTTCAACGGCAACGATTGCTTCTTTAACGTGCGTGCAGCTACACTACCCGTACGGCTTGCCCTTCCACTTATCCGGCTCGGCATGATAAATTAATCCCAACAAGCAAACAAGCTCTCTAAAGTAACCTTCAGCAGAGCCATACTCTGCAACAGCTCTTTGTGATGACGTCTGGCCGCTCGCCGATCTGATTTGCGCTGCAAGAGAAGTTCCTTCAGGCTCGGAGCATCCCTTCCTTCGCTTGGTGGGTGGAGTACAAAGCGCTCCTGCAGCCATGACAGCAATTGCTTGACCTCATCGGTTGAATGTAGAGCTGCAGGAAGACATGACTCCGTTGATCTCGCAGGAAGACTTGACCCCGTCGACCTTGGTTCTACGAAGCCATCGCGCACGGGAGGCAGCTCCGAGGAAGCTGGTTGCACTTGTGCGGGAGGGGTCTCTGTGATGCGCCTCTCAATCGCTCTTTGACGTTGCTGCTTCATCATCGCTTGCACCCAGCGCGTTGCGTCTGTCCACCGAGAGTCACCACGTTTCGAAGGCAAGCCCATGCTGCGGAACTTCCGCTTCAGACTGACTGCGCTCCGCCGCTTCCATTGGGGTTCTTTGGCTGCGTTATACGCTGCTGACACGTCGATCCACTCGGGCTTCGTGGAGGGAAGGTGCTGACGTACGAGCGCCAACAAGTGTTCCATCACGCCGCTGGAGTAATTCGTTGACCCCTGCCGTTTTGTCATCTGCACATTTGCATTAATACACAGGTTACATGGGCCGCATCGAGGCATCATAGCACTCACTTGTCTTCGACGGCGCAACTTGGGGAATGAGTTGGAGCAGCGGAACGGTCGCAAGTACGTACCCATTCTAAATAGGAGCGATTAAGCTAATTCGGACCTCGATTAAAACGCTCTTCAAATTACTAGACATATGCAACACATTTCCGCATTCGTATACTACAGCTTCTGGCCAATCCAGCTTATCTGGCTCAGTCGTGCTGTCAGTTGGCATTGCGTTTTGCCGTACAATCGTAGGTTGTTGTACTCCTTGATGTCAATGATGCAAGCGGGCGATGGAAGAAGCTCAGAGCCGCTCTCCACGTTCCACAGTGTTGCAGCCAGCAAGAGCGAGTCAATGTCCATGCGGCGCTCTTCGTACGGGTCACGAAAAACCTACAAACCACGTAACGTTAGTTGTGCAAGACACAATAGATCTTTAAGCGATCCTTCAGTTGATCCTCGAGACTTTCAGGCGCATTGGCATCCACAAGATGAAGTCGAACCAAATTCCACTGCTTGTACGTGTGATCCGAAACCCAAAGGAGTCTCATTCGAATCACACCACTAACCACACCAGACCCGCTTTATCCTGTACTCGTAGACGGGCTTTCAATCCTAGGTGAAGCAAAAGCGTCATCAGTGCCAGCTACATCGATCATATTGTGCACAAACAACGCATACCTTCCACGGTGTTCATGACGACGGTCATCTTTTGCAGCAAGCAACTTTGTCATGCGCTCGTACGGAGTCAGTGTCGCTGGGCCCGACGTACTATTCTTGTCGTTGGGGTGTGGGTCAGGGGTTGCTGTCGCTCGGATCATATTCTCTTCGTTGGGGTGTGGGTCGGGAGAGGCTGCCGCTCGGACGACAGTCTTGGGAGCAGCCTTCACCGATTTCTTTGGCAGCTTCACGAGGCTCGCGGGACTTCCCAGCCATGATTTCAATTGGATAATGACAGACGTTTCATGATTCCATTCATTGGTAATATGCAGAGGCCTGGCTTATCGTCAAAGGGTACATACCTTTAAAAACCACGTGGCTAGATGTGTACTGCATTGGTCCGTTTGGTTTAGATCTAGACCATCTAGCCATATTGAAAAACATGGAAACCAGAACTCTAACAACTTCAACCAGCGCCACGCTGCGCAAGCGCACACTACCGTTTATTTAGCTGAATACGCCGCAGCCGATGCATAAATTCAATAGCGTGCATGCGTGCTTGGTATCTTGGCGTTTCAACGGCTGGTTGAAGACCCATAGGTACTTTCGGCAGAATGCTGGCGTCTCCAAAGGAACGTCGTGAGCGTTGTGCTGGTTGTGCTTACTATCCGTACGGGCACCAACACACTCTGGGTGGCTCTGCTACATATTCACCAGCGCTGGCGCACATCGATTTGCATTGTCTGGTATGTCCTGAGCTCTTGGCTGGGCTTACCCCCCCCCCCCACTTAGAGCTGCTGTATCGGTCCGTTTGGTTTAGATCTTCGACCTCTAACAACTTCAACCAGCGCCCAAGCATTTCACTGTGTGCTGCATTGGTCCTTTTAAGTTGGATCGGACCATCTAGCCACATTGCAAAACATGGAAGTCGAACTCTTGAGAACCCCAATACAAACTCAACTAGCGCATCGAAGACAGTGCATCTGCGTTTAGCGTTTGAGTCGCGGTATGTGCATCGCGGCGTGTACGCTGCGGTGTGGGTGCCGCGACACAGACGCCGGTGTTGGTAAAAACTACTAGAGCTCCGTGTCAAACTAGCACGGCAAGTGCCTGCACCAACATCGACGTGGGCGAAGCATCTCACTCTGTACTGCATTGGTCCGTTTTCTTTAGATCGGGCCATCTAGCCATATTAAAAAACATGGAATTCGAACGGTAACAACCTCAATGAGCGCCAACCTATGCCATGATATGCACGTGCATTTGCATACGGAGTTTGCGCCAGGGTAGTGTGTGTACGCTGCGCAGAACGATATCTCATCTTCTGCTCAATTCAGTATGTGTTGGTATGATTGAGCGTGGCGGGCGGCAATTGCCATGCAGCAATATCGACGCCAGGAACTCATCGTTCGTTCGGCGCGCACCGAGTATGTTGACGTTTCAAGTAGTGCATGAATTTAAATGAGCCATGTCAAGCCTCGCAAGGCACTCTGTACCGCCTTGCTCTCTTGCGGCATCCATATAAGTGTCGTTCAAAGTCATATGCACCTCTGTGAATATTTCACATTTCCCAACTTGCTCTGCATTGCGCACCACTCCACTCTGCTACCCGCTTCCGACACACATGACCACCACCTCCAAGCCATGCAAGTGCGCAAAACATTCGCAAGAAAAGGCTACGTCATCTTCGACGATGCCGTGTCCGCATCCGCTGCTTACATCGATAATTTAACATCATCTTCTGCCATATCTTGCCCCGATCCTCTGGACAAATTCGCATGCGCTTCGTGAAATTCCGAGTCGCACACCCGCACTTCGGGAGTGGCGTCGTTCGCGCCTCGGTTCTTTTCGAAAGCTTCACGAAATTTCGCTGTCAAAACCCCACTAAACACGCTCTTTCCCGCTCCAGGAAGCCCACAGAGTAGCACCACATACTTCGCACAAGGCCAGGTACTCTTCACGGTGTCCGCTACAATCTGGGTGATGACATATTTCCAGTCGTTCGGGGCCTCCAATCTTGTTTGCCGTTGCAAATTCTGTTGTGTTGTCAACTAAGTACTGCTTTATTAGGTCAGTCGATCCCCCCCCCCCCCCCACTCCCCCTCAATCAAGTGTTGTGGCATGATCATTGGATAAAATAAAACTACCGTGAAAGAAAACCTTTCGCACCTTCCAGTGAAAGTTCGCTGAAAGGCACGGCACCCAGTCCAATGCATGATCATTTCACGCTTACAGGTCGTTCGAGGGATTGTTAGCTAACGTAACCCATTGAAATCTGGATGATGAGCGGATGCGGGAAAGGCTAAGTCGCAGGTAAGTGACCAGGTTGGTTACAACCGAAACAGCGACCACTCGCCCGTTGCGTCTTCTGAGAACGTGCCGACTCGGCAAGAGAGATCTCCATCGGAGTGGGACCCTCACTGGCCTCGACATGAGGCGTGTGCCCTTGCGCTGAGCGCACGCAGTGGTCTTCCAACATCGCGATGTGGACCGCCTCATTAAAGGTCTTTGGCTGACGCCGGAAGAGGTCCGTCCGAACCGGACCCGTGCAGACACCGTCCATGAAGACCGTCACCTTGACGTCCTCAGAGAGGGGTGCGCCGGCCATGGCGGCTTCGAGGTTGTGGAGCTCCATGACGTAGTCTTGAAGCGACCGCTTGCCTTGCTTGCACCGCAAGAAACTGAAGCGGTGGCGGTATGCCACATTGGCAAGGAGGAAGGTGGAGCGTAGCTCCTGTTCCATGAACGACCACGAGGTGAAGTACCCCGGCGTTGCCGTTTCACGGGCCATGGCCCATGCGCGCGCGCGCCCTCCAAGGTTGGACAGCGCAAACGCTACCTGAGCTCGCGCGTCGTAGATCTGACCAGCGCTATGCGCGATCTCGATCTCGCGAACCCAGAACACAAGACTGTCCGAGTCTTTGCCGTCGAACGTCGGAACCGACATCTTGACGGGCTTTGATGTGGTTGGACGCGCAGCGAATGAGGCCGTATTCGTGGCGGACGCTTGTGCCGCACTCTGTGCCTCAGCTCGCATCGTCGCACGAGCGGCTTCCTGCGCAGCAGCGCTCACGCGAGCAATCAGCGACGACTCGTATTTGTCGAAGCGTTCCACGCGCGCCCTTTGCTGCTCAGCAGGAAGATTGGGGAATCCAGCGAAGGCTGCCTCGCCCAGGAGGCTGACCATATTCTCCAGCGTAGCACAGTGGGCATCGGAGAGGTGAGGAAAGTCCTGCCGCGCCGGCAGCCGACTCCCAGAGTCTTACATACTCAAAGAGACCCTGATTGTAGAGATCCGCGTCGGTCGCTGGATTGACTACAAGTGGGGGGGGGGTCACACGCACCTTAGCTTAGAGGAAGCGTAACACGCTAACCACAACAGACGCCTGGCGTCTCTGTTGCTCTTAGTACAAAAGGCCCTGCCTTATCGGTCTCCTTTAATACCGAGTATTAAAGAGACTTGTACACTTGAAGGTTAGAGTTAAACTGTCTTGTATTAATAAAAAGCATACAGTTCTATCTACTGCTTTATATCTGCATACTGAATCCCTGTCTAAATTGCGATCTTCCTCAGCGGTTGGCTCTCGTGCATCGTGGTCCTTAAGTACGACCGACCCTTAACTTAACATAGTACTTTGGGGAGGTCTACCGTGAATACTCTATATAAGGACCCCTGGTACACAGTACCCATCGTGGTGTGTGACACTCAGTCCTTGTGGGCCACACCGGCCGGGGTGGTCCACACTAGAGAACATCCCTTTTGCTTGACAAGGTCACTGGCCAATCCTGGCCCCATTACAATCTGACTCGATCGCAGGCTGTTCTGGTGTTTCCGTCAGTTTTGTCAGGGAAGGATACTCATCTTCCTTAAAGATGGCATCTCGGCTGTAGACAATGGCATGGGAGTTGAGATCCATTAGGCGATAGCCCTTCTTGTAGTCGGGAACGCCTAGATACATGCACAGCCGTGCTCGAGCATCGAGATTGTCGCGGTATTGCTCTGTAATATGAACGTATGCACTACATCCAAACACTTTCATGTACTGCATGGATGGAATGCGCTTGTACCAGAGCTCATATGGTGTACGATCGCTGGTCGTTGAGCGAGGGGTCATGTTAATCAAGGTGGTAACATGACAGACACACTCTGCCCATAATTGCTTGGGAAGTTTACCGTCAAGCAGTAGGGCTCGTACCCGTTCCATGACAGTTATCATGCGACGTTCCGCAACTCCATTCTGTAGCGGAGTATATGCGTTGGTGAACTGTGTGTGTGTACCATACTTTAGGAAGATTTCACGTCCAAGTTTTTCATACTCCTTGGCATTATCTGCCTGGAGTACCTGGATGTCGTGCTCTTCGATAGCACACGGACACCACTCAAGCACACTGATGTCGTGTCTGAAAATGTTCAGGGCTTTCTTCCTGAAGTCATCATAGCATTCGTAGAGCTGACTCCGGTTTTTCATCGAATATGTGAACATGAATCGGGAATAATCATCGATAAAGATCACAAAGTAACGGCAACCAGTAAGGTTAGGCACAGGTAAAGGACCACAAATGTCTGTATGAACCTTTTTCAATGGTGTTGAGGCACGGTCAACTACTCTATTGGAATAGAAGGGTGAGCGGTGAGACTTCGCTAGTGTGCATGCCGTACAGAAGAACGGCTCCTTCGGGTTTACATACGCAGTACCGTCGAGTCCACGGATGGCTTGGCTCCTAGATAGATCATGCAAGACGCGAACGTTAGGATGCCCAAGGCGTTTGTGTAAAAGCAGAAGAAAACGTTGCTTACCCGACGTGGCAATGAGTGCTGATGCGCTTACCGCAGGTTTAGCCTGAAACTGATACAGACCCGTGTTCGTGGTCATTAGCACCGTAGTACTAAAGCGTTCATCAGTCTGAATGGCACACTTTCTTGCGATCGAAGCTGAAGCGAAAGTCGTGCTTCACGGCAGCCGAGACGGAGAGTAAGCTGAAGTGCAGCTGTGGGGCGTAGAGGGCGCCGTGAAGGATGAGCTTCTTCATGTTGCCTTTGGAGTCGATGACTTCCAGCTCAACGCGTCCAATACCCTCAATCGGGATTTGATTATTTTCGCTGACAGTGATGGAACCACCACTAGCAGAGATGTTGGAGAACCACTGAGCTTCATGCGTCACATGACGCGTACATCCAGAGTCAATGGTCCACGTGGTGTCCAGATCAACATTGGCTTGAGCCGTGAGACTCAGAGGCGAGTTGATGGCGGTGGCTACAGCAATCAGACCGGACTAGCGGCGTTCTTGATGAAACGCCTTACGACGGCTCCCGTCGGCTTCATCACTATCGTCCGAGTCGTCCTCGCTGTCGTCCTCGGAGACACCGTCGTAGTCGGGCTTCGTCACGAACCCGAGAAGGTGCTTTCCGTCGAGGGCTGCGCACACGCGAGCCTTCCAGACGTCGAAGTTGTCGGCTCCGACGAGTCTGGGGAAGTCGTCGCTGGAGGCTTGGCTTGGGCGCAAGCGTTCCGAGCCAAGGTTCTGCAAACTATCGTCGAGAACAACTCTGTTCAAGTTTTTAACGCTGACCAAACCGGTACAGGCGGGTAGTTTACCGGTTTGGTCAGCGTTAAAACTTGAACACAGTTGTTCTCGACGATAGTTTGCAGAACCTTGGCTCGGAAGGCTTGCGCTGCTTCAGCGGCATCTTCCGGCGTCGTTTGTCCTTGGCGGGGTTTTGTCCGTACCGACAAACGATGACGGCGCATCAAGAGTTGCATCCACGATGGCGACGCGGTAAACTGCTCATCGCTTAGACCACAATCCTCTGCTATATCTCTAGCCTTCCGCTCCAGCATCGTTCTTGAAACTGGTGCACCATCCTTCCGCAGTGTGCATATCTATAACCCAATTTGTTCTTCAGCTCTCTTAGAAAGAACTGTAGCCATTCCGCGTTCCCTCAAATTTAGATGGCGAGAACGCCCCGTATTGCAAGCCAAATCGATTTTTACTGCATTAGCGCGCCACGTACTTATAAGCTTTTGCTGTGCCCTGCGCGCTGTTCCTGTTAGATCTTTGTAGAACTTGTCGAGTGCTTCACTCGGCGTGTGACCCTCATCAATGTAGTCAAGCAGCTCCTTCTTGTGTCGATACTCGGCAGCCACGCGCTTGTATTGCTTCCTCTTCTTCTTCGTACCCTTGATGGAAGGGGGGCCATGCTAAACTTGACGTGTGCAGGCCGAGATTTAACGACGGCGAAGGCTAAAATTAGTACAGTCAAATTTTGCAACATCTGTTTTTGTTGTAGATTGTCATTGGCTAAAAACGTTTGTCGCTAAGGACTGAACGTCGCCAAGGACTAAGACGATACGGTAGAGTTACTAGAGGGTTGGGCTGGTAGTGCTGTTTATTCATAGGTACGATTGCGAGATGCAAAAGTTTGTAGGGTAAAATTTAGCCTCCTCATATTTAATATGATTTTACACGACATTTTTGTTTGGTTACTACAGAGTTTAGCGGTTTGTCAAACAACGGCATTGATCTTCGACCAACAGGGGCATCTGGTGCATCATGTACGTCCATGGTTAGTTAGGAAGGTGGAGCCCATATATGCGCTGAAACAATATATATGAGTTAATGTGCTTAAGGAGGGTATATGAATATAGTGGACTAATTACTGAATAGGTGATACCAGCGACAATCGACTTCAGGAGGATATGTACGATCTAGGATGTGATAGAAAACGATGTGTCTCAGTCGGTAGCTATCAGGGCTCGCAAACGGCGAGAGGCGGGTACCCGTGCCCGCCCATCCAGGGTCCCCAGCCGGAGTCGGGTATCCGTACCCTCCCGGCCCCAAGCCTCGGGTACCCGAGCCGACCCTACTTACAGAAAGCAAAATTTAGTTCGTATACATGAAGCACTCCCAAGCTGGTCGATTGCAAATGCAATAAATGAATGCAACAATGTGGATGTTAGCGCCCTATTACTACGTCTGCGCAGCAGGTGACCTAACGTTTAGCGAGATCGCCATTTGATCGAACGGCCACGATATCATCCAGCAGAGACGGCTTCAGCGAGCTCTGAGCTTTGGTCATCACCATTCCTGCTTTTGAAAAGTTGGATTCTGACATTGCACTTGCCGCTGGGATTCACAACAACGACCTTGCTACCTTCCCCAACCTTGGATAGTGTACATCACCCGTCTTACCCCACCACTTTAACAGATCAAAGCCTGTTTTATCCGTTTCGCTCAACTCTGAGCCTATTTGCAGGTAGACACCACAATCTATTGTTGGTTTCGGGTACCCGGTGGACTACCCGAGATTGGTTTCGGGTACCCGTACCCGACCCGAAACCGGGTATACCCGACGCGGGTAGGGTGGGTACGGGTACACGGGTACGCGATTGCGAGCCCTGGTAGCTATCAATCGACTCACAAACTGCAACACCCGAAGACTAAAGGCAAAGCGCACTTCGCCTTTCGCGCCCTCTGGCACAAGTGGTTCCAAGAACACCCCCAGCGACTCTTCGGAAGATCTCGCTTCTCGGACGAAGTCCCCCCAGCGTGGGGCCGAGAAGGCGAGATGGGGTGTTCCTGTGCGCCTGGCACGGACGCGGCGCCGTGTCTGGTGTCTGCCACCAAGACTGTTATCAACATCGCCGCAGCACGAGGAACCTGGTGACCTCCACGTGTGTCCAAGATTCACTCCAAACACGCTCTCACACACCAAGACGCATCGGGCCTGGTGAGCCCTTCGTTTCAGTTCAAGCACCAACCACAGAGGAGATGGGGCCCCTCTGTGCTCACGATTTCCCCTCCCCAGAGTGCAACACATCAGTCCATATACCAACCTCTCGACATGAAGGCCCGCTTATTGACAGCAGAAGCATTTCAGCAAGTCCGAATAATGACGGAACGGCACCCTACCGTGATGAAGAACTGGTCACTCTTCTATCTAGTGAAGACCCGGTAAACCGACAAACGACCACTGCTGAGCCCGAGTGGTAAACTCTTCCTAGCGGATACGGACACCTCAGCATGCAAGAGCCGGAAATACTCAACTTGGCGTGAAGACCCACATCGACCGAACAAGACCTCAGAGAGGATCCCCTGTAACGGGTATGAGACACCCACCACATGCAAGCCTGAAGGAAAAGATCGAAGTGAAAAATCTTCGAGGAAGACAGGGCAGATCTCTAAGACTGCCTAAAAGGCTTCTATAGGAAAAAATATCATCAAACAAAATAGAAGGCCGAATTAACCGTTAACTAAAGGCAAAGCGCAAAAACTAATCGTCTTCCAACGTGTCTACTCATCTCGCGCCAGACTCATACAATCTGCGGACTTGGCCGTCGTGGCAGCCACCCGGCCCTGCGGGGCTCTATATTGAGCTGCCACGACGCCGAGTGAGCCAATACGCAACATCAAATCATCAATTCTACGAACGTATCTGCTTATCTCGTGCCATACTTATACAACAGGCGGACTCGGCCGTCGTGGCAGCCACCCGGCCCTGTGGGGCTCTATATTGAGCTGCCACGACGCCGAGCAAGTCAATATGCAACGTATACTCACCATGTTTATCATTTCTCATCTACACCATGAACTTTTGTGGCTACTATCGAGGAGACCCAGTGGCCGGAAAAGAAGCTGGACGTGTAGCTGCAACTCCGGCGCCAACTGACTCGGCTGAGTCCTCGATTTTGCAAATACAGCGTGTCGTGAGTCACGACACAACCGAACGCTTTTGCATAGTTTTAGATTTAACGTATAATATATTTTTAATGCACATGTATACTGTCATTGCAACGTACATAATCGGAATAGTGCCTGTATGGAACTTAAACTCACCCAGATTAACGTATGATTCCATTTAAGCCTCCACTTTCACCTGCTATATCATATACTTGTGCCTGTTATCCTTTCCAAAAATTCAATACCTTATACAAAATGGAGCATTTATTAGACCCTCTCATTTAGGGGGACCATGCTAAACTTGATGTGTGCAGGCCGAGATTTAACGACGGCGAAGGCTAAAATTAGTACAGTCAAATATTGCAACATCTGTTTTTGTTGTAGATTTTCATTGGCTAAAAACGTTTGTCGCTAAGGACTAAACGTCGCCAAGGACTAAGACGATACGGTAGAGTTAAGATGGTTGGTTCTAGCAGAACTACACTGGTACAGACTATACAGCATAGTTACTTCCTGTCTAACAACTTTGAAGGGACCTTTAGTATCAGATCATCAGCTGCGAGAGGTAGCTGGTACAATGTGCCACTATGTAAAGGTGCAAACATTGACACGGTGGATGTTGGTCCCAAGAAGTTGAAGCTGTGGCTGGTAGCTGCCAGTTCCCAATTTGCAGGTTTTACGCTAGTAGCCACCACTCCCACCTCTATTCAATGGGGAATGAGCACTCCAGGACGAACGTGCACTCTTCTCGACGGGACAGTGCACCGGGCGATGTCGGTGAGACGCGCAGGTCGCTTTGGCTGCAGCGAGGGCGACTGTCAGCTCCTTGCGAGGGAACCTCCGACATTCCCAGAGTTGGACCGCCGGCATCGGCATCACTGACACGGTCTAACTATCGCACTGCAACATATTCCAGCTCACCCATCCACATTCGAGTCACAAACCTGCGTCAGCACGAGAAGCTGGTGTGGTGGAGCGGGATCGGCCAAAATCTTGTTGAGGCTTGATCGAGCTACCACAGCGCCCAGACGCCGACTAACGGAGGGGGCCCCCCTTGATCCGTGATCAGCTGAACTGTTCTCACCTTGTGTACCCGTCGGCGGGCTGGATCTGCTCTCTCGGGGCTCCGAAGATGCAGCACTTGGTGAAGATTGAATGTCTTGGCGAGACGTGGGGATGGGGTTGGAGCAGCGCGGTAATCTTTGCTCTGCGTCCGGTTATGGGTCTCGATCGAGGTTCTTCGCTCAGATCGAGGGGTCTGGATGCGATCCGAGACCGGTAGTTGCCTTTTGGTGTGTTTGTCGCTTCCTATAGCGAGATCGTAGCCGAGAGGAGAAGTGATCGCCAGCCAAACAGCTTAATCTGGTCGATCGGGGTTCGCACTTGAAGGAAAGGTCACTAGAGTGGGCAAAGTTGGCCAATATATAATCCAAACTTAAACCACACTGCTAGATCCACTCTTCCTGAGCACTTGTCGTTCCGCCGGGGCCAATGTAGTTCCCGAGGCGGAGGATGACTTGGAGGCACTTGTGATGTACAGTGCAAATTCAACTCTGATTTATGCTTAGCCTCTACGTCCCTACGGCTACCATCCCAACCTGCATCCTACAACCATACAACAACTTGATTCTTGGCCCGGCTGCGCCCCTCGGTTCCTCCCATCCTCGGTCGATCGGCGATCTCGATCTGCGATCTCCGTCTCGGTTGCCCCACTTTTGACTGGGGCCTCGCATGACGCCATCTCCGTTATTCGTTCGGTTCTGTCTTCAGTCTGTCGCCAGCTTCCATATTTCGACGGCGACTTTGTATCAAGCACCTTTCTCTGGCGGAGGCCACCAATCGGGTCTGGGACGTGTTGGCTGCCCCGACTCTACCGGATCCGGACCCCTGGCGTCATCTTGCTTGCACCAGATCCCCCAGATCGCGCCAGTTCGCATCCACATCTCCGTGTTGTGCTCCCTCCTCGAAATTTCCTCATGTGCTTCACCACACTGGTTTTCCCCTTGGTCTTGATCGAAGGGTGTGTGGGCAGCCTCGAGGCTTCAAACCTTCCAGACAATGTGCTGTATGTCCAAGCTGTATCGCACGCTACCGACCAGGGCGACAGCAACTCGTGGGTGGGGAGTGTTTGTTGGCCAGTCGTCCGCAAGTCGGGGCACTTCAAGGCGTACGTGCATCTTCTTCACCCCGGAGTCTTCCACATTCGCCTCCGAATCGCCACGATCACACAGCAGCTAACGGTTCGCTTCGCACCAAGGAAAACCAAGTGGATTGTGCGTTTTCACTACCAAAAACCTCCTGACCACTCCGACGGGGATCGATCTCCACCTCCTTCACCCCGTTCAGCCCGATCTACCACCTCTCGTCGCTCGGCTCGGGCCCCTCGTTCTCCGGCTGGCGAGATCGCCCGTCTAGAGCAAGAACTTCGCAGTACTCAGGCGACCCGGGCCACCTTGTTTCGGGATCGAGGTCGCCTGAATGATATCGTCAATCGTCTAAACACCGATCTCCAAGATCTGGAACGACATCGCTGGGGGCAGGAGGACGAGATCCGACGTCTCCGCACCGAGATTGAGGACCTCCAGCAGGCGTCCAACGGGGCAGGTGACCGACGGATCCAGGATCTGCGTCTGGTGGCCGACGGACACGCGGCAGCGCTCAACGAGACCAACCGCCGGCTGGCTCGCACCGAACAACGACTGATCTCCGTGGAAGAGGATCGTGACCGCCTGGATCGGGAGCTTGATCACAGCGTGGAGGAGGCCGTTCAGCTTCGGTCGCAGCTCGACGATCAGGCACACGAACTTCAGTGGACCCAAGACGAGCTGGCCACCTCCCTTCGGAGCTTGGATCGCGTGACGACTGCTCTTCAAAATGCCGAGGCGGAGTTGGATCGGGAGCGGGCCAACCCGAGCGGATCCGCCCCACCGGCGCCTACCCCTTCCGTTCCGGCTCCGGCAGCGTCGGGATCAACCTCGACTAGCGTGACCCGCCTCTCGGAGGAGCTTCGTCAAGCGCGTCGAGATCTCGCTTCTCTCCAAGCTGCCCGAGACGTGTCCACTGGCCGAGTCGCTCAGTTGGAGGGTGACACCCGGCGACTCCGAGAAGAAGTCTCCAAACTCAACCAAGATCAGGCGACCTCAGCCACCGAGAACTCCGATCTGCGTACGTAACGTCTTCCGAATCTCCAACTAGTCTTGATCGCTAACTTCTGACCATTATGTCCACAGGGACGAAGCTTGCTGACGCTAACCGAGATATCCGGGCTCTGGAGGCCCAGTTGTCTGACGTGCAGGACGCCTATGCTGGCCTTCGGCGCGCTAACGACGAGTCTGAGGGTGGCCTAGAGGATGTATCCACGGCCTTATCGCGGGTGGTCGAATGGATCCGCCTCCGCCATGCCGCTGGGGCTGCAGCTTCTCCCAGCCCAGCGGCCGGGGCTGCTGCTTCTCCCAGCTCGGCCTCCACCACTCCAACAGGAAAACGGGCGCGTGATCGATCCGTATCACCCACTCTTCGACCTCCTCCACTCAAACGTGCCGGATCCGTATCCTCCCAAGCTCCTCCTTCGCGTAGTCGATCGCCTTCTCCAGCTCTCTCGCTGTCATCCGACGAGGAGATTGACCAAGGACCTGGTGGCCCGGGAGGACCCGCCCCTCAAGAAATAATCGAGGTCCGAGTCCGATCACGCAGGTCCAGGAGCCGATCAGGGTCCACCCGCCGGAGGGCACGCCGGATCAGGCACTCCTTCCGGCTCGGGGGGTTCTCCTGAATACGGATCTCCCCCAAACGGGGGTAATGCCGAGGAAGCGGAGGAGGAGGAAGAGGAAGAGGAAGAGGAAGAGGAGGAGGAGGAAGAGGAAGAGGAGGAGGAAGAGGAGGAAGAGGAGGAGGAGGAGGAGGAGGAAGAGGAGGACGAATCCGATCCTGAAGCGCTCGCAGCTCTAGCTCGCTCCCGTTCTGAAGCCCGCCGTCGGCAATCTGCCTCTCCTCGATCCAAGGCGCCGCCGTCTCCTCCTGCGACTCCACGTCGTCAATCTTCTTCGGCTGACTCGGGTCGCTCCCGTTCCAGCACTCCTGGTCCCGGATCCATACCCCGATCTCCTCCTGCGAGTCCCCCACCACCTCGTTCCCCGGCCGGATCCCCGCCCGGGTCGCCCCCTGGTCCACCTGGTTCGCCCCCAGGTCCGCCTGGTTCGCCCCAGGCCGGAGCTTTGGTGCCACCTCTGTTTCCGATCGCCACCTTCATTCCCGGATTCAACGCTCCTCGTGCTCTCACTCAAACTGTGACCGACCCGTGGCCCGCGACCCTTCTGAGTCAATGGCAAATCACGGCCCTGATTCTGTCTTCGCTGGCTCGAGATCTGGTCATACCTTCCGGTTGGTTGTTCCCGGAGCACGTCCGAGGTACTCGGAAACCTGTTCCGGGAGTCGGGTACCGGGATGACTTGATCACTGGTGCCAACATTCAGGCCTTGATCAACAGCTAACCTTGGACAGTACTCGCCAATCCGGCGACCCCGTTGACCTTCGATCTGGCTCTGCACCGGGGTGCTCGGACGAGATTGGGCCGGATTGCCGACGCCTATCTGGCCTACGAGGAGCTGCAACGGTGGACGTACTGGGAGACCACGCATTATCTCCCGATCACCCGCCCGCAACGAAATGCCGACCCACTGCTCGAACAGTATCATGCGGCTCGTCGTCATCGTCGTATAGTTGCCGGGGAGAGATGGCGTCATCTCCTTCGCGATATGCTTCCGATGTTCCGGGAGCAGTGGGCCGATATCGATCTGCTGTTGGATCCGTTCTTCCTTCACCTTCCCACCGTTCAGGACGAGGTCACCTGGTATCCCGGCATCGTCTCCCGAGCTGCCAACGCCGGCAATCCTGCTCAGCACCAAGGAGAGCCAAACGACCTGCTGGAGGCGTTGGTCGAGGCAGACAATCATGACCACTGGCGTAATCACTATCGTGATCGCCCTCAGGACCATCCTGCCCGACGGATCGGGCGTCTCGTCGCCAAATTCAATCCCGCGACCGGACCCCAGCCTCCACCGTAGGGGTGGTCAGCGTCTGCGGCACGCGATCGGCTTCAGTTCCCTTTCGTTCGTCTTCATGTTGTCCACCAGTAGCTCGATCGCGTCATCTAGGTTTCGCACTTTCATACATGCGCATTAACACATAACTCCTCTCCTCCGATCGGTGGCCTCCCCACCGATCCGTCCACTCTCTCATCGAGGGAACCAACTTCCCTCGACGGCTCCGCCTCACACTTCCTCGTGCGACTGCATCGCGCCGAATCGATTTCGATTCGTGCGAGCTCGGAGGAACTCGTGCAGCAGCGCTCCGCAATTGAGATCTGCCTCATCTACCCAGTCTGGCGTATTGTAGCCCTTCCAATGTACCAAGAACTCCCGGAAGGTCCGACCGTAGCGTGTTCTTCTTCCCGTTCTCATATCAGTTATTCTCTCCACTTCGTACTCTCCCGCCTCCTGATCTGGTCTCCAGCTGTCTTCCGGGAGCAGGGCTTCGTCGAAGTCGATCCGATCGGTCTCGCCTAAAGTGAGTTCTGTATCCGGCCGATCAGGAAAATCTCGCACCGGCTTCAACTTGGACACGTGCACGATCGGGAAAAGGCGGTAGTCCGTCCCGCCTGTCTGTAGTTTCACGCTGTATTCGTTGATCTTGTCGACGACACGAAACGGTCCATGCCACAGGTGGGCGAGCTTTCGGGCGTATCCCTCCTTTACCCGGTCCAGGTAGAGCCACACATGGGATCCGGCTTGGATCGGGTGTGGTCGGACCTCTTCATTATGCCGATCCGCCCGATCCGCTATGGCCTCCGCCAGCCGGTTGTTGACTTGGCTGCGAGCGATGCCGTAGTGTCTCTGAATCTGATACCGCCACCTCCGCGGATCCCGGTCTTGCGTCCGAGTACTGCCCAGCGGTAGGGTAGCTTCAAGTGTCGATCGAGGGTCCCAACCATGCACCAAATAGAACGGGGTATCTCCTCGTACACGATCTTGAGCAGTGTTGATAGCAAAGGTTAATCTCTCTGCATATTCGTCCCAATCCCGTTGGTCCAGATCTTCCACATACATCTTCAAAGCTCTGGTGGTAGTCTGGACCATTCGCTCCGCGGTTCCATTAGCTTGGGGTCGATAAGCCATCGTCGCCCGTTGCCGTTGCCCTAGGATCTTGTTGAAGGCGCGGAAGAATTCTGCCATAAAACCGGGCTCCCGATCGTGGCGGATCGCTTCGCTCGCCCCGAATCTCCGGAAGACACACTCTTCATAGGACTCCGCGATCGTCTGTGCGGTGCGAGATGCGCTGGCTTTAGCGATCACGTATCCAGTGAACAGATCGACCCAGATCAGCAACTCCGTGTTTCCTTTGTAGGATTTCGGCAGCGACGGGATGTGGTCCATGGCTATAATCTGGAATGGGTAGGTCGCTTGGATGTTTCCGGGTGACTCTCCCCTGATCGTTGGTCGCCCCTTGCCCGTTTCACAATCTACACATTCCCCGATATACTGTTGGACGCTCTTGAAAAGACCCCTCCAGTGGAAATGGTCCCTGATCCGCTGATAGGTGCGCCCGATACCTTGATGTCCGCCCTCGAGACTCGAGTGGTAATGATGTAGCACATCCTGATGTAGCGTTGCAGGTACCACCAGTCGCATCAGCCCGTCCCGGTCCGCGGAGGCCCGCTTGGATGGGGCGCAGTAGAAAAGTAAGCCGTTGTCGTCGATCTCGTAGTCGTGAGCCAGGTTGCCGTAAGATCGGGCTTCCTCTTGGGTTAGATCCACTACGCTACCTTCCAGATACCTTTTCATACCCGCTATCCACGTTTCCTCGTTCTGTGCGGTACGAATCCGGTCGATCCGTAGCGTTCTGACGAATTCCTCGTGCAGTGCCGGTGGATCGTGGCTGGTTCGGGATGAACGAGTTCTCACTGCGGAGACGCTCGCCACATGTCCTTCTGCCTGGACGATCAGGATCTCGTCTAGCCGATTCAATGTGACCAGGTCTTGTCGATCTGACTCATCTTCCACAATAACTCCACTTTGACGCTGAAGTGCGGCACCTGCCAGACTATCTGCACTGCCGTTCCAGTCTCTCTTCACATGTATCAGATCGTGTTTCGGCCATTCGCGTAGTCGATCTAGCACTTTCTGTCTCAGCAATACCAGCTTAGGGGCTTTACAGTCTATCTCGCCTCGCACTTGCCTCACCACCAGATTAGAGTCTCCACATATGACTAGTCGTCCTCGATCTAGATTGTCCAAAAGGTCGAAACTCAGGAGCAGGCCGTTATATTCCGCTTCGTTGACCGTGAGCCCTGCCGCATAGCCCGATCGGGCTTCCACCACACTCCATTCGGGTAACTTCCACACAATTGCGCTGTAGGCGCCGCCGCCGCGCTTGACGCGAGCTGATCCATCGAAACTTACCACCACCAGCTCCTCATTTGCCTGCACAGTGGGGATTGGGGCCTGGATCTGGCGCCGAGGTTCCTTCTGGGGTGAGATCGCGACGAGTGCGTCGTCCACCGCAGATCGGGGTGTTATGCTGGCCGCCAATACTCCTAAGATCTCATCTTCCCCCTTCATACTTTTCTCGATCTCGAGTGTCCAAGGCGAAAGAAGGGCAGCCCACTGGCCCAATCTGCCCTGTAGTCCTGACGATCTGAAGAGCCAAGCCAAGGTAGAGTGCCTCGCCAATACTTTGATCGGACGCCCGACCAACAGATTGTAGTTGAGATCTAGGATCCTGAGGAGAGCCAGCACCTCCTTTTCCACCACGTTATAGTTCAGCTCATTCGATTTCAACGTACGACTGGCGAACGTAACGGGATAATACGTGTGATCGTGCTCCTGCAGGAGCGAGGCGGAGATTGCTCACTCGCTTGCGTAAACAACGACCACTGGCAACCGATCCGGGTCGAAGTGTCGTAAGATGGGTGTTGTACCGATCTTTTCTCGTAATGTCCAGAATGCTCGGAACGCGTGCAGCCACCTCTCTCCCTTCTCCTCCGGATCGCCCTTATTCGCGATGCCGCCTGACTTACCGGCGTCGCGATCTGCGTGTTTCTTTTCCATGCCATTTCAGATCTCTCGTAGGTCTGCCCGTACCTTCAGCTCTGCAAAATCCACTTCCCGCAGCTCGTAGAGCGTGGACGCGTAGACGGCGTAGTCTTCCAGGAATCGACTGTAGTAGTTCAGGCTACCCAGAAAGGACTGCATAGCCCGCAGTGAGCCTGGAAACGGCAAATCCCTCAGAGAGGATAGATCCTTGGGTTTCGCCTCCAGCCCATCTTCCGAGACTTGGTGGCCTAGGTAATCTACTTTCCTCATTCCCCAGTAACTCTTTTCGACACTGATCGATAGATTCCACTGATCGCATGACTCCAACAGGGCTTCCACTCGTTCGCAAGTCTCATCCCACGATCCCGCAGTCACGAGAATGTCGTCGATATACGATCGGCGGCCGAGCACCGAAGGTTGTCCCGGACTCGCGGGTTCTCCGGACTCGATCAGATCCGTAGAGCATTCAGATCCAGGCCGAGGGATCCGGGTGAACCCATACAGGGCGTTATCTAGTAGCCGCTGATAAATTTGGGGTGCGTTTTTTAGTCCGAATGGCATCCGGTTCCATTCAAACAGGCCGAACGGGGTAATGAACGCTGAGATCGCCCGAGCTCGGTCCGTCATGCTTACCACCCAGAATCCACTGGCCATGTCGAGGGAGCAATACCACAGGACTTTGTCCAAGCCTTCTAGCAATTCGTTGATCAACGGCATCGGGTAGATCATCAGCCGAGTGAGGCCATTAACCAACCGATAATCAATACACAACCGGATATCTACCCCATTCTTATTGATGATCACGACGATCGGCGACGCCCACGGCGATCGTGACGCCCGGATGATCTTAGCGGACAGCAGGCCCTTGAGTAGATCGGACACCTTCTCTCGAAACTGAGGGGTGATCTTTCGCACCCGCTGAGCAATCGACTTTGCCTCCCCCACATCAATATCGCACACCACCCCCCGAGCGGCAGGAGGAAGCGCGTTGACCTTGCCGAGCAGGAGGTGCTTCTTCTTCCAGATCATCCGGCGCAACCGGTCGATCTATTCGGGTGTGTTCATGGTCAGATCCCCTACCTTAATATCGTCGATAGTCACCTCGTCCGTCAGTGAGATCACGATTTCTGGGATAACGGCCAGTTCTTGTTCAACATCCTCGGCCGACAACTCTCCCCCTTCATGAAAGTAGACCTGATCGGTTGCAGTTGAATCGTCTAGCAACCCGGGTTTCCTGGCGGCCCTTGAGATCGGGACTTCCTTGACCGATCCGGTCTCCGCCTCCGCGTTCCGCTCCGGGATCAGTCCTTCTTCGGACGGCTCGGCTTTCACGATTGGCTCTGCGGTCGGGACCATTCCTGCCTCCGCCCCCACGATCTGCTCCGGGGTCGGTACCTCCTCGGGCGATTCGTCTTTCACGATCTGCTCCGGGATCGGTGCCTCCTCGGGCGGCTCGGCTTGCACTCTTGGTCCCGCAGGCGCCTCCGCCCCCACGATTCGCTCTGGGGTCGGCATATCCTCTGGTGGCTCTGCCTTCGTGGTTGACTCCGAGATCGGGTCTTGTGCGTTCCCAGCTGGCGGTGATTTGTCCTGTACAATCACAGTGACCGGGTTCCGCTTCAGTATCGCCCGGGGCGTGGGGTAGCTGGGTCTTTCCACAGCCGATCCCAGCGGGACTTCATACGTTTCATCTCGATCGGGCCGAAATTCGCTGGTCGCCTGGAAAGCTAGGTTCTGCCACTCCACGTATCGTCTGGATCCTACCGAAACATACCCCGGTAGACGAGGCACGCGGTCTCCTGCTAGCCATATGCCGATGCGTTCGTCTCCTTGCAGGATGAGTTTCCGGTCACTGATATTGGTGATCTCAACATATTTGATCCGTCCGGGTCCGTGTACGAGGCTAGGTACCCATCTGTCTCCGCGGGTCAGCCACAGTTTCTCGTGATCAGACGCTCTAAACCTCAGTGGTATTTCCACCGACTCCCCCACGTTGATCTGCGAGTGTTGATCCAGTCGGAGCATCCGTGCTTTGTCATTATAAAGCTGCCGTCTGCCGCTGAGCTGGACCTTCACCTCATCGGGTAGGCATACAGATCCCTCCGCGAGATCTAGGCGGATCCCTGCTGGAACCATGAAGTCCATACCCAAAATCGCTTCTTGTCCGGACAGATCTCCTACCCATATATCGAAGAAGTACGCCAGCGATCCGGCGAGCGTAATCTTTATCCTTGTTCTTCCTTCCGTCGAATACACGTTCTCGCCAATCCCCACACAATCTTGGCTCTGACTGGTATCGATACAGCACCCTTCCTTACGAGCAAAGGTGGTGTCCACAATGGACACCTCGGCACCGGTATCTAGCAGTAAGATAGCATTCTCATTGTTGATCTTCCCAGTGATCTTGGCTTGTCGGAACCACTTCCCTGGGGAATGATGTTTCCAGTATCCCCGAGACTCTCCTGGGAGTAGATCGGGCAACATCGTCCCCGATCGGCGGACCTCGCTGACCTGTAGCGGCGCGGGGGGCTGCCTTGCGGCGATAGATTCCCCTTCTGACGGTTTGAACCATTCGTCAGGAGCGCGTCGCTTCCAGTACCCTCTAGGCTCTCCCAAATGAAGATCTAGAGGTGTCTCGCCCCCCAGTCGGCTGAATTCATTCGACACGCGGAGATTTGACATCACAGCGGCAGGTTTCGCATGCAGATCACATGTATTACCGCGTAGATCTCGCTGTCTCCTTAGTCGATCTACCGTATTCTGGTTCACAAATGCATAGATGCAGTATCTAGAACGCTCGTCTCGTACCGGGTTCCATCCCGGCGAGCGTCCTAGTTTAACATCTTCTCGACGGGCGCCGGCAACATGCCGACGTGTTTCGTGGGATTGTACCACTGGCGGATCTGGTTGTAGAACTCTTCCATTGGACACTTGCCCATGTCGTGAAGCTCTCCACATCCACGGCACACGAAAAGACAATGCTCAGCCGGATGACCTCTCTTCCCGCATTTCTCGCACGTCAGACGTCTCCAGCAGCCCAAGTCGGTATGCTTGCGAGATCCGCAGTGCGAGCACCGTACGTTGCGGTCCGATCCATCTTGTTGGGCCCTTGGTCGTGGCGAATCTGGGTTGATCTTCCCGCGGTGCGCCGGCTCTACGGACTGGTCCTCGTCTTTTGCCTCGTGTCCCTTGTCTTCGGCTGACGCGAGGTAAATCCTCCGGAGATCGCCCTCCGAATCTGATCCATCTGAACCCGTATCCGATCCGGACTCTGGGGTCGATCTCTGAACGGCGTGGACCGATCGCTTGGCGGGTGCTGCTTGCGCCGGGGTTGAGGTCTTCTGGCGGTACTTCGATCCAAAGGCCGAACGTTTCTGCCTTCCTTTAGCTCGGTCGCGGGCTCGCAACACATCTTCCAGATCGTCCACGTCGTTGAGGCGCAGCAGGGTCAACCGGTCGGCCAGATCTGGGTCTCCTAGAGTCTCGATGAAATGCTCCACGTGTTCACGGCGCGCCTTGGAGTCCCCGTCCTTGATCTTGAGTTTGGCTCGCAAGGCGGCCACATTCAGCCGATAGAGGTACTCCAATGGGGACTCTTCGGACCGCTTCCGGGAATGGTAATACTGCCACGCGACGGATACCCCCAATCCGCAGTATTGGACTTGGAAGTTGCGCAGCAGCTCACTCCACTTGTTCCGGGTAGATCGCCCTAACTGTCTGTACCAATTCTTCGCAGGTCCGGACAGCAGATCAGCGAAAGTCAAACACTTCTCTTCGTCCGTGGCTTGGTCCCTCAAAAAGGCAGATTTCACCTTACTGATCCATGATCTAGCCCGATCTTCATCTTGATCCCGCCCTGTGAACTCCTTGAGGTCTGAGATCGCTGAGATCCGGACTCGCTGGATCATCGAGGAGTTGGCCGGTCCTGCGGCAGCAGTAGCTACTACGGCGCGGGCAGATAAGGGAAGATCCACATCGTCTGGGTCGTATTCCCAGTGCGAAGACGTAGGATCGTGAGATCCGGTGGATTCCATCTCTACATCCTGCGACCCAACATTGGGGATCTCCACTGGAGTTGTCCTTCTGGCCGACGCTTGTTGTTGCTCCATCAGAAACCTGCTCATCGCGGCTTGGAAGTATGACTCCAGTTTGTCTGTCGATTCTTCTGCTCGAGTCGCGTTTGCGGTTTGATCGATGGCCGCAGGCTTCTGTTTCCTCGATCTGGACTTCGGACGTTCAGGTCGAGCCTCCTTCGCCCGGGCTTCGAGCATCGCCGCTCCAGACGGCCCGAGTGACATGCGTCGTGGCTCGGACGATGAATCCGACCCAGGCTCAGCCGCCGAGAGGTAAGGAGACGCCGTTCGGTACCCGGTAGATCCGATCTGGGGAGAAGATCTGGGGTCCGGGGTCGTGAGGTCCTGATCGGCGGGGATCTCGCCCACCAGGGCCTTGAGTTTATCAAACAGCCCCTTGGCTGACAATCGGATGACCTCCATATCCAGATCGAACAACTCATCCGCGTCGAACGGGCTTGCTACCAAACCTGTCTCTTTCAGCAAGCTCAGAAGTCCCTTGACTAGATCCAGCTTGTTTTCCGAGACTGTCGGGGCCGCGACGGGTCCCTTCGGTGTGCCAATCTGTCTAGGTCGCAGGATCTGCAGCACCGGATCCTGATCGATAAACTTCTGCAGCTCCTGTCGGTTGTACGCGAACTCTAGCGCGGCTTCCGACCACCTGGGTTCTGATCCTCATCCTCCAAATCTGGGGCCTTCATCTTCTGTCGTGGGAGAGATGTCTCCTTCGACAAATCCCAGCTGGGCACCAGTGCGGAGGGTTGTTTCTGGGGAGTTGGCTTGCGTGATCTCTTCGCGAATAACTCCAAGAGTAACTGTCGATCTGCCTCGGTCTCGAGCTTGATCGATCTGCCCGCGAAAGTGTATCGGTCCACTCCGGCTTTGGTTGATTTTGTTAGCGGGTCTCGACTTGCGTCAAGACCCACTGGGGTCCCCGAAGGGACCTGGGGAGGATATTGAGGTTTCTCTTCTAGATCTGTCTCCAGATCGCCCTCTATTCCGCCGGCAGAGTTCCTCCCAGCACTCTGTCGATCCGCGGATCTTGTTTCGTTCAGCAGCGTCTGCGTCGATCCGTGTTCCGACGACGCCTCTTCCCCTGGTTCTTTCTTCACTTGCACATCTTCTGCAGACTCACGGTGAAATCCGGAGTCCCCAAGAGATCCGGGCACGCGCACCATTGTGGTGGAGCGGGATCGGCCAAAATCTTGTTGAGGCTTGATTGAGCTACCACAGCGCCCAGACACCGACTAACGGAGGGGGCCCCCCTTGATCCGTGATCAGCTGAACTGTTCTCACCTTGTGTACCCGTCGGCGGGCTGGATCTGCTCTCTCGGGGCTCCGAAGATGCAGCACTTGGTGAAGATTGAATGTCTTGGCGAGACGTGGGGATGGGGTTGGAGCAGCGCGGTAATCTTTGCTCTGCGTCCGGTTATGGGTCTCGATCGAGGTTCTTCGCTCAGATCGAGGGGTCTGGATGCGATCCGAGACCGGTAGTTGCCTTTTGGTGTGTTTGTCGCTTCCTATAGCGAGATCGTAGCCGAGAGGAGAAGTGATCGCCAGCCAAACAGCTTAATCTGGTCGATCGGGGTTCGCACTTGAAGGAAAGGTCACTAGAGTGGGCAAAGTTGGCCAATATATAATCCAAACTTAAACCACACTGCTAGATCCACTCTTCCTGAGCACTTGTCGTTCCGCCGGGGCCAATGTAGTTCCCGAGGCGGAGGATGACTTGGAGGCACTTGTGATGTACAGTGCAAATTCAACTCTGATTTATGCTTAGCCTCTACGTCCCTACGGCTACCATCCCAACCTGCATCCTACAACCATACAACAACTTGATTCTTGGCCCGGCTGCGCCCCTCGGTTCCTCCCATCCTCGGTCGATCGGCGATCTCGATCTGCGATCTCCGTCTCGGTTGCCCCACTTTTGACTGGGGCCTCGCATGACGCCATCTCCGTTATTCGTTCGGTTCTGTCTTCAGTCTGTCGCCAGCTTCCATATTTCGACGGCGACTTTGTATCAAGCACCTTTCTCTGGCGGAGGCCGCCAATCGGGTCTGGGACGTGTTGGCTGCCCCGACTCTACCGGATCCGGACCCCTGGCGTCATCTTGCTTGCACCAGATCCCCCAGATCGCGCCAGTTCGCATCCACATCTCCGTGTTGTGCTCCCTCCTCGAAATTTCCTCATGTGCTTCACCACACTGGTTTTCCCCTTGGTCTTGATCGAAGGGTGTGTGGGCAGCCTCGAGGCTTCAAACCTTCCAGACAATGTGCTGTATGTCCAAGCTGTATCGCACGCTACCGACCAGGGCGACAGCAACTCGTGGGTGGGGAGTGTTTGTTGGCCAGTCGTCCGCAAGTCGGGGCACTTCAAGGCGTACGTGCATCTTCTTCACCCCGGAGTCTTCCACATTCGCCTCCGAATCGCCACGATCACACAGCAGCTAACGGTTCGCTTCGCACCAAGGAAAACCAAGTGGATTGTGCGTTTTCACTACCAAAAACCTCTCGATAGCTACCCAGGCTTTGATGCACCGAATGGAGTCGACCATTCTGACAGCGATGCTTGCCAGCGTCTGAAGTTCAATGCAATGGTGCTTCAGACCACCGTGGCAGAGCTGTTCCACCGTGCTGGATTTTCCAGAAAAACATTCGCGGTGGAGCTCGACGGTGATGGATTTCCAGTCATAGATGTGCTGCGCTCGAAGCACTCGACCAACCAAGCTCGACAAATGACGGACTCCCAACTTCTGACGCATCTGAATAAAGATGTTCAGTTGTCCGAAGAGCACAAGCAGCACCGGATAAAGCATGTTGTGCTTCTAGAGGAGGTTCCCATTTTGACCCAAGGACACAAAGATTATCCGACTTCAGGGCCCTCGTGGGTGGAAATGTGGTCGCAGCCAGTAGCTACGGCCTGTTCACGTGCCCTCGGGGCCTGCATGAGCTTACCGCCTGCTGCTTCGACAGCGATTACATTGCGCCAGCGTTCGTTGTGGACCAGCTGTAATGTAGTGGCCGGATCGCCGGGCCATCAGGCGGCGAGTGATGAACGGACTGAGCGGAGTGACCGGACGGAACGGGCGCGGCGACCCGCCAGGACGGAAACACGAGACGAAATGCAGAAATATCTCGGGCCAAGACGAAGTGGCCGTGGGACTAAAACGAAGACTGACTGGGAATGGGCGGCTGGCGAACTTGAAGAACGCCAACGACGTCTGGCGAACGACCGAGCAGCGCTGCCGACAAGCCGAGACAGATCTCAGTTGAGAATTTGCCACGAAGGGCACACGCCGCGGACGCCGAGTACTCACTGGCCCCATACGAAACGGACGACGAGTCCGGTAAGTACGCCGAGTACTCACTGACGCAGAACCCCCACGAGCGAGCGGGCCGGAGCACGGACGACGACACGGAGCGCAGGGCTTGCACCGACGAGCAGACCGGAGCACCGACGAACGACACGAGCAAGATCGCAGCGGTGTGGCGGCGCGGCTGGTGATCTTCGGGCGGACGAGTGACCGACGGGTCGAGACGAACGCAGAGGACGAACGCAAAGACGAACGCAAGGAGTGCGGAGGACGACGACTGGGGTGTGTAGCTGCTGAGCGAGGACGGACGGGTGTGCAGACGGAGGGATTGTTCTCCAGTTTGCCGAAGGTTGCACGAGGGCAGGCGCCTGCGGCGTAAGCTCAAGTGACTAGGTGGATGACGCTGGACACGTGGACGGACGAAGCAAGCAGAGACACAGCGGGTAGTTGTTGAACGTAAGTGAATTGAACGAACGCAAATAAAATAGGCAGTGCTGTCAGTCGGGCACACGCCGGCGCGAGAGACACCGATTGTCCTCGACGGCCATCCGGACCTTGACTGCTATCGGTGCTGGACGACCAATCTCGGCGTGCAGAGGGAGCGATACGTTACACAGCATTCGATGCGTCAGAGTTACTGGGTCAATTACAGTGAGGGAATCAGCGTCTTACTGCATCTAATGGGCTTGTCTTTCGGGCTCAAATACCGAGCTGATGGAGTAATGCACAAGAGTTTTCGACAAGCTACACGCTTGCTCGCCGTAATGGAGCCTCGGTCGGGGAAGCAGAATGTTGTGGCATTAGAGCGCCCGATTGGAGATGGGAGATTTGGTAAGCTCCAGCGACAAGCATTCAAGCATGTTGGGGTTGTTTCGAAGGAGATTAATCTGGACGAGTTATTATATCAATCGGGCAGCTCGCTCTTTTGTGTCGGTGGATTAATCCAAACTCCATGAAGCATGTTGCAAAAAAAAAGTCTCGCTACTGCGGCGTGAGACCCGGGTTTCAGCTGAATACGCTATTCATTTTGTTTTATAGGCACCCAATGATTGTCACCGGCTGGCGCTTGTCAATGGATTTCGTAGGAGGGTTCCAGTAGAAGGGATTGAACGCATTCGCAAACATGATCTATGCTGAGTGTGTGCGGCAGCATGGAACCCACGAACTCGAACCTCGAACTCGACGACGTCGTAGACTTGTTTGTTGGTCTTCTCTATGCTGCTTGGATCCGAGGGTGAGTGGGTTCGTCCTTTGTCAACATTCAGTAGGTAGCAAAAATGATGAAGAGAGCGATTACGTTGTTTACGCACAAATCAAGCCAATCCGCTTTTCCTTGCAAATTGCAAGCAAATTGCAAGTTGGAATGCGGTGTTGTTTTAATTCTGTAGTGAATTTTACATCTACTTTGCTTCAAGATTCACGGTAGGCTTCCATTCCATGACAACACCAAGTGTTGAACACGTCAAGCTCTAACACGCCATTATTCTTTAACGGTTAGGCGGGTGCGAGGCAATCTATCGATTAAAAACTGCTACGAACAACTCGGGCTTTGTGTTTCTATGCGGCAGTGCTGGTTGTAATGAAAGCACATCAGGAAGAGAAGTTCATACTAAAGTACTTGTGGAGCTTGAGGGGTTCTGCCTGCCAGATGCTCTGGTGTAGGTTGCTTCACTCCACTCCAGACGACCCGGATGCTTGGAAGTGCCGCAGACACGCGCCAGCATTACGCAGAGCTTTTTAATCAAGGCTTGCATGTGCATTTACAGAGTCCATCGGCATTCGGCAATTTGCTTTCTCCCTCGTAATCTCGGCTTTCCTTCCGCACTATGGGCTTCGGTCTGTTCTCGGCCTACACAACGGCCTTGCTCGCGCTCCATCTTGGACCCAGTACGGCTGACCTCGTCACGTACGACTGGCGCGTCACTGAAATCACGGCGGTGTTTGATGGTGTTCCTCGACCCATGCTCGGCATCAACGACAAACCGTCGGACCAAGCAGTAATTGATGTAACACTGGGCCAAGATGTTGAAGTGCGCGTGACCAACGAGTTGGCTGTGCCTACGTGTCTTCACTGGCACGGACTCAATCAACCGGGTACGCAGGAAATGGACGGCACATCTGGGGTTACGCAATGCCACATTAGCCCGAACAGCACAGCAGTTTACCGCTACACGCCTGAAAAGGCTGGCACCTTCTGGTGGCACAGTCACGAGTCCTCGCAATTTGCGTTTGGACTTCGTGGTCCATTGATCGTGCGCACGCCTGTGGATAAACAACAGGCATGGCAAAAAGACATCGCGGGCGAGTATACGATTCAACTCGCCGATTATTACCACGCAGAACCTGGCCCTGTGAGAATGTGGGATACGATGCTCATCAATAATCGCGGACGCTACAACTGCACTGCCGCGGTATCCCATGGCTTTAAGGACTGCACCGACAACCAGCCGCTATCTCGGTTCCGCTTCAAGGCCGGCAAGAATTACTTGTTGCGTCTCGTCAACATGGCTGCGTTGTCTCCGATCGTGTTCAGCATCGATGACCATGAGTTCCAGGTCGTCGCGGCTGATAGTGAGCCTCTACAGCCTTCGAAGTTCATTAACTCCATCACCCTCAATTGCGGGCATCGCTACGATCTTTTGGTACGCGCGAAGGCTTCATCACTAAATAACGGCAAGATCGGATCGTTCTGGATGCGAGCTACTGGACTACACGGGCTTCCGTGGACAAGGGGGACTGCAGCAACTGCTGGTGAGGGATACAACTACGAAGGTCTCGCGATTGTTTCGTACGAAGGTAAAGACCGCGCTGATCCAACGTCGAAAGCATCAACCAACGCAACGACCGTGGACGAATTTGACTTCGTTCCACTCGTGCCCAATACACTGCCATCGACTCCATCAGACCGCACTGTACTTGAATTCAAGATGCAGTCAGCTCTTGGCCACTTTGCCATCGACGGAGGAGAGTACCATCACTTTGTGGCTCCAAGCGAGCCGCCGCTTTTCACGATCGCCGGCGGTCTAAAAACCGAGCAGCTACCGGTTGAAGCCAATGCTCGCAAGATCGAGTACGGGGAGCACATTGAGGCTGTGCTCGTAAACGTGAAAGACGAGCAACACCCCTTTCACATGCACGGGCACGCCCCCTGGATCGTCGGAAGCGGCGTAGCATCGATCGACGATATCCGGAACAATGTTTTACCTCCTTTGAAGCTCGTGGATCCCATGATACGCGATGTCTATACTGTCCCTCCGTGTACATCGGATGGTAACGGCGGCTGCAAGGACGCCGGGTATGTGGTGTTGCGCTTTAATGCCGACAACCCCGGCGTGTGGATCATGCACTGCCACATCGACTGGCATCTGATTGCAGGTCTGGGCATGATCTTTGTGGAGGGCGAGGAGCAACTACGGCAAAAGGGGGTGACCGCATTCTCAAACAGCATGCTGAGTGTGTGCGGGGGAACACGTCACACCAACACGACATCGCCGTCGCCATGAACATCGTAGTCGCGCATTTGGCTCCTGCCATATTTTGGATGCGACAGCGCACAATCATCTCTTCGAAGTGGCCCCGGATAAGCCCCCCCCCCCCCCTCACGGGACGAGACCGGTAACTTCAATCATGGTATTTTTCGAGCTTCATTTTTCTACATGTAGTAACAGTACAGTAGTTTTTGCGCTTTACCTTCATCGTCCGTAGCCCCGCTGGTCGCCCACGCTCCTGAAAGTGAACTGCAAGAGCGGGAGAAGCATGTCGATCGCGAATTCATTATTCAAATGGCTGATCTCTACCGTGGACCGCCGCAGCATGTGCGTCTGCGGGTTAACATCCTCATCAATAGGTGCGGGCGCTATCACTCTCAACGCCACACAGCGATACGACGTTTTTGGTTTCTGAGCAGCGTATGAATAATAGGGCGAGTTTCATTTAACGCCCTTCGCACCCGCAGTTGTGCCCTCGACGCTGTCCGACCGAGCTGTTCTCTAGTTCAAATTTCAAAAAGGCTCGGGGTATTTCGCGATCGACGGGGGCGACTTTAACCACTTTGCACATACACTTTTCAACGTCAAAGCTGCAAATTCCAAGTTCAATACAGTACTGCAAAATGTAAGATCAAAACAGCAAATCGTGATCTGGGGCCGATGTGAGATTTTTATTTAGCTTACTTGGAAATGGCGCTCGAAGCGCTGCATCGGCATGAGTGCCTCGGTCCATTAGATTTGGCGCGAAGCGCTTCGCGCCACACGTGCACTGTTCCCTGTTCAAGTAGATTGCACGATTTGCTGTTTTGATCTTACATTTTGCAGTATTGAACTTGGAATTTGCAGCTTTGAAGTTGAAAAGGTGTATTATTATACATGCCCTCTATTGTTACTGCTGCTGCCAACACGCACAAGATCAATACATTGAATTCGTCCTCATTAATTTGATGGACGAGCAGCACCCATTCTACATGCTCTCGCACACCCCTGGGTGGTAGGCAGCGGCGTGGTCTATGGACAAGATCCGCATCAACACACTTCCGGAACTCCGAGTCGGAGTCTCCGACTGCCGATGAAGCGCGACGTATACTGTACCATCCCGTGCAATTCAGATGGGAACGGAGGCTGCTTGGATGCCGGATATGTTGTGGTCCGGTTTGATGCCGACAAGCGTGGTGTGTGGTTCATGTACAGTATGCCACATTGACTGGCACCCGCTTGCGCGACTCGACATGGTCTTCATCGAGGGGCAGCAGAAGGCTATGAACGCGTTCTCGAGCAGTATGCTGAGCGTCTGCGGAAGTACTGTTGACTACAGTCTGTAGTACCGGTACCGGTACATGCAGACACTAAGTGTCTCAGGCCGCCTAAAATCCGGCGTTTTGCCCTGACGACACCACGAACGCCGGTTTAAAAAAATCGAAAACGCCGGAATAAAATATATCGCTTTTTGGTAGCAACCAGTGAAACCCCGGCCGAGTGCTCAACCCCAATCGGACTCTACATACTGTATGTGCATTTCCGCAGTCTTTCAGCAGTCTGAACGTTCTAACATCGCCTTAGGCGGCTTCCGCTTCACTATATCGACACTGTTATCCGATTGGTAAAAATAGAACGTTCTATGATTAGTCAATATTGTATTACATCTCATAGGTTTAGTCTATTAGAAGGGTATCTCTAGGCTATCAAGTGAAAGAAGAACGAGCCTAACGAAGCTTTCGCTAGGCATAACCTTCATGGTAAAGCAGTACGACTATGTCTGGGGCATAACCAATGAACAAAACGTGGTGCAGCAGCCTGGAAGGTCGTGCGTGAAGACGCCGGTTTAAAGAATTTGAAATCGCCGGAATAAGCTTTAATCCGGCCAAGCCGGCGAATGCCGGTTTTTAGGCGGCCTGCACTTCACCAACTCGACGTCGAACTCGACGATGTCGTAGGTTCGCATTAAAACTAGTAATATACGGGCAGGAAGGAAAGTTCAGGCGGAGGAGTCGCCCAAATCGTCAACTTTTCCGCAGTCCGGTATCCCTATGACAAGAGTGCTCAACTTCCGCTTGCTAAATCGAAAGGAACTTTTGATCATAAGATCTTACACCAACTACAGTGATTTGCCTCAATAGCGCTTTCGTACTTTGTATACATTTTCTCTATTGAGGCAAATCACTGCAAGACTGGTAAGAAGGGACAGCAATCGAGTGGAAAACAGAAAAATGCCAAATCCTGGAATTGACAGTTTGCATTGATACTTTGACAGCGCCTCCGCTCTAATATTTAATTATTGCGGCATAATGCATTACATGAATAATCGCTTTGCTTGATATCCGCAACCAGTTATTGCTGCTCTAGATTTTAGATACTTAGTGATGTAACCCTTTACAAGTAATTAAAAGTACGTGCACACTGATTTTCTATTAGTACTGGTACACTACACTGTACAGTACGGTACCATACCACTTCTTTACCGTCTGCCCCTGCGATACATCGATCCTCGGATTGGAGCTGCTGTTTACGGCAAACCAGCGTCCTTAACTCTAAAAAGAGCTCGCCTGGTTGTCGAGAACTTTGCAGTCGACCGGGTGACAGAACACTGACAAAGATCCACTTCCTTATCCCTAGTATTGCGGCAACTTCTCACTATTAAGAGTTCAACGCAAGCACCGCTCGACTATACCTGCTCGAGGGTATACATGTACAGTACAGTGTACATGCAGTAGATAATATCTACATGTATATTATAGGTACACACGTATTAAATTATGGCACGTGATGCTGTCCCCGACTGGGTGTCGCAGTAGCATTTCTACTGTAACCGATTAGCACTTTCTATATAGCAATCTATACACGTCCGGATAAATTGCGATTTTTAATACACCCCTGACTAGACCCCAAAAAACCTGGCATGGGACTCCTAACCCCTACCGCGCTCCGCGCGGACCCTACCGCTCTTCGCGCGGGGATCGGCTCGCTACGCTCGCTCCGTTTTACCCCACCGCGCTTCGCGCGGGGCTCGGCTCGCTGCGCTCGCTTTGCGCACCGTTTATGCCCTCCGGACAGAAGTATACAAGGTGTATGCTTCAGTCGGGGACAGCAGTCACTCTCTTAAATTATAGCGTACACTCGTACAGTAGTGCCATCAACACCTTTTAATAATGATGTTGATGGCACTACGAGTGTACGCTATAATCTACCCGTGATCAACAAGTGTCGGGGCTTTGTCAGCCTACAGTCCACCAGAACCCAGACTTTGCACAAAATTCCGTCGGTGCAGCCTGTACCGACGGAATGCACTGTATACTGGTACATGTACGTTTGGAGTCCAAACGTCCAAACTTTGGACGTGTCGAGTTTACAAAGGGGATGCTCCACCCCCACACCGTAAGCAACAGATCACAAGATCGGCCATGCTCAGGGATATACGGAGTTGCCTCCAGATGATCTGTAGGTACAGTACATGTACTGTACCAATCAATCGCTGGCTGAAGTTGATGCTTCAGCGTGGCAGCACGATCCCGGTTGGGATCCACATGAACATGTACCAGCGGTATGCGCTACGCTGCATACAGTACATGCATTAATATTTGGGGGCGTGGTAACATGAGCCAGTCCGGTTTCCCGTGGTGACGAAAGCTCTGCGCCACCAGCCATCCTCTTGGTTGGCCATACCTCTCAATCTCCATTCTGCAATTTGCACTCCACCGTCGACGACGGACACACGCGCATCTTCTAAGCATACTGGCTTATTCATATGAAAATACAAAACAAGCATATGACTCCGTGTGAATGTGAGCACTTGCGCTTGTGCCTATAATTCAGTCATATGCTCGCGAGAAGCTCAGTTCCGTGCCCATATGTCACATACGCACCCTAATTCGCTGTTGCGACCAAAATCGTATGAGGTCTCCGAAGTCCTTATTCGAACAGCGATTTCCGATTTCGCATTGTGAAGGCGCATTTACTATATCTAAGTCCCGAAACTACCCAAGCTCTGACGACTAGCGCAATCGGTGGGCCGTTTGCGCGGGCGTGTGGAAACAGGATGAGTGCCTGTATGGCGGGTAACCTGCCGCGGGTTCTTTCGCTGCTGTATTACGTTAACTAACTTACATATTCGACTTCTCCTCAGCTCAAGGAAGGCGGAGCCACGTAGATGCCGTGCAGACGGAGGCTTCAAGTAGTAAGCGAAATAGGAATAAACGGTTGCCCTAGAATAAGCTCTCAACAAGACCGTTGACATCAGGGTCCAGAACCAACCGCAGCACCAGCAGCGGGGGCAGCGTCGACAGTTTAGCCAACTTCCAATTTAGCCCACCATTTTGTAGGACTTTGTGTGAATGCAAATTCTCGCACTCTGCAGAAGAGCATTTGCTTTTGTAAGAGGGCTACGCTGCCACAATTCCAAAATGCGTCAGTGAAGTCCATAAACACCGACCACAATACAATTGAGCTCGTAATTGCGTATTTGCTCAACGATTTACAAATTCACGGCGTTTAAGGCTTTCTGCTCGATAACATCTGTTGTGCTTCGAAACTAATTATGCTCCCTACTGTATACTGTACATGTACGTTTGGACGTGTCGAGTTTACAAAGGGGATGCTCCACCCCCACACCGTAAGCAACAGATCACAAGATCGGCCATGCTCAGGGATATACGGAGTTGCTTCCAGATGATCTGTAGGTACAGTACATGTACCAATCAATCGCTGGCTGAAGTTGATGCTTCAGCGTGGCAGCACGATCCCGGTTGGGATCCACATGAACATGTACCAGCGGTATGCGCTACGCTGCATACAGTACAGTCGTACCCCTCAATATGCGCAGGGGGCTTTCAAAGCGATTTGAAAGGGAATCAACACTTCTTTGAGCTGATTAGCTGCCGTACCCCAATGTAGCCAATCGGATACAACAGGGTATTTGAAGGTATGGGTGCGCATATTGAGGGGTACGACTGTACATGCATTAATATTTGGGGGCGTGGTAACATGAGCCAGTCCGGTTTCCCGTGGTGACGAAAGCTCTGCGCCACCAGCCATGCTCTTGGTTGGCCATACCTTTCAATCTCCATTCTGCAATTTGCACTCCACCGTCGACGACGGACACCACACCCCACTCGCAGTAGGGTCCAGCGTATTTCGTACAAGTCATGCGAGCCGCTCTCCTGTCCGCTTTCACGGCTGCCGTGCTGGCACTTCACCTCGGAACCAGCGCCGCCGACCTCGTCACCTACGACTGGAGGGTCACGCACCTCAATGTCGAGTACGACGGCGTCTTCATCCACTCGCTCGGAATCAACGACAAGCCTGCGGACCAAGCCGTCATCGATGTGGAGCTTGGCCAAGACGTCGAGGTGCGCGTCACCAATGAGCTCGACGAGCCGACGTGCCTCCACTGGCACGGCCTCAAACAGCTCGGCACCCAAGAAATGGACGGCGCGTCGGAAATCACCCAGTGCCACATCAGCCCGAACAGCACTGCTGTCTACCGCTTCACGCCGGACAAGGCCGGCACGTTCTGGTGGCACAGCCATCACATGGCTCAGTACGCGTACGGCCTGCGCGGGCCGCTCGTTGTCCACGCCCCTGCGAATGAACGACAGGATTGGGAAAAGGACATCGATGGTGAGTATGTGATTCAAATGGTTGATCTCTACCACCGCCCGCCGCAGCCTACGCGCATGTGGGACAACATCCTCATCAACAACCGTGGCCGCTACAACTGCATCGCCGCCGCCCACCACAACTTCACCGAGTGCACGGAGGAGCAGCCCCTCACCAAGTTCAACTTCGTGCCCGGCAACAAGTACCTTCTCCGTCTGATCAACATGGCTGCGCTGTCCCCGATCGTGTTCAGCATCGACGAGCACGAGTTCCAGGTTGTCGCCGCCGACGGTGACCACCTCCAGCCTTCGAAGCTCATCAACTCGATCACCCTCAACGCCGGTCAGCGCTACGACGTTGTGGTGCAGGCCAAGGCCCCCACACAGAACCAGAAGACGGCGTTCTGGCTGCGTGCGAACGGCCTCCACGGCCTTCCCTGGACGAGAGGAACGGCTGCCATTGCTGGTGAGGGCTACACATACGAAGGTCTGGCCATTGTCTCGTACGGGTCGGAGAACGAGGCCGAACCGACGACGACCAAGCAGGAGACTATGACGACTGTGAACGAGTTCGACTTCCTGCCTCTCGTGCCCATCGCGCTGCCTCAGACCGCTTCGGACCGCGCCGTGCTCGAGTTCAAGATGCAGGACGGCAAGGGCCACTTCGCCATTGACGGCGGCGAGTACCACCACTTCATGCACCCGGAAGAGCCGCCGCTTTTCACGATCGCCGGCGGCATGAAGACCGAGCAGCTGCCGGTGGAGGCCAACGCCCGCAAGATCGAGTTCGGCAAGCACATCGAGGTCGTGCTCGTGAACGTCAAGGACGAGCAGCACCCGTTCCACATGCACACGCACTCGCCGTGGGTCGTGGGCAGCGGCGTGGCGTCCGTCGACCAGATCCGCAACAACCAGTTGCCGGCCCTCAAGCTGCTGAGCCCCATGACGCGCGACGTGTACACGGTCCCGCCCTGCACGTCCGACGGCAACGGCGGCTGCCTGGACGCCGGCTACCTGGTGCTGCGCTTCAACGCCGACAACCCGGGCGTCTGGATCTTCCACTGCCACATCGACTGGCACCTCGAGGCCGGCCTCTCCATGATGCTCGTGGAGGGCGAGGACGAGTTGCAGAAGAAGGGCGTCGCCGCCTTCTCCAATGCGATCCTCAGCGTCTGCGGTACCAACAGCAGGTTCCACCCGGGCAACAACGGCACCGCCTCCGCCTAAATAGACTATCAGTAGCTTCAACTTGCGCAGCCAATAGACGCACACGTCGCTAACGTCCAATCAAATCTTACCATATTTTCTACCAACCGCATGTCTTGTATTTCATGTACTAGCAAATTACTAGTACTACGTAGTATTAACCCTTTCGCGGTCAAAGGGCGCATTTTGCCCTTATTGACGGTCTTTTCTAAAATGGGTGTGAAAACGGCAATCAAAACGGAGCATTTTGCGCCGTTTCATGTTTTGACCTACCTTGTTTTGTTTCCACCAATCATATTGCTTCATGATATCTCATCGCCAACCTGCCGACGAATTATCCTGGGAATTATTTTTGCCACCAAATTAACATGGTCTATGCGCACTGATCAGTGTTTCAGGCAACAGCGGTCTCGCAGCACTGTGGTAAATATGCTGATTTCAGTATAGTAATTGTGACCAAGACAGTTGATACTACCTTTGCTATGGAGCCGTGTCTCTGGGTCATAGTTGGTTTTACTATGCTGTGTACGACACCCTACCTTATGGAATACTGAGTTAGAAACCCTTTCTCCCTCATAACGAAAAGATGGCGCGCGGCGAGAAGCGAGGACCGGAGAGAGAGAGCAGCACCAGCAAGCGCCGCCGCGCAGCTCCTCCTCCTCCTGCTCACAACGCCACAGATGCGTGCGTATTCCGGGAGGCATGGCGGTGGAGCTGACATGGTTCGTGGGGATGCTGTAGGCGTTGATAGAGGTGGCGCCGGCTTTGGCGACGGTGGCGGTGGAGCCGTCAAGGTTCGTGGTGGTGCTGTAGGCGGTGCTCGTGGTGGCGCCGGCTTTGGCGACGGTGGCGGTGGTGCTGACGCGGTTTGTGGTGGTGCTGTAGGTGTTGATCAAGGTGGCGCCGGCGTTGGCGACGGTGGCGGTGGAGCCGACCTGGTTCGTGGTGGTGCTGTAGTCGGTGCTCGTGGTAGCGCCGGCTTTGGCGACGGTGGCGGTGGTGCTGACGCGGTTTGTGGTGGTGCTGTAGGTGTTGATCGAGGTGGTGCCGGCGTTGGCGACGGTGGCGGTGGAGCCGACAAGGTTCGTGGTGGTACTGTAGGCGGTGCTCGTGGTGGCGCCGGCTTTGACGACGGTGGCGGTGGAGCTGACGAGGTTTGTGGTGGTGCTGTAGGTGTTGATCGAGGTGGCGCCGGATTTGGCGACGGTGGCGGTGGAGCCGACAAGGTTCGAGGCGGTGCTGTAGGCGGTGCTCGTGGTGGCGCCGGCTTTGGCGACGGTGGCGGTGGAGCTGACGAGGTTTGTGGTGGTGCTGTAGGTGTTGATCGAGGTGGCGCCGGATTTGGCGACGGTGGCGGTGGAGCCGACAAGGTTCGAGGCGGTGCTGTAGGCGGTGCTCGTGGTGGCGCCGGCTTTGGCGCCGTCGGCGTCGGAGCTGACGAGGTTCGTGGTGGTGCTGTAGGAGGTGCTCGTGGTGGCGCCGGCTTTGGCGACGGTGGCGGTGGAGCTGACGAGGTTTGTGGTGGTGCTGTAGGCGATGATCGTGGTGGCGCCGGCTTTGGCGCAGCCGGCGTCGGAGCTGACGAGGTTCGTGGTGGTGCTGTAGGCGGTGCTCGTTGTGACGTTGGCGCCTGTGGCGTCGGAGCTGACGAGGTTTGTGGTGGTGCTGTAGGCGGTGATCGTTGTGGTCTTGGCGCCGGTGGCGTCGGAGGTGAAGTACTTCGTGGCGGTGCTGTAGGCGCTGCTCGAGGTGGCATCGGCGTTGAAGCCGACGGTGTTGGTGCTGGAGCCAAGGGTGGCTGTGGTCGTGGTCGCGGCCGTGGTGGTACTGGAGCTTCTCGTCGTGGTGGCGTCGGCGTTGGAGCCGATGGTGCTGGTGGTGGAGCCAAGGGGAAAGGTCGCGGTTGTGGTCGCGGTCGTGGAGGTGCTGGAGCCGCTGGAGCCGCTGCTTGTGGTGGCGTCGGCGCTGTAGCCGATGGTGTTGTTGGTGGAGCCAAGGGTGGCCGAGGTCGCTGTTGTGGTCGCGGTCGTGGAGCTGCTGGTCGTGGTGGTGTCGGCGCTTGAGCCGATGTTGTTGTTGGTGGAGCCAAGGGTGGCCGAAGTCGCGGTTGTGATCGCAGTCCTGTCATTGGTAGCGGTAAGACATTTGTATACAAAAAACAAGTAATATACCACATTTCAATTTTTGCGCCTGCGGCTACAGTCTGTGAGCCCACTGGCTTGTGCGTTGATTTATTATGCAATGAGGAGCCGACTTCATCTCTAGCAGCTTCGTCGCCAGCTCCGCCTTCTGGCCACACTCCTGTTGGTGCAGCAACACCAGCAGCAGCACCACCACTCGCGCCACCTCCGCCACCACGAGCAGCACCAAGAGGAGCACCACCAGCTGCACTAGCAGTTATGTCGTCAACCCTACCTCCTGCCGTCGCCCGTGATGGTGCAGCAGCAGCACCACCACCACCACTCGCGCCACCTCCGGCGCCACCAGCAGCACGAACAGCAACAACAACACCAAAAACACCTCCAGTCACACCAGCAGCTCCGTCACCAGCTCCACCTTCTGGCCACGCCCGTGTTGGTGCAGCAGTACCAGCAGCAGCACCAACACCGGCACCACCACCGGCGCCATGAGCAGCAACAACAACAACACCTCCAGTCATATCAGTAGCTCCGTCGCCAGCTCTGCCTTCTGGCCATGTCCGTGTTGGTGCAGCAGCATCAGTAGCAGCACCACCCCCTGCACCACGAGCAGCAGCACCACCAACAACACCACAACCCGCACCAACAGCTCCGTCGCAGCTCCACCTCCTGTCGTTGTCAGCACCAGCAGCAGCACCACCACCTGCGCCACATCCGGTACCACGAGCAGCACCAAGAGGAACACCACCAGCCGCACCACCAGCAGCACCACCACCGCCAGTGCTACCGGCAACACCAGCACCTCCGCCTTCTGTCGTTGCCAGTGTTGGTGTAGCAGCACCAGCAGCAGCTTCGTCGCCTGCTGCGACTTGTGTTGAGACCAAAGGGGAAGATCAAAAAGATAGCCTCGTTTTAGCATCGGTTTTACTGGCCCATGCATGCACTGGTCTTGTTTCTCTGATGCTATTAGCCAATGAATAGCTTTGATTTGGCAACGCAGAACCGGGCATTCTGCGCCCTTCTACTTTTTATAGACCTTCTTTTGATACGGCTGTCGTGGGCTTGCAATGGCACCTAGAGTACAGTGATTTTGGAAAACGGGGCATTTTGCGCCGTTTCACTTGAAAATCACTTCATTTTGTATACTATACAAATTCAAGTGACTGGGTCTCCGTTCGCGAAAGGGTTAACTAGATCGCTGGCGCTTAAACCGGGAGGGTGGTTCTCAAGTGAAAACATGAAGTGGATAGATGTAATAATTTTTAGTTTTATGGTAGATTAAATGGTGGCGCCAATAGCCGTCTTCTCGTATGCCCATGATCCACTTGATCGTGAATATACTGTACTTGACCGTAAATTGCGTAGCTGCGCTGGTTTGAATTGGCGTGAAAGAGGAAGGCATCGGACGTGCACGTCCGATAATTTTTAGTTTTATGGTAGATTAAATGGTGGCGCCAATAGCCGTCTTCTCGTATGCCCATGATCCACTTGATCGTGAATATACTGTACTTGACCTTTCGCACACCACCTCTGTCTTGGGTCGGGTCCGCTGGGACTGTTGGTGAGAAGGAGTGAAGCGAAAAGTCGAGACCGTAGGAACCGTAGGAAGCGTAGAGTGTAGTGTAGTTAACGAAAAAGTAAAGCCTTGTTTTGTTGTTTGTTAGACAGGGGAAGTTTACGACTGAGAGACGATCGGGAAGATCGGAGGTAGCGTTCCCTCTCATGGGGGCGACACCCCCTCCTACATACCCAGGGCGCGGTTGACATGTCATCTACAATGACATGACAACCCGCCTTCAGAAACACTTGAAAGCCTTGATGCAGCAAAGCGACGCTCGTCCTCGGAGGTCCACGTGACTTCCGACGACCAAGTCGGTAGGGGCGCCTCGCGACATCATTTGGGAGCGCATCACGCTCCCTTCTGCAAGCGTGCCGTCTTCTTGGTACCTACGCACGGTACCCTTGTCGATAGGATGTAGCCATGTCGGTCCTGGAAGCGGGCCGACGTTCATGAGTAGTAGACGGGTAGGACGAGTCCAGCCTTGGACCCGCTAGAATGGGGCCCGCAAATTGAGGTGCGGGACATTCTCCCCGACTGACGGTACGCCGTCCTCGGCGGACACGATGCTGGACGAGTTCCTGACGAAGCGCAGCACTCCTCTCCTCGGCAGCACGGAGTTCGGCCGAGATAGCCACAGGGTTGCGCTCAGGCGCGACAGGTACGGCCTCAGTAGGTAGTTCTTCCAGCGCGTCGTGGAACGGTAGGAGATCGTCGAGTACGTCGGCCTGCAGCCGGCGCAAACTCTCACGTTCAGTAGTTTGCCGTTGTTCGGCTCGGGTACGCATACCCTCCAAAGCTTGCAGCAACAAAGCTGACGGTGTCAGCTCCTTCAGCGGGCCGTCAGCTTCGCCCATTCGCCAAATGCAGGAAGTCAGCCCCACGGCGACCACGACCACGCTCGCTGGCAAACCCCAGCGCGTCCACTCCAAGTAGTAATTAGCACAATTGAACGAAAGTAGGGCCAAGGCCACGCCGACCTTGCCCAGTAGCAGCAATTCCAGTAAGTTGTAGGCGGCCAGCGGGAGGTGAATCAGCAGCGACACACAGAGGAGGGCGACCAGGAAGCCCACTCGAAACACTTCAGCCGTACGCCTTCCACTCGAGGCGCCAGCTTCCTTGCTAGCGCGCGCGTACCTCGCCGTCGAGTGCGCGGTACTCAAAGCCAAATCGGGCAAGTAGGCGTAGAACGTGACATAGGCGGCATCCCACCACTTTCGGAGCGCGCGACCGTACTCGCCGTAGCGGTCCTCACTCTCCGTCAGCACGCTCACGGGGACAGCGAATAGCGCACCCCACAGAGCGTAGACGTACTGGACACCACGGAGTTGGTTCACCTCGTCGTTGGCCAGTACGGCCTGATACTGTCGTAGACAAGCGTCGAATAGCGACAGGTTCATCGCAATCACACGCCACGCCGCCGCCATAAAAGTCCAACCAACATTGCGTAATGGGGTCGAGATGACCCATACCAAAATACAACAGCACCCAGCGATGCAGTACGCCGGCCACAGCTCCGCGAAAGCGCTTCGTTCCCACAGGCGACGCCACCAAGTGGCGTCGTTGTCCATTTCGACTCGAGAGCAGCTCGGGCAGTTGGCGGAGTACCCGACAGTTGTAGAATTAATTAGTGAAAGGGGTTCGGAGTACGCCTCCTCTCAGAGAGGGGCTGGTCAATACACGGGTCGGCATCTTTCCGCCACCTTTCTTGGTCTTGAAGTTTCAATCAGTAGGGGTACGACGGGGGCAGCCACTGCCACTCGTATCCGAGACTCATTTCCCAATCTTCGTCAGAACCGACACGCGGCCGCCATGAGCGACCGCAATTCCAAGCTACTCGCCCGTTTCCAGAAGTGTCTGGATGAAGAGGCGAAGAACGAAGCCAGAGACCTCGAACAGGAGGCCCGGATCACCAAGACCGTCTTCTGGTCGGAGATGAGGGACCTCATTGCAGTCAACTCGCAGTCCAGCGGCCTGGACATCCTGGACGACATGGCCAAGGCGCTGATCGACGACACGGGGCGTGCCGCTCAGGCTTTGAGCGGTACGGTGACCATCCTGCCGCACCCATCGACGCAGACGGTCAATGCGGGCGCCACTCCCCACCCGTCGTTCCCGAGCACGTCGAAGAAGAGGTCCGTACCCGCCAAGCAGGCCAAGGGTAGCGCGGCGAAGAAGCAGAAGGCTGCGGCCAGCCCGAAGTCGAGTCCGGTGGCGCCCGGTACGACGCTCATTACGTTCCCCTTGGCTCTGGGCCTTCCGAAGGAGTTCGTTCGCGACCTGGAGGGCATCTTCCGCCACGTGGCGGCCGTCAACTTGAAGGCCTGGCAACGGGCGTACCCGTGGGTCAACCAGCACCTGTTCTACGATCCGGTCGAAGATCCGGACGTCTACCTGGGTCATTGGCGGTTCTGGCACAACTGCCGGGCCGCGTTCTTCGAGTGGGCGCTGCATGCGCCTTTGCGTACCGATTCGGACAAGGTCCAGAGGCGGAAACGAAAGGGGAATGCCGTCCACCAGAGGCTGGTATTCATCAGCCTCTGCATCGAGACATGGGGTTATTATAACTTCCTCCGGCGCATTGAAGCACCGGGCAATGGTACGCTCATGTGGTGGGGCGGTCAGACGGGCAACACGACCAAGGAGGCGAAGGGCTACTCCTGCACGCCGATCCAGAACCTCTTCAAGTTATTCCAGAAAGACAAGGCGGCGTACCAGCGCAAGATCCAGGATGCGATCAAGCCCTTCCAGATCGACAAGGGTGGGTTCACCACCATCACCCAGATGCTTGAGCAGACGGAGGCGTTCAACCCCGCGTTGGTCGAGTACGAGAAGCGGTTGTCCGACAGGGCGTTGGCCCGCGTGGCCATGGACTTGACGGCTCGGCACTTCGTACCCGATCACTGGGTTCCCTCGGACGAAGTCTGGAGGACACTGTGCAATAGCGACAAAATCAAGCCGCTCCAGATCAAGTTGACCGTTCAGATGCGAGACGCGGAGTACGAGTTGCCCACCGTACCCCCGTTCAACTCGAAGGAGTTCAAGCCCGACTTCTCGCCCCTGATGGACGACGACGGCAAGCCGACGGCGTTGAGCTGGGCCACGGCAGTGGACGACAGCAGCACCAAGTACCGTCCGGACCCGGACGAAGAGGCGGAGCAGGAACTCGCCGACGAGGAGGCCAAGGCCGAAGCGGCGCAGCAGGAAGAAGAGGAGGAGTCCGAGGGTGAGGACGAAGTCACTATTCTCTGAGGGTTCAGAGCCATAGTCGACGTCTCCTCCGACGCAGTAGGAGTTAAGTAATACACGTGGTTCATTTTCATCTCTTGTCAGCTTTTCATAACGTCCTCCACCTCACACTTCTTCAAGTACGACACCTTCTAGCCGTAGTCTCCAACCAACAGTCTCTCAAAACGCGAAGTCAGTACCGGACTGCACGAGTTCAACGCCGACGAAGTAGATTTCCCCAAAACCCAAGAGTACGGCCCGCGGCCATACTAAACAAAGCAAATGCAGCAAATTCAAAGCGCTGACGTACGGTATCCGACCGTACGTATCCAAAGTAAGCAGAGCAAATTCAAAAGCAGGTGTACGGTCCCCGACCGTACAAATTCGAAGTAAGAAGAGTAAAATCAAAGTGTTGACGCGCGGTTCTTGGCCGCACGAATCCAAAGTAAGTAGTAAAATCAAAGCGTAGTAGCACGGTCCCCGACCGCGCAATTCCAAAGTAAGCAATGCGAATCTGAAGTATTCGCGCACGAAGGAGTCCACAGACTCCTTGTCAGGTCACGGACGACATTTCGCCCGCACCCCATTTCCTGCTCAATTAAAAGAGCAGTTCATCTTCATCCACGGCGGCGTTCGCCTCAGCGAGACGCGCGCTTCTCCGTGGTTCGGGCCAGCCTTTCTCCTTGGCCAACTCGCTCTCAAAGTGGTTCACTAATATCGCGAACTCCGGCAGTAGCGACGAAACGGACCGCCACAGGGTCTCGTAGGTCGCAGTCAGGACCAGGTACTGCTTCTGGCGACGCATCACTCTCTTAGCTAATATATCCACAATAGGGTTGGAGACGCCCGAAAAAGCAGTTTCCTCGCCTCCTAGCGTGAGGCGTTCCACAAAACTAGTAGTCGGCAAGTCGTCCACCGACAAAGGTCCGTCGTCGTCGGCATCGGGCCGACTCTCGACTCCGGTCGGAACTTCGGAAGGGAATGGTCGGCTCCAGCGACCAGCGAACCGCTTCAAGCGATTCACGTTGATCGAGACGACCCGGTCGGGGTGGTTAGGAATTGCAACTTTGTAGGTATTATCCCCAAGCTTGCCAACGATGCGGTACGGCCCGTGCCAGGAGAACGCTAACTTCTTCGTTTTGCGTTCTCCTCGGCGAGCCCTAAAGTACTGATAGACCCATACAGCATCTCCCTCTTCGAAAGCCACTTCGCTCTGATTCTCCAGGCGGCGTCCGTGCCGCTCTTGCGCCTTCAGAAGTTGTCTTTCCACTAGTCGTCGGGTATCGCGCAGCGACAAGTACAGTCTGCGCCGGTACTCGGCTACCTCATTGCTCTTCCATTCGTTTTTCGTATTGAGGAAAGCCAGGTCCAGCGGCAGTACGGGGTCCCTCCCGTAAAGACTAAAGAAGGGTGAGTCGCCCAAAGCCTCGTGATACGAGGTGCGGTACGCGAACAACACACGCGGTAGGTAGAGATCCCAGTCGGACTGCGTTTCACTCACGAACATTCGTAGCATACCAATGAGAGTACCATTGAACCTCTCGACGAGGCCCTGCGTTTGCGGGTGGTACGCAGCTCCATACAACTTCTTAATACCAAGAGTTTCGTAGAATGATTTCGCAAGTTCCGAAATGAAATTCGATCCCCGGTCGCTCAGCAAGCGTTCCGGTAATCCGTGACGCGAAAGAACCTCGTCGACCATAATATTCACGAAAGTGATGGTGTCGAGGGCGGCGACTGGGAACGCTTCAACCCATCGCGTAAAATAGTCCGCAAAAACAAGTATGAACTTGTTACCCCTTGGAGTAGTGACCAGAGGTCCGATAGCGTCGACCACCAACAACGAGAAGGGCCCTGACAGCTCCTGTACGGGCATCCTTTGCATGAGCCCATTCTTCCACGGGCGGTACCCTTTTCCGCTTCCACACACCGAACAGGCCCGAACGTACTCAATGACGTCCTTTTGCCAACCATGCCAGTACGCGTGCTTGCGTACTTTGTCTAATGTTTTCGTCTGGCCCACGTGGGCGGCGAATACATCGGAGTGGCAATAGTGTAGGACCGACTCGACGAACGGTAGGGGAATCACGGGTACCGTGATAGAGCGCGCGGGCCCAGCCCGAGCTTTCAAGTGTACCTTTCGTAACAGCATACCGTCTCGCACCACATAGTTGTGCGCCATCTGAAGTACTTTCACCCGCAATTGGGCGTTCAACGCGAGGGCTCCGTGCTCCACAAAGGCGATCACCGCCTGAATCCATGGAGTACGCTTCTGCTCGGCGACAAAGCGCTCTCGGTCCAGGCCGAACAGGTCCACCTGGGAGGTCACCACGCGCTCAGCGTCCTCTTCCTCCTCGGAGGTCTCGTCGTCGGCGTCGGCCTCGTACTCGGGGTCCGGCGTCTCCGTACCAGTAGAAGCATTCTCAGGTGGAGCCGGAGGCTCCCCGACTGAGACGGTAGCACCTTCATCAGGGTTTTCGGGGTTAGACACGGTCGGGGTCGGCTTCAAAGGCTTCCTGGCGGCGACCACGGCGGGCCTCTCCCCGACTTCGGCGAGAGCCTGCTTCGCGACTTGCAAAGCGTCCTCCAGCGCTCCAGCGACGACTCTCGAAGTCTCCTCGTTCACCACAGACGTCGTGACGGACGAGTCGTCGCAGTCGGAGGAGGACCTCTCCCCGACTGGGACGAGACTCTCTCTCTCGTTCGACGAGACGTCCTTCACGAGCTCAGAGAGCGACACAGCGCAGACGGTCTGCGTATGCAACCGCGAGAGTCCGTCTACATGGCCCATAGCCGTACCCGGCTTGTGATAAACTTTGAAGCGGAGTTGCGAAAGTTCCATAGCCCAACGGGCTAGCTTCGCGTTGCTAGTACGGTTTCCTTCACTGAAGACCCAGGTCAGAGCCTTATGATCAGTATAGAGGTCGAATTCACGTCGGTCCAGGTAGCACCTGAACTTCCTTGTAGCCCATACAATACCCCAACATTCAATTTCTGACACACCGTCCTGCTTGTTAATCCAGTTCCGTTCCGAGCCAACAAGAAGCTTGCTAGCGTACGCGATCACGCGGTCGCGACCGTCAATGTTTTGCATGAGGCAGGCACCGACAGCTAGGCGGGACGAATCAACGTAGAGTTTGAATCTCTTCTTAGCGTCGGGGTACGCTAGGATAGGAGGTTCGACAAGTCGTCGCTTTAGCTGTAGGAAGGCCGCCTCGCAATCATCACTCCACACGAATTCCACGCCTTTCATCTTGAGTCGTTCAATAGGGGCCGAAACGGCCGCGTAGCCCGGAATGTAGCGCCTAAAGTAACTGGTGAGCCCCAAAAAGGCTCGAACCGTGTGCAAATCATGAGGTCGCGCCACGTTAATAGCAGCCTTGACCTTCTCGGGGTTCGGAAGAATTCCGGACGGAGTGACGATATGACCGAGGAAAGCCACTTGATCTCGGCCCCACCGACACTTTTTCATCTTCAGTTTGAATCCGGCGGCGCGAAAGCGTTCAAGTACTTGTTTTAGTCGTACTAGATGTGTAGGAAAGTCGGAACTGAAAACCACACAATCATCTAAGTACACTAAACAAGTTCGCCACTTGAGGTCGACTAAAACGTTTTCCATCAGTCGCTCGAATGCCGGTACGGCATTACATAGTCCGAAAGGCATAACAAGCCACTCGAACAATCCGTACTTGCAAGTAAAAGCCGTCTTTTCGACGCTATCAGCAGCCATGGGTACGTTCCAGTACCCAGAGGCGATATCCATGGTAGAAAAGAGCTTCGCACCGGCCAGCACATCCAGAATGTCGTCAATTAATGGCATTGGGTAGCAGTCCTTGATCGTGACGGCATTGAGCCGGCGATAATCAATACAAAAACGGATTCCTCCGTCAGGCTTCCGTATCATCAGCACGGGACTGGCCCACGGGCTAGTTGATGGTCGAATCAAGTTCAGTTCGAGGTACTGTTGTACCTCAGCCTCCATAACGTCTCCTTCCGCTTGCGAAACGCGGTACGGGCGCTGCTTGATAGGCGCTTGCGTACCCGTATCAATCGAGAATTCCAAAAGGTCCGTACGCCCCGGTTTGAGGGACGTTTCCACAAACATATCACGAAAAGAGCCGAGTAGGTCAGCGAGGAGTACTCGCTGCTCCCCGCCGAGTTTGGAGTCGGTGAAGTCCACGTCCAGTTCGGCCTCCTTGGCCGCATCCAAACCGGGCATCGGTTCTTTCGAAGGGGTCGTAGCGGCAGCCGCCGCGCTGATCACTGAGTCGACCCAGGTCGTCCGGCCCCCACTTCCACCGGGCGTCTGGTCGCTCTCGGAGGTCTCGTTCTCCTGGTCGGCGTTCAGCGAGTCGAAGGCCGACTTCGGCACCACCGTAGCAGCAGCTAATGCCGTACCTTTCGAGAGGACGAGGTCCTCAGTCGAGGCATTGCACACCTCCACGACGGCCTTGCCCTCGTGGACCGTACACAGCGTCCTAGCAATCTTGACGTTCGCGTCGAGCTCGGGGAGGCCTTCGATCAGTACCGTAGTCTCATCAGGGGCTTGGCCCATTACATCGGTCACCACCAGGGCTTGTCCACCCGGTCGCAGTCGCACTGCCGACGCGATCCGGGTCACGTACATCTCTTCGACTCTCGGGGATCCGAGAGCGATCACCTCGCCCGAATCCTTGAGAGTCATGATATTCTCGTCAAGATCGATCACAGCTCGGAACGCTTTGAGCGTATCCGTCCCCAGAATGGCGTTAACATGCAACCGGTCCACGACCACGAAGGTACGGAGTTCGTATCGCACTCCCATTCGGAGCGTGAGTTCGAGCTCTCCCTTTATACGAAGCGAGCCACCAGATACGTCTTTCAGACTGCCCTTATAAGGTCGAAGGGGAGCCTTTGAGAGTCCAAGTCGCTTCAGGAAGCGAGCGTCCAACAGACTGGCGACAGCGCCCGTGTCGATCAGTAGTTCAGCCGGTAGGTCTTCAATATAGCCGACAGAAACAGCTTCCAGTCCTCCAACAGAGCATATCACCCTCTTTCCTTCAGGAACGGGGTTCAATTCCTCGTCGAGGACGTCTTCCGGCTCATCGTCACTCTCGACCTCCACGAGACCCGGTCGTCGTCGGGGTCGCTCTGAGTTGCGTACTCGACACACATAGTGACTAATGTCGTCACTGTTCTCAACGTACGAAGGGCTGCTGCCCAGAGCTTCGGTTCGCTCTGCGAATAGTGAAGTACAATCAAAGCGAACTTTGCGGCGAGTCCGTACTCGACGAGGGGTCGAACCGGTACTCGAATGAATAGGGCACCCCGACAGTCGGGTGGTCCTCTTCATCTTCATCTTAGGAGCTTCCTTGGAGTACAAATCCATGATCCGTTCGACCACCGCTTCCATCACACGGTCGCCGAGCACGCCAGCGGCAGCGAGCGTAAGGGGTCGGGCTCGAGCCTCTCGCTCGACGACGGAGTACGGCAGAGTGCTCGTCGGCGGTCCTGAGTCCTTGGACTGAGGGCCAGCAGCGTCTAGGCAGGCGGGGCAGCGTAGTACGCTCCTCGCCTCCTCATACAGCACGAGCTGGTACACCACGGACCGGATCAGCGATCTCAACCGGAAGGGGATCTTCACAGGGTCCTCTTGAGGCGGATCTCCGACCTCAGAGCTCGAGAAGGCCACACAAATATTACCAGCGACGAGTCGCTCGTCCGTGACGGGTTCGGGCGGCGACTCTTTCGACTCTTTCACACACACGGCCATGACCTCGTTTATGAGGTCATTTTCTTCCACTTTCAGTTCATCGTTCCGGTCGGGCTGTACTGCACCCACTCGGGGCGTACTAGTCGCAGCAGTAGCCGGCGCCTTGAAGTCGCGATTAGCGCGCTTGGCTTCTTCAGAGGCAGCAAGGGTCCGTCGGTACCAGGCGGACCAGTACTCAGGGGCAGACAACTCGTCAGGAGACGACTCTCGCGTGCGAGCGAGAGTCTCGACCGGTAAGTTGAGCAGCGAGCTGAGCTCTTCCAGAGTCAGCTCCTTCTCCTTCTCAGCATTCTTCTTCATCTTCTTTAGCAACTCGACCTCGTCGAGAGGGAATAGGCGTTCCTCAATCTCTTTATCGTACTCCTCTTTCTCTTCGGCAGCCGGCGCAGGTCGACCGGCTTCCAAAGCGTCGAGTTCGTCAGGGGTAAACACCCTAGCGTACTCGGGGTTCGCGACCACCTTGGTCTCCTCCTTCAGCATAGGAGGACCAGGTCCTCTCGGGTCGAGGGGGGTCAGGTCCTCAACCTCTTCTTCAGACGGATTCTCCGTCACCGATCCTACCCTTTCATGGTGCGCTAGGGCGGCATCGTCGTCCAGCGTACCGAGAGCAGGATGGGTCTCCTTCTCGGTTTGAACCTCCCCTCTCAAGGGAGGGTCGGGCGCCTCGCTGGGGCTCGCGCCCGCTTCCAAGACGGTACGCCCCTTGGCGGACCGTCCTAGTCCAAAGTCTTCATAGATTTTAGAAATGGGCCCCCTGGTCACATCGGGTAGGCCCACTAATCTCGCGGTATTCACTCTCCCTTCGCAGGGGTCTTCATTTGCGTCCTCTGACGCCTCGTAGGGGTACTCGTTCACGTCCACTGACGTCTCGTAGGGTTTCTCAGTCGCGTCCTCTGACGCCTCGATGGGTTGCTCAGTCGCGTCCTCTGACGCCTCGTTGGGTAGTTCAGTCGCGTCCTCTGACGCCTCGTTGGGTAGTTCAGTCGCGTCCTCTGACGCCTCGTTGGGTAGTTTAGTCGCGTCCTCTGACGCCTCGTTGGGTAGTTCAGTCGCGTCCTCTGACGCCTCGTTGGGTAGTTCAGTCGCGTCCTCTGACGCCTCGTTGGGTAGTTCAGTCGCGTCCTCTGACGCCTCGTTGGGTTTCACAGTCACGTCCTCGGACGTCTCGTAGGGGTTCACAGTCTCAGTAGCAGGTTCACAGTACGGCACGCATGCCGACTCAAAAGTAGTCTCTCGTTCTTCAGTAGTAGGTTCACAGTACGGCGCGCACGCCGACTCAAAAGTAGGTTCGTTCATCATAGCGTTCACTCCGGCCACGGGGCGGTCCTCGCCAGACCCCAGGGAGTTAGCACAGCCAGTCTCAGTCACAGCAAAATAGTCATCAAAGTAGTTGTCTTCAGGTACGGTCGCAACCGCATTACAGCGTTCTCGGGCACCCCCTCTTTCACTCACATCTCTCTCTCTCGACGTCTCGGCAGGGGTGCTCCATCCGGTGTCGTTCCACGGGCTGGAGGAAGGGGCGACACTCCCCTCTCCTCCTTGCCCTCTTCATTGTTGACTCTGTTGGGGTCGCGACGAAGGCGTACTCGCCGGCCGAGAAGCGCCTTGTCCCCCTTGGTTGCTCTGCGACATCGCTTGGGTGACGGCCCGTACCGTGGGGCATTGAGCCACCATGTGCCCAGGTTTCTGGCACGCGTAACAGGTACGGGTATCACCGTAACGGCGACCAGGACTCTGAGAACCTCCACCGTTCCCAGTCTGGTTGCGAGGCGCCTCGCACTCCACGGCGATATGGCCGCGCATCCCACAGTTCGGGCACATCGACGAGTTTCGGCGGCAATTGATCCTGCTACATCCCAGTATGTGGCACCGGCCACACACGACCTGCCCGTCCTGAGTGTACTGGTCGGGGCCCTGACGAATACCTCGAAACGGGGCCCTTGGTACACTCGCGTTGGGGTTCGCCGACAGGTTCGGAACCGACGGCGGAGCGGGCTCTTCGTACGCAGCGGCAGCGTACGTCGGACGCCTAGGCGACCGAGGGCTACGAGCCAGATCCTGCTGCTGTTGCAGTATGAGGTTCTGCGTTTGCTGAAGCATCTGCATCATTTGCAGTACGGCTGCACTCTCAGAAGGGGTCTTGCTCGGGGCGGCGTCGATGAAGTCGGCGTCGTCTTCCACAGGTTGATGCATGTTCTTGGCGAGCAGTACGATCACCGCTCCCTCGATCGAGTTGATCATCAAAGTACTCAGCGCGGCCTTCCATTCTCGGTTGCGAAGGCCCGAGAGAAAGTATTGGTACCGCATCTGCGGATCGTAGCACTGAGCCTCGTTGCACAGACCCGAGATCAAGTCTCCCCAAACCTCTGCAGACATACCCTTGGTACGCTTAGCATTCTTCAGTCGCTCAATCATCTGCAACGGCGTAAGACACACGAACTGGTTGTGAAACCTGGTACGCAGAGTTTCGAAATCCGGGATGAGGGAGTACATCCACCAATCTTCGGCAGTCTTGCCCTTCAGGCACTCTCTGAAGGCACTGAGACGTAGTTGCTCTTCTAAGCCAACCGTAGCTCGTTCGAAGGCGTTCCAAAACGCCCTCGCCTTCTCCACAGTCGATCCTTCCGAGTAGAACGGTTGGATCATCTTAACCGCATTCTTGATTCGTGACGGCATACCGCCGTACGCCGTAGTCGTAGTCGTACCAGCAGTAGTCGGGGTCGTTCCTCCCTGAGGAAGCGACTGACTCGGTCCAGAAGTAGAAGTCGCAGCCAGGGGCGCTTGCGCCGTGAAGCCCCCGGCGCTCGCGGTAGCCTGTACCCCCACCTGCGGGGTACCAGAGGTATGCCCGACCGGCAACATGCTCGGTCCGAAGCCCATCGGCGTAGTGTTCATCAACCCCGGCAAGTTGGCGGTCGGCAGACCACTCAGAGAGTATCCTCCGTAGGTCGGGATAGCCGAACGCGCCGTACTCGGTGGTACCAACGTAGAGTACCCCATCGGAGTTGCACCAGCCGTACTGGTCAGCCCCAGATACGTTCCTCCGAGCATCGGGTTGGACACCGTAGGACTCGGAGTCACTGGGTTCGCTCCTCCTGTAGCATGAGGGACGCTACTTGACGCCACACTCGTAGCTCGCGAATAGTAAGTTCCCATCGTAGTCTGGTTCGCCGGCGTACTTGGTACGTTCGCGTTTGAAGTTCCTTGGCCTTGCCCGAGGCTTGCCCAGGACAGACCAGCACCCTGTCCGACTCGGCTGGTACCATCGACCACTCGCTGTAGCACCATCCGAGCCGTCGCGAGGCCCTCAGGAGTCGACAAGTCAGGGATCGTCAAGTCCGGTCGCCCAGGGTTGGACCCCGGCGCACCCGCGCCCGTCAAGTCGGGTCTCGTAGTTGGCTGTCCAGCCGCCGTACCCAGATTAGGGGGAGTCGTTGCGCGCGGGTCTCCGCTCGCGTCCGAGTAGAACGCCTCAATTCTGTTGTCCTCGTGGTCGCGAGACTCCATAGTAGTTTTCCAGTAGCGAAAGTCCACACTCCACGGTCTCGAACCGTTCAATCAAACCTTCTCCAGTTAGCAGCGTACCCTGCTTCTCCACCAAATTTCGCACACCACCTCTGTCTTGGGTCGGGTCCGCTGGGACTGTTGGTGAGAAGGAGTGAAGCGAAAAGTCGAGACCGTAGGAACCGTAGGAAGCGTAGAGTGTAGTGTAGTTAACGAAAAAGTAAAGCCTTGTTTTGTTGTTTGTTAGACAGGGGAAGTTTACGACTGAGAGACGATCGGGAAGATCGGAGGTAGCGTTCCCTCTCATGGGGGCGACACCCCCTCCTACATACCCAGGGCGCGGTTGACATGTCATCTACAATGACATGACAACCCGCCTTCAGAAACACTTGAAAGCCTTGATGCAGCACAGCGACGCTCGTCCTCGGAGGTCCACGTGACTTCCGACGACCAAGTCGGTAGGGGCGCCTCGCGACATCATTTGGGAGCGCATCACGCTCCCTTCTGCAAGCGTGCCGTCTTCTTGGTACCTACGCACGGTACCCTTGTCGATAGGATGTAGCCATGTCGGTCCTGGAAGCGGGCCGACGTTCATGAGTAGTAGACGGGTAGGACGAGTCCAGCCTTGGACCCGCTAGAATGGGGCCCGCAAATTGAGGTGCGGGACAGACCGTAAATTGCGTTGCTGCGCTGGTTTGAATTGGCGTGAAAGAGGAAGGCATCGGACGTGCACGTCCGATGCCTTTCTCTTTCACACCAATTCACGGTGGGCCATGAATTTGCTCTCTGTGTGTGTCTACAAGTATGTGAGAACGAAGCCAAACGGAGTGGTAGTCCAGAAATGTGAACAGAACTGGACTACCACTCCGTTTGGCTTGTAAACAGAAATGTAAATATCTGGACTACCACTCTGTTTGGCTTCGCTCTCACATACAGCACAAACACACAGAGCAAATTCATGGTCACCCTACCTTTGTTTGTGAGAAGCCTACAAAATGTGGGAAGCTGAACTATACACCGCTTCCTAGAATTTTTTTTTGTAATATGTGACGTGTGAGCTCACAGTTGACCGAAGGTTGCAAAGAGTGACATGGGAGGGCACAATGAATGTTAAGGCCTACAACCAGTTTCGTGTTTCCAACCAGTTTCGCGTTTCCCTTTTTAACCAATTAAACTGCGTTAATGTAATTTTGTCGCATTCCTATTCGCTAAAACTTTCTAGAAGCTAGCAAATCTCATGCGAGACTTGTTCGGAGAGGGAGACTACATACTAAATGCAAGTAAATAACGCGACACGAAACTGGTTGCCACGCGTTTTTAGTCGGTTTAGTGGTTGGAGCCTAATGGTGACCTCATAGTGGATGAAATGCTGCCGACATGCACACAAATAGGTCCGTTTAATGGGCATTTCGAGTGGTGCCTATTTAATACCAATGCCCAGTAGATATCGAGTTGTCGACACAAATCGAAATGGGTTCAGAAAAAACACGAAACTGGTCGTCGACCTTACCTGTAACTCAGTCGACATTTTTTGAACGAAATAAAGCTGGTGATGCCCTACAGGCTACTACGTAGCCCTCCCGGTATAATAGTAATTACATTAAGTAGCTCACAAAAAGTAAGTTTATTATTGGAAATATTATTCTGATATTATCGAATTACTACTAGTAGTAGTAGTATGTAGTACAATACAATACTACAGTAATAATGTGAAAATCATAAATCGTTATTGCCTTTACAATTAAAATGATTGAAACCCTCGCCCATTATTGTATTGACGCGGATACCTCAAGGTGATGGCGAGTGAGCAGGCGACGACGTTCAGCGCGGCGGAGGCGGCCGTGTACGACCGGCAGATGCGTCTGTGGGGCGTGGAGGCGCAGAAGCGGCTGCAGAGCTCGCGCGTGCTGGTGAGCGGCCTCAATGCGCTGGGCTCGGAGCTGGTGAAGAACCTGGTGCTGGCCGGCGTGGGCGTGACGCTGCACGACACGCAGCGCGCGTCGGCCGCGGCGGCCGCGTCCCAATTCTTCCTCTCAGAGGCCGACGTGGGCTCCAATGTGCGTGCGAAAAGACCCATTTCCTGGCCGCATGTGCCCAATTCTGACGCTCTTGTGCCCAATTCTGCATGCAGCGCGCCGAGGCCATCGAGCCGCGCGCGCAGGAGCTGAACCCGCTGGTTTGCGTCCAGAGCCTCACGACGCCGCTCGCCGAGCTGCCCGACGCGTTCTTCGCGCAGTTCGCGGCCGTGTGCCTCGTGGGCGCCGACCTGGCGGCGGAGCTGCGCGTGGACGCGCTGTGTCGCGCCGCGGGCGCCGCCTTCTTCGCCGCGCGCAGCTTCGGCTTCGACGGCCTCGTGTTCGCCGACCTGGGCGCGCACTCGTTCCGCCGCGGGGCTGTGGGGGCCGACGCGGCTCCTGCGACCGTCCAGTTCCCGTCGCTGGCGCAGGCCCAGAAGGTGCCGTGGAGCTCGCTGCAGAGCGCCCGCAAGCGCGCGCCGCAGCTGCCCCAAGTCTTCGTCAAGAACCAACGTGCGTGCAGTGTGGAGAGTGGGCAGTTGGTTGCTGCTGCTGGAGGCTCACGCGTGTGCTGTGCTGTGCTGTGCAGTGCTGCAGGGCTACAAGAGTCGGGAGGGCGTCGAGCAGATGAGCAGCAGCCACGAGGTGGACTTCATCCAGTACGCGCGGCAGCAGTTCGCGGCCAACGGACTGGACGACGACTACATGTCGCCCGACGAGCTGCAGTACGGAGACACGCTCTGCGTCACGTCTTGTTGGCGTTGCGCTCGTACACTGACAGGTTGTTGCTGGTTTGCTGGTCCTTTCTTGCAGGGCGCTGGTGCGCGTCGCGGACACGGATCTGGTGCCGATCTGCGCCATCGTGGCGGGGATCCTGGGCCAAGAGGTCATCAAGGCCATCTCGCAGAGGGACGAGCCCATCTGCAACTATTTCTGCTTGGACGGCGTCACGGGCACGGTGCGGCGCATCGGGTAGAGGGACCAACGCAACTAACTGGTGAGAAATATAGGCGCTTAGTCATAAGTTTGGATTGATTCGGATCGGATTCAAGGCGGCGCTTCGAGCGCAGTGAAGGAGACTCTTGTGCGTCTACTGCAGACTGTAGTGGGCCAACCACCGAGCCAACATGTCGACGGCGCTGGCTGCTGCGCGCGCGAAGACAAAAGGCAAGCGCATGCTTCGAAACGCACTCGACGCGTACGGCGATGAAGACACGTCCCTGTCCAAGTGGAACGCGCGGAAGAAAAGAGCGCTGGAAGAGGGGAAATGGGTCTGGAAGGACAGCGTTGTGAACGCGAACGCAGCGATCAAGGCCAGATTCGACAAGGAGGAGGTGCAGACGTCGCTCAAGGCGCGGTTCGTGGACATTCAGGCCGCGATGGAGGAGGAAATGAGCTGCGCCATCCACGTCGACCAGCATGGTAGGACAGCTACTTGGGCCTAACCATCCCAACGACAGTCAATGCTGCTGGAGGTAAACTGCCCCGTGTTTGAGGTGTTTGGTGGTTGCTAACTACTGTCTATCTAGGGAGCGAATCGGTGGTAAGATGCACCACTGCACGAATGTGATACCCGTAGAGAACAAGAAGAGGACGGGTCTACAGGAGGCGCAGCCAACTGCAGCAGCGGCCAGCAAACGGTTTTGCCTGTGGCACGCTAAAGAGTGCGGGTACGAGGACCATCCGATGGAGAGATCGAGGGCTATTGAAATCCCCAACGAACTCGGCATGTGCTTGCATTGCTACGAGGCCACCGCCGGAACCGTTCGCGCTACGCTGCAAAAGGTGCCTCCGAGGATCGGTGCGCTTAAAGTCCCTGGAGTCTGCGAGACAAATGCTCGCAAGGAACTGAAGCGAGATGCCATGCTGAGGTTGCGTGGCGCAAAGTCGACGCTGGATGCTGCAACAGGGAGGAAGCTGGGGCCTGCAAGTGTGTGCGCGTGGCAAAGAGAACACTCGGAGATCAACTACGTGTGGCGATGCAGCAACCGCGTGCTGATGCATCCAGTGCTGCGTGGGTCGTATCTCCCCTTCTGTGGCTTTCATGCCCCTCGATGCATCCAGGAATACGGGAACAAGGGAAAGAAGGAGCAGGCGTGTCCTCTGATCGACCGCAAGAACCGATACGGCATGTGTCGCAACCACCTGGAGGCACATCTGAGCACGTTGAGCTTTGAAGAACGCGGAGGCGTCTTGCTAATTGATTCCGACTTCGATGTGCCAGGCATCAAAGAATGCAGGAAAGAGGAAGTGGTGGTCCCTCTGGTGCGGCACCCTCTTGCTCCGAAGTATCCACCGCCTGCATTAGACCCGAACAATGGATCCAACTTGCCCATGGAGACAACCCACGCTGTTGTGGTGTTGCCATCCCGTTCACCGCGATCTCCGTTGGAGAAGATTGTCAAGAAGGCGCGTGGACTCGTGGAAACAGTCATTCGTGAGGTTCTCAACCATCCAAACCCCGTGTCAGTGGTCGTGAAGGAAGTGCTTTGGCGCGTCCAGTTCGTGCGAAGAGCAGAGGTTGTGGCCACCCGCATCCAGCGCATCTTCCGAGGCAACCGGGCCCGTCGACGAGTACGGCTGCTACTGTATGAGCAGGCAGCAATGGACCGGATGAAGGCGTGTCGTGTGCTTCAGCGATTTGTGCGAGGTTTCCTGGGGCGTCGACGGTTTGAACACGAGCACGAAAACGTTCACAAGGCCGTTCCGCACATTCAGCGTCTGCTGCGTGGGGCTTTGGCACGAAAACACTTCCGCGAGCTGCTAGCTGCTATTCGTCTCCAGCGGAACTACCGATGGTACCGCCAGCGCCTCCTTGCCCGGGGTTTCAGAGAGGAGATTTTGTACATGCAGGCTCTTCAGCGCCAAGCCGACGCGAATTATCTCGAGATGGAGAAGCAGATGAACGCTTTCAGGCGGCTTCGTGCACGCCGAGTTCTTCGCGCGCACATCGTGCGGTGGAAACGACGCCAAGAAATGCACCAGCAGGAAGTCACCGAACGCCTGCGCAGCTTGCTGGGGACAGTGAAGATCCAGCGCCAATGGAGGCGACATCACCGATACATGATCATCAAGAAGCGCTACGGAAGTGCGCAGCGGATTCAGAAGCGTGTTCGTGGGTGGTTGACGAGACACCTGTGGCTCGGAGATCCAGGTCTGCACTTCGTCACGCACTTTGTGAGTGCACGCAGCGGCTTCCAATACGGCAAAGTTGTCCTTGAGCCGCAGCCGTCAAAGTCCTACTCGTACCCCAGTTGGAAAATACGAACTCGCTTTGGTGCGTTGGCAATTCAACGCGTGTTCAGAGGGCACCTTGGACGGCTATCAGCTAATGCGCGCTGGGCTGCAATGCTGAAGCGATGGGAGTGGCTGGGCATCACGCCGACGGATTCCAGCGGACAGCTAAGTGACGCCATGATGGTGGGCCACCAGCGATACGGGTTCGTCCTTCCTTCTTTCGCGTACCACGAGGATAGACGGCAGCACATGCGACCTACAGCAAACGAGCCCGTGCCGAATCGAGGACACGCGTACAAGTACCAGTATATCCTGGACCTGATTAGCGACCGAGACGGAAAGCGCGGTTGGAGTCTCGCAAAGGAGGAGATGTACAAGAGGCAGCTGAGAGAAGAGCAAGAGTGGTTGAGAGCGGAAGAAGCCCGACGTGATGCGAGAGAGGCTGAGATTGCAACAAAGGCACTCAGAAAACACATAGCGAGCGTACGAGATCCGCTGGCGCAGTCAATGCCGGTTGCAAAAGCAATTTTCCCAGTTGGCTGTATTGTGGATGTGGTTGGAAAAATGGAGGGGAGGACAATCGTACGCCAGGCAAAAGTTACTGCTATTCATGAGGAGAAGGGGGCGAAGAGGAAATTGTCTGCTTCATTCGACATCGAGTACACCAAAGTACGTCCGTAGTCTGTTTAGAACTTTTAGTAATGCTGATGCGTATGGATGTACTAATTGCCAAGTTTGTGGTGTTTCTGTAGCCTCTACGAAACTCCTATGGACGCCTTGAAGAGAGTGGCGAATACCGCGTGGATGTTGCACGGCTTCGCCCTGTTCCTCTCGTCTCGGCCGAGCTCAACACGAAGAAAAGCGTTGGTGTAGTTATCCAGTCAGCGATCGATAGGCTTCGCCGTGACATCGATTCAAGGCAGCTGGATGCGTCTGCAACATCATCAAACGACGAAGGTGAGAAGGCGCTGGCTACCGTGGACGCCATTGTGGAGCGGCTGCGTGACTGCAGAGAAGGCCACGATTTGCTCTATGATCAGCGCGATTTCGTGAACTTTGTCTTCCGAAACTCGACGTTGCTGAGAGTGGAGTGGCTCGAGGTAGTTAGCCGAATCCGGTATGGTACACGCTTCACTGATCAGGTACCAGCGGCAACACAGAATGTCTTGCGCAATGTTTCGATGATGGAGATGTTTCATCGTGAATTTACCATCGACCGTGCCAAAAGCATAGCGGAACAAGAAGCTGCAGGTCACCCGATGCCTGAGCGTGCTCAGGTTATAGAGGAACGAATGATGAAGCTAGGATTCCAGCATGATTCGAAAGCTAATGTGTACCAAGACAGCCCCAAACCCGAAGAGGAAGCGACCATCGCCAATGACTCCACGCGACCAGAGACGACACCAGTGCACACGAAGTCTGCCCTTGAGCCTGGCAAAATGCCTACAGTAGACGATATGATGCTGTTTCGCGAAGACCCAACTCCTCCAAACTCACAGGACATGCAACGTCTTATCTACGAGCTGAAGGTGCGTACCCTAAAACTTTTATCTGGAAAGTCTGGTGTGAGTTCAATTCTAACGCAGTCCTGTGTGTGTGCATAGACTCTTCCTCGAGAAGCACGGCGCGAGCAGATAATTCATATCGCCTCTCGACGGGCCCATGCTTACGTATGCGGCCATCCTGCTTGCGGGAAATGTTTCTCGTACGTAGATAATCTCATGCTGAAGTCTGTCCGGTGCTGATCAAGCCCCACCAACTGCATTTGATGCACTAGATCGAGGAAAGTGGTGCGATTACATCAGTCGACATCACACGAGGGCCGCGAGCGTCTTGCAAGTGCCAATCCTGTAGTGGATCAGTACTTACACTCATATTGGCCTCAAGGAGTCCCATGGACTGAAGCAGAGCGTAAACGAATGGTTGGATACTTCGGGTGCAGTCGTGCAGGGTGCGAAAAGCTTCAGTTTCGCTCACAACGCGAGCTCAACAGGTATGCAGGATGAGGTTGTCTCCATATTGTATGAGGTAGCTATATACTCAATGGTTTGTGATGCAGGCACCATCACCGTGAGCACGGCATCGACGATGACTATGAATCTGGCAGCTCCTGTCCAACCAGCTCCCCGCTGTCTGTATTGAGTGAAGAAGTGGTGAGCACTAAGCGCTCAACTATCAGTCGAAGAGCAATTTGGCTCGGTGCGTACGTCGTATGCCGAAGTCTCGAAGCCAAGCTGGGCATCGCACCGGCTGCGCTTACCAATCCAAAGCCGTGCTCGGTCCACGACAAGCCCGTCCAGTTGTGCACGGCCTGCTTCTTACAGCAACGGAGACCAGCGTTCCCGTTTCGACTGTACTCAGCCATGGCGGTGCGCAAGCAAGTAGACCCTGGCAACGGACCGCTTCGAATCGATGCTGAGACTCCGTCGGGGGCTTCCGAAGACGAGGAGTTCATGATCTTTCGGGACGATGACGACGAGTTTTGTCCTGCAGTGAATATTTGGGGCGTTTACTCGCTCGGGGCACCGCCAAAGCGCAAGGGGAAAGATAAAGTCATACTGCCAGATCCGCTGTCATCCGTTTTGTACCTCAAGGTCTCAACTATTTGCCGAGATGCTGTTGGAGAGGCCTGGATGTTTGGGCACGTACTAGCGCATCGAAAGCGAGCGGGGACAAAGGCGGTTGGGCAGGATGGAGACGAGAACGAGGTTGTGCCTGACAAGGCTCGAGGTCTAGTGTTCGCGCTACTGAGCCAGATCGTCGGCTCTACATCGATCCACTACTGCTCCAAGAACGTGTTCTACCGAAAATATTTTTCAAGAAGTGGGGATAGTGGCGAAGTTATCAGCAGTTCTAGTACAACTGCAACTGCAACTTCGACGGGCAAAAGGGGCAACGCAATCGCGCGGAACTTGTTTTGCCGACCAAGTCATCCGCCCGAAACGAGCTACCAACAACAAGATGATGATTGAATCCGAAGACACTTGGTCGCTGTCAAAATCTGAGAACGAGCACGATAAATCCAGGGGCTCTGGTTGCTATGATCCAACGCTCATCATAACGTCGTGCAATGCTTCTGCTGGGCAACGCAATGGCCGCTGCCAGTGGCCCGCTGGACTTGCTCGCGTCGGGGTCGAAGATGCAGCTCACTCGCGAATTTGCGCGCTTCCAGCAACACCGTCTCCCCACCCCAGCCTCCTGCTCGTGACGATGAAGATCGCTCTTCTGCTCGCTCTCGCTGCTCTTGTGACCCCCACGCACGCCGCTGTCCCTGCCGTCCCAACCGACCGAATGGCTCAGTTCCTCTAAGACAAGTCCAGCCTCGAATTTGAGCTGAGCAAGTGGAAGCAAAGTGACGCCGGAGAGTTCGCCAAGCAGCATGGCTTCCTGCCGTCGACTTCTACGAAGGCTGCTGGTGGAGTGGAGGATGAAGAGCTTCGTCGATTCTTCCTGACCAAGCTGCTGGTTGAAGAGGCCCAAGCTACGAACCCCGAGGCGGTCTTCTCCACCGACACGCCCTTCACGCTCATGACGGAGGACGAGTTCGTCCAGTTCGTGGGAGCTTCGTACCAACGCGGATCTGGTCTCACGGCGACTGCGTCCTCTTCTGTTGAGGTGTTTTCGAACTCTACGGAGGCGCCGAGCACGGAGAAGGACTGGACCAAGTCAGGCTGCGTCGCTGGCGTGAAGAACCAGGGACAATGCGGTTCATGCTGGGCGTTCGCTGCTATTGCCGCCCTCGAGAGTGCCGTTTGCCTCTCCGGTGGCCCTCTTACACTCCTGTCGGAGCAGCAACTGCTGGACTGCGACACGGCGTCGGGGGCCTGCCAAGGTGGCTTCCCAGGCGATGCGCTGGAGTTTATCCAGCGTGCTGGCGGTGTCTGCACTGAAGACGGCTACCCGTACGTGTCGGGCGACTCGGGCGATCACGGAACTTGCCAGACGTCGTCGTGCAAGCCTGAGGCCGTCACCATCCGCAAGGTGGTGTCCGTTCCTGAGACCGAGAGTGGCCTGGTTGAAGCGATCAGCAGCCGTCCCGTGGCCGTGGGCGTCGCGGCTGGCAACCCCACCTGGAAGCAGTACAAGGGCGGCGTCGTCTCCTCCTGCACGTCGACGGACCTGGATCACGCCGTGCTGGCGGTGGGCTACGGCGGAGGCAGCGACGGCTCGTCGCCCTTCTTCAAGATCAAGAACTCGTGGGGCATTCAGTGGGGCGAGGCTGGTTTCATCCGCCTCAAGCGTGGGGCTGGCACCGGCAGCGGCGGCACGTGCGACGTCATCGGCTCCAAGTCCGTCTACCCGCAACTGTAGCTGTGGGCTCAGTACTGTCGGTCGGTATCAGTAGTCAGACAACTTCAACTTAACGCTGAATTGAAGCTCTCCTGACCACACGTTTCCAACAGCCCATTACTTGTAGTTTGTATGCACCATGAAACGACGCGATCCATGTCGAGACCCTCCGACGAGATCTTTGGATCTTGTGGAGTCACTCGCCATTCCTCGCTCAAGATGACAAGCAACGCGCGTCGAACGTGGCGGAGGGCGGCGCTGCGTGCTCTGGGCTTCGCGGTGCTGCTGCTCGCTCTGGTGGCCGCCCAAGTGACTGAGAAGTCGACCCCTGCAACGTCGGACGGTGGGAATGGGTCTACTGGGCCTCAAGAGCGCGAAGGAACCAAAGCCGAAGCAGAGAAGGGGGAAGAGGAGGGTGAAGCGGAGGGCGGACGCGTGGCGATCGTGGCTGCTGTGACCATGTCGACGTTGGTGGCCATCTCCATCTTGTTCGAGATCTCGACGGAGCAGCTGAGGGAGCACACGGACGAGCTCAACATGCCCTTCGTCAACACGGTGTTCGGGGAGCTCACGACGCTGGGCTTCATCGGTCTGCTGCTCTTCGTCGTGACCAAGATCCAGATCTTGCCGTGGCTCTCACGGAACGTCTTAGGAGGCAGCGCGGAGCTGCAGGAGATCATCGAGAGGCTGCACATGGCTCTGTTCTTCTTCATCGTCATCTTCCTCGTTCTGTGCCTGGGGCTGCTACGTCTGGGCATGCACGTGCAGCACGAGTGGAGGGAGTTCGAGCGCAGCTGTGCCGACATCCCGTCAGTGCTATCCGAGTACACGTTGGCGACAGAGCCGCCAAAGTCGTGGCTGGAGCGGTTCTCGTGGCATCGAGCTGCCGCTGCAAGGAAAACGGAGCGTGAAGTGGTCTACTTGGCGCTTCGTCGGCGATTCATGGACTACCGCTCCAACCACCCAGACGAGGAGACCGCGCGCCAGTTGGCCAAGGAGTTCCAGCTTCAGGGCGACGACACGCGGTTCCCGTTTAACGAATACCTGTCCATCATCTCCGGCGAGGTCATGGGTCGGCTCATTCAGATTGATATGGCCACGTGGATCGCGCTCGACGTCGTCCTTGTGGTGATTCTGTGCTTGTGTTGGCACAGCGGTCCGCGCGGAGAGGTGGCGATTCTTCTCGCCGCGGGCTTCTCGCTTATTGCCTTGAACGACTTCGTCTATCGCCGGGTGAACGCGATGCGGTGCTTGCTGACGCCTCCACAGCTGCAGACTGACGCTGAGAGACTGCGGCGCAAGAGCGTGTGGCGTACTCAGCACGGGTTGCCTCCGCTCTCCGAGAAGCAGCATTCTCAGTCTACAGAGAAGACCTGGCTGCTGGCGGAGTCAGAGGAAGTGGGGCGGGACTACGATGATGCCCACGGCTGGGCACCGCCCTACGTTGAACTTTTGCCCAACGGTGGGCGTGATCTGTCCGAGAAGGAGCTGAAGAATCACCAGCGAAGTTTGATCGGCGCTGGGTGGGGGAACGGAGTCCTTCTCGCCCTCTTCTCCACGCGCATGGTGTTCCTGCTCACGGCGTTGCATCTCTCGACCTTCTTACTGCGTGAGACCTACCAGATCTCCGAGCTATTCGGCGACCACCCGGCACTCGTCGGCCTGTTGTGCTTCTTGTTCCTGATTCCAAGCATCGCCGTGCCGTTCATGTCCACGCGAATCGCTCGCGACGGGCTGCTCGCCTTCAACGTGGAGCACATGAAGGTCTCTCGAGTGATCGTTCAAGTGACGCGCCTTCTGCGCGCGCGCCAAACTCTGCGGACGCTTCGCTTCGTGGCTGAGATGAAGATCCATCTACGCGAAAACGCGCGGCGGAACAGTCAGCAGCTCAAGCTCAACATCGAGTTGCTGCCCGAAGTGCCGATGCCAGTTCTAAGCCGACGTCGTTCTAGCATCATGCCCATCGACGCCAGCGCCAGCTTCAAGGCTGCGCGTCGTCGTTCCTCGACAAAACTGGACCCCACCGTCACTGCTGGAGTGCTGCGTTCTATCCAAAACGTGCCCCCACCGCTGAAGCTGTCACCAAGAGCTTCCGACGCAACGGAGCCACCGCTGTCTCCACTAGCGGCGTACACTTCACCCCGAGAGAAGCGCGGCGACGCGTACCGGCGGGAGATGGAGCGGCGTGAGATCCACACCATCTTCTGCTTGTTCGACGTGGATGGCTCGGGGTCCGTGTCGCGAGAGGAGATGGCGAGCTTGCTGCTGGCCATCACGCACGACCTCGACGACATGCAGCTCAACCGCCTCATGACGGACCTCGTGGCGGAAGAGCTCGAGAGCGACGACGAGAGTCTCCGCCAGGACGGAGCCATGGTGGAGGGCCCGCAAGAGATCACGTTCGAGGCCTTCTACAAGTGGTGCAGTGCGCGGATTCAAGAGAGTCGCCACTCGAAGGAGGAGCTGGTCGAGGAGATTTTCCGCATGGTGGACGCGGACGGCAGCGGCACCATTTCGGTGGACGAGTTCGTCTCCATCTTCAGGACGCTGGGCCAAGCGCTCGACCACGACGACGTGCGTGAACTCGTGTACCAGATGGACCGCAATGGCGATGGCAAGATCGACCTGGAAGAGTTCAGCAAGATGCTGCACAAGCACGAGGTGTAGCGTGGATAACGTCATGAAATGCAAATCCATCACCATTAGTCACGAAGCCGTTATCGAAGTGCAGCCCGGCCAAGAGGGAAAAGTCCACGCCACCAACGAACTGTCCGAGTCCACGTGTCTGCCGCTGGCACGGGGAATGAAGCAGCTCGGCGCGCAGGAGATTGGGGACGTTCGAGCTCAGCATTAACGGCAAGAGTTCAAGCCGACGCGGAGCCCATGATGCCCACGAAGCTGCTCGACTCAGTCGTCGTCAACTTTGGCATTATATTTTGTTCGCCGCATGGATTCCTCTCGGCGCGCCCAGTGCCAACGCCCGAGCTATTAAACAGGGTGAGGTGGTGCTCTTGATCGACGTGATCGAGCAACCACCGTTCCACGGTGGAACGGTTCCATCTGCACTCACACGTGGTTTGGGGGCGTCGCCGCCGCCGACATTTCGGTCATGATTTTGTCGGTGGTTATTGAGGATTTCAATACGAACCCGAGAAGTTCATTGCTGCGGACGGTACTTCAATGCATTGTGGTTTGCTGAGTCTAAGACGTCAATCTGTACCTTTCGGAACGCTCTGAAGCAGTTAAACCATCTATCGCGTATTTCACATCAGGAATTGTTCGTCCATCAAATCATGTGCATGCGAAGATGTTCTCCTTCACACTCCTTTCGTACGAAGTCAGCAACCGCCATGGCATCTCGACAAGCGTGTGGATACCGTCACGACACTCTGCGATTTGGCTGCTTCCTGTAACATCCACGAGCGGATTTGTTGTCCGCGCTTCGATCATGGTGCAGTTTCATTTCGCAGTGCTGCTAGCTGCCGTCGCGGTTGTGAAAACGATCGCACAGTCCACGGGCCAAGAAGTTGCGATTCTTGTTGGGGCGGGATGCAAATTCTCCAACTACTCGGCACTTCCGAAGGCAACGCCTAACGAGCCTTCCTACCGCCTGGAGCTGAGCCCCGGACTTGGTCATGGCATCTACGTGCTGCACTTCACTCATTTCAATCTGCCGGAAGCCGACGTTCTGATCGTGAGAGCGTCTGGAATCCCCAAGACGTCACCTCCGGCAGCAGTGCTATCAGGCAAGAACGCAACGGGGAAATTCTACTCGACAGCGATCGCAGGGAATGGCGTCGAGCTTGAACTTGTCAAAGCAGCAACCCCCGACAAAGCCAACCCGTCCTCATGCCGAGGGTTTACGATCAGTGGGTTCTTGTTCTCCCCGAAAGAACTGGCGGAGGAGGCTCAGCATCTGAAAGTTGCTGTCAAAGTTCCTCTAACCAACGGCACCAGCATAACGGAGTCGAATGACGATGACCATGACGAAAGCATTTGCGGTACAGATGAGTCCGTGGAAGCTGCGTGTGCTCCAAGCAAGACCAACAGTGGGGAAGGAGCGATAATGCTGGCGATGTCGAAGCCTGTGGCTCGACTCTCTATCATCAAAGAAAACGGTATGATGGTCGCGTATTGCACGGGCTGGCTCTTGGGCTGCGATGGCCATCTCATCACGAACCAGCACTGCATCGGCGATGCCCAAGACGCACTCAACACAAAAGTGGAATTTCTTGCAGAGTCTTTGAGCTGCGGAGGTGACGAAGAGTGCGATACTCGAGGCGGTTGCCCTGGGTCAGTTGGTGTGACGAGTACGACGCTTGTGGCAGTATCGGAGGACTTGGACTACGCGCTGGTCCGCCTTGGGGGTAACACTACAACTCCGAATTTCTCGGACTTGTACGCGAAGACGGGAGGTTATCTGCAGTTCCGAGGACCCGGAGCAGTGTTGGGTGAGACCATTTACATCCCGCAGCATCCGATGGGCTACGGCAAGAGGATCGCGTGGCTGTACAATGGCCAGCCGGGTCGAGTCGAGTCGCTCACAGTCACCGAATGCCGCAAAGACGATGTTGGGTACTACGTGGACACCCAGGAAGGCTCGTCAGGCTCCCCGATCATCGGCACGAGTGACAACAACGTGATCGCACTGCACCACTGCGGAGGGTGCCTCAACGGCGCGATCCCCTCGCAATCGATCATCGCTGACCTCACCAAGAAGGGGCTTCTGCCCAACTGCTCGGTGGCTAAGTGAGCACCACGAAACAAACAAAAACATGTATGGAGATGCAGCAACGATAATGTCGATACCGTCGCTGTCAGCAAAAGGTCGGAGAGTTTGTACCTCAAGTCAGGATAAAGGGTAAGCAAAGCCAACAACAACAAAAATCTCCTTTGACAACCATTTTCACTTTATTCACGTGTCTTTGACTTCAGTTGGTTATTTTGTTGTTGAATTCCTTGCCAAAGCGTTCGCAGTTTACAGTCTGGCCTGCAGAGCAACGTCGTCGTGGTCGGTTGAGGATGCCAACGCAGCCCATTCCTCGAACTCACGGCGGTTTTGCTGCAGCACTCCATCTCCGATCTTGACGGCGTCGTTGCCCAGCAGCATGCGACCGGGGATGGTCTTGCCAGCGCAGCGGCCGCTCTTCGTGAGAACCTCCACAATCACTTGAGCTCCCTTGGCCGGATCTCCAGGCTGCTTCGCATTCGGTTCTTCAGCGTTGACGCAGCTGATGCGCCTGTGCAGAGGCTCCGTGATAGGCAGGTAGTCCGGGATGGACGTCTTCATGGCCGAGAAGCCCTTGCCCAGGATGGCGGTGCGGAACGAGCCAGGCTCGATGATGGTCACGTCGATGCCGAACATCTCCAGCTCAGCCCTCAGGGCCAGCGTGAGACCCGCGAGCGCGAATTTGGTGGAGCCGTAGACGCCCATAGTCTTGATGCCAAACCAGCCACCGGCCGAGCCGATGTTGGCCACCACACCCGAGCGCTTCTCGCGCATGTGAGGCAGCACAGCTCGAAGCATGCGCAGCGTGCCGAACACGTTCGTGTTGAACTGCTGGTACGCTTCTTCGTCCGTGCACTCCTCGATGGCCCCGCCGAGCAAGAACGCGGCGTTGTTCACCAGGATGTCGATGGTGCCGTAGAAGCTCAGGGCTCGGGCAATCACCTTCTTGAGCTCCGCATCGCTGGCCGTCACGTCCAGCGCGAGCGCGCGAGCTCCTTGGTGCACGAGGTCTTGGAGCTTGCTGGCGTCACGAGCCGTAGCGATCACGCGGTCTCCGCGAGCGAGCGCCGCGAGGACGATCTCCTTGCCGAAACCGGAGGAGCACGCGGTCACGAGCCACACCTTGGGGCTGTCGACTTGCGAAAACGCGGCCATGGTGAGAGAGCGAGCAGTTGGAGAATAACAAGTGCGGGCTGAGTCAGCCCTCGCCTTTGATCTCGAGCGATTTGGATTTGTCCACCAAGGCTCGGGTGATTGAAGACACATCACGCGGTCCGCAGCGAGCCAACCCAGCCTGGGTTAACGCTGTGGACCGCCAATGGCAAGCTTCAACGACGTCCTCACGGCGCTCCGAATGCTTGTCGAGATTTTCTATTACAGTTCCGGTACCTGCGGTTTAACCATTTCGTTTGATCTAAGCTTACGGCTTGCCGGCGTCGTGGAAATCTGTGGACCCGGCCAGCTCCGCCCACTCGTCCAGCTCGCGCTTGTTCTGCTCGAGCACGCCCTGTCCGAGTTTCACGGCGTCCTTGCCAAGGAGAAGGCGGCTGGGCAGCGTCTTGCCCTTGCAGCGTCCGCTCTTCATCAAAGCCTCCACCATGAGCTGCGCGGCCTTGGCCGGGTCGCCCGGCTGCTTGCCGCTGAAGTTGGCGACGTGTGCTGTCAGCGGCTTCGTGAACGACTCGAAGTCGCCGATCGCGCGCTTTGCAGGCACGAAGCCCTTGCCCAGGATGGACGTGCGGAAGGCGCCGGGCTCCACGACCGTGACTTCAATGCCGAGGGGCGCGACCTCCTCCCGCAGCGCCAGCGTGATCCCAGCGATGGCGAACTTGGTCGAGCCGTACATCCCGATGCCTGGGATGCCCTTCCAGCCTCCAGCCGAGCCCACGTTCGCCACAACACCCGCTCGCTTCTCGCGCATGTGCGGCAGGACGGCCCGCAGCACCCGCAGCATGCCGAACACGTTGGTGTTGTACTGGGCCAGCACCTCCTCCTCACTAAGATCCATGGAACGAACACCAAGCAGACATTTCGAGTCAGAAAGCATCACCCCAGTGGCCCGAAAAAAAGTGTAGGTTCAGACTTCAGTTTACTGTACAGTACCTGCACTCTTCAATGGCGCCTTCGAGTAGATAGGCCGCGTTGTTCACGAGCACGTCGATGGTGCCATACAGGCCGAGCGCATGGGCCACCACCGCGTGCAGCTCGTCCTGGCTGGAGGTGACGTCCAGCGCCAGCGTCCGCGCGCCTTTCTGCTCCAGATCCGCGAGTCGCTCCGGATTGCGAGCGGTGGCGATCACGCGGTCGCCGTGGGCCAAGGCCGCCAGCACCAGCTCACGCCCCAAGCCAGAGGCGCAGCCCGTCACGAGCCACACCTTCGCGCCGCAAGGAACTGAAGTCATATTTAACTGTCTGAAGACTATCCGAAAGTGAGAGGGCCGATTGGCAAATGGTGTCAGCGCAAGACGGACTCAACTCTTCGATGTGTCCGCCGACGTGCAGAGGTCGCTGCGTGCTTGGTCTCCATGGGCATCAAGTGGTTTGTCTGCCTGCTGGTGGTACACTGTAAGACAGATTTCCACCAATGGGAATGGCGTTACCGCGACCTTAACTTCGATCAGTCGACAAGCATACAGCAACCTTAAAGCCTAAAAGCAACCCTAAGTACATGTGTAAATTGATACCCCAGAAATTCCGATACCACGTAAACCTAAAACTTAATAACGTTAGGACGGGTGTCATGGCTCTTAAATCACCAAAGCGCCGACTGCCGACAAGAAAAGTATCGCCCACGCTCACCACTTGCATGTCTGAGAGCACCGACATAGCCCTGAGTCGGAAATGATGAAACCAAGCATGACCACGGCCACACGATAGCATGATCTACGAACGCACACCAGACACCAAGCATGGGTTTTGCCCTGCAAACTTTGCCACTTTCACCCCCTCTTTCACCATCATCAGAGATAATCAGAGATAAGGTCGCCGTAACCACTCCGCACCAATGGCGCCGGCCAGCACATCGCGGCCGCGCAATCCCGCTACGCGCACCGAGCGCTTGCTGACACCGTCTGAAGCCTAAGTTACTGTTAAGCTTACACGAAAACGAGAGGCGAGAAGCGGAAGAAATGGTCTCGTTGAGTGTGACTTGGTATTATAAGCTCGTGGTGCTACATACCCCCTGAAGTACCCATCTCTCGGAGCGCAGGCTACGGCACGGCGACGGTCACGCTGGTGTCGTACGACGCTCCGGTGAAGTTGCTGCCGCAGACGCTCAAGATGCTGTTGGAGAAGGCGTCCACGCCTGCTTGTTGCAGCTGCGCCTCGCCCTCGACGAAGATCATGGCCAAGCCGTCGTCCAGGTGCCAGTCGATGTGGCAGTGCATCATCCAGACCCCCGGGTTGTCGGCCTCGAGCCGCAGCACGACGTAGCCCACCCCAGTGCACACGCCAGCGTCGTCCGTGGGGCACTCCGGGACGCTGTACACGTCGCGGAACATGGCGCCCGAGAGCTTGAGGGGCGACAAGCTGTTGCTCTGCACGTCGGCCAACGTGGCTTGGCCGCTGCCGACGACCCACGGCGAGTGGCCGTGCAGGTGGAACGGGTGCTTCTCGTTCTGCTCGTTCACGAGCACAATCTCCACGTGGTCGCCGTAGACGAGCGCGCGGGCGATGGCCGTGACGGGCAGCTCGGCGGTGGTCAGGCCAGCGGCGATGCTGAGCAGCGGAGCCTCGTCCGGCACGAAGAACTGGTTGAAGCCGCTCCCGTCGACCGCGACCTGGCCGATGCCAGGGAAGAGGAACTCGACGATCACGCGGTCGTCGGGCGTCTCCGGCAGCGTCGTGACGTTCACGGGCGTGAAGTCGAACTCGCCGACCGTCGTCGTCTCGTTCCAGCGCTGCGTGGTCGGCTCCGACTCGTCGTCCTCCTCGTAGTAGATGATGGCCAGGCCGTCCGCGTTGAAGCCGTCACCGGCGTTGGCCCCCGTCGCTGCTGTCCACGGGAGGCCGTTGAGTCCCGTGGCCCTCATCCAGAAGGACCCGAGGCTCCCGTCGGTCGCGTTCTTGGCCTCCACCAGCAGGTCGTAGCGCTGTCCGACATGGATGGTGATGTTGGTGATGAGCTCCGTCGGCTCGAGCGAGTCGCCGTCCGCTGCGATGATGCGGAACTCGTGGTCGTCGATGCTGAACGCGAAGGGCGCGAGGGCGCTCATGCACATGAGACGGAGCAGGTACGTCTTGCCCGCTTCGAAGCGGAAGCGGGTGAGCGGCTGGTCCTCCGAGCACTCGGTGAAGCCGTGCGAGGCGGCGGCCGTGCAGTCGTAGCGCCCGAGGTTGTTGATGAGGACGGAGTCCCACATGGGCGGGGCGCCGGGGGCTCCGTGGTAGATGTCGGCCAGTTGGACGATGTACTCGGTGTCGATGTCCATCTGCCAAGACTCACGCTGGTCGTCTCGAGGGTGGACCACCAGAGGTCCTCGGAGACCGTACGAGTACTGCGTCGTGTGGTGGCCGTGCCACCAGAAGCTGCCGGCCTTGTCCGGCTCAAAGCGGTACACGGCAGTGGCGTTGGGCGGGATGTAGCACTGGGTGATGCCCGACGTGCCGTCCATCTCTTGGGTGCCCAGTTGCTTCATGCCGTGCCAGTGGATACACGTGGGCTCGACCAGCTCGTTGGTCACGGTGATCTCAACTTGCTGCCCGAGAGTCACCTCGATCAAAGACTCGTTAGCCGGGCGGTCGTTGATGCCGAACGAGGTGAGTGCGACGCCGTCGAAGGCCGACGAGATGTACGTCACGCGGAAGTTGTACGAGACCACGGACTCGTAGCAGGCCGCGGCGTCCGCGTGGAGCTTGAAGGTGAAGACGCCGAGGCTCAGAAGCCAGCCGAGGAGCAGGCGGAGAAGTACCATGGCTTGGTGGGTGGGAGACGGAGTTGCGGATGAGAGGAAGCAAATTGGGGAGTGAACGCACTGTGAAGGTCCACCGATCTCCTTGGTCGTGAAGGTGGCGGAAGCCGTGGAGTGCAGAGGAAAGGAGCGGCGGGTGCATTGGTCCCATGACGCTTGTTGAAGCCGACTGAGTGTCTCTGCTGGCTGCACCAGGTCTCTTGACGCAGAGACCCGCTGGGTCGTCGTTGGATCCGCACGGCACCGCTGACTTCAGAAACGGTCAAGACGCCAGACTCAAAAATTTCGGTGGTCCAGTCATGAGCGTAATCAGGGTCAGGATCCGATTAGCTGGTTGAAGCTACTGAGTCATTGACGATTCGAAAAAGGGCGCGACTACCTAGATACCGGTGGTTGTGTGCAGTTTTCCGCGGGTTTTGGATGGTGTTGGCCTTGACGCAACCCACGATCGTCACAATTGACGCCTGCCGTGCGTTTCTTGCTGCACTCTGGGGCTGCTAGCCCAGACATTCGGTGCACACAGGTTCGAATTTTGAGCGTCATCCGATTGATCGCTGCTTCAACGATCTTGGAGATGGCTTCAAAACGGGTGTCTCTCTTACGGACAGCAAAAGGATCACCTCAGTCAAGTGTGAACCCCACTGCAATCAAAAGGGGTTGCAATGTCCCCTCCTCTGCGCAGCACTCCGGCCCATGCAGCCGAAGTCTGCGCACACTTCTCCTGCTCATTTCGGAATTCGCTTCCTCCCACTCAAGCCTCGCTTCGCTTCGCTCCACCTCGACGCTCCACCTCGCAGTACCAAGCTCCACACATCCACGTTCCGGCTACGATGCGTCTTCTCTCCAGTTTGGGTCTCCTGCTACTCGGCGCCAACCAAGTCTCGGCCGCCGTCGTACGCTTCGACTGGAACATCACGACGATCAACACGACCATCTTCGACGGCGTGAGGGGCGCCCTGGGCTACGGCGTCAACAACGAGCCGTGCGACCTGCACCCCATCTCGGTCACACTCGGCGACGAGGTGGAAGTCCACGTGACCAACAAACTCACGGAGCAGACGTGCATCCACTGGCACGGGCTGCGACAGTTCGGCACCCAGGAGATGGACGGCGTCTCCGGCATCACGCAGTGCCAGATCCAGCCCAACGTGACGGCCATTTACCGGTTCAAGCCCGACAAGTGCGGCACCTTCTGGTGGCACGGCCACGAGCAGGTGCAGTACGCCTTCGGTCTCCGAGGACCCCTCATCGTCCACTGCCCCGTCCACCAACAGCAGAGCTGGGAGAAGGACGTGTACCAGGAGTACACGGTGCTGCTCGCCGACTGGTACCACGACCTGCCTGTGGGGGCCCCCATTTGGGACACCGTGCTGATCAACAACGTGGGGCGCTACAACTGCTCTGTAGCTGAAGCCGCTGGCCTTGAGTGCGGCCCTGGACGTCCACTACCTCGGTTCAATTTCATCGCGGGCAAGAAGTACCTACTCCGCCTCATTAACACGTCGGCCATGGCTGCGTTCAAGGTGTCCATCGACGGCCACACGTTCCAGGTGGTCGCCGCTGACTCCGACTACCTCAAGCCATCCACGCTCGTCAACTCGGTCACGATCAACGTGGCTCAGCGGATCGACATCCTGGTGCAGGCCAAGTCATCAGCGTCTCAAAGCCAGGGCCAGACCAGCCAGAAGAAGACGGCGACGCTCGGCTCCTTCTGGCTGCGTGTGGACTCGCAGTTCGGTCTCCCGTGGACGGCGCGCGCTGCCGACCAGGTGCCCGATGGATTCAACCCCAACGCCCTCGCCATCATCGACTACCAGAGTAACGCCACGGCAGACCCGACGTCGTCGCGGTGGGCGACGGAGGTTTCTATCGGGGAGTTCGACTACAACCCAGCAGTCCCCGTGAAGCTCCCGAAGACCCCCGACCAGCGCATTGTCGTGGAGTTCACGCTCGCTGTGCTCCCGCCCAACCCGACGGCTTTCCTCGGCTACATTTCCCTCGACGGAGGCGACTTCAGCTCGCTGGTGATCCCTCCCAAGCCGCCACTCTTCACGATCGCCCAAGGAGCCCGGACGGAGGACCTCCCCACCACGGCCAACGCGATCAAGCTCAAGCACAACGAACACGTGGAGGTGGTCGTGGTGAACGAGACGCCCGACCAGCATCCGTTCCACCTGCACGCGCACTCGCCGTGGATCGTCGGAAGCGGCCGCGCCTCGCGTGACGCGATCCTCGCTGGCAACGTGACGGCCTTGAGATACGACGGACCCATGCAGCACGACGTCTTCACGGTGCCGGAGTGCACGACCGACGCAGATGGCGCCTGCACGGACCTGGGCTACGTCGTCTACCGCATGAACGCCGACAACCCCGGCGTCTGGATGATGCACTGCCACATCGACTGGCACTTTGTGCTGGGCTTGGGCATGCTGTTCATCGAGGCCGAGGACGTCCTGCACGCGGAAGGCCTGGCCGCCTTCTCGCCGAACATGCTGCTGAGCGTGTGCAATGGCAACTTCACCCTGTGAAAGGGGTCCAACAACGGAGCTGTGTTAAGTGCTGACGCGTACTTACTTGTATGACGGGGCGATGACGTGATAGGACCCCCGATGTCCGTAGACTAATACTGCAATAGTTACGGATTTGCATTTCATGACGTTATCCACGCTACACTTCGTGCTTGTGCAGCATCTTGCTGAACTCTTCCAGGTCGATCTTGCCATCTCCATTGCGGTCCATCTGGTACACGAGCTCGCGCACGTCGTCGTGGTCGAGCGCTTGGCCCAGCGTCCTGAAGATGGAGACGAACTCGTCCACCGAAATGGTGCCGCTGCCGTCCGCGTCCACCATGCGGAAAATCTCCTCGACCAGCTCCTCCTTCGAGTGGCGACTCTCTTGGATCCGCGCACTGCACCACTTGTAGAAGGCCTCGAACGTGATCTCTTGCGGGCCCTCCACCATGGCTCCGTCCTGGCGGAGGCTTTCGTCGTCGCTCTCGAGCTCTTCCGCCACGAGGTCCGTCATGAGGCGGTTGAGCTGCATGTCGTCGAGGTCGTGCGTGATGGCCAGCAGCAAGCTCGCCATCTCCTCCCGCGACACGGAGCCCGAGCCATCCACGTCGAACAAGCAGAAGATGGTGTGGATCTCACGCCGCTCCATCTCCCGCCGGTACGCGTCACCGCGCTTCTCTCTGGGTGAAGTGTACGCCGCTAGCGGAGACAGCGGGGGCTCCGCTGCGTCGGAAGCTCTCGGCGACGGCTTCAACGGTGGGGGCACGTTCTGGATAGAACGCAGCACTCCGGCGGTGACGGACGGGTCCAGTTTTGTCGAGGAACGACGACGCGCAGCCTTGAAGCTGGCACTGGCGTCGATGGGCATGATGCTGGAGCGACGTCGGCTTAGAACTGGCATCGGCACTTCGGGCAGCAATTCGATGTTGAGCTTGAGCTGCTGACTGGTCCGCCGCGCGTTTTCGCGTAGATGGATCTTCATCTCAGCCACGAAGCGAAGCGTCCGCAGAGTTTGGCGCGCGCGCAGAAGGCGCGTCACTTGAACGATCACTCGAGAGACCTTCATGTGCTCCACGTTGAAGGCGAGCAGCCCGTCGCGAGCGATTCGCGTGGACATGAACGGCACGACAATGCTTGGGATCATGAACAAGAAGCACAGCAGGCCAACGAGAGCCGGGTGGTCGCCGAATAGCTCGGAGATCTGGTAGGTCTCACGCAGTAAGAAGGTCGAGAGATGCAACGCCGTGAGCAGGAACACCATGCGCGTGGAGAAGAGGGCAAGAAGGACTCCGTTCCCCCACCCAGCGCCGATCAAACTTCGCTGGTGATTCTTCAGCTCCTTCTCGGAGAGATCACGCCCACCGTTGGGCAAAAGCTCGACGTAGGGCGGTGCCCAGCCGTGGGCATCGTCGTTGTCCCGCCCCACTTCATCTGACTCCGCCAGCAGCCAGGTCTTCTCTGTAGATTGGGAATGCTGCTTCTCGGAGAGCGGAGGCAACCCGTGCTGAGTACGCCACACGCTCTTGCGCCGCAGTCTCTCAGCGTCAGTCTGCAGCTGTGGAGGCGTCAGCAAGCACCGCATCGCGTTCACCCGGCGATAGACGAAGTCGTTCAAGGCAATAAGCGAAAAGCCCGCGGCGAGAAGAATCGCCACCTCTCCGCGCGGACCGCTGTGCCAACACAAGCACAGAATCACCACAAGGACGACGTCGAGCGCGATCCACGTGGCCATATCAATCTGAATGAGTCGACCCATGACCTCGCCGGAGATGATGGACAGGTATTCGTTAAACGGGAAGCGCGTGTCGTCGCCCTGAAGCTGGAACTCCTTGGCCAATTGGCGCGCGGTCTCCTCATCTGGGTGGTTGGAGCGGTAGTCCATGAACCGCCGACGAAGCGCCAAGTAGACCACTTCACGCTCCGTTTTCCTCGCAGCGGCAGCTCGATGCCACGAGAGCCGCTCCAGCCACGACTTTGGCGGCTCTGTCGCCAACGTGTACTCGGATAGCACTGACGGGATGTCGGCACAGCTGCGCTCGAACTCTCTCCACTCGTGCTGCACGTGCATGCCCAGACGTAGCAGCCCCAGGCACAGAACGAGGAAGATGACGATGAAGAAGAACAGAGCCATGTGCAGCCTCTCGATGATCTCCTGCAGCTCCGCGCTGCCTCCTAAGACGTTCCGTGAGAGCCACGGCAAGATCTGGATCTTGGTCACGACGAAGAGCAGCAGACCGATGAAGCCCAGCGTCGTGAGCTCCCCGAACACCGTGTTGACGAAGGGCATGTTGAGTTCGTCCGTGTGCTCCCTCAGCTGCTCGGTCGAGATCTCGAACAGGATGGAGATGGCCACCAACGTCGACATGGTCACAGCAGCCACGACGGCCACGCGTCCGCCCTCCGCTTCGCCCTCCTCTTCCCCCTTCTCTGCTACTGCTTCGGCTCCTTCGCGCTCTTGAGGTCCAGCAGACACATTACCACCGTCCGACGTCGCAGGGGTCGACTTTTCAGCCACTTGGGCGGCCACCAGAGCGAGCAGCAGCACCGCGAAGCCCAGAGCACGCAGCGCCGCCCTCCGCCACGTTCGACGCGCGTTGCTTGTCATCTTGAGCGAGGAATGGCGAGTGACTCCACAAGATCCAAAGATCTCGACGGAGGGTCTCGACATGGATCGCGTCGTTTCATGGTGCATACAAACTACAAGTAATGGGCAGTTGGAAACGTGTGGTCAGGAGAGCTTCAATTCAGGTTGAAGTTGTCTGTCTGACTACTGACTGATACGATCGATAGTACTGCGTCCACAGTTACAGTTGCGGGTAGACGGACTTGGGGCCGATGACGCCGCACGTGCCGCCGCTGCCGGTGCCAGCCCCGCGCTTCAGGCGGATGAAGCCAGCCTCGCCCCACTGGGTGCCCCACGAGTTCTTGATCTTGAAGAAGGGCGACGAGCCGTCGCTGCCTCCGCCGTAGCCCACCGCCAGCACGGCGTGATCCAGGTCCGTCGACGTGCAGGAGGAGACGACGCCGCCCTTGTACTGCTTCCAGGTGGGGTTGCCAGCCGCGACGCCCACGGCCACGGGGCGGCCACTGATCGCTTCAACCAGACCACTCTCGGTCTCAGGAACGGACACCACCTTGCGGATGGTGACGGCCTCAGGCTTGCACGACGACGTCTGGCAAGTTCCGTGGTCGCCCGAGTCGCCCGACACGTACGGGTAGCCGTCTTCGGTGCAGACACCGCCAGCACGCTGGATAAACTCCAGCGCATCGCCCGGGAAGCCACCTTGGCAGGCCCCCGACACCGTGTCGCAGTCCAGCAGTTGCTGCTCCGACAGGAGCGTGAGAGGGCCCCCGGAGAGGCAAACGGCACTCTCGAGGGCGGCAATAGCAGCGAACGCCCAGCATGAACCGCATTGCCCCTGGTTCTTCACACCAGCGACGCAGCCGGACTTGGTCCAGTCCTTCTCCGTGCTTGGCGCCTCCGTAGAGTTCGAAAACACCTCAGCAGCGGAGGACGCAGTCGTCAGGAGACTGGATCCGCGTTGGTACGAAGCTCCCACGAATTGGACGAACTCGTCCTCCGTCATGAGCGTGAAGGGCGTGTCGGTGGAGAAGACAGCCTCGGGGTTCGAAGCTTGGGCCTCTTCAACCAGCAGCTTGGTCAGGAAGAATCGACGAAGCTCTTCATCCTCCGCTCCACCAGCAGCCTTCGTAGAAGTCGACGGCAGGAAGCCATGCTGCTTGGCGAACTCTCCGGCGTCACTTTGCTTCCACTTGCTCAGCTCATTTTCGAGGCTGGACTTGTCTTGGAGGAACTGTGCCATTCGGTCGGTTGGGACGGCAGGAACAGCGGCGTGCGTGGGGGCCACAAGAGCAGCGAGAGCGAGCAGAAGAGCGATCTTCATCGTCACGAGCAGGAGGCTGGGGTGGGGAGACGGTGTTGCTGGAAGCGCGCAAATTCGCGAGTGAGCTGCATCTTCGACCCCGACGCGAGCAAGTCCAGCGGGCCACTGGCAGCGGCCATTGCGTTGCCCAGCAGAAGCATTGCACGACGTTATGATGAGCGTTGGATCATAGCAACCAGCGCCCCTGGATTTATCGTGCTCGTTCTCAGATTTTGACAGCGACCAAGTGTCTTCGGATTCAATCATCATCTTGTTGGTGGTGGCTCGTTTCGGGCGGATGACTTGGTCGGCAAAACAAGTTCCGCGCGATTGCGTTGCCCCTTTTGCCCGTCGAAGTTGCAGTTGCAGTTGTACTAGAACTGCTGATAACTTCGCCACTATCCCCACTTCTTGAAAAATATTTTCGGTAGAACACGTTCTTGGAGCAGTAGTGGATCGATGCAGAGCCGACGATCTGGCTCAGTAGCGCGAACACTAGACCTCGAGCCTTGTCAGGCACAACCTCGTTCTCGTCTCCATCCTGCCCAACCGCCTTTGTCCCCGCTCGCTTTCGATGCGCTAGTACGTGCCCAAACATCCAGGCCTCTCCAACAGCATCTCGGCAAATAGTTGAGACCTTGAGGTACAAAACGGACGACAGCGGATCTGGCAGTATGACTTTATCTTTCCCCTTGCGCTTTGGCGGCGCCCCGAGCGAGTAAACGCCCCAAATATTCACTGCAGGACAAAACTCGTCGTCATCGTCCCGAAAGATCATGAACTCCTCGTCTTCGGAAGCCCCGGGCGGAGTCTCGGCTTCGATTCGAAGCGGTACGTTGCCAGGGTCTGCTTGCTTGCGCACCGCCATGGCTGAGTACAGTCGAAACGGGAACGCTGGTCTCCGTCGCTGTAAGAAGCAGGCCGTGCACAATTGGACGGGTTTGTCGTGGACCGAGCACGGCTTCGGATTGGTAAGCGCAGCCGGTGCGATGCCCAGCTTGGCTTCGAGGCTTCGGCATACGACGTACACACCGAGCCAAATAGCTCTTTGACTGATAGTTGAGCGCTTAGTGATCACCAGTTCTTCACTCAGTACAGGCAGTGGGGAGCTGGTTGGACAGGAGCTGCCAGATTCATAGTCATCGTCGATGCCGTGCTCACGGTGATGGTGCCTGTATCACAAACCACTCAGTACATAGCTAACCTCATACGAGATGAAGACAAACTCATCCTGCATACCTGTTGAGCTCGCGTTGCGAACGAAACTGAAGCTTTTCGCACCCTGCACGACTGCACCCGAAGTATCCAATCATTCGTTTACGCTCTGCTTCAGTCCATGGGACTCCTTGAGGCCAATATGAGTGTAAGTACTGATCCACTACAGGATTGGCACTTGCAAGACGCTCGCGGCCCTCGTGTGCTGTCGACTGATGCAATCGCGCCACTTTCCTCGATCTAGTGCATCAGAGGAAGTTAGTGAAGATAGATCAGCACTGTACATACTTCAGAATGAGATTATCTACGTACGAGAAACATTTTCCGCAAGCAGGATGGCCACATACATAAGCATGGGCCCGTCGAGAGGCGATATGAATTATCTGCTCGCGCCGTGCTTCTCGAGGAAGAGTCTATGCACAGTACTGTGTTAGAATTGAACTCACTCCAGACTTTTTCAGATAAAAGTTTTAGGGTACGCACCTTCAGTTCGTAGATAAGACGTTGCATGTCCTGTGAGTTTGGAGGAGTTGGGTCTTCGCGAAACAGCATCATATCGTCTACCGTTGACATTTTGCCAGGTCCAAGGGCAGACTTCGTGTGCACTGGTGTCGTCTCTGGTCGCGTGGAGTCATTGGCGATGGTCGCCTCCTCTTCGGGTTTGGGACTGTCTTGGTACACATTAGCTTTCGAATCATGCTGGAATCCTAGCTTCATCATCCGTTCCTCTATTACCTGAGCACGCTCAGGCATCGGGTGAACCGCTGCTTCTTGTTCCGCTATGTTTTTGGCACGGTCGATTGTAAATTCACGATGAAACATCTCCATCATCGAATCATTGCGCTGTGTTGTCGCTGGTACCTCGTCGGTGACGTTTGTACCATACCGGATTCGGCTAACTACCTCGAGCCACTCCACTCTCAGCAACGTCGAGTTTCGGAAAACAAAGTCCACGAAGTCGCGCTGATCATAGAGCAGATCGTGTCCTTCTCTGCAGTCACGCAGCCGATCCGCAATGGCGTCCACGGTAGCCAGCGCCTTCTGGCCTTTCTCGTTTGATGAGGTTGTAGACGCATCCATCTGCCTTGAATTGATGTCACGGCGAAGCCTATCGATCGCTGACTGGATAATTACACCAACGTTTGTCTTCGTGTTGAGCTCGGCCGAGACGAGAGGAACATGGCGAAGTCGTGCAACATCCACGCGGTATTCGGCACTCTCTTCAAGGCGACCATAGGAGTTTCGTAGAGGCTACAGAAACACCACAAGCTTGGCGATTAGTATAATACATCCATACGCATCAGCATTACTAAAGTTTCTGAACAGACTACGGACGTACTTTGGTGTACTCGATGTCGAATGAAGCTGATAGTTTCCTCTTCGCCCCTCTCTCCTCGTGAATAGCAGTGACTTTTGCTTGGCGCACGATTGTCCTTCCCTCCATTTTTCCAACCACGTCCACAATACAGCCAACTGGGAAAATTGCTTTTGCAACCGGCATCGACTGCGCCAGCGGATCTCGTATGCTCGCTATGTGTTTTCTGAGTGCCTTTGTTGCAATCTCAGCCTCTCTCGCATCACGTCGGGCCTCTTCTGCTCTCAACCACTCTTGCTCTTCTCTCAGCTGCCTCTTGTACATCTCCTCCTTTGCGAGACTCCAACCGCGTTTTCCATCTCGGTCGCTAATCAGATCCAGGATATACTGGTACTTGTACGCGTGTCCTCGATTCGGCACGGGCTCGTTTGCTGTAGGTCGCATGTGCTGCCGTCTATCCTCGTGGTATGCGAAAGAAGGAAGGACGAACCCGTATCGCTGGTGGCCCGCCGTCATGGCGTCACCTAGCTGTCCGCTGGAATCCGTCGGCGTGATGCCCAGCCACTGCCATCGCCTCAGCATTGCGGCCCAGTGCGCATTAGCTGATAGCCGTCCAAGGTGCCCTCTGAACACGCGCTGAATTGCCAACGCACCAAAGCGAGTCCGTATTTTCCAACTGGGGTACGAGTAGGATTTTGAAGGCTGCGGCTCAAGGACAACTTTGCCGTATTGGACGCCGCTGCGTGCACTCACGAAGTGCGTGACGAAGTGCAGACCTGGATCTCCGAGCCACATGTGTCTCGTCAACCACCCACGAACACGCTTCTGAATGCGTTGCGCACTTCCGTAGCGCTTCTTGATGATCATGTATCGGTGATGTCGCCTCCATTGGCGCTGGATCTTCACTGTCCCAAGCAAATTGCGCAGGCGTTCGGCGACTTCCTGCTGGTGCATTTCTTGGCGTCGTTTCCACCGCACGATGTGCGCGCGAAGAACTCGGCGTGCACGAAGCCGCCTGAAAGCGTTCATTTGCTTCTCCATCTCGAGATAATTCGCGTCGGCTTGGCGCTGAAGAGCCTGCATGTACAAAATCTCCTCTCTGAAACCCCGGGCAAGGAGGCGCTGGCGGTACCATCGGTAGTTCCGCTGGAGACGAATAGCAGCTAGCAGCTCGCGGAAGTGTTTTCGTGCCAATGCCCCACGCAGCAGACGCTGAATGTGCGGAACAGCCTTGTGAACGTTTTCGTGCTCGTGTTCGAACCGTCGACGCCCCAGGAAACCTCGCACAAATCGCTGAAGCACACGACACGCCTTCATCCGGTCCATTGCTGCCTGCTCATACAGTAGCAGCCGTACTCGTCGACGGGCCCGGTTGCCTCGAAAGATTCGCTGGATGCGGGTGGCTACAACCTCTGCTCTTCGCAAGAACTGGACGCGCCAAAGCACTTCCTTCACGACCACTGACACGGGGTTTGGATGGTTGAGAACCTCACGAATGACTGTTTCCACGAGTACACGCGCCTTCTTGACGATCTTCTCCAAGGGAGAGCGCGGTGAACGGGATGGCAACACCACCACAGCGTGGGTTGTCTCCATGGGCAGGTTGAGACCATTGTTCGGGTCTAGTGCAGGTGGTGGATACTTCGGAGCAAGAGGGTGCCGCACCAGAGGGACCACCACTTCCTCTTTCCTGCACTCTTTGATGCCTGGCACATCGAAGTCGGAGTCAATTAGCGAGACTCCTCCGCGCTCTTCGAAGCTCAACGTGCTCAGATGTGCCTCGAGGTGGTTGCGACACATGCCGTATCGATTCTTGCGGTCGATCAGGGGACACGCTTGCTCCTTCTTTCCCTTATTCCCGTACTCTTGGATGCATCGAGGGGCATGAAAGCCACAGAAGGGGAGATACGACCCACGCAGCACTGGATGCATCAGCACGCGGTTGCTGCATCGCCACACGTAGTTCATCTCCGAGTGTTCTCTTTGCCACGCGCACGCACTTGCTGGCCCCAGCTTCCTCCCTGTTCCAGCACCCAGCGACGACTTTGCGCCACGCAACCTCAGCATGGCATCTCGCTTCAGTTCCTTGCGGGCGTTTGTCTCGCAGACTCCAGGGACTTTAAGCGCACCGATCCTTGGAGGCACCTTTTGCAGCGTAGCGCGAACGGTCCCGGAGGTGGCCTCGTAGCAATGCAAGCACATGCCGAGTTCGTTGGGAATCTCAATAGCCTTCGATCTCTCCATCGGGTGGTCATCGTACCCGCACTCTTTGGCATGCCACAGGCAAAACCGTTTGCAGGCAGCCACTGCTGCAGGTGACGGCGCTTCCTGCAGCCCCGTCCTCTTTTTGATCTCTACGGGTAACACATTCGTGCAGTGGTGCATCTTACCGCCGATCCGCTCCCTAGACAGACAGTAGTTAGCCACCACTAAACACCTCAAACACGGGGCAGTTTACCTCCAGCAACATTGGCTGTCGTTGGGATGGCTGAGCCCAAGTAGCTGCCCACCATGCTGGTCGACGTGGATGGCGCTGCTCATTTCCTCCTCCATCGCGGCCTGAATGTCCACAAACCGCGCCTTGAGCGACGTCTGCACCTCCTCCTTGTCGAATCTGGCCTTGATCGCTGCGTTCGCGTTCACGACGCTGTCTTTCCAGACCCATTTCCCCTCTTCCAGTGCTCTTTTCTTCCGCGCGTTCCACTTGGACAGGGACGTGTCTTCATCGCCGTACGCGTCGAGTGCGTTTCGAAGCATGCGCTTGCCTTTTGTCTTGGCGCGCGCAGCAGCCAGCGCCGTCGACATATTGGCTCGGTGGTTGGCCCACTTCAGTCTCTGTAGACACACGAGAGTCTCCTTCACTGCTCTCGAAGCGCCGCCTTGAATCCGATCCGAATCAATCCAAACTTACGACTAAGCGCCTATATTTCTCACCAGTTAGTTGAGTTCGTCCCTCTACCCGATGCGCCGCACCGTGCCCGTGACGCCGTCCAAGCAGAAATAGTTGCAGATGGGCTCGTCCCTCTGCGAGATGGCCTTGATGACCTCCTGGCCCAGGATCCCCGCCACGATGGCGCAGATCGGCACCAGATCCGTGTCCGCGACGCGCACCAGCGCCCTGCAAGGAAGTAACAGCAAACCAGCAACAACCTGTCAGTGCACGGACACGACACCAACAAGACGCAACGCAGAGCTTGTCATCGTACTGCAGCTCGTCGGGTGTCATGTAGTCGTCGTCCAGTCCGTTGGCCGCGAACTGCTGCCGCGCGTACTGGATGAAGTCCACCTCGTGGCTGCTGCTCATCTGCTCGACGCCCTCCCGACTCTTGTAGCCCTGCAGCACTGCACAGCACAGCACACAGCACACAAGCGTGAGACCCAAGGACCAGAGCCGACTGCCCACTCTCCACACTGCACGCACGTTGGTTCTTGACGAAGACTTGGGGCAGCTGCGGCGCGCGCTTGCGGGCGCTCTGCAGCGAGCTCCACGGCACCTTCTGGGCCTGCGCCAGCGACGGGAACTGGACGGTCGCAGGAGCCGCGTCGGCCCCCACAGCCCCGCGGCGGAACGAGTGCGCGCCCAGGTCGGCGAACACGAGGCCGTCGAAGCCGAAGCTGCGCGCGGCGAAGAAGGCGGCGCCCGCGGCGCGACACAGCGCGTCCACGCGCAGCTCCGCGTTCAGGTCGGCGCCCACGAGGCACACGGCCGCGAACTGCGCGAAGAACGCGTCGGGCAGCTCGGCGAGCGGCGTCGTGAGGCTCTGGACGCAAACCAGCGGGTTCAGCTCCTGCGCGCGCGGCTCGATGGCCTCGGCGCGCTGCATGCAGAATTGGGCACAAGAGCGTCAGAATTGGGCACATGCGGCCAGGAAATGGGTCTTTTCGCACGCACATTGGAGCCCACGTCGGCCTCCGAGATGAAGAATTGGGACGCGGCCGCCGCGGCCGACGCGCGCTGCGTGTCGTGCAGCGTCACGCCCACGCCGGCCAGCACCAGGTTCTTCACCAGCTCCGAGCCCAGCGCGTTGAGGCCGCTCACCAGCACGCGCGAGCTCTGCAGCCGCTTCTGCGCCTCCACGCCCCACAGACGCATCTGCCGGTCGTACACGGCCGCCTCCGCCGCGCTGAACGTCGTCGCCTTCTCACTCGCCATCACCTTGAGGTATCCGCGTCAATACAACAATGGGCGAGGGTTTCAATCATTTTAATTGTAAAGGCAATAACGATTTATGATTTTCACATTATTACTGTAGTATTGTATTGTACTTCATACTACTACTAGTAGTAGTAATTCGATAATATCAGAATAATATTTCCAATAATAAACTTACTTTTTGTGAGCTACTTAATGTATTAATAATTAATATTATTAATACTACGTAGTACTAGTAATTTGCTAGTACATGAAATACAAGACATGCGGTTGGTAGAAAATATGGTAAGATTTGATTGGACGTTAGCGACGTGTGCAAGTTGAAGCTACTGTTGGTGGGCAGACGTGCGCCGAGAGCTCCACTAACGTCTGGCCGAGTGTGATCGAGGCTTGAGCTCCTAGTAATGCGGCTAGATTGATTCCTAGCCCCATCTTGGTTCAGAGGAGACTGGAGTGTTAATCCGACGCTCCTCGTCAGTCGATAAATCTCATCCGTTGAACGCAATAGGATTCCTTGCTCTCTGAATCGGTCGATGCGCGGTAACAGACACATGGCGATTACTTCGAAGGTGCTGCAGCAACGTGTTAAACAGGTTCGTCGCCCGCTCTGATGCCCAGATGAGGTGGTTAGAACTTATCCACGTGAACCCAGTGCTCACGCTTGGTGAAATACACAGCTTGGAAACGACAACTACAGCAGCAGTCTACTAGTTAGAAGACAACGAATAGATGCTGTAAGGCGAAGAACAGAACGAAGTCCGGAAATTACAACTATATATCAATCTTTGCACATAAGAAAACTAGCTACGGTAGTTACGTGTAGCAACCTCTTATTAATAGGTGACTGCTACCTCGTGTCAAGCTATCCATATGCTGGATTTCAGTGGATCTTCTTCATTCCGAGTGGCCCTTGCAGACGCTTAACAGACTGCTCGAAAATGCATCGGGCCCCTCCGCCTGCAGCTCTGCCTCGCCCTCGATGAAGATCATTGCTAGGCCAATGTCCATGTGCCAGTCGATGTGGCAGTGCATCATCCAGACGCCCGGGTTGTCGGCTGTGAAGCGAAGGATGATATAGCCCACGTCCACGCAGTAACCACCCTCATCCGTGTTGCAAGGAGGCACCGTGTAGACGTCTCGCGACATGGCTCCCTCCAATTTAGACGGAGGCAGGTTGTTGTTGTAGATATCCTCTCCCGAGGCTTGGCCGCTGCCGACCACCCACGGGACGTGCGAGTGCAGGTGGAACGGGTGCTGCTCGTTCATGCTGTTCACCACCACGACTTCGATGTGTTTGCCGTACTCGAGGGCTCGAGCGTTGGCCGAATCCGGTAAGTCAGCAGTCGTCGAGCCATTTGAAATCGTCAGGAGCGGCGGCTGATCGGGGATCCGGAGGCTGTTGTACTCCCCTCCATCGAGCGAGATCACTCCACCCAGTTTTGTGATGTTGAACTGGACAATTGAGCGATCCGATGGAGTCGTGGGGAGCACTGCGGGAATGGCAGGGGTGAAGTCAAACTCGTTTACGGTGACGATGTCTTCGCACTGCTCTGTCGTCGGCTCCGAAGTGCTAGCGGCATTGTAGCGGACGATAGCGAGACCTTCGTCGTTGAAGCCTGGCAAACCGGTAGCAGCCGAACGCGCCAACCAAGGAAGTCCCGTCAAGCCCTTTGCACGCATCCAGAACGAGTCCTTCGTATCGTTTTTGGCTTCGACGACGATGTCGTAGCGCTGGCCTGCGTTGATGAAGATGGAGTTGATCAGCTTGGTTGGCTCCACAGGCTCGCCGTCGGCTGCGATCACTTGGAACTCGTGATCGTCGATGCTAAAGTAGAACGGGGCCATTGCCGCCACATTGATCAACCTCAGGAGATATTTCTTCCCCGCTTGGAAGTTGTAGGTCGTCAATGGCTGGTCGGTTGAGCATTCCGTCAGATTGTTGATCGCCGCTGCCGTGCAGTTGAAGCGCCCGCGGTTGTTGATCACAATGGTGTCCCATAGTGCCGGGCCAAATGTGGGCGCGGTGTGGTAGATATCCGCGAGCTGGACGGTGAACTCTTGATCGATATCTTTCTCGCAGGTACGGAGGTCGCTCTCCGGGGCATGTACGATGAGGGGTCCTCGAAGGCCAAATGCATACTGGGTCTTGTGGTGGCTGTGCCACCAAAAGGTGCCGGCCTTGTCGGGCTTGAAGCGGTACACCGCAGTGGTGTTGGGTTCAATGAAGCACTGCGTGAAGCCCGAGACGCCGTCCATCTCTTGCGTGCCGAGCTGCTTCATGCCGTGCCAGTGCAGACACGTCGCATTGTAGAGCTCGTTGGTGACGCGCACTTCAACTTCTTGGCCGAGCTCGACGTCGATAATGGCTTCGTCGCAGGGCTTGTCGTTCACCCCGAGGGTTTCAAGTAACACTCCGTCGAACGCAGTCATGATCGGGGTCAGGCGCCAGTCGTAGGTGACAACATCGGCTCTGCCGCGGCCAAGGAATAGCGAGGCCTGCAACGTGAGGAAGGTGACTAGGACCAGGGAGAGCTGACTGTGACCCATGGTTCGGAAGACGCACGCTTGGCGTAGTTGGTGGTCCGTGGAGGAGGAGTCCTGATAAGTTCAGGGGAAATTGGAGAATGAGAACACGCTCGGGCGGCTTGCTTCGGGATGGAGAACATAGCTCTCTGTCTGTGACGAGCTTTTTGGCTGTTAGAACGCGAGTCTCGGGTGCCACACCCTCGGAATTTTGAATTCCAGTCGCCACTTCGCTGGGTTATGATTCTACCTACCTTTTTGATGCACCCAACAACTTCAAGCCGTGTTCGCCCAAGCAAGCGCTATCTGCCGTGAAAATATCCAAGTCTACACTACTACAGGAGAGCTTACACAGTGGGACGTGATGCCGCAAAAAATATTTCCCTTGTGGGTCACTTGCAACTTGATGATCGTGGATCATCAAGCTTCGAGTGATCCAAAGTTACGTACAGCAAAACAGAACAAGCGACGTCGTCGTCAGAGTCCCGAGAGCCTCCAGAGTGATGATATTGATGGTAGCCTCCGTCTCCACAGGAAAAACTCAACTTTGAGCAAAGCAGGGACGTGAGAGGGTGGATGTTGCTAAAGCCGCTACTGAACAGCGGCTAGCTCGAGTGCTCATGCAAAAACGACAAGCCACGTATCATGACACATTCGCAGACAACAAAGAGCTCATGGTGCAGTTTGGCTACGTGACTCTGTGCAGCCCAGTATTCCCTCTCGCTGCTGCATTCGCCTGGTTGAACAATACAATCGAGAGTCGATCAGATCTTCTCAAACTAGTGAACCGCCACGGATATCAACGACCAATTGCACAGCACGCGCGAGGGATTGGCGTATGGGAGAAGGTTTTGGTGAGCTTCGCTGGGGTGGCTGTTGTGGTCAATTGGCAATTGATTGACAATTGCGCTCTCGTGTGGACCTACTTACGTACGAGCTAGATGAGTTGCTGCCTACATGGACTAAACTTCAGCGGCTCGCCTTTATTGTCACGTGCGAGCATTGTCATCAAAGCTTGGCTTAACTGGGCTGGCAAAATGATGCGACGGGGTCTGATAGGTGCGGAGTGGGTGATTATTTTCGCAATTCAAACTCGTACTGATGCAACAAAAAGCTACATGTAACATTGTCTAGAAAACTTGATGTTTTTTTTGCAACGCTACATGTAGTTGTGAGATGGAGTGCGTTCGAAAATGAGACAATGTGCATGTACAGTCGGAAAAAGCCCCGTAACGGAAAAACCCGCGTCATGTTTCGATTATGCACATTTACCCACTTTATGTACTGAATCTAATCAAACGGAGTACATTTGGTGCGGTTTAGCCAATCAGAACTGTGCATTGTACATGGTCCCTGTCCATACCACTGTAATAATTTAGCAAGTGGCGCGGGTTTTATCGTCGTTGTCTGTAGTAGAGTTATCAATCGCGTTTAAAGTTGACCAATCAGATTTCGGACATAACCAGGCATCAACAAAGTCGCGCTTCGCACGACGAAGCTCCGAAATTTGGGAACAACGGAGGGCTGCTGTATTGTTGTGATACTACAGTTCTTTGTCACAACCAGTCCAGCTATTCTTGCAAAGACAAGTACAGTACGCGTTGTCGGAGAAATCGTCGCCCCGAAGCTGCAGTTTACTCCCATGTACCTCTGCAACGCATATGGATCGGCGTAAACCCTCACTTTGGTACTTGTTGACGCGCTTGAAGAAATCTATACATGTATTGAAAAGGGAGCTCTGCATCTGTTTTTAATATGTCTGCTATCCTAAACATATACTATGGATACGGTCACCATCAAGTGTGTGTGTAGTAGTTTCACATTTCATCGTACATTAAAAGTTTTTTAACCGTTATTCGTCTGATAAAGCTCAATTTAAGCTTTGGTTCGTGTTCACTTACCGGTAGCATTAACCAAGAGGAGCATGGTGCACCTGCTTCGCAGGAAAAAACTTCTTTTCATTCTTTCGCCGGCCACTTTCCATTCAGTGCGGATACATTGCATTCTGGTCAGATCAATTACATTCTCGATGGATTAATTTCATTTTCGGTATTTATACGAGGGAGGCCTCAGAGAGACCGTTTGCAACCGAAGCGAAGGTCTGCAATGGTCGGCGCGTGGGCCGGAGTAGGTGCCCTAACCAGGAGTTAATATCTATTTCCCGACGCCTTGCCCGCCATGAGCGAAGCGAAATTGGCGGTGCAAACGAGGAGCTCACGAGGCAGCGACATAAATGCAATTACACCTTACTAAATGAAACTTAGTCAATAAAAAATGAAAAGCAATCATTTTGACCATGGAAAGTTGTCGCGAAAAGAATGAAAAAAAAAACCGCGCCCTGCTTCGCAGCCGCACCATCTGCATCTGCATCGTGTGCCCCAAACCAGTTCTAAATACACTTACACACCACGCGAACGAATTACATGTAATCCTGTGTCGGCTGCGTAGCAGCATTCAACACCTTACTAGTACATGTACAGTAATAAAAGACTAACCAATACCGTGTTTTGTCTATGCATTCGACAGGTAGGCTATTCGTGCATATTTAGGAGTGAGATGCCGGAGCGATGTCACCCAAAGAAACAAAAGTTGTTGTTGCTACCGCAATTATAGAAGTACCTAATTAAGAATCCAAACATCAACTTCGATCTGCAGATGCTACATGCGCTGCTGGTGTTGGTGTCCAAGCCGTGCCAGTTCGTCTCCGGCGTTCAGAACCCACAACATGATATCCATGCGCAGGTGGTGATACTGGATAACAAGTCAGGTTCGGCTACTCGCACTTAGTGCTGTCGACGTCAACAATCTGGACGTCCACTCGACGTCAAAATCCCTGACGTCTAGGATGTTATCGTTAGCTACGCTGACGCTTGCTAACACCCTAAGATGATGATTGGATAAAATACTCAAACATCCCCGTTGAAGCTATCAGCACATGATTCAGAAGCCTACCGACAGCGCTAGTATGCCCGCATCGCATCCTCAGAAAGATCCTGTCCAGGACCACACCCATACTGCGCACATTGGTGCTTGGGCCTGCACGGCCAAACGATCGCTTGCCTACTCGAGATCACAGAGCCATAACAAGCATAACAAGTCGCCTATCCGTCGTGTCCAGCAAGCAAGTACTTCATCTTTCACAAGACGCAGTGTGGGGGCGGTCGCTGCAATGGACAGCCAGTCTGATGCGGATGCAAGTACGTTCACGTCTCCGTTACCAAGCGCAAGGGCACTCATGCCACCCCAGCCTCCTCATAAGCGGGCGAGATTTACTTCAAGCTCAGTCAACGCAACGCGTTTACCAGAAGCATCTCGGCCCCGCTTGGCTTTCAGTACCGATATTCGTTCGTGTCCTGCGGGAAGGACGTTTAGGGCTCCGAAGCAGAGAAATCCGGCGTACTGGCAGTTCGTCGTTTGCGTAGCGGACGAGAAATACAGCGACGTCCCGACGGATCAACTCACTCGTGATCATGCCAAGAGCTTCTATTGTCTGAAGTGTAATAAGGAGATGCCGATTAAAAAAGGGAAGAGTGTCGCCGGACCCCACATGCTCTTAAAGCATGTTGAAGATGTTCGCGTATTTGAAGCAGCACAGCAGCGGGAGAACGAGATCGAAGTGTCCATGCAGTTGGTCGACATACTGGAGACCTCCGGGGCTTCTGAGCAAGACCAGTTCAACACCATACTGGCTGAATGGGTTAGCAAGGATGTACGACCAATGAGTATTGTTGGCGACGCTGGTTTGGCGAAGGTTCGCAAACAATGCGAAATCAAGGCTTGTGGTGCCTTCCCGTCAAACTGTGACAGCATGTCTTCGCACAAAAGCTGGCCAATATCGTTACTCGCTTCGAAACCGACTGGGGGACGTTGACGAGTGTGATTTCTACTCCGTTTCTTCCGACATTTGGACATCTATTAAGTGTAAAAGCTTTATCAGCCTGACGCTTCATTACGTGGATGCTACTTTTGATATGCACTCGTGGACTCTTGAAGTCAGGAAGATTCCAGGCAAGCACGACGGGGACGCGATAGCTAGAATTATCAGTCGTTGTTTCGCATGGTGGAGGCTGGATCCGTTGCAATGTGTTCGATTCGTCCGCGATGGAGCATCAAATATGAAAAGCGCGTGCATTTTGGCCTTCGGCATATGTCGTGCGCAGCTCACTCGCTTCATTTAGTTGTCGCTGCCGCGCTTGTGCAGAAAAGCAAGGAGCGGAACTGCCTAATCACAGCAAACGCACCCAGTGTCCATGAAGACAGCACGCCATCCGCTCGAGAACACTGTATTGCTGATGTTGCAGCATTTGTTGACGCGAGTCCACTCGCACTTGAGTTCGCTATGCACGAGAGTGGCAGGTTCGATGGGGAAATGGCGGAACATGATGAATTTATGGACATGGAAGAGAAAGACCAACAACAGGGTTCAGAAGTCTTCGTCAGTGATGCCGATATTGATTGTCTTTGCGACGAAGTCGCTGCATTCGTGAAAATAGTGGAAAAGGCATCTTCGGACAAAATAAGTTCTGCAAACCTCGAGTCTGTGCGCAAGTCTGTGCGAAGCTTTCGCAAGATTTCGGAATACTTTCGGCGCTCACAGAAGGTCGCCAACCGTCTCGAAGCCCTCCAATTTGACAAGAAGGAGCCGCGCGCGGTGATGATAGATTGCCCTACCAGGTGGAACAGTACGTTGTCTATGCTTCAGCGATTTGTTGAATTGCAGTCGACACTGCAGAGTTTTTATATTTATCTGGGATCGAGTACAGGCAAGAAGGAGTTTGACGATCCTCCGTCAAAGAAGCTGAAGCCTCCGACTTCGGAGCAGTGGTTCACGATTCAATGCCTCATTGAGCTACTGGCGCCTTTCAGTGTTGCAACAGAACGATTAGATGCTGAGACTTACCCAACATTGGTGTCTCTATATTGTGTCATTGCCACCGTCAAAATCATGCTCGGAAATTCCAAGATGTTTGATGAACTGTATGCAAGTGTGAATACCGAATCATTCGCTCCACGTGTGTTATCGATGATGCAGTCTGTACGGCAGAGCTTTTTAGTTCTCATGGAGAAGCGATTCGATAACAATCTCGATAATGATCTGCTCTGGATTTCACTTCTCGACCCCTACATGACTAACACTGGACTATTCACTGCTGGAGAGTTCAACCAAGCAAAAATGCGAATGATAGCAGAGATGTGTCGTGTTAAACGGGCAGCAGTTGGTGCCTCTTGCGAGAGTCAACAACAGAGCTTCCAGAGTCCGGAGAAGATACTGAAAAGCGCGAAAGACAGAGCGCAGCGCAGTTTTCAGCAACTGATGTATGCAGGAAGGATGAAGCGGCAGGCCGTGGAGACGCGTGAGGACAAAATAGAAGCGGATTGTGAGTGGGAGCTCGGCAATTACATCAAACTTTCAGCTGAGGCAGAGGTGAAGAAGAACGCGACGAAACCCCCGTCTTCATTGGCGTGGTGGAAATTGCACTACAAAGAGTTTCCAACAATTGCCCCTCTTGCGCGTAAGTGGCTAGGGTGCATTGCCACATCAGTGCCCTCTGAGCGGGCTTTCTCCACTGCAGGGAATACGAGTACTAAGCGCCGAAGCGCTCTCAAGTCTAGCACAGTTCGGGATGTCATCTTTATGGCTCAAAACACGTGAAACATGGTCGGTGTACGGAACTTTGAAAATCCCGAGCACACCAGTCAAAGCACAACATCTTCTAATTGCATTAATTTGATTCCAACTATTTGCTGCCTTACTTCACCATTATGTCTTCATTACTAAGCCGTTGCTGTTGGTAGATCAGCCTGTGCTTCAGCATGGTCACGATCGATCACGGCATACTCGTGCAGTGCCACCCGTCTTAACGCAACACCTTAGCGAGAACTGCACTCCCATGTCGGAGACGTACTCGCGCTTCCTGAAGACGGAGAACGCCGCAAACGTGGTCAAGACGCTGCGTCCGCTTGTCATGGGGCACTTGAGTGCAGGTGCAGCCATCATCGTCGTGTGCCGGAGCGTGTAGCTCTTCTGCTTGGACGCAGCGACGAAGCACGTGATCTCTCGTCTCTCGAGATCTGCACTTCAACTCGTTTCTGTCACAGTCACTGCCGTTCTTCACCAAACTGCGGCAGCGTCGATCAACTCGCTGGTTGCCACGGCTTCACTGGTGCTTAAGCCCCCCCCCCCCCAATTATTTTACCCCCGCCAAGCATCTGTGTCGGTGACGAGGGGGTAGTGACTGAAGGTGCAGACCCTGGACTGTGTCTTGGTCCACTTGCGAAAGCCAAATTTGTTGGTCTGGCACAGGAAGCTCGAGAACTTGTGGCGCTTGAAGTACTTGGGTAGCCCCACTTGGTGTCGAAGATCTAGAAATACGTTCTGTCCTTGGACCACATTAAGATTGACTGGTCCTCGTAGTGGAGGATGTCACAGAGGCTGCGGAGGATCTTGGCCACACGCATGGCGCGTCGAGTTGAAGACGGCCCTGAGGCCGCGCTTTGGGTGGAGACTGAGCGGCGGCTGCGGCGGCTGCTGCTGCTGCATGGGGGGGGGGGCATGTGCACCCTGTGCATATTGTCGAGGGCGCTGCGGTCGAAGAAGGTACCTGGGGGAAGCGGCAGCTACTGTAGCCGGCGATAGCTGCTCGGGCGAAATCCAAGTGCGAAGTGAGGCCGCGCCTGCCCGCCGCAGCTTGCGTACGTACCGCCGTTCCGCTTTCAGTGGAGCCCATCGACTCTTGACGTGCCTCAAACATACACACAGCCACGTACGCCGACGTTGCATGTTGCACGTTGCTTCGTGCGGCTGGAGAAAGTGCCGCAGGACTCGGTTCCCCCGGTTCAGCCGGGACGCCACTGCTCGCATCGTCCTCCGCGGCGCAGGCCGGAAGCTTCGGGCCGGACGTTCCGGAACACGTCGTGCACTTGGACTTCTGCCGTGCCGACCAGAAGCTGGTCAGCTTCAACGCCGATGGCGGTGCCGGCGCTTGCGCAGTCTTCCGGGTCCTTATGTAGTGCTGCTCTGGAGCACGTTCGCTTGTGGCAACCTGCTCACTAGTACCTTAATCCGAAATAATGATTATGATATGGTGTCAGAGGGTCGTTAATCTTGACGTCCCTAACGACTTTTGACGTCTGGGGCGTTAACCGGCGATAACACCCGACGTCGACAGCACTACTCGCACTGTGCGAGTCGCACCGCACGAGTCGCACTCAATGACTTGTCTGCACCCACACAAAGTGTATCTATACGCTATAAGCTTATGCTGATATCTATCTACTGTATCAGCTTGGACCATTCATGCCTCAAAATCCGGGCCACATTACTTGATATGCTCGGGGCAGAGTCTAAAGCAGGCGCTTCCACAGCCAGTCACAGCGCAATAGACGAAGTGGATCGCTGCAATATATCGGCGATAAATGATCCTTTGCTTTTTGCTGGACCAATGCTGGTGCGTATTGAGTCCAGTTGTGTGTACAGTATATTGAAAAGGACCGCTCCGAGGGGGGCACCGTTTACAACTGAGAGAGCTACGTGCTTATAGGGCCCCGAGATTTGGAACTGTGTTGGCCAAGTAAGAGACGTACACGCAAGCTGCGTGGGCCGAGTCTCTTTCAGGCGTTGCAACCCTCGCGGTCCCATGGCAAAGATCGGACTCAACACATACGGAGGGGAGAGAAAGCCGTCGTGAGTGGAAGACATCATCGAGGTCGCAAATCACCTCCAAATCCTATTGATTTGTCTGCCATCAAATGCAACCCACCTCCTGCAGCCGCTTGATGTGGCTGTATTTTCGTCGTTCAAGCTTCAACTGAAGACACTCATCGATGGTCTAGTGAAGGGCAATGCGGAGGAAAAGATCACCAAACCAAGGGCACTACAACTTGCAACACTGGCTTGGATCTGCTGCAACATGGAGGGCAACATTGCGTCTGGGTTTCAAAGCTGTGGTATTTACCCACTTTCCCTTGTAAAAATGACAGGTAAACTCACCAACTATCAGCGCAACGGTGTCGCCATCTCGGTGCAGCAGGCAGCGTGGCTGCGCGTCAAAGACATGGTCCAACAAGACGTATTGACGCTTCCACCTCCTCGGAAGACAAGAGCCAGAAAGAGGAAAACCACAACTGTAGCAGGGAGACTTCTTACAAAAGAGATGCTGGAGAAGCCCAGCTCTCCCGCCACGAAGAAGCGCAAGCAGCGAAAACCTCGAGCACCGGTGCAAAGCGTCGAACCCCCACAGCGAACCGAGGAAGTGCTGTATGTAGCGATCGTCTAGATTTGCAGCACTGTATATCTTTCATGATTTGATAATTTTAACTGATATTGAATAACGCAGTTCAAATCGTACCTAAATGAAAATGCAGTGTACGTCTTTCTTTGCTCTTATCAGTATAGTGAAATCAAGGTAAGTGCCGGCCTTAAACTGCTTATATCGTCTAAACTTGGGCATGTTTTTAAGGGGAAAATAACTCAGTCGAAACCGCTTCAACCCCTCAATATCAACTGCGGAATAGCATGTAGAAAGATTTCACTGCTCAGAACTGTGTTTGGTTTAGGTAGGGCTACAGTAGTTGAAAAATTATCGCGTACTAAAGTTGAGTAATCCCCATCCGGCCTTAAAATGGCCGTTCACCTTACTTCTTCTTTGAGGGCGACGCTCACCCATGGTCAGCAGCTGAGCGGTCGCAGTATGTGCGATGGAATGAAGTGGCGACAGAGTGGCCGCTCGGCCGTCATCGGCCGGCCACGCAAGCTCGGTGGCTCGGCTTAACTCGGCAAGCTTTGTCCTTTGGTTGTGATCCAACCAAAGAGATCTACGCCTGGCCTCCATAGTCTTCGCTGCGAGTGAAGACTTGAGTTGGTTTAGCCATGGCGACTCAAAGGTCTCATCAAGTGAGACTTTGATCCGGAGATCGGCAACATAAAACGGTCATTTTCTCACTTAAAGCAGTGCTCATGGTGGCAAAACTATCGGAATCTCAGTATCTCAGGGCAAAAGTGGGCCAACCGAGTCCCATTACCATAATGACGTGTGTTTATTGGCTAGCCACTTCAACTAGGGCAACTTGTAGTTCTTCCACAAGCTCCGAGTTTACCGCGGAGATATCACACTGTGCTTCACAGAGGCTGGGAGGCCCTGGGACTTGCTGTGAGCATCCCCTCTGCCAGTGCGTAATATGTCACCAACACGTGCTACCATGCCGCATAAGCGCGCGCGGCCCCGACACGCAAACTTCGGCTTTGTCGCTTTTCCTTTTTGCCAGGACGGCGGTCGCAACATGCGCTGTCGGGTTTTATCTCTAGCTTCCCTGCGGTGATCGAGAGCATGCTGCTTGCTTGCTGCGTACAGCAAAAACTATAGACGCTGTTTACACCACTCGAACGCTCCGATCCCGACATATCGTCGCCTCATCTACGGATGTGATATGCTCGCTTCAACCCTTTTAGTGAACGGTAAGAAACATGGATATTCACGCGCAGAAGCTTCATGGCGCCATGCCCCCGCCTCGGCGTGCGTGGATGTAAGCCGAGGCATATTCCCCGCCTCGGCGTGCGTGGATACCTGGATTTCTGTCTTGGAAATTCAGTATGTGGCGATCAACCACGGACATCTGTCGGCGACTGGATGGATCACCACCATGCGCGACTATTACCCATTGCCCACGAGCCGCAGAGTCTGTATCACAGGTCACTGTTTGTATGGTTTCAACAACGACAGTGATGCCACCCTCTCCACTCTTCAACGGATTTCGTCTTGCTATACTGTACTTTGGTCAAGTGAAGGTGATACCAACGCGACCCATCTGCCGGTGGTCTCCGCAAACCTCCGTCTTCGGAATGTAGCCTTGGGGGCGATCACTTGCCTCGAGAAAAATTTGGTTCGGCCTGAAATGTGATGCGTGGCTTCGCACGCCCAATGCCCGCGGTTCCACTGAGTGCACGCATGGCTTGGAGTAGCAAGGATCCGCGATGCGGCCACTGGCTGGATGGCGACCTCCAAAGATCGACTTGAGGCCGTATTCATCACAAGTCTTCACAGTATCACCAGTCATTCTGCAATTTGCACGCTTCCACCAACCTCCACCCACTGGGCTTTGACACCCGCGCCGTCTCCAGTACTAAACCTCCTTCACGATGGGCATCGCTCACTTCTTCTTCGCTGCGTTGCTGGGTCTCTCGCTCCACGCTGCAATCTCCTCGGCGGACACCTCCACGGTCTCCTACGACTGGCACGTGACGTACATCTCGTCGGCGTGTGACGGCGTCCACTTGACATCGTACGGTATCAACGGCAACTCCTCCAACTACGCGCTCATCGAGGTCGAGCTCGGCCAAACCGTCCAAGTGACCGTCACCAACGAGCTCGACGAGCCGACGTGTCTGCACTGGCACGGCCTCCAGCAGCTCGGTACTCAAGAAATGGACGGCACCTCGGACGTCACCCAATGCGGCATTGCAGCGGGGGGAACCGCGGTCTACACCTTCACACCGGAACGGGCTGGCACCTTTTGGTGGCACAGTCACCACGGCACGCAGTACGCGTACGGCCTCCGAGGCCCCTTTATCGTCCACGCTCCAGTGGATCAGCAGCAGTCCTGGGAGCAGGAGGTCGCTGCGGAATACACGCTGCAGCTTGCCGACCTGTACCATGGGCCGCCCGGCATCGTGCCCATGTGGGACAGCATCGTTATCAACGATCTCGGTCGCTACAACTGCACGGCGGCGGCCTCCCACGGCTACTCCGAGTGCAGCTCGGACCAGCCCCTCTCTCGGTTCAAGTTCCAAGCGGGCAGCAAGTATCGCCTGCGCCTCATCAACATGGCCGCGCTGGCGCCGTTTGACTTCAGCATCGACGGCCACGAGTTCTCTGTGGTCGCAGCGGACAGCGAGTACCTCGAGCCGTCCGACCAAATCACCACTCTGCGCATCAACGCCGGACAGCGCTACGACGTCATCGTCGAGGCGAAGACAGCGTCGGACAGCGCGATCGGATCGTTCTGGGTCCGTGCCACGGGGTTGCACGGTCTCCCGTGGACTGCGGGCACTGCTGCCATTGCTGGCGACGGATTCAACTACCATGGGCTCGCTGTGATCCACTACGAAGACGACGATGCAGCCGACGATGTACCGGTAGCCGACCCGACCTCGTCCGACTGGACGGAGACCACGACCATCAACGAGTTCGAGTTCACGCCGCTCGAGGTGTCCGTGCTGCCGACTGTGCCGTCGGACCGCCCAGTGCTCGAGTTCGACTTCCGCCGTGGTCTCGGGTACTTTTCGATCGACGGCGCAGACTATCTACATTTCGCGGCACCGGAGGAACCGCCGCTCTTCACCATTGCTGCGGGTCTGAAGACCGAGCAGCTCCCAGCTACGACGCTCGCACGCAAGATCGAGTACGGCAAGCACATTGAAGTGGTGCTGGTGAACGACATGAACGAGCAGCACCCGTTCCACATGCACACGCACTCGCCGTGGGTTGTCGGCAGTGGAACCGCATCGCTGTCGGATATTCAGGCGGGGAACCTCAACCTCAAGTTGTCGGGGGCCATGAAGCGCGACGTCTACACGATCCCGCCCTGCGACACCGACGACAGCGGAGCGTGCACGAACCACGGCTACGTCGTCCTCCGCTTCACCGCCGACAACCCCGGCGTCTGGATCATCCACTGCCACATCGACTGGCACCTGGATGCTGGACTGGCGATGGTTCTGGTCGAGGGGGAGGACGAACTCCAAGCTGCCGGCGTCGACGCCTTCGCCAGCAGCATTCTGAGTGTCTGCGGCACCCAATTCACCAACTCGACGTCTTCGAACTCCACCGCTTGAGCGCGGTGATGGTGGATTGCAATCTACCACACACCTCCCTGTCATCGGGGCGACATTCTACTCTGTAGTCTAGCGAGTAGTTTGAGTATCACATACTTGTGAAAAAAGTACAAACAGTTTGAGCTCCTCTTTTCGTTCAGAGAGCTTTAACTCTGACTGTCATCGTCGCTACTTCTCTCCTTTATACTACCAGGAGCTGGCGCTGGATCTGACGGCGATGACTGCAACGAGGAAATCGATCGGGAAGCTCGAAGTTGAGACTCACTCGCACCTTGGGGAACACTGTCGGGGCCACAGCAACGCGAAAGGATTCGGCGAAGCTCGGGCACGGAAGACAAACACCAGGCGATACGCTCTCCGTCGTTTGGCTGATCGGTTCTGCCAGATTCGCCGGAGTGAAGGTGAGTCGTGTGAGAACTTGAGTGTAGAAATGGCGGTGGATGGCTGGGGGCGAGTTGTTCTGGGCTGGTTTGGGTCGAGTCTCGATGCTTTCACTCGGTTTCGTCTTCCGGCCACGCACATGCCACTCGCACGTGTTTGTTTGTGGGTCAAATATGATGTTCGGAATGGTGTGCAGCAACGTACTGCAGCAGTCGATGAAGTGCGGCGTAGCGAAGTAGCACCTTGTCTTGTTTGGGCTGTTCTGAGGCGAGTCCCGGGATGCAACGCGCCTGTAAAGCTGCAGCGTGCACTCACCCGACGGCAGCGTTTTGATCACGCGCGCCACCTGAGCTTGATCCTCGGGGTCTGCGAACAAATACGCAGCCGGAAGAGCTTCAGATGAGAGAAAATATACGAAGGATCCTTCTTGAAACTCATTCGTGTCCGATGGTAGGTACTTCTTGTTCGCATCTTGACTCACTTGAGGCCTTTGAGGCAAACTTGCTCTTGATATTTGGTCAGTTTTCGTCGGGAACACAAACGGAGAAGCTTGTGGCAGCCGTGGCTTCGCATCAACGCTGGCCGGTCGAGTCATTGCCATAGTTGATAGTGTTGGCCTTGCGTAGTTAGGAGTCAGTGGTTGAGTAGTTTTTCGACGGAGCTGGCCGTCCAGCTCGAGAATTGGTGCGGTGTTAGCACGGCTTCGTGGTTTTGCGTCAACAGGTTTCATGACGTCATCGAATTCGTGGGTTGTATCCGACATCAACTGAAGGAGCTTTGAAAATGAGGTGGTGATTGTGCTTTGCTCGTGCGAGCTCTCGCTTGAAGTATGGATTTTGAGCGAACTTGGTGACAGCCTCTGCTTTGCAGGGGTTGGCGTTGACGGCGGTGAGCACGTTGCAGATGGCGACTGAGCACGTGGCGGTGTGCTTGCAGTAGACGCATGCTTGGCTTGCAAGAACGGGCTATTTGCGGTCTGAAAAAACCAACAACAACATAGTGAACAAGTGTGAGTGTCTTCGTTCAGCTTGAAGTTGTTAAATTACCGTACAGCTCGTTTAACTTGGATCAAAAGCAGCTCGACTGCCCCCGGCACAGCGTTTGCCAGATCTTCCTGGTGCTTGGGAGAAATGCCGCACTTCAGTCGTGTCAATACTTTACCTGTGTGCAACAACTATCAATCACTTGACAATTCTCGCGAAGAAAGTTTGGTTTCTTACGATTCAGAGTTTCCCAGTTACTCAGTTTCTGCTGGAAGCGAAGCGAAGACGGGTAATTGTGGAGCTGGACCCAAGCCGGAACCAGTTGAGCCAGAATCTCGGCCAGCAATACTGCAAAACACGCACTGCAAAGGTTGATATGGCGCTTGGAAACCAAAAAGCTTTCGGAACAACGTACCCGCGTCACTAAAATCCCGTGCTGGGGTTTTCATCGGTCTTGAGAAGGTGAACTGGTGGATCCAGTCGTAGACGCTGTCCATCCCTCGCGGCATCTCGTCGCTCCTTTCAAACCTCATTGCTTTCGTCTGCCGAATTCACAACTGTCCCAATGCATCCTGGAAGGCCATTTTAGAATCTCTATTTCGAGTTACCGAGTTACCTACATTTAGAAGTCTCCTCGTCTGCATAAAGTTACCGCAAAACCCAAAAGTAACAACATTGGGGGTGGTCGGCAGCGGTCAAGCTTCGGAAGAGGATATCTACAACAACAACCTGCCTCCGTCCAAATGGGAGGGAGCTATGTCGCGAGACGTCTACACGGTGCCTCCTTGCAACACGGATGAGGATGGTCACTGCATGGGCGTGGGATATATCATCCTTCGCTTCACGGCCGACAACCCGGGCGTCTGGATGATGCACTGCCACATCGATTGGCACATGGACATTGGCTTGGCAATGATCTTCGTCGAGGGCGAGACAGAGCTGCAGGCGAAGGGGCCCGATGCATTTTCGAGCAGTCTGCTGAGCGTCTGCAAGGGCGACTCGACATGAGAAGACCCGCTGAAATCCAGCTGCTGGACAGCTTAACGCGAGGAATTATTGCAGTAACCTAAGAGGTTGCTACACACAACTACCGTAGCTAGTTTTCTTATGTGCAAATATTGATATAGTTGTAATTTCCTGACTTCGTTCTGTGCTATTCGCAGTCTGCTACAACTTGTAGACAACTGCTGTAGTTGCTGTTTCCGGAAGGTCTCAAGCTCGAATTTGGCATGGGTGTTTCGCCACCAAGCTGTAGTGGAGGGCTCCATTGAAGCAAGCCCCGCCCACTCATCGGGTGACGTCTACAGATAGACGCCACCAAGCTGGCACTAGGACAAACATAGAAGTAGAAACCAACGCGACCAACAGAGAGGTCGATTTGGTAGAAGGCGCTGCTAGAAGTCGACGGTAGAAACCGCCGACAGCTAGCAGCAGGTAGAGAGAGATCACTTTGACTTTAGCTAAGCCAACAACAGAACCTTGGTTTGCCCGGAAGCGCCAGCTTCCCTCGTAGTGTTCCGAAACCTACTACAAAGATATCTTTAGTTGCGGGTTCAGCAACACCGACCGACCGGAGAAGAACTATGGCGACGACATCAACCAAAGACGGCGGCGACCATGAGACCTTTCTCTTCACAGACGATCGTAGTGGAGACGACTCGGCTCAGCGGGGCGACTCCGGCTTGGAGTCGACGACAAGCCGCCAGGTTGCGCGTGTGCCACACCCAATTTTCGCCATCGTGAATCCACCCAAGGTGTCATCCATGGCGCGCGAAGCGCTGGTGGAGTGGTTGAAGTTGAGGAAGGAGTACGAAGAGTACACTAAGGATCGCTGCAAAGATGGTAAAGAGGACGTCACTGCAGTGATGAAAAGCGTGAAGAGTTCGTTCGACGCTAACGTGTTGGAGACCCTGTGTGAGGTTTGCTGGGGAGTGGAGCAGAGCAGTGTGACTGATGATTTTCTGTTGGAGAAGATTCACGAGATCACGGACAGCTTTCAGAACCAGGAACTGCCTGATGTGAAGGAGCTGTTTCGTGAGGAGCTGCGCATGAACATGTCCAACTCCGACATTGACGCGCGAGTGATTGAGTACTTTCATTTGTGTAACTCTCTGATTAAGAAACATGGTTTCACTCGTTTCTTTGAAGAAGAGCGTGGCGCTAAGGAAAAGTGCAAGCTCATCGTCTGCTCTCTTCCGAAAGGACTGAAAAGCAAGGTCCAGAATGAACTGGACTACCGTGTTCCAGAGGCCAAGTGCAACATTCGGAAATTGTACGAATTAGTTCGCGTGAAAGCCAAGGAGCAGGCAATTGAAGAGCGCGCGTTGAAAAAAGCAAACCCACCTCGTCACAAACACGAGAAGAAAGAACACAAGAATGGTTCCCAACACAACAAAAGGCGCAATGAACAGCAAGACCACCGTGTGGTTAAGAAGGTGAATACTGGAAAGGACACTGATCGGCGCCAACAGAAAGGTGGTCAGTCAGGACGTGCAGCCGCCAAAGGAGCGCCCAAATCAGGGTGTTTTCATTGCGGTGGACCGCACTACTTGTCCAAATGCCCCACAGCCACACCGGCAGAGCGGGATAAACTGCTCACCGACCGGAAGCAAGACGACAAAGGTGATTCCACCGACAAAGGGAGGCACCGCTAGGCTAAAGCGGATCAAGGATTGCTTCCCCAAGCATAATCGAGTCGTGGTGCTGGAAGACGAAGTGGAAGTCCCACTTTGTATTGACAGCGGAGCGGATCGGTGCTGTTTGGATGAAAGTTGTTTTGAACGACTGAAAAGTGTGAAGTCGGACATTGTGCGTGTTAAGTTAGATGAACCTTTGGAGTGCACAATGGCTGACGGCTCATCCGTTTGGGTGAATTGGACTGTGAAAATTAATTTGAGGTTGCGAACCATCGCTGGTAATGTTCACATTGCTGAGCCGGTTGAGTGTTTGATCATTCCCGGTAGCTCCGGCGAATTCCTTCTTGGTAACGATCTGTTACTGAAGCTGGGAATCGACGTTGAGCGGCAAATTGACTTATTGGCGGTGCCACTTGCAGCCGACGAGAACGAAGATGAATTTGATGATGCAGAAGAACCGACTATTGGAGAGACAGCGCAGCATGAAGAAGACGTCAGGGCTGGAATTTTAGAGCTCGTCGAGCTGGCAATTGCGGATGGGTTCCCACGTGAATACAAAAAGGAACTTACCCGCATTGCCTTGCGCTTTGATTTATTCCGAAGCCGATTAGGTGCTGATCCTCCTGCAAAGGTGCCACCAATGCGAATTCGCCTAAAGCCTGGTGCTAAACCGTACAGGTGTAAGGCAAGGAAGTACCCACCCGAAGTTCGCCGCTTCATGGAGGACTTCAACAATAAACTAGTGGAGTTGGGGTGGGTGTACGAGAATCGGGAGAGCAGGTGGGCTTGCCCTGCTCTACCAGTACGCAAAGGCGGTGGTGAATTTCGGCAAACAGCAGACTACAAGCCCACGAACACGCTTGTAGAAGCAATTGTTGGGATCATGCCCGACCTGCAAACAGACCTAGAGGCCGTCAAAGGAGCCAATTTCTTCGGCCTGTTTGATTTCATCAAGGGATATTGGCAGATCGCGCTTGCTGAAGAGTGCCAAGAGATGTTATCATACATGACGCATCAGAAGGTGTACACACCAAGACGAGTCCCACAAGGATGTACTGATGCTGCATTATTTTTTCAAGCGACAATTGAGAAATGCTTGGAAGAGCTTTTGCGTCGCCATTTGCTTGTGTGGATAGACGACTTACTACTATTTGCGAACGACGTGCATACATATCTAGCCAAGTTGGAGAGATTGTTTGAGCTCCTAGATTTTTTCGGCTTCAAGCTGAGTGTTAAGAAATCTCGGTTGTTTAAACGTGAAGTCCGTTGGTGCGGGAAAATAATTTCAGGTGCAGGTGTGCGTCATGACCCCGAACGTATCCACACACTGCAAGAACTACCCTATCCAACCACAGCGGGCGAGTTGCAACAATTCTTGTGTGCAACCAACTGGATGCGTGAGAGCTTAATTGACTACGCTAGAACGACTCGGCCACTACAAGACGCACTAGATACTGCTTTAGCGAGTGCGGCTAAACGCACCAAGCGAGTAGCAGCTGGGATTGCGATTTGCTTAACGGCCGAGCAGCAAAATGCGTACGACGAGCTGAAGCTACTGTTGGCAAACAGTGTGACATTGGCTTTTCCTCGCGAAAACGCGACGATGTGTGTGATGACCGACGCTAGCGACATCGGTTGGAGTTTGATAGTTTCTCAAGTGTCAGATTGGAAACCTGGTGAACCGGTACATCAGCAACAACACCAATTATTGACCTGCTTGAGCGGCACATTCACTGGCTCACAGTGTCATTGGAGTATTATCGAGAAGGAAGCGTACCCAATCGTGTGCGCCTGTGACAAATTGAGCTACCTATTGCTTCGACCTGGAGGGTTTAAGTTGTACTGTGATCACAGAAACTTAATCTATGTATTCGCGCCCGGCGCGGAGGTGAAGAAGCATATCCGTGGGAAACTATTAAGGTGGGCAACGAAACTTGCTGAGTACAGGTATGAAATCGAACACATCGATGGGACATCCAATGTGTGGAGTGACATGGTCTCTCGCTGGGCCGGGAACCACGCTCAGGGGGTACCGCTTCGGCAGATGACACTTCGAAAGCGTACCGCAGCCTCAGCAACCAGCGCACCAACTCGGAAACGAACACGAAGAAAGCGCAAACATGCAGCCCCAGTGCAACCACCTACCAATACGGTACTGCGACCACAAAAACCCATCCGACCTCTGAATGATCCGGATTTTGAGTGGCCGAACCGTGATGCAATAGTTAAATCGCAGAATCGACACCAGACAAGTCGACCAGCGGGGACTACTGGTAGTGAAAAGGACGGATGGCTTATCAACGGGAAATTATGGGTACCCGATGACGACGAAGACCTTATTCAGCGCATCCTGGTCGTCGCTCATTGCGGACCGCAGGGACATCGTGGTAGAGAGGCTACAATGGAGTCGATCAGGAGATTCGTTTACCTGGTCCGCCTAAGAGCGCGGGTGGAGGGATTCCTGTCGGCCTGCCTGTTATGCCACCACGTGAAAGGAAGTAAGATTGTCCAAAGACCATGGAGCGAGACATATCGAACCAACGAACGAAATGGCGCGCTCCATTGGGATTTCTTATCTCTTGGAGAAAGCTTTGCCGGTGACAGCTACCTACTCGTACTTAAAGATGAAGCAACGCATTTCTGTGAGCTGACACCGTGTTCAACTCCTACAAGCACAGTAGCCGCGGAGGCAATCCTTGGCTGGCACAGCCGATTTGGCATTCCGCCATTGTGGATAAGCGACAGGGGGTCACATTTCAAGAATGCCGTTGTGGCAGAAGTGTGCCGGCGCCTTAAGTCACGGCAAGAATTCACACTGGCTTATAGCCCATGGATTAATGGCAGTATTGAGCGGGCCAACCGCGACATTATACAGGTGCTACGAGTACTTTGTCTCGAATATGAAGTCGACACACATGATTGGACATATTTCGTGCCTATTCTACAAGGAAATTTGAACCACACACCCGTTCCATCTCTGGGCAACAGAGCTCCAGTAGAGCTTTTCTGTGGGTTGCCGCTACCGTCACCTTTGGACTTTTGTGTGGATTCGAAACAGCGTAAGATATTGTCGTTACCAGAACAGCCGGGTGACATTGAACCTTGGTTGGCGGCATTGAAGGCTAGTGTTCAGTCTATGCACAAACCGATGATTAACGCACGCGCACAGCAGACCGAGCGCAACAAAAGGCGCCACCAACACGCGAAGAAGCCAAACTTCGACGTGGGCGATTATGTGTTGAGATCGAGGGTGGACAGTAAACACCAGGACAAACTGTTAGTGACATGGATTGGGCCCTATCAGATTACACGGGCTGACCCACATTCATTCGCGGTGCGGCACCTTGTTACCGGGGAGGAGACAGACGTCCACGCCTCCCGGTTGAAGTTCTACGCTGACAGCTCGTTGCACATCTCAGAAGAGCTCCGCGAACACGTAGCGGCCCAAGGCCAAATCTTGTCGGTCAATGAACTACTGGACTACACATGGAACTCAGCTAAGAAAGACTACGACATACTCGTAAGCTGGAAGGGCCTGGAGCCTATTGAGGACTCAAACGAGTCGGCGAAGTCTCTTGCTAAGGATATACCAACGCTGCTCAAACAGTTCGCAGAGCGATGTGGAGATTCTCGTTTCGAACGCCACGTTCATGACCTGACCAAACAGCGATCTGAGGCCCCGTAGCAGACAACCAGCGCCCCATGGACATGCTCTGTGCACATCAGCCCAGTGTGACGACAACGACTCTGAATTTCCTATATTTCGACAATTCGACATTTCGACAATTCGACATTTCGACATTTCGACAATTCGACATTTCGACAATTCGACATTTCGACATTTCGACAACTTTTCGACAACTATTTTCGACATACATTATTGACATGTATTTTGACATATTGACATTCCGACCCTCAAATCGACCTGAGTGGCGCCTAAACAGACATAGGCGGGAACAACTTTACCCGATTGACTGGGCAAGGCTTGGAAGGGCGGTGTAGTGGAGGGCTCCATTGAAGCAAGCCCCGCCCACTCATCGGGTGACGTCTACAGATAGACGCCACCAAGCTGGCACTAGGACAAACATAGAAGTAGAAACCAACGCGACCAACAGAGAGGTCGATTTGGTAGAAGGCGCTGCTAGAAGTCGACGGTAGAAACCGCCGACAGCTAGCAGCAGGTAGAGAGAGATCACTTTGACTTTAGCTAAGCCAACAACAGAACCTTGGTTTGCCCGGAAGCGCCAGCTTCCCTCGTAGTGTTCCGAAACCTACTACACAAGCGTGAGCACTGGGTTCACGTGGATAAGTTCTAACCACCTCATCTGGACATCAAAGCGGACGACAGATCTGTTTAACATGTTGCTGCAGCACCGCTTCGAAGTAATCGCCGATATGTCTGTTACCGCGCATCGATCGATTCAGAGAGCAAGAAAGCCTATTGCGCTCGGCGTTTTTGAGAGTGGATTCAGGTTTTCAACGCTCATTTGATCAACTCGATCAACCATTTCCAAACTTCCTTCGAAGTACACAAAAGCCCCGGCAACCAAGCTACCACCCCACACGCCGACAATCCTACCTCAATCATGGGTCCCAGTCGCCTCACCACCGCCGTGGCGGTCGCATTCCTAACACTATCGGCACAGCTTTCGCAAGCCAAGACCAACGTCGTCACCTACGACTGGCGACTAACACCGATCATGACCGCATTCGACGGTGTCCGTCTGCAAACTCTCGGTGTGAACGGCAAGCCCAGCCACGAAGCCATCATCGAAGTGCAGCTCGGTCAAGAGGTGCAAGTTCACGTCACCAACGAACTGTCCGAGCCCACGTGTCTGCACTGGCACGGCATGAAGCAGCTCGGCACGCAGGAGATGGACGGCATGTCCGGCTTCTCGCAGTGCGCCATCGAGCCCAACAGCTCGGCTACTTACCGCTACACGCCCGACAAGGCCGGCACCTTCTGGTGGCACAGTCACCACGGCACGCAGTACGCGTACGGCCTCCGAGGTCCTTTGATCGTGCACGCCCCTGAACGTAAGGCGAAGCATTGGGACCACGAGTACACAATTCAAATGGCGGACATCTACCACGCGCCGCCGCCGCCGGGCCCCGTTCTCTGGGATACCATCGCCATCAACAACTTGGGGCGCTACAACTGCACTGCGGCAGCCTCCCACAGCCTCACGGATTGCAACCCGCACCAACCGCTGTCGACCTTCAGCTTCGTGCCGGGACGGAAGTATCTGCTGCGGCTGATCAACATGGCGGCTATGGGGACGTTCGAGTTCAGCATCGACAACCACGAGTTCAAGGTGATCGCTGCCGACGCGGAGCCCGTGGCGTCTACGAAGCTGCTAAACTCGATCGTCGTCAACGTTGGTCAGCGGTACGACATCATCGTCCAAGCGAAGAAGGACACGCGGGGAGTGCGCTCCTTCTGGATGCGAGCTAAAGGTTTGACCGGGTATCCGTGGACGGTGCGGACGGCGAACACGGGCACTGCTGGCTTCAACGCCGAGGGTTTGGCTATCGTGCGTTATGACTCGCGTAGCAGCTCCGAGCCGACGACCCAGAAGGCGAGGACGACAGTGACAATTGGCGAGTTCGACTTCACCCCGATGAAGCCCGTCGTGCTCCCAGCAAAGCCTGATGATCGCACCTACATGCGCTTCAACATCAACACGACTATCGGCACTGGCATCGTCTCGCTTGACGGTGGGGACTTCCAGACTCTGGTTGTCCCGGACGAGCCGCCGCTCTTGAGTATCGCGAGCGGATTGACAACTGCCGAGCTGCCGACTAGCACTAACGCCCGAGCTATCAAGTACGGCGATCACGTTGAGGTGGTGCTCATGAACGACGTGATCGAGCAACACCCGTTCCACCTGCACTCGCACGTGGCGTGGGTGGTTGGCAGAGGCCACGCATCCGCCCAGGACGTGTACAACAACAAACTGCCAGCGCTAAAGCTCAAAGGAGCCATGGTGCGCGACGTGTACACTGTCCCGCCGTGTGAGGTCGATGCCAAGGGCGTCTGCGTGAATGTAGGCTACGTCGTTCTTCGGTTCAAGGCCGACAACCCGGGCGTCTGGATGATGCACTGCCACATTGACTGGCACATGGCAATCGGTATGGGGATGATCTTCGTTGAAGGGGAGGCGGAGGTGCACAAGAAGGGGCCGAAAGCGTTTTCGAGCAGCTTGCTGAGTGTGTGCAAGAACTATCCCCTGTAAATTGTATTAACCGCATTACTTCGTAGTATAACTAGCGATACTTTTTGCAGTTACCTTTCTTTCGAGTGGTATGCTTAAATCGCGGACCGCGTTTTGGCAAACCCATAGCCTCCAATTGATATTCGAACTTCGTTGGTTTGTCTGTGTCTGCCTTTGGATCTTTGCCGTTGGTGGTAAATTCCACACTAAGAAGCTTGCCAAAGAGGAGATGTTGAAGTTGAAGTGAAAATTAGACCTTGGACCAAACAAAGCCTTTGGGCCGCGTGTCTTTCGCTCGTTTTGAGCTATCGTTTGGCAAGAAAGGTTTAATTCCCGAGTTACGTTCATCTCGATAAAAAAATCGTCATTTACGGTGCAGCAGTGTGTTTTCAAACGGTGAAGTCATCATCAATTCATTATTATTCGGTGGATAGAAGTAACGGATTTAGAGCCAAATTCAACGAGTTGAAGCTCCCATTGAGGCTAACAAGTCTGGTGGGGGTGTTGTATCAACACACTACTGTAGTGAAATAGTACTTCGAAGTAGTTGTGAAAGAAAACAAGGTACAGAAATTTCTTATGGTTCCGTAAGTACATACGATAAACATGTAAATCGAGCACCAACTCCATGGGTGGTGGTGAAATCGAAAAGATGTTCTGGAATTTTGGCGGCGTGGTGCAGAATTGCCTCAGGCTGAGCCCTGAGGGTATCCCCGATGCTATATCCAAGCTAACTTGAAAATATTGGTGATCGTGGTCATCTCCAGAGTCTGCTTCATCGTTCCCTGCATTACGAGCCCGCCAATTGGTGTCGGGAGACAAGTGAATTTGAAACTTGTGTCGGAGATGTTTTGTGAACAACTTTCGGAGCAGCTTTTGCGCGTAACCAAAGGCAACGCGAATGAAGGCGCAGCATTTCGGCTTCCTCGCTTCGTAAACGGACTTTTCAAGCCAAAGCTCATGTAAGTTAATGCTGATGCTGCAACGGACACGAAATTTAGCACATGATCGAGCAAAATGGTGGTGAGATTTATGGCCAGAGTCTGAATTCCGCGTATGATGATGCTCTATTTATCTGTGCTCCAGACTTCAAAGCTCACTCTAACAAGCACAAACACACACACCACATCAGCTTATCAAGAAGAAGATGACGCAAGGGTCACCCACCCACCTAGTGCCGTCTCCTCCACTCGTCTTAGCCGAGTACGTCAGTGTGGGGAACTGCGCCGTCCAGCTCGGGAAAAAGGCGTCTCCACCCTCAATCTGCCGCTGCACTCTCGACACGTAGCACGATTCAGCGACTTGAGCGTCCATCGCCTCTTGGTACAGTCGCTCCCCGCCGCCAACGAAAATGCGACTGCAGTTCCGATACTGCGGGTCCGTGTGTGCGAGTTGCAGCGCCTGTTGCAACGTCCGAGCCACTCGCACTCCAGACCAGCGGCCGCCAACAGCTTCAACTTGAGCCTGCGTCGGTCTCTCGAGCGTCGAGGACACGACGATCGTGTGACGGTTCGGGATGGGTCCATCGAACTCCTGGAAGGAGCGACGGCCGACCACCAGCACTTGGTCGCGAGTGGCGGAGCTGAAGAACGACCAGTCGGCTGGCAGGTTCCATGGCAACTTGCCTCGCTTGCCGATCACGCGGTTCACGGAGCAGGCCACGATGAGGGACACCTGCATCCTCCTGCTGTAGCCATCTTTGAAAACTGCTGCCTCATGTGGACCACTTTGATCGAATAGTCAAAATTGCAGGTTATGGCTACATAATATGTAGCCATAACATATTACTGCGGCCAAAGTGGATGGGATACGTATTAATATTACCAAGACGTATTCTAACGCAAATACTTGAGTGAGTACTAGTTCGATCCAACGGGCATTCTACAAGAAGCCATGGAGGACGAGAATGCGTTGCCCCTGCGTGCCGCGGTTCGAATTGTGTCACGGGAGTGTCTCCCTAGCAGCGAGTCCTTGCCACACGTTGAAGAACTTATCGACGGATTTATCGATGACTTTCCGGGACAAAAAGCTTTCAACGCCGCATGTGGCCGAGGTGCTTCCGTGCGAGCTCTCGAGTATCTTCTGGGGCGAGCTGCGCCGGATTGGAACGAGGCAACTCGATCAGCCGCACGAGGGGGACATCTGCACGTACTGCAATGGATGGTAATCAAGCGCCAGGACCGCCGGGGGCCGTGGAGAGTTGATTTTAATGGAGCCTTAGCAGAAGCTGCAGCTCAAGGACACTTAGAGACGGCCAAGTGGCTCTACAAGTATGAATCGAGCGAGCCAGCACGTGGTAGAGCGTTGGGTGATGCTGCCGCCAATGGACATCTAGCTGTGGTTCAGTGGCTCTGGGGGCAAGGAGTTCGGGACCGCGAAATCGATCCGATCGATTTCGCTGCTGCAAACGGGCATTTACAAGTAGTGCAGTGGCTGCATGGACGACGTGGAGGTCGCAGGTTCCGTGAAATAAACTTCGCAGCGGCGGGTGGACATCTCGAAGTAGTCAAATGGCTACACAACAAAGGTGGGGAATGTGGTCCCGATGCCATGGATGATGCAGCCGCCAATGGCCACTTCGAGGTCGTGAAGTGGCTCCATGCGAATATGAAGGAAAGTGTGGGCAACCTGTGCACGGACAAAGCATACGTAGCTGCGACTTGCAATGGGCATTTCGAAGTGATGAAATGGCTCAGCACCCATTATGGTCGGACACACGAAATGACAATTGCGGACGATGCAGCTAGTCATGGGAGGTTAGACGCGCTCAAATGGATGCGCAGTATTGGGTCGGGTCACATCACAGAGCGAGCTATGGATGAAGCTGCGACCAATGGCCATTTGGAAGTAGTCAAGTGGCTACATGCCCACAACAATGGCTGCACCACGGCAGCAATGAATGGTGCTGCGAAGAATGGCTACCTACCGGTGGTAAAGTGGCTGCATGACAATCGTCGTGAAGGATGCACAACCGATTCAATGGTTGACGCAGCGAGCAATGGGCACCTGGACGTTGTCTGCTGGTTGCACGATCACGGCAGTCAAAGCTGCACAGCCGAAACAATTAAACGCGCGGCAGCCAACGGACACTTGGAGGTGGTGCGCTGGCTGTACAAAGAGTTCGGAAATCAATGTTCGCTTGTCGATCTCATGAATTCTGCAGCGGTTGCTGCAATTGGTGGTCACCTGAAGGTCGTGCAAGTGCTAGCGACGAACAGCCAGTTCTCCGATCCAAAGCATTTGACGCCGCTGATGGCGAATGCTTTCATGTATGGAAGGGTGGCGATTGTCGAATGGCTGCTTGGCCTAGGATATCAAGTGCGCGCCAAAGATACTAAATGGGTCCAGGAGCCCAGGAGCTGGGGAACAGCCAAGCCGGAGACGATGCAGATAATTTACAAAGGGTCTGAAGTAAGCGTACCTGATATACGACGATTTATCGTGCGTCGACAGGATATCCGGATGGTTCGGTGGCTGTGGTGTCACGGATGCAACTTGAACACATTCAAGGATCTCCACAGAGCGGTTGGGTGCAATAATATAGTCTTAACGCGGTGGCTAATTGAGAATGGCATACGATTCGACCGAGATGCAACTTGGACCAATTTCTGGTATGATGATTATCTGGAAGTAGTGGAGTGGGTGCCAGAAAGTGATCGCGTGTGGATTGTGCAGGAAGCACTTGCAACTATTGAGGAAGATCGAAGATCCTTAGATAAGGTGTTGTGGGTGCTTGAAAATGTTGAGTTTCGGGACGTCAGCCTACGCAGCGCCATCCGCGATGCTGTCAGTCAAGCTTCGACTAAGAGTCTGCAGTGGATTATAGCGCATCTACAGAATCCGGAAGTCCGAACCTGGTGTTTTGGCTCTCTTGACGAACAAGAGCAAACTGGACCTACCAAACGACAGCGCACGGATTAAATGGATACTCTACCGGTAGTGAAGAAAAGTCGGAGGCGGTATTTGCTATTGTTTTACTGCCATAAATCTTCCCAGCGAATACTTCAAGTAATAAGAGTACGTGCCATTCGTGGTAACGAGATGATTTCATAGTAATCGTAAAACACGAAAACGACAACAAGGTGCCGCTCGGGAGCCGAGTGCGGTAGCGCGGCGCGAACTTAAACTCCTGTTTGGAAGCTTGCTCACCGACGACCACTGCTATCCCAGTCATATCACCCAGTTGTTACTCTCTTTGGTCTCCGTGAATTCGCGTGAAAAATTCTCCATTTTGCTATCACCTCCAGACGCTGAACGCTTATTGCTCTTGCTTCCAACACGAATGCGAGCTTCCGTAATAGCTTCTGACTTTCAAGTACGGCTTCGCTGTCCCTTGGGTTCTCAGTGTGGCGAATTACCTCGTCCAGCATCATAATGCCCTTGTCGACATCTTCTGCCGAGACGTTATCCTGGCGAGCCCACGCTAACGCATTTGCGGCCCTCTCTTGCACCGTCGTCTTAAACAACTCACGAAGGGTGCCCTCAATTTTTCTGGTCGCCCTGCGTCATTGAAAATAATTTGTCAGACACGTTTTCTGCTGTTACCAATACAGTACAGACAACGACGATAAAACCCGCCACACTTGCTAAATTATTACAGTGGTATGGAAAGGCACCATGTACAATGCGCAGTTTTGATTGGCTAAACGGCACCAAAAGTACTCTGTTTGATTAGACTCAGTACATAAAGTGGGTAAATGTGCATAGGCGACACATGACGCGGATTTTTTCGTTACGGGGCTTTTTCCGTCGTTGTCTGTATTGTGCCGAATAAACTTACCCACACAGCTCTGCTCTGATCACAAAACTCGAAATGCTGCCAACATAGGATTTTGCTTCTTCAACGATCTGGTCATACAACTGAAGTAGCTTCGAATAGCGAGGGTCATTTAGAGCCCATGCCACGACCAATGCCAAGGCTTTCGATATCTCGACCGCCTGCTCGTGTGAGGAACCTCTTCTGTCATGGACTAACTAATTCAAGTAGATTGAGGCCTACCTGTAAAATCGTAAATCTAATTGGAAGTAGATGGAGTATTTGTTGCAACACACGGAGTTCACTCTGACCTTTAGCGGAGTGCAGCTTGCAACGCCACCCTCGTTGAATACAGAAAAGCACTATCAAACACCTAGGGATTTAATCAGACAAATCTACAGGGCAGCTACGCATGTTGTTTGGACACGAATTGAGTCGCGTCACTTTGCCGATTTTTGTAGTTGAACCCCCTTTGCTAGGCGATCATCTCTAGTACTTCGTGCTATATTGCAGCACAGTTTACGCGGGCAATTTCGCAGGTTGCTGGTGAGCTCTTCGTTGGGGGCCAACTGGATTCCAGAGTACATGTAAGCCCCAGCTCCACACAGATTTGAATACTGGTACTCTCGATTCTTGTAGCTTTCGTTGACTATCGTGACGCGTACAGCCGAGCACCAGCGCCGCGACAAAATGTTTGCACGGAAGGACATACCGGTAGTAGTACATGGTTTTGGTCCAGAAAGTAGGTGCCCCTGGCGACGATGCCCTCCATATTAGCCGCAAGCGGTGAATATGGATATGACATTCTGTGTACACTGGACCCTCGCACTTGATGTCCGGTCGAACTTCCGGTGGGTCACACTTTTGTACTAATAGAGCTGTCACTGGGGCATTCGTCCGATGAACTGTTCTAAGTACAACCGCTCTACGTTTTGCAAAACAAAACAAAAACTTATGATCTACTTGCAGGTAGATACAATATATCCACGGTTTTGCAAAATAGCCTTAATCTACATGTACTTGAATTGATTAATTCCTCCTGCCAATTGAGATACAATCCACGGCAGGCATCATTCGGACTGTTGACAAGAGCACGCAGGTGAAACTGTAATATGTATCGAAGCCTTCGATTCGAAGGGCACGTGACACCAATCGAATGGGAAAAGGCAGTTTGCGCGCGCAAGGCTCGCACACAGATGCGCCGCACTCACCAGAGAACCACTACAGTGGAGCTTTCATTTCCAATCTGCCGCACCAAGACACAAGAGTCGCTTTCAACTTGAAATCCAAGTGGAATGTCGACGCTACTGCCGAATTGGCGTTCATATCGCCCGAGCCGCGTGCACACTAGTAAAGCTAACCACAGGCTCATTCTCCTTGTGGTTGCTGGTCTCATGGTCTTCGCATTTTTGATCAAAAGTCACGACACACCTACAGCCCCGCTGGCAAGACTGCGGGAGGAGCCCCAAATGCTGTCGGACGCCCATATCGCTGACCCAAGCCAACCAAACATGCTTGTCACCCCGCAACGCGAACCTGACACAATTCAAGACCCGTTTACTGGAACGACTCAGGAATCCTCAACCGAAGCGCCTCAAGAACCCCCGACTGAAGTAGAATCTCAGCCAGTCGACACGCTAGAGGAGGAACCTGAGCCCGACACACCCGAGGAACCGGTGACCAGTGTCCTGCACCCGATCACCCCCGAACAAGAACCGCTCAACCCCGACGTGTCCTTCCGCATCAAATCCTTCAAGGCACAGTTCGACGAGTTCGAAGAGTCCTTCCCGCAGTACGGCAAGGTCGAACCTGGACGGCTCTACCGTATCGAGAACGCACCGGTGCTCGCCCAACTCGGCAACCGAGAGAGTAACTCCGTGCTCATTATCTGCGTGTTCAACGATGCAAACTCGTGGGGAGGCAACCGCACCGTCACGGATTTCTTCGACCTTATCGGGTCCTTTGACTATCCCAAGGAGAAGATCTCCATATCGATGCTCACGTCGTCGTTGGACGAGTTCGCAAAGGTGAGGACGCATTTGAAAAACTACATTCAGCAATACCCGCGACTGTCGGTGATCTTCCGCAACGACTTCGTGCAAAATGGGCTCACGCGCAAAAACCGCCACGATGGGGCTCGCCAAGCCGACCGACGACGCATGATCGCTCGATACCGCAACTACGTTATCATGTCAAGTCTAGAGACGTGGCACCAGCATGTGCTGTGGGTCGATGCAGACGTCGAAATCATCCCAGCACATTTGCTCCCAAAGATGGTTCATTCCGGGTTGGACATCTTGACCCCCACTTGCTTCACCAAGTACAACGGGAGATGGATCAACTACGACCAGAACGGATGGGTAGGACAGCGCGTCGTGCGGCCGGCGGAAGAAAGCGAAGAAGAATATTTTAGGCCGGGCCCACTAAACGTCAAGCTTGTGAACGAAGTAGAAGATAAGTCCAAGCCTTTCACGCCCATGGACTCGGTTGGAGGAACGATGCTCTACGTTCGCGCTGAAGTTCATCGACAGGGCGTGATGTTTCCCATGCACTACGTCATCGGCAGCGAATGGGGCCGAGAGGGCTACGACGGCATTGAAACGGAAGGTTTGTGCTACACGGCGCACTTTTTGGGCTTCAAGTGCTGGGGGATGGTCAATGAAACTATCCAACACACGGCGGATTGAAGGCATTGGCCCAACAGCTACACCACCACAGTGGTCACCGTAATTACATGTAGTCTCAGTTCCAAAATAATCTCATACCCAAAATTAGCACGCCCGGGCGGGCGCGCCCGGGGGGAAACGTAGTTCGTAAGAACATGCTTTGCTTTGCTTTGCTTTGTGGTTTATGCAGCAATATTACAAACAATAACGAAACACGTACACTGTTTCTTGGTCAAATTCATAATTTTTAAGATCGAAACGAGAACTGCCAAATTTTCTTAAAAAACAAAAAGATGATCTGAGGCCGCAGATTTGTCCTTAGAGTTGTCACGTGATGCAACAATTATATAATATAAGGAATGAACCAAAATCAGGTCTCAGGTATATGTAAAGATAGAGGGTTTCTTGTTTTATATTATTTGCATGTATTATAGGCTATAATTTTGCGGTTCTTGTTTTATCTTGATTTGAACCATTAGGGCGAGTGTCTGCGCACATCACAAAGATCTCGTCAGTGAGGAGAACGGTTCATAGGACCATGCAGACAACTTCAGCGACCTCACGCCAGCGAGTACCAGTATCATTCGAACGCCGCCATTGCAGACGGCCTCCACGGTGGATGCCGTCATCAACTTCAACGTGCCGGGCGAGGTGCTGATGGAGCGCATCTCGGGCCGCCGCGTGCATCCGTCCAGCGGCCGCAGCTACCACGTCAAGTTCGCCCCGCCCAAGGTGGCCGGCAAGGACGACATGACGGGCGAGCCTTTAGTTAGTTTTTCAGTGAGGTACATTGAAGTCACTTAGCGCTTTGTCTAACGACTTCTATGTCCGTTCTAGTGACCGCCCCTACGTCGGTCGCTATCTTTTATTTTCAGGCGGTCCAGATTTGCATCTCTCCGCTTCGTGCCGGCTGCCCTATGGGCTGTTGGCCACGACAACCTCTTGTGTCGCGTCTTCCATCTTGTTGTCCAGCCAGTGAGCTAAGTCAGTCTCCAGGTGCTGCATGACTCTGTCCCACTTGGTAGTAGCACTCGAATCTCCCTGTACATGCACTTGGATGCTAGTGCGTGTCCTCATCGCTTCCCGTGCCAGTGTGGTTGCCATTTGGTTGGCCTCATTCACGTGAGTCGTCCATGTTACTACCGTAATCTTGGCTGCCACCCGTCGACATCGCAAATAGATGTCCCGTAGGTGTTTCGCCTTAGGTGGTCTCCTCCGCCGATGCTGCGTGACAATGGTCCAATTACGTGCAGCGGCCAATACTTCTTCCGTGCACAGATGGTAAGCCCAGTCAACAGACCCATATGTGCTGCCATTAAAGTCGTCGTCGCCTTGCCTGCGTACGACATGTGCCCTATCCATACGACCCCAGGCGCCTTCATCTGGTTGCCCGTCCTCACAACAATCGCTCCACAGCCTCTGGTTCCTCCGTGAAAAAAACAACATGTACTCTTGATCTTTGGTGCATGCACTAACTTGCCGTATCCCTGGTCTGACTTGCGTGAATGCGCCCCTCACGATTGCATGCGTGATGTTTCCAATAAGATCTGTCCACTTCGCCCTCAAGTGAAGATGCACCGTCGTATACCCAGTGCGTAATGTTTTTATCAATTTGCCGATATGATGTCCCGCAGTGACATTATTGTTGCAGTCGTCGAAGAACGCCACCCGCCACTTCCATACTGCATGCAAACAATTCCGATTACCGGGGTTTGCACATGGTTTATAAGCATCCGACTCGGATACCTAAACTGGTGGAAGTAGATTAGGTGTTGCACTAATAAGCAGTAAAATGACACTCTGGTTCTTTGGAAGTCTTCAGCACGTGCAGAGAACCCCGTGGTATAGCTGACGGTCGGTGATAAAGTAGTCTCCGTTGGCATTAATATGAAGAACAGGAATTGACAGGTATGGAAAGTCGACGTATCTGGTTAGCGGATCCAGAATAGTAGCTAAAAACAGTTTTGTTAGTCTAATATCACTAACAATTGCATAGTTAGCGATAATAGTACTGCCGATAGAAGAATTCTGGTGCTTTGTAGTGCTAATCGAATAGTAGCGAGAAAAATTCTTTTCCGGACCGGAGAAGTAGTAGTGTTATGGTTGAATGCTCCAGAACTTCAACGCAGAGCCGCCTGGCCCAGACCGTCGTGCACTTCTCCGGCTCGCTTTGTTTTTACCATGGGCTACTTTAACCGGAAAGAGAGCATGACGCTGGTGACCACGCCCGAGGACCTTCCGTACTGGACGACCATCAAGCCCATGATCCTGCCCAAGAGCGTGCCAATCAGTAAATGTACGCGCTGTTCTCGGGTGGCGTCTTCATTTCTGGGGGGCAGATTGAGTACTGGCTCCTGTGAGCCGAGAGATGGTCGTCGTGGAGGAGTACGGAGACTTCGACCACTTCGACCAGGGCATGGAGCTCGTTCCCACCCACACTACTATAGTGCTAGTAACGGATATTCCCGAATACAACACCGACCCCGAATAAAAACCCTTTGACCATTTTTGGATGCGATCTAAAATTAGAAGCCCTACCCGATTTTAAGATCTGTACAAATTATGTGCACACAGGCGTGTACGGTGAGCGCTTCTTGGATAGCTGGCCAACGCCCGATGCTGAGAGTGAGCCAGATACCTTTAAGATCGACAGATTACCGACACGCTGGACGAAGTTGCCATTGTGCACGAGGAATAGCGTCTCTTTGGTCGAGATCAACATTTTGATTGAGGAATAGTAATCCTACCCAAATAAAGACCCTTTTCGTTTTTGCATGAATCTGACCACTCTAAATTTCTGGTGTTTGGTAGAACTAATTGAATAGTAGCAATAAAATGTGGTATTATTAGTACTACCGGTAACGGAAATGCCGGTATTCTATTTATTTAGAAGCGGTCGATGCTTCAGCAACAGGAAATTCACAGTACTCACACAGAAAATCAGCTACTTTTGGTGTATTTTCGGTAACATATAGTATTGAAGGTGATCAGAGAGGGGATTCATTCTTACAGAAGGGGGGGGGGGGGGGGGCAGCCAAATTGCCGGCTTCATATTTGCAAATTCATTCATTTCTCGCGCTTCCTCGTCAGGTGGCTGGGGCGTCTCGCCCATAGCTATTCTATGAGGCCAAGCATGTCTTCTCAGCTGCCGTATTGGCTCAGCGCCTTCGTCGTTGAAGCCTGGCAACCCGGTAGCAGCTGAACGCGCCAGCCAAGGAAGTCCCGTCAGGCCGTTTGCTGTCATCCAGAACGAGTTATGGTTCCGTAAGTGACATAGGGGTGAGTACGATAAACATGTAAATCGAGCCCCAACTAGCTGCTTCCCCATGGGTGGTGGTGAAATCGAAAAGAGGTTCTGGAATTATGGTGGCGTGGTGCAGAATTGCCTCAGGCTGAACCCCGAGGGTATCCCCGATGCTATAGACAAGCTAACTTGAAAATATTAGTGTTCGTGGTCATCTCCTGAGTGTAATGTTACGAGGTGAAGACTTTGGCTGTTGACGCTTGCTGCTCGACACCTAGAGAACCAACTCAAGTCCGGATGAAATGCAAACACGTAGCTTGATTGTTCCCAGTCTCTTTCCTCCTTCACACTTGCTGCTTGTTCTGCTAAATGGAGACTGAGCTTGTCCTACACATGAATGCTGGCCAGCTCCCAGGCTGCCAGCTTCTCCTTCCTTCTCTTGATCCTGCTTCAACCCCTGTCTGCCGCCGCATCTCACACCGTCGTGTCCCTAGATATGCTGCCAGCTTCCAGGGTCTTGATCCAGCGCCGAGAAGTCCGCGCCGCGGAGCACGCATCTTAACACGCCCCCCTCCGACGCTTGCGCCGGAACATTTTAGCTGCTGCTAGGAGGTTGGTCATGCCAATCATTTGGCAGTACTTGACCAAACTGTTCTTCGGCAGCGCTTTCGTGAACATGTCTGCTGGGTTCTCCGTTCCCAACACCTTGTGAATCTCCAACAGGTCCCTCTTTACTTGATCACGAACGTAGTACCATCGAAGCTCGATGTGTCTGGTTCGGCTGTTGTACGTTTGAGCTTTGGCGAGCGCGATCGCGGCTGTATTGTCCACTCCTAGCGTCAGCTTACTTTTCTTCTGGATCACGACCAGAGCTTCATTCAGCATGTTGACGATTCCTCGTCCCTCCATGACCGCCTCGCAGGCGGCGACATATTCAGCTTCTGCTGTCGATTGAGCCACAATGGTCTGTCGGCGTGCTACCCAGGCCACCGCTCCTCCGGCAATAGTCGTCACGAACCCCGTGACACTCTTGCGTGTTTCCGGGTCATTCCCCCAGTCAGCGTCGCTGTGCCCGCTTACCAAGATCTGGTCGGTGACGACTTTGTCGTTTGAGTACTTGATGCCTTGCCGGGACGTAGCCGCCAGGTACCGCAAGATTCGCTTCACTGCGCCCCCGTGCTTCTTCGACGGGTTGCTTACAAAGCGACTCAAGTATCCAACGGGGAAAGCAATGTCGGGGCGAGTGCTGGTAGTCAGGTACATCAGAGATCCGATAGCTGCACGATAATCAAAAGAAATATCTTCGTTTTTCTCGGACTCCTCGTTTGGCTTGAACTTGACGTTGGTCTCCATTGGAGTGGCGCTTCCGTGAGCTTCACCATAGCCGAACCGATCCAGAACTTCCTTACAGTACTGATCTTGGTGGATCAGGATGCCGCTCTCACTCTGCTCAATCTGCACGCCTAGGAACTTGTTAGCTAGACCGCCATCCTTAAATCCGTACTTCTTGTCGAACTCGAGGAAGAGTTGGGTCTTGTAGTCCTCCGAGTTCGTCGCGAGGACCACGTCGTTCACGTAGAGCGGGATAAGAGCCAGCACTCCGTCCTTGTATCGGACATACAGACAGGGTTCTGTCTCCGTGTTGTCATATCCCTGGGATCTCAGGAACTTGTCCACTTCTTCGTACCATTCTGCTCCGGACTGATGTAGACCATAGAGAGCATGGTCTACCCGGTAGACTTTTCCTTTCGGCCAAGGAAAACCAGGAATTCCCCTCACAAACTGCTTGATCTTCAGAAGCGCGTTGAGGTAAGCTGTGTTGATGTCTCCTTGATAGAGAGTCAGTCCCAACTTTGCTGCCACAGCCACTACGACGCGGAAGGTCACCATTCTGGCCACAGGGGAGAAACTCAGCACGTAGTCAACTCCAAATTCCTGCGAGTCACCCCGGCCGACTAGTCTCGCTCGCCATCGAATGACATATCCATCCGTGTCAGTCTTGGGTTGATATCTCCACATAGTACTCAGGAGGTTCGTGCGATTTGGCATCTCATCTTCATCGATCATCACGAAGACTCCTTTCGAGAACATCGCATCAACTTCTTGCTTCATTGCCTTCAGCCATTCTTCTTTCTGCGGGGATTTCATCGCCTCGCGAAAGTTTCGAGGTGTCGTTACTTCTTTGCTGCGCCAGCGCCTCTCTTGATGCTCACCGTTCTCAGCTTCTGCATGGTCCTGCTGGCAATAGCTGGCGAAGATTTGATAGTCGTCTAGATGCTTTGGGCGGCGACGTTCATCTTCGCTGCGTAGAGTCATCCGCGTCGGCTGACCTTCGAGCATCCGCTGGCGCTTCGTTTCGCGGACATCATCCAGCTCAGCTTCCAGTGACGTCCTATGTTGGCCCGTTAGCACTTCGGGCACCATACAGACATCCATGCCGTTTCCAGCATCAACAGCAACGATGCTCCGCTCCTCATTCGGAGGCTCAGGGTATTCCGGGCGCTGATCTTCGTCTTGCTCTCTGGTCTCATTACGGGCGTCTGTTTCTTCATCTTGGAGTGGTACGTGCATGTAGGCGTCTGATACGTTTTGGACATTCCACTGCCACGGGTCGAAAGAGGGTTCACTGTCATCGCTCGGAGTCTCATCCAGGGTCGACTCAGTGCTCTCCTGCTCCGTGCTTGGGGTCGGCTCCTTTTCAGGTTCTACCTCCGACGAGCCTTCGTCAGGATTAACTGGTAGTTCGGCTTTATGTTCCTCCTCACTAGCAACTTCATCTTGACCGAGCTCTACTTCAGCAAATAACGCGGGGTCAGGTGGGGCCTTCTCCTCCAGGTCTTCGTCTTCCCCGAGACGCTGCCACTCCTTCGGCTCAGCAGCCGGTTGGTCAGACTTTCTAAGGAAGGTAGGATATTCAGACGTGGTGTTCCATCCATCGGTGGCAGGTTCGTCGTCCATGACAACGTCTGGCATCTCGTCCAGATCGTCGTAGTCCATGAGATCCGGGTCTGACGGGTCTGCTGCTCGCGCGGGCGGCAACTCGTCCGGGTCCTCCATGGTATTCTCGACGTTGATCTGCTCCTCAACATCACTCTCATCGAAGTCGCTTTCATCAGTCGGCTCCAGAGCTTCATCCTCCAGCGAGTGAATCCACTCTGCGGCTGCCGGCGTGTACCCTTCGGAGTACCGGTCCTTGAACACGATGCCTTCATTGATATGGGCGTGCTCGACACGTTGCACAACTCGTTCCGGCGGGAAGTACACGTCAAATCCGGCTTGGCCTTCACGATATCCTGCCAGAAACCCAATCCGACAGTTCTCGTCCATCTTTCTGCGCGACAGCGCAGTTGGCTTGTGCGCATAGGCGATCGACCCAAACTTCTTGATGCGATGCATGTCGGGCTTCTTCCCGAACATCATTCGAAAAGGAGTGTCCTTAATGGTCTCGTGGTAGCACCTGTTCCGCACGTAGGCCGCCATCTTTAAGGCGTGCATCTTCAACGACGGAGGGAATCCTGCTGCTATCAGCATGGTCTTCATCATGTGCACTAGAGTCTGGTGAGCTCTCTCGCACGGGTTGAGGTGAGAGCTGTGTGGTGAGTTCGGCAAGAACTCGATACCTTTGCTCTGGTACCACAGCTTCATCTCGTCGTTCTCGAACTCACCTCCTCCATCGGTGATGACCTCCTTCACCTTGCACGTTGGGTGCTGTCGGTCCGCCCACTCGATGTATCTGATCATCTCAGCGTTAACCTCCGGGGCGTTTTTTGTCTTCAGGGGGTACACCGTCGTGAAGCGCGTGTAGCCATCTACAATTACCAACACCGGCCCGTCTTGTTCGGGGAAAAGTAAGTCCGCAAATATCACCTCGTTCTTTCGGCTAATCTCTCGGTCGATGTTCTTCTTCGCTGGCGGTTTGCGTTGTTTTCCCAGTTGACAGTCTTCACAGTCGACGTGCACTCTCTGTCGGAGCATCATTCCCTTCACGAGTCGATTGTCCACCATCGTTTTCAGGAATCGCGTGCACAAATGCCCCAGCCGTTCATGCCAGGTCTGCAGGTCAGCTGCCCCATCCGCAGCGGATATGTTCGCACTGGGGGTCTTTGCTGGGTTGCTTTTCTTCACTGGGCAGTTCTTAGGTTGCGACTTCAGCTTCTTGGCCAGCACGAAGTCGTTCACCGCGTCAAACGTGTACATCCCATGCTGGTCTTGGCCGACCTCCATGATCAGCTCGTCTTCTCGCCACAGCTCGAACTTCGTCTGTCCGGAACGCCCATGGTACTCCACTGCATACCCTTGGTCTTCAGCCTGTGAGTGCGACAGCAGGTTCCGGCAGTTCGGGACGTGGTACGCGTCCAGCAGGTTCATTGTCATCTTCTTCCCATTGCGTTCCACGACCAGCTCGACCGTTCCGTGCCCGGCGGGAGCTGCTGCGAACTGTTTCTTGAATCCCCTCACTTTCTCGGCGTCCTTGCCAAAAGGTGTGTATTCTGTGAAGTACCGGCGATCTGACACAATATGGACGTTTGCCGCGTTGTCGAAGCACCACTCCTCGACTGCGCCGACATTTCCATCTCCAGTGCGTACTGACAGGTCTTCTCCGTGAGGTTCACCGCGTCTGGAACTTGTTTCTTCCCCAGCTGTGTCTTCCTTCACATTGTTTGGGGCCCGAACTTGGTTGTCCTCGCCGCCGTGTTCCTCTTGGCCCTCACCAACTCGCACCCGGCTGGTGTAGATTGCCTGCTTTTGGCTTGAGGTAGTCGCCTTCTTCGGGCAGTCCTTCTCCAAGTGTCCAGGTTTGTGACACCCGAAGCAGTTTCCCTGCTGCTTGTCGGTCTTCTTGGCCGCAAACGTGGCAGATCTCTCCGGAGTCATGACCTTAGCCGCAGCATTTCCGCCTTGCCCTTGGGACGCCTGTCGGGCTTGATGCTGGGTGGTCTTCGGCTTCTGTCCCTGCGACAGTGGTTGTGGCGAAGCATTGGCGGCGTTCGTCACTCCAATTTCCCGGTCGCACCGGTTGTAGCTGTCCAGGCGGATGATCTGGTCCCTCAGCTTCTCTGGCGTGTCTACCTCGCTGGCTCCCATCTCGACCATGCCTCGCAGGCGGTCAAAGCGGGGGTTGGATGGCAGCGATCGAATGAGTAGGTTCGTGAATATCGGATCACGCATGTCAGCATTCAGAGCGGCAAGCTGGGCCTTCAGCAGGAACATGTTGTTCACGTGCTGCTGGACGTCCCAGTTCGGCTTGCACTTGGCCGCTTGCAACCGGTTAAACAGGATGATCTCCTGGTTAGTCCTGGTCGCCGAGTTGGTCTTGTCCTCGTACGTGTCCTCCAGGTACTTCCACATGGCTGCCCAGTTGGTCTTGGGCATCACTTGCTGGCCCAGTTCCATAGACAGCGAAGCCATGATGAGGTGCTCGACCTTCATCTGGGCGTCGGCAAACTTCTTCTTCGCAGCGTCGTCTGCACTCGAAGCAAGAGTCTCCTTGCCCGTCGCGTACTCCAGAACATCCTTGTCCGCAAACACGAACTCCATCATCCTCTTGTAATACGTCCAGCACTGGCCGTGCCAGTTCACCGGGCGTCCGTTCTTGTTGAGTTCCACCTTTGACGACATCTTGTGCGTGTCTTGCTGGCCTTGCTGCCAGCTTGGGCTCATAACCCTGTTACGAGGTGAAGACTTTGGCTGTTGACGCTTGCTGCTCGACACCTAGAGAACCAACTCAAGTCCGGATGAAATGCAAACACGTAGCTTGATTGTTCCCAGTCTCTTTCCTCCTTCGCACTTGCTGCTTGTTCTGCTAAATGGAGACTGAGCTTGTCCTACACATGAATGCTGGCCAGCTCCCAGGCTGCCAGCTTCTCCTTCCTTCTCTTGATCCTGCTTCAACCCCTGTCTGCCGCCGCATCTCACACCGTCGTGTCCCTAGATATGCTGCCAGCTTCCAGGGTCTTGATCCAGCGCCGAGAAGTCCGCGCCGCGGAGCACGCATCTTAACAGCCTGGCAACCCGGTAGCAGCTGAACGCGCCAGCCAAGGAAGTCCCGTCAGGCCGTTTGCTGTCATCCAGAACGAGTTATGGTTCCGTAAGTGACATAGGGGTGAGTACGATAAACATGTAAATCGAGCCCCAACTAGCTGCTTCCCCATGGGTGGTGGTGAAATCGAAAAGAGGTTCTGGAATTATGGTGGCGTGGTGCAGAATTGCCTCAGGCTGAACCCCGAGGGTATCCCCGATGCTATAGACAAGCTAACTTGAAAATATTAGTGTTCGTGGTCATCTCCTGAGTCTGTTTCATCGTTCCCTGCATTGCGAGCCCGCCAATTGGTGTCGGGAGACAAGTGAATTTGAAACTTGTGTCGGAGATGTTTTGTGAACAACTTTCGGAGCAGCTTTTGCGCGTAACCAAAGGCAACGCGAATGAAGGCGCAGCATTTCGGCTTCCTCGCTTCGTAAACGGACTTTTCAAGCCAAAGCTCATGTAAGTTAACGCTGATGCTGCAACGGGCACGAAATTTAGCACATGATCGAGCAAAATGGTGGTGAGATTTATGGCCAGAGTCTGAATTCCGCGTACGGCGCCCTATTTATCTGTGCTCCAGACTTCAAAGCTCACTCTAACAAGCACAAACACACACACCACATCAGCTTACCAAGAAGAAGATGACGCAAGGGTCACCCACCCACCTAGTGCCGTCTCCTCCACTCGTCTTAGCCGAGTACGTCAGTGTGGGGAACTGTATCGTCCAGTGCGGGAAAAAGGCGTCTCCACCCTCAATCTGCCGGTGCACTCTGGACACGTAGCACGATTCAGCGACTTGAGCGTCCATCGCCTCTTGGTACAGTCGCTCCCCGCCGCCAATGAAAATCCGACTGCAGTTCCGATACTGCGGGTCCGAGTGTGCGAGTTGAAGCGCCTGTTGCAACGTCCGAGCCACTCGCACTCCAGACCAGCGGCCGCCAACAGCTTCAACTTGAGCCTGTGTCGGTCTCTCCAGCGTCGAGGACACGACGATCGTGTGCCGGTTCGGGATGGGTCCATCGAACTCCTGGAACGAGCGACGGCCGACCACCAGCACTTGGTCACGAATGGCGGAGCTGAAGAACGACCAGTCGGCTGGCAGGTTCCATGGCAACTTGCCTCGCTTGCCGATCACGCGGTTCACGGAGCAGGCCACGATGAGAGACACCGGCAGACACCTGCATCCTCCTGCTGTAGCCATCTTTGGAAACTGCTGCCTCATGTGGACCACTTTGATTGGATCCATTTCATAACCAGCAAATTCGAGAGTTTCGAAGACATTCCGGTGGGCGACCACGGAATTTATTGCATCCAATGTTCAAAGTGCTGGAACATCTCGGAGCTTTTACCAAGACGTATTTTAACGCGTGAGTGAGTGAGTGATTGACCCTCCAGTCTTTAAAAAAGTGGAAGACAAGTTCTCATTCTACAAGAAGCAATGAAGGACGAGAACGCGTTGCCCCTGCGTGCCGCAGTTCGATTTGTGTCACGGGAGTGTCTCCCTAGCAGCGAGTCCTTGCCGCATGTTGATGAACTTATCGACGGATATATCGATGACTTTCCGGGACAAAAAGCTTTCAACGCCGCATGTGGCCGAGGTGCTTCCGTGCGAGCTCTCGAGTATCTTCTGGGGCGAGCTGCGCCGGATTGGAACGAGGCAACTCGATCAGCCGCACGAGGGGGACATCTGCACGTACTGCAATGGATGGTAGTCAAGCGCCACGACCGCCGGGGGCCGTGGAGGGCTGATTTTAGTGGAGCCTTAGCAGAAGCTGCAGCTCAAGGACACTTAGAGACGGCCAAGTGGCTTGACAAGTATGAATCGTGCGAGCCATCACGTGGGAACGCGTTGGGTGATGCTGCCGCCAATGGACATCTAGTTGTGGTTCAGTGGCTCTGGGGACAAGGAGTTCGGGACCGCGAAATCGATCCGATCGATTGCGCTGCAGCAAACGGGCATTTACAAGTAGTGCAGTGGCTGCATGGACGACGTGGGGGGCGCTGCTCCGTGAAATAAACTTCGCAGCGGCGGGTGGACATCTCGAAGTAGTCAAATGGCTACACAACAAAGGCGGGGAATGCGGCCCCGATGCTATGGATGATGCTTTATCAGGAGGAAGACGCTAGCTTGGGGGAGGGCGTGCGAAACGAAGAGTGCCGCCCCCACAGTTCAGACGGATGGAAGCTTCGCGAAGCTTCCACAGCCGCCCTACGTCTGCATGTCTATTTTAACTTGGTTTCACTATACCTACGGTAAAGGTGAGTCATACTTATAACTACCTCCTATTGGCTTACCTTTCTACCAATCAGATACACTGGTCCCTTCTCTGGTTGCGCGTCCCTTCCGACTTGTCATTCCCGAAAAAGAGCGAGAGCCGCGACGTGTCCAGCTGTCATCTGGGGAATTAGTCCGACCTCGCTTCTCCTTCGCTCCGGCCTGGTAGTTGGAGGCTTGGATTGGTTCCTTGGATCGATGGCTGTGTCGCACGCGGTTACACCTGCTGCCGGAATGCCTTCTCCTGCTTCCGTGCGCTCGGCTTCGCCCTCAGCGACGGCTTCTCGTGTTGTTGCGGCTCCGCCGCCTGCGTCGCCCTCAGCGGCAGCTGCACTGTCCACGCCACCTCCTGTCGCTGCCTCGCCGGCAGCGCATGATGAGCCCCTTCGGACGCGCTGGTTGCTGACACCGCAGACCCTGCTGGTGACGCTAGCGATGGTGACTCCAGTCCCAACCAAAGTAGCGCGCGTGTGTGGGACTATTTGGAGCGCAACAGTCGTTATCCAAGGCTTGATTCTCCGAGCTCGGTCACCGGCGTCGCCGTCTGTGTCGCCTGCACCGCCTGCGTCGCCAGCCCCGCACGAGGATGCTGCTGTTGTATCGGCTGGTGGTCTTTCTCCACCCTCGCGTCTTCAGGAGATGATCAACCGGGTTGAGGTCGAAGGTGAGGGCGCCGACGACGTGGTGGTTGACGAAGATGATACGGTTACCACGGCTGCGCCTGATGCTTCCCCAGATCATGGGTCTGGGCTTTTCGATGAAAGTGGCGATAAAGAAGAGCTACCTCGGACTCAGCGTTCGCGCTTGCGTCGTGTTGACGAGACTTCGACGTGGCATCCGATGCCGCTCCCGCCGGTGCCCAAGAAACATCCATCAAACAATCGGAAGAACCATTACGACCCGAACGTGCCTTGGGACTACGACACTGTTGTTGACATCGTCCGTCTCTTGGATGTTGAAGGCAAGGCTCCACACCGTTGCTACTTGGTTGAGTGGGAGGTCACTCCGCTGCAGCTAAGCTGGGTCTGGATGGAGCAGCTCGACAAACCGTCGACGCGATACATGATGAGGCTTGTGGATGATTGGAAAGCTTCGGGGGACCCACGAACCTTCTGTGGATGGTTTGGCGAGCGTGATACAGCGTCGGAGGCTGGTACTTGCTTCATGGATGCGTTCCGCTCTGCTTTGTACTACCTCGGTCAGCCGGATCTTGTCACGATGGAGATGTGGGACGCGTATGAAGACACGCGACCTGAAGCCATTCAGTATGGTGTGTCTCGCGACGACGCGGCCCAGTTCTTTAAGCTTCTCCAGCGCAACAGTGTGCCGCTGAACTACGACGTCCTTCTCCGGAATGCTCTTCCAGCTTCAAGTGCCAACATCGTGACTCTCCAAGACGTTTGCCGCAAACAAGCACCTGGTGTTTACATCGTCAGCACGGGTCGCAATGACGACGGGCACTGCTTTGTTGTGATTAACCGTGGTCCGGAGAAGCTACTTCTTGCTCTTGACAGCTTCAACGCTTGCAAAGATCCGCCGGTGGACATTCTTGCTCTGAGTAACCAAATGTGGATTCAGCACGTAAAATGGATGGCGCAAGTGGAGCTTCAGCCTGGGTACAACTGTCGTCACGGCAAGCGCAAGTCGAACACGCAGAAAAAGCGGGAGAAGCGCATGAAGCAGCAGGCTCTCCAGCAAAAGGGGATGTAATACGGGAATACATGTAGGCCTGTGGGCCCCCCTTCCGCTGTTCTTGCTTCACCGTTTTCGACGCTTTTTTCGCCTTGCCGATTCAAACTCCGCGATGGGATCCGGGACTTGCGATAAATTTTCAACCGGTTCCCAGGTTTGTTTCTCTTCGCCCACCCACTCCACAAGATATTGGGTCCGTCGTTTTCGAGTGCGCTTTCCACGTAAAGCTTTCACGATCTGGCCAATGCTGCCGTCGGCTAAGATTACGTCACTTGGTCGCAACAACCGTGTCGGCTCCTTGTACGGCTTCAACGACGCCGTATTGAAGACGGGGTGCAGCTTGTTGCCAGCCTGAATGTTGAGCTCGTACGCATGGTTATGAATCTTCCCCACCACACTGTACGGTCCAATCCACTTTGGCCTGAACTTGGTGGAGTTGGGCAAGCCAGAATGCTTCGGGTCCAGATGCTGCGTGCTCAAGTAGACTTTGTCGCCAACTTCAAAGACTTGTTCAACACGGTTTTGGTCGTAGACGTCGCGCATCCGTTCTTGGGCCTGAGCTAACGCTTCGCGACAGCGTAAGAGGATTGCCGCTTGTCGCTCATGAAACTCTGCCCCACGTCGACTCTTTGGAACACTCTCGAGTTGCTCGGATGCAAGTTGAAGTGGGTTCAACGGAATGTAGCCGAGATCGGCTTCGAACGGCGCAAGCTTCGTGCTGGAGTTGACGGTCGAATTGATCGCGAACTCAGCGTTGGCAAGATGGACGTCCCAGTCGTCTTGAAGTGGGCCGACGAAACACCGGAGATACTCTTCCAAGGTTCGGTTCATGCGCTCCGTCTGTCCGTCGCCTTGAGCTCGATGTGCTACAGTCATGCTAAGCTTCGTCCCGATGGACTTGAAAACATGCTGCCAGAAGGCAGACACGAACTTCCTGTCGCGGTCGGAGACGATATTCACTGGCATGCCATGTAACTTCCAGATGTTGTTGATGAATAGCCGAGCAACACCTTCAGCGTTCACGTTCTTGGTAGTTGGCACGAAATGACACCGCTTGGTCAACCGATCGACGACGACCCAGATGGAGTCGATGTCCCGCTTCGTTCGCGGAAGATCGGTGATGAAGTCCATGGAGATGGATCTCCAACGCTCGTCGGGGATGCTCAGTGGTTCGGGTAACCCAGGCGGTTTGGTTAACCGCGGCTTGTTCCTCCGACAAGGCTCGCAGTCAGCGATGAACTTCTGGATAGACTACAACATCTTCGACCAGTACCAGTGGCGCGCAAGCGTCAAATACGTGCGCTCAGCGCCGGGATGGCCTCCGTAGTTGGTATCGTGGCACTCGCTGATAATTGTCTGGCGCAACTTCACATCGTTGGGCACGACAATTCGTGGAGCGTCATCTACTGGTGTTTGATACCAGAGTAACCCGTTCGCTTCGGAGTAGCATCGGTACTTCTTGTGCTGCTGGCTTTCCCGCTTCGGTTTTGAGTTGGATTTTCGCTTCTTGATCGCCGCCAAGATGGTTTGAATATCGCGGTCCTTCTTGTACGACTTCTTGATGCGGCTAATCAACTCGGAGTCACCGGATACTTCGCTGATCGCCAGACTAAACGATGTGTTATCAAAGCTGGTCACGCTTAAGTCATGGAAGAACTTGGTCTCCGGCTGCAAGTCTGGCCTTCGGCTCAGTGCGTCGGCAATGCCGTTCTTTGCCCCAGGTAGATATGAGAACACTGGTTGGTACTCCGCGAGGATATCATACCAGCGTGCCAGTCGGCGGTTGGCCATCTTCTGTGTGAACAGTCCTTCGAGGCTCTTGTGGTCGGTCTCGACAATGGGTGGCTTGTCCAGACAGTAGATCCGAAACGCCGACAACGCGTGGACAATCGCTAGTAGCTCCTGCTGCTGGGTCGGGTAGTTGAGCTCCGCTGATTTCATCTTGCGGCTTGTGTACGCAATTGGTCGCTCAACTCCGTCAACGACCTGGAGCAAGACTCCGCCGACGGCAAATTTGCTTGCGTCGGTACGCAGATGCATGGGCTGTTTGAAGTCCGGCAAGTGCAATACTGGTGGGTTGCACAGTCGGCGCTTCAGCTCCTTGAAATTCTTCAGCTGCTCGTCGCTGAAATGGATTTTGGCATTTCTCTTGTTCTTCTTCTTCAATAGCGCGAACATGGAGGCTGTCAGAGATGCGTACCCTGGACAGAATCGCTGAACGTAACCAGTCAAGCCAAGGAAGCTGTGAAGCTCCTGTTGCGTCCTCGGTACCGGCCAGTCCTTGATGGTCTGCACCTTGTCTGGATCCATCCGAACTCCCTTGCGCCCTACGAAATCTCCGAGACACGGGATCTCGTCGGCGCAGAAGACACACTTGGACAACTTGACGTACAACTTGTTGTCACGCAAGATGTCGAGTGTTTCACGTAGTGCATCAAGGTGGTCTGCAATCTTCGGTGACTTGGTGAAAATGTAGATGTCATCGTAGAACGACTTCGTGTTCTTCAAGTCCCGAAACAGCTTCGACGTCAACCGGTGCATCGTAGCTGGTGCGTTGCAGACTCCCATGGGAAGAACAAGGTACTCCCAGAGTCCATTCGGTGCTTGGAACGCAGTGAACTTGACGTCTTCTTCTCGCATGCGCACCTGGTAGTACGCAGACATCAGGTCCATTGTGGAGAACCAGTACGCACCGGACATGGCGTCCAAGATGTCTTCCTTCCTCGTCATTGGGATACTTTGACGTACGGTGTTCGAGTTCAAGTACCGGTAGTCATGAACAATTCTCCAGCCAACTGGTTTCCGAACACAGAATGTTGGGGCTGCATGGGGACTGATGCTTGGTCGGATAAGCTTTTTCTTCACCATGTCTATGACCCAACGCACGATTTCACGCTGCTGCTCTGGCGACTGTCGCCACTGCTGCCGACACATCGCGAGATTCGGATCCTTCACGTCGATCCTTGTTCAATTTCACGTTTCTCTGGTAACCCTTCGGGTAGTTCGGGCCGAAACACGTTGTCCTTATACTCTTTGAGAAGGTTGAAAGCTGGATTCTCTCGAAAGGTGTCCCAGTCCGTTTCCAGATAGCGCTGTGCTTTCGCACTCCCAACGTTGTCGGGTTGATCTCGGCGTTGCAGTGAACGTGCAACTTGCTTGATCATCTCGTTCGACAGCACCAACATGAAATCGGGTTCGTCGGCCGTCTTGGTCTTGATTCTCAGGAACTTTAGCAACTTCTTGCGGGTGATGTATTTGGTTTGTACACCACTCTCGTCAACAACACCTATCGTGAACACCTTCTCCACGACGTTGTGTTTACCCTTGGTACTGCTGCTTCCATCAGCTTCGCTTACAGTACTCTCGCGCTCTGACGTCGCAACGACGTCTTCTCCAGCTGAACCCTTGCCAGCTTGCGCGTCATCGTGTCGTCCTCGGACAACACTTGGGGACTTCTTCTGCACTGTGCCACCAACAGCTTCAACCGTGAGCTTCACATCCGTTTCCAGCGCGGCACCTCGACGGGAATCGGGTCTTTTCGCCGACAGGCCTTTCGCCTCGACAGATCTCCGAAGCCCGGAGGCAATCACCGGTCCGCCTTCCTCGATCGGCTCACAGGTCTCTTCTGCTCGATTCCAGTGCAGAGTTTTCGTTATTGTTCCTTCGATTCGTCGACTCCTCCAGTCAACTTGCGGCTGCATGTCCTCGAAGAACGGTATTCCAAGGATACAGTCAAATTCGCCTGGGATCGCGTAAACAACTGCAACGCATTTGTAGACGTCGTGCAGTCCCGAAACCAGAATCTCCATCGGTAGAACTTCCAGCTCCGCCTCGACAATTTGGTTGTCTCCTAGCTTGACACGAATGCTCTTGTCGTTAAACTTGGTTGTCTGAAGCCGATGTTCCTCGACCCAACGCTTCGATACGTAGATCGTGGTGGCTCCACAGTCCAACAACATGCTTCGTGTGGCGAGACACTTGTCACCAACACTGACTTCACCCGTTACGGAGAACAGTGGACGTGACTTGTAGACCAGAGGGTTTTCACACAGAACGTTCAGGCTGATATTCTCAATCTTTAGTGTTCCGGTTACACTCTCGGCCACGCCAGGACCCTCATTCACTGACGTGGTTGCTCGTTTCCCTGCTTCTCTTGCTCCTTCTTCCAGAGGAAACAGTTGGTCTTGATGTGACCAGGTTTCTTGCAGTGAAAGCAGGTACGGCCTTCAGTACGCTTGGAGTCAGACCTCGGCTTGAACCGTCCCTTGCCACGGAAAGTTTTCCCCTTGAATGACTCGTCTTGCTTTGGAGCTTGGTCAGCAGAGATCTTCCTCTTGTTTTGATGGGACTGGCGGTCACGCACGTCCTCCGCGAAGTGAGTAACCTCGTACTTGATAGCCAGGACCATAGCTGCGCTCAACGTCTCTGGATTCTCGAGCTTGACGTAGCTACGGGTACGCGGCTTGAGACCGTTGGCGTAATTCAGTACCTGGTCAAGTACGCTCATGCCCTCAACTCGGAAGATGAGAGCCGAGTACTCGCCGTTGTAGGTCTCGATATCCGCCGTTTGCTTGAGTCGCTGAAGCTTCTCTCGCAAAACGGCCTGGTAGTTCGACGCCTCGAAGTGTTGGAGCGCATGCTCACGGAAGACCCCCCACGTGTGCTCCTCACTTCTCGTCGTCGACGACCATTGTAGGAACCAACCCGATGCCGGCTTCTCCATCGCCGACCCTGCGATTCCTGGTAGACGCGCGCTTGCGTCCTCGATTGGGATTCCGTTGATGCGGCATGCGTTCTCAATCTGGAACAGCCATTCGCGTACGTCCTCTCCCCGCTTGCCTGTGAACTTGGGCAGATTCGTGGGCACTCGCGTGCGCCCTGCCATCGCTTGGTTCAGGCGGTCGATCTCAGCTTGTAGCTGGACATGGGCTCCTTGTAGTCAGGTTGCTGGGACCAACAAGTGCTACCAGGAGGAAGACGCTAGCATGGGGGAGGGCGTGCGAAACGAAGAGTGCCGCCCCCACAGTTCAGACGGATGGAAGCTTCGCGAAGCTCCACAGCCGCCCTACGTCTGCATGTCTATTTTAACTTGGTTTCACTATACCTACGGTAAAGGTGAGTCATACTTATAACTACCTCCTATTGGCTTACCTTTCTACCAATCAGATACAGATGCAGCCGCCAATGGCCACTTCGAGGTCGTAAAGTGGCTCCATGCGAATATGAAGGAAAGTGTGGACAACATGTGCACGGACAAAGCGTACGTATCTGCGACTTGCAATGGGCATTTCGAAGTGATGAAATGGCTCAGCGCCCATTATGGACGGAGACACGAGATGACAATTGCGGACGATGCAGCAAGTCATGGGAGGTTAGACGCGCTCAAATGGATGCGCAGTGTTGGATCGGGTCACATCACAGAGCGAGCTATGGATGAAGCTGCGGCCAATGGCCATTTGGAAGTAGTCAAGTGGCTGCATGCCCACGATAATGGCTGCACCACGGCAGCAATGAACGGTGCTGCGAAGAATGGCTACCTGGCGGTGGTAAAGTGGCTACATGACAATCGTCGCGAAGGATATACAACCGATGCAATGGTTGATGCAGCGAGCAATGGGCATCTGAACGTTGTCTGCTGGTTGCACGATCATCGCACTCAAAGCTTCACAGCAGAAACAATTAAACGCGCGGCAGCCAATGGACACTTGGAGGTGGTGCGCAGGCTGTACAAAGAGTTCGGAAATCAATTTTCGCTTGTCGATCTCATGAATTCTGCAGCGGTTGCTGCAATTGGTGGCCACCTGAAGGTCGTGCAAGTGCTAGCGACGAAAAGTCAGTTCTCCGATCCAAAGTATTTGACGCCGCTGATGCCGAATGCTTTCATGTATGGAAAGGTGGCGATTGTCGAATGGCTGCTTGGTCTAGGGTATCAAGTGCGCGCGAAAGATATTATATGGGTCCAGGAGTCCAGGAGCTGGGGAACAGCCAAGCCGGAAACGATGCAGATAATTTACAAAGGATCCGAAGTAAGCATTCCCGATGTACGACGATTTATCGTGAGACGACGGGATATCAGGATGGTTCGGTGGCTGTGGTGTCACGGATGCAACTTGCACACATTCAAGGATCTCCACAGAGCGGTTGGGTGCAACAATATAGTCTTAACGCGGTGGCTGATTGAGAATGGCATACGATTCGATCGAGATGCAACTTGGACCAATTTCTGGTACCGTCGAGTGACATCAGACTTGGATAGCGGTGGATATCCGGGACAAAACTTATCCAGGTTGGAGTTGACAAAACTGTGAATATGTTGTAGAAACATGCGAAATGGAACCCTTCCTCGCTTCACAACCTCACAAAATTCATTTTCAGCCGCACATGTACAGTAGTGTCGACATGTCCATCTCGCCAACAAACTTGGCCACGGCATATATATACACCAGATCGTCCGGGCTCAGCGCGTCTAGCTCGTAAACCTCTACGCTGAGCGCGGTGCTGGTGGCGTCCCGCACGGGGAAGATGTAGTGCTCGGGCGGATCCCACAGTGTTAAATGTATTCTTGAGACATGGCCTGCGGGGCTTGGTGCTGTTGAGCTTCAAGCTCACGTACGGGTCGCTCTTGCAGCACGCGACGCTAAAATCGCTGAACAGCAGGCCCGCAGCACTGCGCAGCGTCAAGTGTTGGTCCAGCACTTGACGCTGCTGGAGCCTTGGACGCTACCTATCGTTTTTCATATGCAAAATTGAAGGCTGTTCGGTAGGCTTGACAAAAGTGACAGGAGCCTGCATCTGATAGACTGTGAAGATGGTCCATCTTGACAGGAGCATGCATCTGATAGACTGTGAAGATGGTCCATCTTCACAGTCTATCCTGTCGTAGATGGATGAGTTTTGTCCCAGATATCCATCAGTTTTGTCACCGCTATCCAAGTCTTATGTCACTCGACGGTATGAGGAGTGGGTGCCAGAAAGTGATCGCGTGTGGGTTGTGCGGGAAGCGCTTGCAACTAATGAAGAAGATCGAAGATCCTTAGAGAAGGTGCTGTGGGTGCTTGAAAATGTTGAATTTCGGGACGTCAGCCTACGCAGCGCCATCCGCAATGCTATCAGCCAAGCTTCAACTAAGAGTCTGCAGTGGATTAAAGCTCATCTACAGAATCCGGAAGCCCGAACCTGGTGTTTTAGCTCTCTTGACGAACTACCAAACGACTGTGCTCGGATTAAATGGATAATCTAGTGAAGAAAAGTCGGAGGCGGCATTTGCTATTGTTTTTATTCTTTCCTGAGAGTTGCTGTACCGTTAGCACCAACTATCGCCGCCCTTCGATTCTGATGAGTACGTACCATTCGTGGTAACGAGATGAATCGTAAAACACGAATACAACAACAAGGTACCGCTCATGAGCTGAGGCCGTAGCGCGGCGTAAACATAGACTCCTGTTTGGAAGCTTCTTGTTCACCTACAGCCACTGCTATCCCGGTAATATTGCCCAGTTGTTGCTCTCTTTGGTCTCCGTGAATTCGCGTGAAAAATTCTCCATTTTGCTATCACCTCCAGACGCTGACCCCTTATTGTTCCTGCTTCCAGTACCAATACGTGCTTCCGTAATAGCTTATGACTGGCTTCGCTGTCCCTTGGGTTCCAATTTTGCTCAGTGTGGCGAAATACCTCGTCCAGCATCATAATGCCGTTGTCGACATCTTCTGCCGAGTCGTTCCTGGCGAGCCCACGCTAACGCATTTGCGGTCCTCGTCGTCTTTTAAACAACTCACGAAGGGTACCCTCACTTTTTCTGGTCGCCCTGCGTCATTGAAAAGAATTCGCAGTTCGAAGAACTGTCGTTAGGCGGCCCAGGAGCGTCGGTTTGTTTGTTTGCATTTGGCACATTCTGGCAACATGCATCTTGGCAACATTCTGGCAACATGCAGCCTGGCAAGGGAAGTTGAAACATGCAAAGCTCGATTGGCGATACATGTAATGTAATCGCGCGAAAAGATGCTGCACAACTTGTGCGCCCTCCGCTTTAAACTCCAGTTTCTACTAGAACAGGTTCTTGCTTGCAAGTATATGTATACATGTATACTTTGCCAGTCCACGGGGGCGATGGTGCGGCTGCGAAGCAGGCGCACCAGATGCTCCTCTCAGTCGCCCCGCAAAGCCCTAGTATATCACAACGTATTTATCGTGCTCCAATTTCAGAAAGACAGCAGCTTCCGTCGTTGTGCTGATGGTTGTGAAAGCTTGCGCGACCGTAGACTGTCAGTGAAACTATGCGCAGTTTGTCGCTATAATCTATGGTTTGGCTGCGATTTCACTCACTGTAGAAAGAAAAATAATTTGCACAAGATCAAACTGATCTTGAGACCCCGTCTAAAGAACAGCTAGGCTAATTAAGTTCAGGCCCACGTGGAATCGCGTCATGCCAAGGTCGAAGCAGACATTCCGCGCGATAGTATTACTATATTTGCCAACGACTACATGTAGTAGCTGGGACTGACAGGTTTGACTTGTAGATGAGAATTATTGAGTTCACTTACATGGTAGCCAAGAAAGTTGTTCGGCTCGCGAACTGCGAACTCCCCCGGACGCTTCGTCCGGGTACCCCAATTTGTCAGACACGTTTTCTGCTGTTACCAATCCAGTACTGTGCCGAATATACGAGTGTCGGTCCGCAACACTATAACAAATGGGCTTCAGCACTGAAAACACACACATCGACACTGAGGGCTAGGTGGGTCGCCAGCACCGAAGGGGAGAGCCTCCAGCACCGAAGAGGATGGTCTTCAGCACTGAAGAGGTGGACCTCCAGCACTGTAGCGTATAAATACCTAGCGCAGAGATGAATAGCGGCTTAAATAGCTCTGAACTCGGAGTGGTTAATCGTGACTAGAATAGAGTTGAAGCCACCATTGCTGCGAGCTATACGGCAGCTCGTGGTTGCTCCCACGTCCGTTTTGGCTCACTTCGATTTGAGACAGTAGCCGTAGGTTGGGTTACGCCTCCAGCATCGGACCGGGTCGATGGAGGTTCTGTCCTCTGTCGCGGAAGCAAGGCAGCGCGCAGACGACACGGTGTCCAGAGAGATCTCGAGTCAATCAGACTCAAACAGTGGCGGGAGCTCGTCGGGGACTGAGGTGTCTTCAACCTCGTCGGACTCTGAGGTGCGCTATTGCTTCAGTAGCTTGAACTCTCCTGATCTAACGTAGAATTTACTTTCTAAATGTAATGCATGTAGTCCGATGACACGGATACTGCGGAGCAACCCCTATCTAGACCTCGACCAAACTGGCAACTTATATGGAGCTCCGCAGACACCAGCCGCACTTTTGCATCCGTGACAGAGTCTTTGCCCAGCTTTGCTAGAAAGAAGAACGACCAGTACGCTTGTACTATGAACCACGCGTCTCAAGGCGATACCAGCATCTCCAGGGGAGCGCATACAATGCGTACTATATTAACGAAGTGCACCTCGACGCGATGCGGACAGAGTCAGATTGAGTGCATGTGCCGTTATAAGATAAACGTTTGTGAAGACAGCGACCTTATCAACGTATTTCATACTTGCTCGTGACTAAATATGTAATAATCAATTTTTCGATGGGTGCAAATTTGCAATTTAGTCTTTCCAAGGGTACCCTCAACTGTAACTGGGGTACTATTATGTAATACAGTTCCGGTAGTATGGTACAGAAAGCAAAAGCCCAAAGAGGCCTCAGAGAGACCGTTTGCAACGTTGCAAACGGTCGAAGCGGAGGTCTGCAATGGTCGGCGCGTGGGCCGGAGTAGGTTCCCTGACATGGAGTTATTTTTTTTCTAGACACCGCGCCTGGCGACGACGCTGCGGGGGGCCCGCCCCTCTCTCGCTTCGCTCGGGGGGCGACGCTTCGCGTCCTGCCCCACCCCCTTCCGTCTTACGCTAAGTCCTCGGCTTCGGCCAACGCGCGAGTGTCCAGCCGGACTTCAACGACTATTACAGGACCTCACAAGTCAGTAGTGAGTCACTCAAGTGGTCACTACCGGTACTATAATACTACTAAGATTTCAGCGGGGTATTACTTTTAAACGATTTTGTGTACGCTACATAGCCGCGTTTTTTTCCTAGTGGAGGTAGTAGTGACCACTTGAGAATGAATTCGAGTGCGTCGTAAACATTTTTGGATCGGTCACTTTTGTCGGTCACCAGAGTACTATATAAATACCACCGATTTGTGCAACCGGTGTGCTACTTTCTATTGATTGGCTAAAAACATTTATTTGCCCAAGCACGCAGACTTGGATGTCTGTCGCGCTTTTTATCATTGCACAGGGTTCTAGAAGAGCATTGAGTACTGAGGGCTGCTTAATGTTTGCGGCACAAGCTTTTACAACCTCATTATCACTAGTAAATGTGTAACATAAGCTTTCGCTAAGCTCTACCGGACGCCGAGCTAGTTTGGTCTAATTTCGCTTCAATGGGCTTGACTTGGGCCCTACACGACGCCCACGGCATGAAAGCCTTCCAGCCCTTCGCAGAGGCGATGGACGAGGCGCAGTTCCTGACCTGCAAGCGCTTCAAGCAGCCCATGTGGTACTGGAAGCTGCGTCGCTGGCTCAACGTGGGCGACGAGAAGAAGCTCAAGGAGAACGTGCGCGTGATCGACGAGCACTTGATGGGCATTATCGCAGACGCTATCGAGCGTCGTCGCCACCGCGTCGAGGAGATGAAGGCCAGTCGACCGGCTGCTCTGGTCGACAAGGACATTGCCTCGATCGTGCTCGACACGATGGAGGCCAGCGGCCAGCCCGTGAACCCCGTGGAGGTGCGCAACATCGCCGTCGCATCGATCATCGCCAGCCGTGACACCACTGCCGACTGCATGGGATGGCTGTTCCACCTACTGAGTGAGACCCCGCGTGTCGAGACCAAGTAGCCACTAGCATGCGAAGGCGCTAAAGTAAAAAAAATGTCGGTCTGCGTCGGCGCGCAGCGCCAGAAAAAATCGTCTGGTGGAGAAGCTTCACCACGATGAACACGCTGTTGCTACATATACTATAGTCCTCATTGTCCTTTTAAGATACATATAATATATACACGAACTGCACGAGCTCGGGCTTGTTGCGACTTGTCATGGTGCGGAATGGTTCTGCAACCCTTCACCAGTGCACGCAACAAAATAACTTAGTTTTTGTATGGAGGCGTCGTTTTGCAACCGTGACTGAGTTTTTGTATGGGATTTGGGTTGCAAAACTCCTCGGTACCTGCTACCGTAAACGCAACCACAGTTGCAATTGATACGCCGCCTTTTCGGCGCAGTATCAGCAACAATCCTGGTCGATACTGGGCAACCGTCCAATCATCGACCAGCGATGCGAGAAATACAACCCCGGTTGCAAATGGCTGGTAATGTAACCATGCAAAAGTGTCCGACCGAGTATATTTTTCTAAAAGTAACCGACTCTAAATTCAAAAGTATCCGAATGTAAATTTCAACCCTTTGCTTTTTTAACGAAGTTCCGAATCGCGAGGGTCATTGTGACGTGTACAACAAAGCTGGAACTCCCGGCAAATGTCTACTTGTATTGTGACCAAGAAAGCCAAATGCAAAGTGAGCTAAATCTAACTCGAGGACGCCTCCGCCTGCCATCTCTAGCAGTCCAAGTGAGGCCGTCCGAAGTAGCATAATCCTAGAGTAAACGGCAGCCAGGATTCGGTTTGTTGAGGAATTACCATAATCCAGTAGAAAAGTACTGGATCGTCCCCCAGGCCGACGGCCATTTTCTTCATACAGTAAAAATATCGTAAGTTCGCACGGCACGCCACCTGTTGAAAGGTTACGAACCTTTCAACTATTTATGGACCATCTTCGAGGTACCAATTTTTTGCGGGGCAGTTTTCTCGTGTTGTACACGAAGAGTCACTTAAGTAAAATATTTTGTGAAAATCTCTTAAATTCTAGTAGGAGTAGGAACTCTACGAATGTTCCACTAGATGGCACACCCTTCTTGTATAATTTCAGCCGCTATGGTGCAATATGCTGCGTTTATTTGTAGTCTGAAATTCTGCAGATCAACTACTTTAAATTTAGCCAAAACACAGCCTGGCTTCAGATCTATTATTCTTTTTAGATATATTATTTTAAGGCAACACTTAGCATAGAAATAGACTGCACACTACACTGTCAGCGCTGCAGAAAGCCTCATTTTGCTTTGTGCTCAGGGGGTGGTTTATAGTCAATGCCGCACGACAGCGCCACGCCAGGAGCATGCAGCGCCGCCTGGATGGCTCGTTTTATTACCTCCGACTGAATCGTGATATATCCGCTCCTGATGTCTACGACGAAGACACCGATGAGCAGGCAGAGGAAGAATCATCAGTCGGGGGTGGACTGCGAGAAGAACGACGTAGGGGTGGTGGCCTCTTCGCACGCAAGCGAAGGGCCCAGAGGGGCGTGTATGGGCAGTTCTACGAGGTAGAGCGAATATACGCAAAAAGGTGGATCAACATAAGAGTATATTATCTCATCCAATGGGTTGGGTACCGGGAACTTACATGGGAACCAGGAAGCCACGTCCCGATGCGCCTAAAACTGCAGTTCAAACGCGAATCTATCGACTTCATATGGGTCTACCAATCAACGAGAGGGGGGCGTCGGACACGCCATCGACGAGCAACACGCCGCAGCGCAAGGATCCAGTATCGCAGAGAGTAGGTAGATAAGCTTTAATAAATGCGCATTGCGAACTTAGCAATTACTTAAGTACTGTGACAGTAGTTTGATTTTCGGTCGGCCTGGGGGACGATCCAGTACTTTTCTACTGGATTATGGTAATTCCTCCGGTTTGTTCTTCCTGTAGGGCGGCTGCCAGGTGCGTGAGGAGCGTAACTGAGATCGGCTTGACTACAGTATAGTTCTACTGTACAGCGCGCACTCCACGAGCGCAGGCTGCGGGTTCGAGGAGCTGGCATTTTTGTGTGTTTATCACATTTTCTCGAGGAGCTGGTGTATGATGCGCAGGCATCAACAAACTACACTGTACCAGGCGTTTGTTACATAAATCATCCATACTGCCTAAATAGAGATTTTGCGGAGACCTTGGTGAAAGCGATGGCTTCAAACTAAGGGCCTGGTCGCGTCATCTCCAGGTGGAGATATGCTGGAGATCGTCGCCACCTGGAGATGCAAACTCGTCCTGTGATTGGCTAGCTCGGCGAGGTCAACGATGTGACAACTGGAGATATGCAGGCGTTCGTCTCCAGGTAAATTAGGTGGGGATCAACTGGAGACGACGATCTCCAGGTAACTTTTCGGCAAAATGTATAAAGTTGAGCTTAATTAATCATGTCGGAGAAGAAGGAAGATGCCATAGTTCTCGTATTGGCGCTCGTTGGCGGTGGGTTTGGCTGCAAGCAGCAGGAGTTAGGAGGAAAAGCAGGAGTATGTATTATACATCTTTACGAATATCTGTTTTTGAGAACGAGTTGGATGCCCATCGTTCTGAAGTCCCGGGAGCTTCTTTCGTCTCGGGATCGATGCCTCAGGGCTTCGTAGCGCTTCAGCATGGGTGCCACAGCCTTCTCGGTCCAGGCAAATGGCTCGTCACCGACTATAATAGCAGCACAACCTTGTCGACGCGATCGCTGAGTTAAGCTTATGCGGTGTTTGTGTTGTGTTCGTCCCGCAGGCACCAGGCCATCCCGGAAGACGCCCTACCCATATCGGCCGACACGCTAGCGATGGCGTGGTCGGTGGTGACCACATGGATCGACAGGGAAGCAGTGGTGGTGGTGGTGGTGGTGGGGGCTTGCAGCAGCTCCACCATCGAAGCTTCATGCGGAGCAAACGCTCTTCCAGGCGGGGGGGGGGGGGGGCACGTGCTGCCAGCAGATCCGAAAATGTGTCAATGCAGCAATTATTAGATTTTAATGGAGCTGTTTTTGAAATTATAAAAAACCTAGCATATGGCTTCAGATGGAGACGACGCGACCAGCGCAGGTGGAGATGGAGGTGGAGATATGCTGGAGAAATGCTGGAGATCTCCACCTGGAGATGACGCGACCAGGCCCTAAGTGACAGTGTTTTTATTATTTCCTTCGGCAGTAGTTGCATCGCTATTTTCACTTTTAAACATGCTTTGCGCCGCTCTAACCTCTAGCAGTCACTCCAAATCCCTTCCTAATCACATCATTGATGCGTACTCGCCATCATCACAGTCATTTAGAGCCCATGCCACGAGCAATGTCAAGGCTTTCGATATCTCGACCGCCTGCTCGTGTGAGGATTCCTCACACGAGCAGCCTCACTGAGGAAAGGGATATATTCCGCCTGCCAATTGAGATACAATCCACAGCAGGCATCATTCGGACACATAACCTACTGTTGACAAGAGCACGCAGGTGAAACTGTAATATGTATCGAAGCCTTCGATTCGAAGGACACGTGACACCAATCGAATGGGAAAAGGCTCGCACACAGATGCGCCGCACTCACCAGAGAACCACTACAGTGGAGCTTTCATTTCCAATCTGCCGCACCAAGACACAAGAGCCGCTTTCAACTTGAAATCCAACTGGAATGTCGACGCTACTGCCGAATTGGCGTTCATATCGACCGAGCCGCGTGCACACTAGTAAAGCTAATCACAGGCTCATTCTCCTGGTGGTTGCTGGTCTCATCGTCTTCGCATTTTTCGACACACCTACAACCCCGCTGGTAAGAATGCGGGAGGAGCCCCAAATACTGTCGGACGCCCATATCGCTGACCCAAGCCAACCAAACATGCTTGTTACCCCGCAACGCGAACCTGACACAATTCAAGACCCGTTTACTGGAACGACTCAGGAATCCTCAACCGAAGCGCCTCAAGAACCCCCGACCGAAGTAGAATCTCAGCCAGTCGACACGCTAGAGGAGGAACCCGAGCCCGACACACCCGAGGAACCGGTGACCAGTGTCCTGCACCCGATCACCCCCGAACAAGAACCGCTCAACCCCGACGTGTCCTTCCGCATCAAATCCTTCAAGGCACAGTTCGACGAGTTCGAAGAGTCCTTCCCGCAGTACGGCAAGGTCGAACCTGGACGGCTCTACCGTATCGAGAACGCACCAGTGCTCGCCCAACTCGGCAACCGAGAGAGTAACTCCGTGCTCATCATCTGCGTGTTCAACGATGCAAACTCGTGGGGAGGCAACCGCAACGTCACGGATTTCTTCGACCTTATCGGGTCCTTTGACTATCCCAAGGAGAAGATCTCCATATCGATGCTCACGTCGTCGTTGGACGAATTCGCAAAGGTGAGGACGCATTTGAAAAACTACATTCAGCAATACCCGCGACTGTCGGTGATCTTCCGCAACGACTTCGTGCAAAATGGGCTCACGCGCAAAAACCGCCACGATGGGGCTCGCCAAGCCGACCGACGACGCATGATCGCTCGATACCGCAACTACGTTATCATGTCAAGTCTAGAGACGTGGCACCAGCATGTGCTGTGGGTCGATGCAGACGTCGAAATCATCCCAGCACATTTGCTCCCAAAGATGGTTCATTCCGGGTTGGACATCTTGACCCCCACTTGCACCAAGTACAAAAAGAGATGGATCAACTACGACAAGAACGGATGGGTAGGACAGCGCGTCGTGCGGCCGGCGGAAGAAAGCGAAGAAGAATATTTTATGCCGGGCCCACTAAACGTCAAGCTTCTGAACGAAGTAGAAGATAAGTCCAAGCCTTTCACGCCCATGGACTCGGTTGGAGGAACGATGCTCTACGTTCGCGCTGAAGTTCATCGACAGGGCGTGATGTTTCCCATGCACTACGTCATCGGCAGCGAGTGGGGCCGAGAGGGCTACGACGGCATTGAAACGGAAGGTTTGTGCTACACGGCGCACTTTTTGGGCTTCAAGTGCTGGGGGATGGTCAATGAAACTATCCAACATACGGCGGATTGAATCCGTTCCAAGTGAGCAAGCTTTCTCGGCCGCCGACAACAGCTACACCACAACAGTGGTCACCGTAATTAGTCTCAGTTCCAAAATAATCTCATACAGTCGTCCCTCCCAAATCTGAACCCCTCTCAATTGATATGACATGATAAGTGATCGGATTTTTCAATTTCGAAATCTCCCGATTTCTGTAATAGCAGTTTCCCATACTAAGGCAATACACCTGATATTCCCTCCCAGTAATGATAACTGATGAGTTTTAGGACCAGATATGAGCTATATTGGGCATTATCAATTTTGAGGAAGAGCCTGCGGGCTCGGATTTGAATGGAAATGGGAGCCCTGATGTGCGAACACCCAGAGCTTCAATGCCTCGTCGAGACCAGTATAGGTGAGACGGCGGCGAACATAAGTATACTAATCAACCAAAGTACGAATCGCGATTTAGGCATACCACGCGAAAGACGTGTGTCTTGCGCTCATTTTGAGCTATTGGATGCGGAGAAATGTTAAGTTCTCGAGAAGTTTGTTCATCTGAAAAAAATATCTCCATTTTCATGGGACCATAATTTCGATATATTTTCGACCGCTGAGGCTGCAATATTTTCTCGATTTTATCGAGAAAATATTGTCGAAAACTTCGCGTGTAAAGCAATCGAATTAGAGTGTTTTCCGCTTTATACGAGTAATTTTGCGTTTTATTTTTTTGATGTCCGCTTATGTCCGAAATTTGATTGGTCAACTTCAAACGCGAAAATCTCGATACCGGTAAATCTAAATGGTGGATAAGTATCATTATGTTCGCCGCCGTCTCAGGCAGGGGCGGAGCCAGCCCGAAAAATATGGGGGGGGGGGCAGTTCAAAAATGGGGGGGGCATGGTGTGACCGATTCGCCCATAATCGGCTATAATCCCCACTTTTTTGCCTAACAAAGTCGTGCGGGGCACGAAGAAGCTCTGAAATTTAGGTAACGTCCAAAGGTATAGATGGCGCGGGAGTGGTCGCCAGGGTGCCAAAGGCGCAGGGCTCGCGAAGACAAAAATTACTTAACAAACTAACTAGACGGTTGGGCTGGTACATGTATCGCTGGTCCCACGGCATAACGTTCTTCTAATGTTACATTTGCATGGACATGAAATTGTGCATTTACTACTCTCGGTGACTACGTGCACTTCGGTCAGATCGGCGTACTACAGCAATAGTGTGTGTTTTGGCCGCAGATTAATCTAGCTTAAACTAGTTTAAACTAGTTTAATCTAGTTTAAACTGCGGACAAAACTCACCGGGCTTCAAGGATCTTCATACAGGTATCGTAGACACAGAGACCGTCATACAGATAGCTTTGAGAGTAGAGCAGGAGTTGTGAGATGTGCCCTAGACGCCGTGAGAGATGATGAAAGCTGCATGATGGTGCATTATTAAGTTAATTAGATCGTCTAACGTTACGCTTAAAAACTCGGTACCTACTCGTACGCGTAGTCCAAAACACACACTACCAGGCAGTGATTCATTTGCTGCGCAGTTCCCTCTTTTCGACCGCGCATCGACCCTTCCTTGACTCACTTGCTCGTTTGATGATCATCTTCATCTGCGTACTTGACAGCAGAGCGTCTTCATCCTCGTCTTCATCCGTGCATGAGTTGTACTCTGCCTGGTAGCAGATTTCAGTCGCATCTTCATCATCCTCCTTGTAGCTCTCCATTGCTTCTTCAAACTCCGACGGGCCCGAGATCACCTTCCGTGATGGCTTGACGCTGCGTCGATTTAATCCTAGGGCGGCCTGCAGGATGGGGCATCGCTGCTCCATTGTACATACATGTAATGACGCATTAGCACTCCATCGAACAACCTCGCCGCCACTTGCTCACCTTCAGTCGATTCCACACGCTTCGTCACCGTTGCTGGTCTGATAGACTGAAGGTGAGCAAGTGGCGGCGAGGTTGTTCTTCGCCTTCCTGCTGCAGGTGGCGGCCCAGCCCGCGGCTGACGGCGCCGTGCTGCGCGTGGCCGGCGGCTGGGTGCGCGACAAGCTGCTGGGCCGAGACAGCGACGACGTGGACGTGGTGCTGGACCGCCACCTGCAGCAGGAAGGCGAAGAACAACCTCGCCGCCACTTGCTCACCATCGATCGGCCGCGCATTCGCCGACCTCGTGAACGCCTTCGAGACGGCGCAGGGCCGCCCGCCGCACGCCGTGGGCGTGATCAAGGCCAACCCGGAGCGCCCATAGAGCTGAAGTTGAAGTGGAGGGTGCCCGCGAGAGGAGTGAATGCCATTTTTCGTACTTAGTATGGTGTTAAAATTACAAAAGTAGCCGCATGGCGAGTTTTGTCAACAAAACTAGAGATATGGCCGGAAAACTCGAGTTTTATCTTAGTATAATTCCCCTGGCTCGAACTAAACCGGCTCAAACTAAACACACACTATACAGCAACCTACGTGCAGCATTCAACCTGTAGTGTACGTCTGAAAGAGCCGCTCAATGTGTGTAGCTGTCGTAGCGGCGTGGAATAATTACCTAGGAAGCTCAGTAGACGATCCTGGCGGATATATTCTCCGTGGACTTCGCAGCAACATATCAAACCGTTCTTGCTGACGCGCTAGGATATCGCTTTGTGTCACTTGCTTGGTGTCAATAGGACCAGGAGCTTCTTCGTGCGCCTTCTTGGAGCACCTTCACGCAACATCTGTCCTTCGTACTTAGCTGAGGTGGACGACACAGGCAACACGCAGGTAATTTATTAACTGTGTCGGGCATTAAATCGTGTGTCACGATTTGTGAAGGTTCTGTACTTGTACCTGCGTAACTGCATGGTGATTTTATATATAAATTACCAGGTTATAGGATGCTCCAAAATCAGACGTCCACTGGGATCCACTCCTTAGCTCTGAAATAAATTTCAGAGAATTCCCAGGAAATCCGAAAATTTTCTCAAAAATCTGGCGGGGGGGGGGGGGGGGGGGGGGCAGATGCCCCCCCAAATAGACCCTGCCTCCGCCCCTGGTCTCAGGTGGTAGTGTGGCTGGTTTTGTGGTCACCGCTCACCACGACACTGAAGATCTCGACGGAGCACTTGAGATCCGAAATTTTGCCTGCGCGCGGTTGGAAGGATAATATACGTATATTATACGGCAGCACTCTCTCAGCTCGTTTTGCGTGACTTTGGCTCGCGCATGTGCTTTTTATCTTACTAGTTACCGCTTTTCCTTCCGAGTGGGATTGCCTGTGCGAAGCATGGGTGCTTCGGAGGCATGTTCACGGCGATGAATGAATTGGGGATTCTTGAGTGATAGCCAATATCGCTCCCTTCTGAATATGATAATCTGGCAAATATGCTAACCGATTGAGTTGGCCAGTTCTCCCGTGATAATCATTTGTGAGAGGGAAGACTGTACCCAAAATAATCAGTTCCAAAATAATTTCATACCCAAAATAATCTCACTGCATTTTGATGAGATGAACAAGAATTTTGGATACCGGTATTCAAAATTAATCTCACACCGCGAAGTTCAAAATTAATCTCAGTTGAAACTGGCTTCAAGCCAGTTTCAACTGAGATTAATTTAACCACTGCACCAATGCCAAGCCAGTGGCTTGGCATTGGTGCAGTGGTTAGATTGCAGCCCTTATAATCACCACAGCACTGTACAATACGCCAGGGTTCGAGTCCCGCGGTGGGAAGTACTGTAGATCGGGTAGAGTAGGTCTGTGGCGTGTTTGACTGACTGGCTTTAATAACAGGAGATCCCGCTAAGAACGGAACTCAGTCACCCCTTCCATACTAAAATCAAGTATAAATGTAGCCATGTTTCAGAAATTTGGCTCGGAAGTTAAAATAGGCGGTTCTAACATGGTCACCATAGCATATATAAAAATCCGGTCACGCGTGACTGTAAGCATTGGGGCCTCTCATTACAGCTTATGGCACTCTATCTCTCGCATAACGATTATTGCTGGAGCTATGGGGGCACGAATGTGCGGTCGGTCGCTAGTGAAATGTGGTACAAATCTGAATTGATAGTGGTACCATACTTTAATTAAGTCAAAAATGATACAACTGGTTCCCTTGGGATGGTGATTGACGCCCGTCCCGCAGACTTTGCTTCATCTACTAAAAATGAAGTTGCCAGTCAAGCTGACTTTTGATTGGCTTAAAACGTTTCAACACGATCTTTTCAACGATATACTGCAATGCGATAGGGTCAAAATACCGGATTTAAACGGACCAGCTGAAAATTCCCGACCGACCGACTTTCCAGCTTTTTACGCCCCCTTCTTAGCGGGATCTCCTGTTAATAGGTACCGGTATTGACCGATCGTGGAGAACGAGCCAGCTATTTCCCCACTTGCCAGAAATCATCCGCAAGTACCCTGGGCACTTTAACAAAGGTGCCGCGCAAGGACGACGATAGCGCTAACGACCGCACTGGCGGCTCAAACACCAACCCAACTATCCAGACTCTTCCTGACGGTAGCCTTTACTCGGACCTCTAGCTTTAGTGAGACTATTTCTTTACACCCTAATTAATCTCAATTCGTAATTAATCTCACTCAGATGAATTAACGTGAGCTTCTCAAAAAGGGGAATATATTATGGACTGATCTTCTGTGCATTTTTAACTTGTCACTTGAAAAGGTACAATACAAACTACCGTATTCCTCGATGAGCTGTCCCCCTCATTTTTCCTCGAAGAGCTGTCCCCCTCCCTTGGGCTTTCAGCATAAAGTGATGGACAACTTTTGAAAGGTCTTCCTTCAAGAGCTGTCCCCCCCTGCTGTGATTTCAACGAATGAGAGCTCATTTCTACTTTAGCAAGGACTGGAGCACACTAATGGTACGCTCGTTGGTGTCCATACTGGTGCCCTAGCTCTTTCGGCACCACTAACATCTACGTACGTACAGGAAGACGCGGCAGCACCGTTGGTCCGTGGAGTAGATCTCGTTGGTTGCGACGAAAGAGCAGCTGGCCGTAGCTGTACATCGCACGAAGTATGCGGGAAGTATCTCTAACTCGACGACACCGTCGTCTTTAGAGGGGAGGCCGTCTTCGCAGATGATGGCGAGATCGAGTACGCTGTCAAAGCGTACGTTATCCGCTCAGGGTCCCAGCTGTGCCACGTTGGCTTTCTTCCTCGGCGTCTTTTGAGACAGCGCTCAGCATACGAAAACAAGATGGCGAGTGTAGTCGAGGACCTACGCAAATCCGACAACAGTCACAAGCGGAAGCGCTCGGAGCGTAACAAAGGCATCGTTCGATGTTTAATGCTTGCAGATTTAGAAGAGCAATTCAGAGTCTAACTGGGAGCACTATGTCGATCAGTTCAATCTCGTGATCTTCATCTTCATCTTGAGCAGCGGGGGCAGCTTGTACAACAGGGGCAACTTCTGGTGCGAATTCAGCTTGCTGATTGCTAGATTTGACTCCATATCCAATAGAGGCAAACGTTTTAACAATCGAATCACACGTGATAGAGCTCCATGCCGTAACGAGCCACTCGATAATATCAGTGCGATCTGGAGCTGGCACCTTCGCGTCGCCTGATAACGCGTCCATTTTTCTGACAGCCCAGTCGTTGTATTGCTGTCGGATACAATCTTTCAGCGGCTTATTGACTCCAACATCACAAGGCTGTAGAACGCAGGTGTAACCGCCTGGAATGACCTCCAGTTCCGTGCCAATACTGTTGAGCCTTTTAATGAAAGGCGCCTGCACATGGCACTTAAACTCGTCCAACATCAGCAACGACGCCGGATGTGCTGACGCATAGGGTTTCCAAACTTTCTGAAACCAAAGTTCACATCCGCGCTCATCCATCCACCCATTCTCCTGGCAGCAGCCAAATACACCCGGCGGAAGTAATTTATGTAGACTCTGCTCAATAGTCGCTTTAGGTTTTGCTTTGAAAACATAGGAAGTTTTGTACCATCCTGAGCACACGTGATACATGCTGTGGGCCTTCTCGAGTTAGATCCAGTACCGCGAATCGAGACGGTGCGCGCATTAACGGCGTTAATAGTTGTGTCCGACGTCATCTCGAAAAATACAGCAGTCTCATTCATATTCACTCTCAGCGAGGCCGGCGTTCCTTCCAAAGTCCCCCCCCCCCCCCGGCTCAAAGCGCTCATTAATAGCAGCAACAAATTCACGGCGAACCTCCTGCAAGTGACCGCTAAGCTTCTGGGCCACACGCGTCCTCCTGCGAATACTCAGACGATGACGATGCAAAAATGGGTACACCCATTTCCACATAGCTTTCCTGTTGCCACCCCGAAATGAGGGATTAATTGCTACAGCCTTAGCTATTACTTGATTCGTAGAGACAGCTAGTTCATGTGCTCGCCGATCCAGTATCCACGCGGCTAATTCTTCTTCGAGGTCAGCATCACTTCGGGCCCGTCCAGCGTTGAGTGTCTTGGCTCGAGGGTTCCGCATCACAGTTGCCTCCAGCTTAGCCATGTTCTTCGACCAGCGTTTGATCTGAGAAGGATCCACGTTGTGTCGCCGTGCGACGCTTTTCACCGGGTCTCTTTCGGCTTCCAACACGATGAGAAGCTTCGCATTCGCGCTCAAGTATGTTCTCCCCATGATACTTCGAAATGGCGCTCGGCCAAGATATCCAATTTATTTCGACCAATGAGATGTTGCTACGCTCTCGGTACTTTCCTCGATGAGCTGTCCCCCTTTGGCGGTGTACCACAGCCCATCGAGGAATGTGGTAGTTACGTTTACATATTCGACTTGCCACTGGCCGCTGAGCAGGAAAGGTTGAGGACGAACGGCGCGATGGTGTCGACAGCGGGCAAGGCGACGCGCAAGCGGAAGCGCGTGACCTTTGCCGTAGTGCCCGATGACGGCGTGGCTCACGAAGCGGAGTCGACGGCAGCGGCGGCGGTGAACGACGGAGTAGTGACGAACGCCACGAGGTCGGGTGACGGCGACGAGGCGGAGTCGGTGACGGCGGCGAATGACGTCGGGGCGGCGGCAGGCACGATGCCGGGCAACGACCACGGAGCGAGGACGATGACGACAGTGAACGGCGTGGTGGCGGAGGACGGCACGGTGTCGGACGACGATCAGCGTGCCAGTGGCACGGGCGGGAAGACGTCGAGAGGAACTGAGGTCGCGCCGAGGACGACGAAGGCGCGGCGACAGTCGAAGGCCCGAGGCTCGACGGATACGGCAGGAACCAGTGACTCGGCTCCAGAGTCACGAACTCCGGAGACGACGGAGACGACGACGCCGAAAGCGTCACTGTAGTGAATGCCGCGGGCAAGCGACCAGCCCGGGCGCGACGACATGTTGAAGGCGATGACCAGGGTGGCGGCGTTGGACGACTGGATGCAGCGAAGTCTGGTGGGGGCTAGAAGAATGGCGGCGGAGCCCAACGGAAAGCTGCCAAGCAGCCCAGAGTTGGGAATGCAACTGCTGAGCAACCTGGTGGAGGCGAAGGCGAAGCCGTGCAACGACCTGCAGGGGGACCAACCCTACAGCTCACCGACGCGGAGATTATGGACGCCCAGGCGAAGAGTCGGCTGGTACAACGACTGCTCGAGGTGGGAGAGCACCAAGGGCAGGAGGTGACGCGGCAATTTGGGCTGTTAACGATCAAGACGCCCACGGGGCAACGAGTTGTAGTACCACCGGCCTTATGGCCAACTGGGATGAAGGAATGTCACGATTCAGTGTGGGCAGGGCACCTGCGCGCTCCGCACACCTATGCTCGGATAGCTCAGACCTACTGGTGGCCGGGTCTACGGCGTGAGGTGAAGCGCTGGGTCCTCGGGTGCCAGGAATGCGGTAGTCGGAAGGTGCGGCCAAGGGAAGTGATTCCTCCCTTGCGAGAGGTGATGTAGGCGATAGGTGGGCGCTGGACGTGGCGGGCCCATTGCCGACGACTGACGGGGGCGAACGCTACGTCATAGCGACCGTAGAATATGTCACGAGATACGCGGTGGCGATCGCCGTGAAGCAGCACACGGCGGACAACGTGGCGGCCTTTTTGATGAAGAACGTGGTGCTGAAATTCGGGGCGTTCCGGGAGCTGCTGACCGACGGAGCGCCGGAGTTGACCGGCAAAGTCATTGAGCAGCTGGTGATCTTGCTGCAGGCCCAGCAGACCAACCCCGTGCCCTACAGACCACAAATGATCGGGTTAGTCGAGAGGTTTCACAGAACGTGGAACGATTGTATTGCGACGTACATGAGTGATGAAAGACAGCGAGATTGGGACGTGTGGGTAGACTTCGCGGTCTACGCGTACAATTCGGGGCAGCACTCGACGGTCTTGCTGTCCCCGAACGAGTTGATGATGGGGCGACGGCTGCGCAACCCCAATGACTTATTACGCAGCGCTAACGTGACGGAGGCGGGGGCGTTGACGAACTATCACAGGCGGCTGATTGCCGCCATGAAGAGCAGCTCAGCGTGAGCTGACACGGCTCGCAGACGCGAGCAAGAGCGGCAGAAGCGGGTATTACGACCGCAAAGTACGAACCAGGCGGGAGTTTGCAGTAGGCGACAAGTTGTGGCTCTTTAAGTCGGGTGGAACTTTTTTACTAGTCACCTGTGCATTTTTAACTTGTCACTTTCATAGCGTAATCAGTCACTTATTCATACTCGACTAGTTACTTGTGACTAGCCGACAACGCAAAAGTGACAAGTGATAATGCAAAATAGACACCGATATGCATTCTTAAGTAGCTACCTTTGCAATAATTCTCTCCTGCAGCGTGTGTAAGCGTGCTCCGCACACGGTCCATAAACTACAGGTTGCGTTCTACATTGGGTTTAAGGGCCGTGTGCGAAGCACGCGGCCCTTAAACCACAGGAAGGCGTTCTAGACTGTCATGGTTTTCCTGACCTTTTTTCTGCGCACCGGCCGTTTCAGCGTACCCGGGGTACGCAGGGCTGAAGGGACGCACCATCAAGCGCCAACAGCGCCAACGCCCGCCGAAGGCGGGTCCATCCCAATACCGAGCGAAGCGAGGCCTCCGGGGGAGGTAGAGGGGGGTTAGGGTTTTGTGCACTCGCTGTTAAGGGTTTAGGGATCTCGCGTCGGGCGCCTTCACCACCACGCCGTCCGGCGCAGTCTCATCGGGTGCCGCAGTCAACATACTGCCCGCGTCCGCCGCCGTGTTGCCCACCGTAGCTGCCGCTCTCGCCCGCTCTTCACTTCGACGCCGCTGCTCGTCACTCCGACGCTTGGCTGCACGCGTGAGAGGCCGCGTTGCGGTCACCGCCGCTTCCGCCGACTTCGCTCGTCGCCTCGTGCCACCCGTGCTCGTCTTTGCAGTGCCCGCTGCCGTCACCGCCGTCGCCGTTACCGCCGTCGCCGCTCGCGACTCGCTGCCTTCGCCCGACGGTGCTCCTTCGCACTCCACCGCCGTTGCTGGCAGGACGCTACCACCGGCGTCCGACTGCACCTTGTCGACCGCACTCGCCGTCTGCGCCGTGCCCTCGTCGGTCACCGTCGTCACCACCGTAGTAGGCGCCACCACCTCTGTCGCCGTTTCCGTCGACCCCGCCATCGCGCTCGTTGCCGCCTCTCGTCGCGCCGTCTCAGTCACCGCACTCCTCTGCCTCGCTCGCCGCATCCGTCCTATCGCCGCCATTACCGTGGCTACTGCGGGGGCTCGTGAGAGCGCATCCGCCACCACATTCGTGCTGCCCGGCCAATACTCAATCTCGAACTCGAACTCCTGCAAGGTAAGCGCCCACCGGTGCAGCTTCCCCATGAGGTTTGGACTCGTCATGAGCCACCTCAGAGCCGAATGGTCAGTAACTATCGTGAAGCGTCTGCCATACAGGTAAGGCCGGAAGATCTTGATCGCCCAGACCACCGCCAAGCATTCCAGCTCCGTGATACCGTACTTACTTTCCACTACGCTGTTTACCTTGCTTGTGTATGCTACAGGTTGCCACCCTCGGCCGTGATCCCGCATGAGGCAAGCGCCTAGCCCCACCGTACTCGCATCCGTTGCCACTCGGAAAGGCAGCTGAAAGTTAGGGTAGATAAGTAGAGGTTTCGACGTCAATATCGTCTTCACGTGTTCAAACGCCGACTCCTGAGCCGGAGTCCATTCCCACTCGGCGTCTTTCCGTAGCAACTTCGTTATGGGCGCCATCATCGCCCCGAAGCCTTCCACAAAGCGCCTGTAATACCCGGCCAGGTGCACAAAGCGTTTAGCCTCCACCGCATCAGTTGGCCGTGAAAACTCCTGCACGGCCGAGATCAGCCGCGGCAAAGGTCGTACACCGTCGCAACTCAACTCGTGGCCCAAATACTCCATAGATTTAGCAGCAAATTGGCACTTCTTTAGTTTTAGCGTCAGCCCAGCTTGGGACAGCCGCTCCAACACATTGGCCAGCTCCACCACATGCCGCTCAATCCCTCCGCGCGTAAAGACTACGATGTCATCTAGGTAGACCAGGCAAGTCACCCAGGTCAAACCCCGAAGGACGCCATTCATCATGCGTTGAAAAGTCGAAGGGGCATTTGTTAAGCCAAAAGGCATGCGTACAAATTTGTAGAGCCCTCGCCTAGTCATGAACGCCGTCTTGTCCTGATCTTCAGGCGCCACCCGTATTTGCCAGTAGCCCGCCCTCAAATCTAGTGTCGTAAATAGTAATGCACCGCCCAACGCTTCGAGCGTTTCATCAATACGAGGAAGGGGGTAGACATCCTTCTTCGTCACCTTGTTCAGCGCGCGGTAGTCCACGCAGAACCTTACTTCGCCATCCTTCTTTCGTACGAGCACTATAGGGAACCCCCAAGCTCCGTTTCCTTCCTCAATAACCCCGGCTCCGAGCATTTTAGTCACATTCTCGTCTACAATCTGGTCTTCCATCTGCGCTTGTCGTCGGCGCTTCAGCATGATCGGTGCTGAGTTTCCCGTGTCGATGTGGTGGTGGACATCTAGTGCAGTCGCAGGAGGACAGTCCCCCACGTTCCTAGTCAACTTACGGTAGACTCGAAGCAATTTCGTAACTAATACACGTGCTTGAGGCTCTTCAACTCCAATTTGTACTTCATTTTCGACGTCCAAAGGTGTGGCACTATCACCTAAGTCATCAATCCATTGCCCGACTCGGCTGGCGTCGAGCACCCCACTCATAGACAGTATCTCCATGTCATCGTTCACAGGCACCCAGGTGCTAAGTTCTTTCGTATTAGGCAGACGAGCAGACGTGCTGCCCGTGTTGATAGCAGGCACCCATGCCTTCCCATTCCGCGCCGTAGTCACTGTAGCAGCCAGCATGACCGCCCCGGTGTACTGGGTAGGTAAGAATAGGCCCCGTTCCCCGTCTTCGGCTGCCACCGCTACTTCCACGGGTGTCACCGCGTGGCCCGTCAGCTGCGTTCGACTAACCATCCGCACTGGTGCCACTCGGGCACCTCCAACATCATCATGAGTACGAAAAGGAATGACCACCGCGCGTTGGCCATCTCTATACCATACTTCGTTGCGGTCGAAGTCCATGGTAGCTCCCCGTGCCCTCGTAAAGTCGACACCAAGTAGAAATTCGTCGGAGCATCCCGACACTACACATGCATCCACTTCAATACATTCGTTGAACACTGTGCGCAACTGAAATCTCCACACGCCCACCACGTCCAGTAGGAAACCACCAATGCCCTCCACGTAGTCCACCGGCGCACCCACGTCCACCTTGTCGCCGTGGGCCATCCAGTCGGTGCCCGCAATAGTGTAGCGCGCGCAGCTATCCAGCTTCACGCGCCGCTGCACACCGTTCACTTCCATGCTCGCTGTCGGCACGCCGTCGTCGGCGCCCACATACTCCACGTCCGGCCTCTCCGCCGCCCGTGACACCTGGTCGCCTCCCCGCTGGTGTTTGACCAGACTCACGCGTGCCGCGCCAGCCTGCCGCACCCTGCCACCGTCCTCATCGTGTCGCCGTCTCTGCCTCTTGGCATCGAGTTCGGCTACTGCCTCAGCAGCCACTTGACGTCGTGCTTCCTTCACCGCCTCTTCGGCCAGCCGCCGCACTTCGTCCGTCTCCCTTTCGCCCGACGTCGCTTCACCAGTAGCGCTTTGACGCGCAGCCGCTTCGCCGCCTTGCGTGCCATTCGTCGCGCCAGTCTGGCCCGCTCAATCTCGTCGCTGGCCCGCTCCACGCCACTTCTCGCGGCGTCACTACTGCTCGACGACTCATCGTCCTTCGCCGACGACTCGGCGTCCGCGATCACGCACTCGTCGACCGCGTTCGCCGCCTGCCCCGCCGCTGCCGACGTCACGGTAGTCGCCACCGCCATCGTGGGTGCTGACGACGCCCCCGTGACACTCGTCGTCGCCGTCGCGCCCCATTCCGCCGCGCCCGCCGTCCTCGTCGCCACCGTTGCTGTCTCGACAGCCCCCACTGTCGCCGTGACTTCTGGTGTGTCGGCGCCGCCGCTTCACGCCTTTCGCCGTCTTCGACACCGTCACTGGCATGGTTGACGGTACTGCCGGCTCCACCATGGGTACGCTGGACACCACCGCCGTTCGTGGCGTCGTTTCCCCACCCGACATCACCGCCGCCGTCTCGAGCGTCGTCGCCAAGACCCGTCTTGTCACCAGTATTGGTGCCGTCGTTGCCGTCGCCGTCTCCGAAGCATCCGTCACCGTTGCCATCGTCTCCGGTATCGTCTCCGCCACTTTCGTCGTCTCCTCCGCCGCCTCCGATCCCGTCGTGGGCGTGTCCACCCGCGTCGGCACCTCGGGTACCACCTCCGTCACCCGCTTCGCCACCTGTGGCGCCACAGACGTCAGAACTGCTGCCGTTGCTGACGCGCGCGGCACCAACTCGCCCGACCCCCCATCGACGCCGCCGTCTCGTTGCACAGCTCCTCAGTGCCGTGATGCTCGCCCGAGTCGTCCGACTCAGTCGCCTTCAACAACTCGACGGCCTTGACCGGCCTCGCTGCTGCCGTCACCTCCACTGTTCGTGCGCCTTCTACAGCTTGGCGTCGCTCCTCGTCACCAGCACTCTGACTGCATACGACAGCCAACGCTTCCACTCGGGACGCGCCTTCTCCAGTTTCAACTCCGCCGCCTTTGCCCACGTCCGAGTCCTCCAGTTCTTTTTCACGGTCCGCCTGCACGAAGCGGACTGCCGCCATCACTGGCCGCACAGTCGCCACGTACCTCGCCGCGCAATCACTGTCTCTCGCCGCTGCATCCGTCTTCATCGGCTCCATTACTCCGCTCACACCGTCACTCGCCGTCACCGTCCTACACTTCGCCACTTCATTCACCTCTCCGACTCCGCCGTTGACGTCGGAGGAGCCCTCCTTCGTCTCGCCGTCGCCGCTCATTCTCGTCCTCGTTGGTCGGGGATGCTCATTGCTCCACGGACGCCGTAACCCCTCTAGGGCGTCCGTCCCCGGTTTTTCGCCGTCGTCTTGGACTTCGCCTCGCGCTGTTGCAGGTAGGAGTCGTTCCTGGCCTTCGCCTCCGCGTTCGGACACTCACGCGCAAAGTGCCCATTCTGATTACACGCAAAACACTTAGGCCCCGTCGGACAGTGAGCTGCCCAGTGGCCCGCCTACCCACACATGTAGCACGGCGTGTTGTTCGCCTGCCCTCCATCGTCACCGCGTCGCCGTTCGCTACCAGAGCGACTTTCGCTCCGTTCTCGACCTGCCGCCTGCTTCACCGCGGCCTTCACCTTCTTGCGCCTCGGTCTGGCATCCGACTCGTCGCTGCTGGAGGCTACTGCCTCTTTCCGCGTCTTATTTTTAGCTGCTGGCTTCTTGGCTTCCGCCTGGCTGCCGGCTGTCTTCGCCTTCCTCGCCGACTTCCTTGGCTCATACCAATACTTCCCATTCCACGCGTGCCCCGCCGGCGGATCCCAGGTCCCCAAGTAGGCATTGTACACCCCCTGTGGGTTGGTAAACAACGCCACGTGCTCCACTTCCGACCGTAGCATCGCCTCGCCGCCCGCACCGCCCATCATCTCCGTAGGTAATGGTCCGCTGATTCCAGGGATCACATTGGTCTCTCCCGTAGTGCCGCTCATAGGAATGACGTAGCGGCTCGGCACCGTCGCCCACGCCTGCCCTATGTTGATCATGCCCTGGGCAACATTGTCCATCGGGTCATCAATCTCCGTCGCCTTGTCGACAGCCTCCTCCAGCGTCCTCGGCTTCGGAGACTGCTTGACAAGCTTCTTCGTTGTCTTATCTAGACAGCGATAGAATTGCGCCAGCAAGACTCTCTCGCTGACTTTGTTCCGACCCACCACATCTCGTAGGCCAGCAGCAAAGTCAGCATGCGTCTCACCTGGCATCATGCGGCGCATGCTGACTCGCCATTCCGCTGCCGACTTGTCCAGCTTCTCGCCGTACCTCCGCAGCACGGCCTTCTTCAAGTTCGTCCACGTCCTCTTCGTCTCGGGCAGCCTGCGGTCCATGTCGGCCCACCACTTCGTGGCGTTCTCCATCAACTTGTTCCCGAGAATGAAGTACAAAGACTTGTCGGACCAGCGGCCCCGTCCAGACTCCACAGCGCCCTGCAGGGCCAAGTCGACACGGTCGATCCACGTCGACACCGAGACCTTCGGTGAGGGCGTGGACGTCGGCAGTTCGAGGTCCTTGACGCTCTTGCGTCGTGAGAGTCGCTCCGGTCGCTGACCGTCCTGCGTACGTCGCCGCTCGCGTTCGCGCTACCGTCCTCGTCGTCCGTGACGCCGGTGTCTTCGACGTCCGCCTCCGTCGCCGTCACCATCGTCGTCCGAGCTGGGCGACTCGCTGGAGCTGCTCTCGGACTCGCTGCGACTGTCGGTCCGGCGTCGCCCACTCCTCGGGCGGCGGTCTTCGCCCGACGAGTCGTCCGAGCTGCTGCTGCTGTCGTCCGACGGCTCAGGTCCCGCCCCCGTCGTCCCCCGTCGCTCCGCTCGTCCACTGCCACGACGCCGACCGTGGTGCGTGGTCTGACGACCACCACCTTCAGCTTCACGCTGATTCCGACCACGTCGCTCGTGCCCGTCGTCATCCCCAGTCGTCGTTGCCTGTGTTGGCGGCATTGTCGTCGTCGACGACAGCATTGCTGCCGCCGTCGCCACCTGGTGCATCGGCGGTGCTCGTTTCACCGCCACCGCACTGTTCACCGCTTCACGCAGACCCACGAGTTGTCCCGCGAGCCCACGAAGCACCGTCGTAATCGTCTCAGGTCGCCTCCGTTCGCGCCGCCCGTCATCGGCGCACCCGCATTCAGCGTCACCTCCGGATTGGCTGGTGCGTGTCCGTTGGCATCGTTCGCGCTAGAAACGGCTGCCCGTCGGCAGTCGCCTCTCTCGTTGGTGCCGCCGCCGACTCGTCATCACCCTGCGCATCTACAGGGCGCGTCGGGGCCGCTTCATCATCTCGTTCATCATTCCTCGTCTCGTTCCTCATCTCATTCATCGTCTCATTCCTCGTTTCGACGGCGGAAGACTGCAGGCTTGCCACCATCGTCGTGAGCTGATGCAACGCCGACGTGATCGCGAGCATCTCCGCCGTCTTCTCCGTTGCCGGCGAGCTCAAGGACTCGCTCGGCGCCTCGTTCATTGGTGGGGGCGTCGGTCTTGAAGCCGGCGACTCTTCCGCTGACGGTGTATCCACCACAGCCGGTGGTGCCCTCGTGGCTTCGCCTGACAGGGCTGACTCTTGACCAGTCTCACCCGGTTCCTCATTCTCATTCTCGTTCTCATTGCGCGGCACGTCGCTGGCACTCCGTCGAGCGCCCGTCACGCCACCACTTGACTCATCGTCCTCATCATTCCGCTTCGTCTTCGTTTTCAGCAGGCGCTTGGACTTGCCGGTCTTGGTCCTCATTTTCGTCCGCGCCGGTGACATCGTCGTCATGGCCCTCGTAGTCGCCCGAGTAGCTTCGCCAGCAGATAAAGTAGGCCCCTGTATGACCACCATGTAACAGGCCACTTATCTTGCTCGGCTGTGAAGCAGGTCGCACAGCTCCAGCTGCAGGGGTCCGCCTACTTGGCCGGCCGTCTTCGACACCTTCTGGCCGACAGCAACGCCGGTTGTTGCGCCCGACTGTCTACCTCGCGGTTTCTAGCCGTATTTATTAGCCTTCTTACTCAAGCTACGTAGACCTAAGCTAATGCCAGCTACTTGCCAGCACTAACCTACGTCCTACGTTTTCTTCGTCTGCTCGAACTCGTCCCGCAGGTCCACCGACTTCGTCCGACGCCACTCTCACGTCTCCGCTTCGTCTCCTGGTGCTGTCCGTCACTCCCTGGTCTCGTAGTTGTCGAGGTCAAGCCGCTCATCTTCCGTCGTGCTCGCGCTTTGCGTGCGAGCCGGCAGATTGGATTGTGGGCAGCCTGAACCCACGCCAAATGTGTCGAGTCGACACGACTGGGGCTTGCAGTTCGTGCCGACCGCCGCCACCGTGCCACTATCCGTCGCCTGGGCGGACCGTGCACCGCTCCGAGCCCTCGCATTGGTCAGCTCGAGCATCTGCGTGCCGCCCATCGCCACTGCACCCACCTCCGACGCCGCCGCCGCATCCGCCGCCACCTCCGAGTCGCCGTTCGCGTCGCCTTCGTCACCGCCAGCCGCCTCACGCCGCCGTCCTCCATCACCGTCTGTCGCAGTGGGGTCCGTCGAGACGGCCCCACTGTTACACTTTCATGTATGGAAGAGTGGCAATTGTTGAATGGCTGCTTGGCCTAGGATATCAAGTGCGCGCGAAAGATACTATATGGGTCCAGGAGTCCAGGAGCTGGGGAACAGCCAAGCCGGAAACGATGCAGATAATTTACAAAGGGTCTGAAGTAAGCGTACCTGATGTACGACGATTTATCGTGCGTCGACAGGATATCCGGATGGTTCGGTGGCTGTGGTGTCACGGATGCAACTTGAACACATTCAAGGATCTCCACAGAGCGGTTGGGTGCAACAATATAGTCTTAACGCGGTGGCTGATTGAGAATGGTGTACGACTCGACCGAGATGCAACTTGGACCAATTTCTGGTATGATGATTATCTGGAAGTAGTGGAATGGGTGCCAGAAAGTGATCGCGTGTGGGTTGTGCGGGAAGCGCTTGCAACTAATGAGGAAGATCGAAGATCCTTAGATAAGGTGTTGTGGGTGCTTGAAAATGTTGAATTTCGGGACGTCAGTCCACGCAGCGCCATCCGCAATGCTATTAGCCAAGTTTCAACTAAGAGTCTGCAGTGGATTAAAGCGCATCTACAGAATCCGGAAGTCCGAAGCTGGTGTTTTGGCTCTCTTGACGAGCAAGAGCAAAGTAACCTGTAAATGGATACTCTAGTGAAGAAAAGTCGGAGGCGGCATTTGCTATATTTTAGAGCATCTCCATCGCGGAGGTGGCAGCAAACCGCAAAATAATATGGAAAATTACAGTTTCGGAAAGGGTTTGGTCCCTCGTTTTTCCAACGCAGGACACTCAGACCTCAAACTCAAACGCTGCCTTTCGCTCCTTCTTCATCTGTTGTCAGGTATAAAGTGACCTTCTCATAGTGGTCAAGTAGTGGTACGAGACACACCCAAGCGGACAGATGGATACTGTCTGGACCTCAAATCAAGGCCTCAAATCCCCGCGATTTGGGGTCGGCAGAGGTAATATATTTGGCCAATGCTACAGTCCAGTTCCCAAGTCCAGGTATTGAGTTATCGTCCAGACCCGTAATTTATTTTATCTTCGCCGCGCACAAACATTTCCTGATGTGGAATATCATGCATGTAAGTACGTCCCCATTATATATGCTGTTTCAGTCTCAATGTGTTCTTCGTGCTACCTTATCTCGCATCTGCGGCCGTACAACGTGTAGCGCAAAAGTCTAAACGATGCGCTAGCTTAGCATTGCATATAGTCACTTGGGAGATTGGAGGACAATCAAACCATCAAACCTTTAGGCAGACGTAAATTCCACAACTCGTTGAAAGCAATCTCGTTTGTTTCTCCTTAGAATTGTGCAGGCCAACATCAAATTTTGGTTGCCCATTGTCTGTCACATGAGCGTTCAGAACGATTTTAAGTTGCGTCGTGATGTGCCTAGGTTCACAACTACCCTCCCAATTTGACCTCTCGTTGGTGTCGTTTTACCGAAGGACGAGCGCTGTGTTTTCTTGTATAGGAGTCGGCATCTTGCTATCCGTCGGAGCATTGATGTGAATTCTCTTCCGCTGTCTATCCGGATAGTAGTACGTTGGAGGCACCACGCCACTGAGGGGGAATCAGTACCGTAGTCCTCGAGTTCACTTCAAAAACGACCGATGCTCACGAGACAACGGGATTGTAGCCATATATTCTTCCCAGCTTGTTTGACCCCGCAATGCGTGCTGTACTGTAGTGTCAATATTCATTAGTTCGCAGTAGTGGTAGAACTTGCAAAACAGGAAACAATCGTACCTGCACGTGATCAGGTTCATCACGTGCCTCGCATGTCTGGCTTGAAGATGGCAGTAGTCGTTGTGACTGGCGAGGAACTTGCGCGAGTGATGAAGTCTCTACGAGACTTCAACGAGCGAACGTTGTGAAGGCAAGTAGTGAATGATGAGGAAGTTGAAGGTAGTCATTCCAGTTAGATACTAAGGAATATGAAGAGCACCTGGTGTGAGTGGTTGTGACTATGAGGGAGACGGAAAGGTCCAGGAGAGACTCTGCGGAGTTCCCCGAGAAAGGACCAAGGCCATCGTTGGTCCTCCTTCGCTCGCTGGTGCGAGCCGCAGTAGTCACTGAGAACCGTAAGGGGGTTTTGGCCGCGGCCTTCCCCGATGCAACACAACTCGGTTCACTTTTGAATTCTCCAACTACATCGCACTCCAGTGCGTCTACAATCTACTTTACTTCGCTGCCCCGCGCAACTACAAGCCCTACTCTGGTGCCGGCGAGGGCAAGACTCTCGTAGGTTATGAGCCCAAGCACGTGGAAGGGCCTACTGACGCGGACGTGGCGGATTGTCCTACGCTGGATTGCGGAGACGTACATTGTTGAGACGCCGCTGGTGACGCCAAGTGCAGACGAAGGCTGGCGGTACGATGCAGGCGAACTCTGGTGGCCAGCAGCAAGGTCAACAAGGACAACAAGGTCCACAAGGACAACAAGGTCAACAAGTGCAGCAAGGCCAACAAGCAGCTGGACAACAGCAGCCGAACCAGCAACAAGTGGCGACTGGGGGAACTGGTGGTGGAGCGACTACGCGGCGAGTATGCGGGTCGAAACCGCCCAAGTTCACCGAAGACGGAGGCTTCGACCTGTACCAGGCCCAAGTGGAGGGCTACCTCGTCCAGCACGGCTGCTGGGATGTTGTCGCCGGCAACGCCGTGGCTAATGCGGCTGACCCTCAGTGGATGGAGCGCAACCAGTTCGCGCGCTACGCGTTGCTGTTCGGCATGCTGCCGAAGGACTCGAAGAAGGTGTGCAAGATGACGACTGCGCGCGAAATGTGGACTGCGTTTGAACAAGACAAAACGAAGCGCGCATACGCCAGTGAAATCCGACTTCGACGTGACTTGTATGCTGCAAAGTTCCAACCTGGCGAAGGCATGGAGACTTACCTGGATAGGCTCGAAGGTATGCGCCGGCAACTGGCGAATATGAATGCAGTGATTTCTGACGCAGACATGGTGAGCATTGTGCTGCAAGGAGTTATCGACAGCCACCGCAATGTAGTGCGGCTGTTCAATCGGAACAACACTGGCGCCGCGCCTGATCTCGCTACAGTTGTGAACGTCCTACTGGGTGAAGATGAGACTGACAAGGCCTGTGCTGCCGAAGTACCTGGGAAAGATCAACCTGCATTAGCGACGAAGGTGATGGCGCAGCGCCCGGCCCCACCGAATCCCAAAAAGAAGTTTAAGAAGAAAGGAGGAAGTGGGAAGAAGGTGAACGGCGAGGCCCGCAAGTGTTTCTTCTGTAAGAAGAAATGTCATCTTCGTGCAGACTGCTATGGCTGGAAGGCACTCCAAGCCAAGAAGGGCAATGACTCCGATGCGAGTGACTATGGGGAGAAACGAGCGATGCCACTGAAGTTGGTGTGGTCTGGAGAGCTCGGTGACTTAAACAACCAGCCCGTGCCGATACGCATGGCGTGGGGACAGGACGAGCAAATGCCTGCGGTGAACTCGGTGCATGACTGGATGTTGGACGGTGGTGCCGGGGCGCATGTGTGCGTCAATGCAAACTCTTTCACCACGCTGGTCAAGGACCCACTGTTGACTATCGACTGGCAAGGAGGACTGGACACCAACGAACGATCGGGACTGATTGTGTTGGATGTGGCGAACAGAAAGACCCTCGAGCTGCACGGAGTCCGCTATGCACCTGGTGGAGTGACGAACCTGATAAGCCAGAGACTGCTTGAGCGGACGGGTTGGAAGCCGTCTTACTTGGACACGGATAATGAGCGTCAGCGTAGCAAGTACTTTGACAAGAATGACATCCGTCTGGAGTTCAAGAAGAGAGCCGATGGTTTTTACTGGATGATAGCAAGTCCAGTGCTGAAACTTTCGGTGATGGCAGCTCAGTCTGTAGATACTTTGGAGAACAATGTAGTGATGAGATGGCACTTGAAGCTGGCGCACCTGAACGAAGCCGCCATGAAGAAGATGGTGAAAGAAGGGTTGGCCGACGGCATGGACGGACTTACGTTGGACTCCTTCAGGAAGACGCCGCTGAGGTGCATCGCGTGCGAGGGAGCCAAGTCCAAGCGAATGGCTTTCAAGCGTCAAGAGGGCAAACGTGCTACTGAATGTTGTGCGCGATTGATGTCGGACGTCTGTTATGTTGGCATCACCACCCCGGGAGGTGCAAGGTACTTTCAATTGGTGCAGGATGAGGCGTCGCGCTTCAAGTGGGTCTTCCTACTGCAAAAGAAGAGTGAGGCAGCTGGAAACGTGATGACCCTGGTGCGTCAACTGGAAAAGGACTTCAAGGCGAAGATGTTCTCGTCGGACCAGGGCGGAGAGTTCCTCAACGCCAAGCTGACTGAGTTTCTCTCCGAGCATGGAATTCGCTTGCTTACCACGAACGCCTACACGCCAGAGGAGAATTGCTTGGTGGAAAAGCTGAATGGCAAACTACTGAGCAAGGTTCGTGCAATCCGTGATGCTGCGAATCTACCAGCGTGTTTGTGGGGGGAGATCCTTCACTACGTAGTGTATGTCGACAACATGAGTGTCACGAAAGCGCTGGGAGACATGACGCCGCAGCAGAAGCTCTGGAACCGCAAGCCGGACCTGAAGAATGTGAAGGTGTGTGGCTGCGTGGCCTACTACCACGTACCGAAGGTGAAGCAGATCAACAAGCTGGAAATGCGGGCCAAGCCTGCAGTGTTCCTCGGCATTGCAGAGTCGACATTGGGTTACCGCCTGCTTGATCTCGAGACTGGCAACATGATGCAGCACCGATCGGTTCATTTCCGTGAAGATGTAGCAGTGGGGGGTGATTTCGTGGAGAAACTGATGGCCAAGCGCTACTACGGGAAACGTACAGCAATGCCTACTGAGATCCCGTATGTCCTCCTCCCTGTGAAGCAAGTTGCTGTCGTTGACGACGTTCGACCTACTCCTGAGCTCGATGATGAAGAAAAACAATGTCTTGATGCGGATGAAGATGTGAGTATGAGCAGTAGCGATGAAAGTGACTGGGAAATCATCGAGGAGTTTGAGCCTGACGAGAGCCACGGTGGAGCATGTGGAGCTACGGCAGCTCGAGTGGGGGCAACTGCGACTGCAGCAGAAGATGCGAGTGCAAATGTGGGCTCGCAGACTGCCGGAACCAGTGGGAGTGTGAATGCCAGTGGACCGGGAACAGCATCGCCAGCGGTGACAAGTGCTTCTGGAGCGCAGATTGGTTCGAATGCAGCGAGCAATGCACCACCGGCGAGGACCAGAACCAGTCGTTCCCTTCGTGCTCAAGCTACTCCTGCCCCACCCGCAACTGTGCGCCGATCGGGACGTCAACGTCGGCCGAACAGCAAGTTCAACCCGAGCACGTGGCTGATGACTTTCACTTTGATGCAGTGCATGTTGATTGGAGTGGTGAACGGCATTCTGAACCCCACGACGAGGACGGAAGCACTGGCATCTGAGCATGCCGAGGGGTGGAGTGCAGCGATGGACGCGGAGTACGCAGCCCTGATTGCGAACGGAACGTGGGAGCTTGTAGCACGACCAAAGCCAAGGAAGGGACGACGCAAGCCGAACATTCTTACTTCTGTTTGGGTCTTAGTGGCAAAACGAAACGAGCGAGGAGAAGTCGAGAGATTGAAGGCGAGGTTGGCGATACGAGGCTTTATGCAGAAGTTTGGTATAGACTATCTGGCCACCTACTCTCCTGTTGTTCGCATTGAGTCTGTTCGACTCGTCATGCTGATAGCGATGTTTCTTGGACTGGAGTGCACGCATGTTGATTTCGTCCCAGCTTTCCTCAACGGTGACTTGGTGGATGTTGTCATCTACATGGAGCAGCCGGAAGGCTATGAGGACGGAACGGGTCGCGTCTGTCGACTACGGAAGGGGCTCTACGGATTAAAGCAAGCTTCGAAGATCTGGAACGACACACTGCACAAGGTTCTAGTTGAACTTGGTTTCGTGCAGTGCACGTACGATGCAGGGGTGTATTGGAGACACCGCAATGGACGTGTAATGTTTCTTACTGTCTACGTTGATGACATCGTGATGGCTGGAACTGCTGCTGACGTCCGAGAGGTGATCCTAGAGCTGGGCCGCCGGTTCAAGCTGAAGAACCTCGGAAGAGTGCACCACCTTCTCGGAATGGAGGTGAACTACATGCCAGGACGCATGCTGTGCTTCTCGCAGACTGCCTACATTGAAAGACTTGCAGAAAAGTTTGGATTGGCATCTGCGAGACCTGTGCGGTCTCCCCAGTTTCACCATGAGAAGACACTGAAGATCGAAACGGATGAGGCTAAGATTAATGACCCGAGCTTGCCGTACAGAGAGATCGTGGGCTCGCTCCAGTATCTAGTTGCCTGCACCCGCCCAGACCTGGCGAATGCAGTGAGAACGCTAGGCCGATACATGGGCGCTTACACTGTGGAGAACTATCGTGCTGCTCAGCGCGTGGTGCGCTACGCGCTTGCTACAAAGCGCATGGGTCTGGTGTACAGGGCAACGCCTGAACTTCCTATGCTGGATGCCTACTGTGATGCTGACCACCAGTCGTGCCCGGAGACGAGCAGATCTGTGACGGGCTACTTACTGCGTTTGCACGGCAACATGTGGATGTGGAAGAGCCACAGTCAGCGACGTGTGACGGAAGACACTTGCGGATCTGAGCTCGTGGCGTGCTGCGAGTGCTGCAAGATGGTGGTGTGGGCCCGTGAGCTGCTGCTTGAGCTGGGCTTTGGTGGCAAGGACTTGCAAGTGCCTCTTTGGTGCGATAACCAGAGTGCGATCGCAGTAGTGGCCAGCAACGGCAACACTTCGAGGGTCCGTCACATGGCAAAGCACGCGCGGTTCATCAACGAGTATGTCCAAGAGGAGGAGGTGGAGGTGATGTACGTGCCGACTGCTGACAACCTCGCGGACGTGTTCACGAAGGCGTTGGGCCCCGCTGAGTTCGAGCGTCAACGGAGCCGACTGAACGTGGAAGACGTTCCTAACGCGTGGGTGATGGTTGAGGCCGTTGCTGACACGGAGGCTGGCGCTGCGTCGAACGCGGACGAGGACTGTGAGATGCTCGAGGCCTAAGGATACGGACTTCGAGCAGAAGGGCAAGTTGGCACGCGAGTGGTCGCGTGCTGCATGGATGCATGTCTGCATTTGAACAAGTATCGAACAAGGAATGAATGGGAGTACGAGACTTCAACGAGCGAACGTTGTGAAGGCAAGTAGTGAATGATGAGGAAGTTGAAGGTAGTCATTCCAGTTAGATACTAAGGAATATGAAGAGCACCTGGTGTGAGTGGTTGTGACTATGAGGGAGACGGAAAGGTCCAGGAGAGACTCTGCGGAGTTCCCCGAGAAAGGACCAAGGCCATCGTTGGTCCTCCTTCGCTCGCTGGTGCGAGCCGCAGTAGTCACTGAGAACCGTAAGGGGGTTTTGGCCGCGGCCTTCCCCGATGCAACACAACTCGGTTCACTTTTGAATTCTCCAACTACATCGCACTCCAGTGCGTCTACAATCTACTTTACTTCGCTGCCCCGCGCAACTACAAGCCCTACTCTGGTGCCGGCGAGGGCAAGACTCTCGTAGTTGGGCTCATAACCTACGAGAGTCTTGCCCTCGCCGGCACCAGAGTAGGGCTTGTAGTTGCGCGGGGCAGCGAAGTAAAGTAGATTGTAGACGCACTGGAGTGCGATGTAGTTGGAGAATTCAAAAGTGAACCGAGTTGTGTTGCATCGGGGAAGGCCGCGGCCAAAACCCCCTTACGGTTCTCAGTGACTACTGCGGCTCGCACCAGCGAGCGAAGGAGGACCAACGATGGCCTTGGTCCTTTCTCGGGGAACTCCGCAGAGTCTCTCCTGGACCTTTCCGTCTCCCTCATAGTCACAACCACTCACACCAGGTGCTCTTCATATTCCTTAGTATCTAACTGGAATGACTACCTTCAACTTCCTCATCATTCACTACTTGCCTTCACAACGTTCGCTCGTTGAAGTCTCGTACTCCCATTCATTCCTTGTTCGATACTTGTTCAAATGCAGACATGCATCCATGCAGCACGCGACCACTCGCGTGCCAACTTGCCCTTCTGCTCGAAGTCCGTATCCTTAGGCCTCGAGCATCTCACAGTCCTCGTCCGCGTTCGACGCAGCGCCAGCCTCCGTGTCAGCAACGGCCTCAACCATCACCCACGCGTTAGGAACGTCTTCCACGTTCAGTCGGCTCCGTTGACGCTCGAACTCAGCGGGACCCAACGCCTTCGTGAACACGTCCGCGAGGTTGTCAGCAGTCGGCACGTACATCACCTCCACCTCCTCCTCTTGGACATACTCGTTGATGAACCGCGCGTGCTTTGCCATGTGACGGACCCTCGAAGTGTTGCCGTTGCTGGCCACTACTGCGATCGCACTCTGGTTATCGCACCAAAGAGGCACTTGCAAGTCCTTGCCACCAAAGCCCAGCTCAAGCAGCAGCTCACGGGCCCACACCACCATCTTGCAGCACTCGCAGCACGCCACGAGCTCAGATCCGCAAGTGTCTTCCGTCACACGTCGCTGACTGTGGCTCTTCCACATCCACATGTTGCCGTGCAAACGCAGTAAGTAGCCCGTCACAGATCTGCTCGTCTCCGGGCACGACTGGTGGTCAGCATCACAGTAGGCATCCAGCATAGGAAGTTCAGGCGTTGCCCTGTACACCAGACCCATGCGCTTTGTAGCAAGCGCGTAGCGCACCACGCGCTGAGCAGCACGATAGTTCTCCACAGTGTAAGCGCCCATGTATCGGCCTAGCGTTCTCACTGCATTCGCCAGGTCTGGGCGGGTGCAGGCAACTAGATACTGGAGCGAGCCCACGATCTCTCTGTACGGCAGCTCGAGTGGGGGCAACTGCGACTGCAGCAGAAGATGCGAGTGCAAATGTGGGCTCGCAGACTGCCGGAACCAGTGGGAGTGTGAATACCAGTGGACCGGGAACAGCATCGCCAGCGGTGACAAGTGCTTCTGGAGCGCAGATTGGTTCGAATGCAGCGAGCAATGCACCACCGGCGAGGACCAGAACCAGTCGTTCCCTTCGTGTTCAAGCTACTCCTGCCCCACCCGCAACTGTGCGCCGATCGGGGCGTCAACGTCGGCCGAACAGCAAGTTCAACCCGAGCACGTGGCTGATGACTTTCACTTTGATGCAGTGCATGTTGATTGGAGTGGTGAACGACATTCTGAACCCCACGACGAGGACGGAAGCACTGGCATCTGAGCATGCCGAGGGGTGGAGTGCAGCGATGGGCGCGGAGTACGCAGCCCTGATTGCGAACGGAACGTGGGAGCTTGTGGCACGACCAAAACCAAGGAAGGGACGACGCAAGCCGAACATTCTTACTTCTGTTTGGGTCTTAGTGGCAAAACGAAACGAGCGAGGAGAAGTCGAGAGATTGAAGGCGAGGTTGGCGCCATATATTCTTCCCAGCTTGTTTGACCCCGCAATGCGTGCTGTACTGTAGTGTCAATATTCATTAGTTCGCAGTAGTGGTAGAACTTGCAAAACAGGAAACAATCGTACCTGCACGTGATCAGGTTCATCAGATTCGTCGGAGCATTGATGCGAATTCTCTTCCGCTGTCTATCCGGATAGTAGTACGTTGGAGGCACCACGCCACTGAGGGGGAATCAGTACCGTAGTCCTCGAGTTCACTTCAAAAACGACCGATGCTCACGAGACAACGGGATTGTAGCCATATATTCTTCCCAGCTTGTTTGACCCCGCAATGCGTGCTGTACTGTAGTGTCAATATTCATTAGTTCGCAGTAGTGGTAGAACTTGCAAAACAGGAAACAATCGTACCTGCACGTGATCAGGTTCATCACGTGCCTCGCATGTCTGGCTTGAAGATGGCAGTAGTCGTTGTGACTGGCGAGGAACTTGCGCGAGTGATGAAGTCTCCTTGGACGGGGTGAGGTTCTCTCCCACATGCGAAAGACCACGTTCTCTGGTCGAGACTTCCTCATCTTCATGAAGGCGCCCAATGCCGACGGGCCATCCTTGGCGGCACCTGCACTCTGCGTGGTCTGTTCCAGTTGCGCGCGTTCGCTACCGACGTCGCTCCGACCGCGTGCACCACCGACGCCGCTGCCACCCGTCTGCGGGTGAATTTAAATATAAACTGCAAAATTTGCATGTAATGTGCTCCGGTAATGTATATGATAAATTACGGAACTGGACGATAACTGGACTTCGGATCTGGACAATACCTGGACTCGAGAACTGGGCTGTAGTGGCGGCGAATATATTTGAGGTTGGCTCAAAAAGGGGTCTGCGTTGGAGGACGACAGGCCGTAATTTATCGCAAATTGAGGTCTCAACCGCATTTTAAGGCCCGCGTTGGAGATGCTCTTACTGCCATAAATCTTCCCGGCGAATAATTAGCACTAGGAGGTACTACTAACGTTTTTCTTGCGTCCGTTTATTATTTCCTGAGAGTTGCTGTACCGTTAGCGCCAACTATCGCCGCCCTTCGATTCTGATGAGTACGTGCCATTCGTGGTAACGAGATGATTTCATGGGATCGTAGAACACGAATACGGCAACAAGGTGCCGCTCAGGGGCTGAGTGCGGTAGCGCGGTGCGAACATAGACTCCTGTTTGGAAGCCTCTTGTTCACCAACGGCCACTGCTATCCCAGTCATATCACCCAGTTTTTGCTCTCTTTGGTCTCCGTGAATTCGCGTGAAAAATTCTCCATTTTGCTATCACCTCCAGACGCTGAACCCTTATTGCTCCTGCTTCAAACACTGATGCGTGTTTTCGAAGTAGCTGCTGGCTTTCAAGCACGGCTTCGCTATCCCATGGCTCCCAATTTTGTTCAGTGTGGCGAATTACCTCGTCCAGCATCATAATGCCCTTGTCGACATCTTCTGCCGAGACTTTTTCTTGGCGAGCCCATGCTAACGCATTTTCGGCCCTCTCTTGCACCGTCGTCTTAAATAACTCAAGGGTACCCTCAATTTTTCTGGTCGCCCTGCGTCATTGAAAAGAATTTGTCAGACACGTTTTCTACTGTTGCCAATACAGTACTGTACCGAATAAACTTACCCACACAGCTCTGCTCTGATCACAAAACTCGAAATGCTGTCAACATAGGATTCTGAAACTTCAACGATCTGGTCGTACAACTGAAGTAGCTCCGAATCGCGAGGGTCATTTAAAGCCCATGCCACGACCAACGTCAAGGCTTTCGCTATCTCGACCGCCTGCTCATGTGAGGAAACCTCTTCTGTCATCTCTTCCTTCAGCGCGCTGAGAAGCCGAGGGATGTGTAGCCTTCTCTCTTCGGGCATCATGGCATCGAGCAGCAAGGCATACTGGCTGTAGCTAAGACGCACATGGTCTTTTGCTTCTTTACTTGCTAGTAAGCTCTGGCGCTCAACAATGACGGCCAATGTTTCTTTGAGCCTGAAATGGATGTAAGGAAGCAGCAAGTTAGCACTGTGTCGAGATTTTCTGCCACGTTTTCAAATTGTGTATACCTTCTCAAACTGCGTGCACCTTCAGTTTTCGGAAGCACATTGATCCACAACGACACAGCTTCAATAAATCGGCGATAGGCTTTAAGGAGATGGTCCTCATCAGAACCTAGATGGACCCACAAAATTAAATACTTCATCGTCACGATAGCCCTGTTAAGGGTTGTCTTGCGCATCACTTCCACTAATACAGGCAGCACAGCAGGAACTAGGCTATTCCGTTCCGGCACGGATAGCCGAGTCAGTTTCAGAACCATCTCCACGCAGTTCCTTTTGCTGAAGTCGGCAGTATTGATGCTGCTCTTCGTGTCACGATCGGTCTCGGCCTCCAATCGAAAACGAATGTACCCCATTTGATTCGGCGGCTGCGTCGACGCATGATTTTCTCTGCTACATGCATCCACAGAATCGTCCGTTTTCATTTTCTTCTTACTTGTCTGCCCCTGCCACGTGAATTAAGAGCAAAATACAAATGTTAGAACGCCAATGCCCCAAATATTAATAGTTGTGAGATAGTCCGATCCTAAAACTGCATATACAACTTTAGAATAACCCACTTCATCCATTTCAGATAGAACCAGCTTCAGCTTCCGCTCCAAGTTGCATTGCAACTCCATTGAGCTGTCCATCACTTCCAGCAAACTCTCACTGCGGTCTCCGCTCGATCCGTTGCTCAACTTGGTCACTGCGTCTCGAACTTCCTCCAACTTGGCGAACGTCACCGAAACGTCGTTTATTGCGCGGTTTACGGACGAGATTTCTTCCCGGAGAACTTCATTGTAGCCGTGTCCCGCACCTCAATTTGCGGGCCCCATTCTAGCGGGTCCAAGGCTGGACTCGTCCTACCCGCAAGCTACTCGTGATCGCCGACCCACTTCCAGGGCCGACTTGGCTACATCCTACGGACATGGGTACCGTGCTTAGGTACCCATACTATGGCACACTTGCTGACGGAAGCGGGATGCGCTCCCGAATGATGGCGCGAGTCGCCCGTACCAACTTGGTCGTCTGGAGTCACGTGGACCCCAGAGGACGAGCGTCGCTGTGCTGCTTCAAGGCTTTCAAGTGTCTTCGAAGGCGGGTTGTCATGTCATTGGAGATGGCCTGACAACCGCGTCTGGAGTATGTAGGAGGGGGTGTCGCCCTCATGAGAGGGAACGATACCTCCGATCTTCCCGATCGTCTCTCAGTCGTAAACTTCCCCTGTCTAACAAACAACAAAACAAGGCTTTACTTTTTCTTCGCTTAACTCTACTCTACGCTTCCTACGGTTCCTACGGTCTCGACTCTTCGCTTCACTCCTTCTCACCAACAGTCCCAGCGGACCCGACCCAAGGCAGAGGTGGTGTGCGACATTTGGTGGAGAAGCAGGGTACGCTGCTAACTGGAGAAGGTTTGATTGAACGGTTCGAGACCGTGGAGTGTGGACTTTCGCTACTGGAGAACTACTATGGAGTCTCGCGACCACGAGGACAACAGAAGTGAGGCGTCCTACTCGGACGCGAGCGGAGACCCGCGCGCAACGACTCCCCCTAATCTGGGTACGGCGGCTGGACAGCCAACTACGAGACCCGACTTGACGGGCGCGGGTGCGCCGGGGTCCAACCCTGGGCGACCGGACTTGACGATCCCTGACTTGTCGACTCCTGAGGGCCTCGCTACGGCTCGGATGGTGCTACAGCGAGTGGTCGATGGTACCAGCCGAGTCGGACAGGGTGCTGGTCTGTCCTGGGCTAGCCTCGGGCAAGGCCAAGGAACTTCAAACGCGAACGTACCAAGTACGCCGGCGAACCAGACTACGATGGGAACTTACTATTCGCGGGCTACGAGTGTGGCGTCAAGTAGCGTTCCTCAGGCTGCGGGCGGAACGAACCCAGTGACTCCAAGTCCTACGGTGTCGAACCCGATGCTTGGTGGAGCGTATTTGGGGCTGACTAGTGCGACTGGTGCTACTCCGATGGGGTACTCGACGTTGGTGCCGCCCAGTACGGCGCGCTCGGCTATCCCGACCTACGGAGGGTACTCGCTAAGCGGTCTGCCGACCGCCAACTTGCCTGGATTGATGAACACTACGCCGATGGGCTTCGGACCGAGCTTGTTGCCGGTCGGGCATACTACTGGTACCCCGCAAGTGGGGGTACAGACTACCGTGAGCGCCGGGGGCCTCACGACGCCAACACCTATTGCTATGACTTCTGCTCCGGGGCCGAGTCAGTCGCTTCCTCAGGGAGGAGCGACCTCGACCACTGCTGGTACGAACACGACTACGGCGTACGGTGGTATGCCATCGCGAATCAAGAATGCGGTCAAGATGATCCAACCGTTCTACTCGGAAGGATCGACTGTGGAGAAGGCGAGGGCGTTTTGGAACGCCTTCGAACGAGCTACGGTTGGCTTAGAAGAGCAACTACGTCTCAGTGCCTTCAGAGAGTGCCTGAAGGGCAAGACTGCCGAAGATTGGTGGATGTACTCCCTCATCCCGGATTTCGAAACTCTGCGTACCAGGTTTCACAACCAGTTTGTGTGCCTGACGCCCTTGCAGATGATCGAGAGGTTGAAGAATGCTAAGCGTACCAAGGGCATGTCTGCAGAAGTCTGGGGAGACTTGATCTCGGGTCTGTGCAACGACGCTCAGTGCTACGATCCGCAGATGCGGTACCAATACTTTCTCTCGGGCCTTCGCAACCGAGAGTGGAAGGCAGCGCTGAGCACTTTGATGATCAACTCGATCGAGGGAGCGGTGATCGTACTGCTCGCCAAGAACATGCATCAACCTGTGGAAGACGACGCCGACTTCATCGACGCCGCCCCGAGCAAGACCCCTTCTGAGAGTGCAGCCGTACTGCAAATGATGCAGATGCTTCAGCAAACGCAGAACCTCATACTGCAACAGCAGCAGGATCTGGCTCGTAGCCCTCGGTCGCCTAGGCGTCCGACGTACGCTGCCGCTGCGTACGAAGAGCCCTCTCCGCCGTCGGTTCCGAACCTGTCGACGAACTCCAACGCGAGTGTACCAAGGGCCCCGTTTCGAGGGATTCGTCAGGGCCCCGACCAGTACACTCAGGACGGGCAGGTCGTGTGTGGCCGGTGCCACATACTGGGATGTAGCAGGATCAATTGCCGCCGAAACTCGTCGATGTGCCCGAACTGTGGGATGCGCGGCCATATCGCCGTGGAGTGCGAGGCGCCTCGCAACCAGACTGGGAACGGGGGAGGTTCTCAGAGTCCTGGTCGCCGTTACGGTGATACCCGTACCTGTTACGCGTGCCAGAAACCTGGGCACATGGTGGCTCAATGCCCCACGGTACGGGCCGTCACTCAAGCGATGTCGCAGGGCAACCAAGGGGGACAAGGCGCTTCTCGGCCGGCGAGTACGCCTTCGTCGCGACCCCAACAGAGTCAACAATGAAGAGGGCAAGGAGGAGAGGGGAGTGTCGCCCCTTCCTCCCGCCCGTGGAACGACACCGGATGGAGCACCCCTGCCGAGACGTCGAGAGAGAGAGATGTGAGTGAAAGAGGTGGTGCCCGAGAACGCTGTAATGCGGTTGCGACCGTACCTGAAGACAACTACTTTGATGACTATTTCGCTGTGACTGAGACTGGATATGCTAACTCCCTGGGGTCTGGCGAGGACCGCCCCGTGGCCGGAGTGAACGCTATGATGAACGAACCTACTTTTGAGTCGGCGTGCGCGCCGTACTGCGAGCCTGCTACTGAAGAACGAGAGACTACTTTTGAGTCGGCATGCGTGCCGTACTGCGAACCTACTACTGAAGAACGAGAGACTACTTTTGAGGCGGCATGCGTGCCGTACTGTGAACCTGCTACTGAGACTGTGAACCCCTACGAGACGTCCGAGGACGTGACTGTGAAACCCAACGAGACGTCTGCGGACGTGACTGAGAACCTCTACGAGGCGTCAGAGGACGCAACTGAGAACCCCAACGAGGCGTCAGAGGACGCAACTGAGAACCCCAACGAGGCGTCAGAGGACGCAACTGAGAACCCCAACGAGGCGTCAGAGGACGCAACTGAGAAACCCGACGAGGCGTCAGAGGACGCAACTGAGCAACCCAACGAGGCGTCAGAGGACGCGACTGAGAAACCCTGCGAGACGTCAGAGGACGTGAACGAGTACCCCTACGAGGCGTCAGAGGACGCAAATGAAGACCCCTGCGAAGGGAGAGTGAATGCTGCGAGATTAGTGGGTCTACCCGATGTGACCAAGGGGCCCATTACTAAAATCTATGAAGACTTTGGACTAGGACGGCCAGCCAAGAGGCGTACCGTCTTGGAGGCGGGCGCGAACCCCGGTGAGGCGCCCGACCCACCCTTGCGAGGGGAGGGTCAAACCGAGAAGGAGACCAATCCTACTCTCAGTACGCTGGACGACGATGCCGCCCTAGCGCACAGTGACAGGGTGGGGTCGGTGGCGGAAATTCCGTCTGAAGAAGAGGTTGAGGACCTGACCCCCCTCGACCCGAGAGGACCTGGTCCTCCTATGCTGAAGGAGGAGACCGAGGTGGTCGCGAAACATGAGTACGCAAGGGTGTTTACCCCTGACGAACTCGACGCTTTGGAAGCCGGTCGACCTGCGCCGGCTGCCGAAGAGAAAGAGGAGTACGATAAAGAGATTGAGGAACGCTTATTCCCTCTCGACGAGGTCGAGTTGCTAAAGAAGATGAAGAAGAATGCTGAGAAGGAGAAGGAGCTGACTCTGGAAGAGCTCAGCTCGCTGCTCAACTTACCGGTCGAGACTCTCGCTCGCACGCGAGAGTCGTCTCCTGACGAGTTGTCTGCCCCTGAGTACTGGTCCGCCTGGTACCGACGGACCCTTGCTGCCTCTGAAGAAGCCAAGCGCGCTAATCGCGACTTCAAGGCGCCGGCTACTGCTGCGGCTAGTACGCCCCGAGTGGGTGCAGTACAGCCCGACTGGAACGATGGACTGAAAGTGGAAGAGAATGACCTCATAAACGAGGTCATGGACGTGTGTGTGAAAGAGTCGAAAGAGTCGCCGACCGAACTCGTCACGGACGAGCGACTCGTCGCTGGTAATATTTTTGTGGCCTTCTCGAGCTCTGAGGTCGGAGATCCGCCTCAAGAGGACCCTGTGAAGATCCCCTTCCGGTTGAGATCGCTGATACGGTCCGTGGTGTACCAGCTCGTGCTGGATGAGGAGGCGAGGAGCGTACTACGCTGCCCCGCCTGCCTAGACGCTGCTGGCCCTCAGCCCAAGGACTCAGGACCGCCGACGAGCATTCTGCCGTACTCCGTCGTCGAGCGAGAGGCTCGAGCCCGACTCCTTACGCTCACTGCCGCTGGCGTGCTCGGCGACCGTGTGATGGAAGCGGTGGTCGAACGGATCATGGAGTTGTACTCCAAGGAAGCTCCTAAGATGAAGGTGAAGAGGGCCACCCGACTGTCGGGGTGCCCTATTCATTCGAGTACCGGTTCGACCCCTCGTCGAGTACGGACTCGCCGCAAAGTTCGCTTTGATTGTACTTCACTATTCGCAGAGCGAACCGAAGCTCTGGGCAGCTGCCCTTCATACGTTGAGAACAGTGACGACATTAGTCACTATGTGTGTCGAGTACGCAACTCAGAGCGACCCCGACGACGACCGGGTCTCGTGGAGGTCGAGAGTGACGATGAGCCGGAAGACGTCCTCGACGAGGAATTGAACCCCGTTCCTGAAGGAAAGAGGGTGATATGCTCCGTTGGAGGACTGGAAGCTGTTTCTGTCGGCTATATTGAAGACCTACCGGCTGAACTACTGATCGACACGGGCGCTGTCGCCAGTCTGTTGGACGCTCGCTTCCTGAAGCGACTTGGACTCTCAAAGGCTCCCCTTCGACCTTATAAGGGCAGTCTGAAAGACGTATCGGGTGGTTCGCTTCGTATTAAAGGAGAGCTCGAACTCACGCTCCGCATGGGGGTGCGATACGAACTCCGTACCTTCGTGGTCGTGGACCGGTTGCATGTTAACGCCATTTTGGGGACGGATACGCTCAAAGCGTTCCGAGCTGTGATCGATCTTGACGAGAATATCATGACTCTCAAGGATTCGGGCGAGGTGATCGCTCTCGGATCCCCGAGAGTCGAAGAGATGTACGTGACCCGGATCGCGTCGGCTGTGCGACTGCGACCGGGTGGGCAAGCCCTAGTGGTGACAGACGTAATGGGCCAAGCCCCTGATGAAACTACGGTACTGATTGAAGGACTCCCTGAGCTCGACGCGAACGTCAGGATTGCTAGAACGCTGTGTACGGTCCACGAGGGCAAGGCCATCGTGGAGGTGTGCAATGCCTCGACTGAGGACCTCGTCCTCTCGAAAGGTACGGCACTAGCCGCTGCTACGGTGGTGCCGAAGTCGGCTTTCGACTCGCTGAACGCCGACCAGGAGAACCCGACCTCCGAGAGCGACCAGACGCCCGGTGGAAGTGGGGGCCGGACGACCTGGGTCGACTCAGTGATCAGCGCGGCGGCTGCCGCTACGAACCCGTCAAAGGATCCGATGCCCGGATTGGAGACGGCCAAGGAGGCCGAACTGGACGTGGACTTCACCGATTCCAAACTCGGTGGGGAGCAGCGAGTACTCCTCGCCGACCTACTCGGTTCCTTCCGCGATATGTTTGTGGAGACGTCCCTCAAACCGGGGCGTACGGACCTTTTGGAATTCTCGATTGATACGGGTACGCAAGCGCCTATCAAGCAGCGCCCGTACCGCGTTTCGCAAGCTGAAGGAGACGTTATGGAGGCTGAGGTACAACAGTACCTCGAACTGAACTTGATTCGACCATCAACTAGCCCGTGGGCCAGTCCCGTACTGATGATACGGAAGCCTGACGGAGGAATCCGTTTTTGTATTGATTATCGCCGGCTCAATGCCGTCACGATTAAGGACTGCTACCCAATGCCATTAATTGACGACATTCTGGACGTGCTGGCTGGTGCGAAGCTCTTTTCCACCATGGATATCGCCTCTGGGTACTGGAACGTACCCATGGCTGCTGATAGCATCGAAAAGACGGCTTTCACCTGCAAGTACGGATTGTTCGAGTGGCTTGTTATGCCATTTGGACTATGTAATGCCGTACCGGCATTCGAGCGACTGATGGAAAACGTTTTAGTCGACCTCAAGTGGCGAACTTGTTTAGTGTACTTAGATGATTGTGTGGTTTTCAGTTCCGACTTCCCTACACATCTAGTACGACTAAAACAAGTACTCGAACGCTTTCGCGCCGCCGGATTCAAACTGAAGATGAAAAAGTGTCGGTGGGGCCGAGATCAAGTGGCTTTCCTCGGTCATATCGTCACTCCGTCCGGAATTCTTCCGAACCCCGAGAAGGTTAAGGCTGCTATTAATGTGGCGCGACCTCACGATTTGCACACGGTTCGAGCCTTTTTGGGACTCACGAGCTATTTTAGGCGCTACATTCCGGGCTACGCGGCCATTTCGGCCCCTATTGAACGACTTAAGATGAAAGGCGTGGAATTCGTGTGGAGTGATGATTGCGAGGCGGCCTTCCTACAGCTAAAGCGACGACTTGTCGAACCTCCTATCCTAGCGTACCCCGACGCTAAGGAGAGATTCAAACTCTACGTTGATTCGTCCCGCCTAGCTGTCGGTGCCTGCCTCATGCAAAACATTGACGGTCGCGACCGCGTGATCGCGTACGCTAGCAAGCTTCTTGTTGGTTCGGAACGGAACTGGATTAACAAGCAAGACGGAGTGTCAGAAATTGAATGTTGGGGTATTGTATGGGCTACAAGGAAGTTCAGGTGCTACCTGGACCGGCGTGAATTCGACCTCTATACTGATCATAAGGCTCTGACCTGGGTCTTCAGTGAAGGAAACCGTACCAGCAACGCGAAGCTAGCCCGTTGGGCTATGGAGCTTTCGCAACTCCGCTTCAAAGTTTATCACAAGCCGGGTACGGCAATGGGCCATGTAGACGGACTCTCGCGGTTGCATACGCAGACCGTCTGCGCTGTGTCGCTCTCTGAGCTCGTGAAGGACGTCTCGTCGAACGAGAGAGAGAGTCTCGTCCCAGTCGGGGAGAGGTCCTCCTCCGACTGCGACGACCTGTCCGTCACGACGTCTGGGGTGAACGAGGAGTCTTCGAGAGTCGTCGCTGGGGCGCTGGAGGACGCTTTGCAAGTCGCGAAGCAGGCTCTCGCCGAAGTCGGGGAGAGGCCCGCCGTGGTCGCCGCCAGGAAGTCTCTGAAGCCGACCTCGACCGTGCCCAACCCCGAACCCCCTGATGAAGGTACTTCCGTCTCAGTCGGGGAGCCTCCGGCTCCCCCTGCGAATGCTTCTACTGGTACGGAGACGCCGGACCCCGAGTACGAGGCCGACGCCGACGACGAGACCTCCGAGGAGGAAGAGGACGCTGAGCGCGTGGTGACCTCCCAGGTAGACCTGTTCGGTCTGGACCGAGAGCGCTTCGTCGCCGAGCAGAAGCGTACTCCATGGATTCAGGCGGTGATCGCCTTTGTGGAGCACGGAGCCCTCGCGTTGAACGCCCAATTGCGGGTGAAAGTACTTCAGATGGCGAACAACTATGTGGTGCGAGACGGTATGCTGTTACGAAAGGTACACTTGAAAGCTCGGGCTGGGCCCGCGCGCTCTATCACGGTACCCGTGATTCCCCTACCGTTCGTCGAGTCGGTCCTACACTATTGCCACTCCGATGTATTCGCCGCCCACGTGGGTCAGACGAAAACATTAGACAAAGTACGCAAGCACGCGTACTGGCATGGTTGGCAAAAGGACGTCATTGAGTACGTTCGGGCCTGTTCGGTGTGTGGAAGCGGAAAAGGGTACCGCCCGTGGAAGAATGGGCTCATGCAAAGGATGCCCGTACAGGAGCTGTCAGGGCCCTTCTCGTTGTTGGTGGTCGACGCTATCGGACCTCTGGTCACTACTCCAAGAGGTAACAAGTTCATACTTGTTTTTGCGGACTATTTTACGCGATGGGTTGAAGCGTTCCCAGTCGCCGCCCTCGACACCATCACTTTCGTGAATATTATGGTCGACGAGGTTCTTTCGCGTCACGGATTACCGGAACGCTTGCTGAGCGACCGGGGGTCGAATTTCATTTCGGAACTTGCGAAATCATTCTATGAAACTCTTGGTATTAAGAAGTTGTATGGCGCTGCGTACCATCCTCAAACGCAGGGCCTCGTCGAGAGGTTCAATGGTACTCTCATTGGTATGCTACGCATGTTCGTGAGTGAGACCCAGTCCGACTGGGATCTCTACCTACCGCGCGTGTTGTTCGCGTACCGCACCTCGTATCACGAGGCTTTGGGCGACTCACCCTTCTTCAGCCTTTACGGGAGGGACCCCGTACTGCCGCTGGACCTGGCTTTCCTCAATACGAAAAACGAATGGAAGAGCAATGAGGTCGCCGAGTACCGGCGCAGACTGTACTTGTCACTGCGCGATACCCGACGACTAGTGGAAAGACAACTTCTAAAAGCGCAAGAGCGGCATGGACGCCGCCTGGAGACTCAGAGCGAAGTGACTTTCGAAGAGGGAGACGCTGTATGGGTCTATCAGTACTTTAGGGCTCGCCGAGGAGAACGCAAAACGAAGAAGTTAGCGTTCTCCTGGCACGGGCCGTACCGCATCGTCGGCAAGCTCGGAGACAACACCTACAAAGTTGCTATTCCTAACCACCCCGACCGGGTCGTCTCGATCAATGTGAACCGCTTGAAGCGGTTCGCTGGTCGCTGGAGCCGACCGTTCCCTTCTGAAGTTCCGACCGGAGTCGAGAGTCGGCCCAATGCCGATGACGACGGACCTTTGTCGGTGGACGACTTGCCGACTACTAGTTTTGTGGAACGCCTCACGTTAGGAGGCGAGGAAACTGCTTTTTCGGGCGTCACCAGCCCCATTGTGGATATACTAGCTAAGAGAGTGATGCGACGCCAGAAGCAGTATCTGGTCCTGACTGCGACCTACGAGACCTTATGGCGGTCCGCTTCATCGCTACTGCCGGAGTTCGCGATTCTAGTGAACCACTTTGAGAGCGAGTTGGCCAAGGAGAAAGGCTGGCCCGAACCACGGAGAAGCGCGCGTCTCGCTGAGGCGAACGCCGCTGTGGATGAAGATGAACTGCTCTTTTAATTGAGCAGGAAGTGGGGTGCGGGCGAAATGTCGTCCGTGACCTGACAAGGAGTCTGTGGACTCCTTCGTGCGCGAATACTTCAAATTCGCTTTGCTTACTTTGGAATTGCGCGGTCGGGGACCGTGCTACTACGCTTTGATTTTACTACTTACTTTGGATTCGTGCGGCCAAGAACCGCGCGTCAACACTTTGATTTTACTCTTCTTACTTCGAATTTGTACGGTCGGGGACCGTACGCCTGCTTTTGAATTTGCTCTGCTTACTTTGGATACGTACGGTCGGATACCGTACGTCAGCGCTTTGAATTTGTTGCATTTGCTTTGTTTGGTATGGCCGCGGGCCATACTCTTGGGTTTTGGGAGATCTACTTCGTCGGCTTTGAACTCGTGCAGTCCGGTACCGACTTCGCGTTTTGAGGGACTATTAATTGAAAACTACGACTAGAAGGTGTCGTACTTGAAGGCGCGTGAAGTGGAGGACGTTATGAAAAGCTTACAAGAGATGAAAATGAACCACGTGTATTACCTAGCTCCTACTGCGTCGGAGGAAACGTCGACTACGGCTCTGAACCTTCAGAGGATAGTGACTTCGTCCTCACCGTCGGACTCCTCCTCCTCTTCTTCCTGCTGCGCAGCTTCGGCCTTGGCCTCCTCGTCGGCGAGTTCCTGCTCCGCTTCTTCGTCCGGGTCCGGACGGTACTTGGTGCTGCTGTCGTCCACTGCCGTGGCCCAGCTCAACGCCGTCGGCTTGCCGTCGTCGTCCATCAGAGGCGAGAAGTCGGGCTTGAACTCCTTCGAGTTGAACGGGGGTACGGTGGGCAACTCGTACTCCGCGTCTCGCATCTGTACGGTCAACTTGATCTGGAGCGGCTTGATTTTGTCGCTGTTGCACAGTGTCCTCCAGACTTCGTCCGAGGGGACCCAGTGATCGGGTACGAAGTGCCGAGCCGTCAAGTCCATGGCCACGCGGGCCAACGCTCTGTCGGACAACCGCTTCTCGTACTCGACCAACGCGGGGTTGAACGCCTCCGTCTGCTCGAGCATCTGGGTGATGGTGGTGAACCCACCCTTGTCGATCTGGAAGGGCTTGATCGCATCCTGGATCTTGCGCTGGTACGCCGCCTTGTCTTTCTGGAATAACTTGAAGAGGTTCTGGATCGGCGTGCAGGAGTAGCCCTTCGCCTCCTTGGTCGTGTTGCCCGTCTGACCGCCCCACCACATGAGCGTACCATTGCCCGGTGCTTCAATGCGCCGGAGGAAGTTATAATAACCCCATGTCTCGATGCAGAGGCTGATGAATACCAGCCTCTGGTGGACGGCATTCCCCTTTCGTTTCCGCCTCTGGACCTTGTCCGAATCGGTACGCAAAGGCGCATGCAGCGCCCACTCGAAGAACGCGGCCCGGCAGTTGTGCCAGAACCGCCAATGACCTAGGTAGACGTCCGGATCTTCGACCGGATCGTAGAACAAGTGCTGGTTGACCCACGGGTACGCCCGTTGCCAGGCCTTCAAGTTGACGGCCGCCACGTGGCGGAAGATGCCCTCCAGGTCGCGAACGAACTCCTTCGGAAGGCCCAGGGCCAAGGGGAACGTAATGAGCGTCGTACCGGTCGCCACCGGACTCGACTTCGGGCTGGCCGAAGCCTTCTGCTTCTTCGCCGCACTACCCTTGGCCTGCTTGGCGGGTACGGACCTCTTCTTCGACGTGCTCGGAAACGACGGGTGTGGAGTGGCGCCCGTATTGACCGTCTACGTCGATGGGTGCGGCAGGATTGTCACCGTACCGCTCAAAGCCTGAGCGGCCCGCCCCGTGTCGTCGATCAGCGCCTTCGCCATGTCGTCCAGGATGTCCAGGCCGCTGGACTGCGAGTTGACTGCAATGAGGTCCCTCATCTCCGACCAGAAGACGGTCTTGGTGATCCGGGCCTCCTGCTCGAGGTCTCTGGCTTCGTTCTTCGCCTCTTCATCCAGACACTTCTGGAAACGGGCGAGTAGCTTGGAATTGCGGTCGCTCATGGCGGCCGCGTGTCGGTTCTGACGAAGATTGGGGAATGAGGCTCGGTAACGAGTGGCAGTGGCTGCCCTCGTCGTACCCCTACTGATTGAAACTTCAAGACTAAGAAAGGTGGCGGAAAGATGCCGACCCGTGTATTGACTCGCCCCTCTCTGAGAGGAGGCGTACTCCGAACCCTTCAGTACCTAATTCTACAACTATCGGACACTTCGCCAACTGCCCGAGCTGCTTTCAAGTCGGAATGGACAACGACGCTACTTGGTGGCGACGCTTGTGGGAACGAAGCGCTTTCGCGGAGCTGTGGCCGGCGTATTGCATCGCCGGATGCTGCTGCATTTTGGTATGGGTCATTTCGACCCCATTACGTAACGTTGGTTGGACTATTATGGCGGCGGCGTGGCGTGTGGTCGCTATGAACCTGTCGCTATTCGACGCTTGCCTACGACAGTATCAGGCCGTACTGGCCAACGACGAAGTGAACCAGCTCCGTGGTGTCCAGTACGTCTACGCTCTATGGGGTGCGCTATTCGCTGTCCCCGTGAGCGTGCTGACGGAGAGTGAAGACCGCTACGGCGAGTACGGTCGCGCGCTCCGAAAGTGGTGGGATGCCGCCTACGTCACGTTCTACGCCTACTTACCGGACTTAGCTTTGAGTACCGCGCACTCGACGACGAGATACGCGCGTGCTAGCAAAGAGGCCAGCGCCTCGAGCGGGAGGCGTACGGCTGAAGTGTTTCGCGTGGGCTTCCTGGTTGCCCTTCTGGGCGTGTCGTTGCTGATTCACCTACCGTTGGCGACCTACAACTTACTGGAATTGCTGCTACTGGGCAAGGTCGGCGTGGCCTTGGCCCTACTTTCGTTCAATTGTGCTAATTACTACTTGGAGTGGACGCGCTGGGGGTTGCCGGCGAGCGTGGTCGTGGTCGCAGTGGGGCTGACTTCCTGCATTTGGAGGATGGGCGAAGCTGACGGCCCGCTCAAAGAGCTGACACCGTCAGCTTTGTTGCTGCAAGCTTTGGAGGGTATGCGTACCCGAGCCGAACAACGGCAAACTACTGAACTTGAGAGTTTGCGCCGGCTGCAGGCCGACGTACTCGACGATCTCCTACCGTTCCACGACGCGCTGGAAGAACTACCTACTGAGGCCGTACCTGTCGCGCCCGAGCGCAACCCTGTGGCTATCTCGGCCGAACTCCGTGCTGCCGAGGAGAGGCGTGCTGCGCTTCGTCAGGAACTCGTCCAGCATCGTGTCCGCCGAGGACGGCGTACCGTCAGTCGGGGAGAATGTCCCGCACCTCAATTTGCGGGCCCCATTCTAGCGGGTCCAAGGCTGGACTCGTCCTACCCGCAAGCTACTCGTGATCGCCGACCCACTTCCAGGGCCGACTTGGCTACATCCTACGGACATGGGTACCGTGCTTAGGTACCCATACTATGGCACACTTGCTGACGGAAGCGGGATGCGCTCCCGAATGATGGCGCGAGTCGCCCGTACCAACTTGGTCGTCTGGAGTCACGTGGACCCCAGAGGACGAGCGTCGCTGTGCTGCTTCAAGGCTTTCAAGTGTCTTCGAAGGCGGGTTGTCATGTCATTGGAGATGGCCTGACAACCGCGTCTGGAGTATGTAGGAGGGGGTGTCGCCCTCATGAGAGGGAACGATACCTCCGATCTTCCCGATCGTCTCTCAGTCGTAAACTTCCCCTGTCTAACAAACAACAAAACAAGGCTTTACTTTTTCTTCGCTTAACTCTACTCTACGCTTCCTACGGTTCCTACGGCCTCGACTCTTCGCTTCACTCGTTCTCACCAACAGTCCCAGCGGACCCGACCCAAGGCAGAGGTGGTGTGCGACAGCCGCACACAAGCTCGTCCTTCGGTACCAGCGTCAAGATGCGCTCGTACAACGCAGCAGTGTCCGATGCCATTATATGCGATTGACTGGTGCGAGATGGTGTAACCTGGGTGATTGGCGGGGTGCTGTAGATGGACAAAACTACATTTGATCAGCCAAATGTTCTAAATGTGTACCAGTATTATAGTCATATCACGTCTGTTCTAAATATAGATCTGCTCTAAATATGTAGCCATATGACACAGCATCGTCACTTATCGTAACCTGGGGTACATCATAGGTACACTCTTTGGTTGGTGCAGCAATAGAGCAGAGTCCATGGCGTCCGAGTGCACAGTGAGCAAGCCCAAGCCGTCCCTGGACGTGTACAAGCAGAGCTTCTGCGAGTACCTGGTGAGAGCACGTCCCACCCACTTATTTTTATTCCAGAGTACTAAGTTTTGTATTGGCCTCTGCCAGCGCGAGACGGATGCGGTGAAGGACGAGACGGAGTTGGAGCAGCTCATGAAGCTGCTGCACGAGCCGTTGCCCGTGTCGTTCCGCCTGAATCTGCACCGCCCCGACGCCGAGAGGTACCCGAAAATTATTTTTTATGAAATTAAACATGCAACAATAGTACTAAGAAATGGAATGATAATTGTTTTTTCTTCTTTTATTGCAGGCTTAAGAAAATGCTGGCGACGAAGCTCCAGTTCCCAAGTAATAAGTATTTCCACGGAGAAATCCCCGTGAACCCGCCCAAGTAAGTGAGAGAAGTTGGTGTTCTTTGTGGAATTGTTATTTTCTCATGTTTTTTTTTATATTTTTGCAGGCCTATCGCGTGGTATCCACTGGAGAACGTGGCATGGCAAATGGACTGTGGTCGTGTTGCACTCTCTAAGAGTGGTAAGTTGCTATTTAGTGGCAATTTTGATGAAGCTGCAAGCAAAACATTTCTTTTTTTTATTTTGTAGTGAAGACTTTTGATTAATTTTATTGTTGTTGCTGATGTTTTTTATTTTTTAGCGCCAAAGCACGATGACGTGCGTGCATTCCACTCGGTTCTGTTGGAGCAGACGGATCGAGGAAACATTGATCGCCAGGAGGCGGTGAGCATGCTGCCGGTGCTGTTCCTGGATGTGCAGCGTGGCCACCGTGTGCTGGACATGTGTGCTTCTCCCGGCTCCAAGACGACGCAAGTTATCGACTTCTTGCTGTCGGCGGAGAGCAGCAACAATGGCGAGCAGAGCGGGTTGGTGATAGCCAACGACCTCGACAAGAAGCGTGCGTACATGCTGGTGCATCGCCTCTCGCGGAACACTTTGCGCCGTGCTGTGGTGACGTGTGGTGCTGGTGACGCTTTCCCGGGTCTTTACGACGCTGAAACGAAGACGCTGCAGCCTACCAACGTGTTCGATCGCGTCTTGTGTGACGTGCCTTGCAGCGGTGACGGAACTATGCGAAAGAACCAGTCGTTGTGGAAGGACTGGCACATCGGTCAAGGCCTCACATTGCACCCGATTCAGCTTGCGTTGGCACTTCGTGGTGCTGCTCTACTCAAGGTGGGCGGCACTATGGTCTACTCGACGTGTTCGTTCAACCCTGTCGAGAACGAGGCCGTGGTTGCAGAGCTGCTGCGTCGTGCGGGTGGATCACTGGAGCTGCTGGATGTTTCGAAGAAGATGCCGCAGCTCGTTGCGCGCCCTGGCAGATCCAAGTGGCGTGTGGGCTGGCGCTCCAAGTCCAAGTCGACGCACAAGGGCCACCTCTTCAAGGGTGACAACACGGACGACAACAGTGACAAGCAGAGCCTTCACCAGTGGTTTGATACTTACGAGTCGCTATCGCAGGACCTGCGTGGAAGCCGCGTGACTCGCTCCATGTTCTCATGCGAAGGCGATATCGCGCAGGAACTACACAAGACCCTTCGACTTATCCCGACGGACCAAAATTCCGGTGGGTTTTTCATCGCCGTGCTGCGCAAGGTGGCTGACTTGCCCGGCGAAGGAGGCCGTCAGGAAGGACTTGCTCCACTTGAGGAGTTGCAGGCGACGCCGGCTGCGGACTACGTTTGCAAGCTCTGTAACAAGGGAGGCCACTTCTTGAAGAGCTGCGAGAAGTACTTGCCGGACACTGAGTTTGCTGCCTCGAACTCGTCACTCAAGCCGCAGAAGAAGAAACGCCGGACGGAGGAGCCCGACGATGCCAGCAAGAGTTCAAAGAAGAAGACGGACAAGAAGCGAGAGACGCTTTATCGCGCTGTTGGCGACGAAGTTTGGCAGCAACTGCGCGATTTCTACGGCCTGCAGGACGAGACGTTGAAGGTAGGTGCTTTGAACGACGGGGTTGTGGATGATGCACTTACTAACGGTGAAACATTGTGACCATGCAATTAGGAGCGCTTCTGGTGTCGTTCGGACACAGCGGCCACCGTAAACTACGTGGATAAGGAGATCTCTGACGCGTGCCTCGGTGGAGACGCTCTTGACGTACGTTTGGCTAGAAGATTCTGCTCGTAGTTGACATTTTTTTTGCTAACGCTGATGCACTATTCACTATTTTGTACTCGGAACAGATCGTCAACACGGGACTCAAAGTGTTCACGAAGGTTACTGAGCGTGGGGAGGTTTTCTACCGTCCCTCCGAGGAGAGCCTGGGCTTCTTCGACGACTTCTTCACCAATAGGCGGCTTGACATCCCTATCGCCGATTTCTCGAGTCTTCTCGAGAATGCGGAGCAGCACGTGGTGTTCGACACGCTGTCGTCAGACCTGCAGAAGGCTGTGGACGGCATGCCAGTGGGTCCTGCGGTTGTCCGCGTCAAGGCGCACGAGCACGTTCGGATGAACATTTGGGTCGGCAAGGGCTCCATCCTGCCCCGTGTGTCGAAGGCCATGCGTGGCGAGGTTGAAGACGCGCTCAAGCAATGCACCGACAAGTAGATCGAGTAGATTCTAACTCCGTGTTGGTAGTGGCTCCCACTTCACGAATCCTGCTTTGTGGCGAGTGCCCTCGCCCGCATCCCCCGCACTAGAAAATAAAACGAGTCTCGTTTGCCCGCGACTTCCTCCTCATCGCCAATTCCGTCGCCATTGCCGCGCTTCTGCCGCTGTCGTGACGGGGTTGCCGTCGGTCTGCCTGGGAGTTGGTGAACACGCGCTGGCGTATCGCTAGGAGCATTCGGCGCGTCCGAGTTGAGGATGTTGGTGAAGACGTGGATGAAGTCCTGCTTGGGGATGCCCATCAAGCTGCTCTCGTTGTTCTCGATCCACATTCCGAGCACGAGCATCGTGAGCACTAGAAGCGCCACAATAGCAGCCACACTGGAGAGAGAAACCAACACATCAGCCACAGCTCTTCGAACCCATCTACCTACCCAGCTTACTTGTATCCCCGACTCAGCTTGTAGCCCGTGACCACCACGTGTCCGTGGTTGCCCATTAAGATGCCTGTGAAGCCCATGAGCCAGCTCCCCAAGACCTGCGAAATGAACCGCGTAGCCAGCAGCAACTTACAGACGGCGATGTACAGGACAATCGACACGAAGAGCAACTGCACGACCACCGACTGCGTGTGCAGAATCGCTGGCAGCAGCACCACCACAGCCATGTGGCAGTCCACGCAGGGGAACCCTCCCGTGTCTTGGTCGATGCAGCGTCGATCCTGCAGGTGCCACAGCGAGCGGTACAGATCGATGGGCCGCGGACTCTCAGCCAGATACTGCAGCGTCACCACCGCGAGCAAGTTCCCCACGCAGATCCAGAAGTACGGGAACCCGAACTCCGGCGTCATGGTGATGAACACGAACCTTGACACGAAGTCACAAGTTACTAGAGGTAGGTATCACGCAGCTAAAACCGACTGGGGACACACCATATGAGCAGCGAAATGTCTTGCGTCCGCCGTCGAGACGCCGTTGAGTGCACCAGCGTCCGCAGCCACGGCCGTTCCTGCATGAACGATGACTTTTTAGGGACTCAAGAGCTTTCGATGAGTCAGCAACAACTCGCACCTCTTTTTGCTGGGCCAACCAGACTACCGCCGCCATGTCCCATTGCAACAAAGGGTGCAGCTCGACGCTCTCTCCATCGTCGTCTACATCCGCTTGGAAGTGCACGCGCCGCATTTGGTATCGTACCGTTTTGACTGCGCCGCTGGACAAGATACTTTTGGAGCACGAAACGTCGCAGGATCTCTCTTCAGAAACGATCGATCACGTTGGACGAGGTATACGGGTAGTCGACGGTTGCGGCAGTTCTCAGTCACCAAACAGACCCACCCAAATTGGGTCCCAATTGCAATTGCACGCGTCGCGCACTTCACCGAGTGCCACAGCCGTTGGACTTGATTGAGCCCTTCATCGACCCCTTTTGGCCTCGTCGCCACACGAACACACACACACACAGTGTATGTATACCTAGTGAGTTCTTCAGCTTGTGGCGGAAGTCCGATATGCAAATCGCCAGCTGGGCCCATTGATGTGTGGGGATCACGACCGCTTGGCGGCCAAGCGGTCGTGATCTCTGGGGTCGTGACGGCCAAGTTGGCCGTCAAGACTCTCGAGTCTCGGGGAGGGCTGACCCGTTGACCAAGGGCGGACGTCCTCGGCGTCGTCCTTCGTGATCACGGTGCACATCGGGACTCGCACGTACCCGCGCTAAAGACCAGTCGCCAGTTCACACAGCAGACAGCAGCAAAATCACCAGCGCCCATTGCTCAATCGGCCTCGACGGACAGAATGACTACAGTCGACGTCGACCGCGTTGCGCCCGAGACTCCGGTGTGTGGAGCTGACAGGTTGATAACTAACTGTTGCTTTGACAACTCTTTGGGCAATGCACTGACCCCGTTGTCGATTGTTACTGCAGACTCGATGTGCCTGGAGTCGTGGACAACTTCCTGCTCATGGGCTCCGTTAAGCACGTCACGGACGAGCAGCTCCTCAAGAACATGCACGTCACGTACGTCCTGGACGCCGAGAACCCGCGGAAGCGCGCGGCGCACCCGGAGCTGACGGCGACGGCGGACCCGACTGTCGAAATGGGGCGCATCGAACTCGACGACGATTTCTCGTACGACGAGTTCAAGCGCAACCTCCTGCACGCCACCAAACTCCTCCAGACCGCGCGCTCGGACGACAAGACGGTGTTCGTCTTCTGCACCCACGGCAACAACGAGAGCGCCGTCGTGTGCATCGCGTACCTGATGCTCGTCGAGCAGTGGAGTCTCGAGCACGCGTACCGACACGTCCTGCAGAAGCGACCGGCCAGTGCGCCACGCAAGACTTACGTCGAGAAGGTGAGATGCCTACTGCAGAGGTAGATAGACAGAGGTACTGCATGGCTTCTAACTGTTGGTGGCCTCTTTGAATGCAGCTTCGCACGTTGGAGCTGGAGACTCACGGTCGCGTGACGCTCCGCTCGGACCAGATAGGCCCGAGTATGATCGACATCATGCTCGGACTCCGTGGTCAGAGTCCGGTGACCGACGATGTCGACGAGCGTAGCAGTCAAGCCACGGATGGAGGCACTTCGACTGCCGAACGCGCGAGTTACATGTCCAACTTCTCGGTGGTCACGGGCCGCACGAACGGCAGATCTGTACGCGAGACGACGGTCATCTCGGAGCAGGAAGACGAGCCCGTTGCAATGGGTAGGAACAAGGTGCACCCGCACCACTCGCCAGGCTTCGGTCGAAGGAAGTCCAAGGCGCACAAAGGCAACTGTGTCATCAGTTGACCACCCAATGGCTGTTTGTTGGTCCTGTAGGTAAAAAATGCCTCCGAGGAGGAGGAAGCTAATATAATACTTGAACGTGAGTGAGTAAGGAACGTGAGCTAGTGGTAGCTAGCAGAACATTCGCTGCAAGGCGCACAGTTGGTACCCTCCAGACTGTGGCGTGTAGCTCGGGCTTGAGGAGTCCGTTGCATCTGTACGAAAGCAACTTTAGGGATCGATAACAACCGTTGAAGTGCCAGCCAGAAGCTCACCTTTAGCTGCGTTGGGGCTTTTACGGCGGTGCAACTTAGTGACTCCACTATCGTCTGACTCGTCTTCTGAAGAAGGCAGGAAGCACGTATCTCGCACCGGCCAGGACTTGTGGATGGCACGAAGCTTAGCTTTATCTGCTACCGGGCCACGCTTGGATGATGTCTTGGCTGTTTTAACCTTGCGCGGGGTTGGCTTGGGCTGAAGCTGCAATAGGGTACAGTAGTGAACAAATGTAAAAGGAAAACTGCAGATCTTTACTTTCCTACCGATTTTGTTCCAGTGAGGGCTTCTGGCAAGGCGAGTTTGCTCGTCTTGGGGCGTTCACTGCTGGAATACTCTAGACGCATAGCCTCCAATTGATATTCTAACTTCGTTGTTTTGTCTGTGCTTGCCTTTGGATCTTTGCCGTTGATGGTAAATTCCACACTGAGAAGCTTGTCAAAGAGGAAATGTTGAAGTTGAAGTGAAAATTGTACCTTGTACCAAATCCTTTGGACCACAGGTAACTAACTGCAAACAACCTTGCTCAGTCCAGGCATCACAACGCGGCTAAAACAATTTATAGGGGGAAACTCGAGTGCACATGTTGCCTACACTTTCCTTCATATTCGCATGAATCCACTTCACGACTTCGAAGTGGTCATTGGTGGCTGCATCATCTATGGCATCGGGGTCACATCCCCCGCCTTTGTCGTGTAGCCACTTGACAACTTCAAGATGTCCTCCTGCCGCTGCGAAGTTTATTTCACGGAAGCTGCGACCCCCACGCCGTCCATGAAGCCACTGCACTACTTGTAAATGTCCGTTTGCTGCAGCGAAATCGATCGGATCGATTTCGCGGTCCCGAACTCCTAGTCCCCAGAGCCACTGAACCACAGCTAGATGTCCATTGGCGGCAGCATCACCCAACGCTTTACCACGTGATGGCTCGCTCGATTCATACTTGTAGAGCCATTTGACAGTCTCTAAGTGTCCATTAAAATCAACTCTCCACGGCCCCCGGCGGTCCTGGCGCTTGACTACATTCCATTGCAGTACGTGGAGATGTCCCCCTCGTGCGGCTGACCGAGTTGCCTCGTTCCAATCCGGCGCAGCTCGCCCCAGAAGATACTCGAGAGCTCGCCTCGGCCACATGCGGCGTTGAAAACTTTTTGTCCCGGAAAGTCATCGATAAATCCGTCGATAAGTTCTTCAACGCGTGGCAAGAACTCGCTGTTAGGGAGAGACTCCCGTGACACAAATCGAACTGCGGCACGCAGGGGCAACGCATTCTCGTCCTTTATGGCTTCTTGTAGAATGCCCGTTGGATAGAACTTGTCCTTTAAGGTTGGAGGGCCAATCACTCACTCGCTCAATCAAGTATTTGCGTTAGGGCCATTCTCAACCGGGCGCATGCGGCCGCACCGCATCGCACAGTTATGTTCCATGCGGCCGCATCCTGATTTATGATAGAGTATACCCCCTCATATCCGATACCGCCACCGCCGTTTGAATCTCCCGCCCATTTTCGGCAAAGATCTGCTGAAATCCCCCTCATTCCCGAACTTGAGCGCTTCCGCTCTTGACGAAGCAGGTAACCGACGATCTGGCGCAAGCGCTGTGGGAGACACTACTACTCCACAGCACTAAGGGCAGGCTCCGCTATGGGAACATTGCTGCGATTGCATGCGAGTTCGGGCTCACCACGAAGGCCGTCACGCGCGTCTGGAAGAAGGGGATCCGCTCGATGGGGGATCGTGTCACTGCAGTGGTGAAAGCTGGCTAGAGCCGGCGAGGCCGGAAGAAGGTTGACCGCGCGGAACTATGCAAACGCGTGGCCCAAGTCCCCGTTGCGGATCGCGAGAATCAACGCAGGCTGCAGTACGCCACGAACACTAGCGCCTACCTCATCGACCGGCTAAACAAGGAAGGCTATCTGCGACGCGCTCTGAGAAGGACCCGCCCCCTACTGTCGCCTAAGCACATCTCCGACAGACTCAAGTACTGTGTGGACCGTGTGCAGCGTACCATGGATGGACGCCATTTCTTCGACCCGATGTACGATGTTGTGCATCTGGACGTGATGTCCAAGCCTCTTGGAGCGCTCGCGCTGCCATCATGGGACCTTTCCTAGCGCCCAACAACCAAGATGCCTCTGATCTCGATGTCTTTCTTTACTAAATGTCTTTCATTTCCCTAGTGGCGGAACAAGCACGCCTAGCTCGTAGCCTTGGTTACCAGCATGATGCCGATGACTCCCTTTCGACTTCCAATAGCAGTAACCCTCTGCAAATTTTATAATCCTAAAAAAACGAGGCGGAGCTATGCGCAAATTTTTTTAAAACTGCCCTTATTTTCCGAACGGAGGTAGTATGACTTTCAGCCGCAGCTGTCGAACACTGAGATACTAAGCAAAGCACTAGGGTTCCTTTACTTTTTGGGAGCAGTCCATGTGTGCGAAGGAGTCGGCAGTTGGACTAGCGAGACATCTTTCTATGGGTGACTTCAAGAGAGAAATGCAAAGAATTTTGTAACGGACACACGAATGCATGCAGCACGAGAAATTGGACCCTACTTCACAAACGTTTCCTTCACGAGCAAATAGATACACCGACTCGACCGCAGCAAGCGCATGAAGATCTCGTCACGTTCGCGCTCGAGAAGAGTCTTCGCAGCCTGTTCACCTTCTAACTCAGAAACCCCGCCAGGGTGTTTTCCCCCATTACTCTTCGTTGGGTTAGAAATTTCCCATATTTTCAACTCCGAGATCGCTTATCGGTTGAGAACGTTTGTGCGGCCGCATTATAGTGTTCCCCCACCCCGATCAGCCGGGTCCGAGAGATATTGAGCAGAGCAGCACGAGAACGGGTGTTGCTGACCAAGACAACGTAACTGATGCACTTGCACCACTCGCGTTAACTAGAGTTACTGACTTTTGTATTTCGCAGTTCGTTAGAACTGTCGCTTGCCACGGCAAAAAGTTTGTCATCGAACGACATTCGTGAAACATCCTTTCCATTGTTTCACGAATGTATTGCATTACATCGAGTGTTTTGCGAACACGCTCGCACCTCAGGACAGGCAAGTCGTGTTGGCATTGCTGAGTCTCGTGGCTGCAGCTGCCGGTATTGCCACTGACGCTGTTGTGAGATCATGGTGTGCTCTGATGCAGCACCCGGCAAACTACAACTATCCTACCGGTCTATCCTGTGCGGATCGTCGCTGTTCGACGGGAGCTGCTATCAACAGGCACCAGATCTTAGCGACAGGCACCAGCACATAAACACAACGACATGTGGGCGACACCGCGAGCACCATTCTGATAGATAGGTCCCTGGAGCCATTGGCTAAATATCAATTTGCTCAGTCAACTCAACGGAAAGACTGCACTACGGACTCGCAGGACCCCCCCCCCCATCATTTTAAAATGATGAACACGCGTGCATTCGCGGGTCTGTGTTACTACGTGTTGTTAACCAGGTCACTGGAATGGTGGAAGACCGCCTGCTGGACGACGTGGTCTACACCCCTAACGCGAAGGTCAACCTCATCAGCCTCGGGTACCTGCAGATGACCGGTCGCTACCGGTTGACGTGCTCGCCCGACCAGCGCACAGCATGGTTGTCTAAGCCGGACACCGTGCTCAAGTTTGACATGCATGAGAACATCTACCGCCTGCGCACCCAGCGCATTCCCGGTGTCATGGTGATGGCAGCTTTGAAGCAAGACATGGACAGTAAGAAGCAGATGGAGCTGCTGCACCAGCGATTTGGACATGCGTCCATGGACACTGTGAAGCGACTTGCGCACAAGTTTGACGTCGGAGTAAAGCTAAATGCAAAAGGGCTTACTTCCTACGAGTGTGTTGCGTGTGCTGAGGCGAAAGCCAAGAGGATGACTCATTCAAGAATTGAGAAACGAGACTCCAAACCACTGCAAGTATTGATGATGGACATTTGTTCGATTAAACCTGCAACTATCGGCGGATGCAGCATGTTCCTGTTCGTGGTGGATGAAGCTACGCGCTTCAAGTGGGCGTTCCTGATGCAGAACAAGGGTGAGGCAACGTTCCATCTCAAGATCCTGATGAATCGACTACGTACCCAATTGCGTGAGTACAAGGTTGAGAGATTGTGGAGTGACCAAGGTGGCGAGTTCCTGAGCACTGAGCTCGAGACCTACTGCAACGAGCATGGCGTCGAGCTGAAGACGACCAACTCGTATTCGCCGCAGGAGAACGGCATCGTTGAGCGTCCCAATGGCGTGGTGCTGCCACGCATCCGTGCCATGGTGATGGCGACGCACTTGCCGAACATCCTGTGGGGTGAGGCGTTGCTACATGTTGTGGAGACGCTGAACAACTTGCCGACCAAGCCGCTGGGGCTGACGTCGCCGCGTCGACGCCTGTTTCGCAACGAGCCGCAGCTGGATGACTTGCGCGTGTGGGGCTGCATTGCCCACGTGCGCATACCCCCAGAGTCGAGGCAGCGAAAGGACAAGATGGAGCCAAGAGCAAGACTGGCCCTGCTGCTGGGGTACAGCCTGACGACACCTGGCTACAAGTTTCTTGACTTGAAGACGGCGCAGGTGATTACTGCGCAAGGAGGGAACGTACGCTTTCACGAGGAGTTTACTGCTGAAGGGACTTACGTGAGGAAGCTACTTGAGAATGCCTACAGTGATGGAGACCATCAACTTCCTGATACTGTACCTGTTGCTCGCGTGAAGACGGGCATGGACTCGTACCTGCCGATGCAGAACGATGTGAGTGCTGTGAACCTGGAGCAACTAATTGAAGAGGTGCCGTTTGCTGGCACATCACCTGCAATTGCGCCAAGTTCCAGTGGGAGTCCAGCTAAGAGCAGCTCGCCTCCATCGAGTGGGAGTGCTGAGCATCAGCCGGGAACTGCAGTTCCTGTTGCCGCGCCTGTGGAGATGCCGCCGCCGGTGTCCAAGGCTGCGAAGAAGCGCCGAAAGCGGCGTGCGCGCAAACGAGTAGAGGCGGAGAAGGAGACAAGTGGCTTCATGGTACAACCTCCGCCGATGGAACCCTGCCTCAAGCGGCCACGACGGACGCAGAGGCCCAGTGTTCGGTTGAAAGACTATGTGGTGGGCAGTGTGATGACCATCACTGACATCTTAATCCCGACGACGTACAAGCAAGCACGCGCGAGCAAGCATTGGCTTAAGTGGAGAGCTGCCATGCTGGCAGAGCTTGAGTCACTCAAAGGGCACAAGACATGGGAACTACAGCCTCGCAGTGTGGCCAAGAATCTCAAGGTAATAACATGCAGATGGGTCTTCGCTGTCAAACGTGACGAGCGAGGACACATCAAGAGGTTCAAGGCCCGGCTAGTTATCCATGGCTTCAAGCAACAATTGGGGATCAATTATTCAGAGACCTACGCTCCTGTTATCCGGTTTGAAACTATCCGCGCTGCGATCTACTTTGCAGTGCAGAGAGGCTGGGAGGTGCTGCAGTACGACGTGAAGACGGCGTTCCTCTACGGTGAATTGGAGGAGCTCATCTTCATGGAGCAGCCCCCTGGCTTCCAAGTCGACGGACCTGGTTTCATCTGCAAATTGCTGAAGAGCTTGTACGGGCTTAAGCAAGCCCCGAACATTTGGAATAAGACGCTACACGCCAAACTGCTGGCGATGGGTTTCGAGAGGACAGAGTCCGACTACGGTTTATACATGCTGAAGGAAGAGAACGAGGTCAAGTTGCTGCTGACTGTCTACGTGGACGACCTACTGCTGATGGGCCCGCGAGACTTGTGCGCCAAGGTCGCTGCCTCCCTGCAGGAGACGTTCGAGCTGACGACCATGGGCAATGTCAAGTATCTTCTGGGAGTTGAAATTTTGATTAATCGGCCGCGCCGAGAGATCGTGTATTGCCAGCGGCAGTACGTGTTGGAAGTGTTGAAACGATTTCACATGGAGAACTGCAACGGGTGTGCAACCCCCGAAGCGACTAGCGAGTCTATGGTGGTGGTGCCTGCTACGAGTGATTACTTGCCGTACAGAGAGCTGGTTGGAGCCCTCCAGTATCTCGTGGGCGCGTCAAGGCCTGACATCGCCCATGCCACGAGGCACTTGGGCAAGTACCTCGCGTGCTACGACCAGACACACTACGCGCAGGCAAAAAGGGTGCTGCGTTACCTGAAAGCCACCTGTGACTTTGGCCTGCTGATGAACGTGACATCCGGACACGAAGTGCATGTTGCAGCCTACTCTGATGCAGACTACGCTAACGATCCTGTTGACCGACGCAGCGTGAGCGGATACGTCACTACACTTGACGGCAACGTGGTGTCGTATGCATCAAGAAAGCAGGATATTAACGCGTTGAGCACATGTGAAGCCGAGTATATTGCAATGTCGGAGGCTACAAAGGACCTACTGTGGCTATCCGGTCTGTGCAAGGAGTTGGAGTGGAAGCACAGCGTGCCGCTATTGCTGGGCGACAATCAGGGCGCGATTGCCTTGACAGCAAAGCCCGGCAAACACTCTAAATCCAAGCACATTGATAACAAGCGACACATGGTGCGCCGCAATGTGGAGTTGAAGATGCTGACTACTCAACACATTGGCACCGAGGACATGGTCGCTGACATCATGACCAAGGCACTCGGGGCTGTGAAGTTTGAGCGCTTTCGACGGGCAATGCAAGTCGTACCCGTTCTCAGCGAGGACAGTGGTGCTACAACTTCAACTACAACGGACGAGGCAACAGCCTCTACTACTACGGACGAGGCACGAGCCTCAACTACTGCGACTGCAAGCCGCAACTAGACGACAACTACGACATGCAATTGACGGTGGTGGCGTGTGCTGTGGGAGGCCAAGCTAGCTGCGCTAGACTTGTGTGGCAGAGCCACAACACGGGACATCACTAAGCCGACTTCAAGCGAGAAGATCGAGAGGGTGCAGTGCAACGAGACTGTGAACTACACGACTGCGATCGGGTATGATGTTGCTGCCGAGGCTGAAGTGGACGCCCATGCGCGTGGACGTACCTGTTGAGCGAGTGATCGTGTGCGGGTGCTAAGTGTGCGGGGTGATCATGCTGCCTCAGCGTTCGGCATCATGCTCAAGTGGGAGTGTGAGATCATGGTGTGCTCTGATGCAGCACCCGGCAAACTACAACTATCCTACCGGTCTATCCTGTGCGGATCGTCGCTGTTCGACGAGAGGACACGCGACATACCGGATCTCCAGTCTGCCGCGTGCCTGCGAGCTGGTGTGCTGGCGTGTACCAAGGACTGTATGCTGAAGACATTGCTGGCTGAGTGCAGCCGAGATGGTGCTGCGCGCCAAGGACTTAGCGTTTGTATGTTTAGACTTGCTTTCATTATAATAACAGCTTTGCGGAACGGCGTGCTCTGGAGCGCAGGAGGCTCTCCCTCTCTCACTTACGCTTTTGCAGCTCCGAGAGCACTGCAAGAGAGAGAGAGCTTCCTGCACCAGAACACGCTGGTCCTGCCGTGGTCTTTTGCCCGGCACGCAAGTGTTTACGCATTTCCCTGATTACTGCAAATTACTCTTCAAGTGTGTATTAGTTTTAATGGCTATTACGCTTAGGAGTGACACACAGTTAGCGAACAGTGCTGTGACGCGCACTGCGTCATCTCAGGTTATGAGCCCAATCAGGGCGCAGCGCTCGACCGACGTGGCCGACGTGGCATCTGGTGTGGACGACACGACCGGTCAAGACGAAGATGAAGTTTTGACCAATCCCGACAATGCAACTCAGCGATTGGCTGAAAGCATGCAGCGTTCGAGAACATTCTCGAACAGTGATCCAGCCACCGATCAGACTGACTCGGCGCTGTCACAGGATGAAACTGAGCGCCTCGTGCGCTCATTGGCTGGAACTCGTGGTGGGCGCACACTCATCAGAGTTCTACTTGAAGGACTGTCGCACCTTGCGCATTCAGTCTCGGCTCCAATTCAAATTGGAAATCCACCGCCCCAGCCACCAAGTGACCCAGGCAGTGAAGGCAGCTCGCACGGCGGCAGAGACCCGGACGAGCAGAGCCAAGGCAGCGCGGCGCTGCTTGACAACACCTTCCCCGGCGGCCGCTACGACGACCGCGAACTGGCGGAGTACACCAAGGCGCTGAGGAACTCCGCGCCCATCCAGCTGCCGCACTTGCACACCAAGAGCGACTACAAGGCGTGGAAGAGCGAGGTGCCGCTGCACTTCGAGCCCCGCGGGCTTGGCGACATCACCTACGGCGGCGAGCGGTACGACGTCGTGGAAGGTCTGCGCAGGCAGAAGTACACGACGTGGTACACGGCTCGCAAGGACAAGGCATTTTCGGCGCTCGCGTTGTTGCTGTCCGTCGACCTGAGAGCTACGTTCAAGATCGACGAGCTGCGTGACAACATGGAGGCCGCCTCGGTGCTGTGGTCGTTCATCACGAAGCACTTCGAGGCGGGTGATGGAATCAACCCGGACTACTTGATGCGGGACCTGATGATGCGCATGATGCAGACGAACGAGAAAGTTGATGCATATGCAGAGGACATTGAGAAGAAGGCGACCAAGTTGCGCCAAGCCAAGGGCGAGTTTGAGGAGTGGCAGCAGGCCAGCTTGCTGCTGTCCAACTCAGTGCTCGTCTTTCCGGACGTGACTCGCGAGTACGCGAACTGGTTGAACAGCAACGACCGCAAGACGCTGAAGCTGGCGACGGTGCTTCAGCGCCTGCGTGCTGCAGAGCACCAGCGACAGCAGCTTGAGTCGCAGTCGCAGCCGGCGACACGTGCAGTCGCCCAAGTTGCTCAAGTGTCGTCGAGCCAAGGCAGCACGCGCAAGCGCAGCAAGCAGCAGCGCAAGCGCAGCAAGGGTGCATACGACAAGAAGGCGCGCTCCAACTGCGGGAACTGCGGCGCCGAAGGACATTGGTGGCTCGAGTGCACCGAGACCACTGGCAAGCCGTTGAAGCCTGAGTTAGAGAAGAGGAAGAAGGACAAGTTGCAGGGCAGGCAGCCGCCCACCTCTCTCGTAAACTCAGTACGAGTTGTCCAACTTGATGAACATGGAGATGCACCCCGTCAACTCTTTGATGCTATCTCGTTGACATCGCCGCCTAGCGCGGCTGAGACGAGGAATGATGGAAGTGCTACGACGGTCCAAGCTACGTCACCTGTGTACTCGCCGACCTCGCCGACGAGTGATGAAGAGGAAACGAAGAGCCAAGGACCACAGCAGACTCCGCCGGTCGCGCCGACACTCGCGACTGCAGAGAAGCAAGTGCAGCAAGCTCTGCAGACGCTGGTCGCGACGGCTGCTAAGAGTCAGTGGGAGGGCGCAGCACCGCGTGGACCGCCGCCTACGTGGGAGCAAGTGCTCTACCACATGGGCCAAGGACTGAAGGAGGTGCTGACCGGTGGCCCGAGACTTGAGCCAGGGTGCAACCAAGGTGAACCACGAGGGGGTTTGCCTGCGCCAGGGGATGGTCGCCAAGGTCACTGTGTTGGCACATCTGGACGTCAAGAATGGGATGGAATGCAACGAGGTGATGATTATCAAAGACGCGAATTTGAAAGAAGCCGCTCGCATCCACGTGACTTCGCCCATGGTGGGCCACCACGTGGACGCAGCAGATCGCCGCCACGAGGGCGCAGCCGGTCTCCTTCGCGAGGACGCTACAATGGGCCTCCACGTGGACCACCAAGACGGAGCCGAAGCCCGCCGCCGCCTCGAAACTTTGGACGTTGGCGGAACTCGCCGCCACGTGGACCGCCCATGAACCAAGCTGGACCTCCGCCTATGCAGCGGCGTGAAGGTCCACCCCCAAGTCACTACGGGCCGCAGCCACAACAGCAGCACTGGCGCGGTGAGCCGCAGCAAGGCCGTGGCATGCAGCCACGCCGTGATGATTGCAACCAAGGGCAGCAGCCCGGACGTTTCGGATATGCTGGTTACTCGCCGCCTCGCTACAATGATGGACCGCTGCAAGTGTATGCAGTGGAGCACAACAATGCAGGTATGCAAGCAAACCAGTCTGATGTGGTCGAGTGGATCCTGGACTCGGGGTCCCAGGCCAATGTGTGTGGCGACCTCGCGCTATTCACTACGATTCGTGAAGACGTGACGAGCCGCCTTGACTTTGCCAACGGAACGACTGAACACGCGTGCATTCGCGGGTCTGTGTTACTACGTGTTGTTAACCAGGTCACTGGAATGGTGGAAGACCGCCTGCTGGACGACGTGGTCTACACCCCTAACGCGAAGGTCAACCTCATCAGCCTCGGGTACCTGCAGATGACCGGTCGCTACCGGTTGACGTGCTCGCCCGACCAGCGCACAGCATGGTTGTCTAAGCCGGACACCGTGCTCAAGTTTGACATGCATGAGAACATCTACCGCCTGCGCACCCAGCGCATTCCCGGTGTCATGGTGATGGCAGCTTTGAAGCAAGACATGGACAGTAAGAAGCAGATGGAGCTGCTGCACCAGCGATTTGGACATGCGTCCATGGACACTGTGAAGCGACTTGCGCACAAGTTTGACGTCGGAGTAAAGCTAAATGCAAAAGGGCTTACTTCCTACGAGTGTGTTGCGTGTGCTGAGGCGAAAGCCAAGAGGATGACTCATTCAAGAATTGAGAAACGAGACTCCAAACCACTGCAAGTATTGATGATGGACATTTGTTCGATTAAACCTGCAACTATCGGCGGATGCAGCATGTTCCTGTTCGTGGTGGATGAAGCTACGCGCTTCAAGTGGGCGTTCCTGATGCAGAACAAGGGTGAGGCAACGTTCCATCTCAAGATCCTGATGAATCGACTACGTACCCAATTGCGTGAGTACAAGGTTGAGAGATTGTGGAGTGACCAAGGTGGCGAGTTCCTGAGCACTGAGCTCGAGACCTACTGCAACGAGCATGGCGTCGAGCTGAAGACGACCAACTCGTATTCGCCGCAGGAGAACGGCATCGTTGAGCGTCCCAATGGCGTGGTGCTGCCACGCATCCGTGCCATGGTGATGGCGACGCACTTGCCGAACATCCTGTGGGGTGAGGCGTTGCTACATGTTGTGGAGACGCTGAACAACTTGCCGACCAAGCCGCTGGGGCTGACGTCGCCGCGTCGACGCCTGTTTCGCAACGAGCCGCAGCTGGATGACTTGCGCGTGTGGGGCTGCATTGCCCACGTGCGCATACCCCCAGAGTCGAGGCAGCGAAAGGACAAGATGGAGCCAAGAGCAAGACTGGCCCTGCTGCTGGGGTACAGCCTGACGACACCTGGCTACAAGTTTCTTGACTTGAAGACGGCGCAGGTGATTACTGCGCAAGGAGGGAACGTACGCTTTCACGAGGAGTTTACTGCTGAAGGGACTTACGTGAGGAAGCTACTTGAGAATGCCTACAGTGATGGAGACCATCAACTTCCTGATACTGTACCTGTTGCTCGCGTGAAGACGGGCATGGACTCGTACCTGCCGATGCAGAACGATGTGAGTGCTGTGAACCTGGAGCAACTAATTGAAGAGGTGCCGTTTGCTGGCACATCACCTGCAATTGCGCCAAGTTCCAGTGGGAGTCCAGCTAAGAGCAGCTCGCCTCCATCGAGTGGGAGTGCTGAGCATCAGCCGGGAACTGCAGTTCCTGTTGCCGCGCCTGTGGAGATGCCGCCGCCGGTGTCCAAGGCTGCGAAGAAGCGCCGAAAGCGGCGTGCGCGCAAACGAGTAGAGGCGGAGAAGGAGACAAGTGGCTTCATGGTACAACCTCCGCCGATGGAACCCTGCCTCAAGCGGCCACGACGGACGCAGAGGCCCAGTGTTCGGTTGAAAGACTATGTGGTGGGCAGTGTGATGACCATCACTGACATCTTAATCCCGACGACGTACAAGCAAGCACGCGCGAGCAAGCATTGGCTTAAGTGGAGAGCTGCCATGCTGGCAGAGCTTGAGTCACTCAAAGGGCACAAGACATGGGAACTACAGCCTCGCAGTGTGGCCAAGAATCTCAAGGTAATAACATGCAGATGGGTCTTCGCTGTCAAACGTGACGAGCGAGGACACATCAAGAGGTTCAAGGCCCGGCTAGTTATCCATGGCTTCAAGCAACAATTGGGGATCAATTATTCAGAGACCTACGCTCCTGTTATCCGGTTTGAAACTATCCGCGCTGCGATCTACTTTGCAGTGCAGAGAGGCTGGGAGGTGCTGCAGTACGACGTGAAGACGGCGTTCCTCTACGGTGAATTGGAGGAGCTCATCTTCATGGAGCAGCCCCCTGGCTTCCAAGTCGACGGACCTGGTTTCATCTGCAAATTGCTGAAGAGCTTGTACGGGCTTAAGCAAGCCCCGAACATTTGGAATAAGACGCTACACGCCAAACTGCTGGCGATGGGTTTCGAGAGGACAGAGTCCGACTACGGTTTATACATGCTGAAGGAAGAGAACGAGGTCAAGTTGCTGCTGACTGTCTACGTGGACGACCTACTGCTGATGGGCCCGCGAGACTTGTGCGCCAAGGTCGCTGCCTCCCTGCAGGAGACGTTCGAGCTGACGACCATGGGCAATGTCAAGTATCTTCTGGGAGTTGAAATTTTGATTAATCGGCCGCGCCGAGAGATCGTGTATTGCCAGCGGCAGTACGTGTTGGAAGTGTTGAAACGATTTCACATGGAGAACTGCAACGGGTGTGCAACCCCCGAAGCGACTAGCGAGTCTATGGTGGTGGTGCCTGCTACGAGTGATTACTTGCCGTACAGAGAGCTGGTTGGAGCCCTCCAGTATCTCGTGGGCGCGTCAAGGCCTGACATCGCCCATGCCACGAGGCACTTGGGCAAGTACCTCGCGTGCTACGACCAGACACACTACGCGCAGGCAAAAAGGGTGCTGCGTTACCTGAAAGCCACCTGTGACTTTGGCCTGCTGATGAACGTGACATCCGGACACGAAGTGCATGTTGCAGCCTACTCTGATGCAGACTACGCTAACGATCCTGTTGACCGACGCAGCGTGAGCGGATACGTCACTACACTTGACGGCAACGTGGTGTCGTATGCATCAAGAAAGCAGGAGATTAACGCGTTGAGCACATGTGAAGCCGAGTATATTGCAATGTCGGAGGCTACAAAGGACCTACTGTGGCTATCCGGTCTGTGCAAGGAGTTGGAGTGGAAGCACAGCGTGCCGCTATTGCTGGGCGACAATCAGGGCGCGATTGCCTTGACAGCAAAGCCCGGCAAACACTCTAAATCCAAGCACATTGATAACAAGCGACACATGGTGCGCCGCAATGTGGAGTTGAAGATGCTGACTACTCAACACATTGGCACCGAGGACATGGTCGCTGACATCATGACCAAGGCACTCGGGGCTGTGAAGTTTGAGCGCTTTCGACGGGCAATGCAAGTCGTACCCGTTCTCAGCGAGGACAGTGGTGCTACAACTTCAACTACAACGGACGAGGCAACAGCCTCTACTACTACGGACGAGGCACGAGCCTCAACTACTGCGACTGCAAGCCGCAACTAGACGACAACTACGACATGCAATTGACGGTGGTGGCGTGTGCTGTGGGAGGCCAAGCTAGCTGCGCTAGACTTGTGTGGCAGAGCCACAACACGGGACATCACTAAGCCGACTTCAAGCGAGAAGATCGAGAGGGTGCAGTGCAACGAGACTGTGAACTACACGACTGCGATCGGGTATGATGTTGCTGCCGAGGCTGAAGTGGACGCCCATGCGCGTGGACGTACCTGTTGAGCGAGTGATCGTGTGCGGGTGCTAAGTGTGCGGGGTGATCATGCTGCCTCAGCGTTCGGCATCATGCTCAAGTGGGAGTGTGAGATCATGGTGTGCTCTGATGCAGCACCCGGCAAACTACAACTATCCTACCGGTCTATCCTGTGCGGATCGTCGCTGTTCGACGAGAGGACACGCGACATACCGGATCTCCAGTCTGCCGCGTGCCTGCGAGCTGGTGTGCTGGCGTGTACCAAGGACTGTATGCTGAAGACATTGCTGGCTGAGTGCAGCCGAGATGGTGCTGCGCGCCAAGGACTTAGCGTTTGTATGTTTAGACTTGCTTTCATTATAATAACAGCTTTGCGGAACGGCGTGCTCTGGAGCGCAGGAGGCTCTCCCTCTCTCACTTACGCTTTTGCAGCTCCGAGAGCACTGCAAGAGAGAGAGAGCTTCCTGCACCAGAACACGCTGGTCCTGCCGTGGTCTTTTGCCCGGCACGCAAGTGTTTACGCATTTCCCTGATTACTGCAAATTACTCTTCAAGTGTGTATTAGTTTTAATGGCTATTACGCTTAGGAGTGACACACAGTTAGCGAACAGTGCTGTGACGCGCACTGCGTCATCTCAGCTGTTGTCGCTGCAGGCGCTGCTGCTGGTGCGCTCGCCCGAGCAGAGCAACGATCCGTATGCGTGGGCGAGCCGCGTGCACCTGCGTAGGCTTTGCGTGGGCAAGCAGGTGCGTTTCCAAGTCGAGTACCGCGTGGCCGCCATAAACTGCGACTTCGGCTCCGTGGCTGGCGCCCAACGCGCGCGGAGTGGAGGAGAATATGTGCGTCATCCAGGCGCGCACGGGCTACGCCAAGGTCAAGACGCCCGAGCAGTCGCGCGACGGCGCGTGCGTGGACGTGGACAAGATGCTGCAGCAGGAGCAGGTGGCCATCAGCGAGAAGAAATGCATGTACGCGGATGCGGACGCCGAGTCCAACGCCACGGTGCAGTGGCACGGCGCGGACGCCGCCGCGCTCGTCAGCGAGTAAAGGGCAAGCTCGTGCCCGCCATCATGGAGGCCGTGCGCGACGGCGCGTCGCTGCGCGTGATTCTCGAGCGGTCGTTGCAGCTCGTCAACTCTGGCCTCTCAGGCGTGTTGTGTCCGCGCGTCGGCCCGTCGGCCAATTCGGCGGCGGAGAGAGAGGCAGACACCGCCACGCCCGCGCCCGTGGGCCCCGCGCCGCACGCGAAGTCTGCTAACGTGATGTCCGCTACAATTACTGGTGTCGCTAGCAAGCTCGTCATTGAGGTCGACTTCATCCAGATAATATCAGAACAGGAAGAAGTGCTCGTATTTGAATCTTACAGTATTATCTTGCAGACTTTATTGTTCCCACCTTCGTAAAACTGCCGCGTGTCTGTATAGTAGTTTGCAAGACAACTTCAACGGCAACCGAGCTAACTTCAACCGTATTCTCGAAAGTTTAGAACTGCGAATTCAAGCGGGCCACCAGCCCGCGAACCAGTGGTGTTTCTGTTGCTAATCAAGCTTGTCATGGGAGCCCAAAACAGCAATAATATCGCGCGTTAGCATCGACAACGAAGTGCTGTCAGCAATTTGCTCCTACCGTGCGTTCTAGTGAGCCTTGGTAAGCGAGAATGCCATGTATTGCGAATGCAACGCCCATTCGTGCGAAGCGCAAGAGTAAAATGTACAATTTAGTCGATATTTATAGTAAGCGACCGAATTTGATTTTTAACGGGGTCTACCAAATAGTATACGGTATACTATTCTAATAGTATACCATCAAAGTGTGCCAGGGTATACAATTTGGCAGGGTATTGTAGCGATAGTAATTTTGGGCTACTAACGATGGAATTAGTGGAGTGCTAATTAATTGGTGATGGCGTGCTTGTTTTTTTTCTCTTCAGTTGCGACTCTAAACACCGGACACGTACCAGCCTTGATCGACTTACAAAATCCTGCACAGCACCCGCTGACACATAATCTACTGGTCTTGAATCCGCTCGATAACATTTCGGTTATGGAAACTGGTTCATAGGCTTGCTTGGGGCCCATCATGCGCGGGGTTAATACGAATGAAGTGAAAGTGCAATAGTACTTGACGAGCACGTGGTCGTTCTAAAGTGAGCAGGAAGGGTAGATGTAGCGTTGATCAAAATCAGTGTTTATTGGGCTGGGTTCTGGACAATTCGATGGAATGGTATAGTGTTTGGAGCGGTATAATACCAAATAGTAAACCTTTAAAATGAATTAGGGTATTCTATCCGGAATGGGTATACTATTTGGTAGAACCCGTTACATGTTACAGATGTTGAAGTCTGTAGATATTCGAGATATGATTGGTGTTTCATCATGCATGCCCTATTCACTCTCGTGCGGCGTCCTCGCCGCATGCGACGAATTCGGGAGGCGCTGCTACCACCGAATCTAGAATCTAGATTCTGTGTAGGTTCTGTAAATTTCGGTTAAGTTTGGTGAGCCAGCGCTAGCCAGTTTCTGGGGCTCGGGTTGAACTTCAGGTAGGCGAAGATATAAAATACCTTACCGAGTAGAGGCCCTGTTTTTTTTTAGAAAATCAGTCCCCGCACTGGCGCTCTTCCAGTGGCTGTCATTCGCCGATTTCCGACAGACCCGAGAGTGAAGACCCCTCATGCGCATGGTTCGCCAGGTAAGTGATTTCTGCCATTCTCTATGACGACTCGACGCTAACACTGTGTCGTTTTGTAGGTTAGTGATGCTGAGGCCAGGAGACATCTATTTAAGCACGACAGTGGGGCGTTGGAGAGACTTCACGCGGGGAAGATGGCTCGAGCTCGGCTCGACGACTGGCGCTGGATGGACAGACACAATTCACTCGCATTATTGCTGCGATGCTGCGGGCTAAGCACGTGGAGACTGTTGATGCTCGATTAAGCAAGAAGAGCCCGCGTTGCGTGAGAGAACAAGGTAAGTTAGGTGCTCGGATCAACTTGTGCGTCTTGGCTGCTTCACACGTAATATGTGTTTAGCGCGCGAAGGATTCTGGGAGCCGCCACCACGTGCGGAATCGGCTTATGTGGGAATCATTTGCGTAGAATCAGATCGTGAAGGACCTTCGGCTGAAGAACAACGTGGTGATGCTACGCAAGGCGGGTGTAAACGCGCACGGAAGACTGCAGTATCTTTGAGCGCGAACCGGTAACGAGTGCGTATGTTTGGTCTATGTTTGGTAAAATCATCTAAACTCTGCGTAAATTCGGTGGTGTGCTTTGGCAAGGAATACTATTCGGCGCGACGCTTAGGGTGCAGATCGAAGGGCTAGCTGATCACGCTGATGCGCGCAGCGAGCCTTCGCATATTTGGATGTGTTCTACAGGCAGAACGATGTAATTCTGCAGAGGCGGTGCTGGATTCCGACACCAACCACGCTTGCGTCGTAACGTGCCATACAGCGCAGATGATACGACTGTTCAAGGCGTTCCCGATGCTGTTTTGATGAGCAGCACGCACGTCATGGACGCAAACCGCTATAACTCTCCAGCTTGTACATGCTGTTTTCAGAAAATATATTTACATGGCAGTCTGTTCGTTGCGTTTTCAATAACACAGTTTCCGATGGATATCATGGAGTCAAACGTGCATTATGATCTTGTAGGAGGGTCGTTGTGAATGCAAACAAAACGATCTGCTACATGATTGACCCACTCCAAGGCAAGCGCAACTACAAGAGCATTTGAATGAACGCATGCACAGTGATCGAACAACTGCTGCACCTTCAAGATATGGTTAACTATCCTGGTCCATGAAGCGAGATGGCAGCTCATGTGGCGTTTGGTGTATCGCTATATTGGAGATATTACTGAGTAGCCCCACCTAGGACAATTGTATTTACAATGTAGTTCCTTACCTGCACATGAGATATCTACAGAAGGTTGTTTCTTTCGTAGGAAAGGGGGCTGCTTAGCGACGATAACTTGAACATCGATACATGTGGTTAGATTTGGTAAGTCTTGCTTACCAAATTTACACAAAACCCTTGCACCGAATCCAGGGGGCATCGTTAAAATGCGCCAAGTCCTACATTAGCCAAATTTAGAATTGTAAGCATAAGAATGCTCCTTAGTGGTGTATTTTGCATACACCAAACCGAAGATAAAATAATTTTACCCTAGATGAGGGGTAAGGATTTTTCCATGTGTTGTTGGCACTGCATAGCCAGTCCACGAGCACCGAACAAGGTCAAATAATGTCCGTCTAGATTCGGTGGTAGGAGCAGCATGAGCGTCTTTTTTTGTTTTGGGCCGCATGCGGCCGCACGCAGATCTACCCAATCAAGTGCCAGTATTTGGCCGCATGCGGCCGCATGAACCGGTTGAGAATGGGCCTTAGGATACACTTGCGATGCGCAAGTTGGTCCGCAGAGTGGATAGCAATAGCCACTGCTAAGTGACCGTAGAGATGAAGACGTCGAGAGTAAGTTAGTGGTGACAAAGGCTGCTCTCTGCAGCAGAGCGTATATTTCTGAATGAAATCTCCCTGTCTTGCTGCGCTGTTGTGCCTGTTGATCAACTACCTTTTCCTTCTCTCACCTTTGTCACACACGTCTCGTCCCAGCTAGCAAAACCCGTTTGGGGAAAAAGCTAACTCTTCCAGTACGTCAACCTGGGGATCAGTACATCGCAACAGATACGTTTTGGTATTCCATCAAGCAGCCACTTTGGACGCAGTAAATTCCGATGCTTCGTAGTGATATTTTATGGCTACATGTAGCCATAACCTGCAATTTCCACTATCCGATCAAAGTGGTCCACACGAGACAGCAGTTTTCAAAGATGGCTACAGCAGGAGGATGCAGGTGTCTTCCTGTGTCTCTCATCGTGGCCTGCTCCGTGAACCGCGTGATCGGCAAGCAAGGCAAGTTGCCATGGAACCTGCCAGCCGACTGGTCGTTCTTCAGCTCCGCCACTCGCGACCAAGTGCTGGTGGTCGGCCGTCGCTCCTTCCAGGAGTTCGATGGACCCATCCCGAACCGTCACACGATCGTCGTGTCCTCGACGCTGGAGAGACCGACGCAGGCTCAAGTTGAAGCTGTTGGCGGCCGCTGGTCTGGAGTGCGAGTGGCTCGGACGTTGCAACAGGCGCTTCAACTCGCACACACGGACCCGCAGTATCGGAACTGCAGTCGGATTTTCATTGGCGGCGGGGAGCGACTGTACCAAGAGGCGATGGACGCTCAAGTCGCTGAATCGTGCTACGTGTCCAGAGTGCACCGGCAGATTGAGGGTGGAGACGCCTTTTTCCCGCACTGGACGATACAGTTCCCCACACTGACGTACTCGGCTAAGACGAGTGGAGGAGACGGCACTAGGTGGGTGGGTGACCCTTGCGTCATCTTCTTCTTGGTAAGCTGATGTGTTGTGGTGTTTGTGCTTGGTAGAGTGAGCTTTGAAATATGGAGCTCAGGTAAATAGGGCATCATCATAGGCGGAATGTACGCTCTGGTCATTAGAGAAACCAGTGCTATCTTGACGATGCCGTATATTAGGGGATATTTTCCACCATTTTGCTGTTCTCAGGGTCGATCGCGTGTTGCATGTATTTTTATCAGCTTTGGACTGCGCTTCTGGTCATGAAGGAGTCGAACGGTTTTCGGCTCCGTGAGTATTTTCACAGTACGCGACCCAACGCTCTCAATTTGTCCCGGATAAGCTGCGTATACCCGTCACCTGAGATTTAAAGTTTTCCACGTCCACAACAGGGTGAAGGAAGTTCCTTCAAGGAACATAATTGGAGTGTGCATGGGGTTCTCGTTGACTTTCTCTAGCAGACCAAGTTCCCGATCGCCTTTGCCCGTGTAAAGTACTTCTGCAGTCGTGCATCAGAATTACGTGAACTTTGGCTCAAAAGTCCGTTCACGAAGCGAGGAGGCCGCCGAAATGCTTTGTCTTTATTCGTTTTGCCTTTGGTTACGCGTAAGAGCTGCTCCGAAAGTTGTTCACAAACCATCTCCGACACAAGTTTCATATTCACTTGTCTCCGGACACCTACTGGCTGGCTCGTAAAGCGGGAACGATGGTGAGTATCGGCGTTATTAGACCCCAAAAGCAAACTCTGGAGACGATCACTAATATTTTCAAGTTAGCTTGGCTATAGCATCGGGTATACCCTCAGGGTTCAGCCTGAGGCAATTGTGCAACACGCCGCCAAAATTCCAGAACCTCTATTCGATTTCACCACCACCCATGGTGTAAGCAGCTACATGTACATGTAGTGGGGGGCTCGATTTACATGTTAATCGTACTCAGCCCCGTCACTTGCGGAATCATAAGAATTCTACTTCGAAATAACAGCAGTATGCTACAACCCCCCCACCCGCACTGTTGGCTTCGAATTTGGCCCTAAATCCGTTATCCACCAAATAATGAATTGATGATGATTTCACCATTCGAGAACATACTGCTGCAACGTAAATGAAGATTTTTGTCGTCTCGTTTCTTTTTTAATGTTTTCATAATCGCCTTCTTGCGTATTTTCGCTTGCTATAGAAACAAATGCGCTAGCGATTCGGTCTTCTTTCTTCGGAGGGATTTTCCCGAGTTTGAATTCATATCAACCAGCCAGAACGTGATTGAACACAAAATAAATACTGAGAACAATGATTTCATTACGACCTTCTTAATTCCTCTTTTCTTTCGAATCAAGTGTTTAGATTAGTCATATCAAGCTACTGTAGGCAATTAAATTGTCGGCAAAATTTGTCACAACATTAGTAAATACTGAAGTTAAAATGCTACTTCGTAGTATCTTGCAAACCGACGCTAACGGTAACTATTAGACCTGCTAGTGTTGTTTGTTAGACTGGTGTAGTTAGGCACAGGCCTTCACAGGATGCCATAAAGCTCAGATTTAGCAGAAATGTGGGTCACCCCTCCCAAATTCTTCCGATCTAACGCCATGTCATGTCAGAATAAGATCATAAAAAATTAACCACGTTGCATCATGCTCAAATTTCAGAGCTTCTTCGACTTTGTACATGACATTACACACATTGTATTACGCTCTGAAAGAGTAATCCTTGTTTGTTGTTCGGAAAGGGGGAAGTCACTACATGTGTAATACCATATTGTGGTATTGATTTATCGCTTATAAGCGAGGTCGATGTCCAACGAAATACGTGGTGGTGGGTATTTCGTTATTATCGAGGGCGGCAAGTCTACATCGCCGTTGGCAGTAACCAGAGAAAACACCATCGAGTACAGTACGAAGTCGCCTGTCAGACGCGTTGCCCCGGGGTGACAGTGTGAGCACGCAGTGTGTGTATTATCGACGATACGATAATTTATCGTGCTGTACATGAACAGAAAAGTACCAGGGGGCAACTCATGATGTGGTAATCTGAGAGTACATGTATGTGAGTGTAAACATATTGAGAGATTGGTTCATGGCCCATAGAAGAGAGGGTTTCGGAGATTCATTTCACAGTTTCCGGGGGACCGCGCAGGCATGCAGCCATACTTTGTCCTGGTTCTCGTTCTTGTCGCTTGCGTTGCTACTGTACCGGTGGGCGTGGGAGCAAGTCTGACTGCATCCACTTCGTCGATCGAGAACCCAAACGATGTTCGTCTAAGAATGCTGCTGAGAGAAGGAGACGAGGACGGAAAAGAGAGAACGCTTGATACCGGTAACTCCCTATTATCGAAGTTGAAAAACGCGCTCGCAGCCTTCACTCGTAAAAGACAACACTCCCCCGGAGGTACGAGGTTGGATGAAGGAGGAGAAGACACCAGACGACGTCTTCAAGATGCTGAAGTTAGATGACGAACTGGAGACTGTTCTGGATAACCCGAAGCTACAGCTTTGGACCGCCTTCGTGAATAAGTTCAACATCAAGAACCGTGGTGAACGTGAGGTGACTATACTAGGAATGTTAACGAAGACCTACAGAGATGAAGCGTTGGCAAAGATGCTTGAGACAGCGAAGCAGAACCCGAGTACGGAGTGGCTCGCTACAAAGTTGCAGAATGAGCAACAGATTGTGTGGATGCTCAACGGACTCGACCCAGACTTTGTGTTCAAGTGGTTTAAGCTTGATAAGGGAACCGTTGAGGGGCTCCTTTCAAACCCAGCTTTGGGGGTTTGGTACCACTTTTTCCACAACCTGAACCAGTACAATCCTGACAGAGACATCACTATGATCACGAAATTGCTGAATACGTACGAAGATATCCCGTTGGCAAAGGCGATCACGGCGGCGATGAAGGACGAAAACATGCAACTTGTCGCTTCCAGGTTGCAGGAAGCGCAATTTCAAAAGTGGCGGCTTGATGGGAGGAACCCCGACGCGATCTCCAAAATGATTATGACGGATAAGACTGCGGGGTGGAAGTACCAAGGCATTTTTCGAGCTTACAGAACATTTTACGAGGATGCTAACAAATTGGATGATCTTGATACCTTAGTGGCAGTAGCTTCACCGCGCCGTTAATAGACTATTGGGACGCGTACGCACACTGCTTTCTGGTCAGTCATTGCCGCACAATGATGGAACTGGAGCGAAAAGCTTCATTGTGCTATTTTTCCTGAATCAATCAAGAAAGATTTAAAATGGAGGTCATTGCGTAACAGCGAGGAAAGTGAATGGAAACGCGTTGTTGAATGACGATATTTATTGCCTAGAAAAACTCGGGCTCGCAAAGATTGATGTAAACTGACTCAGTACTAACCAGGAAAATAATACTCCCTCCAACCAACCCAGCATTTGCGAATTTGCAGCAACTTGACTAATGAAGAATTTGCCGCCGCGGCCAGTGCTTACGGCTGTATCTGTCGTTTGCCGAAAGCACTTCTCTCAGCACACAAGCCTCCTGCCACGCCTTGCTTCTCGTATCGACAGCTTCATCGACTCATTTTCTAGCCAAGGTGCTCTCGTCAAGGCTTGCGAACGTGGCGACTCAGCACAGTCGCTGCAGTATTTTTTCTCCCGCGAGGAAGCAATCTCGTGGCGTGATGCAGTGAAGAAGACAGCGAAGCGTGGATTCACCCACGTCTTTGAGTGGATGGAGGGGCTTCCCCTTGACCAGGGACCGTGGGCAGCAGATTTTGAAGATACCATCGACATGGCTGCGAAAGGTGGACTCCTAGAAACCATAAAATGGCTGCATGGACATCGAGGGGTTGAGTTCTCATCTAAAGCGATGGAGAAGGCCACTCAGAATGGCCATTTGGACGTTGTGCAGTGGCTGTACGCGAACTGCGGGGAAGGAATCAAAAGTGATGCTGCGGAGTTTGCAGCTTCGGGTGGACACCTTGAAATATTGGAGTGGCTGCACAGTAAGCAAGGCGCAACTTGCACCGAGTTTGGTGTCGAACTTGCTGCTGAAAATGGACACCTGGAAGTGCTGAAGTGGCTGAGCGAGCACGCAAGCCAAGAGTTCAATCCCAGTGTCATGGATTGGGCCGCAATGAACGGCCATCTATCGGTAGTCCAATGGCTTCATGAAAATCGTGAGGAAGGCTGTACGACCGCTGCCATGGATGGAGCTGCTGGTAATGGACATCTTGCAGTGGTGGAATGGCTGCACAGTAACCGGAAGGAAGGGTGCACCACAAAGGCAATGGACAAAGCTAGCGCTAACGGCCATCTCGATGTAGTGAAGTTTCTTCACGCAAACCGCAGTGAAGGCTGCACGACTTCAGCAATAGATCAGGCCATTTACGGTGGACATGTGGATGTTGCCCAGTGGCTCAAAGACAATCGGACGGAAGGCTGGTCGGAATATACCCCTGACAATGCAATGGAGCGTGTTGCCGCGGATGGGCATCTAGAAATGCTCAAGTGGCTTCTCACCAATCTGCCAAATGGAAAATACTCCGCCAAAGTGATGGACAGAGCGGCTGGAGCAGGTCATCTAGACATGGTAAAATGGCTACATGAGAACAGAACGGAGGGCTGCAGCACGGAGGCGATAGATCAAGCAGCCGCGAACAACCACTTGGAAGTACTGAAGTGGCTGCACAGCAACCGTACGGAGGGCTGTACTGCGAATGCAATCGACTACGCTGCTGCCACTGGGAACTTGGAGATTGCGAAATGGCTACATGCGAACTGCCGCAAAGGATGCACCCTGGAAGCTTTCACGCTGGCTGCGAAGTACGATAAGGTGGAGGTGTTGAAATGGCTGTACCGGACTCAACCGCGAGAAGCTGCACGTACCCCCAGATTTCAACTTGCAATGGTCGTCAACATGTCCTCCGTTGGCCGGCCGTGTCCCCGTGTGGTGAAGTGGTTTTACGAGAGTGGGGAGCCGATGCCCGGAATTGTGGAGAATGCGGCTCAGAACGAGGGAAGTCTCGAGTTGATCCAATGCGTCGTAAAGCGATGTCCCAGTAAGAACACGCCCAAGGCTGTGCGAATCGCAGCAAAGCACAAAAATGTGGTGTGCATGCGATGGCTGCTCGAGCAATTTAGTCAGCTCGACGCTGACTTGGTGTCCACTTTGGTCGGCGAGTTCGGCTACACGGAAGTGCTGGCGATTCAAACGGAGAGCAATCGGTTGGCTGCGATTGCGTCTGCTGCACGCGAAGGTAAACTCGACGTTGTCAAGCAGCTCTTCAAGGGGGACCGTGAACGATTCGCAGGCACGCAGCGGATCATTGGTGAGGCGGTGCAGGCTGGCAAAAAGAATGTCGTGCAATGGCTGCGCCAACACGTCGACTACGAGGATCGCTACACTTGGGTTTTCAGACCGATCGTCGGCCGTACCAGAGCTCGGCATAGGAACGTCGTTAGCGCAGCTAAGTGACATCAATGTACCTCACTGAAAACGAAACGTACCAGAGCTCGGGATGAAGATATGCCCCAAGGGATGCAAATGCTGTTGGAATATGTGAAGCGTGGGCGGTTTATGTAGTTGGGCATTGTTTCCATGCATGCTTCTATGTTGGTTCAAGGATCCCACCGAGGCAATAACTTGAGCGGAATATTTTTAAAAACAGGTCACCTGCAGGCAATAACTTGAGCGGAATATTTTTAACCTGCAGGCAATAACTTGAGCGGAATATTTTTAAAAACAGGTCACCTGCAGGTCTGGTCCTCTTTTGGTAAAAGAAAGCATCACAAAAAATAGACTCCAAAATAGCCAAACACAATAAAAAGTTTTGGTCTACCTTTAATTTCGAATATATGCGACGGTTATGTTCATATATGTTATTAGAGGTGATGTAAAAAGCTGATGTAAAAACTGCCTTTAGTCGCCTGACGTTTGTTGAACTAGCTTCTTGCTGTCATGCCGCGAGAAAGAGAATGCAAGAAATCATAGGCAACAGCCTTGAGCACCAGGAGTTTAATTAGTGTCAGCCCGCAGATTCTGAAATGAACGGGCTCCTGGGATAAAGCCGCGTGTGACTGTTCGGCCAAACCGCTGCTCCAACGCAGCGTACTTGTTTCTCGGTGAAGTCGAACAAATTCTGTTAGCAAGTAACTAGGCGCACGATGAGTAGCTCTTGTTCCGCGAGTAGACTGAGTCGAGCAGGCACCACCACGCGTTCGTTCAGTCTGTATACGACAATTGCAGACGTTGAGTCATGACCATACTATAGCAGTACCACAAAGATATTTCATTTTGTATAAAATATCATGAATCCAAGTATCACAAATACAAAGTCGTGCGGGGCACGAAGAAGCTCTGAAATTTAGGTAGCGTTTTTAAACTTTAAAAAGTTAGAAATGGCGCGGCAGTGGTCGCAAACGTGCTCAAGTTGCCAAAGGCGCAGGGCTTGCGAAGGCGTGAATTACTTAGCACACTAACTAGAGGGTTCGTCTGGTATCGCTGGTCGCACAGCATAACGTTCTTGTAATGCTACATTTGCATAAAATTGTACATCTCCTGCGCCTGCTTCGCAGCCGCAGTATCTGCACGTGGCATACTGTATACAGCGTGTCATAATACGACGCGCTCCCGCGCCGGGCATATTAATAGCAGTAAGGGCACCTTACTTCAAAGTATTCTGATATTTACTGCTATGCGACATCGTCTTAGCGAACTTACGGTACGACGTCAAACTACGGCTCATTCTCCCCAAAGAGGAGCTTCAACGAATTTATCCGGGGGAGCAGCCACCAAACTCCCAGGAAGCAGCGGCGGCGATGCTTTACGCACATTACGTCAAGATGCGCGCAGTTTCAGTGGGGACTCCCGTACCTCAGGCCTTTTGGGAAGGTCCGACGGTTCTTCGGGCCATGGCTGTCTACCTTCGTGAACCAGTATACGTATGGGATATTGACGCGGCCGATCGGGCGTATGTTCAACAGTATACTTTCAAGACATACGAAATGGATAATGGGGATCAGCACGAGACTGGTACCGTCACGCCACTTTCCGAAGATAAAATCCGGGACATTCTCGAAGCTTGTTTCCACCAGCAAGTCATTCCAACCATGCTCCTCCTCAAACATACTGAGGGCCACTTTTACGGGGTCCAGCACGGTGACACGTTCCACGAGTGGCACGCCCAACGTGGCTCAGAAATGCGAGAACGTCTCGACCAAGTTCATCGCCTGGTCGGATTACCTGTATTGCCTTCGGCCGGATACGATCCGGCATCGGTGGCTGAGGAGGCGGCGAATGAGGAGCAAGCACTTCTCGAGGAGATGGGGGTAGACTTCTACGCGAGTGGATCGCAATCCAGTGCGATGCCCGAGGTGGCGGTCACTTCGGTTCAGCGCGTTCGTGTTGACCAGCATGCCGCCGTTCACCGGAGCGTCTATGAACGGCTCCTCACAAACCATGACCTCAAGGCGATGGACGCTATCGACAGCAGGCTTGCAGCGCGCCTCCACAGAGCAAATGATGAGGCGTATGGTGGGTGGCTGGCTACTGACGGCAGAAGTTTCGGTATACCGGCTCCGGAGGCTGGACAAACTCCATGGCTTGCATCCCTTGATTGGCTCAGCACTACACCCAAGGCGTTTCGTCATGTGCTTGCTTACCTCCCATATCCTGAATTGGCGATCCAAGGGTGCACGCACGAACAATTGAGCAACTGGGGGGAACGCGAAGCGTATCTCGACCAACTCCAGACACTAGAACGGATTCAGCACGATGTCGTGTAGGAACACGCTTAAAATCTCGCTACCGTAAGGTACGAGTCCCACCAACAACACACGTCTCCCTAATTAGGTCAACGAAAGTTGGAATCAAACCTGAGGTCCAGGAACGATCCCTTACACCGGGTTGGATATAAGCCTCTGTGTACCCAAGTTGTTTTAGGTCAACCCAAAACCTGCACTAACTAGCCACGAACGAAGGCTAGAATGCAATATAGCGCTTTCGCGCAACCCTTTTGCAGTCCCTCAGATGGAAGGGTACCGGCGGATTAGGCCTAATACAAAGGGGACCGAGGTAATCCTCGGTCGGTAGTAAAATATACTCTAGGGGACTAAGACACCCCACACACACACAGAACGACACTCTAAGTGCCACTCTAGCCTCTCGGCCACGCCAACTCTTGGCTTGACCACGGCGGACTATTGATTAATTAATCTTTAATCCGTCAACGGTCATACCACTAAGCCAGGCGTATCCAGGCACTACAGCAAGCTAGCTAACACTTACCGGAGTCGGACTTAACCTCTGAAGACTTGGGGGGAAGACTGCTGATTTATTACTGAATATTCAGAGGCTCTGAGAGCCTCTGCAGATCATCCTATAGCTAATCCTAATCCTACATACAAATATCTAGTATAAACGAATCTCGATGTGGCGACTTCTGTACACTCATCAATAATGACGGTGATTACGCCAGAGGTACCGCGAAGTGCGACCGAGGCTTCGGTCGTCCGACCGAGGCTTCCACTTAAGTACGACGAGGCTTCGGTCGTCCGACCGAGGCTTCCACTTAAGTACGACGAGGCTTCGGGGGTACGACCGAGGCCTATTTAGGTACGAGCGAGGACCTATTACTAAATCGGCGTATTTAGCCTCGGTCGGGTATTTATTATGGCCCGCCGAGGCTTGTGTCACTACCGAGTTCCATGTCACTCTATCGCGGGAAATGTAATCCACCAATCAGAACCCAGAACAGCATTTCACTGAAAGGTTTGACGGTGGCGGCATGGGCAACAGAGCTGCCGCGCCGCGGCCTAATCTCCACGCCACAACGATGAAGACAGTGACGACGGAGCCAGGACTATGTGCACGACATGGGTCGAGCAGTTCAACCAGGCTGCTACGCAAGATGCAACGGAACTTGCCCGGGACAGTCGCCGATGGGAAATGCTCGGCCAATTGGTTGACATCTCCTTGCTGAGGGTCCGACCAGTCGACATCCCGCTGGAGCACTGGTTCTTACTCCACACATTACCATACGTGGTTCGCGACTGGGAGGATACCGCCATGGGGAGGGCCCCGACCAGCTCACGGGCACTCTGGTATCACGAACACCTGCAGTTACAGTCACTCTGCAAGAGTGTAGTCGACAGGCGAGACTGGAGCCATGCATTGCGGCTCCCACTCGGTCCCTCGCGGACGGAACTCACTCCGCACGCTTCGCCAACAGCGAGCATGGGTGAGACGTCTGCGGGTAATCGTCATTAAGGGCAGCACGACTGCCCACCCCAAGCTAGGTGAGAGGCAGCCTCAGCTTGGGGAATTTTTCGCCGTTCAGACTCACACTGAACAGACAGCCTCTATTCGCCGCGACTTTTTGCGCTACCGCCGCGGCCGCCTCCGACATCATAGTCGTGGCGGCTCAAGTTCCGGTCGGAAACGTAAAAGGGCGGGGCACTCTTCGCTCTATGCGGACGAAGTCACGAGTTGTCTACTAAGCCAAAATGTGAGAGGCTTTGGTAGGGAAGTGAAGGATCGCGCTGCGTTGCTGGCGTCCTTTAAACGACAACATCGTCACGGTCATTTTGACATGGTCCTACTACAGGAGACGCATGTCACGGCGGAGACTGCGCCGTTGGCCACTCGTGATCACGCTCACCAATGGGGTTACCGCGTAGGCCCGGAGCTACCCACGCTTTCATACTGGTCGGGGGAGTATTCCAAGGCAGCGGGAGTAGGTGTGCTCGTGCACCCCAGGAGCAAATTCCAAGATGTTCGGCCTGTACTCGAGCAGTATTGGTCGCCTCATTTCATGGCGGTATCTGACCGACTAGAAGGAGCGACTGTGTACGTTTGCAACATTTACGCACCCGTCGATCCCCCCTCGCGAGAAGCCTTCTACACGCACCTCGCTGAGATCCAATTTCCTACGGGCGTTCACGCCTATGTCGGGGGCGACTTCAACTGTACCCAGCACGGGGTGCGAGACAGATCGTATGCGCCGACAGCGAATGATCATTACTCTCCAGATCTGGACCATCTGCTGCAACGCTGGCAACTTTTTGATAGCGTTGCTCAATTGTTACCAGACCCGGAGGACATCGATGCGCTTCAATGGTTTCACACTGAACATCATACTCATGAGTATACCATCCCGGGGCGGGGGTTGGCGACAAGCCGACTGGATCGGTGGTATTCGAATGACAAGGCAAAACCATGGCTGGCGGCCACGCACTTGGACGCCGACGGACTGCGGACGGATCACACAGGAGTTGCACTACATTTGCGTTCACCTCAGGACCCGGTACGAATCCGAAAACCAAAGCGGGTTTTTCCAGTCCCAGCTCACCTGAAAGTCCGGGCTGACCAGGTGGTGCAGACAGAGTTGGGGCTTTTAGCCCAGGCGCTAGAGCAAGACGCCCTCACAGCTGAGCAGGCAGCGGAAGTTTGGGACGCGGTAAAACCAGTATCGTGGCTGGCCTTCTCACTGCGCGGCGAGATGCCAATAGGAGCAGGAAGAGCACCTATCGCAAAAAACTCAAGCGCATGTATCACAGAATGAAGCGGATTAACCAACTGATGCGGGCAGAAGCTGGGCATTGCCCACTTCCGCGAGAGGTATTGGACGCACTGCAAACCAAGGCGAGAGACCTGACGCACCGCATCGCCACGCTTAAGCGAGAGTGGGTCCGCACAAAAGCCCAGCGCCTTTTCCAATCGCACGCATGGACACCCGAAAAAACGACTAAGCAGTTCTTTCAGCAGATCTCCTGCAAATTTAGCGACAACGTAATTCCTGCGCTCCGAACCGTGACTGGTGAGCTTGTAACGGAACCCCGCGCAAAGGCGGAAACGCTGGCTGAGCGCTGGAGCCCCATCATGCAAGGTACAGCAGCCTCGCCATCGAATCGCGTTCAGGTCAGCCAATGGATGGTACAGATGGACGGCGGTGATGTGGCTGAGTTTGCCGACGAGAACATCATCACGGAGGACAGAGTCGTCGCCGCAATTCGAGCATGCAAGCCCGGCAAAGCTTGCGGACCAGACCGGTTGGGCAATGATTGGTACAGAGAGTACGCGGAGATTTTCGCACCGTTGTTGACCAAACTCTACAAATTATGGTATGGCGCGCAAGTTTTTCCATCATCATTTCTCAGCGCAGACATATTTTGTCTTAAAAAAGGAGGCGACGGAAGCAACCCGTTGAACTATCGCCCTTTGGCTCTCCTTAATACGGACTACAAGATTTTAACTCGACTCCTCACAACACAACTGAGGAAAACACTGGCGCGGAGGATCAGTGTGTATCAAAACGGGTTCGTTCCTGGTCGCCAAATTCATACCACGATAGACTTTCTGGCGGCCGCCCAAAGAATGGCTTTCTGTTCTCCTCCGGCGAGAGATGCCGTCGCGCTTTTGCTTGACTTTGCTAAAGCCTACGACTCTCTGGACCGTGACTACCTATATGCGACCCTCATCCGCCATGGTTACCCGCCTCATTTTGTCAAGATAGTCGAGCAACTTCATCAAGGGACGACGGTTCGCTTTTTGGCTAATGGAGTTCATTCTCGCAGTGTTCCGGTCACCCGTGGTATACGGCAAGGATGCCCCATGGCCCCATTACTCTTCATTTTAGCACTTGAACCACTTTACCAGCGGCTCCAGCAAGAGGGAGCCCATCGCGGAGTAGTGCTCCATACCCAGGCAGCACAGGTGGAACTTCGTGTCGCGGGTTACGCGGATGACACGGCTGTCTATCTTCGCGATCCCGGCGAACTGAAACCGGCCTTGCTAATCCTTGATTACTTCAGCGGAGCCTCCGGCCTCATTCTCAACCTGCAAAAAACGGTCGCTATCGCTCTACATCCGGATGGACTAAGCGTGGCCTCGGCATGGTCGTCCGATATCCGACTGCTCGATGAGGAAGATAAATGTCGGTATCTTGGCTTTCAGGCGGGTAGCCGGCCGAGTGTGACATATTCCTGGGAGGTGGCGGGCATGCAGTTGAGAACCCGTATCCGTTTGGCTGGTCACCGCACACTAACGGTGGATCAGCGTGCCCGGGTAGCAGCAGCTGTCATTATACCCAAGCTACTCTACGTGGGCCGACATGCATGGCCTACCACGGCCATAGTAAAGACTTATTCGAAATGCATCAAGAATTTCGTATGGACTGGACTGTTTACGGAGGTGGCTCCTGGTGCAGACCCCTGGATTGACGAGGACGTAGCGAGTCTACCCCGGCGGGAAGGTGGAATGGCAGTGCCAGATCTCCGGGCAGAACTACTGGCGATGGCAGCGACCATGATCAGCGAATGGGCGGTCGGGGGATCTTTGCTGGACCACCTTATTGGTGACATTTTACATGATGATCGCGGAACTTCACCAGCACCGCCGGTGTTGGTAACCCCCGGTCTCGGTGGGTGGATTTTCGGTGGATTTAGGTCAGGTCAGACCATGCGGAAAGCTGGGGTGGGGCTGATCCGCGCGGCGGGGGCTTACCCGCTTCCTTCGGACTTACACGACACGGTGATGGATCTCTATACGCTAGTTTCGGATATCCTCCCTCCCGTATTCGACTGGAGTGAAGGACAATGCTTGCTGAACATTCTTCCGCTTGCTGGCGCAGAGGCAGGAGCTCTTCGCAGTGCACTCAGACGGACGACCGGGGCGCCTTGTCTGGAATGGTTGCCTACATCCGAGGTAGGCTGCTTATTCCAATGGGCTGCCCCGCTGACCCTCGGGCTGGCACCCCTCGACGCGAAAATCATCGCACCCGGGCGCCTTGTACAGGATGTGGTTCGGTGGGAACACTTACGTACAGGGCGGCTGGTTCTGCACAAACTTCCCGACGTAGACGGGGATGTGGTCCGCACATTGGTGATACACCTCTTGGCCTACTTCCCTGAATTAGTGTTCACTCCAACTAGCCCCGAAGAGCTCCGCCTGCAAGCATCTCCTGGTGACCACCCCATGGTAGTCCATGTGGCTGCAAGCTCAGCAGCTTCTCTGGAACGAACAATCAGCATATCGGTCACGGTTGGGGGGCCGGTACTGGACATGACAGTAGCTTCACAGTTGGCAGCTATTACCACACTCAACGAGTACGGAGGGACAGAGGCACACATACATTCTATCCAGCCACATCCGCGCCTGAATCGGCTGGTTTGTCTGTGAAAGAAGAAACGTAAGTGGACGAAGCATCGCCACGAGTACAAGTCGGCGGTGAGATCAGCGATTATAAGTCGTGGTCGCACAAAAGTGGCGGATCGAGCGGCGCAGTGGGCTCAGGATCAAGGGCAGATTGCCAAGACCATTGCACAGGTGAGCTGGAATGACATCAGGCGGATAACCGGCGCCACCGGGTGGGGCGAACAAATTTTTTACCGCCTAAAGTTGAGGGCCTTCAAATGGTGGGATGTTCACCGACGCGTCCACGGATGCCCCGTCGAGGAGTGCCTTCAGACTTCCATCACTTCAGCTCACACATTTTGGCACTGCCCTAGCGCAGTAAGTCTTTGGACGGTCTTCTACTCGCCGTGGGTGGCATTGGGAATGGAGATTTCGGAGCAACGAATTCATGCTACATTTGGCTTGAAACTAGTATATGTACCTGTCGGGATGTGGGAGTTCCTCGACGAGCTGCATCAGCAAGACACAGAGGAGACGCGAGATAAGGTTCGTGGGCAAGTCCACCAACTCCTTCAATGGTGCTGGGCCCTGGGTGTCGTCACCACCCTGCAAGCAATCTGGCGGCGTCGATGCCTCTACCGTGAGAACCTGGAAGATACTTCGGCTCATGCGGCTGCGGCCATCCTTCACGGACGGCTACGCTCTGCGTACCTGACGATTCGGTCCTACGCGACTGCCCCTTCTACGCCTCAGCATCGCGTCGCTGCGGCGAAACTCTGCTACCTGGCGCTGACCAGCAGGACGGAGCACGATTCCCATATCCCCCGGCCGATTAGCTCAGCTGAACGTCGTTTGCTCTTCTTTGATGGTGGGTCTCGCGGTAATCCTGGTCCAGGAGGAGCCGGCGCGGTCATTATTACGATGGGCGGCGGTGCCCCTTCTCCTGCCATCTTGTGGATGGCTAGCGTATCGTACGCCACTCGTACTACAAACAACGTGGCAGAGTATCAAGGCCTCCTGGTAGGTCTGAGGTACGCTGCAAGACACCAGCTTTACGGTTTGAACGTAGTGGGCGATAGCCAGCTTATCCTCACGCAGTTACGCAAGCGGCGGATTCCTAGATCCCGACACCTGCAAGGACGGTACGAACAATGCCGCATGCTGGCGGACCGACTGATGGTCACATCCTGGACGCACCACCTCAGACACTTCAACAAGATGGCTGACAGGCTCGCGAACATAGCCATGGATCTCAAGAAGAGCATCGAAATAACTGCGGCAGACATCCCCCGGTTGCCTCCGCGTTGGGCTCCGGTGACCCAAGCCCTCCAAGGGGACGTGGGCCATTGGCTAGACAACAATCCGGATATGGAGGGGACCCGCCGGCCTCCTACTCACTTCGGCGCCAATTAACACAAGCGCATCTGTTAGCATCGGACACCCCATAGCTAACAACCCCTCGGACGACCTATAAGCGTCAGAGGGAGGGCATTCTCTTAGTCGTTAGTACCTCTAAATGACCGAAATGTAACCTCACTGAAACACATTTACTGCTATGCCCGGCGCGGGCCCAAATCAAGGCCACTCGAAGTTTTTTTTACGGCGCCGTTGGAGGCCAGGATTTAAATACTGGACTTACACAGGATTTAAATCATGGATTGTCCAGGATTTCGAAGTTAAAAATAAAAAACCGGGAATTTATCACGAGGGAAAAACGACGCGCTCATTTTGGTTTGTGCCATTGCAATGAGAGGGTGGTGAACGGAGCTGCTAGCGCCGCCGTGGGGGGCCAACTCGCGGCACGCCCACGCCGCTGGCCCTCACTATCGGGGACAACACCTCGCGCTGTGACCCAGGAAGTGACAGCACGCAAGGAGGAGACCCAGAAGACGATGGGCGCTGCGGAGGAGACCCAGGAGACGATGGACGCGGCGGTGGAGACGACGGACGCGGCGGTGGAGACCCAGGGGATGATGGACGCAGCGGTGGAGACGCAGGAGATGACGGACGCGCTGTGGCAGTATCGTCAAAGGGCGCCTACATCGAGGAGTAGTCACAAGCCCCAGCCAACACAGGAGTCCACGTCAGTGAAGACGAAGACGATGTCCCGCAGACGCAAGTTTCACAGTAGTCTCGCGAAACTATAACCGCTTGCTCGGAGGCTAATGCATGCAACTTTCATTTGATTTGTCGTGCTTCATCATGTAGTGAACAACCATGTTGCCACCCACTGGAGTGACTCCATCTTCTACATTGATGCACATTTGTGCACACCAGTATTAGGCCATGATTAATACTGAGCGAATCCTGCATGTCGTCAGAGCCCATCTTCCGCGTCCTCGATGAATCTTCTCCAATCTTCCCCATATGGGTACTCATTTAAGTTAGGAATCGCATGCCCAGGATTAATCCTGCAAGTTATCCTGGACATTTCCATGATTATAATCCTGGCCTCCAACACCTGCCTTTTTTTATCGTAATAGCGTTATCAATACAGCTCTCAGTATGATCAACAGTTCTGTTTGAGATATGTTGCAACCTTCGCGCGACCCGCATGTCTATAAGGATTTTGCACTTATAAGGGCGGGCGACGACCAGAGTATACCAGTACCGGCACTTTTGGCCTTTTACTTATGAGCAAGTACAATTACCGATTTTAAAAGTACTTAGAGCAACCCCACCGGTAGCAGCATCTCTATTCTATATTTGGAGGCAAATACACATGTTTTTTTAGATTTGGAGATAGCGCATTGAGATTCTCACACCGGTTCGCGCTATATTTTGCGCAGCAGGCGGTGTTTCGAAGAGCTCGCGAGCCATGAATGCTGCCGATGCTAATCGTTGGGTGGAGGACTTTCTTGCAGAGGGCGAAGAAGATGACGCTATGTTTGTGGCGATGCTCCGCTCCTGCCCGATAGACGCGGATGCCGCGTCAGCACCGGGCGGCTCTCGTGCGGGCCGTGCCCCCAACAAAAAGCGCGATCCGGCCAGTCGCCACCTGCGACTTCTGCAGCAGTACTTCAGACCTGATCCTATATACGATGAACGCGACTTTCGGAACCGATTTCGAATGCGGCAGCAATTATTTCAGAGGATCATGGAGGGCGTCGTAGCTACGGACAGCTACTTTGAGCACGGCCTGATGCAACTGGTAAAATGGGGATTTCGACGCTTCTCAAAGTATCCGCGGCTCTACGTCAGCTTGCGTACGCAAGTGCAGCCGACGCGATCGACGAGAATCTAGAACTATCCGACACAACAGCAATAAAGTGCTTGAAAAGGTTTTGCTTCGCGGTGATTGCGTGTTTCGGTGGAGAATACTTGAGGGCGCCAACGATTGAAGAGCTGCACACGTTGCTAGAGCAGAATGCCCGTCGTGGATTTGTTGGGATGATAGGTTCTGTGGACTGTATGCATTTGCAGTGGAGACTTTGCCCAACCGCCCATGCCGGCCAATACAAAGGCAAAGAGAAGAAACCGACTGTGGTCTTGGAGGCAGTGGCAGACTACAATCTACAAATCTGGCATTGCAACTTCGGCTCCCCCGACTCGCTCAACGATATCAACATTCTTGATCAGTCGCCGCTTTTCAATGAGATGCTCCAGGGGAAAGCTCCTCGTATCGATTTCTCTATCGCAGGTTCGTTTTCTATACTTGATGCCAACTCTAGTTCATTTTGATATTAACACGCATTCCTAACGTCGTTTGTAAACATCACTAGGAAATCGGCATTATATGCCGTATTTACTTGCTGATGGCATATACCCCGAGTGGCCTGTGGTTGCGAAACCTATTGAATGTGTCGTGGGAAAAAGCAGAAGTACTATTCTCGTGCCCAAGAAGGGTGTCGTAAGGACGTAGAGCGATGCTTCGGAGTATTGCAAGCCCGATTTCGCATTCTCGATACGCCATGTCGACTGTGGAGTGTCCATGCGATGTCAACAGTCATGCACGCGTGTGTGATCCTCCACAATATGATTTGAGAGGACGAACGCTTCGATCCTGATTTCACTGGTCATGACTACCTATTCTCTTCTGCGGCTCAACCCGGTGGTGCTCCCGTGCTCAACATCTCGCGGCCAGCAACAATGCACCAAGCTCCTACAGTCGCTGACCTAATTACAAACTCGTTCCGGTTGCACAACCGCCGCGAGCACTTTCGCCTTCGCGACGATCTAGTGACTCATTTGTGGGAAATCCACGGGTTGCAGGAGTAAACCTTTACTCGACTTGAACAGCATTCATTTACTTAGGCGATACAGTATCCATTTACTCAGGCGATAACTTCCGAAATATAAACTCCCAGGCCGACATTCATGTTAGAGAATACGATGTCAACATTAAGTTAAAGAACTAAACAAACATTAAGTTGAAGAACTAAAGCAAACGATAAAGATATTAGCGAACTGCTGAAATTAAAGCGACAGTAGAATAGATGCGTCGCTAAGTGTGCTTGCATGCTCATCTGATGTGGAAGCGAATTCTGCTGATGTGGGCACGATTTCTACGGTCTCCACGACGGCGTCCGTTGACCCGATGTTGGTGTTGCTGCTGCGGTTGATGTAGAGGGCGGGGGTAGTGTTGATGTCGGGATTACTGCTACGGTTGGCGTCGGGGGTGGGAGTACTGCTGTTCACCGTACTGTCGGCGTTGCATGAAGCCTCGTTCGCGACACTGCTACCAGCTTCTAGCGCAGCCGCTTCGCTTCGGACACGGGCCAATATAAGCTTACGTTGTAACCTCACATACTCCATTGCCTCTGGATCATTAGTGTTTGGTGCTAAACTGAAAAGGTTGATATCCACCTGCACACGCGCAACCCGGTTTCTGGCTTCTCCGTTTCTAGCCAATCGCTCAGCTGCTTGGACTTGTCGAGCATACAAAGTTGAGTTGGTTTCTTCCAGCTTGGATCGCTTTTCCCCGACTGGGCGTCTTGAGGAAGGCTCGGTCGAGACGGGAGACTGTAGCTGATCAGAAGTCGTTGTCGCAGTTGTATCGCTGTCGTCGAGCCGCTCGGTCCGTTTATGAGTTGGTTTCTGAGGCGTGCTGTTGCCATCACGACGCATGCGCCACGCTCCCCACTTTGGCGAGTCCTTCAATATATTCCAGCACTGCAGAAAACGGAACTTACCGTTCTTCTTTACTGACTCGTACAGCTCGACGGCTTGATGCTCAATGTCGGTTTGCGTACACCCACTTGGCTCCAGTGCAGTAACCTTGGCGTGGCAAGCGACGAACTTCGAAACATCATGGGAAATAGTTGAAAAGCGAGACCCAAGTGATTTCATGTTTCGCTCCGCAACCCACTTGCCGCTTTGACGAAGCTCCTCGTCGAACGTCACCTTCACTCGGCCATAGAACTCACACCCAGACTGGCTTGTGCCCGTGCCACCATCACCGCTAGTAGACAGCCAGGCCCGGCACAAAGTTTTATCTTCCTCGATGTTGTAGTTTGGCCCCCGTGCTTGGCTCATGCTACGGCCTTTAGCAAATGAAGTGCGATGATCGTCGGAAGTCGCGTCCGTTACTAACGCTACGGTCGCTATTTTCCTCGGCAGATTTGGGGGAGAAAATAGCTCAAACCCACCTTCGCCAGATTTGTGGCGCATTTGCCGACACCGGTGGCTCGGCCAGATGCCAAATATACGCTAAATTTGGGATACAGCAGCCGTTTGCCGCTACCGGTGGGGTTGCTCTTAGTACGAAGTATAAGTAAAATCTTGTTATGTAAATTGTACTAAGTACTTAGTAGAAGTACTAAAGTACTTTCGAAGGGCTGTATCAGTAGAACTTGTTTTTCAGCACGATTATTTTCCGTTCTTGCACGCCGACCGCTCATGGCAAAGCGTGTGCAGCAGTTCACTAAAGCTGGTACATGGAGCTATGAATAGCGATGTCCCATGGTTTCTGGCATGACCCCTCCTCCGCTGTGTCCAAGACTTGCTCCTGTCAACTGAATGTTGTCGTCGAAGCTGCAGGGTTGGCATCTTTCTGACTAGAAGACCAGGGGTATCCTTACTTTCGAGTACGTTTCGCCGACTTTCGAGTAAGGAGTCATGCACTCGGACTTTCGAGGATATAGATTTCATTTAAACTCGTGTGTTGCGTCAACAGGCGAGTTCTGGCTCTACTCGATAGGCGTTGCTTGGTAGGATGCCATGCATGAACGCAAATAACGTGCTGCAAACTCTTTAGAACATTTTATTTTTATTTTCTGTTAGATGACGCCTATATTCTTTATTTACTTGGTCTCGTCCGCGTAAGTGGCTCGATGCGTTGCTCCCCCGATACATGCATACTATGTGTTTAGCTGAGGTGATGATGCCCGACGTGGCACAAATAAGGTTTATGTGAAATTACGGACGAGTCAGTGACTGAGATCTCGGCCTGCTCGGATCTGTTCGTCCGTCAACTCGTAAAGAACTGCAGCAACCACGGGGAGATCCTCAATGAACTTATTATAATAGTTCAAGCTCCCCAAAAACGACTGCACTCCTTTTAGCGTCGACGGGAACGGCAGGTCCTTCACGCCTTTAGCGATCTTTGGCTTAGCTCGGATCCCTTCGGCTCCAATCTCATGAGACAGGTACGAAATCGTTTTCTTGCCAAATTCGCTCTTAGGTAGGCTCACCGAAATTCCCCAATACCTCAAACGATACAAAAGCCGATCCAGATCAATACACAGTTGGTCCCACGTCTCCGCTCCATACGCGATGTCATCGATATATGAGCTTCGTCCTAGAACTGGGTTCAGCTGAGGCGGGGCTGGGATATTCCTCTGAAATACCGTCATGCTATCAGTCAGAGTGGATAAATCCTCCTCGACTGAGTCTCCAACTTGAATTCCCAGAAATTCCAACACTTCTGCATCAACTTGAGCTTCTTCAGAGGCTGGGAGGCGTACGAATCCCCACAGGCAATTGTCCAACATCTGCTGATAAATCAGCGGGGCGTTTTTCAACCCGAAAGGCATCCTAGTCCACTGGAAATGTCCGAGCGGGCAGATGAAAGCTGAGATATGCTTCGCTCTCAGTGTCATCGGCACTGCCCAGAACCCACTGGCCATATCCAAACTCAAAAACCCCATTGTGCTCTCAAACCCAATCAACAAGTCGTCAATCAAAGGTAAGGGATAATGCATGAGCTTGATCAGCTGATTCACCAAGCGATAATCAATACAGAGTCGAATATCCACTCCGTTCTTCTTCATCACAATGACGATCGGCGAGGCCCAATCAGAGTCGGAGTATTCGACTAACTTAGTCTGGACCAGCTTTTCGAGTAGTTCGCGGAGATGCTGAGGTCTAATGGGTCTAGATCTCTGAGCCACCGGCTTAGCGTCTCCCACATCCAAATCACAGACTACGCCTCTGGCCGGGGCTGGAACTGCATTACCATCTCCTAGGAAGCTAGCGTGATGTTTCTCCAAAATCGCTCGGACTTGAGCTTCCATTTCGCTAGTAGTCACTCCAGATTCTCCGATGTCGGCAGTGGCCAGATCGGCTTTCGGACTGAGATCTTTCAACTCGGGGAGTGCGGCTAATTGATTCTACAGATCGTTTAACAACTCAGTGCCCTCATGGAGATACACTGTCGCTTCTTCTTCATCCGAGAAATCGATTTCTAGTCGCATGCATCGCGCGAGGGACTCCCTCAGCCGGGAAACTGGCTCAGCTACGAAATCGACGGGTTCAGTTCTGAAAACAGTGGCTAGTTCTTTCTGAGCGTCTTGGGCTGCAACACCTCCTCCGACCATCCGCCTTGACTCGACTTCGGACTCAGATTCGCTATTGGTTGTGTCATCTTCACTCTCTTCTCCAGTCTCGGTAATTCCATTTCTGGATTCACGCAAACACGGAGATTCAGGAAGTTCACTTGCCATGAATGAATTTGGCGGGGAAGCTGGTTGTTCGTCTCGTGTTGACTCACATCGACTAGCCGGACTTGCTCTCGCTACCAAATCATTATGGGGAAGTACGTCCACCAAATATGCTGAGGCTTGAGGCTCAGCCTTGCCAGACTCAACACCTTCTTTCACGGGTGCTCGCTTAGTCAGCAACAACTTCTTGGGCCAAGTGTAAGTCGGTTTCTCAACTGCAGGCGGGCCTCTGAGCTCAGCTTGTCGAGCAATCAAATCTTCCAGTTTTCGGTAACCAGCGGAAGGTTCAGCTTCGTAAGCCAGGGCGGCCCATTCAGTGTACTTCTGAGACTTGGGTCTGGCGAAACGTTCTCCTTGAGGCAGATACCCTTTCTCGACCAAGCAGGCTACTACTGTGTTTTGGTTCAGGCTGGCCACCCGGTTGGAAACATTCACCACCTTGACAGCCTTGGGTTTCTTCCCAGGCCCGTAGATAAACTGTGTTACCCACTGATCACCTCGTCTGGCCCACTCCTGAACTTTGTCCGGCTTAGCTTGGTAATACTTGACTGGGAGGGTCACTGACCTTCCTGGCTGAAGCCATACGGACTCAGTCAGGGCCACATCCACTTCCAACCCGACGTGGTCGATCTCAGGGCCTCCGACCAACAACAACGATTCTTCATCTGGGAGTCGGACTACACCCTCACGAGCACAGATCCGAACTCCAGCAGCTACCATGAAATCCATTCCCAACAAACAATCCAAACCCGCCCCAATGTTGCCTACCCAGACGTTCATCACGTAAACCACTCGGGTACCGAGCGTCAACTTGATTTTCGCTTGAGCAGTGGCATATGTCGGGACGTCTCCGAATCCCATGACTCGGAGTCGGTGACCACGACTGAGCTTGAGCTTCAACCTACGTGCAAGGTCTAAACTTATTATACTCGTCGTAGCTCCCGTGTCCAACAGGATCTGAGTTCGGTGATTGAAAATTGCTCCATGCACCATTGCCATATCACGCTTTTCTCCAACTAAAGTATGCGTACTCCACCAACCGTAGCGTTCACCAAGTCAGAGCGAATTCAAGATGGTTCTCAAACTCCAGCTCCGAGCTCAGGTCATCCGCTTCAGCCGTACCAGAAAAAACGCAAGCTTCATCAGATGAATTCATACATTTGGGGTTATCGTTGTGCCAACATGGAAGGGCTGGGCCCACATATGCAAATGCACACAACGCTTGGGGCTTCGGCTCGTCACGTACTGGTTCCCTAACCAGCGAGCCTAGTGGTTTAACGGCGTCTCGATCTCTGAGCTGTCCAGCAGTTGCCGAATAATCTCAGGATCAATGCCTTCGAGGGACCCTCCAGCACGGATGGTCTCGCGTACAGCTTTGAGAGCCGCCCACATGTCACACAACCCCCGACGATGATATTCGCCGCACTTTGAACACGGTTGACGCCTGCAATACTGAGTGGGATGGCCTTCATCGTGACAACGTCCACAGATGAGCTTGCTCCAGCAATTATCAGCGTTGTGACGCTTGCTTCCGCATTCGCTACATTTGAACTCTTCGCGCTGGAGCGTCCCTCTCCCGTATGGCGATGCATCTACTTTTGGTTTCCAGGCCAGGCGTTCTGCGACTCGGAATATGTCTTCTTCAGTAACTGCGGCTGAGAATTGGGCTTCTGTCCCAGACAATGTCACCGTTGGGTTTGGCTGAGGCTCAGAAGTCTCGGCTCTCAGGGCGTGATGGCTCTGTTCGGTCTCGAATTCCTCCTCGTATCGGGATGGAGTCTCATCCGTGAAATGGGCATGTCGTTCAACATCGCTATCGGCATTCCCGCCCTCAGCTAGAAAAGCTCTACCTTCAGCACGTCGTGGCTGGGGTTTGAACCTCCCGAACTGTAAATTCTGTGCTGGGCGTTTCTTCTGCTGATAATCTCGATCTTCGTGACGTTCATCCTGTCGCAGAGCTTCAATTCGCTTCAGGGTCTCCTCCAATTCACTCAGCGTATCAAACCGCTGACCTTGCAGTGTTGTCCTCAGACGAGTGTCACTCAGTGCTTTGATGAAGCGACGGATATGAGCTTCTCGTTCCGTAGTTGGTCTCTCGAACGCTATATCAGCCTTCTTGGCGGCTCGGTTGAGCCGATACAGGAACATCCGAGGGGTTTCTGAATCACGAAGCTCCATCGCATAATACCGCTCAGCTTTTGACCCGATACTTCGACACCATTCCTTCTTGAACACATGAGACAACTTCTTCCAGTCCGAGCGAGTCGAATTGGGGAGCTGGGCACACCAGTCTTTCAATGAACCAGAGAGTCTCATTCTCAGTTGGACGATCCGAGTCTTCTCATCCCACGGGGCCATCGTAGCGTAGTACATGAAACGTTCCCACCAATTGACACGATCATCGAGCGGTCCTCGTTCATCGAACTTCTCGAGTGCGTCATGCGGAATCATAGCTTGGACTACTACCCGAGTTCCAGACCCTGTATCTGAGTTCTTGGTCTGAGCTGCCGTGTCAAATTGGCCTTCAAGTTCATCTTGAGAGGAATCGCTTGAACTCGAACTGTCTGACTCCCAATCATCATCGTCAGGTCTCTTAGATTTCGACGTACGCGTCTTGCTGCTTCGTTTTGACGCCGAGCCTGACGTTCGAGCAGAGGACTTGGTTCGGCCACTTTGAGATGTGCTTTGAGTTCTAGTCGTCTTATCACGGGGTTCGGCAGACTCAGCTTGGCGCTGATTCGCTTGTACCATCAGATGCATGACGTCTGTCAGTCTGTCGGGTTTCGCTAGGACAGGGTCAACCACCGTCCGAATTACGGATGACTCAGCTGAAGTTCGAGAGGGATCCGACGAGCTGGTTAACTGACTTGGTTGATTCTGGGAATCGGCTTGAGCTCGGAGCCGTTCTTGATCAACCAGTAATTGACGCAGTTTTTCTTCCCGTTCAGCTACCGCTTGATCATGAGCTGCTTGTGCTTGGGCATGTTCTTCTTTCAGTCTCAATAATTCCACGTCGTGTTCAGCTCGAGTTTTGGCGGCACGTTCATCATGAATCTTCTGCAGTTCTTCGTGTCGGGCCCTAATCTCGGCTTCCTGAAGTTTCTTCTGCACTCCCAACAGGTATTGAGCTCGAATCTCATCTTCTTTACGCTTCTCGGTTTCGGCGGCAACTCGTCGCTCGGCCAATCTCTCCAAAGCTTCCAGTTACCTGCGCTGCTCCACTTGAGTTTTGCGTTGGGCATCAGACATCTGAGCGTTTGTGGCTCGTAGCTTCTGGTATTCTTCGTGGAGTTTAGTTTGTTCGCGCCGATTGTCCTCCAACGCAGCTTGTAATCGAGCTTCAGTACTCTTTCGTTGCTCCTGTTCTGCAGATAGTCGAGCCCACGCCATAGTTTCGCTCCGAGTCTGACTTTGTTGAGCCGGCGGGTTGTCAGCGTTCAACTGAGCACTCGGACGGCCAAACCAGAATCCTTCCAGTCCAGCACGGACACTGGGAGACGGTCCCAAGTCGGGCTTAGCAGCGGCAACCTCAGCTTTGCTCTCAGACGTCCGCTTAGATTCCGGACTACCAGGTAATGGGATCTGAGCCGGATGAGGTTGGGGCGGGTCTGGCGTGATAGAAATCATCATTCCAGGAGCTGAGCTCCGCATAACACCTGTGGTTGATCCTCGCATCACTGTAGCAGTCGACATGGGGAGATGCGTCCCTGACCCGAGCATGTAGTCGGTAACAGACATTAGCGAAGAGCCCGACGAACTGTACGACATGTTCCCACTCTCATCGGTCGCCATCAGGGACAGATCGGAATTGGGACCAACACCCACCATGCTGGGCACTGAGTCGTTCATAGCTTCAGGTAGAACTTCAGAAGTGGTGTCACTGGAATCATACCAGCTCGGGATGGAAACACTGGCCGACGATCTCATCAGCAGCGGGCGTTTACGCGCAGGTTCCTCTTCAATACTCGATGCGGGACTCCTAGCTCGGAGGCCAGTCAGCTGAAGTCGCATAACCACTTCCTGACCCAAAAATAGCTGAGTGTCTTCATCCATGATAGCATCGCCATCCTTGTCCAACACAAAACCCGTCTTGGGGTCGTTCGTCAGAGCTGAGGTTGTTAGCTGTGGGTCCGAGGACCGAACGTAATATGGCGTTGCCCCCACCGCGAACTTCCAAGCAGTCAGCTCAGCTCGGATGAAATGTCCGATGCGTCCAACTTCCAACCTGATCTGGGATTCGGATACTCCTGATACTTCACCCAGTGTGTGCCATGTCGGGACTTGGTTCCGGAATTCATATCCAGCATCATGCAGCATAGTCTGAAGCAGGGCGACGCACGCAATGGGCGGCATCAAGCCTAGCGAGACTCGGACTACTCTGAGATCGGACACTATGGGAATTCGGCGTCGCTCAGCATTGAACACGTTCAGCCATCGAGCTGCGGGGGATCGAGTTACTGGCATCAAATGTCTAGCAGTAGCCCCGGTCGCTCGGATGAAACCCCAGAGATCATAACCTTCGTGACGTGGCGCGTATGCCATATCTACGGGATGCACAATCCCAGGAGGGAGAGACATCCACAACTCGAGCTGGGATCGGCCATACGCGATCATCTCGGCTTCAGTCATCTCTGGAGAGTGAGCTAGACTCACATTCTGAGCCTCAACACCCTCAGGGACACCTCTCAGCCGTTGGAATGGTCGTTGGTCTGGCCAAAGCGAGCTTGACCAGGCTCCACCGCTTGTCGAACCGAAATAGCCCGCTCCTGGGGCGTAATTGAGTCGAACAGGACCCGTCCCAGACCAAGTATGACTTGGCTCTCTCGTTTGCATTTCTCGACTCCCTAGCAAGCTCAGTGCACCACCCTCGACTTGGCTACTGCGAGGATTCGCAGCAGTTGGCTCCGGGTTAGCACTCGAGAGTCTGGAAGTCGCCGTCGAAGCCTTCAACTCATCTTGTTGCGTAATATCCTGGTGTCCGATGGGCACAACTTGGCTTCGACTCTCATCATTTCGGGTGCTTGGTTGAGCACTCGCTTCATCACCTCGGCCGACTCCAGATGGCTTCATCTCGGGCGAACTTAGTGATGGCACAACTTATCCGGCATTGGGGGAGCTTCAGGTTCAGCACTTGGCTCAGCTTCACTCGGGTGTGACGCTTCCACTTCAGCACTGGGAGCTGAGACTCTCGAAGTCGAATGACTTGGTTCGGGTTTCTCAGTCTCCTTCGGCTCCACCTCGGCCGGCAATCCAGCGACGCGCAGGCTCCGCCGAAGCGAAGACTCGGTCTTCTCACCTTTTCTCTTTGACGCACTTGGACTTGGCTTAGTCGACATAGTTGACTCTCGTCCGTCCAAAGTCGTATCCTGATCCGGGCACGCGCACCAGTTGTGGTGAGGTGCGGGCAACTTCCCAGCGTCCAGAATATACCTTGAGCTAAACTTGAATCAGCAAACCTTGGGTCTGAGCTCAGGGGGTCTCAGAGTCTCAGAGTCTCAGCTGAGCGACCTCAGCTGGACCCGACAAAGACTCAGTCGACACCTCCGAACTCGGACTCTTGGCTTGATGCGGCGTGTGCGCCTCCCTTGCGATCCCCTTGACGGTTCTTGCTGGGGCTACGCTTTGGGCCCAGACGTCAGCCAACCACGTCCACTTGTTCCTTGTCCAGTCGTCCTTGGATGTCCTCCAAACGAAACCTGCTCCCCGCTTAACAGGCCTTCGCTCGCACGTGTCTTGACCCGATTTGCCCCGGGGTTTTCTTTATGTAGACACAACTTCCACACGCACTTGTCTGCTCCATCCGAGACTGCAGACCCAGTCTCCCTTGCTTCTCCTCTTCCTCCAGGCGGCTCCAGCTGAGAGCCGCGTACACAGATCTTCACTCGCCCCCCCGACCTAGGGTGGCTCCGAGAGTTGGCTCCGCTGAGCCGGTCTTGATCCAGGGTTCTCGCCTTTGCGCCCTGGGACTTCCTTGCGGCACGTCTTGACGTAGACGAAACGGCCGAGCGGGGAACCACTATCCCAGGCTCAGCGCCACACGATATCCCTCCAACAACACTGAGAACCACTATCCCAGATGCTGCTCTGCCTGAAACCTCAGAGTAGATCACCTTCTACCCGAAAATATGAAATACACGCTGAGTGCAGTCGCCTAGTTCGACCTGTCGACGTGTAATGAAATGAAATAGCCAAATGAGTACCCCTTCACACCGAGGTACACCCACAAGGACTATATGGGGGTTGAGTTTTGGTTGAGTCTCTTCTCAGACACCCTCTTCCACAGCCACACACTTAGCACTGCGGTCTTCGGGGCAAATTCGATTCTGATTAATACTTTACACATGCAAACAAAGACCTATCAAGGGGGGGGGGGGGGGGGGGGGGGGGGCGCTCGGCTTCCTTCGGAGCGCACCCAAACAAAGACAGAAAGATATTATGGCGAGCGGCCTGCAGTCCCTTCGGCATGCGTCTCTTCAGCGTTGCCTTGACTCTCAGGAATCTGCGGTGCTCTGAGTCTCCACTCGGATCTGAGCTCAGCGATTGGCTGGACCTCATTAAAGTCACCCGTGGCGTCAGCAATCTCGTGATCACCTGTCAGCAAACTTCTGATCACATGTCGGCAGACCCATGATTACATGTCGGCAGACCCGTGATTATCCCACACACCGTGCTTCTGATTGGCTGAGGGGTGCGCGTCACGGGGATGAGACAGTGCGTCACCTGGGTTCGAACATGGGTTGAGCCTGATTTATGGTCAGTCATCATTTGATGACCGCCTCTTCGCAGCGACTGTTCCCAGAACCTCATCGCCCAGATCCCTTCTGAGCTTCTGAGTCTCCGCCAAGTTACCACTTGAAGTGTCTCCAAACGTCCACTACCTTCATGCTGAGTCCCACATGAACTGCGAGGGACTCCGCGGAAACTCCAAACGACTCAGAGTGTCCTTCAATGTCCTCCTCTGAGAGTCAACAGGGTTCTGCTGAGAGTCCGATGGCTCAGCGAACGATCGTTTCTGCTGAGCTACCAGTCACAGCGGGGACGAGTCGGCAGTTACAGATGTCACACGACAGCTGGTCATATTTCCACCAATCACCACCCATTTTGATGGGTGCGGAGGGGGTACGGTGGCCGAGCGAAAGGTCTGCTGGGCCTGAGATTCGAGCGTACCTCGTCACACTCGCTTTCTGTCTATCGTAGGCTATGAAATGGTGGCTTCATGCTCGTCAGGCCCCATCAGGGCGAGATGTCGCTCATGTTTTTCAGTATAGTATTTTGCGACTGCTACTGTATGGATGAAGAGAGGCTCCGGTGGTTAAACTTTCAGGACTGATGTGGTAGGGGTAATCAACATGTGGTCTCTGTCGGAGTCGCTTCTCAAACGGTAGATGATAACCCACAGATACATGGTGGTCAAGCGCGGCCTGCGGCCAATTTGACTGACGGTGCTCGAACCAGGCGGGATGCCCAACAGCGGCACCGGCGTGCTCGAAAAAGAGAGCAGGACCTGCCGGCTGCTCGTGACGAAGCATCGCGTGTTCCCAAGTGAAAGTGGCGAGACAACATCTGCGGATGCTCTTCGAGCAAGGAAAACCGAGCTGCAGCGACAGCGACGTGCACGACAGCGTGCCCAAGCGCCCTTACCTGTTGGCGGAAATACTATCGGTAATTGAGCTAGGAAAACGGAACTACAACGTCGGCGCTTGCATATTATTACTGCTGCGGTGTGAACGGTTTGCAGTAATCCGCTAGTCAGTAAATAATAGTACTGTAGTACCAGTACTATTACACAAATCAACAGTAGTCTGAAAACAATCCAAACTACTGCTACTATAGTAATCAGTAGTTCATTCTGTCGCCCTGATAGTACTGTCAGTTACTGCCGAGATCCAGAACAAAGTTGTTGGTAAATGCGCTTGTGTGCTTGAGTAAAATTGCTACCTCAGATACTCCCGCCATCGCAAACACTGCAGCTGACAGTTTTGAAGACGTCTACATGACTGAGATCGACGACTCGATCATGGATGAACGGAGAATGTTGCGCGACGCGCACCGCGATGTGTTTCGGCCAATGCATGCAACTTCCCCCCCATGGTTGTGAGCACGCTGCAATGTATCTGTTCACGCAGTTAGATTTTGTGCCCTGTATCTACGATGAAGCGGTGCTTTAGGTCCCATCCCCTCGCTCGATGGGAGTCAACTATCGAGATGTCTACACGACGAAGCAGATGAGGAGCTGACGAAGTGGTACAACTATACTGTGCAGTGGGTGAACGTTGCAGTACAACACGCTGCAGACGACGCTGCAGACTTCACACGTCTTCTCCTCGTATGTCAAATTGACAAAAAGGTGTGTTGGAGTCGGCAAGGTTTGTTCAAATATGTCGATGTCTGCCGCTAGATCAAAGGTGTTTGTGTCCTTTTCCTCACTCGCCCGGGTTTGGCTTGGACACCCAGTTATTGACAGTACTATAGTACTACTACTGTAGTAGTTGAAACGTCTCAAACTAAATTACTAAGTACTACAGAGTTTAGAATGCTGAAATGGCAAATTACTGCCAGTAACAGAGAAAAAGTACCAGTGCTGCAACCCCTGGGTCACCCAGGCCAAGTGGGTGTGAACCCTGACACCTTCGTTTTTGGCGACGAACAGGTTCAGGGCAAAGAGGCCCTCAAGAGGGCAGTTCGACGCGGGAAAGGATTAGTAAGCTCCTCAATGATAATCCAAAGGCAAGTGGAATTGCTGCTTGTCAGCAAGCGGTATTTGAGGGGGTATACTATTATTATGGGCTTGTGCGTCCTGCGGAAGAATATCGCTGCAAAACAGGTCCGAGAAAGTGTATTTTTTATGCTGGGGGAGCTGAAGTCAGTGAAACTTTCAGAAAGCGAGCGTGCTGCGGTGTTTGCGGAAACACCGGAACCAATTGCTCGCTCGAACCGGCAACTGAATGGCTCTGTCTTCACCGGTAAGAAGGGAAAAATGAGTGGTGAGTGCCTCACCACTGGTGAGGCACTCACCACTCATTTCCCCTCGTTTCCCCCTTCTTACCGCCAGAAAAAACAACATCAATATACTTTCCATATATTTGCTATCCCAGCCTACGCGTAGCCCTAGTTTCAGAGCAAAGCCACGATCCCACTGACCGTCCTTTTTTCCTTAATTTGATGTCTTGGTAATTCATGTACTCTTTCGTTGATACTATTTAGAGTCTTCACTAAATGCAAGTGATAAGGAATTGTCAGTCTACAGAAGTCAATACGCACGTAATATTATTACGTGCGTGTTGCCTGTGTCGTCGCCAGAGTCTACCAGTACAATAGTAGACAGTACTTCAATAGTACTTTAGTAGAAGTACTATTGCTGTAGTACTAAGTACATTTTTCTGGGGTAGACGTCGACTCTACTAAGTACTTACATGTAGTACTCAATATCTAAGCGCCAAAGTACTTTTGATTGTACTACAGTATTACCAGCAGCAGCCGGCGATAGACAATAACAGTGTTGGTCTGAGGAAGTGTGCTTCTAAGATACATTGTATGGTACATAGTGCTTCATTAGATGGACATGTCTATGGGTTAGAGTGGTGCGTGTCTGGCTCCTTCAGTATAATGTGCATGTATTAATACCGGTACCGTACATTTGACCAACATGGTTTCTTCAGTCGTGTTGCAATTCTAGCTTGAAATCGGTTTGTTCATACTTGGGAACACTCGAAGAAGGGCAGCGGATTAATTGCATGACCGTAACGCGTAACTTGGCTCAACCTTCGTACTACACCAGAAGGATATCGACCGACCACTCTACCTTTCTGCTCTCCGGGTTCTTCTTAATTGTGAGTATACTTCGAGCTAAGGAGGCTTTCGAAGTTCTGAAACGGAAAATAGTATCGACCCCTCTGCTCAGACATCCTGACTCAGAGAAGCCGTTCGTCATCATTATTCATGCTAACCCGTGGGCTGCATGCGCGGTTTTGGGCCAAGAATATGATGGAGTCATCTTCCCAGTTCGTTTTACAGGGAGAGTGTTGCATGATCAAGAGCTCCGATATCACCCAGCTGAAAAGGAGGTGGTAGCGTTGACTCGAGTTCTCCGAGTGTTATACACAATGCTAGTTGGGACGAAACTGATCAAAGTCTACACTCGACACTCAGTGTTGAAATGGATATTCAAATCACGGTCTCTCGAGGGACGTTGCGAACAGTGGGCAGTGCGACTGGCTCCTTGGCCGCTGGAAATCCATAAGATCCAGCGAGATGAAGATGGTCTAGCGGCAATCATGGGAGCCGGTATTACTCCCCGAGATAAGCTCGATCAAGTGGCCGAGAATCTCATCCCAGCCAAAGGACAAGTCGTCCGAGCTCCGCCTATCAGTCTGGAAATGCTGGAAGCAGACTACGAAGGCTGGCTGCTCAGTTTCGATGGCGCCGCTAAGATGTCAGACTGACGAGGCTCAGCTGGTTGTATCCTGTGGAAATTACCTTCGTGGGATGTAGTCGTAGCCCGAGGTTTTCATTTTGATGACGCCACGGTGAATGAAGCTGAATATCACGGTTTGATCGAAGGGACGAAGATGGCTTTAGCCAAAGGAATCTCGGAAGTAGTAATGGTCGGGGATTCTCGAATTGCTATCCAACAAGCTCAGGGGCTCATCCAATGTTTGAACCCGAGACTCCAAATTCTACTCAATGAATTTGAAGAGTTGCGCCAGAAGTTTAAGTCGGTAAAGTTGGTTCACGTCAAGCGAGAATTCAACGCTGCCGCCGATTATTTGACGTCAAAGACTTTGGTGGCGCGGTGTGCACTTACCTTGGATAATCCCGTGGAGTTGGCCCAGCTGAAGCAGTTGAATCGCATCGCAGAGAAATTGGTCCGAGAACGACCTCTCGTAGTTGACAGTGGACTCAGCGGTTCAGCTGAAATGAGGTCGGAAATTGTACCGGAGCCGGAATCACTGACCCAAGCAGCTGACCCGCTGTCGCCGGACGCAATAATATTTGTAGTTACCCGAAAGCAAGCACGAGCCGAGGAAGAAGCCGCAGAAGAGGACAGGGACGCATCTCAGTCTGAAGAAGTAGAGCCTGGAGAGGAGATCCCTAGGTTCTCCCCTGAAACTGCGACCCCGGCCACAGCTATTGCTGAGAGATGGCGTCGCATCTTGGCCCAGCAAGGGTCTGAGCTCTGGATTAAACGGCTCCGAGACTATTTGAAAGGAAACTTGACTGAACTGTCCTTGGCTGAAGCCGAAGATGTGGCTAAAATTGCAAATCAGTTCGTCTTGGATTCTCGAGGAGCTCTGTATTACCTAAGCCGAGCCACCCCAAATCGTCCACGGGATCAGGCTGACATCTTAAGGCTGGTAGTACCCCGGTCACTCCAAGCTGATCTTCTACATCTGAGTCATGAGGATTTTCAAGGTGCCCACCAAGGTATCACCCGGACATTTGAGAGGCTACGCCAAGAATATTATTGGCCTGGAATGTACGCAGATGTGGAACGGTTCGTCAAAGAGTGTGTGGATTGTGTGACTGCTAAAGGAGCTCCGCCCAATCCCGGCCCGTCGCCCGGAAATATTCTGGCAACTCGGCCGTTTGAAGCAGTCTCTATGGATTTTGTGACCCATCTGCCCAAATCCGACCGCGGGAACGTCTTTCTTTTGCTATTCCAGTGCATGTTCTCAGGTTTTGTGATCTGTAAGCCGATGAGCTCGACTACGGCTCAGGAAGTGGCGGAAGCTTATATGGAAAGGGTATTTCAGCGTTTTGGTGCTAGCGAGATGATTCGCCACGATCGCGATCCTAGATTCATGAGCGAGGTGTTCGCGAAGTTCAGAGAGATGCTGGGAAGCCGACAGAGAGCTACTCTAGCATACAGACCTCAAGCCAATGGACAACAAGAGAGATCAGTCCAGACAGTAATCCGAGCCGTCCGAGCTTATGTGGCCGAGCCTGATCAAAGCGACTGGGACGACCAGGTGGAGAAATTGATGTGGGCGTTGAACACGTCTTTCGATGCCACTCGTCTCGATACCCCGTTCTACTTAGTTCATGGTTGGGACCCTCAGAGTACGGTATCAGCTATGCTTGGCCCTCGACCGACTGGTCTGGACCAGAAGACTGCTTACGAGTGGCGTCGAGGAGTTCAGCGCCAGTACGAGTACGCTCAAGCTTGGGCAAAGGATCTACAAGCTCAGGCTAAAGCTAAACGCTCCGAGGCTCAGACTAGGATCTGGCAAGAATTGTCTGAGAGACTCAAGAAAGGTTTCGCGGTTGGCGACGCAGTCTGGCTATATCTAGCTCGAGTCCAACCTGGGTTGACTAAGAAGTTCGCTCATCTGTGGCATGGTCCATTCCGCATCTTGGAGACGTCAGACGATTTCAGGTGTAAGCTGAAGATCAAAGGCTCAGGGTATAAGTTGTATCCCTGGGTCCACGTGAGTAGGCTGAAACCAAGAGCTCTGTTCCCAGATCGCCCGACTGAAGAGATAGAAGTGGCCGAGGAGGACGATTTCGATGCTTCTCTTCTGGCCGAAGATGTGGACAGCCCTGATGAAGCTCAGAGTGAGTACGAAGTTGAAAGCATCCAAGATGTCCGCTGGGTTAAACGGACTCGCACTTCGAAACGAGTCCGAGAGTATTTGGTGAAATGGAAAGGATACTCTGAGCTAGACTGGCTACCCATGACTCAGCTGAATTGTGGAGCATTACTGTACGACTTCAACCAAAGCGCCAAAGCACAAGCACGTTTCCGCGCTATGCAAGCTGGGGATAAGCTACCTGAGCCTGAAACTCAGTAGTAAAACTCAGGCGGAAATAAAAGGAGAGACGTGCGCGTGTGTGTGGTGTTTTGTATGAGAAGTTAAGTGTAAAAGTCTATGTTATCAGAGAATTTAAGTGGACGGTCTGAGAGTGGAGGTTGCGCACCAGAGAAGAAGGAGAGATGAACGAGTTCTGTGAGATGAAATTCAAGACCAAGCTGAAAGCAAAAGAATCAAATGTATTACTAGGCAGCAAGTGCAGTTATGAAAACGACTTGGAGAACGACTGAAGTTTACTTCCTCTTCTTCTTGCTGACCGCAGCCAGCACGGCCGCCAAAGTATCCTCATCGTACTTGGAGCTGGGGAGGAGCAGGTTGTCGAGTTGCTCAGTTTCACTCAGCAACTGGTTACGCAGCAGAGCCGGAGCCAGCTTCAGGAACGCGTCCTCAGATTGACGAGTGACCCATTGAGTCCGGGCTGGTTCCAACTCGTCGACGATGGCAAGCTGATCTTGAAGAGAGATCTGGAGCTTGGGGTCCCGAGTGATCCAATAGCAGGGGTTCTGAGGGACCACCCACAAACCCGGTTCAAACCAAATCCGATCACTGTAGCCCGATGTCTTCTGCATCTCCGCCATCATCTTCTTCCGATGAGTGTCGAAGTCAGAGTGCCGGTCTTTCCGGTCGCGGTACATGTCCGAAAGCTCAGGAATGGCTCGGAGCTTGGGAGTGGCGTAATAATCGAACTCAGGATCCATAGTCACCCAGTGATACCGCTCCCAATACTCACGACGCCAACGACTCATGAAATTCAGGACGAGCTCGATCGCCTCCACCATCTCCGGATACATCTCGTCGAACTTGAAGAAAATCAAAGTCGAAATCCGGCGCTGCCACATGTCGTCCCACGGGCGGGTCTGGATCACCTCCCAGTATTCAATGGGAGCCCAGCGAATGTGGAGATGTTGCAGAAGTGGCTGCACGGGCATGTAACTGGGAAAACCCACAGTCTGGTGATTGAGAGCCTGCACCTTGATCCCATAGTGACACCAACTTCCTTTCTTGGGCGGTTCAATCATACCATCGTCGGGAAGAGGAGCTGGGAGCTTGGCTTTAGGACGACTGGTAGACCCCGCTGAACCCTGAGTCGAAGTCTTAGCGACCTTGGATGCTGAGCCTTTGCCTGCCGAACCAGAACTCCGGGGATGTTTGCCACTCGCGGCTGACTGAGACCGAGCAGACGCTGAACCTGAAGACGCGGCAGTCTTGCCGCGATACGTCTTGTCAAACTTGTCGTCGTCTTCTTCGTCATCCGAAGAATGAAGCCAACTCAAACTGCTGTCAGGAGAACCGGGCACTGGTTTTATCGGTAGTGGTTCCCACCGCTCTGGGATCTCGGTCATGGCTGGGTCCTCCAACCTCTCCTGGGCAACATGATAGTATCCTTCCGGGACAAAATTCATCCACGGAGTTCGGTCTAGAGCTTGCCAATAAGTCGCTCAGATCAACATGTCCACCAGAGCTCGTTTCCCAAACCGATCGTGCAACATGTGACTTTTCCGAGCTTCTGCTACGGCATCCCAGAACGATTCGCCGGCGAGCAAAAGCTCTCGGATGTCGGCCCGGATCTTGTCCCACGAGAACGGAGCCGGAACTGCACGCTGAGCGCAAACTAGAGACACTTGGTCAGGAGATCGCTTTAGCGCGCGGACTTTCAGCTGCCTGAGGGTGCTAGGCCGAAATTGCAACTTCAACCGATCGGATAGTCGCATCAAACGAGTGCCCCGAGGTGTGCTAGGCGCCGACCCGGTTAAATCGATCGGTGTAGAATCAGACTGACTCGCGTTGGTGCTCTGTGAGGGACTTCCCTTCAGCGGCGACCCAGTCAGAGATAGCCGTCTTGCTTGACGAACCGGCTTATCGCGGAAGGAGATAGTAGACTTAGGAGTCGTTGACGAAGCCGAAGGTGGTGTTGCTGGCTGGGTTGGTTTTGAAGCAGGCGGAATCGAAGACTGAGAACCAGCGGATTGAGAACTGGATCGAGAATTGGCCTGTAACACGTATGGGCCGACGTCGTCCGTATCTTCATCCCTAGCCGAGATTTGGAGAGAAGTCCGGAAAGCTGGGGGAACTGGGGACCCATCGCGATAAAGCTGTAACAACTGATGGAGACGTTTCCAATGTCCGCCCAGTGTCGCGCTTTGAGCAATGAAATCCATCAACTTGCCCGGCGAAAAAACACCGGCAGACGACAGCTGAGCCTCCAAATCCCCAACGTGTCGAAGAGTGACGTCGTGTTTTCGCTGAAGTTCGACGAAGTTGTTGGTGACTGTCAGGAGCTGGTCTTGTAAGTCGGATTTTTCTGAGCTGAGTCGACCAGCCACACTCTTCAGTTTATTCACTTCAGACTTCAACGCGTCAGTCTCAGCCAGTGTGGTAGCAGCTGGTGTCTGTTGCTGAGATCGAGAACGCTCGTCCTCCAGCAACTGAGATGTGACAGCAAGCGCATGACGCTCTTGGGACAACGCGCTCACCAGACCCGCACACTCAGTCCGGAGCATAGAGATCAATGTCCGAGAATCCGCCTGGGTAGTTGGCTGAGCTTCCAAGACCAAGATGAGTTGAGTGGCCAGCTGCAGTAAACGGGTGGTGTTCATGACACGAGCAGCGAAACTTTCCACACCATAGCAACGAACCAATGCGAGCATCTCCCGCTCAGCAGCCAAACGGACATGTGCATCAGAGAAATTGACGGGCCGAAGCGGGTTTGCTTGAAGAAGCTCGGCGTTAGCACTATCAAGGGCATGCAGCCTAGCCAACTCTTCTTCTGAGAAGTGAGGGACTGGGACTAAGTGCGCAAGGCCGTCTGGCATGCCCACCAGTGTCTCTCCACGCCGAATGTCGTAGATGGACGCAGGCACTTGAGCAACGGAAGGTGCAGGCATCACGCCAGCACCGACACTGGGCACTGGTCGCGTCAAGACACCCAGTGCGGGCGTATATTGCACCGTGGAAGCGGATTGCAGCGTGGAAGTGGCGAGCGGAGTAGCAGCACTTCCCCCGGCGGCTGCTGCCAACTGCAAGAGAGCGGCGGGCATCGGAGTAGGCGGTGTGGAAGTCCCTGACACTGCCAGAAGCGTACTGGTGGCCGCCGGCAGTGTGAGGGACGTTCCCGCCGCTCCCGACGTGATACTGATGCCGCTGGCGTCCGAAACGGTGGTAGTTGCGCCGCTGGTTGCGCCGCTGGAATCTGCAGGAAGCGTGTCGGACGTAGCAGGCGTGATGGTGGAGCCACCCATGTTCGCAGACGATATCCCCGAGTCGCTGATGCCACCTTGCGCGGCGCCTGAAGTGGTAGCGGACGAAGTGGACGTTGCGAGAGCCGCAGGAGTGCCTTGTAGCGTCGGCGCTTGCCCACCGTCGCCAGAAGCGGAAGCAGAAGGCTGCGTTGCAGCAACGAGGTCGTCTGACATGAGCTTGGTTTCGTCTCGAACGAACTGCGAGTGTGATTGCAGTCTGGATCGCGAAGCCGCTGAGTGTTGAGGGAAAATGACCCACAAATTCGGTAAAAGTTGACGGGGACGGGACGGGGCGATTGACGGCATCCTCGATTATGAGAGCCGAGATCAAGTCGCAGTTGAACTCGTTGACCCCGGGTCTCATAAGGGACGGTTGTGACGAGGTACGCTCGAATCTCAGGCCCAGCAGACCTTTCGCTCGGCCACCGTACCCCCTCCGCACCCATCAAAATGGGTGGTGATTGGTGGAAATATGACCAGCTGTCGTGTGACATCTGTAACTGCCGACTCGTCCCCGCTGTGACTGGTAGCTCAGCAGAAACGATCGTTCGCTGAGCCATCGGACTCTCAGCAGAACCCTGTTGACTCTCAGAGGAGGACATTGAAGGACACTCTGAGTCGTTTGGAGTTTCCGCGGAGTCCCTCGCAGTTCATGTGGGACTCAGCATGAAGGTAGTGGACGTTTGGAGACACTTCAAGTGGTAACTTGGCGGAGACTCAGAAGCTCAGAAGGGATCTGGGCGATGAGGTTCTGGGAACAGTCGCTGCGAAGAGGCGGTCATCAAATGATGACTGACCATAAATCAGGCTCAACCCATGTTCGAACCCAGGTGACGCACTGTCTCATCCCCGTGACGCGCACCCCTCAGCCAATCAGAAGCACGGTGTGTGGGATAATCACGGGTCTGCCGACATGTAATCATGGGTCTGCCGACATGTGATCAGAAGTTTGCTGACAGGTGATCACGAGATTGCTGACGCCACGGGTGACTTTAATGAGGTCCAGCCAATCGCTGAGCTCAGATCCGAGTGGAGACTCAGAGCACCGCAGATTCCTGAGAGTCAAGGCAACGCTGAAGAGACGCATGCCGAAGGGACTGCAGGCCGCTCGCCATAATATCTTTCTGTCTTTGTTTGGGTGCGCTCCGAAGGAAGCCGAGCGCCCCCCCCCCCCCCCCCCCCCCCTTGATAGGTCTTTGTTTGCATGTGTAAAGTATTAATCAGAATCGAATTTGCCCCGAAGACCGCAGTGCTAAGTGTGTGGCTGTGGAAGAGGGTGTCTGAGAAGAGACTCAACCAAAACTCAACCCCCATATAGTCCTTGTGGGTGTACCTCGGTGTGAAGGGGTACTCATTTGGCTATTTCATTTCATTACACGTCGACAGGTCGAACTAGGCGACTGCACTCAGCGTGTATTTCATATTTTCGGGTAGAAGGTGATCTACTCTGAGGTTTCAGGCAGAGCAGCATCTGGGATAGTGGTTCTCAGTGTTGTTGGAGGGATATCGTGTGGCGCTGAGCCTGGGATAGTGGTTCCCCGCTCGGCCGTTTCGTCTACGTCAAGACGTGCCGCAAGGAAGTCCCAGGGCGCAAAGGCGAGAACCCTGGATCAAGACCGGCTCAGCGGAGCCAACTCTCGGAGCCACCCTAGGTCGGGGGGGCGAGTGAAGATCTGTGTACGCGGCTCTCAGCTGGAGCCGCCTGGAGGAAGAGGAGAAGCAAGGGAGACTGGGTCTGCAGTCTCGGATGGAGCAGACAAGTGCGTGTGGAAGTTGTGTCTACATAAAGAAAACCCCGGGGCAAATCGGGTCAAGACACGTGCGAGCGAAGGCCTGTTAAGCGGGGAGCAGGTTTCGTTTGGAGGACATCCAAGGACGACTGGACAAGGAACAAGTGGACGTGGTTGGCTGACGTCTGGGCCCAAAGCGTAGCCCCAGCAAGAACCGTCAAGGGGATCGCAAGGGAGGCGCACACGCCGCGTCAAGCCAAGAGTCCGAGTTCGGAGGTGTCGACTGAGTCTTTGTCGGGTCCAGCTGAGGTCGTTCAGCTGAGACTCTGAGACCCCCTGAGCTCAGACCCAAGGTTTGCTGATTCAAGTTTAGCTCAAGGTATATTCTGGACGCTGGGAAGTTGCCCGCACCTCACCACACGAGCCTGTTACCGGTCAGCTCCCGGGTCACCGACTGAAAGACAGACAACGATATGGGACCGCTGATGCCGGCTTCAGTTTACTGGCCTCAGTTTACCGGCCTCAGTTTACCGGCCTCAGTTACCGTGGTCCGAATTAACCCGATTTGAGCTGCCTAGCAGCATGACCTATCGGCCACTGCTATCCCAGTATAAACTAAGCCGTGCTGAAGCACGGAAAAACTCTGGATTTTATCATACCGCATAGGAAAGTGTGTGTAGCCTATTGGTTTCTGTTAGTGCCTCTTGTGGTGGCGTGAAGCATTGTAGGAAATCTAGCGCAAGTGGTTCCACAAATCGAACGTAAGTTATGAACACAGCGGTGCAACCGCGTACACCCCTCCGTGCGTCACGGTGTCCAATTTGGACATCGGGCTCCGTGTCAGAGGCTCGTACAGTACTGTACAGCTCCAACTACAGAGCGATTGATGCAGACAGTGTAAGCAAGCACTGCTGCTCGACAGCGCTCTTGTCCACGCATAGCTTTGCCTTCGTCACGCGGATAAGCAGTGTGGCGAAACCATAACCACTGTTGCTGGCATGCATGGGTGTGTTGACAACGAACGCCAAGCGAGGCTCGCAGGGAGAGCTCCAACTACAGAGCGAGTGATGCAGGTATCTTATCAATCTATAGAATTTATATTATACTGCTGTATATAGAATTGCACGAGCACTCGTACCGCCCCAACTACTCTGGATAAAATCCAGATAATTTCAGAGAACAAATTTTATTTTTGATACCAACCGAATCGCACAGGACCGGTTACAAAAACACACTATTTTTCGCCTTGGTCTCGTCCGGGTAACGTAGGATCAAAACAGGACCAGACCTGCAGGTGACCTGTTTTAAAGGTTTTAAAAAACCTTACCATGTGGAAACTGAGTTGAATTTGTCGAAGCAATCCGCCACCACGCACGCAGACAATCTACTTAAGGCGCAGGCTAGCCATGCTAAGAAAACCCAGGATGTGCACGAAGACATGAACAACCTCACGAGAGAGGTGGACGAGCGCAAGAAAAAACTGGAGGACCGGGAGAACGAGGTGGCTACGCGAGAGAAGAATATGGAGAAGAAGGAGGAAGAACAACAAGTCAAAGCCGAGGAGCTGTAATCTCAGGAGGCCAAGCTCAAAGAGGAGGGCCGGCGTCTCCAGAACGTAACGCATCGCCTGCAACGGGAGCGGGAGCAGTTGGACGCGGATAAAAAGAAACGAGAGGAGCCGAGTCGAGAGAAGGAACAAGGAGACCAAATATCGCTGAGGCAGGCGAAGATTTTGAATGAAATGAAGCGCCAGAGTCGGCTCCTGGAAGAGCAGTTCAAGAACAATGGGTGCCCAATTGCGTTTAAAGAGCTCGAAGCCAGCCGCAACCGGATCGAGGAAGAGAGGGCGGCGATCCAAGCAGAACGGGATGGAGTGGGAACGCAGTTGGAATCGATGAAGGCTGCGCTAGAGGCGGTGAAAACGGAGAACAACGGATTGCAAGACACCATCGCGAGGCTAGAGCTGTACTTGAGTATGTTCAAGCTTAGCGCGGTGACCGAGAAAGCTATCGAAAAATTTACGGAATGGAACGCCGTCATCCGAGATGGTAAGCCGCTTGAGTTTCTGCTTCAGTGTGGTTTGACATTGTATTGACTTCCACTATCTCTGGGCTGAAAAATGTAGGTAACACGAGCACAATGCAGAAGAAGCGCGACGTCATTCTGGGCAAAATGAAGAAGGCGTTTGGATCGAAGACGGCGGACGCTGAAGAGTTCAAGGCGCTTGCGGTCGAGTTCTGGGAGAAAAGAAATGAGTTGTCCACGACAAGACAGGTACCGTCATTCACTCGATGGACCACGGCAGATACGCGTGTGTATGCGCGAAGATTACGGAAGCATTGGCTGCGTTTGAGAGTGCCATCCTGCTGTAGTTGTGTGTGCTGCTGCGTAACGATGAATGAATACACATTTCCAAGTCACCGATGACTTAGAGCAAGTCAACTTTGACTCGAATACGCTTGTTTTATTGATCGCGAAGTCAACATGGACTTAAACCAAGTCGACATTGACTCAAACGTACTAGTTTCAGTAATAGCGAAGTCAACGACGACTCTGAACGAGTCTACATTAACTCGGTCGACAGCGACCCAACGTTGACTTACAAATCCAAAACAATAAACTCGGTTTCAGTATGAACCCCCAAAGGGTCGTTTTACTTGAGTTTGTATAGACAGTATCCGAAGCGAAAAATGGCCGACTTTTTAAGATGAAGAGGACCGCCAACTCGTTCAGCTCTCGGCGGTGTACAAACAAGCGGGAAGACGAATCGACTGGGTGTCAGTGGAGAAAGACATGAGGCCGTCAACATGGAGCGCAACCAAACTGCAACAGCGAATCAAGACGCTCAAGAGACGATATGGCAATAACGTGCTGAGTTTCCCCCCACACTATTTCCGCCCGCCACAGACCGAGCAGGACTGCATTTGGAAGCCAAAGCCGCGTCTCCTCTACGGTTTTCGCCTTCACCACATACCATTTCGATCCTACCACCGCAAGAAATCTACAACGCCACTGAAGGATTATTCTGCCTACTCACCAGGCGTGATGTGCGCGCGAGTGAACGTCAGCTAAATACCGGGGAGATTACAATGGCTGGGGTGTCCATGCTGATCGGAGAAGCAAATATTCAAGTGAATGACGTGTTTCTGGATGCTGGATCCGGCGTGGGAAATGTTCTCGCTCAAATCATTCTGCAAACGCAAGCATTTCGTGTGGTTGGTATTGAGATCCAACGTGACCTGGCCGCTAGAGGTATGGAGCTGATTGCGTCTAGTGCATCGCGCTTTCCACACCACTTGCTCAAGATCAGCGTCGTCACCGCAGACATCCGCAATATTGCTGAAGGCAGCGATACTGTTATCAGTGCTGATCCAGACTCGAAGTTGGCTCAACCCAGCTCCCTTAACAGCTCCGCCACCCTTTTATTTTGCCACGACACTGTGTTCGAAGAAGATGTGGTTTTGGCAATGCGTGCTTTGAGCATGAAGCTACCTCATCTACGTCTGGTAGCGCTGACAACACGAGTGTGTCCGCGGCATCGTAATACGTGCCGAAATTCGTGTTGCAAACAGTGGAAGTTACTGAAAACAATTCAGGTTCCGATGACTTACAGCAGCTCCCTTCGGGATTTACACCTGTACGCAGCTGAACCAAGATGGTCGATGCAGTAACTACGATCACTACTCGAACATTGCCGCCGACGGTCAAACCAACAACTATGTATTAATTGCATGAAAATCAATCACAACTCTAATCAACTTCGACCTGCAGTTGAGTTTGACAGCGTAATGAAGCCGCTGTCGCCCCATGAGCTGTCATACGAGGTCTAGAGAACCCAATACAAGATGAAGTGTTCGTAGCGGACGAGCTTACTCGAGTCGACGTACGGCATCGTGGGCTCCGTAACCAGACCCCAGCTAACCATGAAGTCTCCATGCTTCAAGCCGCCGTTGTATCTGTCGTTCTTGGAGTCTTGCCACACACCGCTGTCCCTGTCGTGCTCTTGGCGTCCTCCCTGTCGCTTGTTTCCACCGTCGTGCCTTCGGCATCGCGCTCGGACATTCGCTGTGGAGTCGACTCGCGTTAGGGTGAAGTGTCAGCACCCGCACGGTTTCAGCGGTGGGGGCACGTAGCTTAGGTGGGCGCAGATGAGCAAGATCGCTTCCTTGCTCAACTCCTGCCGGGAGTAGCCGGTGAACAGCTCGTTCTGAATGTAATACGCCTGTCGACAACAACAACACCAGCGTGAGCCCCTAGATATGAACGCCACAGCTGCCAAGACGCCGCCTTACCTTGTGGGGGTTGAAGATGGTGTCCAGCTCGCACACCTACCGAGTCCACAACATCTCTCAGCGTCAGCCTCCCTTCTGCTAAAGCTCCAGTAGCCCTGACGCCTCACGTACATTGCCGAAGTAGCGGTCGGGCTCCTCCACGAACAGGAGCGTCCAGGTCTCGATCGAAACAACTCGGTCTTCGCAGTGGCACTGGCAGAGCCGTACTCGTAGCTCCTCGACCAGCGTACCTCGCGCGTGTGAAGGCATTTATAGATGGCAATGATACAAGGGAAAAGAAAGTTAACAGTAGTGAGAGGTGCATCCTATCAACTCAGAATTTTACCATAGCGAAGAAGCGCTAATCCTTCGCGGGCACCTGACAATCTGCGGGTGTAAATGCTTGTGCGGTGGCCAATTGTGGCGCGGAAGCCCGGCACCCATGCCCATCTACCTTATAAGGTGAGAAATCCGCAAACAGATCGCATTGGCCAAAACGCTCTCGGCGGGACCTTGAAGAGTCGTAGTTACCCTAACCACATGTATGGCTTGAACTAGCACTTTCCCCCGAGGTTATTCTTACCCCAGCAAAATCGGGAAAACGGTCGCCGGTGGGTTAAAACTTCTTTCAGTAAACTCAAATATTTCATCACACATCTTCCTCTGGATGCAAGAACCTTCGTATCCTGGCACAGGAACTTTCTTTCGTTAGCACAACACGCACATACACACATTTTCTCCCGTACGAAGTTCTTTTGTTTTTAGCGATGACCACGGGCATCTCCTGCGGCTGCGAAGCAGGCGCAGCATCTGCCCGAAAATGAACCTAATCCAGGGAGTGAGAAAGGCTGGACACACCGCCGGCAGGTCGCTCATGTCCTCGCCTCGCCCCGTTGGGGTCCCAATTAGCCACCGGTATATCGGTACCAAACTGCCCACGCAATTAATCCTTTTGGGGACTCCCCTTAGTCTCCGGTAGTGTACCGGTATATCGGTACCAAACTGCCCACGCAATTAATCCTTTTGGGGGGCCCCCTTAGCCTCCAGTAGTGTACCGGTATATCGGTACCAAACTGCCCACGCAGTTCGTAGTTCGAAGAACTATCGTTTAGGCCACAAATCGTAGTACAGTGGTTACCTCCGGTATTCTACCGGTAATACCGCTAAACGACACCCGTGACACAAGGCCAGTTTTCACCGGTATTCTTCGCCAGGTGTGCCGCCTCACCAAAAACCACAAAAGTATCAGCCACCAGAGACGAAACGTATAAACTGTTCAAAGACATTTGGCCATGTTGAAGTGGACCGAGTTTTTATGAACGGACCACCACCAGCCACCTAAAACCACAAAAGTATTAGCCACCAGAGACGAAAAGTAAAGAGACTCGACTGTTCAAAGACATTTGGCCATGTTGAAGTGGACCGAGTTTTTATGAACGGACCACGGCGCATCTGCGCAAAGCGAACTGCACAAAGCGAATCAGCCGCCTCATTTCAGAATTTGCGCTGTCGAGCGAACGTCGGTAAGATGAGCCCGCACGCGTGGGCGCCGCTGGTGGTGGCTGTGCTCCCATGCGAATACTAATCCTTTGTGGTGGCTGTGGTGCCGTGCAGGGACTCAAGGCAACCGGCCACAACGTCGATTGGGGCGGGGTGGTGCTTCCACTACACCAAGGCAAGGTACGCGTGCGCGCCGCTGGTGGTGGCGATGCTGCGCCGCAAATACTAACTTTTTTATCGTGGTCGTGGTGTCGTGCAGAGCTTCAAGGCAACCGGGCATAATCTCTCGAGGCGGGGTCGTGCTTCAACTACAGCAAGGTACGCGCTGCGAATGCTATGTTTACAGTGATAGTTACCACTGCAAAAAGCTTCTGCTCAGGCACAAGAGGGACGAAATTGATGAAGCAGTACTACTGCAAAAAGCTTCTGCTCAGGCACAAGAGGGACGAAATTGATGAAGCAGTACGTACAGGAGGTGCAGGCACGAGTAGTAATGGGGTAGTACTACTAGTATTACTAGTACTACTCAATTGTTAATATTTCTACATAGTACATGTATACCCATTTCTCGATAGAATATCCTAGGTCATTTTAAAGGTTTACTATTTGGTATTATACCGTTCCAAATACTATACCATTCCATTGAATTGTCCAGAGACCCAGCCACAAATAATCAAACGCTTCCGCTACCCTTCCAGTAAAAACAACCACGCGCCCGTCAAGTACTACTGCACTTTCACCTCCTTCGTATTACATGATGGCCCCCAAGCGAGGCTATGAACCAGTTTCCATAACCGAAATGTTATCGAGCTGATTCAAGACCAGGAGGTGGTGTGTCAGCGCGTGTTGCGCAGCATTTTTAAGTCGATCCAGGCTGGTACGTGTCCGGTGTTAAGACTCGCTAAAGTACCGAAGAAAAAGAAACAAGCACATCATCATCAATTTGTAGCACTCACTAATTTCCATCGTTAGCAACCCAAACTTACTATCGCTATAATACCATGGGATACACCCGCACACTTCGAGGGTAATTTTGTATTTGTATTTGTTGCGGTTATGGCGACTACGCCCGAGGCGCGCTACGCTGCATCCTCGCCTACGGAGCCCAAGTCAAAGCTTGAGTCCCGCGGTAGCTACCACATACATAGCCCACCCATAGCCGTCGGTCGAACCGACGGACATACAGGAGGACCTTCAATATGCACGTCCATGAATATAAAATGTTGCTGTAAAAGCCGTTTCCTCTTGGTCGTCGCCTTCGTCTTAGTCTTCGTCTTGGGTTCCGTCTTGACCCTCGTCTTGTTCTTCCCCCTGGCTGTCGGATTGGCCTTGGAGATCTTGTCTTCGTTTGTGTGACCACTGCCTGCTCCTCGATTTGAGCGTGGCGATTCGCTTGTGAAGGGCACGCGTCACTTGATCTTTTGTCTTCTGCGCCCACTTCGTTCTCCTTGTTGATATGCCGCGGTTTACCTCGACTCGTAGGACCTTGCGCCGGCGGCGGCGCCTTATCGCCCGGTTACAGCGGTCACAGGTAAGCTTCCAATAGTCATAGAGGGTTGTCCAGATTCCGGAGAGCAGTTGGGTATGGAGGCGTCTGGCGCCTCGTGCCGTATATGAGATAGCGTCGGCCCACTTGGCACTTCGTGATGTCATTGTCGGGTATCGTCGCCATCCGGTCGGTGCCGCGTACACGGCAAGTTGAAGGCGGTCGAGCTGCTGGCAGATACGACTCCACCATACCGGATAACCGGTCGTGTCTTGTGGAGGCGTGAACCACTCGAATAGGGGATGACGCCACTGTATGGGCCCATGGCTACCGTCGTCACCCCCGGGTTGGGAGGACCAGTCGGATACGCCCATTTGCCGGAGTGCGGTTTCCCAAATGGGTCGAGCGTCGGCTAGCACTCCTTGTGGCGAGTCAACTGGCTCGAGCAGTCCAATAGCGACGGCCCGGGGATTTTTGGTGTGAACGGTTTTAGAGGACTGACGTTGGTTGGACTGGATCACAGAAAACCCCGTACGCATGTGGAGTACCCCTGCCGGGATCCGAACCATCCAGTTACATCCGAGACTGGTGCATTGTGCGAATCCTACCGAATTTGTGAACGCTACCACCCAGTACGTATTGCCCGCCCGTATTGTTGTGAAGTGCTCCCACCACTGTGTCGAGTGTGGGAGATACACGTCGTCAATCCACCAAAACTGAATCGAAGTCGGATCGGCGAGATGCTGCAAGCCCGAAAATTCACTGGGACTCAACGCCGCATTAAACGTTACTGAAGCCCAACCAGGCGTCAATTGCCCTGGAAACGCGGCATATAGCCCTAGTGCAGGATGCACCAGCCTTGCCACATCGACTAACCGCATTGGGAGTAGCCGACCCACGGAAACGCGTTTCCTCGCGGATTGCTCTTCTTTGATCGCCCTCAGGAAGGCGGGCCTGCAAAGTACAGAGAGAGGTTCGCCAAACCACTCCAGCCATTGTGCATTTACCCATACGCCATCGTCGATACGAACCATGGGCTGCCACGGCAACGTCGTTGGGTCGTTATCGTTCCAAGTCGCCCGACTTGGGAGTCGTAATGCCTGGGCTATGTTATGCCCTACCGCCGGTATCAGAAGTGCTTGGTCCGGGAGCAGCAGCTTTCGCTCCAGCGTATCATAGAGGAGACGAAGCATGTTGGTTAGGTCCGATGAATCCGAGCACGCCGGCTCCGTTAACCCGAACCGATGGCTTTGAGTGTCCGTCGTTCTATGGGAGCAATTTACGCACTTGGCTGACCATCGGTGGTCGAATCGGTGCTTGACCGCATTGGTGTGGAGGACGGACATTCGGGCTCGCCAGTAAAACCGGCAGAGCGATGGCGGCCACTGGCCTGACGCTGCCATGTCCAGCTCGTCGATGGTCATCGTGTGTTTGGTGGCGTCCTGGCAATGCTGCCTACTAATCCACTTGCGGTGCAAATCCACATAGGCCCGCTTCTTCACATACTGGGCTACGTTTCCAAAAACAAGCCGATGATCCTCATCGTACACCATATAGTCATCAAAAGTGATCCAGTCGGCATAAGAAATCGGCAGTTGCCGGTCGTGTGCACCACCTGCAGCTTCGTCTACTGTGGCGAGTGCCGCACGTCGTTGCTGTAGCATAGTATCATCTACTGGGAGGTGCTCTTGGTGAGAGCGGATCCACTGTGGTGTCATCGTACCGCTCGGTTGCATGTGCCTGCATAGCGATCGAATTTCGATTCTGTGGGGGTCTCGGTATTTGATGTGGCGGAGTGCCCCGTTGGCCAGGTTCCGTGCATTCGAGAAAATCTGGATGGCGCTTTTGTTGTCGCAGACTTGATCCCCTGTGTCGCCGCTAGCGACCAGTCCTGCGATCAGTGCATGAACCTCGCAGCGTGTAGACGTAATATCATTCCGGTGGATGGCAAGCCTACCTGTTACACTCGGTCCGTCGGGTTGTTGCATGGCCCAAGTACCTGTTGCGAGCGGACTGTTCGCTGCCATCACGCTCCCGTCCCCCGCGGGTACCTGGGTATTGTTCGAGGTGTTGTACCACTGAAATCGGACTGCATCGTTCCTCGCTTGGAGTAAGTCTTCGTCGCCATCGAGCAGGATTTTGCAATTTCCACGAACACATTGTGGGTGGTGCCATCGACCACATATCCGACACCACTCGACAGCACGACAACGACCGCAGACAGAACAGTCCGTTTCCATATCTATCGTGTGTCCGTATTGCAGCGTCGATAGATATCGCATCCTGCCTCTAGCTAGTGCTTCATCCAGTATCCTTTCATCGTTGGCCCCATGCAACCCATCGATATCGGTCGATGTCCAAATTATGACACGTTGGCGGCCTGTGGACGTCGGCGGCAAATAGGTAGGTGTCACGGGCACACACACTGCTTCAAATTCATCTTCGACAACTCGGCAGGTCCGTTCGTACCAGACATCACTGCCGCGTGGTCGTTCGTACCACCAGCGGATCGGGATTGTGCGTCCTAGTGGGTGCATTCTCACGTCGCCGATCTCTCGGTACCCGACTTCGTAGTGGTCAACGAACGGCTCAGCCCCATCCACATTCATCTTAACCGCAACAATCCACTGACCTACACCAATACGGAGGCGGGACTGCGTGTAGTGCGGCGCTATTGGAAGACATCCGATCGGGCTGCGCAGCTGGTGCGACGTGGGTAACGCCAAAGCTGCTATCCAGTGATTGTACAGGGTTGTGACCTTGGCACGGTCCTTATCGCTCCAGCGGCCTAGTCGGAGTATCGCCGTCAGCGGGAGCAGCTGAGACCCCATATCGGAGGATATGTCCCCGACGAAGCGCAGTTTGAATTCTCCCTTCCAGTTGATCGAGACCAACGTATGGCGATGTTCTCTAGGTGTGATATCCAATAGCGGTCGGTCATTGCTCCGACGTGATCGTGCCGTCGGAGGTTGTGTCCACTTCACTGCCATGACCAGTGGGGGATCGAATGACGCTGCATATCGGATCACTTGTGCTATCCAGGTCTGAGCTTTGCGAGGTGGTCGAATCGGGTGGCATAGTGGGTTGTACGTCAACCCTGCGCGGACTTGGTACGCTTCCAGGCGCTCTGTCAGGATATGGTACACAGGAAGTTCGGGTGTGTTTAGTACGCGGAGTGCCTCGATACAGCGATTCGTGTTCGCGTCGGCCTCACAACTCTCGAGGCCCAACCCGTTTGTTTTATCGTAGTAAACCACCGTGTTTAGAGAAAAAGGTAGTCGAAGTACTGCTCTGGCAACTTGTCGGATGAAAATATCCACCTTGGCTGCCATCCCGATCGCACCCCCCAGGACCATGCGGTATCGTAGGCGCGGGATCCAGATGTGGTTCACAACATATCGAAATTCTGGGAGCGTCAACCCGAGGCGTTTAACTCTGTCCGCATCCGAAACAAGCCTTTGCCACGTCGGTTCGAGCGATGCCGCCCACTGATCCTCGCCAGCTTGGTAGATACCGAGATGCTTAAAACCCTGCTCGGGAGCGACAACTTGAACAGGCTGAGGAGTACCACGACCGTCGTTCAGAAGTACTGCTGGGTAGTGCTGTTCAGGTTCAGCGATATACATCTGGAAGGATTTGGCAGAGCCAAAAACGCCGCCGGTTGCAAACTTCCCAGTGAACAGGTTGGTAATACGCGCTCGGTCTAGCAGGCCATTATACGTTGTAGATACATCCAGCTGGTCGTCCACGAACATAGTACTCCCGATATCGATGCCATGCCCTTCTTGGTGGTGGCGGATCTGAACAGGGTCGGAACATTTGGCCAGTTGATCTTGCAGGCAATCCATATAGACACCGATATGAAGGATGGCGAGGATAGAACCTTGACCGATGCCGAATTCCCGTTCTCCTGTAGTCAACCATCCAAACGCTGTTCTCACTGATATTTCTCCGGGCCCTAAGAAGTCAATCAGCGCTTTTAGGCGCAAAGTGTGTTTGCCCACGCAAGACTTGGTCGCCCAAAGACTTGGTGAGAAAACACTTCGAGGGTAAACTATTAGAATAGCATGCCGCATACTATTTGGTAGACCCCGTTAGTAGCAGAATGCCCCCATTTTTGAAGCCTTGGTAGTTCCACTAGCATGAACTGCTGCAACACTTCTGTTTCTAAGGAGTACATGTATTTATTTGATATTTTAATTGTTTTTTAGATTATGTGATCCTGATTAAGCTCATATTACATGTTCTTTGTGACTGATTGTGTGGGGTGATTATGGATGCTACGCCCCTCTTGGGGCGTAGCCGTTATTTGTAACAGCTTTCTTTTTCTTCGAACTACGTCCAACCCCCCGGGACCCACGGGCCCGGGTAGGCAATACCGCGATTGGTGTTACCGGTATTAATACCGGTAGGCATAGTGGTAGGCATTTTGCACTTTCTCTTGACACACTGCATATTCTTAACTTGCCTGTCCACTATTAATATAAGCGGAGGAGGTCGGTACCGGTACATGTAATATCATGTGGTGCTGAGCTGTCTCACATGGAGTTATTTCGTCCCAGCGGAACTTTTGAGTGCTGTATGTAAAAGAACGCGCACATCATGCACCCGTAAGTACCCCATGATTGTGTGTTTGTCAGGTTGACGAAATGCTCTTCAGTTTACGAGTACAGTAAACATCAGCCGGCTTTTGGTCGTACCGGTAACCACAGTCTGTGGTCCAGTGATCAAATTCATCGAGTGCAGTTTGTACATGGACGACAACACGACATGAACTTCGAAGTACTGGCACGTAAACTTGTACAGTACGTACAGTAATACATGTACAGTGTACAGTCACACCCCTCAATTAGCGCACCCACACCTTCAAATACCATGTCGTATTCGATTGTCTATATTGGGGTATAGCAGCCAATCAGCACAAAGAACTGTTGTTTCCCTGTCAAATCGCTTCGTATCCCCTCTGCGCATATTGAGGGGTACAACTGTACGTGATTTGTCAGAGTGTTGTGCATTGTCATGAAAAAGTCCAAGAGGCGACTCATGATGTGCATGTAACCAGGTGGTTAACACCGTGGTACTGTACCGTATTCTGAGAGTTGAGAGGGGAGGAGAGAGTGTCATTTCACAGTTTGCAGGCGACTGCGCAGTCATGCAGCCATACTTCGCTCTACTTCTCGTCCTTGTCGCTTGTATTGCTACTGTACCACTGGGTGTGGGAGCAAGTCTGACTGCGTCCACTTCGTCGATCGAGAACCCAAACGATGTTCGTGCCAGAATGTTGTTGAGAGAAGGAGGCGAGGACGGAGAAGAGAGGATAAAGCTCAATACCAGTCCCTCCCTATTATCGAAGTTGAAAAACGCGCTCATTCGTAAAAGCACCACTCCCCCGGAGGTACGAGGCTGGATGAAGGAGAAGAAGACACCAGACGACGTCTTCAAGGCGCTGAAGTTGGATGACGAACTGGAGACTGTTCTGGATAACGAGAAGCTACACCTTTGGGTCGACTTCGTAAATAAGTTCAACAAGAAGAACCATGGGCGTGAGGTGACTCTGCTAGGAATGCTCACGAAGACTTACGGAGATGAAGCGTTGGCAAAGGTGTTTGAAACAGCGAAGCAGAACCCGAGTACGGTGTGGATCGCTACTAAGTTGCAGAATGAGCAACAGATCGTGTGGATGCTCAACGGACTCGACCCAGACTTTGTGTTCAAGTGGTTTAAGCTTAATAAGGGAACCGTCGAGGAACTCTTTTCAAACCCAGCTTTGGGGGTTTGGTATCACTTTTTCCACAACCTGAACCAGTACAATCCTGACAGAGACATCACTATGATCACGAAATTGCTGAATACGTACGAAGATATCCCGTTGGCAAAGGCGATCACGGCGGCGATGAAGGACGAAAACATGCAACTTGTCGCTTCCAGGTTGCAGGAAGCGCAATTTCAAAAGTGGCGGCTTGATGGGAGGAACCCCGACGCGATCTCCAAAATGATTATGACGGATAAGACTGCGGGGTGGAAGTACCAAGGCATTTTTCGAGCTTACAGAACATTTTACGAGGATGCTAACAAATTGGATGATCTTGATACCTTAGTGGCAGTAGCTTCACCGCGCCGTTAATAGACTATTGGGACGCGTACGCACACTGCTTTCTGGTCAGTCATTGCCGCACAATGATGGAACTGGAGCGAAAAGCTTCATTGTGCTATTTTTCCTGAATCAATCAAGAAAGATTTAAAATGGAGGTCATTGCGTAACAGCGAGGAAAGTGAATGGAAACGCGTTGTTGAATGACGATATTTATTGCCTAGAAAAACTCGGGCTCGCAAAGATTGATGTAAACTGACTCAGTACTAACCAGGAAAATAATACTCCCTCCAACCAACCCAGCATTTGCGAATTTGCAGCAACTTGACTAATGAAGAATTTGCCGCCGCGGCCAGTGCTTACGGCTGTATCTGTCGTTTGCCGAAAGCACTTCTCTCAGCACACAAGCCTCCTGCCACGCCTTGCTTCTCGTATCGACAGCTTCATCGACTCATTTTCTAGCCAAGGTGCTCTCGTCAAGGCTTGCGAACGTGGCGACTCAGCACAGTCGCTGCAGTATTTTTTCTCCCGCGAGGAAGCAATCTCGTGGCGTGATGCAGTGAAGAAGACAGCGAAGCGTGGATTCACCCACGTCTTTGAGTGGATGGAGGGGCTTCCCCTTGACCAGGGACCGTGGGCAGCAGATTTTGAAGATACCATCGACATGGCTGCGAAAGGTGGACTCCTAGAAACCATAAAATGGCTGCATGGACATCGAGGGGTTGAGTTCTCATCTAAAGCGATGGAGAAGGCCACTCAGAATGGCCATTTGGACGTTGTGCAGTGGCTGTACGCGAACTGCGGGGAAGGAATCAAAAGTGATGCTGCGGAGTTTGCAGCTTCGGGTGGACACCTTGAAATATTGGAGTGGCTGCACAGTAAGCAAGGCGCAACTTGCACCGAGTTTGGTGTCGAACTTGCTGCTGAAAATGGACACCTGGAAGTGCTGAAGTGGCTGAGCGAGCACGCAAGCCAAGAGTTCAATCCCAGTGTCATGGATTGGGCCGCAATGAACGGCCATCTATCGGTAGTCCAATGGCTTCATGAAAATCGTGAGGAAGGCTGTACGACCGCTGCCATGGATGGAGCTGCTGGTAATGGACATCTTGCAGTGGTGGAATGGCTGCACAGTAACCGGAAGGAAGGGTGCACCACAAAGGCAATGGACAAAGCTAGCGCTAACGGCCATCTCGATGTAGTGAAGTTTCTTCACGCAAACCGCAGTGAAGGCTGCACGACTTCAGCAATAGATCAGGCCATTTACGGTGGACATGTGGATGTTGCCCAGTGGCTCAAAGACAATCGGACGGAAGGCTGGTCGGAATATACCCCTGACAATGCAATGGAGCGTGTTGCCGCGGATGGGCATCTAGAAATGCTCAAGTGGCTTCTCACCAATCTGCCAAATGGAAAATACTCCGCCAAAGTGATGGACAGAGCGGCTGGAGCAGGTCATCTAGACATGGTAAAATGGCTACATGAGAACAGAACGGAGGGCTGCAGCACGGAGGCGATAGATCAAGCAGCCGCGAACAACCACTTGGAAGTACTGAAGTGGCTGCACAGCAACCGTACGGAGGGCTGTACTGCGAATGCAATCGACTACGCTGCTGCCACTGGGAACTTGGAGATTGCGAAATGGCTACATGCGAACTGCCGCAAAGGATGCACCCTGGAAGCTTTCACGCTGGCTGCGAAGTACGATAAGGTGGAGGTGTTGAAATGGCTGTACCGGACTCAACCGCGAGAAGCTGCACGTACCCCCAGATTTCAACTTGCAATGGTCGTCAACATGTCCTCCGTTGGCCGGCCGTGTCCCCGTGTGGTGAAGTGGTTTTACGAGAGTGGGGAGCCGATGCCCGGAATTGTGGAGAATGCGGCTCAGAACGAGGGAAGTCTCGAGTTGATCCAATGCGTCGTAAAGCGATGTCCCAGTAAGAACACGCCCAAGGCTGTGCGAATCGCAGCAAAGCACAAAAATGTGGTGTGCATGCGATGGCTGCTCGAGCAATTTAGTCAGCTCGACGCTGACTTGGTGTCCACTTTGGTCGGCGAGTTCGGCTACACGGAAGTGCTGGCGATTCAAACGGAGAGCAATCGGTTGGCTGCGATTGCGTCTGCTGCACGCGAAGGTAAACTCGACGTTGTCAAGCAGCTCTTCAAGGGGGACCGTGAACGATTCGCAGGCACGCAGCGGATCATTGGTGAGGCGGTGCAGGCTGGCAAAAAGAATGTCGTGCAATGGCTGCGCCAACACGTCGACTACGAGGATCGCTACACTTGGGTTTTCAGACCGATCGTCGGCCGTACCAGAGCTCGGCATAGGAACGTCGTTAGCGCAGCTAAGTGACATCAATGTACCTCACTGAAAACGAAACGTACCAGAGCTCGGGATGAAGATATGCCCCAAGGGATGCAAATGCTGTTGGAATATGTGAAGCGTGGGCGGTTTATGTAGTTGGGCATTGTTTCCATGCATGCTTCTATGTTGGTTCAAGGATCCCACCGAACGCTGGTGGCAATAACTTGAGCGGAATATTTTTAAAAACAGGTCACCTGCAGGTCTGGTCCTCTTTTGGTAAAAGAAAGCATCACAAAAAATAGACTCCAAAATAGCCAAACACAATAAAAAGTTTTGGTCTACCTTTAATTTCGAATATATGCGACGGTTATGTTCATATATGTTATTAGAGGTGATGTAAAAAGCTGATGTAAAAACTGCCTTTAGTCGCCTGACGTTTGTTGAACTAGCTTCTTGCTGTCATGCCGCGAGAAAGAGAATGCAAGAAATCATAGGCAACAGCCTTGAGCACCAGGAGTTTAATTAGTGTCAGCCCGCAGATTCTGAAATGAACGGGCTCCTGGGATAAAGCCGCGTGTGACTGTTCGGCCAAACCGCTGCTCCAACGCAGCGTACTTGTTTCTCGGTGAAGTCGAACAAATTCTGTTAGCAAGTAACTAGGCGCACGATGAGTAGCTCTTGTTCCGCGAGTAGACTGAGTCGAGCAGGCACCACCACGCGTTCGTTCAGTCTGTATACGACAATTGCAGACGTTGAGTCATGACCATACTATAGCAGTACCACAAAGATATTTCATTTTGTATAAAATATCATGAATCCAAGTATCACAAATACAAAGTCGTGCGGGGCACGAAGAAGCTCTGAAATTTAGGTAGCGTTTTTAAACTTTAAAAAGTTAGAAATGGCGCGGCAGTGGTCGCAAACGTGCTCAAGTTGCCAAAGGCGCAGGGCTTGCGAAGGCGTGAATTACTTAGCACACTAACTAGAGGGTTCGTCTGGTATCGCTGGTCGCACAGCATAACGTTCTTGTAATGCTACATTTGCATAAAATTGTACATCTCCTGCGCCTGCTTCGCAGCCGCAGTATCTGCACGTGGCATACTGTATACAGCGTGTCATAATACGACGCGCTCCCGCGCCGGGCATATTAATAGCAGTAAGGGCACCTTACTTCAAAGTATTCTGATATTTACTGCTATGCGACATCGTCTTAGCGAACTTACGGTACGACGTCAAACTACGGCTCATTCTCCCCAAAGAGGAGCTTCAACGAATTTATCCGGGGGAGCAGCCACCAAACTCCCAGGAAGCAGCGGCGGCGATGCTTTACGCACATTACGTCAAGATGCGCGCAGTTTCAGTGGGGACTCCCGTACCTCAGGCCTTTTGGGAAGGTCCGACGGTTCTTCGGGCCATGGCTGTCTACCTTCGTGAACCAGTATACGTATGGGATATTGACGCGGCCGATCGGGCGTATGTTCAACAGTATACTTTCAAGACATACGAAATGGATAATGGGGATCAGCACGAGACTGGTACCGTCACGCCACTTTCCGAAGATAAAATCCGGGACATTCTCGAAGCTTGTTTCCACCAGCAAGTCATTCCAACCATGCTCCTCCTCAAACATACTGAGGGCCACTTTTACGGGGTCCAGCACGGTGACACGTTCCACGAGTGGCACGCCCAACGTGGCTCAGAAATGCGAGAACGTCTCGACCAAGTTCATCGCCTGGTCGGATTACCTGTATTGCCTTCGGCCGGATACGATCCGGCATCGGTGGCTGAGGAGGCGGCGAATGAGGAGCAAGCACTTCTCGAGGAGATGGGGGTAGACTTCTACGCGAGTGGATCGCAATCCAGTGCGATGCCCGAGGTGGCGGTCACTTCGGTTCAGCGCGTTCGTGTTGACCAGCATGCCGCCGTTCACCGGAGCGTCTATGAACGGCTCCTCACAAACCATGACCTCAAGGCGATGGACGCTATCGACAGCAGGCTTGCAGCGCGCCTCCACAGAGCAAATGATGAGGCGTATGGTGGGTGGCTGGCTACTGACGGCACAAGTTTCGGTATACCGGCTCCGGAGGCTGGACAAACTCCATGGCTTGCATCCCTTGATTGGCTCAGCACTACACCCAAGGCGTTTCGTCATGTGCTTGCTTACCTCCCATATCCTGAATTGGCGATCCAAGGGTGCACGCACGAACAATTGAGCAACTGGGGGGAACGCGAAGCGTATCTCGACCAACTCCAGACACTAGAACGGATTCAGCACGATGTCGTGTAGGAACACGCTTAAAATCTCGCTACCGTAAGGTACGAGTCCCACCAACAACACACGTCTCCCTAATTAGGTCAACGAAAGTTGGAATCAAACCTGAGGTCCAGGAACGATCCCTTACACCGGGTTGGATATAAGCCTCTGTGTACCCAAGTTGTTTTAGGTCAACCCAAAACCTGCACTAACTAGCCACGAACGAAGGCTAGAATGCAATATAGCGCTTTCGCGCAACCCTTTTGCAGTCCCTCAGATGGAAGGGTACCGGCGGATTAGGCCTAATACAAAGGGGACCGAGGTAATCCTCGGTCGGTAGTAAAATATACTCTAGGGGACTAAGACACCCCACACACACACAGAACGACACTCTAAGTGCCACTCTAGCCTCTCGGCCACGCCAACTCTTGGCTTGACCACGGCGGACTATTGATTAATTAATCTTTAATCCGTCAACGGTCATACCACTAAGCCAGGCGTATCCAGGCACTACAGCAAGCTAGCTAACACTTACCGGAGTCGGACTTAACCTCTGAAGACTTGGGGGGAAGACTGCTGATTTATTACTGAATATTCAGAGGCTCTGAGAGCCTCTGCAGATCATCCTATAGCTAATCCTAATCCTACATACAAATATCTAGTATAAACGAATCTCGATGTGGCGACTTCTGTACACTCATCAATAATGACGGTGATTACGCCAGAGGTACCGCGAAGTGCGACCGAGGCTTCGGTCGTCCGACCGAGGCTTCCACTTAAGTACGACGAGGCTTCGGTCGTCCGACCGAGGCTTCCACTTAAGTACGACGAGGCTTCGGGGGTACGACCGAGGCCTATTTAGGTACGAGCGAGGACCTATTACTAAATCGGCGTATTTAGCCTCGGTCGGGTATTTATTATGGCCCGCCGAGGCTTGTGTCACTACCGAGTTCCATGTCACTCTATCGCGGGAAATGTAATCCACCAATCAGAACCCAGAACAGCATTTCACTGAAAGGTTTGACGGTGGCGGCATGGGCAACAGAGCTGCCGCGCCGCGGCCTAATCTCCACGCCACAACGATGAAGACAGTGACGACGGAGCCAGGACTATGTGCACGACATGGGTCGAGCAGTTCAACCAGGCTGCTACGCAAGATGCAATGGAACTTGCCCGGGACAGTCGCCGATGGGAAATGCTCGGCCAATTGGTTGACATCTCCTTGCTGAGGGTCCGACCAGTCGACATCCCGCTGGAGCACTGGTTCTTACTCCACACATTACCATACGTGGTTCGCGACTGGGAGGATACCGCCATGGGGAGGGCCCCGACCAGCTCACGGGCACTCTGGTATCACGAACACCTGCAGTTACAGTCACTCTGCAAGAGTGTAGTCGACAGGCGAGACTGGAGCCATGCATTGCGGCTCCCACTCGGTCCCTCGCGGACGGAACTCACTCCGCACGCTTCGCCAACAGCGAGCATGGGTGAGACGTCTGCGGGTAATCGTCATTAAGGGCAGCACGACTGCCCACCCCAAGCTAGGTGAGAGGCAGCCTCAGCTTGGGGAATTTTTCGCCGTTCAGACTCACACTGAACAGACAGCCTCTATTCGCCGCGACTTTTTGCGCTACCGCCGCGGCCGCCTCCGACATCATAGTCGTGGCGGCTCAAGTTCCGGTCGGAAACGTAAAAGGGCGGGGCACTCTTCGCTCTATGCGGACGAAGTCACGAGTTGTCTACTAAGCCAAAATGTGAGAGGCTTTGGTAGGGAAGTGAAGGATCGCGCTGCGTTGCTGGCGTCCTTTAAACGACAACATCGTCACGGTCATTTTGACATGGTCCTACTACAGGAGACGCATGTCACGGCGGAGACTGCGCCGTTGGCCACTCGTGATCACGCTCACCAATGGGGTTACCGCGTAGGCCCGGAGCTACCCACGCTTTCATACTGGTCGGGGGAGTATTCCAAGGCAGCGGGAGTAGGTGTGCTCGTGCACCCCAGGAGCAAATTCCAAGATGTTCGGCCTGTACTCGAGCAGTATTGGTCGCCTCATTTCATGGCGGTATCTGACCGACTAGAAGGAGCGACTGTGTACGTTTGCAACATTTACGCACCCGTCGATCCCCCCTCGCGAGAAGCCTTCTACACGCACCTCGCTGAGATCCAATTTCCTACGGGCGTTCACGCCTATGTCGGGGGCGACTTCAACTGTACCCAGCACGGGGTGCGAGACAGATCGTATGCGCCGACAGCGAATGATCATTACTCTCCAGATCTGGACCATCTGCTGCAACGCTGGCAACTTTTTGATAGCGTTGCTCAATTGTTACCAGACCCGGAGGACATCGATGCGCTTCAATGGTTTCACACTGAACATCATACTCATGAGTATACCATCCCGGGGCGGGGGTTGGCGACAAGCCGACTGGATCGGTGGTATTCGAATGACAAGGCAAAACCATGGCTGGCGGCCACGCACTTGGACGCCGACGGACTGCGGACGGATCACACAGGAGTTGCACTACATTTGCGTTCACCTCAGGACCCGGTACGAATCCGAAAACCAAAGCGGGTTTTTCCAGTCCCAGCTCACCTGAAAGTCCGGGCTGACCAGGTGGTGCAGACAGAGTTGGGGCTTTTAGCCCAGGCGCTAGAGCAAGACGCCCTCACAGCTGAGCAGGCAGCGGAAGTTTGGGACGCGGTAAAACCAGTATCGTGGCTGGCCTTCTCACTGCGCGGCGAGATGCCAATAGGAGCAGGAAGAGCACCTATCGCAAAAAACTCAAGCGCATGTATCACAGAATGAAGCGGATTAACCAACTGATGCGGGCAGAAGCTGGGCATTGCCCACTTCCGCGAGAGGTATTGGACGCACTGCAAACCAAGGCGAGAGACCTGACGCACCGCATCGCCACGCTTAAGCGAGAGTGGGTCCGCACAAAAGCCCAGCGCCTTTTCCAATCGCACGCATGGACACCCGAAAAAACGACTAAGCAGTTCTTTCAGCAGATCTCCTGCAAATTTAGCGACAACGTAATTCCTGCGCTCCGAACCGTGACTGGTGAGCTTGTAACGGAACCCCGCGCAAAGGCGGAAACGCTGGCTGAGCGCTGGAGCCCCATCATGCAAGGTACAGCAGCCTCGCCATCGAATCGCGTTCAGGTCAGCCAATGGATGGTACAGATGGACGGCGGTGATGTGGCTGAGTTTGCCGACGAGAACATCATCACGGAGGACAGAGTCGTCGCCGCAATTCGAGCATGCAAGCCCGGCAAAGCTTGCGGACCAGACCGGTTGGGCAATGATTGGTACAGAGAGTACGCGGAGATTCTCGCACCGTTGTTGACCAAACTCTACAAATTATGGTATGGCGCGCAAGTTTTTCCATCATCATTTCTCAGCGCAGACATATTTTGTCTTAAAAAAGGAGGCGACGGAAGCAACCCGTTGAACTATCGCCCTTTGGCTCTCCTTAATACGGACTACAAGATTTTAACTCGACTCCTCACAACACAACTGAGGAAAACACTGGCGCGGAGGATCAGTGTGTATCAAAACGGGTTCGTTCCTGGTCGCCAAATTCATACCACGATAGACTTTCTGGCGGCCGCCCAAAGAATGGCTTTCTGTTCTCCTCCGGCGAGAGATGCCGTCGCGCTTTTGCTTGACTTTGCTAAAGCCTACGACTCTCTGGACCGTGACTACCTATATGCGACCCTCATCCGCCATGGTTACCCGCCTCATTTTGTCAAGATAGTCGAGCAACTTCATCAAGGGACGACGGTTCGCTTTTTGGCTAATGGAGTTCATTCTCGCAGTGTTCCGGTCACCCGTGGTATACGGCAAGGATGCCCCATGGCCCCATTACTCTTCATTTTAGCACTTGAACCACTTTACCAGCGGCTCCAGCAAGAGGGAGCCCATCGCGGAGTAGTGCTCCATACCCAGGCAGCACAGGTGGAACTTCGTGTCGCGGGTTACGCGGATGACACGGCTGTCTATCTTCGCGATCCCGGCGAACTGAAACCGGCCTTGCTAATCCTTGATTACTTCAGCGGAGCCTCCGGCCTCATTCTCAACCTGCAAAAAACGGTCGCTATCGCTCTACATCCGGATGGACTAAGCGTGGCCTCGGCATGGTCGTCCGATATCCGACTGCTCGATGAGGAAGATAAATGTCGGTATCTTGGCTTTCAGGCGGGTAGCCGGCCGAGTGTGACATATTCCTGGGAGGTGGCGGGCATGCAGTTGAGAACCCGTATCCGTTTGGCTGGTCACCGCACACTAACGGTGGATCAGCGTGCCCGGGTAGCAGCAGCTGTCATTATACCCAAGCTACTCTACGTGGGCCGACATGCATGGCCTACCACGGCCATAGTAAAGACTTATTCGAAATGCATCAAGAATTTCGTATGGACTGGACTGTTTACGGAGGTGGCTCCTGGTGCAGACCCCTGGATTGACGAGGACGTAGCGAGTCTACCCCGGCGGGAAGGTGGAATGGCAGTGCCAGATCTCCGGGCAGAACTACTGGCGATGGCAGCGACCATGATCAGCGAATGGGCGGTCGGGGGATCTTTGCTGGACCACCTTATTGGTGACATTTTACATGATGATCGCGGAACTTCACCAGCACCGCCGGTGTTGGTAACCCCCGGTCTCGGTGGGTGGATTTTCGGTGGATTTAGGTCAGGTCAGACCATGCGGAAAGCTGGGGTGGGGCTGATCCGCGCGGCGGGGGCTTACCCGCTTCCTTCGGACTTACACGACACGGTGATGGATCTCTATACGCTAGTTTCGGATATCCTCCCTCCCGTATTCGACTGGAGTGAAGGACAATGCTTGCTGAACATTCTTCCGCTTGCTGGCGCAGAGGCAGGAGCTCTTCGCAGTGCACTCAGACGGACGACCGGGGCGCCTTGTCTGGAATGGTTGCCTACATCCGAGGTAGGCTGCTTATTCCAATGGGCTGCCCCGCTGACCCTCGGGCTGGCACCCCTCGACGCGAAAATCATCGCACCCGGGCGCCTTGTACAGGATGTGGTTCGGTGGGAACACTTACGTACAGGGCGGCTGGTTCTGCACAAACTTCCCGACGTAGACGGGGATGTGGTCCGCACATTGGTGATACACCTCTTGGCCTACTTCCCTGAATTAGTGTTCACTCCAACTAGCCCCGAAGAGCTCCGCCTGCAAGCATCTCCTGGTGACCACCCCATGGTAGTCCATGTGGCTGCAAGCTCAGCAGCTTCTCTGGAACGAACAATCAGCATATCGGTCACGGTTGGGGGGCCGGTACTGGACATGACAGTAGCTTCACAGTTGGCAGCTATTACCACACTCAACGAGTACGGAGGGACAGAGGCACACATACATTCTATCCAGCCACATCCGCGCCTGAATCGGCTGGTTTGTCTGTGAAAGAAGAAACGTAAGTGGACGAAGCATCGCCACGAGTACAAGTCGGCGGTGAGATCAGCGATTATAAGTCGTGGTCGCACAAAAGTGGCGGATCGAGCGGCGCAGTGGGCTCAGGATCAAGGGCAGATTGCCAAGACCATTGCACAGGTGAGCTGGAATGACATCAGGCGGATAACCGGCGCCACCGGGTGGGGCGAACAAATTTTTTACCGCCTAAAGTTGAGGGCCTTCAAATGGTGGGATGTTCACCGACGCGTCCACGGATGCCCCGTCGAGGAGTGCCTTCAGACTTCCATCACTTCAGCTCACACATTTTGGCACTGCCCTAGCGCAGTAAGTCTTTGGACGGTCTTCTACTCGCCGTGGGTGGCATTGGGAATGGAGATTTCGGAGCAACGAATTCATGCTACATTTGGCTTGAAACTAGTATATGTACCTGTCGGGATGTGGGAGTTCCTCGACGAGCTGCATCAGCAAGACACAGAGGAGACGCGAGATAAGGTTCGTGGGCAAGTCCACCAACTCCTTCAATGGTGCTGGGCCCTGGGTGTCGTCACCACCCTGCAAGCAATCTGGCGGCGTCGATGCCTCTACCGTGAGAACCTGGAAGATACTTCGGCTCATGCGGCTGCGGCCATCCTTCACGGACGGCTACGCTCTGCGTACCTGACGATTCGGTCCTACGCGACTGCCCCTTCTACGCCTCAGCATCGCGTCGCTGCGGCGAAACTCTGCTACCTGGCGCTGACCAGCAGGACGGAGCACGATTCCCATATCCCCCGGCCGATTAGCTCAGCTGAACGTCGTTTGCTCTTCTTTGATGGTGGGTCTCGCGGTAATCCTGGTCCAGGAGGAGCCGGCGCGGTCATTATTACGATGGGCGGCGGTGCCCCTTCTCCTGCCATCTTGTGGATGGCTAGCGTATCGTACGCCACTCGTACTACAAACAACGTGGCAGAGTATCAAGGCCTCCTGGTAGGTCTGAGGTACGCTGCAAGACACCAGCTTTACGGTTTGAACGTAGTGGGCGATAGCCAGCTTATCCTCACGCAGTTACGCAAGCGGCGGATTCCTAGATCCCGACACCTGCAAGGACGGTACGAACAATGCCGCATGCTGGCGGACCGACTGATGGTCACATCCTGGACGCACCACCTCAGACACTTCAACAAGATGGCTGACAGGCTCGCGAACATAGCCATGGATCTCAAGAAGAGCATCGAAATAACTGCGGCAGACATCCCCCGGTTGCCTCCGCGTTGGGCTCCGGTGACCCAAGCCCTCCAAGGGGACGTGGGCCATTGGCTAGACAACAATCCGGATATGGAGGGGACCCGCCGGCCTCCTACTCACTTCGGCGCCAATTAACACAAGCGCATCTGTTAGCATCGGACACCCCATAGCTAACAACCCCTCGGACGACCTATAAGCGTCAGAGGGAGGGCATTCTCTTAGTCGTTAGTACCTCTAAATGACCGAAATGTAACCTCACTGAAACACATTTACTGCTATGCCCGGCGCGGGCCCAAATCAAGGCCACTCGAAGTTTTTTTTACGGCGCCGTTGGAGGCCAGGATTTAAATACTGGACTTACACAGGATTTAAATCATGGATTGTCCAGGATTTCGAAGTTAAAAATAAAAAACCGGGAATTTATCACGAGGGAAAAACGACGCGCTCATTTTGGTTTGTGCCATTGCAATGAGAGGGTGGTGAACGGAGCTGCTAGCGCCGCCGTGGGGGGCCAACTCGCGGCACGCCCACGCCGCTGGCCCTCACTATCGGGGACAACACCTCGCGCTGTGACCCAGGAAGTGACAGCACGCAAGGAGGAGACCCAGAAGACGATGGGCGCTGCGGAGGAGACCCAGGAGACGATGGACGCGGCGGTGGAGACGACGGACGCGGCGGTGGAGACCCAGGGGATGATGGACGCAGCGGTGGAGACGCAGGAGATGACGGACGCGCTGTGGCAGTATCGTCAAAGGGCGCCTACATCGAGGAGTAGTCACAAGCCCCAGCCAACACAGGAGTCCACGTCAGTGAAGACGAAGACGATGTCCCGCAGACGCAAGTTTCACAGTAGTCTCGCGAAACTATAACCGCTTGCTCGGAGGCTAATGCATGCAACTTTCATTTGATTTGTCGTGCTTCATCATGTAGTGAACAACCATGTTGCCACCCACTGGAGTGACTCCATCTTCTACATTGATGCACATTTGTGCACACCAGTATTAGGCCATGATTAATACTGAGCGAATCCTGCATGTCGTCAGAGCCCATCTTCCGCGTCCTCGATGAATCTTCTCCAATCTTCCCCATATGGGTACTCATTTAAGTTAGGAATCGCATGCCCAGGATTAATCCTGCAAGTTATCCTGGACATTTCCATGATTATAATCCTGGCCTCCAACACCTGCCTTTTTTTATCGTAATAGCGTTATCAATACAGCTCTCAGTATGATCAACAGTTCTGTTTGAGATATGTTGCAACCTTCGCGCGACCCGCATGTCTATAAGGATTTTGCACTTATAAGGGCGGGCGACGACCAGAGTATACCAGTACCGGCACTTTTGGCCTTTTACTTATGAGCAAGTACAATTACCGATTTTAAAAGTACTTAGAGCAACCCCACCGGTAGCAGCATCTCTATTCTATATTTGGAGGCAAATACACATGTTTTTTTTAGATTTGGAGATAGCGCATTGAGATTCTCACACCGGTTCGCGCTATATTTTGCGCAGCAGGCGGTGTTTCGAAGAGCTCGCGAGCCATGAATGCTGCCGATGCTAATCGTTGGGTGGAGGACTTTCTTGCAGAGGGCGAAGAAGATGACGCTATGTTTGTGGCGATGCTCCGCTCCTGCCCGATAGACGCGGATGCCGCGTCAGCACCGGGCGGCTCTCGTGCGGGCCGTGCCCCCAACAAAAAGCGCGATCCGGCCAGTCGCCACCTGCGACTTCTGCAGCAGTACTTCAGACCTGATCCTATATACGATGAACGCGACTTTCGGAACCGATTTCGAATGCGGCAGCAATTATTTCAGAGGATCATGGAGGGCGTCGTAGCTACGGACAGCTACTTTGAGCACGGCCTGATGCAACTGGTAAAATGGGGATTTCGACGCTTCTCAAAGTATCCGCGGCTCTACGTCAGCTTGCGTACGCAAGTGCAGCCGACGCGATCGACGAGAATCTAGAACTATCCGACACAACAGCAATAAAGTGCTTGAAAAGGTTTTGCTTCGCGGTGATTGCGTGTTTCGGTGGAGAATACTTGAGGGCGCCAACGATTGAAGAGCTGCACACGTTGCTAGAGCAGAATGCCCGTCGTGGATTTGTTGGGATGATAGGTTCTGTGGACTGTATGCATTTGCAGTGGAGACTTTGCCCAACCGCCCATGCCGGCCAATACAAAGGCAAAGAGAAGAAACCGACTGTGGTCTTGGAGGCAGTGGCAGACTACAATCTACAAATCTGGCATTGCAACTTCGGCTCCCCCGACTCGCTCAACGATATCAACATTCGTGATCAGTCGCCGCTTTTCAATGAGATGCTCCAGGGGAAAGCTCCTCGTATCGATTTCTCTATCGCAGGTTCGTTTTCTATACTTGATGCCAACTCTAGTTCATTTTGATATTAACACGCATTCCTAACGTCGTTTGTAAACATCACTAGGAAATCGGCATTATATGCCGTATTTACTTGCTGATGGCATATACCCCGAGTGGCCTGTGGTTGCGAAACCTATTGAATGTGTCGTGGGAAAAAGCAGAAGTATTATTCTCGTGCCCAAGAAGGGTGTCGTAAGGACGTAGAGCGATGCTTCGGAGTATTGCAAGCCCGATTTCGCATTCTCGATACGCCATGTCGACTGTGGAGTGTCCATGCGATGTCAACAGTCATGCACGCGTGTGTGATCCTCCACAATATGATTTGAGAGGACGAACGCTTCGATCCTGATTTCACTGGTCATGACTACCTATTCTCTTCTGCGGCTCAACCCGGTGGTGCTCCCGTGCTCAACATCTCGCGGCCAGCAACAATGCACCAAGCTCCTACAGTCGCTGACCTAATTACAAACTCGTTCCGGTTGCACAACCGCCGCGAGCACTTTCGCCTTCGCGACGATCTAGTGACTCATTTGTGGGAAATCCACGGGTTGCAGGAGTAAACCTTTACTCGACTTGAACAGCATTCATTTACTTAGGCGATACAGTATCCATTTACTCAGGCGATAACTTCCGAAATATAAACTCCCAGGCCGACATTCATGTTAGAGAATACGATGTCAACATTAAGTTAAAGAACTAAACAAACATTAAGTTGAAGAACTAAAGCAAACGATAAAGATATTAGCGAACTGCTGAATTAAAGCGACAGTAGAATAGATGCGTCGCTAAGTGTGCTTGCATGCTCATCTGATGTGGAAGCGAATTCTGCTGATGTGGGCACGATTTCTACGGTCTCCACGACGGCGTCCGTTGACCCGATGTTGGTGTTGCTGCTGCGGTTGATGTAGAGGGCGGGGGTAGTGTTGATGTCGGGATTACTGCTACGGTTGGCGTCGGGGGTGGGAGTACTGCTGTTCACCGTACTGTCGGCGTTGCATGAAGCCTCGTTCGCGACACTGCTACCAGCTTCTAGCGCAGCCGCTTCGCTTCGGACACGGGCCAATATAAGCTTACGTTGTAACCTCACATACTCCATTGCCTCTGGATCATTAGTGTTTGGTGCTAAACTGAAAAGGTTGATATCCACCTGCACACGCGCAACCCGGTTTCTGGCTTCTCCGTTTCTAGCCAATCGCTCAGCTGCTTGGACTTGTCGAGCATACAAAGTTGAGTTGGTTTCTTCCAGCTTGGATCGCTTTTCCCCGACTGGGCGTCTTGAGGAAGGCTCGGTCGAGACGGGAGACTGTAGCTGATCAGAAGTCGTTGTCGCAGTTGTATCGCTGTCGTCGAGCCGCTCGGTCCGTTTATGAGTTGGTTTCTGAGGCGTGCTGTTGCCATCACGACGCATGCGCCACGCTCCCCACTTTGGCGAGTCCTTCAATATATTCCAGCACTGCAGAAAACGGAACTTACCGTTCTTCTTTACTGACTCGTACAGCTCGACGGCTTGATGCTCAATGTCGGTTTGCGTACACCCACTTGGCTCCAGTGCAGTAACCTTGGCGTGGCAAGCGACGAACTTCGAAACATCATGGGAAATAGTTGAAAAGCGAGACCCAAGTGATTTCATGTTTCGCTCCGCAACCCACTTGCCGCTTTGACGAAGCTCCTCGTCGAACGTCACCTTCACTCGGCCATAGAACTCACACCCAGACTGGCTTGTGCCCGTGCCACCATCACCGCTAGTAGACAGCCAGGCCCGGCACAAAGTTTTATCTTCCTCGATGTTGTAGTTTGGCCCCCGTGCTTGGCTCATGCTACGGCCTTTAGCAAATGAAGTGCGATGATCGTCGGAAGTCGCGTCCGTTACTAACGCTACGGTCGCTATTTTCCTCGGCAGATTTGGGGGAGAAAATAGCTCAAACCCACCTTCGCCAGATTTGTGGCGCATTTGCCGACACCGGTGGCTCGGCCAGATGCCAAATATACGCTAAATTTGGGATACAGCAGCCGTTTGCCGCTACCGGTGGGGTTGCTCTTAGTACGAAGTATAAGTAAAATCTTGTTATGTAAATTGTACTAAGTACTTAGTAGAAGTACTAAAGTACTTTCGAAGGGCTGTATCAGTAGAACTTGTTTTTCAGCACGATTATTTTCCGTTCTTGCACGCCGACCGCTCATGGCAAAGCGTGTGCAGCAGTTCACTAAAGCTGGTACATGGAGCTATGAATAGCGATGTCCCATGGTTTCTGGCATGACCCCTCCTCCGCTGTGTCCAAGACTTGCTCCTGTCAACTGAATGTTGTCGTCGAAGCTGCAGGGTTGGCATCTTTCTGACTAGAAGACCAGGGGTATCCTTACTTTCGAGTACGTTTCGCCGACTTTCGAGTAAGGAGTCATGCACTCGGACTTTCGAGGATATAGATTTCATTTAAACTCGTGTGTTGCGTCAACAGGCGAGTTCTGGCTCTACTCGATAGGCGTTGCTTGGTAGGATGCCATGCATGAACGCAAATAACGTGCTGCAAACTCTTTAGAACATTTTATTTTTATTTTCTGTTAGATGACGCCTATATTCTTTATTTACTTGGTCTCGTCCGCGTAAGTGGCTCGATGCGTTGCTCCCCCGATACATGCATACTATGTGTTTAGCTGAGGTGATGATGCCCGACGTGGCACAAATAAGGTTTATGTGAAATTACGCACGAGTCAGTGACTGAGATCTCGGCCTGCTCGGATCTGTTCGTCCGTCAACTCGTAAAGAACTGCAGCAACCACGGGGAGATCCTCAATGAACTTATTATAATAGTTCAAGCTCCCCAAAAACGACTGCACTCCTTTTAGCGTCGACGGGAACGGCAGGTCCTTCACGCCTTTAGCGATCTTTGGCTTAGCTCGGATCCCTTCGGCTCCAATCTCATGAGACAGGTACGAAATCGTTTTCTTGCCAAATTCGCTCTTAGGTAGGCTCACCGAAATTCCCCAATACCTCAAACGATACAAAAGCCGATCCAGATCAATACACAGTTGGTCCCACGTCTCCGCTCCATACGCGATGTCATCGATATATGAGCTTCGTCCTAGAACTGGGTTCAGCTGAGGCGGGGCTGGGATATTCCTCTGAAATACCGTCATGCTATCAGTCAGAGTGGATAAATCCTCCTCGACTGAGTCTCCAACTTGAATTCCCAGAAATTCCAACACTTCTGCATCAACTTGAGCTTCTTCAGAGGCTGGGAGGCGTACGAATCCCCACAGGCAATTGTCCAACATCTGCTGATAAATCAGCGGGGCGTTTTTCAACCCGAAAGGCATCCTAGTCCACTGGAAATGTCCGAGCGGGCAGATGAAAGCTGAGATATGCTTCGCTCTCAGTGTCATCGGCACTGCCCAGAACCCACTGGCCATATCCAAACTCAAAAACCCCATTGTGCTCTCAAACCCAATCAACAAGTCGTCAATCAAAGGTAAGGGATAATGCATGAGCTTGATCAGCTGATTCACCAAGCGATAATCAATACAGAGTCGAATATCCACTCCGTTCTTCTTCATCACAATGACGATCGGCGAGGCCCAATCAGAGTCGGAGTATTCGACTAACTTAGTCTGGACCAGCTTTTCGAGTAGTTCGCGGAGATGCTGAGGTCTAATGGGTCTAGATCTCTGAGCCACCGGCTTAGCGTCTCCCACGTCCAAATCACAGACTACGCCTCTGGCCGGGGCTGGAACTGCATTACCATCTCCTAGGAAGCTAGCGTGATGTTTCTCCAAAATCGCTCGGACTTGAGCTTCCATTTCGCTAGTAGTCACTCCAGATTCTCCGATGTCGGCAGTGGCCAGATCGGCTTTCGGACTGAGATCTTTCAACTCGGGGAGTGCGGCTAATTGATTCTACAGATCGTTTAACAACTCAGTGCCCTCATGGAGATACACTGTCGCTTCTTCTTCATCCGAGAAATCGATTTCTAGTCGCATGCATCGCGCGAGGGACTCCCTCAGCCGGGAAACTGGCTCAGCTACGAAATCGACGGGTTCAGTTCTGAAAACAGTGGCTAGTTCTTTCTGAGCGTCTTGGGCTGCAACACCTCCTCCGACCATCCGCCTTGACTCGACTTCGGACTCAGATTCGCTATTGGTTGTGTCATCTTCACTCTCTTCTCCAGTCTCGGTAATTCCATTTCTGGATTCACGCAAACACGGAGATTCAGGAAGTTCACTTGCCATGAATGAATTTGGCGGGGAAGCTGGTTGTTCGTCTCGTGTTGACTCACATCGACTAGCCGGACTTGCTCTCGCTACCAAATCATTATGGGGAAGTACGTCCACCAAATATGCTGAGGCTTGAGGCTCAGCCTTGCCAGACTCAACACCTTCTTTCACGGGTGCTCGCTTAGTCAGCAACAACTTCTTGGGCCAAGTGTAAGTCGGTTTCTCAACTGCAGGCGGGCCTCTGAGCTCAGCTTGTCGAGCAATCAAATCTTCCAGTTTTCGGTAACCAGCGGAAGGTTCAGCTTCGTAAGCCAGGGCGGCCCATTCAGTGTACTTCTGAGACTTGGGTCTGGCGAAACGTTCTCCTTGAGGCAGATACCCTTTCTCGACCAAGCAGGCTACTACTGTGTTTTGGTTCAGGCTGGCCACCCGGTTGGAAACATTCACCACCTTGACAGCCTTGGGTTTCTTCCCAGGCCCGTAGATAAACTGTGTTACCCACTGATCACCTCGTCTGGCCCACTCCTGAACTTTGTCCGGCTTAGCTTGGTAATACTTGACTGGGAGGGTCACTGACCTTCCTGGCTGAAGCCATACGGACTCAGTCAGGGCCACATCCACTTCCAACCCGACGTGGTCGATCTCAGGGCCTCCGACCAACAACAACGATTCTTCATCTGGGAGTCGGACTACACCCTCACGAGCACAGATCCGAACTCCAGCAGCTACCATGAAATCCATTCCCAACAAACAATCCAAACCCGCCCCAATGTTGCCTACCCAGACGTTCATCACGTAAACCACTCGGGTACCGAGCGTCAACTTGATTTTCGCTTGAGCAGTGGCATATGTCGGGACGTCTCCGAATCCCATGACTCGGAGTCGGTGACCACGACTGAGCTTGAGCTTCAACCTACGTGCAAGGTCTAAACTTATTATACTCGTCGTAGCTCCCGTGTCCAACAGGATCTGAGTTCGGTGATTGAAAATTGCTCCATGCACCATTGCCATATCACGCTTTTCTCCAACTAAAGTATGCGTACTCCACCAACCGTAGCGTTCACCAAGTCAGAGCGAATTCAAGATGGTTCTCAAACTCCAGCTCCGAGCTCAGGTCATCCGCTTCAGCCGTACCAGAAAAAACGCAAGCTTCATCAGATGAATTCATACATTTGGGGTTATCGTTGTGCCAACATGGAAGGGCTGGGCCCACATATGCAAATGCACACAACGCTTGGGGCTTCGGCTCGTCACGTACTGGTTCCCTAACCAGCGAGCCTAGTGGTTTAACGGCGTCTCGATCTCTGAGCTGTCCAGCAGTTGCCGAATAATCTCAGGATCAATGCCTTCGAGGGACCCTCCAGCACGGATGGTCTCGCGTACAGCTTTGAGAGCCGCCCACATGTCACACAACCCCCGACGATGATATTCGCCGCACTTTGAACACGGTTGACGCCTGCAATACTGAGTGGGATGGCCTTCATCGTGACAACGTCCACAGATGAGCTTGCTCCAGCAATTATCAGCGTTGTGACGCTTGCTTCCGCATTCGCTACATTTGAACTCTTCGCGCTGGAGCGTCCCTCTCCCGTATGGCGATGCATCTACTTTTGGTTTCCAGGCCAGGCGTTCTGCGACTCGGAATATGTCTTCTTCAGTAACTGCGGCTGAGAATTGGGCTTCTGTCCCAGACAATGTCACCGTTGGGTTTGGCTGAGGCTCAGAAGTCTCGGCTCTCAGGGCGTGATGGCTCTGTTCGGTCTCGAATTCCTCCTCGTATCGGGATGGAGTCTCATCCGTGAAATGGGCATGTCGTTCAACATCGCTATCGGCATTCCCGCCCTCAGCTAGAAAAGCTCTACCTTCAGCACGTCGTGGCTGGGGTTTGAACCTCCCGAACTGTAAATTCTGTGCTGGGCGTTTCTTCTGCTGATAATCTCGATCTTCGTGACGTTCATCCTGTCGCAGAGCTTCAATTCGCTTCAGGGTCTCCTCCAATTCACTCAGCGCATCAAACCGCTGACCTTGCAGTGTTGTCCTCAGACGAGTGTCACTCAGTGCTTTGATGAAGCGACGGATATGAGCTTCTCGTTCCGTAGTTGGTCTCTCGAACGCTATATCAGCCTTCTTGGCGGCTCGGTTGAGCCGATACAGGAACATCCGAGGGGTTTCTGAATCACGAAGCTCCATCGCATAATACCGCTCAGCTTTTGACCCGATACTTCGACACCATTCCTTCTTGAACACATGAGACAACTTCTTCCAGTCCGAGCGAGTCGAATTGGGGAGCTGGGCACACCAGTCTTTCAATGAACCAGAGAGTCTCATTCTCAGTTGGACGATCCGAGTCTTCTCATCCCACGGGGCCATCGTAGCGTAGTACATGAAACGTTCCCACCAATTGACACGATCATCGAGCGGTCCTCGTTCATCGAACTTCTCGAGTGCGTCATGCGGAATCATAGCTTGGACTACTACCCGAGTTCCAGACCCTGTATCTGAGTTCTTGGTCTGAGCTGCCGTGTCAAATTGGCCTTCAAGTTCATCTTGAGAGGAATCGCTTGAGCTCGAACTGTCTGACTCCCAATCATCATCGTCAGGTCTCTTAGATTTCGACGTACGCGTCTTGCTGCTTCGTTTTGACGCCGAGCCTGACGTTCGAGCAGAGGACTTGGTTCGGCCACTTTGAGATGTGCTTTGAGTTCTAGTCGTCTTATCACGGGGTTCGGCAGACTCAGCTTGGCGCTGATTCGCTTGTACCATCAGATGCATGACGTCTGTCAGTCTGTCGGGTTTCGCTAGGACAGGGTCAACCACCGTCCGAATTACGGATGACTCAGCTGAAGTTCGAGAGGGATCCGACGAGCTGGTTAACTGACTTGGTTGATTCTGGGAATCGGCTTGAGCTCGGAGCCGTTCTTGATCAACCAGTAATTGACGCAGTTTTTCTTCCCGTTCAGCTACCGCTTGATCATGAGCTGCTTGTGCTTGGGCATGTTCTTCTTTCAGTCTCAATAATTCCACGTCGTGTTCAGCTCGAGTTTTGGCGGCACGTTCATCATGAATCTTCTGCAGTTCTTCGTGTCGGGCCCTAATCTCGGCTTCCTGAAGTTTCTTCTGCACTCCCAACAGGTATTGAGCTCGAATCTCATCTTCTTTACGCTTCTCGGTTTCGGCGGCAACTCGTCGCTCGGCCAATCTCTCCAAAGCTTCCAGTTGCCTGCGCTGCTCCACTTGAGTTTTGCGTTGGGCATCAGACATCTGAGCGTTTGTGGCTCGTAGCTTCTGGTATTCTTCGTGGAGTTTAGTTTGTTCGCGCCGATTGTCCTCCAACGCAGCTTGTAATCGAGCTTCAGTACTCTTTCGTTGCTCCTGTTCTGCAGATAGTCGAGCCCACGCCATAGTTTCGCTCCGAGTCTGACTTTGTTGAGCCGGCGGGTTGTCAGCGTTCAACTGAGCACTCGGACGGCCAAACCAGAATCCTTCCAGTCCAGCACGGACACTGGGAGACGGTCCCAAGTCGGGCTTAGCAGCGGCAACCTCAGCTTTGCTCTCAGACGTCCGCTTAGATTCCGGACTACCAGGTAATGGGATCTGAGCCGGATGAGGTTGGGGCGGGTCTGGCGTGATAGAAATCATCATTCCAGGAGCTGAGCTCCGCATAACACCTGTGGTTGATCCTCGCATCACTGTAGCAGTCGACATGGGGAGATGCGTCCCTGACCCGAGCATGTAGTCGGTAACAGACATTAGCGAAGAGCCCGACGAACTGTACGACATGTTCCCACTCTCATCGGTCGCCATCAGGGACAGATCGGAATTGGGACCAACACCCACCATGCTGGGCACTGAGTCGTTCATAGCTTCAGGTAGAACTTCAGAAGTGGTGTCACTGGAATCATACCAGCTCGGGATGGAAACACTGGCCGACGATCTCATCAGCAGCGGGCGTTTACGCGCAGGTTCCTCTTCAATACTCGATGCGGGACTCCTAGCTCGGAGGCCAGTCAGCTGAAGTCGCATAACCACTTCCTGACCCAAAAATAGCTGAGTGTCTTCATCCATGATAGCATCGCCATCCTTGTCCAACACAAAACCCGTCTTGGGGTCGTTCGTCAGAGCTGAGGTTGTTAGCTGTGGGTCCGAGGGGGACCGAACGTAATATGGCGTTGCCCCCACCGCGAACTTCCAAGCAGTCAGCTCAGCTCGGATGAAATGTCCGATGCGTCCAACTTCCAACCTGATCTGGGATTCGGATACTCCTGATACTTCACCCAGTGTGTGCCATGTCGGGACTTGGTTCCGGAATTCATATCCAGCATCATGCAGCATAGTCTGAAGCAGGGCGACGCACGCAATGGGCGGCATCAAGCCTAGCGAGACTCGGACTACTCTGAGATCGGACACTATGGGAATTCGGCGTCGCTCAGCATTGAACACGTTCAGCCATCGAGCTGCGGGGGATCGAGTTACTGGCATCAAATGTCTAGCAGTAGCCCCGGTCGCTCGGATGAAACCCCAGAGATCATAACCTTCGTGACGTGGCGCGTATGCCATATCTACGGGATGCACAATCCCAGGAGGGAGAGACATCCACAACTCGAGCTGGGATCGGCCATACGCGATCATCTCGGCTTCAGTCATCTCTGGAGAGTGAGCTAGACTCACATTCTGAGCCTCAACACCCTCAGGGACACCTCTCAGCCGTTGGAATGGTCGTTGGTCTGGCCAAAGCGAGCTTGACCAGGCTCCACCGCTTGTCGAACCGAAATAGCCCGCTCCTGGGGCGTAATTGAGTCGAACAGGATCCGTCCCAGACCAAGTATGACTTGGCTCTCTCGTTTGCATTTCTCGACTCCCTAGCAAGCTCAGTGCACCACCCTCGACTTGGCTACTGCGAGGATTCGCAGCAGTTGGCTCCGGGTTAGCACTCGAGAGTCTGGAAGTCGCCGTCGAAGCCTTCAACTCATCTTGTTGCGTAATATCCTGGTGTCCGATGGGCACAACTTGGCTTCGACTCTCATCATTTCGGGTGCTTGGTTGAGCACTCGCTTCATCACCTCGGCCGACTCCAGATGGCTTCATCTCGGGCGAACTTAGTGATGGCACAACTTATCCGGCATTGGGGGAGCTTCAGGTTCAGCACTTGGCTCAGCTTCACTCGGGTGTGACGCTTCCACTTCAGCACTGGGAGCTGAGACTCTCGAAGTCGAATGACTTGGTTCGGGTTTCTCAGTCTCCTTCGGCTCCACCTCGGCCGGCAATCCAGCGACGCGCAGGCTCCGCCGAAGCGAAGACTCGGTCTTCTCACCTTTTCTCTTTGACGCACTTGGACTTGGCTTAGTCGACATAGTTGACTCTCGTCCGTCCAAAGTCGTATCCTGATCCGGGCACGCGCACCAGTTGTGGTGAGGTGCGGGCAACTTCCCAGCGTCCAGAATATACCTTGAGCTAAACTTGAATCAGCAAACCTTGGGTCTGAGCTCAGGGGGTCTCAGAGTCTCAGAGTCTCAGCTGAACGACCTCAGCTGGACCCGACAAAGACTCAGTCGACACCTCCGAACTCGGACTCTTGGCTTGACGCGGCGTGTGCGCCTCCCTTGCGATCCCCTTGACGGTTCTTGCTGGGGCTACGCTTTGGGCCCAGACGTCAGCCAACCACGTCCACTTGTTCCTTGTCCAGTCGTCCTTGGATGTCCTCCAAACGAAACCTGCTCCCCGCTTAACAGGCCTTCGCTCGCACGTGTCTTGACCCGATTTGCCCCGGGGTTTTCTTTATGTAGACACAACTTCCACACGCACTTGTCTGCTCCATCCGAGACTGCAGACCCAGTCTCCCTTGCTTCTCCTCTTCCTCCAGGCGGCTCCAGCTGAGAGCCGCGTACACAGATCTTCACTCGCCCCCCCGACCTAGGGTGGCTCCGAGAGTTGGCTCCGCTGAGCCGGTCTTGATCCAGGGTTCTCGCCTTTGCGCCCTGGGACTTCCTTGCGGCACGTCTTGACGTAGACGAAACGGCCGAGCGGGGAACCACTATCCCAGGCTCAGCGCCACACGATATCCCTCCAACAACACTGAGAACCACTATCCCAGATGCTGCTCTGCCTGAAACCTCAGAGTAGATCACCTTCTACCCGAAAATATGAAATACACGCTGAGTGCAGTCGCCTAGTTCGACCTGTCGACGTGTAATGAAATGAAATAGCCAAATGAGTACCCCTTCACACCGAGGTACACCCACAAGGACTATATGGGGGTTGAGTTTTGGTTGAGTCTCTTCTCAGACACCCTCTTCCACAGCCACACACTTAGCACTGCGGTCTTCGGGGCAAATTCGATTCTGATTAATACTTTACACATGCAAACAAAGACCTATCAAGGGGGGGGGGGGCGCTCGGCTTCCTTCGGAGCGCACCCAAACAAAGACAGAAAGATATTATGGCGAGCGGCCTGCAGTCCCTTCGGCATGCGTCTCTTCAGCGTTGCCTTGACTCTCAGGAATCTGCGGTGCTCTGAGTCTCCACTCGGATCTGAGCTCAGCGATTGGCTGGACCTCATTAAAGTCACCCGTGGCGTCAGCAATCTCGTGATCACCTGTCAGCAAACTTCTGATCACATGTCGGCAGACCCATGATTACATGTCGGCAGACCCGTGATTATCCCACACACCGTGCTTCTGATTGGCTGAGGGGTGCGCGTCACGGGGATGAGACAGTGCGTCACCTGGGTTCGAACATGGGTTGAGCCTGATTTATGGTCAGTCATCATTTGATGACCGCCTCTTCGCAGCGACTGTTCCCAGAACCTCATCGCCCAGATCCCTTCTGAGCTTCTGAGTCTCCGCCAAGTTACCACTTGAAGTGTCTCCAAACGTCCACTACCTTCATGCTGAGTCCCACATGAACTGCGAGGGACTCCGCGGAAACTCCAAACGACTCAGAGTGTCCTTCAATGTCCTCCTCTGAGAGTCAACAGGGTTCTGCTGAGAGTCCGATGGCTCAGCGAACGATCGTTTCTGCTGAGCTACCAGTCACAGCGGGGACGAGTCGGCAGTTACAGATGTCACACGACAGCTGGTCATATTTCCACCAATCACCACCCATTTTGATGGGTGCGGAGGGGGTACGGTGGCCGAGCGAAAGGTCTGCTGGGCCTGAGATTCGAGCGTACCTCGTCACACTCGCTTTCTGTCTATCGTAGGCTATGAAATGGTGGCTTCATGCTCGTCAGGCCCCATCAGGGCGAGATGTCGCTCATGTTTTTCAGTATAGTATTTTGCGACTGCTACTGTATGGATGAAGAGAGGCTCCGGTGGTTAAACTTTCAGGACTGATGTGGGAGGGGTAATCAACATGTGGTCTCTGTCGGAGTCGCTTCTCAAACGGTAGATGATAACCCACAGATACATGGTGGTCAAGCGCGGCCTGCGGCCAATTTGACTGACGGTGCTCGAACCAGGCGGGATGCCCAACAGCGGCACCGGCGTGCTCGAAAAAGAGAGCAGGACCTGCCGGCTGCTCGTGACGAAGCATCGCGTGTTCCCAAGTGAAAGTGGCGAGACAACATCTGCGGATGCTCTTCGAGCAAGGAAAACCGAGCTGCAGCGACAGCGACGTGCACGACAGCGTGCCCAAGCGCCCTTACCTGTTGGCGGAAATACTATCGGTAATTGAGCTAGGAAAACGGAACTACAACGTCGGCGCTTGCATATTATTACTGCTGCGGTGTGAACGGTTTGCAGTAATCCGCTAGTCAGTAAATAATAGTACTGTAGTACCAGTACTATTACACAAATCAACAGTAGTCTGAAAACAATCCAAACTACTGCTACTATAGTAATCAGTAGTTCATTCTGTCGCCCTGATAGTACTGTCAGTTACTGCCGAGATCCAGAACAAAGTTGTTGGTAAATGCGCTTGTGTGCTTGAGTAAAATTGCTACCTCAGATACTCCCGCCATCGCAAACACTGCAGCTGACAGTTTTGAAGACGTCTACATGACTGAGATCGACGACTCGATCATGGATGAACGGAGAATGTTGCGCGACGCGCACCGCGATGTGTTTCGGCCAATGCATGCAACTTCCCCCCCATGGTTGTGAGCACGCTGCAATGTATCTGTTCACGCAGTTAGATTTTGTGCCCTGTATCTACGATGAAGCGGTGCTTTAGGTCCCATCCCCTCGCTCGATGGGAGTCAACTATCGAGATGTCTACACGACGAAGCAGATGAGGAGCTGACGAAGTGGTACAACTATACTGTGCAGTGGGTGAACGTTGCAGTACAACACGCTGCAGACGACGCTGCAGACTTCACACGTCTTCTCCTCGTATGTCAAATTGACAAAAAGGTGTGTTGGAGTCGGCAAGGTTTGTTCAAATATGTCGATGTCTGCCGCTAGATCAAAGGTGTTTGTGTCCTTTTCCTCACTCGCCCGGGTTTGGCTTGGACACCCAGTTATTGACAGTACTATAGTACTACTACTGTAGTAGTTGAAACGTCTCAAACTAAATTACTAAGTACTACAGAGTTTAGAATGCTGAAATGGCAAATTACTGCCAGTAACAGAGAAAAAGTACCAGTGCTGCAACCCCTGGGTCACCCAGGCCAAGTGGGTGTGAACCCTGACACCTTCGTTTTTGGCGACGAACAGGTTCAGGGCAAAGAGGCCCTCAAGAGGGCAGTTCGACGCGGGAAAGGATTAGTAAGCTCCTCAATGATAATCCAAAGGCAAGTGGAATTGCTGCTTGTCAGCAAGCGGTATTTGAGGGGGTATACTATTATTATGGGCTTGTGCGTCCTGCGGAAGAATATCGCTGCAAAACAGGTCCGAGAAAGTGTATTTTTTATGCTGGGGGAGCTGAAGTCAGTGAAACTTTCAGAAAGCGAGCGTGCTGCGGTGTTTGCGGAAACACCGGAACCAATTGCTCGCTCGAACCGGCAACTGAATGGCTCTGTCTTCACCGGTAAGAAGGGAAAAATGAGTGGTGAGTGCCTCACCACTGGTGAGGCACTCACCACTCATTTCCCCTCGTTTCCCCCTTCTTACCGCCAGAAAAAACAACATCAATATACTTTCCGTATATTTGCTATCCCAGCCTACGCGTAGCCCTAGTTTCAGAGCAAAGCCACGATCCCACTGACCGTCCTTTTTTCCTTAATTTGATGTCTTGGTAATTCATGTACTCTTTCGTTGATACTATTTAGAGTCTTCACTAAATGCAAGTGATAAGGAATTGTCAGTCTACAGAAGTCAATACGCACGTAATATTATTACGTGCGTGTTGCCTGTGTCGTCGCCAGAGTCTACCAGTACAATAGTAGACAGTACTTCAATAGTACTTTAGTAGAAGTACTATTGCTGTAGTACTAAGTACATTTTTCTGGGGTAGACGTCGACTCTACTAAGTACTTACATGTAGTACTCAATATCTAAGCGCCAAAGTACTTTTGATTGTACTACAGTATTACCAGCAGCAGCCGGCGATAGACAATAACAGTGTTGGTCTGAGGAAGTGTGCTTCTAAGATACATTGTATGGTACATAGTGCTTCATTAGATGGACATGTCTATGGGTTAGAGTGGTGCGTGTCTGGCTCCTTCAGTATAATGTGCATGTATTAATACCGGTACCGTACATTTGACCAACATGGTTTCTTCAGTCGTGTTGCAATTCTAGCTTGAAATCGGTTTGTTCATACTTGGGAACACTCGAAGAAGGGCAGCGGATTAATTGCATGACCGTAACGCGTAACTTGGCTCAACCTTCGTACTACACCAGAAGGATATCGACCGACCACTCTACCTTTCTGCTCTCCGGGTTCTTCTTAATTGTGAGTATACTTCGAGCTAAGGAGGCTTTCGAAGTTCTGAAACGGAAAATAGTATCGACCCCTCTGCTCAGACATCCTGACTCAGAGAAGCCGTTCGTCATCATTATTCATGCTAACCCGTGGGCTGCATGCGCGGTTTTGGGCCAAGAATATGATGGAGTCATCTTCCCAGTTCGTTTTACAGGGAGAGTGTTGCATGATCAAGAGCTCCGATATCACCCAGCTGAAAAGGAGGTGGTAGCGTTGACTCGAGTTCTCCGAGTGTTATACACAATGCTAGTTGGGACGAAACTGATCAAAGTCTACACTCGACACTCAGTGTTGAAATGGATATTCAAATCACGGTCTCTCGAGGGACGTTGCGAACAGTGGGCAGTGCGACTGGCTCCTTGGCCGCTGGAAATCCATAAGATCCAGCGAGATGAAGATGGTCTAGCGGCAATCATGGGAGCCGGTATTACTCCCCGAGATAAGCTCGATCAAGTGGCCGAGAATCTCATCCCAGCCAAAGGACAAGTCGTCCGAGCTCCGCCTATCAGTCTGGAAATGCTGGAAGCAGACTACGAAGGCTGGCTGCTCAGTTTCGATGGCGCCGCTAAGATGTCAGACTGACGAGGCTCAGCTGGTTGTATCCTGTGGAAATTACCTTCGTGGGATGTAGTCGTAGCCCGAGGTTTTCATTTTGATGACGCCACGGTGAATGAAGCTGAATATCACGGTTTGATCGAAGGGACGAAGATGGCTTTAGCCAAAGGAATCTCGGAAGTAGTAATGGTCGGGGATTCTCGAATTGCTATCCAACAAGCTCAGGGGCTCATCCAATGTTTGAACCCGAGACTCCAAATTCTACTCAATGAATTTGAAGAGTTGCGCCAGAAGTTTAAGTCGGTAAAGTTGGTTCACGTCAAGCGAGAATTCAACGCTGCCGCCGATTATTTGACGTCAAAGACTTTGGTGGCGCGGTGTGCACTTACCTTGGATAATCCCGTGGAGTTGGCCCAGCTGAAGCAGTTGAATCGCATCGCAGAGAAATTGGTCCGAGAACGACCTCTCGTAGTTGACAGTGGACTCAGCGGTTCAGCTGAAATGAGGTCGGAAATTGTACCGGAGCCGGAATCACTGACCCAAGCAGCTGACCCGCTGTCGCCGGACGCAATAATATTTGTAGTTACCCGAAAGCAAGCACGAGCCGAGGAAGAAGCCGCAGAAGAGGACAGGGACGCATCTCAGTCTGAAGAAGTAGAGCCTGGAGAGGAGATCCCTAGGTTCTCCCCTGAAACTGCGACCCCGGCCACAGCTATTGCTGAGAGATGGCGTCGCATCTTGGCCCAGCAAGGGTCTGAGCTCTGGATTAAACGGCTCCGAGACTATTTGAAAGGAAACTTGACTGAACTGTCCTTGGCTGAAGCCGAAGATGTGGCTAAAATCGCAAATCAGTTCGTCTTGGATTCTCGAGGAGCTCTGTATTACCTAAGCCGAGCCACCCCAAATCGTCCACGGGATCAGGCTGACATCTTAAGGCTGGTAGTACCCCGGTCACTCCAAGCTGATCTTCTACATCTGAGTCATGAGGATTTTCAAGGTGCCCACCAAGGTATCACCCGGACATTTGAGAGGCTACGCCAAGAATATTATTGGCCTGGAATGTACGCAGATGTGGAACGGTTCGTCAAAGAGTGTGTGGATTGTGTGACTGCTAAAGGAGCTCCGCCCAATCCCGGCCCGTCGCCCGGAAATATTCTGGCAACTCGGCCGTTTGAAGCAGTCTCTATGGATTTTGTGACCCATCTGCCCAAATCCGACCGCGGGAACGTCTTTCTTTTGCTATTCCAGTGCATGTTCTCAGGTTTTGTGATCTGTAAGCCGATGAGCTCGACTACGGCTCAGGAAGTGGCGGAAGCTTATATGGAAAGGGTATTTCAGCGTTTTGGTGCTAGCGAGATGATTCGCCACGATCGCGATCCTAGATTCATGAGCGAGGTGTTCGCGAAGTTCAGAGAGATGCTGGGAAGCCGACAGAGAGCTACTCTAGCATACAGACCTCAAGCCAATGGACAACAAGAGAGATCAGTCCAGACAGTAATCCGAGCCGTCCGAGCTTATGTGGCCGAGCCTGATCAAAGCGACTGGGACGACCAGGTGGAGAAATTGATGTGGGCGTTGAACACGTCTTTCGATGCCACTCGTCTCGATACCCCGTTCTACTTAGTTCATGGTTGGGACCCTCAGAGTACGGTATCAGCTATGCTTGGCCCTCGACCGACTGGTCTGGACCAGAAGACTGCTTACGAGTGGCGTCGAGGAGTTCAGCGCCAGTACGAGTACGCTCAAGCTTGGGCAAAGGATCTACAAGCTCAGGCTAAAGCTAAACGCTCCGAGGCTCAGACTAGGATCTGGCAAGAATTGTCTGAGAGACTCAAGAAAGGTTTCGCGGTTGGCGACGCAGTCTGGCTATATCTAGCTCGAATCCAACCTGGGTTGACTAAGAAGTTCGCTCATCTGTGGCATGGTCCATTCCGCATCTTGGAGACGTCAGACGATTTCAGGTGTAAGCTGAAGATCGAAGGCTCAGGGTATAAGTTGTATCCCTGGGTCCACGTGAGTAGGCTGAAACCAAGAGCTCTGTTCCCAGATCGCCCGACTGAAGAGATAGAAGTGGCCGAGGAGGACGATTTCGATGCTTCTCTTCTGGCCGAAGATGTGGACAGCCCTGATGAAGCTCAGAGTGAGTACGAAGTTGAAAGCATCCAAGATGTCCGCTGGGTTAAACGGACTCGCACTTCGAAACGAGTCCGAGAGTATTTGGTGAAATGGAAAGGATACTCTGAGCTAGACTGGCTACCCATGACTCAGCTGAATTGTGGAGCATTACTGTACGACTTCAACCAAAGCGCCAAAGCACAAGCACGTTTCCGCGCTATGCAAGCTGGGGATAAGCTACCTGAGCCTGAAACTCAGTAGTAAAACTCAGGCGGAAATAAAAGGAGAGACGTGCGCGTGTGTGTGGTGTTTTGTATGAGAAGTTAAGTGTAAAAGTCTATGTTATCAGAGAATTTAAGTGGACGGTCTGAGAGTGGAGGTTGCGCACCAGAGAAGAAGGAGAGATGAACGAGTTCTGTGAGATGAAATTCAAGACCAAGCTGAAAGCAAAAGAATCAAATGTATTACTAGGCAGCAAGTGCAGTTATGAAAACGACTTGGAGAACGACTGAAGTTTACTTCCTCTTCTTCTTGCTGACCGCAGCCAGCACGGCCGCCAAAGTATCCTCATCGTACTTGGAGCTGGGGAGGAGCAGGTTGTCGAGTTGCTCAGTTTCACTCAGCAACTGGTTACGCAGCAGAGCCGGAGCCAGCTTCAGGAACGCGTCCTCAGATTGACGAGTGACCCATTGAGTCCGGGCTGGTTCCAACTCGTCGACGATGGCAAGCTGATCTTGAAGAGAGATCTGGAGCTTGGGGTCCCGAGTGATCCAATAGCAGGGGTTCTGAGGGACCACCCACAAACCCGGTTCAAACCAAATCCGATCACTGTAGCCCGATGTCTTCTGCATCTCCGCCATCATCTTCTTCCGATGAGTGTCGAAGTCAGAGTGCCGGTCTTTCCGGTCGCGGTACATGTCCGAAAGCTCAGGAATGGCTCGGAGCTTGGGAGTGGCGTAATAATCGAACTCAGGATCCATAGTCACCCAGTGATACCGCTCCCAATACTCACGACGCCAACGACTCATGAAATTCAGGACGAGCTCGATCGCCTCCACCATCTCCGGATACATCTCGTCGAACTTGAAGAAAATCAAAGTCGAAATCCGGCGCTGCCACATGTCGTCCCACGGGCGGGTCTGGATCACCTCCCAGTATTCAATGGGAGCCCAGCGAATGTGGAGATGTTGCAGAAGTGGCTGCACGGGCATGTAACTGGGAAAACCCACAGTCTGGTGATTGAGAGCCTGCACCTTGATCCCATAGTGACACCAACTTCCTTTCTTGGGCGGTTCAATCATACCATCGTCGGGAAGAGGAGCTGGGAGCTTGGCTTTAGGACGACTGGTAGACCCCGCTGAACCCTGAGTCGAAGTCTTAGCGACCTTGGATGCTGAGCCTTTGCCTGCCGAACCAGAACTCCGGGGATGTTTGCCACTCGCGGCTGACTGAGACCGAGCAGACGCTGAACCATAAGACGCGGCAGTCTTGCCGCGATACGTCTTGTCAAACTTGTCGTCGTCTTCTTCGTCATCCGAAGAATGAAGCCAACTCAAACTGCTGTCAGGAGAACCGGGCACTGGTTTTATCGGTAGTGGTTCCCACCGCTCTGGGATCTCGGTCATGGCTGGGTCCTCCAACCTCTCCTGGGCAACATGATAGTATCCTTCCGGGACAAAATTCATCCACGGAGTTCGGTCTAGAGCTTGCCAATAAGTCGCTCAGATCAACATGTCCACCAGAGCTCGTTTTCCAAACCGATCGTGCAACATGTGACTTTTCCGAGCTTCTGCTACGGCATCCCAGAACGATTCGCCGGCGAGCAAAAGCTCTCGGATGTCGGCCCGGATCTTGTCCCACGAGAACGGAGCCGGAACTGCACGCTGAGCGCAAACTAGAGACACTTGGTCAGGAGATCGCTTTAGCGCGCGGACTTTCAGCTGCCTGAGGGTGCTAGGCCGAAATTGCAACTTCAACCGATCGGATAGTCGCATCAAACGAGTGCCCCGAGGTGTGCTAGGCGCCGACCCGGTTAAATCGATCGGTGTAGAATCAGACTGACTCGCGTTGGTGCTCTGTGAGGGACTTCCCTTCAGCGGCGACCCAGTCAGAGATAGCCGTCTTGCTTGACGAACCGGCTTATCGCGGAAGGAGATAGTAGACTTAGGAGTCGTTGACGAAGCCGAAGGTGGTGTTGCTGGCTGGGTTGGTTTTGAAGCAGGCGGAATCGAAGACTGAGAACCAGCGGATTGAGAACTGGATCGAGAATTGGCCTGTAACACGTATGGGCCGACGTCGTCCGTATCTTCATCCCTAGCCGAGATTTGGAGAGAAGTCCGGAAAGCTGGGGGAACTGGGGACCCATCGCGATAAAGCTGTAACAACTGATGGAGACGTTTCCAATGTCCGCCCAGTGTCGCGCTTTGAGCAATGAAATCCATCAACTTGCCCGGCGAAAAAACACCGGCAGACGACAGCTGAGCCTCCAAATCCCCAACGTGTCGAAGAGTGACGTCGTGTTTTCGCTGAAGTTCGACGAAGTTGTTGGTGACTGTCAGGAGCTGGTCTTGTAAGTCGGATTTTTCTGAGCTGAGTCGACCAGCCACACTCTTCAGTTTATTCACTTCAGACTTCAACGCGTCAGTCTCAGCCAGTGTGGTAGCAGCTGGTGTCTGTTGCTGAGATCGAGAACGCTCGTCCTCCAGCAACTGAGATGTGGCAGCAAGCGCATGACGCTCTTGGGACAACGCGCTCACCAGACCCGCACACTCAGTCCGGAGCATAGAGATCAATGTCCGAGAATCCGCCTGGGTAGTTGGCTGAGCTTCCAAGACCAAGATGAGTTGAGTGGCCAGCTGCAGTAAACGGGTGGTGTTCATGACACGAGCAGCGAAACTTTCCACACCATAGCAACGAACCAATGCGAGCATCTCCCGCTCAGCAGCCAAACGGACATGTGCATCAGAGAAATTGACGGGCCGAAGCGGGTTTGCTTGAAGAAGCTCGGCGTTAGCACTCCCAAGGGCATGCAGCCTAGCCAACTCTTCTTCTGAGAAGTGAGGGACTGGGACTAAGTGCGCAAGGCCGTCTGGCATGCCCACCAGTGTCTCTCCACGCCGAATGTCGTAGATGGACGCAGGCACTTGAGCAACGGAAGGTGCAGGCATCACGCCAGCACCGACACTGGGCACTGGTCGCGTCAAGACACCCAGTGCGGGCGTATATTGCACCGTGGAAGCGGATTGCAGCGTGGAAGTGGCGAGCGGAGTAGCAGCACTTCCCCCGGCGGCTGCTGCCAACTGCAAGAGAGCGGCGGGCATCGGAGTAGGCGGTGTGGAAGTCCCTGACACTGCCAGAAGCGTACTGGTGGCCGCCGGCAGTGTGAGGGACGTTCCCGCCGCTCCCGACGTGATACTGATGCCGCTGGCGTCCGAAACGGTGGTAGTTGCGCCGCTGGTTGCGCCGCTGGAATCTGCAGGAAGCGTGTCGGACGTAGCAGGCGTGATGGTGGAGCCACCCATGTTCGCAGACGATATCCCCGAGTCGCTGATGCCACCTTGCGCGGCGCCTGAAGTGGTAGCGGACGAAGTGGACGTTGCGAGAGCCGCAGGAGTGCCTTGTAGCGTCGGCGCTTGCCCACCGTCGCCAGAAGCGGAAGCAGAAGGCTGCGTTGCAGCAACGAGGTCGTCTGACATGAGCTTGGTTTCGTCTCGAACGAACTGCGAGTGTGATTGCAGTCTGGATCGCGAAGCCGCTGAGTGTTGAGGGAAAATGACCCACAAATTCGGTAAAAGTTGACGGGGACGGGACGGGGCGATTGACGGCATCCTCGATTATGAGAGCCGAGATCAAGTCGCAGTTGAACTCGTTGACCCCGGGTCTCATAAGGGACGGTTGTGACGAGGTACGCTCGAATCTCAGGCCCAGCAGACCTTTCGCTCGGCCACCGTACCCCCTCCGCACCCATCAAAATGGGTGGTGATTGGTGGAAATATGACCAGCTGTCGTGTGACATCTGTAACTGCCGACTCGTCCCCGCTGTGACTGGTAGCTCAGCAGAAACGATCGTTCGCTGAGCCATCGGACTCTCAGCAGAACCCTGTTGACTCTCAGAGGAGGACATTGAAGGACACTCTGAGTCGTTTGGAGTTTCCGCGGAGTCCCTCGCAGTTCATGTGGGACTCAGCATGAAGGTAGTGGACGTTTGGAGACACTTCAAGTGGTAACTTGGCGGAGACTCAGAAGCTCAGAAGGGATCTGGGCGATGAGGTTCTGGGAACAGTCGCTGCGAAGAGGCGGTCATCAAATGATGACTGACCATAAATCAGGCTCAACCCATGTTCGAACCCAGGTGACGCACTGTCTCATCCCCGTGACGCGCACCCCTCAGCCAATCAGAAGCACGGTGTGTGGGATAATCACGGGTCTGCCGACATGTAATCATGGGTCTGCCGACATGTGATCAGAAGTTTGCTGACAGGTGATCACGAGATTGCTGACGCCACGGGTGACTTTAATGAGGTCCAGCCAATCGCTGAGCTCAGATCCGAGTGGAGACTCAGAGCACCGCAGATTCCTGAGAGTCAAGGCAACGCTGAAGAGACGCATGCCGAAGGGACTGCAGGCCGCTCGCCATAATATCTTTCTGTCTTTGTTTGGGTGCGCTCCGAAGGAAGCCGAGCGCCCCCCCCCCCCCCCCCCCCCCCCCCTTGATAGGTCTTTGTTTGCATGTGTAAAGTATTAATCAGAATCGAATTTGCCCCGAAGACCGCAGTGCTAAGTGTGTGGCTGTGGAAGAGGGTGTCTGAGAAGAGACTCAACCAAAACTCAACCCCCATATAGTCCTTGTGGGTGTACCTCGGTGTGAAGGGGTACTCATTTGGCTATTTCATTTCATTACACGTCGACAGGTCGAACTAGGCGACTGCACTCAGCGTGTATTTCATATTTTCGGGTAGAAGGTGATCTACTCTGAGGTTTCAGGCAGAGCAGCATCTGGGATAGTGGTTCTCAGTGTTGTTGGAGGGATATCGTGTGGCGCTGAGCCTGGGATAGTGGTTCCCCGCTCGGCCGTTTCGTCTACGTCAAGACGTGCCGCAAGGAAGTCCCAGGGCGCAAAGGCGAGAACCCTGGATCAAGACCGGCTCAGCGGAGCCAACTCTCGGAGCCACCCTAGGTCGGGGGGGCGAGTGAAGATCTGTGTACGCGGCTCTCAGCTGGAGCCGCCTGGAGGAAGAGGAGAAGCAAGGGAGACTGGGTCTGCAGTCTCGGATGGAGCAGACAAGTGCGTGTGGAAGTTGTGTCTACATAAAGAAAACCCCGGGGCAAATCGGGTCAAGACACGTGCGAGCGAAGGCCTGTTAAGCGGGGAGCAGGTTTCGTTTGGAGGACATCCAAGGACGACTGGACAAGGAACAAGTGGACGTGGTTGGCTGACGTCTGGGCCCAAAGCGTAGCCCCAGCAAGAACCGTCAAGGGGATCGCAAGGGAGGCGCACACGCCGCGTCAAGCCAAGAGTCCGAGTTCGGAGGTGTCGACTGAGTCTTTGTCGGGTCCAGCTGAGGTCGTTCAGCTGAGACTCTGAGACCCCCTGAGCTCAGACCCAAGGTTTGCTGATTCAAGTTTAGCTCAAGGTATATTCTGGACGCTGGGAAGTTGCCCGCACCTCACCACACGAGCCTGTTACCGGTCAGCTCCCGGGTCACCGACTGAAAGACAGACAACGATATGGGACCGCTGATGCCGGCTTCAGTTTACTGGCCTCAGTTTACCGGCCTCAGTTTACCGGCCTCAGTTACCGTGGTCCGAATTAACCCGATTTGAGCTGCCTAGCAGCATGACCTATCGGCCACTGCTATCCCAGTATAAACTAAGCCGTGCTGAAGCACGGAAAAACTCTGGATTTTATCATACCGCATAGGAAAGTGTGTGTAGCCTATTGGTTTCTGTTAGTGCCTCTTGTGGTGGCGTGAAGCATTGTAGGAAATCTAGCGCAAGTGGTTCCACAAATCGAACGTAAGTTATGAACACAGCGGTGCAACCGCGTACACCCCTCCGTGCGTCACGGTGTCCAATTTGGACATCGGGCTCCGTGTCAGAGGCTCGTACAGTACTGTACAGCTCCAACTACAGAGCGATTGATGCAGACAGTGTAAGCAAGCACTGCTGCTCGACAGCGCTCTTGTCCACGCATAGCTTTGCCTTCGTCACGCGGATAAGCAGTGTGGCGAAACCATAACCACTGTTGCTGGCATGCATGGGTGTGTTGACAACGAACGCCAAGCGAGGCTCGCAGGGAGAGCTCCAACTACAGAGCGAGTGATGCAGGTATCTTATCAATCTATAGAATTTATATTATACTGCTGTATATAGAATTGCACGAGCACTCGTACCGCCCCAACTACTCTGGATAAAATCCAGATAATTTCAGAGAACAAATTTTATTTTTGATACCAACCGAATCGCACAGGACCGGTTACAAAAACACACTGTTTTTCGCCTTGGTCTCGTCCGGGTAACGTAGGATCAAAACAGGACCAGACCTGCAGGTGACCTGTTTTAAAGGTTTTAAAAAACCTTACCATGTGGAAACTGAGTTGAATTTGTCGAAGCAATCCGCCACCACGCACGCAGACAATCTACTTAAGGCGCAGGCTAGCCATGCTAAGAAAACCCAGGATGTGCACGAAGACATGAACAACCTCACGAGAGAGGTGGACGAGCGCAAGAAAAAACTGGAGGACCGGGAGAACGAGGTGGCTACGCGAGAGAAGAATATGGAGAAGAAGGAGGAAGAACAACAAGTCAAAGCCGAGGAGCTGTAATCTCAGGAGGCCAAGCTCAAAGAGGAGGGCCGGCGTCTCCAGAACGTAACGCATCGCCTGCAACGGGAGCGGGAGCAGTTGGACGCGGATAAAAAGAAACGAGAGGAGCCGAGTCGAGAGAAGGAACAAGGAGACCAAATATCGCTGAGGCAGGCGAAGATTTTGAATGAAATGAAGCGCCAGAGTCGGCTCCTGGAAGAGCAGTTCAAGAACAATGGGTGCCCAATTGCGTTTAAAGAGCTCGAAGCCAGCCGCAACCGGATCGAGGAAGAGAGGGCGGCGATCCAAGCAGAACGGGATGGAGTGGGAACGCAGTTGGAATCGATGAAGGCTGCGCTAGAGGCGGTGAAAACGGAGAACAACGGATTGCAAGACACCATCGCGAGGCTAGAGCTGTACTTGAGTATGTTCAAGCTTAGCGCGGTGACCGAGAAAGCTATCGAAAAATTTACGGAATGGAACGCCGTCATCCGAGATGGTAAGCCGCTTGAGTTTCTGCTTCAGTGTGGTTTGACATTGTATTGACTTCCACTATCTCTGGGCTGAAAAATGTAGGTAACACGAGCACAATGCAGAAGAAGCGCGACGTCATTCTGGGCAAAATGAAGAAGGCGTTTGGATCGAAGACGGCGGACGCTGAAGAGTTCAAGGCGCTTGCGGTCGAGTTCTGGGAGAAAAGAAATGAGTTGTCCACGACAAGACAGGTACCGTCATTCACTCGATGGACCACGGCAGATACGCGTGTGTATGCGCGAAGATTACGGAAGCATTGGCTGCGTTTGAGAGTGCCATCCTGCTGTAGTTGTGTGTGCTGCTGCGTAACGATGAATGAATACACATTTCCAAGTCACCGATGACTTAGAGCAAGTCAACTTTGACTCGAATACGCTTGTTTTATTGATCGCGAAGTCAACATGGACTTAAACCAAGTCGACATTGACTCAAACGTACTAGTTTCAGTAATAGCGAAGTCAACGACGACTCTGAACGAGTCTACATTAACTCGGTCGACAGCGACCCAACGTTGACTTACAAATCCAAAACAATAAACTCGGTTTCAGTATGAACCCCCAAAGGGTCGTTTTACTTGAGTTTGTATAGACAGTATCCGAAGCGAAAAATGGCCGACTTTTTAAGATGAAGAGGACCGCCAACTCGTTCAGCTCTCGGCGGTGTACAAACAAGCGGGAAGACGAATCGACTGGGTGTCAGTGGAGAAAGACATGAGGCCGTCAACATGGAGCGCAACCAAACTGCAACAGCGAATCAAGACGCTCAAGAGACGATATGGCAATAACGTGCTGAGTTTCCCCCCACACTATTTCCGCCCGCCACAGACCGAGCAGGACTGCATTTGGAAGCCAAAGCCGCGTCTCCTCTACGGTTTTCGCCTTCACCACATACCATTTCGATCCTACCACCGCAAGAAATCTACAACGCCACTGAAGGATTATTCTGCCTACTCACCAGGCGTGATGTGCGCGCGAGTGAACGTCAGCTAAATACCGGGGAGATTACAATGGCTGGGGTGTCCATGCTGATCGGAGAAGCAAATATTCAAGTGAATGACGTGTTTCTGGATGCTGGATCCGGCGTGGGAAATGTTCTCGCTCAAATCATTCTGCAAACGCAAGCATTTCGTGTGGTTGGTATTGAGATCCAACGTGACCTGGCCGCTAGAGGTATGGAGCTGATTGCGTCTAGTGCATCGCGCTTTCCACACCACTTGCTCAAGATCAGCGTCGTCACCGCAGACATCCGCAATATTGCTGAAGGCAGCGATACTGTTATCAGTGCTGATCCAGACTCGAAGTTGGCTCAACCCAGCTCCCTTAACAGCTCCGCCACCCTTTTATTTTGCCACGACACTGTGTTCGAAGAAGATGTGGTTTTGGCAATGCGTGCTTTGAGCATGAAGCTACCTCATCTACGTCTGGTAGCGCTGACAACACGAGTGTGTCCGCGGCATCGTAATACGTGCCGAAATTCGTGTTGCAAACAGTGGAAGTTACTGAAAACAATTCAGGTTCCGATGACTTACAGCAGCTCCCTTCGGGATTTACACCTGTACGCAGCTGAACCAAGATGGTCGATGCAGTAACTACGATCACTACTCGAACATTGCCGCCGACGGTCAAACCAACAACTATGTATTAATTGCATGAAAATCAATCACAACTCTAATCAACTTCGACCTGCAGTTGAGTTTGACAGCGTAATGAAGCCGCTGTCGCCCCATGAGCTGTCATACGAGGTCTAGAGAACCCAATACAAGATGAAGTGTTCGTAGCGGACGAGCTTACTCGAGTCGACGTACGGCATCGTGGGCTCCGTAACCAGACCCCAGCTAACCATGAAGTCTCCATGCTTCAAGCCGCCGTTGTATCTGTCGTTCTTGGAGTCTTGCCACACACCGCTGTCCCTGTCGTGCTCTTGGCGTCCTCCCTGTCGCTTGTTTCCACCGTCGTGCCTTCGGCATCGCGCTCGGACATTCGCTGTGGAGTCGACTCGCGTTAGGGTGAAGTGTCAGCACCCGCACGGTTTCAGCGGTGGGGGCACGTAGCTTAGGTGGGCGCAGATGAGCAAGATCGCTTCCTTGCTCAACTCCTGCCGGGAGTAGCCGGTGAACAGCTCGTTCTGAATGTAATACGCCTGTCGACAACAACAACACCAGCGTGAGCCCCTAGATATGAACGCCACAGCTGCCAAGACGCCGCCTTACCTTGTGGGGGTTGAAGATGGTGTCCAGCTCGCACACCTACCGAGTCCACAACATCTCTCAGCGTCAGCCTCCCTTCTGCTAAAGCTCCAGTAGCCCTGACGCCTCACGTACATTGCCGAAGTAGCGGTCGGGCTCCTCCACGAACAGGAGCGTCCAGGTCTCGATCGAAACAACTCGGTCTTCGCAGTGGCACTGGCAGAGCCGTACTCGTAGCTCCTCGACCAGCGTACCTCGCGCGTGTGAAGGCATTTATAGATGGCAATGATACAAGGGAAAAGAAAGTTAACAGTAGTGAGAGGTGCATCCTATCAACTCAGAATTTTACCATAGCGAAGAAGCGCTAATCCTTCGCGGGCACCTGACAATCTGCGGGTGTAAATGCTTGTGCGGTGGCCAATTGTGGCGCGGAAGCCCGGCACCCATGCCCATCTACCTTATAAGGTGAGAAATCCGCAAACAGATCGCATTGGCCAAAACGCTCTCGGCGGGACCTTGAAGAGTCGTAGTTACCCTAACCACATGTATGGCTTGAACTAGCACTTTCCCCCGAGGTTATTCTTACCCCAGCAAAATCGGGAAAACGGTCGCCGGTGGGTTAAAACTTCTTTCAGTAAACTCAAATATTTCATCACACATCTTCCTCTGGATGCAAGAGTAGGATATATTACAGGTCATGAACGACTTTGGTCACAGTCCAAAACATCACTTTGGTCACGTGATCTACATGCTTGGTCACGTACCCACCCTGTGACCTAATTACGTTGGTCATGTGTGTTTTGATATAGCTGGCTGCGTCGCTCCTGCTGTTGTCTTTGTATGTGAGCTCACGGTTGCGCGGAAGGAAAGTTATGTTTGCTATGAGTAGAATCATTATCAGCGGCCCAACGATTGCGAGCACTTCCGAAACAGTAGCCAAGCCTACCAGCACGCAGTATCGTCAGACATCAGCGTACAGCTTCCCCACGACAAATTAAAAAGCAACAAACTTGGTCTCCCGTCCTACGACACGCTCGGCTCTCGCGCGCCAGAATACAAGTGAGGGTGTTGGGTCATCCCGCGGTAATACACACAAGTTCCGTTGGCTCAACAATAGGTGGTCCAGAATGTTTTGCCGAGGTTTCTGCATCTGTATCTCCATCCTCAGACCTCGAACCCGAAGAAAACCGGAGACTGCCCCCTGTGGTCCCCAATACATCGATACGGCCCATTGTGACGGGCGTATCAACCTCAACGCCGACACGACCCGAAACCTCCCACAGCATAGATACTTGTGAAGGTCAAAGACTTGCCCCCGCCCGCAACTTCACCGAGCTACTCATGTCGCCGCATTTGAACGCCACCTTGTCGTAACCTCAACTGAATTCAGTACCACATTCCCCTAACTAACAGCGCAGTAGCACTTCGACTACAAAATGAAGTGGAAGGACTAAAGTGTACTTCGATGGATATGAGTACACGCGAGCAAATACCGCCGCTATCAAAATTACCTATAGATGTAGTTTTTATCGGAAACCAATCTTCTTCGCAGCTACGCTGGCCTACGATGTTGCTAGCATGACCACACACATGTCGGTCTGACGCACAAAGTGATGATCGGGTTGATGACGCCGCATATTGTGCGAATATGGGAGATGCCATGAAAAAAATACGTAGATGACCACACTGAACACGACATGTCGACTAAGACGGTTTGATCGATGGCTTACGAGAAGGTCTTCTTAAGGGTAGACGTGGTAGCTCGTGGACTCAGCCGAAACCAAGTTCTAACTCGTGTGGACAATGCTAAAGCAGCTGCAAATGGTTCCAGCATTCTATCTGTACTGGAATATCCGATGCTGTTAAAGGTGAAGAACGAAGTTGTCGGGTTCTTGCAGTTCAACTACATGTGGGCGTAAATAACATTGACCTAACGAGAATGAACATGCAAAAGCACTCACATTCTTCGCTTTCTTTCAAAAATCGGCTTGTTTAGAATCATTAAGTGTCAACGTTGTCAACGGAAGCGGCTACATGTAGCGGTGTGTAGCCCAAACACGAATCGACCTCGTTCATGCTCACGCCAAGAGTTAGCAGCGCTTCTATGACGTTGACGTGGTTGTAAGCGACTGCTGCATGCACTGAAGACCACCCCTACTATCATGGAGTGAGTCTCAAATTTGTCGTTCATATAGGAGGAGCAACCTAACGATACCTTAGCGATTTGGCACGAGGACATAAAGGCCAAGCAAGGCAAGCCGGGAACGACTTGTAGGGTGGTCGCATCCCAATACTTCGCTATCCATGCATTCACTTGTTCATCGACGGTATCTTTCGCTGTGCCCCAAGGCAATTCTACCGGATCTTAACCCTCATGACTATTCGTACCACTAATGTTCACCTTGACTGACCAAAACCAACGACGGACATCTACAATTTCTTCAATGCATTGAGTTAGCCGTTCAAAATAAACCTGACCCCGTGAATGTTGTATTGCGACTTCGAGGCGGCTCTCATGTTCGAAGTTCGTGGCCATCTTCCGTCTGCATGTACACACCAGCGACGACGCCAACGATAGTGCTGGAGGGGAAGAAGAACAATATATGCAACTGTCGGACGATGACCTCGGATTATTGTACGATACATTGTTCGACTACGAAGAAATGGAGAAGACAGAGGTAGCGAATTAGTCGTAGGTTTTGCGCTGCTTGGTCCGCGAGAACGGACAAGTGCCTTACAGGTTTGAGTTTGATCATAAATAAACATTAGATAATCGATCTTTCACTTTCAAACTTTGCTGTTGTTCGTTAGCTTGCTATGTGTTTCTAGGTGTGACCAGACGATTTTGGTCACGTGATCAAACGGCGTGACCAAAGTCGTTCATGACCTGTATTATTGACTACCGATGCAAGAACCTTCGTATCCTGGCACAGGAACTTTCTTTCGTTAGCACAACACGCACATACACACATTTTCTCCCGTACGAAGTTCTTTTGTTTTTAGCGATGACCACGGGCATCTCCTGCGCCTGCTTCGCAGCCGCAGCATCTGCCCGAAAATGAACCTAATCCAGGGAGTGAGAAAGGCTGGACACACCGCCGGCAGGTCGCTCATGTCCTCGCCTCGCCCCGTTGGGGTCCCAATTAGCCACCGGTATATCGGTACCAAACTGCCCACGCAATTAATCCTTTTGGGGACTCCCCTTAGTCTCCGGTAGTGTACCGGTATATCGGTACCAAACTGCCCACGCAATTAATCCTTTTGGGGGGCCCCCTTAGCCTCCAGTAGTGTACCGGTATATCGGTACCAAACTGCCCACGCAGTTCGTAGTTCGAAGAACTATCGTTTAGGCCACAAATCGTAGTACAGTGGTTACCTCCGGTATTCTACCGGTAATACCGCTAAACGACACCCGTGACACAAGGCCAGTTTTCACCGGTATTCTTCGCCAGGTGTGCCGCCTCACCAAAAACCACAAAAGTATCAGCCACCAGAGACGAAACGTATAAACTGTTCAAAGACATTTGGCCATGTTGAAGTGGACCGAGTTTTTATGAACGGACCACCACCAGCCACCTAAAACCACAAAAGTATTAGCCACCAGAGACGAAAAGTAAAGAGACTCGACTGTTCAAAGACATTTGGCCATGTTGAAGTGGACCGAGTTTTTATGAACGGACCACGGCGCATCTGCGCAAAGCGAACTGCACAAAGCGAATCAGCCGCCTCATTTCAGAATTTGCGCTGTCGAGCGAACGTCGGTAAGATGAGCCCGCACGCGTGGGCGCCGCTGGTGGTGGCTGTGCTCCCATGCGAATACTAATCCTTTGTGGTGGCTGTGGTGCCGTGCAGGGACTCAAGGCAACCGGCCACAACGTCGATTGGGGCGGGGTGGTGCTTCCACTACACCAAGGCAAGGTACGCGTGCGCGCCGCTGGTGGTGGCGATGCTGCGCCGCAAATACTAACTTTTTTATCGTGGTCGTGGTGTCGTGCAGAGCTTCAAGGCAACCGGGCATAATCTCTCGAGGCGGGGTCGTGCTTCAACTACAGCAAGGTACGCGCTGCGAATGCTATGTTTACAGTGATAGTTACCACTGCAAAAAGCTTCTGCTCAGGCACAAGAGGGACGAAATTGATGAAGCAGTACTACTGCAAAAAGCTTCTGCTCAGGCACAAGAGGGACGAAATTGATGAAGCAGTACGTACAGGAGGTGCAGGCACGAGTAGTAATGGGGTAGTACTACTAGTATTACTAGTACTACTCAATTGTTAATATCTCTACATAGTACATGTATACCCATTTCTCGATAGAATATCCTAGGTCATTTTAAAGGTTTACTATTTGGTATTATACCGTTCCAAATACTATACCATTCCATTGAATTGTCCAGAGACCCAGCCACAAATAATCAAACGCTTCCGCTACCCTTCCAGTAAAAACAACCACGCGCCCGTCAAGTACTACTGCACTTTCACCTCCTTCGTATTACATGATGGCCCCCAAGCGAGGCTATGAACCAGTTTCCATAACCGAAATGTTATCGAGCTGATTCAAGACCAGGAGGTGGTGTGTCAGCGCGTGTTGCGCAGCATTTTTAAGTCGATCCAGGCTGGTACGTGTCCGGTGTTAAGACTCGCTAAAGTACCGAAGAAAAAGAAACAAGCACATCATCATCAATTTGTAGCACTTACTAATTTCCATCGTTAGCAACCCAAACTTACTATCGCTATAATACCATGGGATACACCCGCACACTTCGAGGGTAAACTATTAGAATAGCATGCCGCATACTATTTGGTAGACCCCGTTAGTAGCAGAATGCCCCCATTTTTGAAGCCTTGGTAGTTCCACTAGCATGAACTGCTGCAACACTTCTGTTTCTAAGGAGTACATGTATTTATTTGATATTTTAATTGTTTTTTAGATTATGTGATCCTGATTAAGCTCATATTACATGTTCTTTGTGACTGATTGTGTGGGGTGATTATGGATGCTACGCCCCTCTTGGGGCGTAGCCGTTATTTGTAACAGCTTTCTTTTTCTTCGAACTACGTCCAACCCCCCGGGACCCACGGGCCCGGGTAGGCAATACCGCGATTGGTGTTACCGGTATTAATACCGGTAGGCATAGTGGTAGGCATTTTGCACTTTCTCTTGACACACTGCATATTCTTAACTTGCCTGTCCACTATTAATATAAGCGGAGGAGGTCGGTACCGGTACATGTAATATCATGTGGTGCTGAGCTGTCTCACATGGAGTTATTTCGTCCCAGCGGAACTTTTGAGTGCTGTATGTAAAAGAACGCGCACATCATGCACCCGTAAGTACCCCATGATTGTGTGTTTGTCAGGTTGACGAAATGCTCTTCAGTTTACGAGTACAGTAAACATCAGCCGGCTTTTGGTCGTACCGGTAACCACAGTCTGTGGTCCAGTGATCAAATTCATCGAGTGCAGTTTGTACATGGACGACAACACGACATGAACTTCGAAGTACTGGCACGTAAACTTGTACAGTACGTACAGTAATACATGTACAGTGTACAGTCACACCCCTCAATTAGCGCACCCACACCTTCAAATACCATGTCGTATTCGATTGTCTATATTGGGGTATAGCAGCCAATCAGCACAAAGAACTGTTGTTTCCCTGTCAAATCGCTTCGTATCCCCTCTGCGCATATTGAGGGGTACAACTGTACGTGATTTGTCAGAGTGTTGTGCATTGTCATGAAAAAGTCCAAGAGGCGACTCATGATGTGCATGTAACCAGGTGGTTAACACCGTGGTACTGTACCGTATTCTGAGAGTTGAGAGGGGAGGAGAGAGTGTCATTTCACAGTTTGCAGGCGACTGCGCAGTCATGCAGCCATACTTCGCTCTACTTCTCGTCCTTGTCGCTTGTATTGCTACTGTACCACTGGGTGTGGGAGCAAGTCTGACTGCGTCCACTTCGTCGATCGAGAACCCAAACGATGTTCGTGCCAGAATGTTGTTGAGAGAAGGAGGCGAGGACGGAGAAGAGAGGATAAAGCTCAATACCAGTCCCTCCCTATTATCGAAGTTGAAAAACGCGCTCATTCGTAAAAGCACCACTCCCCCGGAGGTACGAGGCTGGATGAAGGAGAAGAAGACACCAGACGACGTCTTCAAGGCGCTGAAGTTGGATGACGAACTGGAGACTGTTCTGGATAACGAGAAGCTACACCTTTGGGTCGACTTCGTAAATAAGTTCAACAAGAAGAACCATGGGCGTGAGGTGACTCTGCTAGGAATGCTCACGAAGACTTACGGAGATGAAGCGTTGGCAAAGGTGTTTGAAACAGCGAAGCAGAACCCGAGTACGGTGTGGATCGCTACTAAGTTGCAGAATGAGCAACAGATCGTGTGGATGCTCAACGGACTCGACCCAGACTTTGTGTTCAAGTGGTTTAAGCTTAATAAGGGAACCGTCGAGGAACTCTTTTCAAACCCAGCTTTGGGGGTTTGGTATCACTTTTTCCACAACCTGAACCAGTTTAACCCTGACAGAGACGTCACTATGATCACGAAATTAGTGAATACTTATGACGACATCCCGTTGGCAAAGGCGATCTCAGCGGCGATGAAGGACGAAAACATGCAACTTGTCGCTTCCAGGTTGCAGGAAGCGCAATTTCAAAAGTGGCGGCTTGATGGGAGGGACCCCGATGCGATCTCCAAATTGCTATTGAAGGATAGGATGGGGTGGAAGAACCAAGGCATTTCCCGAGATTACAAAACATTTTACGAGGATGCTAACAAAGTCGATGATCTTGATACCTCGGTGGTAGTAGCTTCATTGCGCCGTTCTTAGACAATAGTTTCTCGTCGGGCAGTGCCGCACAATGATGAAATGCTTCAAAAAACGGTCCTTCTGAAAGCCTCTAATAGAGGCTTTCAGAAGGACCGTTTTTTGAGAAAAACGGTAGTGAAATACACGTAGTGTTGTCCACACAACTTTTCGGGCACGAACCTACGTGTTTTTCACTTCCGTTAAACGGTAAGGTTGGGCCTTCTTACCGCTTTTTGTAATCCAAAAACACGTAGCAACAAAACACAAGATGCGACGCGAACTAAGCGATTCTAGGCAAGTGCGAGGTCACCAATAACAGAGAGGCGATGAAGAAGACGTTACGATGACTGAGTGCGCGTCATGCTCGATATTTCTCACCCAACTGTGCTCCGACACCCTCGATACGTGCTTTTGCTACGTGTTTTTGATTGACGGTATCATTGAACCCAAAACTTCAGTAGAAAAACACGTACCAAAAGTCGGTATTGTCGATACGTGTATTTGGCTACGTGTTTTTATTTTGCGGTGCTTCTGAAAGCCTCTAATAATATTGTGCTGAAGAAAATTTTAAAATGGAGTTCGTTGCATGGAAAGTTAAATGAAAACCTGTTGAATGACGAGATTTCCTGGAAAATCTCGGGCTCGCAAAGATTGATGTAAACTTGCTCAGTACTATACCATCACACTTGCGTATTATCCCTCTGATCCACCCAGCATTTTCGAATTTGCAGCGACTTGACTAATGAAGAATTTGCCGCCACGGCCAGTGCTTACGGCAGTATCTGTCGTTTGCCGAAATAACTTTTCTCAGTACGCAAGCCTCGTGCCACGCCTTGCTTCTCGTATCGACAGCTTCATCGACTCATTTTCGAGCCCAGGTGCTCTCGTCAAGGCTTGCGAGCGTGGCGACTCAGCACAGTCGCTGCAGTATTTTTTCTCCCGCGAGGAATCAATCTGCTGGCGTGATGCAGTGAAGAAGGCAGCGAAGCGTGGATTCACCCACGTGTTTGAGTGGATGGCGGAGCTGCCTCTAGACCAGGGACCGTGGGCGGCAGATTTTGAAGATACCATCGACATGGCTGCGAAAGGTGGTCACCTAGAAACCATAAAATGGCTGCATGGACATCGAGGGGTTGAATTCTCATCTAAAGCGATGAAGAAGGCCGCTCAGAATGGCCATTTGGGCGTTGTGCAATGGCTGTACGCGAACTGCGAAGAAGGAATCAAAAGTGATGCTGCGGAGTTTGCAGCTTCGGGTGGGCATCTTGAAATACTGCGGTGGCTCCTCAGTAAGCAAGGCGCAACTTGCACCGACTTCGGACTCGAACTTGCTGCTGAAAATGGACACCTGGAAGTGCTGAAGTGGTTGAGTGAGCACGCAAGCCAAGAGTTCAATCCCAGTGTCATGAATATTGCCGCAAGGAACGGCCATCTATCGGCAGTCCAATGGCTTCATGAAAATCGTGAGGAAGGCTGTACGACCGCTGCCATGGATGGAGCTGCTGGTAGTGGGCATCTTGCAATGGTGGAATGGCTGCACAATAGCCGGAAAGAAGGGTGCACTACGGAGGCAATGGACGAAGCTAGCGCTAATGGCCATCTAGACGTAGTGAAGTTTCTTCACGCAACCCGCAGTGAAGGCTGCACGACTTCAGCCATGGATCAGGCCATTTACGGTGGACATGTGGATGTTGCTCAGTGGCTCAAAGACAATCGGACGGAAGGCTGGTCGGAATATACCCCTGAAAATGCAATGGAGCGTGTCGCCGCGGATGGGCATCTAGAAATGCTCAAGTGGCTTCTCACCAATCTACCAAGTGGAAAATACTCCGCCAAAGTGATGGACAGAGCGGCTGAGGCGGGTCATCTCGACATGGTAAAATGGCTACTGTTCTGCGTCCTCGGCGTTCGCGGTCGAGGAGTGCCTTGTTCAAGGTAAATTGCAAAGTGAATTGAAAGTAAGATAGAGCTCGTCGCTCTCTACGGCTCCCTACTGCTCGCCTAGCTACCTAGCTTGCACAGCGTCCTTGGTCGCGTCCTTGGCTACAGTGAAGTGAGAGCGGCGGCTGATGCATCACATCTGACATCTGGAATCTCACGCAGATGCTCATCATCTGGGGGGGGTAAGCTTTTGGTCTGCGACCCAGAACACTTCCCCCTCCGCTTGGAAATCCCCATCAACGCGTAATCAACGTCGTCGACGGGTGTTCCGGCGTCGGCGGTGAGATTGCGCCGAGACCATCGCGTTTACATCTGGTTCGTCGGCGTGAGCAGCACAGTATCGGTCGAGTAGTACTGGGACGTCCGCTTGTAGCGCTGAGTAAGGCTCCCACGTGTTTTCGATAGCCTCGAGTCCGAGCCACTTGACTTCAACTTCCCAGCGTCGTGCAGCATCGTTAAAGCGGACGCCTCGAAAGGCTTCAACTAGATGCCCTCCCTGCGAGTGAAGCGCGTATTGTAGCAAATCTTCGGTGACTCCACGGCTGGCTTCAGCATAAAAGCGGAGTCGGGACACATGGTGAGTCGTCGTCACTTGGGGCGGGTTCAGGCTCTCCACTTCAAACACCCAGTCCGAGACCGCACGAACAATGCGCTTAGGCCCCTGCCAATTGATGGCCAACTTGTTAGCGTGTTGCGTCACCATGGCGACTAGAACGAAATCGCCTACAGAGAAATTCGGCGGCTTGGACTTGCTGGCGCGTCGAGCTCTTGCTTGCATGCGTCTACGATCGCTGGTCTCTGCAACGTCACGGTGCATAGCTTCTAGCGCTTCGGCCATCCGAGTCAAATGCTGTTCTTGACTGTGTTGCAGCACTTCGGCGCTCATTTCCACCACGTGATCGTCCGAAAACGCCACTGCGAGTGGGGTGGTTGGAGGTAGTCCGGTGAAAGCCGTAAGGGGAGCCCGGCCACCAAGTCTGTCTGATGGCTGCTGGTTTAGTGCTGATTGTACCAATCCTAGCACTTGTTCCCACTTGGACGGGGGGAGTCTGCGTTCACTCAGCACTGCACGGAGGCACTTTAGAAGCAACCGATTCACAACTTCAACAGTGCCGTTCGCCCATGGGCAATAGGCTGTTGTGAAATGATGCTGCGAGCCGAGCGTGCGTGCCAGAATCTTCATGACTTCATTGCGAAAATGGGGGCCCTGGTCTGAGACCCACTGCTTTACCACGCCAAATCGCTTGAACCATCCGAGCAAAGCAGACGCGCAAGCTGGAGCATCTGCGGTCAGTGTCGGGTGCAGTTCAACGAAGCCACTGAAATCGTCTTTGACCACCAAGACGTACTTCTTCTGAGTATCCTCGTCAGCAGGTAATGACAGGAAGTCAAAATGGATGACTTCATTCGGTTTCGTAGCGTGGAGAGCGGGTCCGTACGGACGCGGTTCCCTACCGTTCTTCGTAGCAATACAGTGGATGCAGTTGTCGACGAACGCACCAACATCTTCGGGGAGTGACGCCCACCAACACCATCCACTGAGAGCTGATGTTGTGGTTTTCTTGCCACGATGTCCACTACCGCCAGCATGTCCGACAACGCAGAGACGTTGGATCAGGTCACTCGCAGTGCTCGGTATCCAAACTAATCCGCCTTCTGTCTCGTAGCATTCTCGTTCGCGATTCCAAACAACCCCACTGGGTCTACTTGGTTCTTCTTCTTGCACGCCACGGATCTCGTCCATATCGGGCCACTGAAAGGCATCGTCTTCGAGAGGTGATATTGGGCGAACAACTGCGAGCTGCTGTATGCTCGGGCCACGACTGTCCGGTGGTTGCGATGCACATCCCCAGCGACTTAGCATATCCGCCCACGTGTTGTCTTCGCCGCGAATATGTTCGATCACATACTTGTAGGACGTCATTGTCATGGCCCATCTCTGCAGCTTGTCAGCTCGGTAACGCTGCATTGCCGTGTCCGTGGCAAAAGGGTCAAACATGTAGACGAGGTTGCGGTGATCAGTGAAGAGATGAAATCCACCCGGTCGTAGAAGCAGATACTCGAGTCGCTTGACAGACTCCACAATAGCGAAAGCTTCCTTCTCGATCGTTGGCCACCGGGATTGCGCCGGGGTGAACTTCCCACTCAAAAAGGCCAGCGGAGTGTGCTTTTGCTGACTCAGAGGTTTCGACAGGTCGCTCTGGTCAACCCCCGTACAGATCGCGCCCCAAAAATCTTGTGACGCATCACAGTAGAGACACACCTCCTTGCTCGCGTCGGGATGAGCGAGCGGGACCATATCACACAGAGCCTGTCGAATGGCTCTCAAAGCATCGACGTGCTCTTGGTTCCACCCAACTGCGGCGAGATGTACGCGAGATAGCTGCTTGGTCTTGCGTCCTCCCGCTATCTTAGCTGCCGCGTCGATCACCGCTAGCAACGGCGACACCATCTGCGTGTACTGCGGAATATTCTGGCGCATCCAGTTTACAGCGCACGTGAATTGTTGAAGCTGGCCTGCATTAATCGGGTCGGGCATTGCCACCAGACCCTGAATTCGTGACGGGCAATGGCGGATGCCTTCCTTGCTGACGATCTTGCCGCACCACCGAGCTTCCTGTTGGTAGAAATGGCATTTCCCTGGGTGAAGCTTCAGTCCAAAGCTCTTGCAGGCCGCGAGAACTCTCTCCAGGACCTCCGACATGTTCACCGGGTCCAGTGCGTACCCTAAAATGTCATCAAGCCAGGCTAGGACACCTTGGTACAGAAGGGGTCGGAAGACTTCCTCCACCACGTGCTGGCAGTACGCCACGGCGTCCGTGCCTCCCATTAGGACTCGGGTGGGCGTGATAATTCCACGGTGGGTCATGATGGAGAACATCTCCTGAGAGTCGCGGTGCAGGGGCAACTGCCAGTAACCACGAAACCAGTCGAGTGTGAAGTAGCAGGTCGACTTCTCCAGCAGTCCCAACGCCGACTCCAGCACCGGCATTGGCCACTGGATTGGATCGGTTCTCTCGTTCACCGCCCGGGTATCCACAGTCATTCGATAGGTCCCAGGCTCTTGTTTGGCCACAATTCGAGGAGGAGATGCCCATCTGCTGCTCGGATTCGTGTACGCTAGTCCACTCGCTAACAGCTCGTCCACATGCTGGTCCAAGTACTGCATGTGAGCCGGCGGGTAACGTCGGGCGCTGATCCGTACAGGCGTCGCTCCTTCTCGCACCCGAACACGGAGAGGTTCGACTCGGATGGGTGGATCCTGTCCGAAGCTCACTCGAAAGACGTCTCGGTACTCGACGAGCAGTTCTCGCAGTTGGGTCACAAGAGGCTCGGCAAGTCCCGCATCAGCTGCCTCTTGGACTCGTTCCTCCAACAATCTTGTCACCATTTCATCAGCTTCTAGAGGGCCGGCTTCTGGAGTGGCCGTCCGCAAACGTTCATCAATCCCCTGCTGACCACGACTGTCATCTTGAAGAGCCTTCACTGCACCCTCCTCGGTTGCGAGGTCCTGCAGATCCCATTCAGGCCTGGTACCGTAAGCTTTAGCGAGAATCGCATCAACTGAGTAGCCAAGCCGCTCCATTACGGGGCGGGACAGCATCATGGTCAGCGGCTCGGCGTCGTCCCCAAAGATCCAAGCTGGGGTACGTCGTAGCAGCAGCGGTCCAGCACTGGTGTAAATCTTGATCGTGTCGAACCAGGCCTTCTGCGTTACCGTGAGCGTCTTGCCGTCGAACATGGACAATGATCTCGGAGTACACGTCTCCACTCGTACCGACACACCATTTCTCTCCAGATGCGCGACCAATGAGCGGCTAGCAATGTTCACATCAGCTCCAGAGTCCAACAGCACTCTGTCCAGCTCCAGGACACCTTCGATCATCACCTGACATGTACTACCAGTGTCCTTCGACCCATCCGGCAGCTGAAGAGCTTTAACACCTTGGGCTGGCGGAGCCGTGCGAGTGGCCGTCTGGGCGACAGTGCGTTTCTCACGCCATTCGCGAAGAAGGGTCTCAGCTTCTCCGGGTTTCGCTTGGGGGCAGTCCTTCACACGATGGGCAGTGCTGTGACATTTCAAGCATGCCCGCTTCCCGCTTGCGCCAGGCAGTCCGTTGGCGTTCGATCTCGCTGAAGCCCCTTTTACAGCTGGTTTCTTACTCTCACCGCGTTTTCCTCCCAACGGCGCAGGCTGCGGTTTCTTGGCAGTCGCCGGCTCCCATCGCAGGTACTCCTTACAGCTGGCCCGAAGCCACTTGATGAAGGCAACCACGTCCTTGTAGAGGGGCTTGTTCGCCTCGCGCGCCATCTCATTCTTGATTGTTCGTCGAAACTCCTCCGGAGAGAGAGTGTCGATGAGGTAGTTCACAATCTTCTTCGGCTCGCCCTTGACCATCCACTCCATGTTCGCTTGCTCCAATACTTGGTACATTTCGTGTGCCAGCTTGGACACACGAGAGTCAGCATCGGTTAGGCTCACGTCCATGCGGAGCTTCTCCTTCATCAGAGCCTTCACCTTGTCGAAATCCAGCTCGCCCACGATCCGACCTTCCCAAAAGTAATCGATCCAGTCCTTCTCTGTGATGTCGTCGAGCGATTTGCAGATGTCAAACATCGCAATCAGACGCCGACGCTCATCTTCAACACAGGCTCCGACGGGCATTCGGAAGGGACGGAAGAACGCCGTTTCCAAGGCCGATAGTTGACGGCAGTAGGCCTCATAGTCCTTCATGAAGCGCTGCTTTTCCAACGCCGTAGACCCTCGGAAGGTTGGCGGCTTTGGCAGAGTCGGCATCGTTTGCACACGCTTGCCCAGCTCCGATGAGATCACCCGGTCTTGTTCCGACCTCGAGCGCGTGGTATCACCACTGACATCTTCCATGTCTACATCATCCTCACCGCCATATTCGCGGCGCGGCATGGCGAAAGGGCCACCGGATGCAGCATGTAGAACCCGTAGGCTGGTCCGTCGAGCATTTGAGCCGCGTTCGGTGTTAGCGTCGGGTTCTTCCAAGTTGGCGGGCACAGCCGCCGGCGGAAGGGCCCCGGGGGCAGCAGTGTCAGCGTTTTGGTCGTTCGGGTCAAAGTCCCCAGCAGGTGGCGCTACTTGTTCTTCCATCGTGAAGCCCGCCATCCGTGACGAGCTGGCGGATCGGCGAACAGTTGAAGCGCCTAGCGCTCACTTACACAGCGAGGCGTTGGCTTGCACAGCGAGGTGTGGGCTTGCACAGCGAGGTGTCGGCTTGCACAGCGAGGTGTTGGCTTGCACAGCGAGGTTTCCGCTTGCACGGCGGGAGATCGGCTTGCACAGCGAAGAGTCGGCTTGCACAGCGAAGAGTCGGCTTGCACAGTTCGACCCAGCAATTAGTACACAGTACTAAAGCTAGCTTTGTTCTGCGTCCTCGGCGTTCGCGGTCGAGGAGTGCCTTGTTCAAGGTAAATTGCAAAGTGAATTGAAAGTAAGATAGAGCTCGTCGCTCTCTACGGCTCCCTACTGCTCGCCTAGCTACCTAGCTTGCACAGCGTCCTTGGTCGCGTCCTTGGCTACAGTGAAGTGAGAGCGGCGGCTGATGCATCACATCTGACATCTGGAATCTCACGCAGATGCTCATCATCTGGGGGGGGTAAGCTTTTGGTCTGCGACCCAGAACAGCTACATGAGAACAGAACGGAGGGCTGCAGCACGGAGGCGATGGATAAAGCAGCCGCGAACAACCACTTGGAGATTGCAAAATGGCTACATGCGAATTGCCGCAAAGGATGCACCCTGGAAGCTTTCAGGCTGGCTGCGATGAACGATAACGTGGAGGTGTTGAAATGGCTGTACCGGACTCAACCGCGAGAAGCTGCACTTACCCCCAGGTTTCGACTGGCAAGGATCGCCAACATGTCCTCCGTTTTCGGGCCGTGTCCCCGTGTGGCGAAGTGGCTTTACGGGAGTGGGGAGCCGATGCCCGGAATTGTGGAGAATGCGGCTCAGAACGAGGGAAGTCTCGAGTTGATCCAATACGTCGTAAAGCGAAGCCCCTGTAAGAACACCAAGGATGTGCGAGTTGCGGCACAGCACAAAAATGTGGTGATCATGCGATGGCTGCTCGAGCAATTTAGTCAGCTTGACGCTGACTTGGTGTCCTATTTGGTCGGCGAGTTCGGCTACACGGAAGTGCTGGCGATTCAAACGGAGAGCAATCGGTTGTCTGCGATCGCGTCTGCAGCACGCCGAGGTAAACTCGACGTTGTCAAGCAGCTCTTCAAGGGGGACCGTGAACGATTCGCAGGCACGCAGCGGATCATTGACGAGGCGGTGCAGGCTGGCAAGAAGAATGTCGTGCAGTGGCTGCGCCAACACGTCGACTACGAGGATCGCTACACTTGGGCTTTCAGACCGGCTGTCGGTCGTACCAGAGCTCGGGATGAAGATATGCCCCAAGGGATGTTGGGAGATGGGAAGCGTGGGCGATTCGTGTAAGTTGGGCAGGAGGCGGGTGGCCTGAGCGGCACTGCGTTTGCAAATGGCCGTAACGAAAAAAGTGATAAGCTTACTTAAGTATAGTACTAAGACAGGAGACCGGCGACGGAAAAGACCTCGGAGCGGGAGAATAAACACTCCACGAGAGTAGCAACCTCAGGCAATCCAAGTTTTTGCAATCACGTTAGTTCTGCAGTGATCCAACAATGACATAAGACGGCACAATAATACAAACCTCTCTTCGGGTTTCATTGAGCTTCGAGAGCTTTTAGTTTGAATTGTCGAGGCTCCAAAACTCTCTGATATCTCCGGACATCGTGCTCGGGATATGACAACTCTCCGCTGCTACGTGCATCTGCTGGCTGCACACGTGCAGAGTCGCAGAATATTCTCTCGCTTCATCCACGGTTGCGTCGTTCAGCTGCTGCTGCAACGCCAGTAGTCTCTCACCAACGGCCGAGACCGTTTTCGCGTTATGAGCTGATGATATCAGCCCAAAGGGTAGCAAGTCGCTTGCGGTGTCCATGTTTGCGATCTCAGCTCGTGCAATGCTCATCAGATATTTTTCATGACTCGAAGACCGATTCCATGATAGAACGCACGCCATCACGTCGAATAGGGCGCGGCGCTTAAACCTGTCTGCGCTGGTAGAAAAGTCGAGGGAGGACATGCCTCGACTGAACGCGTCGATCACGTCCAGAAGCGAAGAAACGTTTTCTCCGGGTCGCGTGTGTTGAGCAATAAGAGCTCCGATTCGAGCCATAAGCGGTTGCAAGTAGGTGCCGACGAGGCTGTCGTCTGTCCATTCTTCGAAGTCGTGACGCAAAATCGACTGGAATGCTAAAGATGCCTCACGCTTCGAGATAGTCAGGACACCGAGCTTAGCTAGCTCGACAACGAATACGCCGTTTCTCCACCAACTCCACATCGAAGAATTCGACACAGACGCCATCAAAAACGTGTCAGCAATGCTACGCTCGCTGTAATTCACCTTCGACAGAACGCGCGTGGCGAATTGCTCAACGAAAGGCGAGGCCTGTAGTCCGAACGGAAGCTCCACGACCATTTTTTCGCGAATAACCTGATTAACCATGTCCAACGAAGCCTCGGGGATGCGACAAGTGGATGTTAACACCTCACGTAGCATATCCGTCCAGCTGTCGAAAAGCAACGTGCTACTGCTGCTCGACGTATCACGGCGCCAAACCTCCTTGAGAATGTCGAATAGATTCGTCACAAGAGCCCGAAGAACATCAGTGGGAAGACGAGTAGCTGCTAACGAAAGCGACGCGATCAGCTCAGCCTGAACCGCTGTATCAGCATTCGAAAACCATGTGCTTGACAGCAACTCGGCCGTCAAAAGCTCATCACAACTGCCTTGCGTGGCAGCGAATCGAATACAGGCGACGCTAGTACCAGACGAGCAAAATCGCAGCATTACGCGATGGGTAAATGAAGAATAGTCCAGCAACGGAAGCACAGACCCCGTCGATGCCAAACAGCCCAACAGGGATTCTGCTATATGCGTGTCTGCGATAGTTCCAGTGTTCGATGAATTACCCGATGGATTCGTTTGCCGCAGCCACTCGAGCGTTTTCGACAGCAAGGTGTTTGTTGGGACAGAGCGGACTTCGACGTTGAACGATTTCTTCTTTTGAGAGACGTAGAACCCATCAGCTGCACGCGCAATAGCACCAAGCACTGCACTTGAATAAGCGGAATTTCGTTCAGCCTCCGCTCGAGCTAACTTCACCAGGGTACCGATCGTGTTGGAATCAAGCGTAAGCTCCACGTTCCCATTCGTTTTCTGTTTTGCGGCGATAAATTCTCCAGAAATGCCAAATGCCAAGTGGAACAAGTTCGCGATACCGGATATCATTAATGTGCGCACCGCGTGACCTTGCTGACTCTCATCTTCGAGCGCTCCTTGAATCTGCTCGACGACCAACTTGGTTTGATTTTGGATAGTCCCAGGAAAGCCCCCAAACGATTCGAAATGGCACAGTACATGAGCTGCAGCCATCACCAGCAAGCCCTTGTCGAGGCTATCCGCAGCAGAAGTGGCAGCACGCTCGATGCAACTAGCAACAAAACTCTCCAGGCTAGACGAGGGTGCCAAACTAAAGTGCACACACTCCAGTAGCACAGGTCCAAGCGCGATAGCTACAATGGTAGCAGAGCTGCCTGCTTCCCACACAGCAGCAAGAACCCGTTGCACATTGGTCAGCCAATCCAGGCGTTTGATGCTCGAGAATCCACTACAGAGGCGCGCCAACCCCATCAACGACGCCCACCGCAACAAAATTCCATCACCTGAACTATCTTGGTCATAATCAGCAAAAACCTTTTCGATGGAGGTGTCCGCTCCGATTGTTTTGTTAAGAGGGAACACCATATCACCATTAGATGACGAAGACATGGCTTGCCTTGTCTGGTCAGGGAGTAGGAATGATACGAGGAGAAGTTCGGCAATCGGCTTTACTCGCTGCTGCCTCCACTCGTTCACCTCGTAGGCTTCCAGCTCGTCTCCATTCGTATAGAGAGCTGCAATGTGACTCAGTCCCAACAAAGTGCAGGTACCCAAGAGCTGATCGGACGCGTTACGATACAACTCCATAAAAATCTCCTCGATCTTCTGCAGTTGAATGCAGAAACTCTTGCAGTCTTCACTCGCATCAACTTTTCGTCGACCAAACGAGAGCTGGAGTGCTATCAAAAATCCAATCGAGGACACTCGAACCTCACTGACGTCCCCAGAAAACACACGAGCCTGCTCAATTGCCAGTGCTAGTCGACGAGATAGCTCTACGACCGTTTCTTCGTACTTCACGCGCAATTGGGGATTCTGCCAATGCCTCGATTCACACAGTTGTCCTGCAAGCGCGCCGGCAGCTAATGCGCCTCCTATTTTGTTTGGGTTATCGTTTAGCAGTGAGTTTAGCAAATCAGTCACACCTTCCGAAAACACACGGAAAGCAACATCAGCATCATCGACACCAACCGGTGTCTTGAGCTCCGCTAGCTCGTCAAGTGAAGAAGCAAACGTTGCCATAAAGCCCCTCCATCCTTCCATCAAGGCCTGAATACGCAATAACGCATCGGCTGATGCGCCCGGTGATGCCCACGGGAGTTCCATCGCCTGCAATACGGACGATACCGTCTCTACCAACTCATCCACATTTTGCGTCGCCAAGCGTACAAGCTTGTCCTTCCGCTTGACGTTTTTCGCATCAATCAATGACTTAGGTTGATAAGTCAACAAGAAGCCACTCAAATCGGCAGTAGCCGGGGTAATTGAAAACATAGCTTGCACCTCCGCTCTTGATGGCAAAAACGCCTTCATTTCCTTGGTTGCTGCAGCTGAAACAACCAGGCCTGTTTGCTGAGATTGCTGCTGTCCTGATACTGCAGATGTCATTCGCTGTCCTCGTCCAACTCCAGCAGTTAGCTTCGTACTCTCGTGCTCGATAACCTTTGCCACGAGGTTTTCGATCTCGACGCGAACAGTGGGGTCACGCTCGTTCTGTAGACGCTGCATTAAGTCGTCGAGTTGCTCCTTAACTTCATCTTCCGTCATTTGGTCGTCATCATCGCTATCTTGGCCCGCACTATCAGCGGCCGGCATGCACAGTCCTAGCATATTGAGAGGAAACTGGCACATCGCCGCATAAGCAGCTTTACGAACGTTAGGATATTCGCTGTCCGCAAACCCCCAGGCCTGATCTAGCAGCTTTGACGCGTGCTTTTCATTTGCTGCGCTCTCAGCACCGCCAAGTGCGTAAAAGCAGCACAAGCGCTCTTGGAAAAGGGGTTCGTCAGCACACATCACCTTGTTCTTGCGCAGTTTTTGAGCGATAATTTTGAACGCAACGTAAAAGTCCAAACAATCTCCTCCACACAATGCGGTGATAGCATCCATTGCCATTGAAACAACCGACTCCAGCTCGTCTTCCAGAAACCCTTGAATGGATGAAATGAACTGCACACCCAGCTCGGGGTCCTTTTCGCAAAGCGTCTTGATCGTCGCCATCTTTACAACATGGCGCTCTACGTCCTCATCGGGATCGGTAGCTTCAAGCAGCATAGTTTCCAGCCGTGGGAACACTCGGGACTCATTTCGCCACACTTCGTACATGAGTTTGAGCGCCATGGGCCGCATTTTTGTGGCCCCGTTCATGCTGTCAATCAGACGAAGAACGATCCGCATAGTGTCTGTCGTCGTAGCAGCCAGCGCTGCCAGAGAATACAAACAAGAAGTTATCCATTCACCAAAAGCTCGTCCCGACGTAGTCTTGGCATTTCCAGTCGGGTGCTGGGACACGAGGAATACGAGACTCGCCACGAGCGACTTCGTTGAGTCGGCGCCCCAAAATTTCAAGCTGCTGCTAACTTGACGTTCCAAGCAATTTGCCGCACAAAGTCGAAGAGAAGAACGCTCATCAGAGAGCAAAGCCACCAAAAGTAGCGCTAACCATTTGTCCGTCGAGTTGTTCTTGGAGTCGGGAGATTCTAGTTCCTGAGACTGGAAGAGGGAGCTCAACCAACGCTGACATCCTCCTTCCTCGCTTATCAGCCGCACAGCTGAGCGTGCGTGAGTCGCAGTTTCCGTCGGGGCAGAATCCTTTTCAATCTCCATATGAGGACGAAATTCACTCGTCGACTTGATCTCCATGACCAGCTTTAGCAGTTCCGACACAGCGCTGCCATGCAACGAAATCATCGACGACAGCGGCAGCAGAAGAATTTCCACGTACACACTGCGGCCATTAGACACAACGTCGCGTCCAAATTCCAACGTGTGGGTGAGCACCCGCAGCAGCAGTCGCTGCTCCATCGGCGTCTCGCACTTGTCCAACAAGAAGTACGCCGTAGAAGTGAGAAACTCCGAGCACCAGAGCGCCTCAGGCACAGCTTGAGCCAGTTGCTCCAGCGACTGCAGCAGAGCCAGCACGCCCTCGCCCTCCCCCGTCAGAATCTGCGTCGACTCGAGCACGAACTTCGCCGCTCGTTTGGCCAGCGCCGCCTGCTCCTTGCTGTGAGTCAGAGAGCTCAGCAGCTCGACCGCTAGGGCCACGTGGACGGCGTAGGTCGCTCGGGAAAGCTGCGAGTGCGGCACGAGCTCCAGCGCCTGCACAAGGACGCGGGCTACAGCTGTCCTCAGAGCTTCGTGGTCCTCCGAGTGTCCACCAAAGTGCCATGCGATGCGGCTGAGCGCGTCTAGCACTGAGGCTTTGTGTCCCTCAGATTGATTTGTGTCCATGAGGACACTTTTGAGGACAGGCGATATTATTTCAAGCGTCATCATGACGCGACGGTAGTCCATCTGATAACTGAAAAAGGGTCCATCTGAAGCTGTGAGTGCCGCCACGTAACCAGACAGCACGCCGTTGTTGGCGCTAAACACCTTGAGCAGCACTTGACGCTGGGTGGACACATCAAGCGTCTCCAAGAGGTGGACGCCTGCCTGAAGCAGCACGAAGCCTAGGTACTGCGCCTTGCCTGACGGTTCGGAGCAGATGGCGGCCGCTTGTTGCAGTTTAGCATACAAACTCTCAGTAAACGGGGAAGAGTGATGGTCCTTGGCGCAATCCTGCAGTGCTGTAATAATAGGGAAGTATCCGGGGTTAGAGGGGTATCACGTATCAAAGGCTAATGAATATCACGCATCGCAGGCAGACAGAGGCTCCACGCACCTAGCACGAGATGCTGCGACTCGGAGAGTGACTCGCAGGCGATGAGGCGGTCCACGGCCTGCTCCATGGCGCTGGAGGCCGCAGCAGCCGTCTCGGCACGTCGCAGCGCCTTCAGCAGCGCCGCCAGCGTCGGAGCCGCGCCCGCCATTGTGAAAGTTAGATGTAGGAAAGTGTATCCAAGTCGGTAACGGTGTGGGGCACACAAGAGTATGTGCATTACATCAGATATATCTGTAGCCATCTCAGAAGTATTTTTAAACTTGATTCCAGTATGGTTCTAGTACCTCCCATAACGTATATAGGCACACAACTTCCACACCAAAATCCTTCAGAACTTCATATTTTGTCGTGCCCTCGTCACTGTACCACCTCGGAGGATCTGCCGCGTAGCCGCCCACAGTCGCCGCCGCTCTTCCATCAGCATGTTCCCGTCCATGGCCGGCCTGAATCCGTCGTACCCGTCGCAGGGTCCGCCTCCCGGAGGCATGGCGCCCCCAGCGCCCAGCGGCGCCCCAGGCGCGCAGCGTCCGGCGGGCGGCAGCAACCCCAGCTACTTCACGGACAAGAAGAAGGGCGAGGTCAACGAGCTCAAGAACGTACGTGGCGGGTCCTCATACTTGATATGTATCCATATTCATGGTCTCTCTAATCTGATACTAATGTGATTTAATTAATTATGACAGCTCCTGCGCGAGGTGACCGTGGAGAAGGACGTGAAGCGCAAGCGCGAGATCATCAAGAAGGTGATCGCGTACATGACGCTGGGCATCGACGTGTCGCGCCTCTTCAGCGAGATGGTGCTGTGCGTGGACACGAAGGACCTCATCTCGAAGAAGATGGTGTACCTGTACCTGACCAACTACGCGCAGAAGAACTCGGAGCTCGCCATCATGTGCATCAACACGCTGCTCAACGACTGCCGCAACGAGGACCCGATGGTGCGCGGACTGGCGCTGCGCTCGTTGTGCTCGCTGCGGCTGGACTCGATCCTCGAGTACATCCACGACCCGCTGCAGTCGTCGCTCACGGACACGAGCGCGTACGTGCGCAAGACGGGCGTCATTGGCATCCTGAAGGTCTACTCGCTCAACCCGGAGATCATCAAGGAGAGCGACATGATCGACACGCTGTACAACATGATCCGCGACCGCGACCCGCAGGTGGTTTCCAACTGCCTCGTGGCGCTCAACGAGATCATGGCCGACGAGGGCGGCATCGCCATCAACCAGCCCATCGTCATGCACCTGCTGAGCCGCATCACGGACTTCAACGAGTGGGGCCAGTGCAACATCCTCGAGATCGTGGCCAAGTACAAGCCCACGGGCCCCGACGAGGTCTTCACCATCATGAACACGCTGGAGCAGTGCTTGCGCGTGTCGAACAGCGCCGTCGTGCTGGCCACGGCCAAGTGCTTCTTCAACCTCACGCAGACGCGCGGCATGGAGCAGATCCAGGACCAAGTGCACGAGCGCATGCGCCAGCCGCTGCTCACTCTGATGGCCGGAGGCAGCCATGAGATCAACTACTGCGTGTTGCACCACATTCTGCTACTTGTAGGCAAGAAGCCGCACATCTTCAGCCGCGACTACCGCCAGTTCTACAACCGCTACAACGAGCCCACGCACGTCAAGTACGTCAAGATTGATATTTTGGCTCTGGTCGCCGATGGCGCCAATGTCGCTGACATTGTGACGGAGCTGAGCGAGTACGTCACCGACGTGGACCAGGAGCTGGCTCGCCGCGCGATTCGCGCCATCGCCGACATTGCAGTGAGCCCGAACCTTTCCGTAAACACGGTTCCGCAGCAGTACCCGGGCGGTGGTAACGTGCCGGAGGCGTACGGCCAGCAGGCGGCGGAGCAGCTCGTGGAGCAGATGCAGGATCACATCATGGACACCATGGTGGACTTCCTGGAGCTGGACCTGGACTACGTGCGGGACGAGAGTCTCGTTGTGATGAAGGACCTGCTGCGCAAGTACCCCGAGAAGCGGCACGACGTCCTCCCCGTGCTGGCTCGCATTATTGCCTCGGTGGAGCAGCCCGCCGCCAAGGCTGCGGTCGTGTGGATGCTGGGAGAGTTCGGCCAGGACCTGCGTCGCGCGCCGTACGTTCTGGAGAAACTCATCGACGAATTCAACGACGAGGCCGCTCCGTCCGTTCTGCTGGAGCTGCTCGCCGCGACGATGAAGCTGTTCTTCAAGCGACCGCCTGAGGTGCAGAGTATGCTGGGCCGCCTGCTGGGATCGGCTATCAACGAGTCCAACCACCAGGACGTGCGTGACCGTGCGCTGCTGTACTACCGTCTGCTCGAGCAGCAGCCAACGGAGCAGGCGGCCGCCATCGTGGCGCAGTTCCGCACGGAGGAGACCGTGAGTGTGTTCGCCGAGTCCATCGAGACGGATCTCAAGGACAAGTTGTTCCAGGAGTTCAACTCGCTCGCGGTGGTGTACAACAAGCCCAGCGAGCTGTTCGTGTCGTCTTCGCGTCTGGCGGGCACTGCCGCCCCTCTCGAGGACGACGAAGACGAAGAGGACGACGACGAGGCCGAGAGCTACAACAACGGGGCTCCTCAGCAGCAGCAGCCACCGCAGCAACAGCAGCAGCGTCAATCTGCTCCGCCTCCGCAGCCGGCAGCCCCTAGCATGGACTTGCTGGACATGGACTTTGGGTCGGCATCCAGCGGCCCTCCGCCTCAAGCAGCCGGCCCCGCCTTCGCGCTAGTCCCGACCCCCGTGATGGATGCGCCCACGTTCCAGGGTCATTGGGGCAGCCGCCCTGTGGTGGCGGAGGTCGTGGTTCAGCTGCCGACGCTGCCCCCGCAGAGCGAGCTAGAGCAGGCGTTTGCGTCGCGTGGCATCGTGACCATGGCCTCGGGTGATGTGGGTCCACAGTACAAGTTTTTCTTCTACGCGCAGGACACGCAGGGCCGCTACTTCCTTTCGGAGACGCTCGTCGACAAGGCTAGCAGCACGCTGCGGGCCACCATCAAGGGCGAGGACGAGGCGTCAGGGTCGCAGTTCGCCGAAGTCATGCGCCGCATCCTGTTCGGTTGATCGAGTTGGTAGCGACGGCTGTAGTAGGTCTTGTAATGTGTGATACACTTCTAAAGCAACGCGCGCTTGTCCTGTCTTGGAGGATACTCTTGCCCTTGCCAACCTACAGCGCTGCTAACAACACTCAAGGCGACGATGTACTATTGCGGTCAGCACTACTGCAGATAGATAGATACAGGATTCACTCACTCAATCGACAAGTGGACAAGCGTAAAATATCCACTGCTGCATACCAAGGTTGTGATCGTTATGATTTCTACATCGCGAAAGACTGCGTCTGCTGCTGAGCAGCCTGTTCGTCGAGTTGAGTTGATCCGGACTCACCGTCCGAGGAGGTTTGAGCTATTGATCGGGCTGAGGTTGCTGCAATTTGTCGAGAGACCTGTTTGAGCCAGGTGCATGAAGATCATTGTCCACGCTGTGGTACCTCCGCAGCGACTAACCTCAGAATGATTACTCTGGGAATCACCAGCATCACCTGAAATTCACAACGCCTCCGGGTATAGAAATCCAGGCTCACTTCGTTACAGACACCGCGGTGATACAGTCAGTTAGTATCGCGTGCGTCAAAGTCTTTGACTCGGAGGAGCATGAGTCACACACTCACAACGTTAATTAAAATACCTTTGGCTGCAGTAGCGCTGCGGTGCCGCATCTGTTGTCCCACGTAACGGAATGCTTGTTTCAGCGAGTGCCGCTGGCAACCGTAGTGGGTACAGCGAATCTCTTCGCTAAAGACACTCCTCACTCTTCAATTTGCCAATCCCCCCAAACTCTCGCATCTCAAACGCCGCACCCGAATAGCCTACCGGTAGTTCTTCCGTTCGACTCACTGCCATGGACCAACCTCTGACGGTCAATGCGCCTGCATCGTCGCCAGCCAAGCGCTCCAACCTGCGCTTCGTGCCCACGCTGCTGCGCAAGAACTGGCTGCTCAAGCGCAAACACCCCATTGCACTCTTCTTCGAGGTGCTCACGCCCGTGCTCTTCATTGTCGTCATGGACCTCGTACGTATCACCAGCACCGACAAGACCGTGCCTTCCGGGTTCTCTTCAGGCACTAAGTCCTACAACCTCTTCAACCCGGACGGCTGGTCGCTCGTGGGGTCGAGCTCGACGCCCATGTTCGCCACGCCCGAGACGACACTATCCGGACTAATGCTGCACCTGGCCTACATGTCGTTCGACTACGGCCGCCTCATGAAGACCTTCACTTCGGAGAATCGTACCATCTGCGAGCGCGAGCTGGCACTTGGCGGTCGCGTCAGTCTCAACACGTCGTCACCTTACGCCCTCCCATCGGAGTGTGAAGGTCGCGTGTCGCCATTCAAATTCGCCATCGCACCGGACGATGACTTCACGCGGAACTACTTCTTCGAGACGATGAAGCAGTGGTATCCGACTATTGTCATAAATGACTCATCGAACGCGTCACAGCTTGTGATCCCGTCGTTCGAGGACAGCACGGTGTTTTTCGACACGGAGGACGCCCTGGAGAAGTACGTCAAGGGGTCAGACTACGCCAAGACCGCAGCTCAGCCGCGCATTTTCGGTGCTATCGTCTTCACCACTTACCCGACGGATGCCAGTGCCATCGGCCAGCCCGCTTCTATTGAGTACACGCTGCGCCTGAACAGTACTTATGTCGGTGACAGCGCGGACAATCGATACATCCCGAGAACTGTTGGTAGCGATGGCGCTTCAGCTTGGAATTCCTTTGAGCGCAAACTTGAAACTACAGAGTATCAGCAGTACACGACGAACGGGTTCATGACGCTGCAGACGCTCGTCACTCGCTTTGTCAACTGCTTGCCCGACTGGGACGCCAGCACCAAAACCACTACGGGGGCTTGCAAAGTGAACGCATCTACCGCACTGTCCTCGGGTGATCTGGATCTGCGTCTGCTGGAGACCGTTATCAACGACCCCGCTACGAAGGATGCTGACGCCTTGTTCAGCCAATTGTTCACCGAGTCATCGCCTCTCAGCTCCGACGCTGCCGACTTGCAGCTGGACAGCACTACTCGTGAAGCTCTACTGACACCACTTCGACAGGCACCACAGCCGTACCTCGGGTCGCTCGTCACGCCATTCCCCATCAATTCGTTCGCTTCCTCTTCATTTTACGATGCCGTCACAAACGCGTTCCCCATCTTCTTCATCCTCACGTACTTGCACCCGTTATCGAAGATTCTCGTTGGCCTGATGTCCGAGCGAGAAACAAGGTCGCGTGAGCTCATGAAAATTCTCGGTGTTAAAGAGTCCAGCATCGTGATTTCTTGGTACTTGACGTACATCGTGATCCTGTTCGTGAGCTGCGTGCTGCAGGCCTTAGCGGCCGGTGCCAAGTTGTTCCCGAACACGAATGTCGTGCTGCTGTTTCTGTTCTTCTTCCTCTTCAGTATGAGCGTGCTGGGCTTCGCATTCATGATCAGCTCCATGTTCTCGAAATCGCGCACGGGTGTTTATGTCGGCTTCATCACATTCTTCATCATGTACGGCGTGACAGGAGCCTTTAATGACTCATCGTCCGAATCGTCCAAGAACATCACGTGTCTGCTGGCCCCTGTCGGACTCGTCTTCGGCATCAACTCACTCGCGACTTCAGAAACATCGCACGTGGGGATTTCGTTCGCAACCGCGTCGCAGCGTATCGACAACTTCCGCTTCTCGACGGCGCTCTGGTATTTCGCGCTTGACACGATATTGTACACGTTGCTGGGGCTGTATTTCGAGAAGGTAATCCCCAAGGAGTACGGCACGCCGGAGAAATGGTACTTCCCACTACGGGCTTCGTACTGGAGGAAGTCCAGGAAGTTTGTAGCATCGGCACAGATGAATGAGAACGGATCTGCTGTGCAGGTGGACATGAACCGCAACATTGAGCCGGTGAGCGCTGACTTAAGGGAGCAAGAGAGATCGGGTGAGGCGCTTTCTGTGCTAGGCCTTCGCAAGGTTTTCCCCGTACCCGGTGGCGAGAAGGAAGCTGTCAAGGGGCTACATATCAACATGTACTCGGGCCAAATCACATGCTTGCTTGGACACAATGGTGCTGGCAAGACAACGTTGATTTCCATGCTCACGGGCGTGACACCTCCGACGGCAGGCGACGCCACCTTCCACGGGCTCTCGTTTCGCGAAGACATGGACGAGATCCGCGAGTCACTCGGTATTTGTTTCCAGCACGACGTCCTCTACCCTGAATTGTCCGTCCAAGACCATCTTGAATTTTACGCTCGCATCAAAGGATATACGGGCGAAGCGCTCGCGGATGAAGTCACAGCCAAAATCGGCGAAGTTGGTCTTGTGGACAAGCGAGACACGATCACTAGTGCGTTGTCTGGAGGCATGAAGCGCAAGCTATCCGTAGCTATTTCGCTTCTTGGAGACAGCTCGCTCGTGTTCCTGGATGAACCAACGTCGGGCATGGACCCGTACTCTCGACGGAGCACATGGGAGATCCTGATGGGGAACCGACAGAACCGTGTGATGGTGTTGACGACGCACTTTATGGACGAAGCAGACATCTTGGGTGACCGCATCGCTATCATGGCTGAGGGCGAGCTCCGCTGCTGCGGGTCAGCGCTGTACCTCAAGAACCAATTTGGAGTGGGCTATAACTTGACGATCGTGAAGGAGGAAAACTGCAACGACGCGAACGTGATCGACTTTGTCTCGCGATATATTCCATCGAGTCGTGTGCTGAGCAACGTGGGCACCGAAATCGCGTTCCAGCTGCCTCTGGATAGTTCATCTCAATTCCCAGAGATGTTCCGCAAGCTCGATGAGAATCTTCGCAAGCTGCAGGTCTTGTCCTATGGTATCTCGGTGACGACAATGGAGGAGGTTTTCATCAAGGTAGCAGAAGCGTCAGACGAAGACCAACAGCACACGCTGCAGAATCGAGTGAAGCAGCATGCCGTGAGCACTCAAGAAAGCATTCCAATCGTTGGTGACAAGCCTGCAGATGGACACTACCATGGGCTCGACCGCACAGGAAGTTCGTTGCCGCTGGGACGTTCACGATCAGTTTTCCTGACCCAAATGGTGGCCATGATCCAGAAGCGTTTCCGAATGGCGAAGAGGGACAAGAAGTTGTTCGTGGTGGGACTGCTTCTGCCAGTGGCGTGGTTGATCTTCGGACTGTCCATTTTGAAGGGTGCAGGTCTCACAAACAACGATCCATTCATGGCACTGAAACTAAATGGTCTGGAAGACGATGCTGGTAACATATTGCTGCCGTCCTTCTGCGAGCAGAGCTCTGGTAGCTGGTGTGAAACCGCGTTAGGCAGCGACTACTTCTCCGGTGCGTCAATCGTGAGTCTTAGCCAGGACGATATCGGTAATCCACCCTACTCCAGCGACTCGCCCACCGTTTTCGACGTAGTGTACGACAACCCCTTCATCAATGCGACCGACGCGACGGGCTACCATTTGAAACTGAGCGAAGAGATTTTCAGCCGGGCCTTCGCGGATCGCATCTCGGACCAGTTTGGCGGATATCTCATTCATGCGGACGTGGATAACAACGTTTTCGGGTATAACGTGCTGGTTAACACGACGCTGACGCACGGTTCAGTCGTGTTCAAGGAACTCATGGACCAATCTCTCTACAGACTGATGGCCACGCAGCATGATTCATCTATCCGGGCATCGGATCTCAGCTTGACTGTGAACAACCATCCACTTCCGCTGACCGCTGAGAACACTGCGCTGTTTTCGGCGTATATTTCGTTCACAGCGGTGTTGTTCATTGTGATCGCGTTTGCGTACTATCCAGCTTCCATCGTCGTCATGCTGGTTCGAGAAAGATCTCCCGACCACAACTCCAAGCACCAGCAGCTTGTGTCTGGTGTCAGTATCAACTCATTCTGGACAGCAAACTACATTTGGGACTTCGCTGTGTTTCTCATTCCTGGAGTGATCGCACTGGCACTCATCCAGGCTTATGATCTCTCGGCGCTCACAGGTTCAAGTGCCTGCGCTACGTGCGGTGACTCGACATTTATCGCTGTGATTGTGCTGGTGCTGGTCTTCGGGCTGGCCATTTGCCCACATGCGTATTGCTGGTCTTACTTGTTCATCGACCCGGCGTCTTCCCAGACTTACATGATCCTGATCAACTTCGTGTTGGGGCTCGCTCTCATGATCGTCTCCTTCGTGATGCAGATAATCGACAGCACTGAAAGCGCGGATAAGGCGCTCCAGTTCATTTGGCGATTGTCACCGCTTTTCTGCCTCGGTCGAGGCCTCCTCAACTTGACCATCATCGAAATTACCCACACTGGAGGAGCCGAGGCCACAAACGAGCTCTCGAAAGACCCCTTTGCACTGGAAAACACGGGCTACGAGATCATCTATCTGCTCGTCGACGCGGTGCTGTACTACGCGCTTGCTGTGGGCATTGACTACGCCATGACTTTCCCCAAGATCAAGTCGGCTTTGTCCAAGGACCCCGACATCCCTGTGGCGCACCGAGTAATTGACGAAGATGTTGGAGCAGAAGTGGACCGAGTTCTGATCGGCGCTGCAGACAATGACACGATCAAGCTGCAAAACCTCCGCAAGGTCTATCGGAAGGGAGAGAAGGTTGCGGTGCAGGACTTGTCGTTCGGGCTGAAGCAGGGCGAGTGTTTTGGCTTCCTTGGTATCAACGGCGCTGGCAAGACCACCACGATGAAGATGCTGACGGGCGATATCGTGCCCACATCCGGTAACGCGACGCTAAGTGGCTACGACATCTTGACGCAGCAAGTGGAAGTTCGCCGGCAAATCGGCTATTGCCCGCAGTTTGACGCACTCATCGATCTACTCACAGTTCGCGAGCACTTGGAGCTATTCGCCAAAATCAAAGGCGTCTCGAGCACGGACTTGGACTTCGTGGTGAGCGAGAAGATGGAGCAGCTCAACCTGACAGCATTCGAAGATAAACTGGCCGGCAGTCTGAGCGGCGGCAACAAACGCAAGTTGTCCGTGGCCATCGCGATGATCGGCTCTCCCAAGATTCTGTTCCTTGACGAGCCATCCACGGGCATGGACCCGGTCTCCAGACGCTTCATGTGGGACGTCATCTCGGAGATCTCGACGTACAACAAGGAATCAACGGTGGTACTGACGACGCACAGCATGGAGGAGTGCGAGGCGCTGTGCACGCGCGTCGGCATCATGGTCGGCGGTGAGCTCAAGTGTCTCGGCAGCGTGCAGCACTTGAAGAACCGCTTCGGCGACGGGCTCATGTTTGACGCCAAGCTTCAGTCTCCCTCTGCTGAGACTGTGTCCGAGCTCGTATTGCGTCACTTTGACTCAATCGACACCCGCATCGACGAAGACGACCTCGCCGAGACGTGTCAACTGTTCGGCAATGCCGCGTGGGCCCAGAAGATCGTCAACACGCACCCGACAGGGCACGCGATCGCCAACCTGGTCAAGCGCGACCACTACGTCTCAGCCAGCAGCTTGGCCGCGTGGTGGATCACGGAGACGCAGTTCGAGAATGTGTGGGCCTTCCTGCAGCAGAGCTTCGGGTCAGTCGAGCTGCTGGAGCGGCAGCACGACTCGTGCTGGTTCAAGATCCTGGACCAGTCAGACGGAGACTCACAGAACCCAGCCCTACGCCTGTCGAACGTGTTCGACGTGGTGGAGAGCGCCAAGACACGACTGTCCATCCGTGAGTACAGCGTCTCGCAGACCACTTTGGAGCAGATCTTCAACGCCTTCGCGAGCCAGCAGGACGCGGACGAGCCCGTCCTCACCACGCCCACGAACAGCCCCAGCAACGCGGGCCCAGGTCTCGTGTCGCGCCTTCTACGCAGGGGGTGAAGCACGCAGGTAACGTTAGACTAAGAGCACCAATACATGTACATGTTCATCAGATTGCGCACTGACTGCGAGGACGTTGCCGTGCGGCTGCAAGAGTGATGGTCAAAACTTCAACTAAGCAACGATTGGCTGTCGACGCCAAGATCTGATTCTGACCAATGGAAAACGCTCGCGCCAAAATGCAATGCTTGCGATGCTGCTCCGCAATCCTCATCTTGCCCTTCGAGCCTCAGCCGCCATGTCGACCAAGCGCTGCCGCTCCGCCCCCGTGCTCCGTGTGAAGAAGCTGACGCCCGAGGCCATCCTGCCAACGCGCGGCTCCAGCCTGGCCGCGGGTCTGGACCTGTCGGCTGCCTACGACGCCGTGATCCCCGCGGGCGGCAAGGGCCTCGTCAAGACGGACCTGGTCATCGCTGTACCCGACGGCTGCTACGCGCGCGTGGCGCCGCGCTCCGGACTCGCGCTCAAGAAGTTCATCGACACGGGCGCTGGCGTGATCGACGCCGACTACCGCGGCAACGTGGGCGTGATCCTGTTCAACCACGCGGCCGAGGACTTCCCCGTCAAGCGCGGGGACCGCGTGGCGCAGCTCATCCTCGAGAAGATCGAGTACCCGGAGATCCAGGAGGTGGACGAGATCGAGGACACGGCGCGGGGCGCCGGCGGCTTCGGCAGCACGGGCGTGGACGTGCCCATCGCCAAGAAGCAGCACGTGGCGAGCAACGGTGTCGAAGAGAGCGACGACGAGTTCGATGGTGCGTTCAAGGCGCTCGAGCTGCTGTCGGCGAAGAAAGTGGTGGACGACAAGACCCGCGCGCAGCTCAAGAAGAAGCTCTTCACGGCTTCCGAGCGCCAGTTCAAACTGCTTAACAAGGCGCTGGACGATTACCTCGGCGACGAGGACAACGCCAAGGTGCTGGAGTGGATCAACGCCTTCCTCGAGTCCAACTAAGCGACAGCCTCCGGGTGTTCGTCTACAGTAAAGTTTAGAGGACGGTACGGCCGTCATTCATGCTCTGATTGCCATTGACTGCGATCGATAGAAAATAAATATATTCACGTGATATAGCCAGACTCCGTTCGTGATCATGGTTTGGAAATGACTACAAACGTGAATTCATTGGAGGGAATGCTTCAAGCAGCTTTTCCAGAGACATTCGATCCGCAGGATGCTCCGCTAGAGTGCCTTCCACGAGCCGAGTATACTTCTCGTCCAGCTTATCTGCCTTCAGCTCGTCCACGATCTCGTCCACTGGAGGAGCAACACACAAGTTCAGTGTTCCGTATCCTTTACACAGAGATGAGGAAATTGGCTTACCTGGACGTGTGGCCACTCGCGGCTCGGGATTGCCTGTCAGCATCGCGACAGCAAGAGCACCGAGGGACCAGATGTCTGCCTTGGCGTCGTAGCTAACGACTTCGCCCAAGAAATATCGCCGTACTTCTGGGGCCATGAATGCCAGCGTACCGGCGGCGTGGTGTGTCAGCAGGTCGCTTTCCAAATACGTTGACACGCCAAAGTCTGCAATTTTCGTTGTGCCGTCGCTCTACAGTTGCAACAGGAACTGGTTAGCGTTTTGAAGAGGATAAGCACCAACGATTACATAGTTACTCACTGTCAATAACACATTGCCCGGCTTCAAGTCCCGGTGAACAATTCCATGGCGGTGAATTTCCTTCAGCCCAAGACACAACTGGTGGAACATCGAGTCGAAGTCGTCGCCCTCCAGCCGGCCCTATACCCAAGAAAGCAATCACTTCAGACGCCAGCTAACGTTTGGCCTACTCACAGGTACATATAATACCCACCTTTGCCTCCAACACCCCCCGCAAATCGCCACCATCGCAATACTCCATTTCGATGTACGCAAAGTGCCGATGCCCGATCTCCTCGATGAAGTACTGCTTGATCTGCACCACGTGTGGGCTGCTTACACGTGACAAAATGCTGATTTCGTTCGCGGCCTCGGGCAGCTTGTCACTTTCCTTTAGCACTGTCAGCTCTCCCTTGCGGTTCTCCACAAGCATCACCTCAGCGAAGTTTCCGATGCCCAAGGTGCGAACAAAACTAAACTTCAGCAGTTTGGAAGGAGGCTGCAGACCCTGCACGCGCTTGGCCCATCTGTCAGGCCCCTTAGCCAGGGATACTTCAGCTTTTGCAGTCTGCTTAGACAAGCCTGCTACACCCTCCACGAGCAATTCGTCTGCTTCGTCAGGTAGAACTTCAGCCACCAGCTTCTTGGCCTCATCAATGGCATCGTGCTTCTTTTGTCGAGATATACCCGAGCTCCTTTTGGTAGGAACGAGTCGACCAGCGATAAAAGACAGCGCTGCAAGTACGCCGCCCTGTTTCCAGGCACCTGTAAGTGACGTGGATTTTTCCTCCCCGGCCTGTTCCACCGGCGTCTCCAGCTCCGAGACAGTCCGAGCCGAGTAAGGTTCCATTCGTAAAATATAATTGGTAAACACGACGGCCTCGACGGCCACCATGTCATTGCAGCGCGCACACTCCAAGAAGCACGTGCGCTTGTGCTCCACATGCTTAATCGTGCGTGACGCCACACACTTGGCGCACACAGGATGCCCACAGCAAAGTTGTACGCGCGGGGACTGCCGCAGCCTGAAGCAGCGACTGCAGTCGTACAAGTTCGACACGTTTGGTGCGATTTCGTACGTCACTGCCGCAGGAGAAAGCCCCGGCGCTTGAAACGCCAGCGATGGCTGTTGTCTGGCCGATTCAGGCACGTAGCCCAGAAGGGGCCTCGACGGCAGTCCGCGACTCAGGAACGGCACGTGGTCCAGTGGATGGCCGCCGATTTTAACGGCCGAGTAGACGAGCACCTCTGGCTTTGGGGCTGCGTAGGCGGGTGACGTCCTGGCCTGCGACGTCGGCGTACTCAGAGCCGCCGAAGAGCCTGTAAAAGCCGCACCCAGGGCCCCGACAGCGCCCCACACGGCTGTCTTCAAAGGCCCATGCAGCTGCTGCTGCCACTCCGAGGAGAACGGGCGCTTGTGGTCCAGCTCGTGGCCGCCGATCTTCGTCTCTGCGTAGCCGCCCGCGCTCTCGCTCTGCGGGTCGTACGAGTGCAAATTCACGTAGCGGGCCGACGCGCGGAACTTGCCCGGGCCGCTGTCACGCACCACGACCGGAAGAGGCGCGGCCAGCTGCTGCTCCGCCTCGTCCAGCTCCAGCGGAGGGTTGTCGGCGACTTCCACCTCGTCCGCGTCTTCTTCCTCGTCGCCCTCGCGCACCACGGGCGCGCCCTTGTCACGCTGCACGAGCCGCTGCATCTTCCCTTCCTTCCCTTGGCCTTGGTCTGCAGCTCTTCGCTGTCTTTTTTTGTGTTGACGTGAAACTTTGTAGGTTGAAACTACGAGCGCGATAGAACCTAGCCCTAATGTAGATGGTATGTGATTGGCTTAGAGCGCGGTACCGCCTAAGTGGTACCGCTCCTGGAGAAATTTCTGCGCGTCCCTGTCGCTTCAAGATCTGCAGGTGACGCGGCGTGGTGACGTCGATGGAGGTACCGCGTGCTGCAAAACTCCTTCCAAATGATCACCAACCTCCAGAGAGGCGAAGAGTTTTGCGTCGACCATGTCGGAGTGCACGCACAAAGAGCATCCACAGAAGAAGAAGTCCGAGGAGTGCCTATCCCTGCCGCGGTGCACAGGCTGTTTCGCCGGGCGGAAACTCCCTGTGACCTGCCTGCTGTCCGAGGGCACCACATGCTGCCCGCCCGACCTCCCGCAGCACTGAACGGCCACGAGCGCTCGGGCGATCTTGCGGTCAATTACGTACTCAGATGGATGCCCGCCGCGGGCCGCCATTGGGCAGCTTGCCTTGGAATCAGCCCCGGACTCAGGCGCTGTGCAATCGCGTGCTGCCATTGGCCGAGAGGGTGCGTGTATCCCACTCTCTCGCTCCGCCTAAGTGCGACAGATGTCGCAGTCGACGTCTGCGGTTCGGGGGAGGATCGCGGCGCGGCCACTCCGAAAACCACCGAGCGAGCGGCGCGCACGAGGGACCATCACTCTGCATGGGGCGCAATCTCAAGGGCAAGGCGGCCAAGGCGGGCGCGGCCGCGCAGCAGAAGCGGCGCAAGAAGTCGGGCCTGGGCGCGGGCGGCAGCAGCCCGGCGCTCTCGGCCTCGTCCTCCTCGGGGGGCACGTCCACGCCCGGCCACCGCGAGTGCGAGCAGTGCGGCAACAGCGTCCTGCTGGAGGGCGTGGCCAAGGCCTGGCCCGTGGGCAAGAAGAGCGCGGCGTCCACGGGCTGCCAGATCTGCGACTTCGTGGCCTTCCGGCGCGCGCAGCGGCCCTGCGTGCAGTGCGTGCGCACGGGCTGCGACCACTTCTGCGAGTGGTGCGGCAAGGGCTTCCACGCCAAGTGCGCCAAGCTGCGCAACGAGGACGTGGGCAACCCCAACGGCTTCTGCTGCCACAAGTGCGAGGCGGAGCAGAGCGAGGGCCACGACACGGACGAGGACGAGGCCAAGACCAACGAGAGCGACGAGGAGGACGTCGGCTCGCGCTGCGGCAGCTGTCGCCTGCCCTTTTCCACCACGAGCAAGGAGCCGGAGGTGGCCACGGGCTTTAAAGTCAACCAGGCGGTGCTGGTGGACAACGACGAGGTGCTCTACAACGCGCTGATCACCGAGGTGGACGCCAAGGGCGAGCGCATTAAGATCCACTTCACGCGCTGGAGCAAGTCGTTCGACGACTGGTACGCGATGGACGACGAGCATATAAACGAGAGTCTGGCGTGCGACTGCTGCAACAATTGGTTCCACATTGGCTGCCTACCGCCGATTAAGAGCTCCGGGAGGTGGAAAGACTCGACGTACGTGTGTCCGATGTGTATTGACGACGCCCGCGCCTTTCACAACGGCAACCGATCGGTTCTGAAGGCAAAAGCGGCGTATATCTCGACGAGCAACGCGATTGCGAAGGCTGCGAAGAAGGTGACGTCACCGAAGGAGAGCGAAACGGTTACACTGGCGGTTGCGAAGACTAAGAAGCCCAGTAAGGCGGTTGTGGTTATGGATGACGATGACGATGACATGGAGGAGAAGGAGGAGGACAACGACGACGAGGACGAAGAGCAGGAGAGGGAAGTTGAGGTCCAGATCGCTAAGGCGCCTGCGAAAAAGAAGCGAAAGTTGTCGGAAGTGGGCGATTCTACGCGTGCGAAAGAGAATGCGAATGAAAAGGAGACAGAAAGCGTTGGGAATGCTTTACCCGAGTCGAATGCCGTGAATTCTGCGCCAGCGAAAAGCTCAAGTCCTGCTGGTTCCCCCGCGAAAACTGATTTAGCGACGTCAGAAGCGAAAACAGTAGACTCGGCGAAGGCTGGCGCGATTGCAACAATCACGAAGGCGAAATCGAATGCTGACGTCACAGCGGATGAGTCTACGACGCCGGATGCGAGTGCTGCTGCATCTGCGAAGGCTGCTGTGATGATGCACGCGTCTCCCGAGCACACTGTCAAGGTTGCTGTTGAGGCGCACAGCTCCCCATCCAAAGCTGCGACTGCCAAGATTGGCGCAAATAACAAAACTGCCTCTGAGGCGAAGGCTGAGAAGCAAGAAAAGGCGGAAGCGACGACGTCCGCGTCCTCTGCTGCGGACAATTCGAATCGGCATTCTTCGTGCAACACAGTTATGTCGCTTTTGAATAGCCCGCCGACGAATGAGGCACCAGCCAAGTCCTTCAAGCCCACGGTGACATCGCTTCCCATGCTGAACCCGGCCAAAGATAAATCCACTGCATCGAAGCCGTCGATGGCAATGCCGGCCAATTTCCAGGTTTACGTGAAGATGGAGCAGAAGAACGGGCGTTTCTCGCTGTATCCGCGTCCGACGCCGACCCTCAAGTCCGTGCAGGCGGTTCGAAAGGAGATATCAACCGCGCCAAAATCGTCGAAGCCGGCGGCCGCTCGAAAACCAAAGCAAGGCCAAGCTGGTGCAGGGGGGCGCGGTCTTAGCGCATTCGATATCCTACGTGAAGTGGCGTCGCAGGAGATTGACGAGGGTGCTGCGCCAGTGAAGCCGAAGCGCGAGAAGCGCACTTCGAACAGCCGAATAAGCAGTACTAGTGCGAGCAAGCGTGCCAAGATCGATGTATCTACGAGCACGTCGAATACTAACGCTTCGCCGGGACGAGCAGCTTCCGCAAGTGTGTCCGGACACCCTGTTGCCGCCGACAACCAGTCGCCTCAGACCCGCGAGCGCATCCAGATGAACTCTTTCGTGGACCTGCACTTCAGCATTCGCAAGGAAATGTATCTGCGATTTTGTCGGTTAGAGGAAGAGGGAATGCTGACGCGTGACTCGGCGCATTTGCTGCGCTCGCTCATCTACCCGACGTCGGAGCGATTCCAAGATCTCAAATTCGTTTACCTGGTGAACAAGGACCTGTCATCGGTACAACTCACAAAACGACTGCTGGAAGCGGTTCCGTACCCCCCAGCAGTGGCGAAACCCATTGCCACCACCGTGCCTCACGCCGCCCCTGCGGCTATTCGATCTCCGCTGGGTGGAAAGGGTATTGGAGGACTTCCCATGACCATGGGAATGTTTTCTGCTGGATTGGGCAGAAACTCATCGCCTGCGGGCACACCGCGGATGGGATTGCTGCCTCCTCCTCCAGGATCGACCCTGCTGAGACCGGAACGTCCGCGACCAGATGAATCCTCAAGACTTGCGTCTGGAAGTGGCAGCGCTCCGCAGGCTCCGTCCCAGCCTCAGGCTCAGGCTCAGCCTCCGCCTCAACCGCAGCCGCAGCCTCAACCTCAGCCCCAGCGTTCCGGCCCAGTCCCCGCGCCGGCCACTACTGTGAAGCGGCCTGAAATGCTGCTGATGGAGCAGCTTGCGCCGACGCACCGCCCTGTAACTAGCCAGTCACAGCAGCAGCCGCAACAGCAGCAGCAGCGACTATTGAATTCAAGGTAACAGGCATGTCAGATAGTAAGTAAGTAAGCCTGTAGCACATTGTAGTATAAGAGGGCAGCGATCACGGCACTTGTATTTAACCGTCGCCATTCTGCACCACCTCCGAATACGAAGAAGACCCCATTCACTCGTTGAGCAAGCATGGTTCAAGTTAAAAAGACTTGAAGGCTTCACAGGCGGATGTGCTGCAAAGCGAAGCATCATCGAGCGCTCTTCGACCATCAAATGGATACACCTTGAAGTGCATGATATCTCTTGACCTGTACTTACTGTATGGTACTTCGAGTGTACCGGAAGTCAGTTATCGACGCGCCCAGCGGCTCTGCTCTATACTTTCTAGGTAAACACAAATAGAGGACCTCATCAAACTCTATCGTGGAGATATGTTCGAGCGCAAATGATTTATTGACGGCTAACTAAGAACTCCAGTTATTCCATTGCCACCAGCGCTCGCTGGGATCTTTGTGAACCAACACAGAAACATGCCTGGAAACATTGCCCAACTACATGAATCTTCCACGCTTCACATATGCCAACAGCATTTGCATCCCTGGGGGCATATCTTCATCCCGAGCTCTGGTACGGCCGACGGCCGGTCTGAAAGCCCAAGTGTAGCGACCCTCGTAGTCGACATGTTGGCGCAGCCATTGCACGACATTCTCGTTGCCTCCCTGCACCGCCTCACCAATGATCCGCTGCGTGCCTGCGAATCGTTCACGGTCCCCCTTGAAAAGCTGCTTGACAACGTCGAGTTTACCTTCGCGTGCAGCAGACGCAATCGCAGCCAACCGATTGCTCTCCGTTTGAATCGCCAGCACTTCCGTATAGCCGAACTCGCCGACCAAAGTGGACACCAAGTCAGCGTCCAGCTCACTAAATTGCTCGAGGAGCCATCGCATGCACACCACATTTTTGTGCTTTGCCGCGATTCGCACAGCCTTGGGCGTGTTCTTACTGGGGCATCGCTTTACGACGCATTGGATCAACTCGAGACTTCCCTCGTTCTGAGCCGCATTCTCCACAATTCCGGGCATCGGCTCCCCACTCTCGTAAAACCACTTCACCACACGGGGACACGGCCGGCCAACGGAGGACATGTTGACGATCATTGCCAGTTGAAACCTGGGGGTACGTGCAGCTTCTCGCGGTTGAGTCCGATACAGCCATTTCAACACCCCCACCTTATCGTACTTCGCAGCCAGCGTGAAAGCTTCCAGGGTGCATCCTTTGCGGCAATTCGCATGTAGCCATTTTGCAATCTCCAAGTTCCCAGTGGCAGCAGCGTAGTCGATTGCATTCGCAGTACAGCCCTCCGTACGGTTGCTGTGCAGCCACTTCAGTACTTCCAAGTGGTTCTCCGCTGCTGCTTGATCCATCGCCTCCGTGCTGCAGCCCTCCGTTCTGTTCTCATGTAGCCATTTTACCATGTCTAGATGACCTGCCCCAGCCGCTCTATCCATCACTTTGGCGGAGTATTTTCCACTTGGTAGGTTGGTGAGAAGCCACTTGAGCATTTCTAGATGCCCATCCGCGGCGACACGCTCCATTGCATTTTCAGGGGTATATTCCGACCAGCCTTCCGTCCGATTGTCTTTGAGCCACTGAGCAACATCCACATGTCCACGGTAAATGGCCTGATCCATTGCTGAAGTCGTGCCGCCTTCACTGCGGTTTGCGTGAAGAAACTTCACTACATCGAGATGGCCGTTAGCGCTAGCTTTGTCCATTGCCTTCGTAGTGCATCCTTCTTTCCGGTTATTGTGCAGCCATTCCACCACTGCAAGATGCCCATTACCAGCAGCTCCATCCATGGCAGCGGTCGTACAGCCTTCCTCACGATTTTCATGAAGCCATTGAACTACCGAAAGATGGCCGTTGGTTGCGGCGGAATCCATGACACTGGGATTGAACTCTTGGCTTGCGTGCTCACTCAACCACTTCAGCACTTCCAGGTGTCCATTTTCAGCAGCAAGTTCGAGTCCGAAGTCGGTGCAAGTTGCGCCTTGCTTACTGAGGAGCCACCGCAGTATTTCAAGATGCCCACCCGAAGCTGCAAACTTCGCAGCATCACTTTTGATTCCTTCCCCGCAGTTCGCGTACAGCCATTGCACTACGTCCAAATGACCATTCTCAGCGGCCTTCTCCATCGCTCTAGATGAGAATTCAACCCCTCGATGTCCATGCAGCCATTTTATGGTTTCTAGGTGTCCACCTTTCGCAGCCATGTCGATGGTATCTTCAAAATCTGCAGCCCACGGTCCCTGGTCAAGAGGAAGCTCCGCCATCCACTCAAGCACGTGGGTGAATCCACGCTTTGCTGTCTTCTTCACTGCATCACGCCAGCAGATTGCTTCCTCGCGGGAGAAAAAATACTGCAGCGACTGTGCTGAGTCGCCACGTTCGCAAGCCTTGACGAGAGCACCTGGATTCGAAAATGAGTCGATGAAGCTGTCGATACGAGAAGCAAGACGGGGCAGTAGGCTTGCATGCTGAGAAAAGTTCTTTCGGCAAACGACAGATACTGCCGTAAGCACTGGTCGTGGTGGCAAATTCTTCATCAACTTAACTAAGCGGCACGCTGCAAATTCGCAAATGCTGGGTGCACAGTATGATATTTTGCTGGTACATGTATAGTACTGAGTAAGTTTACATCAATCTTTGCGAGCCCGAGTTTTTCCAGGAAATCTCGTCATTCGATCCATTTACTTTCCAGTTATGCGACGAATTCCATTTTAAAAATTACATCTTTCTTCAGGAAAAATAGCACAATGAAGCATTCCATCATTGTGCGGCACTGCCTCACGAGAAACAATTTTAGTCTAAGAACGGCGCAATGAAGCTACTGCCACCGAGGTATCAAGATCATCCACTTTGTTAGCACCCTTGTAAAATGTGTTGTAAGCTCGGAAAATGCCTTGGTTCTTCCACCCCATCCTATCCTTCAATAGCAATTTGGAGATCGCGCCGGGGTCCCTCCCATCAAGCCGCCACTTTTGAAATTGCGCTTCCTGCAACCTGGATACGACAAGTTGCATGTCTCCGTCCTTCATCGCCGCTGAGATCGCCTTTGCCAACGGGATGTCGCCATAGGTATCCACCAATTTCGTGATCATAGTGACGTCTCTGTCAGGGTTGAGTTGGTTCAGGCCATGGAAAAAGTGGTACCAAACCCCCAACGCTGGGTTTGAAAGGAGTTCCTCAACGGTTGCCTTATCAAGCTTAAACCACTTGAACACAAAGTCTGGGTCGAGTCCGTTGAGCATCCACGCGATCTGTTGTTCATTCTGCAACTTAGTAGCGAGCCACACCGTATTCGGGTTCTGCTTCGCTGTTTCAAGCATCTTTGCCAACGCTTCATCTCCGTAAGTCTTCGTTAGCATTCCTAGTATAGTCACCTCACGTTCACCACGGTACTTCTTGTTGAACTTATTCACGAAGTCGACCCAAAGATGTAGCTTCTCGTTATCCAGAACAGTCTCCAGATCGTCATCCAACTTCAGCGCCTTGAAGACGTAGTCTGGTGTCTTCTTCTTCTTCATCCAACGTCGGACCTCCGGGGGAGTGGTGTCTTTACGAGTGAAGCCTGTGAGCGCGTTTTCCAACTTCGATAATAGGGAGGGACTGGTATCGATTCTCTCTTCTCCGTCCTCGCCTCCTTCTCTCAACAGCATTCTGGCATGAACATCGTTTGGGTTCTCGATCGACGAAGTGGACGCAGTCAGACTTGCTCCCACACCCACTGGTACAGTAGCAACGCAAGCGACAAGGACAAGAACTAGAACAAAGTATGGCTGCATGACTGCGCGGTCGCCTGCAAACTGTGAAATGAAACTCTCTCCTCCCTTCTCAACTCTCAGAATACAGTGTACATGTATGTACGTGTGCAGCACCACCTGGTACATGTGCACATCATGAGGCGCCCTCTGGGACTTTTTTGCTCATGTACATGTAACAATGCACAATACCGTACATGTACCTCACCTCTCCGCATGCCCACCTCGATGAGTGATTAAATACCCCGTGTTATCTGATGTGTGATTCTGAAGGTCCAAATAAGAAATTATGCATGCCATATTAAATTCCCTGCCAAATCGGTTTTGCAACCCACCGCTCTTGCAGAGAGGTAAATCTGTATACCGTCGTGTTGTCGTAGTGTACAGTGTACTCGATGAATTTGATCACTGGACCACAGACTCCAAAAACAGGCTGATGTCTACCGGTAAACTACAAAACTTTTTGTCAATCTGACAAACAATCGTGGCATAACAATCGTGGCATATAATACTTATTAGCATAGTTATTAATAACGTAGTACCATACACATGTAAGCGCGTTCTTAAATTCCCGCCCCCAGGCGAAGGCTGAGATAGGATATACGGATACTTATGCAGAATCTCGAAGCCCCCCCCCCCCCCCCAAAAAAAAAAAAATTGGGTTGGTAGCGCCGTTCTTATAATGGTATGTTTACGTTAAATTGCGCATCTCCTGCGCCTGCTTCGCAGCCGCAGCATCTGCACGCGACATACTGTATACAGTGTGTAATAAAAATATCGTCCGGGTCGTTGTACTTGGCGTGGTGCTTTTGCGTCACAAAGTGTTCATGAGTACGCTGGCACTGCCGATACTGAGTATCATACTCGTGTAATGGATCCGTAGCGCAATCAGGCCACGCAGAAGCAGCCACTGTCAAGATCGGGCGGACTGACGAAGAGGTGCACCGCCAAAGGCGGCCAATGGACGCCGGCTACGCCGGTGACGAGGACGAGAATGCTGGATCGGACGTGCGGGGTACCTTGAAGTACCTCGAGGCGGCCAGACGTGCGGTCTCGGGCTGCAGAGAGCGCCATGAGGCGAGCTCACAACCGAATTCGCCTTGTGAGGCGCAAGACGAAGACCGCGCAGACACCAGCGCGCAGGACGAGAGCAGACTGGCACGAGGAGACGAGCTCCTGGTGCCTGAAGCAGCAGCGAGGAAAGCAGTGCGACGACAGTGGTCGAGTGCAACTACTGAGTAGCAACCGATCGGCTGGTTGGGCGTCGGGCGGTACCAGGCGTGGGTGAGGGCAACGACGAGCATTGAGGCTCGGGGGTGCTCTAGAAGCGTCTCGGTGCGGGATCTGGCGGCGACTGGGTGCAAGGTGACTACGACGACGGAGAGCACGCACAGCAACGAGAAGTAGATCGTTGGTTTAGGCTAGCGATTAAACGAAGAATAACAAAGTAGGAACTAGCGCAGACGTAGGCGTGGGTTCCGGCAGGGGGGGGGGAGTAAGTTGGTCTCTGACGGCCATCAAGTGTCGAAGTTGAAGCGACGGCGACACAGACCGCCGCAGCGTAGCTATACGATCTGCCTAACGACCGGGCAAGACAAGAGGATCGTTACATGGTGGTCATACAGGGGCCACAAACAAGACAAGCAAGTGCTATGACGACATCGACGAGAACGAAAACGACCACGAAGTCCGGAAAGACGAGAAATGTCCGCGAACATCGGGTTGCCCTGGGCAACAGCGCCCAACCCCTACTTGATTCCTATGACCGGTACGACCGGGCAGACGATGGTGGTGCCAGGCATCGGTGGTACGGGACTTCCTACCGCTATCACGGGCAGCACGGCCCACCTGACCAGCAATGAGGTGGCGACGCAAGGCGAAGTGGGGCAGGTGGCGCTCTTTACCAACCCACAGGGGATCTACAACGCGTGGTCGGGCACCTGGGACCCTCCACCTGGGCATCAGTGGAACGGTAAATATTGGTATGAGCCGAAGAAGGTGGAACGGAAGCGGCGAGTGGCGGCAGCCAGTGACAAGGCAGCAGCGGCCAAGTCCGCCAAGAAGGCGAAGTCGAGACGTGAAGCGGTGTCGTCGAGTAGCGACGATTCCGACGTCAAGCCAAAGAAGAAGCGGCTCAAAGCTGCTGTGAAACAGGCGACGGGTGACTCGCCCAGCGGTGAAGCGCGGGCGGTGCGACTAGTCAGCGGCGGGCAGAACGAGGGCAGCCGGCGCGGCAATGCGTCGTGCTTCCAGTGTGGCCAGATGGGTCACTGGGCGACTCAATGCCCGAACGAGGTGAAGTGTTACACCTGTAACAAGGCAGGTCACTTCGCGAGGGCGTGTCCAGACGCGGAGGCCAAGTCACGGAACGACGCCTACATGAAGTCACGAGGGCAGTCGGCGAAGTCGCCAGGGGAAAACGAGGAACGGGCGTAGTAACGGGGTTATTACGTCCGGTGCAACACGATGATCCCCGACAGGTGGCGTGTGGCGTAGGTGGAGGTAGTCTGGCGAGTGATGACCAGAACACGGGGGACCGTGACCCGGTGGCGACGAGTCGGCAGAGTGGTGGCCAGCAGGTGACGGGTGTCGGCAGTACTGCCGAGGCTCGAGGAATGGACGGACAAGACGAGAAGCGAGAGAGAAGAGAGGAGACGGCCCCGGTGAGGGTCGTGCGGACGAGAACGAGTAAGGAGGACGAAGGATTGGAGCGGGTGATGCTCGAGATGAAGGTGGCGACGGCAAGACGCGACACGGAGCGGGCCCTGCGCTACGTGGCGACTGTCCGGCCTGCGATGACCGCAGTACGTTTCGTGCACGCGGAGCGCGAACGCGAGTTGCATCAGGGCGACGCGCCCAAGACTGGAGAAGGCGCCGCCGTGCGGACAAGTGGCGGAGAAACGACGGCGAAGACGTCGTCGGAGGATGGCGACGAACCTGGTCAGCTCTCGACGGAGCACGACGGTCTGGACACGGGCGGACCGTCGCTAGACGGGAGTGCGTCCGCGTCGACGAAGACAAGCGAAGTGGGAGGCGTCAAGGAACAAGATGACGCTGGCGAGTCTCCAGCCATCAGCCCGGACGACGAGGAGCAGGATGGAGAGTTGCTGGCGAGCAGTGAGAGCGACGCGGCCGTCGTATTGGACGAGTCCGGGGTGGACTCGGACGAGGGCGAGCTGCTGAGCAAGGACGAGTCGGAGTCGAGTGCGGTCGTGCCGGAGGCGAGTGACTTCGCAGTGGAGGGGACGAGTGCAGAGTCGGCGACACTGGCGAACGAGGTGGACGGGCTCTCCGAGGTGGCACGGGTGCGTCTAGCGAGACGACGAGCCCGCAAACAGGCCAAGAGGCAGCGTGTGAAGGTGCTGTTGGCCCGGCGGAAGCGGGAAGGACGAGAGCAAGAGGCGGCAGAGCAGCGAGTGGCCGAAGACGAGCTCGCTGCACGACGGAGCGTGGCCACCGTTGCTCTGGAGGAACTCGAAGTGCGAAGGCAGCAGCGTGGCGAGTCGATGCGTCGCGAGCATGACCCACGCCAGGCAGCCCGCGTGAGTCTAGTGAAGCATCGTGGGAGCAGCGCCGCCGAGGAGCAGCAGGAACGAGTGGAGTATGTCGGTGCCGACGACGGACTACCGACCGCGGTGATGCAAGTCGCTGGGGTGCGTCGACAGGTCAAGCTCGATGGTGGAGCGCGGTTCACTGTCGCCGGCACGGACTGGATGCAGTACGGGGACCGAGTCGCAAAGGCCGCCCCAGTGGACTACGTTGAAGGCATCGGGGACTTTTTGCTTGACGTGGTCGGAGTATGGAGATTCGAGCTGCAGAGTGTCTTCGGTGAGACGATCAGCGTCGAAGCATGCATCGTCCAGGGGTGCACGGACGAGTTCCTGTTGGGAGTGGACTTCATGCGAACGCGTGGAGCCACCATGGACTTCGAGAACAGCGAAGTGCGGTACAGCAAGGGTGGTAGGTCGGTGGTGATTCCCTTCCGCACCTATGACGGCGTCGGGCGTGGCCGGATTGCAGTGCTGCGCATGGCGCGACGTGCGCAGTTGGGCAAGTGCACTGTGACGCCGATCGAAGTGGCCGTGACGGCCAAGGACGGCGAAAGGGGGCTGTTCATCCCCACGCAGCACACGGGAGCGGTCATGCTGGCCCTCACTGTGACCATAGTGAGGAACGGCAAGGCCTTGGTGCCGCGATCAACGCGAACGGCGAGGACTCACGACTATCCGCCAAGAAAGAGTTGGGCAAATGGGTGCCGCTCGACGGCGACGTGACATTATTACAGATGAGTGGAGAGCTACGTCGGGACCGGGTGAGCGCGTGGCTGGAGGAATTGGGCGAGAGTAGTGACGAACCGCTGGAAAATGAAAAGGAAGTGAACATTGGAGTTGACGACCAAGGGAGCAAGCAGTTAATTGTTAAGTTGCTACGAGTCTACAGGCGATTGACGGCGGACACGGGGGACTGTCCACCCGCCACGGCCTTGGCTACGGAGCACCACATTGACACGGGCGACGCCGCGCCCATTATGCTAAAGCGTCGGCGGCAGGCGCAGTCTGAAGATGCAGTAATTGAAACAAATGTGCGCAAGATGCTGGCGGCTGGAGTGATTAAAGAGGGCGACGGAGCATGGGGTTTCCCCGTCGTGCTAGTAAAGAAGAAGGACGGGGAAGTCCGCTTTTGTGTCGATTATCGAGCCCTTAACAAGGTGACCCGTAAGGATGTCTATCCCTTACCCCGGATCGATGAAACACTGGAGGCGCTAGGCGGAGCCTTGCTATTTAGTACGCTAGATTTAAAAGCGGGCTATTGGCAAATCAAAATGGCGGCCAAGGACCAGGAGAAGACCGCGTTCACCACGAAGCAGGGGCTTTACGAGTTCGTGCGGATGCCCTTCGGTCTCACCAATGCTCCCTCGACGTTTCAGCGCATGATGAATAGCGTGCTACGGGGACTGACATGGGTGACATGCTTAGTGTATTTAGATGATATTATCGTCTACACGAAGGGCGGTATTGAACGGCACGTTGTAGAGCGTGCTTGAGCGACTGGCTGAAGCCGGCCTGACGCTGAAGTTGAAGAAGTGCGTGTTCGCGACTAGGAGAATGGAATATTTAGGACACGAACTTAGTTCTGACGGCGTGCGGCCGCTAGAGCGCTTAGTGACTGCGGTACGGAAGTTTCCGCAACCCCGAGACGATGTGGAAGTCAAGCGGTTCGTTCACCTCGCGGGCTACTACAGACGATTTATTGAGGGCTTCGGGGCCATCATGGCGCCCTTGACGAAGTTGTTGCGCAAGAACGTGCAGTGGGAATGGACGGAGGCGCAGCAGACAGCGTTCGAGTACGTGAAGGAAGTGCTCACTACCAAGCCTTTGCTGATCTATCCGGATTTCCGCCTGCCCTTTCGGGTTGTAACGGATGCTAGCATCACGGGCCTCGGGGCATGCCTAATGCAGGACCAAGGGCACGGGTGGCAGCCCGTGGCCTACGCCAGCAAGGTAAACAGCGAGACGGAGGCAAAGTACGGAATCACCGAGCTAGAGTGTCTAGCGGTGGTGTGGTCTATTAAACTGTTTCGGCCGTATCTGTACGGCCGAAAATTCACCATTGTGACGGATCACTCGGCCCTCAAGTGGCTAATGACGAGCCCCAACCTGACGGTTAAGTTACACCGATGGGCATTGACCCTCCAGGAGTTCGACTTCGACGTCGAATATCGGCCAGGAAGCACCAACGTAGTCGCGGATGCGCTCTCGAGGGCACCCACGACGGCAGTAGTGTTGGCTGCGGTAGGACGGCGACGTAGGGCAAAACAGCGACCAGCGAGGTCGGAACTCTCGTCCCGAGAAGTGCGCGGAAGCGGCGAAGCCCGCTTGGCGACGCCTGAGCAGCAGGAGACGAGCGACGGAGGCGGTGGCGACTTAGACAGCGTGGCGAGCGACGCGGTGTCCCCGGACCCCGCGTGGAGTACGACGGCCACGGCAGGAGGTGAGACGGTCGTCTCACGCAGCAACTCGACGGTCGTAGTGGACGGTGGGCACGAGAAGCCTGCGTCGGTGATTGTTCGGGGCGCCGAGCAGCGACCGGTCCCACTCACGAAGAGCAGGCAGAGTACGCCCGCAGCGGCGTCCTCGTCGATGGCCAACCGAACGAGGAGCAGCACGCGAAGGCTCGACAGGTCGACGGGCGTCAAAGAGCAGCAGGCGGCAGTGGGGTCAACCGGTTCACGAGAGCCTGAGTCTCGCGACTCGACTCGAACGACGAGTGTGGGCGTATCACCACGCCCTGGACCACGACTCACGACTACGGTGGCCGGCCTCACAGCGCCAATGACTGGAAACCCGGCAGCGGTGCCGGCGGCGTCGAAGAAGCGGGCAACGCGAGCCCGAGCAGCGGAGAGGAGCACGGAGACGAGCGGCGTCGCGTCGACAGGGTTGTCGATGCGTGAAGCGCTTCGTAGGACGCCGGCGGAGTCTCAAGAAGTGCGTCGAGACGTTCTGCTCGACGCGACGGTCGACGAGCAGCCGGGATCGTCCAGCTCGAAGACGGACGAGGCAGGCGGAGCGACGAAGCCGACGAACGGCGCAGGGCGAACACCGCCGACCCCAGAACCAAGCAGAGGAACACGAGCGACGCGGGTGGAACCGACGACTGCAGAAGGCGACAAGCCGCGACCGGCGGCGAAAGATGTAGTGGCCAACCGGCCAAGAACGAAACCATTAGTAAGTGGCGGAGCGGGCCAGACGACCAAGAGCGCGAAACGCGCTCCGAAGACTACGACGACTGACAATCCGGCGACGAGGCGAACGGCGGCGGAAGCGACGACAGCAGGACGGCAACAGCGGCCGGCGCAACTGATACGTGGCGGCGACGGCTTGCCGACAACGGCAGCTGGGCCCGTGGTGAACGAAGTCGCTCAGGCGCAAACTGAGCATCGGGCAGGAGAACGCGCCGGACAGCGAGAGCACGATCCGACGCTCCAGCTGACTGACGACGAGATCATCAGCGCTCAGGCGAAGAGCAGCCTGGTGCAGCGGCTGGTCAAGGCCGGCATGTACGGGAGCCTGCAGGTGGAGGTACGCCACGGACTGGCGCTGATCGCTACGGCAGAGGGGAAGCGTGTCATACTGCCACCCAGCTTGTGGGCGGTGGTATCCAAAGAAGCACACGATTCGGTGTGGGCAAGGCACTTGCGCGCGCCCCATGCCCACGCCCGAATCGCCAAGGTCTACTGGTGGCCCGGGCTGCGAAGTGAAGTCAAGCAGTGGGTCAGAGGGTGCCAAGATTGCGGCAGCCGCAAGGCACGGCCGCGTGAAGTGGTGCCGCCACTCAGAAGTATCAGAGGCGGAGACGTGGGAGACAGGTGGGCCCTGGACGTAGCGGGTCCTCTGCCGACGAAGGATGGCGGACCACGATGCGTCATTGCCGCGGTAGAATACGTGACCAGATACGTGGTCGCGGTGGCGGTGAAGCAGCACGAGGCGGAGCACGTGGCGGAGTTCCTGATGCGGCACGTGGTGCTCAAGTTTGGGCCGTTCCGCGAGCTGCTGACGGACGGGGCTCCCGAACTGACGGGTAAGGTGATTGAAAAGCTGGTTACCATGCTGCAAGCTCAGCAGGTGAATCCGGTGCCTTACCGCCCGCAGATGATCGGCCTTGTGGAGAGATTCCACAGGACGTGGAAGGACTGCGTGGCAACCTACATGTACGAGGACGAGCAACGAGACTGGGATATGTGGCTAGACTTCGCTGTCTACGCCTATAATTCAGGGCAACACACTACGGTGAAGCTATCACCAAACGAGCTTATGATGGGGCGTCAATTGAAGAGCCCGAATGAATTATTACGAGAAACGAGTGTGGCGGAAGCCGGTGAGATGACGAGTTACCATCGGAGGCCGCTGCAGGCGATGCGGAGCAGTCATGAGATCGCGGAGAGGGCTCGGGCGCGTGAGCAAGCGCGTCAAGCTAAATACTACAACCGCAGGACGAAGCAGAAACGGACGCTGTCGCCCGGTGACCGGGTTTGGATGTTCCGGCCACCCCGAGGGCCTACGGCGTCTAAATTTGTGCATCAATGGGTTGGCCCGATGCGAGTGATCGAGCCAGCGGGGTACGATAACTTCCTAGTGGAGCGAGAGGACACAGACGGAGACGCGGAACGGCACATTGTGCACGTGTCGTTCTTGGTGACCTACTACTACCCGAAGGCGCTGCTGAAGCAGGTAGCGGCCGACATCGCTGAACAAGTAGAACATGAAAGGGCAGACGAGGAGACAGCGCCGCCTGTACGAGCAACGACGGCTCAGATTAACGCAGCCACTGCGGGCCGAGGCCGAAAGCGAGGTCGGCACGCAGCGCGCGGCACGACACCAGAGCAGCAGTCGAGTGAGCTCCTGGTGGAGTTACGACGAAGACGTAGGCGCAACCGGGCGGGACATTACGTCCTCGAGTTCAAGCTCCGACCCGTACGGGATGCAGCGCGAGTCACTGCCGCGGACGACGAGTCGCGATGGGTCTCCATCGCCGAGTACGATCGGCTTCTCGAGGCCGACAGAGTCGTGGAAGACTCTGTGGGGGAAGAAGGCGTGTAATGGATCCGTAGCGCAATCAGGCCACGCAGAAGCAGCCGCTGTCAAGATCGGGCGGACTGACGAAGAGGTGCACCGCCAAAGGCGGCCAATGGACGCCGGCTACGCCGGTGACGAGGACGAGAATGCTGGATCGGACGTGCGGGGTACCTTGAAGTACCTCGAGGCGGCCAGACGTGCGGTCTCGGGCTGCAGAGAGCGCCGTGAGGCGAGCTCACAACCGAATTCGCCTTGTGAGGCGCAAGACGAAGACCGCGCAGACACCAGCGCGCAGGACGAGAGCAGACTGGCACGAGGAGACGAGCTCCTGGTGCCTGAAGCAGCAGCGAGGAAAGCAGTGCGACGACAGTGGTCGAGTGCAACTACTGAGTAGCAACCGATCGGCTGGTTGGGCGTCGGGCGGTACCAGGCGTGGGTGAGGGCAACGACGGGCATTGAGGCTCGGGGGTGCTCTAGAAGCGTCTCGGTGCGGGATCTGGCGGCGACTGGGTGCAAGGTGACTACGACGACGGAGAGCACGCACAGCAACGAGAAGTAGATCGTTGGCTTAGGCTAGCGATTAAACGAAGAATAACAAAGTAGGAACTAGCGCAGACGTAGGCGTGGGTTCCGGCAGGGGGAGACTAAGTTGGTCTCTGACGGCCACCAAGTGTCGAAGTTGAAGCGACGGCGACACAGACCGCCGCAGCGTAGCTATACGATCTGCCTAACGACCGGGCAAGACAAGAGGATCGTTACACTCGTGTTGGCACACCGGTGTATACCGGGCCACACGCCTCAGATTGGCACCGATACATACCGTGTGCACCGGACCGTTTGGGCTGTTTTTGCAACTTTGTTCTCAGAATGTTTTTATCTCTCATTGTCTTTATTGTGAAGGAAGTGAGTACTTGTAAGTACATGTAAATTAGCCGATTGGGCTATCCGACCAAAAAGTATACATGTGACCGTGCATAAAATGAACGAAAACCTGGGCTCGGCAACACTGTCCAGGAGTTAATATCTAATCCCAGCCACAGCGCCTGGCCGGGTCGAGGACTTCGGAGCCGGGGTGGGGCACCGAGCGCAGCGAGAGAGGGGCGGGCCCACGGTCAGAAGTCCGCAGACGAGAGCCAACGCGCTAGTGGCCTACCCCTAAGTGATTAACCGTATACTTCGATACGTATAAAAATGGAACAAATAAAAGCCATTTCGTAGCGTTTTTAACGCCCAATCGGGCAAAATAACGGGCGCCTATTGTGAAGTCTGGTTACTATGACCTATTTATATTAGGCAAATCGATCGTTTTTTTTTTAAAAAAGCGATCGATTTGCGAAAAATGTGCGGATTATTTGGTAATGTACTCGTTATTTACGGTTGCGTAGCCCGACTATGAAATGCTTAATTTTTATACAGTAAATACGTATTGTGAAAACCGACAAAGATGTCCAGTCCAGTTAAGCTGATTAGGAGGGATAGAAAACATATAAAAAATAGGACATAATCGTCGGTTTTCACAATATAGAAGTACATGTATTGTGAAAACCGACGATTATGTCCTATTTTTTTGCAAATCGATCGCTTTAAGCGCTTATTAAGCGGATGAACCCTTGTTTTGATATATATAAACAGGATGCCACTCCGATTTGGCGTCCCCCATCCCTGTTCATATATCGCGGATTGGCGTCGATATATACGCAAATAGCTCCGAATGCCCAGTATCAGGTGGGCATTCTGAGGGCAGCTTGTATATATAAACGGCGTCCCAAATCAACGTGGGCTGCGAACTGGAAGCTGTAGCATATATAAACCCTAATGAGCACATATAATACTTATATCTTCGTATATTATGCGCGGAGCTACTTTTGAACGAGTACCGTACCTCACAAAAGAAATGTTATGCTGAAATCACGAATGGCACTTTTCTTAACGTTAAGAGGTGCTCCCAGCTCGTCATTATGCTTTTTTCGTGTTAAGATTCAGGTATGTAATTTCAAAAGTGCAGTGTTGGTGTATTCCTTGTACTTGAGCACTTCAGCTGTCTGATTCAAGAAAAGAGATCTGTATACTTCGTTTCCTCGTATTTGGCTTAATGACGGGATCTTGCCCAAGTTTATCGAGCATGTACTTAATTTTCTCGTCTCTCGTTCACGATAGAGTCGAGTGTTCCTTCCTGATGGACAGCAGGGTAATGCTTATTGACAGCATGAGATACATGTACACGAGCACGAGTTAGAATTCCATTTTCGGAATGTATCTATGCGAGGACGCACCAATAGCCGTCCACGCGAAGCCATTATCCTACCTTCTGCTGATTTGAGATCAATGTTATATTGAGATTTGTATGATAATTTCGTTATAGATTTGTTTTTAAAACATTAAAATAAGTCATTCAACGTATTCTTCTTGGTACGTGATCCTCGTGGCCTTCACTGAGCTCGCGTTCGAAGCATCATACATCAGGAAACGCTTTTTTCAACCGTGATCCCACGAATTCAGGTCTCCGCTGCAGTTAAAACTTATACTAAGACATGTTTTCAAACAGCTTTTTTAATGTTAAGAAATAGTGATCTTTCAGAATAAATGGGGTAGATTTCGCGAAATGGCAATTTATCTGTTAAGCATTTCATTTGTGAGGTACGGTAGTAGCTGCTTGTACTCGTACTTCTGGCTGCTGCACCTCTGCGGCTATTTAATAAGCCCAGGGAGCAGAGCGTTCATTAGCATTTGGCCGAGATTTGCATATGGACGCTCTATCACCAATCCTACGATTTAGTATTTTCTGCACCCCTGTTTATATGTTTTCTACCCCTCCTTATCAGCTTAACTGGACTGGACATCTTTGTCGGTTTTCACAATATACATGCAGTACGGTTAATCATCAGGGTAGGCAGGTATATAGGTATGCCCCACCTGTAACCCCCTGTCTATTTTGCATGAGCTCATTTATACTTTTTATAGTGTGTTCGTATTTGCGGGTGATGGTCAAATAGTTGCTCGTCTTTCTCAAGGGCCTCGTGATTGCAGCCTTGGAGGATAATGCTACGGAAATCTAGCAGAGCAGACAGCAGGAAAACGATCCAGACCCTCGAGGAAGAAGGCGAAGAAGAGGTGGAGGACGATGTAGACGGTGTAGAAAATCAAAGCCCGCAGAGGCAGCTTCAACCAGCCAACACCAACACTTCGAATTCGGACACCATGACGGTGACGGTCGTTCAACCGGTGAATAATGTACGACCGCATTTACGGTTAACCCGACGCTCTTCAAGTGCCGTGGAGAGAGTCACCTTACAGCCACCTCCCGAAGAGAAAAAGAACGGAGGCGACAAGTCGCTACGGCCGAGATTTCTGCAGGAGAGGTCTGCAACCATCGTGCACATTCAACCATCGGTGTCCGATCCGTCTCGAGTTCCCCGATCCAAGGCTAGTGCATTTTTGCTGGGCGTGCTAGCGAAGTCCAAGACGTTAGCTGGGCCAGGTCTAGGAGAGGGCAAACGTGGGGCGCTAGAGCCACTTCGTGCTGGTGTAACCAATACTGTTCACTACGTTCCCTCTCAAGGAGCTGAGAGGGGGATACCGCTACGGTTGGCAGGGCGACGTAATAGCCGCCACTTGGGACGCCAACTCTCTATCGTGTCAACAACAGACCTACTGGAAAAAACGGTACCTGATGGAGCGAGAAAGCGCCGCGTCAGTGCCAGCCAGGAGCAGATGGCTGCAGTTCTTCGAGCTCTTCAGGCCAGCAAGCAGCAAGCTTCTCAGCAACTTGATATTTTGCACAGTATTCTACGCTTCATCAACGCTAATGACAGAGACGACAATGGACAGCGACCTGTCGTCAAGGAAATGGTGGACGTTGGCTTCATTCCTGAATTGTCGAGTATATTGCGCGAGTTTCGATTCAATACGGATGTACAGGCACGAACGCAGGCGTATACTTCGTGAACCTAGAGCGATCCTAACTCTCTTTCTTTGTATCAATAGGTTTGCGCTATGAGCATTTTAGCGGCAGTGGCGGAGGAATCGTCAGTGTACGCCTACATGATGAGTGAGGTAAGCAAAACGTGTTTAGCTTTTCTCCACATTTTCTACTTGAAGTAATGGATCTCTCTGGTTTTTCTGTGCAGTTTAGTCTCGAGAAGCTGCTTCAGAAGAATGCTACCGTGCACGGTACCCATGAGCACCTTGTGTTGCTTGCCTCCAATCTTGTCCATATCATCGAGGACTCCAAGCTCTCAGTCAACATTCAAGCTTACCAAGCAGATAAAGCCGCAAGGCTTCGTAGACAATCAGCCACCTACACTGACATGATCGTCGCAGCAATTGGAGCCTCAAAACCGAAACAGTCTGTGTCTTCCCCGTCACCAAGCAGAAAATGTTCAACAGCTCGACGTTCGTATCAACCGGAGATTCCAGAGAGTCAAGTGACCCAAATTCGCGCTATGCTTACTAGCGCTCCTCCCTCTGAAAAAAGCGGGTCGGAGCGCGATTTGGGGCGATCTCTAGGGCGCCAACGACAGTCATTTGCGCTTCCAGTGGATCCACCCAAGTTGAGTGCAAACTATCGCTTGCTCGTCGCGCCTGAGTTGAAAAAGTCGATAGTTCAGCCGCTGCAAGTAGCGGAAAATGAAGTAGAACCCGGTGGTCACCAAGAGCGACGCGGTCGTCCTTCATCAAGCCCATCGCGGAAGTCATTGCCACTTGATTTGACCTCGAGATCTCTGGCCACAGCGATTTACTCAGGCGGATCAATATTTGTTGAACCATCACCGCTTTCAAAGCGACTGCCACGTCAAGGAAGCTTCAGCGCTGGAGGTTTCCGTAAAAAGCTATGTGCTCCGAAGCGGGTTCAACGGGCACAGACGGAGAAGCTGCCTCGTACCCAACCATTATCTTTGAGACCTACTGAGTCACCAACGCTGCTTGAAAACTCCGCTCTGGGACCAGAGGCGACGTTAATCGCAGACAATACTTGTACAATATCTACAGCCCGGTCAGCACAAAATGCAGAGCTAAATGACGAAACTAATGAAGTCGCTGAGGTGAAAGAGGAAAAGCAGCATGAAGAGAAGGGTGAGAAGGAGGAAAAGAAGACCGAGGAGAAAGAGGGCGACGAGGAGGAATCCTATGAAGACGATTTCGATGGCGACGATGAGACCGAAGGCAAAATGATGCCAAGTCGCAGTGATAATGCTACAATTGCGTCTGACGGGGAATTGTTTGACATGCTACACGATATTTCGGCTCAGGATCTTAGCAGGGCTGCAACTTCAGCAGAAATCAAAGCAGCTACAACCATTCAGCGTCGTATTCGAGGGACATTGGCTCGACAAGCCTATCCTCGACCTAGGATTTCACCAAGTGAGAACATTACGCAAGCATCAGAAAAGAAAACTCCACGAGCGACTTCCAGTGGTAAAATTACGAAGAGAAATTTGGATGCTGAAGGAACTAAACGGAAGCAGACCCCGTTATCAGCACGAGCCCATCGGCAGCTCCAAAGTCAAGGAAGCAGTAGGCGTGGCAACTCCTTACGAAGTATTCCTCAAGCAGCAAGCCGAGCGACAAGAACGTCTTCTGTACTAATTACAACGGCTAAAGAAGCAAGCAAGACGAAGGTTCCAAGTGCTGGTGCTGGCGTTCGGCATCCCAGTTTGGCGACCAACAGCCATCTCCAAAGCTCCAGCAGATCGTTGCAGTCAATGGGACATTCAGCATTCAGACTCTTCTCTTCGAACAGCTCTCACGACATGGATACTGGTAGCACAGAAGTCGCAAAGGAGCCTCCCGACCCCGAATCACTGAAGCAGATCCAGGCATTGTACGCTGAGGGTCTGCAGCATCAGAAGGAAAACCACCTCGGTCTCGCCATTGAGTGCTACGAGAAAGCGTTGGCCATTCCAGGCGGACAGAGTTTCGCTTCAATTCACGTAAACATCGGATCGGCGTTGATGGCAAAAAACAAGTTTTCGGAGGCCTTGGAGTCTTTCGAGCAGGCAAAGCGCATCCAGCCTGACAACATCAAGGCCATCTACAACTATTCACTGGCGTTGCTGCATCTGGACCGGCCGCAAGAAGCGCAACGACTGGTGCGTCTTGAGACTGTCCCTGAAAACTGTCGTAAAATTTCTGACCGACGTTGTATTTTTTTGCACTTCCATGTAGCTGCGCCGCATTCTTGAGCTCGATCCGACCCACGAGAAAGCTGCCATCGCGTTATCTCACATCCAAGGCGCTACACTGTGAAGATCCCCACCGAGCCTAGAAACCAAAGTCAAATTCTTAGAACAACAAATTTGTACAAACGAGAACGAGGTTCACGACACGAACAGTATATTTACCCATGCTACATGCAGACGGACAGGCGCTCAACGCACTACTAGCCAAATTAACTAGAGACATCAGCCCCTTCTTCCGGGTTTCATTAAAGTGGCAAACAGACGCGAGTCGGCTAGCCTATACTACTTCCAACGCCCGTCGCGAGTGCTCGTCGGGGCTGCTGCTCTCCGTGCTGCTGGCGTAGTCCTCCTCCTGTAGCTTCTGCGGAGTGGAGACGCGGAACACGAACGACTGCGCCACGATGTCGTGTTGACGCGGGCTGCTGAGGCTGATGGGCATGGCGATCGAGTACTTGACAAAGTTGCCGAACTTCTCGTGCTTCGAGACCAGGAAGATGCCGAGCGCCACGAGCACAATAGCGATCGGGAACATGATCCACTGCGTCCGGGTGAAGTTGTGCGCCTGCTGGAAGAAGACGACGCCGCTGATGTTGCTCATGGTGATCCAGAAGCCCTGGAACACGGGGTACGACGACATGGTGTCTCCGCTCATGGTGGCCAGGTTCAGCGTGTGGGTTTGCGTCAGCAGCGTGCTGGCCATGCCGGCGCACAGCACGTACGTGCCGAAGTACCTGAACTGGTTGTCGCCCGAGACTGTGGACGAGATGAGCTCCACGACGCACTTGGCGAGCAGCACCGAGAGTCCTCCAATCGTTCCGGAGATGGCGGCCCAATAGAGCGGCAGCTTGGGGTCAATAATGAGCGTGTGCTTCTCGATCTCGCTCACGTCGTACTTGCCGATCTTGAGGCTCGACAGCTCGATCTCCTCCAGGTGGTCGTCCTCCTCTCCGGGTAGGCGCTTGCCCATGGGGGACAGCGACAGGTGGTCGCCGAAGATGGGGGACGGGAAGGGCGACATCATGGCGCGGTTCCCTTTTCCGCTGGGCTCGTCGAGCGCGGGGGACGCCTCCGAGTTCTTCTGCTGCTGCTGCTTCTGGTTCTTGGCAGCGATCTCGCGCTTCTTCTCCTGCACGTCGTCCACGCGCGCGTCGTCCTTGTCCGTGCTGGCCACACGCAGCGCCGGCGCCTTGGAGCGACGCGCGCGCATGTACAGCGTCATGACGAAGGCGGTCGTGACGACCGCGAAGAGGATGAAGGGCGCGGCCTCCATGAGCTGGTAGATCTGGTCCATCTGGTAGTGGCCCTCGTCCTCTTCACTAGCGGCGGCCAGCACCACGACGCCCAGCGACACGAGCGCGACGCCCATGAGGTCCGTCAGGTACAGACTCTGCTTGAGCCAGAAGTGCGACATGATGCAGTTGCCCAGGATCGTCGAGCCGCCGCCCAGCGACGCCACGAGCGTCTGCGGCGCGAAGCCCAGCGCCAGGAAGTCGCCGAGTGACGCGCCCACGACGCAGATCATGCCGACCCACCAGATCGGCCGCAGGTGGTACGGGCGCTGCACGGCGCGCAGCTCCTCCTTGTCGTGCGAGTACTTCTGCAGGTTCACGCCGAAGATGGACAGGAAGGACGACACCACGGCGATGGCGCCGCCGATGAAGTCGCTGCGCATGGTAAGATCAGAGTGATGGTCGCTTCTCTCCGGTGCTTTTTCTCGACTACCCAGGTGGATTGGGCTTGGTAATGGCGGTCTCGAGGGGACGAGGTCGGTGGCGCGAGTACAGAGTGGGGCACGGACGAGGCGAGGGCGGAAAAACGGATCACCCCTATTGAGCAACTGGGGTATAGTTGGTCTTTGATGATGTTGCTGGATGAGGACTTTTGTCTGGCTATAACCCCCTGCCCCCCAAGCATCAGTTGCATGATGGCATAGAATCCAGCCGGTCAGGTTCAACCGCTCGGATGGCTCCAGCACGTGCTGCAAGACGCAGACTTTTCCGCTTGTGGATGCGGGTCGACCCGTGGAACTTCCACTGGAAGAGGTTGAGACGATTGACGGACGGGCATCGACCCCCGAGGACGACGACATCGCGAGCGCGGCTCGAAAGAGAGCACGACGGAGATGTGTACGTGTGTGTACGAGCAATTTCCATAATCCAGTACATATGTACTGGATTATCCCAAATCGACATTCAAATTATATGTACTGTAAACAGTACTTATTAAGTTTGTCTAGGAACTTACTGTGGTGTGCTACGCACCAGCAATGCGCTCACTACGCCGCGTTGGTGGCACAGGGTGACGCCTTCCTCCGATAGACTGATATAGCCAAACGATCTTAAAGTGTTTCTAGCTTGGTTCTCACGCTACCCACTGCGAGCGATGATCCGGCGGCGCCTGTTGCGGCCTCCAAGCTGGACAACTTCAGCAGTGAGGAGCGCAACGCGCTGCTCGTGTACTACCTGGGCGGTCACGGAGATCGCCGCGCTGCGTCATCTGCCAACCTCACTGTAAGTTATCCACTTTGAAGCAGCCTCTTGCCTACAGCTTGTTAGTGCTCATTTGGTTTTATATGACGATTTGTGCTTGCACAGGCCCGTACGGCAATATCGTGGCTACGACTAAGATCACTATCGGCACTGCTCAAGCCGTGCTTTGACAAGGAGATGCTGCGCTTCCTGAATTTGTAAATGGTGCGTCGCTGATGGATAGAGGGAAACAAGTGTAACGTTCGCGTGGATTTTAGCTTCTGAATATTGCCGCCTTGTGCTTACTTACTGTTGCTTTCTGCTTCGATCATTCTTTGCGCTCAAGCTATCGAAGGTAAAGGGCCTCGTTGAAACCCAGCGCATAGTATAAAGACGTTCGCCAATATGTACTGCAAATGACAGATTTTCGCTGAATTAATTTTGCGTTTTGAGATAATCCAGTACATATGTACTGGATTATGGAAATTGCTCTGTGTGTACACATGCAAGTTATCACTCGTTGCACTCCGCCGCTGAATTCAAGGCGAAAACTCCCTCGCGCAATTCGTCGTCAAGTCAGCGCTGAACCAGCTCACCACGCCAGTAGAGCTGTCGCGAAAGTAACCCTTAACTTTTCTAACAACTTGTGTTTCTAACGTGAGGGTGTACCACCCTAACCAGCCTTCAACTACCTTTACTAAACCTTTACTTACCCCATACAAAATCTAAGTACAAAAGTCTGTAGCTCTTCGAGCACCCGGCACTTCGCGATGGAAGCTGAAGAGCTACGTCGCCCAAGCCCCGCCATGAGCGCCTTTCGTGCTCCAACAGGTAGCCGGGGGCTTCAAGAGCCCACAATGGAGGTTGACGTGCATGGTCCAGCTCCAAGATCTCCGAGACATGGTTAGGAGCTAGCTCCGGCTCAAGATGGCGGCTTCAACCAAGCCTCTAGTACACAGACACCTCCTGCTACCTCCGCCGCAAGTGCAGGGCGTTCTGCACAAAGCTCGAGGCGTACATCGGCTCGTATTCGAAAGACAAAGCGGACAAGCCCCTCCAGCACCCAGCAATCGAGTGTCCGTCAGCAGAAGCATCAGCGATCAGCACGTTCAAGTGCAAGACGTTCATCCAGTCAGAGACACCGTCTCATTGAGCCGACCGAGCCGCCAAGCGACCGAAACCCACGTTCCGATCTCGCCACGCTTCACAGAGAAGTCCCTGATCCTGGCACCCGTCTAAGCACTGCTCCACCACGGCTGTTCGCAACAAGACGCCAGCGCCGCCACGAATTGTGGCAATTCGTTAAACTAGCTAGCTACTCATCCTGATAACTGGTATTTGTCCAACGCAGAGCTCGAAAACAAGCACGCCGCCTTTGCATTTTGCACCCGTTGTAAAATGACAATAGCGTTCAAAACTTCCCAGAAAGAGCATTTTCCACCAGTGGCAACATCATCACAGCCAAGAGGAGCTCGTTGACGCCGGATCTGGTGAGGGACCTAGTGTTTATCGCTGAAAATTCGAAACGAGCGAAGCGTGGGGGTGCCTAGCAGCGATAGTCTAAGGCAACGGGCTAGTGATGAGAGATATGACACCTCTGGATCAAACGAAAATCTATAGCGTACGGGTAGTGCATTCAAACCAAACCAGTTTTATTTTCTTATTAAATATCACCTTTGTTTGTACATGTTGCTCAGTGTGTTAGTAGTGAAAACCTGTATTGCTCTAGTTGATCATGAAACACGCATTAGGCTGATGATGGCGAGTAGCGGCAACATCACGAACAACGAGCCGAGGGAGAAGCGCATCGATCGTGACAGAACAGACCTGCAAAGGCAGCCGACTTATCTGCTGGCGAGCCCGAGCTGCTCGTACGTCTTCTCGCTGCTGGAGGCAGACTCGCTGGCGGAGACTGACTCGCTGCTACTACCCGATGTGGAGGCGCTGCTGGAGAGCGGGCATGCTGCCCGAGTTGGCCGTGACATCCTTGATCTTGTTTCCCGTCTTGCCCTTGAGAAAGTCCGTGAACTGGTCGGCGAACATGATGGCCACGGTCGTCTCGCACTGGATGCCCGAATCGGCCTGCTTGTTGATTTGGTTGATGCTGTTGACGCTGTCGCGCGACTGCGAAATGTTCTTGGCCCGAGCTGCCGTGCGGAGCGAGCTCTGCAGAAACACGTCGATGCCCGTGGCGGTCGTACAGCTGTCGTGCCAAGTCGTGCAGTTCGGCAGTTAGCTTCCCTGGATGGAGCCCATGTTGCACGGCTCCGTGGCGCCAGCGATGATGAGGAGCGCGAACGTGGAGGTCTTCATACTGGTGGATGGAGCTGGAAGTCGAAAGGGTGGGGAGGAGGAAGTCTCGCTTGGAAGGAGGAGCTCCAGAATAAGCCCGAACGCGGAGCTAGCGAGGAAATAGAAGCGCTACGTTGCAGACACGCACATCAATTTGCTTGCGCTGCTTCAGTACGTCCAATACCGCCACCTATCCGCGCGATGGCAGTCGGTTTTGGCGACGTACATAAGGATCCGCGGCTTGAGGGTGATGAACTGGTACACGAAGAAGGAGAGCAGCGTCATGGACTTCGTCCTGCCGAGCCGAACCAGCTGATTGGACTCTAGATTTATAAAGGATTTTGTATTGGACGAGAAACAAGTGTGGTCCACATAAACAAAGTAAGGGGTGGGTAAGGGGGCGGTAAGGGGCAGGTAAGTTAAGCAAGTAAAGGTTAGAAAGTTAAGGGCAGGTTAAGCTAACTACGACAGCCCTACACGCCAGTGCAGAGCTCTTGGTCGGATTCACACCTAATGGGTAGAAAAGGCCGATAGATCCATTTTAGCCCTGAGAAGTGCCCATTCTCACTCTGAAAAGGAGTGATCATATTTTATTTCATTTGAAGTGGCCACCTTGTTTGCGCTCACGGTTATAGTACTAGAAGCTATTGCCATTTGTAGCCGCTGCGCTTATGACGACTGCACCCCAAGAGGGCAACACAACACCATCGGCTGCGGAAGCGACAGGGACGTATTTTCCCCCGCGGTAGCTAACCAGAATGGCAGGAGATGCAACTCGAGTGCACGGTTTTGCGGGCCAGGACCGCTCGTGTCGCCAAGCAAAGTAGTCCTTCGATCTCGTGACGATAGCGAATATCCTGGTGGCAATTGACATACATCAATAGTACTGGTAAACGCGTACCCGTAGATTTCCAGGTTTTCTCGGCAACATTTAGTGGTGACCCATTTGAATGTCTCCTAAGACTGCCCAAAATAGCCCGAGCCCTTCAGATTCAGACCAGCTGCGCGCTGGCCAGTGGCAGCAGCCGACAGGAGTCGCACCGCCCCCACACCGGCCAATCAGATGTGTACACCGCACGTCTCCCAGCTTCATTGGCAGAAACTAAGCGACATAAATATGTGTGGCAAACATCACACAACTCACTTATTCCGGACCGCTTCGACACGAAGTATGGATTCACTTCTGAAGGGATACTGTACTCTACAGCTCTCGCATTTCGGTGCAGGCGACGACGCCATCCGCGTGATCGCGCACCGGCTCACGTTTGAAGTCAGGGTGGCGTTCGTGTGTGCAGCTGAGGAACATCGTAGAGCGGGCTGCTGTCAGCACTGCTGACTCAGCAGCCTACCTTGCAGGCGGCATAACTCAGGTGCAACTTGCAGCTGAGTGATTACCTCAGCAGTCGGGGCGGCAGTGTGCTTGCTGCAATCTGGCTGTCGCACGTGGTCGGCGCCAGAAACCGACGTGCGCCTTGGTCTGCTTTGCTTCAAGCAACCTACGTCGCATTGCTGGAAAACTTTGACAATTTCGCGCTTGTATTGCAACGGGCAGCGAGGATACATGGTACTGCACTGTAGGCAATTTACACTTTGTGCAGCGCTTTGTATCTTAGGTTTAGATAAACAACATTGGGGTAAAATATGATACATGCTTTGATTCGGGGATCGAGTGTACACTCGAAGTCTACGCCAACTACCGGGGCATCCGCTCCAGTACGTGGTCTACGCTTTCGTGTTCCGCGCAGAGCTCTTCAATATCGGCAGGCGTGAAAACTCGGTCGGACTCCTTGAGCGTTTCGAGGCGGCTTCGCTGCTCAGAGCTGAGCGTGGTCGAGAAGTAGTAGACGATCATCTTCTCCATCTGCTCCGTGGACATGTAGTCGAGGTGGAGCTTCTTGCTGATCCGACCAGGACGGACGAGCGCCGGGTCCAGCATCTCCGGGTGGTTGGTCGTCATGATCACAATCCGCCCTGGGCAGTCGATGACGCCGTCCAGGACGTTCAAGACGCCCGCGAGGTTGAGCTTGTCCGTCGAGTTGGACGACGATACGAATCCGCCCTTCAGCTTTGGGCCGAAGCCTTCGAACTCCATTTGCGACTGCAGCAGCACAGACAAAAACCCGTCGTCGTCATCGTCATCATCGTCGTCATTGTCGTGCAAGTTCATAATGGCGGGGTGAAAGAATCGGGGAACCTCCTTGCGACGGCGATAGCACAGCCGTGCTTCATCCGTACCCTCGACGTTGTCCGCCACCTCAGTCTCGACGGGAGGTGAGATAGCAGCCTCGACTTCGTCCTCTCCCTGTTTCTCCGAAACTGGAGTCAACGAGCCGTCCTCGCGGCTGGCCACGACCGAAGACGCGCAGTCGATGTCCTCCATCACGAAGACGACGTCTTTGAAACCCATGCGAACCGGCAGATCCAGACCGTCCACAGCGAAGCGCAAGTCGAACATGGCATCCATGAGCTCCTGGTTGGTCTTGACCTTGCCCAGCGGGATATTGACGATGTGGCGGCCAGTCTTCTCGGCTACAGCCTTGATCACGCTGGTCTTGCCCGTACCGGGAGGTCCATACAGCAGCAACCCGACCTTGTTCGGGAACCCTTCGATGGCGAACTTGCCCGTCTTGTTCTCAAAGTGATCGAGTAGCTGCAGCAGCGACCCCTTTTCCTCGAAGAAGACATTGTCGAAGGTCTTGTCGTTGCCCAGTGCGTAGCGCTTGTGGTACGGCGCACTCAGCTTGCTTTCATCGTCCGTGTCGCTCGCAGCTGGACGGTCGGAAGAGCGCACATACATGTATCGGGAGGTGTCGCTCTTGAACTTCTTGTTCTCAAGATCACGGTAGAACGCAAACGCCTTCTCCACGAAGGCGTCGATTCGCTTAGGACCGTCCGGTAGATTCGACCGCAGGTGGAAGAGGGTCTTGGTCTCGTGGATGGTAGTTTTCTCGTTGTCTTCTTTCTCGGTCTCATGCATGAACTCCACACCCTCTTCAACTGCCACCCATCGGTCAAGTGGTGGAAGAACACTCACCCCAAGCTTGGCGACTTCGGGCGATGCAGGTTGGTCAAGTAGAACCTTAAGGCGCTTCTGTTTCTCCAGATCCATGTGCACGAACTCCTTCTCCACGAGCAGCTTCTTGGCGCTCGGTCGCTCCAGCAGATCGTACCGTCCAGACTTGTCGAGCAGATCCAAGTTCTCGGTCAGATACAGTACGATGGCCTTCTGCAGCAGCTCGTTGCCCTTCGAGCCGTTGTCGAGACGGTACGTTCCATTGGCACCCGAGAACTCTTTGGTCTCCACGATGTGGGTCACGTACTTCCGCGGGAGGAACAGGCAGCACAAGAACTCAAGTGCTGCCTTGAAGATCCCGAGCGCGTCTTGGCCAGAGTTGGTGATCCTCTGGACCACGGCGGGCACCACCATGCAGACCACGAGGTCGTACACAGCGTTGCCCGTGCGCAGCGTGTTGATCACCCCGAATTCGAGTGCCGTAGACGTCGACATACTTGGTGGGCGTGAGACTTGGAGGCACTTGTGGGGTTCTTGGCACTTTCGAAAGTGGCGAAGGTTCAGGAACTGCAACAATGAGACCATCACTCACCAGTAGCCAATCACTTCAACTTGACGCATACAAATGCCAAGATACTGACGGCTAGTGAGACTGTCAGCAGATGATTTACAGCCAATACAATGGGTTCAATTGACCGGGTGATCTTTTGTGAGTGAAGATCACAAGAAGCTGAAGGCAGCACGTTTCCACTTCATAATTCAATTTGCCATCCGCCTGCAGCTCCAGCCACCGTCTGAATGGATCCTGCTAAGGCCTTCCCGTCCATCATCCAAGCGCTGGCCAACCCGCTCTTCGAGTCTGCTTCCAACAGGACGGGGGACTTTGAGGACCACTTCTCTTCGTCGACCTTCAACGTGTTCATCAACACCCTCCTGCTTACATTGATGCCCCTTTGTGTGCAGCTAGTGCTATACCCATCACACCTCGAGAAGCTGGGCTTTAAACTGAAGAGCACATTGGTCGGAGGCAAAACCAGCGATGACGTTCTCCGAGAAATCAAGGCCATCACGTGCTACGGTCAATACTATGTGCTGGACGAGCATGAGAATCGCCACGGCCACATCCTGCAAAAGGCTATCGCTGTTCACCTTGCTGATGTGCTGCAGCTGCGCGGTAAAGGTGTCCGCTACGAGATGGTGGAGCGCGAGCTTGACGACGAAACCCAAGAGGAGCTCAACATGGTCTCCAAACGAACTACATGTAGTTACGATTCGGATGACGATGACGACACCGAGATGTACGAGGAGCTCAACCGTCTGAAGATTGCGTCGCTCCCGAAGTTCCAGACGTGGGTAGAAGTGGAGAAGGGTATCTACTTCCAGCAGTACCTCGAGCATCCGGATGGCGAAGAAAATGGTCGAAGCACCGCAGTGCAGAAGACCAAAGAAGTCACAATGGTCTACCAGTTCAGTCCCGGGAACGTGGCGCGTCCGCGAGAATCGACAAGTTCATCAACGACGCCTTTACCAAGTACCAGCTACTGGAGCTTTTGAAGCTGGCAAACGACAAGAAGCGCTACATGTACGTACAGACCGTGCAGGAAGCCAAACCGTCCGGGAGCAATGATACTGAAGAAAGCGGCGAGAAGTCGACCCCCGCTGTGATCTACAAGCGGTACGCCCTGAGCGGAGAGAAGTCGTTCAAGAATCTGTTCTTCGATGAAAAGCCGCAGTTGCTCCAGCTTCTCGACAGCTTCATGGCCCGCTCTGGCAAGTTTGCTGTCAAGGGCTTCCCATACAAGCTCGGTTTGTTGCTGCATGGACCACCTGGTACTGGCAAGACCAGTCTCATCAAGGCGGTGGCACAGTACACCAAGCGCCACATCGTGACCATATCCTTAGGCAAAGTCAAGACGAACCAGGAGTTGATGAATGCTCTGTTCGATCTCCGCTTTGTCGTGGAAGGTGTCGACCTGCCAGTAAACATGACGTTTGAAGACGTCGTATTCGTTATGGAGGACATCGACTGCGCTGCGTCCGTGGTGATGGCTCGTGAGAACAAACCCGAAGCTTCGCGGCGACAGCGCAAGCGGGTCTCCTCGTCCTCTTCGGCATCCGACAAGCTTAACCTGTCGGGACTGCTGAACATCCTGGACGGAGTGATCGACTGCCCTGGCCGCATTGTCATCATGACCACGAACCACCCCGAGAAGCTGGATCCCGCACTTATCAGACCCGGACGTGTGAACAAGAAGCTCATGCTCGGATACATGAACAGCGTCCAAGTCCAGAACATGATCGAGTATTACTTTGCAACTACATGCACTCCGGTCCAACGCAAGACGCTCCAAGAAGTCATGGATAGCACCGCGCCTGTCACTCCTGCGGCCGTAGAAGCCTTGTGCTCTGAGCACGACGATATCGATGCGGTTCTAGCAGCATTTCGTTAGATGCACCACGTTTTGTCGCCTTGTACCATAGCAGCGTAATCTACTCCAAACTTCAAATGTTGAACTCCTCGTCTTCGTGCTAATAATGACCAGGAAGGGACTTGCTGCCTGACCAAAGCAACATAAACACTAAAGAAAATCAGAGCACCATAGCGCATGCTGTAGAGCGACGCTACTGCTGGCGAGTAACCGGTCAATAGTTGACCAACAGACTCGAGCTTGATCCGCCGTCAGGGAGCAGATTTTCAGACAAATCGATCATGAAAGGCCACATTGAAGTTGCGACCTTTGAGTGACCAATCAGCAGAGCCCAAGCTAGACTCCCTACCGAACCATAGATTGTGCACTTCGCAAAAACCAAGAAGAAGAAGAAGAAGAAGATAAAGATGAAAATCTATTCATATGGAAGCGAAAGCACTCTATTGCCTCTAGCACTCCACCTCTTACTTCTCGCGGCGTGAGTCGTACTCGGCCTGGATCTCCTCGGCCGACTTGCCCGACGTCTCCGGCACCATCTTCAGAGCCAGCAGGTAGAAGATCGCCAGCAGCACCACGAACGGAACGTACGCGTAGTCGTTCAGCGCGTCCGAGATGTACGGGTACGACACGCCCACGATGAGGTTGCACAGCCAGTTGATGCCGATGCACAGCGACGACGCGCTCGCGCGGATCGAGTCCGGGAAGATGTCGGCCGTCATGACCCACACGAGCGGCCCCAGCGTCACGCCGAACACGATCACGTACAGCGCCGTGAACACGATGGACAGCGCCGACACGTCCACGATGAACGCCACCGTCATGCCCACGGACATGGCCACCATGCCCGCCAGGCCCCACAGGATCATGGTGCGCGCGCCGAAGCGGTTGGCCAGCACACCCGTGAAGAAGGCGGGCCAGATGTTGATGAAGTCGATGATGAGCGTGCCCACGCGCGAGTCCGAGATGCCCGCGTCCGAGAAGATGCTGCCCGAGTAGTAGAAGACGGCGTTGATGCCGGACAGCTGCTGCGCGCACGAGAGCAGGATGCCGCTCAGAAGCTGCATGCGGTAGCGCGGGTTGAACATGGACTCCTTCTTCGGCGCAGCGAGACCCTCCTCGGCCGTGTCGGGCTTCTTGCTCACCTCGAGCCACGACAGAGCCGTCTGCACGTGCTCCTCGCCGTACAGACGCGCGATGACCTGCTTGGCCTCCTCCGTGCGGCCCTGAGTGAGCAGCCACGCAGGACTCTCCACGCACATGGTCGGCGCCAGGAGCAGGTAGACGGCGCCCAGCACGACGGGGAACGCCGCCAGGTAGCGCCAGCCAGAGCTCGTGTTGGCGAAGAAGAAGGCGATGGCCGGGAACAAGATGCCGATGGTCGTGAAGATCTGCAGGCCCAGGCCCAGCGTGTTGCGCATGTGCGGCGGCGACAGCTCGTTGACGTAGCTGCCGATCGTCGCGGTGGCCGTGCCCGAGGCGAGGCCAGCAATGAGGCGGCCCACCGAGAAGACCCAGATGTTGGACACGACGGTCTGCACGACGCCGCCCACGATGATGAAGATGCAGTTGCCCATGAGCGTCTTCTTGCGGCCGTACTTGTCGCTGAAGTGGCCGCAGCACAGCGAGCCGAGCATGGCGCCGAAGATCCACGCGTTCACGGCGAACGTCCACTCGAGCTTGCTGTGGCCCGGGAACATGAGGCACGTGCCCTCGGCCACGGGGCGCGCATTGCACTGGTCCGTGTCGTTGTACTGCGAGAGGTTCATCTGCGAGGTGGACCAACCGCTCTGGAACGGCTGAAGCCATGACAGAAGAGCGCTGGTGTACAGGATGGCGTTGGGCTTGATGAGGCGCGCGGCGGCCTTGTTAGCCTCGTCGAAGGTGTTGACGGCGCCCTTGCCAGGAGACTTGGCGACCGCGTAGTCGGCACTGTCATGCATTGAGTCCGCCATGGGTGCTTGGAGCTAGACAGACACTTGCGAGGATGGCAGTCTTTCAAGTAACGTTGGACAACGGTTGATGTTGTAGTTGCTGCTGGTGTTGCACGAAGAGGTGAAACAAACAATGAGCTGAACGGCGACCAGGCTTCACGTTCAGCTAGCAGGCTTCGGTGCGGTACTGACAACCCGCCTATCTTGTGAGCTCGTCGAGGTGGAACGGCTCAAGTCCATTTCATAGAGATATGCGACTCACGTTGAACCTCGGGATCATCTGCAGGCCTCTCTAATAGAGGGAAATTGACCCGTTTTCCCTCGCTATACCTATATTAAGACCTCGGGTCATCCCTCGCATAAGAAGGTTTAACATGCAGATTTTGCATCGATTTGGTCGTAAAGTAAGCAAAAAGAAGGAAAGCGAAAGCGAACTGCACAGACGCAGTGTACTTCCAGTACTCTATTCACGCGAATAATACGCGCCAGTGCTTGGAATCGGTACTCTGCAACTATTAATAGCGACGAAGAGAATAAAACGTTCTTATCGGCCCAACCTCTACAACACAACATTGGCCGATGTCGAACGCGACCAGCCATTATATACATGTACTTTGAAAGCAAGCGATCAATCGTCGAAGATCTTGTTCTATTTGAAACGATGCGGGAGGCTTCCACTGGAAGCGCATGGTAGCTTGGCAAATGCGTTATCTATTTTCAAGCCTGTCAATGTTTTTTTTTGTATATCCGCGCGGTATGTGCTGCAAGATTCGTTCACACCCATATTCTGCATTATTCTTGCTCGCCGTGGGAAGTGTTCAGGGTGCTGTACCTCCCACAAGGCGATTCAGGCAAGCATCCGCACTAAGTTCGACGGTGGGAGTGATTTTATCTTAGGTTCACTATACAGGAATTCATACCTCGCCGTACCTATATTAAAAGGTGTTTTCATCCCTCCATTAAGCTAATAGAGGTATTCGAGGGAAATACCTCTATTAGAGAGGCCTGATCATCTGCCAGCCCAAAATGCTCGTTGCATGCATGAGTTTGGCTGTCCAAGCGTGGTGAGAATTCCACCAGTGAAGTGCCATTTGAATTGGGCCCATTTCCAGTCGTAGTCGGTTCGTAGTCTCCCACATGGCTGAGTGTCTCCCCTTGCCCCTGCCATTTGGTGCACCAACTTGATAGTATCAACGAGGCAAACGCATCGAGGGCGCGTTTCTGCTGCTCCGGTTGTATTTTAATAACCTTGGAGCGAGGTCAGGGCTCACATGCACTGTTGGTAGCTTTCGGTCCTGCCATACGGCCACGGAGTTTGTCTCTTGAAGCCATCTTGGGCGCACGATGTATCCGAAGGCTGCTTGGAGGTTGGGTGAAAAAGACAATAGATCAAGTGAATACCAGTTTACTATGGTGGACGCCAACGACATGCTGCAGGGTGCACTTCAAACACTTCACTAAGGCGACCGTAGGCATTTTGTATCAACATGCAAAATGCCTATCTCTTCATAGACTTCAAGAACGGACGAGTGGCTGCTGACTAGCCATCGAATGCATGTTCCTATTCCTGCAGTGAAAGTGACTACAGTGCTTACAGTAATTAGTCTGACTTCAAAATTAGTCTGCGTTCAAAATTAGTCTATGTCAGGCTAATTCATGTGAGCCAGGAAAGAACGAATTCATAATTAGTCTTGGCCAAAATGTTCAAAATTAGTCTGCATGAAATGGACCTCTTTTTTGGGCAGTCCCCCCATAATTTTCGGGCTGGCTAAGTTTTTGCTAGTAAAAGCTCAACATGCAAGTAACTTGCTGAGGATCCCGTTTGTTACAAAAAGCCCCGACCTGACCCTGCGTGCGATGATTGTTCGGCACTGTTGAGGATCTTCCTATTGCACTTCATCCTTCACTAGACTTCACTATATTGTATAGTACACTATAGTATACAAACCTGGTGGATTCTCCACAAGTGGCCTCACTTGGCCTTTTGCCGGCTCTGTAGCTAAGTAGCTTCCTCCTTGCTCCCAGATTCCACCTTCGTACAGTCAGTCCCTCTGTCTTCACTTATCTAGCAAGCGCCAGAGACGGAAATGGGTTTATTTCAATCTTAAGATTGGGGTGGCAGTTTTGCCCAATTACTATCCCCATTTCTTTTTTCCTTTACCCATTTAGTACCCATTCTCAGTTTTGAGTTCGATTAGATTAATTTTGAACATTCAGAAATAGTCTGTGTTCAAAATTAGTCTATGTGAAGTTCCGCTAGACTATTTTGTGTGAGGTCGCTGAAAATGTGCTTACATAAATTAGTCTCACTCAGACTAATTACTGTAACCACTGTACAGACCGCCTGAAGCGAGACGACAGACCGCCTCAGCGACGAAAGAATGCAATTCCACGAATGTATTCACCAATCACTTTATCACTCCGTGTCACTTCGTGAAATATATTGAAGTTGCGACCATTCGGTGGCCAATAAGTTGCGACCATTCGGTGGCCAATCAGCAGCCACTCGTCCGTTCTTGAAGTCTATGAAGAGATAGGCATTTTGCATGTTGATACAAAATGCCTACGGTCGCCTTAGTGAAGTGCTTGAAGTGCACCCTGCAGCATGTCGTTGGCGTCCACCATAGTAAACTGGTATTCACTTGATCTATTGTCTTTTTCACCCAACCTCCAAGCAGCCTTCGGATACATCGTGCGCCCAAGATGGCTTCAAGAGACAAACTCCGTGGCCGTATGGCAGGACCGAAAGCTACCAACAGTGCATGTGAGCCCTGACCTCGCTCCAAGGTTATTAAAATACAACCGGAGCAGCAGAAACGCGCCCTCGATGCGTTTGCCTCGTTGATACTATCAAGTTGGTGCACCAAATGGCAGGGGCAAGGGGAGACACTCAGCCATGTGGGAGACTACGAACCGACTACGACTGGAAATGGGCCCAATTCAAATGGCACTTCACTGGTGGAATTCTCACCACGCTTGGACAGCCAAACTCATGCATGCAACGAGCATTTTGGGCTGGCAGATGATCAGGCCTCTCTAATAGAGGTATTTCCCTCGAATACCTCTATTAGCTTAATGGAGGGATGAAAACACCTTTTAATATAGGTACGGCGAGGTATGAATTCCTGTATAGTGAACCTAAGATAAAATCACTCCCACCGTCGAACTTAGTGCGGATGCTTGCCTGAATCGCCTTGTGGGAGGTACAGCACCCTGAACACTTCCCACGGCGAGCAAGAATAATGCAGAATATGGGTGTGAACGAATCTTGCAGCACATACCGCGCGGATATACAAAAAAAAACATTGACAGGCTTGAAAATAGATAACGCATTTGCCAAGCTACCATGCGCTTCCAGTGGAAGCCTCCCGCATCGTTTCAAATAGAACAAGATCTTCGACGATTGATCGCTTGCTTTCAAAGTACATGTATATAATGGCTGGTCGCGTTCGACATCGGCCAATGTTGTGTTGTAGAGGTTGGGCCGATAAGAACGTTTTATTCTCTTCGTCGCTATTAATAGTTGCAGAGTACCGATTCCAAGCACTGGCGCGTATTATTCGCGTGAATAGAGTACTGGAAGTACACTGCGTCTGTGCAGTTCGCTTTCGCTTTCCTTCTTTTTGCTTACTTTACGACCAAATCGATGCAAAATCTGCATGTTAAACCTTCTTATGCGAGGGATGACCCGAGGTCTTAATATAGGTATAGCGAGGGAAAACGGGTCAATTTCCCTCTATTAGAGAGGCCTGCAGATGATCCCGAGGTTCAACGTGAGTCGCATATCTCTATGAAATGGACTTGAGCCGTTCCACCTCGACGAGCTCACAAGATAGGCGGGTTGTCAGTACCGCACCGAAGCCTGCTAGCTGAACGTGAAGCCTGGTCGCCGTTCAGCTCATTGTTTGTTTCACCTCTTCGTGCAACACCAGCAGCAACTACAACATCAACCGTTGTCCAACGTTACTTGAAAGACTGCCATCCTCGCAAGTGTCTGTCTAGCTCCAAGCACCCATGGCGGACTCAATGCATGACAGTGCCGACTACGCGGTCGCCAAGTCTCCTGGCAAGGGCGCCGTCAACACCTTCGACGAGGCTAACAAGGCCGCCGCGCGCCTCATCAAGCCCAACGCCATCCTGTACACCAGCGCTCTTCTGTCATGGCTTCAGCCGTTCCAGAGCGGTTGGTCCACCTCGCAGATGAACCTCTCGCAGTATAACGACACGGACCAGTGCAATGCGCGCCCCGTGGCCGAGGGCACGTGCCTCATGTTCCCGGGCCACAGCAAGCTCGAGTGGACGTTCGCCGTGAACGCGTGGATCTTCGGCGCCATGCTCGGCTCGCTGTGCTGTGGCCACTTCAGCGACAAGTACGGCCGCAAGAAGACGCTCATGGGCAACTGCATCTTCATCATCGTGGGCGGCGTCGTGCAGACCGTCGTGTCCAACATCTGGGTCTTCTCGGTCGGCCGCCTCATTGCTGGCCTCGCTTCGGGCACGGCCACCGCGACGATCGGCAGCTACGTCAACGAGCTGTCGCCGCCGCACATGCGCAACACGCTGGGCCTGGGCCTGCAGATCTTCACGACCATCGGCATCTTGTTCCCGGCCATCGCCTTCTTCTTCGCCAACACGAGCTCTGGCTGGCGCTACCTGGCTGCGTTCCCCGTCGTGCTGGGCGCCGTCTACCTGCTCCTGGCGCCGACCATGTGCGTGGAGAGTCCCGCGTGGCTGCTCACTCAGGGCCGCACGGAAGAGGCCAAGCAGGTCATCGCGCGTCTGTACGGCGAGGAGCACGTGCAGACGGCTCTGTCGTGGCTCGAGGTGAGCAAGAAGCCCGAGACGGCCGAGGAGGGCTTCGCTGCGCCGAAGAAGGAGTCCATGTTCAACCCGCGCTACCGCATGCAGCTTCTGAGCGGCATCCTGCTCTCGTGCGCGCAGCAGCTGTCCGGCATCAACGCCGTCTTCTACTACTCGGGCAGCATCTTCTCGGACGCGGGCATCTCGGACTCGCGCGTGGGCACGCTCATCATCGATTTCATCAACATCTGGCCCGCCTTCTTCACGGGTGTGCTGGCCAACCGCTTCGGCGCGCGCACCATGATCCTGTGGGGCCTGGCAGGCATGGTGGCCATGTCTGTAGGCATGACGGTGGCGTTCATCGTGGACGTGTCGGCGCTGTCCATCGTGTTCACGGCGCTGTACGTGATCGTGTTCGGCGTGACGCTGGGGCCGCTCGTGTGGGTCATGACGGCCGACATCTTCCCGGACTCGATCCGCGCGAGCGCGTCGTCGCTGTGCATCGGCATCAACTGGCTGTGCAACCTCATCGTGGGCGTGTCGTACCCGTACATCTCGGACGCGCTGAACGACTACGCGTACGTTCCGTTCGTGGTGCTGCTGGCGATCTTCTACCTGCTGGCTCTGAAGATGGTGCCGGAGACGTCGGGCAAGTCGGCTGAGGAGATCCAGGCTGAGTACGACTCACGCCGCGAGAAGTAAGAGGTGGAGTGCTAGAGGCAATAGAGTGTATCGCTTCCATATGAATAGATTTTCATCTTTATCTTCTTCTTCTTCTTGGTTTTTGCGAAGTGCACAATCTATGGTTCGGTAGCGAGTCTAGCTTGGGCTCTGCTGATTGGTCACTCAAAGGTCACAACTTCAATGTGGCTTTTCATGATCGATTTGTCTGAAAATCTGCTCCCTGACGGCGGATTAAGCTCGAGTCTGTTGGTCAACACTATTGACCGGTTACTCGCCAGCAGCAGCGTCGCTCTACAGCATGCGCTATGGTGCTCTGATTTTCTTTAGTGTTTATGTTGCTTTGGGCAGCAAGTCCCTTCCTGGTCATTATTAGCACGAAGACGAGGAGTTCAGCATTCGAAATTTGAAAGTATATATTGGTATGCTGCTATGGTACACAAGGTAACAAAACGTGGTGCATCTGACGAAATGCTGCTACAACCGCATCGATATCGTCGTGCTCGGAGCACAAAGCTTCGACGGCTAGTGTCGGTCAATGGCTTCTTCATCAAGGAAGTAATGTCTGGTAGCATTTCGGGCGGTGGTCACGATTGGCGTCGGCAGAACCCTGGCTCACATGTCAGCCGAACCGCAATACTTTAATCTCATTTTCTGGATGGCATTCCAAAATTTGCCTGCTAGGGCTCAACCTCCCAGCCCCCCCCCCCCCCAACGTTTGGTACTACTGAAGTAAGAAGTTGTAAGATAATGAAATTCATATGTATGCAGTCATCTCTATTGTCTTGACAAAGGTCTATCCGATTCACAGCTAGGCATCTTTTTAGTCTTCGTCACCACCTCGGTGCTTTTTGCTCTTCTTGCTCTTCTTCGTCTTTTTACCCTTGTCGGTAGCACCACTTCGCAGCACATCCATGATCATAGCCACGTCAGCACTCTTAGCAACCTCCTCCTTCCGCTGCTCTGCCTCCTCCTCGGTGAGTTGAGCTGCCTTGCGCTTCTTGGATTTCTTGTCCTTCTTCTGCTTCTTCTGCTTCTTTGCGTCTTCTTCGCCACTATCCACCACATCCTTGAATAGGTCAGCGATCTTCTGCTGCTTCGTGTACAGTGCCTCCCACTTCTCGCGGCTCTGCTTGTACTCGAAAAGGTGGCATGTGTTCATCACAAGCTGTGAGAAGTGGCTTCCACTTAGCTGGTTCTCGACCGCTAGCAGTTCTTGCACAACCATCTCCTTTTTATCCAAGGGCAGAGTCTCATAACACTTCATGACCGAGAAAGCTCCAAGACGATCCATCGCCAACGTACCGAACTTGCCCACAAACCGCTCGTAGAGCTCTTGTCGCACCCAGGCGGTGCTTGGCTCCTTGGATTCCCAAATGGGCTCCACAATGCAGCGACTGCCAGTGGAATCCTTCGCTAGAGCCATGAGCTGCACGGAGTTGAAAGAGAGAATTCCCTCGTACAATAGGTTCAAGTAGTCGCCAGCCTCGAATTGCTGCATCTGCTCGATAATCTTGGCGCCCATGACGTTCAACTGCACCTTGGCAGAGTTAGCAGTGGTCGACAGCTGCACGTTGAGCAGCGACGCTACGAAGTTCTTACGGACAGCCTCGGGTTTCTTGCTCTCCTGCTTCGCCACTGCGTTCAGAAGCGCTTCGAAGACCTCTTGCTGGTGCAGCTTGAACTTCACGCACATCTCCACCACACGCCAAATGACACCCGGTCTGCCCATAGTCAGCAACGTCCACAGCGACGCCTCCAGCTCCTCCAGAACCTCCAGCGCCAGCGCCTCCGTACGCACAAGCTTAATTGCATGCTGCACCACGTAGTTTGCGATGTTGTGCTCCGCAAGTTGCAGCATTTTGCCGCGCACGCAGCGCTCGAACACCTTGGTGAAGAACTTGTCACTCGCACTCTCAAACAGCCCCTCCAGCAAGTGGCTGGTCACCACGTCAGCCGCCAAGTCGAAGAAGCCGCTCTCGCACGCGGCCTCGTCCTCCCACTGCAGAATCTTCTCCGCCAGTTTCCGTCGGCTCTTCGAGGGCGCGAGCTTGAGCGCCGAGGCGATCAGCGGGCCCGAGTTCTGGTCGTACAGCAAGTTCTGCAGCTCGTGCGTCGGGCTCTCAATGAGCACGGCCAGCAGCTCCTTGAACAGCTTCTCGAACGTGTGCGGCACGTCGTAGCTCACTTCAGAGCCGTCCTTGCCCGGCCGCGCCTCTGTGAACGTCACGACGCGGTGCTTGGCCTTCTTGCCGCGCTTCTCGGGCACCAGCGGCTTGCCCGCCAGCACGGCCAGCACCGAGCGCAGCACGTGGCTGGCGCTCACGTCGTTCATGAGCGTGATCCACTCGCCCTCCACCTCCTTCACCATGTTGACGATGACGTCGCTCATGGGCGGGACGTCCTTCATGCGGTCGTCATCATCATCCTCCTCGTCTTCCTCCTGCTGGTCCTTGTCCTCGTATCCGTCCACCTCCTTGGCCACCACGACACTGGCGAGCGACAGCAAATGCTGCAGCACGTGCGACGAGTAGCGATTGGTCCACAGGTGGCTCACGTAGCCCGCCATCTTGTGCAGCAGGAAGCGCAGCTGCGCGTCGCTCATCTTGGGCAGGAAAACCTCGAGCAGCTCACCCGCGTGGCGGTCGGACGCGGCGCTGGCAGCGCGCGGCGCCAGCTCCTCCAGCACGTTCCAGAGCAGCAGCGTCGCGTCGTCGGGCGTCGAGTCCTCCCCCGGCTGCGTCAGCATCTCCGTCACCTCCTTGAGGTACGACAGCGTGTCGGGCTCCAGGCGGCGCGGGCGCAGGCGTCTGCAATGGGTGGAGGGTGGAGGGTTAGCAGGCATATTAAGTGGAGGAGGGCATTGTGGGCATTGCGTACTCGGGTCGCTGCTGGCGCGCGTCATTCTCGTCGTGCTCGGCCATGGTCAAGTCTGCGACGGTTGATACACAAAGTGACGGGTTTGCAGCCAGCCAAGCAAAAACAAGAAAGGTGGTGTGCACCACATCGTTCATGTGACGAGCGTTGGTACGTGTGCGTACCTAACGCCACCTCAGGTGGTCCACACCATCCCACCGCACTTAGTCGAAATTCGCGCCAAACCGTTACCCGCCCAGATCCATACAAAAGGCGGCAGTCCGAGTCCGAGTCCCTCAGCCATGGCCGAGTCCAGCAGCCCGAGTCCGAGCAGCGGCAGCCCCAGCGCCAGCAGCAGCAGCAGTGTCGCCGCCTCCCCCTCCCCCAAGCGCGACGAGCAGCACGACGACGCGTCGATGGACGAGGGCGAGTCAGCTGAAGACAACGAGACGGCGGACGATGACGCCGCCGTGTCGCCTGAAGACACCAAGAAGTCCCTACTGTCCACCGAAGAGCGCGAGGCGCTGCGCCTGGAGGAGGAGTCGGTCCTACAGGAGCAGCGCGACCGCCAGAGCAAGTCGCTGGACCTGGTGAAGCAGTCGCTGGCGCAGGACGCCGACTACGCGGCCAAGAGCGCGCGCGAGCGCAAGATGGCGTTCCTCATGGCGCAGTCGGACGTGTTCACGTCCTTCCTCATGGGCGGCAGCAGCGCCGTGGGCAAGGAGATGTCGCGCTCCAAGGCGGCGGCCTCTAAAGACTCGGCGGGCTCGCGCCGCGGCAAAGGCAGCAAGCAGGCGGACGCGCAGGCCCTGCAGGACATGGACGACGCGCGCTTCACGCGCGTGACGCAGCAGCCGTCGATCATCAAGTTCGGCACCATGAAGCCCTACCAGCTCGAAGGCCTCAACTGGATGATCCGCCTGCACGACTCGGGCGTGAACGGCATCCTGGCCGACGAGATGGGACTGGGCAAGACGCTGCAGAGCATCTCGCTGCTGGCCTATCTGAGGGAGGCGCGCGGCATTGAAGGCCCGCACATTATTATCGTACCTAAGAGCACAGTGGGCAACTGGATGCGCGAGCTGAAGAGATGGTGTCCGTCCATCAAGGCCTTCAAGTTCATGGGCAGCAAGGAGGAGCGCGCGGCGCAGAGGGAGACGGTGGTTAAGCGGGACTTTGACGCGCTCGTGCTGTCGTACGAGGTCGCGATCATTGAGAAGGCCATTCTGCAGAAGATCAAGTGGAAGTACTTGCTCATCGACGAGGCGCATCGAGTCAAGAACGAGAACTCGAAGCTCTCGAGGGTCGTGCGCGAGTTTAAAGTCGAGCACCGACTGCTGATCACCGGCACGCCGCTGCAGAACAACCTGCACGAGCTCTGGGCGCTGCTCAACTTCTTGCTGCCGGACGTGTTCTCCGACTCGGAGGACTTTGACTCGTGGTTCAATGTGGACGAGCAGGAGGGGCAGGAGAACGTCATCAAGAAGCTGCACACTATTCTCCGCCCGTTCCTGCTGCGGCGATTGAAGGCGGACGTGGAGCACTCGTTGCCCCCCAAGATCGAGACCAAGCTGTACGTGGGGCTGTCGGAGATGCAGCGCGAGTGGTACATGCGCGTGCTGCACCGTGACGCCACGCACCTGAATGCTATCGGTGGTAGTGATCGCGTTCGGCTGCTGAACATCCTGATGCAGCTGCGGAAGGTGTGCAACCACCCGTACCTGTTTGAGGGCGCTGAGCCCGGCCCGCCGTACCAGGAAGGACCGCACCTGTGGGAGAACTGTGGTAAAATGACGCTGCTGCACAAGCTCCTGTCGAAGCTCCAGGCTCAGGGCTCGCGCGTGCTTATTTTCTGCCAGATGACGTCTATGATGGATATTCTCGAGGACTACATGCGCTACTTCAATCACGACTACTGCCGGTTGGACGGTTCTACGAAGGGTGAGGACCGTGACGACATGATGGAGGAATTCAACGCGCCGGGAAGCTCCAAGTTCTGTTTCTTGCTGAGTACGCGCGCTGGTGGTCTTGGCATTAACTTGGCCACGGCAGACATCGTCATTCTGTTCGACTCGGACTGGAACCCCCAGGTGGATCTGCAGGCAATGGATCGCGCTCATCGTATTGGACAGACCAAGACTGTGCGTGTTTTCCGTTTCATCACGGATGGTACAGTCGAAGAGAAGATTGTGGAGCGTGCTGAGCGAAAGCTGTACCTTGATGCTGCTATCATTCAGCAAGGCCGTCTTGCGCAACAGAACCGGAAGCTTTCCAAGGACGAGCTGATGACCATGGTGCGCTTTGGTGCCGATGAAATTTTTAACGCACGTGGATCGATGATCACGGACGACGATATCGATGCCATTCTGGCCCGTGGTGAAGAGCGTACGGAGACCATGAAGGGTAAAATTGCTGCTGACATGCAGCACAATCTGGCAAACTTCTCTTTGTCCGGCGACAATGGTAATGCTAGCGTCTCCAGTCTCTATGAATTCGAGGGCGAGGTGTTCTCGAAGGATACGAACAACGGAGATATTCTGCCCTCCACGTTCATTGCTCTTCCTCAGCGTGAGCGCAAATCTAACTACAATGAGGACGAGTACTATCGCCAGCAGGCTGGTTTGTCGAAGCCCAAGAAGCCCAAGAAATCCGGCTCTGACGCGGCGAAGGTGCCCGTTGTGCACGACCACCAGTTTTTCCAGCAGGAGCGTATGGTGGCGCTGCTTACCAAGAAGACCCAGGTTGAGAACCGTCGGAAGGAGCTAACCCGGCTTATCAAGGAGGCCAAGGCCGATGAGACGCGCTCTAAATCACGAAAGCCGAAGCAAGCGGAGGGTGACGAGTCGGCCGAGAACTCAGCTGAGGAGGGTGACGGCGACGATGCGCGCTCTGCTGCTCTTGAAAAGGAACTGAATGAGACAGAGATGGATGCCGCTGATGTGAAGGAGCTTGAGGCCTTGGAGAAGGAAGGTTTCGGTGACTGGACTCGCCGGGATCTGAAGCAGTTTATCAACAGTTGCGAGCGCTACGGCCGCGCTGACAAGACCCGTGTGTGCGAAGAAGTCTCAGTGGTCCTTGGAAAGGACCCTGCACAGGTGGAGAGGTACTATGACACTTTCTGGTCCCGCTACACTGAGCTTAAGGACCACGCGAAGTACATCGAGAAGATCGAGCGTGGCGAAAAGCGCCTGGAGCGGAATGAAGTGGTGAAGCAGGCACTTGCGCGTAAGTGCAGCCGATACAGCCACCCGCTTCGTGACATGCGCCTCCACTACCCGGCTGGCTACAAGAGCAAGGGTTATATTCTGGAGGAAGATGTCTTCCTTGTTGTTATGATGAACAAGTATGGTCCACTAGAGCACTGGGGTGAGATCCGTGACGAGATCCGGAAGGCCTGGCAGTTCCGCTTCGACTGGTTTTTCAAGTCGCGCACCATTGGCGAGCTGCAGAAGCGTGGTGAGGTTCTCACGCGCATGATCGAGCGCGAGAACGACGAGCTCAAGAGCCGCGGCAGCAAGGATGCGGAGGATCTCGCTAAGAAAGCGAAAAAGAGTTCGAGCTCCTCTTCCAAGTCGAAGAGTAAGAGCAGCAGCAGTAGCAGCCGCAGCAAGACGTCGAGCTCGAGCAAGAAACGCAGCAGCTCGTCCAAGTCGTCATCGTCTTCAGTCAAGAAGCAGCGCTCCAGTTAGTAGAGATATCCCCAAGGAGGGTCGTAACTCCTGCTTATTTTTCACAAGTTCGTTTATACTTCAGCTCAGTTGTGCTCACGTCGGTCGATAGTTATCATTACCTATGTTTACTGTCCTGGTAATATTCAACTAGCAACACTGACTTCAATCCAGCTTGCGGTAGCTCAAATGAAATTTGCTATGCTCTCTCCAAGTTGCTGCAAGCCCGTCCTTCGATACGCCGGAAGCGAGGTAGCGTCTTGCATTGGCCTTGCCAACTGATTTGAGTTTTGTACGCAAAGACATTTCTCCCACGTACGGCATCTCCTCTGCTGGGAAGGACGCTGCAGTCGCCAGAATATCTCCATCGATCGAGAGGCGGTTGCCCTCCTGGTACTCTATGCGTGCGCGTACATGAAACGATTGATCGACTTCCCCCATAGCCCAAACAAAAGTCTCTAGGAACACAAGCAGACGCCCTGGTTTCTCCACGCGCATTTTTCCGACATAGTCTCCACAAGACCCCTCTCCAGCACTAGACGCGATCCCATTCGGAAACAGTCGAAACACACGATCCTTGCCGTCCAATACTACGTGCATGCAATCCAGCCTTCCAGCTAAACCTCGCATCGATCGGACCCGAAGAGACCTCAGTTGAATATCAATCGCCACTTCGATATGAACAATCTGTGAAATGAGTTCCACAATGGAGAAAAACGACACATCTCGATCGTTTTTGCTCTCTGAAGGACTTGCTTCCCGAATATCCCAGCTTGATTCCTCCATATCCAGGAACCATTCCCCATTCCAGCTTCTTTCAATAGCATTATGAGGAGGGTACACCGTCACGAATGTTGCATTGCTCTCCGACCCATACAAACCTTGTGGCAGACTCGTGGAACTGATGAACGAGTCACGCATCTGCGCCACAAACATATTCCACCCGGCAAAACCCTGTCCACCCAAAATCTGCCTCACGAACGGCCGTCGACCGTGAAAATCGTCGCATGAGTACACTGCAGCAATGACCTCCTCCGCAACATTGTCTAAATTGCCCAGCGTCGTGGCTGCAAACACCTCAGTGTTCAAATGTTCCTCTAGTTCGTGCAGGAACTGCAGGAAGCACGCGCGCAGATCTTTTTTGTTCAGTACACACGCCGCATACTGTCGAAAAAAAGTTCGCAACCAGCGTCGAGTTTCCCTCGAGTACAGCCAAAGTGCAGCATGTGATCCCACTCGCAACAGCGTCTCAAATTCGTGTGTTGCGGCACCGGCCCTCCCCTCTTCCTCACTCCGAGCTCGACCCACCAGCAACTGCGCAAAACAGTTCAACTTTTCCGATTTGAAAGAGCCCGTTGAAATCGGCTCAAGCAATTTCTGTTGCACCAAGTTCACGAGCTCGTCCACGAACGGCGCATAGAACCCCAACGGCGCCCACCGAAGAAACGCAAAAAGCAGCGCCAGGTTCTTTGACACTGCCACGGACTTTGCATTGGCGTGTTCCCAGAACAATTTGTCCTGAAGCGGGTGCACCACTTCACCGTCGAATTTTGTTGCCACTCGACGTCGGCGTTTCGCCTCCACCTCGTACAACTCCATTCGACGGTTTGATTCACGTGGAGTCCACCGTGTCACTCCCCGGTCACGGCCAATGGGGACGACACTAGCACTCCGTGTCGGTGACGGTGAGTATACCACGTCCCTCCGGTCATTGATATAACGTGATCGTGACAAATCTCCTCTAACCTTTTGCGGGAACTGGGGTGTGGCAACGGACCCCCCTTCCAAAGGTGCTCGACGGTAGGATATCACTGTAAACTCTGGCGACGTGACCACGTGCAATACGCGGTAGAGTTGCGTGAAAGCCTCTCGACTGGAGATGGTGGTAAAGTTGTCGTCCATGTCCACGGCTACACGTTCTACCACGTAGGCCTTAAGTACGTGTTTCATGAGTCTCTGGGCCTTGTTGGCTCCACTCTCCCAGTCGTAGTACCACCGAGAGAAGGTTTTGCCGTTTAAGTGAAATATCAGAGGTCGGCCCTGCTCGGATGTTGCATCAGGTGGGCAAATGGACGCTACCATAACTGAGGGGCGGTCCAGTGCCCCCGCGATCCATTGGCCGTCCAGATTGGTCTCTGTTTGCACGCCCTGTTGGATTTTATCCACTTCGACACACTCCCCAGTGCGGAGACTCACGTCGCTGACCGCCTCGAAGCGGGCGAACACAGATAACACCTCGTTGGGAGAGGGTTCGGGTGGGGCACTCCCAACCGGACGTTCCGCCAGTCGCACGCTCACACTGAGGGAAGATCCGCAGTAGCTGCGGTCAATATGCTCCGGGCAGCAGTGAGGGAAGCAGCGCAGGATTTTGAGGCCTTTGGTGCGGTTGCTCCTGCAACACACAGGCAAGTTGAAGCTGAGTTAGCACTAGCTTAAAGTTGGGTTAACACTAGCTTAAAGTTGCCGGGTGATTGGACACCACCCTGGTGAGTACAGCCGCCGCACCTCTTGTACTCGGTGTGGAAGAGCTGAACGTGGTCGCACTCGCAGCGGAAGAAGCTGCCGGCTGCCACCTGCAGCGGCGGCGACGGCGCGAGGAGCGACATTTTTCTTCTCGTGGTGTGACTGTCTGTCTGTCTATAACTGGTCTCCAAGGACGGCGACGCTCCTGGCGCGACGTTTTCTTCCATCTTGTGTACCACAATTCGGGTACGAGATCCAAGATCCGGCGGAAAAATGGGTCCCTTTTACACTTACTTCCACTATGCCTCCATCTTTTGGATTCATTTGGAGGCCGTTTCAAAACTCCTGCTATCATTTCACTCTCCATTTGCGAGGGCGTGCAGCTTGCACAAACCCTTGCACTTGCTGCATCCACTCACATTGGAGGACACGCTTTCGGTTCTCGTTGTTTTCGGTGCTCGTGCGAGAGCAGACTTCGCTGTGGACATGCCGCAGAGAATAATGAGCTGTGGTTCACCCTCGTAAATCGTCTCATAAAGAGGCACGGGCTCCATGTATCCAAACGTTAAGGTGACTCATTTTTGGGTCATTCTTGGCGGTTTCTAGGTGGCGAAGTCAGGGTGACGTATCGAGGTATTTGCTACATGCAGCGCGCGTGGTGCGGCTTATCGAGCCATTTAAACTCCGATCTCTATCGCTTCTAGGTCATACATTCTTATCATCGTTACGTAATGACTATTTTACGACCAGTTTCTAAGGGACTGGACCCCTCGACATGCTGTAGCTGAGCAAACTAGACGCCGCCGTCGCTGCTGAGATCTGTGAGCGCAATACGAGCACTAACCCAAAAACTGCAGTTGTTTGCAGCTAGCAAGGTACACCTACCGACGCTTGAGCTACGCAATGAATATCGATCCGTGTCGATGATTAATGCTCGGTCAGTGCTCACACTGTTGGATGGACGCTAGCAACACGACTAGCTGATGCGGCTAATTTGCCGTATTTTGTTGACAGCTAAGCTCCAAACATCGATCACCAAGGACCGGAGCCCACTCGGTCAATGTGAAAACTCACTCGTAAGTCTTACTGTAGTTACCTGCTAACTTCAAGTTAAGGTAATCTTGTAAGCAGACGGAGACGACGTGCATTGGCTCGTAGGGACGTAAGGACAAGTATTTCGAAGGTGTCCACTCAAGTGGCGGGTGTGTTGTAGGGGGAATTGCCGTTTTCCCGCGGCAGCTATCACGAGTTACTCGTGCGTCGAGCTGCGCAGAACCGAAACAGATGTTTTGAATGAATTCGCGTCGAGTGATTTTTATTTCCCGGGGTTCGTTGCGAGGTAAGTCATATCCGATAGAATATGCAGTTTAACCAAGTGCATGCAAACGACGTTAACTCGTGCAGATTGAAACGGAAACTGGCCCGTGGCTGCAGCCGTTTGCCCTATCGCGAGTACCAGTTTCAGTGGTGATTTATGAAAGAAGATTCGAAGCGCGCCACCGAATTGTAAGGATAATTTGTCGTCGCCGCAACATGCCTTGAGGACGGACAAGGCATGCATTTGAACAAGATCGAGTTCGACGCTCGTGGAGCATGAACTTGCGCGTAGATTTTATAAAACGAAGATTCGTGCGGGCGCGGTGACTGAATTGTCGGAGTGGGATCATGTGCCGGTTACATGATGCCAAAATGTGCTCGGAACGACTGCTTTGTTAACAGTGTCTGAGTACGGTGATAGAGCGTACTAAGAACGAATCTTGTCTTTCGTTGGCGATAGAACTTGTCAGGCTACTGATTTGGGGCTGGATGGCGGGTTTGAAGTCGCGTCAGGCTAATTCGCTCGCGGGAAAAGTGCAAGATATCGCGAGATTTGTGGCTGCGGTCTTAGACCACTGGTCTAAGCGTACGCGCTGGTTACGACAACATCATTGTTTACCTATGTATCGGACTCGATGGGCTCGGTGAGCAGTATCTACGTGTAGTGGTCAAGCGTACCGTGGGTGAATTTTGTATTCCGTTGAGAGTCGTGGTAGGCAGGAGATTTCGAGCGGCATAAATGGCTGCGTTCGGGGAATTGCGGCGATCGGGAAGTGGTGGCGCTGGGCGCTATCGGTCCATTTCACATAAGCACACAACGCTTTGTAGCATCAAGTGGACGGTTTTGGAGACATGGCGTGAGATGTCGCAAGATTTGCGGCTGCACATTTTGCGTCTCCAAATCGTGGACGGTGCTACACGATTACACAAATCTTCTAGGCGTCAAGTCGATCTACAATTTCGGTTCATCCGACGGCAGATACTGAGAGCGAGGTGAAGCACAAGCATGTTGCAGGTATGCAATAGAGTAGCCTCAAGATGTGGCGAGAGCTGCGAGTGTTTTCTCGGAGCAATTTGTACAGTCTAGCTGGTGTCGAATTGCTCGGACGCAAGACCGACGAGCAGGAAGTGTCCACCCGCCATGAGTCAACACGCGGCGACGGACAGAAGGTTGGACGGGTCAATATCGTTTCTGACGGACCCTCCCGTGCTGAATTTCTTTCTCGCTAGACCATATTCCCCACGTTTGTGGATTCCCCTGCCCGGCGCGTGCAGTTAACGCATTGTTTGCCCTGCGCCGTCCGTTGTGGCGTCTAATCTGGTGCAAACGGTGCCGATCGAACAGGAAATGGTTGTTGAAGTACGCGGTAGTTGGCTTTGTCGATAGTATGGATTTCCTGGCGGCCCGCATTTGATTTTGAAGCGCACTACCAGGTTATAAGGGTCACCTGTGGACTCGGCAGCGATGCAGTGAGGACAGGTAGCTCATGAATGGAAAGCAAATCGAATTTGGACGCTGCATTTGACTGTGAAAAGTGCATCAGCGCGTAGAAATGATTGAAGGAGCGTACGCTGTGGTCTTAGACCACTTGTTTTAGAACACTACGCGCTGGCTGCGACAACAACATTGTTTACTTATGTATCGGACTCGATGGGCTCGGTGGGCAGTGCTGTAACTACGTGTGGTGGTCAAGCGTACCGTGGGTGAATTTTGTATTCCGTTGAGAGTCGTGGTAGGCAGCGTGTTTCGAGCGCGTTCCGGGAATTGCGCGATCGGGAAGTGGTGGCGCTGGGCGCTATCGGTCCATTTCACATAAGCACACAACGCTTTGTAGCATCAAGTGGACGGTTTTGGAGACATGGCGTGAGATGTCGCGTGATTTGCGGCTGCACAGTTTGCGTCTCCAAATCGTGGACGGTGCTACACGATTACACAAATCTTCTAGGCGTCAAGTCGATCTACAATTTCGGTTCATCCGACGGCAGATACTGAGAGCGAGGTGAAGCACAAGCATGTTGCAGGTATGCAATAGAGTAGCCTCAAGATGTGGCGAGAGCTGCGAGTGTTTTCTCGGAGCAATTTGTACAGTCTAGCTGGTGTCGAATTGCTCGGACGCAAGACCGACGAGCAGGAAGTGTCCACCCGCCATGAGTCAACACGCGGCGACGGACAGAAGGTTGGAAGGGTCAATATCGTTTCTGACGGAGCCTCCCGTGCTGAATTTCTTTCTCGCTAGACCATATTCCCCACGTTTGTGGATTCCCCTGCCCGGCACGTGCAGTGGACGCACTGTTTGCCCTGCGCCGTCCGTTGTGGCGTCTAATCTGATGCAAAGAGTGCCTATCGAACAGGAAATGGTTGTTGGAGTACGCGGTAGTTGGCTTTGTCGATAGTATGGATTTCCTGGCGGCCCACATTTGATTTTGAAGCGCACTACCAGGTTATAAGGGTCACCTGTGGACTCGGCAGCGATGCAGTGAGGACAGGTAGCTCATGTATGGGAAGCAAATCGAATTTCGACGCTGCATTTGACCGTGAAAAGTGCATCAGCGCGTAGAAATGATTGAAGGAGCGTACGCTGTGGTCTTAGACCACTTGTTTTAGAACTGTACGCGCTGGCTACGACAACAACATTGCTTACCCATGTATCGGACTTGATGGGCTCGGTGGGCAGTGCTGTAACTACGTGTGGTGGTCAAGCGTACCGTGGGTGAATTTTGTATTCCGTTGAGAGTCGTGGTAGGCAGGAGATTTCGAGCGGCATAAATGGCTGCGTTCGGGGAATTGCGGCGATCGGGAAGTGGTGGCGCTGGGCGCTATCGGTCCATTTCACATAAGCACACAACGCTTTGTAGCATCAAGTGGACGGTTTTGGAGACATGGCGTGAGATGTCGCAAGATTTGCGGCTGCACAGTTTGCGTCTCCAAATCGTGGACGGTGCTACACGATTACACAAATCTTCTAGGCGTCAAGTCGATCTACAATTTCGGTTCATCCGACGGCAGATACTGAGAGCGAGGTGAAGCACAAGCATGTTGCAGGTATGCAATAGAGTAGCCTCAAGATGTGGCGAGAGCTGCGAGTGTTTTCTCGGAGCAATTTGTACAGTCTAGCTGGTGTCGAATTGCTCGGACGCAAGACCGACGAGCAGGAAGTGTCCACCCGCCATGAGTCAACACGCGGCGACGGACAGAAGGTTGGACGGGTCAATATCGTTTCTGACGGACCCTCCCGTGCTGAATTTCTTTCTCGCTAGACCATATTCCCCACGTTTGTGGATTCCCCCGCCCGGCACGTGCAGTGGACGCACTGTTTGCCCTGCGCCGTCCGTTGTGGCGTCTAATCTGGTGCAAACGGTGCCGATCGAACAGGAAATGGTTGTTGAAGTACGCGGTAGTTGGCTTTGTCGATAGTATGGATTTCCTGGCGGCCCACATTTGATTTTGAAGCGCACTATCAGGTTATAAGGGTCACCTGTGGACTCGGCAGCGATGCAGTGAGGACAGGTAGTTCATGTATGGGAAGCAAATCGAATTTCGACGCTGCATTTGACCGTGAAAAGTGCATCAGCGCGTAGAAATGATTGAAGGAGCGTACGTTGTGGTCTTAGACCACTGGTTTTAGAACACTACGCGCTGGCTGCGACAACAACATTGTTTACTTATGTATCGGACTCGATGGGCTCGGTGAGCAGTATCTACGTGTGGTGGTCAAGCGTACCGTGAATGAATTTTGTGTTGCGTTGAGAGCGGTGGTAGGCAGGAGATTTCGAGCGGTATAAATGGCTGCGTTCGGGGAATTGCGCGATCGGGAAGTGGTGGCGCTGGGCGCTCTCGGTCCATTTCACATAAGCACACACCGCTTTGTAGCATCAAGTGGACGGTTTTGGAGACATGGCGTGAGATGTCGCGAGATTTGTGGCTGCACAGTTTGCGTCTCCAAATCGTGGACAGTGCTACCCGATTACACAAATCTTCTAGGCGTCAAGTCGATCTACAATTTCGGTTCATCCGACGGCAGATACTGAGAGCGAGGTGAAGCACAAGCATGTTGCAGGTATGCAATAGAGTAGCCTCAAGATGTGGCGAGAGCTGCGAGTGTTTTCTCGGAGCAATTTGTGCAGTCTAGCTGGTGTCGAATTGCTCGGACGCAAGACCGACGAGCAGGAAGTGTCCACCCGCCATGAGTCAACACGCGGCGACGGACAGAAGGTTGGACGGGTCAATATCGTTTCTGACGGACCCTCCCGTGCTGAATTTCTTTCTCGCTAGACCATATTCCCCACGTTTGTGGATTCCCCTGCCCGGCGCGTGCAGTTAACGCATTGTTTGCCCTGCGCCGTCCGTTGTGGCGTCTAATCTGGTGCAAACGGTGCCGATCGAACAGGAAATGGTTGTTGAAGTACGCGGTAGTTGGCTTTGTCGATAGTATGGATTTCCTGGCGGCCCGCATTTGATTTTGAAGCGCACTACCAGGTTATAAGGGTCACCTGTGGACTCGGCAGCGATGCAGTGAGGACAGGTAGCTCATGTATGGGAAGCAAATCGAATTTCGACGCTGCATTTGACCGTGAAAAGTGCATCAGCGCGTAGAAATGATTGAAGGAGCGTACGCTGTGGTCTTAGACCACTTGTTTTAGAACTGTACGCGCTGGCTACGACAACAACATTGCTTACCCATGTATCGGACTTGATGGGCTCGGTGGGCAGTGCTGTAACTACGTGTGGTGGTCAAGCGTACCGTGGGTGAATTTTGTATTCCGTTGAGAGTCGTGGTAGGCAGGAGATTTCGAGCGGCATAAATGGCTGCGTTCGGGGAATTGCGGCGATCGGGAAGTGGTGGCGCTGGGCGCTATCGGTCCATTTCACATAAGCACACAACGCTTTGTAGCATCAAGTGGACGGTTTTGGAGACATGGCGTGAGATGTCGCAAGATTTGCGGCTGCACAGTTTGCGTCTCCAAATCGTGGACAGTGCTACACGATTACACAAATCTTCTAGGCGTCAAGTCGATCTACAATTTCGGTTCATCCGACGGCAGATACTGAGAGCGAGGTGAAGCACAAGCATGTTGCAGGTATGCAATAGAGTAGCCTCAAGATGTGGCGAGAGCTGCGAGTGTTTTCTCGGAGCAATTTGTACAGTCTAGCTGGTGTCGAATTGCTCGGACGCAAGACCGACGAGCAGGAAGTGTCCACCCGCCATGAGTCAACACGCGGCGACGGACAGAAGGTTGGACGGGTCAATATCGTTTCTGACGGACCCTCCCGTGCTGAATTTCTTTCTCGCTAGACCATATTCCCCACGTTTGTGGATTCCCCCGCCCGGCACGTGCAGTGGACGCACTGTTTGCCCTGCGCCGTCCGTTGTGGCGTCTAATCTGGTGCAAACGGTGCCGATCGAACAGGAAATGGTTGTTGAAGTACGCGGTAGTTGGCTTTGTCGATAGTATGGATTTCCTGGCGGCCCACATTTGATTTTGAAGCGCACTATCAGGTTATAAGGGTCACCTGTGGACTCGGCAGCGATGCAGTGAGGACAGGTAGTTCATGTATGGGAAGCAAATCGAATTTCGACGCTGCATTTGACCGTGAAAAGTGCATCAGCGCGTAGAAATGATTGAAGGAGCGTACGTTGTGGTCTTAGACCACTGGTTTTAGAACACTACGCGCTGGCTGCGACAACAACATTGTTTACTTATGTATCGGACTCGATGGGCTCGGTGAGCAGTATCTACGTGTGGTGGTCAAGCGTACCGTGAATGAATTTTGTGTTGCGTTGAGAGCGGTGGTAGGCAGGAGATTTCGAGCGGCATAAATGGCTGCGTTCGGGGAATTGCGCGATCGGGAAGTGGTGGCGCTGGGCGCTCTCGGTCCATTTCACATAAGCACACACCGCTTTGTAGCATCAAGTGGACGGTTTTGGAGACATGGCGTGAGATGTCGCGAGATTTGTGGCTGCACAGTTTGCGTCTCCAAATCGTGGACAGTGCTACCCGATTACACAAATCTTCTAGGCGTCAAGTCGATCTACAATTTCGGTTCATCCGACGGCAGATACTGAGAGCGAGGTGAAGCACAAGCATGTTGCAGGTATGCAATAGAGTAGCCTCAAGATGTGGCGAGAGAACTTAGAGTGTTTTCTCGGAGCAATTTGTACAGTCTAGCTGGTGTCGAATTGCTCGGACGCAAGACCGACGAGCAGGAAGTGTCCACCCGCCATGAGTCAACACGCGGCGACGGACAGAAGGTTGGACGGGTCAATATCGTTTCTGACGGACCCTCCCGTGCTGAATTTCTTTCTCGCTAGACCATATTCCCCACGTTTGTGGATTCCCCCGCCCGGCACGTGCAGTGGACGCACTGTTTGCCCTGCGCCGTCCGTTGTGGCGTCTAATCTGGTGCAAACAGTGCCGATCGAACAGGAAATGGTTGTTGAAGTACGCGGTAGTTGGCTTTGTCGATAGTATGGATTTCCTGGCGGCCCACATTTGATTTTGAAGCGCACTACCAGGTTATAAGGGTCACCTGTGGACTCGGCAGCGATGCAGTGAGGACAGGTAGCTCATGAATGGAAAGCAAATCGAATTTGGACGCTGCATTTGACTGTGAAAAGTGCATCAGCGCGTAGAAATGATTGAAGGAGCGTACGCTGTGGTCTTAGACCACTTGTTTTAGAACACTACGCGCTGGCTGCGACAACAACATTGTTTACTTATGTATCGGACTCGATGGGCTCGGTGGGCAGTGCTGTAACTACGTGTGGTGGTCAAACGTACCGAGGATGAATTTTGTGTTCCGTTGAGAGCCGTGGTAGGCAGCGTGTTTGGAGCGGCATAAATGGCTGCGTTCGGGGAATTGCGCGATCGGGAAGTGGTAGCGCTGGGCGCTCTCGGTCCATTTCACATAAGCACACACCGCTTTGTAGCATCAAGTGGACGGTTTTGGAGACATGGCGTGAGATGTCGCGAGATTTGTGGCTGCACAGTTTGCGTCTCCAAATCGTGGACAGTGCTACCCGATTACACAAATCTTCTAGGCGTCAAGCGATCTACAATTTCGGATCATCCGACGGCAGATACTGAGAGCGAGGTGAAGCACAAGCATGTTGCAGGTATGCAATAGAGTAGCCTCAAGATGTGGCGAAAGCTGCGAGTGTTTTCTCGGAGCAATTTGTACAGTCTAGCTGGTGTCGAATTGCTCGGACGCAAGACCGACGAGCCGGAAGTGTCCACCCGCCATGAGTCAACACGCGGCGACGGACAGAAGGTTGGAAGGGTCAATATCGTTTCTGACAGACCCTCCCGTGCTGAGTTTCTTTCTCGCTAGACCATATTCACCACGTTTGTGGGTCCCCCTGCCCGCCACGTGCAGTGGACGCACTGTTTGCCCTGCGCCGTTGGTTGTGGCGTCTAATCTGGTGCAAACAGTGCCGATCGAACAGGAAATGGTTGTTGAAGTACGCGGTAGTTGGCTTTGTCGATAGTATGGATTTCCTGGCGGCCCGCATTTGATTTTGAAGCGCACTACCAGGTTATAAGGGTCACCTGTGGACTCGGCAGCGATGCAGTGAGGACAGGTAGCTCATGAATGGAAAGCAAATCGAATTTGGACGCTGCATTTGACTGTGAAAAGTGCATCAGCGCGTAGAAATGATTGAAGGAGCGTACGCTGTGGTCTTAGACCACTTGTTTTAGAACTGTACGCGCTGGCTACGACAACAACATTGCTTACTTATGTATCGGACTCGATGGGCTCGGTGGGCAGTGCTGTAACTACGTGTGGTGGTCAAACGTACCGAGGATGAATTTTGTGTTCCGTTGAGAGCCGTGGTAGGCAGCGTGTTTGGAGCGGCATAAATGGCTGCGTTCGGGGAATTGCGCGATCGGGAAGTGGTGGCGCTGGGCGCTCTCGGTCCATTTCACATAAGCACACACCGCTTTGTAGCATCAAGTGGACGGTTTTGGAGACATGGCGTGAGATGTCGCGAGATTTGTGGCTGCACAGTTTGCGTCTCCAAATCGTGGACAGTGCTACCCGATTACACAAATCTTCTAGGCGTCAAGCGATCTACAATTTCGGATCATCCGACGGCAGATACTGAGAGCGAGGTGAAGCACAAGCATGTTGCAGGTATGCAATAGAGTAGCCTCAAGATGTGGCGAAAGCTGCGAGTGTTTTCTCGGAGCAATTTGTACAGTCTAGCTGGTGTCGAATTGCTCGGACGCAAGACCGACGAGCCGGAAGTGTCCACCCGCCATGAGTCAACACGCGGCGACGGACAGAAGGTTGGAAGGGTCAATATCGTTTCTGACAGACCCTCCCGTGCTGAGTTTCTTTCTCGCTAGACCATATTCACCACGTTTGTGGGTCCCCCTGCCCGCCACGTGCAGTGGACGCACTGTTTGCCCTGCGCCGTTGGTTGTGGCGTCTAATCTGGTGCAAACAGTGCCGATCGAACAGGAAATGGTTGTTGAAGTACGCGGTAGTTGGCTTTGTCGATAGTATGGATTTCCTGGCGGCCCGCATTTGATTTTGAAGCGCACTACCAGGTTATAAGGGTCACCTGTGGACTCGGCAGCGATGCAGTGAGGACAGGTAGCTCATGAATGGAAAGCAAATCGAATTTGGACGCTGCATTTGACTGTGAAAAGTGCATCAGCGCGTAGAAATGATTGAAGGAGCGTACGCTGTGGTCTTAGACCACTTGTTTTAGAACTGTACGCGCTGGCTACGACAACAACATTGCTTACTTATGTATCGGACTCGATGGGCTCGGTGGGCAGTGCTGTAACTACGTGTGGTGGTCAAACGTACCGAGGATGAATTTTGTGTTCCGTTGAGAGCCGTGGTAGGCAGCGTGTTTGGAGCGGCATAAATGGCTGCGTTCGGGGAATTGCGCGATCGGGAAGTGGTGGCGCTGGGCGCTCTCGGTCCATTTCACATAAGCACACACCGCTTTGTAGCATCAAGTGGACGGTTTTGGAGACATGGCGTGAGATGTCGCGAGATTTGTGGCTGCACACTTCGCGTCTCCAAATCGTGGACAGTGCTAAACGATTACACAAATGTTTGGAGGTCAGCCCGATCTACAGTTTCGGTTCTTTCGTAATGATTTGATCGCTGTGGAGCAAAATGTTGACCATGAACATTTTGGTGAACAAGTGGTGGTCACAACACTTTTTGGGTGTTTCTTCAACATCAATGCCATATAATTCACCGTTTGTCGACTTCGTGTTGTATATCCCATTGCTATGGTGATGGACCGAGTTTTCTAGTCGAAAAGCTAGGATTACAATCGGGGAAAATAATCCGCAATCCTTACACAATTCGCTCAGCTGAGTTCATGAAAGACAGAAGTAGCAACAGCATTCAAGTTAAAAAGATTGCACTAGGGGGGGTTGATAGACAACTTGCACGTTATTAAACATGATCATGCATTACATTGTTACAGCCACCACAGCTTCCGTTCGGGAAGACATCACCGATTGTCTCCTATGAACTACCACGACATATTTGTCTGATGCCACTAGCTTGTCTTGGTATAGCTCAAGCGGAACCTGCCAGACTCTTGCCACGGCGATGAGGAGGCCCACGCCGCCGCGCTGTTTTCGTGCAGCTGCTGTGAGAAAGCTTTCTCCACTGCCCCACGCTTGTCTTGTAGCGACATTTCGCCCAGGTAAAGAGCGTCATCCGATGTGAACGATGTCGGCGCAGTATTTACCAGCATGTCGCCGCTCACGCACAGTCGCTGACTGCGCCAGCACTCAATTCGCATGCGTACGTGGTAGGACGGGCCGTCCTGTGACCAAATGAAGGTCTGCAGGTAAATAACGAGCCGACCTGATTGATCTACCCGCATTTCAGCGATGTAGTCTCCGTTCGACCCCGCGCTGATACTTGACGCCATCCCATTTGGAAACTGCGAGAACACGCGCTCCTTGCCGTCCAGTGTTAGGCGCATGCAGTCCAGCGCGCCTGACACACCTTGGGTCGACCGAACGTGCAGCATGCGTGCCTCGATATCCAAGGCGACCTCCAGACGCACCAACTGCGAGATGACCTGGACCATAGACAAAAGAGAGAGCGAACCAGCGTCGTCACTAATCGCCTTAGAACCACTACCGCTGCCGATGTCTACTTTGACAGGCTGTTCACGTGGTCTCCACACAGCTTCTTCCACGTCCATTTGCCACGCATCGTTCCAGTCATTCTCGACGTGATTACGCGGCGGGTGTACTTCGCTGAACGTCACTTCAGGGCCATTTTGGGCCAGTCCACGGGCAACGCTTGTACATGTTGACATATTGATATACGCTTCACGCATCTGTGCTACGAACGCGTTCCAGCCTGCGAAGTCCTGTCCGCTTAGAATGCCTCGCACTTGCGGTCGCCGCGCGTGGAAACATTCGTGCGAGTACACGGCTGCGATGACCTCCTCGGCCACGTTGGCCAAGCTGTGCATCGTCGTATGCTTGAATACGTGCGTGTCGAGACGATCTTGGAGCTCCTCCACGAAGAGCACGAAACAGCCACGTAGAGCGTGCTTGTCCAGGACTGAGCGGGCGTACTGGCGGAAGAACGCGCGCATCCATTTCATAGTGTCCGCCGAAAACAGCCACAACGCGGCCTGTGTCAGTACGCGCAGTAGCATCTCCAGGTCTCGGGGCACCGCCTTCACCGCGCCATCCATTCCAATGTCGGAGGACGAGGCACCTTGATTTGCTTGGACCTGGTCGAGAACAAGTTTGGAAAAGCAGTTGAGTTTGCTGAGCTCCTTGGAAGGTCCCACCAGCGCTTCCTGCAGACTGCAATGGACTGAGTGAACGAGCTCGTCGGCACAAGCAGCATAGGCGCGAAGTGGAGCCCAGGTGAGCAGCGAATACGCTAGCGCTAAATTCTTCGAAACGGCAACAGCGGACGCATTCGCGTGCTCCCACCGCAACTTGTCCTCCAGCAGGCCAGAGGACTCCCTCGAGATTGAAGACCGCACTGCAAGAGACGACGCGCGTTGACGCTTGGCCTGGTGCAGATCACTGAAGAAAGGGTCCAACTTGACGTCCATCGGGGGTCGTAATTCAGTGCTCCTGTCAGCAAGCGAATGGGAGTGGGGTTCATACGCACTGTCACTGCCGCCGGTCATATCTTGTGAAAATTGAGCAGCTTCTTCGTAGCCCAGCGCAGATCCGTCCGCAATAGGGAACTGGAACTGCTCGGACGGTGCGCGGCGGTACGAAATGACAGTGAACTCTGGCGAAGCCACAACGTGGAGCACGCGGTACAGCTGCGTATGCGCGCCTGGTCTCGTGAAGTCCGTGAAGTTGTCGTGCTGGTCGACGGCGCAGCGCTCGACGATGTAGGCCTTCAGGACGTGCTTCGTGAGGCGATGCGCCTTGTTGGCACCGCTCTCCCAGTCGTAGTACCAGCGCGACAAGGTCTTGCCGTTCAGGTGGAACACCATCGGCTTGTGATCATCTGACGGCGTGCCCGGCGTGCGGATGGGCGTCACGAGTCTGGACGGCCGGTCCAATGAGCCCGCCACCCACTGCCCTTCCAGATTGGCATCGGACTGCGTGCCGGCCGCCATCTTGGCGACCTCAACGCACTCGCCCGGTCGGAGACTGACGTCGCTCGTGGCCTCGAAGCGCGCGAACACAGCCACCACTTGGCGTGGCGGCGGAGCTGCGTTCGAAGCTCTGGCCGCCAGCTCCACGCGCACGCTCAGGGACGTGCCGCAGTAGCTGCGGTCGATGTGCTCGGGACAGCAGTGCGGGAAGCATCTGCACGACCAAATGGACCAAATACACCAGTGAGTGAGTCAGACAGATCTTTACAGTGTCCAAGCAGAGCGCGTCCACATCTGCGACATCGTACCGAAGAATCTTGAGCCCCTTGGTTCGGTTGCTTCTGCGAGGGTGGCATCATCAGAAGCAATAGGAAAGCGGACACAAGACACATGAGTGAGGTGAGTGTCCATCGGTGTCGTGTACCGGTATTTTTTTTTCTTTTGTGTATTGTGGCAGCATAAGCACGTGACGACGGCGGCTAAAATTATGCCTCACTTGGGGTACTGTACTGTACCTCTTGTACTCGGGCTGGAAGAGCTGCGCGTGGCTGCATTCGAGGCGGAAGAAGGCGGCGGACGCCACCTCGAGAGGAGGAAGCGGGGGAATCGCGGCCATCTCGGATTGCCAAGCTGGGTTCGACTCAAGGTCCCCCGCCTCTTCTATGGGCTGGCCTGCGTTTTAGCTCGCGGACCAGCCGAGACAAGCGCGTTTTAAACGCCTTGAAGGACGGGATTAGGGCGGGTGGACGGAAGTCAACGCTTGGCGATATTAATAACTGGTATTAATATAATACCGGTACTAGTAATCAACACAGATCCCATCACTACCGTATTTGAGATTTCAAAGAGCAGAGCTTTGTCTTAGAGCAGACCTTGTTCCAGCCAATCACCCACCGGCTCTTCACCAGCTCACCGGCTTAGATCTCTTAGATGACAGGGGGCTGATGGCCCGAAGCGGAGTCTAGATAGCCAGTCATTCGCAAAACACCAAGCACGATGCCGCGTGCCCCGGGCCAGCGTCTGGGCAGGACGCGGACCACTGGAGTGGGGAAGCCCCCCAAGCGATTCATGCGTGTTGCCGTCTCCTACCGCTTCAAGCGGGATGTCATTCAGTTCTATGCTGCTCCTAACACGATGGATACGACCGTGAGAAAGTTCTTCCCTTTGCTTTCTTTGCAGAAGCTGCGCGTGAAAAAGCGGCAGATCTACAGTTGGGTGAAAAAGCGAGATTTCATCGAGCAGAAGTGTGCCGATGGAGCGGCTGCTCATTGTAAGGCTCGTGAGGTGGGTATGGCGACAACGCTGCCGCTCCACGTTGAAGAGCACGTTGTTCGCTGGATCAATTCCCTCCGTAGTGAAGGCGTCCCCGTGACTGGGATGATGGTCCGTGCCAAAGCTAAGGACAGCTACAGCTCCGCCGAGCTCCCCCCCGGGGGATTTCAAGCGTCACACACATGGCTACTATCGTTTCTTCGACGACACCGACTTTCTATTCGCCGACGCACGCATGAGGGTCAGAAGACACCAGCGGATGCCGATCAAGTTGCCGCGGCATTTGCCAAGCAGGTGCAGGAACGCATGCAAGCACTTGGCATTGATAAAGTTCACAACGCAGACCAAACTGGTACGTCAAAATGTTATATATTTCTAATTGCACTAGAACGATATTTACTGACTAGACCAGCCGTGAATTATGAGTATTTGCCTGCAACGACTGTAGCTACCAAGGGGAAGAAGACAATTTGGATGAAAAGTGCAGGAAAAGGAAAGGAAAGGGTAACGGCAATGCTGTTAGGGGACAGTGCTGGCACTAAATACGATCCTTTTCTAGTGTTTAAGACGAAGCCTTCGAAGAATGCAGAGCGCGCCAAGGCAAATGCTGATTTTCAGCACGGCTTCGGTATTAAGCTGTGGAAGGAGCTTGAGAAAGCGCAAATCGGCGTGCAAGTGTATGGAAATCGAGCTGGCTGGTGGAATAGTGAGCTCAGCATCCAGTTCCTTAGCTATCACTTCCTACGCCGACCTGACATGCATACGCCCGTACTCCTGATGCTCGACGATTTCTCCGGGCACTGGCGTGTGGACGTCCAGATCTTTGCAAGGCTTCTAAACGTGGAGCTCATCAAGATACCACCCGGCTATACATTTGCTTGTCAACCCGCTGACATAGCGTGGAATAAGCCAGTCAAGGACAGGCTGCGTGCTAATTGGGGGCAGCAAATGCTGCAGCAACTGAGGGCTTTTGAGCCGGGAACAAGCTTCAAGTTGGTGGCACCGACGCGTCTGGACCTGATTGCATGGACTAAGGCGGCTTGGAGTTCGCTATCTACGTCTGCGGTTATCAATGGGTTCTGCAAGGCGAAGATTATCTCGAGGGGAGGGTCAGTTTTGCTGCCAGCGCCGCCACTCGCATCGCTATCGGATTGCGACGAAGGAGATGATCAGTGGGAGGAGCTCTTCGCGCTGGTGCGGGAGTACAACGTGAGGCGCCAGGTCCTGGTAGGTGCAGTCGCTGACCCAACTAGAGACATCGAGACGCTAGATGCAACTGTCGAGCTCCTCGAAGCCGAAGTCTAACTGCTCAAATACAATGATGTTTGCCTTGTGACATTGTATCCTTTTTGACGTCTGAGCCTGTCCATCTCGTGCACAATTTCAACATGACGACTTCAATAATCCCAGGGTATCACGTATGAAATCTCAAATACGGTATCATATCCGATCTCTTCTCAGGTATTGCTAAGGCTATCCAGCTGCAACAAGCCTGCGTTAGCTTTGTGGCAGGATAATATGTTCATCTCGGGCTTTGGATGGGCTCCACCAACCCCTGGCTAACTTTACTTCCGTTCACCCACAAGGCGCTTAAAACGCGAGGAGCGGGATAGTATTACTGTATAATAGTACCTGTCGGGACAGTAGGGTACTACCTGGTACAGGACAGTGTATAGAAAAACGCGAGCAGCGGGAGCACTATTATAGAGTACAGTACTACAGTAGTACATGTACTACTACTGGATAATAGTACAGTATAAGAAACGCGAGCAGCAGCACAATTATTATTAATACCAGTATAATACACTTGCTGCTCGCGTGTTTTTTAGAGAGTGGCTGATGTCCCCTCCCCCGACTGGAGCATCCCCTTTGTATACCTTTATCCGGGGCTTCGCAAAGCGAGTGCAGCGAGCCGAGCCCCGCTCAAAGCGCGGTAAAACAGAGCGAGCGTAGCAAGTCGATCACCGCACGAAGCGCGGTAGTGTTCATGCCTCAAAGGCAAGGATTGTGGGGTGTACTAGAATTCTCCATTTATCCGGAAGTGTATAGATCACTACATATAAAAATGCGAGTCGGTTACAGTAGAGATGCTAAGGCCTTACAGTACCCAGGCACATCATCTAATCAGTTGGATGTTTGTGCTTGGGAGCTTCGAAAATATTCGCGACTATCTTATTTCAAAAATAGTTATTAATATTTAAAAACAATATAGTAATTGTGTTTTAAAAAAAATAATTATGGACATTTTGGTCATCTCTCAGACATTGTCTAGACATTGCTATCTGATCATCTTACGCAGATCAGTGTAGACCCTTTTGCCACCCAAACCCGTCAGCTTGTGAAGGAGAAACACTTCAAGGCGCTTAAAACTTTTAACGCCGCGTTAAAAGTTTTACCGGTAAGCGCTTTGAAGTATTTCTTCCGGCCACGCACAGCTTTTCAAAGAGGTAATGAGCTAGTGCGGCGTATTTTTTCGGCGCCGTCTACAGTAGCCACAATGGCTTAGTCGCGCTCTACATGGTTATTTCGTGCTTTTCGTGGAGGGCCTCCAAGATCGTCAGGACACGCAATTATTCGAGCATACGACGATGCACTCCTTGGCCAACGTGGCTGAAGAGGTCATCGGAAAGCTATGAGTGCCAATGCGAAACGGCCGGAGAGCGTCTGGCGCCACCACTTCCCGATCGCCGCATTTCCCCGAACGCAGCCATTTATGCCGCTCGAAATCTGTTGTCTACCACGGCACTCAACGGAACACAAAATTCATCCACGGTACGCTTGACCACCAAGCGTAGATACTGCTCACCGAGCCCATCGAGTCCGATACATAGGTAAGCAATTTTGTTGTCGTAGCCAGCGCGTCCACGTATACCCGTGGTCTAAGACCACACCGTACGCTCCTTCAATCATTTCTACGCGCTGATGCACTTTTCACGGTCAAATGCAGCGTCGAAATTCGATTTGCTTCCCATACAAGAGCTACCTGTCCTCACTGCATCGCTGCCGAGTCCACAGGTGACCCTTATAACCTGGTAGTGCGCTTCAAAATCAAATGCGGGCCGCCAGGAAATCCATACTATCGACAAAGCCAACCACCGCGTACTTCAAAAACATTTCCTGTACGATCGGGACTCTTTGCACCAGATTAGACGCCACAACCGACGCCGCAGGGCAAACAATGCGTTAACTGCACGCGCCGGGCAGGGGAACCCACAAACGTGGTGAATATGGTCTAGCGAGAAAGAAATTCAGCACGGGAGGCTCAGGCAGAAACAATATCTAACTTTCCAACCATCCGTCCAGGGTGGACACTGCCTGCTCGTCGGTCTTGCGTCCGAGTAATTCGACACCAGCTAGACTGTACAAATTGCTCCGAGAAAACACTCGCAGCTCTCGCCACATCTTGAAGCTACTCTATTGCATGCCTGCAAAATGCTTGCGCTTCACCTCGCTCTCAGTATCTGCCGTTGGATGAACCGAAATTGTAGATCGGCTTGACGCCTAGAGGATTTGTGTAATCGTGTGGTACCGTCCACGATTTGGAGACGCAAAATATGCAGCCACAAACCTCGCGGCATCTCGCACCATGTCTTCAAAACCATCCACTTGATGCTACAAAGCGTTGTATAGCGTTGTATACCAACGTGAAATGGACGGAGAGCGCCCAACGCCACCACTTCCCGATCGTCGCAATTCCCGAACGCAGCCATTTGTGCCGCTCGAAACACGCTGCCTCCCACGGCTCTCAACGGAACACAAAATTCATCCACGGTACGCTTGACTTCCACACGTAGTAGATGCTGCTATCGAGCCATCGACTCTGATACAGAGGCAAACAATTCTGTTGTCGTAGCCAGCGCGTACACTTATACTGTACCGGTGGTCTAACACCACAGCAGCTCCTTCAATCATTTCTACGCGCGGATGCGTTTTCCCGGTCAAATGTAGTGTCGAAATTCGATTCTGCTTCTAGCTCCCCGTAGTCCTCACTGCATCTCTGCTAGCAACCCCGTGATGTGCTTCAAAACCAATCGTCATGGTCTACAATAGATACCGGACGGGAGGCTGCGTCGAAATCAATAAGTACCCGTCCATTCATTCTCCCTTCATCCTCGTGTTGACTCATGGGCCCAGCCCATAGAAGAGGCGGGGGTCTGGTGCGGTTTGACTCCGAGATGGCACCATCCCCCACGAGTCCCCCCGCTGCCGCCTCTCGAGGTGGCCGCCGCTGCCTTCTTCCGTCTCGAATGCAGCCACGCAAAGCTCTTCCAAGGCCAGTAACAAGTGCGCCGTAATTTTCGCTGTCGTCTACACCAACCACACGTGTTATGTGCAGTTGCCACAATAGTACCATGGTACCGTGACAACACATGCACTGGTATGAAAACCTCACTCGCATGTTTGTCCTCTTGCTTCATCGCTTCTGATGGTGCCGCCGCAGCAGCGTAACCTAATCAGGGCTCCATATTCTATAGTACGATAACGCAGACGCCGTGGGCCTATGCTCGCTGAACCGGCCGTCCAGACTCGTGACGACCATCCGCACGCCGGGCACGCCGTCGGACGACCACAAGCCGCTGGTTTTCCACCTGAACGGCAAGCCCTTGTCGCGCTGGTACTACGACTGGGAGAGCGGCGCCAACAAGGCGCATCGCCTCACGAAGCACGTCCTGAAGGCCTACATCGTCGAGCGCTGCGCCGTCGACCAGCACGACAACTTCACGGACTTCACGAGACTTTCCGTAGTACGTCTCGCTTGTTTCGGGGGCAAATTGTTTGTATTGCAAACCAGCCCCGATGGAGGGCGTGGTGAGGCGGGTTATCGACCCGGAGGAAATTGGAGAATGACTAACTAGTGTGTGCGGCGCGTTGGCCTTCTAGGGATCTTGAGTTCTGCGAAGCGTCGGCCGTTACGAAACTTCTCTCGTCTTCTCGGAAACCCGAACATCCTTCGAATGTTCGCCATTTCCGTAGTACGTCTCGCTTGTTTCGGGGGCAAATTGTTTGTATTGCAAACCAGCCCCGATGGAGGGCGTGGTGAGCGGCCCCAAGATAAATGGGCGAGCGGGTCCTCAAGCGTGGGCTGAATCTCGGCGCTTCATCACCATCCGCCTTGATAAAGTCCGTGTGGACTCTGCGGCTTGCACTGGGTACTGTTCGAAGCAGTTTGAGACCCATCTTCCCAGCAACTTGATCGCCAATTGACTTGCTTCGCCGGCGAGTAGTGCTGTAGCGCCTCCAATCCTGATCGAGTGCGTAGAATAGTTGGCTTCGGGCACCCCGGCGCTTGCTGCTGTGGCCTTGAGCGCCGATGCGACATCAACTGAGCTATTATTTCCACACAGGTACTCGCCGGGGTCTGCGATCTCTGCTCGCGCGCGAAGAATATGTTTCAGACCAGCAACTGGGCAAATGACGGTGTCCCCGGACGCATGCATGGTGCGCCATGCCCCTCGGCCGTATTGGTCGTTCTTCGATTTTTCGAGGCCGATTGTGACGGCGGTTGCTGATGAAGGTCTCGTAGGAGTGCCGCCGGAGTCTGAGAAGAAGACGTTCGCTTGTTTTAGGCAATAGAAGTGCCGTGTAGATCCGATCTTCAAATATTCCGACCGACGAAGTAGGAAAAAGAAGCCCATGAGGACGGTGCCCCACAATAATCGTTGCTGGGGCTGCTGAAAGTTGATACGCCGATGAAGTAGACGCAGAAACGCGGTCGTGATGGGCTGAAGTTTGTGTACTGGAGGGGATAGACGCTTGATACCTTGCATGAGGAGCGTGAAGTCGGGCGAAGAGGACAGGTCGGTCCCCATGTACCGCCGGTGGTACCAGCGTATTCTCGCGAGCTTCAGTTTGATGGTACCAAATGTGTTGCCTTTGTGTGACTGGTTCCATCCGTGTCTCCAGCAGTAGACAGCAAAACATCCCAGTTTCTTGTTGCTTGACCGTCCGGGTTGAGTGAGCCATGGGGACCACCCGAGACGACGGGAGAACTCGCACCATTGCTGCCAATTGGCTCTGTATTTCCCAGATGTGGTGTCGGCAATAGCTCTTCCGCGGATGATGTCTCCCACGCGTTCAAGAGATTGGAGAACCGTGGCAGAATCTTGACCTGCGTCCATGAGTGAGATAAGTTAGTCCAGGTATTGTGCAGAGGGTGATTCGTGCTCCACGCTCTTGAGCCCGCGTCCGCCATAATGTTCTGTTCTCCTGCAATGTGCTTTGCCGAACATGTGAATGCATGGCGGAATTCGGATAGCGAGATCAACCGGTTGTACACCCGTGCTGTTGGGTGGTAGCTCGATCTTTTGGATAGCCACGCCACGGCGCTAACGTTGTCGATCCACATACACACATGAGAGCGATCACGTCCTGTTGACGTCCATGTCGATCCCCAATGTACGACAGCCAGGACAGCGCTCATCAGTTCTCTGACATTAATCGACTTCTCCTTCTTCGATGTCGCGAAGCTTTCCCGTTCTGCTTGACTGAATTGTAGACGTATATACTGTTTCAGCTGGGGTTCGAGAGCGCAAATGCCGGTGTCAGACGCATCCATCATAACGTGATGAGTTGGGGGCTGTAACCACGCGAAATGTTCGACTGGGATCGAATTGAAATATTGCTCCAGGGTCAGCACCGCTCGAAACCAGTGGAGGTCGTCGTGGACATCCGAAGGTACGGGTCTACGTTCGTGTTGGCGCCGGAATGTTGCTGCGAAGGCTTGCACATTTTGATAAAAGGCCCGCGCCGCCGGAAAGCAGGTGGAGACGTAGCGTAGACTACCAATAAGCTGATTGAGTGTCGACAGTGAACATCTTGGTGCAGCCATGATTTCATCTATGCGTGCCCGGGCTTTGGAAATTTTCTCTGCTGGAACTGAGACGGAGCCGTTTTCCGTATTCCATATAAGTCCAAGCGCCTTGGTTGTCGTCGACCACTTGGTGAACTTATCCTCGTTCAGCGCCCGCGGTCCCAGCACGGTAGCCATTGACTTGCGCAGAGCCAGGTTGGCTTCCAAACACCGCGAGCCTGTGTCGACTTCGACGTTTGTATGGTCGTCGCACCATACCCTTCCTGTAAACGGGCTGCAATCGGCCGGAGACAGGTGTGCGCGAGGGCGCTGAGTTTCGTACAGTGAATTGATAAGAGATCCGGCTACCGAGTAGAAGGCAGGCGATCCACACCAGCCAAACCCGCACGCCAGGTCAATAACCACGTATCCGTCGAATTGAAACGCGAACATGTGAACGTGTGCCGCGTTAATCGGGACGTGGCGAAAGGCTCCACTGACATCTCCAATCATCATCAGCAGAGGATGACCAGGGAATCGAGTGCGGAGCTCCCAAATGCGAGTTGCGATGTCTTTAGGCGGGTTGTAGGCTACTTCGGGAAAATTGCTGCGATCTGTGAAATCATTGACTGCTGAACCCGGGGGAAATGAGTAGTCATTGATCACGCGTATGTCCGGCGGTGGCCCCGCTTTGTCAACGACACCAATTGGGCTGATGAAGATGTCCGTCCATACTTCGAGTAAATCAGCCTCCACGACCAAGTAGCGGCCATCCCGGTGTCCTTTAGCGATGTGCTTCCGGATGCGAGTCGCGTGCTCGGTGATCGTGCTGTGGTTGGGTGGACGGTGGGCCTGCTTTGGCGGAAGTTGTGAATTCCACTGGGGTTTGACGCCCTCTCGAACAATCGCGTTCCATCGTAGACAAGTCTCTCTCGATTTTGGATCTGTGGGCAGTGCGACTTCAAAGAGGTCCTTGTTAGGGCGACAGTCGTCCGCTGTTTCATCCCGGAAGACTCGCACAAACTGTGCCAGTGGCAGCTCCATGGCTCGGGCGAGTTGCGAGTCAGCGCGGATTCTGTCGACGTCGAGGCCATCCCTTGGCGAGTCCTGCTGAGGCGGTGTACTGACTTTGTATCTCGAGGCAAGTTCGGCATACCGAAAGTGCCGTGATACCTCAATTTGTCGACTGACGGCAAGTTGCGATCGATGAAATATTTTGTATGCATGTTGCTGTTGTTCGCAGAACGATGAATATTCTGTGGATGCCTGTACATCGTTGTGTTTTTCGACCAGGGCTTGTGCCCACGGACTGTGCTGTACTGAACGGGGTGAGGCCTGTACCTCGATTACCCGCCTTGGTGTCTGTGCTTCACGTCGAGGCTCTGGTGCTGCTTGAGCCTGGCGTCATAGATCCTTGAAGTCCGGTGCCAGACCAAGGAAGTTCTTGTCGATCCAGGACTTGGCGTCGGCGGGCAGTGCTAGAGGCTTGAAGTGCGCCCGATTGGGGTCAAAGCACTTGCCTGGAGATGGACCGTTGCAGCCTTTCTTGGAGAGATGCCGCATGCACATCACTTTGTTGTCTTGTTTTGGGAGCAGAGAAAGCAGCTCTTTGGGTACCGAAGATGTTTTGGCAGTCCGTTGCTCGCGAGAATGGTTGGGACGCGAGCCTATGGAAGGACGGCTCGGTGTCGGCGCGGGTAGGGCAGCCGCACGGCGATCCTGCTGCGATTGGTACAGCTCCATGAGGTGACAGTCGCTCCGCGAGAATTCTTGGCCGATGCGAGTGGCTGCTGACAAGTTGGAGGCAATGATTTCGCGTCGGAATTTGCCAAGCTTGGAGTTGATCCAATACACCAACATGTTACAGGTCGTGGAGTCGGGCCGTGTGAAGGATGCATACTCTTCCATGAAGTCTGCACCAGCCCTGATGAAGTCGTACACCGTGGCGTTGTAGAAGCTCTTGGCAAAGTAGAGCAACGTGTTGAAGGCTTCAACAATTTCACCGATGGTAGCCGGTGGGGTCGCTGGTTGGAGCGCGTTCGAACGCCCAAAGTTTGTCATGTTTACCGCACCGGCCGCCTTCTGCATCTCCATCTCTTCGAAGAAGCGGCGGAAATGCATCAGTGATAGACCTCTAATGCCGAAGCTGAAGTCATATGCACCGCGTAGGACAGGAGGAGTTGCGAGAAACTTGGTGTTGCGAGCTTGTTGAGCGGATTCGAGCACAGCTTGATCGTTCTTACCTAGGGTGTCGGGGTGCGCGATTGCCTCTCGAACTTGACGTTCAACTTGAGAAGGTCGAAATGTTGAGGCATTATTTTCGGCACGCGTTTCGAACACAGGAATGTCGAATTCGTCCGTTTCGAGGAGGTCACGTGAATCGACTTCGGAGTACCGAGCTCGTTTGCGTAGTGGCCGGTTGTGTAGACGCACCGATCGGATATCTGCTTGCGTAGCCGCCGCCGGGTCCACCTTTGTCTCGTCGTCTGTGTCACTGAAGGTCAAATCAACATCGTTAGCTGAGGGGCATGGAGCCCATTCGTTAGTTCTCGTAGTTGTGGCGGGTTCCGTTGACGTTGACACGGGGTCTTGGAATACATCTGCTGGGCTCTTGCCTGGGGCAGTCAGCTCGCAGTCGACGATGTGTTGGCGGCGCACATGTACAATCGAGAGGCTGTCAGGCCGGATCAAAGGCACGCGCTCATCAGGCTGATAGGGCACGCTCAACATTGTCGTTGTAACACTGGTCGGCAACCCGGATCTGCTTTTGCCGCATGCAACAATGACTTGGTTCTGCTTGTCGAGTAGCTCCAGCGCGTTGAGGGCGGCACTGTTCACAAAGGCTCCCGTACGAAGCGCGTAATTTAGTCGATCGACAGCGATCACTGTGGACGTGCTGATCAACCGAATCCGTAGGGTTCCCTCGTTGTGGAGAACATGAAGCTGGGCGATCTTGCTCTGCATCGTGTAGCCCGTCACTAAGCCGTATGCCCACTGATCAACAGCGACCCCTGCAGGCTGGATAAATGCGATAGGGTGGCCGACATAAGATCCTGGCCATAAATCCGACTCGATGGAGTCGACAATACGGTGGCGCAGCACGGCAAGTTTGACCTCGAACTCTGGTTCCTCGTCGTTAGCATCAGGACCAGTCTTCTTCACCAGTGCGCAGGTTCCTTGGACTTGGACGATGTTGAGGTAGGAGAAGCCTTCCAGGGTCGGTACATGTGGTGGTCCGACGAACGCGAGTGCACCTGGGGTAACCGGAGAACTGGACATGGCGGGACCGCGTGGCACTGCGTAGGGCTTGCGGAGAGATGCTGGAAGACCGGAGGTGCGGGGTGCTTGATCGATCCGGAGGAAATTGGAGAATGACTAACTAGTGTGTGCGGCGCGTTGGCCTTCTAGGATCTTGAGTTCTGCGAAGCGTCGGCCGTTACGAAACTTCTCTCGTCTTCTCGGAAACCCGAACATCCTTCGAATGTTCGCCACAGGCGCGCATACGCAGCTGTACCGCGTGCTCCACGTTGTGGCTTCGCCAGAGTTCACTGTCATTTCGTACCGCCGCGCACCGTCCGAGCAGTTCCAGTTCCCTATTGCGGACGGATCTGCGCTGGGCTACGAAGAAGCTGCTCAATTTTCACAAGATATGGCCGGCAGCAGTGACAGTGCGTACGAGCCCCACTCCCATTCGCTTGCTGACAGGAGCACTGAATTACGACCCCCGATGGACGTCAAGTTGGACCCTTTCTTCAGTGATCTGCACCAGGCCAAGCGTCAACGCGCGTCGCCAATTGCAGCGCGCTCTTCAATCTCGAGGGAGTCCTCTGGCCTGCTGGAGGACAAGTTGCGGTGGGAGCACGCGAATGGATCCGCTGTTGCCGTCTCGAAGAATTTAGCGCTAGCGTATTTGCTGCTCGGGTGGGCTCCACTTCGCGCCTATGCTGTTTGTGCCGACGAGCTCGTTCACTTAGTCCACCACAGTCTGCAGGAATCGCTGGTGGGACCTTCGAAGGAGCTCAGCAAACTCAACTGCTTTTCCAAACTTGTGCTCGACCAGGTCCAAGCAAATCAAGGTGCCTCGTCCTCCAACATTGGAATGGATGGCGCGGTGAAGGCGGTGCCACGAGACCTGGATACGCTACTGTGCGCACTGGCGCAGGCCGCGTTGTGGCTGTTTTCGGCGGACACGATGAAGTGGATGCGCTCGTTCTTCCGCCAGTACGCCCGCTCAGTTCTGGACAAGCACGCTCTACGTGGCTGTTTCGTGCTCTTCGTGGAGGAGCTCCAAGACCGTCTGGACACACAAGTATTCAAGCATACGACGATGCACAGCTTGGCCAACGTGGCCGAGGAGGTCATCGCAGCCGTGTACTCGCACGAATGTTTCCACGCGCGGCGACCGCAAGTGCGAGGCATTCTAAGCGGGCAGGACTTCGCAGGCTGGAACGCGTTCGTAGCACAGATGCGTGAAACGTATATCAATATGTCAACATGTACAAGCGTTGCCCGTGGACTGGCCCCGAATGGCCCTGAAGTGACGTTCAGCGAAGTACACCCGCCGCGCAATCGCATCGAGAATGACTGGAACGATGCGTGGCAAATGGGCGTGGAAGAAGCTGTGTGGAGACCAAGTGAACAGCCTGTCAAAGTAGACATCGGCAGCGGTAGAGGTTCTAAGGCGGTTAGTGACGACGCTGGTTCGCTCTCTCTTTTGTCTATGGTCCAGGTCATCTCGCAGTTGGTGCGTCTGGAGGTCGCCTTGGATATCGAGGCACGCATGCTGCACGTTCGGTCGACCCAAGGTTTGTCAGGCGCGCTGGACTGCATGCGCCTAACACTGGACGGCAAGGAGCGCGTGTTCTCGCAGTTTCCAAATGGTATGGCGTCAAGTATCAGCGCGGGGTCGAACGGAGACTACATCGCTGAAATGCGGGTAGATCAATCAGGTCGGCTCGTTATTTACCTGCAGACCTTCATTTGGTCACAAGACGGCCCGTCCTACCACGTACGCATGCGAATTGAGTGCTGGCGCAGTCAGCGACTGTGCGTGAGCGGCGCCTCTGTGTGGGCGAGATGTCGCTACAAGACAAACGTGAGGCAGTGGAGAAAGCTTTCTCACAGCAGCCGCGCGAAAACGGTGTAGCGATGTGGGCCTCCTCATCGCCGTAGCAAGAGTCTGGCAGGTTTCGCTTGAGCTATACTAAGACAAGCTAGTGGCATCTGACAGATATGTCGTAGTAGTTCATAGGAGGTGTCTTCCCGAACGGAAGCTGTGGTGGCTGTAACAATGTGTAATGCGTGATCATGTTTAATAACGTGCAAGTTGCCTATCAACCCCTCTGCTGCGATCTGTTTAACTTGAGTGCGGCGACATGAATGAATGCTGCTGCTACTTCTGTCTTCCATAAGCGAATTTTGCGGATTATTTCCCCCGATTGTAATCCTAGCTTTTCGACAAGAAACTCGGTCCATCACCATAGCAATGGGATATACAACACGTACTCGACAAACGGTGAATGATATGGCATTGATGTTGAAGAAACACCCAAAAAGTGTTGTGACCACCACTTGTTCACCAAAATGTTCATGGTGAACATTTTGCTCCACAGCGATCATAAAATTACGAAAGAACCGAAACTGTAGATCGGGCTGACCTCCAAACATTTGTGTAATCGTTTAGCACTGTCCACGATTTAGAAACGCGAAGTGTGCAGCCACAAATCTCGACACATTCCGCACCATGTCTTCAAAACCGTCCACTTGAGGCTACAAAGCGGTGTGTGCTTATGTGAAATCGACCGAGAACGCCCAATACCACCACTTCCCGATCGCGCAATTCCCCGAACACAGCGATTTATGCCGCTCGAAACACGCTGCCTACCACGGCTCTCAACGGAACACAAAATTCATCCTCGGTACGTTTGACCACCACACGTAGATACTGCTCACGGAGCCCATCGAGTCCGATACATAGGTAAACAATTTTGTTGTCGTAGCCAGCGCGTAGTGTTCTAAAACCAGTGGTCTAAGACCACAGCGTACGCTCCTTCAATCATTTCTACGCGCTGATGCACAAATGCAGCGTCGAAATTCGATTTGCTTCCCATACCTGAGCTACCTGTCCTCACTGCATCGCTGCCGAGTCCACAGGTGACTCTTATAACCTGGTAGTGCGCTTCAAAATCAAATGCGGGCCGCCAGGAAATCCATACTATCGACAAAGCCAACTACCGCGTACTCCAACAACCATTTCCTGTTCGATAGGCACTCTTTGCATCAGATTAGACGCCACAACGGACGGCGCAGGGCAAACAATGCGTTAACTGCACGCGCCGGGCAGGGGAATCCACAAACGTGGGGAATATGGTCTAGCGAGAAAGAAATTCAGCACGGGAGGCTCAGGCAGAAACAATATCTACCATTCCAACCATCCGTCCATCACTGCGTGTTGACTCATGGCGGGTGGACACTTCCTGCTCGTCGGTCTTGCGTCCGAGCAATTCGACACCAGCTAGACTGTACAAATTGCTCCGAGAAAACACTCGCAGCTTTCGCCACATCTTGAGGCTACTCTATTGCATACCTGCAACATGCTTGTGCTTCACCTCGCTCTCAGTATCTGCCGTCGGATGAACCGAAATTGTAGATCGGGTTGACGCCTAGAAGATTTGTGTAATCATGTAGCACTGTCCACGATTTGGAGACGCAAAATGTGCAGCCACAAATCTCGCGACATCTCACCATGTCTTCAAAATCACCAACTTGATGCCACAAAGCGTTGTGTGCCAATGTGAAATGGACGGAAAGCGCCCAACGCCACCACTTCCCGATTTCCGCAATTTCCCGATCGCAGTCACTTATGCCGCTCGATATCCGCTGCCTTCTACGGCTCTCAACGGAACACAATTCATCCACAATACTCTTGATTATATGTACCACCAGGAAATGCAGCTAGCTACCGAACCCATCGGGTCCGATCCATTGGTAAACATTTTTGTTGTCGTAGCGAGCGCGTAGTGTTCTAAGACCGCAGCACCTCCTTCAATCGTTTCTACGCGCGGGTGCATTTTTCACGGTCAAATGCAGCGTCGAAATTCGATTTGCTTCTCATGAGCTACCCGTCCTCCCTGCATCGCCGCCGAGGCCACAGGTGACCCTTACAACCCGGTAGTGCGCTTCCCAACACCAACTGTGATAGTCTAGCTAGCGCGTAATTCAGGACGGGAGGCTCCGTCGAAACCAATAACTACCCGTACATCCATTCTCCCTTCATCCACGTGTTGACTCATGGCCCATGAGTCAGGGGCCTCCGCTCGTCTAGATGCCAGCCCATAGAAGAGGCGGTCTGGTGCGGTTTGACTCCGAGATGGCCACGATCCCCCACGAGTCCCCCCGCTGCCGCCTCTCGAGGTGGTCGCCGCCGCCTTCTTCCGCCTCGAATTCAGCCACGCAAAGCTCTCCCAAGGCCAGTAACGAGTGCGGCGTAATTTTCGCCGCCGTCTACACCAACCACACGTGCTATGTACAGTAGTCTCAATACAACAAAGAAAGAAAATCTCATCATGACACGCCCGCTTACATGTATGCCTGCCGCTCTGAACCAACGGAACCAAGGGGCTCAAGATTCTACGGTGTGATGTCATAGACGACTGGAGCCTGGACGCGCTCTGCTTTCGACTGTGAACACGCTTCTCCCTGTCAAGGTCAGTCTGGGCGGAGCCGTCGCCGCCCAGCCAAGTAAGGACAAGTTGTGACTGCACCCGCTGTTGTCATGTCGAGGAATTAAGCGCTAGCGTATTTGCTGCTCAGCTGGGCTCCACTTCGCGCCTATGCGTCTTGTGCCGACGAGCTTATTCACTTAGTCCATCGCAGTCTGCAGGAATCGCTATGTCCAAGCAAATGAAGGTGCGATTGTGGCCTCTCCGACATTGGGACAGGTGGCGCGGTGAAGGCGCCCCATGAGACTTTTTTCGGCGGACACGATGAAATAGATGCGCGCGTCCCTCCGCCAGAAAGACCCTCGGTCCTGGACAAGCACGCTCTACGTGGCTGCTTCGTGCTCTTCGTGGAGGAGCTCCAACGACGATGCACTGCTCGCACGTAGAGAGAGTTCTCGTCAACCAGCACACCGTCTTCAATGCATCGTTCCGCAACTTCAGCATTGAAGTTGGCACGCTGACGTGTGGGTGGGGCCTCACGCGAGTGAGGTCAGTTCCTGACATTCATCGAGTAAATATCGACGGAGGTTCGGCCACCAGCGATAATTCCGGAGGTGAAGGACCAATTTGTTAGCACGCTCAGCTACCCTGTCCTGAAAACCAATTAGCGCATACTGAACAGCCTTGATGGGTCAAACCGCTGCTGAGAAGCATAGCACTGCTCGAAAGGGGATGAGATTGGGCAAGACAAGGCAGGAGGTGAATCTTAAGTCAAGGGGTGATGGCAACAGCTCCATAGCTGCTGTAGTGCATGATCTTCATTGCGTCGTGCGTGTGGCTCTCTCTTGGATACTACATTGTACACGGTGACATGATGACGTCTCGTCAGGACTGCGTAAATTGTCGGTGCATGTAGTCACCAGAGACAACAGGTACGTACGCGGCGTTCAAGTTTACTATTACGTGTACACCAGGTCTGAGAGCCTGGCTCATGAATGCTACGATCAGCTTGTCGTCGTTTGATGTAGTGCGCCGACTGGAACATCTATCGAGAATCCCAGACAAACGGAGGCATCGATCCGGAAGGTGTCAGCGTGCCCACGTCTGGTTGCCATGGGCGAAAAATCAACGCGTCTATGGGTTGATTGTTTTTCCTACCGGTGGATACGTCTACAGGTGTACGCGCATTTTTGAAGTTCGTATTTCGCTACGTTTGGCAACTCCTGAAAATGATGCGCATGGATGCCTATATGGCTGATTGAAGGTGTCGCTTTGGCTGGCAACTACGAGTACATACGTTGAAGGGCTATCGTGCAGTTGAGTGCAGAGGATGCAACTCTCAGGTAAGGCGTATTGTGTTGACTACTTTTTAACTGCCCAACGAATGGACTATTTGTACTGACCACTAATCGTCGTCGCCGAGATCGTCCTCCAAGGGCGCACAGCACGAGCACGGCATCATTGCAGTGCGTAGGTTATGGTCGTCGAGTGCAGTGGGCGGCGAGTGAACGCAAAAAGGATGGTTCATGACGAAGTTGTGCATCAAACAAGGAGCATCAACTCTTATTCTTCCAGAAGACTCGTGGCGCTGTGTCTTTGAGGCACGATGCGTCTAGGGGCGACTGTATACTGTATCTCCACTCGGTCTGGCGCTGGAGTCAACCATTTTGATCCGCTTAACAACCTCACAGTGGAACGCCACACTGCAGCTGACCAACAAACTGCAATACTGTACATATTGATGTGGAAGCCAAGTATCTACGGGCTGTCGGGCAGCTGCGGCGACCATCACCAAGCGAACATTGGGGAGTATTGGGATGGGGCTATACAAACAACCGACCGTGGAACTGGACCGTCAGCATTTACTTCAAAGTACTATTTTTCGGAGGCAAAGTGAGCGGAACTATGAAGAGAACGGCAAGCGGAGTCGTCTTACATCGGATGGGGCACCCAGGACACGGAGACGTGTTGGCTCAGCTCGATGTCATGTGCGGTGTGGAGTGTCAGCGCGCAGCATGCGAGCGGACTTGGTCTACTCACGGGGCTAGCGGAGTGTGCTCGCCGCTACATATCATCGGGGACTCGGAACATATTATCGCGCGGCAACGGCAGCGGCGCCCGCCGAAGGCGAAACTACTGCTCGCAGCATTTCGGAAGAGTCGTCGACTCACTGCTTGAATCATGGTTCACGGGTGGCATTTCCACCAGCGGGGTACAGCGTCATGGTCGACACGTTAGCTCGTATAGCAATGCGAACCAGCAAGAGCATCCAACAGAGAAATTTTCTCGGGAACCCGAAGGAAGTACCTCCATGGGAGAAAGCGATCAGGTAGTTGACGACAGACATTCAGCCTTGGATAACTAGGGAAGACCTGATGCAAGAGGATGTCGTGGCCGACTACTGACTTGGAGACCGACAGCGAAGCGAAAGGCTAAGCCTAGCAATTGACGTAAGGACAATCGTTAGACGTCGCAAGAAATTGAAGTGGCATCAATGCTGTTAAACTTACTCGCTGAAAAGGGAAAACGATCTTTGAGGCACGGCGTGAGCAATGTGGTGACTTACCACCATCCGGGCTATGACGCTGGTATTTTGCTTCTACAAGCTCGATCGTGTAAATGACAGCTTCGCTATACCCTGTCATGCAACAAAGAACGAATTCCTCTGCAGCTATTACTTGTTCCTAACGTTAGCTCAAATGCATGTGCGTTGGTGTGCCGCTTCGGTCCCGTCTTCCTGGTCGTTTTAAACTCGTACTTGAGCGGCGCTGTCTCCGCTGGTCCGCGGCCAAAACGCATAGAAGAGGCGAAGAGCGTCCAAGATGAGCGCGACACCCCCGCTGCCTCCTCTCGAGGTGGCGTCCGCCGCCTTCTTCCGCCTCGAATGCAGCCACGCGCAGCTCTTTCAGACCGAGTACAAGAGGTACAGTACGCAACGCAGGCCACCCCCACCACCACTCCATCCTGAACACTTTGCAAGCAAAACACACAAGTCTAGCATAGCAAAACTGACAAGATATCCTCGTGCTGCTGTCAGGAGCAATCGCACGAAGGGGCTCAAGATCCTCCGGTACAATTGATACATCCACCGCCTAAACCTTTCAAACGCTGTTCACTCATGTGCTCATTGTCCTCCTCTTTGGTCGTGCAGATGCTTCCCGCACTGCTGCCCCGAGCACATCGACCGCAGCTACTGCGGCACGTCCCTGAGCGTACGCGTGGAGCTGGCAGTCAGAGCTTCGGACGCAGCTCCGCCACCGCCCAGCCAAGTGGTGGCCGTGTTCGCGCGCTTCGAGGCCACGAGCGACGTCAGTCTCCGACCGGGCGAGTGCGTCGAGGTCGCCAAGATGGCGGCCGGCACGCAGTCCGATGCCAATCTGGAAGGCCAGTGGGTGGCGGGATCATTGGACCGGCCGTCCAGACTCGTGACGACCATCCGCACGCCGGGCACGCCGTCGGACGACCACAAGCCGCTGGTGTTCCACCTGAACGGCAAGCCCTTGTCGCGCTGGTACTACGACTGGGAGAGCGGCGCCAACAAGGCGCATCGCCTCACCAAGCACGTCCTGAAGGCCTACATCGTCGAGCGCTGCGCCGTCGACCAGCACGACAACTTCACGGACTTCACGAGACCAGGCGCGCATACGCAGCTGTACCGCGTGCTACACGTTATGACTTCGCCCGAGTTCACAGTCATTTCGTACCGCCGCGCACCATCCGAGCGATTTCAAGGGGTGATGGCGGACGGCGGGTCGCCAGCGTCCGTGGGGTCTTCGTACCATGGCTTAGACCCTGTGCGCAGTTTTAATACTGCGTACTCGCACCACTCGCGCATACTGGAGCCCCAACTGCAGGCCATGAAGGTTTCCTTTAGTGAGGCATCGTAGGGGGCAATCGAGCGTTCATTTTAGAAATATGAGCCGAGGCTTGAGGTGCGCTGCGTGGCAGGGCATCGAAAGACTGGCCCAAGGGATGTGGTGGGTGGGTTGCGAGCGAGCGTCGTGCTGGATATCGATCGCTGGATCGAAGACGCTGCGTGACCTTGTCTGCTCTGCTTCCTAAATGAACTACCGCTAGCTAGTTTCTCCGGCGGGTAGAGACTGCTATCTTTGTCCTAATGTTCTTGTCTGGTCGGTTGGTACTTGGTTGGTACTTGGTTGGTACTTGGTTGGTACTCTTCCTCCTCCGGAAACCAGAGTATCCTCTCGCTTCGCTGCACTTCACTGCACTTCGTTGCGTTCCTTTGGCTTTGCCCGAATACTCACCATTTCCTTTAGTGAGGCATCGTAGGGGGCAATCGAGCGTTCATTTTAGAAATATGAGCCGAGGCTTGAGGTGCGCTGCGTGGCAGGGCATCGAAAGACTGGCCCCAAATGTTGACGGCTCATAGACTGAAGTGTTGGTGCTCGATGCGCCCTCCGCTATTTCGTTGCTGCCGCTGAAAGTCAGGGTACCCTCCACTCTCCTTGCTGTACGGAGGTAGTCATTCCCGACGAACGGTGTGGCCTGGTTGATACTCCATTCGTAATAGTTGTGATAGTGATCCGGTTTGTACCGTGATGCTAGAGTTGATAAGCGGAGTTGACTTGTGCGAATTGTTCGTTATGCGCGTTGTTCCTCTTGTCCTTCTTGGAGTCCGAAATCCGCGCAAACCGCTGCTCGAATTCTGAATATGTATCGCTCGTTTTGTTTGCAGGCAGGGCTCGCGGAAATGAGGGGCTCGGCCCCCAATAAAGTGTGAGTCGCGAAATTGATGCGGAGGCTTCCAGGTGCTGAATGAAGGAACCCTGAAATTGTAGTCTATCATTGCGCCTGGTCAAGAAGACCCATTTGAATTTGACTTCTGGTGAAGCTTGAGCGTGTTGGGTTTGCTACTGCCGTTGAGATCATTACGCGGGGATTCACGCGACAGAACTGGTGACGGTTGCTACGATTGGTCACTTGCCCATGTAGTGACTGAAGCGGTGGGAGATAAACGTTTGTCTTGTAATTCCGGAGAGATGATCTCCGACTCTCGGTTGAGTTGAATTTGCGCTGTCTATCTGGCAATGTCTCCAGCCGCCTGTGTGATTTCACTTCGTATAGTTGCTGCGAACAACGAATCTGTCGTGCTGATTAAGACCGTTGCGATAGTGTCGAACTCGAATCCGATACTTTGTTGTGCGAGAACCCTCCCAGAGCGTCGTTCCGGTTGGGACTCGTACTCGGGAGTTCTCCAGACCTCTACCTGGTGCCAGAACAGTGAAGTTGATACTGAAGCTGACAAACCGGGAAATAGCCTCGCAGAATTGTGTTCGTCAGTCACTTAGTCGTGGCTTGTGCTGACTTTCAGATTCGTCGGGAACTTGATCAAAGGTTGATGATGCAGGAACGCGGAGAATTGGCGGTGGTAACTGACTGTCACATCCTAGGCTGTGTGCTGAATTTCCAGTGTTTGTTCCGTAGCGCTGACGTAGGGTTGTAGTATTGCAACTAGACTCCCGTATTGCGCTGTCAGCGGGTCGATGTTCATGAGTTCATGGTGGCGCGGGGATTGCAGCTGACTGATCCAGGCGAACCTTTGCACTTGAGCGGCCGTGTTTGTTTGGTGTCTATTGCCAAGTACATGCGGAGGCACCAGGATTTTGTACCGCGACGATGTAGCTGTAGAATGCTGGATGGAGTGGTGTTCCTGATTGCGCCCATAAGCGTCTGTAGGTGAACATATTCGTCGGCTTACCGTTGATGAATTCGGCGCCTATATCGTGATGATGTTGATATTACTGAACCACTGTTTGTTCGCTGTTGTTGCTGGTCGTCCCGAGCGCTGTACCCCAGCGATGGTAATTTGAGCACGCACGGAATCTGTGCCATCTTGTTGTTGTAGTTGATCACTGACACTGCATTCGCCGTACTGCTACTGCCGCACCGTAAACAATGGTACCAGTTCTTAAACTGTGATGGGCGGACCCGGTGTCCGAATCATGGTGTCGGTGCTTCCCAAGTCTGCACCCGGTGACCGTACCGCTGAGCCACGGGAGATTCACTGAGTATATCTTAGCGAGGCAACGTTGGAGAAGTCTTTGTACCATGCTGATGATATTGCAGAATGCTGTTGCTGGAGCCTGTGTTGTGCCATTGGAGCTAAACATCCCAGCGTTCGAACAGATCTGGTGCTGAAAGCTGTAGTTGATGGCTGTGGTGCTGAATACATTCCCGGGTGCTGCCGACTGGACTAGGAGCGTTTGAACTCGACGGTCGATGTTTGTTGCTGAAAGCTGATCCCGGCGTATGTGCCGTGTCATTGCTGTTGCCAAAGGGCCACATGCTGCTGAACGTCCGCAGAGCTTTTGAAGCTTTAATCTGCACCCGATATTCCTGCAGGCTGTATTCTGCATCTGAACCTTGGTGATTCTGGGCTTTACTCGGCTTGGCTTCGAGATATACCTGAAAGCTGAACTCAGTGTCTGGAGCAAAGAGTTCCTAAGTGCTTCACACGGCACCTTTTGCCGATGAGTCACTGAAGTTGCGCTTGGCGTCTAGACCGATGAATTGATGTGCTGTATACGGTGTTTGTACCGAATTGTACTCGACATCGGAATCGAGGTGTTATTGAGCGTTGGCACTCGGCTCCTGTGCCGGGGGCTGCTGAAGTTTTGTTCTCGACATCTGAACAGAGGTGTTACTGGGAACTGCATTCGGTCTCTGTACCGAGGAGCTGCTGAATGTTGTTTTCTCGGCGTCTGTACCGAAGTTTTGATAGGAGCTGCACTCGGTGTCTGTACCGAGGAGCTGCTGAATGTTGTTCTCGGCATTTGTACCGAGGTGTTGCTAGGAGCTGCACTCGGTGTCTGTACCGATGAGCTGCTGAATGTTGTTTTCTCGGCATCTGTACCGAAGTTTTGATAGGAGCTGCACTCGGTGTCTGTACCGATGAGCTGCTGAATGTTGTTTTCTCGGCATCTGTACCGAAGTTTTGATAGGAGCTGCACTCGGTGTCTGTACCGAGGAGCTGCTGAATGTTGTTCTCGGCATTTGTACCGAGGTGTTGCTAGGAGCTGCACTCGGTGTCTGTACCGATGAGCTGCTGAATGTTGTTTTCTCGGCATCTGTACCGAAGTTTTGATAGGAGCTGCACTCGGTGTCTGTACCGATGAGCTGCTGAATGGTGTTCTCGGCATTTGTACCGAAGTTTTGATAGGAGCTGCACTCGGTGTCTGTACCGAGGAGCTGCTGAATGTTGTTCTCGGCATCTGTACCGAGGTGCTCCAAGTCGGTGTCTGCGCCGAGGAGCTGCTGAGTGTTGATATTGGCGTCTGTACCAGTGAGCCGCTGGATGTTGTACAAGCCACCTGTACCCAGGTGTTACCGGGAGCTGCACTTGGCGTCTGGGAGGAGTAGCGGACTGCCTTTCTCCGTAGTATACCAGAACAATCTGTACCGAGGGGCTGCTGAGTGTTGTTTTCGGTGTCTTTACCGGTGTGTATCTGGGAGCTGAGATTGTGCTCTGAACCGACGAGTAAGAAGCTGCCCTGGGTGTCTGCACTGGGGGCTTGTTCTCGTAATTTGCTCCGCTGGACTGCATTCGACATCTGTACCGAGAAGGTTTTGCGTGTAGTGCTTGACACTGGTACCGAATTGTTGTTGAAAGTTGACCTTGGCGTTGGTACCGAATTACTGCCGACACATGCGACTAATTGGTGATGCAATGTTTGAAATTTGGACGGCAACGCAGCGCTGTACCGTGGCGCGGCTGGTCGATCACTGAGTTTTGGTTCTGCAGCGATACTATTTGAAAGCTGGACAGGGCAATATTGACCCATTTGCTGAATACTAAACGATTTCTCCGTCGAATGATGTTTTGAAGTTACACAAGTCAGTGGTGTCTGTACCATGTTGCCGCCATGCGTCTGTGCCGTGGTGATCGGAGACTGGTGTGCAGGTTGGTGAGGTTTTACTGGAGCGGCGAAGTTGGTGGCGGATCTGGTTCGCGGGTATGGAAATTACTGGATACTGGACTGGTCAGTCCGCTTCGAATTATGCCGCAGGATGCGTTGACGAGTTGTTCTTTCTGGATGTATAGATGCACCGAGGAGTTCCACGAATTTGCTAGTGAAGCTGTGCGAGATGTCCGTTCGCGATGAGGTCGATGAAACGCGTGTGGTAGTTGGCATAACGTCGCAGCTCGTGTGGTTGTTGGCATTGATATTGATCTTCTGGCTTGACTGTGTGCGAAATGTACTGCGCTGGGAAAACATTTACTTGAACTGGTGTTGCTGTCGGCAGGGTCCCGAGTGAAATTAGAGCATAATTGTCTTGTTGCACTTGTCTCGCTGCTTCAATCATCGTTGCGTTCGTGTACTAAGATTGCTCGTCCGATCTAGACATTAATATTTTCTTGAAGTTGCTTTGGGGGAGTGCCGCATTGTGGCGGCACGAAAGAAAACTTGATTAGCAGCGCCTCCCGCTGCCAAGGGCGTGGCGTGGAGGGTTAAAACTTTCTACTGAGGCGGAAACTTGAGGAATGAGCTCTTCGAGGCGGCGGGCGCTGGCTGGCCGGCCTCCTTGGCGGTGGTTCCGTCTTCTGCGAAACTACTACTATCTTGACGCTCCCCGCAACTTCCAGAAAACCTATTTTCATCTGCTGCAGCATCTCATAAATTCCCATTTCTTGAAGTTGCTTTGGGGGAGTGCCGCATTGTGGCGGCACGAAAGAAAACTTGATTAGCAGCGCCTCCCGCTGCCAAGGGCGTGGCGTGGAGGTTGCCCAATGGATAACGCTGCTAAGAGCGTTTGCTGATCATCTTGCTTGCGAGTGAGGCGGTGATGTCGTCTTTAGCGTCGTGTATATCTCCACAGCTTCTGATTTCCAGCGGCCGAACTTTTTGATGGCGAGACTGTCAACGCCAGCGTTGAATAATGCGGTGGCTCCGCCGCTGCGCAGCGAGTGAGAGCCGTAGTGCTTTGGATCTGCACCGGTAGATTTTGCTGCTTGTTTCAGGGCTCCCACCATGTCGTTTACCTGAAGTTTGTGCACCTTGGATACTTGACAGAGCAGAGAGTCTGCGCTTGCACCTATCGACATGTGGTGTGTAATGAGGAACCACGCCGCTTGCACCGGACAGCACCAGGAGGAGCCCGAGCGCTCCAAGGTTCTCGTAGTGCCTTCACCGAACTGATCGTTCTTGCTGCCGCGGAATCGTAACGTGACCTTGCTCGCCGCACTTAGTGAAGTGCACTGGTATCCTTTGTTGTCGAGCACCTGTATGTCGTTGCGTGTGATTGCGTACGGTTGTACTTTTCGTCCATGCGCGAGATATTCGGATCACCGCAGCAGATAGAAGAAACCCAAGAGCGCAGCGCCCCATAATACCCGGTCTTGGGTGTAGCTGAAGTTGAGACTGCGGTGTAGGGCCTTGAGAATTGGGATGGAGATTGGATGTTTCCGCGTTGAGGGTCTATCGTGGCGCCGCATCCCGGTGATTGCGAGTCTGTGTCCGGGGAGCAATCCAACGCTATATCCGAGGTTGACTTGATGATTCCACGATACATGGCATATTTTGGAGATGATCGTTGATGCCGAATTGCCTTGTCCGGATTGACTGAAGCCGTAGCGCCAGCAGTAAACTGCGAAGAGCGCGAGTTGAAAGGATTGCTGAGCGCGATTGTTGGGCAGCCATGGGGAGAAGTGCATGAGTGTGCACCATTCTTCCCACTGCTTCCAGGTGCTTGAGTACTTGAGGGTCGACGACGGGGCCAGAGACTGGGACTGCAATTGGAGGAGAACGTCTTGTAGATCTTTCGCCAGCTTGTCGCTACTGGGACCTGTGTCCAATGCACAGAGAAGTTAGTCCAAATCGAGGCGTGAGGCTCACACCATGCTCTAGAGGCCGCGTCGGCCATCCGATTGATCGTCACGGGTAGGTGAGCCGCCGACATCCGAATGTTAAACACCGCTTCACCAAGGCCAATTGCGCGATTGATTTCTTGCGCCGCACTACAGGGGCTTGCTAGTCGATTGCTCCAAGCTACTGCCGACGCGTTGTCGCTCCAGCAACGAATGTGATGTACTGTGGAGGGTGAGTCGGCCGTCATATGCCGACCCCATGTCCAAACCGCTAGCGCGATACACAAGTGCTCTCGCACGTTGATTGACAGCACCCCGGACTTGATGAACTCGTGTTCTTCTGTGTCGAACCGAATTTGGAGAAACTCATTTCGTGCAGGATGCAGCACCGCAAGACCCATGTCGGACGCGTCCATATAGAGGTGGAAGTCGGGTTCAGGAGTGGCCCCAAACATACACAATGGTAGTTCGGATAACTGGCCTTCACGTAATATGTGCAGGAACCAGCGTAAATCCGTGATGGCAGCTTCTGTCAGTGGATTTTTACCGAAGTGTGGCCATCGGGTGGTTGATGACTGTACTTGCTGGAAGAACGGTTTTGCTGTTCGCAAGCATGTTGATATGTATCGCCAGGATTTTGTTGAGCTCGGTTTTAGTGGCCGAACCTTTTGACAGCAGTGTTTTAATGCGACTGATGCCTTTGTCAATCTTGTCTTGTGGAATTGATACTGTACGTTGTATCGTATCCCACGTAAGACCCAGAACGGTGAGGCGTGTTTCCCAAGAGGAGAATTTTGACTCGTTAACTGAGCGCGGCCCCAAAATGGCGAGCATGGCGTGTCGAAGCGTTGCTTCCGCAAACTGTAGTCGGTTATTCATGTCGACTTCGATCATGACATGGTCGTCTACCCATTCGTACCCGAAGAATGGGGTCTGATCATCTGAATTTGATACGGTTGCGGGTGAATTTGTGGCGACCAGCCAGGAAATTGCTCGGCCAAAGGCTCCGTAAAACTTAGGAGATCCGGACCAACCAAAAGGTGCTGCGAGATCGATCACCAATGCGTCTAGCTCTTGGATGAGTCCTGCCATCCGGTGGACGTGATTGGCGTTTGCCATGAGGTGGCGGTAGGCTCCTTTCACGTCCCCTTTGAGAATACGAACTTGGTGGGCTGGATACATGGACGCGAGATATTCGATTCTTAGAGCAAGCGTCGTCACGTAGGCATAGTCGACGTCCGGTAAACACGACTTGTCCAGGCAGTCATTTATCGATGCCCCAGCCGGATATGATAGGTCATGAATGAGTCTGATCTCAAGTGATGGATCGACGTCGCCCTTTTCCACTGCACCAAATGGGCTGCACTGCACCGACTGCCATTGGTCGAGGATATCAGCGTCTACCACCAGGTATCTGCCGGTGTCCTGACCTTTGCGAATGCTGCGTAGCGCCGCTTGTAAGTGGCGATTGAAAGATGAATGATTTTTGTTGGCACGCCTGCTGTGTGGCTGATCGCTGAGCCAAACTGGGGTGATGCCGTTTTCGGCGATATCAAGCAGCGTCGATAGATGCGGATACTCCTTCAGCAGAAATTTAAGTCGGTCTGGGCTGAGAGCTTTGTTCGGTCGGCTGTCGCAATCCGTCTCCCGCCGATACAGACGTGCTGCTTCCGCGACGCCAACCTTGCTATCTCGTATAAAGGTGGAAATGGTGCTCTTGGCCAACACGTCCAGCCCTGACGACGGGGTGGACCCGTTTAGGTCACGCTGCCATCCCAACTGGCGAAGTGCAATAGACTGCCGCACTTCTTCTACTAGTAGGTCTTGCTCCAGTCGATTGCGCACAACTTCCGCGGTGTGGACCGAAAGCGTCACCAGAGCCGCAGCTTCTTGCTGCCGTCTAACCAACTTTTGAGCTTCCGCATCGGCACTCATGGCCTCACCATCAGCGTAATCTGGTGTTTGAGGTCGTGCTGGGGGTGAACTTGATGTGGATTTCTGGGCGCGTTTAGAGAAAATTGAGGGGACCGAACTAGTGCTGAGGACTGTCGGGTCTGAATGAATCCCGCTGACAACGATCGAAGCCAGGGGAGGATGTGATGATATTGATGATGATACAGAATGCAGACTTGAGGCATCGCAGAGTGTCAAGGCGCTGACTAGTGCACAGTCGGACGTCTGACGTACAGTGGTTTGCCTCGTATGGCATCACAGCGAGTTGTGCTCAGGTTTTAAGCCGCCGAATCTTTTGCCGATGAATTCGCGCACGATTGGGTCAAGCTGGGCAGGGACAAAATGGGCCCGGTTGAATGATAGACACTGCTTGCCATTGTTGGCCTTGCACCCAGCTGTAGACAAAAAACGTAGACAGAGTCTTTTCCCGTCTTCAACGGGTAGCGCCCTGTACACGTCTGCAGGAATTGATTGTTCACCTTTTACCACGCGGTTTTGCCGCCGTTGCCCATTGTCGTGTGACTGCGTCACGAGCGAAGGCTTGGGTAGCGCAGGCGACCGCTTCGATTGGGCCGCTGCTAGAGCTTCTTGCAAGTCGGCTATCTGGCGCTGTTGGATGTGAATCAAAATTTGGCGGAAGTCAGGGTCGTCCACTGTGCACCGCAGTTTGATGGTAGAGCCGTCGCTGGTGCCTTGCTCTAATTCCATGCGAAAGCTCTCCAGTACGGAATTCATCCAGTACACCACCAACACTAAATCCACTGTCTGCCATGGCATACGCCGTAGCTGTTGCTTTGTGAATGACACTAGTGTGTCGACCAACCCACACAGTGTCACCGAAAAGTACTCGGCTCCGTAAGTCGCTAGTGCCTGGAGCGCCTCGAGAATGTCGTCTATGCTCTCAGCTCGTGGTGCTGACGGCACCGATACCGCGGCTGAGAAGTTTTGCATATTGGCTCCTCCCGACGTGATCCACACTGCTTTGTCGTTGAGAGAGTGAAATGGCGCAAAATGCATGATGGAGAGGCCTCGTACACCGAAGTCGATGGCGAAAACCCTACCCAAGACGCTCGGAAATGGCTTGAAGAGCACGGAAATCGAATTTATCAGGGCCTCGACAAAAATTGCAGCGCTCTTACCTTGGTGATGGAGTGCAGTTGCCAGAGCATGAACACGACGCTGAGTGACCGAAGGGACAAATGCATACTTCGATCGCGGCTCCACTTCTTTTGATACTTGATCTGATAGTTGCAGGCTTGCTCCCACACCCCGCCCTGGCAGCAATGACGCAACGTCGTCCTGCTGAGGTGTCCGATCGGAGTGTGCAACCTGTTGCTAGTGATGGCGGGTGAGCCTCACCCCCGCATCAGGAGCAGGAGGACTCGACGTGGGACCTGCGTCTGATCTAAGTTGCAGAAAGCGATCCGTTAGCTCGGGGCAGCCAAGTAGTAACTGAGCAATCTGAGCATCCATAGCAGCAGTGTCAGACGCTTGAAATTCGACACGTCGTTTGGAGGTGGGTCGGGAGTCAGTGAGGTCGGTCGAGCTGCGTTTGCGCGCTGCCTGGCGGAGCGAACCAGCCGCATCAACTGTTGTTTGGCCAATCGGCTCACTAATCGAATCGTCGTCGTCATCGAGTTCTGGGTCGAATAGGGTCAATGCGTTGCTGCTGACAGGAGGCGAGGTGGAATCTGGTCGACGCCTAGAGCTCATCTGTACCGGGGGTTGACAGAACGATGAGCCGACTGTAGCTGGCACTGGACGTCTCCGTCGATATAATACGCGTAATCAACGGCGTGCTGAAGCGCAAAAGTTACTTCGGCACCTGTCTTAGGATTGATCCAGGTCATTTCAGCTTCCGATGTTGGCATCGATGAGTCCTCCACAATGCCTTCGAGAACGTCGGGAATATTGTTCGATCCGACGCTTGTGATGTTGCCGCAGATTCGATCCAAGATGGCATGATGAGTTTCCACAAGCTCGTCGAAATCCCACACCTCCTCAGAAAATTCTAGAGCTTCCAATAGTAAGGCCACTACTGGAGCTACCGGTGTTACTTCAGATAGGGGCAACACTATGGTTTCGTCGAGAAGTCGAATGGTGGCCTGGGTTGGAGCTGTGCCCACAACTTGACCGTGGTGAAAACCGCCGGAATGCTTGGCCATGACAGCTTGATGTAAAAGTGGGCCTGCCGTGGCCGATCGAGCTTCTAAGGCGGAGACAACGCATCGAGCCGCCTCTGTACGTTTGACCGACCATGTGCGTCCTGCCGCATCGTGAAGACCTTCGACTTGATCAACACGCGGGCCCAGTTTCTTCACCTTGCAATAAATTGGATGGTCCCAACCGAAGCCTATGAGTGCTGGCCTCACCAAGACGAATGAGCGGGTGGATAGCTGGGGGGCCATCTGAAGATGTTGAACCGGGACGAAACTTTCTACTGAGGCGGAAACTTGAGGAATGAGCTCTTCGAGGCGGCGGGCGCTGGCTGGCCGGCCTCCTTGGCGGTGGTTCCGTCTTCTGCGAAACTACTACTATCTTGACGCTCCCCGCAACTTCCAGAAAACCTATTTTCATCTGCTGCAGCATCTCATAAATTCCCATTGCTGCACACTGCACTGATTGTCGCTTTGCCGGGTAATTTGAATTTGCCATGATCTTGAAGCGTTCTAAAACACGTTAGCTGGTTTGAATCAAATCTCCACAATTCAACCGCTTGACTATGACAGAGTCGGATCCCGAGTGCTGATCGCCTCGACTCGGCACAACCTTCGGTGATCCAATGTGATGAATGAACTATGCAAAAGGTGTGCTGCGATGCTGGAACCTACAGCCAGTATGGAAACAACAATAACATTAGGAAGTGTGGTAGAGTCGACTGATATGACCGGAGTTCAAGCCGTGACAGTGCTGCTATTGCGAGCGAGCGTCGTGCTGGATATCGATCGCTGGATCGAAGACGCTGCGTGACCTTGTCTGCTCTGCTTCCTAAATGAACTACCGCTAGCTAGTTTCTCCGGCGGGTAGAGACTGCTATCTTTGTCCTAATGTTCTTGTCTGGTCGGTTGGTACTTGGTTGGTACTTGGTTGGTACTTGGTTGGTACTCTTCCTCCTCCGGAAACCAGAGTATCCTCTCGCTTCGCTGCACTTCACTGCACTTCGTTGCGTTCCTTTGGCTTTGCCCGAATACTCACCATAGATCCCAGCGAGGCGTACCACGAGAGCCGCCCGCAATCATCGCGGGTTTCATCTCCGCCTTCCTACGCGACGGAGGTTTCCGGTCGACTGGAGGATCAACTGCGGTGGGAGCACGCGAACCAGTCTGCTGTGTCTGTGTCGAAGAACCTAGCGCTAGCGTGCGCGCTCGTTCGCTGGGCGCCACTCAGTGTCTATGCTTCTTGTGTTGATGAGGTGGCGAGCTGTGTGCAACAGCGTCTGCAGGAGGCGTTTGGGGGAACATTGAGCGAGGTTGACAAGCTGAATTGTTTCTCGAAAGTTTTGTTCGCCCAGGCAGCAGCAGACGCAGCCTCGCATGCAGAGTCATCGTTTATCAAAGACGACGTTGAACCCTCGAGGACGCTGCCGAGTCACCTTAATTCGCTGCTGAGCGCGTTGGCGAAGGCGACGCTGTGGTTCTTTTCGACGAGCACACAGCGTTGGATGCGTGCGTTCTTCAGGCAGTACGCCGAGGCGATTCTGGACATGCACGCGCTTCGCGCGTGCTTCGTGCTGTTTGTCAAGGAGATGAGAAATCGTCTGGACATGGAAGTGTTCCAACAAACAGACCTGCAGAGCCTGACTAACGTGGCCGAGGAAGTCATCGCCGCAGTGTACTCTTGCTCGCTCTTCCACGCACGGCGAGCGCAAGTGCGGGTGATTTTGAGCGGACAGAGCTTTGCCGGCTGGAGCGCGTTCGTTGCTCAGATGCGTCAGACATACATCAACCTATCGACTTGTCCACGCACGTTAGCTGTGCGTGGTTCCGAGTCGAGCTTCGATCGAGCACATCCGCCACGAAACCCGGTTGAGAGCGACTGGAACGCCGAGTGGCTTCTACAAGTTGACGAGGCGATGTGGAAACCGAGCCAACAGACTGTGAAAGTGGACATCGACAGCGGTGTTGATGATCTTAAAGAAGACGACGAAGCGGTTTGTCTGCTTACCGTGTTCGAGGTTATCTCGCAGATAGTGCGTTTGCAAGTGGCGTTCGACATAGAGGCCAGTGTACTGCATGTTCGCTCGACTGAAGGTGTGACTGGTGCACTGGACAGTATGCGCTTGGTGTTGGACGGCAAGGAGCGTGTGTTCTCACAGTTTCCTAATGGAATGGCGTCGGGGATCGGCTCAGGGACACACGGAGACTATGTCGGCGAAATGCGGGTAGAGAAGCCAGGGCACCTCATAGTATACCTGCATATTTTCAACTGGTCTGCAGAGAAAACCCGTCCGTCTTACAACATGCGACTGCGGGTCGAATGCTGGCAGAGCCGCCGGCTTTGTGTTAGCGGTGATGTATTCTCAACCTCAGGGTCCTCATTAGCGGAAAACATGTCAAACCTGGGGGAGATGCCGCTACGAATGAAACGCGCAGCAGTGGCTAATTTCTTCGACCGGCAACTTCAAGGAAAACCTGCTGGCGAGTGGACTACGTTTCCGTCCGCTGCACCGTGGAGGGAAGTGGGTAGATTCCGCTTGAGTTACCTGAAGGTGTGACAGGTCTGCACTACTATTGAGTGGAAAGAGAAGAAGTAACAGATTTCTTTTATTCATACAGCCCACGTTATCCCGTCTACTGAAGTGCTCCACAGCGTAATTAATTACTTGAAGTACAAAGTCACTGCATTGCAGCGAGCGATCATTCCAATCTAGATGATCGATACATTATTATAAGTGTCCAAGCGGGGCGGACAACTTTTGCTGTTCAAAAGTGATTTCTCAACATGCACAAGCGCCCCAACGGGTTTGCGCGTAACAAGAGAAGAAATAAAAATATCTTGTGTAGCTCGTCATTCAGAAACTGTGGACAATACTCATCGCGGAAAAATCTTGCTGCACTATCATCTCCAGCCCAGGAAACAGCATCTTGATCCACTGGCAGATGAGATAAATGCTGCGGTCCGAGAGTTTTCCCTGTCACTGTCTACTGGCAAATCACAAGGCAACATGGATCCACGTCCATGGATAAGCTCTGCGTAGCTGAAGCTCAGTTTTTTCTTCTCAGTCACATCCAAATTCACACGAGTTCAGGATCAGCAGTATCCGGTAGCAAGCCCAATCTAATAGCGAACTGGGAAATCCAGCTCACCCACTCAATGCCCTTCCTTCCCTTATATCGGTAACGTGTTCTGGGCCCACTCGGGAGGAAGCTTCTCTTTGTTTCCTGAAGTGGAGAATATTCGCACGGACTGGCGGTGGTATCGGGAAATTCTACTCATCTTGTGGCGGGGAACATACCGCCGTAGTATCCCATGGTCTTCGGCATTTTCGCAATATCTGCCTAAGTATTGCATGGGTGAGCTGTTCGTTCCGCCGTCGATCGCATATATTTCACCTTCACTGTGGCATCATTAATTAAGATAGCGCTGCGCTGACTGGGGTTTCCTGAGCCCGTCGATGAGTGTACACGAGCACGAGTTTGGACACCCCGCAGCGGTGATTCATTAATCAACTCAATCTTTTCCTTCCCGTATATCGCTAGTTTTGCCCCAAAGAAAGGATCCCTATAGCGCCCCTCTCCTCCGTAAATGTACAAAGCCAACTCGCCAAGAATGCATCAACAAGATATGTCGTAGGAAATTGTATTCATCCTGTCCAACCCTGCTGGGCATGATTTTGTCATCGCCGCGAGATGAGCGACGTGTGGGCTATCCAGGATGGATGGCAGGTTTTCCAAACGGCAAGTCTGTGACATTGACTGCTTGACCTCGGTGAACCACAACAAAGCTTGAGGTCTGTAGACTAGGATAGGTAGGACTTTGAACTCGCTTCACTCGCAAATTTTCTCGCTCGCTCGCAGCTAATACACGAGCACGAGTTTGGACACCCCGTCTGTAGGCACTTCTTCTCCGGTAGTTGTATTACGACGAGTCATCTAACGTGTTAATCAACTCTATCTTTTCCTTCCCGGGTATCGCTATCCCTATAGCGCCCCTCTCCTCCGTAAATGTATGAAGCCAACTCGTCAAGAATGCATCAACAAGATCTGTCGTAGGAAATTGTATTCATCCTGTCCAACCGTGCTGGTCATGATTTTGTCATCGTCGCGAGGTGAACGACGGATTTTTGTGTACCGGTTCAGATTGAACGCACATCACTCGGAAATGCAACGTAGATGTGTACACAAGAAACGGCATCCCAGGAGTCTCTCGAGTCCATTGCGTCGCAATACTATAGCGAAAGGCTTCGGGGGTGTATTATTTGTCATAACGCGCTTATACCGAGCTCAGTACGACTTTGACCATGCTGTTGAGTGTTTCTTTTGGCTTCGCTTGTTTATTTCTTGGCCGGTGTTCATCGATCTCAGTTGCCAACGTTTGAGTCGCTTGCTATACTTTTTGTTCATTCATGCTGCTTGCCCTTCCAGTCTGTTAAGAATGTTTTCACGACCAACGTAAATGAAAGAGTTATGCCGAAGCGAATGTTAGTTCAAATCGTACTCTCATCTCTGCAATGGTATTTACCTGTCCAATGCCGACGTGTTTTTTTTTTTCTCTCACTGGCAAGATTTGCTCGTTCAACGAAGCCCACCGTCAGTTGACACGGAAGTCACCACGTGTGTGAGAAGTATGTAAGCCAATAACGGTCAACACAGCCAACAGGTCCCCCGACTTCAAGGTAGGATTGATAATCCACCAATACCAGTTTGCTTGTATCATCCGGAACCGCAATAGTTTGGTCGTCTTCATCCCCCATTCGATCGCCTTCGTCCGCCCATTCGAATAGCGTCAGCGAGTAACCCACATAGCTTGCAGGTTGGAATATGCTGCAGCATTCCGCGCTTCTCATACTCGTTCCAGTATTCCAGCAACTGCCGTTCATGCTAGAACATCAATGGTCGAGTACCAGGCATTGGATCTTGTCGACAGCTAGGATAACACCTCTGACTGAGCGTAAGCAAACACCTCGACACAAAGCTCTGCTTGATCAAGTAGCAAAAGCTTGACACATCCCGGACAAAGCCCTCTCTGGATGAACCGTGCCGAGGAGGCGTGTAAACTCCTGAACGTGACTTCGAAACGCCTCGAATTCGAAGAGTACCGGTATGATCCCACCCCACTCGGATTCAAACGGTTCAACTGAGAAGAACCTCCGAGCGTGAGCGACACGTTCCTAGGTCCAGCTGCAGGGATTGACGGCGACGTGAAATATAATCAAACGAACAATCAACTTGCGTGAGCGGCAAAAATGCCCCCTTCTCGCAGCTTCTGTGGCACGTGAGCAGATTTGTTGAAGTGTAGACCAGATTCAGCCAGAAACCCGACAAATTGACCTGGTGGTTGGGAATTCCTCCAAGTTAGAGGCCTTCCACGCATACAGTATGCGTGGTGATCGTCCCCGAGCGCTTCGTGGCAAAATCTCTTGCTTACCCCAGTTAGTCAGAATTGTAAATAAGCGTGCTTTTAGGTAGCTTGTCAGTTGTCAGATTAATGAGGACAGCCAACTTAAATGAGGGACAAGTCGAACTGGTGGCACTCGCACGCTCGACATCCGTGGAAGGCTCTGCTACGGTACGGTGCGCTGACTCTTGGGGCTAGACTCTCTTGTGCTCGGCGCGGGTCTGCTCGGCCGTCCCACGAATGAACGGGTCGACAACGCCATCAAAGCGTGAGGGGCATTGATACACTGAGGCAGTCTTCGGGAAGGAAATTATAATATAATATTCATATTATGTTACTAAAACGATCCTATATATCCTAAATTGTCCTAACTTATTTCGTACTTAACCGATGTATATTGCATGTCCTAAAAGGTGAAATTAAATTTCAAGAAGGACATGCATAAATTTTATGCATGTCCTTCTTGCTGTCCTAACAAACAATACTAACCAGTAAAATAGGAAAGACTTTAGGGCATCTCCTAAAAAATACCGCGGGTTATACGATCCTAAAAGCCTAAAATGACCTAAACAATCCGGACGAAAATTAGGTACTAACGGTATACGGGTATTACACCGTTGAATTTTAGGACAATGCTGTCCTGATCGGACATGCTAGCAGACCTGGGAGTAATTAGTAGTTTGCTGCGACTACATGTACCAGTGAGGAGTCTGCTACTCGATGACATCGCCTCACTGGTATCCATATAGAGTCGATGCTACATGCTGCGTTGGCTCTCATCTGCGACAGGGGTGCAATCAGGGGCACCGCTTTCGCGTCCTGCCCTACCCCTTGCCAATACCGTGCTATCTAATAGGCGCGGTGTCTAAAAAACACTAATACATGTATTGTGAATTCCGGCTAAATTTAGAAATCCTGAGTGGTTCGCTGAATCGCCCACATACAATTCCCAAGTCATTAGCTGAATCGCCCACAGGCGATGTGATGGCTACACTCGTACTTAGTTGAACAGAGTATACGCGGGGCGATTGGGGGCCGATCGATTCAATCAATCGGCCGAGAAAATTTTGAGTGGAACCCACAATACTTCAAGTTTAATACAGCGCTCGCCGTGAAACAGCCCCGCCTAATCGGCGGGCGCTGGAAAAACGTGAAAGCACGTGTGAGGCTCGCGCTCGCGTCCGCTCGTCCTCGCCCGTTGTCACCAATGCTTTGCATCCGAAGGACATATCAGCACCAAGGCTCGCCGTCTCTTAGGAGAGGGCTCTGCGTCACAACTGTAACTTAAAGACTGCTCTCGGTACCAGCAAATTACCATCCAGGCTGCATCCTCAACATCTACTAGAGGAACCGTCCAGTCTGTGGGTGTGTCCGCTGCGTCACACCCTGCCCATGGGCCGCCGAGCGCAGCGATGGCGGCACCCTATTGGCTGCCTTGGACGCCGGAGGCGGCCCCCATTGGCCAAAAAGCTGCCGAGCGCAGCGAAGGCGGCCCCATTCGCTAAAATACGTTTTTGTAGATTACACCAATCGCACTTTATTGAGACACTTAGGTATGAATGTAAACTTTGCCCCCATTTCGAACTCGGACGCGCGCGCGGACACCTCGCGGACAAGGTACGCTGCGTGTACTGCATGATAGCCTGAGTATCCACAACCATACCGTGGTGGTCTGAGGTCCCTGGGGAGAGGTTAGCGACTTGGCGGGGGTTAGGCCCCCGTCCTAGAAATGCTTGCTACGATACAGTAGAATTTACATAATATAGAAGCTGATTGGTTGAAAATGACTGTATTCCTATTGGCTTATATATATATTTGTGGCCGCTACACACACATTTCACGATGGAGCACGTGAAATGCGCTCACTGCGCGGCCGTTGTCGCCATGCCGCCGCTCGATATGGGCGGAAGCGCCCTAACGCGCTTTAGGTGCGCGTGCTGCGAGCAGCTACTCCTACGGGAGGCGTTCTGCCAGGGCGAGGAGAAGCCCTCGCGGCGTCCTACGCGCAGGTGCCTGGCGTGCGAGGCGGGGCCCGAGGCAAAGCTTTTTTGGCACAAAAAGAAGCTGCCACCGCGCCGGGCACCCGACAAGAACCGCCGCCAGCGCGAAGAGCGCCAGGCCGAGGTTCTCAAAGCGATGAACCCGGCGCCCCTCACCCGACAAGCGGCGGACCCCCTCCAAGAGCCCAAGAAGCGGAAGCGCGGGACCCGCTTCCGCCCACGCCCCCGCAACGCCAAGAAGCAGAGGCAGCAGCAATAACTTTGAAATACAGCGCTCCCATTGGCTGAAATTTAATTTTGATATTTCCTATTAGTTTCGTACAATATACAACACGAAACGGTATATATGGGTGACCTAATCTATATACGGCAACGTTGTGTCTTTCGTAGTAATAGATACACATAGAAAATACATACTAGATAGATAGATAGATAGCTAGATAGATAGATAGATAGCTAGATAGATAGATAGATAGATAGATAGATAGATAGATAGATAGATAGATAGATAGATAGATAGATAGATAGATAGATAGATAGATAGATAGATAGATAGATAGATAGATAGATAGATAGATAGATAGATAGATAGATAGATAGATAGATAGATAGATAGATAGATAGATAGATAGATAGATAGATAGATAGATAGATAGATAGATAGATAGATAGATAGATAGATAGATAGATAGATAGATAGATAGATAGATAGATAGATAGATAGATAGATAGATAGATAGATAGATAGATAGATAGATAGATAGATAGATAGATAGATAGATAGATAGATAGATAGATAGATAGATAGATAGATAGATAGATAGATAGATAGATAGATAGATAGATAGATAGATAGATAGATAGATAGATAGATAGATAGATAGATAGATAGATAGATAGATAGATAGATAGATAGATAGATAGATAGATAGATAGATAGATAGATAGATAGATAGATAGATAGATAGATAGATAGATAGATAGATAGATAGATAGATAGATAGATAGATAGTTAGATAGATAGATAGATAGATAGATAGATAGATAGATAGATAGATAGATAGATAGATAGATAGATAGATAGATAGATAGATAGATAGATAGATAGATAGATAGATAGATAGATAGATAGATAGATAGATAGATAGATAGATAGATAGATAGATAGATAGATAGATAGATAGATAGATAGATAGATAGATAGATAGATAGATAGATAGATAGATAGATAGATAGATAGATAGATAGATAGATAGATAGATAGACGTGCATAGAGAGGGAAAAGGCAGATGCATGTAAGTGAAACGCGCCGGTATTGTAGTATGAGCAGTTGTCGCTTAGGTTGATGTCAATAATCACCAACTGTAATCGACGTGATAGACGATGCCATTCGTAAGGCTCTCAATTAGGTAAGATGTGGACGAGTCAGTGACACAAGTGAAGATACAGTGGTCGTGGCGGGGTAATGACGGAATGAGACTCATTAGTGAAGCAAGCTGGGACAGCGAGCGAGTCGGGCTAAACGCGTGGAAAGGGCTGAAACGATCGGGGCGGGTTAAGACTCATTGTTGACCCAGTAGTAAGAGAAGCTGGGGTTAAGACTAATAAAAACCCGAGTAGTGAAGCGAGCTGGAACAGCGAGCGGAACGGGCTGAGTCTTAACATTGACACAGTAGTGAAACACAGTAGTGAAGCGAGCTGGAACAGCGAGCGGAACGGGCTGAGTCTTAACATTGACACAGTAGTGAAACACAGTAGTGAAGCGAGCTGGAACAGCGAGCGGAACGGGCTGAGTCTTAACATTGACACATAAGTGAAGCGAGCTGGAACAGCGAGCGGAACGGGCTGAGACTTAACATTGACTCAGCAGTGAAGCGAGCTGGAACTAAACATAGACATGTTGTGAGGAGAGTTCGAACAGCGAGCGGAACGGGCTGAGACTTAACATTGACTCAGCAGTGAAACGAGTTGGAACAGCGAGCGAAACGGGCACAGGCCAAACATAGAATACGGATAGGTTTAACTTAGTTAGACCAAGTACTGAGCTGAGTGTAGAGATGACCGATACATATCCCATTATGGGAGGGACTCTGGGAGTTTATTTGAACAGTTATGAGCCAGGCATATGTTGAGGCGTGACCAGTAATGAAGCGAGCTGGAACAGCGAGCGTAATGGGTTGAGACCCAACAAAGACCCACCGCCGCGGAGCGGCGGCGCTCGGCTAGTCCTCAACATCTACTAGAGGAACCGTCCAGTCTGTGTGTGTGTCCGCTGCGTCACACCCTGCCCATGGGCCGCCGAGCGCAGCGATGGCGGCACCCCATTGGCCAAAATGCTGCCGAGCGCAGCGATGGCGGCCCCCGCCGCCGAAGGCGGCCCCACCGGCGTGTATTGCGGGACCGCAGGGCCCGCCCATCATCAAATTCACTAACATAGCACTGCGAGTAGTGCAGCGAGCCGACGAGGCGAGCGGAACGGAGGCGGGATATCACTCCGCCGCGCAGCGGCGGCACTCGGCTAATTTAATAAAACTGACATAGATAATAATAACACCGCCGCGTAGCGGCGGCTCATATAAACACCAACGTAAATAATAGCGCCACCGCCGCGGAGCGGCGGCGCTCGGCTAGTCTACCCCCATCTAAGAGAGCAACCGTCCAGTCTGTCAGTCTGTGTGTCACATGGGTACACTGGACATGGGTACATTGGACCGCCGAGCGCAGCGACGGCGGCTCCCGATTGGCCAAAAAGCTGCCGAGCGCAGCGAAGGCGGCTCCCGCCGCCGAAGGCGGCCCCACCGGCGTGTATTGCGGGACCGCAGGGCCCGCCCTTCATCGGATTCATTGGCATAGCACTGCGAGTAGTGCAGCGAGCCGACGAGGCGAGCGGAACGGAGGCGGGATATCACTCCGCCGCGCAGCGGCGGGACTCGGCTAATTTAATAAAATTAATAATAACACCGCCGCGTAGCGGCGGCTCATATAAACACCAACGTAAATAATAGCGCCATCGCCGCGGAGCGGCGGCGCTCGGCTAGTCTACCCCCATCTAAGAGAGCAACCATCCCGTCTGTCAGTCCGTGCGTAACATGGGTACAGTGGACATGGGTACATTGGGCCGCCGAGCGCAGCGATGGCGGCACCCCATTGGCCAAAAAGCTGCCGAGCGCAGCGAAGGCGGCTCCCGCCGCCGAAGGCGGCCCCACCGGCGTGTATTGCGGGACCGCAGGGCCCGCCCTTCATCGGATTCATTGGCATAGCACTGCGAGTAGTGCAGCGAGCCGACGAGGCGAGCGGAACGGAGGCGGGATATCACTCCGCCGCGCAGCGGCGGGACTCGGCTAATTTAATAAAATTGATATAGATAATAATAACACCGCCGCGTAGCGGCGGCTAATATATAGCGCCACCGCCGCGGAGCGGCGGCGCTCGGCTAGTCTAAAGCATCAATCAGAGCAACGTTGTCCGTCACGGAGGGGGGACACGAATTCGATTGGCCAAAATTCGCGATCTACGACATACATTGGGCATTAATGCTAAAAATACTTCATTGGACACAAATACTGCTGCCGAGCGCAGCGAAGGCGGCCTTCATTGGATAATAATATTATTTGCTGCCGAGCGTAGCGAAGGCGGCCTTGCAGAACCATTGGGTGAGTAGTGCAGCGAGGCCGGAGGCGAGCGGAACGGGGGGCGTCACTGCCGTAGCGTAGCGAGGCAGCCTGCCTTTAATAGCGAAGCGAGCGTAGTGAGCTGAGCGGCTCCAACTAATAAGAAAACCACCACCGCGTAGCGGTGGCGCTTGGCTAGTGAACCTCAAACGGGGTGGCCACGAAGCTATCGATGAAAAGTCACCCCGAGCCCGGGGTGACTTTTCGTCAGGACCGCGGAAAAAAAATGGCACGCAAACACACCCGCCCTCGTACTTAGCGCGTGGTACCGTAGTGTCTCCTTCTGTCCCGGCAGACCAAACAAGTGTATATAGAAAGACCGCGTCGAGTCGAGTCGCCCATGACGTCGCGTCCGCCCCCTCTCGAAGTGTCGTCGGCCTCCTTCTTCCAGCTCGAGTGCAGCCACGCGCAGCTCTTCCAGCCCGAGTACAAGCGGTAGGACACGCATTCACCCCCCCCCCCTCTAACCACCCATTGCATTCCCATCCACCAACCTCCCGTGTGTATCAATTCATTCTCCAGGAGCAATCGCACCAAAGGTCTCAAGATCCTGCGCTGCTTCCCGCACTGCTGCCCCGAGCACATCGACCGCAGCTACTGCGGCACGTCGCTCAGCGTCCGCGTGCAATTGCGCGCTGTGTCCGCGTCCGAGTCTCCGCCTTTGGACCTGTTCGCCCGCTTCGAGGCGGTCAGCGACGTGAGTCTCCGCCCCGGGGAGTGCGTCGAGGTGGACCGGATTCAAGTCGCCACCCAGACGGAGACCAACCCGGAGGGCCAATGGATGAAGGGCATCCTGGACCAGCCGTCCAAGCTCGTGGCGGCCATCCGCGCGGCGGACGCGTCGTCGGACGAGAAGCCGCTGGTCTTCCACCTCAACAGCAGGTCCTACGCGCGGTGGTACTACGACTGGGAGAGCGGCGCCAATAAGGCGCAGAGGCTCATGAAACACGCACTGAAAGCTTACGTGGTGGAGCGCTGCGCGGTCGACAAGGACGACCGGATCGTGGCGGTGAACAGCAGAGACGCAGTCAAACGACTGTACCGAGTTCTCGAGGTCGTCACTTCTCCAGAGTTCACGGTGGTGTCGTATCGCCGCGCTCCACAGGAGAATTATTATCCAGGAGCAGTGGTGGGAGGGGGTATGTCGCCGTATGGAGACGCGAGTAGTTATCAAGGAGCGTCCCCTGTTGGCAGCTACGACGGAGCATACGCGCGGCCGTCTACGCCGAAGAGCGCGCACTGGAGGACGGCGGGGGATGCGAAGCCTGACGCAGTGTACACGCGGTCGTATCAACCGAAGCGCCAGCGGACGTCCACCCCACCTGCTAGGCGAGTGGAGCTGGAAGACGTGCCGGACTTGCTGGAGGACAAGCTTCGATGGGAGCACATGAACTTGCCTGCTGTGTCGGTGTCGAGGAACTTGGCGCTCGTGTACTCGTTCATTCGCTGGGCCCCTCTGAGCGTGTACGCGTCTTTTGTCGACGAATTGGTGCATTTGGTGAACGACAGCGTACTGGGGTCGCTCGCGGGCTCTTCACAAAGGGCGAGCAGACTCAATTGCTTCTCGAAACTACTGTTTAACCAAGCGAGATCGGACGGGTGCTCAGCCGTCGCTGGCTCCTTTGTCCATGGCAAGCGCGCGGTTGGTAGAGCACCAGCAGCTCTGCCACGCGACTTGGAGACCCTCCTTCAAGTACTAGCGGATGCGGCACTCTGGTTCTTCTCGACAGACACGCGGCTGTGGATGCGCTCGTTCTTCCGGCAGCATGCACGTTTTGTGTTGGACAAGGATGGACTGCGAGAGTCTTTCGTGTTGTTCCTTGAGGAGCTGCAGACTCGCCTGGATGCGCAGGTTTTCTCGCAGACATCACTGCAAAGTCTAGCCAATGCGGCGGAAGAGGTCATTGCTGCAGTGTATTCCTACGAGTATTTTCATGCTCGGCGACCGCGAGTTCGGAGAATTCTGAGTGGCCAAAGCTTTGCTGGCTGGAACGCATTTGTAGCTCAGATGCGGGAGACGTATATTGGCATGACATCGTTCCCAGGGGTTTCGCGTCAATTGATGAAGAGCCAATCTGAGCTGGATTTCGAGCAAGCACATCCTCCACGAAACAGCGTCGAGCGCGCTTGGAATGCGGAGTGGTTGTTGGACGTGGATGAAGCAATGTGGAAGCCCAGCGAAAACGCTATCAAAGTAGACATCCATGATCTCAGCGGCTTCGGTGATATCGATGTTGATGATGGTGCAGTGTCGCTCTTTACCCTGTTCGACATCATCTCGCAAATGGTACGCATTGAAGTTGGCATTGACATCCAGGCGCGCACGCTTCACGTCCGGTCTACTCAAGGCGTTGCAGGCTCTCAAGACTGCATGCGCTTGGTGCTGGATGGCAAGGATCGTGTGTTCTCGCAGTTCCCGAATGCTATGGCAACCGAAGCTAACACGGGGGCTTGGGGAGATTATATTGGCGAGGTGCAGGTCGGGAAGTCGGGACGGCTGGTAGTCTACCTGCAAATGTTCAGCTGGTCCATGCGGGGGAATGGTCCATCTTACCATTCGCGCATGCGCATTGAGTGCTGGCATAGTCAACGGCTTTGCATCAGTGGTGATGTGCTAGCGACCACTGCTCTGGCCTCTTTTCCTTCAGAGGAAGCTTTGTATTTACCTGAAATGTCACTGCGAAACAAGCGCGAAGCAGTGGAGAATGCTTATATGCATCAGCTTCGAGATGATCCTGGTGCAAGGTCCGCTGCTGGTCCATGGAAAGAGATTGGTCGATTCCGTCTAAGTTATATCAAGGCATAGACAACCGAAAGTCTTGTACAATGTACATCAAGGGAAAAACATCAGGCTGGCAAGATAGACAGGAGAAATCCTAGCCTGGAATGGGAAGGAGAAGATTATCTTGAGATTGGTGTCGACGAAGGCAAAGCAGCTCATCCATTTTACAGTAGTTCTAGGATGCATAATAAATGTGGACATGCTTCAAATGTTCACAACGTTAGTAGCATTTGCACAACTGCTCTACGCGTCTACAGACACCACAAATCGCCTTTCCTCGTCTGCATCCGATGGATGCCGCGACTGCTTTTCATCATTCTTCTCGGGTTGGCTTTGCTTGTGCTGAGCTCGAAACTGCGCCTGAATCTGCTCGTGCTGCTCCAATCGGTGCTGAAGCTTCCGTCGTGCAGCCTCTAACTCGCGCAGCTTGTCCCGTGCTCCTAGCAGCGTCTGGAGTGTATAATGCGACATCCGCTTTTGCAACTGGTGACTCAAAGTCGGACTCGAGGGCAGGGACCGAGGCGATACCATGCCCGGCTTCATTAGCTCCCAGTGCGACGGACGCGGATCGAACCGAACCACCACGGAAAACGCATTTGTCGATATTTCGTGGTGCATGAGCAACCGCATGTACTTGAGAATGCGAGCGGGGACCACCGAACTGCCTTCAGCGTAAGACAGCACGTACACGCCACTTGACCGACCTTCATCCAACACTATCGGGGCCGAAGAACAGCTTAACGGAGAGGACACAGAGCTTCGAGGCGGAGATTGCAGTCCTGGTGGACACCTGTGAACTACATCGCAATCCTGGGTATCGATTCCATCGGGAGCTGCTTCAGCGCCACTGGAACTAGCACTTGGAGGCGCGTAAGGCGTAGTTATAGGCGTCTGGGATCCGCCACCCCAAACGCCAATGCGTTGTAAGGTCTTTCGCAAGATGAGGTCAGCATCGCCCACCTTATCGAGACTCCTCCACACGAGCGTAGCAGCGGGAGGAGGCAACACTTGCGGGATCGTCTCCAGTACACGGTCTCGAACCTTAGACGCGGCATCCACCGAGTAAGACAGCACGGTATTGCTACTGCTGCGTTGGGGACAACCGTCGGACCGATGCAACCCCACAGCGCGACATACACGACAAAGGTGTTCGTTGGTCGCGTGAGCTGCTTTCCTGCGGCAAAATGAGCAGAACGCAGAAGTCCTATCCGGTGACATGGCTGGCGACGTATCATCTCCATGATGCGAATATCTGCTGCTACTCGGGGACAATCCATCAGCCCGTCCAGGACATTTCTTGCTCCTGTGGTGCCCGACCACACCGCACAACCGACATCGATGCTGATCTGACGCGTGTGGTCGCCACGCATTGCAGTGCGAGCAAAACGTTCGCCCCTTGCGCACGTCCGTGGACGAGCTGATCCACGGCACCAACGAGGAAGACGACGGGCATCTTTGACTGCGGTGGGCACCATGAGCTCCGCAAGTGCGACACCGGTGTCGCTCCGTCGCGTGCATCCCCCACGAGTTACACAGCGTGCAGAACTTCTGGTCGTCCATCGACTTCTCCGCGGGCGAGTTGGCATTGGACGAAGCCGCACTAACCCCTGCACTTCCACGATAGGGACAGCTCCTACTGCGATGCTGCCCGACCACGCCACACAGTCTGCACTTGTGCTGCGCCGCTGTGTGGTCCCCATACGCGGAGCAAAACCTGCAAAATTCCACGTCCTTCTCCAGTTCATTGTCCCGCTCCATCCGCGCATTGAGCGGCGCTCTCCGTCTCACATTGGTCAGCACCCTCTTGACCATCCCGCCCGTGGTCGAGTCCAACACATCCACGAGCTCCAGCACGCGGAACGGACTCAACTGTCCGGGGTCAAACAGCGTCGACGTTGTCAGTGGCTGCTTCAGCGCCAACTCATTGCGACGTCGCTCCTCCTGGTCCACCGAGGCCACGATCTCGTCCGTGATGGCGTCATTGGCCGCGTCGGCGATCTGCTCCTCCGTGGCGCGCGTCAGCAGCAGCTCGTGCACCTTCACGACGCCCAGCAGCTTGTCCACGAGCGCCGAGCGCGCGTCCCCCACGTTGTGACTCTGCAGCGTCAGCAGCTCCACGAGCTGGCGGATGCGGCCGCCGCTGGCCTGTTCCTGCTCCTGTTCCTTGAGGTTGTCCTGCAGGACCTCGGTCGGACCTGCATCCGGATCTTGATCCTGAGGCTGCGTCACCGCCACGTCGCCCTCGTCACTGGCGTCGTGGAACAAGTCGCAGCTGTCGCTGTCGTCGTCCTGACTCTCGTAGAACTCGTCCCCGGACGAGTCGGACAGCGAAGGGAACAGCTGCGGCGCGGGCGTGGGCTGCTCCGCCAGCACCAGCAGCCCCTCCGTGTCCAGGTCCGCCTCGCGCACGCGCCCGCGCGGACCCGCGAACGTGTCGAAGCTGATCATGCAGCGAGATTCTCGGCGGGCCGTGAACTTGTCGATTCAGTACGTTGAGGGGTAGGGGTGGAGCAGATGTAAGAGTTTTCAACCAGTCAGCGCGGATGTCCGCGAGGACGCTAGAGGACGCTGGTGGACGACTCACTTTTGCGTTACTACTACGTACCGTATTTGGCTACGGTAGGTACGTAGGTCCATACAATGGTAACTTGTTATTGACTCAAGGCCCTCAATACTATTGAGGGCCTTGGGCCAATGCTACGCTGGACATGGGCGACTTTATTTCGTGTCCGCCTTGACGTCTCCTGCAAGTTAAACGCAGCGGCAAGCAACTCGAAACGCGGGTGAACGGGTGTTTATGCTCTAGTCCTTATGAGCCGGGCGTCGGGCGTTGCAAAGTCGCGACTGCTTCCTCCCGGGGAGATCGCTGGGCGCTCGTGGCCGATCCGGTCCACGGATACCCTTGTGCTTGCAGGTGTTCCTGGGTAAATACTACAATCGAAAATTGATAATTGCGACGTCACCGCTGGACACGCACGCGGCGATCTGGTCGCCCTGTTTGTTCCAGTTGACCTCGTAGATATCGCCATTTGCTTGATACGTCTTCACCAAGGACCCGTCCTGCACAACAGCAACACCGGTAAGTGTCAGTCGCCTCGAATACCATACCGCACCATGATCATGGCGGTCTCCATTCGACGCACCTTTAGTGACCAGACGTTGACCATTCCCCCTACTGTTCCACTAGCCAAGTACTCCCCATCCGGGCTAAACGCAACACCATATACAGGATACCTGCAGTAGCACGACGAGCTCAAAGGTTAGTTCCCAGCATAATGACTTCCAACCGCACACCAAGCCACGTACTGGTGATCAAATGTTCTCCTACAGGAACCAGACTCGGCGTCCCAGAGTTTCACCGTGCCGTCAAATGATGCACTTGCAAGCGTGAGCGGCTGATCCGGCAGTGCTGTCCCAGGACCAGTACAACTCCAACGGAACGTGTATACTTCCTTCTTGTGTTCTTGGAGCGTGTATACCAGCGCCGCTGCGCTCGCAGCGTCATCTTCTGCGTCCTTCTTGCTATTTTCATTGCTGTCCACTTCCATGGCATCACCTTCCGGGGCATCCTTGCTCTTTACGGCCTTTGAAGGGTCCCAAATTTTCACCGTGTAGTCATCCGAGCATGAAGCGAGATACCGACCAGACGGGTCCCATTTGACAGAGTTGATGGCATCCTTATGGCCACGTAGTACCAAATCAGCCTTTGTTTCGCCGACGCGAGCGACACAAATACTCATATCCGACGAACACGTGGCAAATGTAGAGTCATCTTTCCACGACGCATCCAGAATTGGGTCCTCATGCAGTTTCAGCTGCTGTTTCTTCGTTTCGGTAGTAGCGTCCCAAACAACCACGGTCTTGTCAAAGCTAGCGCTGAGCAGAAACAAACTCGTCTTGCTCCACCGTGTCGCAAACACCGGTCCATTGTGGTACTGGAAAATGTGCTTCATATCACCCTCATCGTTCCAGATCCGCGTCTTGCCATTGTATGTTCCCGACGCCAGCAATGATCCGTCGTGCTACAGTAAAAAATTCGTCCACAGCCCTCGTCAGTTCACTAAAATATGAATCAAAAAGAGAAAAAAAAACTCATAGCACGTACGTTCCACTCCAGAGTTGTGACGTCCTTGTGTGGTCCCGTGCCGTGGTTCAGCACCTTGGGCACGACCGCCTTACTGTCCTCCACTTTGTTCGGCAGCGACCAGACCCGTGCGGTGGAGTCGCTCGAGCCCGAGACCAGGATGTTCTTCACGGGGTTCCACGAGCACGCGTACACCTCCTTCTCGTGTCCGTTCAGCAGCACCAGCGCCTCCTTGTCGAGTTTATCCACGCCGTTAATCTCTGCTACCATCAACAGCAACAACAACAGTACCGTGAGTCTATAGGCCCAGACTGATCCGGTCAGTAGGTCCCATGGCCTACCTTTCGTACCATCCACGGCGTCGGGCGAGCCATCGCCCTTCCGCTTCCGCTTGTTGGAGGCCTTGAAGGATCTCGCGCTGCTGGAGGCGGACTGCGCCACGCAACAGATGTGCGGACTCAGCAGCGAGAATTCGCCGTCGCACTCGCGCTCCGTGCCGTCCTGCAATGCCAAAAGTCAGTCAGTCCCTTGTATACAGTGGTGTATACACCTGTGTATACACACCTCGTTGATGTGCGCCTCGATGCCCACATACTGCAGCCCCTTCTGCATGAAGGACACGAGCGCGCCCGGAGGCAGCTCCGTGTTGATGACGCTGGACTTGGCCAGCTGGCTCTCGTAGGCGAAGGTGAAGGCCGAGTGCAGGAAGCCCGACTCCTGCAGGTACCGGTACACGAGGAAGTTCACCTCGTCCGACGTGATCGCCATCTCTCCGCTGGCCTCTGGACTCTGCGGGTCGGGGGAAAGGGGGAGGGATTGAGAGGCTGCGCGTGGGCAGGCGGCGGCGGCAGGCGAAGCGGCCCCCGCTGGGCGAAGTCGGCTCGGCTGGGCGCTGGGCGTGGGCTGGACGTCGGCGCGGCTTCCGCTAGTGTATAATCCGTCATAACCACCGAGCGCCACTCCCCTCCCGGCGATTGGTTATAATTCGCATGTACCGGCTTTACGGTACAGTTGGATTTGAATGTTCTGCGGACGCGCGGATTGGACGATATGCTGCGGAAGATCGCAAGAAGATTCCCGCACCGCAACGTGGCGCTCCAGGAGCCACGTCAAAAGATCCGTCACTGCAACTTCAGCCTCAACCTCAACAGTAACTCGTTGTCTGCAATAAATTATTGCAGACAACGAGTTACTGTTGAGGTTTCTTATTATTGCCAATAATAAGATCTACAGTACAAGCTATAGCTGTATAATGCGTGGTGTTAAAGCTCTCGTCTTGAGCTGGCTGGATGCCCCTTGGTCTAGAGCTTCTGGAGCAGCGCCTGGGCCTCCTCGTGGGCGATCTCGTCCTCCTCGACGGTCACGGGGATGGCCAGCGCCTTGTTGACCCAGTCCTTGGCCGTGGCGTAGTCCTTCTTCTTCTGGTAGACCTGCGCGATGAGCAGCGAGCGCTTCTTCCACGAGTCGGGGGCCAGCTCCTCCGACTTGAGCAGGAAGCCCAGCGCCTCATCGTACGACGACTCGGGCGGGGTGCCGAACAGCACCGCCGCCGCCTTGCGCTCGAGCCACGACAGGTCGGCGATGGCGATGCACCAGCGACCCAGCAGGTAGTACGTCGTGGGGTTGGACGGATTGAGCTTCACCGCCGTCTCCCAGTGGCTCTTGATCACGTACGAGTTGGCGATCGACACCTTGGAGCCTTCGTAGTCACCGATAGACGACAAGATGATCCCGTACCTGCATCAGAACAACGCGGTATCAGTCAGTCAGTACCGCAGTGGGTAGCAGGCAGAGGCTTCTCTCTCTATCGCCTGCCTACCAGTTGTGCACTGCGGCCACGTCCTTCGTCAGGTCGAGGCCCTTCTGGATGACGTCGCGCGCGTAGTACGTGAGCTCCTTCTTCTCGTCGGCGCTGGTGGCTTTGAGGTTGGACACGTCGTAGGCGGCGCGCGTGAGGCGCCAGATCACGCCGACGTCTTCCGGGTGGGCGGCGTGCATCTCCTTGAGCTTGGCCAGCAGCTCGCGGCGGTCGAAGCCGTTGTCATTGTACAGCTCCTCCGCCTTCACAGCGTCAGCGGACTCCATCGGCAGCTTTGCGGCGCAGGACGCGGAGACCAAGGCGAGGGTGGAGAGCGACAGTAGAGCTAGGGAGCGACCAGCGTCGGGGACGGACTGCAGACGAGTGCTTCGAGCGATCAAAGAGCTTTGATACCGGGCGAGCGCGGCGAGTTGTTGGCGAGGAAGCGCGCGAACGGACCGATGCAACAGCACGGCACCTGCGACAGCAGCACGAGAGCAACGTCAGAAACAGCGGCCGTGAGGAAGAAAGATGATGATAAAGATCCTCACGTCGTAGCATCTAGCGATAGAGACCAGCGATCTTGCGCGAGAGGATCCAATCCGAAAGTGATCGTGACGTGACTCATGAGTTGAGACAAGAACTAGAACCCGACGTGAACGGTTGAAGCTCCTGCTGCCAGCAGCTACTATGGTCGAGGCAATGCAATCGAATTGAGCAATACATGGAGTCAACTAGCGGCGCGGAGGCCCTTCCTGCGCTGTCCTACCAGCCAAGCCAGCAAAATGCTAGTCGGTGGGTCTACTACGGGTCTCTTTTTACTTCTTGTTCTTGCTGTAGCGGTCCGCGTAGTACTCCTCCTCCGACTTCATCTTGCTCACGAACTTCTTCTCGAAGCGCTCGCGGTTGTCATTGATGCGTCCCACAATGTCGTTCACGTCCAGCTTGTTGGGGCTCTGGATCAACTTGAAGACGCCCGCCTTGCGCGCGTGCTCGTAGTGCTCCTCGAGCGAGAACTCGGGCAGGTGGTGCTGGTCGCGGTGCGTGCCGTGCACGACGACGGAAATGTTGAGCGACGCGATCATCTCGGGCGTCACCTGCCACGGCGCGTCAATGAGCACGTCGTCCACGAACTTGCAGCCCAGCACGCTGAGCACGCGCTCGTGGAGGTTCATAATCGGGTAGTTGAGTCCTCGGTGAGCGTTCACCACGCTGTCGTTGTGCACTCCCACAATCAGGTACGAGCCCTGCTGCTTGGCGAGACGCAGGATCTCGACATGGCCGGCGTGGAACATGTCGAAGGCGCCGTCGATGTACACGATCGTGTCGGACTTCTGCGGCTCGTGGTTGCCCACGGAGAACAGGCGCAGCATGCGGTTCGTGGTCAGGAACTTGGACGGCCGCTCCTTGGCCTTGTCCTGCAGCATGCGCGACGACAACTGGCCGTTGGCAGCGAAGTGGTCGTGCGTGTGGTGGGTCTTGTGCATCACGAGCATCCGGCCGAGAATGTCGCTCGTGGACACGCCCTCGGTGCGCGGGATGGTGCGGTACTTGCCGAGCTTCTGGGCGGACTCGTACACGTCCTTGCCGTCCACGATGCACGGGTCGTCTCCGTGCACCACGTAGTCGATGCGGTGCTTCTTGATCATGCGCTGCAGGTACTCCTCGTTCATGATGTAGGGACAGTGCGGCTCCACCTCGTCCACGAACTTGCAGCCCTCCACGGAGGCGATGCGCTCCTCGTTGTTGAGCACCGGGGGTGCGCCCTTGCACGCCGTGATGGACTCGTCGTCGTTGACGCCCACGACCAGGTACGTGCCGAGCGATCGGGCTTGGCGGAAGGCGTTCATGTGTCCGTAGTGCATCATGTCGAAGGCGCCGTCCATCCAGATGCGGATCTGCTCCTTGGGGGGCGCCTCGCGCTCCTCCACCTCCATCATGGCCATGCGGTCCTGCAGCTCCTGCACCTTCGAGTAGGCCTTGTCCAGCTCCTCCTGCAGCACCTGTCTCCGTCTGCGGTGGCGCTTGCCGAAGAGCACGAAGTAGGCCAACAGCGTGAACACGCCGGTCAGCAGCGCGATGGCCAGACGCTCGGCGTCCGGATACGGCTCAGGGAAGCCCATGCGCGCGAAGAGTCTGTGCGCGTGGGTCATGAGCTCGTCGGCCGCCGGCGAATGAAGCAGCTTGTTCACGTAAAGCACCACGCGGCTCGGTAGAGCCTCCGACATGGCTGCAGACTGGGGGAGCAGAAGGAGAAATGCGCGTCAGCAGTCGAGTTGGATCAGCCGGATCTGCCCTTGGAAATGAGCGGACACTTGGCCAGAGTATGCACCACGTAAGCACATGGCGGGGGTACGCAACGTACCCTCGTGAAGATACCCCAGGTGTCCACTTTCTCTGTCTCGGTGTACCCCCTGGCTCACCTTTCGCCCAATCACAGCGTCGTACTTAATCCCACATACAAAAAGCTGGATGCGGGGGATGACTGCGGGGGAGCTCACCCATCATTTTCCACTAAACGGAGCTGCTCGTGGAATTGGTGGAAGCGAGGGCTTTGATGGCGTCGACGGCTTGACGCCTGTATCCCCCCGCCCGCGGTCTACCGCCGCTTACTTTCCAAATCCAAGCGCAAGTCTCCTTAACTGGTTAAAGCGACTGCGTTTTCCTTCACCATGGGTCTCTCTCAGGAACGTAAGCTCGAGTACTTCGAGAAGCTCGAGTCTCTGCTCGAGAACTACACGCGCATCTTCCTCGTGGGCGTGGACAATGTGGGCTCGGCCCAGATGCAGCAGATCCGTCTGGTGCTGCGCGGACGCGGCGAGGTGCTCATGGGCAAGAACACGCTCATGCGCAAGGTGTTCCACAACTTCGTCAAGAAGAACCCGGGCCACCCGCTCGACCAGTTCATCCCGCTGCTCAAGGGCAACGTCGGCTTCGTGTTCACGAACGACGACCTGGCCGAGATCCGTGAGGTCCTCGAGTCCAACCGCGTGCCCGCCCCGGCCCGTGTCGGCTCCATCGCCCCGGTGGACGTCGTGGTGCCCCCCGGACCCACGGGCGCTGACCCCGGTCAGACGTCCTTCTTCCAGGCCCTGCAGATCGCCACCAAGATTCAGAAGGGTCAGATTGAGATCGTGTCTGAGGTGCTGCTGACCCGCAAGGGCGAGAAGGTCGGCAACTCCGAGGCTGCTCTGCTGCAGAAGCTGGACATCAAGCCGTTCTCGTACGGTCTGGTCATCGAGCAGGTGTACGACAACGGCTCGATCTTCGACCCGGCTGTGCTGGACCTGACGGAGGCCGACCTCTGCGCCAAGTTCGTGGCTGGCCTGCGCAACGTGGCCGCCATGTCGCTGGAGCTGGGCCTGCCCACGCTCGCCTCGATCCCCCACTCGATCGCCAACGCCTTCAAGGACCTGGTCGCCATCGCTGTGGAGTGCGAGGAGTTCTCGTTCGAGAAGGCCGAGCCCTACAAGGCCTTCCTGGCCGACCCGTCGGCTTTCGCCGTGGCTGCCCCCGCTGGTGGCGCCGCTGCTGCCGTGGAGAAGAAGGAGGAGGCTGTTGAGGAGGAGGAGGAGGTCGACATGGGCGGCGGCATGGACATGTTCGGCGGCGACGAGGACTACTAAGCGTAGTCTCCTGTCTCCAAGGACGAGTCTGGCGCCATGTAGGAGTCTGCATGCAGTGACTGCATGGCGTCGCACCCTCTAGTTTAGCGTTGCTAACAGAAACCCAAATTCAAGGATTTGTGCTTTTTGGAAAACCTTCACCACCGTCTTGTTGTTGCATTCTTACTTTGTCTTGATCTTCATCACATTCCGCAAACTCGCTGTCCCATTTTTAGAGCGCGCTTGTAAATAAATTGGCCTCAGTACCGTACGTTGGCGCAATTTGAAGGCGTAAAATTCAAATTCAAATCGAAAATTCGGCTCAGCCTTCAAATTTCGCGGCCAGTGACTAAAGCGAGACGTTCGATTCCCCTGCCCATGGATGTAGGTGCTCCATGTACATCCCACCTGCTCTGCTGCTCCCTCAGTGCCACTAACCCCACGTGTGTTGCGCGTGCAGTCCGACGACGGCGGGCGACGGCGCGGCTGCAACTGCAAGAAGTCCAGCTGCCTCAAGCTCTACTGCGAGTGCTTCGCCGCCAGCGGCCGCTGCAGCGAGCGCTGCCAGTGCGTGGGCTGCAAGAACCGGAGCCACAACCAGCAGGAGATCGCGCAGGCCATCCAAGCCATCGAGAAGCGCACGCAGAAGGCCTTCCGCCCGTCGCTGCCAGCTGCCAGAGCCTCCGAGACGGAGCCGGCGCCCGAGCCAGCGAGTCGCCCTCCTGTCAGCTCCGCGTCGACACCCGCGACCTTCCCGACGGAGAGGAAGGCCGCCATGGCTATGGCAGGGACCTCACCCAGGCCGGTCTGTGTCTGCAGCGACGGCAAGTGCACCGGCGACTGTCCGTGCTTGAGTCTCTTCGGAGCGTGTTCTCCTCGCTGCGAATGCAAAGGTTGCCAGGTGCAGGCCCAGCCGGAGAGAACCAAAGGATGCAGCTGCAAGAAGTCGAATTGCCTTAAGCTCTATTGCGAGTGCTTGGCGGCACAACGCATGTGCGACCACCTCTGCAACTGTGAGGGATGTAAGAACTGCCAGGAGACGCTGACGGAGCGAGAGCGCGCAGTGGCTGCGATTCTCGAGCGCAATCCGTTAGCGTTCCAGCCAAAAGTTGCGAGTGGGTCGAGTCAGCATTTAAGAGGATGCAACTGCCGCAAGAGTGGATGCATGAAGAATTACTGCGAGTGCCATCAGGCTGGAGTGGCGTGCACCTCCCGATGCGCGTGTCATCAGTGCCGAAACACAGAGACTTTCGTGTCCGCCAAGAAGATGCTGGTATTTGCTGGTGTGAGTGCTGATGATAGCAACCTTCGGGTTACGTTGGATCGGCCTTCTCAGCGTAAGATTGTGAAGCGGCCAGCTCGTGCTAGTGCTAAGGCTGCAAATGCGCAGAATGGATTGCGAACGCCGACCAACGCCTCCACACAGAGACCCTCAGCGTTGGAGTTGCTGTCACGAAGTGCCCCAGTTGCACACTCGAAATTGTATCAACGGAATGACACATTTATGGATGGACTTCCGCCAACCACGCCAACTAAACGACCATCCAGCAACATGGAGCACTGTCATACCGCAGGTGGAGCTGTGGTGACACCGACCTTCGCCAAAAGAAAATATACAAGACGAAGCTTTACCAAATTGCCGTTCATGGACCGGATCCAGGAGGCAGCGGCTCAAGTGACTGAGTTACCCAGTGTTGAAGACGCTGTGGTTAATGTGTACGATGCCAGGAACACGGAAGGTGTTGGCGATCCTGAACTCGCCATTCTCAGTCGATCTCTGCTGCGTACAGCAATGACTGTGGAGCTTGCAGAGGAGGAAAAAGAAGCCGCGGATAACCCGATGGGCCAAACTCCAGTGAAAGAACAAACCGGGAGTCTTAAAATTGATCCTCGGCGTGTGAGTGATGTCAGCGACGGCCGTGAGGCGCTATCTCCTACATCTGCAGGTTTGTTCTGCGAAGAAGAATTCAGTGAAGCCATTGGCGACGATGACAGCCAGCTTGAAGTGGAGGTGGAGACAAACGGAAATGGCCTGCCGTCGGGTTCAACATCGAATGATGACAACCGAAAACCCAAACTTTCAAGCGGCCAAGATCAAGGTCGCTCAAAGAGTCTAAGTGCTATGCAAGAGCGCGCTGTACTCCAGGAATTCAGCGTTTGGCTTAGAAATTTAGCAGCTGGGGTGCCTTCGCATTAATAAGCGGCCTACATAGCACCGTGGACTTGAGAGTAGGCACCTCGAATAATACAGTCCGTACGAAGACAAAGTTCTATTACCCAGGATTGGCCTTATGGGCAGATACATGCCGCTTTTTTTTTTTGCTGCTGTGTGCAAGTTGATTACTTACAGGGTGGAGTCGTTGATGCCCTCGCGCTTGTAAATGTGCTTAATGGCCTCGTAGACGCCGTCAACAATCACGTCAGGCCTGTGCTCGGGTTCCTTGGAACCGTCGTAGATACCCGTGCGGACCAGCACAGAAGTCCACTCGTCACCGGCATTGTTAGCGCCCTGAATGTCCGCCAGCGGATTGTCACCGATACCATACATGTGCTTGAGTGGCTCTGATTGCCCAGAAATGGAATTCAGAAGGCGTTCCGCGTAGCTGTAAGTTGCATGAACAACATACAACGTCAGCGATCAAGACGTCAACTCGGTTTTTATGCTATCAACGTACTTGTACGTGACGTTGTGAGGCTTGCCGTAGTTGGTAACCTCGAGCGTGCGCCCAGTGAGGTCTTCATACAGCAGCTTCAAGCATCTCGTGAATGCTCCTGTGAAAGGAAGATGTTAGCACTGCTGCTACCTCAATCCAGCACGGAGAACGCCAGTACCTTGCGCGAAGCGAGGAAACGGATATGCACCACTGAAGATGAAGTCATCGTTGCTCACAAACAGCGGCGTCTGCATTCCCGATGGGTGCCCACTTCCAGGTGGGTCGCCTCCGATGAGCACATCGACGGCAACCTGGATTTCCGGCGCCCAGTTAGTAGGGTCGTGCATCACGATGATAGCTTCGATGGGCTCCTCATGGTGCGGCGCGGGCCTATATAAATGCAGTAAACGCTCAGTTATCAGCCAACACACAACAACTCTGCCGCTTTTACAACAGAACTCGAACGCACGTCTGCTCGTAGTGGTAGAACGGATACTGCGTCGGGTGGTGGTGCAGCAGGTCCTCCACCGTCACAACCTTCTTGAAGCCGTAGCACTTCGCCTAATAAGGAAAAAAAAACAACATAAACTTAATACACCAGCACTACATTTTGTTCACCAGTACCAGCTTCTACGTAGTTTGCGTACCACATTCCAGACATCGTACGAGCCCAGAATCAACACTCGCTTGTCTGCAGAACCACCCAAGATCATCAGCACACTGTCACCCGTAGCAATTAAGCCCAATGCCCCCCTATTTTTCGTGCTCCACCTACCTCCATAATTGTCCGCAATCTCGCGCATGGGCGTGTGCGAGAGGATCATGTGTTCCGGGTTGATGGGTAGGTCCAGCACCTTGCTCAGGTTCTTGGCCTTCTCTTCCTCCATGCAACCGCCGCCGTTTGTCAGAAAAATATGCGGCACATTGTTCGCCCGCAAGCTCTCCAGCACGCGCTTGGCTTTCGGTAGTTCGTGACCGCCACTGCCGCAAAAAATAACAACAATAACAACATCATTAGCAAAATATGACAATAGAGACCACTGTGATTTTGTCCCACCGGATTAAGACGCCATCGATGTCGAACGCGATGCCGAACGACGGAGCGGAAGAAGCCACACGTGATGCATCTGACGCCACGGAGAACGCGCGTGCGCCGCGCTTGCACAGCGAGTGCACGAGCGGAGACCGCCACATCCTGGACCCCCGACCCAGACTAATTGTGGCGAACGTCAGTCGGCCAAAATCCACAGTGTGGACCACACATACATATATGTACACCACACCATACAGTGACGTTTATTTATGTACATCTTGTGTATCAGAGCTCCTCGCCCATTCACCAATCCATCACCTCGTATCATTGCAACATGGAGCTGGTCATCGGGTGCGTGGGCAAGCCGAGCGCCGGCAAGTCGACGTTCTTCAACGCCGTGACGGATGGCAAGGCCAAGGTGGGCAACTTCCCGTTCACGACCATCGAGCCGAACGAGGGCATCACGTACTACATGACGCCGTGCCCGTGTCTGGACAAGGACAAGACGGCGGTGTGCGCGCCGCGCTACGGCAAGTGCGAGCAGGGCACGCGCTACATCCCCGTGAAGCTGCTGGACGTGGCCGGGCTGATCCCCGGCGCGTCAGAGGGCGCCGGGCTTGGTAACAAGTTCCTGGACGACCTGCGGCACGCGCAGGTGCTGATGCACATCATCGACGTGTCCGGTCACACGAACGAGAAGGGCGAGGAGACGGTGGGCTACGACCCCATCAACGACGCCGACTGGCTGGACACGGAGATCCACCAGTGGGTGTTCAACAACCTGTGGAAGCGCTGGACGTCCATCGCCAGGAGACACAAAGCCACCAAGAGCAGTCTGCAGAACACGTTCATCGGGCAGCTGTCGGGCTACGGGGCCACGCCGTCGCTCGTGAGCAAGGTGCTGGATCGACTCGGACTCAAGGAGCCGCTGGACCTCGCGACGTGGACGGAGGACGACGTGCACAACTTGGTCAAGGTGTTCCTGGACACTCGATTCCCGACTGTGCTGGTGCTGAACAAGGCGGACCAGGGAGACGACACGGACCGCAACATTGAGAAGATCGTCGAGAAGTACGGCAGTGACCGCTGCTTCGTGGCCAGTGCGGCTGCAGAGTGCTTCCTGCGCGCGGCGAGCAAGCAGCGCTTCATTCGCTATGAGCCGGGCTCGATGTTCTACTCGACACTGGAGGACGACGACGAGGAGCAAGCCAAGGCGGACGCTGAGAAGGGGCTGGGGCCGCTCAAGCCAATTGAGAAGAAGATTCACAAACGTCTGGAGCGTATCTCCGATATGGTGCTGTTTCGCTACGGCAGCTCCGGAGTTCGTGCTGCAATTAATGCAGCTGTGGAGCTTGCCGATGTCGTGGTTGTGTACCCCGTCAAGTCCCTGAAGAGCTTTGCCACCAACACAACGCCTGGCGCAACGAACAAGGGTATCTTCGCCGACGCTGTCATTGTGAAGCGTGGCACTACTATCAAGGAGCTGGCGCTCCGTGTCTCGCAGTTCATTGGATCCAATCTTGCGTACGCCGAAGGCGAGGACGGTCGGAGGCGCGCCGAAGACGAGCCCATCACGACCAACAACCTCATTATCAAGTTCACGGCAACCATCGCTTCGTCGACCATGGCTCCTTCAGAAGCGTCTGCAGCAGATAAAGACGGCAAGAAGGGAGGGAAGAAGGGAGGCAAGGCGGGAGCTGCCGCTAGTGCGGGTGTTGCCGATGACAGCTATGAGTAGAGATAGATGCAAACTATCAACGACTGCAGTAAAACTGAATGTCAAAGCAGTTTGCTTGCAACGCAATAGAGTTCTTGTCGGCATATTGATTTGTAGCTCGACGGCTTACGGTGTAACTGCGGATGTACATGCACGCTTGGCAATGACTACAATGGCAATGAAACCATGTGCAACACAAGTAAGTAAAAGCAATGAACACGTTTTAGACCTGTCCTATTTCGCGGAAAGGTTAATGAAGAAGAACGATGTGAATACTTTCGAGTCTCTTGCAATCAAGAGAGGTGAGCCTGGATGGTCCGGTAACTACGCACTGCACGTAGTCTGGGCCTGAGCAAGCGCCTGCGAAGGAACACCGCTGGTCTGCGCCACAAGGCCAAAACTGCCAGAGATGAAGAGACGGCCAAGACCCATGCTCACGGAGTCAAGCTCCTCGGAGCTCATGACGGCACCGGCCAGCTCGCCCTCTGCAGAGAAGATGTACACACCCTTGTAGCAGACCACATACACGTAGCCGTTGTCGTCGACCTTGATGCCCTTGGCATAGCCGTCGTCGGTCTCAAGCTCGGGGTGAGCCGTGAAGTTGAAGAAAACGCTCGAGTTGCTGACCGTGCCGTCGTCCGCCATGACGTAGCTCTTGACGTACGAGTTGCCCTTCTGCGAGTTAGTGATGTACATGATGTCCTGCGCAGGGGAGAAGGCGATCTTGTTCGGACGCGTCATATCGCAGTCCACCAGCTCCACAGACTGACCCGTGCCGTTACGCAGCATGTAGACACCGTTGAAAGGGATCTCACGAAGCGGGGAGTTGTCCAGAGTGTCGCCGTCAAAGTCAGCGTCACTGGTAGCCAGACCGAAGGGGCTGTCCGTGAAGTACAGGATTCCGTTGTTGGCGTACTCAGCGTACGTGGGGCTGTTGAACTTCTTGCCGCGGTACGTCGAGATGGCATCCACCACCTGGCCCTGGCAAGCGTTGTCCACATTCTTGTAGTTAAGCACACCGAGGGTACGACCACCAGTACGAGCAATCACAATGCGGTCGCTCGTGGGGGACACGGTGATGCCACCGCAGCCCTTGTAGTACACGTTGTCGCAGCCCTCCGGGTGGTTCTGCAGTGAGCAGCCGGTCTGGTACGCCGAGACGGTAAGCGTCGTGGTGGCCGAGCACACACCGTCCGCACTCACATCGATCTCGGTCGTGGTGCTCGACGAGTTGGTGACCGTGGCATCCGGCACGTCCTCGGCGCTCCACTTCCAAATGGCGTTGCCTTCGATGTCGCAGAACAGCACGTCGATGTTGGACGTGTCCGAGCTGCCGCTCGACAGGAAACGGCGGCTCGGGTTCGAGTAGCCGCTGATGACAGTCGGCGATGTGTACGCAGACGCGGCGGTTGAGCTTGAGCTGCCAGACGCCGACTCGACAACAGTCGAGACGGTGCTGGTCTGAGACTTGAGAGAGTCCACGTTCGACGACAGCTTCGAGTTGTACGTCGTCGACCAGAAAGACGACCCCGACGCGCTGCTCTTCGACGAGGACGTCGAAGTCGCCGTCAACGTTCCGCTGCTGGTCGACGTACCACTAGAAGTGGACGTTCCGCTGCTAGTGGAAGTTCCACTAGAAGTGGACGTGCCGCTGGACGTCGATGTTCCGCTGCTGGTCGACGTGCCACTGGTAGTCGAAGTACCGGTAGAAGTGCCGCTGGTCGTCGACGTGCCGCTGCTAGTGGTGCCGCTGGTCGTGGTTCTGCTGCTGGTACTGCCGCTGGTTGTACCGGTAGTGCCGCTCGAGGTGGAAGTTCCGCTGTTGGTCGACGTGCCACCGGTGGTCGAAGTCCCGCTTGAGGTGGAGGTTCCGCTGCTCGTGGACGTGCCCGACGTTCCGCTCGTGGTCGTCTTTCCGCTGCCGCTAGTGGTGGACGTTCCACTGCCGCTGGTCTTGGAGCTTCCCGACGTGGTCGTTCCCGTTGTCTTGCCCGTCCCGGTCTCGTCGCCCACGCTCGTACCACTGGAGCCCGAGGCCGAGCTCGAGCTCTGCTCGGACAGCAGCTTCTTGGCCTTGGACTGGATGCTGGGGAAGACCTTCTCCTCGAAGTACGCGAGCTGCGCGGCCTCCGTGGAGCCCCAGGCCTTGACCGTGTCCGGGTACAGCTTCTTGTACAGCTTGAAGAGCGCCGTGGCCTCCGTCGTCGTGTCGGCGGCCGCCATCAAGTAGCGCGCCGCGTGCTCCTCGAACAGGTCGACGCTTACCAGGCGGCGCCCGCCCTCGAGCTGCGATGAGAGCAGCAGCGTCTGCTCCAGCTCAGCCAGCGCCATGGGCTTCACGTCCTGCGATGCCTGCGCGGCGGCCAGCGCCATTGCGGCGAGCAGGAGCCAGCGGGTGCACCTCATTCTTTCTGGGTCAGAGCTAGCGGGGGAGTTAGAACCTTGTCCCTGATTTACTAGGGCGTTCGCTCAGTCGAGCCTTTTGCTTTGTGACAGACGTGCGCAACGGTATTTTTGCGGGAGCGAGTCCGACTAAGTACGAGTACGCACCCCTATCCGACGCCATCTGCAATGGTGCATAGTCGTGCGCTAGCGGAAAACCCGCCAATCAGCGCACGACAATCGCTGCCGAATTTTTTTGACAGCATGAAGCCTGCAGAACAGGATGTCATGCGTCTTGGCAGGTGTTTTGACTTCGGAGAAGAGCGGCGCGAGCCTGCTGCGGCGGTGACGGCACCACAAACTATGCAAGTCGAAGAGCGGCGGCTGAGACCAAAAGTTCTGATCGAAAAGATTACTGTTTGGGTGACGGAAACCGAAGGTTCTGGCTGAAACGATGGAAATCAACGCGGTGGCTACATTCTTTTGGAACCCTCGTGGAATCGCGTTGAAAGGGATATACGAGATGACAGGTTTCGCCACTTGATTTGAGCCGTTTTTTTTCAAAATGGAGGAAAAATTAACACAATGAAAAAATCCGGCATGAGGCCAGTGCGCTGATGGAAGATCTCCACGTTTGGTCGTAAAGTGTTCATGCAACCTTCGTGGCTGCAGTTGGGTACAATCGTTCGGACCCACTCGCGGTCGAAGTTGTACCGGAATACGGGGTGGCTTACCGCGTTCGCCACATGCGAGCGTTTTGCCGAGGAAGACTGAGCCTCTTTCTTCCTCGGCAAAACGCTCACTGAGGTGCTGTCTTTCCGGTGCTGCGTTCTCGTCTGATCAGGTCTCAGGAGTGATTCTCATCTCCGCGTTTACTAGTATCTTCAGAGCTCGCCACTCACTGCGGTCGTGTGGTGCAAATTGCTCATCGACCCGGTCGGAGCCACAACAGCGTCTCCTTCTAGAAAATCGATCTTCTGGCTCCGAGACCGCGTCGATGAGCAATTCCGATTCTATAATAGAATCCACGAGTGTATCCTAGCCGCGCGTGGTCTCACCAGCGCTTGTATTGAGACTGTGGAAGTTGCGCGGTGGCCACGAGGCCACTTGGAACGCGTTTCAGGCTTCATGGCGTCAGTTTCGAGGGGATGGAACTCGTCTGGATCCGCCACCGTCGAGCTCCCTCGACCAGCGTCCTGCTGCGCGTCCACCTCCAAAAATGGTCCATCGTGTGGTCCTCCACGACCGCTTGCTACGTGAAGACTTGCACCTTGAAGTTGGTGTCAGAGTGATGGTCGCTTGTCAGCCATTGGCTACGCGATCTCATTCCGCAATTTACCAGCCAAGGCTCAAGTCGAAGTCACTCCCCCCAAGACACCCCCATGGACGTCAAGACGCGCGGACTGCTGACCGCAGTGTACGCCGGCGTGGGCATCGTATTCACGGCGTCGGCCAGCTTCGAGTGGCTGTCCAAGGGCGCGGCCGCCGCCTTCCTCTCGCTCGTGTGGCTGGGCTTCGTGCTCGCTGTCTCGTGCACCGAGTCGTGGGTCAAGTTCCGCGCGCCCTTCATGCCGCGTCATCTGGCGCTGGACCTGGGGCGCACCATGTTCGCGGCGCTCAACTCGGTCGAGATCGGGCTCTGCGCGGGGCTCTGGGTGCTGCACTACGCGGTGCCGTCCGCGGGTAGCGACGCCTTCTGGCGCCTCATCGTCGCCACGTTCCTGCTGGCGGTGCAGGCCGCGTGGCTCTACCCCAAGCTCGAGCTCACGGCCGAGTTCGCGCTCTACGAGGAGCTCAAGGAGCTGGACGACGAGAAGCTCTCGTTCAACCAGAAGATGCAGTTCGGCGAGATGCGCCACAAGGTGCAGATCCAGGACAAGCCCGCCAAGATCTACCACATCCTGTACGTGGTCGGCGAGCTCGTCAAGGTCCTCACGCTCGCGAGCTTCGCGCTGCACTTCCTCAAGGCCATCCCGGCGTGAATCACGCCGTGATCGGTGCTGCAGAGCAGATATATGTACCTAGCATACCTACTGGTAGCATACTTTGCTCAAGATTAACCTTGTGATTGTTCAGTGATTGGTTGGAGTTTTACGTGGACGGGGATCACTTTGTTACATGCTGCGGTGGACCCGGTCGACGTCGGCGTCTCTGGTGACGCGCTCACTCCGTTGTATGTCCACTCACAGCAGCATCATGGGCAGCGACAGAGCTCCAAGTTCAGATGCAGCTGCAGTGTCGACCAAGCAGCCGCTCATCATGCAGTACTATCTGCATCAAGGGATCATCCAGCCGGAGGAGGCTGCGCAGGTGCGAAGAACGCTCGAGGCTCCGCTTCCAGCCTGCTTCCGGGTGAACCCGATGACCTCAGCGGCTCCTCGCATCATTGATCGGCTGACCAACGAGTTCCCAGAGGCATTTGCAAGTGTGTCGACACTCGAAGGCCAGCCGCTGACACCGCCGAGGTGAGGTGCATGCATTATTGTCGCTCTTGTTGGTCTACCACGTACTGAGTGTGAAGTGTTTTTGTAGGGAGCTCTCGTGGTATTCAGCCAAGAATGGTCGTGCGTGGCAACTGGACTGCGGTAAGGCTGCGCTGTCGAGAGGTGCTCGCGACCACAGCGTCATCCAGGACTTCCGAGCTTTCCTGCTGCACCACACCGCTGAAGGGAATCTGAGTCGACAGGAGGCGGTGAGTATGGTCCCAGCGCTGTTGCTGGACGTCCACCCGCACCACCGTGTCCTGGACATGTGTGCTGCTCCAGGGTCCAAGACAGCGCAGATCATGGAGGCGTTGATCTCGGACGCGGGCGATGCGAAAGGTTTCGTTGTGGCAAATGATGCGAATGAGAAGCGCGGCTACCTACTCGTTCACCAACTGCAACGTCTCGGGCTGGACAACTTTGTCGTCACCTGCCATGAAGGCCAAGATTTCCCGGGATTGTATGACCCTGAGCGCAGTTTTGAGCTGCAGCGTGCGAACGTCTTTGATCGAGTGCTGTGTGACGTTCCGTGCAGCGGAGATGGCACCATCCGCAAGAATCGCAATCTGTGGGGTCGCTGGGCTCCAGGTAGTGCGCTCACCTTGCACCCGACGCAAATTGATCTCGGTCTGCGCGCTGCTGCTTTGCTTCGTGACAACGGCGACTCTATCATGACGTATTCGACGTGCTCGTTGAATCCGGTTGAGAACGAGGCAGTCGTCGCTGAGCTACTTCGACGCGCGGACGGAGCACTTGAGCTTGTAGACTGCTCCAATTTGCTTCCCGGCCTACTTACGCGTCCCGGTGTCACGTCCTGGAATGTAGCTTGGCAGGCTCGCACCGCCAAGGGTGAAAATCGAGCTCCGTTGCAGTGGTTTGACCACTATGAAGCTGTGCCCGACTTCCTGCAGGGCTCTCGAATTCTCCAGTCCATGTTCCCACCCGCCAGTGAAGAAGACCGCAGCGTTCTCACTCGCTGTATGCGACTCTTTCCGACGGATCAAAACACTGGTGGTTTCTTCGTGGCTGTGCTCCGTAAGGTGCGTGGTGCAACCTTGCCGGGGAAGAACCAGAGAGGCCTCGATAGCTACGAGATTGCTGCTACGGCGAGTGGAGAGCGCAAGCCTTCACGCAGAGCTCAAAAACTAGCGGATCAGGGTATTGAACTGCCACAAGCTATCAAAGAGAGTGACCAACCTGCCAAGGTGGTCAAGCAAACATACACGAAGCTACGAGGCGATCACTGGGACGAGATCAAGGAGTTCTATGGCATTTCGGAGAGCTTTCCGCTTGTAAGTACTTGTACTGGTGTGGCAGGTAGCTCAGTTGCTAACGTTCATGCAAAACTGCACAGGAGAATCTGTACTCGCGGTCCGAAGGCACGGCGTCTGTTTGCCTCGTCAACCCCAGCATTCGTGAAGCAATTCTTGCGGGGGAACACGCAAACGTACGTAGTTCGCGTCCTGTTCATCGATGTTGAGCTCCCATTTACTGAAACGTACTTGTTGCTATCGTGTAGATCCTCGATACAGGTTTGAGAGTATTTGCTCGAGTTCAGGCTGCGGGAAAACTTGTGTTTCGTCCTACAGAAGAGGGTCTTGAGCGCCTATTGCCGTACATCAGCAAGCGTAAGGCCCCAGCTACAAGTGAAGACCTGCTTGCCATCGTGACTGTCCCTGCGAACGACACGAAGCAAGTTGCTCTGGGTTTGGAGCATTGTAGCGAGCCGCTTCAAGCGGCGGCTGCTGCTGTGCGGGAGGACTCCGGTGTTGGTCCGATGCTCATAGTGTTGCCAGAATCTGAGGCCAAAGCTCGTCAGCTCCCGACTGCGCTTCCTGTATGGCTTGGCGAAAAGACGATTACATTGCTAGTTGACAAGCAGACTCGTGACCGCCTTGCGCACACATCACGTGAATAGAGTGCTGCGATATGGTAGGTGTTCATACACAATGGTTTAGAGCTCGTTCACACTTTATTCCCCTGACTTCTCGTCCGCGTTGCTCGAGATTTCACGATTTAATGGAGCCTCCCGCGCGACTGGAGCTGTTAAAACACCTTTGCGCTGATACTGCTCCACAAAGCTGATGAGGTCGGGGTATAGGATGGTCTTCTCCGTCACCTCCGCCGGTGCGACAGTTGAATACGAGCCGTTGTCAAGGTGATGAATGAGGTTGTGGCGGAACTTGGGGGTTCCAGTGGCTTCATCCAGTGCAGCTACGAACGACGCGCAATACGTCCTCTGTCGCGACGTGTAACGTATCAGAAAGCTGCCAACACGGTGGGGCTGACGTCGTGCCAATAGCTCCTGCGCTCGCTCACGTGAGATGTCGCCATGGAAAAAGCTCTGCAGACCCTCGGCACGCACGTGAAGAAGCCGACGAGCTAGCTGGAATTTTTCATCTGCTGCAAACGCTGCTACAAGCTGCATACAATCCTCCCCGTGCGCTTGCTGTGAATTGCGAGACAGTTGCGCGTTAGTACAGTACAGAAGGTGAGATGGCAAACGCTCGACTAACAAACTCTTACCATCAAATGATTGCAGGCATTGCGCACGATATAAATCTTCGCCTTGAGTTTCTCGTCCCCCGTGGTTTCTAACTCGTAGCTGTACATGTAGAAAGCAAGTTAGTAGGAGAGGGGACCAAGATCCAGCAAGAAACACTTACTTGAGGTTGACAAACTCGAACGCGTTGGTGCGTGTGAGTGTTTGGTACTCGCGTGCTGCCCAGCGACCCAAACGTTCGTGCCCGGACGCGACATCAACAAAGAAATCTCCAGAACTGCTGCTGTCCTGGACCCAGTCGAGCACAGACGAGTGAAAAGGTCGTAGTAGCTGCGAATCTGCGTCGTACCCTGCTTCGATGCAAAAGAGCGACCCCAGCACAGTGTTCGCATCACGTTGCTCGTACACATCCCATTCCAAGACACGCGCTAATGTTGCGAGTGGTAGTGGCTCGTAAGCAGCACAAAGCACCTCCAGTACCGGCCGAACACGCCGCTTGTACATGTCGTGATCGGAGAAATGGCTCGCGAAGAATTGCTGTAGATAGGCACCCATTCCTACCGGTAGTTCGGCAAGTTCATGGAGACGTAGACGCCCTTCCGTAATGGCCTGAACAACATTGACAGCATAAAGGAAAAGCCCCTCGGAACGATGTGCAATCAGTTCGACGACTTGTTCCAAACCAAACTCGTGATTGTTGTCTGGGACAACATCAACGTTTTGTGCTGACGCTTTCGCGAAATCCACTTCACTTAAAGGAAGCTTCGACAGAGAGAGGTTGAGATATCGGCGGATATCTTGGTCATTTTCTTGGTGGAAGTGATCTATAGTCACGTCGGCCGGCTCGAATGCATGTAATTTGGAGAGCACGGGAGGGTCTTCTCGGCTCAACACCACTACCCGCACCCAATCGGGTAAGCGCGATACAAGCGCGGGCAGCATCGATACCAGGCATTCTTCATCCTTGGTTTCCCTCAATAACCTCCCACTCAAAGATGGTGTTGATGATGCTGACGACGAAGCCGGGATCAGCCACTCAATACCATCGATCAACAAAACCAGCGATTTGTACGTTGTTGGCCGTGAAATTGCATTGAGAGGCCCAAGCAGCAACTGAGAGACCAGCTCGACAAAGGAAGCAACAGGGACCATCTCTTCCAGCGGTTCGTGAGACTGCAAATAGTGAGCGTACTCCGGCAACTGGGTCGTGAGCTGGTAGGCAAGAGAGAGCACACATCGACGGGCGTTATGCGTTTGCTCGTCTTCTTGTCGAGCAAAGTGGAATGCTGCGATTTCTGGGCATCTTTGTATCATTTGAGCGGCCACGGAAGTTTTACCGGAACCAATTTGACCAACCACCCAGAAAACCCGTCGACTGGTTAGCTCCCGCGTTGATGAAGAAGTTGAAGGCGAGGAACTTGTCGTGGGCCCCTGGACCCACTGCTGAAATTGCTCGAACAACCATTCTCGCCCGACAAAGCGCTCCGTAAGCTGACTAATTTGCCGCTGAAAGTTGAATGGGGCCAATAGCGAAAAAAGCCGCGCTTGCTGGCCCTCATGGTCCAGAGTCCCTTCCAACGCCGATATGAGCTGACCCTTGCGACTTTCGTAGCGGAGAGTATTCAAGCTGGTAGCAGTCCCGGAATCACCACCGCGATAATGTAGGCAGTCCGTCATATCAAGCCACTGAATCCGGCAAATGGAAAGTGGGATTTCACACGGACGCACCAGCAATGGCACAAACCCAAGTCCTGCGCTCATAGCTGCTGACACATCGTTCAAACTGACGCCATGCGGACGACCCACGCTCTCCGCCGTCAACAAGAGAATAACTTTGCCGTCTTTTTCCGCTGATGCCCATTTAAGTCCGTCTTCACGAGAACTGCGCTCGCCAGTAGCTATGGTGGCACTGCCATCACTTCCCACTGTGACCTCAGACGAACTGCCTGCAGACGACACCGAATAGACGGAGAAGCCCGCATCAGTAAGGTCGTGGTAAATTTTCTGCGCGAGAACGAAGCAGCTGTCATCATAGCTGAGCACGTAGCGAGTTTTTCGGGAAGATACGGTAGGATCTTCGCCCGCGGTATTATGCGCGATATCTTCGGCAGCGGTGGCAACTCTACTTGCATCCTTATCGGCACCAAGCGGCGAGGCTGGTGAAGATTTAACAGCCAACATATCTGTACCTCCACCACTCATACCTTCGTCATTTTGCAGGTTAGCATCAGCCAAAGTCAACTCCTCTGCAGACGTCTCGAGTAGGATGGAGCCACATCGTGAAGGTGAGACTGACAGCGAAGGAGACAGCAAACGGCGCACACTATTGCCACGCGGTGTGTCCAGATGAGCACTATCAAAACCAGGGAAAAGGCTTAGATTCGCCAACCCCGCGACAGCAGGGACCCCGTAACTCGTCATTGAATCAAACTACACGCCAAACGCAGAATCAAACCCATACAAAATCATCAAAAACGAACCCAACGTCACCACTGTTCAAGATGAATCCGTACCAATTCCAGCATCGTATACAGTCGTTCGGCCTTGTCCAGAAACGTTGGCGTCTCGAGACATCCCTTCATGAGATCCCGCCACTCGGAGCTCTCCTTTGCGAGCGCCTGCTCCACTTCACCTGGGACACAGTCGCGCATGTCGAAGAACGGAAGCATGGCGATACTCGGCGGCGGAGAGCTCTCAGCCACCATCACAGGGAAAATGTTGAGCCTTAACGACGCAGCCCGTGCAACTTCATTCAGGCAGTAGCCGTCTGGTCTGCGCAGCGCATGCGGCGTCATGACCAGCAGCACTCGACCATCTTGACCCGCGTCCCGGACCCACGACAGGCCCCCAGCAATGCCCTCCTCCCAGTCGATTCCAGCTGAGAGTTTCTCGATGTCCAGCCACACGACGTGCCCACGCCGCTGCACTGCAGAGCAGCACGAAACCCCATCAGAAACTTAAGTTGAAGTTGAAGTCGAAATGATTGCAACATTTCGTACATTGAGCCTTCAGGTGGAAGGCAAGAGCTTGGAACCGGTCGTGGCCGTCTGATCACGCACACATTGAAAATAATATAGCATATATAATAAACATATTGTTAGTTTTGAGCTGCTGAAAGTCAGGAAATTATAAATTATTAGAGGAATGAAATGCGCCGATCTTTTAGCTCTGGCGATGCCGAGAAGCTGCGTACACGAGAGGAAGATCTTGAGCCGAGCGCTGGGCGTGTACCGCAGTGTGTGGACGCAAGAGGTGGCGGCTGGTTGGCTTCCTTGCTCCCCTACGTCGCCGTCAAGGCGGGTCGCTGACCCGCCGTGCATTCCTTATTGAAATTTGCTTCAGATTTGTACAGGTCAAAAACCTGTGGAAAGGTGTTGAATACAGTTTGTTAGTATTTACAAAGGTATTTGGTTACAAAAAATCTTGATTATGGTGTATCCTTATGACATAATAAACTAACTCAGGGAAATAAAACGTTATATGAAGTATCAGGATGAGAAGGGATTCATGGTCAAGTTTACTCCCGCAACATGGCACCTCAACTCGAACGGATACTGCACATCGTGGTGGAGCGCGATGTGAATTGGCGTGTCCCAATTGCTCATTCTCCTTCGTTCTCTGCGTGACAACCGCTTTGGTCCGACTTGGGTTCTGTATGGTCTCGACTGGCTGTGCGACAGTCGCAGTCGCCTTGCTGCTTGTGGCGATGGTCGAGTCGCGCTCCATTTGGGCGGCGCAGGAGCTTTTCGACGCCCACAATTGCTCGGGCACACCGGCAGCTGTGACTCTTGCAACGGTGACCACTTGTTCGCCCAGCGCGTGCGTCTCCATCGAGATCAACAATGCCACCCAATTCATCAACCTCCAATGCAACATCAGCGACCGGTTCGCGTACGCCGAAGGGGTCTTCGGGGAGTTCAACTACATCGTCGTGGAGGACTACGCAGGTGCCGGTTGCGAGAACCTCCGACTCACGACGGTGCTGCCAGCCACCGGAAGCTGCGCTGAGTCGATGCTGTACGGGAGCTACTCGATCGTCGCCTCCCTGTTCGCGAATGGGTCTGCGGTGATTTCGCTGTACGACGACGGCGACTGTGAAGGAGACACACGCGTGGACTTTGTCGTGGATAGTGGGAACATCTCGAGCGGAGACTGCGTTCAAGACTACTACAGGTTCTACACTAGCACCAGCATCACTGGAACTGTGGGTGCAGGTGCCAGTTCCTCTGGCCGTTCAGCTGCTGAAGTAGCAAACACCACCAAGTCCAGCCTCAGTGTAGTAGCCATCCTCTGCATCATTCTCGCAGCAGGCGTGGTCGGGTTCATGACGGCCATCTTCGTCTGGAAAAGACGCACGGCAGTGGGGACCGAGGGCTACTCGAGCGACACGTCGCTGCGGAATCTACCGAAAAACACTGTACTCAGCACAGGACCCAACAGCTCGTACTCGAACGGTAGGGAGCAACGAAGCATCAGCTACTTCTGGGACGATGATGCGATCGCTGCCGCACGCGTGGACCGAGACAAGATTGACTTCGAAGGTGTGATCAGCCACGGAGGCTACGGACAAGTGGTGTCCGGCTGGTTCAACGGACAGCACGTCGCTGTGAAGATGCTGCTGCCGGAGAACCGCAAGAGCATGGCACATCTGACTTCATTCCTGGAAGAGGTGAGACTCGTGGCAATGCTGGAGCACCCTCGGATCGTACACTTTGTTGGGGTCGCCTGGGATTCACTCTCGGATCTGTGCCTGTTGACCGAGTTTATGGAGGGCGGAGACCTCCGGACATTGCTAAACTCCTACGAGGACCAGAACTACCAGGTCGGCTTCAACAAGACCAAGGTGACCATTGCTCTTCACGTGGCGCACGCGCTCACGTATCTCCACTCACTGGACCCGCCAGTTCTGCACCGCGACCTAAAGTCGAGGAACATTTTGCTCAGTGCCAACCTCGACGCTAAGCTCACGGACTTTGGTGTCTCACGCGAGCACGCCGATCAGACCATGACTGCTGGCGTCGGCACGTCGCGTTGGATGGCGCCCGAAGTCATGATGGGGGAGAGCTACGACGCCAAGGCCGACGTGTTCTCCTTGGGTGTGGTTCTGTCCGAGCTGGATGTCCACGCGCTGCCGTACTCCCACGCGAACGATCACAGCAGCACGGCGATTGTACGTTTGGTGGCGACGGGAAATCTACGAGTTGAGTTTTCGGACGGCGGACCATCCTCGATGGTGGAGTTGGGGCTGTCTTGCGTTGCAATAGACCCGGACGATCGCCCCACTGCATCCGAAGTGCTGTACAGGCTTCACACGATCTTGTCAGAAATGCATGAGCTTTGGAGCGATAGGTAGCTAGGATTTTTGTTGATATCGCACAATACGTAGTCTACCAACCAGGCGTTGAGAGTTACTTAAGACGTTTTGTGAGCTGGTCGCGTCGAGGTTACATGGCATCGAGAAGTGGAAGACCTTGACGTTTGAAACGCAGTAGTGTGGTGAAGCATTTTGCACAGTGTACGCCTAGGAGCTCTCGCTCCTTTTCAAGCGCAGGCATTTGCCCACCGAGATCGGAACTTTTGGTGAACTTCATCGAAACACGCACTTGCACAAGCTTTCCCGTTGTGTCGCTCCGGCTTTTGATGATCGTTATCAACAACGATTCGTTGATGTGGCGCCGGTGCCACACGCCCACCGAGATTTTGGCTACGATGGGGGAGCTGCGTCTTCTACCTGCCTCCCAATCGCCGGGATCCCTAGTGCCCGATAGACGTTTATCGCCCGACGCTCATTCCAAGTTCAGTCTTTCAGTGTAAAGGCTCCGAAGTCGTTCACAATGACGCTCGGCCGATGGCTGTTCAGGGCGTTTGCGCTAGCTCCGTTGACCGCGACGCCCTTGTTCGCGACGAATTGGTCCGCTCGAGAGCTCTACTCGGGTAGTCACTGCGCCGGCACGCCCAATGTGCTCAAGATGGTTGCGACGGAGAGGTGCGACGCTGACATGTGCACGCCGCACGACCTTGGAGGCTACACGCTTTTCGTGTCTGCAACGTGCAACGTCACGGACCGCTTCAACTACACAGAGGAGCTCTTCACGGGCTTCGACTACGTGATGATGGAGGAGTACGATGGCGACGGCTGTGAAAACCTCGCGCAGACTTCAGTATTCCCTGCGTCGGGTACTTGTGAGAAATCGTCGGTTGTGGCCAACACGACAGACATCGTGAGTCTGTTCACCAACGGGTCCGCCGTTGTATTGCTCTTCGACGACGGAGACTGCGGGGGTGAACCCTCTCACCATTTCGTACTGGACAGCGCGATGATCTCCAGCGGCGACTGCATCCAAGGCCACTACAGGTTCTACACAGGGACAGCGTCTGGTAGTACGGATTCCAGCGGCTCGACATACTCGTACGGGAGCATCCAATGGACTTCAGAGGGTCTCAGCGGTGGTGCCATCGCCGGCATCGTGGTCGGGTCCGTCGCCTGCGTCGCATTTCTGGCATTCGCCACGTTCAAGTTCGTTCGGCGGCGTTATGACAACGACTTGAGCAAGGACACGGGAATCGCAGCTCTAGCTGCGAGTTACGCCGGGTACCCGACGCCCGAGAGCGCGTTGAGTGCGATCACACTCGGCTCCGAAGCCTCGCAGTCGCAGGGAGGTGCGGAGAAGCCTCGAAGTCGAAACACTCAAGTGGCCCAAAGCGGCCTGTGGGAGGACGAGATCATCATCACCGCCCGTGTCCCGCGTGAAAAAGTCGTCTTGAAGGACCTTATCAGCAGAGGGGGGTATGGCGAAGTGTACTCCGGTTTGTTCAACTATGAACCAGTCGCCGTGAAGATGCTGCTACCGGAAATGCGCAAGAGCATCAGCCACCTGAACGCCTTCCTGGCTGAGGTCAAGTTGATGGCCACCCTGAACCACGAGCGAATTGTGCAGTTTGTTGGGGTTGCCTGGGACTCACTCACCGATCTCTGTGTATTGTCCGAGTACATGGAAGGCGGCGACCTTCGGACGCTCCTCAAGAATTGCGAGGAGCACGAGACCCCCGTGGGCTTTGACAGGAGCAAGGCCACGATTGCGCTCCACGTCGCTCACGCTCTGACGTATCTCCACTCGTTGTCGCCGCCTGTGCTTCACCGCGACCTCAAGTCTAAGAACATTTTGCTGACAACTCAATTGGACGCTAAGCTCACGGACTTTGGCGTGTCTCGAGAACGGTCCGACCACACCATGACCGGAGGCGTCGGCTCCTCGCGGTGGATGGCGCCGGAGGTCATGATGGGGGAGCGGTATGACGACAAGGCCGACATGTTCTCGTTCGGCGTCGTGCTGGCCGAGTTAGATCAACACTCACTGCCTTACGCCAATGTCAAGGAGAGCAGCGACTCGGGTCGAGCGATGCCTGACCTGGCCATCCTGCAGATGGTGGCTACCGGCCGACTCCGCATCGAATTCTCCTCAGCAGCCCCCAAGACGATCAGGGAGTTGGGCATGGCCTGCGTGGCCATCGACCCGAAGACACGCCCCTCAGCCTCAGATGCACTGTACAAACTCCACACCATCTTAGCTCGCGGGCTATAGAGGCTCGTCCGATTTTTAATACTAAAGAGGGACGTCCAAATGGGTGGATTCATGTTTTGGTGCTTCATTCTGCTGTCGGGGGGGGGGGGGGGGGGGGGAGACTCGGAAACTCCAGCACCACCATCAGGTGCTGGGGCGATTACTACAGTGGTTACAGCAATTAGTCTGAGTGAGACTAATTTATGTAAGCACATTTTCAGCGACCTAGCGGAACTTCACATAACGGGTTCTACCAAATAGTATACCCATTCTAAATAGAATACCCTAGGTCATTTTTTAAAAGTATAATACCATTCCTCGAATGTTCTGGAGATCCAACTCAATAATCACCGATTTTGATTAACGCTACCAACAATTACCTGCATCCATTCCAGCTCTCACTTTAAAAACGACCATGCACCCGTCAAGTATTACTGCACTTTCACCTTCTTCGTATTAACCCCGCGCAGGATGACTCTCAAGCGAGCCCATAAACCAGTTTCCGTAACCGAAATGTTATCGAGCGGATTCAAGACCAGAAGTTGGTGTGTCAGCGCGTGCTGCGCAGCATTTTCAAGTCGAACCAGGCTGGTACGTGTTCGGAGTTTAGGCTCACTACTGGAAAATAAAAACAAGCACGCCATCATCAATTAATTATCACTCCACTAATGCCATTGTTAGACCCAAAATGACTATCGCTATAGTACCCTGCCAAATTGTATACCCTGGCACACTTCGAGGGTACACTATTATAATAGTATACAGTATACTATTTGCTAGACCCCGTTAGACTAATTTTGAACACAGACTATTTCTGAATGTTCAAAATTAATCTAATCGACTCAAAAATGCCTAAATGGGTAAAGGAAAAAACTAAATGGGGATAAATACGGTAATTGGACACACTGCTACCCCAATCTTAAGATTGAAATAAACCCATTTCCGTCTTGGGCGCTTGCTAGATAAGTGAAGACAGAGGGACTGTACGAAGGTGGAATCTGGGAGCAAGGAGGAAGCTACTTAGCTACAGTGCCGGCAAAATGCCAAGTGAGGCTTCTTGTGGAGAATCCACCAGTTTGTATACTATAGTGTACTATACAATATAGTGAAGTCTAGTGAAGGATGAAGATCATCAACAGTGCCGAACGATCATCGCACGCAGGGTCAGGTCGGATTGTTTTGCAGCAAACGTATTCCTCAGCAAGTTACTTGCATTTTGAGCTTTTACTTGCAAAAAACAAATTGTTTTTCTATTCTTAGCCAGCCCGAAAATTATGGGGGGACGGCCCAAATAGGAGGCCCATGTCATGCAGACTAATTTTGAACATTTTGGCCAAGACTAGCCTGACATAGACTAATTTTGAACGCAGACTAATTTTGAAGTCAGACTAATTACTGTAAGCACTGTAGCTTTTTACGTGGGCTGCGAACATCGCAGTAGATTGTACATAATGTTCGGTGTATCCCCTACTACTCTCACACCGATTTTGAACGCTGCTGAAGACGCACTCACGGCAGCGCTATCTGGGTTGCACGGAAGCCAATGCAAGAACGAAAATGACAGCTCATATGATATGCAGATGCGTTAGATTGAATGCTTGGATCATCTTTAAATTTATGAGCCACTACTGTATTGTTTAGATACTTGAAGTTGCGTTCGATGCGAGCTGTAGGGCAGCTGTCGTGGAAGCTGCTGGTGTTTGTCCCGATGTCAGCGCGTGGCAAAGGCATCCAGTGCCTTGGAAAAGGAGGGGCTAAGCGTCACCGCAAGATTCCCCGAGACGCTATTCAAGGTCTCACCAGTTCGTCAATACCGCGTCTTGCTCGCCGCGCCGGTGTGGATCGAATCTCTGGGCTTGTCTATCACCAGACACGGGCGGTGCTCAGAGTGTACCTGAGCAGCGTAGTTCGAGATGCACTGACCTATGGCACCGCGGTTTCCACAGAGTCCATTTCGCGGGCGAGAGCGCCGATGGTATGCTGAGGTCTTCGAGTCCGATAGCGACGACGCCGAAACGGCGACGTCTGCCAGGTCTCCACTAACGGCTGCGCGTCCATTGACTTCTTCGCCACAGACCAGTTCGCCGGGTTACATGACTATTGGCGTCAGCTCAACGAACCGACCTGGTAACGAGTGGCGCGCAAAGTCGTGGCCCGCCGATGGCAAACACATTTCTGTGGCGAAGCGGGATAACAAAAATCGATGATGTGCTCCAAGCTTGCCAACGATACGCCCGGACTGCCGACTGTCGGAGGGGGTACTCCATTGATCTGGCGCGATCTAAACCTTGTAGTCATCTTGTGTATCCGACAGCTGGGCGGGTTACGCTCTTCCGATGCTCGCGAAGACGTTCAGCGGTGATCAAGGCGGAGGTTGGAGCCGGACTGCTCCTTCCTGGGTCTGGGTGGGTGACGGCCACGCGGGTATTCTTCACGCGGTCGTCGGTCTAGAGCAAGTCGATCGCGTGGGGGGATGTGCTGATGTAGCCCTTTTCCGTTGCTTGCCGCCTTCTCTTGGCGGGGTCTTGAGTTGAGATGAGGCGATCGCACCCTGGCCAAGCTATTCAGGTCTGCGTCGTATACTTGGTTGACGTAGCGAATCCTTCGTCGGGTGGGCCAATGTAGTTCCCTCCCCGGTAGTAAAGACACCACTTGTGTCTTGCAAGGCAAATCCGAATCTATTATACCAAAGTAAAGGCCCTAAAGACCTCTCCGTATCTCGCTCTCTCACTATCCTGCTTGCACATTTCCTGATTGCACACCATACTTGAACTTCATCCTCTGTACCTAGATCGCGGTACCCGTGCTGAAATGATCGATCCATTGTACCCACAAACAATATAGCCATTTGTACCAAAATTATACTGGTAGTGCCTTCGGTTACGAAGTGTACGTACATCCCAAAAATGATTATTTCGGGGCACGCCATATGTGCAGGCATATATAAGATCGGCAGTTGCCGCTTTGTACGAAAATAAGCTAAAGTGGGCAAATTTCATAGTTTGGAATGGGCATTGGTGGGCATCATACAATACTTAAGTACAATAGATCCGCATTGTGATATTAAGCTCCTCAAACTGATTGGTGTGGAGAGCGCTTTCGAGAGTGAAACCCGTCTGCCGACTCTTCTGCGACGGCTTCTCCTACTTAAGTAGATAGAAATCGCTCTCAACGATCAGTGTTCCAGGAAGAATGGTGACTATGATAGACCACAGAAAAACTGTTTCAAAGATGGATAATGGACATTTCATTCAGCGAGTTTCAAAGTCGATCTTGGCGTTTTGCTCCACCTTGACATGGAAGTCAGGGTTGGAAGCGTGCATTGTTGGAATCGTACATTTGCCGCATTGCTGAGGGGACTCCTTGCAGTGCCTAAAAACTTATATGTAGCGATACGCGCACGATGCTAAGCAACGATGGTAGCCACGTCGCGGTAAAGTCCTTGTATAATGTCAGCTATTACGCGGGTGACGTCAAACAAAAGGCTGTACCATTCGAGCAGATTGTTAGCGTCTACCTCAATTTCTCCACTAGGTACCACGTACAGACTTAAGAAAGTGGCGGCTACACGGGCGTCGAACGTTTCATGAGGTTGATCCCCGCTCGCGTGGTATGACCGAGGGCTCGAACGGTGATATTAGCACTGCTTGATACTGATTCGGCGATAATACCACCAGCCTTCTGGTGGTTACAACCTGCATTGTTGTCGCGAAAATGATGTTCGAGCTCTACGCGATGCTTCCTGATCCACCTGTAGCACTTTCCCATTAATTATCACGTCTTGTTCGCGAGCAGCGGTGCCGCTATCTTCATCTTACAACACTTTCAAGTTGAAACTCCGTGCCTTATACGGGGCATTTTCTAAGACTAGGAAGTGGCACTGTTGCCCATTTAGGCGACGAATGCCCATTCTATATATGCCTGCATATGTGGCACACACACGAAACAAAAGTATACAAACTTCAAGTTAAATAGTTTAATAATCTCAAAAACCGCATGCTTTCTTGAAATCTACGGAAAATAGAGGCTTTCGCGTTAAACAGCCAGCTATTTGAGTAGGATATACGATTCCAGAGATAACGGGAAAACGTTAAGTACGATGGCTGGATTTAAAGTTCAAACTTTGAACCTCTGTTTTGCGTGTGGGTTTCATAAAGCAAGCGAAAGTTATAACCATTGTATGCTAGTAGCATTACTAAAGATGAGGTCGATGCATTTAGTAAAAATAAATACGCATACCGCTTCGGTGCCTACGATAGCATCAGGTTGACGTAGCTTGAGGCTGACAACTTGTAGTGAGCAGCGTAGATAGTCGTACCGACGTGAGTTTGGCTTCTTCGGCACCACAGCAGCGGAGGTTTAGCTGTGAAAGCGGAGGAGGGCTGCTGCGGCGACCTAAAAAGCAAGACTGAGGGTGGTGGTGGTGGCCGAAGTCTGTTCGATAGATTGATTGATAGTGCCTTGAATAAAATTGACCTTTTTGGCTCAGAATTCCGGGAACACTCCCCAAGAAGAGTTCCTAGGAAAACCGTGGGCGGTTCCGCGATTGAAAAATGGGCTTGGCACGTATACTAGAGGGTTGGGCTGGTAGCGCCGGTCGTTCATAATCTAGTATAATACTTCGGCGTATACTATAGTGCTCGTGTATTGCACCGTTTTATTAAAAATGATATTGAGCAGGACTATACTATATTGCTATTATATTATAAAATATTATAGTGCTCGTGTAATGCTACGTTTAAGTAAACTACTATCGAGCAGGATATATTATAAATACAATACTATTGTATTGTGCTATATTATAGTACTCGTGTAATGCTACGTTTTTAATAAAAATGCTACTGCGCATCTCCTGCACTTGCTTCGCAGCCGCAGTATCTGCGCGATACATACCGTGTCGATCAGATCGCGTGACCAAATCCGAGCTCACCCATTTTACGGATACGTTCCAGATACGACTGCCCACCAACCTTCTGTGCTGACCCATCCCCTTGCGATCTCTTTGCGCAAACACCGATCTGGCTCATTCGGGACTAGGCGGTTCACCTCATTTCGACGCAGTTAAATCCGCATCGCTGGAAGTACCCCCCTCTCCGGGTGCGAGGTGGGCTCGGATGCGACTGCGAGGAGCGGTGAAACGCGATATCTAGCCTAAATGCGGCCAGCAGCCGCTTTTACACGGAGTACAACTGCGCCTATGGGGCAGAGTGTGGTAACGCTCTTTACGAAAGCCGTGCTGTCGCCATTGGCCCGAACATGCGATCGGGTATGCGCGGCTTGATGGTCACGTCGGCAAACCTAGCGGGGGAGGTCATTGGCCAGTACCTGGAGCTACTGGATTTGTTCGGACCGTTCTGCAAGAAAGGACCGACGAACGTCGGACCGGATGCATCTCCGCACTCGCACGACGGGCTATAGGTACGTCGGAATTGATGCTCATCACGAGAGTGGCAAATTTCGGTTTATGAACCACGCTTTCCTTGAGCATACTAAAACACGTTGGGGGTTGCAGTCGTTCTGGATTATTGAAGGCGAGCCCCTTAACTTAGGGGGTGGTTGTGGTGGGTGTCGAAGAGCCCGTTGGGACCGCGGACGTTGTGGTGGAGAGCCCCGTGCTGGCTGCTGTGGCTGCTGGAGGGGGCTCCGTGCCCGTCGGCGCAAACTCTTGACTGACTGACCCAGAACGAACTGCTATATCTACACTACTGCCACATTCGGCTGGGGACAAAACCTGTACCGGTTGCCCGGTCCAGGAAAACCTCCGGCTTGAACGGGATGCTGATCTGCTGCGCATGCACATGTAGTACACGTGGAAGTCCTTGCCGGATGCGCCTATCTTGAACGTGGCTTTATCCTTCCAACGAAAAACACAATTTCCCCGATACGCTCGGAAATACACCCCTGTTACCCATGCGCCCGGTCCCACGAAGTCCAAACTAGCCAGCGGCTTACAGTTGTTGCCCTGACCGTCCGAGACGTGTATCCTGGCGAAGAAGTCACCGAATCGATTGGTGATAAACTGTGATTCCTGTGTCGCTATGGGTGGTCTAGTTGCCAGCATTGCGAGCTGCAGGAGACGCATGGAGATACTGTTGACACTGAAGCCTGACTACGGAGGCGCTGAAGACCACCACGGAGTCGCTAGCCACGAAGGCGCTGCCGCCCCCAGACACGCGGACTACGGAGGCGCTGAAGACAACGTAGACGCTGACTACGGAGGCGCTGATGACCACGGAGACGCTGGCTACGGATGTATCGCAGATACTCAAGGCAACGATTCCTTCGGAGACGCTGCTAGGGCTACATGCGCTTAAACCCCTCTCTTGCTCTGGATGGAGAGCCACAAAGTCTACGCTACATCATTCATGTATAAGTTGTGTAATTGAATCTTGTGAACCTCGAAACCTCGGCACAGCTCCACAGTATCAAAAATCCAACACATTTGACCCGACAAGCTCGTTAAGTTCATTCCCCCCTCTTCAGGACAGAGTCCAAGATCGCCACGAAGCGCCGCAGTCAACATGGGGGTGAGGCTCTCGATTGTCAAAGATGCTATCACTCTATCTGTGGCCATGGCGGCTAATACTGTGACGTATCTGTGTCTAACATATAAAGGATAAAGCAGCTACAGCGACAAGGAGGAATTACATCTTTGCGATGTGGCCGTCAAAACGTTTCATACCGGGCACAACATGTTGGAACAAGCCGCTGCAGAATAGAATGCTACTAAAGATAGAAAGTGGGTATCGCGCGACTTCGATTAGCTGCGGAGGAAAATCTGCATGGATTATGCCCACGCCGACAAGTAACCAAGGCGACCATCTCTCGAGAAGGCAACGAGCGATCGTGTTGGCCCTTGAGTTACAATTTGCTATTGAAAAGAAGGGCGACGCGCATACTTCCTACGACGGGCGACAACGGAGAGGATGACGCGCATCTGCTGCGCGAAGTCGCTGCAACAGATGGGGCGGTCAATATGAGCGGAGATCATATCGGAAGAGGAGACGGCAGCGGTAGTGATGAGGAGGAAGATCAAGACGATGACGGTGACGAGGAATCGGACGCGGCAGTGGACTTCGAAGAGAACGAGAAGGACGCGGACCTGGACACGTCCCAACTACCCCCCCCCCCCCCCCGAGCTGCTGGACGACCCTGGTCTTGGGTCACTCGGCCCCTTCCGTCGGTAGCTTCGCAGGGCAGTGGTCGAAAAAAAATCTATTGCTCTATCCACCGTACAAATTTTTATCTTGTAATTCACTACTGCGGGCGTTGCCGAATACAAATTCTCAATTGAAGAGATGAAAGGGATTGCAATATGACCTGCGACCACTACGACGACTGCAGTACCCTATTGCTAGCTCAACGCATGGCTTCGTGTTGAAGTCCCTCCCAGAACAGATCCCGCAGCGTGTGCCCTCTTCACAACTTTGGCAACGATGTTGCAGTCCCAAAACTCCCTGTTTGTCTTGAGAAACATGATGACTTCAAAGATTGGAGGGCTCAGACGATTGCGACGGTCTGTCATCACGCATTTCGCTGAACTGAATAGCCGCTCTACCGACGCCGACGTACAAGCATGAAGCGCAGGTCTTTGTATGTAGTTTGTGCTTCGAGTCGCTTTCGCTTTCGCTCTTGAATCATCGCATAGTAGTCGCGTCCATCACCCCACCCAATGTACCGTACATTTGTCGTTGCAGGCAACTCAAATTGGCGCAGCTCCGCGACTTCTTCGGGACTGATCTCACCAATCTTGGCATTCAGGACCGTTATCACGGCCGATTCGAACATCGGGTGTGCACAAATTTTGCGTCTTGCGCCAGGTGAAACTTGAGTTCTGAATAACCTTCAAGTACCTCATTTAGAGTTCCTCGGCCTGACGCGACCGATACACCCGAGTTCAACTTCTTCAGAGTGGGCAGAAATTCCCGTAGAAGTTGTAGGTCAGATTGACGTGGCATCTCGAGTTCAGAGACCTGTTGCGGGTGCATCTCAGTCTCGATAAAAGCCGTCCAGCTGCAGTACGTGGATGACCATCTTGTGTCGTTATTTCGTACCACCACCAGATCAGTCAACCCACGTAGTGCAGCTGCGACCTTCAAGTTGGACACTTTTGAGACGAGTAACGCTAGCGACTCGATAGCCTTGAGTACTCCAGGCTGTGTATTCACAAACGTTTGGATGACCAGATTCAGCTTCTGACATGCACATGCAATGAGACGTCTAGTAGGTCGGCGGTCGCCTGCAACAGTTATATCTGCGTACCAAGTTAGTGGTACATCACATTAGAAAGGGTATTGTTAAATACAGGGGCTCCCTCAGCCACGTGTTTGGCTGCGAGCCGTTGGTCGGGGAATGACAAGCCCTTCGCAATCTCCCCGCCAGCCCCCGCCAGCCCCAACCAGCTCTTCCACCTCCTCCTCCGCCCTCTATAGGGCTATCTTGTATCACTGGTAGCATTTGTTGCTCAAGCCTTGACGACCATGGCCCCTGCGACGTGCAAGAACGACCACGACGCACCAACCGCGGACGGAGAGAGACATGCGGAGCTGGAAGCACAGCTCGCGCAACTACGCACCGAGATTGTGGCTCTGCAAGCTAATAACCAAGCGCCGCGCCCACCGCCGACGGAATCGAAGCCTAGAGTCCCAAGCGGCCTGCCCAAGTTCAAGGGGAAGCGCGACGAGGACGTACGCCAGTGGCTCTTCCAAGTGGAGATGCTGTGCCGTATTAACAGCCACAACGCGACAGACAGCAACGACACGTTGCCATCGATTGCTGTTAATTCGATGGAGGAACCCGCTTCGCGATAGTTCTTGTTCTGAGCCTCTCGGACGCCAGCTGAGGAGCAAACGTGGGGGGCAGTTTGCCCTTGCGCACTTCGAAGCGTCGAACTACCAAGCGGTACTCCGCCAGAAGCTTCGTCAGCTCCGCCAGACCGGTGACATTGAGGAGTACAATGGGAAGTACTCGTCGCAGATCTTCCGTGTTGAGAACATGAGCGAAGTCGACCAAGTCAGCTACTACTGCGACGGACTCAAGCGCGCCACGCAGGCTTACGTCAAGCTACAGAACGCCACGACGTTGAGTGAAGCAATGAATCAAGCCTCCAAGTACGAGATGTCCCACTTCGGTGGCGAACGCAGGCCGGATCGCGAGAAACCAGAGCGTGAGCAACGACTCCACGGGCCGCCAAGATCGAATGTGTCGCAAAACAAGAAGCCATTCAGCAGACGGCACTACAAGCCTGGTCACTACACACCTGCAGAGCAAACCAAGGATGGTCCTGTGTGTTACCATTGCAACAAGCCTGGACATTTCAAGCGCGATTGTAGCAAGCTGAAGAGTGAGCAGGGAAACGACCAGCCACCCCAGTAGAGGAGGAACCTGACGTGGCGAGCGCTAGCGAAGAAGGTTTAACTGTAAACGAATCTACTTTGCGAAGACCGTCTCGTCGCACCATTGTTTGCTGTTGAAGGGAACATGGAGCAGTGCGATAGCAAGATTGGCGCCAAGTTCTTGCTGGATTGCGGTGCTACGAACGTCTATGTATCACGATCCTTTGCAAAGAAGAGGAACTGAGAACGCGCGTGCACACAGAACGCATGATCACAGGTGAAACTGGGAGATAACAACACTGGGGAAGCAGTCTTGGAGCTAGCGAAGATTACTGTTTGCCTCGATGGTGTCCCAAACTACGAGTGTGTCGCTGTCGTGTTCGACATTCCCGATGAGTTCGATTTTGTCCTTGGGATGTTGTTTTTCGTGGATGTACAACCGGATATCGACTTGAAACGTCGATGCGTCAAGATGGACGACTCAGTTGGAGCCTCAGCGGTGGAAACTTCGACTCCCAGCGGGAAGTGCAGTCTGACTATAGGTTCCGAGCTTGACAGTGCTGTAGCCAGCGAAAGCTCGCGTACGATAAGCCGTAATTCTTGTCGAGCCGTCGTGCCAGAAACGCTGTTGGAGGGCGAAGTCAAAGCCAATGAAAGGCCAACTGATGTCGTGGAGAAATTCTCTAAGCGGGAGAAGAAGAATGCCAAGGTTGAGGCGATGCTTACGCTTGGAATGGTCTACTCGGAAGGAGTCCAAACGAAGTATATCATCACATGAAGCTACGAAAGTTTCTACGGTTACCTGCAAAGGACCAACCGGAACACGATTTCATGATTGCGCTGGCAAACGACATGATTAAGGCTATTCAGCGCGACGTCAGCGGACGTGACAAACCTGACAATGTTGGAACGGAGAAAGCCACACGATTTCTACAAACCGATTGGGAATCGTTCAAGAAGAGCCCCGCGTACCCCGCCATTGTCGAGTAGAAGGATAATATGTTTACGCCCGAACTGCCTGACGGACTGCCAATGAGCGTGATATTGAACACCGTATCGACGTGAAAGACCCGAACATCGCAATGTACCGACAGCAGTGGCGACTCTCACCGGAGCAAAAGGCGGAGATCGACAAGAGGGCGCAGGAAATGATCGCTAAGGGATTGATTCGGCCGAGCATCAGCCCTCATGCAGCTCCGACATTCTGCGTCCGTAAACCTTTAGGATGGCGCATCATATACGGCTACCGGTATCTAAACATCGACACGATCCGACAGAGCGTGCCGATGACGCGTAAGGAGGACGTTTTCGACAGAATGGCAGGTGCGTACTAGTCTCGTGCATGGACCTGATGTCAGCGTACTACCAAGTGCGGATGAAGATGGATCACATCAGGTATACAGCTTTCCAAGCACCAAGTGTATTGTTCGAGTATCTGGTGTTACCGATGGGAGTAAGCAATGCACCAGCAACGATGCATCGACTGGCCTCTTTACTGTTCAGGGGCACGCTGTTGGTGGTGTACTCTTTCAAGTCATCAATCGATTCGAGCGCCCAATCGGGTACACATGCAGGAAGATGAAATCAGCTGAGCTCAAGTACATAACACAACAGCAGGAGTTACTCGCGATTGTCAACGCATTAGCTAAGTTTCGGATTTACTGCTTGGATAGACCGGTAATGGTGGAGACGGATCACAAGTCACTTGAAGGTATTTTCCAGCAGAAGATGGCGAATCGGCGCCTCGCGCGCTGGTATGATATTCTGGCTGAGTACCAACCCGTACTTGCGTATCTTCCGGGCGCTAAGAACGGAATCGCTGACGCTCTGAGCCGACGACCTGACCTCAAACCGGAGACAAAGGATTTCCACGATTTGCTCGTCCCCAGCTTCAATGAGACCAACTACCAGCTCCGTGTTACGGAGATCAAGCCCAACAACGATCTGATCAAAGAGATAATCGCTGGATACGCAAAGGACAAGGTTATCGGGGACATTCGGCGCGCGATCAAACGACGTGGAACTGTGTCAGCAGTGCGAGGAGTATCGGAGAAGCAGTACAGACCTTACTTCGAGGAGAAGGACCTGATCTGGTATCACAGCTCTACATACGAGCGACCTCGTATCGCAGTCCCCAATATCGTGGCACTCAAGCACCGTATCATCGCTGAAGTACACGATACCAACTACGGTGGGCATACCGGTGCCGACCGCATGTACGTGAAGCTTCGCTTGAACTGGTATTGGCCACGCATGGTGCGTACCATCAAGAAGTACATCGCAGACTGTGAGGACTGTCGGCGGAACAAACCGCGCTTGACGGAGACACCTGAACTCCTGGAACCATTACAAATTCCAGATGAGCGATGATGACCCATTTCAATGGACTTTATTACAGACCTACCGGAAACCAAGCGAGGACGTAACTCGATTTGGGTCGTTGTTGATCGGCTCACCAAGCGGGCACACATCATTGCAACGACGAAGAAAGTTTCAGCTCAAGAGGTTGCAACACTGTTCATCGATAACATTTGTAAGTTACACGGTATGCCTCAAGACATTGTGTCAGACCGCGTCACGAAGTTTGTCGCTGGATTTTGTAGTCAAGTATTTGAGAACGTCGGAACAAAACTGAAGATAAGTGTCGCATATCGCTCTCAAGGCGATGGACAGACTGAGCGCACCAACCGTACGCTCGAAGAGTGCCTGCATTGTTTCGTATCACCACATCAAGATGACTGGGAGTACATCTCGCGAACGCTGAGTTTGCCATCAACTCTGCGGTCAACTCAAGCATCAAGATGTCACCATTCGAGACTGACATCGGATATGTCCCCTGTAACCCACTAGCAGCCGTCGCAGCAACAAAGCGACTTGGCCTGCGCGGTGGTCGACGTCACGATGTCAAGTTCACTGATCACCAAGAAGCAGTCCTTCGTCAGTGTCAAGAGGCCCTAGAAGATGCTCAAGCGCGGATGACAAACGTGTACGACCGTGGACGAACGGAGCAAGTGTTCAAGGTCGGCGGCCAAGTTTACTTGAGTACGAAGCACTTGGATACAGCCCACACCGGCTTTCCGAACTCCCGTAAGCTGGGTCCTAAGCGGATCGGTCCGTATACTTTCGTTCGTACCGTCCACAACCACGCCTACGAGAATAACTTGCCGCCTGGACTCAAGGTGAACCCTGTGTTTAACACTGGGTCACTCAGACCCTACGACACTCCCACTCGTCTCTCGCGGCCAAACCAAGTGATTTTGCATGACGGCACCGTCGGACAGATCGTGGAAGCGATTGTGGGCAAGCGCAAGCGAGTCAGCACCAACCCCAGTACCAGGTAAAGTGGGTAGGTGAAGAGCATCTCACACGCGAACCCCTCGAATACCTACATCAAGTAAGCGGGCTTGTTCAAGCGTATGAAGTGAAGCGCCAGAACCAGCCGTGAAAACGAAGGCGAAGATAAATTCCTAGCAACAGTACTGGAGATTTTTCGAGATTTCAACTTCAAGGTTCCAGATAAAAGTTCAAGAAATGCAAAAATCAAGATGAAGAAGCCATACAATTATCAAGTTATCCTGTAGCCTCGCTGCACATGGACTGTCGCCCTAGCTAATCAGGACACGGCGCACAACTCGAAGTCGAGCCAGCCACGAGTACACATACTCGAGCAGGGGCATCTGGGCGACGCTGTCGTCCGAGGCGAAGCGTCCAGCCGTGGTCACCTGAAATCATGAACGCGTGAGACTTGCGCTGGGGTCCCGCCAGGATGCCAGCGCAGAGGTACACTCCGGGCGCTAACAGCTGGTGCTCCAAACCGAGGCAAGTCTCCACACCAGACAACCGGAACTGGATCGGATTGACGTGGGTGGTGTCTTCACAGAGCTGCGGGCGCCCAGCACCACGAGCAGACCGGATGACCTACCGAATGAAGGACCATAAGGTGGGACCACACGACGCCCTCCGACGCGACCGCGTTCCCAACAGCAGCGCGTGCGCGGTAAAAGTGATCGACGATGTCATTGAAGCACCACTCATGGATCCCCAGGACCTTAAACAGCATGAGCGAGCGCATGGAAAGCGCAGCGGCCATCTCCGGAGGCACCCATTGCCTGTGAGAAGTCACCCGGCCGCCGAACGTCATCGGACCAGCTGCCGCTTTGTTGGCGTCGCCAAGCTCCAGATACTCGGTAACGCCATCTTCTTCGAGCAGCCATCGGGGCTGCCACGCGCCCTCGGTCTTGCCAACAGAGACAATGTACTTGACATAGTACCGTGAGTCACGAGAAACTTGAGTACACAGTCGATCCGAGATGGTCCAGACGTGCCAACGAGTCGCCGTCGCACCCGCACGGCTGGTGGTCTTCCGCGCAGCTACACGGACCAGAAAGCGTCGAGGCATTCGGCCCCCAGTCGAGCGTGCAGCAGTTTGCTTCGTGCGTGCCATACCAGGCTCTCGAGGGAGCGAGCGGTTGCGCAGGACTGGAACGCAGGAATCAAGCAGCCACTCCGCCTTGGCGGTAGTTTCTCCGCGGGGTTGAAGGAAATTGCAGACTGAGGCGACGAGAGAGGAGGTCAAGCTTGATAAGCGCGAATGAGCGGTCACCGACAAGAAGTCGAGGACGAGCAACGAACAACGGCTACCCAGGACGAGCCGCCGCAACTCGACTTCAACTTCAACGGACACATTCAGCAGGTATGGAAGGACTTCAATTGGTTGGGTGTGAGTGTAACAGTTATATCTGCGTACCAAGTTAGTGCTACATCACATTAGAAAGGGATTTGTTAAATACAAGGGCTCCCTCAGCCACGTGTTTGGCTGTGGGCCGTTGGTCGAGGAATGACCAGCCCTTCGCAATCTCCCCGACAGCCCCAACCAGCTCTTCCACCTCCTCCTCCGCCCTCTATAGGGCTATCTTGTATCATCGCTCTGTTTGTCGCGCAGTTGTCGCCTATCAGGACAACCACATCGTGGAGTGTTCGAGAGTACTCGTTCAGAATCGAGTCAAGAAGGTCTTTATGCGCCACGTCCGTGTACGTTCTTTCGTCGAGAGGCGGAGAAAACCCCACCAAGATGTCCTTGACCTCTTCCCCTTGCATGAACACAGCGATGACTGCAACGAAATACGTCATGCCATCTTTTCAGCCGTCGGGCATGATGGCGAACCGTTGCGGAAGGCCGTCAGATATCAGCCCTTCGACTAACGGCAGTAGCGTCTGGATGTAGGTTGTGATTGATCTGCTGGAAACGTGATCTGCAGACTGCATACCGGTGATCTCTCGTGTAAGCTCATTGTCCACCTCGGTAAAAGGCATACCTCTCATCACTACCATTGGAGCCACTTGTAAATTACTAGTTCTCGTTCGCTTAGTTGACCACCTAAAACCCCAGTTTGGTTTGATGTGACGCTCCTTATATCCATGATGTAGAAATCGTAGCTGCTTTATATATATCCTGCGTTAACGAAACATGTATATTCGCGAGCGTAGTTCAAACTGCCGTATCTCCTATCTTCTTCTCCATGGACGAAGGTGGTGCGGATTTTGCTGATTCCAACTGTACGGACCCGAAACTGGCAAGTCCGAGTTGATTGTCCAAGCGCTGCTACCGCTTGAGCTTGTAGGGTAGAGTAATCAGAAGACAGTGGTAGATATTCTCGATATATCCTCTTCCCCACTACACACTCTCTTAAAAGCAGTTATAGCCCGGACAGTGCTTTCGCTGCCGTCCGAACAGAAGGAACCAAACCACCGATATCCCCCCCCCCCCCCTTGAGCGGAGTGAGAATCTTATCGATTGTAACGGGCCTAGTGAGGACCCGTCACTAGCTTACACGTAGCGGTGAGGAAGCGTCCAGTGCTCAGTAATACTGAGACCAAGTAATAAGTCCGAAGTAAAATCAACTCTCTTTTATTATTGGGACCAGGGCGGGGGCCCGTGGTCTAATGTGAACCACTCAAATGCAGGTCAGCAGCTGATTGGCTGGAATGGGGTCTGGCTCCCCCACTTTCAGCCAATCAGATGATGACATGTCAGCACACGCTAGCCGTGTGCTGCTGTGCCTACTTATGCAATATCTGTAAGAGATCTACCTACTTATGTAAATGGAGGGCCCATTACATCACCCTCCTCTCAAAGTTGCGCTTACGCAACGTAAGCGCAAATAACACTGGAAAACAACTGAAGACAACCGCGGGACGACGAACGCGGTAGATGGCGACCGACGCAGCTTGGACGACGGACGCGGCGCTCGGCGACGAGCGCGAGCACGGAGTGTAGCGCCTCGGTGAGTGTGGAGACCCGAGATGGCAATCGGCGCAGGGCGACTCTTCGAAGCGACCCTTCGAAGTAACTGCTGGCGTGTGGACAGGGTCGTCGACTCGACTCGACGCGTCAACAGGATCAGCTTGGACATCTTCAACGCCGGTGATTGTCGGCGCCGCGGTGCAGTGCGCAAGAGCGCACCCTTCCATCCTGGTGCACGTGGGTTCAATCCCCACGCGGGACAAACACTTCGTTCACGGTGCGTGAGCGTCCAGACCTTTTCCACGCGCGCTTCGACATCACCAAGCGTCGGACACTCGGCCACCGTGACACAGACCCCTAGCAGGACACATCGTGGACACTCCACGTGAAGGCGCACTCAGGCGGCTGAGTGCATGTCGGACCGAAGCTCGTCGGCGGTAGAGATCTCGGGCTTCACGAACAACAGCGTCAGCGCGCTGAATATCACTTGTGGCGGCACTAGCGAGGGCGGATGTCGGAGCTTGAGGTCGGGCTCAGCTTGGGTCGGAAGAGACGCTTGATATCGAAGCTTGGTTCCACAGTCAAGGTCGTCATCGAGGTGGCTCGAAGCCAAGCCAGCTCAGTGGTCAAGCACTGAGTCGTCAAGCCGAAGGTCACCGGATCGAGTCCGGGGGTCGTCATCAGTTGTTGGTCCTAGTCATCACGGCGAACCTCGCCGCGTGCTTGCGTCGAGGGTTCCCGTTCACTGTCGCTGCCGTTCGCGATCTCATCCTCGTACTCGCGAACAACGTCCGGGACGTCCCGGAGATGAGTCGAGCGTGGCTCCCACGTATCGTCGTCTGGTGGAAAGCCAAGCCACCGTACTCGGTAACGCCGCGCGGCAGGAATCCCGCGCGAAGGCTGATCACTCGTACGGATACGGGTACGAGACGTAGCACGAGGAGGGTCCTCGTGTGCCACGATGTGATCCACGATCCAACGTGTATCGCCAGCCGAGTCAACAATCGGCGGGGGAGGTTCGCGTCGGTAGCTCGTACGCTTGGGTAGCCCAAGGTGATCTGGAGGTAGCTGCGAATCAGGCGTGGGACGCTCAGGCGGAGGCTGAGGTGGCGACGACCCAAGTGGCGCAGGCTCGGACGGAGCTTGAGGCGGCGCGCCAGTCGACCCGAGAGCTGCTGGCGCGAACTCGCGAGCTGGAGAGGCTTGTCTTCGGGGCGCCACAGGCGGCAGCTCAACCTCGCCAGTCGGCGGCGAGGGCTGCGCGTCGCGAGGGCCGCTCGCTCTACGCTCCGGTGCCGGAGGGTTCGTCGTCGACGGGATAGTGGCAGCGTGATACTTCTTGAGGCGCCCGACGTAAAACGTCGGGTGCAGCCGTAACGACGTAGGAATATCCAACGTGTAGGCTTCTCCATTTACCTTCGTAACTTTGAAAGGTCCAATGAATCGAGGCGCGAGCTTGCTCGCGCCAAGATTAGTCACGGCTGATGACCGAATGCCGTCAGTTGACAGGAGCACTTGATCTCCTGTCGCAAACGTAGCCATGTTCTTGCGCCCACGCTTGTCAGCATTCTCTTTCTGCTTGTCCACTGCGTCCTGCAGTGCGTCGCGCACAAAACGGGCAATTGATTGCCGTTGCATGACGAACTCCGAAACGGCGGCGTTGTCGACAGGACGCGCCGGAGTCTTCGGCGCGTAGTTGGCAGCAAGTGGAACCCCAGCGTTGCCTGGGTTGATCAATGTGCGGGCTGTCCATGTCGCAAGGGGAGACGCCGCGATGTCCGGCGTCGCGAGGGCCTTCTTCGTCGTGGAGCGGGTGACCGCATTCAGCGTCACGTCCTCGTGAGCTGCACTCGTCAAGTCATGTACATCATCTTCATCCCCACCCAGAGTGGAGCCACGAGGCGCCGTGGGGTGGCCCACGGCGATGAGAGCAGGCACGCGCGGATGGCGCGCGTTGTTGGCGAAGAATGGCGTCAGGCCCGTTGACGCGTGCTCAGCGTTGTTGAGTGCAAACTCAGCAAGGGGAAGGAAGGAGCTCCAACTCGCGAACGACGTCGCGTAGCTTCGAAGCACGTCTTCGAGGACCCGGTTGACTCGCTCCGTCTGGCCATCCGTCTCCGGATGTGCTGCCGTCGACATCGACAGCTTCGTACCCAGAAGCTGGAAGAGGCTGGACCAGAACGCGGACGTGAACCGCGGGTCACGGTCAGAGACGATCGACTCAGGCAGGCCATGATGACGGAAGACGCAGTCGATAAAGTGCGCCGCGGTCTCAGCCGCGGTGACCGTGTCACTCACGGGGATGAGATGCACCATCTTCGTGAATCGATCCACGAAGACCAAGACGCCGGTCCGACCTTCGGCGTCGGGTGGGAGCCCGAAGATGAAGTCCATGGAAACTGAGCGCCAGGCCTCAGTCGCAATCGGCAATGGTCGCAGGGGAGCCTGCGACGACTTCGATGGCTTCACTCGCTGACAGGTCTCGCAAGTGCGGACCCACTTGCGCACCCACTTGTACATGTGGGGCCAGAAGAAGTCGCGCGAGACAGCTGCGAATGTCTTCTCGCGGCCCAGATGCGCACCCATGGGGCTGTCGTGGAACTCGTGGATGATCCGAGCTCGCAAGTCGTCGTCGTTGGGCACGACGACTCGAGGAGCATCGAACTTGTCGATGTTGTAGCACAACAGATCACCGTCAAGGTGGTAGCGGTCGATCTGGTTGCGCGTGTTGCGCGACAGAGCCCCCAGTGTCTCGTCACTGGGGGCGCGGAGATACGCCACAATGCCGGCGTAGACCGCGTCGTCTGCATACGCTGCGACGATCTCGTCGCGAAGATCCATCTCCGGAGACACGTTCGTCAGGTTGATGCCTGACGCGATGCACACAGCACAATGGTCGTCATCTTCATCTTCGTCGTCAATCACTTGACGACCCAGCACAATCCGAGGGTCGTAGTCGGGTCGCCGAGATAGTGCATCGGCGAGGATGTTGTTCTTGCCCGGCTTGTAGTGGACGACGAAGTTGTATTCGGCGAAGAACGACAACCAGCGAGCCATACGCTGGGAGAGATGAGGCGACTTCATCGCTGTCCGCAGCGATGCGTGATCCGTGTACACAGCGAACGTCTGCTCGCCTAGCAGATACACTCTGAACTTGATCAGAGCGTAGCGCATCGCAAGGAGCTCCTTGTCGTGGACGGGATAATTGCGCTCCGCCGGCTTCATCTGTCGTGACTGGTAGCTCACGACTCGCTCACGACCTTCGTCGTCGAACTGCATGAGCGCACACCCGATAGCGAAGTCGCTAGCGTCACAGACGACGTGGAAGGGCTTCGAGTCATCTGGAAGCATCAAGATTGGCGCTGACGCCAAGCTCTTCTTCACCGAGTCGAACGCGGCTTGGTGCTCAGGACGCCACAACCACGTGGCGTCTTTCTTCAGCAAAGACGAGAGAGGCTGGATCAATCCAGCGTAGTCCTTCGTGTACTTGTGCAAGTAGTTCGCTAGACCCAGCCACTGACGAAGCTCAGTGGGGATTGTAGGCGTAGGCCATGAACAAATAGACGAAATCTTCTCTGGGTCAGCGCGTACACCATTCTTGCTCACGTAACAGCCAAGCACCGGAATCTCCGGCGCGCAAAAGACACACTTCTTGAGGTTGGCGTAGAGCTTGTTCTCTCTCATCACTTGAAAGACTTGCCTCAAGTGCCGCACATGGACTTCGACCGCGCTGAGATCTCCTTCAGCGCGACTGTGGACGAAGATGTCGTCAAAGTAGCTCGGTGCAAAGTCACGGAGCGGGCGAAGCACATGGGACACCATGCGATTGAACGTCGCAGGTGCATTCTTCAGACCTTGGGGTATGACAAGCCACTCCCAGAGCATGCCGCTGGGAGTACTGACTGCCGTGACAGGGATGTCGCTCTCTCGCATCAGGATCTGGTAAAAGCCATCGGTCAGGTCGATGGCGCTGTAGATGACACTGCCCGACATGGAGTCCAGTACCATGTCCTTGCGGGGGATCGGCGTCTGCGCCGGGATGGTGGCGTCGTTCAGCTTGTTGAAGGCGTGGACGATGCGCCACCCGCCGGTGGCCTTCTTCACACAGAAGGTTGGACTCGAGTGCGGCGAGATACTCTCGCGGACGTGGCCGGCTTGCCGGCGACCCTCGAAGAAGTCGTCAATGGCCTTGACCTGGTCGCGCGGCAGTGGCCACTGCCGTGTAACACAGTACTTCGAGCCAGGCGCGAGGTCAATCTCGTGGCGCACGCCACGATCTGCTGGCAGCTCCGCTGGGATCTTGTCGGGGAAGATGTCGGCGAACTCGCGAGCCGTCTCGTAGATCGGGTTGCCCGACGCCTTCAACGACTCCCAGGACTGCGCAGCGAAGCGCTCTTCGCGCGCTGACTTCGGCTCAGCGCTCTTCGGTCGTGACGACGGGTCGTCCGCGTCCACGGAATTGATCGTATGAGACACCGAGTCACCATCGGTGATCAAGCACACTTGCTCGATGTCTCCGGCCTTGAGGTCTCGGAGGAATTTCTTCCAGGAGAGGCCTGGGAGACTCGTGATGGACTTGGCATCGCGAGGCGGACTCGCGACCTCGATGACACGAGTGCGGTTCGGGGCTCCGTCCACATACTCGACCGTGCAGACCGACTCAGTCGGGGCTGAGGGCAGGTCCACTGGGGCACGGCGAGGCTTCAAACGCCTCTGCGATCGACGGGACGTCTTCGTGCGTCTCGAGCCCCTGCTCGAGACTGAGGTGTCGCTCTCGCTGGACGAGGCTTCACCCTCCTCTAGGCGCGAGAGCTCGTTCTCGACCGCGCCGTTCACGCGCGGTGGCAGCTCCTGCTCGCCCGCGGCATCGTCATGCGGGAGCCCCTGCTCGACCGCCTCAATAGCATGCGGGAGCCGCTGCTCGACCGCCTCGTTGGCATGCGGGAACCACTGCTCGACCGCCTCGTTGGGAGACGGGAACCCCTGCTCGACCGCCTCATTGGTGGACGGGAACCTCTGCTCGACCGCCTTGTTGGAAGGCGGGAACCACTGCTTGACCGCTTCCTTCGCATACGGGAGCCGCTGCTCTACCGTCTCATTCTTCATCCGTGGGAGCCACGGATGCTCAACCGCTCGCCTCTCACCCGCGCGCCCACGCGCGGGTTCTTCTTCTTCATCACCAGTCAGCAGCACTGCGCATGTCGTGCAGAGAGGGCCATCGCTCGCTCTGCGCACAACGTGCGTCGTGGACGTACCGTCCACGACTGTGACATGGGGCCAATCTCTTGGCGCGACCAAGAGATGCGTGAAGACTTCGGTCACGTCGAAGTCTTGACGCCGCTTGACCGACCGAGCCAACCAGTCGATCTGGGGCTGGTACCGAACCAACCATGGGATGCCCAGGATACAGTCAAACGCGTAGTTCATGTCGAAGACGATGAAGTTGTCGTTGCTGTGGAAACCATCGAACGTGTACGGCAACGACAACTCACGCCGTGTGACACGGCGAGGCTTCCCATCCGCAAGCTTGACAATCACATCTCCAGGAAGATCTCGCACGGGAACGCCCGCGGGGAGGATCGATAGACACGACGCCCGGAAGAAGTTGTTGGTCGCTCCTGAGTCCAGGAGCGCGCGGAGAGGTCGTCGAGCACCGGCGACAAAGAGGCTGACGATGATCAGCCTCGAGTCGCCACTGGCAGTGGTGGCATTGAAATGTGCATGAAGCACGGGGGGGCTAGAAGGTCGGGCTGCCACCGGGGGACCCGGACCTCCATTCCAACCAGTAGGGCGCCCCGCCCCTACTGGTCCCGGCCGTTTTTTGGTTGTGCGGCCGGGGTCTTCTCGTCGGACGCAACATGCTCCATGTGTGCAATGACCGGAGCTGGCGCGCGGCACACTGCCGCGCGATGTCCAGACTTCCGGCATCGGAAGCAGACCAGCGCACGTGGTTCACGACCACCTCGTCCTCGCCCCGAGGACGACCACTGTTGGCGCTGCGACGCCTCGACAGCGTCGATCTCCATGGGCTCGGGTCCCGACGAGGGAGCCTCCGTAGGCACCTGCCTCGCGTACGACGACGCCACCACGTAGTCCTCGCGTAGCGCGAGGGCAAAAGCTTCTTCCAGAGTGGCGGGCTCAGCTCGCGTGAGACAATACCGCGTCATGCCCTCGCGCATACCAAACACAAAGACGTGGACTTGAGACGCCATGTCGATCGGCTTCGTGACGATACACGAAGCGAGGTGGCGCGTCTTCTGGACGTAGTCGCGCATGGACATCTTGCCTTGCCTGAGGGCGAAGAATGTCGCGCGCACGCGCGACTCATCTTGAGGAGGCTCGAAGGCGAGACGCAGGTCACTCTGGATCGCATCCAGAGTCGGGAACGCGAGTTGGTCGACAACGAGCTTGCCGAGGGCCCATTCCTTGGCCTTGCCGGAAAGACGGGACAGCAAGAAGTTCACCTTCGCTGACGGCGCCTCGATCAACCTCGAGGCGATCGCGATGTCAATCTCCCTGAACCAGCGGTTCAGAGGGAGACGATCTGGGCCAGTCCCAGAGTATGAAGACGTCTCCATCTTCACGGCGTTGTTCTTGGACGCGTGCGAGGGAGTTGACACTCGCCGCTTTGCTTCGGCGAGCTCGCGATCCATGAACTCTTGGATGGCTAGGCGCTGTTGGTCGGGCGTCGCTGAGCTCAGCAGCGACGTGACGACGACTTCTCCGGACACCGCCGCGAGGCGGTGGAGTGCCTGCCACTCGATGGACGTCAGATGGGGGAAGGCCGCGTGCTCCAGCGTCATGGCTGGAGGTCCGGCGGGCTGGTCTTCACTCATCTCGAACTTGGTCATGGGAAGGACTACAAAGTGCTACCAGGTGTAACGGGCCTAGTGAGGACCCGTCACTAGCTTACACGTAGCGGTGAGGAAGCGTCCAGTGCTCAGTAATACTGAGACCAAGTAATAAGTCCGAAGTAAAATCAACTCTCTTTTATTATTGGGACCAGGGCGGGGGCCCGTGGTCTAATGTGAACCACTCAAATGCAGGTCAGCAGCTGATTGGCTGGAATGGGGTCTGGCTCCCCCACTTTCAGCCAATCAGATGATGACATGTCAGCACACGCTAGCCGTGTGCTGCTGTGCCTACTTATGCAATATCTGTAAGAGATCTACCTACTTATGTAAATGCAGGGCCCATTACATCGATCATATCATTGCTGCAGAGAAATGCGCTGTCAGCAACCACGTCGTATTAGGGCATTTAAGAGCACTTTGCACCTTGCACTCTGCAGCCACTTTGCAGCCAAATTTCGTACCTAACAGAATTGCGAACTTAGGGGTCAGCTTTGCAGTGCAAACCCCTCAACATTGTCGAAATCTTTGTAGCGGAAACCCCACATTTGCTCCGACATTGCAGGCAAGTTTGCAGTCGATACATAACGGACCGAAAGTCATACTAGTCAAACAGCAGTGTACTCACCCAAGGTTATTTCGATGACAGACGCACTGACAGAGACGCCGAAGCAGCGCAGGACCAACCAAAGAAAGTGGCCAGCATATGCGGCCTTGGAGCGGTCTATCCGGGATCTTCCTAGCGACAGTGACGACGATGTCGCGGATGAACAGGATGACGACGGCGCGCTGCTGCGTCTGGATGACGAAACCTGGCGCCACACCAGTAGCAACTGCGGCGTGAGCAAGGCCTTCGGGTCCTCGCGCGAGCTGTACGACGTGGAGGGCATGCACGCCTTCCGATGCCCGCTTTCTCGAGCAGCAACTCCTGAAAGCCGTCTAACCACAGTAAGGAGGTAATAATGAAGGGGATGGATCACACATCGAACTAGCTAATCGAAGCCAGCAGCGGCGCTACCCGTTGCTGGCTTCGCAGGATCTTACTATCGTCCATGATACATTAGAGGCTCTAATTTAGAGCGGCGAACATGTGAACCCCTCTTTTCCGCTGTTTTATGGCATCGCGTAATGAGTGAATGCATTCGCTCTCTTCCAGCGTGTTATCATACCGCAAGAGTGCAGCCTAGCGGCGGTGAATCTCTCGTCGGACCTTTAGCGTTTCAGCAGACTGATTTTGTTGTCGCGAATCATGATAGCTTCCACTCGTGGGAAGCGGCACAGCGACATAGTAAGTAGCGCCTCAACCGACGTAATGATCGCGGAGGATTCTTCGTTCGGAGGGCAGCAAACAAAGTGCAGAGTGCTCCTAACGCATTTCAGTCGTGGACTTACAATGTGCTCCAAACTTTGTTGCTGAGTAAAGACGAGAAACACCTCTCTAAACCGATATGTAAGTTCGGTGCAAAGTGACTGCAGAGCTCAAGGTGCAAAGTGCTCTTAAGTGCCCTATTTGCAGCGGGGCTGCCGTAGTCTCTGGCACAGAGGAAGGTTGACGACTCTTCGAGTCTAACAGGGTCGTATACGAGGACCCACGAAACAAGTCAAAGACTTCGAGTAAAAGGTAAACTGTATTCAATCTTATCTGCGACTGCGCCGCCTACAATGTAAATGTATGCATCTCACTATGCTATAACTAACTCTAGTGCATTCCTAATGGTTGGCCTGCGGCCCTTCTTCATGTCGGAGGTTACGATGGTGTTCCATACACCAAAATGGTAACCAACGTGTAACCCCGTTACACTGTCCCCCATCAAAACTGCGAACGCAGAACTTTCCGCTCCTCCGGTTGAGGTCGCAGCGCGCGCGCGCCGACAAGCTCCCCGAGCTTCATTGTCGAAACCACTGCGCCACGCGCATCCGCATGCCTGCAGCCCCCGGGTCATCCGACCTTCAACACCAGCCTGCGCACGGTTGTGCATCGTCGTCCGGGCAAAGCCCAGCATTCCAAGCATCAGCACTCAGTGCTCAAGCGACCGCTGAGACCAGCACCTCGCCGAGGCTGTCCATAGCCCAATACCGTACCGAGCACGCCCGTAAACACGGACCGATAGTGATGTCTGAGCGGAGCTCAAGTAAGGCTGATGCGCAGCCGTCGTCCAAGCCCAAGCGCGCTCGCGATGCCCTCTTCGAGGACTTTGAGGAGGGGATGGTTTCCGAAACCGAGGGTCAAGAGGGCTCACCCGGAGCAGGACATCGTCCACGATCGCCTGCGCGTTCTCGTTCGCGCTCACCGATGAGGTCATCACCGCGTTCTCCTCTTCGAACGCCCAATCCGTTCTCCGAACGTGACACTGGTGCGTCTGCACTTCGCAACGCGCCGCCGCTCCCCTCACGGGATGAAGCTGAGGACAGCAACGTCGTTACGAACGACCTGGATGAGGCTCAAAGCCAGCAATTGGGTGTGCGCCGCGAGGCGTCACGGTCCAACATCCCCGCGGCCCTGCCGCTCGCTTAGAAATCCCGAAAAGATTATCACTTCGGTGGGTCGAAGGACCCTGCGACGGAAGCAAACGAGTTGGCGAAGGGCTCGTTGGTCGAGTAGGTCATATGTCCTGCCGCGAGGTCTGACGCGGAGCTTGCCATGCGGGACGCGTGGCGTAAGCGTCTCTTGACGCGGCAGACGACGAATCCAGCGGAATACTGCGTCCGCCTGGACGTCCAGCTTGGTCAAAGCTCTGTCCCTCAGATCCATACGATGCCTGCTCGTTCGGGGTGAGGATGAAGTGGATGATGATGCCCAATTCCAGAACTGGGCCGAAAAGGCCCGAAAGTTATCATCATTTATGCCCCTCGTCGTCGGCTTGCAGCAATGCACAGCCGATGGCGAAGTCCGACGCGTCACACACGATGCTAAACGGACGATCGGGTCTAGCAGGGCTAGTATTGGTGCCTGGAGCAGGCTCTCCTTGATTGCTTCGAAAGCCTCTTGCTGCCCGGTGTCCCAACACCAATCAGCATCCTTCTTGAGAAGGGTAGACAGTGGCCGAGCCAATTCAGCGTAGTTCTCGCTGTACTTGTGCAAATAGTTGGCAAGACCCAACCACTTGCGCAGGTCCTTCTGGTTCGCAGGAATCGGCCAATCCACAATGGCCTTGACCTTAGCAGGGTCGGCCCGAAGGCCACGCTTGCCGATGAAGCATCCCAAGAACGGAATCTCTTCCGCACCAAATATGCACTTGTCCGCGTTGGCGTAGAGCTTGTTCGTGCGCATGCACTCGAGCACAGCTCGCAAGTGGTCGATATGGTTCTCCATGTCCAACTTCCCGTGCTCCGCACGACTGTGGACAAATATGTCATCGAAGTACGTCTGTGCGTACGCCCGGTGGGACCGGAACAACTGCGTCACCAGACGATTGAAGGTTGCCGGCGCGTTGGACAGCCCTTGGGGCATCACCAACCACTCCCAGAGCGTACCGATCGGAGTGCTCACCGCTGTGAGTGGAACGTCACTCGCTCGCATGAGCAGCTGGTAATAGCCATCGACCAAGTCAAGAGCGCTGTATAGCGTGCACCCAACCATGTTGTTCTGAAGAACATCCTTGCGAGGGATCGGGAATGGTGGCTGCATTAAGCTTATTAAACACATGCACAATACGCCACTTGCCGTTCGACTTCCTGACACAAAATGTTGGTGTCGAGTGCGGAGACTTGCTCTCACGCACGAGTCCTGCTGCGTGCTTCGCACGGAAGAAGGCGTCAATGACGTCACACTATTTCTTCGGAAGCGGCCACTGCCGCGTCACAAAGTATTTGGTTCAGGATGGCCGAGCCGCTACGCGCGTTCAGCGCTTGCTTGGTATCCTCCAGGACGGCTTCATCCAGAAGCGATGACGAGCTGAGCTCGTCTTCTGATCGTATCATGACCACTTCGGCTAAATCGCCCGCCTTTAAGGCCTCGCCGAAGTCGGCGACAGACATCTCCTCCAGCTCGAGAAGAGCGTCCAAGGAAGGAGGAGGGTCGAGGCTGATATCGCCATCGACGTCTCCCGTCATTCCATTCACGAGTGTGTATAACTGCTCACCGCAGTCGCGTGGAGCCTCTCCGCTCAACACGCTAGACACCTCGTCAGGCGTTGAGGACGCTGCAGACGTTCTGCGTCTCATCCTCCTCCTCCTCCGCGCCCGAGACCGGGTGGAAGGGGACGACATGGCGATATCACCATCCCCACGGCCAGATGCCGATGCACCATCGGCCGTCAGAGACGGAACCAGTTGAGAATCGCCGACACGGCCATCTCCGCTCCATGACACACAAGGGGAGTTGCGCTCCGCCTTGCTCGCCACATCAGCAGTACGCCCGATGGACCGCGACGTAAAGTTGCCCGGCGATACACGCCCAAAATCCGATGGAGTACGTGCCATCCCACTCGCACGATCAGAGCCAAGCCCCGAGTGCCGTGACGAACCGTCGCCCGGCGTAACATGCCCAGTATTCAGCGGAGTACGTGCCGTCCCACAAACGTCCAGCGAGCGCCGCTCGGGACCGGCCGACGTATGCGACGTCGAACCCACTTCGGGCAAAACTGCCCCAACATCGGTGGTGTTCATCATCTCAGACACACCGACGTCCAGCACAGAGACCGAATCGGTCCAGTGCTCGCGCCAATAGCGCTTCTGCGTCCGGGTTCATGACTCGCCAAAGCCCCACCAGGAGAGACGTGCGTAGCACCTAAGGTCTTCGACCTCCAATCAATCCAGGGCTCGTGACGTTCCAACCACGCCATGCCCAGGATGAGGTCGTACCTCGAATCCAAGTCCAAGACTAGACAGCGTTCCGTGCTGTCGAAGTCGAGGAACTTCACACCCAAATCCAATGGGACTTTGGGTACCGTAACGCGAGTGCCCGTCGCCAGACGAACAGTGACTACGTCACGCGAGCGCTCGTGGAGCGCCACAGCATACTGCTGACTTCCATCGACAGTAGAGCGTCGAACGTAGTTGCCCGACGCCCCCGAATCGATTAAGATCGTCCACGGCTTCTCGAAGCCTTTCACGGCCGCGTGGACGACCAGCAATCCCGGCTTGCATTTCCTGTCCGTGTTTGAGAGTACGGCTCTCTTCGGGGCTAGGCTCTGCTGTCTCCCGTCTCCCAGAGGCACAACAGAACCTAGTTCTTCCCCAGTAGACCGCCCCGCGCCTACTGGGAGTCGCCGTTTCCCCGCGACGAACCAGATGGGCGGTTCGAGGCGGTGTTGCCGCTCGACTGAGCTTGACGCTGCTTGCGCAGCGGGCAGCCCGGCTGCTAGTGGTCGGTACTGCCGCAGGTGAAGCATCGGCGGATGCCACGGCGCGCCTCAGCTGCCCGAAGCTCGGCTTCTTCATCTTCAGCGTGGCTGAGGTCCATGGGTTCCGGACCGCTCGAAGAGCTTGCGGGAGGCGCACTCCAGCCTAATCGGGCAGACTTGAAGTTGTGCTCGGCATTCAATGCCACAGCCACGGCCTCCTCAAATGAGGTGGGGCGGTTACGGAAGACCTCCGTGCGAGCCACCCCGGTCCGAAGACCGTCCATAAACACCGTCACGGTGACAGCCTCAGGCAAATGGTCGGCAAACATGCCGGCGATGAGTGTGCGTAACTCCTGGACGTAGTCCACCAGCTCCTTCTTTCCTTGCCGGGTCACTTGGAGCGTACGCGGTACGCATGGTTCGGTGGCGAGAAGACTCGCGAGAGCTGTCGCTTCAGCTCATCCCACGTTGGGAAGGCACCGTTCACCGAGGGTCTACTCGTGAGTGCCCACTCACGTGCTCGTCCACTGAGCTTGGAAGTCGCAAACGCTACGCGCTGATGCTCAGTTTGGAGCAGGGCAGAGCCCATGGCCATCTCGACCTCACGAATCCAGAGAAGGAAATTATCTTCTTCGCGACCTTCAAACATCTTGACACTCAGAATGAGTGGTTTGGGTCGAGACCCGCCTTGCAGCTCGGTCGACGCCCGTGAGGGCGCAACCGCGCTCATTCGTTGCTGGATATGCTCCAGCAGAGCAGTCTCATAGCTAGAATAATGAATTGCAATATACGAAGCCGTTCGGAATTGTTGTAACAAAAGTATATACACCTTGGATTAGTCACCTTCTAGTTCTATCCATCCAAGAAACCCCAAATGAACTGAAGAATGGGCTCTGTAGCCACCCCCAGGGAAGCTAAAGCTTTCTGTCTTGACAATGACGGCTATACAATCCTAGCGGTGTAGATACGCAATTTGCGCCCGCACCCCCCAATATTGACCGGAACTCTCTTTGCATTTCCACGACGCTTAAGAGCTTCTTGCGATTCATCGTGTAATGTTCCTGGGTGCCGGTGCTTTTACGGGGCCAGAACGCTAGCGGGCTTCCTTGTTGCATGATAACCCCGCCCAATTGCTTGGCCGAGGTGTCCGTCTACAGGCCACCAAGTGTTAACAGCCTTCTGCTCTGCTGCCTTCTTCTCTCTCACTCGCTTATCTGCTCTCTTCCCAAATCTTCATATCACCTTCCATTAGCGCTCTCGCCCCTTGAATGAGCGCTTCCTGCTTCCTGTAATTTGCGTCACACTCCGTTCAGTGTCCATAGCTTTGTTGGTGAGCCAATCCACCACCTCGTTAAAGCTTCGATATTGATGACCCCAGCTCTCAACTCTGCACTGATCTACTAGTCTGATCGCCAGTCTGTACCAGTGCACCAATTTCTTGCTCTTTGGCGGGTGGTACTGCTTCATCATGTTGAGTATTAGCGCGCTATCTCCGACTATATGTATAATTTGCCAGTTCTTCGCCACTGCGTGAGTCAGCAATCGATGTAGACGCACAAATTCGGCAACGTTGTTGGTCGTGGTCGGCCGTCCTCAGGCTGTGGTCGCCACACTCACCCCCCCTTTGTGCTCTGAATAACCTCTCTACCGCTGTCTCCAGAGGCCGGATTTCGGCGCGACCCTCCGTAAAAACAAGTCCACCCTAGTGATGTCTTCATGAATTTCGCAGCTGCGCGGATACATGATATCCTTATATCGGCAGGGCGATTTCCGCTTTAAGAGATTTCTGTCACACAACGATTTCCAGACGAAGACAGCAGAGATCCTACACGTGCCTACGAAGTGAGAAGGACACAGCATCAATGATACGCCGACTGCCATACGAGTAGGTCCTCTGTGTAGAAGTCTAATGTAACGTTTTGTGCAGGTTGTTCTGCGAGAACAGAGAAAACAGCGAATCCGCGGTGATGGTGCTCGTAGTGATGGCACGCCCGCTCACCAAAATTCACGAAGCAGTCGAGATAAGCGCCGCGTCTCGACCAAAATCAAGCTGACAGCCGAAGAGCAGGAGCGCAGTAGGGACACACAGCGCGCAGACGAAAGCAGATCAAATGAGGTTGCGCCCGTGGCTACCAGCCCCAGGGCGAATGGAGGGGCTACCGATGATGACGATGTGGATGCCAGTCATGGCTTGGCTAACGCTACGCGAGAGGAGACGATGGTGGCGATGGTCATAGAGAAGTGGACGATGACGATAAAGTGAGTGGGGGTCCAGGGATTGCAGACGCTCATCCTTGTGAGGACGAAGATCCGGCTAGTACCAGCAACGTATCGGAGTATGTCCCCTGCAGTGAAAGCTCGGACGAAGACGAAGCACACTTATTGGTCCCGGAAATTCCGCATGAATCACCACCAGACTAGCCCGCAAGACACAACCGGCGCCGACGCGCATGAAGCGATTGGAAGCAGCTCGACAGATTGCAAGGAAACTACGCAGAGAAAAAAACGCATCGGAGAGTCACGCTGGACGACGCAGAAACCATTCTCGAAGGGTTCTACAGCTTCGACTCGGCTCATCAGCTGGTCAGTGCCTTGCAACTACTCGTCACCGAAGTGCGGAAGCCTCTTCAAATTCGCCACTACACTGTTGGGCAGGAGACGCCCGTCATCGAACGAAGCCCCACCTACGACAAGGACGAAGAAGCCATTCACATGATCGACATGAAGAGGTCGGAGCACGCTCTGCTAGCATATCGGGCCGACTTGATATCTATTTTCATACGACCAGCGTCATTTGCCGCGCAGAAGTTTTGTCGCGTAGAATGATTTCCGTAACGTGGGGCTGTGTATTGATTGGATTGAGCGGGCAGTTTGGAATGAAGAAGACATAAGACCTCCATTCCAAGATTTCCGCCTGTTCACTAAGATAAGTTGCTGTTACACTACCTACCACAGGAAATTACACAATATGCTACAGAAAATTAACATGCTAACTATCTTGTACTGCAACTGTAGGACGCCGTCACCGAGTACAAGCCTTAAATATTGATAATTCGCTGCTAGAAACGGAGCAAGTGCTTAGTGCTCAGCTGATGTGTCTTCGAGGTAAAATGTACATCCGTACTGACATTGCTGGTGCACGTATCCCAACGTCGGAATTATCAGCCCTGCATATCAAAACTTCACAAAGTTGAATAAGAAACGGGAAGTCGCTGGTTGTTGCGATGCGTTTCAGCAGAGCAATACCCGGATCATTGGAGTGGTTAATTTTGACGGCCATCGCTGGGTTTGCTTCTGTATCGACAGGAAAGCAGAAAGGTCAAGTTGTTTGATCCTCAACAACGTGCTTCTAACTATGCCTCCCTGGAGTCATGCTTATCTGCCGATTTAGTTACAAGACCAATTATCGTACGAAAAGATCGACTGGTGCGAGCAGAAACTTGTGTGGCGTCTGGTGTATTGTTCTTATGGAGCTTCTTCTCGCCGAATCCAAGTGGGATGATGCGCTCTACGAACTGCTGCCGTATTTTCGATTTCGAGTGCTACACAAAAGCACGCAGGTTGTGACACACGTCACACTCGAAGACTAAACAGGTTGAAACAACGGTAAAAGCTTAACGTTCATGTGATTCGTGTTGAATGGAGTAGCGTATTGTTACAGAGGGCGGAGAAAACTCCTAAGGACAGAAGTCGCTATATTTTAAGATCGCAACGCCGTGACTACTGATCGCATGATAGCATCCGTTGTTTAAGCAAAGCAAGGGCATTGCTGCTATTGTACTGTATTATGCAGAACAATGACCCCTTAGGTTTCCGGGGGTAGTAACACGTGCCCTCGCGAAGGCCACCTGCACCGATCTCAATTGTTCAGCCAGTACTTCCTCCATCTGTTGTACTTGACTTCCTTCCGGGTGCATATGTTGGGGGAGAAGCGTTTGCATGCCCAAAACGATACCGAAAGGGCCCAATAGTACCCAACATATTTATGTAAAAGCAGTGATTTCAAGAAAACCGCGTTTCATTTAACATGTACATATCAAGTGTTGCAATATTTCTACGAAATCGTTAGCCTATCTTGTTACGCTTACGGGCGAGCGAACGCGAGCGCAACTCTCACTTTATGCACTAACTGGTCACCATCACCTACCGATTAGGCGGGACTTGTCTATGCGAGCAAGCGTAGCGAGCGCTGCAACTCGATATTGATTTTCTAGACACCGCGCCTGACCGAGCCGAGGACTCAGTATTTGGCATGAGGGGTGGGGCAAGCTGCGGATCGGCGCCCCCGAGATGCAGTTGCTAAATCCACAGGCGAGAGCCAGCGCGCGAGTATACTACTGAGCGAGAACGTGAACACATGATGCAGTTTAAATCGCAGCATAGCTGCTAAGCCTTTGGGCACTTTTGGGCACTTCAGGAAACGTTTTTAGGCACTAGAAAACCGACGCCCAGCTGTTAGACGTTCCGGCTCCATACCAGCCCCAGAGATCGCTGGCCACCTCCTGTAAGCTTTCCCCGTCATCGATATCTTCCGTTTGTCTCCGTCGCACCAGCCACTCCGGTGGTTAGCTGAAAATTTCTTGAACTACCTTATTTCCGATTGCTCCATCTGCACCCCTCTGTTTAGTACTAAACCATAACCTTAGAAAGTAGAAACCTAAGTAGTAGAATAGAAAATAAAACTAGTAAAACATAATCTTAATCCTCCTGGCGGTTGCCAAGAAATAATATCCAAAACAACGTTGCCCTTGCGCCTGAAGTCGCAAGCAAATCCATCAAGATATCAAGTATCCAGAACGCTCGAGATCCAGTCAAGACGATTCCAGAGACGCTGAAGAATCCAGTCAAGAAGAAACCAGAATCGAATAAGAATCCAGTCAATAATCAAGGGATAAAGATGGATAATTTTAAAAAGAAATCCGGGGGCTGAAGACAAGGATATATTATCCAAGCTTCCCGCAGAAAAAGAAAATTGCTCCAAGTCGCATGCCCGTAAACCGCGGGAGCCAACGACAGCGAAATCCCGGGAAAAAACGATACGTGAAAATGCGCCTTGCAAGAAAGGTTGGAGCTCACATCGATAATCCAGCAGGTAAGTGATAGACAAAAAAAACAAAATCAGCTCGAGAAGAAAAAAAAAAAACACCCAGGGAAAGGAGTGTACCAGCGAGGACATCCAAAGAAATTCGGACGCTTCCCGATAACACCGTCGTTGATTGGCCAATATATATCAAGAAGATGGAAAAAATCTCTGGAAACAGGAAAATCCAATTCGACGTTCACGTGGGAGAAGAGCCCGTGTGGGCGTTAAACCCCGTGCACCATCAGTAAATGTCGGAACAAGAAGGAAGGTTTGGTATGCGTTACCAAAACTTGCAATCATGATTCCACCATGTCTGTCCGCTGCCTTAAGGAAGCTCGTGGCCTGGAATTATGCGTAGTGAAGGGTGAAATATGCCTTTTCACGAGTCGGGGGATTCGTAAAGGCTACGTGGTTTGTCCTTACATGTACCTCGGAACATTATGTGTTTAGGATCCAATCGAACACTACAATGTCCAGTTCAAGTGCAATGGCCGTAAAATCGGGTTGTATATCTCCGAGCTGGGTCAGTTGGCAGTATTGGTCGGTTTATAAACCATAGTTGTGGATCCAACACTCGCATTGAAGAATGGATCGGGGCCGATGGTCCATTGATCGCGATTGTCGCGTGTCGTAATATCAAGCACGACGAAGAAATCACCGCCAATTACGGCCCCAACCAGCATTTTTACAGCTATTGTGGTTCCGATAAATGTGTGGACAAGGGACGACAAGATCCGCTGGTTCCAAAACTAGTGTTGTCAATACTTCGAAGCGGAAAATGAAGGGTTTCCAGTCGCGTAGGAGATACCAGCAGCAGCGTAGGAAATTCAAATTTGGTCATATGCAGTTGGTAGCCACGTAAGGTAGCAGAAGGAACTTCATAGTACTGGTAATACATCTCCAGCTTAACTTCATCATGTCGATACTTCCAAGTGATAATTCGTTTTTTTGATCCAGTGTGAATCATTTAATTTTCTCGACCAAATCAACCTGAGCCAGCACACGCGCGGTATTCACGTACTCGTCTATATCACTGTTCAATCAGTCGATAGGCAAGCGGAACACGCACGCAGCACGCGCCATCGCCACACACCGGCTTAGAGGGGTGGGGTGGGTCGAGAATCTAACATTCATATCTGTCCATGTACGGAGATGATGGCATGTCGGCTGGGGCATCACCGGTGAGAGTGATGTCGAAAGCCGGCCCAATCCGCCTAATAAGACGGAGTAGTTTGAGGTTTGTTGTTTTGACGAGCGCACAATCGAGCATAAGCATTCGCTCTGCAGGCAACTTATTCAGGAGATGTCTGAACATTTTGAATTATACTGTGGTTTCGATGTATCCACAGTGGATATAGAACAACCGGTTGAACCGAATTGCTAGGTTGATAAAGCCGTACTCCTCGAGGCTCGAGTTAGTGAAGTGAATCATCTTCATGTAAGGAACACTTTCCCAAGAAACCGGCACTTCCAATAAGAATCGAATCGAGTCCGCGAAGAGCGGCCATACTGTCTTGGCAACTTAACAGTCCCAGAAGAGGTGTTTCACAATTGCTTTAAGAACACGTCCACGGGGACAGGTGATGTCCTTGTATGTGTAGTCATAATTGCGGCGCACGTTTAGCCCGTTGCGTTGCATCCGGAAACGTAGATCACTACGGATAGGAAGAATGAGTTTGTCTAAAGCCAAATATGTGCACCACAGCGCCTCCCAGTCCGGCGGGTCGTCAATATCCAAACCCAGCTCGGGATATTCGGGGGGGGGCATGCAGTTGTCTGTATAAATCCTTGTTCTTTATCGACGTAAATTCCCTGTTCCGAAAGGTCCAAGCGTGAGCTGTCGACGCGACATTAGAAGACCGTGAAACTCCCACGTTCCTGACAACTTTGTCTAAGTTCCAGTTGCGAAAATTTTTGATAAACACTGATGCAGCTAGGGATCGGAGTCGTTGTCAATCGAAATCAATGTATTGTAAGATTTATTATCACATTTCTATCGTGACATGTACTTCATATCTAGAGGTCATGTCTTGTAGGCGAATATAGCCCTTGATGCGAAAGTGTTCTGTTGATTGGGACGAGTTCTCCATGGTCATTTTCAGTGCTCCCACCTTCAACAGAAAGTTATTCCAGAGTGACGCTCCCCCTTCCGTCTTTCGTAGTAATCGCACATCAAGATATGTTTCTCGTATCGTCCCCAGCCATGAAATACCGTGTACCTAGCTACCTCCAGAGTTCTGGAGCTGGACCAAGTTTACAGAGGTCGACAGCATCGATGACCCAGAAAACACCCCAGTCAAACTATATATTTTTGAATCCAGGATCAAAAACTTAAAAATAGTAAGACTCTTCCAGTGTCGTACGACACGTGGAACACTCAGAAACCGCAAGCCATTTTCACCCCGTTTAAGAAGGCGCGTGACTATGATTTACACAATAAGGCCCAATAATCCGAGGGTTGGCAAAATGCAATTATCCAATCAGATACCTTTATTTTTCTGCAATTATCCAATCAGATACCTTTATTTTCCCACCAGTTCCGACATCATCACCAACACCGTAAGGACCATCGCATACGTCGTCGTCTCTCCATCGCCGACGCAACCCCCGCTTCGTCCAGCACAGCGTCGACTTCCTAGAGCAGATCTAGTTCTGCACAAGTGCTGGCCTGACCGAAGTATGCACAGCCCCATGAGCCCCAGTACGGGTCGCCCTTGGCCCGGTACTTACTGCGTCGTAATGTGATGAAGATGTTTACGTGGTGCCGCAGCTCTCGGTCTCAGACGACCCGGCGGAGAACTCCAAGCAGGTGATCAAGGCGCTCAAGTAGCGCTTGACGCGCCGCCTTCAGGCTGTGGCCGACGAGACGGAGCTGCTGCGCGCACACATCGTGGACAACGTGCTGAGCCGGCGCCAGCGCACCGAAGCAGCTGGCCGAATCGCGGGACGAGCTGGAGGGCGCAGACGCTGGGCCACGCCGAGCTGCTCAGAGACCTGGCGGACAAGCTCAAGCTGTTGCACCGCGAGGACCAGCGCGAGCCCGTGCTGCTGACCAACCAAGAGCACGCTGCGCTCGTGGGTGCGCGGCTGACGAGGCCACGATCGTCGACGAGGAGGAGGGCTACGAGGACGCCCAGTGGAGCAGACGCCGGCGAGAAGATACATGCAGCAGCGAGTGATCGCCGGGATTTTGTCTGCAGCAGCTCAAAGGTGCTCACTCACCCACCCGCGTTATTGGCGCACGAATGCTAGCCCGTCAAGCTGGTGTCGGTCAAGTTCATGTTAACCATTCATCTCGGCTGAGTGCACGCCCTCGCTCCTTCACGTATTCTTCAGCTTTCTGCGCGTACCAACACTTGCACGCCGTCAACTCTGTTTTAGGTTATAAATACCGGCGATTTATTCTTAAAATGGATAACTAAAAGATTATCATAGTGGGAAGGGTATTACTAGATACAGTCGCAATGGAGACGCATGATTCGCCAAAACTAGACATGGGGTAGGTCTATTTACCTTTCCCTCTGTTCTATGTGGTGAAGAAGCCCATAATCTTCGTGGTTTTCAGCATAAATAACGCTCGCTGGGATACGCATACTGGCCAAATCTGACAAAAAATGACCAAAAATTGACTGAGTTGTGCTTTTTTGGGTCCTCGATGCTGTCGACCTCTGTTAGGAATGACTGCATATAGAATATCGAATTCTACGCCACTCTCATCTAGAGCTAACGTAAACAATGGTGCTGCCGATTCGAACCACTCGCGTTGGTACAGGTTCAAGTTCGCTGCCCTGACAGCGTCATTCAAAATACAGTAGCGCTCTTCGCGCGCGAGGTCTCTCAGCCTTCTGCACACAATACTTCCTTAACTCTTTCATTTTAATCTGCACACAATATCTACTATCCCAACGCGTCGCCCTGCAGCCGTCACCGCACAGTGAACGACTACCACCTGCACACAATAGCTTTCATTCAAATGACCCCCACACAGTACCACACAGGCTATGTGACACAGCGGTTCTACAGTATTCTAAAGTCTTTACGTTGAGGATGTCCTTCAGCTCAGGTGTACCGTTTCTAAGGGTCTGAGCTGTACCGGTTGATGCTGGGGAGACCATATTGATAGCGAGTGAGGTCCCAGCCCATATTTAGGGACTTGCTTTCATTGGCTGAAACGAGTCAAATGTATATTTTACAAAGTGATAATGTACACTTAAACGAGTGAGGTTGGCGACCCTTCGCTTCCTGAACTCCACCGTTGGTTTCCGGAAAAGTGTATTTCTATAACGCGAAGTACAATAGCACCCTATAAACATTAACTTAAAACGGGGTAGTACCGTGCCTTGCTGAAATAGTATGCATAAGTAAATGGCTTCAAAGGGAGAATTCTTTCAGCATAGCTGAAAGCACAAGGGTCCACCGGCATTTCTAAATCGCCACGATTTGATTTATTGAGATTCTTTCAGCGCTTTCACACTTTTGCTGCGGTTTTAATCAGCGTTGTCTTGCTTTTAGTATGCATCGCGCTCGCATGGGACTTGCCCGAGCTCGACGTTTGGCGCTCTTAGAAACGTAGACACGGCTTAGAAAATACCCAGATAATTCGACGATACTTTTGCCTACATGAACGACAAAGCACGGTACAGCGCTGATTTATTTCGCTCCGGTTAATACTAGAACAGACGTAGTGTTGCAGGAGCATTAGAAATCAACTTAACCAGCGTACAACAGTGAGCAAGAAGTATCCACGCGACACCTCATAAAAATAGCGCCGACCCTTCGCAGCGCCAATGGCAGCGCGTAGCGGCCCAACCCACTAAATATGGTAGTACCCAACTCAGCCGAAGTATCCCGCGACGCTTCATGTAAGTAGTACCTGGCCCCACACTTGAGTTCAGTATTGCCAGAAGTTGACATTTCTAATAGGTGTACCACACAACACTAAGGCGGCGCGACACCACTTGAAGTTCAAGTTGAAGCTGGCACGGCCTCAACAGCGCTATCAGGGTGTGCCACACAACGCCAGGGTGTGCTACACAACGTCAGGGTGTGCTACACAACATCAGGGTGTGCTACATAACGCTACTATTGAGAGTGTGCTACACAATAGGTGTGCTACACAATTATGTGCTATACGATGGAGTTACGTGTGCTACACAATGGAGGGGCTTAACCCTTTCGCGAGCATCTTGTCTTAATTATACTATACAAGCCTAAGTAATTTGCTTCTAAAAGGGCGCAGGATGCGCCATAAGGAAAATCACGGTACTCGATTCGCATGCCTCTTGTAACATAGTACCTGCAGTGATTTGCAGATGCACAACAATCATATGCATTCAACTTATTTTTTGTATGGTTTGATGATTACTGATTGTACTGTTTATTGTTTGTCATAAAAGATGGTGCATTCACGGTTGAACCTGTGTAAAAGGGCACAGGATGCGCCCATATAGGCGGTGTTTTCGCACCGTGTTTTGCAAACGCTCTATATGGGCGAAAAATGTGCCCTTCTACCGCGAAAGGGTTAAGGCTGCGCTGGCTGACCTATCGAGCACTGCTCAACAACAACTCCTCCCACCTATTGCTAGCGCGTGTGACTGCGTCGCACCAATAATAATAGTGTATGCATCGTGAAGCCCTGGTTCGTCAGGCTATTGCTACAGTGTTCCTATTCCTGCTCCTATTGTTTTCCTATTGCTAATATTCCTATTAATATTGCTACATAAATACATGCATTTTAGTCTTAGAACTCGTGAAAAACAATCTTTGCTGCTGAAAGACCCCGTGCGCTCGCAGCGCGCTACTGTACTTTGAGACAATGTAGTCTACGTTTGAGCACATTCACAAATATGAAGGGGCGTCCCAGGCGAGTCTTGTAAACGGGCAGGACATACAAACGCCAAGTGATGAAAAAAAAAACAGTTTGCAACACTTACGTAAAAAACAGTCCGGATTTCACAAAAATGTTTTAAAACATTCATATAAATCATTCAAGTTGAAGAACAGCACGCTTAGAAACGGAATTGCAGTGGTATACTCTCAGCTTAGGCTGAGAGAACAGTAGCGCGCTGCAAGCGCACGAGGTCTTTCAGCACGAGTTCTGAGTCTACAATGCATGTATTTATGTAGCAACGATATTAATAGAAATAATAGCTATAGCAATAGGAGTAGGAATAGCAATAGCCTGGTCAACCAGGGTTTCACACAATAGCAATAGGAGTAGGAATAGCGATAGCAATATCCTGGTAAACCAGGGTTTCACGATGTATACACTATCATCATTGGTGCGACGTAGTCACACGCGCTAGCAATAGATGAGGAGTTGTTGTTGAGCAGTGCTCGATAGGTCAGACAGTGCAGCTTGAGCCCCTCCATTGTGTAGCACACGTAGCTCTTGTCGAGCACCTAACTCCCTTGTGTAGCACACGTAACTCTATCGTGTAGCACACCTAATTGTGTAGCACACCTAATAGTGTAGCATACCTAATTGTGTACCACACCTATTGAGTAGTACACTCTAATAGTAGCGTTGTGTAGCACACCTTGACGTTGTGTGGCACACCCTGACCGTTTGAGTTTGAGGCTCTGTGCCAGCTTCAACTTGAACTTCAAGTGGTGTCGCGCCACCTTAGTGTTGTGTGGGACACCTATTAGAAACGTCAACTTCTGGCAATACTGATCCCAAGTGTGTTGCCAGGTGCTACTTACATGAAGCGTCGCGGGATACTTCGGCTGAGTTGGGTACTACCATATTTAGTGGGTTGGGCCGCTACGCGCTGCCATTGGCGCTGCAAAGGGTCGGCGCTATTTTTATGAGGCGTCGCGTGGATACTTCTTGCTCACTGTTGTACGCTGGTTAAGTTGATTTCTAATGCTCCTGCAACACTACGTCTGTTCTAGTATTAACCGGAGCGAGATATATCAGCGCTATACCGTGCTTGATCGTTCATGTAGGCAAAAGTATCGTCGAATTATCTGGGTATTTTCTAAGCCGTGTCTACGTTTCTAAGAGCGCCAAACGTCGAGCTCGGGCAAGTCCCATGCGAGCGCGATGCATACTGAAAGCAAGACAACGCTGTTTAAAACCGCAGCAAAAGTGTGAAAGCGCTGAAAGAATCTCAATAAATCAAATAAACGTCAAAGTGTTGTACGCTGTTTTCGCTGCAGGGAGTTGGATGCCCAAATGGCCCGTCTTCTTACGCAGATAGCATAGGAGTGGTTCAATAAACAGTACAACGTGTGCTGGAGACAAAGGCGCACCTTGGCGGATACCACAGCCAAGTTCAAAATAGTCACTTGCGTTACCATTGACCAGGACCGTGGCAATTGTGCCTTTGTAAAAAGGTTTTAATTTCCAGGCGGATTGTTTGACCAAACTTGAGATGTTGAAGCACGAGGTCTAAGGCAGGCCACAAAACACTGTCAAACGCTTTTGCAAAGTCGAGTAGACTAACACCTGCCTGTTTTAGACCTGCAGCTCTGGCGATTTGCTGTAAATCTTGAAATTCCATGAGAGCATGACGAATCGAACTGTCGATGCCTCACTTCAATTTGAAACACTGGTCTGTGTCCACGTTTATCAAGGTCAAACGGTAGAGTTCCTAATACTACGGACTTTGTACAACCCGCTGTTCGAGTTCCTATCCTGCACACTGGGGTGCTTGTTCGAGCGCTGTAACATGGAAACAATTCGGCGTGGGACGCAAGGGGCAAGGTCAAATAGTTCCCTCCGATATCCGGGCAAGTGTTTCTTGTTGAAGACCTCTGTGGAGCATATCCGCTAAGCGGGAATAAGACAATACAAACATGATTTTAATAATAAAAATCACGGATTGGACGTAGGTTATTTCCCGGCCAAAAAGGCTTGGATGGAAAATGGTAATTTATGTACGAGCAATTATAGATCGATCAGACCTCGGCAACGACAAGCCGTATTTAGCTGCGACTCCTGCATGTATCATTAGCAGACCACTTTAAAAGTGGTAATTGTCAATTTTTCCACCTTTAGCTTAGAAGTGGAGCCATTTCTCACCAGGAAGTGGAAAAAGTGGAATGCATACAATAATCAAGTGTGATGCGCATCTACGGTACCAGTCGTTGCCACTAGTTGCAGTGCAGAATAACAACTACTACGTCTGTAAGTGACGTACGCATATCAGGGCTTTCGCAGAGAAGTTGGTATTAGCTGTACAACATTCCAAAATACACTTTTTTGGTGATAAGAGAATTTAAACTATTCGGAAATACACTAGCGGCACTACCGCCAAAACGTGCTAGTGTGTGAAACGTCGTAGCAGCGCCACCAAGGTCCCACATCTGGTCAAAGCTCGCAAAGTGATGTTATCGAATCGGCTTCTCGCTAATATTATTAAATAACTTCGACTAGAGTACATTAATTTAAACTCTACTTGAAGGATCATATCAATTCATTCATTACCAAACATTTGGAGAACTCGTCCGCGATGCGTGTCAATGAATGTTCGAGATCAACTACCAGTTTATCTGGGGGAAACTAGTGGATTGGTCTGACTTATATCTGTTAGATCATGAATGTTGAAGATGACAAGCAAGTACATTAGGACCACCGCTCTGACATCTTCACTAGCGACCTGAGACCGTCACATACCCACATATCGAGATTGTTCACGTGTGTTTTAGATACAGCATGTGAAATCGCGAAGCTAAATATGATTTTATATTTGCTAATGTCGAGATATTTGCTAGATTCCTCATTCATTGAACCAATTGCGCTGAGGGGACTTTTGATAAGGCCTCCAATGAGGCCATCTTGTCGTTTTAGAAAGGTGGACAGACCCTGTAAGGACACAAATAAAGTGTTGGCCTGACATGCGAGCTCACGCAAAGAGAAGAGAAAAACCAAAGTTTGTTTGGGCTAACCTCGCGACTAGAGATGACCAAAATCCTTCCACCTTTACTGTTCACCCAAAAGTGGAAAAGGTGGAAAATTTCTGCGTGTTTCCACTTTAAAAGTAATCTGATCATTAGAAAGCTCTATCGCTATATATCCTAATTAAGGCATCACGCCTCCTTCACAGCGCTTGCATTCTGCGAATGACCACCGGTAAGAAATTATCCCCAGCAGAGGAGCTGTTGGTGGCGAAGCCATATGCGTTCATAAAAGACAAGAAGGAGAAAAAACCCGAAGCACTGGAAGGGGGAAGTGCGCGATCATGTTCACGACTGCTTAGGTTTCGGGACAGGAACTATTTCGGCGATATGGGGTCACTAGAGCGAGCACCAAGACCCAACTTTTGCCTCGGTAACCCGCACCAGTACATATGTTAGTTATGTATCATACTTAACATTTCATTGGTCGAATTGTGATATATGACAGATGATAGGTCACAAATCGACTAGCAGTCACTCTTATCTTTCATTTGCATTCTATTTCGCTGAGCAGCCAAAATGCTTTGTATTTTCGGTTCAGCTCAGCAACGTATTGTTCTGAATGAATTGCGTGTTGCAATCTGCCGGTTAAATGACACGCCTGATGCTCCTGATCCGCCGGTCAAACGACACGCCAGACAGGAGGCCGGATGAATGCTGTTACTGAGCCCAAAATACTCAGCTAGGAGATAACGAGGAGCAAGGCTGAGAGGGAAGAATCCATATCATAGCTCTGTTACGAAGTTGGGAGAAAAGATCAAGCTACCGTCGGCATTTATTTAGAGACTCTTAATAGCAATCTCACGTCACTGGTTTCGTCAAAAGTGCGTTAGAATGTGGTCCCTGGTGTGAACAGGCAAGGAAGTGCAATGGCCGAGCTGATGGTTGCTCGCATTTCACGGCGTAACGCGAGTGGTTGATCTTAGTAAATGTTCCTACGGGGATCACCAGACCCTATCAGCAGGTGTGACGTCCGACATGTGTTTCCTCGCCGAAGGGGAACACTGACAGGAGAGTGCATGCTGGGCAAGAACCAGAGCAAAAAGTCTCAACACCCCGGATACAAGGACCGATAGCGGATTAATCACCTCAACAAGTATAGCGCGTATCGACCGCTTCACTCGTGCACGATCTATCGCGTCACGAACTTGATCCTCCCATCAATATCGCGAACCTTTTTTGATTCCAGACGACAGAGGTGATACCAATCCTTCTATTCGGGTAGAAGCAGAGCAAGGAAACCCGGCTCGGTTCTATCAATATATAAGAATTACTCGATGGTCCTATGGAGATGATGATGGATTGCGAGCTCAAGCGTAATGGGCAGATAGTATATTGTTAGTCAGGGATCCCAATCAAGAAGACGTGGCAGCCTAGTTGCGTCAAGTACAAGAGCAAGTCGACGAAGCGTTGCCTCAACTGCCCCCATAGCAACCGGTGTTACAGGACGCTGGTCCACCCCAACAGGCGAGCCCCGCTCAAATCTCTAACGACGAAGACATTGAGGTCGGTGGCGAAGCAAGAACGCACTCCTCCTTGTAGACCAACCAGCATGACACGGCTACGTCCTAATCGTACGATAGCTTTACGACGAGGATAGGTTATTGCCAGCTCAGGTGCAATGGGTGGACACCAATGAGACCGTAGCAAAGCTAGATCCGTCTGACGTTGCGGACTATAAATATCAACAGCGAGGAGGGAGGGGGGGGGGCATCTGCTACCATTCGGCCGATAGCACACCCTCAAGCGATTCACCGCCAACTCCGGGAACGAAGGCGAGCCCGTCACACGCATAAGCGCAACTTTGTGTGCGACCCACCCTGGAATCAGCGTGCTCAAGGGCGATGTGCTGAACACGCCTAGGATCTTGCCGTATGAGGTTGTCATCGTTGTATCCAGTGTAAGTCGAAACAAACCGGCCACCTATCCGCTATATTCCAACCTGTCGATCGTTCATATCTTAGGAACCCTGTTTGCGTACTCGGTCGTATCGATCTAGATGACGAGCTACTGCGTCCCAGGCGAACTATCGTCACCACTTACACCTGTGGGGAGGGATATCATTACTGGGCACCGTCAAAGCCCACACGTTCTGCAATATGCCGACAGCTGTGCACCCAAGTACCAGCGCACATGGACGATCATATTCTTTAGCGAATTTGGCGTTGTGCCTGCCTTGACGTGCACGAGGCGGCTTTAGGCAGCCAATGGAAACGTGGAATGGTCGTCTGCACGGATACAGGAGAACTCAACGCAGGTCACTTAGTCTAATCATATAATATTAGCCTCATGCGTCCAAGAGTGTTGGTGAACCTATGTCGTGTGGTCCGACTGAACGCGGAATGCGTATGGACAGATTTCATTTAAAAAAAAAATAAACTCTATACACCAAGCCCTCCGGTAAGCCAGACGACCAGCGGAGCAGTGCTCGTATTGTTTTCTCCTCGAACTGCCTTTGCAGCTTCAGTCCAACCGCGCGTCGATGAATCAGAAGTACTGATCGAAAGTAAGGGCAGGGCGGGGGGGGGGGTATATCAGGCCGATGCCGGGCGAGGGAGAGGTGGGGAATTGTGTATGAGCCTTCAGCGCTTGATCCACACCATCACTTTGGGGTACTTGGCAAAGTCGTACCCCCTCATCTTTAGCAGGTCGACCTCGCATTACGCGATGACTGCAGCCTTTGTTTTCTCCTCGAACTGCCTTTGTAGCTTCAGTCCAACCAGGTAGTACCCCGCAGTTTCAGGCCAATCGACCCCCTTCTCGTCGCCATCATTTTGGCGGATCGCTCAACGTAGAACCTTGTATTGCTGGCTCTTGATTGCAAATGGACAGACGTTATAAATGACGGACAAAAAGTTAGCAATGGCTATGATATACACCTTTGCCAGTCCAATACGAGACAGCAAGGAAAGCAACACGGGATTGTTTGCATGCAAATTGTTTTGGGCACAAAATAATATATTTAATTTGGGTGATTCCTACACAAATGAGATTAACCCCAGGGCAAACGAGATTCCGTGTTATTTTTCCTTATAACTACGCCCCATACTGCATGTCCTCCATCTTCAACGCGTCCGCGACGGCGCGCTGGCAGTGGAGCGCCATCGACACCACCAAGTGCCGACTCATGCAGCCGATCGACGAGTTGGCAGCGTCCTCGAGTAAGCACATCCTGGCCTCCGCCATGCTTCGGTGCGAACCCTGCGAGAACATCCGCTCCTATGATTCTAAATCGAATGCGCTATCTAAAGGCCCTGCTATCCCAAACACGAGAAGACTTGGCCCGACACATCGAAATTCGTATTATGATGTCCCAAAACAAAACATATGACCTAGAAACGCTTTGGAAACACAACCTACCAATTTTCAAGAGAGAGTAGCAGTTTAATGCGGCCCAAGATCTAATGGAAACCGTGATTTCCTCGATCATGATCTCACGAACGGCCATGGCACGCAACTGTGCCACTGTGACGACTGCAACTCATACTATTGTTGTTTGGAAGGCACCATGAACACCCATATATCTCACCGATGGAGCTACCTCGAACTCGGTAATACCGCCGAAGTAAGGGACTCTAGTCAGGCAGTTCGCCGACATGGCCAGCCCGTAAGGTACTCTAAGCTGGTCTCGCGCGCAGACGAGTACATAATTGGGTTAGTCGACGGCGTATTAAATATGCAGATGTTACTACACGTTAGTCTGTCAAATGGCCCCCGAGGCCAAGAGGGTTGCACTCTGGCGCCGATGATCCGTGCTGTCGAGAATGGCATGCTTGTTGTGATAACATAAGTCAATACACAAGATACGTGTTCGATGTCGGCATCCGTTGATGCGGCCAAGTATAGTTTCCTCGAGATTTTGCAATAATTGAAGATTTACTATTCACTCCTCGTTGATACAGAAGTTGGCCGACGATTTGTTCGTAAGCATGGTTGGGACCGCGAAGGGCTCGATATACGGTGAATAATGGACGCTCAAAACCATTATTGTACTGATTTTAGTTTCATATTTGACGCAGTTTCTTACTTTGCCGCTCATGATGATGTATATTTGCAGCCGCATCGTCTATTGCACACCCAATACATATTTTGTCGCGGGTCCTCCGCGTACTGAGGGATTTTCGTATGTCAACCTTGATCACTGAGATTTGAGCTCAATGATTAAACATGGCATTACTACACAGGCGACACGCCCAAAGCATGTTGCAGCTAGCATACTAGTTTGTCGTGCTCGTTAAGCGAACGTCTTCAGCGTAAATATAATATACTCTTCACTTCTATTGTTGCCGCCATGGCTCCTGTACTGCGCAAAGTGCCCAAGCGCAAGCGCTCTTCCCTGCCTTATCGGTCTCCTATTAATACCGAGTATTAAAGAGACTTGTACACTTGAAGGTTAGAGTTAAACTGCGCTTGCACGAAACTGAAGGTCCACCTCCAGGGAAAGAGTGGGTGTGGACCAAAGGCTCTTGTAGAGCAACTCCTTGCAGAGCAAGCTGCAAGGAGGAAGAAAGCCAGCCGCCTGTCCAGCAAGGTGCATTACACTAAGAAGCAGCTCGCCAAGGTAGGTTGGTGGGATGCTACAAGTATCCGGATGAATAGACCAAAGAAAGCGAGGATGTGGCAACGGAGGACACGCCCTCTCGAGGCGCAGTTTGAGTCACCGACCCTCGCAATTTGCAGCGAGCAACGGCGTTCGCTGGCCTTAACTGGGCGGACGTCATTGACCTGCAATGTCAATTACACCTTCAATGTGCGAGTCGCACTGGCGCACCGCAACACTCGAGCGAAGTAAACCCATTTCATTTGTCATAGCTAGGTCAGTAGCTTCAAGGCTGAACGGTACTTGACCATAGCAAGGCTTCATTTTAGAAGACGCAGGGCCATCTTGGTAGAGTTTGTTTCCCTTGACGTCTGATAAAGTAGAATATGCAACGAAATGTGATGGGGGCTGCGCACAGCAAGCTTACTTTCAGGAGCATAACAACTATCAGATAACAATAGTGAAACCATACAATAAGATTGGTCGAGTGACCTGCCAAACACAACATGATATAAGTGCTAGAAATTGTATGCCATCTTGACTACACTGGTTTACTTGCCTCCGACAACCCCATGCATGTCTGCAACCATATCATCCATCATACACAAGTAATTGTGGGCGTCCTCACTCTTTCCCAAGAAAACCGGAGGCGCCGCGTACGGCATGATTTCCGGCTGGGATGTTTGTACCTCTGGACATCGCGCAACAGCAAAAGCTACATTTCCTTAACTTTTCATTGGTTTTGTGTAATTGGTGCATGGCCTTCACTGGAACTACCACTATCAATTCTTCGACGATATGAATTGCCCCCCCCCCCTTTAAGCGCATTTAGAGCTGTTGGATAGCAGTACGTCTCGCATTGGTGTGAATGCATTTGCGACAGTGCCCAGTGAGACGTTGGCACATGTACAAACACAGGAAATATGCTGTCAAGCAATACGGGTTCCACGTAGAGAACGTATGCTAGTGGCTAGAGATCCAAGTAAGCGCATGCTTGTCAGCATTCCTTTATCTAAACGATATGGCGTACGTCATGAGACTTTCCATACGACGCTCTACTGTTCGATGCTACAGTTCGCGTTTGGTCTGGTAGCTTACAAGTATGACCGTGATATAAGTTCAGCTCCACCGAGTCGTGTAGGACAACTATGCACTCACATCAATTGCATCACGCCGTCGATCGCCCATCCCAGCTTCTTAGTGTTGCAGACCACTGGATATTCTCAAATGAGCGCTCTACTGATTTCTGACCGCCAGTTCACCGAAGGATTGCAATCTTGATTCGTGCAGCTGTAGTCTCTCGGGTGAGAAGGCACGTCGTGACCGTTCGCAGGATTGTTTCTCCTGTGAGCCTAGCCAATACCCCATATCTGCGAAAACGACAAGAGAAGAGTGCCTCAAGCGCAATGGCCTATCCGAGGTACTACAAAAACCTCGGCGCTCTAGTGCCTCTAAGTTCCAAACCTCTGCTAAAGGTACCTGGCTAACGCGCCAATATCGATGGCCCACAAACTAGTACGTAGTATATGGTAATCGTGCCGCCTTGGCAGAAGCATGAATAGTCCATCGTGACGCTGGATGGACTTCAACACCCCCACGTGGCCGAGAACAGCTGGATGATCGTAATGGCGTTGAGAACGGCGATTACCTTCTGGGTGAATTAGCTCTAGTGGCATACTACGATGGGTATTTCCCAAAACATGGTCTCCCTCCACCTGCCATGTCCCTAAAGGTGGTCTGCACCAAACTAGCGTGGTACACATATATTTAGTACCGCGCTGGGTGGTTGCGGTAGCGCCGGGAAGTGCACTGGCAGGCGACTCGTGCTAGGACGCGCTGTTGGCGGAGCACTTTCGGCTCTACGACAACGCGCTGCTGCTGGACATGCATGTCGCGCTGCTGGTAAAAATGCAGGACGTGCTGCAGGTCGACAAAAAGCACTAGCTGCTCACGGAGGACGTGCTGCACGTGGTCAAGGAGGACGCAGTGTTGGTGGACATGAAGGACGTGCTGCTGGTCGAGTACTTGCTTCTCGCGGAGGAGGCGCTGTTGGTAGACGTGAAGGACGTGCTGCACGTGCTGCTCGTCGAGGACGCGCTGTTGGTAGACATGAAGGCCGTGATGCTGGGGGAACCCGTGTGGCTCGTCGAGGACGCTTTGCCGGTGGACAAGCAGGACGCGCTGTTGGCGGAGCACTTGCTGCTAACGGTGGACACGGTGCTGGTGGAGAAGAAGGAGGGGCTGCTGGTAGAAAGGGGGAACTTACTGTTGTCGGTGTACATGCTGCTTGCTGTTGGACTAAGAAGAGATTTAGCGGTGTATGATGATATGATTTTTTTGTTTGTTTTATTGTTCTGTTTGTTATGAGAGAAGATATGGAATGTCCAGACGATTTTCGGATGCTGCGTGGCTCAGGCCGGCGCTTGATAGATCTGCTGGCGAAGGATATGTCGTGGCAGTCAGTGGTGTTGAGGCCAGTGGTGATAAGATTGAGGCTGGTAATATCGTTTTACCGACAGTGATATCTACCGTGTGCACTCTCGCAGCTTGCTAGGAACACGTAGTTATGTTGTGTCGGCCCCGTTGACCACAGCCCCTGCACCTGTACGTTTTACCTCCGGTTGCTTCTCCGCCACTTCGGATTCTACTTGTCTTGAGGCGACCTGGTGGCCGGTACAAAGGTGACGCCAAAATATTGTTATCTGTCGAGATGCAATTGTCAACTTTAATTCTAACAGCGAAATCTTCAAATCTCGATCGATATGTTGTAAGTAAATACACAGAGTGAAATGCTTCCGATTCGCGAATGTTTTGACCGGTTTTTCTCAGAGCAGCAATTAAATGACGACAGGGAATTTCGAATTGGGCGAATGTGTCACACGTGCAAGTCACACTAGCAATATCCACATCATGATGTGACCCGAACTCAGCTCTACTCACAGTGAAAATTGTTTCTCAGCACTCATCGACCGAATAACTCCCTGCTTCTCTACGCTCGATTTCTCGCAAAATAGTTGGCGAGTGGAGTAAATTGCCGATCCTGAGCTAACCACTTGCGAATACGTTTCCGCCGAGCCGTAGCTTGTGACATCATCGACTTCATAGCCAATTGCAGCATACCAAAAGATGTCGCCTTGCGGAGGCCATGACGTTATTGTCACTTTCAACGAAATTAGTAGACCTCCAGTTGAAAAGAGGTGCTGACCTTAAACGATCCGGGTCATCGGAAACGTAATTGGGCATATTAGTCCATACACAAAGCAATCTTACTAATATAGTCTCTGACATCCTTGTCATACCTCAACTGTAGTTTGTCAAATGCAGACTCATGCATGTGCTTTGTCTTTGAACCGTGGACGTTGAAAATCAAATTCTCGATTTATTTTCCACGAATTTTAAATTCTTTGTGAACATTTCGGATAATGTGAATAGTACAAAACTTATGGTTGAGAAAGATACCATGTACTGCAAGTTTTTCAGCAGTTCCCAGAATGTGCCCTCGATCAGTGAAAATCGCTATAGTGGAGAATGATATACCAGCGGCAACACAGTGCTAAAAAACACTGAATGTTGTCTTCGTTTTCGGAATGAACAACAGCAAACGCGGCAGTTATATTGTTTCCATTTCCATCACGACCGATAAGAGTCAGTATGACACCACGATACTTCTCATTCTTCGAATGCGCTCCATCGAAACCGTACATCGGAAAACAATCTCTTAAACTGTTCACAGCTGAACCGAGTGCGATAAACGCCCAAAAAAAGAACGATCATTGGTATCAACATCAAAGTCAACCCGTGAACCTGGATTCTTCGTTTGAAAAAGTTCTAATAGCGAAGGAATCAATGAAAAAGATTTTGACCATTTCACATCAACGCGAGACAAAACCGCGTATTTTGCCCTGTACAACACACTTCGAAGGTACTGAATATTTACCCCATTGAGCTCATGGGATAGCAACAGGATCTTGCTCATTGTTGCTGATTTGTTGGAAGTCACGGCTACAATGAACGAGTGTGTAGCTTCTAACATTTTTTGCGTGGTTGTGCGAAAGGATGTACACGTATCAGAATACCTCCATGAAGGCAACGTAGAATTTATATTCTTGCTGCGAATTTTTCCGTCTCCGTATCACCACAGTCCAACCGCAATTTTCACTGTCCGAGCAGATGTAAGACCTCTTTTTCCCACCCGATTTTTAAGAGGCTGGACGTGCTTGATGTTGTAGTTATATTGTTGAAGAAATTGTGTGGTCGCTTTCACCGACGGAAACTGTCACCAACCGCGACTGAGTTGCGAGCATTACGCCGTAAGAGGTCAATCAACGGAGGATGATCGCTCTGCATCAGCTAGTGTTGTTGTTGTATTACGTAGTCGCGTCAATCTTTCTAGTGATGAAAGCAATTAACCCTTTCGCGGTAGAAGTGTATATTTTTCGCCCATATAGAGCGTTTGCAAAACACGGTGTGAAAACACCGCCTACATGGGCGCATCGTGTGCCCTTTTACACAGGTTCAACCGTTAATGCACCATCTTTTATGACAAACAATAAACAGTACAATCAGTAATCATCAAACCATACAAATTAAGTTGAATGCATAAGATCGTTGTGCATCTGCAAATCACTGCAGGTACTATGTTACAAGAGGCATGCGAAATGAGTACCGTGATTTCCCTTATGGGCGTATCCTGCGCCCTTTTAGAAGCAAATTACTTAGGCTTGTATAGTATAATTAAGACAAGATGCTCGCGAAAGGGTTAAACTGATCCAAGCACTCCCACACTGGTACGCGCGCACGAAACACCTTCCGAGTCTGGTCGCAAAACAATTCAATTCTAAACTCGCTATCCTAACAATAGTTCTAGATCCCCACCATAAAAAGGAGACAAGAAGACAAACTCTACCAGCAACCATGAGAAACGACGCATCCTCGAACAGCGTCACTGCCATAAGCAGCGACGCCTCCTCCAGCTCCGTCTTCTGCACGAGCGGCAACTCGTTCATCGCAAACGCGTTGAAGATCTGCATCGACTTCTGCGATAATATCACGAGCAGCAAGCGACCGACAGCGCGTCCTCCGCGAGCAGCACGTGCTCCACCTGCAGCACGTCCTTCATGTCCACCGACAGCACGTCTTCCTTGACCACGTGCAGTACGTCCTCCGTGAGCAGCTAGTGCTCCTCCGACAGCGCATCTTGCTTGTCCACTAACAGCGCGTCCTCCGCGAGCGGCACGTGCTCCACCAGCATCACGGCATACATGTACACCAACACCGCGTCCTCCTTGACCACTCAGATCGCAACACAGCACGGCCTCTGTGAGGAGCTAGTGCGCCTTGTCCACAAGCAGCGCGTCCTTCGTGACCCCCGGCAGGGCCTCCTACTTGAGCTGCTAATGCCCCACCAGCAGCGCGCTCTTCATGTCTACCAGCAGCGCGTGCTCCTTGACCACATGCAGCGCGTCCTTCGTGAGCAGAAGTGCTCCACCAGCAGCGCGCGGCCTCCTCCATCAGCTGGGGCTTATCCCCGGTGCGTTGCAGTTGCTGCTACCACACAGCGCCGCACTAATACGGTGTGTGCCACACTACTCTAATGCAGGGTCCACCTTTTGGGATATGAGGGGGTCCACGTTTTGGGCAATACCCTACTAGTTGGGATTGGGAGCGCTGTTGAGAACGCCTCTGTCAACAACAAAACCGGCAGACATATCCACAGTTGGAGAGAGGATTTTTCAAATCGGCGAGGCTAGCCTTTGTGGAAAAGATCACACACGTGAGTGTTAGAGCCTGGCTGATGCAGATGAAAAAGCGCCTGTTTCTGGCGATGGTGCCGAATTGGGTACAAGTGGCGAAAATAGTAAATCACACGAAACACATTTTGAAGTAATGCTTTGGTCTGGTGGATAATCGTGCCGAATTGGGTACAAGTGGCGAAGATATTAAATCACACGAAACACATTTTGGAGTGACGCTTTGCTCTGTATGTAAATCTAGATGCTCTACAGACGGACGTTGTACGGAGTGCAACGCATTCATGCATCAGTTTTGCTCTCTTGGTCTTGTTGCTTTAGCTCCGTACCATCTGTGGGGAGATCATGGAGAATTTTGGGGATCACTGCTTCTGCACTAAAACCTGTTACGAAGGCATGAGCCGATCGTCGACCTCTCAACGTACGACCTCATCGACAACGTTCCCCGCCTTGTTTGCGCGAGGGAGCAGGTTAGCACCTTTCCGCGCCATCCGCATAGGACCTTGGGCAAGCGCTTTTGCATGTCTCGGATTTGCACTGCAGTAGCTGGTAGTTCATCTTGTGCTGGGTAGTATCGGTGCAGAAGTGTACGGGCTTGTATTCGCCTTGGTAACGCGCGTCAACTTCCGTAATTCAAGCAGCAAAATCACATCAGCCTCCGCTAAGGCGAACGCCAGCTCCCTCTAGTCGAATTTCTTCGGCATCCACGTCGTGAAGGGGAGTTGGATTCACCGAATATGGGGGCACTTGTTGAGGTGCTTGCAGTATGCAATTGAAACATTTTTATTAAACAATGTGTATGGAATAAGCAAAATTGTTAAAATTAGTAGTTTCGCAATAAGGTGTCTTCTGTAACGAACCCGGGTGTGTCTTAAATGCAGTCACTTCTTGGTATTTAATGCTAAGGGTCAGCAATAAATATCAAGTCGAGATCATAGTGCGTTGTTGAACCAAACTCTGGCGGAGTTACAGCTCTATAGATATGGGCAGGGGCAGAAATCAGAGGGATCTTAAAAATGAGAGCAGCGTATGACCGATTTCAGCTATTGTCGCCCCCATTTCGCGCCTGAAACTCAGGAGCTCATGTAACTTTGTCCAAATTTGGGGGGGGGGGTCGACCCCCACCTCCCGATAAAGCTAGCTCCCTCAGCGTTGCCTTGGGCTCATTTCCGCTCGTCGCCTACAATTTTTATCGGGTTTCTACAGCGTGCTTACCTACTTCTATAACCCACGCAAGCAACGTAAAAAACTGTTGTTTTTAATTATACATGCTATGTTTTATTTTATTCAGGCCTCTTCGCGCAACATTCAGTGGTGATTGGTTTTTGATGTTGCTCCTGGAGGAGAGAGTCAATATTCACCAGTATTTTTTGTTCATTGTGGTGTTCATCCGTAAACATTTGTATCACGGATCCATGTATACAAGAATTCACAGCTCTAGCCTAGACGATGCTAATTCGAAGGGATGGGTGCCGCTTTCAAAGAAAAAAATAGCAGGAAAGGTTCTGAGAGAACAGGTTCATAATCTACTGAAGATATATTCGCAAGTTATCTCATCACAACGTTTTTATTTTTATGATTAAGTATCCAGAAATAGATTATTTATGTGCCGAGTTGTGTTGTCGGTAATTCTCTGGATTCATAATCCAGAGAATTGAGGGATCCCTGCAAACTAATATCTGCGTTAAGAATCTAAGTTAAACGAATGTTACCTGTGTTGCAGCACGCTTAGCTAAGTACGACAATTTATAGCAGATGTTACGTGAATATCCACCCAATACTCATCAAACATAATACCCGCTCAACGGGAAAAACTTTGGAGCATCGGAGCTGAAAAGGCACAAACATGTGGAGCAGTAAAGCGGACGACGACGTGGCTAATAATACTGCACGAGTCTCGCGCGGACACGCCTGAAAAGGGTATTATAAATAATACTGCACACGCATCGTCACTCCACAAACATGCCAGCCTACCTCTTCAACCTTTGTCGGCTTCACCTATAGAATCGCCTACGAAGATGCAGCACCTCATCGAGTACGACGCTACTTCTATTGTTGCGCGGCCCTACAACGCCGCTGAGCTGCGAGTTCCGGACTCAAGTTCGTATATCCATAACCCATGCACTTCTAGCAACGCTGCATCACTTGACACGTTTCGACACGCAGCACGACAACATCCCACTCAAGCCGAATCGCACGTTGGTTTTCGCACGTTGGTTTTGTGCTGCATATCGATACACAGCCGGTGGGTGATAACGAGTACTTCCTCGGCTCGTCACCGTAGAGTACCCACTTATCCGAATCACCTGCGGAGGAAGCCATTCATGAATGTACATTTCGCCATGGGTTCAATCTGACTAGGAAGCAAAGTGAAGAAAACAAAAAGTAGGGCGAAGTAATTTACACGTTGCCCGCGTGTGATTGCTGGGGTCAAGCGAAAAACACTAGCCGCTTGCGATGAAGAGTGTTTCAGGCCCGACAGGAGCGTAGGCCGTACCGGCTGCCAAATGAGAATTAAAATTGTGCCATGAGACAAGAGCAACTCAAAGGGTGAATGGAAGATTATGTACACACGTGATAGCAGCCATGTTCACAACCACCCTCCAAGTCATGACATCCGTGTACATGTATTGAATCGCCCACGATCGATATGGGATATACGAAACGACTCATGACGTCAAACCAGCAAACCATAAACGGTTTTATTGCAGAGGGTATCTTAACATTAAGGACTTAAGGGAAACGGTCCGTTAGGGGCCGGATTTCTTGCCGCATTTGGCAATGGCGCTCCAGGCATTGCTTGGCGACGAAACAGAAAATTCTGGCCTTGCGCGTCGGCAATCTTTTAAGCTTGAACTGGGCCCTGTGCCAATGATATCGTGGATCGAAGCCTCCTTCCAAAACCTCTCTCTGGTCGATCTAAACCAATTGAAGGTCGGAATTTGACTTATATTCAGTATGGTCTGCAGATCAACCGTCAACGTCTTTGAAGTAATTGGTCTATTGCCATACAGCATATTGTGATCTTTTAGGATTGGTTTATATATATTCAAGAGTGAATCCACTTTAGAAAACGCTGGCCACTCAGGTGCGCACACGCGCACCGCAAGTGAGCAGGATGGCGTACCGGTCGCCGGCTCCCACATAGCCCCAAGACCTCCGACCCTCCACGCGTCTTCTATGTTTGTTTAAGCGTTCTGGTTCGTGGCTCACGTCCTTCAAAACGTCCAAGCCGTCTCCTGTGTCGCCTGGCAGGGTGGGTGCCATGCTCTCCGATTGGACAGTGCTGAAGATGGCATCTTTAGCAGCACTTTGAAGGTATCGCCCGGCAGGGTGGGTGCCATGCTCTCCGATTGGACAGTGCTGAAGATGGCATCTTTAGCAGCACTTTGAAGGTCAGTGGCGGTCCCTGAAGTGGTGCAATGACCGTTGCAAGGAGCCCACTCGAGCCAGAGCTGTATTTATCCAGCGTGACCCATGCTCTTTCTGGTTTCACCATAGTAAACGCTAGTTCAATTGTGATTCTATAAGTTATCACTAACATTTTTGATCCGTATCATCGCCTGAAATTCAGAGATGATGTCCTTTCTTTCTTTGGAACTCAGCACCTCCGTGTCATAACGGCCCGCTATGTCCGTGATCGCATGTCGGATGGACTTCCAAATCGTCTTCTTGGTCCCTCCATCGTCGATGAGCAACTCAGTTAACTCAGTTCTGTTGGTCCTGTACCTGGATGAGGATTTTTGATCCGCATCTGCGTGCCAGATCAATCGGCGCCCGCTGTCTGCTAAACAATTTCTTGCGAATTCTTCGCCGGCCAGGTACTCCAGCAAGTTGTCTGGAAAATTGATCATGACGTATTCTAATCTAGGTTTGAACTCGCCGACCGGGGATCCAAGACCTCGTAGAGTACTTTTGAAACCCCTAATTCTGTACTTAACTCCTCGGCGAGTGAATCCATACTGTAGACCTTCGCTCCCTTGCAAAGGCTGACAGTTTTGCCAAGCCGCTCGAGTTTTAGCCACTTACCAGCCTTTGAAAATTTCCATTCACGCCTCGTTTTACAAGTGAGATTTGAGATTTCACCATTGCAGATTCAATGATATAGTTTTCTTCGCTACGAGACCCTTGCGTTTGCTGCTTCCTCCCGGGCTTGTTAACACCCGAGCTTCCATTGCTAACCTCTATTTATTGAAGGACTTGGTGTGTCAGCTGTCGACCGCCCACAGATATTTGCTTGCGTATATTATCCAATTTGTTGTGCCGCGGTGCTAGCAGCAGTATCTCGTCCTCGGCGACAGATTTCAGTTGCAGCCATGCGGTGAGCTATACGTGTCGTGGCGCCCGCTTCCGCGTGAAAGTGGCAAGGCGCGTCTTCATCTCGACCAGCGACAGTGGGAACAGCCCACAAGTCTTAAAACCTCGCTCGAGATTGCGACCGACCTTTGCGTCGCGGGATCGAAGCTGACACTGACCGTGGAAAGAATAGTTATTCTTCAAAAAGCTTAATGTTCATGTTGCCCGATGGTGAGGTGGTCACAGCGGCACCAGGAACCACACAATTCGACATCAACTGAGACTTGATGGTATTTCCGTGTAGGATAAAGCAGTAGCCATATCGAAACCAGCTGTGTTCCCACACGCAACAACTGTAAGATGGAAGGTCGCTGCTGGCTCTATTCTCCATACGTTGCTTGATCTGCGGTCAGCGACCACGTTCTTGCTCGCGAGCTTTTTCCGGAAGCCAGTTTGACACATATTGAATTGCCGGATGTGGTCGAGTTTCAGCTCGATGGCCAGCCTTGCTAGAGTGTTTACCAGAGTGGATGGATCAGCAAAAAAGATGCAGTTGCGCTTCACAGCTAGCGACCATGCTGATCGCTCCGTTAGAGAATGGAAATGCTCCTTAAATCGCTTGTGCCACCCCTCTCCAATACGTTTACCACTACATAGCAATGCAACCCCCTCTGCTTTTTGAATGATACCAGAACGGCTAACAGGATGTCCGACGAGTTGTCGTCCAAAGCCATGTCGTAGAGGTGTTGTTCCGCGTCATCGGGGAGGAATGCCTTCGTCCTAGTCGAGCAGCGGTCAGATGCATCCCTTCCTTTGCAGCCGCCAGCCCTTTCCGGATGGTTCGTCCGTGAATATCGGAAGCTTGGCCGATTGCGCCGATGGAACAGCCCGTCTGAACGAGGGCGATGGTGGCATGCTTTTTTTCGCGGCGTAATACTATCCATGGTGCAGATTTGGAAAATTGCATCGTTTGAGCATTATCGTTGAATGATAATGCTCAAACGATGTTTGTGGTAACGCTGCTCTACCACAACCCAGTCCGTTGATCTCCGCTCCCGCCACCGCCACTAGTTTTCCCGCCAGAAAAACGGCTCATAGATTTGTGTAGGTTTCTTTAATAAAACGTTTTCAACGGGTGATATACAGGGAAGCAGAAAGTATCCTTTAATAAAACGTTTTCAACGGGTGATATACAGGGAAGCAGAAAGCATCCTAGTCATTGACCTAACCCAGCACAACCCAGCTACACCTGGGCAGTACCCACTCTCAAGAAAATGTCGATGGGCAATGGCGTGAAGTTGCCTCGATTGCTCGTTACGGACCAAGACGTCGCTTGTATGAACACTTCGGAGGTCGTGTTCTCTACCATTCCAAACCTCGTGTGGCGATGACAGGTCAATCGAAATGTCGAGCCGCATGTTCGGAAAGAGCTCGGTGAAGTGAAGTTAGCGAGAACCGACCTCTTTAACAGAACAAAGAGTAATACATGAAACGATGCGTTCTCGATGCATATTACGCAGTCCTGAAACAGACACAGTAAGAAATCGACCGACTTTGCGGGATTTTGCGTCAAATGCACAGTAGTATGAAGTATTTGGAAACTACTAGCATACAATAAAAAAAAAGCTAAAGGTTGGATTGACAAGTGCATCCAGTTCGTTTGTCTGTATACATCCACGGTTGAAGAGACACATGTTCATATCAAGAGGTGGTTGGATTCGTCGAAAGGCAGAATTTACCCTGGTGGAAATCAGCAGCAAATGCATTGAGCATTGATGTGCAGAGCGACGAGAGTAAGGTCTCCTACTGTGGTAAGCATTTTTTTTGGGTCAACCGCTGCGCAGGTCAAATTTGGGTCAACACTTTGTTTGGGTCAAAATTGGATCAAAAGAGGACGACCATTTTCCTCGGTCAAAATTGGATCAAAAGTTATCACCAGAAAAAGGTTTATTGAAAATGTCGGAGATAAACGTTGTTCAACAAAGTACAGATGAACCCCTCGATATGCGCAGTACGCTTACAAAGTGGTTTCCTATGGAACCAACCGCAAGGATCAGTCTGTCGTGCTGATTTGTTGCTAAAATACTCAAGGTAGATGATCGGATACGAAATCCTTGGTTATGTCTCAGATCCGACGGAGGACTTCCACACGACACTTATCTCGAGCATCGAGCTCCTCTGTAGGTGTGGGATTTCACCCCACGCCACCTGATAAACAACTGTCTATCTAGGCGCATGCCCTATGGGGCATACTAATTTAATACTGCAAAATTTTTGGTACTTGTTTGTGGACTCTTGTAAATTAATACAAAATTGATGTACACATATTATTAAATATGAAGGGTATCATGATTTCAAAATAGTGAGGTTCGCTGAGGGTCAATTATGGTCAAAGTTGATCCTGATTTGACCCATGAAACGAGTTGACCCAAATTTGACATGCGCAGCGGTTGACCCAAAAAGAATCCCTCCCCTACTGTGTCTGAGATCCAACTTCTTCTTGTGTCGTCGAAAAGTCATTATGCACGGGTTGAAGTAGACTCATTGTCTTTGTAAGCTAGTTATCAAATACATACATGGGTGCTACAGATACCCCAAGCCACACGAATAGATGAAGCCATGCACCGGTTCATTTCGAAGACGTCAAGGGCGCTCTTGTGTTACGAGATGATGCGTATTTATTTATCTGATTATTTCGTCTTCCTCCAGTCTAGCGGCTTTAATGAACACTGGTGAGTTCGAAGCAATGGAACATGTGAGTTAGATGAATCCTCGGTCCTGCCACACATTTGCAACGTCATCGTGCTCCTACGAAGCGGCCTTCACACCAAGCTGGCTTCGGGGCTAACAGCGGTGAGAACCTTCCCAGTTTGAGACAATCGATTCTGAGTCCGCCTCCTCCGCACTGGCTGAGCATACTGGACTACAGGATCTAACAGAGGAAGGCGTTCTAGATGGTAGTTTAGTCCTTGACGCGCACCTTCCTACGCAGGTTTGAGTTGATAAGCACGAAAAAGATTCGTCCTCGTGTCCGCGGTACAGACAACGACTTACACTTAATGGCATCCTCTATATTAAATGTACTCGAAATATAAAACCCGGCAAAGTTATGTTTGGACGAAAAAATATTTTTTGTACAAAACCCAGAAAATATCCATGTGCAAAAAACGATGCTACTATCAGATCAATACCTCAGGATACCATGGAATTGCTTTCTCAAAGCTACGAAGTACGGTGGTTTCCGCTAATTCTTCCCAGATCACAATTGTAGCCTTAATGGCACCGATGCGCTTTTGTTTTGCAGTGCCTCCTGTAACACCACGACACTTTGACCGAATTTTTGCTTTTAGTTGACCAATCACGCCAACGTCGAGCGGTTAACATACCGCCATAGTATAAGGCGGAAAAGGAACCACCGTATCATGTTTCTTCGGCTACGACCCGCTGAGCCTCCTCCGAAACATGTGAGTCAAAATTTTCAAGGAGGGGGACAGCGGGTCCATCGATTTCATGTTTTAACATATTACTTGCATGAAATCTCCATCCTACGGCGTCCATTCACGCATGTGCCGGGCGGGTAATGCGGCAGCTCGTCGATGTCGATATCGCATTCGAGCTTTCCTCGGATGATGAAGATAACTGGTAGCGTGTACCCTAAAACAAAACAAAATATTGACTATGATAACAAACAGACTGATTAAAACACTAAAATCGTACCATCACTGCGAACACTAAGAACTGCTTTTATTCGGCCAGTGTGCTTCGTCATCTTGGCAATTCGGGCAGGGTCTTTGCGGTCTTTGACAGCCCAAAAGCGTGTCGGCGGCATATCAAAGTTGATAGCCGTTTCATCCACGTTAAAAGCATCGTAGGGCACCAGGTAGTGTACTTGCCTCAAAGCTCAAAATAGAACTCAGCCCGTTTCCAAGCAGCTCTACCGTTGGGAGTTTGGCTTCTTGTATTTTTTAGACGTAAAGTCGTAGCTAAATAATAACGAACATCAATATAAACAATTATTAACCGATTAAAATGAAATATTACCTCATGACAACAACTTTACCGTTTGCAAATGCGTTGGCACATGCGCTCAAGAGACTGCTCAGGGCTCTTGTGGCTGTCCATGCAGATTGCACACCACTCCGGCTCTAGCGGCCTCGTGTTGTCGATCATTGGATGCGTCGATAGGGCCTAAACATACCGCAAAAAGTATTATCTCGTAAAAGTGCGTTCTAAAATGATACAACCGACCTTTTCATCTCTGCGTGTGTTCTTCATAAACGTAACAAGGACTGGGACGCTAGGGAATATTTTATTGCGTCCCTGCCCCTTTCGCTAAATAATAGCACAGTTCTGGTTGTTGATTCGCTAAAAATGGTAAATATGGAGGCCTTTACTAATGCCGGCTTTTTAAGTCTGCCGGCTTTGTAAGTCGTTGTATGTACTGCTCCGCATGTGTGTACCTTTTCCGCTCCGATGTTTCCAAGTTTGATGCTCCGAAGCCCTCCACTCATTATTTATCGGCCTAGAAGTAACCCCCCCCTCGTAATTCTATACTAAAATTTCGTAAATTACTGTTAGTATTAGGGGCATAATATGTGGATGTCCGAACTGTGTTTTTTTTTTAATTTTGGTGGAGAAAACCGGGTGTTCGATTAGCCCCAGAGTTCAATATTTGGTATACAGTCTTCTGCTTCAATAAAGAACACCGAGAAACCCCAATAAAGAACACCGAGTAAATAATATCCTTTAGGATTGTATTTAAGCGGTTATCAAGCAACCATGAAACTACTATGTCTTTGAACCTCTCATCTAGCATTAACCTTTAGGGTTGATTATATATCAGGTGTTCTTTATCGAAGCAGATGTCTGTGTCAAATATCTAAGATCATGATTGGCTTGAGCTCGGTGAGACCTGTATAAATCCACTATATTTGATAACTTTTCAACGGTTTTTAAAAAATGGCGTTTGGGGTGACTCAAAAAGGTATTGAAGTATGACTATTTCCGATGCACGTATTGTATAGGATCTAGTCAAAAGTCTTATAAGCAATATGTTCAAACCGCCGCACAATCGCCCGAGCGTATACCGGTACTACTTTGTATATCTGCTCGTTTAAGAACGAACGTATGCGGCTCCTCGGTGATTCCAAATTGAACTAGGGAATTGTATGAGGTGATGCTTGAAACCGACCCGACTCGCAAATTTAGAAGAGTATATTAGCCGCGCCAACAGACTTGCGCTCGGTATGCTCTTGGTGGAGGGGTCGTTCAACAGCAACAGAGAAACTGGAGCAATTCCCGCATATTGTTTAGCAGGAAAAAAATCCTATTTTTAGGAGCTGTCGTTGATTTTGAGATGTCATCCGCCACTCGCAGCCATCTAAAAAAAACAATCCAGATTCCGCATTATGAGCTCCTGTAGCGCTGGCAGAACAGTACTTGTGCTCGCGCTCGCACTGGCCACTGGAGGCGTCGAACAGAAGAAGAAGCGCCAGTGCGGACATAATTACCTAGCCAGAGCTGATCTCCACCCTGAACCACGCATTGGGACGGCTTTGGATGCACTCTATAGCGCTCGAAACGACAAGGCTTTTATCAAAACGACCTGCGTCGACGTCCGCACGTTCCACTTCATGCTAGACCGCTTCGAGCCAAGGTGCGTTTGGTTCTGGTGGTACGACAAGAAGAGGTGGGTCTGAACGTGCTGAATTTTTCAGATGGTGCTCCACGCCGATACCGAAACCAGTAGTTGCTGAAGACGGCGAGCCGGGACAAGAGCGACGCTCACTTTCAGCAACTGCAGCTCTTGCCCTCGGTCTCACCTATCTTGGCTCATCGATCCCGAGCATTTGCTGTAGCAGATATTCGCATGGAGCCTTCGATGTGCAGTCGCTACTTGTTGTTCTCGTTGCGGATCATCGTCGAGGTGTCGCAGACAATGCCCGAAGCGACAACTCGCTGGCCTGAAACCCAAATAGACTTCGTGGACTATCCTGAGATGATAAACCTTCGCCACTCGCTGTTGAAAAAGAGGTTATGCTTTGTGGATGGGCCCAACATATCGATGGCGACTTCCAATGACGATTATGTCCAGAACGCATACTACAGTGAATGGACCTGCATGCACTATTGTTCAAGTGTGCTGGCTCTTTCTCCTGACTGGTGTCTTTTTTTTTTAGCCTTAACGCTCTAGGAAGTTGGCACGATGCTGCTGTTGCGCGACTGTACGATAAACTCATGCGTCGTACCCACGAATGAGACTACGCTATCGCTGACACAGCCTTTCTTCACAATGAATCGCGTATGAGCGGTCGGGTCAAGACGCCCGGGTGAAGAACTCAAGTGTTGTGCGCCAACTCCAACAGACAGGAAGAATGTCGGAGTACCGGCACCTACTGCGGCTCAATACACAGCTAGGTTTATCTTGCCAAGCCACAAAATGGGGTGTACGAGCGCTCCAGGGCTGTTTTGCGCGTCTTAAAATATAGCTCATGATCACAAGCACAGGCTTGTTGTTCTCAGCGATTCACGCGTGGCACCTTTGGCAATTGATGGTTGTGCAGCTAATCATCATCAGCCACATCACGGTCATATGCTACCTAGACTTCATCAGCTACCAGGAGGACAATGTCTTTCTGGTATTCATGACGTCGGCCGACACCAGCGGCTGCCAAGCCTGCATGCGCTTGCACCAAGTTCGCACTCGCCGCGTTGGGATTAACCAGATTTGAACCGTGTATGAGAAAGTCTGGCGCGGGGGTGACCTCACCGATGCGATGATCTACGAGGACTTTACTCGAATGATGTTTCGAGAGATTGATAGTGTAATGGGCTTACTTAAGCCCAATACTTAAGCTTACACGTGAGCCCACGTGTATGAGGAAGCGTAGGTGTATTCAACTTAGATTAAGTATACTTGAGTCCACAAGTATAGTTAAACCTCAATAAACGTACAATTAGTAGCGTTTGTGGTATATGATAACTGAATTGAATGTTAACTTTGGTTTCCTCCTAAACCTGATATCTATAAAGAGAGTTCTTCCAACCACTTGTTAGCAGATTCTCTGGCCTAATGCATCATTGTTATTGGTAGAGAGATGTTGATTTCTACCAATAGTATTGCTTCCTAATACAAATAGAAACCACAGTTTGATGTTGGTCTACCGGAATGTATCCACTAGTGTATCTTCCACTAAGGTGGAGGTTAATCGAATGTGTAGCAAGCACATTGCTCGCTATTACCGTGTGAACCAGCGGATCATCAATATTCAGGCATAGGCAAGCTAGTTAATTCAAAAGACGACGTCACTACATTTATTAAGTGCTGCTCTTGAGATCTTGCAACTTCTTCATGTGCTACTACTACTGGTATGAACTGCTTGCAGTTCCGCCAGGCTTCTCTGCAAACTACACTAACCCTCATTGTTGTCACCACCTGCACAACCGACCGAACGACGCGCACCCCGAGCTCCGCGTGAAGACGTGTCTGCACATGCTCCAGCGCTCGTGTTGTCTCGCGTTCTTGCTCAATAAATTCCCGATGTCGAGCGCGTTCTGTTTCAAGTATTTATTTCACATGAGTATACTTTTCTTTAAAATGCTCCAGCTTCTCCTCAAGTTTTTCAGCGTTCTTCCTGTCTTTGCTCGCTTTTGTTTCAACTTATCCAGCTGGATTTGAAAGAGCCTCTCTGCGGCGCACTCACAACGGACTTGAGCATTTTTGTCGAGCTCACGAATGACTGTATCAGCCGTAGTAGTTTTTCTTTTCGTCCTTCCGGCCGGGTTTGACCTCTTTGAGCCCGCGGAAGCGTTGCCATTGCTGGTGCTGGCGGGCTGACCCCGCTTCTTTTTCGATGAATTCATCGTTGAGCGCGCTGGTGCTTCACGTTGGCGAGTCACAGTTCGTTCGGCTAGTGGTGCTGAGGCCGATGTATGCGATCTAACGCCGCGGTGAGTTGGGTCAGAAGCCCCAGCGGAGGGCGACCTCGATTCGGCCCGTCGGCGAAGGCGTTGGAGAGATGGCGGAGTTTGGTCGTGGCATGGCGGGAGCTCTTGACCGTCGAGCGATGTAACTGGCTGCCGCTGTGGAGGTTGCTGCTGTACAGGGTGGACTTGTGAAACCGCATGAACTGGTTTTCATCATGCAACAGTGAACGATGCCAGTCATCTGCACTATTCTGGTGGAAAGAATGCAGATTATGTGCTGAAGTACCAGTGTTAAGCAGACGCAGCTCCGGAAAATCGACAGCGGTGTCTGTCGTAGCCGTTATATACAGTGGATTCAGCGTTCAGCGATAATGAAACCGTCACAGCAACTTCACACTCAGTCCGCTCGTGTTGAGTCGTGCTACCTTCGTACTCACCTGCCGACGCTGAACACGATCCCGAAGCTGGCGCGTCAGCATCATGGTGGCGCTCATCGTCAGTTTCAGAGTTATCTAGGGCACCACCATATACACCACTTTCCTCGTCACTCTGCTCGCCATTATCGATGTTTTCGTCGTGCTCCACGCACTCTCCAATTGCTCGCTGGACCCGACGAGACTCACGCTCGGCCAAAGTATAGCTCGGTTCCCCACTTGGTTCAACAGGCCCTGGAACTTCTTCTTGATTGAGGGGAGATCACGCGGCGCTCGACCAATTCGCTTCGCGTAGATTTGATAGCTCTAAAGACCGAGCTCCCACTCGTTCGCCCCGATTGCCAAAATCGTCTCGATATAAGCCAGGAGAGCGGTCAAGTCGGACTCGATGCGCCGGGTAATCTTCGGCTGGATATTTTAAATCGGTTACTTTTCAATTTTCGATCGGACACTTAGTAAGATACACGCTCGATCGGACACTTTTGCAGGGTTACTCTGGTTACTACTAGTGACCTATCGAACAAGCAAAGTGACATATCCGAATGTTTTCGACGCACTCGAATTCGTTCTCAAGTGGTCACTTCTGGGTTTTGAGGTCCTAGGGTCGTACCCCAGTTACGGCTGAGAGCACCCTTCATTAAAATGACAGAATTGCAAATTTGCACCCATCTAAAAGTTTTTATTACATATGTAGTCATGAGTAACCACCGAACCTTCAAAAGTGTCCGATCGAGCGTGTATTTTCCTAAGTGTCCGATCCAAAATTTAAAAGTACCTGATTCAAAATTAATGCCCGTACTCTCTCTCTCTCGGACCATGGTGGACTACTCAATGAAGAGAAGCGTGGGTAGCGGGGGAGAGGTGGAGGGGTGGACACGTGCTAAGTGCGGAAGTGCTGTGGATGCGGAACGGAAATGTCAACCGAAACATGTATTTTGTGAGGTAAAAGGGTAAGGGATGTCCCAAATATACGTTATACAGTTTATTCCCGCCCAAATGATCCCGTCTATGTACCATTTGACTGGTATATAGGGTTCCGAGAACCACTTAATTACAGAAGTCAAGTTGTTTGCCTAATCGCATTTGGGGCGCTCCAAATGGCTGCGGGAATCGCTTCACTTGTGTGCATAAGTATACTTGATCCAAGTTATATACTCCTATGTCTTCTCATAAACGGGCCCTCATGTGTAAGCTAATGAACTGGATCTGAGTTGACCCACCCCTTCTCGTCCGCCGCCTTAACCTTTTCGAGTGGCAATTCAAACATCGAGGCTACCTACATGAAGTACCTGACCCTGGCGCAGGACGAATTGCGCTCTGAGGCATTCAACCTGACCAATCTTTACCCCGCGGGCCGTCTTTTCCAAGTGGCAGACCGAGGAGCTCAAACGGAGTTGATAATTGCACTAACAGAATCTGAGCCCTTCGTAACAAGACGCTGTACATTAGTCGAAGATCGAGCTCGTTTGTAAGAGCTTAGGAGCTAGAGGACAAAGCTGCTACTAGCCAAATAACCAATCAAGTCAAAGCAGGTTAGCGCGTGTCATCGGACTGGTATAGTCGGTAATAACATGGTATATAGGAGAGTAAACAACTGATTCAGGAGAACACTCAGTAGAGGGACCCGCTTTGTCGACTAGACCAGACGTTTCCATTCCTCAATTTGGTGCCATGTCTGCAGGCTTTTGGCGCCAATTCACACAGCCATTCCATTTGAAGCGCTTTCAAGCGCGCAAAAGCTGCATGCACGCGCCACACTTACAGCCATTCATCTAACCTGCGCCGCACTGTGACGGCAATCGGTGTAAGGCTCGTGCTCCAATAAGTTTACTTACCAATCATCAACCAACTTACCCCACAATGTCCAGAGCCCGAACCCCTAAGCGCACCCGCGAGCTGAACGAAGAGGCGGTCGAGCACGGCGTTGCTCGCCTGGCCCAGCTGGAAAAAGCCCGCCAACGACGACGACGGCCCTGTAGACTCCGTGTCGCCTGTGCTCGACCGGTTCGTGCTTGGGGATGGAGTGGCCGTTATGCAGACGACCAACTGCTCTGAGGAAGAGGTAAACAGGCTGTGGCGTGTGGTAGAGGAGTTTGTGGTGCTCTGCTGGAACGTGGGGCGCGGCAGAAAGTGCAAGTACGGCGGAATAGACGTCCTTTTTATAATGTTAACTGCGCTAAAGCACTGCGGCTAGTGGGACGTAGTGGCTAGAGTGTTCCAAATTAATCCACCGACGTTCCAAAAGATGATCATGACGTACACCGAAATGAATGCGCTGTTGTTGTACGAGCGCTTCGTCGAGGACGACAAAACCAAGTGGAGTATGCGCGAGCTCGTCGTGACGGGGAAGACGTTTTCGAACTTTTTCCCACGGGCGTGGCCTTCCAACAGGCCAACATTCCGTACTGCCTGTGCGAAGGTTGCAGTATCTACTACAACGGCAAACCCAAACCACATGGCTACAAATGGGAAGTGTCTGTTTTGCCTACGGGCAAGGCTATCAACTGCACCAAACACTACCCGGGACACGTGTCCGACATTGTGATCTTCCGCAAAAATCAGGCGTTCCACTCCCAGAACACGAAGAAGTCGGACGTGGAGAAGCGTCTGCAAGACGCGGGTCTGCTGGTTGCTCAGTACCCCGACGAGTAGGCGCTACACGCCGACAAGTGTTATCAGAGACTGTTGTCGCACTTCCGCGCCATCACCCCGAATAAGATGCAGCCGGGGAGACGCTCTCGATCGAATAGCTGGAGGAGAATGACAAGAGCGTGCACTATCGTGTTCTCGTGGAGAATGTTTGGCCGCTTGACGTCGCTTTAGGCGGTCTGCTCGGACAAATATCGTTGGGCTGAATCCAGCAACGACATATTCTTCGAAACGTGTAGCCCTCACCCATTTCCACGTCCACCTGAATCTGCTTCGATCTGGGGATGGCGACTCTTACTGCAACTACCTGGGCCACCTGCTGTCGATGCGAGGAGATGGTCTCGAAGCGCAAGACCGCTCAGAAGCGCTACCGCACTCGCTGTGAATAGCGTCTTCGGAGCATGTCCCGCGTACGTCACGATACCTCCGAGTCGCTGTCGCTGCTTGCGCACCAGCGCAGCGACAACAGTTCGAACGGGAGCGATGAAACTGTAGTTGGCAACTGAGTATTATCAGAGCTCGTACTACTAGGATATCATAGCTTTTAGTACGAGTGCTTTCGTGAATATAATACATTCAGGTAGTGCCGAGTATAATCGTAGAATACTCAGTAATGTCGGAAGTGACTGAGCTTATTCGATTTTTTTTGTCATCACTACTCTTCTCAATGTATTCGGAAATGTACGGGGTAGATTCGAGCATGGTTAGCCTAACAGCAAGAACTCATCAACTGTTTTTTCTCGATGATTTCCTGCTTGGGCAAGCGATGCTGGTTAGTCTGGGCATTGATGTAGGTGGGTGTGTCCAGCTCTACCGATTCGAAAGTCGGGTGGTGGGGATTTCGGCAGACCGCCGACTACAAGCCTCTTAATATTCAGGTGGATGGGGTAGTTGGAGCGATGCCAAACCCGGAAGTAGATCTGGAGGTGGTAAGAGGTTGCAACTTCTTTGGCCTCTTTGATTTCATCAAGGGGTATCGGCAGATTGCAGTTGAAGAAGCTTGTCAACAATTACTCTTCTACATGACACATCGAAAAATCTAACTCCCGCGACGAAGGCCACAAGGTTGCGACGTAGCGCTTTTCTTCCAGGATACAATTGAGAAGTGCTTGCCAGAGCTGATGTATAAGCACTTGCTCGTATGGATTGACGAACTCGTACTGTTTCCAGCCGATATAGTTTATCAAACTAGAACAACTATTTGAACTGCTCGATCTCTTTGGCTTCAAGTTGAGCGTCACTAAATCTAGTCTCTATGAGTCCAAATTGGCGGTATTCCGAATCTACTGTGTCAATCTAGTATAGCGTCGACAGCAACGGTACTTGTCGGTGTAGCACATGGTATCAATTCACTGTAGTGGGCTGCATGATCTTTCATCACTAGTAAGTACTTGTCACTACCAAATGATTCGTCCACTGAGAGGAAATCCCAGTGGATAGCCCCGTTCCGCTCATAGCATCGAAAGTTTCGCCCCATCGTCTTTGCACTATCTTTCCACCCTTAACATACTGGCAGAGCAGGAAGGCACGTAGAAACATTTCCACTTTCATTCGTAATTTATCCACGTAAAAGTACCTCTACAACTGATCCATCATAGATGCCCGGCCGCGGTGGCCTTGTGGGTCACAATGAGCCACGACCATTAGCATTTTTAATAGATCACTGGAGGCTTGCGGGATACATACGCGTTCGTTGTGGTACCAACCCTTACCTGCCCTTCCTTTGGCAAAGAGGGTTTTGGCATCGCAGAAATGTATTGCTCCTGGGCACGAATAATTTCCTCCAGTGTAGGCCATGTAATGTTCGGACCATCAAACGGTCGTATCGACGCTTTGCTTGTAGTTTTCGGCGCGTCACTGATCACTTTGCGTCCACGACGAGGCGCTGGGGTCCTGTCTTCCTCCCCCCTCGACGCTTTACCGGGTTCCTCGGGATCCTTTCTTCCTCCCCTCACCGGCGCTTGATCTCAGTCTGCTGGGTCATTCCTTCATCACGGCGCACTCGCTTCCGAAGCACCATCGCTCTCGATGCAACAGTATATCGGTGGTTTCCAGCCCATCAGGAAATCATATCCACCCAAACATTGGTTTGCCGTTCCATTTGCTCAATGGGATACCGATACTCCATCAGCTTCATCGCCCATCGCAACAACTTGCCGCAAATATGCTTCTTAACCTATTTCCCAGGTGCAAAGACGTAAATTAAATTGCGGTGGTCGCAAAACATTTGAAGCCCTGCGCTCCTAGGAGGAGGTAAGTGAGCTGGTCACAGACACATATTATGGGGTACGCCTCTTTTTCAATCACACTCCAGTTGCGCTACGATTCCGTGAATGTACCGCTCGTGCACACGAGGAGCTCGTGCTGCTGCTCCGTGGCCTGCTTCACCACTTGACTTGGGTGACAATAATGCCGTACCCTTCGTCAGATGCACCAGTAATTAAGCACATTGTAGCGTCCGGGTGAGGATAAGCTAAACTGGCTGCGTTTGTCAACTTCTCCTTGAGTTGATCAAAGGTGATATGTTCCGCATTACCCAGAGTTAAGCCAATCCAGGAGGCTACACGTTTCGCTCGTCGTGGTGCTGCCGCTAGAGCTGGGTCCAGCAATGCTTGGAGTGGTTGTGCTGCCCTGGCAAAATCTACCACACTCCCCCTCATCCAATTGGCGGCACACAAGGACTATTGGAGTTCGCCCGCATTGGTTGGGTAGGGTAGTGAGCTGAGTGCTTTAATCCTCTCGGGGTCGTGACTCACTCCAGCACCCGTAATGACCTTTCCACACTACTTTACTTATGGGAACCTACTTCAAGAACGAAGTGCTGGCGAAGGTGTGCAAGCGACTGCGATGTAAGCATAACTTCGTGATAACGTACAGGACAGCCAATGGATAAATGGCAGAATCGAGCGACTCAACCGTGGCGTGATCCAAGTTCTCAGAGTGATGTGTCTGGAGTATAAAAGGGACATTCGAGATTGGACGATGTTTGTGCCGCTGCTCAGAGCGAGCATAAACCATACACCAGTACCCTTGCTGGGCAACGAAGCTCCGGTAGAGCTGTTCTGTGCCCTATCTCTACCCAGTCGCTTGGATTTCTGTGACAATGTGGAGCAGAAGAAAGTAATGAAATTAACGAATCAACCCGAGCTTATCAAACACAAGGTGCAGTAGATACTGAGCGCGAGCAGCAACGACGCCGTAGCAAGCAGATCAGAAGTACGCGAGACGGGTCAACTTCAGCGTAGGAGACTTTGTTATGCGGTCTAGAGTGGACCAGAAGCACCAGGACAAGTCGCTGGTCACGCGGATCGGTCCGTGCCAAATTGTAAGAGCGGACACGCACTCGTTTGTATAGTCACGCGTGCGGAAACGGACGTACATGCATCCAGGCTAAAGTACTACGCAGACAAGGACTACAAAATCACTGAGGAAGTGCGAGAGCATGTAGCTTCTTAAGATATAGTCCTTACTGTTGCGGAGCTCAAAAGACATAGGTGGTGCGCAAGTAAGACGAGACGAACTGCTAGTGTCATAGAAGGGTCAAGAGCCCATACAAGACTCCTGGAAACCACTGAAATCTCTATGGAGAGATATCCCAGTATTGGTTCGTAGATATGCTGAGTGCATTGGCAACAGCAATATGTCGAAGCACCTCGCGCGATTGGCAAGATTTGCAACTACTGCAAGTTGAAGTTTGCAGAGTGATTATCCACGGCGAGCTCCCGAGCTTTATACGCACGAGTGATGACCATGACAAAGTTCGCGCAGCTTAATGTTCGAGCAACATTCCGATAACATGAAAAGTCAAGTTTGGAGTGCCCAAGGCTTGGCGGGGCGGTGTAGGGGCTGGATATGAGTACCAAGCCTCGGTCACTTACACTGGGCCGCACAAAACGTGAGGCCAGGCTGGCATAGGCGTCGTGAAGACGAGTAACATCCTTGTATTACCAGATTAGTATCAGGGATCACAAGTGACTGGGACAGAATAAATGGGATTTGGTATATTACACGTCCCACACGCCGCCAGTCAGAATATGGAATAAACCAAAAGCACTTCAAACGTTCTCTATTACCACCAAGCGAGCGCTGAAGTTGAGCAGTCTACCGCTTCGACGACGTGCTAGTAGATAACAAAGTCTTCGTCGTGGTTGACATCTGCGGCTTCCTCCTGGTCCAGCAGCACAAACTCATCCAGAAAGGCCTGCTCGTCAGTAGAGCAGTTCTTATCATGTAAGAACAAGTGCACGAGCTTCTCCACGCGAGCTGGAGCCAGTCGGTTCCGCAACGTGGAATGCACGAACTTGTGCGTCGAAAAGTTGTGCTCGACTGGTGCTCTTGAGCAAACGACGTTGAACACGACGTTGGCGAAGGCTTGTAGCGAGGGAAACGAGGTCAGGCCGCCCCAAAAGTCAGTGATAGCAATCGTCTTCTCCTTGAGAAGCCCCAGCTTGTGGGACTCGGCCATTGAAGCGACGAGACCCTGAAACTGCGACAGGTCAATCATGACATCGTCTTGCTTCGCCGCTCCGTGCCACGCCGTGACGAACTGCTCCGTCTTGAGCAACGTGGTTGCATCCATTCCAACAACGGCAAAACGCGGGTCTAAGAGGTAAACGACCCCATGCGCATCTCCATACACAAAGTCGAAGCGAGATGCGATATTAGTGCGAACGGCTTCTTGTTCACCAGCTGAAAGAGGTTATTTAGCAATTTGGTCCGGAAGGGCCAAAAACACCTCTGACGCTACATCCCTGTTCTTCTCAAAGCGGCGTCGAAAATTCACCAGCGGCTCCAAAAGCTTGACAGCTTTCTCGAGCTGCACCACCAGCTCTTTACCCGTGACAAAATCAAAAACCGCACGACGGGCAGCCTTCTTCGCTTTTGACGGATCAGCCAAGAACTCGCGCTCGGTAACCAGCTGCAGCAGGCTCTTCTTGGACTTGGGCACACTCTGTAGACACGCCAAAATGGGGCCCAACTGTGTGTCGCACGGCATTGTGAGGGACGGTGGAGCCTTGATCACTGGTGTAGCAGCTTCTTGTTGCAACGTCTTCAACTTGTACCACATTGTTTGCTCCTCTTGAAGAAGATGACGGCATCGTTACAGCCTGCGACAAGCTCCTCCAGCCACTTGAGAGTCGACACCGCGTCCTTCACCAGTAGATGGATAGCGTGCGACACACAGCCGTGGAAAAACATGTCAGGATGGGAATCCTGAAGAATCAGTCACGCACTCTGATTGGCTGAAGTGTTGTTAGTCACGACAGCCACAAATTCGATGAAGTCGTACTTTGCGAAGACGCGCCGAATATCGCCAGACAGAAACGTGGCTTGCGCTTCTCGTGTAGACAGACTCCAGAAAGAACGTGTGCCTTACCACAGAGCGCCATGTAGTTGACGACAGCGAGTCCGTTGATGTCGGTTCATCCATCCGTCACAAGTGAACAGTGTCGTTTTGCTAGCACCCCTCGCGTCTGGGTGATGGAATCCTCGTAGCATTCGACCGGGCAGTGGGTGCTGACTTGGGATGGTCACAGTAGGGTGCAGTATACGAAACACCGCAGTACAGGTAGCGTGTTGGGCCTTGTAAAATGACATTCCGGTGCAGAAAACCCACAATGCGAACAGCCTGTCGAACTGATGCAGCGTGGCCGCATCAATAATCGGAGGGAAATATGACGTCACGCCCTCCTGCCGAGGACGCTTCGCGCACGTGTCACGCAGATGACGCTTGACGCGATCGACATGAGTGTAACCAAGCTTGTGAATTACACTCTCACAGCGGAGACAGTAGATGTGACGGGGGTCACACGCACAATAGCTAAGAGGAAGCGTAACACGCTAACCACAACAGAGACGCCAGGCGACAGATGCCTGGCGTCTCTGTTGTCCTTAGTACAAAAGGCCCTGCCTTGTCGGACTCCCTTAATACCGAGTATTAAGGAGACTTGCACACTTTAAGGTTAGAGTTAAGCCGCCTTGTATTAATAAGAGGAATTGTCATAATCCAGTAGATAAGTACTGAATCGTCCCCCAGGCCGACGGCCATTTTCTTCATACAGTAAAAATACCCTAAGTACGCACGGCACGCCACCTGTTGAACCGGTTACGAACCTTTCGACTATTTATGGACCAGCTTTGAGGTACCAAATTATTTGCGGGACACCTCAAATACATACGTTGAAGGTAAAATTTCAAAGGGGCCATTGCTCAATAAAAATCAAGAAGAGTATAATAATAAATATTTTTCCAAGGGTGATTCACCGCTAGTATATTGGTGGTCCTCAGTTCTGGCAGCAGCAAGATAGCGCAAAACCAAATGGCACTGGAATTCATCCAATCATAGTCTTGGTCATTCTCACTCTCACTGAGAACCCCTTTTGCATGCACGGCGCAGCAACTTGGGGCACTGATCGTTGCCATATCCGTTTTGGACCTCCATCAATTTCACTAAAGCCGATTCGGCTTCTCTTTTCCGTGGCTTCTCCGCCGTGAGTCTGACTAGAGAGCTGCACACTAAGCGGTCTCATAGATGCATTAGGTCCATCGCTGTCGCCCAGCATGCGTTGGTAGGCTAGGCCTTCTTCCACGTCGAGGACAGGTGCCACGAGGGTGCGAGCTCTGAAAGGGGGGAGGTGCTTGTGCTACAGCATATTCGTTTTGATGGTGAACCTCCTTGTTGCTGCTGCCGTGCCATGCTGCACCAAAATCGAGGCAGGATAGAAAGTGGTCGGCAGCAATACCGCGACCGTATTTTGACCAATCACCGCTCGATTTGATTGTGCGCTATCTTGCTGCTGCCAGAACTGAGAACCACTATTATCTCATCCAATGCGTTGGGTACCGGGAGCTTACATGGGAACCAGGAAGCCACGTCCCGATGCGCCTAAAACTGCAGTTCGAACGCGAATCTATCCACTTTATATGGGTCTACCAGGGGGACGTCGGACTCGCCATCGACGAGCAACACGCCGCAGCGCAAGGATCCAGTATCGCAGAGAGTTGGCAGATAGGCTTTAATAAATACGCATTGCGAACTTAGCAATTACTGTGACAGTAGTTTGTTTTTCGGTCGGCCTGGGGGACGATCCAGTACTTTTCTACTGGATTATGGTAATTCCTCTATTTATAACACTCTTAAGTTCACATCTACTGCTTTCTATCTGCATACTGAATCCCTGTTTAAATTGCGATCTTCTTCAGCGGTTGGCTCTCGTGCCCCGTCGTTCTTAAGTACGACCGACCCCTAACTTAACATATTATTTGGGGAAGGTCTACGGGAAATATTCTATCTAAGTGGTCCTGGTACACCGTACCCATCATGGTGTATGACACTCAGTTTTGTGTGGGTCACACCGGCCGGTGTGGTCCACTCCAGAGAACATCCCTTTTCCTTGAAAAAAGCACACTGGCTAATCCTGGTCCCATTACAGTAGATGTAGCCATCGTCGGCGACGTCGTCTTCGCTCGATGCTTGATCCCGCTTTCGTCCAGGTCGCTCGGTACTCTCCATAGCGGTAGGATGAGAATGAGAAGTTGTGGTGTGTATCTCAGATTTGAGCACAAGGCTCGCACTCGCTATCAACGCGCTGGAGCGAATCGTTTTGCCAAACTTGGATTTTATATCCACGTACAAAGACCACATCACACACCCCTGTCAATGTTAATCATTCGTTAGTATATTTGTAATGGCACATGATTGGATGGAAAGGCTCTCCAGTGGAATACAAGGCAAAGATTATAGCAGCGAAAGGAAAATTTATCTAGTGTTGCCAGGAGCCCCAAAGATAAAGGCAACGCTTACCCTGTCAGGCGCTCTGGACAGTCATCTAGGCGGCTGCTACAGCGCCATCAATTGAACTCTTCTCTCAGTGAAACTTGATATGAGTATTTGCCGTGGACGCCCGAGCCAGATGAGTAAGTTCGCGAGCACACGACTGTAGCCGAAGTTCAAAGAGGTGCAACAGATATTGGTAGACAGAGAATCGAGACATAGAGCTGATAGGGAGATCTGAGATCTGGTGTGGGGGAACGCCCTGAGCAAGCAGCAGATTCTACATGATCCTCACCTCCTCACTTTAAGGCCAGGTCACGTGCAGTCTCCAACTGGAGACTGTGGCGTGGAGATCCGGCCGAAAAGTGACCTCGGCCGAACCAGGTTGCAAGCGTACTCCGTCGGATTCGCTGACGGAAAGGAAGTTGCCGTTGTGACAAGCTGTCACTCTCATTTACCTCGGTAGAGTGACAGGTAGTGACATTGGCCTCGGCGGGACCTAATAAACACCCGACCGAGGCTAAATACGTCAGACTCAGTGCTATTTACGACCACAACCGTAGTCGTACTTAAGTGGAAGCCTCGTTCAGGTGACCGAAGCCTCGTTCGGACGACCGAAGCCTCGTTCGGACGACCGAAGCCTCGTTCGACCTTCGAGGTACCTCTGGCGTAATCACCGTCATTATTGATGAGTGTACAGAAGTCGCCCCATCGAGATTCGTTTTATACTAGATATTTGTATGTAGGATTAGGATTAGCTATAGGATGATCTGCAGAGGCTCTCAGAGCCTCTGAATATTCAGTAATAAATCAGCAGTCTTCCCCCCAAGTCTTCAGAGGTTAAGTCCGACTCCGGTAAGTGTTAGCTAGCTTGCTGTAGTGCCTGGATACGCCTGGCTTAGTGGTATGGCCGTTGACGGACTAGAGATTAATTAATTAATAGTCCGCCGAGGTCGAGCCAAGAGTTGGCGTGGCCGAGAGGCTAGAGCGGTACTTAGAGTATCGTTCTGTGTGTGTGTGGGGTGTATTAGTCCCCTAGAGTATATTTTACTACCGACCGAGGATTACCTCGGTCCCCTTTGTATTAGGCCTAATCCGCCGGTACCCTTTCATCTGAGGGACTGCAAAAGGGTTGCGCGAAAGCGCTATATTGCATTCTAGCCCTCGTTCGTGGCTAGTTAGTGCAGGTTTTGGGTTGACCAAAGACAACCTTGGTACACAGAGGCTTATATCCAACCCGGTGTAAGGGATCGTTCCTGGACCTCAGGTTTGATTCCAACTTTCGTTGACCTAATTAGGGAGACGTGTGTTGTTGGTGGGACTCGTACCTTACGGTAGCGAGATTTTCAGCGTGTTCCTACGCGACAACAGGTGCCGCGACCCGGGATTGGAATAACCTTCTGTGTATTCTGGTTGTTGTAGGTCTCAACCCCTACGAGCAAAAGAGGAGAAGAAGAAGAGAAGAGAAGAAGAGAGAAGAGAAGAAGAAGAAGATGGCGCGAGGAACCAAGTCTGCGGCTCCAACTACGCCGATGAAGTCGAGTGGGTCGCGCTCCGAAGCGCTGGACCACTCCGGAAGCTCGTTCGAGTCTCTGGCGACCGTGGCGATGGACAGAGTCGACGAGCATCAGGCGACCTACGATTCTGCGTTTGAACCCTCGGACGCCATGGAGGAAGACGAAGATGATGACTGGGAAGTCAAGGGCACCGTGAACGAGGCCGCGGAAGCAGCGGTGGTGTCTGCAGGGCGAAGCGGTGGTGTGCGACCGCTCGCCCGAAACCTCGTTGACGAACTCGACGACGTCGCCAAGCCGGAACCAGCTTTCGGCGAGGACGACGGAGAAGACGGTGCGAAAGACTTCCCAAAGACGGCTGCAGCCACGACCCAGCCGACGGGAACCCGTCCGCCGCTCAACGGGGACACGCCAGCGGCCAACAAGGTGTTGGGCCGGTGTGTGGAGTTGATGAGGACGAAGAGCAACTGGATGAGGCAGTTCTCACCCAAGATGGTTCGCCAGGCCGTGTGGGCAGACCTCGGACGAGAGCTGGCTGCGCCTATTGACTCAACGAGCACCCGAGCTGTGGCTCTCAATACGGAAGGGTTACTCCGTGCGATGGGGTGTGACTACCAAATGTACCCGTCGGCCATGGCGCTCGCCGACTGGAGCCCGACCGAGGCGGCCACTGCTCTCTCGAAGTGGAAGAAGAAGCTGAGGACGGCGTTTGGTGCTACCAACGCGAGTGTAGCCACCTTAGTGTTTGGCACGAAGACCTACCTCGTCCAGACCGAGGCGGATCCGTCGCAAGTGCCGTTGCCACCGACGCCCCTGAAGGGAACCACCGACGTCAGCGGAGGAACGTTCGCCACGAAGGGGCTGGCGTCACCGTACATGCAAGACTCGCACATGGTGACACCGAGGTCAGTCGACCGCAGTGACCGCTTGGCGAAGGAGAACGAGGCCTCGTTCACCACGCCGAACACTCGCCGAACGACGGTCCGACTTCCCGAGAAGAAGTTCGAGGCCCGAGAGGAGTCGTCAGACAGCGACGAGGATCGTTTTGACCCGGACTACTACGACGGCGACCAGACGGGTGAGTGGGCACGCCAAGTGAGGGAACTGAGTGCAGCGAACGGCCGGAGTAACACACCGAGGCTTGAGATCGCGACGCACCTTCCACTCGGCAATATCAAACCGTTCCTCGGTACTCGCAACAAAAGCGAGCGGTCGATGCAGTGGCTCCGAAAGTTCATGTATGAGATGAAGGGAACGCACACTCCGACGAACGAGTGGTGCATGGCGTTTGAACTCAGCCTCCAAGATGGGGCACTCCACTGGTACCGCCAGCTTCCTCGCAAGACGAAGCGTACTTGGAAGCTGTTGAGTGATGCTTTCATCAAGTATTATTGCTCGAAGTTCACCCAGTCAGCGAAGGCTCGCTACTACTCGGCGAAGCGAGAGGATAAGGAGCATGTCTGCGACTACCTCAACCGCTTGAACGGGTACGCGCGCAACGCAGATGTGCAATTTGAGAACGGTGGACGTGAGGCGAAGGATCACGTGGATCACTTCCTCGATTCATGTGACGACCGAGGCCTGGAAGAACGACTGTGTCATGCGCGGGTCAAGGACATCCACGACCTCGAAGAAATGATCAACGACATCCTGCGCAGTAGAGAGCGGAAAACGGCGCGTGAACCCTCGGTGAGACGCCACCGAAGCCAAGACGATGACCGGCGACGTGAAAACCGGTCGAACGAGGCTACGAGAAGCGGTTTCGGCCGCGAACGACGCTACCGAGACGATGGCCGACGCCGAGAACGACGCGACGAGTCCCCGTACCGGTCGAGAATCACCCTGGTAGAAGCTTTGGCCGATGTCGTCACCGCATTGAATATCAGGGCCTCGGACGGTGATCATGAGGATTCCCAATCTGTTCGCGGATGCGGACGTGGTGCGACCGAGGCCAGCAGCCTACGCGGTGCGTCGTACGACGCCGACGAGTATTCAGATGTAGAGTCGGATTCGAGCGAAGTCTCGGTCGACGCTCACGGACATGTGGACGCGACGAACGACAATGAGCGCCGAGCAACCGCGGCTGGGACCTTCGCTCGACCGGACAATCGCCGCCAGTCGGGTGGAAGCAACCATTTTCAGCGCGACCGAGACGGCCGTCTCCAGTACGGACCGTGTGCTGCATGCAACAGCCCGTACCACTCGGTGCACTACTGCAATCGGAGGTGCAAGTTGTGTAAACAAGTACACGATGCCGGCAAGTGCGACGCCCTCCGGGAGCTGACAAGTCTGTTACGAACGAAAGTCGACAAGAAGGATCTCACCCCAGAGCTGCAGAGCCTGGTGTTCGGGAGCCATTTAAACTAGGCAGCCCGCCAACTGAAACTGGGTTGGTCCCAATCGGGCTGCCACAGTTAGCTGAGCCTGCTGTCGACGCAGACTATTTGTTTGCGTTCACAGGCAAAAGCAAATGGCCCGACGATCGAACGAACAACGAACGAGTGAATACGATGGAAAATGGAAGTGACAGAGGCGTACGCCTCGGTGAGAATGGAATTGATGAAACAAGTGATGGCGAACACGTACATGCCCCGACCGAGGCTGTCATCACGAGTATGGCTCAAGTAGAGTCGGTCGACCGAACCCTCGGTCGGGTAATAAAATTACTGCCCGGCGAACGAATGGGGTGGTGGTCGTCCCAACGATACAACAAGAGGAAGAGAATGCGCGCGCTCGTCAAGGGCGCAGTTGACGACACCCGGATACGGATCTTGCTCGATACAGGAGCGAATGTGAGCGTGATCTCGGCGAGCTTGGCCAAGAGGCTCCGAGTGAGGGAGGTATTCGACCACGGTCGTAGCCTGGAAGTGCGGGGAATCAACCCGGGCACAATGGAAACTCAACGAAGAGCTATGCTGAAGGTCACCCTCGGGTGGAGACACGCGTACGAGTTCGAGGTGTGGATTATGGATCACAGTGCTGGAGTAGACGTGGTCCTAGGCATGGATTTCATCGTACCCGCCGGAATTCGACTGGATCTGTTCCACGGTACGGCTCAGCTCCCGGACGAGGAAATGGTACCCCTTCTGAAATCGAAGGAGTCGGACGAGCCGGTGTCATACGGGAGTCACGTCGTAGGAGGTCCTACCGAGCTGCTGGCGATCCCAGGCAGGGAATGGAGAGAATTCCGCTTGCCTCGCCGACAACCGTCTCGAACGACCCACGAGACATGGATTCGAAGGTCAACGAGGCTTGTGCCGACCGTGGTGAAGAGTCAACGAGGCCGGCCGATCTGGATCAGGCTGAGTAATGTTACAACGAAGGGAACGAGTTGCTCGGCGCATGAACCTGTAGTGTTATGGGTGCCTAGGGGCGACCTACCTCGGAGAACGGGCTACGCGCGAGTAGGGTCCGACAAATATCGGGAGTGGCAAGTGCTGGCGTACGCGGAGAGCAGGGATGAGACGCTGTTTGGGCGCGAGGGCAAGATCTACCGTGAATGGCTGGCCGAACAACCCTCGGCCGTGGAACGACGCGAGTACCCGACTCCACGGGCACTCCTCAGACGACCTACCGAGGCTATGGCGTGCACTGAGACGCCAAGCGAGGACGACGATGGTCACCTAGCGACGGCCAACGGTCTTGACTTCGTTGGGACTGTCGACGAAGCGAGCAAGTGCCAGCCACCCTCGGTCGATACCGAACCTTGTTCAGCGAGAAGTGGAGGACAGGATTCAAGGCCGTCCGAAGGCTACGCAACCGAAGAAATCGAAGAACGACCCGAGTCGGGTAACCCGGATCTCGAAGTCCGAATTGATGACTCCGCGCGCCCTCCAGGCGAGTTAGGAGGGATCCTGGCCTCGGTGACCACGGGTGGTGACGCCCGTACTGATCAAGTAGGCGTTTATGCGGTGACCGAGCCCAGGGGTGACCCGGAAGCCGAAGCAACGACTGACCGAATAACCACCAACTCGACCGACAGACATGTCAAGTCCGACACGGAACGTCTGGAGGCTGTCTACGTCTCGGTCATGGCTGGAGGCAGCCCGGAAACGGTCGCGGAGGCTGACTGGGGCACCAACGATACGGCGGAGCACCTACCGAACGAGATCGAGTTGACGGACTACGCGCACGAGCTCGCTTTCTTGCCCGACCTGACGTAACCATCGTCGACGACGCTGGATTACTCGGGTCCGAATGTCCAGAACCCCGACTTGAAGGCCGATCAGCAGGTGAAGCTCGTGGCCGTGCTTCAGAAACATGAAGAGATCATGATTGCGAGCGGCAACGCTTTGCCCCCACCAGCATACGGAGTGGTGTGTGACATCGACGTGCAAGGGCACCCCCCGATTAAACAAAAGGCTCGGAGGACCCCTATACGGCTTCTGGGCAAACTCTACGAGTTGTTGAAGGGTCTACTGACGGCGAGATTGGTATCGTTCTCAGACAGCCCGTGGGCCTCACCTATCGTTATTGTGTTGAAGAAGAACGGAATCGACATACGGTTATGTATCGACTACAAACGAGTGAATGCGATCACCGCAATCATGGAGTATGCAATGCCGCTGGTCGACGATCTATTGACTGAGATGGAGGCATACCTGTGGTTTTGCTCCTTGGATGCGGCGAGCGGGTTCTGGGCGGTGATGATGACTCGCCGAGCCCGCAAGATCTCCGCTTTTGTCTGCGCGCTGGGCCACTTCGAGTGGCTACGCATGCCGTTCGGGCTCAAGAACGCGCCCATGATCTACCAACGAATGATTGACAACGCCCTCTGGGGGTTCGTTCAACCAAAAGGAGGCTGGGCCAGCTTCTCGGAGAAGATGCGGATAGCTGAAACGGCCGACGCCGAAGACAGGGCAGGGGTGACCGAGGCCTCGGTCAGCCTGAACGAGGCTCCCCGGACCAAATTCGAAGCCGACCGAGCTCTGTCGACCACCGAAAGTGCCGTTGCAACCCTGGTGAACAGCCCTCTGGCCGACATGTATTCCAGCGGAGAACCAGACGAATCCTCGTTGGTACCCGTGCTCGATCGGCGTTCGTTCGTGGATGATATTTGCTTCGGCTCCGAGACTTTCGAAGCGTGTCTGTCGACGTTAGACCGTCTGCTAAGTCGCTTCCAGGAGTGTCGAATCAGTGTTAGCTTCTCAAAGAGCCTGTTCGTACAGCGGAAGGTGGGCTTCCTGTCTCACGACGTCTCGGCAGCGGGTATTGCTCCCGACGCTAAGAAGGCAGCGGCGGTGACCGAGCTCAAGTTCCCCGCATCGAAGAAGGGAATTCAGTCCTTCCTCGGGGCGCTCAACTATTACAGCCGTTTTATCTAAGATTTTGTGGTGTACGGGGCAGCGCTCTACCCGCTCAAGGATGCTGATTTTGAGCTCGGTGGAGACCTCTCTGCTGCCAGGCAGAGCTTTGCCATGCTACAACAGCGTGTCCGAGACGCTCCGATACTTCGCCACTTCGACAGGGGCAAGGACGTCCACGTCACGCTGTTTGCAAATGAGTGGGCTCTCAGCTCGACCCTTATGCAAGAACACGAGGGCAAACTACACCCTGTTCGCTTCTGTGGTCGAGTATTGAAGGACGCCGAGATGAACTACCACCCGGCCGAGAAGGAGGTCCTAGCTCTACTGCTAGTATTGAAGGTGTGCTATACCCAACTCGTTGGGAAGACTATCCGAGTCTACACCCGGTTTTCGACGCTCGAGTGGGTGCACAAGTCCAAGACACTCTTCGGTCGGGCCACCCAGTTTGCCGTCTTGCTATCGCCGTGGCACCTGGTGGTCGAACGAGTGAAGGAAAAGGATTGTGCGTTCGCTCAGCTGCTCCAAGCTGGACTGACGAGTTTTGTCGATTTGGACGAGTCGTTGGCCTCGGTGGCCCCTCCATCCAAAGGGTCACCGAACGTTCGTTTGGACCCGCATATGTTATATGCGCGACTACCGACCTCGTACAGTGGCCACGTCCTCTCGTTCGACGGCTCGGCGAAAACGGAGAAGCACGGTGGCTATGGGAGTTGCTCATGGATCTTATGGAAGCTTCCGGAATGGACGATAGTGATCGCTGCCAGTGCTTATCTCGAAGCCACTACGGTCAACCTCGCTGAGTACGCCGGCATGAACAACGGCGTCTCGGCAGCGCTCGGTCTAGCCATTACCGACCTTGTCATTGTCGGAGATTCGAGACTCGCCATTCAGCAATCACTAGGGGTGATAGCGTGCCGGAAGGAAACGCTGATGGCGCAACTCAACCACCACCGAGAGCTCGTAGCCAAGCTTCGTTCGGTCAAGTACCTGCATGCAGTGCGCGAATTCAATGCAGCAGCAGATTCTCTAGCCAGCGAGACGTTGGAGTCTAAGAGGTCGGCGGTGACGACGTCCGAGGCGAGGATCGCGGAACTGAGGGCTCTGAACCGGATTAACGAAGTCATCAACGAGACCTCGGTGGAAGGAACGACGGAAGAGAAACCCTCGGTGAGCGTCTTGCGAGCGTCTATGACCCGCGAAGAGCCCCGAAGTAAGACTTTTTTCGATTTTGTGCGGTCCGAAAGCCGAGATTCAGGCCATGTGACGGTTACGACTAGGCACCAGGCAAAGGCGAAGACGAAGCGAGTCCGGTTCGCGAACGAAGTATCGGTCATGGGTCAGGAAGATGCAGCTCGACTTGCTGAATCCAACGCGGTGCCGAACGAGGCTCAGAACGCGCTGGAAGAAACACTACCGCCCACCGAAGCTTTGACTGCCGCCGCGTCGGCCCCGCCTGGTGCGGAAGATGTAGACCCGCTGACAGTGCAAGATGAGCGTCGGAGAAGAGTCGCAGCCGCACAAGAGGAAGAACTGAGATGGTCCAACCTGAGAGCGGTCCTCCGAGGCGAAGATGCCCGCCTGGGCTACAAGGCGGCTCGCGACGCGTGGAAAATGGCTGACCGGTTCGTTCTGAGCGAAGACGGGGTCCTCTATTTCGTGGGAACCAATCGTCGTTCGGACCCGGACGAGCAGCAGGGAGTGTGGATGCGTCTCGTAGTACCCTCAACGATGGTCCAGGAAGTGCTGCAGAGCTGCCACGACTCGTTGGAAGGTGGCCACCAAGGTATTAATCGCACTTACCACCGAGTGAAGTCGGACTACTATTGGATCGGACTGTACGCGGACGTGGAGAAGCACGTCAGGTCCTGCCCGGACTGCTGTTCGAGCAAGAGCCGACCCCAGCTGAGAGGATATTCCCCAGGAAACGTCCTGGCCGAGAGACCGTTCCAGATGGTCTCCATGGACTTTGTGATTCCCTTACCGAAGTCACGGCGAGGAAACACGGCGCTACTGCTCTTCCAGTGCTCGTTCACCGGATTTGTGATGGGTAAAGCTATGTCGGATACCACTGCACTTGTCGTTGCCCAAGCTTTCGAGGAGTGTGTCTACCGAAGGTTCGGTGCACCCTCACTGATTCGTCACGACCGAGACCCAAGGTTCATGAGCGAGGTGTTCCAGGCTTTCGCGGAGATGATGCAGTCTCGGTCGCGAGCTACGCTGAGTTACCGACCGCAGGCTAACGGACAGCAAGAACGGTCAGTGAAAACCGTCATGCAATCCGTGCGTGTGTATGCCGAGGACCCCCTACAACAGGACTGGGACGAGATCGCAGAAAAGCTGATCTTCGCTATCAACAACTCGCAGGACGGGACCCGGAAGGAGACCCCGTTTTACCTCGTTCATGGTTGGGACGCACAGTCGACACTCAAGGCGATGTCATCGTCTCTCAAACGAGGCTCCGGGCGGCAGTCCGATGCTTTAGCATGGCGCCGCGAGGTCAACCGACAGCAGGAGATTGCACTTAGTATGGCCAAAGAGTACCAAGCAACGGAGAAGGCTCGGAGGGCTAAAGAACACAACGAGACACTCGGGCGGCAGGAGAGAGAATCACTACCGAGCCCCTCAGGTGAGGTGGATCCAAACGAGGCCTCACCGAGGTCGCTGTTCGGGCCAGGAAGCCGGGTATGGTTATACATGGAACGAGTGAAACCCGGCCTGACGAAGAAACTTGCGCACCGGTGGCATGGGCCATTCCGTATCAAGAAGAAGGTGGAGGAGTTCGCTTACGAGCTAGAGCTACCGAATCGAAGCGGCTACCGCTTCTACCCGGTCGTACACGTCTCGCGGTTGAAGGCAGTGAGTGAGTTCGGAGACCGGCCTAAAGTTCGGCTGGCACCTGAGGTAGACGAGGAGTCACGGGTGGACTTCGACGAAGAGCTGCTGCCCGAGGATAGCTGGGAGCCGGACCATCCTTCGGGCGAGTTTGAGGTTGAAGCCATCCTGGACGACCGCACACCGCTATCAACGAGCACCAACCGAGCGGTTCGAGAATTCAAAGTGAAATGGGTCGGCTACGAGGAGCCAACGTGGGAGCCAGCCACCAACTTGTCGTGCTGAGGACTGCTCTATGACTACTTGCGTCAGAAACGCAGCGACCGACGACTACAAATGGCTCAGACTGCTGACGAGGAGTAGCACTTGGCGCTATCGACGAATGAACTGATTGCGAGGGGCACCAGCTTGCAAATACAGACGAAAGAAGTTACTGGGAACACGGTCGCCCGCGGAAGGGATTAAGATGGAGGAAGAGAACCCACTGCTGAGGCGACCGAGGATTGAACTGCCTGCGAGGAGCATTTGGCTCGCAGTAGCAGACGAAAGACGATACCAAACGGACAATGCATATTTACATGTGAACGAATTAAGATGACAACTCAAGGACGCGATACTACCCCTCGGTCGACACACCAGAAGAATCGCAGGATCCAGACGAAGAAAACAGGATACCGAACGAGGGGTAGATCAGGCTCACGACGGAAGATGCAGCATGAAAGGAGTTACGAATGGTTAAAACGATTATGGAGAATTAACGAAGAATGAACTACAACCCTACGAGCCGCCTGCAAAATTGGAGCGTCGGACGGTACTGGAGCAGCGAGAGTTGATGCTGGAGATCAGAAATGACGGACGACCGAGGGCTGGAGCGCCTAAGGAGTGTCTGCGTCGGCGTTCGGCGGGTCCTTCGACTCCTCGTCAGAGGCGGCGTCGTTATGACCGGCACCAAATTGAGTGACCCATGGGGCAGTCACCCACGACGCAGGAAGAGACGGCTCCACGACCACAGAAGCTGCCACCTCTTCGCTGGTCATTCCGCGTGGCACGAACAGCGACACTGCAGGATTGCAAGCGGCGAACGTCGTGTTGAATGGATGGCTCTCGGGGGCATCGATCCAGCAGTTGCGCCACGGTTGACGAGCGTCCAGCTCGTTCACCTCCGTGACCCAATCCGCTGTCTTAGGAGCCCACTCCACGACCTCGAACGAGTATTGGAGGTAAGTGGGCTCCAGCAGAGTCTCGGTGTAGTATTGACGAGGCTCGCGGTTGTATTCGATACAACCCGTCCATAGCCGCTTCACCATCTGCTGCCGGAGACGGTCAGCTCGGAGGCTCCGACCTCGGGCGTACTCTCGCCAGAGCCGGCGAAGCTGGAGAAGGAGAGGGTAGCGACGGCCGTGCTTCGTAGACAAGTAAGCGAAGTACGCCTCGATGGCAGATACCGAGATCCAATGGCGGCGCTCCCACAAGGCGAAGCCCAAGTCAGCCTTCTCGGTGGCATCGGTGGAGGTGCCTTGGAACTGCCGCCAGAGCCGAACGAGGAGAGCCTGGCCAGTGGCCCGAACGGAGATCGTCACACCGTCGGTGAACTGACCGACGCCGAAAGTGCACGGCTCGGCGGGGAGCTTGACTCTCACCAGCTGCCATGGGTGAAGAGGATTCGCTTAGTCGGAGAACGCCGCAATTCCAGCTTCGGAGAGTGGCGACACAGGGTCCTCGGCCGGAATGTCTGGCACGCTGAGATTCTGCAGCAGACACCAGCATTCCTGAGCACCTGGTGCCGCGAAGCCCGGCACGAGGAACAGAGCGCCGAGTTCGGACAGCTTCCGAGACCCCTCCGCCACGTCGGACACATCGGTGACGACAGGCGTGAACCCAGTCTGAACGGTGCCAGGAGCGGCCGAGAGAGTAGCAGTCACTTCAGACCGAGGACGCCCTTGTCGTGGGGCGGCAGACGAACCCTCGGTCGGCGGCGTACCAGATGCAGAAGACGCCGGTGATGACGCAGCGGGTGCGAACGAGGCCTGGGACCCAGCCCCGGCTGAAGAAGACAAGTTCTCGTCTTCGCTCTCCGAGCCAAACATGGCCCGCTCGAGTGTGTCAGGGGACAAGTCGTCGAGATTCTTGGACGAGGCCGCCGACTGCTGGGGCGGTGTTACGGGAGGAGACTCGCTACCATCCGACGCCGCAGAAGACCCGCCGGACCCGCTTGAAGACCCGCCGGAGCGTTCGCCATCATCAGAGCCTGGCGGTGACGGACTGCCACTACTTGGAGGCGAACCGCCAGACGGAGAACCTGGCGAACCGCCAGCTGGGGACCCTGGCGAACCACCGGCTGGAGACCCTGGTGGACCTTGACCGCTCGGGGAATCACCTCCACCCGGTGAGCCACCGCTCGGTGAATCACCTCCCCTCGGTGAGCCAGGTTGACCCATGCTGTCATCCGACTGTGTAGCTGGGGGGCCCGAAGCGGCAGGCGATGACGGGCTGGCCAACGTCGACGACGACACCTGTGCCGGAGAAGCGTCGCCGCCCTCGGTCGACCCACCAGCAGGTAGCCCGAGAGAAGCAGGAGACGACGGAGAGACGACCGAGGGTTGCTGGCCACCAGGAGACCCACCAGCACGTGGTGCAGCAGAGGCCGCCGCCCTCGCCCGCAGGTCGACAGACGCACGACCAAGCCGCTTGGACGGGGGCAGCTGTGATGCAGCCGCGCCCTCGGTCGACGCCTGAGGAGATGAGTCTCGCTTACGCTTCGACGTAGATGAGGCGGACGAGGGCGACGCCGGAGGACTGGACCGAGGAACCTCGGGAGTCGAAGAATCCTCGGTTGGCGGTTCGTCTGGGCTTGAAGATTCGTTGCCGCTCTGCGGAGACCCGACGATGACTTCTGGGGGGTTGAGACCCAGCAGCGTCCAGTCGATCTCGCTCGCAGAAATGCCCGCAGTCGCCAGGACAAGAGTGTCCACGTCCAGTTCGTGCATCGCAGAGTGGCGCCGCAAGACGGAGTTTGCACGACGCAAGCTGTTGTTTTCGTCTTGAAGCGCCTGGATGCGCGCAGGTATGACCCCCGACTGGCCTCGGTCTTGGTCAGCCAGCTGTCGGCGCCGGCGGTCAAGCTGGGCGGTGTGCGCAACGAGGCTTGCTTTCAACCGCTCTCGGTCGGTCGTGAGTTGCTGGCGAGCGGTAGTCGCCTCAGCGTTGGTGTCAACGAGACGCCTCTCGAGCGAAGCGGTCACCTCCCGATGAGACGCCAAGGTGGCTTCAGCCTCGGTGAGTCGCCCGAGGAGCGTCCGCCGTTCTTCCCGAAGCTCTTCGATACGATCCAGAGCTTGGTGGAGCTCGGTCGAAGTCTGCACGCAGAAGACGTCGGATTTCACACGGAGATCCATCTCAACGTGGAGTTGATCTTCAGTGTCTTTCGCCAGAGCTTGGAGCCGCTCCACCTCCTGACGGAGGGACATCATTTCCTCGGACTCGGCGATGGGAAGCCGACGGGGAGCCACCGCGGCCGTAGCTACCTCCTCGAGAGTTGTGGCATGCTCAAGGCGCCGATCCAGCACTGGATCGACCCGAGCAGGAGGAGCACGAGCGACGCTGACGACCAACTCAGCAAGCCGGTAGAACTGGCGATCGGACGCCGTCAATACCGCCGTAGGAAGCTCGGTCGCGCCCGCTACGGGAGTAGTAACCATCGCGCCGGCAGCCACACCCTCGACCGACGCCCCGCGAGTTGCCAACGATGTCGAAGGCGCGGGAGTTGGCGACGGAGGAGGATTGCGGCGCGGCGGAGAAGTCGGAGGCGAGCGGTACGGAGAATCGCCCGATAACTCCGCCGGCGTAGACCCGGGATCCTCGGTCGACTCTGGATACGGACCCAAGAGACTGCCCGGAGGTGCGGGGCGCTCGACCGAGGACTCGGGAGCCGCAGGAGCCGCGTCGCCGGGTCGAGAAGTGGTCGAAGGAGCGTCACCACGCGGACGAGACCCGGCAACGCCGGTGGGTAAATGTGGCTGAGGCTGCGTGGCCTCGGCGAGGACGTCCAGGGCGCTCTGAAAGGATGAACAAAAGAACACAAGTCAGCACCAAGATGATCAAGAATAAGAACGAGCTGCGCAAGACGGTGCTTACGTCGCCGGTGCAGCCCAAGGATCGGAGCGCACGCGCGGTGGCTGAAGCCAGCGACCGAGATTCGGGACGAGTCGGAGGGCGAGACATTGCGCCGCGCCGTTCACCAGTGCCGGGTTCACGACGTGGCGGGGGCAGTTGTGGCGTGGAGATCCGGCCGAAAAGTGACCTCGGCCGGACCAGGTTGCAAGCGTACTCCGTCGGATTCGCTGACGGAAAGGAAGTTGCCGTTGTGACAAGCTGTCACTCTCATTTACCTCGGTAGAGTGACAGGTAGTGACATTGGCCTCGGCGGGACCTAATAAACACCCGACCGAGGCTAAATACGTCAGACTCAGTGCTATTTACGACCACAACCGTAGTCGTACTTAAGTGGAAGCCTCGTTCAGGTGACCGAAGCCTCGTTCGGACGACCGAAGCCTCGTTCGACCTTCGAGGTACCTCTGGCGTAATCACCGTCATTATTGATGAGTGTACAGAGGTCGCCCCATCGAGATTCGTTTTATACTAGATATTTGTATGTAGGATTAGGATTAGCTATAGGATGATCTGCAGAGGCTCTCAGAGCCTCTGAATATTCAGTAATAAATCAGCAGTCTTCCCCCCAAGTCTTCAGAGGTTAAGTCCGACTCCGGTAAGTGTTAGCTAGCTTGCTGTAGTGCCTGGATACGCCTGGCTTAGTGGTATGGCCGTTGACGGACTAGAGATTAATTAATTAATAGTCCGCCGAGGTCAAGCCAAGAGTTGGCGTGGCCGAGAGGCTAGAGCGGTACTTAGAGTATCGTTCTGTGTGTGTGTGGGGTGTATTAGTCCCCTAGAGTATATTTTACTACCGACCGAGGATTACCTCGGTCCCCTTTGTATTAGGCCTAATCCGCCGGTACCCTTTCATCTGAGGGACTGCAAAAGGGTTGCGCGAAAGCGCTATATTGCATTCTAGCCCTCGTTCGTGGCTAGTTAGTGCAGGTTTTGGGTTGACCAAAGACAACCTTGGTACACAGAGGCTTATATCCAACCCGGTGTAAGGGATCGTTCCTGGACCTCAGGTTTGATTCCAACTTTCGTTGACCTAATTAGGGAGACGTGTGTTGTTGGTGGGACTCGTACCTTACGGTAGCGAGATTTTCAGCGTGTTCCTACACGACAAGACTGCTTCACCTAGAAAAGTTTCTAGTGATTCTAATTGGCAGGCCTGGATACCTCGCGGCAACACAGCAGGAGACATAAACCAGCGTTTCTCTCCACCTTGGGAGGGAGGTGAGGTCTTGAGAAGAATTGATACAGTAAAATGAACAAGTTGGAGGAGACGAGCGTGTTGGTGACGACGCTCGCTGGCCAGGCTATCCTTCTGGCTGCATGCAGTCGCCAAAATGACAAGCAAAAGCAGAGAGATATTGTAACATCTCTACACTTCAACAGACTTCTGCATGGCGCCGAATATGAAGCCTGGTTTCCTGAGAATTTGCGGTGCTCGCGCTCATCGTTACCAGTATGATCAATGCGCTTTTGAGCAGGGCTGATCATGTACAGACGTAGAATCTGAATCGTACCTTCAAGAGTATTTCCGCTGCGCGAGGTGTCCTCTCACTGGTAGTGCGCTTAGGCCGATGCCGTGGTGGTGCAGGGGTTCGCCTCTTCAGCTACGTTCAAGCTCGCGGTGTGACTACCGCGATCAAGCTACATGGAGTCAGTGCGGATTGTACCGCGTAGTATGCTAAGCCAGCTTGCACTGAGCGGACCTGCTCGCCAGGTCCAGCTCGCGCAGACTACTGAAGTGCTCTGAACACCACAAGAGGTGACCGCTTTTGCGGGATCCTCGGCTGCGGGATGGTTCAGAGACAACCTGTGGAACGGACATAGGAAGTGATTGCCAGTAGTTAAGTGACATATATGAGACGGCGCAAAACAAAACGATGCTAGTTAACCTTTTTGCGTTTTCGAGATAAACGGCTTTGAAGTTGGCGCATCTTTTTCCGCACCTAAGTGAAAATTTTCTGAATGTAGGCTTTTCAAAATCTCTAAATTTGACTGGAGTGTGTCAACAACGAAGAATGGAGGCGCTCGCAGCGTTTGCCGCCGCTGGGAGAGACCAGACCGCCAACGCCGCTAGCGGGGCTGACGGTAGCAGCTCCAGTGGCTTCAGTGGCTACAGCAGTGATGGTAGTGCAGACAACGGCTGGGAACCTGACCCGGAAGACGCAAGCTCTGCCGAAAACGAGGACAAACACGGAGAGAATCAAGGCGGGGGCGAAGATATGGATACAAGCATCATTTTGATTGACGATGACTTGAAATACAAGGGTGAATGGTGGGAGCGAAAGCAGTGCATTATGACGGCGCTAGTTGTGCTCAAGTAGACGGATACAGTGCAGCGCTATCGTGGCACGTGTCTACGAGAGCAGTATCACTACTATCATCCACTCGTCGGGCATGTCTCGGTAAATCAAAATGATTCTTGTTTCCATCGCTACCAAATTCCAAAATATACACCTATTTTTGAATTGCTGAATTTGGTGCTCCTAACAATGCGTCTAAAACAAAGAAGAAGTCGAATTAGGACCTCGGAATAGGTGTAACCGCTCCGCAGGCTCCGTTACCCCCAGTCAAACAATAAAAAAATCGAGTTCGGCCAGATCGAGAGGCAACCCTTTTTTTCAGAGACCCTCCCTCAGCGAAGACTGAGTAGATTTTTGTGCTGAGGGGTTCTATGTGTAGCTGAGACTCTCTTCTTTATGACGGTGTGCCCAGCTCGTAATTTCCTAAATGGTTAACTAGCATTCTTTTGTTTCACGCCGTCATATATGTACCTCACTGGAAACGAAAAGCGATCTGCGAGCACGAGACGCGCCAGCACCCCCCCCCCCCTGCCCAACACTTCACGGGCTGGATTCGCTGTTTCCCTCCTACATGAGAAGGTGGTGTATCGCTTGGTGTCGCTGGAGCGGGGGTCAAGGGGGTCGGACCTGGCGGGGTGCGGGCGGCTAGGAATCACCATTGTCTTCGACGCCCCAAATGCGGAAATGGCTCGTGTCTATTGCGGTTGATGGTCTGACTTTTGTTTGTCTAAAGGTGGGGCCTTCTCCAAGTGGAGAGAAATACCGTGCGACCATGACTGGGGGTGTTCTTCACCTCCAGGTGGATAACAACGGCCCTTAGGGCCTGGTTGCGCTGTTAGGGCCTGGTCGCATAGTACACACAGGAATTGATCCATCATCAGGATATATTCCAAAACACCCACAATAAAAAAACCAATATTCCATTTAATTCCTCCCACCAGAGTTGATATCGGATCGTGTTGCTACTACAGAAAGTGTTATTAAATGATAGCTTCAAATAATGGGTGCGAGGCTTGTCTTTGCAGGACACAAAAACTGGTCTACAAGAATATATTACGGGGAGCCAGTATTTTACGTAGTCGTGTGCGTTGTATCAGGAAAAGTTATACTTACCATTCATCGTAGCCAATATTCTCATTCACAACAGCATATGTGACAGAGGGGGACCTATAGGAGCATTTAATTATTGTACGGAAAAATATAAGGTACATTATTATTCAAAAATTTGGAGTGGTATCTACCTTCAACTACAACTACGATCGCTAACAAAAGAAACAATGTCCCTAGCTTTCGGTATGACTTTGGTTTTTTTATCTGACACAAAAATCAAGTACCAAAAATATGCATTGAAGTTTAGGTGCCAACTAAACCTGCTTGTGCTGCTGAAGCTGCAAGCTGATCACCTTCCGTAGATACCGCAACCTCAAGTAGCCTACCACTTCGTATAGAGAGTCCTTCCAGTAGTCAGACCAGGTTTCAGGAGTTGCACCAAACAGTAGTAGTTCCAATACCACCAAGCACCAAATGCCACACGATGTACTATCCTTCTGCTGGCAGTGGGCAATGACTTGGTAATCCAGTTGATCAGTCATGTCCAGCATCTTTTCAACCACAGTGAGAACTGCTTCCTTCAGCGTGGACAAATTGCTAGACAGCTGCATAGGGTCAAACAGGTAGCAGGTCTTGGTCTCCGTATTCACGAGGAATGCACCCCAGTGGTGCCCTAAGTCAATCACGCTGATGACGAACTTGGCCCTGGCATTTGCAGCGCCATATCCTTTTGCTGTGCGCATCTTCTGATCAGCGTCATCAAAGTCGTGAAAGCGAGGGTTGACAATTGCAACATCCAAATTCCCCGACTGGAGTGCCAAGAGTCCACCGATGATAGACCCCGAGTGCAGCCAGAGGTTCTCTCGAAAATCCAGAAATTCACAGCCATTTTGTTCATGCCGGCCAACGTACCACCGACCCAGATTCAGGTCGTCTACTGCTTGTTTATGCTCCACCTAAACATAAAGCACATTCTGTAAGTTTGGTGTTTTGGTATACTTTCGGTATATTTTTGGTGCAAGGCAACCTTACCTTAGTAACGTCCTCCATATCTTTGAACGGCGGCGTAATACTGCCAACTCGAAAGGCCAAGGAGTCAAGTCAATCCACTTCATCGTATCTTCGACTAGCTTGAACTTGTTTCGCGCCTTGATTACTCGAGCCATGAGCTTCAATTGCCCGTACGTGGCAAACCCATAGTCCTCCCACCGAGCAAGCAGCGCCTTGTTGCTTTTGTTATCGATTGCTGCTATGGCCTCCGCGATCTTCTCCAGTTGAGGAATCGCACTAATCACCGGGACGGGTTGCCCAATGTTGAAGCTACGAACGTCGAGCTTTCCGGCCACTTCCACAGACGGCAAGCTCAACCTTTCGATGAACGGCATCGTGGTGCGTCTGCTGTAAGGGCCTTTTAGAATAGCCATGTCCGAGAGCTTGACTGCGCGCGACTTTCTCCCTTCCGAAATGCGCAATCGAAGCTTGTTTGCAACTTGCAGCTCTCCGGTCGACGCTTCGTGCTTCTCCGCACGCCGCGTCAATCCCTTACGTTTCGGTGGCGATGCAAGGGTTATAGGATCCGCTGGACTTCGACCTACACCATCCCTTGCTGAGGCGGCGCGATAGTCGTCTGATTATTAACCGATTCCGGTGGTCCGACTACAGGGACGGGTGCCTTTTCTTCGAGGTCCGTCCCTGCCGTCACATCGCACATTGGCTTACCCTCCCCACCCCCGTGTCAGCAAAAGAGAGCTGTGATACTGTAACGGAACCAACGGAAGAGACCTGAGACAGCGCATTGAAGCCGCTTGCTGCACACAGATTCTGGCCAGTGAACTCCTCCAGTTTGCCAGTATGTAGCGCGTCGTAGAAACCCGTAAGCCACTGCATTGCCAGTTTGTGCGTCGTTGACGGCTGGATCGAGAGGACATCGACGATCTTCTCTGTAATCTGTTTGCCTTGGCTGTACTTAGCGTCGCTGGATAATGCTCGTGGGGCACGGCGAGGGGGGCAGTTGATGCGGTTTAGTCCTCCCGTCACTACAGGCCCCACGTCGATGTTGTTAGCTGGACTTTGGACGATCCAACGGGTAGCAAAACGAACCATCGGTGGAACTACCGTTTCGTAGTTCGACTTGGCCCGGGCATACATAACATGGCGGCACGGGAGCAAACAGGTCTGCCGGAATATACAGTCGCATGCAGCCAGCTGTAGGTAGAACAAAACGCCGCGTTAGTCATAACACCGAAAAGTTACCAAAAACCAAAATTGAACCAAAATCTCACCCGAGCATCTACAACGTGCGAGTTGCCTGTCGCTGGGTTCGTCACTCTCGCCTTGCCCTCTAGTGTCGTCTCCATGTCATAACAGGCTTGAGAGCCGACAGCCAATTTGTACTGATGGGCCACCATCTCGAAGGCGTAGTTGCTGAGCTGCATGGCCACTGTAGTCAACTCAGGATCTTCAGCAATGGCAGGGCGACTGCTGACACGATGGAATTCAGCCAGGTAGCGTTCTTCAGCGTAGTATTGCATGGTTATCAGCATGGAGACGAGCTCATCAACAGAGAAACTACCGTCTATAACCTCTTTGAGGCGACCCCACTTCGATTCCAGACAATTATTCGTGTTATTCATCAGGTGAGGGACGTCACCACGCTTGAACATCACCCACTCGTCAGTAGTCGTATCCCAGTGCTTCATAAAGCTTTTGTAGAGTAGGTTCTCTTTGTTATTCCCGACTGTCTCGAGCAGAGCCGTCTTCAGGTCGTCATAGTGCTCCTGAGATGCCGCATTCACCAATCCTTTCATAATAGACTTGAGTTCCTTCGTTTCGGTAGGGCCGACGTCTCTCAGTCTGGAGCACTGTTTCTTCAGCAACGTTTCGACTTGCCAACGACATAGTAGCTGGCGAGCATTCGGTCATCCTTCCAACAGCACCTCCTTCTCATGCAGTGCCTTATCCGACATCACAACACGGATCTTGGACCACTCAGTGTTGTGCTTTTTGAATGCCGCGACAGCTAGAGCCAATTTCGGCTTCTCTTCTGTCCGCACCAATGCGTGTTGCACGAATTGACTCTAAAAAAACACAGATAATTAAACAAATGTTCAGTGCATTTTTGGTTAGAGCCTGACAAAAATTACCCACCTTGCCGAAGACGTCGTGGACTGCGAAGCTAAACAACTTGTAACGGTTCGCGTTGCTGTTATGAGTCGAGTCGACCAGAACCACCTCGGGGAAGGCTGCAAAGAGACGCTTCTGTCGCGCTGACTGAAATGTTATCACTTGCACAACATTGGTCTCCTTGTCAATAACGAACTCCGCCACATTTCCAGTGTTCATCTCGCAGAATTCGTCCAGCACGGAGACAGCGCGCTCCGCGTCCGATTGGCCTCCCTTAAAGCACTTCTTAGCGTCCTGGATCATGTTGTGCACGTCTCGTCGAATCGTTCACTTGCCTTTACAAACACCATACCAAATCATATTAGTGTCTCGTGAAATATACAGAATACACACCAAAAAACCAACCTGTTTTGGATCGAAGATACGCTAATATCCCCCGTGGCTTTGCCCCCGCCTTGCTCATGACTGACACATCGCGGCGTAACTCTGGATCCAAGATGCGTCTGTTCTCTGCGTAGTTATACCACTGATGCTCGGTGACAGAATGATTGTGCGTTCCCTTTGCGTTGACGACGATATGAAATCCAACACCACTCGGTCGACTACAAACTCGTGCGTTAACGCGAGCTGTACACGCCACAAAACGGACGTCGTCATGCTGCCGCAAGCCTTCTCCACGACCCTCGTACGGAATACCATGAGTGCATACGAACGTCCTGCTGTATTTCTCCCATGACTCTGGCAATAGTGTGCCACCTGTGTTCTGCCGGTTGGCGCGAACCTTTCTCGTCTTCGACTTACTTTGTTTCTTTTGGACCACCTTCTTCGCGGCAGAAATTTGCTTGTTCCTGGACTTAATTGAGGTACTAGTGCGGGACGGAAATCGCTGGTACGTAGCCTCTTGGAACTCGTCGAACGCTTCATAGAAACTTTTCCACGACGACCAGTACATTGGAAATCCTTCCAAGTAGCCACCGACGACTGGTACATCTTCGACCGCACCACCTTGACTTTTCGAATCTTCGTCCTCGCAGTCGTCTGAGTTTCGGTTTGCCTTCGGGATTTGGTGGACTTTCGGGGTATGGGACTTCTTCAGGCCTTGTGGCGTCTTCGGCGTTTGGTGCTCCTTCGGTTTTTGGTACGGCTTCGGTTTTTGGTACGGCTTCAGTTTTTGGTACGGCTTCGGTTTTTGGTACGGCTTCGGTGTCGGCACACTACTCGCTGCGGATTCGATGTCACTGGTTTGCGCACTACCGTCACAGGAGTCTCCATCATCATCATCATCCTCAGGTGTTCCACGCTCGTCGTTGTAGTCTGAATCGTCACTGTTGTCCGGAGACATATCGTCATCCTCTTCCTCGAGCTGCGCCAATACTCCCGCTAGCGCTGCTTCACCATCACTGTCGTCCTCGTTGTCAGCTGCGAGGTGGTGGGCTAGACGGGACTCCCAACGCTCAACTTGATCAACACGGGCTTGACTGTCTCCCGGGCCCGCTTCATCGTTTCGGGGCTGGTCCTCGCTAGTTTGGCAGCGTGAGGGAGAGCGTCTAGACTGGGGCACTGCGTCTTCTTGCTGCTGTCGCTGCTTCGCCCGAAGCCGTACCCGCTCTACTTCTGCTTCTTCTTGTGGCGTGATTGGAAGCGGATCTGTGGCTGGAGGAGCTCGGGCTGAGCTCCCTTGGCTGGGTGTTGCGTGCACAGTGACCATCTCGGCAGGAGCTTCTGGATGCACGTCGCGAGCTCCATCAGCAGCTATATCGTCTTCCGAGACCTGAGATAGAGTATGGATACGTATAGGTTAGCTTTAAGCAAGGAATACATGAACTAACTCGCGCGTACGCACCATGCCACCGGGTCAGGACCCGCTCGCTTGGGGCTTGCGAGGGAGGAGGGAGGATATTGGACTGGCGACAGGAGGCCACTGATTTTTTTCTAAAAAGCGAATTTATCTTACCAGCCAGTCCGAATGTAAGTTTACCTTGCGCAGCTGCGTGATAGCAGCCGCTGATTTGTTCAGTCCGGATATATTGAATATCCCCAAAACTGCACCGAATAGCACAGAAAGTAGTATTAGCCTACTGTGCATTTTATGTAGTAGCAGCGTGTTCGGTTGATATCCCAGCCTGGGATTCCCAGGCGCTTTCACAAACGTGGGATTTAAGAACCCTGATGGTATTGTGCCTTTCACCGATTTTGGCGGGTGGGCAGTTAATTCATGCGGAATTAGATCCATAAAAGGGCGACCTACCTTTATTTAATGCTAATTCTGCCTATGATTGTAAGCACTCCCCTAACACCCGCGATCGGCTTTGCAAGCTAATCGATGGAGATACGGCGGGATAAACACAGAATGGCGCGCAGCGAACCCGCCAATCGTCCTGTTCCCCTCCAATTCGGGCTGGATTAGCTTATTCCGCCTCAATTCATGTTCATCATCGCCACCTTAATTCGGCCACGATCGGATAGCCTCGAATTAACGATGGAATTAGCTAACCCAATGCATAATTAGGTTCGAGATGGGATTAGAATTATGCCAAAATTATCACGGCAGAATTGGTGAAAGGCACAATATTAGTTAGTAAAATAGGCACCCAAAGAGCAAGTCTAGTCAGATCACAATCTACAATACAAAGTCGCGCTTCGCACAAAGAGAAGCTCTGAAATTTTAGCTGCGATATTGTGGTGATCGAGTGTTAGTTAGCTAAGGAAAAAGAGAGAAAGCGTTGCTACGCTGTGTGGACGCGGTCACGCAAGCTCTACTTGTTCTAGTCGGCGGGTTTCGTCTTCATGTAGAGCCTATTGGGACGGAGTGAAGCACGTATTCGTTCACTGCGCCGTACTCGAGGCGCGAGCAGCAAGGTGCAGCCATCTAGCATGTTTGCCGTTCACTAAAATGTCCGGGCATGATATTTTGAAAAATATATCGTCATTTCGGCCCCCCACTGCATTCATATGAAATTGCGCATCTCCTGCGCCTGCTCCGCAGCCGCAGAATCTGCGCGCGTTTCATGTATTATTTCCCAATGTTGAACAATGTACGAATGTTGGCCAGCTTACGCTTACGCAGTAAGCTTACCAATTAATCAGCATGGGACCCATTCTTTGGTATTCCGAGTACAGCGTACATGTCATGCACTTCGAAGTACACGGTAACATCCATGAAGTCTTGTTTGACAAACCATGGGCTAACCTTCATGCAACATTGAGCTAATGCAATTGGCTAATAGATTTCAAAAATCTGAGCTGATTGGCTTATAGATTTCGCACTTAGCTGAGGTGGACGACACAGGTAACATGCAAGTAATTTATCGTTTTGCGTGGGATATTGTATCCGGAAAGAACAAGAGAACGGCATTCTATGCAAAATAGATCGCTGATTTCGCAGGGTATTCGATTTCGCAAAAATCGCACGCCCACTCGCACCGCCTCCTTAGCTCTGAAAATAAATTTCATAGAATTAAAATAGCAAGAGCAAGCAATACAAGGAAGGTTACCGGGAAGCGCCATTCTCCCACTTCCGTAAGTAATATATGGAGTTTTTCGCGAAGTCGTCGGCGTTTTGGCTTATATTTTCCCGGAATCGGTGCATTCCTGACCCCCCTTTAACTTGTGCTCATTATAGGGCGGTCCGGCACCAAGTGCCAGACGCCGACGATAAGGCGAAACGCCAATTGGCCGAAATCCAGCGTCTCGGTGCAAGTATCTCGCGAGGCGCAAGCCATACGCGGCGCGTGCATCGCCCTAGAAACGAGGAAGAATCACGCCAGCAATCTCAATGGCATTAATAAGTGGATAATACTTCAGTACTAGTAGAAGTGTATCTACTGACGCTAGCCAAAGACAGCGATAGAAGAGCTATCATAGACTTCTTTCACGACCTAAATCTCGGGGAGTTCACCCCTGCTCGTTTTTGGTGTATTGGTGTGCAAACGACGAACCCACTACAGCGCTCAAATATTAATTAAAATTCGCGAAGCCTAAGGCAAAGGCACAACCTGAGCTACCGGTACTTCGACTTCAGATAAGCTTACCACAACTACATGTACAGCCACAACAATTACAGTCACGACAACTAACGCTGCAGTCACAACTCGTCTACCACAACTCATTCAACATCGACACCACCAACAACATAAGCACCATAATAATATTAGAGTACGGTAAGATAGAGCTCTCCGCAGAGCTGTCAACACTCGGAGCAATAGGCGGCACGCTTGAGCACCCATGCCTCTTGCTCATGCCGACGTCCGGATCGCTCTGCACGACCTTCCACACCCTCCCGAGCGGGTAAATGCAGGCATTGAAGTCGTGCCCCGCCTTGTCGATCTCCGCGTCGATCTACGGATTGTCCAGCAGCTCATACTGGTAGCGCTCCTTGTCCGTGGCCGCCAGCTGCACGTACACATCCTTCCTCCGAGCCCTGTCCTCGCCGTGAGACCCACTCTCACTTAATGAGCCGGAATCACTGTCGTCTTCGTACTCATCATCGTTTTGCTGCAGCACGTCCTCCTCCTCCTGCAGAGTCGAAAACTCTTAGCCCGTTTGCGTCTGGGTCGTCGTGTCCATGCTGGATTCGCTGATCAAGAACCGAGAGGCACCACTCGTCATGCGGCTCCAGTATGTTGCCGTCGTGGCTGCCGCTGCTGCTCTAGCCGCCAGCACCGATGGGCATCAGATCGTCCCCAATTCGGCCAAGTCCACATCGCTGAGCAAGTGCTAAAGCTCGATGCCCGCCTTAACGTCGAAGGCAAGGGAGACCGGCTTGAGCTCCTTCCACTGCACGCTGATGACATTCTGGATGTCACCGATGCGCGCACCCGGGTTCTCGTCCATTGCCTGCTTGCACCGCTCATTCCAGAAGAGCAGGTACGAGCTCTGTGACTTCTTGACGCCGACAAGTTGACGGGCGCCATGACTTCGTCGCTGACTGCGCGTTTTTGTTTGCTTTTTAGCCAATTACAGCGAGCCCTCAAACCGTCGGCGCCAGGGACTTACGTTTTCCCAAGTCAATTCGTGTATGTTCGAGACCGTTTTTTTAACCGTAATCAAATTCTATGGTTAAGTTTGCAAATTATGACCTCAAAATCTCACATCGCAAATTCTGACCACAAAATCTCACATCGATATGACTTCGATAGTCGCCATTCAGTCAGCGTTTTTGGCCGGACCCCGCAGCATCTGGCTCGAAGCATGTCATCGCCGCAGTCCAGCGCAGCGTCCGCTTCGCCCCTCGCCGCCGCCGACGGCTCATCTTCTGCGTCTGCATCTCCTCCACCCGCCACCTTAACCGTGCGCGTCGTCCAGCCCAGTGAGACTCAGCAGAGCGCCACCTCCCCCTCCAGTTCCGCCTCGTGGGCCACCTCCTGGTCGCCCGCCGCAGCTCTGGGCCAGGCCAAGTCGGCCATGCAGCAGTCGGGATCAGATCTGACGCCGCTCAACGTGCGCTACCGGCCGCTGCAGCTGCTGGACGACGACGACGACAGCGACGACGAGTGGCAGGGCGAGGCGCGCGGCGTCCCGGGGGCCTGTGACAGCAGAGCGTCACGCTCTTCCTCGGGTCTGGAGGCCGCGTCCATCCCATTGGCGCGCTCGCTGCTGGAGCGCGAGCACATGACGTCCTTCCTGCAGAGCTCGTGGGTGTTTCTGCTGCTGTTGGGCTCGTTGGCCTCCGTCACGGCCTGGAGCGTGGACGCTGGAGTGCTGGTCGTCACCAGGTTGCACTCGAGCTTCACGTCGCTCGGAGGCGGCTGGCTGCTCGGCTACGTGTTCTACATCCTCTTCCGGGTGTTCATCTTGCTGCTGGGCGTGGGGTGCACGGTGCTCATCTGTCCAGAAGCTGCAGGCTCCGGGATCCCCGAGATGAGGAGCATCTTGGGGGGATTCCCCTTCCCGAACTACCTCACGGGTCGCGCGCTCATCGCCAAGTGCTTCGGCTTGGTGCTGGCGTTGGGGAGCGGCCTTACGATCGGCAAGGAAGGGCCGTTCGTGCACCTGAGCTCCATCATCGCTCGGCAGTTGCTGCGCTTGCCCTTGTTCGAGCAGATCCGGAACTCGAAGGACCTCACGCACCACGTGCTGGCCGCGGCGTGTGCTGTTGGTGTCACGGCCACGTTCGGGGCTCCTGTCGGTGGCGTACTCTTCAGTATCGAGGTCACGACGTCGTACTACGTGACGTCCAACTACTGGCGCGCCTTCTTCTCGTCCGTGGTGGGCGTCGTCGTCTTCCGTGGACTCAACAGTTTCCTTGCTGGCTCGTACGGCTCACTTTTCACGACGGAGTTCGACTCGCTGCCGTACGAGACGTTCGAGATCGCGTTCTTCCTGTTGCTCGCGGTGATTTGTGGACTGCTGGCGGCGCTGCTGGTTCGGTCCTTTCGCATGGTTCTTGATTGGAAGAAGAAGTTTGAGGAGCAGTATCTGCTACGCTGGTGTGGCCGATTCCCTGGCTTGGTGCCGTTTGCGTACGCTGCGCTGGTGGCGCTCCTGTTTTCGTTGGTGGAGTACCCGGTGGGTAGTTTCATGCAGCTTACGCAGCGCCAGACTATCGACGACATGTTCTCGACGAAAACGTTTACACACGATGAAGTGGCGACCGCCACCCACTTGTCTGTAGACTTTGGCAGCTCCTGGACGTCGCCATCGCTGACTCTGAATTTGTTCGCGTATGTGGTTGTCCGGTTTTGGTCTCTGGTCATCAGCGCTACCGTGTTCGTGCCTTGCGGTATCGTCACGCCCGTGTTTGCGATCGGTGCTGCATTGGGGCGTCTATTTGGCGAAATGGTCGTCGTTCTGAGTGAAGGTGAATTGTCGATTGGGGGGTATGCCGTTGTGGGCGCTGCCAGCTTTACAGCAGGCGTCACTGGAACCATCAGCATTGCGGTGATCGTCTTTGAGTTGACGGGGCAGTTGAGCTACATGATTCCGGTTCTACTATGCGTGATTGTGGGTCGCGCTGTGACGCGGATCTTCTCTCTTGACATGTACGAGACCATGGCCCGCCAGAAGAACTTGCCGCAGTGGCCGGATCTGACGAAACAAGTATCTTACTCGCTCACGGCCGGCGACCTCATGCGGGATATGCCACCGTACTATCTTGTTCGGCGTCAAACGTTGGCATCAATCAAGCACTTGCTGCAGGTGACCAGCAAGGAAAAGAAGGGCAGGACAGTGAACGTGTTCCCTGTTGTGGACGACGCGAAGACCATGGTCTTATTGGGCGTTGCCACTCGGGAGGAGCTGGAGGCGCTTGTTATTCTGTGGGAGCTCAGTATTCGAGGTGGGAAGACTGCAGCAGCTACGGGGACCTCTGTGGCAGTGGCTGGCATTTCTCCTGAGCAAGCAGCTGTGCTTTCTCGTCAAGCCTCCGAGTCGTCGGAGATTGTGGACTTGGTGCATTTTGAACTACTGAGTCTGGAAGATGAACACTTCCACGTGCCTCGCGACACATTAGCCAGCCAAGTGGTCCTGCTCATCTCGGTGCACAAGTGCCCGCAGCTCTTCGTCACGCACCGTGGCAAGCTCCAGGGCGTGATTCACGCCGCCGACCTGTTGGCACGCTCACGCAAGTACATGTTGTAGATACTGAAGGCCTCGCGCTTGTGCATCGAGCTACTCAAAGGGTTTGAATGGCAACCGTCAGGACGTTTCGACGCAAAATTCTTTTATCTTATGGTACTTGTCGAAAGCCTGGTCGATCGCTTTAGCGGCTTCGTACCAGTTTGGTAGGGATCCAGACTAGTACGCCGCAGTGCCTGCTGCTTCGTTACGGTGTGGCGCTCACGCGCCTTCATTGCTGCTGTGTAAAAGGCATCGGTCCTCCTCGCTGAGCGTTCATCGGTCTTTTCCAGTAGCTGTGTCATCTGCGAGGTATGGCGGAACTTACGCGTCTCCTCCAAGTGTTGTTTCTCCTGTAGCAGTGCTGCCAATTGGTTCTCACGCTCGTGGCGGAGTTCCCGCATCATCTTTTCGGACGCGGAACGCTGAGCCTTCTCAACCAGCTCGCGCTCCTTGGCTTCTCGGCGAGTCTGCTCCTTGACGAGCTGGATCTGGTTTGCGTAGAAGTTCTCCATGGCCTGCTCCCGCTCGACGTGCTCTTTCTGAATCTGCTTTAGCACTGTAGTCGTCATGCGGTGCTCCTCCCGCAGTTTCTCCTTCTCCAGACCAAGCAGGTGGTTCATCGCGTGACGAAGCTGCTTCTCTTCCTCATTCTTGGCTTCTAGTCCGATGGCGATGCGGTGCAAACGCACGTCTTGCTCGAATCGACGGGATCGGATTTTGTCCACGTTCGCCATGTGCTCGCCCGACTTGTACGCACGCTCCAAGTGTTGTCTTTGTGAAGCCTCTCGCTGTCGCAGCTCCTGCAAGTGGTTCTTCAGCGACAACTTATACCGAAGATACTGGGCTTGAGCTTTTGACGCTGAGGCAGCATGCTTCGTTTTCGGAACAAGGGGGTACAGCGACTTGGATTGGTCACGCCTTGTCTTGCGCAGGGAAGGTCGCTCCGGTGCGTGAGGCTCGTCACGCGCTACTTTCTTTTTAACGGGGCTTGATGTCGTGCCGTCTTCCTCTTCAGCTTCCTGCTGGTTCGTGCTTTTCTGTCGCGGTGCATTCTTCTTGACGTCAATGTTCTCGTTTGGCTGAGCATTTTCTTGATCTCCAATGTCATGTTCTGTACGAAGCTCGCCTTCCTTTGTCTCGGGTTCCACATCTTCAATACTAATCGACGAGAAGTTGTGTGCAAACGCGCCCTCCTCTTCCATGAAGTGCATACTCTCGTCGCTGTTGTGCTGAACAGACGACACTCCTTCAAAGAACACTCCCGGCTTGTCCTCCGCGGGTTCCTCCTTACTACCGTCTTCACGGGGTTTGTCTTCATCCGAGCTGGCACTGTCTGCCGCGGTCACAAAACGTCCGTACTTCTTCGTTTTCAGCAGCTCCTGTTCGGTCTCCTTCTGCTTCCGTCCGCTTGCTGAGACGCGGGGCGCTGTTTTCCTCGTTGCCGCCTCCTTGGCCGCCACTTCCGCCCTGCTGGTGCTACTCGCCTTGAACGACTGCGCCAGCAGTCGAGAGCGCTTCTTGTTGTTTTCAGCGATCGCGTCCGCTCTCTTGGTCGAAACATCCAGTCGGGATCTGTTCGTCCTGCTCAAGGACGACGTCCTCCGTCCCCTCAGCTCGTCAACAGATCGTCCGACTTGAACCTCCTCCTGTTTCATTCCAGCCCGCGACTGGGAGGCGCTCCGCCTTGCAGTCCGAGTCTCCTTGCTCATCCGTTTCTCGCGCAGACTCGTCCTCTCCGGGTCGTCGCTCTTCGGCGCACTGTCCACCGACTCCTTCCTCTGCTTCTTGGCGAACTTCGGTGGCACCCTGCGCTTCAAGGTCGTTATCCCCTCAGCCGACGCCATCCCGAGGCTGGCCAGACTCACGTCTCGCAGTCTGTCGCCGACCTCCTGACTCTCCTCGAACAGCAGCGCGTACACCTGCTCCAGCATGTTGAGCAGGCGGCGGATGCTGCCCAATTCCCCGGCACACAGCCGCCGCCCCGTGAGCTCCTCAGCCACCGCGTCCCCATCTCTGCTCTGCTCCAGCAACGCGCTGCGCAGCGCGTCCGCCACCAGCTGCGCATTGTGCTCGTAGTCCTGAAGCGTCCGCGGCACGCGCTCCACGTCGCGCAGGCGGAACTGGAACAGCTTCTCGTACAGCGCCACGCTCATGGACGACACGCTGGCCACGAGGTCGGCAGCGCTGGCGAACGCGCGGTCGCCGAAGCCCATTCTGGCCAGCAGCGCGTTCGTGTCGACCACGAGGCGGTCCGAAGTGTCACAATCCGATTTCTCGGCGGGTGTGGGGCCGTTGGGGTTCGCGATTGCGGTGGTGGGGGGAGCAGTGGCGTCTGCTTGTGGTGGTGGTGCCGACATGGCGCTGCGGGTTGTGTACGCGGTGGATGCACGCGTCGGAGAGGTTGGGAATCCGGGAATGGGGTCAAGTGGAATGAGCTCTTCGTTTTGAATTTGAAATGCGATGTGCCGATCTGAAAGCGGGATTGTACATTAGCTACTGCTACAGACCTGGGTCGAGCAATCGATCAATGCTATTGGTTGGTACAAACGTTACGTCAATGCGATTGGATAGATGTTACTGATTAATCGGTGGCGGGAGACGGAGCGAAACCACAGCACAGTACTGTGTATGTTGACTTAAGTACGAACGACAGTCACTTCAAGTTGAAGTGGATGGGATATCGTGATGGCTATTTGATCCCTGGCGTTGCTGCTCTTGACACTGGCAATGCTACTGCTGACGTTGCTGCATCTAATGTTTCCTCATCTCGTGGCTGCTGCGGCTCCATGAACTCAGCGAACCGGTGCTGGTGATTCGCCCACCAGCGCTCGGCCTCCTCCTCGGTCACTTTTTCCCTGTCAAAGAGCACAGCGATCACCTGCTCCTCCAGCGTGTCCTCTCTCCGACCGACGTGCAGCGCTACACCGTCTCGACCAGCTCGGCGATCTGTCTTGCGGTACATGGTGCTCAGCTCGAATCTGGACGCGTCCTGGAGCGTCAGTCGCACTTTGGTCTCGCTCGAGTCGAAGTCCACACGTCTGCCTCCAATTGTCGGCCTCGCGCTCCAAGCGGGGGCATTCACTGGGGTCTTCTCTTCATCTACCACTGCTGTTACTTCAGTCTCCGGTACCTGCGAGTCCTCACCGTTCGTGTCGCTATTGTCTGTATTGTCGTCGCTGGTATGGACAGGTTCGTGCTCCTGTTGATTCTCGTCTGCCGACGCAATGTCGGTCTCTGAAGTTCGCGTCGTTGCCAAAGATGCCTGTAACTCCGACTTCATATTGTCCAGAAGCTTGCAGGATACTCCGACCGGCTGGGAGATAGCTGCACTCTGCAAGGGGGTCTTTTTCTTTGATCGTCGATGATGCGAAAGTCGCGGCACCTTTGGCAACATCCTCTCCTTCAGAAGTGCCCCTCCACTTTCTCCTACTCGTCGACTGCTTTCACTTCGCGCAAAGGTCCTGCTACCAATAGGTGCGCCCGGGGTATCTCTAAAATACCTGTCGCCCGAGAAAGTAATTCGGCGAATGAGCTTTGGTTGGAATGTAAGCTCTCGCTCGCTTTCCTCGACCTGGCGAAGACGCTCCGCCTCCATTTTATCGTGCTTCTTACGAAGCCACTCCATTTGACGTTCGAGCAAGGACATACCAGAGAAACTTTTACCAATCGACCCGACAGTCACTGCATCAATACCGAGTTCACGCCGTGACAAGTATGTAGCGCTCGAAAGGGGCCGAGGCCTTTTTACGACTTGGGGTGGTTCAGTTTCGGGATTAAGCGGCTCCAGAGACCAGGACGATGACGCATTGTTGCTTTCGCTGTCATCGCCGTGAGAGCTTGCGTTGCTGTTGTTGTCAGTACTCTTCTCGTCTGAGAGGACAATCAAGTCTTTTCCTGGGCGCAATTTTCCTCGGCTGGGACTTGCAGTGCATCCGACTCGAGGGACGACGTCGTGGGTTTTCGCTTGAGCGATAATGCCCGCGAAGCATGGGAGATCACGAAGCTCCATCACTATATGCTTCCAGCATTTACACTGCGCTCGAGGGTATGAATCACCACGTTGGATGTGACGCCGAATCATCTGAAATGCATATTTCACGTCAGAAAACGCTACAAAACAAGCTCTGGTATGTACTTACTACCGTACCTCTTCCGTGCCGTCGTCAGGGATGATGACTCGACTCGTCTCATCGCGCAGCCAGTGCTCAACTAGTCGCACTCTTTGGTGCCACCAATTAGCCTCACCATCCAGGGAGTTCAAGTCCTCGGCAACAAACTTAGCCTGATCATATAGAGAAAGATAATGAGTTGGGTATCGTATCGAAGCAATAGCAGCAATGCCACTTACCATTCCATCCACCAGAGTTGCTTCATTCATAGCTATTGTCTGCACCATATCGATGGTGCTAGCGTACTAGAACGCTAGGCTGCACCCAACTTTGTGTTGCGGCCTTGGCCGGAGATAGAGCAGTCAAACTTGAGGTGCTGCCGAGGCGTATAAATAAATGCCATCCATTATCACGCTTCCCCAAGCTCACTATTTCTGGGAAGGACATCGTCGTTTCCTGGAAGCAGAGCTTACATCGCGAGCAGGCTATCAGATGCTGAGCTGTTCTTCTTCAGTAATAGGATTGAACGCACTTCGGGGGTCATCTGGTCGATTTCATCCTTGGTTTGGACAATCTTGTACATTTTGCGAATAGCAGAGATCATTCGCTTCGTAGCGGGGAGGTGAGGCAGGATTCGTTGGCTTAGCATAATGTCGTGCTGTCCTTCACTCTTAAGGTGTTCACCTTGTGTTATTTGCTGCTGGGCCTGGTTCAACATTTCCCGCAACTCCACAATCTTTTTAATCCCAAGTGTCGCCGCATCCAACTGCCCCGCGGAATCGCGAAAGCTGTCAACAATTTGCATAGTGCCAACCCCCTCGAACAAGAGTTTCTCCCCAGAAGCATATTTTTCTTGACCGCGCTGCAAAATCTGCTTGCCCTCGTCTTCGCGCTCCGTGCGCTGAACCAAACCATGTGAGAGAGCGTTGAGCATCCACCGCGCAAGTGCCATGATTATTCGTATATTTCCTAGAGCAGGCGGTAGCGTATCCTCCACTCGATACGCTCGTACAGCAAAACTGTGTGCTCTCTCCATGACCAATAGTACCTCACACGCGCGAACCTGAAGGAAGTACGCGAACTGTCGATCACACTGTGACAGCTCATCCGGGCTTCGATGGTGCAAAATATTCTGAGCGTGGTGGTCCTTTTGCACCCACATCCCTTCAAACGGGTTTTTGATCGTCGTGTGCCGCATCACGACCCCGAGAGAATTGATCGACGCGCTATCTGCATGACCGAAGAATCCGATGATCTCCTCGCGATTGGTAAAATAGTCACTGTGGACTTCGAATCGTGATCCTTTCTCGCAGTGACCAAACCATTTCGAGTAGCGCCCAGTGCTAGTACCAAACCGCAAACCGTAGATTGAGTGTGACGCAAAGCCTTCAACCGTAACGAGTTTTTCTCCTTTCGCGAGAGAGAAGACCTCACGATTTCCAAAGGGATTTCCATGTAGAATGCCTTCAGAACTCACGTGTCCATGCGTTTTAACTACCTGTGAGATACCGTCCACCTTTTTACCGCAAATGACTGCGACGTCACTGATGCTGCCGAACGGAGGAACCTTGTCATGGGTGAATGGGCGTCCTGCTGTTGTACCAAACAAGGTAGACGCTCGTTCTGCGTACTTGTGCACTGCGCGGTCGTTGTAAGCTACGAGCATCAGACGCTTTTCTAATTGCAGCCGCTGTCGTACTTCTTTTTCGTGCTCTTGGAAGAGTTTCTTTAGTGTGGGTGAGCTCATCGCGGTTTGCCGCATTAATTGACGAGATTCACTCAGTTGAGCTCTCAAACTTGTCGTAGGCAATCGCTGTTCAAGAGCGAGGATCTTACAGTGATGAGTGTCCAGATCCACCATGCATTGCCTCCAGAGATATGGAAGGGCTGCGCAGCGTTCCGCATACGTGTACTTCGCTTTCACTCGATTCTTGAGAGCGTAAAACACGTTATGCATGGTCCAAATCTCCTGCTTTCGGCGTACAAGTCGAACGATCTCTCGCCTTGCTTTTGAACACTGGGTGAATTGCACCCAACGCAGAAGCGTACCACGAAACGATGTTGCTGGTGAAAACTTCGTCGCTGCAAGCCGCAAGGACTCCGAACTGCCGTCAAACATCCCTCGTTCTTCCATGAAGTGTTCATGCCTCCACATGAGCTCCTGTGATCGCTGAAGCTTTTGCGACAGACCTTGAGACTGGAACTTCCACTTCCATACAACGTACTTGAGTAGCGTCTGAAAGGCACGATACTTTATCTTCAGCTTGTAAAACGTGCTCATATGTTTTTCCCAGTACATGAAACGATAGCAAAGTCGTAACCAATTGCGTATTTGGGCACGGTGGCAAAGTAGACGCGTGTACTTCATCATAACGACGATGCGAAGGCTGCGGAAGCTCGATTTCAGTTGTTGTCTTGCTTGCTGCTGCAGCAATACATCGTAAACATTATCCATCGAGTCATGGAGACGATGCGCTCGCCGCCGCATTATCTGTTGAACTTGCTGCATCTGAGCTGCTTTAATTTTTAAAGTTACACCCGTCTCCTTGCGCAGAAAAGTCTCCTCATTTTGTTGCTTTTTGTTGAGCAATAGCTCGCGCCCCCGTATGGTTTCCTTGCGGACTGAGTCATTCTCCATAATAGAAAGGAGGTCTTGGCGAAGCGTTTGGGCTCGGATTGGGTTGTTAACGATACCTTGGAGGCGCCATTCGCGATCTTCACGCCAGTGCAAAACAACCTTATCGCCGGTTTCTTCCGATTCGTCAGCCTTTTTCACAGGCTCATAGTCGTCGCCTTGAGCTGTTGGGGGGATCTTGTAAACAGTACCGATCATCCATTGCCGAAACCGAGTGCTTAACACGCGATATGCACCAAGATCGGTAGCGAAGCGGTTTTTCTTGTTATGGTGCACCATTGTCCGCAAATATTTCAAGAAAATGCGGCCAAATCGCCGATATGCAACCACATTTCCTATCTGCTTGGAACGATCAAGCTCACGATACTTCAAGTACAGACCGAGACACAAATCATAAAGTCGGCTTTTGCGCTTGATCCTTTTCCCCAGATCCGTTTCCATGATTCTCGTTAAGGACGTTGCTGCATTCGCATCGCTTGCTTCAGTGTGGGGGTCTCCACTTCGCCGCATCGTGCTATGCTCGTCGTCATCCGTTGTTGACAATAAACTACCTCGAATGGAGCCCCGCGTAGTTCTTGAGTCTAGTCTGGATGCTCTTCCGTGTTGGGGTGCCTCGTATCCGGACACTGGAAGACTCCGGCGGGTAGACGATGCGCTGTCTTGTTCGTGATCAGCTGGATGCAACGATACGCGCTGTTGAGCACCCCGGTCGTAAGTTTGTCCGTGTTGCTGCCGCTGATGATGAGGTTGTGCTTTCGCTCTCGAGGTTATAGAAAATTGTGCTAAGAAGCTCTTGTACTTGCGTCGCTTCATATCCTTTTTCAAAATTGAGTAGTAGCGCAGGATGTAAAATGTTACTCTCACCATGTAATACTTGTGCAATTGCTGAAGCATGTGTCCGTGATTTTTCCAGATCTGACGAATTAGACGACAGCGCTGGAACCGATCTTTCCAGGTCTCCCAGCAAATGAGGCACACTCGCCTTGCCTTTTTCTTCCGTAGTCGAGCGATTTGTCGCTGATTCCATTGCTTCGTCCTGTATCGCTGTTTCAGCGCGCGGAAATTTCGTAGCTGAATGTATGTGCGCAAGACGTTCGTTAGAAAAACAGTTTTTCCGCGCGCAATGATCATTTGCTGGAGATGGCGTTTCCAAACGTAAAATGGCCAAAAACTTGTGCGGTAGAAGGCATAATGTTCATGTAGTTTGCGGGTCATGTACTTCCAGGCAACAAATTTGCGCAAAACATACCGTCGCAGCATTCGTGCGCGCTCGGCAAAAACCCGCCAGTCGTGAAAAGTTTGTTTTTTCTTACGAAAACGAAAGATCATTTGCCGTTCAGGCCATTGATCGATCTCAAAACGCTCCCAGTACCGACGAACACTCTGTTTCATGATGTCAGCGGCGTAATCATGATACAAGTACGCCGCAACGGGAACTTCGATACTTTCGAAGTGACCATTTCGTGAGTACTTTTGTAGCAACGTAGACAGAATCAGTTTCACACTGAGTTTATCAGGTAGCAAACTCGCCGTATATGCCCCTGATGTGTCTGCTAAGTCTGAATGTGGAAGTCTGCTGTCAAGCTGCAAAATGCGCCGGCGTTGTGGCTTACGAAAAATGACCTCAAAGAATTGCGATCTCAATTGTAGTCGCTGCTGTTCATTCTCCCACGGGATGGCATTGGGGTCGCACTTGAACTGCTGAAGAATCTCAACCATTTGCCTTGCCGAGTTTGCAAGGCGCTGCCGAACTGGTTTGCAAAAATCAATTACCGGTAAGCATAGCCTATCAGCCACAAGATATTACGCCGGTCTTACCTTTCTCTTCCAGTGCTGCTAGCTCTTTGCTGTATATATCCTTCTCCTGCCTTTGTCGGAACTTTTCTCGGTCGAACTCGCGCTTCCATTTCGAGGCCTCTTGCGCGTCAACGGGATGAAAGATCTGGCGAAAACCTTCATATGACAACACAGCTTTCGCTTTGCCACGCTTTTGATTCGGGAGAGCATGACCAGCTCCACCGTCACCCCCAGACTGTGTATCCTGAGCGGCCTGCATGATTGCCACGTGCTCTTCGAGTATTTTCTGGACTTTCGCTGCGTCCTTGTCGCCTAGTTGGACGTCCGAAAGCTGCAAGAACTTGACAATCTGCGAGACTGTCATCTCCCCACTCCCCGAAAATGCGATTTCGATCGTATCCCACGACTTGAACAATCGTTTCTGAAGCTGCGTGCTAACAAACTGATGCAAATCCGCCAGTCGTTTGCGTCTTTTTAACCCCGGCGTTTGCACCGTCGCCTGCCGACTCGCCGAAAAGCCAAAACTTGCGAACCCGTCGTCCTCGTCGTTATTATTATTGTCGTCGTCTTCAGGCGCTTCAAAGCCCGTATCTCCTCCGTCCGTAATCACCGACGAGCGTCTCCTACTAGACGACACCTCAGACTCCGTTCCAGTCGTCGCTGACGTGATCGAAGAGCTCGACGTCGACGGAACTCCGGTCAAGAAGACGCTGCTCGCCTCCACGTCCTCCAAAATCACCCCGTCTCCAAGTCCATATCCATCCCTGCTCCCTCCATTCACGTCACTGTCCACACTCGTCACAGTGTCCGCAGCGTTGTCCTGCCACTGGGTCCAAATGGCGTCCACCGCGCTCTCCACCGACTGCTGGTCGTCGACGTCCCCCGGCCCGGCCATCGGCCAGAGCCCGAAGCGGCTCAGATCCTTCCACAGCTTCGCGCGCAGCCGGTTCTTCCTGTCTACGTGTCCCAGGCCGTCGAGCTTCCGCACCCTCGTGCTCTGCCTCCGCCTCATGGCGCCCTTGAGCACGGCCGCCCGCATCTTCTTGGCCTTGAGCTGCTCCTCCTCCTCCCGCGACGCCAAGCGCGATACCTTGGGCGTGACCATCACTCCTGATCCTGCTCCGTCTCGGCTCTTGGCGGTCGACGCTCGACTCGCCGCATTGCGCTGGATACGCGCCGCCACGGGGTGACTCTCGGGCAGCAGCACGGGCAGGTCGAACCAGTTGGGCACGGCCAGCGCGCGCCGCCCCACACGGCTCGAAGCCAAACTCACGCCCTTCCGCGCGTACACGATCGTGCGCTGGTGCGCATTGTCGGCGGTGGTGGCGGGCGCGAGCTCGGCCGCCGCGTCGTCCTCGGGGCCTTCCGCCATCCCATCGAGTGCGCACTCGCTGGTTGAAGTGAAGTGAACCGTCGTCGGAAAATGTCGTTTGGAGGTTGCACGAAGAGGAATGTGGCTCGAAGACGGATGTTACTTCAAGGGTGATGTTGTGCGAAGATGAATGTGGCTCGAAGACGGATGTTACTTGAAGAGGGATGTTGCACGAAGGGAGCGTGACAAGGGGGCCGTAGTTTTGACCTTGGCTGGGGGAGTCGAGTGAGCGCAACATGGTGGAGATCATCCTGGACCCGAGCATCCGCGATTGGGTGGTGCTGCCCATGGTCATCATCTTCGGGTGCTCGGCCATGGTGCGTCACTACGTGACGCTGCTACTCAAGAGCGAGAAGATGGCCAGCGTCGAACAGCTCATGCCCATGTACGTGGCGCTCTCAGTAGAGAGGCCGCTTACTGCTCCAATTCATCAGGGAGACTGAACGCCGAAATGTTGCGGTCTTTCGACGACAGGAACACCGTCAAGCGCGCGCAGATCACGCGCATCAACTCCAAGTTCATCACGCCCGACGCCTTCGCCATGCGCAAGGTGAGTGTGTGTGAAGGGGGGATCTTTTGCTCCAGCTTAAGGTTGATGGGAGGACTGTGGAGCTGACGTATGGCGCATTGTGGTTGGGCAGCACTACTTCACTGCGTCGCAGAAGAAGGACGGCATGAAGGGCGCGCTGCGCGAGAAGGTCAAGAGCGAGGCCATGAACCAGATGATGAATCCCAACAGCATGCTGGAGATGATGAAGGGCAACATGACCTTCATGGTGTCCAACTTCGTCATGATGGGCCTCATGAGCTACTTCTTCGGCGGCTTCGTGCTCGGTGCGTCGTCGGCTGCTGCAGTTATCTTGTGGATGCGTATACTTCCGTGCTAACATTGTAGCTCGTTTGTGCATGCAGCTAAGGTCCCGTTCTCGCTGACCCAGAAGTTCAAGATGATGCTGCAGCGCGGCATTGAGCTCAAGTAAGGAGCTACTCCGTGAATTTGGTCGGGGGTCACTTGCTCACCTATTATCGCTGTCGTATTCTAGCACGCTGGACGTGTCGTACGTGTCCTCGGTGTCCTGGTACTTCCTCGTGAGCTTCGGCATGCGTGGCTTCCTTTCGCTCATCCTCGGCGAGCAGAGCGGTGAGTTTTGTGGCTTTTTAGCTCGTGCTTTGTTATTCTCATGGGGTCTGGAAGACAAAGTTCTGAGGGTTGTTCTGTTGCATGCTGTGGCTGCTCGGTTTACCCGCTTTTTGCAGCGAGCGACGACACCAAGGCCATGCAGATGCAGATGGGCATGGGCGCCGGCCCCAACATGGCCTTCGACGCGCCCAAGGTGTACAAGCAGGAGCGCGTGAGCCTCCGTCTGCACAACCACGACTGGGCGCTGGAGTTCGCCGAGAAGAAGCTGCTGGGCGAGCCCATTCCGGAGAAGCCCAAGGCCTCGGCTGCCTCGTCGTCGTACAGCTCCACTACCACCACGACCACCACCACCGAGAAGCGCTCGTCCAAGTACACCAAGATCTCCAAGAGGAAGTAGAGCAGCAGTGACGGCGTCAGTCGTTAGTCAGCGATCCAGGGAACTTCAATTCGGATGAGGATTTCAATGCTGTTTGCCGATTCGATCGCACTTATATGTGGTGCACACCAATGTATCCACCTCGTGATTCGTTGAAAGTCAGCACATGGCTACGGCTTATTTTACACCAATCAGAGCCCCGTTCTGGTGGTCCGCGCATCTTTGGAGCGTCATTTCCAGACTCTCTCTCGCCCCAGCAGCTCACCGCCCGATCCTCTCGCCATGGACGTCATCCGCAAGTACCTGAAGGTGCGTCCTCGCCCCCTCCCTCTTCCATTTTCCACCACTTACCTGACGTTATGTCGCTGCAGTCGGACCTGCCGCGCTACCTCAAGGGGCTGCCGCTGCCGCGCACCTTCTCGGGCTTCCTGAAGCTCAAGCAGGCCGAGTGGCTGTACCTGGCGCCACTGCTCATCACCATCTTCGTGCTGGGACTGTCGCTCTTCGCCGGCAAGAGCAGCGCCAAGCCTGGCCGCGTGAACCGCAAGGTGCAGCTGGAGAAGGAGAAGGTCGTGGACTTCGTGTCCGTGCCCGACGTGGAGGACATGATCAAGGAGAAGGGCAAGTGCACGGTCTGCCGCTGCTGGAAGTCCAAGAAGTTCCCGTTCTGCGACGGCGCCCACATGAAGCACAACAAGGAGACGGGCGACAACGTCGGCCCGCTCGTGCTCACGGCCAAGAAGGCGTAAGACGTCGCTGGGCTCTGGCTGCGAGTCAGCCTTCGCGTTAGTGTGGCGACCGGCGGCTGTACCTAGTACCGGTACTCGGTCGGTGCCTGTTGGCTCGAGCGTCGACTGTGCGTGCTGCTGTTATGTATGACTGATGGCTGCTTGCTTCGGATAAAAGCAAACATGGTCCATTCCACCCTCTCGCTCGAGTGTTTGGTCGTGTTGGATGTACAGTATTGTGCACTGGTGCGGTGCTGCAGGCACTTCAATCATTGCTAACGTGTTTGATACTGCAGCGATTAATGCACAACGTGCACATGTGTGCAGTATTGTACTACTTGTCAACCCCGGCTCAGCAGCAGTGATCGCTTCAGAAACCCAAGCAACGGTGCGGTAGTTGAAGTGATGGAATTGGAAGGTTGTGGGTTGGTTGCAAGCTGCGATTCGCAAGGTTCTGAAGCGAGGGGCCAGCACTTGTGTTCCAGCGAACAAGCTGGGGCTTCGACTTGTCGACGGAAATTACATTGCAACCTGTTGTTGAGTTTGCACCGCACCTGCCGCACGGCTTGCTAGCAAAACCGCTCTGGCCTTGTCCTCCCGGGTCTTCGCACGCTCGGTGTAAACATCACCGTTTGGGATTGGAGAACTCGCATGAGCCTCGTCGTGCTTCGGATGACCCGAATCTTGCTGGAGCTTGCACCGAAAGCTGGAGTGTATCAACTGTTTTAGTCCTTTGATCGCAGAGGACTTTCAATTGCTTGCAAGCGCGACTAGCCTCGCCCTATCACTCTGTTTGACAGGGCCTGAAGGTTCCAACACGGAAGCACCACTGCCTCATACATGTACCGAAGACTTCAATGACCGAATTTGTGACGGACAGCGCTCGGATCGCGCCGGCTTTGGGTCTGTCACACCATCGGCGGACCTCCGCGCCGAGAGCTCGCCTCCAGCCATTCCTCGCCTTGGGATGGGCTCCGTCCATGTGTAGAGCTTTTGCGCTGGTCGTGATCCCCATGAATCAGGTCCCCACTCATCAAGCAATTGAAAAGCTCCTTCCTGCACGTCGTCCGTCCTGCTCAATGGTTCAAAGCTGCCAGGGTTTCGGAGGCGATGAATTCATTATCAGGGCGAAGCTTTCGGCTCTTCGGTGAGCAGGGGCTCACTCTCACCCGAGCCTCCCTCGACACTTGAGAGATGGAGAGGCCGGACGCCACGTACGAGGGCCCGTTACTGCACTCGATCAGCGTGGAGTCGAGCCGCACGTGCGTGGCAAAGCTGGGCCCGAGTGTAGCGTCGAGACTCGCCTGCATATGTATGGCGAGCCGGTTTTCGCCGCCAAAGCTCCTCGCTCTGGTCGACACCTCCTGTGCACAGCCCGGACCCACAGACATGGCGGTCCCGTCGGCGCATCCATCGGCGACAGCCACGCACGCGCCTCATCAACTCTCTCGCATTTTCCCGCTCGCCCTCGGGCTGTGACTCCGATCCGAGTCAAAGTCTCAATTAAAGCGGAGCACCATGGAGATCCAGCAACGCAAGCGCGTGGCCATCACCTCGTCCTTCTTCCCGGTGGACGAGAGTCTGCTGCCCCAACTGAACATCTCGCCGGCGCAGCACGAGGAGCTCCGTCGGTATGCGCTTCAAGCGGCTCTGGACACGGTGCGCGACGGCCCGACGTGGGGGCGGTCCAACATCGAGCGCGCGGTCTCGGACGGCTGGAAGGTGCTGTCGGCTCGCCCCACCGCGTGCTTCATGACCAAGCGCCAGACCAAGAGGAAGCGGAGGAACCACAGCAAACGAGCGATTCAGCTGCAGCTGCAGCATCAACACAGTGGCGAGCAGGAGGACGACGAGAAACGCACGACCCCGCCCACCCCCCGCGTCACCGTCCCGGGACTCTCGAGCCTCGGGAGCTTTCACGGGACGGACATTGTACGCGGTGCGATGCCCTTCCAACCGTTCGCTCCGGTGCCGCTGGAATCGACCAGCGGGCAGCACTTTATGGCTCACGCGGTTCTGCCCAACTCCCTTGAGGACGTCATGAACACGCTCTACTGTGAGCACACGCGTGAGATGCGCGCGTTGAAGAAGAAGGTGTACGGAGAAGCGGCTTTGGACTGCTGCGTGCTGCAAACTCTGGAAGGTGCGACGCTGGAGGACCCGTTCTGGTACCTCGGACTCAAGTGGCTGGCACTGCGCTCCCCGGTGCAGGCGTTGATGGCAAGTCGCGAGTTCGTCTACCTCGAACACTTGGGCACGCACGTGGACCCGGAAACGGGTCGTCGGATGCTCTATCGGGTGACCCAGTCCGTGCATATTCGAGGTTACGGCGGACAAGACTCGTACTTCGGACTCACGCGTGGCCACATTGAAGCTGCTTTCGTGTACTGGATGGACGATGAAGACGAAGTGAGGAACCCGCTGCTCCACGTGTGCGCTAAGGGCCGCCTTCACATGAATGGCAACATGCCTGACAGCGTCGTGTACCAGTATCTCAAGTCGTTCTGGCGCTCGGAGCGCTCGCTATTCACTGCAGGCAGGTCGTCTGGATCATCCATCGGTATCACTATCAATGGCACCGAAGAACCGCGGAAGGTGTCGAAGAAGAAGAAGAAGAAGAAAAGGTCTCGACGACGCAAAGTCCCCGTGGGTCCGCCGCTTGAGATGGCACAAGAATGGGTGGCCGATGAACTCCGTCCTCGTTGCTCGGTGTGCGACAAGAAGTTCCGTATCGTGCGGCGCTTCAAGCATCACTGTCGTGCATGCGGTGAAGTCATTTGTCGTGAGTGCACATTCCAGCATCGAGTCAATGTGCGCGCTACCCAAAGCTTCAGAGGCTTGCGCGGAACCATCGGGTCGACGATCACGGATTCAAAGCACAACAAGAAAGAATCACCGCGTACCAACTTCGATGAGACCATGACCTGTAGCTTTGACAAGCAGGCGATGAAGGACGAGCAGGAGGACAGCAAAGGTGGTGAGTTTGATGCGAGTCAGAGCCTGGTCAAGGCTCGGAAGGCTGTTAATGGCCCTTTGGAGACAGCCGTGCTGGGTGGCGAGTCGGTGGTGTGCGTAGTGATGGCCAAAGTGTGTATTCGATGTCTACAAAGCGTCCCGATAGTCAACAGGACTAAAAGCAAATCACCGCAACGGCGAAGACACAGCGACATGGCTTTCAGTGCAGCTCTTCCTGCTGACATTGCGGAGGACGATGAGTTTGGGTTCGAGGAGAAGTTCCCTGTACGTCCACAAACCTGGACACCAGACAATACGGAAGTCGAGGAGCTCGACGGACTTGATGATGCTTTGGGCCAGGCCGTCGAGCAGGATCTCCCGATGCTGATGATGGATGACACCGATGCGGAGAGTGTGGATGATCTCACGGAGATAAACCGGAGACCGGGGTCCTATGCTTTCGACTCGAGACCCGGATCATCGATGTTTGCGCGACCTAGTTCGTACGCTCAGGAGTGGAATGGTGAGGACGGCGGGCTCGACAGCCACGCCAACCATGAACGTTTGGTGATTTTGTCGCCACACGCGCTGTCGGCTACCTCCTCTGTGACGTCTACGCAGATGAAGGAGCTCTTGGAAAGGGACGAGAGCAGCCATGACAGCAGCGGTCACTCAGAACACTACGATATCCCCAGCGATGATTGTGACAACGAGTCCATCCAGTTCTACCCTACGCAGACTGATGAGTCCAAGTCTACCGAAGGAAGCCAAGGCCGGATGAGCAGCTACACATCAAGATTCGACCCGAGCTGCCTGTTTGAGCTCAAAGACGAAAAAGACGAACTCGCGGCGGCCACAGCGACTGTCAGCGCCACTGAGAAAGTGTTGCGTCGGATGCGTGATCTACAGGATGAAGCCTTGTACCAAAAAACCCGGCAATTTCCATCGCCGTCTTCGTCCACGACGTCGCTGTATAGCGAAGAAGACAAGAGCAGTGAAGTTGACGAACCACTGCAAGACCTTCGTCAAGCACTCGCTCAAGTGGAAAGCTCTCTCGCTGATCAAGCAAGAATCCTATTCACAATTGAGCAGGAGCGCAAGAAGGACGCCGCCATGGCAGCTGCAGCCTCGTCGGAAACCTGAGAATGAATGGAAGGCAGCACTAGAGCTAGTTAGACGAGAAAACATTTTATTGGGACTGTATTCGTTGTCAATCAAGCGTATGACTGGAATGAGTTCGTGCTACGACACTGCGCGTGTTGACGTTGCACTTTAGGCGCAAGCAAGAACTCTCTTGCATTTTGTTTGCTTGCCACCGATGTCGTGCTCTTATGCTACAGGATTTCTACGAAGACCGCATGGAGAGCGGGGTGAACATTGCGTCGGCTCTTGGGGTCGGCGCAGTTTGGGTCGAACCCGGGTACAGCAACGAAGAACGCGCCTCGGAGGACATTTCACCGGCAGTCGTAGCTGCCGTCGTCCTCGCAACGGTGTCGTCTTCAGGAGATCGGATCATTTTGCTGCGCTGCTCCGTGATGGTGCGGATCAATGCCTCCTGCTGCGCGATGGATCGCTCCACCTGCTCCAATTGATCCGGGATCGACAGTGATCGAAGCTTCGAGCTGCCCTCCGACTGTCGAGCTGTGGTCGATGGTCGACGAGGCGCTGACGGAGGAATCGCGTCACTCTGGTTTGTGGAGCTAACACCTCGTGCCCGATTGCTCAATCTGTTGGCGTCTTCCCCATCTTCATCGCGCTTGGGCGTCGGCAGCAGGAGGTCGTCGAAGTTGAAGCTGGTGTTGCCTCCGTGGAAAAGATGGCTCGGTCTCGCAGGAGGGGACTCGCCTCCATTGTTCAGATCATCTTCATCGTAGAGAAGAATACTGCGGCGCAAGTTTTTCTTCTTCTCACGCGCCATGTGCATCTGACGCATGCGCTCGACACGAGCAGAGTACGCCTCATCCGTTTCTTCGATGTCGTCCTCCTCGCCACGCTCAGCGTTGTTGATGAGTTCATCGTCAGCAGCGTATCTGCCGCCCGGGAAGAAGCCGCGCATCGGACCAGGCTGCAGACCAATATTGTCGGCCAGAGAGCCCTGCAACACCAGAGGAAATTGCTTGATCATGGTGGGCGCAGCGTAAAAGTTGGTGGCTCCCCTCATCGTGCCCTTGCGTTCCTGGCGGATATTGAACATGCATTTCTTGCATAATTTCACGTTGTTCACGGCCGGGTATCCGTTAGGGCGGGTCTCTTCCAAGCTCTTCTTGGCCGGCTGCTTCAGCAAAACACTCAGTGGGCGTCCTTCGAGCTGCGTGCCAGTGCGATGAGAACGACGAGGACGGATGACATCGCTCTCGTTGTTTTCGCCTTCACCATCGTCATCCTCGTCTGGACATGGGGCAGAAGACGGTGGGGCCACGAGGGGGAGAGTGATCATGCAGCGGGAGCACATGACCTCACCACACATGCGGCAGTGGTGGCGATGGCGCCGAACAATGCCGAAACTCTTGAAGCACACGAAGCACACCTTGCGCTGGTGGTCTGGCACCCAGCTCGGCTGCGGACTGATGGACATTCGACCCATTTCAAAGGTTGGCGGGAATCCGGACAGCGGTAGAGCAGCAGGGCCGTGCGCCGTGACTTCCGAGCCGCTCATGGTACTCTGACTCTGGCCGAGACTTTGTCCTGACTGGGAATGGCTCAGCGCCACCGGCGGGTGCGGGAAGACCATGCCGTGCTTCATGATGTACTTGATGTCAGCACAGTACTCGATGCGCACAACAGTCGGTGCAAACTGCGAGAGGAAGGCGCTGCCCAGCCAGGCACTCGCTCGACCTCCGGGGTCCAATGCGCCTTCCGAGAACACTCTGACCGCGTTGGCTTTGGAGTCGAAGGCGTACGTGGTGATGATGGAGAGATGGCCCCGGACGAAACGGAGCTTGGACGGGTCCACGCCGTCGCTCGGTTTGTCGTGACTCACGATCTGCGTCAGCGGGGGCAGGATATCATCGCCCACCGACTGCATGACCTTGACGAGCACCTTGGTCCCGTCTTCTATGGTCACCGTCTTGGCGTACTCATAGTACGCGTGGTCCCTAGGCGAGAAGAACCTCGCGGGTCCACTGGGCGACGCAAACGCGATCCACTTGATGCCGAAGAACCTGAACGGGTCGTCCTCCGTCTGCGTCTCGAGCACCTGCAGCACCGCCGCGTCCAGAAAGTAGTCACGGAACAAGTACGCGCTGATGGAGCGCTCGTCCAGCGTCGTGTCGCTGTATTTGCCGTACTCGACGTCCTGCAGCGTCAACCCCGGAATGCGACCGGACGCGACGAACTGGTGCGCGGTCGCGCTGCGACGGTGCGGGTCCCTCCGCTTGTAGACCGCGAGGTGCGGCTTGGCGCTGTGCAGTTTCCACTGCTTGGGGTCGTCGAAGATGTGCTTGGTACCGTTCCACGCAGCTCTGGACTTGAGCAGGCAGCCGGCGATGAGCTCCTCGGCCTGGTCACGCATCGCGGCCTGCTGCGTCTCGGTGATCTCCACGCGCGGGATCACCTCGTCCATCCGCGGCAGCTTGGCCACGTGCTTGCTCCGCGACCGGCCGGGCAGCTTGAGCTTGCGCCGCAGCGGCCGCGACTGCGACTGTGATACGTCGTGCGAGGGGTTCCAAGGAGCCGCCGAGGGCTTGCACGGCCGCTGGATCTGCGACCTGGAGAGCGGCGCGTCCGAGAGACTCGAGCGCTCGCTCTCCACGAGGACGGGCTCGGACGCCCGGTAGTCCAGCAGCAGTCTGCCACTGCTGCGGTCCATTGCGGTGCTGCTGTTCAGAGTGGCAGAGCTCGCTCGCTTCTCCATGCAGCCGGGTGACGTCGTTGAGTGACCAGATGCCGACTGGCTGGACGCTGAACCTGAGTCGGAGCCTGAGCTTGACGGAGCCCTGCAATGGTCTGTTTGTTGTCTTTAGCTTCCCGGCCGGCCGCGTCGATTGCGAAGTGTGACGCTATACTGTATATGCGGATAGGGGGGACCGAGGATATCGATCGACCGACCACCTCCGACGCCGCGATGCGGAGGACGACAAAAGCGGTGCCACTCTCAGCACTTGGTCTCCGTCTGGCTCGCCCAAACTGCTGGAATGTATGCACGCGTCTTTTTTGTATTCGCAGTTCGTAACGTAGTGAAGAACTGTCGTTTATCCCGTTCGATGTCACCTTACCCTTTTCGTACCGGTACTCGAGGTATTGCAATACAAAAGTCAAATGAGTCCCAATCGTATACAAAAATCAAATCATTTGGTCGAGCGCCGCTCGATCGCCATGCGCACCACACACATCCTACGCAAATGAAGGTGCACAACATCACATTTGTGCAACTTCAACGGCAACTTTCAGGAGAAAGTTGCCGAGTGGGCGGATGGGCAGGCAGGCAGATCTATACAAAAGTCGAGACAGTGCTGAATGAATGGGGAACTTCTGTTAGAAAGTAGACGTCATACCCGACGTCCGTGACTATCCTCAGTACCCAACTTGCAGTCCGAACGGTAAGCAGCTCTGGATCATGTGAATGCTTGGGGTGGTGGTACATGTATGGCACTACGGTACTAAATACTCGGGCCCTGTGTTGATAAATGTCGTACAGGCGGGTTTTCAGCGTCACCAGGTACGACGTGACCATCATCAGGCTGTGTATTGTGCTGCTCAACTGATCAATAGCGTTCGTTGTGTGCAGGCATCGAGCGGAACGGCATCGTCGACTGTGACGGGTGGGGCGTACGGAACCAATCGGGCATGCGCAAGAGGATACTCAATAGTCGTCTAGAGTCGTCGTCAGCGTCGCCAGGTACGACGTGGCCATACTCGGGAGGTGAGCCCTACTGCTCTTCTAATTGATATCGTTTGATTTTGTATAGGCTTTGAGAGGAACAACAGCATTCGGCGGTGACGAGAGGGGCATGTGCAGCCAATATGACCAGTACGTCAAGAGACTATTCAATAGTCGTCTAGAGTCGTCGTCAGCGTCGCCAGGTACGACGTGGCCATACTCGGGAGGTGAGCCCTACGGCTCTTCTAATCGATATCGTTTAATTTGAATAGGCTGCGATCGGAACGACAGCATTCGGCGGTGAGGGGAGAAGCGGACGCAGCCAATCTGACGGAACGTCGCACGGCTATTAGATAGTCGTCCAGAAGCGTCACCAGGAGGTGAGGTAGTATCCAAGTGTATAGCCAAGTGTACTTGCGATATTAGTTGTAATATAACTGAAATTTACGTTGATATACAATGTACTACCGGTACACTGGATTTGTTCCACTAAAAGTGATAGTATCAATATTAGTGATATCTAGTGACGATATCAATGACAATTGATTTCTGACGAGCTGAGTACGCGAGATATGGAACGAAAGGTGCGGGTTTGGAATGTGGAGTAGCTGTGCGGGAGTAGTGACATGTGCTGGTGGTGTGCTGATATCAGTCAGACGAAGTATTCTTCGATTGCGAAACTCGCACGCGTCTAGCTAGGACGTGCCATCTCCATTGCGATCCAAAACGAGTCGTGATTTTTTAGAATGGGTTCGCTGTGAACGAGAACCAATAATGACTCATCGTTATTAATGAGCGAGAATTGATAATACGCCACGACTGCGCTGAGCTGAGACGCGCGAAGGAAAGCAAGCAAGATATCTGGTGAGTCAGCCTCGCAGTAGTATTAGTATCAGTGATATTATCACTGATATTGATATCGCCATTTGCTCACTAATACTAGTAGTATCAGCGCTATTAATATTGATGTGGCCTCTCAAGCTGCAGTGAGAACGTTGTGGCTTAACCATCCAGTGGGGTAGTTGTCGATGCATCGCATCACATGCGGAAGCCACCCTCTAGTTGAGGAAAATCGGCTCTCACACACGGCCCTCATGGATGGACGCAACGTCTGCTTCATTGCAGATATCGTTTGCTTTTGCATAGGCTTGGACCGAATCAACAGCATTCGGCCATGATGCGCAGCCAATCTGACGAGTACATTTGCAGTGCATGTTGTTAGTAAGATCGCAAGATAACAGCTAATTAGCTCCCCACGAACTGCGTTTTCCCCCGGGGCACTTGACCCGGGTAAGCTATTTTTTCCAGCTACGGTATCCGGTTCGACTGACTACAGTACCGGTACGTTGATACATCGAAAATCGATTGACGCGGCGTACCGGTATTCATACCTGTGGTCAACAATGGTGGGCAGGACGGTGGCTCAGCGTGGGGCTGAGCCCGGCGCGATCCCAGCTGGAGGACAGACTGGGCTAAGATTCCTGCGGTTACCTATCTACTGTAGACGCTGACGTCGCGCCAGTTCGAGGCAGTGGCGAGAGACCGTCTCGCTGCTGGCACCACGAAGCCATGCAGGCTCCGAGCTGCATTGGAAACCGCCGCGGCTTCATTGCGCAGACGCTCGCGGCGGCGGCTTTTTTACTGCGACTGCACGCCACCAAGCACCAACGAAGCGGTGCCGTCACCGTCAACGGCCTGGAAAGCGCGGCGAAGGTGAAGCCTGGCTATCCCTTGCAAGTCCCGATAGTGAAACGCCCGCCTTATGACCAGGATAACGGCGTTAAAACAGCAAAACGCTGCACAATTCGGCGGGCGACGTCACTCGCACTTAATGTAGGTGATATACCACATCCGTTTACACACACGTTGCGGATGTCACTAATCACCAGTGCTAGTGACATGCATCAATAGAATGGATCACCTCTCAGGTAGCATGGAGCCGTCCGTTGGCGGCAGCGCCGAGCACGACGGCGCCGTGCGGGAGACGGCGTCCGACGCCTCGCTGTGCAAGCTGTCGGCCAGTCAGCTGGGCTACTACGCGGACCCGTTCGTGCAGTTCTTCGTCAAGGCTCCGTCGCGACGCATGCCCATCATTAACCGCGGCTACTACGCCCGCGTGGCCGCCGTCGAGTCGCTCGTGCGCAAGTTCCTGGGCGCTGCCCAGCAGAAGACGCAGCTGGTGATCCTCGGCGCGGGTCTGGACACCATGTTCTTCCGCCTCAAGAGCGCCGAGCTGCTCGCCACCTGCGAGTACTTCGAGCTGGACTTCCCCGACGTGACCATGCACAAGGTGAGCACGATCAAGCGCCGCAAGCCGCTCAACGGGCTGCTGGGACTGGGAGCCACCTCGGACTTTATGGCTGCAGTCTCGTCGGGGTACACGGAGCTCAACGTACCCGGGTACCACTTGCTGCCGTGCGATTTGAGGGACTTGGACGCCACGACCGCCAAACTGGAGGCCGCCGGCATCGACCGCAGTGTCCCGACGCTGTTTGTGTCCGAGTGCGTGCTCATTTACATGGAAGCCAAGTTCTCCACGCAGCTGGTGGCGTGGGGCTCTTCGTACTTTGACGACGTGAGCTTCGCGCTCTACGAGCAGATCCTGCCCGACGACGCGTTCGGGAAGGTGATGATGGCGAACATCAAGGCGCGTGGGTGCGATCTGCTGAGTATCCACGACTTCCCCACGGTGGAAGCGCAGATCGCACGCTTTACGGAACACAAGTACGAGACAGCGCAGTGTTGGGATATGAACAAGATCTACTACCATTACTTGGATCCGGCGGAGAGGGCCAAGTGCGTGCTGCTTGGGTTTGGTTTGGGAGTTCGTGCTCACGACAGGAAGTACTGATGGTGCCATGGTGTTGTTGCTCTGTGCGTGTGTTTTGTTTGCTAGGCGAGAAAGACTTGAGATTTTCGACGAGCTGGAGGAGTTCCACTTGTTGCAAGCACACTACTGCATTGTCGTCGCCAGCAAACTCGCGTCGACACCAGCCGCGCGTGCGTTGGCGTTGGGCGACGCAAAAGCATCAAGCTAGCATGTGCATGTTGAAGTGGTGCAAAGGATAACAAATAAACAAACCGCAAACGGATGAAAGCGGATAGAATTGCTGTGCTGTTGCTGGCGGGCTACCTATCTACCTACCTACATTCTCCTCTCTGCAAACGACTCAACGCGTACGCACGATTGAAAATACAGTTGCTTTTCGCCGCATGCAAGTGTCGGGCCACTCGACCCTATGGCCTACTCGCACCAGCGCGCTGCCCTCCCCGCCCTCATCCGGCGTTATCTTGTCCTCCGCCACTTCCAGTCGTTCCGTCTAGACTTCCTTTTCGCCCCATTATCCCCTGAATGCCCCCGCAGTGCTAAAGCGATCATTTCCTTGCCATTCAACGCGTTGCCGCTTTAGCACACAAGGGTGAGACTCCTGGATTACCCGAGTGAGCGACTTACTGGTTAATGGCGCACTCGTCCACAATGCGCGCGAATCTGTGAATGTGGTTGATAAAGAACTCGCCCGTGCGCTGGTTGCTCGCCTCCTCGTCGATAAGGACCAGGTCGTTGTTCAGGTAGAAGTGCACGTCCGACTTGAGACGCGAGCCGCCGACCTTGAGGGCCATCAGCTCAGCACGAGCAAGCTCGACGTCCACGCCACGGAAAGCCGCCAGCTTCTCCAGGTCAATGGACCGGTACAGCTTAATGTACGAACGCACGGCCGGGATGTGCTGCTGACGGGCGACCATGTCGTTGAAGACCTTCTGCTGTCGCTGCGAGGCCTCGGCGCTGCAGTTGACAGGGGCCTCGCCCTCCACGGCGACGGCGGGCAGGATGAACTTGGGGCACGAGAAGCCGAAGAGCTCGCTGAGGGCCGAGATGTCGCCCTTCTGCAGCTTGCTCTGCTTGTCGCCGTACTTCTCGCGGATGAGCGAGTGGATCTGGTCGTTCACGCGCTGGCCGGGGCACAGGAAGAGGGCGATGGCCAGCAGGGCCATGGCCTTCTCCGTGAGCTTGTGCAGCTGCTCGTAGTCCGCGAAGCGCGAGTAGTAGTTGCGGTTGCGGTTCACCTGCAGGATGATGGTCGAGAAGGAGCGGATCGCGGCGGCAAAGTCCTCGAGCATGAGCTGGGCGAAGCCCATGTGGTAGAACACCGAGACGTGGCAGCCGGGGGACTTCTCGTAGATCTGGGCCGTGGTCTTGGCGTCGCCGCGCGCGCTCTTGTTGAACAGGTCGATGGGCTCGAGCAGCTTGAGCGACGTGTAGTAGTCGCCGAACAGCACGTGGGCGCGGGCCAGCGTGATGAGGCTGAAGTATCCGAGCTCCTTGACGACCTGGGACGGGGCCTGGACGCCCTCCTCCTCCTTGAGGATCTCGACGATCTTGGAGTGACGCACGAGCGCGTGCAGGTAGCCGAGCACCTTGCTCGTGTCCCAGATGAAGAGGTTCTCCTGGTACGACGCGATCTCGGCCTCGCCCTTGGTGGCCACCTTGGCGCGGTACTGGCAGTACGTCTGGTACTGGTACACGAACTCGCCGACGATGTCGAAGACCCACTGCGAGGGCAGCGCCTCGAGCTCGAGCGAGCCGTCCAGCACGCCGTCGAAGATGGCGGCGTACGTCTCCCAGGACGCCACCTTCATGTCCATGCCCGGCTGCAGACGCGAGAACAGGTGGCGGAAGTAGATCTGCTTGTACAGCAGCAGGAACGTCGGGTCCGCGTCCACGAGCGACTCCACGGCGCTGGGCTCGGGCCACGACGCCTGCTTGAAGTAGTTGTTGGTCAGGTTGTGGAACTCGCGGTCGTACAGGCGCGCCATGTCCTTCACGTTGCCCGAGATCAGGTGCGTGTACATGTGCGAGAACCAGCTCTTCACCGTCTCCGGCAGCAGAAAGTCCGCGGGCTTCTCATCGCGACGGTCCGCCATGCTTGCTGCTGTTACCTGCTCCTGCTCCTTCCTTGCTGGGCGTGCTGTTATGGCGTCGGGGCGTCCGAAATGACTGGTTTTGGCTCGGACCGCTGGGCACGACCAACAATTCCCGAGGGCGTCCCCCCGTCCCTAACATCGAACATTTGTATGCTATAGGGGAAGACTTCCCCTATCATATGGTGCTGGGTACCGGTGATTAGAGCAGCCTCGGAAAAGATCTTGGAGTTTGTATTGGGTTACGTTTTACGTCATCTACACAACGTAACCCCCAGCACTGTTGAAGTTAACATGGCTGCCAAGTACACGCTGGTGGCGGAGGACGAGGCGTCCAGCGATAGCAATGCGCGCGGCACTCGCCGTCGCCTCGGGAGACGCATGGCCGTCTTCGTGTCCGTCGCGCTGTGCAGCGCGGCCGCTGCTGTCGTGCTGCTGGCTGCGTCAGGGCGAGAGGACGCGCTGCTGTCGACGTCGCTGGACACAGACACGAGTAACCGCATCGTGTCGTGGCCAATGGAGGGGACGCAGTTCGCGTTGAGGACGTACCCGACGCTGGTGGCGGACGGCGGGGACCTGGTCGTGTCCTGGGAGGGGGAAGCGGTCGCCCCACTGACCAGCAGAGACTACTTGACGCTGAGTTGCGGCCCCACGACGGGGGAAGGAGACTACCTGCTGAAGAAGGGGGTGACGGAGACGGATGCAGACGACCACTCGGTCAGGTTCTCAGGTAGAGCGAGGTAGAATGAGAGAGAGAGGGGAGGGGGGTGTTGCTGATGTTTTGCTTTGCTGTGTACTGTACTGTAGAGCTCTACATGTTGAGATGCAACTACACGGCGGTGTATTTCAACTACCAGGAAGACACGGGGAAGTTTAAGGCTATTGCAAAGGTGGAGGCGGGGATGAAGGAGCCTTTCGAGACGCCTAAGCACGGCCATCTGAGTCTGACGGACGATGAGACGGCTATGGCTGTCATGTTCAACACGGCGTCGTCGAAGACGCCCATGGTCAAGTACGGAGGGAACCCGCAGGATCTCAAGCACAAGGCGACGGGGACGTCGACAACCTACGGCGCGGATGATCTGTGAGTATAATTTTGCTGTCGAGGTATTGTCTGCGTGTTTTCAGTACTGAGAGAAGCTGGTTGTAGGTGCCACGCCCCTGCAAATGTCCTCGGACAAAGGGCGTTCCGTGATCCTGGTTACATGCACACGGTCATTATGACGGACCTGAAGCCCGACACTTACTACTACTATCAGTACGGCCACGAAGAGTATGGCTTGAGCCACGTGCGTCGGTTCAAGTCACGGCCTCCAAAGAACACCAAGTACGCAAACTTTATTGCGTATGCAGATATGGGCACGTACGTTGAGCCTGGTTCAGCTTCGACTGCTGGACGAGTTTACGAAGACGTTGTGGGGGGTGGATACGATTCTTTTTTACTGCATTTCGGCGATATCAGGTACGATAGTCGACTTGTACTTACCGGTATTTCCAAGCCAGTCGTGGCCTTACACATTTTATTGCTGCTTGATCATGCACAGCTACGCGCGATCGGTCGGATACCTTTGGGACCAGTTCTTCCACATGATTGAGCCCTACGCAACGAGGCTGTACGTATATTTTCTTGCTTTCACCTCCGCACGGGGTAAAATGTGCTGACACTTGGTGTTTTACCTTTATACACTTATGACCGCCACAGACCGTATATGGTGGGCATTGGCAATCGTAAGTCTCGTTCAACCTTTGACATTGATTTACTTGTATTAACAGTTGGCTTGCCCCTGCGCAGATGAATACGACTACAATACTGGTGGAAAGCACGACCTCAGTGGAGGTATGCTTCCGTACGGAGGCAGCTTTAATCCGTCCTGGGGAAACTTCGGTATTGATTCAGCTGGAGAATGTGGAGTGCCGATGCACCACCGATGGCACGGTAATTTCGCTGCTTATTTCTATGCGCATGTATGTTGCTTGACCCGGTGTCTAATTTGTCTCGTTCAAATTGGCAGCCCCCAAGACGGGGAATTGGATCTACTGGTACAGCTTTAACTACGGCGGTGTTCACGTGATTCAAATGTCGACCGAGCACAACTGGACCCGAGGATCCGAGCAGTACGAATGGCTTCAGCACGATTTGGAGCAGGTCGATCGCAGCGTTACCCCATGGGTGGTGCTCACAGCGCATCGCATGATGGTAATGCACCTAAAAACTATTCGGTCGCGTACTGTTCCTGATATATATATTTTTCTTCTGCATTCAGTATACGACGCAGATGAACATCGAGTCCGATATGAAGGTGTCGTACAAGTTCCAGGAGGAAATTGAAGACCTGATTTACCAGCACCGCGTGAACTTGATGATGGTTCGTTGAACAGGATGGATGGTATGTCGATTAAGGTATTGATGATCGCTATTTGTGCGCAGGTTGGTCATGAGCACGCATACGAGCGTAGCTGCCCCTTATACCGCAAGGAATGTGTTCCTGACGGGAAGGGCACCGTGCATGTCGTGGTGGGCTCGGCGGGTTATCCACTCGGGACGGAGGACTTCTCTTCAAAATATGGGAACTGGAGTCTTCGCCACGTCAACGACTACGGATATCTTCGCATTGCTTCTAGCCCGGAAAAGATGCGTGTCCAATTCGTGCTCAACAAGAATGGCAACGTCTACGACGAGTTCTCCATTGAGCCCTGGCAGTAGTGCGGGCAAGTACTGCCCCTGGAAGCCGATGATTTCAAGGTGGCTGGAAGCAAGGTCCTCTGCAGCCTTTATATTTAGCTTGTCTATGCTTGTCAATGCAGATTGCTCCGGTCACAATGTTTTGATGTTGCTCTTGTGTTGTGAAGGATGGAGTCGGTGAGATCTTCGATGAGAAGCGCAGACAGCATCGTGGCGACACCTGAGCAGGATGATACGTTGCAAAGTTCTCCCCCACCTGCAGTTGCAGCAGCGCTCCCGTTGCAGCTACCGTCCATCAAGAAGCCTCACAAGCTTACACCACTCGAAAGGAAAGAGCGTGATCACCTGCGTATGAAGGAACAGTCCCAGCGTCGCAAGCAAGCAGCCAAGGATCAGTACGAACAAGCAAAACGATTCGTTCAAGCAAAGATGTCAGCTTCAACTTGGCATCAACAGGAGAGAATGGAAGAAGAGCTGGTACTTCGACGTTTGGAACGTGATGTGGTCGACGCTCAACGTTCCCATCCTGCCGCGGCGGGATATACTTTCGATCATGTGGCGCAAACTGCAGCAGTTTCTCCAGTGTTTTACTCATTCTCGCATGCACTATGCCCTCCATCACAAGCTTCGCGTCTTCAGCTAAAGTCCCGCTCGGGGCTTCAACGGACGACCAACATACCGACTGAAGCGGAGTACCTTCACCCCGCTTGCCATGGATACGTTATGTCAAGAAACGACGATAGCAGTTGCCTTTCACCCGTTTTCTTCTTTTCAGGCTTCGCCAAGATCCCTCTGGACCAAGTCGTTATGAAACAAGACGCTGTTGACTCGGATGAATCTGACGAAGAGGATGAACAAGTCGATAACACAATGTTTGATGAGATTTTGAAGATGGACGGAAGTCACGAACTCTCTGATGCTTCAAAAGCACGTCAGCAAGAAAACCAACGGCGTCTTGAAGCCGCCATGGCAGCGCGAGTACTTTATTCGAAGCCCTTGGATATTGCTGAAAAGGGTGCTAAAGCCTCAGCGGAGAAGCCGATGTGCTTAGTTTGCAAGAAAACTGCAACCACAGTTGGATGCCCTGGATGCTTTACATTTTCGAGCAAGAAATACCTCGAGGTCGAAGCGTTCAAAGCAACTCAGCGAATAAAGACACCGATGACAGCGCTTCAAGAGCAGGAAGAGCTACGCGCGCGGCACAAAGCTTTACAGAGGCAGATGATAATCCCGCCTTTGCTACCTAAACTTCACCAGCCACTTCCGGACGTGTTTGCTCAGCAAACCAATGCGCAGGAAGGTGAAAATGACTTCTACTCTGGTGTCCTTCCTGATTTCCGCGCAATCCGCATGCATCGAGCACTGTGCGTAAAACGTTTATCATATCACCGTGATTGTTGTGCGTGTCTTAGATTAACTTTAACCGTATTGCTTTCATTTTGCCATCAGCTCGAACAAGTTCATCACCCTACACGTCAAGAGCTTGCCCGTGGGCCAAGTACGTTCTGCTAGCGCCTCAAAACGATCTATTTGCCTGCAATCAATTGCGACTCACGCTTTCTTATTGATTTTTCAGCTGATTTCCTTGCGTGTAGATCTCAAAAGCTCGGTGTCGTATCTGTACGAGCTATATCGTGCGAATACAGAGCTACCCAATCGACCCCTGCACTTGCTGCTGCCAACAACGCACGGCTTGTTCTACCTCGATGAGCACGTCGCATCAGCGACGTACACGCGAAACGGGGTTGTCAACGGAGAGCTTCTTCTTGAAGACTTCAACCTGCAGAAGTCCACACCTCCATCGCGAAGCGTTCACGTTGATACTACCGATGATAGTACTGCCAGCAGCGAGTTCATGCTATTCGCAGTGGCGATCCTGCACCCTCAAAGTACCCCGCAGCTCATTTTGAACTACGTGCAGCAGAATTTCTACTTCAAACCGCCGGAGAATCGCTCTTTGAGCCCCTTAGTGATATCGGCGGATAGCAGCAGTGACCGGGGCGGCTTGCCTCAATGGACTCGACTTGTTCCAGCCACGTTCTTACTCCCCAAGGCCGTGGACCAGGACCCGTTTCAACTTCAGATACGACCGCACATACACGCAATGCACGTGTTCGCGAAAACAAACTACGCGATTGTCGCTGCTGAGCAACGTGAAGAACGGGAACGATTGTTGCTGCTTGCGCACCAAGAAGCCAAGGCTGCCAAGCTCGCTCTGAAGAAAAAGCTTCGTGATCAACAAACACCTTCCGTGTCAAACAAAGTTCGGCGTGCGTTGGCGTACTTCGAATTCGTCTGCGAGAGCACAAGCAACCCACGTCAGCCTCGAGTGGCTGAGGAGCGACTGGGCAAGCTCTGGCAGCTCATGCAGTTGCTGGAAGAGTGGAAGATCATGAAAGGCGGTCGCTTGATGGACGCCGAGCGCTCGGACGTGATGCTGTCACTGTTGCAAGAGCTCAAGGAGACCGCAGCCTTAGCTTTCAGCCAGATGCTGCACGGCGCCAAGAGTCTCAAGACCGACAAAGGAGGAGGCACACTGCCGTACCCTGTGCTTTGTCTTGATGGTGGTGGCAGCACAAGGAAGCTCGTCTTGAGACTGGGCACGAGAATGGGCGTCACGCAGCAAGACGACTACGACTACGGCTTGGTGCTCGATCTTGACCACGACTTCGACGCGCTGGAGAGAGCGGAACCACGGATGATGAAGCGAGGCTACACCAAGAGAGTCGTATCTGGCCAAGACCCACAAGACGGCCAACAAGTACAAGCAGTTGAAGCTTGGACGGACGTGGAGTGGCGAGCCAAGGCCAAAGGTTCATCAACCATGGCGCTGTTAGTCTCAAGCTCCGATCTCCTATCCCCTCCGTTCCACCGAATCAAATGGACACTCATCGCGAAGGCGTACAAGCTGGTGCTGAAGCGCGTGGCCTTCGTCAACTCCAAGCTGGACGAGTTCAACGCCTTCGCCAAGCTGCTGCAGAGCCCAGACGCCGTCCTCAGCAAGGCGCAGCTCGCCAAGTGGCAGGCGGACGTGGAAGTCTTCCTCGCCACTCTGCACGAGAACACCGCGTTGGCGCGCGCGGTGCAGCGTGTGCTCAGCAGGAAAGGGGTCTCGGTCCTCAAGCGACGGGCGCAAGCGCGACGCAAGCAACTGCGCGACCGCGAGAAGGAGCTCGAGCGACTGAAGGAGCTGCAGCTCGAGCGCGAGCGCCCGAAACTGACGCTCGCGCAGCAGCTCAAGGTCTCGTTTATCAAGGAGCGCGCTCCGAAGCTGCGCGAGGCGCTGGAGCTCACGCCGGCGGAGAAACTGGGGGCCAAGGCCGGCGAGATACTGGGCAGGGCGGCGTCGAGCGTGGCCAAAGCCGCCCGCAAGGCCAAGAAGGAGTACGCCGTGCGCACGCTCTGATCGAACAGAGCCAAGGAGGCTTCATTAACTATTAGAGGCTGCTGCGTCGGCGCTGTGGGGCTGGGGTCTCGACTGGAACGCCGTCTATGTGGCTCTGCATCTGAGGTTCTAGTCCTTGTGGCCGGCGTCGCTCTGCTCCTGCGCCTGCTCCGCCGCCGCTCGCCGGTCCATGTTGCGCTTCACCAGCACGCTGAAGCCGCGCGTCACGTCGGCCAGCGCGAAGGCCGTGACCAGCACCAGGCCGCCCGTCACCGTCTTGTGTAGGATGTCCGCCACCTTGCTTGAGCCTGCCATGTCGTTCGGTGTGGAGTGCGTTTCTATTGGGAATTGAGACCACCCGACGGTTGCAATGCGGGTCACAAGCAGGTCAGACAGACCCCGTAAAGTACGATATTGATTTTGAAGAGGAAAACTGTTGAAGTCGATAAAACCTCGATACCTTTGGGACAGTAAAACAATCGTCGAAACCTCTAGTAACTTGTATTCGAGAAGCTCAACATCGATTCCCACAGGTGCTATCATTCTTGATTATTGGTGTGGTCCACCCGACCCTGGTGCGCGCCACTCAGAGCCGCCCACCCGCATTGCAAGTTCCCCCGGCCAGTCAGAGCCACAGAACAGACGCGTGAACATGGCGGCGAGATTCCTCAACCGCGTGGCCGGCCTCGGCGCGACCATCGGCTTCGGCGGCTTCTGCATCCAGGAGTGCATCTACGACGGTGCGTCCCCTCTTCCACCCTCCGCGCCCTGCGTAGCCACCCCACGAAGCTTCGGAGGGAGGGGAATCCGGTAAATGGACTAATATTTTACTGTTATCTTTCTCTGCTGCTGCTGTTGCTCCTGACTCAACCAATCACAGTGGACGGCGGCCACCGCGCCGTCATCTTCGACCGTAAGGACGGTATCCTGGACAAGTCCGTGGGCGAGGGCACGCACTTCAAGATCCCCTTCTTCCAGTACCCGACGATCCTGGACGTGCGCTCCAACTACCGCCTCATCAGCTCGCGCACGGGCACGAGGGACCTGCAGAACGTCAACATCTCGCTGCGTTGCCTGTACCGGCCAAATGCCGAGAAGCTGTCGCACATCTACGCCGAGTACGGCGCCGACTACGCCGACCGTATCCTGCCGTCCGTGGGCAACGAGGTGCTCAAGTCCATCGTGGCCCAGTACGACGCCGTGGAGCTGCTGGCTCGCCGTGACCAGGTGTCGCAGCAGATTGCCAAGGAGATGAACGACCGCTGCCGCAACTTCTACCTGCTGCTGGACGACGTGTCCCTCACGCACCTCGAGTACGGCCCGGAGTTCACGCGCGCCGTCGAGCAGAAGCAGGTGGCCCAGCAGGACGCCGAGCGCCAGAAGTTCGTGGTCATGCGCTCCGAGCAGGAGCGTAAGGCGACGGTCATCAAGGCCGAGGGCGAGTCCGAGGCCGCCCGTCTGGTGTCCGACGCCGTCGCCAAGAGCGGCTCGGGCTTCATCGAGGTGCAGCGTATCGACGCCGCCCGCGAGATCGCCGAGACGCTCGCCAAGTCGCGCAACGTCACGTACCTGCCCAACCAGGACGGCGGCAACGGCGGCGTGCTGCTGGGCCTGCAGTAAGCGCTGCAACGTCTCCCGACTCGCGCTTCGCTTTTCGATGGATCTTTGATTCCGGGCTAGTTGGCAGGGTTCGCGTCCGACAGGTTGCTGCTGGGTATTGGTGCTAGAAGTAGGAGAACGGGGCCAGTAAAGCAATACAGCGAATGCGAACACTTCATATTGAGGCACTAAGTCGCGCAATCATTGCAATACATGAACCCGCACTGACCCATTTCGCGCAATCATTGCGATACATGTACCCATTTCGAAAGAAAAACCCACCTACCGGTAGAAAAACCCACACTATTGTATCCCCAAGAAAAACCCAAACGTAGTCCGCACTCGTTGCTGGACCATCACTCCTCCGCCATGGCGGCTCGCGATGCCGAGTGGCGGCAGTTCTTCGCGCTGTGCAGCGAGCTCCGCGCCGTCAAGAACTCCAAGGGTGTATCTGGCGCTGTGGAGAAGCTGCAGAGCTTCCTGAACGACGACCGCGCGCGGCAGCTCGTGCACCGCTGGCGCAGCTGGGGCTACGTGCTCAACTGCCTGCTGCACGTGCTGAAGGAGGAGCTGCGCGCGTACCTAAGTCTGGGCCAGGGTCGCAAGCGCAAGACGTCGACGCGCCCCAAGACGCCGCAGCTGCGCTACTGGCACTACCTGCGCACGGAGCTGGAGACGGCGCACGCGGCGGCCGACGGCCCCATGCTGCACCTGGACCCGAACGGCCGCGACTGCATCTGCCAGCTCTTCGCCTTCTCCGCCGCCGTCATCGACCGCCGCACGGACGTCGAGCTCGAGCGCAGCTTCGAGACGCAGGTGGACAAGGAGGCGTGGCTCACGGTGGAGGTGCTCGTGCAGTTCCGCGTCTACTGCGTCGTGCTGGACTACAAGGACTGGGAGAACATGCTGGAGCTGGCGCTGGGGAGCATCTCCCCCGCGCTGGGTCGAGATCTGGTCGGAGACTCGGCCACGGCCGCCACGCGGGCCAGGGTGACCCGCTTCCTGGTCAAGAACTGCCCCTTCGACTTGACCGAGCGCGACGTGCTGCTCAGGGTCGTGCAGGAGATCGAGAACTGGTTCGAAGCTGCCAAAGGCGAAACGACGGAGAAAGACGCCGACAGTTTGTTGCTGGTGATCGCGTCCACGTTGATGGAGACGCTCACGGACTTGATGACGACGTATTTCGGGTCCATGGGCCCGTGGATGCTGAAGCGCGGGGTCACGGTGCTAGAATTCATTGTCCTTTCTAATAAACCCAGGAAGAACGGACTTCGAGGAGCTCCGGCGGAGTTTCTGATGCAGTTTTTGAAGCTGTACCAGCATAACGTGGCTGCGGAACCGGATCTGTGCCATCTCCCACCGGCCAAGCTGCTGCGCGAGATGAAGAAGTTGGTTCATGTGGCGATGGGTGCGGAGGAGATGAACCTCTTGATGACACACTTCAACTCGGCGAGAGAACAGCGGCTGGGGAATGCGCTCGGTATTGATGACCAAGGGATCCGACACTTGGCTTGCACGGCAGATATCATTTTCTACCATGACTGCTTGGTGTCGGAGTGCATGCAGAGCAGTGGGGTGCTGGCGCAGGATGAAGAGCTGTTTGAACCATTCGTTGTCGGTAGCAAGCGTCCAAGATCTATCTCAACGGTGCTCGCATGGGAGACTGTCATTGAGCAGTTTCTAGACAGTCCGCGGACGGACACTCAGTACATGACAGCAAGCAGTTCGGCTTCACCTGCATCGCAACGACATTCATCGACTGTATCCTACTTATCAAGAAGCTCGTCTCAGCGAACTGAAGCAAAACAGACCAGTGACTCCGGATCGTGGTTGCTCTTGCTCCTGTCCATTTTAAGCCGCCATGGAGATTACTATGTGGTGAATCGTATTGGAGACTTGATGATGGTGATGCAGAAACTCGCCGATATGTTGGTCGTCAAAGAAATGGGCAAGTGGCAAGCACTGACATTGCAAATATTGATTCAAATGGCTGCTCTCTCGGTACGGCATCGTGAAGAGTGTGGCGACAACTTTGTCGATTATTGGACGACCGTGTGGCACAATTTACTTCGACCTGAGCTCCCATACTGTCGTGTTACAGAGGGAATCGGATTGGCGCGAGGGCAAGCGGGCGACGCTGTGCTCACGTTAATTAACTGCTGCATTTCATTTAGGCTCGTGCCTCTGGATACAATCGAAGCAAACAGTTCAGCTTTATGGAATTTGCCGGCATTTCGACAGCCGAGCTCGGATACTCCACCCGCACGCGGAGATAAGATGAGGCCATATGCCAGAACGTCAATGGCTTCTATCTGCACTTTACTTTCGCTTCTTCGTCACGTGCAATTACCGGTGGAAACTGACGCTGGTACAACAGCGTCGCAAGGACATGATTCTCAAATTATTGGTGAAGAAGTGTTTGAAAGAGAGTATGAAACTGTGCAGTCGAGACTGCTTCGATCGCTGTTTGAACATATTCGTGCACAAATCTTTCGACGAAGCACGACATTGGCGGGTGGGATATCCAGGTCTGTCACTAAAGTTGATTGGCAGACTGAGATGTCCACGATGATCTATGCTTCTGCAATTCAGTCATTCTTTGGGATAAGGACCTGTGAACAATCGAACATGAAGGAAACGATTTTCACTCCAGAATTGATTCGCAAGATATCTGCAACAAATGTGGATGAATGCGATAGCTACATCACGGGGGAGGAACTCAACGGGTTCGGGGTGGCGTTCTGCATGCTTGAGTGTGGGCTCGACCACCTTTCAATGCCTTTCCCACAATCAACAGGTGTGAAGCCGTCAGCCTTTGCCCTACCAATTCAAGCGTGTGCAAGCAAAAGCGCTGGCGGCGGTGGTTCGTGCTGGTACGATGGGAGTAACTCGTGTGCAGCAAAGCTCGACGACCATTTTGAACGGCTTGCGACTCCGATTGATCTTTTGCACGAATTGATCCCACGGCAAGATACCAATCACTTCCTTGCTCATGATACTTTTTGCTCGAATGGTTACGCTCAATCTGTTTCGACAGAGAGAGCGGTAGCACTGCAGACAGAAATCATCAACTTATTCTCCGACTTGCTATCGGAAATATCCAGCAGGCTACCATCGGATGGATACAATCCAGTTAAGGGATTGCGCGTACTTGCTAACTCGCTTGACGTAAGGCTTTTGACAAAGCATTTAGCGGATATTCACGTTCGTAGCCCTATATCTCACGACGGTATTCTTGTTTCATTTCGTAGGTTGGGCTTGTTCTTGCTGCACTTTATGCTGATGAAGAGGGATTGCGGTCAGAAAACGCTTCAAGGAACGAGGGTCGGCTCTGCGTACTTCCGTTGCTGAAACAATACTTGGAAATTGTTGCAAACTATCTGAAGCCAAACGTGATCAAACAAGCCCAGCTAAGCCAATCAATGTCGGAGAGCGTGGTACACATCTTACGGAGACTTCATACGATCATCCTGGTGTCTCAAGGTCGGAAAACACTAGAGAGATGCCGTCATCCGTCAGCCGATCCTATTGATCTACGTACACCCCCAGATCTCCGCCCGTCAATTCGATCGATTGTGAACATGCTAGAAGAGTCACTTGCTTGCTTTAGCGGCGGTAGTGATACATCGGTGGAGTCTCCTACACCTGCGCTGCCGCGTCCGCAGACAGGATTTAGCTCATTTCGCGGTACCTCGCGCTGGGAGTCCACGTCAAGCCGTTTGTCTGCTTCTCAGCACCAAAGCCAGTCAACACACAAAGAATGGGATGTCATGGATGAAGGGTATGTTTTGTCAGAGAGACACTACCAAGTATTGATCAGCTAACACAATGCCGACGTGACTTTTTTTCCACTTACAGAGAGGAAGATGACATTGCGCGTGACCGCCCTCCAAACCGGGTGCTTCAAAAGAGTATTGCACTATGGTGTTTCCGCGTGATTTTGCTTCTAAAAAAAGACAGCGGCCTCTCGTCAGTGAAAAAATATGTGCAGGCGATCCAGTTCGACCCTGATTTCGTGCTGGCAGTAGCAGTTCTTTTATGCGGCGTGACCGGTTCTGACAGCTTGGAAGCATTTATCAAATTGGTCGATTATGCAGCAGAGGAAGGCATACGAGAAAACCGGACACTTTCAGCAACGCGTGGTGGAAATTGTAGAGCAGGAATTTTTCTTGCTCAAGTGTTGTCTACGTTGCTCCTTGCTGGTTTAGTGCATGAAAGGCGAAAGTATCAGCATGATGAACAATCTCCTGCGATTCTTGTGAAGTGCGCAAAGAGACATCTAGAGACTGTGGCCGCTATTACATCTGAGCAAAGCTTGCGCGTGACACGGAAGACCGAGTTGCAGTGCTTGGAGGTATTTTTTCGCCTAAACTTGCGCGAGTTCAACACGTTTGAAAAGGCATGCGTAGCTGGATTGACTGATCGTGATGTGAGTGTGCGCTTCATTGCCGCGCGCAGTCTCCAATCGGTGTATTATATGTATCCAGACGGTGGTGAAAAAATATTTCGAGACTTTTTCAAGGTGCAGGGATCGTTACTGGATGCCCCCTCGATGCTGAATAATGCAATCGACGCGGTGAACGAAGCCCCAGGTGATTCTGAAGATCATAGGCGACGTGCGAGACGAGAACTTGTCGATCCTCGACTATGTATGGGCGACTGCCTGTGTGTATTGCAGAGCTTATATGTGAGTGCATGCTCGTCACAAACCGCACTTCCGGCGGTTCTTGATGCATGCGTCGAGATGGCATCAATAACGGTGTCACTGTACGGCGCAGGCACACCGTCGCTGATTTCAGAGTGGCTAAAACCGATTGCAAATTTTTACGGATATGGAAACGTGTCAGATTTGCTAGACGACCACTTTTGCGGTCTGTGGCACCAATACATAGCTTCAAGCCATCGACCAGCGCCTCAAGAAGAAGAGGACAGCTCAGGATGGATGAAGAACAATCCATTAGCCCCTCTTCCACACGGCAACACTTTGCTACAGCAGTTCCCACTGTCTAAGCTTCTCGGCAAGGAACTTGATGCTAACGCTCATCGGTTGGAATTCGTGAAGAAGCTGGATATGATTTTTCCTATCGGGGTGCTCCACAACTTCATATCTGGAGATAGCGCTGACGTGAAAGGCGGGCGATTTGAATTTGTTGATGAACTTGTGTCCTGCTTTTCCTGTAACAATCAGAGCAGTGAGGGCCAGCCTGAATATGTGGTATCGGATATTGGTAACCAGGTAACCACGGATTTGTTTGCCTTTTCATTCATTTTGTTGGCTCATCCTGATCCAGCGCTAAAACAATTAGCTAATGACATGGTTGAGGTGGCGGAAGAGCGTGCCCAAGTGAGTGCTCTAACATCTTCGCATCTTGGTCATATAGCAAGCAAAATGGCTCGTTTCACGGTTTGGAACATAATTCAAGGAAATGATGATGAGCTAATCTCCCAGAGTGACCTGTGGAGGGATGCATTGAAAGCCATGAAAGAGAAGTACTCAGAGTTTGATTGGAAGCTGATTAATATGGCCGAATTGCTCAGCGAGTTTTTCGTGCTTTTGTTGCGAACAGAACGTTTTGATCCGAGGGCGGTGTGTGCAGTGGAGTGCTTCAAAATCTTTGTCGTAGAGACGCGTGATGCAGTTGCGGAAAACCCCGTGTTGCAACACCTCCTGCTTTCGATATGTTTTCAGTCAATTAAGCACTTGGCCGCCAGGAATCGCCGTAGAATCGGAAGAGTGATGTCTCTTCTAGTTCGCGAAAACTGTGAGTGCTTCATGACGAAACCCGACATGTTCGGAAAATATCTCGGGTTCGTAGTGCAAGAAATCAGTGATATTCTGTCCAAGTGCAATGCTCAATCGCAACGAGAAACGATTACGGTGCCAGTGGAGGTCGCAGTGTCGAGGCAGGCATTATATTTGAGTGCGGACGACCAAGCAGAGCTGGAGTGGGTCATTTTCGCTGTGTGCAATGATTTAGGCAGCGGACTTGGGAAATATGCCCTCAATATCGACATTGTGCCAGATGGTATATCGACAAGTCTCGACAAGTTAAACGCGTTAATCATCAGCAGTCGAAAAATAGTCTCATCTGAAGACAGCTCGAATGCAGCGAAGCACAAAGTGGTCGTGCCACCCCACCCTACTGCGGAAAGACACAATCAGGCTAAGCAGCAGATTCAAATGTTCATTCAACGGGAACACGCGCGTGGAGCCAAGTTTTACAACCCGTTACCAGTCGGCGGATCACCGAGTATTAGTGCAGACAAGCCGTGCAGCGGGACTTCAGCTGAACGACCAGCTGGATCTTATGCAGATGTGCGCTTGTCTGCTGTGACGACGAGTATTGACACACTACGAAACTCAAGTCCATCAACCAGAGAACTGTACGGGAAACTTGCGCATACTTTACTGTATCTCAGCTCCTCCGGCACATTTGGTAGCGACGACTGCCTACATGAAAGAGGAACAGCAAACCTTGCAGAGGCTCTAGGTGAGCTCGGAGCGCTTGATGCCAGTGAGTATGAGCTGAGCCCAGCTCAGCAGGAAGATAATTTGTCACGTTTGTATCGACAGCACTTCCATCGGGGTGCACTACGAGAAACTAAGACAACATTCCGGCTTGTTATGCACGAGAACGTGCTGACGTACCTAAGTTCATTGTTTTTCGAAGGAAGACGGACCGGGAATGTTGACCCGTCAGTTCTTGAAGAAACACTGAAGACATTAAAAAATGTTTTGAATCTTGACGAGGGAGTGGCTGCCTTGGCTCGGAGTAAGGACACTGAGCTTAAAGCGTTTCTGGAGCCATTTGAGAGCGCGTCACCATCTAATTGGTCTACATCGTCTCCAAGGAACGGTGCAGACTGGGATCTTCAGCCGAAACGTACATTCCGTCAATTATTGGAGCTTTGGACATCTGCAGAAGTGCGTGGCTTTGGACCGTGGGTGTGTTCCTTAACCTCGAGCTTGACCAGAGAGTCCCCAGACCGGGTGTTGAAGGCGTGTTCAGCCTTATCTGCCATGCGGGTAGATATGGCAGTATTCCTCTTTCCATTCGCTGTTGAAAGCATTTTAAGGAAACCTGACGATGAAATGTCCGAAGAAGCAAAATCAAAGGAGAATAGCGGTGCACACGAACTTTCGCGAGCAGTAAAAGCTGTTAACCAAGGGGTTAGATTGGTGTTGACAGGGACAACAAATGACGCACCAGAAACCCACGCTGCGGCGTCAACAGGGTCCCAAGAAGCAAATGCAAAGTCCCAGCCACCTCAAGTTGTGCAGCTTATAGTTCACACCATCAATTTCCTAAGGGAAACGGAGAAAGCTCGTTTTGTGGAGACAAATGGTAGAACCCGGAAAAAAGTTCCAGCAGGTAAAGGGAAAGGTTCTAAACGATCATCGACTGGTACTACAACAGGGTTACCCCACATGAATGATGCGGCATATGGTTGCATGGTTGACGTGGACCTTCTTGCGGTGGCGAGGGCTGCTGTACGAGTTAACATGCCGTATTCAGCTATGCAGTATGTGGAAATGTGGTTGGAAAACCATCATGGGGGAAAAATCACTTCGCTGTCCTTATTGGATAACGACAACATAGTGAGCACATTGCGTGATATCCTCGTTGAAGCGTATAGCTTTGACAGCGACGGCGATGGTATTTATGGTGTCAACGATGGACGAACAGTGAAGTCACAGTTAGTGAAGCACAATCGCGAGGACCAGTACGCCAATGCTCTCCCGCTCTATGACATCTCCTTGCAGTTTTCAAATCAGCATGTTCTGGGCCGTGACGGCATGATGAGCAGTAACACAACTCAACTTGTGGGGGGTATGCTTACATCGCTGCAGTCGCTTGGGTACAATCATTTGTTGGATGGCTATCTGCAGTCACTGGATCATAAACGACAATCTCCGAATAGAAGTTCTGGTCTCGCCGCTTCTCAAGCCTTAGAGCACAAGTACAAGCTGGCATGGAAACGTATGCAGTGGGAAGCTGTGCTTCCCACGATTTTGATGCCTCAAGATGTTTGGAGCAAGCTGAAGGCAGGTAGCAAGACCTCAGCAACTGATATTTTCTCGCACCAGCAAATGCTCTTCCAAAGTTTGCGAGCAATAGCTCACGGAGATTCCAGAAGTTTGCAGCGCGTGACGTCAAAGGCGAAGGAGCAGATCTTACAATCAGTTCAGCTGAGTTTACACTCGTTCGAGAGCACGAAGGATTCTTACTCGGCTCTTGTTTATCTGCAGGGCATTCACGAAGTTGAAGAATTGGCAAATTTTATGAGGAAATCAAGCCCGGTGGCGGATTCGCCCATTCTGTCGACTGTCACATCCACCGGATTAAAAACGTACTCTTCGTCCCTGGATGGCACACTTGTCACCTCACGACAAAAATCGTTGACGACAATGCCGCTGCTTGAGCTGTGGCAAAGGCGACATGGCCAGATCAAGGACGATTTTGACAAGGCTGAAAGCCTGTTGGGTCTTGAAGAAGTACTTCTTCAGGTGTCAAAGGCAACTGATGAAGCGCAGGTGCTGACGAAATTGTATCTGGACCTAGCGTCACTCAGTCGGAAAGCTGGACGTATTGCAGTGGCATATCGAGCCTTGATGAAACTTGAACAACTTGATGAGCGTGGCTCCTTGTGCATTTATGACAAGATGCAATGGCAGATACAAAAGGCCAAACTATTGTGGAAGCAGCAGGAAGCTCGCAGTGCGATTTGGACCGGAAAAAAGTTGTGCTCCGAGTTAACCGCATATTTGGATGGTTCTTCTATGACTGGATCTGAAGCGACCTCGTTGCAATTACTGCATGTTAAGGCGCTGACGATCACTGGTAAATGGATTGCATCGCTGCGTTCAGAAAGCTCGCAAGTAATTCTCGAGGACTTCTTCCAAAAAGCTACCGATATCATAAATGGTATTGCTACTGAAGCAGTGTCAGAGCGGGCAAGAGATACATCAAAAGCACACTTTGCTCTTGCCGAATTTATGGCTGCAATGTACCAGCAAGTTAGTACACGCGTGACATCGCGGGAGTGGTTGGCAGGCAAAAAAGTTGTAAACGCACGATTGGAAGAGCTGCAAGAACTAACAACGCTGAAAGAGCACATGCGAAACGAGAATCGAGCGCACATTCATGCACTGAACAAAGAGGTTAAATATGACGTGAACGAGCGCTCAAAAGTCGAGGCATCAGTCGATCAATTCCTAATCGGTGCGCTTTGCAGCTACGGGAAGGGACTATCACTATCGTCACAAGCTGAGCTCGACATGGTTTTTCGCGTGCTCTCACTATGGTTTACTAATCAGCGAAAAGCTGATATCAATCGAGTTGTGATAGAAGAGGTGATCGACATGGTATCGTCGTACAAGTTTGTTCCTTTGTCGTACCAAATAATATCGCGCATTAGCAACTCCAGCGATACTGGAACCTTCCAAATCGCACTGCGTAAACTGGTGATGAAGATGAGTGTGCAACACCCGCACCATACGCTGATACAACTAATCGCGCTAAAAAACAGCGGAGATGTGGAAGGGAAAGGTGCGCTACAGTTTCGCACGAACGTTGGAGACGCAAAAGCGGAAGGTGCGAAATTGTATTTGGCCGAGTTGATGAAAACAGAGCAGCGGGAACTACTGGAGTCTCTTGACAGCATGGCAAACGCGTACGTTCAGTTAGCGCTGTTTGACACAAGTGAATATCACGGCCAAAAGAAGAAAATTCCACTGTCGAAGGTGACGATCTTCGAAACGAGCTCAGGACGATCTGGTACAGCACCGTTTGACCAATATCTTCGTGCCCGAACCCGGCGAGGAGGTTCTGCTGTAATGCCGGCAGTACTTACGTCTCACATCGCACCGGAAGCTGATATGGACTACTCCAACGTAGTGCGAACATACTCATTTGAGCCACATTTTTCCATTACCGACAGCGGAATCCATCGACCGAAGATAATCTATTGCCACGGCTCAGATGGCGAGAGCTATAAGCAACTAGTGAAGGGGCACGATGATACGCGGCAAGATCTTGTCATCGAGCAAGTATTTGATACGATGAACCAGTTCTTGATGGAAGAAAAGGCGACTCGTAAGCGTAAATTGCGACTACGCACATACCGAGTGGTTCCACTTTCACCTATCGCAGGCGTGCTGGAATGGGTGGAAAACACGACGCCTTGGGGATCTTATCTGGTCAGCCGGACATCCAAGAAGCTATCGGCGCATGAACGGTATCACCCACATGAATGGAAGCACACCGAATGTCGACAATACCTGAAAAATGCACCTGAAAAGCTGCCTGCTTTTTTGGAGATCCAGGCAAACTTCACACCAGTCTTCCACCATTTCTTTCTGGAGAGATTTCCTGATGCGGCTGTATGGTATCACCGTCGACTGGCATACGTTCAGAGTACCGCTGTGACGTCTATCGTTGGATACATTTTGGGCATCGGAGATCGCCACTCGCAAAACATCCTTATTCACGAAGGTACGGGGGAGCTCGTGCACATCGATTTTGGTGTCGTGTTTGACCAGGGAATGGCGTTGTATACTCCCGAGACTGTTCCATTTCGACTCACGCGCGACATGGTTGATGGAATGGGTGTTTCGGGTGTAGACGGCGTTTTCTCACGCTGCTGTGAAGTCACATTGCAGCTATTGCGTAAAAAGAGCGCTTCAGTCGTAACTATTCTCGAGGTCTTTGTGCATGATCCGCTTTATCGATGGACACTTTCGCCGTTGAAAGCGCTGCGCATTCAAGAGGGAGAAGAAGAGCAAGATCGTACAAAATCTAGTGTACGCTCGCGGAACTCAAGCCGCCCCAATAGCAGTAAGAGCGCCACTGGGACTGGCAGTACGAATGAGACACAACCCGCTGATGAAATGCATGCGGAACCGGGAAGTGGTGACGCTGCAGCTCGAGCTCTGATTCGTGTTAAGCAAAAGCTCGAGGGCTACGAGGACCCAAATGGAAGTGCTCTGAGCATCGAGGGTCAGGTGAAGCATCTCCTAAGTGTAGCGCAGGATCCACACAACTTGTGCAAACTTTTTCCAGGGTGGGCACCATGGTTGTAGTTACCAAAAAGTCATGGGAAAAGATGCAGTAGCTGCGAAGTTTGGTCATGGTTAATAAATGATTCCAATTGAAAAGCGATTTCGTTGCAGCACAACACGAGGGCGAAGTATAAGTGTTGTACCTGGCTTCCGAGGGGGGGGGGGGGGGCTAAAGCGGGGTTGTTGGCAAAGTCGAAGGCCGAAGGCCCCCTCCGAGTCACAGAGGCGTTGGTGAATCCGTCCCCGCTGAACTCGATGAGCGTCTTTTTGTTGTACAGTGTAGTATTCATCCACTTCTTCGGCGGGGTCGTCTTCCTTGTGAAAACGGAGTCGTCGTTGACGGTTGGAGGTGAGACAACCGACCGCTGCTTACATTGCCATGGGCTTGTGGATGAAGGTGGGGCTTGGAACTTGAGCTGCAGAAGGTGAATTCGAAAGTGAACTTTTTGGGGCGGAGGCGCGTGGCGAAAATGAACCGTTTGATCGATTTAATCGGCTAGACCAATGTGAAATGAATGTGAGGATGATGAATTACCCCCGGACAGATTCAGGGAGTACCGCCACAAATGAACACTCGCGTTGCCTCATTTTGACCTTCAGAGGGATGTTCGACGCCGCCTGACGACTTCAAATAGTTTTCCACGGATACTTCATCATGCTCGCTTGGTGCATAGTGGAAAACGTGCAGCCTTGGGTAAGCCAACATCCACGGATCCTAACATTTAAAAGTTTGTTCGCACGTTTCTAAGATAATGGGTTGTGGTGCTTTCTAGACACAAGTCTCAGTACGAAAATCTCCGCCTCTTGTTCCAGTCGCGATTATCGTGGACCGAGGAATCAAAGCAGAGGTACCCCCCAACTTTGTCTTAATTGCACATCAGCGAATTGAATCAGCAAGCATATTGGAACTCGCTGCAGTGATCCAGCGTTGACGCAAATATCCCGTTGTGCAGTATTGTTTGGGTTTCTTGCCCTGCGTAGCAGCACAATTGAGTTCAGTTTGCACAAGTTTTGAACCTATGAAGCAAGATCTGAACACACGTGGAGCTACAGTGATACCAGTACCCCCACACTGCAGAAGACGACAACATGGGCTGCATACAGAGTGCGTTGGCTAGTGCACAGGTGCCAGGATCTCCAAGACCGACGGAGGAACTCGTAGCTGAGGAGGGCACATCGACGATGACAGCTCCATCCCACGAGATTTCATACGAGATGAGCTCTTTCAAACCGCAACGACCACGGAATGCTGGAGTGCAGCGCCTGGAGGGCCTACTTATTGATGAAGACATCAACTCAATTCGTATCCCGCGGGAGTTAATCACGATCCATCGACTTCTTTGCAGTGGAAGCTACACGGAAGTGTTTTTGGGCACATACCACGATGGACACGTGGCTGTTAAGATGTTGCTACCAGAGACTCGGAGAAGTATGGACCATGTGGAGGCTCTGCTCACAGAAGTGAAGATCAGGGCCACGATGGACCACCCACACATTGTAACTCTCGTTGGAGTGGCCTGGGACGTCCTTGCAGATATCTGCATGGTTTCGGAATACATGGAGGGAGGTGATCTAAGAGCGTTGTTGGCATCATACGAGACTGAGAGCTACCCTCACGGCTTTGACCGTCAGAAGCTGACCATCGCTCTAAACGTCGCACTAGCTCTGACTTACATGCACTCGTTTCAACCGCCTGTACTGCATGCAAATCTGAAGTCCACGAATATTTTACTCAGTGCTGAGATAGAAGCTAAGATCTCGAGTTTTGGCAGTGTGAATCAGCGGCCCAACTGCACATTAGGAGGAAGTTCAGGATTACATCTGTGGACAGCTCCGGAAGTTCTGATGGGCGAGAGATTTGATGCGAAGGCCGACATTTATTCGTTTGGGGTGGTGCTCAGCGAACTCGACCAGCATGTACTTCCGTACTCAAGTATCAACGACGAATTGGGGCAGAAGCTCACAAATCAATCAATCGTGCTGATGATGGTCGCACGCGGCGAACTTCGAGTGGAATTCACCTCATCAGCAAGTGGCCGTACTCGGCAAGCTTCCAGTGATGTTCACGTTATGAACTCCATCGATGCACTAGGAACTTCATGTGTTGCCCTGGCCCCAGAATACAGGCCTACAGCCGCCGAGGTCGCGTACAACTTGCACAAAATTCTCCAGCAGTACACCAATTATTGGTAAGTGTTAGTTTTTTTATGCAGGAAGTTTGAGGTAATAAGCAACAAAATGAAGTCTTAGCATTTACCAAAGCTGGACTGATACACTTAAATGGAGAAGTTGTAGACATACTGACGACAGCCCCGATCGTGATTCTGCGCTGCGGGTCGCTATGGCACATACGCTGCACCAGCTCCCATTCAGAGTCGTTAAAGATTCGAGGCCGTGGTGGGAGGGCCTTCCGTTTGAGCACATTCAGCTTGACAACAGTATCGGGAATGCTTCCCCAAGGGAACTGGCCCGTCATGGCTTCCATGATGCACATGCCGAATGAATACATGTCTGACGCAAAGGATGGTCGACCGCCGTCTAGACACTCCGGTGCCTTCCAGCGGATTGCCCCCACATCTCCCGCTTCACCATAACCGAGTGGGTCGCGGTTCGTGTTGATACTCAAGCCAAAATCTGCCAATTTCACGCGATATTCGTCACAAACAAGGATGTTGTTGCCTTTCAGGTCTCCATGAACGATGCCACGGTCATGAAGGTGCTGAAGGCCTTTTGCTGCATCCCAAAGACAAAACCAAATTTCTTTGCGGTGCTTGCCCCTCACAAAGGACGCAAGTGTTCCAAAAGTTGCTCGCTCGCAGACGAAAAATGGCCGTCCTTCGTGGCACGCACCGTATAACTTGATCAAGTTGGCGTGATTCAGACCAAACCATAGATCAAGCTCGTGGCGAAATTGCTCTCGGCTCTTGCTATCGGTTTGGTCTGAGAAAACTTGTTTGACCACAACGTCAGTACCCAGCCATGCGGCTTCGTAGACAGCGCCAAATGCACCACTGGCAATATGGCTACCGAGTTTTAGCTGATGGGGAGGGATGAACCAGCGCGGTAATTCAATGGCGCGTTTCGAAGTGTGGTCATAAAGCTTTGACGCTTCATATTGCAAGATTGCGAGCGTTTGAGCTCGCTCGCCCTCACGCGTGATGTCTCTCACCGCACTCATTGGCTCGTTAGCGGAAGCTCGTAGCTCATGATTTTGGCGTGTTCGGGTCTCTTCCAGCACTGGCTGCCAATAATGAACTGCTGCATGTCCATTAAGCCAAGGAGTACTCCGCAATAGAAGGTCAATATCCTGATGGAGACCGTACATTTTGCCTGCAAGCGTTTTGGAGGCCAGAAGACTGGAAACTGCACTTTCAAAGCCGAGAGTTCGCTGGTCCAGCATGTCGTAGAAGTGGAGCACGATCAGCGCGAAATTCTCAACCAGAGTAACGGGTAAGGGCTCTTGAGAGGCGTTGAGTTGGTCGTATACGTCCTTCAATCGCGTGTACATGGGGCGGTTCACATCGACGAATTCGTCGAGCTCGACGCACAGCGCTTCAATGTCATCAAAAGTAACTTCAAGGGTTTGACCTAACGTTTGAATCTCGTAGCAGCTTAAATCCACCACAACTTTCTCGCTCTCGACACGCTCCTTAGAAGCTGGATAACGTGTTTCTTTCTGCGCGAGCACTCCAATCGTATACAGTATATCTTCCATCGTAAGGTTTCCAGAAGCATCGGCAGTGCACATTGCGCTCAAAAGATCCCATTCGTCTTCCAAAACAAACTCAGGACGTACATCCGGGAGTTGAGTACCAACTTTAAAGTACCGAAGTTCAAATATCGTAAATCCGAAAGCTTGGATATCCAGAGCTTGGCCATACTTGAAACAAGTAACTTCACCGTTCAGCCGCACTAAATCCAGCCCACTCAAGAGCCCTCTTTTGTTGAAGTTTGAGTACATCAGATGCGTCTCCGATAAGTTCTGGTGCACAATCCCCCGCTCGTGTAAATAGAGCAGACCACGAGCACAGCCCAGCAGGTCCTCCCATGTAACGACTCTCTTTTCGGCAAGTTGACGGCCGGGCTCGTGGATAAAACTCGCTTGACCCACATAGTAAGCGCCATAAAACTTGCGAATGTTCAAGTGAAGCAACTCGGCCCAAATTGCCGCCTGCCTCACGCATTTTTCTTCTCCACCAACTGAAGATTTCACAGCTAGGGACCATTCCTGCTCAGAGGTGGCGAACCAGTCAGGGAGATCTCCTACTACGACATTAGACCGACACACGACTGCATCGTACAGGGCGGAGATTAAATCTAGCTCCTGAGGTTTTAAACCATCTCCATATCGAATAACCCCGTGTTTTAGCAGCGTTAAAAGCTCGAGCTGCTCCCGTTCACCGCCAATTTCACCCTCCAGCCACTCATCGTCCTCTTTTAACGCGTTTAAAATAGTCACTTGCTCCTCACGCTCCAGTTCAAGTGCCTCGTGCCAGGACACTCGAGCAGGTTTATCGCAAAGGTCGAGAATTCCCAACGCCGAGTCCACCGCTCGCTGAAGGATTTGCACTGCGCGTGGAGTTCCTGCCAGTTTGAAAAGGATTCGGGACTCGCCGTCGTAGTCCTGTAGTTGCTGACGTAAAGACGAATAGCAGCGAGCAATAGCCATATTATCTGGCAGAGCATCGAGCTGAGCTCGTAGATGCGTTCCCAAGGTCCCCATGACGATGTCGGGATTGAGATTCTTCCGGTCTGACCACAAAATGAGCGATCAAAGGTTACGCGTGGATACAGCGTCACTAGCGATGAGAGGGTGTCTTTTGGGATAATTAGTGCAAAATACAGAAAATAGTTAAGAAAGCGGTTCTGAGACGTACACGACTAAATACATGTAGACGATCTCGTCGTGCAGCAGTGTCGATGCAAATTGTCCACGTCGGCGACGTTTAGTACCGAGGAAAGCGATGGCAGCTCCAATGCGCAGCAGGTTCCAACATAATGCTGGTACAAACTACTGATCTGAACTGTACTGTACTTCGGTATCGTAGGAGCACCACTGTAGACTGCTGTGTTAGCTAAATCAACAGTGCTCAGTCTGAGTCAGACTCTGACGGCAGTTTGGTGCCTTCGCGACGTCACCCATAATGGGTGACCCATTGTGCAGACCATACCACCATTGACGAAGTGAGGCCCAACGATCTCGTCAAATCCTGACTGATGGTTGCCCCTTTCTAAACCAGAAAGATGTTAAACACTTCAACGCGAGTCGCAGGCCGCGACCGTTTTTTCGGTTACATGTAGTACTATAGACACTGCGTCCCTGCCACCAGTAGATGACGCAACGGAATCTCTGCACACACCAATCACGAACGCCCCCGGCAACCACGTCTACATGTTGGAATGCCTAACTCAGGTCAGAAGCTGAGCCTGGAATGTTGTTGTCGGCTGAGTCAGTGCATGTAGTACAGTACTGGCACTCTCTCAATGGAAGCCGTGGGGCTCATCTTTCAGAGCATGAGTTGCCTTTTCGTTGGTGTGTGTTGGCGATCTACATGTACATGTATGCCAGCCTTTTAATCGGCTGATTAACCGATTAGAGCTTTCACATGACTCTTTAGCTGGTCGGTCATGGACGCTGAACTTCAGCCTGAAGGGGGCAGTGCCAGTGGATTTCCTCGAGACGAGGCGCGTACAGTGTACTGTACAAGTCGAGGTATCCCGCAACAAGGACAGGTGCAAATCCTGCGACTGGAATCCACTGACAATTTCACTTCGTTTGCTTGCGCTTGTCTGATTCGTTTTCCGAAAATGAAGCTATCTGTGCTGGATGCCCCCCTCCGGACCGAGGGGGGCATCCAGCACAATGAGGGGCCCTCGGGCTGAGGCTCAGCTGCCTCCATTGCATTCGTTGTACAATACATCTAAACTCAGCAAGCTCCACAACAAACACCGACCGTCGTTCCTTCACAAATCTTCATTCCTCAATTTGCCTCCATCTGAGCAGCACCCCCGTCAACACCAACACTTCGTCATGGGCTCCTACCTCTCCATCGTCAACAACACCGCAGACCCCTGGACCTGCAAGATCGGACCCGATGAAGCTGCGCTCAAGATCGCCGGCATCGTCATCTCCGTCATCGGAGCTGCAGCCACGGTCATTGGAACTGCTGGAGCTGCTGCACCCGTCGCATCGGCCCTCGCCGCCAACGGAATCGTATCCGTATTCGGGGTATCTACAAGCGCCTTCGCAACAGCAGCAGCCGCGGCTGCAGGCACTGTTGGTACCGTGGCCTCCGTCACTGGTGCAGTCTCCGGCTTCGGCATCGCCGTGGCTCAGGGCATCAACGACAACCTCATCAACGAGGGATACGTCAGTATCGCAGCGGGCAGCGAGCACCAGTGGGGGAAGATGAGTCTCTCGCTCTGGCAGCAGGGAACCTGCGTGCGCACCACCATCGTGGACGAGCATACCGTCACTACGGACACGCTGTACATGCGTCCGATCTTCAGCGGCGCCACGGACAACTCCAACATTGGCCATGAAATTCAGTTCTGGATCGACAAGTTCGGGCTCGAGACGAACACCGTGACGGGATCAACCGAGCAGCAGTCGAGTCGACGTCGCCACCACCATCACCGCAAGGGTGGAGATGATGACGACGGACAAACTGTCGACTTCTACGTCAATGGCACAAACACGTACGAGTCGTACGGTACGACCCGAACGTTTCTGGCTGAACGACAAGGCAGCTGACAAAGTGTAGTTTCAGTTATAACGTTGTTCTCGTGAAATACAGACACTCGAATTTTGCCAGTGGAAGCGTGCCAAATATAGCTTAGTCGGGCGGCTTATTTGCAGCGATTATGACCGACTTAATCCTGTTTCGGGACCGTAATTTTGAAATAATTCTGTTTCGGGGCCGTTGAAATCGAAAGATATATTCAAAATACACCTTCTTTTGGAAATCATCATAGCGTGTACTGTTGTAGCGGGGCTACACATTCGGCTAACCTCACCTTAGTGCAACACGCACTAAGTGGATACATTCAGGTGGGCCACATCGCAGTGTGGTCACCATTCATAATAGGAAGCAGTCCTATTGGTCAGAAAGCAGGGTCTTTCTACCAGTAATACTCAAGCATTAGGTCAGGGTTTCTGCCAACCATTCGTTGGCAGAACCCCTCTTTATAGATATCAGTTTTAGGAGGAAAGCCACAGTTAACAAACAATTCAGTTCTCATTTTACCGCAAAAGCTACTATTTGTACCTTTATTTAGATCTAATTATACTTGTGGATACAAGTATACTTAATCTAAGTTAAATACACCTTACGCTTCCTCATATACGTGCGCTCACGTGTAAGCTAAAGTATTGGGCTAAGTAAGCCCATTACACCTGGTAGCACTTTGTAGTCCGTCCAACGACCGACTAATTACGTATTGAATGAAGTTCGATACGGGGCCGAGGACCTGCCTGTGGACGCGAGTATGTCTACTGGTAACCCAACCACGGGTGCAACGCATGTTGCACGCGAAGACTGTCTCCACCTGGCGGATCCAGAGTGGGAGGCACTCCAACGACTGTCGACGGTCATTGGAGAAGCGGCCGTAGCGACGATGCTACGCACGCTATCGCCGACAGAGCAACACGGTGTTGCTCTAGGCTTCATCATGAAGGAACAGCGCGAGACCGCTGCTCGCGCTACGGTGTCGACTCCGTCCACACCGCGCGTGGAGTCATTGAAGCTCCACGTGAACAGCTATGTTGGAAGAGAGGGCGAGCCTCTCCTCCGTTGGCTTGTCGAAGTCGACACTGCCATTACGGCTCGACGTATCGTCGACCCGTTGTCGAAGGTTGCGTTCGCCATGTCATGCCTTGGCGGACGAGCAAGGAGTTGGGCGTACGGACGCCGACTCACTGACCCTACGTGCTTTAGCACGTACGAGGTGTTCAAGGAGGAGCTCAGACAAGCGTTTGAGCCCCCGCAGAATGAGTTCAGATCGAGGGATGAGTTCCTCGACCTGCAACAGGGCAAGCATGACGTGCATGCTTACGCTCAAAGGGCGCGGTACTTGGTCTCGAACATCGTGACCAACCCGATAGACGAGGCGACAAAGGTCGTCACGTTCATGAAGGGCCTGAAAGATGGGCCTGTGAAGACCTATCTCTTCCGAGAGCACCCAAGTACTCTCGAGTCTGCGATTACCCTTGCGATGCAAGAAGAGTTTAGCCTGCGACAGGCTAAGCTCCATGTGAACGTCCCGCGGCCGATGCCGCGACCGACGGTGAAGCCGACGGGAGGTCCCGAACCAATGGACCTCTCGAGTGCGACGGCTGCTGGGTCTCAGCAGCGTCGTGGACCAACGAATGTCCGCTGTTGTGGAAACAACGGTCACTACGCCCGTGAATGCACAGCGCCTGTGCAGGCGGCCAAGGGCCGGCGTGACGATACCGGGTATCGCCACGGGCGATCAAAAAACTAGATCAACCAGCAGGCGCGGGGCGCCCTGCTGGTGATGCAGTCGAGCGCGTCGATATTGGACACGCCGTATTAAAGACTGCTGCCCCCAGTGAGAGTGACTCTCACTGTATGAAGCAAGATGACAGGCCGAACCTTGTCATCTTGAAGGTTCGCTCGAAGAGAGAAATGTCTCTTCGCGCGCTAGTGGATTGTGGAGCGTCGAACAACTTTGTTCGACTGCAGAGCCTAGCGAGGCTTGACTTCGAGGAAGTGGAACTACCTCGAAGTCTATTGGAAGTAAGACTGGCAACGGGTGTCGTTGTCAGAACCGAGAAGCGTGTCGTACGCGTACGCTTCTCGTATCGGAAGAGAACGTTCGTGGACGAGCTTATCGTGCTTGACTTAGACGATAAGTTCGACATGGTGTTGGGCATGCCGTGGCTTGCACGGCATGATCCAGTGATCGATTGGACGAAGCGCACGATCGTGCACTTCGGGAGTAGCGGCGCGACAGTGAGCGATGGCCCTGTCGGCGCAGCACGTGCACCTCGCGGTGCACGCGACCCACCAGGAGAGACAGCGCGACGCGCGGCTGTCTCCGATCACCCCGCACGGACACCGACGACTGAGAGGGTCGTCGGGAGAAAATGTGAGTCGAATCAGAAGACTCAGATTCGATCGGATTCGAGAGGCTCTCGAAGCGTCAAGAGTGACGCGGTCGTGTCGACTATTAGTGTCGACACACAAGTTCAACAAGAGGAGCCAGTCACTAATAAGGACAGTGACTCGGACGCGTCAGCTCAGGGAGCTGATGCGATTGGCCCAAACGTCGAAAGACGCTCCGCCGCCAGGCGTCGAGGAAAAGAAGGCGCGCCGGATCTGGGAGCCGACGCTGCAGGCAGTGCGGACGGTTGCAAACGTCCCGCACCGGAAATGCTTGCGTGCTCGCGTGCAGCCGGGCTGCACGACGAAGCGGTACGCGATCAAGCAGGGCTTGATTGCGTGCGCCCGCGGGAAGAACCCGCCGGCGACAACAAGAAACGCATTGCGTGCTCACGTGCAGCCGGGCTGCACGAAGAAGCGATACGTGATCAAGCCGGGCTTGATTGCGTGCGCCCGCGGGTTGAACCCGCCGGCGATCAAAAAGAAGATCTGTCCGCGGCCAGGCCCGGACAAAACAAGACGCGCGGAACCGGGTTCCGCACAAGAAGCGAACGGCGCAAGCGAGCCAAGCTGCGCAAGTCTCGGTCAGGGACCGAGGCGCTACTCGCAGTGTCTGCCGGGCAGACACAGGAACTGGAGACGACCGTCGAGACACTGAGTGTCTTGACGCGTACGAATACTGGTCTCCAGTATAAGAAGATGAAGTTGGAGAACCCTCCGACGTTGGCGTCGGAGTTGACTTCGCTTCCAGTCACGAGCTGGAGGCGCTTCGCCCGCGACCTGCACGATGGACGCATCGAGCAGATTTGCATCCTCTCGGATGTCGAGAGGATGAAGTGTGAAGCGGAAGAGTTGAAGCAGCTCGTCGCTGAGGGCGTGGATACCCTCAGCGCCAAGTCGAAGAAGGAACGCTTCGACGAGCAGAGCTGGGACTCGCTGAAGTCGAGCCCCTTCTACGAGATCTTGCGTGAGTACAGAGACGTACTCCCGGACGATATCCCTGCGGAGTTGCCGCAGGACAAGGGTGTTCAGCACGAGATTGATCTCGTGCCGGGAACGAAGTATTGCGTGACGCGGCAGTGGCCACTGCCGCGAGAGCAAGTCAAAGCGATCGACGACTTCTTTGAGAGTCGTCGCAAGGCTGGGCAAGTGCGGGAATCGAAGTCCCCGCACAGCGCGCCTACGTTCTGTGTCAAGAAGGCACAGGGCGGGCGGCGCATCGTTCATGCTTATAACAAGCTGAACGACGCAACGGTACCGGCGCAGACGCCGATACCGCGAAAAGATATCATCGATTCGATGGCTCTGAGCACTATCTTCAGTGCTCTGGATCTGAGAGACGGATTCTATCAGATCCTCATGCGTGAGAGTGATATACCTCTCACGGCGGTAAGCACTCCGAGCGGTATGCTCTGGGAGTGGCTTGTAATGCCGCAGGGATTAAAGAATGCCCCTGCGACGTTCAACAGGTGCGTCACGCACTTGTTGCGCTCGGTGCGCGACTTCGCACCGAGCTATTTCGATGATGTGTTCATCCACAGCCGGGCTGTGGACGGGAAGTCGGAAGTGGAGATGCACAAGGAACATCTCCGCAGGTTGTTTGCGCTCATGCGCAAACACAAGCTCTACGCGAACCTGAAGAAGTGTATCTTCGGGGCTAGCGAGATACCCGTCCTTGGGTGTCTCGTAGGGAGGAACGGCGTACGCCCTGACCCAGGAAAGGTCAGAGTGATCAATGAATGGCCTACGCCTTCCAATGTCAAGGAACTGAGGCAGTTCCTTGGACTCGCTACGTACTTGTGCAAGTACGTGAGCAACTACGCGGGCAAGATTCGCCCGTTGTCGCAGCTTCTAAAGAAGGACGCTGCATGGGTTTGGACTGCTGATTGTCAGCAGGCCTTTGATGCAGTCAAGCAGGGCTTGACTGAGGCGCCGATCTTGGCGGTGGCCGACCAAGACCATCCGTTCCACGTCGTGTGTGACGCGTCCGATTTCGCAATCGGATGCGCTCTAATGCAGCACGATCACGAATGACGTGATCGCGTGGTCTACTATCAGTCGCGTCAGCTGAAGCCAGCTGAGCGCAACTACCCGGTACATGACAAGGAAATCCTTGCCATGAAGTATGCACTCGCGAAGTTTCGAGTGTATCTACTTGGGAGTAGACCATTTGTGGTCTACACCGACCACGCATCATTGCGTACGGCGATCAAGTCGCCGCACATCTCACAAAGAATGGCGAGATGGCTCTCATTCTTTGCGGAGTACAACTTCCAGGTTGAGTACAAACCTGGAAGGTTGAATGTTGTGGCCGACGCGTTATCGCGTCGACCTGATTATGCGGTGCACAAGGCCGACGCCAATGCAATTGGCGTCGCACGGACGTCTACTCCCTCGTCGTCTCTGTTAGACGACGTGAGGTCCGCATACACGAATGATGCGGACGCGAAGCAGTTGTTGGACTACTTCGCTGCTCCTTCTGACAAGTCTCGTCAGAAGTTAGCGAAACATCTCCGTGCACGTGTACACCGTTATCGTGTACACAATGGACTGTTGCTTTACAGCGCTGTCGACGACAACGCTGATCGCATTGTCGTGCCGGACGATCATGAGCTGAAGCTCAAGATCACTTACGAGTATCACGATGCCCCGACGTCGGGACATCCGGGTCGTGAGAAGACATACTTGCTTCTCACGCGTGACTTCTATTGGAGTCACCAGTACAAGTGGGTACGCAAGTACGTTCGTGCTTGCGAGGTTTGCCAGCGCGTGAAGCCTGCAGCCTTCTCGCAGGCTCCACTTCAGTCACTATCGACTCCGTCGGAGTGTTGGCAGTCCATTTCAATGGACTTTGTGTTTGGTCTTCCGCCTGATAACAAGCGGATGACTGGTATTGTGGTCTTTGTCGACCGATTCAGTAAGATGGTGCATCTTGCTGCAGTACCAGCCGAAGTGACAGCCAAGCAGACGGCACGTCTGTTTGTTGACTTGGTGTTTAGACACCACGGCATGCCGATCGACATTGTGTCTGATCGTGATCCGCGCTTCACAGCGCGTTTCTGGCAAGAAGCGTTTGAACTTCTTGGCACGCAGCTGTCCATGCCGACTGCGGATCATCCGCAGACCGACGGACAAACCGAGCGCGTCAACCGAGTCTTGGTTGACGCTCTGAAGAGCTACGCTCATTCGTTCAAACAATGGAGCGACTGCTTGCCGATGGCAGAGTTTGCCATCAACAACTCGGTGCATGTCTCCACAGGACATACACCGTTTTACGTGAACGCCATGAGGCATCCACGCGTACCGAGTGTACTCGGTGCGGTAGCTCCTTCCTTAAGTGGGGGAGGGTATCCGGTTTCAAAACCGAATGAACACGCTGATACGAGCAACATATCAGCTGTGTCGACACGCGCACGCTCTGCGCGTAGTCCGATCGACGAGAGTTCAGTGCCTACGCCGGGCGTAGACACTCAAAACAACAACAACCACACACAGGCTGGGCCTGTTGTGAACAAGGATAACGGGTTGAACAAGGAGTTCAACTCGAAGGCAATGGACTTTGTCCAGCGCCGCCAAGCCGTAATACGGTTTGTGCAAGATGCTATTGCAGCTTCTGTCGATCGACAGAAGCTGAACGCAGACAACAATGGCAGAGGAAACACAAATGAATTCAAAGTGGGTTCATTAGTTCTGTTAGCTACACAGAATCTAGCTAAACATGCAGTTTCCGACTTCGGAGCAAGCAAGCTTGCCCCGCGCTTCATCGGGCCATTCACCGTGTTGGCGAAGCATGGCAACGCGTACACGCTAGACATGCCGTCCAGCATGCGCCTCCACCCAACCTTTTACGTTGGGCGGCTGAAGTCGTACTCGCAACACGAGTCACCTACTCCCGGTGACTCGGCGCGATCCTCCTCTCGAGCGCGGAGACACGCTGCTCCACGCGAGCAACGATCGACCCCAGGTCGACCTGGATGTTCGAAGCGGTCTGCCCGGCCTGACCGATTCGGGCCTTCAAGAGCTTTAGCTCCTGCCGTATCTCGGCGAGCTCAGCCGTCTGGAGGCGCTCCACAGCCTCCAAACGATCCCAGACCTCGCCCGGCGACGGCCCGTGGCGTCTTTCCACCGCCGCCGCCCCCGTTGCGAGATGCACGCGGGGAAACTCGTTGGATTGTCCAGCGAATCGTTGATCATCGGATCCGGACCCAAGGTCCGGTTCATTTTCGTATTCGTTGGTTAGGATACTCTCCTGACCACGATACGTGGGAGCCACGGAACGACCTGATGAGCGACGTTCCGGAAATGGTGACGGAGTACGAAGCCCGCCACCAGCAGCTCCGCCGAAGGGCGTAAAACTTGAGCGAGAGCTGTAGTCGCCTACAGCCCTCGGCTGAGTGTTGCGCTCACCCTCAGCACTCTCGGACGACTACTGCGTGATTAACTTCTCACGCAGTGTCTTCAACTCCACGGGCACACTAACACCAGTGTACCCGAGAAGGTCCCGTTCAGAAAGTCGCACTGCCCCGGGTTGGCACTGCGCGCACGCAACGACAGACGGCACTGCGCACGGAATCCCCGCCTCGACTGCACCTTCGTGCAGCCGCAAAATCTTGGGCCGCTTCGAGAAGCGCTCGTGGCGTCCACCCGCAGAGCGGACTCGCTCACGGTAACCAGCCGGGTCGCGGTTGAAGTTCTCAACGAACGCGCCCCAGCTTTGACAGAGTGCCTCCCACTCTGTCACCTTGCTCTTACGGGAAGTCTTCTTATTCCCGTAGAATCGGAGCTCATGGAAGAGCCCGATGTAATAATCACGTCTTTGATCCGTCGCCGGATCAAAGTCGAGCTCCTTGGTGACATCGTCATCAACGATGGCGCTGCAGGAGTACAGCGCGTACTTGCTGACCGGCGTGGTATTGCCGTAGCGTTCAGAAAGTCGCACTGCCCCGGGTTGGCACTGCGCACGGAATCCCCGCCTCGACTGCACCTTCGTGCAGCCGCAAAATCTTGGACCGCTTCGAGAAGCGCTCGTGGCGTCCACCCGCAGAGCGGACTCGCTCACGGTAACCAGCCGGGTCGCGGTTGAAGTTCTCAACGAACGCGCCCCAGCTTTGACAGAGCGCCTCCCACTCTGTCACCTTGCTCTTACGGGAAGTCTTCTTATTCCCGTAGAATCGGAGCTCATGGAAGAGCCCGATGTAATAATCACGTCTTTGATCCGTCGCCGGATCAAAGTCGAGCTCCTTGGTGACATCGTCATCAACGATGGCGCTGCAGGAGTACAGCGCGTACTTGCTGACCGGCGTGGTATTGCCGTAGCGTTCAGAAAGTCGCACTGCCCCGGGTTGGCACTGCGCACGGAATCCCCGCCTCGACTGCACCTTCGTGCAGCCGCAAAATCTTGGACCGCTTCGAGAAGCGCTCGTGGCGTCCACCCGCAGAGCGGACTCGCTCACGGTAACCAGCCGGGTCGCGGTTGAAGTTCTCAACGAACGCGCCCCAGCTTTGACAGAGTGCCTCCCACTCTGTCACCTTGCTCTTACGGGAGGTCTTCTTATTCCCGTAGAATCGGAGCTCATGGAAGAGCCCGATGTAATAATCACGTCTTTGATCCGTCGCCGGATCAAAGTCGAGCTCCTTGGTGACATCGTCATCAACGATGGCGCTGCAGGAGTACAGCGCGTACTTGCTGACCGGCGTGGTATTGCCGTAGCGTTCAGAAAGTCGCACTGCCCCGGGATGGCACTGCGCGCACGCAACGACAGACGGCACTGCGCACGGAATCCCCGCCTCGACTGCACCTTCGTGCAGCCGCAAAATCTTGGACCGCTTCGAGAAGCGCTCGTGGCGTCCACCCGCAGAGCGGACTCGCTCACGGTAACCAGCCGGGTCGCGGTTGAAGTTCTCAACGAACGCGCCCCAGCTTTGACAGAGTGCCTCCCACTCTGTCACCTTGCTCTTACGGGAAGTCTTCTTATTCCCGTAGAATCGGAGCTCATGGAAGAGCCCGATGTAATAATCACGTCTTTGATCCGTCGCCGGATCAAAGTCGAGCTCCTTGGTGACATCGTCATCAACGATGGCGCTGCAGGAGTACAGCGCGTACTTGCTGACCGGCGTGGTATTGCCGTAGCGTTCAGAAAGTCGCACTGCCCCGGGTTGGCACTGCGCACGGAATCCCCGCCTCGACTGCACCTTCGTGCAGCCGCAAAATCTTGGACCGCTTCGAGAAGCGCTCGTGGCGTCCACCCGCAGAGCGGACTCGCTCACGGTAACCAGCCGGGTCGCGGTTGAAGTTCTCAACGAACGCGCCCCAGCTTTGACAGAGTGCCTCCCACTCTGTCACCTTGCTCTTACGGGAAGTCTTCTTATTCCCGTAGAATCGGAGCTCATGGAAGAGCCCGATGTAATAATCACGTCTTTGATCCGTCGCCGGATCAAAGTCGAGCTCCTTGGTGACATCGTCATCAACGATGGCGCTGCAGGAGTACAGCGCGTACTTGCTGACCGGCGTGGTATTGCCGTAGCGTTCAGAAAGTCGCACTGCCCCGGGTTGGCACTGCGCGCACGCAACGACAGACGGCACTGCGCACGGAATCCCCGCCTCGACTGCACCTTCGTGCAGCCGCAAAATCTTGGGCCGCTTCGAGAAGCGCTCGTGGCGTCCACCCGCAGAGCGGACTCGCTCACGGTAACCAGCCGGGTCGCGGTTGAAGTTCTCAACGAACGCGCCCCAGCTTTGACAGAGTGCCTCCCACTCTGTCACCTTGCTCTTACGGGAAGTCTTCTTATTCCCGTAGAATCGGAGCTCATGGAAGAGCCCGATGTAATAATCACGTCTTTGATCCGTCGCCGGATCAAAGTCGAGCTCCTTGGTGACATCGTCATCAACGATGGCGCTGCAGGAGTACAGCGCGTACTTGCTGACCGGCGTGGTATTGCCGTAGCGTTCAGAAAGTCGCACTGCCCCGGGTTGGCACTGCGCACGGAATCCCCGCCTCGACTGCACCTTCGTGCAGCCGCAAAATCTTGGACCGCTTCGAGAAGCGCTCGTGGCGTCCACCCGCAGAGCGGACTCGCTCACGGTAACCAGCCGGGTCGCGGTTGAAGTTCTCAACGAACGCGCCCCAGCTTTGACAGAGTGCCTCCCACTCTGTCACCTTGCTCTTACGGGAAGTCTTCTTATTCCCGTAGAATCGGAGCTCATGGAAGAGCCCGATGTAATAATCACGTCTTTGATCCGTCGCCGGATCAAAGTCGAGCTCCTTGGTGACATCGTCATCAACGATGGCGCTGCAGGAGTACAGCGCGTACTTGCTGACCGGCGTGGTATTGCCGTAGCGAGATCGGATCTCGCTCGGAGACGGCATCCACGGGTCGCGCGCCGGCTTAGCGCGCGACGTCACAGTCGCAGACGGAGTGGAGTCGTCATCGTCTCCACCCCGCGGCGTAGACAACGCCCCAGCATCTGCGAGCGGCCTATCGCTGCCGCTACGCGAGCGCTTGGAACTCGAAGCGTCCGAGTCGTCCTCGCGAGGACGACGAGTCCCCACGCTAGCTTCATCGCGCCCTGTGGACGAGGAGTCTTGCTTCTCCTCGCCCTCCTCCATGTCGACATCATTGTCGACATTCAAGTCCTCCATGCCATCGAAGAGGGTTTCGTTGGCATAGGTGACCTTGCGCGACTTGTGGTACTCCCCAACCGAGATGGTACGCTTGGGGGAGCCTTGCGTCGTCACCGTGGAAGTGACGACGGACGCCGAAGAGGCAGAAGATGTTGCAGTCGTCGCTGTGCTGGCGACGACTGTGTTGCTTGCTGCAGGTGCAGCAAGCTCGTCGGAAGTCTGCGTCGTTGGCGTGCTCATTTCGAAATGAGCACGATGTTCTCTCTGAAGAAGACTTTGGATTGATGTGTCGAGACCGGCACGTCAAGTCCTAACGGGGGGATGGTGTAGCGGGGCTACACATTCGGCTAACCTCACCTTAGTGCAACACGCACTAAGTGGATACATTCAGGTGGGCCACATCGCAGTGTGGTCACCATTCATAATAGGAAGCAGTCCTATTGGTCAGAAAGCAGGGTCTTTCTACCAGTAATACTCAAGCATTAGGTCAGGGTTTCTGCCAACCATTCGTTGGCAGAACCCCTCTTTATAGATATCAGTTTTAGGAGGAAAACCACAGTTAACAAACAATTCAGTTCTCATTTTACCGCAAAAGCTACTATTTGTACCTTTATTTAGATCTAATTATATTTGTGGATACAAGTATACTTAATCTAAGTTAAATACACCTTACGCTTCCTCATACACGTGCGCTCACGTGTAAGCTAAAGTATTGGGCTAAGTAAGCCCATTACAACTGTAGCCCAAACGTATCCTGCTACCACAATGTATTATGACTTTCTGATGTTTTGTCTGATCTGAGCTGAAAAAGTATGTTTTTCTTGAGAGCATAATCTATTTAATTCTGACTTCAAGTCAGTTTACTGGTATTTTTCAATTATAAAGTTTGGTTTAGCACGCGCTGCTACCAGGCTGCAGAAGCCAGTCAAAAGCCCGTTTAACGACAGCCAGTGCGGCTTTCGGACGTTTAGCGAGAAAAGCATAGTTTCCGCGCGCTCTTGCGGCGGAAATAATGACCTTTTCGCTTGATCTGAGATGGCGAGGCATTGTTCTCACTTATGCCTACGACATACAGCCAAGTGTTGTCGCTACGCTACTCGGAATTTCCGAACGAAGTCTGACGAGATGGTACCAGAGGTTTCTACTGACGGGTAACGTAGAGAAGAAGGTGGCTATAGCGAAGAGGTCAAAATGGCCCGAGCATGTGTGTGCATTTGTCTCCGAGTATGTAGAAAATCATGCATGTTTCTATTTTGAAGAGCTCCGTGAAGCCATTCCGGCTAACTTCCCTAGCGGTTTGTGCTTGTCCGACGCGACAATATGTTGTGCACTGCGTTTTGACCTCGGGTTGACTCGCAAACTACTGACAAAAAGAGCTCGTGAGAGTCTCCCTCGTGAGCGCCAAGAATTCATTTCTCGGCTTAGCCCCTACTACTCCGGGCCCGACCAACTCGTCTTTGTAGATGAAACTTCTAAGGATGGAAGGTGATGAACAAGATCTACATTTTTATTTTCAAAGTTCTAACTGTGCATACTTTGTCCTTTTCGCAGGTCCGTGCTGCGTCGGCGTGGATGGTCAGCGCGCAACATTCCGGTCAATGTAAGCGTCCCATTCTCTCGGGGGAAACGTGCTTCGGTTCTTATGGACGTGACCGGGTTCTTAGCATGGGGCAAAGTCGACGACACCTTTTACGCGACGCACTTTCCACGACGTTTTCAAAACCAAGATCGCCCCCTTCCTGAATCCATGGCCGATGCCGCGCTCTATTGTGGTGTTAGATAACACCAAGATCCACATGTACCAAGAGTTACAAGATCTAGCTCACGCAACTGGTGCGCTGCTATTTTCTTGCCCCCTTACTCTCCTGACCTAAGCCCCATCGAAGTCGGCTTCTCGTTGCTGAAGCGATGGCTTCAGCGACATGCCAATTGGGCTTTCCGCGAGTGCCACCCAACAAGTCTTTAAAGTCGCGATGCACTGCTGAACCAAGAGTAGCCAAACAGTCGGGTTAAATTTGTACAGTCACTGCGGCTACAACACATATGAAATACACTTACTGACTCTCTAGTCATTACTAGAAGATCGCTAGTTGCCATCATCATCTTCCGCATGGTCCACGTCTTCCATATCTTGTGCAGGGTCCGGCGTGTTGAGGTCAAGCGGCTCTCGAAACGGGGGCCGCAAGCTGTACGGTGGAAGGCCCAATGCGTCGCGAAGATCGGCCACGTTCAGGAAAAGTGGCAAAACCACCCCGTGCATGCGAGCTCAACGAGGTGATACCCTTCAGTAGCATCTTGCTGACTACGCAACATATTCTCCATCTCTGCATCCTGGCGGTCTATGAACTGCAAGTGTCGAAACGTAGCATTACCCGGAACTGACATCGGCGCGTCGTCTGGCAATCGGGCTTGACTGACAGCTGCATAGCGAGATGTAGCCGCGCCTCCTTCGATTTGATGCTCCTGCATATAAGCAGCAACCCGCGGAAGCTGCTCTTGAATCCGGGCATCCGTTGCATGTCTCAACGTACTCAACCGCTGAACACGTTGCCGCGGGATGTAGACGAAAAGTTGCAGCACAAAGCAGCGTGGCCATGTTTGCGAAGTCGGGCTTTGCGCCAAATTATAGACAGCTGGGTGGTTAATTCACCAGAATCGCTGGACAACTGCACGTACTTCCTTTGCGGAGCGTTGTTCGTTGGCTTAGCATACACTGCTACGGGATCGCTCCATGTAAGGCCATTGGTGGACCTGAAGATACGTTTGACATGACCGACGAGTACGTCATAGCCATCGGCTACCATGTACGCAAAGTCGTGCCCAGGCATCCGATCGCGACACGGCGTCAAAGGCTCCCCCGACTTGATGCTTAGTCTACAGTGCAGTTGCGGGGGTACTGCAGCTTCCTCCATATTTCACCTGCAGCAATCAGAACACCAAAAGATCCAGTAGTTGGCTCAGTATTGACATTACTACACATGCATGAAAATGAAAATGGCAGCATAACGCCCTCTCGAGGCGCACTCACCACGTCGTCAAAAAAACTCTGCGGTGTCCTGCACTGAGTCGCTCCGCTGCGGCTGTATGTAGGCGAGCTGCTGCATCAATCAGAACACCAAAAGACCCCGTAGTTAGCCCACACGACGCGTTTCCCTGCTGCCATTCTTTAGAGGGCTTACCTGCGACGTCTGTTGGACTGTGTGTGGATTGGTCAGAATTACTGGTGAGACAGCCATTAGCCGCTCATAATTGGAGCTTCTAAGTCCGAATTAGAAGTCAGATTTAGCTGTCAAAAATGCTGAAAGGCATAATATCAGAATCGTTTCCTGTTTCCCAAAGGTTACCTGTCACCCAACTGTAACGTGTACCCTAACCGTATGTGTAGCCTAATCGTAGCGTGTAGCCTAAACGCATATCCAATAGGTAGTCCGAGGTATTAGCTAACACATACACCGTGTGATACAGGAATTGATCAAGAAAGCTGGATATCGTATTTCTTCCCCCGACCGAGATTTAGACAGGTCACGACTAACATAGCCGAATCAACAAACAATTGGCTGCTTGGTGAACGCGAGTGCACGTGGCTAAGGTGTCTTCAAGGCCTTACTCGAAAACTTCAAGAGCGAAGGTGGCAAGTGAAGAATGAAAGCGACTTGCTACCAGGGCCTTTCGTTCCGTAGGTGGTTGCGAAAGTGAATAAGAATACTACTTTGGAACGGCAGCGACTAGTCAGCCCCGTCAATGACACCGTAATTGAAGTTATGCGTGTGACAGAGAATACGTATGCCCAAGTGGACGTCTCGCTTCGGCTCAGCTCTTGTGGGATGTGGACGGAGCTTCAATACCCGTGTCTACACGCGTGCGCTGCTTTACAGGCCGTAGGCGTCGACCCTCTCACAGCTATTTCCGAATACTACTCCGTCGAGCGACTCCGCAGATGTTACGTGGGGAGTGCGATACCAGTAGATGTGGGTCTTCTCACCCCAGGATCTACTAATCCTCCCGTCATTCAAGTAACGCGCGGTCGCCCTAAGAAGGTGAGAATTCGAAATCGCTCTGAGTTTATCAACAACGACTCTCCGGTTCACTGCGGTCGGTGCTCCAAGCCTGGACATAACGCGCGAACATGTGAGAGGCGCCAAAAGGAGCACCTCAAAAGAATCAAAGCTCGCGAGGCTGCCCGCAAGAAGGGTCAAGAACTTCAAAGCGTGTGTATCTAATACCCTTAGCTTAGCTAGGCTACCGTTAGGCTACACACTACGGTTAGGGTACACGTGACAGTTGGGTGATAGGTAACCTTTGGGAAACAGGAAACGATTCTGATACATTGTGGTAGCAGGATACGTTTGGGCTACAGTACACGTTATGATGATTTCCAAAAGAAGGTGTATTTTGAATATATTGTGAATTCCGGCTAAATTTAGGCATTCCGATCGGTTCGCTGAATCGCCCACATACAATTTCCAAGTCATTAGCTGAATCGCCGGCAGGCGATTTCATGGCTTCACTCGTACTTAGTTGAACTTGTATACGCCAGAGTATACGCGGGGCGATTGGGGGCCGATCGATTCAATCAATCGACCGGCCAAATTTTGAGTAGAACCCACAATAACGTATCTTTCGATTTCAACGGCCCCGAAACAGATTTATTTTAAAATTACGGCCCCGAAACAGGATTTCCCCACATAATATATATATCTCGCTTTATCGCAAAAAAATCTCCACCACAAAGGTGTTAAAAGTGCTACCTATGTCCAACGGGTAGTGCCCTGAATCAGGCGGTGGCAACAGTATTGTTGGTAAGGGAGGAATGTACCCGTCACTTTATCTCGGACACACCGAGATCTAGATTTCTTCTAAATTTCCTCATTCTGACTTTTGCGCTCGTCGATCGCAGCCCCCCCCCCCCGTCTAGATGACCAGTGAAGACACGGACGTGCTGCTGGTGCTGGCAGACGCCTTCGCGAGGCAAGGCGAGGCGCGGCACGAGGCTCGTCGTGAGGTCTTCCGCCTCCTGGTCGAGGAGGCATGGAAGGTGGCGATGCGCAGCCCCCATTACCTCACGGCTCAATGCTTGGACGTACCCTGTGACTCTGCGTGGATGGGGTTGTACAGATACGGGAGTGAAATCAACTTCCTAAACGCTACCAGCGTCACAAAGTACGTTGCACTGCTGCTGTGTTGCCTCAAGCGCGTTTATTAGCAGTACATTAATGATATAGAACTTCGTTTCAGTGACTCAGCTACTCCGCCGATTCACAAGCTACTACTACATCCCCCGCGCGCGCTCGAGGGGCCGGACGCTCAAGCTTCGATACCACCACCAGGTATTGGTGCTGGTCCTGTATTTTTATGTAGGCTCGGTGGAGTTGAGCAGCTTGAGCATGCTGTTCGCCGTTCCTCCGAGCACGTTGGCGCGGACCCTGCGGCGGGCAGAGGAAGCGCTGTCCAAGACGCTCGAGAATTACTCCCCCGCGCGCATTTTGTGGCCGTCGCCGAGCCACCAGGCGGAGCTGGCGAAAGTCGTCGAAGCTCGAGAGCCTCTGCTCAAGCACACCTTTGGGTTCATCGATGGTAAAAACTTTAAGGTAAATACAACGCTCATTTTGAATGTGAATTGTATTGCAAAAAGGTTAACCTAAAACTTGTCGCTACGTAGGTCCAGCAGCCTTCGAACGCCGACCTTCAGAACGCCATGTATAATGGCTGGTTGCACTCGGTGTTTGTCACCGGGACGATCTGCTTCGCCGCAGACGGATGTATCGTGTGGTGTAAGCACAACTGTCCGGGGTCGTGGAACGACTCGGACACGCCGCTGGGTTTCAGAATCAAGTTGCTGGACCCGTGTACTGCCCCGACTCGCGCAAGAGCGTCGTCTCCGACTCCGCGTTCCCCTGCTCCACCGCCATGGTCGGCCACATCCTAACGCCGCTCAAGGACGGCGACATCGAGCGCCTGCACCCGTCCCTGCGGAGCTCGACAATGACCCTCCACAACGCCATCACCTCTGTGAGGCAGGCGGCGGAGTGGGGCATGGGAAGTGCTCAAAACGTATATAGCCGGCTGAACCTCCCGGTTCTGTACGACCCGGTACTTCGGGGGCTTCGCCTGAACATCATGTTTCGCTTAGCTAACTCACAAATCCGCACAACCTTCGCAGGTAAGATGGAGCTACCAGAGCACCTGGAGTGCTAGTTTGTACCTCGTAATGAATTTCAATACATGTAGTTGAGTTGTTTGATCAAAGCACTTTGCTAGTTAAGACTACAACATCGAGTCTACCATGGGCAAGAATCGAAGCATGAGTAGTTGATTTGTGTGTGAGACTTTAGAGTTACGTACAACACTAAGTCAATGCAAATGAAAGCGCCTCACTACTTGTACACGCTCGCCGTCGCCCCTGCAGTAGTTCTTCTTCGTCAAGGCGCCGATCAGGAGCAGCAATTCCTGGGTGCGCGCACGTGCCTGCTCGCGATCGCGTCGAGCGCTCTTCCATCTCCATGCTGTCTCGGTGACGACGCTCCTCTGCTTCAGCCTTGGTTTCCGCCCTTTCCTCACCACGACGCTTCTCCTCATCAGCACGCCGTGCCTCCGCCTTCCTCTCGTTCTCCTCACGTAGTAGCAAGATAGTCGCCAGGATGCTGCCGCCCACGGTGTGGCGGTGCTTTCGAGGCCGTTCAACTTGTTCTTCAGGGCGGTGGTGGCCTTCATGGCCCTGATTCGTTTGGCCTTCGCGAAGCTGGCCTCCAGCGTCTCCTTGTCCTCCTCGAATGCGCGCTTGGAGCCAGCCGCATCACGGAAGCTGGTCAAATCGGTGCCTCCAAGGCGGTTCGAGGAGGTCTTGTACTTCGAGTCCTTCTTTGGGTTCGCCGGTGAACGGCCTTGGTCGGCAGGTGCCTCCGTCGAGAGATTGTCGTCGCTCGCAGCGACGTTGGTAGAGCTCTTGCGTGACTTTGGTGGCCCATCAGAGCCAGATCGCCGCGCGTTCTGAGGTGCTCGAAGCGGCGCCGGACGCGGCGTCTGGGCACGGCTCCGAGCTCATCGACGGCAAAAGGTGCCGCCAGCAACTCCTGGAACTCTCCTCGACTGGGTGGGGCGCTTGAGCCCATGGGCTCGCCCGCGAGGGACTCATCGGTGTCGATGGGCCCGTCGTGTCCGGCGCCACACTGGGCACCATGCTGCACGTTGCCGCCTTCGCCGCCCTCGAAGTAGTCGTCGTCGGGGTCGGCCTCGAACGAGAAGTCGAGCTCCACGAAGCCCTGGTCGCGGTCGGCCTCGTCGTCGATCTTGATGACGTTGGCCTTCTCATCAATGGCCTGTTTCGCCTCCTTAGCGCGATTGATGTGTGGCGGTATCTCCGGCATGCCCGTCCGCTTGCGGTCACTATACAGCATCTTAAAAATTTGGCGTAGGGTCTCGAAGTCACGCTCCGGAGCTCCACGGGCGCGGCCAGCGTTGTACGTCACAGCAAGGCGCTCCCACTCGTCTCGGCCCAGCGGCAGCGCTTGCTCAACGAGGTTAAGCAGGCGGTTAATGTCGAACATCGTGTAATTCGTGCTGCCTGAGTTCTTGCCCATCTATAGACACACAAAGCACCAAGTAATTAGCTACAGTCATTACAGTAATTAGTCTGGCCCAGACTAATTTTGAACAGCACTTTTTTGCTGGCATACCAAAATTAGTCTGGCTGCAAACGGGACAGACTAATTTTTAATCCAGACTAATTTTGAAGACCTAAATTAGTCTGCTTTACCAAGTAAGAAACATGTATTTGTATGCATTTATGGTCAGGCCTTATCAAACAAGTGCCTCTTCGATCACCACAGTCGCTTCATTCATTAGGCTTCACCCAGCTTGACTGTTTTCTGTAGCGCTCACGGCTTGTTTGTCTGGCGGGCATCTTACATTCTCGGTTTACCGTGGGTACTTCCTAAGGATCCCTGCTATAATATATAAGTTGTGTTGTGTCCAATCAGTGATAGTTTATCGCAGCGTAGTCATGGGAATAAGCGCTCGCCCCCATTAGAATTGATGGGCAGGAACCGTAAAAAAGAGTCCAACATAGGCAGACTGATTATGAATATTTTTGACCAGACTAATTATGAACAAGCTGGCTCATGAATTAGTCTGGTCCAGACTAATTTTGAAGCCAGACTAATTTTGAGCCCATACTAATTACTGTAGTGACTGTAGCTAGCTAGTGAAGAAAGCTTGAGGAAGGGCGACGCACGGGGTATGGTGCTTGGAAAGGAGGCGGGGGGGGGGGGGGAGATGGCATGTAGGCAACAAGCAATACTAACCGGCCGCGCGCCTTCGATCTTGAAAGGATGCTGCCCTTTCACCCCCAACGCGGGAGTTCTGCGCGCGCGAATTGCCGCCGACGCAGACAACCTGTTCAAAATATCGAAGGAGCTCAGAGGATGCGCCTTGGAGCCAAACCACTCGCCCTTCACGTCGAAATTTAGCATAAGCAACAACGAACCCACATCTTTCAGCTAAATTGAATTCATTCATAGCATCCTGCATGTTACCTACACCGTGACTGACCTACACGTAGCGCCCTTGGTCTTCATATATCCTCCTCGTCTTGGATGTTGCTGTGGCGGCATTCGGGCACCTCCCAGCGGCATACAAACCAGAGGTCATCCCCGTAGTCAACGGTCACCTCTTCGCCGCGGTAAATGCTTCTCGTAGTCACCACCACCACGGTCGCACGACTGCCGTTGAATAGCTCGACGAACGCCGCCGCCCGGCGGTATTAATGGTTGAGGAGCCGCATGAGGCCCCCCATGCGCTCTGCATTGATTGCGGCGCAGACTCCAGTCGCCGGATTCTCCGGCCGCTGCTTCTAAACGAGGCGGTAGCCTTTGTTGTGCGGTCGGTTGGCTCGGGATGAGCTCACGTGCTCGATCTCCACGACGTACTGGTCGAGCACTTCGCCAGCGTCAATGAACTCGCCCGCCACAATCCCCAACCCGCGCGTGCGCTGGTTGCGGCCGAGGAAAACCTTGGTCGAATCTTCCAGGCCGTTGCCACACTTGCCCGAGTATGGGTAGCAGTTCGGGCTGCAGAAGACGTGCATCAGTGCGTTGTGGCAGGAGTCGGCGCGACACGGGTTCCAGCAGTTGCAGGACCCGAAGCGGCGCACCACGGGGAAGATCGTAGCTAACGGGTTGAAATCGTCGCACAAGTGCGCAACTCTGTACGGCCAGCGCGCTGGCGCGAAGATGTCGCCCGGTCGTGACGCATGCCGCCGAGCCAGCGGTGCCAAATCCACCGTGGACGGAGCTGTCACTCGCGCTGCAGCGGCCACTGCAGCGGCCACTACAGCGGAAGCACGGATAACACGCTGGGGCGCGGAGCGAGGGCTTGTACGGGGCTGCGGCTTCACGGCGTGCTTAGCAGCCTTGGCGTCGTGGATGATTCATCTTGGGCGTCTTCGGGGGTGGTGGGGGTCTGGGTGGCGTCTCCAGCAACACTGGAGACGAGGTGGTCGGGCTGGCGCACGCACGCGCCCTCAAAGGCGGCGGCGTCTCCGGTGGTGCTGGTGTCTCCGGCAGCGGCGGGTTCGTTGCGCTCTTTGACCGACGCGTGGTCCGCTCTGGAGACAGCCACGGAGGCGTCGCCGTCCCCGTCGCGCTGGAGTCGCCGTCTGCACTGCTGGCTCGGCAGCTGCGGTCGTGGTGCGACGCCGCAGAGACGTTCGGCGGCGCGTTCTCGTCGCTGGACAAGTCTTCAATGCAGCGAAGCTGCCAGTAGACTGCGGAGTGCGCGTGGCGCCCCATGTCACTGCATGGCACGAGCACGAGTCAGACACATCAAGTACGAGATCATCAATAGCAACTACGCATACCTTTGACTGAGTTGTCGGCGGAGGTCGACTTCGCGCCTTCGCCGTCTGATTCAAAAGTGAGCGCTTCAAGTTGGCGGCAGGAAGATATAATCGAGGCGATAAGTCACCAGAGTCAAGGAAACACTTTCGAGAATGACGGTACTATGCAAATAGCAAGATAAAGATGTATTATGGCTACACTACATAAAGGTAGGGGTAGGGTCACTTATCGAGACCGATTTCGCGTCTCCGCGGATTTACGTCGGGCTTATGACCCCGACATATCACTGCAGATAAGCCGCCCGAGTAAGCCATATTTGGCAGGCGTCCTGTTGCTTATTAGTTGAAAGACTAGCCGGCTCCGCTGGCGGTAGTTTTAATATTAATATTAGTGTTTTTATTAGGCCAAGTGCCACCGCTGCGCGGCGGGGTAATGTAACGCCCCCGTTCCGCCCGCCTTACGGGCTCGCTGCACTACTCGCCGTGTTATGATATTTAATAAGGGGTTGGGCGGGCCCTACGGTCCCGCTATGTCGACAGGGTAGGCCGCCTTCGCTGCGCTTTGGCCAATGGGGGCCGCCGTCGCTGGGGGGGGGGGTAAAGTGGCGTTCTATTTTAGTAATTATTGTTTCCCTATAGAAGCCTGATATCATATCAGTGATATGCAGTAAGACGTTCTAACAAAGAGTCCGTCTGTCTGGGGTTTACTGTGGCTTCACCTCGTAGATCGTATAATAAAAATAGATAACTATTAAACGTATGTTCTGTTGCTACAAGTCTTGCGACCCAATGGCTAGTATGCGCGGAGTATAGTGCGTTGTTCGAGTCGCCATTTTAGAAGCATACCGTCTTGGATCCTAACACAGCCTCTTGTGGTATTCACTGCCAGGGCGTCTCATGTGGAAACATATTCTGGCGGCAACATTGTGTGATAGTAGTATGATACAGATGGTATCTAATGCCCCGTGCCGACGACCGACTTGCTGGGGCAGCCCACGATCCTCGTGGCGATTTCCACGGAGTTCCCGCCGACGCCCGAGGTTCTCAAGCAGATGGTCGAGCAGACCACACAGCCTAGGACGCCCGTGGCGACGCCTCACTGTATCAGCTGACGACATTGGCTTGCGACGTACCCACGCCGTTCAAGCAGTCTGTTATGTTGCCGTCGGTGACGATGTCCGCGCCGTTGATCTTGATGCCAATGTTGTCCTCGATGCAGGTGGTGACGTCTACGTTGTTGATGTCCAAATGGTTGATAAAGGAAGGAAAGAAAGTAAAGGATCCTACACGTGTATTTCAATCTGTTTACCAGTAGTTGTAGACATCATCACGAGTCGAAAGCTTCATGGACTACTGAATACTATAACGGACAGGGAGAATGAATCGTAGCCTTGACGGTTAAAACTCTTGGGCGACAGCGCTTCTCGCTTCATTTCAAATGGCTGCTCAGCACGCCATTTCTGCGAGCAATAATATGTACAACTGTTGCACTGCTTACCCAGCAAGTCACCAAGTAGGTCGGCCAGGACGTCCACCACGTCCATGGCCATGCTCAGGTAGACTATCATATTTTAGTCAGTCTCTTACTGGAGGCCTCCCTTGTTGTGGCGGCGAAGCACAGCGTAACCAACCAAATCACCAGCTGTCATTCCAATGTGCTCTTCGACGTGCTTGGCTAGGGTTGACCGAGCTTTGTGCGGATATCTCGCACAAGAGGTTCTTTTGCTCTAGGCTCAACGAAACGTAGGAGGATGGCTGACGTCCCATATGTGTCGTGGTGAAAATTAAAGTGAGCTTTCGTATTGCTGGCGTTCGCGCCAAGATTTGAAATTGGATCCTTGTGACGCGTCATCCCTCCCGGAGGAGGGGAAAACCGCTGAGATTAATTAGGACGTGGTGATGGGCAAAGGTACTTGTGCAATCAGTTGGGCGTCATCATTAGGTCTGACAGTTTATATTGTTATACCGGTGCCGAATTAGAGGTGCACGACTGTATTGCAGGCACTAAACTAAATTAGCAGCGGCCGAGAGATTGAATTTGACAATCTATTCCCAGTTACGTCTCCCCAAAGGATGGTGTAAAGGTCATTGGGATGCGTGTTAGAACTAACGATTTTGAGTATCGTGCGTTGCACGAAGAAGCTCTGAAATAGGCGAGCACGTATTTCACTTTAAAGTAATATATTGGTGATTACGTAGAAATATTCGCTGGTGTCCCTATTGCACAATGTTAACACAGCTACCAAACCAAAAGAAACAGTACCAGAATTAACCCCGTTTGCGGAGCACATTTTCTTTTGGTTGGAGGACGAGATCAGTTTCCTACACAAGCCTTGTATTCTAGAGTAAGTACAGACAACGATGCAATTAGTTGACCGAAACATAATTTGTGATATTTAATATATTCGCGTTCGACCTTCGGTAGACTTCGTCTTTGTATGACATAACTACTTTATACTATGTTACGTTGCCTTTATGAATACCACTGTGTTGTTTTGTCATTTTAAAGTGTTTTTACCGCAGTCGTGAGAGCGGACCTTGGCGATGGGCCTTCAGGCAAATTTGTGTCGGTCGCCCGCACCGACCCGGAATCCAAAAGCCAAAGTCGGTTAATAAATTTCGGACTTAGATGAGGTGGACGACACAGGCAACACGCAGGTGATTTATCATTTACAGCGGGGTATTCTATACAGGTAGCGTTGTTGTAATGCTTTCTAATTCCCCTTTCAAAACGATCACATCAGATTTGGCTAGGGTATTTTTTTTTCAAAATCGCACCTCCACTCGCATCGTTCTTTAGTTCTACAATAAATTTCAGAGAATTTGTATTTATTGACAGGAACTATGAAAATGAACTCTATTGATCAAGTGAAATCGACGGCTTCATACCCGCTTGTCAGTACAACAAATGTTCAAGGTGTACGTGCGTCTATGCGATGCCGATTCATACCGCTACGAACACCTTCTACATGACTTTATCATGGTGATGCGATGACTATAGGGTGCAATGGACATTTCTGAGTTAATATACTCTACTTTGTACTCCGGGCTGTTGTCGCGGGCTACCGCCCGCAAGACGTCTATAATATGGACGAAACGGCATCCGTTTTTACCGTAGGGAACCGCGAGGCTCGCTGAAGGGCAAGAAGCAGAGCAATCAGCGCATCACGGTGTGCGTGGCCACCAACGCGAACGGCACCGACCGGCTTCCGTTGCACTTCATTGGGAAGTCGAATCTGCCGATCCCGTTGAGAAACCGCGATGTGCTGGCGGAGATCGGGGCCACGTACACCAGCACTGCGAATGCGTGGATGAACACGGTAAAATACTGTGAGTGGCTTCTAGAGCTAAACGAAAGAATGCGGCAGGAGGGGCGGCACATACTCCTCCTGGTTGACAACGTGTCATCACACGATGACGGCGCCGTTCAGCTGTCCAACGTGGTGATCCACAAGCTGCCTCCCAACACTACAGCAGCTATGCAGCCCATGGACCAAGAGATAATCAAGAGCCTGAAGTACGAGTACCAGGAGAAGAAAGAAGACGCCGAGCTCGACATGTTCTACAGTGGGGTTGCATACAAGCCAGTCGACATTTTCTTCGCAATGAAGTGGCTGTCTGAAGGGTGGGGCGATATATCCACGAAAACAATCAGCAACTGTTGGTGCCACACAAGTATATGGATATGGGGTATCTACTGAATTAACATAATACAAATCAGTGCTTATCATGATTCGGCTGTCTGTTGTCTCCTTTGGCAGCTGTTGGCTTCGCAGCTTCGATATGGTCCACCCTGCGGACACGATGGGAATGCAGATTTTACGTGGAGCGTTGTGATTGGTGGAGTATTATATTGATTGGTGTGGAATTTTCGGACGCGGTGAACGGATATGGGACTTGGCGTTCGCACATCCAGCCGTGGATCGGGTTGGACACCCTAGACGTAATGAGTCTGGAAGCACCAACGGCCGGACGATGGGTCAAGCCTACGGGAGCGATCAAGGGCCCCGGTCGACAATAGACCGGAGGCCGCCCGTCTTGACATGGCTGGACGTGCCGAAGAACGCCGAAGAGCACCGAAGAACACCGAAGAACAATGGCCACCCTGGAAGCAAGGATCAAGGTATAATCAATCCAAGTGGTTCCCGACCGACCAGGACGACAAACCAGGTTCCAGGAACATTCTATGGAACATTGAAGTACCACGGCTGTACCCACGACGCCACGGTAGATCAAGCACGCCTAAGATGATGACGCCACCCCAAGGTATACTGAAAGTAAGTCAAAAGCTGAATGTGTGTCTATTGCAGGAAGATAGACACAGAGATAAAAACAAAACAGAGTTCAATTATCCGTGTACCCCGCAAGCGCTCGGGCAGCTTCGGCCGGACAAATGCCGGCGGCCCCGATCAAGTGCTGAAGGCGAAAGGCCCTCTGAGGAAGGACATCCAGAGGTGTGGACTCCACCCCCAAATACTCCAAGTCCAAATTAGGGTGAGTAGCGGGTGTGGAGCCCGTGGTAAATCTCCCCTATTTCATATCCTAGTTGTAGTGTGCGCTCAGGCGATCCTACATTTCATATCCCAAATACGTCCTGAAAAGAGTGGAAGAAAGTCCCATTCAGGATCGTGATCGAAGGACATCTTGTGTGATAGGTACAGTAAAAAGTGTATATAGTGTGGCCCACGGTAATTCCGCCATCAAAAATCGATCTTTGGCATCATAAATAGTGTGGGCCACGGTAATTACGCGCCCACACTAAATGCGAAGCCACACTAATACATGGTACGTCGGCGCACTCAATTCTCTGCAAATGACAGGCCGGCTTGCGTCTCCTAGAGCTGACTGTGCGAAGCCACACCCCACCTCTCACCTATCTTCTCCGTCTCCATATATTTATGTGACTACAGCCTAAGTGTGCAGGGTGTGTAGGCGCACGGGAGCCACTTGCCCGATCTGGCCAAGTTATCAGCCTTAAGGGTGCTGACCTCAGATCGTCGTGCTGAGGAGGGCATCCCGAACCTCACGTAACTTTGACGCGCTGATCAGTTTGGCAGAAGCTGCGCTCATCGAGATTACCTCCAAGCAAGATATCAAGGACAACAAGTTGCTGGTGGAGGGCGAGAGCGGGCTGGCACAGCTTAAGAGGGATGCAGAGGCGGCCAGATTCGTCGAGGTTGTTGAGGGCGTCGTGCGCGACGTGTGCGACTGCGTGTTACAAGGCGTGTGTGTTTTCATTGAAGCACCCGCTGCCAATACAAAAGGAGAACGAGTGCGTGTTGTTGGTGTCGAGGATCCCCATTGACTGCAACATCGACATCGAGCAGCTATATAGCCACCTGCTGGTAGCCTACATTGAATACCGACTCTGATATAATTAAGAGCATGACTTCGAGCCCAAGATGATCTGTACGGATGATGTGAGCTGCGTCATCGCTGCTGATAATTTCAAGTGCAATGATCAAGTAAAAGCGAAATGTAAAATATAGTATTGAATGTTTATTCAGTACACGAGCTCTGACCACCTACGTTTCCCTCGAAATCCTCGCGATACTTCTCGACGATAACTTGCAGGTGCTTCGAAAGTTGAGTCTCCTCCCATGCTCCGTTCAAATTCTTGAGAGACCACACAGAATCATTGCTTTGCGCGGGTAAGTCACACCATCAGCGTCCGTCTTTTGACTTATGGCGCGAACGCAGCGAGCAGCAATTTTCAGGAAGAACGGCTTGCCAGGATTCTTGATTTTGCCGGACCATTTCCCGTTTGCTTTTGACGTCGAGAATTGAGATTCTGCTGCCAAGCGGAGCTTCTCCTTATCCCATTCCATAGTCCACATCTCCTTAATTGCCTTGATTATAAACGATTCGGCAGGTTGGCACAGATGAGTTGAGTTGGGTGGAAGAAACTCGATACTCAGGTTTTTCGCGACTAGAGCCTCCTTACATTCGTCAACGTCGTGTCCGCTCGCATTGTCAATGTACACGACTTGCTGTTTACCGCGGGCGTGTCGACGGTTACAGGTATTGTCTTGAACCCATTCCCGGAAAACTTGGTGATCCATCCAGCCTTTGGGGCCACTTCGATAGGTTACACCGGGTACATCGTCCTTTACCCCTAAAATGGGGTAGCTTCGGTTCCTGTTCTGAAAGATAATCATTGGTGGCTCAATACGTGCACTAGGACCGCCTCTAATCTTTACCACCAGAGTCGTACCCTCTCCACCACTAACCACGTCATGATAGCGAATGTTTTTGTCCCCACGAAATCCGAGTGTCCTCTTGTTGTCCATATTTACCACAAAGCGAGCCTCGTCCATATTGAAAACCTCATTTTCATCGAGTTCACCGCTGTCAAATGCGCGTTTCAACTTACCAAGATGGGTTGCAACGCTCCGCTCGATAAATTCCTCCTTCTCGGGACTGCATTCGAGTTTTCCACACTGTTTCCGAGATACAATGTCAAAAGCCGCACAAAAATGTTGAACCCATCGATAGGTGATACGCTCTTGCAGCTGAACCCCGGAATTATCAAGTGTGGTGGCACGAAAATCACCCTGAGCATGTGTCAGAATGTTGACTGCTATTTGTTGTAGCAAAGTCCTGGACAATTTAATGCCCGTCTTCCGGAGACGACAAAATTCTCCCAGGAGCTGACTGTAAATCCATTCTACCCATGGTGAACGTTTGCGACCTCGCCCAGGGGCTGCTTTACCACGCATGCGCTTCTTGACTCCGCCTTGCACTGCCACCACAGACCTTCGCTGCCTTGCCATGTGCCTCTCTCGCTCTTTCCACCATCAGCTGGCCTTCTGCAGGTTGGCCTTTTGGTTGCCTGTGAAGAGTGCGGGAAATTTTCAACGGCTTTCGAAGGCAGTCGGGTTTTACCAGATTCATGAAGTGCTTGCATCTAAGCCACGACTCGTGTTCTATCTGTCAGAAGGGACACAACTTGGGGAGCGCGATGCTGGTGCTTGGAGTGGCCTTCATCTAAGACGACGACCTCTTCATCTAGACCCATCTCGGCTTCACCGATGCTCTCCTCAACTGCACGTTCCTCACTGTCATCAAGCCCGTCAGGTGGATCTTCACCATGTTTCCCTATTGACGGGCCCAAAAAGGCTCGCATGCTGTTCTGAAACAACGCTTTTGGGGGTGCTTTCTGCTCGAGGTCTGCCCCAGGGGTCACTGGTTGCGTACATGAACAGCAGTGAACATGTCCACCTTGCTTCTCTTCGACAGGAATACTGCAAAAGGGATGGTTCCTATTTCCGCAAATATCACACGTGTGTGAGACGCTTGATGTGTCAAGGCCACAACCGCTGCAAGTCGACCCCATGAGGTCTTTCGCGCTGAAAGTAAACTGTGGTCGTCTTTTGCGCTGAAGTCAAACTGTGGAAACTCCCAACTCTCTCTGCCGTTAGCGCCCAAATAGTGTGGGCTAAACAACTTGTGCGCTATTAGTGATGGTGGAGTCATAATTACGGTATTTGCGCAGCCACGCTAAATGGGAACCCACACTATATACACTTTTTACTGTAGTGAGATTGTATTGAACTATCCCCAGTGCTTCTGGGGCGGTGCGCGTTTGTAAAAGCTGACCGGGATTGACCAGTGTCCTGGAAGTGCAGCTAAGTTGACTGGTGTACGGCCCATCGTTCAAGGATCTAAGAATAAGAACGGTTGTATATTTGTGTGTATAACTCTGTATTGATTTTGGTTATCTTGGTTGTTGGAGCTACGTCTAAGTTGGTGACGGTACGCTCTTCTCCAAAGACCGATATTGGTATTCAAAACAACCAATCCCCGCGGTGCATCTCCCGGTTCGAAGACAAACGAACCTAGAGGGGTTACCACAAGGAGAACACGTCACCTGGACGTTTACGTTCAGGCGTTCCCAGTGGAGGACTTCCCAACCGGAAGTACCTTCCAGAGTCTGGAGCACAGCACCGTACACCTGGGCGGTCAAAAGGCGTTCACCCGCCTCGCCACAGCTGGTGCGCGTGCCCGGATTCGAATCAAGGGATTTCACCGCGAAGTTGTTTGTATATTTTGTATTGGTTTATTACGAGGAATCGTACTAACCCACTGAACTAGTTCTTATGGCTAAAAGCAAGAAGGACATGCGCGACACGGGTCGTGAGGATCACGAGCACGAAGAAGCGACGCGGAGTTCACGGCGCGCGGAGGGACGGCCGCCCGAGGAGCATGCGAGTCTGGAGGAAGTTGTCCGGGCGACTCGGAAGGCAGGCGCTGCAAAGCGCAAGGCAGCCCGTGAAGAGAAGAAGCGGTCTCTGAGTCAAGACCAGCCGGCTGCAAAGCCACCCGTTTAAGACGACGCGCACCAAGTGTCAACGGACGGTGAAGCTGGAGGCGAGTTGGAGACTGGTCAGGGTAAACCTGGTCAGGGTGAACCCGAAGTATCGTCTGTAGGAAGCGCCGATTTAGATGAGTCCCGGGTGGAGGGTCGAGTTTCGGACTCCCCTCTGCCCGGCCAAGATGTGAACGTTCGAGCACCTACTCAAGTTGTGCTCTTGCTGACAGTACTGGAGGATGTGTCTGGAGAAGACGCGGAAGCGTTGGCTCTTCTCGATGAGAAGACCCCGTCGAACCTGCAACTCTCGACGGACGTGCAGGCGACTGCTGCTCCAAGTTCGGAGCGGTTAAGCGAAGATGTGGCCAAGACATATGTGGCGAAGCAAATTTCGCGGTGGGAACAAGTTCGGTCCGAACGAGTTCTCCCGCCCTCGGTGCAGTATGGCTGGCCAGATTCTAGGCCGGACTCGCTGCCGTGGCTCACTGCTACGCTTGCGACGTACAAGTACATGGCTGCTCGCGCGACTCTGGATGATGACATCCAAGCCTGTGTGGTTGAGCTCAACCTGGACCGACATGACTTGGCTGCTGCTCAAGACGTGGTAGCTGCTGAGATTCCAGTCGGCATCTTCTCGCCCAGAGAGTATGTTGCTGTTCTGCAAACGTTACTCTTTGAGGCGGGATTCCACTTCGACAACTTGGTCCCAGTGTTGTTCAGGACGCGCTCGTCCAAGATCGCAGCGGACCTTGTACGAAGTCTAGTCGGAGACCTCCAACGTCTCCTGGCTGCTGAGCTGACTGAGTGGCGGACGCTATGCGTTGGAGCTACACTCAAGGTTAGTCCAGCACTTGGGCGAGAAGCTGAAGTTGAAGAAGCGCCATTCCTGGACTACCATGCTGAAGATCAAGACGGAGATTTATTGATGAACGACTACGAGATCAACCTGCTTGGACGAAGTTACGTTCTACGTCTGCGCATGACCGGTCTTCGTCCCGCCCGGGATACAACCAGTTCTTCGGTCGGTGAACCACCGTCGAAGCGTCAGCAGCACCGGCCACCACGGCCGGAGGATCCACTCGCGTCTCTGCCGTCTGATGGAGGGACGCACATGCCGCTCGCCACGTACGACCCGATGGTGATGTCTACGCGGACTTCTGGTTCAGGCATGCCTGGAGGCGGAGACCTTGGGTACTACCTGACTAGTCAAGTGATCACCCCGAAGCGAAGCATCCTACCCGACCAGGAGGACGTCATCATGGCGGACCCCGAAGTCGCGGTCAGCACGAAGCCTGGTGAAGCGCGTGAGTAAAAAAAGCGCACGTCGGACAGTGTCTCCAACCGGCGACACTCGTCCAGCGAGTCCGAGTCGGAATCTGACCGTAGTCGCCACCGTCGAAGCTCCCGAAGTCGCCGAAGTTCGTCTAAGAAGCCTTCAAGAAAGCGTTCATCATCACGATGCTCGAGTTACTCAGGTCGCTCACACCGATCGGGTAGATCCGGATGGTCAGTGTCAACTGGAGTGGCCGAAGCTGCTGTGAGCGCGCTACGTGAGGCGCAGCAGGTCCGTGAAGAACTAACGAAGCTGATGGAACAACTGGCAGCGCAAAATCTGGCAAGTATGCCGGACGTGTACGTCCAACACGCGCTTGCAGAGAAGTGCGCGCCCGCGATGCTGAACTGCGCGCTCAGGAAGCTGAAAGTCGTCTAGCTGGGATCTCCGCTGAAGTTACCGGTGTTGATACTCAACGCGAAGACGTCGCGGCCGCCATTCAAGCGGCGTGTCCTCAAGCAGCCAATGCCGAACGCGAACGCGTGGAAGCCGCTGCTGTGCAGCTCTTGCAGCAGCAGCAGACAGAAGTCGATGCGAGGGGTGAGGCGGAACAAGCCGCTTGGCTCCAACAGGCTTAAAAGCACCTGGAAGAACAGCGAGCTGCTTTCGAACGACGACTGGAAGATGTGCGTGTGCCAGCAAGGAACATGCAACGGTATCAGGCTGAGCAAATCCGGAACCTTCAGGCAACATCCACTCAAGTTCAAGTCGGACGTGCAACATCACCCCCAATTCAGCAACTCAGGTTAAGTCTGAAGGGTCTGACCCTGAACGAGCAACTGAGACGAGTGGCGTAATCATGGGAGGGGGCACTGACGACCGGACACAGACAGAACCGAAGAACACTGCTGAACGATTGCTAGCGCAAATCAGGGCGGCACTGCCAGACGCCCCAGTCACCCAGCGTGCAGGAAGTGTGCCAGCGCCAAGGAAGGCCGACACGAATGCTGCTATGCTCAAGACAAATGCGCCGCAGAGGGCCCGCACAGAAGTGCCCAAGGCCGATGCCAAGAAGGGTGTGATGTCGGAGCGACAACCGGTGTCCAATAAACCAGATAAAAAGCCGACTCCCTCTCAGAAGTCTCAACGAAGCTCGTCCTGCTCCAGCTCCAGCTCCAGTTCAAGTTCAAGCTCTAGCTCGGACTCAAGCTCAAGCGACTCTGAAGACAGCCTAGATGAAGACTTTTCGGCAGGCGTGGACGCTTCGGATGCGACCAAGGTAGGCGGGACTCTCCTGACACTCCGCCGTACGTCTCCTCCAGTACTTTGGAGAAGTTCAAAGAGAAGGCCTCCATGGGAGATCGCCGGAGCTGGTTGGAGCGCTTTGTGAACATGTCGGTTCAAGGTGGATGGACGGATAAGATGAAGATCAGCGAACTCAAGATGAAGATGTCCTCAGCCGTCCGGAATTGGCGCGGCCAACTCTCCAAGCATGTGCAGAACGATTGGGAGAGACTTTCGAGAGAATTCAAGCGCAAGTACTTGAAGGCTCGGACATCCGAGTCCGAACGGTACTATACGATGCGTCAGAAGTCAAACGAGAGTGCCATGGAGTTCTTCTACAGGTTGAACGAGGCTGCAGTCAAGGCTGGTATTCGCTACAAGAAGGGCAAGAAGGATTGCGCTCACCACATCATGCGTTTCATCAAGAACCTGATAGACCAACAGCTCAAGGCCATCTTGCGCAGTACGAGATTCCACAATGTGGACGACCTCGAGTACGTCCTGCAGCAGGATGAGGACCTGGGTCTGGATGGAGGCTATGCCAATCCACCACCCCGAACAAGAGACTTCAGGGCGGACAACATTCCGCCTAGACGTTTCAAGCCGGGGCGCCAAGGCCGCGCATACATTGGTCTGAGTGGTGGCGAGTCTGAAGACGAGTCGAGGGACGTGTGCGTTTCGAGGACGATGAAGATGATTCGGAAGAAGTCTCCCCAGAGCCTAGAAGCTCAGTGCGAGGAAAACCGGGAGCCGCCAGTTCCGAAGTGTCGGTCCGAAGTGTGCCTACCCAAGACGTGACGACCGAACAGGAGATCCGCAAAGCCGTGTTTCGTGTGATGGAGAATTCCGGGTGGAGGCCACCTCCCCAGGCAGATTCTCGCCCGGGCTGGCAATCGCCCCGTCCCGGATGGCAGTCATCTCGGCCGGACAACCCGAACAAGAACGAATTCTGCGAGAAGTGCAGCAAGTTCGGCCACAAGGAGGAGAGCTGCTGGAGTGACATGAAGTGCGACAAGTGCAAGCGGACAGGACACCCGACACATGCGTGCAGGGTTCGACCGTGCAAGAACTGTGGAGATTTCCATGACGGCCAGTGTGCAGACCATGAAGCCCTCCAAGCCGTGAAGACTCTCGCTCGTCAAGGCATGCTGAAAGACCTGCCTGCTCACATCCTCAAGAAATTGTTGGGTGAGGAGGCCAATCAGGGGAAGTCGTTAAACGAGTGAGCCCGCTAGACAGGGGTCCAGAACGCGCCGGGCTGAAAAATCCCCAACGATTGTGTGTCTTAGTGTATGTCGGGCCAGAGCTGAGACAGAAGACGAACGATAACCAACAATGCATGACTTCTATTCGAGATACGACTGCTGAATCTGGACGTTGTGACCCTGAGCGGGTCCTCCCAGAACCAAACAACCAGGATGTTCGGACCGAGATGGAGTTAGGTCCCGGTCAGCGTTATGGTTGGTGGTCGGATCACGAACAAGAAGACAGTCGCGAGGTTGCGTCGGTGCATGGAGCAGTGAACGATCTTCGGGTACAAATCTTGCTGGACACTGGTGCATCTGGAAGTATGGTCAGTTTGAACCTTGCGCGTAGGCTCAAGCTAAAACTCCAGATGTTGCCAGAACCTATCAAGGTGTCCGGCTTAGGAGGAGTCCCGACATATATCACTGCGAGTACAAAAGTCAAGATCACGCTTGGAGTGCGAGTGGTTTACGTCATGAATGTCTGGGTGACAAACATCGGTGAAGACGTGGAAGTACTTCTGGGGATGAACTTCATATACGCTGCCGGAGTCCGGTTGAGTGTTCGTGAGGGTCTCATCCAACTCCCTGATGAGGAAACCATCCTGGTGTGTGGAGTTATGCCACGACAGCATCTAGGGTTGGACTTGCCGGTGTTGGCCAAGAAGAGTCTCTATCTGCGTCCTGGAGAGCATGCCGTCGTTCGGATCGAATACGGACAGAGCAACCCACAACGGGAAGTAGTATGGGCAGGACGCGGCGATCGTTGGGTTACCCAGATCATCTTCGCGGCACGGTCCTGGGCCTCAGCGATCAAGGTCGTCAACATCTCTGAACAAGTGGTGTGGATCGATACTCAAACTCCGCTTGCGCGGATTGTTGAGTTTTGAAGCTTTCCCCACTCATGACGGTTTGTTCGCCCAGGGTGTCGGAAGTACAAGGAATGGCAGCAGCTCATTTACGAGAGCACTCTGTCACCCGAGATGAGGAGACGTGGACGTGAACTCGAAGAACTCGAGCGAGAACAAGAGCCGCCTTCCGTCACGACTCCCCAGTATGAGTGGCCATCCAAGATCATGTTCCGACCTCTTCCGGGAACCACTGCAGCCATAATTGTTCAGCTACAAGACCGGCCCAAGCAGGCTCGGTTGATGGATGCGGAAGGACCGACCAGGGCAGTGTGCAGTGTGGCTACCCAGACGACAGAACTAGTTGATGTCGGCGTCCAGACGGATGTTGTCCAGGAGGCCAAGGGGCGAGTAAAGACACCACCAGTGATTAGCGTCAAGCTGTTGGAAGCAGACTTTACCGGATACGTCCTGAGTTTCGACGGCGCAGCCAAGACTTCAACACGTCAAGGCAGCTGCGGTTGTATCATCTGGAAACTACCAGGTTGGAACATCCTGACAGCACATGGATTTATCCTAGAAGATGTTACTGTCAACGACGCTGAGTACTATGGATTACTGAAAGGCCTCGGCCTCGCGGCTGAGCGGAACATCCAAGATCTGGTGGTGGTTGGGGACTCTCGTATTGTTATCCAGCAGGTGCAAGGTTTGATCAATTGTAATCAACCGAATTTGCAGCGACGTCTATCTGAAGTGGAAATGCTGAAGGAGAAGTTCAAGTCGATGCGGTTGGTACATGTCAAACGTGAGTACAACCAGGCGGCAGACTACCTTGCGTCCAAGACGCTAGCGTTGGGAGCATCATGGCAGACTGAGGATCCGGAAGAGTTGAAACACCTTGTGCAAGTCTCCAAGATACATGAGAAGCTGATGAAGCCGCTTGTGATCCTGGATGAGATTGTTCAAGGAGATTCCTCCCAGAGAGATTTGCCCGTGGAGACTCCGAACGACATACGTCAAGGACCGGAATCTGCGCCGCTGTCAACGGCTGCTAGGATTATGGTTGCAGTGACTCGGAGTCATGCCCAGGAGCCCCCCGAACGAGGTGAGCCCATGGGACCGCTGGAATACCAAGCAGAACGATGGCGGCGGATCAAGGCCCACCAGGAATGTGACGACCAGCTCATGGAGATCAAGAAGTCCCTGAAAGGTGACTTGGAGAATTTCTCGCGTGGCCAGATTCGCCGAATCTCCAAACAAGCCGTGCTGTATGCTCTGGATGTAAGGGATATACTTTGTCGGCTGAGTCGCGCCACAAAGGGTCGCCCACGAGACATGTCAGACGAGTTGCGTCTGGTCGTGCCCGAGTCACTCCGCCCGGACTTGCTTCATTATGCTCACGAGGACTTCCAGGGCAAACACCAGGGAATAACCCGTACGCACGAGAAACTACGGTCTGAATTTTATTGGCCTGGTATGTATGCGGACGTGGAGACTTTGTCAAGGAGTGTGTGGATTGCGCAAGTGGCAAGGGGCGACCGCCCAATCCTGGGCCGTCACCTGGAAACATTGAGCCGAGTTGTCCGTTTGAAGTAGTCTCAATGGACTTCGTCACGCATCTTCCGAGGTCTGAGAGAGGTAATATTTCTTACTTCTGTTGCAAGACATGTTCTCGGGGTACGTGATGTGCAAGCCCATGAATTCGACTTCCGCTCAGAATGTCGCGGAGGCATATGAAGAAAGAGTCTTCCGGAGTTTCGGGGCAAGTTTGCTGCTGCGTCACGATCAGGATCCTCGCTTCATGAGTGAGGTGTTTACCTGCTTCCGAGAGATCCTTGGTAGCAGACAACGAGCTACCCCGGCCTACCGACCCCAAGCAAACGGCCAACAGGAGAGGTCTGCCCAGACAGTCATCCGAAGTGTCCGGGCCTATGTCGCGGAGTCCGACCAGAGTGATTGGGATGAGCACGCCGAGAGGCTGATGTTCGCCCTGAACACTTCGTACGACGCTACTCGGCTGGACACCCCGTTCTATCTGGTCTATGGTTGGGACGCCAAGGGGACAGTTTCTGCCATGTTGGCTCCGAGGCCGTCCAGTGTCCCTGAGCGTTCAGCGTACGAGTGGCGAAGGATGTTTCAGAGGGACTACAGTTACGCCCAAGCCTGTGCGGAGGACCTCCAAAGGAAGGCGAAGCGAGCCCGGTCTGACGAAGAGACCCAGAAGTGGAAATAACTGTCCGACCGACTCAAGTCTGGCTTCCACGTTGGGGATGCGGTGTGGCTGTATATTCCCAAAGTGCAAACTGGGCTAAGCCGCAAGCTGGTCCACCTCTGGCATGGCCCGTTCAGGATCGCTGAGACGCACGACGACTTCAGAGTGAAGCTCAAGGTTGAGGACACGGGCTACCGAGTCAACCCTTGGGTGCACGTTAGTCGGTTGAAGCCACGCGCTCTGCATTCTAAGCGACCTTCCGTTCAGATCGACGTTGATGAAGACGATGATTTCGACACTGCTCTGCTGCCTGAAGACAATTGGGAAGCCGACAATGACAATGACGAGTACGAAGTGGAGAAGATCCTGGACCTCCGATGGTTTAAACGTACTCGTACGTCCAAGAGAGTTCGAGAGTACCTCATCAAATGGAAGGGGTATGATGAACCTGAGTGGCTCCCAATGTCGCAGCTGAGTTGTGGGGCGCACACACACTGTATGAGTTCAACCAAGGGGCAAAGGCCCGGGCTCGTTTCCAAGCTATGCAAGCCGGAGACGACCACCCGAGAGTCTAGCCCGAGGTAAGAAGTCTTGAAACGCAACAGACCGTCGCCTGAGTGAAACGTGGAAAGCGATCGTGAATTGGTGTGAAGTAGCTACCCGTCCAAGTCGTCTAGATTGAGATGACTTTGGGCGGGAACAAGGATGGAAGGAGAGTGTAAGCCAACAACGGAGTGACAACGTGAATGAGATTATGGAGATGCTGAGAAGACGTCCAAGCAGTCGACGATGAAAGTGACCCGGAAGGAGAATGGAGTGACGATGATGAGCGGTAGACCCCCAGGTCAAGCAGGTCGACAAGCTGACGAGTCCCCAAGCAGGCTACGCTGATGAGGTGGACAAGCGGAACGTTGTGATTCCCGCGTAGACCAGGGACATCCCTCGTTCCTGCTCACGTTGTCGTTGCCAGGGGCGTCATCCGCTGTGACATCAACCACCAGGGGCGAGTCGCTTGAGAAACCATCGCGGTCGGAGCTTGGAGCCCCATCGCTGCCACCGTTGCGATCTGTCACCGGCTAGCCGCCCCCGAATAGGGCAGGCGATGCCTGGGAAGGTGCCTTGCCGCTGGGCGCGCGTTGCGAAGATGTGGGCGAGCTCATGGGGGGCGCGAGTCGAGGCAGATTTCGTTGTGAATGGAACGCATATCGTCGAGATCCTGAAAGCGAGGTTGACCAAGGCTAGAGGGGCGGTTGACACGATGGGAATGCAGATTTTACGTGGAGCGTTGTGATTGGTGAAGTATTATATTGATTGGTGTGGAATTTTCGGACGCGGTGAACGGATATGGGACTTGGCGTTCGCACATCCAGCCGTGGATCGGGTTGGACACCCTAGACGTAATGAGTCTGGAAGCACCAACGGCCGGACGATGGGTCAAGCCTACGGGAGCGATCAAGGGCCCCGGTCGACAATAGACCGGAGGCCGCCCGTCTTGACATGGCTGGACGTGCCGAAGAACGCCGAAGAGCACCGAAGAACACCGAAGAACAATGGCCACCCTGGAAGCAAGGATCAAGGTATAATCAATCCAAGTGGTTCCCGACCGACCAGGACGACAAACCAGGTTCCAGGAACATTCTATGGAACATTGAAGTACCACGGCTGTACCCACGACGCCACGGTGAGATCAAGCACGCCTAAGATGATGACGCCACCCCAAGGTATACTGATAGTAAGTCAAAAGCTGAATGTGTGTCTATTGCAGGAAGATAGACACAGAGATAAAAACAAAACAGAGTTCAATTATCCGTGTACCCCGCAAGCGCTCGGATAGCTTCGGCCGGACAAATGCCGGCGGCCCCGATCAAGTGCTGAAGGCGAAAGGCCCTCTGAGGAAGGACATCCAGAGGTGTGGACTCCACCCCCAAATACTCCAAGTCCAAATTAGGGTGAGTAGCGGGTGTGGAGACCGTGGTAAATCTCCCCTATTTCATATCCTAGTTGTAGTGTGCGCTCAGGCGATCCTACATTTCATATCCCATATACGTCCTGAAAAGAGTGGAAGAAAGTCCCATTCAGGATCGTGATCGAAGGACATCTTGTGTGATAGATAGTGAGATTGTATTGAACTATCCCCAGTGCTTCTGGGGTGGTGCGCGTTTGTAAAAGCTGACCGGGATTGACCAGTGTCCTGGAAGTGCACCTAAGTTGACTGGTGTACGACCCACCGTTCAAGGGTCTAAGAATAAGAACGGTTGTATATTTGTGTGTATAACTCTGTATTGATTTTGGTTATCTTGGGTGCTGGAGCTACGTCTAAGTTGGTGACGCTACGCTCTTCTCCAACGACCGATATATGTATACAAAAAACTAATCCCCGCGGTGCATCTCCCGGTTCGAAGACAAACGAACCTAGAGGGGTTACTACAAGGAGCACACGTCACCTGGACGTTTACGTTCAGGCGTTCCCAGTGGAGGACTTCCCACCCGGAAGTACCTTCCAGAGTCTGGAGCACAGCACTGTACACCTGGGCGGTCAAAAGGCGTTCACCCGCCTCGCCACATAGTGGTGCACGACTGTATAGATTAGTTTGGTTACCATCTGCACGGTCTGCTTCATCCAACAGAGTACGAGAGCCAGCCACTCTTCGCAGAGGTCGACGAGCTCCTAATCGATCGAGGCCACACTTAGCTGGACACGGGCACACTAGTACACGACGAGATCCGTCGGGTTTTGAGTTAATTGAGCAGAGTCTCGCTACTCGAGCCACAGCTACAACATCCACGATGTCTTTCACGCAGCTGCTTCAAAGCGATGTCGATACTGAGTACGAGCAAGATTGGATTCCTTCTCGTTACTGGGGATACGCCGGACAAAGGCCTCTCGAATAGTATCACAACAAATACATTATGATATAATATATAACGTTTTTTTAATCATATTTTTCGCCGATAAATAGCCAATCCATAGTCCTGAAGCCAACGTATCTTGATGTGACCAGTGCCTCTCAGGCTGACCGACGTTCTCGACAGATGCTTTCAGCGAAAGCGTAGCCCGTTACATGCTGCTCCTACTGTGCACCGGTGCTCCGCTCTCGGTGCTCCTTAGCATCTTCCGCCGACGATGTGTCCAATCCATGTGCTGTGCTTTGACGAGCCCCCAGAAAGTCTCCGCTCCCCTCGCCGCATAATACGTCGAACGTGAATCACCCTTTTACTATTCCGTGGAATTTCAAAACCTTCATATCTGGTCATGCGTCAGCACGGTTTTCAAAAACTCTGCTGTTTCAGCGTTACTTGCTCGGGGTGAAAGCAATTCTGTTTTTCGGCCAACTAGTCCGTATTTCGACTATCTATACCGCCCGGAAAGCCTAAAAAGACGTTCTATCGATTGTGAAAAAAAACGATTTAAATTTCAAGCCCCGCACACAACTGCATCTCACACGTTGCATTGACGTGACGTTCTCGCGATTTGCTGCATGCTTGGGCAACGCCTTCCTGATATGCGTAATATCGATATGGCTCATCATGAAAGAGCAGACTACCAGCGAGCTATGCTCGTGCTTTTTCATCCGTTTCGAAGTGCTGAATATTTTAATATTCCCCGTGATTCTTCTGTCAACGATCGTTTTGAAGTATGGTGGCGAGACTCAGCACCCGACAAAGCTAGGCCATTTGCTAGTCATTCTAATGACTACTACGCATCTCGTGAGCTAGCCCGCCAGCGTATTGATGAAGATAAAGAGGGCTACTTAGCCTGTGTCTCTGAATCTTCGCAAATAATCGACTCGGATAGCGAGACTGACTCCATTTTCGACCCGGACGAGCCGAATGATGATTTTACAGCCGGCGACGACACAGCTGTTTTGTCCGCGTCGTGCGTGCATACAAAAATGATTCCCAAGGCAAATGATGCTGCTACACTTTCAGCGGAATCTCAACGACAGTCTTCCGCTGACTCGTTGTCTTACAATAATGTGGGAGTTGATGAGATATATCGCTGCATCGCCAATGCCGAGCTAGCACTGCTACATCAAGAACAAGCTCAAGCCACACAACTTCGATTACGGGAGCAATCCGTTGATGGTTTCCCGACGCGAGTTTCTATGCTGACTCAAGCTCTTGCAGATTTAAGTTTTTGCCACGGTGCCACTACCCATACAATTTCGCATCATCCTGAGAATATTAGCTTCAATGCACCGCTGAAAAAGTGTCACTATCCTATAGGCTAAATAAAAAACAGCACAAAGCGTTTGTGCGCGTCGCGAAACCATTCTTGGAGTCCCAACTATCAAATGATAGTGTACCTCAAGTAATAGCTTTTCTTGGAGGCCCGCCTGGTTCGGGCAAAAGTCAAGTAATTCGCGCCTTCACAGTCTAGCTTCTTCCTGGGGTAGCGATGACGCAATAAGGACAGTGGCTTACCAAGGAGTTGTGGCTGAGGCTGACGACGGCCAGACAATTCACAAACTCTTCCAATGGGGGATCAGGAAGGGGGCCCACACGAAAAGTGCACCATTTCCGACAAAGAGAAATTTGCTGGATTAAAACTGCTTATTATGGACGAAATATCCACAACTGACGCCAAATTCATAGGAATGATTGATACCGCTCTTCGTCAGCTCAAAAGCCAGCCCGATAAACGATTTGGCGGTGTGTATATCCTGTTTGCGGGCGACTGGTTGCAGCAGCTTCCTGTGGCTGGGTATCCTGCTTTTCTAAGCCAACCACCGCTGCCAAATTCGCACCCACATTCGTCTTCATCGTGCGGCGTCGGTGATGAGGCTACAGATTATTTCCTACGGCAGCGTGGTATAGATTCGTATCGTGAGATTAACGAAGTTGTCATGCTGGAAGAAAATATGCGTCATCGGGATGACCCTGTCTGGCGGGACATTTTAAGTCACTGGCGTTTTGGAGACTATAGACAAGACGATGTTGATTTGGTATATCTTCACTGCTCTGACAAGAACTGGAGTTCCTTGGGTTCAACTCATCTCAAGTCTTTCTGCCCGATAATTGTTACCTCCAACGCCCTACGAGTTGAGTTCAATGAATTAGCCGCACGAGCTATTGCAAGCGTACTGGTGAACCGCTGCACTCAGTGTTTCACACTCGCGCTTTTAATTTACTCACGGTCAAATTCATCGTCTAAAATCGATCCGCAGCGACAAAACCGGTGGGCTCCCCATGCTATTACACCATTTAAAGGTCAAATTGAGAGAAGTCGTTGTTCAAATTGAGAGTCGCCAAAGTCAAGTAGCCGTTGTTGTTCTACAGCTCCACGAACGTACACTTTAACGCAAATCCATTGTTTCCTGCTTTCCTGATGACATGACCCCCGTCCGCCGCAGTAAACATGCTGGAGTCAAGATTTGCATTCGCGACATATCATTTTCCCTAACAGTTGATCAACCCCCCCCCGTCGTGCCCGCATTTGCGCTGACAACGGAAAAGTGCCAAGGCTTAACTGTGGAGAAAGTTATCATTGGTCCTTTACACCACCATACCAGGCGCATTCCACAACGATCCGCGTTATATGTTGCTGCCACCCGTGTCAAGTCTATGCAGCATTTGTTTCTCCTCAAACCACTTTCACTCGAGTTTTTGAAACACTTCACTCCGTCTCAGCCAGCACTCCAAGAAACACTCCGTCTGAAGGGGTTTGAGGTGCTCTGTGATCTCCGCCATTCGCAATAGGACATTTTATAATTAAAAGCGTGTCATCCCTGATACGAACGCCAACATCTATTGTTTTTGACTTAATATGGTCAGTTACTCCTCTAAGCAGATATGCTTCATCTTCGCAGCTTGGACACATGCATTCTTGAAACATATACTCCGATCCGTAATTAATCGTGATTTCCATCCCTGCACTGATATCACCAATCGCTACGAACCCAACCCTGTATACTCGGACACTCCATTCTTCTGCTCTACAGTTGGGGTTGCAGCTATGATTGCAAAAGCGAGCTACGTTCCCCGCCCGTTCCGCATCAATATATTTGTCCGCATATGACATAAGGTATTTGAGACTGGGTCAAACAAAATGATACTAAAGCGGCTTTTAGAGTTATCGAGATATCGGGCCTCAAATATGTGCGGACAAAAATCGGACTTAACAGGAGTGTCGAGATACAGCCGTTTTTTCTATTATGCCCAAAAGGGTAGACCCCATATTTTTGGGGAGAAAGAGGCACTTTTCAATGGGAAGGAGATCGAATTAGCCAATGGGACCGCTCCCACTCGATTCCTTGGGGTGGTTTACCCCCAAAACAGCCCCCAAATATTTTCGAGTTTTTTTTTTCAAAATGGGTTATTTTTTTCAAACGGTCGCCCCTTGGCGGGAAATTTGCATTTGGGGACGTTCAATAGCTCAAGCGACATAGGAGACGCCCCTCTTTGCAACGGTGTGCTCAATTCGCGATTCGCACTTTGCACCTTAGTAAAGTTTTGTTTGACGCAGTCTCATTTTGTTACCCCTTCCGACCTGGTATCGTTTTTCCGCTTCGTCTATGATCTCTCCAACATACTCGCATACCAGGACCACCCTTGAAATCGCCGCAGTCACAAATGCTCCGAAGCCTTTCCGCTGAGTTAAACAAATCTCTAGCACGGGAGGAGATAACGCCATAGCCGCCCAAGGGTGATTACTAGCTGTTTCACCCATTAATATCATAATGCTAAATGTTCTTAAAGTCATACCCATGAGGGACACCACGGCAAATCGGAGGTCCCAGAACCCCCCGTTTAATGACGCAGCCTAACCCGTGTCAGGTTCGCAGACCACAAGGGACGGGAAATAAGGAAAAGTAAAGTATGTTACTGACCGTAAATAAGTTAGAGTGAGGGACGCCAAAGACGTCAAAAGCAAGTCACCACCAATCTCACCGTAATAGGGCTTCGCCCAATTATCAGTGCACTAAAGTACTTTCCATCCGTTCAAACAATTAGACGCCGATACTTACGAAAATCAAGCTCTTATTGGATGAGAGCTAATATCGTGCACTAAGCTGATACTGCGCACTCAATTGTTATTTTTACTCTGTCACTCCACCTTTAAAAACAGGTAGTCTTGGTGATGACGCTTTGCACAGTTCGTAAGATCGATGACAGAATATCCCACGTCGACGATACAGTTGTAAGTCTGTATGTAGAAGCTGTCATCAAGAAACACGCGGATACGGTTGCTCCAACAGCATGCCACCCAGCATTCCCAGTGAATTTAAGTTCTGGTCTTGCAAATGTTGAACATATCGTCATCACTTCTAGCTTCCAAACCGACATATCATCGTTGTGACTTTCAGCCAGAAAGTTTTGCTGAACCTCAACTCCAGCAGCGTATTCTCTAGATTACTGCCAGCCTTCGTTTTCAACTTTATCAAAAACCGCGCACTCAATTGGTTTTATAAGTTAGCATATGTCTGATTGCTTCTTATGAGCAATGTCGTCACAATTTAGTTGGAATAGAGCAAAAGCGCTCCGAGAACTGCAGTCTACTTAGCAGAAGTGCATAGCGTTGTCCTTCTACCGCATGCGTGGACCCTCCCCAAAAGGGTGAAACCGTGTCCGTATGAGCGTGAACCGTTTCTTTGATCTGCTATTGCATCCAACGCCTCTTGTGTCACTGTACATTTGTCGAACTTGGTCCAATTTGTAGGACGATTCGCAAGCATATATTGCTCTGCGGTCTGCTGCTTTTTGTTTTGGTTCACTTTTGCTGTCCTCGGTGTCGGGGACGACTCTTCAATATCTAGTATGAACTGCTCGTATTCGTTCGGCATTGTTGCTTAAAGTCGGAGAACTAAACCAAATGATTCCTTAATATTAGTCTTGACACCGCGAAAATGGCCACAAACATTAAAGTAGATGTACCATGCACACAACTTCTGGTTGGCGTAAATCCTCATGATATCAAACGTTTTTGGCATTGATTTAATTTCCTCTGTCAGTGAACATAACTAGGTCATGAAACCTTATACCGACTACCACATAGTTAACAAAGCCCCCTCGAAATCTTTGGTTGGCTCATTTACTACTGTAGTTTAAAAGCTTCTTGCAGCAGCTCGAATGTTCCTCCCAGACCTGCAGCGACCGCTGTTCTCTCTTTCCAAGAAGTGTGGCATCATCATAGCAATGACTCCAGTTTACTACAGTATGACGCTTGCCGTTGGGTTGCACTTGCTACCATCCATACTCTTGTAGGGGAACCAACCCTCTGGAAGCTCAACTTCTCTGGGAAGGGGACGTTACTTTCTTCAGAGGCGTCGCTGCTGGGAACGACAATCTTCCGGGTCAGGCGACTCTGTGTAGGACTCGACTTCGCTACTATCAGGTAGAACATCACTATCATCAGCTCGATCAGAATTCAACGTATCAGCGTCTGCTAATAAATATTAAGCAGGTAGGGTGTCTGCGTCTTGGTACTCCTCTGGACGCTGCTCTGAAGGGGCTTGATTCTCCACTGAAGGCGCAAAATACTCGAGAATTTTGAGTGCACGTGGTTCCACGAAAAATATGTGTTGCATCGATTTCACCTTGGTAACAGCCACGTACGAAATGAAGGTTGGAGATCCCGGCGGGTGTAGTGGCGCATCGGCCCGATAATGATATGCCCATGTCATCTTTTAGTCAACAAGGTAAACGCAGAACCGTGCGGTAGCCGATCGATATACATCGAGAAAGACTGGATACAAAGCATGTTTTACCCCACTTTCCTTACGGCGATGGAAAGAGATATTCCAGGAGCAGTTCCTCCCACGATAGGCTTACCGACTAGAGTACGCTCATACAGCCGCAAAAGAAAAACTTCGAGTAAATTTTGGCGCATCGGCCCGATAATGATATTTTACACATTATGCCCATGTCATCTTTTAGTCAACAAGGTAAACGCAGAACCGTGCGGTAGCCGATCGATATACATCGAGAAAGACTGGATACAAAGCATGTTTTACCCCACTTTCCTTACGGCGATGGAAAGAGATATTCCAGGAGCAGTTCCTCCCACGATAGGCTTACCGACTAGAGTACGCTCATACAGCCGCAAAAGAAAAACTTCGAGTAAATTTTGGCGCATCGGCCCGATAATGATATTTTACACATTATGCCCATGTCATCTTTTAGTCAACAAGGTAAACGCAGAACCGTGCGGTAGCCGATCGATATACATCGAGAAAGACTGGATACAAAGCATGTTTTACCCCACTTTCCTTACGGCGATGGAAAGAGATATTCCAGGAGCAGTTCCTCCCACGATAGGCTTACCGACTAGAGTACGCTCATACAGCCGCAAAAGAAAAACTTCGAGTGAATTTTGTGCGAAAAAAATGATATGTATTTACTGTAATCATACTCCTCACCTGCAGAGACGTGAAATTCCGCTACAACATCAATTAAGGTATAGAGCACGCAAAACGTGTTGGTGCACTACATTGGCAATCCGTTTACCAGCATCAATACCCTTGGAATATTCCCGGGTTTGTCGCTACCAAACTGCGACGCTGCCCTCGGTGTGATCCGATCGAGAGTCCTTGACGACCGCAGGACACCTTGACCGGTCTTCTTGGATAATGCCACAGTCTATAATTCGTTGAACTCGAGTCGTTGAGCGTGATAAGTGACAAGTATCGTGCAGTATGTGTTTTTATTCACTGAGGCCCTCGTGGCCTAATTTTGAACCCTTTCGCTGTAGTAGGGCACGTTTGTCGCCCTTTTAGAGCGTTTTAAACTGGATGTGAAAGCACCGCCTACAAGGGCGCATTCTGTACAGTCATCACCGGCAAAGCTGGAAAGGTCAAACCAATAGAAACTGCGAGGTTGTGAAACTTCAATGGATTTGACATAAGTGAAGATGTACTGAATTAATCAACTAGTGACATAGAATGACACGCAGCGAAAGTGTCGAATTGGATAGGGGTATGATGCCCGAATGGACCCAGCAGTTCTTGATAGACTCCAAAGAAACGCCATCACAAGCTTGCTTTACCCAGCCAAAGCAGTGAAAATTGAAATCTTCTATTGCGGAAGACGTTGAATAAATCTTTGCACACTATGCTGGATTTTAATGTGACTAAAGCCGCTCTTTACGTAGTAAATGATACCTTGGTCGAGGGGCTGTAGGACGTTGGTAGTGCTCTTCGGAAGGAACTCCAGCCGCACATTCGTAAGCGGGGCCAGCGGTCGGACATGCGAGCTGACGTTGTCAACCAACAGAAGCATACGGCTATTCTCGCCGTGCATGAACAGGTCTAGCACGTGCCGCCAGCGTAGAAATGTGGTGCTGTTCATACATGCCTTCTGGCTGTTTGTGTAATCTACACCGAGTTCCGCTTGACCCTTGAAGGCGCGCGGGTTCTTGGGCTTGCCGATGTACAGCAACGTGAGCTTGTCGCTTCCATCCACGGTCGTCGCCAGGGCCAGCGTAAGCCGCGTCTTGTTCGCCTTGCGGCCGGATACGTTGATGCGCCGTGTCAGCGTCCGGGGCGGCTCGGCGAGGTAGAAGAGAGTTGTTTCATCCATGTTGTCTATGTCGGGTAGGTCGTCAGCTTGCGCATGTTGTCGCGGCCGTCCACAATGCTGTTTGGCGTGACGGACGCGGCTTCTCCATGTTTACGGCGACTGCAAATGCCATGCCGCTTTTTAAAGGATACAGCCACCCGTTGGAGAACCCCGGGTGCTTCTCCAACGAAACGGGTAGGAAGAAGTTAATGGCGCGTAATTCCAGCGCCTCGTCCGTCACCGTCAGCTCGTCCTCTATCCTGTCGAAGTTGTGGAGCATGGCGCGGTCGAAGGTGGGGTCGGCGACCTTCTTGTAGGTGTAGTTCTCCTTCGGTAGCTTGAAGAGCTTGTCCTGGTTGCGGCGCATCTCGTAGACAGCAGCTTGTGACGGGCCTTTTTTAGGGAGATTGAATGCCCAGACTACCCAGTCGATCAGGTCGGCAATGCGACAAGGTTGTCTGTTGTACAGCTTGCACATAGCGACCTTCTGACCTAGCGTGAGTCGCGTGTACACTCTCTTCGATATCGATGTCATGGTGGTTTTTGATGAATGAGGTATGTATCTTGCAATTGCAATATCTAATGCTCACTCTGAGCCTTTCATTTATTCCTGCTAACTAGCAACTTGCACTTGCATGTTGGTTCCCGCTAGTAGATATGTTCCCTCCATATTTCACAAAACTCAATCCATATCATCCAGGAAGCGCCAATGCCATCTGCATAGTTGTACTAGCTCTGCGAGGCACATTCGACATCGCAATTCCAGATTTGTCGGGTTTGACTGTACCCTTATGCACAGGTTCAACCATCTTTTATGACAAGAAAAAACAGTACAATTAGAAATCATCACACCATACACAAGTTAAGTAGGATGCATATGATCGTGGGCATCTGCAAATCACTGCAGGTACTATGTTTCAAGAGACATGCAAAACGAATACCGTAAATGTTCTAATAGGACTTCTATGTAAGGACTCTGTTTTTCCAACAAGAGAAAGGGCCCCTCTCGTGCGAAGCTCGGTCCACAGAAGCAATCGGTTGACCGCCAAGCCACAGCGATATTAGTACAGTAGGTAGGTATAGTTTCGGCAAGTCAGTCTAGATTTTTGCCTCGGCGAGACAACCTAACACAAGTCTTAACTAGCTACTAATGCCGCCCTCACGCCGCGCCGACGCTGCCCGACTCACGATGGGCCTATTTCTTCTGCTACTCCCCGAGGATGTCGATGGCAGTGTGAGCGTGCCCAGCTACGCCCCCATTATGCGGTTGAGGCGGGAGACTGCTGACGTGGAGCTCCTAAATGAGGCAGAAGGCTCCGCGGAGGACAGAGTGCTCCCAATTCCGCGCTCTGTTGCGTTCAGCCGTCGAGTGCCCACCGAGGAAGCAACGAGCCAACGTTCTGGCACCTGACTGCGCAAGGCGATTCGCTTCGAGCTGGGCGGGATCATCTACTAGGTCGATGAGCTCGATATCTTGCTCGTCTAGCGCCGCGGTCCTTGCTACTGCTCGCGGCTGGGGGGGCTGGTGGAAGAGGTACTTGAGCTGTCTCCGATTAAGCTTGGGCCGCTGTGGGCAGTCCCTGGCCTGATGGCCTATGGATGGGCGCGCTGGGACGAGGCCGTCCGGTTGTGACCCTTCGACTGGGAGTTGCGCTGTCGGCGTCACTGTCATCATCTTTGAGAGGATCGAAGAACCCGTGCTCCGGCTCATCCATTGAAGCAGGGGGCGGAGAAACTGGCGACCACTGAAGCGGGGAAGTCGCGCTTGGTTTGCGACAAAAGGATGGCCCAAGAGCAGGGCGGAGTGCCTCGGGGACACTACGCCGGCCTTCCACGTCGAAGGCAAACTGGGCAACATGGTTGGCCGACGTGTTGGCGTTAATCCCCGTGGAGGGATCCCCCAATTGTAGCGGTTCTCGCTCAGGTCACCCAGTAGTCGACTCCACTCATGCAGCCAGTCACGCACCGTGCGGGGGCACCTTCATCACCGTCCATGAGGCGGTTTAAGATAGCATCTTCGAGCTTGCGAAGTCGACGTGTTGGCCCAACGACGACCTACCAGCGCCATTGCGATCCCAGGATAGACTTCGTCAAGGATGCGGGTCGTGAGGATCGAGTTTTGGCCAAACGGCGTGGTCACCGCAAGCTTGGATCCGGCATAGTCGACGACTTGACCATCATCCGGCAACATAAACATCACCTGCTGTCACTCTACCTCAGTCTGGGTAGTGAACACGTGCTGCCCAAACGTGGATGGGAAGACCTCGGAGGTTATGACATGACCCCACCCTTGAAACGCGGCCTGGGATCCTTTCAACCGACGGTTGACAAAGAGCGGGTACACCAACTCCTAACAGCGGACCATCGTCAAGGTAAGCTCAGTGACTTGTTCTGTGAATATTTGTTGGCGGGCCTGGCAGTGCAGTTGTTGGATACGCACCCCGGCACAATCGGACGTCTGTACGACCTTCGCTTCGGAAGAGGATTGTCCATCAGCCACTTTCGCTGTGTCCGTTTTTGGAGAACCTACGCAATGGCGGGCACGGCCCGTCAGATATCTCGGTTGCGGCTCCAATCGCCCCGGTGCCCACATTCTGGGCGGAGCTAGGTTCAGCAACGCGAAGTTTCGTGGACTACAGCAGAGCAATATACGACACAACAACCACTGCGGTTGCTGAAGCCCTCGATAGCTGGCATCGGCGCTGGAAGGATGGCAGCAGTGCGAGATTGCGGGCCTGCCCATAGTTGTGCGTTGGATCGACTCGCTTCTCGAGCGTTACCGTAATGCCCCGACGTACGACACCTTCCACCTGACGGTCACACGATGTGAAGCGACCTCCTGGTTCTCGATCTCCAACCCCGAGGTGCATAGCCTTATGATCGCTGCCCTCCGTGAATGTCTGCGGGCATCGGAGGCGCGCGCTGCTAAGCAGCGCATGCCACCAGCTCGCGACGCGACGCGAGCTGGCTTTGAATGCAAGATACCCAGTGAAGTCTTCGCGGAAATACCAACGCAAAGTGACAAGGAGGTATGTCTTCATTTCCTATCGATACGCGGCTGCAAGTCCCAGGATCCGACGAAGTGCACATTCAAGAACAGAGCACACTTTTGTCCAGAGGCTCTAGCTGCAAGGATCCGCCAGTATATCACTACCCGCCTCGGTGGTCTCCGCAGGCCTCTTCAGGAGGCCTGAAGACGTCCGAGCCGATGAACTGCATCAAGACCAGTCGCCCCCTGTAGAAGGCCCCTCCAGAGCATGCCGGTGGCATCGACCAACTTGAGTCATCGGCATATGGAGTACGAGCACGCGAGATCTCAACCCCGCCCGCATGCGGACCCTCAAGGCGTGGATTGCCCCACCGGGGCGCCGACATCCCGTTCAAGTGGGTCATGCAGCTCTGCGTTGAGCGAAAAGAAGGTACTGGCTGCCGAACAGCCAAAGTCACCGACTTCTCCGGCTAGCACCACTAGCCTGCCGCCTGTTCGACCGAAGCATCCACGCGTAGCACGTACCACCACATCAACAAACGCAGGTTTGGTCAATGATATTCCCCGCTTCTCTCGCGTGCAAGCCGTCTTCGAGAACCAGCTACATCGACTGGAAGCATCCTAGGATCAGATTATTCAAGCAACCCTGCGAGCGCTATACCTGTTGCTGAACCAATGGACCAGCTTGCCGTCGGTGGCCGACGGTATTCACAACTCAACATTTCGCTTCAGGCAGCGTTGTCGACGCTGATCTCAGACCATGGTTATTCGGTCCAGGCTCTCGTCGAGCTGGTCAGGGGACAAACAGCAAGGGATTTCCGTCCCAACAAGGCCCTCTGTCCACGTCGGCTCGCATACTTGCTCCGGGGCTACAATTTTTCGGGCCTCTTGTGTTCTGTGGCCGTACAAGGGATTGCGTCAAGGTGGAAGTCATTCGTGCGCCCGCTTTCGCACAGATCCAAGAATAACCAGTCTGCCAATCGACATCTGACCGTCATCAAGAGCATCCGTCGCGGACAGGAAGCAGGCCAGTATCTGGTTCTCTCGGACGCCTTACTTCCGAGCCTGACGAACGTGCACATTAGTCCCCTCGGTGCCGTAGTCAAGAAAGATACTGACCCACGCGAGGGAGTTCGTCTCATTCACGACCTGTCGTTCCCCCGTGGGATCTCCGCGAACGACGCATCCGACAAGGAGCATTTTCCAGCCATCGAGTGCAGCCATTGTGCGACGTATCGAGGAGCTTGCTAGACAGCATCCCCGGCACAACAATCTGATTTATCAAGGGCGACGACAAGTCGGCCTTCCGCCACCTGATGCTCGCCAGCTCCCACGCCGACCGAATGGGAGCTCGCATCCCGCAGCTAGGCTCCTTGCTCGTGGACATGCCCGCCCCGTATGGCTGGACCGGTTCGCCCTCCTACTTTGGTGCGTTTGGTGGTGCCATTTCTTGGTTTCTCACTCACGGAAGCCCCTCCTGTATGACGGGCGGAGCCGTGAGCGATGACGATACCTTCTTTGCGTACGAGCGGGTCGACGATCATGCTCGTTGAGGTGGACATGCCGCTCAGATTACAGTGCGCGCTGGAAGCCCTTCGTCTGGCGATGCTTGCGGTGCTCGGCCCGCGGGCCATCAACGAGGAAAAGTTCATGACGTGGAAAACTGATACCGAAATACTTGGGCTGATGTTCAACACGAAGTCACGCACGATCTCAATGCCGTCAAACACGATCACGAAGGCACTGGGCGAGTTGTCTGCATGGCTACATCGGCTGCTGTCTCCCGTAATGAGCTCGAATGTCTTCTCGGGAGTCTACGCCACGTCTGCTCCTGTCTCCGAGCAGCGAAATCATTTTTCCAACGTGTTCAACTCGCTCGACGGAGAGGTCGGATCCTCCTGACGCCGACAATCCAGTGCGATCTGCAGTTGTTTCGATCCATCCTAATTCATGGACACTGGTCCGGCCTTCCTCTGTCCATATTCTACGATCTCCCGCCGGCTTCGGTTCACCTCTACATGGACGCGAGCGACGACGGCCCCGCCGTACTGGATCCAGCTAATCGACGTTTCATTCGCTTTGGGTTCGACGAGGATGAACGGGCTTTGTTTACTGCGGCCGCCGGCACACACGGCGTCGATATTCATACTCGTGAGATGTTCTGTGCAGCGTTGGCCGCCGTGCTCAGGGGCCATGGGTGGGCCACTTCCCAAGCGAATCACGTAACCCATGTCCGCGCTTGGTCCGACAATGCAATTGCAGTATCCTCGATTAACAAGCTGTGCTCCGACAACCCATTCGCCCAGGAGCTGATCCGCGCAATCGGCTTCAGCGAAGCTACCCACCGATCCCGCCTATCAGCAAGCCACTTACCGGGGTCTTTCAACCGCATCGCGGAAGCCGGCTCGCGCTCCAACGATCCCTCTTTATCTGCACTGTGGACTAACTTTATGTCGTCACGGTCCCAGACTTCAGTCCCCAGTGCCGCCAGGGAGCTGTACAAGACATTCTCCACCAGCTACAAACCCAAGCTCTGGTGGGAGTCGTCGCAAGTACACAACAACCTGGTGCCAATGGGCGTCGTGGTGCACGGAAGCAGGCAGATCTCCGTGGCTCTCGGGAGTTCGAATCCAGGACTCTGATAAAATCACCGGCTTCGCGATCTGGTGTTGGCGCCCTGGACCCGGCCATCATCGTAACGCTGCCTCCGCCATCATGTCCAAGCTGGACCATATCAGATGGTAATGTCGCCGCTATCTCGGATTCCCAGTCGGGCTCCACGCTGGTCACCAGCTGGCTATGCAAGGGATGCAGCGGTTGTCGAAACCTCCATCGTCCAAGCTCCCGTTCACCCCGGCCTCCTCCGCCGGCTTCGATCCCGGTGGAAAATTTCGCTCCGCCCACGGCCGCGTTCACTGGGGGGGGGGGAGGGGGGGGGGGGGCTGCGGTCATGGGCTTTTACAACATGCTCCTACGCTCAGAGTATCTAAGCGAGAGCGGAATCGCCAAGCCGTACGCTATACAACTACGGGACATCCCATTTTGCACAAGGGACGGGGACCACGCAATGCTCAAGACCATCGCCCACTCCGTTTCTGTTCACTTTTAAGGCAGCAAAACAGACCAAGAAGAGCGTGGGGAAAGAAGAACTCTCGAGCGATCGGGCTCAACGTGGCTGTGTCCTGATCTAGTATGGGAGCTAGTTCAGCATACTCACCGCCTACAACTACGTGACCGGGACCACCTATGCATGGCAAGCAAGACAAAGTCAATCTCCACGGAAATGACAACAGCAATACGTCGCGCAGCACTTAACGCAGGCAAGGATCCGGACAGTTATGGAACTCATTCAATGAGAATCGGTGAAGCAACAGCGCTTTCCGCGGCTGGTGTCGACCGACTCGCTAGCAAGCACCTTGGGATATGGCACTCGGACTGCTACGAGCAGTACGCTCGCATCGACAACGTCACTCTGAACGGCATCACAGCGGCCATGGTGACGGCCCCAAACCAGCCTTCAAGTCAAGCGCGGCTTCGCCGCAATGCGGTCACTCTATGGCGCACCCTCGGCTGGAGCAGCATAACTGCAAATGAAGTCTGCTTGCTGCCCCCGACGCCGCTGACGAAGCGTCCTGTGCCGTGTTAGAAGCAAATTACTTAGGCTTGCATATTATACATAAGACAGGAGACTCGCGGAAGGGGTAACTGCTTTACCAAGGGATTTCCCGCTTAAAGGGGCGGGGTTCGCATAGATCTAGGAAATACTCACCTGAAGCAAAACCCAGAACGTGACGACGGGTTCTGACGAAAATTGTTTCACCAAGTTGGAAATCACTTTTCCAATAGAAATCCCTTCCCTGTTTATTGTTACCCTTATGGTGCGGCGTCAGCGTAATCGTATCATCATAGCGCTCGAGTGGAAGGGGCCTTAGCGCTTTGACAGATTCAAGGTCACGTATCTGGCCGCTAAGCAACCAGGTTCAAGTATCACAGGAGCGGGTATGAAACGGCAACGTCGGTTGTTCTGGGACCACGGAGGCACATTGAAAACACTTACATCCATGGTAAATACATTTTTACGCACTCCCGCTGGCTATATTCACAAGTTTTAACCCTTTCGCGAGCCACTCGGCTAAACTATAATATACAAATTGTAGTCAATATTTTTTTAAGGAAGCATTTTGCCCCCTTTAAGGCCTGTGATGGTCAGCCTTCAAATTTTCAATTTGGGATTTGTGGTTACTTTTATGAAAAAAGTGCCGTTGTTCTGTACTTTTCAGTTACGACTATGAAAATAATGTCATGACTCTGGGCTTGAAGTCGCTTAAAGGAGGTATTTTGCTCCCTTTAACGTGGTTACCTACGGGTACACCACTTGAAGAACGGTTAAAGGAAGCAACATGCCTCCTTTTATCGCGAAAGGGTTAAGTCGAAGCGGCATTTCAAGAACCGCCCCGGTAGAACCAAAACCCTCCTACCCATGCCACACACTGCCATAGCAGAACCAAGCCCCCCCCCCCACGCAGGACATACCCGAATCTCCAGCCCGATGAACATGCGATAGGAATCGCAGTGTACGATGTTGCTGGGTAACACGTACATTGATATGTTGTTGTAGTGGGGGGGGGCAGCGGGCCAAACATGAACAAAGGAGACAAGCAAAGACTGCGACCTAGAACATCTGGAAGCTAGCAATGAACGATGGAAAGTGCAGAAAAAAATACGGGATGGCGGTTGATTCGTTGAATGATACCAAATTCTTCGCGACAGAAGGTAACGGGGATGAATACATGCTACTACAGCCTCGCAACGACTCACAAAGTATGAAGATATGACGGATATGTACAACGAGTGCAACGTTCCGATTACGAACGCAGATTGGGATCACACATCTTGAGGTTACGCTGGTTTCAGCAAAAGAATCAGAACGATAAGGCAACAAGAGTTTTGATGAAATCGGAGGCATTATAGAAAAACTTGCTGGTGTGGCACAAGTAAGCATTATTGTTCGTCTTGAGGCACCGTGTTTTTTTAGCTCATTTCAACGACGATTGTACTTCTCGTGAGTTTGGTAGGCAACGTGCTGATGCCGATGGAAACATATTTAAGGTATGTTGAGAGTGTATCTGATGGTGACGTTGACTCGCTGATAATACAGACTCGGATTGCGACTTTGAACCCGATGATTTTGACGATCGGACACAAGATGATATAGAAAATTGAGTTACACAACCACTCTTACGGATTTGCTAACTTGTCTGTTAGTTATCTGCAAATACCACATTAGCAAAATATCGGGTTCGGCGCCATAGATGCGGCTGAGCCGGACCACTGCATTATCAACGCGGAACAACACCTACTCACAAAATATCAGCCACCACACATCATCCAACTCCACGCGCGTCGATTTATATTCCAAAACCATGGCGGGCGCTGATAACTGGGTTGACCCAGATTCGTTTCCTCCAAACTCAACCGATGATTTGCCTCTCGGCGCGTTTCACTTGGATGTCTCACGGCTCATTTTGGACCACAGGGTTTGCAGTCTTTCTTTTCGGAGTGTATCATCGACGTGAGGCAGGTAATTGCTTTTCTTAGAGGAGAGTAAAAGCCAAGTGATCCAAGCCCTACAAGCTCTTGCTCAAGCTCGGTTACATGAAGACTACGTTAGGACTGTTGCATATAAGGGTGACGCATCGAAAGCTGCAATCCGTCATATCATTCATAAGCTTTTTCAGTGGGTATTAAGAAGACTGAACATACAAAACGGTACCAAGGAACAATTGCTAATTATTGATGACGTATCGACGACTGACGAGAACATCATTGGTATTATCGATATCGCGCATCGCGAGTTGAAAGGGGAACAAAACAAACGTTTTGGGCGATTCACGTCTAGATGATTGGAGACTGTTTGTGTAACGGGGCCAGGATTGACCATGTCCTTTTCAAGGAAAATATATATTCGCTGGTGTGAACCACACCGGCCGGTATGGCTCACAAGAACTGAGTGTCACACGCCACGGCAGTTACCGTGTAGCAGGGCCTCTTAGATAGAAAATTCCACGTAGACCTTCCCCGAGTAATATGTTTAGTTAGGGGTCAGTCGTACTTAAAGGACGACGGTTCACGAGAGCCACCGCAGAGGAAAATTGCAATTTAGACAGAGGTTCAGTATGCAGATGGAAAGCAGTAGATAGCAACTTGTGGGTATTATTAATACAAATCAGTTTAACTTTAACCTTCAAGTGTACAAGTTCTTTAATACCCGGTATTAAAGGATACCGATAAGGCGGTTAGCGTATTACGTTTCCGCAAAGCTACGATGCGCGCCCCCCGTCACAGTTTGCAACATCTCGCGGTTGCTGGCCACCCTGTTTTCGTGGACCAACCACCGACAACACCTCTGCGCAGATCGCATAAAACGGCAAACCTTGATTACGCTACTAATATCTTTTTTTCTGAGCCATTGAGGTATATAAGCCCATCGCGATATAATCCAAGTGATTTGTGCTTCACGTCAATATTCGCCACTGTGATGATTTTATCAGGCGTGACATCCTTGAGCGTTGGTAATTCGGTGTCTATAAACAGGAAGAGTGACCCTACTAGCAGGTACTTATACCACTGCTTTTGAAGCTGTGTTAACCAGTGAAAAATACCTTAGATCAATTATGGGCAATAATAATAGCAAGTTGTGTTAGTGAGTGGGGCCCTGACACCCAGCAGTTGGACAACAACTCGGAGTTTGTAAGGGGTTACTTTTGTATATCTTGGTGCAAAAATCAGAACCATTTAATATTATATTTTTCAGGAAGCTACAATAATCCGTTTTTATTGAAAAATACTAATAGTAGTGATACTACATTTTTATGCGAACCTCTGACCGTACAGTATGCACCGAGAGCAACAATCGCTCAATGACAGACAAAGACACTACGGTCGTGGACATCGCCGCCCCAGGTAATAAACTGCTGACCCCACAGGTTTGCAAAGTTGTTCAGCTGGGTTGTACGTGGTGCCTCGGTTGACCCGATCATCAAGGCCGCGGTCAAGTGGTAGTCACGTGTGTTCATCTGATTATTTGCGTTTACTGATTCGTTAACTCTAAATGACATATACATAAATATATCACTACTTTCAAGAGCGCGTGAAGATGCCACTTGGTACCGAGCATATTTTCCATCCGAAAATTTTGTAACAAGGCTAATCAATCATGCCCACCGTTTAATCCATCACGATTTATGACGGACATAATGAAACTGGCCCATAACGTGAAGAGCGTCCACAAATCTGTCGGGGTCATCCCCTTCGAGATGAATCGATCGATAAAATATTTTCGATTGAAGCTCACTTGGGCGTGACCGTGAGTAGCTTGACCAGACCTGGGTTCATAGGTTTCCTAGCACGATCAGTCGCATCATTTAGGCTAGCTGGTGAAACCTCATACAGTGGGTACTGCCTGGTGTTTGGCGTGTACCCTATCAGATCTGGTTCGTACTCCATCAGTCGTCACACAGGTATTGTGTAGCGATGCTGTTCGACTACAGAAATTATCCGTCCGGTGGGCGGTGTTGACAAACGTCGGGGCTAGCGAACGGGCTCGAACATAAGCGGGGATTGCTGGTTGGGGTTCAGGACTGTATATGACAAACCTTTCCCCTTAAATGCTGCCTCGAAGGCTTCGTCTCCGGTTGTACTTTGATGTTGGTCGTCTACCGGATGTCGGGGGGGTGGCTTGTTGTTGATCGTGGTATACAGTGGTTGCCGTCGCACGTGGCCGAGTACTGCGTCCTGCCGTCGAGACCTTGACGGGTTGTCGATATTGTTGGCGCGTTAACGACTTCGGAACCCCTTGAACGGACCGACCACCGCCTTGCGTGGGTGCCTAGCAGCCATGCTGCTGGTCCGTTCACCACAAGCAGGGACATGTTGGCCGCTGCGGCTAACCGTCTCTTTTCGGCTGGAGCACGATCTAATGCAGCAATCATACGATGTTAGCAACAGCGGTTGCTAAATAAAATGACGAACGCAGGTGGGACAGCATACCAATAAGGACATGACCCCGCGCCCATTGAAAAGTGGGTTGAGTTTTTTTATGGGATAAAAATAAAAGGGATAAACGTTTGAATCGTTTTCAACTGTGTATAACAGCAGGAGAGGGAACACGAATGCGTAATTACGTCGCATAAAAACTAAATGACGTCATAGTATGACATAATGTCCAGCCATACGAACTTATATCAGTTGAGGCGAATACCTCCATCTGTTTACACTAAAACACTATATATTATATAGGGTTCACTATATATTATATAGTGTTTTAGTGTAAACAGATGGGTGTATTCGCTTCTGTGTTCTATACAAAATATTACACTTTGTCTGAGATGTATGGAAGTCACACCGCCTCACTTGCATCTCATATGTCATCAAAATTTTGGAGTTCTATAAATACCAGAACCTGGCCATACTTACCATTTTGTTCTGATGGACGGGTGACAGCTCTACAAGTACCAAATTTGTAAGTAGTAGCGTGATACATGAAAATGACGGCTATACTCGCAACGTGATTGGTTGCAGAGACTTCGCTGACTGTCTTCAACTAAACTGTTCATTTTCTTAAATTCCATTGCCACATAGCCATGACAGCGTTAGCAGACATTTCCATAGAAACACTGTACTCACCGTAGCGCAACACTTGTCCTGCACAGCCGCGCCATCGCTACCTGCCTCTCATGTTTTGGGCCGAGTTCCACACCGAGGTTGAACGGCTGTTCATTGGCCGACTGCTACAGCAACATCGAAGATGGGTGGTCACAATCACAGCCTTAAAGAGCCCCGAGTTTGGCTTCACAACTCCCGGCTCTCAGTACCTCTCCTCTGCCCACACACGTCCATACCAACGAAGATACCTCATACACCGCGCCTCACGTCAATTTGTAGCTGTTGCGGCAGCGTTGCCTTCCAGGCTCACATCATGGATTCACCTGTGTTGACGTTGAAGCTGTCGATGGTAGCACCCGATGCTTGATCCTAAATTTGGATCATGCGAATATACTCAACGTTGTATCGTTCTTGCCGTGAGAGACGCGATACTTGCGTCGTCGGCACTGCGTTGAATGGAATCATGATTCTACATAGATTCAAAACTGGTGTGCAGATGTTTGTGCGTTTATGTCAATCCCGCTACTCCCCCTCTCTATTGATGCAGTGGCCTGAATTCGCCCCCTAAGGCATCTGTTAAAAATGACGGACCCGAGATTGCTTGGTGGATGCAGGTGCCACAAAATACGTGACCGCACCATGTGGACGTTATGTCCTTTATCGCATCCAGGAAGATGCTGCACGTGGACCGAGCCTTAAATTTCTCCAGCTGTGCACGCTGATGCTGTGCGTTGTGGCCCTTAGGCACTGGTGGTTGGGCAGCCTCACGCCACCCGGGGCTGGCTGACGACGTTCCTACCGCAGCGGTGCAAGCTGCGACAGGCCGGATCTCCGAGATCACGTCATCACTGTCTCGTGTAGCGGCTGTCTCCTAGTGCTGTTGACGTTCAGCTGAACGACCACTCTGCGGCCAGAACGTTCGCGAGGGTGCAAACAGAGCCAAACACCCTCTAAATCCCACGAACCCCCTCTTTGCGACTTAATCTTGAAAATTGCATGATCAAAATGTGTGAGCCACATAAACGTCTAGTTCAGTTGCCGTTGAGCTCGGCGTCAAGATCAATCCGTCGGTGCTGCTGTCGCAGACACTCGACGGTCTCGACTGATGGCAAGGGAGGATCGGTGAGCGTGCAGAGAGGACTCGGCGTGGCAATCTCAAGAGGTTACATCTTGCTAGCGACGAGCTCGGGCGGTACGGCGTGTCGGTCTGGCGCGCTAAGCTTCAGCAATGGTAGTGCGTCTGACAGGTCCTCTGACGATCTGTTGTTCAGCAGCAGCGCAAGTACTGATGAAAAAAGTGGTCCCGTGTTGGTAAGCGTGGGCAATAGTTCCAGCAGCAATGACGGGAAGGTGTCGACCTCGTTTCGCCGCAGCTCCTGGACTAACGTGGCTCGATTGAGCTGGTCGGTCGCGAAGGCAAGCACAGGCGGGTTCGTCAGCGTGGGCAGCGGTGCTGGCGCCCTCAGCTCCTGGACTAACGCTCAAGGTGGTGACTCGATTGAGCTGGTCGGTGGCGAAGGCAAGCCAACGGGCGGGTTCGTCAGCGTGGGCAGCGGTGCTGGCGCTCCCACGTCGAGCGGCGACGTGTCTCGTTGAAGTACGTCGTCTGGCACAAGTTGTGGAGTATGGCTGGTGAGTGGAAGCCGCGCAGGGAACTACGTGAGCTATGGGCGGTGGCAACACGGGCCCAGGCGGCAAAGTTGTGGTGAGTACGAGTAAGATGAACGCACTCACTGATCGTGAAGACGGTAGTCAATGTGCAATTGCATGTGTGTCCGATCGACATGCAAGACAGCATCTAATGCAATACCACGAGGATAAGCATGACGTCTACAGTGTGCTTCATGTGAAAGAACGTGTCGAAATGCATCGCGATGTAGCTGCTTCTAAGTTGTAATCTTGTATGTATGTACGGTGAGGATAATGGTGCTGAAGCCAACAAAGTTCAACATTTTAAAAATCTTCACCAGACTTCCTAGTCTCCCGCAGCTCGGTTTTCCGCAACAAATACCAGATTGCGCATCATTGCGGATGCTAGTGAGCTCCTCTTGACAGTCAAAACGTTTCCACATGTGGAAAACGCGCGCTCTGACGGCACACTCGTTGCCACCATTCCTAGCCATTTTCTAGCGACTCGGCTCAAATTTGGATAGCTACTTGCGTTCACTCGCCACCATTCGTACGGGCTTGTTCCACCTTTCCCATTGGCAACAGCCCCCAAGTAGAAGCGAAATTCTTTGTCACACTCGTCATCCAGATCTGTGGTGCGTTGAGGAGTGCAGTCAGGGCCAAACATTCGGTCATGCAAGCTGGGCTCCGCAACTCCTGTCGACTCGACGCGAGTCTGACGAGCATAGATCCCATCATCCGGGGCATTTGCATTTGCCAGTGCAACCATTTCTCGAATAACAGAAGCACAAGCTGCCGGGGTGTCTGCAGGGGTCAGGTGCAACATTCGCTTTGCTGCTCTGGGGTCAAGGAAGGCGACCCACTTGAGGTCACTCTTCTCAACGCTTCTAAAGCGCTCCTCAAACAGGACCAACATCGTTTTTCGGCACTCATTCATCGTGAGCTCAATATCGTCGACAGATTCCTCGTCGCCAGCTTCCGCCACGAGCGCGGCGAACAAATCCGTTCTCTCCAAGTGCACACGAATAACCGCGAGAGCTGGAAGAACTAACGGGGCAGTAGGATATGTCTGCCCTCCCAATGCTTCGGACACCTCGGCAAAAGGACCCAGTAACGCCTTGAGGCACTTAATGGCGAGCCACTCATCTGGCTTTGGTCGACGAAGCTTGTTTTCCATATTTTTAAACTCCTTGCGGCCTTCGGGGTTTTTCAGATAGCCAAAAAACTTGACAAGCGCCGCTTCCAAAGCAATGAATCGCTCGAGCATCTTCCAGCAGCTGTTCCAACGTGTTGGGCAGTCCACGATTGGTTTGAGCTCTGTGTTTGGCTCAACTTTAAAGTGCTCGCGTTGAATAGCACTCAAGCGGTTGTTTCCCTTCGGTGATTTTCTGAAATACACCGCCAGAGTCCTAAAGCGCTGCACGATTGTACGCAATGCGGTCATTTCGTTACGTTGGAGCCCCACAATGGTTTCATCAAGATATTGCTCCATCTCCGCGATTGCAAGCTCGCGATAACCCTCAATGGTGGCTCGATCCTCGCTAGATAGGGTGACTTCTTCTTCGTGCTCAGCAATATCATCGGTGGCTTCCACAGCAACGTCAGCGAGCCAAGCAGGTTCTTCTACAGTGTCCGCCTTCTTCTTCTTGATCAGCGCCCCAGCAACAACCAAATGCAGACTGTGCGCGATACAGGGCATGTGCTTCAGGCCGAGTTTGTTTCCTGCCGAGACCATGTTGGAGCCGCCATCGCGCACGAACATCACACAAAACCGCTTTAGCAACTTCCACTCTGCCAAAATCAGTTCAATGGCAGCTGCAATTGAATCTCCATCGTGGATCCCTGGAAGTTCACGGACATCAATAGTCCAGTTCTTGGGAACAAACTCCTCATTGACGTAGTGAAGCGTGACAGCAATGTAGCTTTTCGTGTTTCTAGACGACCAAATATCACACGTGATGGAATAGTATAGACAACCGTTTTTTACTTCCCTGCGAACACGAAGTCGGTACTCTTGTGCCAGCTGCACAATTTCACTCCTTATCTTGGCACGCTTGGGAATGGATAGGGTCACGCGTCCAAGATCCTCTGCGATGAAGCGGATGGCCTCGATGAACCCAGCGTCCTCCACGATAAGCATTGGCCGAAAGTGCCGAGCTATCCACTCAGCAAGTAGTTCATTCACGCGCTTTTGCTCTCCAGCGGTAATTGCACGAAGTGGGCGCTTTTTTCCAGGATCGGCTGCTCTGTCGAAAGAATTCGCTAGATTACGAATAACGGGCTCGCCCTCACCAGCATTACGACGCTGCATTTGGGTTTGGTAAACTGCCAGCTCGGCTGGGTGGTTTTCCTCCACATGCTCGGACCTTCGACTTCCCGACCCTAAACTTGATGGTCGTGTTGCACAGCAGGCAGTGCGCCCAATCCGCGTGCGCATTTAGGCAATCTTTGCGATCTATCTCCCAGCACTCATCCTTCCGTATGAGCCGCACGAAATGCCATACATCCTTCCTTTTTTGGCGCTTTCGAGATTATAACTTGAGCTATTCGGTATCCATCCGTATCCAAGCGTGTGCCGTGAGAACGGAACATATATTTTCCATCCGATGCAAACATTTTGCTGGTGGCAGGGGCTGGGGGGACATGCGATTCAACCTGAATCGAGATACAGGTTAATATAAAATGACGAACCGCGACGTAGATCCGCCATCTTCTAATGAGACTGCAAGATCTAGACTGAGCGTTGCTATGTGGGTGTGCGCGCGAAGCGCGTGGCTTTTGATATCCCGAGCTACCTTCAAGTAGCCCATCATCCCAAACAGCAATCTATTCAGTAAATTTCACCATATTTGGCAGGGAACGACCCGTTGTTAGAGGGATTAAACGACCATTATTATTGCCCCCTACCCTTGCCAGCCACACCTCAATAGGACTGGCTAAAACCCAACAGGGTATTGCGCGTTCGATTCCAAATTGGATTGGGCGATTGGTCAATCGCCCCGGCCAAATCGCTCCGCCAATCGGCCCGGCCACTTGCGTTGACTATAGAACCCTCGTTAAGTACGAATCAACTCGTGTTAAGTACGGATCGAGCGCATGACGCCATATGTTCTGGGGACGGGCGATTGGGCAAGTAACTTGACTTTTGTATAGAGCGGTTCTCGGAATCGCGCCGACTCCGCAAATTTGGCCGGAACTCACAATATACATAGACAACCCTTGAGATCGATGGGGCCATATTGCCCCATTCGAGAGGGTCGAAATCAGTGCTGTTAATTACAGTAACATCACCAACGTTTTAAACGTACGTGCGTATATACACTCTTGAACAGACGTATTTATACATTTTACATAAACACAGGGGTAATTACCAGTACAAAGTCTAACTCTTTTTCACTATTCCCACATGTTGTGCTGGACATTAGACCGTCTACTAATACGAGCAGAATTGTAATCTCACCAGCGAAATATAACACAATAAAGGGCATTAGTGAATAGCGACTAAATTCGAAGGATCATCGCTTTATGTGAATGTGTGGTACGAAATAGGAGCTCACTACCACGACTTGTCAATGACGGGAGGGGGGGGGGGGTTCTGGCACATACAAGCCGAAAATCTACTATTTAGGTTGGTGGTGTACGCACTTGGATGCATTTGGTACAGTGTACCTCTCCAACAGAGCTCGCAACGGGTACCCGAAGTTCGGGTACCCGCCCGACCCGACCCGCCCGAAAACATTTCGGGCGGGTACGGGTACCCGATTTGCCTTACCGGCGGTCCGGGTGACCCGGTAGTGGAAGAGCAGCATTCGAGTCAAGAATTGTTGCCAAGCATTATAGTCGTTATCGGTTAGGACGCATTTAAATTTAGGGTAAGAACCACACCAAAACCGAAGGGAGTCGAATTTCGGGCCCAAGGCACAGGCTTCGTGGCGTGCAAGGATTGTTTTTGTGTGTACGTGTACCTCTCATTTATATTTTCTTTCTCATAATATACTCCACAAATTGTATCCTTAAGTATTCGTAAGCTGCTCTGCTGGTTATATGTTATTTTTTATCTATTTATTATTATTTAAACTTCGGGTACGGGTACGGGTACCCGAACTTGGCGTTCGGTCCAGCTGGGCGGGCTCGGGTGCCCGATGTCAGCATGAAAAACAACCGGGCGGGTCGGGTGACCCGTGAACTTCTGTTTGCGACCTCTGCTCTCCAACGAACGTTCATTGGGAGCCGAAAATACGTATGATACGTCCAATGAGGCGTAATTACAGTAATTTCGAGAAAAAAACGTTTGTACAGTCCGCTGTCAGCACTGTCGAAATGCACCGTGGACTCCGTTAGGGACATGATTCCCCTCTTGTCCGCAAAGGGGTTATGCAGCTTTGCACGGAACAACTTGTTACCAAAACGGACTGCGCAGTAGTTGCGACGATTCTGTATGATCCTGCAGTGGATCGCTTGGATAATCGTGCGCAAAACTATAGGAAACATGGATTTTGTCTTATTACCAAGCGTGGACTTGTCTGATTACCTACCAAGCGTTGATCTGGTATAGATAAACAGAGCAAGAAGGGCTCGCGTCTATCTGGACAACAGATCTTAATGACGACGGATAAACGTATCTATAATGAAAATTTACGCCAGACAATGATGCTCTAATGTGCAACTTGTTTGATTTGGTGCGCGTATCCTCCCTGACATAGCGTAAGCAGATACATGCGACTGTTAACAGCTTCAGCGACGTGTAACGAAATATCCACCAAGTTCAAGGCGCTGGGAAGGGCTGAAAAAGAAACCCAACATCAAGCCAAACAACAGGAAGCGAATAGGTCTACCGAAGATCGACCAGCTTCGGCAAGTTCTATTCGTCATTTTAGGGGGATCCAGGCCGCATCTAAGGTTCAGTCATTCGCCAACTTCCACCGACAAGATAACCCTGCCAATTTCAGTGGATACAGCCGAAGTTCGCCACGTCGAGGTGGCTGCCTGTGGTCGCACAATTTTTCTTTGCAACCCCTTTTCGTTCAGCCAGAGATCCTCCAATTTAGTATTACACGGGATTGCCTCCTTAGATCTGCAATAGTAAGGGCATTACATCAACAAACAAACATATATGGTCGCAAATATTGCAGTGTTGTAGTAAGCTCAGACTCACTATCAACTGCAGCAAACGTCGTCATATCCCACATGTTCATGTTTGCACGACGAAACAAGATAAGTTCAAAATTCGCACGCATCTTACTTGAACGCTACGGAGTCAGCACAAGCTTGCGATAAGGCCTCTCGCCCATGTTCGATGTCGGGTAAAGCTATTTCAGCAGCGAGCTGTGAGTAGTCCCATCAGAGCCCCCCCCCCCCCCCCCGCCTTTGCGCGCTTGCTTGGTCCGATACACACAATTCGGGTTGCGTAGTCATTTGTTACGCTCTTTTCGGTTGGTGCTACACTTCGGCATCTCGAATCGATTGATGGCAGTTTTTTCTGAACTGTAAAGAGCACCCCTACAGATGGCTTTGACCACAGTCGACTTAAACACATGCGAGTGTACAATCGTTGAGTATGACTCAGGTTAACAACCTCATGTCAATGTTATCTCAAGTCAATAACTTCCCCGAGTTCGCCAAGTCCAGATGTCTTTACCCTATGCAACCGAATATACATGATGAAGTTCTAGCTTTAAATTGCTCTAGCGCTACCAACGTGTTCACCCCCAGATCAAGGCCGTACCGTAAAACACGGATCGAATGCTACACACTGATCATGTGCACCATCCCGTAAAAATGACAAAACTGTGCAAGACCAAAAATACATTAGAGGTGACACCCCCTTTCATATTGATGTTACTCTACATGTCTTGCACTATTGATGCCTCCTCTTCTTGCTTTTCACCAACTCGAAAGCGACCATCGCTGGCTCGGGGACCAATCGGGACGATACCACTCTTGATGAATCATTTCCCAATACTTTCCGCAAACACTCTGCGCCATGCCTCGTCAACGAAACAGATGAGCAGCTCGCGCTTTTGCTGAAGTGTTTAGGGAAAATCGTTCTCGATATGAAATGCCAAATATAGATTCCTATTGTAATACATACACATGAATCAGCACGATCATGATAAAGTAAAAGTACTCTATGCGTACCTGACATGATCCTTAAAGGACTACATCACTGCGACTTCCATCGGTTGGGCGATGCCTATAATCCCAGGTAGAATGAATTCCACCTGTGCGCAGCACGCTTCTCCCAGCATAGTCATGACCGACTGCATCTTATGGTCTTCCAAGCTGTCGAGGAGTAACAGCTTTCAGTTATTGAAACTAGGTTTCCAGATCTACAGAATATAAAATCCATTTGGGCCTGGCATATTTAAATAAAAATAAGCTGCGCAACGTACCTGTTTAATCCACTCATGCATCGCTGACATAGGCTTTTCGCTGCACAGTCTACTCACAACCTGCAGCTCCGAAGTGAGGGCTACACAATGCTTGCGATACCGGGCCACTAGGGATTCCGGCGTAAACGATGAGCGGTGACCGCTTTACTCCATTGGCTGATACAGCTAGGATAGAGGGTCTAAACCCGTTCGCTACGCTGCATATACAATCAATAACACCCCGACAAAACCAACTGTCGTTTTCCCGTCCATGTCGATAAAATTGCGGTTTGGTCATATTGAAGACCGACTCGTATTTCGCCGCACCCTTTATAACGGATAAATAGCCACTTTCCTCAATTATACGGGAAAATACGCCTGCAACACGCTAGTCAAATATTTAACATGTTGATATTATACAACAACGAAAATCAGAAATATTTGAGAGAGTAAACTAATTAAGTAGTTCTCCAACGTGTGAACATTTAAAAAATAATCAATACCTTTCTTCACAGTCTGGATTTTTTATTTACATCTTAGAATTGTGTTTCAGATGTACATGATACGTGTTGCGTTTTGAGTTTCTCAACGCCACCTTGTCCTTTTGCCAGCGGTACATAGTGGTGCGGTGCACGCCGCTACAGCAGCAGTCGATACCACAGACTGTGGTCACCACGAAGCCAACCCCGAAACTTCAGCAGTCCAAGCGCGGACGTCGCAAGGACCCCGCATGGGATGAAGTCATCATTGCGGATGGAATTGTGTCTTGCATGAGGTGCGAGCGGATCATTCACCAGGTCGGTGAAACCCATGTTGAGCGCGTGCGTCACCACTTGCAGAATAAGTGCAGCAAGCGCCTGAAGACCAAGTCGATTGCTTCGTGCTTTCCAACGGCACTTACGGCTGATCAGGTGACTGCTTTCCAGAAGCAGTTTGCGCTGTGGTTTGACTCCACCGGCATAGCGTTCAACAAGGCGACCCACCCTTCCTTGCTGCAAGAACTTCAGATGCTTCACCCTGGAGTGGTCATCCCATCCGCCCATCAGCCGTCGACGACGCTTCTGAACATGTGCTACCGCGACTTCAAGGTGAAGATGGTGCACAAGATCACTGGCAAGAAGTGCACGCTTTACACTGAAGGCTGGGCGGACGTGAACGGCAAGAGTGATCAACTACGTGCTGGAGTGTGAAGGAGAGATCTTATTCCGGGAGTCTGTCTACACTGGTAGCACGTCGCACGACGCGCTGTTTTTGGCTGCTGATGTGAAGAGAGTGATCGAGTCGACGAACTTTACGATGATCATTGCTGTCGTCACCGATAACACTGCTGCGAACCAACTCATGTGGTCGACACTTCACCGCTAGTACCCGGAGATGTTTTTCCATGGGTGCATTGCGCACGTGATCCACCTGATCGTGAAGGACATGGCCTTCAAGTCGAAGTGGTTGAAAGATCTGGAGGGCGATTGCCGGAAGATGGTGAAGTTTTTCAAGAAGCATCAACTTCTATGGGCTGAACTTCAACGTCTGCAACGTTTGGAAGAGAAGAGTGCGCTCGTTCTCCCAGCTGATACGAGGTGAGACACAATCGAGCAGTGGTTTTCGTCTGCCTTCAGTCGGAAAGTATCTTACTATCATTGGTGAGTCAGCGCGAGTTTCTGAAGGCGAAGTCGAAGGAGCTAAAGGCGAAGAAACGCATGGCACACGGTGTGATAACAGCCCCGGACTTTGTCCCGCGCCTGGAGAGGGCAATCGCACTGCTAAGCGTGCTATCCGCAGCACAGAAGGGTTTCGAGCGGAGTTCTCGCCCCATCTCAGATGTCTACCGGATGTTCGTTGAGCCCCCGCAGAAATACCGCGAGATGAGAAAGCCAATTAGAGAGTTGGGCATGATCTCAGAGATTTTGAACGAGCGGTTCGACTTTGTGTATGACGATGCCCATGGCGGATCCTACCTACTAGACCCGAGGTACGGAGGTGAAGGTATGGACGATGATACGAGAGAGAAGGTCGTCGAGTTCATCGCAACTTGGCACGGCCCCGAGCTTGAAGATGATACATCGGCGGAAGTTCTGCGATACCAGGCTTTCATTCAAAACCAACTCGAGAGATCAGACTGGTGAAGGATGGGCGTGTGACTGTTCAAGAATTCTGGGGTGGCTTGCGTGGGTTTCCACTGCTACGGCAGGTAGCTACCCATGTCTTCGCATCGGGGTGTTCCAGTGCGGCAGCTGAGCGAAACTTTTCGACGCACAAGTTTGTCCACTCCGCCGTCCGGAACCGTCTCAAAGAAGGAAGTGTTGAGAAGTTAGTGTTCATTTTTTTCAATGCGACATGGACACCGACGAGATCGCGGCATTCGACGACTTTGAAGATCTTGCTGAGCTCAGCTCCGACGACGAGGACAATAATCCGGATAGCGCTTTTGAGTACTTTTAGACAGTCATAGTTCTAAACATAATCACTTAACTTCTCTGGTTAAAGTGACGCTGTATACACTTGTTTAAATATCTATAATATTAACCGCAACGAGGGTTGTTGCAAAATATCAACAATAATATAATTTGAGTGTATATTGACCAAAATGAGGACCGCGGCGGTTGTATGCCAAAATGAGGACCGCGGCGGCTTTAAGCCAAAATGAGGACCGTAGCGGCTTTAAGCCAAAGTGAGGACCGCGACGTCTGTTAGCCAAAATAGGGACCGACGCGGCTGTAAGCCAAAATGACCAGCACTGAACGGTTCGTTACCTTACGACTTGTTACTGACCGTGCCATGTGAATCCAGGTTTGGATTGGTAAGTTCTATATTTCATTAGTCTCGAAAACTACAAAAACTAATATATCATCATGGCTGATAGTATATTAAAAATGAGTCCATTATATTAGTCCTCGTAATCGCTTGTACTGTCGTCAGCTTCGCTGGATAGCTCCAAATCGGTGTTCTCGCCAAAATGAGGGCCAAAGTTATTTTGTTGTCGTCTAATGTCCTCCTCTTCAGCTTGGGCTTGAGCTTGAAGCTCAGCGAACGCAGCCGGGAAGACAGGAATGCGGCATATTGGACATGTAGCCATAATGTCGCGGGTATTGATATGAGTGTTAATGCACTCATAGCAAAACAGATGGCGGCACTGTCGGCAGTGAACAGGACTTGCAATTGCCCCATGGCAGATGGGGCATGTGGCCACAGGTGCAGGTGCTGTTGTCGCTGTTGTTGGTGTCACAGCCGGTGCTGGCAATGTTGCAGCGACGAGCCGAAGCCTCCGCCTTTCGCGACGGCGAGCATTGCGCTGGATTTGTCGCTCTGCCTCCACCTGCTGTCGAAATCGAATGGTGTGGCAAATTTGGGAGCGACATGACGACGTACGGACGCTGCGTGCGCAAATGTGCGTCCGTAAACAGGGCAGGTGAGGGAGGAGTCCATCAAAAACAAGGAATGAGAATGTATTCGGGGTGCACATGTACTTCCAAACCCAAAACAACCATGTTAAAAATTTTGTGGGTGGATGGGTCGCGCAAAATACCCATAACCCATTTATTCAAAAATCTAATTTGAGAACCCTGCCCACAGTCCCTGCCGCGATGGCTAGGGAGCACAGCTTGTGCTTGTTTTTTTCATTGGGCGGGCTTGGTATTCCGTGAGAGGGACTGAAAGAAAGAAGAAACCAGTGGAATGACGTCAGTTTTGGCTCGTACCAGAGTCAAGGGCGGGAAGGACTTTAAACGATTTACCCGCGTAAAAACTAGTGCACTTTTTTGTTTTTATACATGTTGTCTACTTTTAGTAGTGTAGCATTGGGTCCGTGTTGTACTGTATATGCGGTGGAGGAGATGGTACCAACCGGAGCGTCGCACCGCTAGCCGCTCGAGCTGCTCAAGGACATGAAGAAGTTCAACAGTGCGACCAAGAAGCTGCCGTGCGACGGCATTGACCTGGCAGACGTCCACCTGTTGTTTGACTTTGTGGCTGACGATTATCCCAGCACGCGTGACCAGCTTAAGCCCCCGAAATCGTACGGGGTTACTTCTGTATATTTTAGTGCAAATATTGGTACCACTTAATATTGTATTCTTTCAATACGTTCCAATTATCCGTTTTTATATATAATCTTCAACGTCGCACCCAAGTTCAGACGCAATTTATTGAAAGTATTGTGTTGACAATGCTATTCTTGTAGATCTGCGGACATAAGGAGCCGCGCAGGCGTGGAAGTGGTGGAGACGGACAGCATCCGTCATGAGACTGCAGCTCAAGACGTGCTGACTGGAGCCGTCCTTGGTAGTAAAGTTCGCGGCGTCGTGGTCACGTTGAGCACCACCGACCGGCGTTCCTGCATGCCTCGGCCGTGCAGCTCGGGGGTGACACCCCGGACCAAGCTGGATGTCTGCGTTGCTGCATGCGGCAGCGTATTGCGGTGGTCATTGACCGTCAGCCGGAAGGCGGGGCATGTGGGGGCCCACGGTGTCTACATGTAGACCACCGCGCCGTATCCCATTACAAACCAGGCCACGGGTGACGCCGTGGGCCCTCCTGGCAGTCATTGCCATTCTAGGCTGCGTGTGATCATGGTTGGTCGCCAGATCGACGGGGGCGCTGCACTCTAAGTGCGCACACTCTCCATAGCACTCGTAGTGACGCGTGGGAACATGCTGTCAGTCAACGTGGACTGCGCTACATGGATCTGGCCGCGACGGGGTGGTCCTGCAATGGTACACTCACGGCGCGGCGGGGCGACGAACATCGCAGTGGCAGAGATCCAGATACGGCTGACTCCAGAAAGATGACGACATGTCGCCGCACAAAGCGCTGACGGGGCGCTCAAAGGTGACCTGCAACACGTTGGGACGAGGGAACACAAGTCGGACCAGGAAATTGCAGTGGAGACGCGCAAGCATCGGAGGGTCGGAGCTGCTGAAGGAGCAGTAGGACTGCGTCCGCTGTCCGCGGTATAAATCAACGGAAGTCAAGTGTACCGTTTCAACCATTCGGTGGGGCGTCAACATCTAATAGCTCGGCGTCGACGGTGTATTGTTGGTCGTTGCCTACTCTAGGCTTAATGTAGTCAATATAATTTCAGCCTTGAAACGAAACGAAACATTGAGCACCACCAGCTCTAGCAGCGACGATAACTCATTGCAGGCGGTCGCGATGCCTGGGCACGCGGGGTGCGTGGTGGTAGCGTTCGGATTGGCATCCTGGGCCGACGGCGAGCCAATGCTGTAGAGGTTCGTGTCGAGGAGGAACTCAGTATTGACATCCTGAGCAGACACCGCGCATGCGGCGACTGAGGCGAGGTACATGCGGCTAACCTGCGGATAGAAAATCTTTTTCGTGAAGCTAATGTTGTTATCCTTCGTGAGCGCGTCGACTACGACGTTAATTGTGTCACCGGTGATGTTTGCTTCGAATTTGAAGGCGGGGATTTCGAATGCAGGCGTCTCAGCGCGATTGGTGGAGAATGCGGCAGCTATGGGCATGGCCGTACAAGGGAGAATTTTCCGTGACTCGAAAGGCAAACGAGCCACCACATCGCGTGTGCCCTTCGCTACTGCGGCTGCGGAGTATAACCCGTTCACCATGTACTCGAAGGCTTGGAAGCCCTTGTCGGCCAGTCAATGTTTGAGGGGCTACTCATGGCTCCAGCAGTTGAATTCGACCTCGATTGTAACGCCGCTGGCGTCTCATCTCTAGCAGCAACAACGTTGATGGAGTCGATGGAGGCGCCGACTATATCACACTGGTCCGTGCGCAGTCTACGGGGATGAAATACGGTAGAGACATTCTAGCGAGACTTATCTCGACGGCAGCTTGTACCATTTATACCAGTAGCCACGCGATTCTGCGGACCAGGGCGCCATGTCCCACGTCGAGTGGAATGCTCATTATTTTATTCGCGTCTATAGCAGTGAGCATGATCAGTGGAATCAACAACGACCGGCGCAGGCTGTGATCCAAGCAGCGATGTAGAGCAAGGCTTTATCGGCACAGGTTCTGACCCAATAAGCGAGGTGGACCATGGTTTGGGGTTTAGTGTAACAGGACGATCGGGTATAGGCAATCAATATGATGATTGTGTGAAGCTTGTATTAACCAAGAATATACGCTATGCTTTGAAGCAGAACATTTCATGAACATACAAGTTTCTAACGTGAATTATGCAGAAGAATTCAGTTGAACTACTTTGCACCTCTACGCTTCCGAGCTTGTTGCGTCCGTTGCTGCTACTCGTTTGTTTGTTTCTTGTTCTTTCTCTTTGTCGCTGTAGACTTTCGAGCTGGTGCTTCTCCACTTCAAGCTCCGTAAATTGGCACGCTATCGACGTCCTTCAAAGCGGACAATCTGCACTGGGTTAAGATGTTTTAATAGCCCCCAAGGCTGCTCTCATTCAACAAGGTAAAGTGGTGTCCCATCATGTGTTTTGATTTCCCCGACGACACCATTGATGTTCCAGATCAGGACTTTGACAAGCGCTGCTCGGGCGGCATTACAACAACAGCGACCATCTATCACGGACGGAGCTGAAACCACGGCTTCCAGACAGACATTGAAAGTTGGGGTGACAGGATCCACTCCAGAGACCGTGGCATGCGCCAGGGCATCACCGTGAGCTCTTCCGGCGTCAGATGGTGGCTTCCGAGGGTCGCCATTTTTGTGAAAGGCTTCGGCAAAACTCAACCAAGCACGCTTCTGTTGACTTGCGTGTTCGGAGTCCAGCGACGTCGCATCGCTCAACAGCCGTCGAAGAATAAGCTGAATTCTTGCCTCGGGCTGTCAGCTCGGACTTTTCCGCCGTTTGGGCGCTGGTCACAACTGCGTCGTCTTGGGGCCACCAACTCGTGTCCATGAGCATTGACTGGCGTCCCAGACTTGGCTGCTTCATGTGCGCCCTGGACAAACGTTCGGATATATCTTTGCTTTATTACCATGATGTCACGTTTCTTCTCTAGGATAGTCTGCAGTATTAAACCAGCCACCTTGTCTCCTGGGATTTGGTTAGCAACTTTGAGCTCCATATACATAACTGCTTTCGAGTTCAGTTAAGGCGTTGTTGACTCACTACCCGTCTGCAGTAGTTTCTGAACTGTAACCGTGAAAACCTTCTCTTGTTAGGGGTATGTTGTATTGCTGGACCGCTTATGCACTAATGGTTGTACAGTGGTAGTCTTTAAATGCAGCAGTTTCAAACCAGCTTCTGCGTATGGATTGATGTATTACACACAGACTAGCCATGATGCGCCAAGTCCATTGAACTCTCGATGGACGTCCTCTCCACCAAACATCAAAGAATGGAGAACATATATGGGACAGCACGAGGAACAGTCTACATGTCTAAAGCGTCTGAGATTGACTCGGTCCATTTGCAGCCGCGGAAAGTCCACCAAGCTCGCTGACCTGGCCCAAGACGTGGTCACCCATAGCAATAATGCCGTGATAGCTCCTGTTAAGCGTGAAGTTGTAGTGCGGTCAAATGAGGACATGGCTGCTAACGTTGTGGTGGACGTGCGCGGACAGGGGCCGTGAGACACATACGAGGTGGTAGTGTTCAAGGTCGTGAGTAGTTCCCCGGGCGTTCCCATGGTGGTGGTCACGGGTCACGGCCGCGGCAGTAGACAGCCGTCGAGCAGCGTGTAGATCCCGTTAGTGCGGCCCATGATGCTATTCTCTGAATTTTTTAGCAACTCGACGTAAGAAAGGTCTCTTTCACAATACAAAGCCGAATAATAAACAATTTGTGATAAGCGTAATTGCATAAAATATCTTCAAGAGATTATACACCTGTTATCTGAGAACCGTTTATGTTCTCTTTTCTCGAAAAGGGTGTAAATCCCTTCGAAATAGCATTGTCTAGGCTAGAATGGTAAATTCCTAATACACCCTTGACACAAATGCGTACGGAAGAACCCATAAGATAATACAATATGAATAGCTGGACCACAATGGAATAATAACTGGTGGGTGTTGACCCTTTTCGACATGAGCAACATCATCACCCACTAAATGTTGCGCGAGGAGTCCTGGGTAAAGCAAAACGTAGCTGGTAAATTTGAAATCTCTACTAAGTTTTACGTTAGTTGTGTGGGTTACAGACAGAAGTAGGTGAGCACGCTACAAGTGATGCTGCGGACAAAGTAGTTTTACTGAATTCTTCTGCATAATTCACACAATTCACGTTAGAAACTTGGATGATCATGAAATATTCAACATTAAAGTATAGCGTACATTATCGATTAATACAAGCTTCACACAATTATCATATCGATTGCCTTAACCCGATCGTTATGTCCAACGCAACGTTACATCCGACGACATCAAACTTCTCCAGCATACGGAAGTGATCGACTTGACAGTCTCGTCTTCGAAGGACAGGGGAGACGACCAGAACGGCCAAAACGACTAGGAGACAGTAGTGCTGTAGACGTTCAGACTGGGAACGCTCATGAACCCACTGTTTGCTCTACTTCGAGGGTTTATGGGTTGCTCCCACTAAACTCCCTTGAACCCCCTTGAACCCCCTTGAACCCCTCCCCCCTTCCCGACTTGTCGCGTCAACAACGACATACAAAAACGACGATATCATCCAAACTGGCGGGCACAGTTCAATATGAACGCTTTGCAACGAGCGGCGGGGCTACGGACCCCTGAGCGCGCTCGTTATCGACTAGGGACAGCTCCGCCCCCGACACCATCTTCGCTGCAACGACAAACACCACCACAGCAGCTCCAGCAGCAGTTTCAACAGCAGCAACTCCAACAGCAGCAGTTGTACTTACAGCAGCAGCAGCTCCAGTTCCAGATTCAACAGCTCCAAGTGCACCAACAGGACCGACTCCAACTGCACCAACAACAACAGGAGACCGAACTACCACCTCTGCAACCGACAAGATCACGCTTCGCCTCCCTGCTCGACGGTGAACATGCTGTAATTGACGTCGAGGCGCTACGTCGAGATGCAGAAGTCGAGACGGGAAAAGTACTGTTCGTCCAGTGCACGTCAAAATGCTCAGATTGCAGTTTAACTTGCGGGTCATCTGCCTCAATGATGTCGATGAGCTCGTGGATGCATGGATATCCATGACCCTTTCTAAATGTACCATCGCAGACGCTCCGCTCGACCCCATGGACAACAATTTTGTGCGCAATCTTCCACAGCTCATGCGTTTTCTTCAGTGCGTGTACAGTAATAATCTTTACCACAGCCGAGAAATTATCGTTGCTACGGAAAAGCGTGGGAATACATGTGCCATCGTTGGTCGCCTGGAGACTGTTTCGTGCTGCCGCTATGGTCCACCACGGGATCAGACTTTCAAAGACCTTCAGCAAGTCACCTTGTGAGTTATCAAGCCACGACTTCATGGTTGCGTGGGCCCCTTCGATAGTCGACGTATCCCGGCACCCGAAGTGACTGTACTGGTCTGTCCAACAGCGAACACACTTGGCCTTGTGCCGCCACCACTGGGCGTCGAGATATTTGCCCATATCAGCATTCATTGCTCTCAGACCGAAGGATCGCTCGTCGAACTCCCGCTCAATTTTCGAATTCACAGTAGCGTCGAACTTCGCCATGAAAATTTCCGTGTCCAGGTTGTTCGTCTTCTTCCGCCCCCACGGCAGCATTGTGGGTGTTTACCAAGCCGAATTTCTTCTTGGCCTGTGCCAACACGTTTCGACGGATGTGCCAGGGGCACAACATCTTGTCGGACTCGGGGAATACACTTTCGGTTGCATTTGTGCATGGGAGGTCTCGATCGGTGAAGACGACTCTAGGCATAGGAAAGCTCTGCTCCTGCATAAGTTCTTTTAGCTTGTTGAACGCCCAGACAAAGTCGGGCTCAGCTTCACCTGGCAACCAGACTTGAGCAAACGGGATAATTGTGTTGAGCCCCGTGAGAATGATCGCATTGAGAAGCGGCATCCCATATCGATTTGTTTTATATGTGCAGTTGACGATTAGAAGGTTCATGAACTCGCTAGCTAACTTGGTAGTCGCTGGGTGTGCCCACATTAAACAAAGCAGCCTGTTTGACTCGGGATCGATGTCGAAGCTGAAATGGAATCCCTTGTCTCTCAGCATATCGAACAGGGCTTCGTTGCTTGTTTTGTTTGCGAGTAACTTTGAACGACGAGCAGCTATGGCGTTGGCGATGTCCTTCGGTATTGCTAGTGTCCTTGTCGCTCAGCAGCATGGTGGCGTAGATTCGAGACGTGGAAACACCCGCCATTACTTGCAGGTCGACAATGTCGGTGTTGGTGGCCTCTGTAGCTCGAAGACGACGTGCTTCGCGCTGGCGGTGCGCGACGTGAATCCGAATGTCATCTGAGACTGGATGGTTGTGTACATAGCTTCCATCTCGAGTGTGTGCGACTCGCCACGCGCCCGCAGGGTTAAGCAGGTCTACAGCGACGATGCTAATGAGCATCGAGCATCCTGACCGTTTTGTCCGCCGCATCGGTCTTTTGCGATCTGCTTCAGCTATCTTCCTGGTGTTCTTTGGCTTCCCTGAGTGATCACAGGCAAATAGTCTGTAGCGAATTTCACCGTCGTCGTTGCGCTCCACCTTCTGCCTGGAGACATTGAACTTATGTGCTATCGTCCAACAGTGAATGGCTGCTTCAGCAGCTTGCTCAGACGGATACTCCTCTTGTGGTGGTGCTTCGATATGGAACTGCGAAGTACTCGACCCTCCCTCCATTTTCTGTGTCTGCAGAAGCGCAAAATTTGAAGTGAATGAGCTTATCACCGGTAGTTTTAAATACACAACCCAGCTAAGTATATTCATCAACTACGTCCTTGACTACTGACCCTGATCTATTCTGATACGCCCAGACGTCCAGGATCTACTGGTGCCACTTCTTCAGCTCCTCGTTGTCGCGGTTTCCGTCCTCAACCGAGATCCCAGGGAAGTTGTTCTTAAAGATCTCCTTGAGCTTAGACATGTAAGATTGAGATCTTCACACGCGAACGATCACTTTGGGCACACTGACGAGGTCTCCCACTTACTCGAACGATCCGAACGGGTGCTCGCCCTGCTGAAGGGTGAAGTTGGCGCACAGCGGGTTGGCAACTGCCGTGTCGCTGTACACGTCGCAGTCCGTCTCGGGCTTTATGGCGATCATGTAGTCGGCGTCCTCCGCCACCTTCGTGAGTCCGATCTCGGTGAACTTCTTGAGCTGCTTCACTTCAGGGACCGAGATGGTGCGGAACGCTGCGTGAGGAAGAGCAGGACCGTATCTTTGCCGGCCACGGAGCTCGAGTTCTTGACAACAGACACGTCAACCCTCTCCGTGATCGACGTCACGCTGGTGCGGCTCAGCGTCAAGTCGAAGTACTTGAACTCCGTGTATCTTAAGCCGTGACCGAACTCCCACTGCATCGCACAGTGGTCACCCGACGCGCACTGCGTGCTTACGCGGTGGTTGTACAAGCTCGCAAGGCAACATGGCGATTGATCACGACGCGGACATTGTTGGGCAGCTCACCAAGCAGACGCGGGCGGCCACCGACACGCATGACGATGATCTTGGTGCCAGTCGATGCCAACTCCGTGACGTACTTGATCTGTCCGGCAGACAGAACGAGGTCGTTGATATCGCCGTACGTCTTCTCCGCGTACGAGTGCTCGCCTATAACCGCGATGGTGGCTGGCCAGCTCCTTGGCCTGAGAGAGGTCGCTCTCGTTGTAGGTTCCGGTGTAGTTGAGTGACGTAACGTCACCGTCTCGTTGATGATGGCCTAGAATCCGTCCGTGACACTGATGAGCGACCAGCCTCCACTGGTAGCCGACGTTGTCGGCCGAGTGACCCGTGAGGAAAAACATTGGCCGTCTCCGGGATCGGGATACGCTGTTGTCGTTCTGCAGCAGCACGATCGACTCGCGAGCCGAGTTCAGAACAGCGGCCGTGTAGTCGTCCTTGCCGACCTGGTCCACCTGGTCGTCACTGGGCACAGCGTTATCGTACAGACCAAGCTGCAGTTTAAGATTGACCACACGATAAGCCGACTCCTCGACGGGTCGTTCGCGCTAATCGCCTTGGTGGCGTGATGAATCCGTAGTCGCTGCTGGCCATCGACGTGACGATGAACGTGCGCTTGACGGACAGCGTGGCGGCTTCCTCGTCGTTGCGAGTGAAGTGGCGGAACGTGTTGGCGTGCCCGATCTCGACGAAGTCCGCGGTCGTACTGCTGCAGCTTGCCGTCGCCGAACACCTTCTTGGCGTGCGAATTGACCTTGACCACGATGGCACCGGCCTCCTTCTCCTTACGAGTGGTGGGCAGCTCGAACGTCGTCTCGGCGGCATCCGTGTTGGTCACCGTAAACTGCGTCTGGCCGAGCACGTCGTCTCCGTCCAAGTCCTTGTCCAAAGGGTAGGGCTTGTCGGACCGCACGTTGCGGAAGAAGAACTTATCACTCCACACGGGCTCGAGCGTCCAGGCCACCTTCTTACCGGCCACCGCGATGAGCGCGTAGGCGACACTGGAGGCAACGCGGCCCTTGAGCGCGGCGTTCATAGAGAAGTAGTTACTGCCAACGATGTGCTGATTATAAAATATGTATTTTATGGGGAAATGTAATTTATTACCAACTCGTTAGTGTTTTTTGGATCTTTTTAGTCTTTTGGGGCCGTGAAGTAAAAGGACATACTTGGCGGTTCAGCCCCCCTTTCAGGGGGCTTCTGTGTCATCGCTGCGGGACTCGAACCCGGCTGTGCCGTACGGTTGGTACACCGCTAGACCACTCCACCAATGCCATCGTTTGTCAAAGCGCTTAAATCTCCGATACTAATAATTAATGTGTGGTCCACTCTCTACGCCCATTCCTATTGGTTAAATAGATATACATGTATATAGTATCCATAAAACACCGATACAAAACTTTTTTTTAATAATAAGCTTAACGTTAATACATGCATGGGCTAAACAATAGACAATCTATAGTCCTGAAGCCAACGCATCTTGATGTGACCAGTGCCTCTCAGGCTGACCGACGTTCTCGACAGATGCTTTCAGCGAAAGCGTAGCCCGTTACATGCTGCTCCTTCTGTGCACCGGTGCTCCGCTCTCGGTGCTCCCTAGCATCTCCCATCGTCGGCCTGTGTAGATAGCCGTATCTCACTGCGCCAGACGCTGTTGCGCTTTGTCATAAGCGTGTAAATGAATTGCCGAAAGATTTTCAACGGCGTTTTGATCTTTTGTCGCGTATTTGAGCATATAGTATGCCTTCTCAGGCCCTGGGCGTAGAACATAGTCAGCAAATGATAACAGCTCGCAGTGATATAAATGAAAATAGTCGTGTACCTTCAGCAGCTGTTAGAAATTTGACGTCGTGGTTAGACTTGAACGCGATGTTTATCAGGGGGATATACGCATTCAGATACTCGCAACCGATTTGACGCCGTATAGAAACTTTGTCATCTGCCGCCCACTTTGTTTCAATTACCGGTTCCTCAGGGAAAAACATCCGGCAAACAGTTCCCGTCGGAGTCCGTTTAGATGACTTAAAATAAGAACGACAGTGATGCCAATGATGGACTTGGTATTCGAGAAGCGATTGGCACAAAATCAAAGATTGCTGAGGGGCACCTCCACCACACAGCGGTAAACACGCAGGGCTAGCTCGCGCGTAATGTGTCGCAGGGCCGGACCATGAAACAGGTTCAATCTCGCATATTTTTCCAAACGACAGCGAACAACTTCATCAGCGCCATAAAAGGACAAACAATTGCTGCAAGTTGCAGTGACGGGCCTTGTAGATCCACGTGCGGGCTTTTGAAAGGCATAGGCAGCGAATGGCTCAGCAGAAACCATGTTGTCGTTCACCGCGGACATTGCGCCGTGTCGATCGGGAAGGAAGCACTCGCTATAGATTTCACATAAGCCATTAGGCGTCGACCAACCGTGTCGGATTGGCAGGTAGTATAGTAGTCGTCGACAGTTTTCGGCATGCCGTCCACCCAGATTAGCATATGTGCGTGTAAATTACCGGTGGACCCCTGCGATTCCGTAGATGAAAAATAAGCCCTAGTGACACCGAAAAGACCAGAACCGCGTTTCGAGCAATACTTTCCGTTGTCCCAGTTTAACACGACTTCAACGATAATATGCATAACGTGATGGAAATACTTGGCACACGCAACTGGGTTACTGGTAGCAATTTGCCCCAGTTTAGTCTTTGTATATTCCAGGCAGTCATGTTATGAGCTCCGGCTGGAATCTAGCAAATTGTCAGACAATTCACCGGCCAAATTCGCAATTCGATATGTTCCACTGCAATCGGGTGTTATCGTAAAAAAATATGGCTGGCTGCCCATAAGCCAACTGCATTGACATCACCTTTGCTCGCGCTTGAGTCCTTTCGTGATTTGCTCCATAAAACGATCGGAGGCCGGTGCCAATGGCCGAAAACAAATCGCGTACTGGTGGTGGTGCAAGATGAGGGTCAGGCACATGCGTATTCGACGCTATGTCGTTTCTCCGATCTTGGAGATGCTTCACATGGTTTAGGAGCTGTTCCCTATTCACGCTAGCCGCGCTGCTCATTGTTTGCGAGGTATACAGCTTAAAAAGCCCGATGCTTAGCAATTATGTCGAACGTGACTAAAGCAAATGACGGATGCCGTGCAACTCTGCGCGATGACAAACGCAGACAGTTCCGCACGAAATCTTCGAGACCAATAGACACTCGTCGGCCTTTGTCAAGCCCCCCTCGGCCGAGCGGGAACAGTTCTCAAAACGAGTACACCCAAAATTCATTATCGAAATCAGACAAAAAAGCCGATGAACGTCGAACAACGCCATCGTGCTTTTCGAGAATGCGGCGCTTGCATTCCAAAATTTGTTACTAGCGCCGCGTTAACTTGCTGCATAACCTCTTCATTTCCAGTGCGCACATTTAAATGGGCAGGCCGCGGTTCATTGTGGCGTAGATGCGACTCATCAAGCTGTTGCGCCATACCCAGATAAGTTGAGTCCTTATCGCCTCCATGAGTCGAGCCATTCTCTTTTTCCTCGTTTTCGTCATCAGCAGAATCGCTGGATTGATCGCAATCAAGTACAACGGAAGTCTGGCTAGTAAACGACTCCAGATTTGAGCGGTTCGCAACAGTGATATCTTTATACAACCGGTTGTGAGTTCGATACCAAAGGAGTTGGTCGAAAAGGCGGGAATCACGAACTTGGTATCGTTTCATCGTCTTGGCCTTCTGGATTGGGGTCATGCATCCGACCATTGTCACCCCAATTGTTCCTATTGACACAACTTCAGTAGGTAGCGTGGCTGCTGGAGGTGAAGGTTCAGAACGAAAGTAGTATACATGAGAGCCGATCGATGTGTGCTTTCCCCCTTGCACTACAGCTATAAACCTTGCCGGCTGAGCAAGGTTCACCATTGCATGTTCAGTCACTGACGAATCATCGAAACCCGGGTCCAGCTCTCCAATGAACAACCCGTTAGCAATTCCAAACTTACGCGCGTTTGTCATTTTTTTGCGCGACAGAGAATCGTGACATGGCTTACAAATCTGATGAACTACATCGCCCGGATCAGTCGATAAAATTTCATCCTTTGAGAGTAGCATTCCTGCTAACACGGGGCTTGAAGCGGGGCATCATAATGCATGATTAGTTCATTACAAAGGCTTGGAGGAGGCTTCAAGCGACGTCGCATGGTTTGCAGAAGAACCTTGCAACGGTTGATATGCTTCGTTTCGATGTCACGGGCAGAGTGAAGGTAATCACAGACACAGCAGCACTTGCTGAGTAAATACGAATTAGAGAGACGTCGTTTGCACTCTAGGAGTGGCTCTTGTTGTCGACAATGAGATGTTGGTTGAATGGCTTCCATGCAATCTGACGAGCCAAATTCAGCTTCTCGTTTACGCTGTCTTCTTCGGTCACGTTCTCGTTCGTTGTAGGTTGGATCTGCAGCCCGCGCCTCTTTTTTTCCTTGCCGCATCCTGCTCTTTCGTTTGTGGCGGCATGTTCAATCACACGTCTGAGTGACCAGTTGGTGAGGACTCGCGGGCCCTTTTCGCCACAAGCTTTGGGGGTTGCAAGGGAACGGAATACATCAATCTACTGGAAATTCGTAGGAACTCCTATGCTACCGCGGGAGATCTCAAGTTTTGCGAGAGAAACTTTCGACTTCGTACACTGCTGACACGACTTTAACCATAGCACTAGCGTCGGTAGTAGGAAATACACCTTCAACGCTACATCAAGAATCCGCGCGAGAATATTCTCTGTACTCTCGAAGCCAGTAGCTTTCCATCTGTTGATGACCAAGAATCCAAGTGAGAAAGCGACAACGACGATGATATACAACCAGTTGCAGCAGCTCAGAGAAGCCTTCCCGTTCCTCTTATCAAGATAGTGAAACAAGCGAAAGAGTGGCTCTCCAAACCCCAACAGGAAAGGAAAGCAACTGCTTCAGTTTGTATGTGCTTACTCTCGAAAAAGCAATTCACTCGCGGCTGTTTTTTTTTTACATTGGTCGGCTATAAACGCGCCACGAGATTTGACGAAGCAAAAGAAATGCTGGAGAGTTTGCCATTTTCTCTCCGAAAGGACTACATGTTATCCTTGGTGCTGTATCTTGTTCCATTCGGGTCTAAGGAGCCTGATACAATTCCAAGCGTCCCCTATCATGAAGGCGACATTTTGCACTGCAAGCACGTTACTGGGTTTAAGATCGATGCGCAGAGCTGAATCCCCAAATGTAACATCAGCAGCATGGACCGCATCATCTTGGTAAGGGCGTCGTCTTCCGCGGCGAACTTGGCTGAAAACCCTGCACGTCCTCCTTCCACTACTACTACTAGGCCGCTGCTTACGTCGTCATTGGTCGAACCGACTCTCGCGAACAACTCGCCGAAAACACTATGCTCGGAAAACCGAGCCCCGTCCATCTAGCTGAAAATCCCACCGCGGGAAGCTCGACTGAGAAGACGTCACCTCCACCAGTTACTACGACTTCGAGGCAGACGCTAACATCGCCATTGATCCAATCACCTCTTGCCCCCGTCAGCATCCCCCCCCCCCCCCGAAAACGATACGCTCTACACAGAACGAAACAACCGCTGTCCACTCGTCGCTCACGGCCGCTAAATCAAAGAAGCATGAAGAGGTGCTACCTTTGAATGGTACGTCGTCGAAGAAGCAACAGAAGAAACACGAAGCCAAAACAGCCCTGCCAGAACCAAATCCAAAGAGGCAGCGCCAGGATAAATCCCCGTCTCCGGACCACCTATCTTTTTGGTGACTAACAATTCAAGAACCACGCGGTTTCGCTATCCCGTATAAGCTCTAATACATACTGTTCCAGCTATACTCGTCACACTTGTTGAATTCGCCACCCACAATGTCCATGGCCCTTGGCACCAAACTATTCCACGCTTATTGCGGTACCGCGCGGCTTGTCATACTTGGTACACTTATTGCACTGGTCGCCACGATACTTATGATACTAGCGACTCAGCGCTATACGCGCTTACAGAAGCCGGTTTTCCGGAGGCTGCATCCTGAGCCACAAAGCAAACTCACTCATGGGCATCACCCTCGTGTGGACGAACCTTCGTGCGATATCTACGTTTTCTAATTGGCTAATATATTTCATCTATCAGAGAATATATTTCGGACTTAGCTGAGGTGGACGACACAGGCAACACGCAGGTAATTTATCGTTTTCAAAGGGGTATTATAGTCAGCTAGCACTTGAATCCAGTTCTATTGGCCCTCTCTAAAAAGATCACACGTGCTTTGTCAAGGTTATTTGTTCTTTCAAAATCGCACCTCCAGTCGCATCACTCGTTAACTCTGAAATAAATTTCAGAGATCTTATAGTTCCATCTATTACAGCATTATTAATATATATTACTGAACAACGGGAGAATATATTGCGACTGCGCTTCCGTAATATTTATTGCGAAGAAGATTTGACAAGCGTTGCATTTCTTTCATCAGATACATCGGCTCGATCAGCACTCTGTGGGCCCGTGGGAATGTTGAGATCGATGATCTTGTCCTACGAAATGTTGTCGAGGTGCTTAACGAGCGGGGCTCCTTCAACGTCTGGATGCCACAATGGCAGCGCTATGGTGTGGCGGCTACTCGTTCACCAAGTGCTACACTCAACGCAAGATCGTGGCCGCCTTCCACACGCCTAGCTCTGCTACAGCGAAGCATTCCTGCGGTCTGTGAACTACTGGACGTACGGCTACGACTTATACTCTCCGAGCAAGTTGGGCAACATACTGTACCACAACTACTCGAAGAAGCCGTCGCGCCGATGGATCCCGAGAAGAAGGAGATGAACGCCGAGATGGACGCCAGTCGCGATCGTTTCCGCGTCGGGGTCCCATTCAAGGGGCCAGTGGGCACCTTCGCGACATACATGGGTTCGCGTAGTTACTTCAAGTTCGTCAACATCTCATTCGGAGGCTGGATGAATGCCGCGAGCGTTGCAGCCAGCTGCACTGAGCACTCTTCAGAATGCCACGTAAGTGGGGGAGACCGAACGCAACGACTGGAAGCTGTGCCCCGAAGAAGTAAATTACGAAGATGACGACCGGATGCTCCAGCCATTCATTATCTGTCGATCTATCATTTATTTTAATTAAATTCTCAGTTGTGGAGGAGGAACTGCTTCGTTTTCTGACGATTATTATGTTTGAATTAGCTAGCTTGCTACCAGGCATCTACTACATGTACACCATTATCGTGGAGCTAAACTAACGTTGTGAGTACGAGCTGCTAATTATGGTATGTTCTGCTGTTTGCCTGCAGACGCGCTCAAGTCGACGGATGCGATCATTTCTGCTATCAGCAACGACTACTGCTGCCTCAGCTACCGCTGCCCCAACGGAACATGCATCCAATAAGTGAAAGACAGCTAAGTAAGGTATGAGAACTCGCCTTAAATACTATGTTTGAATGTGGGCATGTTTGTAATCGGCACTGATTTGAGTGAACATAACAAAACTCATGACCAACTCTCTTACATTGACCTCAACTATACTTCAAGTGTTTCCAAAGCAGGGGGCGAGTCCTAACTTTATGAAGTACAGTTTGGACAGCCCCTCTCCAACAAAGTTTTGGTGGAACTCTAGTTATAAAGTATTGCAAAAATTTATGAGTTTTTAAAGGTATTAAATTTGGGTGGAGTGCGGTGTTCCCTTGCTCCTTTTATGGCCTGCACCGCAGTCCTCACAAGACAAAGAGCCAAGTCGCATACATGGTGATCCGCCGCAGCTGCTACAGCAAGGAGGACCTGGAGGAAGCTCTAGATTGGGCGTACAAGGGAGAAACCTTCGCGGCAGTTGTACGAAGCTCGTCTGTACCACTTCGTATGCTCGTCAAGAAGTCGAAGGAGCTGCAGACGACCGGGAAGATCACCGAGCTTCGAAGAGGGCCAAAGCCGGCCCTTTCCGCTGAGCAGGAGTCAGATGTGTGAGAGAGAGAGAGAGAGAGAGAGAGAGAGAGAGAGAGAGAGAGAGAGAGAGAGAGAGAGAGAGAGAGAGAGAGAGAGAGAGAGAGAGAGAGAGAGAGGGGGACTCACACGAGTACACACACACGTGTACACGTTCAAGGCGTCAAGATCATCAATGTAGTCGATCAGCTCCTTTTGTGTCGAGATTCGACAGCCACGCGCTTGCATTGTTTCTTCTTCTTCTCCGCGCTCTTGATGCAAGGGCGGACAATACTAAATTTGATGTGCGCAGGCAGAGATTTAACGACGGTGAAGGCTGCATTTAGTACAGTAAAATTTTGCTACATCTGCTTTTGTTTTAGATTGTCCTTGGCTAAAACCGTTTATCGCTAAGGACTAAACGTCGCCAAGGACTAAGACGATACGGTACTTGCAGTCGATTGATGGATGTCCGTGTGATATCACCGGGAATGTATACGTGGTGATGAAGGGTCTCTATGAGCCAAGGCAATCAGGCCGCGAGTGGAACAGTGAGTTGAACCAGTGGCTGCTAAACCATGGGTATTTGCGATGCCTGACGGAGCCGTGTCTATACTACGGATTCGAGGGTAAGACAATCATGCTGGTGCTGATCTACGTTGATGACATTCTTGTGACAACCAACGACGAGGACCACAAGAAAGCACTGTTCAAAGATTTGGACAAGGTCTATGGAATCAAAGATTAGTGTCCATTGACTGACTATCTTGGGGTGGAGGTCGATCAGACAGCAGAGTGGGTACCATTTGCTACTCCAGTAGCACCTGCTCCAGTGTCATACTTTGCATGACTTCCATAATTGCAATTATTGTAGCTCCATCGCCTCCAGTCGCGAGTACTCTTGTGATGAACCGGCAATCCAATCGGACAAGGATTGTTGGACACCACATGAGGAATATATGATGTCTTATTTCCCCATTAGCGTTAGGATGGGCAGATGCAACGGTGGTATTAATGTCATTTACGCATTGAAGGCATTGATGCCATTAATGCAGCATATTTTTCAAAAGCGCAGGCAAAACGGGGGGGGGGGGGTAACTTAACCCTTTCGCGAGCCTCTTGTCTTAATTATACTATACAAGCCTAAGTAATTCGCTTCTAAAAGGGCGCAGGATGCGCCCATAAGGAAAATCATGGTACTCGTTTCGCATGCCTGTTGTAACATAGTACCTGCAGTGATTTGCAGATGCAGAACTATCATATGCATTCTACTTAATTTGTGTATGTTCTGATGACTGTCTATTGTTTGTCATAAAAGATGGTGCATTCACGGTTGAACCTGTGTAAAAGGGCACATGATGCGTCCATGTAGGCGGTGTTTTCACACCGTGTTTTGCAAACGCTATATATGGGCGATAAATGTGCCCTTCTACCGCGAAAGGGTTAAACGGGACCTTTCAGAAAATAAACTGCAAAGCTGGTAACTGGCAACATCATTTCACCAAAGTGTACGACGTGCAGAAAGTGGCGACAGTGTTCCGCCGGAACTAACACGAGTACAATCCGCTTCGGCTACCAGTGCAACTGACGTACCTCGTATCGCGCTTGGACATGCCGCGTTTGGTGATGAGTTCCTGGAGAAGATGAAGGGGGAAGCTGCAGTGCTTCTCGCTTGTCATTCGACAATATTCTTCACAGTGACCACTTCTACACCTCCACGCCCCCAGCTCCACCCAGCTTCATCCCCGCAATACGCCTCGTCGACACCCCGCGTGGGACGAGCTCACAATCGTGGCAGAAGATACTTACCCCGACGTGATGTGCCGGTACTGCTCCGTCACTCTGAGCAGGTGCCAGCCCAGCCGGAATTGGCTTAAGCACCTGGCGTCGTGTCATGCGTTGTCAAAAGCCGAGCGGATCCGAAGGCGTCATCATGGAGAACCCACGATGAAGCCAGATGGAAACGACAGAAGCGCAAGAAAGCACGCAGCCCTCGATCGCCAGCTGCCGCGCAAGATTTTGTCCTGACCAAAGTCTCTCTCTCTCTCTCAAAATGTACCGGTCACGCCATTTGCTGGAGTGTTTGGCAGCGCTGAAAAGGACCGTTTTCAAGCGGAAATAGCGAGAGGCTTCTGCGCTGCCGGACTACCGTTTCGCTCAATTGAAGTGCCCCGAATACGTCGTGCGCTCACTATTCGGCAGCCCGATATGGAAAAAAAATGCCGAATCGGAAGGCATTGACGGGGCGTCTCTTAACTTAGGAATATGAGCGCGAGATGGCAGAGCTAGTTGCGCGACTGCGTGATGAGACACATCTGTCTTTGATTTCTGATGGTTGGACCAGCGTTAATAAAGAGAAGGTGATCGACTATGTTGTTGCTTCCCCCTTCATGCGACCGCTTCTATGGTGTATAACGACTAACGACTGTCGGGGGGGGGGGGGGGGGGGGGGGGGTTGAGCAAACGTCCGAGTACGTGGCCAAAGCTATTGGTTCTGTGATCGATGAGACCAATTGAGTTGTAGGCAAAGACATCGTGGTATCAGTGACGACTGACAATGCGCCGGTAATGCAGAAGGCATGGGAAATCCTGGAAGCAACGCGACCCATTTTCTGCGACGGATGCAGTAGCCATGCACTGAATCTCATCTTGGTGGAGATTACTTCGGTCCCATGGATGACGTCAGCGTGGTCCAGGTCTGTCACATTGGCAAAGTTTATCAGGAATAGGTCCCAGCTTCTCGCGAGATTTCGGAAGCTACACAAGGAAGGAAATGAAGAGCATCGGAGGGCTCTACACCAACCCGTTTCGACAAGGTGGTACTCAAGTTGTGAGTGTATCAAGAGTGTGTTCGACAACCGCCGAACCATTAGCAAGTTGTTTCGGAAATCCAAGTTCCTGAGGAGATTTGGATAGAGGTTTGTAATGCTAGCCGAAGCTCGATCTAGTGTGAAGGACAGCAAGCTTAGGAAGCGTGTCAAGCTTGTGCACATGCTGCTGGAGCCAAGCCATCGTCATGCTTGAACAGGACACGTGTTGTATAGCGATGGTTTATTGGCAGTTCAGTCAACTGCGTCGATGCTCGGTGTATACAGAACGCATTTCGGGTGTCCCCATCACCGTCCAGGCAAGCATATTGACTTCGGTCCAGGAAAAGCGGCAACTCTTGCACACTGACACCATGGGGAACTCATTTCTTCTTGACCACACCAAGTTAATTTCAGCCTTCGTCGACGAAGATTTGGCTAACAGTATCGATTCGATCATGAAAATCGCAAACCGACTTGGGTTCGTGTCAATGCCAGCCGAGCAGGAGCAGATTGCAAACGACAGGACGAGTAGTCTCGCCAACCTGGTCTTCGACATCGCCAAGCAGTTCCTTGGTGTCGTAGCACGCGTTGCTGACACGAACGGAGAGTTTTTGCTAATTGAAGGTGCCGAGGCACTGCCCGATTGGGTCACCCCTGAAGAAAGCGATCGCCAAGTAGTAGTAAACGGTTGTGCGCGTTTTCACGTGGTTATCTGTGTATCGACACTCAAACAATGTACTGTATCCACCCCAGAAGCGGACGGTCCACTATTTGAGCTACCCTACAGGCTTCCTCGTGCGTTCGCATCCGTCGGAAATGAATGGCTCCCCCTGCATGGGCGACATGTCGGCCTTGGTGACGGCACGCCCGCTGCTTCAGCTTCTTTGCTAGTTAGGTGGTCTTGGTTAGCTCTTTGTCGGGCCACTAACCCCTTCTCCGAGCAGCTGCCGTGGTCCGGGGCCACGGCAGTTCCGGCCAGTACGCCTGGAGTCTGCGATCTTTGTATGCTGCTGCGCCTTGTGCCGACCCCATTGACCCCCTTTCCTTGGCGAAGAGTCTTCCGCGCCGTTCCCCCCTTCGAATGCCCGCGCCTCGCCTTCGAGGCGTCCCCCGGCGCGATGCTGTAGTCATCAGACCGCTGGGAGTCGTCGGCTGAGCACTGAGCTACTTTGGTTCGTCCGCGTCCGTAGCCGAGCTGTGCCCTGACAGATTTTCAGCCCGGAGACCATTGGCCTCTACGGTTTTATCCGCTATAGAACAGGGGGCGTCCGCGTCTTCCGCTTTAGCGCCCCCGAGAACGACACCGTTGTGCCACTCCCCCGGAGGGGGTCACCCCAACCCGACCAGGATCTATCGCCAAGTGTTTGTGGTAAATGGGAAGCTGCACATTGTTGAGGTGAGATGCAGACATCAATAATCGTGTGGTTTTTACTCTTTTGTTACTCCAAAGTCGTTTGGTTGTTACTCTAGTGCTACTCCATTTTCGTGCTCCGCGAATGTCGTTCTCCACCGGTTGGGTCAACATTCACCCATGGTGACATATGTTTTCAGCAATTATTAAGTATTAGGTCCGTTAGTATAGATCTAAAACAGATTTAATTATCACGAAATTACAAAGTATCCAAAAATATGTTTATCCAGGAGTCTGGAACCCACCTACTGTAAGACACTCCAGTGGACGCCTCCCAAAAATAGCTTCAGACCGGCTTAAAGTGTTTCTCTAAATTCGTCTCTAAATATAAATTGTGTAGAGGTCAATATATGTGAAAGGTCGGCCTGATATGCGGTCCAGTTGCTATATTAGGGTTATTCATACTGAAATCAAGTCAAAGTTTATGCAGTTGCACAATGGAACGGTGAAGCGACCCATTTGTCAGTCGACTTTGGAGGTTGCGGAAGCTAGCAATACCCTTGGGTGTTGCGGTTGCTGACGAAGGCAGAGTTTCCTATTGCAGTAGTGTAACTATAGATAGATCCGGCCGGGAGCTCGGGAAGAGGGAGTTCAAACTCCCCTCATGCTCAAATCTCCTCGCCGCAGCTAAAACCTCGAAGCCCCACTAGGACGTGCCCCAATGGCTCCCACCTATTTTTACCTTCGCCCTGGAAGTTGGCTTCGCGTACTGGAAGGCAGAAGTCCCTGTGACGCGCGGCGGCAACGCGAAAGTCAAACTGGTTCGCAGTGGGCGCTGGGTGGAGGAAGAGGTGGAGTCGGTCGAACTGTCCTTTGATGAGCTGTCCCCCAGGTCTGTGTCTGCCGAAGAAGCTCTAGACGGCGCCGGCACATTCGTTGGAGGGGTCATTTGTACGCCAAGGGTCGGTGCCGGAGGAACTCGTGTCTGGGAATATGGCTTGGTGGGCGGCTACAGATGGGAGAAGAATCAGAAGCAAGGGTGGCTCGATGTCAATGTTCGCGGTTCTGACGCGAGGCAACTGGAAATTTTCCAGAGTGGCCAGTTCGCAGCTGCCCAGGGTGCAGAGCCAGAGAGTGTCGAATGAAGATCTAGATTCAGGGTGGTACAGGAACGGTGCACTCGAAAGTGCTGACTGGTTGAAGATCGCGCGGACGGTTACTCGGAACACGTATACGCTCACAGGCACGGAGGCGTCCCACCCGAAACAAGGATTCGGGATGGAGGTATAGCGCCCAGTCCGGCCGCCGACTTTCCTTTGCGGCAGGTACCCATATGAAGGGGCCAAACGCTTCCGGTAGAATGTATCCCGGAATGCGGCCTGCCCATACGAGCCGAGTGATCACCCAGTGCCTCAAGATCAAGATCCCCCGAACAACACTGCAGAAGTCCAGACGAAGAACACCCTGTACATCCCGAATGATGAAGGACAACCTGAATGACCAAGGTGCCACCCCGGATGGGTGTCACCCCGGATGGCAAGTGTACCCGAGTACAAGCCGACCAATCAACGAAGCCCCAGGGGCGTGCCAAATCAGGCACCCATGCGAACATGAGACCAAGATCCAGACAGTGCTACGCCTAAGCCAGAGATCTTCAAGACAAGCCAATCAAGTGGTGACAGCGCGCCAGCGCACGAAGTGCGATTGCTCAAGGCTGCAGTCAGTGCAAGATGAGTGAGCGGTCCACCGCGAGTTCAACATACTCCCAAGTATAATGAAACTCAGTCATCCGGGAGGAGTGCATGCAATTCGAGCAAAGGAGACCGCCGAAAACCCAGATACCAAGAAAGAAAGAAAGAAATGATAGCCAAAGAGAGAGAGAGAGATACGAGATAATCAGAGTTTGTTTTGCCTTCCAGAGCCCAAGTGGACTTCGTGTCTATTTGCCATTGACCCTGGAGAGTATATTCGCCGAGGACGACGACGCCATATTTCTGCTACCCAAAGGAGAATCCAAAGGAAGGTCCGGGAGCCGCGGACACCAACGGACGTCCAAGGTCGTGCAACCGCACAAGGAACTCTCACCTACACGCTTCAAATCAATTTGGGTACCCAAATAGGCTGCTTTCGGGTTGGTCTACCCATTTCATATCCCTAAATTGCCTGTGGACACTCGAAAGAGGACCCTTGCATTTCATATTCCATCTGTAGTTTCAGGAGGTTGTAGCAATCACCCCCTGAGATCCAAGTTAGATTGCTTGTTTTAGGACTATATTTGTGGTTCCCTCGTTCATTCGAGGGTGGTGCGCGTTGGGCAGCCCGGATTTCTCTGTATCCGGGTTGTAACCTAGAGTTGACAGACTGCATATTATACATACAAACTCTGTATTGTTATTGGTTATTTTGAGAGTGGTTGTTTGGGGAAAGGTCTTTGCTCGTAAGCTTGCCTCCATTCGGGATCTCCCAGTTGAAAGGAACCTGGAAGTTCTCTGTATTCTTGTATCTAATTGATTGTTACATTTCCGGTTGAAAGACGGTCCGCCGAATTAATCGACACCTATAGGGATTGCACAAGGTCACACGCCGACTCGAGTCATTCTACTGTGTGTTTCGAGTTATCCGGGGCTGGTCCATTCTGGAATACCAGTCTTTTAACCCCGGACGCGCTATACATCTTGGACGATAAAAGTGTTCACCCGCTTCGTCTCAGTTCCGTTGTGTCGATTGTGTGATCTCAGCATCCTTCACGCAAGATATTGCCGTCGAGGTGTACGCCCTTCAGCCATGCTATGGAAGAAGCACCAGTCTCGTCATGTTCGAGGAGGTGAAGCAGATGCATGAGCATGTGTACAAACTGTTCAATGGAGTTGATGGAACGGCAGTGCGGGACACAAAGGTTCTCCTGAGCGACATGGGAGGAAGGCTTATCGACGAGTCTGACATCCTTCCCCTTCTGGATATTACAAGCGTCGAAGTAGTAGCAGTGAGCATCGAGCACATTCTTGACTATGTGTACTACAACGAAGGTGAACGCTTTCATCCATCGGGCAAGAAGTTCGGCGATACTATATTCGATATAGCGGGTGACCAAGCCGGCACGGATGCTGGATCGGGCTCCCGCGGCACAGAAGTAGTGTTTAGCGATGGCCTCAGCGACTCTGACGATGATGATAATGCTCCATCGGCAACAGTGAGAAGGCCTAGCGTGACGATCCAGTCGGATACGAAGCGTAGGCGTTTGAACGCGCCAGTTGCTGCTCCATCAAAAACAACCACAGTGACTTCACAGCTCGAACAAGATGTGGACACTCTCATTTCTCTTCAGCGCCGTGGATTAGAACCAATTAGTGCGCTTCGACCAGGGAACCGACAAGAATCAGTTTAATCCTACGGGAATGCAGTCGTCGATCCACCTGGCTCTCGTAAACGGTAAGCAACTATGACGGCACAACGATTTGTGGAGTTTGTACAGATTTACTGGAGGCAGTTTGGCTTCTATCACACTCTGCTGTTCTGCACTATTTGGATGGGATTTTGGAATGCGGGGGCTGTCAATCCTTCATTTTATTAGAGTGATGGAACAGGAGAAGCGAGACCGCGTTCGCAGAAGTGATATGAGTAATTTTTCACGCAAGAACAATTTACCAATGCCGCCAAAGAATGTGGAATTCTCGGATCTAATGGGGGCTGTCGGGGTGCTCTGCACCCTTACACGGCAACTGTATAAGCCTGTTGTACATGAAACGCTGGCTGCTGCAACACATTTTTTCAGAGATCTTCGGGTTAGTGAAATACCAACATCTCAGGTAGCGACGGCCGAAATCGCTGCGTGGATTGACGATCGGCTGGAGCTGTTTCGCATTCTCATAGCTGGAGAAGATTGGCCGGAAGTCGCCAAGATCAAGTCTCACTTCAGCGCGGCTCACGAATCGTTTGTACGGGTCCACCAATGAATTCTCCGAAGGAATCTCATCGCGTCTATAAGGGAGGCAAGAGCAGGAACAACACGCCATGACCAGCGGCCGCGAGAGAACTCGCATTCGGAGAAGCGTGTGGCGATCCCGGCGGATGTCCGGAATGCTCTGCCGAACCAAGCTAACAAGGAACTCTGCTTGCGAATTTTGTCCGCCCAGGGCTGTCGGGGCAAAAACGGCAACTGCGTCATCAAGAAACTGTGCCACTTTAAGCCAGCCGTGTTGCCGGATAATGTGCGCGATTTCATCACTAGTAATTATGGAGGACTGTCGGAGAATATGCAATGACTAGGTTTGGAGTCGGCTCGGCACTTACTTAATTCGGACTATCCGCGCTTAAATCAATATCTGTCATCATGTTTGACATCCCACGAACCGCTCCGAAAGTCCATGCCTTCTAGCCAGTCTACCGGACCGATCCGAAAGCTCATGCTGGCGATCCCGTCAACCCTTGGACCGCTCACCCGACTCAAGTCGGCGAGCCCGTCAACCTTCGAACCACTCAGTCGACTCAAGTCGACGAGCCCGATCACCATCGATAATCGATCGCCGCAGGGGTTGCCCTCGGTGGGACTACCTGCGCAAACCGCAGACACGTTTACCGCTAGTCGAGCTGTTCAATCACTACAACATCGTTTTGAGAAGACCACAGTAGTCCGTCAACGTTTGGAGAAACTGCAATTAAAGTTTGTTGCGACCGAATTCAACAAGGCTTTAAGGACGCACAACCTCTCACCTCCAAAACCTACGGCCAATTTCGTCAAAAATAATGGTGTCACAGCATATTTGATCGACCGCAACAAACCAGCCGTTTTCGCGAGTACATCCGGCGATCGGTTACCAGCGCTGCAAGGAATTACCTGTAGTCCCTTTGGCGCAGTGCAGAAGGGTGAGGTTGATTTAACTGTTGATGCCCGCATCATCCATGATCTCTCATTTCCGCAAGGCGACTCGGTGAATGACAACACGTTGGCTGATCATGAAGTAGCGGTTTGTTATGATGGACCGGACCGCTGCGAAAGCTCATGCTGGCGATCCCGTCAACCCTTGGACCGCTCACCCGACTCAAGTCGGCGAGCCCGTCAACCTTCGAACCACTCAGTCGACTCAAGTCGACGAGCCCGATCACCATCGATAATCGATCGCCGCAGGGGTTGCCCTCGGTGGGACTACCTGCGCAAACCGCAGACACGTTTACCGCTAGTCGAGCTGTTCAATCACTACAACATCGTTTTGAGAAGACCACAGTAGTCCGTCAACGTTTGGAGAAACTGCAATTAAAGTTTGTTGCGACCGAATTCAACAAGGCTTTAAGGACGCACAACCTCTCACCTCCAAAACCTACGGCCAATTTCGTCAAAAATAATGGTGTCACAGCATATTTGATCGACCGCAACAAACAAGCCGTTTTCGCGAGTACATCCGGCGATCGGTTACCAGCGCTGCAAGGAATTACCTGTAGTCCCTTTGGCGCAGTGCAGAAGGGTGAGGTTGATTTAACTGTTGATGCCCGCATCATCCATGATCTCTCATTTCCGCAAGGCGACTCGGTGAATGACAACACGTTGGCTGATCATGAAGTAGCGGTTTGTTATGATGGACCGGACCGCTGCGAAAGCTCATGCTGGCGATCCCGTCAACCCTTGGACCGCTCACCCGACTCAAGTCGGCGAGCCCGTCAACCTTCGAACCACTCAGTCGACTCAAGTCGACGAGCCCGATCACCATCGATAATCGATCGCCGCAGGGGTTGCCCTCGGTGGGACTACCTGCGCAAACCGCAGACACGTTTACCGCTAGTCGAGCTGTTCAATCACTACAACATCGTTTTGAGAAGACCACAGTAGTCCGTCAACGTTTGGAGAAACTGCAATTAAAGTTTGTTGCGACCGAATTCAACAAGGCTTTACGGACGCACAACCTCTCACCTCCAAAACCTACGGCCAATTTCGTCAAAAATAATGGTGTCACAGCATATTTGATCGACCGCAACAAACAAGCCGTTTTCGCGAGTACATCCGGCGATCGGTTACCAGCGCTGCAAGGAATTACCTGTAGTCCCTTTGGCGCAGTGCAGAAGGGTGAGGTTGATTTAACTGTTGATGCCCGCATCATCCATGATCTCTCATTTCCGCAAGGCGACTCGGTGAATGACAACACGTTGGCTGATCATGAAGTAGCGGTTTGTTATGATGGACCGGACCGCTGCGAAAGCTCATGCTGGCGATCCCGTCAACCCTTGGACCGCTCACCCGACTCAAGTCGGCGAGCCCGTCAACCTTCGAACCACTCAGTCGACTCAAGTCGACGAGCCCGATCACCATCGATAATCGATCGCCGCAGGGGTTGCCCTCGGTGGGACTACCTGCGCAAACCGCAGACACGTTTACCGCTAGTCGAGCTGTTCAATCACTACAACATCGTTTTGAGAAGACCACAGTAGTCCGTCAACGTTTGGAGAAACTGCAATTAAAGTTTGTTGCGACCGAATTCAACAAGGCTTTAAGGACGCACAACCTCTCACCTCCAAAACCTACGGCCAATTTCGTCAAAAATAATGGTGTCACAGCATATTTGATCGACCGCAACAAACAAGCCGTTTTCGCGAGTACATCCGGCGATCGGTTACCAGCGCTGCAAGGAATTACCTGTAGTCCCTTTGGCGCAGTGCAGAAGGGTGAGGTTGATTTAACTGTTGATGCCCGCATCATCCATGATCTCTCATTTCCGCAAGGCGACTCGGTGAATGACAACACGTTGGCTGATCATGAAGTAGCGGTTTGTTATGATGGACCGGACCGCTGCGAAAGCTCATGCTGGCGATCCCGTCAACCCTTGGACCGCTCACCCGACTCAAGTCGGCGAGCCCGTCAACCTTCGAACCACTCAGTCGACTCAAGTCGACGAGCCCGATCACCATCGATAATCGATCGCCGCAGGGGTTGCCCTCGGTGGGACTACCTGCGCAAACCGCAGACACGTTTACCGCTAGTCGAGCTGTTCAATCACTACAACATCGTTTTGAGAAGACCACAGTAGTCCGTCAACGTTTGGAGAAACTGCAATTAAAGTTTGTTGCGACCGAATTCAACAAGGCTTTAAGGACGCACAACCTCTCACCTCCAAAACCTACGGCCAATTTCGTCAAAAATAATGGTGTCACAGCATATTTGATCGACCGCAACAAACAAGCCGTTTTCGCGAGTACATCCGGCGATCGGTTACCAGCGCTGCAAGGAATTACCTGTAGTCCCTTTGGCGCAGTGCAGAAGGGTGAGGTTGATTTAACTGTTGATGCCCGCATCATCCATGATCTCTCATTTCCGCAAGGCGACTCGGTGAATGACAACACGTTGGCTGATCATGAAGTAGCGGTTTGTTATGATGGACCGGACCGCTGCGAAAGCTCATGCTGGCGATCCCGTCAACCCTTGGACCGCTCACCCGACTCAAGTCGGCGAGCCCGTCAACCTTCGAACCACTCAGTCGACTCAAGTCGACGAGCCCGATCACCATCGATAATCGATCGCCGCAGGGGTTGCCCTCGGTGGGACTACCTGCGCAAACCGCAGACACGTTTACCGCTAGTCGAGCTGTTCAATCACTACAACATCGTTTTGAAAAGACCACAGTAGTCCGTCAACGTTTGGAGAAACTGCAATTAAAGTTTGTTGCGACCGAATTCAACAAGGCTTTAAGGACGCACAACCTCTCACCTCCAAAACCTACGGCCAATTTCGTCAAAAATAATGGTGTCACAGCATATTTGATCGACCGCAACAAACAAGCCGTTTTCGCGAGTACATCCGGCGATCGGTTACCAGCGCTGCAAGGAATTACCTGTAGTCCCTTTGGCGCAGTGCAGAAGGGTGAGGTTGATTTAACTGTTGATGCCCGCATCATCCATGATCTCTCATTTCCGCAAGGCGACTCGGTGAATGACAACACGTTGGCTGATCATGAAGTAGCGGTTTGTTATGATGGACCGGACCGCTGCGAAAGCTCATGCTGGCGATCCCGTCAACCCTTGGACCGCTCACCCGACTCAAGTCGGCGAGCCCGTCAACCTTCGAACCACTCAGTCGACTCAAGTCGACGAGCCCGATCACCATCGATAATCGATCGCCGCAGGGGTTGCCCTCGGTGGGACTACCTGCGCAAACCGCAGACACGTTTACCGCTAGTCGAGCTGTTCAATCACTACAACATCGTTTTGAGAAGACCACAGTAGTCCGTCAACGTTTGGAGAAACTGCAATTAAAGTTTGTTGCGACCGAATTCAACAAGGCTTTAAGGACGCACAACCTCTCACCTCCAAAACCTACGGCCAATTTCGTCAAAAATAATGGTGTCACAGCATATTTGATCGACCGCAACAAACAAGCCGTTTTCGCGAGTACATCCGGCGATCGGTTACCAGCGCTGCAAGGAATTACCTGTAGTCCCTTTGGCGCAGTGCAGAAGGGTGAGGTTGATTTAACTGTTGATGCCCGCATCATCCATGATCTCTCATTTCCGCAAGGCGACTCGGTGAATGACAACACGTTGGCTGATCATGAAGTAGCGGTTTGTTATGATGGACCGGACCGCTGCGAAAGCTCATGCTGGCGATCCCGTCAACCCTTGGACCGCTCACCCGACTCAAGTCGGCGAGCCCGTCAACCTTCGAACCACTCAGTCGACTCAAGTCGACGAGCCCGATCACCATCGATAATCGATCGCCGCAGGGGTTGCCCTCGGTGGGACTACCTGCGCAAACCGCAGACACGTTTACCGCTAGTCGAGCTGTTCAATCACTACAACATCGTTTTGAGAAGACCACAGTAGTCCGTCAACGTTTGGAGAAACTGCAATTAAAGTTTGTTGCGACCGAATTCAACAAGGCTTTAAGGACGCACAACCTCTCACCTCCAAAACCTACGGCCAATTTCGTCAAAAATAATGGTGTCACAGCATATTTGATCGACCGCAACAAACAAGCCGTTTTCGCGAGTACATCCGGCGATCGGTTACCAGCGCTGCAAGGAATTACCTGTAGTCCCTTTGGCGCAGTGCAGAAGGGTGAGGTTGATTTAACTGTTGATGCCCGCATCATCCATGATCTCTCATTTCCGCAAGGCGACTCGGTGAATGACAACACGTTGGCTGATCATGAAGTAGCGGTTTGTTATGATGGACCGGACCGCTGCGAAAGCTCATGCTGGCGATCCCGTCAACCCTTGGACCGCTCACCCGACTCAAGTCGGCGAGCCCGTCAACCTTCGAACCACTCAGTCGACTCAAGTCGACGAGCCCGATCACCATCGATAATCGATCGCCGCAGGGGTTGCCCTCGGTGGGACTACCTGCGCAAACCGCAGACACGTTTACCGCTAGTCGAGCTGTTCAATCACTACAACATCGTTTTGAGAAGACCACAGTAGTCCGTCAACGTTTGGAGAAACTGCAATTAAAGTTTGTTGCGACCGAATTCAACAAGGCTTTAAGGACGCACAACCTCTCACCTCCAAAACCTACGGCCAATTTCGTCAAAAATAATGGTGTCACAGCATATTTGATCGACCGCAACAAACAAGCCGTTTTCGCGAGTACATCCGGCGATCGGTTACCAGCGCTGCAAGGAATTACCTGTAGTCCCTTTGGCGCAGTGCAGAAGGGTGAGGTTGATTTAACTGTTGATGCCCGCATCATCCATGATCTCTCATTTCCGCAAGGCGACTCGGTGAATGACAACACGTTGGCTGATCATGAAGTAGCGGTTTGTTATGATGGACCGGACCGCTGCGAAAGCTCATGCTGGCGATCCCGTCAACCCTTGGACCGCTCACCCGACTCAAGTCGGCGAGCCCGTCAACCTTCGAACCACTCAGTCGACTCAAGTCGACGAGCCCGATCACCATCGATAATCGATCGCCGCAGGGGTTGCCCTCGGTGGGACTACCTGCGCAAACCGCAGACACGTTTACCGCTAGTCGAGCTGTTCAATCACTACAACATCGTTTTGAGAAGACCACAGTAGTCCGTCAACGTTTGGAGAAACTGCAATTAAAGTTTGTTGCGACCGAATTCAACAAGGCTTTAAGGACGCACAACCTCTCACCTCCAAAACCTACGGCCAATTTCGTCAAAAATAATGGTGTCACAGCATATTTGATCGACCGCAACAAACAAGCCGTTTTTGCGAGTACATCCGGCGATCGGTTACCAGCGCTGCAAGGAATTACCTGTAGTCCCTTTGGCGCAGTGCAGAAGGGTGAGGTTGATTTAACTGTTGATGCCCGCATCATCCATGATCTCTCATTTCCGCAAGGCGACTCGGTGAATGACAACACGTTGGCTGATCATGAAGTAGCGGTTTGTTATGATGGACCGGACCGCTGCGAAAGCTCATGCTGGCGATCCCGTCAACCCTTGGACCGCTCACCCGACTCAAGTCGGCGAGCCCGTCAACCTTCGAACCACTCAGTCGACTCAAGTCGACGAGCCCGATCACCATCGATAATCGATCGCCGCAGGGGTTGCCCTCGGTGGGACTACCTGCGCAAACCGCAGACACGTTTACCGCTAGTCGAGCTGTTCAATCACTACAACATCGTTTTGAAAAGACCACAGTAGTCCGTCAACGTTTGGAGAAACTGCAATTAAAGTTTGTTGCGACCGAATTCAACAAGGCTTTAAGGACGCACAACCTCTCACCTCCAAAACCTACGGCCAATTTCGTCAAAAATAATGGTGTCACAGCATATTTGATCGACCGCAACAAACAAGCCGTTTTCGCGAGTACATCCGGCGATCGGTTACCAGCGCTGCAAGGAATTACCTGTAGTCCCTTTGGCGCAGTGCAGAAGGGTGAGGTTGATTTAACTGTTGATGCCCGCATCATCCATGATCTCTCATTTCCGCAAGGCGACTCGGTGAATGACAACACGTTGGCTGATCATGAAGTAGCGGTTTGTTATGATGGACCGGACCGCTGCGAAAGCTCATGCTGGCGATCCCGTCAACCCTTGGACCGCTCACCCGACTCAAGTCGGCGAGCCCGTCAACCTTCGAACCACTCAGTCGACTCAAGTCGACGAGCCCGATCACCATCGATAATCGATCGCCGCAGGGGTTGCCCTCGGTGGGACTACCTGCGCAAACCGCAGACACGTTTACCGCTAGTCGAGCTGTTCAATCACTACAACATCGTTTTGAGAAGACCACAGTAGTCCGTCAACGTTTGGAGAAACTGCAATTAAAGTTTGTTGCGACCGAATTCAACAAGGCTTTAAGGACGCACAACCTCTCACCTCCAAAACCTACGGCCAATTTCGTCAAAAATAATGGTGTCACAGCATATTTGATCGACCGCAACAAACAAGCCGTTTTCGCGAGTACATCCGGCGATCGGTTACCAGCGCTGCAAGGAATTACCTGTAGTCCCTTTGGCGCAGTGCAGAAGGGTGAGGTTGATTTAACTGTTGATGCCCGCATCATCCATGATCTCTCATTTCCGCAAGGCGACTCGGTGAATGACAACACGTTGGCTGATCATGAAGTAGCGGTTTGTTATGATGGACCGGACCGCTGCGAAAGCTCATGCTGGCGATCCCGTCAACCCTTGGACCGCTCACCCGACTCAAGTCGGCGAGCCCGTCAACCTTCGAACCACTCAGTCGACTCAAGTCGACGAGCCCGATCACCATCGATAATCGATCGCCGCAGGGGTTGCCCTCGGTGGGACTACCTGCGCAAACCGCAGACACGTTTACCGCTAGTCGAGCTGTTCAATCACTACAACATCGTTTTGAGAAGACCACAGTAGTCCGTCAACGTTTGGAGAAACTGCAATTAAAGTTTGTTGCGACCGAATTCAACAAGGCTTTAAGGACGCACAACCTCTCACCTCCAAAACCTACGGCCAATTTCGTCAAAAATAATGGTGTCACAGCATATTTGATCGACCGCAACAAACAAGCCGTTTTCGCGAGTACATCCGGCGATCGGTTACCAGCGCTGCAAGGAATTACCTGTAGTCCCTTTGGCGCAGTGCAGAAGGGTGAGGTTGATTTAACTGTTGATGCCCGCATCATCCATGATCTCTCATTTCCGCAAGGCGACTCGGTGAATGACAACACGTTGGCTGATCATGAAGTAGCGGTTTGTTATGATGGACCGGACCGCTGCGAAAGCTCATGCTGGCGATCCCGTCAACCCTTGGACCGCTCACCCGACTCAAGTCGGCGAGCCCGTCAACCTTCGAACCACTCAGTCGACTCAAGTCGACGAGCCCGATCACCATCGATAATCGATCGCCGCAGGGGTTGCCCTCGGTGGGACTACCTGCGCAAACCGCAGACACGTTTACCGCTAGTCGAGCTGTTCAATCACTACAACATCGTTTTGAGAAGACCACAGTAGTCCGTCAACGTTTGGAGAAACTGCAATTAAAGTTTGTTGCGACCGAATTCAACAAGGCTTTAAGGACGCACAACCTCTCACCTCCAAAACCTACGGCCAATTTCGTCAAAAATAATGGTGTCACAGCATATTTGATCGACCGCAACAAACAAGCCGTTTTCGCGAGTACATCCGGCGATCGGTTACCAGCGCTGCAAGGAATTACCTGTAGTCCCTTTGGCGCAGTGCAGAAGGGTGAGGTTGATTTAACTGTTGATGCCCGCATCATCCATGATCTCTCATTTCCGCAAGGCGACTCGGTGAATGACAACACGTTGGCTGATCATGAAGTAGCGGTTTGTTATGATGGACCGGACCGCTGCGAAAGCTCATGCTGGCGATCCCGTCAACCCTTGGACCGCTCACCCGACTCAAGTCGGCGAGCCCGTCAACCTTCGAACCACTCAGTCGACTCAAGTCGACGAGCCCGATCACCATCGATAATCGATCGCCGCAGGGGTTGCCCTCGGTGGGACTACCTGCGCAAACCGCAGACACGTTTACCGCTAGTCGAGCTGTTCAATCACTACAACATCGTTTTGAGAAGACCACAGTAGTCCGTCAACGTTTGGAGAAACTGCAATTAAAGTTTGTTGCGACCGAATTCAACAAGGCTTTAAGGACGCACAACCTCTCACCTCCAAAACCTACGGCCAATTTCGTCAAAAATAATGGTGTCACAGCATATTTGATCGACCGCAACAAACAAGCCGTTTTCGCGAGTACATCCGGCGATCGGTTACCAGCGCTGCAAGGAATTACCTGTAGTCCCTTTGGCGCAGTGCAGAAGGGTGAGGTTGATTTAACTGTTGATGCCCGCATCATCCATGATCTCTCATTTCCGCAAGGCGACTCGGTGAATGACAACACGTTGGCTGATCATGAAGTAGCGGTTTGTTATGATGGACCGGACCGCTGCGAAAGCTCATGCTGGCGATCCCGTCAACCCTTGGACCGCTCACCCGACTCAAGTCGGCGAGCCCGTCAACCTTCGAACCACTCAGTCGACTCAAGTCGACGAGCCCGATCACCATCGATAATCGATCGCCGCAGGGGTTGCCCTCGGTGGGACTACCTGCGCAAACCGCAGACACGTTTACCGCTAGTCGAGCTGTTCAATCACTACAACATCGTTTTGAGAAGACCACAGTAGTCCGTCAACGTTTGGAGAAACTGCAATTAAAGTTTGTTGCGACCGAATTCAACAAGGCTTTAAGGACGCACAACCTCTCACCTCCAAAACCTACGGCCAATTTCGTCAAAAATAATGGTGTCACAGCATATTTGATCGACCGCAACAAACAAGCCGTTTTCGCGAGTACATCCGGCGATCGGTTACCAGCGCTGCAAGGAATTACCTGTAGTCCCTTTGGCGCAGTGCAGAAGGGTGAGGTTGATTTAACTGTTGATGCCCGCATCATCCATGATCTCTCATTTCCGCAAGGCGACTCGGTGAATGACAACACGTTGGCTGATCATGAAGTAGCGGTTTGTTATGATGGACCGGACCGCTGCGAAAGCTCATGCTGGCGATCCCGTCAACCCTTGGACCGCTCACCCGACTCAAGTCGGCGAGCCCGTCAACCTTCGAACCACTCAGTCGACTCAAGTCGACGAGCCCGATCACCATCGATAATCGATCGCCGCAGGGGTTGCCCTCGGTGGGACTACCTGCGCAAACCGCAGACACGTTTACCGCTAGTCGAGCTGTTCAATCACTACAACATCGTTTTGAGAAGACCACAGTAGTCCGTCAACGTTTGGAGAAACTGCAATTAAAGTTTGTTGCGACCGAATTCAACAAGGCTTTAAGGACGCACAACCTCTCACCTCCAAAACCTACGGCCAATTTCGTCAAAAATAATGGTGTCACAGCATATTTGATCGACCGCAACAAACAAGCCGTTTTCGCGAGTACATCCGGCGATCGGTTACCAGCGCTGCAAGGAATTACCTGTAGTCCCTTTGGCGCAGTGCAGAAGGGTGAGGTTGATTTAACTGTTGATGCCCGCATCATCCATGATCTCTCATTTCCGCAAGGCGACTCGGTGAATGACAACACGTTGGCTGATCATGAAGTAGCGGTTTGTTATGATGGGCCAGATGCCCTCGCACATCGCTGTTCGAAGGTCGCAAAAGATTTCCCCGGGTTGCAACGCATGATGGCCGGGGATGTAAATGGCGCCTTCCGAAATACCCCTATGTCGGCAGACCATGTCGGACGCTTTGCAGGCACCATTCCTGAACTGGGCATACTGGTAATTGATCTGTGCTGCCCATTTGGATTGAAGAATTCTTCTTCGTCTTACTGGGTGGCGGGCGCAGCGATCGGACACCTCTACGAGAACATGGCTCCTAAATGGTCACTTCAACCAGATGAAGGGAAATACAACTTCGACGCTAAAATTTGGTGCGACGATCACATTGCAATCGAACCCGATATCGGATCCCGATTATCAGAAGCTCAAATCGCGCTTCGATCGGCCATGACGAGTATACTCGGCTCATACGCGTGCAATAACAAGACGCGAATGTCAAAGTTCTTGCCGAAAAGCTGAAGGATATCCTATCGCAGAGTAACCCCAAACGATTTCGAGTTTCGGCATACGTGACGGACATGGGCGTTCAAGTTGATAATTACAGTTGTGGGGTCTTTGTCCTGCTCGCATTCGAACATTTCACAGGAAGTTCAACACTTGGTCATCTCAGTAAGCAGTTACTAGCGTACGTGCGCTATCGATACCTACTGCTTTGTGTTTAATTCTACGGAGAAATAAAACACGACATGCATTTACTTCTAAGAATCAATCTACGTGAAGTATTTCGTAAATGTTTTTCTTCTTCTTCTTGGAACGCTTTAGCCCCGATAAAGTAACTCCATACGTTAACTAGTCGGGCACACGGTTCACGGGTACACGTTCCTCCGATGATTAAAACTCCCAGCACAAATGCCGACTGGGACAGTCGGGATACATGTACCCGACTGGACCCGACGGGCCCCGACTGGACCGAGACAGAACCCAACGGATCCTGAGCACCAGACTAGGACATGCTACCGTTGTGTGAGCTCGATTTAGACTCGAATCGAGTTCTCTGCTGCTAGGAAGACTAGGCTGCACATATTACCAAGCGCATTTGGCAGCGTTGCGCTAACCCCCAGCACAAATGCCGACTGGGACAGTCGGGATAAATGTACCCGACTGGACCCGACGGACCCCGACTGGACATACTGCGCATCCGGCCTGTATTTGCATCCGACTATACGTATACATATTAACTGTCGAGATTTACCGGCTCTATTGCCAGTCGGGATCAGTCGGGTCGAGTCGGTGTCAGTCGGGCACAAATGCCTCGTCACATGAATCCCAGTCGGGGACAGCATCACGTGCCATAATTTAATAAGCTACAGAAGGAATCATGTATCTCCTGTGAAGGTTGGACTAGACCGACATGCTGCAGGGGTGGAAAAAGGGGGCTGCTACAAAGAGAACTTCTTCAGACCGAATTCATACATCATTTGGACATGAAAATTAGCGCCGTGGCGCCGTGCGGCTAGCATGGATCTAGCACCAGGCTAATTGCATGTGCGCCAGCATCAACCCTTTGAGGGTTGATGGGTCGTCCCCAAGGGTCGTTCCCGCAAATCGTAAACGCCAAAACGAAAAATAAGTTATTTCTGGTTTGCAGGTTGTTGGATAGACCCAATTCCTGCAAACCACAAAACAGACCGCTCCGAAAGGTCTCTATTAGCTGAATCGCTGGCAGGCGATTTCATGGCTACACTCGTACTTAGTTGGATCTGTATACGCCATAGTAGAACGCTTGCCGAGTTGGTGTGCACTAACCTAAATATCGGATAATTTGCCGGATCCACCAGGTGGTCACTCGGTAAATACATACTTACTTTTACGGGAATACCCTATTTTTCCGGAAAATATTAGGTATTTCACGGGTGACATGTCTTCACGCGAATAATCGCATAACCCGGGAAAGATTTGATCTCTCGGGTTTGTGGATGCCCATTTCCCGATTTACCGTGTCTCTTTGAATTTAATTGAAAGCGAGGTACATTCATGTCGCTTAGCCTATGCTAACGCCACCTAACGCCCATACTCTGTCAGTGCCACTGCTGCTACCGACGAGTCCGCTGCCGACCCCTTGTCTCCACCGGGCCCGGTCCTCTCGTAGGGTTACACCGCGTCCGTTACAATTTCCGGAGAAATCGATTTGTGGTGGGCGGCTGCCCACTGGTGGACGTCTTGGGTCATGAAGCTCATGATCGCTGTCCATCTCGCACCCACTCCTGGCATCTCGCTTGCTATTCATTCCATCCCCACGTCCGTCGCTATTGTCATGCGCACCAGCTCGTGTGCAGTTTGATTGTGCTCCCGCAATTGCGGCCACCAACTAGCCACTGCCACCGCATCCGCCACCCTCCGCGTATTCCAATAGGCGCCCCGAAAGTGTTTCCCCTTCGGCGGCGTTCGTGTAATATGCTGTTGAATCATATCCTCGGAGTCCGTCATGACATGGACCGGTCCCCATTTGTGTGTCCAGCATCTTCTTAGTCCCCGTAGCAAACCTAGCCGAGTCGCTTGGACCACCGTCATGTGTGCCCCCGCATAACTTCCGGCCCATGCATAGTGTATTTGGTGCGCGCCTGTCACCAGGTGCACTCTGGCCACAATGACGCTGCTATATCCTTTTCGCAGTTCCCCCCGGCACTTCCGGCAACCGCGACCAGATAACATAGTCCTGGGCGGGCAGCTCGACTCACGCTCTCGTCCCAGTCGGCTCCAAGCATCCTGCAGATGCATTCGCCGAGCTGGAGCATGGTAGACTTTGGTAGTATCGGCTCAAAGTCTCGGGTGACGTCCCGATGCCCAGTTCGCAGTCTTGTTTTCAGGTTCGCCACGTGATAGGCCGTGGTCACATCGTTTTTGGGTGTCGAAGTAAGACACGCAGACCGCAAGCAGGTAGAGTGCAGCTCCCAGGTTCTAGCACTGGCCGATCATCTTCTCAACATGACCGTCTATTTCCGTCATCAGTGCCTCCGGCAGCTCCGCCAGTACTCTGCCTGTCGCTTCCGTTAGCCGCTGTGGCAGCCACGGTAGATTTACCGTGTCTCTCCCGTTCACACATATAAGACCAAGTCAAAACTACAAATCGTGGTCTACGATGGCTCGCCAATCGACTTAAGCTTATGGCTTTCACCGCTCGAGGTGACCATCCTGGTCATGATGATAAAACCACGTTGAGGACGTTCTGAAAGGCATCGATTGAATGACGATTCACGCGTGAACGGGAATTGGCGCAGTCCCACAACATGCCTGCTTTACGTAGAGGGTGAAGACACCGACACGATTCATTTTTAGCCTTTTAGCGCTTTCATCATGACGTTGGCCGCGCTAAAATAAGGTGGGGCCTGACGGAGATGAATAAGCCAGCGAAGATCCTTTGACGCAACTCAGTCAGGCATTCTAATATCGATTTTGCCTCGGTTGGATTGCTGGTGCCTTACATAATCGCGAAATTCATTGCCTTTCTTGTGTTGTTGTATTCTGGGCAAGCGACTATTTCGCGAATAAGTGCACAATCTCCCGAATTATCTTTTCATTCTCGGGATACTCGATCTTCCGTGTGTTTCATGACTCTTTGCCGAAACTACTGCTAGTTCGGAAAAGATGGGATCTTAGCAACTAACTAGGTAAGTGACCTAGTGACGTTATACGCGGGGCGATTGGGGGCCGATCGATTCAATCAATCGGCCGGCCAAATTTGAGTGGAACCCACAATACTTCTAGTAACGAAGTGTCGTTACTAGAAGTTCTCTGAAATTCATTTTTAGAGCTAAGGAGGCGGTGCGAGTGGGTGTGCGATTTTGCGAAGTCGAATACCCTGCGAAATCCGTCAGCTATTTTGAAGAGGTTACTGCTTTATTTTTCTTGCTGGATACAATATCCCGCGAAAAACGATAAATTACCTGCATGTTACCTGTGTCGTCCACCTCAGCTAAGTGCGAAATCTATAAGCCAATCAGCTCAGATTATTGAAATTTACTAGGGCTCCGCGAAGGCTGAGATAGGATATAGTATCTCTCTTCCTAATGCCGTTCTTGTTGCTACGTTTACGTTTACGTGAAATTGTGCATCTCCTACGCCTGCAGTATCTGCACGCACATACCGGTGGGTACCGGCCCACACAAATAAGACTCCTGGGGAGGCAGATTGGCACCGATACAAGCCGGTATATACCGGTGGGTACCGGCCCACACAAATTCACAGTTCGTAAGGACTGTGTCTAGTATACCACGGTCTTGGTGTCAAATAACTTACCGCTTTTGTACCGTTCGTACCGGTTTCAATTCTTGGTGCCACATCACATAACTTACCGCTTTTGTACCGTTCGTACCGGTTTCAATTTTCAATTGCCAGCTGTTGCCAGCCGGAGCCCAACTAGCAAGCCCGAACCCGGGGTCCGGGGAGGAACGTAGTTCGAAGAACAACGTTCCCCCCTTTCACCACGCCGGCGCGATACAAGGAACCTTCGAAAGCAAGATCTGGCCGCACACTCTACAACCAGCCCCGTTAATCTTGCGACCAACCCCACGTGAAACATGGATGAGATGCGACGACCAGCATGTTATGCGGGTGTTCTTATTTGCCATTCATCCCTACAGATAGCGAGGTTTGGCGGAGATGCTCAAGTGAAAGCTCCTTTGCAAAACGGCAACACAAAACCCGTGTAATGAACTTGGTTTCACTATGCAAAAAGACGTCAAGGAATTGTACGCGTGTATAGAAATTACTGCACCAACTGAACATGTGTAATCGTCTTGATTATAGTATGGATTGTAGTCACTTCGTTTAAGTATGCTATAACAGTTATCCAGTCACTCTAGATACACCCGATTGCCTATACCATGCTGCCGACGTTCTCGGACGATGCCGACAAGTTGTTAGTCAGACTCGCGTTTCAGTACGCGCAGCAAAACCGTCGTGTGGAGTGGTCTACTGTAGCGCGGAAGCTGCGCCGGTCTCGCATTAATAAGACCACAAAGGAGCTCGAAACGCGCCTACGAACCCTCAAGCGCGCCCATGGCAACGACTTGTCCAAATCACCCCCCCCCTGCTTCTTCAGTTCTACGCGCCGTGCCGACAGTTCAAGCAATACCACCCCAAGCCGTCCGCGACCTCTCGTCCTGGACTACCAAGCTGCAGCATGCCTTCTCCGCTCCGTCTTCGTCCCGGTTACCAAGACCGATGTCCAACAGAAATCTGGTGTGCTACATGAGAACGCTGGAGAGCTTCTTCCACAAGCGGTGGCTGTTGTTATTAACATCATTGGTCCTGTCCGAGCCGACGATGGTTTTCTCGATATTGGATGTGGTGTTGGAAATATTGTTGCGCAGTTTGCGCTTCCGACAGCAGCTCAGACGTGCTTAGGAATTGAGATCCGTCCCCAATTGTGTCACCTTGGCTGCCAGTTGATCAACATATATGCGCTCGTGCAGCAATTGCTTAAGAAAGTTGTCCTACTCGAAGGCAATGCGAAGGACTGTGGAATATCGGCACACGCGCCGCTCTGCCGAGCCTCGATCATCTATCTGAACAGTTTTCTGTTCGTGGATGACGTGAAAATGCTCGTCCTACAAGAGCTATGTGCTCTCCCGCGTGCACGATTTGTGATATCGACCGAGTCGTACTGCCCGAGGCATCGGCCGTCCTGTCGAAACACCTTCTGCACTAAGTGGCAACTGCAACACGTTATACGGGGACCAGCCAATTGGACGAACAAACTAATTCAAGTTTACATCTATGAGCGAGCGAAGTAATCAATAACATGTCCAATCTCAAATCCTCTTTATACCTTTCACATGTGCAACTCCAACACTACGTCGCTGCGTGTATATACTCCAAAAAAAAACAAGAAAGGCAACCTTGGAATTAAGTACAAACACCTGACCCGGGCGTGGAGCGCGTTGCCACGCTAGCGGCTGCTGCGCGCAGCTTTTGGCACCTCCTGTATAAAATCGAATACAATCGCAAACGCATCAGTGCTACCGGCATTATCTCACATGCGACACATACACACGAAATAAGAGAGTCAAAGGCATCAGTAGTGTTTGGTGCTGACGTGACATGGCTAATTTGGCATAACATCGCGGTCGGAGCACAACTTATTGTTTTGAAACTAATCTATTTAACGTTCTATTGTAGCACTTCGTAGCTTTACCATCGTGGTTCGGCAGACCTGGCACAACCGATTTTCTTCTTGTAACGCAGCCTCTGGTGGGTTTGCCCACGCGATCAATTCGCTCGTTAGAGGTTGGAGCGTTGTGAACGCACGTCTCGTCGTCACGCGCGACACTAGTAAATACGGCTGCTCTCTCTTGTTTGAAATGCGGAACTTAGAACACCACTCGGTAACTACCATATTTTCCAATGTCTCACCCTAAACTTTGTATACGGTCGATGCCGCTGCGCAAACAAGTGGGAACTGTTGAATCTTAACTTGAAGCATCCTTGGTACTCCACGGAACTTCCCCGGAAGCGTGATTTCACAAGCATTATATGCTTGAGCGTCAAAAAAGAGAGGAAATAGGTTTGCATCACTAACGCCTTGTAATGCAATGGCTGTTGAACCCCGATCGATCCCCACCAATAGAACATAAGGAGGTACACTGGGAACTTTAACCGTCATGGAGCAGCGGCGCGATCGTATACCATATTATGGGGTTCGGCGCGTTGGAGTGTTGTTGACACAACCGAGCGAGCTCAGCGTGCCGCAGGCGGGGATCGGTGTCCGTCGTCGAGCGAGGAGGTTTGCTACGAGTTCTAGCTATGGTAGGATTGAGTGTGTAATACTGACAGATGTGTGTGTTAATGGCCAATCAAATCACAGATCGTGTCCCAGATCGGTTTTTCGATGTGGGACATCTTCAATCAAAAATCACAGATCGTGTCCCAGATAGATTTTTCGATGTGGCACATCTTCGGTCACTCGAACAGAATTGCATGAAGACTTTACGCTTATGACCGAACAAACACTACTTCGTAGTACAATTTAAGCTTTACTTAGCTTACTTCATGCCACTTTGTTCTGGACTTGACCTGGCAAAGGTTACAGTAATAGGCGTTTTGGAGAGCAACCTGATCATATCGGTTTAGACGGGGCTCGCTTTGTGATAGGCCAATCAGCATACATTAACTCGTATGTCTTAATAAATAGTAACATGTGTGATTCCAGGGATTAGATATCAAGTGGCTCTCCAAGACGCCCATCACTGTAATAAATTTTATTACACCTTTGCCAGGTCAAAGTGGCGTAAATTTACTAAGTTACACCTTTGCCAGGTCAAAGCGGCGTCTACATTTAATGAAAACCAAACAAGTCTACTTCAAGCACAGTTTTTTTTTAGCTATCTCTTCGCTGCTAAATCAATCTTACGCTGCTTTGCTGCAGGAGCTAGGCAACGTTCAACGTTACCGCTTATCTCTTGAGGTGGCTCACGTACTTGAAAGCCAGGTAAATGGCAAGCTGCAGCACCACCCAGATCACAATGAGGCCGGCCATGAAGTTGTACTTGCAGTTCGGCCGGAAGTCGTACGTATCTGCGATGTACTCGGCCACAGTCATGTCAGTCGTGACGCGGTCACAGCCAGGGCTTGGTATTAATAGTAGTTTGAACATATGGTACTACTTTGGTACTATGTAATAGCGAACTACTATAGTAGCTATTAGTTTGGCACGGGATCAAAACTACTACTACGATAGCAGATATTATTTTTGCTTCTGATCAGATAGTAATAGGCAACTGCTATCTGATTACTAGAAGAAAATTGAGGGCGAAACTGGCGACCTCCTCTTTAGGAAAACATATTTTCTGGTTCGCAGGTACTAAACATGCGCCCTGTAGCGCTAAACTTCGTTCAGAATCAATGAGGCTTGTGCTGATCGTGTGCTTGATGCACAGAGCGGCGTTCGCTAGCGGTTTTGGTCGCAAGAACATGCTCTCCGTCCTTAAAGACGCAAGAGCGCGTCTTCTCAACTGGCGGGATCCACATGAGCAGCCTGCGCACAAGTACGAGCAACCATCGCGCCGAGACTCATGTTGTGTTGACGAACGATCAGAACCGGAAGGAGATCCAGGGAATTGTGGCTAAAAGGACTGGTGGTGCAACTTGTCGCGCTTTTCGGTGGTCGAATGTTTCAGTGGTCGACAATTAATAGCCGACTACTATAGTACTACTGCTATATTATTTTAGATTGCAGAAACTACTAGTAGTAGTTCACTAGTAGTTTTGGTTCACTAATATACAGCTACTATAGTAATTTGGTCGAAAATCGTACTACTTTCAAGCCCTGGTCACAGCAATAACATCCTGGATCTCGCCGAACTGCATGCCAACCAGCGCCGCGAGCGAGTAGCTCGACGGCATCAGGTACGTCAACGACTTGTAGCCCGAGAATAGGTTGAACAGGCACGAGAGCGCACCCACAGCCACGTTCGCTAACCTTCTCGTTCGGCATCAAGGCAGACATCCACTGGCCCACGTACGTATACGCCGACGTGTACAGGTAGATGAAGAAGATGAAGTAACCGCCGTTGTCACTCCAGCCCACCAGCCAGTACTCGATCGTCACGAACACCACCACGATCAGGTACGGGGTCTCAGCAAAGAACAACGACAGTGTGGCAGCGGGCCGTAGTAGTTTGACATGCACTCGCGGTAGAACACGGCGCGCCCAGCGCACGTCACCTCCAGCACCGTGATCAGGTTGATGACTCCGGTGAAGTCCATGCTGCTGTAGATCAAACCGATCTGCGAGGTGATCTTCTTTACGCTCGCCGCCGACAACTGGTAGAACGTCGTGCCGAAGATGATATCATGCAAAGGGAACAGGAACATGCGCATGAAGGGTTGCGCCAGTACTTCTTGGCCAACTGACCAATCTGGTTGGTAAAATATTCGAAATCTTGCTCATGAGCTCTGTTACATGTAGCAAGATTTCAAAACCAAAAAAATCGAATATTGACCAATCAAAGTGCGTTCATCTTGCTGACAGCTTGGAACAGCTCGTCAGCAAGATTTGACAATAAAAAAATCGAATACTGACCAATCAAAGTGCGCTCATCTTATTGACACTTATCAACCGAGCAAGATTTCAAAAGCAAATTGTCGTCGTTTGATCCTACTTCTTTCCCCGCCTCAACAGACTAACCTCCTTGAATGCGTATTGCTACCGATGTGAAAGAGTTTATGCGTAAGCTACCGATTGTGAAAGAGTTTATGCACTGCTACGGACGGACACCCGGACGAGGCCAACGGCACCTGCCCACCGCACAGATACTGCATGAAGTACGCGCACTTTATTGGTTTTTGTTATCCCTAGTGAAGCCCCCACACACGGCAACGTTAATCTAAGTAGCGATACAAGGAACCTTCGAAAGCAAGATCTGGCCGCACACTCTACAACCAGCCCCGTTAATCTTGCGACCAACCCCACGTGAAACATGGATGAAAATCTTGCCAAACTATGAGCAAGCCGCCATGAGACCGGTTCCACGGCATTGTTCCAGTCTCGACATTTTCAAATAAGTCAATGTAGACTCGTTCAGAGTCGACGTTGACTTCGCTATTACTGAAACTAGTACGTTTGAGTCAATGTCGACTTGGTTTAAGTCCATGTTGACTTCGCGATCAATAAAACAAGCGTATTCGAGTCAATGTTGACTCGCTCGAAGTCATCGGTGACTTGGAAATGTGTATTCATTAATTGTTACGCAGCAGCACACACAACTTTATTTATAATAAAAGCAAGAGCCAATGTTGTTCTTTGTAGCAAAACAGTAATGCTGTTTTATTTAGAAAATAGAGGCAATGCTGGTTCTGCAGCAAAAGCAGTAGAGCTGATTTATTTAGAAAAAAAGGGCAATGCAGCTCGCGACGGCAAGATAGTAGTGCTAGAAAAAAGAGGCAATGTAGTTTGCCGCACCAAAGTAGGAAGTGTGACTTATATATAAGAAAGCCAACAGCGGAAGATATCAATTAAACGTAGTGCATTGTTCGATTATTAGCTCCATATCTACCCTACACATCACCACGGACACGAACCAACAGCCTTGGAGCCGCAGCTTGGCTTCCTTGGCTCGGACACCGCCACCAGCTTCACGGCCGCTATACCACACAAGTCATACATAAAGTACATAGGTTAGTAAGATCACCTTCATGCAGGCAATGCACACCGTGCACGGACGAACCTGCTCCTCAGCGGCGGCAGCCTTGCTTCCTTGGCTTGTTCGCCGCCACCAGCTTCACGGCCGCTGTGCCACACAAGCCATACATACCGCACATAGGTTAGTAAGATCACCTTCATGCAGGCAATGCACACCGTGCACGGACGAACCTGCTCCTCAGCGGCGGCAGCCTTGCTTCCTTGGCTTGGGCGCCGCCACCAGCTTCGCCGCCGCTGTGCCACACAAGCCATACATAACGCACATAGGTTAGTAAGATCACCTTCATGCAGGCAATGCACACCGTGCACGGACGAACCTGCTCCTCAGCGGCGGCAGCCTTGCTTCCTTGGCTTGTTCGCCGCCACCAGCTTCACGGCCGCTGTGCCACACAAGCCATACATACCGCACATAGGTTAGTAAGATCACCTTCATGCAGGCAATGCACACCGTGCACGGACGAACCTGCTCCTCAGCGGCGGCAGCCTTGCTTCCTTGGCTTGTTCGCCGCCACCAGCTTCACGGCCGCTGTGCCACACAAGCCATACATACCGCACATAGGTTAGTAAGATCACCTTCATGCAGGCAATGCACACCGTGCACGGACGAACCTGCTCCTCAGCGGCGGCAGCCTTGCTTCCTTGGCTTGTTCGCCGCCACCAGCTTCACGGCCGCTGTGCCACACAAGCCATACATACCGCACATAGGTTAGTAAGATCACCTTCATGCAGGCAATGCACACCGTGCACGGACGAACCTGCTCCTCAGCGGCGGCAGCCTTGCTTCCTTGGCTTGTTCGCCGCCACCAGCTTCACGGCCGCTGTGCCACACAAGCCATACATACCGCACATAGGTTAGTAAGATCACCTTCATGCAGGCAATGCACACCGTGCACGGACGAACCTGCTCCTCAGCGGCGGCAGCCTTGCTTCCTTGGCTTGGGCGCCGCCACCAGCTTCGCCGCCGCTGTGCCACACAAGCCATACATAACCCACATAGGTTAGTAAGATCACCTTCATGCAGGCAATGCACACCGTGCACGGACGAACCTGCTCCTCAGCGGCGGCAGCCTTGCTTCCTTGGCTTGGGCGCCGCCGCCAGCTTCGCTGCCGCTGTATCACACAAAAGCCACATACATAAGCCTCGTTAGCACGAACACCTCCATACACGCCACGCACGCCATGGCGAGCACGCACCTGCTGCCGGAGATCTGCTGCTTGGCATCCGCGGCTTGAACGCCGCCACCTCACCGCTGTGCCACACAAAGCCACATAAAACAGCTGGGTCAGTATGAACACCTTCATGCACGTCATACACATGCACGCACCTGCTGCCGGACAACCGCAGCTTGGCGTCCGCGGTGCAGACGGCACCATCAGCTTCGGCCACGCTGCCGTACACCACCGCACCTTAATAAACCAATATAGAACATTCGTTAGCACATCCATCGCCTCATACACGGCACCACAGCCACGAACCTTCCTTACGGGCGTCCGCACATTTCCTTCCGCGGCGACCTTCCCTGTAAAATGCAAAAACGAAGAATGAGGGTCAGACGGATGGCTCCCATGCATGGCGCTCGCCCGACCACGTACCGTATTGGTCCGTCCATGTTTCTATGGGCCATTAATGGGTGCATGGGTGAGTTCCCATACATCGGGCCCAACTTTTTTAATTTGATCCGCGCCGCGACGGGGCCTCATCCCCCCGCGGCTTCGCATTCATGGCCCGAATCCTTAAAATCGATCCCATTTCGTGTGGAGCACTCCACAGCGCATCCCGAAGTGGTGTGCGCTACCGAGATCCGTGCGCTCTCTACGCCGGTCGACAGTCTGTGTGGTCCACGTGGTAGAAGGAATCGAAGGAAATGGAGCTCGGCGTGCAAATTTCTGTGTGGTCCACCAAGGCTCTGTGTGGTTCACGTCGTATAGAAGGAAATCGGGGGAAATACCGGTTGATACCGCGGCCTTACCAAGCCACGCCCGTACAAATGTACGTGGTGCACGTAGAATGTGCGTGGTCCACGTGTATAATAATACCGGTAATCGGTATGGTTTCTTACCTGCACGCTGAAGTGAAATAGCTTACCCGGGTCAAGTGCCCCGGGGGAAAACGCAGTTCGTGGGGGCTGTTATCTTGCGATCTTACTAACAACATGCACGGCAAATGTACTCGTCAGATTGGCTGCGCATCATGGCCGAATGCTGTCGATTCGGTCGAAGCCTATGCAAAAGCAAACGATATCTGCAAAAGGAACGATATAGTATTAATAAAACACACACACATTCGAAGCCGACACTCTCAGCGCTACAGACGCTTCTGGACGACTATCTAATAGACTCGCGACGTCCGTCCCCTCGCCACCGAATGCTGTCGCTCCACTCGAAGCCTGCCCAAACCAAACGATACTGATCAGTTGAGCAGCAGGACAAACACTTCCTTAGCATGGTCACATCGTACCTGGTGACCAGGGTTTTGTGTGTAGTTAGAATGTTGGTCTTTAATTAAGTGATGCAAATATTTTAATATTAAAATATCTGGTGCGCTACAATCGAACTCGAACTCGAGCTGCCATGAAGCAGACGTTGCGTTGCGTCCATCCACGAGGGTCGTGTGTGAGAGCCGATTTTCCTCAACTGTAGGGTGGCTTCCGCATGTGATGCGATGCATCGACAACTACCTCACTGGGTGGTTAAGCCACAAAGTTTTCACTGCAGCTTGAGAGCCACACCAATAGCGCTGATACTACTATAATAGTATTAGTGGGGAAATGCGATAATAATATCAGTGATAACATCACTATAATAACACTAGTACTACTGCGAGGCTGACTCACCAGATATGTTGCTTGCTTTCCTTCGCGCATCTCAGCCCAGCGCAATCGTGGCCTATTATCAATACTCGCTCATTAATCATTATTGGCATTCTAAAAAATCACGACTCGTTTTGGATCGCATTGGGGACGCCACGTCCTAGCTAGACGCGTGCGAGTTTCGCAATCGAAGAATACTTCTTTTGACTGATATCAGCACACCACCAACACACGTCACTACTCCCAGCACAGCTACTCCACATTCCAAACCCGCACCTTTCGTTCCATATCTCGCGTACTCAGCTCGCCAGAAATCTATTATCACTGATATCGTCACTAGATATCGCTAATATTGATACTATCACTTTTAGTGGAACAAATCCAGTAATATATCAATGTAAATATCAGTAATATTATAACTAATATCGCAAGTACACTTGGCTATACACTTGGATACTACCTCACCCGGTCCTGGTGACGCTTCTGGACGACTATCTAATAGCCTTACGACGTTCCGTCAGATTGGCTGCGTCCGCCTCTCCCCTCACCGCCGAATGCTGTCGTTCTGATCGCAGCCTATTCAAATTAAACGATATCAATTAGTAGCGCAACAGGGTTCACCTCCCGAGTATGGCCACGTCGTACCTGGCGACGCTGACGACGACTCTAGACGACTGTTGAGTATCCTCTTGCGCACGCCCGATTGGTTCCGTACGCCCCACCCGTCACAGTCGGCGATGCCGTTCCGCTCGACGCCTGCACACAACGAACGCTATTGATCAGTTGAGCAGCACAATACACAGCTTGATGATGGTCACGTCGTACCTGGTGACGCTGAAAACCCGCCTGTACGACATGTATCAACACAGGGCCCGAGTATTTAGTACTGTAGTGTCATACATGTACCACCACCCCAAGCATTCACATGATCCAGAGCTGCTTACCGTGCGGACTGCAAGTTGGGTACTGAGGAATCCTCAGTGAGGATAGTCATGGACGTTGGGTATAACGTCTACTTTCTAACAGAAGTTCCCCATTCATTCAGCACTGTCTTGACTTTTGTATAGATCTGCCTGCCTGCCCATCCGCCCACTCGGCTACTTTCAGGAGAAAGTTGCCGTTGAAGTTGCGCAAATGTGATGTTGTGCACCTTCATTTGCGTAGGATGTGTGTGGTGCGCATGGCGATCTAGCGGCGCTCGACCAAATGATTTGATTTTTGTATAGGATTGGGACTCATTTGACTTTTGTATTGCAATACCTCGAGTACCGGTACGAAAACGGTAAGGTGACATCGAACGGGGTAAACGACAGTTCTTCACTACGTTACGAACTGCGAATACTATACACATAGCTTACCCGGGTCAAGTGCCCCGGGGGAAAACGCAGTTCGTGGGGAGCTAATTAGCTGTTATCTTGCGATCTTACTAACAACATGCACTGCAAATGTACTCGTCAGATTGGCTGCGCATCATGGCCGAATGCTGTTGATTCGGTCCAAGCCTATGCAAAAGCAAACGATATCTGCAATGAAGCAGACGTTGCGTCCATCCATGGGGGCCGTGTGTGAGAGCCGATTTTCCTCAACTAGAGGGTGGCTTCCGCATGTGATGCGATGCATCGACAACTACCCCACTGGATGGTTAAGCCACAACGTTCTCACTGCAGCTTGAGAGGCCACATCAATATTAATAGCGCTGATACTACTAGTATTAGTGAGCAAGTGGCGATATCAATATCAGTGATAATATCACTGATACTAATACTACTGCGAGGCTGACTCACCAGATATCTTGCTTGCTTTCCTTCGCGCGTCTCAACTCAGCGCAATCGTGGCGTATTACCAATACTCGCTCATTAATACAAGTAATGATGAGTCATTATTGGTTCTCGTTCACAGCGAACCCATTCTAAAAAATCACGACTCGTTTTGGATCGCAGTGGAGACGCCACGTCCTAGCTAGACGCGTGCGAGTTTCGCAATCGAAGAATACTTCGTCTGACTGATATCAGCACACCACCAGCACATGTCACTACTCCCGCACAGCTACTCCACATTCCAAACCCGCACCTTTCGTTCCATATCTCGCGTACTCAGCTCGTCAGAAATCAATTGTCATTGATATCGTCACTAGATATCACTAATATTGATACTATCACTTTTAGTGGAACAAATCCAGTACCGGTAGTACATTGTATATCAACGTAAATTTCAGTTATATTACAACTAATATCGCAAGTACACTTGGCTATACACTTGGATACTACCTCACCTCCTGGTGACGCTTCTGGACGACTATCTAATAGCCGTGCGACGTTCCGTCAGATTGGCTGCGTCCGCTTCTCCCCTCACCGCCGAATGCTGTCGTTCCGATCGCAGCCTATTCAAATTAAACGATATCGATTAGAAGAGCCGTAGGGCTCACCTCCCGAGTATGGCCACGTCGTACCTGGCGACGCTGACGACGACTCTAGACGACTATTGAATAGTCTCTTGACGTACTGGTCATATTGGCTGCACATGCCCCTCTCGTCACCGCCGAATGCTGTTGTTCCTCTCAAAGCCTATACAAAATCAAACGATATCAATTAGAAGAGCAGTAGGGCTCACCTCCCGAGTATGGCCACGTCGTACCTGGCGACGCTGACGACGACTCTAGACGACTATTGAGTATCCTCTTGCGCATGCCCGATTGGTTCCGTACGCCCCACCCGTCACAGTCGACGATGCCGTTCCGCTCGATGCCTGCACACAACGAACGCTATTGATCAGTTGAGCAGCACAATACACAGCCTGATGATGGTCACGTCGTACCTGGTGACGCTGAAAACCCGCCTGTACGACATTTATCAACACAGGGCCCGAGTATTTAGTACCGTAGTGCCATACATGTACCACCACCCCAAGCATTCACATGATCCAGAGCTGCTTACCGTTCGGACTGCAAGTTGGGTACTGAGGATAGTCACGGACGTCGGGTATGACGTCTACTTTCTAACAGAAGTTCCCCATTCATTCAGCACTGTCTAGACTTTTGTATGGATCTGCCTGCCCATCCGCCCACTCGGCAACTTTCAGGAGAAAGTTGCCGTTGAAGTTGCACAAATGTGATGTTGTGCACCTTCATTTGCGTAGGATGTGTGTGGTGCGCATGGCGATCGAGCGGCGCTCGACCAAATGATTTGTTTTTTGTATAGGATTGGGACTCATTTGACTTTTGTATTGCAATACCTCGAGTACCGGTACGAAAAGGGTAAGGTGACATCGAACGGGATAAACGACAGTTCTTCACTACGTTACGAACTGCGAATAGTTCTTCGAACTACGAACTTGAACCTGGGTGTCTTGTTTTTTATCAACGAGACAGAGTTGAACTTGGCCGTCTTGTTTCGTAAGCAAGCAAGACGCCAAAGGTGATGTGGCGTCTTGGATCCTTTTCAAACAAGACAGCTTTGCTTTTGTCGACAAACGCCATACGCTTTCATTCCGACTTTTACTCGCAGCGGGGCACACGACAGCTGGAACATCGGCAAGGAGGCTGGCTACGACCTGAACTGCGAACGGTGCGCACGCTGCGCTGCACATGCATGGTGGCTTGTTCATTGTTCTAATGCGTTTGAGTATGGTTTGCTGTGGATGCAGTACAGCGCGGCGATGAGCGAGAACGCGGCCTGCGATCGGAGAGCTGTCGCTCGGGCGGGCGCACGACGGCAACGACCTGAACTGCGAACGGTGCGTAAGCTGCGCATGCATGGTGGCTTGTTCATTGTTCTAATGTGTTTGGGTGTGCTTTGCTGTTGATGCAGTACAGCGCGGCGATGAGCGAGAACGCGGCCTGCGATCGGAGAGCTGTCGCTCGGGTGGGCGCACGACGGCAACGACTGGAAGCGCGACGGCAAGCACGGCAACGGCTTCACATTGACCGGCAGTGACAGCACAAGGTCGACCAGCAGCGGCTGGACACAACATCCTGCTCCATCCCCGGCAGGAAGGTCAGCAGCGGCACGACGGCGTCGGCAAGCGCGGCAACGGCTCCACATTGACCGGCAGCGGCAGCACAAGGTCGACCAGCAGCGGCTCGCCACAACATCCTGCTCCATCCCTGAGTGGAAGATCGGCAGCGGCACGACGGCGTCGGCAAGCACGGCAGGAAGATCGACAAGCTAAAAGAGAGACATTATGTCTTGAGGTTTACTTCTCAGTCAAGTATGCATATTAGAGCTTAGTCACTTTACCAATCGATATACCAACCGGTGTCTTTGGCTTCCATTGCCAAATTTGTATGGTGAAAATATGTAAATTTAACAACCGAGATACCAACCAGTGTCTCAGTTGAGCACAGTTATAGTTATTTACCAGTAGTGAAGACTCTATGAAAGGGCTGTCTCGTTTCGGCTCAAACAACTTGTTTGAGCTGACGTTGAAGCTTGAAGGAAGCTGTCTTGTTTGAAACAAGACAGCTCCCTTCAAGCTTCAACGTCATCCCTTCATCCACCGTTCCACATTCTTCAGATTCCTTTCTCAGGCATTATCGACAGGTCCATCGATGGAGAGGTGCGGAGGGAAGCGGAAACACGAACGCGTGGTGGAGGATGATGAAGACGACCTCTTAAAGAGCCTGGACCAACATTATCTGGATGAACTCAACCAGGACCACGCACTGTCTGATACTTTCTGTCCGACAGATGCCAGGAACGTAGCTCAGTTGGTTATGCCATTGTGGGAAACGCACAATGAGGTCCACGCAGAAGTTATACAAGACGCCCCCGAGCCGCGGTCAGAGGCGCAACAAGAATCAGCGAGTGACAGTAATGACGATGTATTGAAATTCTTGGATACAGAGCGGAAAAGGGAGTCGAACCGCCAAAAACAGAGCCGATTTCGCGCAAGAAAGAGCATGAAGGTCCACGAGAGCAATGATGAAGAGTTAAAACGCTTGGATGCGGAGCGAGAACGGAAGTCTAGCCGCAGACGACAGAGCCAATGTCACGCAAGAAAGCGCACGAGGATTATCGAGGCTGCGGGTAATGCTAGCGACGAAAGTGAACGCCCTAAAGAATTTCGGGCAATTCCTACTAAGATTTCGTTCGACAATGAGCTGAGCGAAGACGAAAGAGAGGAATGCTTGAAACGTTTGCAAGCAGCGCTTGGAGCTGAGGGATTGGATGAGTGCACATGCGCGGTGTGCGACCGATCCACGCTCCGCAACGATTCACGAAGAGTGAACGACACGGATTGGAGCTACATAGATAAGATGAAAGCTACGCTCTCTGTGGTGAAAGAGAGTCTCCCGGACGGCTTGGTAGAGCAGTATCGAGCGCCTGCTTACATGGAAGACTTGAAAGATGTGATGATATCTCCACGTGGAATCAAGTGCTACGTAGACCAAAATGGCGCCCCGCGTGCTTGGTTTACGGTTTGCAAAGAAGGCAACCTCGCGGTGGAGAGTGGCAAATTGCCAAAGTTTGCCGTTGCAAATGGTTTCTATGTGGGGGGCCTCCCACAGCACTTAAACGGGCTTACGATTCCGGAGAGATTTATGACCCAGTTTGTCACCATTGTTGCGATGACTCGTGTGATGAGAGGAGGAAGACATCGATGCATCCGGTCCCATTGCATCGCATTTGACTGCACCCCGGAGCCACCTGCATCGTTATTACCCCGTTCAATTAGCGACGTGGAGTCGTATCGAGTGGTAATGGTAGGTGATTTTACGCCTTCACAAGTCACGCATGTACGGAAGATGCATCGAATTCGTGCACAGCGCGTGCGTGACGTTTTTGAGTTCTACAAGGCCCATAACCATCTTTACACCCGAATCCTGTCAAATGAAGATGTCATGAGGAACGAAAACCTAAACGATGATGCTCAGCAAATTTTTGTGGAGCATGTTGAAGACTCAGGAGATGTCTTCAATGATGGAATGAGTAGAGAACAGGAAAATATCCGTGGAGAGTCCGAGACATGGCACGTGGATTCCGAACGCGACGAGTCTACCGTGATTGAGCGCCGTATGGGACTCTGTGATGACATGACGCCTGTTATGGCAAGAGAGCACTCTGCAACAGCCAAGGTGGACGAGCGCCAGTTTGAAATTAAGAGGTCTGATCAAATGGCAAATGATGTGACTGGAGATTTGTTTGCTCGGATGTTCCCGCATTTGTTCCCTTTTGGACGTGGACATCCTGGTGAGCACCGACGCGTTAACGTGTCAGTGAAAGAATGCGTGAAATACTACACAATGTTGAGTGACCGACAGTTCGCAGAGGATGAGCTTTTCTCTTTGGTCGCTTTCGACCGGATATCATTACGCAATATGTACATTCAAAACCATTTTCGTTGCCAGCGTTTTCCTCACCTTCTCGATGGGTATGATGGCATCAGTGCGGATCAGCTGGGCCGTGCCCTTTTGGAAAATGAGCGACGCCGGCAAGGGTGCTTGCCGTGGCAACCTGCTGCCGATTCTGTCGCACAAAGGTTTTTGAAATCTGTGGAAATTGGCACCGGGTCTATCTGGGGGAGTAGTGCCGAGCGATCCAAATGCCGTCATCAAGCTTTCGCGTACCAAACTAGGTTTGGTCAGCCAGCGCTTTTTGTGACGTTAACGCCGAACACGGACAACTCACTTGTCCTTGCTCAATATGCTGGCGTTTCTTCCGTCGACTCGCTGTTTGATTTACTTGAAGCTGGGCTGCCCAGTAAGGTGGAATTGCGAGAAGCAAGTCTGGGCAACGATTGCGCTTCTGCTCGTCTATTTACAAGGCAAGTTGATGCATTTATCAAGTACGCTCTTGGAATCGACCCCATATGCAAGAAGCAATTGTCATTTCGAGGATTGTTTGGGGATGTGAAAGCATATTTCGGTATGGTGGAGACGCAGGGGAGGGGCACCTTACACATACATTTTCTTATTTGGTTAAACCACTGCCCACCAAACTCAGCTGCCGTTGAAAGATTACTACGAAGTGCAGATGGAAACACGTTTCGGGATCGCGTGGCATCGTATGCGCAGCATATTGTCCGGAATGACATCCCTATTCCGGTCGACGCTTGCAGATGCTCGAATTGCGGGGCACCTTTTACGGAATTAGTTGGGTTACCCATACCGGACAGTGCGCGGAAAGACCCTCAGGCTCGGATCCGTTCTCGTTCGGTGCGATCATCGGTTGCGGAGCCGCCGCTCATTCAGTGTAGCATTTGCAATATGCAGTTTAGCTCTCAGCACATCCTACGCAATGGGTTGTTGAAGTTTCGTCCAGATCACTGGCCAGTCTGGCAACACGCACTCTCAGACAGCGAATTAAAACAACAAGTTGCCACAGAGACTATCTGTCGCGACAGTGATGATCAGGCCGCGAGTATTGTTCATGAACGTGAGATCAACCACGCAAGTTTTAGCGGTGATCTCGTAAGTGGTGAACTATTTGCTACAGAGATCCTGGAACAGGCAAATAGCGCACGAATGGCTGTCTGCAAGAGTGGCAACGATCCATTTCGGAATGATGAGCTGACAAGACGGATAGAGGTGTCACCACCATCGTCGTCGGATGCGAGAATGAGTCGAGCATTGCGAGATTATATGGTTTCAGCGCTTGCTGTTCTGCTTAACCAGCATTTGTGGAGCCATACGAAGAGTTGCTTTAAGCAGTCAAAAGGTACTGCCAACGATACGTTTTGCCGCTACCGTTTTCCGAGAGACCTGGTGGCCAGCACGTCGTTTGGGCTAAGTGGTGTCGAGTTGCGTCGCACTCTGGGGCACGAATTCATGAATGGGTTCAACTACGAACTTATGGCTACATTTAAATGCAACCACGATGTTCAAATTTTGCTTGGAGGAAGCGACGGAGCTGATCGTATTCACTATTGCTGCAAGTATGTGACCAAACAGCAGAAACGACTAGACTCACAAGTTGCGGTTGCTGTAGCAGCATTGAAGAGACGTGAGGAGCGCGAGCAAATCGAAGCTTTGACTGTGGGGGAACCAGATCGACTAACGTCGGCTCGCAAACGTGTTGCTGGAATGGTTTACTGCATGACCAACCGCCAAGAAGTTGCTGGTCCATTAGCCGCGTTGTATCTCTATCGAGGCTCCTGCTGCTATTCCAGTGCAAAATGCATGTCACTACCACTGGGGGATGTCATACGGCAACTTACAACGTCAGGTGGATATTCCTGCAGACTCGTCAATATCAATGAAGAGGAAGACGAGTCCAATTTTCGTGCGGTCTCCTTCCTTGAAGACTATGTATTCCGTCCGTCTGCGCTGGAAAAAGTCAACCTCTACGAGTTCACGATGTGGCACTTCCGAAAAAAGCACGAAAACGCAGTGAGGTCGAGATATGCCTTCATCGATGGACACCCACTTCGAGATACGCACAGCCTTGGCAAAAGATACGAAGATGTTGTTCCTGTGATCCAGGGCTTTCGGATGCCATTTATGAGTAGCGACTCGTCAGCAAACACGACAGGAAAATATGCGGTTCTGTCTGTAGTGCTTTTTAAGCCTTTTCGAGCAGTGCAAGACCTGATTGGGGAATCGGACAGCTCCGACGAAAGTTCGTGGATGTGTGCTTTCAATACGTGGAAGAGTACGCGCAGCCCGTTTGTGGAAGTCGTCATGAACAATATGAATGATTATTACAGTGGTTTACAGAAGGCCGAAGCTGACAGTAAAGCCGCAAGAGCAGCACACGCTACCCATGATCACGGCAGCGATGGCAGCAGCAGTGATGACAACGACGATCTTTTCGAGGCCAAAGACAATATAGATTTTGGAGATGATCTCACGAGAACCAACGAGGATGAGCAATTCGTTTCGATGTGGGAAGTGGAAAATGACGAAGCAATTGTTCTTGACTGCCTGTCGATTGATCCTGCTGCTTGTCCAACGTCTATTGCGCCAGACAACAAGGTTTTGCATGTGATCAACATTTTTGAAAAGCATGGCATTCTCGATCGGGTCGCGACAGAATTAACATCGGACACTAGAACCACATGGTCTCCGGACGGACTGCCTGCAGTGGAGTTGATGAAACAATGGGTTCGAGACGTGAGAACGGATAATGCACTCGTTTCCAGCATCGCGCCTATCATTCCAATGGGTCGTGACACCCAGGTCGTAGAGCTTTTGAGCGATGCTCTGCTCCCCAGAAACAGGGAGTGGCAGCCTCTATCTAAGCCCACTGGGGACTCAACACCGTCCTTGGCCAAGCGCTATGCCAGCATTTCGGAGACGTCAACACATTTCACGCTCAATGAAAAACAGCATTGCGCCTTTCAACTAATGGGCACAGCTCTTTTATCACGTTGGAAGCGAATGGAGACTTCGGAAGCAGTGGACTCAGATTTGGCTTCCGAGCTACATGCCAATCAACTACTAATGTTTCTCGGTGGGGAAGGTGGGACAGGAAAGAGCCGCATTATTGATGCGGTGCATGCATTGTGCACTAGTTGGGGGCGACCGGATTGCCTCATGAAGACTGCACTGACTGACTGGTAAAGCCGCTACTCTAATCAGTGGTCGAACGCTTGCGAGCTTTTTGCTCCAAATACGAAAAGCAACATCGGCTGACTCTGTGATTCATCTCGATCTGATAGTCATCGACGAAGTTTCGATGATGATGAAGTATCAGTTATCCCAATTGGACAAACGTTTGCGTGTTGCGAAGCGTTGCGCAAGTGTACCGTTTGGAGGCATTCACGTCGTGCTGGTTGGAAATTTTTTGCAACTGCCACCCGTGGGGGGAAAACCGTTGTTTGTTGATCCCACGAAAGTAAAAAGAGATCGTAACAAACAGAAAGTGAAACTCTCTGCTGATGATCTCGCCGGCTATGAATTATGGCAGACGTTTACGGACGTCATTATGCTGAGTGAATCGGTCCGATTTCGAAAGGATCCTGAATGGGGTCGCGGTTGCCAGCAAGCTCGACGTGGGATCTGGACTCCTGAGTTTGTTCGCATTATAAACTCTCGGGTACTCACAGACAAGGAAGCTATAAGCGACGGGCGCTTCAAAACATTCGTGACACCAGACAATGCTACGAGGGTGTCTATCAACAATTTGTTTATCTCGACGGCAGCAAAGCTACTACCACAAGGTGAATATCCCGTGCGAGTCGTAGCAAATTTCAAAGGAAAACTGTCCAAGCTGAATCGATCAGAGGTGCGCATGGTAATGTCGCTTCCAGATACGAAGTTTTGTCGAATGGCTCCGTATCTGGACCTTATCATTGGTATGCCAGTCCAGGTAACGCAAAACATCCGTGCAGAGAAAATGGTGGTTAATGGTACGCTTGGCCTCTTGGAGGCAATAGTCTATCATCCCGACACCTCTTTTCACTTGGTGTATGATGGCGTCGCAGGTATAACTGTGAAAATACCAAGTATACCACCACCCGCTGTCATTGTGCGAATTGACAGAGGTGACACGGCTACGTCAATGCAAGGATGTGTCGACACAGATATGTTTCCTCTCTTTTTCGACGCTCAGGGATACAATGGTTGCGAGATCCCTCTGGCTGGTAGCGTGAAAGGCGTACCGCGCACACTTTCAGTGCGAATTCAACAGTTTCCACTCGTTTGTGCCGTGTCATCAACCGTTTATAAAGTTCAAGGAGAAACCCTGGATGGAATTGTCGTTACTGAGTGGAGATCGAAGAGCGCATTGGCAAACAAAAGAGAGCAGCCGTATCTGCTGGTGTCACGTGCTACGTCCAGAGATGCCTTTGCCACCCTTGCTCCACTCACAAATGACATCGTTAATTGGGCGCATCCGTCGGAAGCTGCATTGTACGAAGAAGCTCGCTTGGAAAAGCTCAGCTGTGAAACCATCGCAAGACTCCAATCAACGATTATGGATCAGCGTAGGTGGTCATCGCGCTAATATTGCTCCCCGTGACAGCCAAGCGGTCAACCGATGGTAGCGCGTGGGTTTGGCTTGACCAAGTTTGCATAGTGAAATACAGTCATTTTACCAACCGATATACCAACCGTGCTCGGACGTCGCAGGAAATGCAGTCTTGTCTCGTCTACATATACGTGCCGTTGACGGGGTCGTTGTTGAACGGGCTGGTGGGGTAGGAGCCCGCGCGCACTGAAAGCAAACGCGCTCATTGTGATTGCAAGATCAATTTCTCCGTGACAGCCAAGCGGTCAACCGATGGTAGCGCGTAAGTTTGGCTTGACCAAATTTGCATAGTGAAATACAGTTATTTTACCAACCGATATACCAACCGTGTGATCAGCCGAAATGTGAGCTGGGCAGCGAGGCCCAGGACCGTACAGACCACGGCGGTGAACCACGACTTGATCATGGTTGTCGGGGAGGTGACCGACCTTCTTGGACGGTGCTGGTTGCGGATGCGAAGCAAAAGAAACGTGCGCTGCTTCGTCGAGCTTGAGCGCCAAAGCTTGGTAGTGGCAGCAATAGGAAAGGGCTGTAGGTGGCGTTAGCGATGGCTAAGTGACATTAACGCACCTCAGTTTGAAAAAACTAGAGAAGACGTACTTCGAAAGCTCAACTGCCAGTATATTTGCTATTACCAGCTCGGTTTGAATCAGCACTCGCATTAGTGCACCTGCATCCGTGCGATCTTCCCCATCGCCTACCTAGATGTCTGGATCAACCCAGAACGATTGAATGCATGGGTAACCAATTTCAGGGGCCCTACGAAGAGCTTCGTAATATTCACGAACATCTCCATCGTGAAGCTGGCGCCAGCTGCGTCCACAGAGTCGGAATGCATGATCTTCATCACGGCATGCAAATGTGACTGCACATATCACTCCACACCCCGGTTCCCCTTCGCCCAAGAAGCCGTCTGCTGCCGTAATTAATGGACTCCATTCTGTTTCGAATATGTTCACGTCATCCAGGATCACTACGTCCACATAGCGCAGCGAAGACGTAAAATCTGCTAGAGTGAGTCGCTGCAAGTCCACACCGTTCAAAACTTGATTGAGAGAGCTGCTGCAGACGCGAACAAAGCGTTGCTCATTGAATCGAAAAGCACTTCGTAGCTCATGCACCAGAAGGTCGACAAATGTGCTCTTCCCACTTCCAGGAAGCCCTCGCAATATCACCACAATCTTGTCGTAGCGCCAGGTACCTCCCGATGCAATGTCGACAATCTCGTTCATCACTTGCATCCAGTCCGGACGGGCATGGATTTCCGTTGCCATTGGTCTCGAAATGCCGCGAGCTTGCAAAATGTCTGGTGCAGTAGCTAGTCGGTGAATTCGGCAACGACGCACGGGCTGAGGGTTTTCGCCAACTTAAGCCCGTTGCCCGTAGAAGCGAATACCCATCCATTAATATCAGTTTGGGGAGGGCGGTACGTTTGGTACATCATTCCCCCCGATACACCAACCGTGGGCTTGTTGAAGACACAACTCAACGTAAAAAGCGATTACCAAAGCCAAGGAGAAGACAAGCACTTCAACGAAGACGAAGGACAGTCTGGAAGCTAAACCCGTTGCCACAAAAGCGCCCGCCAACACCAAGTCCACCACAGCATCCAAAGCTGCAGCTGAAGGCGGCCTTCACGGTCCAGGAGCAGCTTCTTCCGCAGGAGCTTCGCAAGCACAAGGAACAGCGGCAGCGGGTTCGCCGCCCGTTGCAAACAAGTCGGAGGACGGTGCGAAGGCAGGGCCGCCCGAGATGGAGCCGCGCAAGCGAAAGGAAGCTAAAAAGCGGAAGCGAGAGAAGAAGAAGAACGACGAGAGCAAGCCTCGGCGTGATGACTCGCGTGGCCACAAGAAGCGAAAGAAGGAGGAAACTGAGCCAGCGATGCCGTGCTACGCTCCCCCCGCTGAAAATGAGCTGGCAAAAGAGCTCGTCCCGCTGGCATGCCAAGCATGCAGGGACAAGTTACGCAAGGCAAAGGGGGGAAAGGATGTGAGAGATCGACGCACAAATGAGCGGCCGTTCCAATTGCTGAACTCTCAGGCAAGCACCCTGTCGTCAAGGTATCAAGCAGCTCGCAACCAAGACAGAAGAGTTGACTACAGCACCATCGCTGGCAAACCAAATTTTGCCAGCTTTGCCGGTCATGCAGAGAAGCTCGCGGCATACGAACCCTGGTTGCTGGAGCAAATCGAGATCGCTTACAAGGAGATTGGTGGAGATACGTCGATATCGAACGACGTGCGTATACCAGACCTCACGATGGAGCTAATTAGTGAAGCGGGAGGAGTGCGCGCGATGGACAGTGTGGAGATTTCGAATGGGGAGATTTCGAATGTACTGGTGGAGGCAATGGAACTTGACCAAGCAGCACGTCAATTGACAGGTGCTAAGCGTTCCGCGCCGACAACCTCCCGTTTAGAATCGGAAAATGAGCTGGAAGACAAGGCTAATCCAGCTCAGATAAATGCCAAGCTGCAAGAAGAGGTTTTCCGTCTTCAAGCAAAAATGGCTGCCGACCTCAAGCAGAAGGACAAAGATTATCAGGCAAAGCTCGATCAAGCCAAGGCGGTTCATGACGCTGCGATGCAGCAGGTGCGACAAGAGATGGCTAATGAGCGCGCCATCTATAGTGGTGTCCAGAAGAAGTTGGCCAGCACTGAGCTTCAACTAGCCGCTGCCGCGAAGCAAAAACAGCTTCAAGACAACCGTTTTCATGAGGTTCTAAAGGCTCACAAAACCAGAGTGGAGGCCAACTTCCAAGAACTTGAGGCTGCTCAAGCAGAAAAGGTCAAGACTCTGGAAATTCGTGAAAGCGAGTTGTCAGCCAAGGAACATGCCTTTGAAATGGAGAAGCAGCAGCTGAAATCCTGGTCGGATGAATTGAAAACGAAAGAGGAGATGCTGAAGACTGCTGAAAACGAAAGGAAGAAAAATTACGATGGCAACATTTCGGATGAGGCTATGAAGGCTCACAAAGCCGCTCAGGAAGAAAAAGCTAAGTCGGTGGAGACCGGTGAAAAGGGGCTTGCCTATGATAAACAACAGCTGAAAGCTTGGGCGGATCAGTTGAAAGTGACTGAGAAGACGTTGAAGATTGCTGAAAACAAATGGAAGAAGAAGAACGATGAAACTGTAGCTTCAATCGCGAAATTGGAAAAGCTAAGGCTTGAGATCGGTCGGCAAAAAAAATCTCTGCAGCAGCAGTTGGAACACAACGGGTACTCAATGCAGATGACGGCGCTAGCGAACTCACGGGACTACTACGCTCGCGAATATCAGAGGCTACAGGAGGATCTCCGGTTGTTGGGGCCGGATCTGGACAGTACAAAAGCGAGTTGGTGCTTAAAAACCGTAGCCACGACTTGCAGGTTGAGCGTGATGATCTAGAGCTCAAGCTAGCTTCGTACATGATGTCCAGCGTCATCGAAGGGAAAATCGTCTGTTTCGCGAACGAGCACTCAGTGATTGGGGATGGTAAGATGCCAGCGGTTCGAGTATTTACATCGTTTATTCTGATGAGTTTTGTCATGCTAGGGGAGCTACCGACGCTGCTGAAAAAGTGTGATTTCATTGTGCACAAGATGCAGGAAACGGGTCGTCACGACGTAGCTCAACAAGAGAAGTTCCGCTCATGTGTTTCATCGTTTTGGCAACAACGAAACCTGCTAGTCCACGACAAGACGGGACAGTTGGTCCACAAAATGGACCACCTCCAATACCAGCAAGTACTATGCGCTATTGACGAGATCATGGACGACGTGCAGATAAGTACAAGTAGCTGTCATAGTTTGGCGCTGGGTTAGTTTTTCAATCTATTGATTCCATTCAAATCCAAGGCACTAAAGTGTCCACGGTGGGTAATTCGTTTGTTATTTTACTTGGGCTTTGTGTCGGCGCCAGATATATAAGTATCCATTATCCGGATGGTTTTTCTCTGCAAGAGAATCCGGCCATTCCACGAAAGTCCTTACAACGATGAGCTCGGCGGAAGATCACGCTCGAGCTATTGTCCAGGAGTACCAAGAGTGGGTGGAGGAGAAGTGCTATCACGGAGAATCCCCGCCCCGGATGCTTGTTATCATGCGAGGCCCCGGAAGCGGCAAGAGCACTCTCGCGGAAGCTATCAGCCGGCTGGCCCCGTCTGAAATCTGTTGGGCCGACGATTTCTTTCAGCGCGGAGATCGTTATGTCTTTGATCACCGTCGACTTGGAGAAGCACACGAGACGTGCTTCAATCAGTACAGGGCTGCGATACATGGCTGGCGGGATGAAGGCGTGGATATTGTCATCGTCGACAACACTAATATTCGCACGGAGGACTTTGAGAAGTACCTTCGACTTTCGAGATGGCCGGACATGCTACCAGTGGTGGCTTTCGAATGCCCACGTGGCCCTCTCGAAGCAGCCATCCGGTGTGCGCGCAGCGGAGGTAATGACCGCAATATTCCGGGCAACAGCATTCAAGAATGGTATAACGTGTGGCGTCATAACCAAAACGACGAGAGGAACAACTACTTCATTGATCTGCAAGACTTCTTCGACGATGCAGTAGTGAGGCAATATGCCACACAGCAAGGATCGGATTTCGTTTGCTGCTAGTGCTAGGATACGTTTGACAGTAGTCGATAATTGAATGTACTAGCTTGGTCATCCGATGCGGTATTAAACCAACAGCATGAGAGCCCGCCGTCCGAGCAACCACGGCGGCGCGAGCGACCTGTGAGCCTCCTGACAGCGCCAAGGTCGCTCCTCTGACGATAAAGGAGCCCACCAAGCCGTCGCGGGTCGCGCGGAGGTCTGTCATGGGTGGGAACCGCGCGGGTATTTGCGCGCTACCAACGATGCAATCTCGAAGGGCTATGATTGTTATTTTGGTTGGTAAAAACTACTTCGATTCACTATAGTTTGAAGGGCCATGACTGGTATCTTCGTTAGGTCAGTACCAAGAACAGCCTCAACGTTTTTTTTTATCAAAGTCTGAGCTATTCATTCATTAAGGAAACGCCAATGGCATCCTAAGCATGCACACACACAATAAAAAGGCAATTACCTCAAAGTACTCCTACGCGGCTTAGGTCCTCTGCACAGGTACGTCACAATGCTTGCATCAGACTTTGTTAGCACCATGGCTAGGGCGAGTTTCTACGATCAGTTTCTTGGAAGCAAAAGCCATGACCTCGGTTGAGATGCTTGCGGACGCAAGCACGAGGTGGCTGATCAATGCTGTTGGAAACCGTCTTCATGAAGCGCCAATGTTCGACTTGAGAATCGGGAAGAAACGTCTTGTAGGCGACACGGAGAGCGTTGCCAATGTTGCGAGACGTCTGATCTGGTACGAGCGCATGCTCTCGGTGGACGTCCAGCAACTCATTGTCGAAGATGTCGCTGAACCAAACGAGGCCGGTGCTGCTCTTGCGAGCCAATCTGCGCCACTCGTTGGCTTTCTCCTCAGGAATGGCGTGATACAGGATGATGTAGCCTTTTGTGGCAAACCGTTGAGGGGCTTGCATGGCGAGTCGATGCTTGAGCGGCGAACAGCGCGTTTGAAAATGACCAGTGCTTCCGATGCATATCTTATGTATATCGAATATGTACATTCGCCGCTGCCGGGAGTTGGTGTGCTGTGATGAGCTTCCGCACAGACACTGAACTGCAACGTGGCGCACAATGCTGGAAGCAGTGCTCATGCATCAGCGTGATGGACTGCCCTACAGTATATCTTTTGAAACAATACGCAGTGATCCGGAAACCCACGTTTATCGAGATTTCTCTACACAGATCTCGCTCGTGTGCGATATCGACGACCACGACAGAAGCGATGCACACGAGCTTGCTTTACGCCTCCGTTTTGCTGTGTGGACGCACTACGTGCCTAATTCTCACTAGACCCAGCTAAGATATTCATGCTGGACCAAGGGATGGACATCGTTGCAAGAAGACGCTTGCACTTCAAGTTTCGAAGTGATGAGACGTCTCGTGTCCTATTAAAACGAGACACCAGACACATGCAAATCGCAAATAAAACCAAGTCAAACTGTACTTATGCATGTATATGCGTGCATACGAGAGCGTCGGCATCAGCGCCGGCCAAAGAGGACGATGCATAACGCATTTGCACCACTTTATTATCCGGATGGTTTTTCTCTGCAAGAGAATCCGGCCATTCCACGAAAGTCCTTACAACGATGAGCTCGGCGGAAGATCACGCTCGAGCTATTGTCCAGGAGTACCAAGAGTGGGTGGAGGAGAGGTGCTATCACGGAGAATCCCCGCCCCGGATGCTTGTTATCATGCGAGGCCTCCTCGGAAGCGGCATGAGCACTCTCGCGGAAGCTATCAGCCGGCTGGCCCCGTCTGAAATCTGTTGGGCCGACGATTTCTTTCAGCGCGGAGATCGTTATGTCTTTGATCACCGTCGACTTGGAGAAGCACACGAGACGTGCTTCAATCGGTACAGGGCTGCAATACATGGCTGGCGGGATGAAGGCGTGGATATTGTCATCGTCGACAACACTAATATTCGCACGGAGGACTTTGAGAAGTACCTTCGACTTTCGAGATGGCCGGACATGCTACCAGTGGTGGCTTTCGAATGCCCACGTGGCCCTCTCGAAGCAGCCATCCGGTGTGCGCGCAGCGGAGGTAATGACCGCAATATTCCGGGCAACAGCATTCAAGAATGGTATAACGTGTGGCGTCATAACCAAAACGACGAGAGGAACAACTACTTCATTGATCTGCAAGACTTCTTCGACGATGCAGTAGTGAGGCAATATGCCACACAGCAAGGATCGGATTTCGTTTGCTGCTAGTGCTAGGATACGTTTGACAGTAGTCGATAATTGAATGTACTAGCTTGGTCATCCGATGCGGTATTGAACCAACAGCATGAGAGCCCGCCGTCCGAGCAACCACGGCGGCGCGAGCGACCTGTGAGCCTCCTGACAGCGCCAAGGTCGCTCCTCTGACGATAAAGGAGCCCACCAAGCCGTCGCGGGTCGCGCGGAGGTCTGTCATGGGTGGGAACCGCGCGGGTATTTGCGCGCTACCAACGATGCAATCTCGAAGGGCTATGATTGTTATTTTGGTTGGTAAAAACTACTTCGATTCACTATAGTTTGAAGGGCCATGACTGGTATCTTCGTTAGGTCAGTACCAAGAACAGCCTCAACGTTTTTTTTTATCAAAGTCTGAGCTATTCATTCATTAAGGAAACGCCAATGGCATCCTAAGCATGCACACACACAATAAAAAGGCAATTACCTCAAAGTACTCCTACGCGGCTTAGGTCCTCTGCACAGGTACGTCACAATGCTTGCATCAGACTTTGTTAGCACCATGGCTAGGGCGAGTTTCTACGATCAGTTTCTTGGAAGCAAAAGCCATGACCTCGGTTGAGATGCTTGCGGACGCAAGCACGAGGTGGCTGATCAATGCTGTTGGAAACCGTCTTCATGAAGCGCCAATGTTCGACTTGAGAATCGGGAAGAAACGTCTTGTAGGCGACACGGAGAGCGTTGCCAATGTTGCGAGACGTCTGATCTGGTACGAGCGCATGCTCTCGGTGGACGTCCAGCAACTCATTGTCGAAGATGTCGCTGAACCAAACGAGGCCGGTGCTGCTCTTGCGAGCCAATCTGCGCCACTCGTTGGCTTTCTCCTCAGGAATGGCGTGATACAGGATGATGTAGCCTTTTGTGGCAAACCGTTGAGGGGCTTGCATGGCGAGTCGATGCTTGAGCGGCGAACAGCGCGTTTGAAAATGACCAGTGCTTCCGATGCATATCTTATGTATATCGAATATGTACATTCGCCGCTGCCGGGAGTTGGTGTGCTGTGATGAGCTTCCGCACAGACACTGAACTGCAACGTGGCGCACAATGCTGGAAGCAGTGCTCATGCATCAGCGTGATGGACTGCCCTACAGTATATCTTTTGAAACAATACGCAGTGATCCGGAAACCCACGTTTATCGAGATTTCTCTACACAGATCTCGCTCGTGTGCGATATCGACGACCACGACAGAAGCGATGCACACGAGCTTGCTTTACGCCTCCGTTTTGCTGTGTGGACGCACTACGTGCCTAATTCTCACTAGACCCAGCTAAGATATTCATGCTGGACCAAGGGATGGACATCGTTGCAAGAAGACGCTTGCACTTCAAGTTTCGAAGTGATGAGACGTCTCGTGTCCTATTAAAACGAGACACCAGACACATGCAAATCGCAAATAAAACCAAGTCAAACTGTACTTATGCATGTATATGCGTGCATACGAGAGCGTCGGCATCAGCGCCGGCCAAAGAGGACGATGCATAACGCATTTGCACCACTTTATTATCCGGATGGTTTTTCTCTGCAAGAGAATCCGGCCATTCCACGAAAGTCCTTACAACGATGAGCTCGGCGGAAGATCACGCTCGAGCTATTGTCCAGGAGTACCAAGAGTGGGTGGAGGAGAGGTGCTATCACGGAGAATCCCCGCCCCGGATGCTTGTTATCATGCGAGGCCTCCTCGGAAGCGGCATGAGCACTCTCGCGGAAGCTATCAGCCGGCTGGCCCCGTCTGAAATCTGTTGGGCCGACGATTTCTTTCAGCGCGGAGATCGTTATGTCTTTGATCACCGTCGACTTGGAGAAGCACACGAGACGTGCTTCAATCGGTACAGGGCTGCGATACATGGCTGGCGGGATGAAGGCGTGGATATTGTCATCGTCGACAACACTAATATTCGCACGGAGGACTTTGAGAAGTACCTTCGACTTTCGAGATGGCCGGACATGCTACCAGTGGTGGCTTTCGAATGCCCACGTGGCCCTCTCGAAGCAGCCATCCGGTGTGCGCGCAGCGGAGGTAATGACCGCAATATTCCGGGCAACAGCATTCAAGAATGGTATAACGTGTGGCGTCATAACCAAAACGACGAGAGGAACAACTACTTCATTGATCTGCAAGACTTCTTCGACGATGCAGTAGTGAGGCAATATGCCACACAGCAAGGATCGGATTTCGTTTGCTGCTAGTGCTAGGATACGTTTGACAGTAGTCGATAATTGAATGTACTAGCTTGGTCATCCGATGCGGTATTGAACCAACAGCATGAGAGCCCGCCGTCCGAGCAACCACGGCGGCGCGAGCGACCTGTGAGCCTCCTGACAGCGCCAAGGTCGCTCCTCTGACGATAAAGGAGCCCACCAAGCCGTCGCGGGTCGCGCGGAGGTCTGTCATGGGTGGGAACCGCGCGGGTATTTGCGCGCTACCAACGATGCAATCTCGAAGGGCTATGATTGTTATTTTGGTTGGTAAAAACTACTTCGATTCACTATAGTTTGAAGGGCCATGACTGGTATCTTCGTTAGGTCAGTACCAAGAACAGCCTCAACGTTTTTTTTTATCAAAGTCTGAGCTATTCATTCATTAAGGAAACGCCAATGGCATCCTAAGCATGCACACACAATAAAAAGGCAATTACCTCGAAGTACTCCTACGCGGCTTAGGTCCTCTGCACAGGTACGTCACAATGCTTGCATCAGACTTTGTTAGCACCATGGCTAGGGCGAGTTTCTACGATCAGTTTCTTGGAAGCAAAAGCCATGACCTCGGTTGAGATGCTTGCGGACGCAAGCACGAGGTGGCTGATCAATGCTGTTGGAAACCGTCTTCATGAAGCGCCAATGTTCGACTTGAGAATCGGGAAGAAACGTCTTGTAGGCGACACGGAGAGCGTTGCCAATGTTGCGAGACGTCTGATCTGGTACGAGCGCATGCTCTCGGTGGACGTCCAGCAACTCATTGTCGAAGATGTCGCTGAACCAAACGAGGCCGGTGCTGCTCTTGCGAGCCAATCTGCGCCACTCGTTGGCTTTCTCCTCAGGAATGGCGTGATACAGGATGATGTAGCCTTTTGTGGCAAACCGTTGAGGGGCTTGCATGGCGAGTCGATGCTTGAGCGGCGAACAGCGCGTTTGAAAATGACCAGTGCTTCCGATGCATATCTTATGTATATCGAATATGTACATTCGCCGCTGCCGGGAGTTGGTGTGCTGTGATGAGCTTCCGCACAGACACTGAACTGCAACGTGGCGCACGATGCTGGAAGCAGTGCTCGTGCATCAGCGTGATGGACTGCCCTACAGTATATCTTTTGAAACAATACGCAGTGGTCCGGAAACCCACGTTTATCGAGATTTCTCTACACAGATCTCTCTCGTGTGCGATATCGACGGCCACGACAGAAGCGATGCACACGAGCTTGCTTTACGCCTCCGTTTTGCTGTGTGGACGCACTACGTGCCTAATTCTCACTAGACCCAGCTAAGATATTCATGCTGGACCAAGGGATGGACATCGTTGCAAGAAGACGCTTGCACTTCAAGTTTCGAAGTGATGAGACGTCTCGTGTCCTATCAAAACGAGACACCAGACACAGGCAAATCGCAAATAAAACCAAGTCAAACTGTACTTATGCATGTATATGCGTGCATACGAGAGCGTCGGCATCAGCGCCGGCCAAAGAGGACGATGCATAACGCATTTGCACCACTTTAAATTCTTCATGATGGTGGCCAAGTCGCATTACAGGCCCGCGGCGAAGACCCCCAAGCGCAGCGTGAAACTGGGCACGACGGGCAAGCTGACGGCTAAAACTGCCGAAGTCACCATTTCCGGCGACGAGATCATAGAGACACCAAACACGAACGACGAGACCGTGCAGACTCCGAACAAGAATGGCAAGGCCCTGCAAATTGTGACGCCGTACCAACGTATGCGAGAGCGGCTGGCGGTGAGGGAACAGGAGCGCGACAACGGTTCCCGCGTCATATCGACGGTTGACGGTGAGCTTTCCGCTTGCTGATGTGGGTTTTAGGTATAACATGGCGACTGACTGACACGAACCGCTAGCTTTGCAGGAGTATCTGAAAGCGAAGGCTCAAACTGCCAGGATTGTAATTAGGATGAAGCTTCTGTGGACTTCCGACCACGCCTACAGCAACTGGAAGATGGTTCGGCTTCATTTCGTGGATGCGGACGCCCCTGAGTCGCTTGATGACATGCTCAGTGTACGTATGTCTTCGTGCAACCGATGCAGAGACGTTTTTATTGAGTACCTACATGTTTTCGTAGGTTTTCAAGGCGCCATATGAAGCCAACCGCGAAGACATTGACTCGCTCCTGCTCACCGTCACGATGTGGAACATGGAAAGCGACTCTGAGCTTCTCCCGTCGCCCGGTTCAGTCGTTGACATTACTGAGCACTCCAACCTACAGCTCTATCGCGACAAGCAGTGCCAACTCACGGCACGACTGACGCACATGAAATGGCAGCGTTAGCAGTGATCAAGAGGGCCAAGTGAGCTATAAGCCACAGCGTGAATAATGAGTGAATGCCATTTTGATTTGAGGCTTTTTAGTACGGGTAAGTTCAACGGGGATGGACAGCCCCCTGCAGCCGCCGCTCCAATGGAAATGCTGGCATTTGAGAAAACGCAGTCGGCCCGCCACCCCACAGAGAAGAAGCAGGTTTAGAGCGACCAGTCAGGTGTGTAGCCCTATGATCTCTACTTCCGCTTCACAATTGCAAGAGCTAACGTTACTGTTGTAGATGACAAAACGACAGGGCTCTCACAATTACAACGAAGCGGAGAAGCAGCACTTACTGGATTTAGTTCGAAGCCGCGCACCCAGCCGAAAGGCTGACTGGCAGGCCATGGCAGATGCATACAATGCCACAAAGGACCCGCGTTGGACAAAGCGAGACTTCGTCAGCCTGAAGCGCAAGTATCGTGGACTACGTCAGGAGACTGCACATCAGTCCACCCAAGGACTCACAGAAACGGCTCAAGACACTGAGATCAGCGCTGCTATCGTGTCGGGGGTTAAAGGAACATCGCCGAATAGGCCATCGGAGCAGCCGCAGCAGCCACTCGACACCTTCATAGCGCAGCCGACAACGTGCTCCCTGCAACATCGGGCGTCAGGTAGCCACCCGCTGACCTCCACTCTAGTTCGTCTGCTTCAATTGGTTGAAGACCAGCACACAAGATCGGGCGCTTGCACCATGAACGTCCTCACCACGATTCCGCAGGAGCTGCACAACCTTCGCCAAGAGCACCATTCATACCGTCGTACCGAACGGCGTCATCACAAGGAGCTCCGGAAGTCGATCGCAACATTACAGCAAACTACAGGAAAGTAGCCGACACGACATCGTCACCCCTGCCAATTGCACGCCACTTCATGCAATCATTCTGACCGCTTTGGTCTCGTTTATAAAAAAAGAGGACAGCGAACGCTCAGCTTCAACAAGGCTGTCTTGTTTAGAAATGAAGTAAGACAGTAAACATATACTTCAACTTCACGGCATGCCCGTTCATGACATCCTCACTCCTCAGCTGCCCTTGGACAACGCAAACGGTACCTGCCGCTAGCATCAGGGTATACTGCTGGTATCTAACTTTGTTTTCATGAAGACAGCATGTCTGGACGGGGCAAGGGTGCAAAAGGTCTCGGTCAAGGCGGTGCTACGCGCCACCGCAAAGTAATTCGTGACAACATCCAAGGCATCACCAGACCAGCGATTCGTCGGCTCGCTCGTCGAGCGGGCGTGGCCAGAATCTCGGGTCTTGTCTACTCCGAGACGCGCGCTGTGCTACGAGTGTTTCTTGGGAACCTCATCCGCGATGCCGTTGTCTACACCGAATATGGCAACCGAAAGACGGTCACAACCAGAGACGTTGTGTACGCCCTGAAGCGCCAAGGGCGCACTCTCTACGGATTCTAGGAGGTCCTGCTAGGCAGTGGTTAATTGTGGAGCAATATACCGAGGTTCACTGCCAACGATCGCCCTAGGTTGCTTCTTGGGTTGGTAAACTGATTGAGCTCTAGTATGAGTAGTGTGATCCCCACGGTTGGTATTTGGGTAGGTAAATAAACTGAAAGTCATCATGTGTGGTTCGACATTGGTATTTTGATTGGTAAATTCAGAAAATGAGTTATGCTTACAACAAATGTCAGGACAGGACAGCAAAATTCGGTACGGAACCGTAAAATTCAGAATCGTACAACGAAATTCAGAATCGTACAACAAAATTCAGAGCAGTACAACAACATACAGAAAAGTACAACAACATTCAGAAATGTACAACAAAATTCAGAACAGCTGTCCTTACGAACTGTGATCTTCCCCCGGGTGCGCCCGCCCGGGCGCGCAATAAGTATCCTGTGGAGGCAGATTAGCACCGATACATACCGGTACATACCGGCGGGTACCGGCCCACACAATTAAGCCTCCTGAGGAGGCAGATTAGCACCGATACATACCGGTACATACCGGCCCACGGAAATAATCCTGTTTGGGCTGTATAGCAACTTCGTTCCTATCTCAGAATATCTTGTATTCTGCCATCACCTGAGGGCGTGGCGTGGCGGGTTAGCTGCGGCGAGGAGATTTGAGGATGAGGGGAGTTTGAACTCCCTCTTCCCGAGCTCCTGGCCGGATCTATCTATAGTTACACTACTGCATTAGGAAACTCTGCCTTCGTCAGCAACCGCAACCTCCAATTTCCTGTAATTCTTCGTTGGGGCAAATGAATATCTTGTATTCTGCCATCACCTGAGGGCGTGGCGTGGCGGCTGTCCCACATTTGATTTTTGCCTCGGCTCGACCTTGGCCTAGCACATGGACCGTGACAAATTAGCTGTGCCTTTTGCCGACAGGACTGGGTAGTCCTCAAAGGAGTTCGACAGCCAACGACCCATGAGTTTGATGATGAGGCGGTCTGCTTCAGCATTGAGGAGCGCTGTCGCTCCACCAACTCGCACCGAGTGAGTCGAATATCGGGCTGGATCAAACCCGCACTTAGACGCAGCTTTCTTGATAGTCGTAGCGATCTTCTCCGATGAAATTCCTCCATGCTTAAGCGATAGTGCTGGGTCGTCTGGCGCTGTTCCAATCACCGCTGCAGCTTTGTACACCCAGCGGGCTGCTCGCACAGGGCACAACAGACTACACCGTTCACGCTATTTAGTCGGACCCTGACTAATAGTGGTGTACGGGCTCAGCCCTGTAAAATTAAACCGACTAATAGTGGTGCACTACTAATTATGGTGTATGGCTATTAGTGGTGGAAACCTAGAAGCCTAAAGCTGTGCCGACTGTGCAGCTTTGTCGTAACCCTTCTTGAAGTCGTCCGGAAACGCTGCAACGATGTCCTGTAGATGATGCCCTAGCTGCTTGACTTCCCAGCGGCCCGAAGGGCCTACATCTAACCCGGCGAGAATCATGGACTTCTTAGCCCAGTTGAGGCCGTTCTTATCGCGCTCACCGTTCACTAGTCGAACGCACTCAGCAGCCGTTTCGAGGACGAATCTTTTACCGGGGTTCTGCAGCGAGCCCGATCCTTGGCGCCAGTCACCCCGCCGAATTGCTGCCATATTCCGCTGCTCGCAAAGTCGCCGCCAGTGCTCTTTAATCCGTTGAATGGGGAACATGTCGGCCGGCTGTACCAGGTCGGCCGCGTTAGCGGGAAAGAACTTCACATCTGTACGTAGCCTTTTTGCAGCTGCAACGACCTCATCCCCGCTGTGAACACTCGCATTGTCCATCCACAGCGTGCGTGCCTTGACAAACGGTCCACCTGGCCCCCAGCAGCGCACTTCTTGCAGCCACTCCTGCATTAGGCCGTTGTTGATGAAGGCTGTTGGCGACGTCCGGTAAGCCACCCCTGGTGTTGCATCTGGTAGGCCCTGGATAGGGTAGTTAGCCTTTTTGTTTTTAAAGATGAGCATCGGGCACTCCACTCGAGCGTTGTTTCCTCCTCGAAGCAGAACACACCGTGATTCCTTCGCGCCCTAAAACAACATTGTTTTATGTTAGGAACTGTGACATTTAAATAAAAATGTGAACTTACCGGATACCACACTGCGATATTTAACTTGGGCGGCCCCACGGAAGTCGAGCGTCTTGCCATCATCCAAGTCAATGACAAAATGACTTTCGTCCATGTTGTACTGAAAGTCGGGGTCGATAAGGCCGTCATCAAACTGGCAATTGAGGCTCCCCAGATGCGCAGCTACCAAGATGTGAATCTCGCGCAACTTCTCACTGCTGACTTGCTTCTTGCCCTTGAGACGTCGATAGACAATGTTATGTCTGTCCGTGAAATCTTGAATTCGACGAGGAGTCACTAGTCTAATGAAACATTTGCCGTTAAACTTGAAAAGTTTGTTGTATGTTTCGTGAGCGCTGTCCTCTATCAAAGTCACAGCAATATATAAAACCAATCTAGAGGACATTTTCACGCCTGCTTTACGCAAACGCTCAAACTCAGAGAGCAATATAGGATACAGCCATAGTCAATGCTCTCCGAGTTTAGGTCTCCTCCCACCTATAGACTTCAGTGCGAACTGATGCCGGTTACCGGCTCCGCTGCGCGCAAACTTGCGCTGGCGCTCACCTTCCGGATTAAGCAGAGCCCCACGCTTCCGCCACCAGTCCCGCGCCTTGTTGAGATTGACGCGGCGATCGTCCGACCGGAAGTACGCTGGAAACGCGTCAACAGTCTTACTGGGGAGGCCTTTCTCGCCATCTAATGCTGCCGTCGCCACCATCCACTCCACGCACTTAACGCGGTCGCTGACAGCAACGACGTGCTGCAGAGAGCGTTTCCCTTCGAGGCTCATGGTGGACTTGGTTTAGATCTTCGAATGACAAAAGGCTTGAACTCGGCTGAGTGGTGGTGGGGGGCTTGGCCGACTACATCTGGTGCACGACTAATAGTGGTGAGACTACCAAACTATCCCCCTTAGGTACGAAGTACGACTATATCCGAACTACGACTAAATAGCGTGAACGATGTATCCCCCGACTTGTACCCGACTTGTAGGGATAGCGCACCTCCTCCCGGCCGAATTGGTTGTTTTTCGCGCCCTTCAGAGTAATCCCGACGACTTCCGCTCTTTTAGGAGCGACGACTTGATCGTTTTTATCGAGGAACTGTATTGCTGCCAGACGTAAGACATAGCTATGCACCTTTTTCCCAATATTCAGGTACTCCGACCGCCTCAACAGGAAAAAGTAACCGAGTAGCAGGCCACCCCATAGTAGGTGATCATGCGGCTGAGATAAGTCGACATCTTCGAAGATGCAACGCAGAAGCCGCGCGGTCAAGGGCTGCTGCCTCACAACCGGATCTGTAAATCGACGAATGCCACGAAGAAGGATTGCGTGACTCGCATTCACACGGGGGTCATATCCAGCTGTATTGCGATGGAACCATCGCACCGCGCATAGTTTTGAGCAAATCGTCGAGTAAGTGTTCCCGATATGTCTCCTGTTCATGCCGAACCATCTCGATATTTGTGCTGAGTTCAATTCCTGCTCTAGGAGGAGACGATAGCGATTCAGGCAAAGTTATGGGAGGCGAAACAGGAGGCGAACATGGTCTCTGCGTGTCTAACCAGTTTGGTTATAACGCGGGGAGGTCACTTCGGGATGCTGTGTGTGAAGGTGTAACAGATGCTGAAGCCGATAGGGAACTCTCCAATGAGTCTAACATATTTTCCACAGCAGCAACTTGACCATTTTTAATGATAAGTTCCACACGTCTTAAAACACTCAACGCCGTTCGATATTCAGGCATGCCAAACCTGCTCATTGTTTCACATATTGTTGACGTGACTTCTTTCGCCTCCCGGTATTTGCGGTTCACGTCCCAAGGTGCAGATCTTCGGGGAGGCACAGAAGCAACACTAAATGATTCACTGGTAATATCTGGAAGCGAGCATGGCGCTCTGAGTGTGCTAATGAGCCAACGTTCCTCCAAACACTGCGTTGGGATGACAGACTCCATGCTAAGTGCCTTTCGAAGGTAAAGCACATGCCGGCAAGGCAAAAGATGCGTACACATGAACTTGCAGGAGCAACGCCAAGTCGTACTATTGATTGAGTACTCTGCGGCTGGCTCATCGAGATAATCCTCTTCATCAACGTTATTCTTAATGGCGAAAATTCCAGGTACAGCTTCACAATAGGCGTAAGAAGCACACTTGAGAGCAAATTGATATTGCTTGTATATAAGCGTGCAAGCATGCGTGCTTACCAGGTTGGCTAAATGAGCCATCTCCCTATCGTAGTCGGCATGTTGAACCACACTAAGCTTAAATACGCGAGAGACAAAATCTTCCTCCATCTGCGTCTGGTAGCACATCATAGCTGCAACACACTCGTCCACTTTCATAAACGAATCTACAACTTCTTTTAGTTGCTTCCATGATGACTCCAGACGATTATTCGTGTTGTTCCCAAGTGTTATGACAGTTTGCCTCTTGTGCGTACACCACATCTCCTTACAGTTATCCCAATTGTTCGAGAAGTAGATTTCAAACGGATGTCTAGGGCGCTCCTAATTGTCTTCTGCGTTTGTATCTTCGCAATCGAGAGGAGAGCACTGTGGCAATTGGGCTGCTGACAATTCTGCAGAGACATTGCTTGTGGCAGACCCCAAATTGATCAGATGACTAAAAAAAATTGCGATGCTTCCGGTACGCACGTTCAGTACTCGCGTAGACAAGCAAGTATATCACTGTACGCAGCTGCTCCTTCTGCCAAGAAGAGAATCCATAATCTCAGTTCGCAATTTCGCCGTCCAAGCACTTAATCACGTGAAATTGGCACAACAGTACCACCACATTCGGAAATGATGCCTTCAAAACACTCATTTCCGTAAAGTCCTTGTCTATCACCACACATCGTAGCTTTTCCCAAGCTGGGTTGTGTTTCTTAAAAGTCTCGATAGCAGTCTGTAAAGTTTCGTAGCGTTCATTCTGAACCAGAGCGTGTTGTACGTATTGCCCGTGCCCAAAGCAATCGTGAGCCGTAAAAGAAAACACTTTGTACTTCGACGAGTTTGTTCCATGAGTTGCATCGATCAACAGAACCTCAGGGAAGCGGTCAAACATTTCACGCATCGAACGAGTCTGCATGGTGACACACGTTGCGATTTTCTATCATATAACACGTTAGTATTTGTTGAGCAGAAAAAATATATAGCGACAAGCTTACCTTCTCGTTTATCAAGTCGACAAAAATACGGCCGATGTTCCCTTCCTCCTCCGAGAACTCTAGCATCCATTTGTGCAAACGTTCAGCAACTGTAGCAGTCCCGTGGTCTTTCGCCTTCAGTGATGCAACCAGGTTGTGGATATCACGGGGGAACGGTTTGCAATCAGTATGTTCACGTGTATACTTCAGAATTCGTTTGCTCTTCACTCCTGACCGCTGCAAAACATTGACCGTTTCCACCACGTCTTCTGGTATGGCTAACCTTGTTGCCGGATACTGGATAAAAGTTTCACGGAAGAGCGGGTGGTTGTGAACCAGTTTCGTCTTGGTCACATACGGCTTGAACAAAACCTGTTCAGAACGCTGACTGACACACAAGTTGATCTTATAGAAGTAGATAATTGCGGGAGGCTCGATTGGTAAGATCCTTAAACAAAAAAATAAGCATGACCATCGGCATTTCAATAGCTAACCTGTGCTTTGCAGTCCAGTGCGCGTGTCTGCTGACAAGCGCGCTTTCCCTGACCGCGCCGAGTGTATTTTCCTGCGTGTGTACACTCAAAAGTCTTGGCATAGTACCCCCATTCTTCTGGAATCGGTGCTGCCTTCGATTTGTCCCGGGAGATGATTTGATTTCGAGCCGCTACCGACTTATTTGAGCGAACGCGAAACATCTAAGACGCAGAATCATGTATAAGAACTAAAGCTCACAGGTCAATTAAAAATCATAGTAATAGCTACCTGGAAGGTCTGAGCCTGGTACGTGTCGAGGTAAGCGTGAAATTCATTCCACGAAACGAACGACTTTAACTTCAATGGTGGCCCTTCATTCACCGAGCTGGGCTCGGCTTCCGCGTTTTGATGATCGTCCGTCAGTTCTTCCTGACAACCCGAAGGATCTCCATCGATGAGGTCGTGATGTGGTCCGTCTCGGAGCTCTCCGCTCGTCGATGGATTGCCATCGCTCGTGTTTTCATACAAAAGACTGCATGTACTCGCTTTCCGCTTTCGTGTTGTTGCTCGTGACGTTATGGTGTAAACATCACTTACTGTCGTCTCATTTGGTTGTTGCTCCATCGTAGGCAACAACCTACTGCAAGTGAAAGCCTGGTGCAATACCACGTCCCGGTCCGCCCCTGATGCCCTGTTCCGTCTGATGGCTTGAGCGCTGGAAACGGAAATGAATGGTCTAAGCTGAGATATACGGGGCAAGGTATACATGCATACATACACCTGGGCAATGCCCAGTGGGCATGCGGACGAAAGCTGGGCAAGGATCTGCGGTGAACACAAACGCTGCAAAAAAGGAGATGGGCCAGTCGGGGTCAGCAGTCACTCTCTTAAATTATACAGGTTAGCAGCAATCAGCGATTCCTACTTCCCACACAGATGTGGGATAGGATTGCTCTGTTCTCGAAAACCCGGACACGTTTGTAGGAATTGGGATATCTGATTAGTATACCGGTCGTTTTCCGTATTTTCTTTGTGCTCCTATCCTGCAAACCACAAACCAAACTCGCTCCGAAAGGTCTCTAATGACTTGGGAATTGTGTATGGGTGATTCAGCGAACCGATCGGAATTTCTAATTTTAGCCGGAATTCACAATATCACTCTTATACTGGTAGTGACTTCGGTTACGAAGTGTACGTACAGCCCACACAGGATTAATTCGAGGAACGCATTATGCTGGGAACGTTCCTACCGACTACATCGTCGCAGTGGCACACACGAAACAAAAGTATACAAACTTCGAGTTAAATAGTTTAATAATCTCAAAAACCGAATGCTTTCTCAAAATCCACGGAAAAATAGAGGGTTCCGCGTCAAACAGCCAACTATTTGAGTAGGATATACGATTCCAGATATAACATGAAGACGTTAAGTACGATAACGCCGGGCCTGGATTTCAAGCTCAAACTTTGAACATTTCTTTTGCGTACATGTATTGGTATTGCATTGCACCACACAAGCGAAAGTTCTAGACTCAAGGGAGAGTTCTTGCGTGTTGTATGCTAAAAGCACTGCTAAAGATGAGATCGATGATGCCTCTAGCAAAAACAAATACGCGCATTGCCTTCTATAGCACCAAACGATAGCACCAGGTTGACGTATCTTAAGGTCTACACAAGAGCTCAAACTACTACTATGGTATACAACACCAAACAGAATTACGGCATCGAGTCCTCCGGTCGCTTGATGATCACCGTCTTGTGCTCCAAATAGTTGCGAAGACCCAGCTCGCCGTTCTCGCGACCGAAGCCAGAGTCCTTGAAGCCACCGAACGGAGTGTTCGAGTCGAACACGTCGTAGCAGTTCACGTACACGGTGTCCGTGCGGATGCCGTTGGAGATCTTGATGGCGCTGTCAATGTTGCTGGTCACCACACCGCCACCAAGGCCGTACTCCGAGTCGTTGGCGCGGGCAATGACCTCGTCGATGGTCTTGACCTTGAGGATGGACATGACGGGGCCGAAGATCTTGACAACTAGTAGTGAGCGGCGTAGACAGTAGCGAGTAGCTGTGTGTATCCTGCTCCGTACCGTGTTGAGTCTTGCTTCTTCGGCACCACAGCAGCGGAGTTTTTGCCGTGGGAGCGGTGGGGTGCTGCTGCGGCGACCGAAAAAGCAAGACTGAGGGTGTGGTGGTGGCCTAGGCTAGATTGATTGAATAAACTTGACCTTTTTGACTCTGAATTCCGGGAACCCTTCTCTACGGAGAGTTCCTTGGAAATCCGTCGGTGGTTCCAGCACGGATGTCGCGCAGATTCTGCGGCTGCGAAGCAGGCGCAGGAGATGCGCAATACTAGCATTTTGCAGTATTTAAAACGTAGCAGTACACGAGCACTATAATATCATATTTTGTAATGTCATTTACTATAGACGTAGCATTCTTTAAACGTAGCAGTACACGAGCCCTAGAATATAATATACAGTACTATAATATCATATACAGGGTTCGATAGTAGTGGGGATTTTGGACTATCAGTGATACTGATACTAATACTCAACACTGAACCACTATCACTGATACTGATACTACTACTCGACCAACAGGCGATGATAATATCAGTGATATATCACTGATACTATCACTGATACTCACCTCCGCTGCCGCTTGCCCTCCCCCATGCGCCTAAGCTCAACACGGTTGTAGTGTAGAAGCCGTTGACGTTGGGCGTGCTCGTTATCGGTTCTCGTTCGTAGTTGACTCATCGCAAAGGAGCCGGGCGTTCATGGAACGCTGTAGAAACACCACGTCCCAGCCAGACGCGCGCAGGTTTTGCGATCGAAGGATACTATCTGGCCGACCTCCGCAAACCATCGGCATATATCAATGCTCCCACAAACCTGTTCGACGTACCAGACGCGAACATTCCGTTTTCTGTCGAGCACGCTCAACTTGGCCACCAACTTGTCCTGCTCGACTTTAGTCGGAAACTGCAGCTTCGCCACTTCTGCCCAGTCAACTCTAAAGCCCAGCCACTCATCCAAGAGTGCGTCAGCCTTCGCGTTCAGTGTTGCTTCAGCAGTGGTCTCTGTGGCTGGTTGCGAAACTTCATCCCCAAAAATTAAATCCGACTCATTATCAGAGCTGCTGTTGCCACCAGATTGCGCCAAAGTGGAAGTGAATGCCACTGCATTATTTTCGTGCTCGTCGTTGGCATAAAGCCCCTTGATGTGGCTCGGAACACCGTGGGTGAGTTCTGGCTCGCGCTCGACCTCGGTCTGTGCGAGGTCAATAACCGTGGCATCGCTCGCGCATGAGATACCAGATGTCCTGCTCGGAGTGAGTTCTTGAGATTCAGTCTTCATTGAAGAACTTGCGGACACACGGGCACGTTGTACGGACAGCCCTTAGGCGAGGCTGCAGAACCTACAAGATTGGTTGTTAGTCAAGAATTAGTACTCAGAGAAATGAGACGAGTTCGTGCCACTGGTACCTTTTAGAGTGGTCGACGTCAGGCTTGGTACAGAGCTCGTTGCTGCACAGGTGATGTACCTGGCGGCCGCACACACTGCATGGAGCCGTTTCCGCGAGGTCCCCCCAGTGGCAGTCGATCTTCGCACACTTCATCGGAGCGCTTCAAGCCGAGAATGTGCGAAGCCGACTGAAAGGCGGGGACGGAGAACCACTTGTTTGTGTACCCTTTGAAGATCTCGCCCATGTTGAACTTCTGGGAAGTATCAGTGATATTATCACTACTACCCGCAATATTTTAGCGAATGTATATTCTATCACTGATACTGGCTCATCGTGGGTGATATATCAATATCAGTATCAGTATCAGTGATATTATCACTGATACCAGTGATACTCTGATAGTCTACTATCGAACCCTGATCATATACTTCAGAAGTAGCATTTAGTTAAAACGTAGCAATACACGAGCACTATAATATAGTACCTGTATAACATATAATAGTATACATAGTACTACAGTACAATGTATTACTATGTACGACTAGCGCTACCAGCCCAACCCTCTGGTTCGGGGCACTCCATATGTGGCACACACGAAACAAAAGTATACAAACTTCAAGTTAAATAGTTTTATAATCACAAAAACCGAATGCTTTCTCAAAATCCACGGAAAAATAGAGGCTTTCACGTAAAATTGCCAACTGTTTGAGTAGGATATACGATTCCGGATATGACTATAAAACGTTAAGTACGATGGTGCCGGGCCTGGGTTTGAAAGCCTCTGTTTTGCGTGTGGTCCAGACAGTGTTGGGATTTATGATGCGTGCAGATACGGGATTACCAACATTACATGTATTGTAATATTACTACTATATTAAAATATCTATTGACTCCCCGTAGGGGGTCTGAGCTAAACCAGCACTTGTTGATAGTGTATGCAGGCTTCTGTAAAAATTTGACTTGGAGTCAAGTGAGTCAACATAACGCATATAACCTCTCACCTTTCGGATATGGGCGGTCATCAAACCATCCACCTACGGCGCCAACAGCGTCTGACAGATGTACGAGCACAGGCGAGATGATCGCCGGTCGCAGTGGGTCCATACTTGAACGGCCCCGGCGTGCATGGCCACGGCGTCGGTGTCGGCCTCCCCGGTGTCGGTGTTGGAGTGAACGGTGTTGCGGTTGGGGTGCCGGCGATGTAATGGGCTTACTTAGCCCAATACTTTAGCTTACACGTGAGCGCACGTGTATGAGGAAGCGTAAGGTGTATTTAACTTAGATTAAGTATACTTGTATCCACAAGTATAATTAGATCTAAATAAAGGTACAAATAGTAGCTTTTGCGGTAAAATGAGAACTGAATTGTTTGTTAACTGTGGCTTTCCTCCTAAAACTGATATCTATAAAGAGGGGTTCTGCCAACGAATGGTTGGCAGAAACCCTGACCTAATGCTTGAGTATTACTGGTAGAAAGACCCTGCTTTCTGACCAATAGGACTGTTTCCTATTATGAATGGTGACCACACTGCGATGTGGCCCACCTGAATGTATCCACTTAGTGCGTGTTGCACTAAGGTGAGGTTAGCCGAATGTGTAGCCCCGCTACACCATCCCCCCGTTAGGACTTGATGTGCCGGTCTCGACACATCAATCCAAAGTCTTCTTCGGAGAGAACATCGTGCTCATTTCGAAATGAGCACGCCAACGACGCAGACTTCCGACGAGCTTGCTGCACCTGCAGCAAGCAACACAGTCGTCGCCAGCACAGCGACGACTGCAACATCTTCAGCCTCTTCGGCGTCCGTCGTCACTTCCACGGTGACGACGCCAAACTCCCCCAAGCGTACCATCTCGGTTGGGGAGTATAAGGCGCGTAAAGTCACCTATGCCAACGAAACCCTCTTCGATGGCATGGTGGACTTGAATGTCGACAATGATGTCGACATGGAGGAGGGCGAGGAGAAGCAAGACTCCTCGTCCACAGGGCGCAATGAAGCTAGCGTGGGGACCCGTCGTCCTCGCGATGACGACTCGGACGCTTCGAGTTCCAAGCGCTCGCGTAGCGGCAGCGATAGGCCGCTCGCAGATGCTGGGGCGTTGTCTACGCCGCGGGGTGGAGACGATGACGACTCCACTCCGTCTGCGACTGTGACGTCGCGCGCTAAGCCGGCGCGCGACCCGTGGATGCCGTCTCCGAGCGAGATCCGATCTCGCTACGGCAATACCACGCCGGTCAGCAAGTACGCGCTGTACTCCTGCAGCGCCATCGTTGATGACGATGTCACCAAGGAGCTCGACTTTGATCCGGCGACGGATCAAAGACGTGATTATTACATCGGGCTTTTCCATGAGCTCCGATTCTACGGGAACAAGAAGCATTCCCGTAAGAGCAAGGTGACAGAGTGGGAGGCACTCTGTCAAAGCTGGGGCGCGTTCGTTGAGAACTTCAACCGCGACCCGGCTGGTTACCGTGAGCGAGTCCGCTCTGCGAGTGAGCGCTACGAGCGCTTCTCGAAGCGGCCCAAGATTTTGCGGCTGCACGAAGGTGCAGTCGAGGCGGGGATTCCGTGCGCAGTGCCGTCTGGCGTTGCGTGCGCGCAGTGCCAACCCGGGGCAGTGCGGCTTTCGGAGCGAGACCTTCTCGGGTACACTGGTGTTAGTGTGCCCGTGGAGTTGAAGACACTGCGTGAGAAGTTAGTCACGCAGTTGTCGTCTGAGAGTGCTGAGGGTGAGCGCAACACTCAGCCGAGGGCTGTAGGCGACTACAGCTCTCGCTCAAGTTTTACGCCCTTCGGCGGAGCTGCTGGTGGCGGGCTTCGTACTCCGTCACCATTTCCGGAACGTCGCTCATCAGGACGTTCCGCGGCTCCCATGTATCGTGGTCAGGAGAGTATCCTAACCAACGAATACGAAAATGAACCGGACCTTGGGTCCGGATCTGATGATCAACGATTCGCTGGACAATCCAGCGAGTTTCCCCGCGTGCATCTCGCAACGGGGGCGGTGGCGGCGGGAAGACACCACGAGCCGCCGCCGGCCGGGGTCTGGGAGCGTCTGGATGCGATGGAGCACGTCCAGACGGCTGAGCTCGCCGAGATTCGGCAGGAGCTGAAGCTCTTGAAGGCCCGGGTCGGTCAGGCCGGACAGACCGCCTCGAACATCCAGGTCGACCTGGGGTCGATCGTTGCTCGCGTGGAGCAGCGTGTCTCCGCGCTCGAGAAGAGGATCGCGCCGAGTCACCGGTCGTAGGTGACTCGTGTTGCGAGTACGGCTTCAGCCGCCCAACGTAAAAGGTTGGGTGGAGGCGCATGCTGGACGGTATGTCTAGCGTGTACGCGTTGCCATGCTTCGCCAACACGGTGAATGGGCCGATGAAGCGCGGGGCAAGCTTGCTTGCTCCGAAGTCGGAAACTGCATGTTTAGCTAGGTTCTGTGTAGCTAACAGAACTAATGAACCCACTTTGAATTCATTTGTGTTTCCTCTGCCATTGTTGTCTGCGTTCAGCTTCTGTCGATCGACAGAAGCTGCAATAGCATCTTGCACAAACCGTATTACGGCTTGGCGGCGCTGGACAAAGTCCATTGCCTTCGAGTTGAACTCCTTGTTCAACCTGTTATCCTTGTTCACAACAGGCCCAGCCTGTGTGTGGTTGTTGTTGTTTTGAGTGTCTACGCCCGGCGTAGGCACTAAACTCTCGTCGATCGGACTACGCGCAGACCGTGCGCGTGTCGACACAGCTGATATGTTGCTCGTATCAGCGTGTTCATTCGGTTTGTTTGAAACCGGATACCCTCCCCCACTTAAGGAAGGAGCTACCGCACCGAGTACACTCGGTACGCGTGGATGCCTCATGGCGTTCACGTAAAACGGTGTATGTCCTGTGGAGACATGCACCGAGTTGTTGATGGCAAACTCTGCCATCGGCAAGCAGTCGCTCCATTGTTTGAACGAATGAGCGTAGCTCTTCAGAGCGTCAACCAAGACTCGGTTGACGCGCTCGGTTTGTCCGTCGGTCTGCGGATGATCCGCAGTCGACATGGACAGCTGCGTGCCAAGAAGTTCAAACGCTTCTTGCCAGAAACGCGCTGTGAAGCGCGGATCACGATCAGACACAATGTCGATCGGCATGCCATGGTGTCTAAACACCAAGTCAACAAACAGACGTGCCGTCTGCTTGGCTGTCACTTCGGCTGGTACTGCAGCAAGATGCACCATCTTACTGAATCGGTCGACAAAGACCACAATACCAGTCCTCCGCTTGTTATCAGGCGGAAGACCAAACACAAAGTCCATTGAAATGGACTGCCAACACTCCGACGGAGTCGGTAGTGACTGAAGTGGAGCCTGCGAGAAGGCTGCAGGCTTCACGCGCTGGCAAACCTCGCAAGCACGAACGTACTTGCGTACCCACTTGTACTGGTGACTCCAATAGAAGTCACGCGTGAGAAGCAAGTATGTCTTCTCACGACCCGGATGTCCCGACGTCGGGGCATCGTGATACTCGTAAGTGATCCTGAGCTTCAGCTCATGATCGTCCGGCACGACAATGCGATCAGCGTTGTCGTCGACTGCGCTGTAAAGCAACAATCCATTGTGTACACGATAACGGTGTACACGTGCACGGAGATGTTTCGCTAACTTCTGACGAGACTTGTCAGAAGGAGCAGCGAAGTAGTCCAACAACTGCTTCGCGTCCGCATCCTTCGTGTATGCGGACCTCACGTCGTCTAACAAAGACGACGAGGGAGTAGACGTCCGTGCGACGCCAATTGCATTGGCGTCGGCCTTGTGCACCGCATAATCAGGTCGACGCGACAACGCGTCGGCCACAACGTTCAACCTTCCAGGTTTGTACTCAACCTGGAAGTTGTACTCCGCAAAGAATGAGAGCCATCTCGCCATTCTTTGTGAGATGTGCGGCGACTTGATCGCCGTACGCAATGATGCGTGGTCGGTGTAGACCACAAATGGTCTACTCCCAAGTAGATACACTCGAAACTTCGCGAGTGCATACTTCATGGCAAGGAGTTCCTTGTCATGTACCGGGTAGTTGCGCTCAGCTGGCTTCAGCTGACGCGACTGATAGTAGACCACGCGATCACGTCCTTCGTGATCGTGCTGCATTAGAGCGCATCCGATTGCGAAATCGGACGCGTCGCACACGACGTGGAACGGGCGATCTTGGTCGGCCACCGCCAAGATCGGCGCCTCAGTCAAGCCCTGCTTGACTGCATCAAAGGCCTGCTGACACTCAGCAGTCCAAACCCATGCAGCGTCCTTCTTTAGGAGTTGCGACAGCGGGCGAATCTTGCCCGCGTAGTTGCTCACGTACTTGCATAAGTATGTAGCGAGTCCAAGGAACTGCCTCAGTTCCTTGACATTGGAAGGCGTAGGCCATTCATTGATCACTCTGACCTTTCCCGGGTCAGGGCGTACGCCATTCTTCCCTACGAGACACCCAAGGACGGGTATCTCGCTAGCCCCGAAGATACACTTCTTCAGGTTCGCGTAGAGCTTGTGTTTGCGCATGAGTGCAAACAACCTGCGGAGATGTTCCTTGTGCATCTCCACTTCCGACTTCCCGTCCACAGCCCGGCTGTGGATGAACACATCATCGAAATAACTCGGTGCGAAGTCGCGCACCGAGCGCAACAAGTGCGTGACGCACCTGTTAAACGTCGCAGGGGCATTCTTTAATCCCTGCGGCATTACAAGCCACTCCCAGAGCATACCGCTCGGAGTGCTTACCGCCGTGAGAGGTATATCGCTCTCACGCATGAGGATCTGATAGAATCCGTCTCTCAGATCCAGAGCACTGAAGATAGTGCTCAGAGCCATCGAATCGATGATCACATCTTTTCGCGGTATCGGCGTCTGCGCCGGTACCGTTGCGTCGTTCAGCTTGTTATAAGCGTGAACGATGCGCCACCCGCCCTGTGCCTTCTTGACACAGAACGTAGGCGCGCTGTGCGGGGACTTCGATTCCCGCACTTGCCCTGCCTTGCGACGACTCTCAAAGAAGTCGTCGATCGCTTTGACTTGCTCTCGCGGCAGTGGCCACTGCCGCGTCACGCAATACTTCGTTCCCGGCACGAGATCAATCTCGTGCTGAACACCCTTGTCCTGCGGCAACTCCGCAGGGATATCGTCCGGGAGTACGTCTCTGTACTCACGCAAGACCTCGTAGAAGGGGCTCGACTTCAGCGAGTCCCAGCTCTGCTCGTCGAAGCGTTCCTTCTTCGACTTCGCGCTGAGGGCGTCGACGCCCTCAGCGACGAGCTGCTTCAACTCTTCCGCTTCACACTTCATCCTCTCGACATCCGAGAGGATGCAAATCTGCTCGATGCGTCCATCGTGCAGGTCGCGGGCGAAGCGCCTCCAGCTCGTGACTGGAAGCGAAGTCAACTCCGACGCCAACGTCGGAGGGTTCTCCAACTTCATCTTCTTATACTGGAGACCAGTATTCGTACGCGTCAAGACACTCAGCGTCTCGACGGTCGTCTCCAGTTCTTGTGTCTGCCCGGCCGACACTGCGAGTAGCGTCTCGGTCCCTGACCGAGACTTGCGCAGCTTTGCTCGCTTGCGCCGTTCGCTTCTTGTGCGGAACCCGGTTCCGCGCGTCTTGTTTTGTCCGGGCCCGGCCGCGGACAGATCTTCCTTTTGATCGCCGGCGGGTTCAACCCGCGGGCGCACGCAATCAAGCCCGGCTTGATCACGTATCGCTTCTTCGTGCAGCCCGGCTGCACGTGAGCACGCAATGCGTTTCTTGTTGTCGCCGGCGGGTTCTTCCCGCGGGCGCACGCAATCAAGCCCTGCTTGATCGCGTACCGCTTCGTCGTGCAGCCCGGCTGCACGCGAGCACGCAAGCATTTCCGGTGCGGGACGTTTGCAACCGTCCGCACTGCCTGCAGCGTCGGCTCCCAGAGCCGACGCGCCTTCTTTACCTCGACGCCTGCCGGCGGAGCGTCTTTCGACGTTAGGGCCAATCGCATCAGCTCCCTGAGCTGATGCGTCCGAGTCACTGTCCTTATTAGTGACTGGCTCCTCTTGTTGAACTTGTGTGTCGACACTAATAGTCGACACGACCGCGTCACTCTTGACGCTTCGAGAACCTCTCGAATCCGATCGAATCTGAGTCTTCTGATTCGACTCACATTTTCTCCCGACGACCCTCCCAGTCGTCGATGTCCGTGCGGGGTGATCGGAGACAGCCGCGCGTCGCGCTGTCTCTCCTGGTGGGTCGCGTGCACCGCGAGGTGCACGTGCTGCGCCGACAGGGCCATCGCTCACTGTCGCGCCGCTACTCCCGAAGTGCACGATCGTGCGCTTCGTCCAATCGATCACTGGATCATGCCGTGCAAGCCACGGCATGCCCAACACCATGTCGAACTTATCGTCTAAGTCAAGCACGATAAGCTCGTCCACGAACATTCTCTTCCGATACGAGAAGCGTACGCGTACGACACGCTTCTCGGTTCTGACAACGACACCCGTTGCCAGTCTTACTTCCAATAGACTTCGAGGTAGTTCCACGTCCTCGAAGTCAAGCCTCGCTAGGCTCTGCAGTCGAACAAAGTTGTTCGACGCTCCACAATCCACCAGCGCACGAAGAGACATCTCTCTCTTCGAGCGAACCTTCAAGATGACAAGGTTCGGCCTGTCATCTTGCTTCTTACAGTGAGAGTGACTCTCACTGGGGGCAGCAGTCTTTAATACGGCGTGTCCAATATCGACACGCTCGACTGCATCACCAGCAGGGCGCCCCGCGCCTGCTGGTCGTTCTAGTTTTTTGATTGCCCGTGGCGATACCCGGTATCGTCACGCCGGCCCTTGGCCGCCTGCACAGGCGCTGTGCATTCACGGGCGTAGTGACCGTTGTTTCCACACCGGAAACAGCGGACATTCGTTGGTCCACGACGCTGCTGAGACCCAGCAGCCGTCGCACTCGAGAGGTCCATTGGTTCGGGACCTCCCGTCGGCTTCACCGTCGGTCGCGGCATCGGCCGCGGGACGTTCACATGGAGTTTAGCCTGTCGCAGGCTAAACTCCTCTTGCATTGCAAGGGTAATCGCAGACTCGAGAGTACTTGGGTACTCTCGGAAGAGATAGGTCTTCACAGGCCCATCTTTCAGGCCCTTCATGAACGTGACGACCTTTGTCGCCTCGTCTATCGGGTTGGTCACGATGTTCGAGACCAAGTACCGCGCCCTTTGAGCGTAAGCATGCACGTCATGCTTGCCCTGTTGCAGGTCGAGGAACTCAGCCCTCGATCTGAACTCATTCTGCGGGGGCTCAAACGCTTGTCTGAGCTCCTCCTTGAACACCTCGTACGTGCTAAAGCACGTAGGGTCAGTGAGTCGGCGTCCATACGCCCAACTCCTTGCTCGTCCGCCAAGGCATGACATGGCGAACGCAACCTTCGACAACGGGTCGACGATACGTCGGGCCGTAATGGCAGTGTCGACTTCGACAAGCCAACGGAGGAGAGGCTCGCCCTCTCTTCCAACATAGCTGTTCACGTGGAGCTTCAATGACTCCACGCGCGGTGTGGACGGAGTCGACACCGTAGCGCGAGCAGCAGTCTCGCGCTGTTCCTTCATGATGAAGCCTAGAGCAACACCGTGTTGCTCTGTCGGCGATAGCGTGCGTAGCATCGTTGCTACGGCCGCTTCTCCAATGACCGTCGACAGTCGTTGGAGTGCCTCCCACTCTGGATCCGCCAGGTGGAGACAGTCTTCGCGTGCAACATGCGTTGCACCCGTGGTTGGGTTACCAGTGGACATACTCGCGTCCACAGGCAGGTCCTCGGCCCCCGTATCGAACTTCATTCAATACGTAATTAGTCGGTCGTTGGACGGACTACAAAGTGCTACCAGGTGTAATGGGCTTACTTAGCCCAATACTTTAGCTTACACGTGAGCGCACGTGTATGAGGAAGCGTAATGTGTATTTAACTTAGATTAAGTATACTTGTATCCACAAGTATAATTAGATCTAAATAAAGGTACAAATAGTAGCTTTTGCGGTAAAATGAGAACTGAATTGTTTGTTAACTGTGGCTTTCCTCCTAAAACTGATATCTATAAAGAGGGGTTCTGCCAACGAATGGTTGGCAGAAACCCTGACCTAATGCTTGAGTATTACTGGTAGAAAGACCCTGCTTTCTGACCAATAGGACTGTTTCCTATTATGAATGGTGACCACACTGTGATGTGGCCCACCTGAATGTATCCACTTAGTGCGTGTTGCACTAAGGTGAGGTTAGCCGAATGTGTAGCCCCGCTACAGGCGATCGGTGTTGGTGGTCTTCAGTCTTGCTTCATCGGCGCCACAGCAGCGGAGGGTTTACCGTAAAAACGGGGGAGGGCTGCTGCGGCGACCGAAAAGCAGCGGCCTACGTTGGTTCACTAGATTTATTGATAGTGATTTGAAAGAAACCGATCTTTTTGGCCGGAATTCCGGGAACCCTCTCCTACGGATAGGTCGTAGGAAATCCGTGGGGGGTTCCGCGATTGATTAATGGATGTCGCGCAGATACTGCGGCTGCGAAGCAGGCGCAGGAGATGCGCGGTAGCATTTTTATTAGAACGTAGCATTACACGAGCACTATAATATGGTATACCTTAATACAATAGTAATATGTTTCAATTCAATAGTAATGTATTGTAATACAATAGTAATATATTATAGTGCTAATAGTAGTGTTTTAGACGTAGTATTATTATACGAGCACTATACCATACTTCGAAGTATTATATTAGTTTATGTATGACCAGCACTACCAGCCCAACCCTCTAGTTAATACATAAAATCCAGAGCTGTTCCGGGCATAGCACGGCTTTGTTTGAGAAGTGCAAGATTTCTTTTTGCAGTCTCACTGGGCACAACTATAGTCACTACAGTAATTAGTCTGACCTCAAAATTAGTCTGGCTTCAAAATTAGTCTGGGCCAGACTAATTCATGAGCCCCAGATAGCAGCTTGCTCATAATTAGTCTGGTCAAAAATGTTCACAATTAGTCTGCCTATGTTGGACTCTTTTTTACGGTTCCTGCCCAATAATAGGGGGTTTCAAAGTAGGTTTCTGTCAAACATATTGACCTGAAGACATGAAAATTTCCAGCCTCCCTGATTGGCTGATTCAAAAGTTACTTTGAACCCCCTTTTCCAAGCTCGACCAGTCGGCAAGCAAACATAAGCCCAGGTCAATTTGGCTGGATTCCTGTTACAAGGCGCCAACTGCGAGACTAGCACCAGCACCGGGCATCAGCGGCGAAGGCAAGGTGAGCGCAAGAGGCGAGAGCAAGACCAGCATCAGCGCCGAGGGCAAGTCGAGCACCTGCAAACAGACCAAGTGCAAGTCCGCAAACCACGGCGAGTGCAAGACGAGCGCCGCCCACTGGCGTCGTGATCGAGGCCAACAGGAGACACACGAGCTTCGAGGGCAAGTACGCGTGGCAAGACTTAAAACAGAAGGAGGCCAAGGTCAGCAACAGCAGCGTCGACATCAAGTCTAGCACCAGCCGTGAGGCCTGGACGAAGTTTAGCGCCGTCCGGATATTAGCTGCACCAGCGCGACGTTGCTGATATGCCCCAAGTGTCACGCAGACAACGCGCATTGCGTGGGCTGAAGCGCGGAATTCGCTTGCTCTTAGTATAAGCATTGGCTTTTTCTTTGATCTGTTCGATGATGATGATGAAGTCGAGCCGCAGTTAGCGCCTTCGCGGGCGCACGCTTGTGTTAATGAGGTCCTCTATTTGTGTTTACCTAGAAACTATAGAGCCCAGAAAGTCGCTGGGGGCGTCGAAGCCCAATATCTCTGAGGATGTACCCCAATGTTGATGTACCAATGCCGTGGTGAACGGCAGATGAACTTTACGGAAGCAGGAGGGTCACCAAGACCTCCCACTACGGTGGATCACGATGATCGTGCAACACGAAGGCTCCACCAAGGCCTCCGCGTTTTGGTGGGCAGGCTTCAACACTTGAGGGTCACCACGTCCTCAGTGGGTAGGTGCGTGATCGGAATCGCGTCGGGGCACCAGGTCCGTCGCGATGTGGTGGGAAATCTTGATCACAGGAGGAGTCACCATGCTCTCCGTGCCTTGGTACTTAAGCAGCTAGTAGTCCTTGCTCTCCTTTTCCAACTGCCCTTCGAAGTCAACACACTTGATCGAAGCTGGCTGAACTGGCTGGGGTACGTGGGAGGATCACAGATCCGCGTGGCACAGCTTCCGGGGGTTATTACGCGTACCTTGAAACGTGTCTAGTGCGGTTGCTGGCATTACAGCTGAACACACGCCGCGCGGGGACAGGGGGCAGAGGACACGGCGTCCGGAACCGAGTTACCAACTCGGTCGTTGCCCGGGGGCGAGAACGTGACTTGCCTGGTCTTGCCATCTTCCGACCGCCGAAGTAGACAAACGGAGCTCTCTTGCCGACTCAGGAGAAGACTTCGCGTGCGCAGAACTAGTCGCACTTCAGCCAAGAGCGAAGCTGGGAACAAATACAATCCGGAGCTGAATCTCAGTGGAGCAGCGGGCCTCCACACGGGTCACTACCGTTAAGCCGCGCCGTCAAAGCAGTAACCGCGTTAGAGCTGAGGGAAAACGAGTGCTTGGATCACTATGATGTTTGAGCCGTCCGAGCGCGAGGGTGTACCATGTCCTGGCGCCTTGGTAAATAACTGGAACACTGGAGGGGTTACCGGATCCTCCGTGCTTTGGCAGCGAGATCTTGAACGCGAGGGGTCCGCCAGGTCCGTCGCGCCTTGGTGTGAGATCTTGTGTACACGCGGGGGTCACCAGGCCCCACGTGCTGCAGCGTAGTTGATAATCTTGGTGGTATTCGCCAAGCACGGCGCTGCTTCCGCGCCCAGCGTATAGGAACACCCCATCCCTTCTTCTCGGCCCCACGCGGGGGGACTTCGCATCCGAGAAGGGGGATCCTCCGAAGAGGCGCTGGAGGTATCCCGGAGACCACTTAAGCCAATCGGCGCGAATTGCGAAGTGCCTTCGCGGGCGCACGCTTCTGGTGGAAGAAGGAAAGGGAAACCTTTGAAACGGCCACTTAGATACCAAGCCAATAGGCTCTTAGGAGGTCGTTTGGACTCGATTTTGGCGTCAGTAAAACATGACATGACGGCAAAACCGCAGCGCAATTTGATTGGCTGAAAAGCTGTTTATGTTCTTACGTCTGCAGGCTCAGTCCAACTTTGAAACCCCCTAATTCTAATGAGGGTGAGCGCTTATTCCCATGACTACGATGCGATAAACTATCATTGGGCACTGATTGGACACAACACAACTTTTCCTCCATAATATCGAGGAAAAGTTGCGCCTTATATATTATACAGAGCCTTAGAAGTTCCCACGGTAAACCGAGAATGTAAGGGGCCCGCCAGACAAACAAGCAGTGAGCGATACAGAAGACAGTCAAGCTGGGTGAAGCCTAGAGAATGCAGCGACTGTGGTGGTTAAAGAGGCACTTGTTTGATAATGTGTGCCTCCACTGGAGCACTTCTTAAATACGTAAGAGTTGCCTGCACATGTAGCCAATCAAACGCATAGGCTAATTTGTATTCTGGTTAGTTTTATTGTGCTTTGCACACTTTTTGTCACTTTCGGTTGTATCTCGTACGAGTTGTTAGCGTTTCAGAAATAACAAATCGTGCTCGAGCCCGAGTTACCACAATCGATGGGCTATTTAGTGCAGGATCTGCAATAGTAAAATCAAGTATAGTCGGTGGTTCATGGCCAACGAATCCGACTTAGGTCTTGTTTGGCACTTTCCTAGTGTGCCATTTGCAACTTAACTCCTGCATCATTGCCTAATCGGAAAACCTGCGCTGCCGCCCTGCAGCTCGTCAGCCAGCAAGCGTGGGGCTGGTGGTGCGTGTGCTCGGCGATGACTTCAGCCTGTAGTTGGCCACGGGCCACGGCACAGACCCACGATTTATATTAAATCGTGCACGATTTAGAGGAATACATGTGTACGAATTAGAGTGCTAAGTAGTGCGGCAAATTGGCTGCAAAGCACAATACTAATAAAGATAGCAAGTACTGATATGGTTTGCTGATACTTCGTTCACGTGGTGCGCCCCTCCACCAAAGTGCATTTTGGGTGAATACTTGCATTTGAAACACAGTGACGTGGCACGATGCAGATGGTGCGGCTGCGAAGCAGGCGCACCAGATGCTCCTCTTGGTCAATGGTATGTGAACAGGGAATTTGACAACACTAGTATAGTTTCAATCTTAAGTGACAAGATTAGTATAGCCGGATGGTGAACACAGTTTACTGGCAGCGAAAAAAATGTGTCAGTACCAGTATAGGGCGACCTACTACTTTTGGCGAGCAAATTCCACTTCGACCCCCACTTCCGTCACAAGATAGAAACATAAATAGAAACGTCGCCGGACCGAATGTTTCGTGTGGTTTCCTATCTCTCCAGAAGGACGAGATACAAGTGCCGATGCACGGCCTGGTTTGCTGTCTTCGACATGGTGCGCATATCGTATGCATATTACGTGCAAGTTAAATATTGCCGACGTACAGTTCAGACGTACTTAAGTATCAATCCTATTTATCGTCTTCATTATACGATGACCCCGCGCCAGGCACTCCTTGCTACCGTCCGTATGAACGCCATGTTGAGCAAGGGGCTGTAGTGCGTAAGAGCGTTTGCTTCAAGACACGAAATCGCTAGCCCCGTTGAGCCGCAGTGGAACGTGCTTGGCCGCGTTTACGGGAAGAGCGCGTCGTCGTCGTTCGGGTAGGTGGATACGATGTTGCCGGTCACACGCGGTCGGCCGGCGACTTGGGCGCCGCTAAGCCGTCCAGTGTGGTATTGTGGTACAGGAAGCTGAAGGTGAACGATGTTCACTGAAATCCTGTAGACCGTGTAGACACCGCGCTGGTCATTGCGGCGGGCTCGTACTCGAGCAGCTTCCTGCGCGACAAGGTCGGCACGAGTGTGTTGGCCTCGACCTGGTTGTCGATGCGAACGTTGTGGCACTTGCTGTACCCGACGATGGCGTGCATTTGATCTCGCACCACATGACGAGGTTGCCTCTTTCAGCGACAGCGTCGGCGTTGAGAGTCTTCATCAAGTTTCCTTCAATGAGACATCGTAGGGGGCAACCGAGTAGTTCATTTGGAATATTTGAGCGGGACCGCTAAGCAGGGCTGTGAATGACTAGCCCCGTGGGATGTGGTGGGCGGGTAGCAAGCTAGCGTCCTGCTGGCTGATGATCGCTGGATCGTTGACGCTGCTGGGTTTGTCCGTGTGAACACGGCGGCTACACTTCCTAAATGAGCTCATTAAATGCGTTGCTGAGGTTGCTCGTCCTCGCGCCCGAAACGGATGCCCTTATTCTTGGATGTCGGTGCTGCTGGTCCTGGTTCCTTTATCTTACTCTTTATCTGCCGAAAACCCGAGTCCTTCAACCTGCACTTCTCTTCACTGCACTTCGTTGCATTCTTCTTGCTCCGTCCGAATACTCGTCACTCCAAAGGACCCATAATATTTAATAACGCCCACACGAAGTTCCAGATAAGCTTGCGGCAACCCCGACACGATGCTCTGATGTTGTATCCGGATAGGTTGACTTGGGAGCAGTTTCTAAGTCGTTTCTAAGTGCTCTATACTATTTCTGTCACACCAAAAACCTTTCTATACTATGTTTGGCGACAAAATATACATACGGTGGCTATACTAGTACTGACACGGAAACTACTACTCTTGTCACTTAAGATTGAATCTATACTATTTCTGTCAAATTCCCTATGTGAACACGAAGAAATGCACAACCACTGGCGTTGGTAGAGAAAAAATGTACTACGTAGTAGTACCATGGACAACAAGCAATACAGTTTCTACATAATTTCTAAATTTCAGAGCTTCTTCGTGCGAAGAGCAACTTTGTTCTAATGCTCTGTTATTATTATTGTAGCACTTACGACGCGGGCCATTGGCTAACCTCTTCGCGCTTTGAGTACCACCGGAACTTGTGTTGACCTCGCAGCATCTCATTTCAGGAGGGTCTGTTTGTAATTAACGAGAATGGTCTCGCGCTGATCAGGGGTCAGCCGCAATTTGGCCAGCTTTGTCTCGATGGCCGACGGACCACGACCTCTACTCTTCCACTTTTTAAAGATATCAGTCCACCTACCCTGTCTCAAATTGGTGAGTTTCACTTGTTGGTATCTCTCTTCTTCACCACCATCGTCGTCCAGGGAATCGTAACTGCGCAGGGCTCTCTTGTTCTCACTGGCGAGAGCATCGATCGATGCTACCAACCCCGAGGGCGCCAACTTCGAAACGGCAGCCTGGTCGGCGTTCGTCGTCTCAGACAATGCGTGCCCGTTGGCGAGAAGGATGGCCGCGCAAGCCATCACGAAGATGTTGGAGAGACGCATACCCGCTTGGTTGAATGGTGGTGAGGCGCTTAAGGGATCGATGGAAAATTGCAGAATGAGGTTCGAGGTAAGTGGTCCGGAGAGTCTCCGGAGACCCGCAGTGTGATTGCTGGGATAAATGTTCCTCTATTTGGACGTTTCAGGGCCTGCGTTGTGGCGATCTCGTGCGAAGAGACATTTTGAGATTGGTTTTCACTGAAAACTTTTCAGATCGGCATCTCAAATCCATGCGCAGACTATGATACCGGTAGCTATCGTCATGATAGCTGTTGGTTGAAGACATTTACCGGTGTAGTTAGTTGGTACATGTACAAACAAGCAAAAGGGCTGCCGTTCATGTACAGTCGTTGCTTACCACGACCAGAAGCATAGCTATCTTGTTAGGTTGTCGACACAGCAGCTTATTGAGTTCCCGTGGCCAGGGACTCTTTTGGATTCTGTGCCCCTTGCTCACACAAGTCGAAGGCTGCGTTATCGGCACTTCTCATATCCGTTGCAGCGATTCTGTATCGCTTCGAAGTTTCGAGTCAGTCGGAAGTTGCGCAAGAAACACCTGTATGGAGTTATAAACATGACATGTTTACAGTTGTACCCCTCAATATGCGCAGGGGGGTTACAAAGCGATTTGACAGGGAATCAAGAGTGCTTTGTGCTGATTGGCTGCCATTTCCCACTATAGACGATCGGATACGACAGGGTATTTGAAGGTATGGGTGCGCATATTGAGGGGTACGACTGTATCACATTGTGATCTTTCGGTTTAGAAAAAACGCATCTGATTCTACGCAATTCTCTGGATTTTTCTGAGATAGGAACGAAGTTCCCAAACAGGATTATTTCCGTGGGCCGGTATGTACCGGTATGTATCGGTGCTAATCTGCCTCCCCAGGAGGCTTAATTGTGTGGGTCGGTACCCACCGGTATGTACCGGTATGTATCGGTGCTAGGCTTGTGTGGGCCGGTACCCACCGGTATGTACCGGTATGTATCGGTGCCAAGCTGCTCCGAAGGAGGCTGGTCATAACCCACCGGTATGTGCGTGCAGATTCTGCGACTGCGCAGCACGCAATTTCACGTGAACGTTAGGAAGAGAGATACTATATCCTATCTCAGCCTTCGCGGAGCCCTAGTTCATTTGCCCCAACGATGCATTACTGGAAATTTCGTCTGAGCAAATATTATATAAGTTGTCTTAAATATATTGATGCGGGTGCTTGCTCTGTTTTTGGAAGGCGTCCACTGGATATAATGTATCCGGCAGCTTTGACATTTGTCGAGTACAACGCCGTGATGCAGCTCAACAAGAAGAATCCCGAGGCGGGTTTCGCCATCATGGCTTTGACGGAGATCCCTCTTCATACTTAAGTACTCTTTTTCAGTGATAGCGCCATGTCGTGGCTGGATAGGACAGGGCGCGTTTGTCGACGATATCACATTCTCATATTTCTTATGCATTACAGAACAGTACAAGATGATTCGATTGATTCAGTAGCGATCGCCACCGCCTGCTGATCAAGGATCGAAGATATTGAGTACGGTAACTTATGCATGCATTTTTTTGGTAATTCGCTGGTCAAACATGAAACCTGAAGGGAGCTGAGATCTGGTCAAGTGGTAGCTTAAGGCTGGTGCACCACCCCACTCCCTCTACACACTTCGCTGCTAGTTTCCAAGGTTCGGGTCGTACGTGTTGGTGCCGTTGACGTAGAAGTAGACGGTCTGTCCGTCGTCGCCGCCGCTCTTGCGCAGGTTGCGCACTCGCTGCTGCTGGTCCGTCGTACCGGAGACGGTGTTCGTCTCGAGTCCGAACTTGTCGATCCAGAACTGGATCTCGTGGTCGATGTTGGAGTTGTCCGTGGCGCCGCTGAAGATCGGACGCATGTACAGCGTGTCCGTAGTGACGGTGCTTTCGTCCACGATGGTGGTGCGCACGCAGGTTCCCTGCTGCCAGAGCGAGAGACTCATCTTCCCCCACTGGTGTTTGTCGCCGGGTGCGATGTTGACGTATCCTTCGGTGATGAGGTTGTCGTTGATGCCCTGGGCGACGGCGATGCCGAAGCCGGAGACTGCGCCAGTGACGGAGGCCACGGTGCCAACGGTGCCCGCAGCCGCGGCTGCTGCTGTTGCTAAGGCGCTTGTAGATACCCCGAATACGGACACGATTCCGTTGGCGGCGAGGGCCGATGCGACGGGTGCAGCAGCCCCAGCAGTTCCAATGACCGTGGCTGCAGCTCCGATGACGGAGATGACGATGCCGGCGATCTTGAGCGCAGCCTCATCGGGTCCGATCTTGCAGGTCCAGGGGTCTGCGGTGTTGTTGGCGATGGAGAGGTAGGAGCCCATGACGGCGTGTTGGTATTGCTTGGGGTGCGTTCTTGTGTGCGTTGCTCAGGTGGAGGCAAATTGAGGAATGAGCTTGTGGAGCACCGACTGTCGTGGAAATGGAGTTTCTGGCGGACTGTTGTTGTTTGCTTGAGTGTGGTTGAGTGGCGTTTTGCCAACGAATAGGTTCAACTATGGCAGTAAGGCATCGGTGGAGTCAACATGGAATGGGTTCCCTGAAGCCAATAGACGAGTCTCCCGACGTGATCCACACACGCGAACGAAGTATTGTCGCCTCCAGTGGATTCTCTAGCAGGATTTGCAACTGCTTCGGGAGCTATCGCTTCAGCAATTTAGGTTGACAGGGTTGTGAATTCGGTGGTCGCGCTGAGCAAGGTGAGAGAGAGAGAGGCAGACTATTCTATTTGGCCGAATTATCGACGACTAGATGTCTGGTTGTTCCTAAGCCTGGCTAGCAACGCCGGTTCCGTGCGGTCCGGTGGTTGTACGGGGCTTGTCTCTTTCGGAGACTTCTCTTTGGGTTGACTCTCCAACTGGTGTTGACACAACAGGAGTCGAGTCCCATTTTCTATTTTTTCCGGCCTTCTTCTCTCTCGCTTTGCGATTGCTTGTAGCTGCCGCTGTCCTGTCCTCCAGAACTCTTGCACACTCCCTTCAATTGTCAACTGTTCCTGTTGGAAGATCGTTCTGTTCCTCTGAATCCATAAGGTTGTGAGACAGACGCTGCAGAGGATCCTCCACATGCGTTGCCACTGCTTCACATAGTCACTTTCATCGTCTGGATGATTCGCCCGCAGGTGTTTCGTGATTGCCTGTGAGATCGCTGGCGCTCTCCTGCTAGCGCAGTGTTGCTGGAATCTGTCTAGCTTGTCGAGTCTCCACTGTTCCCCTGTCCAGTGACAGATTAGTTTCTGCCAACAGGCCTTGGCGCAAGGACATTTCCAGAATATATGTTCGAGCGTCTCCTTTGTCCCATGACAACAGGCTAGCTTGCGACAACTATTGTTCGTTGTCCGTCCTTCATGGTACAAGTTGAGCTGCCGTAGCGCTACGCGATACCCCACCCAAACTTGGTACTCTGTGATCTCATTCCTGTGTTCCCATAGGCTCTTGGGAGACTGCTGCATTGCTGCTGCCTGCCATTGACTGGTTTGAACTGCTCGTTGGAGACTCTCGACTGTTCCAGTAACTTGGTCCCCTTCTCCTCGGTATCTTCTGAACGCTTGCTTTTTTATTGCTGCAAGGACATGCTTGTTGGCGATCGTTTCAGGTACGCTCCAGGGGAACCCATGGAGTTCCGGGTGAGCATAGAAAACAATACTGCCTTCGCATTGACGCTGTCGTAGTTTTTGAATGTCTGCCGTCATTGTTGCATCTGCCTGCGCTGTAGTGCCGACTTGCCAGTGAATTCCATCCGGCTGCTGCTTCATTTCGAAGCCCGCCTGCTCTACTCCAGTCTGACCGATCTTGGATCCCCAGATTGAGGTGCCGGTGATGATTGTCCACGTATACATGTTTTGGAGTTGTGTCTGGTGACGTGGAACTGCTTCCGTCCCTACCCTCAGTTCTTCTCCAATTTTCAGCCGTGGTACGCTACTGAGGATGGCAATGCCCCATCTCCTCAGTTTGGCTTGCTGGTGATCTCCTGTCTCCACCGATGGGACTTTCATTGTATATGGAAAAAACTTATTTTCATTCTTTCGCCGGCTACTTTCCATTCAGTGTGGATAGATTGCATTCTGGTCAGATCAATTACATTCTCGCTGGATTAATTTCATTCTCTATATTACATATATATATACTTCGAACTTCTGTTCAGGAACTTCACTGTAACGTATTGAAATTGATACGGACTCTATTTGTATATACAGAGGGTACCTGTGGCGACCAAGTTATACCCACACACCTCATAGAATATATCTGAACACAAAAACTTTCAATGTACGTCATTAAATAAAGGAAGCTGGGTATTCAGTTGAAGTACGGAAATCTCTATCATATTTGCTACGCACTGTATAGTGATTGTCTGAACACCTATTTGCCCGGGTTGCTGTGGCATGGCATTAAACATTTTGCCATGCCACGCCAACCCAAGCGACGCCACGACGACAGTGACGACGACGACGACCGCGTTAACGCGCTTCAGCGTTGCCTGGAAGCGCGTGAACGCACCCGTCTTCGCCTTATCAAGCGCCTCAGACGTCTGGACGCCGAGATCGAGGCGCTTGAGCTCTCGATCCACCGGTTTGGCAGCGAGCGCGATCCTACACCTCCACCATCACCGATGCCGCAGCGCCTGCTACAGCTGGCGCGCACCTCATCGCCGCCCGAATTCATCGAGACGTTTGGAGACAACGACTCCGACTGATTAACCTTTCGAACAGAACTTTACAGTAACATTTCGGTTAATTTCAGTAACTTTTCTGACTGATTAACCTTTTTGAAGAGATCTTTACAGTAATATTTCGGTTATTTTCAGTAACTTTTCAGAAAATTTCATCTTACAACGTAATATTACTACAATTATTTGCAGGTATTTAAATTTTGCATTTAAATTGTGTTACCGTTAAATTTACAGTACAGCGCACCGTATCTAGCCGAACATAAACACATTTGGCGTTTCAGTGTGTGCGGATATGTACGATTGGAGCTGGGTAAATTATGGCGTGTGCCTGTCTTGAAACCAGTCTGGGGTCTACGGCTTTATCGACCGCGTGCGGTTTGCTCGCATTCCTTGCTTCATTCTCGGTTTTTCCGGCTAGCACTCAAGGCATTCGACCATCACCCACCGACCCCACCTCATCGACAAATACTGGCGCCGTCTACTTCGTTGTATCCTGCTGACAACATACATTGACGCCGACGTCGCCACCTACTCGGTGTTTGTGGGATCTCCAGCACTATGGCTTCCGCTGGGGATTCGACAGGCAAGAGTCCCTGTTCGAGCGACAGTGAAGATTTTACGGGTGCAGTAACGCGTCGTCGTACACATGGGGCTCGACGACGCCAACGCAGTGAAGAAAACGACACGAACTTGGCTATACCCGACGAGAACGGGTTGGGGGAGTCGGCTCCGAACGACGGAAGCAGCGAAGGAGACGGGGAGGGCTCGGCGAATGATGAAAGCAGTGAAGAGTACCAGTACGAGGGCGAGAGCGACAGTGAAAGCTTTTCTGATATCGTCGCAGCACCGGGACTCTCCGGAGCTGGAGAAGAAGGTGGTGAAGACGCGACACCACTACAACAAGACCAAGGGATGGCTGGTGATGGAATGATCGAGCATCCAGTGCGTATTAATTCACTCGAGGAAGCTCGCGCAGTTCTCGACGGTCTCGAAAACGCACGCTTCGCCCTGCACAACAACAACAGTGTCACCAAACGCCTTTGGTGCACGTCCCACGTCAATTGCACGGCCGAGGCACGAATAACGCTTGATCCAGACGGCGATTTTCGGTTATCGCGTAGTGGTATGCACTCGACAGTCGCTGCGCCTTTCACATCCCAGAGAACTGGAATTCACAAGCCATTCCTGTCCGAAATCGACAATCTCCTGCTTGGAGGACAAGGCCCGAAGAAGTGTTTGAATACACTTCACACGAAGTACATACATGCAGATCAAACGTTGGCGTTGTTGCCTACAAAATCCCAGATCAAAAACCGAGCTCATAAACTCAGAAGACGGGGTGATTTCAACATCACGACATATGCTGACGTCATGGTTTGGGCGTCACCAAGACTCTGCACAACTCCATCCACGTTTTTCGGTCCCAAGCCCTACAATCGAGAGCGCGACGCCCGGCGTATTGTTCGCCAACCATTTGAGTTTCAAAACGAGCTCATTGTGCTGGACTGCTTCACAGACACTATCGAGAGTGGGAACGTCTCCGTCGGAATCATCTTCACTTCGAGAAGGCTTTTTCGCACAGCTCCTCGATCAGTGGCAGGACAAACAGGCGAGGTACTTGGTGCTACAGATGGATCTTACAAGCTCCATTTTGGGGGATGGACACTTGTTTCGTTTGGAACATATGGACTCCGTTACACAGCGGTCCACTTGTATCAACAGAAGTTTTATCCGATGGCGTTCATGTTCGTCAGAACTGAGACCGCCTTTGCGTATACGAGGCTATTTACGGTGTGCAAGGACCGCTGCCAAGAGTTTTTCGGGGTAACACTGGATCTACAGTTTGGGTCGCTAGACCATTCGACCTCAATCGCCAACGCCTTCCAAGCCGTCTGGTCGGATATCACACTTCTTGACTGCTGGCCGCATCTCGATCGAAATGCACGCAAAAAAAGGGACACTCTCGGATGGAGTTCGCTACAATGATGTCATCAAACCCCAGCTCGACTATTTGAGTCTATCTCGATCGCAGCAATTCGAGGCGCTGTCAGGGCTGGTGACCCAGAATTGGGATGACCTTGGCGAAGGTGAATACGCGGAGTGGTTGGACGTGGAATACCTTACAGCACCATGGGATATGTGGTTCTGTACTGCCAGTGATGTCCCGGGTATCGTCCCAAACCAAAATCCTATTGAGTCGCACCATCACAGCATTAAGGCAACTGCAGTGAACCAACTTCGTGCATCAACTGGACACGTTCTTGCTTCGACTCTGCCTAAAATCCTGGTGGAGTGCGCGATGGAAATAGGGTCAGAACCTATACATCATTTTGCAGCGGGTCCCGTCTCAGGGGAGCTATTGCTAGCTGCCGTGTTGCTGTGCAATGATGAAAATCATTACCCGATTGACAAACGCAAATCACGCAGAGCGATTCGCGGCATACCGGCATACTATTTCAATGAGAGTTACTATGCAGTCCGCGACGACAATGTTCACGGCATAAATGTGACTGCAGCTCGAACGAAAACGTATGAGCAATCTCTTGATGGGATCTTGAAAGACGATGAAATAGTGGAGAACATACAACTTCGCTACCTCTCGTTGCACAAGGTGGAGATTTTGAGCCGAGCCCCGTACGAGCACAACTGGAGCGCACCGGTATGGTCTCTCGAAGAAATCGAGACGATCCGATCGAAATTCAAGTGTGACTGCAAAGCATTCTTCCAAACGGGTTGGTTGTGTGCCCATGTATTGGCAAGTCTGCACCTGGCCGACAATCTAGATTTGACCCTTATGCTTCGAGGACTGCCAGCACGTCGACCACCCGGAAGACCACGAAAGAAGAACAAATGTCTTCAACGAGACGGCATATGGTCCTCCCAGTACTCCGTCGACGCGCTAGTAAGGCGACTTGTGGACAAACCAGCCAGCGTGATCAATTGGAGCGTGCTTATCGAGAAGACCATAACCGAAGAGGATGGTGAAGAATCTCAACGAACCTACGTTGGCAAGATTAGACCACCTTTTTCTCGTGGAGGGAAGCGATACTGGGAGATTGCGTGCGAGGACCGAGATGAAGTGACTGTATTGGAGGCAGAGTCTCTGGCAAGATCGATTAACTTTTCGTTCCAAATGGGGCACAGCATCGTCCCCAACTAAGGTACACTCTACTCGCAGAGGTACATTTTCACATTCATACTTTCATACTTAAGCACAATGGCAGATGTACGACATAAGGCTAGACGTAGTGAACACTTCGGGTGTTACGAACTAGGGACCGAGTAACTTGTACATTTGTTATATTTTTTCCCCAATAAATGCAATTACACCTTACTAAATGCAATAACGCCTTTGAAATGGAACGTAGCCAATAAAAAATGAAAAGCAATCATTTTGACCCTGAATGGAAAGTAGCCGCGAAAAGAATGGGAAAAAACCGCGCCCATTGTATATGCCCGCTCGGCTGTCCGTTTGATGTGCAACTCATACAACGGGCAGGCTCTGATCCTGTCATACTTCCTGCTTGTTAGCATTGATCCGGTCTGGTCTACTATACTTGGATTGTCATTCCAATAGTATGCAGGCCAGAAGGTCTTCTCTTCATGTACCCGCTGCCCGACTCCAAGATAGAGCGAACTCGCGCTGAGCAAGGTGTACATGTACATGTACAATGTACGTGCGGAAGCCACCTTGGGCGTCTTTGGTAGGAACTTACCATAAAGGGACCAATGTTCACGGACGAGAACATGTACGAGTTCGGGTGATATCAAAGACGACCTGCAACTAATACATGTAGTGGGTACGAGTCGTTCCGTACGACGAATACATGTACATGAACTTCAATTGACTACCGACCTTGGAATAATGACCATACGCTCGGTTGGAATCAGATACGGCATCTTCAACTTGTGGTCAGCAACATCTACCCCCGCCTTAAGAGGGCAACCGCCTTAAGAAGGCAATGTCTAGCACGCGCCACAGCTGAGTACAAATAGGTTGTCACGCTTGATTGTGCGTTTGTGGACTTCGCCTTGGTGCATTCATTGCATCATCGACGAATGGACTTTGTCTCCCAAGTTGGGAGACAAAGTTGGGAGTCCAACAACTGAACTACTTCACCACCGATCGTCCTTCCAACATCCACACCGACCATGCAGTGACTCTCCCCACAACGTAACTAGCCACCTCTATCTCAATTAAGAAAAGTGTTGCACCGTCACAAGTACCATTTTATCAAGAGCTTACCTACGGACTACTGCTATCTTCAATGACTTACCATTTCTGATAGCGCTGGGCTACAACCCATGAGGACGCATAGCGGATATTATACGTGTTCGCAGTCGCTGTGCGGCACAATTACCCCTTCGAATTTTGGATATTTAGCTATTCTGTCGTCGATATAACTTGCCGTGTAAGCTTACAACATTACATGTCCGTCGCCAACACCCCCGTGCCGCGCTCAGCAGTAGCACTATCAAACCTTGTCCACCGGCTCAGCGCGACCACCGAATTCACAACCCTGTCAACCTAAATTGCTGAAGCGATAGCTCCCGAAGCAGTTGCAAATCCTGCAAGAGAATCCACTGGAGGCGACAATACTTCGTTCGCGTGTGTGGATCACGTCGGAGACTCATCTATTGGCTTCACGGAAACCATTCCATGTTGACTCCACCGATGCCTTACTGCCGTAGTTGAACCTATTCGTTGGCAAAACGCCACTCAACCACACTCAATCAAACAACAACAGTCCGCCAGAAACTCCATTTCCACGACAGTCGGTGCTCCACAAGCTCATTCCTCAATTTGCCTCCACCTGAGCAACGCACACAAGCACGCACCCCAAGCAACACCAACACGCCGTCATGGGCTCCTACCTCTCCATCGCCAACAACACCGCAGACCCATGGACCTGCAAGATCGGACCCGATGAGGCTGCGCTCAAGATCGCCGGCATCGTCATCTCCGTCATCGGAGCTGCAGCCACGGTCATTGGAACTGCTGGAGCTGCTGCACCCGTCGCATCGGCCCTCGCCGCCAACGGAATCGTGTCCGTATTCGGGGTATCTACAAGCGCCTTAGCAACGGCAGCAGCCGCGGCTGCGGGCACCGTTGGCACCGTGGCCTCCGTCACTGGCGCAGTCTCCGGCTTCGGCATCGCCGTCGCCCAGGGCATCAACGACAACCTCATCACCGAAGGATACGTCAACATCGCACCCGGCGACAAACACCAGTGGGGGAAGATGAGCCTCTCGCTCTGGCAGCAGGGAACCTGCGTGCGCACCACCATCGTGGACGAGCATACCGTCACTACGGACACGCTGTACATGCGGCCGATCTTCAGCGGCGCCACGGACAACTCCAACATCGACCACGAGATCCAGTTCTGGATCGACAAGTTCGGACTCGAGACGAACACCGTCTCCGGTACGACGGACCAGCAGCAGCGAGTGCGCAACCTGCGCAAGAGCGGCGGCGACGACGGACAGATCGTCTACTTCTACGTCAACGGCACCAACACGTACGATCCGAACCTTGGAAACTAGCAGCTAAGTGCGTAGAGGGAGTGGGGTGGCGCACCAGTCTTAAGCTCCACTTGACCAGATCTCAGCTCCTTTCAAGTTTCATGTTTGACCAGCGAATTACCAAAAAAATGCATGCAAAAGTTACCGTACTCAATATCTTCGATCCTTGGTCAACAGGCGGTGGCGATCGCTACTGAATCAGTCCAAGCTCTCGAATCATCTTGTACTGTTCTGTAATGCATAAAACAAATAAGAAGATGATATCGTCGACAAACGAATCCACGTGCATGATGCCCGACAGCGGGCTATCACTCAAAAAGAGTATGAAGTGCTTCTTACCAGGGATCTCCATCAAAGCCATGATGGCAAAACCCGCCTCGGGATTCTTCTTGTTGAGCTGCATCACGGCGTTGTACTCGACAAACTGGAAGTTGTCAAAGCGGCGGGCCGGCAGCTTGTCATCGAACTCTTCCATCATATCCCAAGGTCCGTCACCGACGCCCACCATAATAATGGCTACAATCCAGTAGCCACAACCGTTAGTTATTCACTCAGTCCAATAAGCTACAACCGCAGGAGCACTTACAAATGGGCCAATTCGACGCCTCGACAATCGCCTCGCGAGTCGCTTCCTCGTTTGTCACTTGACCATCAGCAATAATCACCAAGATATGGTAGCCGCCACTCTGCTGAACAGCTCGAATCGTTTCTTTGATCACCGGCGCAAAGTTGGTCGGCCCGGACAGCTTCAGCGATGGCGTGATCTCATTGTACCGACGCAGGACCTCCTCAAAGCCGTGGCAGCCACGTCCTGAAGTGAACGGGAAGCATCTATCGCCTTTTGTCGTCAAATCCCCAAACCCAAACGCTGGGATAATGTTGTCGTCGTCAAACGCTTCCAGTACGCGGCCGATCACGGAGATGACGCTCTACAACAACAACAAAAATGTTAAAATAATGTTTTCGATGCATTAAATTTGTGTTCTAAGTACCTGGTACGGGTTCATGAAGACGCCGCTGGGATCGATCTCATGCAGGCATCTGCCACCAAGACTCCTCTCTCCGGTCCACTACAACACCCAACTACAACGTTAGCCTTGTTTGTACACCTTGCAAAAAGGGTTAAGAGACTCTAAAAGAAGATACCTGGTTAGACTTGGTAAAGTCAATCTGCAGCAACAAAAAACCTGTAAACTTAGACTAATACTCCTAAACTAGTAAAAAAATAAGATTCTGCGAGAACTAACTCCGATGACGAGGTCGGACGACTCCAGCCCAGCCTTACTGAGGAAATTAAATGGACAGAAAATGATTTTTAGTGCGCTGTGTGTGACGGTAAGCAACATCGATTCCATCACGGACCGCAGATCTTGCTGCACTTCAGCTACAGTTCAACACGGCAGAGAAAACAATAATGAAATCTGTTTTTTTATGGAATTGCGGTTGTGCGTCTACAAAGTCACAGACCGAGTGTCTCGTAGCGGTCGGGAATGGGGCGGAAGCTCGAGCGCTTGGACAGCGAAGCAGCGGGCATTGAGGACAGCGTGGGCGCCTTCTGGCTGCTGGACTGTGCACATCCCATGGTGACTTGACACTTGCGCGAAGAATTTCAAACTGGTTTCGTTTTGTACCCAAACCAACTTTTTGTCACCCACGCCATCATGGGTACAGAACTCGAAATAGTGACAGGTCTACCAACATCGAAGAGTCAAAAAATAGCATGTTCACCTCAGATTTAGAACACTTACTTGACTGGTTGCTCCGCTAAGTTGCTTTTAGAGCTGTTTCGTGCATTTTGGGACGAGCATGATGCATGTACAATAATGGCTAATTATTGTACATGTACTTTGCGGAAGTTTACAGGCAGTAAAAGTATGGTCTTCGTGTTGTTTTGATTTCGGCTATGATCGTAATAAACCACTGTGGTTTCCGTGCACGGAAGGGGGGGGTGGATTTGTGAAAGCACTTTAATGCAGAATTCAGCAGCTCTAGTTGCTTTAGTTGTTTTAGGGGGGCCAGTGAAGCTATACTTACAGTAGATTAACCTTCGCGTTAGGTCAGGTCTTGATATGGATTCCAAAAACTACAGGCCGCCGTCATCGTATCCAAATCAAGTAAAGCAAACAGAAACCCGAGCCAGAAAAACCGGTCTCTAAATGATGTACCTCTGGTTTAGTGCCAGATGGTCATTAAAAACGCATCTTCACTGCCGCGTGAAGTTCACAGTGAACAGCCCCAAGTTTGTCAACTTGAAGTTGATAGCCTCCACGTCAAATCGCGCACACGAATCTCCCCTGGAGGTTCAAGGCACCGCAAACTTGACCTCCACGAGGTCACCTCGGTCACCTGGTGACCTCGGCCATGGTCCTGTCTTAGGAGTACTGTTGACAAACGCTCATCACGTCACCTGCATCGAGATTCTGCCGTGGCATCTACGCCTTTGTCCTTGCAGACTTCAAGCCCTCCCCCCTCAAGGGAGCTGGTCGGTCGAGCTCGAACTGTAAGTACAGTAGAGAAGATTAAAATCGATCAAAGATGAAGTGAGTTCCTAAGATGAGTTCCGTCCTTAAAAAGTGTTTTGGTTCGTACTTAAAGGGTAGCATAGTCAACTCAAGACACAAGCCACGTCAGTTCCTAAGAAGTCAAGATATAAAAAAATGAAACCAATGAACGTGTGCTACCTCAAGCATCGCTCCTAGCCGAGTACATGTACATGTACATGTATACATTTGCTGTAAGAATCTTACGAAGATCCCGCAGAGATTCGGGTGGGATCGTCTCTTTCACGACAGAGTGGTGTCTTGACTGTGACTCGCATTCTGCATTCATGCGATGAGATTCGATTCGGCCGCTCATCTGGGACCGTCTCAACCTCAATGCCGGGAGATCCCGGCGGTCCAGCTCTCAAGCTCCTTGGGGCACAGTCGGCAAGCAAACCAGATGGGAGGTTCTGCCTCTCTCAATGGCGGCCGCAAGACAATGGGACAGTCCCGCCTGACGATCTCATTCCTCAATCTTCTCTGCAATGGTCAAGGTCCTCCTCTCCGTCGCTGCAGTGGCGGCCGTCGCCGTCAACTTGGTCTCTGCCGAGGTGAGCCAAGTTCACTTGGGCGTGTCAAGCTCAGCAGCCAATTGCGCCAACGGTATCGCCGTGTCCTTCGCCACCGACGACGCCAAGTCGTACCCGGTCTCCGCTACGGCTGAAGGTTCCACCATCTCGGCGGACAGCACCTTCGTCACCTACTCGGTGTCCGAGCCCGAGTACAACTACACCTACTCGTCGCCGTACCTGCACACAGCGCTGCTGTGCGACCTTTTGGAGACCACCAAGTACTCGTACACCATCGGCTCGGAGTTCACAGGCTCGTTCGTGTCGCTGTTGCACCCTGGCTCAGACAAGGACGAGACCATCATCGGGGTTATCGGAGACCCTGGAGACACGAGCTCTTCCGAGTCGACGCTGGCGGGACAGGCCAAGACCTTCGAGGGCAAACACATCCAAGCTCTAGTGGTTGCTGGCGACTACGCGTACGCCAACGGCCAGCACCTGCAATGGGACAATTGGTTCAAGGAGCAGCAGAACTTGACGTCGATCTACCCGCTCACGGGCATCAACGGGAACCACGAGACCGTCACGTCGTCGGGCCACTTGAACTTGCCTCCGTACCCGGAGGACATGGAGCTGGAGGCGGAGAACTACTTGGCCTACATCAATCGTCTGTACTCGCCGATCTCAGAGGAGGCCAAGACGGCGTTGCGTACCTGGTACTCGATGGACATCGGTCTTATCCACATTGTGTTCCTGGATGACTACACGGGGTCCAATGGCACCAACACGACTGTGGTCGGCACGGAAAAGTGGCTGGACGACCGCAACGCCCAGCTCGAGTGGGTCAAGAAGGACCTGCAGAGTGTGGACCGCAGTGTCACGCCGTGGGTCATCGTGGTCAAGCACAACCCGTTCTACAACACGTGGAGCAACCACCAGTGTCAGTGCTCGTCGACCATCTTCGAGATCGACGAGGCCGACGTCGAGAAGTGCTGGAACGGCACGTACTACTCGGGTACCGTGTACTCGGAGCCCGGGTGCGGTCTCATGGCCAAGCTGGAGGACGTTTTCTCGGCCAACCGCGTCGACGTCGTGCTCACCGGCCACGTGCACGCGTACGAGCGCACCGCCAAGATCTACAAGAACAAGGAGGACGCCACCAACGGCGTCTACTACGTCACCACGGGCTCGGGTGGCAACTACGAAGGCCACGCGGGGCCTCGCCTCGATCAGTCCGAGATCCCGAGCTGGTCACTCGCTGCCAACAACGTCACGTTCGGTGGCTCCCGAGTGATCGCCACGCGCGAGTCCTTCCGCTTCCTCTGGTTTGCCAACGACGTCACCACCGCCGAGGCGGTGCCCACTGACGGCTTCACCATTGTCGCCAACGGTTCGGATATCATCACGTGGCCGCAGACCAGCAACTCGACCGACAACTCCACGAGCTCGGACGCCGGTACCGTCACCTTGGAGCCCGAAGTGACCTCGGAGCCGGGCGGTCACTGCTAAGTCGGACTCGTACTATGGATATCCTACAATATGGATAAGCCTTATCCTACAATTTTGCATTCGAGCTAGTCGAATGACATCAACGCGTTTTAATCCCTCACTGCGTTCAGTATCCGCTGTCTTTGTCGCCCTGACACAAAAATCCATTCAGAGGCGACGGGTCATTACGAAATTCTCGCCATGGGGTGCGTATCGAGCACCGAGGTGCCTCCGGACCAGAAGAAGGCTGGGTTTCAACCCATTCCAGACCGATACGAGACCATCGGTACGTTCCAATCTCTGTATTCAAATAAGAGGAGGCCGTCTCATTGACTTCCGTTTGAACGAGAAGAAGAAGTGCAGAGTGACCTCAGGTGAGGGGGCTGGCAAATTGTTGGAAGGGTTGCGATGAATGGGTTGTAAATGAGCCTTGCAATCATGACAGGAAGGCGGGCTTGGAGTCATCCAACTTGATTATAGGGGTGAGTTGCTGTGTACGTCTTGCTTGGGGGTATAAGATTGGTTTGGCTTATTTTATTGGTGTTGATACTTTGCAGATCGACTTCACCGAGTCCAACACGGCAAGTAGAAATTTGGGGAACTGGTGTTTTACGTTGTCACTGATGTGGCTGCTTGATTGGGTTGCAGTGGACTGGCAAAATGAGCTTCGGAGGTCGTTGTCTGCACTATATCGACCCAACTGGCGCGACTCAAAACCCTTACCAGGTATGGGAGAAAATGCTGGCCTTTGTGAGGGCTGCAGCACTAAAATGTGCCTTACTTTATTGTTTGTATTTTTTCAATCTTTACAGAGCGTGATCAGCGCTATTGGCCGCACCCTTGAAGCTTTCGACGACGATAACATTATTCCAGCGTTCGGATTTGGAGATTCAAGGACGCGGGCCGAGCGCTGCTTCCCGTTCTCTCGTGGTCGTGGGTGCCAAGGCTTTGACGAAGTTCTCAAGCGGTACAACGAAATCACGCCACAGATACAACTCCACGGCCCCACGAGCTTCGCGCCGGTGATTCAAGAGGCCATCAAAGCTGTGAAGGAAGAGCCAGGCTACCACATTCTGGTGATCATCGCTGATGGACGAGTGAACCAGCCCTCAGCAACTCGCAACGCGATCGTAGAGGCCTCCAAGTACCCGATCTGTGAGTTCACTAACTAACTCATTAATCGCGTGACTGTATGGCTTAACGTGCGTTATATTCCTCACGTGTAGCTATCATCATGGTGGGCGTTGGCGACGGCCCCTGGGAGTTGATGGAGGAGTTCGACGACCAGCTCCCGGCTCGTCGTTTCGACAACTTCCAGTTCGTCGAGTACAACAAAGTCCTCAAGCGCAACATGAAGAACCCTGAAGCTGGTTTTGCCATGCAAGCTCTCATGGAGATCCCAGGTGAGAATTCAATTTGCCTGATAATTCTACCAGTGCGTCGTGTCTAACCTATTTCACAGAGCAATACCAGACAATCCGGAAACTAGGTCTGCTGAATTACTAGGCGAGAACAACATCCAGCCCAACGATACTCAAGGTGCCAGAATTTCCGTCAAAACTATGTTTGTTTATGATACATCCGCAATAGATATGGTTAGCAAGGCACGTTCCACGCTAAGACCCTCTCACCCTAGTGAAGTTGGAGCTTTCTCTTTGCCGGTTGGCGAGGGATGTCCATGGGCTGCGCGGTGCCTTCTGTCTTCGTCTGGAGGCTACCGGTAGTCGTTTTCTTGGGGTTTGCCGCTTTCGTGGGCGTGATAAATGCCGTGTACACCCTTTTGGCCGTCTCCTCAGCTTCGGGTTTTGCCTGGTGTCGGGGAATATCCGTAGGTTGCATGGAGTTGGCAGCCTTCTTCACTGGTTTTGTGGGGGTAACAAACTTCTCGGACGATTTCTCGCCCTGCTCATCAGCTTGGATCTTCGCCTGCCGTTGGGGAACATCCGTGAGTTCATGAGAGCTGACCAACTTCTTCTTGATCGTCAATCTCTCGGGGCTAGCGGAATCTGCAGGGGGGACGGGGGTCGTTTTCTTCTGCTTCACGGCTCGCATTTCAGCTTCTAGCTTCGTCGCATCTTCGAGCCGAGTAGCCCACATCGTCCGATTCCGCTCCACATTCGCCAGACAGCCTTCCAACCCTGCCAACATCCCGCTCATTGCACGCCACAGAGGGAACGCACACGAGTCTACAAAGGCCAGATTCACGCGCGCGAACTCGGCTGAGTCCGGTCGATCATCCATGAAAGCTGTCGCCGTGATGCCCAGTTCGACCTCCTCTGCGTGTTGCTCGTGAAACTCTTCAAGCAGCCTAGTCGTCCAGCGGAAGTGTTGTTCGCAGGTTTGAGTCGGTCCGGAGATGTCTGCCGAGTGCACCACCGCGTCTGCAAGCAATTCACGCAGAGCTTCATCGTCGTTACGACTGCCTCGGATTTGCGCTTCGTGGAGCTTGGCAACGATACTCGCGTGACGGTGCATGTCCGTGGCAAGGATGGCTCGAATGATGCGTTTGCGGACGGCTCGACGACTGCCAGCAGTATCACTCGAGCCGTCTTCAAGCCCTGCGAGTACGTCATTGCCAGGCTTTCGCATCGTCTCGAAACACGCAGCAGCGTGCATGTTCTCGAGTACCGAGTGATCGTTATAACGACGAGCAAGGCGCGAGCTGGACCTTACGTGGAAGTCGTTGGTACGAGCGTCGTGGCCCATATCGTGGCAAAAGGCTGCTACGAACACTGCAAGTCGCTCTCTTGGAGCAAGGATCAGTTCACCACAGCGTTTCTGTCGAGCTCTCTCAATTGCTTGTGCTTTCGTGGTCGGACCCACTCCGAGTGCTTTCGAGGCGGGTATCAACGACGGAGCCAGCTTCTTACTCTGCGCAGTAAGCATGAGGAACGTCATGTGCAGCGTTGCGAAGGCATGGTACGTGTTGTGGTACGGCACGTCGAGGTATTGGGCCTGCACACTATGCAGGAAGCGCCGCAGGGTAGCCTCAGGCAGAGCGAATCCATCCATGAGGTCGTGCAGCTCGAACATATCCACAGCGAGATCAACAAGCTGCGCCGGAGAGAACTGCCACGGATCCAGATCCCATTGCAGAACCGGACTCGGTGTTCCCCGTCCAGTAGCGAGGCCAATGCTGCCAGGAAGAGAGGTCATTATCCCAGACCCGCCACTGCTACCCAAGAAACAGCCTTCGTGATATGAAGTGGCCGCGACAAGTGCTGCAACGTGGTCGAGGTCGCTCACAACTGATGGCAGACGCGATCGAGGGCGTCGACGACGAACTACTGGAGACGAATTGGTGTATTGAGACAGGAACGTCCTCGTCACGTGGCTCTCGGCTTCGCTGTCACTGCTGTCGCTGTCGTCGTAGGACGGGGTTTCAAACGCCAGCTCCCACGCGCGTCGTTCGACGAGAGCTGCAAGCTCAACACAAATCGCACGTAGCACTTGTTCGTCTTCAGCATCGAAGCCTTCCGTCTCACCGTGCGCATTGACCTTGTTGACCGCGTAAAACACACCGATAACAGGTCGATCATCAATGTCATCGTCGGTGCTGCTGCTCGTACTGAAGCTGCTGCTACAACGGCGTCCAGATCGACCCGAAGCCCCTGACGACGCGAACGGAGCCGTGGAAGATGATGATGCCGACATGGACGGTTGGGCCTTGATCGGCACACAGAGCAGGCTCGAGGTCTGCATCCCCATCAGACGATCGTATTCACTATCGAACTCCGGGTGGATCCCTGCCTCGCGAACTAGGCGCATGGCAGCTCCAGTGGCAGCAACACGACCTTGAAGCTTTTGACCGATGGGCAGTCCATACCCTCGCCAGTTCGCACCCACGCGGGCATACAACGAACGGCTCGGAGCATCCACGAGAAACAGAGCACCGTGAGAAGCACGCAAAGCTTTGCATGCTGCAGCCTCGACGAAAGAAAACACAGCTCCGGCTTGCTCCCCTGGCATTGTAGCTGTAGCCGCCGGAAGACGTAGCGAAAGAAGAGCGGCACTCTTTCGCTGGGCTGTACGTGCTGCATCAAGTCGCTGGGTATTTCGCAACGCAGAGGCGACCTGGCGAGCGATTCCTTTCGCAAGGTCCTCATCATGTCGATCGAAGTAAAGTTTGTCCAGAGTGACAGCACTCGGAGTATCGTGTGGACTGCCTCGCGAGCTCGTATGCTTGTCCATTAGCTCCAGTACAGCAAGCACCACACCAGACGATGGGTCCTTCACGGGTACAGCGAGGATCGGTTTTGCGTGTTTCTCGCGAGAAAACACGCCACTTGCATCCCTTAAGTTGATCACATTCCCGCTACGCGCTGCTGCAGTCACACTTGAGCTACCTGATGGCAGCGGAACGCGGTACTCGCCCTGTGTTGCGTTACCCGGAGAGTACAGCTCACGAGTGAGCGGGTCTCTCAGATACACGTTGCACTCTGCGATACGAAACCACGCCTTCTGGACGATGGTCCGTGCAGCCTTAAGAAGCAGCGCAGTGGGCTTGGGGGAGTGTTCAAGCTCACGAAAGAGCAGGTCTGATAGCTCGAGCAGAGCTTGAGCTTTGTCTTGAGCTTTGTTTGCAGCATCTTCCAGCGCCAAACGCTGCAAGGAACTCCCCACGTGACGACACACCACAGTGCAGAGCTCCACGTCGCACTGGCGGAAGGCCCCGCGGGTTTTCCGCTTGACTTTCAGAGCTCCGTAAAACACAACGACGCTGTTGACTTGGTGGTCCTTGCACTGGTCAAACATCGGGACGCACAGCACGTCACCGTCAAAAAGAGGCTCTGCGGTGGACGCAGCCCGACCGATGACCCCTTGACCCATTAGCACCGTCGACACCTTCGTCCTGAGCCCCGCACTAGCTAACCGAGCCCACAGCGTGTCAGCTTCACGGTCGTACGCGTACAGCGTCCATCCTTCAACATCAAGCGCTCGCTGCAAGAAGTCGAGCAGGAGCATTGGAGCTTCTTCTGGTCCACTGGCTCCGTCAAACGTGCGACGAAATATACTCGAAATGGGGTCCACAGTGTGGTGTCTGTCGACGTTGTCCACGAACAATTCGATCGGCACCGCAGCACGCAGCAACGCGCCTACAAAGCCACAAAAGACTCGAAGTGGCTCGCTCGTCGACTTGTACGATCGAAAGCAGTCGGACTCGCAGTCTCCGAGCCAAGAAGCGACGTCCTCAACTTCATGGCGAGAGTTAAAAACCTCGACAACAGCTCGCACACGGTCCCCACAGTCCACCAGCGGCATGCACAAATAAGACTGAGTCATCAAAAACTGTCAGCGTCCGACCTACAAATAAGAAACCGTCCGACAACCATTATGATCCTACCTGTACGAGTTTACAGTCGGTAGGGGCTTCTACCTGTGCATTGGCACAAGCACGAGCACTGGAGTAGAACGTCGGGTGGTGGGTGTTCCCCCTCGCCTGTCGCCTGGCTGCACTGGTGCCTGACGTCCTCGCCGACTTCTCCACGACCTGTCGGACACGTCGACCGTCGAACTCAATCACCGAACAGGAGGAGCCGGTCGATGCCGGCAGCAGCTCGAAGCTCAGTACGCAATGCTCCGCGTCCAGCAGCGACAGAAACTGCTCCCTCACTGCCAGCAACGTGTCCAGCGGGCAGTCCTTGGATGCTGGGGCCGAGATGTACCCCACGCACGCGTCCACGAGTGCCTGCTGTGCCGACGAGAACCGACGCGCGTGCTTGAGCGTCAGCTCCTGCGCTAACCTGGCGAGACAAGACATGGCCGAAAAACACGAGTGAGCGACAGACGATTGCAATTGCAATGGCGATTCCATTCAGCGCGGAGGTTCAGACACCCACCGGCGGGTCACGCGCACGTGAGTGCGCAGCAGGTTCCAGTGTCGCAGTGCGAGCTCCCGGCGTCGACCGGAAACACTGTCACCGTCACCGACACGGTCGAAAGCGCCGGCACCGGCACCGGCACCTCGCGCGTTGTTGGGCGGCGCGCGATTCCGCGACGAGGTGGCGACGTGGGTGGATCGGGACACCCGCTTGCCCAATGCAGCGCCGTTGCAGGCGGGCGTCGAGGTCATTTCTCGTCCTCGTCTTTCAATTGCCTCGGGATGTGGCCGCCGCCAACGCGATCGGTCAAGTGGCTCGGTCGCTGCTCGCTCGAGCGCTCGGTCTCCTCCGCCGTGTGCAGCCGTGATTTGGGATGGGGTATGGGCGCGAGATGGGACGGAGTGTGCGAGTGCGAGAGTGACTGGGGCTCGCCGCCGACTGCTGTCGTTAAACACTTGGTTCAGCTTGCGGGGCGGGGTTGAAGCGAGGCCCTCGGCGGTTTGTCTCGGATTCCCGCGCACGGCCATGCATCACTGCGATCATCTGCAGTGGCAAAGGGCAAAGCGATGCATCCATTGGGCCGCAATACGGTAGCAACGCTAAAACTGGCATCTAAAACTCTCGAGAAGTTCGATATCAAGTCCAGCATTGCAGTGCGTGAACTGAAGACCGACACCAAGAAGACGATAAAAACTTGCACCGGAGCATTTCGAAGCGGAAGCCACAGGCACTGCCAGCCCCTCATTATATCGCGGCGAGGGGCTGGCGATGGCGTTTTTCTCACGGGCCCTCTCTCGCGTTCTGAGCAGCGTCCCAAAGCTCGTCGGGATGGCACCGTTTCGGGCTTTCGGAGACCGTGCGGTGTCAAGCAACTTTTGGTGTTGGTCGAGTCTTGACAGGATGATAAGATGCCGGAAGGTGCCGCCAGCTGAGCAACGGACTGCCAGGGCGAGCTGGTGGACATGGCTCTGCAATGCAGAGCCATGTCCAATGCTCCTGGGACACTTCGCCCCTTGGACCAGACGTCGGAGGAGTTGACCTTGACCTCGATGCAGAACGGTACAGTACCCGACTCACCCAGCCCTACGCGCAGCGAAACTCAAAAGTTCAAATTTGAACAGTACAGTTGACGATGCGACGCGCGGATTGGCTGTCGAAGAGGCAAAATTTGCGACGAACGGCTTCAACATGACCTGTACATGTATCGAGTCGATCACCAAGGCCGGTCGGACCGACCGTCGGTGCTCCTGACTTGACCGCAAGTGCTCAGCCAACAGTTAATTTTTGATGCACCTGGAGTCAAATCCCCATCTTATGGAGGATCGAGGCGGAAAGGGGCTCGATTCCCAGCCGGACTGGAGCAGCAGGCCTGGTGACGTCTCAAACCCACAAACGCTGGCGTGCGTTGCGCCGTGATCGCAGCGCCGTCTCAACGCGCTGCAACGCAATGCAAAACGAGTCGGCGGCAATTGCCGCGCCCTTTATTTCATGGTGGCTACAGTATCGACGACCTTTACCCGCGATCGACTACCGAGCGTGATGGCTGCGGGCCGCAGCCTGCGGCGGCGCGTGTCCTCGGGTCCGCGGTGGCTAGAGGAGGTTCAACTTGCACATGCAATCGTATTGCGCTGGCACCTCCATCATGATCTGCAGCGTGAAGAGGAGGTCCAACGGGTCGAGCTCGCACGGCGCCGCCGTGGGCTCTGCGTTGTCGTCCTGGATTCGATGCACCAACACCTTCCGCTCCTCCGTGGCCGTGTGCCGCACCTTCTGGAAGCTCACGAAGTTAAAGTTGTCGAACTGCCGCTGCGGGAGCTGGTCGTCCAGCACCTTCATATTGTCCTGCAAGGAACAAGAAGTTCAAACAATGTGAGTCAGCTTGGACATGGCTTAAAACAAGCTCGAACACCACTACAAGTGCTCACTTACCCATGGACCATCTCCCATTCCGATCACAATAATCGCTGCAGCAAAACAAGGTACAAAAGATCGCTCAGGTTAGTGTTTTGTGGCCTTCACAGCCTGCATCTACGTCGCGTTGCTTACAGAGCGGCAGCGCAGATGCGTCTACAATCGCCTGGGCGGTATCGACAAGGCTCTCGTTCGACAACTGACTGCTTACGAGCACGATCAGCATGTGAAAACCCGTGACCTCGCGAGCGACGGCAGTCGCGTGTCGAATCACCGGACCGAGGTTCACAGGCTTGTCTCCAAGCGCAATTGTCGGCGTCAGGTCATGGTAGCGCTGCCAGATCTCGTTGAAGCTTTTGCACCCGCCCATCGGGTTCTCTGGAGTGAAACTAAATAGTGCGTTCTCCGGTGTCTTCGAGTCGCCAAAGCCAGAAACTTGAATGCTTCTATCGTCGTCGAACTCGACCAGAACGCGGCCAAGACGTGTCATAGCTTCCTGTTTACCAGTGTGCAGAAGTATCTTAGTACTTGTGAGTATCAGCAACTTGGCTGAGTAAGTTGCGGCTGAACCTGGTACGGATTCAAGATTTCGCCGCTAGGATCGAGAGCGTGCAGGCATTTTCCACCGAAACTCTGTTCGCCGTTCGTCTACACACAGTAGCAGCACCGCAACACAGTAACATCTTCCTGCTGATAGACAAGCTTGAACAAGTATGCGCTGGCTCATACCAAGTTGGCTGTCGTGTAGTCAATCTACAAGTCCGTCACGATAAACGAAGATTCAGTCCGTCATAATTCAATCCAATTCAAATCGGGGTGTGTGACGATACGTACTGCGAACATCATGTTCGACGACTCCAAGTTCATGCTCCTAAGTACGGAAGCACCAGGGATATCAAGGTTGAGCTTAGCAATGTCTTCCTGTATGACGGAGGGTTTTGCTTCAAACCTTAGAGCCTCTTGAATTGCTCCTGAAATTTTGAAACGACAACAATAATTGTTAGTTTTTGCATCCCAGAACGCAATCAAGCTGCAGAATTCGTCTAGGGTAAGCTTACCAAAGTCCCGGAAGTGGTCCGAGATGGCGCGCGAGAGCGGCGCAGGCTTTCCTGACGGTACGTGTTCGCTGCTGCTCATGAGGAAAACAATGACAAAATGCTGGACGCTCAGCTGCTGTCTCAATTCGCGTAGACGAAACGGTACGGCGATAGAGCCACCACAGTCCTAAAGTGACAACCCACTCAATTAGGGGGTGTCAGAATTAGCAAAAGTGCCCCAGAAATCGCACTGCGATTTCGCCCCGAAATGGCATGTGATTTCTGGGGCGAATGACATGTCATTTAGAAGTTTCTTGCAGGGCGTGTCAGATTTGGGCTGGAAATCGCTAGCCGTGTTGGCTTGCCAAAAATGTCAAGAGTATGGAAGTCTATCAAAGCTGATGCACGGTCTCCAGTGCCTTACTTGTAGAGCAAAGACGACATCTGCGAAACGCGTTTGCTCGAGTGGCGGAAGCGAGCAGCCAAGCGCACGTTGATGAGTTTGAGTCCAGCTTCTGCCGTGTGAGGAGCCCGCGCCTCCAGCGCCTCCATTGCTGCTGCACGCAGCCGCAACACGACGCCGTCAGCTCCTCACTACCGAGGTGGTCAATCTTCTCGCTATCGCTGAGATGGGACGATCCGAGGGCTTCCCAGTCGAGTTTTCTCTCGCGGCGTTATGACGGCAAGAGTGAAAAAGTAAGGCAGTCGTGAAGTCACGATGGCTTTTTATTAGTTTTAATTGGCTTCCTTTGAAATCCAGCCCACGAGTATCTTGTAGTCAGCCGCAGATAGATGCACCTTGGAACCATCAGCAGCACCTTCGTGTTTTCCTGTCATCCTTTGTACGAGAGTTAGCACTGCAAACAGCTCAGCAGGAGCGGAAATGCGTACTGTTGGCGTGAGGCGACCGCCGCTTTGTGTAGGTGTCCAGAGACTTGAAGAGGGGCAGAGTACGAGGGGTGCGTCTGGAGGGGAGGGGGGGGGGGGGTACCAAGTCTGTTGGTGGTGCTGTCAAGGAAAGGGTCGGCGATGCCAGGCTCTTTCGCGGTGTTTCCGCTTCAGCGAGAAAAAGAAGAGTGAGAGGGTGCGCCCTTTGGCGGATCGCACCTCCTCGTGAAATGCACGTTTCATTTGGAAATCAACCACCTCTGGAGGTGGTTGATTTCGAAATGGCATGCTATTTCGACGCGAAATAGCATGCTATATTCTGACGAAATCGCAAGCCATTTTTGCCAATTCTGACACCCCCTATTACATCAATTAGTAGTAGGAATCCTATCTGACATCCCTCCTTCTGGTTCCATCAAATCAAAGGCTGGTTACGACTTCAACATGAACCGAGTCGGCGCTGCGACATAGCGCACCCACGACAACAGCAATTCATATTCATCATACGCAACAATTCATATTCATCATACTCACTACGCAATACGCAACATTAATGTAAGAACTAGCTCTCCCTGGAGAGCACCATAGTGTGATGCCTAATGGGCCTGACCCCAAAGTTGATGTTCTCAAACGCTTTACTCCCCGTAGATCTGATCCATCTCCTTCTCCGGGTTCCCCCCGGACGCCTTCACGCTATCATAGCGTTGGCGGCACTTCTCCCATTTGCGCGGTAGCGTGAGTCCCTTGTTGTTCTCCAGATACTCAATGCACAGCTCCACCTTGGCTTCGTCTCGACAATCCCGCATCATCTCGCGGAACAAGTCGCGTGGATACCATTCATCCTTTTCCTGTCGAATCCTGTCGATCTTGTACTTACACCGCTGGGCATAGTCCGTGTGCGCGAAGAGGAAGTTCATCTCCTCCATGGTATCCACCACGCTCTCGATCTGTCCATAGCCCGCAGTGATGTAACCCATGCAGAGTCGCGAGTCGTCGCGAAGCTTCAGTCCACGAGCTGTCAGTGCTTCTGTCAGCGTAACGTAGCGCTGACCGCACTGCTGCAGCTCCTCCTTATCACTCTCCTTCAGACCAACTGCCTCAACATAGGACGCGAATCCTGGAGCCAAGTCTTCAAGGAAGTCCCTCGTTTCCTCCTCCTTCCTGTGCAGCGTGGCATTGAGCTTCTTCTTCCTCGAGTCTCTCTTGGCGATGTCCCTCACCCAGTCCATCTTGGAGCCACACGAGCGTATCATGTGGCTCTCCAGAGTGATCCGGTCGAAGAGCGTGTAGCGCTTGCGCACTTCGCACGGGATCAAGGGGAAGTCCTTGTCACGTACGCCGTAGTGGATCTTGGCCACCTCCTTCGTGGTGCGCGGCATGTAGCCAGGCAGCTCGGACTCGCACGCCCGACACAGGCCTTGCAGGATCACGGGGTTGTCGTTCTCGCACTTGCAGCAGAACTTGGCCAGCTCCGACTCGCACTTAGCGTAGCGGTCCCCCGTGATCATGTGCAGCTTGGTGAGCGTCTGGTTGCCTAGGAACTTGAGGATGTTCTCGAAGACGCCCTCGTTCAGGATGCTGAAGCGGTAGCAGCGCGGCTTCTTGGCCGCCGCAATGTCGTGCGCTTGCTTCTTAGTGCATTTGTTCTGGTGGCGCGTCATCCCGCGCGTCGTGAACGTCTGGCCGCAGAACTCGCAGGCGGCAGTTGATGCTGGTGCCTTTGCAGGCGGAGCTTCTTCGTCTGCGGCGTTGTCCGCCGAGTTCTCGTCGTGTACGCGCTTGGGCATCTTCGACTTTGTGCAGCTTGAAGCGCTTCGGGTGGTGCGAAAGAAAAAAAACACGATGGCAGCCTAATGAATTGCGTAAGTCTGCTAGACAGAATATTTGAATTGTGAATGGGCTATCGGGGTTGACCTATGATCTGGAATTAATCTATTGTTCGGGCTTAATGATCCACTTCAACATGCCAGCTCGAAGCTGTTTTTTTGGGGGACGTCCGTAATTTTGAACTAATTCAGCCGGGGAGAATCGTAATTACCATAAAAGAAGCCCGTGCCCCACACTAAGTACATTTATCGTTTTCAGCGGGGTATTTTATTCAGAGAACATTCATAGTTTAAATTATATTTACCGGTACACTTACAAAATTATCAGATGAGGTTTTGGAAGGGTATAGTTTTCCCGATATCGCACATCCGAAATAAATTTCAGAGAATAATAATACGCGTCACCTTATTAGTGCGCTCTCACGCCACCGGTTGTCCTTTGGAATTAACGAGATACAGTACAGTAGTATAAAATTACGGTCGTACTTTTATACATGCCTTGTGTTTGCGATGAAGCCCCACGTTTTGCCCTAAATTATCAAGCACCCAAGCCGGAAAATGCAGCATAACGTTAGTATTGAATTGAAAAAAGCTATACTCGCGGCGACATTATAAGTTATCTATTGCAATTACGGATAATATGTACCCGTATACGTTAAAAAAAATAGCTTACAGTTAATAATTATAATACACACTCAATAACAAAAAAACAAAAAACTTTCCGAGTCCTCGGCGAGGCCAATCAATATCACGCAGGCAACCCAAGGCCAGACTGGCAGGACAAGACCCCATCAGCATGGAGTTCGCAATGAACTGAAGCCTAGGTTTCAACGAAATTCTTAGGATTTAGAAATTTCGTTGAGTATAGTATAGTGCAGATAGTTCCTAGAGACGCTCGGTCCCGATCCCGGAAATGGCCAGTTGCGGAGATCCCATTATCCCCACAGCGGCGACTGCTTCATGCCCTTCTTCCGAAATGAGGAATAGGAGGTCACCAGGTTTAGCGAGCTTCAAGCACCTGGTTCAACGTAAAACCGTTACCCTAGGTTGAACTCGGCGCGCGCGACCACCGAAAAGCAAATTGTTAAACCGCAGTGATTGGCCGCCGTCGGCACCCGTCATTGCGGATAGGGTATCATCAGGAGACATATAGAGCCGCTGTATGCGTCTCAACGCCGAGATTAGGTAGGTAGAGTTCCGATCGATAAATTCAACATGAGTGTCCTCAAAGCTCATTTTCCAATCGACTTCGCGACCGCAACGCAAAAATCTCCTTCGACATGACCAAGCGCTCTACCGCCTTCGACGACCCCATGGAGGACGTCCCCATGGTCGAAGTCAAGCGCCAAGCCAAACTCCAGTGGAATGTGCAACCATCCGACTTCTCCAAACTTAGTGCCAACCCCATTCGCAAGATCGTGGACAACATCAAGAAACCCGCGACGTCGAATAAGACTTTGATCCCGCTGTCGCTCGGTAGGGTGCCGCTCTACCTTCGGTGGTGGTGAAGGTAGTGGATTCTTACTTTTGATGTGGTTTCGTAGGTGACCCGACGGTGTTTGGCAACCTCCACTGCCCCGATGTCCTGGTCAACGCTATTGTCCGTAACACCCGGTACGTTCACTACGTGTAGTAAAGTGTCAAACAAAAGAAGGTACTGACCTATTTGTTCGGTTGTCGACTGTAGGTCCATGAAGTACAATGGCTACATCCACTCTGCTGGTTCCGAGGCAGCCCGTACGGCAATTGCTCAGCACTTTGGCAACGTGAGGGCACCCCTGACAATGGACGACATCATCATCGCCAGTGGTTGCTCCGGTGCTATCGAGATTGCTCTGCGCGGTCTGTTGAACCCTGGCGACAACATCCTGCTCCCGAAGCCTGGTTTCCCACTGTACCAAGCACTTTGTGAAGCACACAAGATCGAGTGCAAATTCTACAACCTGAAGGTGAGTTCGCTTTACGACAAGCCGATAGGGCTATGAATTTCCACTCACGATGTGGACTGCCGTTTTGTGTATAGCCGGAAAACAACTGGGAGGTTGACCTTGAGCACATGCAGTCGCTTGTGGATGACAACACCAAGGCCATCCTGGTCAACAACCCCTCCAATCCTTGTGGCAGCGTGTACTCGAAGGTACGTAAATTGTTTTACTGGGCCAAGTTTCAAGTGAAATGTTTTACACTCACCGGTTTTTCTTCTTCTGTGTAGCCTCACCTCGAGAAGATTCTCGCCTTGGCAGATGAGAACAAGATCCCCATCATCGCGGTAAGGATAGAAATCTTGTGTATTTTTTTGGTATTTGCACTAATGGTTTCCTTATTTTCAGGATGAAATCTACGGAGACATGGTCTTCGGGAGCAACGTGTTTTTCCCCATGGCGACTCTGACGAAGACGGTGCCCGTGGTGGCCGTGGGTGGGTTGGCCAAGCAGTTCCTGATCCCTGGCTGGAGAGTGGGCTGGGTCATGGTGCACGACCGTAACGAAGTCCTGAAGGATGTACGGACTGCCTACTACAAGCTGTCGCAAAATATCCTCGGAGCGAGCTCACTCGTCCAGGTAAAGTACTGCTTTTCGGTCATTCTGTAACCTAGAAAACGAAACTTACCAGTGATATCTGTATCACCAGAGCGCAATTCCTGATCTACTGACTCCGGTTCCTGGAAGCGCCGAGGCGCAATCGTTGGTTGACTTCAAGAAGCGCTACTTCGAAACTCTGGAGGACAACGCCAAGTTCACCATCGACACTTTGACGAAGATTTCGGGCCTCGAAGTCGTAGTTCCTCAGGGCGCGATGTATGCTATGGTACGTGGACACCGCAACTGTCTGCTACAATATCCTGCTTACGGCATGCTAACATGTCCTCAAATTCGCAGGTGAAAGTCAATACGAACGTTCTGACGAAGATCAAGGACGACTTCGACCTCACCCAGAAGCTGCTGGACGAAGAGTCCGTGTTCGTCCTGCCCGGACAATGCTTTGGAATGACCAACTACTTCCGCATCGTGTTCTCAGCGCCGCATGATGTATTGGCGGATGCGTACAGCCGCCTTGCCGATTTCTGCCATCGCCACCAGTGAGCAAGACGCGTCAACCGTTCAGCCAAGAGGTAGTGGCTAACCTAAGTCTAAATGTTTTCTACTGATTAACACCTTCAAGTAATGCCAGACCAACGCATATACTTAACCACAACCCATTCAACTACACGCAAAAAGATTGTTAGGTCTGACTGCTTATACCTTGGCCAGATTCTAGATCCTTTTCCGTCTCGACATGTTGTTCCTGGTCCTCTTCCTGGTCCTTGTCCTCACTCCGCATGATCTTCTGCTCAGGCTCTTTCGGAGCGTGCGCGCGACGGAGCTCCTTCACCTTATTCGTGAGTGCTTGCACGCGTCGCAGTAATCCCAGGTCTTCACGAAGTGCAGTCGTGTCCACATGCTGAAAAATCCACAAAAAATACAAAAACAAATTAACACAACTCCCTCGGCCTCCTTCCACTCTCTCACGCACCTCCTCCTCCAGCGACTTCAACAGCTCCTTGTACTCCTCCACATCCACTTCTCCTTTCGTCGTCTCCTTCTTCTCGCAGCCCTCTCCCTCCTCAGCTACCGGCGGCGGTAGATTCTCCAGCAGCCCTTCAATCTGCTCGTACAGCTGCTGGTGCTCGAGCGCAACGAACTCGTTGTACGAGCGCTTCTTGAGATGTTTCTCCAGCGCCTGTTGCACCTTCTCCACGTCTTTCACATGCACGAAGCCGTGGCCCCACGGGTACACGACCGTGCAGAAGCCGTCCTCTTCTCGGTAGTCTCTCAGATACCCCGCGCCTGCGGGCGTGGCTACCAGGTCGTCCATCCTCATGCCGTTGACGACGTGCTCCTTCCTCAGCACGAAGCCGTGCACAGGCTCGGCGATCCAGCAACGTAAGCACTCGGCCACCTCCTCCTTAAGTTGCAGAGCAGTCAACGGTCGTTCCTGGTCCTCGTCGCCTTTGGAGACCTGCAACTTAAGCAGTAGCGGCCGCAGCTTGGCCTCCAATTGGCTCTTAATCTTGGGCGCCACCGGCATCTTGAGCGCCTGCGTCACCGTCGCCAGCAGCTTGTCGCACTTGCAACTGGGCACGAGAGCTGCCGCCTGCAGCAGGTGCAGGCAGCGCGCGTCCTGCTGCTCATACGCGTGGCTCACGGGCCGCAGCAGCGGCAGCAGGAGACTCGAGTGGGTGGGGACGGAGAACACGAGCGTGTTGGCGTCGCGCGCCTTGCGGAAGCGAGCCTCGCGCGTCGAGAAGACAGGCAGCGACGGCTCCGGCGCCGCGACGGTCCTTGTGACATGCGTGGTGCCGAACATTTTGAGAACTGAGAAGTTGAGAAGGAGGATGTCACTGAAGTGGGATGTTAGGAAGAGTGACCTCTAGTAATATAGTACTCATAATTTGTAGTTTTACAGATTCGAATGTCCCTGACGGGGGCTGGAGCGGAAAACACAAAATCGTAGTGAAAAAAGATCTTGCACATTTACTTTTCTAACAAGATTCTTTGATCCACCCAAAAACTGCAGTCAGATCCTTCGCATACTCAACTCAAGTGAATCTTTGTTTAACGTTTTGTCCATCACCAAAACGTGGGGCTGACGAGGAGCTCATTTCCAAAGACTCACTCCACCAAGCACAAGTCTCAACGTGATGCGTGTCCTGCAGGTTGTCCGTCGCGTCGCGGCCTCGCGCGCGCTGTCCGCGTCCGTTCGCCACTTCGCGCCGCGCGCCGCCACCCCCTTCCTGTCGTCCGCGCTCGTGCCCAGCAGCTTCCCGACCCGCAGCTTCGCCACAGGCGACGACTTCTTCGTGGAGGACGACGAGGACGACTCGTACGTGCAGTACCCGCCCGTGGGCGCGCGCGTGCAGCACCAGGCGCCGCAGTTCACGGCCCAGGCCGTGCTGGACGGAGACATCACGGACATCTCGCTCGACACGTACCGCGGCCAGTACGTGGCGCTCTTCTTCTACCCCAAGGACTTCACGTACGTGTGTCCCACCGAGATCATCGCGTTCAACGACCGCGCGGACGAGTTCAAGGCGCTCAACACGCAGCTCATCGCCGTGTCCTGCGACTCGCCCGAGAGCCACTTGGCCTGGACGCGCCTGCCGCGCAACAAGGGCGGCCTGGGCAAGATGGACATCCCCATCGTCTCGGACATCACCAAGGTCATCAGCGCCAAGTACGGCGTGCTCGTGGAGGAGGCCGGCGTGGCCCTGCGCGGCCTCTTCATCATGGACAAGGAGGGCGTGCTCCAGCAGATCACCATCAACAACATGCCCATTGGCCGCAGTGTCGACGAGACGCTGCGTCTCATCAAGGCCCTGCAGTTCGTGGAGGAGCACGGCGAGGTGTGTCCCGCCAACTGGCAGCCCGGTGACAAGACCATCAAGGCCACGCCCAAGGACAGCTACGAGTACTTCTCCACGGTCAAGGACGAGGTCGACGACGACGATGCTGTGGCCCTGACGCTGGTCAAGAGCAAGACCCAGTTCGACGCCCTGGTCAAGAGCGGCAAGCCCGTGGTGGCCGACTTCATGGCCCCGTGGTGCGGCAAGTGCGCGCAGATCCTGCCGTTCGTCGAGGACCTGGCCGAGGCCCACCCGGAGGTGACGTTCGCCAAGCTGGACGTGTCCATCCCGGAGGTGCAGCAGCTCAAGGACGAACTCGAGGTCGGCGCGTACCCGGAGTTCCGCTTTTTCAAGGGCGGCAAGGAGGTCCACGAGAAGGTCTCGGGCTACAAGAAGTCTCTGCTCAAGAAGGCCGTGCAGGAGCTGCTCTAACTTACTGTCCCCACCCGTAAATGCACGGCTGTGCTCGCGCTCTATGAGCAACGCGAGCCCTTCCAGTGTTCAGCAACAACATTTCAATAAGCCAGCAACTTGTGATGATCAACGTCTCCTACTTGTGCATTCACACATATTCATTTCGATGCTTTTGACCTAGGCACTGTCCGCATCGTAACGCGCACGAGTCATCCTCTGTCGACGTTCTTTGTCGGAGGTGACGTCCGACAGATCCACAGAGGCGGCAAGCGGCGCCTTGGAACCGAGGCCAGCTGTGTCACTCCGTCCACCTTGTCCAGCTGCCTTGATCGGGGCTGTGATGCCCTTGCCATGCTTGCCAAGACCCTCGCCGCTCTTCCATCCCATCATCTTGAGCATTTTGCCACCGATACCAGATTCAAGCGAGCTTGCAGTAGGCTCCGGACTGGGATTGATGACCGGAGCAGGAGCAGGAGCGTCCCACTGACCAATTCCAGGCGCAGCGCTGGCTGGCGCGCGCTCTTCCTGCCGCTGTTTCTTGGCATCTCGTTCCATCTCCTTCTCGTGCTCGCGGTACTGAGCCGCGATGTGCTGCTTATTTTCTTTTGCCTTGGCCAAATTAGCCAGGTGCAACTTGGACAGCTTCTCGTGTTTGTGAAGCATTTCCAGCGATCCAAACTTTCGTCGACACAGCTGAATCACCACGCACACAAGCTCACAATGTTAGCCAAAGAACGCAAATCAGTATGTGCGCAAGTCTTACCAGGCAAATCGGTACTTCCTGAGGGACACTTGTCAACGCATCAATCACCGAGTCAGCAGCGTTGGACGGAGCACTGGCTGCTGCCTTCTGCTGCGAGGGAGAGATCGTAGTTGATGCAACAGGTGCTGGGTCACCGATATGGCGAGGTTGACTAGATACTGCACTGGAACCTTCGTGTTCCTGCGCTTTGGCTTCGCGTTGACGCTGCGACCACTTGGCAATATCGTCTGCACTCTTGCGCTTCATTCCCACGCTAGTCACGCTGACAGCACTTACAGGTGCTGCAACAGCAGTGCTGGCCGTCTTAACTTGGTTCTCTTTCTCGAAGGCGGCGCCTGCGGGGGCAAACGCAGTGGTCTTGATGCCAAACGAAATCCCGGATGCCTTCTTCTTGTCTTTCTTCAGCGACAGGGTCAGTGCTGGCTTATTAGCAGCAGACGTCTTCTCCGTATGCTCTTGAAACGTAGTAGCGTCAACAGGAACCGGGGGCACGAACACTTGAAACGCTGCTGCTCCGCTTTCCGTAGGTCTCACGCACCGGTAGTACACGCCAGTAAACGAATTATGGTAAACCTTCGTTTGCGCGTCGTAGTAAAACATGCTGTCTGGATCCCAGTAGAGACCATATTCGCTGGCATAGACGTAGCTGCCGCCTGCCGTCTCAAACGGTTGTGGCCACATTTTCTTGGGCTCTTCGAAGTGGGGCATTACTTCTGCCGCGGCACTATCCAGAAGTGCGCTCACATCAGCCGCCACAAGATTCTGTTGGTGATCACAATTGGCAGAGTTGAGTCCATGCATGTGTGTAGCAGGAGGAGTGACATCCTTGAGCATTAGATACGTTTTTGCACTTGTTGTGACCGTCCAGTTCAGAAAACAAAAATGCAACATGCGTTCACCTGATCAGTTTTCGCCGCATCAGCTCCGCGTCCTTGTGAGAGCGACCACTGCGCTTGCTCCAATGCTGTCACTGCCATTGAGCTTCCTGCACGGGGTGCACCTTGGAACGGATCCGCTGAAAAGTGTGACCTAGTCGATAGAGTATCGCGCGCATACGACACCTCTACGTGAGTGTTTTGAACCACAAAGTCGCCACATTTTCTCAAAGCTTCGGTCGCTGCCTGCACATAACAGAACATGCACCATCCCCACATAATTGGTCATACTGTGTCAGGAGCAACTGCGCCACAATAAACAAAAGTTTGGGTCGTACTTCGATGTCGCGAAACTCAATAAAGCCAAATCCTCGAGACAGGTTCGTTGCGCGATCTCGAATAAGTCGGATATCTTGCACGCCGTCAAACTCTGCAAAGACCACTTGCAGCTGCATTCGAAGACAATTGCAAAAATTCAGTACAGCAGCAGCACAAGCCCTTGCAATAGCAGTATCAACACGCACCTCTCCTTCTTCAATGTCGGGTGATAGGTGGCGCACCATCAGCACTTGCGACGGCGGAACACTCTCATCGCGTCTCACATTCTTGAATGGGTCATCATGAGCAGGAGGTGCAGAAAGGGATGGAGCTCTACCAGAGTCTCCACGGTGCGACTCGCCGTGGCTGCGTGTTTGCTCCGCTCGAAATGCTGCCGTCACTGGCACCTCCTTCGTCTGCGCCGTCTTGGGTGCGTTGCACTGGAAACAACTCGTTCGACGCGCGAAATTGGTCACATTGCACTGCCACAGTAGGGGCAAAAACTTCCAATTAGCCCCCACCGACTAGTGCAATAAGTACAGTAGCTCCGAGCCCCACCTCATCGCAGATCCAGTCCGGTCGAGGTTGCCACCGTTCTCCCGCGTCATGATGCACGTCTCCATACCGAGACCCCACACTTCCACCTCTCGGCCGACCACCGTCATCATCTGGGGAGCGCCGACGAAAGCTGTCCGTGTAGCTGACATTCACTTGTCGATGTTGCAGCACAAGAGGTCTCGAGTCTACAGTCACACAATACATGAGACCCAGCTCCAGTATCTTGAAATTTACTCAACGAACCCACCAAAGGCGCGCATCGCCTCCATCGCGCTCTCCACCCGGTCAAAGTCCACGAAGGCGAACCCACGAGGTTCTCCCGTGGCCTGCACACACACGCAATTAAAAACAATTTTCAATTAATATATAATTTCGATAATATTGCAATAAATAAATTCTATACCTTATCGAACATGGTTCGAGCCTGCGAGGGCCGGAATGGCTGCAGCATGCGGAGGATCTGGGCGAGGCACGGGACGGTGAGTAACGTGGGCGTCGTAGGCTCGGTTCTCCCCGTTCTACGGTGGTTCTACCCCACTCTACTCTACTGATCTACAGCATTGCACTGTAGTGATCTTGTCGGTAGGTTCCAGGCCTCGTATTGTACCATTTCGTCGTCGACAGAGGGCGCCAGGCCGCGCAGCAGCAGCGTAGAGCTGGGCGGGTGCTCCGGGTGCGAGGCGTGGGGGCTGTAGCGCTGTCCTCGACCGTCATAGCGGCCAGACATCGGAATCGTCGTCTGTTTCTCTCTGACCAGTAATGTCACTTGGAAATTGTATGCTGCCAGTTTCTGAAAAATTACACCGGCATCGTACAAAATCATAATGTAAGTACAGATTTGTGCAACTGGAGCGATTCCCGCAGCCATTCTGAGTTGTCAAAACATAGATTTTGACACCCAGTTCAGATTTAGGAAAGTGCGTGCCCGCCCGCAGCTTTTAGTCAGCATTTCTGTTCCGCACACTATGAGCAGCGGTAGCATATCCTATGTCATCCTTCGCGAAGCCCTTGTAGTAGGACGCACGGGTACATTAGAGCAAGCGTGCCATCAGCAAAATAAAACTCCATCAACCATCCATTAATCCATACGAAATGCGAAGGTTTATCAGCTGCTGCCAATCATGCCAGCCTCGAAAACTGCAGGCTCAAGTTTAACAGATCGACCTCATCGTCTAGCGGCTAGCATCTCCGACACAATGCACGGAAACACCAATCGCACAGCCTCCCTGTAGCTAGACTACCCGAAACAGCGACTATGCAGGCGACAGCTACCACCTGCCTGAACCTGCTTACTCCGACGGGCAGTCGATCTACTTCTGCGACAGGATCAGCGCCACGATCAGGCCGTACAGCCCCAGCGCTTCCGCGAAAATTAGGATCAGGACCATGTACAGGAACAGCTTCTCCTCTGGCCCACGGCGCGCCCGCCCGCGTCGCCCACCACGCCAATAGCCATGCCAGCCGCCAGACCGCTCAGACCACAGCACATACCGGCCGCCAGGTGCGCGAAGCCCGTGTACGACTCGTACGTGGGCGCGTTGCTGTTCGGAGGGTCGATCGAGCCCTGGATGATCACCGCCACGATCAGCGCGTAGATGCCCAGCACGCCGGCCATGACCACGGGGATGATGTTGTGCATGGCCAGATCCGGCCGCATCACGCCCATCGACGCGATGCCCACGCCCGTCTTGGCCGTGCCGTACGCAACGCCGAGGTCTAACAGCAGCAGCAGCAAAAGCAAAAGCAACAGGTTAGATAGCTACAGCTACAAAAGAACGTTGCTCGACCAGTAGAGTGAAAAGTACATCTGCGACCCTCCCGCGCCTTACCATGGTGTCTCTTATTGCTGGTAGCCGTCACTGTCGGTGGAAGGAGGCGCTGCTGGGTGTGACGGCAGCACGCGCCGCGGAAAGAGTGCGGGGGGCAGGAGTGAATGTCTCTGCAATTTGACCAACAACAGCTGTTTATCCCTCCAAAATCAGATCCAAGATCTGAAAGGGGGGGGGGACCCCCCTTCCAGATCTTGGATCTGAACCGCTGCGTTTTGTCTTTTGGAGAATAGAGTGGCTCTTCTTTGTCTGGGTTAGGGTAAATCATGGATCTGAACCAGTTCAAATGGCTGCGGGAATCGCTCCGAATCGCTCCACTATGACATTTCACGTTGTTTTATGACTTTTTGGAGCCGCCGAAGCCCCCGAAGCCCATCATAGCCATCATTTCAGCTTCGGCATCGGGAACTTCGTTCTCTGCAGCTTCCGGTTTCTTGTCTCCAGCACTTTCGACCTGTTTGTCGGCGGTTTGCTCGTCTGATGGCGACTTGCCGAGCTTCTTGAGTTTCTTCTGCTCCTTCTTCTGCCGTTTGACGCGAGCCTCCTCCTCCTCAATGGCCTTCAGCTTCTTCTCGTAGTCTATCACAATGCAATTCAATCCACAAAACGTTGGTAAGTAAGACTCTGAGTTGCACACACACCTTCAGCAATCGCTACTGACCTTCCATGGCGTCCAGCTTCTTGGTCATCAGAGGGTCCCACTTGCGCTTCGACGCGCTCTGCAGTCTACTCTTCACCTGATCCACAGTCGACCGCTCCACGCGCATGCTGTAGCCGAGTTTGCGCAGATCTACATACACATAGAGATACACAATTCAATGACCTCTTCCAGTACACAAGACAGCCAGCCAGCTACGTACGCTTTTTGCCGTTGATGTGGTCGAGATACGCCACCGAGTCCTTGAGGCCACACTCGCAGACCTCGCAGTAGTAGCCGCCGCTCTTGCTCGCGTCGTCGGACTTGACCACCTTGATCGTGCCCACGCTGGTCTCCAGCTCCATCTTGCTGCTGCGGGCTTTAAGGAACGCACGCGCCGAGCCCGCGGGCCCAGCGGCGCCTTCATTTGCAGCCTGGAACTCCTGCTTGGACGAGTTGATCACCTTCTTCGCCTGCACAGACAAACATTCACACACACTAAGTAACTTTTACTTTACGAATAGTGCGAACTGCCAGACAGACGCACCTCCTCCTTCTCCAATTGGCCGTCGGCGCGCAGCTGTGCCAACTTCTCGTAGTGCTCGCGGTCCCATGTCTGCCGCGTCACGTTGGCCACACCCGCGCCTTTCCTCCCGCTCGACTTATCCTGCAGCAACATAATACAATGTAAGTATACCAGCTATCAAGCTGCAGCCCAGCAGCTCACTGCCTACCGCCATTATTGTCGTGGAAGTGGCGATTCGAAAATGAATTGGGGCTGGGCACATTAAAACCAAAACCTTCAAACAGCATATCATATTAAAATGCGTTATGTAAGGTCCTAGTATGTGTCATATGATGCTGGTTGATAGTCTAGCGAGAGTTTGCGGTCGCGGACGCCCACAGACACACAGGAGCTGGATAGACCCTCGGAATCGTCCCCGCCGATCACGATGGTTCTCGCTCACCAGGACGCGTGGAGAAGCCACCCCTTCATCTCCGGCTGCGCCAAGAAGCCCTTCACGGGTCTGGGCCTGGCCTCCGCCATCTTCGGCGTGTACCTCGTGGTGGACACCATCACCACGCGCTTCTCGTCGCACGGCAAGGAGGGCGGCGCGCACCCGGAGATGGACTACGTGCCGCGCGGCAAGTTCCAGTACGAGCGCAGCGATGTGGGCGAGGCCCCGTCGCTCAAGTAAACGCAGCAGCCTCCGCAGCTTCAAGAGACGCAGAGGATCGTTCGTAGCCGAGGACTCAATCCAACAAGACATCGGCTCTAAATAAACGCTAGTGCTCGGTTGATTCTTCGCTGCCCCAAGAGATGACTAAAGGTGTTTGTGTGGTTGTGTGTGTGTGTGGATCCATCACCAGCCAGCTACCTCGGATGGCCGGTGTTTCATTGTCGTGAGGAGACTGCTGTGGTGGTGACTCTACCGGTCGAACGGAGTGGCGTCGTCCTGAGGAAACTCCTCGTCCTCGTCCTCGCTCTCACCCGTCTCAGCGCTCCGGCGCTTGCTGTTGCGGAAGCTATGGTCCTTTTGTAGCTCCAGGACCGACACCCGAGTCATCAACTGCGTGATGAGAAGCATCGTCTCGGCCTTCAGTTCTTCCTGCTCAAGTAGCTGCTGCTGCATCTGCATGTTGCTCTGCGCTAGCTGCTCGATCTGCTTCTGCTGCGACGCTAACAGACAGCGCAGCTCGTGTACCGGCGAAGACGGGGCCCCGTTCAGTCCTACCGAGTGGTTTGAAGTGGTGGCGCGTTCCCCAGCCCCACCCGTTGCTTCACCCGCAGCGAGGATGCTGGACTTCCGAGAGCTACCTTTACGACCAGTGGTTGGTGACGTAGTGGGGCTCCCACCGGCGCTAGTGGTAGGACTGCGTGAAGCTCCAAGCCCCGTGTTTCGGCTTGGCCCCGGTGTCGTCGCAGACGGGAACGAGGCAACTGCTGAGGTGCGTCGGTCGTTGTTTCCTGCAGTGTGTGCGTAATGTTGCTGCTGGAGAGCCGATGAGTTGAGCAATGAGCCTTCACGGTCCATGTCTTCAGCTTCCAGGTCATGCTTCAGCGAGCGGCTGTGCGTGATCATGGCGAAGCAGGTGACGCACACGCGCTGTGGAGTCGTAAAGCCCTTGGCCTCCATCGATATCTTCTTGTCCGCGCTATGCTGACTGCAGATGGACTTGCCGCAATTACGGCAGTGGTGGCGGTGCTTGAACATGCCGAAACTTGCGCGGCAAATCGAGCACTCGCCGTCGTGCTTCCACTCTGGTGGAGGGTCAAAGTGGCCGCGACTGTGAGATCCGTGGGAAGCACGACGGTGTGATCTCCGGAATAAAGGTGGTGAGCCTCGCTGGGATCCGCCGGGAGTGACCGAGTGGCGCGTTTGCATGGGTTCCTGCACCGACTGGAAGAGTCGACCCCGGGGGTTAATCTGCGTGGTAGCAGCAGCACCAGCAGTGCTCGTGCTGTCCCTTGAAGATCCATTGTCATTGTCCTCGTTGTCCTCCTCGTCATCCGCTTCATCGTAGAACTGAAAGCCGGAGGTCTGACGAAGGTTTTCATAGCTGGGCATGACAGGCAGCGACATTTGGCGACTGTGGCTCCGAGTCGATGCTCCTTCTTCTGCATTGTTCATAGCAGCGCTGGCACTCATCGCTGAGACCATCGTTCGCAACTCGTGCTCCGTGAAAACGCCATCACTTTGCAGTTGAGCGAGCAATGACGCCGTTCGGTCCACACGCGTCTGTTGCTGGTGACTTGTTCCCTGATTCTGATTTTGAAATCCTCCCAGACCGCGACGACTGGCAGAGCGCAGACGTGCGCCAAACGACGATCTAGAGCTCGTAGGTGTACGTGGATCTTCTTGACTGCAGGTGCTGGTTGAAGAAGGCGACACGAGATGGTCGTGCGGCGAGTCCAGCCCGTCCACGTCGCTGAGCGACTGTTCGCTCATCATGCTGATACTGTCTTCCGGCTCCAGCGCCGACATCTCCTCGGCGTCAATATCTCCGTCGTCGCCATGCAGGAACCCTCGGACGCCCACGTTGCCCACATATGGCTCGGGTGCATCCGCCTCGCTCCACTGCTTGTCCGCCTTGTCTTCTTCGTCGTCTTCCAGCCTGCCGACTCCGGACGCTTCTCCTTCTTCCTGACCACTGAGCGTTCGTTTCAGGTCTAACTCCGCATTGTCAGCCTCGAGGGAGCTGCGGTCGTCGTCATTCTGCTGCTGGATGATGCTGCTGCGCTCGTGCGCTCGGTGCAGCACCTTCAAGCTGTCGGCGTCGAGTCCGATCTCCTCGGCCAGCTCCAGCGCCGTGACGCCATCAGGTGTCGGCTCGTTCACCGCGTCCGGATACGCGCGCACGAGCTTGCGCAGACACGAGGCCTGCACACCCGCGCGGATGGCGATGTGCAGCGGCAGCAGCTCGCCGGCGTTCTTGGCTCGTACACCGTCCGGATACGCCTGCAGCAGCTTCGCCACGAGCGACAAGGGCACGCGACGCACCGTGCAGGCCCAGTGGATGGGCAGCATGCCGTGGTCTCCACGCTGCTGCACCACAGCGACGTCTCGCTCCATGAGGCGCTGCAGTCCCTTCCAGTCGGAGGCCTGTGCCAGGCGGATGGCCTCCGAGTTGCCGGCCATGATGCTCGGGGGTGAATGGCTGAGTGGGTGGGGCGTCGATCGTGGCAGCGAGAGAGAGAGAGAGAGCGACTTGGGAACGCGCTGGGAACGCAGGTCGTCGAGTGGGCAGCGATGGAAGCGCTTCTCTCTATTTTCTTCTGTGAAACTCGTTATGGGTTCGTTTTTCCAGGGCACGGACGGAGGTTGGGACGCATGGAGATGGTTTGCGCTTCAACAATGCGGAATTTAGAGAATTAAGTACGCACGTTTTGGGAATGAGATGCGTGGCCCACGCCGCGAATGATTTCAAGCCATAGTGAGAGCGAGTGAAAACATGTCGCCGAATCCGAAGCGCCGCAGAAAAAAGCCAAGTTCAACGTTGACCGAGCACCAAGCAGCACAGCACAGCAGCAAACCTCCGACCACAGCTGCGGACACTCCACTCACTCCTGTACAGCGTTCAGAGAGGGCTTCAGCGCCGCTTCCACGCGCTACGCCCCGCATTAGTGGAGGCAGGAGATCCGACACCTGCTGGCCCGGAACGCGCGATCAGAATGGTCGAGGAACGAACGCCAACGCGAAACGACTTCAACTTGACAACGTGCATTACCTCGCTGCTGTACTGTACATATTAATACGCTACATGGCACCACCGAGCTTCATGTACCAGTGGGTGAAACGGCTAACTCACGCAATGAAGAGCTGCTGGAGCCCTGGCAGCACGCGGTGCTCGTTGCTCGGGTCCGAGACGTGCACGTCGTCGGCCAGCAGCATGATCCAGAACCCAACGAAGGGGAGGAACGTCACCTCCTCGGACGGGTCGTCGCTGTCGCACAGCAGGCGGGTCATCTCCGCTGCAATGCTTTCAGCACGCTCGCTCGTGTGTCCCGCGTCCATGAGCTGGTCCGCCACGTCCTGGCCCGAGACTGAGCCGTCGTCGTCCTTGTCGAGCAGCGCAAAAAACTGCTCCACTTGCTGCCGCCCTGCCGCCGTCCACTCGTAGAAGCACGCGACGGCAGCATCCACCAGCAGCTCCGCGTCGGACTTGATCCCGATCGGCGCCTCGATGCTACTGTCATCGTGACGAACGTAGTCGTCGATCGAGAGCTGAAGCGACGTTCTCGCGTCGCTGTCCCCGACCCGTGCGTCTTCAGCGAGGGCTTGCGTGATTGACAACGGGTAGCCCGTACGAGCGTCAAACGTGAACACGTACGCATTCTTCTCACCGCTGGTGTGGTAGATTCGCTCGGTGCCAAAGTAAATTCCCGACGACGTGCCTCCCAATGCACGCACCATATCGAGCAAGTCGAGCGAGTCCAGGACGCCTAACAGCGCGAGGATCTCCGCCTTAGACGCCTCCATCTCGCGCATTGTCATCTCCTGCCAGTCGTCGGAAGCACGTGTTGTGGTTGTGGACGCAAGGAATCGACCCAGCTGGATATGGCAGCCATCCGTCGTCGTGATCCACGACGTCACCAGTCCAGCCCTGTTGAGGACGGAGACCTCGGCTCCAGTGCTCGCGACTTGATACCGTAGCAGATACTTGGAGTTTGTCACGATGATCCGCAGCGAAACTGCAGTGTCGGCTTCTGCAGCCTCTGGCTGCAGCAGTTCGAGCCGCACTTGACCACGGAAGTTCTGAAGTCTTTCAGTTAGCGGCATGTTGTTAATGCTACAGGCGTGAGCTCCGGTTGAATTCGCGTCGAGCGGATCATGGCTGAAGTCCTCGCAGCCGTCACTCAGCGCCGCGCGCAGGAGCATCCTCGCGTCGTCCGAGATGCGCCGCCGTATCGCGGGGCTAACTTGCGTCACCGGCATCTCTTCGTCAACGGTGATAATGCGGAAATGGCCTCACTCCGCCGCCTCCAGCAGTTCCTCGGGTCGTGGTGCCATTCGTCCTTGGGAGCACTTCAACCACAGCTCTGACCGGGGTACACTGTACCCATGACTCATGGGCCATGAGTCGATTTAGTACATGTACAGAATTAATATCAGAAAATGTATTAGGTACACCAAATACCAACATTCATTTAGAAACGGCGCGTCATCAATTCTCGCTACTGTACAAATCCGCAGACAAAAATGAGGGTGCAATTCAGGAATTGCTCGGCGCACCCGAGGAGACGATGCTGCGCCGGGCGATTCAGCGCGCGCGGCTGCACCTGCCGGCGCCTATCGGCCACGACAACGGGGGCGACTGCTTCAGCGACGACGAAGACTCGCCCGTGAGCCCCAGCGTGGCGCACACCACACTGCGCGACGATGAGTCTGTGCGCGACCACTTCCGCAAGCGGCCGGAGGACGTTTCCGGCCTGCATTTGATCGTGGCGGGGGAGGCGGCGAACGCGCGGAAAGGCTACGTAGCGGAGCTCAGTTCGGACGAGGATCGCCGCGCTGTGGACGCCTGGACGCGCTTGCAGGCGCTTTACGGACTGTTCCGGGAGCTTGAAGCCGCCGCGGACGACGCTGGAGAAGACAGCGACACAGAGAGCGTCGAGGCCGAGGAGAAGGCGCCCCGACAGCCGAAGGAGACGCGGCGGCGACGCAGTCGCGATGACGGACTGCGGTCGCTGCTGCAGGAGGCGCGACTGCCGCCGGGCGTGATCCTGCGCGACCTGCAGACGTTGTCGATGTCCGACGGCAGCGACGACAACGCCATGCCGCAGGGATTCACGGCCGGCATGTTTGAGGCTCTGGGCAATGCCATGTACAATGAGATGCTCGCGGCGGCGGAGCAGAATCGTATCAGCCCCGACGCGTTCGAGGAGCTGGGCAACTGCCTGTACGCGGAGGCGGCGAGTGTCGCTGTGTCTGCCACCGCTTAGGGTGGGTCAAGTTGCAGCGATGAGATGGATGGTTCTTTATTTTATTTGCTCTTCGTGTTGCCGTGGTGTCAATTGAAAAGCCCAACGTTGTGCTCGTCTCGAGTCTGGAGGCTGGATGCAAGCAGCTTTTTAAGCATGGACCTTGGCTTGCCAGTTGGCCAGGGCCTTGATTCCGTCGTTCTCCACCTGCTGGGCGCCCTGGAAGTCGAGCACTTCGCCGTCCGGACGGATGATCACGAGCGCCGGGATGCCGCTGTTTCGGTGGGTGACGCCCACCTCGACGTCGTCCTTGCCGTTGCGGATACCGTACTGCCGATTCAAAAGTTAAACGGCGGCACTGTTAGATAGAGGCACAAACACGTTGTTAGGGTGTGGAGAGGCCTACCTTTCGACGGAGCTCATTGCGGATTTCGGCCTCACGGGGCACCATCCACCAGTCGCCGTGCTTGGTCGAGAAGTGCGTCTGCTGGTCCTCCTCGGACATGTCCGAGCTCAGGAAGACCACGTCCAGCTGCTGCTTGGAGGCGTTCGCTTCGGCGTAGAAGTCATTGAGCTTCGGCTGGAACGCGCGGCAGTCCGGGCACCAGTTCGCCTGAGTGAAGACAGCGAGGTGTCAGAGCTCGCGTTGGAGAGGAGAGCAGATACCGGTAGGATGAAGCAACGCACCGCAAAGTACAGCGCGAGCAGCCCCGACTGACCGACATCACCGCCGTCGATCGTCTCGCCCTTGGCGTTCACCAGCTTCGTGCCCTGCAGCAACGCGCTCACCATGTTTCCAGTCTACAGCTCACGGGGATGACAAGTTGTCAACAAGCGGAGTGAGCGGGCCGCGTCTCTGTCAGGATAACCAGCGGGTGATTGGCTGGTGGGCGAATTGGCGAGACCTTGTTCCTCTCGTCTACAGGTGGTACGTACGTACAGTCAACGACAGAATCATCGCCCAAAAGATCATCAGTTGAGCGGTGAAGGCGAGGCAGAGTGCTGCGCTAAGGCGCAAGCCTTGACTTGTGGCGTTAAGACTCAATGCATTATTACGTTGAATCCGATAGAGCTGTCGAGTTTGGTGTCCGCTACGGTGCGTTTACTGCCACTTGGCGAGGGCCTTGATGCCGTCGCGCTCGATCTTGTCGGCGGCGTCAAAGTCCACGACCTCTCCGTCTGGGCGGATGACCACGAGTGTGGGGATGCCGCCCTTGCGCGTGATTGGGCTGAGCACGCGCACCTCGGCGCCGGCGCAGACGCCGAACTTGCGCTTGAGCTGCGTGCGCGTCTCGCCCTCGAACGGCACCATCCACCAGGGGCCCTGCTTGTCCTCGAAGTGGGCGCGCTGGTCCTTGGCCGAGGCGTCCGAGCCCACGAAAACCACGTCCAGCTGGCCACCCGCGGCCTTGTAGAAGCTGTTGAGTGCCGGCTGGAACGCGCGGCAGTCCGGGCACCAATCGGCCGCGAAGTAGAGCGCTAGCAGCTTTCCGTCCTGACCCAGCGTCTCACCCTGCACGGACTCGCCTTGGGCGTTCGTCAGTGTAATGCCCTGCAGTAGCGCCTTGCTCATGGTTGCGGAGGAGAAGCAACGGCGGCGTAAGTTGGTCAGTGCGATCATCCCTGAGCCATGCGCGTCGATTTGAGGACGCGCTGTGATTGGTCGAGGCGATGGAGAGCGGAGTGGCACACACGATTCGTGTGCGTGACACGAATATCGATCTGGTGTGTACCACACGGAGTTCGTCAGGCAGCCAATCGCAGCGCTGGTGGCCAACTTCAAGGAACACGCCGAGAACGCCGGGTGTAGACGCGCGCCATACTCAGCTCAAGTCAGTGTAAAACCTACACTTGAGGCACCCCTTGGCGGGCATAAAGCATAAAGCAGCTCGCGTCAGTGTGGGGCCGCCCAATGAAACGTGGCTGCGCACGCATCATGGTACAGTATGCGCTCAGTTACAGCACCGTACAGCACAGTACCGCCCACTATGGGCTCCCTGCCTAGCTCAGTCCGCGACGACGTTGCATTCGTCCGTTACTCGGCTGCTTCCTAAAATAGAGCGCTCCGTCTCCCCATTGGTGCAAACTCCTCTTAACGCACACGCATTGGCCAAAATCACGTCCACGCCAATCTGAGTCGGTTGCTCGTCCCAGTTCAGTCACCAACTGCATCTCGCTGGGGACACGGTCGACGCAGCACCAAAGGACGCCGCGCGCTCTCGCCGCCGCGCGCGCCGCCCGCTCCAATCCCCACTGCAGCTCGCTCACTCACCCGCGCGCCTATCGACGCCCTCTCACTGAAATTCCACGCACTGTAGGCTGCGCACCATGTGAGTGAACATGTCGTCGGTCCTTTCCCTGTGTGGCAGCTGGCGATTGTCCTGCGTGGCGCCTTCGTGGCTCTCTACGCCAGCGGCCAATGGCGCCGCTCGATCCGCGTCTGATTCCGCTGCTGTTTGTTGCTGTAGCAGCTCAGAGTCCAATCCGCTTCGACCATGATGAACGAGAGACGCCGCAAGCTGCAGACCGTCCCGGTGGACCACTACGACGGCCAGGCCATCTACAGCGGCAACGAGCTCATCTACGAGCTCGGAGGGTATCTCGGCGGCGGCGCGGCCGGCGTGTGAGTCCAAGCCAATGTACTCAGATAGAGATAGAGAGAGAGATGTTGACTGAAGCTTGTACTTTGTGTGTGTGTTAGAGTGTACGAGGCCTTCTCCACGCGCACGAAGCAGCACGTGGCCATCAAGATACTGAACCCTGTGGGCTACAAGCTGTTCCCCAGCACGTTGCTGGCGAGGTGCATTGTCGCCGTGAAGGGCAAGCCGCTGGTGGTGCTGCCTCCCGATGGGGCAGAACTGGGAGATGATGCAGTATCGGCCGACCGACGAGCGTTCGCGGGAGGGAACCATCGCATGCGCTCCAGCTCCAACTTCGGAGCGCCCAGAGCCACCACCGAGCGCATCCGCGTGGAGAACGTGTGGTGGCTCATCCACCCGACGTCGAAGCAGGCCATTGCGGCCTTTGAAGATCCGTACACGGGACACGTCCGGGAGCTGACGTTGCCACAGTGCATTCAAGTGTGGGGCGAGCAGATGAACCAAAGTGAAAGCAATAGCGGACGACAGCAGACGGATCCCGCCGAGTCGTACCAGGAAGTGCAAGTCAAGAACCAAACGATCAAAGTGCCTCGAATTCCAAAGAAATTTATCAAATTCGCCCACACGCGGCACTCAATCCACCGCGAGATCTCCAACATGTCCGGACTTGAGTATCACGAGAACGTGCTGCGCTTGGATGAGGCGTTGGAGCTCGTTCAAGACAGTAAATGTACTACTTTCCTGGTACTGGAGCTGGCTGGAGGTGGCGAACTATTTGACCGTATCAAGCTTGACTGTGGAACCGACGAAGAATCAGCGCGTCTGTACTTCCGTCAGCTCATTTCTGGAGTTGCATTCTGCCACAACTCCGGGGTGTGTCACCGCGACCTTAAACCTGAGAACCTGCTTCTCGCAGATAACGAGGAACACTCGACGCTAAAGATTGCCGACTTTGGACTGTCTGCAATTTTTGCCTTCACGGACAATGACGCGAGCGGTGGTGCCAACGGAAACGGTATCGACCAGCCAGCTATTCGTCGCTTGCGCTCGGTGGTCGGATCTCCGCACTATGTAGCCCCCGAAGTTCTGATGGATGCTGGGCAAGGTTACGACGGGGCAAAGGCTGATGCATGGTCTATTGGAATCATCGTGTACGCCATGATCGCGGGCAACTTGCCGTTTGGTAAAGACCTCCTCAAGTGTGTCCGCTATGACCGATTCCGCAAGTGGTCGTACAATACCAAGTACAGTGACGACGACCCAACCGATGAGGTCGAGTTTCCGACGTGGTTTTTCCCGGCGCATTTCTCGTTGGAGCTGAAATCGCTGATCGCGCAACTGCTTTACCCTGATGCGTGCATGCGTCTCTCGGTGGAGGAGGCTCAGCACCATGTTTGGGTTCGCGGTGAAAAGCTCAAGAAACCAAACCCGTCATCAATCCTGGAAGACGACCAACTTCCCAGTAATGGCGCGCCTCTCAATCCAACTGGTTTACCTCCGCCGTCACCTCATCCATCTTATAAGAATCGTATGAACGTCGCGGTTAGCACCCTGCAGGACGGGATTGAATTGGGACAGCACATGCACCCAAGCCAACTCGGATCTGTTTCACCGCAGGCGATCACCAGACTGCTTGCTAAGTCGCCCAGTCCCCATGGACATGCATTCCGTTGCCCGCCGTCACCACAGCAAGGTCTGCGTGCGAACAAACACCTAGCAGGTGTTGTCGGGTATATGCCATCAGTGGACGAGACGTCGTCCATGTCTGGCCAAACTCCGGTGAGTTCTCCTCGCGATGCAAAGAACAACAGCAGTTTCGACCTGGATCTGGAGGACGAGGCTTCCGTGGCATCGTCGGCCACCAAAGAGCTGGACGCTTGCAATATTTCTGAGGCTGGTGCACTATTGAAGCAAGAAGCGCTCGTCCGCGAAGCGACCGTGACCACTTCAATCTCTCTAGCTGAAAATGTGGCAGTCGGGCGAGTTGATGATTACGAGCGCGACGGTGTGGTCACTCCCACCCAATTGGTATCGCAGGAAGCCTCTCTTCAAAGGCACCAGCACCGTTTCGTATCTCCACCGCTCGTCACTGGGTCTCGGGACACAATGCCCATTCGATTCCGTCGCAACTCACCCCCGGAATTGTTTCTTCGTGGCTTTGCGCGCGGACACTTTCGAGAGCTCACCAACGGTGATATCGGCAATGCCGGGGCCTTCGATGGCATCGACATCTTGGGACGTTCTCCGCCGCTTGTCCCGCAATCATTTGCCATCCCTGACGATATGCCGAGCCATCCGATCAGCCGTACGCTGACAGAGCCATTGACTTTCTCGGTGAAAACGGAGGCAGGTGCTAAGTCCACATCGGTTCAAGTGGGCGAGGAAGATCAGCAGGCAAAGAGTCAGGTATCACCTCCATCGTACAGTGACGTCGTGGCTCGCTCCACACGATTCCTGACGGCACTCCCGGCGCGTTTGGTGCTCTCCAACATTGAGACTACTCTGGAAGCGATCCCCTGCCCTCTTCCGTACGAGTACTCCAAAGTTCCTCAAGACGTGACCATCGACTGGGACAACTACCAGCTTGAGGTACGGTATGCTGGTCTCTTGACCTGCACCGTTCAGGTATTCCTCTTCCAGCGCGGCGTCTATCTCGTGGAGTTTCGACGCGGCCATGTGAGTTCATGTCTGTTGTATTTTTCTCGTGTTGATGTGAGTACTCAATGCTAACACACTATCGTTGTGTTATGTTTGGAGTAGGTCGATATTTTCCAGTTCAAGCGCTTTTACGAAAAGATCCGTGCGCAGATCTCGGAAGGAGTAGATGGAGGCTCCGAGCAGCCGTCGCCATCATATCGAAAGCGTAACCATTCGATCTCCGATGCTTTTTGAGGATACAGCATGATGCGCGACCCTCAAACCTTCCCCACCAAGACATATTCGCTCCAACGTTTTCGTTTTCACCCACAGCCAACGAACGCTGTACGTCCGTTTGCTTCAAAGTGAAGTATTTCAATTAGGTATATAACTCTACGCCACAATATAAAGAAGCGTGGTGATCTTCTATCCAGCGAGGACAAATAGTTTCGTTTAGCGGTTAGTGAAAAATTGTATTGCTCAAGACGTGAGATAGGTTGGTGTATATCATTACGTTAGCAAGGCTATGAGTTGTGTTTCTTGCTCGTCCGTGCTGGTTTGTGACGCTTTTTAAGCGATTTGAGGTATGGTTCTGCCACTGACGTCGTCGAAGGCGACTTTCCCAACGAGATGACGGCTGCTAGACTCCCGGTCGGTTCAACATAGAGCGGTACAGGGTTCTTCTTTTTCAGTCGAATGTACGGAAGTGCAGCGTTATTCAGATGCAGCCCCCAATGCTTGTGATAGGAACCCGATGATGCTGCTGTCACTTGCTGATGATCGTCGCGGTGACTGTTTGCCTTACTGGGATAAAGATGTTCTCGAAGCTCTTCCAGAAATCCTCCTCGGCCACTCGTACCCTTGGTGGATTTAATATCTGGTAGATGGACACGAACACTATCGCGATCGGAATTTTGCGGCTGTGGACTGTCCGACATGAGCGTTGGTAGATCAAGGTGGAGATCGTTTCGTACGGAATCCGAGATAATCCTCACGTCCAGTGGATCCATGACCAGTTCATCATTGTTTCCGTGTTGACCATCAATACGAGGACTGGTGCCAATTTGTAGATCTCGCAACGTTTGCAGTTGCATTTTGTCGATTTCTAGGTGTCCAATCCGGTACTCCATCAGCAAAACCTCCCGGATCAACTCGTTGCGTTCCATGAGGGGACTCTGCTCGATTCCACGACGGAACTCGTCCATGGCCCGATCATTTCTTGCTAGCTGTTGTATCAGCACTTCTCGTTCTTGAATAAATGAGGCCAAAAGCTGGTCGTCCATGCTTTTCTTCATCACTTCCGCGATAGCATCACTAGCCTGCGAGTTGCTTCGTGGACTGGTGATTAGTGTGGAGCTTATCGTTGTCGTTGGGGAAGTAGCGCTCTTTTGACCTGGTGACTCATTGACAGTTGAAGCAGTTGGAGACGATGGACTTGGTGCATCTTTTGGTCCCGTGTCCAGCGTTGTTTCGTTCTGTTTAGCCTGCAATTCCTTCACGCGACGTCGAACCTATGATACAAAACAATGAATGAGCTTCGCAAAGACCAGTTTTTGAATACTTATAAAAGTTTTTACCTGATGTTCCAGTGTCAACAACGCGTGATGAAGTCGACCACGCTCTTGGAAAGACTCAGTGATGTACTGTCGAGCCTCGCGTAGTTTGGTAGATTTCCAGTCTTCCTCCTCCGAGTTGTTGTTACCAGTACTGTCATTGGCAGTAGAGCTTTTATTCTCGACCCAGCGCAATTGAGACTCTCCTGGAAACTTTCGACTGGCTTCAATTTGTGGCTGTTGCTGCTGTTGCAACGCCTTCTTAAGCGCCGCAATTTCTTCCTGAAGATTGGCCACGAGAGTGTTTTGGTTAAGTGTAGCTTGATCGGCCTCGACGATGTTTTTCCTTACAGTCGTTTTGATGTTCTTGGCTCGATTCGCATATTTGAGTGTGTTCAACGTTTCTTCCACACTCGATGCAGCCAAGCTCACGTTGGCAATCATCACCGTCCGACAGTTGCCTCCTAAAGAGTCTTTGAGTAGCCTGGTGAGTTTGCTGTCTCGGTATGGTACGAATGACCCTGCAGCAGATGCTCCTTTCTCACCAAGAGCGTTGATACAGTTCCCCAGTGCCAGCAGCGACCGATTAATGTTGGCTCCTTCAAGCAATCTTTGGCCGCGATTTTGCGTCACTGCAGCTCTCTCACTTCCAGCTAGATCCACCAGGGACAGCTTGCCAAACTTCACTTCAGTGTTCTCGGATCCCTTGTCCTCGACATCTTCCGGGTCCGAGGCAGAATCACCCTGGGTTATTTTCTCTTGCTGCTCGATATGAACCTGTAGCACTGCGTGTGACCGCGAGGAGACCGAATTTGCAGCCGTGCTCTCTTGCGATCGGTACTTGTTGCCTCTACGCAGCAATTTCATTACATCTTGGGCATTATTCGCTTCAACTTCCGAAAGTCCGGCCACAACAGACCCTCGAACCGGGTCTTCTCGCAAGTCCAGGAACTCGGAGGTTGGCATCGACGACGCAGATGAGCAAGACGAACTAGCGGACAGCAGATCGCGGATGTTTTCGTTATAAACCTCAAGGAAGGACACAGATACGCGATACTGCACTCGGCCTGTCGGGTCTGCATGCACGCGCTCGATATTCCGGAACAGGTCTTCGAGGGTTCTCGCCATGATGCCAGGCTCCTCAGACGTACCGAACATCGTATACGTCTTCCCAGCACCCGTACACCCGTAGGCAAATACTGTCGCGTTGAATCCATTGAGTACGCCGTGGATCAAAAACTTGGTCGTGTGCTGATAAACTTTTTGCTGGTCGTCACGCGGCGAGAAAACGTAGTCAAATGCATAGCGTTTCTCTCGACTACGCGTACTGGATTGCCCACTAGAAACCGAGGGAGAAGCAGATGCGTATCGAGGCTTACGAAGCGGGTGCATTGAATACCGTCGAACGGGGGAATTGGCACTGAGAATCGACTCCATGAGCCCCCCAGGACTGCGAGTCAGTACCACGACCTCTTTATTGCCCGAGACTTTGACAATCTCCTCACGGTCCCGATCGTGGCTTAGGATTGGCCGTAGCCTCACTGTCACGAGGATGTTGGCCTGCCCCGCCCACATCTTCTGTCTGTACGTGTCGCTGTCCGTGTCTTCGTCAGTCGGGGTACTGGTGTCGGTCTTGGGGGTCAAGTGAGGCAGGAAGTTCTTGCGTGGGACCGGCCGTAAGTCTGCGACTTCGCGCTCGCTCTTGTCGTACAGCGCGCCGCCTTCGATTCGCGCGTGGCTGGTCATGGGCCGCAGCGCCACGGGCGAGAGCAGAAACAGCGGCGCGCTGTCACTCGTAGACGGTGAATGGCCCGAGGCCGCCAGCGACATCTGCTGCTGCACTCGCTACAGGCAATGACGACCTATCTCGCTTCACAGCAATGGCAGTTCACTCAGCGTCCTGCAGTGTCAACCATCGCGACTTCAGCCTCCTTTATATAGTCCCACCAAAGATAGCTACATGCATGACATCAACTTCAGCGACCATCACTCTTGTGCTGGTTGAAGTTGCCTTTTTGGATACACGTGAGCAAAAATGGGGTTGGGTTCGCTGTCGATGGCACGTGCAATTCTACGGCATGAAGGCTTGATCCACAACTTTTCGAGGTCTTGGGGCTGCACAAGTGGCGAAATGACAGGTACTAATCTGGTTTGGTGTCCATTGCACGCTGATATTTCTGCGCGGAAAATGAGTCGTTTTATAGCGCTCTGGAGACCATCAGCGCTCGAGTGGCCATTGCGAGTTTGTAATTGCGCGTGATCGTCGGTAGTGTGCTCAAGCTGCGAGGTGGCGACGACTTTTGTCCACATGGCCGCATCGGTACGAGTGTTGCCGCCATTAGCAGCGCGCTTGACGACCCTGTTGCCTGTAAATCAGCGCAGTGCGCGTGGAGTCCAATGGGTCCAGACTTGGAATTCACGTTAGTTTCACTCGGCATGTTATTGACGCAAGATTCACTCTGCCTGGCGACTTCAACTATTGTCCACGTAGGAACTACGTGATGCAGGCGCCAGCACGCAGTCCAGTGAGCCCCAGCGTCTGGTGGGCGAAGTAGGTGAGAAGTCACCTCGTTGCTGAGAGCGGCTTGCACCAAACTGGCTCCAGCGGCACTAGCGTCCATCGTGGCGCTGGCGATGTGTTAGTCGATGTGTGGTGCGACTAACACGCCAACCACATTCAACTTCGGTCCAGCGGCGATCGTCACGGGATCAACTTCGGCCAGCCATACGACAATGGCCTGTTGGGAGGCAGGCTTGCCTCAGCTTCACTGCTGAGCTCGACTTGGGCTGAGGACGCCTGAAGCCGGAAACAAGCCACTGGGTGTGACGAGGCACGACAGGCGAGACCCACAGTGCCGATGATGACAGCAAACGAGCACGGCTCGGTAACCGAGAGATTCACCTGAAACGGGGGGCGAGCCTCGAGCGTCTGCACGCTGAGAAACGGCATGGCGAACGTTGAAGCGAGCTCGCAGATGTGGGTCCGCGCCGCCATCATGGCGATGGTCTCGTGGACAAGGCGACGGACGGGATGTTTGACAATTTTCGCGGGGTATACTCGGCTCAAGTCAGTCGGCTCTTCCAGAGCCTACACTTCCACTTCCACATCTCGCGCCTCGGGATCGGCACACGAGTCACCTCGTTATCCGGCGCCTTTCCCGGTGACCCCGCGGTCTCTGCACTGAGCAAGGCGGCGACGGCGAGGAAGTCTCCTTTTCGGCCCGATCTCGCGGATGTGTCTGAGGCCCACAATGAAACGACGAGCCCGGGGCGGCGGGCTTCGGATCCCGGCATCGCCCAGCAAGAAACGAGGCGAGCAGCGTGCAGCCATCCGAGCCGCGGCCACTGGTGGACGCCGATGCACCGGCGCCAAAACTCGCGGCGCGACTGGCGCAGCGCCCAGCAGTAACACTCCAGCCCTGCAAGCAGATGGATGCTATATTTTTCAGCGCGATGGTGGCGGCGCCGTGCTCCGTTTGCCACATGGCGCACGACGCTCGCTCACTTGCATTTTGCTCAACCGCTTGGGCCGACATTGTCGGCCCAAGCGGTTCCATGGCCTTGTCGGCGACAAGGCCAACTTGGCAGGCCCAAATGGATAGGCCGTTACCTACGCCCTTGAGTCAACTCGCGTGACCACAGCATACAAATCGCAAGTCGACCTGCGACAACAGCTGTTCCGCACCTGTCACTGGAGTGGGCCGCGCCTCGGCTCTGCGCTGATGGAAATTGTGGCTCTGCTTGCCCGGAGGTCCGCCCGTCGCGGCCGGAGATTGTGCGCCGTGCCGTGCCGCGGACGCCTTCGTGTCCGGCATGAAAATCCACCGAGGCCTTGATAGATCCCATGGCAGCCTGAAGTGATGGCGGCACCTGCCGGCGGGCGGAGATGGCAATCCCCTCCATGCACCCAGCGCTGCATTAGCGGCGACCAACTGGTACCCAACCAGCAGGCGTGACTGTGGCTGGCTTTGTGGGGGGCGCCGAGGCTCGCGGTTTCCGAGCCCCCAGCTGGACCCGCAGTTGCCTCGCCGCCAGCGCAACGCGGCCGCAGCCGGCACCCGAGTCAGCCAAGACAGCGACAGCGGGTGTCGCGACTCGCGAGCAGTCACCGACGCTGGGAGGCCGAGATCCGACCAGATCCCGGCTGCGACTGCGAGTTCGGGCACGCGCTGCCGCAGCTTATCCAAATCAGTCCTCTCCTCCAACAGCAACATCATGTATCGGCCGTCAAACGCGACTGCGGCCAGCACTGCCGGCATTGAGCCGGAAGTCGCGCTGAAGCTGCTCCGCCGTCGGGAAGCCGATCTCGTCGCAGAGCAAGCGAAAATTCACCCCTGTGCTTGACGCTCGAAGAGCCGGCCCAGTCCCCCCATGTGGTCAGCGCTGTCGGTGGTTAGGGATCACAAAATCCGCCCCGTCTCTCACGCGGCTCTCTCTCTGTCGCCGCCTGCCTGCCTGTCAGGCCAGTCGGCGATTTGCCAGCGCAAGGACAAGCAGGTTCGACGTCGTGCCGGAACGCGACGAAATAGACACAAAGCCAAAGTCACACACAGTACTTAATGAACATGCGCGGCATGGCAGCGACGGTCACGTCCTGCATCGGTGGAAAGGACGAGAAGTTCGCGGTGCAGGTGCGCCCCGCCGCGCCCGCGAGCGTCTACTTCGTGTACAAGACCATGGGCGAGTTCGACGCGCTCTGGGGGTCGCTGGAAGCCCTCGCGCGCGACGTCAAGCGCCCAGTTAGCAGCAGCAGCGAACAGAAGCAGCCCAGTCTGCTGGCCAAGTGGCTCGCAGGCGTCGTGGACCACTACGCCTTCCGCCAGATCATCCGCGACCTGCGCGCGCAGGAGAAGGAGACCATGAGCACGCTCAACGTGCTGCTGCAGTTCCTCGTGGCGCGCGTGTCCGCGCTCTTCATGGAGCGCAGTCTGCTGCGCATCGGCTCGTGTCCTGTCGGCCGGCAGCTCGTCAAGATCGTGCGCGAGTTCCTGCAGCAGCCCGCGGCCGTCAAGACGGAGCAGGTCGTAAGCTCTAGCAAACCCTCCAATAAGGACGGCCGCAAGCGCTCGTTCGAGGAGATGCGCCCTGAGGACGGAGAGCAGCAGCGCAGGAGTCTGTTCCCTACGCGCAGCGGCGGCGAGCGCGCCGTCAAGACGCAGAAGCTCTGCGGCATGCGCGAGTGGGCCATGCCCCCCGTGGGCAAGCTGGGCATGGTGGCGCCTGTGGCGTCCCGTCGGCGCGTGTTCGCCGAGGTGGAGTTTTGAAGACATGAAGAGAAGGACGCTATTTATCACAGGAACATCGGCATAGATCGTATAACGTTAGCAGGCCGATGCAGGCCGCGTATTTAATTTATAAGCCACAAGCAGCTTTCTAAAGGACTTGGCACGCATTCTGGTGAGGATGACTATTGGACTGCAGCTGGCCGATAGCACCTGCTGAGTTGACCAGTTCAGGTCAGTGAGAGCAGCAGCCGTCAGCAACGGGCGCTAAGCTTAGCTCTAGCTGTCAGCCGCTGACTCAGCGTGTTGACCGAGTGAGCGGCTCGGAGCTTGGAGCTCAAGCCGATCCCCGGATGGAATTTCCAAGTTGGAACGGCGGCCGTCGTCGTCATCCTCTCTACGGCATCGGCAAGGATGGGGGCTCCGGCTTCGAAAGAGCCGAATACTTCTAGGATCCAAGGTCTCATATCCGCCGCTGTCATTGACACTGTCAATGTCGTCGACGGCGCGGCGTCGAGCGTCGCAAATCTTCTGCGTTGTCAGTGGCAGACTGCCGAGTGGCATTTGCTCGGATCCCGCCGCGCTCCAACTCTCCGAACTCTGTGCGGCCGAGCTTTCCTGCCTATGGGTTCCCTGCGGGCCTGGTCGGTGAGCGCCGCCGCCGCGCACCGCCGTCCGAAGTTCGGACTCCGAACACCCTCGAGGATTCATGTAAAAATGCCTGAGCTCAGCAAGCTGTCAGTCATCGGTCTCCGCAGTGCAGACTGCACTGTGCAGTGCAGCGCGCAGGAGTTGACAGGGCTGGTCCACCAACCGGCCAGCCGGCCGCGGCACCGCGCAGTTGAAGTCGCAGGCTCGAGGCCCGATCAGATCGGCCGCAATTGGGCGTTGCCGCGGCAGGAACACGCTCGGCAGCTGCAGGCAACGCTGTCACAGGGAGGGCGCGCAACTTCAGCTTTATGACAAACTTTACCAGCTCGCTCCACGTCACCGTGCTACAATACCCTACGATCTCAGTTCTTGCAGCATGACGCTGATTTCCAGTCCCCCTACTCTGCTGATCGTTTGCCTTGCACTTGCGCCGCATGGGTCAACCAACCTCTGATTGCCACCCTGGCGCATTGCTGCTGTTGGATACTACCACCTTCCTCCTCGACGCACCCTCTGCGCGCAGTCCACCATAACCCGGTCGGTGTGCGCTACCGCTTCACTCCTCCACTGTCGCACACTTTCGCGTGCACTTACTCCCTGATTGCACCCCTCGTACTATTGGCGTGCGTAAGACACCAACGGCCCAAGCACGGCTCTCAATATTTTCGCTGCATCCACAACCCACGCACAGGTACATGGGTTTATGGCAAACAACCTTCCGACCTTCAGCCCAACGGCTAAAAGTTCCTTCATTCCTCGCCACTCGACTCCCGCAATCACGTTTTCTTTCTCGACTTTCCACCTTCACGTTCACACTCCTTTGCCTTCGTTTTCACCTTGATCTTCACAGTCTTCTCCTTCGTACGAGCCCTTCGACTTACTTGCAGTACAAGTTGCGGTCAATGACCGGCGGGATGGGCCGGATCTCCGTGCCGAGCTCCTGCTCGATCCGGTACAAGTTGAATCGGTCCTCGTACGTGATCATGTTGATGGCCAGACCGAGGTGGCCGTAGCGTCCAGAGCGACCGATGCGGTGCAGGTACGTCTCGGAGTTCTTGGGGAAGTCGAAGTTGATCACGACGTTCACCGTCTGGATATCGATGCCGCGCGTGAACAGGTCCGAGCACACGAGGTGGCGCGTGGCGCCGTTGCGGAACTCGTGGAACACGCGGTTGCGGTGCGCCTGGTTCATCTTGGCGTGGATGTAGAAGCACGAGTAGCCGAGCTCCGTCACCTTCTTGGCCAGCAGCTCGACGCGGTTCACCGAGTTGCAGAAGATGATGGACTGGTTGATGTCGAGCTTGGAGAAGAGCGTGTTGAGGCAGTGCACCTTCTGGCGCTCCTCCACGAAGGCGTAGAACTGGGAGACACCTTTGAGCGTGAGCTCGTCCATGAGGTTGATCTCGTACGGGTTGTCCACGAACCGGTCCTTGAAGGCCTTGACCGTGACGGGGAAAGTGGCCGAGAAGAGGCAGATCTGGCGCTGCTTGGCCGTGTGGTTGATGAGCTGCTCCAGCAGCGGCTGGAACTCGGGGGACAGCAGCTTGTCGGCCTCGTCCATGATGACCGTGGAGCATTGGCTCAGGTCGGCCACGCCCTTGTTGGCCAGGTCCATGACGCGGCCCGGGGTGCCCACGAGGATGTGCACCGTCTGGTAGAGACGCATGATGTCGTCCTTGAGACTCGTGCCGCCCGTGGACACCATGCACTCGACGCCCATGTGCTTGCCGATCTCCTTGACAATGGCCGACGTCTGCAGCGCGAGTTCGCGCGTGGGCACGAGGATCAGCACCTGGATGTGCTTCTTACTCGTGTCCGTCTTCTCGAGGCACGGGATGATGAAGGCGGCCGTCTTGCCCGTGCCGTTCTTGGCCCGGGCCATCACGTTGCGGCCCGCGAGAATGATGGGGACGGCCTCCTCCTGGATGGGGGACGGCCGCTCGAAGCCCTTCTCGAAGATGCCCATGAGCAGCTCGCGCTTGAGGAAATAGTCCTCGAACTCGTTGCCCTTGACGTTGGTCACGTCTTCAGTCTGCACCCGCGTGTCCTTCTCCGGCCGCTTGAGGGAGGCCTTCCAGTTCTCCTCGTCGGCGGGTGGTTGTTGGTGGTGCTGGGCCATTGTTGCTGCGTTATTGGGTGGGTGGCTGGGTGGGTGGGTCTCTCTCTTTAGGGATACAAAGGTGCTAAAGTGGCTACAAAGATAAAAAGATGCAGAGAGCCTCGGGTTGCTTTTGCTGGTGGTGCTGGGCTTGGGTTTGCTCTTGCTCTTGCTTGGAGCAGCTGCTGCTTGTTGCTGGGCTTCGGGATCTTCCGGGCGTTTTTCGTTTTAGAGTTTTGTTTTTGGAGGGGAAACTCTCCACCCTCCAAAAACACTTTAGGTTGCTGATTGAGGGGAGAAGAGTCCTCCGATTTGTTGCGCGGTTGCTGGATGAGGGGAAGCACTATATAAGTGTAAAGTCGATGGAAGAGCAGACACTTTAACTCTGGATTTCTGACTCAACCAGACCGATTTTCGGGGAGTACCCTGGACCAAAATATTGAGTATTGGCTTACGCCGTTAGCAAGTGGTGCATATGCATTGGTATCTGCACTAAAATCATAATGGACGAGGCCGCGTCTAAATACCATTACCAGACGAAAAAATATTCCTCTAACTCTAGGTCGAGATCCACCTTGGCCTTGATAATTTGATCATTTTGGCTTCGACCTTTACTTTGCTTGTATGCATCATGAGCTAATGCAGGTTTAACAAGTGTAAAACTTATAGCTTGAACCGACATCACTCTCGGGGGAAAATGCCAATACGCACGTACATGCCCAAGATGCCCCGACGAAAACAACTCCTGGGGAAGCATTGCACTCAGCAGCAACTATTAATAGACCCTCCCGTTATCGTCACATTGCAGTCCCAAGTGCCACGGTAGGGTTACTTTTGACCAATCAAAAAGGTTTCAACCCTTCTAATAGAAGGGTATGGAAGTTTGTCGTTTGATTGATTGATGCATAGGTTTGCCGCAACGCAAAATGCTGGAGACACTGCAGCAATCATTGCCGCACACGCCAGTCTTGGATCGCGGATAATTTTTCTTCCACAACGAAGTAGAACGTACGACCACCACCATTGTTAACGTCTCGATTAGAGCTTCATTATATGTCTAACTCTTTTCGTATTCAGCCTATTTTCATAAATATCATCGTCGACCTTGCCCCAAAAAACGGTCATTTCCGGTTCGCTTGAGTTGTTAACAGCTTGTCCATGTTGAAGCAACTTGTCTGCCTGCCATTGGTGCAACGTAATTGAAGGGGTTCTCACACTCAAATACATTTTCGTTGGTGCTTCCTAGTGTTCGTTCGCCCTACCTTTCGTGTCTTCTTCCTATCAACTGTGCATTTCGTGTGCTCTTTCTGAATTTTGTCGAATCGCTTCCTGGCGCCTAATTCTTGGTCTGTTTCTCGTCTTTCATCATTTTCCAGCATATCACGCTGGCCAGCGTGGTGTGTCGACATGAGAGAACTTGCGGTCTCTCTCTCTCTTTCTCTTTCTCTCCTTCAATGTTCAGTGTCAGTGCCGGTCCTCCTTCTACCAGGCACCACCCGACGAGCGCGATCTCCGACGCTCCATCACCGGAAACTTGAGTTCCGGTGCCATCTCCGGTGGCTCACCACCGGTACGACGGAACCCAAAGCCCCGCGTGCCGTCCGGCCCAATGGCCTGGCGGTATAGCTGGTTGCTGCCATTGAGTCCCATGCCTGGGGGTGGCGCCAACGCGTTGCTCCCGAGGTTGTTGGAGTTGTGTACAGGTGACTGCGCCATCCGCGGCGACGACAAGTTCAGCTTCGGGCGCGTGCCCGACGATGACGAGCGAGCACGGAAAGCCGCCGGCTGGGGCGGAGCGCCTACCGTTGCTGCGCGGCTGCGCGACTCCCATCGACTCGGCGACGGTGCGAAGTAGTCCTTCTGCCCATTTCCACTTGATGAGCCTCCACTGAGCGCTGCCAGGCCGCTCATGCCCCCATTGTTGGCATCGCCCGTCAGATTGGCGGGCGGACGGAACTCCAGCTTGACCTTGCTAGCGTACTTGCGGCCACTCTTCTTGTTCTTCCCCACCGTGAAAGACACGTAGTCACCCTGTCTGATATCCACATTGCCGTCCTCATCCGGAATGAGGCGGAACGAAATACAGGCCGAATCCTGTCGCGTCGGCGTAATGAGTCCGCCTGCGCCACGGATCGAGTACACCGTGCCCGTGTTCACCTTGCCTTCACGGAGGTCGTCCAGACCTTCGCCTACCGATTCCACGTGCACAGGGCGCGTCAACGCCGACGCCGATTTGGCGCGTCGACGGTCACCACCCAACTCCACGGGGAACATCTTCTGCTTCAGCTTGTCGCAGTTCGTGCCGTCAAAGAGCACCACCTGCATGCCCGTGCGCCAATTGTACTGGTCCGACAGCGTCAGCACGGCGTGCTTGGTCATCTCGTCGTCCACGAACTCGATGATAGCGTACGTCTCTCCTGCCGCGATAGGGGGCTTCAGCACCGCGTTGCGTCCCGTGGTCGTGTTCTTCTTCAGCAGACGCAGGTACGAGATCTCCCCGCACCCCTGGAAAGTTTCACGCAGTGACGCGACCGACGCGTCCTCCGGCAGATTGTACGCAATGGCCGTGCGGGCCAACTTGCCGTGGTACGTCTGGTTGGGGGCCAGCGGCTCTTTCCGACACACCATGCTCTCGTCCTCGTTCAGCAGCAGCTTGGTGGATAGTTCCAGCGCCTTCTTGATCTGCTCCATGTCCGTCGTGAGCTTCTTCACGCGGCCGAACGAGGCCAGCAGGTCCAGCTTGACGTATCCGTCCATGTTCATGTTCTTCAGCAAGAACAGGTCGCCCAGCAAGTTCTCGTCGCAGAAGTAGTACTCCAGCTGGTCACAGATCGTGCGGAGGAACGTGGCCGGCAGCGGCGCGCCCGTGAGCTCGTCCGAGGCGTCCCCAGTCTCACTGTTCTCCTCGCTGGACAGCTGCAGCGACTGCACGGCCTGGCCAATGGCCCCCACGGCCACGTCGTCACTGGGCGGTGGGGGCACCATAATGTTGAGCACCGGCGGCGGCGGGCCCTGCGGCAGCGGCGGCTGGTGGGGCCGCAAACTCTGGCCCTGCATCTGCATCTGGAGCTGGTGGCGCTGCGTGGCGGCCGCTGCGGCCGCGGCCGACACCGACGTGTCGTCGGCGAACGAGTTCCAGGCCGAGCCCAGCGCCGACGGCTGGATGGGCGCCGAGAACGAGCGGTTGCGACTGGACGCGTAGTACTGCGAGGCCAGCTGGGCCATCACGTCCATTTCGTCCGAGCGGTCGCCACTGCGGCGGCCCGGCGAGCGGCCAGTGTTGCGGCTGTAAGGGGGCGACCCGGCCGAGGAGAGGAAGCCGTCGGCCGCGAAGGACGGCAGCGGAGGCGGCGGTGGGGTCCCGCTGTGGCCCGAGTCCGGGTTCGTCGACATGTTTTTAAACTTGAACTGGGAATAGACTCTTGAGGCCTCGAGGGGAATTGGCAGACTGAGCTGAAGCAAGACACACCACAAGTGGATAAAGATATCAGAGCTTGTCTTATCACTGTTGTTGACTTGCCACAGATAGGAGCAGCATCCGTACCTGTCTCTTTGTTGGGTTTTGCCTATTTAGATAAGACAGGAGAAAATAGACACACACACAGAGTGGTGTAGTGTTAGACTCGCACTGAAAGATACTCACTTGGGTCAATCTTCTAGTCAAGTTGTCGATCAGTCAAGAGTGATGGTCTAGTGTTAAAGCGATCGCCTTACCTTTCCTTTTGGCAACTCGTCACTCGTGAGTGTGTGTGGGTGGAGGTTGCGGTTAGGCAAAGTCTTCTTTCGGGTCGAAGGGTTTTATTCAGTCAGCACTTCACTTGCTCCCTCTCTCTTTCTCACTCGCTCTCACTCGCTTCGAGGAGGGTAAGGGAAGGGAAGGTCGCTCTCTGTCGAGGAGGTAACTGCGGAGTTGGCGGCGGACGGTTGGGGCCCAACGCGTGGCGAGTCTCTCGGCGAAGAGGGGGCGGCTAACGGGGCTGTACTGGAGCGGTGGTCCGACACTGGGCGCTGCGTTCCTGTGTGTGGGCTCCCCCTTCCGCGATCTCCGGCCGCTCCGGTAAAGTCCGAGCGCAACTGTCGAGCAACGTATGAGAGCCCCTGTCGCATTTAGCAACTCGTCAGCAACACAAAAAGGTTCAAGTTGCGACTATGTTGCGGTTATGTTGCCGTAGCGAGAAAATGGTTCGGCAACTCAGCCAGCTTCGCGTTGGACAGCACAAGCTTCAACACGTGTTTTCTCCGCGCGAGTATCGCTGGGCTCCGGCTAATGCCGTCGTCACGGTGCCTTCCGTGCTGTAAGCGCGTGCTCGCTCGTATCTGTACTGTACTGGTCATCTTTCGGCCATCCATCCACCTCCACCCTCTGACTTAGGTGCCAAGTCCATAGTGGGAGCATCGGCAATTGGATTCAAAGCTGGGAAACGTGCGGCCTGAGCGTCGATTTGGCTCTGTTGTCTCAGACAACTTATGGTATCTGCATCAAGACGTGCCATGTACTGTATGAGCTTATTGCCGTTGCCTTTACATGTAAGCTTACTGTATAAGTGAGGGCGACGCCAGTCCTGCTTATTACAGGTATGTTGCCGTGGACTATCGTGCCCGATTACGATGGTCCGCCCTGGGTGGTCTACATCATGAAGCCATGTCGCCGGTTTCTGAAGCAGGGCAAGGCAATGAGTTGGCTGTTGCCCGCGCACATGTTCAAGATACTACGTATAAACTATCGATTTCGCTTCACTTTGATGCGTTCAAGTGATCGGCGGCAGTCTCTGAGTCATTCCTGGGGAAGCCAGCTTGCCCGTTCGGGTGTTGCCAGCTTGGCTTGAAGAACCTTCGCCCGTTCCGGGGTTGCTGCCGCTCGGGTTCGACGTGTTGTTGCTAGCACTATTGTTGTTCCCTGCCTTGGCACTCTGAGCAATACCAATATGTATGTATGCAACACGTCGTCAACATGACAAGCTTACGATACGAACACGACAAGACCACGATCGGTGACGTACCTGGTCTTTGTAGTTAGAGACGATGTAGTCCAAGTCGACGATGCGCGAGGCGATGACCTTGAGCAGGCTTTGGATGTACTGAGCGACGTCCATGTCCTGCTCGCGCAGCACCGGCAGCTTGTCGCCGAGGTTCAACCGACTGTACAAGTTGGTCACGGTGAGCACGATCTGGCCGGACTCGCGGCTTCGGTCGTTCGCCACGCGGTCGTTCCGCTGTCTGTCTAGATCCAGTCGCAGAGCCTCTGAGCGCAGCGTCTCGAGCTGCTGCTGCTGGCCGTGAATGCTGCTGTTTTGCACCAATACAAGGTTCTGCATCTCGACTTTCAGTGCTCGGATGCGCTGGCGCAGTTGGTCCGTCTCGACCTCAGCAGCGCGCACTTGAGCCTTGAGATCGTTGTTGGTGTCTACGAGCGTTGCATGTCGATTGAGAATGTCGCCGATCTCCTCGTACTCGCCGTCTGACGCTTCCACCGCCGCCTCGAGATACAGTCGGTATTTCAGCAATTGGTCGCGTTTGCGCTCCAGAGCCTCGCGCTCGCGCCCGTCCTTCTCGAGCTGCATCACGAGTTGTCTCTTTCGAGCCTCGTTGATCTCTCCTAATCGGTGTTCGCTCTTGCACTTCAGCTCAGCTCGAGTGCGTTTGGAGTCGTTTTCCTTGATGAACTTCTCGAAGCGCGTCACCTGCTCTTTCATCTCTGCTTGTTTGCGCTCCAGCTCCCGTTGCCGGGCGTCGCACGCTTCCATGCGCTGGGCGTACTCCTCCTTCATAAAGTCCAATGCGTCGTCGATTTCGCGCATCTCCTTCCGCTTTTTGAGCAGCAATGTGGACTGGGACATCTGCGAGATGCCCGACACCACGGGCTCCATGTCATTGATCTCGCGCAACGGGAACTTGCCACTGCACAGCAGTCGCACAAACGATCAGTAGGTAGCCAACAACAAAAACAGTTCACGCACAGCATGCATCGCTCTCACTTGGCAATCCGCGCCTCCGTCAAGAAGACGCCCGACACGTCGTCCAGCGTGCTGCCGGCGCCGGGGTTCGTGTCCTCCATGCTTGTCTTCTACCCACTAATTTCGTATGGTAATTAGTCTGCACTGCGTGGTCGAGATCGGAGACGCTGGATCATGCGCTCAGCAGGCAGTGAAGTTTGACGCCCTGGCCGTCTTCAACTTCTGTATTCAGCGGCGTACGGCAGTTGGTTGTTAAAAATACCAAAGAACCGACAAGTTAGTTGATCACAACAATAACCCACATATCATGCGAATGCTTTGCGCTGGCATGCTCTTCACAGCAGCGCTGGCCTCGGTATCCCAGCAACTATCCTATTGCACTATAGTGCAACCACTTCAACATGTTGTTGCACTCTTCCAACATGGCTACTGTACATCCACTTTCTCCATCCTCGCATCTGATTCGTCGAAAAACACCCCAAAACCAATCCACCTCCCCTATTGGCCAAAAAGTTCAATCGCTCACGCCCAACCAACAGCTCCACCATTGTCCACAGCTCTTCCCACTCAGCTACAGCCTTCCTCCATGCAGCTGGACGACGCCATCTCGCTCTGGCGCGGCCGCGCCGCCGACGCCACGCTGCTGGGCGCCTCGTCGTCGCTCGCCAAGGACAACACGCGTCTGATGCTCGTGACCTCCGGCGCGGACGTGCGCGAGGTCTGCGCGCAGACGCGCAAGTGCGTCAACCACTGGACCTTCCGCGCCGGCAGCGCGCACGCTCTGCACGTGCCGGCGGTGCGTCACCCGCACTCGCGCACGTTCTTCGGCATCTGCGGGGCGCCCGGCGTGAGCGCCAGCAAGAAGGCGCGACAGGCGCGTCGCCAGGAGAGCAACAAGACGGCGGCGCTGCCGGCCAACGAGGGGCTCGCGGTGTGGCGCGACACGGACCTGGACGTGGCCAAGTGGCGGCGCGCGCCGCTGCAGTCGAGCGCCAAGGCGTTCGCCCTGCTGGCGCACCCGCGACTGCGGGAGGAGGTGCTCGTGGTGTTCCAGGACGGGTCTTTCGCCACGTACGACGAGGACGCGACCCGCAGTCTGCACAGTGACGACGCTAAGGACGTCGCAGTGGTGGAAGAAGAGGAGGAGGAGGAGGAAGAGGAACAGGAGGAGACGGTGGTGTGGAGCTGCCTCGAGTCGGACCATGTGAGTCCCATGAAGGGCGGACTGTTCCTGTCGCTGCTGATGCAGAAGGGAGACAAGCAGCACGAGCTGCTGGTGTATCAGGTGGACGTCCCCAACAAGTCCAGACGCCAGGGAGGTGTGTTAAGCGCGGCGCTGCTCGCCCGGCGTCGGGTTAAGCTCCCGGACAACGAGGAGCTGTCGTCCTGCGCGTTCCACCCCATCACCTTCTCGTACTCGTTCGTGGGCCGCTCCGGCACGTGGCACATGCTGCGCTTTGCGCGCGACGCACTCAGCAATTCGCTGACGCTGCTCGCGTCACAGCAGCTGCCGAACTTGACGTCGGCGGACGCGGACTCGACTATTCCAGTGCACAAGAAGCGGAAACTTCAGGCGTCGACTTCAGGCTACTTGGTGTCAGGCGTGGGAGGCTACGCCTACTTGGTGAGCGTGCCGAAGGACGCCCCGACCAAGTACACAGGATGGGACTCCAAGTTCGCCGTGCCGGTGGCGAACGTTGAGATTAACTTGGCGGCGGAGAAGGACGCGGACGGTGAAGTTGTGGTGGGTCGCAGCACCCAGGATGGCGTCGGCAAGATCGTGCAGCTGGTGAGCGTAGGACCGGGCGAAGGTGTGCTAGCCGTTTTCGAGCGCGGCATCTTCCTCATCCCCGTGCTGAACAAAAACTCTTCGCTGGCGAGTGTGCTGGGAGCCACGGCATCGAGTGCTTTGGATCCTTCTGGAGTGGCCGCAGCTCCTGCATTGCCGGACAGCTCTGTAGAATGGGGAAATGTGACAGCTACGAGCAGCGTGAATAATGACACGCTTGATGCGGAGACCTGGAAGACCAACATGTGCAGTGACGATGACCGTGAACGCCAACTCATTGCGGACCTCCTGGATCCCAAGGTCACGCCTACCGCTGCGGAATTCTCGAGCCGTCTGAACGAGGCCTTGAAGAAACAGAAGAAGCGCAAGGCTGGCGACAAACATGGAGAGGAAGTGTCGTTCCGGTTGCTGCAGACGGTGACTCGACGCTGCTTGGAATCGACGGACCTAAAGCTTTGGGGTCCTCTTGAGACTATGCTGCGCACGAACCGGTTGTCGGCGCGCGCTGAGCCGACGCTGCTCTCCACTCTGATGCAGCACAACCAGTTCGCTCTGCTGGAATGCGCTATTGTGCATCTTATTGACATCGACGAGCGCTCTATCGTACGTCTGTTCAAGTATTTTATTCGCAAGAGCAGCAACTCGGATTTCATCGCGTTCGCAACCAAGCGGATCAAGGCTACGAACAAAGAGACGGAGGAGATTGACGGGAGTGCGGCCTGCGAGCGATTCGCAGTGGCCCTGCTGGGGCTGCCGACAAACAATGTGTTCCTGCACCGCGCCATTCGCGAGCTGGAGCTGGAGGAAGTGCTGCTTGTGCTGGCGATCTGCAAGAAGCTGCTGTTGGTGCACACCACTGGCAGCGACGAGGAGGAGACAACCAAGTCGAAGAAGGACAACAGTCTGGCGGTGATGAAGGAGGAGCGTCGCTTCACTCCGCTGCCTTCAGCCTCGCGCTGTTGCGCGTGGATCTGCGCGCTGCTTGACGCGCACTTGTCGGCTCTGGTCCAGCGCGCCTCACAGAACGCCGAGGTCTCGCGTACCCTGCACCAACTGGAGGACCTCGTGCAGCTGCAGCTCCGTGCGAGCGCGCAGTACGAATTGGTACACGGCGTACTGACCAACTTCCTGTCTGGCGTGCAGCTGCCGAAAGCGCCCGGAATCCCCGACTACAGCATCGAGGAGCTGCGCCTGTAATCAATCTCACATAGGGAAGACCCCGATACAGAATAGACACGTTCATTGCACTTCTTCAGCTTTGATTATTTTGACTACCAGTAGGATCACTTCAAGGTGGTCAGCCAATCACGATGTCGCTCGCCTTAGTGTCAATGCTCGAAGGTACTTAGTATCCCATGGTACCAGACCATTCTTGAATCTGCGAGATCAAGATCAAGATGGACGTTCGCCAAGTTCCAGTCGTCGACATTGGGGCCCTCATGGCATTCTCTACTGACGCCGAAGTGGACGCCGCGTTACAGGAAACGAATGATCTCGCACTCCGTGAGATCATTGGGAGCGTTCACGCGGCTGCGAGCGAGTGGGGGTTCTTCTACATCGCCAGTCATGGACTACCGCAGCAAGAGGTGGACGAGTTCCAGAAGGCCATGCGCTCCTTCTTCCGTCTGCCTCTTGAGACCAAGCGGACCATCCTTCGTACAGCCAACAACAATCGCGGATACGTCGTCGATGAACTAACCAAGAACAAGACGGACTGGAAGGAGTGCTTCGACTTTGCTGGTGCTCATGAAGACGACCCTCCTACTGACAAATCGACCGACTGGGCGACGACCGAAACCAGTGGCTCGACGAGGACGTTCAACCTGGATTCCGTAACGAGATGCAGACCTACTACAAAAAGATGGAGTCGATCTCACGCCGCTTGTTGAAGGCTTTTGCCGTCGTGTTGGGTGAGGATCCGGCCTTCCTGGACAAGTTCTACCAAGGCAACCACTCGAGTTTGCTGCGACTGAATCACTACCCCGTGGCCCCCGAACCGGAGAAGACCATGGGAGTCTACCACCACACCGATTTCGGTGCGCTCACAGTCTTGTTGCCTGACGACGAGGTGGCGTCGCTGCAGGTGCTTCACCGTGAGTCGCAGACGTGGGTCAACGTCCCTCCCCGCAAAGGTACGTACACCATCAACATCGGCGACATGGTTCAAGTGTGGTCAAACGACAAGTTCGTGGCCCCATTGCACCGCGTGATAGCCAGTGACAAGGCTGGCCGCTTCTCGGCTCCGTTCTTCTACAACCCGTCCAACCACGTGACGGTGGAGCCCATCGTGGTGAAGGACGACGAAGTGGCCAACTACTTCCGTTCAACTGGCGCCAGTTCCAATTGGCGCGGTACCAGGGCAACTACGCCAACGTAGGCAAGACCAAATCGGCGACTTCAAGACCCACGGACCCATTGACGCCGCTAACGCGTAGGTTAGATGTATAGTAGGTGACCAATCTTCGTAAAGAGGAAAAGCGACACGGATAGCATCAAGTCTCTTCTTACCTTTCAACTTCTTCCCCCGCGCGGTCAGCCACAGTACTATATCGCAGCACCAAGACACCAGCCCGCGATGTCGGTGTCCGTGGAGGCAAATATGCTCCTTCGCATCCACGGCGACCCTTGCGTGAAGACTTTTGTACAGACTCGCAGCTTCCATAACGCGGTGGTGCATCAAGCGTGGGAGCGGGGCGTCCACGCAGCTTGCCTCGACTTAAAGCACATCCGTCTGTTCCCCCGCGTCAAGAACAAGGCCACTCGTTTACATGAATGGGAGGGAGACGCTCGTGCAGCGGGTGTTCGGTCGCGAGCTGTCGTCTCTGTGAAGAAAGGACCAGCCCTGGAGCTGGTGCTGGAAGCCGATGCGGCACCGGCACCGACAGTCCACCCGTCGGTTGACCAAATCGACAAGATCGTCGCGGATATGGAGACACTGCGAGCGGAAGTGGTGTCACTGGTAGCAGATACACAGCGCCAGCAGCACGCGATCGAGTCTAATGGGAAGGCGATCGAGTCTATTCGGAAGGCAGTCGAGTCTAATGGGAAGGCGATCGAGTCTAATGGGAAGGCGATCGAGTCTAATGGGAAGGCGATCGAGTCTAATGGGAAGGCGATCGAGTCTATTCGGATGGTGGTCGAGGCTAATGGGAAGAGAATCGAGTCTCATGGGAAGTCCCTAAAGAAGATGCAAGATCAAGTCGGGGTTCATGATACGCTTATCAACGCGCTGCTTCCTTGGGTTACGCGAGACAAACTTGTGAGCAAACGTTGTATGCTGGAGAATTACCGCGAAATGCTGTTTGCGGCGGTTCGAGTGAACGAGGACGACTCCGTCGTTGACCTCATCCAGCGCGTTCGCGCTTCGAATTCCGATAAAGTCGTGTTGTGGGCGCTGGACCAGCGCAGTTCGATCTCGCTCGATATTGAGGAGGCTAGAGCTGTTGTTCGCGACGATGAAGACTTGAACTATGACGAGGTGTACTTCCGCTTGTACGGCCATCGCTGCCCGAAAGAGGATTCGTCCGATTCCAAGCGAACGTGTGATGCCAGTGAAAGATATCGTCATAAGCACTCGTGAAACTTTCACGCTGAAAGTGGTCGTGATAACGCAAGAATGGGTGTTTTGCAAGATTGGAAAACCGGTTTTCCGACCGAAGGAGTGAACAACGTTCGAGGCCCGATCAAATCGGCCATCGCATTCAAGGAGCCAGAAGCACGGATCTGCAGGGGGCCACCCGATCAAACGATTGGCCTCCCTCCAAAACTACGAACGCATACAGTAGTTTAGGATAGTTTTAGTTTTGAGGCGGCGTTCTTGAGTGCCGCTGCATACGACGCGGCCTTCCTGGCTTTTCGTCACCCACCACACCACACCCGGGGCTGCCTCGCTTTGATGCTCTTCGTGCCCACTGCGAGGCATGCCTCGATAAGCAAGAACGACCGCCTTTGCCCCAACGTTTTCACGGATTGATGGTTTGGAAACACCACAGAATGCTTTCCCCGAGTTAAGCTTATTTGTATTTTGAACAAGCATCCACTGTAATAACGTTAATTTTTTTTTTAGTGACCAGTTCAAATCCAGGTATTTTTCCGGATCGTATACCGTACGGGTCTGGTCTTGTTTGGGGTCATCCCGGTTAAGAACGCCCCCTTTGACAAGTACATGTATAGCTTGTGAGCGGGAAATGTGATCACGATAAGCTCTGAAATAAATTTCAGAGAACAATCAGCGTGAAATTTGCTGCAGGACGGCGCAGTCTACGCATCCGTCGACCGCGCTGACCAATATCGCCTCTAAGCTTACCCCTTTTCGTACTTCGCTCTTGTCTGCTTGCTGAGCGAGTGGGCTGGCTTCGACATGTGCATCTCGAGTCACATGGCGTTGAAGCTCGGATTTGAACTGGTCTGCTTTGGCGACTCAAAAAACCAAAACAGCTCGGATACTTGTACAACATACAAATAGGTCGGGGAGCGCATTCTGTCGTGTCCTTCCGTTATCACGACCGCTTTCGCGGCACTACATGCTCACTTGAATCAGTACTAATGCCGACTCTTTTTACTGGGTTCACTTTAACCGGTGCTTCGGTGTTTATGACGACCCCTCTCCCGTCTCCTCATTCGGGCAGCGATGGCCGTACAAGCGGAAATACACCTCGTCATAGTTCAAGTCTTCATCGTCGCGAACAACAGATCGCGCCTCCTCAATATCGAGCGAGATCGAACTGTGCTGGTCCAGCGCCCATAGCACGACTTTATCGGGATTCGAAGCGCGAACGCGCTGGATGAGGTCAGCGACGGAGTCGTCCTCGTTCACTCGAACCGCCGCAAACAGCATTTCGCGGTAATTCTCCAGCATACAACGTTTGCTCACAAGTTTGTCTCGCGTAACCCAAGGAAGCAGCGCGTTGATAAGCGTATCGTGAACCGCGACTTGATCTTGCATCTTCTTTAGGGACTTCCCATGAGACTCGATTCTCTTCCCATTAGCCTCGACCGCCATCCGAATAGACTCGATCGCCTTCCCTTCGGACTCGATCGCCTGCTGGAGCTGTGTATCTGCCGCCAGCGCCCTCAATTCCGCTCGCAGTGTCGCCATATCCTCGACGATCTTGTTGAATTGGTCAACCGACGGGTGGACTGTCGGTGCCGATGCCGCATCGGCTTCCAGCATCAGCTCCAGGGCTGGTCCTTCCTCCACAGGAACGACAGCTCGCGGCCGAGCACCCGCCGCACGAGCGTCTCCCTCCCATTCATGTAAACGAGTGGCCTTGTTCTTGACGCGGGGGAACAGACGGATGTGCTTTAAGTCGAGGCAAGTTGCGTGGACGCCCCGCTCCCACGCTTGATGCACCACAGCGTTATGGAAGCTGCGGGTGTGTACCAAAGTCTTCACGCAAGGGTCACCGCGGATGCGGAGGGGCATATTTGCCTCCACCGACACCGACATCGTGCTGTCTTCGCCTGCGATTTAGTACTGTGGCTGTCAGCGACGGGGGAAGAAGTTGAAAGGTGAGAAGAGAAATGATGTTACCCGTGTCGCTTTTCCTCTTTACGAAGATGGCAACCACTCGAGTTTGTTGCGACTGAATCACTACCCGTACCCGGAGAAGACCATGGGTGTCTTCCACCGTACCGATTTTGGTGCTCTCACAGACTTGTTACAGGACGACGAGGTGGCGTCGCTGCAGGTGCTTCACCGTGAGTCGCAGACGTGGGCCCGTAGGTTAGATAGACTATCAGGTATGGTAGGTGACCAATCTTCGTAAAGAGGAAAAGCGACACGGGTAGCATCAAGTCTTCTCACCTTTCAACTTCTTTCCCCGCGCGGTCAGCTGCAGTACTGAATCGCAACATCAAGGCAAAAAGCACGAAGACAGCATGTCGGTGTCCGTGGGAGAGGGAAGCTCGTGCGACGGGTGTTCGGCCGCGAGCTGTCGTCCCTGTGAAGAAAAGACCAGCCCTGGAGCTGGTGCTGGAAGCCGACGCGGTGCCGACCCGTCGGTTGACCAAATCAACAAGATCGTCGAGGACATGGCGATACTGCGAGCGGAAGTGGGGTCGCTGGTAGCAGATACACAGCGCCAGCAGCTGGCGATCGAGTCTAATGGGAAAGCGATCGAGTCTAATGAGAAGGCGATCGAGTCTATTTGGAATGCGTTCGAGTCTATTCGGAAGGCGTTCGAGTCTAATGGGAAGGCGATCGAGTCTCATGCTAGTGTGATCGAGTCTAATGCGAATGCGATCGAGTCTCAGGGGGAGACCCTGAAGATGATGCAGGCTGAGATCGCGGTTAATCGCAAGCACATCAATGCGCTGCTTCCTTGGGTTACGCGAGCCAAACTTGTGAGCAAATGCGGTATGTTGGAGAAGTACCGCGAAACGCTGTTTGCGGCGGTTCGAGTGAACGAGGACGATTCCGTCGCTGACCTCATCCAGCGCGTTCGCGCTTCGAATCCCGATAAAGTCGTGCTGTGGGCACTGGACCAGCACAGTTCGATTTCGCTCGATATTGAGGAGGCGCGATCTGTTGTTCGCGACGATGAAGACGTGAACTATGACGAGGTGTACTTCCGCTTGTACGGCCATCGCTGCCCGAAAGAGGAGTCGGAAGGTGTGACGTAGTTGCCGTCACGGCAGGCATTGCCTGTGACGGCAACCAAGTCAGGTTGAACTGCAACATGTATTTGTGGCTCTCAAATTTTGAGATAAGAATCTAGGATGGTAAACTCCCATAATCATTTAGGTGATTGGTCTAAATCATCTATGATAGGAATGTATCCAGTAGAGCATCTGGAGTTCTAGATGGTAATCAAGAGAACTACAAGTACGTGGAAGAAGTACACAATGTGATTGGTAGAACAGATAACAACTGAGATTAGAGAATGATACAGTTTAGGATAGGACACTAGATAGTTCAAGAAGAGCCTCTGAGCCAGTAGTTAGCCGCAGGGCGATCCGTAAAACTCTCAGCTCAATCTCAATCACTTCTCAATTTGCTTTCACAAAGCAACACCTCCTCCCCGACTCCGACTTCGCCCGCAACACCGACAGCAAGGACCGCCGCCAGCCGCCAAGCCGCCAAGCCGCACTTCCGCCGACCGCTTCCTCCGCCACAGTTGTTACATGGTAGCACTTGTTGGTCAAGCTTCGGGTCAAGCTTCGGATCAAGTTCAAGAGTTCAAGTTCAAGAGCTCAAGGCAAGGGTGCTCGTGGCCACATAGTGGGAAGCGAGTATCCTGTGACTATTGGTACGAGCCACATAGTGGGGAGTACTAGGTTACAAAGGGGTTGTCTCTACAGCACGAACTGTTACGTTCAGTGGCTAGTAGGTGTGGTTACACACGAGTGTGGTTACTCATCTGGAACTCCTTCATTGGGTCTGTGGTTTAGTGCTTTCGCTTGCGAATCCCTGCCCCGCCATTGAAAACACGGAGGTTAACATCCATTTAATACCCGCTTGTTGCTGTTTGATCTACATCCGTTGCTACTGATTCTGTTTCAGTCTGCTACTTTGCATGGGCAAGCGAAAGACTCGTGAACCCGAACCAGAGTTTGTACAAACCACTGAGTCGTTGACCGATCGTCATACGGAACTCGACAGGCTGCGAAAGAGCTTGTGGGTTACGACGGTTAAGCAACTCAAGGTTGTCAGACTTGTCCGGAACGAAATCCCGGATTGTAAGAACTCGGGTGCGAGAAACGTTGTTCACGAATTTTCGAATCTTCTGATTGCCGCTTTTGAAAAAGCGAAGGAGATCTTGGAAGGAAGTTTTGACCACTCCATCCACATTCACAAGAAGCGTAGACTGTAAATAGAATCTAAGAGGTTCCGTTTTCGTTTTCAAAGGCTTTAGTTTAGGGTTTCGGTTGATTTAAAGAGACAGCGCTGAGAAGTCCGGTTGGTATGGCCCAAACAAGAGGTCGTCCAACTGAGCGCCCGTCCCCGAACCCTAGACCTCGTCAACAGAGCAGAATGAGCTCTCCATCCGAAGCCGCAAACACGAGAACACGTTCTAGAACGCGCACGCCAACACGGCAAAACGAGGAAAGTGACAATACTCAGGCTAATTCAACTTCAGCCGCCGCAGATGCGCAACAAAGTACTGGTCCCGACTCTATGTCCATGCAGCAGCTGTTAGTATACATTACACAGCAGCAGCATCAGTACCAAGCCCAGATGCAAGCGCAAATGCAAGCTCAAATGCAGCAGGCTAATGAACGCTTTGAGTTCCTCGTCGCGTCGAGAGGCGAACACAAGAAGAAGGATCCTCCTGTTTATGAGGGGAAGTTCGGTGAAGACATTGAACTATGGATCTTCGCGACGGAACAGTACTACGCCAACAAACGTCACCTGATGGAAGCAGAGTCGTCAGACTTTGTGACGCTTATCTCGAGCAACTTGGGCAAGTCCGTGCTGAATTGGTACCGTGCATTTATAGCGGACTGCGAGCGCATGAACGTGCATAAGACATGGGCACTGTTCAAGAGTCAATTGCGCACACGCTTCAGGCCCAAGGATTTCGAGTATGATCTTCGCGAACGGATGTTTCACTTAAAACAAAAGGAAACTATCCACGAGTACATCTCTAAGTTCCAAGACTTGTTGTCTCAAACTGAGTTAGAGATCAGTGAACTAGAGAAGCGTTTCTTTTTCCAGAATGGTCTAAGAGAAGAAACTGCAAAGAAGATCAAAGAAGAGAGTCCGAGTACTCTCCAAGAGGCTACTGAAATCGCCTCTAACTTCGAGTTTGCACATTACTCGGGTAAACCACCTCGCGTTTCGACCAAGTCATTCCAGGCGCCTGGTGAATCCGGTAATCGTCCGAACAAACCGAGACCGCAGAAGCCAAAGCGGTTCGAGAAAAAGAAGGACAAGAATGATGACTGGACGAAGACAGCTACGTGCAAGAACTGCGGCAAAGTTGGCCACATTTCTCCACAATGTAATGCTCCGAAACGGAAGGAGGCGAATCGTTACATTAGTGGCGCACTGTATGCTATTCTCGAAGCCGAAGCCCAAGCCTTCAAAGAAGCGGGTCAAGAGAGATCCGTCACCATTTTCATAGACAATGGATGCAGTCTAAATGGCGTGTCCGAGGACTTGGTAAAGAGGCTTGAGCTGGATGTAACCGAAGGCGAGATGATGCAGGTCGATCTTGGCTATGACCAGATTGTTCACCGTCCGCGTCGAACCGTGGAAATGAATCTACAACTACCTGGCTTCCCACTAACATCGGGAACGTTTCAGGTCATGCCCGTTCCAGAGAACAAGGATGTTATCCTAGGCATGATGTGGCTTCGTGAACAAAACCCGGATATCGACTGGAGTACAGGACGTGTTGCTCCTCGCATCACTGTCGAGGAGGGTCAAGATGTGCAATTAAGACTGCCGAAGCGACGTCCGGCCAGATGGGCCGCCGGACAGCGCAGAGCTCGTGCCGCGCAAAGCCGCGAGATCTTCAACTACTACAAGCAGCATGGCCACAAGGGCCAACATGGTACGACGCGACTAATTTCATCCCAGCAATTTCTGCGAATGTTGCGTCACGATAAGGACATTGAAGCCGTTTTTGTCATTAATCCGCATGACTCTGAAAAGGCCGAGCGCTTTAAGAGTCAAGGATGGGAAGCTCTCAAGGATAATCCGGCGTATGAAACACTACGCAAGTACGCGGATACGGTTTTCCGCACGGAACTTCCGAATGAGACACCTCCAGTACGGGAGGGAATAGAGCACGAGATCCTGCTCAAACCTGGCACGCAGCCTATTTCAGTCAAACAATGGCGCCAGAGCCCCAACCAGCTCCAAACAATTCAAGAATGGACCAAAGAGATGGTTCAAGCGAGCATTATTCGGCCCAGCACGTCTGCATTTTCCGCGCCGACGTTTTGTGTCAAGAAACCGGTTGGTTGGCGCATCGTACACGACTATCGTCAGCTAAATCTAGCGACAATCTTGCCGGCGATACCGATGCCGCGCAAGGAGGACACTTTTGACGCCATGTCCGGCAGTCACTGGTTCTCATGCATGGACCTGCTTTGGGGTTACTATCAAGTTAAGCTACGTGAATCAGACATTCCGTTTACCGCTTTTTCGACCCCTGATGGTCTGTTCGAATATCTTGTCACTCCCATGGGACTCAGTGGCAGTCCCGGGACGTTTAATCGTCTCTTGCAGAAAGTCTTTCGGGACTTAAGAGACGTGATGAGAATCTATTTCGACGACATCTACGTATATACGCAAAGTGAAGACGTCGACGAGCACATTGCAGCTTTGGACCGCGTGCTCAAGAGGTGCGAAGAACAACAACTTTACATCAAATTGTCAAAGTGCCAGTTCTGCGTAGACGAGATTCCGTGCCTAGGGGACTTCGTTGGGCGAAAAGGCGTCCGCATGGACCCCGACAAGGTGAAGATCATCGCAGAGTGGCCTGTTCCTAAAACAAAGAAGCAAATGGAAAGCTTTCTGGGGACTACGGTCTACGTGTCAAGATTCTGTAAGGACTTTGCACAATTTGCGGGACCACTCCACGACAGCATCAAGGGTAAACGTCCTCGAGAAGCCATCGAGCTTACGGACGAACAACTCAAGTGCTTCGAAGAGCTCAAACATCGGTTAGCGTCTCCGCCAGTTCTCGGTCTTCCCGACTTTACAAAACATTTTGGTATTCGCATGGACGCCTCGAACTTTGCAATCGGGGGAGTCTTGTTTCAAAAGGAGGGAGAGCTAGAGCATCCAATCGCTTTTACTGGTAGAAAAATGAAACCAGCCGAGCTTAACTACCCTGTTAGAGAACAGGAACTGCTCGCGATCATGCATGCTCTTCGAGTATGGCGTGTGTATCTTCTTGATCGGCCGTTCACGGTTGAAACGGATCACAAAAGCATTGAGATGATTCTGACTCAGAAGACTACAAACCGCCGCGTTGCACGATGGTTCAATGAACTTGCTGAATTCCAGCCCTTGTTCAAGTGGATTCCCGGTGAAACCAACATCGTGGCAGACGCACTGTCGCGAAACCCGGAGTTCGAGCAGAAAGCTGCCCAAGTAAGCTTGCAAGAGCTACTGGAAACAGCGAAGAACCGTGAAATCGTAGCAACCATCATGCCGAACAAGGTCACAGTGGCTCAATCCGCGAAGACGATGTATTCGTGGAACAAAGACTTACTGTGGATCGTCAAGAAGCTCAAGCAAGGAGATGAGGTGCCCAAGTACTCTTTGCAGGATGGGATACTGTATTACCAAACTGCTGAAGACGAGGCCCCACGCTTGTATATTCCCGATGACGAAGATCTGAAGAATCGAGTCATTTGTGAGAATCATGACGCAGTAGTTGCAGGACACCCTGGGTTTTACAAGACGTACTTGGCAGTACGTGAACGATACTACTGGCCCAAGATGATGAAGTACATCCAGCGCTATGTCAACACCTGTGAGATGTGCCAGCGCAACAAGGCGAGACAAACCAAACCGCCGGGACTACTTCAGCCGTTGGACATACCCAAGGGTAGATGGACGGACATCTCCATGGATTTCGTAGTGTCGCTGCCGGTCAGTGCTAATGACAACAATGCCATTATGGTGATCGTTGATCGACTGACAAAGAGAGCAAAGTTCATAGCGACGAAGACGACGGACAACACAACCGAGATCGCCAATGTGTTCATGAAGAGCTACGTGAAGGATCATGGGGTACCCAAAACCATTGTATCCGATCGAGACACCAAGTTCACGTCCAAGCTTTGGCAGAGTATTGTAAGTACGTTGGGTACGAAGCATAATCTGTCTTCAGCTTTCCGACCCCAAACAGATGGGCAAACGGAACGAACGAATCGGTTTATCGGAGATTATCTTCGAGGCGTCGTCAACCCGGCTCAGAATGACTGGGACGAGTATCTCCATCTGGCGGAAATCGCCTACAATCGACGTGTGCACTCTACGATTGGAATGTCACCGTTCGAAGCGGATCTAGGATATGTTCCTTACATGCCAGACGACGTGGCATCGGATCCGGAATTCACGAAATTGGAGAAAGCAGCGCAAGAGTTTTTGCTTCGACAAGAGACTCTTCTCAAGGTCGCGCAAGACCGTATGAGCGAGGCGCAGGAGCGTATGAAGTATTACTACGACAAGAACAGACTTGGTCAGAACTTCGAAGTCAACGACATGGTGCTATTAGACGGAAAGAACTTGGACATTCGTCACAAAGGATATGCCCAGTCGAAGAAACTTGCTCCACGCTACATTGGACCATTTCCAGTGTTGAAGAAGATTTCGAAAGATTCCTATGAGTTGGGATTATCGAAAGGATTGAAGTTGCATCCAGTGTTCCACACCTCATTGCTAAAACCGTATCGCAAAGACCCAAAGCGAAGACAGCAAGTAAACAAGGTCGTGTTAGCCGATGGAACGGAAGGACAACTCGTTGAAGCGGTCATCGGACATCGCAAGTACAAGGGACAACCGCAGTACAAGATTTGGTGGCTCGGCGAAACCGAGTCAGATGCCACCTGGGAGCCCGTGGAAAATCTAACTCAGATTCCCGGACTTATCGACCTCTACTGGAATTCCAAGAAACGCCCAAAGCTGTTTTCAAAGTAGGCGTCTTCTCGAAGGGAGGTCATGTGACGTAGTTGCCGTCACGGCAGGCATTGCCTGTGACGGCAACCAAGTCAGGTTGAACTGCAACATGTATTTGTGGCTCTCAAATTTTGAGATAAGAATCTAGGATGGTAAACTCCCATAATCATTTAGGTGATTGGTCTAAATCATCTATGATAGGAATGTATCCAGTAGAGCATCTGGAGTTCTAGATGGTAATCAAGAGAACTACAAGTACGTGGAAGAAGTACACAATGTGATTGGTAGAACAGATAACAACTGAGATTAGAGAATGATACAGTTTAGGATAGGACACTAGATAGTTCAAGAAGAGCCTCTGAGCCAGTAGTTAGCCGCAGGGCGATCCGTAAAACTCTCAGCTCAATCTCAATCACTTCTCAATTTGCTTTCACAAAGCAACACCTCCTCCCCGACTCCGACTTCGCCCGCAACACCGACAGCAAGGACCGCCGCCAGCCGCCAAGCCGCCAAGCCGCACTTCCGCCGACCGCTTCCTCCGCCACAGTTGTTACAGAAGGGGATTCGTCATAAACACCTATCCAGGATAGCACTGGTTCAAGTGAGCGTGTAGTTCCGTGAAAGAGGTCGCGATACCGCAAGGACACGACAGAATGAGCTCCCCGACCTATTTGCATTTTGTACAAGTGTCCGATAGCTGTTTTGTTTTTTTTTAGTCGCCAAAGCACACCGTTTCATTTCATACCGACCGAGTTCAAATTCGAGCTTCAACGCCATGAGGTTTTTGTGACAAGCCAGCCCACTCGCTCAGCAAGCAGGCAAGAGCGTTTCCTTCAGTGAGGCATCGTAGGGGGCAATCGAGCGTTCATTTTAGGAATATGAGCCGAGGCTTGAGGTGCGCTGCGTGGAAGTGCATCGAAAGACTGGCCCGAGGGATGCGGTGGGTGGGTTGCGAGCGAGCGTCGTGCTGGATGTCGATCGCTGGATCGAAGACGCCCCGTGACCTTGTCTGCTCTACTTCCTAAATGAACTATCGCTAGCTAGTTTCTCCGGCGGTTGGAGACTGCTATCTTTGTCCTAACGTTCTTGTCTGGTCGGATGGTTCTTGGTTGGTGCTCTGCCTCCTCTGGAAACCAGAGTATCCTTTCGCTCGCTGCACTTCACTGCAATCCATTGCCTTTGCCCGAATACTCACCAAAGTACGAAAAAGGGTTGCGATCCATCTCATAAACGACCAACCCTCAAGGTGAGGCGAGACCATCGTCAGGGCCGGCAACTTTGTGGTCGACTACAGCAAATGCTACGCTGCTTGTCGGTCGAATTGTATTCAACTTACGGGAAGATATCAGGTAGTTCACTTGACTAGGCTGCTTGAAAGGCTCTATACCTACGAATTGGCGGTGTCGATCAGGCCATGGATCTTGTAGTCTCCTATCTGGTTCTCCTTGGCCAGATCTGCGTAGTTGCCTTTGAATCGAGCCAAGCGAAACGTGCGCCAGCTTATCGGACGGTAGTTGGGCACGTCTCCGGACTGATCACAATGGGCTCCACTTATACGTTGCACGAAGGGCTGTAGAAGAACGGAGACGAGAACCGAAGACCAGACCCGTATACGACCCGGAAAAAAATCTACCTGGATTTTGAACTGGTCGGGCGACTAAAAAGAACAAAACAACACTAACGTTAGTGGATACTTGAACAAAATACAAATAAATCGGGGGGGGGGGGCGTGTTCTTGCGTTATCACGACCTCTTTCACGGAACTACACGCTCACTTGAACCAGTGCTACAGACAACGACGATAAAAGCCGCGCCACTTGCTAAATTATTACAGTGGTATGGAAAGGCACCATGTACAATGCGCAGTTATGATTGGCTGAACTGCACCAAAAGTACTCTGTTTGATTAGACTCAGTACATAAAGTGTGTAAATGTGCATAAGCGAAACATGACGCGGATTTTTTCGTTACGGGGCTTTTTCCGTCGTTGTCTGTAGGTGTTTATGACGAATCCCCTTCCGACTCCTCTTTCGGGCAGCGATGGCCGTACAAGCGGAAGTACACCTCGTCATAGCTCACGTCTTCATCGTCGCGAACAACAGATCGCGCCTCCTCAATATCGAGCGAGATCGAACTGTGCTGATCCACGCCCATAGCACGACTTTATCGGAATTCGAAGCGCGAACGCGCTGGATGAGGTCAGCGACGGAATCGTCCTCGTTCACTCGAACCGCCGCAAACAGTTTTTCGCGGTACTTCTCCAACATACCGCATTTGCTCACAAGTTTGGCGCGTAACCCAAGGAAGCAGCGCATTGATGTGCTTGTGATTAACCGCGATCTCAGCCTGCATCATCTTTAGGGTCTCCCCCTGAGACTCGATCACACTCGTATGAGACTTGATCGCCTTCCCATTAACCTCGACCGCCTTCCGAATAGACTCGATCTCCTTCCCATTGGAGTCGATCGCCAGCTGCTGGAGCTGTGTATCTGCTACCAGTGACCCCACTTCCGCTCGCAGTATCGCCATATCCTCGACGATCTTGTTGATTTGGTCAGCCGACGGGTTGACTGTCGGTGCCGGTGCCGCATCGGCTTCCAGCACCAGCTCCAGGGCTGGTCCTGTCTTCAGGGGAACGACAGCTCGCGGCCGAGCACCCGCCACACGAGCGCCTCTCACCCACTCATGTAAACGAGTGGCCTTGTTCTTGACGCGGGGGAACAGACGGATGTGCTTTAAGTCGAGCCAAGCTGCGTGGACGCCCCGCTGCCACGCTTGATGCGCCACCGCGTTATGGAAGCTGCGAGTTTGTACGAAAGTCTTCACGCAAGGGTCACCACGGATGCGGAGGGGCATATTTGCCTCCACGGACATCGACATCGCGGGCTGTTGTCTTGGTGCCGCGATTTAGTACTGTGACTGACCGCGCGGGGAAAGAAGTTGAAAGATGAGAAGAGACTTGAAGTTTTCCTCTTTACGAAGATTGGTCACCTGATAGTCCATCTAACCTACGCGTTAGCGGCGTCAATGGGTCCGTGGGTTTTGAAGTCGCCGATTTGGTTTTCCTTGCCTACGTCGGCGTAGTTGCCCTGGTACCGCGCCAATTGGAACTGGCGCCAGTTGAACGGACGGTAGTTGGCCACCTCGTCGTCCTTCACCACGATGGGCTCCACCGTCACGTGGTTGGACGGGTTGTAGAAGAACGGAGCCGAGAAGCGACCAGTCTTGTCACTAGCCACCACGCGGTGCAATGGGGCCACGAACTTGTCGTTCGACCACACTTGAACCATGTCGCCGATGTTGATGGTGTACGTCCCTTTGCGGGGAGGGACGTTGATCCACGTCTGCGACTCACGGTGAAGCACCTGCAGCGACGCCACCTCGTCATCCTGCAACAAGACTGTGAGTGCACCGAAATCGGTGTGGTGGTAGACTCCCATGGTCTTCTCTGGATCGGGGGCCACGGGGTAGTGATTCAGTCGCAGCAAACTCGAGTGGTTGCCTTGGTAGAACTTGTCCAGGAAGGCCGGATCCTCACCCAACGCGACGGCAAAGACCTTCAACAATCGGCGTGAGATGGACTCCATCTTCTTGTAGTAGGTCTGCATCTCGTTACGGAATCCAGGAAGAACGTCGTCGTCGAGCCACTGGTTTCGGTCGTCGCCCAGCCGGTCGATTTTGTCAGTAGGAGGGACGTCTTCATGGGCGCCAGCAAAGTCGAAGCACTCCTTCCAGTCCGTCTTGTTCTTGGTGAGTTCACCGACGACGTATCCGCGGTTGTTGTTGGCGGTACGAAGGATGGTCCGCTTGGTCTCAAGTGGCAGACGGAAGAAGGAGCGCATGACCTCTTGGAACTCGTCCACCTCTTGCTGCGGTAGTCCATGGTTGGCGATGTAGAAGAACCCCCACTCAATCGCAGCGGCGCGCACCTTGTCGACAATCCGACGCAGATCATCGTCTTTGAAGTCGCGCAGAGCGGAATCGACTTCAGCGTCAGTAAGGGGCGCCATGAGGGCTCCGATGTCGATCACTGGTACTTGGCGCACGTCCATCTTGGTCTTTGAGCTCGCAAATTTTGTAATGAACAGTGCCTCACCGAAAGCTCTTCTCCTTTTTGAGCAGCGGAGACCTTGCATGCAATGCAATGCCTGTCTACATGTAGTATTGACGCTGGCGTCACGGCAAATGTGATTGGCCGCTCAACTTGAAGTGCTTCGGGTTCGCGCTTACGCCATCGAATTGTATTCAACAATTCGATGGGCAGGCCTCTTTAATTGTGGGGTTTGAGCCCACAAACCCACAATATACCACAATTAATATCCCCGGTCAACCCACCAAAAAAATGTTAGCGAGCACTCTAAACTTGTATATCTGTCACTCAATACTGTAGCAAGATGTTGTCAATTACGTGTCAGCGGAATTTACCGGTAAAGCCTCGCTACTCGTCTTGGGCAACAAATAGCACAACTTCACGATCTGAACAACAATTTATCGGCCTAGGTCTCCGTGTTAGGTCACTTCCTGGAGATATTTTTCAGCTGTTACCATCAAACGACTACGTCGTCAGAGGCGCTCGTATGCCGTTAAGGTTGCTGATGCACGTGCGCATGATAGACCGCGGTACTGTACAATAGATGCCTTATCACAGCTTTACAGCAGTTGTATGGCGCATTGACTATTAAAATAATACGACCATCCCAACACTACCACCGTGGAATCGGATTTTTCGGTCATCGGTTAGGAACGAGATCAGTATCGACACTCGCTGACAGATTTTTCACTCGAGGGAATTCTGCACGCGAAGCAATTCGTACGAATCACTAGAGACAGAAGAAGACTTGGCAGGTCCACATGATGCAATCATTGTCAGACACTTATCTTATTGTTTGTATCGTCCCACACCATACCACAATTAAGTTACCGTTTCAGCACACCATTAAGCTAATCGTGGTGTTTTCCCCAAAACCCACCATTAAAGATGGCCAAGGCTGGCCGCTTTTCGGCCCCGTTCTTCTACAACCCGTCCAAGTCCAACCACGTGACGGTGGAGCCCATCGTGGTGAAGGAGGGTGAAGTGGCCAACTACGGTAGTTACTACCGTCCGTTCAACTGGCGCCAGTTCCAATTGGCACGGTACCAGGGCAACCATCCTATGGATACGCCGAAATCGGTGACTTCAAGACCCAAGGACCCATTGACGTCGCTAACGCGTAGGTTAGATGGACTACATGTATCAGGTATGTTAGATGACCAATCTTCGTAAAGAGGAAAAGCGACACGAGGAACATCAAGTCTGTTCTCACCTTTCAACTTCTTCCCCCGCGCGGTCAGCCACAGTACTAAATCGCAGCACCAAGACAACAGCCCGCGATGTCGATGTCCGTGGAGGCAAGTATGCTCCTTCGCATCCATGGTGACCCTTGCGTGAAGACTTTCGTACAGACTCGCAGCTTCCATAACGCGGTGGTGCATCAAGCGTGGGAGCAGGGCGTCCACGCAGCTTGCCTCGAGTTAAAAAGCACATCCGTCTGATCCCCCGAGTCAAGAACAAGGCCACTCATTTACATGAATGGGAGGGAGACGCTCGTGCGGCGGGTGTTCGGCCGCGAGCTGTCGTTCCTGTGAAGAAAGGACCAGCCCTGGTGCTGATGCTGGAAGCCGATGCGGCACCGGCACCGACAGTCCACCCGTCGGTTGACCAAATCAACAAGATCATCGAGGATATGGAGACACTGCGAGCGGAAGTGGGGTCGCTGGTAGCAGATACACAGCGCCAGCAGCAGGCGATCGAGGCTAATGGGAAAGCGATAAAGTCTATTCGGAAGGCAGTCGAGTCTAATGGGAAGGCGATCGAGTCTAACGGGAAGGCGATCGAGTCTAATGGGAAGGCGATCGAGTCGAATGGGAAGGCGATCGAGTCTATTCGGATGGCGGTCGAGGCTAATGGGAAGAGAATCGAGTCTCATGGGAAGTCCCTAAAGAAGATGCAAGATCAAATCGCGGTTCATGATACGCTTATCAACGCGCTGCTTCCTTGGGCTACGCGAGACATACTTGTGAGCAAACGTTGTATGTTGGAGAAGTACCGCGAAACGCTGTTTGCAGCGGTTCGAGTGAACGAGGACGACTCCGTCGTTGACCTCATCCAGCGCGTTCGCGCTTCGAATCCCGATAAAGTCGTGTTGTGGGCGCTGGACGAGCACAGTTCGATCTCGGCGGACATCAATGAACCTCTCGATATTGAGGAGGCGCGAGCTGTTGTTCGCGACGATGAAGACGTGAACTATGACGAGGTGTACTTCCGCTTGTACGACCATCGCTGCCCAAAAGAGGAGTCGTGAGAGGAGGCGTCATAAACACTTATTCCAAGTGAACGTGTGATAAAGGAGTCGCCCTAAGCACTGATTCAAGCGAGCGTGTAGTGCCGTGAAAGAGGTCGTGATAACGCAAGGACACGACAGAATGCGCTCCCCGACCTATTTGTATTTTGTACAAGTATCCGATATTAGCTGTTTTGGTTTTTTGAGTCCGGGTTTTCAATCCGAGCTTCAATTTTTTGAGTCCTGGTTTTCAATCCGAGCTTCAACGCCAGTCCTGCAGAGTATATTTGATGCTGCTTGGCGATTGAGCCTGATAACGTAAAACGCTGTGCCTACGACAACAGCTCTGCACCAATCACCACCCCCACTTCAACAATGTCATATCCAAGCGGGGTCTCAGTTAATCCAGGGGTCGAATCCTAGTCGATGCTTTCGATCCATTCCGGAATTTGCGTCCTCGATATCCAAGATGACCGTGCCTGAAGTACCAATTGTCAACATCGAAGCTCTTACGGATTTCACCACGGACGCAGAGGTGAACGCCGCATTGCATGATGCCAAGGACGATGCACTTAGTCTCATCATTGACCAAGTGCGCGCTGCTGCCAGCGAGTTGGGGTTCTTCTACATCGCCAACCACGGTTTATCGCAAGATGAAGTGGCCAAGTTCCAGGAGACCATGCGCTCCTTCTTCCGTCTCCCGGCGGAAATCAAACGCACCATCCCACGCACTGCTACAAACGCCCGTGGGTTCGTCGAAGGGGAACTCACCAAGAACAAAACGGACTGGAAGCAGTGTTTTGACTTCTCAGTACCGAACGAAGACGGCCCGGTGAATGACAACCATGACAGAATGGGAGACGACCACAACCAGTGGCTCGATGAAGAACTTGTGCCTGGTTTCCGCAGCGAAATGAGGACGTACTACAACAAAATGGAGTTCATCTCTCGTCGGTTGCTCAAGGTGTTCGCGGTTGCGCTAGGCGAAAAGCCTGCCTTCTTCGACAAGTTTTTCCAGGATGACCACTCGAGCTTGATGCGGCTCAACTACTACACGGTAGCCCCCGATCCAGAGAAAACCATGGGTGTTTACCACCACACGGACCCTGGTGCACTTGCGGTGCTGCTTCAGGATGATGAAGTGGCAACACTGCAGGTGTTCCACCGGAAGTCTCAATCGTGGGTGAATGTGCCGCCGCGTAAGGGCACTTACACCATCAACATCGGAGACTTGGTGCAGGTCTGGTCGAACGATAAGTTCAAAGCGCCAATTCATCGTGTTCTGGCGACGGACAAGGCGGACAGGTTCTCAGCTCCTTTCTTCTACCTCCCGGCGCACAACACGCAAGTGGAGCCTATCGTGGTGGAGGAAGGTGAAGTGCCCAATTACCGTCCGTTTAGCTGGCGCGAGTTCCTCCTAAATCGTGTCTCGGGCAATTACACCGACAATGGGAAGGAGAACCAGATCGGAGACTTCAAAATTAACGGCGCTATCGACGTTGCAAATTCGTAGGTGATAAGCAAAACTACGGCAATTTTTGCCCGGTGTCCTAGCTAGTAGCCCACAGCAATCAAATGAAATCGCTAGCTTTTATATTCGAATCACTCCAGCATCTTGTCGTCATCTCCAAAGACAACAAACATCCTTACGAATTAGCAACGTCGATCGGGCCGTTGATCTTGAAGTCTCCAATTTGGTTTTCCTTTCCCAGGTCAGCGTAGTTGCCGCGAGCTCGTGCCAGAATGTACTCAGTCCAACTAAACGGACGGTAGTTGGGCTCTTCACCTTCCTTCACCACGATAGGCTCCACTAGAGCATTATACACTGGGAAATAAAAGAACGGGGCCGAGAAGCGACTGGCCTTGTCCGTTGCCAGAACGCGGTGGATTGGCGCCACGAACTTGTCGTTCGACCACACTTGCATCATATCGCCCAGATTGATAGTGTACGTGCCCTTGCGTGGCGGCACGCTCACCCATGTCTGAGACTTTCGGTGGAACACCTGAAGTGAAGCTACTTCGTCATCTTGCAGCAAGATCGTAAGAGCCCCAGGGTCCGTGTGGTTGTAGACCCCCATCGTCTTCTCCGGGTCGGGGGCCACTGGGTAGTGGTTCAGTCTCATGACACTGGGACTGTTGCCCTGGAAGAACTGGTCGAAGAACGCCGGCTGTTCCCCCAACGACACTGCAAGGATCTTTAAGAGCCGGCGGGAGATGGACTCCATCTTATTGTAGTACGTCTGCATCTCACGACGGAAACCTGGTAGAATATCCTCCTGGAGCCACTGATTCTGTGACGTCCCTAGTCGACCGTCACCCTCGGGGGGTGGGGGTCCATCTTCATAGGCTCCAGTAAAGTCGAAGCACTCTTTCCAGTCCGTCTTGTTCTTGGTGAGTTCCCCCTCGACGTACCCACGGGCGTTCGTCGCAACGCGAGAAATGGAGCGTTTGGTCTCTGCTGGGAGACGGAAGAAGGCGCGCATGAACTCCTGGAACTGGTTCACGTGCTGCTCTGGCAGTCCGTGGTTCGTGACGTAGAAGAACCCCCACTCGCTTGACGCAGCGCAGATCTCTTGGATGATCTGGCGGATGGACGAGTTGGTCGTGTCACGAAGCGCGGCATCCACCTCAGCGTCTGTGGTAAGAGCCGTGAAGGCTCCAATGTCGATCACGGGGACTTGGTGGACCTCCATCGAGCTTCGTTCTTCTCTGGAGGCTGAAAATTCGCAAATGAATCGTTAACGGTGATCGGTTTCGATCCCCAAAGAGACGCGGGACAACTTCAATTCTGGATACTACTGTAGTAATTCGAAGTACTATTTTTTGCGTTGAATTATTTCATGAACAGACACTACTACATGAAGTTTTATTGTTTTTTTACTGCAAAACTTCGCCGCGCTGTTTGTTCTACGAGTTCGCGACGTCGATGGGTCCATGGGTCTTGAAGTCGCTAATTTGAATCTCCTTGCCGCTGTCGGCGTAGTCGCCCTTGAAGCGTGCCAAGCGGAACTCACGCCAGCTCAGCGGGCGGTAGTTGGCCTTCTCGCCCTCCTTCACCACAATGGGCTCGATCTGGGCTTTGTACGACGGGTTGTAGAAGAACGGGGCCGAGAACCGGTCAGCGCCGCCGCTGGCCAGCACGCGGTGCAGCGGCGCTACGAACTTGTCGTTGGACCAGACCTGCACCATGTCTCCGATATTGATCGTGAACGTCCCCTTGCGAGGCGGCACCAGCGTCCACGTCTGCGAGTCTCGGTGGAACGCCTGCAGCGAGGCCACTTCATCGTCCTGCAGCAGCACAGTCAGTGCACCGGCGTCCGTGTGGTGGTACACACCCATGGTTTTCTCCGGTTCGGGGGCCACCGGGTAGTGATTAAGTCTCAAGAAGCTCGAGTTGTCACCGTGGAAGAACTGGTCGAAGAACGCCGGCTCCTCGCCCAATGCCACAGCGAAGACCTTCAGCAGGCGACGTGAGATGTACTCCATCTTGCTGTAGTACTCCTCCATCTCCTGACGGAAGCCGGGCAGATCCTTCTCCTCCAGCCACTGGTTCTGGTCCTCTCCAAGGCGTTCGTGCTTGTCATTGGCCGGGCCGTCCTCGTCGACTCCGGCAAAGTCTAGGCACTCCTTCCAGTCCGTCTTGTTCTTGGTCAGCTCGTCGTCGAAGTAGCCGCGGGAGTTGGTGGCGCTGCGACGGATCGTGCTCTTGACCTCCGCCGGGAGGTTGAAGAAGGAGCGCATTGCGGCTTGGAAGCTGTCCACCTCCTGCTCGGGCAGTCCGTGGCTGGCGATGTAGAAGAAGCCCCACTCGCTGGCGGCAGCGCGGACCTCCTCGATGGTCTTGCAAAGCGCCGCGTCGCTGGCGTCACGCAGCGCGGCGTCCACTTCGGCGTCCGAGCGGAACGCCATGAGGGCGGCGATGTCGACGACGGGGACTTGGCGCACGTCCATCGTGGTGCAATGTGCAGAATGGCTCATGACTTGCTGGGGCGTGTGCGGTCAACGGAGACCTTGGTACAGTAAGAACTGACGTAGCGCGAACGAGCCGTCGGATTGGCCAGTCTGGCGCAAAAAAGTGAATCTATTGTTAATATTACAGCAATATACATGTATTATTAGTGGTATGATACTATTATAGTATCAATAGCTGATGCCAGAACAATATTACTGATACTAACAATATTATTAGTAGGATTGTCCTATGATTAGTAGGACAATACGATATTAATACCGGTAGTGTGAATATTAATAATTGCCGCTATATTAAATTTGTGTAATATTATAATGGACGACCTTTCAGTCCAGGTTTTTTAGAACGCTGTCCAGAATCAGATACAGGTATATTCCAGGTACATGTATGTCAACAGGTATTGCCCATGTTTCTCAGAATATAATATATTCTGTAGAGGACGTGCCTGAAATTGGCATAATTAGGCGAAGCCCCATTACGGTGAGATTGCTGGTGACTTGCTTTTGCCGTTTTTGGTGTCCCTCACTTTAACTTCTATACGACCCGTAACATACTTTTCTTTTCCTTCTGTCCCGTTCCTAGTGGTCTACAAATCTGACACGGGTTAGGTCGCGTCGTTAAAGGAGGGTTCTGGGACCCTGCGATTTGCCGTGGTGTTCCTCATGGGTATGACTTTTAGAACATTTACGATTATGAGATTAAGGGAGAAAACAGCTAGAAATACGGTGCTCGTATCTGACGATGCCCTTAAACACCCCCCAATCTGGGATGGGAAGTATATTTAGGGCTAGCTAGGATTGAAGCTGCTGGATTCGCTGATGTAAGACTGCTGGCATTGGAGCAACTTATAAACCCGCGTATTACAGCACTACTAATATATATTACAGAACAACCGGAGAATATATTGCGACTGCGCCTCCTTAATATATATTGCCGTTCATAGCTTTCTCGCTTTCGTCGCTCAGGGTCGCATGCATTCCGGTCTTCATATCTGCTGCTCGTTGCGCTTCCGCCGTCAGAGCATTGCGGACTACTTAAGCGTGCTTCTTGAGCTGCTTTAGTTCCTTGCCCTTGTTCTCCACTAGCCGCTGCTGTTTCTCCTGGTATTATGCGCAATGCTTTATTGACCTACAGGCGCGACATTACACGACGACACTTTGCATGTAGGCACGGTTGTTTCCGGCACCACTCAAATTAACTGAGTGAACAACACGGAAACCCATTTGCGAAAACCTCACCATGAACCCTACATGTATTATATTATATTTTTTTTCTGAAGCAGGGGGGCGAGTCCGAACTTTATGAAGTATAGTTCGAGCAGCCCCTCTCCAACAATAATTTGGTGGATCTCTAGTATATTCTTAAATGACCAAAACAGGTATTTTCCAGGTTTTAATGCCTGGAAAACTCACATGCGCAGAACATAAGAAAAAGTGGAAATGATACAACCGCCGTTTTGTCGGGATCTGGCGACCATGACATCAGCTGACGTTATTATCTCCAGGTAATGCCCAGGTATCATCCAGGTATCATCCAGTTATTCACCAGATTTCTTCGGGGGCCAGCTTAAAGTGTATTCCAATTACTACTATAGCTACGCTGATGTACTCTCATCCTTCGTCATACCCGTCACCGCTCGCAACATTTCCCAGTGCTATCGCGTGACCCTCGCTAGCGACACATCCTTTGGAGCTTCGCTTGACACTTGACCCCAAAAGCGAAGGCACACGAAGACTCCACAGCTATCTCTATCTTTCTGGCGTGGGGTCTTGAGCGTAGCTACTTCGTATTCTCCATCCAGAACGCCGCTGACAAACTCTGACGCCATAATTTTCAGCACCTTGGTGATCTTTCTCTTGTTCATGCTGTCATACAGCTGGAGATTCTTGTTCACCTTGTCGATGACAAGACAAACCCAGTGACTGGTGTCGAAAGTAACCGGAAGAAATATGTAGTATCGTCGAGACACGCACGGATTTCAACCAGTGTGACCCCCGGCAAAATGTCGGTTGCTTCGGTTTCCCTGTCTGCAAGTGCGATGGATGTAGTCTGTAAGAATACAGTGTTGTTGCTACAGTACTTACGGCGTAAGTACTTCGTAAATGCACGAATAGAGTCGTCGCTAAGCCACTTACCTGATCTAAAGCGGTATAACTGAAAGTGAAGTCGAATTCCATGCCAGCCGATTTGAGGTACGGCCAAGTCCTACGGATCTCCTCGGTTACGCCTACGACTGCTGCGTCGTTGTCCGCCACCTCTTTCATGACTGAAAGTAGCCAAGAACTGCACTTTACTCCTCCCGAACAGATCTTACGCTGATTCCAAAGCCATTTCATCGCCTCCAACTGCTCTCGACTGAACCTGCCAATCTTTTGGATCACTTCTGGTACATCATCACTGTCATCGCCATCCACCACAATAATCTCGGAAATGGGGTTTCCGTCATTCAACAGTGGCTTTCTCGAGCTGAAGCCTTTCTAGCACCTTATCAATTAGCTCTTCCGACAAGCGGAACCGCACTGTTTCCGGCACGAAGCTTGTTTCCACTTTCCATGTAAAACACGGCATGACTTTGACCTCCTTAACTCGATGGGTCGAACTGTTTTAGTCTACTTCCTCTAACGGCGGGCAAATCTCTTCCAGACATGCTGCGAGTTCACACATGTCCTTTTCACGAAGTAAGCCACGTAGACGCATTCCCCGAGTGTACTCCTTCAATGAACCTTTTCTTGTTGCCGTTGCTCGGCGCGGTTCAGTCGCGGCCTACCCACTTTGGCTGTGGATCCATTTAACCGGATCGCGATTCCGACGTCTGTAGACGGTGTTGGTGCTACATACGTTGAAGGACCCTCCGATTTATCATCGTCTCCACTTAGCCTGGTTATCTGATCTCCACCACCTTCAGTACCACCGCCACCACTGTGCAAACTTCCTTTGTCTGCCCCACCATCGGCATGCCCTGCGGCAGCATTGTGGTTATTACTTGTATCCTTTGTCTCTTCTGTGCTGGCGACGACAGTACCGGCAGTTATCTTGCCCTGGCGCATGTTATGTCACCACTGATCAAAATGAGTCACAGTTTCGAAAGCCTCGTCGGATAACTGAGTCAGCTCACTACAGATCCTGCCAAAGGCTTGCTGAGCTCGTCTGTATTTCTCCCGCTCGGCCAGCTGTCCAAAGACTCGACTTTAAAGAGCTTGGTAACGAACGGTGTTGCGAGCTCCGATAATTGATCATGAGTACTGCGGCTTTGTCCAAACCATCTATACAAACACCACATATGACAAATACCTGTAAGAAGCCTGGCAAATACCTGGTAAATTGCGCCATACCTGGCTTAAACCTGGTTAATACCTGGCCAAGACCTGGATATACATGAACATACCTGGGTGGGATAGCTCCGAACGGAGGCACGAAAGCACTACCAGTTGACCTCTTGTGCAGCATTGCGTGACGAAACGGGAGCTTCATCGTCAACGCGAACTCACTGTCACAGCTCCAGCTTGCCTTTTCGACTAGGCACTCGTTCTGATCGTTGCGAACAGTTACCGTCTCTCCATTGTCAATGAATGCGTACCGCCCGACACTCTCCTCATCCACCGCGACCTTGTATTGGGTTTCAAGAGCCGACGCAACCCAACGCGTTGTCATCCCCAGCACGACGTTCATTTCCTCCGAATACCCGATGTCGCGTAACGTCCCGGGCATATCAACTCGAGCTCTATACTCGTCCTTGATCGGACGCTGCATCGCCAACAGAGCTTCCAGTATACTGTGCATTGTATAAAATGACTAGACGTGTTGCTTCACTTTCCAAAAAAACTCTCGACACGGTTGTTTGTGTGATTGTTAAAGTGTCACCACTTCTCGCATGTCCTTATCCACGATGACGATACGCACAAACTTCCAGTGGTCATTCGCTCGCTTGAAATGATCCAAGCACTTTGCCATATGTCAGTCAGCAGTAGTTTCTAGCAGAGAGTACTGCACTGGTTGTCCATGACCAAACTGATCCATGGCGACAATCGGTCAATACATGGGCAATACCTGAAAGATACCTGGAAATCACGCAGCTCTTGAAGTAACTAATACATAGCACAGACTATTCACTTGTTAGTTTTGTGCGTACAATCCATCTGCAGTACCTCCGGAAAGTTGTCATAGATCGCGCGCATTTGTGCGGTCGTGAGGGAGATGACTCCGGTGTCACCACGTGCACTTTCGTTCACAGTAGACACGTTCTTCGGATTCTCCAAGTTGAACATTACAACTGTTTCTAACACGGCGTCATCATCAGATAGTTTTCTTCCTACAAAGTATCAGAACATTGCGCACGATAAGTTATTTAAAAGTTATAATAAATCCATTAAGTCAGTTATTCGTACAGCAAAGCACTCACTAGATTGCCGAACACGTGCTACCAGGTTACAAACGTCATCCATAGTGACACGGTGGTCCGAATTCTGCCTAATGTAGTCGTAAATGCTCGCATTTCCAGCATCTGACGCCACGAGCAACTCGATGCCAGACATCAAGGGAGACTGCGACGAAACCTGACGAATTCCTGGAAAGCCATGTAGATCTCAGTGTGATTGTGGTGGTACACCTACCCCACCCTTGTTTTGTTTGCACAACCTGTGCAAGAAATTGATATGGGCACTCAGTCCTGCGAAGCTTGCGCACCTTGCGAGTGCCCTTCGATCGTTCTCGCTCCGGCCACCCATGCGTGCAAATGTACTTGCGCTGAAACGGCTTCATCTCTTCTGGAACTAGCGGGATTTGGCCATCGAGGAGCCCCTGGTACCGTGTCTGAGCCCGCAAGGCGTCGTTGCGTCGCTGGATACTAATGTTCTCCCTCACCATAATAACCTGCCGGATGCAGTGCATTTACTCCCGCAAACTTTCCTCGAACAGCGACCAGGTATTGTAGTCGCTCTGGAAAGGAGGAACTGTCACGTATTCAGTCTTTCCGTCTTCCTCTTCTTCTTCTAAGCCCATCTTCTTCACATCACCAGTGATCCTGCCAGCTCCATAATCGTGGCCGTTATGGACCGATGGGATAGCCACGTTATCTGCTTCTTCGACTTCGTCCTTGTGAGCCTGAGATACTGAGCACATTTTGGAGCGTCTAACAGGTTCCATCACATCCGTGGCACCAGCATTGTCCCTTTCTTCGATGTGCGCGTGTACTGCTACAGCGCCCTCCTCAATGGCGAATACTAGGGCACTGAACCTCTCCGATTGCGTGCAAGCCTCCGTGACGCGTGCTCTGCGTGCTGCCTCTTCGGCCATCCGCTGCTCGATCTTGTCCGTGTTCTGCGCGCGCGCCATCCCACCGCCCCCCCCCTCTTCAAGCGCCGCGTGTCACGTTCTCCGTAGGGGGGGGGGGGAGGCACTGAGTTAGTGGTTGAGTGTGGCCATATCTCAGGATCCCAGTCGATCAAGGTGCAACCTGCAGCCTGAGATCACATGGACTAGGTATTGGCAGTGAACCGTGCCGTTGCCACAAGTCTGCGTGGCGCTGTGCATCGCCCTGACGTTGCTACAAATCTACGTTGGACACAGCCCAAGAGGCCACACTGGACAATGGCCAAGAGCGTCCCCTCTGGGCAAGGTAGTGTAGCTGCAGTCAGTTTGATTCCCAGTTTTTCATTTCTGTCAATCAATCACTCTACAATTTGCTCTCAAGGTGCAAAGTGTCATATTGAGCGTGACATGAAAAGTAAATTGCATTTGGTAAGAAAAAATAACTTCCGACCTGGACAATACCTGGATGCCATACCTGTAAAAAACCGGACGGGAAAACCTGGACGCGAAGGAAGCCCTACTATAATAATTGCCCCATATAATCATCGCATGGACGTCCACGCAGCGTCACAGAGGTGCAGGTAAAAAAGTCAAACCAAGAGGTTAAGCTGTGCGAAGACCGTACTAAAAGAGTTAATCTCTTTTAGTACGGTCTTCGCACAGCAGTCTTAGAGGTCTGTTCAAACCTATACAAGGGATATATAAGTATGACCACTGGCCAAAACATTCGTTCGGATAGATATTGAAGATTGGCTGTTCTTAGAGGACCTAAGAGATCTGTACGCACAAAGCGCACTTCCCGTGAATGAACTTTTACTTGGATTACAGTAACAATTAGAGGCCCATAGATACTCATAATTAGCAAACTATGCCTTGCTTTGACGACTCGTTGTAATTTATCGCAATCAGTTGGAACATCGCCACCGTCAACGTGACCACCTTCAGACAATGCGTCCGCCGTGCTGCAAGCGTTGCCACGTCGTGGGCTAAGTGAGTCTCTACGGCGTGGCGAACGCCACCAACATCGCGGCCGTGAACTGGGCTTCCAGCTGCAGCGCCTCAAAGTCGTCGTATTACTTACTACCAATTGCCACCGTCGCCGCCAATGCGTCCGCCGTGCTGCTAGCGCCGCCAAGTCGATGGGCTTAGTGAGAGTCTTCGGCGTGGCGGACGCCACCATCATCGAGGCCAATAGCGCTGCAAAGGCGCCCTACTACTATCACATCGTCGTAGTCACCTCCAATGCGTCCTACGTGCTGCTAGCGCCGCTACGTCGATGGGCCGCGTGGGTCTTTACGGCATGGCAAACGCCGCAAATATCGAGGCCGCGAACTGGGCTTCCAGAAGCAGCGCCTCAAAGTCGTCCTACTACTTCCTACCAATTCGTCCCTGTCGCCGCCAATGCGTCCTGATCGTGACGGCCCTAGAAATTGTTACCCAGGAGGAACGCAATTCAGGACGAAGAGCGCGCGGACGAGGTGAACATCCCCCCTGTGAACGCACAAAACCATCATCGACACGCCTCGTCCAGCGAGGAAATCAGGGTTACGCAAGGATACGGGTTGGGGGAAAATCATGATATTGTTTGCTTAAAGACAAGAAGTCTGTTAGGTAGCCTGTGAGAGCCCGCTGAGAGCCTGATGTCCATCGAGCTGAGCATGGCAGATGACCGTCGAGTTGTGCCCCATTATGATTCGGCATCACCTGTCAAATTGACCACCGCAATCTCTGTCTGTGAAAAGAATAGTGTTACAATTTCTTATCGTATACGATATACACAAGCGATCTTACCTCACGAGCCCTCATTTGAGTACGTCGATTGCGCTGTTGGCGCTCGGCCTCCAACCTATCTTTAGGAGTTAGATTACTTACCGGCTCAATTGTGTTGGGCCACTGAACTTCGGCACCCATTTCGCTATCCTCATGATAGACCCAACGCACTACGCGCTCATAACCATATCGCTGGGTGTAATCAGGCTCATTCTCGACAGCAGTTACTGGTGCGTCTGGTTCGTCGTTGGGGATTACAGTCGGGTGATTTTGAGAAGGATCGTCAGCCAAACGCCTCTCCGGTACTGGATGCTGCTGCGCTTCAGCTTCCGGTACTGATAAATGAGGAGTAGGCGCGAGATCTGTGTTACAGTCGAATGGCCATGGACTTTTCGCACAGTAGTGGTACCGTTTGATTTAGCAGTACGCCTGTCAAGTTGCAGCAGGCGGTGGTGCATGAAACACTGCACTGTGTATTGGCAGGTAGTAGTGCTTTCGTAGAGAAATCTGCGATTTTTGACATTTTATACATTGCACAATGAGCTTAGTTCACACCCGAGGTTCATTTCCCGGACCACCGCACAACTCCTGCTGAAGCAAACGCTCTTCCCAGTCCAACGTATCGAAGTCAACAAGGCGACTCGATTGGATACCCCTTACACATCTTACCCATCCGCCACCTCTATGATCTTCATCAGCTCCAGCCGTAGCTGACGGTCGCACAACTTGTTCTCATTCTAGAAGCTAGAGCTCCAGCCGTAGCTGATGAAGATCATAGAGGTGGCGGATGGGTAAGATGTGTAAGGGGTATCCAATCGAGTCGCCTTGTTGACTTCGATACGTTGGACTGGGAAGAGCGTTTGCTTCAGCAGGAGTTCCATAGCATGAAGTTTAAGATATAGGGATATCTAGTGGTAGCATTTTCTTGGTACGAATGCAACGGCCGCAATTAGTTATTTTTCCAGTTTCCCCCTTTTCGGTCCGTTTTATTCCTCCTCTTAGCGGGATTGCATGTGAAACCCGTTTCGATGACTTATATTTTTGTTGTTGTTATTACTGGTAGCAATCGGTCGAAATAATGCACTCGGCCATCTGGCTCAGTGCGGGTGAGTTGTAGGTGTACCCCCTAATGCGCCCACAGTAATACCTGGTTTGAGCTGCTTTAGTTCGAACAAGCTGTTTCTACTTTCTATGGCTCCTAACTGCATGCCGCACAATATGGTGGTCGAAATATCGTTGCATCCATTACTTTATGCTCTAAGCAGTGGCCGAGCCATATCTCGCTTGTATTAACAGGGGCGATGATTACCAGGGCTAGCGAGTGTGTTCAAGTTGCCGATGATGTCGTGTATGGCTTTCGAACACAGCACCGTGCAGATGGGCAATTGGAAGCCTTATGGAGGTGATGAGGTATGGTGGTGATAGCTGTACGCGATGCGCTCGACATGATATTATTGCCGTGATTGACGTGGCTCATTTCGTGGTTTGTGTGCGCGGAAAATAAAGTTGAGTAGAGCTAGAAGATCGCAATCATGATAATGTGAATAGAGCGGATCTGATAGACTTTGTTGAAAAGGTGGGGGTATAGTTTCTATCCGCTTGCTAGTAAGTGTTTGGCGTGCTTACCAAGCATTTACAGTGTAAATGTTCGCGTTGGTAGTTATGCAATAGCGGGGTGTGAGGTCCGATTTCAAACGAGTCCACCGTGGTGGAAGCTCGCATAATCACGGTGCATTACATGTTGGTTGGGTAAGGGAGCTTTAGAATGAGTCTATGACTTTTGGAAGCAACGCCATAATACATGTTATGTAAAACATGCATAAATGCTTGGTTTCAGATGGGGGTGCATTAGGCGGACGAGCAAGGCTTCCTGGTTGTCGCTGAAGTCTGTTATACCAATATCCAACCCTGAGTCGGGAAGCGTTCGTCCGTGAGCTCGTCAATGGCCCAATCCTCCACTTATTTGTCGACGTATTCATCTTTCTCTGATTCAGGCTTCGGGATAGCAGGTTCTTCGCCAGATAGATCAGCTCTGAACAGTGCAAAACCCCAATTTACAAATGTTACATCACCATCGACAATACCCAGTAGAGTCCGTAGTTGTCCAGGCACAGTGTCATCACTTTCGACTTCATTGGTTTCCACTTCACTCACGCTATTATACTGCATCTGCTTTGCTACTAAATGTCGGGTGTGACTATACCGCGTGACAGTAAAACAAAATGTCTGCCACCACCTCCTCCACCCCTCTCCCACACATAAAAATATCAGTCTCTTCACCTTTTCCACCTCGTCCGCCGTCTCCGTGGACAAACCTACCATGGTCGACTTGGGCCTCCGCCGTCGCGTCGTTTGTTATCAACTCATTGGTCTCCGCCGTGTCCACGCACCCGCTCTTCGTGAGAGCGGCTTCACCGTTGGCCTCAGCACTCTCCGTTGCCGGCGTCGTGTGCATGACCGCCTTCTCTCTGGTTACCTTTGCTTGCCCTACGCCGCGGCGCTATCCTTCTCCTCGACCCTTAGTAGGCATCGCACGTGGTGCGCGCTAAACCGCGGCACGAGGAACCTTGTGCCTGTCATCTTCTTGTCAGAGCGACCATCTTGAGTCCCCGCTGCGTTTTTGAAGAATAAGGAATCTATGGCTTCGTGCGCGCGTCTTTAGGTCAGTAAATGCCGCGTCGTTGACCTTGATACAGACGACCGTATTACCCCTTCCAAGTTGTTGGGCACCGTAGTGGTTCACGACACGCTGGCTTCCAACAGGTTAAAAGCAGGAGAAGGAATCGACATAGATGCACAGGGTAAAGGCATTGGGCCGCACAGTTGCGCGCCGTGGCTTTCATTGGAAGTGACAAGTGAAACTTGGTCGGGTAATGCAGCGGTGTAGCGTGCGCGTGGACCTGCTTTATAGTGACAGCATCGAGCACCTGACACGAGCGTACCCGCACGTGCCATAAACATGGAAGTGTGGGCAAACCATACATGCAAGCAGCACAGCCGCGTTTAAGCGGCTTGGCTTGGATATAGCGGAGCGCTTTGTCGCGGCAAATACAGCATTATCCCAATTCATCTTAGCAGCAGCTACTTTAACGAAGATTTCCAAAGACATGCCTTCGTCGCCGTGTGAGGTGTTGGTGGCGAGGCTTTCTCAAGAAAACCGGCAAGGCATTGCGGTGGGGTGGAATGGAGGGGGGGGGGGTATTGGAGGAGCGAGGTGGGATCTAGAATGACCAAATCCACGGTATCTGTGCTAGTTTAGTTTTTTTTGTCTAAATTAAATACAGCGAGGGTTGCGCTTGACGATAAAATATAAGGCACTACTGAGTCAGTTTGCCGTGTTGGTTATCAATTGGTTGGCTGTCATCGGCCAAACCGAATGGGCAAACGGTAGCCTAAAGTGGCAATCGAATCATTTACGGTGCTGGTGTAGAATTGTTATCATGGATAGGACGGGTTCTTTCTGACCAAAATGAGGTTACAGGTTGACTGCTCGCATTATCCGACAGGGGCGCGCTGTTTTATTATTTTTGAGGCTACTTTCCATTCATGGTCAACATTATGACTTTTCAGTTTTTATTGACTAAGTTCCATTTCAAAGGCGATATTGCATTTAGTAAGGTGTAATTGCCTTTATTGGAAAAATATCTATAAAAATGTACAAGTTACTCGGTCTCTACCAGAAGTGTTCACTACGGCTAGCCTTATGGCTTCCATCTGCAATTCTGCTTAAGTATGAATGTGGAAATGTACCTCTTCGAGTAGAGTGTACCTTAGTTGGGGACGATGTTGTACCCCATTTGGAACGAAAAGTTAATTGACCTTGCCAGAGACTCTGCCTCTACTTCATTTCGGTCCTTGCACGAGCTTCCAGTATCGCTTCCCTCTACGAGAAAACGGTGGTCTAATCTCGCCAACGTAGGTTCGTTGTGATTCTTCACCATCCTCTTCGGATATGGTCTCGATAAACACGCTCCAATTGATCCCACATGCTGGTGTGTCCACAAGTCGCCTTACTAGCGCGTCGACGGAGTACTGGAAGGACCGTATACCGTCTCGCTGAAGACATTTGTTCTTCTTTAGAGGTATTCCGGGTGGTCGACGTGCTGGCAGTCCTCGAAGCATAAGGGTCAAATCGAGATTGGCGACTTGCTAATACATGGGCGCACAGCCAATCCGTTTGGAAGAATGCTATGCCGTTGGAGCAGTTCCTGCAAGACAGTTTGATTGACCAAAATCAATGTAACTTAAACACTCCTGGATGGTTTGCAATAGATGACGGAAAATTTCATGTAAGCTACTAAATCGTAATTACGCCATTTTTACGAGCAGTCGACTCCCCACCCAGAAGGCGACGAGTCGCGACGCCACTGACGGCAGCTTTCTTGGGCTGCTTGGCAAAGTGATACGCCTCGCCGCGTAGGACTTCGACACGGCCGAGTGGTCAAGGACCTGCGATCGACGCGGATTCTCGTGAGTTCGAGCCCGACGACGGCCACCGATTTTGGCCATAAACGACTAGGTGAGTGCATGCGTCTGTTTGTGAGCGTTGATCGTCAGTGCTGAGGTGCGAATAAGTTTTTTGCGTGCTTCTGGTTGTCGCGATGCCAATCGAGGTCTGTAGCAAATTGTAGAAGTGGTAGTATAAGCGTAGAGTAGATGGAAGAGCAGTAAAGGAATTTGATAGTTTTGATGCTGGATTGAATTTTGAGTGTGCTGGAAACTGCGAGCGCGTAATGGGGACATGAAGGAGGTGCGTGTATACATCTTAAGTATCGAGAGTCGCTAACGCGGGGGGGGGGGGGCACGTCTTCAAGCGCATGTCGCTTCCCTATGAATTGGTTGCTACCTCTGCATTGATCGGATCTTGTTGATTTCTTCGAGAGACCATACCAGTGCGCACCAGTTGTGCTCGAATGGGACTCGGCTCAAATCTCCACCTTGCGCAACGAGAGGTAGCGAAGTTGTATGTTCTCCACCATTTTATCGTCTTTCAAGATCCCATCAAGAGATTGCTCGTACATTTTCGTTCGAGCTGTAGTCACATGTATGCCGTGAACGTTGCCGTCGCGGACTGCATAGTAGCTCTGATTGAAATAGTATGCCGGTATGCTGCAAATCGCTTTGCGTGATTTGCGTTTGTGAATCGGGTAATGCTTTTAATTATTGCACAGCAGCACGGCAGCTAGCAATATCTCCCCCGAGACGGGACACGCTGCGCAATGATGAATAGGTTTCGACCCTATTTCCATCGCGCAGTCCACCAGAATTTTAGGCAGAGTCGAAGCAAGAACATGCCCGGTTGATGCACGAAGTTGGTTCACTGCAGTTGCATTAATGCTGTGATGATGCGATTCAATTGGATTTTGATTTGGAACGATACCCGGGATATCACTGGTCGTACAGAACCACATATCCCATGGTGCTGTAAGATATTCCACGTCACGTATTCACTTTCGCCAAGGTCATCCCAATTATTTGTGATCAGCCCTGGCAGCGCCTCGAATTGCTGCTGCGATCGAGATAGACTCAAATAGTCGAGCTGGGATTTGATGATATCGTGGTAGCGATCTCGGTCCGAGGTTATCCCTTTTTTATTGTGTGAATTTCGGTCGAGATGCGGCCGGCAGTCAAGAAGTGTGGTTTTCGATCAGACGGCTTGGAATGCGTTGGCGATTGAGGTCGAATGGTCTAACGACCCAAATTGTAGATCTAGTGTTACCCCGAAAAATAATTGGCAGCGGTCCTTGCACACCGTAAATAGCCTTGTATACGCGAAGGCGGTCACTGTTCTGACGAACATGAACGCCATCGGATAAAAATATGTTGGTACGCGTGGACCGCTGTGTATCGGAGTCCATAACATGAACGCCATCGGATAAAAATATGTTGGTACGCGTGGACCGCTGTGTATCGGAGTCCATGAACATAATATGTTTGGAACATATTATGTTCCAAACTAAACAAGTGTCCATCCACCAAAATGAAGCTTGTAAGTTCCATCTGTGGCACCAAGAACGTCGCCTGGTTGTCCTGCCATTAATCCTGGAACTGTGCAAAAAAGCCCTATCGAAGTGAAGATGATTCCGACTGAAACATCCCCGCTCTCGATAGTGTCTGTGAAGCAGTCCAGCACAATGAGCTCGTTTTGATACTCAAACGATTGGCGAACAATACGCCGGGTGTCGCGCTCCCGATTGTAGGGCTTGGAGCCGAAACACGTAGATGGTGTTGTGCAAGTCTCGGTGACGCCCAAACCACGCGATTAACGCGGGACGTATACAAATGCGTTTGGTGACTGTTGTAACGCAGGGGAAGCGTGCGTTTTCGAGGCTGTCGAGAACTGCGCGGGCCTTCTGGAGTGACTTAAAACGCACTGGATGTTCGATCATTCCATCATCAGCCATTCCTTGATCTTGCTGTAGTGGTGTCGCGGCTTCTCCACCTTCTCCACCTTTGGGGTGTTTTGGCGCTGCGACTTAATCAGAATAGCCGTCACTGTCGCCCACCCGCTCGTATTAGTACTCTTCGCTGCTGTCATGATTCGCCGAGCCCCCCCCCCCCCCAACCCGGTCTCATCAGGTATAGCAGAGTTCGTGTCGTTTTCTTCACTGCATTGGTGTTGTCGAGCCATGCGTGTACGCCGACGCGTTACAGCACCTGTATAATCCTCATTGTCGGTCCGAAATGTGCTCTTGCCTGTCGAATCCCCAGCGGAAGCCATAGTACAGGAGAGTTCACAAACACCGAGTAAGTGACGACATCGGCGTCAATATGTGTTGCCAGGAGAATACAACGAAGTGGACGGCACCAGTATTTGTCGATGAAGTGCGGCGTGGGGTTCGAATGCCTTTAGTGGTATCCGGAAAAAACCGAGAATGAAACAAAGGGGAATGCGAATAAACCGCACGCGGTCGATCAATTCGTAGACCCCAGAGCGGTTTCTAGACATACACACGCCACAATTTACCCAACTCCAAGCGTACATATCAGTACACACTGTAACTCCAAAGGTGTTTGGGTTCGGTGGGATATGGAAGATAAATCAACTCGTGTAGTGTAAATTTAACGGTTACATAAATTTAAATGCAAAATTTAACGATCTTCAATTTTGTTTAGTAATGTTAAGTTTTAACTCCTCAACAACCATGATTTATTTGTCATCTTTTAAAAAAATGATCGTTCAACTTGCTAAGAACGTGGCAACACTTGACTTTTGTATTGGTTGCAAAAATTACACACGCATGTTTCTGAAAAACGCGACATGCATGTTTCTGAATACGCGGCATGCATGTTTTAGGTGAGAACGCCCGTGTCAACATGGCTTCCATATATGTTATACTTTGGGGCGTCTCTACGCTAAACGGCGGTAATATGTTGACAGGATCACATGACGCTTCAGGCTTTTCTATTGAGAGTCGGGACGGCCGCTCAGTCAACGACAAGCTAGCAGAGCCAGATAGAGGACACCTCAAAATCAAACAAGAAATAGAGACAATCACACAAATCGTAAAGCAATCACAGTAGTGGTCTGACAAACGCAAAAACAGCAGGCTTAACACAGACACACTGTAACGACGAGACAATAGCACTCCTCTCATTTCAGTTAAAATAGCCCTAGCATATTTAGAAGGTGAATGCGTGTGCTGGCGCGCGCCATTCATATTTTACTTCGGAACTCAAGAGCGGAGATGGAGAAGCAAGCACAGCAGCGTTTGTATAACTGGACTCAAGTGGCAGCGCGTTTGAGCGAAGAAGGGCTGGACGAGTGGTTAGATGGCTGCAAGTCACATTTCACGAATACATGCAACGTTGTCAGGTGCCAGATGTGTGAATTAAATCTAGAGTCGCACAAGTATGAATACCGGATTATACACTGCAAGTCGACTGCCTGACAGAACTTTTCCGACCAGAAAATTTCCATTTACATTAAACATTTAATGTTCATGGCGAGCAAAAGTATTGACATGTCGGGTGACGACTAAGAGCGACGTCTTTATCAGTGGGAAGCACCATACCACCTCCGAGTCGACAAAAACGTCCAAGCTGACGCGCAGTATGAAGCGCTTGGCGACTCAAGTTTTGGGAAAACGGGCCAAGCCCAAGCATATTCGACATGACATTCTTGACAAATTTGAGCCTGAAAAGGGTGCAGCGCCGAAGCTGAGCCAAGTTCAGCATTTTATTGGTCACTACAAGCGGACTCGCCTGAAATAGAGGGATTTTGTGGAAGACATGGAGATTCTGGCTACTGGACTGAAGTATCACGACGAAATTGGCAGTATCGACCCGTTCATTTTTTGGCTACGAAGTTGAGGGGGAAAACCAAGTTTTGGAGATGGTACGGACGAGCACCCGCTTGTTGTTGGTGTGTCAACACCGTTTATGCTAAATAAACTGAGCTACGCGAACAAGCACATTTTTCACATCGATGCTACGTACAAGCTGAACCAGTCTGGATATCCAACGATTGTACTGAGGGTTTCGGATCTGGCTCGCAGTTTTCACCCTGTTGCGATTTTTATCACCTCACAAGTTACTGGACCCATTATCCATAAAGTTTTGGTGCAGCTCTTTAATATGTACTGTGTTTTGATTGAAGAACTGCCCGACATCCGGTACTGCATGGCAGATGCCGACAAAGCACAGTACAATGCTGTTCAGTCTGCCGTTGCTCTGAAGACCCGCAATCCCGAAAAGTTGGTATTCCTCATGTGTTTCTTTCGTGTTGTAAAAAACGTGGGAGAACATGTCTCGAAACTATTCGGCAAGCCGATTTCCCAGGTGTACCGGCACCTGTATTTGATGCATTTCGCGCGGTCTGAAGATGAATTTGAAAGTTTTTCAAAGAAGGCTTCGAGCGTTTGGGGTGATGACCCTGTATTCGCTAAGTTTGCGAAGTATTTCCAGAAGCAGTGTCTGGATTCAGTTTTTGCCAATTGGGCCGTGTTTTGGACTCCACCTGGTTACGCTACGACCAACAACCCAGTTGAGACTTTCAACAGGTCGATAAAACAAGACTATACCTTCTTTAGCTTGATTAAGCTTATCGGACTTATGGATCGGCTCAAGGTGATGTGTCGTCACTGGTCGCGTGATGAAAGCCCTTTTGGCTTACAAGCTACCCCTAATCGAAGGATGCTGAACCGCGTCAAATTTCGAGAGAAACACAATTGTCTGTGGACAGTTCAGCCTCAACGCACCAGCATCATGTTTCTCATGGACGGGAACACTTCAGACAATATCATGCATTTGTGTCAGCGAGAAGACCCTACACATACTGTCGACGAAAGCGCTACCTAGAAGAAGTTGTGCCCGGCGTTGAAAACGAAAAACATGAATCTGATGGAGATAGAAGATCAGCCGGTTGACGGCTGTGGAAACAAAGATTTGCCTTTGCCGGTCGTGGAATAAATATGGAGCTTGTGTGCACTCAGTCACCTGTTTGCGGCTAGCCAAACTTCCTGTCCCTGGGGTGCCCGAGCTGAAGCGAATGTTTTTCATCAGAAGGAAGCGTGTTGATGGAAGACCCGCCGCAGTGGGACCCGCGATATCGCTGGAGTAGCTTCCTAGAAAAGATCTCGATTTCATGAATATTTAGTTACATTTTGGTTTTGCACCCCTGATTGCATGTTGATGTCTCCTGCATCACTGATGCGTGACAAGCACACTGTTCTATTGGTGCAATAGATTGTATAGTACCGCAGCTTAAAAATGTTGATCTTGAAGGGGTTCCGCATTGCTCTATTTGTACCCCAACATTACTTCAACGTCATGATCTCATGATCTTAAGTTGAAGATTTGCAAATTTGGAACCTTTACCCTTTTCAATTTGCACCTCTACGTGTCCACGATTGTGTTGGTTCTATAGGAATCATGGATAGTCTAGAGAACACCCCCCCTGTGATAGGATGGTTAATCTAGAAACATTGGTTTTGTTACCTTTGATCAAATCCAGACTATTTGCAAGAAATCCTGACTTTGAATTTGTACCCCAGCTCAAACGGTTATTGTGGATTAAGAGCTATACAATGTTTTGAGATTGTTGATGCGCCCGGAAGATTAGTTATAACGCAAAGTGCAGTATACCAGACTTTAAATTTGAAAATCTTCTTTCTTGATATGAACAGGCAATCGCTGATTGTTTATCTCAATCAAAGAATATGTTTTGACGAAATTCATACTGAAAGGCAGTCATACGTTAAAATACCCGATCCACTCTATACCATACGCCGATACAAAGAAGACCATAACAATAAACGGCCACCGAGACCTAAACCATCTCGTTACGCACCAGGGGTACAAATTGAATACCCATTGTGACACTGAGTTTTGATATGGATACAAGAATACATCAGCTGTTGATTTTTCAATTGTGAGTATTATCAAACATAATTGATGTCTAAATACCTATATTGTCATGTACAAGTAGCATGCACTAAGGTTAATGATGCACATAGGGTGCAAGTATAGTCTTCTAAATTTCAACGTTGTTGAAATCGCGAGAAACTAGGTTTCCTAATGGCATTTAGATTCCAATTAGACTGTACGTTACGTCATGTTCATGGTAATGCCAACATGCATCAGCATAGTTTTGATCTATAGCGTAAATCAACTTCCAGGGTGCATTTATAGCAAACTATTTCTTGTCCATACAAATCCTCTATTGTATCTTACCATAACTTCAACTAAAAATGCAGCGTACTTCAACATACAAACTCTTGTACAAACAACATAATAACTCGATAGAAATCTATTGTATCAAACATCATATCCAGTATCTGAACTACTTTTTAGCAGCCCTGGCAGCGGCTAAGATAGCCGCTCGCTTTCTTTTTTTGAGTACCGAGTGTGTGCACTAGCGCTGCGGACAACAAAGAGAGGGTCCACGATTCTCCCTTGCAGAAATCGCTGCTTAAAATTATCCTCACTCCATTCGCGTCCCTCCATACGCGTAAAAGCCGGTAGAACTCTTAACCACGCCTCTCTCGACCCCTTGGAAACCCCAATTGTCAATCCCGATACGTACCGTAATGCAGCCCCGTGATTTTCAGCTTTCAATACGACGTTTCCGCCGATAATTCCCCACTTATCATCATCTTTCGTTTCCTTCTTATAGCCCAATAACACCGCATGGTACACGTGGTTACCCATGTAAACCACGTCTCCAGGACGTTGGCCGATCACACAAGTGAGTGGGTCCTCCAGCATCCTGTTAAAGGAATCAGCCGTTATTTTTGCGCGTATATTCCGCGCATATTTGGGGTCCCGAAAAAACACCCAGATTTTAAATGTCTGCTCCAGACATGGAGGTATGAACGCCACCGTGCGCCCATGATACACGTGCATGGCGCTTTCGCGACTGCCCATCTGACCCCAAATTTCGAGAGGGTAGACATAGGCTTCGTTGGGCTCAAAGGATAAGCGAGTCGAATAGCCAGGTAACCAGAGCGTACTCTGATCAACAGGGCCTGAACCAGACTCGTCTATATTAGCCTGAGCAGTGTCACGAATGTAGTCGATGACACGCTCATTCCTAGAGAGTTTTAGCTCCTGCCTTATATGCTCAGTGGTAATGGGCAACGCCTCGTCTTGGTAGCTCACGACGTCGTTACTTGCACCGCAGAAGACAAGTACGGCAACGTCCTGCTTCGCCACTGCGGTCAAGGAAAACGGGCCCTGTCTTTACAGGTCTTGCGACCTTTTCAGCTTTGCCAGTAGCTTCTTCATGTTAACCTTGCGACCACAAAATTCGCCCTCTGTAACGAGTTGTACCAATTTAGTGAAATGGTCCATTACGTTACAAGTTTACCGACACTAATGCAGGGTAGAGGGACGACCTGATGTGACGGCCTGGCAACAGCTAGGAGACGAGCACCGGTAGCAGCAGCAGTTGGGCGCGGGCAGCAGCGGCTGCTTGGGCGCAGGCGGCAGCGGCAGCTCGGGCACGGGAGACGCCGGCTGCTTCGGCGCGCGAGGTAAGTCTGAAACTGAATGAACACCAACCAATTATATGTTAGTGTGGTGTTCACAACACCTATTCATGCTTTGTGTGATTGTGTGACACACTGTGTGATACTCACAGATTGAGTGTGATTTTCGCATTACCTCAGCCAGATACCGTCCAGAGGATAGAAATTACCACAAAACGTCAATTTCAATGAGCAATGAAGAATAGGCATCCCAAACAATCAACGTGTTTCAGTCGTAAGTCATACACACGTCACGAGGTGGTTGGCACACGCCAGCATACATTCATACAGTGGAAGACTCGACGATCTCGACGACCGGATCTCATTTGAGGCAGCTGTCTTGCAGCGGGTATGTGTTCTCGGCGGTTGGCCCCTGGCTACCTGCGGCCTCGTCGATGTTGCAAGCACTCTCCAGCGCCTCGTCACCTTCCTTGGCCTATAATCATCACTGCCTTGATGCACGCCCCGTTCCTGATCGCTTGGTAACTACCCTGTACATTCTGCCAGAAACGAGCTGATGACCTTTCTCGTGATTATCGGTATTTGTCTTGATAATACTATGAAAAACGGTTTTTCCGAGCCATTGCTATATAGACATGTTGACCGGTATACATGTCAGATTGTTGACATGTTTGCAAAGACAGCATCGGTTGTTGAGGGGTTAAGATGTAATCATCTGAAACGTAACTGAAATAACTAAAATGCGACTATAAAGTTCTTGTCTCAGATGATCGTGTTGGAAAGGTTAGAACCAGTCTGGCTGTTGTCACAGTCTCCATACGTCTCGATGAATTCGGGCGGCGATGAGGTGCGCCAGCTGTAACTGGCGCTGCGGCATCGGTGATGGTGGAGGTGTCGGCTCGCGCTCGATTCGTGGCTGACGAACCCGTGGATTGAGACCTCAAGTGCCTCGATCTCGGCGTCAAGGCGTCGCTTGGGTTGGCGTGGCATGACAAAATGTTTTTTCCATGCCACAGCAACCCGGACAAATAGGTGTTCAGATAAGCAATATAAAGTGCGTAGCAAATACGATGGAGCTTTCTGTACTTCAACTGAATTCTCAACTTCCGCTATTTAATAACACACATTGAAAATTTCTGTGCTCAGCTATCTTCAATGAGGCGTGTGGGGATAACTTGGTCACCAGCAGGGACCCTCTGCGCATACAGATATCGTCCGTATCGATTTGAATACGTTACACTGATGTTCCTGAACCGAGGGCGAATTATATATATGTAATACCGAAAATGAAAGTAGTCTGTCGAGAATGTAATTGATCTAACCAGAATGCAAAGTATCCGAACCGAATGTAAAGTAGCCGGCAAAATAATGAAATAAGTTTTTTTTCCATCCTACAAAAATATTACGGATAGCTGTTTGAACATGCTATGTTTTGTATTCTTGACTATTTATGTCAAGACAGATTTTGGACAGCCATTTTAAGCTATGAGTACCTAATGCCAGGTTCCACACAATAGCCGGGAACTCTCTAGTGGAGGAGGCTCCCAAACCACTTGAACCAGTAGATAACCAGTTTCCTGTTGATTTAGAGCTGGGAATGGCATTTTTTGCCGGTCCTACAAGCACACACCATGGCACTGACGTGTTCGCGGTCAACAGAACGCTGGACATTTGCTCGTGGCTTTTACGGCAAATCACTCGCATCCGGCCTGGTCCTTGGGACCGTCTCGTCGCGGCTCCAGATACAATGAAACTTGTCCACGATATCAAACTTCTCCAGTGTGTGCCTTAGGTTTTCAAAGTGATGCTTGGCGATGTTGGGTGTTGTGACGGTAGTACAATCCGAGGGGGTGCGATGATAAACTCGAAAGCTGGTATTTTTTACTCCTGTCTATATTTTGCGAAGATGTGGTCCAAAGAGAGACTCGTTTCTTCCTATTAAATCGAATTTGTATGTAGTGCATGTTGTCCAAAATATATCCTTGTCCGAAATGTGTCTGGCGCAATATTTGTGTCAGACACATCGACGGTCAACTTGAAACGCGATAGCTTAGTATCGTTTTTTTAGGCCGTCTCCTACCACTACCATAATATGAAACTGTCTCACAGCATATCAAATACATTATATTTAATATGCTATGAAACAGAGCTTCATATTATGGTAGTGGTGATTATCGAGGATATCGACCTAGCATTATTGATGGCATTGGCCTCCGAGTATGGACAAATAATTATTGACTGTACAGTAAAACATTTCGTTAAGTAGCGCGTTTGTAATAGCAATATCTTCAAGGCTGCGGTCGCTTCCGCGTCTCCAATGAACTAGATAGGCATACATTAGATCATAGCGTAACGTAATTTTAGCAAATATAGCGTAGCCTTATCTACCGTCTGCGCTGAACAATACCCCTTTTTGCCAGAAAAAAACACCACCAGCGTAACCGGGTGCATGCTGTGTCCAGAAAGTGTCCTAGCAACGCTGAAAGGCGCTCGGTGATGTTAGATGTGGGGGTTATATTGGCTCGATCACAGCCATGCACCGTTGATGCAGTTCCAATAAAGCCTAGTTCGTCACTGTCTCTACCTCAGCACACAACCTGGGGTTGTGACTCATGCCAGCACGGGGTCCTGTTGCACATAATGTGTAAAAACAAAAAATGATAAACCCTTTCGCGACGAAGGGATCCATTTTGCTTCCTTTAACCGTGCTTCAACGAAGTACCCGTATGTAACGCCATTTAGGGACGCAAAAAAGCTTTATTTATGCGACTTCAAGCACAGTCTCACTATTATTTTTGTAATTGAAACATCATAGTACATAGCCATTGTGTTTTTAGTAACTGCAAATCCCATTGGATGAAATTGAAGAATGCTCATCCAAGGCCTTAAAGGAAGCAAATGCTACCTTTAAGAAATAAAAACTTCGATTTGTATACTATAGTTAAGCTGGTGGCTCGCAAAAGGGTTGGAATTTTTATTTTTGAGGTATTGAGCGTAGTGTGGCTTCACATCGATTGAGCCGTCAAAACCCATCCAGCAAACTGACATACTCGCCCTGAAGTGCATTGGGCATCAGCCACACGTCTCACCGGTACTGGTTGCTGCTGCGATTCAGCTTTTGGTACTGATAAAAGAGGAGTAGACGCGAGATCTGTGATTGCATTCTCAGCACGTTGTTCTTGAACCTCTTGGACTGGGGTGGGTGGGCCTTGACCCTGTTGATGTGGAGGTTTATCTCGATTCCCTCTGCACTGATGGGCGTTGCAGAAACTCTCTCAATCGTCTGGGAATTCCTTCGTCTTGAACATCATGTCGCAAGAATGTAATGCGCAAAGTGTCCATTGCACTGCCCTCCATTGTGACCCCATCGGGCCACATCTGAATACGCAAACGACGGAACTCTGTACTAGAGATCATATTTTAAATTGATAGCGATAGAACATTTATTTCTCGGTAGCCACAGTATTTTTAACTACAGTAGCGACAACTCTCTCTGCGACGAAACTGCTATCGATTCGGTGCATCCATCTCGTCCCCAATGAACCCTTATGCTGCATCCCCTGACTGCGACAGCCGAATCAATGAGCTGCTGCATTGCTAACAGAACAGCGTCGTGTACAGCTATTCATAGTTTCGTTACAGGTGGGTATAATGGCAGCAGGTATGATGGCGGTAGGTAAGATGGTAGCTGCAGACTGTAGCGAAACTATGAATAGATGCAGCTACCATCGGATCCTTCTCTAAATCACCCGACTGTAATCCCCAACGACGAACCAGACGCACCAGTGACTCCTGTCGAGAATGAACCTGATTACACCCAGCGCTATGTTTATGAGCGCGCAGTGCGTTGGGTCTATCATGAGGATAGCGAAATGGATGCCGAAGTGCAGTGACGCAACACAATTTAGCCGGTAAGTAATCTAACTCCTAAAGATAGGTTGGAGGCCGAGCGCCAACAGCGCAATCGACGTACTCAAATGAGGGCTCGTGAGGTAAGATCGCTTGTGTATCGTATACGATAAGACATTGTAACATTATTCTTTTAGCAGACAGAGATTTGCGGTGGTCAATTTGACAGGTGATGCCGAATCATAATGGGGCACAACTCGACGGTCATCTGCCATGCTCAGCTCGATGGACATCAGGCTCTCAGCAGGCTCTCGCAGGCTACCTAACATACTTCTTGTCTTTAAGCAAACAATATCATGACCCAACCCGTATCCTTGCGTAACCCTGATTTCCTCGCTGGACGAGGCGTGTCGGTGATGTTTTTGTGCGTTCACAGGGGGGATGTCCACCTCGTCCGCGCGCTCTTCGTCCTGAATCGCGTTCCTCCTGGGTAACAATTTCTAGGGCCGTCACGATCAGGACGCATTGGCGGCGACAGGGACGAATTGGTAGGAAGTAGTAGGACGACTTTGAGGCGCTGCTTCTGGAAGCCCAGTTCGCGGCCTCGATATTTGCGGCGTTTGCCATGCCGTAAAGACCCGCGCGGCCCATCGACGTAGCGGCGCTAGCAGCACGTAGGACGCATTGGAGGTGACTACGACGATGTGATAGTAGTAGGACGCCTTTGCAGCGCTACTGGCCTCGATGGTGGTGGCGTTCGCCACGCCGAAGACTCTCACTAAGCCCATCGACTTGGCGGCGCTAGCAGCACGGCGGATGCATTGGCGGCGACGGTGGCAATTGGTAGTAAGTAATACGACGACTTTGAGGCGCTGCAGCTGGAAGCCCAGTTCACGGCCGCGATGTTGGTGGCGTTCGCCACGCCGTAGAGACTCACTGAGCCCACGACGTGGTGACGCTTGCAGCACGGCGGACGCATTGTCTGAAGGTGGTCACGTTGACGGTGGCGATGTTCCAACTGATTGCGATAAATTACAACGAGTCGTCAAAGCAAGGCATAGTTTGCTAATTATGAGTATATATGGGTCTCTAATCGTTACTTTAATCCAAGTAAACGTTCATTCACGGGAAGTGCGCTTTGCGCGTACAGATCTCTTAGGTCCTCTAAAAACACCCAATGTTCAATATCTATCCGAACGAATGTTTTTGACCAGTGGCCATACTTATAGACCGTTACGATCAGGACGAATGAACGCTTATCGGCTCCGTGTAGGCATTTGTAAGCTTATATAAACGGTATTGGGTATATTATTTGTTTGCATTATTTGCAAATGTTATGTTGATCTCGTTCTCGAAGCCAAGGTGCACAGGCCCGGTGAGCCCCGCGCATTTGCGCTTCAAGTGTCTGTATATATCAAGAGGCTGAACCTTTGTATGCCTGCCCCCAGAGTACACCGTTGTCGTGCCCACTGTAACAAAGCCGATGAACCCGATCATCGGATGCAAATGACCGAGTTGTAGGCTTTGAGAAAAACAGAGACGAAAACATTGGCTTCCTGTATAACTATACTGTAGCAAAAATATGGTTCTCACTCTAAGGCGGCACGGACCTAGCCCTAACCTACGTAATGGAGAATATCACGACAGCGACGGAAAGTGTGGAAGTGGACTGCATTATACATAAACAGTACAGTTGTCGTCATGACCAGCTCAGTTTCTTAGCCAGAACTGGCGTGATGTGAGAAAATATTATATCAATAACAATAGCTGAACCGTCCCATGCTGTGCAGTCGTTGTGCCTTAATATTACAAAACGACCGCACACATCACATATGCATAGGAAGGTTCAGCGGTAAGCAAATCACGGAGGTGGCAGAGGCAGCAGCTGAGGTTGCCCCCCCCCCCCCGCCCTCTCGCACTTCTGCAACAGGCAAGAATAGAGTTCTGCCGCAGGCGGGCTCGAATGAGGGCTCGTGAGGTAAGATAGCTTGTGTATATCGTATACGATAAGACATTGTAACATTATTCTTTTAGCAGACAGAGATTTGCGGTGGTCAATTCGACAGGTGATGCCGAATCATAATGGGGCACAACTCGACGGTCATCTGCCATGCTCAGCTCGATGGACATCAGGCTCTCAGCAGGCTCTCGCAGGCTACCTAACATACTTCTTGTCTTTAAGCAAACAATATCATGACCCAACCCGTATCCTTGCGTAACCCTGATTTCCTCGCTGGACGAGGCGTGTCGGTGATGTTTTTGTGCGTTCACAGGGGGGATGTCCACCTCGTCCGCGCGCTCTTCGTCCTGAATCGCGTTCCTCCTGGGTAACAATTTCTAGGGCCGTCACGATCAGGACGCATTGGCGGCGACAGGGACGAATTGGTAGGAAGTAGTAGGACGACTTTGAGGCGCTGCTTCTGGAAGCCCAGTTCGCGGCCTCGATATTTGCGGCGTTTGCCATGCCGTAAAGACCCGCGCGGCCCATCGACGTAGCGGCGCTAGCAGCACGTAGGACGCATTGGAGGTGACTACGACGATGTGATAGTAGTAGGACGCCTTTGCAGCGCTACTGGCCTCGATGGTGGTGGCGTTCGCCACGCCGAAGACTCTCACTAAGCCCATCGACTTGGCGGCGCTAACAGCACGGCGGATGCATTGGGGGCGACGGTGGCAATTGGTAGTAAGTAATACGACGACTTTGAGGCGCTGCAGCTGGAAGCCCAGTTCACGGCCGCGATGTTGGTGGCGTTCGCCACGCCGTAGAGACTCACTGAGCCCACGACGTGGTGACACTTGCAGCACGGCGGACGCATTGTCTGAAGGTGGTCACGTTGACGGTGGCGATGTTCCAACTGATTGCGATAAATTACAACGAGTCGTCAAAGCAAGGCATAGTTTGCTAATTATGAGTATATATGGGTCTCTAATCGTTACTTTAATCCAAGTAAACGATCATTCACGGGAAGTGCGCTTTGCGCGTACAGATCTCTTAGGTCCTCTAAAAACACCCAATGTTCAATATCTATCCGAACGAATATTTTTGACCAGTGGCCATACTTATAGACCGTTACGATCAGGACGAATGAACGCTTATCGGCTCCGTGTAGGCATTTGTAAGCTTATATAAACGGTATTGGGTATATTATTTGTTTGCATTATTTGCAAATGTTATGTTGATCTCGTTCTCGAAGCCAAGGTGCACAGGCCCGGTGAGCCCCGCGCATTTGCGCTTCAAGTGTCTGTATATATCAAGAGGCTGAACCTTTGTATGCCTGCCCCCAGAGTACACCGTTGTCGTGCCCACTGTAACAAAGCCGATGAACCCGATCATCGGATGCAAATGACCGAGTTGTAGGCTTTGAGAAAAACAGAGACGAAAACATTGGCTTCCTGTATAACTATACTGTAGCAAAAATATGGTTCTCACTCTAAGGCGGCACGGACCTAGCCCTAACCTACGTAATGGAGAATATCACGACAGCGACGGAAAGTGTGGAAGTGGACTGCATTATACATAAACAGTACAGTTGTCGTCATGACCAGCTCAGTTTCTTAGCCAGAACTGGCGTGATGTGAGAAAATATTATATCAATAACAATAGCTGAACCGTCTCATGCTGTGCAGTCGTTGTGCCTTAATATTACAAAACGACCGCACACATCACATATGCATAGGAAGGTTCAGCGGTAAGCAAATCACGGAGGTGGCAGAGGCAGCAGCTGAGGTTGCCCCCCCCCCCCCCCCGCCCTCTCGCACTTCTGCAACAGGCAAGAATAGAGTTCTGCCGCAGGCGGGCTCGAATGAGGGCTCGTGAGGTAAGATAGCTTGTGTATATCGTATACGATAAGACATTGTAACATTATTCTTTTAGCAGACAGAGATTTGCGGTGGTCAATTCGACAGGTGATGCCGAATCATAATGGGGCACAACTCGACGGTCATCTGCCATGCTCAGCTCGATGGACATCAGGCTCTCAGCAGGCTCTCGCAGGCTACCTAACATACTTCTTGTCTTTAAGCAAACAATATCATGACCCAACCCGTATCCTTGCGTAACCCTGATTTCCTCGCTGGACGAGGCGTGTCGGTGATGTTTTTGTGCGTTCACAGGGGGGATGTCCACCTCGTCCGCGCGCTCTTCGTCCTGAATCGCGTTCCTCCTGGGTAACAATTTCTAGGGCCGTCACGATCAGGACGCATTGGCGGCGACAGGGACGAATTGGTAGGAAGTAGTAGGACGACTTTGAGGCGCTGCTTCTGGAAGCCCAGTTCGCGGCCTCGATATTTGCGGCGTTTGCCATGCCGTAAAGACCCGCGCGGCCCATCGACGTAGCGGCGCTAGCAGCACGTAGGACGCATTGGAGGTGACTACGACGATGTGATAGTAGTAGGACGCCTTTGCAGCGCTACTGGCCTCGATGGTGGTGGCGTTCGCCACGCCGAAGACTCTCACTAAGCCCATCGACTTGGCGGCGCTAACAGCACGGCGGATGCATTGGGGGCGACGGTGGCAATTGGTAGTAAGTAATACGACGACTTTGAGGCGCTGCAGCTGGAAGCCCAGTTCACGGCCGCGATGTTGGTGGCGTTCGCCACGCCGTAGAGACTCACTGAGCCCACGACGTGGTGACACTTGCAGCACGGCGGACGCATTGTCTGAAGGTGGTCACGTTGACGGTGGCGATGTTCCAACTGATTGCGATAAATTACAACGAGTCGTCAAAGCAAGGCATAGTTTGCTAATTATGAGTATATATGGGTCTCTAATCGTTACTTTAATCCAAGTAAACGATCATTCACGGGAAGTGCGCTTTGCGCGTACAGATCTCTTAGGTCCTCTAAAAACACCCAATGTTCAATATCTATCCGAACGAATATTTTTGACCAGTGGCCATACTTATAGACCGTTACGATCAGGACGAATGAACGCTTATCGGCTCCGTGTAGGCATTTGTAAGCTTATATAAACGGTATTGGGTATATTATTTGTTTGCATTATTTGCAAATGTTATGTTGATCTCGTTCTCGAAGCCAAGGTGCACAGGCCCGGTGAGCCCCGCGCATTTGCGCTTCAAGTGTCTGTATATATCAAGAGGCTGAACCTTTGTATGCCTGCCCCCAGAGTACACCGTTGTCGTGCCCACTGTAACAAAGCCGATGAACCCGATCATCGGATGCAAATGACCGAGTTGTAGGCTTTGAGAAAAACAGAGACGAAAACATTGGCTTCCTGTATAACTATACTGTAGCAAAAATATGGTTCTCACTCTAAGGCGGCACGGACCTAGCCCTAACCTACGTAATGGAGAATATCACGACAGCGACGGAAAGTGTGGAAGTGGACTGCATTATACATAAACAGTACAGTTGTCGTCATGACCAGCTCAGTTTCTTAGCCAGAACTGGCGTGATGTGAGAAAATTCTCTGGATTTTATCCAGAGTAGTTGGGGCGATACGAGTGCTCGTGCAATTCTCTATACAGCAGTATAAATAGTATAGATCTATAATATGCCCGGACGATTATGTATAGACACCGACCTGTTATGTTTTATACCTGTGCAGATAGTATATTATCCAGCTGCGTGTTGCCTGTGTCTTTTAGCGGCAACGTTCGCGTAACATGATCAGTTGAATGTTGCTCGAGGCGTTTAGCGTTAACTTTCGCGCAACAGGAAAGGTCACGTGTTGCTTGAAAGATCTGAACAGCATAGAAAGAATCTGTCGGATGGCATCATGTCTTGCGAAGTGATGGCATTTTAGCGACTCGTTGCTTCGTCAACTACAGCAAGCTTACACGGATAAGCAGCGTCGCGAAGCCATAACCACCGTTGCTGGCATGCATGGGTGTGTTGACAACTAACGCCGAGCGTGTCAGCGCCGGCACCACGAGTCTATGTGTGGACAAGAGCGCTGTCGAGCAGCAGTGGTTGCTGACCCTGTCTGCATCACTCGCTATATAGTTGGAGCCTCCCTGCGAGGCTCGCAGGAAGAGCTCCACCGCTGTGTATCCATACTGTCCGAGCCTCTGACACGGAGCCCGATGTTCAAATTGGACACCGTGTCGCACGGAGGGGTGTACGCGGTTGCGCCGCTGCATTGTATTCATAGCTTTCGATTTGCGGAACCACTTGCGCTAGATTTCCTACAATGCTTCACGCCACCACAAGAGGCACTAGCAGAAACCAATAGGCTGGGGTTAGTAGTACTTGCTGAAATAGTACACCTCGGTAATACTCGTACCCGATTTTTGGGGTAGTAGTGATACTACTACTGTGTAGTACGGTATTCAATATGAGTGATACTATGATATCATCAGCTCAGTACTATAGTACTATTCAAGTAATACTTTTGAAGGACCGCAGCTCGGGTAGTAGTGGAGTAGTACTACTAATATTGCTAATACTACTACCCAATTGTTGGTATCTCTACTAGTAGTAGTTTATCTTCAATTTCGAAGCCCCAATAGTTCCGGTAATACTACTACCCAGTTTTTTGGGGCTACTATTATTAAATAACCCCTGGCGGTAAGCTTATGATAAAATCCAGAGCTTCTCCGTGCTTCAGCACGGCTTAGTATTATATCAATAACAATAGCTGAACCGTCCCATGCTGTGCAGTCGTTGTGCCTTAATATTACAAAACGACCGCACACATCACATATGCATAGGAAGGTTCAGCGGTAAGCAAATCACGGACGTGGCAGGGGCAGCAGCTGAGGTTGCCCCCCCCCCCCCCCCCGCCGCCCTCTCGCACCTCTACAACAGGCAAGAATAGAGTTCTGCCGCAGGCAGAAATAGCACAAGTCCACTAATTCTGCCTGCGACAGCTACACACGGTAATTCGAGCGTTATCACAAACACCTCCTTCCTACTGCTACGGCTGCATGGAGTTGAAGCAAGATCCCGCCGCTCCACCCGCCGATCAGCAAAGCACAGTCACAAGAGCAGATGCTGAAACGAACAAGGGCGTCGTCTAGTTCTACTGTGACTCCGAAATGACCCGCAAGAAAATGAAAAAGAAGAACAAACCGTTCAGCACCGCCAAAACGCGCTAGGCCTGCTACAAGCATCTAAGAAAGCATGTTCGCAACTCCGTAGCGGTCTACCATGACCAATCTATGCATACAGATTTTTTTATGGATTTCAAGAGTTTGTGCCCCACACAAGTACACGTCATTGGTGTTACAGGCTCTAACAGCGGGGTAGAAGTTGATGATCATTCCATCAACACATGCACCACCTGCGGAATACAGCCATTTGCTCGACTCATAAAAAGAGTTCTGAACGGACGGATCACGACGAATCTCTGAGTGCGAGATCCCCCTGCACCTTCGTTTCCCCGACTACGGCAAATTGGATGCATGTGCGTGCGTGCGGACTCATTTCGCGAAGTGCGTAGCAATGCTGAAGCTGGTGTATAATGTACACGTGCTGATTGTGCAATGGGCGATGCTCTAACAACACGTATTAGCTACGAAGAAGTAGATCTAGTCGTGAATCAGTTTGGAAATGGAGTCCTCAGTTTATAGTTCACCCTAACCGGCTGTATCATTGGTGAGTACATTGACATTCCTTCCACCCATGACTTTGACCAAGACCAAACGGTTAGGAGTGACTACGCATTGCAGTTGCAGACTAGGGTGTCGCGGAAAAAAGTTAACATCGACGCTAAGGAATGTGTGTGTGTGTGTGGGGGGGGGGGCAAACGCGCTTCATTAACCACTCTTGTTTTCCTGCATCTTCGACGAAGCACGCTACAGAAAAACTACTAAAGTGTTGGTTGTCACTGTTAAATCCATCTGCGCTGGAGAGGATGTCATCGGTAGCTACAAGGGCTTGCTATGGTTGACTTGCGCTTGTGGTTTAGACAAGAGTAAGGTTACATAATTAGTGACTACTTTTGTAAACTCAGGTTACAGTACGGTTTTAGGATTGGCTGTATTTGAATACATTCTCATTGGACAATATCGGATAATTTAGCGATATATACTAGCCAATCATTCGGTAATTCAGCTCGACACAATTACGCCGGAATGTCGTAATTGTGCACCTATCTGCAGTCTATACATATTGTTACATAGCATTTTCCACAATCGCTTCCTTTTCAGAGTAATCTAAATTCGAATGTAATGCGCGTGCACGTGGTATGGCCATTGCGGTGCAGTTCGGTAACCTGTACGCATGGAACTACACAAAGCAAAGCCGGGCTTTGTCGGATGGAGCACGGCTAAAGCAGGCCACGAAGTGGCTGCGTGGGCGCGGAGGCTTTCGTCTTCGCAGGTTTTGGCTAAAGCTGTCAGAATCGTAGCGTAGTGCTCGTATGGAACAGTCCCCGGATACAAAGTTCCCTTGCGAAACCGGTTGTATCATTGATGGGTGCTTCAACTACGCACCAGTGGAGCGTGCGCGTGATAACGAGTCTCAAGTGCGGCGACCTGCAATCTCTATTCAAGCGGACTGGACTCCTCAGCCGCTGGAAACCAGTACTGTATGCGATAAAGAAGCATACCTCCAAGACCAGTATATCCGACTCCGTAAAGCATATTTAAAGTACCACAAAGAAGCCACAGCGGAAGAACTTGTCCGATTGAGTTTGACTATAACATGGGGACAAGACCTCCCTTTTAAATACTGCTGTATCTGTCGTCGAGCATGCTATTCTCCACGCGCGCTCCCAGGGCAACAAGTGAAGAGGTGCCCTTAGCTGTAGACACTCGTATCAGCTATGTGTTAGCTGGAATTGTGGACGTGACTCGCTTCGATCCGAAGCGTGGATTGCCTGGGGAGAGACCAAGCCAAGCTTTGGCTGGTGCCAGAACTAAGCAGATTGATAGAGATTATCTAGATGCGGCGCATGATGTTTTGGGCTAAATCAAGCTGTGATGATGATCCAGCTTTGTTGACCACCTTGTTTTCGGCAAGGTACCACCTCGAAACGATTACTTCCACGCCTTTTAGGTTGTCTGTAAGAAAATAATATCTTTAGAAACACTTGGGCATAGTGCGCCGTATTCAGCTGACCTGGATAATCAATATCCGTGTAACTACATTGAAGCTGCTGACCAGTTGCATACAGTGAACTTCCTTTCAAGTTGTAATTATCAATATTGAGTGTTTTAGCTTCACAGATGTGTGGGAGTTATAGCAACCACAACTTGAATCACGACAACCTACACATTGGATGTGTGGATAAGCGTTTAGCACTTGCGACGTGTACGTTTAAGGTCTTGCCTGTGTATACTATACTTATATTTCAAGAAGTACACGAGCCAGTCACCATGCACGAAGAAGACACTGTGCTTTCCGCTACGCTGCTCGACTTCATCCACGCCGAGGATATAACTGTGTTTATCGCAACACCTGCCGTGCCGCGCCCAGTGTTTTCACTAAAGGGAACCTTTAATCTTAATGTTTTCAGCGATGGGGGCTGCCGTTTAACTTCCGCTTCTGGAGGGCCGACGTGATCCGACTGTATAAGGGTCTACATCTGCACGATGCCTACAAGCTGCCAAGTCGTGTTCGAGCGGGTGGCGTGGAGTGGCTTTGCCTTATGCTTCGCCGACAACCGTACCATGGGCGGTACAGCGGCCTTGGTATTCTGGTTGGTAGGTCACCTACCACTCTGTGCTTCATCTTCCGCTTTATGGTGAACCTAATCTACTCAAAGTGAGCTGGATCACTGAACGCCTACCAAACCTAGCTTAATAGGGCCTTAAATTGTATCTCTAAAATTGTCTCTAAATGCAAATTGTGTAGAGGTCGCTATATGTGAAAGGTCGATCTGATATGCGGTCCAGTTGCTATAAAAGGGTGGTCTATACTAACCTCAAGTGTAAATTTATGCAATTGCACAATGAAAGGGCTAAGTGACCTCTCGTTAACTCAGACGTAAAAATCGTCTTAAATTTATTTCAGAGCTAAGGAGGGATCCGAGTGGACGTCCTATTCCTCAAAAACACTATGATCTGGTAATTTATGGGTGATAGCTGATACTAGTTCATAGAGGTCTCGTGGAAAAACTATGAAAGTACTCTACGGTTACTTTCAAGAATCTTGATACCCTCTGAATATGATAAATTACTGGGATGTTGCTTGTAACGTCCACCTCGTCTAGGTACGAGTTTTGGAGGTTGCGCGAAGGGATCATCCGTTGTGCCACCATCTGTTGCACTTCTTCAGTACGTATATGATACGAGTTGCCTACACATGCAAATGCACAGGCTAATTTATATATTGGATTGTTTTACTAAGATAGAAAATACTGATAAGGTTTGCTGCTACTTTGTTCACGTGGTGCGTCCCTCCACCAAAGTGCATTTAGAACTGGTTTGGGACTATACTTACATTTTAAACACAGCGACTGGCACGATGCAGATGGTGCGGCTGCGAAGCAGGCGCACCAGATGCTCCTCTTGGTCCATGGTATGTGAACACGAAGAAATGTAAACCACTGGCGATGGTAGAGAAAAAAATGTAGTACTACGTATGATGGACAACAAACAATACAGTTTCTAGCAACTTTCTAAATTTCAGAGCTTCTTCGTGCGAAGTGCGACTTTGTCGTCTGAGTAAATATAAGTTTTCTTAAATATATTTATGCGGGCTCTTACGATGTTTTTGGTAGGCGTCCACTGGCACTTGAATGTGGCGTGTTGAGCTTTGCCCGTTGAAGCGCTTACGCTGACGCTGCTCGTGGAAGACCAATAAGGTTATGTATTGTGTGCCATTGCGCGTCTGACACACGACTAGAGGCACAGCTATAATGGACACAAACGAAAGCATGCATTGAAGTTTCAAGGCGTGATGGCACCGGGCGGATTTTTACGGGCCGGGACTGTTGCTGACCGCCGCCATTACATCTACCTAGTTCGCGAAAGCCGTCTCCTTCAGCGATTCGAAGGTGAGTGAGGTGAGGTCTTTTGCCCCAGTGTACCCAAACCGATCAGCACTACAGGTGGGTACAAAGGGTCTTGTCTTACACGAAGTCAGGTAGCTTTTAACTGCGCAATGAGCGCTGTCCGTGTCTCGGTTGAGTGGGGCTTTGGAGGAATAAATTGACTTTCGCCTTACGTGAATATGAAGGTTGCTTTAAAACTGCTGCTTTCTTCAGTCGGAAAGTACACACATGAAAGTACACACATGATGGCAACGCTTCTGACGAACATCAGAAACTGCGAAAACCCAAACCAGATTTGTCGATTCTTTAAAGTTACCCCACCTACCCTAGATGATTACATCGCACTAGTTATCCTAGCTGTGGAGGACAAGTCGTAAAAGCTTTCGGCACCTTAATAAAATTCATGCGCTCCTGCCTTTCTAACGCTAAGCGTTCCTTTTCTAAAGCTAGGCGCTTCTCTTCGTTAGCAACCTTTCATAGTTTCACTGGCCTTGCAAACTCGACACTCTCTTTGACGTGCCCCAATAACTGAACGAGTTGTGCTTGCTTTTCTTCTTACCCATGCCCTCCATCATTTCGTCGCGCATCGTGTCTGCGCGGTCAGCGTCCTTCTCTTTTGCTCCTTTGCCTGCTTCTTCACATCGCGAATGACTTCCGAGTTCTCAAACACCTCGAATACGATGGCGAGCAAGTCGTCTCACTCTGTTTAATCTTTGTCGATACCACTGGCGGCAGCGCTTTTGGCCATCTTGGCCTTGAAATGGGAGAGCAGAAGCGTACAGCGCTCTCGACAGCGACGTGCGACTACGTCTAGCCCCAGTGCTGCAGCAACTTTGGCTCACGCAGCTGTTTTGGTGCCGTGGTCCGCTTGAAACGGGTTGGTGGTCAAGATCTCCTGCAGCAGGGTCCCATCGGGGCAGTCGTCAAAATGCACGTGGATCTTGCGCTTGTTGGGTGCGCGGGGGGATTCCATCTTCGCTTGGGTTGGTTGATTGGCGAGTGCATTCACGGTCACGAGTGCGCTATACGTGGTCGGTTGCTGAGCCGAATATATATACGCTAGTATACGACGTTGTATATAGCATGAGCCAACATGTGGTGGGGGCTCTTCCCGTTCCAAACAACTAAGGACGAACATCGGAGGCTCGTCTCTATCTTCGCGCGGGGGAAGCTAGGCCGCCACACGTTTGTTAGCGGTTTGCTGAACCACTCGGGGGGGTCGGTAAAGGATAAGAAAGCAATCACTTCGTGTTATCGCGTAATACTTGAAGCAGGTGGCAAGTTACATACAATGAGCTGCCGCCTTTCAAGGTGTAACTCTTAATAATGACGATGGGGGGGGGGGGCTCGAAGTAGCTTATAAGGTGGCATCGAGAAGACACACAAGGCGGTATCGCAGAGTACGCGTGTAAGTGACTTGAAGCTGGTTGCATGTTAAACACAATGCAGTATATATTGTGGCACGATTCCGCTTTTTAGTGATGGGGAAGGAGCTCGTTGATAGATTTGTCATTGATATGACAGAGCTGAACCTGCTTGTGGGGGGGGGGGGGGGTCGTTCTACTGCATGGTTCCCTCGCGTAATAATCCTGTTCGCCAGCTTGCGTTTGTCGTTAGGGTTTACAAATTGTCGCCGGTACAAAGCACACAGCAAGTGGACGCACGAACCAATTTTCGATGGTATTTAGACGGACACCATCGAAGAACCATATTAACTTCCCAGCCGTCTGGATGTTGATGTAGGACTTTTATTCTTTCATAGTTGCTACCCATCTGCGCAATGATTCATGCTACAGCTCGACCAGGTAGGAGGGTGCGGTAGTAAAGTGATCGATCTCGATGAGACGACCATCACCATCATTTAGGTTGCTCTCCTTCTTAACTTATCGATAGGTGTCGTAGTCGTTTGAATGGACGCAAATCTGCGAACTCGTCCGAACGATAGTCGCACATCAGTCGTCTGGAGATAGTCCCGCTTAATCACTTTGTTGACGCTCCACCAGGAGTGTAAGCATGAGCCAAGTGTCTTTGCCTAAGACGTGAGCTGACTGACAGCACCGCCTTTGCTCTTGTTTGCTCGTTCTCCGTGATCACTGTCAAAGACGCAGTTCGAGCCAACAACTGGCGATGGATTCGAGCATTCCACGCAGCTTGCGGCCTTGCAGATATCGAGGAGCTTTGAAGTCGACGCGTCGGAAGCTGTTCCTGGTACAGACTTACCCCTCGGTATGCATCGGAGTGTGTCAATGTGATTTGACAGGGAATCAATAACAAGGATCGGTTATTTGTGCTGAATGACCGCTGAATTCCCCCTATTATTGATCGGATATGACAGGCTATCAGAAACTAAGGGTGCATATATTAAGGGTACGTCTGCAGCAGACGCAGACTGGCAATCAGAACTACACATCCACATACAAAGCCGTGCTGCGCCCGGGGAAGCTCTGGATTTGGTATAAGCTTAGGTCCTACCTACAGCGTACTTCTTTTAAATAGTAAGCTTAGTATGTTTTTGAAGTTTTGAATTTGAAGTAAGGTAGATTAATTAACGGCGAGGTTCTATACCTATATACCCCCATTCTTTCACCGGACATCTCTATTGCTGTAATTTTAGCGGCCGGGTGTTTCAGTGTCTGTGGGGGACGAACACAGCGACGCAAAGCTGCATTCATCTTTATAGCTGCAATTTCAGCTGCTGGGGTGGTTAGTGTCTATGGGGGACCTCCATAGCGACGCAAAGCTACATTTACATAATAAAGCAATGCCCAGAGTCAAGGCTTCGTATCGAGGTTCTTCATGACCTCCGTGATCACGGCGCTCGCCCTACTTGAGCTCGTACGTAAGCGCCTCCACCGCATCCACGTGACCCACCGTCGTGTTGGGGCACGACGTGAGCTGCGCCTGCAGCAGAATGCACTGGTCGATGTACTACTTGGGGGCGGCGAGAAGCCCACTTCAAGCCGTCATGGCGTGAGCCTTGGAGAAAGCGTTCACCAGCAGGATGCGCTCGAACATACCCGGCAGTGTCGCTTGCGCTCGGGCACGCCCTCGTCCTGGCACAGCAGCTGCTTGTCGATCTCGACCAAGATGACCACGACGTGGCAGAACTGTGGCTTGCGCAGCACAGCGGTGATCCGCTCCAGGTGCTCGCGGTTGCTCAGCGTGCCGGCCGGGTTGCTCGGGATACACAGGATGGTGGCCTTGGCGTCAGGGTGTGCCGCCATCGTCTTCTCGAACTCCGGCGGGTTGATCAGCCTCGAGCGTCGTGTAGAGCGGAATAGCTTCCGCGTACACGAGCTTGACGATCTCTGGGTCGTTGAGCCAGTACGGCGTCGGGATGATCGATCGCGTTCTGGCCGGGACGACACACCGTGTACAGCAGCTGATACATCGACTGCTGCGCGCCGTTGGACACGAGCACCTCCGTGGTCGGGTCGTACTTGAGGCCCTTGGCCTTCTCCAGGTATGTCGAGTCTCGAGCTAAGCTGCCTCATCTCGACTCGAAATGAGGCCGCTTAGCGCCGGCCGCGAGCACGCGCTCGTGCGGGTCGTAGTTGGCCTCTCAAACGCAGAGCGACCAAAACTTCTTGCTCGGCCTCCATTTGCTTGGTCTGACCGTGGATCAGTATGGTATTGTACGCTCAGCTCCGCTGTGGATGCTGCACGAGCTTCTCAGGATTGATGTACCGGGTACTTCAAGAGCATTTCTGTAATATCTATATGAGTGTTGCTCGTGTGAGTGAGTATCATGACCATCATTCAACTGAAGGTGTATTGAGTTACAAGCAACATCGCATTATGTACTTAAATGACTGCACGCCATTGATATGGTTTTGCTTGTCAAGTGTTGCAATCATATAAAGATTCAGACCTCCGGGTGAGATCAATGTAACAACTCTGGATTAAATCCGGAGAATTCAGGGCCCAAATCTGGCGTTCGCCGGCGGTATGGGCTGCACTGCCAGTGGACCAGTGATGACTCGAGGGGGAAGCCGGCGGGCCTGTTCTCACCTCCGTCATTCGCTCATCCCCCCCCACCGTCCGAGGCCTACACATCACTAAATCACCATCTGCATCCAGTGCAACACGTCGACGCCCATGACTGCCACGATGCTGCGCTGCGGCTGGACTCGATCCTCGAGTACATCCACGACCCGCTGCAGTCGTCGCTCACGGACACGAGCGCGTACGTGCGCAAGACGGGCGTCATCGGCATCCTGAAGGTCTACTCGCTCAACCCGGAGATCATCAAGGAGAGCGACATGATCGACACGCTATACAACATGATCCGTGTCACGAGTCCTTGCTGGTTAAATTGGAACTGATGAGATTGTTGAGATAGATTTCTAGCTGAACGCTATCCTACCGAAGTTCCTCTGCCTCGATGGTCTATCTCTCTGATGTGCATGTGTAGGTGAGATCAAGCAGACGTAGACGAAGCTCAAGCAGTTGTCTGCTTGCGAGAGTCTCCACGTTGGGTCTTATCTGGTAGCTCACAGTCTTCCCCACGCTGGTCCTTGTAAGGGACGACACGGCGGATGTGAACCGTCTCGGTGTATCGCCCCTTATCAATTACCAGCGTTCCGTTGTCGCGAACGGCAAGCACCGTGTAGGGACCGTCGTACAACGTCGTCAGCTTGGAGTTGATGTTGCCGTCGCGTTTCAGCAGGGTACGATTCCCTGGCTGGTATGTCCACGCGCGTCGCCCTGCATTCTCGCGCAGGTTGTTCTTTCGCACTTGCTCTATCTTTCGAGCGTGCTGCGCGTGCCGGTCGGCGGTGTGTTCCAAGTCGAAGATCATATCGCGGCCGAATGTTGCTTGTGCTGGTGAAACACCGAGCATGGAGTGCACCGACGCTCTCAATGCGAACGTTGCGTTGTGTAGGAAGTTCTCCCAGTCATCGTGCGTGACGATCTCTTGCGTCCTCATCTTGTCGCCGATCATGCGATGCAGTCGTTCGATGATGCTGTTGGCCTGCGGGTTACGTGTGGTTGTCGGCACTGCTGCGATACCGTAGCTCTCAAGCAGCTCGAAAAACTCCTTTTTAAACTCGGTGCCTTGGTCGTAGATCACACGACCAGGGCGGGGGTATCTGCACAGCCAAAGTCGGTCGAACAGGTAGGCATTCTCGTTGCTGGATGCGTCGATCACTGCTTGCATTTCCACTAGTCGAGTGGTGGTGTCGATCGTTGTGACAGCTCTGAATGTTTGTTCGCCATACGGTCCGATGGAGTCGATCGCCACTTCGAACCATGGTCTCGTCACTACAGGCTTCTCCGGCAACTTGCCGTACTTGACCGTAGGATGTTTGTTTTTCGTGCAAATGAGGCAGCTGCGGACGTACTTCTCGACGTCGCGCACCATACCGGCCCACGTCAATGCTTTTTGCATCGTCTTCAACATGGCCGTCACACCGGGGTGGATAAGCCACTCGTGGTAAGCAGCAATGATGGGAGTCTGTAGACTCGAGGGGGTGATGATTCGGCCCGTGTTGCTGTCCACTTGCAGCTCCACGCCGTTAATCTCCTTCGTCATGGCGCTTTTCAGCGTCGCTGTGCCGTCTCGCTTCTGACAGCGAGCAATTTCCCGTAGATCAACGTTGCTGATGGTAGTCAAGTCCATAGCAGTGACTGCAAACAGTGTCTCCTGCTGCTGGGCGTCCGAGTCATCAGCACGGGGTAGTCGTGAAAGGGTGTCGGCGACGACATTGTTTTCACCCTTCACGTAGTGTAGCTCCGGCCCAAACTCTTCGATTTCAAGTCGCCACCGTAGCATTTGCACGTTTTGATCGTTCCGTAGGTCAGGTTAAGGTGATCAGTGTGGATGTGGACCTCGTGTCCAAGCAGCATCGTCCTGTACTCCTGCAACACCAATTTGATACTCAGCAACTCGAGCTTGTTGGCTGGGTACTTCTTTTGCGCGTCGTTGCACTTCTTAGACCAGAACGCAAGGGGTCTTCCACCCTGCAAAATCACTGCGCCAAGCTGGTAGCCAGAGGCATCAGTGTGCACATGGAACGGTTTGCTGTAGTCCGGGAACGCCAACTCGACCGTCTGCATCATTGCGGTCTTCATTCGTGCAAATGCTGCTTCATGTTCCCCGGACCACCGGAACGGGATTGAGGGCGACATCAATGCCGTCAGGGGTGAGAGAATTGCAGCTCGTCGGGGCCACATGTCCCTGTAATAGTTGACCATGCCAATGAACCGCCTCAATTCACGGCGCGTGCGCGGCGACGCGATATTCGCAATCGTCTCCACCTTGTTGTGCAGTGGTTGAATCCCTGTGGTACTGATCCTGTAGCCCAGGTAGTCCGTCGACGTCGTGAACAACTTCGACTTACGAGGGTGGATCGTCAGGCCAAACTCCTCGAAGCGCTCAAACACGCGTCGCAAAAATTCCAGGTGCTCCTCAAAACTGTCCGACAGTATCCATACATCATCCAGGTACGCCCAAACTCCATCCAGATCGCCCAGCATCATGTTCATAATCGACTGGAACTCATCTGGTGCAGTGCTCACTCCCATAGGTAAGCAGCCGAACACGTGTGGAGTAGCGCCTTCACAGAAAACCAAAGTCTTCCGTAAGTTCGTCCTCGCACAAACTCGTCGCGTCGGTATCGCTGGCGCGTCGAGTATTTTCCCGGTACTTGAGTAGCGTATCTTCGTAATTCAGGCCCAAGTCTTCGCAGGCTTCAGAGTTGGGGGGGGGGGGGGGGGGGGCTCTTGGTTGACGCTTGTTCCTTGTCGTAGGGCGTCGAGCCTCGGGCGCGCGGCGTTATCGGGCCGGCGTTTCCTTGGCGTTCCCGTCGGGCGTGCGGCGTTATCAGGCCGGCGTTTCCTGGGGCTTGTGTGGCGTTATCGGGCCTACACGGGGGGTCTTGTGCACGGCGGTTATCAGGCCAGTGCGGTCCTTCGCCTAGGCAGCGTGTTATCGGGCGCCACCTAAACGGTATACGTTTAACGTGCCGTTGTCTGGCACGGGTCTGTGGGGGGGGGGTGAGCACCCGAACCAGCAAACGACGGGGGGCCGCGATATCGGGGCGGCTCTGCTTGCCGACGCTTGGTGGTTCCCCTGGAACCGAAGAGAAGACGGGAGGTATTTGTGGTTCAGAGAAATTTCGGGACTGAGTCCTTACCCTATCCTATGTCCTTGCTACTGGCTACTCTGTCCTACTGCTTGCTAAGCCTACCGTTCTGCGCCTGTCCTTACTTCTGTCGTGCTTGCACTACCGTCCTTCAACCTGATTTACGTGGCGTAATCGAGATCTTACCTCGGCGCGTTTTGGTCGGCGGGGTTTAGGGTCGGCGCGTTTCGTCGAAACGGGCGTGTGAGTTGACCCGCCGGATGATTGCGCGCCGTACTGGATTCTGGCGCCGTGTCCCACGGTTCATCGCTCATGTCGCATCTCTCGTCGCCCATCAAACCGCGTCGCGTTTTCCCCGCCGCGTCGAGGTCCATCACTCATATCCGTCGACTTCCATCCCGACGTCTTCTTCCTTCGACGCCCGGTGCGCCCACTTCTTCCGCGAGGTGCTACACCACATTCGTCCCGCTGCCACGCACGCGCACTCCCCAGGTGGGTGTGTCGTCGCAGAACCTGCCTCGCGCTTTTGACTTCGCCGCATCTCCTGCCTTGTCGTCCGCCCCGCGGTGTCTCCGGCTTCATGACTCATCGTCACAACGTCGCCGCCGACGGCATCAACCTTGTGGAAGGGGAGCTCGACACCAACGACCTCGAAGCTGCTGTCTGCGTGGTCTGTGCTCTCGGCGCGCATCGTCCTCATCTTCCCACCGCGCCTCAAGTCCAGCTTCCAACTCCGGGCGCCCACGTTCACTCGGTGATGACTCTCGTCGCCGACGGGTATGCTCTCCAGCGTGAGAACCAAGAGTTGCGCGACCAGTACGAACTCGTCTCGGCTCACAATGCCGGCTTGGCGGCTCACGCGTCCGTCCTGCACGATCGCAACCTTGCCATCCTGCGTCGTGCTCGTGAGGGTTATCGTGCGGGTATGGTTCGGCTTGAGCAGGCGTTCCTCTCTCGAGAACGTGTCGAGCGGGACTACGCCGAGCTGGAGGGCCGAGTGGCCGACTTCCGCGCTCGTGCTGATCGCACTGAAGCTGCCGAGACTCTGCTCCGTGTCGAGCGAGATGCCTCGGCCGAGCAATACCGCGACCTTCAGGCTCAGCTCCAGACGGCGCAAGACCAGGCCGCCGATTATGCCGCTCAGCTTGCGCGCGCCGCTGCTGCGCCGCCTCCGTCTTCCGTGCCGCTAGCGCGGCTGTTTGCTGCCCAGGGCGAGCGTGACGACGCCCGCGCCGAGCGTGACGACCTTCGCGTGGCCCTTGCGGCCGCTCAAGCGCGCGCGGACGCTGCCGAAGCCGAACGTGATCAGGTGCGACAGCAGGTGGCTGCTGCTGAGCAGCAACGTGATGATGCTCTCGCCGAGCGAGACCGTGTGGCCCACGTTCTTGTAGTTGCGGAGCAAGCGTGCGACGCCGCTCTCGACATGCGAGATCAAGCACGCCAATTTTCTGCAGCCCTGAGACGCGAGCGAGACGCTGCTATCACCGAGAGGGATCAGGCTCGTCAAGCCGTGGTTCCTCTTGAGCAGCAGCGAGACGTTGCAATCGCCGAGCGAGATCGAGCCCGTCAAGCTATGGCACCCCTCGAGCAGCAGCGAGACGCTGCCATCGTCGAGAGAGATCAAGCCCGCCAAGCCGTGGCTGTCCTTGAGCAACATCGGGACGCTGTCATCGCGGAGAGGGATCAGGCTCGCCAAGCATTGACCGCCCAGAGGCAGCAGCACGCCGCGGTCGCCGAGGAGCTCCGCGCGGCTCGCACGTCACTTTCGCAGAGCCGGGCGGAAGGGGAGGCGGCCCAGAACCTGAACGCCCCGCTGCAGGACGACCTTCGGCGTGCTAACGCACTCCTGGTGGCCCACGCCGAGGAGCTTCGCCGCGGCACGACCCGTATCCACGAGCTGGAGGGGTCCGTGGCCACCGCTACGACCCTCCGGGTGGCTGCCGAGTCCGAGATGGCACGAGCTCAAGCCGACGAGCTCGGTGCCGTATCCCGCGCGGCGCAATATCGAGCTGGATGGATATCCGTGCGGCGGTCATCCCAGCGGCGTCAAGGGGCCGCTGGAGCTCAGGTCCAACGTCTCCACGCCCGAGTCATTGAGCTGGAGGGGGAGCGCGACTTGGCTGTCCGAGAGCGCGACGAGCGTGCCCTGGCTTGGCGACGGATGCTCCGAGACGCACGTCGGGGCCGAGAGTTGGCGCAGCGGGTACGGGACGAGCTTGCCGAGCTGCGGCGATCGACTCTGCCATCCCTCTTCCTCCTGCTATCCCGACGTCTGCAGCGGTCCCTGCAATATCCGTCGCGTCAATCCCTGTCGCCTCTGCCCCGATCCCTGCCGCCTCTGCCCCGGCTCCCTCTGTGTCGAGCTCTGGTGCTCATACGGGATCGTCGGCCGCGGCGGCTGGCGTTCCAACTGGTACCCCTCCGGCTGGTCCTTCGCGTTTCCCTTCGACTCCGGCTTCGCCTTCATCAAGTTCCCAGCGGTCCCGTTCCGGCGCGTCGAGTCATTTGGGCTCTCGGGCGCGCGCATCGGGGCCCTCAGGAGCAGCGCCCGCTCCGTCGTCTAGTTCTTCTCCCTCTCGGCGCAGCCGGCGGCCCTCCACGGTAGCCGACACTGCGGCCTCGTCCCGTGCTGCTGCCCAAGCTTCTTCTGCCGCTACGCTCTCGGCGGCTGCCGCAGCTGCGAGGCGCGCTCGAGAAGATGCGGCGCTCTTTGGTTCCGAGTCTTCGGATAGTGACGATCAGGCGCGACCACCCCCGTCCAAGCGTGCTCGGACACATGGCCCTGGGTCTCGCTCGTCGTCTCCGGCACGCCAGCCTCCTCGTTCGTCGTCGCCTTCCCGTCCGTCTCCACGTTCACGGCCTGTTTCACGTTCACGTTCGCGTTCGGCCTCATTGGCTTCAACACGTTCAGTGGGGTCGGCGCGTTCGGTGCACTCAGCGAGGTCGACGCACTCCGTTGGGTCGGCAACTCGGCGCCGCCGGTCCCCTGCGCTGCCGACGCGCTCTTCGCCGAGGGGTCATGGAGCATCGAGTGGGGGTTCGAGTCCCGGTCCAGGTAGTCCGGGCGACTCTAGCGGCGACGACTCGTCTTCTTCTTCGTCGTCCCGCGCCTCGTCTTCGAGCGCTGCTTCCAGTGGCTCGGCAGGGAATTCACCACTACTCCCCTTCTTCGATCCCGTGATCCCGCCCGCCGGAACTCCATCTGGCTGGGGGCAGTCTCGTTACGCCCCTTGGCCCAAGCGAGTGCGACGCCTCCGTCTGCACCTTATCTCCGTGCAGGAGTTGAGAACCCTCTTCCTGCCGCCGCCCGGCTGGATCATTCCGCGCCTTGCTTCGCCCGAGCTCACGAACTGGAACCGCGCTCTCGTGACTCCGGCCAATGTCGACGCGTTGTATGCGACTCGGCCATGGCGGTATCTCGCTCAGACGGCTGAGGCGCTTCTCTTCGCGTCCGGCGATGCGGCGTTCCGTCCGTTTCTGCGTAGACTCGAGCGTCACCTCGAGCACTGGGCTCAGGCATACTGGGAGTCTACCCATGAGCTCTCTGTGCAAGGTGCGGCATGGAGACGGTGGCGTACGGCTCGCAACTCGCGTCGTTCCCACGCAGGCAGCGTGCTGCAGCTGGCGATCGGGTTGTTCAGGCAGGGGCTAGCGGATATGGATCTACTATTGGATCCAACGATGCTCCACTTTCCGCCTGCGCATACGTCGATCGGACGGTGGTATCCCGGCCTGCAGCATGCAACGTTGCAAGCTGCGCTCGACGACATCGACGCGCAGGAGCCTTGGCGTCGGTTTTACCGGGCGCCGCTCACTGTGGCCGAGATGGATGCCCAAGTGCCTTGCCATGTGACGCGCGATCATCCTGCCTTCCATGTGCCGCGTCTTGCCGATAAGTTCGTCCAGCAGGTTTGAAGTTAGCTTGTCACAGCCTTAAGACTTAACGCGTAACCTTGATTCCATCCTTCGTTTCTTTCCACTTTGTCACATCCTTTTTATGAGACGGCCCTCCGCCGTCCCATCTTCAGCCACAGGCTGGTCCTCCTGACTTCCCTCTCCCAATCCCTCGCTCCAGCCATTCCCAGAGTCGAGGCTTCCCACCAGTCCTCCCATCGGCAGCCCCCCTGCCGACTTAATCACGCCTGTGGGCGCCTACCCACCAGGCCTCGCCGCCTCCGCGTTTTCATGCGACTGCATCACCTCGAACCGGTGGCGTCCCGTGCGCTCGCGCAGGAAGTCGTACAGCAGCCCGCCGCAATTCAGGTCAAGCTCGTCGACCCACGTCGTGTCCGGGTAGCCCTTCCATTTCACTTCGAACTCGCGTCGCGTGCGTCCATATCGCGTGGCCCGCCCCTCGCGTACGTCCAGGATCTTCTCGACCTCGAAGACGTCGTCCTCTAGCTCCCGTGTGGCTTCCCAGCTGTCCTCAGGCAAGAGCTCCTCGTCGAAGTCGAAACGCTCCTCGGCTGGCGTCGTCAGCTGCGTCGCGGGTCGCGACGGGAACTCTCGGACGGGCTTCAGCTTGGAGATGTGGACGACGGGGTACAGCTGATAGGGCGTGTCCGCCGTCTCGAGACGTACTGCGAACGCGCTGACCAGCTCCGCGACGCGGAATGGCCCGTGCCACATATGTGCGAGTTTGCGGGCGTATCCGGGCTTCACCCGATCCAGGTACAGCCAAACTTGTGAGCCCGCCGCAATCTCGTGTTGCGTTGCTCTTTCGGTTTGTCGGCGCGCCCTCTCTTCGACAGCCTCTCAGACTAACTTCAATGCTTGTGCTCTTGCCACCTTGTAGTGTCGCTGGATACGGAGCCTCCATCGCCTCGCCTCGGCGTCTCGGGTCGACGTGTTTCCGACGGCTAGCGTCGTTTCCAACGTCGACCGGGGATCCCAGCCATGCACCAAGAAGAACGGGGTCTCGTCCCTTGTCCGGTCATGCGACGTGTTTAGCGCGAAGGTAAGGCGTTCAGCGTATTCATCCCAATCGCGTTGCTCGACGTCTGCGATGTACATCTTAATCGCTCTTGTAACCGTCTGCACCATCCGTTCCGCAGCGCCGTTGGCTTGTGGACGACAAGCAAGCGTTGCTCGCTGTCTTTGACCCATGAGTCTGCTGAACGCCTTGAAGAAGTCCGACATGAAGCCCGGCTCGCGGTCGTGGCGGATAGCCTCGCTCGCGCCGAAGCGTCTGAATACCGCTTCTTCGTACGCCTCGGCCACCGTCTGCGCGGTCCGTGACGCATTCGCTTTGACCACGACGAACCCCGTGAAGAGATCCACCCAGACTAACAGCTCTGTGTTGCCCTTGTAGGACGCAGGCAACGACGGGATATGGTCCATGGCAATGACTTGGAACGGGTATGTCGCGACAATATTGCCTGGCGACTCTCCCTGGATGGTCGGCCGACCGTTTCCTGTCTCGCAGTCGGTGCATTCACCGACGTAGCGTTGGACGCTTCTGAAGATCCCTGGCCAATGGAAGTGGCGTCTCACGCGTTGGTATGTGCGACCAATGCCTTGGTGCCCACCTTCCAGACTCGTGTGATAGTGATGGAGTATATCTTCCCGGAGAGTCTCTGGGATCACCAGCTTCATCATCTCGTCACGTCCCTCGGCGGAGTCATCGTTTCTCGCCTGGTAGTAGAGCAGTCCGCTTTCTCCTTCTTCGTACTGAGGCGCCAGTTTCTGGCAGTTCTTCACTTCGCGCCGAGACAGGTCTCCGACGTCGCCTCGGAGATATTTCTTGAGGTTGACGATCCAGACCTCCTCGTCTTGGGCGACGCGGATGCGGTCCAGGCGCAGTCGTTGTACCACCAGCTCCTCTAGGACTTCGGGCGGTCGACTCCTGCGTGTTGTCGCGCGTGCGGCAGCCGAGCGTGTCGTCACTGCGAGGACTTGCGCCTTCACGCGTCCCGCGTCCGTGACATCTCCCACGTCGCCGTTTTCCGCATCGCGATTCTTCGCGTCGAGATTTTTTACGTCGAGATTTTTCGCGTCGAGATTATCTGCGTCGAGACCGGCTGGAGCCTCCCTCTCGGGACTCGATGTCCGCGGTCGGATGACTTCCTCCAAGCGATTCAGCGTCTTCAGATCTTGGATCTCCTCGGGACTATGCACGTTGCGGCCCCCTTGACGTTGCAGAGCTTGTCCCGCCAGCAGGTCGGCACTGGCGTTCCAGTCTCGCCGTACGTGAAAGAGTTCGCAGTGTGGCCATGCCTGGAGGGCGTTCCGCGTCTTTTGCCGCAGTAGCTTCAGTCCGGGTGACTTGCAATCCATCTCGTCTCGCATCTGTCGGATGACAAGGTTGGAGTCTCCGCATACGACGAGTCAGGTGACGTCGTCGAGTTCCTCTAGGAGCGAGCATCCGAGCAACAGTCCGCGGTATTCCGCCTCGTCGACCGTGAGGTCCGTCGCATATCCCGACGCGGCGCGCACGATCTCCTAATTCGACAGCTGCCAAATGACGGCACTGTACGCCCCACCTTCTCGTTTCGGCTTAGCCGATCCGTCGAAGCTCAGGACATGTAGGGCCTCGTCGTGCGTCACGTTAGGGACTGGAATGACTACAATCCTGGATGCCCGCTTCCGTGGGGCGATCTCTTCCAGTGCTGCGTCTACGAAGGCTCGCGGTGTGATGCTCGCGGCCAGCGTGCCGAGGAGTTCCTCTTCTCCCTTCATGGATCGGCAGATTTCCAACTTCCACGGCGAGAGGATTGCGGCCCACTGTGACAGTCGACCCTGTAGTCCCTTGGACCGGAACAACCAGGCACTACCCAGAAACGATTGCAGACCTTTGAGCGTGCGCGGGAAGTCGAGTGCTGTCAGCGACTCCAGGTTCTTCGGTTTCGCCTCGAGGCCGAGTCCAGAGACTCGATGTCCCAGATAGTCGACCTTGGACATGCCCCACTCGCTCTTCTCGACGCTGATGGACAAGTGCCATTGCTCGCAGACATCCAGCAAGCGTTCGACCTTTTCGCACAGGTCGTCCCACGACGTGCCTCCGATAAGGATGTCGTCGATGTACGACCTCCGTCCCAGTACCGAGTGAATACCCGGCTTCGCTGGTTCACCGTTTTCGAATACGTCCAGGGTGCTGTCCTCCGGAGACAGCTTCAGGAACCCATAGAGCGCGTTGTCGATTAAACGTTGGTAAATCTGCGGTGCGTTGCACAGGCCGAACGGCATACGCAGCCACTCGAACAGGCCGATCGGCTTGATGAAGGCCGAGATGAGCCGGGCCCGGTCTGTCATGGGGACGACCCAAAAACCGCTCGCCATGTCGAGGGAGCAGTACCACAGATACTTGTCCAAGTCTTCGAGCAAGTCGTTGACGAGTGGCATGGGGTAAACCATCAGTTGCGTCAGCCCGTTGATGAGCCTGTAGTCGATACAGAGCCGAATGTCGACGCCGTTCTTTTTTATAATCACGACAATGGGGGACGCCCACGGTGACTTCGACCTCCGGATCATCCTCGCGCTCAGTAGTCCCTTGATCAAGTCAGCGACTTTCTCTCTGAACTGCGGCGGGAGTTTCCGGACGCTTTGCGCAACGGGTTTTGCGTCGCCCACGTCGATGTCGCAGACTACCCCCAGGGCGGCCGGCGGCAAGGCGTTTCCCTTGCCGATCAACCACTTCCGCCGTCTCCAGATGATTTGGCGTAGCCGCATTTCTTGTCTCGCGGCTTCCTCAGGGGGAAGTCCTGTTGGCATCCCGACCTTCAAGTCCTCGATCTTCACCTCGGCGGTCAACGAGAGGTCTGGCAGCACTGCCATCTCCGCCTCGAGGTCTTCTGCGAAGAGATCGGACCCCTCGTGAATGAGGACTGCATCGTCTTCCTCCTGCCTCTCCAACTTCGGCTCGTCGTGTTTCGGCTCGTCGAGTTTTGGCTCGTCGGGTTTCGGCTTGACGGGATCTAGCTTGACGGGTTCTGGCTCCGGCGATTTCTTCACCGCTGCGTTCCCAGCCGCAGCGAGAGGCATGTCAGGTTCGTCTTCCAGCGTCCCTTCGCCGTGGTGGTTGGGCAGTTCCGCCGCCTCGCTTACTTTCGGTACTCTTGCGACCGCCGCCATTACTGGGGTCACAGCGCGTCGCGTCCCGAGTCGCCTCGGTTCCGGGCGCAAGATGGCCTTGGGCGTCGGATATGACGGACGCTCCGTCATCGGCCCGTCGAGCTCAGCTGGGATCCAGTTCTCTTCCGCATCACGCGTCGCGCCGTACGCCACATTCTGCCACTGCTGGTATCGAGGGGAGCCCAGTCGGACAAACCCGCGACTTCGAGGCTGGCCATCGGACGGCGTCCACCACCCTAGCGTCTCATGCGCGTCGAGGGTTATCGCCGCGTCTCCAATGTTTGTGACGCGTAGGTACGTCTTTCTTCCTGCTCTCCCTTTGACAAAAGTCGTCACCCATGATTCTGCCCGCGTTACCCACAGGAATGGCGCGTTTCGATCCGGCCTCAGCGGGATTTCGTGTGTATCTCCCGGCTCGAGTCTCACAGGTGCCTTGACGTTGACCGGGCTCATTCGTGTGCCGTACAGTGGTCTTCGTCCGATCATCTGGATGTGCACCTCGTCGGGGAGGCACGCCGTGCCGTCCGCAGTGTCGATGCGCACCCCAGCTGGCACCATGAAGTTCATTCCCAGGATGGCGTGTTGGCCGACCAAGTCGCCGACCCACAGGTGCATGTAGTACAACAAGTTCCCCGCCAAGGTAATCTTGACTCTGGTTCTCCCCACCGTGTAATATGTCTCATCACGAATTCCCACACATTCTTGCGTGATCTCCGTGTCGATCAGGCAGCCTACCTCACGAGCAAAGGTGGTGTCCAAGATGGACACCTCGGCACCTGTATCGAGTAATAACACAGCGCGGTGGTTATTCAGCTTTCCATGGATCTTGGCCTGCTTGTACCACTTGTGCGGCGCGTAATGTTTCCAGTATCCGCGTCGTTCTCCTGGTTGCAAGTCGACTTCGTCCAAGGGTGGTTCCCGTGCGAACTCGTCGTCCGGTGTGCGTCGGACCGCCAATTGCGGCGCACGTTCTTGCAGGGGGCACTCCAGGTTGGTTTCACATGTATTATCATTCAGGGAAGTCCGGTTCTCACTAAACGCCTCTCGCGACTTCTTGGTCACATATGCATAGACGGAAACAGGTCGCTCGTCTCGTACTGGTTTCCAAACCAGCGAGCGGCCTAGTTTAACATCTTCTCGGCGGCCGGAGGCAGCATTCCCGCGTGTTTGTTCGGGTCAAACCACTGGCGCAATTGGTTGAAGAACTCCTCCATGGGACATTCTCCGGCTTCGTGCAGGTCACCACAGGCCTTACACGACTTCAAGCATCGCTCCGTCGGGTGTTGGCCGCCGCACTTCTGACAGGTCAACATCTTCCAGCAATCTCCTTCAGCGTGGCGACGTGAGCCACAGTGGCGACACCGCGGGCGGTCGCGCCCTGAATCATCAAGATCGAAGTTGCGACGCGCCTGCTCTCCCGGCGGGGCCTGCCCCGCGACGAACAACTTGGCGCGTTCCTCGTCTTCTTCGTCCTGGTCGTACTGACGGTCGTCGCTGTCGCGACTTTCGCGTTCCGAGTCGTACTCTTCCTGTGCGACGTGGATCGCATGTACGGCGCGCGCCGGCGGGGCCGGTGGGGTCGGCACCTTTTGGCGGAACTTGTTCGAGCCGAAGAGCGTTTTCTTCTGGTGAGCCAAGCCACGTTGTCGGGCGCGCAACTTCTTTTCCAGCGCCTCCGAGTCGGCGACTTCCATCAGCGTGAGACGCGACGCGAGTTCGGCTTCTTGCGTGTTCAGCGTCCGGATGAAGTGTTCGACGTGTTCGCGCTTCTCTTCCGTCGTCCCATCAGCATATGGAACGTTGGCCCTCAGACCCGCGACGTTGAGCCGGTACAAGTAATCCAGAGGAGTCTCGTCGGGGCGTTGGGCCGCGTGGTAATAGCGGCTGGCCATCGACACGCCCTTGCCGCAGTACTGTACGCGGAATTGCTCCATCAGCTCGGTCCATGATTTCTTGACCGTCTTGGGCAATTGGAGGTACCATTGGCGCGCTGGGCCGCTCATCAAGTCGCTGAACTGCCCGCACACTTCTTCACCCGTCATCCCGTCGCGTCGCGCGGCGGACTTCAGCCGGTTGAGCCACAGCTTGGCTTTTTCTTCGCCGGCGTCCCGTCCCGAGAACTCCTTCAGCTCTGAAGATGCTGAGAGGCGTACACGTGCGAGACTCACACCGCCGGCTGTCGCCGTCGAGATGGCGGCTGCAGTCTTCGGTACTCCGATGTCCAAGTCGAACAGGTCGTCGGGATCTTCGTCCGCGCGTCGAGCTTTGGGCTTCGTCGAAGAGTGCGAGCTGACTGACTCCATTGCGACATCCGCTGCCTCATGGGGTCGGGCCGTCGTGGAGATTGCAGCGGTTTCGGCGTGTGCGGTGCTCATCGCGGTCGTCTGCATCAGCTTGATGATGGAATCTCTCAAAGCCTTGGGGAGCACCTCTTCGGCGGGTTTTGTCGCCTCCATGCGCGCGGGTGCTGCGGATAGCTGCATGGCGCGCGGCGGTCGGTTCATCGGCATGCGCTTGGGGGATTCGAGACTGCTGTCGGAGTCTACGCTCGATTGGTATCGAAGTAGAGGCGAAGGCGTAGTCGTCGACGTTTGAGCTGGGCCCGCCGAGGGACCCGGCGCATTCTTTCCCGTTGCGGGGCCCGTCGCGGCTGGCTTGACTGATCCAGCCAGAATCGTCAAGGGCTCTTGCACGACGCGAATCGCGCGCAACCAAGACTTGAGGTCCCAGTCGCACAGTCTTTCCATCTCGAAAGCTCCCAGCACGAACCCCGAGTCACGCAACATCTGGAAGAGGGTTGGCGCGGCGTAGGCGACGTTGGTGAGACTATCGAAGTCTGGCGCCACGAAAGGGCCCGTGAAGTCGCTCATCAGCATGGGCTCGAGGAAAACCAAGATTGGGTCCTGCTCTAGCAGACGGAAGAGCTCCGTGCGCGCCACGACGTACCGCACTTCTTCGGCGGTGTACTGGCGTCCCGCGTCCTTGCCTTTCGGCTTGGACACCGACTCCTCCGCCGAGTCCGGCGCGCGCAGCTTCTTCTTCTTCTTCTTGGACGACTTGCGCTTCGTGGCCGCCTTGGTGGTGGTTGTTTGTTGGTCGTCGGCCTTTGCAGGCTTCCGACCGGTAGGACCGCGACTTGCGTCGCGGCCCTTGGCGGCTCCCTCGTCGGGAGCCGTATCGGGAACGGCAAACTGTTCTTCGTAGCCCTCCGGGTCGTCGCTGGCCCCGTGGCCTGTCGTGAAGGTTCCCTCAGAGCTCCACGACGCGACAGGTCTCTCTCTGTGCTCTCTTGCGGTCGGCGACCTTCCAGCCGACTGCGCACCTGCCTCCGATGCCTCTTGGGTCGTTAGCCCGTCATTCGAAGTAGTACTCCCGGGTCGCGGCACCATTGTGGAGTAGCGCCTTCACAGAAAACCAAAGTCTTCCGTAAGTTCGTCCTCGCACAAACTCGTCGCGTCGGTATCGCTGGCGCGTCGAGTATTTTCCCGGTACTTGAGTAGCGTATCTTCGTAATTCAGGCCCAAGTCTTCGCAGGCTTCAGAGTTGGGGGGGGGGGGCTCTTGGTTGACGCTTGTTCCTTGTCGTAGGGCGTCGAGCCTCGGGCGCGCGGCGTTATCGGGCCGGCGTTTCCTTGGCGTTCCCGTCGGGCGTGCGGCGTTATCAGGCCGGCGTTTCCTGGGGCTTGTGTGGCGTTATCGGGCCTACACGGGGGGTCTTGTGCACGGCGGTTATCAGGCCAGTGCGGTCCTTCGCCTAGGCAGCGTGTTATCGGGCGCCACCTAAACGGTATACGTTTAACGTGCCGTTGTCTGGCACGGGTCTGTGGGGGGGTGAGCACCCGAACCAGCAAACGACGGGGGGCCGCGATATCGGGGCGGCTCTGCTTGCCGACGCTTGGTGGTTCCCCTGGAACCGAAGAGAAGACGGGAGGTATTTGTGGTTCAGAGAAATTTCGGGACTGAGTCCTTACCCTATCCTATGTCCTTGCTACTGGCTACTCTGTCCTACTGCTTGCTAAGCCTACCGTTCTGCGCCTGTCCTTACTTCTGTCGTGCTTGCACTACCGTCCTTCAACCTGATTTACGTGGCGTAATCGAGATCTTACCTCGGCGCGTTTTGGTCGGCGGGGTTTAGGGTTGGCATGTTTCGTCGAAACGGGCGTGTGAGTTGACCCGCCGGATGATTGCGCGCCGTACTGGATTCTGGCGCCGTGTCCCACGGTTCATCGCTCATGTCGCATCTCTCGTCGCCCATCAAACCGCGTCGCGTTTTCCCCGCCGCGTCGAGGTCCATCACTCATATCCGTCGACTTCCATCCCGGCGTCTTCTTCCTTCGACGCCCGGTGCGCCCACTTCTTCCGCGAGGTGCTACACCACACACGTACTTCCCCCACGAGAACACAATGGCCGTGACACGTCGGCTAATCTCCGCGAGGATGCGCGCATAGTAGCTCATAGGAATGTCGAGCGATGACACGTGCTTCGACTTACGAAACTGGCGTAGCAGGTTTCCAATCACTGGCAGTGGTAGAAGCTGCGTAGCAGTAGTCGATTGAGTCTACGATAGTCACATACTAGTCGCACCGACCCTCTTTCTTCGGAATCACGAAGGCCGGCGACGCCCACTCCGAATCGTTGTTAGGGATCAGGATGTCAAGCATCACTAGTCGGTAAATATCTCGCTTTGTCGCCTCGAGATGCACTTGTGGGATCGGATACGGACGACACGCGAATGGCTTCGCTTCGGGCTTCAATGGGATCACGTACGGCTTGGATTTGATCTTGCCAAGACCACCAGAGCACACATGCAGAAAGGCTTCAACCAAATGCTCCACTTCAACTCGCTCCGAAGGCGAAAGCATCTCGCCGTCGATCACCATGAGGGGTCGAGAGCTTCGACCAGCTCCGACACTGCAACTTCCACCATAGAGTCGACGTCGAGCTCCGTCTTGGCCGCCTTTGCTACTGGCGGCTGGGGTCCAGGCATCGGTGCTGACGCACTCACCTTAGCTGCCGGTGGCGGCGGGGCATGCATCGGAATACGAATGTCGTCCCACTCGAGGCAGTTTGCCGAGAACAAAATGTCGATCCCGTGACTCGAAAGGAAGTCGGTGCCGAGAATGACCGGGTGTAAAAGTCCATCAACCAGTCTTAGCGTGTACGCACACACACGCTTGCTCGAAAATGCTGGTAGGCAAAAGACAGTGTCGGCTACGTGCGTAGTCCTGTGCACGGAGTGATTTGCCATGAGATACGACCCCTCCTGGCGGCGCAACTTGAGGTCCTTCTTCACAATGTTTGCAATCTTTAGGTCAATGGCGGACCTGGTACAGCCAGTGTCGAGGAGAGCGCGGAAGGTTTGCTCTCCAATACGGACTTCCGTTTCTAGGCATGGCTTCAGTCCTGCAGGAGGAGCTGCACGCTGCTGTCGCAAGGGGGCTAGTGTCTCCGCTCTTTCATCGTCAGGCGGCTGCTCATCCACGAGCTCGTCATCGATCATCACGCTCAACTCGTCCTGACGGTAGAAGCGTAGAGCATTCAACTCCTCCTCTTGTCGGCGTTTCAGCTCCTGCGTCATGGCTGCCATCTCAGCAACTTGCTCTTGCATGGCGGCTAAGGCTCTGTCGTTGCCACCGCCACCGTTGTTGTGGCTGCTGTTCGTGCCCGAGCCTCGGTTGTTGGGCCGCCGTGGCCTGTATGCCGGTGACTCGGGGTTGCGGAAGCACTCTGCGTCCGCGTGGTTGTTGCGTTTGCAGAACTTGCAGTACTTCCCGTTGTTCCTGTCGTTGCGGTGCTGCCGTGGCTGTCCACGCGACTGACTGTTTTGGTTATTCTGGCGAGGGACCTGACCTCGTCCCTGGGTTTTGTCCTTCTGTTGTTGTTGTGCGCGCGCGAGCGCGACCCTCGGCCTCCGTTCCTGAGCACTTCTTCTTCTTGCTCGTTGCGCTCGATTAGCTCAAATTGGTGCACTAAGTCATTGTACTCCCAACTGCGCGATAGTCGGTTCACTTCAATCTGCCAGTCAATTGGCATCGTCAGAAGTCGGAATGGCTTCATTGTCAGTGATGTAGTTCAGCATGCGCCCGAGATTCCTAAAGCTACGGGTGTACTCTCGCACACTGACGTTGCGCGTTTTCTTTAGCGCAGACATCTCGTCGAGAATCACGCCTCGGGTTCCGTCGAGGCAGTGAATCTCGGTCAGTCGCTGAAGAGCGACAAGGGCGACAGTCGTGGGTCGCAGGATGCTCTCCTCGGCCACGGTGTCATTGAATTGCTGCAGATCTTCATCGAAGAGAATGACTTGGATGTCCTCCACGAGCGCCACTTGGTCCTCTTCGTAGTCTGCCGCGTAACCCATGAATACATAGTACTCAGAAAGGCGGAGTAGCCATTCCAGCCATTCCTTCCAGTCTCCGTCACGGAAGGTGGGTACTATTTTCTTCACCACAGCTCCGTTGCTCTTGACCTTCTCAAAGGTCACCTCTGCTGGGTCGCTGCTGGACATCTTGGCGGTCGGCGTGGTGAAGTGTCGTAGATTCGCTACGTTTTAGCTATAGCTAAATGTCACGAGTCCTTGCTGGTGAAATTGGAACCGATGAGATTGTTGAGATAGATTTCTAGCTGAACGCTATCCTACCGAAGTTCCTCTGCCTCGATGGTCTATCTCTCTGATGTGCATGTGTAGGTGAGCTTCAAGCAGACGTAGACGAAGCTCAAGCAGTTGTCTGCTTGCGTGAGTCTCCACGTTGGGTCTTATCTGGTAGCTCACAATCCGAGACCGCGACCCGCAGCCTGCGGGTCGCAGGTGGTTTCCAACTGCCTCGTGGCGCTCAACGAGATCATGACCAACGAGGGCGGCATCGCCATCAACCAGCCCATCGTCATGCACCTGCTGAGCCGCATCACGGACTTCAACGAGTGGGGCCAGTGCAATATCCTCGAGATCGTGGCCAAGTACAAGCCCACGGGGCCCGACGAGGTCTTCACCATCATGAACACGCTGGAGCAGTGCCTGCGCGTGTCGAACAGCGCCGTCGTTCTGGCCACGGCCAAGTGCTTCTTCAACCTCACGCAGACGCGCGGCATGGAGCAGATCCAGGACCAAGTGCACGAGCGCATGCGCCAGCCGCTGTTCACGCTGATGGCGGGAGGTAGCCACGAGATCAACTACTGCGTGCTGCACCACATCCTGCTGCTCGTGGGTAAGAAGCCGCACATCTTCAGCCGCGACTACAGCCAGTTCTACAACCGCTACAACGCGCCCACGCACATCAAGTACGTCAAGATTGACATTCTGGCTCTGGTCGCTGATGGGGCCAATGTCGCGGACATTGTGACGGAGCTGAGCGAGTACGTCACCGACGTAGACCAAGAGCTGGTTCGCCGCGCGATTCGCGCCATCGCTGGTAATGACGTGAGCCCGAATCTTTCCGTAAACACGGTCCCCCAGCAGTACCCGGGCGGCGGCAATGTTCCTGAGTCGAACGGCCAGCAGGCGGCGAAGCAACTCGTGGAGCAGATGCAGGATCACATCATGGACATCATTGTGGACTTCCTGGAGCTGGACCTGGACTACGTGCGGGACGAGAGTCTCGTTGTGACGAAGGACCTGCTGCGCAAGTACCCCGAGAAGCGGCACGACGTCCTCCCCGTGCTAGCTCGCACTATTGCCTCGGTGGAGCAGCCTGTTGCCAAGGCTGCGGTTGTGTGGATGCTGGGAGAGTTCGGCCAGGACCTGCGCCGCGCGCCTTACGTTCTGGAGAAACTCATCGACGAGTTCAACAACGAGGCCGCTCCGTCCGTTCTGCTGGAGCTGCTCGCCGCGACGATGAAGCTGTTCTTCAAGCGGCCGCCTGAGGTGCAGAGCATGCTGGGCCGCCTGCTTGGATCGGCCATCAACGAGTCCAACCACCAGGACGTGTGTGACCGAGCGCTGCTGTACTACCGTCTGCTCGAGCAGCAGCCAACGGAGCAGGCGGCCGCTATCGTGGCGCAGTTCCGCACGGAGGAGACCGTCAGTGTGTTCGCCGAGTCCATCGAGACGGATCTCAAGGACAAGTTGTTCCAGGAGTTCAACTAAGCCCAGCGAGCTGTTCGTGTCGTCTTCGCGTCTACCGGGCACTGCCGCCCCTCTCGAGGACGATGAAGACGAAGAGGACGATGACGAGGCCGAGAGCTACAACAAGGGGGCTCCTCAGCAGTAGCAGCTACCGCAGCAACAGCAGCAGCGCCAATCTGCTCCGCCCCCGCAGCCGGCGGCCCCTAGCATGGCCTTGCTGAACATGGACTTTGGGTCGGCATCCAGCGGTCTTCCGCCTCAGACGGCCGGCCCCGCCTTCGCACTAGTCCCGACCCCCGTCATGGACGCGCCGATGTTCCAGGGTCATTGGGGCAGCCGACCTGTCGTGGCGGAGGTCGTGGTTCAGCTGCCGACGCTGCCCCCGCAGAGCGAGTTGGAGCAGGCGTTTGCGTCGGGTGGCATCGTGACCATGGCCTCGGGTGATGTGGGTCCGCAGTACAAGTTTTTCTTCTACGCGCAGGACACGCAGGGCCGCTACTTCCTGTCCGAGACGCTCGTCGACAACGCTAGCAGCACGCTGCGGGCCACCATCAAGAGCGAGGACGAGGCTTCAGGGTCGCAGTTTGCCGAAGTCATGCGCCGCGTCCTCTTCGGTTGATCGAGTTGAGAGCGACGGCTGTAGTAGGTCTTGTAATGTGTGATACACTTCTAAAGCAACGCGTGCTGGTCTTGTCTTATATGATAGTCTTGCCCTGGTCGACTTTGTTGCTAACCAAGCGCTGCTACTACACTCAACTCGACAATGTAGTATTGCGAATCAACACTACTGCCGATAGATAGATACAGGATTCACTCGACAACAAGTAGACAATAGTAAAATACTCACTGCTACATGGTACCGACCCATTTGTCTTGGCGATCCATTGGTCTTGGACAATAGTCCTTTGATCTGCTTTGTTGCTAACCTACAGCGCTGTTGCAACACCCAAGGCGACGATGTACTATTGCGAGCATACACTACTGCAGATAGATAGATACAGGGGTCCCTGCAGATACTTAGACAAAGGATTCACTCAAGAACTGGACAAGAGTAAATTATCTACTGCTATATATTGGCTGCGACGCCCTTGACTCGCTGCGGTGGCGCGAACCAAATCGCACTCACAAGTCAGTCAGAGATCACCTCGGACGACCTGATCTCAAGACTTTCACCAATCGACACAACTTCAGGCCGCAGTTTTTGCCAACAATGCAAACTGCAGTCACGAACTGGCAGAGAGATGTCCCTCGGTCCAAGGTTCTGCTTGTTATGATTTCAATATAGTTGCATATGTCACCGATGTGTGGTAAATCTGACAGTGTGTCTACTGTCTCTTCAACCATTGTCCTTCGAAGTAGTTCGCGAATGCTCGTGGACGTGGTTCTGCTTTCCAGCCGATGATGCTTTGTCGCGGTAATAGCAGAACTCGTCTTGAGTGCTGCTAAAATGCAGGAGCACGGCGTTAGTCTACCGAGATGCTGAGGCAGATCGATTGGAAGGAGTAAGTCATTCCTCATCCGGAGTTTGTGGTTGCCATCGAAGCTGAAAAACGGAGGCCCTACAAAATAACAAAGTGCCAACCAATGACGTGCGTTATCTGCACTGACCTGTACCCTCATCTACAGAGGTATCAGCTTTCCGCGGGCGAGACATCCGCATGCAATCGTGTAGTTTGCAACATGGACTGCCCGTGACGTGGAAAATTGATCACATGCCTTAAGCACCACGTCGCTTCGCTTCTTGGGCGCGATAGGCATATAACGGTTGTATCCTCGCCAAACGGAACGTCCATTCCAGCACGCCTAAAGGAATACTGCAAGTCTCTAGCCGAGCAAAGATTCAAACGAAAACAATTATGCGACTCGTGCGACACCAATTCAACCTATCCGCGAAAGAGTCCAGCGACATACGAGTAGTCCAGAACTGCGTCATCTACCATAAATGAAAGCATCTCGGTAACAACGATGTATACGACACCATTGTCGCATTTGTTCGCGATCACGTATTTACGGGCTATGAAGAGTCGTCGAAGTCATTTACATTCACGGGGGCGCTTGACAAGTCTAGAAGGCCGTACGTAGGTGATGGTAGCGATAAAGATCAGTTCCTTGTCGGCATATCTACGAAGAAGCTACTCAGCAGACTCGATCGACCGTCGAATTGTTTTGTGCTCCATATGGACGCAACGTCCAAGCTTACGTAAGTTGAGTACCCTGCGTTCGTCGTTGGTATCTCGGAGAGGGTCGGAAGCTTTCAATTGGTCGCTGTTTACGTCGTTTCCCGTCGACTGACCAGTTTTTATGAGGTCACTTTGGCATCGCTACGTCGGACGTTCACTACTTTCATGGGAAAGTCGCTGCTGGTATCGTTCGCCATGGGTGATGCTGAAAATACCCAGTATAGTGCGTTTTCGTTGATATTTACATGCGACTCGTATTACACATACGCCATGATCCTTTTCCAGGTTCTGCAAAATGTTCATAAGAAGATACCCACGGAGTGATCGAGCAATATTTTACGCGATACTACGACATACACGGGGAAGCTCTCGATTTTATTGACGAACCACAAATCCCGTAGAATTTGAGTACCGGTAGCCCTTTATAGCTGTAATAGCTTCTGGACGAGGTTAGTTTCGTCCAAATCTGCTCCGCCTGCTTCGCTGCCGCAGCATCGGCTATATTACCGTAAAACCCAGTACCGGCATCCTCCGTTCTTTACTGACGACCACTTATTACTGACAGTTGATTATAGCCAATCAAACCACATTATTGTTATCCCCCACTTGTTAATGACAACACAATAATGGGTCCGGGACATGACACTTCCCAATCATTGAGATGGTGGCCACGCGCAGACGGACCGCGATTGTGGCCGCCGAGAAGCTAGCAGTACTTGACGCTTGGGAGCAGAGCGGCAACATTAACGCCGTTATGCAAGCGTTTTACAGCGGGCTAGATGCGCACGCGCAGGATCAGCGGCGCAAGCTGATCTACCAGTGGCGCCAGAAGCACAAAGGCATCGAGCTGGCGTGCCAGACGGCTCGCGGGCGCGCCAAAAAGAAAGCTAGACCGAGCGGTACAGGTACGGCCCTCCCCGCCGAAGCTGAACAAGAGCTAGTTGTGTGGATTAATGAGCTACGGGGAGGGCGTACCTATATCTGCTGTGATGCTCCACTTACAGGCTCTAGAGGTAGCTGGTTTCCGGGCTTCGTGGTCATGGATGAAGCGCTTTAAGGCGCGTCACAGACTGTCAATGCGAGCTAGAAATAGGCAGGGCCAAATCAGCCCAGAAGACCTTGATCAAGTTGCAGCAGATTTCATGACGTTGCTCAAAAGGTACAAGACCTCGGTATCAAAACCATTTACAACGCAGATCAAACTAGTACATTTATTATTTATATGTTCTAATTATTTATGGCGGTATGATAAAGCTGATGTTTTCTTAATTATTTATTTCTTCGCTGGTTGTTAATAGCTGTATTCTTTGAGTACCTTCCGGCGCGAACAATTTCGAAGAAGGGAGCAAAGACCATTTGGGTGCGCTGCGGAGGCAAAAGCAAAGAGCGTGCAACCGTTATGCTTCTTGCAGATTCTAACGGAAAAAAGATGGCCCCATTCGTCGTCTTCAAAACGGGCCCTTCAAAATATCAGGACATACGCGAGCTAAACACCCTCTTCCGACATGGTTTTGGTGTTCGACTATGGAAGGCCATCAATCAGATCCAAGCAAACTCGTCTCTCCAGGTGTACGGCAACAAGAAAGGTATATTTTATGGAAGTGGATAAAGTCACAAAGCAGCCGCCGGTAATAAAAACGAATAAATTACCGACTGGCGATACTTTTCAAAAAAATGATCAGTAGTATATTTCTAAAAACACCCCCTCTCCCCCATTTCTTCCATCCCCGACGTTTCTCAGCCCTCCATTTCATAATCCCCTCCCGGTCGACGATCGCCACGCGTTGCTGCCATGTCAAGCGTGGCCGCATCTGGCTCGGAGTATGGTGCACCCGGGGACTCCGACGAGGGCAACGCACCGAGCGCTAGCACTCCTGCTTCCTGTTCCACACAAGCTACCGCGCCATCAATGACGAGGACGTATTTTGAGAGCTGGGATGCGTTCTTTGAGTACCTGGCAGAGTATCAAGACAGCACACATCAGGTATTTCGCAAAAGAACATCGACCAGCGCCGAGGCGAGAAACAAAGAGCTAAAAAAACGAGGTACTCTGACCCCGGCGACGGAAGTTCCACTACTATTCGAGAGGTACTACCTGAGGCTGATTTGTACGCACGGGTGGACTCGAGCGAGTCGATCCACTGGAAAACGAGACAACCTGTTCAGTAAGTCAACAAACTGCAAGGCGCACTTGTCGCTAGCGGTGGTGTGGGTAGACGACTTGGGTTTTCGCGTCAAACTCACCGACCAGTCAACTTTGCACAACCACCGGCTTGGTCGTCTGACCTACGATAACCATCCAGCTAACAGACGCATCGAGAACCCAGACGTCATCGACTTTGTTGACGAGTTGCAAGCTGCTGGTGCGAAGAAGAAGTTAATCATGCAGTGCTTAAGGCGCCGAACAGGTACGCATGTGCTAACCTTGTTCATATTGGATTGATACTCATGTTGTTCTGTGTAATGGTCTGTTAGGAAAACAAGTAACATTGAGAGATGTGCATAACCTAGTTGCAAGGATAAAGGAATGGCGACGGTGGTCAACAACGGTCGAATCAAGAGTGGGGCAATGCCTTCAGGATTTCTGTACTCAGTCAGGAAACACTGCGACTGTTTACGTGGACGATGACAAGTTGGCACAGACGATCACTTTTCAGACACACCAAATGCTTTCTTCGAAGCTTTTCCAGAGGTGTTGATGATAGATGCCACTCACAACACCAACGCCTCCCGGTATAAGTTGTTTAGCTTCATGATCCACGATGTCTTCGGCCATGTAAGTTCATTCAACGACAATTTGTGACTTTTTCAACTGCTTTGTGCCTCTTTGTGACGCGTCACCCTACTGTGTGACTCATTATACTGCTGTGTGACTCGTTGATGTGTCGTGGCAACAGGGACAATACGTTCAACACGCCCTTATGGAGAACGAGAGCAATGAGTGCATGACCGACGCGGTGACTTCGTTCAAATCGTTTAATCCAACATGGGATAGAGTTCGAGTCATTATTGTCGACAAGGACTTGGTGAAATCGGTCTGCTTCAAGAACAATTTCCGGGGGCTAGAATTCTCCTCTGTATTTTTCATGTCGTGAAATATCTCCGTGGAGAGATGTCAAAGCGTGACTATGGAATAATGGATCGGGAAAAAGTGGAGGATGCAGTGCATATGATGCTAAATGCACAAACGGAGGATGAATACGAAACTGGTCGAAGATATATGTATTATATCGTGGATGGTATACAGATAACAACGAAGGAGGATGTTCCAGAACCGAAACATCCCTTTTTGCTGTACTTTCACGCAAATTGGCACCAGTGCAGGCTGATGTGGAGTGGATACGGTCGCTCGGATGTACCGCACTTGGGGAATACTACGAACAATCGGTACGACCTTATTTGTAGTTTAATCTCGATCATGTCATATTCACGAAAGTACATGAATGTTGTTTTTGTAGCCTGGAAGCGGCATGGGGACATTTGAAAGAAATCCTGAAGCCGACTATGATGCTCGACGAATGTATCGATACTCTCATCTTTTTGCAGTCTATTGCTGAACTGGAGTACTAAAAAAAGATCACCGATGTCGGATACATGCGCTATCGCTGTGCGGACAGTGAACTACAAAAATTGGCCAGGGAGGTCAGTCAGCATGCTTATCACCTTGTTGAAAAACAGTATCGTGTGGCCAACGACCGCAAGACGCAGTATACACTTCGACAGTTGAACGAATATGTACAGGAGTTGACCTCATCCGAGGATTCATCTAGAGTATACCACTTAGATATCCGGGTACGAATATTTGCAGAACTGATGATAGTTGATTGAATAATGGGCTAACGGACTTCATTGCAGGAATATCGATGTTCGTGTGCGTTCATGAGGACGGATTTGTTGCCGTGTCGCCATATCATTTACTGGAGACTTATTTCTGGCAAGAGCCCTATTCCGCTGGAACATATCCACACTAGGTGGTGTTTGACGTACCCACTGAATATTCCTGTCGCAGAAGATACTCCAAAGGACGATGCAGTTTGCAATACGTTTCGTGTCAAGAATTCTTCCCTGATAGCTTCATGCCATAAAGTGATGAATGGAACTAACAAGTTTCGAACCGCTAACGATGTCGGGTGTCGTATAGCAGACATCATGAGCCGGAACGGCACCCCCAGTCTACTTGAAAATGTTGGAAGCGCTCCGGGGGTTCGAAAATGTTGTGAAGAATGGAGAAGTGCCACTAGTTACACGGATTCAAGCTACGGGTGATGTTGTACTGCTCTCGAAAATGTCGAAGTTGCAGACGGATGCCGTTTCATCGATGAACAGTAGCGACAGTGACGTACCCCCAACGCTTCTTGCTGACACCAGAGTGCCTGTGTGAGTGGCCACAATCGCCTTACAAGACGCTGACCAGTGTCACACTGCCAGTGTGCCTGATGCCACAAGTCACACTGTCAGTGTGACTGCTACTACAAGTCACACCGCCCGTGTGCCTGATGCCAAACGTCACACCGCCAGTGTGCCTGGCGGTGTGACGTCTGGTAAAAAGCGCACAGAACGAGATGGTGAACGCAGTTCACACTCAAGTGACGATGCGTTATTTTTTGTATCCAAAAGCACCAAAAGCAGAGGACGGCCTGCAATCAGAAAAACACAAGCACGAGAAGAGAAGAAACGCCGGATGGGTGAATCAAAATCAGAGGCAAAACAACTTGTTCAGGGAACGCTGATGCCGGTACCTACCCTAAGCAACGTTGCAAGAGTGTTGGAGTCGTCTTACAGCTACGAATCGGCGAACGAATTTTTGTCAAGTTTTCCAGTGAAATCGGTGGGACCACGGAAGCAAGCGATTCCCAAGATTCTCGTATCAAAAGAATGTATCAGCGGTGTGAAGTTCGTGTTTGCGGAGACATTCGTCAAGAAGTGCTGTCGGGCACTGGAAGAATTTCGAAAATCGCTCAAAGATGCCGACGCTACAATATGTATCTGAGTACCGAAGGTGGGCACGTTTACCTCGATACAACTCCAAATTATGACCAACTACTATGCGACTATGGGAAAACTATCAGCTGTATCGGAAACTGTCGAGTGGGTGCAAGCTACGTCGCTGAATCGACTCTCAATCCATCCCGGATTGGACGAGTTTGCTGAACTAGACAAAGAAAAGGCCAAGAAAGCAATTGAGCAGCTCGTCCTGCCCATGTCTTGCCCGTCTCCATTTGGTGCTATCACCAGCGAGGCGCTGTTATTATTTCGAGAAAATTTGCGGATCAATGACGACTGCTTAATGCACGTTATGTCGGCTATACGAGAGGACCACCAAAGGCGGGTTGGAATAATCTCACCGACTATTTTAGGCACGACATCAAAAGAAACAACGTCTCATCATTGATAAGACCCAGCCATTTCACGAGGACAATGACGTAGTGCTCGTACCACTACATATGAATGGAAATCATTGGTGTGGCGCAGTGTTAAACATGAAGTTGTCGCCTCCCACGATTTCACTGCTCGATCCTCAACAAAAATAAAAGCAACTGGACGCGTGTGAAGCGATCATACGAAATTTGTTTCCGGAGCAGACGAGTAGGATGGAGTTTGTACGCGAGACGGGTTTGCACCAAAAGGACGCGGCGAATTGTGGCCCACTTGTGCTGCACTTTTCTTAGTGCAAGGTGCGCGGTATTCCGCTACCGACGTTCATATCAACCTCTCTGATGCGCTATATCCGTTTGAGGTATTTGCTTAAATCTATGCATTTTAGTGACGTATGCAGTTAACTCGAATGAGCAAAAGAATGAAGCTTCGTTTTAGTGCTGTACGTGTATAATACATGTGTAAATGAACCTGGTACTTCATGGAAGCTAAATGCTTCGCCGTGAGAATGGCACCTCCATCCGCTTCTCTGCGCGCGGCTCCAGACTTGGTCGTGGAATCCTCGCTCAGCATCAGCGGCAACTTGGTCACCTTGCCCAGCACGGGCAGCAACTTGATGGTCTCGCCCAGCACGGTCAGCAACTTGATAGTCTCGCTCAGCACGGGCGGCGACTTGGTCACCTCGCCCAGCACGGGCGGCAACTTGGTCACCTCGCCCAGCACGGGCGGCAACTTGGTCACCTCGCCCAGCACGGGCGGCAACTTGGTCACCTCGCCCAGCACGAGCGGCAACTTGGTCTCCTTGCTCAGCACGGGCGGCAACTTGGTCACCTCGCCCAGCACGAGCGGCAACTTGATCGCCCTGCACGAGCGGCAACTTGATCGTCTCGCCCTGTACGAGCGGTTCTTGTGTCTCTATCAGCTTCTGCGCGCGCAGCTCTTGGCCTTGGCCGTGTCGCCGAGCACGAGCCGCACACCACCGTTCGTCTTTCTTCTTCGAACTTGAAGGCGACGAGCGTCCCCGGTCCACTTCCGATAATGATAGGTGACAGCGAAAATCTCGAAGTTAACTGTACATTCGAGCCACATGAAGATGACAGGTGCCCGTGTTAAAGGTACATTTGAGTAACATGACCCGCGCGTGTTTGCGCATTTGCAGATGGAATTTTTTTAATTTCGGGTGGGAATTTATGAAGTTGATCGGCGTAATTTATTTCTGTTGTGTGCCTATTGTGGCTTTTGTGCCTTTTGTACAGGTGGCACTCCTGATGTGGGTCGCAAGTGTGCCGATAGTACGCACTTAAGTACGAAGACACAAACCTGCTTTGTGACGCTAACATCGATCATATTTTATTGCAAATTGTTTTTTACGGATACTAATACAAGTTAGTTTTTTTACGTAGGCTGGTGGGACAGCTACTTGTCGATTCAAATTCTGCGGTTCCACTTTGAGACTCGCGAAGACACGTCGGTGCCGATTTTGCTGCTTTGGGAGGACTTCTCTGGTCATTGGACCAAAGAAGTCATCGAATACGCCGCAAGCATCAATGTGGTGCTAATGAAAGTCCCAAAAAGCGCCACCGCTGTTTGCCAGCCAGCAGACGTGGCTTGGAACAAGCCTTTGAAGCAGCAGTTGCGCGGGTATTGGGTAGAGCTCCTGCAAGATCAGCTGAAGAGTAGGAAGTCTGAGCTACTACCGCCAGACAGAGTGGTTATAGCGAGCTAGATTGAGCGTGCATGGGCTGAGCTAAGCGAGAAGACAGTGAAATCCGGATACAAGAGGGCAGGAATTGCAGTAGAAGAAGTAGAGGTTGTTGCAAGTGAGATGATCGCGGAGTTAGCGAGTCTTAGCTTGGTAGATGGTCGAATCGGAGCTGTAGCCGACGAGCACACCATTGAAAGCGGTTCGCTCTGCGATGAGCTGCTAGAATAATCAATGCACTTTCTCTTGATTTACGATGCGCGGCAGACGTCACCTTTTCTATCCACGTTTTGTAGCCAAACATGGCTGTCAGTAATTAACGGAGGATGCCGGTAGTTTTTTTAATTCTACCAGCTACGTTTTGTTTTACCCAGGACTCTTCGTGCAACATTCAGTGGGTGGGTGGGTTTTAATGTTGCTCGTGTCGACAACTATTGGAAGATATTGTAAACTAATCGCATAAGCAATGTGCCCCGCTTACATCAAACGAACTATAGACTATACTGGCGGTATATCAGCCTCTATTAATTCTGACAAAGTTTCGCGACTTCGCACGGATTTTATTTTTAACCGGACGCAAAACCGAAGCTGTGAGCGATTTCATTTACTACTACTGTATTATTACATGTAGTAGAAGATTGGGCTGGTAGCGCCGCTCTTATAACTCGATGTTTACGTGAAATTACGCATCTACTGCGCCTGCTTCACAGCCGCAGTATCTGCACGCGACATAGTGTACATGCATTAACACTTTGAAGTAGTGCTGGAAGCCATCATTCAATCGGGGAACCAGAGCCTCTCTCCGAAGGATTGGAGAATTTCCTAGCGTAGCATTCTATATAAGCCACCATTTAAGATAAAATCTAAAATGTTGCGCGACCTAATCGTTTCTCGTAGGAAGCATAGGATGTGAGCTGGTATCATAATACACAGGTTTTTCGTCTTTTTCTTTTGCGGATGGGTCAACATCCCGGTACAAAATTCATCTCTGTAAGGCAAAGGTATATTGAGAGTTCTTGTGGTAGTTTCCAGAAAGCGTTGGCACCGAACTCGGCGATCCTGGCACGGGTGCCAATTATTGACTTGATTTTCCTATACTTATCGCCGTTTTTTGCTGTCTCAAAAGTATAAGTTTATCCGAGGGGGTTGAATTTTTGTATGGTCGTGCCACGAACTGGTAACCTTATTTTATCTGTATATTTTTATCAAATTTGGCTCGCTCTGGCTCCAACGTATAATCGAATTTAGTCCGGCAGATCTATTCGCCGCATGCGTGTTTATCTCGTTCTTTTAGGGATACCTTAATGCTCAGTACTTTAATGACGTTTGGTTATTGATGCCCGATTTCTGACAGCATCAAAACCGTGCCATTTTTGGCATTTTATCTTATACTATTTTTTGTCGGGGTCCTACACGCTGCGGTTTTTTATCTGCTTCCTTAGCAACTCGGCGCCAGAAGAAGATGCAGACAAACAAACCGCAGTTATCTCTGTCTGTTTGGATTGAACTATGAACCGAGACGATCTGGTGTGCACTGGAGAGACCCCGACTGACCAATTCCAGCGCCAATGCCTCGAGTAGGTTGTAGTTTGCCCGTTTGTCCATGGTATCGTAGCAGAATATAACATTTTTCTTCTTGTCAACCACAAGGCACGACCAATGGGTCGCATTGATGTTCAAAGACATGAACAACAGGTCTATCGTTGTCGCCGATAGCAAACTCAGCGTTTCAGGGGGATGCGCCTACTCTTGCCATTTTCGGTAGCGTGTATCTTCAAAGCTGACAGGAAATTGATCGTGGTATTCAGGTATCGTGATGCGAGAGTCAAACTAAAATCTTGAATCAAGATTTCATGGAACCATCATCCAGAGCGTATACAGTAGCTATGACTCCGTTTCAAGTCGAAACATTTGCCGGTATCCGGGGATGCCCAAAACCAGCGCATCGAGCACGAGGACTACGAAGATTTGATTGCAATGATGGTCGGTTCAGGTCGCATCGATACCTCGGTAGGACAAGTGGACTCTGACGATGACTTTGATCGCCGCTGCTTATATGAGGAGAGAGTCTAAATCAGGGGGACGCTTTAGCCCAGAACCCCAAGCCAGGCACTACCGTCACGGCGGGTTTGCTTTTGATTTTCTGCCGAACTAAACATGTATTTTGCCGTACCATTCATAATATTTATAGTGAAACGCTTACGGACAACATGTATTTTTCAGAACACAGTACATGGGGGGTTGGGCAAATTTTGGAACAATGCACTGTCATGCAAGATAAAGGATACGGTACTTGAAACGCTGGGGGCCACCACTAAAAGAGATGTCCTCGTTTTTGAGAACTTTCGAAGAACGCTACCGTGGACATAGGAGCAAATAGGAGTAGCATTGCGAAGCGCACACCCAAATTTGTGTGCGCGCCATACATGCTCCCGTCGTCCGTGGTCGCAACTGGTCTAGCCATGATGGAACGCGCAGCTCCATACAGACATGATGGGCGTGTCCACCCTTGTAGACACAAGTGAGGAGTATTGGGTGGTTGAAATCGACGATGCGGGGGAGTTCAAGCAGCGTCGACTAATGACAAGGCAGTACGTATGGACTATGACCAAAACATGCGGCAAAAAGATGCAGTGCTTTTAGTGGCTGATGACGCATGTGGTCACTACGTTTGCCAATGAAGGAGAAGTCGAATTATCTCACCGGAGAGAAACACGTGGCTCAGTAACCGACTGGTGATGTGAATGCCAGCTTTCTTAAATGCGCTCATGAGTGTGTCCCACGCCAGTCCATCTCAAAGCCTCCTTGAACCATGTTGAGACGTCCCTGCGACACGGTGGCAAGATCTTGCCAGACCCACGGACAGCATCCTTGATGAAATCCACCCAGCGAGATGGCATTGAGCACTTGAGCGACCGGTTCCAGCTGAGGTCAGCTGGTTGAGATACGTAGGTGAAGCTTGGGGGCATCCGCTTCAGCAGAATGCTGAGAGACTTAGCGTTAACGACGATTTCAGGGGTCCTACAGAAGGTCCTCAGTCCAATACCGGTGCCCAAAATGGAAGTCAAGAAAAGCAACAGACAGCTCTCCCGTCCACCAGGCAGACTCACTGCCGTAGATCTGGAGATTATGGGGGGCCTGGAGCTGGAGAACTTCCTTTTACAGTCGTTTTCCAAAGCCATGACGCAGTCTCCTTCGCAGTTGCTGGGACCTTTGACCTTTTCGTCCGCAGCACTATGAACGGCCCATACTTGTTAACCGCTTTGTCACCCTACAGCATTGCTGTCAGACGCTCCTTGTTCTTACCAACACTCTGGACCCAAACTTTTTTTTTCACCTCGCTTATGCCGGTTTGGTCACAGTTGAACACATACGGCACGGAAGCTATATCGTTATATAGAATTTGCATGTCCATGTCTAGTTGAACTGTTGACACGATGGGTACGACCGTCTCGCCGCAATACTACAAACAGCTCTTCGTCTTCCACAGCAAAGCTGCCAAGCGTGACAGGATCGACAGCAAATTTGTACTCGGGCAAGAACATATATCACTTGTCGTTTCCAGCAGTCGGTTCATCTCTTCGTTGAAAGCGATGTTTCGGGTCGTCCTTGGCTTTGTTACAACGATCACGTACTCCTCTTCGCGACGTCGTTGGTATCTGGTGTCGGTTTCTAAGCAATCTATCATCGACATTGAGCTGTCAGGGTCAGCCTTCAACTTACCAAATAAGTTCTCGAGGTGGTTGTTGGTGTTGTTCCGGAAGTGGGGAAAATTCATCCGTATAAAGTTACCCACACATCCGTGCAAACCATCCAGTTTGTGTCAAAATAGTTCCACAAAGCATCACGTTGCTGAAATTCGTTATCTGCTTTTGGATACACCTTATTTGCAGCTCAGAAATCCATCTGCTTCATCGCATGTTGCTGAAATTCTTTATCTGCTTTTGGATACAGCTCAGAAATCCATCTGCTTCAGGGCATTGCTTGGGTAGGTGCCGAAGCATGGTTTCCACGCTCGAGTCTAACGGTGATAGAAGTTCAAACACTCGCACAAGGCACTTGTACAAACCAGGCGTGTCAACCCCCAACGCAAGTCATCTCAGTTGTAGTCATTCGTATTCTACTCAATGCTATGCAATGTGTTCTTATGTAGAAATCTAGCTCCGCTCGCAGTCCATTCACAAGCACGCATCACTTTATGGGGTACGGCCTCTCCAAGCCAACTCGGACGGGTGGCTTCAAGATTTTGCGAAAAAAACTGTAAGAAAATCATAATTACAAACATGTCTCAAAAACAGGATTTGAACATGGACAAGAAAAACATGGGCGGGAGGTTTGCCGTATGGTTTATACAATCTATCGTATTTGTTGGAGCTCCGATATACTATGTTTCGGGGTATCCAGTTTTCAGATGCACTTTTCGCCTGACATGTCGTAGGTAGACTTCACCATGGGAACTGATAATTCATCGCAAATACGTACCCAAACAGACCCAAATGCCCCGACTTACGAACTGTTTCTGGCCGATTCGGGCAGAATACTCGGCCCCCGGGCAAAGCTCAAAATAATGTTCCCTGAGCCAAGCGACAAATTAGCAGCTTCAACTCGAGTTCAACGAGTTACCGACAACTTTAGATCAACCGAAGTATGTGCGCTCAAGATAACTTTCCCTGAGTCAAGCAACATATTAGCAGCTTAAACTCGAGTCCAACGAGTTACCGACAACTTTAAGTCGACCGAAGCATGTGGACTATCCAGCTCGAGCTTCTTACTCCTATCTAACCATTTACCTAGCTGGTCGTCTAACCAGTCAATAATGTAAAGCCCCCGTTACAGGCGTATATCTGATCTCACTTGAAAATTCTCTGGGCGGAGAACAAGAACCACACATTTAGCATCAAAAGCCGCTACAAAGACACGGTCTACCACATCTATAGTCGCGGACCGTTAAGTCAACTGGTGCTGTCTTAGAGGTTAACAGTCACGCTTGTGACCCGTCCTGAAGAAACCGTGATGAACGCTGCAGCCCAAATGAAGGAGATATTCGAGACATTGATTACCAGTGAGATGGCTATGACACCAACACGCGTTTTTGGTCTGCAGCAATAGCGACTCTTCACCGCAAGTATGACAGGTCGGTGTCTCGTCGTGTGATGGCAAAATCCTCAGCTGTTTCCTTTGTCAGGAATGTTAAATGGTTATTAACGGGCGGTGACGTGTTCCGTGCAATCGTTGGATTCGTCCACCCGGGTCGTTTACGGCTTTTCAAGTATCCGAAACCCCGACTGTACTTTCAAGACGTGCCCCACGCCGTTTTCCCAGGTTGCAATAATAACGGGATACGATCCTGCGTTTGACATGTACCTGCCGCTTTTCTACGTGCTCCTTCAATCCAAGGAACAGAAAAGGTATTGGTACATGCTGAACATGCTGAACATGGTGATCATGCAATGCAGCATGCAGGTGGACCCACGAACCGCCATGTGTGATTTGAGGTCGGACTGATTATCGCGGTGCATGAGTAGAATCCGAGTGTGCATTTGGTGGGGTGCCTCTTCCACTGGAAGTAGCGTTGCGTCGTAAGATGAATGACTTGCGCATTCCGGTTGATACGGTTGCTAACATCATATCAAGTGGCGTTATCGACGTGTTGACCGCCATCCCAGTGGATAAAATTGTTACCAAGGACACCCCGGAACTACGCAGTCGCATCGATGAGTCAGGTCGCCGTGGTAAGTGGACGACTTTGTGGCGTTACTTCACTAAGACGTGGATGCGGACGTATGGTCCGTCGACGTGGAATGTCAATTCTATTTCGGAGACTGTGGACATTGTGAACCGCCGAATAACCCCATGGGGCGATGCTTGGAAGCTCGCACAACTATCACGGTACTGTCGTCATTCGGTATTCGTTATTTAGCGTGCATATGTGGTTGTAAGATATAAGGGCTTGCCGGTGCCTCCTACAAATATAAATTTGTATTTTGTATAGTCGCGACGAAGTGCGATTTAGTTTGCAGTGTCTATGCGTAAAATGAATATATCTGGGAAGCCACCTGTGACATGATGCTCTTACATGTGAATTGGTTCTACAAAGTCTCGAGGCACCTTGCCAGAGGTCCGATATATTGTGCTTGTACATAGGTACAGTGATGAGTGGTGAGAGACGCAGCAACTGAGCTGCACAAATAATACGAGGGCAATATGACCAGCAACAAATCGTCCTTACCAAGGTTTTGGTTTTTATCACCCCACGCGATCAGATAGCCACCGATCGCCATATTCGCATGCCGCCCGAGGAAGCGTCCGCTGAGCAGCATAAAGCTGCCTGCCACAAAGCCCATTTGGGTCATCCACATGGATGATATTCAGTGTATTGATTTTAGTAGGTTGTGATGCATGTGTGAGCATTGAACCCTTACCTATTAGATATATATAATTCTTTGTAATAGTCCCGGGTATCGTGTCGATCCTGACGCAATTTCTCTATCACTTGTCTTTGGTGTACCGGACAGCCGTTCCAGTATCGGCTTCCATTCGACCTCCACACAGAGGTGATTGCTTATGTACGTCACTACACCTGTTAGACGCTAGATGTAATATCAAGGGTCATCGTCTGGCATTGCTTGTTCTTCGTCAACCACCATCCATAGGAAGGGCGTCGGTATTTCTGGGGTAGGGGCTCTAATGAATTACCCCACTTAAGCCGCACCAGGAGGCCACCGTCCGGTCCGTATTTTGCACCGCCAATCGCTTCATAGATATACATGCTACACCTCGGTGCAGACAAAGAATGACGTTGGCGCGAGCGGTTCCCTTGGTGCTCGGTTCATTCTTCAGCCGGGTCAATTACAATATCTTCTTGATGTTGCTGCTGTCATTGTCGTTGTAATTCTTGATTTTGTTCTTGTTCTTGATCGTGCTCATGCCGTTGTTGCCGTAGTGCTGCTAAAGGTGGTGGCTGTTCACTCTGCAAATATGCAGTACCCGCTACTCTTCGCGGTCCTGATGGCGCTTAATATCCGCCGATAGGGCCCCACTCGCTACCCGCCGGACAGAGGTGGTGCCGGGGGCAGTCTCCAGTGAGAGCTTGGCAACCTTTGGCAATGGTGCTAAATAGTGGTTCACTTTTGAATACATGCACGGCCTACCGTTCAAGATGTAGATCATATTATGTAGTTAAGGCAAATAATGCTATTCTACAGGTGGCATGGATACAACTATCTCAAAATTTCCATTAAATATGAGAGTGGTAGGATCCCCGACTGGAGCATCCCCCTTCTATAGGGGCATGAACGCTGCGCAGAGCTCCTGGCTGTGTGGAAGTCGATTCGGGGCGGCCAGCAACCGCGAGGCGTCGCAGGGGACAACACGCCGCGGGGGGGGGTATGGCTGCGGAAGCGCGGCGAGCCTCCATTCATGGACGATGTCCCTTAGTTTTGTCTCCGCGACGGTTGCAGTACAAGTCGCTGGTGGTGGCGATGAAGCCGCAGACGGCAGGTCCGTGGTCGCTTTCACTGACTTGGACGACTTAGGCACCTTGACCGTTTGGTCGTTTTTGATGTCGCTGTCGGCTTCGACGATTTTCACACCGTTGATGCCGCCGTCTCGCGAGCAATCCAGCAGCGAGCGTTGTCGCAGGGGTCGCCGCTAGGACCGATTGCGCTGATTTTGTACCAACGCAATCAAGATCATACAGCGTGTCCCACAACCAAAAAGATGCTACTCGTCGCGAGATTCAACGCCTCTTGGGGCTTAATTTAATCGGACAGATTTGCGGATCTGACCCTTATGCGCCTGTGTTCTTTTTTTGTGAAGCCGGATGGTTCTCTCCGATTACTTCTCGGTTGAAAAAGTATCTGCGCCGATCTCCGTACTATGTACCGAAACCCTGCGAAATATTGAGTATAGACAGGTCGGCTTCGGTCCGATGTACCGTGAACCATACTAAACTCAATTCAAATTGTTTTTTGTCCTCAAATTTGTCCTTAAAGCCCGACTGTTGAGATTCTACACGGCCAAGTACATGATCACTCTGGATGCCAACATGGGTTATTTCGCACGGCGTCTCGTGCAGGAAAGCTGCTCAATTACAGCATTCTGCTCACCATTCGGCAAATTTCAGTTCAAGTGGCTTCCGATGGGCGCCTCAAAAACAGCTCCGGGTGAATATTAATCGTGAATGGAGCGTATCATCGGTGATCTACCCTTGATAATGATGATATTATCATATTCGTGGAGTATGCAGTGGGAAACTCGAAGCCCGCGGCTGTGAAGATGTATTGGATACTGCATAGCGTGGGTTTCATGGCGGAACCACGCACGGGGCGGTTCGCCCTTGGCTTACATTGGGTGCCACCGAAGATAACTCGGAAATTATGACGAGTTGTGTTTGAAGCGGGATATTGAGCTGTTACGACATGCGTCGCTACTGTAGCCACTGCATTCGCCAGCTGGATGATCTCAGGTAACGCTTGAACGAAGATTCTGCGACGAATTGTTCGCGGAGATTATGCGCCAGGCTGTATCGAGGATTGAGCTACTCGCGGGAGGGGAGGCGGTGAGGCTTTCTAATATCAATCATCCCAAGAGACGTTATATCAATGATAAAAGGATCGTCGTCCTCTCCACAACCGGTGTACGCAAATCCGTCTGCATCGTTTTTGTTGCCAAAAAAACGTTTTGAAGTCGATGTCATCAGAGTAAGTGTGAGAGTGGGCCATCGTCTTAAGGAACTTACCGCAATGTAGTGAGCTGCACCCAATGTCCATGTGCAAGGTGCAACCTCTCGAAATGAATAATCAAACGACATATAAAAATGGTCGGAAAATGCTGAGGAGCAGAGCTAGTCTGTATTACACGACGGCTTGCTCGACAATGCGGTCAAAGTCATGGTCGGCGTCTACTATTGATCCTACCAACGAAAGGTTTTGTAGCTCATCCACCAACGAAGCAACGGCAAGGCACTCGTCGTTCAGCTGTAGGCTGCATTTCTTGTACCCATTTGCGATCGTCTCCGGGCTCAGTTCCTACCTGGCTCAAGACAAATCTGTCGGCGCGGGCGTGTATCGTTCAGAAGCCCAATGTGATTGAACCCGCTGGTAATTGTATCGTTCGCCAAGCTCCCCCACGCCTTTGATATCCATACTGCAATGTCGGTTCGGGATGGTGCCGTCAACTCAAAGCTGTTGCCAGTTTTCTTGCGGGTTTTTCGGCGTGGGGGTTGTTTCGGCTTCAGCGTTGCATTTGTTCGAGAATTCCAACGCTGGGACACCATCACCACGGTACGCAGTCCACAGTTGAGAATTCTTCTACCGTTGCTGGCGCATCTCACCTGTTCCGGGTTCCTGTTCCGCAGTATATTTAGCGGTAACTCGGGTACTGGCTGCCTGTTCTTCAAGTTGGAAGCCACGTCCTTGCCGTAGTACGTCCAGTGTTTTTGTCGCTACATCGCCTCAGCTTCTTGCCGTTCAGACTCGCCGATCTGTCTATGTCTGACGTGTTGCCACCTGCAGATGGTGACTAGCATCTGCTCCCTCATCTGATCGACCAACGTCCACCGCAGCCTATATTGTGGTGGTTTGTTCTATATCAGCCGGCTGACAAACGTAAGTATACCGCAGGGGGGCTTTCATCAGCACTACCTTAATAGACGCTGCGTATTCGCGAACTGCTTCGGTCCAATGCCCCGAACCATCATCCCATAGCAAGTATGGGCTCAGCACAGTTGTCGCGCTGAGTAACCTGGACCTTACGAAATTCCACTGACAACTCCGAATTCCACCAACCTTCGTACTTCCGAAAATTTGACATCCGGTTGTCTTTTGCAGCGGGGTGATCGTCTTTCAAAGAGTCCGACCAAAGCCATTTCGAAACTTCGTGTTTGTTACGCGCTGTGTTGCTTGACTGATGGTCGGGTTTTAAACGCCAAGAACGGAGCGAGCTTGTTGCAATGGAATTTTTGTTCAATTTAATTAAAAAGTATGTCCGGATCCGCAAGGAGCATATCCGTAACACGCTCTTTGTTTTTTTCTGCGCATCCAACCCGCACTGTCCGTGCGTTACGTGCGTCGATAGTCCTACGAGATAAACACTCAAAGCAGACGGCTACTCTACAGTTAGAAAATTACTTGCTGTAAAAACAATTTACATCAAAATTACCTAGCATTGTACACTTTTGATATGCCTTGCTCTACCATTGTTTGTCGTACTTTAGCTGTAAAAGTTACAGCAACTTGAGTAGTGCCTTTTGGAGTAGTCTGGCCTTGTCTTGTTCGAGCTTGAATTGAGAGTATATACCGGTGAATAAAACGCCGAATCCATGAAGGAGAAGCTCGAAATGAACTTGGACTTAACCCAGCTTCTGCGGTTATTTCTAAACTTGGATATCATTTTTTTATTTATTTATTGGTATCTGGACTTCTGGTGGTCTCCTCTGCTCGAATCACATGCACTCTTTTTGGATGACTGTGATTCGGTATACCAGGTCTTCACGTTGAAATCGGGGAAGCCGCTCACACATCAGGCGATGACGAAGATCTTGGCGTCCGGACCCCGTGACCTGGCGCGCTGTCGGAGCCTGATTGATCGGTGTTGAATGTATCTTGCTTTGGTGTGGCACTGCTCGGCACTGGTCTCAGTTCTGCACGTGCGGCTGGCTTGGCGCGTTCCTGGTTCACCCTCATTGGTCGGAATGTACTTTGGTACATCGGTCATCCGGGTGACTAGAGCTGACCTTCATCTTGATCCACGTTATGGGGCAGCTAGGGAGGCGATTTATGGCGCCGGAAACAATAGAGCATTCATTAAAGCCACTGGTTTTGATGTTCGCTCATTTCACTTCCTACTCGAGCACTTCGAGCCGATGAACTGTTTTCTATGAGTCTAATTGAGAGAGTTGATCAAACAGCAGTGGTTTGTGTAGATGGGGCTGTACTGCAATTCCAAGGCCTGACGTCGACAGCAACGGTGGTCCCCGACCTGATCGTCGATCTCTTTCGCCAGTCGCAGCACCTTTTCTTGCGCTACAATATCAGCTCTTCGATGCCGGAACACTCACTCCAGCAAATTTTCGCGGTGACTCCAGTATGCAGCTGCTACTTGCTGTTTCCCTTCAAATTATTGATGAAATATTTGCGACGATGCCCGAGGCAACCATTCGATGGCTAGTGAATGAGTCCGACTTTGCTGACTACGCTGATATAATCCACCTTCGACGCCCGATTCTGCAAAAAAGCTTCTGCTTTTGGATGGTTTGAACATACCGGTGGCAACATCGAGTGACGAAAACGTTCAAAATGTGTACTACACTGGATGGACATGCAGTCACTATTTCTCCAGCGTTCTGGTATTTGCTCCAGACAGGTGTCTTCTCTTTTGCAGCCTGAATGTGACACGATGCTGCCGTCGCTCGCTAGCTGTACGATAAGTTGCTGCGTCGTACACCTGGCGAGTACTTCGCGGCAGCTGATACCGCCTTCCCACGCAACGAAGCTCGCATGAAGGGTAGGATCAAAACACCACTCAAGAAGTACTCAACCTTAGCGCGTAATCTACAACGTCAAGGGAGAATCGCGGAGTACAGACGCCTGATTCAGTTTAGTTCACAGCTCGTTTCATCCCGCCAAGCCGCTGAAGGTACGCGAGCACTTCAATGAAGCGTTTGGCGTCTCAAAATGCCACTTCCTGCTAATGACCATAAACACATACGCATCCTTCTAACGACTTCCGTGAGACTCCACCAAGTTCGCACCCGCTCCGTGGGTATCAATCAGATTAAGAGCGTTTATGAAGCAATTTGGCGCGGCGATAACCCTCAGACAACCATGCTCCACGAAGACTTCGGTCCGATGATGTTTCTGGATATCGCAAGTAATGCCCGCAAAGCACGATACTACGGCGTAAGCCAGCGGATTATAAACGATCAAGCTGACGATTAAATGGGCTAGCTAATGAACGCTACGGCGACTACTACTACTAACACTGTCACGTGTACTGTTACTACGACTACTACTGCTGTTGCTTCCCTTCGTCTGTTCTACTAATGTTGTCGCGGATAGGTGGTGTCCATGGTAGCTTCATTCGTTAGTCATGGCGTAATGCCGCGCATATCTACAAGTTCTGCGTGGGGGCGCGTGTTGGAATGCTCCAGGCTTCTGCTCTTTTCACGCTCCGCTTCATTTTTTTCTTCTAAGCGTGCAAACTTGTCCTTCCAATGATTCACATTTTCGTTCATTTTTTCAGCTTCTTGTGCTCCAAAATCGAGGCTTCTTTCACCGTGTCAAGTTGGCTCTAAATCAGTCTCTCTGTAGTACTTGCTTGGTGGGTACGAGCTTGGTCATCCACCTCACGGAAGACAGCGTCGGCCATCGTTTATTTTCTTTCCCGCAGATTTGGTTCGTTTAGATCGGGATGACATTTCGTTGTTACTGCCACTAATTCATCGAGTACGCTTTTAGTCGTACTGATGTGCTTGCATAGGCCTCGTTTGAGATGCAGTGGATCCGCACTTATGCGGTGCCGCAGCTCCAGTTGTATTTGATGTCTCGAGTTGTCGTGTAGGTACAGCATGCTGCAGCAACCGAGATGTCGATGCAGTGGTGGCTCAGATTGGAGACGAAGCTTGCTGGCGACGGTGATCCAAATTTCTTTGGGTAGCAGCTGAAGAGAAGGACGACGGTGTGATGTCATCGTTTCTTGCGTAGGGCTTGGGAGCGACATAGGGTCCTGTTGGGGTCGCTCACAAGGCTGAGCAGATGGAGCAAGTACTTGTCTGCGATGGAGTTGATCACCATATCCGTAGTGAGATGAGTATCTTTGTGAGACTGTGTGGGGCTCATCAACTTGATCGCTCAACGGATGTACAGGGGCGACATCATACCTCTGATAAGAAGCAGCATACCTCTGATAAGAAGTGGTTAACTCGATTCAGCAGACGCATCATCGGAAACGATGGTAAAGTGCCACTTTGAGATCGTGAGTCCTGGTCGAGTCCGGGACGACGGCATTTGGCGAAGGCGGATCTGTATCAGCAGGGTTGCGCTCGCGTAGAGAGGATGAACGGGGGTCGCTTTCATATTCCATGGGTGGGGAGTCTTCACTCAATGACAATGAAAAGGTTCTGACAGCGTCCCGCCGACTTTCATCATCAAGTGAGCTGGAGAACAATTCCACAGGTGATCCGTAATCTCAATCGCTTTCCGCAGCATCACTAGTAGCACTGTGTGGAGGACGATCCCTCGCATCGAGACATTGATTTGCACCTTCCGGTGCTGCACCAGGTTCACCATCTTCGCCATCGACCAGATCCCCTTCGTGCTTCACGCTGTCCGCAATATCGAGCTGACTACTGCGTGTCCTACGGGCACGTTGCGTCTTCGGAGAGTTTCGGCAAGTCAGAAGCGCCAGGTACTTGTTCTTGACTGACGTAACATCACGTAATGAGCGCTGAGCACGCGTGGCGTAGATTTGGTACCTCTCAAGTACAGCGTCTCGTTCGTTCGCTCCTGTCGGCAGAGCGATCTCAATAGAGACCTTTCGGAGCGATTGAGTTTTGATTCAGTTTCAGCTAGGTGTATTGTTTTTGCATCGAAACTCATTCGGACCTCAAATGGAGCTTTCGGGAACAGTCCTGAGAGGGTGCCAGAGTCACACAATCAAACGCCATAGACTCTATGACTATGATGGATCTTGTAGAAGAAGCGAATTCAGAGCTTCTTGGTGTGGCGGATCATGAGCTGTTCGCGCAGGAGGATGCGGTAGAAGCCGTGTCCGGGTCAAGCCAAGGAGAAGGATCTGCACGCAAGATGTTTAGCGTTAGCGACGACCTGATACTGGTCCGCGCGGTGGGTGTGGTGAAGACCTGGGAAGCTGCGTACGGGACCGTGAATGGCATCATGAAGAGCTGAGGTGGGGAAACTACGTAATATGAATGACGGTTTTATCGAGGTGATCCATTACATGTCTACACAACGCCCTACACGTTGGCCACTTTGAGGGGTGTCGAGGGCTCTCGAAACATCGCCAATCCTTCGATAGTCTGTGGTGTGTCGTTCTCGCCGGTGCGAATTACAAGTCCCGGGAGATGTAGCTTTGTCACAATGAGCTGCAGGAGAGATATGGTAAAACCGTAGTGAACTAGGGCAGTGGCATTGTCCAAGTCGGGGTCGAAGCGGTTGGCAAACTTGATTCGCGGATGTCCTTCAGGCGGCCGGGAGTAGCTAATTGCGCAGAGGAAGCGCTATCGGCGCCCGCGAGATCTCACCTGAGGGCACTGATGACAAAGTGAGCTTGCCGTGTGGTTAGTCGGGGCGCTACGAATGCCATGGTGCACAGGTGAGCTTGCTCTTTCGAGAATGAGATGGCTTTCTGAATCTGAAATAACTGTTAAGATAAGTGGCCACTTAGGTCAACTGAAAGCAGGTTTGAGAATAAATTGTGAGGGGTTCTCTCCCCACCAGCTGAATCTCAACTGAAAGGGGCCAATTTGAGGGCTCCGAAAAGTCTCTAATTTCATCCAAGAGAGCGTCGATATCTTCCTGCGTATATTTTTCGGACCCATATACCCTGTCGCGTCGCCTGGACATCGATAGTTCAGTAAGCAAGTTCACAGAAGATGGGCCCCGCACGCTGGGACTGAATGCGAGAGACCGGATGAGGTGGCTCCGCTTACACGATGGCCAAGTCGACTACTGGAAATTACTAGAATCTACTTCGAAGTACTATAGTACTACTACTGTTCTGATCCAGCTCGCCGAAATTACTACTATTACTCTAGTAATTTAGTTCCAGCTACTGGATAGTACTGAAGTCATTTAGGCAAAAATCAAGTTAGGGCTAATACTATTATAATAATATTAAGCCCTGCCAATCGCCCATGCGAATTTTGAAGAGCCTAAACCCTGAACCATAACCATAATAGTACAGAGCCAAAAACTAACACATTTTTTCCATGTCATAATCGACTATCAGATAGTAATACAGTAAACTGTAACCTGTCCAGTGCGTGTTTCCGACATTAGGCTTTACGATCCCTTGTTCCACCTCACATGGAAGCGAAGTACACCTCGTTTTCGGCAACGCTAAAACTTTATAATTTGAGATACTCAATCAGGATTGGAAGTTCAAACACTTTGTATCACGCCAATTTTACTTCTGGGATATGATCAGTTTTAATCTTAGATATGGTCCACCCTGCCGAAAATGAGGTGCACAACTGTATCGCACTTCTTCAGCCATGCAAAAGAAGAGTTGTCCGCAAACAAACCCGAACGAGTCGTAGCGTGGACTCGTTCTCCATCTGGACCTGAGATAAAAGTGCTCGCCAAACAGCCTTGGCTCCGACAACTCAACGGCTCGTCTCTGCGGGGGGTATTTTTGATACATGTACAAGCAGCACGCAGGATCTAAAAAGATGAGACTTGAGCGGAGCCCGATCAAGCCTATCAATAGCGGGCATGTAGTGGGTCTGGCATGGCACTCACTTCCCAACTTGCTCATTCACGCTCAGCTGTGAATACAGTCGACGGACATCGGCCCGTCAACTAAACTACAAGCGCAACTTCCTTCACCGCCACTTCAAATTCCAAGATGGTGCGCGTGTTCCTAGCTCTCGGCGGCTCACTGGCCGTGGCGGTTCAAGTGGCCGTGACGGTCGCCACCAGCGTCTCCTTCGTGAACGACTGCACCTACGACATCAGTCTCTACGACAACAACGCGACCGAGACCATCACCGTGGGCGGCTCCACGTCGCGCGAGCTGGCCGACGGCTTCAGCGGCATGTTCCGCAACGGTTCGAGCACCGAGGCCACGCTGGCCGAGTTCGCCATCAGCGGCGGCAAGGCCTGGTACGCCATCAGCGCCGTGCCGCCTGGAGCGGGTAACTGCACAAACTACGCGGACTGCGCCTCTGTCTCGGGCAAGACGGGCTTCAACGTGCCCTTGTCTATCACCCCCGATGTTGGTAGCACCAGCGTGAACACCGAGTGTGCCGCGGTGGCCTGTGCGAGCGCCGACTGCAGTGACGCCTACCTGTATCCGACGGACAGCTCAAAGTTACGCAACTGCCCTGACAGTCTCTCCATCGAGGTGGCATTCTGCCCGGATGGCTCCTCCAACTCGACCACGTCGACCACGTCGACTACGACATCTACTGTTACTACCGTCTCCACCGAAGCTCCTGCGACCACTACTACGGCTCCCGTGACCACTACTGCGGCCCCGATTGCGAGTACTGCAGCTCCGGTTGCCACTACTGCAGCTCCAGTAGCCACCACGGTGGCTCCTGTTGCAACCACGGCGACCCCGGAGTCGACAACTGCAGCTCCGGTTGCCTCGGACGCCGATTACTCTGTCGGTGTTGTCGCGACGGACACGACTTCCTCAGCGAGTACTGGTACCAGTTCGACCACGTCTAGTGCTTCGACGACTTCTTCTAGTACCACGAAGACCACTTCGAGCGGCGCCACTGGAGACTTCTCGAGCGCCAGTATCAGCTCCAGCTTCGTGTACAGCGGCACCAACGCCGGCTCGGCCACCGGCACGTACGGCAAGGTGACGGCGATGTCCTCCTGCTCGACGGAAGATGTTTCAGTGACCGACCCCGTCGGCCCTATGAGTGAGGAGGTGACGATGGTCTTCCGTGGTCCCATGAACATCTACAACATCGCCGTGTTCAGCGGCTCGTCCGGCAGTGGCTGGAGCAAGGTGTCGTCATACGATGCCAGTGCCGGCACCCAGGACAACATGGTGTTCATGAACAACCTCAACATCGACTACACCGGTGCAGACTCGAGTCCGCAGGGTTACTCTACTGTTGATGGCTCTGGAACGGCGACAGAGTCGACCATTTTCGGCGGAACTCTAGCGGATGCCTCTGACGCGTCGGTGACTGGCGGTGGTCCGTGTGTGTCCACGGGTTGCGAGGTTAACATCATGACGTCGACTAACTGTGCCGATGAGGATGGCTGTGTTGGCTACTACGACGACATGGGCTTCCACGGCTGGAACGGAGGCATGAAGATGTTCGTGACCAAGGTGCAGATGCCTACGGGCTCGACGGTGAACCTGCCCGCTATCTGGATGCTGAACGCTCAGGTGGTGCGCGCGAGTCAGTACGGTTGCAACTGCCGTGGCTCGGGCTCCGTAGGTGGCTGTGGTGAGCTTGACGTCGCCGAGGTCATTGAGACCAACACGGCCCAGGACAAGGTGTCGACCCACTACTACTTCTACGATGGCAGCGTGTCTCCCGGTGGCGACAACTACGCCGCGCGTCCAACCGACTCGGTGGTGACGTACGTGACCATCTACGACAACTCCGGCGAGGGCGTCGTCAAGATCATTGAGATCGGCGGCGACGACTTCGACTTCTCGGTGGGCTCGATATCCGCCGACACCGTCTCGACGTGGCTGTCCGCCTCGGTGGAGAACCTGCTCAGCTAAGTCTTAGAGAATGCCGCTGAATGGGTATAACTCTTATGTTAGAGTGGATATTGTCGCTTCTTGCGCGCTAAGACTCAGCGCCGCTAAGAGATACGATAAAAACAGTTGTGTTTTCCCACGTTAGGGCATCTCCACCGGGGTTTGAGTACATTGCTAAACTTTTACTGTGTGGTATCCATATCGGTATAAGGCCTTAGATGAATTCGTATTGTTCTCTGAAATTTATTTCAGAGTATATCAGTGATCACATTTTCCGCTCACAACCCATACTTGTCTAAGATCTGAAAAAAGCACAATCAACTCTCGCTCAAAACCTCACCTCCAAATTGAATAAGCCTCCAAGATCTAACAAAAATAAACGTCAATTTTTGCTTTTGGTCATGCTCCTCTCATAAACCAACTTCAATTTGTAGACTCTAGAGATTTCGACACTAAAAGGATCATATCTACCTTCAATAACGAATATATATCTAGAACTAATAAAAAATCTGGATGTTGCCTGTGGCGTGCTAGTTCAACATTCAGGCGACATCTCGCAATTTCACTTTCAATTATGACAATAGGTAAGCCCGTAAAATTGTTTTACACAGGCAAAAAAAAATATTTCCAAAGGCGTGAGGCAACAAGGTGCACGTTTGCGTCGGTGCTCCACCACCACCCCCGTCGCTCCTCTGCTCTCGCCAAGTTGGCGGCAATGCACAGGTGAAGCTGCCCAGCGCCGTGGCCACGGCTGCTGCAACGCAGGCACCGAAGTCTGCGGCCACCATCGCTGCAGCTCCAGCGCGTCACGCGTCGCGTCGCGTGGGGTGGCGTCGGCCGGCAAGAAGCTCCCCGCCAACAAGAACTACAACGGCGGCAAGAATGCGAACACGAATGCCACCGCCAAGGCCACCAAGCCCAACACGGACATGAACGAAAAAGAGCACCACATCATTCGCCCTGAACGATGTGACTGCGTTCATGCGCCTCGTGGACTACGGCTACGTGACGCTCAAGCCCTGGTACGGATCTGGTCGCAGCGCCTTAGGAGCGACCGCCTTCAACATCCGCCAGGGCAAAATGGGTGTCTCCGTGACCGCGTGCGACTCGCCGCTGGCGCTCAGCAGCCCGCAGCCCGGCAGGCAGTCCGCCGCAGTGGCGCCCCGACACGGCCAGACTCGTGCCTGTGCTGCGGCAACGACTTCGCCATCTGGACGCGCCGTCGTCACCACTGCCGCGCGTGCAGGGAGCTCGTGTGCGGCGAGTGCTCGCCCTTCTACGTGCGACTACCGGAGCTCGGCTACACGGGCCGCGTGCGCGTGTGCACGCACTGCCACGCGCTGACCGAGGCCACGCTCGAGTTCAGCGCCTCCACGCACAGCCTCACGGCCGCTGCGTCCAGCGAGTCCTCGGACAACGAGCAGCTGGGAGACGTCGTGGAGGAGCTCGTCTTCCGCGCAGTCGACGTGCTGGCGATGACGTCGCGCGACAAGCGCTCCAAGCTGCAGTACCAGTACTTCGTGCAGTCCGAGGCCGTCAGCTGGCTCATGGACGCCGGCATCATGTCCAGCCGCACGGGCTGCGCTGCGCTGTGGCTCTCTCTCTCTCTCTCTTGATCTCGAAACTCTCGAGCAACGATGCGACCAACAGTAAATTTCAGAGCTCGCCCGGGCGCTTGCGCACGGCCTTGTACATGTGCATGTTGGTGTTGCCCATGAAGCCTTTGCAGGTTGCACATGATTATTTAGTGGATACATGTGCATATCGGTGAGGTGAGCGCTGCAAGTACATGTAACGCCACATGACTGACACTCGTACACGCAGCTAGTGCACTCATTTGAATTTTAGTCATCCTGTATCAGCGCTGTAGTGTAGTGCAGGCGACGAAAATGCGTCGCTGAAGTCCATCCAAACGATGTGCAAGTGATGCTAGTCTACAAGTCTATGATAGCACAGTGCTATTGTGAAAAACGACGATTGTGTCCTATTTTTTTGCAAATCGATCGCTTTAAGCGCTTATTAAGCGGATAAACCCTTGTTTTGATATATATAAATTCTCTTGAATTCGTTGGCGTCCGACCTTCTGTTTGTATGAAAACTTTTGCGTTTCCTGTGCGTGTGTGCGCACACGATTTCGTTTAACCCTCGGCGATCTTTCCATACAATCCGGTGTTATTTTGGGGGCCAACGAGACCGCCGACGAATTTGTTGGCGCCAGACGCACAGAAAACCTACCGTGACACACGAAACTCAATACCCCATACTGATAGACGCTACCAGAGTCAAACGCGAAGGATGCTCGTGCTGGAGAAGGCAGGGCAAGCCGGAGGGTAAGTACTACATTATCTCAGAGTTCAACGACCAAGAGCTGACCCATAAGCTCCCGTCCTCCAATTTCTGAGAGCACCGCTGCAGTATGTGTGCAGATTGGATTGCGGGAGGACTAACGGAGCCCGGTACTGCAGAGCTACCGGAGTTGGATCCGTTCTTCATGAACGTACAGTTCATCGTTAACTCGGAGATGTTGGTGGTCCACCCGTGCGCCAAGCTGGTGGAGAGCAAGTGCCCGGGGTACGGGAAGGTAAGCTGCGAGCACGGGCAAAATTTGCCCGTGCTCATTTAATGCTCCAAGGTCAGTTACGTCAGTGGTGTGTGCGCGTGCTATACAAGTTCTGGTAGGTGGGCACGAGCTCTTGCTGACTGGTGTGCTTGTCAGGCTGCTGCACTACTTCGCGCTCTCGGAGGAGCAGATCGTGTCGAAGAATGAGGCGACGTCGCTCGAGGACTGGTTGCCCGGTGTAGAAGACAGCGCGCTTACCGGACTGGTACATGCCATGCTCACGGACAGCACGACGGTGCCCACAGGCAGAGCTGCTAATGTATGAGCAAAAAGAAACTCTTCGTCATTGTGTTTAAGAAACGTAGTGCAAAGTGCAAAGAGATCGTAACACGGAAAATGATAGAGGCTCCTTCCCCTCCGTCAGCTTCACTAGCATCGTGATTCCGTCGCGCGACGCTGCGCTTTAGGCCGTCAAATCAGCAGCAAACTCGGGTAGCATCGTCTGCCCGTATACTCTAGCGACATATTCCACGGACGTACATCAATACAGTCTTCCATCCGATGACATTGCCTTTGACTGCTTTCACCTGACCAGCAGCGTCAGCGTCCTGATCCATGGGTGCTGCTGAGCACATGTACCAAAAGTCACACACCGCTTCGCTTAAGTGCGATCACAGGATAGTCACACAAATTCTTGCTACATATAAACAGGATGCCAAATCGGAGTGGCATCCTGTTTATATATATCAAAACAAGGGTTTATCCCTATATGATTTTGGACGCCGTTTATATATACAAGTTGCCCTCAGAATGCCCAGTATCAGGTGGGCATTCTGAGGGCAACTTGTATATATAAACGGCGTCCAAAATCAACGTGGGCTGCGAACTCGAAGCTGTAGCATATATAAACCCTAATGAGCACATATAATACTTATATCTTCGTATATTATGCGCGGAGCTACTTTTGCACGAGTAGTAGCTGCTTGTACTCGTGCTTCTGGCTGCTGCACCTCTGCGGCTATTTAATAAGCCCAGGGAGCAGAGCGTTCATTAGCATTTAGCCGAGATTTGCATATGGACGCTCTATCGCCAATCCTACGATTTAGTATTTTCTGCACCCCTGTTTATATGTTTTCTACCCCTCCTTATCAGCTTAACTGGACTGGACATCTTTGTCGGTTTTCACAATACATGTACATACACTATAATAGGCTATTATAGTGTATGTACATGTAGCACTGTGCTTGCAGTGCTATTATTAATAGCACTGCAAGTGGAGGAATAAGTGCAAAGCGCGAACATAGCCGCAAGATCCCATGTTGAAGCGGTCGGTAACGCCACGATGAATGCTCCACAACACGAAATACTTATTAATAGTGACCCCGTCATGATGGAGAAGCAAACTCTCCCCACTGGCCGCCAGACCACCATTTATTGATCAGCGAAGCTCACTCTATCCTTACCGGTAGCAACAATCAGTGTGCGTCAGTGGCGCACACCATTGGCGCAGCGCCAGCCAACGGTGGTCTGGCCGTGCCAGGAGCGGTACAGACAACGACGGAAAAAGCCCCGTAACGAAAAAATCCGCGTCATGTGTCGCCTATGCACATTTACCCACTTTATGTACTGAGTCTAATCAAACAGAGTACTTTTGGTGCCGTTTAGCCAATCAAAACTGCGCATTGTACATGGTGCCTTTCCATACCACTGTAATAATTTAGCAAGTGTGGCGGGTTTTATCGTCGTTGTCTGTACTCATTCCGGTTTGTAGAAAGCTTGCCGCAGCGTGTAGTCATCAAAGTGAAGAAAACCCTGGCCGTCAGGCTGACGCCACTAGGGACACGGAGGCCAAGTTGGCCGCCAACGGCCCACGTCGTACGAACAACAGTACATGTATCGCTGAAGCGTGGCGTGCCGACCGTGCAGCGCACATTGGCAAATCAGACTCCGGTGGGACCTACATGTACTTCCTGCAGCGAGGCCGCTTGGCAGCCACACAACGTCGAGCGCGACCATCACTCCAAACACATCCGCGTCTCCCACACCAGCAAAGACTGCTCAATATACGTATCCTATCATCAGTCAACGAAGCCACCAAGTGCGACGTTTGCCCACGCACGATTTAGAAAGCGCGCAACACTCGCAGACGTCACATCATGACCCGCTCGTTGGTGCCACCAATGGTGGGCTAGCGCGGCACCGATTCCTGTGCCGCCAGGGCAAAAGGATCCGCGCGCAAATCTAGCCAAACGTGGGCCACATGGCATTTTGGTGTTTCAACTCGCCGTGTGACTCCGGTGTAAAGTGCCAGGCAACGATCGGGTGGGCACGCGACGCGACGAGCAGTTACACAAGAATCAGTAGATTGCGCGATATCCCGAGTCGAGCCTCCTCTTCAGCCAAACCATGTGCTGAATCCGCCAAATAATTCCGGTACAGACTAAGCCTGCAGTAAAATTCATCACCTTCTCAGCGGGGGCTCGAAACCAGCTCAAAGCTGCCACACAGCCGAACTCAACACGTACAAGTACTTATGTACGTTAATAGTCGGAGCCGGTATACAAAACCTAAATGATCGGGTGTCAGTTCGCGCCCCGGTCTTACTCCACAAAGAGGGTCACTCTGCCCCAAGTGCAGACGAAAGGACTGGTCCGCCGCTGACGTCGTCGTGCTCTCCAGATGGCAGTGGCGCGGTGACTAGCGCCTGAGATGAGCGCGAGGTTGGCCACCCTCGCCCTCGCCACGATGTGCATGGCATCCGTCTGTCGTCCGAGCGTCTCCCAAAGTGCTGATCACATTCATCCAGACGTGCCCAGTGACAGTAAACTGGCAGGCAGGCAGGCAGGCTCCAGTCCATTCTGCAATTTGCCGGCTTGAGCTCATCAACAGCTCCGTCCATACAATGGTTAAGGTCTTCCTCGCCTTGAGCGCCGCGCTGGTGATGGCCGCCCCCGTGGCCGCCTCCGTGTCCGTGAGCTTCGTCAACTCGTGCTCGTACTCGATCAGCCTCTACGACAACAGCAAGACTGAGACCATCGCGGCCGGCAGCTCCACGTCGCGTGACCTGGCCAGCGGCTACAACGGCATGTTCCGCGACGGCACCAGCGACGAGGCCACGCTGGCCGAGTTCTCCGTCACGGGCGGCTACACCTGGTACGATATCAGCGCCATCCCGCCAGGAAGCGGCAGCTGCACGTCCTACGAGGCGTGCAAGCAGCTCACGGGCAAGTCCGGCTACAACGTGGCCATGAGCATCGCGCCCGACACGAGCTCGGCCACATCCGTCTCCAGCTCGTGCGCCACCCTCACGTGCGAGAGCGAGGAGTGCTCGGACGCCTACCTGTACCCGTCGGACGACACCAAGACCCACAGCTGCCCGGACTCGCTGCCCTTCACGGTCACCTTCTGCCCCGGCGGATCCAGCTCCACCACCACCACCTCATCATCCACGCAGCAGTCGACTAGCCAGCAGACGCAGTCCACGTCGGCCCCGGCGGCTACGACGGCCACCCCTGAGGTCGCCAGCGACTACGAGTCCGGTCAGGTCTCGGTGAGTGCCACCACGAGTCCCTCATCGTCCAGCACCTCGACGCAGACATCGACGCAGACTTCAACGTCCACTTCAACTTCAACTACTTCAACGACATCGACTGGCAGCGCTGCGTCCTTTTCAAGCGCCACGGTCAGCTCCAGCTTCGTGTACAGCGGCACGGATGCCGGTTCGGCCACGGGCACGTACGGCAAGGTGACGGCGATGTCTTCGTGCACTACCGAGGACGTGTCGGTGAGCGACCCCGTGGGTCCGTTGAGCGAGGAGGTGTCGATGGTCTTCCGCGGTCCTCTGAACATCTACAACATTGCAGTGTTCAACGCCACCTCGGGCAGCGACTGGAGTAAGGTGTCGTCCTACAGCCAGAACGGCACCCAGGAGAACATGGTGTTCATGAACAACCTGAACATCGACTACACCGGTGCCGACTCGAGTCCGCAGGGTTACTCGACCGTCGACGGCTCTGGAACGGCCACCAAGAGCACGACTTTCGGTGGCTCCCTTGCTGATGCTTCGGACGCTTCGGTGACCGGCGGCGGCCCGTGCGTCTCCACTGGTTGTGAAGTTAACATCATGACGGAGACCAACTGCGCGGATGAGGACGGCTGCATTGGCTACTACGACGACATGGGCTTCCACGGCTGGGATGGCGGCATGAAGATGTTCGTGACCAAGGTGCAGATGCCGACGGGCTCGACGGTGAACCGCCCCGCTATTTGGATGCTCAACGCTCAGGTGGTGCGTGCTAACCAGTACGGCTGCAACTGCCGTGGCGAGGGTGCCGAGGGTGGCTGCGGTGAACTCGACATTGCTGAGGTCATTGAGACTAACACGAGCAAGGATAAGGTGTCGACCCACTATTACTTCTACGACGGCAGCGTGTCTGCGGGCGGTGACAACTACGCTGCACGTCCGACCGACTCGGCGGTGACGTACGTGACCATCATCGACAACTCGAGCACGGGCACCATCAAGATCATCGAGCTGGGCGGCGACGACTTTGACTTCGACGTGGACGCTGTGTCGGCTGACCAGGTGACGTCGTGGATCTCGGCTTCGGTCGAGAACCTGCTGAGCTAAGCACCTTGTCCGTAGCAGCCTTAGCTGAGCTGAGTGTTGCAGTGCCGTGAATGGCCTCTGCCGCAACATCGCGGCTAATAGATGGGCTGTGTCTCTTCCAGCGTAGTAACTTGATATCTATACAGCGATTTTGAAGCTACGCTTGGTGGTCTTTTATATCTTGCTCGTGGCAAAATAAATGTTACATCACGGTAGTGAGTGAGTGAGTGCTCGCAGAACGGTTAAGCTTGGCGCCAATTTCTCTCAACCGCCCCTTTACGCCGGTCTGGGCAAAGGAAAACCAGATCGGCGGATGGCTTCGGGATCCGCCTAAGTGGTGATTGTGTTGGGTTATTGCGCTTGGCACGAGCTGGCGCGATGCAGTGGTGTCGAGATTGGTAGGTACACCATAAAGCTCGTACTGTTGACATTTTTCAGTTCGATCGACACCTTCGCACCTACATTCACATTTTCTCCTGGACTCGACATTGTAATAAGTACTTGCCATGACCGAATTCGCGACGTCAATGGGTTGAAATCGTCGATCTGGTTGTTGGCAACGTTGCCTTGATATAACTTCAAACGAAACTTTCCCCAGATCGTAGTTGGTAATTCAGTATACATCACCCTCCTTCACCTCATGGGCTCTACTTGGATCTTGTTCTTGCTCCAACGTTGACAGGAAGGAAATGCAGTTTGATTGCTTCGTTAGAGGCTGCTCAGATCGATTTCGGCCCCGGCCAAAGGGCCTCATCAGTGAGCTTCCGATTCCGCAATGAGCACTACGACTACTAACTCTAGGACCAGGCTCTGCCAGCCAGTCGTTCTTCGCGACTCCTCATAAGATCTCTCCTTGAAGCACCATCATGACACCACGCACGTGGCTGCCACTGGTGTCGAGCATGACAAAAGGAAGTTGATGCCGCTGGGCAGGCACAACTAGCAACAGATCTTGTAGGACGAGCTGTAGAAGAACGGAGCTGAAAAACGGTCGCCTCCACCATTTGCGAGAACACGGTACAGCGGCGCCACAAATTGGTCGCTGGACCACAACTGCACCATGTCGCCAATGTTGATCGTCTACGTGTCCTTCTGCGGCGGCAAGTTGTTCCGCGGCTGCGACTTGCGATGAAAAGCCTGCAACGAGGTGACCTCTCCGTCTTAACGCAAAATAGAGTCGCTGTGGTGATACACACACGCCCATAGTTTTCTCTGGGTCTTCAGTCGCGGGGTAGTTGTTCAGTCGCATGTGGCTCAAGTTGCCGCCGTGGGAGAACTGGCCGAAAACCCGCCTACCGGTAGCGCGCGACATCAAAACAGCATTTTCTCTTCTTGCCCAACGCGGAATCGTTGGTGTCGTCCACTTCACAATCACACTATATTCAGATCTGATTCCACCCATCTGACTCACCCTTTATCAGAAAGCAGAGTGTTGGTCATCTGCGCCGTCGGCCAATTCGCCATCCCATCCCGCCCAGAATCCCTTCGGACGCGTGCCTCCGACATGGCGGGACTGTGGCGCAGCGTGCGCGTGCTGCTGTGGAAGAACTGGCGCGTCAAGCAGCGTGAGAGCCGCCTGAACCGCGGGCGCAGCGGCAAGCGCTGGCTGTACCCGGCGCTGCTGACGGACATCATCGTGCCGCTGGGACTGCTGCTGCTGATGATCCAGAAGCTCTGCGACTACAACGCGCAGCTGGTGGCGCCCTCGGGCGTCGACGCGCTCGACGCGTTCCTCGAGCGGCACAAGGACGCCATCATGACGGAGCCGGAGCGGGTGCTGACGTCGCAGACTGACATATCAGACGACGTCACGACTGCGGGAGAGGAAATGGGGGAGCAACTGCACCAAACGACGGTGGAGTCTGGGGCGCTGCTGCTGGTGGCGCTGCCCCTCTTACTGGCCAAAAGTAACCAGAGTCTGGCGATACTGGAGCGCAGAGAGACGGAGGCGTTCCTACAGTATCTGGACCAGTGCGTCATCGGCAATTTATTTTTATTTTACTTGTTACTGTAAAAAAGGTTTTTGTACTAATTATTTTTTATTTATTTTGTTTTTAGGCACTACCCGCCAGCAGAAGAGTTGGGGATTTTTAGCTACTCGCAGAAGACGAAGAAGATTCCGTTTGATAGTTCGGCGTCGAATGACGTAGCGGATCAAGTTTTGCTTGAGTTCCCGAAAAAAAGTGGGTGGAATGTTTACGCCGGGCTGGACGTGAGGAGAACGACGACTGGAGAAGGAGAAGAAGAAGTTTCCCACCCGCTGGAGTTGCTGACGCTGTTTTACCAGGATCACATGAAGGACCCGTCTGAGGTCGCTGCCGAGAGCCAAATCCAGCAGTTTTTCGCACAAGAACTCACGTTCAACACTTCCGGTGGGCCGATGAATTTCCCAACGGTGCTTCCGTTTCAGATGGCGTTGAATATGTTCATGCGAGAAAATGCGACTAGCTTTACGAATACGCATTTGATGGAGCTCAACCAATTGCCTCCGGAAATTATCTGCCAATTGGTGGACAATATGCTGCAACGCAGTGGTCTGCGATGGTCCGACTTCCCGCGGACGTCGCCATTGGGGAGAAGTGACAAGGCGTGTGAAATTGCCGTGAAAAGGGGAGGATTGTCCACGGAAGTCCAGCGGTTCCTGTCAAATCTCGTTAACAAGGCGGCTTCAAGTGACCAACTGGACAATTTGAGCGTGGCAACGCTGCCGAGTCGTCCTGCGAATACTGTGTCTGGTCCTCTCGAGAGCAACATTGTATTCTACATGGCGTACCTGTTCCTGTGGCCATACGTCCGTTTGGTTCGCGACGTCGTGGCCGAAAAGGAGAAGCAGCTGAAAGAGTATTTGATGATCATGGGTTTACCGGCGATGTCGCTTCTGATCAGCTGGTTTCTGTTATACTTCTTGGCCTCGGCGGTCGTGTCACTGCTCGGTGTGTGGCTGCTCAACGGTAGCATGTTCGCTGCTTCAGCAGCAGGTGGCTGGTATTTTTTCCTACTATTGATGACATTCATCACGAGCATGCTATTTTTCGGTATTGCTGTGACGCCAATTTTCAACCAGACGAAGACGGCGGCTGCGTGTGCTCCACTGATGTACATCATCTTGAGTGCAGGGACCTTAATTCGATCGCTGGCTGGTGAAGACGCGGTTGCAACGTCCGAATCGTTGGCGTTGCTACTGACAATTCTCGATGGAATCAGCTCACCCGTTGCATTTATGGCCTGTTTGCACGATATTTTGGCGTTCGATGCCGTGACAGCGGCCCAGAGAGCGATCACGTGGAGAACGGTAGAGAGTCCTTGTCGCTTGATGGGTATGCAAAGCGCTGGGTACTTGCTGCTTGGATGGTATCTGGAGAATGTATTTCCGCGGACGTATGGAGTGCAACAAAAGTGGTATTTTATATTGCAACCTTCGTATTGGTTTCCTAAAAAGATTACCGATAACGCTTCTGATGAGTCAGTTCGACTCACCGAGATGGACCCTAACAATTTCGATGAGCGAATGGATGACACTCTTCGGGAGCAGTCAGTATCGGACTACTTGAAGCACTTCAACCCCACACTTTTTGTGCAATCTCTGTCGAAGACGTATCCGAACGGTAAAAAGGCGTTGAAGAATGTCACGTTTGGCGTGAGGAAGGGCGAGATTTTTGGTCTTTTGGGTCCGAATGGTGCTGGAAAGAGCACAACTTTGTCTATTTTGTGCGGTATGCTATCGCCTTCAAGTGGAGATGCTTACGTCGGTGGGTCCATTAGTGTGGCCAATAATCCGCAGGCAGTGAGGCAAAGCCTCAGCGTATGCTTCCAGCAGAACGTTTTATTCGATGATTTGACCGTCTGGGAGCATTTGTCGCTGGTGTGCGCACTCAAATCAAGTCTAGGGATCAAAACCATCTCTGAACATGGTTGGCGCACTAAGCTGGAGCAATTTGGGCTTGAGGAGAAGCGCGATGCACTGTCGAAAACACTGTCAGGTGGTCAAAAACGCAAATTATCGCTCGTGTTAGCACTGCTGGATTCATCCCGTGTCGTCTTACTCGACGAACCCACCGCTGGAATGGACATGAAGGCTCGACTGGATACTTGGGACGCTCTAAAGCGTGCAGTAAGTCATCGTGCTGTGATCCTGACTACGCATTCGATGCAGGAAGCGCAGGCTTTGTGCGAGAATATTGGCATTGTCGCTGAAGGCAAGCTGAAGTGTTGCGGCTCAAGTCTGTTTCTTCGGAATCAGTTCGGCGTGGGGTACAAGCTCACAATTGTGCACCACGGAGATGGTGACTTGGATGCGAACAACAACTCAGGCGCCGGACGACGACAAGAGTGGACGGAACTTCTGATGACCACGTTAAGAAAGTATGTGCCTAATGCCCGTATCGTTAGTGACAACAAGTGGGAAACGCGTGTCCAGCTCAACGATGGAGATGAGCGGCGCTTTGCTGAGCTCTTCAGAGAACTGGAAACGATGAAGCAGAATGGAATTATCAAGCGTTACGCTGTCGCAGCTACTGATCTAGAAGATGTATTCGTGAAGGTGACCGAGGGCGAAGATGTTTATTATCACGTTAAAGATGATGTGGGGAGCGCGGATCCTTCTGAACTGGCCGACCCAGTACTGTCCAAGATCGAATCCGAAACCAGATCCAGGGAAAAGATGCACAGGCAAATTAGTGATCTTGACACGAAGCTTCCTGGGTGGAAATATTCGATCTCGCAGCTTCGCGCGCTAATTATCAAGCGTGCGAAAATGACTTCTCGCGACAAAAAGTCGCTGTTTGCACAGTACGTGTGGCCGATTGGCTTCTTGGCGATCATCCTGGCTGTGCTTCAAAACTTGTTGTCTGCTGGCGGATCTATTGAGACCGTGACCTCTCTACCGCCGACTGCGAAGGATGCTTCACTGTTTATTTCATCTGCTTCGGAGATCACGAATTCAGTCGCTGATATTGTTGCGCACATTGAGCAAAGCTCCCACGCGATTATATTTGACAGGAGCGCAACGACCGAACAGGCCATGCTCGATGCGATTGCACGCGAAAACGACACGACTTACTTTGCTGGTGTGTTTGTGTCAGCTGTAAATTGGACATCCGACAACACCGTTGCCTCTCCGGTGATGGCGTATTCACTATACTACAACCAAACAGTGCGTCGTTCGTTGCCGGTGACGCTGCAGTGGATGTCTCAAGCCTATTGCAAGACGCGTTCAAAGCAGGAGAATTCCCCTGATATCGATAAATGTGACTTGGTTGCGAAGAGAGGCATATTCCCGATTGAAATCAAGATTGGTGATGCCATCACTGCCGATGACGACGGCAGCTTGCTGTTGGATCCTGACGAAACCATCAACATCGTTCGACGAATTATGGTGGCGTTTTATCTACTGATGACAATGAGTTCCGTCGTCGCATTTTACATTTCGTCAGTCGTGAGGGAGAAAGAAAAAGGCTTGAAGCGCCTTCAGTTCCAGCATCTCGAGTCAACGAATGCGTCGTTCTTGTACTGGTTGTCAAACTTCCTGTTCGACTTCACGGCGTATTTCATGGCGATTCTTCTTATGCTCATCATACTGGCTGTGTTCTCGGCGTCGCTGACAGAGACGATGCTCACTGCGTTGATGATCTCCATGGTTTTATTCGGTTTGGCGGTGATTCCGTTCCTGTACTTATGCTCGCTGATCTTCACGTCTCAGTCGTCGGCGCAGTCGATCATGTCGTACATCTCAATGTTTCAGATTATGGCTGCATCCATCGTGTTTGCTCTCTCAAATATCCCAGGCTTGTGCGTCCAGGTGAACACGATTGCCTACTTCTTGCAGATGTTTCCACTGTATACCTTCGGCATCACGGTGCTGAACATTGTCACGCTGTCATGGGCTCCTATGCGAGAGAAGTGCCTCAATTTTGGTGGAACTCTCGAAGCAATGAACGCTCTCGCTTTGCTGGACGTAGACGGAAAGTCTTCAATGTGGGATTGGGACGTTACTGGAAGTAATTGGTTCGCTCTTGCGGCATCTGCTGTCCTATACACGCTTCTGCTTCTGGCGCTGGATCAATATCAAATGTACCCCACGGTGGTAGAATACAAGATGCGGCGTACATTGCGCCGGATGCGACGTTTGCTGCCGTGTTGGCGTAGTAATGTTTACGAGTATGAGCAGGCTGAGCAAACTGCTGTCACCTTCGATGAAGAATCAGACATGGTGCGTGCAATTCGAGTCTCTAAGGTATTTAACCCCCGAAAAAAGACCTCAGGTGGAGCAGGAAACGATGGTGACAATTCTGCTGATGGCGAAGGAGCTGCTGCTGTGGTGAACGAAAGCGGTCAAGTGGTGGCTTTGAATAATGTGAGTTTCTCGGTGGAAAAGCGAGATTGTGTGGCATTGTTAGGCGTCAATGGATCCGGCAAATCGACGATGTTCGAGATATTGACAGCAGGAACTTCACCAACGAATGGCAAGGCGCTGATCGACTCTTTTGACGTGACAACAGAGCCACAGGCCGCAAGCACGAGATATGGTTACTGTCCCCAAGGCAATATTTTCTTTAACGATTTGAGCGTACGAGAACATCTTGAGCTGTTTTATCGCCTGCGATGCTGTCGACGCAACGGGCTGCTGTCTGAAGGTGCTGTCATCAACGGTGTGATGAGCCAGTTGGCCTTGTTCCCGGTGGAGCACACTGCAGCCGAGCACTTAAGTGGTGGAAACAAACGTCGCCTTATGTTGGCCCTGGCCCTCCTGAGTGACCATACTTCGCTTTTGCTGCTGGATGAACCTTCGGCGGGTGTGGATGTAGTTGCCAGGCGCTTGATGTGGCGTGTGCTGCACGAAAAGCGACAGAGCCACAACGGGACCAGCTGCTTGTTCACGACACACAGTATGGAGGAGGCCGAGGCGGTGTGTGCAAATGCGGTTGTGCTCTTCAAAGGAAAACTCGTGTGGTGCGGTAGTATCCCGGACTTGAAGCAGCGCGTCTCCCGAGGAATCTCCATCAGCGTGCGTCTCGACAGCTCCGCCATCTGGGACCCAGAGGAATTGCATTTCTACACGGAACAAATTCGGAGTTCGCTCAAGCTGAAGGAGACGGCAGCCACCCGCCGAGCAGGTTCGGAACGGGATAGCATCCCTTTGCCAGAATTGGAAGAGGCCTGGGAGCTGTGCCACGGTCTTTTGCACAAGGACGGCGATGCCGCTACAGTATCAGCCTCTCGACAACATGGGAATGCTTGGTTACAAGGTCTGCTGTCTCGCTTAGAATCAGCGGATAGCGAAGCAACACATCGTTCGACAACACCTGATGAACCAGCGATCCCAATACTGGAATTCGTGCAGGAATGGCTCGTGCAAGAAGCGTTTGTCCAGCTTGAGACCAAGCTTTTCAAGGATGGAATTACCAGTCGATCTGGCGAGGCTGTGGTTGCCGTCGACGTGGAAACTGCTCGTGGCAGCGGGAGCAACACTAGCGGAGTTTACGAAACGTCATGCACGGACACTTTCGGATTAGCAGACGTCTTCGCAATCATGGAAGATAGCAAGTCGCGCTTCAAGATTTCGCATTATAGCGTTAGCGAATTGTCCCTAGAGCGCGTGTTCGAGCAGTTCACGTGAGTGGCGCATGCATTAGGAGTCGATATTCTGCTAGGTAATACAAAGTGCACAGAGCTAGCTACATGAACACTAAATTGCCCGCCCCGAATTATTACAGCCCAGCCTTATAGGACCTCGGGCTAGAAGTCAATGGGGGCCATATTTTTAGGAAAGCGTTCGAGGACGAGAACTTGTTGCTTCTAGTCTTGTCAACTGCACCAAAATATGCAACAAATGGGGCTGGTGATCCATGGCCCGATGGTGCCGATGCATTTCTAAACTTCCGGCCTTCGCTACTGTGTGAGTCTCACAATGCAGCTCTACGGATTATTCGGGACGCTCTTGGTTGCGGTGGCCGTGACAAATGCCATCCCCGTGAACTTCTACAACCACTGCAGCACCACCATCGGCCTGTACAACAACACTTACACAGAAAATATCGACCCTGGCTGCAGTACGACCCGGTACCTGGAAGAAGGTTTCAGCGGCATGTTCCGCGACGGCTGGCACCCGCAAGCTACACGTAAGTTGTCTCCTTGTCGAGAATGGTTGATGGAGATCAGAGTCTCACGTCGTTGTGTACGTTGCTGCAGTGGCCGAGTTCTCGGTATCGTGGGGATTTCTGTGGTACGATATCAGCATCATCCCGACTGGAGTTCAGAGTGGGGTAAGCAACATGTTCTCAGTGTCTTCCAACAACTATTCAAAGACGGAGATACTAACATTTCGACGTTACTTGCAGCCTGGTAATTGCTCATCTCTAGAAAACTGCAAGGCGGTCACAGGCGGCGTTGGCTTCAACACTCCCATGCAGATTGCGCCGTCTGGATGCACCACAGTCACTTGCCTGGCTGACGGCTGCACGGACGCCTACCAGTACCCGACTGACGACTTTAAAACACACGCGTGCCCCGACACCACGCCAAGTGTCGATGTGATCTTCTGCCCTGGTGGGCTGAACACCGTGGCGACACCGACACCCACGAAGGCAAACTGTCCGCGTCGGTGCACTGCGTCCTTGCGCACGAGCTAATGTACATGAAGTTAACGCAAGAGCATGTGGATAGATAACTTATAAATACTCAAATACATATAGTATACTGTACACTTTGCATCGGCAAGCCTCAAGTTGCGAAGTCGATGATACACATACCTAATTGTTTCCCTTGTATGGTCGTGGATACGGTCGAGCTAGATATATCGTCACTTCAACGCTGGCGCCCTGCTGCGCGTGCATGCATTAGAGGAGATCAGCGGCAGCTTCCGGGTGACTAAGCTTATCCTGATAGAACAACACAGCGAATCACAGCGTCAGGGTTCCCCAAGAGGCACTTACATTGCAGCAGCAAATATCGTTCGCTCGCTGATTCGAAGCCATCGATCGTCAGGCCTCTTTATTCGAGGTATCATACCTCATTCCCTCGATTAGCTTAATGGAGGTACGCCACGGCAAGTTAAGTGAGGTCCGGTGAGGTCCAAGGTGCAACTTTAGTGAAATTAAGAAGAATCTAGCTATCCGCTATGGCTAGTGCATTCAATTGCGTGAACTGCTTCGAGTGCAGCAATCAGGTGCATGTAGACTAGGTTACCACATACAGTGTGGAAACGCACGCGGATGTCGAGGTATGACGTGCCCTGGACACTGCCGACATCAAGCGCGAGCGAGTACGCCCAGCACGTTTTGAGCAGATGATGGATGCGATCTAAACTCGCAGCACAGAAGAGGCGCAACGCGCATCCGTGACCCCTCGGAGACAACCAATCGTCAGCACCCTCTGTGTGGTTCGTACATGAGCAGCCGCAGATCGAAACGAGGCACCATCGCTAACATACCCAACCAGCAGCTGAAACATCTTCTGCGACGAAACGTAGACGTTGTATCCATTGCTGTTTTGGCTTGGCGTGAAGATACTAAGTGCAATGGCGCGGGTCGATTGGGCATCAACGTCGACTGGGTTGAACAGCAAGCCACCGATAATTTCATCAACAATGGTACCTTTGACTTCGAGCTGGAAAGGCTCATCGCGCTCGAAATGTGCCAGCATTGTGGTGACGTAGTTCGGTGCAGCTTCAAAAAATGCCCGTTTGCCTTCATCATTTGAGGCCGAGTACTGTTCCCAGCGATGCGGATGGCACGTTTCATGATGGCGTCTGATGTTATCGGCACGGAAAGGAAACCCAGATTTCAAGCTTCCAGGTGAATCACAACCAAAGTGCTTCCCTGAGCACTTTGGTTGTGATTCTTATTGATAGAACGTAGCGGCCTCGAGTGCTGAGCACGTTCTCCCCTGTAAGTCTAAAGGTAGGTATATCGCCAGGTTTCACGCTTCCTGGTGACTCACAATCCATTTTGGCGCCTCAACCAGCCAGCTCGTTCAGCGCGTCCAAGCACAAAATGTCCCGGGACTTGCTGACCCTGTTTCAGCCTGGACACGAGCTTAAGTACGGGTTACAGATCGCAGAAAGGCACCCAGACTCAGCAAGAGTGAAGTCCGTGTCGTGCAGATTCTGCATCAAGTTTGGTCGTGAGTCCAAGCCCAATGCAAAGCGAAAGAAGACCGCAAACACCATGTACGGGCGATATATCTAGTTTTAGACTCACGGGAAACGTGCACAGCAACTGAGGCAGCTACGTTCTATCAATAGGAAAGCACTTGACTGGTGTTGCTCATGCTCTCGTGTCTTCCGGCCATCTTAGCTGAGGTATGATCGGGCTTCTTAATTGAGGTACTGTGAGGGAAATGGTCCGATTTCCCTCAATTAGAGAGGCCTGACGATCGTCCAATCGCGGAGTACGTCCACCAAAGGTGGACTTCCGCAGACAAGAGCATGGGCGTGTCCCCCCGCTGGACGAGGCGCCCCAGCCTCGTCGCGGTCCACGAGTCGCGCATCGTCTTTCAGCGGATGTCATTGTGGAACCCCGTACAGCTCGTTGCACAGTGTACGAAGATGCAGAGTTTGCATCTCAGAAGTATTTTTCTTTGATCCGCGGTCTATTGCTGAATGGGCTTCGTGTGCCACTATTTGTGCAGTTGTGGCTGCCTCAATCCAGCATTTGGTGGCTGATCTCTTTGTTGATGCCCCCATCATTTCAAACGAGTCGTACAGTACCGGTAGAGGTCTCCTTGTACATGCAGCATGATACTCGAGCTCGCTCGTGAAACGCTGGCACCACACAGGGAACGAGCCCAGCAAAGGAGTAGGGAAGGTCGACAGGAAGTGCGATGCCACAACTCTGGTAGTTGACCGCGTTGCAGTTCTGGGTGTGCGGTTGTCAACGGTAGGATAACCTCGTGAAACGCGCCTCTCAAGTTGCGAGTCGTAACAAGGAGACCGCTGCACCCGATCGATAGAAGAGAAACCAGTAAACCGATGGTCTCACATCCGTTTCAGTATATAAACGTCGGTGACCACAAGATGTGGCGTCTGTCCAGTATGTCGCACACTTCATCATCTGGGGCGCTTCAACCTGAAGCCTTGAAGTGAAACTCAAATGACGGCACGCCCGGCAACACCAAGGCGACTTACAGTTTGCCCGCATTGCACTTGTGCGAGCATATGCAATCCGATAAGGTAAAACTCATAATTAATGAATTGTGATAATATGTACTCAATATTCCCTTGATATTAAGTAGCCTACATGTTGTACCTGTATCAACTCATACTCCCTAAAACCTAGTGTTCGCTGGGTTGTTGAAGCGTGTTTTTGGCGGCTGCAACCCTAGTCACCCATTACACATTTGAATCGATGCAACGCCGGGAACGCACCTGCACCTGCACAGCAAGGCAACAAAACGATCACAACGCAAAAGGCTGGACGGCAGGGGGCACCGTAATTTATTACCACCACAGAAGAAAAGCATGGCAACACGCGCGTTGTCGTTGCCGTTGCCACTGTTGTTGCTGCTGGCGGCAACAGTCTCCGCCACCAAAATTCAGGTGGTAAACCTCTGCGAGGGCAGCATGGAGCTCTACGCCGGCAGCCACGGCGCCGCGACCCCCATCCAGCAGGGCACCGGTCTCAGCTTAGAGCTCGCGGACGGCAACAATGTTGCCTACAGATACGGCGCCGCGTACCAGGCCACCCGTACGATTTTTTGTTTAGCACTATCGTAACCTGCAGTTAACACTATCCTAACTTTTTTGTTGCTTTTGCATCACAGAGGCCGAACTTGCCAATGTCGATTCCAGTACATGGTTCGATATTTCCATCATCCCGGCAGGAAACACGGGCGTAAGTAAAAAAATCTAAAAAATCCACGAATAAAAGGCAACTAAACTAAAACTTCAATTTGTATATTTTTCCAGCCAGGTTCATGTTCCAGCCTCGCGGACTGCAAAGCTGTGACTGGGGGCACCGGATTCAATGTCGCCATGCAAATAATCCCCAGTAATGGGGGAGGTATCAGTTCGTCCGAGTCTTGCAGAGTTTTGAGCTGTCTGGAAGATGGTTGCGATGACGCGTACCAATTCCCGGATCAAGACGCGCGCACACACAGTTGCAGCGCCGACGTCGAGTTCCAAGTGGTTTTCTGCCCCAGCAACAGCTCGCAGGTGTCCTCCGACTCAGCAGCAGATTATTGGGTCGACCTGAGCAGCTCGGACGCTTCCGGCAGCACTTCCAATACTTCGACTATGGGCAGTTCTGACGCCTCGGATCAATCAACCAACGGCACAGCTCAGGTCGAGTACCAGTCGGATACGACGCCACCTCCCAAGGACAACAGTGACAAGACCACGGCAAATACCGGATCGGAAGATTCGTCGAGCTCTTCGACAGCAATTTACGTGTCGACAGGGGTCGCAGCGGGTGTCGTGGCCGTCGTGGCGGCTGCATTTGTGTTTAAAAGGAGACACGCCATCGCGTTTTGGTGGGAGACACGGAACTACAAACCCGAGGAGTTGAGGAGCTCGGAAGAGCTCGGATTCGTGCGAATATCTGACGCTACCGTAATTTAGAGTTGTGAAGTTAGAAAAAAATTGTAAGTTAATGCTGACCGACAAGTTATAAATGGGAGGGACGGCGAAAGCGAATTCGAGATCCGGCCGCTTGTTTGTCAGCGTCGTTTCAAACTTGGAAGGAGTGAGGGTGCTGAACTATGGGGAACGGTCAATCTCGCGACGGCTTTGAGGGCGTTCTGCCCTCCGGATCGACGGCAAAAGTCCCAATTTCTCAAGCGTGGACTGCTGGGTCGAGTGCAGAAGATGGAGCAGAACCTTTTGTCGACGCTCCGCCGCTTGTTGGGAAAATTGTCCCTCCTGGTCACGCGTTGCAAGTTGAAGAGAAGACTTCGCGTCTGGGTCTTGAGACGACGGAAGTTGTTCGAGCTTTCAACAATATGCAACATGTTGAAGAAGATCGGTTTGTGGTACCTGAGAGTGTGCGAAAGTCCCGGACATTGGATGCGTTTGTCGACGTGTGCTCGGAGATTTTACCAGGATTTTTGTACGTGAGCAACTTTCAAGTAGCGCGAGATGCAGCGAAACTTCGCGCGTTGGGCATCACTCGCGTGGTTAATTGCTGTGGAGAGCTGAAGCACTGCGAAGATGGAGTTGAGCATTCGAGTGACTCGGAGCTTCAAGTTCTGAAGCTGCTGCTGCGAGATGACGCGAATGAAGATCTGACGCCGTTCTTCCCCCAAGTGATGGAGTTTATTGCCGCCTGCAGACAGAGAGGGGGCAAAGAAGACAAGGTGCTAGTACACTGTCATCAGGGGGTCTCTCGCTCTTGTGCTTTTGCAATCGCCTACGTGATGCTGGAGCAAGGATTATCGTACCACGAAGCTTCAGCCTTGGTGAAGCGCCAACGAGCAATCTCGAGTCCAAACGCAGCCTTCATTTGTCAGCTCCTCGAGTGGGAGAAGGACCTGCAGGCGATAAAGCCTCACAATGGTTCGGCACTCGGTGGATTGTATCGCTTGGCACCACATTCCAGTTACGACCCCGAGTGTTTTGTGCTCAAGCGCTGCTATGATCCAAGAGCTGGTTCGGCTCGGCAGCGACAAAATATCGCGATTGTTCGAGCACCTGAAGACGAGCAACGCCTGCTCTGGTCTCACGGCACGTTTGTGTTTCAAAGCCCCACGAATTCTACTCAACTCATCGTCTGGCATGGATCTAAATGCGAGATCCCGGACGCATTGTCGATAGCAACAAAACTTACCAGTCAGTTGATACGGATGCAAACACTAATGCAGCCTCCCGGTGTTGAGTCGACGCAGATGGAGATCGTCGAGGTAGAAGAAGATGCGGACGGGCACAAAGGAACAGATAACGACCATTTCGGCTGTGCTGCTGAGCTACAGTGGAGTCGGGAATCGGTTCCTAAAACGCCAGCATTGTTTCTACCGGCGAATGGAGATACCAGCGATTCATCTAGCGCAGAAGACGTGTCAGTTCTGCCCCGGTTGTTCGTATTGGAAGCTGTCGGCGAAGAAGATGGCCAGGATGTGTGGGAGCAGCTAACGAATTACGACTCGGAGGACCTTACACCAGATAGTGCTCTCTTGCTTTGCTCTATACAGCCACAGAGGATTGCTCAAGGTTACGTGTGGCTTGGCACCAGTTGCAGTTTTACACCGGAAATCGTCGTCAATGCCGCTCGGAAGCAGATCCAAAGTCTCCAAGACCTGCCAGATCTCTCACCAACGACTTCCCTGGTTATTGAGCGTCAGAACCAGGAAAGTGACGCGTTCTGGCAGCTCTTCGAAGCCGGGTACTAGACTACAGTAGAAGAAGGTAGATATCGCGTACTATCGTGTCACATTTCTAGTTATCATCCATGGTCACATCGCATTTTTCTTTGTCTTTGGCTGTGGCGTGGAGGTTGGATTGGTTTTTGCATTGACGCGCCGGATGTCTGGTAATAATGCGTTGGCAGCGTCTGAGAATGTGATCACATCGTGGTTGAATGGGTCTAATGTCTCTAAAAGTGTCGTCACGGTGCTCTCGGCCTGTACGCAAAAGACAAGTAGCATAAACCGTAAACTACTCGTCCATTTGCCATGCTTTCAGAAGTACAAAACTTACCTTCGTCGGCGCTAATCGTCGAGCAAGTGTGACGAAACGAGGCTGTAAGCCAACAATTCTCCGTTAGTGTCTTCAGATCAACAGACTCATCCCGGTACTTTACGCACTCTGTTGATGACTCCGACGCGCTCGGTGTCAAGCTCTTCGAAAGCTCTGCGAAATCCATCCAGCAACTCCAGTCGACCTTGCAACTGGTAGCTGTACAGCACTTGCTCAAAGTCTACAAAAAGCAAGGAGAGGTTTGGTTTCTCGTTTGCTGCGAGCTTTTTCCTCTGCGTTTGAGCTGCTTGATACTTCTCCGCTTTCTGCTGAACCAGACGCTTCAGTGTTGCGCTCTGCAGGACAATGAAGTTTAGAATCAAAGTCAAAATCAACAATCAAAAGACTAGATAAATCATCATTTCGTGACAACGTACATCTTGAGGCTCGTAGAGATAAGTGAGCAGATTTCGCCACTCCTCCTCGTGAACAAGACCATCCAGGCGACTTTGCACAAGTGCGGCGATGGCTTTGCCTTGTTTCTTCGGGTACTTCGCTGAAAAGAAGGCTCGCAGTAATTCCACCAGAGCGGACTGCAGCTTCCGCTTGATCTCCAAGAAACCTTCGTCCAGTCGGTTCCTTAGCAGTGCTACAAAGACTGCAGCGTCATTCTCGCGGCGAGCGAAATGTTCGGCTGCCTTCCATACTGCGCTGGCGTAGTCCACGATCAGCTTGGGTAGACCGAAGCGCGTGTTCAGGTAAGTGTATAAATGTTGCTCCATGGTCTCACGTGGTGCTCCAGCAGTGGTGGCTCGCGCGTCATATTTCGTCTTGGACGCGTACACGCAGTTGACGAGGTCTACGAGCTGCTTGAGCGAGAGATTTCGGACTGAGGCCGTGGCAGGTTGCGCGCTATTTTGCGTTGATGTTGATGTAGGCACCTCCGGCGCTCGAAAATCCTCAATCGTGTCTGAATTCGAGTTCACGAATGCAGCGTGATCGCTGTTGCATCTTCGAATCCTCCGAGATGTCTGTGGGTTTGCAGTGCCGAGGTTGTCCGTAGTGCTTGCGCTTCGCGTGACTGTGGGTCTGGAGCCCCCGGTCTTTAAAATGCCCTTCCCACCGCTGCGTACGCGCTTCAACTCGAAGTTTTCCTGCTCCACCTGCTCCCGACGAGCTGTTTCTTGCTGAAGCTGCAGTTGTACGGCTTCCAAATCGCTCTCAAGGCCTTCAGCTACGTCGAGTAAAAGCTTCAGTTGTTGTTGATTTTGAGCCGGTGATCCCTCTGTAGTGGCCGGTTGAGCCTGAATCTGGGCCTGAGTATTGCGCTGCTGCGCTTGCATGGCCGCTAAGAGCTGCTTCTGCATAGCAAGGAGCATCCCGAAGCCGTTCCCAAGCCCAGCGTCTGCCTGAGTGACCTTCTGCGACCCGAACATCGCACAAACCTCCAATAAACTCCATCGAGTCTGCAGCATGGCCTCGGACAGCTCCGTTTTACCGTCTTCAGGCTCTTGGCGCTTCAGTTGTTGCGCCAGCAACTCCACATGTCGATCGAGTTGAGCAAACAGCTTAGTCTTAGATCCGCTGTGTGTCTTACCAAGCGAATCGCACTCGTGAAAGGCTTTAACCACAGCCTTCAGCTGCTGGAGGAATGTCTCGGTGGATACGACGGAGCTTGACGTCGAGTCTGAACGTACTGCTGACGTTGACGTACTTCCCTTCGATACTTGAGATCGATTGACTTTAAGCAGCTTGCACCAATCCGTACGGTCATCAGAGATACTAGTGGGTAGCTCCGTGGGGCGAATGCTGTTTTTCACGCTCCGTCGAGGGCCGACAGCACTAGATTTTGGTGCAAGTGTAGTAACGAGTACTTTGACTGATGGTGAAGCGCAGAACTGTTGAAGCTCCTGCATCGTCGGACTTGCTGGATTCCCTTCACTGCCATTTCGAGTGGAAGGCAGCGGGGTTCCATTCAAAATCCTCAGTCTCGGTAGCATGGCAAGCAGCACCTGCTCCTCCGCAGGACTTGAAAGCGACAGACTCAAGCTCTTGAGGCACGGACAGTGCTGTAAAGTCTCTCCAAGAGTGCGTAGCGCTCCATTCCGAAAGCGAAAACTATTGTTCAAGAGGTTTAGCGCCACGAGTTTGGGCAGCCGAGCACCGAAGTCTTGGGGAAGTTCGTGTAGATCGTTGTCGCGTAGGTCCAAATGTCGAAGTCTTGGGAAATGTTTCTGAAGGAAGGTGAACACGGCCTCGGCGTCTTCCTGAGAGAGGCGTCGTCCACGAAGACTCACTCGTTCTGCGTTCGGATCGGCTGTGTACATCTCTTTGAGCTCCTCCATCGCTGTCATAGCTGTCGAATTGCCGCTGCTACTTGTACTGCTGTTCTCGTCATTGTCGTTTGAAGTCGAGGGGTCGACACACGAATTCTGAAGCACTTGGCTCTCCATTTGCTGCAATTTGCTACTGTCCCTGGCCTCTGCGCCTCCAGTCGCCGGTCATCGAAGGGAGAAAGGCTGAGAGTGAGGACCCCAACACCGATGCCAGCGAGGCACCTTAGCGCAGAAAATAGCGTTCGTCCGGATTTGGCCGGAGCTCGGGTCTTCAAAGACGTGAAACCTACCATAATATAACATGCTGAACGAATGTCCTCAGAACGGTGATGCACCACCTCATACCTATCACTGATAGTGAAAAACATAGCTACACTATCACGTTCGGAACATTTGCTTGAAATTGTGCCCAAATATCTTCCCTCGATACTAACCATGAAAAGTCGCACTTGACGCGGCTCTAGAGATCCCATTTCAAGCTCAGTCGACGTCGTTGCACTGAATTGAGAAGAAAGATGGAAGTCGTGGGGAACGAGTTGCTGGCGCTGAACGACCTTCTTACGGGGTGCCAGGACGCTCAAGACGAGTACGAAGAGGTAGGTTCTCTCCTTGTTGCAATGCTGGGGTTTGAGTGTTTAAACACACGTTAACTTGGTGTTAGAACCAAAACCAATTTCACGAAATCACGCCGTACACGCTCAACGGAGCTGCCGACGCCAAATTCCCCGAAGGTTTTACCGTAAATTGCTTCACCTGTTCAATCACGGAGCATACAACTATCTAACTTGTGAACTTGTGGTCCAGTGACGCGCCCTATCGGTCAGATCCTTCAAGATGATCCCAAAGCAATCTGGTCGATGGATGAAGTCCCAAGCGACGACGAAGACGACGACGCCTTCGAGACTCGATCTCGACCCCAGTACGAGCTCTTCCACTTTATCTCTATGAATTTATCATCGCTAACCCTATTATGACTCAGGTTCGAGATCCTCTACAAGCAGAGCGTTATGACGGAGGACGTTTTCCTCGGACTTAGCGACAAGGACCCGTCGTCGGCCCATTGCGAGGCTATGGTGGTACGTGTGGAATGCCCCAACCACCGACTCGAAGACATTGAACTGGACGTGAAGCGACAGAAGCTGCTTCTATTATCCTCCACATTGTAAGTGTTTCTTGCAAAAGACCTTTAACACTACCAGAAATATCTCAAAATGGCACTTCAACTTGCTGTCTGCAGGAAACTCGTGCTGTATCTGCCCCACCCTGTCCGTCACCTCGAAGGTCAAGCGAAATGGGACCACAAGATTCATTCCCTCTCCGTCTCACTACCCATTGTCCGAGACGAATGGTAACCGCATCCATTAGCTACATCCATATCATTCCAAATGTAGCCATGCCATTATTCCCAGTCTGCTCTTCAACTGTCAAATATGTTCTTAATATGTACACTAACGGTACATCCCCGTCATTTTCGATAATTTTTAACCACTCAACTCCATTTCATCTCCTCTTCTCGTCGAGGCATCTTCTCCATGTCGCTGCTGTCGTCTTCGCGGCTCGAGGCGATCCGCCTCATCCGCGAGCAGCTGCGCTGTACTCTGTGGTGCGTCTTTTTCCCCTTTCCTTTCCTTTGCACTCCCTCTCTCCCCCGTAAAACGTCTAATTGCTCTTCAACTGTAGTGGCAACATTTTCCAGGACCCGCAGTGTCTCGACTGCAAACACAATTTTTGCCACTCTTGCATCTTGTTGCATCTGAAGCAAAACAATTCGCACTGTCCGAGTTGCCGATTACCTACGAGACCTAGTGAAGTGACGCGCAATCAGTTCTTAGAGAGCATCCTAGCGGCATGGAAAGGGGTGGAAACCGAGCTCGAGTCTCTAACCGGAGACAAGTCGCTCCATGCAACGGAAATCACAGTGCAAGACACTGACAGAGCCTTCCACCGAGCGGCCAATGGGGCGACTGCAACTCACGTCAGTGACGACACTCAACACGAGGAGCGACAAAGTTCCAGAGGTCGAGTGGCCAATCACAAGTGGAACATCGACACGCAGGAGATTCGCCTGGAACTGAAGCTGGAACAACCTTATTTGCCTCAGACTTACGGAGCGCAATCAGGTAGCACGGCTCATTGGAAGAAAACCAGTAGCAGCGACTTGCCTGATGATTACGGAGGCAGTGCAGTTGCAGTTGCAGTTGCAGTTGCCAGTAGTGGCAATATTGGCAACAGTGGCAATATTGGCAATATTGGCAACAGTGGCAATAGTGGAGTAAATGGCAACAGGAGAGAAAGTGACAAGAAACCGGCGGCCGTGTCATTGGATGAGGCGTCGATGGTGGAGATTGAGGAGGTGGAGGAAGAGGAGAAAAAGGAGGAGAATGGGTCATTGTCTCCACGACCAAATAGTTTGATGGCGACGCAGGAGGTGGAGAGTTATTTGGACCGCATTACGAGGCAGCGGCAGGCGTTGAGTCAGTGGGAAAGGGACCACCACGGAAATGGAGATGGCAATGGCATGGCCCTTTTGGAGCTGGAACGCTCGTTACACAGCAGTGCAGGGTTCAACGAGTTGCTGAAGGAAAGGAGGAGAGATTCGCAACATCATGATGACGACGGAGACTTGTTGACGCAAATGACACAAATGACACAAATGCCACCTGCTACGAGTGCATTGGAGTCGCCTGATCTACTTGCGTCCTTCCGACGGCGGCACAGTGACAATCATGATGAGCGACGCCCAGGTGCGAAAAGTAAACGGCAAATGCTACTTTCGCCACTTCCATTGCATCCCCAACGGCGGCTTTCGTCGCCGTCCCGGAAGAGACTTCGTATGCCAAGTCTCCAGAGTGATTTTACGACTGGCGGTCACACTATTAAGTCAGCTATCGATCTCTCGCGGGCTGATTCAGATGATGAAGACACTCCTACGTCGGCTATTGATCTTTCACGTGTTGATTCAGACGATGAAGAATCTGAGGTACCAGACAGCCAACCTGCAACTATGTTGCCGGATGAAGAGGAGAAAGAATCGGATGAGGACGAAGAAGAAGAAGAAGAAGAAGAAGAAGAAGAAGAAGAGTATGAGATGAAACCTGCAGCACCATTGCCACCGACACCCGAGCCCAAGAATCCTCCGCCTAGCCAACACTGTGAACGGCTAAGCAGTTTGTTTTCGCGGAAGAAAGACCGCGCCAGTGATGACTTCCGGAGTGCCATCACGGCTTTCCAGTCAGAAGAGAAGCACGTCAGCAACAGTCCCAAGTCTCAAGCAGCAAAACAATTGGTACGCGCCTCATCCAACGTCAATACTGAAGCAGTTGGCCTCGCGGCTAACAGGGCAAGAGAAATTATCAGGCCGAGCTCAGCAGGAAGCGTGACGAAGCCTCCTGTCCACTCATCGAACGACAATGCTAAGGCTATAAGAAGTAGTAACAGCGGCTCCGGTTTCGTGTTCGTGAGCTCCGATCTGACGCGAGAGGAGGTGAAGCGCATACTGGAAGCGACTCAGCAGCTAGGTGGCAAGTTCGGACACGATTTCGATCTGAAGCGCGACCCTGTTTCAGGTCACTTTTGTACCTCTGTGACGCATCTGGTGACCAAGGCAGTTCCACCGATCGGTGCCCCCAATGGCACCGAGCCGGTTGAGTTGCGGTGCAAGCGGACAGCCAAGTACATGCGCGCATTGGCGGAAGGGAGCTTCATCATGGATTTCACGTGGATCACCGGCAGTCTATCAGCAGGCAGGTGGTTGACCGAGGAGCCGTTCGAGATGCTCGGCGACATCTATAGCGACGCCATTGGCAAACCACACGAAGGTCGCGTACGCCGCGTGCAGACGGGAAGACGCAACAGCATTTTCAGCATGTTCTGCTTCGTGCTGCTCGTGTCCGAGAAGGAGTTCGACTTCCAGTTTGCTTCGGTGAAATCTCTCGTCAACAACTTTGGGGGCACAGTCGTGCACGGCGAAAGCTATGCCAAGTTAAACCCGAAGCAGCGCACCCGTCGCACACCCGTCGGTGTCGTATCTAAGACCACGTCGCCCTGGGACGCCAAGGCCAAGTGGCAGCAGTTCCAGATCCCCATTGTGCGCATCACGTGGATCTTCGACAGCGTCAGCCACCTCGAAGTCCTCCCTTTTGACGATTACTACCCGTACTAAGGTACAAGGTGAACGTTTGCTATTGTACCGTATCCTTGTATGTCGACAAAAAAAAATAATGCAATTTTTGAAATTGAAACGCGACTTTTGTGTGGTTGTTTCTCCTTAGAACTAGCTGCTGCCGGGTTGCCTTCACATTTACCGAGTGGGTTTCCTCCCCTCGGACGTCTTGTCTCCATCCACTGGCACTTGCATCTCAAAGATATCCAACTGGCCCTCGTTCTTCACTGTAAAATTTCAACCAAGAAAAATGGAAAACGGTTAACACTAGCCTAAACTTCGTTTAACACTAGCCTAACTAAGTCCAAAGTTTAGGTGTACACTAACCTGCAATGTTGATGTTGGCTCCGTTGGCCACCTTGATGTGGCGCTGCACGCACTCGAGCAGCTCCTGCTGCAGCGCCGCCAGGTCCACGCCCGCCAGCACCTGGCTGCCGCGCTGGTGCGCCAGGATGATCTGCAGCCGCTCCTTGGCCACCGACTTGGAGGAGGACGCAGTCGCGTGCTCCGCCTCCCCGAAGAGCGACGCCAGCCACTTCTTGGCCCCGTGGCGAGAACTCGCTCCGACCCGCGCCGCCATTTTGCCTAGTGGATCCGCACTGACGAAATGAGGGCTGCGGTTAAGCGTATTTAACGAAGTATTTTAGCCAATCGACAAGCGCGGATGTACAATTTAGCACGAATCAGAGCGCAAGCCTCATTTCAGAGATGGCATCGTGGTGACGTCCGTGGAGTCTCATGTTACGCCTTCACGGCAACTATCGAGTTGCCAATGGCACAGATCGATTCGAGCATGACGGTGTGTGTCTAACTATTGAGAAGGAGTACTAAATTGAAGTGGTTGCTGTTATTCATGTGCTAATGCTTTGATAAATTTAATTTTACTGTTGGGATTGGTCAGATAACTATGAAGTCAACTGGATCTTTTTATTGTGAGCGCAGCTTTCCAAAACGGAGACCGCGCTCTCACCTGTAGATTTCCTCATTCCAATCCCGCTGCAAATAATGCAGCAAACAATGATGCGAGCGCGGAAGTATTCAGCTGAAAATTGAAAAGTTACGCTTGGTTTTCGTCACGTTCGGAGGAATGCGTTCCAACCGTCGGACAGGGATAAGTTTGAGTCATCACTATACTCTCACTCGCGCTCGCTTGGCAACTTCCGGAGCTGCCACCTTTCACTCAAATGTCCAGGCGCTTTGCTCCGCAGTTAACACGCACACAGACATACAGTAAGTAGTTTTGTTGAGTGATCAGCCAAAGAGGGAGTGACCCCTCGGAATCTGTTCTCTTCATCCATAATGAGTCGAAGCGAGCTGGGTTAAATCTTGTCATCATTACACTCAACGGTACATACATAGAAATACATATATAAAGAGATATACACTTGGGCGGAATGTTCATGCACAGAGCTGTTAGTCACTGTGCGTTGAAGTACTCGACACTTAGTATTCAGACTGGGGCGGCGACATTCATGATTTTCGAATCATCACATTCCGGATAAAGAGACATGCACAGGATGCAACAGAGGCAGCCGACACTGCTGCGGTGGAGGAGAGGAAAGTTGAAGTGAGAGACGAGTGATGCTGTCGGTTCGAGTTCCCACTGCCGTCTAAATGGATGGTTGGATTGGTGCTGGACCGGTTACGGTTAACCGATGGCGCGGTTCCGATTTTCTGCGTTGTGATTGGTTAATTAGTTTAGTACGTATTTATGGATCATACCGGAGATTGAAGCCGTAAATAAGATGTTGAAGTCGCGAGGCTTGCCAATGCAAAGTGGATCTGTGTTCAAGCTCTTAATTTACATATCTACATATTTTTTTCGCATTCAGCTCATAGATCTAGCTCGTGCGCAAGGATGCAGTGCACCGACGCGGACAGTTTGCCTTCGTAGGTGTCGGTGTCGATGTCGCCGCGGTGCTCAACCCACCAGGGCAGAAGACCACATCGACATTCGGCGTGGTGTCGGGGCACGCGTGGGTCTTGTAGTCGTCAGTCGGGTATTGGTAGGCGTCCACGCAGCCGTCAGCCAGGCAAGTGACGGTGGTGCATCCAGACGGCGCAATCTGCATGGGAGTGTTGAAGCCAACGCCGCCTGTGACCGCCTTGCAGTTTTCTAGAGACGAGCAATTACCAGGCTGCAAGGAACATGGATATGTTAGTAAATCCTTCTGCTTGTAGTTGTCGGGAGCCATTGAGAACATGTTGCTTACTCCACTCTGAACTCCGGTCGGGATGATGCTGATATCGTACCACAGAAATCCCCACGACACCGAGAACTCGGCCACTGCAGCAACATACACAACGACGTGAGAGTCCGATCTCCATCAACCATTCTCGGCAAGGAGACAACTTACGTGTAGCTTGAGGGTGCCAGCCGTTGCGGAACATGCCGCTGAAGCCTTCTTCGAGGTACCGGGTCGTACTGCAGCCAGGGTCGATATTTTCCGTGTAAGTGTTGTTGTACAGATCGATGGCGGTGCTGCAGTGGTTGTAGAAGTTCACGGGGATGGCACTTGTCACGGCCATCGCACCCAGGATCGTCGCGACCAATCCGTAGAGCTGCATTGTGAGAGAATCACACAGTTGCGAAGGCCGGAAGTTTGGAAATGCAACGGCACCTTCGGGCCATGGATCACCAGCACCATTTGCTGCATACTAGTAGTATTCTGGTGCTGTTGACAAGACTAGAAGCACCGGGTACAGCAAGTTATCTCGTCCTCGAACGCTTTCCTAAAAATATGTCTCCCGATGGGTTCCTAGCACTTCAAGCGCAGTGCCAAATTCTGGCCGCGACGCTGTCGCATCCCTCGGCAAGTCATTTCACTGAAGGCGATGTATTGACGCGTAAGTTAAGACTTGGGATGCCTGCTTCGGCATGAAATGGTGAACGTGGTCAGTCTGGACCGGAATGCCTTACATCGTGGGGATTCGCTGCACTGGAGTCACGATGCCCGAGAAATTGTCAAGCCATTCTAGGTCGTCCTTGGGGGAAGCAGCCTCCATCTGCTGCTTTTTGCGGCGCGCCACGACAATCGCAGCGATCGCACCGACGACTGCAACCGCACCGACCGTCGCAGCTACGATGGCTCCCACTGGAGTGCTGGAGGATGAAGCCGACTCGGTAGTTGCGGTTTGATCGTTTGATCCAGCGGAAGTAGGTTTGCTCGCGGTGGACTTGGTGGTGGTCGCTGTGGCTTGCTCGGTCTGGTTGTCCTCCTGAGGGAACGTGATGGTGCTTCCACTCAGAGAGCCCCGGAATGATGAAGACGACGAGGAAGACGACCCACTGCTCTCCCCGGACGAAGGTGTTTGGATTGGGGTTGGCGTTGGGGTCGCCTGTGGCTCCTCCGTACTCGGAGCTTCGGTGGGAACTGTAAACATGAACACTTGATCGGTCGTCGGGGTCGGTGTGGTGGTTGCCTCCGCAGTTGGTACCGATGAAGGCGCTTCAGTTGTTGCCACCGGAGTAGAAGTCGGTTGTGAGGTGGGAGCCTCCGTGACAGGAGATACCGTTGCAGGCGCTTCGGTCTCCGATTTCTTGGTCACTGGAGCATTCGTAACCGGTGCTTGAGTCACTGGAGACGTGGTGGGGGCCTCGGTGGCTGGTGCCTGTGTGGTCGGAGCTGATGTAGTCGAAATTGGGACCTGGGTGACTGGTGCGGTAGTAGGGGACTCGGTAGCTGGTGCCTGCGTCATCGGAGCTGATGTCGGCGCAGAGGTAGGAGCTGCCGTTGTTGGGGGCTGAGTGACTACTGCTTTAGTTGTAGGCACTGGCGTCGGTGCCGCAGTTGTCGGGGCTGATGTTGGCGCCGCTGTGGTCGGAGCTGCAGTGGTGGGAGGCGCCGTAGTCGTCGTTGATGTGGAGCTGCTGCTTCCACCGGGGCAGAAGGTCAGCGTGACACTGGCAGTGTCAACACACGAGTGGGTCTTGTCGTCGTCACTCGGGTACTGGTAGGCATCAGCGCAGCCGTTTTCCAGACAAGTGACCGTGGTGCACCCGGATGGCGCGATCTGCACGGGAGTGTTGAAACCCGTGCCGCCGGTCACCTCCTTGCACTCTTCCAGTGAAGCACAATTCCCAGGCTGCACCGATAGAATGATAAGGTGAGTACTACACAACTCCGTCATGCACTTGTAGACAAGCAAACTTACCCCAGATGACCCCGTAGGGATAATGCTGATGTCGTACCAAGTGTAGCCGCCAGTGATGGAGAACTCGGCCACTATCTCATGAAATGATATCGTACCGAAAGCAAGTTAGTGGATCCGGTCACAACCAGTTCCTTGAAAATGGCTACTCACGTGTTGCTTGGGCGCTGGCGCCGTTGCGGAACATGCCGTTGAAGCCCGATGATAGCGTTCGGGTCGTGCTGCCACCGGAGGCAATGGTTTCAGTGGCCGAATTGTCGTAGAGAGCAATGCTCTCAGCGCACTGGTTTTGGATGGTTAGAGGGGTGGCCTGCACCACCGTCGCCAACGCAGCAAGCGCCGGGATCAAGAAGTGCAATTGCATTGTGTGTGGAATGGCAGAAATTCGAGTTGTGATCCGAGGAAACGAGGCGAATTCGCAAGTGAGACGAATGCAGAGTCGCTGACTGAGGTGGACCAAGCTCACCAAAGTCGCTCGCAGACAACAGTTCGCTTGCGTGCGCTCCAGTGTACACCTGGTCTGTCGACCAAATCAGTCACGAAGGCGCTTCGAATGCTCGAGGCACCACCCCAATCAAAGTCTCCGATGTCGAAGTCTGTGCAACATAGAGCAAACGTGCACGCGCGAAGCGGGATCTGGAACTTCAGTCCACGCCCCGCCACGTGCGTCAGTCAAATCGTCGCGTCCGTCACAGCGTGGGACCAACGTGCGTAGCAAAAGCAATACGCTTGACAAGATCCGTGACGGCCCGTCACTGACGGGTGGACGCCATGTTCCCGTTTCGATGCGCGGTTTAACGGTCCAACATTCTATTCATCTCGTCCTACATGTATCCTAGCGATCTCGGAGACCTTACTGCATCACGTTGATGTCCCCGCGCGGTGTCAGAATACCCACGAACGAGGAGAACGACTCCTTGGGCTCCATGGCGTCCAACTGCTGCTTTTTCCTCCTCGCGACGACCACAGCGGCGATCGCTGCCACGAACACGAAGCCGCCACCGACGGACATCAGGTAGGTACTGGTCGACGGACCCGAGCCGGCACTCTGCGTCGAAGCAGTCTGTGCATCGTTGGCTTCCGAACTGTCACGCACCGATGGTGTCGCGGTGACTTGTGCCTCAGGGGGCACTGTAATCGTGGCGGTCTGGGCCTTAGCGGAGATGCTGCTGTGCGAAGAGGAGCTAGTTGAGTTTTGAGGCACAGGGCTCGAAAGAGAGGAGGAGGAGGAGGTCACAACGGGCGCCGGCGTTTCCGTTGTTAGCTTCGGAGTCGCCGTCGTAGGCTGCGGTGTTGAAGTGGTAGGCTCCGGCGTTGAAGTGGTTGGCTTCGGTGTTGAAGTGGTTGGCTTCGTTGTTGAAGTGGTTGGCTCCGGCGTCGGAGCGGCAGTGGTTGGCACTGGGGTGGCGGTTGTCGGCTCCGGCGTAGGAGAAGCGGTGACAGGAGCTGTGGTTTTAGGGGCTGCTGTTGTCGGTACCGGTGTTGGAGCAGCAGTCGGCGCAGCGGTCGGTGCGGCAGTAGGTGCGGCAGTAGGTGTGACAGTAGGTGTAGCTGTGGTTGGAGCTGGTGTGATGGAGGTGGTCGAGGCAATGGTACCAGATCCACCAGGGCAGAAGATCAGGTCGATGGTGGCGGTGTCGGCGCACGAGTGCGTCTTGCCATCGTCGCTAGGATACTGGTAGGCGTCGGTGCAACCGTCTGCCATGCAAGTGACGGTGGCGCACCCCGAGGGAGCGATCTGCATAGCTGTATTGAAACCGGTGCCTCCCGTGACGGCCTTGCAGGCTTCCAATGACCCGCAGTTGCCAGGCTACAAAATACAACGGATAGCAGCAAATTGTGAGTGACTCCTGGATTTCAGTCTCTAGCAGCATGAAAGCTCAACGTACCCCAGTCGATCCCGTGGGGATGATGCTGATGTCGTACCAGATGAATCCACCGGTAATGGAGAACTCAGCCACTGCATATAATCACAAGTTTGTCAGGAATGAAGAGCAATCGTCGAAGATCAAGCAAAACTCAACGTACATGTAGCTTGAGAGCCGACGCCATTGCGGAACATGCCATTGAAGCCTGGAGAGAGCGTGCGAGTCGTACTTCCGCCCGACGCGATGGTTTGGGTTGCAGAGTTGTCGTGGAGCTGGATGCTCTCCCCGCAGTGGTTGAAAATGTTGAGCGGCGTGGCTTGCACCAGCGCCACACTCAAGCCGAACGCACTCGCTGCTGTCAGAAGCTGCATCGTGAAATTGCTGAGGGTGGGCGTGTATGTACAGAATTCTGCGTCAATAGTGAACGGGTCTATAACGAATAACCTTATATACTTTATAGCTATGGGGTTTACGACGTGATGAGGGGAGATGGGCAAAGGTACTGACGCAAGAAAAACAGGAGACCTTTGGGTACTAAACATCAGTACAGCACTTCACTTTCACATTTACACACAAGCCCCCAATCCCTCCAAGCACACCATGCCCTCCACCCCAACCAAGCGTCTCCGCCTGACTTGGGGCGAGAAGGTGAAGATACTTGGTCTAAGGTCAGTGCTGCAACCATACAGCACTGCTGGCATCACTCTGGACACAGCAGGTATCAATTTCCTGCTAATATAACAAATATCAATACTGCCCTTTCTTCGCATATGTTGAGTTCAATTCATAAACCTAGAGCCCTTATATATATCAGGCGTTCACTATTCACGCAGAGTTCTGTACTCGGGTGAGAGTGGAAAAGTGAACGGCAGTCGGCAGCCCACCAACACGCACGACTGTCGTGACGATAGCCATGCAAGCTCCAGCGATGGCCGACAACCACACAGCACAGGTCTTGCACTGGTCCTGCGCACAGTGTCGCATCCTAACGTGGCATACACTGCACGCTCTTTGAACGGAACCACCGTGCGTGCGGAAGGAGGGCGGAATGTTCACCCTCGAGGCGTTTCCTAGGGCCACCAGTTTCCAGTTCGTGCGATCGCGCAGCGGGGTCGAGCTTCAAGCTGCAACAGGCAGTCTCCAATGGAGACTCTCCATACATGTTCTTCGTGGCGTAGTGGGACGCACGTCGGTGGTTTCCCGGCGAACCAAGTGGATAGCCGATGGTTGCTGCCAGCACAACTTGCTCGACGCTCGACGCTTGCCAATGCGTGCGATCTTTCGTGTACTGGCGATGATTAAAACTGAGACAGGACTAAAAGAGCCGGACTATGTGGCCCACATACATGTGCATGTGCCCTTCAGCTTTCGAGAATGGTACAGTGTACCGGAGGATTGTTTCGTCCGTTTTGCCTTGTGATCGACGACACGAAAGCGCTCTATGCCGACGGCCGAAGCCAGGTCTGCAGTCCTGCCGGATTGGACTGTCACGACTCGTGAGGCGAGAATGCTACAACACCGTGCGCGTCGAGCCATCGCCAGCGGCTTCCAAGATGGCACGACAGCGCTTAACAGGCAAAGACGCGACGGCCAGCGAACATGCAAGCACGAGAAACCAACCCCCCAGGCTGAGGCCCAGCCGGGCACTGCAACCCATTCACCCACCCACTGGTTCTTCGGCCCGCTTTCTCTCTCCGATTCCTACAATACCTAGGGTAAGTGGACCTGTGCCCGGACGGCTGTACATGTATCACACAGAATGCAAAAGCAGAGCTCGGTGCGCTAAAGGTGCGAACAGCGTCAGCAACTTGCTGCCAGCAAGCTCAACGGCACTGCATGTAAGGCAAAATGCCAATTTGATGTCCACTGCCAGTTTGATGGCCAGACTAGTTTCTACCAATCTTCGCGATGTATCCATTTTACTATAGATTTGATTTGCCAAAAAGGAAACAGCTGGATTCAGGGTGAAAACCTGAAGCACTTGATATTCGCGCACTCAGTCCGCGTGGCGACTTCCAAGTCAAAAGACCACCCACCCCCCTCTCCAGTCAAGGGCGATGGGGCAACGCCGCAGCAAGTACGGCGACGACGGGCTAGAAGCTGCAGTTCAAGCCGAGCTGGCCGGGGCCCGCATGACGACGGTCCGCGACGACACGGGGATACCGTTCAATACACTGAAGAAATACGCCTAGGATGCACGCAAAGGTGTCAAGCGCGAGAAGAGGCGCCCTGGTCCAAAGCCGCTGCTATCTAAGGAGGCGGAAGAGAATCTGCAAGACTGGGTGCTGGGACGACAACACGCTGGACACCCTGTCGTCCGCCACGAACTTCTTGAGAAGGCACAGCAAATAGCGCACCTGGTTAGTGGGCTAACGGTGGGAGAAGGGTGGCTGCGTCGCTTCATGGGGCGCCACCCGTCCCTCACCCTACGTGCCTCTCAGTCTGTGTCTAAATGCCGTAATGAAGAGGAGGTACGGGATCTGTCGACGCTCTTTTCGTCGTTAGCCAAGGTCATGATCGAGCAGGACATTATTACTATGCATGCCTCAGCAGCAACCTGGTTGCTGGTTTTAGCAGCTGTGGGATTCTCCCTCTTTCGCGCGTGGATATGCACGCTAAGCTGGCGAACTTTGAGCGCAACGGGCTGCCTAACTTGAACTGTAATGCAGCTTGGCTTCAAGTTTGCCACATTGTGCATAGTGCTACAGCGCGAGCCACCCATAAGCCGGAGATCATGTCGGAAGCATGGCAGTAGATTGTAGGACTTAATAAACTAAGCTAAGTGGTGAGCATCTGTCAATATGACCAGCGAGAGGTTCGAGTTCCCCTAGCCCTGAATTTACCCATCGGCATCGGGCAGGTTCGTCTCACATAGTGAAATCCAGTCTAAAGATGGACATCAAACTGGCAAGAGCATCAATCCGATGCATCACACTGTCAGTCTCCAAGAGCTGTCAAAACTGCATGACTTAATGCATAAAAAATCACAAAAATTCGCCTGTGTCTCCTCTTTTCAACAGTACCAATAGCTCGGCAAAACGACCGCTGCCCGCGAAGTTATGGACCTCTTTGTGCGGGTCACTCAACATGGACATCAAATTGGCATTTTGCCTTACATGTAAGCTTACGTACTTAGCCGAGTACGAGTATGAACTCAGTGCAGAGCGTCCACCTATCAGTTGTGGACAATATCAGAGACCGCCGATTGGTAGATGGACGATTTCGCCGGTTTCAAGTAATGGACTGGCTCTATTCGTCGACCAGACGAACATCAGACAAAACCCGGGCAGTTGAGCATTTGGGATGACATTAGTTGGTACTATCGAATCTCTACAGCACAATTCTACATGCTCATGGGAGCGAGAGCCTCAAGCTTGACAAGCTACCGGTACACGTACTCTAGCGTGCTCTGAGAGGCACCAACTAGAGAAGCAGCACTAAATAATACCTTTACCTGTTCATCATATGCGTAAAAGTATTCGGGCATAAGAACTACCCAGCGGCAGGAGCCAACCAGTGACTCGTGACCTCCAAGTAAATCGGACCAGATGCATGCATTGAGTCAATGCCATTGACCATGCGGTATCTTCGGCCGACCAGGCTAGCGTTGTTCTTCAACAACACTGCGTGGCTACGACTTGCTGTTACGCAGCGCATTCATAGCGCTCCTTTGCTCGAACGACTTGGCAGCTGACGGACGGACGCGAATGAAACTTGTCCGATCGAAACGCTCGACAGACAACCAAGATCAGAGGTTCAAGGGTTCAAGGCTGTCTGCAGAGCTGCTCGATCGCACAATTTATTTGGTGATTCTGTTATCGCCTATTCTTTCTCCACCGCGACGAAAGGATGATGGTCCACCACTGATGAATTGCATTGAGCTTTCCGCCATCACTATGAAAATACGCCGCTCGCTCCGAAAAGTGTAGCCGACATACCAGCCCCACCTGCACGCCATCAGCTGGGGCTTTACCTTTGGTCGCGTTGCAGCTTGTGATTAGATCTTTCGTGTGCAGTACAGTATCAGCCGCTGGTCCGGTGCGAGGCTTGCTTGCAACACGGTGTTGTCGACCACGTCAACAGCGATCTTCCGCCGCGATATACACTCCTGTTTCGACGCGAAAAGTACCAACCTGCTGGCGGAGAGCGTCTGACGCATGTCATATGCTTTCTCCACATACAAAACCCAAGTACATCATCCGAATCACCTGTTGCACTCTTTTGCATGGCGTGGAGTCGCAGAGCTCGGTCTGAATGGATTTGTGCGGCCAGGTGCCGGCCTCCGACACGGGAGCAGGTCCGCCCACAACGACAAACGCTAGAAAGCTGCCAGTGCACCGACCAGCTTTGTACTTCACTTCTCCACCATGCAGATCCAGGCGTCCGTCGCGGCTCTCACGCTCGCTTTGGCCGCGTTCACCGCCGAGGCCGTGCCCGTGACCGTCGTCAACCAGTGCAGCGAGAGCATCGACCTGTACGACAACTCGGCCACTGAGACCGTCGCGGCCGGCGGCTCCACCTACCGCACGCTGTCCGAGGGCTTCAGCGGCATGTTCCGCAATGGAGTCAGCTCCCAGGCCACTCGTACGTATTGCAGTGCGATAGTTACAATGAATGACGAGTAGGTGGCTGATGTTGTGTCTCTGTGGTGTTGCATTTCAGTGGCTGAGTTCGCTGTGACCGGCGGCTTCTTGTGGTACGACATCAGTATCATCCCCACGGGCTCCGTTGGCGTAAGTGCATTGATGTGGTTCAAGGTGGAGGGGACTTTCGGAGGTTAACACTTTGATGTGCTTTGGTACTGTATAGCCTGGCTACTGCGGGTCGTTGGCGGAGTGCAAGCAGGTGACGGGCGGCACGGGCTACAACACCCCCATGCAGATCGCCCCGTCGGGATGTCAGACCGTCACGTGTCTTGAAGACGGATGCGCGGACGGCTACCAGTACCCCAAGGACGACACCAAGACCCACGCGTGCACCGACACCACCAGCGTCACGCTGACCTTCTGCCCGGGCGGCTCTGGCGCGTCGACCTCAACGTCGCAGAACAGCTACGTGCAGCAGAGCGCCCCGGCTCCCACCGCTGCCCCGACACCGGCTCCGACACCGGCACCCACTCCGGCTCCGACACCGGCACCCACTCCGGCACCGACACCGGCACCGACGCCGGCTCCGACCCCTGCTCCGACACCGGCACCCACTCCGGCACCCACCCCGGCACCCACTCCCGCTCCGACGCCGGCTCCGACTCCGGCACCGACACCGGCACCGACACCGGCACCGACACCGGCGCCGACTGATGCTCCTACCCAGCCTCCCACGGAGGCTCCTACGGAGGCCCCCACTACTCAACCGCCCACTAAGGCTCCGACGCTGACGTACGCGCCGTCAAACTCGACGACGTCTAATGAGGCCGACCAGAACCAGACCGAGCAGCAGGCGGCGACGGTAGCACCGAAGAAGGAGACCAAGACGGGCAAATCTACCACAACCACAACCACGACGACGTCTCCGGCCGCGCAGGTCGCTACGCCGGAGGCTACGTCGGCGACCCAGTCCACCGGCGACGTCACTACTGAAGCCAAGTCTTCCGGCGGCACTGCCGAGAGCGCCAACACGCAGAGCGAGGGCTCGTCCGGCACTAGTGCCGGCACCTACGCGGCGACGGCACTGGGCGGCGTGGCGGTCATCGCGGCTGTGGCGGTGGTGGCCGTGGCTCGCAAGAAAAAGCAGGAGCTGGACGCCGTGGACGACAAGGACTACACCCAGGAAGGTCTCATGACGCCCGTGACGCAGATCAACGTGCTCTAAGGTTAAGTAAGGCATGCGGTTGTTTGTTTACCCGACGGAGGGTCGTGTACATACATGCATACACCCCGGCCGTACGTACTACCGTAGTGAGTACCGGACACGACAATGTGCTCGCTCGGTCAGACAGTTTTGACGACGGTATCAAGTGTTGATACGAGCGGTTGGAGTGGAATTGTGTATTTGAGGAATCTAAACGAGATCCGCTTATTTTTGACCGATGATTCTTTGTTTCGTTATTTTGATTTTACAAATTCAATGAGGAATGGTTGGTTATGTGCTGGAAACAAGCAAACTTCAAGGCAGAAATCACTTTTTGATTCAAATAAAATTAACACCTAGCACGAAGTGGGGGGTAATTTTCACCCCACTTCCAGTAAGCTTTATGCTTTGTCGTCGACAAGGCTGGTCAGGGCCATCTCCTTGCTTTTCTTCGAGTTCGGACGCGACTTGGTCTCTTTGACGCTCGCAGCGTTGGGGTCAACTTCCCAGTCCAGGTCCATGTCTTCCGGGGCCGGCCCGCCTTCAAGGATCTGGGAGCAGCGAGCTTGGAAGCGACGGCAGTACGCGGCCGGCGCAACAGCGGAAATACCTCGAGCAGACTTGCCCAGCAGCACCTTCCCAGCTTTCTCCAGTTGTTTCTCCCAGTCCCATTGCTGCAAGATGTCGATGATGCCGACGAAGTAAACTTCTTCACCTCCCAGCGGTGAGAGGTTGACGCCACTTGTGGATTCCTCGAGGTTGACTTCGCGGTCGAACGCTTCGTCAAAGTCGGACACTGTGCCGAAACCACTCGGACGAGGGGCACGCAAATGACACTTGTGGATGCCAATGAGCAGCGAATAGTCCATGATCCCCACGTCTCGAAGAAACTCGCCGTCGGAGATCAACTGTTTGTTGAGATGAGTGGCAACGTCCCGAGGTAAATGGAGCGAGCGAGTTAAGTCCAAGTCCTTGAAAACTATGTCGGGTCGGTGGACATGGAATGGGAACTGAGGCACAGTACCATCCAGCACTGAAGTGCGGCCATCGTCGGTATCGACAGCAGCACCCGAGATATCGTCTTCGTTGCTTCCGCCGAAAATGTACGTCGCATCGCACTCAGCGCAAGTAACTCGGTCACCGCGTTGTGGTCGACGCGCACGACGATCCACCCATGAGCCCTTCACGTCGTACTTCTCCGTTATCGTGGCAGTGTGCTGCTCGCTGTGCAGCACGTTCGACATGACCGCGAAGTAGAAGTTGCGACCGTAGAGCCGAACACGATGACACCCAAAGAACCGAATGAGTCGTGAGTGGGGGTTAGCTGTCAGGTAGCGCGCGTACTGTGGAGCCATATCCACCAGAGCTCGGCATTCCTTCTCCTTCAGACTCTTGACAAGCAGCGAGTTGTCTCCCGAGAAGAACATGAAGGCGCCACTTGACCCCGAACTCACGCGTTCCTTTGCCGTCGTACGGAAGCTCGCCAGATACTTTTCATCTGAAAGACCGAACGCAAGCCTAATTGCACGGAACTCGCGGGGAGCGTAGTCGACAAAAACCTTGGGCTTGGGGTCGTCCGGCAAGAATTCACGTCCGAGTGCACTGCTCGTGCTAGGAGCACCAGCCGCAGCTTCAGTACTGCCACTTCGATTTCGGAAAACACCGCGCCCTTGGTTAAACGCTGACGAGGCTGTTCGACGAAGGCCAGCAAAAACCGCCGAGCGCGTCGATTTTCCCTCCACTGGTTGCTCAGTGTCGACTGAGGATCTCGTACTTTGAAGCTCAATCTCCTGTTCGAAAAGCTCGAAAGGCACCTGGGAAACTGGATAGAGCGAAAACCTTCCTGGGGTTTGGTGGAACGAGCGGAACATGATGTTGCTCGCTGTCAGGCCGATTCTGGAGCTTCGAGGGCTGTGGCTGCCTTGGCTACGGCTGTGCTGAAGCTCAAGCGGCTGACGCCAATCCCCAGCAAAGTCTAGACTCGAAGTCGCTGTGAAGGAAGTCGGTCGGGGCTGCTGTACTCGGTTCCCGCCGCGACGTCCTGCATCGTCACCTCCAGCTAGCGAATAGTGACGAGCAGCCACTGGTAGTCGCGTCCGCGGTTCGCAATATGCCCGGGGCGACGATAGGATCGTGACGCTCTGCACGTGGGAGATAAATGTGCTGTTAACCAGCGTCGAATCTCGTTCCGCACCTACGAAAAGAGTCGTTTCTACTATTCCACCATCGCGATTCCGAATGGCTGAGTTGGCAGCGCCGTCTTCTCCGAGTACAGCGCCGGCATCACCCCTTGTGACACTTGACGCCCTAGCACGCTCTGCTGAGCGAATAATGGCCTTGGTGATTCCACAAACCGTATAATAAATAATCTCTCGTTGGAGAGTTTCGTTGTTCTGCGAGGCTTCGTACGACTCCACAGTTGATGCATCGTACGAAGACGATGACGAACGGCTTGATCTTGCCGTTGATGGGGGGCCCATTATTGCCGACAGTGCCGGCAACGACTGCCGCTCCTGTGATCTCACCGCTCCACTTTCACGCACGCTCTCGTGTGCTTCGAACGCCAACACTGTCGATGTCGGCGACATCATTGGCGTGTCCTGCGGCACTAGTATCCCCGCCTCCATCGAAATGACTGTAGCCGACAGAAGTGCCGCCTGGTTCGCCCTCGGGGCTCCGACATCCCCATTCGACGAGCCCGACAACGACGCCGACTGAGACGACGCCGATGCCGAAGCCGAAGCTCCGAGCGATGGTCCATCCTCGTCCTCTCTACACTGATGAATGCCACAAAACACCAGTCCGAGTGCACAGCATGGCTTGTTCACACTGAGCCAGACCACACCAATGACGAACCCTTTGGCGGTTAGTACAAAGTGGAAAAAGGCATCAAGGAAGTTCATTCCTTCTCTATCCACCTGTTGCTCGACCCCTTCCACTTGAACGTAAGCAAGTGCACTGGCACTCGACCGGTAAATGAAAAACACCACCAATACCACGAGCCATGTTGCATTCAGCGCATGAACGTAAATTGTCATGCGCTTCATAAGACGCCGTCGAGCCTTGAGCGCAATAATGGTCCCGCTGTTGGACCTCCACCACCCCACCACAAGACACAACTGCGCAGATACCACCACGAACACCACAATGGCGACCAAAACGCCCCAAAATTCCAAATTGAGCTCTTGCCATTGTGCCAATCTCTCGGTTCTCAGTGTTATCGACTGGCCAGCATCAGAAGGCAACAATGGCAAAAGTAATGCCACGGCGCGACACACTTCAGCGTTTGTAAGTTGAAATTTGTCTTGGACTTGTTGCGAAAAAACTGCAAATGGTGTTGCAACACTTGCAATAAGTGAAAATCCCCAGACGATGAAATGATAGAGGACGAGTTGCCGCTTGTAACTTGCAAAAGGGTTCGACACGGATACGAACAAGTGCAAAATTGCCGCTCCGAACCACCCAACCCCTGCCAGAAGCAAAAACATCTCTAAACTTGTTGCCACACTGCAAGTTGCCATCCCCATGGGGCGACAGGTCCCATCCTCCGTACTGCACATTGTCAGTGCGTGAACCAGCGTCAACAGCGCGAGGCCGAACTCGCTTAACGCCACATACGCCAACAGTTCATTGGGTCGTCGACGTAATCTTCTCCTTCGCAGGAATGACACGAGCACCAATAGTGTAGTTAAGAGACTCAGCCCCGCACCTAACACGACTGGTGCTAAACGTTGCGTTTGTTGCGGCGCGGCAAAAGTCACGGCGAAGCAGCTGAAAAATACGCAAACGGACCCGAGCCAGAAGAGAAGTCGTCGCCAGTGCCGTCTCTTTTTTCGCCACCTCGCCAGTCGCACAGGCAACTCGGTCTTTGGCTCGGCTGGCTCCGGGGTCGGCAACTGCAACTGCGAGTTGGAACCTGCGGCAACTTGAAGTTGCTGACTCGAGGGCCGCCAATCTACAGAGTTGGCAACTGAAGCTGAAGCTGAGACACGCCCATTGGCTCCTAGGATGGCGGAGAGCGCGTGTGAGTGGCTGCGGGTGCGGGCGACGCCGGCGTCCAGGACGATCTCCTGGCTGCTCCTGGTGGGCGTGGACACGGCCTGGTACTGCGGCGGCTCGTCGTCCAGGTGCGAGCTGTCGGGACTTGGAGGAGGCAGCGCTCGTCGCGGCGCTGGCATCCTATAGACTCCAAGTAAAAGTGCTGGAAGGTGAAGTTTCTAGGACACAAGTTTAAGTTAGTGCTAACCGAGGGGGAAACTGAAGTTTAAGTGGTGCGGGTGTGTCTAACCGGGCAAGTGTCAGCAGCTGGTTCACCTAATGCCGTGACGGCCCCAGACGCTCTCTGCTTGATTGCAGCGCGGCGGCTGGTTGGATATAAATACTGAAGAAAACCCGCCCCAGCTCACGCGACGGTGCCTTTTGACGTCCAGAGCGCGAGTGACTGGGGCTCCACCACCGCACCCACACGGGGGCTCGAGCTTTCTGCACTTTTTCCAACGGCTTTCCGCTCTCTATGTGAAGAGTTCGGACTCAGCGTTTGGCTCGGGATGTTGCCGCCCGCGCGTATTGGTCGACGCACATGGCTACATTCTCGCTGACCACCAATCAGACGCGCCGAAAACATTAGTAACGATGACTCCGCGCCCTTTCGCGTCCCGCGAGTTTACCTTCCGACGGCAACTTCGACGTAAGGGCACCAGCTGGAGCCTCTACTGCCTGCAAAGACCGTTATGGGGGCGCTAGTCACGTCAGCCTCGCTCTATGGTTTAAATCCACCGTCACCGTTGTTGCGGCGCATGCGCATGTAAAGTCCCCTGGCTGGTTGGCTAGCCGTTAAATAGGCAAAAGCGATGGGTGCGCGCTGTGCGGGCCGCTGTGAACGCGGACTAGGATATCACACATGCATGATTCGTGCCGGAGACGCTGCACTTCATCGTAGCGTCACAGCCTAGACCCAACTGCACCACCGGCAAGCGCGGCACCAAGCAACATACTGTTGCTCAGTCAGCCAGCCAGACCTTTTGGGATTCGGTCCAAAGCTGAAGCAGTCGTCCGTTTCGCTGCGGTTGCCGTTCCAATTGGCTTTGGAAGTTGCCAAAGCTGTGGATGATGGCATGATGTCAATTTTGCCACACGAAAAACGCAGCGCGACTAAGAGCGCTGGTCGCCTAGCGAAACGCTGGGGCTGATCCCTTTGCCACTTCTGCTTCGTTAGCAAACGGCTTGCATTGAGATGATACAGAAAACTTTCGTGTAGGCACCGCATTCAGCTCGTGGCTGTGGTAGTCGCAGCTCTGCAGCCAGTTCCGAACGCCTCTGTCCTTAATCGATGGTTTGGTTCTGTGTATCAACGCTCGACGGCGTTCTACGTAGTGGGAGATCGAGCTGCTCGTCACCCTCGAAGTCAAGAGGGGGGCTGTCGGTATCAACACGACAAGAGTACCACCACCCGTTAGCAAGATCACTTCAACCTGCTAGTAACAACGTCGATCGACGTACAGGAAGTCGGCGAACTCTTGACCCGGGAGGTACTTGGCAGCCACCCGTCGACGGGCTTCCAGGTCGCTGCCATGCATGACGAGCGCCTTGACTTTCTCCTTGGACGTCACCTGCTCGTCGTCCAGCCTCTGGAGCTGCAGCAGCCTTCGAATCACACGCGCGCGGTAAAACACGCGTGAGACTTGTGCCTCCACGAGCGGACAACCGTCGAGTGCGAGGTGTCCGAGGTAGCGGAGACCGGCCAAACCGTTGAGCTCGTTGATGTCCGTCACGCGGTTGTGCGCTAGCTCCAGCCGCTGTAAGCGGATGCAGTCCTGGCAGCACACAAACAAGTGTTAGCCTCATCGATCTCGTGTCAGTATACAAAGTGTTCGAACCCCGAGACTCGACAGTGTCTGAAGCTGGTTGTGGGCCACATCCAGATGTGTCAGTCGTGGCAGTAGTGTGACCCCCGGATCGATATTCAGGAGCTGGTTGTGGCTCAGCAGTAGCGTCTCTAGCGCCTGAAGCCCTCTTGGTGCTTCTTCGCCAGCGACCAAGCCACGCATGGACGTCAACCGGTTGTGAGAGAGGTCCAGGAGCCGCAAGAAGCGAAGTTGACTCACACCCGAGATCTCCTCAATGGCGTTGTGCGCTAGACGAAGCTCGAGTAGGAATGGGTGCGTCGTCGCGAGTTCGTGGCGAGGCATGGACACAATTCGGTTCTTGTCGAGCGTGGCTTTGCGCAGGAGCGAGGCGATCCACCGAGCTCCGTCCACCCATGCGTTGCCTGGAGAGCACTTTGGCACTTCGAAGTCTAAGACTTCCGTGAGATTGTTCTCCGCGGCGTCCAACGTCAGCAACAGCCGAATATGCTGCAGCGGTGCTAGCGACTGGATCTCGTTTTGGTTACAGATCAAGTGCTTCGAACGGTGAAATGTGGATAGAAGATGTCAATGGAGCGATCAAGTGTTATCAAGTCTGGGCTCTCGTACCTGAATATGAGGAAACTCACGAATTGCTTCGATGTCCGAAAGGTGCAAAGTTGTAAGCGTCGCGGTGGTGTAAATGTGCGCCTGTGTGAACGGGTTGCGTCCCAGAACACTCAATCGCTTGGTCACATGCTCTCGCCTGAGAGGTCCGGGCAAACTGCTCTCGGCATCGACGACCTCCTTACTTTCGCATTGTGGTACGTCTCCTTCAGCTTCATCTTGGGGCAAAAGCACCTCATCCGATGTCGACGTGTCGCCCTCCATTGTAGATCGAGAAGCTGAATGAAGCGGCGGGCGGCGGTTCGAATTGAAGCTACCAAAGTAAGTGCAGGACAACAACCATACCAACCAAACAGACACAAGGAGCACACCATGACACACCAAGCCAACCAGCTCATTATTTCTGCTAACAACTGCGTGTGCTTCGACGTGGAACAGCAAGCACACTACATACGATATCAAGAGTCCAAGTAAAGAATCGAGCGAAATGGTCCACATCGTGAAAGTAGCGAACCGAGCGCTTGTGAGGAGAGATGGCGTAACAACGTCATAGCTCTAGTAGCTTGATTACAAACTGGCGCCAAGCGTGGCTGGCGTGGACACCAGCACAGACACGTTGCGACACGAGCGCTCTCCGTGATCGAACGGGCTCTTGGCCTCCATGTCCAGGGCCTTCTTCTTCTTCTGCACTGCGTAGATAAAGCCACCCGCAGCGATGCCAACCACGCACCCGCCAAACACGACAATGTACGTCAGCGACGAGGTGCTGTCGTCTGAAGACTGGGTCGTCACCTGCACGGCGCTATCTGAGCCGCTGGCGTTGGTCGTCGTGGATGTGCCTGCTGTTTGCGTGCTAGTATTGGAGTCTGTCGCGACGTTCGAGGTCTTGGTTGCATCGCCAGCGCTCGCAACGCCAGCGTTGCCTTGACCGGCAGATCCTGCGCTGGCACTAGCGCTCGTGCCGCTCAGCGTGAAGTTTTTGGCATAGTTCTCGCTCTGGACCTGGATCCCCGTGCTACCTGAAGCTGACGCTGAAGTCGAGCTCGAAACCGGCGCTTCCGTTGGCGTCGGAGTCGGAGTCGAAGTCGGTGTGGGGGTATCAGTTGGTGCTGCTGTGGTTGGCGTTGGGGTCGCCGTAGTAGGCGTGGGGGTGGATGGAGCCGTTGTGGGCGTCGGTGTGCTCGACGCGGAGCTGGTGGTTGCACTGCTAGTACTGGTGCTGGCACCGCTGCCGCCGGGGCAGAAGGTCACCTCGAAGCTCGTACCCCCCAGGCATGTGTGGGTCTTCGAGTCGTCGCTCGGGTATTGGTAGGCATCCGAGCACCCGTCAGCCTCGCACGTTAGCACCTTGCAGGTACCTTGCCCGACGTTGTTCTGCGGGGTGATCTGCATGGCCGTGTTGAAGCCGGTCTTGCCCGTCTGCGACTGACAGGCGCTGAGACTCGTACAGCTCCCGGGGCTGGGCGGGATGATGCTGATGTCGTACCAGGGCTTGCCATCCGAGTCCACTGAGATCTCGGCCACTGCAACAACATCAAAGAGTCAGCACAAATATCCGGCGCGGATCTGAAACGGCTCAAGCTTATCCGGATGGCACTTCAACTTAAAGAAAAGAGACTTACGAGTGGCCTGGTCCGACACGCCATTGCGGAACATGCCCACGTAGCTGTTGGCCAGAGTGCGCGTTGTGGAGCTGCCCGAGGCGAGCGTGGTGGTGGCGCTGTTGTCGTAAAGCGCGACGGACTCGGAGCAGCTGTTGGAGATGGTCACCGAGACGGACGCCTGTACAGCGGCCAGGAAGGCCGAGAAGCCGGCCGCAGCCAGCGCGAAGCGGAACATGATCGTGTTGCTACAGAGGTGCAGAGACTCTGTTGTGCCGATATCGGCGACCTAGTGAACTGGGCACGCGATGAGGTAAGCTGGTCGTCTCGGTAGAGGCGAGAAAAGTAAAGTGACTCGCCATGCTGGCGTTATTGCGGCCAGCAGTGCGAGTGTTGGCCGCATGCGTGCAGTCCGTGCGCCAGGTGGCGACCGCCGCTGCTAGAAGTGTATCAACTGCAGAAGGCGAGCTAAATGTGATACAGGTGGGGAGCTCGGTGTGGCATAGACTGCAACGTTATGCTCGTCACCTCATTGGCTGCTGAAAGGTCACGAGCCAATCGGAGCGTGGTATTCAGATTACCCCTTGCCCTGAAGACGGAGGTGAGCCGGTCGTCCAGTCGCCGATGCCAACTCAGGTTACACACATGGTCGACCACTGCAACTTGGTACATGTAAGCTGGACAAGGTCAGCAGCGCCTCTGCCTTCGTTGTGGTGAACGTGATGGTGCGACTTGCACTACCTGCGCTGAATAATAGAGACTCTCTCTACATATTAGAGAGGAGACAGCCGTAGGTGTGTAGGCAGGGAAGTCGACTGCGCGAAGATCGGCGTTGGCACCCGCCGCCTGAGATGATGACAAGAAAAAGTTGCGGCGGCGATAGCCCCGATGGCATCCGTCTCAACTACATGTAAAGTACGACGTTAGAATTGTGCGGGCCGGCGCAGTCGCACGCGACTTGAATGCTGACCCGCACAATGCAGAGTAGGGTATGAGCGCACCGAGTAGTTTGTCCGAAAGAGGAGCGCTTTAATCTTCGACGGTGGCTGATGTGGCTAATAAGTCTGCGTAGAACGTTACGTGCCGCACTGAACTCGCCGTCGCCAGCTTAGGCTGCAGAGGTCAAACATTGCCTACCATAATTTACAAGGTCAAGGAGAGTGGTTGAGTCGCCCTCACAACCTCGGCGACATCGAGCTGGTACTTCAAGTGCACAATCGACGTCCGAACGCCGTGCTCACGACGCAACCCGCCGCTTTCCTCTGCAACCTGCAGCAACTTGGCGAGCCAACACCACGAGCAACACGGTCAGGCATCAGTAAATTGACAAGACCACATTTGTAGTTCCAGAAATTTTATCTGGATATACAGATGCAGATATTATCTCCATCAACATTACTCCCCCCGCTTCAGTGACTTATAACACTAAGTACGACACCAATGTGACGCAGGCCGCCAGCCATTACCCAGCGTATCATCATGGCCAGCTCCGCCCCCACGTCCACGGGCCTCGAGAGCCCGGAGGCGCTCGCGCGCCTGAACGCCACCATCATGGGCGAGCGCAACCCTCGCGGCATCCCGTCCGCCGTCTTCGTGGTGCGTTTCCCCTACTAAACCCCATCTGTCAAAAACTTGTCAATCTATCTACCAAACCAACAAAACCATTTTTGACATTTCTTATTTTTGACACTTTGTATTTTCGACACTTGTTATTTTCGACAAAGGACTCGGTGGATTCGTTCATGGCCGCCTGTGGTGTCGACAACATTGAGCCACTTGTGGGTGCACTGCAGCAGATGTACAGCAAGTACAAGTTCATGGAGACGAGTCTGCAGAAGAACCGCGACACGTTCAAGCGCAAGATCCCGGACACGCAGAAGGATTTGGACATGGTGCGGCACCTGCTGAGCAAGCGCGACGAGGGCGAGACGCTGCTCACGCAGTTCAGTCTGGCCGACAACGTGTACGCCAAGGCGGCGGTGGACTGCTCCGTGGGCACGGTCTGCATCTGGCTGGGCGCGCAGGTCATGGTCGAGTACCCGTACGAGGAGGCCCAGGAGCTGCTGGAGACGAACGTGGCGTCGGCCACGGAGAAGCTGGTGAGCAGAGCTACTGATTGAGCGCTTTGAGGGCGCGGAGAGAGCAGTTTTGACCGAGTTATGGCAGTTTTTGACAAGTGTCTTTTTGTGACGGTGTTGTCGTAGGGCCAAATTGAGGAGGATCTGTCGTTCCTGCGAGACCAAATCATCACGACTGAGGTCAACATCGCGCGCATATTTAACCACGACGTGCGCCGCCGCCGCCAGGAGAAGGACGACAAGCTGGTCGCAGAACTCGAGGCCAAGTGAGAAGCACGAATTGTTGCGATCTGGGACGACTGGACTGGGGTCGTCAAGACGCCTCTAGCCAGCGAGTAGTTCGACCGGTAAAAGCACGTATGGCGTTCTCTTTGCGACTCATTTTTGCTTGTTTATTTTTTTGTTGCTTGATGAGGCGTGGAGGTCGGAGCTACAGGTGCTGACTCTTGCTGCTACGTTGGGGAAGTGTTAACGACGCAGAAGACGGAGATATTAATGCGGGTGTCTCTTGTGTTTGGAGCTGTGGTTCGTTCAATGCGTATCGGGCAGCAGCCAAACGACAGGAAGATGCCGATTTTAGATCCAACAACCCGCAGTCGAGCGTCTCTTGGCGAAGGTTAACAGCAATGGATGAAGTTACTGTCGATGCTGGATGGGAAGTGCGGCAGGACGAGACTAGCGGACAGGTTTACTACTGGAACTCCATCACAGGAGAGACATCATGGGAGCCCCCACCGCATCTTGCTGGTGCTGGCGAAGAGTTTCCCAGTACGAGTGCCATGACCCCTCCATGGACTCAAGGCTACGACGACAGCGGTCGGCTTTACTATCTAAACACGGAAACCATGGAGACGCGGTGGACACCACCTGACGAGCGTCAAGAAGAAGGCGAAATTACTTCTAACGTTGACGTGTTAACGATGACTGGAGGTCGAGGTAGAAGACCGTCGACTGCGGAGCAAATGGACGAGTTAAACCGATTGCTTAGTGGGGAAGGTGAGGACGAGGACGAAGAGGAGGACCCCCCAGAAGGTGAAGATACTGTCATTGATCTTGGGGTAGCCAGTGAAATGCCACCTCAAGTCTCGAATGAAACTCCAGAGGAAGATGGTGAGGCCTGTCCGTGGCTGATGTTCGTCAACGAAGACGATGGAGTCCCCTACTATTACAACTCCGTCACCGGCGAATGTTTGTGGGACCCTCCGGAGGAATTTCTACGCTACCATCAAGAACAAGAGCAAGAACAACCGCAACTTGTAGAGATTGGCGACGCGACTGGAAGCAGTATCGGAGACACTCAAGTACAACAAGAGACCAGTGACTCTACGAGTAAAGCAGGCTCGAGGACGAGTAGTGCTCGTCCGGGTAGTGGTATGATGCAAGTTGAGATCACTCCCGAGTTCGAAGAGAAAGTTCGACAAGCTATTGCAGCCGCCTCCAGTACACCCGTCGGGTCGGGTAGGCTTGTGCTTGTTCGCACGCCAAAGCAGCTCGCGCCACGTACGGGCCGCTCAGCAGGCGACGGTGTATCAGCTCGAAGCATTCGGAACTCTGGGCGTCCTCGTAGTGGAGCTTCTCGCCCATCGTCTGGTGGAGCGGTTAGCCGACCTCGAACGCCGGGTGGGGGTCCAGCCTCGTCAAGGATCGATCCAATTCCAGTCCCAGAAGGACCGTCAGCCACACTTCAAGAGGAAGTATCGCCGAGATTTGTTGAAGATGATCCTCAAAATGACCTTGTGGGGGCCTCAGAGGAGGAAGTTCCTATCGCAAGCGAAAACTACGAGCAGGACCAACGTCGTGTCGAGATTTTAGCAATGGAAAACGACACAGAACTTGGCAATTACGAGCAGCCAACTATTCGTGCGGTGGTTATAGAGCAAGCTGAAGAAAACACTGGTGAAGACGACAGCGGGTCCCTAATGGCCGAGGGCGTATTCAATGAAGCTGATGGACAGATAGACGCAGTAGAGGGAGCAGTCAGCTTGGGCAACGAGGCCGAAAGTCACCTAATTGAGTCGACTGTGGACGCTCCCTTTGGCGATGAATCCGATAGTCAACTTGAACCAGACACAGCTGAAGTCACTTTGGACAGTGAAGACTGCGCAGCGGAGGCTCCCGCTGCTGAATTCCAACTATTGGGTGACATGGTGGAAGAGATAAGTTTGGGTACTGGAATGGCTGTGGACACAGTACCATCCGAGCGTATCGACGAGTATCCACAGCAGGTGGGCGTCCCAGTCGGTGTTGAGCTTGCTGCACTGACGCTTCAATGCATGGTACGGTGCTTCATCGCGAGACAGCAAGTCAAACACAGACGTGAAACGCAGCATCTTGTCGCCCCGCCTGACACGTTAGAGTTTCTTCCAGAGACAGGTACCGGTATGGATGCTGTAGCGGTCGATCCGATGCCAGAAGAGGAACACGAGCAAGCTAAAGTCTTGCCCACATCCTCTACAGCGGAAGAGATAGAACTTCCACGCGCTGCTGACCCAAGTCCTCCATCTGAATCGGAAGAAACACCACGCGACGCTGATAGCCCACCAACAGTGATAACTGATCAGGAGTCTCCCCTCCCAGCTCTCCCAAACCACATGCGAGAACTCGGAGTATCTGCTGAGCCCCAGCCAAGCGCTCGCTCTGCAGTGACGTCTGCCCGAAGCAGTAGGAAAACCACAGCCAGTACTCCAGCTCAAGAGCAGCATCCACGCCGAGACCCAGCGTCGATATCGACACGACTGCCTTCCGTACTGGATGTGTCAACTTATTTTCCGTCACGACGCAGCCATCCATCCTCACGCACCCCAGCGGTTAGTTCTGCAGACCCGACGGAGCCCGTAGCTATCACCCGTAAAACGGTCGAGCTTGAATCCCCACCTCGACCTCGTCGATCATCTCGGCAAGAAGCAGAAAATATGCAAGCGGAGTTGGAGGCTCGACGGAGAGAAGAAGAGCGCGTTCAACGTGCTCAAATCGTCGAGTACCAACGTATTTGGACAGAAAGTAGGAGAGCGTTCGAAGCAGAGAAGCAACGTTTGCTGGCCGAAAAGCTGGAGCGCGACAACCAGCGCCATCACGATATCGCAGAGGAGAAGCGTGCAAGGATCCAGGCTCAGCGTGAACGAGACGCCAAACGTTCACGTAATAGCCTGCCCGATAACGAAGCAGATCCAGATCGACTGGTGTGGCAGCACGTGAAGGCCCAAGGCCGTCCAACCGAGCAGAGTGTGGCTCAGTTCCGCGACGCACTCGCACAGGCGCTTGATTCCGCGCAGTTCCCCGACAAAATGTGCGCTGAACGAGCTCGAGAACTTCACGAACGCATCGGTCGATTGCGTCGCGCGAGTTGGGCGCTGGATTCGCAACTGGAGTGCGTCGAGCTCCGACTGCTCTCCGAGTTGCACCCGCTCACGAATCTCCAACGCCCATTGCAAGCGAAGCACGCCGCCAACCTCCGTCGCCGACTCGAAAACAAGCTCAATCTGGTACAGTCGTGGCAGCGCGTACTTGATGAATGGGAGACCAGCAAGGAGAACGGTTCTACCAGCAAGTACTGGGACACCATCAAGTCTCGGTACGCTCCGTCCTCCGCCACGTTCACGGACGACAAAACTCGACGCCACTACGTGTTGAATGCGTGGCGTGGAGCAGTCGGTGACGACTCGCTGTTGCACGTAGCAGCTTGGAATGGCTGGGAGGATCACGTTCGCTTGCTGATTGAGGAAGGAGCAGACGTCAACTTGATCGACTGCAGCGCGAGTCACCGGACGCCACTGCATGAAGCCTGTCGAGCTGGTCACTCTCGAGTCGTGGAGCTGCTGCTTCGGTCCGGTGCTCGACTGAGTGCGGTGGATGTCAGTGGCGACTCACCACTGCACGTTGCGTGTCGAGGAGGCTGGACTCGTGTCGTGCGGATTTTGCTCATGGCTGCGAATGACCTCGGAGATGACACAGAGCAGCAGACTTTAACGCTGGAGGATTTCTTCAACCTCTGCAACGGCAAAGGGCGACGCGCGATTGAGGTGGCGACGCTACCGTCACTTGTGGAGGAGCTAGAGAGTAAGTGGCGTGCATTGCTGCGGATGGTACACGTGTTTCACCGCTGCTGACTGAATGTTGTGGGTGTCTTTAGACTACGACTATCAACTGAATGGAGCACAGCAGCATAATGGAGGAAAACACAAACAAGTCAAGAGATGAAGAGGACACGGCCACTTAGGTGAAGAGCTGACGCAGGCCGGAAGAAACGAAATAGGAGCTGATAAGTTTGTTTATCGTGGTATTCATTTCGTGTTACATGGAGTTCATCTTTATTCTAAAGAAGCAAACGCAGACTAGGAATGCTATCAGGCTAACTGCACCGCCAACGAAGACAGGTAACCTGTAGCCCATCGAAGTCTCCACCAGTGCCGAACCAACGATGAAGTTGAGCAATTGGCCGAAAGAGTTCGCAGAGTTCATAACGCCAACGTACACGCCGATCTCACCCGTGTGGCCGAACACGTGCACTATGATAGGCACAAGCAGCGCGAAGAATGTGCCGATAGTGATAGATGTGAGAGCCACGACAGTCACGTCCAGGGCTACAACGTCGCAGAATGCCATGACCATCAGCAGCACCTGCGGAATAGTGGAGAGCGCCACGACGTTTTGCGCTCCGTATCGTCGTACCAGTGGGGGCAGAATCCACGAATACAAGTACCCGACAACGCAAAACAGCATGTCGGCGAGACCTCCAGCGAGCCGAACCCCACGGTTGTAATCAAGCTGTCCCTGCGAGCACTCGCTGCCACACGTTGCGGAGTTGGCAGCATCTCCGTCAAAAACCTCGAGACCGAAGAACATTCCCTTGTTGCCGTTGTAGGATGCGAACGCGTACTGGTTCAGGAACATGAGGACTAGGAACACCGTGAGCACCCTAGGAAGAGTGCACACCGCCGAGAAAATTGATCCAAACGCATACGTCGCGTTCTGACAGCAAGTTCTCTTCTCCAGCATCCTCCGATCTAGTGGCGTCTCTTTTGCCACGTAGCAAGCTGCTCCGATGCAGACTGCCGTGAAGACGGACAGCATCCCTAGAAACCAATGCATAGAGTTGTAAGCTGCACCGAAAAACTGCGTGTACGCCGCTACCACAATCGCCCCAAGTGTCGACCATCCTTGACCCATTGCAGCGCCGATAGTCTGTCGACTGCCAGCGAAGTCCGAGATAAGCAGCAGCGCTGGTGTCTGCGCGATGTTGACGGTGACGTCCATCCAGAGGTAAAAGAAAATCGTAAGCAGCGCCGTCCACTTCCGGCTTGTGACTTCTCCAGGCCTCCCAGACCCGACGTCACCCAAGGCGTCTCCTAACTCCCGGGTGTATCCCATGAGCACCCAGCAGATAATGCTCCCGACTGCACCCACTGCGAGGAATGGACGACGTCGACCGAACTTTGACGTGAGCTGGTCGGAGTACACGCCGACAATTGGCGACATCAAGACACCGCAAAGTGGTCCGGAGAGTTGGGTCAACTGCACCGCATAGCGTGGCAGCATAGTCTGCAAATACGGCCCCAATGCTGCCCATTGTGCTGCCCACGCCATTCGGATGGCCATTCGAGGCATCGAAATGACCAGCAAAGCCCCGAACGAAGCACTTGGTAGCTCTGACTCCTCCTCTTCGAGCATCGGAGTCTTGAAACCATCTTTCGGCGTCTCCGGCGTTGCCAGCGAGTCGAACTCAAGTCGTGACGTCCTGATCTCAATGCCTTCCAGCAACCTGGCGCTCATTCCGGCCAGCCGAAGTGAGACTTTAAGTAAGTCAGAGACCTCGAGCAGTTATACTGATTGCTCTATTCCGGTGCGGGCTACAAGTATTGTATTTTGGTCGGTGAATTCAACTCTTGAAAAATAGGGCACAAATACAAACGGCAGATGTCATGAGGGCACACCGGCTCCTTTGATTAGCGGAAAATCACGCGATCAGTAATTTGCTTCAAGTTCACCGCACAGAACATGCGCAGTTCCGGCAGCAAAGCGGCCTGGATGTCAAAAATTGTGTGCTTTCTTACCCAATCCGCGTGCACGGTTGCAAGTGGGGTCGAATGTACTTTATTCAGTGGCGGCTCCGTGAGCCGGCTGCAGCAAGTGAACCATTTGGCGGTGGCCCGGTATTGAGGAACGCCTGCGGAGTAGGAGGCAAATGCCGAAGTGAGTTGATTAAAGTTACCAAAGTTGTCCTACTTGTCCTTCTCAACTCTCCCCTCCTCTTGTGGGCTTGTGCCGAGACCAACCAAGCTTGCCATCCGAGATCAGCCAATAGAAATCGTTTCTGGGCGGTTCACCCTGAACCGGCCCTGCGGTCCGAATACGTAACCGAACCGTGGTGGCGGTGCACTTCAACACTCCCACTCACCGCAACTACATGGTGACCTTCTCCTTGATCCCGCTGGCGTCCCGCAAGTACTTGAGCATCTTCGTTCCGAGTGCCTTCGTCAACATGTCCGCCAGCTGATGTTTCGTGTCGATGTAGTCCACCTTGACCGTTCCACGTTCAACATTTTCACGGATGAAGTGGTGCCGAATGTCCACATGCTTCGTCCTAGCATGATACCCAGCGTTCTGCGCCAACGCGATCGCTCCTTGATTATCTTCCCATATTTGCGTCGCGTTCGCTTGCTCTTTGCCCATGTCCTTCATCATTGCACGTGTCCAGAGTACCTCCTGTAGGCATAAGCTCAATGCCATGTATTCAGCTTCTGCAGAGCTGAGCGCAACCGTTCTCTGGAACTTGGACTTGAACACTACGGGAGCGTTCCCCATCATCACCATGACGCCCGACACGGAGCGTCTATCGTCAATGTTGCTTCCCCAATCAGCGTCCGTAAACGCTTCAACCGTGACGTCGTCACAACCTTGGTACACAATACCGTGTTCACGAGTCGTCTTCAGGTAGCGCAGCACGCGAATAGCTGCTCTCCAATGTTGCAGACCGGGGTTCTCGAGAAATCGCGACAACTGCGTCACCAGATATGCGATGTCTGGCCTGGTACACGTGGTAATGTATAGCAGACATCCGATGAGAGAACGGTACGGCCGCGACTGCATCTCAGCTCGCTCTTCGACCGTTCCTGGCGACTGAGTCTTCGTCAGCTTCATACCGGACGCACATGGGTTGTCCACAGGCTTCGCGCTCTGTTGACCGAACCGTTCCACCACGTCGTCAATGTACCTTGTTTGCTTGATCATGAGCGTGCCAGCGTCCGTGTCATGGTCAATCTCCATACCCAATATGAACGTCGCTGCACCCAAGTCCTTCATCTTGAAAGCGTTCTTGAGCGCGTTCTTTACTTCACGAATCTCACCACTCGTCTTCGCAGCGATGATCATGTCGTCGACGTAAAGACACACGTAGACGTAACCGTTCCGGGAACGCTTGACGTAAACACACTGATCCGCACCACAGCTCTTGAAACCGTTCCTCAAGAACACCCGATGGATGGTCTTGTTCCACGCGCATGCTGCTTGCTTCAAACCGTAGATTGCCTTGTTCAACTGGCATACGTAATTCGCAGGGTTCTCAATACCATACGGCACCTCCATGAATACACGGTCCGTCAGGTCACTGTTGAGGAATGCCGTGTCCGCGTCCAACTGTTCCATCACGTATGCGTCTGCCACACACACTGCCAGAACCACGCGAATTGAGTTCATGTTCGCAACTGGGGAGTACGTCTCAAAGAAATCGACACCGTACTTCTGCTTGAATCCCTTCGCAACTAACCGTGCCTTGTACCGGATCACATGACCGTGCTCGTCACGCTTCTTGGCGAACACCCACCGACTACCAATAGTGCGCGTGTCCATGCCTCGTGGTACCAGCGTCCACGTTCCGTTCCGTTCATGCGAGAGCAATTCCGCATCCATTGCATCCCGCCAGGCTGCTGCTTCATCACTAGCCATAGCCTGTGCATACGTTGCCGGTGGGTCTGCTCCATCAACAATCCTTGCCACATACGCCAACACTGCTTCAGCAATAAGACCGTTCTCGTCAATTCTGGGTCGCTTCGGAGATGGTGGTCCATCACTTCCTTCTGTCTCATGTCCGTCGTCATCATCATCACCGTTCTCCAAGAGAAACACCGGTTCCTGAGATCTTCTCGACCGTTCTGGCTCCGGGTGGAACACCAGTCGATCATCCTGGAACGCTTGAGGCGGAGGACGGTACGCAGTCAACTCCAATCCAGGTGCAACCGACCGTTCTGAAGGTGGTAATGGCAGTACCTCCTGCTCTGGTTCAACCTCGTCCATCTCGACGTCTTGAGCGGGCTCCTCAACTGCTTCCATCGGTTCATCCTCGACGGGTGGACGTTCCTCATCGATGGGAACAATCGCTTCGTCACCGTCCTTGGTCATGTGGGTTACCGTTTCATGCTGGGGCGAGTGCGTATCATAAATTCCGCCCACCTCGCGCTCGTCCAGCTTCACCGACCGTGACACCTTGACTTTGGCAGCATCGAGGTCGTAGACACGGTACCCTTTTGCATTCTCTGCATACCCGAGGAACATACATCTGAAACTCTTGGACTCGAGCTTCGTCCTCTTCGCACCGTCAATGTGAGCGTATCCTGGAGATCCGAAGACCCGCAAATGTTCCATTTCAGGCTTCACCTTGAAACCAACCTCGTACGGCGTCACATCTGACCGTTCCGTGTTTGTGGAACGGTTGATCAGGTACACTGCTGTGCTCACAGCTTCTGCCCACCATTCCATCGACACGCCTTTGTAGTGTAGCATACTGCGTGCCTTCTCCATGATCGTCCGGTTCATGCGTTCCGCAACGCCATTCTGCTGCGGGCTGTAGGGAACCGTTCTTTGATGCATGATACCGTTCCGACGACACAGCTCTGTGACCGTCTTGTTCACAAACTCCGTTCCGTTGTCCGAGCGCAGACACTTCAAGCGTTCCCCCCATTGGTTTTCATAGAACGCCTTGAATTCCTTCAGCTTGTTGGCCACTTCACTCTTGTTCTTCATGAAGTACGCCACGACATACCGCGAGTAGTCGTCTACAAACGTCAACACGTACTTCGCGCTACCTTTGGAAACCGTTCTCATCGGTCCCATCACATCCGTGTGGACTAGCTCCAACACACGGGATGTCTTCGTCAACGACCGTGACGGGAACGAGGTCACAGTCTGCTTTCCCTTCATGCATCCGCCGCACAAAGTCTTGATGCTACGCCCCACGGTTGGCAAACCGTTCGTAGCACGTTGAGTCTTGATCAGACCGTTCTCACTGGGGTGTCCCATGCGAGCGTGCCAAAGCTCCCACTGACTGTCAGCCCCGGTGTATTCCACGAACCGTGCCGATTCCTGCTCGCACTCGAGCATGTACGCCTTGCCAATCTTTTTACCCAACGCGACCGCGCTGGTATTCCCCCAGATAACACACGAGGAACGCTGGAATTCAACACTCAGACCGCGTTCCGCAAGCTTCCCCACCGACAACAACCGTCTGTCGAGTCCCGGAATGTACAATACGTCCATCATCTTGATACGTCGACCGTCCATACCGGTCAGCTTGACCGTTCCTTGTCCGGCGACTCGCAGTTTCTTCCCGTCTGCGATCGTCACTTCAATGCCCGTGTCCGTTCCCTTGAAGTCAAACAGGTCTTCACGGTGCGGGGTCATGTGCGATGATGCTCCGCTATCGATCAACCACCCGGCGAGTCGTTCCTCGCCCACGGCAAATACTGCGTCGTTATCCGCGCTACCGTTCTTTCCCGGACAGTCCCGCTTCATGTGCCCGACTTGATCGCACTGGAAGCACTTGCCCTTGAACCCACTGTTCTTCCTTGGACCGTTCCCTTTTCGACCGTTCCCTCGGCCGCCCTTGAACCGCCCACCGTTCCCGTTGACACGGAACGCTTTCTCTCCGGTAGAGTCCTTCTTTTCCAACCGTTCATACTCCTTCAACAGCTTCTCCTTCATGTCATTCAACGTGACATCCTTGGCGTTCTCCAGGATGGACGCGATGAGCTCGTACTCGGACGGAAGGCTGCTCAGCAGCACCACAAGCTGCCGCGCGTCGTCGATCGGCTCCCCCAGCGTCTGCAGACCAACGATCAACTCGTCGAACGCGTCCAGATGCTTGGCCATTGACGCACCAGCTTCCATCTTGAACTCGTGCAAGCGCCGTGTCATTGCGACACGGTTGTGGAGCGTGGTACGGTTGTAGTACTCACGCAGAGTGTTCCACGCCTGCATGGCACGTGTCGCGGACCGGATCTTCGTCTGGTGCTGGATCTCCACACCTTGCGCGATGATGCCAAGCGCCTTGCTGTCGTTAACGAGCCACGCCTCCGTGACCTCGGTCTCCGCCTTGACGACCTCCACATGCGCGAGCAGCCCCTTCCGGGCCAGCGTCATGCGCATATTGTACTCCCAGTGGAAGTAGTTTCCACTGCCTAGGAGGACTTCGGCGCGCTTGGTCGTCATGTCGTAATGGAGCGTTCTTGCGTAGACAGGTGTGCTTGCGTAGAGCGTTGCTGCGGCTGTTAACCTATTGAGGAACGCCTGCGGAGTAGGAGGCAAATGCCGAAGTGAGTTGATTAAAGTTACCAAAGTTGTCCTACTTGTCCTTCTCAACTCTCCCCTCCTCTTGTGGGCTTGTGCCGAGACCAACCAAGCTTGCCATCCGAGATCAGCCAATAGAAATCGTTTCTGGGCGGTTCACCCTGAACCGGCCCTGCGGTCCGAATACGTAACCGAACCGTGGTGGCGGTGCACTTCAACACCCGGGCTGCCACAATAGCCCGGTTCTCAAAAATCCTGAGATAACGCATATGCAGAACATGAGGTGGTATAATCAGCTCAAGAGTCGCACCTCAGCATGACGATATTTTTTTTATAATAGTGAGGTATATTGTGTTACCAACCTGCTGCGCAGATCTAAACTCTAATAACCATTCCAGCAAGGCTTTTCCATCCTTCCCGGTTTGTGGAGCCATACCGTCCTCCGACTGCAGCTCCACCTCCTTTCTCCATGCCTGCTACTGCATCCGTTCTTCTGCTCGTCGCTGCAGCATCGACGATATGTCGCGTGGCAGCTTGGGCGGACCTCCAACTCGTATTTTTTTTCATTGAAGAGGGATGCCAACCGCTCCTTTTCTTTTGCTGCCAGGTGTCTCGGCGCTTTAATTGGTCTGCTATGATCCGCTCGTGGTTCCATTCGGCCCAGGTGTAGACGCTGGACCCACCAGACAATATGCAAGGTATTGTAGTAGGATAAATAAATACATGAACGAAAATGACTTGACTTTCTTCATGGTCAGCGAGATAGGTGCCTCACCAAGTCTAGCATACGCCCATTAATACTGCCATGGGGTCCTCTCGCGGGACTCTGGTTAGCCTTGGTTTCGTCTGCGCGGAGCCTCCGCTAGGTCTTGCGCAAGTTGCGGGGGGGGGGCATTGCGCATGGAAGCACGCTCGTCGCCTGTCCGATCTTTCAATGTAACCTCTGCTACCTCTAAAAAAAAAATTAAGTCAAATCGGGGGTCTTTTTTTTTTGCGGTGGCCCGGGCCACCGCCAAATGGTTCAAGTGTCCGAATTGAACAGTAGCCATACTTTAATGATATACATGTAACTGAATTCCTTGTCTATGGGGCGAGATGGGTGGTTCGTTTCTTGCTTGCTTGCTTGGAGGCAAATTGCTGTGCGAAGGGCTGTGCCGTGGTGCTGCTGAGGTCGCTGGCTTGACCTCGTTCTTGATTTCTGAGCGAGAGTTGAGTGTACAGCGGTTTCCTAGGCTATCTGTGCGGTGATTTCCTAGCCGTCGTGCACACTCACACAAGAAACAACCAATTTCGGCCGCACCAAGATTTCACCTTTCTTACCCGTCGATACCGGTTCGATACATGTTTGGTGTACCGCCTGAGTGCAGCGAGTGAGTGCTGTATGCATGCGGGTCACTCCCGGTACGAAGAGCGGCATCCTGAACGGCGTTTGCAACCATCCGTGCCGAGATGATCTGGGCCGTTCCACACTCAGACATGAATATGGCAACGGGTAGCTCGGTAGGTGGGTTTTGCTTTGACCGTAGTTGGAGACCCCCCAGGACGGGGCACAAGAATTTGTGGCCCGACCGCTGCAGCATCCGCGCAGTCACTTGGCAGATTGGCTGGTCTTGGAGCCGCGTAGACGAATATGCACAGCTGTGGCTGTGGAGGCATCCAGTGTAGTTCTGCCTGTGTGATCAAGTGTCACGAACCACCGGAACTTGCCGTCGTTTGTGGCGGTGATCTCCGACCTCCGGAGGAGGAAAAAGAATGGTAGACACAATACCCTCATAGAGCTTGGTCCGAAGGGGAATACATGCTTTGGGACGTAAAGCATGCTTCCATAAGGCTAATCTATTCTGGAGCTTTGCGACTTGGGGGTTTGCGAGTCTGCCGATGCCCTTCAGGAGCATGCGGATCTGTGGGTGGTCCGCCAGAAAAAAACCCACCCAGAGGCTAGGAAGAAGTGCCGGATCCTCATGAGCAGATTCAGAATTGTGGAGCTCCGTACCCCGCGATTCCAGCCGTTGCCGTGTTGAAAGCCGTCCAGGACGAAGTCGGAAATGTGCTGGAGCTGGACCGATAGTGCAACGCCATCGAACCAGATGTTGACGCCTAGGCGAGAGGTGAAAGCTTGCCAAACGGTGATGGATCGCTCGCATTTGGCGTATGTTGAGTCTGCCTCGGAGTGTTCGCGCAGATACCGAGTCAGATCTGCTCGAGGCAGTTGGTGTCCAGTTGGGGTTGAGCCTATGTCCATGAATGAGTTAGATTAGCAAATGTTATGTGAGAACCGGGGTTTCAGGTAAGTCAGAATCCGGCGTCTGCTATGATATTGTATGTACCCGCAATGTGCGACAATGAAAACCGTACACTTCCCAGTAGCCCAATAGTCCGATAATAGTTTGTGTGCGCGTGTTGGTGGACGACATCTTGGATTGCCATGCCACGACCGAAGCGTTGTCTATACGGAAGTGTACATGTATCGGTGTGTAGCGGGGTCGTGGCGAAAAGTCGGCGTACCACATACTGGCCCAAGTATGTACTGCAAATGCGCGCCAGAGTAGCTTGCGGGTAGTTTATGTCGAACCCGTTGCGGTGATCGATATTGAAGTTCGTGATAAGACCTTTCCGAGTGCAAAAACTGGTAGGTGTGCACGCGCATCCGTCGCCGTTCCAGGGCTGTGTCGAATGCGTCCATTTCGATGATTTTATCGACGGGAGGGTGAGCATGGAAATACATAAGAGGGATGTGGGGAACGTAGAATGGGATCCACAGGGTATGGTCTTGACGCATTGCTTCTGCTATTGCGACCGACGACCTACGGCGTAGGTGGGATTCCGCTTTATGAAGCCGCTGTAAGAATGGCCGAGCTGGGCGGATGCACCTGGCCACGCGGCGGAGGCAGCCCTGCAGTGGGAGATAGTGGGTTTGGCTGAGAGATGAACATTGGAAGACTGCTGTTACCAGTGGAGTGGCCTTTAGAATTTTGGACGGCGGTATTGACACCGTTCTGTCTTTTGTGTAGAAGACAAGGCCAAATAATTTTTATCTTGTACTCCAGGTAGTGAACTTTTCATCGTTGACGGCATTAGGCCCGAGAATTGTTATCATTGCTCGACGGAGGGATTGTTCGACATCGGTGCAGCTACTCCCGATGTCTGCGGAGGATGCACACGTGATCGTCGACCCAATGGTAGTTGAAAAACCCATCGGGGTAGATTCTGTTGGATGTGCCGCCGTGGATATGGGCGATGGCACCGCCAGCCAAACCGTATAATCCTGGTGGCCCGGTCTAGCCAAAATAGACTGACAGATTGATGACTAAGGCGTCATCTTTCGGTATAGTACCGGCGAACATGAGGGCAGAATGGGTGTGGATGCCCAGGTTTCTAAAAGCGGCGGCGACATCACCGAGAAGGATTTTGATAGGGCTACGTGGGAAGCGGGGTGCTTGTGCTAAAACTTCCCGGACAATGGCGGCGTAATGTTCGTATTCCATTTCGGGTACGGAAGTGTGATCGATGTTGCTGTTTTCCGAGTTCTCTTCGGGGAATGATATGTCGTGTATGACGCGGCCGGAAATGTTAGGGTCACCGTCGCCTTTATCGACGACCCAATAGGCTACCCGGGGCAGCCGCCCCGGGAGAGTACGCAGGTCGATAACAAAGAAAAAGAAAGTCGCGAGTTGTAGATGGTTTGTAGGCATCCCAGACTGGTGAAAGAAAAATACGGTGGATGAAAGTAAGATAGGCTAAGTAGTGAAATGACGCCGTGATCCCATAGAAGTCCAAGTCTGCAACACGAGTGGAGAACTGGACGCTTGTCCCTTGATATTGCTGAAGGTCAGTGATAAGTAGTCTACGTCGGTATTTAGCACAGGAATTGACAGACACAGAGTATCTCGTTGCGACTCGATAACTTTTTGTTAAGTCCACGCGGGACTTTCTCACTCTGCATTTGAGCTCTCAAACTACTCCTACACGCTGACACCTACAGCTATCACGACGCCGGTACGACTTTCACGATTACTGTGCGGTGTATGTTTCTAGCTCGAGCGCGCGAAAGGTGCTAAACGGTACGTGTTACTTGTTGCCCCGTACCAGTTGAAGCTGGGAAACCCATAGTGTAAGCTAGTGAGCTTTAAGTCCATATTTTGGACTGCTGAAGTTAACAACTGATGATATATGCATATGCATATACATTATACTTTAAGTAGTGAAGTTGGCGACCTTAGCCTCAGCGACCCTACCGTAGTACTCTAGTACCCCGGGAAGGTTCATTTCTCTTAATGCTTTCCTGAAATAGTATGCAGAAGCAAATGGCTTCAATTTTAGCGTTTTTCTAGACAGAGTAGTCCACGTTTAATCAAGCGAAGTTGCGACATGGGTACATTAGTAGTGATACTACTACTACCAGTGCCTACCTACTACAGTAGTAGTGTTACAGATTCATAGTCTGAAAGTAGTAGTATCCTTACTACTAAACCAGAGATCTCACTACTTACCAAACTCTGGATGCATTGCCTCGCTTCTCCTGCGCTTCGCAGCGTCGCCACCTTGCGCGAGTAGTGACCATGGAGGACCTTCTGCTCCAAGAAAGCTGTGGCTTCATTTTGCAGGCTACGAGCGTGTTGCAGCCAACCTCGAACCGGTAGCAGGAATTCTTGCTCGAGTCAACGATAGGCCACCTGCAGCACCAGCGTGTTCGTACGACAGACCTGGTACTAATAGATGTCGGCCGAGCACACCAAAAGTAGAGAAACTATTGTGCATCAAAACAAACTATAATAACTACGAGCGGAACAACGACAAAAAGTGGATAAACCCTCGGTTATAGTTGTTTAACCAAATAATTGAAAACAAACCTTACTGAAGTACTGGTGACATTGCTAGCAAGTTTCATAATTATTATAACAAAGTTTGCAGTAAGGGGTTAAAGGCGGTACCAATTAGCACAGCAGCACACAATGGTTGCTCTTGTTGACCAACACACTGCTCGCCCGCGACTCGTAGCGCAACAAGCGCTGGTGAGGAAGTCGATGCAACTGAGCTTACTAAGAACTTCAAGTAATAGCAATGGTCTTGTAGAGGGGGGTATCTCCTCAAAGGCGGAGTAATGGAGTTTTCCGGCTTGAGCGGGGTCTTGTAGAGGGTGGTCTCTCTTCAAGGAATTATAGTACCCACTTCGGTACCCGGTTTTGGAAAGATACAGTGGTGCGCCTCCCAGCACAGGTCTTTCGACCTGCGAAATGGACTAAGAAAGAGTTCCGGCCAGTATTGTACAATGTCGATGTCTAGGACCAAACATCGGCGGATGTCTGTTCCTTCCGAATGTTTTCCCGTAGTACATTAAGTCGGGTGTGTGCAGGAGGGTGGTTTGGCAGGTGCGATGTTTGCGTCGGAAGTGGCGACGATAGTGTCACCCGTACCCCCTCATGTGCAACAGCTAGGAGCTGAGGTAGTTTCTCAAAGGTTTGGCAGGATCGTTGGATGTGCGACGGTATGGTGTGTTTGTTAGACCGGTTATCGGATGGGCTCTGGCCGCGATATAAATCGATAACGTCCGATAGGGAGATGCCCGAGCGGCGGACGTACTCGGATAGGGCCGATTGGAGTGGCCTGTTTAGTGTGTACTGTGGATTGCCCGCAGTACCGTGGAAGGATGATAATTTTCGTGTTGGCAGCTCGATGCCAGTGGCAGCGAGGGCACGTGTGATGCCTCGTAGTTTGATCGTGTCCCAGAGCTGCCTGCGCTACCAGCCCTGGTGTTTGGCTCGGGCTACAGCACTGGCGATGGGGGTAGTAGTCTGGCTACCCGGGGCAATAGGATTGAGTTATCACAGGTGGAACCATGGCAAGGGGCACCGGCTCTCGGCGGCGGACCGGTCCGGTGCGCGAGACCGCGTGTTGTTCGGGCACCGATATTGAAGTCGGTGGTGTGATAGGTTGCGGTGGATGGCTGATCAGGGACCGAGAACCAGGGCGCGTGCCTCGTCTGTGGGGCCATTGGCCCTCTGCAGGACTGCCGTGAGGTGGAGATGGCTAAAATACTAGTGTGCGTTGACCGGGGTGTGTGCAATCGAGGCAGCGCTGTTGGAGATGGCGGTAATGCGGCTAGCGAGCATTGTTTTTGGGGACCGAGACGTGGGTAATGCTGCTAGGGAGGTGGGCTGCCTGTTTGAGGTCGTTCTGTCAGAAGATTGTGCACGTGGGGAGGGCGCTGTCGCGTGGGCCGTGCTGACTACGGCGGCTGGAGCCGTACGGCTTGTTGATCTATGACTGTAGTTCTCTCGGCAAGTGACCCTACCAGCTATGAGTGCGATAAGAGTAGGCACATATCTCGCACGAAGCACATTCCCCCACCAAAGAACAGGAGACACGGCTCTTTGCCATCTGGTCGGCGATGCACGTGCTGTGCTCCGGTATACCCGTGGCGCGGGTCGTGGCCATGCGGCGGTTTGGTACGGCCGACGCGGGGTACCTCTGGGTGGTGGTCGCTGCCCGTGGTGCTGGTAGACTTTGCAGTGCCAGTTGGCCAATCGAGAGATCGATACTTGATGGCGTCTGTGGCGGGGCAAAAGTTGGCCACCACGCCGGTGAATCCTCATATAGGTGGCCGACGGCCCTGCCCATCGTCGTAGCTAGTGCCGATCGCCGGAGCTTGCGGTGATTGGAGAGCAGCGCTGGAGACCAGCGAAAAGTTGGCATTCTTAGAGCTGCGTGTCAGGCGCTGTAATGGGGCCAGGATTGGCCAGTGACCTTTTCAAGGAAAAGATATGTTCTCTAGTGTGGACCACACTGACTGGGTGTCACCCACTATGATGGGTACGGTGTACCAGTGGTCCTTATATAGAGTGTTCACGGTAGTGATCCTTATATAGAGGGTTTACGGTAGACCTCCACAATGTACTGAGTTAAGTTAGCTCGGTCGTACTTAGGACGATGACGCACGGGAGCCAACCGCTGAGGAAGATCGCCATTTAAAAAGGGATTCAGTATGCAGATAGAAAGCAGTAGATAGAACCTTTAGAGTGTTATTAATACAAGACAGTTTAACTCTAACCTTCAAGTGTACAAGTCTCCTTAATACTCGGTATTAGAAGGAGACCGATAAGGCAGGGCCTTTTGTACTAAGAGCAACAGAGACGCCAGGCGTCTGTTGTGGTTAGCGTGTTACGCTTCCTCTTAGCTATCGTGCGTGTGACCCCCGTCACACCTGGTAGCACTGTAGTCAATCCCGCGACCGACGCGGTTCTCTACAATCAGGGTCTCTTTGAGTATGGAAGACTCAGGGAGTCGGCTGCCGGCGCGGCAGGACTTTCCTCACCTCTCCGATGCCCACTGGGCTACGCTGGAGAAGATGGTCAGCCTGCTAGGCGAGGCAGCCTTCGCTGGATTCCCCAACCTTCCTGCCGAGCAGCAAAGGGCGCGCGTGGAACGCTTCGACAAGTACGAGTCGTCGCTGATTGCTCACGTGAGCGCTGCTGCGCAGGAAGCCGCTCGTGCGACGATGCGAGCTGAGGCACAGAGTGCGGCACAAGCGTCCGCCACGAACGCGGCCTCATTCGCTGCGCGTCCAACCACGACGAAGCCCGTCAAGATGTCGGTACCGACGTTCGACGGCAAAGACTCAGACAGTCTTGTGTTCTGGGTTCGCGAGATCGAGATCGCGCTAGGCGCTGGTCAGATCTACGACGCGCGGGCTCAAGTGGCGTTTGCGCTATCCAACCTTGGAGGGCGCGCACGCGCATGGGCTATGGCCCGCGAAACGGCTACGCCGGGGTACTTCACCTCGTGGTCGTTCATGGAACAGGAGCTACGCTCCACCTTCCTCCTTGCCAATGTGGCCTACCGCCACCGCTCCAGTTTCTTGCGATGCAAGCAAGGCAAGCGATCGCTTCAAGACTACGTCATGGAACTCCATAATCTCGAAGCCGCTATGGCCGGCGCACCCCTCTCTGAGGACGTCAAGGTGACTGTCTTCATGGACGGCGTTCGCACGGGTCCGGTTCGGACGGAGCTCTTCCGGCGTCAGCCCAAGACCTTTAATGAGGCGGTCCACATCGCTATGTTGGAAGACCACTGCGTGCGCTCCGCGCAAGGGCACACGCCTCATGTCGAGGCCAGTGAGGGTCCCACTCCGATGGAGATCTCCCTTGCCGAGTCGACACGCTCCCAGAAGACGCAACGGGCGAGCGGTCGCTGTTTCGGTTGTAATCAACCTGGTCACTTCCGTCGAAACTGCCCCACCAACCCTTGGAAGGCGCCACGCGACAAGAAGTACGCGGCGCGTCCGGCTCTTAATAGCCTCGAGGCGACAGAGTCGGAAAACGGCGACTCCCAGTAGGGGCGGGACGCCCTGCTGGGAGACTTCGCTCCTCTACGAGGAAGGTGAGTCCCTCACCAGCCTCTCCAAAGGAGCAAGTCCCTGGGACGACACTTCTGTGTCTCTCCGTGGCCGCCGCGCGGTCTAACCTCGTGGTCGTCACTGCCAGCGTGAAAGGGTACCCCGAACCGATGACGGTCCTGATCGATTCAGGAGCGTCGTTTAACTTTGCGACGAAAGCCAGTGTGGCTAGGAACATGCATTGTATGCTAGTGCTTTAGAAGCTTCTAAGAGTAATAGCAATGTATCTGTTCGCTTAGCGACTGGTTCCATCGTGTCTACACGCAAGGTTACGGTACCCCTAAGCGTGAAGTTTGACGACTTCAATTCGGTCGAACCGTTCATTGTCTTCGACATGGATGATCGGTACGATCTTATCCTCGGCATGCCTTGGCTTGCTAAGCACGAGCCGTGGATAGACTGGCGTAGTCGTACCATTGGTGCCAGCCACAACCCCCTCGCGGACAGAGCCCTGGCGGGTCATGTCCCCTCCTCTTCCCGAGACGGGTTTGTGCATGAGCACCGTGTGCCACGCGGCGAACGGCAGTTTGCCGGCACTTCAGAAGTGTTGGAATTGCCCATGGCATTGCCTCCACGAGCGCGGGAGCTCGAGGTAGGTGGTGGAGAAGATCCGCAGGATCCTAGTACCTCTCTGGGTAGAGAACAGGATTCTGCAGTTGGCAACCGAGTTGCACTTGCCCCAGGGGCAGTGAAGACTCAAGGCGCGGACGCTGCAGCAGCTCGCGCAGGAAGGGGTGGTAGCGTCCGAGCTCCCCCTACGCAAGGCGTGGTGGCTGGTTCAGCCCACGTCGAGAAAGGCGCTGGAGTTGTGGCTCGCGCAAACAAGAGTGGTCGAGTCGGAACTCCCACTACGCAAGGCGTTGTAGCTGGTTCAGCTCGCGCGACAGAAGGCGCTAGAGCTGGTGCTCGCGCAACCACGAGTGGTCGAGTAGGGGCTCCCACTTTCAAGGACAACAGGAGTGACAAGGTCACGAGCACGCCCAAGGCAGAGGCGTGTAGCCGCGATGCGGATTCCGCGGTTGAGGACAAGGTTCCTCAAGTAGTCGACGTCTTCACGGGCGAACCCAAGGTGGGGGAGGTGTTGACTCCGTTACCCACAGTAGCAGAGCTACTTGAGCTCGAGGAGCTTTCGTATGTGGAGTTCATGGATTCTCTCAAGGCGGGAGAATTGGCAGAAGTGGTTCTGCTTCGCCCTGAAGGCAGCTCATTGGAGCTCAACTCCTCGTCGGTCATGGACCCCGAGGTGTTAGAAGACGAACGTACCTCTAAGAGAGATTTAAGCTACCGGAACCCGTACACCAGGGCTTAAGCCCACCTCTGGTGCAGGTGCTGGTAGCTATCCGACCCATTTCTGGGACCGGGTTCCGAACCCCGTCATTACACTTTGGGGATTTTCGGCACGTAGGGCCTCCAGCCCACCCAACTATCACACAGCCCTTTTTATGGGTGCGGGTTGGCAGGGCGGCCACTCCTATGGGGGTGGTTGCTCGTCCACGAGATTGCCTATCTCCGGCTTAAGGTGAAAGATCCGCACTCAGCGGTATCGATCCCTCTAAGAGGCAGACGCGGTATGGCGCTGCCATTTTGAAGGACCCCTCGGATCCGTATTTCGGCCTTCTGAAGGAGTTTTCGGATGTCGTGAGCGACGACCCCCCTTCGGTTCTTCCCCCGGATCGGGGCGTGCGGCATGAGATTGACTTAGTGCCAGGCACTAAGTACTGTACCACGCGGCAGTGGCCGCTTCCGAAGGAACAGGTTGACGTCATCGACGCCTTCTTTGCGGCAAAGCACGCCGCTGGCATGGTGCGCGAGTCTAAGTCGCCACACTCGTCACCGACGTTCTGTGTGCGCAAGCCCAATGGGAAGTGGCGCATGGTACACGCCTTCAACAAGTTGAACGCGGCAACCATTCCGGCGTCGACGCCTATTCCTCGGAAGGATGTGTTGCAGAACAACATGGCTGGTTGCACGATCTTTAGTGCACTCGACATGGTCGACGGCTATTATCAACTGTTGATGCGTGAGTCGGACATTCCGCTTACTGCTGTGAGCACTCCCAGCGGGATGTTGTGGGAGTGGTTGGTCATGCCCCAGGGGCTTGTCCAACGCACCCGCCACGTTCAACAGGCTCGTAACGCAGCTCTTCAGGCCGATGCGGCAGTTCGTACAGACGTACTTCGACGACATCTTTGTGCACAGTCGTGCGTCTGAAGGGAAGACGGCCGTCGAAGCCCATCTTGGCCACCTCCGTGAGGTTCTCTTGTGCATGCGAGAGAATCGCCTCTATGCGAACATCAACAAGTGTATCTTCGGAGCCGAAGAAATTCCCTTTTTGGGCTGCTTCCTTGGGAAGGACGGTGTCCGTGCGGATCCGGAGAAGGTGTGTGCTATTGCACAGTGGCCGGTGCCCGTCTCGCAGAAGGACCTGCGTAAGTGGCTCGGCCTGGCCAACTACTTGCACAAGTATAGTGCCAATTACGCCGAGATGGCAAGGCCACTAACGAATCTTCTCAAGAAGGATGCTGTGTGGTCATGGACCTCTGAGGCTCAACAAGCTTTTGAAGCCATCAAGAGTAGCCTTCAGAGCGCTCCGATCCTGGCGCTGCCCGATGAGGAGCGCCCTTTCAGCGTGGTATGCGATGCATCCGGCTTTGCCATCGGCTGTGCCCTGCTGCAGGTGGATGCCGAGGGCAGGGAAAGGGTAGTGTCTTTCCAATCTCGCCAATTGAAGGCGGCGGAAAAGAACTACCCTGTCCACGACAAGGAGCTTCTGGCGATGAAGTACGCCTTGGTCAAGTTCCGGGTGCACCTGTTAGGTCAAAAACCCTTTGTGATCTACACAGATCATGCCTCGTTGAGGACGGCGACGTCGTCGCCCCACCTCTCTCAGCGCATGGCGCGGTGGCTCTCCTTCTTCGCGGAATATAACTTCACGGTGGAGTACAAACCGGGAAAGCAGAATGTCCTAGCGGACGCGCTCTCCCGGCGACCAGACTACGAGTTGGCACATCTCGCCTACCTGGAGTCACCGCTCTATGAGCTTATTCGCGAGGCGTATGCCGAAGACGACGACCTTGCAGGTCTAGTGGAGGCACTCAGTGCTCCAACCAAGGCCGTCGAGCTCACGGCGCGACAGCGCTCACGTCTGCACCGCTACTCGGTAGTGGAGGGTTTGCTCTACTACCAAGTAGACGGGGGCGACGAGCCTCGCATTGTCGTTCCAAACGACGAGGACCTGCGTCATCGTGTCCTCTATGAGGCTCATGACACGCCGCTTAGCGGTCATCTGGGGCGGGAGAAGACGTACACGTCTGTGGCCCGCAATTTCTGGTGGCCCCACATGTACAAATGGGTACGTAAGTACGTACAGACATGTGAAACATGTCAGCGTGTCAAGCCTGCGCCCTCGGCGTCAGCTCCTTTGATGAGCTTGCCGGCAGCCGACTCCCTGAGTCTTCCATACTCAAAGAGACCCTGATTGTAGAGATCCGCGTCGGTCGCGGGATTGACTACAAGTGCTACCAGGTGTGACGGGGGTCACACGCACAATAGCTAGGAGGAAGCGTAACACGCTAACCACAAGGCGTCTCTGTTGTTGCTTGTGCAAAAGGCCTTGCCTTATCGGTCCTCCTTAGTACCGAGTACTTAAGAGACTTGCACACTTGTAGGTTAGAGTTAAACTGTCTTATATTAATAACACTCTAAAGGTTCTATCTACTGCTTTCTATCTGCATACTGAATCCCTGTTTAAATGGCGATCTTCCTCAGCGGTTGGCTCCCGTGCGTCTTCGTCCTAAGTGCGACCGAGCTAACTTAACTCAGTACATTGTGGAGGTCTACCGTGAACCCTCTATATAAGGATCACTACCGTGAACCCTCTATACAAGGATCACTGGTACACCGTACCCATCATAGTGGGTGACACCCAGTCTGTGTGGTCCACACTAGAGAACATCTCTTTTCCTTGAAAAGGTCACTGGCCAATCCTGGCCCCATTACACCCTCCCTCACCCAAACGGGAAGCACCTTTCCCAGTGGGGAATCCAGCGGAAACGCGAGCACAGGCTCATTCTGCAATTCACGCTCAACCGAGCACACGCGAGCGCCACTACGCCCACCGGGCATGACGACGGAGACCCGGATCATCGTGCGGCCCACCCAAGACACCCTTCGGGCTGTAGGCCCCATCAAGACCCCCGCCGACACGGCCACCTCAAGCGACATGGAGGAGAAGCCTCCGGCGCCTGCTTCCAAGAAGCACTCGGGCGATCCGGAGGTGGCGAAGGCCGCGTCGGCTTCCAAGAAGCCTGCGAATGACACGGAGAAGGTGAAGGAAACCCTGGCTTCAACGAAGCACGCGAAGGAGGCGGGCGGAGCGAAGGCGCTGCCCGCTTCCAAGAAGCCCAAGGCCGCGGCGACCAAAGCGAAGGCGAGGGTGAAGCCGAAGGCGAAGGCGAAGGCGCCTGCTTCGCCGAAGTCCACACGGAAGGCGAAGAAGGTGACCGCTTCGTCGAAGCCTGCCTCGAAGAAGCCCGCAGCGAAGAAGCCCGCTGCCAAGCAGCTTCCAACGAAGAAGGGATCCTCGAAGGAGAGCCACAAGACGCCGAAGCTGCCGCCCAAGCGCACGGATGTGCGGCTGCCCGGCCCCTACGAGGAGGTGTCCAGCGACTCGTCCGGCACGGACACTCCGAACCCCGGGTATGTCAGTGGCGGCCACTCGCCTGTGGCTGACGCCTCGCAGGCTCTTCGAGCTCAGGCGCCTGCCAAGGAGGCTGTGACTTCCCCTCAGGGGCGTAGCCCATCACCACACCCGTCTTTGGAAGTGGACTACGAGTCCTCGGGGTCGGAGCCCGACATTGCCCACGAGGACGGCGAGGTGGTGCGGTCGCCCAAGCAGATCACTGACGCCCAACGGGTCATCCATCCAGGCAGCCCCATGTCTCCCAAGACTGTGGTGGCGGTGGAGCGTAACCGACTCTTGGAGGCGTCCATGTCTCGTCGAGACGACCCGCCCCCTGCGGTGTCGGAGCCCCAGGTCATCACCAACGCCGGCATCGACGAGGGGTCCCGCCTGAGCTGCTTCAGCCCGAGAATCGGCAGCACCTGGCCGATCGTTCTCATCGAGAGGCCTCTCAGGCGGTGGGCACCAAGCGGGATCGCGAGACCCACGCCCCTCGTACCCATGACCAGCTACTCGCACTGCGATACTGGACTCGGGACGAGTACCGCGAACATCTGCGTCAGAGTCGCATGCCTGGCCCAGGCGCGCCGCAGTGCGACAAGTGTCCGGTCGTGCTCCTGGTGGACACCGGTCTCTCCCGCCAAAGGAACGAGACCGAGTTCGAGGGGTGGTTGGACCACTTGGGCTATCCCAGGCCTGAGTTCTTGAACTCTCCTTATCGGATCGATTGGCTGGCTCAGCGTCGTCTTCGATTTCGCATGGCGAAGATGATCGCTGACGACACGTGGTCGAACCGATACTTTGATCGCCACAAGCCCATGCCGGGCGTCATCCTTGAGGAGGTTCTTCAGAAGATTCAGAAGTCTTGGCAGTCGCAGCCGATAGAGCCAAAGAGTGTTCTCGGCCCTGTCAGCGCCGACCAGGTCCGTGGGCACTCTCAAAAGAGGCCACGAGGTCGGCGCAGTCCTCCTCGAGGCGAGCCCCAGGCTCCCACGAGTTTTGACTACTCGGGTAGCCACGCCACTTCACCAGATACTGGTACTGACCGCTACGCCCGCGGCGCTTCAGTAGCTTCTCGACATGGTAGTAGAGGACGCCCTCATTACCAAGCAGAGGCGGCGGAGCCCGCAGCGGCCGACCAAGACGCTCAGCGTCGTTCGACTGGCTCCCGTGCTGACCTGGAGAGTCTTCTCTCCGGGGTGGAGTCATGTCAGCGACTGCTGGATGGTCAGCGGACCGAGATGGTGGCGCTTCGCGCTCGAGTCCAAGATGCGGAGGCCCGCCTGGAGAAACTCCGGGATGTCCGACAGGACTTGGACACCCTGCGGGATCGCGTCTGGGATTTGCCTCGGCAGCTAGGTGGCGATGTCGATCGCTTGCGGAAACGCTGTTCGCAAGGCGAGGAGATCGACGAGCAGGTTCGCCACGACCTGGAGGAGCACGTCGCCTGGATCCGTGATCTGTACGACCGTGTGCGTTACTTAGAGGCCCGGGAGGCTCGCCGCGTAGCGGCTCGAGCTCCTGATCCAGCTCCGGCCCCGGCTCCTGCGCCTGCCCCTGCCCAGCTTCCCTCGGAAGATCTCGTTCGGATGATGGCGAACGCCTTCCAGCAGTACTCTGCGACCCAGTCGGCTCCTCAGGCTCAACAGCCCCCACCGGGTGATAGGGCTTGAGCAAGCCAACGTAGAACGTCGGATGCGTGGCCATGGACGATGGCAGGTCCAACGTGTAGGCGTGGCCGTGGACCCCGATGACCGTGAACGGCCCCACGAAGCGAGGTCGCAGCTTGGTGCTGCCTACAGCGGAGACCGCCTGAGTAGGAAGGTTTTTGGCATGTAATAAGACTTGGTCTCCCAACTTAAACACTTGCGTGTTCTTACGCCCGTGGCGATCACTGTGTTCCTTCTGAGTGTCGTGAGCGGCCGCCATGGCGTCACGAACGCGCTGTCTGACAGCTTCACCAGTCTCGATAAACGAGAGCAGGTTCCGTTTGACGGACGTTCGTAGGCCTTTAAGGCCCCTTGGGTCTTCGGCATTAGCCTCTCCCCCACCCAAACTCGAGGCTGGCGGCAACGTCAGCGGCGCACGCGGGTGCCGCAGGCCGTTCACGTAGAACGGGGTGAAGCCCGTGGACGAATGCACGGCATTGTTGAGGGCGAACTCCACTTGTGGAAGAAGCACACTCCACTTGGTGGGCTCTGCGGCGCAGACACTGCGAAGAATGTCTTCCAGGACTCTGTTGACCCGCTCAGTCTGACCATCGGTCTGAGGGTGGTCCGCTGTGGACATGTCCAATCTCGTGCCTAAAAGGCGGAAGAGATGCTGCCAGAAGTGGGACACAAACCGTGGGTCTCTGTCACTCACGAAAGCCTCGGGGAGGCCGTGAGTACGAAAGACATTGTCCACAAAAAGCTGGGCCGCCTGGGGCGCAGTCACACTCTTCCGCACAGCGGCCAGCCGCACCATCTTGCTAAGGCGGCACACAAACACCAATATGCCAGTGTGGCCCCTTGCATCAGCCGGAAGCTCAAAGATGAAGTCCATGCTCACAGAGCGCCAGCAATCCGCCGGTACCGGCAAGCTCATCAAAGGAGCGGATGCCGAGGGCGCAGGCTTGACACGCTGGCATGTTTCACATGTCTGTACGTACTTACGTACCCATTTGTACATGTGGGGCCACCAGAAGTTGCGGGCCACAGACGTGTACGTCTTCTCCCGCCCCAGATGACCGCTAAGCGGCGTGTCATGAGCCTCATAGAGGACACGATGACGCAGGTCTTCGTCGTTCGGAACGACAATGCGAGGCTCGTCGCCCCCTTCTACTTGGTAGTAGAGCAAACCCTCCACTACTGAGTAGCGGTGCAGACGTGAGCGTTGTCGTGCCGTGAGCTGAACGGCCTTGGTTGGAGCGCTCAGCGCCTCCACTAGACCTGCAAGGTCGGCGTCTTCGGCATACGCCTCGCGAATAAGCTCATAGAGCGGTGACTCCAGGTAGGCGAGATGTGCCAACTCATAGTCTGGCCGCCGGGAGAGCGCGTCCGCTAGGACATTCTGGGTTTGTACTCCACCGTGAAGTTATATTCCGCGAAGAAGGAGAGCCACCGCGCCATGCGCTGAGAGAGGTGAGGCGACGACGTCGCCGTCCTCAACGAGGCATGATCTGTGTAGATCACAAAGGGTTTTTGATCAACAGGTGCACCCGAAACTTGACCAAGGCGTACTTCATCGCCAAGAGCTCCTTGTCGTGGACAGGGTAGTTCTTTTCCGCCGCCTTCAATTGGCGAGACTGGAAAGACACTACCCTTTCCTTGCCTTCGGCATCCACCTGCAGCAGGGCGCAGCCAATGGCAAAGTCGGATGCATCGCATACCACGCTAAAGGGGCGCTCTTCGTCGGGCAGCGCCAGGATCGGAGCACTCTGAAGGCTACTCTTTATGGCTTCAAAAGCCTGCTGAGCCTCAGAGGTCCATGACCACACGGCATCCTTCTTGAGAAGATTCGTTAGTGGCCGTGCCATCTCGGCATAGTTGGCACTATACTTGTGCAAGTAGTTGGCCAGGCCGAGCCACTTACGCAGGTCCTTCTGCGAGACGGGCACCGGCCACTGTGCAATAGCACACACCTTCTCCGGATCCGCACGGACACCGTCCTTCCCAAGGAAGCAGCCCAAAAAGGGAATTTCTTCGGCTCCGAAGATACACTTGTTGATGTTCGCATAGAGGCGATTCTCTCGCATGCACAAGAGAACCTCACGGAGGTGGCCAAGATGGGCTTCGACGGCCGTCTTCCCTTCAGACGCACGACTGTGCACAAAGATGTCGTCGAAGTACGTCTGTACGAACTGCCGCATCGGCCTGAAGAGCTGCGTTACGAGCCTGTTGAACGTGGCGGGTGCGTTGGACAGCCCCTGGGGCATGACCAACCACTCCCACAACATCCCGCTGGGAGTGCTCACAGCAGTAAGCGGAATGTCCGACTCACGCATCAACAGTTGATAATAGCCGTCGACCATGTCGAGTGCACTAAAGATCGTGCAACCAGCCATGTTGTTCTGCAACACATCCTTCCGAGGAATAGGCGTCGACGCCGGAATGGTTGCCGCGTTCAACTTGTTGAAGGCGTGTACCATGCGCCACTTCCCATTGGGCTTGCGCACACAGAACGTCGGTGACGAATGTGGCGACTTAGACTCGCGCACCATGCCAGCGGCGTGCTTTGCCGCAAAGAAGGCGTCGATGACGTCGACCTGCTCCTTCGGAAGCGGCCATTGCCGCGTGGTACAGTACTTAGTGCCTGGCACGAGGTCGATCTCATGCCTCACGCCCCGATCCGGGGGAAGGACCAAAGGGGGATCGTCGCTCACGACATCCGAAAACTCCTTCAGAAGGCCGTAATACGGATCCGAGGGGTCCTTCAAAATGGCAGCGCCATACCGCGTCTGCCTCTTAGAGGTGCGTTCATCTTCCAACACCTCGGGGTCCATGACCGACGAGGAGTTGAGCTCCAGTGAGCTGCCTTCAGGGCGAAGCAGAACCACTTCTGCCAATTCTCCCGCCTTGAGAGAGTTCATGAACTCCACATACGAAAGCTCCTCGAGCTCAAGTAGCTCTGCTACTGTGGGTAATGGAGTCAACGCCTCCCCCACCTTGGGTGCGCCCGTGAAGACGTCGACTACTTGAGGAACCTTGTCCTCAGCCGCGGAATCCGCATCGCGGCTCGACGCCTCTGCCTTGGGCGTACTCGTGACCTTGTCACTCTTGTTGTCTTTGAAAGTGGGAGCCCCTACTCGACCACTCGTGGTTGCGCGAGCACCAGCTCTAGCGCCTTCTGTTGCGCGAGCTGAACCAGCTACAACGCCTTGCGTAGTGGGAGTTCCGACTCGACCACTCTTGTTTGCGCGAGCCACAACTCCAGCGCCTTCTTCGACGTGGGCTGAACCAGCCACCACGCCTTGCGTAGGGGGAGCTCGGACGCTACCACCCCTTCCTGCGCGAGCTGCTGCAGCGTCCGCGCCTTGAGTCTTCTTCACTGCCCCGTGGGCAAGTGCAACTCGGTTGCCAACTGCAGAATCCTGTCCTCTACCCAGAGAGGTACTAGGATCCTGCGGATCTTCTCCACCACCTACCTCGAGCTCCCGCGCTCGTGGAGGCAATGCCATGGGCAATTCCAACACTTCTGAAGTGCCGGCAAACTGCCGTTCGCCGCGTGGCACTCGGTGCTCATGCACAAACCCGTCTCGGGAAGAGGAGGGGACATGACCCGCCAGGGCTCTGTCCGCGAGGGGGTTGTGGCTGGCACCAATGGTGCGACTACGCCAGTCTATCCACGGCTCGTGCTTAGCAAGCCAAGGCATGCCGAGGATAAGATCGTACCGATCATCCATGTCCAAGACAATGAACGGTTCGACCGAATTGAAGTCGTCAAACTTCACGCTTAGGGGTACCGTAACCTTGCGTGTAGACACGATGGAACCAGTCGCTAAGCGAACAGATACATTGGTATTACTCTTAGAAGCTTCTAAAGCACTAGCATACAATGCACTGTTCCTAGCCACACTGGCTTTCGTCGCAAAGTTAAACGACGCTCCTGAGTCGATCAGAACCGTCATCGGTTCGGGGTACCCTTTCACGCTGGCAGTGACGACCACGAGGTTAGACCGCGCGGCGGCCACGGAGAGACACAGAAGTGTCGTCCCAGGGACTTGCTCCTTTGGAGAGGCTGGTGAGGAACTCACCTTCCTCGACGAGGAGCGAAGTCTCCCAGCAGGGCGTCCCGCCCCTACTGGGAGTCGCCGTTTTCCGACTCTGTCGCCTCGAGGCTGTTGAGAGCCGGACGCGCCGCGTACCGCTTGTCGCGTGGCGCCTTCCATGGGTTGGTGGGGCAGTTTCGACGGAAGTGACCAGATTGGTTACAACCGAAACAGCGGCCACTCGCCCGTTGCGTCTTCTGGGAGCGTGCCGACTCGGCAAGGGAGATCTCCATCGGAGTGGGACCCTCGCTTGCCTCGACATGAGGCGTGTGCCCTTGCGCTGAGCGCACGCAGTGGTCCTCCAACATAGCGATGTGGACCGCCTCATTGAAGGTCTTCGGCTGACGCCGGAAGAGCTCCGTCCGAACCGGACTCGGGCGGACACCGTCCATGAAGACCGTCACCTTGACGTCCTCAGAGAGGGGTGCGCCGGCCATGGCGGCTTCGAGGTTGTGGAGCTCCATGACGTAGTCTTGAAGCGACCGCTTGCCTTGCTTGCACCGCAAGAAACTGGAGCGGTGGCGGTATGCCACATTGGCAAGGAGGAAGGTGGAGCGTAGCTCCTGTTCCATGAACGACCACGAGGTGAAGTACCCCGGCGTAGCCGTTTCGCGGGCCATAGCCCATGCGCGTGCGCGCCCTCCAAGGTTGGATAGCGCAAACGCCACTTGAGCCCGCGCGTCGTAGATCTGACCAGCGCTTAGCGCGATCTCGATCTCGCGGACCCAGAACACAAGACTGTCTGAGTCTTTGCCGTCGAACGTCGGTACCGACATCTTGACGGGCTTCGTCGTGGTTGGACGCGCAGCGAATGAGGCCGTGTTCGTGGCGGACGCTTGTGCCGCACTCTGTGCCTCAGCTCGCATCGTCGCACGAGCGGCTTCCTGCGCAGCAGCGCTCACGTGAGCAATCAGCGACGACTCGTACTTGTCGAAGCGTTCCACGCGCGCCCTTTGCTGCTCGGCAGGAAGGTTGGGGAATCCAGCGAAGGCTGCTTCGCCTAGCAGGCTGACCATCTTCTCCAGCGTAGCCCAGTGGGCATCGGAGAGGTGAGGAAAGTCCTGCCGCGCCGGCAGCCGACTCCCTGAGTCTTCCATACTCAAAGAGACCCTGATTGTAGAGATCCGCGTCGGTCGCGGGATTGACTACAAGTGCTACCAGGTGTGACGGGGGTCACACGCACAATAGCTAGGAGGAAGCGTAACACGCTAACCACAACAGACGCCTGGCGTCTCTGTTGTTGCTTGTGCAAAAGGCCTTGCCTTATCGGTCCTCCTTAGTACCGAGTACTTAAGAGACTTGCACACTTGTAGGTTAGAGTTAAACTGTCTTATATTAATAACACTCTAAAGGTTCTATCTACTGCTTTCTATCTGCATACTGAATCCCTGTTTAAATGGCGATCTTCCTCAGCGGTTGGCTCCCGTGCGTCTTCGTCCTAAGTGCGACCGAGCTAACTTAACTCAGTACATTGGGGAGGACTACCGTGAACCCTCTATATAAGGATCACTACCGTGAACCCTCTATACAAGGATCACTGGTACACCGTACCCATCATAGTGGGTGACACCCAGTCTGTGTGGTCCACACTAGAGAACATCTCTTTTCCTTGAAAAGGTCACTGGCCAATCCTGGCCCCATTACAATATTGGTCTTTGTGTGCCGCCTTAGTAAGATGGTGCGGCTGGCCGCTGTGCGGAAGAGTGTGACTGCGCCCCAGGCGGCCCAGCTTTTTGTGGACAATGTCTTTCGTACTCACGGCCTCCCCGAGGCTTTCGTGAGTGACAGAGACCCACGGTTTGTGTCCCACTTCTGGCAGCATCTCTTCCGCCTTTTAGGCACGAGATTGGACATGTCCACAGCGGACCATCCTCAGACCGATGGTCAGACTGAGCGAGTGAACAGGGTTTTGGAAGACATTCTTCGTAGTGTCTGCGCAGCAGAGCCCACGAAGTGGAGTGTGCTTCTTCCACAAGTGGAGTTTGCGCTCAACAATGCTGTGCATTCGTCCACGGGCTTCGCTCCGTTCTACGTGAACGGACTGCGGCACCCGCGTACGCCGCTGACGTTACCCCCAGTCTCGAGTTTGGGTGGGGGAGAGGCTAATGCCGAAGACCCAAGGGGTCTTAAAGGCCTCAGAACGTCCGTCAAACGGAACCTGCTCTCGTTTATCGAGACTGGTGAGGCTGTCAGACAGCGCGTCCGTGACGCCATGGCGGCCGCTCAAGACACTCAGAAGGAACACAGCGATCGCCAAGGGCGTAAGAACACACAGGTGTTTCAGTTGGGAGACCAAGTCTTATTAAACGCTAAGAATCTTCCTACTCAGGCGGTCTCCGCTGTGGGCAGCACCAAGCTGCGACCTCGCTTCGTGGGGCCGTTCACGGTCATCGGGGTTCACGGCCACGCCTACACGTTGGATCTGCCATCGTCCATGGCCACGCACCCGACATTCTATGTTGGCTTGCTCAAGCCCTATCGCCCGGCGGGGGCTGTTGAGCCTGAGGAGCCGACTGCGTCGCAGAATACTGCTGGAAGGCACTCGCCATCACCCGGACGAGCTCTTCCGAAGGAAGCTGGGCAGGAGCAGGCGCAGGAGCCGGAGCCGGATCAGGAGCTCGAGCCGCTACGCGGCGAGCCGCTTGCGCCTCCAAGTAACCCACACGGTCGTACAGATCACGGAACCAGGCGAGGTGCCTCTCCAGGCTCTGGCGTACCCGCTCGTCGATCTCCTCGCCTTGCGAACATCGGCCACGCAAGCGGTCAACGTCACCACCAAGCTGCCGAGGCAGATCCCAGACGCGATCCCGCAGGGTGTCCAAGTCCTGTCGGACATCCCGGAGCTTCTCCAGGCGGGCCTCCGCATCTTGGACTCGAGCGCGAAGCGCCACCATCTCGGTCCGCTGACCATCCAGCAGTCGCTGACACGACTCCACCCCGGAGAGAAGACCCTCCAGGTCAGGACGGGAGCCAGTCGGGCGACGCTGAGCGTCTTGGTCAGAGACCACTGCCGCCGCGGGCTCCGCCGCCTCTGCTTGGTAATGAGGGCGTCCTCTACTACCATGTCGAGAGGCTACTGAGGCGCCGCGGGCGTAGCGGTCAGTACCAGTACCTGGTGAAGTGGCGTGGCTACCCGAGTAGTCATAACTCGTGGGAGCCTGGGGCTCGCCTCGAGGAGGACTGCGCCGACCTCGTGGCCGCTTTTGAGAGTGGCCACGGACCTAGTCGGCGCTGACAGGGCCAAGAACACTCTTAGGCTCTATCGCCTGCGACTGCCTAGATTTCTGAATCTTCTGCAGCACCTCCTCGAGGATGACGCCCGGCATGGGCTTGTGGCGATCAAAGAATCGACCGGACCAAGTGTCGTCAGCAACCATCTTCGCCATGCGAAATCGGAGACGACGCTGAGCCAGCCAGTCAATCCGATACGGAGAGTTCAAGAACTCGGGCTCGGGGTAGCCCAAGTGGTGCAACCACCCCTCGAAATCCGTCTCGTTTCGCTGACGGGTCAACCCGGTGTCCACCAGGAGCACGACCGGACACTTGTCGCACTGCGGCGTGCCTGGGCCAGGCATTCGACTCTGGCGAAGGTGCTCGCGGTACTCGTCCCGAGTCCAGTATCGCAGCGCGAGTAGTTGCTCGCGGGTGCGAGGAGCGTGGGTCTCGCGGTCGCGTTTGGTCCCCACCGCCTGAGAGGCCTCCTGACGGGAACGATCGGCCAGGTGTTGCCGATTCTCCGGCTGAAGCAACTCAGGAGGGACTCCCTCATCAACACCAGCGTTGGTGATGACCTGGGGCTCTGACACCTCAGCAGGCGGGTCGTCTCGGCGAGACTTGGACTCCTCCAAGAGTCGGGCGCGTTCCCCCGCCACCACAGTCTTGGGAGACATGGGGCTACCCGGGTGGATGACCCGTTGGGCATCAGTGATCTGCTTGGGAGACCACTCGACCTCGCCGTCCTCGTGGGCAATGTCGGGCTCCGACCCCGAGGACTCGTAGTCCACTTCCAAAGACGGGTGTGGTGATGGGCTACGCCCCTGAGGGGAAGTCACAGCCTCCTTGGCAGGCGCCTGAGCTCGAAGAGCCTGCGGGGCATCAGCCACAGGTGAGTGGCCGCCACTGACATACCCGGGGTTCGGAGTGTCCGTGTCGGACGAGTCGCTGGACACCTTCTCATAGGGGCCGGGCAGCCGCACATCTGTGCGCTTGGGATGCAGCTTCGGCGTCTTGGGGTCCTCCTTCGTGGAGCTCTTCTTCGTTGGAAGCTGCTTTGCAGCGGGCTTCCTCACTGCGGGCTTCTTCGAGGCAGGCTTCGACGAAGCAGCCACCTTCTTCGGCTTCCGCGTAGGCTTCGGGGAAGCAGGCGCCTTCGCCTTCGGCTTCGGCTTTGGCTTCGCCTTCGCCTTCGCTTTGGTCGTCGCGACCTTGGGCTTCTTGGAAGCGGGCAGCGTCTTCGCTCTACCCGCCTCCTTCGCGTGCTTCGTAGAAGCCAGGGTCTTCTTCGCCTCCTCCGCATCATTCGCAGGCTTCGTGGAAGCCGACGCGGCCTTCGCCACCTCCGGATCGCCCGAGTGATTCTTGGATGCAGGCGCCGGAGGCTTCTCCTCCATGTCGCTTGAGGTGGCCGTGTCGGCGGGGGTCTTGATGGGGCCTACAGCCCGAAGGGTGTCCTGGGCGGGCCGCACGATGAGCCGAGTCTCCGTCGTCATGCCCTGTGGGCGTAGTAGCGCGCGCGGGTGCTCGGTTGAGCGCAGATTGCAGAATGAGCTTGTGCTCGCGTTTCCGCTGGATTCCCCACTGGGAAAGGTGCTTCCCGTTTGGGTGAGGGAGGGTGTAATGGGGCCAGGATTGGCCAGTGACCTTTTCAAGGAAAAGAGATGTTCTCTAGTGTGGACCACACTGACTGGGTGTCACCCACTATGATGGGTACAGTGTACCAGTGGTCCTTATATAGAGGGTTCACGGTAGTGATCCTTATATAGAGGGTTTACGGTAGACCTCCACAATGTACTGAGTTAAGTTAGCTCGGTCGTACTTAGGACGAAGACGCACGGGAGCCAACCGCTGAGGAAGATCGCCATTTAAAGAGGGATTCAGTATGCAGATAGAAAGCAGTAGATAGAACCTTTCGAGTGTTATTAATACAAGACAGTTTAACTCTAACCTTCAAGTGTACAAGTCTCCTTAATACTCGGTATTAGAAGGAGACCGATAAGGCAGGGCCTTTTGTACTAAGAGCAACAGAGACGCCAGGCGTCTGTTGTGGTTAGCGTGTTACGCTTCCTCTTAGCTATCGTGCGTGTGACCCCCGTCACAGGCGCTCATCACCAGAGAGGGGTCGAAAGTGGGGTAGGGAAAGGCCTTGCGAACCAAGCCGCACGCAGTACAGGGCCGATGCGGTGGGATCGTAATGTCGAATGGGATATCAGGTGCAGACCGAACCCCGATCACCGTGTCCATTGGCTGGGTAAAAATAGTACAGACTAGCAATACTACGGTGAGCGACCAGCGCATGCGTTGGGTGAGGTGCGTAGTCACTCCTGATTCTATTTCCAGCCACCGGGAAACTTGAAGCGTGTAGTTCGCGAAGCTGGGGAGGGGGGAGAGCGGGCATGCCTACTGCAGGTAAAGTCCACGAAGTCCCGGCTGCTGCAGCGCCCACCGCAAGCTGAATGCGGGCATGGATGCTGCCAACTGATCGCGCAGCACTAAGACAATCTCGCTCAACGATCCCATCTGAGCGGTAAGGCGCGACACGGCCTCATTCACCATTGGTTGTGCCGGCTGAGCGTGTAAGTAGCCCGCGTCGGACGCCTGAGCGGCGCCGCCTAAAGGGGGTTCCGGGGCCGATTCGAAAAACGATACCAAGTCAAAGCTCTCTTCCGTATCACCATCGCGTGATGCGGTGGGCATAGGAGTAAAACCCGTCCACGCGAGGGTCCCTCCGGACGCACCAGAGACGGGCGGCGTTGTACTGTCAAGATAGACGACGGCGTGGCAAGCCAATGAAGCCGATTCTGTGGCCACACGCCGGGGGCCTTGACGCCTGTTGCCAGCTTCGGAGCCCCGCCGCCGCCGGAAGCTGCGTCCGAGGTCCCTGGGCCTGCTGGTTGCGTCGGTTTACCTGCTGCGCTTGATGCTGATCCCGCCTTTTTGTTCCCGGCTGCTTTGGTCCGCACCGCCGGTGCCGCAGACAGGACGGGAGCGGTCTCCAGCAAAGCCACCAGGCTAAAGCCCGATGGGGGGGGGGGGATGGAGCCGAGCGGTCCAGTTTGGATTTGCGCTCAGCGGATCGTGCAGCCACGTCCGCCTTGCGCTTCTGCAGCCGCTTGCTGGACTGTGGTGCCAGGCCTCCAGCGAGAGTTGGCCGGGCTGCGTCCCCTCCACTACCGGCGGTTGGCGTCCCTGCTTAGGTGCTGCTGCCGGTGGGATCGAGGCCGTGGATGGCGAGGTGGCTGGCGGCGCCACGGCGGGTGGTTGCGTTGGGGGCGGTGAGTATGCCGCTACCGGTGAAGAGCTGGGGGACGCGGGCAGGACGAAGGCCGGCGACGAAGAAGGGGAGGCGTGAGAAGACGCCATCGGGAGGGGTGAGCGGTAAGGTTGGTTGCTTGTTGCTTAATTTTTTGCTTGCTTGCTTGAAGGCGAATTGCTGTGTAACGGGCTGTGCTGTGGTGCTGCTGAGGTCGCTTGCTTGCGATCGTCCTTTAGTTCTAAGCGGGAGCTGTGCGAGCAGCGGTTTCGTAGACTACCTGGACGGGGTTTCCTAACCGTCGTGCACGTTCACACAAGAAACAACCAATCTCGGCCGCGCCAAGATTTCACCAAACTACGTAACTTGGCCCGCTGGATGGTGACCTCTGCCTGGTTGGAAAGTTTCTAGAATCCTCCGAAGCCGGCTTTGGTCGCTGACCGTGCTGTTCATCGAGATGAATGAAGATATTCGAGTCGACGGCTCACAACGAGAGCCGTCAAGACTGGTAATAATGAGTGGAAATTCCCTGGGTAATTTTTGTTTAATAACTTTCTCGCTGGAGGGACTGGGATTTGCGACGACCCGGTTCATCACCAACTGCTTCAAATTGCCCGAATGAATCTACACATGAGAAACCTCTCCCTTGCCCGTCTGCTACGCGTTCCCAATTTACCCTCCTTAACCCAGAAGACGGAGAAGTTGATGGCTGTAATCGTCGAGCAGAAGCGCAAACAACCTTACCGGCATCCTCCGTTCTTTACTGACGATCACATATTACTGACAATTGATTTTAACCAATCAAACCACAGTACTTCTATCCTCCACTTGTTGCTGACAACACAAAACTGGGCCTAGGACGTGACACTTCCCAATCCACGAGATGCTGGCCACGCGCAGACGGACTGCGATCATTGCTGCCGAAAAGCTCGTACTGCGAGGCTCGCAGCTCACAGTACTCAACGTTTGGGAGCAGAGCGGCAACTTTTGTGCCGTTATGACACCGCTCTACTGCGGCGTAGATGAGCACACACAGGAGAAGTGGCGCGAGCTCATCTACCAGTGGCGGCAGATGCGCAGGCATGCCAGGCGGCGCCAAAAAGATATCGAGCGGTTCATGCCCCCCCCCCCCCGGCCGAAGCTGCACAAGAACTAGTTGTGTGGATTAATGAGGTACGGGGGGGGGGGGGGGGGGCGTACTTATTGCTGCTGTGATGCTTCTTCATCAATAACAGGATATAATAGTAGATATGGCTGCTGCTAGAATAGTAAAAGAATAGCGGTTGTAGAACATGATATCTGAATTAGTGAGCCTTTAGCTCGGTAGATGTTCGAATTGTTGCTGTAGTCGACGAGCACGACGCCATTGAAAGCAGTTCGATCTGCTAAATTAATCAATGCACTTTCTCTTTATTTACGATGCGCGGCAGACATCACATTTTCTATCCAATCCAATTTTTGTACATGCAGTCAAACATGACTGTCAGTAATGAACGGATGATGCCAGTGTCGTTCCTATAGGCTGTATATGCAAGGATCAACATGGAAAAGCAGGCGACAAGTCGCCATCGAACTACTTAGTGCTAAAACTGTCACGAGTATGATCAGTTTGCTGCAAACTGACCCCAGAAGCGAGGCCGAAATGTCAAGGATACAAAACTGAGAGGCAATACAGCAGCTGGGTTTGCAGACGCTCACGGCGTGAAGCGAAACCGAGTCATCTTCGACTCGGAGGCGTCATTTCACTTGACAGGCCAAACTGTCAACATGACAGACCTCCACACCACCAATCCTCCAATTATGGCCACCGTTGCAGATGGACGAACGATTTCGATATCGCAGCAGGGTACCTTGGCGATTCTGTGGTCGTCAGTGATGGAAATCATGCACGCACAAATCAACTTGCTCTCCATACCGTTTACATATTCCCGACGCTGCCCAAAACGTTCATTTCCGTGTCGCAATAGATAAGGGCAGACGATATCGTGCGATTTGAAAATAAATACTAGTCGGTAAAGCGTGGAAAACGCCGTAGAGAGCTACTCCAGGCAAGACAAGTTTATGGTGTCTTTGAAGTGGACACCCCCGACATGCTTAAGCGAACGGCAACAGCCTCATAAGCTTTCGTATCAGCACAAGCAAGCGCTTCCCTATCAGAGTGACATCGGGGACTTGGACAGTTAAACAACGGTGATTGTCGATGACTGGCTGACAGCGGCGCCATGGACAGCGTCAGTATCGCTGAGGAGCAAGACGTGCCCGTTTGGCAGTCCTGTGCTCTCGCAACGGTAACTCGGGCGCAAGCCCTGCAGTCAAGAACTAGCAGTTATGAACTCGCAGGTTGAGTGTGCCACATGGACCTGAGTGGCCCTGTTGCTCGCTCCTATCGAGACTATGTGTACAGTAATATGCCTCGATAAAGAAGTCGGGCTGCGCATACATTTTGCAAGTGCATTAGAAATACGAAGTCAAAGAAAAGTCAAGCCGACCCAAACCAACTGAATTACGTTAGTTGAGGATGAATCGCAAGTCCGCTTTGCTAATCAAGCCTAAGTGTAGCCAACAGTGCTCGATCGTCTGTGCAGACAAGTGCTGCTATGCCTCCTCACACCACTGGATCCCCTTCAGCATGCCCACTTTATACGGCTTCTTGTTGCTGATGTCCATCTCGTTCAGCGCGTGGAACATCTTCCGCGTGAGCACGTCGCGCTTAAGGCAGTAGATAATCCCTTGGTCGAGTGGCTGCAGCATTGAGGTGGTGTTCGGCGGCAACTTCTCAAGGCGCACGTTAGAAAGCGCAACGCCGTCGGGACAATGCGACGACGCATTGTCCACTAACATCAGGTTCTCCCTCCCTTGGTCCTTCATTGACGCGTTACGTCCCTTAGCCACGCCTCAAAGACGCCCGTCGTCATCCAAGCCTTCTTGGTCGACTTGTACTGGATGGCGTCGGGCTTGTCCTTGATCCAGCGTGGCTTGGCCGACTTGCCAATGAACAACAACGGGAGCTTGTCACTCCCCGTCGCGTTCGTGCACACAGCCAGCGTTATTCGCGACTTGTCTTGCTTGAAGGAGGGTGCGTCGTTGATGCATAGAGACCCACGTAGTACATTATTGTAGAAACACTGCGTCTCATCCATATTAAAGACGTTCGCGTAATCGTAACTGCCTATTACTCTACGCAGTCATTGCGCTTCATCAGCGGCCGTCTGCAGATCGACAGAGCCGGACTCACCGTGCGCGCACTTCCACTTGATGCTATAGCGCTCCTGGAAGTGGCGCAGCCACGACAAACAAAAACGGGGAAGGCTGCACGACGGGATGTGGTGGCGCTCTGCAAGCCTGCGCGCTTGCGCGATGAGCATGTGACCGGAGAGTGAAATCTGGTGCACCTCGCACCACAGCACGAACGCGACCAGGCTCTGGTCAAGCTCGAGCTGAAAGTGCGGCCGCGGCTTTTTGCGCGCCAGGCAGTCGGGAGTCAGCTCCTTCAGCGCGTCCCCCGTCTTTACCACTCGCGAGATGGCCTGCAGGGACGGCGGCTTGATCAGCAGGAACAGCACGTGGGCAGATGAGGCGAGCGCTTGGTAGGTCATGCGAGGCTGCGAGCGGTAGTGGCGACAAAGTTGCAGCTCTTGCTGCTTTGTTAAGCGAACCCGCTTGTTGAAAGGCCGCTTCCTGGGTGGCGGGGCGGACATCGCAGGCGTTGATACCCTTTGTCTGGGCGGTGATATCGGCGAATGAGCTTCTGTGGCAGTGATCGTGATGGCGGCGGTGAACAATGACTGCGAGGAGCCACAACTGACACATATATATTTTCCGATGTCCTCGGTTTCTACATTGCCATTGGTGGAATCCTCTGTAGTAGGTAGGATATGATTGGTGGAAGGGCCGAGCGGGTCGTTACTAAATCAGTTGGTGACTCACATAATGGCTTCAGGCCCCGTCGTATGCGGCTCCGGAGGTTATCGGTTTTGCAGACTTCTTTATCGAGGCATATTACTGTATTAGATGGTGGTGGTATGGCGGGACTACATTACGGTATACGGAATGGAAATCATGCACGCACAAATCAACTTGCTCTCCATACCGTTTACATATTCCCGACGCTGCCCAAAACGTTCATTTCCGTGTCGCAATAGATAAGGGCAGACGATATCGTGCGATTTGAAAATAAATACTAGTCGGTAAAGCGTGGAAAACGCCGTAGAGAGCTACTCCAGGCAAGACAAGTTTATGGTGTCTTTGAAGTGGACACCCCCGACATGCTTAAGCGAACGGCAACAGCCTCATAAGCTTTCGTATCAGCACAAGCAAGCGCTTCCCTATCAGAGTGACATCGGGGACTTGGACAGTTAAACAACGGTGATTGTCGATGACTGGCTGACAGCGGCGCCATGGACAGCGTCAGTATCGCTGAGGAGCAAGACGTGCCCGTTTGGCAGTCCTGTGCTCTCGCAACGGTAACTCGGGCGCAAGCCCTGCAGTCAAGAACTAGCAGTTATGAACTCGCAGGTTGAGTGTGCCACATGGACCTGAGTGGCCCTGTTGCTCGCTCCTATCGAGACTATGTGTACAGTAATATGCCTCGATAAAGAAGTCGGGCTGCGCATACATTTTGCAAGTGCATTAAAAATACGAAGTCAAAGAAAAGTCAAGCCGACCCAAACCAACTGAATTACGTTAGTTGAGGATGAATCGCAAGTCCGCTTTGCTAATCAAGCCTAAGTGTAGCCAACAGTGCTCGATCGTCTGTGCAGACAAGTGCTGCCATGCCTCCTCACACCACTGGATCCCCTTCAGCATGCCCACTTTATACGGCTTCTTGTTGCTGATGTCCATCTCGTTCAGCGCGTGGAACATCTTCCGCGTGAGCACGTCGCGCTTAAGGCAGTAGATAATCCCTTGGTCGAGTGGCTGCAGCATTGAGGTGGTGTTCGGCGGCAACTTCTCAAGGCGCACGTTAGAAAGCGCAACGCCGTCGGGACAATGCGACGACGCATTGTCCACTAACATCAGGTTCTCCCTCCCTTGGTCCTTCATTGACGCGTTACGTCCCTTAGCCACGCCTCAAAGACGCCCGTCGTCATCCAAGCCTTCTTGGTCGACTTGTACTGGATGGCGTCGGGCTTGTCCTTGATCCAGCGTGGCTTGGCCGACTTGCCAATGAACAACAACGGGAGCTTGTCACTCCCCGTCGCGTTCGTGCACACAGCCAGCGTTATTCGCGACTTGTCTTGCTTGAAGGAGGGTGCGTCGTTGATGCATAGAGACCCACGTAGTACATTATTGTAGAAACACTGCGTCTCATCCATATTAAAGACGTTCGCGTAATCGTAACTGCCTATTACTCTACGCAGTCATTGCGCTTCATCAGCGGCCGTCTGCAGATCGACAGAGCCGGACTCACCGTGCGCGCACTTCCACTTGATGCTATAGCGCTCCTGGAAGTGGCGCAGCCACGACAAACAAAAACGGGGAAGGCTGCACGACGGGATGTGGTGGCGCTCTGCAAGCCTGCGCGCTTGCGCGATGAGCATGTGACCGGAGAGTGAAATCTGGTGCACCTCGCACCACAGCACGAACGCGACCAGGCTCTGGTCAAGCTCGAGCTGAAAGTGCGGCCGCGGCTTTTTGCGCGCCAGGCAGTCGGGAGTCAGCTCCTTCAGCGCGTCCCCCGTCTTTACCACTCGCGAGATGGCCTGCAGGGACGGCGGCTTGATCAGCAGGAACAGCACGTGGGCAGATGAGGCGAGCGCTTGGTAGGTCATGCGAGGCTGCGAGCGGTAGTGGCGACAAAGTTGCAGCTCTTGCTGCTTTGTTAAGCGAACCCGCTTGTTGAAAGGCCGCTTCCTGGGTGGCGGGGCGGACATCGCAGGCGTTGATACCCTTTGTCTGGGCGGTGATATCGGCGAATGAGCTTCTGTGGCAGTGATCGTGATGGCGGCGGTGAACAATGACTGCGAGGAGCCACAACTGACACATATATATTTTCCGATGTCCTCGGTTTCTACATTGCCATTGGTGGAATCCTCTGTAGTAGGTAGGATATGATTGGTGGAAGGGCCGAGCGGGTCGTTACTAAATCAGTTGGTGACTCACATAATGGCTTCAGGCCCCGTCGTATGCGGCTCCGGAGGTTATCGGTTTTGCAGGCTTCTTTATCGAGGCATATTACTGTATTTGATGGTGGTGGTATGGCGGGACTACATTACGGTATACGGAATGAAGCACAAGAGCGAAACAAGCCTATGTACGAAGCATTTTCTTCGGCTTATCCCGACAAGCTCGAATTCCCGAGACCGACATCCGGGTGGTTCGCACAGACGCGAGTTTGTCGGCTCTGACTTCCGGAAGATTGTTGCTGCCGAGGGGCTTCGACATCATCATGCTACACGCTACCACAGCAGCCAAAATGGGGCTGCAGAACGCCCCATGCGCACCTTGACAAAGATGGCGGCAGTTGAAGCTAAAATGCCTTATTACCTCTGGGAATTTGCCTGAAGTCATGCAGTGTACATCAGAAAGTGAGCGACGAACATAACGCAACACGATAGGCTGTTTGGTGCCAAACCGAAGCTTTACCTTCTTCCTGTCTTCGACTAAACTATGGTGGTCAGGATCCTTGACCCACTTCGCCGCAAGAACGTACGAATTGACGGGCGAGGCAATCTTGGAACATTTGTGAGATTCAGCGAAGTAATTCGCGGATTTAGGGTCTATGTTGCTGGTGACGGTCGTCCGGTCAAAGAAACCGATATCACTCTGGATACAATGTTGGCCGGCGAAATCGTTCTTGGTGACAACCAGCCTCTGCCTGATAGTGGGGACTCAACAGCAGTTCATGCAGATGTGGAGCAGTCCAAGCAAGATCGCCCAGAAGCAATACGAAGAGTACTCCAGGATACGGGTCTGTCAAGAAATCAAGGGGAGAAAATCATCGTTACCTTAGAACTGACTCGCGTTCTTCGTTCGAAGTGCCTCTCAGCGCGGCATATCGATAGTGCGTTCATTTTACACTAAAATTATACGTGAGCCACAAAACATGGCGGAAGCAATTCGGCCACTTCAGTGGAAATTCTGAGTAATGTAATCATCGGGAAAATAAAGACGCCCAAGGCGAACAACTCCTTCACGGGGGGGGGGGGGGGGGGGGGGGCCCACCACCCGGCTCTCGAATTTGTGACGACACAGTTTAAGTTTCTGCACAAGACGGGGTTCATCGGTGAAATCAAGATCTACAAAGCTCGCGTATGCGCAACGGGCGACAAGCAAATTTTTTTTTTTGACTATGTCGAAACTCGAGCGCCCGTAGCTGACATCGTGTGCGTTCGTATATTATAAAATAATATATTACCCTGCTGGGTGATGTTCCTGCTGCTTACCTGAAAACTGACGTCAAATAGACCGTTTTCGTCCACCAAGATAAAGGGTTCGGGACGAAATCTGTAGAGAAGAAGGTTTGGCTACTCAACAAAGTGCTCTACCGAATAAAACAAGCCGGTCGCGAATGGCATCACGATAGCGAATCTGTTTTGCGGAGCTATTGTCATTGCTTTAATCCACGGGGTGGGTGGGGGTGGGGTGGGGTGGGGGTGGGGGGCAATAAGCACGTAGATCACTCCAGGTCGAACAGCTGCAGAAATCTGGCTTAGAGGGATGCGCTGCTCGATCATTTTGCGTCTGAGTGCCTGCTTCCAATGAAAGAGGTATCCGACGATTTTGAAGAGTGGAAACCGCTCCACAACTGCGTTGATAAGGCCATGTTCGAAGTCGCAGGTTACAGTTTCTGGCTCTAAAAGTCGTCCAGTCTAAATGATGATGTAGTTTAGCGCATACCAGTACCCATGGTGCTGCTTGGAGTCCATGAGTACTGCCTACTGACCTGTAGGGCCGGAGGATATTGATAACAGCACGGTGCAATGACTCTAAAGACTTGATAGTCCCTGATACCGGCAAGCAGCAGAGCGTTATTTTGCCCTTCCTCGGTACTAGTCACTCGGCCAGCGAAATCTGCCAAACGACTCCGTAGTACCCAGTCAGATTGGGTTGCTGTCAACTCTTTCGGTGTCAGCTCTGATCTGCCAAACGTGGACTCGTTGGATGGATAGTAGCTAAGCTGTCCGCAACGGTTTGCTGCTGAATATTACCATTCACGTTAATCGTGCGATATAAAGGAACACACTCTGAGATCTCGACCAACACCTCTTCCTATCCATCCAATGTTGTAGTAGCTTGAAGTCCGAACGGCAAGTCCAAACAGCAATCCCTTGATGCTCTCTACATTTGGCTCGACTTAGCGGAAGTGACGGCACAAGTTGATGTAAACGTGCAAAGCACAAAATTTCAGATTGACATGGATTCTTCGCCGCTGCAACCGAACTTGGGCATCGCGTTGCTTTCCCCAGTCGGATAACCGAGGCCGATTGTGTAGTTTGATGCCGGCAGTTACGCAATTGGCAAAGTACCAATCCAACTTCTTAGCAGGCAACAGCAATAATATTTACCCGTTCCTCATCCTTGCCAACAAGCAGGAGACATACGTCATTGTAGTGCGGACTTTCATATAGATACGCCGCATTCGAGGATCGGAACCCAACTGTTTTGAGCCCAAACGAGATCACCAAGCGCAACAGAAGCCCGAAAGAAATGCCCCCTGACTATCAAGCTGACAACACACCGTGCCATCCAGGTTTTGCAAATGTTCTGAGAAATGACGGCGGTTTCTCGTACCGGTCTTCTCCCGTCTCCATTATCTACTTCGCGCGTGCTATTGCATTGCTGACGGGTCTGTTGGAGAGGCTTAAGTCGTCGACCTGACATGGCTGGCGGCTATTCGGGTATTTTTGCTCACATGATATTCGTCCACGCCTTCACATCATTGGGTTCGCCGAGCGGGGGAATGGCATGTCGATGACCAGTGACGACGGCCAGGCACCGAACATCGTTGTTGACATGGAAATGGTAATTCTGATTGCGAGTGATAGCGGCTTCGACACGGAGACATATAGCGCTTAGTCGGTACCAGAGGAAGATACAGCGCTGACTACGATCATGTAATAATAATAATGTTAAGGTGTATTGCGTCACTTATCCAACGGATAGGACTCTGACCACCATTCCTAACGAACCATTACCGCTTGAGGAGTCTTTTCGCATTTCTACCTTTCATCCCCTGTTCATCCGCCCGCTTCTTTATTTCGTTAAGTCGGTTGACAATCTTCGATACACCGACGCACATCGCCGCTTATCCGCTCTTCTACTCCTTGGACTACTGGATGTTTCGATGTGACTTCTGGTATCACCACAATGTGGCTGGAGTTTGTGTCCATCGCCAGATTCGCCAACCAATCCGCCGACTTGTTATACTCACGCGACCAGCTCGCAACCTGACACGCATCCGCTAGTTTTCTCGTTAGTCTGTCCCAATGCTGTATTTCCTTGTTCTTGGGAAGGTTCCGATCCTTGAGAAATGTTATTATCATCAAGCTGTCTCCTACTACATGGATTTTATGCCATTTGGCCTACACTGCTTGTTATATCAATCTGTGGAACCCCACGAACTCTGCCTCATTATTGATAGTGGAACACTGCACGAGTGCTGCGTCTGCTGCCCATATTGGTTTCACGTCTTTTATATCTGTTCTCTACAATCTCGCTTCTGCTGCGGGATTACCTCTCGACCCCCCGTCGAAGAATGCCAACCGGGTGATATTTTCCGCCCTGTTTGCTCTGGTCGATTCTATTGCCCTTCCTCGCGATTGTTTGGCGATGCATTGCATCACTTTTGTTTTGATCGCAGAGACTGGGGTTAATGGGTAAAGTGCTGTCCAGTATCTTTGCACCCCACTTGTAGTTCTCGTTCGTACTTCGCAACTGCTGTCACCACTGTGTCTTGTTTCCTTCCATCTCGTTAAAGCTTGGATATGTTTCACAGCCAACTCCGCGTAGCTGTCGCTGCGCACCCTAGAGTCCACAAGTCATGGGCTATGTTTTGTGCGCATTCCCATGTCTGCTCGTCTCTCACTTCCGTCAAATTTAGTAGCCACTCCAGCATTGTGCACAGCTTCAAGATGAAGATGTCTCTCAGTGCGTCTCTCCTCCGCTGGTCGTCACCCACTCCAACTGCATTGCATCCCAGTGCCTTTGGAAGCCCCCCCCCTAGAAAAGCTTTGCTACTTTGCAGTTCTAAACCAAATGAACCGTTCCTTCTTCTTCTCCGTCCCCACATGCTGCACATCTGTAGCTTCCCACCGGTATATTTCATAGTCGTAGTCTATCATGCTTTAACCTCGAAAGGTTTTTTTAACATTAAGGTGAGGTGTATTGTGTTACTTATCCCAACCATAAGGTTGACATTGAACTCTAATAACCATTCCGACCCGATTTGCAGCTGGATCAGTCTTCCACTGACAACCGCTTCACCTAGGTTGCTTCCTCTCTCTCAGTTATCTGTCCTTGAGATTATCTTTGCCATTGCTCTAATCCGCCGTCCGCATTTCGCTCTGGAGGTAAATCCCCCCATTTGTGCACTATCACGTCTGCCACCCGTATTCTGCCTATGGAATACTGTGTCAATGGGTATAGACTCATGCGATATCGCACAAAGGCTTCATGCACCGCTGTCGCCGAAGCCTGAGAATCCTCTGTCCCTTCCCCCTGTTCATCCGCCTCTTTGTGAATCCGGTCCACATTTCTCCTCCAAATTCCGGTGGTGATGACCGCGCAACATAGTGCCCACATTTCTTCCGCTACCTCCGTCAGATCGTCGGGGTGTACATCTGCCTTGTCTTCGCCCCATCTGCGCAATCACCCTGGTACCTCCGCCAAGCTGAAACTAAAGATGTCCCGTAGGAGCAGCTCTGTGTCATCGACCGGCTTATCGACCCTCCGTCCGGTGTCCTGACTCCAGATCCTTCGCACTAGCCCCCACGCTTTTTGGGCATCAGAGCATTCCCATATCAAATGCGCTATTCCTCCTCTCTCCATTCTTTGGCAATCATCTCGTGCGCACCTAAAACCCAGCTCTTTCCCTGCCCAGATGCGCAGCCGTCCCAATTTCAACTTGACAATATTCTGCGTCATGTACGCCGTCACTCCCTCCATCGTGTGCACCCGAGTCCACGACAGCTGTTCCAAAGCATCCGCAATTGCAGCATTACTGGCCTTCCAGCCCTCATCAATCTTCTCTTTCGTTCTTCGTACCAGCGCCTCGTTGGCTTTGCCGATCAAGGCCTTGTATCTCTTTCTTGAGTACCTCCATCTCCTCCCACCCACCCATACTGGCTGTACTCTCTGGATCCATGGGTGGGGAGTGATGGTCAGGGCTCGAGGGGCAACCTCCAGTGCCTTCGCTACTTCTTGCTGCAAGTTCCCTTTCTCTGGTGACCAAATCACACTCTGAGTGTTTGTCTTCGCTTGGATCGTCAATAGCCCTTCCTGTTCCGGGTCCACCGAGATGACCTTGGGAGCTCCAACTCTCCCCGTGTGTATGGATAAAGTCGCTTCCGTCGTCCACTCCGTCACAAGCTCTGGATAATTTGCCAGAACTATGACGCACAATTCCCTGAAAAGATGAGCGGCTCTGGGTTCCAGTGGCAAATCGCTCCCTATTGGCTTGAACACCAAAGCACCTACCGCCTCCTGCTCAATCCGAAGTACGCTGCGCAACGGCATGTTGGTCATTGTGCCTAGCACTTTGGCGTAGGTCGACCATTTTTGTCGAACACCTTGTCCATCACACGGGTACAAGTCCGCCCATGGTGTGTTCTCCACCGCCCACTGCCTACAGACTCCCAGCACCTTCTTTCGTTCACGTTGTGCTGTCAGCAGAGCGTCGTGCACCGCCCCTGCACATTGTATTACTAGACCTGCTTGACCCCACCTCGTCGTCATTCCATTGCGGAATCTCATGAGCCGTCTGAGCCTCGGGACATGCCCGTGCATCACCTGAGTCGTGGCCTTGGAAGGAGCTAAAGCCTTGGCTACCAGGGAACGCCCCGTTCCCCAAAGCGTTGAGTTCTTAGACTTCTTCAGCTCACCAAAGCGCGGCACGATCGCCTCAGCGTGTCCTGTATCTCGCGTGTGTAGAATATCCCCTACCTCTTGCAGCGTGCGCTTGCTGGTAAGCGCCCATTTCATCACTACCATCGCACTCATCGCTCTGAGCTCTACTTCCAGGTTAGGTATTCCCACCCCTCCTGCCTTCGGTGGTAAGGCCGCCATCCCTTTATTGATCCATCCCGCCACCGGCGTCAGTGGCTCCGAAAACGACGCCCTCCACACAAAATTACGGATATGCCTGTCCGCCATCTTTGTGAGCTGAGAATTCGGCCAAGCGTGCCGTGCTACATACAACAGCTTGGGGATGATAATAGCTGCCGCAATAGCCGCTCTCTGGATCACAGTGTTTGTTTTCACTTCGGCCAATACTAGCCTCACCTTGAGAGACCCTATTGCCCTACGCCACGCCTCCTCCGTCGTGTCACCCTCTCCGGCTATGTGTCCCAGGTAGCGCACACAACTCGTTTCCGCAATCTGTTGCTCTACCCCTGATGCCTTCTCAGCGTCATCTTTGTCGCCGCCCCCTAGAGCAATAGCTGCCGATTTCCCGACATTGAGCCTCAAACCCGATACTGCCGAAAACCTTGCTACAGCTCGTATCGCCGTATCCTGCATCCTTTTGTGCTGAATGTATATAGCCGTGTCATCGGCATAGCCAGCCACTTTCAAGTGAATTCCTCGATCCTTACGCCCCACCATTACCCCAACCAGACTTCTGGTAGCCTCCACTTTATCATATAGCAGGTCCACGGCCAGTATGAAGAGGAGTGGGGCCAATGGACAGCCTTGCCTGATACCACTAGTCACCGCCACTTTCTCCGAGAGTGCCCCGTTGGCCATGAATTGCACTGTTGTGCCGCTGTGCATGACCCTAATCATCCTGCAGAATTTGGGCGGGAACCCTTTCGCCTTGAGCACTGCCATCAAGAAATCCCTGTCCAAGGAATCATAGGCCTTGGCGAAGTCAAGTAGCAGCACTTGCGCGTGCGTGAGCTCTCCCCCCCTCCGGCATTGTTCTTTCGCCGCTTCAAGGAGGTCGATGGCTTCGTGGATAGTCCTCCCCGGCACGAACCCAAATTGTGTGCTGTGCACCAGATCAGCGATGTATCGCCTCACTCTCCACGCCAGGATTCTCGTCATCAGCTTGTAGTCAGTGTTTAGAAGAGCTGTGGGGCGGTAGTTCAGCGGATTGCTCTTGTCCCCCCCTTTGCTGATGGTGAAGAAGTATGCCTCCAGAAAGCTGGACGGTGTACATCCTTCCGTCATACAATCGTTGAAAAGTTTCGTTAAGATCGGCACCAACTCGTCTGCGTGATCGCGGTACCATTCGTTTCCCAACTGATCCGGCCCTACCGCCTTCCCAGGCTTGCATCTGCGTATCGCTTCCGCTACTTCGTCTTCCATAATGTCGGCATCTATCTCCGTGAGATCTATGCGTTTCCACTTGTCTTGGTATTGCGCTATGTAGCTCTCAATGTCCTCCTTCTCGTCCGCCTGACCATTGAAGATTTCAAACCAGCTGTCCGCCATTATGTTGGATTTGTCATGGCCCGACCTCCTGTTCCGAGTCTTCCCGACTGTGATTTGCCTCAAGGTTGGTATCGTATTGTCGCCGAATTTGGTGCAAATCCACCGGAAAAAGTGCTTGGTCGATTGTTTGGAGCTCCACGCACTCCGAGCAACTAGCACCCTCTTCCGTGATGCCTGCCTGGCCGTCTGCAGCCTTGCAATGGCATCCAGCACCGCCCTTCGTTCGGAATGGACACCGGTCTCCTCCCCTTCAATTTTTCTCAGCTTCTGCTTGAGTCTTTTGATGCGCAGACGATAACCGTTCTTCGTCCGCTCCCGCGCCTGTTTCTTCAGGCTACTGATGTGGCGAACGTGTTCGGTCTTAAAGTCCTGCCACACTACTGCCGTGCGACCTGGATCAGCGTCTCTGATGGATCTTGTAGTTCAGATTTGATCATGTTGCTCATTGCAGTGCTCACGTACGCTGGAGGCGGGTAAAGCTTGCCTCTCTTCTTGATCCTGATGGCCCCTAACGGGGAGTGCAGTTCCAGTAGTACCGCTCGATGGTCTGCCTGGCAAGGAGATACCTCCGTTACAACACCTCGAACCAACCGCCGGGCCGAGGCTCTTATATAGAACCGATCCAGTCGTGATGTGCCAATCGCTCCGCTAGCCGCCGTGTGCCGATGAGTGTGATGGTTCATCGCATATGCTGCCGCCGTCTTGTGGTTCCACAGCCCTGGCTTGTTATAATAGCCTGTGTCAATCAGTCCTTCTCTATCCACGAGACGTGCCAGTTCAGAGGCTCCGATGTCGGCCTTCCTACTCCCTCCAATTCGATCAACTTCCCGGTCCACTACACAGTTAAAATCGCCACCACAAATCAAAACCCAGTCCTGTGGGAAGGAGATTGCCTGACGATTCTTCATAAACTTGATCCTCGCTACTCTGTGAGAAGGAGCATAGATATTGACAAAGAGGAAAACCTGACCGGACAATGTTCCTTTGACCATGATGAGGTGCTCTGACCAGTAGTGCTGGCCCCAAGGCTCCAGGTGTTGATATGCCCCATACGGGTTCGCTAGGATCGCAACCCCAGCCCGTCGTTCTGTCCCTGAGCTCCAAAAGGAGAAATGTGATGCGCATTGCTGCTTGAAGCCCCACATTGCCGCGTACTGTCCTGCTGCCATCTCTTCCTCTGTCGTAAGCAAATGCGTTTCCTGTAGAAACGTAATATCGCGTTGTCCGCGTTCATGTTGTTCTTTCATTCCTTGAAGTTTCTTCTATAGCTTCTTTCTCTGCATCGCCAGTCCCTGTGCATTCACCGTCGTGATGCCTATCGTGCGGTCATCTTGATGTTGTTTAGTTTTGTGCCGTCGCTCTGTTCGCCGATTTCGACGTTGAATGTGACTGCGGATTCTCCTGAAATCCTGCTGCACCCGTCTCTGGTGTTCTCTGTCCTCCTCCCTTCCGAACAAGTTGGTTAGCGTTGTCTGCAGGCGCCTTGCGCCATGGCTGTCCCGTCGAGGGTTCCGCTCTGAAGACTTAGTGCTCGCCATCAGGGTGGTCCACTTGTGGTTGCATTGCCGAGGCTGGGTCTTCTACCCGTGCCAGGTGTCCATCCCGTTCCTGGGCTGAGTCTCTCTGCTCTCGCGGCCCTGAAGACGCTCTGGCTGCTGGTTCTGCCTTCGGCGACATTAGCGTTTCTGCCAATGGGCGACCCACGCTACCTTCGTTTCCGCCGTCACTTCTCGAGTCCGCTCCCAGCCGGGTCCCTGCTTGCTCCAGTTTCATGGTTACCTTAGACTTCTTCCGAATGATCTTCAAGGTCTGTGCAGCCGCTCTGGCGTTCTTGAGTTCATCGTAGGGCACCGCATCCAAGGCCTATACCCCATGTTGAACCCTGATGCTGTTGCGCGTCGATACCATCGCTGGGAGGTTGTCGGCATATGCTTTGTACTTCTCCTCGTCGTATGTTAGCGCCTGGAAGTGATTACCGGTCTCTCGCCATTGAAGCACCATACAGGGGGGCATGACTCCATTCGCTACCATATCATGAAGCATCTTCATTGCCACCTTCGTGTCCATCGGCGTGACCGTTCCTGACTCCACAGCTTCTCCTCCCTGGTCAGCGGCTTCCGCGTAAGCATACGCCTGGAGCCACGTGCTGCCGTGTTCGCGCACGTCTAGTACGTACACAGTCTCTCTGGCGTACTGAGCCATCGCCTTGAGGTGAGCCGGTCTCACCCAGAAGTGCATGGGCACCGCCTCCTTTACCGAGCGTTTGCGTTGTTCCGCATAGTGTTCAGCCAACGTGCTCAGCACTGCCTCCATTGATGTGTCTCGGGACACATCGCCCCCAATCGCCATTGCCTCCGCCTTAATGTCTTGCGGGTGAAGTCTGGCCTCGAGCTGCAAGTTCGCCATCATGCCATTCATCACTGATTTCTTCAGTGCATTGGCTGCTTCCGTCACTGCTGCGTTCGGCTCCATTAGTCCATACGTGACGTTGTACAAGGAGGCATAGAACGCAAACCACCCACATTGCCCATTGGTGGCAACATCCGCGATGCGTGCTCCAAGCACCTCCAGCCATACGTCTAGCTTCGCTCCAACGTCAGTTTTCTGCGTCACCTTGATCACTTCACATTCAGCTTCTCCAGCTAGCACTACTTCGGCCTTATTTTCGTGCGTGGGGCGCCCAGAATTCCCAGCACCTCCCCCTTCGGAGCTTGACCGTTCTGGTTCTCCCTTCCCTGCAGTCGTGCAGACGAACTGGTGCATGAGTTTTTGCGCGAGCTGTTTGCCCTGCGTGGTGTTGTCAGTTCCGCGCACCCGTTTCGGCGGTGATGCCGACCGGTCCGCATCGTCTCGGTTCCCTCCCGGTTGATTAATCTCCTGTCTTTCCATGTCGAAATCTTGTTCTGCAAAATCCCAATCCTCTGGAGTCCTCCTCTTTGGCGAGAGTGAAGACCGCCTCGTCAGCGAGGTCTGCAGTACTTGAGTCGGAGAAGGGCTCTTTTCCTCCTGTATGGGTACTGTCGCTTTCTTCTCTGGCGAAACAGATTCTCCTTGATGCCTCTTTGCCTGCAAGATCCGCCTGCTTCCCTCACCCCGCCTGGGTGACAATGAAGTTTCCTTCGGGTTTGTTTGCTGTCTGCCCCTCACCTCCGTCTCAATCTCCGTGGAGTCCATGCGGTCATCTCCGTCCATGTCGACTTCAGTCATTTCCTCCGCAGTAGTTGTGGTGTCCCTCTCTCTTGGAGCTGACACAGGGCCGCCGCTCCTTGTTGCCATCCGCTCACCCTCCGTCCCAGTTTTTGGGCTCTTGAGAGATGATTCTCGCCGTGTGCTGGACGCTTTCGAGCTCGCGCTCAGGGGCTCTTGTGCTCCCGTTCGTGCCGACTTCAAAATCTGCGGTCCCATCTGGGTCGTCCGTGCTCCTGCTCGAGCTGTGACGCTCTGGCGGCGTTGTTGGCCCCACTCAGGAGGCAAAACCGGCAATCCCCCATCCTTGAGAGAGGACTTCAGCCCCATGGTCGGGATTGCCGGCGTCTTCTCTTCTTGAGTCCCAGCTGCTTGGTCCTCCTGTCTTCTGGGTGCGGCTTGCTCCTGTCCTAGCAGTTTCAGCATCTGCGCTATCGTTGCGGGTGGAACCACGGGTCTGTACACCCCCTTCCCTGCACCTTGACTTGTGGGAGCCGTGCCCACCACGCGCCAAGTGTGCCCCCTTCGACGTGCTTTGACAGAACCGAGTGATTCCCTGCAGTATTTCGTCGGATGATTCGGCGAAAGACAATTGGAGCAAGGCCTGCTAACATGCACCATGTGGTGCCAGATTGTTATCTCCGCTTCACCGGTTTTCAGCGTCGCAATATTGCGCAATTTTCTGGGGCAACATGTTCCCGCAATCGTGACTGTCCATCGTTTGTCGTTGATACTGCCCTTGCCCGCTTCCGGGTGCACCATTGAGCATACGTGGCGATCCAGTGACGTGTCCAGGATCCAGTGCAGGTCAGTGGATGTGATCTTCCCACGTTTCACCTCCGCTGTGAAGACATAACAATCCAAGTTCACCAGTTCGTGAGTGACTCTCGCCTGTTCCCTCTCCATTTCGTAGTCTATCAGGGGCAGCATCTTTCCTGCCAACAGGATGGACCACCCCACCCATTTCTGAGCCACGCTACGCCCCTTGAACGTGACAGTGATGACTCTGGTCTGCATGTCTAGAGTGATGCGCGATAACGTCTCCTTGAAAGCAGTCGTTTCCATCTTGTGCAGCGGGGCTGCTTCTGTGCCTCCCTGAACAAGAGCAATGATCGTCTGTTTTGATAGGTTATCCCCAAACCATTGCCCTGGGGCCAGGTGCGCGTACAGCGGGTATTCGATGCCAAGAAAAAGGTCTGTGAACTTTGCAATTTCCCCTGCAGTCATAGACTGCACCAGAAAGGGAGGGGGGCCTGGCACCTCCATCTCTTGATTCAGAATCATCAGTAATGCCGCATCCTCCTCTGGTGTCCTGGGTCGAAGTTGCGTGAGAACCTTCGCCGGCTTCAAACACAGCTCTTACCTTGAAAGGTTTTGGAGCTGGTATGCTGGTACCCCCTATCAGTTTAATCAGGGACTTCCACCTTGTTTGCTGTAGCACATCTGTAATATCCTCATTTTTTGTTTTCAAATGCTGACGAGCTTGATCCAGCCCCTCCACCGCCTGTATCGCCCTTGACTTCAAATTAATTACCTGCATTGCGACCACCATCTCTTACCCGTCTACAAAGCGGGAATCAGAATTACTCTGTCTTGTGCGCCCACCCCCAAGCCGCAGAGTCGCATGGAGCAGGAGCAGCCACCCAACGTCCCACCATGGGTGACAGCGCCACGGACTTGTAGGACAGCGAGCTTGTGCGCACGCTCCTCTGGCTAGCGGCGCAACACCGCGACGACCAGCAGGAGCACGAGCAGTGCTTCCAGCGTGTGAATGCGCATATCGGTTTCAAGGACCACCAGCGCTTACTGACTTGATTATCTGCAACGTTGGGTGCGACATGATCCAAACGGGTATGTCCTGGACCCGCAAAACCACCAACACGGCTTGCGACGTGCTCTTTCTCTTGTCCTTCTTGGCCACATGTTGTACGGTTGTGAGTGCGTGATTTCACCTCTCAATTGATGTAGAGTACTGCTCTGTGAGTCATCGATCTGATGATGTACCAGCTGCATATCCGCGTACTGTGGCTTGAAAGCTGGTTCCGGCCAGTTTGCCAATACGATAATACACATCCCCCTGAATTCATCTGCCGTCTTACACGGCATGGGCAGCGCGCACTGGACTGGGACAAAAGTCAACGCGCCCTCCTCGTGCCATTCCATTGTCATGATGTTGTTGATTGTTTGCCGGTCATGCATTGTACTATATCTTAACGTGCTTACCATGTCTCTTTTTGTCCTCGTGTATTCCACAACTTATCCACCTTTAACGACATTACCCTGATACTATTGTGGATGAAATCACCTTTGAGCCGCTGTGTGGCTCTCTTCATCATCACTATATCCCTTTGAGCGATCAATTTGAACTCACATCGAAATCCCTCTGTGTGCCACCTGATCGTCAGCCCATTACTGTGTTTAAGCTGGCCTCCTGACTAATCTCTTATTCCTCCGCAGGCCCGATTGCAGGTATTGGGCTCATGGCCGCCCTGTTTCCCATAACTCCTCCTTGATCTTGTCCTCTGGTTTGATAGAGACTGGTACCAACTCTGTCCCACGTGATTCATGTCCATTCTGAAGGATGCACCCGTAACTTGAGCAAGGTTATGCTCCGTTAAAGCCCAGTCTCCTACGACCACGGCTCCTAAAGTTGGGCAATCCAATCATATCGTGCTTTCGGCCCATTTCCGCTTTCTCCATGCGTATTCATCCCAATGGGGCTAAACATGGCAGCGCGAAACTAGATTTCCATACGAAATTGCAGATTCTCCAGTTTGCTTCTTTGATGTTTTCATCCGGCGGTCACGCATACCTGGCTACATTAGGGGGTTTCAAAGTAACGATTTTTTGGACAGATCTTTTGCAAAAGATTGGTCTGATTTCTTCCCCACTGACGCTGTTGCGATAACATTGAAACGGCCAAATGATTTGTTTTCCACCGCAAACACCAGCCACCAATCCTCCACCTCGCCACCCTCCGCGCCCGAGACCAGAAGCAACCGAACGAAGTCGCCGCCGCCCTCCGCGCCCGAGACTAGCAGCAACCGCACGAAGTCGCCGCCGTCCTTCGAGCCCGAGACCAGCAGCAACCGCACGAAGTCGCCGCTGTCCAGTTTTCGGTTAGGAGTTTGTGACTATGCCTTCAAGTGAACGAAAACAAGTGCTTACCTGGCTCAACCAGCAGATGTTTCTGTTGTGTGTATACATGGCGTCGATTGAGTGGGGTACCGACTAATATGAGTGGATAGCGAAACAAGCGGATGACATGATGGCCTGGATTGAATTTATTACATGTACTCGGACACTTTCAGCACCTACTTCTATTGAAAAGAACACAAGTCATTACGAGCTATTTTTCCGACTTTCAGAGAAGCAATTTCGCCAAGCTCTTCGCGTTGAGAAGGCAGTATTCGCAGCGTTACTCGCACTTATCAGTAGTGACGAGGTATTTCATAGCGCGAGCTCGAATCAGCAGTGAGCTGTTCAAATCCAGTTAGCAGTGACGCTAGCAAAAGATTGGTCTGATTTCTTCACCACTGACGCTGTTGCGATAACATTGAAACGGCCAAATGATTTGTTTTCCACCGCAAACACCAGCCACCAATCCTCCACCTCGCCACCCTCCGCGCCCGAGACCAGAAGCAACCGAACGAAGTCGCCGCCGCCCTCCGCGCCCGAGACTAGCAGCAACCGCACGAAGTCGCCGCCGTCCTTCGAGCCCGAGACCAGCAGCAACCGCACGAAGTCGCCGCTGTCCAGTTTTCGGTTAGGAGTTTGTGACTATGCCTTCAAGTGAACGAAAACAAGTGCTTACCTGGCTCAACCAGCAGATGTTTCTGTTGTGTGTATACATGGCGTCGATTGAGTGGGGTACCGACTAATATGAGTGGATAGCGAAACAAGCGGATGACATGATGGCCTGGATTGAATTTATTACATGTACTCGGACACTTTCAGCACCTACTTCTATTGAAAAGAACACAAGTCATTACGAGCTATTTTTCCGACTTTCAGAGAAGCAATTTCGCCAAGCTCTTCGCGTTGAGAAGGCAGTATTCGCAGTGTTACTCGCACTTATCAGTAGTGACGAGGTATTTCATAGCGCGAGCTCGAATCAGCAGTGAGCTGTTCAAATCCAGTTAGCAGTGACGCTTGCAAAAGATTGGTCTGATTTCTTCCCCACTGACGCTGTTGCGATAACATTGAAACGGCCAAATGATTTGTTTTCCACCGCAAACACCAGCCACCAATCCTCCACCTCGCCACCCTCCGCGCCCGAGACCAGAAGCAACCGAACGAAGTCGCCGCCGCCCTCCGCGCCCGAGACTAGCAGCAACCGCACGAAGTCGCCGCCGTCCTTCGAGCCCGAGACCAGCAGCAACCGCACGAAGTCGCCGCTGTCCAGTTTTCGGTTAGGAGTTTGTGACTATGCCTTCAAGTGAACGAAAACAAGTGCTTACCTGGCTCAACCAGCAGATGTTTCTGTTGTGTGTATACATGGCGTCGATTGAGTGGGGTACCGACTAATATGAGTGGATAGCGAAACAAGCGGATGACATGATGGCCTGGATTGAATTTATTACATGTACTCGGACACTTTCAGCACCTACTTCTATTGAAAAGAACACAAGTCATTACGAGCTATTTTTCCGACTTTCAGAGAAGCAATTTCGCCAAGCTCTTCGCGTTGAGAAGGCAGTATTCGCAGCGTTACTCGCACTTATCAGTAGTGACGTGGTATTTCATAGCGCGAGCTCGAATCAGCAGTGAGCTGTTCAAATCCAGTTAGCAGTGACGCTTGCAAAAGATTGGTCTGATTTCTTCCCCACTGACGCTGTTGCGATAACATTGAAACGGCCAAATGATTTGTTTTCCACCGCGAACACCAGCCACCAATCCTCCACCTCGCCACCCTCCGCGCCCGAGACCAGAAGCAACCGAACGAAGTCGCCGCCGCCCTCCGCGCCCGAGACTAGCAGCAACCGCACGAAGTCGCCGCCGTCCTTCGAGCCCGAGACCAGCAGCAACCGCACGAAGTCGCCGCTGTCCAGTTTTCGGTTAGGAGTTTGTGACTATGCCTTCAAGTGAACGAAAACAAGTGCTTACCTGGCTCAACCAGCAGATGTTTCTGTTGTGTGTATACATGGCGTCGATTGAGTGGGGTACCGACTAATATGAGTGGATAGCGAAACAAGCGGATGACATGATGGCCTGGATTGAATTTATTACATGTACTCGGACACTTTCAGCACCTACTTCTATTGAAAAGAACACAAGTCATTACGAGCTATTTTTCCGACTTTCAGAGAAGCAATTTCGCCAAGCTCTTCGCGTTGAGAAGGCAGTATTCGCAGCGTTACTCGCACTTATCAGTAGTGACGAGGTATTTCATAGCGCGAGCTCGAATCAGCAGTGAGCTGTTCAAATCCAGTTAGCAGTGACGCTAGAACGTTTGGGAACTTACGGGAATGGAGGATCCGTTGGAAAACTGGCGCGTGGGTACGGAATTGCTGATGGAGCTGTTACACTATATGCAAAGCGAGTCGTCAAAGCTTTATTTCGTCACTATGAGAAGTATGTCGCATGGCCCAGCAACTTTTCTCGTCAAGTTACGTCTGCATTTTACGGTGCTCGTTTTGGTATGGAGGGAGTTGCAGGTTTCGTCGACGGCACTCATTTCATCTTCAGTCAGAAGCCTGCTGTCGATGGTGAAGCCTACTTCAACCGCAAGAAACGTTATTCTTTAAATGCTATGATCGCATGTGATGGCAACAAGCGTATTACTTATGCGCTTGTAGGCTGGCCTGGGTCTTGTGCAGACAGCACATTGTTTGCTGAATCATAAGTTGCAGCAAGTCCCGACCAGTTTTTTTCTCGTGGTCAACACTTGGTAGGAGACACATGCTACGTCCTATCAGCGCGAATGCTTGTTCCATAAAAAAACCGGACTCACTTCGCCCTGACAACGCTGTCTACAACACTATGCTAGCTTCCGCTCGTGTTGTAAATGAAAACTGCATCGGTCTTCTAAAGAACCGATGGGCATTTCTGAAAGGGATGAGCACGCAAGTCAAAGAAAAGAAAGATTTCAAGTGGGTGAACGAGCAATGTATGACATGTGTCTTACTGCACAACTTCACAATTGACTACAACGATACGGATCCGTTCGGCACAGACGACGAGGAGGACGATGACATTCTAGATGAAAATAATGCACGAGAAACTCAGGCAGGCAGTGAGTTAGAGACAGAGAAAAAGAATCGATGCTAAGGGATATTTTTTAATACCGCCTACTCCAGTGGAATAACCCGATCAATCACACTGAGCGCATCCTCTTCACTGCGGCCTCGCTCGATAAGCTGCATAAACATATCCCTACGTGCTGACAGCTGTGCTTTTGTGTAACGGAGTCGGCGCTGTTCTTGGCGGTCATTTTTCATGCTGCTCCTGCAACGCATGACGAGCTGCCTTTGCCTCCTGCAGCTCGTCCCGACGCCATTGTGACTCAGCTTTCAATCGTTTTTCACTAAACTCCCGAAACGTAGAAGAAAAGTCGCGCTTCTTGGCTTGGTTTGCGTTGTCGATTCCCTTCTCTATAGCCTTCCTTCTAGCAGGCTTTCTGGCTCGAGTTGATGACGCAGTTGCGCTAGCCGATTCTCCTCGTGCTAGCGCTGATTGAGCTGCTGTAACGTTCGCGGTGGACACAACGTTGCCCGATTCCGATGCTGGTTCGGAAAGAGGTCGTTCGTCTACAGCTACGATATCACGGCGAGTCTCGGACGGTGCGGCGCTTGCTGGTGAGGCCTCATCGCATGTACTTCTGTTGGCGGTTTCACTCTCTTCATCTTCGTCGGAGAATGAGAAACTTGGAGTAACGCTGTCAGCACTCGGGCAATTTCAAAGCTCAGACTACCGTCTTACCCCGTATCAGACGCCTAGGCGTTAACTTCGAAGGAGTGCAAAAACGCATCAATACAACAGACCCTCGAGTTAAAAGCATCGCGAAATAGAACGCCTACCTTACCGTGGCATATGTTGTACCGATACCCCCTCCAACAAACCAGCTCTGCTTCGTGGATGACTGCCACCAGAAGTAATACATTTCGCACCCCGACTGCAAGGTGATCTATACGTACACGGACCGGGTTCCAGAAGTCTCTCAAACTTACTCGACTTAGCCCGCTCTTTGCTCTCAAACTTGAAAGGACTCTAGTATGAACAACTTTCGATTCTGGTCCTCCTGACCTTCAGACTTTTGTTCGTACACTTCAATACAACGCCTAGTCTTTGTATTCGAGCACAACGCCTAGTCTTTGTATTCGAACACAACGCCCAGTGGGCTTTCTATTTTATTTAACGCCTAGGCGTCTGATACGGGGTAAGACGGTAGGAGTCAGAATCAGCTCATCATCGAGGATGTTCAATTCTATAAAAATATTAGTGATGCGAGTGGACAGCCTTGCCTGATGCCACTTGAAACCCCCAGTGGCTGGGTTAGTCTCCTGTTCACCATTAATTGCACCTTCGTTCCGCTGTGTATTGCATCTAGTATTGCGCAAATTTCGGTGGAAGTCCCGTTGCTCTCAGAACCGCTAAATAAATCACGGTCGAGTGAGTCATATGTTTTGGCAAAATCAAGTATCAATACTTGAGCCTCCGATAGTTTCACGTTGCCTCTGTATATAAATTTAGCTGCCTCGAATTAGGCACATGTATAGCCCGCCCCGGTAAAAAGCGTGTCATTCACTAGCTGTGCTATGTGTCGTCGTACTCTCCTCACCAGTATGCGACGAAAGATCTTGTAATCGGTGTTTAGCAAAGCTATGGTCCGATAATTCAATAGGTTGCTTGTGTCCCCCCCCCATTACCGATGCTGATTATATACGCATCGACGAAGGTCTTTGGTTGTTCAAGCAGACATTGAATACACGTGTGAGGATAGGTGCCACTTGGTCGCAGTGGTCTTGACGCCAGTCGCTATTGAAATATTCAGGCCTACATGCCTCCCCCTCATACACTTGAGAATGGCAGCGATGACTTCTTCCTCTGATATTCCATTGTCAAAGTCCTTCATTTCCGGAGCTCCCATTTCGCTTTCAGAGTGCCCAGATATTGATCCACACTTTCTTTTTCCCGTGCGGCGCCGTTAAATATTGGCTCCTAACTCTCGGACAGGATGTCCGCTTTGTCACGGGTACCCCGCTGGGATACCCCAACTCTCTATTTGAGCGTGGTAATTATATTATCTCCAAAACGTGTACATATTCGCCGAAATAAATTGATTTGTTAAAGCCCTGGAGGTTCACGCTTTGTTGTTTAATAATACTCCCCGCCTCAGATTTCTTCTGTCGTCCTAAATAGTTTTTTATCCTGCTAAAATACGGCAACATCTTCTGCGCTGCTATACTTACACTTGGTCAATCTCTTTTTGAGTTGTCTGATCTTGCATCTAAGACCCTCCGTCTTTCGTCTCCTAGCAGTGGACTTGAAAATTCCCGCATTTCAGCTGTCAATGAGTTCTTGAATTTGTTCCATTCATGTACCAATTCGTCTTCCGCTGAAGTTGTCATCTTAGTAGTCAATCGCTCCGCTATAAGGATATGCGTAGCCATGAGTGCAAATGGGGGATGTGGGTAGAGATTTGACCGCTTTTATACTCTAAATGGCCCCGATGGAGAATGCAGTTCCGACACCACACCTCTGTGATCGGGGTGACACGGAGAGTCCTCCACGGTCACCCCTCTTTACGCGCTGCATCTGCCACGTAAAACCGATCCAATCTTGATGTTGACACATGCCCCTGGTAGGTATGAAAGTTGTCCGCGTACTCTCATCGTTTTTGTTGTTGTACTGTGAGGGCATGTTGTGGAACCCCGTATCTACTAGCGCCAAAGTTTCTAGCAAATGCTAAAGCCCCACTGCACCGGCATCTTCATGTAAGCTGCCTCCATATCGTTCGAGCTCGTTTTCGATTTCGCAAATATAGTCTCCACCAAGAAGTACCGTCGTTTGCTCAGGTGGTGTGAACGTCTTCAAGTGGTCGAAAAAAATCAATCCTCTCCACACCCGGTGACGGGGTGTATACATTGAGAAACAAGCATTTTTCAGTTTCGATATCTCCACTCTCTATGATCAAAGTTTCGCTCCAGAGGTCTTGTTGCCAAGGGCGGGTCTGCTTTTGAGAAAGTGCAGGATCAAGGTCGCCTTCAAGACTTCGAGCACCTGAGGGTCCAAATTCCAAGACAGTGTCGGGAAACTAGTGGCAGCAGCGAAGAGGAGCTCCTGCAGCTTATCGACGCTCGTTCGGACAACGCCGTCCAGTGAAGTAAGGTCTGGAAGTCGGGCGCCAGCTTGCGGGTTCCACCCGCTCAACTGACGCGCAACTTGTTGTTCTTCGTGCGTTGGGTTCAGCATATTGGAAAACACTTTGCTCACGCGCGACATATTCTAGCCCCCGCGTTCAACAACCCAGTTAGGACTAATATGACTGTCGGCGTTGGCGTGCATGGCCCCACCTCGTCGGAAGGAGTGCGAGGTAAGTCCCTCCGTGAGTCCACTCTCCTTTGCTGCTGGCAGTCCACTAACCATGACTAATAATCTATTGATATAAACTTGAGCACCAGGGGCTGAGTTGACTCGACGTGGCTGTGTCGTCTTGCATGTAGGTTCTCCCTCAAGCTCACGGTCAAGCTGCGCAATCAGGCCCAGCTCGCCATCTTCGTCTTGAACATTGGATGCGGACGGCACAGGTACGGCAGCAAATTGCGGGAAGATGCGAGTTCCTTGAGCAGGTTGAAGGGCGGAAGCGACAGCAAGCACGTGTAACGGGCATGTGAAGAGGTCGTTAGGATCTTTTAGCAGGGAGATACCCTGTTGCGAAGCAGTCTTCACACGTTTTACGCGGAGAAATATCATACCGCCTAGCATATACATAAATATTTGCCAGCTTTAATCTATGGGTGTAATCAATGCAAACGAAATAGAAACCTTGTACGCTTCCTACCTGGGTATACACATATATGAGCTTTTTCCAATTGTTCAGCCTCAGAACCACAACCGTACACGCCACTAGTGCCGCATCCAGGTAGTCGGAGTTGGCGGGAGCGTGCATGTAGAGAGCCGAGATGATAGTCTTTATATATTTCGTAGTACCTGCCGGTGCTTGTTTCGTGACACCTTGCCTCGGCCTCTTTTCGCAATACCGATCTAGAGTTGATAGCATCTTTTGCAGCTTCTTAGAGACACATTGGCTCTGCTGCGGGTATCTGCCAGCCAGTTCTTCACGTTACCAAAGTAAGACAGAACAGTATTTTTGGACAGAGCTACTCCTTGCCTTCCTACTTTTTTCACTAAGAACCATCCATACTTGTCCAGAATGACAAAGAAACTTTAACCTGTGCTGGCCTTAGCAAATACGAGCATGCACTTCTGTGAGCGCTACCTCCTTCTTCACGAGGGAGTGTTCGAAGGACTTCACAGCCGTCGCTCGGCTTCGGTGGCTGTTCACAGGAACTAGCGATGCCCCCGACATGCCTGTGTGCGTCTGAACGTAGAATGGCGTCGCAGATGAGCTAGCGGGGTTGGAAATATGTATTCTATTTGTAGTACGCTTATGGCATACACAGCGCAGAGTCACTTGAGCTGCCCGCTGGGTCCAGTAGAACGGATCGTGGTAGGATGCTACTCCACGAGCACACTATCTGCCGTCATGGAATCCCTTTTGGCGTGTTTGATCAGACCAGCAAAGAGCTTGGCGAATAGTAAACGCTATGTTCAACAAAAAACCGCAAATTTTCGTGTCGCCATCGTGTACAAGCTGCGTGTCTCATCGCGCAGCACCCCTCGTTTCGCTTAGCGCATCGAGTTATTCAGGAATGCTTTAAGATCGGCAGCCATCCGCACAAGTTCGTTCATCCGGGTGCGCACCATACGATGTTATCTTGGCGCAATCGTTGCACGAAACTACGGAAGGAATCTCCGTGCGATTCTCTTTTGGTAGATATTGCGGAAAGTGAATCGGGGCATGGCCACGAAGTTGGAAGGTGTCGCTAAGCGGCTACGTACGGCGCATCGGACGAAATATTTGTCCATGCTGGTACATAACGAGGTAGGAATCTCGTTCAAACGCTGAGGAAAAATCCAATGTGTCACTGCTGTACTGGCTTGCTTAGCTGAGAGCGTATTTTTCCAAGGAGATGTAGCGTGCTCACCACCGTTATGGATGTATAAACCACCACGCCGTATTTTTAGACAGCAGCTCCGCTATAATCGACCAGGATGCAATCTTGACGGCGAAGAGGCAAATACTAGAGACACTCTCGGGTACGCAGGGTGCTTAATCTATATCTCACTGCTGACGCCACACTGGGCTGGTATTACCCCTCAACGATGACGAGTTCTGCTGCGAAGTGGATCTGACAGTGATGAACTTGACCTCTCTCTCTGTTCGACCGGCAAATTCAAGTTCCATTTAAATCGGATAGAAAACCAGATATATAAGAATTACTCGATGGCTATATGTAGATAACGGTGGATTGCGAACTTAAGTGAAATGGGCAGATCATAAATTGCTAGCCAGGGATCTCAACCGAGAAAACGTGGCAGCTTAGTTGAGTCAAGAACAAGTTCGAGCCGACATAGCGCTACCTAACCTGATCCCGCATCAAACGGTGTTACAGGACGTTCGTTCGCCTCAACTGCCCCCCCCCCCCCCAACGAAGGCAAAGAGGTCGGTGGTGAAGCAAGAACAAATCGTACGATGTCTTTACGACGAGGACGGGTTATTGCTAGCTCAGGTGCAATGGGTGGACACCAATGAGATCACAGCAAACCTAGATCCGTCTGACGTTGCGGACTATCAACATCAACAGCGAGGAGGGAGTAGGATGCTAGCTGCCACTATTCGGCCGATAGCATAGCGCTTCTCTGAGCGCTTCACCGCCAATTCCGAGAACGAAGGCGACCGCGTCACTCGCATAAGCGCACTTTGTGGTATCTTTTTTTCGTCAAATTCGGTCAAGGTCAAATTGGATCAACACTTTGTTTTGGTCAACTGGCGGGTCCAATTCGAGATGGGTAAAATTGAATCAAAATGTATCATGATAACAAGGGTGCAACCTATAGGATTTTATTAAAACTCTATTTTGGAATGCGACCCCCCCCTGCAATTCCGTTTTCATATGTTGGCAGGATTTCTAGGCTGCGGCAATTTGCTAACACCTCTATCGAGGTAGATCATACTATGATTCGAGTAATACGACAGTTGCGGAGGAACGACACACGAAATCACGAGCAATGCCACAATTAGCGTACTAACGACCGTAGGACGAGCGAAGTGACGGAAACAAACGTCGTGCATCTAGCTCCAACGACTTCATACTAAACTGGAGCAGGAATGGACTCACTTTTCAAACACTTTCGTAATACACAAGCCTCAAGTTCACACTCCACCCCGCTCTCTTTGACTACAATGGCCACTGAACTGCCTCTCCACTACGACGGATCTAACTATGTAAAGAAACATCAGGGGCGTTTCACATCGAACGAGCTCGATCTCGTCAGCAAAGCCGAACGCAGCTGAACTATGCTAACATACGCTTGGTTCGAGGTGGAATTCGAGAACTCTCTTCGTGGCAGCGGGAATTCACCGCAACCTCAGGCAGGTCTGATACAACCGATGCTTTCTTTGCTGCTTTCCGTGGAGATTTGCGACGTGGTTGAGTCGCAATGTCGTCTACCTTTCTTTTCTTGCCGGTGGTTTCATCTCGGGGCGGATTCTTCTATACCGCGCCAAATCTTGTTTTAAATTCAGCACTCAAGTATGGAGCGAATGTTTTGCGATACACATGTGCAAATTCGTCAGCAGATACAAGCGCGTCGCGGTTCGATCAATAACCAGCAGTGATGCCTCCGACGAGACGATCATCCTTGAGGAAACGCCAGTCGAAACGTTGGCTCACTGGATGGAGAAGAAAATGGAGCGCGCAGTCATCTGATCCAACAAAATTTGCGTTTCAAATTAAAGTGAGGCATAAACAGATTCGAGTGCTTGAGGTGTTGACCGCTCATGCAGTAACTAAACAGTCAATTCAAGCGTATCATGCAGCGAAAGGAAGTCAGGTTAGCACGCTTGAGTGGCTACAAGCCAACTAAGAATCTTTGACGCCGAAATGACGAATGGCGCTGCTCGGCACGGACATTTGGAAGTCGTACTGTGACTGTACAATAATAGGACGGAAGGAAGCTAATCATATGCCATCGGGCTAGCTGCACGCGGGGGATTTTTCAAAGCGATAAAGTGACTATGACGCTCCACTCGAGTGCGCTTCTAATGACAATCATAGGCGGGGAGTTTGAGACAGTCATATGGATGTTCCGCAACTTTCCTATTACTTGGATGGGTTATATTTTTGAAGCCACAGCGCGCGGAGAATCGACCACTGGCGTAGACTTGATGCTTGCGCACTATGTTGCTAGATCAAATATATCAACCTCTACACAATTTTTATTTAGAGATGAATTTAGAGAAACACTTTAAGCCGGTCTTAAGCTATTTTTGGAAGGCGTCCCATGTAGGGCTAGGCGTGGGGATATGCAGCCTCGTTCGAATTTGACCGTAGGGCGCAAATACAATAGACATCGCTACCTTTGTGAGACCCCCACAACACATCGACAGTTTCAATGAGCTAATCATGCGATGTAGGGCGAACTACGCTATGTGGACCATGTAGACGCTCTACTCGAGAACGACATCGGTAATACCCGGGTTTAGCTTTAAGCGTTGTCTAATGCTTTGATTTGGTCACAACAAACTACTTAGAAGCAATGATTTTCTCTGAAAGAAAGTATATATGTATTACTATTAGTTCCTCGTGTTAGTCTCTTTGGGAACATCTACTTCATGGCTTTCGTTTTGCTGCGGCAATTGTTCTCTCCACACGTACACGTAAACTATAGATCGGGACCATAGTCCACCGTTACCGCATCGCCAGCGGTGATCTTCTTCGTCGCGATTACAAGTACCAGCACATCAGTTCAGTGGGCATCTCCACAACTCTGTATTCGGGCGACACGGGTGATTGATATCGCGCGCAATCCCGCCGCACTTGGTCGCGTCAATGTAGACTGTTTTCTTGATCGTGTTCTTGGTTTGTAGTTCCAGATCATATTTGCTTGTCTGCACCTAATCGGCTTCAAAAGCTTAGGTTGTAAGTTCTCCAGAGTAGTTGTCAATAACCGATCCCGCGTAAATAGTATCCGTTGCGACCACACCGAGTCCGACCAGTCCTGTGTCCATCAATTACACGTCATTAGACTCGTGCACACTGTTGCAGCAACGGTCTCCCAAGTGACAGTTATCCGGGGTACAATAGTAACCGGTGCGCGCATTGATACATTGGTTGCGAAAACAGTCGTAAATGCACTCGCATGGTTCGGTCTCGCCAACGTCAGGAAGCTAAATGGGGCGCTCCTCACCCTCTGCAAGCCAATACTCTTCAATCTTCTCGATGGCACTAGGCCATTGAACAGGCTCATCGGCATCAATAACGATCCCTTCTGGTGACGGTGCGCTTGTCTCGGGGCACAAAAGTGACGCTCGTAACGCGTCAAGCGCGTCGTGGTCGCCTGGTAGTCCGAGGTAAGTGTATGCGGCATTCATGTGAACACGTTGAACATTGGCTTGGATTCCCGGTCCTGCTTTTAAGCTTCGTGAAGCGCGGTTTTCGGCTTTGTTTAGGCTTGTATTGAGGGTTGTTTTGTCGCTTCCCCGTCTCTTTGTGCTCATGGTACATTAGCACGGATGATCGGGCGCGAGCTGGTTCTATTTGCAACTCCATCTTGACGCTGGACTCGATGCTCCCGCTTAGGGCGGCTCTGCTGTAGAAGCCGCCGTCACTGGAGGAGCGCGACATGGGCTCTCTTCCTACACGGTACGTTCGGGACTGGGGATTGATTGGTGGCACCCTGTCTCGTGTATTTCACACAACATGTGCTTATGTGATTTTCAAGGATGGTTGTGCGATACATGTACAGCTGCGTTCTCGTCAAGATGGGGGTGAATGGAAACCCAATTTTCTACTTTGATGTTTGCGTCATCTCACATCTCAGATGCCGCCGCACGCCGGGCATATCCCCGCGCTCTGGGGTCTAGACTTGAAACGCAGTTGCTCCAGCCTTCTCGAGGTCGTTTTGCGTGGCGGCGGGCCGGGCAAGAGGCGACCGAGCCGATGGTCGCTCGAGATCAAGAGAATGACATACCCCGGCACGGCATCCACTTCCGGGCTAACGCTAACATTCTCACGCAGATTAGCGAGCTGGAGTGGTCCTTCGACGCGGAGAATGAGTTGGACCCGTACGCGTTCAAGCGACTGGAGGAGCAGCACGAAGAAGAGAGCGCAGCCAAACAGAGGCCCATTTTCTCCGCGTGTACCGCTACTACCCGACGCTCAACGAGGTCTTTGGGCAGGACAACGACAAGAGCATCCGCGCGCGGTGGGGCTACTAGCGGCCGTTCTTCGTCAAGAAAACGCAAGCTGCAGGGGTCCGTGGACAACAACGTGCAGGCACTGGGCCCAAGAGGGTGCCAGCGGAGACGCAAGTGCAGCTCGGTGGACAGAACAGTGTGCAGCAACCCGCTCCGATAGTTGCTACGCCGCTGGTGCACCTGCCGTGAGAAGCACCTGAACTTCAAAGACCGATATTATGAACCAAACAGTGAGTTTTGAGGACAACAATTAACGCATTGAGCCCGACAGGCTGGGCCTTACAAGATAAGGCCAATTCCTTATAGTGGACCACACAACATAAGGAAATATATACTTGGTTTTTGTATTAGCTCTTACAAACCTGAAGTCAACGAGGGGTAGGTGACGTATCCTTGCTTTCCGGATTTGAATATAGACGGTACTATAAGAAAGGACAACCGCAGATCAAATCTTATACTGCATATTGCATATGCAGTATAAGAGACCGTTGGCAGGGCGCCACTCGATTTTCACTCATTTGAAGATTCGCCGACTCGGACACACACGCTGCCATTGAAAATGGCGTTTCAAGGAAGATAGCGCAAGCTGAAGAAGGGTGACTGTCGATGAAGCTGACGGGACAATATCAACATTGGTAAGGCAGCTATAAAGTATATTGTACTGTGCACTATTCTAATTGTATTGTGACCAGCGGCACAAGGCGAAGAAGGTGATGCGAACGGGTCTGCGAATGTGGCAAGGCATTGACGCGCTGCAGAATATACGACAGCCGGCAAGCTCACCGCGCCCGATTGTACGTATAGCCCACGGAGCATGCTACAAATGTGAATTAGGCTAATTGTGCTTATTGTTGTTAGGTTTTTCAGTCCAGGTACAAGCAGAGAAGCGACGCCAGGTCCTGCAGATGGTTCCTTCTACGCCTGCCTTAGGCCCTGGTTTCTCCGTCGGTGTCTGGTTCTGGGGATAAGTGCGAACTGTTTTGATTGGTCAGACGTTTATCCCCAGACGCCTCCATTATTCTCACCCCTTGGGGGGTGGGAATAAATATGTGTGTTTATTCTCCGATATAAATCGTTTATAGAGGCAGACAGAAGCAAGTGCGGTTGGCATGGAGCAACCATACGAGGACGACGACGCAGCCGCAATTGTACTGCTGCACGCGATGCTAGCAGCGGGGACTGCTGTGGCTACAGCACGCATTCGGGCGGACATTACGAACGAACTCACAGTGACCAAGCTAGGTTTTGACAAGCTCCTGACATCTACTCGCTAGAATGCATGGTTCCGCGAGACTTGCGATGCTCCCAGCGTAATTTCAAGTGAATCTGTGAAGTTTTCCGCCCTCACGCAACTCCAGAGCTACTCCAAGGCCGGGAGCATTCTTTTGAAAAGAAGATGGGTTTGCTGCTTTTGTATCTAGCGTCATCGGGTAGTATGAAGGAGGCAGGGATCGTTTTGGGCATTTCGAAGACGTATGCAGTGTATACTATCAACGAGAGGCTTCGAGTTATTTGTGGTCAGGCTGGAGACCATATTCGACTGCCGTCGAGTACTGAAGAGTGGAGAAATATTATGGATGGGTTCGCTGCTGTGCGAGGATTTCCGTATGTGTGTGGGGCGGTGGACGGCTCCCTTTTTGAAATTGCTCGCCCAGCGGAGTATGAAGGCAGGTATTGCAAGGACTACTGTCCTGCAATTAATTTGCAAGCTTTGTGTGACTCGCGACGTCGTTTCATGGACTTTGATATGTGTCCTGCCTGGGTCGTACAGTGACAAGAAGACGTGGAAAGCTTCGAAACTGGGCGCGTCGGTGCAAAACGTACTTCCTCCCGGCGCACATTTTCGTGCTGACGCTGGTTACACACTGAGTTGCGAATTGCTCACGTCATATATTCCTCGAGAAGAAGGCGGTCGCCTTTCTCGCTGTCAAGAGCGTTACAACTATACTCACAGCGCGACACGTATGACAATCGAGTGCGAGTTTGGGATGCTGAAGCAGCAATTCAGGCTCATTAGGAGGCAGCTAGAACAAAAGTCTACAACCAACTGCACGAGAATGATTTGCACAATATCCTGATCGAGCTTGAAGATGATACGGTGGATCGCAATGAGCGCGATGACCCTAGTACTATGTTGGGAATGGGGCTGCCTACCGACAGGCGGAACATTTGTAGGATTAAACGCGATGAGTTAGCTAGTCTATTCCATCCGTAAATAAATTGCACTAGTTCCATCCGTGAACAAATTGCACTAGTTTTCACCTTTGAGGGTGCAAATGAGCTCATGAATTGCTGCTGTTTGCTGCTTCAGCGCATCCTCTTGACGGGCGAGAGATGCAATCACATGCTGAGCGAGGATGAGGTCGCTTGGGGTAGCTGGGGCGGCGGCCGCAGTTGCAGCCGCCTTTTCTTGCATGTCTTCACCAACCGCCCTCACACCGTCAGCTAAAGCACGCAAGTCAAATACACAAGCGTTCAAATTGTGAGAGTTGCAATACGTTTATATAGCCATAGATTAATCAAGCATACCTTCTTCGACGCACTCGCCGTTCGTCTTCTTCCGCTTGTTACAAGTACTTCCTGAAATGGCCGTGCCGTCATCGTTCAATGTGCCTCCGTCCACGTCGGAGTCGTCGTACTCGTTTGTGCCGTCACAGAGTGACATGTTCTGCATCCCCGGGTTGGGTGTCCAGTGCTCCAGCATCAGGTCCAGACAATGAGGAGGGGTAGCCTTGGGAGCATTACCAGTAGCGTTGCGCTCCTCGCAATGCATTCCTCACTTTTTCTTGAGCCACTTAATCTATATGCACGGATACATTCATCGTCAATTAGAATCAATTTTCTTATCAAACATAATTAGCTGCCAATAATTAAATAGTCAGGACTAGGGTCAGCTTATCGCTATTACCTTGGCCTTGCATTGCTTAACGGTATATCAGCCTTGTTAACCAGAGTGACGACAAGGATCCATGCAGCTCCTACATGGACGTGGTTGCGTGCACGCGTGAACTCCTCCTTGACAGTAACGTATCTGTAAACAACGAGGGCATCGAAGGGTTAGATGTGTCTACCTTAGTTAGAACCCCACCATTAAAGCTTACCTCACTGTGAACAGTATCTCTGTTGAAGACGTCGTCCACAGCTCCGTGTCAGTTTTCGCGGGGCGTCCACGCTTGGGCTTGGGCTTTATGGGTGCCACAGGCGTCTCCGTCGAGGATCTCTCCGCCGCCGCCGTCGCAGTCCCGGGCGTCGCCGCCGAAGATGCCTGCATCTCCGCCCTGGTTACCAGTGTCTCGGCCGTGGGAGTCGCCGTCGTAGTCGTGGCCGTCACCGTAGTAGTCTTGGGCGTCGCCGTCGAAGGCCGCGCAGGTACTGGAGTGGTCCGCTGGGGGAGGGACCCAGCATCTGCGGCGGGCGCCAATAGCAGCTCCATCAAGCGTCCGGGCGTCTTCACCATGACGGGCAGAGAGCGAATTTCCAGCTGGGCTCTAACTGGGCTCAGCCCACCGGAGCCATCAGAGTGCAGAAGAACAAATGAGCCGTGAAAACGAATTTGACAGGATATGAAATATTGCTAAAAGTTCTCCAGCCCCAGCAATCAGAGCATTACGTCGGAGAATTATTACGTCAAATATCTTTAATCCCAGACACCGACGGAGAAACCAGGGTCTTACGAGCTACATGACACTACACCAATAACGACGGGGGTATTCGAATATAAGCGCAGAAGGTAAACTTCTATATGATTGTACTTCTGTAACTAATCATGTATTATCTTGTTTATATCGTATTTTAGACTCACATGTTAGTCGCCGGAACTTGGATCCGGGTTTTAAAGTTGCGGCGCATCTGACGAATCCGATGCGAAGGATTGTTCCCAGTAAATGTGAAGCTCGTCAGACTGAACGAGGAATCGAAAGGGAGGCCACAAAATGATGACCAGTCTTTATAGGTTGGTTATATCCAGTATGTACATGTTATGCGTTGTGCTAACTTGTATCTTCCATTCAAATTGTTTAGAAGATGGAGCCGGGCACCATGCATGAAGACTATCCTCAGCTGTACTCCGATGAATTCGGCTCCACAGCTTTGACACTGTCTACAGCCTTAACCCCATCAGAATTTCTGACAGACTGAGCTGCTGGAGCATACTGCTGCCGAATCACTTCAATACCAGTATCGTCGGAAGGGTAGAGAGCTAGTAAGGCTTTCAAGCCACACGATACTTGAAGCACCCCAAATACATGTATAATCATTTGATAACAGTGAATATATGGCAGGTGTGTCTTCGGACACACCTGCTAATTATTTTACACCAAAGTATGGTTTGCTTTATGGTACATTCCGACAGTTTCCTATATTGTATCATACAGGGTTAAAGTTCATTGTGAGAAGCGAGAGAGCGGGCTGGCTACGAATCGAAATTACGCTCTAGCCGCTGATGAGTGGAAACCTGGAAACCCTATTCAGATAATAGTAGCCCAATTCAGGTTGTTCCGCTCCAGTGTATGACACCAGTCCTAGCCTAACGGCACACTAGTGCCCGTGCCGATGCTTGGCGGCAAGCGTGCAATTCGCGCGCGGGCACCGGTACATCAACAAGTGGAAGGAGAGGAAGAGAGAAGTGGTGAGTAAGTAAGTGATGAGTCCACGACGGCCCGGCGTCCGCCCATCCCCCCCCCCCCCCCTGTACCATGGCGACTGATTGAGCAGCTGGCGACGTCCGTCCAAGCAACGGCTCTATCACTCGACTACACTGACTTTGCAGCCCGACATACACGATAAGTACGTAATAGTGTATAGTTGATAGTGCAAAAGGTGGACCATACACGACAGCGAGAGTCGCGTCTCTCGATGGTTAGGTTTTCCACCCGTCTATACAATATACACGATACCGAAATATATCGAGCTTTGTATTAGAACCCTTACCGCACATACACGTTAAAGCACCTAGGGTTTAGGGTCCAAGGGGGGGGGCGGTCCTACCTCGGGCTCAAGGGGTTTATCGTGGTTAAAAAACGATATGGCACTGCACTATCGCTGTGTGTCGTTCATGGTTGCTTTCACATTCCCTCGTGTCGGTACGTTTTTCTACGTGGTCGGGATGCTGGACTAGCAAACAAGTGGTTTGATGCAAGTGTTCTACAACTCCTATGTGCACCCGTTAGATGCGTGCAAAAATAAATTGTGGGTATTCCCAGTTACGTCGCAGACGATAGTGCATGTACCGCGATTTGATCAAGTTTCAAGTGATTCTGCCGCGTCATAGTGTACCCCCTTCACTCTAATTAGTCGAACTTCGAAAATAGTTATGCTCTCGCACTTTTTCATGTCACCACCAACACCGATTTTTTTCAAAACCGCTGAAAACTTCACAAAGACTGTTGGTTTGTAGTTGAAGGCAAATGCCGAAGCGAGTAGATTAGATCGCTTAACTCTGTCTTTCAGGTCTCTCCTACTAGTTCCGGTTGGTCTACAACCACCGAAGTTGATCAGCCAATCCTGGGGCGGTTCAACATGAACCGCTCCCACGGTCCGAACGGCTTGCCGAACCGTGCAACAACGGTGGACTTCAACACTCCCACTCACCGCTATGGCACGGTGACCTTCTCCTTGATGCCGTTCCCGTCGCGCAGGAACTTCAGCGTCTTGGTTCCGAGAGCCTTGGTCAGAATCTCCGCCAACTGGTTCTTGGTGTCGACGTACTCGACCTTGACCGTTCCGCGTTCCATGTTCTCTCTGATGAAGTGATGACGAATGTCCACGTGCTTCGTCCGAGCGTGGTAACCAGCGTTCTGCGCCAGAGCGATCGCGCCCTGGTTGTCTTCCCAGATTGTTGTAGCGTTCCGCTGAAGCGTTCCCATGTCCGTTAGCATCGCACGCGTCCACAGTACTTCTTGAACGCACAAGCTCAATGCCATGTACTCAGCTTCGGTCGAGCTGAGAGCAACCGTTCTCTGGAACTTCGACTTGAACACCACGGGGGCGTTCCCGATCATAACCATGACACCCGAGACGGGACGCCTGTCGTCGAGGTTTGTACCCCAATCCGCGTCCGAGTACGCCTTGAGCGTCACATTGTGCGTACCACCTTGGTAGATGATTCCGTGTTGGCGTGTCGACTTGAGGTAGCGTAGCACACGCACTGCAGCGTTCCAGTGTTGCTGTCCAGGGTATTCCAGGAAACGCGAAAGCTGCGTGACCACGAACGCGATGTCCGGACGCGTACACGTCGTGATGTACAGCAGGCAACCAATCAGAGAACGGTACGGTTTCGACCGCATTGCGTTCTGCTCTGCATCCGTTCCTGGCGACTGCGGCTTCGATAACTTGAGTCCAGCTGCGCACGGGTTGTCCACAGGCTTAGCGTTATCCTGCCCAAAGCGTTCCACCACGTCGTCAATGTACCGCGTCTGCTTGATTTTGAGCGTTCCAGCCGTCATGTCGTGGTCGATCTCCATTCCCAAGATGAACTTGGCCGGTCCGAGCTCCTTCATCTTGAAGGCGTTCTTCAGCGCGTCCTAAACCTCACGGATATCCTCGCTTGTCTTCTCCGCAATGATCATATCATCGACATAGAGACATACGTAGATGAAACCGTTCTTGGAACGCTTGACGTAGACGCATTGATCTGCGCCGCAACTCTTGAAGCGTTCCCGAGGAATACTCGATGGATGATCTTGTTCCAGGCACTTGCAGCTTGCTTCAAACCGTAAATTGCCTTGTTCAGCTGGCACTGATAGTCCCTACCGTCTTACCCCGCACACTGCGCCTGGGCGCTCTATTCGAATATTTGAATTTCGAAGTTGGAGATAAAAATTCGATTATAACGCTCGTTGGAATATAACGCCGAACACCGTTCTCGGTTAAGTTCGGTTCTACTGTCAACCAGTGATTTGGTCCAAGTCGAGTACGGGCGCGCTTGCCACTCGTTCTAACTCCGACGACGCGGACATGTATCTTCAAGTACACCGGTCAAAACTTGCTAATAGCAATAGCCCATCTTGCTTTGTTTTAATGGGATATGAGCGCACAACTCGAGTAAATGGATTCGCAACATTGATCTACATAAAGAGGGAACTGGAAACAGACGCCAAATCCCTAAACGTTTGCAGTCAGTTGTCCGGAGGTTTGGACAGTTTTGTCCACTTTATATGAACGTTTTGGTGATTTGTGGGTATAGGCAAAACGTTGACAGGCCTACCAGCAGCGTAGGTGGGTCAAGCCTTCACCACTGGCCTAGATTTTTGGACCCAAGACGGCATCCTTCAAAGATTGTATAAAAATTCGTTGCACAACGCCTAGGCGCTCTATTCAAATATTTGCCTTAAGTGTTCCAATTCGTTGCATAACGCCTAGGCGTAGTGTGCGGGGTAAGACGGTAGCGTTCTCAATGTCAACGGGTACCTCCATGTAGACACGGTCCTTCAATTCACTGTTGAGGAACGCTGTGTCTGCGTCCAACTGTTCCATCCGGTACTCGTAGGCGGCGCAGACCGAGAAAACGACTCGGATCGAGTTCATTTTCGCCACCGGGGAGTACGTTTCAAAGAAGTCAATGCCGTACTTATGCTTGAAACCCTTGGCCACTAGCCGTGCCTTGTAGCGTACCACGCGACCGTACTGGTCACGCTTCTTGGCAAAGACCCACCTGCAACCGATGGTACGGTTGGCCGTTCCTCGTGGCACAAGTGTCCAGGTGCCGTTCCGTTCATGTGAGAGCAGCTCTGCATCCATGACCTCACGCCATTGCGCTGCGTCATCACTAGCCATTGCCTGCGCGTGCGTCGTCGGAATGTCTACTGCGTCCCCAATACTTGCAGCGTACGCGAGAACGGCTTCTGCGAGAAGACCGTCTTCATCGATCCTGGCACGCTTCGGGGAGGGTGGTCCATCACTTCCTTCTGACTTCCGTTCTTCCTCAGCATCCGTTCCATCTTCATGAAGGAACACTGGCTCACGAGCACGTCTGGAACGGTGGACCGGAGGATGGAATACCACTCGATCGTCCTCAAACCCGGTCGGTGGGGCACGGTACGGAGCCAGCTCTAGTCCAGTGGGGGCGGGTCGTTCCTCTGCCAATAGCAGTGGTGGAGCTGGGTCCTGCTCCGGTTCCACGCTTTCCATGCTTACGTCCGGCGCGTCGTTCTCAACACCTTCCATCGGTTCCTCCATTGGGGGCTGGCGTTCCACCGGTGCAGGCGTGACTGCATCATGAGCGTCCTTGCTGACGTGGATGACCGCTCCGTTCCGGGCCGGCAGCGTCTCGTAGATATCGTCTACCTCACGCTCGTCCAGCTTTACAGAGCGTGTCACCTTGACCTTGGAAGCGTCCAAGTCGAATACGCGGTACCCCTTGACGTTCTCGGCGTACCCGAGGAACATGCACCTGAAGCTCTTGGGTTCCAGCTTCGTCCTCTTCGCCTTGTCGATGTGCGCGTACCCATGCGATCCGAACACGCGCAGGTGCTCCAGCGTAGGCTTCACCTTGAAACCCAGTTCGTACGGTGTCACACTCATGTTCTGCGTATTCGTGGAACGGTTGATGAGGTACACCGCCGTACTCACTGCTTCAGCCCACCATTCGGTTGGAACGCTCTTGTAGTGGTCTGCTTCATGCATCCGCCACACAAAGTCGGGAACGCTTGTCCAACACCCGGGATACCGTTCGTGGCACGCTGTGTCTTGACCAAAGCGTCCTTGTTGGGATGTCCCATGCGGGCGTGCCAAAGCTCCCACTGGCTGTCAGCCCCAGCGTACTCGACAAACCGCGCCTCTTCCTGGTCGCAGTCTAGCACATATGCTCTGCCGACCTTCTTGCCCAATGCAATAGCACTAGCATTCCTCCAGATGACACACGAGGAGCGCTGGAACTCAACGTTCAGACCGTGTTCCGCCAGCTTCCCCACCGACAGCAGACGTCTGTCGAAACCCGGGATGTGGAGAACGTCCACCATCTTGATTCGATTCTGGTCCAGACCGAGCAAGCGTACCGTTCCTCGACCTTCCACGGTCATCTTCTTGCCGTCCGCAATCGTGACCTCCATGGTAGTATTGTAACGGGCTGGTTACGGTTACATAAGTAGGTAGAAAGAGTTACATAAGTAGGCAGGAGCCTCATGGCTACATACACAAAAATAGGTACAAGCACACGGCTAGCGTGTGCGCTGTTGTCATTACCTGATTGGATGGAAGTGGGGAGCCAGACCCATTTCAGCCAATCAGGTATCGACTTAGATTTGAGTGGTTCACAAAGAGAACGGGAGCCCCCGCTCCCGTTCCATAAATAAACAGAGTTAAATTTGCCCCAAACCTGACACTTGGTTCTACTATGGCGAGCTTCCTCTTGCATCTATAGTGTACACTAGTGACGGTACTTCTTACCCCGTTACACCTGGTAGCACTTCGTAGTCCTTCCAATGACCAAGTTCGAGATGAGTGAAGACACGCCGTCGGCGATGACCCTGGAGCACACGGCGTTTCCCCACCTCACCACTGTTGAGTGGCAAGCGCTACACCGCCTCGCGGCGGTGTCCGGAGAGTTCTTCGTCACGTCGCTGCTGAGCTCAGCGACCCCCGACCAACAGCGCCAAGCCATCCAAGAATTAATGGAGCGCGAGCTCGCCGAAGCGAAGCGGCGAGTACCAACTCCCTCGCACTCCTCACGGCACGACGCCGTGAAGATGGAGACGTCGTCCTACTCCGGCGCCGGACAAGACCGTCTCCCACTGAATCGCTGGTTCCGCGAGATCGACATCGCGATCGCTTCGAGGTTGATCGAAGCGCCGACGGCGAGAGACAACTTCCTGTTATCTCGCCTCTCCGGAAAGGCCAAGAATTGGGCCCTTGGCAAGCTCGAGATGCGTTTCCGACTCTGGAGAGCCTCCAGAGTGACCTCCGACTGGCGTTCGAGCCTCCGCAAGACGAGTCGCGCACGCGTGCGAACGTTCTTCGCCCTTCGGCAGGGCAAGATGTCCATGCGCGACTACGTGCAGAAGACCCGTCACCTGGTTTCGTGCATCGTCACGAACCCGATCGACGTTGCCTCCCAAGGGCACATCTTCATCTTCGGGATGCGTGAGGGCATGACACGGTACTGCCTCACGCGAGCGGAGCCGTCGACACTCGAAGCTGCGTTCGCACTCGCGCTGCGTGAGGACTACACGGTCGCGTCCTCCTACGCGCGAGCGCCGACGCCGGACGCTCGGGCCTCCGCGCCCGAGCCCATGGAGATCGACGCCATCGAAGCCGAGTCGAGGTCGCGGTCGACCTCGACTGCACGTGGTCCAAGGTTCAACAACGACAACCGCCCGCGCGACGGTCGCCCACTGGTCTGCTACCGCTGTCGCAAGTCCGGTCATCGCGCAGCGGTGTGTCGCGCGCCAGCTCCAGTCCTGGCAAGCGCTGAAGTCGTCGGCGAGGCCGACGACACGTTCCCGACCGCTCTTCCAAAAAACGGTCGGGACCAGTAGGTGCGGGGCGCCCTACTGGTTGGAACGGAGGTCCGGGTCCCCCGGTGGCAACCCGACCTCCTAGCCCCCCCCCCCCCCCGTGCTTTACGCACACTTCAATGCCACCACCACGAACGGCGACTCGAGGCTGATCCTCATCAGTCTCCACGTCGCCGGCGCGGAGCGTCCGCTCCGCTCGTTGCTTGACTGCGGGGCCACGAACAACTTCATTCGTGACGATTGCCTCGCTCTCCTCCCGCCGCATGTGCGTGTGCGGGAGGGACCGGGCGAGATCGTCGTGAAGTTGGCCGACGGCAAGCCCCACCGCGCTTCGCGGCGGGCTGTGTCGTTGGCGTATGCCCTCGACGGCTTTTCCACCAACGACGACTTCCTGGTGATCGAGCTGAACTACGCCTTTGACTGCATCTTGGGGATGCCGTGGCTCGCTCGCTACCAGCCGGAGATCGACTGGTTAGCCCGTTCGGTTCGTCGGTGCGTCGGCTACAATGTCAGTGAGGTGTTCACTCACCTACTCGTCGCCCCGTCGCGCCACGTCGCAGTCGTGGATCGGACATCCACGACACAACCCCCACCACGAGAGAGCGATGGCCCTCGATGTGTGGAGTGCGCGGCCTCCGTCGTTGGTCCAGTCAGCAACCCGCCCTCGCGAGCGTGCGAGGGCCTGAAGAGAAACACGGTCGAGCAGTGGCTCCCGTACGAGAACTACGCGGTCGAGCAGGGGCTCCCGCACGTGAAGAACGCGGTCGAGCAGGGGCTCCCGCACGTGAAGAACGCGGTCGAGCAGAGGCTCCCGCATGTGAAGAATGCGGTAGAGCAGCGGCTCCCGCTCGAGAACGCGACGGTCGAGCAGCGGCTCCCGTTCGCTGATGATTCCGTCGCGCAGCAGGACCTGCGCGACACCGGCATGGTCGAGACTGAGCTCCCATGCCTAGAGGAGGGTGAAGTGTCATCCAGCGAATCCTCATCCAGCGAGACTTCGGCCCCGAGCAGTGGCTCGAGGCGACTGAGGAAGTCCAAGCGCAACCGATCCGGACGCCGCCGTCTGCGCCGGAGGTCTACCGCGGTCGACCAGGCTCCGTCGAGCGAGATCCTCAACGTCGTCGAGTATTCGGAGGGCTCTCCGAATCAGGTTCGCGCGATCGAGGTGGCGAATCCTCCCACCGACGAGGCGACCATCACGCGGCTTCCAGGCCTCTCCTGGAAGCCTTTCCTGCGCGACCTGAAGGCTGGTGAGATCGAGCAAGTGTGTCTCCTCACCGGCTCCGACCAATCCGACGTGCTTGCCAACGCAGTCAGCGACGACACCTCGTCGTCGCGACCGAAGGCGGCTGAGCCGAAGTCCTTTCGCGAGGCACGCTTTGCTGCGCAGTCTTGGCAGGCCCTCCAAGACTCGAACAACCCCGTCTACTCGCTCGCACGCGAGTTCGAGGACATCTTCCCCGAGAAGATTCCAGCGGAACTTCCTGCTGAGCGAGGCGTCCGGCACGAGATCGACCTCGTGCCCGGGTCGAAGTACTGCGTGACGCGGCAGTGGCCACTGCCGCGGGATCAGGTTCAAGCCATCGATGAAATCTTCGAAGGCGGCCGCAAGGCTGGCCACGTGCGAGAGAGTATCTCTCCGCACTCGAGTCCGACGTTCTGCGTGAAGAAGGCGACTGGCGGGTGGCGCATCGTCCACGCGTTCAACAAGTTGAACGACGCCACCATCCCCGCGCAGACGCCTATCCCCCGGAAGGACATGATCCTCGACACCATGTCAGGCAGTGTCATCTACAGCGCGATCGATCTGACGGACGGCTTCTATCAGATCCTGATGAGAGAGAGCGATATTCCTCTCACGGCCGTCAGCACTCCCAGCGGCATGCTCTGGGAGTGGCTAGTGATGCCGCAGGGTTTGAAGAATGCGCCGGCCACCTTCAACAGGATGGTTTCGCATGTGCTGCGTCCGCTCCGTGCTTTTGCACCGAGCTACTTCGACGACATCTTTGTGCACAGCCGCGCTGAGGACGGCCTCAGCGCCGTCGACGTACATCTCCGGCATCTGCGCAAGGTTTTCGAGAAGATGCGCGAGAACAAGTTGTATGCAAACCTCAAGAAATGTGTATTCTGTGCGCCGGAGATTCCGGTGTTAGGCTGCTACGTCAGCAAGAGCGGCGTGCGCGCCGATCCTGAGAAGATCTCGTCGATCTGTTCTTGGCCGACGCCCAAGAACCAGACGGAGCTGCGTCAATGGCTGGGCCTCGCGAATTACCTTCACAAGTACACGAAGGATTACGCCGGCCTGATCCAGCCGATGTCTTCGCTGCTGAAGAAGGACGTGGCATGGAACTGGCGTCCTGAACACCAGGACGCATTCGACGCCGTGAAGAAGAGCCTCGCGTCTGCGCCTGTCTTGATGCTGCCCGACACGTCAAGACCCTTCCACGTGGTGTGCTACGCGAGCGACTTCGCCATCGGTTGCGCCCTCATGCAGTTTGATGCTGAGGGCCGTGAGCGCGTCGTGAGTTATCAGTCACGACAGATGAAGCCGGCGGAGAAGAACTACCCTGTCCACGACAAGGAGCTCCTCGCGATGCGCAACGCTCTGATCAAATTCAGAGTGTACCTCCTCGGTGAGCAGACATTCGCAGTTTACACGGATCATGCTTCGCTACGGACGGTGATGAAGAGCCCGCATCTCTCTCAGCGCATGGCGCGATGGCTCTCGTTCTTTGCCGAGTACAACTTCGTCGTGCATTACAAGCCGGGCAAGAATAAGATTCTTGCCGACGCGCTGTCCAGACGGCCCGATTTCGATCCTCGGCGCTTGACGCGTCATCAGGATATCCCTGACGACGATGACGACGATGATGACTGCGCGACCTGCGTGACGCTGGGCATCAACGCCACAGTGTCAAGCCCCGTTCTGCCGCTGCGTCAGCAAATTGCTGACGCGTACGAAGAGGATGCCTTCTACGCTGCCATCATCCGGTATCTGCGTAATCCAACAGCAGACACGCTTGCCAAGTTGACGCGCCCAACGCGTGATGCGATCACGCGTTATGACCTCGACGGTGATCTTCTGACGTACGCCATCGACACATTCGACACGCCGCGTGTCGTCATCCCCGCGGATGACGACCTTCGTGCTCGTCTGGTGCACGAGTACCACGATGCACCCGCCGGTGGTCATCTCGGGCGCCAGAAGACGTTCGCGGCGCTCTCACGTGACTTCTTCTGGCCTCGCATGTACAAGTGGATACGGAAATGGGTCCGTTCCTGCGAGATCTGCCAGCGTGTGAAGCCTGCAGCGTCCAAGCAGGCTCCGCTTCGTCCGCTTCCCATCGCCACGAGCGCGTGGCGATCTGTCAGCATGGACTTCATCTTCGGCCTTCCACGTGACGCCGAAGGCCGCACCGGTGTTCTCGTCTTTGTGGATCGCTTTAGCAAGATGGTCCATCTTGCTCCAGTCGCGGCAGAAGTGACAGCCGACGAGTCGGCCGAGTTGTTCCTCGACCTGGTGTTCCGCCACCACGGCCTGCCGGAGTCCATCGTCTCGGATCGTGACCCCCGTTTCACATCCGCGTTCTGGACGCGGCTGTTTGCGCTGCTGGGCACCCGCTTGCTTATGTCCACGGCGGCCCATCCAGAGACGGATGGGCAAACGGAGCGTGTGAATCGCGTCCTCGAGGACGTATTGCGTAGCTACGCAACGTCTTTCGCCTCTTGGAGTTCCTTCCTGCCGATGGCCGAGTTTGCACTGAACAACTCGACCCACGCGTCGACAGGCCTGACGCCGTTCTTCGTGAACAACGCGCGGCACCCGCGCGTTCCAGCCCTGCTGGCCGTCCGAAGCTCCAATGCAGCAGCGGTCTCCACTCTTGGTGGGGGAGGAAGGGCACCGACATCGAAGTCAGTGCAGGAGTCGAGTGATCAACCACTGCCCCAGCCGGCTGAGTCCAACACGCAAGACTCAGCAGTTGAGGGCCACGCACTTCACGGCGTGGCATACGAGGAGTTCTTCGCAGTCGACGCGGCTCCGCCCGCCGCGTCCGCCGTCGCCAACTTCGCCCCGAAAGCAGCTCCGAGGCCGATCGACTCTGCAGCAGTGTCGGAGTTTCTACTTCACCTTCAAGCCGTCACGCGGTTTGTGCGTGACGCGCTCCAAGCTGCTGTGGATCGACAGAAGATGAATGCAGTTTGTGCGTGACGCGCTCCAAGCTGCTGTGGATCGACAGAAGATGAATGCGGGGCCGGAAGAACATGTCGTCCTTCCGGCGAGGCGAGCGAGTACTCCTATCTACGGATGGCATCCAAGGCACGGCTGTGACGAACTTGGGTGCGAACAAACTCGCGCCACGCTTTATTGGACCGTTCAAGATTTTGAAGGTTATCGGTGATGCCTATACACTGGGCATTCCTACTGCGATGCGCCTCAAGCCCTTCGTTCCTGCGACGATCCCTGCACCGGAGGCCGAGCTTTCGCGGCCGGCGCGTAATCCGAACCGCCCTGCTGTCGACGCTGACGCCGAGTCGGCAAGGGTCCTCGCTCCTCACGCGAGGGCGTCGCCGAGCGTGACACGAGGGACTCCAAGTGACGAAGCCACTTCGACATCACGCGCCGGACCTGCTTCGATCGAGTCGCAGCAGTCTTCGCAGCCGCAGTACGCTCGCGCACAGGCTCAGGGAGGTTCTGAGCCTCCATCGCGCTGCCCCTCGCCTGATCGGTCCTCTGCTCGTTCGTCAGGCGCTCCGAGTGACGTGTCGATTCGGAGCAACGAGACCCTTCGACAGTCATCGAAACCGCCAAAACTGCCGCGCCCCTACGAGACGACCTTTCGCCGAGATGGTCCGCCCCCGCTTGTCGATGCGTCAGGCGCTCGGCGCTGGATTGCCGAGCGCATCGTGGATCATGAGACGCGCAGGACACGCGCAACAGGCACGTCCCGTCGAGCGCGTGCGACCGAAATGTTCTATCGGGTCCGCTGGCTTGGATTCCCGCCAGCGGAGGACACGTGGGAGCCTCGTAAGCGTCTGATGGAGGACATACCAGACGTCGTGAAGGAGTACGAGGCCACGCTCGCACTGATCTCCGACGACGACAGCTCGGAAGATGATCATGACCTCGTGAGCGTCATCGCTCACGAGTATTTGCGGCGTGAGTCCCCGGGCGACGACGACGCCATTGCGACCGGCATCAGTGACGAAGCTCCAGCCAACAGTCGCGACGTGAACAGTCGCGTACAGCCGCGACCCCAGCGATGACGATCACGCCGCCAGAAGTGCTGACATGGACATTTCAACAACCACGTCGTCGGCTACGAGCTCCAGCGCTCGTAGCGCCATGCTCCCTTCGGCCTGCACTTGCGTCGCGCGTGCGTGAAGACCTTGAGGACCCTTGTAAAGCGCCCCACTCGGCTGCACATTGCCGAGCGACCCCGACGGCGCCATGGATTGAAGAATGAGCGCGCAGCGCCTCCGCTGCGCGCGCCCGTCGGCCAGTTCGTCTCTTCAGTCACTTCCCGATGCGACAGCACTCACCGTGGGTGAGTGCAACTTTGAGAGGGGGGTGATATAACGGGCTGGTTACGGTTACATAAGTAGGTAGACATAGTTACATAAGTAGGTAGGAGCCTCATGGCTACATACACAAAAATAGGTACAAGCACACGGCTAGCGTGTGCGCTGTTGTCATTACCTGATTGGATGGAAGTGGGGAGCCAGACCCATTTCAGCCAATCAGGTATCGACTTAGATTTGAGTGGTTCACAAAGAGAACGGGAGCCCCCGCTCCCGTTCCATAAATAAACAGAGTTAAATTTGCCCCAAACCTGACACTTGGTTCTACTATTGCGAGCTTCCTCTTGCATCTATAGTGTACGCTAGTGACGGTACTTCTTACCCCGTTACAAGTATCCAGAGGCTCGCACTCAAGAAGGTCTGAACGGTGCGGGGTCGTGTGGGCAGTCGCACCACTGCCGATCAGCCACCCGTCGAGGCGTTCCGTACCCACGGCAAAGACAGCGTCGTCGTCCCCTTCAGCGTTCCGTACCGGACAGTCCCGCTTCATGTGTCCGGGCTGGTTGCACTTAAAGCATTTGCCTCGGAAGTCACCAGCGTTCTTCTTGAGACCGTTCCACTTGCGACCGTTTCCCTTGTTGCCCTTGAACCGTCCAGCGCTCACCTTGAATGTGCGTTCCGTAGTCGTGTCCTTCTTCTCCAAGCGTTCGTACTCCTTCAAGAGCTTCTCCTTGACCTCGATGAGCGTAATTTCCTTCGCGTTCTCGATGATCGATGAGATCAACCCGTACTCGACCGGGAGGCTGCTCAACAGCACCACGAGCTGCCGTGCCTCGTCGACCAGCTTACCCATGGGTTGAAGGCCGACCACGAGCTCGTCGAAGGCGTCCAGATGTTTGGATATGCTCGCCCCGTCGTCCATCTTGAACTCATGGAGGCGGCGTGTCATCGTTACACGGTTGTGGAGCGTGGTACGTTTGTAGAACTGTCGGAGCGGTCCCCATGCCTCGATGGCACGCGTGGCGGAACGGATCTTGGTCTGGTGCTGGAGTTCCACGCCCTGCGCGATGATGCCCAGCGCCTTGGCGTCGTTGACGAGCCACGCCTCCGTGATGTCGCTCTCCAGCTTGACCTCTTGCACATGCGCAAGCAAACCCTTGCGGGCCAGCGTCATGTGCATGTTGTGGAAGTAATTCCCACTCCCAAGGAGGACTTCGGCGCGCTTGGTCATCATCTTGGTCGTTCCGTGCGAGGTGTTCCCGGTCTTGTGCAGCGTCCGAACTGCGGCTGTTAACCTGTTGATTTGTAGTTGAAGGCAAATGCCGAAGGGAGTAGATTGGATCGCTTAACTCTGTCTTTCAGGTCTCTCCTACTAGTTCCGGTTGATCTACAACCACCGAAGTTGATAAGCCAATCCTGGGGCGGTTCAACATGAACCGCTCCCACGGTCCCTGCAAAAACGGTTCACTTCAACAAAGACAGTGGATTTAGACAGATCTCGTCGAGAACCAGTGAAAAACACATTACAACATCTGGTGCGCATCACTTACATTATAATTTGTAGGGGAGGGCGTCCCTCTCGTGGTACTTCACAGCCGGGCCATATACCATAAGGTTATGGCCTGAAAACAGATTACCCAACTTTAGCGGCCGATAACTTTTGATCCTCGACGACTCTGGAAACGTTCCTGACGGATTGGAAATCTGCGCTATTTCACCTATTTTTATGGCATAAGTATCTCGCGTCTACACCGTTTTTCTTCTTCTTATGCATGATGATCGAATATAATGCCTACGATTTGGGCCGTCGACTAGTTTAGGGCCAAGAAACAACTTGATTTCAGTATGGACGCCACCACGCGTCATGAGGTACACTATAATTTCTCGTAAGTGCAATAGGTGACGTATAAGTCTATATTGCATAGCGTTATCTAATTATGAAGGCTATATAGTCCAGCAGCACAAAGTATGCACCTATTGCTACATACAGCACGTCGTCAGTCGACCGATATTGTTGCTGGCGGGGCTTTTCAACGCCTTTGGTCTCTGCTGCTTCCTCGGGTTTCTGCTCGGCACAGTGCTGGTCACGAACATGTCACGTGTCAGTATTCTACCTGCTACTGTTGTTGTTTTTCGTTTCCTCGCCTTGGACTTTCGCGGTGGTGGCAAAGTTAGAATGTCGTGTTGAACGGTATCTTTCACCCAAGCCAAGCAGCCTGCTGGACGCTGCCAGCAACTCCATTACGTTGAAAGTTCTTAAGCTTGTCGGTCATCTTGAACATTGAGAGGGGATATACCCCACAAGTTGCGAACCCCACGAGATATTCTGCGCGAACCCCGACGAGATATTCTGCGCCACGTTACTATAAACCCAGGCCAACGCGGCGAGCTGCAACGAGTTAGGCTTGCTAATAGATGTATCACCATTGACAGTGACTAGGTTGTCGATCAGCGTTTTGAGCTTCGACTTAGGCCGTGTTCGACTGCATTGCCATTTTCGTCGAATCATGATTTCCCAGCATTTTCTCAACTCGGTTCATCGGGAAAAGCATTCTCGCGCAGTGCATAATCTCACTTCACTGGTAGTCGTGTTCGAGGCCGAAATCTCATTATAGTGGTCGCATTCGGTGTGGTTCACATAAGATTCCTATGTCAAGCCACTCTGGAAAAGAGTTCCTCGAGGTAAGCTCTCTCGTTTGATCTCGTGCCTTCATGACCAACAAGCTAACGCTGTAATTCGGTATTTAAGGAGGCTGTATTACCTGACAGAGCTTATTACTTCAACATCTAGGGGTGCGGGGCTGCAGATCTGCTGCCGTACGTCTAGCACTTTATGTGACTACGACCATCTCAGCCTCCACTTACAAATTGTTTCGATTGCTATCTGGCGCTGGCAGATGCCGTCAGATGGCGACGAATCGAAACAATTTGTGGCCAACGCCAGCACGGACGGCGTTGGCGTTACTGGTGTTTTGATGCATGCACAAAAGTCGACAGGATGTATCAAAAGTGCATCAAATTATTAAGATTCATGCATCTTAACAGCTCACGCAACAGAAACCGTAAAATTCACGGTAAGTCCTAAATAAAAGTCATGTTACGAACTCATGCAGTGCACACGACCACTGAAGGTTTGGTGCTTGGCCGTCAAACAATCCATTGCGTCTCCTGCTAACCGACCTCTGCTCTAAAGTGGCCTTCGTCTCCTAGCACGGACATCGGCGCTCGCTCCGATCACGGTGAGGAAGCATGAAGATCAAAATTGGCGGGAAAGTTTCAATTCGAGAATAGCTACATAACTTGCTATGATTCATAACACCAGTAGTTGGCGTTGGTCGCGGGTCTTTCACTGCTAATGGGGAAGGTAAAGATCCTATGTCACTAATTAGAGGGGTAACAAGTCGTTTTACTGGTCCATTATGGGTTCAAATCTCCACTTTAGTGACCTGCTGAAAGGCACCGACAAAATCGCACGGCAAATACCCTCCGACCTGTATTTTGAAACACTGGCCGTAATGCTATTTTCACGCGATAATGCGATTCTGATTTTCGCGTGTTTTTTGCCGTGCTGATGACTCGAAATGCAATTTTAGACCTAAAGTGTTATTATCTTGCCGCGTCGAACACGGCCTTAAAGACGGCGAAGACTGCAACGTCGAGAGATTGCAGCAAGTGGGTACCATTACCATTGGCAGGCAGGCAGATCAAAATTATCTGCAGCATCTCGGCGGTCTCAACAATATAGTCCGAAATATGTGAAGAGCGCCCGTCTATTATCAACAATACAGGGCGCTTAATTTCGCTGGAAGTGCCGCCGAAAAGAAATGTAGCCCCTTTGCGAATAGGTTGGCATTCATAAATGCGCTATCAGTTGTCGTCACGGCAGCCTCCTGACAACCCTCCAAAATGTGGTTATCAACACGCTCGCCAGGGAGTAGCTCTTGCGTGTCTGGTCATCATGGATCTGAGATCTAAGTGAGCTCGTCTTGAAGATGATAAGACTTCGAAGGTCCCGAGCCAAAACATGTGGAATTCTATTTTGACGAATAGACACGTTCTATTATTATTCGTTGATCACGATTGGTTGTTTTACTGCTGGTCTTAAATACATACCAAGGCCTTAAACTCATGATTTACCTTACTCAGTGAGTGACCAGCCGCGCTGCGCTTGGCTGGGCGTCCCTTCGGCGCCACCGCGCCTCGCATCGCTCGGACTATAGAGACAGAACCTACTGGCGAGTGCAGTGCTCGGCTTGCTGGAATGCTCTGCGCTGGGCCCGCCTCGCAACCGCTCCCCACAGTTGACCATTTTATGTCTTGTGAGTTAGACATCGTCCATCCTATTTGTGTGTTATTCCAATCTGAGCATGTTTTTTTTTACATTTACTCAATCTCGTCGAGCCTTAAAGATTTCTTTATTACCCAGGTGGAAAGCCCACGCGTGGGATCGGACTTAAGCCCACGCGTGGGATCAATCGCAATGTCGGTCAATATCATTTTTTTAATGACAAAGGCCTGAAATGGTCTCTAGACAGGTTCTAAGTGCAGTATTGGGGTACGTGCTGTCTACCATGCGCCTCCAGACCCCACAAAATATGTATTAGAGTGATTATTAGGGCAGGAGGTGACCAATACTGTATAGTATATGTGAGATTGCAGCCCACAGTGGGCTGCGTTGCAGTCTGCCAGTGTCCGGTGCCCAACACCCGAGCCACCGTCCACCGGCAGTGACCAAGACTAGCCCATCCTACTCCTGATCTTGCGCCCGTCGCGCACCGTGTGCAGGTGCGTGACGGTGCAAGACATTGCGGATACATCTACGCTACTGTATGCAAGGCTACATCGTTGGCTGTGCGCTGCCAAGATGGTGTGCTCCCTGCGGGGGCAAAACACTGAGGTTAAGTATAGGCGACTGTGTATTTGTATAGTTATTGCTAATCTACTTTTGCGGACTCGCGGTGCGCGGCGTGGCTGCGTTCTCGCTCACTACCGCTTTTGCAGCTCTGCGAGCAGCAAGCGAGAACGAGCAGCCCGCCAGACACCGCGGTCCTGTCGAGGCTTTGCCCGGCACTTACGTGTTCCTGTCTTCCTTTCATTATTGTGCATTGTTGTGCATTATTCTGAAACTACTGCTCTTTAACTGTATTACTGTCTAATGGGACCTACTCTTAGAAGCAACCGACAGTTGACGAGCCCAGTGACGCGCCCTGCGTCACCTCAGGTTATGAGCCCAACGAGGGCGGGCCAATTGCAGAGCCCGGCGCCTGGTGTGGACGACACTGCTCAAGAAGTTTCGACCAATGAGGGCCAAGCTGGCTCCTCACTGGACGAAAACGCCATTGCTGCCAATGACGGGTCGCTGTCACGAAGCGATGCCGAGCGCCTGATTCGTACCTTAGTCGGTATTCAGGGCGGCCGCTCATTGGCTGAGGCGCTGTTTGAAGGGTTACGCGACCTTCACTCAGCGCCCCACCCAGCAAATTCTGCAGAAACTCTGCCAGTTTCCAATCCCTCGCCGTCGCAGACAAGCCGCGACGACCAAGAAGACCGGCAGCCGCCGCCAAGCCAGGGCGACGGCCTTCGAGACCTGCGACTGCTGTGCACGCCGCGCAGCCAAGGAGACGACGTGCCGCCCCTGGACAACATGAACCCAGGCGGCCGCTACGACGACAAGGAGCTGGCGCAGCACACCAAGGCTTTGGTGAGCTCGCCGCCCATCAAGTTGCCCAAGTTGCAGAGCAAGGCGGACTACAAGTCGTGGCGCAGCGAGGTGCCGCTGCACTTCGACACGCGCATGCTTGGTGCCATCACCTACGGCACTGAGCGATACGACGAAGCCGAGGGCCTGCGCCGCGCCAAGTACCACGAGTGGTTCGAAGCACGGAAGAACAAGGCGTTCTCCGCCCTCGCGCTGTCGCTGTCCGTCGACCTACGGACGACGTTCAAGATCGACGACATCCGCGACAACATGGACGCCGCCGCGCAGCTGTTTACGCGCATCACGCAGCACTTTGAGGCCGGCGACGGCATCAACCCTGACTACTTGCTGCAAGAATTGGTGTCGCGTAGGCTCAAGTCGGGCGAGACCGTCACCGCCTACGTTGATGACATTGCACGGAAGGTGACGCGCCTGCATCAAGCGAATGGAGAGTTTACGGAGTGGCAACATGCAAGCCTACTGCTGTCTAATTGCGTTGAAGTGTACCAAGGACTGGCGCGTGAACACGGCGATTGGATCAACAACCACGACCGCCGGAGCCTCAAGCTGGCGGAGGCAGGGCAGCGCCTGCGTGCTGCTGAACACCAGCGTGAGCAACTTCGTGGCCAGACCGGGCAGTCTGCCTCGCAGGCATTGAAGGTGTCCCAGGTCAGTGCAGGCCAAGGACAAGGACAAGGGCAAGGTGCATCTCGCAAGCGCAGCAAACAACAGCGCAAGCGAAGCAAGAACGTCGCAGACAAGAAGCAGAAGACTAATTGCGCGAACTGTGGTGGCAATGGCCACTGGTACTCCGAGTGCACTGCTAGCACCGGGATACCACTGCGACCTGATTTGGCAGAGAAGGACAAGGCTCGGAAGCAGCGCCAGAAGAAGGCGCCGTCCTCGCTCGTGACGTACGTCAGCCAAACTGACTCCGGTGCTGCGACTCGAAGCCAGTTTGCTGGCCTGTCACTGTGTGGCGGGCAGGGCACTTCGGACACGCAGACCAGCGGCACGACGCCTGTCTACCAAGACCAGCCGCCTTCGCCGACCTACTCGCCCACTTCCACGGCTGAGAGTGACGACGAAGACGACCATCCTGCTCCTGGCAACGTACCTTCGACGCCGCAGCAATTGCAGCTGCAGCCGACCGTTCCTGATCGCCAAGTGCAGCATGTGGCCGCGCCTGCAGTGCAACCGCCGCCTGCAGTGCAACATGTGCAGCCTGCAGTGCAACCGACGCCGCCTGCAGTTCAACAAGCGCCGCCAGCCACGCAACCTGCTGTGCCGGCTGCTACGCCGGCTGCTGTGCAGAGCCAGTGGGAGGGCACTCGGCTCCTGGGGCCACCCCCTTCCTGGGAGTCGCTGTTCTACTACGTGGGCCAAGGACTCATGGTGAATGCGCAGCAACGCGCACTTCAAGAACCGGCTCGTACAAGCTTTGCGCCGCAAGGGCAGAGCTTCTACGAGGCACAGTACCAGCCGCCGCCGCGTGGATTTGAACGAGACCGCTCGCCTCCACGCAACTTTGGACTGCCGCCGCCTACGCAGGGTGGATTCTACTCCTCGCCGCTCAACTTTGGACGAGGAGGATCGCCGCCGCCCATGCGTGGACGGAGTCGCTCGCCGCCGCGTAACTTTGGACCAAGTCGCTCGCCACCACGCAACTTTGGACGTGGAGGGTCACCGCAACGAGGAAGAGGACGCAGTCGCTCGCCACCACCATTCCGTGGGCGATCGCCGCCTCGAGGAGGTTCTGGACCCCCGCCAAGGCAGCAGCAACTCAGCCGCTACGGACCGCCGCCGCAGCAGCGCAATGATGGTCCGCCACCTGGACGTGGACCCCCGCCACGCCGTGATGATTACCGTGGGCGGGGCTTGTCGCCGCGTCGCCGTGAGCAATCACCACGCCGCTTTGACGATCGCGGGCCACGCCAAGTGAATGCAGTGGCTCAAGGACGAGACATGCAAGATGCCGACCCGAACACTGTCGAGTGGATCCTGGACTCTGGCTCGCAGGCCAATGTCTGTGGAGACCTGTCACTCTTCACTACGCTACGAGAGGACAAGACCAACAAGCTCGACTTCGCGAACGGAACGTCGGAACATGCAAGCATCTGTGGGTCTGTATTGTTGCAGATTACGAACCTAGCTACGGGTGTACTTGAAGATCGGCTCCTGGATGACGTGGTGTACGTGCCAAGTGCCAAGGTGAACATCATTAGTCTCGGATACCTGCAAACGACGGGCAAGTTCAAGTTGACGTGCTCACCTGATCAGCAGACTGCTTGGCTGTCAAAGCCGGGCACCACCTTGAAGTTCGTGATGACTGCCAACATCTACCGCCTGCGTGTTAAGAAGGTGACGGATGTGATGGTGATGGCTGCAGTGAAGGGCAAGATGGACAGCAAGAAGTCCATGGAGCTGCTGCACCAGCGCTTTGGCCACATGGGCATGAGCACTGTGAAGCTGCTAGCCAACAAGCTTGATGTCGGTATTGAGATCAATGCGAAAGACCTGAATTCCTACGATTGTGTTGCATGTGCTGCTGGTAAGGCTAAACGCATGAGCTATGCGCGGATTCCGGTGCGGAAGTCCAAGCCTTTGGAGACTCTCATGATGGACATTTGCTCCATGAGCGAGCCTACGATTGATGGTGCTACTATGTTCCTGTTCGTCATTGACGAGTCTACCAGATACAAGTGGACGTACCTGTTGAAGAAGAAGAGCGACGCGGAGAGCCACGTCAAGGTCCTGCTGAACCGGCTCGCAAGGCAGTTTCCGGGCAAGACGGTGCTGCGCCTGCGATCGGACCAAGGAGGTGAATTCTCCAGCAATGCGCTGAGTGAGTTTTGCGACACACTCGGCATCGAGCAGAAGTTCACGAACGCCTACTCCCCCAAAGAGAACGGCATTGTTGAAAGGGCAAATGGAGTTGTATTACCGCGCTTACGGGCTATGCTTACGGCTACGCATCTTCCTAATTCGCTGTGGGGAGAGGCACTTCTTCACGTCGTGGCTACGCTGAACCGGCTGCCGACCAAGCCGCTTGGACTGGTGTCGCCGCACCAGAAGCTGTTCAAGACGGAGCCTGCGCTTGACGACTTGCGGACTTGGGGCTGCATTGCACACGTACGTGTACCCCCAGAGTCACGGCAAAGGAAGGAGAAGTTGGAACCAAGAGCGCGATTGAGTCTATTATTGGGTTACAGTGACAACACTATCGGCTACAAGTTCATGGACCTCGTGACGGCGCAAGTGGTGACAGCTCGTGGTGGCAACGTGACATTCCATGAGGAATACACGGCCGACGGCACGTACGTGCAGCACCTGATGCTGAACGCATTTGCTGATGGTGACCACAAGCTACCAGAGACCGTACCTGTGGCGCGAATCAAGACGAGCATGGATACGTACGTTCCTGATCGGACTGCTGCTTCTGCAAACACGACGAAGCAACTTGACATCGTGCCGCCGGAGGGACAGCCTGCAGAACACGCACAAAGTTCAGCAGGCAGCCCACAAGATGCTGACTTACCTGCCTGCGACAGCGTGGAGTCACAGCCGGCTGCTGCATCACCGGCTGATTTGCAGGATCCTGCCAAAGCCAGCTTGGCCAAGGCAGGGGCGCCTCGCAAGCGCAGCAGACGCAAGAAACATGCAGTGGTGGAGAAGGAGACAAGTGGCTTCGCAATTGAACCTCCACCTACAGAGCCGTGCCTGAAGCGACCCAGACGGAAGCAAAAGGCGAACGTGCGACTGTCGGACTACGTGGTGGGCCATGTGCAGGCTACTACGGACATGCAGATACCGACTACCTACAAGCAGGCGCGTGCGAGCAAGTTCTGGCCGCAGTGGAGAGCTGCCATGCTGGCAGAGCTCAAGTCTTTGAAAGACCACAAGACATGGAGACTTGTGCCGCGGACGGACACTAAGAAGACCAAGGTCATCACATGCAGATGGGTGTTTGCAGTCAAGAAAGATGAACGCGGACGGATCAAGAGATTCAAAGCAAGACTTGTGATTCATGGGTTTAAGCAGCAGCTAGGCATCAACTACACTGAGACCTACGCACCTGTGATCCGGTTCGAGACGATTCGTGCGGCCATCTACTACGCCATCCAGCGCGGGTGGCTCGTGCTGCAGTATGATGTGAAGACTGCCTTTCTGTACGGAGACCTTGACGAGCTGATCTTCATGGAACAACCGCCTGGCTTCCAGATTGACGGGCCATCAATGGTCTGCCGACTCTTGAAGAGCCTGTACGGATTGAAGCAAGCTCCGAACATCTGGAACAAGACACTTCACGCGAAGCTGTTGGCCATGGGGTTGGTGCGATTGGACTCTGACTACGGACTCTATGCTTTAAAGAAGGACGGTGAAGTGACATTATTGCTTACGGTCTACGTGGACGACCTACTGCTGATGGGTCCTCGCCAGCTTTGCGAGGAGGTTGCAGCCTCTCTGCAAGAGACCTTTGAGCTCACGACGATTGGGACGGTCAAGTACCTGCTCGGCGTGGAGATTCTCATCAACAAGACACGAAAGCAGATCGTGTACTCGCAGAGGCAGTACGTGCTGGAGGTGCTGAAGCGGTTCCACATGGAGAACTGCAACGGCAGTGCTACACCTGAAGCTACAGCACCCTCGTCAATTGAAGTGCCGGCTACGAAGGAGTACCTGCCCTACCGAGAGCTGGTGGGCGCCCTGCAATACCTGGTCAGTGCATCAAGACCAGACATTGCTCATGCGACCCGCCACCTTGGCAAGTACCTGGCCTGCTACGACCACACGCACTACGCACAAGCCAAGCGTGTGCTTCGCTACCTGAAGGCTACGAGTGACTACGGCTTGGTGATGGACGTGCAACCAGGCCAAGGTGTGGAAGTCTGTGCCTACTCTGATGCAGACTATGCAAACGACCCTGTGGATCGGAGAAGCATCAGCGGATACGTGACCATGTTGGACAACAACGTGATCTCGTATGCGTCTCGCAAGCAGGAGATCAACTCACTCAGCACCTGCGAAGCTGAGTACGTGGCGATGGCAGAGGCGACCAAGGACCTGATTTGGCTTGCAGGCCTATGCAAGGAACTTGGCTGGAAGCATCCAGTGCCACTGCTACTTGGAGACAACCAGGGTGCCATTGCACTTACTGCAAAGCCTGGCAAACACTCCAAGTCGAAGCACATTGACAACAAGTATCACATGGTGCGGCGGAACGTTGAACTAAAGCTGATCACTACCCAGCATGTTGGCACCGATGCTATGGTGGCTGACGTGATGACCAAGGCGCTTGGTGTCATCAAGTTCACGCAGTTTAGAACTGCCATGAAGGTGCTACCACTATTGAATGAAGACAGCCAGACTGATGCTTCTACTGCGGCGGCTCCTGCTGCTGCTACAGTGCGAGGCAATTAAGCTGAACTACATGCGAAGGACAAGGACAAGGACGATGGCGATCGAGTGGGAGTGCTGTTTGCTGAGCGGATTGCTGCCAACTGTGGCTGCAGATCACGCTACCAAGCCTTGGTGTCGGTGATCGAGGAGAGCGTGGGTGATCGCGTCGACTACTTCGCCGGGATCAAGTGGGAGTGTGAGATTGCAGCCCACAGTGGGCTGCGTTGCAGTCTGCCAGTGTCCGGTGCCCAACACCCGAGCCACCGTCCACCGGCAGTGACCAAGACTGGCCCATCCTACTCCTGATCTTGCGCCCGTCGCGCACCGTGTGCAGGTGCGTGACGGTGCAAGACATTGCGGATACATCTACGCTACTGTATGCAAGGCTACATCGTTGGCTGTGCGCTGCCAAGATGGTGTGCTCCCTGCGGGGGCAAAACACTGAGGTTAAGTATAGGCGACTGTGTATTTGTATAGTTATTGCTAATCTACTTTTGCGGACTCGCGGTGCGCGGCGTGGCTGCGTTCTCGCTCACTACCGCTTTTGCAGCTCTGCGAGCAGCAAGCGAGAACGAGCAGCCCGCCAGACACCGCGGTCCTGTTGAGGCTTTGCCCGGCACTTACGTGTTCCTGTCTTCCTTTCATTATTGTGCATTGTTGTGCATTATTCTGAAACTACTGCTCTTTAACTGTATTACTGTCTAATGGGACCTACTCTTAGAAGCAACCGACAGTTGACGAGCCCAGTGACGCGCCCTGCGTCACCTCAGTATACCTAATAATTTTGAGGCCGATACGGTAAGCTCTAACAAATGATATGATGCAGAAAAGCAAGGAGATGCAACCTTCGTGGTGTGTGTGTCGGTTGAGCTTCATCAAGTGAAGTTCAACACCCACGCTGACAACAGCTAATGTCACCCATGTTGAAGTTGTTGGGACTTCCAAGTTGGGAGTATACAGGGGGTCTCACGACGCAGTATCGAGCTTTTAGCTACTAACTTGGCGCTAGCATTGCTGGCTAAACACTATCATGCATTCTTAGTATTTCCTTTGCACGAAAAAGCGATTCAAGCAAGCTGTTACCTTAACATGTCACCACGAAAGCTACTAAACACATCATGGCTAACCATCAGCTATAACGGCAAATATTTACCCCCTCAAGAACCACCAGTTAACACGTTACGTTTTCTTTCATCTCTAAAGAAGGTAGAGGCACGCATCGGTTGCCGTAGGATCAACGTATACTTGCAATATCGAGTCAAATCGCTAATTTTATTTTTTGTTAGTTACAATATATATTCTGCCATTTCTTCAAGAGGACTACCTCGTTTGAACCCGGGGAAAAGGCGCTGAATAGCTCTCTATCTCGGCTACGTGTATATACTATGAAATGCTATATTTATCAAATACAACGGTCGTGACAACTTTTTTAAGTCAGCCCACGCGTGGGCTCCAAAGCCCACCCGTGGGCTCAATGGGTGATAAAGGTTAACTCTCCAAGTGCGCATACTTGTATGATCGTGAACATACCAGTATGCTCGGCTAAAATATAGTTTTTAGAAAAACGGCCGTAATTAGAATGCTATTGTTATCCTAGCCATAAAGACGAAAGAAACGACTATTCTCCTTTTTCTCAGGCTCAAACACACACGCGAAAGGCACGATGATGCAGGTCGAATCTCGGGATGTTAAAAAAAGATCAATCGAGCCCGTGGGAGGAACGATTTCGTTCTTGACGTGAATGCCGACGGGAAGTTCGATGTTGAATGGTCCTGTGGAGCTCGTGCCGTAGCAGCACGGTCGCTTTCTTTCGTCGCAGCACAAGATGCCCAGCCCGCGATCCAAATGCGATTGCACTCTCTCCACTTCAATTTGACTTTTCTCTTGAGTACCATATGGATATCAATACGAACCCCAATACAAACTAACTTTGCCCGAGCATACATACAACGACGCTGAAATCCGCCATACCTTAAAACCCCGCCCACCCAAACTTTAAGTCCCGAAAACTAGTAGTAATCTTTTAGCTATTAATTTACCATTTAGTGACCTGGCGGGTTTTCCTGTCGCGCCAAGCGTCAGTCATTTCATATGGAGGATAGTGTTCAGATAGCGGGCGGATTTCACCGTCGTTGTCTGTACTGTAGTATAATTCGCTCCTGTCTACCTGTACGCTTTCGACCTGGAGAGTAAAGGTTAAGCGAATCATGGTATCAGTCTCCAGATAACCCAAATATTGAACTCACAGGCTAGAAAAGTTTTTATGAGCTCAATTATCGGGCTTACTACGTAGTATTCACTACCAGTGAATCACTGGTGTTCTCACACATCACGATTGACCTCATTCCTGCAAATCCTTCATGGCACAACCCATGCTTCGTTTTTTGTGCTTTGACGCGGTTTCGAAATGGTGATCTTCCTCTAGGCCTATTAATAAATGAGGGTCTAATTGAGAGCCACTCAAACATGAATTGCAACCGAGTTTAGGGTCCTTCAAAAGTATTACTTGAAGAGTACTATAGTACTGAGATGATGATAGCATAATATCACTCATCTTAAATACCGCACTATACGGTAGTAGTAATACTACTACCAAAAATAATCGGGTAGTAGTATTTCCGAGGTGTACTATTTCAGCAGGTATACGATGGGTGCTTTGCAGGGGCGGAGCCAGACCAAAATTCTAAGGGGGGCCAGGGCTGGGTCAAAATTAGGGGAGTAAGTTCTAAGTAGGGACACCAAAATAGGGGGGTGAGTTAGCGTCGACGAAGGTCAAAAATAGGGGGACATATTTAGGCCGTCCTTCCGACAAATATTTGTCGGAAAGTGTCGGAACCAGTTCACCTAACCCTAACCAATACCATTGGCTGAAATCCCTACCCAAATGCATCTGATTGGCTATTATTCCTATAGAGACCGTCATGAAACAATCCTGCTCACTTATCTGTCGGAAAGACCACTTTATTCATCCATGTCGGCGATTCGCGTCGTTGTGATCATCAGTGGTTAATGGTAGCCCCAAAGATGGGTACAGTAGCACAGTGAACTCCACAACTACTCGAGCTTTGGTTATCAGGGGCGGAGCCAGGGTCTATTAGGGGGGGGCCGGGCCCCCCCCCGAAAATTTTGGCGAATCGCAGCTTACCTATATGTCAATACAAAAACCAAGTATACAAAATATTTTACTGGGATAGCAGTGGCCGTAAGGTCTGCTGCTATGCAGCCCAAATCAGATTAATTTGTTGAAGCCGGTAAACTGAAGCCGGTAACTGAAGCCGGTAACTGAAGCCGGTAGTTGAAGCCCGGGTGTGCATTGCTTTTTGATTGATTGATAGATTGATTGATGGATAGCTGCTGCTGCTTTTTGATTGATGGATAGCTGCTGGCCCTGGTCCGTTAAGATGTTAGATTATCGGATCACTTCCGATTGCTTCGACTGGAGTACACGGATCCGAGATACGTCGATAGCTAGCGTTCAAGATAGGGATGATGGAGTGGAAGACCTTCGGCGCCATGGTGGGCTCGCTGCGCTGCGGGCACTTCAGCATCCACATCACTGAACATCTCGGCCATAAGGAGACCCGCTGAACTGCGTCTTCATGTTCATGGGCGGTGTGGTTGAGGCCGCCGTTTCAAAGCCGGTATCGCGTCGGGCACTACGCATTGGTCGCGGGTGCCGCTAATGCCAAGCAAAGCCTGCCTTCGCACCGCGCTAGCGGTGCGAAGGCGGGTGCCGCTAATGCCAAGCAAAGCCTGCCTTCGCACCGCTAGCGCGGTGCGAAGGGCTGACCGCGTTCCCGTGCATGCTGACTGTGATCTACATGCGTTCATGTGCATTGAGAGTCCCGCGTGGCTGCTGGCGAATGGCCACCGGGAGGTGGCCAAGGAGGTCATCGCTTGTAAGTACGGCGAGGGGCACCTGCAGACGGCTCTGTCGTGGCTGGTGGTGAACGAAGCCGGAAACCGCGAGGTGTGCGCACCGATCATCTTCGGTGTGACGCTGGGTCAGTTCGTGTGGTTATTTTAGGAGTTTCAAAGTGAGCATGGTCGACATTTTCGCGGACTGCATCCACGCCAACAAGTCGTCGCTGTACAGCAACATAAACTACCTCATCGTTTCGGACAACTACGCGTAAGCTTTTGTACAAGGTGTTTAATTATTTGTGGCGGTATTACCGGTAATACATGTAGAAGCTGCAGAAAAGTACTACGTTGTAGTTGAAATTGTTGTCTTCTACTGAGGATAGCAGTGACCGTGAGGCTTGTAGTGGATGCCGCATAGTGTAGGTTACGCCCTCAATACAACTGCGCGCTTTAATCTTAAACAAAAATCGGCTACTGTTCCAGTGTCTTTGCTATCCCAGCCTAAGCATAGCCCTAGTTTACATACTTGTTGCATCTACCCCCATCTAAGAGAGTCACCATCGAGTCTGTCTGCGTGTGTGTCAGTTGGTGCGTCCAGATGGGTACAGTGGGCCATGGGCCGCCGAGCGCAGCGAAGGCGGCTCCCGATTGGCCAAAATGCTGCCGAGCGCAGCGATGGCGGCCCCCGCCGCCGAAGGCGGCCCCACCGGCGTGTATTGCGGGACCGCAGGGCCCGCCCTTCATCGGATTCATTGGCATAGCACTGCGAGTAGTGCAGCGAGCCGACGAGGCGAGCGGAACGGAGGCGGCATATTACACCGCCGCGCAGCGGCGGGACTCGGCTAATTTAATAAAACTGACACAGATAATTATAACACCGCCGCGTAGCGGCGGCTACTATAAACACGAAGGTAGATAATAGCGCCACCGCCGCGGAGCGGCGGCGCTCGGCTAGTTCTGACAACTAGGACAGTATCCTAGATTAGGACGGAGTCTTTTACTGGTGTTCATTTCAAGATTCCAGAGCATGGCGACCAAGTCCAAGTGCTGACACGGCGGCGGTGGAGTTCTCCAGCGAGGGCATCCTGACCTCTCGCGCCAGCAAGACGTCGCACGCAGTCGTGGTGGCCCGTTGCTACGGCAAGCCGTACGTGTGCGGCTGCAGCACGATGTCCATCGACGCGAACGGCAAGACGAGAGGCGCCGACGTGGTAATGCGCGAGGGCGACTACATGTACATCGGCTTCATCAGCTTGGGCGGCACGACGGGCGAGGTGATCAAGACGAGAAGGATCTGCAGAAGGCTGCTATGAGCGGCGACCTGGCGCGAGCTGCTCATGAAGAGGCGGACCTCCACTGCACGAGTTCCTGGCGCACGAGGGTAGCGCGCTGGACGAGCTGTGTGAGACGTTGTCGAAGGAGACGACGGTGAGGAAGGCGTTGGTGCAGTTGCGCATGTCCGGCCTGAAGGAGGCGAACCCGATGATAGGTGTGCGCTGCAGCCGTCTGGGCACCGGGCATCACGGAGATGCAGACCAAGGCCATCGCGGAGACGGTCATGAAGGTGGCTGGCGAGGGAATCTCGGTGCACCCGCACATCATGATTCTACTGGTGGGCTCGCTCGAGGAGCTGGGGCAGTAGGCGAAGCTGGACTACAAGGTGGGCACGATGATCGAGGTGCCGCATGGTGCGCTGCAGCCCGGCACGCTGACCGAGGTAGTGGAGTTCTACTCGTTCGGCACGAACGACCTGACGCAGGTGACGTTCGGCACCTCGCGCGACGACAAGGCCAAGTTCCTGTCGTACTACGGAAGCACGGCGTGCTGGAGAAGGAAACGTTCAAGACGGAGGGCGTGGACGAGCTGGTGCGCTTGACCGTGGTGCGCGGCCGCGTCATGCGTCTCATGACCGGGTGTGCATCTTCGACGAGCACGCAGCTACCCCGGACGAAGATGCAGGTTAAGCCCATCGCGGTCGTGACGGTCGCTGACGAGGGCGTCGCGATGTACCCGTCATGATGGAGCAAGCGACGCGCAGGACGTAATCGGGAAGACCTACAAGTCGTTAAACTACGAGGTGGGGTGGTGATCGATTCGACAAGTTAGCCGAGCGTGTTTATAACGTAACAAGGTGTGTCCATATAGCTTTCATTGTCATCTCATTTCTAGCTGCTCAGTCACAAGCTATTTTACAGCGTCACCTGCTTCGCTTGGCTTATGCCTACAGCTAGTTTTCTACTGTCCACCTGCTTCGCTTATGCCTGCAGTTATAATAGTTCTCTTCCCTAATACAAATAAGTTTATTAACCTAGATTTGCCCAATACTTTATCCTATTTGTCGGAAAATGTAGGGATGTCGGAACGGTTGCGATATGGCTGAAAGCATCCACCAAGAGGGAGGATGTATTGTGAGTTCTACACCAAACTGGCCGGGGCGATTGGTTGAATCGACCGAGCCCAATCGCCCCGCCAATCGCCCCGCGCATACTCTGGCGTAAACAAGTTATACTAAGTACATGTACGAGTGTAGCCATGTCATGTGGATGCTGGCCTGCTTGGGCGATTGAGCTAATAACTTGGGAATTGTATTGGGGCGATTCAGCGAACCGCTCGGGGTGGCTAAATTTAGCCGGAATTCACAATACGTGTTCATTTTAAAGCATCATTCATTCCAGTTCAGAGGACGTGTTCATTTTTCATTAAAGCATCATTCATTCCAGTTCAGAGGACCCCCCATTCCAGTTCACAAATTCCATGTTGCAATATACGCAACATCCAATGGCACTTTGGTTGGAGGATCCGCTGGGTCAAGGCAAAACCGATCACATGTCTCCTTGTCTGGCACCAACGCAATGTATCTGGCACAACCGGGAAACAGCGACGCATACTTGTCAATCGCCGCCGTGTCAACTTTGTGGGTATCGGACTTCGTGATTTGGATCAATCCGACTGCGTCGTGTTCCGCACTGTAGTTCAATTTGGCGACGCTGTCTATGGTCACTAGTCCACGATCGATGGGATACCAATAGTCGACATCCGCCAGTTGCTGCATGATGGCTTCACATTCCACTGCATCTCTTCCTTCGTTGCGATACGAGTTGGCTTTGAACTCCGCGGCAACATAGGTACGCTGCTGCTGCTTTCTTCGATCGTATGATCTCACCTGCAACTCGATCTTCTTTCCATCTCTCGCCATGGAATGCACGTAATTTTCAAATGCAATCTCCATCAACGCGTCGTCTCCAATCTTGCGACCGATACGCCACAACTTCTCGCAGTAGGATGGCTCGACAACTTTGCCAAGTTTCCTCAACGCATACTGAGACGTGATCCCATAAACCCACTCGCCACAATTCACATACTTCCGCAAATAATCCTCCTCATTCTCAATCGAAGTCTGCGCTGGGATTGTCACCATCCGTAATCGATCCACATGCCGCACCGACGTGCATCTGTACTGCGTGCTGACGAGTTCGGCCACTAAAGCAGTGGTGACAGCAACTGCTAGGTCAATTGACTCCTTCGTCGTGTTCTTCCCGGCCAAGAAAGCGCACAGATTTCCGCCCGAAAAGTAGAATCGGTCATTGATGTCGGATTCGGTCCATTGATGATGCATACCAATGGTGCTCAAATCCGCTTTCGACCAAAACGGAACTATGCACCGCCGTAGAACCTCGATGTCGTCGTCCTTCATTTTATATTGAGCAGGCGTGGCAAGCAACTGGAACCGAGCCAGACGACCAAAATTGGACCGGATGTCATCGTACAGGAAACCGTCCAGACACAATTCAAAGTCCTGATGCTCCAGCAGATCGAGGTCAGCAATATGCACTCGTTCTTCTCGCCAGTATTGCTGACGCTCTGGGTCCAGATACAACATAGTGAACCCTTTCATATTCAACTTTCGCAACAGCACGACAGGCTTCTGTTGGCACAGCGCCATATAAAACGCAAACAGCACGACCAACATGCTTTTCCCAACGCCAGGGGTGCCGACAAACACAACGCTGCGGTCTTCTTCCTGCTGGCGGCGAAAGATTTTGAAGATGTCCAGTGTCTCCTTCCGAACGTAAAAATACTCGGGGAAGTCCGGCTCGATGTCGCGGATGCCGAGCGCGAGGCCCCCAACTTGCCACTGTTCGATCTGTAAGACTTTTGCAATCGCGTCCAGCTTAGTGTAATCGACCGCAGTCAACAATTTGGCCTTTTTGCGTTGACGTTGGTATGTCTCCTGCGTTGGGAGCTCAACAAGCACGTGAATCTCTTTGCGTCCGGGCGTGAAACTCGAACCAAACAACTCCTTCTTGCTGAGCTTCCACGTCGAATGCATTTTCGCGTACTCAGTGCTGATGCCACCTCGCGAGAAATTCTTGACATTGGGGTCATCCTTCAACCACTTGGTCTCCTCCCCCTCCTTCTTCCGTGCCAAGTAGAGCGTCAGCATGCTAGCGTCGAACTTGTACTGATGGTTGTATCGCTTCTTGTAGAAGATAACCTCCCGCAGCGCGCTCACTTTCGCATTGTGCTCGATCTCGACGGAGAAGACGCTCCCTTCGCCGTACACACCGCAGTGCAGTTTTACCTTCGCCATCGTCTCTCAAAATGTTCTCGACTGAGAAGCACCACACGTTCACGCAACACAACGCATTTTAGATCTGGAATCATTTTTATTTCTGGCAAATATATTCCTCAATAATAATATTATTGACAATATATATTATATATTGTCTACAAACTACTGTGTGCTCAAACAAAAAGTAGAGCGTTTCAACAAGGAGTTTGCTCAGAAATATAAATAATTCCAGATCACTGGTGTTCTGATTAGCTAAATGGCGCTGTGTGTTACACGAATGTGTGGTGCTTCTCAGTCGAGAACTTTCTAAGAGGAGAAGATGGCAAAGGTAGATCTGGGCTGCGGTGTGTACGGTGAAGGAAGCGTCTTCTCCGTCGAGATCGAGCGCAATGCAAAAGTGAGCACGCTACAGGAGGTTATCTTCTACAAGAAGCGATACAATCATCAGCGCAAGTTCAACTCTAGCATGTTGACGCTCTACTTAGCGCGGAAGAAGGAGGGGGAGGAGACCAAGTGGTTGAAGGACGACGACAACTTGGATACTCTCTTGCGAGGTGGAATCAGCACTAAGTACGCGAAAATGCATTCGACGTGGAAGCTCAGCAAGAAGGAGTTGTTTGGTTCGAGTTTCACGCCCGGACGCAAAGAGATTCACGTGCTTGTTGAGCTCCCAACGCAGGAGACATACCAACGTCAACGCAAAAAGGCCAAATTGTTGACTGCGGTCGATTACACTAAGCTGGACGCGATTGCAAAAGTCTTACAGATCGAACAGTGGCAAGTTGGGGGCCTCGCGCTCGGCATCCGCGACATCGAGCCGGACTTCCCCGAGTATTTTTACGTTCGGAAGGAGACACTGGACATCTTCAAAATCTTTCGCCGCCAGCAGGAAGAAGACCGCAGCGTTGTGTTTGTCGGCACCCCTGGCGTTGGGAAAAGCATGTTGGTCGTGCTGTTTGCGTTTTATATGGCGCTGTGCCAACAGAAGCCTGTCGTGCTGTTGCGAAAGTTGAATATGAAAGGGTTCACTATGTTGTATCTGGACCCAGAGCGTCAGCAATACTGGCGAGAAGAACGAGTGCATATTGCTGACCTCGATCTGCTGGAGCATCAGGACTTTGAATTGTGTCTGGACGGTTTCCTGTACGATGACATCCGGTCCAATTTTGGTCGTCTGGCTCGGTTCCAGTTGCTTGCCACGCCTGCTCAATATAAAATGAAGGACGACGACATCGAGGTTCTACGGCGGTGCATAGTTCCGTTTTGGTCGAAAGCGGATTTGAGCACCATTGGTATGCATCATCAATGGACCGAATCCGACATCAATGACCGATTCTACTTTTCGGGCGGAAATCTGTGCGCTTTCTTGGCCGGGGAGAACACGACGAAGGAGTCAATTGACCTAGCAGTTGCTGTCACCACTGCTTTAGTGGCCGAACTCGTCAGCACGCAGTACAGATGCACGTCGGTGCGGCATGTGGATCGATTACGGATGGTGACAATCCCAGCGCAGACTTCGATTGAGAATGAGGAGGATTATTTGCGGAAGTATGTGAATTGTGGCGAGTGGGTTTATGGGATCACTTCTCAGTATGCGTTGAGGAAACTGGGCAAAGTTGTCGAGCCATCCTACTACGAGAAGTTGTGGTGTATCGGTCGCAAGATTGGAGACGACGCGTTGATGGAGATTGCATTTGAAAATTACGTGCATTCCATGGCGAGAGATGGAAAGAAGATCGAGTTGCAGGTGAGGCCTTACCATCGAAAGCAGCAGCAGCAGCATACCTATGTTGCGGTGGAGTTCAAAGCCAACTCGTATCGCAACGAAGGAAGAGATGCAGTGGAATGTGAAGCCATCATGCAGCAACTTGCGGATGTCGACTATTGGTATCCCATCGATCGTGGTCTAGTGACCATAGACAGCGTCGCCAAATTGAACTGTGGTGCGGAACATTATGGCGAACATTCGTAGGATGTTCGGGTTTCCGGATACAACGAGAGGAGTTTCAAAACCGTCGATATTTTTGGCGAACCGAAGAGTCTCGAGGACGAGAATCGGCAGAAGCAGCCCGCAAGGGCAGTAGTTTAGCTCATTCTTCATTCTTCCTCGCCTCGATCAAGTCTCAAGCATCCTCTCCAACCCCCAGCACAAGCCATGTCAAGCGGGCTTGTTAGCACGGGCTCTATCGCCTTCGTGGGCCCGCCACACGTGCCGACCCTTGAAGGGTTCACGTACCTGACTATCCTGAAGGTTCAAGGCGCAACAGCTACCGTCAGGAAGACAGGGCCTGATGCCAATGAAGACAGCCCCGAATTCGAAGTGAAGTGTTCAGTCCTGCGCCATCGCATTGTTGGGACAGAGGAGACGGATCTATGGCCCGGTTCGTACGTGGGTCACCCCATTGCCTTCGTCCAACCGTTAGGCGAGCAGTGCGACCAGTGGGCGTATGGACTAGTCACCGGGTACAAAACGCAAGCCGGATCGGCTCTGCTTCACGTACGCTTCGAGACTCAAGTCTTACGAATCACTCTTGCCGACTCACAAAGTGTTATTGCGGTGGACCGTCTCAATTACGCTCTCCGTACCGGAAGTGGAGTCAATGTCACGGTGCTGAATGCGTTAGAGCTGCTGGATCGGCAGAACGACGTCATTGCAGCATGCGGCAAGAGCAGATCTGGCTTACCAGCTAGCGTTTTATCCACCATGCTCAGTGTGGAGTTCGCACCAGACGAAAATGTTCCTCTCATTCGCCCCGACACCCTGGAGATAGTGTTCGTACGCCGTCAGCATATTGTGGATTGCGAGTTGGACGGTCGGAATACCAACCCAGCGAACGTGTTCAAGGACCCGATAATATCCGAATCTCCCGCTCCAGTCACTCGCCCTAATGTTGGTGCAGCTAATTCAATCACTAACAACGTCGATTTGGCCTGCAGTGACTCCGAGGACGAAACCAAGGACAACGACACTTCGACTGTGCAAGCCGACATCAGCCTTGTTCGTCTTCAGAACCGGTCGCTGCGCAAACGCACCCGCGAACCTGATGCGGCTGACGACGATCTGTTCCTGCCGGACGACACTGATCTACCCGTCTTTCCAACAAGTGGGTATGCACACGCATCATCTTTCCGACCATCACAAATGGAAAAGCAAGTGCACGACGCAATCGGTCACCCGTCCTCAATAGGTAAGAACGCCCAAGCCGTCTTGGAATCTGCGCAACAAGGCTCTCGGACAAAGTTTCTGGCAACTCCCCCGGTGCTCCGTCTCTCGTATGACCTCAGCTTTGGAATTCGCGGTCTCTCGCTGATGCACTTCCAACGCTTCATCCAAGAACTCGAGCAAAATACCTCGTCAGCAACCGGCAGCATGACCAACTTCGGGCGGACCAATGCTCTTCAACCCGCCGCCGCTCCAACTAGCATCAACGAGATCGTTGATGCCTTCAACACACTTCTACTGTTTGCAGAAGGATTCTACAATAGCACGGTCTACAACTTCATCAAAACCGGTGCTGTCTTCATGGAGCGATTTGCTGTCCTATCACGACCGGATGCAGCAACCTGCAACATGCTGGTATTCTGGATTAATTCCAAGCTCGGCAAGTTTCGCAGTCAAATTATCGCGGCGAACATCCAAACGGCAGCGCTTGTCGGTCTGGAATTCACGAGAAACGACGATCACCTCCTGGAACTCTACCAGGCCCAACAAGACCGACAGCGAATCGCACAACTTTCGATCAAACCCACGCGCACGCCTGGCAACACACGACCAAGTTCAACTCGCGACCCCAGAATGACAAAGGCGTCGTCGGTTCCGCGGGAACTTCTCGCCATACTGCCTAAGCAAGGCAACAAAACGATGTGCATGCGCTTCTTGTCTAAAAAGGGGTGTACTGGTCCAGCTCCGGGTCAATGCTTTGACCCCAACAGAGCTCACTTCAAGCCGCTCGCACTCCCGGCCGACGCTAAAACCTTCATCGACAAAAACTTTCTCGGTCTGGGTCCAGATTTCCAAGACCTGTGACGCCAGTCGCAGTCGCTACGACCGGAACTGAGCTCAAGAACGATCTGTAGCCCGGTGGCGGTTCCTGGAACAACCATCCCCCGCATCCGACAAGCGACTTCAGTTCAAGGTCCTGATACCGGCCGGTGTCACCTGAGAGTACAAGCTCTCGGTTCACCGGAAGTACAAGCTTCCGATAACCAATCGCGAGATACCGTGCCGCCCTCAGAATACATTTCATCCTTCAGCCAACAATGTCATGCTGCTCATCAAACGTTCACTAGATCCCAATTATCAGTACATCATGCACTGGTCGACGACCGAAATCGACGATACCGGCAGTTCGCCGACCAATTTGACGTGAACATTCCGCAATTAGCAACAGCATGCACCAGCCAACTCGACCATCACCGTATTCAAGCAGACTCGCAACTCGCGCGCCGTTCTGGTCTCGCCCTGTCCGACTTCGTTCAAGTGTATCGCGATCAGACCCCAAACGATCCGAGACCTAACAAGGATTTGTTCGAGCTCGCTCTTCCAGCTGAACCCGAGCTTCGTCAACTTGCAGCGCGGTGGAACGCAGTCGTTCAAGAAGGCGTTAAGCCCGTCTGGTGCTCCAGTAAACCCCAACAACAATTAGAGCGGCCACCAAATCACAAGTCCATCGACGCTCACACTGACCAAATTCGCGAGCAGATTGCTAAGGGCCAGCAACAACGGCGCTACCTTATTGTTGAGGCGGACTTGTTGGATCAGTGGGAGAACATCTTCATTAGCCCGATCGGAGTGGTGGACAAAGCAGGCTCTGCTACCGCGATTCGAGTCATCAACGATTATTCTTTCCCAGAAGGGGCCTCCGTGAACGATTTCAGTGACCGCTCCGATTTCCCCGAGATTTCATACAACCCGCCGAGTGACATCGCACGCCGAATTTTCGAATTGCGAAGTCGCTTTCCCGGTCACCCAATCCTAATGATGCTAGGAGACGTGTCTGGGGCCTTCCGACATATTCCAGTGAGCGCTCTACACGTGCACATGTTCGCCTTCAGATTCGAAGGATTAATCGTCATCGATCTCTCATGTGGTTTTGGGTGGTGCGGCTCCCCAGCTTACTATTCGTTGGCAGGATCGTTAATCAACAGTTTCTACGAGCAACAACGACCTCAGCGTGCTCTCGCCTCGCTCGACTCTAGCCCGTTGGTCGGGAACGTGTGGTGTGACGATCATACCTGTATCGAACTCGATACAGGAATTCGATGCACAGTAGCAAATCTGGCTCTACGGCGGGCAATGGCGGTGGTGCTAGGGCCCACAGCAATCAATGAAGAGAAGTTTACAGAATGGTCGACGTCAATCAAAGCATTGGGCCTGCTTTGGGACACATCGGCTGGCATTGTTTCAGTACCGGCAGACAAAATTACGAAGGCACGGTGTCGAATTATGGAGATCCTCACGAACGAGAGCTGCACACTGTCCGCAGTTAATAAGTTACTCGGCAGTCTACGCTACGTGACAACTTGTTTTCCGGCCGCACGAGCCTTTTACCAGAACGTGCAAGTCTTCGCATCAACGTTTCCACGGCATCACGTCAGACGAATGATAACCCAGGACATGCGAGATGACCTGAGATGGTACCTGGCAGTACTAGCGCAGCAGCATAAATTCAACGCAATCCCAGTCGAGCACTTCGCGCGATTACAGCCGCCGTCACGGGAGGTCATGATGGACGCCTCCGATACCGGAGTCTGTGCCTTAGAATTGACGTCAAAACAGTTCATTCGAGTCAAGTTCAGTGAAGCAGTCCGGCAGTCATTCGCGAAATCTAAAGTGACCAACTCAATCAACGTGCGCGAATTAATGAGTGCCGTACTGGCAGCTATACACTGGGGATCGATGTGGGCATCTACAGATCGCGATCAGCTCCACATCCGCATGTGGATCGATAATAGCACCGCAGTATCCTGGCTTAATCGTCGGTCGAGTGCCCACCCCGTTGCGCGGACTTACAACCGGCTGATATCGTTATCCGAGTTTCAACACACATTCACATGCACAGCAGCACATATCCCAGGGGAGAGAAACACTATGGCCGACGCTGGATCCAGAGCCTGGAGCGCAGACCACCCTTTGTACGGTGTATGGACTAACTTGTCGCACTCTTGGACGCAGGTTCACATTCAACCTCAATACAACGATCTCTGGAATCTCTGGGAGACGTACTCCGAGGACATGCTGTCGCTGAGTCCACGTCGGGGAAGTATCGGACATACTGGAATCAATGGTGTCAGTTCTGCAGGTGGCTCAACTGGTCTCCCTGGCTCTCACAACCTGGTCGATCCGCAAACAAGAAGCTAGGCTGCTTCGCAGCATACGCCTGGAAGTATGGGTGGAACAGAGCTCATCAAGGGAACACTTTCGGGACAATCAAACTCAAATTAGCAAGCATCCGGTGGTATCACCGACGATTCATCGGTATCGACCTAACAGCATCCCCCGACTTCACTATCCTACTGCAGGGTATCAAGCGATTATCACCTCCGGTTCACAAGCGCCAGCCAATAACCACTGCATTTCTGCGTCTCCTGCATCGCCGACTTGACTTTCAGCAGCCACAGCAACGTCTTCTATGGGGCAGCATACTCATTGGCTTCTTCTTTTTGCTCCGGAGGTCAGAGTACCTGAAAATCGGCCGGTCCCGCCATTTCTACTGCCTCAAGCTCGCGAACACATTCTTCTCGGACGCTGAAGGGAGCCCAACTGACTCGAGCAGAGCAACGTCCGTAACAATCGGTTTAGAGGGCGCCAAGAACGATCAATTTGGTCGAGGTGCGTGGCGGACAATGCACGCATCCGGCGACAAGATGATCTGCCCAGTCCACGCATTCAAGCACATTATCGAGGCCAAGAAGACAATTTCGACCAACAGCCCGTATTTGTGCGGCGAACTGAGTGCAGAAGATGTGTCCACAACACTGAAGGCAACGGCAAGAAGTATCGGGGTACCCGAAGCAAACTATTCGACGCATTCAATCCGCATCGGTGGAGCGACAGCGCTCCTCAGCGGAGAAGCAAGCAGCATTGCCATCAAATTGCTAGGACGCTGGCTGTCAAACTGCTTCGAGCAATACCCAACACAAGCAGCGAGTTCAACAACGACACTCTCTCGACGAATGGTAGGAAACTACAATCGACAAGCCCAAGCATAAGGACCCGCGAGCACATTATCAAGGGGGCCGCTCACCACGCCCTTACACAAGGCTGGTCGAGGATCAATCAACACATTGCCCCCTGATTTACGACTGAGAGTATCCTTGGAAATGGCGAACATTCGTAGGATGTTCGGGTTTCCGGATACAACGAGAGGAGTTTCAAAACCGTCGATATTTTTGGCGAACCGAAGAGTCTCGAGGACGAGAATCGGCAGAAGCAGCCCGCAAGGGCAGTAGTTTAGCTCATTCTTCATTCTTCCTCGCCTCGATAACCCGCCTCACCACGCCCTTACACAAGGCTGGTCGAGGATCAATCAACACATTGCCCCCTGATTTACGACTGAGAGTATCCTTGGAAACGTCGAATTGATTCAAATCACGAAGTCCGATACGCACAAAATTGACACGGATGCGATTGACAAGTATGCGTCGCTGTTTCCCGGTTGTGCGAGGTACATTGCGTTGGTGCCAGACAATGAGACGTGTGCTAAATTTCGTCTTGACCCAGCTGATCCTCCAACCCAAGTGCCGCTGGATGTTGCGTATATTGCAACATGGAATTTGTGAACTGGAACGAAAGGTCCTCGGAACTGGAATGAATGATGCTTTAATGAAAAATGAACACGTACTCTGAACTGGAATGGATGATGCTTTAAAATGAACACGTACATCCTCCCTCTTGGTGGATGTTTTAGCCATGTTGGCGATTCGCCTCGTTGTGATCATCAGGGGCACCTCCTCGCCCTTGATGGCGGCGCACGCGTCCTCGACGCGCTTGTAGACCACGGCCAAAGCTGAGCTGTCAACGAAGTGGCGCGCCGCGCGCTCGGCGCTGATGACTACCCACTAGCGTAGGGGTTCGTTAATCGGATGTGTCGTGGTGCGATGCTAGCCAGTAGGTGCGGAGCCGCCGTCCTACATCTCCGAAGGAGCGCGCTGCCACTGCTGCAGCCGCTGCGTGAGAGCACAAAATCTGAGAACTGGCAAAAGCTCACTTCAAGAGCAACTGGTAATATCTATATGAGTGTTGCTCGTGTGAGTGAATATCATGACCATCATTCCACTGAAGGTGTATTGAGTTACAAGCAACATCGCATTCTGTACTTAAATGACTGTATCCTATTGATATGGTTTTGCTTGTCAAGTGCTGCAATCATATGAAAATTCAGACCTCCGGGTGAGATCAGTGATTAAAATCCAGAGAACATTTAAGTACTTAGTGCGATGTTGCTTGTAACTCAATACACCTTCAGTGGAATGATGGTCATAATACTCACTCACACGAGTAACACTCGTATAGATATTACCAGTTGCTCTTGAAGTGAGCTTTTGCCAGTTCTCAGATTTTGTGCTCTCACGCAGCGGCTGCAGCAGTGGCAGCGCGCTCCTTCGGAGATGTAGGACGGCGGCTCCGCACCTACTGGCTAGCATCGCACCACGACACATCCGATTAACGAACCCCTACGCTAGTGGGTAGTCATCAGCGCCGAGCGCGCGGCGCGCCACTTCGTTGACAACTCAGCTTTGGCCGTTGCCTACAAGCGTGCCGAGGACGCGTGCGCCGCTATCAAGGGCGAGAAGGTGCTTCGCCGTGCTGCCCATCGAGTCGTACAAGCTAGGCAGAATACATACCCACTATCATACGACTTGCTGTCCAAGTACGGCCTACATATCGCTGCAGCAGCAGCAGGAGGCCGGCCCGGTGTAGAACGCGTCGTCGTACACGGGGTTCCTGCTGCTGTTCAAGAAGGAACTGGCACTGGGCGACAAGAAGACGGCGGCTGTCGACTTCAAGACGTCGCTGGTCTTCGGCTTCGAGGCAGGGCATGCTCACTCGCAGCGTGACTGGGCCTGACTAAGATGCCGCAGGGATTAGTAGTACTTGCTGAAATAGTACACATCGGTAGTACTACTACCCGAATTATTGGGGTAGTAGTGATACACTACCGTATACATATAGTGCGCAATATGCGTGATACTATGCTATCATCAGCTCAGTAATATAGTACTCTTCAAGTAATATTTTTGATGGACCCTAAACGAGCAAACTCGGTTCTAGGCCCTCATTGAGGCCTGAGACCCGGCCTCGGGGAAGGTCACCATTGTCGAAACCGCTCAACACACGAAGCATGGGTTGTATCATAAAGGATTGCCAGGAAGACGATGAGGTCAATCGTGATCCTTACAGCGTGAATGAGACACCAGTTTATTCACCGCCAGTGAATACTACGTAGTATTCCCGATAATGAAGTTCACTCCACTGACGTGTGAGCTTCGCACATCAATTATTCACTACGTAGTATACGACAAGCTTTTTGCTGAGATCTTTTAACGTGTAAAATTACGCTGGGAATACCGAAGCAATTCCATGGTACTGCGTAAGCGTAACCTGGGTTAACATTCGTACCTGGTACAACATTAGAAATGTTGCATGAACCGCGCGCAGCCGCAGCAGATGCGCGCGGTGCATGCAAGCAGTGCTACTAGCAGAGCAGCATTATATAAATGGACGGTATCAGTGCAGTAGCACTGCTACTACCTACATGTAGCAGAGCAGCATGACAGCATCGATGCAGTAACACTGCTGTAACACTGCGACTATTAATAACAGAGCAGTATGATAGCAATGGAGGCAGTAGCACTGCTACTAGAGCAGCATGATAGAAAGGGTGCAGTAGCGGGAGAAGTTAGGGAGCATTGAATACCGGAGCACTGGAGCAGAGAAAGCACAAGCACATATCACAGTAACCATACCATAAAATATCGGACCTGGTGACCTTATCGGACCTGTACCCTAAATATGGTACACATTGCACTGATTGGTCGAAATAAGAAAAATATCACTCACTGGCTGTGTGCCCTCACACAACTGAATCACCCTGGCGCCGCGGAGGCCGACAGCAGCGCGGTGGCGGGCGGGGGACAACAGCAGCGCGGTGGCGGGAGGGGAACAACAGCAGCGCGGTGGCGGCGGGGGACAACAGCAGCGCGATGGAGGCGGAGGCCGAGAGCAGCGCGGTCACGGTGGACGACGACAGCAGCGTGAAGGAGGACGACTCCAGTACGGCGGCGGGGGACAACAGCAGCGCGGTGGCGGCGGGGGACAACAGCAGCGCGATGGCGACGGAGGCCAAGAGCAGCGCGGTCACGGTGGACGACGACAGCAGCGTGACGGAGGACGACTCCAGTACGGCGGCGGGGGACAACAGCAGCGCGGTGGCGGCGGGGGACAACAGCAGCGCGATGGCGACGGAGGCCGAGAGCAGCGCGGTCACGGTGGACGACGACAGCAGCGTGACGGAGGACGACTCCAGTACGGCGGCGGGGGACAACAGCAGCGCGGTGGCGGCGGGGGACAACAGCAGCGCGATGGCGACGGAGGCCGAGAGCAGCGCGGTCACGGTGGACGACGACAGCAGCGTGACGGAGGACGACTCCAGTACGGCGGCGGGGGACAACAGCAGCGCGGTGGCGGCGGGGGACAACAGCAGCGCGATGGCGACGGAGGCCGAGAGCAGCGCGGTCACGGTGGTGGACGATAGCACCGCGGTGGTGGACGATAGCAGTGCATGAGTATGCATATGTACGTGTATACTATGCCCGAATAATGTTTTTTCCCTTGTATTGTTTTGCTTATATGCATGGATGCTTACGACTGCAAAGCTTGGTCTTTGTATAAGAGTTTCAGGAACTGCTTTCTCACGATGTTGCAGTTAAACTTGATCTTGTTAGACACGCTGCAGGTGTTGCCGATGTTGAGAAGGAGCAGCAGGTTTGGGTCGTGAAGGAGCGCTCGGTTCACCTCGCGCATGAAGTACAGCATGAAGACACCGCAGTCGTTGCCGTTGCGCTGCGGTGGGGAGGTTTGGATCCGCTTGGTCGCATACGCCACGCTCCTTTTGCCATACTTCTTCGCCGCTTCTTTCTTGAAGTACCCACCCAGGATATCCTTGATCTCTTGGGTGGAATGGTACTTCTTCGAATCGACGTGCAACATGTAGGGTTTAACGTTTGGAATGGCCGAAGCAGGGTTCTGCATGACGACGAAGCTCCAGTGGTGATTCATGCACACCGGTACAAGGATGATTCGGTACTTCTCGTACGGAAATCGTGCGGTGAGACCACAAGTCGCCTCGTACGCCGCCTCCATGCTGCCTTGTTTTAGCTTGTACGTCGTAAGAATAAGCCCAAATAGCTGGCAGTCAAAATTGAAGGTCGAGCCGTTGCTAGGAATGTGTTCTCGGATAAAATATGAGATCACAGTGTCATCTAGCCAACAGTCCGGGTCGAGCGTCTTCAAATTTTTCTTCGTAACTTCAAGCCGTAGGTTGTCAGCCTCTGGCTGGAAGGATACAGCCGAAGTACTGCATACCAAAGTGCTATCCGACGCATTTTCGACATGAGCCGGTTCGATCACTTCATCTCCTTCATCAATCTCCACAGGGAAGTCCTTACACCCAATACTTTCACCCACCAAAGTTTTTTCGGGTAAACTCGACACGGAGGCTTGGTTTTTTTCGGGTATACTCGACACGGAGGCTTGGGGTTTTTCGGGTATACTCGACACGGAGGCTTGGAGTTTTTCGGGTTTACTCGACACGGAGGCTTGGGTTTTTTCGGGTTTACTCGACACGGAGGCTTGGGTTTTTTCGGGTTTACTCGACACGGAGGCTTGGGTTTTTTCGGGTAAACTCGACACGGAGGCTTGGGTTTTTTCGGGTATACTCGACACGGAGGCTTGGGGGTTTTCGGGTATACTCGACACGGAGGCTTGGGGTTTTTCGGGTTTACTCGACACGGAGGCTTGGTTTTTTTCGGGTTTACTCGACACGGAGGCTTGGGTTTTTTCGGGTTTACTCGACACGTAGGCTTGGGTTTTTTCGGGTATACTCGACACGGAGGCTTGGGGTTTTTTGGGTTTACTCGACACGGAGGCTTGGGTTTTTTCGGGTATACTCGACACGGAGGATTGGGGTTTTTCGGGTTTACTCGACACGGAGGCTTGGGTTTTTTTGGGTTTACTCGACACCTTTTGTTGTTTAGCGGGCATCGAGCTGGTGCGTGATCTTGGGGCTTTGGCCTTCTTCTGATGAAGTCCCACGCAGTCCGAGAGGTCATTTCGCTTGATAAACCGAGTAACCCACGAGTTGAGTGCCCCTTCCTCTTTCTCGGAAACTCCTGGAATCACCTTGGCGCACTCCGCTCCAATAGAACTGCGTGACATCTTCTCGCCACGAAGCGCTTTCTCCTTGACGAGCGTAACAACAGCAGATTCACTCGCTTGATTCGGAAGTGGCTTTCCAGGACGAGACAGACGCTTGGAGGTTGGATCGACCTCCGTAGAGAAGAGCTCATCTTCCGCGGCTAAATAACCCAGTAGCGTACTTCGTGGAATACCCGTTGCTTGCGATGCTTCATCTATGTCCCAGCCGTGCTCCTTTATCGCTAGGACGACTTCGATTCTCTCAGCGATGGTGTGCTGCGTCGTGTCGGCCATTAGGGATTGTTTATTCGTGTTGTCTTCTTGGAAAGTGAGTGGGATCAAAACAATTTCGGGTATACTCGACAATGTTTTTTCGGGTATTCTCGACAAGGTTTTTTCGGGTATTCTCGACAAGGTTTTTTCGGGTATACTCGTTGGATAACCAATTGTTCTGAGGTTTTACGGGTATTCTCGACAAGGTTTTTTCGGGTATACTCGTTGGATAACCAATTGTTCTGAGGTTTTACGGGTATTCTCGACAAGGTTTTTTCGGGTATACTCGTTGGATAACCAATTGTTCTGAGGTTTTACGGGTATACTCGATAAGGTTTTTCGGATATTGTTGGCTATATTCACACCCACCCAGTGACTCGTGGCAGAATGAGAGGCTCAGTTTGAAACCTACCGTGAAGCTGGTACGTGTGTCTACGTGCTAGCGTCAACGATGTAGCTCAACTGGAAGAGCGCAGGGCTCCGTCCCTGAGGTGCCTGTTCAATCCAGGCCTTCGTTATCATCGACAAATGGGTTGGGGGTCTCATGCTCATGCACCGACGGCGTTCAACCACTGCGCTACGCCGGACGGCGCATCCCGGGTTTGAGACTCGAGTAATTGGGGCTGCTGCGTGCTGCGAAGGATGCAGTGTGCAGGTCCGAGCTGGCATGCGTGTGCTGCGATGGTGTCTGCGTTTGTGGTCATGCATGTATGTATTTGAACCTAGTTTGCTAACTTACTTGCTAACAGTGTCCAGGACATCTTGTGTGTAGCCAGGGGCCGGATCTTGGATTGCCGCTGTCTGGAGCAGCCGCTGATGGCACTGAATGATGGCGTTGAGAGTTCCAGCGCTGTGGAGCCCCTGGAGATGCTTCAGCACAGCGGACGAGCCACGCGAGTTGATACCGTGTTGTGTTTTCAGGTACGTCATGACAGCATCCTCGGCGCGCTTCCCCAGCTCAAGCACTCGATCGCGATAGCTGGCGTCCGCTGGATCCAGAGCGAAGCCATCGGCGAGGAACAGCTTCATGAAGGCGACGAGGAGCTTGGACTTCGACCGCTGCTGCTTCGGCGCCCCTATTTGCCAACGGGGCTCCTGTGCGTACCAGGTAAACCATGTTGCGTGCAGGTCTGTTGCAGACCCTCTGCGTTGTTTCTTCTTTGGCTTGCTAACATCGTCCGCGTCTTCGTCCCCTTTGGCTCTCTTGCGTGTAGGCGGCATAGGATTGCCGTTCATCTTCGCCTCAAGCCTGTCCATGCGAGCTTCTTGTCGGTTGGAGTTCTCGATAAAGTGGTCAATGACAGCAGCTTGGTGGTCGATGATTTTCTGCTCGGAGCTTGTCTCTCGTGGCTTGGGATCGTGGTGTACTTGTGGCTTGTCGTCTTGTGCGCTGTCTTTACAGGAAACTGGACAGCCCTTGCTCTTCCGACGTCTTTACACGGACCAAGCGGAGGAAGAAGACGTCAGCGGCATCGATGGAGATGTTCCGTTTACGGATCATCGACAAGTCGGAAGCCCGGCCAAACAAGTACCAGAGGAGACAGAGGAGAGCAGCATCTTGGTAGTCACTTCCAGAACATGCATTTGTATACAAATATACCAACATCTTTTTTAAGTCGGCCTTGGTGCACGGTGGGGCCTTTGATATAAATCCACCACCATCTCGTTTCAGACAAAACTTATCGAGCGTTTTCCCCATTTTAAGCAACCGCGATTCTAGCGACGCGCGGTGCTGGGGAAACTGGTCTAGAAGCCAAATCTTTGCTTGCCGGTAGTACTGCATTGCAGTATTACGAGCTAGCAATTTGCCCTTCTTGCCCTCACCAAATGCAAGATGCATCCCAAACTTATCCATGACATGCACAAAGCTCTTACCACTCTCATCTTCCTCGATACATTTTCTAACGTATTCCTCTTCTACTTCCTCACCTCTCAGGAACTTGGAAAACGCTGCAACGGCAGTCGCCTTGGCACGTAATGTATTGCCCGGCTGTAGCTCTTCCAAGCCCATCGCAATGGTCCGATAAAGAAAAATATGACAATGATACGTCTTACACTTGGGAATTGAATGGACATACACATATTTTACAGATTTATCGGACTTGATACGTCCGATCGAATGGTTTAGGTGACTCACCTACCCCTATCTAATTTGATTGGCTAAATTAAGCATTTATGCTCACAGTGATTGGCCATAAAATATTGCTGTGTTCTGATTGGCGTATCTCTATCATACAAAACTCAAGTATGGTCCGATAAAACAACATATTCATCCATACGACGAACTTCAACCGAGCCTACTAGCACTTTCATTTCAAATTGGTCAGCGATGCAATATGAAGTGTTGATGTAGGATATCTAATTGTATAGCTCATCTAGCCTAGCATGCCCCCACGAGCGTGGGCACATGAAAGCTTGTTGAAACCTATCATCTTGGACGAGCAGTTCTTGAGCGAGATTTCGTATCAATCGGGACTAAGCACTAGTAGTTCAGCGCTGAGTTTTTCAAACTAGCTCTCGCTGGTGGCCTTACCGGTAGCAGCATCATCGAACTTGGCAATGAAATTGTCAACCTCCATCGTTTGGCGATGATCAAGTGAGAAGTACTCAGTCACATCAACCTGCGCTTGGTCGGCAGACCAACCTCGTAGACTTCGCGTTTTAAGCCTGTAAAGATATTGTGGGTCTGTTTTGCATACAGCACCCGGTAGGTGCTAACACCACGTGTCTGTGCTTTCTCTGCTCCAGTGCTCCGGTTTTCAATGCTCCCTAACTTTTCCCTGCAGTAGCACTGCTACTGCATGTAGCAGAGCAGCATGATAGAAATGGACGCATCGGTGCAGTAGCACTGATACTAGCAGAGCCCGACACCATGACGCAGGTCGCATGCAAAAGCGCTGCTTATTCTAGGCAAATTGGTATTCCCAGTCTACGTCGCAGACGCCCTAGTTTTCCCGGGAGCTTTACATGACGCGAATTGTAGTGGAGTAGTACTACTATACATGTATTGGAGCGATTCCCGCAGCAGTCTGTGACAGTCTGTGACAAGTCTGAGAATCCCAAAATAGTCTGTGCGAGGGGGGTACCCCCTCGCACAGACTTTTGATTGGCTCAGACGTTTGATCCAGCCCCTTTTCTGCCCGTTTCTTCCTGGGTCTGGGAAGTAGGAATAGGGTTTTGGCTGCGGGAATCGCTCCATTACTACTACAAACTCAAACTTCCAAAACATAGGACCCATGTAAATCCAGAGCTTCCCCGGGCGCAGCACGGCTTTGTCTGTATCTCATAGCTCAGGTTGTGTCGTTAAGAGCTGCAATCATATAAAGATTCAGACCTCCGGGTGAGATCAACCCTGGATTAAAATCCAGAGAACTATTATAAATAATACTTGTACTACGAAGTACATGTAGTGATTTCATCTTGAGCGATAAAAATAATATAAATAAGTACCGGTAATAGCGATGTGCAAGTATATTTTCCCAAAGAACCACCGAAAGGCGAACCGATGCTGAGGCTCAAAAGGTCATTGGTGCCGACATCACATCAGCCAGTAGTTGATGCGTGGTCGCATTTTATCAACCGACTTGAAGTGCTCGATAAATTTCTTCAATAGTCGACTATCGTTGGTTCTGAAACAATATCAGTAGCAGTATAGCGCTGTTGCTTTGAGTACACGTACGGTTCGTCAACGACAGATTTATCAAATACATGTTCATTTACTATCCAGGCTCATCAACTGGAGGTTCTAGGAGATTCACAGGTTTTGTCACTTAAGTTTTTGGATTTTTGATCGTGCTCTCGGAGTGAACTAAGCGGGCGAGCATGTGGCTCGGGCCATCGTTTTGGCTGACGACGGCAACCGGGAGATGAAAAAAGGAGACAACAGCCGTTTCGCGACAGGTGCACTTTACAGACAATATATTTTACTTCGTAGTATAGGATACGATCGATGCTGTTGTTGCCATCCAGGAAGCCAAAGTTGGCGTCCTACGAGAACTCATATTACTTGATGGTGCCGTCCAGGAGGATGACTGTCGTCAATGTTCAAGTGCTTGCCCACGCCGTAGCCCCGGCTCGATCGGGCCGGGTAGACGAGGTAGACCGAGGTGTTGTGCTTCTGCGCAGTAGGTCAGCATACTTGGAACGCTGCGGGTTGGTCCGTGTCGATTCCTTGCAGGCGTTGATGTCCAAGTTTCAAGTGATTCTCCTCGCCATTGTGAGCTATGGTGTGATGCGAGATTATAACGAGGCGAATCACTTGGCTTTTAAATGGCAGGATGGGGTCTGGGCGACAACTAAGGTCTGGGCGACAACTATTGAGAACCTACGATCGACAGGATGGGGCTTGTTCAATCCATGGATGATTGAACCAAGGTACTAAGCACCAGGCGAGACAAGGTAAACAATTGGAACTTACTGGAGCCGACTATGCGGTGAACAAGAGTTCCCTCTATACCTAACTTACATACTAATTCCACTCCTCAAATTGTTGTTGTTGTTGTCTACGAAGTAAAAAAGGGAATTCCGCTATATACAACTGTTGCAGGTTGAGACCTCCCCCAGTGTGCGGGGGCACATGGCTCCTTCAGCGTTACCCAATGAGGTCACGGTGGGTGCGATGTTTTTGCTCATCAGCCATAATTTATGGCTAAAAGGAACAACCAAGAGTGAGGATGTACGTGTTCATTTTTCATTAAAGCATCACTCATTCCGGTTCAGAGCACCTTTCATTCCAGCTCACACATTCCATGTTGCAATATACGCAACATCCAATGGCACTTGGGTTTTAGGATTTGCTGGAGCCAGTCGAAACTTATCACACGTCTCCTTGTCCGGAACCAACGCAATGTATCTGACACAGCCTGGAACCAGCGACGCATACTTGGCAATCACATCGTCGTCAATTTTGTGGGTATCGGACTTCGTGATTTGGATCAATCCGACTGCGTCGTGTTCCGAACCGTAGTTCACTTTGGCAACGCTGTCTATGGTCACCAGACCACGATCGATGGGATACCAATAGTCGACACTCGCCAGTTGCTGCATGATTGCTTCACATTCCACTGCATTTCTTCCATCGTTGCGATGCGAGTTGGTTTTGAGCTCCGCCGCAGCATAGGTGTGCTGATGTTGCTTTGTTCGATCGTATTCCCTCACCTGCAACTCGATCTTCTTTCCATCTCTTGCCATGGAATGCACAAAATTTTCAAATGCGATCCCCATCAACGTGTTGTCTCCAATCTTGCGACCGTTGGACCACAACTTCTCATAGTAGGAAGGTTCGACAACTTTGCCCAGTTGCCTCAACGCATACTGAGAAGTGATCCCACAAACCCACTCGCCACAATCCACATACTTGCGCAAATAAGCCTCCTCATTCTCGAGCGAAGTCTGCGCCGGGATCGTCGTCATTCGTAAGCGATCCACTTGCTGCACCGACGCGCGTCCATACTGTGTGCTGACGAGTTCGGCCACATAAGCAGTGGTGCCAGCAATTGCGTGGTTAATTGACTCCTTGGCAGAGTCCTTCCCGGCCACAAATTCGCGAAGATTTCCACCCGAAAAGTAGAATCGGTCGTTGATGTCGCATTCGGTCCATTGATGATGCTTACCAATGGTACTCAGATCCGCTTTCGACCAGAACGGAACGATGCACTGCTTCAGTACCGCGATGTCGGCGTCCTTCATTTCATATTGAGCAGACGAGGCAAGCAGCCGGAACCGACCCAGAAGTTCATAATTGTCCTGGATGTAACGGTACAGGAAACCGTCCAGACACAATTCAAAGTCGCGATGCTTCAGCAGATCGAGCTCAGCAATACTCACCTCTTCTTTTCGCCAGTATATCTGATGCTCTGGGTCCAGATACAACATAGTGAGCCCTTTCATACTCAATTTTCGCAACAGCACGACACGCTTCCGTTGGCACAGCGCCATATACAACGCGAACAGCACGACCAGCATGCTTTTTCCAACACCAGGGGTACCGACAAACACAACGCTGCGTTTTTCTTCCAGCTGGCGACGAAAGATTTTGATAATGTCCTGTGTCTCCTTCCGAACGTAAAAATACTCGGGGAAGTCCGACTCGATGTCGCGGATGCCGAGCTCGAGGCCACCAACTTGCCACTGTTCGATCTGTAGAACTTGTGCAATCGCGTCCAACTTCGTGTGTTCGGCCGCGGTCAACAATTTGGCCTTTTTGTGTGGACGTTGATCTGTCTCCTGCGTTGGGAGCTCCACAAGCACGTGGATCTCTTTGCGTCCGGGCTGGAAGTTCTCCTCAAGGTAATCTTCGTCGAGAATCCACGTCGAATGCATTTTCGCGTACTCAGTGCTGATGCCACCTCGCAAGAAATTAGCCAAGTTGTCGTCGTCCTTCAACCACTTGGTCTCCTCCCCCTCCTTCTTCCGCGCCAAGTAGAGCGTCAACATGCTAAAGGCGAATGTGTACTGACGATTGTATCTTTGCTTGTAGAAGATAGCCTCCTGCAGCGCGCTCACTTTCGCATTGAGCGCGATCTTCACGGGAAACACGCTCCCTTCGCCGTATACTGCGCACTCCAGCTCGACCTCCGTCATCTTCTCTCGGAAAGTTCTCGTCTGAGAATTCGCGCAGCACACAGCGCATTTTAGCCAATCAGATCACTCCACTGGAATTATTTTTTTCTGGCAAATATATACCAGCATAAAATAGTGAGTTTATCTTAAACGATAAAATAAAAATATACTTAGTACTTGTAGAAGTAATAATAATGCGCATTTTTCCAATGAACCACCGAAAGCGAACCAACAATGCGGCTCAAAAGGCGATTGGTGCCGGGCACTGCCGACATCACGCGAAGTATCCGCCAGTAGTTGATGAACCTGTAGTTGATGGAATATCTCTTATACTGCTACTGATATTGTTTCAGAACCAACGATGGTTGACTCTATTGAAGAAAGTTATGGCGAGCATTGCATTCAGCACATCCAGTCTGTTGATAAATGCGACCAACGGAGATTCACGGGTATTGTCACCAAGTGATTGGATCAGGTCGAGAATGCACGTAGTTGGTGATTCATTCCATCGACTACAAGCACGATGTCACATCTGACTTTGAAGAGAAGGATACACGTATCTTTTGCAATATCAATTCGATGAGCTTGATGGATCGCAGATTCTTGACAACTTCTTCTTTAAAAGTCCAATGAAAACCGTGAATCATTCGACTCCACTGGGTGATTGTATGATGATTCGAAAAATGATTGATAAATTTGCACCTTGCAAGCGTGCAGTGTCTGTTTTCATTAATCACAGTTTTGTGAGATTGTCGGACTGCACGACACGGCTGATAAACCACATAAACCAAGCCAAAATCTATAGAGAAGCTGCGGTTGAAGACATGCCGGACAAGTCTAACTGCTTGAGCCAGCGCTGCAAGATGTCAATAACTTCGTCCTTCTTCTCCCCTACAATAACCAAAACCTGTGGAATCTCGCCGGATTCTTTGCTCGCCAACCTCATTGCTCGAAGTGCAATCTCTGTGTCCTAAAGCAAAACATACAGTAGAGCGTTTCAACAAGGAGTTTGCTACAAAAGAATTCGGCCATCACTAAACGAAGGTAAACCGAAGGGAATTGCTGCTGGTTGTGATTCTGTTGGATACAAGCAATGGAAGGACGAATGAAGGGAAGGAGCAAAGCAAAGCACTCAGTTTAAAGTCTTCTGAGCTATCTACATCATGGCATTGTAGCCCTGGACGTGACTATCGTGGCTCTCACTTCTCACGTATTCGGCTACACGGTGAGCTGGTATGAACTCTGCAAACTCTTTCGGTCAGCTGCTCAGCTTCATCACTGGTTCTGCACTGGTGGAGACTCCGAGGACTACGGGTTATCTGTCTTCGTTGGTGTAGTTTGTGTCTTCTTCGGGATCTAGATGAACTCCATGTAAAACGAAACGCATACCACGATGAACAAACGCCTCAGCTCCTATTTCATATCTTCTAGGACAGTTCTCGACAGGCGACAAATGCGAATCTGCTCTCGGTTCGGGTACGGGAAAATCGGCTCGCCCATCTTTTCCAGCGACGAGACCGTAATGTCAACGTAGTCGATGCGGTGCGCCGCGAGTTGGTCGAGGAATTCCTGAAAAGTTTTCTGGTTGCGAATTGTCGCCGCGAAAATCGCCACTCGCTGTGGATGTTGCTCTGTGCTGTCTTCACCATTGCCAAGGAATGACTGCAGGACGCGCATCAAAGGTGGGAAAGCCTCGACATCGTAGGCGCAATCTCCTGCCAGCAAGACATCCGGGCGCTCGTCTTGATCGGTAGGCTGCCAGGTGTCCCAGTCCAGCGTCTGCACATCAACCGGACAAATGAACTTGCTCGCATTGATCTCGACGTTGTAACGCAGATTCTGCATCACGTTAGGCGCATAATCCGTCAAGACAATGCGACTCGAGCGGCACACGCAGGCCAGCGCCATCCCTGTAAAGCCGACGCCAGCACCCAACTCCAGCACTTTCCTGTCGCGGAAGTCGCTTTCGTGGGCGATCGCGTACTCCGCCAGCAACCAACCTGCTTCCCAGAGCTTGAAAAATTGAACACCGAAGCTACGCGGCACACAGAAAAGTTGTCTTGCGATTAGATCGCACTTCTGATTAAGTTTCAAGTGATTATAGGGTTAATGATGGAGGCGATTCGATTATGGCTAAAACCATCCACCACCAAGAGGGGGGTGTATGTGTTCATTTTTCATTAAAGCATCATTCATTCCAGTTCAGAAGACCTCTCGTTCCAGTTCACAAATTCCATGTTGCAATATACGCAACAAGCAATGGCACTTGGGTTTTAGGCTTAGCTGGGTCAAGGCGAAACTTATCACACGTCTCCTTGTCTGGCACCAACGCAATGTATCTGGCACAACCGGGAAACAGCGACGCATACTTGCCAAGCGCCTTCAAGTCAATTTTGTGGGTATTGGACTTCGTGATTTGGATCAATCCGACCACGTCGTGTTCTGCACCCCAGCTCAATTTGGCGACGCTGTCTATGGTCACCAGACAACGATCGATGGGATACCAATAGTCGACATCCGCCAGTTGCTGCATAATGGCTTCACATTCCACTGCATCTCTTCCGTCGTTGCGATACGAGTTGGCTTTAAACTCCGCCGCAACATAGGTATGCTGCTGCTTCTTTTTTTTATCGTATGGCCTCACCTGCAACTCGATCTTCTTTCCATCTCTTGCCATGGAATGCACGTAATTTTCAAATGCAATCTCCATCAACGCGTCGTCTCCAATCTTGCGACCGTTGGACCACAACTTCTCGTAGTAGGATGGTTCGACAACTTTGCCAAGTAGTCTCAACGCATACTGAGAAGTGATCCCATAAACCCACTCGCCACAACTCACATACTTGCGCAAATACTCCTCCTCATTCTCGGTCGAAGTCTTCGCCGGGATTGTCGCCATCCGTAAGCGATCCACTTCCTGCACCGACGTGCATCTGTACTGCGTGCTGACGAGTTCGGCCGCATAAGCAGTGGTTCCAGCAACTGCTAGGTTAATTGACTCCTTCGTCGTGTTCTTCCCGGCCAAGAAAGCGCACAGATTTCCGCCCGAAAAGTAGAATATTTCGTTGATGTCGGATTCAGTCCATTGGTGATGCATGCCAATGGCACTCAGATCCGCTTTCGACCAAAACGGAACAATGCACCGCTTTAGTACCTCGATGTCGTCGTCCTTCATTTTATATTGAGCAGGCGTGGCTAGCAACTGGAACTGAGCCAGATAAACAAAATTGGACTTGATGTCATCATACAGGAAACCGTCCAGACACAATTCAAAGTCTTCATGATCCAGCAGATCGAGGTCAGCGATATGCGCCCGTTGTTCTCGCCAGTATTGATGATGCTCTGGGTCCAGATACAGCATAGTGAACCCTTTACGTTTCAACTTTCGCAACAGCACGACACGCTTCTGTTGGCACAGCGCCATATAAAACGCAAACAGCATGACCAGCATGCTTTTGCCAACACCAGGGGTGCCGACAAGCACAACGCTGCGGTCTTCTTCCTGCTGGCGGCGAAAGATTTCGAAAATGTCCAGTGTCTCCTTCCGAACATAAAAATACTCGGGGAAGTCCGGCTCGATGTCGCGGATGCCGAGCTCGAGCCAACCAACTTTCCACTGTTCGATCTGTAAGACTTTTGCAATCGCGTCCAACTTCGTGTGATCGACCGTAGTCAACTTTCTGGCCTTTTTGCGTGGACGTTGGTCTGTCTCCAGCGTTGGGAGCTCCACAAGCACGTGAATCTCTTCTTCTCCGGGCGTGAAACTCGAACCAAACAACTCTTTCTTGTCGAGCTTCCACGTCGGTCGCATCTCCTCGTACTCAGTACTGATGCCACCTCGCAAGAAATTCTTCACATGGGGGTCATCCTTCAACCACTTGATCTCCTCCCCCTCCGTCTTCCGCGCCAAGTAGAGCGTCAGCATGCTCGAGTCGAACTTGCGCTGTTGGTTGTATCGCTTCGCGTAGAAGATAGCCTTCTGCAGCGCGCTCACTTTCGCATTGTGCTCGATCTCGACGGAGAAGACGCTCCCTTCGCCGTACACACCGCAGTGCAGTTTTACCTTCGCCATCTTCTCTCTCAGATTCTGAGTCAGAATGTTCTCGACTGCGTTTTAGATCTGGAATCATTTTTATAATATGTCTGGCAAATATTAATTGGGGCGAAGCCCCCCTATAATCACGTGACTCTGATTTAGTCTTTGATTACTCTCTTATTTACTCTCTTATTTACTTTTTACCAAGTGGATACATCAATTCTTGAAGAGGGTTAGGGTCGCAATTTATAATCACGTGCACTGGGGCCAAAAATGAAAAAAAAACCTGGGTTTAGAAACATTTTGATCGTTATGGCGGTTACCAAAAAAAGCACCTTCAACCCCATGTTGAAGCGACGTTTCAATCGGGTGAAGTCATTAAAATGGCTGTCCCGAATTATGGAACAGGGAATTCCAGGTCTATTATGGCAAACCAACGAAAAGAGCTAAAACAGCGAATTTTGCTGGTGTACTGGCCGTTCTATGGGAGCCTTAGGCTCTCATATGAGCCCTTAAAATGAAGCAAAACCTGTTAGACTTTATCGTAAGAAGTCTCCTCGTAAGAAGTCTCGGTAAAAAGAGGGCTCACAGCGGTGGCATCACGTGAAGAGTCGCACAGCAGGAAGCAGCAGCGACGGCCTCTGCGCTTCCGCGCGGACGACTCGCTCCACACGCGGGGCTGGCGCATGGGGAGAAGGTGGAGAAGCAAGACGGTCACGCGCACCACGAACACCACCACGCGCGTGGCCTCCCCCTCCCTCGAGGCCCCCGCGTCCACCGCCTCGATGCTCTCCAAGACCTCGTCCTCCTCGGCGCCTACGAGGCGTGGGTGGGCAGCCACTCGGGCCTGGCGCGCAACGTAAAGACGACGCTGTACGTGGCGCCGCGGCAGGTGCCGGTGCGTAGCTTCAACTCGAGCGATCTTAAAAGATATGTATGCCGATGGATTTCTTAAACGTATCCCTTTGTTGTTTGATGCTGCAGAAGCGGGTGATGGAGCCGGAAGTGGCCACGCAGTTCGGCTACTCGCTGGTGGGTCTGCTGCACTTGTATCATGAATACGTGCTGTGGAAGAAGGTGAGCGCGGACAAAGATCCGCCGACGGGCAGTCACAAGTGCGTGAAGTGTCTGGAGTTGAAGTTGGTCGGCTGCTACGAGGACGGGATTAATAATTGTTGCTGTGTTGTGCTGCGCAAGACAGACGCGGTTGGATCGGGTTCCGCTGTCGCTGATTTCGCACGAGCAAGTGCTGACGGAAGTCGTTGCTCGCCGAGTCGGCGGAGACGTCGGCAAGTGGTGTCTGATTGTGTGGGTGGAGGGGGCGAAGAGTGTGCTCCGCCTCGTGCTGCTTACGAATGATGTCGATGTGACGTTGCCAGCTTGACCAAGAAGCCAATCCGTGTCGAGCGCTGCCAGGTCGCCCGGCCAGTTCGACTTCCCTCGCGTTCAATCAATGGGCTGACGCTGCTTTCGCGCGTGGCTGCCGCTCGCTGCTTCAGCTGCTGCGGCGCTAGCGCCCGCAAACGCCAGCAGCCCCTTCGACTCGCTGCTCCAGTCCACGCGGCTGCTAGCGGACGCGGACCACACGATGCCCTTCAACTCGTGGAACGACGTGCCCGACACGCTCGTGTCCTTCTCCGTCTCGCGCGTCGTCGCCTCCATCTACTGCGCCAAGCTCGCCCGAGAGCATCGCCTTCACCATGGGCGTCGTGCTCATGAACCTCGTGCTCGGAGCGCTGCTCGGACTCGTGACGATCCTCATCTTCCAGCTGCCGAGCGGCCAGCCTGACGAGGGTCAGGCGGCGTCGGGGGCACCGGTGCATGCCGTGTCGGCGACCTCCTCGAGGGTCTCCGCGTCCCAGCGACGAATGAAGAACAACAGCCAGCGCACCGACAGCAAGCAGGACGGGCAAGGCCTTTGGAAAACGTGAGTGGCTGAAGGGCTAATTCGAAAATCATTGCCGTGTGTGTTAAGCATTTGGTATGCTATTTATTTGTATCTCTGATTCCATAGCTGCTGTGTCGGAACCTGAACTGATGAAGGAGAAGAGCGCAGAGGAAGACTCCAACAAAATCATGTTTGAAGTAAGTCGAGGGGAAGTTGGTGTACTTGTATACGCTGGTTAGCCATGGGTCGAACTTGTTGCGTCATGCTGAATAGAACGCGACGATTGAGGTTGCGGAAGGCTCGCGAGAGGACGAGGAGGTCCTCTCGTGAGCGGCTGGAGAAGTCTGCCACATTTTGCGGCCCGTCGTGTATGGACTGTTGCGTCGTCACCGACCGGAGACCTCGGGCACCCGTTATTGCATCGCTTTTCGTGGAACTCTCTGGGTACGCCTTCGCTGGATGAAGCATTGCCAACGAAAGTAGGCTTGGCTAACCCTGCTTATTTGTATATGCAGTTTGGCGCTGTCCGCTGCAGCTGTTAAACCGGCGGAACCAAAGATGCCTGTCTCATCTAAGAAGGCGAAGGACGAAATTGCAGCTCGAAAGGTTTGTTTGACTTTTATGAATCAAATGTTCTTAATTTAAGACGACCATAGCTCACACGCTGATACGTCTCCTTGATATGTCATAGATGGCTCTAATTCTCTACTTGCTTCGCGATCCAGTGCTCGCGACTACCACAAAGCCCGCTACCGGAAAGGTAGGTTTCTAAATCGAGGCTGTTTGAAAAAGATCTCGAACGTGCACTAACCGCTCGACTGAATGCATATACATGTACATACAGGCAGGAGTGACCCATCTCCGTGACCCATGAAGATTCTAGCAAGTTTGATGGTGTTGGTGGCCACCTTGGGACCTTGGGTGAACGCTAAAGAAGGTAAGGAAGCTGCGGTTTGCACTGATACAACCTCGGATGTTAATCAATCATGCTCTTTGCAGGGAACAAGCTAACGTACCTTGAGGAGCATAAAGATAGTGAGTGATGTGAACGCTGTCTGCCGTCCTGGCAGCGATGATTGGCCGGCGTGCCGTGCCATTGGGTACCCGGCGTGCAAGCCAGACGTTGCCCGCTGACCGCAATGCCGCCATGATGCTAAAAACGCATCGCTAAGTGGAGGTTGTGCTAGGTACATCCAAGTTATCATTAATTCTACATGTACCTGTATGAGCTCAAATACAGAAAACTGTTTTCCACCACACGCAACATTGTTGTCAGCGGAGGTAATACTCCATCACTTCAAGCGATCGTTAAAAACGCTTGATTTCGATTAGAGAAAACCTTATTGCAGGAACGATGCATCTCTTGTCTCGTGCTACTTCGAAATACATCGAAGTACATAAGATTTCAGACCATGTCGTGCAGTATATTGAGTCCCCACTGCACTGCAACACGACAGAGTACTAGTCGGACTATCTAAACGTCTGAGATTATACCAGGAAGCTAATAACGCATAGTTAAATAGACTACCTTCGCTATCTCTTTGCTTGCAGCGTGTGTCCCTGGTCGACTTCATCTTAAGCTTAGCAATGTTGCCTGATCTTTCGCGAGAGGGACCGAAATTGTGTGCACACATATAATTTCAGTTAGTCGCCCCTTAAGCAACCGCTCGCGGATGCTCCTCTAGTATATTCCTCAATATATACAAACTACAGTGCGCTCAAACGAAAAGTTAGCGCTGCAAAAAGAATCGAAGTATTATATCATCTTATATCAAATACCAATCAGAATGAGGTTGACGAGCACGTGCACATTGTTATTACCGGTACTTCTATAGTTTATTTTATCGCCCAAGATGAACTCGATATCATTTACTTCCAAGTAGTTTGCATATATTGAGGAATACATTTGCTAGAAATAAAAATAATTCCAGATCACTGGTGTTCTGATCAGCTAAATGGCGCTGTGTGTTGCACGAATGTGTGGTGCTTCTCAGTCGAGAACTTTCCAAGAGGAGAAGATGACAAAGGTAGATCTGGGCTGCGGTGTGCTCAGTGAAGGAAGCGTCTTCTCCGTCGAGATCGAGCGTAATGCGAAAGTGAGCACGCTACAGGAGGCTATCTTCTACAAGAAGCGATACAACCATCAGCGCAAGTTCAACTCTAGCATGTTGACGCTCTACTTGGCGCGGAAGGAGGAGGGGGAGGAGACCAAGTGGTTGAAGGACGACGACAACTTGGATACTCTCTTGCGAGGTGGAATCAGCACTGAGTACGAGGAGATGCGACCGACGTGGAAGCTCAGCAAGAAGGAGTTGTTTGGTTCGAGTTTCACGCCCGTGTCGCGAGCTGTCCTGGAAGGGACGGCTGCCGCTGCGCACGAAGTAGGACGGTACGATCAGTTAAAGGAACGGTTAGAATACAACGAAGTCAAATACAAAGATTCAACTTGTTGTTTCCAAGACTAATTCACGACTGACCTACTCACCTGGTACGGAGGCTCTGCCTCACGCTCTCTTACGCTTCTCTCCAACTTGCGCGCCGTCGCGACGCCGCCTTCGAACCCATTCGCACGTCCTGTCACCCCTTCGCTCTTGGCTCACACCACGGTTCACGCTCCGAGCTTCGTCACGCTAGCGACCTCCATCCTGCGATCTCACGGCACCTCCCATTCGAAGAACACGCCACTGCTTCCATAGCGACTCCTCGCTCGCTGGGCCGGCACGCCGCCAGCTAACCCTCGCTAAAGTCCGATGACTGCTCGGTCAGCTCATCTTCGTCCAGCTGTTCTTCGAGTAGTAGCTCGCACGTCGATTGGCGGGCGACTGGTGGACGGTCAGGACCGTACCCGAGACGGTGACCACCGTTTCCACTCGGGACATCCTCCCCGACTGGAACTCGACGTCCTCGTCGAGCGGTCTCTACTTCCTTGTCTGCCTTCATCTTCGCCCGTAGAGCACGCTGCTCCGCCCGCATTCCACTTATAGTACGCACAGGCTTCGGTCGCCCGACGCACCCATCCGCTCGCCAGAAAGCCTCACTCAATCGCTCGGCTTGTTGCAGCTCTTCGAGTTCACGGATCCAGTCAGCGTAGCTGTCTTCCGCCATCTTCGCCGGCGACCGTCCTCCTGACGCTGCTTCGTACTTCTTCAGTAGGCGACTAGCGATCGCGATCGTCACCACCACACAGCTCCCCTGCATCACCGTGGCGTCGGGGTTGAGTCCGGCGTCTGCCAAACTGTAGTTGATAGTCAGGAGCAGCACTCCTACGCCCACCGTCCCTTGGCATACCACCTCGACGAAGTCATACACGGAGACGACCGTATAGAACACGACATACACCGACAGCGACAAGAACGCCCACAGCCCACGCCACACGCAGCAAGCACGGTCGGCTGTCCGTCGACACTCGGCTCTCGATCCACGCCAATACTTCACGGTGGATTTGCAGCTCAACTCCAGCACGTCCGGTAGGAATACGCACCACAGAGCGTGATACGCCTCCAACCACTTGTACATCAGTCGACCCAAACCATCCTCGTGCTCTCCACGAGCCTCGAGCACTACCATAGGCGTAGCCCAGATAGCCTCGAAGGTCTTCCACCGACGCTCAGCGGACGGTCGACCCTGTACGGATGGTCCGTTCACAAACCGGCGGTAACGTCGTACGCACACCTTCAACAGCGACAGCCACTTGAACGCAAAGCCGAACACGGTCCCAATCAGTCGTCCCGCAAGACGCCACAGCGGTCTCGTGACCACACCGCCCACCGCACCAATCAGTAGTAGTAGCACGGACGGCCAGTGATCGCACAGTAGCCCCCACACGCTCGTCCACAGGGACAGTGAGTGCCACAAGCACCACTCGATCAACTCCGACACGGTGTCCATGCTCGTCAAGGGTCGAAAGCGAAATGGCCGCGAATCAAGGTGCTAGCCACGGTCATCGGCCGCACCCCACGTCTACAACTATCCCCATGTGACTTCAACCGTGACTTGCAACCCACCGTTGATAGATTGTCGCTCGGCGTAGTCAATCACCGTCTCACGACGACCGTACCTTTCCCATTTCTCGGAAAAGAAACCCGCCGACAAACCACCCAACGACCAGGTCGAAATGCATCAGTGGAGGCTTCGACACTTGCCGTGCCTCTCATTTCGACTTTCGCCGAAGAGAGAGAGCAAGCTCCCAAGCCACCACCTACCACCATGGCCAAGTCTCGCGAGGCCAACCGAGAGGCCGTCCTGCGTCGCCTGCGCGCGCGTCTCGACCGCCGCACCGGGGGGGCCGACACAGGGGCCGACGCTCAGCTCCGGGCCCAGGTGGACTTCTACGTCCGCCTGCGCGCCGCTCTTTTCGCCAACAGCGGCTCCACGAATGTGGATGCCGTGGACGCCGTCGCCGTCGCTGTTCTCGCGGACGACGTGGCGTTCCCCGTCGAGTTGTCGGCGACCGCGACTCTGCTGCCACTGCCCGACGCTCTGCAAGTCGTTGCAGCTCCTGCGCACGACCTGTTCACCGTCCCAGCGGCTCCGACACGCTCATCCACCAAGCGTTCACCGTCCCGGGGAGCGACGAAAGCCCCACCGTCCAAGAAACAACGCAGGTCCAAGGCTCAGGACCAAGACGACGACGAACCTGACGACGAGGAAGACGCTCCCGAGGACGAAGGCACGGAGGCGTACGATCTCCTGTTGCCCGCCAAGTGTCCCGCCGCCATCCGCCGTGACATCGCCAAGATTATCAAGCAGACAGCCGCTCAGAGCAAGACCCCGCCTCGCGTGGCGTACCCTTGGGTCGGGCAGCGTGCCTGGTACGACCCGCAAGAGCACCCCGCGCTGCACGTCGCGCATTGGCGCTTTTGGATGCAGTGGCGCGACGTCTTCTTCGCCTGCGCGCTCTACGCGCCCTCCGACGAGAGCACCGCCCGCCGCAAGAAGAAGTCGATCGCCGGCCAAGCCCGCCTCGCCTTCCTCAGCTTGAACGTCCTCGAGCTCGGCTTCTACGACTTCCTTGACGTCTTCGAGAACGGTTCCCACGACACCCTCATGTGGCTCGGCGGCAAGGCGGCTCTGCGCTCGTCGGCTGCGAAGGCGACGGTCAAGGGCAACTCGGACGCGACGGACCTCGCCACTTTGTACCGCAACGACCGTGGCCGCTATGAGGCCATCCTCGCTCGAGCCCTTGATCCGTACCGCGTGGACGAGGACGGTTACCAGTCCATCTCCAACCTCCTCGAGCAGACGGACGCGTTGAACCCGACCAAGCCACCCCACCTTCGCCTCAGCGATGAAGCCCTTGCCCGCGTCGTCATCGACGTCACCGGTGGCAATCCGCCCAACCCGGCGTGGGTCGGCAACAAGAGTGTCGGCACCTGGAAGGTGTTGTTGGGGGACGCGCGCATCCGGGCCCTTGCCAAGAAGCTCAAGCCGCTCGTGAAGAAGGGCACGCTCCCGTTCCCGGCCCAGAAGGCGTACGACGAGGACAAGGAGCAGCGCGACGACTACTCCGACTTCGAAGACGATGAAGACATGTTCACCGTGCTGCCCCCGACGCCGCATCTCGACGAGGTGGACGAAGGCGAGCCCGAAGAGCTGGACGATTCTCCGCCCGACGCTGAGCAAGCCCAAGGTGACGAAGGAGACCAAGAGGAGCTCGAGGGCGACGAAGACAACAGCTCGGCCACCTCCAAACCCACCGATGACGACAAGAAGAGCAGCGCCGGTGACGAGGACGCCGCCACTTCGTCCAAGAAGAAGAGCGCCCCTGCTCCGGCCTCTCCCAAGCCCAAGTAAGTTTCCAGTCGTTTTCAGGGACGCTTAGCTAGTCGTTCATTTCAGTTTTCCTCCAATTCCACTAGCGTCCCTTAATCAATTCAAATTCAAACACATAATTCCATCTCCACCGTTCTTGATGTTCCCTTGACCGTACTCTCTTCCACACGACCGTCCTTGGGACCACCAACCACACCTCTCACGACCCGGCTAGGTCATGAGCAGGTCCTCATCCTCCACTTCATCGTTAGCTTCCTCCAAGCGTGAACTGCGTCGCAGCTCCGGCAGACGTCTCTTCTTCCGTTCAGCTTGTTCGAAACTCGTCACTAGATCTCCATATTCGGGCATCACCTCGGCTCGGGGCACCCAATGACTCTCATAGTTAGCCGTGAGCACCAGGTATTCAGCGGCACGGTTGACCACTCGTTTAGCAACGATCTCCAGCAGCGGCGAAGTAACCCCCGTGAGGGCCGTATCCCCGCGACCTATGGTCACCCTCTCCGTGAAACTTGACGCTGGCAAGTCGGCTTCCTCCAGCGGACCGTCCTCAAATCCTTCACCGTCCTCCTCAATTCCCTCTGGCACTTCATCCATGAACGGTCGCGTCCACCGTCCGCGGAACTTCTTCAACCGGTTGACGTTCACCGTGACCGTCTTGTCAGGGTGAGTCGGAATATCGATCCGATAAGCATTCTCGTTCACTTTGTCGACGACACGGTACGGACCGTGCCACGCAAAGGCCAGCTTCTTCGTTCTCGACTCGCCTCTCTTCTTCCGGAAGAGCTGATAGACCCACACCGGAGAGCCGACCTCGTACTGCACCACCACTCGATCGCTCAACCTCTGCTCGTGACGGTCCTGCGCCTTCAGGAGCTGACGTTCGACCAAGTGACGGGAGTCTCGCAAGGTACGGTAGAGCTCGCGACGGTACGCTGCCACCTCATTACTTTTCCATTTCTTGCCCAGGTTCAGGAACGCGACGTCCAGTGGCAGCACTGGATCGCGCCCGTAGAGAGAGAAGAAGGGAGAGTCGCCTAGCGCCTCGTGGTAGGCCGTCCTGTAGGCGAATAACACCCTCGGCAAATACAGATCCCAATCCGTCTGTGCTTCGCTCACGTGCATCTTCAGCATGCCCATGAGCGTACCGTTAAAGCGCTCCACCAGCCCTTGAGTCTGCGGGTGGTACGCTGAACCGTACAGCTTCTTGATCCCCAGTGTCTGGTAGAAAGACTTCGCAATTTCCGACGTAAAGTTTCGGCCATTGTCGCTTAACAACCGTGACGGCACACCGTGCCGAGCAACCACTCCATTCACCATCACTTCCACGAAAGTCACCGAGTCCAGGCGAAGCACCGCAAACGCCTCTGCCCATCTCGTAAAGTAGTCAACAAACACGAGTATGTACTTGTTTCCTCGCTCAGTCTCGGGCAGAGGGCCCACAGCGTCAACCACTAACATCGAGAACGGACCCGAGAGATCCGCCACCGGCATCCGCTGCATCTGTCCAGCCTGCCACGGTCGCGACCCCTTCCCACTGCCACACCGTGTACACTCGCGGACGTACTCCGTGACGTCCTTCCTCCAGCCCGGCCAGAAAGCGTGTCGCCTCACTTTCTCGAGCGTCTTGGTTAGACCCAAGTGCGACGACAGCACGTCAGCGTGACAGTAGTGCAGGACGGTCTCTATGTACGGTAAGGGCACCACAGGGACGGTCAAGGACCGAGCAGGTCCGACCCGAGCCGGTAAGTGTACCTTCCTCATCAGCAAACCGTTCATCACCACGTATCGCGACCTCATCTTCATGACCGTAGCTCTCAGGAATGGATCCAACGGCAGTGCACCGTCCAGCAGGAACCCCACCAGCGCCTTCACCCACGGGACTTCCTGCTGAGCCTGCACGAACTGGTCGAAGTCGAGTCCAAACCGGTCCACCGGAGTCAGAGGGGTATCCCCTGTAGGAACGCCACTTGCGACTTCGTTAGGCTGGTCAGGACATTCATCGTCGACGTGTCCATCAGCACGCTCACCGTCTAGACCGAGTCCGTCGTCGACTCCAGCTGGCTCCCCGACTGAAGTCGGAAGCACGTCTTCGACCGTGTCTTCCGGGTTCAGTAAGTCACGCATCGAGAGAGCTGCCACCGTGTCCATAGGTAGCCTCGATAGACCGTCCACGTGCCCCATAGAAGTACCGGGCTTGTGATGTACCTTAAACTGCAAATTGGAGAGCTCCATCGCCCACCGTGCCAACTTAGCATTTGTAGTACGGTTGCCAGGACTGAAAACCCACGTCAGAGCCTGGTGATCTGTGTACAAGTCAAACTCACGCTTGTCGAGATAACATCGAACTTCCGCGTTGCCCAGACGACCCCCCAACACTCGATCTCAGAGATACCGTCCTGATTCGTGATCCAGTTCTTCTGGGATCCGGTCAACAGCTTACTCGCGTAGGCCACTACACGGTCACGACCGTCCACTTCCTGCATTAAGCAAGCGCCGACAGCGTAGCGTGAAGAGTCCACGTACAACTTGAACCGTTTCTTGCCGTTCGGATAGACCAATATCGGCGGCTTCAATAGCGCCCGCTTCAATTGTCTGAAGGCCGCTTCACAGTCCTCGTTCCACAAGAACGGTGCGTCTTTCACTTTCAACCGTTCCAGAGGTGCCGAAATCGAAGCGTACCCGGGGATATATCGACGGAAGTAGCTCGTCAGACCCAAAAATGAACGGATCCCATGCACGTCCACCGGACGCTTCACATTCATCACGGCCTTCACCTTCTCAGGATTAGGCAGGGTTCCAGTTGGGGTGACGATGTGTCCTAGGAACGCCACTTGGCTGCGTCCCCAATGACACTTCTTCATCTTGAGCTTGAATCCAGCCTGCTGGAACCGTGTCAGCACTTGACGCACGCGAACCAGATGAGTAGGAAAGTCCTTGCTGAATATGACGCAGTCGTCGAGATAGACCAAACAGATTCGCCACTTAAGATCCACCAGAACGGTCTCCATCAACCGTTCAAATGCGGGAACCGCGTTACAAAGGCCAAAAGGCATTACCAACCATTCATACAGACCGTATTTGCACGTGAAAGCGGTCTTCGACACGCTGTCCGGGTGCATTGGCACGTTCCAGTATCCAGACGCAATGTCCATTGTCGAGAACAGTTGAGCGTCGCCCAGCACATCCAGAATATCATCGATCAACGGCAGGGGGTAACAGTCCTTCACCGTGACCGCATTCAATCTACGGTAGTCAATGCAGAACCGTATTCCACCGTCCGGTTTTCGAATCATCAGGACCAGACTTGCCCACGGACTGTTCGAGGGACGGATCAGGTTCAGTTCCAAGTATTGCTGGACCTCCGCTTCCATGACCTCTCCTTCGGCTAATGACACGCGGTACGGGTGTGACTTGATCGGAGCACTGTTCCCCGTGTCGATCTCAAACTGCAGTAGATCCGTCCGTCCCGGTTCTTTCGAAGAACCCACAAACATATTCTGGAAACTGTCCAGTTCCGCCTGGAACAGTTCCTTCTGCTCCAGGGACAACTTCGACTCGGAGAAATCGGCCTCCATGCCGTCCACTTTGTCTGGGGGGATGTCGGGTTTCGAGGCTTTCACCTTCTCGCCGACGTCCGGCTCCCCCGCTTCTGACACGGACGCCGCACGCTCAACCCCGGGCCCGTTATCTTCAGCAGGCACCGTTCCCTTGTGCTCCACCGTGGCCGACTCAAATGCCGACTCCGGGATCACGGACGTGCTTGCAATGACCGTTCCCTTCCTGATCCAGAACTCATCTGTAGACGCATTGCAAACTTCGACGATGATCTGGCCATCCTCGACCGTGCCTAGCGATCGTGCTACACACAGACTAGGAGGCAGACCCAAAGAACCTTCGACCAACACAGTGGATTTGTCCTCAATAGAGCCGACGACTCGAGTCGTGACGAGGGCTTGGCCAAACGGCGGCAATCGTACCGACGTCGCCATCGCGGCCATGAACGTCTCCTGCACCATCGTGAACCCTAGCGGCAACACTTCACCCGTATTCTTCAGAGTCAACGAGCGTTCCGCCACGTCGATCACGGCTCCGAACGCGCCCAACGCGTCTACTCCCAGGATCGCATCGACATGCAGTTTATCAGAAACCAGGACGCTCAACGAGACCTCCACCGTCCCGAGACGGAATGACAAGCTGATCCAGCCCCGGATGCGAAGCTTGTGTCCCGACGAGCTCCGCACCAGTCCTTCGTACGGTTCTAGTGGCTCGGAAGCCCGTCCCAGTCGCTTCAGCACGCGACGATTCACCAGACTTAGGGTAGCGCCGGTATCGGCCAGCATTTGAGACGGTAAACAATCAATGTAACCACCTGAAAGAGCCTCAAAGCTGCCAACCGAGCATACCACCCGGCGTCCATCTTCTACGACACGATACACGTCATCCCCGGCGTCCTCATCATCATAGACTCCAAAACCATTAGGAAGGTCCACCGTGACAACGTCCACCAGGCCAGTCTTGGGCAGTGATGACCGCGCTGGACGGTCGTTCCTCACCACTTCAACGTAGTGTGAAACGTCCTCGTCACGTTCAGGGAAGAACTCCACTTCATCCATTACTTCGGCATACGGCTTGTAAAGCGACGAGAAATCGAAAGCGACCACCTTGCCGCGGCGTCGGCGACGGCGACGCTTAGCACTCGGCGTCTTTGACCGTCCCACACGATCCCATAGTTTTAACCATATCCTCCGAGCATTTTCCTCAAAGTAGGTCCTCATCCAGGAACGCAGGCGCTCCTCAGAACAGGTGTTCACGCTCATCAGCTCCTTGACACGGTCGGCGTGCCACAGGAGTCGCTCTTCATCAAACTCAGGAACCTTGTCACGCTGCGGAGGAACTTCCACCGTCCCTTCTTCACCGTCTGGCGGTTCTCGCGCCACACACTGACCGTTTCCATATCTCCTGGCTTCTTGCAGGAAGCGAAACACTGCTTGCCGTGCCACAGCACGCGCAACCTTCGAATCCACGCCTCGCACCTTACTCAGGACGGGCACCGCGTCGGCCACGGCGACCGTTCCACCAGGATCGTCCGGGGGACGCTCGACCGGGCGCGCCGGTGCCTCAACCGACGAACCGTAGACGACGCTGACCACGGGGCTCCGGAAGTCACGGTTCGCGCGCTTGGCTTCCTCAGACTTGTCTAGCATTTCTTCAAACCAGCTCTGCCAATACTCAGGCGAACCATGCACTTCAGGAGACGCTTGCCGCGTTCGTTCCACCACCTCCAGCGAGAGTCCTAGCAGACGCGCCAGTTCTTCCGAAGACGGCTCGGCTTGAGCCTCCGCATTCTTGGCGACACGCTTATGGAGCTCCACTTCGTCCAGCGGGTACAGTCGGTCCTCGAGCTCCTTGTTGTACTCCTCGGGTTCGGGGACGACGACCGTACCCGAGAGGATGGACGCCTCCTGGCCAGGTTCACCGTGCTCCATTGCATCAAGTTCTTCATCCGTGAACAGTCGATCGTAACCCGAGACGGTCTCCACCTCCGGCGGGACCGTACCGTCCTCTTTCACCGTTTCGGTCGGCAAGGCGTCTCCCACCGTCCAGGTCGAGAACAGGCCGTCCGATAGGTCGTACTCCTCATCACCCCACTCGTACGGCGGCGGCGCGTCGACAAATGGCGCCGGCGGCTCCTCCATACTCTCGTCCTCGACCTCGGCCACGTACGGGGGCGGCACATACGGCGGCGGCGCGTCCGCGAACGGCGCCGGCACCTCCTCGTCCAAGCTCACGTCCTCGACCTTCGCCACATACGGCGGCGGCGCGTCTGCAAACGGCGCTGGCCTCTCCTCGTCCACGCTCACGTCCGTCGGCTCGGTCTCGTCCTCGGCCGACTCGTCCTTCTCCACATCACACGTCTCCACCTCATCCGACGAGGCGTCCAAGCCCCCCGACACGACGCGCACCTCCGCGTCGGTCTTCGAGGAGGTCCAGCCCTCGTAGGCCTTCTCGTGCTTCAATCCGTCGACCTTCACCACGAGGTCTTCTCCTTCATCATCCGTACTAACCACAATAAACTCAGCTTTCTTTTTCTCGATCTTGTTCTTGTTTTCTCCATGTAAATCATCATCCAAGGTAGGCTCCCTACCGTCCAGTTCCGCCGATACATTCATGCAGACATCCACCGTCGAGACCGTCTCCTCCACTTCGTCACGGTCACGATCCTCTCCCTCCGAGTCATTCACTAGACAAGAGGAAGGAGTGACTCTCTCCTCCCCTTCCTCCCGCCCACTTCATTGAGGCGGAGACGTCTGCGCTCCTTCCCGCAGACTCACGGCCAGACCTCGGAGCGCCGCGACTTCGGGGCACCCCGCAAACGAGTGACCGTCCTCCTTGCAAAACCCGCACTTCATTGGTCCTCGGCCACCGTTCCGGGCCGCAGGAACCTGGCCACCGTTCCGACCACGACTGGGTCCTTCCTCGCACTCAACGGCGATGTGACCGAGTTCTCCACACTGGTTGCATATCATCATCTGTCGTCGGCAAGTCTCGCGCGAGTGTCCAACGTAGCCGCACCGTCCGCACACGGGTGCTCCTTCTTGCGTCCGTGAATCGGCCCCCATGCGAATCCCTCGAGGTCGACCGTTCCCAGGCTGACCGTTCCCAATCGGGCTGGGACTAGACGTCGTGGCCGACACATTCGGCATGCGGTTCCTCGGCGAGCGCGGCGGCTGCCACTGGCTCCGCATCATCTGCTGCTGCCACTGCTGCTGCTGGGTCACGAACGTGGCCATCGTCTCCGTGAGCTTGTCCAGCTTCGACGACGTCTCCTCTGTGGCCACGTCCGCCGAGCCCGAGCTCGCGCCCGTTGTCTTCTTGTCCTCGGGGAACTCGTCATCTTACTCTATGGGACGGGACATCTCTTTGGCCAATAGCCATTCGCAGGCCTCGGGAATGTCGCGCGCCGGACCGGAATCGAGCGAAGCGAGCATGCGCTTGTTGCGCAGCCCGCGTCTGAACAACTGATATCTCATCTGCGGGTTGGGATAGTCCAACGAGTCGCAGAGATCGGAGACCCGATCGCCCCACTCCTCCACGGTTTCACCGCGTTCACGCTTCGTCGTCTGGAGCCGTTCCCACAGTTCATCGGCCGTTCTACTCAGGAACTGGTTGTGGAACCGAACCTTCAGCGTACTAAAGGTTTTAATGGTAGAGTTGTTCCACCACCGTTCCGCTGGTCTCCCTTTAATCTTTTGTCGAAACACCAATAGTCTTGACTGATCGGGCAGGTGCGAGGTGTGAGCTTCGAACAGCTCCCAGAAGTCACGAGCCTTCTCGGTCGTCGCCGTGTCCGAGTAGAACACCGGCAGCACCTTCATCACGTTCGACACCATCGACGACAAGTCGTACTCTCTTCGTGTCGGGGCTCGCGTAGCCACAGTGCGGTACGCGCCACCGTGACTCGCAGGGGCCTGTTGTACCCTGTTAACTGGAGCAGCGCCTGGGGCTGGTGTCCTGGTCCGGATCACCATGCTGGTTGGCTCTCTCTTGACCTCTGGCTTGACAGTCGGCTCTGTATTCACGGTCGCACCCCACCCACCGTGATATCCAGGTTGGGCACCAACGCTCCAACCGTACATGGGAGGATTCGGCAGTCGTCGCTCCGTCCCCGTGTACAGCGGGATGAACCCACTCGGGCTTCGCGAGGGCACCTCCCTCGGTTCCTCCTTCACGTAGGCTCCGTAGTATGACCGCATGGGCGACTCCTCAACCGGCATCGGGTCGTCGTACCCGAAGCCTTGGGACCAATAGACCCCAGGCGCCGGAGTCGAGCCACTCAAACCCTCGGCGTCACGGTCTCGAAGCTCGTCCGCGTCGGGCACCGTCCTCTTCTCCTCGTGCTCTTGTTCTGCTTGAGCACCGTCTTCTTCACGCTCTTCTTCAGCGTCCTTGAACTCATCTCCTTCTTCATCAGCCCAGAGATCTCCCATCATCTCTTGGCGCAGGGACCTACGTCCGGCCGCGCTCGTCACCTTGGCCGCCGTCCCCGTTCCGCTCTCGTCGCCAGCCGACGACGTCGCCGACGCCGACCCACCAATCTCTCCCGTCCTGCGAAGCCGTTCGGCTTCCAGGCGTGCCACTTCCTCCTGCACGGTCCGCTGCTCCACGGACCCTTCACCTTCTCCAACTCCAGACATCTTCTTCTTCAAACTTCAGGGGCTCCGAGCGAGCCGTCGACCAATACTTCCAGGGGCACCGAGCGTGCCGTAGACCAATTTCAGGGGCTCCGAGCGAGCCGTAGACCAATACTTTCAGGCACCGAGCGTGCCGTTCTTCACTCCAACTTCCGACTTGACCGTTCCACAAGTCTTTCACGGACGCCGAGACTTCTTGAAGACCCCAGGGACGAGCTCTCGATCGCGACTCTTGCGCGCTGCTGTCACCTCACAAAGGCTTCCCGAATCCCGACGCTCGACTTGACCAGACTGTCCGACGCTTACTTCACAGCGAAGCCAGTACCCTGCTTCTCCACCACGTGTCGCGAGCTGTCCTGGAAGGGACGGCTGCCGCTGCGCACGAAGTAGGACGGTACGGACAGTTAAAGGAACGGTTAGAATACAACGAAGTCAAATACAAAGATTCAACTTGTTGTTTCCAAGACTAATTCACGACTGACCTACTCACCTGGTACGGAGGCTCTGCCTCACGCTCTCTTACGCTTCTCTCCAACTTGCGCGCCGTCGCGACGCCGCCTTCGAACCCATTCGCACGTCCTGTCACCCCTTCGCTCTTGGCTCACACCACGGTTCACGCTCCGAGCTTCGTCACGCTAGCGACCTCCATCCTGCGATCTCACGGCACCTCCCATTCGAAGAACACGCCACTGCTTCCATAGCGACTCCTCGCTCGCTGGGCCGGCACGCCGCCAGCTAACCCTCGCTAAAGTCCGATGACTGCTCGGTCAGCTCATCTTCGTCCAGCTGTTCTTCGAGTAGTAGCTCGCATGTCGATTGGCGGGCGACTGGTGGACGGTCAGGACCGTACCCGAGACGGTGACCACCGTTCCCACTCGGGACACCCGGACGTAGAGAGATTCACGTGCTTGTGGAACTCCCAGCGCAGGCGACAGACCAACGTCCACGCAAAAAGACCAAATTGTTTGCTGCGGTCGAACACACGAAGTTGGACGCGATTGCAAAAGTCTTACAGATCGAACAGTGGCAAGTTGAGGGCCTTGAGCTCGGCATCCGCGACATCGAGCCGGACTTCCCCGAGTATTTTTATGTTCGGAAGGAGACACTGGACATTTTCAAAATCTTTCGCCGCCAGCAGGAAGAAGACCGCAGCGTTGTGTTTGTCGGCACCCCTGGCATTGGAAAAAGCGTGCTGGTCGTGCTGTTCGCGTTTTATATGGCGCTGTGCCAACAGAAGCGTGTTGTGCTGTTGCGAAAGTTGAATATGAAAGGGTTCACTATGCTGTATCTGGACCCAGAGCTTCATCAATACTGGCGAGAAGAACGGGTGCATATTGCTGACCTCGATCTGCTGGAGCATCGCGACTTCGAATTGTGTCTGGACGGTTTCCTGTACGATGACATCCAGTCCAATTTTGCTCACCTGGCTCGGTTCCAGTTGCTTGCCACGCCTGCTCGATATAAAATGAAGGACGACGACATCGAGGTTCTACGGAAGTGCATTGTTCCGTTTTGGTCGAAAGCGGATCTGAGTGCCATTGGTATTCATCATCAATCAGAGGTCGCAAACGCTGCGCTGCGGTTGACCGTACCCGACCAAGACCTACCTTAGTCTGAGTTCGGATGACCACGACCACCCGTAGTTATCTCACGGACGACCATGGTTGTCCAATATTTTGGTTTCGGTTAACCGAAAAAGTGTATTAAGGGGAATTTTTTTAGAGTAAGTCTGAATTCGAGCGAGCAACAAGGATATCATGGAAGGGCTCATCGTCCGCTTTGTACCAAACGTGTTTCCGGCATCCGAGAGCTCGCATCATCTTCAATATCGTAATGAGTACCGCTATCAACAGCAGCGGGTCGAATTAGGAACGAATCCATTCTCGAACGCTGCGAGGGCGATTGGTGCCTGCAGCGTTGCGAAGCGGAAAACCCAAAATGAGCTCGTCGTCCAAAATGCTCGGTTGCCCAAAATGAGCTCGGTCGCCCGTAACCAATAGGTGCGACGGCTCGGTTGCCCGTAACCGTCCGTTGTTACTCTCTGCCAGGTTTCGGTTGACCATGGTTCCCCGTGGTCACGGGTAATTTCTACCCGTTCGGGTACGGGTAACCATTTGCGACCTCTGTCATCAATGGACCGAGTCCGACATCAACGACGGATTCTACTTTTCGGGCGGAAATCTGTGGGCTTTCTTGGCCGGGAAGAACGTTGCCAAGGAGTCAATTAACCTAGCAGTTGCTGGAACCACTGCTTATGCGAGCACGCAGTACAGATGCACGTCGGTGCAGGAAGTGGATCGCTTGCGGATGGTGACGATCCCGACGCAGACTCCGACCGAGAAGGAGAAGGATCATTTGCGCAAATATGAGACTGCGCACAACAAACTGATGCTAGTTAACATTTTCGTGTTTTCGAGATAATCGCCTTTGAAGTTGACCGTTGATTTTTCGTACTTAAGTGGTTTTTTCAACAGGGGGATTTTGTCAAATCTCTAAATTTGGCAGGGGTGTATCGACGGTGAAAGTGCTGGCAGCCCTTCAGCAGCAGGAGCCAGAGGTAAGCGCTGGCGATGACGACCCGTACAACAGCGAGGCAAGCGCAGACAGCGCATGGACTCCGTCGCCGAGTACACGCTCCTGCCTGCTACCTTCACGTGCGTGGGTCTTGGGTTGTCCGAGTCCAAAAAGCCCGGGTCGCAGCGGCTAGGACGAATAACAATAGGGTACTACTGCCGCAGCGGCAGCAAAGGCTGCCAACGAGACGCACAGGATGCTTCGAGCTACCGACGGTGAAGCCAAGCCTACTGACAACTGCGGCACTACAAATCGGAGCCTTCACCTCCATGAAACCGTGGTGGAGAAGGCTCCAACACGACCTAGTAAGCATCCGCGCAAAGAAACTGAGTGGAAGTTGAGACCAGGTGCCCCCCGCAGAACAAAATGATTCTTGTTGCCAAAATCTCTACGAAAATCTCTAAAAACAAAATATACACCTGTGATTTGAGATTTTCATTTTTCAAATGTAATTTTGGCACTGAAGGAGTTCGAATCCGGCTACAACAATAGGCTCAATCGATCCGCAGCGAAATTTGACGTTTAGGGAGCCAATAAAAAAAATTCCTGCGACCCGGCGAATCTGAGGCAACTTTTTCAACGGGCAGTTTCTCGACAACGGCTGAATGAAAAAATTATCAGAGGGCCTCAATCGATAGAGGAGATGTTCGTCGTTGCGGTGGTGTGCTTAACTCGCACTTCAACAAATGGTTAACTAGCATTCTTTTGTTTTGCGCAGTCTCATATGTGAGTTGTGGCGAGTGGTTTTATGGGATCACTTCTCAGTATGTGCTGAGGAAACTTGGCAAAGTTATCGAGCCATCCTACTACGAGAAGTTGTGGTCCATCGGTCGCCATATTGGAGACGACACGTTGATGGAGATTGCATTTGAAAATTACGTACATTCCATGGCAAGGGATGGAAAGAAGATCGAGTTGCGGGTGAGGCCATACAATCGAAAAAAGCAGCATCAGCATACCTACATTGCGGTGGAGTTCAAAGCCAACTCGTATCGCAACGAAGGAAGAGATGCAGTGGAATGTGAAGCCATCATGCAGCAACTGGCGGGTATCGACTATTGGTATCCCATCGATCGTGGTCTAGTGACCGTAGACAGCGTCGCCAAATTGAACTGCGGTGCGGAACATTACGTCGAATTGATCCAAATCACGAAGTCCGATACGCACAAAATTGACGCGGATGCGATTGACAAGTATGCGTCGCTGTTTCCCGGTTGTGCCAGATACATTGCGCTGGTGCCAGACAAGGAGACGTGTGATCGGTTTCGCCTTGACCCAGCGAATCCTCCAACCAAAGTGCCATTGGATGTTGCGTATATTGCAACATGGAATTTGTGAACTGGAATGGAAGGTGCTCTGAACTGGAATGAATGATGCTTTAATTAATGAAAAATGAATACTTACATCCCCCTTGGTGGTTGCTTTTGCCATAATGCAAGCGATTCGCCTCGTTGTAATCCTAACACAGTACTGTACTTCTATTATGCGACGTTATAGCCCTGGACGTGACTATCGTGACTATCGTGGCTCTCACCACTCAAGTATTTGTCCCCACCGTTGAGATTGGCGTGCACGTTCGTGGTACGAACTCTGCAAACTCTTTTGGTCAGCTGCTCAGCTTCAATAATGGTTCTGCACTGGTAGAGACTCCGAGGGCTACGGGTTACCTATCTTCGTTTGTGGAGTAGTTTGTGTCTTCCATCAGGATCTAGATGACCTCCATTGTACACGAAACGCATACCACGATGAACAAACGTCTCAGCTTCTATTTTGTGTCTTCTAGGACAGTTCTCGACAGGCGACAAATGCGAATCTGCTCCCGGTTCGGGTACGGGAAAATCGGCTCGCCCATCTTTTCCAGCGATGAGACCGTGATGTCAACGTAGTCGATGCGGTGCGCCGCGAGTTGGTCAAGAAATTCCTGAAAAGTTTTCTGGTTGCGAATTGTCGCCGCGAAAATCGCCACACGCTGCGGATGCTGCTCTGTGCTGTCTTCACCATTGCCAAGGAATGACTGCAGGACGCGCATCAAAGGTGGGAAAGCCTCGACATCGTAGGCGCAATCTCCTGCCAGCAAGACATCCGGGCGCTCGTCTTGATCGGTAGGCTGCCAGGTGTCCCAGTCCAGCGTCTGCACATCAACCGGACAAATGAACTTGCTCGCATTGATCTCGACGTTGTAACGCAGATTCTGCATCACGTTAGGCGCATAATCCGTCAAGACAATGCGACTCGAGCGGCACACGCAGGCCAGCGCCATCCCAGTAAAGCCGACGCCAGCGCCCAGCTCCAGCACTTTCCTGTCGCGGAAGTCGCTTTCGTGGGCGATCGCGTACTCCGCCAGCAACCAACCTGCTTCCCAGAGCTTGAGCCCCACCTCATTGAACACCGAAGCTACGCGGCAAGTCACGACGACGGACGAGTCGGTAGTAGGCACTGTGTACGACACGTGATGCATGGCCTCCGAGTTGAGCGAGTCGTCCGCCAGCTTGGTGTTCAGCACAAACTCCATCAACGCTCCCACCAGTCCGTCGTCCACATCTGCACACACCGCCTCAATCTCTGCCAGAACAATTCACCATTGATCAGCCGATGACTCTCAACCAGGAGAGTGGGCACGTGACCTTACCGTCCACGTAGCTCTTGAGGAACCTGTACGTGAATTTCCTCTGCGGTGCAAAGTCGTCACAAATTGGGTCGTTCACTACCGTCTGCATCACTTGAGCCTGGCAGCAGTGAATGGTCCATCAGCATTGACAACTTGTGATGATCAATTCATCCTCATTCTGTACCTGCAAGTCTAGCGACGCCCAGCGATTCTTCTCCGCGAATTGTGTCTTGATCATCCCAATCACGTCTCGCACGGGCTGCATGGCGCGGTACGCTTCCAGCACGCGCTGCAGTTCGTGCGTCATGCTTGTCAAACTTTGCGAGTTTTTTCCTACTGTCACATTTGTGAAACCTACCTATACCCTAACCTCAATATTCCACCCGCAAAAATTCGCAATAGAAACGGATGGCTCCCGAGCCAATCCCCTTATCGTAGCTGCTCGCCTCAGTAGCGAATCGACTCTCTATCTCCCACTTCCAAGATGCCGACCGACATGAGCAAGTTCCAGCTGGTGCAGACCGCCAAGTTCTCGGTGCTGCACCCGACCAAGGGCGCCAAGCCCATGAAGCAGATCGCCGCCCCCAAGAAGGCCGCTGTCGCCAAGAAGGAGGCCCCCAAGAAGGCCGCCCCCGCCCCCAAGAAGGTCGAGGAGGAGGACGAGGACGACGATGACGACGACCTGTTCGGCGACGACGACGAGGAGGAGGACGAGGCCGCCAAGGCTGCGGCCGCCAAGCGCGCCGAAGCCGCCAAGGCCTCCAAGAAGGAGAAGAAGAAGCCGGTGGAGCGCTCGCAGGTGGTGATCGAGGTGAAGCCCTGGGAGGCCGAGACGGACCTCGAGGAGCTGGCCGCCAAGATCAAGGCGCTGCCCGTGGAGGGCCTGACCTGGGGCGAGGGCCACAAGCTGGTGCCCGTGGCCTTCGGCATCAAGAAGCTGCTGGTGCAGTGCATCATCATCGACGACCTCGTGCTGCTCGACGACATCACGGAGGCCATCGAGGGCTTCGAGGACTACGTGCAGTCGGTGGACATCGCGTCCATGAACAAGATGTAAGCCTGTTGCATCCTCTGTGTGTGGTCTCAAACCTCCTGCCAATCAATGAAAATAAAAGCTGTGGCGTCTTGCCTCGCCCCGGCGGGTGACGCTTGTGCTGCACACTAAGTTACATTGTACACCTTCGTCTTCCTATCCTTTTGCTCTGTGGACTGTCGACTCTTCTGGCAGATGGCTACATTTTGACTCGGCCCACGCATAGACTCAGATATCTCTGGAATCAGACGGATTGACTCAGAGACTCAGATTCTAACACTACACCTAACCTTAACTGTTATAATAACACCTCATTTTCAAACCAATTCGAGCCAACAGTCACGAATTGCTACAGTCAGTAGCTGAGCTGCCACCGTCACCTCTCTCTGTGTGTCTCTCTCTGTGTAGCCATGTTGGAGTGCCAGAACTGCGGCGCCGTGGGCGACTCGTTCTTCAGCGAGAACTACTTCGGCGAGATGGTGTGCGAGTTGTGCGGCACGCAGAGCTTCCTGCAGGCGCGCAACGAGACGCAGGACGTGGAGGACATGGGGCTGGACTTCACGACGGTGGTCAAGACGCTCAAGCGCCGCGTGGTGCGCAAGAAGAAGCGCGACGCGGACGGCAACGTCATCGAGGAGCCGCACCGCAAGCGGAGCAAGCAGGAGAAGGTGCGGCAGAACCCCAAGCTGCCGCCGCTGCTGGACTGCGTCGTGGCCACGCAGATGGTGCTGGACGCCATGGCGCGCGCGCTCGTGCAGCGCGTGGGCGCCCACGTGTTCCCTGCGGACGAGTACCCGAAGGTGGTCAAGGAGATCTGGTTCAAGTTCCTGCACACGTGGGGCGTCAAAGGCTCCAGGCCGCTGCTGCGCTGCTACAACGAGTTCTTCCTGCACATGACCAAGGAGGAAGCCGAGAAGGTGGACCCTGCACTGACCTTCGACTTGCTGGAGCAGTGGGACGCCGAGTGGGAGAAGAAGCACGAAGAGGAGGAAGAGAAAGAAGAAGAAGAAGTAGAGGAGGAGGAGGAGACCAAGAAGGAGGAGGAAGAGGAAGAAGAGGAGGAGGAGGAGGGCAAGGTGCGAGGTAAAAAGAAGAAAAGCAAGAGGAAAAGCAAGAAGAAGACTGACAAGAGAAAGAAGGAGGAGAAGAAGAGTGACGTCGATGGCGACGGAGAGAACAAGCCAAAGAATGCGAAACCCGATTTCACTTCGCGGCATTCCAAGCACGAAAACTTGTTTAGCAAGTTCTCGATCGTGGATTTGTTGGGGATATTGATGCTCGCATCCCGCGTACTGAGCCTCGGTGTGCTGCCGAGCGACTTTGCAGACTGGGTCAAGACCGGAGTGATCCCATACCACAACTCGTTGGCCACGTGCTGTGCAGATGCTCCTGATGTACGGGACTCGGTGAAGTTTGTCTCCCATTTCTTTCAGTCGTTGATGGTGCGTCACAAGGCGGAAGCTCCTCAGATCGCCTACTCTGCTCAACACCTGCAGTACCACATGGGATTGCGTCTTCCGCCGCTGAATGTGTCGCTAGCTGCGCACCGCATTTGTGCTGCAATGGGTTTCCCTGGACAAGTCTTCCGCAACTTTCAGTGGATCACGGGCTTGATGAATGTGACTGGGGACCAGCCAGAACCGCCACTTTTGCTTCAGTTCGAGCCCATGGGCAAACCCAGATTCAGTCGTCCAACTGAGCAAGACAAAGTCCGAGCAGAGGGGATTATTCAATCTGAGGTCGGCATTGCGGCACACCTGGCGGTGGCGATTAAGATGTGTGCGAATTGGCATGAGTGGATCTACGAGCGACAGCACCATGAAGAGGGGGAAGAAGAAAAAGGTGATGATGACGACGAAGAAACGAAGCGCAAGACCCCTCCCGTTGAATGCTTTAACGAGGCTCGGCCTCTTCCTCGACGAGATCTCGAAGCGTTCACTCAATTCGCTAGACAAGTTTTCGAGAACCCTGATCGTCCTGGTATCCCCGAAGAACTCGTGGAGCACGTTAGTCGTCTCAGGCAGATCGAGAAAACAGACGAAGTGTCCACCTCTGGTCAAGGGAAGCTCAAGCAGAATGCCCTCTACGCCTACCCTGCCATCCACGTCGACGGGGTTCTAGCTGAGAGCGACGAGGATATCGAGAGGCGGGTGAAGTTTCTGCGCTCTCGAGAGACCAATCCCGACTCAACTCGCAGTGCTGACAACAGCAGCGACCAAGACGTGTTCTTCTACCCATTCTACTTAAACTCTAGTCGCAGCGCATTCCATCCAGCGTACGAGCACGTGCTGGAACTGTTGTGTCGGAAGATCAACACTCCAATTAGTTTCGTGCTCATACTGACGGAAGAGCTTGACAAGCGGATGCGGAGCTTGGTCCACCATTTCGAGCGGACGGACGTCCATTTGGACTTTATTGGACAAGGGCGTAAGAAATGGATGGACGCTCGGAAGCCTCCTACCCCGGCACCTGGTCCCACCGTCATCCACGCTTCATTGACGACGCTTAAGGACGAGTCGCAGCGTGAAGAGGACGACGAAGCGTCGCAACCCGCAAGTTGCGATCCTCCGCCACTAGACACTCTCCACGATAGCACCAAGCCAGCAACTTTATAACCGGAGCAACAATGGTACGGCTTGATGCGCCTCAGCTTGAGAACCTCTGCGAGTCTACTGACTGCTGTGCATGTAGACTACGTGCGCACAAGCGATCAAGGCGTGGGTAAGCAAGTAGCAGCATAAACCTACTGGTCTCACGTGTTGTCAGGTTTTTGACTGTAGCTGTCGGTTCGCGTAGGAGGTCAAGAACTCGGCCTCGGCGGAAGAATCGGCTGTGATTAAACTGTACTGTCAGATGCCCCCGATCGCGAAACTCGACAACTCGCTCAACACGCTCAAGAACTGCGAGTACGACTGACTTCCTGTTGGTTTTACTGAGAGCAATGCAAGTGTCTTCTTACATGTGCTTTGCATTCGTTGCAGACAGTTGTCGCTGTCCACGAACGGTATCGATCGACTCATTCCTCTCTCCGGGATGAAGAAGCTGCGCATCCTGTCACTCGGTCGGAACCAGATCAAGAAAATCGAGAAGCTCGACGATGTCTCCGACACGTTGGAGGAGCTCTGGTTGTCGTACAATGTCATCGCAACGCTGGACGGGCTTTCTGGGCTCACGAACCTGACCACGCTCTATGTGTCCAACAACCTCATCAAGAGCTGGGACGAACTCGACAAGCTTGCCAGCCTTCCCAAGCTACGCGATGTTCTATTCACCGGCAACCCCATCTACGAGACCCTGAGTAAGGAGGACGCACGACTCAACGTGCTCAAGCGGATCCCCAAGGTGGCCAAGATCGACGGTGATATGGTCAAGCAAACCGAACGCGACGCTGCTCTAGGGCAGTGACTGAGGAATGAACTGCTTCCGTGATTGATGACTTTCACTGCGTCGTTCATTGTTGTTGCTGGTTTTCTCAAATGTACGTGTCGACACCACACAGATCTTCGCGCAGCCAACGCTGCCTGGTTGGTTACTTCATCACAAGTCTACTTGCCGTTCTTGAGGTACGGGAGCAGGTACAGTAAAAAGTGTATATAGTGTGGCCCACGGTAATTACGCCACCAAAAATCGACGTCTGCCGTCAAAAATAGTGTGGGCCACGGTAAATACGCGCCCACACTAAAGGTGAAGCCACACTAATAAGGACATGGACCATGTGACATGGTACGTCCGCGCACTCAATCCTCTGCTAATCGAAGACCACCTAGTGTTTCCTAGAGCTGATTGTGCGTAGGTCACAGCCTTACCTTTCAGCTGCCTTCTCTGTCACAATTAATCCATGTGACTGCTGCCTAAATTCGCAGGGCGCCACTTTCCCGAGCTCGTCAAGTGATCACCCTCAGGACTACTATAATTGCCGCAGATCGTCGCGCAGATCGAGCCTCACGTTAATTCGACGCGCTGGTCACTTAAGCAGGTGCTGCAATCATCAAGAACATTCCTAAGCAAGACCCCAAGGGAAACAAGTTGCCGACAGAGGACGATAGCGGCGTCGCGAAGTTGATCAACTTTCGCGTTATTAGTGTGGGTTGAAGTCTCAGCGATGGTGGGGTCATAATTAGTGTGGCCTACGGTATTTGCGCGGCCACGCTAAAGGGGAACCCACACTATATACACTTTTTACTGTAGCTGAAGTCCTTCTTGCCGTGGCCGCTGGAGACCATCATGTTGTAGATCTGGTGCACTTGACACGTCAGAGGAATGGACACTTCGGCCTGCTTGGCGCAGTCCATGGCAAGTCCCAGGTCCTTCCGGTGCAGTGCAACGGCAAAACCTCCCTCGTAGTTGTTCGATGACGGCACGTTCTCCATCATACCAGGGTACGGGTGGTTGCTGTCATGCATAGCATACACGACGTGTGTCAGTCAGTCTAGAGATTTGCACCCTTTCACGCTTCAACTTACACAAGAGTCGACCAGCACGAGGACGTGGACGTGTCCATGATGTTCTTGAGGATCTTGGGGTCAATGCCCAGCGTCGTGCCGAGGTTCATGGCCTCCGCCACCGACGCCATCTGAATGGCCAGCGCCAGGTTGTTGCACAGCTTGGCAACTTGACCGGTAGCTACCAAACGCACACACACACATGAGCATTAGCACAACTCAGCACCTCTTGCATCCACCTACGTACAGCTGCCTCCGCAGTAGACCAAGTTCTTGCCCATGGCCTTGAGCAGCGGCTTGACGCGCTCAAACTCGTCCGGCTCGCCGCCCACCATGAACGTGAGCGTCCCGTTCTGCGCGCCCGCCACGCCGCCAGACACCGGCGCGTCCACGAACGTCGCGCCGCGCGCGTGCAGCTCCGTCGACAGCTTCTTGGTGAAGATGGGGTCGATGGTGCTCGAGTCCAGCAGCAGGTGCTCGCTGCGCAGCGCCTCGTGCACGCCGCCGTCCCCCAGGTAGACGCTCTCGACGATGGCGGTGGACGGCAGCATGGTCACGATGGTGTCGCACTGCTCGGCCACCTCGGCGGGCGTGGCGGCGGCCACGGCGCCGCCCTGATCCACCTGCTTCTGCACGTTGGCGGGCACGGGGTCGCACACGACGAGCTTGTGGCCGTGCTTGCGGAGGTTGTCGGCCATGCGGCCGCCCATTTGGCCCAGGCCGATGACGCCCACCTGGTCCTTGGACGCCACGGTGGACAGCGCGCGCGTGCGGCGGAGAGCGTGGGAGGAGCGGAGGAGGGACGAGCGCAGCATTTGACACTGCAGGGGAGAATGCAGAGACTTGACCTGGCAGACACCGGACGGAATGGCGAATGACGCAGACGTTTGACCTTTGGTTGACTTGGAATGGAACTTCAAGTTGGGAGGAGTGCCGCTTAAGTACGACGGCCTGCATCAACGCGGCTGTCTTGATGCAAGACGCTCGGTTGATGGGCAGCAAAGTGGGGGTTGTATTGAGGATTGTTACTTGTTGTGGTGGGGGGGGGGGGTATGCCGCCTTTGAGGAATGGGGGGATGTAGGCAAAGTCCTTGTGGTCGGTGCCTTTCATGTTGAACAGTTGAAGGAGGGAGTTTGTGAGAGGCACCGAGACGTCGGCCTGCATTGCGCAGGAGGAAGAGAGACCGAGGTCTTTGCGTCATCAGCTGCACCGCAAAACCTCCTTCGTATGCGTTTGATGCGGACGCGCTCGGCATCATGACAGGGCCTACACGACGGTCGGTTTGACAATGACTGGCCGATGATGAAGTTGGTCCGCGCACAACTCAAGCCACAGAGCCAGTTGCTGGCTCTGTGGCTTGCTGTCAGCAACAACTCGTACAGCTTCCTCCACAACGCACCAAGTTCTGCCTTCAGCACGATGGCGGGCACGGGGTCGCTGCTTGCGGAGGTTGTAGGCCATGCATCCGCCCATTTGGCCCAAGCCGATGACGGCCGCGCGCATCTTGACACGGGGTGGACTTTCTTCTGATGATGGAGAGCGCCGGAGCACCGGCAAGCATCAAAACTTCAACATGGGAGATGGCTACAGTTGATGACGTGGCATGAAGGTTGCGCGAATGTGAGACGGTAGAAACGACCTTCGCGTAACATTCGTTAGGTCTGAACATGAAGTTCCATTGATGCAAGCCTACATGCTATCTGCACCTTCTTGAGCCTCGCCATCACTTGAGCAGCTCGCTTGGACTCACAAAGGCGCAATCCTTCTTCTCTCTCCGTGCGTATGGTCTTAACCCGTCTAAGAAAAACCGATTGTCAACTTTCAAGTCAGCCCCCAGGACGTCTGTCTACTTAGTTGATGACGTCCACGAGGAAGTCGAAGATGTCCGTGTTCCTGATGGCCGTCTGGATGTCCTCCTTCTGCAGCGTCCGCCGCTTGTTCTTCTCCGAGTAGCCCCACGAGCGCAGCGTCAGCTCCAGGATGAACATCTCACAGGCCTTGGCGAACAGCACGGGCGCCTCGGCGCTGATCATGCGGACGTCCTCGTCCGACTTCATGATGCGCTTGATGCGCGCCAGCGGCAGGTCGTTGTGGTTCTTGAAGTCTGCGTCGGCGTCCCATCAATACACCACATAGTAATAATAAAACAATAAAAAATAACAACTAGTCAGTACTTGTGCGAACTATTGGCCCAGTTCCACCCCCACAGCACCTTGTTCGCTGCCGACCTCGAGCTGCTCCATCTCCAGGAGCTGCTTGGCCCAGAAAGACTTGAGCTGCTGCTCCATCTGCAGCTGGTGCTGGGCCTGCTCGGCCTCCGTGAGTTCCACGACTTGGCCGTCCATGATCGAGGGCTTTTACGGCGTCAAAAAGAGGGTTCTCTGCGCAGTTGCAGCGAGGAGAGGTCGACAAGTGTCTGGTCTAGAGCGAGCACAGCAGAGAGAACGTGCCGCGGGCGTGTGGGCGGCGCGAGGCGAAGGCGAGGACAGCGACGACTGGGGCAGCTTGACTCTTCCGATGTGCGCAACTTGGGGCGTTTTGGTGGATACTTAGTAAGGTAATATTAGAAGCATTTTTCGACGGTTACTTAGTCAGAATGTATAGTTAAACGAGGGTGTTTTGCGCTGAATACCGCGAGATGGCTACATCGACTATAGAGAGATGGCTACATCCCTCTACATGGCTACATGTTGCTGTCGATCTTCTCCTCGCGCAGCATTTCCCGCTGCGCAGTATCAACAGCGATCAAGTTAGTCCATTGATGTGGTAATACGAGGAAATGTAGTGACGTACTCGCATACTGGCGCGCAGGTGCTGCAGCTGCATCTTCTTCTTGTCTATAGTCGTCATGGGCAGTCGAGGTGATTTTCCGAGGTTTTCCGCTGTTGGTCCATTTCGAGGAGACGCATTTGGTGACGGAGATCGAGACTCCTCCAACTGCAACTTGAACATTTGCTCCAGCATCGATGATGTTGGGGTGTCATTGCTATTGGGGTCGTCCTGATCCCTGGCGCTCCAGGGACTGCACTGGTTCATCGCGAGGCTGGCGGTGCTTGCGTCGTGGTTACTTTCGAGGTCTGATCGTAGCTGCTTCACTCTTGGCTTTGCCTTGGGCGTCTTCTTCCTCCTCCTCCGTACAATGGACGTCGTTGAGCTGTTGCGCCGGGTCAGCACTTTCAAGAGGCTGGCTTCTTGGCTCGCTACGGTCTCCGAGTGTTTACGGATGGAGTCGGCGGATGGCTCCACCACAGCTTCGTCGGGCGTACGAGTGAACTGCACGGAGGTGTTGATCACGATACGTGTGACAGGTTTTATCGACGTCACGATGATACGCAAAACATGTCCATAAAGCTACACAAAGACAACATTTAGCATCAAGTTGTGTACAACTAACTATACACCACACGTACATCACTAGGTTGACGAAGTCCCGGGAAGTACACGAACGGGTTAAAATACCGCGACGGGACCGGAAAGTTTGCTGTTTGGGATGCGTCAAACAACAAAAAGTTGTCTTGATCCACCTGTAAAGTATCCCCGAGGGAAAATATATCGTTAGAACCGAAAATGGACGTCAAAACGCATCTCACGTTCAGGTCTCACGGTGAGGTCGTCGAGGATGACTGTTCTGCAGGGGATAACGGAGGTGTCGGTGAAAGTGGCTTGGAATCGCCACTCCGTCAAAGGTTCTGGGTGGACGAGTCGAAGCTCCAGCATGTAGAAGGATATATCGTCAGCTTTTGACACGGGAAGTGGGTACTCGTTTGCTGGTTCGTCGACTTTTGGCGCGCGAGCTTGACGCTTCGTTATCGACTCGCCAGCGATTTCTACCTCGTTTGGTTTCGGTTTTGGTTGCTCTTTTGCTCGTGGGTTGTTCCTTGATTGTTGCTTGAGATAGTTTCTGCTCGTTATTACTGAGTGTTGTCGAGGAACCTTGCGCTTCGGCTCTGTAGTTCGCTGGGAACCTTCGCTGACCGATGGAACAAACCAATTCTTCGACTGGTAGTCGGAGCTGTTGAACGATGCTGACCGGCAACGAACGTTCAAGTGCGCTTTGCTTTTCTTTGGCTGCAGGCCTGTTGAAGTCAATGGCCGTTTGGGGGGAGGCATAGCGTCATGCACGGCAGTACTGGACGAGTCTGCGAGCAACAACCACAGCGTCAAAAAATTACTACTGTAGTTGAAGTCAAGTAGTGCGTACTACGAGCTAAAGTGGCTTACCTGAATCTTCGTGTGTTTGGTTGTCTGCATATTGAGCTTGGTCTCGCGCAATATTGACTGATACTTCCAAATCTTGCTTTTGGTGTTGGTGGTGCACACTTTCGTCGAGCAACCTGGATCGAAGCCCCTGTACCAGTCGATGGAATATGTTAGTGCGTCGAACAAACAGTTGAATCTGTCTGCGCGGGTACCTCTCGACTAGGAGAATCTAAAGCTCTGCTCCAATTTATTGCAGATTCAATCTCCTGTAACAATAGTTAGCATTTTGTCAAGTTGGAAGTATGAAAGCAAGAAGAACTCACATGCCACGTGTCTTGCAAAAGCTGCTCTGCTCGCTGTTGTTTCGGATCGATCCATTTGTCTGGAACGTATTCAGTCGAGCATTCGTGATTGTCCCTTCGCCCAGTGCTAGGACGTGGTGGGGATCGTCCTGCTGCGATACCCGATTTCTCTGACTTCTCATCTCGAGAAGTATTTGGCTGTGATCGACTTGTCTTCCGGGTATTGACATGACTTTGCTGAGATCGTGTCACGACGGCTCCTCTGACTGGCTTCAGCGTCGGCAACAGAGCGGTCGGCTTCTGGGTCTCCACAATCTCACGAAGCTGCTCTGATGACGCTACTCGAGGAGTGCGAAGACTTTTGGACTTGGACATCATCTTGATGGTACGATCCAGCACCTGGAACTTGGCCTCGATAAGGCTACACGACATGGTTGATGCCGCAGCTTAAGAATTCTGATGATGAAGCTGCGTAGCTACAAGGAATGGAGATCTAAGTATACGCAGGGACACAAATGAAGGACGTGTTGAACAAAATCGCATTGGTATTTTTGTTCCTGTTCGATCCCATTCCACCGAGGCTTGGAACGACAGTCCGAAACCCTCTAAAGACATTCTGAAGGGTCCGACATGTCGAACATGATGCCTTCTTGGTGCTGGTTCTCCGTTGATTCATCGATGCTGTAGTGAATACCAAAGCTGCTTGAGAAGCTCAGGACCGGTCTTTTCGATTGATTTTCAGTAGCTTCCTCGCTTTCTGGGCTCGACGAGGTAGTTGCAGTAGTCGGTACTCGAGAGGATTGTCTTCTCCACGTTGCCCGGGCTTGATTTTCCAGCAGAAATGACACGAGTAATTCCTTCTGGGTCTGCTCGACTGTCGATAAGGCACCTGTGCGACCGATGTTATTCGCGCAAGCAAGCGGCATGGTATCATCCTGGTAAATGGCAAGCAGTGAAGTCAGAACAGCTCAAGTGAAGCATGGCTACTGTATGAGAATCATGACCCACCGCAGCGATGGCGTTCACATCGGCTCCGAACAGGACGAGCAAGTACGCGATGGGGTACAGATTCTTGCAGCATGCCACGTGTAGAGCGGTGTACAGATCCGACTTCCTCTGCCAGTTGACGTCGACTCCAGCATCCAGTAGAAACCGAATGAGCGGCTGCACTGTATCAGCATTTTGAGGACTGTCGATACTCTCGATGACTCCGTGCAGGATGTCGCGCATGTAGCTCTGCTGTAGGTCAAAGCCGTTGAATAACAAGAAGCGCAAGATATCGAGTCGCCTCGAAGTGCAGGCCTCCCGAAACATCCGCACGGCATAAAAGATCAGCATTTGACCCTGTCAACAATTTGAATATCGTTTGAGAGTCTTTCTCCTTTGACTTAACGACGGAACATCATTCAACGCACAAACCTCCTCGATGTGTTCAGCTGCGCACTGCAGAGCTCGCAAATTCCCCTCGCGCACAAAATCGACGAGCAGCTTCCCGTTGGCCACCAAATTGGTAGCAGACTCCGGATCTTGCTCGCGCAACTTCTCCAGCCGCTTCATCTCGTCCAGCGGACTTCCCATGCAGCGGAACGCCATGGTGATGATCTGAGCTTGGACACTAGAGCACAAGCGCCTGTTCAAGCAGTCGTCGGCACGGATCGGATATCCCCAGAAAACAGGCGTGAGCGACCACCGGGATGCTTTTGCCTTGAACTACCGACAGACACAGTAGTCACCGTCAGCTCATACCGAAAGCCAACGCTTTAGCCAGTCATGCACTGCATTTTGCAGGCAGACTTTAGCCAGTGTCGCCACATGCAGGCAGACACCGGACCAACGCTGCACAGTAAGTTCAACATGACAACGTCACGCTCTTTCATCAACTGGAACCACTCATCAACAGGTCTCGTGTTAAACGGGAGCCCGTTTGTGAAAACATACTTTCGAGCGGTACTCTCGGTCAACTTCAACACTGCTGCTATCCACCAATGATCTGTAGATTTGGTTCCCAAGCAGAACCAAACCATTCCCGAATTCCCCTCAGCTCAAGCGCCACTCCGAACTTCTCAAACTTGTACACGAAAGAATGAAGGACTATGAGCAGGGTTACGACATCCACGCTTCGCCCAAGCCAGGTAGCGTCCAGGGTGCTGACGACAAGTCGACTCCATCCCACCCGTCCTTGTGGCTGCTTCTGGCGATCTCCATGCCTCGGATGGTGATTCAAATGACGTGGTCGGCGCAATGGGCGGCACTTGGTCCGTACCTGTCAACCATGTTACCTCGGTACGCTGTGCAGGTCACGCAGTTCATCGGACCTACGGTCGGTGCAGTCGTGGGACCGAGTGCTGGCTTCTTCAGCGACCGGTGCACCATGAAAATGGGCAGACGTCGACCTTTTCTGATCGTTCCTGGGATTCTGAGCATTATCTGCTGGATCGCAATGGGCTACTCGCGTGAAATGGGCGAAGCTCTGGGTGATCACGGCGATGGAACGGACGGAGAGGAGACCGACCGCACGTGGACGATCATCCTCACGGTGTTTTTCTACCTCTGGATGGACATAACCGTCAATACCGTTCAAACTCCCGCCATGCTTCTCATCGCTGACTTTGCAGGGGATCGACAGACCACCGGCGCAGCTTTGGGTCAAGCCTGGGCAACGTTGGGTGCACTTCTCATTGCAGCGTACATTGAGTGTTTTGGAGCGGCCTACAAGACGCTGCACTCGTTCATGCGGTGACCATGTTCATTTGCGTCAGCGTCGCTGGAGTTTTCGCCAAAGAGACGCCGCTACCTCCAAGCGCAGTGGACAGATCTGGGTCATCGTGTGCTCGAGTCACGCAGGCTTTGTGCGCGGTATACCACGGCATCCGGAAGCTTCCTGCAGTACTTGCGGTCTACTGGGTGGCGTTCTTCTTTACGCAATACGCCTACGCAGCTTACAATGGCAACAAGGGCCAGTTCTTCGGCTTGGAGGTCTACGGCGGAGAGTCGGAAAATGCCGATAGCTGCGACCCATGCACCGCGGAGCAGGACGCTTACAACCACGGCGTTAGTATCGCTGGAGGTCGCGCTGACCTCCTGTACAATGTCCTGGGATACGTGTGCGCGTGGTTCATGCCGTTCATGGTCCACAAGCTCGGTGTCAAGTGGATTCTCGCCATCTCCACGATTCCTCAGGTGCTTTTCGTGGTCATGGCGTGGGTCAACAATGCAGGCTTCGACGTCTTCATCGTCGCCATGTCGGGCATCACACACACCGCGTGGTTTGGGCTTGTCGTCCCCGTGATCATCCACGTCTTCGGAGAGGAGCAAGACATCGGAGTCTTCGTCGGGGCCTTAAACTCCGCCAACTGCTTCGGCCAATTGCTCAACTTCGCGATCGGCACGGGTCTCGTTCAGACGTCTCTCGGATACAAACTGCCGGTGTTTGTCGGGGGCATTGCGAGTATCATGAGCTTCCTGACCATCGCGATCTTCTTCAAGATGAGAATGTACAGCATGTAATTGTACGAGCGTCGTGTTGAGTAGCTACATGTAAGGTGTATACTGTATTCAAGAATTTAATTGAGCCTAGCTGTATCCTGTGATACTTCACAGCATTAGTTTTAACTCTGTTCTGAATATGCTGTGCTGCCGTTGAAGTTTTCGACTCCTACGCGAAAGAAGGCGATGATCCTATGCTGCTTGACAGCTTAAGGTAAATGCATAATTGATGCTGTGAAGTTCTCGACTCCTCTCGTTACGCGAAATGATACCGGTAAGCGTACCGGCTTACGCGTAATCTGCAGCTAATATAATAATGCTCAGCTGACTCAGTTGTGCGTTGGCTGAAAGTTTATTGAAAGCATACTCCTGTCGGGATTTTGCAGGATAGGCACCGGCGGGAACCAGTTCTCGTGTTGCAGCACAGGAATCCCGGCGGTCACAAGGGAACGAAATGCTGGAGATGCAGCACCGGCATTTTTTTTAAGATTAAAATCTCGCCTCCCACGCTTTCAACTTCAATGGGGATGATAGGTACATGTACACGTGAGCCTCGGGGCTATAAAACTACATGTAAAACACTGTGCTGGTGAGCACGTCGTGCACTCTGAGGCTAACCACACGGGGCCCACAATCTTGGAGTGGTAAAGGTTCCGTCACCTGCCCTCCTCGTGGATACCACAACGAGACCCCATCGGACCGCAGTGCCGCCGCACAGAAGTTCAGTGGACGGACTCTGTGGCAGACGATGAAACAGCCAGCGCGACCGCAAAGCCCCTGCTGCTGTGCGTGAGCAGATGGGAAGCTGGGTCGTCATTGCCACCGAACCCGGAAGTTCCGGTGGAATGGATGAACTGAGAGAAACGGATGACCAGCCTCTCTGCGAAAGTCCTTCGTTTCACAGCCGACAATGTTCAAGAAGCATCCAATCCATTCGGCGTGACATTCGGCCTCAAATCGACGGAGGTCACGCGTTGAAATTGCAGCCGGTGATGAAGCTGCGCACTGTACGGGCGGATGTAATCCCAGCCGATGTGAGTGGTCAAATCGTTTTACCACTTCCGCGGCACTGTCGCAGTGTAATCACCAGCAGGCACCACCAGTGAGTGGAGCGGCGCAGCTATTTATCATACAGGACGGTAGCTCATTCGTCTTTCTCGCCTCTCACTCTCCAATTTGCTCACTAGCATCAAGTCGACCCAACGTTCCGGTTCAAACCAAATAATGACCGACGTCGAGAAAGGTTACGACATCCAGCACTCACCCAAGCCGGGGGCCATGAAAGACGGCGGTGAGCAGACCCCACTGTCCCACCCGTCGATCTGGCTGCTACTTGCAGTCTCCATGCCTCGAATGGCTATCAACATGGCTTGGTCAGCCCAATGGGCTGCACTGGGTCCGTACCTGTCGACGATGCTGCCCAACTTCGCCGTGCAAGTGACGCAGTTCATCGGTCCCATAGTCGGAGTGCTGGTCGGTCCCAGCATCGGCGTCCTGAGTGACCGCAGCACCTTCAAAATGGGTCGTCGCCGACCTTTTCTCATCGTCGCCGGCATCCTCAGCATCATGTGCTGGATCGCCATGAGCTACACCCGAGAAATGGGCGAAGCTATGGGCGACCACGGCGACGGCATCGACGGCCAGAAGACCGACCGCACGTGGACGTCGGTCTTCACCGTCGTCTTCTACCTCTGGATGGACATCACCGTCAACGTCGTGCAGACGCCGGCCATGCTCCTCGTCGCCGACTTCGCCGGTGACCGACAGACCACAGGCGCCGCTCTGGGTCAGGCCTGGTCCACACTCGGGTCGATCCTTGTCGCCGGCTACATCGAGTTCTTCGGAGCCGCCCACAAGACTCTGCACGAGTTCATGTGGATGTTATCAGGCACCATGTTCGTCTGCGTCACGGTCGCGGTGGTGTTCGCCAAGGAGACGCCACTGGACATCAGTAAAGTGGACGCCGTCTCCACCTGGCAGCGGATCGGTCACGCCTTCGCCTCCGTGTACCACGGGATCCGTACACTACCCGGTGTACTGGCTGTCTATGGAGTCTGCTTCTTCTTCGTGGAGTACGGATTCACAGCGTACAATGGCAACAAGGGCCAGTTCTTCGGTCTCGAGGTGTACGAGGGATCGGCCGAGAACGCCGACTCCTGCAACCCGTGCACTGTCCAGCAAAATGCATACAACGAAGGTGTCAGTATTGCCGGTGGGCGTGCCGACTTGCTGTTCAATGTCGTTGGATACGTTTACTCGTGGACGCTGCCGTACCTGGTACACCAATTCGGAGTCAAGTGGGTGCTGACCCTCTCCACGATCCCGCAGATGTTGTTGATGCTCGTGGCGTGGACCAACAGCGTCACTTTCAACGTGTTGATCGTCGCGGTCACCAGCATCACCCAGTCCGTCTGGTTCGCGCTCATTGTGCCCGTGATCATTCACGTCTTCGGTGAGGACGAAGAGATCGGAATGTACGTGGGTGCACTCAACTCGGCGAATTGCTTCGGTCAGTTGCTGAACTTTGCTGTCGGATCTGGCTTGGTGGAGACTTCTCTGGGCTACAAACTCCCGGTTTTCCTCGGCGGAGTCATGAGCGCGATCGGATTCGTTATCGCCCTGCTCTTCTTCAAGATGAAGATGTACTCCATGTAAACATACTCGTGCAATGTTCGTAACGTTAGCTATTTTCCAGCACAGCTCGCTGTTTTAATCTTCTTCCCTTATTGAAAACATCACTTGGTATTATTTTCATTGACACCTGGATCCTTGTATAATATTGCCATACCATTAGTAGACTGAGTTAGTTTTTTTGGGCTGTGGCCGAAACGGACGGGGACTACTCGTGATAATTACTTCGTACGAGATAAAGGTTAGCCCGTTGAAAGAGAGTGTGCTCCGATGGCTTCGTCGGGTCAAGACACCAACGCTCAGAGTCCTCGAAGTGTGTTCGAAGCTGCATCCCGCATGCTATCGTCGATTTTTGAAGCCCAGCAGTCTACGAGCAGCAACGGGGAGATTAGAAGCAGTGGCGTGACCGACATCGGCTGCGATGTTCCGTCCAACCTCAGCGACGATGACGATGACGACGACGAGATCAGTGCGAACGATATCGATTTCAGTGTTCACGAGACTGAGTCGGTGATACATGAAGACCGTCATAGCAGCGGAAGCTTTCGGATTGACATTGATGGGTCCGATCCTGCTAAAGAGACAACAAAAAAGAGAAATGCTCTTGCGAAGCCAAGTCTTCCTCTTATCGGCAAATTGAGACTTGACGTTGCTGATACTGAAGACCCCCAAGCACTTGTCGAGCTGCGTCAACGACTCGGCCAGGCGCTACGAGACGTTTTGAGCTTACTGCCTAGGACAAGAATGACCAATGAATGCCAGGAGGCGATCACTAACCACGCTCACACTGGCGAGGCACTTGATGCGCACGTGCTGGAAGAGCTCCAACAATTGGCTCGTGTTCTCCAAGGAGACCCGGTGCCTCGACTTTCAATTCAGTGCTACGATGCCATCGATAGAATGGCCACTTTGGGACAATTATTGGACATGACTACGCTCAAGGAACTACTGGAGTCGAGAGCTCTGGAGTTTTGCTCAGATCCACCCGCCAATTATCGCAACTACACCGCTTCCAAAGCACAATTATCGATGCTACGAGCTGCAGTGGTTGAATGTGCTCTTGCAACCGCGGAATTATCCACTGTACCAGAAGTGCTAGCTTTGTGGGAATGGATTCACAATTCCATCAGTAGTCAAGTTCCTGCGGACACAGCAGAGCAAATAGAACCACGCGATGAAGCATATATTCCTTCACAGGTGAACGCAGCAGCGCGTACTCAATTGCTGCTGGTAACTGGGCAAGTTAAACAAAAAGAAGGTAGTGATGGAGACGACGGCGACGACAGCAGCAGTGGTGATAACAACAACATTTTTGATGCGTCTAAAGCCAAGGTCACTGCACAAAATCTCGCTCACAAAGGACTGGGAGGAGTGGAGAAGAGATTGAACATGGATCGCCGTAAAGTGGACGCTGCGTTGCGAGCGATGCGGGATCGCCGAAACATACTCGCTGGTGGTTGTGCCACAGCCGTGATGGCCTATCTCCCTCCTCTTCTGCGCATCGAAATTATGCGCGACTTCTTTCAGATCACGGGCTTGTTCTTCTCAGGCATGTATGGGCCTGTTTTCGAGTTTATTCGTCGCTTTCGTCCGTCGAGTTGGATTTTGGTGGCTCTGAAATGGCTGAGAAATATCTACAACATCGTGGCGCTGGATGCCTCGGAGCTTTTACACTATCTCAGTGACATCGTGGCGATAGGAGGCACAGGCTTTTTCCTCGGAGGTATATTGCTGGTACACGGGCTTTTCATCATGGTGGTTGTCAGATACTGGTGGACAATGCCTCGTACAGCAGATTCAGTGCGTCATGGCCATGAAGCCACTACTTGGTCGATGCTGGCGACGCGAAATCCACGGGCAGCCAAGTTAGCGACTCTCTTCATCACCTACTGCCTCACCGTGTACCTCCCACTCACTCAGCTGGCCTATAAGGTGCTGGTTGTAACGAACAAAGGCAGCGATGGAGAGGGAGTCAAATTGACCGAGTTCGTCCAGCAATTTCGCGATGGTCCTTGGTGGTTCTTGTTCCCGTTTGAAGCCGTGCTGATCCTCGTCACCTTCTCATTGTCGCTGCCACTTTTGTTGATTTGGTCTATTCGAAAGAATCGACCCACGGGATCGATCGAGAATGAGGACATCACGTACAATTTAGACGGTGATCCTGTGAACTTCGACGATAAAGTCTACACCAAACTCATGTCAACGGATCCAAACCAGCTCGATTGTCCATACCGATCGCTCTACGCCGGGTTTGAGCGAAACTGGAGCACGTACAAGGTGATGCAAATGGTGGCCAAAATCGTGATAGCCTTGATAGTCGTTTCCGCTGGGCAGTCCGTGGAAGTTGGCGGCACACTGATCAGCACCTTTTACTGTGGAGTTGTGATACTATCCCAGTACAGTCAGCCTTTCGTCAGCCCGTTCGACGACAAGATGGAGATGCTGTCGAAATTCACAGCGTTGACGACCGCGATAGGGGCGACTGCGGTTGACTACGCGAAAAAGAACAACTGGCTGTGGAATCCAGACCGCGCGCTTCGTTTCATGGGGTTTGTCGTTGTGGTCCATGGCACAAATTTACTTGTCATGGTACTAGCGACGCTGATGGGGCTACTAGGAGATGAATCATTCCGAGTTCGCATCAAGCAAGTACTTGGTCGACTCTCATTCAGCGATACATCACGTGGGGTAGCAGATGCACAAACGAAAGACGTGATCATGAAGTAGAACGTTGAAAATGAAGCAAAGCACCGGGTGTGGCAGTCGTTTTGGCGCGCCATTCTTCTCGAAATGGCTACACGAGAGGAGAACAGTGCTGGAGATCCCGAACAAGAGATACAAGACGAATCGCAGATCAGAAGCACCGAACGACTTGCACAGTTAGAAGACGCCGTCATCGCTTCTGGATTGAGCCGTATAAAGGCACACTGCATTGGACAAGAGTGCGAGTATACAGCGCAGCTACGGCAGTTGGCTCGTATGGCACTTGAAGGCGTCGACGTCTTCTGGAATAACCCTCTCGGAGCCCGAGATGGGCATCTCGACTCGGTGTCATGTTTCGGCAAGATGTACATTGTGCCGTATCCCTTTCACTGCGTCGTTGTCTACGATGATGCAGACGATGAAGCCGTTGTGAGGGACATTTGCGACGAAAATTCTACTGCGGACAGCCACACGAATCTCGCTGAACTGCTCTCCATCAACTTTACGCCTGAAATACTGGCCAAACGGGAATTGCGGCAAAAACTGCGAGTATTGAGTGACACAGCGACGAAGGTGAATTTTCCGTTCTCGCGTACCGAGAAAGTGTTCCTCTGGTTCAAGTTCCGAGGGTGGAAAAAAGTGTGGAGATGGGTTTACAGACCTGTATTTTCGATCCCGGGATACTACAAATTTGAGTGCAAGTATACAAAAGGAGTGATTCGGGTGCATACAAGTAGTGATCCATCGGGGATATGGCTGCGTGTGGTGACCAGTCCTGCTGTGGTAAACGCTAAACAGTGGATAGCAAATCTGTGTGCGCAAAACTTGGTGGCATCAATGAAGCAGCGAATACAAAAGGTTATCCAGGGCAAGAATGTGCAGCGCGTGAAGAATCAGGTACTGAAGCTGGCTGAGATGGAGGATCTGGACTCACCTGCCCACACTACGAGCACAAAACGCATCATGGCCGATGGCTTTAACGTGACAATGGAGTACGCCGACGGACAAGGTACAGTTCTACTCGGTGGTGATGGGGATGATCAAAACATTATCCACGAAATTCCGGTTATCGGTCCTCGCAAGACTGTGATGAAGGCTGATCACATCGGACTCAAGCCGTCGATGGAAGAAAGCAGTAAATTGCACCAGATCTTCGATAACACCCGAAAGGTGTGGGAAGCGGGTCTGATCAAGCTACGCAAGCAGCATCAGGACTACCGCCGCAATCTTGCCGACGTTCATGACAACCAAAACGCCGCCCTAAGCGATGGATTCTGGTTTTATGTGTACAACAACGCGCGACTTCCTCGAAGTAAACTTGAGGAGTATTTACGTGTGCGCGAGTCGAACTCATTGCTAAGAAGCCTGCCAGACACACACACTGAAGAACTGGACGCGTTGTACCGCCAACAGAAGTGGGTATTTCGAGACCCGTGCACGACGTGTTGGTACGTTTTCTGGGATGACGTATATGCCTGCAACTCGGACATGAAGTACCTGGATCCTCAGGATTTTGATCCCGCTGAGCCCACTGCAATCTGCAACCAAGAGCCCATGAGCAGGAATGATCTTGAGGAGTGGCTGCGAAATCGGAAGTTACTCGGGAAGTACCGCTTTTTCAACCGCACCTTGCTTGACCTTCTCTATGCAAAACTTGAACAAGCCGTGAAATTTATAAATAGAGAACGTAATTAGGGCCCATCCTTCAGGTTTGTGGCCACATTCTTTCCATCGTCAGGGTCACATCATGTTATTCCGCTTAGGTGCGGTATAATACATGTATTCGGTAAGAAACCCGTCATTGAAAAATGGGTCAGCTCAAGTTAACTTGCACAATTGTTGGCGAGGGACTAACGTTTGCCGTGACGATCGACGATGGCAACAAGGTTTCTGTGTTGAAGAATGCGATCAAGGAGAAGAACAAGGCGACAATCCAATGCGACGCGAATGACCTACAGATCTTCTTGGCGAAGCAGAACGACGCGTGGCTGGATGGGGCTGGCGCGGCAAAGGTGGCGCTTGAAGAGCATGGAACACTGCAAGGTTTCGGAGATCAGATGGACCCCATGCTGCGGATCAACGATAACAAACATTTCGGGAAGAATTTTCTACCGGGTGAGGGCGAAGTCCATGTGCTGGTGGTGGTTCCGGGGAAGGGGAAACGCTGTCGGGCGGATGGATGGTTTGGTGAGTCTTTCCTCCCAATGCCGAAGAAGCGCAAAATGGATGAGAGCGAGGACGAGATCAACCAAGTTACGAGGTTTTTCAAGATGAGAGATTTCCCTCCGTTGGCGCACAAAAAGTTAGAATATGACATGATCATGGAGAGGAAGGCGTATCGTGTGATTTTTACCGAGTTGATGAACGAAGTCCAGTCAAGCTTCGAATACGTCGAGCCAGGCAAGGATAGTAAACCAGGCAAGGATTCCAACCTGATTGTCACTGGGAATCCCGGTATTGGGAAGAGTCGGTTCTACCTTTATTGTATCTTTCAACTCATTCTTTGTGAGCGAGAAGATGTCAAGAAACTGCCCCCGTACGAGTTGGTGTTGAACTATGGCATGGAATTTCACAAGTACGATGCAGAACGCAAGAAATTTGTTCAATTGAACGGAGAAGAGGTTGTTTCGCTTCAGGCGCAACGCCGTGTGCTCCGACTTGTCGAGGCAACTTCAACGCAACTTGTTGGCTGGAGCGGAGTCTCGATTTTGTTTGCTGCTCCTGGTGTTAAAGGCATGAATGATTTCGCAAAAGTGGACAGATGGATGTATATCATGCCAGCGTGGAGCTTGGAGGAGCTAAGAGAATACAACTCATTGCTTCCGGATAACTTGAAACTTGCTGAAGATGACTTGGTTTCGAGATACGAGACCTTTGGTGGAATTCCTCGGTTCGTCTTCACGAGAGCGTCTAAAGTGAATTGCAAAAACACACTAAAGGAGGCAGTCAACTCATTCAGTGCAATGGACCTCATTTCTTACGCAAGAAGCAATCGCGCTGTGAAGGAGGACGACTATAGCCACCGTATCCTTGAAATGGTACCTACCCGAGCTGATTTTTGCGCGGAATATCATTTGGATTTTCTGTCCAAGCACATCGCCGACTTGGTTGCTGCCAAAGTGCATGGAGAAAACCTAGTTCAATTATCGGAATTCGCTATAACTCGCTACGATTATGAATCGGAAAGTGCGTCTGTGGTCCGCGGTAAGATATAATAATTTTCAGGTGTATTGTGTCACTTACTCTTTCGAATTGGACTCTAAACCGCGGTAAGATATACGAGATGCTCTGCCACAAATGGTTTAGTCTGCTCCAGCAGAGAAAACTCCTTCACTTTCGCTCGTTGTGCTCAACGACTTCCCACGATTTGATAATCCCGCAAGAGATGCAAACGGTGCGCTTCGCTGCTCTTGACAAGCTACAGCTTGCTGAGGGCTGGACGTACTACCGACCGACGTCGAAAACGTTTGAAGCGCTGGATGCATTCATCTCGGATGGACGCAACTATTGTTACGGATTGCAGATGACAGTCAACGAGGACCATGGTATCAAAGCTGCGCCAATGAACGAATTTCTCCAGTGGTTGAAGGATGTTGCTGGCCTCAACACGGATCAGTTCTCCTTCATATTCGTGGTTCCAAACAATATTGCAGATTCATTTCGCAAACAAGCAATCAGGACGACGACAACCGGTGCAGTCAGCCAAAAGTATGGACCTTTAGCTACGGTGAACCAGTTTGTAACAGCACTGGACGCATTCAGTGGGGGCAAATGATTTTGTGAGTCCACACGTCACGTTTGGGAGCACTGCCGACACAGGGTAGCTATTCGAGTATTGCAGTAATGAATCCTCTTTCCATTCGGATCGCATTGTGAGGGTACCCTCGATAAAATTTATCATTCAGAACAAGTTTTTCTACCAGACTACGTACTTCAAATTTCCAAGGTTTGAGCTAGGCGACCTGAGAGGAAGGACATAAAGCATTGATATTTTGCTGCTTAAAGAACAGAAGTAAAATGGTATTGAGAGACAAGCGATCATGAGGGCATTGGTCATGCCAAGGTCGTCTACGAAAACCTCGCAGAAGTCGCAAGTGCTGCCAGATCCTCGGCACTGTCGACAAATAGAGCTGTAAAAGAGCATGGTGCAATCACCAAAATTGAGAAGACCATTCGTACAACATGGGTTTGCATTACGCTTTTACTACTGCGAGGCAAAGGTGTACCAAGTAGCTATATTTCTCGAGCTGTTGGTAGTGGCGGCTGGCACAACTCGGAGGTCATTGATGTGGCGTGTTGATATATTATTCACTAATGTTACGGGGATGCATAACGTTTGCATGGATCGAAGCTACACTACCAGAAACCAGCTTCGCCTTCCATGCTCCGACGATACTGGTACTGCAGCCCTTACATGGAATACATTTTGACCTTGAAGAAGAGAATGGTGAAGATCATCCCGATGAAGCTCATAAGACCACCTAGGAAGACAGGCAACTTGTAGCCCATCGAGGTACCAACGATACCAGCGCCGATGGCAAAGTTGAGTAGCTGGCCGAGGCAATTCGCCGCGTTTAAGATTCCGACATACACGCCAATGTCAGCGTTGCCACCAACCACCTGAACAATAAGTGGCACGTTCAGTGCCATGATTGTTGTGAGGCTGACTGCAGTGATGATCACAATGCCGACGTTGAGCTCCACATTCATGGAAAAGGCCATGACCATCAGCAACGACAAAGGTACGAGCGAGGCTGCAAGTACCCATTTCGCGCCGAACCGCTTGACAACCCACGGCAAAGCCCACGAGTAGACGTAGCCCAGAAGACTGAAAATGAGGTCCGTGTACCCTCCAGCAACGCGAACGCCACGATTGTACGCGTTTTGAGCCGCAGAGCAATCAGGTGCGCAGATGTTGGCACCTTTGGCGCTTCCCCCATACACTTCAATGCCGAAGAACTGTCCTTTGTTGCCATTATAGGCAGTGTAGCCATACAAGACGCAGAAGACGATGATGCAGTACTTGAATAGTTCTCCTGGCAGCGTCTTGAAGCCGTTGTAGATAGACTCGAAGGCCTTCTTGACAACCACCCACGAGGTTTCACTTCGTTGTTGTTCAAGATTCTCACGGGGCTTCTCTTGACTGAAGAAACACGCGACTGCGACGGTAGTGACCATGACAACCGACAGCATGGAGAGGAACCAGCGCAGCGTTAAATGGGCCGCACCGAACGCGTAGATGTAACTTGAGACCATCACCGCGCCCAAGGCCGACCATCCTTGTCCAAGAGCAGCACCGAGCGTCTGCCGTTCACCGGCAAAGTCCGAGATCAAGAGGTTCAGGGGGGTCTGCACAACGTTGACAGTGATGTCCATCCACACGTAGAAGAGGATCGTGAAGAATATCGTCCACGTTCGGTCGGTCGGTTCGCCCTTCTTGCCAGTGCCATAGTCGCCCAGTGCGTCGCCGATCTGACGGGTGTACCCCATGGCAGTCCAGCAGATAGCACTTGCGATAGCTCCATAGAGCAGAAACGGCCGACGACGACCCCATTTGTTGGTGCTGTGGTCACTGAAGGCACCAACTGTCGGGGCTACGAGGATGCCCGTGACCGGCCCGATGATCTGCGCGAGTTGAACCGCGTACTTGGGCATCATGGTTCCGAGGTACGGACCGAGGGCAGACCACTGGGCTGTCCAAGCCATTCGAATCGCCATCCGAGGCATCGAGATCATGAGGAGCTGAGGGATCGAGGCACCGACAATCGACTTGCGTTCGCCTTTGAAAGTCGGCGAGACTTGGCTGTCATAGTTGCCCGCTTCGAGCTCCTTGGGTGTGTTATCCAACATGACGGCGCACGGAAGCCTTCGTGTTGGAACAGGTGCTTGGGGCGAGTAGTGGAGTTGAGAAGTGAGAGAAAAGCGAAGAAAGCCGATGGTCTGCAAAATGGGAAGCGGCATTGGGGCCAGTAGCAGGTTCTTCCACCCCCTAGTTTTCTTGCCGGTGCTGCGCAGTGAGGAACGGACGATTCTAGGGCCAATGCGTCACGAAACGCATGGGAAAGAGAATCCGCCCGCGTTCAATGCGTTGCCGATCATGAAACCAAGAACGCAGGCGCTTGACGATCGGCACTAAGCCCCCCGCGATGATCTTGCCACTTGCTCGCCGTTTCAACGGGATAGTGGGCGGCGAAAGTCTACCGCCGTTCGACTGCAATTAGTTCAGCGATCAGACCCCAATTGGGACAGGCGATCCAGTTATTGCTGAGCTCAAGCCGGAACAACCCTGTGTTGGGCCTTAACACACAGCATACGTAGGCAAACCCGTGGAAATGACTCCGCCACCTCGTGCACTGGGTGAAATGACCGCGTTCAGCTAGCACCGATAGGGTTTCACTGAACGCTTTGAGGGAGCCACCAGCGAGGACTGATAAATCCTACCAGAATAGAAGGAGTTCGGGGCCTTGAAAAGTGAAATTCAAATGCTCGCGCAAACTTAACTCAGTCGAGACTAAGATACGCATGACTGGAAGCCAGGTAGTACCTATCATAGGGCCATGTATGGAGAGACTTGACGCCCCGAAAACGCTGCTCAAGTGAGATTTTCTTTGGTTGCTGACCTTCTTGGGTTGGAGCAACCATTTGGAAACTCTCGAGTAGCTTATGTGTGTTCAGTTTGAAAAGACGGTATACGCGATAATTGAATCACGACACGAACGACAGCCACTAGCCACGGAGGGACGAACCGAGCTCGAGCCCGGACTCCCCTCTCCAAAAATTGATCTCCGTTTCAAACGGGGCTCTTTGATTTAACACGAGCCCGAGCGAGCCCTTGCTGCCATTCGCTTAAACCCGCACGCCGAAGATCCGGTACAGAAGAAACGTAGGGCAAGCGATTATTGGTCATGGTGGATGATCATTGGTGATCGATCGAGGTCGCAGTACGAAGACGGTGTTTGGGTTAGCTCGCAGTTGCTTCTTTCACGACAGAAGGAACGGGAGGCATGGGTACCGGTAACGGCTCGTATTAATAGTGGAACTCTGTGGATCCCAAGGGACGGAATCCCAAAATAAAGGAGCCCAGAGTGAGCCCTGGCACTAATTATTGGCGAGCCCAATTTTGTGTAGAGCACAGAGCGCTTAATCAGAGGAGCCCATTTCAAAGGCTCCCAAGAGGTGTGGCGCAATCTCCAAAACTGATCTTTACCCTTATCTTAGTGATCGCCGTAATCCAACAGAAACGCGGTTGCCACCATAGAGCAATGCTCAAAGAGCATCATAGACTGTAACTTACAGTAGATGTACTTGTACACAAGAACGGTTGGTGACGCTTTAGACAGACCACCAATGCAGGTGATCTTGCATCTTCCAAAATACCACCTGGTACGGTGTTTTCTCAGTGAGTATGTCGGGACGTTATTAATAATACAGATTCCACTGAGAAACTGAAAGGGGTGGACCTTCTAAGGTGTCACAGGATACTTTATATTTCCAGATGATAATGTATTGCAGGGAAGTTGCACTACGGACCTCGTGCAGACCTCGTGTGTGGACCACATCGGGATGATCCTGCTGAACGCGTTTTGTACATTGTACCGACTTTAGCAGGGTATAAGCTATACATGCATTTCAGTTTCTCAGTGGAATCTGTAGTATTATAGGGGAAGCAGATCGGCAACTTTGAGTATGTCGGGAGGTTATTAATAATAGTATTATAGGGGAAGCAGATCGGCAACTTTGCTGAGCGATGCGTCAAAAGATCGATAACAACGACCATAACGAGCGGTTATAAGACTGCAAGTTTCTGAAAGCATCATTTCCGGGCACCTGGAAGTTTTGTTAATGAATTTATCGTCAAATATTGAAATGTTTAGAGGTGCACAGCCACCGAGCGACCGCCCGTCCTTGCCACCTACTGTAGGATAGCAAATTGGATGCGCAGCCTTGCCCCCCCCCCCCCCCCCCCATGATAGCACCCCTACTGTACAATACATGTATTACCGGTACATGTATCCTGCGTACTCCTATTATAATAGCAGGGGCCCTACGCCATATGCTACGGGAAATGATGAGATAATGATGAGATACAGTACTTCAAGTATACCGTACAGTATTCCTTATGGTTACCTTCGACCGGGCGACGAGACAGAGATTTACAGAAGGTGAAAGGGCATCAATACCATCATTCAAGAAATTTTCAATTCTGGATGTCGTCTTAGATTACTCATCTATTTTAGATAGATGATCCAAACAAATCTAAATACAATGTTGTAACGAGAGAGATAATCGACCAATCGATCATTATTTAATGTTCTGCGCTCGCTCGCTTTCTTACAAGTAAACATCAGCAATCTAAGTATGCATTCAAGAGCAGATGGCACGAGACAACAGAATGACAATTCATAGTTGAGCTTCAACTTCGTTTAAAGTGCTATAATAGACCAACATATTTAATATCAACGCCCTGTACTGTACTGTCATATACTAGGGTTTTGGACAGCACTCCAACAGCTGGACGAAATCCACACAGTACAGTAAACTTGCTTACTGTATGCTGATTGATTCAACCAACATGCGTCAGGGTTACCAACTCTGCGTATTTTTGCATGGCGTCCATGCAAAATAGGATGACGGGACGTCATCCCAAAACAGCTGTGCGGCGCTCACTCATGTTGACGCATGAAGTGCATATTCAGAGGCATCAGAGCCAGCCAACCCTCCACTCAAGTCCAATTCCCGGCTAGACCCCGAATCGATCACTCCACAACTTCCTCCGCGGCCCTCAAGACACCAGCTCCTACGACTTCAGTGTAAGGGCGAACTCTACCTTCGACTTTTGAACGCACCCACGACCCGAGAACAAGCATGAATCTACGCTCTGCCGCGCTCGCTGCCATTGTGGCTACGCTCTACGCTAGCTGTATCGCGCGATCTGCCGCCACCGCCACGATAGCTGACCCAGCGACTGCTCCGGATGCGATTCAGTCTCCGAATGAAGTCCAGCACGACGGCAAACGGTTCTTACGCACACCTGGAGTTGAGGCCAACGAAGAAGAGAGAGGGTGGCCTTTCAGTTCCACTTCCAAGCTTTCCGCAGGCGCAGAAAAACTGAGAAAAAAGCAGCTGAAAGCGTTGGTCGATAACACGGTGAAGAACCCCAAGTTTTACGATGATCTTGTAATGGCCGACTTGGCGAAACGTATCGTAGCGTACGGAACGTGGGAAGGCTTGGGTGTTGATACGAAGATCCTTGTCAAAAGGATGAAAAAGGCTGGCTACGGTGGTGAGGATTACAAGCGCTTTGTGGCCGACTACGCTAAATTCCTCAGTGGAGATATTCGGATCCAGTGAAAACTGGTGTCGCGAGAAACTCGAGTCTTCAGAAAGACACTGTAATCGAGCCCCAGTACCTTTCGCTTGCTATGTTGTTTTTTTGCTTCTTGGGTGGTGAAAGAAACATAAATGCCAAGTAACGTTGAACCGGTGCGTTGATAGAGCTCTTGTAGTTCGCCACGAGTCTTGCGTTCAATGGAACCGCCTGGCCCCGCGATGAAAACCAGATCTTTTTTCGAGCTGATTTTTCCTCGTTAGTATTACCCACTGCAGTAAGGGCAAATTGTTTCACGTTTTGATATAAATCCCCGACCCACCGTAGTAAACAGTGATCCTCTTTGTCAGGCACTTTCTGGTGGCCCCTAGGCGAGAGACCCTAGCTCTTCACCATCAACGCGATCAAGAACTACTACTAGTATGCACTACTACTTCGAAGCGTGTAGTACTATTTTAATATTAAAATACGTAGTACAATTTGTACTACGATACATGCATTAATAATACCAGACCAATTTAAAAAGTGAAAAAGATACAATATTTTCCACATTTTCCACTTTGGGTGAACAATAAAGGTGGATGAATGTTTGTCATCTCTACTCGTGAGATCAGTCCTAAGTCACTGCGATTTTTCTCTTCTCTTTACGCGAGCCAGCATACCAGGAAAAACGTTATTTGTGTAGTTGCAGGTCTATCCACCTTTCTTAAACAACAAGAGGACCGCTTCGGAGGTCCTATTGAACGTCTCCTCAGCGCAATTGGTCCAATGAATGAAGAATTAATCAAATACCTTGACCCCGGCAACATTTGCCAGCATATTTAACGAAATCATACTTAGCTTCGCAATTTCACATGATGTAGCTAAGAAATACGTGAAACGGATCAGCTCTACTTCATATTCCAAGCAACATGCAGCTTCATATCACAAACAAACAATCAGGACGGCGACAACCGGTGCAGTCAGCCGAAAGCCTGGAGCTTCGGCGACGGTGAACCAGTTTGTAGCAGCACTGGACGTATTCAGTGGGGGCAAATGATTTTGAGAGTCCACACGTCACGTTTGGGACTTCTGCCGACACAGGATAGCTATTCCAGTATTGCAGTAATGAATCCTCTTTCCATTCGATGGTACCCTCGATAAAATTTATCATTCAGAACTACCGGACTTCAAATTTCCAAGGTTTGAGCTAGGCGAACTGAGGCGAAGGACAGAAAGCGTTGGCATGTTGCTGCTTGAAGAACAAAAGTAAAGTGACATTGAGAGACAAGCGATCATGAGGGCGTTATAGTCGATCATGCCAGGCCGTCTACGAAAATCTCGCAGAAGTCGCAAGTGCTGCCAGATCCTCCCTCGGCACTGTCGACAAGTAGAGCTGTAAAAGAGCCTAGTGCAGTCACCAAAATGGAGAGCACATCAAGAAGACCATTCGTACAACACGGTTTTGCATTACACTGCTGCGAGGCAAAGGCGCACCAAGTAGCTATATTTCTCGAGCTGTTTGTAGTGGCGGCTGTCACAACTCGGGTCATTGATGTGAGTGTTGATATATTATTCACTAATGTTACGGAGGTGCATGACGTTTACATGGATCGCAGCTACACTACCAGAAACCAGCTTCGCCTTCCATGCCCCGACGATACTGGGACTGCAGTCCTTACATGGAATACATTTTGACCTTGAAGAAGAGAATGGTGAAGATCATCCCGATGAAGCTCATGACACCACCTAGAAAGACAGGCAACTTGTAGCCCATCGAGGTACCAACGATGCCAGCGCCAATGGAAAAGTTGAGTAGCTGGCCGAGGCAATTCGCTGCGTTTAAGACTCCGACGTACACGCCGATATCAGCGTTGCCACCAACCACGTGAACAATAAGTGGCACGTTCAGTGCCATGATTGTTGTGAGGCTGACTGCAGTGACGATTACAATGCCCACGTTGAGCTCCACATTCATGGAAAAGGCCATGACCATCAGCAACGACAAAGGTACGAGCGAGGCTGCAAGTACCCACTTCGCGCCGAACCGCTTGACAACCCACGGCAAAGCCCACGAGTAGACGTAGCCCAGAAGACTGAAAATGAGGTCCGTGTACCCTCCAGCAACGCGAACGCCACGATTGTACGCGTTTTGAGCCGCAGAGCAATCAGGTGCGCAGATGTTGGCACCTTTGGCGCTTCCCCCATACACTTCAATGCCGAAGAACTGTCCTTTGTTGCCATTATAGGCAGTGTAGCCATACAAGACGCAGAAGACGATGATGCAGTACTTGAATAGTTCTCCTGGCAGCGTCTTGAAGCCGTTGTAGATAGACTCGAAGGCCTTCTTGACAACCACCCACGAGGTTTCACTTCGTTGTTGTTCAAGATTCTCACGAGGCTTCTCTTGACTGAAGAAACACGCGACTGCGACGGTAGTGACCATGACAACCGACAGCATGGAGAGGAACCAGCGCAGCGTTAAATGGGCCGCACCGAACGCGTAGATGTAACTTGAGACCATCACCGCGCCCAAGGCCGACCATCCTTGTCCAAGAGCAGCACCGAGCGTCTGCCGTTCACCGGCAAAGTCCGAGATCAAGAGGTTCAGGGGGGTCTGCACAACGTTGACAGTGATGTCCATCCACACGTAGAAGAGGATCGTGAAGAATATCGTCCACGTTCGGTCGGTCGGTTCGCCCTTCTTGCCAGTGCCATAGTCGCCCAGTGCGTCGCCGATCTGACGGGTGTACCCCATGGCAGTCCAGCAGATAGCACTTGCGATAGCTCCATAGAGCAGAAACGGCCGACGACGACCCCATTTGTTGGTGCTGTGGTCACTGAAGGCACCAACTGTCGGGGCTACGAGGATGCCCGTGACCGGCCCGATGATCTGCGCGAGTTGAACCGCGTACTTGGGCATCATGGTTCCGAGGTACGGACCGAGGGCAGACCACTGGGCTGTCCAAGCCATTCGAATCGCCATCCGAGGCATCGAGATCATGAGGAGCTGAGGGATCGAGGCACCGACAATCGACTTTTGTTCGCCTTTGAAAGTCGGGGAGGCTTGGCTGTCGTAGTTGCCAGCTTCGAGCTGCTTGGGGGTGTTGTCCAACATGACGGCGCAAGTCAAGGTGATCGGAAGGCTTCGAGTTGGAACAGGTGCTTGGGGCGAGTAGTGGAGTTGAGAAGTGAGAGAAAAGCGAAGAAAGCCGAGCGTCTGCAAAACGGGAAGCGGCATTGGGGCCAGTAACAGGTTCTTCCGCCCCCTAGTTCTCTTGCCGGTACTGCGCAGTGAGGAACCGACGATCTAGGGCCGATGCGTCACGAAACGCATGGGAAAGAGAATCCGCCCGCGTTCAATGCGATGCCGACCACGAAACTAAGACGCAGGCGCTTGACGATCGGCACTAACGCCCCCGCGATGATCTTGCCCCCCTTGCTCGCCGTTTCAACGGGATAGTGGGCGGTGAAAATCTACGGCCGTTCGACTGCAATTAGTTCAGCGATCAGACCCCAGTTGGGACAGGCGGTCGAGTTATTGCTGCGCTCAAGCCGGATCAACCCTGTGTTGATCCTCAACACAGAATACGTAGGCAAAACAGTGAAAATGACTCCGCCACCTCGTGCACTGGGTGAAATGACCGCGTTCAGCCAGCACCGATAGGGTTTCACTGAACGCTTCGAGGGAGCCACCAGCGAGGACTGATAAATCCTTCCAGAATAGAAGGAGTTCGGGGCCTTGAAAAGTGAAATTCAAATGCTCGCGCAAACTTAACTCAGTCGAGACTAAGATACGCATGACTGGAAGCCAGGTAGTACCTATCATAGGGCCATGTATGGAGAGACTTGACGCCCCGAAAACGCTGCTCAAGTGAGATTTTCTTTGGTTGCTGACCTTCTTGGGTTGGAGCAACCATTTGGAAACTCTCGAGTAGCTTATGTGTGTTCAGTTTGAAAAGACGGTATACGCGATAATTGAATCACGACACGAACGACAGCCATTAGCCACGGAGGGACGAACCGAGCTCGAGCCCGGACTCCCCTCTCCAAAAATTGATCTCCGTTTCAAACGGGGTTCTTTGATTTAACACGAGCCCGAGCGAGCCCTTGCTGCCATTCGCTTAAACCCGCACGCCGAAGATCCGGTACAGAAGAAACGTAGAGCAAGCGATTATTGGTCATGGTGGATGATCATTGGTGATCGATCGAGGTCGCAGTACGAAGACGGTGTTTGGGTTAGCTCGCAGTTGCTTCTTTCACGACAGAAGGAACGGGAGGCATGGGTACCGGTAACGGCTCGTATTAATAGTGGAACTCTGTGGATCCCAAGGGACGGAATCCCAAAATAAAGGAGCCCAGAGTGAGCCCTGGCACTAATTATTGGCGAGCCCAATTTTGTGTAGAGCACAGAGCGCTTAATCAGAGGAGCCCATTTCAAAGGCTCCCAAGAGGTGTGGCGCAATCTCCAAAACTGATCTTTACCCTTATCTTAGTGATCGCCGTAATCCAACAGAAACGCGGTTGCCACCATAGAGCAATGCCCAAAGAGCATCATAGACTGTAACTTACAGTAGATGTACTTGTACACAAGAACGGTTGGTGACGCTTTAGACAGACCACCAATGCAGGTGATCTTGCATCTTCCAAAATACCACCTGGTACGGTGTTTTCTCAGTGAGTATGTCGGGACGTTATTAAATACTAGTATTATAGGGGATCCATCCATCATTTATTCCAGTGCATTGCTCCAGGGTTACAGAACTTCGCATCTCCAATTGATAATCTGGTGTTGATCAGCAGAGTGAGGGGTGTGTGTTATCGACGATAACTTGGCATCAATACCATCATTCAAGAAAATTTTCAATTCTGGATGTCGTCTTAGATTACTCATCTATTTTAGATAGATGATCCATACAAATCTATATACAATGTTGTAACGAGAGAGATAATCGACCAATCGATCATTATTTAATGTTCTGCGCTCGCTCGCTTTCTTACAAGTAAACATCAGCAATCTAAGTATGCATTCAAGAGCAGATGGCACGAGACAACAGAATGACAATGGGGCGTTTTCCGCAAGAATTTGCGGAAGAGAAGCTTTCAGGAATGTTGCTACTGGCAACTTGCGACTACCCACCTTCAAAATATCGTAGGAGTTTCAAGCGACAAAGTTAGATTAGACAGGAGGTAGATCGATCAGTGGTAGCGGGCATTTGCGAATTTGCGCTCTACCCGACAAGCTCTAAAGGTCTTCCAAGTTTACCCAGCCGCCTTCTCGCGATGGCTCCGTCAGCGACCCTTCAGGCCGTCAAGTTCGTGTTGCTTCTCCCGGAACTCATGGAGCAAGCTATCGACGAGCCGATGTACGCCAAGGTCACTCGTCGAATGCGGTCCGGTGTTGCCCTGTGCGGCATTGGAGGTGAGCGCGAGCGCAAGTGGAAAATCACCATAGAACAGGCCCTGGCATGGGCAGTGTCAGAAGAAGAAGTGGAGACAAACTTATCCCCGCTCATTCGCGCACCCGTGGTGATACTCTGTGATGACCACTTCATGCACGGCCAAGTGGCTGCGTGCGACGGCGACGAGTCCACGGTAAACACCGTCGATGGAACCCATCGTGTGGCCCCGTCAAATGTCATCAGGACAGTTCCTGTCACTGCTATTCTTCTTCGGAACCTTTCGTTTGCGGCAGCAGATTGGAGCTTACCCGAAATCTCTGATCTACATCAGCGGAGTTTAGATCGCATCCTGGGTACCAACGGAAACGCTGCTACAAACGATATCCAGCAAATTCTGCACGATATCGTCGACGACGACATGGTTCCCTCGGCAAGCGAGAATGTGAAGTGGATCAATCCGCTGTCTGGACAGGAAGTCGTATTTCCCGTTCAACATGCCGTCGATTATGCCTTCTACAAGGACGGTGGGGTGGAGCCACCTCCAAACTCTGTAGGATCCTCCTTTTGTACACCACCGACAACATCCCTTCCTAGGCAGTCGACTTCTACTACGCGAACAGTTCGTAGGATCTCAATCCTTACTCCCGGCGAAAGCTCCACCCGCAACGGGATAAACGCTATGTTCGACGCGCAAGAAGACGACGACGGTGTACTTGAAGAAATTGAGCCCGTCGCCCAGAGCGCTGCACCCAATCACCAAGTGCGGCGGCTCGATCGTCCCGCCGTCCCACCTCCAGCCAAACGAGCTCGAACAACCCTGTCTGTCGCACAGCAGCAACACAGCGGAGAGATTCTTGCAGCACTAGCGTCTCAGCCCCGGTTACAACGTATTTTCGCGGAAGCCTACCTTCCTGATCGTGCGGAGGCAGCACGCGCACCCAACCTGCCACCAACTACTTCCTCGGTATCACCTTCAAGGGACTTGCGTATGCACTCAGATCGAAGTGACTCAGTGCTAAACTGCATCGGTCGCAATGCACGTTTTACTTCCGCCTCACAGACCCACGTTCACGAAGCAATCGCAGCACCACACCATCAAGGTACGACGCTAGAGGAGTATGTGGATGGGATGATCTCTTCGAGGTATTGTTTGTTTAAACCCTTGCCCGGGGTGTCCACTCGAGTCCGTGATATTCAGTTTGGTAAGCGAGGACTGTCGGTGATGCACTTCCAGCCTCTCGCATTTGACGAGAAAGTGGCATGGTACAACAGCGGTGGCTCCAATTTCCAGCAGCTGGGATCTTCGACGGCAATTCCCAAAGCCCCGGAACCACAGGACGTTCACGAAGTGGTGGCTGCGTGCCAAACACTAGAGCTGTTCGCCAGCGAATATTTTTCGACCGACCTGAAAGCTTCTATTACGGCGCTAGTTGCGCTAGTCACGGGCTTAGCTAGATCGCACGTCTGGGAGGCCGACGACTTACCGCTTCTGGTCTATTGGATCAACGTCACGCTGGAAGATTATCGACACCAAGTAAGTCAAGCGACACTAGTACCTGGCGAGTTCAAGACAATGTTTTCACTGGAGAATAGCAGCCTACAACACATCCTACAAACGGTGTCCTCTCGACAGCTTCAGCGGCTTCGTAATGAGATCACACAAGCCAATCGACCGCCAAAGCGCGATCGAGAACAGCCCCACAACGAGTCCACAACAAAAGGCGCCGCTCCACTGACGAAAGATCTGGAGAAGCTGATTCCGCTACAGGAAGGTACTCAGTTATGTCTTCGGTACCTGTCGGTTAAAGGTTGTCGCTCCACGCCCACAGCTCCATGCTTCACGGGAAGAGCCCACTTCGACCCTGAGTCACTTCACCCTCGACTAAAGGCACTCATCAAAAAGCGTTTTGGTGGGCTAAAGGCCAAGTACTTGTCTCTCTGAAGAAGCCCAGACGATTATTGGGCAAGATCGTCGGGTAGTCAACAGCAACTAATTGTGCCCACCCAAACGCGAAGTTCCGGTACACCGCTCGCACCGGACTCCATCAACAAAAACATCAAGAGCCAGTCAACGGGCGAGATATTTCAACCCCAGGTATCCACGCTGGTCCCTCCGTCCACAACGGCAGGTCACAACAAGAGCCAGCTGCTCTCCGAACCTTCAAGATCGGATATCCGCACGCTGGTCCCTCCATCGGTCAACACCATGGCAGGCCAAACATCTAAGTCGCACTCCGCAACACACCACACCGCGGCAGAGTCGCCCCGGTTCACGCTCTCAAAATTCAGTGAAGACTTCATTCGTCAGTGCCTCGAGTCCGAACTGCTTCGCGAGGAAGTTGTGGTAAGCACAAATCTACACCGTCAAGGTTTTCGTCGCGATCGCACTACTGGTGGCTTGGATACCTTGGCGCAACGCACGTTGTCCGATATCGTTCGAGCACAACGACTCGACTTAGCATCAGCTGCACGCCTAGTGCGCGGTGAGTCGCCTTCGGACCCTCGACCAAACAAAGCCATGAATCCGCAAGCGGTCGCGTCGCTACTAGACGGGTACGAGCATCGAGATGTGGTGGTAGCGATAATGGAGCGCGGAATTGAGCCGAAGTGGCTGCGTGCCCCACCACCCTCTCGGTCTGTCAAAAATCACAAGTCATGTCAAAAGCATTTTCCGGCTGTCGTCCGTAGTATTCGAGACGGTCAAAACAAGGGGCGCTACATGGTTGTCGACGACGAATTACTCGAGCAGTGGCCGAACGTGGTGTGCAGTCCGCTTGGAGCAGTCGAAAAGAAAGACATCGACCCAGCCATCGAAGTACGACTCATACACGATCTCAGTTTTCCCAAAAACATCTCGACGAATGCAAGCTTTGACAAGTCATCTGCTCCGGAAATTCGATATCACTACCTCGTTGCAATAGCGGATCGAATTGAAGGCCTTGTCACACGATACCCGCAGTACGTGATTCGTATGCTGAAAGGTGACGTGAAGGGAGCCTATAGACACCTCATGGTAGCTTCACAGCACGTGCATTGGATGGCAGCCCGAATTCCGGAAGCAAAGGCGCTATTGATCGATTTATCAGCACCCTTCGGCTGGTCAGGTTCGCCTCCTTTCTACGGTGCCTTTGGTCGGGCAATAACCTGGGTCGTACAACAGAACTCACCCAGCACAGTGTCTTCCAGCGAAGATAGAGAATCATTTTGGGGATTTGAGTGGGTCGATGATCACCTTCTCATCGAGGTCGACATGTCGGACAGATTACAGTCAGCTGAAGCCACACTCAGGCACGCGATGCTAGCCATCCTTGGTCCTCGCGCTATCAACGAAGAAAAATTCTCACGATGGGAAACCCGGCTTAATGCACTCGGCCTGACCTGGGATACGGTTAACCGCACTGTCTCGATACCCGACGACAAGATCGTCAAAGCGCTCAATCGGGTTCGCAAACTACAGCAGTCAAGAACAGTGACAAAATCCGACTTGATGAAACTTCTTGGGAGTTTGCGTCACATTTGTAGTTGTCTTCGCACCGCTCGGCCATTCTACCAGCGCTTGCAATCTGCTTGCAACCGAACCCCCCAGCATGGCGCAGTCAGACTTGCAGCAAGTGCAAAAGCAGATCTTGTGTGGTTCGACCACATATTGACTGTCGGGCATCTGCAAGAATTGCCGCTGTCAATTTTCGGTAGCCGAGACCCAACAGCCCAGGTGCACCTGTATATGGACGCCTCAAACATGGGTCTTGCGGTGTTGAACCCATCAGTGAACGAATTTATCCAGATTTTATTCGACTCCGAGGAGACAAAGTTGATCGACAGTGAAACGAAGTCAAACAAGTTCTCCATAAACGTTCGGGAACACCTGTGTATCGCACTCGCACTCTGGACTTGGGAGCCGACATGGACGTCAACAGACCCAGATCTCATGGTGATCGTGAAATGCTGGAGTGACAACCGAAGTGCTGTGGCATGGAGCAACTCGCTTGCAAGTAGCAACGAGCTAAGTCAGGAAGTCAATCGAGCAATAGGCCTCGCTGAGGCTTTATTCAACATTCGTGTACTGGCTTCACATCTGCCGGGATCAACGAATTTTGCAGCGGACGCGGCATCTCGGGCATGGGTTTCTCCGTTTTCGGACATTTGGACTAATTTTTCCGTTTCATGGCGACAGGTTCCAGTGCCCAAGACCTTGAGGAAGCTCTATCATACTTTCTCCAAGACCTTCAATCCCAATCACTGGCCCAGTCGTCCCGCGTCAAGTACGCAACAACATGGAAACAATGGCAAGTGTGGTGCAACATGCTCGAATTCTCCGTTTGGCTACCACCACAGACAGGTTTACACTCCTACCAACTTGCACTCTTTGGAGTGCACTGCTGGAAATTTGGCTGGAACGCAGAGAACAAAGGAAATGCAGCTTCTACCGTCGTCGCCAAAATCAGCCACATTGCGTGGCATCATCGTCGCGTGCTCGGGTACTCAGTCGGACTCTCGGATGGACACAAACTCGCGATCAACGGAATGCGCCGCCAGGACGCCAACACATCAAGAAAGTCGCCAGTCACAATCTCTCTCCTGCGAACCATGCACAAATCCCTCGACTTCAGTCAACCCCACAACCGCGTTTTATGGGGGGCTGCGGTCTTGGGGTTTTTCCTTCTACTCCGCCGATCCGAATACCTCGCTGTAGGTAAAAAGGTCTACGATTTTATTCTGACTCGTGCCGACATATCGTTCATCGACAAAAATGGCAAGACATGCAGTACTTTCGACAGGATCGTGGAAGTCGCGGTTAGATTTCGAGGCGGGAAAAACGACCAGTACAAGCAAGGCACTACCAGATCGATCGGACGCTCAGGATCTCAGTGGCTTTGCCCTGTTCACGCTACTTGGTTTCTCGTCCAGCATCATCGTGAACTTCAGCTTCCAGCCACGGAGCCACTCTGCACGATCACGCCCGGCTCAATTGTACAAGTTCGTGAAATAGCGCATCTAATCAAGACAGCAGCGATCTCTGCAGGGGAACAGCCTCAACATTTCGGCACTCACTCATTACGCAGCGGTGGAGCATCGGCACTCTTCGCAGCCGGAATCGACAGCATTGCCGTAAAACAATTCGGCCGGTGGAGATCAGACGCGTTCGAGCGATACATTCGCCTAACCAACCACCAAACATCAACCATGGCGAGGTCCATACTCAATCCAACGTCTGCAGCGGCAAACAACAACGGGCAACCTCTTCAAACCAGAGGTGCCGCTGCTAATACATCACATTGAGGTGCTGCCGCATGCAGCACTCCCCCAGTAGCGCACGACTGAAATGGGGCGTTTTCCGCAAGAATTTGCGGAAGAGAAGCTTTCAGGAATGTTGCTACTGGCAACTTGCGACTACCCACCTTCAAAATATCGTAGGAGTTTCAAGCGACAAAGTTAGATTAGACAGGAGGTAGATCGATCAGTGGTAGCGGGCATTTGCGAATTTGCGCTCTACCCGACAAGCTCTAAACCCGCCACGCCACTCCCAGGGCAACCTCTTCAAACCAGAGGTGCCGCTGCTAATACATCACATTGAGGTGCTGCCGCATGCAGCACTCCCCCAGTAGCGCACGACTGAAATTCATAGTTGAGCTTCAACTTCGTTTAAAGTGCTATAATAGACCAACATATTTAATATCAACGCCCTGTACTGTACTGTACTGTCATATACTAGGGTTTTGGACAGCACTCCAACAGCTGGACGAAATCCACACAGTACAGTAAACTTGCTTACTGTATGCTGATTGATTCAACCAACATGCGTCAGGGTTACCAACTCTGCGTATTTTTGCATGGCGTCCATGCAAAATAGGATGACGGGACGTCACCCCAAAACAGCTGTGCGGCGCTCACTCATGTTGACGCATGAAGTGCATATTCAGAGGCATCAGAGCCAGCCAACCCTCCACTCAAGTCCAATTCCCGGCTAGACCCCGAATCGATCACTCCACAACTTCCTCCGCGGCCCTCAAGACACCAGCTCCTACGACTTCAGTGTAAGGGCGAACTCTACCTTCGACTTTTGAACGCACCCACGACCCGAGAACTAGCATGAATCTACGCTCTGCCGCGCTCGCTGCCATTGTGGCTACGCTCTACGCTAGCTGTATCGCGCGATCTGCCGCCACCGCCACGATAGCTGACCCAGCGACTGCTCCGGATGCGATTCAGTCTCCGAATGAAGTCCAGCACGACGGCAAACGGTTCTTACGCACACCTGGAGTTGAGGCCAACGAAGAAGAGAGAGGGTGGCCTTTCAGTTCCACTTCCAAGCTTTCCGCAGGCGCAGAAAAACTGAGAAAAAAGCAGCTGAAAGCGTTGGTCGATAACACGGTGAAGAACCCCAAGTTTTACGATGATCTTGTAATGGCCGACTTGGCGAAACGTATCGTAGCGTACGGAACGTGGGAAGGCTTGGGTGTTGATACGAAGATCCTTGTCAAAAGGATGAAAAAGGCTGGCTACGGTGGTGAGGATTACAAGCGCTTTGTGGCCGACTACGCTAAATTCCTCAGTGGAGATATTCGGATCCAGTGAAAACTGGTGTCGCGAGAAACTCGAGTCTTCAGAAAGACACTGTAATCGAGCCCCAGTACCTTTCGCTTGCTATGTTTTTTTTTTTGCTTCTTGGGTGGTGGTAAGAAAGAAACATAAATGCCAAGTAACGTTGAACCGGTGCATCGATAGAGCTCTTGTAGTTTGTCACGAGTCTTGCGCTCAATGGAACCGCCTGGTCCCGCGGATGTCCATTGCCCCCCCCCCCCCCAGGGCGCCGAGCTGTGTGCTCCTGCGCCGCCACAATGAGCGTTAACGGTAGGCGTGCGTGCTGCACGGTGTGTGTTCAAGCCGCAACGTGCGGCTTGTGCCTCGGCCCGCGTTAGGCATGCAGGTGAGCTCCACGACACCTGCATGCCGTGCAATGACAACCAAATCCTTTTTCGAGCTGATTTTTTTCCTCATTAGTGTTAGTTAACCTCTGCATAAGGGCAAATTGTTCCACGTTTTGATAAAAATCCCCACTCACCGTAGTAAACAGTTTGTCAGGCACGTTTTTCTGGTCGTTCCTAGGCTAGAGACCCTAGCTCACGAATATAGTCCACCATCAAACCATTAGAGAACTTTAGATGCTGGTACAACTCCTGGACTTGGAACAAGCAAAATCTGGATTAAACTCGGATAGATTACGGATAAATTACCAGCGGATGTTCCAATACTTAGGTCCAGTGGAATAACGAAAGGTCGCGTTGTTCCATTGGAATATATTTTTGGACCAGCAGGAATTCATACGTTTTCTATCATTTTTTGTTCCAAAACGCCGACTTAGTCCAGGATCTAAAGTTCTCTATTAGCGCGATCAAGAACTACTATGCACTACTACTTCGAAGTATGCAGTACTATTAATACGTAGTACTATTAGTACTACAGTACATGTATTAGTCATGCCAGACCACTTTAAAAGTGAAAAAGATATTATACAGTATTTACAACAAATCCGCGACGGATTTTACCTTGGCACTCGTTATTTTCCCCGATTAGGTGTTAAAAACGCTACGAAATGACTCTATATGTTCATTTTTTATACGTATAGAAGTATAGTTCGGTTAATCACTTAGGGGTAGGCCACTAGCGCATTGGCTCTCGTCTGTGGACTTCTGACCGTGGGCCCGCCCCTCTTTCGCTCCGGTTGGGGGGGGGGGGGGGGGGGGGGGCGCCGCTTTGCGGCCTGCTTCACCCCGGCTTCGATGTCCTCGACTCGGCCAGGCGCTGTGGCTGGGATTAGATATTGGACCGATTCCCGTGGGCTATTTTCGTACAGATTTCGTGTCTAAAAAATCGTGTACAGATCTCGTACAGCCCGCAGACCACTTGCTGTCTAAATGTATAGATTCGGTACAGATCCGAGGAGCCACTTTCAAGTTGAAGTGACCCTCACCCACGCACGTCAATTGCACTCCCTGGCATGCCCAGCCACTCAGCAGCGATCATGGTGCCTGCAAGCAAGCGCGGTGGGCCCACAGGGACCGCAAGGATGGAGCGATTCCGATACTATGGCGCTGCTAGCTATCATCAATGAACCATGTGACTCGAACGAATGGGATCGGGTCCGCCATTTGTGCAATGGGCGTCTTGCGGCAGTCGAGGGTTGTGATATACGTTCTCATGCCGGTGTCACCGAGTAGGAAGACTCGCTGCCCCGTCACCCGTGTTCTAGCGGTTGAAATCAGCCAAATAATTATGTATATGGTCCACAACGCGACTTTGGAGGACGAGGCCGGCTTAAACGCAGCGTCATTTCCTCACAGGAGGCAGAAACAGTCTGGCGAGGGCGTATTTACAGGGATCTCGAGCTCCGTGGCAAATCCACCCTCATCAGACTGCTTCCGCCTCGCTGACACCGCTTGCGGGTGGCCTCGCCTGTCGCACTTTTCCAACTCACTCTTAGTGAGCTGGAAGAGTGTATGGTAGCACTTGAACAGAGGAAGTCGCTTGTTGTTGTTCGTAGAGATGCCCGAGCTCACGTCTTGAAAGCACTCCGATGATTGTTGCTAAGGTGTCCGAGATTTGCTCTCGAGATCACCAAGATGAGAGCCCACCTTACTTGGCCAGAGCAGGTTGACTTTATTCTCTGTTGATTCCGGAATGAGCCTACCGCTCATTCACTACTCCATACTCTAACTCTGTCTGTACATGCATTCCTAGGTCTCGATGGGTTCACTGCGCTGGTTGCTCGTAAAGAGCACCGACCGTTCGGCTGGTAGCGGCTAATGTTGCTGAAACGCACCACCTTGACGCCACTGCAATTTTTACAGAAACAGCCTTCTGTGGTATTTCGATCAGCTCGCGAGATTCCACGAGAATATCGTGACATCGCCCCGCGCCGGCATTGCGGCGGCAGCGCTCGTAGGCTCGTCAATGAACTCGTCTTCGTCGTCTGCACTCTGCTTGCCAGTGCCAACAGCCCCAGTGAGCAGTGCAGGAGTGAGAGAGCAATATTCACCATTCTAGCCATGCCATCTACACATCTAGAAATCTGTCGGAGGGGGGGGGGGGGTACCCTCCGACAGAAGTGAAATCTGTCGAGTCGACGGCGAACTCGAGTTGTCTAGAAATGGCCGTTTTATGGAAATCTGTACGAAATCTGTACAAAATGGCCGCGACAGATCCTACGGGAATCGGTCCATTAACTGTTGTCCAACATGACGGCGCACGTCAAGGCGATCAAAAGTATTCGTGCTGGAACAGGGGCTTTGGAGTTGAGAAGTGAGAGAAAAGCGAAGAAAGCCGAGCGTCTGCAAAAGGGGAAGCGGCATTGGGGCCAGTAGCAAGTAGCAGGTACTTCCGCCCCCTAGTTTTCTTGCCGGTGCTGCGCAGTGAGGAACCGACGATTCTAGGGCCAATGCGTCACGAAACGCATGGGAAAGAGAATCCGCCCGCGTTCAATGCGATGCCGATCATGAAACTAAGACGCAGGCGCTTGACGATCGGCACTAACGCCCCCGCGATGATCTTGCCCCCCTTGCTCGCCGTTTCAACGGGATAGTGGGCGGTGAAAATCTACGGCCGTTCGACTGCAATTAGTTCAGCGATCAGACCCCAGTTGGGACAGGCGGTCGAGTTATTGCTGCGCTCAAGCCGGATCAACCCTGTGTTGATCCTCAACACAGAATACGTAGGCAAAACAGTGAAAATGACTCCGCCACCTCGTGCACTGGGTGAAATGACCGCGTTCAGCTAGCACCGATAGGGTTTCACTGAACGCTTTGAGGGAGCCACCAGCGAGGACTGATACATCCTACCAGAATAGAAGGAGTTCGGGGCCTTGAAAAGTGAAATTCTAATGCTCGCGCAAACTTAACTCAGTCGAGACTAAGATACGCATGACTGGAAGCCAGGTAGTACCTATCATAGGGCCATGTATGGAGAGACTTGACGCCCCGAAAACGCTGCTCAAGTGAGATTTTCTTTGGTTGCTGACCTTCTTGGGTTGGAGCAACCATTTGGAAACTCTCGAGTAGCTTATGTGTGTTCAGTTTGAAAAGACGGTATACGCGATAATTGAATCACGACACGAACGACAGCCACTAGCCACGGAGGGACGAACCGAGCTCGAGCCCGGACTCCCCTCTCCAAAAATTGATCTCCGTTTCAAACGGGGCTCTTTGATTTAACACGAGCCCGAGCGAGCCCTTGCTGCCATTCGCTTAAACCCGCACGCCGAAGATCTGGTACAGAAGAAACGTAGGGCAAGCGAATATTGGTCATGGTGGATGATCATTGGTGATCGATCGAGGTCGCAGTACGAAGACGGTGTTTGGGTTAGCTCGCAGTTGCTTCTTTCACGACAGAAGGAACGGGAGGCATGGGTACCGGTAACGGCTCGTATTAATAGTGGAACTCTGTGGATCCCAAGGGACGGAATCCCAAAATAAAGGAGCCCAGAGTGAGCCCTGGCACTAATTATTGGCGAGCCCAATTTTGTGTAGAGCACAGAGCGCTTAATCAGAGGAGCCCATTTCAAAGGCTCCCAAGAGGTGTGGCGCAATCTCCAAAACTGATCTTTACCCTTATCTTAGTGATCGCCGTAATCCAACAGAAACGCGGTTGCCACCATAGAGCAATGCCCAAAGAGCATCATAGACTGTAACTTACAGTAGATGTACTTGTACACAAGAACGGTTGGTGACGCTTTAGACAGACCACCAATGCAGGTGATCTTGCATCTTCCAAAATACCACCTGGTACGGTGTTTTCTCAGTGAGTATGTCGGGACGTTATTAAATACTAGTATTATAGGGGATCCATCCATCATTTATTCCAGTGCATTGCTCCAGGGTTACAGAACTTCGCATCTCCAATTGATAATCTGGTGTTGATCAGCAGAGTGAGGGGTGTGTGTTATCGACGATAACTTGGCATCAATACCATCATTCAAGAAAATTTTCAATTCTGGATGTCGTCTTAGATTACTCATCTATTTTAGATAGATGATCCATACAAATCTATATACAATGTTGTAACGAGAGAGAAAATCGACCAATCGATCATTATTTAATGTTCTGCGCTCGCTCGCTTTCTTACAAGTAAACATCAGCAATCTAAGTATGCATTCAAGAGCAGATGGCACGAGACAACAGAATGACAATTCATAGTTGAGCTTCAACTTCGTTTAAAGTGCTATAATAGACCAACATATTTATTAATAATATCAACGCCCTGTACTGTACTGTCATATACTAGGGTTTTGGACAGCACTCCAACAGCTGGACGAAATCCACACAGTACAGTAAACTTGCTTACTGTATGCTGATTGATTCAACCAACATGCGTCAGGGTTACAGACAACGACGGTGAAATCCGCCATACCTTAAAAACCCGCCCACCCAAACTTTAAGTCCCGAAAGATAGTAGTAAAATTTTAGCCAATACTTTACCATCAAGTGGCCTGGCGGATTTTCCTGTCGCGCTAAGCGTCAGTCGTTTTATATGGAGGATAGTGTTCAGATAGCGGGCGGATTTCACCGTCGTTGTCTGTACCAACCCTAGGAAATGCAGCTTCTACCGTCGTCGCCAAAATCAGCCACATTGCGTGGCATCATCGTCGCGTGCTCGGGTACTCAGTCGGACTCTCGGATGGACACAAACTCGCGATCAACGGAATGCGCCGCCAGGACGCCAACACATCAAGAAAGTCGCCAGTCACAATCTCTCTCCTGCGAACCATGCACAAATCCCTCGACTTCAGTCAACCCCACAACCGCGTTTTATGGGGGGCTGCGGTCTTGGGGTTTTTCCTTCTACTCCGCCGATCCGAATACCTCGCTGTAGGTAAAAAGGTCTACGATTTTATTCTGACTCGTGCCGACATATCGTTCATCGACAAAAATGGCAAGACATGCAGTACTTTCGACAGGATCGTGGAAGTCGCGGTTAGATTTCGAGGCGGGAAAAACGACCAGTACAAGCAAGGCACTACCAGATCGATCGGACGCTCAGGATCTCAGTGGCTTTGCCCTGTTCACGCTACTTGGTTTCTCGTCCAGCATCATCGTGAACTTCAGCTTCCAGCCACGGAGCCACTCTGCACGATCACGCCCGGCTCAATTGTACAAGTTCGTGAAATAGCGCATCTAATCAAGACAGCAGCGATCTCTGCAGGGGAACAGCCTCAACATTTCGGCACTCACTCATTACGCAGCGGTGGAGCATCGGCACTCTTCGCAGCCGGAATCGACAGCATTGCCGTAAAACAATTCGGCCGGTGGAGATCAGACGCGTTCGAGCGATACATTCGCCTAACCAACCACCAAACATCAACCATGGCGAGGTCCATACTCAATCCAACGTCTGCAGCGGCAAACAACAACGGGCAACCTCTTCAAACCAGAGGTGCCGCTGCTAATACATCACATTGAGGTGCTGCCGCATGCAGCACTCCCCCAGTAGCGCACGACTGAAATGGGGCGTTTTCCGCAAGAATTTGCGGAAGAGAAGCTTTCAGGAATGTTGCTACTGGCAACTTGCGACTACCCACCTTCAAAATATCGTAGGAGTTTCAAGCGACAAAGTTAGATTAGACAGGAGGTAGATCGATCAGTGGTAGCGGGCATTTGCGAATTTGCGCTCTACCCGACAAGCTCTAAACCCGCCACGCCACTCCCAGGGCAACCTCTTCAAACCAGAGGTGCCGCTGCTAATACATCACATTGAGGTGCTGCCGCATGCAGCACTCCCCCAGTAGCGCACGACTGAAATTCATAGTTAAGCTTCAACTTCGTTTAAAGTGCTATAATAGACCAACATATTTAATATCAACGCCCTGTACTGTACTGTACTGTCATATACTAGGGTTTTGGACAGCACTCCAACAGCTGGACGAAATCCACACAGTACAGTAAACTTGCTTACTGTATGCTGATTGATTCAACCAACATGCGTCAGGGTTACCAACTCTGCGTATTTTTGCATGGCGTCCATGCAAAATAGGATGACGGGACGTCACCCCAAAACAGCTGTGCGGCGCTCACTCATGTTGACGCATGAAGTGCATATTCAGAGGCATCAGAGCCAGCCAACCCTCCACTCAAGTCCAATTCCCGGCTAGACCCCGAATCGATCACTCCACAACTTCCTCCGCGGCCCTCAAGACACCAGCTCCTACGACTTCAGTGTAAGGGCGAACTCTACCTTCGACTTTTGAACGCACCCACGACCCGAGAACTAGCATGAATCTACGCTCTGCCGCGCTCGCTGCCATTGTGGCTACGCTCTACGCTAGCTGTATCGCGCGATCTGCCGCCACCGCCACGATAGCTGACCCAGCGACTGCTCCGGATGCGATTCAGTCTCCGAATGAAGTCCAGCACGACGGCAAACGGTTCTTACGCACACCTGGAGTTGAGGCCAACGAAGAAGAGAGAGGGTGGCCTTTCAGTTCCACTTCCAAGCTTTCCGCAGGCGCAGAAAAACTGAGAAAAAAGCAGCTGAAAGCGTTGGTCGATAACACGGTGAAGAACCCCAAGTTTTACGATGATCTTGTAATGGCCGACTTGGCGAAACGTATCGTAGCGTACGGAACGTGGGAAGGCTTGGGTGTTGATACGAAGATCCTTGTCAAAAGGATGAAAAAGGCTGGCTACGGTGGTGAGGATTACAAGCGCTTTGTGGCCGACTACGCTAAATTCCTCAGTGGAGATATTCGGATCCAATGAAAACTCGTGTTGCGAGAAACTCCGAGTCTTCAGAAAGGATACTGTAATCGAGTCCCAGTACCTTTCGCTTGTCATGTTTGTTTTGCTTCTTGGGTGGTGGTAAGAAAGAAACATAAATGCCAAGTATCGTTGAACCGGTGCGTTGATAGAGCTCTTGTAGTTCGCCACGAGTATTGCGTTCAATGGAACCGCCTGGCCCCGCGATGAAAACCAGATCTTTTTTTCGAGCTGATTTTTCCTCGTTAGTATTACCTACTGCAGTAAGGGCAAAATGTTTCACGTTTTGATATAAATCCCCGACCCACCGTAGTAAACAGTGATCCTCTTTATCAGGCACTTTCTGGTCGCCCCTAGGCGAGAGACCCTAACTCTTCACCATTAACGCACTACTAGAGTACACTACTACTTCGAAGTGTGTAGTACTATTTTAATATTAAAATACGTAGTACAATTTGTACTACGATACATGCATTAATAATACCAGACCAATTTAAAAAGTGAAAAAGATACAATATTTTCCACATTTTCCACTTTGGGTGAACAATAAAGGTGGATGAATGTTTGTCATCTCTACTCGTGAGATCAGTCCTAAGTCACTACGATTTTTCTCTTCGCTTTACGCGAGCCAGCATACCAGGAAAAATGTTATTTGTGTAGTTGCAGGTCTATCCACCTTTCTTAAACAACAAGAGGACCGCTTCGGAGGTCCTATTGAACGTCTCCTCAGCGCAATTGGCCCAATGAATGAAGAATTAATCAAATACCTTGACACCGGCAACATTTGCCAGCATATTTAACGAAATCATACTTAGCTTCGCAATTTCACATGATGTAGCTAAGAAATACGTGAAACGGATCAGCTCTACTTCATATTCCAAGCAACATGCAGCTTCATATCACAAACAAACAATCAGGACGGCGACAACCGGTGCAGTCAGCCGAAAGCCTGGAGCTTCGGCGACGGTGAACCAGTTTGTAGCAGCACTGGACGTATTCAGTGGGGGCAAATGATTTTTGTGAGTCCACACGTCACGTTTGGGAGTACTGCCGACACAGGATAGCGATTCGAGGATTGCAGGAATGAACCCTCTTTCCATTCGGATCGCATTGCGATGGTACCCTTGATAAAATTTATCATTCAGAACAAGTTTTTCTACCAGACTACGTACTTCAAATTTCCAAGGTTTGAGCTAGGCGACCTGAGGGGAAGGATAGAAAGCGTTGATATTTCGCTGCTTGAAGCACAGAAGTAAAATGGTATTGAGAGACAAGCGATCATGAGGGCATTGGTCATGCCTGGTGACCTGCCCAGGTCGTCTACGAAAACCCCACAGAAGTCGCAAGTGCTGCCAAATCCTCGGCACTGTCGACAAGTTAGAGCTGTAAAAGAGCATGGTGCAATCACCAAAATTGACAAGCACGGTTTTGCATTACACTGCTGCGAGACAAAGGTGTACTAAGTAGCTATATTTCTCCAGCTGTTTGTAGTGCTGGCACGGTCATGCCTTCAGGGCTGTCACAACTCGGGGGTCATTGATGTGACGCGTTGATATATTATTCACTAATGTTACGGAGATGCATGGCGTTTACATGGATCGCAGCTGCTCTACCAGAAACCAGCTTCGCCTTCCATGCTCCGACGATACTGGTACTGCAGTCCTTACATGGAATACATTTTGACCTTCAAGAAAAGAATGGTGAAGATCATCCCGATGAAGCTCATGACACCACCCAGAAATACAGGCAACTTGTAGCCCATCGAGGTACCAACGATACCAGCGCCGATCGAAAAGTTGAGTAGCTGGCCGAGGCAATTCGCCGCGTTTAAGACTCCGACGTACACGCCGATATCAGCGTTGCCACCAACCACGTGAACAATAAGTGGCACGTTCAGTGCCATGATTGTTGTGAGGCTGACTGCAGTGATGATCACAATGCCAACGTTGAGCTCCACATTCATGGAAAAGGCCATGACCATCAGCAACGACAGAGGAACGAGCGAGGCCGCAAGTACCCACTTCGCGCCGAACCGCTTGACAACCCACGGCAAAGCCCACGAGTAGACGTAGCCCAGAAGACTGAAAATGAGGTCCGTGTACCCTCCAGCAACGCGAACGCCACGATTGTACGCGTCTTGAGCCGCAGAGCAGTCAGGTGCGCAGATGTTGGCGCCTTTGGCGCTTCCCCCGTACACTTCAATGCCGAAGAACTGTCCTTTGTTGCCATTATAGGCAGTGTAGCCATACAAGACGCAGAAGACGATGATGCAGTACTTGAATAGTTCTCCTGGCAGCGTCTTGAAGCCGTCGTAGATAGACTCGAAGGCCTTCTTGACAACCACCCACGAGGTTTCACTTCGTTGTTGTTCAAGATTCTCACGAGGCTTCTCTTGACTGAAGAAACACGCGACTGCGACGGTAGTGACCATGACAACCGACAGCATGGAGAGGAACCAGCGCAGCGTTAAATGGGCCGCACCGAACGCGTAGATGTAACTTGAGACCATCACCGCGCCCAAGGCTGACCACCCTTGTCCAAGAGCAGCACCGAGCGTCTGCCGTTCACCGGCAAAGTCCGAGATCAAGAGGTTCAGGGGAGTCTGCACAATGTTGACAGTGATGTCCATCCACACGTAGAAGAGGATCGTGAAGAATATCGTCCACGTTCGGTCGGTCGGTTCGCCCTTCTTGCCACTGCCATAGTCGCCCAGCGCGTCGCCGATCTGGCGGGTGTATCCCATGGCAGTCCAGCAGATAGCACTCGCGATCGCTCCATAGAGCAGAAATGGCCGACGACGACCCCATTTGTTGGTGCTGTGGTCACTGAAGGCACCAACTGTCGGGGCTACGAGGATGCCCGTGACCGGGCCGATGATCTGCGCGAGTTGAACCGCGTACTTGGGCATCATGGTACCGAGGTACGGACCGAGGGCAGACCACTGGGCTGTCCACGCCATTCGAATCGCCATCCGAGGCATCGAGATCATGAGGAGCTGAGGGATCGAGGCACCGACGACCAACTTTTGTTCGCCTTTGAAAGTCGGCGAAGCTTGGCTGTCGTAGTTGCCAGCTTCGAGCTGCTTGGGTGTGTTGTCCAACATGACGGCGCACGTCAAGGTGATCGGAAGGTTTAGTGCTGGAACAGGCGCTTGGGGCGAGTTCGTAGTTCGTAAGAACTATGTTCGTAGTTCGTAAGAACTATGTTCGTAGTTCGAAGAACTATTCGTAGTTCGAAGAACTATGTTCGTAGTTCGAAGAACTATGTATAGTATTCACAGTTCGTTAAGAACTGTGTATTCGTAGTTCGAAGAACTATGTTCGCAGTTCGTAACGTAGTTCACAGTTCGTAAGGACTGTGTCTAGTATAGCACGGTCTTGGTGTCACGTAATTTTACCGCTTTTGTACCGTTCGTACCGGTTTCAATTGCCAGCTGTTGCCAGCCCAACTTGAACCTGGGTGTCTTGTTTTTTATCAGACTTGAACTTGGCCGTCTTGTTGCGTAAGCAAGCAAGACGCCAAAGGTGATGTGGCGTCTTGGATCCTTTTCAAACAAGACTGCTTTGCTTTTGTCGACAAACGCCATACGCTTTCATTCCGACTTTTACTCGCAGCGGGGCACACGACAGCTGGAACGGGGGCTGGCTACGACCTGAACTGCGAACGGTGCGCACGCTGCGCTACACATGCATGGTGGCTTGTTCATTGTTCTAATGCGTTTGAGTATGCTTTGCTGTGAATGCAGTACAGCGCGGCGATGAGCGAGAACGCGGCCTGCGATCGGAGAGCTGGCGCTCGGGTGGGCGCACGACGGCAACGACTGGAAGCGCGACGGCAAGCACGGAAACGTCTTCACATTGACCGGCAGTGACAGCACAAGGTCGACCAGCAGCGGCTGGCCACAACATCCTGCTCCATCCCCGGCAGGAAGGTCAGCAGCGGCACGACGGCGTCGGCAAGCGCGGCAACGGCTCCACATTGACCGGCAGCGGCAGCACAAGGTCGACCAGCAGCGGCTCGCCACAACATCCTGCTCCATCCCTGAGTGGAAGATCGGCAGCGGCACGACGGCGTCGGCAAGCACGGCAGGAAGATCGACAAGCTAAAAGAGAGACGTTATGTCTTGAGGTTTACTTCTCAGTCAAGTATGCATATTAGAGCTTAGTCAATTTACCAATCGATATACCAACCGGTGTCTTTGGCCTCCATTGCCAAATTTGTATGGTGAAAATCTGTAAATTTACCAACCGAGATACCAACCAGTGTCTCAGTTGAGCACAGTTATAGTTATTTACCAGTCGTGAAGACTCTATGAAAGGGCTGTCTCGTTTCGGCTCAAACAACTTGTTTGAGCTTCAACGTCATCGCTTCATCCACCGTTCCACATTCTTCAGATTCCTTTCTCAGGCATTATCGATTATGGATCAGCGTAGGTGGTCATCGCGCTAATATTGCTCCCCGTGACAGCCAAGCGGTCAACCGATGGTAGCGCGTGGGTTTGGCTTGACCAAGTTTGCATAGTGAAATACAGTCATTTTACCAACCGATATACCAACCGTGCTCGGACGTCGCAGGAAATGCAGTCTTGTCTCGTCTACATATACGTGCCGTTGACGGGGTCGTTGTTGAACGGGCTGGTGGGGTAGGAACCCACGCGCACTGAAAGCAAACACGCTCATTGTGATTGCAAGATCAATTTCTCCGTGACAGCCAAGCGGTCAACCGATGGTAGCGCGTAAGTTTGGCTTGACCAAATTTGCATAGTGAAATACAGTTATTTTACCTACCGATATACCAACTGTGTGATCAGCCGAAATGAGAGCAGGGCAGCGAGGCCCAGGACCGTACAGACCACGGCGGTGAACCACGACTTGATCATGGTTGTCGGGGAGGTGACCGACCTTCTTGGACGGTGCTGGTTGCGGATGCGAAGCAAAAGAAACGTGCGCTGCTTCGTCGAGCTTGAGCGCCAAAGCTTGGTAGTGGCAGCAATAGGAAAGGGCTGTAGGTGGCGTTAGCGATGCCTAAGTGACATTAACGCACCTCAGTTTGAAAAAAACTAGAGAAGACGTACTTCGAAAGCTCAACTGCCAGTATATTTGCTATTACCAGCTCGGTTTGAATAAGCACTCGCATTAGTGCACCTGCATCCGTGCGATCTTCCCCATCGCCAACCTAGATGTCTGGATCAACCCAGAACGATTGAATGCCTTGGTAACCAATTTCAGGGGCCCTACGAAGAGCTTCGTAATATTCACGAACCTCTCCATCGTGAAGCTGGCGCCAGCTGCGTCCGCAGAGTCGGAATGCATGATCTTCATCACGGCATGCAAATGTGACTGCACATATCACTCCACACCCCGGTTCCCCTTCGCCCAAGAAGCCGTCTGCTGCCGTAATGAATGGACTCCATTCTGTTTCGAATATGTTCACGTCATCCAGGATCACTACGTCCGCATAGCGCAGCGAAGACGTAAAATCTGCTAGAGTGAGCCGCTGCAAGTCCACACCGTTCAAAACTTGATTGAGAGAGCTGCTGCAGACGCGAACAAAGCGTTGCTCATTGAATCGAAAAGCACTTCGTAGCTCATGCACCAGAAGGTCGACAAATGTGCTCTTCCCACTCCCAGGAAGCCCTCGCAATATCACCACAATCTTGTCGTAGCGCCAGGTACCTCCCGATGCAATGTCGACAATCTCGTTCATCACTTGCATCCAGTCCGGACGGGCATGGATTTCCGTTGCCATTGGTCTCGAAATGCCGCGAGCTTGCAAAATGTCTGGTGCAGTAGCTAGTCGGTGAATTCGGCAACGACGCACGGGCTGAGGGTTTTCGCCAACTTGAGCCCGTTGCCCGTAGAAGCGAATACCCATCCATTAATATCAGTTTGGGGAGGGTGGTACCAAACGTTTGGTACATCATTCCCCCCGATACACCAACCCTGGGCTTGTTGAAGACACAACTCAACGTAAAAAGCGATTACCAAAGCCAAGGAGAAGACAAGCACTTCAACGAAGACGAAGGACAGTCTGGAAGCTAAACCCGTTGCCACAAAAGCGCCCGCCAACACCAAGTCCACCACAGCATCCAAAGCTGCAGCTGAAGGCGAGCTTCACGGCCCAGGAGCAGCTTCTTCCGCAGGAGCTTCGCAAGCACAAGGAACAGCGGCAGCGGGTTCGCCGCCCGTTGCAAACAAGTCGGAGGACGGTGCGAAGGCAGGGCCGCCCGAGATGGAGCCGCGCAAGCGAGAGGAAGCTAAAAAGCGGAAGCGAGAGAAGAAGAAGAAGGACGAGAGCAAGCCTCGGCGTGATGACTCGCGTGGCCACAAGAAGCGAAAGAAGGAGGAAACGGAGCCAGCGATGCCGTGCTACGCTCCCCCCGCTGAAAATGAGCTGGCAAAAGAGCTCGTCCCGCTGGCATGCCAAGCATTCAGGGACAAGTTACACAAGGCAAAGGGGGGAAAGGATGTGAGAGATCGACGCACAAATGAGCGGCCGTTCCAATTGCTGAACTCTCAGGCAAGCACCCTGTCGTCAAGGTATCAAGCAGCTCGCAACAAAGACAGAAGAGTTGACTACAGCACCATCGCTGGCAAACCAAATTTTGCCAGCTTTGCCGGTCATGCAGAGAAGCTCGCGGCATACGAACCCTGGTTGCTGGAGCAAATCGAGATCGCTTACAAGGAGATTGGTGGAGATACGTCGATATCGAACGACGTGCGTATACCAGACCTCACGATGGAGCTAATTAGTGAAGCGGGAGGAGTGCGCGCGATGGACAGTGTGGAGATTTCGAATGTACTGGTGGAGGCCATGGAACTTGACCAAGCAGCACGTGAATTGACAGGTGCTAAGCGTTCCGCGCCGACAACCTCCCGTTTAGAATCGGAAAATGAGCTGGAAGACAAGGCTGATCCAGCTCAGATAGATGCCAAGCTGCAAGAAGAGGTTTTCCGTCTTCAAGCAAAAATGGCTGCCGACCTCAAGCAGAAGGACAAAGATTATCAGGCAAAGCTCGATCAAGCCAAGGCGGTTCATGACGCTGCGATGCAGCAGGTGCGACAAGAGATGGCTAATGAGCGCGCCATCTATAGTGGTGTCCAGAAGAAGTTGGCCAGCACTGAGCTTCAACTAGCCGCTGCTGCGAAGCAAAAACAGCTTCAAGACAACCGTTTTCAAAAGGATCTGAAGGCTCACAAAACCAGAGTGGAGGCCAAGTTCCAAGAACTTGAGGCTGCTCAAGCAGAAAAGGTCAAGACTCTGGAGATTCGTGAAAGCGAGTTGTCAGCCAAGGAACATGCCTTTGAAATGGAGAAGCAGCAGCTGAAATCCTGGTCGGATGAATTGAAAACGAAAGAGGAGATGCTGAAGACTGCTGAAAACGAAAGGAAGAAAAATTACGATGGCAACATTTCGGATGAGGCTATGAAGGCTCACAAAGCCGCTCAGGAAGAAAAAGCTAAGTCGGTGGAGACCGGTGAAAAGGGGCTTGCCTATGATAAACAACAGCTGAAAGCTTGGGCGGATCAGTTGAAAGTGACTGATAAGACGTTGAAGATTGCTGAAAGCAAATGGAAGAAGAAGAACGATGAAACTGAAGCTTCAATCGCGAAATTGGAAAAGCTAAGGCTTGAGATCGGTCGGCAAAAAAAATCTCTGCAGCAGCAGTTGGAACACAACGGGTACTCAATGCAGATGACGGCGCTAACGAACTCACGGGACTACTACGCTCGCGAATATCACAGGCTACAGGAGGATCTCCGGTTGTTGGGGGCGGATCTGGACAGTACAAAAAGCGAGTTGGTGCTTAAAAACCGTAGCCACAACTTGCAGGTTGAGCGTGATGATCTAGAGCTCAAGCTAGCTTCGTACATGATGTCCAGCGTCATCGAAGGGAAAATCGTCTCTTTCGCGAACGAGCACTCAGTGATTGGGGATGGTAAGATGCCAGCGGTTCGAGTATTTACATCGTTTATTCTGATGAGTTTTGTCATGCTAGGGGAGCTACCGACGCTGCGGAAAAAGTGTGATTTCATTGTGCACAAGATGCAGGAAACGGGTCGTCACGACGTAGCTCAACAAGAGGAGTTCCGCTCATGTGTTTCATCGTTTTGGCAACAACGAAACCAGCTAGTCCACGACAAGACGGGACAGTTGGTCCACAAAATGGACCACCTCCAATACCAGCAAGTACTACGCGCTATTGACGAGATCATGGACGACGTGCAGATAAGTACAAGTAGCTGTCATAGTTTGGCGCTGGGTTAGTTTTTCAATCTATTGATTCCATTCAAATCCAAGGAACTAAAGTGTCCACGGTGGGTAATTCGGTTGTTATTTTACTTGGGCTTTGTGTCGGCGCCGGATATATAAGTATCCATTATCCGGATGGTTATTCTCTGCAAGAGAATCCGGCCATTCCACGAAAGTTCTTACAACGATGAGCTCGGCGGAAGATCACGCTCGAGCTATTGTCCAGGAGTACCAAGAGTGGGGTGCTATCACGGAGAATCCCCGCCATAACGTGTGGCGTCATAACCAAAACGACGAAAGGAACAACTACTTCATTGATCTGCAAGACTTCTTCGACGATGCAGTAGTGAGGCAATATGCCACACAGCAAGGATCGGATTTCGTTTGCTGCTAGTGCTAGGATACGTTTGAGAGTAGTCGATAATTGAATGTACTAGCTTGGTCATCCGATGCGGTATTGAACCAACAGCATGAGAGCCCGCCGTCCGAGCAACCACGGCGGTGCGAGCGACCTGTGATCCTCCTGACAGCGCCAAGGTCGCTCCTCTGACGATAAAGGAGCCCACCAAGCCGTCGCGGGTCGCGCGGAGGTCTGTCATGGGTGGGAACCGCGCGGGTATTTGCGCGCTACCAACGATGCAATCTCGAAGTTCTATGATTGTTATTTTGGTTGGTAAAAACTACTTCGTTTCACTATAGTTTGAAGGGCTATGATTGTTATTTTGGTTGGTAAAAACTACTTCGTTTCACTATAGTTTGAAGGGCCATGACTGGTATCTTCGTTAGGTCAGTACCAAGAACAGCCTCCGCGGGTAACGTTGTTGTGAAATTACTGTCCAAACGTTTTTTTTTTATCAAAGTCTGAGCTATTCATTCATTAAGGAAACGCCAATGGCATCCTAAGCATGCACACACACAATAAAAAGGCAATTACCTCGACGTACTCCTACGCGGCTTAGGTCCTCTGCACAGGTACGTCACAATGCTTGCATCAGACTTTGTTAGCACCATGGCTAGGGCGAGTTTCTACGATCAGTTTCTTGGAAGCAAAAGCCATGACCTCGGTTGAGATGCTTGCGGACGCAAGCATCTCCACTACCAACATAACCACAGTTCCACGCGTAGCAGAAGCGGTTGTCCGAGGGCAGGGCGTAGTTGACGTACGGAACCAGCTGCGGTTCGTGAATGTCCTTGCGTTGATAGAATGGCACGTCGATGAACGCGTGAAGGCAAACGTTGGCTGATTCGTAGCCAACCGGAGCGTAGATGAAGTCTCCGCGAAGCAGGATGACGTGGCCCTTGTTCAGACGAATGAGCTCGCGATCAGATCGTAGAGCAACTTGCGCGTTCCAGCCGAATCCATAGAGACAGGTATCGTTTTGTAGCACGACCATGATGGAGCCGGGCACGGAGCAAGCGCTAGCCCGCTTAGCTAGCTCCGACGAAGGAGGGAACTCGCGTCGAGGTGGCTGATCAATGCTTTTGGAAACCGTCTTCATGAAGCGCCAATCTTCGACTTGAGAATCGGGAAGAAACGTCTTGTAGGCAACACGGAGAGCGTTGCCAAGGTTGCGAGACGTCTGATCTGGTACGAGCGCATGCTCTCGGTGGACGTCCAGCAACTCATTGTCGAAGATGTCGCTGAACCAAACGAGGCCGGTGCTGCTCTTGCGAGCCAATCTGCGCCACTCGTTGGCTTTCTCCTCAGGAATGGCGTGATACAGGATGATGTAGCCTTTTGGGGCAAACCGTTGAGGGGCTTGCATGGTAAGTCGATGCTTGAGCGGCGAACAGCGCGTTTGAAAATGACCAGTGCTTCCGATGCATATCTTATGTATATCGAATATGTACATTCGCCGCTGCCGGGAGTTGGTGTGCTGTGATGAGCTTCCGCACAGACACTGAACTGCAACGTGGCGCACAATGCTGGAAGCAGTGCTCGTGCATCAGCGTGATGGACTGCCCTACAGTATATCTTTTGAAACAATACGCAGTGGCCCGGAAACCCACGTTTATCGAGATTTCTCTACACAGATCTCGCTCGTGTGCGATATCGACGACCACGACAGAAGCGATGCACACGAGCTTGCTTTACGCCTCCGTTTTGCTGTGCGGAGGCACTACGTGCCTAATTCTCACTAGACCAAGCTAAGATATTCATGCTGGACCAAGGGATAGACATCGTTGCAAGAAGACGCTTGCGCTTCAAGTTTCGAAGTGATGAGACGTCTCGTGTCCTATCAAAACGAGACACGAGACACAGGCAAATCGCAAATCAAACCAAGTCAAACTGTACTTATGCATGTATGTGCGTGCATACGAGAGCGTCGGCATCAGCGCCGGCCAAAGAGGACGATGCATAACGCATTTGCACCACTTTATTATCCGGATGGTTTTTCTTTGCAAGAGAATCCGGCCATTCCACGAAAGTTCTTACAACGATGATGCGCGCTACCAACGATGCAATCTCGAAGGGCTATGATTGTTATTTTGGTTGGTAAAAACTACTTCGTTTCACTATAGTTTGAAGGGCCATGACTGGTATCTTCGTTAGGTCAGTACCAAGAACAGCCTCCGCGGGTAACGTTGTTGTGAAATTACTGTCCAAACGTTTTTTTTTTATCAAAGTCTGAGCTATTCATTCATTAAGGAAACGCCAATGGCATCCTAAGCATGCACACACACAATAAAAAGGCAATTACCTCGACGTACTCCTACGCGGCTTAGGTCCTCTGCACAGGTACGTCACAATGCTTGCATCAGACTTTGTTAGCACCATGGCTAGGGCGAGTTTCTACGATCAGTTTCTTGGAAGCAAAAGCCATGACCTCGGTTGAGATGCTTGCGGACGCAAGCACGAGGTGGCTGATCAATGCTTTTGGAAACCGTCTTGATGAAGCGCCAATGTTCGACTTGAGAATCGGGAAGAAGCGTCTTGTAGGCGACACGGAGAGCGTTGCCAATGTTGCGAGACGTCTGATCTGGTACGAGCGCATGCTCTCGGTGGACGTCCAGCAACTCATTGTCGAAGATGTCGCTGAACCAAACGAGGCCGGTGCTGCTCTTGCGAGCCAATCTGCGCCTCTCGTTGGCTTTCTCCTCAGGAATGGCGTGATACAGGATGATGTAGCCTTTTGGGGCAAACCGTGGAGGGGCTTGCATGGCGAGTCGATGCTTGAGCGGCGAACAGCGCGTTTGAAAATGACCAGTGCTTCCGATGCATATCTTATGTATATCGAATATATACATTCGCCGCTGCCGGGAGTTGGTGTGCTGTGATGAGCTTCCGCACAGACACTGAACTGCAACGTGGCGCACAATGCTGGAAGCAGTGCTCGTGCATCAGCGTGATGGACTGCCCTACAGTATATCTTTTGAAACAATACGCAGTGGTCCGGAAACCCACGTTTATCGAGATTTCTCTACACAGATCTCGCTCGTGTGCGATATCGACGACCACGACAGAAGCGATGCACACGAGCTTGCTTTACGCCTCCGTTTTGCTGTGTGGAGGCACTATGTGCTTAATTCTCACTAGACCCAGCTAAGATATTCATGCTGGACCAAGGGATGGACATCGTTGCAAGAAGACGCTTGCACTTCAAGTTTCGAAGTGATGAGACGTCTCGTGTCATATTAAAACGAGACACCAGACACAGGAAAATCGCAAATCAAACCAAGTCAAACTGTACGTATGCATGTATATGCGTGCATACGAGAGCGTCGGCATCAGCGCCGGCCAAAGAGGACGATGCATAACGCATTTGCACCACTTTAAATTCTTCATGATGGTGGCCAAGTCGCAAAACAGGCCCGCGGCGAAGACCCCCAAGCGCAGCGTGAAACTGAGCACGCCGGGCAAGCTGACGGCTAAAACTGCCGAAGTCACCATTTCCAGCGACGAGATCATGGAGACGCCAAACACAAACGACGAGACCGTGCAGACTCCGAACAAGAATGGCAAGGCCCTGCAAATTATGACGCCGTACCAACGTATGCGAGAGCGGCTGGCGGTGAGGGAACAGGAGCGCGACAACGGTTCCCGCGTCATATCGACGGTTGACGGTGAGATTTCCGCTTGCTGATGTGGGTTTTAGGTATAACATGGCGACTGACTGACACGAACCGCTAGCTTTGCAGGAGTATCTGAAAGCGAAGGCTCAAACTGCCAGGATTGTAATTAGGATGAAGCTTCTGTGGACTTCCGACCACGCCTACAGCAACTGGAATATGGTTCGGCTTCATTTCGTGGATGCGGACGCCCCTGAGTCGCTTGATGACATGCTCAGTGTACGTATGTCTTCGTGCAACCGATGCAGAGACGTTTTTATTGAGTACCTACATGTTTTCGTAGGTTTTCAAGGCGCCATATGAAGCCAACCGCGAAGACATTGACTCGCTCCTGCTCACCGTCACGATGTGGAACATGGAAAGCGACTCTGAGCTTCTCCCGTCGCCCGGTTCAGTCGTTGACATTACTGAGCACTCCAACCTACAGCTCTATCGCGACAAGCAGTGCCAACTCACGGCACGACTGGCGCACATGAAGTGGCAGCGTTAGCAGTGATCAAGAGGGCCAAGTGAGCTATAAGCCACAGCGTGAATAATGAGTGAATGCCATTTTGATTTGAGGCTTTTTAGTATGGGCAAGTTCAACGGGGATGGACAGCCCCCTGCAGCCGCCGCTCCAATGGAAATGCTGGCATTTGAGAAAACGCAGTCGGCCCGCCACCCCACAGAGAAGAAGCACGTTTAGAGCGACCAGCCAGGTGTGTAGCCCTATGATCTCTACTTCCGCTTCACAATTGCAAGAGCTAACGTTACTGTTGTAGATGACTAAACGACAGGGCTCTCACAATTACAACGAAGCGGAGAAGCAGCACTTACTGGAACTAGTTCGAAGCCGCGCACCCAGCCGAAAGGCTGACTGGCAGGCCATGGCAGAAGCATACAATGCCACAAAGGACCCGCGTTGGACAAAGCGAGACTTCGTCAGCCTGAAGCGCAAGTATCGTGGACTACGTCAGGAGACTGCACATCAGTCCACCCAAGGACTCATAGAAACGGCTCAAGACACTGAGATCAGCGCTGCTATCGTGTCGGGGGTTAAAGGAACATCGCCGAATAGGCCATCGGAGCAGCCGCAGCAGCCACTCGACACCTTCATAGCGCAGCCGACAACGTGCTCCCTGCAACATCGGGCGTCAGGTAGCCACCCGCTGACCTCCACTCTACTTCGTCTGCTTCAATTGGTTGAAGACCAGCACACAAGATCGGGCGCTTGCACCATGAACGTCCTCACCACGATTCTGCAGGAGCTGCACAACCTTCGCCAAGAGCACCATTCATACCGTCGTACCGAACGGCGTCATCACAAGGAGCTCCGGAAGTCGATCGCAACATTACAGCAAACTACAGGAAAGTAGCCGACACGACATCGTCACCCCTGCTAATTGCACGCCACTTCATGCAATCATTCTGACCGCTTCGGTCTCGGTTATAAAAAAAAGAGGACAGCGAACGCTCAGCTTCAACAAGGCTGTCTTGTTTAGAAATGAAGTAAGACAGTAAACATATACTTCAACTTCACGGCATGCCCGTTCATGACATCCTCACTCCTCAACTGCCCTTGGACAACGCAAACGGTACCTGCCGCTAGCATCAGGGTATACTGCTGGTATCTAACTTTGTTTTCATGAAGACAGCATGTCTGGACGGGGCAAGGGTGCAAAAGGTCTCGGTCAAGGCGGTGCTACGCGCCATCGCAAAGTAATTCGTGACAACATCCAAGGCATCACCAGACCAGCGATTCGTCGGCTCGCTCGTCGAGCGGGCGTGGCCAGAATCTCGGGTCTTGTCTACTCCGAGACGCGCGCTGTGCTACGAGTGTTTCTTGGGAACCTCATCCGCGATGCCGTTGTCTACACCGAATATGGCAACCGAAAGACGGTCACAACCAGAGACGTTGTGTACGCCCTGAAGCGCCAAGGGCGCACTCTCTACGGATTCTAGGAGGTCCTGCTAGGCAGTGGTTAATTGTGGAGCAATATACCGAGGTTCACTGCCAACGATCGCCCTAGGTTGCTTCTTGGGTTGGTAAACTGATTGAGCTCTAGTATGAGTAGTGTGATCCCCACGGTTGGTATTTGGGTAGGTAAATAAACTGAAAGTCATCATGTGTGGTTCGACATTGGTATTTTGATTGGTAAATTCGTCAAGACAGGACAGCAAAATTCGGTACAGAACCGTAAAATTCAGAATCGTACAACGAAATTCAGAATCGTACAACAAAATTCAGAGCAGTACAACAACATACAGAAAAGTACAACAACATTCAGAAATGTACAACAAAATTCAGAACAGCTGTCCTTACGAACTGTGATCTTCCCCCGGGTGCGTCCGCCCGGGCGCGCAATGAAGAACTGTCGTTTACCCCGTTCGATGTCACCTTACCGTTTTCGTACCGGTACTCGAGGTATTGCAATACAAAAGTCAAATGAGTCCCAATCCTATACAAAAATCAAATCATTTGGTCGAGCGCCGCTCGATCGCCATGCGCACCACACACATCCTACGCAAATGAAGGTGCACAACATCACATTTGCGCAACTTCAACGGCAACTTTCTCCTGAAAGTAGCCGAGTAGGCAGGCAGGCAGATCTATACAAAAGTCAAGACAGTGCTGAATGAATGGGGAACTTCTGTTAGAAAGTAGACGTTATACCCAACGTCCATGACTATCCTCAGTACCCAACTTGCAGTCCGCACGGTAAGCAGCTCTGGATCATGTGAATGCTTGGGGTGGTGGTACATGTATGGCACTACGGTACTAAATACTCGGGCCCTGTGTTGATACATGTCGTACAGGCGGGTTTTCAGCGTCACGGTGACGGTGACGGTCACCAGGTACGACGTGACCATCATCAAGCTGTGTATTGTGCTGCTCAACTGATCAATAGCGTTCGTTGTGTGCAGGCGTCGAGCGGAACGGCATCGTCGACTGTGACGGGTGGGGCGTACGGAACCAATCGGGCGTGCGCAAGAGGATACTCAACAGTCGTCTAGAGTCGTCGTCAGCGTCGCCAGGTACGACGTGGCCATACTCGGGAGGTGAACCCTGTTGCGCTACTAATTGATATCGTTTAATTTGAATAGGCTGCGATTGGAACGACATCATTCGGCGGTGAGGGGAGAGGCGGACGCAGCCAATCTGACGGAACGTCGAAAGGCTATTAGATAGTCGTCCAGAAGCGTCACCAGGACCGGGTGAGGTAGTATCCAAGTGTATAGCCAAGTGTACTTGCGATATTAGTTGTAATATTACTGATATTACATTGATATATTACTGGATTTGTTCCACTAAAAGTGATAGTATCAATATTAGCGATATCTAGTGACGATATCAGTGATAATAGATTTCTAGCGAGCTGAGTACGCGATATATGGAACGAAAGGTGCGGGTTTGGAATATGGAGTAGCTGTGCTGCGAGTAGTGACGTGTGTTGGTGGTGTGCTGATATCAGTCAAAAGAAGTATTCTTCGATTGCGAAACTCGCACGCGTCTAGCTAGGACGTGGCGTCCCCAATGCGATCCAAAACGAGTCGTAATTTTTTAGAATGCCAATAATGATTAATGAGCGAGTATTGATAATAGGCCACGATTGCGCTGGGCTGAGATGCGCGAAGGAAAGCAAGCAACATATCTGGTGAGTCAGCCTCGCAGTAGTACTAGTGTTATTATAGTAATGTTATCACTGATATTATTATCGCATTTTCCCACTAATACTATTATAGTAGTATCAGCGCTATTGGTGTGGCTCTCAAGCTGCAGTGAAAACTTTGTGGCTTAACCACCCAGTGAGGTAGTTGTCGATGCATCGCATCACATGCGGAAGCCACCCTCCAGTTGAGGAAAATCGGCTCTCACACACGACTCTCGTGGATGGACGCAACGCAACGTCTGCTTCATGGCAGCTCGAGTTCGAGTTCGATTGTAGCGCACCAGATATTTTAATATTAAAATATTTGCATCACTTAATTATAGACCAACATTCTAACTACACACAAAACCCTGGTCACCAGGTACGATGTGACCATGCTAGATAAGGAAGTGTTTGTCCTGCTGCTCAACTGATCAGTATCGTTTGGTTTGGGCAGGCTTCGAGTGGAGCGACAGCATTCGGTGGCGAGGGGACGGACGTCGCGAGTCTATTAGATAGTCGTCCAGAAGCGTCTGTAGCGCTGAGAGTGTCGGCTTAGAATGTGTGTGTGTTTTATTAATACTGCTCAACTTATCAATATCGTTCCTTTTGCAGATATCGTTTGCTTTTGCATAGGCTTCGACCGAATCGACAGCATTCGGCCATGATGCGCAGCCAATCTGACGAGTACATTTGCCGTGCATGTTGTTAGTAAGATCGCAAGATAACAGCTAATTAGCTCCCCACGAACTGCGTTTTCCCCCGGGGCACTTGACCCGGGTAAGCTATATAGTATCTCGTTACCCTGGGCATGTCACGAAACCGACTTCGTACCGGTATTATATACACGTGGACCACGCACATTCTACGTGCACCACGTACATTTGTACGGGCGTGGCTTGATCACGCCGCGGTATTCAACCGGTATTTCCCTCGATTTCCTTCTATACGACGTGAACCACACAGAACCTTGGTGAGCCACACAGAACTTTGCACGCCGAGCGCCATTTCCTACGATTTCTTCTACCATGTGGACCACACAGTCTGGCGACCGGTGTAGAGAGCGCACGGATCTCGGTAGCGCACACCACATTGGGATGTGCTGTGGGGTGCTCCACACGAAACGGGAGCGATTTTAAGGATTCGGGCCATGAATGCGAAGCCGCGGGGGGATGAGGCCGTGGACCGCAATAAAAACTTTGGGCCCGATGTATGGGGGGCTCATACATCGGGCCCAAAGTTTTTATTGCGGTCTACATGCACCCATTAATGGCCCAAAGAAACCTGGATGGACCAATACGGTACGTGGTCACGCGAGCTCGCCGCGCATGGCAGCCGACCCTCACTCATCGATTTACTGTTTTCAAGCGCAAGCTGGAGATTTTGGCGAAAGTGATGGTGGTGCTGCTGCTGCAGCGGCATTGCCGTGGTCGATGCAAGGTAAGCCGCGCGTGCATGCGCTTCATTTGCGATTGCCTACTGACTGCTGTGCCTTGTTTTGCGTGCCACCAGCCGCGCCTGGAAGCCGAGCTGGCCACTGCCGCACTGCCACCACGACCAGCAGCGGCGGCAGCAGCAGCAGCATTCCCCGGCCAAGATGCGGCTGATGCAAGGTAAGCTGCGCGTGCATTGCTGGCGCTTCATTTGCGGCTGCGTGCTGATTGATGTGCCCTCTTTTGCGTGCCACCAGCCCCGCGACCACCAGCAGCAGCGGCGCCGGCAGCCAGCAGCCGCAGCATTGCCGGGGTCGAGCCAAGGTAAGCCGCGCGTGCGTGCGGTTCCTTTGTGGCTGCCTACTGACTGCTGTGCCCTCTTTTGCGTGCCACCAGCCCCGCGACCACCAGCAGCAGCAGCAGCAGCGGCGCCGGCAGCCAGCAGCAGCAGCATTGCCGGGGTCGAGCCAAGGTAAGCCGCGCGTGCGTGCGGTTCCTTTGTGGCTGCCTACTGACTGCTGTGCCTTGTTTTGCGTGCCACCAGCCCCGCGACCACCAGCAGCAGCAGCGGCGCCGGCAGCCAGCAGCCGCAGCATTGCCGGGGTCGAGCCAAGGTAAGCCGCGCGTGCGTGCGGTTCCTTTGTGGCTGCCTACTGATTGCTGTGCCTTGTTTTGCGTGCCACCAGCCCCGCGACCACCAGCAGCAGCAGCGGCGCCGGCAGCCAGCAGCCGCAGCATTGCCGGGGTCGAGCCAAGGTAAGCCGCGCGTGCGTGCGGTTCATTTGTGGCTGCCTACTGACTGCTGTGCCTTGTTTTGCGTGCCACCAGCCCCGCGACCACCAGCAGCAGCAGCGGCGCCGGCAGCCAGCAGCCGCAGCATTGCCGGGGTCGAGCCAAGGTAAGCCGCGCGTGCGTGCGGTTCCTTTGTGGCTGTCTACTGACTGCTGTGCCCTCTTTTGCGTGCCACCAGCCCCGCGACCACCAGCAGCAGCAGCGGCGCCGGCAGCCAGCAGCCGCAGCATTGCCGGGGTCGAGCCAAGGTAAGCCGCGCGTGCGTGCGGTTCCTTTGTGGCTGCCTACTGATTGCTGTGCCTTGTTTTGCGTGCCACCAGCCCCGCGACCACCAGCAGCAGCAGCGGCGCCGGCAGCCAGCAGCCGCAGCATTGCCGGGGTCGAGCCAAGGTAAGCCGCGCGTGCGTGCGGTTCATTTGTGGCTGCCTACTGACTGCTGTGCCTTGTTTTGCGTGCCACCAGCCCCGCGACCACCAGCAGCAGCAGCGGCGCCGGCAGCCAGCAGCCGCAGCATTGCCGGGGTCGAGCCAAGGTAAGCCGCGCGTGCGTGCGGTTCATTTGTGGCTGCCTACTGACTGCTGTGCCTTGTTTTGCGTGCCACCAGCCCCGCGACCACCACCAGCAGCAGCGGCGCCGGCAGCCAGCAGCCGCAGCATTGCCGGGGTCGAGCCAAGGTAAGCCGCGCGTGCGTGCGGTTCATTTGTGGCTGCCTACTGACTGCTGTGCCTTGTTTTGCGTGCCACCAGCCCCGCGACCACCACCAGCAGCAGCGGCGCCGGCAGCCAGCAGCCGCAGCATTGCCGGGGTCGAGCCAAGGTAAGCCGCGCGTGCGTGCGGTCCATTTGTGGCTGCCTACTGACTGCTGTGCTTTGTTTTGCGTGCCACCAGCCCCGCGACCACCACCAGCAGCAGCGGCGCCGGCAGCAGCAGCAGCAGCATTGCCGGGGTCGAGCCAAGGAGAGCCACGCGTGCGTGCGGTTCATTTGTGGCTGCCTACTGATTGCAGTGCCTTGTTTTGCGTGCCACCAGCCCCGTCTGTAAGGAAGCCGAGCTGGCCACTGCCGCACCGCCCCCACAACCAGCAGCGGTGGCAGCAGCATTGCCGGGCGAAGATGCGGCTGATGCAAGGTAAGCTGTGCGTGCATTGCTGGCGCTTCATTTGCGGCTGTGTACTGATTGTTGTGCCTTTGTTTGCGTGCCACTAGCCTCGCGTGGAAGCCAGCTAGCCACATTCGCACCGCCACTACGACCAGCAGCCGCGGCGGCGGCAGCAGCAGCAGCATTGCCGACCAAGGCACAGGAAGATGGAGCTGGTGCAAGGTAAGCCGCGCGTGCATTTGCTGGTGCTTTCTTTGGGGGGTTCATACTGATTGATGTTCCTTGTTTTACATGCCACCAGCCCCGCCTGGAAGGAAGCCGAGCTAGCCACTACCGCACCGCCCCCACAACCAGCAGCGGCGGCAGCAGCATTGCTGGCGCTTCATTTGCGGCTATGTACTGATCGTTGTGCCTTTGTTTGCGTGCCACCAGCCCCGCGTGGAAGCCGGCTAGCCACATTCGCACCGCCACTACGACCAGCAGCAGCGGCGGCAGCAGCAGCAGCATTGCCGGCCAAGGCACAGCAAGATGGAGCTGGATCAAGGTAAGCCGCGCGTGCATTAGCTGGTGCTTTCTTTGGGGGGTTCATACTGATTGATGTTCCTTGTTTTACATGCCACCAGCCCCGCCTGGAAGGAAGCCGAGCTAGCCACTACCGCACCGCCACCACGACCAGCAGCGGCGGCAGCAGCAGCGGCAGCATTGCCGGACAAGGCACAGAAAGCTGGGGCCTGTGATCACCTCATTTATATTGGACCAGATAACTCACTAGCATCACACAAAGTAACTAATAGTTGTTCTTATTTGACAAAACAAGTGGTACCTCTCAAAAAACAATGGAACGACTGAACTAGATTCGCCCGTTATCGCACAACCATCACACACTCTAAAAAACAATGTATCCGTCTTCCCAGAAGCACTTGAGCAGAATTTCCACCGCATCGTCACCTATCACCGCCCCGAAGATGTCCCACATCGAAAAACCTATCTGGGACACGATCTGTGATTTGATTGGCCAATAACACACACGTCTGCCAGTATTGCACACTACATGTACTCACTCAATACGTCTATACTACGTGAACCACACAGAACTTTGCAGCTCGATTCCTTCGACCACGTGGACCACACAGACTGGCGACCGGCGTAGAGAGCGCACGGATCTCGGTAGCGCACACCACATTGGGATGCGCTGTGGGGTGCTCCACACGAAACGGGATCGATTTTAAGGATTCGGGCCATGAATGCGAAGCCGCGGGGGATGGGGCCCCGTCGCGGCGCGGATCAAATTAAAAAAGTTGGGCCCGATGTATGGGAACTCACCCATGCACCCATTAATGGCCCATAGAAACATGGACGGACCAATACGGTACGTGGTCGGGCGAGCGCCATGCATGGCAGCCATCCGTCTGACCCTCATTCTTCGTTTTTTGCATTTTACAGGGAAGGTCGCCGCGGAAGGAAATGTGCGGACGCCCGTAAGGAAGGTTCGTGGCTGTGGTGCCGTGCATGAGGCGATGGATGTGCTAACGAATGTTCTATATTGGTTTGTTAAGGTGCGGTGGTGTACGGCAGCGTGGCCGAAGCTGATGGTGCCGTCTGCACCGCGGACGCCAAGCTGCGGTTGTCCGGCAGCAGGTGCGTGCATGTGTATGGCGTGCATGAAGGTGTTCATACTGACCCAGCTGTTTTATGTGGCTTTGTGTGGCACAGCGGTGAGGTGGCGGCGTCCAAGCCGCGGATGCCAAGCAGCAGATCTCCGGCAGCAGGTGCGTGCTCGCCATGGCGTGCGTGGCGTGTATGGAGGTGTTCGTGCTAACGAGGCTTATGTATGTGGCTTTTGTGTGATCAGCGGCAGCGAAGCTGGTGGCGGCGCCCAAGCCAAGGAAACGAAGCTGGCGCCGCTGAGGAGCAGGTTCGTCCGTGCACGGTGTGCATTGCCTGCATGAAGGTGATCTTAGTAACCTATGTGCGTTATGTATGGCTTGTGTGGCACAGCGGCGGCGAAGCTGGTGGCGGCGCCCAAGCCAAGGAAGCAAGGCTGCCGCCGTTGAGGAGCAGGTTCGTCCGTGCACGGTGTGCATTGCCTGCATGAAGGTGATCTTACTAACCTATGTGCGTTATGTATGGCTTGTGTGGCACAGCGGCGGCGAAGCTGGTGGCGGCGCCCAAGCCAAGGAAGCGAAGCTGGCGCCGCTGAGGAGCAGGTTCGTCCGTGCACGGTGTGCATTGCCTGCATGAAGGTGATCTTAGTAACCTATGTGCGTTATGTATGGCTTGTGTGGCACAGCGGCGGCGAAGCTGGTGGCGGCGCCCAAGCCAAGGAAGCAAGGCTGCCGCCGTTGAGGAGCAGGTTCGTCCGTGCACGGTGTGCATTGCCTGCATGAAGGTGATCTTAGTAACCTATGTGCGTTATGTATGGCTTGTGTGGCACAGCGGCCGTGAAGCTGGTGGCGGCGAACAAGCCAAGGAAGCGAAGCTGGCGTTGCTGAGGAGCAGGTTCGTCCGTGCACGGTGTGCATTGCCTGCATGAAGGTGATCTTACTAACCTATGTGCGTTATGTATGGCTTGTGTGGCACAGCGGCGGCGAAGCTGGTGGCGGCGCCCAAGCCAAGGAAGCGAAGCTGGCGCCGCTGAGGAGCAGGTTCGTCGCGTGCACGGCGTGCATTGCCTGAATGAAGGTGATCTTACTAACCTATGTGCGTTATGTATGGCTTGTGTGGCACAGCGGCCGTGAAGCTGGTGGCGGCGAACAAGCCAAGGAAGCGAAGCTGGCGTTGCTGAGGAGCAGGTTCGTCCGTGCACGGTGTGCATTGCCTGCATGAAGGTGATCTTACTAACCTATGTGCGTTATGTATGGCTTGTGTGGCACAGCGGCCGTGAAGCTGGTGGCGGCGAACAAGCCAAGGAAGCGAAGCTGGCGTTGCTGAGGAGCAGGTTCGTCCGTGCACGGTGTGCATTGCCTGCATGAAGGTGATCTTACTAACCTATGTGCGTTATGTATGGCTTGTGTGGCACAGCGGCGGCGAAGCTGGTGGCGGCGCCCAAGCCAAGGAAGCGAAGCTGGCGCCGCTGAGGAGCAGGTTCGTCGCGTGCACGGCGTGCATTGCCTGCATGAAGGTGATCTTACTAACCTATGTACTTTATGTATGACTTGTGTGGTATAGCGGCCGTGAAGCTGGTGGCGGTGTCCGAGCCAAGGAAGCCAAGCTGCGGCTCCAAGGCTGTTGGTTCGTGCCCGTTGATGTGTAGGGTAGATATGGAGCTAATAATCGAACAATGCACTACGTTTAATTGATATCTTCCGCTGTCGGCTTTCTTATATATAAGTCACACTTCCTACTTTGGTGCGGCAAACTACATTGCCTCTTTTTTCTAGCACTACTATCTTGCCGTCGCGAGCTGCATTGCCCTTTTTTTCTAAATAAATCAGCTCTACTGCTTTTGCTGCAGAACCAGCATTGCCTCTATTTTCTAAATAAAACAGCATTACTGTTTTGCTACAAAGAACAACATTGACTCTTGCTTTTATTATAAATAAAGTTACGTAACAATGAATGAATACACATTTCCAAGTCACCGATGACTTCGAGCGAGTCAACTTTGACTCGAATACGCTTGTTTTATTGATCGCGAAGTCAACATGGACTTAAACCAAGTCGACATTGACTCAAACGTACTAGTTTCAGTAATAGCGAAGTCAACGTCGACTCTGAACGAGTCTACATTGACTTATTTGAAAATGTCGAGACTGGAACAATGCCGTGGAACCGGTCTCATGGCGGCTTGCTCATAGTTTGGCAAGATTTTCATCCATGTTTCACGTGGGGTTGGTCGCAAGATTAACGGGGCTGGTTGTAGAGTGTGCGGCCAGATCTTGCTTTCGAAGGTTCCTTGTATAGCTACTTAGATTAACGTTGCCGTGTGTGTGGGCTTCACTAGGGATAACAAAAACCAATAAAGTGCGCGTACTTCATGCAGTATCTGTGCGGTGGGCAGGTGCCGTTGGACTCGTCCGGGTGTCCGTCCGTAGCAGTGCATAAACTCTTTCACATCGGTAGCTTACGCATAAACTCTTTCATATCGGTAGCAATACGCATCCAAGGATGTTAGTCTGTTGAGGTGGGGTAAGAAGTAGGATCAAACGACGACAATTTGCTTTTGAAATCTTGCTCGGTTGATAAGTGTCAATAAGATGAGCGCACTTTGATTGGTCAGTGGAGCGATTCCCGCAGCAGTCTGTTACAAGTCTGTTCCGCCAAATAAGATCTGGCGGAGGGGGTACCCCCCTCGCACAGACTTTTGATTGGCTCAGACGTCTGTTCCAGCCCCTTTTATGCACGTTTCTTATTGGTTCTCGGATCTAGGACTAGGATTTTGGCTGCGGGAATCGCTCCAGTATTCGATTTTATGATTGTCAAATCTTGCTGACGAGCTGTTCCAAGCTGTCAGCAAGATGAACGCACTTTGATTGGTCAATATTCGATTTTTTGGTTTTGAAATCTTGCTACATGTAACAGAGCTCATGAGCAAGATTTCAAATATTTTACCAACCAGATTGGTCAGTTGGCCAAGAAGCAGCTCACGTACTGGCGCAACCCTTCATGCGCAAGTTCCTGTTCCCTTTGCATGATATCATCTTCGGCACGACGTTCTACCAGTTGTCGGCGGCGAGCGTAAAGAAGATCACCTCGCAGATCGGTTTGATCTACAGCAGCATGGACTTCACCGGAGTCATCAACCTGATCACGGTGCTGGAGGTGACGTGCGCTGGGCGCGCCGTGTTCTACCGCGAGTGCATGTCAAACTACTACGGCCCGTTGCCACACTGTCGTTGTTCTTTGCTGAGATCCCGTACCTGATCGTGGTGGTGTTCGTGACGATCGAGTACTGGCTGGTGGGCTGGAGTGACAACGGCGGTGACTTCATCTTCTTCATCTACCTGTACACGTCGGCGTATACGTACGTGGGCCAGTGGACGTCTGCCTTGATGCCGAACGAGAAGGTTAGCGAACGTGGCTGTGGGTGCGCTCTCGTGCCTGTTCAACCTATTCTCGGGCTACAAGTCGTTGACGTACCTGATGCCGTCGAGCTACTCGCTCGCGGCGCTGGTTGGCATGCAGTTCGGCGAGATCCAGGATGTTATTGCTGTGACCAGGGCTTGAAAGTTGGGGGGAATTTGACAGAAATAGTATACCGGTAGATTCAATCTTAAGCAGTACAAGTATTCTTTTGTCGCCAAACATAGTATAACGTTAGAAAGGTTCTGGTGTGACATAAAAAACGTTAGTATAGAGTACTTAGAAACTCGAGCACGGGCCTTAATTAATAATACGCACATGGGTCTCAGGAGCGAGGAGCGAGCGAGGGATGAAGGAGTTTAGACACTGATAAGCTGCTTAATTAAGTCAATCTACAACATCAGAGCATATTGCTATGAGGAACTTCGTGTGGATAACAAAATCAAGTTGTTAATATAATGTTCAGTTTTGGAGCTTTTTTAGAAGTCTCTCGAGGAACTCTACGCTGACGCTGTCGCCGAAGGAGGCAACCTCGTCATGTGGAACGACTTACAAGTTCAAGTCTCAGCAGGAATAACTGCACAAGGTCTTCACCTCGGCCTTCGAAGATCAACTGCACGCCATCGTCGGCTACAGCAAGTACCACAACGTTCGCATCGACAACCAGACCGAGACCGACACGCTTGTGCCTGACCTTATCGCACAGGGTGCAAGAGGGCAAGCTGCTCGAGTACGAGCTCGCCTTCTTCTCGCAACGACCAGCGGGGCTTCTACATGACCTACAGGATTTCAGTGAACATCGTTCACCTTCAGTTTCCTTAGCAGCTGTGCTATGTCGATGCTTCTGAACACCGTGTGAAACACAGTGCGCTGCTCCTCGGACGGAATACAGCCCATGCTCGTGCCCGTGACTCAGTGCTCAAGAATAGCGACGCCGTGTTTGTGATCATCCTCACCCGCAACAAGAGCAAGCCGGTCTTCAAAGTGGTCAAGCTGTCGTTGAGTCAAATTTAGTACTTAGTCAAATTGTAAATTACAAAAGAAGCAGCATTGGCGAGTTTTTCAACACAACTGTAAAGCTCGAGTTTTATCTAGTATAAAACTCTCGGCTCGAGCTAAACCGGCTCAAACTAAACACACACTACATGTATTTCAGCAGTGCTGGTAAACACGTTAGTGTCGTACATGTGTGTACATGTACGAAGATACTTGCTCGATTTGCTGCAGTAAACACATCCATCTCGCAACGGTTCCAACGCCCTGCCTCTATTCCGACATCTTTCCGACAAAATGGATATTGGCCAAATCTAGGCTACGTGTCTACATGCAGTAGGAAAAAACTACAAACAAAGCGAAGCAAGTAAAACTGTAGAATATCTAGTAATTGAGCAGTTTGAACGTAAATTAGGATACGGTAGCTACATGTACTTGGACACACCTCGTTTGCAGGGGTTAGTAGTACTTGCTGAAATAGTACACCCCGGTAATACTACTACCCGAATTTTCTGGGGTAGTAGTGCTACTACTACCGTAGAGTGCGGTATTCAATATGAGTGATAATATAATATGATAGCATAATATTATTATGCTATCATCAGCTCCACTACTATAGCACTCTTTAAGTAATACTACATCGATGAGAGCATGAGCTAGATCAGGAAAGGGCTTCTGCTTAGGACTGATACCGGTAGATGATCGACCGGGTCGTGACAAGATGCTACCCCCCCCCCCCTCTCTCCCCGTGCTATGCTAGAGAACGAAGCTTCTCGGGCCGAGAAGCCGAGAATCTCGGCTGACATGCTCAGGGAGGACGCGCAAACCTGTGCGCAAATGACATGCCGAGCCGCTACACCTCATGAAACAACAGGTGAAGTTGTGCCCGTGCTAGTGCAGGTCACTGAACTTGCTGGTGGTGGAGCAAGCACGCCACAGCTGATAGCGATGCATGCTCGTCGTTTGATGAAGCCTTCTGTCCTGCATTTGTATTTGCCTGCACTCATTCCGTTCACACTTTTGGTCATACACTAATTTTGGTCTCTTTGTACAGCTTATAATTGCTTTGAAAACGAGGCGGAGCTATGCGCGATTTTTATTCGGTCGTTTATTTCCGAATGGAGGTAGTACTTTTGATGGACCCTAAACGATCTTGCAATTCTAGATTCCGTGGCTCTCAATTAGGCCCGTATTTAGGCCGATCGTAAGTTACCGTACTTAAGGAGAACTTCAAATTGTAATGTCAGAGTGATGGTTAGGTGATCACGCACTCGTCCCCAGCGCCGCTGGAGACGACTGCGTGGAGGTCTACACGGTGAGGGACGAGATGGAGCAGAAGATCACGGCCGCACAACTGGGACAGTGTGTACACGCTCACCTTGGCGCTGGAGATGGTTGCTCAGCTCGCTGTGAGTTGAGACGATAATGAGACGAAGAAGAGCGAGCTATTGACGACGAGGACGCCATGGATGAGTACGCGGCGTCGCGCCTAGATATCGACGCGGCCGTCAGCACGTCTCGAATTCGTCCGTGTGTTCGTTCCCGCCCCAAGCAGGGTTTGGTAGTAATATTAGCGATATCCAGACGAATGCTGAAAGTGTGATAACATCACTGATATAAATATTAGTATATTACCCGCTTTTGGTCACTTATCGTGCGTGATACATGTAATGTTAGTATCAATATTAGAGAAATCTAGGGATAGTGATAAAAAATATCGATAGTTGAGGAATGGGAAAATGACCAAATCGGTATGAAATTGCAAATTAAATTGCCAAAACGGTATATGTTGTGACTGAATCGGTATGAAATAAACAGATGGAATATTTTCAATTCTGGAAGTATGCTATACCAAAAATATTGACCGAACCGGTATGTAGAACATATTATTTAGTCCAATACTCAAGCTCTTTCCTGTGCTGTTGTTGTCCGAAGGGAGTCCGTCCGAACACTGCTGTGCTCATGCCAATGTTGGCGTTCGAGCACTATTTGGGTGGAGAACCTATATCGTTGAAAGTCAGTTTGGGTCACAGCTACACCCACCGCATCCTCGACAGAGCATACGAACGCCACAAATTGCAGTCAACTGGCTGCAAAAGGATGTTACGCTGAAGGGCATTGCAATATACATGTACTTGTACAACGATAAGAGCGCGAACATTGCAGCTCACTACAAACATTGTGCAAAGTGCAGCACTCGTCTCCTAATATCAGCTACGTGTACCGAGACAGTGAACGGCGGTCTATGGGAGTGTGGCATCGTGTGACTCCGACCGAGAACCATTGCCCGTGCGCATTTATCGATCAGCATAGATTACCGTACCGTCATCTATGTAATTGCGACTCCTAAAAGGCCATGGAAAGCTGGACACTTACATAAGCTTACTTCAATTAAAAATGAAATGAAATTATTTACATGTTCGCTTAATCAGATTGCGCCTGTGCTGACTCAATGTAGCTTGTCGGCGGCATATTGAGGTGTCTGCATTGGCTGATGAAGTTTATTCAGTGGTTAAATACGCCTAGGGTTCAAGGGTGTATTATTACAATAGCTGCTCACCTGGGAAATCAGCCCGGATGGTCTGCGTGGGGTCCACGAAAAGCGAATTGTAAGCAACGGGGAGGACGCAGGTACCTACGAACCGATGTGGGGCGAACTAAAGATGCATGCTATTTAGGCTGCGAAAGATTCGTGACTCGATCGGTATGCGAGATTTCGTGAAAACACATGCTTCCATTGACGGGGTAGCGATACCGATTTGGCATTTAATTTCCAATTTCATACCGATTTGGTCGTTTTCCCGTTGAGGAATTTCAACATGGGGAAGATCTTCGAAGGACGGTAGGAATCTGCATTTCGAGTTCTACGCTCAGTTCTAGCTTATCATCCCCAGAAATGTGACAAATAGAGTATGCGAAGATCGACTGTCATTAGAGAGACATCCCGGGGACGAGTCCGTGCTCGTCGGGTGTACCTCATGTATAGCAACAAGCTCAGTGCTCGACCCGACATTATCATCTCGGAAATATAACGCCCTCATTAATAGTTCCAATCCTGAAAAGACAAGTGAAGATTGGACTGATGAGGTGGTGCAGTTGAAATTGAAGCACAAGTACGAAATCGACGAATTTGTGTAGACCATTTCCCAAACTGGAGGGTGAAAATTTGCGCCTCAACGCTGGACGGCCGCAGACGTCAGACAATTCTGTTCGAGTGACCGAAGATGTCCCACATCGAAAAACCAATCTGGGACACGATATGTGATTTTGATTGAAGGCCGATCTGGGACACGATCTGTGATTTGATTGGCCAATAACACACATGTCTGCCAGTATTGCACACTAGTGCGACCGCATCAGCTCGGCAAAATGCACTGTACTCGGGGCGGAGTGGGCGGGCCACGATCACGCAGTACCGAGAGGATGATACTGTTACTTGGTCGCCTTCGCTGGGCGGTCGGCAACACCAGAACTGAGAGGGAGTAGCGGTACGGTGGTAGTCAAAGTGCACCAAGGCACCGGGAACTTCTCGCTTTTATTTTCGAGTGGCATTTGCTACTCGGGACGGGCTCTCGCGCAGCAACGTGCAAACCAGTTGGACTTACTACAGGGGCTAAGACGATGCAGTACGCGATTCTGGAGTGAGGTCCATACCATGGGGGATCACGCAGACTTGATCAGACAACACGCCACCAGAAAACCAAAGGGAGCCTTTTGGCGACCGAGACGAACGGCAGATGCGGTGATGGTGTGTAGCTGGACCACTCAACCGCGCGAACACAACAGGACCGCAACGGAATTGGCGCGCGTGACGCAAGAAAACAGTCAATCCATGCAGTGGATTGCAAATGGACACGGAGACGTAGGGCGGAAGTGGAGCGGTGCTATGACATCTCTCACGCACGATGTGCAACAACGGTTACAGGCTCAGGAGAGGTCGACCACCTCGGAGGTCGCAACTGACATCGTGTACCCTGTAAGGTAGACCGACACCTGCGTTCTGCAAAAGCCGGTCAAAACCCACTGATAGCAGCACTGGCGTCGGATAGACATGGGCATTAGGTGGCGTTAGTCTAGACTAAATGACATTAATGTACCTCAATTCAAATTCAAATTCAGTATTGCACACTCAATCGTACCACGGCTAGAACTCGTAGCAAACCTCCTCGCTAGACGGTGGATACCGATCCCCGCCTGACTTCAGAAGAAAATTGAAAGCACTTAATCGCTTTGAAACAGCGACTATCATGGCGCTACCGGACACCAAGTTTGGGAGGATGGCACCGTACCTTGGCTTAATCGTCGGGATGCCAATACAGGTCTCACAGAACGTTCGCGCAGCAAAAGTGGTGGCAAATGGGACTCTGGGAACGCTTGAAGCAATTATTTATCACCCTGGTACAACTTTCCGTTTTGTGCATGACAGCACTGCCGACATGACGGTTAAAGTTCCCAGTGTACCTCCTTATGTTCTATTGGTGCGGATCGATCGGGGTTCAACAGCCATTACATTACAAGGCGTTAGTGATGCAAACATATTTCCTCTCTTTTTTGACGCTCAAGCATATAGCGCTTGTGAAATCACGCTTCTGGGGAAGTTCCGTGGAGTACCAAGGATGCTTCAAGTTAAGATTCAGCAGTTCCCACTTGTTTGCGCAGCGGCATCGACCGTATACAAAGTTCAGGGTGAGACATTGGAAAATATGGTGGTTACCGAGTGCCGTTCTAAGTTCCGCATTTCAAACAAGAGAGAGCAGACGTATTTACTAGTGTCGCGCGTGACGACGAGACGTGCGTTCACAACGCTCCAACCTCTAACGAGCGAATTGATCGCGTGGGCAAACCCACCAGAGGCTGCGTTACAAGAAGAAAATCGGTTGTGCCAGCTCTGCCGAACCACGATGGTAAAGCTACGAAGTGCTACAATAGAACGTTAAATAGATTAGTTTCAAAACAATAAGCTGTGCTCCGACCGCGATGCTATGCCAAATTAGCCATGTCACGTCAGCACCAAACACTACTGATGACTTTGACTCTCTTATTTCGTGTGTGTGTTGCATGTGAGATAATGCCGGTAGCACTGATGCCTTTGCGATTGTATTCGATTTTATACAGGAGGTGCCAAAAGCTGCGCGTAGCAGCCGCTAGCGTGGCAACGCGCTCCACGTCCGGGTCAGGTGATTGTGCTTAATTCCAAGGTTGCCTTTCTTGTTTTTTTGGGAGTATATACACGCAGCGACGTAGTGTTGGAGTTGCACATGTGAAAGGTATAAAGAGGATTTGAGATTGGACATGTTATTGATGACTTCGCTCGCTCATAGATGTAAACTTGAATTAGTTTGTTCGTCCAACTGGCTGGTCCCCGTTTAACGTGTTGCAGTTGCCACTTAGTGCAGAAGATGTTTCGACAGGACGGCCGATGCCTCGGGCAGTACGCCTCGGTCGATATCACAAATCGTGCACGCGGGAGAGCACATAACTCTTGTAGGACGAGCATTTTCACGTCATCCACGAACAGAATGCTGTTCAGATAGACGATCGAGGCTTGGCAGAGCGGCGCGTGTGCCGATATTCCACAGTCCTTCGCATCGCCTTCGAGTAGGACAACTTTCTTGAGCAATGGCTGCACGAGCGCATATCTGTTGATCAGCTGGCAGCCAAGGTGACACAATCGGGGACGGATATCAATTCCTAAGCACCTCTGAGCTGCTGTCTGAAACGCAAACTGTGCAACAATATTTCCAATACCACAGCCAATATCGAGAAAAACATCGTCAGCTCGGACAGGTCCAATGATGTTAATAACAAAAGCCACCACTTGTGGAAGAAGCTCTCCAGCATTCTCATGTAGCACACCAGCTTTCTGTTGGACATCGGTCTTGGTAACCGAACCGAAGACGGAGCGGAGAAGGCATGCTGCAGCTTGGTAGTCCAGGAAGGGAGGTCGCGGACGGCTTGGGGTGGTATTGCTTGAACTGTCGGCACGGCGCGTAGAACTGAAGAAGCAGGGGGAAAATTTGGACAAGTCGTTGCCATGGGCGCGCTTGAGGGTTCGTAGGCGCGTTTCGAGCTCCTTTGTGGTACTCCACACGACGGTTTTGCTGCGCGTACTGAAACGCGAGTCTGACTAACAACTTGTCGGCATCGTCCGAGAACGTCGGCAGCATGGGTATAGGCAATCGGGTGTATCTGGAGTGACTGGATAACTGTTATAGCATACTTAAACGAAGTGACTACAATCCATACTATAATCAAGACGATTACACATGTTCAGTTGTTGCAGTAATTTCGATACACGCGTACAATTCCTTGACGTCTTTTTGCACAGTGAAACCAAGTTCATTACACGGGTTTTGTGTTGCCGTTTTGTAGCACTGCAAAGGAGCTTTCACTTGAGCATCTCCGCCAAACCTCGCTAACTGTAGGGATGAATGGCAAATAAGAACACCCGCATAACGTGCTGGTCGTCGCACGCAACGGCTTTGTGACGGCCGAGATCACACACAGGCGCTTCGATTTTACCGAGCATCCTATAGCTACTGTAGTGGTGGTGATGGTATGAAGCGCGGAGGGCACCCTTGTGCAGCCGAATACAGCCGAATACTTGCACTAAAATAGTATCACTGACAAGCATGGATATTTGACCAATCAAAGTGCGTTCATCTTGCTGACAGCTTGCAACAACTCATCAGCAAGATTTGACAATAAAAAAATCGAATATTGACCAATCAAAGTGTGCTTATCTTATTGACAGGCTGCCGCACCGCCACCACGACCGGCAGCAGCGGCGGCAGCATCAGCGGCAGCCTGTCAATAAGATGAGCGCAGTCATACCTCACAGAATCTCGAAGATAGTATTTGTTCATGCAGCAAACCACATTAACCACGAATATACTAGACAAGATCATACCTATAACTACACTACACGAATGGGTCAATTGGTGGTTGCGGCCTGTCCTTGCGTTTTGAGCGCGCGCCATTCTTTTCAGGAGACCTCACGGCACGAGGTGGCGCGCCGTTGGAAACGGATGCCATGGTAGCGGTTCAGGTGACGACGCAGAGACAGAGGCGTTCCCTTGAAGGTGCAGTTCCACACAATGCAGAACGGGTCGTCAATTCCACGCGTATCGTCGATTTCAGGAACCACGGTGGGGCGGTGGTCGTCTGGGCGGTCGTAGAATGGTGAATCAAGGTACGCGTGGAGACAAATGTTGTTTGTATCGTACCCGACAGGCGCAAGAATGAAGTCTCCACGGAAAAGAACAATATCCCCCTTGTTCAGCTCCAGCAACTTCCGGTTTGATCGGAGTGCGAGCCTCTCGTTCCACCCGTACGCGTAATAGCACGTGTCATCGTTGGTGGCGACCACAATCGATCCAGGTAGAGCACTCGTGTCCATGATGTCGGCACCAAGCGGAACCGTGAGAAATTCTCTACGAGGTGGTTGGTCTTCCGTGCCAGCCGGGGTCTTGTTGAAGTGCCAGTCATGCGCACTTGCGGCAGGGAAAAAGGTTCGGTAGAACCGCTGCAGCAAGCGCGACATTTCACGGGCGTCTTGGTCCGGCACAGCAGCTTTGACACGAACTTGTTCCTCGGTCATGTCGTTCACTTCCTCTTCAAACCAGCCATCGATTTGGCGTGCGATCGACCGCCAGGAGTTGATCGTGCCGACGTGGACAGCACCGTAGAAGATGACGTAGCCCTTTGTAGCGAATCTCTCTCGGACTTGCATGACTTCGGTGAGGTTGCAGTGGTGACACGTTGGTTGGGTGCGTGCGACGCAGCGGAATTGAGAATTAGCATGTAGACATGCATATCCAATGGCCAAGGACATAAGCCCAACTCCCCAGGCCTGCAGCACTGCCACGGTTTGGTGAGAAGAAGACGACCCTTGATGCGGAGATGCGATAACCGACACCCATTGCCTCCCGTGCGTGCCTGGACCATCGATAAAATTATGGTCCATGATCCCAGCGAGGAGGCGTCCATGAAACTATTGTGCTCGCATCAGTTTAAATGTGAGAAACTGTCGTCGCTGGTGTTGTTGCTGGCCACCATCACGGAGTCTCTGCTGTTACCGATCTGCAAGCGCTGTGCGAGCTCCTTATCGGATGCCATGTTAACGCTGAGTCGTGAGGAATTTTGCCGTGGATTTAGGTCATCGCACGGTAAACGGTAGTGTAAAGGTCCATCCACAAAATTGTGATCCCCGATGCCACGGCCGAAGCATCTCCAACCATGGACCATCGTTAGAATTATGATCCACTAGCTACGAGGCGCGTTCTTAAAATTGAGATAATGAGCGGATGCGGGTGGGGCTGTCAAGATGAGGTTTAGCTTGGCCTGTAAGAAAGCGTGGTGTGAGTAGGTTTCGATGTCTGCCAACCTTTATGCCTATGTGTGTTCAATATAAGATACCGTATCATTGCCACTAAGCTGGTGGCACCAGCCCCCGTGATTACAAAATAAGCGTTCATGCACGCCTCACAATTCGTTTTACAACGCTTCCTGAGTAGCACACGAGCCGGTTTTGCTGCGGTGATGCTTCATGTTGAAGCTAAAGCGTAATATTTGTTGTGAGAAGTGGCTCGTATCTTTTGAACAAGACCAATACGTACCGTACCGCCATCTCGTGGAACTAAACCGCTTCGCCATGTCGCAATTGAAATCTCCTGGTGTCATTGCGCATTTTCAATCATGGTGGGCAAGCCTCGCCACGACGCGGAAGCCACAAAGCTGACCAAGAAATCAATGAAGAGCACCACGAAGGTTGTCACCCGCGAACAGCACGTCGGTGGTCCTGCAACGTGCAATGAGACCGCTGCACCGCAACAGCCATCACTGACGCCGTACGAACGGATGCGCCAATTGCTGGCGCAGCTAGATCCCGTTGCTGGACCAGTTGTCGTGGATACGGCCGAAGGTATGTGTTGTTGCAGCTCCAGGGCGATTCTCAATGGCGACGATGGTTTCCTATGCATTGATGGATTTTCGCCAGGGTTGAAACTTCACGCTCAAGGCAGCGAGTGTGACAGTAAGGCGTGCATACGGATGAAGCTGCTTTGGATTTCTGGTCACAAGTACAAGGCCTGGAAACTCGCTCGACTTCATCTCGTTGATGCGAATGCGCCGGAAAGTCTCGAGGAGATGCTGAAAGTATGAGTGTGCATTCCAAGTTGCTCGCTGCGCGCTTCTAACGAAATGTGTCATAGGTGTTTCGAGATGGGTACGAAAGCAATCGCCAAGAAATCGACTCGCTTCTGGTGACAGCTACTGTGTGGAACGTGGAGAGTGACTCCGAGCTTTTGCCGACGCCGGGCTGCGTTGTCGAAATTCGCGGCTACACCAACCTTTAGCTCTATGGTGACACACAATGTCAACTCACGACCCGGCTGAGCCAGATCAACTGGGACGGGAAAGCGCTTTAAGCAATGGTCGTGTACATGCTGTACATATCATTGTAGTAATTACGTACAAAATCATCGGATTTAAGGGGAAACGGGTTTACTTTTTATCCGTCCTCGCGGTGCCTTATCATTCGTGAATCCGAGACGCAGCGCTTAGGTGGAAGCAGGTGAGAACGCCTTCTTGAGGTCTTTGATAGGCAGCTAGCATGCTATTTGACCTTGTGCAGATGCCCAAACGGCAGGGATCGTCCAACTACACTACAAGCGAGATGAAGTGCTTGCTGGCCCTCGTGCAAAGTCACCTGCCGGCCTCCAAGAGAGACTGGGACCTCGTGGCGGCCGCGTACAACACAAGAAAAGAGCCTCGATGGAAGCCGCGAAACGCAGTGAGCATTTCGAGGAAGTATCGCAATATGTGCTTGGTGTCCAACAAAGTTGAAACGGAGCTTGCCAGCACCATAAGGCGGGTGGAAACCATGATGAAGAAGCAGAAAACGCCACAAACCAGAGCAGCAAACCCGATCACCGCCGCTGTTATATCAGGACCGACAAGCGTTCATGCTGCAGCACTGAAGTCCCTCGATATCGTGCCGCCGTCTTCAGTCCCAAGTCGTTCAGGAGTGCAAGAAAGCGCTGGTGACGAGGTGCGACTGTATGAGTGGGTGGAGGAAGGTGCGGCGCCGCCTCTGGATTGCGAAGGAAGCGGCATAGTGACTGTTTCACAGTGGCTTTAAACGCTTTCGAAGCAGCTCACCACGGAACGAGGGGAAGCCCATCGGAAGCATCGAGAGATCATCAAGGGAATTTCGTCGCTGAAAGTCACGCTTGATTGTCTTGTCGTGCAAACTAGTTTAATATATCAGCAGCTACAATGATGTAAAAGTATCTAAGCAAACATCACAATATCTACGTCTTTAGCAGATAACACAAATTTTGGCTCTCTAAAGAGACTAATTAGACGGTAGGGCTACGTCCGAGCGCTCATGCAGCATCGACAGAAACTCCAGCAGCCTCCACGACAGCTCGCGCCGAGCGCAACTTCAAGTATCTGCACGATACCGTAGTGGCTCATAAATTTAAAGATAATCCAAGCATTCAACCTATCGCAATATGAGCAGTCATTTTTGTTTTTGCATTGGCTTTCGCACGCAATGTCAGGGCGTGGCAAAGACATCCAAGGCTCTGGAAGAGGAGGCACAGCAAGATCCTCCGAGACGCTATTTGGGGCCTCACCAACCCGTCCATACGGTGTCTTGCTCGCCGAGCCGGTGTGGTTTGAATCTCTGGGCTTATCTATCACGAGACGCGGGCGGTGCTCAGAGTGTACTTGAGCAGCGTAATTCGAGATGCACTGACCTATGCCAAACACGCCAACAGAACGACAATCATGTACATGGGCATACCCTCTATGGTTTCAAGACGTAGGATAGAATCGTGCAACATTGTTCATCAAAAATAATTGAACGAAACTTTTCCCGGTACTGTGTAGACTAGTACGACAGCACCCGCTAGCAACGGCTCAACGAGCAGCGCGGTGTCTGTGTCTACCAATTCTCTCTCAGACTTTCATGACTTCGGTGAGGTTGCAGTGGTGGTACTTTGGTTGGGTGCGTGAGACACAGCGGAATTGAGAATAAACACATGGACGTGCATACAGTATCCAATGGCCAAGTTTTCACAGGTAATTGTGCAAGCTCTTTTGCAATTGACTCTCTTGAGATCTAATAGCTAATTTCTCTTGAGATCTAATAGCTAATTTCAAAATTGAAGGGGGGGGGGGTGTTCTTCGAACTACGTTCCTCCCCGGACCCCGGGTTCGGGCTTGCTAGTATAGTATCTCGTTACCCTGGGCATGTCACGAAACCGACTTCGTACCGGTATTATATACACGTGGACCACGCACATTCTACGTGCACCACGTACATTTGTACGGGCGTGGCTTGATCACGCCGCGGTATTCAACCGGTATTTCCCTCGATTTCCTTCTATACGACGTGAACCAGACAGAACCTTGGTGAGCCACACAGAACTTTGCACGCCGAGCGCCATTTCCTACGATTTCTTCTACCATGTGGACCACACAGTCTGGCGACCGGTGTAGAGAGCGCACGGATCTCGGTAGCGCACACCACATTGGGATGTGCTGTGGGGTGCTCCACACGAAACGGGAGCGATTTTAAGGATTCGGGCCATGAATGCGAAGCCGCGGGGGGATGAGGCCCCGTCGCGGCGCGGATCAAATTAAAAAAGTTGGGCCCGATGTATGGGGAGCTCACCCATGCACCCATTAATGGCCCAAAGAAACCTGGATGGACCAATACGGTACGTGGTCACGCGAGCTCGCCGCGCATGGCAGCCGACCCTCATTCATTGATTTTCTGTTTTCAAGCGCAAGCTGGAGATTTTGGCGAAAGTGGTGGTGGTGCTGCTGCTGCTGCTGCAGCGGCATTGCCGTGGTCGATGCAAGGTAAGCCGCGCGTGGATGCGGTTCATTTGCGATTGCCTACTGACTGCTGTGCCTTGTTTTGCGTGCCACCAGCCGCGCCTGGAAGCCGAGCTGGCCACTGCCGCACCGCCACCACGACCAGCAGCGGCGGCAGCAGCAGCAGCAGCATTCCCCGGCCAAGATGCGGCTGATGCAAGGTAAGCTGCGCGTGCATTGTTGGCGCTTCATTTGCGGCTGCGTACTGATTTAGGTGCCCTCTTTTGCGTGCCACCAGCCCCGCGACCACCAGCAGCAGCAGCGGCGCCGGCAAGCGCAGCAGCAGCAGCAGCATTGCCGGGGTCGATGAAGGTAAGCCGCGCGTGCGTGCGGTTCATTTGTGGCTGCCTACTGACTGCTGTGCCTTGTTTTGTGTGCCACCAGCCCCGCGACCAGCAGCAGCAGCGGCGCCGGCAGCAGCAGCAGCAGCAGCACTGCCGGGGTCGATGAAGGTAAGCCGCGCGTGCGTGCGGTTCATTTGTGGCTGCCTACTGACTGCTGTGCCTTGTTTTGTGTGCCACCAGCCCCGCGACCAGCAGCAGCAGCGGCGCCGGCAGCAGCAGCAGCAGCAGCATTGCCGGGGTCGATGAAGGTAAGCCGCGCGTGCGTGCGGTTCATTTGTGGCTGCCTACTGACTGCTGTGCCTTGTTTTGTGTGCCACCAGCCCCGCGACCAGCAGCAGCAGCGGCGCCGGCAGCAGCAGCAGCAGCAGCAGCATTGCCGGGGTCGATGAAGGTAAGCCGCGCGTGCGTGCGGTTCATTTGTGGCTGCCTACTGACTGCTGTGCCTTGTTTTGCGTGCCACCAGCCCCGCGACCAGCAGCGGCGGCGGCGGCGGCAGCAGCAGCATCAGCACTGCCGGGGTCGAAGCAAGGTAAACCGTGCGTGCATGCGGTTCATTTGCGGCTGCCTACTGATTGCTGTGCCTTGTTTTGCGTGCCACCAGCCCCGTCTGGAAGGAAGCCGAGCTGGCCACTGCCGCACCGCCCCCACAACCAGCAGCGGCGGCAGCCGCATTGCCGGGCGAAGATGCAGCTGATGCAAGGTAAGCCGTGCGTGCATTGCTGGCGCTTCATTTGCGGCTGTGTACTGATTGTTGTGCCTTTGTTTGCGTGCCACCAGCCTCGCGTGGAAGCCGGCTAGCCACATTCGCACCGCCACTACGACCAGAAGCCGCGGCGGCAGCAGCAGCAGCATTGCCGGACGAGGCACAGCAAGATGGAGCTGGTGCAAGGTAAGCCGCGTGTGCATTTGCTGGCACTTTCTTTGATGGGTTCATGCTGATTTCTGTTCCTTGTTTTACATGCCACCAGCTCCGCCTGGAATGACACCGAGCTAGCCACTACCGCACCGCCACCACGATCAGCAGCGGTAGCAGCAGCAGCAGCATTGCCGGACGAGGCACAGCAAGATGGAGCTGGTGCAAGGTAAGCCGCATGTGCATTTGCTGGCGCTTTCTTTGATGGGTTCATGCTGATTTCTGTTCCTTGTTTTACATGCCACCAGCCCCACCTGGAAAGACACCGAGCTAGCCACTACCGCACCTCCCCCACGACCAGCAGCGGCGGCAGCGGCAGTAGCAGCAGCAGCATTGCCGGTTGAGGCACGGCAAGCTGGGGCCCGTGACCATCTCATTTATATTGGACCAGATAACTCACTAGCATCACACAAAGTAACTAATAGTTGCTCTTATTGGACAAAACAACTTCTGCCTCTCAAAAATGGAACGACTGAACTACTGTAGATGCGCCCGTTATCACACAACCATCACACTCTCAAAAAACCAGAATCACAGCAACACCAGAGCAAATTGGTGCACACCACCACTACAGCAAGCAGAACGGATGGCTCTGAGTGCGAATGAAACCAAGAAGCGCAAATGTGACGGTGGCCAAGTCGCGCCGGGTTCACACAAGCGGAAGAAGCTAGAAGCAGGAAGCGCAAGTGCGAGTGCAGAGAAGACGGCAACCCAAGGCAAAGGCGCCACTACTTCTCCGACGGGCAAGACAGTGCGCAAGACGGGTGCCGGCAAGGCAACGACATGCAAGACAGCGAGCAAGACGGGTACCGGCAAGGCAACGACGGGCAAGACAGTGAGCAAGACGGGTGCCGGCAAGGCAACGACGGGCAAGACAGTGAGCAAGACGGGTGCCGGCAAGGCAATGAACCAAGACGCGTCTGGTGAAATCCAAGAGATGGAGATGGTGCAGAGTTTGGTGGAGCAACAAGCGGCCACGATTGCCAGTGAACAACCGCTTAGCATTAAAGAAGTTAAGCAGGCGTACGATGCGCTCGTGAAGATGCACGCGCGGTGGAGGAAGGGTAAGCGTCAACTTGGCCGCCGAAAGAAGGGCGACTTCAAACTGAGCGCATCCCAGGTGGAGCTCATAGCAAATCGATACCGGGTGGCAAGGCAGACGAACACGACTGTGGACTACGAGGGCGCATCAAGAAACGTGAACTTTCGTTTAATCAGTGCCGACAAGTTGAGGGACCAAGAACCATACGTGATCGCAATGCTACGGATGGCGCTGGAGCAACAACGATAGATTGACGACGGGAATCCTGAAAAGACAAGTGAGAATTGGGCTGATGAGGTGGTGCAGTTGAAATTGGAGCACAAGCACGAAATCGACGCATTTTTGCAGACCATTCGCGAACTGGAGGGCGCAAATTTGCGCCTCAAGGCTGGACGGCCGCAGACGTCAGACAATTCTGTCCAAGCGTCACTAAAGGAGGCGGAAGGACCAAACTCGACAACAAATGAAGAACTTGAGTCGCGGAAGAAGCTGATAAACGAGTTGCAGACGCATGCCACGAATGTGCAGGCTGAAAATTTTCAGCTTAGGGGGCAACTAGATCTGCAATGTACAGCAGTGATATCTCTCGAAAGTAGACTGGAGGAGGTGAGAGCAGATAATGCAAAGCTGAAGCAGAAAGTTGAGGCTCTTGAGACTACTCACGCGATGCAAGAGACTTTGGATAAAAGAACGGTGGAGCTGAATGAACAAGCGCGCGTTCAGAAGTCGGAGCGGGCCACTCTGGCCGAGGAGATGAAGAAGCACGCAGAGACAGTGGAAGAAGTGAAGGTTGCTCACCAGGCATGGATGAGAGATCGCGACGCCACCCTTAGTGAGTTACATGGGTTACAACAAGAGAATGCCAAGATTGGCGACTACTCTAAAGCAGTGCATGAGTGGATTTCGAAGTGCCGTAATGCAGAACGAGAGATGAAGGCTGCGCAGAATGGCTACAATGGATTGCAGTGCATCAGAGCAAACTTGGAGAAAGAGTTAAAGGATTCCCGACATGCCGAGCAAGATTTGGAGAAAGAGTTAAAGGATTCCCGACATGCCGTGCAAGATTTGCAGAGAGAAAACGCGGACCTGTGGTTGTGGATGCGCTCGCTGGATGCCTGTTGTGATGTCGAGATTGCGACCAACAAGTTTGTTTTAGCCCGCACCGCTGCCTGTACGTTCTTTTTGCTGAGGTACTTGTAATGGTTTTTTTCTAACTACACCTTGGTGTTGTGTGAAGTTCAAGACATGTCGGGAAGGGAAAGACGCGATTTTTGTGTGGCAAAATATGAGGAAGTTTATCCAGGCCGTGGTGGTGATCTGGATTGCCAGATGAAAGCATTCACGCACACTCGAAACCGAATCTGCCACGACGGTGTCATTCGCGATGTCTCGCATGAAGAATTCCAATGGAAGGGAAATGACATTCGAAAAATGCTGGCTGACTTAGGAGCATGAACTGCCCCTGGTACCTTGTAGCGCAGTTCAACGATGCATATTTAACACCAAATCAACCTCTTGCTTACATTAATTGTTGTGTGTTTTTCGCTATGACATAATGAATGGCGAGACTTCTACATCGAAAAAGTTCCACCCCTGCTAGCAGCCACTAGACGTAAGTGACTTGGACTTATTTCTGCTTCTGGTTTGTGATTGGCTTTAGGGCGTCCCGATCAGCCAAGAAGTCGCAGATACTTTGTGTAATTGGCTTTCTGGTTTCGCGTGTGTGCTGCATGTGAGAAAATGCCGGCAGTACTGACGATTTTGGCTCTCGTGTTTTGTATGCCGAGCCAAGGGGGAATTCGCGAAGAGTGGATACCGACCAAGCCAAGTCACCGGAGCGGAAGCTACCGGCGCTTATCACCTGGCTCAATAAATTCCAGATATCTTGCACTTAGCAATGTAGATAGACAAGCTGATCCTTTCTCTCTCTGTCTCGTGTGTTGTCTGTGTTGCATGTGCGATAGCCCTGGCGGCACTGGTGACTTTGGCTCTCTTGTTTCGTGTGTGTGTGTGTCTGTGTGTGTTGGATGTGAGAAAACGAGTGTATGGAAATTGGAGACGCGACGAGTAGTTATGCAAGCTCTTTTCAATTGGTGCGTATTTCTACCGATTCGCTTGAGAAATAAGCAATTCCTGGTGTTTCCTGGTGGTCGTCGCGAGCACTGCAGCGCCTACTATCCGAATCACCAACCGTGGACCGCTGGTGAGCAGGCATACTTTACAGAATCTCAAAGATAGTATTTGTTCATGCAGCAAACCACATTAACCTCGATCATACTAGACGAAATGATACCTATAACTACACTACACGAATTGGTCGGTTTGTGGTCGTGGCTGGTCCTTGCGTTTTGAGCGCGCGTCATTCTTTTGAGGAGAATTCACGGCTCGAGGTGGCGCGCCGCGCGTCGGAAGCGAATGCCATGGAAGCGAATCAGGTGAAGACGCAGAGACAGAGGCGTTCCCTCGAAGTTGCAGTTCTCCACAATGCAGATTGGGCGGTCAATTCCGCGCATATCGTCGATCTCCGTAACCACGGTGGGGCGGTGGTTGTGTGGGTGGTCGTCGTGGCCAGCACCGTAGACAATGACGTAGCCCTCTGTAGGGAATCTCTCTCGGACTTGCATGACTTCGGCGAGGTTGCAGTGGTGGCTCGTTGTTTGGGTGCTTGAGACGCAGCGGAATTAAGAATGAGCACGTGGGCATGCATATCCAAAGGCCAAGGCCATAAGCCCGAACCTCTAGGCCTGCACGGCGAGCTTGGTGAGGCGGAGACGACCCTTGGTGAGGAGCAGCGATAACCGACACCCATTGGCACCCGTGCGTGCCTGGACCATCGATAAAATAATGGTCCATGCGCTCGGCGAGGAGGCACCCACGAAACTATTGCGTTGCATGAGTATAAATGCGAGAAGCTATGTGATCTCCTTATAAGATGCCATGCCAACGCTGAGGTGGAAGCAGGTGCGTTCGTGAACCCATTGAAATTGGCACAATGAGCAGATGCGGGTGAGTCTAAGCCAAGAAGTCGCAGGTACTTTGTGTAATTAGCTCTCTCGTATCGCGTGTTATCGCGTGTTGTTCTTGTTGAAGTAAGCGGGATCAAAACTACTTGACTGGGCCTTCTGAGCAAATACTACTTAACTTCAACTTTAACGATTGCTTTAGCGTGTTCTCGCGCTGTACAGCGCGTGGCACTTAGGCCTCGAGCGCCAAGAACTCTGCCGCTTGTCGTTTTTTGGGTAATTGATGGGGCATCCTGGCGGCCACTGAAGTCATCAATCGTGTAGCAGCGTCGGCAGGCATCAAAGGCGCAGGTAGTTGCATTGGGTGTGGTTGCAGCCTGCCGCTATCTATGACACGCTGGTCGTCGCACGCAACGGCTTTGTGACGGACGAAGTCACACACAGGCGCTTCGATTTTACCGAGCATCCTAAAGCTAGTGGTGGTGATGGTATGAAGCGCGGAGGGCACCCTTGCGCGGCCGAACACTTGCACTAAAATAGTATCACTGACAAGCATGGATATTTGACCAATCAAAGTGCGTTCATCTTGCTGACAGCTTGCAACAACTCATCAGCAAGATTTGACAATCAAAAAATTGAATATTGACCAATCAAAGTGCGGTCATCTTAGTGACAGCTTGTCAACGGAGCTATGTGCAAGATTTCAAGATCAAAAAATCGAATATTGATAACTTGAAGTGCATTTATCTTCTGGACAGCTTGTATGCTAAGCTCATGTGAAAGATAAGAAAATCAAGATGCTGTCATTTAGCAAGCCAAAATTGTTCGCCCGACAAAGCTACTAATCGCTCTGTTTCTCCAAGTATTCCATGTCACGTTGAATCGAGAGGCAACGCTGGTGGAACGAGAGGTGGTATGTCTTATCAACAGCACCAGGTTCGTGGCACAGGAAGTTCCGCGTTTGAAAAAACTCAGCGAGGTCTTGTTCCAGGCTGGCTGCGTCTTTCGGGTTGACTTTTTTCATTTTCTCCACGACGACACGGCATTGTTCCAGTCTCGACATTTTCAAGTCTGTTTGTAAAACCAGCAACACAACGTAAGTCAGTGAGAAAGCAAGTGCACACTACATTCCAAAAGATACGTACAATCATGGTTGCGTTTCCCGAGAAAGGTTTCAATGCAGTGCTCCGTGCCGCAGCATGCAGCGTACGAGTCGAGCTTCATCTTCAATTCATCGGCGCGTTTGGTCTCTTGATCCCTTTCGTAACGCAGGTAGTCCGCATTTTGAATCGCAGCTTCGCGGTCATATTTTGCCGTGTCAATTGCACGCTGGCACTCAGCATAGCTTTGCTTAGTAGCCCTCACGTGTAAATCGTATCGGGATTTTTCCATTTTCAGTTTCGCCCACTCGTCCTCGACACTCTCGCGTTGCGCTTTCAGGTCCTCAGCTTCTGCAACAAGCTTCTCGCGTCCTGCTTTCAGGGCATCAGCTTCTGCAACAAGCTTCTCGCGTCCCGCTTTCAGGGCATCAGCTTCTGCGGCAAGCCTCCGCTCCTCTTCAGCAAGTCTGTTGCTAAATGCAACTAGCTCGGCTTGTCTGGTGGTCTCTGCTTCCATTTTTTTATCCAGCTGTGCTACTTTATCCTTGACTTGATTCACTTCGCCTCCAAGTTCGGCAGACTTGCCGTGCCCCGTCATCACTTCCTTGAGAGTGCTGTTCTTCGCCTTCACTTCGTTCAATTCGTTCTGTAGCTTCCCAATTTCCACTTCGTAAGACTCCTTCAGCTTCGAAATCGTCAGAATGTGCTGCTCCTCCTTCTACTTAATGCCCACTTCGAGCTGCTTGCACTTCGCAACGTCTTCATTGTGCTGCACGTCCAACATCGCGATCTCTTCTTTCAAAGCTTCAATGTTTTCCATGGGTTCGCCTGCATCAATTTCACGCTGCTCAGCCAACGCCTTCTTGAGAAGCACTTTCAACTCGGGCTCCTTGGTCCTCAACTCCTCTACGTGGTCCTCGAAGTCCTTGAAATATTTCGTGGTTGAAAGTCTTTGATAGTCCACGCCTTTATGGGCGTTTCGTGCCGCAAGATATCGATCAGCGAAAACCTCCAACATGGATGGACTCAACTTGAATGTGTCACCTGACCTGCGTTTGCTCGCCTGGCGCTTGCCGCCTTTCATTCGTTTATGCATTTTTTTCAGCGCCGGCACCGCCTCGGCAAGATCGGCCAGTGAAAGTTCTTGATCGTCACTTGGCTGCCGTATCGTTTCACCCTCGACGGCTCCGGCGGCTTCGGCCGTCGCATTTCTGGTCACTCTCGCCGTCTTGTTCTTTGCTGACTCGCCATCGACCTCGTCCTCGTCTTGGTCGCGCTTTCGCTTGCTTTGCAGAGTGTCTTCAGAAGATGCTTGTGAAGGCGTGGACTTGCTGGGAGCCTGGGGTCGAGCTGTAGTCATCTTGTCGCTCGTCTTACCGACAAGTAAAAATGTAGAGCAACGGGCGTATCCCAACGATTTTCAAAACTGATAAGCGGAATTGGTAGGCTATAGTTTTCTGAAGGACAAAGCTTTTTTATGTATCTTGCACAGAGCTTGCGCTCGTCTAAAACGAAACTCACGTTACTTGTATGATGCCAAAATCAACTTCATTGACCGCCATAGTTGTTCCCGCCCGAGGACTGCGCTATGCTGGCACCTACACCGTGATCAAAACGTCGGACGGTTCGTGCGATCCTTAATCACACACCAGCACGACGTCGTCAGCCTCGATCTTCGCGATTGGAGATGTCCCACATCGAAAATCCTATCTGGGACATCATCTGTGAAATAACACACACGCCAGCCAGTATTGACTCAATCGTACGCGGCTCGCTGAGGTCGTGTCTAGGACCCTCCAACACACCGAACCCCATAAACGATTGCGCCGCTGCTCCAAAACCTGGTGACGCCCGTGTCGCTGCTCCTGGACTCCATGACCGCGACTGCTGCAAGATCCGGTGACGCCTACCCTGCTGCAGGACTTGGTGAAGCGCACGCTGCGTATGCACGCAACTGCAAGCCTGGGAAGCATGCGAACGCTGGACGTCGAGGTGTAGCGAGACAGAATAGAAGCAATGACAGCTGAAAAAAAGCATGGCAACTTGAAAATACGCGCTCCATTCACTGTTCCATCATGCATGTCAGCAAAACTGTCAAATTCGCTACTCTAGGCTACCCTCCGACTACGCATGAGTCCAGGCGAGCTAGGTGCTGCTCTCGCTCTGCCGGCCGCCGCCATGCTCGCCATGCTGCTCTCGCTGTCCCCGCTACCGCTAAGCTCGCCGCAAAGCTGTGGCCGGGCTCGCCGAAATGCTTGCCGACGGTCGCCCATGCCGCCGCCATGCTCACCATCTCGCCACGCTGCTGTCGCTGTGCTTGCCGTGAATGTCCGCCGTGCTGCTCTCGCTGTGCCGGCCGTCGCCATGCTCGTCATGCTGCTGTCGCCTTAAATGCTTGCCGACGGTCGCCCATGCCGCCGCCATGCTCACCATCTCGCCACGCTGCTGTCGCTGTGCTTGCCGTGAATGTCCGCCGTGCTGCTCTCGCTGTGCCGGCCGTCGCCATGCTCGTCATGCTGCTGTCGCCCATGCCGGCCGCCGCCATGCTCGTCGTGCTGCTCTCGCTGTGCCGGCCGCCGGCATGCTCGTCATGCTGCTCTCGTTGTCCCCGCTACCGCCACACTCACCGTGCCGCTGTGGCCGGGCTCACCGGAATGCTTGCCGACGGTCGCCCACGCCGCTGAGATCGTCCAGGAGCGGAACTGGTCCGGCCAAGATGTCGATGTTGACTATCCCAGGTCAATGTTGACTTATGTTCGATGATATGGTGTGGTCAACATCAGAAGCAGCGGAATCTTGGAGGTTCGACGACATTCGACGTGTGAGAAATGGAGTTCAAAGCCCGACAAATCGTTGACGACTACCGGGCGTATTGGGAGGACCGCCGCGCGTATATGCAGTACCCGCCTCGGCTCTTCGTGATCAGGGCAGTGGCAAGACAACGTTTGCTCTAGAGGTCGCTCATTATGCAGAAACGGTTGATTTACGCGCATCGGTTTGCTCAGCTGACCTCTTCTTCCAGCGCGGAGGATCCTATGTGTTCGACGCAAGTCGGCTTTGGGAGGCGCATCGAAGCTGCTACGAACAATGCAGAGAACTCCTGTGTCGCAGCCCCGACCGTGGCGTGGATATCGTTATCGTCGACAACTGCAACCTTCGGATGGATGATTTTGAGCGCTATCAGGATCTGCACATTCCCTCGGACATGCTTGCGGTTGCTGCGTTCGAATGCCCCCGTGGCATAGCGGAAGCAACACAGCTCTTGGAACGAGCTAATCGTGTTGGCCACGCTATCCCTGGTCGCACTTTCGTGGAGTACTTCAACACCTGGAGTCACAACGCACCGGAGGAGCCGAGCCACGACGACGAGGAGGACTTTGTCGATGAGCTGGACATCGACGATAAGCCGCGCGACTACATCATCACGCTGGGAGAGTTTATGCGTGATCGCTAACGTGCTCCGGCAATGCCGAAGTGGTTACTGGTAGCTTCAGTAAATCTCTAATTTGACGTATCCACTCTTGTGTTGGCGCTTATCTCGCCACTTCTGCATCTTTTTGTAAAGATAACCATGTGCATCTACTCGTACATCTCTCATTGAGTCACCAAGTCGACTACGACTTGGAACGTGTCTACGCTGGCTTAGACACTTGTTACTCAAGCCATCTCAAAAACGACTTATACCAAGTAGCTAGTCGTGCTAATGGCAGGAAACGCGGAGAGCACCGCAGTGTGAATGTGTTCGGCAAAATACTTCACGTCACTGGCACTTCAACTCTTATCACTGACAAGCATGGATATTTGACCAATCAAAGTGCGTTCATCTTGCTGACAGCTTGCAACAACTCATCAGCAAGATTTGACAATAAAAAAATTGAATATTGGCCAATCAAAGTGCGGTCATCTTAGTGACAGCTTGTCAACGGAGCTATGTGCAAGATTTCAAGATCAAAAAATCGAATATTGATAACTTGAAGTGCATTTATCTTCTGGACAGCTTGTATGCTAAGCTCATGTGAAAGATAAGAAAATCAAGATGCTGTCATTTAGCAAGCCAAAATTGTTCGCCCGACAAAGCTACTAATCGCTCTGTTTCTCCAAGTATTCCATGTCACGTTGAATCGAGAGGCAACGCTGGTGGAACGAGAGGTGGTCTGTCTTATCAACAGCACCAGGTTCGTGGCACAGGAAGTTCCGCGTTTGAAAAAACTCAGCGAGGTCTTGTTCCAGGCTGGCTGCGTCTTTCGGGTTGACTTTTTTCATTTTCTCCACGACGACACGGCATTGTTCCAGTCTCGACATTTTCAAGTCTGTTTGTAAAACCAGCAACACAACGTAAGTCAGCAAGAAAGCAAGTGCACACTACATTCCAAAAGATACGTACACTCACGGATACGTTTCTCGACAAAGGCTTCAATAGTTGTTTCCGCCCGTGAACTGCGCTATGATGGCACCTACAGCATTTTCAAAACGTCGGACGGTTCGTGCGATCCGTAATCCGAAGAAATACGCCCCAGGCGTGAAATGAAGAAAGCAGGTTTTGATCCGAGCTGGTTCTCCAGCTCCCAACAGCGTCACCACAAGCACGAGCTTGGAGTGCAGCAGTACACCACACAATCAGTCATAAAATCCAACGAAACGTCCTTCTTATTCACTTGCCAAAGTTTCATTATTTTTTTTTTTTTGGGGGGGGGGGGGGTTGGAGCTTATCGCTTCCTTCAGGTTGTTACAGCTTCAAGTAGGCTTGTGGCGGCGGTTGTAGTGCTTGTAGTAAGTGTTGCGCTTGGCAAACTGCTTCTCGCACACACAGTAGAACTTACCTTTCTCATTGAGCTCTCGATCGCGAGCTCGATTGGCCGCACGGGCAGGGTTGCGCGAGCATCCTCTTTTGTGATTCGAGACTTGTAACTTGGTTGGCGCCATGAATCGACAGAACTCACACTTATACGCTGGAGGAGGCGCGAACTCGGTCGCATCGGCTCCCCACTTGATGCCCTTGATCGTCAGCACGCAGTGAATCCTGTAGTTGAGTTCCGTAAAGGCAGCACCGCTGTGGATAACGTCGCCACGGAATATGACACAGTCACCGGCGCCAAGCAGGACTTCGGTCCTACGACGAGGATCCGCAACGGCAAAGCACTTCGGATACAATATCAACTTGGTGTTCTCCGTCAGGCCAATGATAAGCCCGGCTTGAATCTCGGAGAACTTCTTGCGCGCTTTGGCGATCTCGACGGCTGGGATGTCTCGATGTGGATCTTGCTCCTCGCCACCAGGCAAGCTCTTGAGTGCCACCCATTCCTTTGGCTGCCAGCGCGTGTGAAACTTCTTGATCAGCAGGGTTGCTTCGTCCTTCAGTTTCTTGTAGGCCTTCCGTTTCAGCGGCGCCATCTTCCTGAACTCATCGAAAGAATTGCTGCCAACCTCCTTGAAGATCGATACAAAATCGAGCGTCTTGGACTCGTCGTCAGCCTCGATCTTCGCGCGAACCGTCGTGATCATCTCCGCCGCGAACACTTTCGGCATGATCATGTATCCGTCTTCCCAGAAGCACTTGAGCAGAGTTTCCACCGCATCGTCATCTATCACCGCGCTCATGGCGTTGGCTAGCTCTCTTGCGATTTGTCGGGTGACGAAGACGTCACACATCGAAAAACCGATCTGGGACACGATCTGTGATTTGATTGGCCAATAATACGCACGTCTGCTCACACAACTCAACCAATCTTCCATGGCCAGAACTAATCGCAAAGCTCCTCGCTCGACGGCCCAGCGGATGGCAGACCTCGCTCTGTTCATTCAAGTTACCCGCCGCTGTACTGCTAACATGCCAGAACCCATATCTCCAAAACCTGGTGACGCCCGTGTCGCTGCTCCTGGACTCCGTGACCGCGCTGCTGCTGCAAAATCCGGTGACGCCGACGCTGCTGCAGAACTTGGTGAAGCGCAAGCTGCGAGTGCTGACGAAGCCTAGATCACCTGGACTCCACTGTCAGCTTGTGTACTCGGAGGGTAGCCTAGAGTAGCGAAGTTGACATTTTTACTGACATGCGTGATGAAACATTGAATGGAGCTCATATTTTCAAGTTTTCATGCTATTTGTTTTCAGCTGTCATTGCTTCTATTCTGTATCGCTACGACCAAACAAGTGCGTCTCCAATCGCCACGGCCGCTGCATTCTCTAGGCTTCGCGCAGCTTAACTGTCTTATGTATACGTTTTGACAATTCGGGGTAATCAACTTAGCCAGTTTACGTTTTGACAATCCGGGGTTCTTGTCATAGTTAGCCATTTTAATTCCTCCGTCACCACCGATGACGTTTCCTAATCGCTTGAACTACCGCGTCCGCGCCTCCGTGAGCACAAGTGCCACCAGCACCAGCACTGCCAAGCTGCTCAACGACACGGACGACTACAGGGCCGCCACTCGCGAATACTGGGAAGACTCAGGATCGGTCTTTTTCGTCGCGACGATGGACTCGTTCAAGAAGGAACACCCGTTCGGTGCGTAGCTCTTGAGCTGGTCGAGACATCCCTCCCCACGGTCACAGAATTACACCAACGATGCCATTTTGCAGAGAAGCGCCAAGCCGAAGCCCAACGCATTCGATTCAAGTACTCGGACCAGATTCCGGTGTGTATGCTTTACCGGTATAGATTCACAGGTGATATCTAACTCGTGTTTTTGTTATCGTGGTGCAGGTGATTTGTGAAAAGGCGGACCGTAGCAACATCCCGGACATTGCAAAGAAGAAGTACTTGGTGCCGGCGGATCTGACAGTCGGCCAATTCGTGTACGTGATCCGAAAGCGCATCAAACTGAGTCCAGAGAAGGCAATCTTCATCTTCATTAACAACGTCCTCGCACCCACAGGTATGTGACTATGTTATGCCATTATCTGTGTTATCTAATACGCATTGATCATTTTTTTAAATATTTTTTCTGGTTTAGCGGCACTAATGTCGAACATTTACAAAGAGCAGAAAGACTCTGATGGTTTTCTCTACGTCACCTACAGCGGCGAAAACACCTTCGGCGAATAGGCGCTGTCGGCGTGTGGGGACTCGATTCTGGTTGACGATTTTTTTTGTCGTCGGTGTAGTAGGCTTTCTATTCTGCGCTCTCAAGCTGGGAGCCGCTGTATTGACTAATTGCTATAATGATTGTACTGCTGGTATTAGTAGCAGCAGATCGAGTGTATTTCGCCTTGCTTGTTCAGTCAACGTTGTGTCACGCTGTGTCGGCGTTGACTTGGATTTACTGGTATGAGCTCACATTCTATGGCCTTAGATCTCACCATACTAAAGAGCGATGAAAAAGGTTATTGAATCATCGTTACGCAACTCACAAACAGGTACTGCAAGCAGCAGGCTAACACCTCGACGTTCCGGCAACCTGGCCAACGTTGAAATAATCTGGCCAATTATTTCCGCGTGTTTGGCGAGGTTCACATCTTCTGAATTGCCTTACTCTGGCTGCGCGAATGATTCAACGGTGACTGCGGGCACCTCAGTATCGTCGGCGAATTGTTGGAAAAGCGCTCGAACGGTAGCTGGCGGCCGCGGGCGCCGCGATCGCTCATTCAATTCTAACGCATGGGCTTCGTCACGGCACGATAGCTTAACCGTGACCACCACTCCCTCGTACCCGTCCCTGGCCCATTCAGAGGTCACCAGGGCAATAATTCGCTGCCTATCGGTTGCCGTTAGATGCATTTCATCGATGATCACAACATCCGCTGCTTGCAACGATACTTTAACATCATCTTCTGCCATTTCTCGCCCCCATCCTCTGAGCTCTTCGTGAAATCCCGAGCCGCACACCCGCACTTGGCGAGTGATGCCGTCCGTGTTTCGCTGCCTTTCGAAAGCTTCACGAAATTCCGCTGCCAAAAACCCACTAAACACGCTCTTTCCCGCTGCAGGAAGCCCACAGAGTAGCACCACATACTTCGCATAAGCCCAGGTACTCTCCACAGTGTCCGCTAGAATCTGGTTGATCCCATGTTGCCAGTCGATCGGGGCCTCCATTCTTGTTTGCCGTTGCGAATTCTGTTGTGTTGTCAACTAAGTACTGCTTGGTCAGGGCAGTCGATCACCCCCCCCCCCCTCAATCACGCCAAGGTTGCCCCCCATTGGCCAAAAGAAAACTACCGTGAAAGAAAAGTTTTCACTCCTTTCAGTGAAAGTTCGCTGAAAGGCACGGCACCCAGTCCAATGCATGACCATTTCATGTTTCCAGGTCGTCCGAGGGGTTGTTAGCTAACGTGAACAAACACATTGAAATCGGGATGATGAGCGGATGCGGTAAGGCTCAACGAAGAAGTCGCAGGTATTTTATGCAATTGAATCTCTGGTATCGCGTGTGTGCTGCATGTGAGAAAATGCCGGCAGTAGTGACGATTTTCGCCCTCTTGTTTTGTGTGCCGAGCGAAGGGTGAGGAATTCACGCAGAGTGGAGACCAACCAAGCCAAGTCACCGGAGCGGAAGCTACCGGCCCTTATCACCTGGCTCAATAAATTCCAGATATCTTGCACTTAGCAATGTAGATAGACAAGCTGATCCTTTCTCTCTCTGTCTCTTGTGTTGTCTGTGTTGCATGTGCGAAAGCCCTGGCGGCACTGGTGACTTTGGCTCTCCTGTTTCGTGTGTGTGTGCGTCTGTGTGTGTTGGATGTGAGAAAACGAGTGTATGGAAATTGGAGACGCGACGAGTAGTTATGCAAGCTCTTTTCAATTGGTGCGTATTTCTACCGATTCGCTTGAGATATAAGCAATTCCTGGCGTTTCCTGGTGGACATCGCAAGCACTGCAGCGTCTAGTATCCGAATCACCAACCGTGGACCGCTGGTGAGCAGGCATACTTCACAGAATCTCAACGATAGTATTTGTTCATGCAGCAAACCACATTAACCACGATTATACTAGACAAAATGATACCTATAACTACACTACACGAATTGGTCGGTTTGTGGTCGTGGCTGGTCCTTGCGTTTTGAGCGCGCGTCATTCTTTTGAGGAGAATTCACGGCTCGAGGTGGCGCGCCGCGCGTTGGAAGGGAATGCCATGGGAGCGGTTCAGATGACGACGCAGAGACAGAGGCGTTCCCTTGAAGGTGCAGTTCCACACAATGCAGCTCGGGTCGTCAATTCCTCGCGTATCGTCGATCTCGGTAACCACGGTGGGGCGGTGGTCGTGTGGGCGCTCGTAGAATGGTGAATCAAGGTACGCGTGGAGACAAATGTTGTTTGAATCGTACCCGACAGGCGCGAGAATGAAGTCTCCACGGAAGAGAACAACGTCCCCCTTGCTCAGCCGCAGCAACTTCCGGTTTGATCGGAGCGCGAACCTCTCGTTCCACCCGTACGCGTAAAAGCACGTGTCGTTGTCGGTGGCAACCACAATCGATCCAGGTAGAGCACTCGTGTCCATGATGTCGGCACCAAGTGGAACCGTGAGGAATTCTCTACGAGGTGGTTGGTCTTCTGTGCCAGCCGGGGTCATGATGAGGTGCCAGTTATGCGCACTTGCGTCCGGGAAAATCGTTCGGTAAAACCGCTGCAGCAAGCGCGACATACGACGGGCGTCTTGGTCCGGCACAACAACTCTGACACGAACTCGTTCTTCAGTCACATCGAAAAAGCCAAAAAAGCCATCATTCATCTCATCATAAAACCAGCCATTGGTTTGGCGTGCGATCGACCGCTAGACGTTGATCATGTCGTCGTGGACAGCACCGTAGAAGACGACGTAGCCCTTTGTAGCGAATCTCTCTCGGACATGCATGACTTTGGTGAGGTAGCAAGGGTGGCTCGTTGGTTGGGTGCTTGAGGCGAAGCGGAATTAAGAATAAGCACGTGGGCATGCATATCCAATGGCCAAGGACATAAGCTCAACTCACAGGCTTGGGACGCTGCCGCGACGAGCTTGAAGACGACCCTTGGTGAGGAGAAACGATAACGGACACCCATTGGCACCCGTGCGTGCCTGGACCATCGATAAAATTATGGTCCATGAGCTCGGGGAGGAGGCGTCGATGAGCCAATTTGCTCGAAGTCGGTTTTAAATTCAAAGGGCTACTACAGTACCGAAGTGCACACAGCGTGCGAAGATCTGTGATCTGGTCTGGGCATCACTATCACAGCATTCACTATCATTTCCCCACCGTCGCGAATCAACTGGGGATGCAAACTCGCGGCAAATGGTGGATACACCCACAAACAAAACGCGCGTGGTGCGCCCGCGTGAAGATATTGATGACCAAGCTGCAGATGACCTGCTGACGGGCTTGGACGAGAATTACCGAGCTGAGCAGGACCACGCGGCCAAGCGTCGTCGCAGCAATGAAACAAGCACTATCTCCAGCGTTCCATGTCGTAGTCTACCGTCTCCTTCGTTTGCATCTATTGGACAAGAGGGGTCCCATTCATTAAACCAGAATCAACCAGCAGCATCACTTTCGCGCTCCAGTCAACCGAGCGTAGCACAACCAGATAGTGACGAAGATGACTTGCTACCACCTGACTGTCGAACGAATGCGAGAGATGGACAGGTTACGCCAGCGTCAGTGTAGAGCCCGAAGAAAGAAGAAGCGCCGTGGTGCAATTAGTCAAGTTTCACTTGGAGGCATACAAAAAAAAAACATTGAAAGCTGAGGCAAGCGCATCTTGGGATGGAACGTTTGACAACGAGCTCTGTGACAGTGAGCGGAAAGAATGCATGGATGGACTTCGTCGAGCTTTAGGAGCTGATGGCTTGGACGAATGTGTGTGTACCGTGTGTGATAGGCTGGAGCTTCGCCACAAAACCCGCCGAATTGATGATACCAATTGGGAATACATGAATAAGATGAAGCGAAGCTTGAAAGTGTCAAACAGATCAAACATTCCCGGTGATCTAGTTTCTCAATACCGATCTCCACCCCATCTGCCAGATTTGGAAGGTATAATGGTCTCCCCACGAGGAATAACATGCTACAATGATGACACTAACTCACAGCGAGCATGGTTTTCTGTTTGTTATGAATGTGATCGATCTATTGACCAGTGCAAGCTTCCGAAGTTTTCGATTGCAAATGGATTTTACGTCGGGAGGATATGTGAGCATTTGCGAGGTCTTACGCTACCGGAGCGATTTATGACGCAGCTGGTTAGTCTTTCCGCCATTACTCGTGTGATGCGAGGAGGTAGACATCGATGTATTCGTTCTCATTGCATCGCTTTTGACTGCACGCCGGGACCTCCGATATTGCTATTGCCGCGGTCAATAGAAAACATTAAATCCTACCGAGTTGTTATGGTGGGGGAGTTCACACCAGCACAATCGGAAAAAGTTCGAAAGATGCACAGAGTTCGAAACCAAAAGGTCCGGGAAGTGTTTGAATTCTACAAAGAAAACAATCATTTGTACGCCAATGTGCTCCAAAATGAACCAGCTCTACTTTTCGACGATGTGGATGCTGCTGACCAGACGTTCACAGAGCGTGTTGAAGATAGTAGTAGCGAGTTGAACGACGGGATAAACCGAGAGCAAGAAACCATTCGAGGTGAGAATGATGAATTCCGTGTTTTTAACGAGAACAATGAGATTAACGTGATTGAGCGGCGACTTGGAATATCGGACGCATTTGTGCCTGCTATGATACAAGAACACCCGGCAGCACCCAAAGCTGGAGACCGTGGAGAGCGTCGGTTTGAAGTTCGCGGGTCAAATAAAATCTCAACTGATGTTTCTGGTGATCTGTTTGCTCGCAGGTTCCCGCATCTTTTTCCGTTTGGCCGTGGCCACCCAGGTGAAGCTAGAACGGTTGCAGTATATGTTCACGAATGCGTGAAGTATTACACTATGCTAAGCGAGCGTCAATTTGCGGAGGATGAGTTGTTCACTCTGGTGGCATTCGATCGGATTTCGTTAAGTAATATGTACATTCACAATCACTTCCGTTGTCAGCGCTTCCCTAGTCTATTAGATGGTTACGAAAGTCTGACTGGGGAGCAGCTCGGTCGTGCAATACTTGAAAATGAACGAAGGCGCCAAGGATGCCTACCGTGGCGCAAACGAAACGATGATGTTGCTGGGCGGTTCTTGAAGACGGTAGAAATTGGAAGCAAGTCATGCTGGGGGAGTAACGCGGAAAGATCTCAGTGCCGACATAAAGCCTTTGCTTACCAAGTTCGATTCGGCCAACCAGCACTCTTCGTCACTCTAACCCCCAACACAGATAATTCACTCGTACTGGCTCACTATGCGGGTATATCATCCGTGAGCACGCTGTTTGATGTACTCGAATCCCGAGTACTCGGCAAAGCAGAGTTGCGAGAGGCTAGTCTAAGAAACGATTGCGCTTCCACGCGCCTGTTCATGCGTCAGATTGATGCGTTTATCAAGTACGCGCTGGGAATGGATCCAGCAACGAGAACAAAGCTGCCATTTCGTGGACTATTTGGCGACGTGAAGGCTTACTTTGGGATGGTAGAAACACAAGGGAGGGGTACGCTACATCTCCACATTTTAATATGGCTGAACCATTGCCCAACTAATTCAACAGCTATTGAACGGCTATTACGGAGCCCTGATGGTGATGATTTTCGGGAGCAGGTGATTTCGTACAGCCGAAGTATAGTATCAAATGACTTGCCAATTCCTGTCGAAGCTTCTCGGTGTAGTAAGTGTAGCGCACCGTTTTCAAAGTTTGTTGGGCTGTCTATTCCCGACAGTGCTCGCCAAGATCCTATCACTAGCAAAAAGAGCACTCGCAATAGGGGCAAACCTACAGAGCCGGCACTCGTACAGTGCAGCGTTTGCAATCACCAATTCAGCTCACAACACCTATTGCGAGGCGCATTGCTGAATTTTCGTCCTGATCAGTGGCCGGTATGGGAACATCCATTGACAGCAAGCGAAGTGAAGCAGCAGGCCGACAGGGAGGTCGTTTGCCGTGATACGACGAAGCAAGCTGTTGATATTGTTGATGACAGAGAAAAGAATCATGCTAGCCTAAAAGGTAACCAGAAGAACGCAGACTTTTCGTTTGAGCTCTTACGCGAGCAAAATCGTGCTCAGATGGAGCTCTGTAAGAGCGACGATGACCCGTTTAGAGCCGACGAACTTACACGCACATTTGAAGTGTCTCCACCTTCCGTATCTGATGGGAGAATGACACGGACATCCCTAGATTACATGGTTGCAGCATTGGTGATCCAGTTGAATCAGCATTTATGGAATCACACGAATAGTTGCTTCAAGCAATCTCGATCAACCCCGCACGATGCATATTGTCGCTACCGTTTTCCTCGTGATCTGGTCGAAACAGCTTCGTTTGACGCATCAGGAGTGGAACTCGGGCGAAAGCTTGGCCATGAATTTGTGAATGGCTTTAACTACGAAATTATGGCAACGTTTAGATGCAATCATGACATCCAAGTACTTCTCGGGGGTAGCGATGTCACAGATCGAATTTTTTATTGCTGCAAATACGTGACAAAACCTCAAAACAGAGTTGATTCGCAAGTTGCCGTTGCCGTAGCTGCGCTAAAGCGACGTGAAGAGCGTGAAAAGGTAGATGAACAAGATCCAAAAATATTGGCGCGAAAGCGCGTCGCCGCTCTGATGTACAATTTGACAAACCGCCACGAAATGGCTGGTCCACTGGCCGCATTATACTTGTATCGAGGATCATGTTGCTACTCAAGTGATACTTGCGTCTCACTGCCTCTCGGTGATGCCATCAGGCAGCTTACGACGGCTGACGGATATGCCTGCACTTTGGTAAAGGAAAGCGATGATCTTCAATCGTCAAAATACCATGCAGTATCTTTCCTGGATGATTACATCTACCGTCCGAAGAGCTTGGAGAGTTTAAATATGTACGAGTTTGCAATGTCATACTTCAGGAGGAAGAACGAAAGTGCAACCAGTTGCATCCTACAATTTCTTCAAAATCACCCACTGCATGAAACGCATAGTCTGGGCAAGAGGCATAAAAGCATCGTCCCCGTCATAAATGGCTTTCGCATGCCATCTGAAGATCTCGAGGGGAGCCCAGAGGTTGTATCGAAGCGTGCCATGCTCTCGCTTGTCCTGCTCAAACCTTTTCGTACACTGGAGTCTTTAATCGGGGTCGCGGACGCCAGTGACGAACAGGCATGGGTCAACGTGTTCGAAACTTGGAAAATGACCCGCAGCAGTTTTGTTGAAGCGATTATGGAGAATATGGAGGACTTCTATAGGGGGTCAAAGAGAGCTGCAGATCAGGCCAAGGCAGCAAGTGTGCCCTCAAACGGTCAACAGAGTGATACCGAAGGTGACGATACCAGCAGCGACGACAGCGATAATTTAGCTGGAGAGGGTGACGCGGATATATATTGCGAAGGATGGCATGATGACGACGATTTTGATATGAAATTGCTGTGGGAAGACGACGAAAATCGCAATGTTATTCTGGATAGTTCATCTTTGCATCCTGCAGCATGCCCAACGTCTGCTTCGCCAGACGGTAATGCAACCACAATTTTAGCCATTTTTAAGAATCACGGGCTGCTAAACGGCGCAGCGTCTGCGCTAGCAAGCAATTTATCTCCAGACTGGCCGCCGGAAAATGTCCCCCCCCCCCTTGATGCAATGAAGAAATGGGTTATTAATGCAAACACAGACAATCATGTGGTTTCCCAGAGTTTACCCATCGTTACTCCGCGGGATACTGAGATTGTCGAGCTTCTAAGCGATACCCTCCGTGATACTAACATGGCATGGCCACGATCGGTCGATTTGAACCGCTCACCGCATGTGAAAAAGAGCTTCGCCAGTATCGCCGACATATCTGCAGTTTACACTCTTAATGAAAGACAGCACTACGCTCTGCAAATTATTGGATCTTCATTATTTTTGCGATGGAAGCAAATCGAGGTTTCTGAAGTAGACGGCTCCCGTTTGGAGACAACGCTTCGCGATAGTCAACTATTCATGTTTCTAGGTGGCGAAGGTGGCACCGGAAAAAGCAGGATCATCGAAGCAGTGCAGGCGTTGTGTGATAGTTGGGGGAGGCCTCATAGCTTCGTAAAGACTGCGTTGACGGGAAAGGCAGCGACACTCATCAGCGGACGGACGCTAGCAAGCTTTCTTTTGCAAATTCAAAAACGAAGGTCATCGGATGACATTATGAACGTGGAGATAATCATTGTGGATGAAGTATCGATGATGAAGAAATATCAGCTTGCTCAATTAGATAAACGCCTGCGTGTTGCCAAACGTGTACCCGGTTTTGTGTTTGGCGGTGTCCACGTCATTCTCGTGGGTGATTTCTTGCAGTTGCCTCCCGTAGGTGGTTCGCCCCTGTACCAAGATCCATCGACGCGCTCAAAAAAAGCAAAAATATCCGCTGATGAGCTCGCAGGGTATCATCTGTGGCACTTGTTCACCGACGTCATCATTTTAAAAGAATCCGTGCGATTTGCAAACGACCCTGAATGGGGTCACGGGTGCCAGCAAGCCCGACTCGGAATATGGACACCGCAGTTTGTCGATATAATTAATTCGCGCGTTGTGACACTCGAAACCAAGCGGGATTCGTTCAACGATGAAGAAAAAATGGCTACATTTGTCACCCCTGACAACATGACTAGAATGTGTATCAACAACCTGTTCATTTCAACTACGGCACGCCTGCTTCCTGATGGCGAATTTCCTGTGCGTGTCGTGGCGAACTTCAGAAGAAAATTGAAAGCACTTAATCGCTTTGAAACAGCGACTATCATGGCGCTACCGGACACCAAGTTTGGGAGGATGGCACCGTACCTTGGCTTAATCGTCGGGATGCCAATACAGGTCTCACAGAACGTTCGCGCAGCAAAAATGGTGGCAAATGGGACTCTGGGAACGCTTGAAGCAATTATTTATCACCCTGGTACAACTTTCCGTTTTGTGCATGACAGCACTGCCGACATGACGGTTAAAGTTCCCAGTGTACCTCCTTATGTTCTATTGGTGCGGATCGATCGGGGTTCAACAGCCATTGCATTACAAGGCGTTAGTGATGCAAACATATTTCCTCTCTTTTTTGACGCTCAAGCATATAGCGCTTGTGAAATCACGCTTCCGGGGAAGTTCCGTGGAGTACCAAGGATGCTTCAAGTTAAGATTCAGCAGTTCCCACTTGTTTGCGCAGCGGCATCGACCGTATACAAAGTTCAGGGTGAGACATTGGAAAATATGGTGGTTACCGAGTGGCGTTCTAAGTTCCGCATTTCAAACAAGAGAGAGCAGCCGTATTTACTAGTGTCGCGCGTGACGACGAGACGTGCGTTCACAACGCTCCAACCTCTAACGAGCGAATTGATCGCGTGGGCAAACCCACCAGAGGCTGCGTTACAAGAAGAAAATCGGTTGTGCCATCTCTGCCGAACCACGATGGTAAAGCTACGAAGTGCTACAATAGAACGTTAAATAGATTAGTTTCAAAACAATAAGTTGTGCTCCGACCGCGATGCTATGCCAAATTAGCCATGTCACGTCAGCACCAAACACTACTGATGACTTTGACTCTCTTATTTCGTGTGTGTGTGTTGCATGTGAGATAATGCCGGTAGCACTGATGCCTTTGCGATTGTATTCGATTTTATACAGGAGGTGCCAAAAGCTGCGCGCAACAGCCGCTAGCGTGGCAACGCGCTCCACGTCCGGGTCAGGTGATTGTGCTTAATTCCAAGGTTGCCTTTCTTGTTTTTTTGGGAGTATATACACGCAGCGACGTAGTGTTGGAGTTGCACATGTAAAAGGTATAAAGAGGATTTGATATTGGACATGTTATTGATTACTTCGCTCGCTCATAGATGTAAACGTGAATTAGTTTGTTCGTCCAACTGGCTGGTCCCCGTATAACGTGTTGCAGTTGCCACTTAGTGCAGAAGGTGTTTCGACAGGACGGCCGATGCCTCGGGCAGTACGACTTGGTCGATATCACAAATCGTGCACGCGGGAGACCACATAACTCTTGTAGGACGAGCATTTTCACGTCATCCACGAACAGAATGCTGTTCAGATAGACGATCGAGGCTTGGCAGAGCGGCGCGTGTGCCGATATTCCACAGTCCTTCGCATTGCCTTCGAGTAGGATAACTTTTTTTTAGCAATGGCTGCACGAGCGCATATCTGTTGATCAGCTGGCAGCCAAGGTGACACAATTGGGGACGGATCTCAATTCCTAAGCACCTCTGAGCTGCTGTCTGAAGCGCAAACTGCGCAACAATATTTCCAATACCACATCCAACACGGGTTTTGAGTTGCCGTTTTGTAGCACTGCAAAGGAGCTCCCACTTGAGCATCTCCGCCAAACGTTTGAGTCAATGTCGACTTGGTTTAAGTCCATGTTGACTTCGCGATCAATAAAACAAGCGTATTCGAGTCAAAGTTGACTCGCTCGAAGTCATCGGTGACTTGGAAATGTGTATTCATTCATCGATACGCAGAAGTACACACAACTACAGCCGGTTGGCACTCTCAAACGCAGCCAATACTTCCATAATCTTCGCGCATACACGCACGTATCTGTCGTGGTCCATCGAGCGAATGACGGTACCTGTCTTGTCGTGAACCAACTTATTTCTTTTATCCCAGAACTCGACCACAAGCGCCTTGAACTCTTCAGCATCCGCCGTGTTCGATCCAAACGCCTCCATCATTTTGCCCTGAATGAAGTCGCGCTTCTTCTGCATTGTGCTCATGTTACCTACATTTTTTCAGTTCAGAGACAATGAAAGTCAATGCAATGTCAAACCATACTGAAGCAGAAACTCAAGCGGCTTACCATCTCGGATGACGGCGTTCCATTCCGTGAACTCTTCGATAGCTTTCTCGGTCACCGCGCTATGCTTGAACATACTCAAGTATAGCTTTAGCCTCGCGATGGTGTCTTGCAATCCGCTGTTCTCCGTTGTCACCGTCTCTAGCGCAGCCTTCATCGATTCCAACTGCGTTCTCACTCCATACCGTTCTGCTTGCATCGCCGCCCTCTCTTCCTCGATCCGGATGCGGTTGGCTTCGAGCTCTTCAAACGCAGCCGGGCACCCGTTGTTCCTGAACTGCTCTTCCAGGAGCCGGGTCTGGCGCTTCATTTCATTCAAAAGCTTCGCCTGCCTCAGCGATATTCGGCCTTCTTGTTGCTTCTCTCGACTCGGCTTCTCTCGTTTCTTTTTATCCGCGTCCAACTGCTCCCGCTCCTGTTGCAGGCAATGCGTTACGTTCTGGAGCCGCCGGCCCTCCTCTTTGAGCTTGGCCTCTTGAGATTTCAGCTCCTCGGCTTTGACTCGTAGTTCTCTCTCCTTGTTCTCCATATTGTTCTCTCGCGTAGCCACCTCGTTCTCCCGGTCCTCCAGATTTTTCTTGCGCTCGTCCACCTCTCTCGTGAGGTTGTTCATGTCTTCGTGCACATCCTGGAGTTTCTTAGCATGGCTATCCTGCGCCTTAAGTAGATTGTCTGCCTGCGAGGTGACGGATTGCTTCAACTCAGTTTCCACCTGGGCAAGTTTGTTGCGCAAGCCACTTGAAATCGCCCTCTCATCGGCTAGTTTTGCAGCCGTCTTCCTCCACTCATGCGCTGTCACGGTACATTTGTCGTCGCCACTGCCATCACCACTGCCATCATTCCTGAGTTCGGCCAGCTCCTTCGCAGCGGCTGCTAACTGCTCCTCTAATTTCATTGAGCGTGCTAGTTCCTCCTCCAGCTGTCGAGCCCCTTTCTGCTTCTCTTCATCCTGCTTCTCTCGGAACTGCTTCAGTGCTTGCGAAATGGTATTTTCAAGATGCGCATACCCCTCTGACGCAAGCGATGCTTGGTTTCCGGCTGCGGCAAGCTGCTGAGCCGCGTGGATGTCGCATTGCTCGATCGCCAGGTGCTCGGCTCCGCCACGTTGCGATAGCTTCGACGAACCCGATCCAGCGGTCTGCGCGTGTGCGTCTGCTTTCAGGGCTTGGTCCGCTATGTAAACCTCGTAGAACTCTTTCAGCAGCGCAGGCTCGTGACGCTTCAGCTTTTCTGGATTGTCTTTGAACTGCTTGAATTGGTTCAACGTGCTCAAAGACTCGTAGTCCAAGTCGTTGCCGCTGTTCCTAGCAGCTGTGTATTTCTCCGCCCATATACGCTTCTGGTAGTCTGCCATCTTGTAGTAATCACCTGCGTTGCGCCGTGGGCCTTGCCGGTGCTCGCCCTTTTCGTCTGCCATCTTCTTTTGTAGAGCCAAGCACGTGGACCGGAGCGCGTGCTTGGGTACCAGTGGAGTCGTCTCTTCATCGCGAGTCTTCGTCTCGTCCTCCGATGCACTCGTGGCGCCCAACTCGCGCGTCGTCCCGTGGGATCCTTCGCCAGTCTTCTTGGCAGTCTTCCTCTGCTTACGGGTGCTTGGCGAAGTGTCTCGCCCCTCCCCCTTCTTCCGCTTCTGCTTGGCATTGCCGGTGGCAGACGTGGTCTTGGCAGCGTTTGCTGACTTGTCAGTGGGCGCCCTCGTCCGCTTTGTCGCTGGCTTGTCCGTCGCCTTTGTAGCTTTCTTGCTCCTCGTCATGGGCGCCTGGCGAGCAGCACCGCCAGCAGTTCCCTCGCTCTCTGCAGCCTGAGATCGCTTGCAACTTGCCGCAGTGCTGGACTTGCAAGTCAACGGTGAGATCGGTTTTTGGTTGATCAAGGTGATTGAGGAAATTGATTTGATTGATGGAAATTGATTTTGAAGGGTATGGATTTGACCAGTTGGAGTTGGGCTTTCATTTTTCAACAAGATGAAGCTGGCTGACGAGGAGCTGCCCGCAGTGTGGGAGGAAGCCAACTGGAGTCACATCGTCGCCCAGGTCGTGGAGGATACGGTTGAAAATTCCTGCACTTGCAGGAAGTATGTGGTGCTTATCAGTGGGCTTCCTGGGGCTGGAAAGAGCGCGCTCAGCGAAGTGTTGGCTAGAGAGTTCAGAGAGGCTTTGCGTGAGAAGCCAAACAAGGACGGCAGCTCTCGTATATTGCGGGTGTGCAGCTCGTCATTTGACGAAGTACATGCAGTGTGTGGAGCAACAAGGGACCCCACGCCGGCTACGTTTGCTGAGAAGGATATTACGTTTTCCTTACAAGTTGCGGACGTGGTGATTATCGACGAGATGAATCTTACGGAGAGCGATAGGAAACCTATTCTGGACACGGTAACCACTCAGTTGAGCGACATGAAGTGCGATGGAGAGGTGTGCATGGTTAAGCTATCATGCCGCGACGAATCGCACGCTTTCGAGCTTTACGCCAGATCGTGGCGATCGCTGTCGGACGATGAACTTCGAGCTCTATTAAAAAAATACGTCGCAGATAGTAGTGAGGACATGACCAACGTTTACACCGTCGACCCCAACATATAGGATAGGACAGGGAAAGAGAGGCTGTCTAGGAGGACTTTAATGCATCAGGGCCGTGTTACACAGATATGAGTGTTGCTTAGATTTGGTTTATGTTGACAATCTTTATGAACTATCAACTACGTGCTGTCATGTCGACAGCGACTTGGAATGGGCCAACGTTGACTGAAACAAGATACAGAAATGGGCATCTTGGAGAGCCACCTCATAATATCGTTTTAGACGGGGCTCGCTTTGTGATAGGCCAATCAACATACATAAACCTGTGTATCTCAATAAATAATAACATGTGTGAATACAGGGGATTGAATATAAAGTGGCTCTCCAAGACGCCCATCACTGTACTCTTTGGTGTTTTCAACACCAAAACGGCCATTTCACAAATGAGTCAATGTAGACTCGTTCAGAGTCGACGTTGACTTCGCTATTACTGAAACTAGTACGTTTGAGTCAATGTCGACTTGGTTTAAGTCCATGTTGACTTCGCGATCAATAAAACAAGCGTATTCGAGTCAAAGTTGACTCGCTCGAAGTCATCGGTGACTTGGAAATGTTTATTCATTCATCGTTACGCAGCAGCACACACAACTACAGCAGGATGGCACTCTCAAACGCAGCCAATGCTTCCATAATCTTCGCGCATACACGCACGTATCTGCCGTGGTCCATCGAGTGAATGACGTTACCTGTCTTGGCGTGGACCATGTCATTTCTTTTCTCCCAGAACTCGATCCTGGAGTTTCTTAGCATGGCTACCCTGCGCCTCAAGTAGATTGTCTGCGGGCGTGGTGACGGATTGCTTCGACAAATTCAACTCAGTTTCCACCTGGGCAAGTTTGTTGCGCAAGCCACTTGAAATCGCCTTCTCCTCGGCCAGTTGTAAAATCGAATTCCGCAACTCCTTCGTCAACGCGATAGTTATATCGTTGTCTGTGAGATCAAAATTCCTGCGTTCGGCCAGCTCCTCCGCAGCGGCTGCTAACTGCTCCTCTAATTTCCTTGAGCGTGCTTGTTCCTCCTCTAGCATCTCTCGGAACTGCTGCAGTACTTGCGAAATAGAGAGTTCAAAATTCGCATACTCCCCTCGCAAAGGGTGGGTTTGCAGGCTCCGAGCTGGGGCACCTTCCTCCTGCACGGCCACGGGTGTCTGCGAGATTCGAGGCCCTGGAGCTTGGTCTGACGCAAGCGATGCTAGGTTTCTGGCTGCGGCAAGCTGCTGAGCCGCGTGGATGTCGCATTGTTCGATCGCCAGGTGCTCGGCTCCGCCACGTTGCGATAGCTTCGACGAACCCGATCCAGCGGTCTGCGCGTGTGCGTCTGCTTTCAAGGCTTGGTCCGCTAAGTAAACCTCGTAGAACTCTTTCAGCAGCGCAGGCTCATGACGCCGTAGCTCTTCTGGATTATCTTTGAACGCCTTGAATTGATTCAACGTGCTCAAAGCCTCGTAGTCCAAGTCGTTGCCGCTGTTCCTAGCAGCTGTGTATTTCTCCGCCCACACACGCTTCTGGTAGTCTGCCATCTTGTAGTAATCACCTGCGTTGCGCCGTGGGCCTTGCCGGTGCTCGCCCTTTTCGTCTGCCATCTTCTTTTGTAGAGCCAAGCACGTGGACCGGAGCGCGTGCTTGGGTACCAGTGGAGTCGTCTCTTCATCGCGAGTCTTCGTCTCGTCCTCCGATGCACTCGTGGCGCCCAACTCGCGCGTCGTCCCGTGGGATCCTTCGCCAGTCTTCTTGGCAGTCTTCCTCTGCTTACGGGTGCTTGGCGAAGTGTCTCGCCCCTCCCCCTTCTTCCGCTTCTGCTTGGCATTGCCGGTGGCAGACGTGGTCTTGGCAGCGTTTGCTGACTTGTCAGTGGGCGCCCGTCCGCTTTGTCGCTGGCTTGTCCGTCGCCTTTGCAGGTTTCTTGCTCCTCGTCATGGGCGCCTGGCGAGCAGCACCGCCAGCAGTTCCCTCGCTCTCTGCAGCCTGAGACCGCTTCGCCATCAGCACTTTGCTGCAGTCAAGGTTCTTTGAGAAAGTGATTCTACAGTTGAATAAATTGATGTGGACCAATTCGATTTCGAATCAAGAGGACTCTAAGTCAACGTTGACTTGGTATAAGTCGTTGTTGAGATGGCTTCAGTAACAAGTGTCTAAGCCAGCGTAGATACGTTCCAAGTCGTAGTCGACTTGGTGACTCAATGAGAGATGTACGAGTAGATGCACATGGTTATCTTTACAAAAAGATGCAGAAGTGGCGAGATAAGCGCCAACACAAGAGTGGATACGTCAAATAAGAGATTTACTGAAGCTACCAGTCACCACTTCGGCATTGCCGGAGCACGTTAGCGATCACGCATAAACTCTTCCAGCGTGATGATGTATTCGCGCGGCATATCGACGGTGGTCAGCTCATCATCGATGTGCAGCTCATCGACGATGTCCACCTCGTTGTCGAGGCGCGGCCCCTCCAGTGCGTTGCGTCTCCAGGTGTTATAGTACTCCATGAAAGTGCGACCAGGGATAGCGTGGCCAGCACGATTAGCTCGTTCCAAGAGCCGTGTTGCTTCCGTTATGCTACGGGGGCATTCGAACGAAGCAACCGCAAGCATGTCCGGGGAAATGCGCAGATCCAGATAGCGCTCAAAATCATCCATCCGAAGGTTGCAGTTGTCGACGATAACGACATCCACGCCACGGTCGGGGCTGCAACACAGGAGTTCTCTGCATTGTTCGTAGCAGCGTCTAGGCGCCTCCAAATGCCGATTCGCGTCGAACACATAGGATCTTCCGCGCAGGACGAAGAGGCCAGCTGAGTCAGCTGAGCAAACCGATGCGCGGAAATCAAACGTTGCTGCATAATGAGCGACCTCTAGAGCAAACATTGTCTTGCCACTGCCCGGGAGGCCTCTCATGATCACGAAGAGCCGAGGCGGGTACTGCATATACGCGCGCCGGCCCATCCGATACGCCCGGTAGTCGTCAACGATTCGTCGGGCTTTGAACTCCATTTCTCACACGTCGAATGTCGTCGAACCTGAAAATTGACGACTGGGTCTGCTACGGTTCTAACGGGCAAGTCCGGGAAAGGGAAGACGGCATTTCTTAGAACTTTCACGTCCAAGATTCCGCTTCTGATGTTGACCACACCATATCACCGAACATAAGTCAACATTGACCTGGGATAGTCAACATCGACATCTTGGCCGGACCAGTTCCGCTCCTGGACGATCTCAGCGGCGTGGGCGACCGTCGTCAAGCATTCCGGTGAGCCCGGCCACAGCGGCACGGCGAGCGTAGCGGTAGCGGGGACAACGAGAGCAGCATGGCGACCATGGCGGCGGCCGGCACAGCGAGAGCAGCACGACGAGCATGGCGGCGGCCGGCATGGGCGACGATTTCTGTTGGACATCGGTCTTGGTAACCGAACCGAAGACGGAGCGGAGAAGGCATCCTGCAGCTTGGTAGTCCAGGACGAGAGGTCGCGGACGGCTTGGGGTGGTATTGCTTGAACTGTCGGCACGGCGCGTAGAACTGAAGAACCAGGGGGGGGGGGGAATTTGGACAAGTCGTTGCCATGGCCGCTTTGGGCGGGTTCGTAGGCGCGTTTCGAGCTCCTTTGTGGGCTTATTAATGCGAAACCGGCGCAGCTTCCGCGCTACAGTAGACCACTCCACACGACGGTTTTGCTGCGCGTACTGAAACACGAGTCTGACTAGCAACTTGTCGGCATCGTCCGAGAACGTCGGCAGCATGAATCGGGTGTATCTGGAGTGACTTGATAACTAGCATACTTAAACGAAGTGACTACAATCCATACTATAATCAAGACGATTACACATGTTCAGTTGTTGCAGTAATTTCGATACACGCGTACAATTCCTTGACGTCTTTTTGCATAGTGAAACCAAGTTCATTACACGGGTTTTGTGTTGCCGTTTTGTAGCACTGCAAAGGAGCTTTCACTTGAGCATCTCCGCCAAACCTCGCTAACTGTAGGGATGAATGGCAAATAAGAACACCCGCATAACATGCTGGTCGTCGCCCGCAACGGCTTTGTGATGGCCGAGATCACACACAGGCGCTTCGATTTTACCGAGCATCCTAAAGCTAGTGGTGGTGATGGTATGAAGCGCGGAGGGCACCCTTGTGCAGCCGAATACTTGCTAAAATAGTATCACTGACCCGCATGGATATTTGACCAATCAAAGTGCGTTCATCTTGCTGACAGCTTGCAACAACTCATCAGCAAGATTTGACAATCAAAAAAATCGAATATTGACCAATCAAAGTGTGCTCATCTTATTGACAGGCCGCACCGCCACCACGACCGGCAGCAGCGGCGGCAGCATCAGCGGCAGCCTGTCAATAAGATGAGCGCAGTCATACCTCACAGAATCTCGAAGATAGTATTTGTTCATGCAGCAAACCACATTAACCACGAATATACTAGACAAGATCATACTTATAACTACACTACACGAATGGGTCAATTGGTGGTTGTGCTCTCCTTGCGTTTTGAGCGCGCGCCATTCTTTTCAGGAGATCTCACGGCTCGAGGTGGCGCGCCGTGCGTTGGAAACGGATGCCATGGTAGCGGTTCAGGTGACGACGCAGAGACAGAGGCGTTCCCTTGAAGGTGCAGTTCCACACAATGCAGAACGGGTCGTCAATTCCACGCGTATCGTCGATTTCAGGAACCACGGTGGGGCGGTGGTCGTCTGGGCGGTCGTAGAATGGTGAATCAAGGTACGCGTGGAGACAAATGTTGTTTGTATCGTACCCGACAGGCGCGAGAATGAAGTCTCCACGGAAAAGAACAATGTCCCCCTTGTTCAGCTCCAGCAACTTCCGGTTTGATCGGAGTGCGAGCCTCTCGTTCCACCCGTACGCGTAATAGCACGTGTCATCGTTGGTGGCGACCACAATCGATCCAGGTAGAGCACTCGTGTCCATGATGTCGGCACCAAGCGGAACCGTGAGAAATTCTCTACGAGGTGGTTGGTCTTCCGTGCCAGCCGGGGTCTTGTTGAAGTGCCAGTCATGCGCACTTGCGTCCGGGAAAAACGTTCGGTAGAACCGCTGCAGCAAGCGCGACATTTCACGGGCGTCTTGGTCCGGCACAGCAGCTTTGACACGAACTTGTTCCTCGGTCATGTCGTTCACTTCCTCTTCAAACCAGCCATCGATTTGGCGTGCGATCGACCGCCAGGAGTTGATCGTGTCGACGTGGACAGCACCGTAGAAGATGACGTAGCCCTTTGTAGCGAATCTCTCTCGGACTTGCATGACTTCGGTGAGGTTGCAGTGGTGACACGATGGTTGGGTGCGTGCGACGCAGCGGAATTGAGAATAAGCATGTAGACATGCATATCCAATGGCCAAGGACATAAGCCCAACTCCCCAGGCCTGCAGCACTGCCACGGTTTGGTGAGAAGAAGACGACCCTTGATGGGGAGATGCGATAACTGACACCCATTGCCTCCCGTGCGTGCCTGGACCATCGATAAAATTATGGTCCATGAGCTCAGCGAGGAGGCGTCCATGAAACTATTGTGCTCGCATCAGACACCCATTGCCTCCCGTGCGTGCCTGGACCATCGATAAAATTATGGTCCATGAGCTCAGCGAGGAGGCGTTCATGAAACTATTGTGCTCGCATCAGTTTAAATGTGAGAAACTGTCGTCGCTGGTGTTGTTGCTGGCCACCATCACGGAGTCTCTGCTGTTACCGATCTGCGAGCGCTGTGCGAGCTCCTTATCGGATGCCATGTTAACGCTGAGTCGTGAGGAATTTTGCCGTGGATTTAGGTCATCGCACGGTAAACGGTAGTGTGATGGTCCATCCACAAAATTGTGATCCCCGATGCCACGGCCGAAGCATCTCCAACCATGGACCATCGTTAGAATTATGATCCACTAGCTACGAGGCGCGTTCTTAAAATTGAGATAATGAGCGGATGCGGGTGGGGCTGTCAAGATGAGGTTTAGCTTGACCTGTAAGATAGCGTGGTGTGAGTAGGTTTCGATGTCTGCCAACCTTTATGCCAATGTGTGTTCAATATAAGATACCGTATCATTGCCACTAAGCTGGTGGCACCAGCCCCCGTGATTACAAAATAAGCGGTCATGCACGCCTCACAATTCGTTTTACAATGCTTCCTGAGTAGCACACGAGCCGGTTTTGCTGCGGTGATGCTTCATGTTGAAGCTAAAGCGTCATATTTGTTGTGAGAAGTGGCTCGTATCTTTTGAACAAGACCAATACGTACCGTACCGCCATATCGTGGAACTAAACCGCTTCGCCATCTCGCAATTGAAATCTCCTGGTGTCATTGCGCATTTTCAATCATGGTGGGCAAGCCTCGCCACGACGCGGAAGCCACGAAGCTGACCAAGAAATCGATGAAGAGCGCCGCGAAGGTTGTCATCCGCGAACAGCACATCGATGTTCCTGCAGTGGTGACACGATGGTTGGGTGCGTGCGACGCAGCGGAATTGAGAATAAGCATGTAGACATGCATATCCAATGGCCAAGGACATAAGCCCAACTCCCCAGGCCTGCAGCACTGCCACGGTTTGGTCAGAAGAAGACGACCCTTGATGGGGAGATGCGATAACTGACACCCATTGCCTCCCGTGCGTGCCTGGACCATCGATAAAATTATGGTCCATGAGCTCAGCGAGGAGGCGTCCATGAAACTATTGTGCTCGCATCAGACACCCATTGCCTCCCGTGCGTGCCTGGACCATCGATAAAATTATGGTCCATGAGCTCAGCGAGGAGGCGTTCATGAAACTATTGTGCTCGCATCAGTTTAAATGTGAGAAACTGTCGTCGCTGGTGTTGTTGCTGGCCACCATCACGGAGTCTCTGCTGTTACCGATCTGCGAGCGCTGTGCGAGCTCCTTATCGGATGCCATGTTAACGCTGAGTCGTGAGGAATTTTGCCGTGGATTTAGGTCATCGCACGGTAAACGGTAGTGTGATGGTCCATCCACAAAATTGTGATCCCCGATGCCACGGCCGAAGCATCTCCAACCATGGACCATCGTTAGAATTATGATCCACTAGCTACGAGGCGCGTTCTTAAAATTGAGATAATGAGCGGATGCGGGTGGGGCTGTCAAGATGAGGTTTAGCTTGACCTGTAAGATAGCGTGGTGTGAGTAGGTTTCGATGTCTGCCAACCTTTATGCCTATGTGTGTTCAATATAAGATACCGTATCATTGCCACTAAGCTGGTGGCACCAGCCCCCGTGATTACAAAATAAGCGGTCATGCACGCCTCACAATTCGTTTTACAATGCTTCCTGAGTAGCACACGAGCCGGTTTTGCTGCGGTGATGCTTCATGTTGAAGCTAAAGCGTCATATTTGTTGTGAGAAGTGGCTCGTATCTTTTGAACAAGACCAATACGTACCGTACCGCCATATCGTGGAACTAAACCGCTTCGCCATCTCGCAATTGAAATCTCCTGGTGTCATTGCGCATTTTCAATCATGGTGGGCAAGCCTCGCCACGACGCGGAAGCCACGAAGCTGACCAAGAAATCGATGAAGAGCGCCGCGAAGGTTGTCATCCGCGAACAGCACATCGATGTTCCTGCAACGAGCAATGAGACCGCTGCACCGCAACAACCATCACAGACGCCGTACGAACGGATGCGCCAATTGCTGGCGCAGCGAGATCCCGTTGCTGGACCAGTTGTCGTGGACACGGCCGAAGGTATGCGTTGTTGCAGCTCCAGGGCGGTTCTCAATGGTGACGATGGTTTCCTATGCATTGATGCGTTTTCGCCAGGTTTGAAGCGTCACGTTCAAGGCAGCGAGTGTGACTGTAAGGCGTGCATACGGATGAAGCTGCTTTGGATTTCTGGTCATAAGTACAAGGACTGGAGACTCGCTCGGCTTCATCTTGTTGATGCGAATGCGCCAGAAAGTCTCGAGGAGATGCTGAAAGTATGAGTGTGCATTCCAAGTTGCTCGCTGCGCGCTTCTAACCAAATGTGCTATAGGTGTTTCGAGACAGGTACGAAAGCAATCGCCAAGAAATCGACTCGCTTCTGGTGACTGCTACGGTGTGGAACGTGGAGAGTGACTCCGAGCTTTTGCCGACGCCGGGCTGCGTTGTCGAAATTAGCGACTACACCAATCTTCAGCTCTACGGTGACACACAATGTCAACTCACGACCCGACTAAGTCAGATCAACTGGGAAGGAAAAGCGCTGTAAGCAAGGGTCTACGTGTGCGCTGTGCATATAATAGTAGTAGTAACATAGTTGTAATTACGTGCATAAATCATCGGATTTAAGGGGAAATGGGTACACGTTTCGTCCGTCTTGCGCTGCCGTATCATTCGTGAATTCGAGACGCAGCCCCCAGGTGAGAACGCCTTCTTGAGGCTTTTGAGAGGCTGCTACCACGCTAATTGACTTTGTGCAGATGACCAAACGGCCGGGGTCGTCCAACTACACTACCAGCGAGATGAAGTGCTTGCTGGCCCTCGTGCAGAGTCACCTGCCGGCCTCCAAGAGAGACTGGGACCTCGTGGCGACCGCGTACAACACAAGAAAAGAGCCTCGATGGAAGCCGAGAAACGCAGTGAGTCTTACGAGGAAGTATCGCAATATGTGCTTGGTGTCCAACAAATTTGAAGCGGAGCTTGCCAGCACCATAAGGCGGGTGCAAACCATGATGAAGAAGCAGAAAACGCCACAAACCAGTGCAGCAAACCCGATCTCCGCCACTGTTATATCAGGACCGACAAGCGTTCATGCTGCAGCACTGAAGTCCCTCGATGTCGTGCCGCCGTCTTCAGTCCCAAGTCGTTCAGGAGTGCAAGAAAGCGCTGGTGACGAGGTGCGGCTTTATGAGTGGGTGGAGGAAGGTGCGGCGCCGCCTCTGGATTGCGAAGGAAGCGGCATAGTGGCTGTTTCACAGTGGCTTCAAACGGTTTCGAAGCAGCTCACCACGGAACGAGGGGAAGCCCATCGGAAGCATCGAGAGATCATCAAGGGAATTTCGTCGCTGAAAGTCACGCTTGATTATCTTGTCGTGCAGCTACAATGATGTAGCCAAGCCAACATCACAATATATATGTCTTCAGCAGAGATTACACAAATTATGGCTCTCCAAAGACACTAATTAGACGGTAGGGCTACGTCCGAACGCTCATGCAGCATCGGCAGAAACTCCAGCAGCATCCACGACAGCTCGCACCGTGCGCAACTTCAAGTATCTGCACGATACCGTAGTGGCTCATCAATTTAAAGATGATCCAAGCATTCGACCTATCGCATCTGCACAGTCATTTTCGTTTTTGCATTGACTTCCGCACGCAATGCCAGGGCATGGCGAAGGCATCCAAGGCTCTGGAAGAGGAGGGGCTAAGCGTCACCGCAAGATTCTCCGCGACTCTATTCAGGGCCTCACCAATCCGTCAATACGGCGTCTTGCTCGCCGCGCCGGCGTGGTTCGAATCTCTGGGCTTATCTATCAAGAGACACGGGCGGTGCTCAGAGTGTACCTGAGCAGCGTAATTCGAGATGCCATGACCTATGCAGAACACGCTAACAGAAAGACAATCATGTACATGGACATCCTGTATGCTCTCAAGCGCCAAGGTCAGACCCTCTACGGCTTCAAGACGTAAGATAGAATCGTGCAACATTGTGTATCAAAATTAATTGAACGAAACTTTTCCCGGTATTGTGTAGACTACTACTCTGTGATTTTGATTGAAGATGCCCCACATCGAAAAACCAATCTGGGACACGATCTGTGATTTGATTGGCCAATAACCCACACGTCTGGCAACCCGCTAGCAACGGTTCAACGAGCAGCACGGTGTCTGTGTCCAGCATCTCAGGCAATGGCGCAGGCAGATACTTGTCACTCAGTCTTGCCCCCGATCCTCCACCACGTTCTGCGCCATTCTGTAGGGAGGCGTTGCTAAAACGGCGTATCCTATGTAACTCGACAGGCCTCAACGCATTTCACCGATCTCTTCTAACTAATCGGAACATTCTAGAGGTTAGCGGATTGATGGGAATGAAATCAAACGGTTTCTTGGCAAAGCGCTTCAAGCTCAGGCCCTCACTTTGCCACGAACCATGCAGGCAGCCGAAGAGACCTGGCGACAGACGATTGAAGACGAAGAGGCTGCCTCTGCGGCGGTTGTTGAGGCGGAGAGGGCCCTTCAGCAACTCTTGGAGCACCACCTACCCAGCAGCCCAACGGTGGATAATGCGGAGTCGGAGCTAGACCTGCGACGCTCTGAATACGAATGTATGCAGCAAGCAACGGACGAAGCCGACGCTATATTCAATCACGCGCAGTGGGAGGTTATCGTGGCAGAGCGCGATCACCGTCGGGCGGAACACGAACAGCGCGCTCAGGCAGTGTTGCAGCAGTCGCGACCACGACAGCTGCACGCCTCGACCATCATGGTCACGCCTTCGCACACAAATGAACAGGACGAGGTTCGCTGCGGTGGCGTTGAAGACAGTTCGAGCAGTGGTAATGCAAGAGACCCCCCGACCGACTCGCTCATGGCTATGGCCATAGTTGCTTCCCAAGCGTTTGGAGTTTCGCCAAGTCCGCCGGCTCTAGCATTAACTCAAACTCAAACGGCTGGCTATCTATCGGAGCGTGAATCTGAGACAAAGAGTCAAGATGCTGACAGCGATGCCAATGATGAGAGTTCTGAAAGCGTTGAGTCGTCGGAGTTTGTTCCCAGTACCGAGACGGAGGATTCTGAGTCTTCTAGCTGAGATCGCGAGTTAACTATACCTCGTACGAGAAGTGCTGGAGAGTTTGTAGGTGCACATTCACAACAATGGGAGCGGAACGCGAGAGTATCAAGCGCGAGTGGGCGAAACTGGAAATGGAAAAATCCCGGCACGATTTCCACGTGAGAGCTGCTGGCAACGCTATACCAAGCTAGACCTGTTATTTCAAGCTTCCGCTAAGCGATTCAATATCATGTATGTACTTGGAGCACAACGCTATCATTAAGTACCTTAACCTCTTGGGGCACTTCAAAGTGCCAACATTAATTCTGGCGAAACCCCGCTCGAACATCCACAAGATGCTGCACTTCGGCGTCTCGACGAGCACGGTGGTCGGCCAGTATACAGGCTACCACTTCTTGCACATATCGTGCTTCTGCTCCAGCTGTTTCTTCCCGTGCCGCCATCCAGCGTCGGTGCATCGCTTGGAGAGTATCGCCAGCTTGTCCTATGGTTTCGGCGTCTGCACCCGAACGACCAAGCTGGAAGACATTTTGGGCGGCTTGGACAACGTTTACGAATTCACCTTGCTCGACCGAGATTGCGCGAGTCATAGCAGCTCTGGCTTCTCTCCGATCCCGATGAGCTTGCTCTCCAGCAGTTCTTGCATCCATGGATGCACCTATAACAGCACAGTAAACATCAATACTGCGTCCACATCATAGTCTCAAGAACAATTGCACCGCAATACCCACGCAGAAAAGCAACCGAAAAGGAAAGAAAAGTGAGACTGACAGCATTATCGTGATTGACAGAAGCTGACCTTCAACAACTAGCCAGTAAATTCACCACAACAACTATTGCAGAGATCTATATTTTCAATAAATCGCAGCTTATCATTGCACATACGTCGTACGAGAAGTGCTGGAGAGTTTGTAGGTGCACATTCGTAACTAAATTGCAATTTTGATGAAAATCGTGTTCTGCATCGCTCGTGTTGTTTTATTGCCTCATGTGCCTAGCTGCTGCCGCGCCGCAACCATGACCAGCAGCAGCGGCAGCAGCAGCATTGCTGGACGATGCAGATGAAGCCGGGGTCAGTGCAAGATACAACACACAACGCAACTTTATGTTGGACTAGTTATCTCACTAGCATCACACAAAGTGACTATGTTGACATCAATTACCAAACATTAGCTTCTTGATCATGCCAACATTGTCTCGGCTCGCACAGTTGCTCTTCATTGCTCCGTTCTATCTTTCGAGCGACTATAGCCATTGCTCAGCAGGTCTGTGCACATAAGATGAAGTTCGAGCAAATCATTGTTGGCTTTATTAGCGCTTGAAACAAGTAACCTCTTCCTAGGTGTCGACTGCTTACTTTGCCGGATGTGCCGGAGGTTAACGATCGCGCATGAACTCGTCCAGCTTGACAACGTAGTCATGGCTGCATGAATGATGCAGCCGGGTTGGGAAGACGCGGCGCCGAATCTCATAGTACTCCATGAAAGTGGGCTCTGGTATGTCATGGCCAACAGCGATAGCACGTTCCAAAAGTATGGTTGCTTCGACCGGACCACGCGGGCATTCAAACGAAGCAACTGCAAGCTTGTCTGAACGTATCTGGAGATCCAGATAGCGCTTCAATTCGAGCACCCGGAGGTTGGTGTTGTCAACGATGACAATATCGACGCCTCGGTCCAGGCGGCACTCTAATGCTTCGCGGCACTGCGTGTAGCATGTTTCATGCGCTTCATGGAGTTGGTTCGGATCGAACACGTAGGTCCCCCCACGCTGGAAAAACTTGTCGGCAGAGCAGATAAGCGTGGACAAGCCGAACTGATCAGCATATCGAGCAACCTCCAGTGCAAACGTCGACTTGCCACTTCCTGGGAGGCCCCTCATGATCAGGAACAGTCGAGGCGGGTGATTCATGCGCTCGCGATAGTCATCACGGTGGGCCCTGTAGTCGTCGACGAGATTGTACGCTTCGCGCTCCATTCTTGACAGTTGGTAAATGAGGACGTTGAAGTAATTGTGCAAGCTCTTTTGCACTTGAGAAAAAATTCAAAATTGATCCTCTTGAGATCTAATAGCTAATTTCAAAATCGATTCTCTTGAGATCTAATAGCTAATTTCAAAATTGATTCTCTTGAGATCTAATAGATTATTTCAAGAACTTCTAACAGTGATATCTGACACAGAATACATGGACTCGTGTTACCCTGTAGAGGTTACGCATCTACCCCGCCGTAGTCGAGATTGTTTGGACGAAGGCTCGCCCGTCATGTCGTCCTTGCCGGCCACCTTGGGCGGGGCGAACTTGACATGGTAGCTGCGGCCGCCAGCCGAGTGCACGCGGCGGCCCGAGATGCGCTCCAATCGTTGTGTAAGCCCCACCGTTGCAGGCACATCTACCCAGTGCAGCCTGCCGCTATCTATAACATGCTGGTCGTCGCACGCAACGGCTTCGTGGCGGACGAGATCACACACAGGCGCTTCGATTTTACCGAGCATCCTAAAGCTAGTGGTGGTGATGGTATGAAGCGCGGAGGGCACCCTTGTGCAGCCGAATACTTGCACTAAAACAGTATCACTGACAAGCATGGATATTTGACCAATCAAAGTGCGTTCATCTTGCTGACAGCTTGCAACAACTCATCAGCAAGATTTGACAATCAAAAAATTGAATATTGACCAATCAAAGTGCGGTCATCTTAGTGACAGCTTGTCAACGGAGCTATGTGCAAGATTTCAAGATAAAAAAATCGAATATTGATAACTTGAAGTGCATTTATCTTCTGGACAGCTTGTATGCTAAGCTCATGTGAAAGATAAGAAAATCAAGATGCTGTCATTTAGCAAGCCAACATTGTTCGCCCGACAAAGCTACTAATCGCTCTGTTTCTCCAAGTTTTCCACGAAACGTTGAATCGAGAGGCAACGCTGGTGGAACGAGGGGTGGTCTGTCTTATCAACAGCACCAGGTTCGTGGCACAGCAAGTTCCGAGTTTTAAAAAACTCATCGAGGTCTTGTTCCAGGCTGGCTGTGTCTTCTGATTTGACTTTTTTCATTTGCTCGACGACGACACGGTATCGTTCCAGTCTTGGCATTTTCAAGTCTGTTTGTAAAACCAGCAACACAACATAAGTGAGCAAGAAAGCAAGTGCACTACATTCCAAAAAATACGTACACTCACATAACCGTTTCGCGACAAAGGTTTGAATGCAGTGCTCCGTGTCGCAGCATGCAGCGTACGAGTACAGCTTCATCTTCAATTCATTGGCGCGTTTGATCTCTTGACTCGCAACATCGCGGTCATGTTTTGCCGTGTCAATTGCACGCTGCCAATCAGCATAGCGTAGCACTTGTAAATCGTGTCGGGATTGTTCCCTTTCCAGTTTCGCCCACTCGCCCTTGATACGCTCGCGTTCCGCTTTCAGGCCCTCAGATTGTGCGACAAGCACCCGCTCCTTTCTAGCAAGTCTGTTGTCAAACGCAACTAGCTCTGTTTGTCTGGTGGTCTCTGCTTCCATTTTTCGTTCCAGCTCTGCTACTTTATCCTTGACTTCATTCACTTCGCCTCCAACTTCGGCAGACTTGCCGCGCCCCGTCACTACTTCCTTGAGAGCGCTGTTCATTGCCTTCACTTCGTTCAATTCGTTCTGTAGCTTCCCAATTTCCACTTCGTAAGACTTCTTCAGCTTCGAAATCGCCAGACTATGCTGCTCCTCCTGGTGCTTACTGTCCACTTCGAGATGCTTGCACTTCGCAACGTCTTCCATGTGCTGCACGTTCAACATCGCGATCTCTTTTTCCAAAGCTTCAATGTTTTTCATGGGCTTGCCTGCATCAATTTCACGCTGCTCAGCCAACGCCTTCTTGAGAAGCACTTTCAACTCGGGTTCCTTGGCCCTCAACTCCTCTACGTGGCCCTTGAACGACTTGAAATTATCCGTTTTTGAAAGTCTTTGATAATCCATGTCTCTATGGGCGTTTCGTGCCGCACGATATCGCTGAGCGAAAACAACGAACAGAGATGGACTCAACTGGAATTTGTCACCTGACCTGCGTTTGCCCACCTGGCGCTTGCCGCCTTTCATTCGTGCATGCATTTTTTTCAGCGCCGGCACCGCCTCGGCAAGATCGGCCAGCGATAGTTCTTGCTCATCAGCCGATATCACATTGTTTTCACCACGTGTCGGTCCTGTCATTTCGCCCTCAACATCCTCAGTAGGCTTGTCCGTCACACTTGGCTGCCGCGTCGTCACTCCCCCAATACCTTTAACGACCTTGTCCGCCGTATTTCTTGTCACCTTCCGGGTCTTATTCTTCGTTGCCTCGCCATCGACCTGGTCCTCGTCTTGGTCGCGCTTTCGCTTGCTTCGACAAGTGCCTTCAGAAGATGCTTGTGAAGGCTTGGACTTGCTGGTTGCCTGGGGTCGAACGTTCGTATTCTTGCCGCTCGTCTTGCCGCTATTCTTGGTGGCTCTGGGCATGTCAGCAACAGCAGAACGGCGCTGAGTAGCAGAAGATCCTTGTGAAGGCTTGGACTTGCAGGCTGCTTAGGGTCGAGTTTTAGTCTTCTTGCCGCTCGCCTACCGACAGTAAAAATGTAGAGCAACGTATCTCAATGATTTTCAAAACTGATAAACGGCTAAATCGAATACGATTCAATTGGCAGGCTATAGTTTCCTGAAGGACAAGCTTTTTTATTTGCAGCAGTCGTGCCGCTATTTCCATCCTTCTCAGTTGAAGTGGGCTTAGCCTCGTCGCGGACGTTCACTTGAGTTTAGTATGGTATACTCTAGCCTACTGATAACGGAGGCTGTGCTCGAGCACAGTTCTCCCGCAATCCCGAATCTGCTAAGTGGGCGAACAGTGTCTTCTGCCGTTCTTCTGCTCTGCGCGCAATACAATCTTCCATGGCCAGAACTAATCGCAAAGCTCCTCGCTCGGCGGCCCAGCGGGCGGCAGACCTCGCTCTGTTCATTCAAGTTACCCGCCGCTGTACTGCTAACATTCCAGAACCCATATCTCCAAAACCTGGTGACGCCCGTGTCGCTGCTCCTGGACTCCGTGACCGCGCTGCTGCTGGAAAATCCGGTGACGCCGACGCTGCTGCAGAACTTGGTGAAGCGCAAGCTGCGAGTGCTGACGAAGCCTAGCTCACCTGGACTCCACTGTTAGCTTGTGTACTTGGAGGGTAGCCTAGAGTAGCGAAGTCGACATTTTTACTGGCATGCGTGATGAAACATTGAATGGAGCTCATATTTTTGAAGTTGTCATGCTATTTGTTTCCAGCTGTCATTGCTTCTACTAGCCAAGCGCCGCCGCTACGCAGTGGTAGATTTTATTAGTTGGAGACGTCCTCTACGGCAGTGGCGCTCCCCGTCCCGCTCGCCTCGTCCTACTCGCGGTGCTGTGTTGGCGAGTCCAATGTAGCTTGCCCTGCAGGCTGCAGGAGATTTCACCTGCTCAGTGGGGTTGAAGTGGGATCCATGTCTTTTTACGTCAACAAAGTAAAAACCCTATTTAAAAATGTTTTAAAGCGTGTAGAAATCCCTTTTTACATCCAAATGTAAAAATGTAAAAACAAAAAATGCTAACACTGCCCCCACGGTCACATAATTAGGCCAACGATGTCATTTTGCAGAGAAGCGCCAAGCCGAAGCCCAACGCATTCGATTCAAGTACTCTGACCGGATTCCGGTGTGTATGTTTTACCGGTATATATTCACTGGTGATATTCTGTCCAACTTTGCCAAATCCGATCGGTTTCAAGAATAGCCCCAATACAATTCCCAAGTCAGATTGGAATCACCCGAGGGCCGCATGTCATGGCTACATCCGTACTTAAGCGAGAAAGTATGTTATCGTGGTTTGGACTTCAATCAAAATTGATTCTCTTGAAATCTAATAGAAGCGAAAGGGGGAACGTTGTTCTTCGAACTACGTTCCTCCCCGGACCCCGGGTTCGGGCTTGCTAGTATAGTATAGCACTTGTTGGGGTGAAAGCGTAAGATTTGACACAAATACCGGTATTAGTGTAATCACAAATCGTGTAACCACACAATAGTGTGTAGCGTACATAGAATTATACGTGAAATAGTCCGTAAGGCACCCATACCGACCCGGTACCGCGGTATTTTCGTGTGGCACACATGGAAAACTTCCATTTCCGGCACGTCACCTTGAAGAGCGCGGCGCGCGGGGGGGTGCGAGGGACCATGCCCGGCGCAGAGCGCCACAGCGGCGCACGCAAGTGACGCGCATGCAGCCGCAGAGCGCCAAGGAAGCAGGCCAAGGGTGATGGGAGGGCGGCCAAGGGTCAATACGGTACGTACTCGTGGCCCATGGAAAAATTAATGGACCACTGCGGTACGTGGTCGGGCGAGCGCCGTGCATGGCTCACCCTCATTCTTCGTTTTTGCATTTTACAGGGAACGTCGCCGCGGAACGCAACGCCCGGAAGCAAGGTTCGTGGTTGGTGGCGGCGTGCATGGCGTTGGTGGCGTCGCTAACGATTGACCTGTATTGGTTTTGTGTGCTACAGCGGCGTCCGGCAGGAAGGTTCGTGCTCGTTGGTGGCGTTGGTGGCGTTGGTGGCGGTGCTAACGGATGATCTGTATTGCTTTTGCATGCTACAGCGGCGTCCGGCAGCGTGGTGGCGGCGTCCGAGCTCGCGCATGGCATGCTACGGCTGGCCAGCAGCAAGGTTCGTGGTCGTCGATGCCATGCATGGCGTTGGTGGCGTCGCTAACGATTGATCTACATTGTTTTTGCATGCTACAGCGGCGGCGTCGAGGCTGGTGGCGGCATCCGAGCTCGGGCATGGCAAGCTGCGGCTGGCCAGCAGCAAGGTTCGTGCTCGATTTGTGGCGTTGGTGGCGTTGGTGGCGGTGCTAACGGATGATCTGTATTGCTTTTGCATGCTACAGCGGCGTCCGGCAGCGTGGTGGCGGCGTCCGAGCTCGAGCATGGCAAGCTGCGGCTGGCCAGCAGCAAGGTTCGTGGTCGTCGATGCCGTGCATGGCGTTGGTGGCGGTGCTAACGATTGTTCTGCATTGGTTTTGCATGCTACAGCGGCGTCGAGGCTGCTGGCGGCGTCCGAGCTCGAGCATTGCAAGCTGCGGCTGGCCAGCAGCAAGGTTCGTGGTCGTCGATGCCATGCATGGCGTTGGTGGCGTCGCTAACGATTGATCTACATTGTTTTTGCATGCTACAGCGGCGGCGTCGAGGCTGGTGGCGGCATCCGAGCTCGGGCATGGCAAGCTGCGGCTGGCCAGCAGCAAGGTTCGTGCTCGATTTGTGGCGTTGGTGGCGTTGGTGGCGGTGCTAACGGATGATCTGTATTGCTTTTGCATGCTACAGCGGCGTCCGGCAGCGTGGTGGCGGCGTCCGAGCTCGAGCATGGCAAGCTGCGGCTGGCCAGCAGCAAGGTTCGTGGTCGTCGATGCCGTGCATGGCGTTGGTGGCGGTGCTAACGATTGTTCTGCATTGGTTTTGCATGCTACAGCGGCGTCGAGGCTGCTGGCGGCGTCCGAGCTCGAGCATTGCAAGCTGCGGCTGGCCAGCAGCAAGGTTCGTGGTCGTCGATGCCATGCATGGCGTTGGTGGCGTCGCTAACGATTGATCTACATTGTTTTTGCATGCTACAGCGGCGGCGTCGAGGCTGGTGGCGGCATCCGAGCTCGGGCATGGCAAGCTGCGGCTGGCCAGCAGCAAGGTTCGTGCTCGATTTGTGGCGTTGGTGGCGGTGCTAACGATTGTTCTGCATTGGTTTTGCATGCTACAGCGGCGTCGAGGCTGGTGGCGGCGTCCGAGCTCGGGCATGGCAAGCTGCGGCTGGCCAGCAGCAAGGTTCGTGGTCGTCGATGCCGTGCATGGCGTTGGTGGCGTCGCTAACGATTGATCTACATTGTTTTTGCATGCTACAGCGGCGGCGTCGAGGCTGGTGGCGGCATCCGAGCTCGGGCATAGCAAGCTGCGGCTGGCCAGCAGCAAGGTTCGTGCTCTATTTGTGGCGTTGGTGGCGTTGGTGGCGGTGCTAACGATTGTTCTGCATTGGTTTTGCATGCTACAGCGGCGGCGTCGAGGCTGGTGGCGGCATCCGAGCTCGGGCATGGCAAGCTGCGGCTGGCCAGCAGCAAGGTTCGTGCTCGATTTGTGGCGTTGGTGGCGGTGCTAACGATTGTTCTGCATTGGTTTTGCATGCTACAGCGGCGTCGAGGCTGGTGGCGGCGTCCGAGCTCGGGCATGGCAAGCTGCGGCTGGCCAGCAGCAAGGTTCGTGGTCGTCGATGCCGTGCATGGCGTTGGTGGCGTCGCTAACGATTGATCTACATTGTTTTTGCATGCTACAGCGGCGGCGTCGAGGCTGGTGGCGGCATCCGAGCTCGGGCATGGCAAGCTGCGGCTGGCCAGCAGCAAGGTTCGTGCTCTATTTGTGGCGTTGGTGGCGTTGGTGGCGGTGCTAACGATTGTTCTGCATTGGTTTTGCATGCTACAGCGGCGGCGTCGAGGCTGGTGGCGGCATCCGAGCTCGGGCATGGCAAGCTGCGGCTGGCCAGCAGCAAGGTTCGTGCTCGATTTGTGGCGTTGGTGGCGGTGCTAACGATTGTTCTGCATTGGTTTTGCATGCTACAGCGGCGTCGAGGCTGGTGGCGGCGTCCGAGCTCGGGCATGGCAAGCTGCGGCTGGCCAGCAGCAAGGTTCGTGGTCGTCGATGCCGTGCATGGCGTTGGTGGCGTCGCTAACGATTGATCTACATTGTTTTTGCATGCTACAGCGGCGGCGTCGAGGCTGGTGGCGGCATCCGAGCTCGGGCATGGCAAGCTGCGGCTGGCCAGCAGCAAGGTTCGTGCTCGATTTGTGGCGTTGGTGGCGTTGGTGGCGGTGCTAACGGATGATCTGTATTGCTTTTGCATGCTACAGCGGCGTCCGGCAGCGTGGTGGCGGCGTCCGAGCTCGCGCATGGCATGCTACGGCTGCCCGGCAGCAAGGTTCGTGCTCGTTGGTGGCGTTGGTGGGTTGGTGGCGGTGCTAACGATTGTTCTGCATTGGTTTTGCATGCTACAGCGGCGTCGAGGCTGGTGGCGGCGTCCGAGCTCGAGCATGGCAAGCTGCAGCTGGCCAGCAGCAAGGTTCGTGGTCGTCGATGCCGTGCATGGCGTTGGTGGCGGTGCTAACGATTGTTCTGCATTGGTTTTGCATGCTACAGCGGCGTCGAGGCTGGTGGCGGCGTCCGAGCTCGGGCATGGCAAGCTGCGGCTGGCCAGCAGCAAGGTTCGTGGTCGTCGATGCCGTGCATGGCGTTGGTGGCGTCGCTAACGATTGATCTACATTGTTTTTGCATGCTACAGCGGCGGCGTCGAGGCTGGTGGCGGCGTCCGAGCTCGAGCATGGCAAGCTGCGGCTGGCCAGCAGCAAGGTTCGTGGTCGTTTGGTGGCGTTGGTGGCGTTGGTGGCGGTGCTAACGATTGTTCTGCATTGGTTTTGCATGCTACAGTGGCGTCGAGGCTGGTGGCGGCGTCCGAGCTCGAGCATGGCAAGCTGCGGCTGGCCAGCAGCAAGGTTCGTGGTCGTTTGGTGGCGTTGGTGGCGTTGGTGGCGGTGCTAACGATTGTTCTGCATTGGTTTTGCATGCTACAGCGGCGTCGAGGCTGTTGGCGGCATCCGAGCTCGGGCATGGCAAGCTGCGGCTGGCCAGCAGCAAGGTTCGTGGTCGTTTGGTGGCGTTGGTGGCGTTGGTGGCGGTGCTAACGATTGTTCTGCATTGGTTTTGCATGCTACAGCGGCGTCGAGGCTGGTGGCGGCATCCGAGCTCGGGCATGGCAAGCTGCGGCTGGCCAGCAGCAAGGTTCGTGCTCGATTTGTGGCGTTGGTGGCGTTGGTGGCGGTGCTAACGATTGTTCTGCATTGGTTTTGCATGCTACAGCGGCGTCGAGGCTGGTGGCGGCGTCCGAGCTCGAGCATGGCAAGCTGCGGCTGGCCAGCAGCAAGGTTCGTGGTCGTCGATGCCGTGCATGGCGTTGGTGGCGTCGCTAACGATTGATCTACATTGTTTTTGCATGCTACAGCGGCGGCGTCGAGGCTGGTGGCGGCGTCCGAGCTCGAGCATGGCAAGCTGCGGCTGGCCAGCAGCAAGGTTCGTGGTCGTTTGGTGGCGTTGGTGGAGTTGGTGGCGGTGCTAACGATTGTTCTGCATTGGTTTTGCATGCTACAGCGGCGTCGAGGCTGGTGGCGGCGTCCGAGCTCGAGCATGGCAAGCTGCGGCTGGCCAGCAGCAAGGTTCGTGGTCGTCGATGCCGTGCATGGCGTTGGTGGCGTCGCTAACGATTGATCTACATTGTTTTTGCATGCTACAGCGGCGGCGTCGAGGCTGGTGGCGGCGTCCGAGCTCGAGCATGGCAAGCTGCGGCTGGCCAGCAGCAAGGTTCGTGGTCGTTTGGTGGCGTTGGTGGCGTTGGTGGCGGTGCTAACGATTGTTCTGCATTGGTTTTGCATGCTACAGCGGCGTCGAGGCTGGTGGCGGCGTCCGAGCTCGAGCATGGCAAGCTGCGGCTGGCCAGCAGCAAGGTTCGTGGTCGTTTGGTGGCGGTGCTAACGATTGTTCTGCATTGGTTTTGCATGCTACAGCGGCGTCGAGGCTGGTGGCGGCATCCGAGCTCGGGCATGGCAAGCTGCGGCTGGCCAGCAGCAAGGTTCGTGGTCGTCGATGCCGTGCATGGCGTTGGTGGCGGTGCTAACGATTGTTCTGCATTGGTTTTGCATGCTACAGCGGCGTCGAGGCTGGTGGCGGCGTCCGAGCTCGGGCATGGCAAGCTGCGGCTGGCCAGCAGCAAGGTTCGTGGTCGTCGATGCCGTGCATGGCGTTGGTGGCGTCGCTAACGATTGATCTACATTGTTTTTGCATGCTACAGCGGCGTCGAGGCTGGTGGCGGCATCCGAGCTCGGGCATGGCAAGCTGCGGCTGGCCAGCAGCAAGGTTCGTGCTCGATTTGTGGCGTTGGTGGCGGTGCTAACGATTGTTCTGCATTGGTTTTGCATGCTACAGCGGCGTCAAGGCTGGTGGCGGCGTCCGAGCTCGGGCATGGCAAGCTGCGGCTGGCCAGCAGCAAGGTTCGTGGTCGTCGATGCCGTGCATGGCGTTGGTGGCGGTGCTAACGATTGTTCTGCATTGGTTTTGCATGCTACAGCGGCGTCGAGGCTGGTGGCGGCATCCGAGCTCGGGCATGGCAAGCTGCGGCTGGCCAGCAGCAAGGTTCGTGCTCTATTTGTGGTGCTGGTGGCGTTGGTGGCGGTGCTAACGATTGTTCTGCATTGGTTTTGCATGCTACAGCGGCGTCGAGGCTGGTGGCGGCGTCCGAGCTCGAGCATGGCAAGCTGCGGCTGGCCAGCAGCAAGGTTCGTGGTCGTCGATGCCGTGCATGGCGTTGGTGGCGGTGCTAACGATTGTTCTGCATTGGTTTTGCATGCTACAGCGGCGTCGAGGCTGGTGGCGGCATCCGAGCTCGGGCATGGCAAGCTGCGGCTGGCCAGCAGCAAGGTTCGTGCTCTATTTGTGGCGTTGGTGGCGTTGGTGGCGGTGCTAACGATTGTTCTGCATTGGTTTTGCATGCTACAGCGGCGTCAAGGCTGGTGGCGGCGTCCGAGCTCGGGCATGGCAAGCTGCGGCTGGCCAGCAGCAAGGTTCGTGGTCGTCGATGCCGTGCATGGCGTTGGTGGCGGTGCTAACGATTGTTCTGCATTGGTTTTGCATGCTACAGCGGCGTCGAGGCTGGTGGCGGCATCCGAGCTCGGGCATGGCAAGCTGCGGCTGGCCAGCAGCAAGGTTCGTGCTCTATTTGTGGTGTTGGTGGCGTTGGTGGCGGTGCTAACGATTGTTCTGCATTGGTTTTGCATGCTACAGCGGCGTCAAGGCTGGTGGCGGCGTCCGAGCTCGGGCATGGCAAGCTGCGGCTGGCCAGCAGCAAGGTTCGTGGTCGTCGATGCCGTGCATGGCGTTGGTGGCGGTGCTAACGATTGTTCTGCATTGGTTTTGCATGCTACAGCGGCGTCGAGGCTGGTGGCGGCATCCGAGCTCGGGCATGGCAAGCTGCGGCTGGCCAGCAGCAAGGTTCGTGCTCTATTTGTGGCGTTGGTGGCGTTGGTGGCGGTGCTAACGATTGTTCTGCATTGGTTTTGCATGCTACAGCGGCGTCAAGGCTGGTGGCGGCGTCCGAGCTCGGGCATGGCAAGCTGCGGCTGGCCAGCAGCAAGGTTCGTGGTCGTCGATGCCGTGCATGGCGTTGGTGGCGTCGCTAACGATTGATCTACATTGTTTTTGCATGCTACAGCGGCGGCGTCGAGGCTGGTGGCGGCGTCCGAGCTCGAGCATGGCAAGCTGCGGCTGGCCAGCAGCAAGGTTCGTGGTCGTTTGGTGGCGTTGGTGGCGTTGGTGGCGGTGCTAACGATTGTTCTGCATTGGTTTTGCATGCTACAGCGGCGTCGAGGCTGGTGGCGGCGTCCGAGCTCGAGCATGGCAAGCTGCGGCTGGCCAGCAGCAAGGTTCGTGGTCGTCGATGCCGTGCATGGCGTTGGTGGCGTCGCTAACGATTGATCTACATTGTTTTTGCATGCTACAGCGGCGGCGTCGAGGCTGGTGGCGGCGTCCGAGCTCGAGCATGGCAAGCTGCGGCTGGCCAGCAGCAAGGTTCGTGGTCGTTTGGTGGCGTTGGTGGCGTTGGTGGCGGTGCTAACGATTGTTCTGCATTGGTTTTGCATGCTACAGCGGCGTCGAGGCTGGTGGCGGCGTCCGAGCTCGAGCATGGCAAGCTGCGGCTGGCCAGCAGCAAGGTTCGTGGTCGTTTGGTGGCGGTGCTAACGATTGTTCTGCATTGGTTTTGCATGCTACAGCGGCGTCGAGGCTGGTGGCGGCATCCGAGCTCGGGCATGGCAAGCTGCGGCTGGCCAGCAGCAAGGTTCGTGGTCGTTTGGTGGCGTTGGTGGCGGTGCTAACGATTGTTCTGCATTGGTTTTGCATGCTACAGCGGCGTCGAGGCTGGTGGCGGCGTCCGAGCTCGAGCATGGCAAGCTGCGGCTGGCCAGCAGCAAGGTTCGTGGTCGTTTGGTGGCGTTGGTGGCGTTGGTGGCGGTGCTAACGATTGTTCTGCATTGGTTTTGCATGCTACAGCGGCGTCGTGCATGCGTGACCGAAGATGTGGCGGCGTCCGCGCCGCGGATGGCAACCTGCCGCTGCCGAGCAGGTAGTTCATGACCCCGGAAGTAGGGCGGAGCTGGTGCTACTAATCGAGCAATATACTTTGTTGAATTAAGTCACCCCGTTATTGTCTTTCTTATATGCAACTCATATGTGGCAAACCAGCATCGCATCTTTTTTCTAAAAAAAACAGCATTGCCTCTTTTTCCTGATAAAAACAGCATTGCCCGTTGTTGTCTTTCATATATGCAACTCATACAACAAGTCATAATTCTTTATCAAGATCTCGCGAAGTAGTCAAATGAAACATCAATTCAAATTCAAATTAGAGAAGCAGGTGCGCATTGCGCGTGTCCTCATCGAGCTGATCCAAGTGTTGTTTTATTTCGTCGCACACGCGAAGGAAGCTGTTGTGGTCCACCTGCAACACATCATTATCATGGCAAATGCGATTCCGGTCGCGGACAAACGCAGCGAATCGGCCATGTAACCAGCTTGCGCGACGATGATCAACACGTTCCAGCCAACTGATGATGAGCTCGCGTCTGCTCTTTCTTGGCATTGTTTGAACTATAGAGACAAATTGAGCAACCTGTTAGTCAAAATAAACCGCAATAATTCAGAGCACCAGATACGTACAGTCGTTGACCCGGTGCCTGGGGAAATCGTCAATGCGCCGTTCGGTACAGTCGTTAATCCGGTGCTTGGCGAAATCGTCAATGCGCCGTTCGGTGCTGCAGCAGGCATCGAGCGAATCCACAATTGTTTTCATGAATCGGTTATCATCTTGAAGACTTTCCAAAGTCGCGTAGGGCACCCTTGCCGCTGCCGCCTCGTTTTCAGCTTGGATACACTTCTGTTTCCAATCGTCGGCAGTTTTCTTGAGAGATTCATGTGAAGCTAGCGCGTCCTTCTTCTTCGTAATCTCGTCCAGCATTGCTTTTTGCTCCATCATATCCTTTTCATGTGCTTGTTTATCCGTCGTCGCCTTTTCTTCATGACGTTTGATTTCCTTATCCAACATGAAGCGCTGAGCTTCCAAGCGACTTCGCTCATTGTTTTGCTCTTGCTCTTGTTTCTGCAATGCTACACGTTTCTCCTCCAGCTCCTCTTCTTTGCTGCTCAACTTGTTTTCTCTCAATTCCAGCTTGAACTTGGCAGTCTCCAACCGCTGCTCGTTCAATTCCAGTTTAGATGCTCGGGTTTGCAGCCACTTCGTGGTTTGGCTCGGCTGGGTTGCAGCTTTTTGGCTCTGCAGTTTCTTCTTGATCTTGGTGTTTTTCTTCTTGAGCTTGGTATTTTTTTCTTGAACTGTTGCGAGCTGCAGCTGAAGCTCACTTGCCTGACGGGCATTTTCCTGGGCCTTGTTACAGTCTTCTTCTGAGCGCTTCAAGGCAGCATGAAGCTGCTTGTTGGTGTTTTCCAAATCGTTCTGTAGTTTGCGATTCTCTGCTTCCATGTTGTCAGAGTTCGCTTGAGCTTCCAGGTTCTGTATGTGGTTCTGTAGCGTTTCGATTTGCTGTAGATGCTGTGCCTCGCGCGTTGCCAGCTCATCAGTCCCTTCCTCTTGTGTTTTCTTCCGGCATCCAGCGTCAAGTGCTCGCTTCTGTTGCAGCGCCTTCTTCAACATCGATATCACATGGCCTTCATAGGCTTTCAACTTGTCAGCATGCCCCGTGAAATTATCAAAATTCCTTTTTGTTGATGCTTTCTCGTAGTCAACTTGCCCGCCGCGATTTCTGGCCGCCTTGTATCGATTCGCGAGCAGCACAATTTGCGAGGAGCTCAACTTGAACTTCTCTGCTTGTCTTCTCCGTCCTATTTGGCGCTTGCCACCCTTCTGCCGATCGAATATTTGCTGCAACGCTTTGCAAGCTTCTTCGACCTCGTCCAGCGTCAAAATGGAGTCGTCCGAGTCTTGGATTGCTCCTGCCACTGATGCTGCCTCGCAGTCGTTGTCGCCGGAAGCACCGCTGGCCACACCGCCGCCACCAGCATTGCTTGGGAGGCTCGCCTCACGCCCAGCACGTTTAGCTGCCTGTCGGGTCGTCATCCTTGCATTGCTGGTTGATCTTTCTTTGCGGGGTCTCTTGCCGCTTGCCGCCGAGGCTCTGTCGATCGACCCGGAGTCTTGGTCGCGCTTGCGCTTGGCTCCGGAAGAGGACGCCCCAAGCAAACTACTCGGTGACGCTGGGCCCTCGGAAGAGCCATCGATGTGGTCGGCGTCTTTTGCCATCGTGGCTGTTGTCTTCTGCAGGTTGCCGCGCAGTAGCTCAAAATTTATGTGTTTCGTGTGAGATAACTGGTGTATCAACAACAAAACCTGTAATATGTGATTGCCTTCAAACTATCGTTTTTCATGGGCGTAGCCCATTTGCGTTGCCTATTTTCCCTACAAAATCCAGCATTGCCTCTTTTTCCTAAGAAAAAACAGCATTGCCCGTTGTTGTCTGTCCTATATGCAACTCGTATGTGGCGAACCAGCATTGCCTCTTTTTCCAAAAAAAAAGCAGCACTACTGCTCAGCATTGCCTCTTGTAAAAAAACAGCACTATTCTAAAACAACAGCACTATTGCTGCGGCACATATGATAGCAGCTTGCGATTTGTGCAACCCACAATTACATTGATCGGAATTGAACGTCGCCGCTAAAACTAGGAAGTGGTCGAGAGAGAAAATCTTTTTCGCTATTACCACAAATACCACAAATAAACCCGCTAATTCAGTGTCCTCTTGTACATCGTAGTCCTGTTAGCGATGGCGGTTCTGGAACAAACCATGCTTTTCGCGGGCATGGCGGAGCATATTCTGTCGCGTAGCGTAGGTGTTCCCACAAGTCGGACACTGATTTTCGGAAAGGCGAATTTCATCGGGATCAAACACGGCAACGATCTCAGTCGTGTTCGGCGGGTGCAGATAGTGAGGCGGTTCCAGGTAGCAGTGAATACGAATATGCACCGTTTGGTAGGCGGCGCCGCAATGCACAAATTCTCCACCAAAGAGCAACACATCTCCACGATTAAGCACAATGTCGAATCTTTCAGTCAAATCAGCCACGATCCGATTCCACCCAAATCCGTGAATCCGAGTTCCATCCTGTACAGCAAGGATAATCGTGCCCGGCACTTTTGTGTAATCCTAGTAGTCGAACCCGTCCTCGCAATTGACGGAGAAGTCACGATGCGGACCTTGCATAGGTCCACCGGGATATGACATCAGGATACTCCACTTCCTTGGAATTGCCCCGGGGAAGTAGGTCTTGAATATATCCCGCAGCTCCTCTGTAAGCCTTTGTACGATACGTGGAGGCACTGGTGCTTGGCGCCGATACTTGTCCACAACGTCAGCGTTCAAAAAAATCTTCTTGAAGCCGAACACGCCGCCCCCATTATCCTCCACGTCTTGGTCTTGCTGCGCCGGCGTGACCACTTCCCGGTCCAGCAATTCAAGCAGCTGCGCCGTGAGCACCCCCGGGAGCTTCACGAAGCCAAGACGGCCCAGACGCACCAGTTGCTGCATGCCGTCACTGTTGGCGATGTGGGCGGTGAGAAGAATGAATGAAGTGAAGGACTGAACGAGTTCTTTTGAACTTCAATGTATGTACAGTATTTTGCCTCAATAGTGCAGTCGTACTTAATATTTAATTTCTCAAGTAAATGACGCAACAGAGGTTATATTAGTATACGATTTAGAATGGGTATGCATATAGTCTGCAAGGTTATAAGTTGTAATAGCTGCGCTATTGAGGCAAAATTCGTAGTACTGCACCGACACCAAAATCTAACGGCCGTAGTCTTTTGTCGGTCTTTTCTCAGTAAGCCGCCAACGGTCGTTCACCACCAACGGTCATATACATCTCAATTTTGGTGGCGGTGCTAACGATTGTGCAAGGTTCGTGGTCGTTGATGGGGTGCATGGCGTTGGTGGCGGTCTTACAATTGATCTGTATTGGTTTTATGTGCTATAGCGGCGTCCAGCAGCGTGGCGGCGTTCGCGTCAACGGTGTCCGTGCTCGTGCATGGCATGCTGCGGCTACCCAGCGGCAAGGTTCGTTGTCGTTGATGGCGTGCATGGCGGATATGGAGGTGCTAATGATTGCTATGTACTTTTATGGCTATGAGTTTTGTAGCGGTGTCCGTCCGCGTGGCCGAAGCTGGTGATGGCGTCCGCGCCACAATTGCTAAGCTGCCGCTGCCCAACAGCAAGGTGCGTGGCTGTTGGTGACGTGCATGGCGGACATGGAGGTGCTAACGATTGCTATGTATTTTTGTGCCAATGATTATTGCAGCGGTGTCCGCCAGCGTGGTCGAAGCTGGTCATGGCGTCCGCGCTCGCGCATGGCAAGGTGCGTGGCTGTTGGTGACGTGCATGGCGGACATGGAGATACTAATGATTGCTTTGCAACATTGCCTTTTTTTCCTAAAAAAACAGCATTGCCTCTTTTTCCTAAAAAAAAACAGCATTGCCTCGTTTTCCTAAAAAAAACAGCATTGCCTCCTTTTCCAAAATAAAACAGCAGTGCAGCTTTGACCAGTTGAAGATCAGCTTCTGTCAGATTGAAGATCAGCTTCTGTCAGACATAACGGCTGTCAGTCCTAACGATAACGCTGTGTCACTTCCACTTTTCTTTTGCAGCTCTGAGTGTGAGTATTGCTGTGCGAGACTATGATGCGGACGCAGTATTAATGTTTACTGTGCGGTGACAGGTGCACGCATGGATGGATGCAAGGATGGATATAGATCAAGCACTCGATAATGGGAGGCAAGCCGCCGCTGTTAGGAGAGAAGCAATCAGTGCTGAATGCTCTGACTTTGACAACTTTCTGGAAGCCGTGGAAAACGCACAGCGGCTTGCTCTTTTGGCTGCAGATGCCGAAACCCAAAGACATGCTAATGAGACTTCATCTGCGATGCGCCGACGCTGGAGGGACGCAAGTGCAGAAGCGAATCGCGCAGATAACCAGTTTGCGCGCGCATCGGTTACCTGCTGCCAGGTCCAGCGTGATCGTCGCAGAGAAGACCAACGTCAGCGTCTTGTGGAGTTGTTCCTGGATTAATGTTGCCTCTTTGAAGTGCTCGAAAAAATAAAACTCTACAAACAGTGAATAATAGCGTTGTGGTCAAAGTGCATGATCTATCAGTCAGAGTATGTGTAATATTAGAATGAATTTGCATTGGTGGACATCCCTGACCGCAGTGATTAAGCTAATCACTTGATATACAGTACTTGGTGATGTGAAAGGCGTACTTATATAAAACTCACACATCATAATCGAATCAATTCATGCGCCAACAATCAACTATTGAATCGTATGCGGAGGCGTGGCAGCCTGACCCTGTGCTGCATTTGGTGTGTACGCGCTGTTGCCGGCGTTGCAGCACCCTGATCTTCTCTGGGCACGGACCTACTCGTGTTGCACAGTAGACACTACATACTGAACTTAAGGCTACTTGAGCACGCCTCCTAGTGCTTGCGGGGGTCAACCCCCCCCCCCCCCGATCCTGGCTAGCAGCATTTGCGGGGACCGATCACCTTGCAGCGTAATATAATACTAATATTACACGGATTGTTCCACGAAAGCATCAGCTAGCGATGGGCTGGCCCACAAAATTATGATTAGACCAATACAGTACGAATGTTTCCAAACGTATGGTTGTGGTACCCGATCACCACAGTTTGTTTTGCCTTCTGTGACGCAGTGGTGGGTCACTCACTAGGTTACGCGTGAATGTCAAGGCGGGGAGCAAAACGGCAAAACCAAGAGGGCGGGGTGTCAGGAGACAGCAATGTTGTCATGCCATTGAATGAACTGGAGCAAGATAGGAAGAAGAAGCGCTGTAGATACGACACCACTAAGAGCAGAGGCGATATCACCCCTGCTGCGAGTGGCGAATTTACAGCCGCTCAGGTCTTTCTACCTCTTTGGCAAGAGTGTTTCCGTCGGCTATCTTTGCAGCCAGAAATTAAGCAAACTAGTCCACTTGTGAAAGGAACGAATGGCGATGATGATGGTGACTTACTGAAGCATTTGGTTGTGGAGAGAAAACGTGAATTAAATCGACTATCTCAACGCCAATGGCGAGCTCGTCGGAAACAACGAAAGCTGGTTCGACAGCGAAGGAGTGGGCGTACGTCTTCTGATGCTGCTGCTGCCGAGAGCAAAACTGATGATGAGGATGTTACGCGATCTGAACCAAACAGACTGAAAGTGGGTGTTGACGGGATTAACACTCGTAGTGTTGGCGACAGCAACGGCGCGGAACCTCATCAAACAAGAGCGTTTAGTAGGACGCGATCGCGTGCAAGTAACACCAAAGAAGACGTGTTCGATAATGAGCTGACTAGTGATGAGCGAGTTGAATGCATGACGCGCCTGCAACGTGCGTTGGGCGCTGAACAACTGGATGAATGTGTCTGCACAGTTTGTGATCGATTAGTTCTTCGCCATAAAACGTGTCGAAAGGACGATTCGGATTGGCGCTATATGGTTGAGATGAAGAAATGTTTAAAAGTGTCCAACAAAACATTGTGTGACGATCTTATTAATCAGTACCGGTCCCCACCCCACTTGTATGCTTTAGAAGGAGCGATGGTGTCACCACGTGGAATTCACTGTTATACTGATGGTATGGATACGCCACGCGCATGGTTTTCAGTTTGTTTGGAATGTGACAAGTCCATTAGGCTTGGTAAATTGCCCAAGTTTTCGATCGCAAATGGCTTCTTCGTGGGACGACTGGAAAAACAATTACGTGGACTTACGTTGCCGGAGCGATTTATGACCCAACTAGTTAGTATAGTTGCACTTACCCGCGTTATGCGAGGAGGAAGACACCGCTGTATACGTTCTCACTGCATTGCGTTCGATTGTACTCCGGGTCCTCCGATTTTATTGCTGCCGCGTTCAGCTACAGATGTGGTTTCATTCCAAGTTGTAATGGTCGGCGAATTCACGCCCAAACAATCGTCAAAAATACGAAAGATGCACCGCATCAGAAACCAGAAGGTGAGAGAAGTGATTCAGTTTTACAAAGAAAAAAATCATCTCTACTCGAAGGTGGCCACAAATGAATCTGTACTGAACTCAGAAGGTTTGAGAAATTCTATTGAGCAATATTTAGTGGAGCATGTTCAAGATGATAGCGGCGAAATAAATGATGCGATAAGTAAAGAACAGCAAAATATTCGCGGCGAGTCCGATGCTTGGTGTGTAATGAGTGAGAAAGAAGAATCTACTGTCATAGAAAGGAGAATGGGGCTGCTTGACAGCACGGCGCCTGTTTTGGCAAATGAGCACCCTGCTACAGCGCAAGTGAGAGACCCACGCGAAAGCAAATTTGAAATTCGAAGGTCAGACAGCATATCAAACGATGCATCAGGCGATCTTTTTGCGCGCATGTTTCCTCATCTTTTTCCGTTTGGACGTGGACACCCAGGTGAGAATCGTGAAGTCCCGGTGTCGGTTCTGGAGTGTGTGAAATATTACACTTTGCTAAGTGAGCGCCAATTTGCGCAAGATGAATTGTTTTTGCTGATTGCATTTGACCGTATTTCGTTGCGAAACATGTACATTCAGAATCCTTTTCGTTGTCAGCGATTTCCAAGTATTTTGGATGGATATGATACGCTCACAAGTGACCAGCTAGGGCGAGCTCTGCTTGAAAATGAACAACGACGTCAGGGCCGACTACCATGGCGACCTCAAGGTGACGATGTTGCCCAAAGATTTTTGAAGACTGTGGAAATTGGGACGAAATCACATTGGGGAAGTGGCAGTGAACGGTCACAATGTCGACACCAAGCGTTCGCCTATCAAACTCGGTTCGGACAGCCAGCTTTATTTGTCACTTTAACTCCCAACACTGACGATTCCCTCACACTCGCCCATTATGCTGGAACCTTGTCTGTGGAAACACTATTTGACGTTCTAGAAGCTCGTTTACCAGGAAAGGCAGAGCTGCGAGAAGCAAGTTTAGGAAATGATTGTGCTTCTACACGTTTGTTCATGAGGCAGGTGGGTGCTTTCATAAAATATGCCTTAGGCATTGATCCTGCGACTCGGAAAAAAATGCCATTTCGAGGATTATTTGGAGATGTGAAAGCGTACTTCGGGATGGTAGAAACCCAGGGAAGAGGGACATTACACATCCATTTGCTAATATGGCTGAATAATTGCCCACCCAACTCTATCGCTGTTGAACGCGTGCTAAACGGCCCTAAAGGCAATACGTTTCGTGAACAAGTGGTATCATACGCTCGAACTATTGTTACGAATGATTTGCCGATTTCTATCGAGGAGTGTGGTTGTTCTAAGTGTGGAGCACCTTTCTCGTGTTTGAGTGAATTGGCAATTCCCGATAGTAGTCGCAGATATCCCATCGCAAAGAAATCAGGTACTCACGTACGAGTAAAAGCCATTGAACCTGCCCTGATGAAGTGTACTGTCTGTGACTTCCAGTTTAGCTCTCAACACTTCCTGCGCTATGCCTTATTACGATCTCGACCTGATATGTGGCCTATCTGGGAGCGTGTGTTAGTGGCTAATGAAGTCAACGAGCAGGCCAAGGAGGAGTTTAGATGTCGCGATACCATAAAGGAGGCTGTGGATATTATCGACAATTGAGAGATATGCCGCTTCAGTCTGAGGGGTAGCAATGAGTATGGTGGTGGTGTATCCGAGTTGTTGCACCAGCATAACAACTCTCGGATGGCTTTATGTAAGAGTGATGACGATCCATTCCGCAATGATGAGCTAACACGCCTTTTTCTAATATCTCCACCATCGTTGTCTGATGGAAGGATACCTAGATCACAGGTAGATTACATGGTTTCCGCTTTGGCCGTTCATCTGAATCAGCATTTATGGAATCATACGAATAGTAGTTTCAAACAGTCCAGAGCAACAGCGAATGACTTATATTGCCGCTACCGCTTTCCCCGCGACCGGGTGGAGAATACAACCTTTGAGGCCGGGGGCCTACAACTGAGTCGAAAGCTTGGTCACGAGTATATCAACGGATTCAACTATGAAATTATGGCGACTTTCAGGTGTAATCACGATATCCAAGTACTGTTGGGTGGAAAGGATGTCGTTGACCGAATACATTACTGCTGTAAATACGTAACTAAACAACAAAAACAGCTCGATTCTCAAGTAGCCGTCGCTGTGGCAGCGCTAAAGCGGCGTCAAGACAGAGAAAATACTGAGATATCAACGTTTGGTGCACAGGATTCACATGTCGTAGCTCGTAAACGTGTCGCTGCTTTAATGTACAACATGACCAATCGACAAGAAATGGCTGGGCCGTTGGCGGCGTTGTATCTCTATCGGGGTTCGTGCTGCTACTCAAGTAATTTGTGTGGCACGCTGCCTCTTGGGGACGTCGTACGACAACTAACAAGTGCGGACGAGTACTGCTGCACTTTGATAAGGGAGACTGAAGACCGTCAAGACTCTAAATATCACGTGGTATCGTTTCTAGATGACTATATCTACCGACCGAGCATCTTGCAGAGTGTGAATCTGTATGAGTTTTCTATGCGATACTTCAAAAAAAAAGTTGGAAGCTCGACACGATCTAAACTGTTTTTTTCTTAGCGAGCACCCGCTTCACGAAACTCACGTGCTTGGTGAAAGGTATGAAGAAGTTGTCCCTGTTATTCAGGGGTTTCGAATGCCTTCTGTGGATAGCGAAGCGTCCTCTGAATTGGCATGTAAGCGCGCCGTGCTGTCCCTTGTGCTCTTTAAACCATTTCGAACACTAGAAGATATTATAGGAGTATCTGATTTCGAAAATTCAGAGGCATGGTTAGCCACATATGAAGTTTGGAAAGGTACTCGAAGCAAGTTTGTAGAAACTATCATGGACAATATGGAGGATTATTACCGTGGTTTGCACAAAGCTGAATCTCAGCACAGAGCGGCTGCCGAAACAGCAAATTGTCGTAATAGTGAGTCCGGAACTGAGAATAGTGCCAGCGACGGTGGAGTTTTCCAAGATGAAGGTCCGTGTGATTTTGCTGAGTACCAATCTTCAGACGAGCATGAGCACTACACGTGCATGTGGGATGAGGCAGGTGATGATGATATTGTTTTAGAGAGTACGTCATTAGATCCTGCCGCATGTCCTACTTCAGTTGCACCGGGTGGTGAAGTTGCTGGGATTATAAAAAATTTCGAAAAACATAGAATACTTCAAGGTATTTCAGAGTCACTAGGATGTAGTGCGCGTCCGCTTTGGCGAACAGAGGATTTCCCTCCGGTCGAGCTCATGAAAAAGTGGGTCCGTGACGGAAAAACGGATAATCCAGTAATTTCTCAAGTGTCGTCTACAGTCAATATGCGCGATACGCAAGTTATAGAACTTCTGGATGATGCGCTTCTTGGGTGCAACATGGAATGGAAACGCGTCATGTCCCTAATCCGATCCCCACTGCTCACTAAGCAATTTGCGTGCGTCCGTGACGTATCACAGGCATTTTCTCTGAACGAGAGACAATATTACGCTGTTAAAGCTATCGCTAAAGCATTAATTTCGCGTTGGAGACAAGCTGAAGACTCCATTTTACAAGATTCTAGCTTCGAGACAGCACTTCGTGATGGACAGCTGCTTCTTTTTCTTGGTGGCGAAGGCGGCACAGGTAAAAGCAGAGTAATTGATGCCGTTCAGGCTCTTTGCGAAAGCTGGGGCCGATCTCATTGCATTGTAAAAACCGCAATGACAGGCAAGGCAGCGACAATTATTAGTGGGCGGACATTAGCAAGTTTTTTGTTGCAAATTCGGAAACGACGAGCTTCTGATACCCTCGTAAATCTCGAGCTACTGATAGTTGATGAAGTGTCGATGATGATGAAGTACCAGCTCGCCCAGTTAGATATACGATTACGGGCGGTTAAGTGCGTACCGGGTGTTGTTTTTGGTGGCGTTCATATCATTTTGGTGGGAGATTTCTTGCAGTTACCCCCTGTTGGAGGTACGCCGTTGTATCAAGACCCCGCACAACGCAGGAAACAGGCTTCGGCAAATGAAATTGCTGGGTACCAGTTGTGGCGTCTGTTTAAAGACGTAATCATTTTAAAAGAGAGTGTGAGGTTTCATAAAGATCCTGAATGGGGTCGTGGTTGTCAGCAAGCTCGTCGTGGGGTCTGGACGTCAGAGTTTGTTAGCATCATCAACTCCCGCGTGATGACATACGGAGATGCGATGAATAACTCGATTGCTTCAAGAAAAGTCGGGACGTTCGTGACACCAGATAATATGACTAGAGTGGCTATCAACAATTTGTTTATTCGAACAACAGCTCAATATTTACCTGAAGGTGAATATCCCGTTCGAGTCGTTGCAAACTTCAAAGGAAAGTTGCGAAAACTGAGCGGCTCGGAGGTGACAATGATTATGGGTTTACCGGATACCAAGTTTGGTAGAATGGCTCCATATCTTGATCTGATCGTTGGTATGCCGATTCAGGTATCTCAAAACGTGCGAGCAGAAAAAATGGTGGCTAATGGAACTATTGGGCACCTGGAAGCTATACTTTACCATCCAGATACCGACTTTCGATTAGTTCATGACAGTGTTGCTGACATTATAGTGAAAGTCCCCAGCATGCCACCACCAGCTGTGTTAGTGCGAATCGACCGAGGTTCTTCTGCAATTGCAATGCACGGCTGTCCCCACGCAAACATATTCCCTCTTCTCTTTGAGTCTCAAGCCTACGGCCCATGTGATACAGCACTACCAGGATCTGTTGGTGGGGTTCCCCGTTCACTTTCGCTTCGAATACAGCAGTTTCCGTTTGTTTGTGCGGTATCATCAACCGCTTACAAAGTCCAAGGTGAAACTTTAGATTCGATGGTAGTCACTGAGTGGCGGTCGAAGAAGGCTGCTGCAAATAAAAGAGAGCAGCCGTATCTTCTGGTGTCGCGAGTGACAACCAGAGAAGCATTTGTAACTTTACAGCCACTGACTGATGATATCATGAGCTGGGCTCATCCCTCGCAAGCGGCGCTGGATGAAGAAGATCGGCTAGAACTTCTTAGCTGTGAAACAATTCAAAGACTACAGCAGCCGTCTGGATAGATAACTTCAGTTGACTCGGATAGTGTGATGAATGAGAAAATTAAGCAGTATTGATAGAGATACAAAAGCGAAACAGTGGCTAACTCACATGAAACACATACTTCGATTAATTATTTTGCCTGCGCCGACGATAAATGCACAAGAGCGGAACATTGGCTAACTCACATGAAACACATACTTCCATTAATTATTTTGCCTGCCGAAATGATATGAGTCCGGTCTAAGCATCCGGTTGGTTGAGATGTTGCCACTCTTTTCCTCAGAACCTCTGCTTAATTGAGGTGAACCCAAATAATTGCTCTGCTTGAAGCAGAGAACGATTTCGGGGTTCTGCTGGGTGTTTAGATTTTTGATCTTGGATTGAGGTACATTAATGTGTAGTGCCCATTCTCATCTGATGTCAATAGTGCTATCAATGAGGCTTCGACCGACCACTTGCTTGCTGGATCTTTAGAGGTGAACCATGTATAAGGTATGAAATGAACCACTTCACTGTCCCCAGCCTCGAGTCATAGGTTGTCCCACTTGGATAAATCCATGTGTAAAATACAAAAACACAAGTCGAGTTGAATTGGTCATAGCACGGTAAGCTCATTGTCAGCAACATTTCCTAAACCCAACCACGCTACTGATATTGCTACCATCAGCAGGAGATTGCCAGAACAACTACATATAGATACTAACAAGAAAATATATTACGGACCAGTTGCAATATAACTACTAGCTAACAAGCAGAAAATGAAATCGAAATACCGGGTGGTAATCGGGCTGCACGACTTGACACTCGGCTTATTCCTCCGGAGGGGACGTGTGGTGAAAGCGGAATCCGTGGAAGCGATTCAGGTGGCGCCGAACCCCTATGATATCGGCAGCCCGGAATTTACAATCCCACACGAAGCAGAACGGGTCGTCCATCCGAGCAGTATCATTGACCGTTGGGACGATGACAGGCTGATGATTCTCGAGATGCTCCGACGTCGGAGTGTCGAGATATGCATGAAGGTACACGTTGCTGGCGTCGTCGTTGGTGACGGGGGCAAAAATTAAATCGCCACGGTAAACAAATACGTCGCCTTTGTGCAGCGTGATCTCTTTGCGGTTGGACCGGAGAGCAACGGTGTGGTTCCACCCATACACGTCGAAGCACGTGTCATTCTCCAAAGCGACCACCATTCCCCCAGGAATAGCGGTAACATCGAAGGGGTCATCACCTGGCTGCACGGGTTGGAAGTCGCGGCGCACAGGTAGGTCTCGCCTGCCAGCAAGCATCTCCACCCAACGAAAATCATTGGCTTCCGAATCAGGGATGAAAGTCTTGTAGAATCGCTGCAGCGTGTCCGCCATGGCACGTGCTTCTTGATCAGGCACTGGAGACTGGAGACGACCAAGCTCCTCCACGACATTGTCTAGGATGTCGCTGTACCAGATGCCGGTGGGGCGGACCATAGCTCTCCACGCGTTCACTTGCTCCATGGCGACAGCTGCCAAGAAGACGATACTGCCATCCGAAAGAAACTTCATACGAATGTTCATTGCGGCGTTGACGCGTAGTGGTAGTGGTTGTTGTTGTGGTGGTGGTGGTGGTGAGGGGGGGGAGGGGGGGGGGGGCGGTGGGTAAGTTGTGCGCAGCAAATTTGAAAATAAGCGTTGATTAATGCTTAAACTTATGCCCATAGCTTAAGAGAGTCGAGGGAGGGCCTCAGTCTGGGTGAATGCTACTACACGGCAAGCCAGCTACCACCTTGCTATCAGGGCAGTGTTGCATATCTTATCTGAACCACACCACATATACAAGAGGTAATTGAAGAATTATGTACCTATTGGTCCGCTGAAAATGGAATGCACCATGCCAGCACCTCTGGCTGTCCGTCGAAACATTGCTGAGCGCTTGGTTCGGTTCAAGCGGTTACAGTTCGTAGGTTGGTCATCTCTCGTACCCATTGGTCCATCGAAAAAATAGTGAGCCATGAAATCATTGCCGTCGTAAGCTACAATTCGTGCTAGTGGACGCGAATAAATCTATCAACCTAGACATTAGGCATCCTAGAAGATGTATAATATGGTGTTCGTGCCATATAACTTATAAATCAATACAGCTATCGACGATTTCAGTCGCGGATGAAGGTACTTTTCCTCAGCTACAAGTGCATTATTTCTAAGGATGAAGTCTAGGGTTAGGTAGAATTCTTTCGTAGAGCATGCACTGGTCCATCGAAAAAACAGTGATCCACTGGGCTTGGCGAACCGTCGTGGTTGAGGTGCGCATGCACCCATTTGGTCCGTTGAAAAAGCAGTGATCCATTGGGCTCAGAGAACCATCGCGCATGAGGTGCGTTCTTTTGGTAGCATGGCTAGAGTGCACGCAGTCTAAGCGCGCCTAACACGTAAATTTCCTGCGTGCGGGAGTGAAATTTAGTTGTATAAGTTCCGTATAGGATATGTACCCCGACCGGAAGCGAGCTTCATTCCGCTTTAAATATATGAGTTTCATGTGTGTATGGGAGTCCTTTGGTGAAACCCACGACAGGAGATGCTCTAGAGATGCTCTGGGTACGACGGGGGGGGGGGAGTCCACCTCAAACCATGCAGAGGCTCGTATCTTTAACCGCCAACGCAGTACCGTACAGTACAGCGTGGTCTACGGTGGATTTAAGCGCCGAGTATCGCGGGCATAAGCTCGCTCGACTCCGAGTGTCATTGTGACTTTTCTAAGATGGTGGGAAAGCCACGTCGAGAGTCTGTCAAGGTGGCAACGAAGCCCAGCCCGCGTATTTCAAAGCGGCACCAGGATGACCCTGAAGGCCCTACCAGCAGTGCCAGTACGAATGCAGAAGTGGTGTCAACAAAATCAACGCCATATCAACGCATGCGAGAGCTACTGGGGGCAAGGGCTGTTGAGGCAGAGCAAGGAGCGACAGTGGTCGACAGTGTCGAAGGTACGACTCACGAATGGTGAATTTGGTATGATTGATTATCTGACCGCATTCGGCAGGTCTACGGGAAGTGCTTCAGAGGAAGGGGTATACGACCAAGCTGTTGCTCCGGATGAAGCTGCTCTGGATTTCGGATCATGCGTACGGTCAGTGGAAGCTGATTCGCATGCACTTTGTGGATGCTCAGGCACCTGAAACACTGGACGATATGCTCAGTGTACGTTGGTCTACAATGGGGTTGCGGCTTGACTGCTACTAACATATTTGTTATTCTGGTAGGTTTTTAAAGTATCATACGAAGCTAACCGACAGGACATTGACTCGCTGCTTTTGACTGCCACGCTTTGGAATCTTGAAAGTGATTCCGAGCTTCTTCCATCGCCTGGGAGCATTGTCGACATCAACGAGTACTCGAATCTACAGCTATACAATGGCACGCAGTGCCAGCTCACGACCCGTCTCAGCCAGTTGAGCTGGGAACAGACAAACGTAGAAGTGCAGTTGAAGTAGGCTCGATGTAAATAATAATAATGCATCTGATTCCGGTCTGATTCACAGGGTCGTATGGGTACACTATTGCGACCTTCCAGCAAGTGAATCATTGACAAAGTCGCAGGGAGGAGAGCAGGTGGGAGAATACGCTGGACTTGCAAGCTACATTGGCATTTAACGCACTAACTTCGTCTGTGTGCATCGACTAGATGACAAAACTACACGGCTCAACCAACTACAGTATCGGCGAGATGAGACGCTTACTTGAGCTGGTGCAGGCAAGCCTACCAGCTTCAAGGGCTGACTGGGAAGCTGTAGCTGCGGATTACAACGCGGTGAAGGAACCCCAATGGAAACGGAGAGATGCGATCAGCCTGAAGAGAAAGTTCCGCAGTATGAGCTCGACCTCACACAACGGCGTCGGCGAGGCGCGCGCACACCTTGCCAGTGCAGCAAGCCGAGTGCAGCAACAGATGAAACTGCACAGGGCTCCGCCGCGGCTGCAGGAGATCGAGCAATCCCTCGGTCAACGTGAGAGTCATGCCGGAACGGAACCGAATGGTATGTTGTCGCCAGAGCTGTGGATCCCGGCGCCAATCTCACGCCCCGATCGAGATGCAGAGCAACGGTCACTTTGCCCAGAGGACTCTGTTGCGCAAGAACAACGTCACCCAGATCTCGATAAGGTGCAATTACTCGAATTGCATCGCCAGCATAAGTCTAACCGAAGGGTGGCCCGCCGCCGCCACAAAGAGCTACTACACTGTGTGCGTGCGTTGAAGGTGTCTCTCGAAATTTTCGCCTGCCGCCAGCAGTAGTACAAGGTACCCGACGAAGCATAGCTTACGGTATACTTTATTGGTTCAATAAAAATAAAAAACAACAACAAAACACGGCACTAAGGTTACTTGCAAACCAACATTACCTCTTTTTTCTAAATAAAACAGCAGTGCTGCTTTGCGGCGACCAGCTTGCCTTGCCTGTTTTTTTTCTAAATAAAAGAGCAGTACTGTACTGTTCTGCTCCGCAGAATGGCGTTACCGCTGACTACAGCAACCTCAACGCCAAAACGCAACAATAAATACCTGTGCAAAATGATACCCCGAAAATTCCGATACCACATACACCTAATACACCTAATACTTATGATGTCATGTGTATAAACCACAAAGCAAAGCAAAGCATGTTCTTACGAACTACGTTTCTCCCCGGGCGCGCCCGCCCGGGCGTGCTAATATAGTATAGCACTTGTTGGGGTGAAAGCGTAAGATTTGACACAAATACCGGTATTAGTGTAATCACAAATCGTGTAACCACACAATAGTGTGTAGCGTACATAGAATTCTACGTGAAATAGTCCGTAAGGCACCCATACCGACCCGGTACCGCGGTATTTTCGTGTGGCACACATGGAAAACTTCCATTTCCGGCACGTCACCTTGAAGAGCGCGGCGCGCGGGGGGATGCGAGGGACCATGCCCGGCGCAGAGCGCCACAGCGGCGCACGCAAGTGACGCGCATGCAGCCGCAGAGCGCCAAGGAAGCAGGCCAAGGGTGATGGGAGGGCGGCCAAGGGTCAATACGGTACGTACTCGTGGCCCATGGAAAAATTAATGGACCACTGCGGTACGTGGTCGGGCGAGCGCCGTGCATGGCTCACCCTCATTCTTCGTTTTTGCATTTTACAGGGAACGTCGCCGCGGAACGCAACGCCCGGAAGCAAGGTTCGTGGTTGGTGGCGGCGTGCATGGCGTTGGTGGCGTCGCTAACGATTGACCTGTATTGGTTTTGTGTGCTACAGCGGCGTCCGGCAGGAAGGTTCGTGCTCGTTGGTGGCGTTGGTGGCGTTGGTGGCGGTGCTAACGGATGATCTGTATTGCTTTTGCATGCTACAGCGGCGTCCGGCAGCGTGGTGGCGGCGTCCGAGCTCGCGCATGGCATGCTACGGCTGCCCGGCAGCAAGGTTCGTGCTCGTTGGTGGCGTTGGTGGCGGTGCTAACGATTGTTCTGCATTGGTTTTGCATGCTACAGCGGCGTCGAGGCTGGTGGCGGCGTCCGAGCTCGAGCATGGCAAGCTGCGGCTGGCCAGCAGCAAGGTTCGTGGTCGTCGATGCCGTGCATGGCGTTGGTGGCGTCGCTAACGATTGATCTACATTGTTTTTGCATGCTACAGCGGCGGCGTCGAGGCTGGTGGCGGCGTCCGAGCTCGAGCATGGCAAGCTGCGGCTGGCCAGCAGCAAGGTTCGTGGTCGTTTGGTGGCGTTGGTGGCGTTGGTGGCGGTGCTAACGATTGTTCTGCATTGGTTTTGCATGCTACAGCGGCGTCGAGGCTGGTGGCGGCGTCCGAGCTCGAGCATGGCAAGCTGCGGCTGACCAGCAGCAAGGTTCGTGGTCGTTTGGTGGCGTTGGTGGCGTTGGTGGCGGTGCTAACGATTGTTCTGCATTGGTTTTGCATGCTACAGCGGCGTCGAGGCTGGTGGCGGCGTCCGAGCTCGAGCATGGCAAGCTGCGGCTGGCCAGCAGCAAGGTTCGTGGTCGTTTGGTGGCGTTGGTGGCGTTGGTGGCGGTGCTAACGATTGTTCTGCATTGGTTTTGCATGCTACAGCGGCGTCGAGGCTGGTGGCGGCGTCCGAGCTCGAGCATGGCAAGCTGCGGCTGGCCAGCAGCAAGGTTCGTGGTCGTTTGGTGGCGTTGGTGGCGTTGGTGGCGGTGCTAACGATTGTTCTGCATTGGTTTTGCATGCTACAGCGGCGTCGTGCATGCGTGACCGAAGATGTGGCGGCGTCCGCGCCGCGGATCGCATGCTGCAGCTCCCCAGCAGCAAGGTCCGTGGGTGTTGGTGACGTGCATGGCGGCGTTGGCAGTGCTAACGGACCTGTATTGTTTTGCTTATTGCTGTTGCAGCGGTGTCCGGCACGCGTGACCGAAGATGGTGGCGGCGTCCGCGCCGCGGATGGCAACCTGCCGCTGCCGAGCAGGCAGTTCATGACACCGGAAGTAGGGCGGAGCTGGCGCTACTAATCGAGCAATATACTTTGTTGAATTAAGTCACCCCGTTATTGTCTTTCTTATATGCAACTCATATGTGGCAAACCAGCATCGCATCTTTTTTCTAAAAAAAACAGCATTGCCTCTTTTTCCTGATAAAAACAGCATTGCCCGTTGTTGTCTTTCATATATGCAACTCATACAACAAGTCAATAATTCTTTATCAAGATCTCGCGAAGTAGTCAAATGAAACATCAATTCAAATTCAAATTAGAGAAGCAGGTGCGCATTGCGCGTGTCCTCATCGAGCTGATCCAAGTGTTGTTTTATTTCGTCGCACACGCGAAGGAAGCTGTTGTGGTCCACCTGCAACACACCATTATCATGGCAAATGCGATTCCGGTCGTGGACAAACGCAGCGAATCGGCCATGTAACCAGCTTGCGCGACGATGATCAAAACGTTCCAGCCAACTGATGATGAACTCGCGTCTGCTCTTTCTTGGCATTGTTTGAACTATAGAGACAAATGGAGCAACCGGTTAGTCAAAATAAACCGCGATAATTCAGAGCACCAGCTACGTACAGTCATTGACCCGGTGCTTGGCGAAATCGTCGATGCGCCGTTCGGTACTGCAGCAGGCATCGAGTGAAGCCACAATTTTTTTCAAGAATCGGTTCTCATCTTGGAGACTTTCCAAAGTCGCGTAGGGCACCCTTGCCACTGCCGCCTCGTTTTCAGCTCGGATACACTTCTGTTTCCAGTCGTCGGCAGTTTTCTTGAGAGATTCATGTGAAGCTAGCGCGTCCTTCTTCTTCGTAATCTCGTCCAGCATTGCTTTTTGCTCCATCATATCCTTTTCATGTGCTTGTTTATCCGTCGTCGCCTTTTCGTCATGACGTTTGATTTCCTTATCCAACATGAAGCGCTGAGCTTTCAAGCGACTTCGCTCATCGTTTTGGTCTTGCTTTTGTTCCTGCAATGCTACACGTTTCTTCTCCAGCTCCTCTTCTTTGCTGCTCAACTGGGTTTCTCTCAATCCCAGCTTGAACTTGGCAGTCTCCAACCGCTGCTCGTTCAATTCCAGTTTAGATGCTCGGGTTTGCAGCCACTTCGTGGTTTGGCTCGGCTGCGGTGCAGCTTTTTGGGTCTGTTGTTCCTTCTTGAGCTTGGTGTTTTTCTTCTTGAGCTTGGTGTTTGTTTCTTGAACTGTTGCGAGCTGCAGCTGAAGCTCACTTGCCTGACGGGCATTTTCCTGGGCCTTGTTACAGTCTTCTTCTGAGCGCTTCAAGGCAGCATGAAGCTGCTTGTTGGTGTTTTCCAAATCGTTCTGTAATTTGCGATTCTCTGCTTCCATGTTGCCAGAGTTCGCTTGAGCTTCCAGGTTCTGTATGTGGTTCTGTAGCGTTTTGATTTGCTGTAGATGCTGTGCCTCACGCGTTGCCAGCTCTTCAGTCCCTTCCTCTTGTGTTTTCTTCCGGCATCCAGCGTCAAGGGCTCGCTTCTGTTGCAGCGCCGTCTTCAACATCGATATCACATGGCCTTCATAGGCTTTCAACTTGTCAGCATGCCCCGTGAAATTATCAAAATTCCTATTTGTTGATGCTTTCTCGTAGTCAACTTGCCCGCCGCGATTTCTGGCCGCCTTGTATCGATTCGCGAGCAGCACAATTTGCGAGGAGCTCAACTTGAACTTCTCTGCTTGTCTTCTGCGTTCTATTTGGCGCTTGCCACCCTTCTGCCGATCGAACATTTGCTGCAACGCTTTGCAAGCTTTTTTGACCTCGTCCAGCGTCAAAATGGAGTCGTCCGAGTCTTGGATTTCTCCTGCAACTGATGCTGCCTCGCAGTCGTTGTCGCCGGAAGCACCGCTGGCCACACTGCCGTCACCAGCATTGCTTCGGAGGCTCGCCTCACGCCCAGCACGTTTAGCCGCCTGTCGGGTCGTCATCCTTACATTGCTGGTTGGCTTCGCCGATCTATCTTTGCGGGGTTTCTTGCCGCTTGTCGCCGAAGCTCTGTCGATCGGCCCGGAGTCTTGGTCGCGCTTGCGCTTGGCTCCGGAAGAGGACGCCCCAAGCAAACTATTCGGTGACGCTGGGCCCTCGGAAGAGCCATCGATGTGGCCGGCGTCTTTTGCCATCGTGGCTGTTGTCTTCTGCAGGTTGTCGCGCAGTAGCTCAAGGTTATGTGTTTCGTGTGAGATAACTGGTGTATCAAAAACAACACCTGTAATATGTGATTTGCTTCAAACTATCGTTTTTCATGGGCGTAGCCATTTCAACTGCGCTAGACGAACAAAGCTGCGACTTCGCACGGAACAGCTATACAAACAGCAGCGCGTTGTGAGCGCACGAGGTGTTTCAGCTGCAAAGATTGATTACCAAGAGTAATTTTGATAAACAATGTAAACAATGTGTCAAGATGATTGTAAAAACGATTTTCGTTAATAGCACGAACGACTGTGAATAGTTGTTACAGTAGCAGGAAGGGTACATAGCAACCAGATTGTGAAGCGCTTGCGGTTATTGCTATAACGCACCAATCTCATGTGCTTGCTGCTCGAATTGTTTCTTCAACTCATTAATCTCAGTAGCAGTGCACACCTCTGAACGCGAATTGTTCTCGTTGCTGTCGCTGTTTGATGCGGCGGACTGTCGGAGATGAATGCGGCGTTCGCGAACGTGCCCATCGGATGGGCCCCATCCGGTACCCGCCGCACTGCCGCTTCAACCCGGTGCAGCACGGCTGTCTGCTTCGGACTGCGGACGGCGATGCGCAAGAAGGCGGGGAGGTTGTAGCCGGGCTTGCCGCTGCGCACGGGTACATCGTGCTTCTTTGCCAGATTGCAGACCTGCTCGCACGTGTCGACGGACATGGTGTCGATTTAGATTCAGGACAGGAAGGGCTTACCGAAGAACTCCCGCGTGGGGAAGTGCTTGGACAGGTGCTGGACGGCGCTGCTGCGCCACCGGGGGGGGGGGGGTCACGTCCGACGTCTGCTGCAGGTAGGCGTCGTCCTTGACCACGGCGGACACAAAGGCCAGCGTCATCAAGGTGTCTGACCACGGCACCTGTTTACGCTTAATCTCGGCGGCGTGCGGGGCGTCGGCGATACGACGCTGCTGATGCGCTGCCCCTTGCACGACCAGATCTTGGTCCAGCTCGTCATGACCCAGACGTTGATGGGGCGAGTCTTGTTGAGCTACTTGACCCACTCGCGCTATTGATTGTCGAGTCCTGGTGCCACCGCGGCTCCACCCACGGCTGCATGATCTTGTTGACGATGATGGTGTGGTCGTCGGGGCACGTGGTCTCGATGTAGCTCTTCATCTGCCCCACGTCCATATTTGTCGCCCGCGGGGTTCGTGGGATTCACGAGGCACGTGAGCGCGGACTTGGGGTCGCTCCACGCGATCATCTCACGGCCGTCATCCTTGCTGGAGCGCTAGCTGCCAGGCTGCACGCTGCGGATCACCAGGTCGATGAGCTCACTGGCGCCGTTGCCCATGAGCAGCAGCTGTAGGTTCTGCTTTCAGCTCTTGGGCTACAGGGACTCGGTCACGTGACTGATGACCGGCTGGAAGTCCGCGGGCGGGTAGTGGTGCACATTGCTCATGGCCTGCGTGGCTGCTTGAGCGTGTCCTGCGCAGCGCCTTCGTGATCTTGCTGCCGAGCACCGCTGATATTGCGGAGTAAAACCCGCGAGTGAAATGTTGCTCAATTGGAGTCTAGATCAATCATTTATCACGGGGATACGGGTTTTACAGTAAGATAATATTGAATGCTAAAGTGATTATTTCTTTTTACCGAATACTATTTATCATGGGTAGTTTGACCTAATGTTGAGTGGATGGGTCAACATACAACCATAATATGTTTACGATAGAGGTAAGAATATAACGGAGGCTGTAACTATTATATTGCACGCCCAATTATTATCGGATTACAGGTGGTATGCGTTATGCAAGGATTACCACCCCTGGGATGGACTCTGGATATAAAACCCAGAGAATTGCATTGCATCTTTTCCCTACAAAAAGAGCATTGCCTCTTTTTTCTTAAAAAAACAGCATTCCAAAAAACAGCATTGCCTCTTTTTTCTTAAAAAAAAACAGCATTGCCTGTTTCTCCTTCCAAAAAACAGCCACGAGCGGCAACTAAATCTGTGTGTCCACAAAGTTTTGGGCGGCGCAAGCTTTGACGTCAGTTGACAAGATGGCGAAAACGAAGACGACGCCAGCGAGCGGAAGCAAGCAGCGCTCCGTCAAAGGTGAGCACAGTGAGAAACATGTGTGTGGGGTAGATGTGCCACTCTACATGAACTTGACACATTGTGCTGTGAATTATGTGAATACTAGCTGGATCTGGTTCGGTCGTTACCAGATCTAAGTCTTCTCGTTCAGGAATGTGAACGTTAATACGTTTTTTCTCTAATAGCCCTGCGTAATCTGACAATTCTTGCTAGCAGGAAGCGGCCTTGAGGGCAGTACGGAGATCGGTAGATCGAGTGCTGCGAGCGCCGCCCAGTGCCGATGGCACATCTTCGCAGCAAGCTTCGACGCACGGTCAAGGAGCCAGTCCCGACAGCAATCCGTCGGCGAGCTCGTCTACCGAAGCGCAGCAGCAACGGACTGCACACGCTCGAAGCGTGAAAGCCGAGAAGATGCAACGCCGTACGAAATGCAGTTTGGTGGTGTATTGAATATTACCGATTGTCTAATGTGCTACATTGTGATTATATGCAGGTCGCGAATGCTGGAGCTGCGTCAACGCATGGCTGCCCATGCGCGTTCGTTTAAACAGCCCAAGCCATCCCCACTGCCAGACAAGTAGCCGGTGGCATCTCCAGCAGCTATCCGGGCGATGTGTGGCTTGCCGAGACAAGATCAATGTGTGAGTTTTCCAAGGTCGCGAAGAAGAGCAATGCGGTCGTCCATGCTACTTCTTATGGCGGTGAGTACAAGTGCCAATGTTAAGAAAGTGCCTTTCGACCATAATTGAATGTGATGTTTGGCTTTGAATTAATTCTGATTTCCCCTACAAATGTATGTCGAATGATGCATAGTTTTAATATAATGTCTCTTGGTCTTGCTGTTATGACTTCCTATCTGCTACCTCGCACTGTGCTTCCAATTGCTCGCACTTCATTTTAGAAACTGACGTCTCCGCGAATACGTGCAAGTTTTTCGACTTCAAACGGAATGTAACAGGCTCGTGATCACTTCTTGTTGGGGAAAGAAGTATGTGTTTCATGTGAGTTCCTCGTTTCCAGCCAATTTGCTTTCTATCTCCACCAATACTGCTTGAATTTTTCCGACTTAACTGAAGTTATATACTGCTGCTGTAGTCTTTGAATTGTTGTACTGTTTTCAGCTGTCATTGCTTCTATTCTGTTTCGCTACGATCAAACAAGTGCCTCTTCAGTCGCCACAGCCGCGCAGCTTAACTGTCTTATGTATACGTTTTGACAATTCGGGGTAATCAACTTAGCCAGTTTACGTTTTGACAATCCGGGGTACTTGTAATCTACTTACAGTTAGCCATTTTAATTCCTCCGTCGCCGCCGATGACGTTTCCTAATCGCTTGAACTACCGCGTCCGCGCCTCCGTGAGCAGAAGCGCCACCAGCACCAGTACCGCCGAGCCGCTCAACAACACGGACGACTACAGGGCCGCCACCCGCGAATACTGGGAAGACTCAGGATCGGTCCTTTTCGTCGCGACGATGGGCTCGTTCAAGAAGGAACACCCGTTCGGTGCGTAGCTCTTGAGCTGGTCGAGACCCCCCCCCCCTACGGTCACAGAATTAAGCCAACGATACATTTTGCAGAGAAGCGCCAAGCCGAAGCCCAACGCATTCGATTCTAGTACTCTGACCGGATTCCGGTGTGTATGCTTTACCGGTATAGATTCACTGGTGATATCTAACTCGTGTATTCTTGTTATCGTGGTGCAGGTGATTTGTGAATAGGCAGACCGTAGCGACATCCCGGACATTGACAAGAAGAAGTACTTGGTGCCGGCGGATCTGACAGTCGGCCAATTCGTGTACGTGATCCGAAAGCGCATCAAACTGAGTCCAGAGAAGGCAATCTTCATCTTCATCAACAGCGTCCTCCCACCCACAGGTATGTGACTATGTTATGCCATTATTTGTGTTATCTAATACGCATCGATCATTTTTTTAAATGTTTTTTTCTGGTTTAGCGGCACTAATGTCGAACATATACAAAGAGCAGAAAGACTGATGGTTTTCTCTACGTACCTACAGCGGCGAAAACACATTCGGCGAATAGGCGCTGTCGGCGTGTGGGGACTCGATTCTGGTTGACGATTTTTTTGTCGTCGCTGTAGTAGGCTTTCTATTCTGCGCTCTCAAGCTGGGAGCCGCTGTATTGACTAATTACTATAATGATTGTACTGCTGGTATTAGTAGCAGCAGATCGAGTGTATTTCGCCTTGCTTTTTCAGTCAACGTTGTGTCACGCTGTGTCGGCGTTGACTTGGATTTACTGGTATGAGCTCACATTCTATGGCCTTAGATCTCAGCATACTAAAGAGCGATGGAAAAGGTTATTGAATCATCGTTACGCAACTCACAAACAGCTACTGCAAGCCGCAGGCTAACACCTCGAGGTTCCGGCAACCTGGCCAACGTTGAAATAATCTGGCCAATTATTTCCGCGTGTTTGGCGCCCCATCTTCTGAATTTCCTTACTCTGGCTGCGCGAATGTTTCAACGGTGACTGCGGGCACCTCAGTATCGGCGGCGAATTGTTGGAAAAGCACTTGAACGGTAGCTGGCGGCAGCGGGCGCGTCGATCGCTCATTCAATTCTAACGCATGGGCTTCGTCACGGCACGATAGCTTAACCGTGACCACCGTTCCCTCGTACCCGTTCCTGGCCCATTCAGAGGTCACCATGGTAATCATTCGCTGCCTATCGGCTGCCGTTAAGTTCATCTCGTCGATGATCACTACATCCGCTGCTTGCAACGACACTCTAACATCAGCTTCTGCCATTTGTCGCCCCCATCCTCTGCGCTCTTCGTGAAATCCCGAGCCGCACACCCGCACTTGGCGAGTGATGCCGTCCGTGTTTCGCTGCCTTTCGAAAGCTTCACGAAATTCCGCTGCCAAAAACCCACTAAACACGCTCTTTCCCGCTCCAGGAAGCCCACAGAGTAGCACCACATACTTCGCATAAGCCCAGGTACTCTCCACAGTGTCCGCTAGAATCTGGTTGATCCCATGTTGCCAGTCGATCGGGGCCTCCATTCTTGTTTGCCGTTGCGAATTCTGTTGTGTTGTCAACTAAGTACTGCTTGGTCAGGGCAGTCGATCACCCCCCCCCCCTCAATCACGCCAAGGTTGCCCCCCCATTGACCAAAAGAAAACTACCGTGAAAGAAAAAATTTCACTCCTATCAGTGAAAGTTCGCTGAAAAGCACGGCACCCAGTACAGTACTGGGTTTCGTCTTAGTCATATTCATATAGAACTCACACAGCGCGCCCCAAACTGCAAGTACTTAATCGGATTCGTGGGTGTGGCGACCTGATCCTGAGTTGGGGTGAAGTGTACGCGTTGTTGCCGGTGTAGCAGCACCCTGGTCTTCTTTAGGCACTGACCTGTTGGTGTTGCACACTGCACAACACACTAAACTTGAGGATTCTTGAGCACGATGAAATAGCAAAACATTTTATTTTATTTCAATGAAGAAGGCTGGCAGGAACTTCTTAGCTGTACAACAATTCAAAGACTACAGCAGCAGTATATAACTTCAGTTAACTCCGAGAAATGCAAGCAGTATTGGTGGAGATACCAAAGCGAATTGGCTGGAAACAAGGAACTCACATGAAACACATACTTTCCTAAAACTGTGATTTGCTACCATCAGACCCTCCGAATAAATAACTGTATTGCAATTTTTACGGTATTGGAACTTGAAAATAACTTATTCTGACAAAATTTGCGTAACGTAAAATTATTTATTACCCACAGCTTCGTAAATTATTAGTAATTTCGCGTCGCTCGATTTTTCAGCCGCAAAGCATACGCTTTCGCATCATCACCACGGGATTTTGCCAGTGAATCGGGAGGCGGTTCTCTTTCTGAAGGAGAATAGACGCTTCTGGAGTTCTAGCACGGTAGTGAAGGTAGCTAACTCTGACTTGCAATAGATGTTCTGGTAACTGATATTGCTTAGCATTGCCAGCTCACCAGCAATAATTATTTTTCAGGAAGAGTGATCTTGATGCAGTAACTTATTTTCTAGGCTCATGGCAATCCGTATGAGGCGGTATTATCGGAAGGTCTGGCTACCATCGACAGCAGATTACCAGAACAACAACATGTAGACAACAAGAAATATATTGCGCCCTAGTTGCATTGTAACTACTAGCTAACAGGCAGAAGTAAAAACTAATCGAAAGGCGCCAGGTGGTCATTAGGTTGCACGACTTGGCAACTAGGCTTACGCCCCAGTAAGAGGCGCATCGTGAAAGCGGAATCCGTTGAAGCGAGTCAGGTGGTGGCGAACCGCTATGGTCCCGGAACCCCGGAACGTGCAATTCCACGCAAAGCAGAATGGGTCGTCCGTCCGAGCAGTGTCATTGACCGTTGGGACGATAATGGGCTGATGATTCTCGAGACGGTCCGACGTCGGCGTGTCGAGGTATGCATGAATGCACACGTTGTTGGTGTCGTTGCCGACCGGGGCAAAAATCAAATCGCCACGATAAACGAATACATCACCTTTGTTCAGCTTGATCTCTTTGCGGTTGGACCGGAGAGCAACGTTGTGGTTCCAACCATACACGTAGAAGCACGTGTCGTCATCCACAGCGACAACCATTCCACCAGGAATAGCGGCAACATCGAGGGGATCATCACCTGGTCGAAACTCGCGGCGCACAGGTAGGTCACCCATGCCAGCAGGTATCTTCACCCAGCGCAAATCGTTGGCTTCCGAATCAGGGATGAAAGTCTTGTAGAATCGTTGCAGCATGCGCGCCATGGTGCGTGCCTCTTGATCAGGCACTGGAGACTGAAGACGACCTCGATCCTCCATGATGTTGTCAAGGATGTCGGTGAACCAGATGTCGACGGGGCGGGCCATAGCTCTCCACGCGTTCGCTTGCTCTTCGGCCACAGCGGCGAAGAAGATGATGCTGCCATCCGAAGCAAACTTCTGACGAATGTTCATGGCGGCGATGATGCGTGGGGGCGGGGGGGGGGGGGTGAGCAGTGCGTGGCGAATTTGAAAATAAGCGCTGATTCTTGCTTATACTTATGCCCGAGACCTCAAGAGACTCGAGGGTGGTCATTTTTCAAGGTTTTCATGCAAACCAGCTATCAGGGCAGTGCTGCATATCTTATCTGAACCACACTACATATACAAGAGCGCACTGAAGGATTATGTACCTATTGGTCAGCTGAAAATGGAATGCTCCATGGCAGCACCTCTGGCTGTCCGTCGAAACATTGCTGAGCGCTTGGTTAGGTTCAAGCGGTTACAGTTCGTAGGTAGGTCGTCTCTCGTACCCATTGGTCCATCGAAAAAATAGTGAGCCATGACATCATTGCCGTCGTAAGCTACAATTCGTGCTAGCGGACACGAATAAATCTATTAACCTAGACATTAGGCATCCTAGAAGATGTATAATGTGGTGTTTGTGCCATATAACTTATAAATCATTACAGCTATCGACGATTTCAATCGCCGATGACGGTACTTTTCCTCAGCTACAAGACTTAGCAACGCATAATTTATTGTGTTTTTCTAAGGATGAAGTCTTAGCTAGATTTCGTTCGTAGCGCATCATGCGCTGCGCCTGCACCCATTGGTCCTCCGAAAAAACAGTGATCCATTGGGCTTGGCGAACCGTCGTGGGTGAGGTGCGCATGCACCCACTTGGTCCATCGACAAAGCAGTGATCCATTGGGCTTAGAGAACCGTCGTGCGTGAGGTGCGTTCGTTTGCTAGAGTGCACGCAGTCTAAGCGCGCCTAACGCGTAAATACCCTGCAGGCGAGGGTGAAATCTAGTTGTATAAGTTCCATATAGGATATGTACCCCGACCGGAAGGGAGCTTCATTCGGCTTTAAATATATGAGTTTCATGTGTGTATGCGTAGTCCTTTGGCATGGCGAAACCCACGACAGAAGATTCTCTAGAGATGCTCGTGTGTGCGAGAGGGGGGGGGGGCTGTTGGTGCCCCCCAAGAGGCTTGAGTCTACCATGCAGAGGCTCGTATCTCAACTAGAGCGCCAATACTGTACAGTATAGTACAATACAGTGCAGCGTGATCCACGATGGGTTTAAGCATGAAATATGGAAAACCGCATGCATAAGCCCGTTCGACTCCGAGTGCCATTGTGATTTTTCTAAGATGGTGGGAAAGCCACGTCGCGAGTCTGTCAAGGTGGCCATGAAGACCAGCCCGCGTATTTCAAAGCGGCACCAGGATGACCCTGGGGGCCCTACCAGCAGTACCAGTACGAGTGCAGAAGTGGTGTCAACAAAATCAACGCCATATCAACGCATGCGAGAGCTGCTGGGGGCAAGGGCTGTTGAGGCAGACCAAGGAGCGACAGTGGTCGACAGTGTCGAAGGTACGACTCACGAATGGTGAATTTGGTATGATTGATTATTTGACCTCATTCGGCAGGTCTACGGGAAGTGCTTCGGAGGAAGGAACCCACGTTCAAGCTCTTGCTGCGGATGAAGCTGCTCTGGATTTCGGATCATGCGTACGGGCAGTGGAAGCTGATTCGCATGCACTTTGTGGACGCTCAGGCACCTGAAACGCTGGATGATATGCTCAGTGTACGTTGACCTACAATGGTTTTGCGGCTTGACTGCTACTAACTTATTTGTATTCTGGTAGGTTTTTAAGGTGCCATACGAAGCTAACCGGCAGGACATTGACTCGCTGCTTTTGACTGCCACGCTTTGGAATCTTGAAAGTGATTCCGAGCTTCTTCCATCGCCTGGGACCATTGTCGACATCAACGAGTACTCGAATCTACAGCTATACAATGACACGCAGTGTCAGCTCACGACCCGCCTCAGCCAGTTAAGCTGGGAGCAGGCCAACGTAGAAGTGCAGTTGAAGTAGGCTCGATGTAAATAATGCATCTGATTCTGGTCTGATTCACAGGGTCATATGGATACACTATTGCGACCTTCCACCACTTGAATCATTGACAAAGTCGCAGGGAGGAGAGTAGGTGGGAGAATACGCTGGGCTTGCAAGCTACATTGGCATTATACGCACTAACTTCGTCTGTGCGCATCGACTAGATGACAAAACAACACGGCTCAACCAACTACAGTATCGGCGAGATGAGACACTTGCTTGAGCTGGTGCAGGCAAGCCTACCAGCTTCGAGGGCTGACTGGGAAGCTGTAGCTGCGGATTACAACGCGGTGAAGGAACCCCAATGGAAACGGAGAGATGCGATGAGCCTGAAGAGAAAGTTCCGTAGTATGAGCTTGGCTTCACACCACGGCGTCGGCGAGGCGCGTGCGCACCTTGCCAGTGCAGCAAGCCGAGTACAGCAACAGATGAAACTGCACAGGACCCCGCCGCGACTGCAGAAGATCGCGCAAACCCTCTGCCAATGCGAGAGTCATGCCGGAATGGAACCGAATGGTATGTTGTCGCCAGAGCTGTTGGTCCAAGCGCCAATTTCACGCCCCGTTCGAGATGTTGAGCAACAGTCACTTTGCCCAGAGGACACCGTTGCGCGAGAAGAACGTCACCCAGAACTCGATCAGGTGCAACTACTCGTGCATCGCCAGTATAAGTCTAACCGAAGGGTGGCCCGTCGCCACCACAAAGAGCTACTACAGTGCATGCGTGCGTTGAAGGTGTCTCTGGAGACGTTCGCCTACCGCCAGAAGTAGCATAAAGTATCTGAGGAAGCATGACTTACGGTATACTTTGTGGTCCAATAAAAACAACATGAGCCAGCACATGTCCCCTGCTTGCTACTTTAATGGTCCGAAAAATATATAACGAGCCAGCTCATCACTTCTACGACTTGCATTCATCATGGAGGCCAATGCATCGCCGTATCGCCCTTCGTTCATCACTTCATCATTTGCCCGGTCAGTGCAAGACATGCCTGGGCGAGGCAAAGAGGCACAAGGTCTCGGCAAAGGCGGCACCAGGCGTCACCGCAAGATACTTCGAGATAGTATTCAAGGCATCTCAAGACCGGCTATCCGCAGATTGGCTCGCCGCGCTGGTGTAGTACGAATATCTGGACTCGTCTACGATACTACACGAGCAGTACTACGAGTCTACCTGGAGAATCTCATTCGAGATGCTGTGACCTACACGGAGCACGGAAACAGAAAGACCGTAACTAGTTTGGATGTCGTATACGCCTTAAAGCGTCAAGGGAAAATGATTTACGGCTATGGCAACGAGACTGTCTACTTGTAATACATGATTGTCTCAAATACATACTTCACTCGTTGTTTAAGTTTTTGTGGCTACCGGTATCCGGATCGCCTGGTATACATGAACAACATAAGATAAAGCAAGATTTGCTTGTAACATTTGGTTTTTTAAAATGATTTTTTGCAGCGGTGTCCGGCAGCGTGGCTGAAGCTGGTGATGGCGTCCGCGCTCGCTCATGACATGCTGCGGCTGCCCACCAGCAAGGTGAGTGGCTGTTGGTGATGTGCATGGCGGAGATGGAGGTGCTAACGATTGCTATGTATTGTTGTGGCTATGATTCTTGTAGCAGTATCCGGCAGCGTGGCCGAAGCTGGTGATGGTGTCCGCGCTCGCGGATGGCAAGCTCCGGCTGCCCACCAGCAAGGTGCGCGGCTGTTGGTGACGTGCATGGCGGAGATGGAGGTGCTAACGATTGCTATGTATTGTTGTGGCTATGATTCTTGCAGCAGTGTCCGGCAGCGTGGCCGAAGCTGGTGATGGTGTCCGCGCTCGCGGATGGCAAGCTGCGGCTGCCCACCAGCAAGGTGCGCGGCTGTTGGTGACGTGCATGGCGGAGATGGAGGTGCTAACGATCACTATGTATTGTGGTGGCTATGATTCTTGCAGCAGTGTCCGGCAGCGTGGCCGAAGCTGGTGATGGTGTCCGCGCTCGCGGATGGCAAGCTGCGGCTGCCCACCAGCAAGGTGCGCGGCTGTTGGTGACGTGCATGGCGGAGATGGAGGTGCAAACGATTGCTATGTATTGTTGTGGCTATGATGCTTGCAGCAGTGTCCGGCAGCGTGGTTGAAGCCGGTGATGGCGGCCGCGCCACAAATGCCGAGCTGCCGTCACCGAGCAGGTGGTTCATAACCCCGGAAGTGGCAGGGCGGCGATGTCGCTACTAATCGAACAATACACTTTGTTGAATTAAGTTACCCCGTTGTTGTCTTTCTTATATACAACTTATATGTGGCAAACCAGCATTGCCTCTTTTTCCTGAATAATACAGCAGTGCAGCTTTGATTATTTGAAGATCAGCTTCTGTGAATCATAACGACTGTCAGTCCTAATGATAACGCTGTCAACATTGCCTCGGCTTGCAAAGTTGCTGCGATCTTGCCGTCATTGCTCCGTTCTATGTTTCGAGTGACTATAGCTATCGCTCAGCAGATCGGGGCACATAAGATGAAGTTCGAGCAAAACATTGTTGGGTTTATTAGCGCTTGAAACAAGTAACCTCGTCCTAGGTGTCGATTGCTTACTGTGCTGGAGGTTAGCGATCGCGCATGAAGAGTTTCAGCTCGATAAAGTAGTTATGCAGCCGGTTTCGGAAGTTGCTGCGCCAGATCTCATAGTACTCCATAAAAGTGTGCCCTGGGATGTCATGGCCAACAGCGTTAGCACGTCCCAAAAGTATGGTCGCTTCGGCTGGACCACGTGGGCATTCAAACGCAGCAACTTCAAGCTTGTCTGGACGTATGTGGAGATCCAGATAACGCTCGAATTCGTGCTCCCGGAGGTTGGTGTTGTCAACGATGACAATATCGACGCCTCGGTCCAGGTCGCGCTCCAACGCTTCGCGGCACTGCGTGTAGCATGTTTCATGCGCTTCATGGAGTCGATTCCGATCGAACACGTAGACCCCCCCACGCTGGAAAAACTGGTCGGCAGAGCAGATAAGCGTGCGCAAGCCGACCTGATCAGCATATTGAGCAACCTCTTGTGCAAACGTCGACTTGCCACTTCCTGGGAGGCCCCTCATGATCAGGAACAATCGAGGCCGGTGATCCATGTGTTCGCGATACCTTTCACAGTGCGCCCTGTAGTCGTCGACGACTTGGTATGCTTTGCGCTCCATTCTTGACAGTTGGTAAATGAGGTCGTTGAAGTAATTGTGCAAGCTCCTTTGCAAATAATTCTCTTGAGATCTAATAGCTAATTTCAAAATTGATTCTCTTGAGATCTAATAGCTAATTTCAATATTGATTCTCTTGAGATCTAATAGCTGATTTCAAAATTGCCGTGAGCGCCAAGGAAGAAGACCAAGGATGATGGGAGGGATGCGCCTGGTCTGTTTAGGCTGCTCAGCGGCCTCAAATGGATCATTTACTTCAGTCTACTTCTCTGGTCCACCGTACTATTACCATTTCATATATTTTACAATAACTTTTGTACTTATACTTTGCTTTCAACAAAAAGACCACCTAACGAGAGCTTATCTTCACGGATACAAACCCTACATTTCTGAGCCAATCACCATTCGCACAGAATCAAATAACTTGACCAATTAAGCCAATATTTTGGACATGGATTGGCCGATACGGCATTATGTGGGTCACATAAAACCTCAATGTGGTAATAGTACGGTCACCAGAAAAGTACTATTTTATTTTTTACTATGTGTATTTTTACTATGTGTATGTGTTTAAACCACAAAGCAAAGCAGGTTCTTACGAACTACGTTTCCCCCCGGGCGCGCCCGCCCGGGCGTGCTAATAGTGGAGTTGAAAAGTGAGACAAAAGCGAAGTAAGCCGAGCATCTTGGTTATTTTGGGGGTTTAGGGCATTGGGGCCAGTGGGTTCTTCCACCCCCTACCGGTAGTGCTCTTACCGGTGCTGCGCTGCACAGTGAGGAAAGAGCCGATGCCACATGGGAAAGAGAATATGCTCGCGTTCAATGCGATGCCGACCATGAAACCAACTCGCAGGCGCTTGACGATCTGCACCAACGCCCCCGCCATGCTGTTTCAACGGCATAGTGGGCGGCGAAAGTCTACCACCGCTCGACTGCAATTAGTTCAGCGGTTAGACCCCATTACGGACAGGCGATCGGAGAACAACGCTGCATTGCGCCTCAACGCTCACTGCACGTACGCAAAACTGTGGAAAGGACTCCGCCAACTCATGCAGTTGGCGGAGTCCTTGGTGAAATGACCGCGTTCAGCTAGCACTGGTAGGTTTTCACTGAACGCTTCCGAGCGAGCTACTGGCATGCAACCAGTGAGAACTGATACCGGTAGATCCTACCAGAAGGCTCATCTTCTGGACGATACGGTAATGTTTAAGGCCTACAACCAGTTTCGTGTTTCCAACCAGTTTCGTATTTCCCTTTTTAACCAATTAAACTGCGTTAATATAATTTTGTCGCATGCCTATTCGCTAAAAATTTCTAGAAGCTAGCAAATCTCATGCGAGACTTGTTCGGAGAGGGAGACTATATACTAAATGCAAGTAAATAACGCGACACGAAACTGGTTGCCACGCGTTTTTAGTCGGTTTAGTGGTTGGAGCCTAATGGTGGCCTCATAGTGGATGAAATGCTGCCGACATGCACACAAATAGGTCCGTTTAATGGGCATTTCTAGTGGTGCCTATTTAATACCAATGCCTAGTAGATATCGAGTTGTCGACACAAATCGAAATGGGTTCAGAAAAAAACACGAAACAGGTCATCAACCTTACTAGGAGTCCGGGGCCTTAAGTGAAATCTCAATGCTTGTGCCAACTGAACTCAGTTGAGATTAAGAGAAGCACGGCTCGAAGCCAGCTATCCATATACCCTATCATAGGGTCATGTTGGAGAGACTGCATTCCCCGTAATGCGCTCGTCCTGGCTTCTATGAAATGGTGAGTGACGGATGGGTTTACCGCCCTGTTCGCAGGGTGAAAGGGCTTTCCCCAAATCTATATAATTCTCTTGAATTCGTTGGCGTCCGACCTTCTGTTTGTATGAAAACTTTTGCGTTTCCTGTGCGTGTGTGCGCACACGATTTCGTTTAACCCTCGGTGATCTTTCCATACTAGAGGAGCATCCGCGAGCGGTTGCTGAACGGGCGACTTCCAGAAAGTATGTGTGTGCACACAATTTCGGGCGACGCCCCCTCTCTCTTGCGAAAGATCAGGCAACATGGCCAAGATGAAGTCGACGACGGGCACCGGCGGCAAGCAAAGAGCGGTGAAAGGTAGTGTATGTCTGTTCTGGCCTGCCTACTGTTGAACAATGGTCATCTAATGCCCCGATTGCTTGGACTGTAGAACGAGGAGGAGAGAAATTATCCGCGACAATCGTCGGTAAGGAGCAAATGAATGCGGTTAAAACAATTGTGTTGTCAAATCTAACTCGGCAGCGCGCTGCATTGTGTGACTAGTTCGTGCATGTCGTAGAAGTGGTGCGTCTGAGAAGGACGACATACATGCCAGAACCTCGAATACGCCAAAGCGTGAGATACCGAAGGACACTACGAAGGACAAGTGTAAGCGTGCAGCGGAGCAAGCACGTGCCGCTTATGCAAGGGCTGCGAAGGAAGTTAAAACGACTCACCGTACGTGATATTTTGCTTTGCTAGGATCGACAGAATCACAGCTACTTGTTGACATTTGCATGCAATGTTCTATTGCCAAGGCCATGAAGTGAAGGCGCTACTCATAAGGCAAGCGGCGCATGCTCGAACTTTCAAAAGCTGTAAGAGCAACGAGAAGCGCAGTAAAAGCCCGGCCAAGATAACCTCAACGGAATAGGCTCACAACTCATGCATAGTATGCAAGTCACGTAAGCAATTCGACAAAATGTTATATTGATTGTTTCCTATTCACTCAGTGTTTGGTGACGAGTTGCCGGCGGCAATTACAGCTATGTCTCTTGCATTCTGCTGAGGTAGGACTTGTGCCTTTACGAGCAAGGGCAAGTAGTAACATGTTCATGTAAAGCTAGAAAAGCTATATCAACGCTCACAGATTGAATTGAAATTTTGAAATGCAGTGCTTAGCAGTCCTACCACACGGCGTCCTTTACCAGTTTTTTTTTTCGAGTCTGCTGAGCAGTCCTTGAACGCGGCGTCCTTCACGCGTTACTTGTCCGAGTCTTTTGGCTGGGTTGCTTTGCCCAGCTTGGCTGTCTTGAAAGCGCGTGCGTGCGCAGCTTGCTGCACACGCAACTCGTGCACTTCTTTGCCTGGACATCGGCGTATCGTTAGATTAGATCGCATACCACGCATGTAGGTAGATAAGCTAGTAAATAGGCGGCATAAACACTTACGGTGCGCTTGCTTCTCAGCCTTCGCCGCGCGTGCATGGGCAGCGCGATCCGCTGCAGTGCGAGGCGGAGTATCCGCACCATTGCCTGCCTTGCTGGGAGCGGCATCGGAACCACCACCCTTCGCGGCACCTCCGCCTGCCTGGCTCGGGTTGGCATCGCGATTATCGGCCATCTTGTTATCCCGGCGAAGTCCTTCGCTTGAAGCCCGTGCAATGTCTGTAAGCATGTGCAGTCCAAACAAAATACATTGGTAAAGTGGAATATACGTGCCGCGTTACGTTTAGCTCAGCTTTTCATCTTACCTTGCGCTGATTCGAATCGGGAGATAGCTGCAGCACACGCGGAAGCTCGCCCTGCAGTAGTTGAAATTTACTCGTTAGCCATAGATATCAGCCCCTGTCGTTTCCGCGGCGTACCTTTCAAAACTCGCTGTTTGCAGTCTGTTGCCGTTGTCTTCTTCGGCTTCGCCATCTCTGTTACAGTTGGATTTGTCTTGATTGATTGATTTGTCTTGATATGTAGTTATTGACCTTTCGTAGCGCGCGCTCCATAAATTGGGTGACTCACCCATTTTTATGGGATCGGCATCATAGCAACTCAAAAAGACTGAGATCAGGGGTTAACAGTAGCACCCCAAAACTTGGTGCTAATATTATTGGAACTACCAGAGCATTAAGATTGGAGAGATACTAATACTAGTAGAGATAGTTCACGACGCCAAACGTGGCGGCCGGGAGTCATTCCTACATGACGGGCATGTCCGACTGCATTCCATGGATGTCGGTCTTCGTACACGTGCAGGTCTTCTTTGGACTTGAAATGTTTACAGTGATGTTCGTCCACGCACCAACAATTGGGTAATAGTAGTAATAGCAATTCTAGTAGTACCACCCCACTACTACTCAAGCTACATTGGTCACCGAGATAGATCCGCACCCAAAACATCTTGCACATTGAATATTCGCATCGCTTGTCATTTAATAGGTAGTGACTTTATTGATACGCTAACGAACTCATGAAATTAAAAATAAAATGTCACGGCGTGTCCACACACGCTACAATGATCGCGCTTGGCCTCATCGCCTTCCTTACAATCACTCATGCCAGAGTCAATGCATCGTTTGCTGTGCTTAGACGCCGTTTCAAGAATGGTGCTCTTCCTCCAGGCGTACCTGAGTGCCTCCTTGAGATCCACTTAAACTAGAATTACAAGGTGAGGACCGAGAAGGGTCGTTCAACGCATTACTTGAAGAGTACTATAGTATCGAGTTGATGATGTTAAAGTAGCACTTGTATTGACTACCGTACTTTACGCTAGTAGTACTACAACCCTAACAAATCTGGTAGTAATATTTGTGCGGAGAACTATTTCAGCTAAAATACTACTAACTCCTGACTGAGATTATCTATACTAAGAGCAACGAGAAGCGTGCGGTGAAAGCCCGACCAGGACAAACTCAACACAATAGCAGCAACACTCATGCATAGTAGGCAAGCCACGTTAGAAATTCCACGAAATGTTTTATTGATTGTTACCTATTCACTCTCAGTGCTTGGTGGCGGCTTGCCTACGGCAAGTTCCATTGCTGCAATATGTTCGTTCAACATCTGAGCACTAACGTCCTTTCTAATCTGTACGAGGCGTTCAATGTAGAATCGCTCCGGCACCTCATGAAACTCTCGGCTTCGACGTCTTTCCGCTTCTAGAGCTTCATTGTTTCTCCTCGCACGTTCTCGTCGATATGCCTGCATTCTCTGTAGGCAGCTTTCACGCTTTGAGAGATGGGCTACGTCGGTAGCAGCACGTGAAGGGACCGACTCAGCACTCCCGCCCGTATCATCGCGCTCGGAGCGTGATCGTTTGGGCTTGCGAGACGCGGAATGCGCTTCAGATACTTGTAGGCGCTTGCCACTACGTCGCTTGGATTCGGCTGGGGTAGGACTCGCGCCGTTGAACATTTGAGTTGGATGTCGGGTTCGTGTAGGAGTCGCGAACGCACGCGAAGCACTGTCGATCGAACTCTCTGGGGAGGGGCTGCAAACGCGCGGTGTCTTCATGCTGTTTACCTGCAACAAAGCAAAATGAAAAATGCTTTGCCGCTCATCCTAGGCGACGTCTAAGGGGCCTTTTAAGGTGTTAGCGGATACAAGAGCTATGAAGGTAGCCAAAATAGCAGATATCAAAGAACGAGGGTTTATCGTGGTTGTTGTGACTGATTATGGGCTAGCGCCTCTTGCCTCATCAGGTCTTCTACAGCAAGAGCTATACTTTTTGTGCTACTTACAGCACAATCTATTCGCTCTTCCTCGTAAGAAAATAATGCACACTGGTCGCGTGAGGTTGACAACTTGTTGAGCGATAGTGGTGATGTAAGGACAATGTCATCACGGCAACGTACTCTAGAAAGTGCCACGTAGGCAAAAGACGCATTCGGAATAGATGTTGAATGGAAAACAATCTTCGCGCACGTGAGACCTTGAACCTTATGAACTGTAATTGCATATGCCAGACGCAGAGGTAATCCTTCGCGAAATACAGTTAAATCACTTGTTTTTTTTGCTCCAGCTCAGCTTTCTAGGAAGAATAGGCACAATGTTCGGCGTGTTAGGCAGAAATGAAGGACCAAAGTACGGATCTGTAATTTGGACGAGTATTATAGGCAAGGGTGAATCACTACAAAAGATGAAGTCGTATATGATCCCGTTTGTACCGTTGCAGAGTCCTGCTGCTTGCTCCATGTTATAGGTTAATGTTACCGGTGCACCGACAGCTAGGTGTAACTCGATACCAACTACTCTATCTCGATTTGAATTCGCTACTTCAGCTTCCTCCATCAGTGCATGTACAGAATCGCCTGAAACAGACCGTTGTTTAGCAAGACGCTTAAGCTGAACGGTGTGTTTGGACCGGATATTTAGGTTTGGAGATGTACTTTTGTGCAAGCTGCTATGATTACCTGCGGCGACATCAGCGTTCAAATGTGCAATATGTTTGGCTGTAGGAGTCCAATTTGGCATCTGGTTCTGTTTGAAGTACCGAGTATTAAACAAATTGATATCTTCTTGTGTAGCACATTTGCGCCGTAGCCGGCTTAATGCATCAAACCACTCAGGGTCGTTTTCCCCCCTGTTTTGGCTCGTTAAACGACAAACTAAAGGAATTTGTTCCCAAATCTCTCGACCAAGTTGCTGTATTGCGTTTTTAATTCTAGAATGAGGTGTAGATAATGAATAAGGAATAACTGGATCTAGCTGAGCTGAGTCTCCTGTAAATATAACATCACGCCCTCCGAATGGTAAGTGTCTGCATTTTGGCCAAATTTCCTTCATCCGTTGATCGATCCAGTATAGCATTCCACATGAAATGACACTAAATTCATCTATAATGACAAGATGAACATCCTGGTATTGGTCTTGCAAGCGTTTAAGTGCAGCGGGTCCACCTTTTACAGTAGATAATGGGCTATACGAAACAGAAAACGCACTACGAGTAAACATTGAAAGGTTTAGAGCCGAGCATATTGTTTTGCCCTTTATATTAAAGGCTGCAGTGCCTTGGTGAGCTAATAACAGTACACGTTGTGATGTCCTCCGTGATGCCGAGTGTTCACCGAATACGTTATGTATATCTTTCACTATGTGTTTGATGAGCCAGCTTTTTCCAGACCCTCCCTCTCCATGTATGATCATATTCATGAGCTCACATGAGCTATTGTTGATATACGCATGATAACGTTTGCGTGATTGGTTCATGGCTAGCGCAAACGGGGTCCATTGCGAATCATGCATAGTCTCTGAAATCAAATCATCATCGGGACTACCGATCGGATATTTGTAAAGTGCTTTGGGTCTACCATGCTTTGATATTTTGTAGCGATCATTTGTAGTTTCATGTTGCAGTTTAAGCCAAGGTCTTACATAGCTTTTTATGAATTCTCGAGCTTTTTTCACATCCTCATCTGTGTATGTTTGTTTGGATACCCAGCTGGTTACGCTAGTATGTTCTCCTCCCGACGGGATTTGCTGTTGTTGGACATTCTCATCATTGTCCTGATCTACAAATACATATTCTGATGCTGGCAAGGAAGTAACTACATCATGAGATTTTGAATGCTTTAATATTTCAATGTTATGCTGTCGCGAGAGGGTCAGCTCCGCTTCCTGTCTCAACTCACTAATCAAAGACTGTTCTTGCTCCCTTTGAAAACGTACAATGCAATCCTCATCGGTACTAGGAAGGTCGGACAAATCTCGCCAAGGTTTATGCAAAAATATTTCAGCAAAGCAAAAGTGTGGATTCGTTGAATCCGGAGCTATCCAGGGGGAGCCGCGGACGACATGAGGCTTAGAACGAAGTTCGATATAACCTTTCGAATTTATTATTTTCCAGTACGTATCAATATTTACCGATGATACTGTTTCGACTATTTTATACTTCTCTACAAACGTTGCTAGACTCATTTCGTTGAAAGGGGGCTCCTGTGGCCGAGCCATGTAGGCCGCTTCAACCTTTTCGATTCTTGTTTCTTCAGTACGATCATTTATGACATTAGGATCTAAATCAGTCGCATCAACTCTGTAATATCTCAAACTATGCCTCATCACTTTCAATCGCGTAACTTGTCTGGATTTGCCATACAGTGGCAGTTCTCGAAGGAGAATATAAATTGCTTCCTGGGCACTGACCTCTCGAATAGATATAGTTGCATTTGCTACTCGCTTAAGGATGGCATGGTTAGGAAGATTTTTATCGCACCGTTTCACAGCAGCTGCAATAGTCTTCTTAACCTAAGTGTATCTGGTTCTGCCTTGCTTACATATGCAGCTGTGTACTCAGCCGCTCCATAGGCATTGCCAATTAACTGAATATCCATGTTGGCCCTCCAGACAGAAAGCAGTGAAGGACAGTCCCTCTTCAATTGAATTTTAATTGACGGAATACCATCTGATGCTGTATCAACAAGGATTTCGGTATGCCTTTGTAGATCTTTTGGATAACCAAATCGACATTCATTTCCAGATTTTCTGCACCGGGAAGCTGAAGTACAAATGTGCTGCTGGACTCGTTGTACTACACGAGACAAATCACATTCCCACTCGCGCGTATTAGTTCGTGGGGGTCTAGTAGATAGTATATCAAGTTTTGCACTTCGTTCATTTGTACACGTCAAACATGTACATTTATCGAGTTCACTAGAAGATTTTGAGGACACCGAAATTATGCTGTCAATATAGGCAGCTAACTTTGTACGACCCAGTTCGGTTTCTGATATCGAGGAGCGTTGGTTATCCAAAGAAGAGCATGCATATGGGGGGATCCACGCTGTTGGAATTCTACGCGCCAGAAATAATCAGAGATTTCCCCAAGGGGTTTACCCTTGCCACAAAGTATAGAAGCAAAAAATGCGTCAAATCGCCAGTTGAAGTGGCGGGCAGCAGTGTCAGGAGTTTTATTTAGATATCTACGTCTCTCTTTGCTACTTAGGTGTCGAGCTTGTTCTAATGTTAGTGCAGGATTACACGCTCGAAAAAAATCAGGCCACACTGTATCAGCTGCACTTAGAGTTAAAACAAATGTGGGCCATCGTGATGGGAGTACACGGTTGCCCAGCATGCTCATTAAATCATCTCTAACATTGGACCAGTACAACCCGCTCCCGCGAACACCGCGAAAGTACGGTTTTAGCGACTCGAGCATTTCCATGGCAGCACTTATATCGTTTTTAATGCCATCAGAACATCCTTGAACTAAGTTGGGGTTATCAATGTTATGTTTATTAGGAGATGTACCAACTCGACGCACGAGACCGTCAATCTGTCTACGTTGAATTAAGTTCAAACAGAAAAACTTAAAGTTACTGTGAGTAACAAATCTTCTATCGTGCCACTTCATGATATGCGCACAATACTCTGCTAGCTTATATTCATGTTCACGCTGTTCATGTTCATGTCCGTCATCATCAACCAAGGGATGTAATCCACCTTCTCCTGTAGGAAACAACGTAGGAAAACAGTTTTGCACAAGCATTTTAGTGGTGTACTCGTTTATGAGATCTTCACTACGATTCAGCTCACCCGTAGGATAGATAGTTTTTCCAGCCGCTGTATTAACTGCACGATCAATTTTTTCAGCTTCGGTTTGGTCGTCTGTTTGATCGGCTTCTAGATCAAACGATTCCTCAATGTAAGATGAGTTACAGGGTTGTATTGCATTATTTGAATTTGATATTTAGCTCTCAAAAGCTAAGTTAGACTGAGGCCGGGAAGCTTGGGATGAGGACGGATCGTCCTCATCGAGCACGTTCGGGACACGAACATCTGAAGCACAGGTGTTTTCCAGCTCAGTGGCTTCTTCATCAGTCAGAGTGATACTTGGAACGTTTACATCGAGATCCGTCTTTGACAATTCGTCAAGATTTCCCTCTGAAATTGTAACATTCTTGTAAAGTGGATTGTTCACAATTAGCCAGTTCAATGCGCTTCGAATAACGTCGGGTCGGACCTTGATAAAATTTGTACCATCGTTTCTCTTAGACCTCAGTAGAACAACTCCAGACTTTGATAGTGGCCTAGGCAAGGACAGGGTCACTTCACTCACGTTATTCCAATAATTAACTGCGTTACCTCTGGTAAACTCCTGTTGATCTTGGTACAAATTCATGCAAGTTGTGAATGACACACCAAGTCCAATCAATCGAGCCTCCATGCGATTCAGGACTGCTAGTTCTCGAGGAATTGGTGCAATTCGAAATCCGCTTGCTCGACAAAACTTAGGGGTCTCGTTTGTCGAAAGAGATAGATGACAGCAGCTGCACATCCATATGAAGGAGACGCCATCTTTGTCTGGCTGTGTGATAGCGTCGATAATTGGTTCACAAACACCATTTAAGTTTTTTAAAGCAGCAAAATACTGATGGTTTGGTTCATAACGTTTTCTTGTCATGCGGGCACCTTTGGAAAGCTCTCCGCAGCTCCCACATATACGTAAGAAAGTATCATCAATCAGTTCGAAGAATGCTGCATATCACATACATGTCAGAACTGTTCACGATCCGAACATACATATCCATGAACATTGACTTACACTGGATGTCAAAATCTTCATCTTCTTGTTGTTGTTCACATTCGACGCCTCGTCTTCGCTTCTTCCGATGATCAGGCCAGTTTTGAGCGCTAGCATTACGCTTTTGCGTATCCTCCGCGCGTTGAATGCGAGCATCTTGATCAGCAAATTCGATGGCTTCCAATGGTCTTACTTGTACAGCTGTCGTAGTCGCCGCGCGGCGGGTTGTGCCTTGCTTTAGCTTCTTTATCACTCGTTTCGCAGCATTCGACTTACGGGCTTTAGAAGCAGGATTCTCAACCCTTGTCATGGTGCACTTTTGCAGAAATGATCATCGCAAAAAATAATCCATCCGTCCTCCAGCCAACAACCAATTATTGCAGGCACACTTTACAGTGGAACGCACCCGGTCCATCACAGATAACGGCAAGTGCCGTTGGATCACGGCGCCGTGTGCAGCACTGCTACTGCATGACAGTCTCTTATGACGAAACCGCAAAAACGAATCGTAGCATCCACGGTCGTGAATGTACCAATAGCCCAACTTCAGTGCAGGTTCAATACAGGTACTCCTGTGTAATCTGAACATGATCACCAGTACGTGCACTGCGATAGATACAAGCTCGAACAGTGCATATATTAGCGGAGTTACCTACAAAATACACACCAACACCCACTGCCAAACCAAACACCACGATCCTTCTAGCAAGTACGCATATCTTCTAGGCCGTCCCTTAGCTCACCCTCCACTTCCGCACGCGACGGCAACTGCCGTTAGATCATCGTGCCGTCGGCAGCACGCATACACGTTTCCGCTGCACGGTAACTTGCTACGACGAAACCGTAAAAGATTCTGTGGTATCCAGTGCAGTAAATGCACCCACCAGCCCCAATTCGTTGCAGGGTCAATGCAGGTAATCCGGTCAAGTTTGGCATGCCTCCACAAGTTAGCTATCAATTTTAGCGACCAGCTCGAATTGTGCACGTATTAGCAGCTCAATAAACAAAGAGCGCAGCAACGCTCATTGTCAAACCAAACACTTTGATCTTTCTAGCAATCGCACTTTTATACTAAAACGCCCCTCACGACACACTCCACTTTCGCACGCGACGGCAACTGCCGTTATATCATCGTGCCATAGCTAGCACGCATCCACGTTGCCGCACCCACGGCCAAATGCTACGCCGAAACCGTAAACGATCTGATGCATCTTCTACAGTGAAAGCACCCTACAGCCCGAATTCACTGCAGGGTGGTACTGATCTGGTGGAGTTCGAACCTGCCTCCCCTACTAAGTCCACTACAATAGGATACAGCACGAACCGTGCATGTATTAGCAGCTCATTACATACACAGAGTGCAGCAACGCACATTGCCAAACTAAACGCTACGATCCTTCTAGCAAATACACATATATTCTATGCCACCCCTTAGCTCACCCTCTAATTTCACACACGACGGCTACTGCCTATAAATCTCGGTGCCGTCAGTACCACGCATCCACGTTGCCGCTGCACGGTAACTTGCTACGACGAAACCGTAAAAGATTCTGTGGCATCCACTGCCGTAAATGCATCCTATCGCGCAAATTCACTGCAGTGTGAATACAGGCGATACTATTCCGAGTTCAAGCATGCCTCCACCAGCAAGTTCTCCTCTATAGCGACCAGCGCGAATAGTACATGTATTAGCAGCTCAATATACAAAGAGCGCAGCAACGCTCATTGCCAAACCAAACACTTTGATCTTTCTAGCAAGCACACTTTCCTTCTAAAATGCCCCTCAGGTCACCCACCACTTTCGCACACGACGGCAACTGCCGATATATCCTGGTACCGTCGGTAGCACGCATCCCCGTTGCCGCTGCACGGCCGGCTACTACGACGAAACTGTAAACGATTCAGTAGCATCCTCTGCAGTAAATGCACCCTCCAGCTCAAACTCACTGCAGGGTGAATACAGGCAATACTATTCTGGTGGAGTCTGAGCATGCCTCCACCGGTAAGTCCTCCACGCTAGCAACCAGCGCGATCAGTGCAAGTATTAGCAGCTCATCACACAAAGTTCGCAATAACGCACATTACCAAACCAAACACATTGACCTTTCTACCAACTACACATATCTTCTGAATCACCCCTCATCTCCTTCTCCACTTTCGCACGCAACAGCAACTGCCGTGGTATCATGATGCATTCCATGCCACGCACCCACGTTGCCTCTCCACGACCCCTACTACGACGAAACCGTAAACGATTCCCCCATGTCTATGATCCCTGCTACCCGAATGCATGGTAGGGTCAGTACCGGCGATACTAATCCGGTTGAGTTCGAGAATGCCTCCATCAGTAAGTTCTCAACACTAACTACAAGCACGGACAGTGCATGCATTAGCGGCTCAATGTGGACAATACACGACAATGCACACTGCCAAGCCAACACTTCGATCTTTTCTAAAAGCTACGCAAACTGCTAAGGCACACCGCGTCATCGTTCGCCATTCTATAGTTTACCTTTTACACCCCACCGCAAGTGCCCTCGGATCGCGCACAGTCGACACCATCTCTCCACCTGTGGTGATTTAGTCACCGACCTGAAACTAGGGCGCAGTATGAATGAAAACATGTATTTTGCATCTTGCAATTTGGAAGCTTTCATAGTTGAGCACTACTTGGGCACGTATCCCCGGCAAGTGCTTTCGCCACAGAAGCAGGGTCTTGCCTAAGAAATAATACAGTGTCAGCTAACTATTTAATACTGCGTCGCAACTTGGAGTCACGTACGTGTCTGCTCTTCTTCCCCGTGCCCAAATACGAGAACGTGATCTCGGTACCGCGTTGGATTGAAGCCGCTGCAAACAACCCGCAACAAATTTCACCGTTTACCTCCCAGCGCTCTAGCGTTGCGTTTGGGGCACAGCTGTGATTGGCAAAGCGAGCAACCGATCCTGTACTCGAAGCGTCGATTACTTCGTTGTCAGTTGCCTGTACTCCATAGCAATGCCGGCTACCATGCATATTCTGCATATAACGAGTTAGACATTCATGTAGGATTAAAAAAAACTAGAATACGCACCTCGCACCGTCGATCGTACTCCCGTCGTTTTATCACCTCTCCCGTGTATTCAATTATGAATTCACTCTTCTCGAAAGTTTGGTCAGCGAAAAGACCAATACCCTTGTCACCACATGCTCTGCAAGTATTAGCAGCTCATCACACAAAGTTCGCAACAACGCACATCGCCAACCCAAACACTTTGATCTTTCTACCAACTACACATATCTTCTAAATCGCCCCTCATCTCCTTCTCCACTTTCACACGCGACGGCAACTGCCGTTTGATCCTGGTGCCCACGCTTGCACACATCCACGTTGCCGCTGCACGGTCGCCTTCCACGACGAAACCGTAAACTATTCTGTAGCATCCTCTGCAGTAAATGCACCCTACAGCCCTAATTCTCTGCAGGGCGATACGAACACGATGGAGTTCGAGCATGCTTTCACCGCTAAGTGAACTACAACAGCACCCAGCAAATAGTGAATGTATTAGAATCTCAATAAACAATGAGCGCACAACGCTCATTGCCAAACACCGTCACCGGCTAGCTGCTGGGTCGCGTGTGGAGCAAGCCATCCGCGCGGTGCAGCGGTCGTCGCCGTCGCCGGCTAGCTGCTGGAGCGCTTGTGGAGTGGGGCGCGTGTGGAGTGAGTCGTCCGCACGGAGGCACAGCGGCCATCCCCGTCGCCAGCTAGCTGGGGGGGGGGGGGGGGGGCTCGGTGGAGTGGGGCGCCTGTGAAGCGAGTCGTCCGCACGGAGGCGCAGCGGCCATCCCCGGCGCCGGATAGCTGGGGGGGGGGGGGGGGCTGTGGAGCGAGTCGTCCGCGCAGAGTCGCAGCGGCCGTCGCCGTCGCTGGTTAGCTGCTGGACTGGGTTGTAGCAGTCGGATGCATTTTTCTCCGCAGTGCACGCCGCTTCCTGTTGTGCCGACTCTTCACAACTGCGGTCGTGATGCCACCGCTGTGAGTCCGCACATTCCTCTTTTTACCAAGACTTCTTACGGGGAGACTTTTTGACAGGTTTTGGCTTCATTTTAAGGGCTCATATGAGAGCCTAAGGCTCCATAGAACGGCCAGTACGCCAGCAAAAATCGCTGTTTTAGCTCTTTTCTTAGGTTCGCCATAATATACCCGGAATTCCCTGTTCCATAATTCGGGACAGCCATTTTAATGACTTCACCCGATTGAAACATCGCTTCAACATGGGGTTGAAGGTGCTATTTTGGTAACCGTCTTAATGATCAAAATGTTTCTAAACCCAGGTTTTTTTTCACTTTTTTGGCCCCAGGGCACGCGATTCTAAATAGTCACCCTAACCCTCTTCAAGAATTGATGTATCCACTTGGTAAAAAGTAAATAAGAGAGTAAATAAGAGAGTAATCAAAGACTAAATCAGAGTTACGTGATTATAGGGGGGCTTCGCCCCAACCATCCGGTGTTATTTTGGGTGCCCCGACGAATTTGTTGGCGCCAGACGCACAGAAAACCTACCGTGACACACGAAACTCAATACCCCATACTGATAGACGCTACCAGAGTCAAACGCGAAGGATGCGCGTGCTGGAGAAGGCAGGGCAAGCCGGAGGGTAAGTACTACATTATCTCAGAGTTCAACGACCAAGAGCTGACCCATAAGCTCCCGTCCTTCTACCACCCCAATTTCTGAGAGCACCGCTGCAGTATGTGTGCAGATTAGATTGCGGGAGGACTAACGGAGCCCGGTACTGCAGAGCTGCCGGAGTTGGATCCGTTCTTCATGAAAGTACAGCTCATCGTTAACTCGGAGATGTTGGTGGTCCACCCGTGCGCCAAGCAGGTGGAGAGCAAGTGCCCGGGGTACGGGAAGGTAAGCTGCGAGCACGGGCAAATTCTCCAAGGTCAGGTACGTCAGTGGTGTGTGCGCGTGCTATACAAGTTCTGGTAGGGGTGGGCATGAGCTCATAGTGACTGGTGTGCTTGTCAGGCTGCTGCACTACTTCGCGCTCTTGGAGGAGCAGATTGCGGCGAAGAATGAGGGACGTCGCTCGAGGACTGGTCGCCCGGTGTAGGTGACAGCGCGCTTACCGGACTGGTACATGCCATGCTCACGGACAGCACGGACGCGACGATGCCCACAGGCGGGGCTGCTAATGTATGAGCAAAAGCAAACTCTTCGTCATTGTGTTTAAGAAATGTAGTGCAAAAAGATCGTAACACGGAAAATGATAGAGGCTCCTTCTCCTCCGTCAGCTTCACACCAGCATCGTGATTCCGTCGCGCGACGCTGCGCTTTAGGCCATCAAATCAGCAGCAAACTCGGGTGGCATCGTCTGCCCGTATACTCTAGCAACATATTCCACGGACGTACTCTTCCGTCCGATGACATTGCTTTTGACTGCTTTCACATGACCAGCAGCGTCAGTGTCTGGATCCTGCTGCTGAGTACACACTAGCCAAGCGCCGCCGCTACGCGGCGGTAGTTTTTATTAGTTGGAGACGCACCGCTATAGCAGTGGCGCTCCCCGTTCCGCTCGCCTCATCGGCTCGCTGCACTACTCGCGGTGCTACTTTGGTGAGTCCGAGGAAGGGCGGGCCCTGCGGTCCCGCTATATCGACCGATGGGGCCGCCTTCGCTGCGCTCGGCAGCAATTTTTATTTTATCCAATCACGGCCGGGCTCAATGTAGCATTTATACCCAATGTATGTCGTAGACTGCCAATTTCGGCCAATGGGAATTCAGGTGATATTTTTGTTACTGACGGACAGCGTTGCTCTGATTGATGCTTAGATGTACCAAAAGTCACACACCACTTCGCTTAAGTGCGATCCCAGGATAGTCACACAAACAAAGTCGTGCTTCGCACGAAGAAAAGCTCTGAATTTTTAGCTGTGATAATGTGGTGATCGAGTGTTAATTAGTTAAGAAAAAAAGTGAGAAAGCGTTGCTACGCTGCGTGGACGCGGTCGCGCAAGCTCTAGTTGTTCTAGTCGGCGGGTTTCGTCTAGAGCCTACTGGGACGAAGTACAATTTCATGTGAATGCAGTACGGGGGGGGGGGGGGCGAAATGGCGATATATTTACAAAATATTCACCCAGATAGATGGCAGGACATTTCGAGTGAACATCATCAGGTTAGATGGCTGCACCTTGCTGCTCGCGCCTCGAGTACGGCGCAGTGAACGAAGTCGTGCTTCGCATCTCCTGCGCCTGCTCCGCAGCCGCAGCAACTGCGCGCGTTTCATTCAGCATTTCCGAATGTTAGGCCAGGTTAAGCTTACGCAGTAAGCTTACCGTGGAATTAATCCGTATGGGGCTGTCCATCCCGGTATTCCGAGAGCACGGTGCCATCCATGAAGTCTTGTTTACAGTTAACAAACACTACAGTACATGGGCTAACCTTCATGCAACATTGAACTAATGCAATTGGCTAATAGATTTCAATAATCTGAGCTGATTGGCTTATAGATTTCGCACTTAGCTGAGGTTGACGACACAGGTAACATGCAGGTAATTTATCGTTTTGCGCGTGATATTGTATCCAACAAGAAAAAGAGAGGGAAATCTATGGAAAATAGATGGCTGATTTCGCAGGGTATTCGAATTCGCAAAATCGCACACCCACATCGCACCGCCTCCTTAGCTCTGAAAATAAATTTCAGAGCGATCACAGGATAGTCACACAAATTCTTGCTACATATAAAACTAATGCTGTGCGTTGCCCACTCAAATCGATTGCAGTACGTGAATATTGCACGACTGTTGCACGACTGTTGCACGACTGTCACCCTCCGTGGTTGTTGCATGAATGTCGTTCTTCACCTACTGGGTCACAATTCCATGTTTGGTATACAATCTGACAGGTAATGTAATACATTACGATGTGATTCGCATCGCATTCCCATATAAACGCGTTGCACTCGTATTATTAGGGCATCTCCACCGGGGTTTGAGTAAAACTAAGCGTAAACGATTTTGTGACCAAAAATATTAGATCGTGCAGTGCAGCTTTGCTTTTACGCATACTCACCGTCAGAAAGGACAGGTTTGTGAGCAAGTTTGATAATGTTGAGGTGTGAGCAAGAGCAGCGGGCAGAGCAGCAATAATGTACCACGTCACAGATTGTGTGTTGCACATAAAGGCAACTTGCACATGATCGAAGCTTCGCGAAGGACTGATCAAGTTCTCCAGGGATTCTAGATGTAGAACTACAGGGCATTGCAAGCTTAAGCCTATGACAATCAATCTCACTTTTCATTCTGCACTCAACTGATCCTTCGTTAAAGGTTATGAGCTCAAGCGCTTCGAACCCCAACGAGATTCTCACGGACACGAACTATTTCATGTGGGAGTTCAACGCCCGCATGGCCTTAGCAAGGAAGGGACTGCAAGATCATGTCGCCGCCATGAAGCCCGAGGACGCAGTGCGCCGTGGCACGGAAGAATGGAAAGCCGCCGACATGAAGGCGTTGGCTGTGGTGGCGAAGATGTTGAGTCCGACTTACCAGTCGATGGTGAGGGAGGCGGCCTCTGCTCTTGAGGCTTGGGAGATCCTGCGTGCGTTCTTCGTGAAGCAGAGCCTTCACAATCGGGTTCAACTGCGCAAGCAACTGCACGAGTTCACGCTGTCATCTGGAGGAGACTTGATGGGTCACATCGTTCGATTTGATGACATCTGTTCTCGTTTGGCAGCGGTGGGAGAGATCATGTCCGAGGACGAGAAGGTGGTCATTCTTCTCGGGAGCCTTCCACAAGAGTACGACGCGATGGTAAGGATCATCGAAGCAAGTGAGAGAGTCACGCTACTGGACGCAAAGGAGATGCTGCGTCGGGAGTACGAGGTGATGAAGAAGCGTGAAGTGAAGGAGGAGGCTTTTCGGGCATCGACGCGCGGAGTTGGAGACCGAAGTGGTCGCCGCAATGGAAGTGGTCGTCGTGGTGATGGTGGTCGCCGTGGAAACGGTGGGGCTGAGGGTCGTCGACAAGCTCGTCCAGCATCAGGCGAGTTTCAAGGAAAGTGTTTTCTGTGCAAGAAGTTTGGACACAAGAAGGCAGGTTGCCCTCAGCGGAAGAACGCAAACGACGATGAATTTGTATTTTCGGCAACAAGTGGAGTGTCTACTGATAAGGTGGTCTGGCTTTTGGACAACGGAGCAAGTTCCCATATGACGGGTGAACGATTGGACTTCACGGAATATCGCGCATTGGCAACTTCGATCGAGATTACAGTAGCCAATGGGCAGCGTCTTCACGCTGTGGGAGTCGGTACTGTAAAGTTCACCATCACTGGTGGGGCAAGCATCACACTGACAGAGGTGCTTCATGTGCCACGGCTCGATCGCAAGTTGATGTCTATTTCTGCACTGACAGCCAAGAACGTTGTGGTCCAGTTTCAAGCTGACCACGCTTTTCTTTCTGTCGAATGGTGTTCTTGTTTCCAAGATTCCTCGTGTCGGCAAGCTGTTTCCCTGGTCGGTGGTCCAGGAAGCTGAAGAAGAAGCAAGTCAAGCGGAAACTACCAGTGGAGAAGCCAATAACTACATTTGGCATGCTCGTCTTGGACATGTATCGCCATCGAAGATGAAGTCGATTGTCAAGGCGTGTGAAGGACTGAGCAATGTGAGCAGCCACATCGAAGGTGTTTGCGAAGGTTGTGTGCGGGGGAAGATGTCAACCAGCGCGTTTGCTCGCAAGTCGGGGAGTGAAGTGAAAACATCTTGCGCATTTGAGATCGTTCACAGCGATGTGATGGGACCTATCCAGCCTAAGTCGAAAGGGGGAGCGCGGTTCATGGTGACGTTTATCGATGATTTCACGCGGTATGCACATGTCTTCTTGATCCCCAGCAAAGCTATGGTGCTTGATCGATTCAAGGAATACTGCGCGTTAGTGAAGAACCCGTACGGACGACGAGTGAAGTGCATCAGGAGTGACAATGGAGGTGAATACATGAGTCACCGCTTCAACGCGTTCTGCACGAGATCAGGGATTGTCCACCAGACCAGCGCACCTTACTCGCCGCAGCAAAACGGTCTGGCCGAGCGGATGAATCGCACACTGATGGAAATGGCGCGCTCGATGCTTCATGGGATGCAAGTGGATCGCCAATGGTGGGGCGAGGCAATGATGACTGCTGTACATGTGGTCAACCGTATCCCGAGCTCTGCTCGACCACATGTGAGTCCTGTGGAAGTTTTGACGGGAGCGAAACCTTCGCTCGGTCATCTTCGCGTATTCGGATCACGTGCTTTCGTGCACATTGACAAGAGCAAGAGAGTCAAACTAGACGCGAAGGCACATCGGTGTCTCTTTCTGGGGTACGCCGAAGCATCGAAGGCATATCGTGTTTGGGATTACGACAACAAGCATTTAGTAACAACGCGTACTGTTCAGCTTGACGAACGAGCTCCATCACCGTACCAAGATGTGCGCCATAGGTCCAGATGATGCCAAGTAGTGTCGCCGGTGATGTTGAAGATGCGCATAAGCCAGTGCGCCAACCTGCTGAGCACGAGATGGAGGACACGGAGATGGAGGACGCTACGGTGGATGGTGAGGCCATTGACATGGATGTGGATACACCAGCAGTGCACGACGCTATTGTACCGACAAGTGAATCGCTCGCTGTACCGGAAAGGGGGAGCCACAGTACATCTGACCCTCCTCAAGTCGAGTTCCAGCACAGCGATGTGATCACCGATACTATTCGGCATGCAGCACTTCCACCAGCGACATCAACCTGCCGTTCCCAGCAGATTGTTCGAGCTACATGTCGCACAATGGCGCCGAGCTCCGATCAATTCGAATCATCAATCGGCTCAAGGATGATCGTGACTCAACCAGGATCCGAACCCGAACCGGAGAATCGGATTGTGTTCAGCGGTGGTTCTCGTCGGGCACAGCATCATTCCGCTACACAGCCTCGACTGCTACCAAGCTCCGAGGACGTGCAACCAACTCGCGAGATCCCGCTTCTGACCGAGGGCTCACACTCATTTGACAGAGCGCCAAGTGATGATGATAATTACGTTTCTGGCAACTCTCGTGGCGGTGGTGAGCCGGACAATAAGCGCCCAAGGACGGACGATTACGAGATGGCCATGGCAGCGATGGAAGTTCCTCGCAGTTATAACGAGGCCATGTCATCACCGGCTTCGGCAACGTGGAAGGAGGCCATTCGCCGCGAAATTCGATCTCACGTCCAAAACCACACGTGGGAAATGCTGATGCGACCGCGAGGTGTGAAAGTGATCGGCAACCGGTGGGTCTTTGCGCTCAAGTACGATGAAAACGGAAATGTTACGAGGTACAAGGCTCGCCTTGTCGCGCTTGGGTACTTGCAGACGCAATGCATTGACTACACCCACACTTACTCGCCTGTTGCAAGCATGAACACAATTAGTGTCTTCCTTGCGGTTTGCTGCCAGCGTCATTTCCTTATCCGCCAATTCGACATCGAAACCGCCTTTCTCAATGGTGATCTCGACGAAGATGTGTACATGGAGCCACCGGAGGGAGTGCGAGTGCCTGCGGGTATGGTCTGCCAGTTGCGACGAAGTCTTTACGGGCTAAAACAAGCAGCTGCAGTTTGGTTTAAGACGATTCGGGCTGTCTTCTCCAAGCTTGGGTTTTCCCAGTGTCGCGCAGACCCCTGCCTATTTGTTCGGCACGATCGCGATGATGACGATGGTGCAGCACCGGTATTCATTGTCCTGTATGTGGACGATTTGCTGGTCGGTCAAGTCGCTGGGTGACGTGAAGTTTGTACTCGGTATGGAAGTTAACTAAGACCGAAAGAAGGGGGAGCTGATTATCAAGCAGGACCAGTTCGTTGCACGACTCCTCGAACGCTTTGGTCAAGAAGACGCGAACGCAGTGCGAAACCCTATGGTGCTCGGTCAAGATCTTACTCCTGATGATAGTCACGCCCGATTTGACAACAAAACCAAGTATCGCGAGCTTATTGGGTCAATGCTGCATATTGCGAATGCTACGAGGCCTGATATTAGCGTTGCTCTGTCAACACTATCTCAGTACTTGGAAGATCCACGTGAGATGCACTGGCGCGCGGCTATCAGGGTCCTGCGATACCTGAAAGGATCAGCTACGGTTGGCATCCGATTCATGAAGACTGGTCTCTCGGTGTGCGGGTTGAAGACTTTTAGCGACGACAACTGGGGTGGAGACAAGGCATCACGACGCTCAAGTTCCGGTGTTCTCATCTTGATGTGCGGTGGACCTGTTGTGTACAAGAGCAAAAGGCAAGCAACCGTCGCGCTTTCCTCTGCTGAAGCAGAGTACATGTCGATGGCGATGACGACGCATGAAGTGGTTTGGCTGCGGTTCCTACTCGGGGAAATGGGCATCAAGATGAATGGTCCGACTGCCATTCACGCCGACAACAAGTCCGCGATCAGTATCGCTGTCAACCATGAATACACCCCACGCGCCAAGCACATCGACCTACGAGCCCACTTCGTTCGTGACCACGTCGAGAAGGGAAGCATCAAACTGAAGTATGTGGCCTCGGAAGATCAGCTGGCTGACTATCTGACGAAGCCTGTACCGACACCTCGACTGACAAAGCTTCGTGAGGCGAGCGGACTTCGCGAGATGCAAGTTGAGGGGGAGTGTTGAGGTGTGAGCAAGAGCAGCGGGCAGAGCAGCAATACTGCACCACGTCATAGATTGTGTGTTGCACATAAAGGCAACTTGCACATGATCGAAGCTTCGCGAATGACTGATTAAGTTCTCCAGGGATTCTAGATGTAGAACTACAGGGCATTACACGCTTAAGCCTACGGCAATCAATCTCACTTTTCATTCTGCACTGCAAGGAACACACTCAACTGGCCCTTCGTTAAAGATAAGAAGCCTGTACTTTCTGACGGTGAGTATGCGTAAAACTAAATCTGGCCTGCACGATCTTATACTTTTGGTCACAAAATCGTTTACGCTTAGTTTTACTCAAACCCCGGTGGAGATGCCCTTATATATTACTGAAGTACTCAAATATAGTTTTATACATGCACAGGATTGGCGAGGCCTGGCGACCCCTCCTTAGACTCTGGATACTACCGTCTTCCCTCGTACTAGACGCCTAGGCGTTCTAAAAAAATAAAACGCCTAGTGGGCGTTCTATTTGAATAAAATGCCTAGGCGTTCTATTCAAGTGAAACCACGAAACTCTGAAGGATGCAAAAGGTAGGCGTTATATTGAAGTAAATCTAAAAAAACCGAAGGTTAGTAGTGGCCTCTAAGCTATATCCGCATTCCTGCTACGTGCAACGCAAACTGAGGGCCCAGTCGAGCAAGGCATATCTTCCTAGTTGCCTCAGGTACAGTGTAGATGAACTCGGAAATCACTTTGCAGTTGTCGTTCAAAGTTTTCACTTCAATGCTGCATCTGTGCAATCTGGATGCTGCAAAAAGCTCCAACTCACCCCATTCAGCAGTTCCGTTTCTGATCGACTCAATGTAGTCGTGGTCAAGTAAGCCCGTCAAATCTTCAAGTCCAGCCATGAACTCCGTCAGTAGCGTGGTGTAGTCGGCGATGGAGGGTGCGAGGCTGAAACGGAGGCAACGATGAAGACTTGATTTAGTCTCCTCCGGTAGATACCACTCAGGTGGGTCAATGCAAACCTCTTCTAGATCAGCTTTTTCATCCAGCAGAGCCTTGTATCTGCGGTACCATTCATCCAAATCAATATTCGCCTCCAACAGCTCGCGAAGCGGGGGGTGGAGGTCTTCCACATCAAATGACTGTCGTTTAACAAGGCCACAAACCCGAAATGATTTTTTGATGTCGGTGGCGTCCTTCATCTCAATCCAGTCCAGAACCCATTGCGATACCGTTCTGTAGTGAGGAACCTTGGGGTTACCCTGCTTTGTCTGCAAAGTTGGATCGATCAGCGCTTTGCCTATATACTCATCGAATCGGTCGTTGTAGAAAGCTTGAAAGCTCCTGTTTAGAGCCACATCGAGCGGTTGGAGTAGATTTGTCATGTTCGGCGGTACCAATAACACGAAAATGTTATAACGGCGAAACTTTTTGTTCATTGAACAAATTCACGTGACATCCATACGAGTCAATGATGTAAACCACTGGCTGTCGATAAAATCGAGTCTCCGGCCGACCGCAAATTACATGTTCTGCATGCTCCAGCAATATGCGATCGTTCCACATCCCTGTTGGGTTGACATCAACCATGATGTCCTTCGAAATAGCTCCAAGTTTTGGCTTATGTTTTAGCTTGGAGAACAGCACATGGGGTTTTAAGAATTTACCGTCTCCAGTAATTGCGAACGTTGCTGTAAAGCGTTTGTGGCTGCCCCCCCCCCCCCCCCCTCCGTAAAATCACCTCTCTGGCCCCGCGAGTTGCGATCGTCGAATTAGGTTCCGTTTCAAAATATCTTGGAACCTGGTCCATGTTTATTATGTTGCATGGATCGATGTGATGCTGCTCAATCAGAGACTGAGCTTTCTGAATGAACTCCTCGCACACACTCTTGGCATCAGCGGGTAATGTTCTGGTAGTCGTCTGACGCCTCGACACCAAGTTGTAGCGCGTCTTAAACTTGTCCAGCCAACCCGTTGAAGCCTTGAAACGCTGGTATTGCTGCTCTTCAAAGCCACGGGCGATGTTGAGAGCTTGTAGCTGGATGTACTTGTCCTTGACCCGCAGTCCCTTATTGTTTCGCCCCTTAACCCACTCATGAAGCTGCACTTCGAGCTGCTGGTATTCAGGCTTGCGACCCGCTCCAGGCAGTCGACGCATCGTCCGTGTTGATCGCTGTCTGTCCTTCGCAACGTATTTCATGGTGCCCAACTGATCAACCCATTTCCGAACTATCGATGACGAGGGTATCTTGTGTTTTGCGGCAAGGGCGGCAAACCCAAAGCCGTTGACACCCTTCTTGTACTCTCCAGCAACACTGCGCTTGAATCCGATACTGTAGCTATTACGCTGCTTCTTGGCTGACATTCTTAGCGGGGCTTTTGTGTGGCTGGAGGGCGATTGTATAGTGATACGACGAAACGAGAGGCCGACTTCCGCACGAATGGTTGGCAGTCGGCACAAAGGCGCTGGCTCGTCCACTGACAATAAAATTATTGGCAACAAAGAGTTCGGTCATCATATGCCATTTACAACATGGGTAGGCGTTCTATTTTGCTATAGCTTCAATTCGAGGGTGAAATAAGATTTGGGATTGTGGATTAACCTCAAATACAACGCCTAGGCGTCTCGTACGAGGGAAGACGGTAGAGGGCTGGGCTGGTAGCGCCGTTCTTGTAACTCTATGCATCTCCTGCGCCTGCTTAGCAGCCACAGTATCTGCACACGATATAGTGTACATGTATACAGTTGGTAATATAATACTTCGAAGTAGTTCTTTTAATGTGCAACGTGTCTCCTTATGTTTCCCTGCACGCCGAGGTTGGTCGACACAATGCCAATCGCGACCAAAGTACGTCAGGCCGTCGGAGGCAGATACGCTGTCCCCCGCGCCGGTATGTGCCCGTCTGGTACCACGACGTATTTTATTTTCCGTTCGTTCCTAGTTCACCACACCTAGCTTACGCTCGGGATTCTAATGAAGTTTTCCTGGCCGACGCCGAACTTGGACACTCGGACGTACGCCTCGAGCGCCTGTCCTACTACAACGCGACTGCTTAGTCGACTTGTACAGTCAGTGCCGTCGCCCGCCTCGAACTTCCCTCGAAACTCCGTGCGCTTGCTCGTTCTGATCACCAGGTCGTCCGTCCGTCCGTCCAATGTACGTCGCTAGCGAACACGCTGTGTACCCGCCGGACTCGTTGTCCGCTCCGTGCTGTGCCCTTCGTGGCAAATTCTCAACTGGGAGGTCTCTCCGTTTTGTCGCCCGCCTGGTCACCCACTCAGCCGCTCACCCAACGTTGACTCGACAGTTTCTCGTTGCGTGTCGGTTACTCGCCGAGGGTTCTTCAAGCACACACCCCGGAGGTCGGCGCGCCCACTCACTTCGTCAGCCGTCGTGCGTGCTGCCCAGCACTCACCTATACGCTCATATGTTCAGTCCGTTGCTATGCGCCCCTCCCGGCGCCCGTCCATCCGCCCGCCCGTTCCTCCAGCCACCTTCGCCAGTCCGTCTCGTCCATCTGGGCAGCTGCCATCCGCGATCCTCACATATGTATAACTACTGATTCGACACGGTGGGCGTGGACGTTAGTAGTAGTGTGGAGGTGAAGGGCTCCCCTGGGTTGTAGAGCCTGGACAAGGTGACCGCATTTTTGAAGGTCATGAAAGACTGGGACTACCTGTCGTTGGCTTCGCTCACGATCGATGTAGAGAAGGAGACGTAAAGAGTGTGTGTGTGGGGGGGGGGGGGAACACGGACAAAAGACGTGTAGCTCGGACTTGTTGCTCTGCTAGCAGTTGCTTACTTGTAAGTGCAGAATGTTCATGATGCCATCATTGTTCACTAGTCGATTGGGCCTCCCGAAGGGTTGGAGAATTTTCTTAACATAACATACCATTTAAGCCTCCATTTTGCCTACCAAACCGTATATATTGTCTAGTGAAAAGAAGTGTTCTCTCAGAGTAGAGACAAATGGACGGATTTATAAAATCGGTCACTTGAAGTTTGTATCGATGTGGTGAGGTGCGGGCAACTTCCCAGCGTCCAGAATATACCTTGAGCTAAACTTGAATCAGCAAACCTTGGGCCTAAGCTCAGGGGGTCTCAGAGTCTCAGAGTCTCAGCTGAATGACCTCAGCTGGACCCGACAAAGACTCAATCGACACCTCCAAACTCGGACTCTTGGCTCGACGCGGCGTGTGCGCCTCCCTTGCGATCCCCTTGACGGTTCTTGCTGGGGCTACGCTTTGGGCCCATTCGTCAGCCAACTACGTCCACTTGTTCCTTGTCCAGTCGTCCTTGGATGTCCTCCAAACGAAGCCGGCTCCCCGCTCAACAGGCCTTCGCTTGCACGTATCTTGACCCGATTTGCCATGGGGTTTTCTTTATGTAGACACGACTTCCACACGCACGTGTCTGCTACTTCCGAGACTGCAGACCCAGTCTCCCTTGCTTCTTCTTCTTCTTCCTCCAGGCGGCTCCAGCTGAGAGCCGCGTACACAGGTCTTCACTCGCCCCCCGACCTAGGGTGGCTCCGAGAGTTGGCTCGGCTGAGCCGGTCTTGATCGAGGGTTCTCGCCTCTGCGCCCTGGGACTTCCGCGCGGCACTCAGACTGAGCGCCGCGTACACAGGTCTTCACTCGCCCCCGACCTAGGGTGGCTCCGAGAATTGGCTCGGGATGAGCCTGTCTTGATCCAGGGTTCTCGCCTCTGCGCCCTGGGACTTCCGCGCACCACGTCTTGACGTAGACGAAACGGTCGAGCGGGGAACCACTATCCCAGGCTCAGCGCCACACGATATCCCTCCAACAACACTGAGAACCACTATCCCAGATGCTGTTCTGCCTGAAACCTCAGAGTAGATCACCTTCTACCCGAAAATATGAAATACACGCTGAGTGCAGTCGCCTAGTTCGACCTGTCGACGTGTAATGAAATGAAATAGCCAAATGAGTACCCCTTCACACCGAGGTACACCCACAAGGACTATATGGGGCTTGAGTTTTGGTTGAGTCTCTTCTCAGACACCCTCTTCCACAGCAACACACTTAGCACTGCGGCCTTCGGGGCAAATTCGATTCTGATTAATACTTTACACATGCAAACAAAGACGTATCAAGGGGGGGGGGCTCGGCTTCCTTCGGAGCGCACCCAAACAAAGACAGAAAAATATTATGGCGGGCGGCCTGCAGTCCCTTCGGTATGCGGCTCTTCGGCGTTGTCTTGACTCTCAGGAACCTGCGGTGCTCTGAGTCCCCACTTGGATCTGAGCTCAGCGATTGGCTGGACCTCATTAATGTCACTCGTGGCGTCAGCAATCTCATGATCACCTGTCAGCAAACTTCTGATCACATGTCGGCAGACCCATGATTACATGTCGGCAGACCCGTGATTATTCCACATTCCATGCCTCTGATTGGCTGAGGGGTGTGCGTCACGGGGATGAGACAGTGCGTCATCTGGGTTCGAACATAGGTTGAGCCTGATTTATGGTCAGTCATCATTTGATGACTGCCTCTTCGCAGCGACTGTTCCCAGAGCCTCATCGCCCATATCACTGCTGAGCTTCTGAGCCTCTGCCGAGTCGTCCACTGAGGTGTCTCCGAACGTCCGCTACCACCATACTGAGTCCCATATGGACTGCGGGGGACTCCGCTGAACCTCGAAACGACTCAGAATGTCCCTCAATGTCCTCCTCTGAGAGTCAACAGGGTTCTGCTGAGAGTCTGATAGCTCAGCGGACGATCGTTTCCGCTGAGCTACCAGTCACAGTGGGGATAAGTCGGCAGTTACGGATGTCGCACAACCAGCTGGTCATATTTCCACCAATCATCACTCACTTTGATGGGTGCGGAGGGGGTACAGCGGCCGAGCGAAAGGTCTGCTGAGCTTGAGTTTCGAGCGTACCTCGTCACATCGAACAGTAGCGCTCTTCGCACGCGAGGTCTCTCAGCCTTCTGCACACAATACTTCCTTAACGCTTTCGTTTTAATCTGCACACAATAGCTACTATCCCAACGCGTCGCCCTGCAGCCGTCACCGCACAGTGAACGACTACCACCTGCACACAATACATGTAGCTTTCATTCAAACGACCCCAACGCGTCGCCCTCCGCACAGTGACCACCTGCACACACTGTACCACACAGGCTGTGTGACACAGCGGTTCTATTCTAAAGTCTTTACGTTGAGGATGTCCTTCAGCTCAGGTGTACCGTTTCTAAAGGTCTGAGCTGTACCGGTTGATACTGGGGAGACCATAGTGAAAGCAAGTGAGGTCCCAGCCCATATTTAGGGACTTTGTAATGGGCTTACTTAGCCCAATACTTTAGCTTACACGTGAGCGCACGTGTATGAGGAAGCGTAAGGTGTATTTAACTTAGATAAAGTATACTTGTATCCACAAGTATAATTAGATCTAAAAAAAGGTACAAATAGTAGCTTTTGCGGTAAAATGAGAACTGAATTGTTTGTTAACTATGGCTTTCCTCCTAAAACTGATATCTATAAACGAGTGGTTGGCAGAAACTCTGACCTAATGCTTGAGTATTACTGGTAGAAAGACCCTGCTTTCTGACCAATAGGACTGCTACCTAATATGAATGGTGACCACACTGCGATGTGGCACACCTGAATGTATCCACTTAGTGCGTGTTGCACTAAGGTGAGGTTCGCCGAATGTGTAGCCCCGCTACACCATCCCCCCGTTAGGACTTGATGTGCCGGTCTCGACACATCAATCCAAAGTCTTCTTCGGAGAGAACATCGTGCTCATTTCGAAATGAGCACGCCAACAACGCAGACTTCCGACGCGCACGCTGCACCTGCAGCGGGCAATGCGGTCGTCGATAACACAGCGACGACTGCCACATCTTCAGCCTCTTCGGCGTCCGTCGTCACTTCCACGGTGACGATCAAGCTCCCCCAAGAGTACGATCTCTGTTGGGGAGTATCACAAGACTCGTGCTCGTGGCAAAGTCACCTATGCCAACGAAGCCCTCTTCGACGGCATCGAGGACTTGAATGTCGACAAGGATGTCGACATGGAGGAGGGCGAGGAGGAGCGAGACTCCTCGTCCACAGGGCGCAATGAAGCAAGCGTGGGGACGCGTCGTCCTCGCGAGGACGACTCGGACGCTTCGAGTTCCAAGCGCTCGCGTAGCGGCAGCGATAGGCCGCTCGCTGATGCTGAGGCGCTGTCTACGCCGCGGGGTGGAGATGACGACGACTCCACTCCGTCTACGACCGTGACGTCGCGCACTAGTCCGGTGCGCGACCCGTGGATGCCGTCTCCGAGCGAGATCCAATAGTAAGCATAGCCCGTAAGCGTGGTAATACAACTCCGTTTGCCCTTTCAACAATGCCGTTTTCTTCGGGGGTGCACGCGTTGGTGAACTTCTGCTCGATGCCGAGTGTGTCGCAAAACTCACTCAGCGCGTTGCTGTAAAATTCACCACCTTGATCTGATCGCAGGCGCAGCACCGTCTTGCCAGGAAACTGCCTTGCAAGTCGGTTCAACAGCACCTTGACGTGACTATCTGCGTCGATCTTCTTCTTCAACAGGTACATCCACTTGTATCTGGTGGACTCGTCAATGACGAACAGGAACATAGTAGCACCATCAATCGTAGGCTCGCTCATGGAGCAAATGTCCATCATGAGAGTCTTCAGAGGCTTGGACTTCCGTACCGGAATCCGCGCATAGCTCATGCGTTTAGCCTTACCAGCAGCACATGCAACACAGTTGTAGGTACTCAGGTCTTTCGCATTGATCTCAATACCGACATCAAGCTTGTTGGCTAACAGTTTCACGGTGCTCATGCCCATGTGGCCAAAGCGCTGATTCAACAGCTCCATCAACGTCTTGCTGTCCATCTTGCACTTCACTGCAGCCATCGCCATCACATCCGTCACCTTCTTCACGCGCAGGCGGTAGATTTTGACAGTCATCAGAAACTTCAAGGTGGTGCCCGGCTTTGACAGCCAAGCAGTCTGCTGATCAGGTGAGCACGTCAGCTTGAACTTGCCCGTCGTTTGCAGGTACCCGAGACTGATGATGTTCACCTTTGCACTTGGTACGTACACCACGTCGTCCAGGAGCCGGTCTTCAAGTTCGCCCGTAGCTAGGTTCGTAATCTGCAGCAATACAGACCCACAAACACTTGCATGTTCCGACGTTCCGTTTGCGAAGTCCAACTTGCTCGTTTTGTCCTCTCGTAGCGTAGTGAAGAGTGACAGGTCACCACAGACATAGGCCTGCGAGCCAGAGTCCAGGATCCGCTCGACAGTGTTCGGGTCGGCAACTTGCATGTCTCATCCTTGAGCTACTGCATTGACCTGGCGTGGCCCGCGATCGTCAAAGTGGCGTGGCGATTGCTCACGGCACGCGGCGACAAGCCCCGCCCACGATAATCATCACGGCGTGGCGGGGGTTCACGTCCAGGTGGTGGGCCATCGTTGCGTTGCTGCTGCGGCGGCTGAATTGCTGCTGCCTTGGCCGGGGTCCAGAACCTCCTCGAGGCGGCGACCTGCCACGGAATGGTGGTGGCGATCGACTGCGTTCTCTTCCTCGTTGCGGTGACCCCCCACGTCCAAAGTTGCGTGGCGGCGAGCGACTCCGTCCACGCATAGCCGGCGGCGATCCTCCCCATCCAAAGTTGTGTGGCGGGGAGTAGCATCTGCCCTGCATAGGCGGCGGCAATCCAAAGTTGCGTGGAGGTGAGCGGTCTCGTTCAAATCCACGCGGCTGCGACTGGTATTGCGCCTCGTACTTGCCTATCCCGTAGGGGCTGAGCCCTTGCGGTACAAAACTTACACGGCTTGGTTACGTTGCTGCGCATTTGCCATGAGTCCTTGGGCCACGTAGTAGAACAGCGACTCCCAGGAAGGAGGTGGCCCCAGGATCCGAGTGCTCTCCCACTGGCTCTGCGCAACAGCGGGCGTAGCAGCCGGCACAGCAAGTTGCGTAGCTGGCGGCGCTTGTTGCACTGCAGGCGGCGCGGGTTGCACTGCAGGCGGCGCCACGTGCTGCACATGGCGATCGGGAACTGTCGGCTGCAGCTGCAATTGCTGCGGCGTCGAAGGTACGTGTCTGCATGGTCGTCTTCATCGTCACTCTCAGCAGTAGAAGTAGGCGAGTAGGTCGGCGAAGGCGGCGGGTAGACAGGCGTCGTGCTGCTTGTAAGCCCATCCGTGTCCGAAGTGCCCTGCCCGCCACACAGTGACAGACCGGCAAACTGGCTTCGAGTCGCAGCACCGGAGTCAGTTTGGCTGACGTACGTTACGAGCGAGGATGGCGCCTTCTTCTGGCGCTGCTTCCTTTCCTTGTCCTTCTCAGCTAGGTCTGGTCGCAGTGGTATCCCGGTGTTCGCAGTGCACTCGGAGTACCAGTGGCCATTGTGTGACGAGGCCCCCCCAGATTTCTGGGAGAGTTCCTCAAGCATCTGCCAGTGCCCACTCTCAGACGATAATCACGTATGATTGGCCAGGCAACGGCTGAACCCAACGCCTGCCAAGACATCTTCAACTGGCTTGAAATGATTTGAAGTATAGTGGAAGAACGACCCTGTCGTGCTGAGAGACGACTCAGCCAGGACATGGATGAATACGGAGATTGAGCGACGACACTTAGGGGCCGCTGAGCATTGGACGACCGCGAGCTGAGCGTGCCCGAGCCGCTCGTGCCTTAGTGAGCTCTCGCTCAGCGTAATCGCGGCGAACCCAGCCTCGTTCCCTCTCAGCCTGAAGCACTGGAGCGACCACGATGTTGGAAGTGGACGAGTCATGCATAGCTGAGCTTGTCCCGCTTAGATGAACTGCCCACGGAACTCGGAGTGGTGAAGGTCATGATATCTCCACTCAGCTTGAAACGGCCAAGTCAAGTACAGCTGAACTCGTACAACCTCAGTAGTGGGTCGCCGAACTCGGGAGACAAGGTTTTGCGGATGGTGAGTCTCAGCAAGGAGGTGTTCGTCCCGACTACGATGAGGCTCAGCCATTGCAGAAGTGTGCACACGAGCTCAGCCGATCAGCTCGAGTCTCAGCAGATTGCAGGAGACCTCAGCGGAAGTGGATGCTGATTGATGCTGAGTCCGCAGTTGCTGGTGTGGATCTTATCTGAGCCCAGGGGGTCTTGGCTAGTCGCCGACTGCTGGCTGAATGGTCGCCGCACACTGGAGAGTCGCGTCATCAGATGATGACCGGGCGATAAATCAGCTGTGGCACAATCCGGTGAACCCAGATGACACACCTCGACCAGCCAATGAACAGCTCAAGATCTGCTGCTCATTGGTGGAGCATCGCTGAGTCACTTCCTGACGTCGCTGGACTTTGTTGAGCTCGGCCAGTCATTGGCCAGTCTTACGTTGAAGCGCAGCTCGCCATTTGGCTTGCTGGCAGCTCGCAAGACGATATCTTTCTTTTCACCTTTGTTTGGGTGCGCTCCGAAGGAAGCCGAGCGCCCTCCCTTGATAGGTCTTTGTTTGCATGTGTAAATTATCAATCAGAATCGAATTTGCCCCGAAGGCCACATCGTTAAGTTTGCTGCTGCGGAAGAGGTGTCTTAGGATCCAACAGAACTCTGGCCCCATATAGACCATTTGGGTTTACCTCGGTGTGAAGGGGTACCCATTTGACTATTTCATATTTCCTTACGCGTTGGCAGGCCGACTAGGCGGCTGTACCTGGCGCGTATTTCATATCACTTTGGCGCTGAGCTTGGGACCGTGTTTTCTCCGCTCAGCCGTTCCGTCTACGACAAGACGTGGTGCGCGGAAGTCCCAGGGCAGAGACGAGAACCCTGGATCACGACAGGCTCAAACCGAGCCAATTTCTCGGAGCCACCCTAGGTCGGGGGGCGAGTGAAGACCTGTGTACGCGGCGCTCAGACTGAGTCCCGCGCGGAAGTCCAGAGGCGAGAACCCTGGATCAAGACCGGCTCAGCTCGAGCCAACTCTCGGAGCCACCCTAGGTCGGGGGGGGGGAGTGAAGACCTGTGTACCCGGCTCTCAGCTGGAGCCGCCTGGAGGAAGAGGATAAGCAAGGGAGACCGGGTCTGCGGTCTTGGAAGGAGCAGACAAGTGTGTGTGTGGAGTCGTGTCTACATAAAGAAAACCCCGGGGCAAATCGGGTTGAGGACACGTGCGAGTGAAGGCCTGTTGAGCGCGGAGCCGGCTTCGTTTGGAGAGTACCAAGGGACGACTGGACAAGGAACAAGAAGACGTGGTTGGCTGACGTCTGGGCCCAAAGCGTAGCCCCAGCAAGAACCGTCAAGGGGATCGCGAGGGAGGCGCACACGCCGCGTCAGACCAAGAGTTCGGCTTCAGAGGTGGTGGCCGAGTCTTCGTCGAGTACAGCTGAGACCTTTCAGCTGAGACTCTAAGACTCTGAGCCCCCCCTGGACTTAGATTCAAGGTTTGCTGATTCAAGTTACATTCAAGGTTTATTCTGGACGCTGGGAAGTTGCCCGCACCTCACCACAACTGGTGCGCGTGCCCGGATCAGGAAACGACTTTGGACGGACGAGAGTCAACTATGTCAACTAAGCCAAGTCCAAGTGCGTCGAAGAAGAAAGGTGAGAAGACGGAGTCTTCGCTTCGGCGGAGCCTGCGTGTTGCTGGATTGCCGGCTGAAGTGGAGCCGAAGGAAGCCGAGAAGTCTGGATCGAGTCGTTCGACCCTGGAAGTCTCTGCACCCAGCGCTGAAGTGGAGGTGTCACGCTCTAGTGAGACTGAACCAAACGCTGAACCCGAAGTTCCCCCGATGCCGGAGGATGTTGAGTCGCCATTGAGCTCGCCTGAGATGAAACCGTCTGGGGCTGGCCAAGGTGACGAAGTGGGTGCTCATCCGAGCGCCCGAATTGATGAAGGTCGAAGCCAAGTTGTTCCCGCTGAGCACCAGAACATTGCGCCTCAAGATAAATCCGAGGCTTCGACGACGACCTCCCGACTGTCCAGTGCTAACCCGGAGCCAACTGCTGCGAATCTTCGCAGTAGCCAAGTCGATGGTGGTGCACTGAGTTTATTGGGAAGTCGTGAGATGCAGCTGAGAGAACAGAACCCAGACTGGACTGGAACGGACCCTGTTCGGTTCAATTACGCTCCGGGAGCAGGCTATTTTGGCGCAGCAAGTGGCGGAGCCTGGTCGAGTTCACTCTGGCCAGATCAGCGACCGTTTCAACGATTGAGAGGTGTGCCTGAAGGGGGAGAAGCCCAGAACCGGAGCCTAACCCACCCTTCTGAGATGACCGAGGCTGAGTTGATCACTTAAGGCCGATCCCAACTCGAGATGTGGATGTCTCTCCCTCCTGGGATTGTACATCCTGTTGACATGGCATACGCTCCGCGCCACGAAGGCTATGAACTCTGGGGCTTTATCCGAGCAGCTAGAGCTACTGCGAGACATCTGATGTCAGTGATTCGATCTCCTGCAGCTCGATGGCTGAACGTCTTCAATGCTGAACGACGCCGAATTCCAATAGTGTCTGACCTCAAGGCAGTCCGAGTTTCGCTGGGATTGATGCCGCCCATCGCGTGCGTCGCCCTGCTTCAGACTATGCTGCATGAAGCTGGCTATGAATTCCGGCGGAACCAAGTCCCGATGTGGCACACTCTGGTTGAAGTGTCAGGAGTGCCTGAATCTCAGATCAGGTTGGAAGTTGAGCGCATCGGGCATTTCATCCGAGCTGAACTGACTGCTTGGAAATTCGCAGTAGGATCAACGCCATACTTCGTTCGGCCCCCCTCGGATCCACAGTTGACGGCCTCAGCTCAGACGAATGATCCCAGGACAAGCTTTGTGCTGGACAAGGATGGCGATGCTATCATGGATGAAGATACTCAACTGTTTTTGGGTCATGAGGTGGTTATGCGACTTCAGCTGACTGGCCTCCGACCCAGAAGTCCGGCTTCTAGCCTGGAGGAGGAACCTGCACGCAAGCGTCCATTGCTGATAAGATCGTCGGCCAGCGGATCCATCCCGAGTTGGCGTGATTCCAGTGATGCTGCTTCTGAAGCACGACCTGAAGCTATGAGTGACTCAGTGCCCAGTATGGTGGGTACCGGTCCCAATTCTGATTTGTCCCTGATGGTGACTGATGAGAGCGGGAATATGTCGTACAGCTCATCTGGCTCATCGCTAATGTCTGTCACGGATTACATGCTCGGGTCGGGGACGCATCCCCCTATGTCGACCGCCACAGTAATGCGAGGATCGACTGTAGGTGTCGCTCGGAGCTCAACCCCCGGAATGATGATTTCTATTACACCAGACCCGCCTCAACCTCATCCGATTCAGACGAGAACTGAAGTAGGAGAGCCCATGACCAGACACCCAGCTCAAATTCCATTACCCGGTAGTCCAGAGTCCAGGCGAACGTCTGACAGCAAAGCTGAGGTTGCCACTGCTAAGCCCGACTTGGGACCATCTCCAAGTGTCCGCGCTGGACTAGAGGGTTTCTGGTTTGGTCGCCCGAGCGCTCAGTTGAACGCTGACAACCCGTCAGCTCAGCAAGATCTGACTCGGAGCGAGGCTACTGCGCGGGCCCAATTTTCTGCGGAGCAGGAACAACGAAAGAACACCGAAGCTCGACTACAGGCTGCGCTGGAAGACAACCGGCGCGAACAAACTAAGCTCCACGAAGAATACCAGAAGCTACAAGCTACGAACACTCAGATGTCTGCTCAGCGTAGGACTCAGGTGGAGCAGCGCAAGCAACTGGAAGCTTTGGAGAGATTGGCTGAGCAACGAGTTGTCGCCGAGACTGAGAAACGTAAAGAAGATGAGACTCGAGCTCAGTACCTGTTGGGGGTGCAGAAGAAACTTCAAGAGGCTGAGATCAGAGCCCGGCAAGAGGAGTTGCAGAGAATTCACGATGAGTTGCAGAGAATTCACGATGAACGCCCCGCCAAAACTCGAGCTCAACATGATGTGGAACTGTTGAGACTAAAAGAAGAACATGCCCAAGCACAAGCGGCTCATGAGCGAGCGGTAGCTGAACGGGAAGAAAAACTCCGTCAATTGTTGATGGATCAAGAACGGCTTCGTGTTCAAGCAGACTCCCAGAATCAGCCGAGCCACTCGACCAATTCGCAGGACCCCTCTCGAACTCCAGCTGAATCGTCGGTAATTCTGACAGTGATCGACCCAGATTGACAGATGTCATGCATCAAATGGTGCAGGCGAACCAACGCCAAGCTGAACCCGCCGAGTCACGCGACAAAACGACCAAGACCCAGAGCTCGCCTCAGAGTAACCGGACCAAGTCCTCTGCTCGAACGCCAAGCTCTGCCTCTAAGCGATGCAGCAAGGCCCGTACGTCAAGATCCAGGAAGCCTGCTGACGATGACTGGGGATCAGACAGCTCGAGTTCAAGCGACTCGTCTCAAGACGAACTCGAAGGTCAGTTCGGCGTTGCAGCTCAGGCTAAGAGATCAGACGCTGTCTCCGGAACCCGAGTCGTAGTTCAAGCCATGATCCCTCACGATGCTCTGGAGAAGTTTGACGAGCGAGGTCCTCTTGACGATCGCGTTAACTGGTGGGAACGGTTCATGTACTACGCGACTATGGCACCGTGGGATGAGAAGACCCGTATCGTTCAGCTGAGGATGAGACTCTCAGGATCTCTGAAAGATTGGTGCGCTCAACTTCCCGACTCTACACGTTCAGATTGGAAGAAGTTATCGCATGTGTTCAAGAAAGAATGGTGCCGCAGCATTGGTTCAAAAGCGGAGCGGTATTACGCTATGGAGAATCGTGAGTCAGAAACGCCTCGGATGTTCTTGTATCGACTCAATCGAGCTGCCAAGAAGACTGACATCGCTTACGAGATGCCAACCACCGATCGGGAAGCCCACGTCCGTCGTTTCATCAAGGCGTTAAGCGACTCTCGGCTGAAGACTACTATGCAGGGTCAGCGGTTCGACACGCTAAGCGAGTTGGAAGAGACCCTGAAACGAATTGAAGCTCTGAGACAAGATGAACGACACGAAGACCGAGATTACCAACAGAAGAAGCGTCCCGCTCAGAACCTGCAGTTTGGCCGATTTAATCCTCAGCCACGCCGCGGGGAAGGCCGGGCTTTCATGGCTGACAGCACAGGGATGGATGCCGAAACTGGGCGACTAGTTCACTTCTCAGGGGAATATTTCCCCAGACATGAAGCGGATTCCGAAGTGGAGCAGACTCATCAGGCTATGAGAGCTGAAGCCGCTGAGCCACAACCCAACTCAAACGCGATGAATTCGGTCGGAACTGAGCCCAGCTATTCAGCTGCGGTTACCGACGAAGACATTTTCAGAGTTGCTGAGCGCTTGGCGTGGAAGCCGAAAGCCGACGCTCAACCGTTCGTAAGAGGAGCCCTCCAACGCGAAGAATTCAAATGCAGCGAGTGTGGAAGCAAACGCCACAACACCGAGAACTGCTGGAGCAAGCTCATCTGTGGGCGATGTCATGACGAAGGTCATCCTACCCAGTATTGCAAACGACAACCGTGATCGAAGTGCGGTGACTATCATCGTCGGGGTTTGTGTGACATGTGGGCGGCACTCAAGGCGGTTCGCGAGACTATCCGTGCCGGAGGGTCTCTCGAAAGCATTGATCCTGAGACTATTCGGCAACTGCTGGATAGCTCGGATCCTGAGACGCCGTTAAACCACTAGGCTCGCTGGTCAGGGAACCAGTCCGTGACGAGCCGAAGTCCCAAGCGTTGTATGCATTTGCATATGTGGGCCCAGCCCTTCCATGTTGGCACAACGATAACCCCAAATGTATGAATTCATCTGATGAAGCTTGCGTTTATTCCGGTATGACTGAAGTCGAGGACCTAAGTTCGGAGCTGGAGTTTGAGAACCATCTCGAATTCGCTCTAACTTACGGTGAACGATACGGTTGGTGGAGTACGCACACTTTAGTCGGTGAGAAACGCGATATGGCGATGGTGCATGGAGCAATCTTCAATCACCGGACTCAGATCCTAATGGATACGGGAGCCACGACGAGTATGATAAGTTTAGACCTTGCATGCAGGTCGAAACTCAAGCTCAGTCGTGGCCACCGTCTCAGAGTTGTGGGATTCGGAGACGTTCCAACGTATGCCACCGCTCAGGCCAAGATCAAGCTGACCCTCGGAGTCCGAGTGGTCTATGTGATGGACGTCTGGGTCGGTAATATTGGAGCAGGTCTGGATTGCTTATTAGGAATGGATTTCATGGTCGCTGCCGGAGTGCGGATCTGTGCTCGAGAAGGTGTTGTCCGGCTCCCAGATAAAGAATCGTTGCTGTTGGTCGGGGGCCCTGAGATCAACCATGTCGGACTGGAAGTGGATGTGTCGTTGACTGAGCCGGTGTGGCTTCAACCGGGACGATCTGTGACTATCCCGGTTAAGTATTACCAGGCTAAGCCAGAGTTCAGGAAGGGGCGATCAATGGGTGACTCAGTTTATCTACGGACCAGGAAGGAAGCCTAGGGCGGTCAAAGTAGTGAATATCTCCGGCCGGACTGCCAGCCTCTGCCAAAATACGGTAGTGGCGTGTCTGGTCGAGAAGGGGTACCTGCCCCAAGGAGAACGATTCGCTCGGCCCCAGTCTCAGAACTATAAAGAATGGACCGCGCTAGTTTACGAGGCCAAGCCGTCAGCTAAGTATCTGAAGTTGGAGGAGTTGATCGCCCAACAAGCGGAGCTTTGAGCGCCGCCCGCCGTCGAGAAACCGGTGTACACTTGGCCCAAGAAACTGTTGCTAGCCAAGCGATCATCGAAGAAGGATGGCGCTGAACCTGATGCGACGGAGCCTCAAGCCTCAGCTTACATGGTGAACACTCTCCCACGAGAGCAACCAACTCGGGAATCAACTCAAGATAGTCGAGATGAAGTGACTCAAGATGAGGAGTCTGTTTCCCTAGCATAATTGGTATCGACGGAAGGTTTTCCTAAATCACCCTGCTCGCTCAGATCCGAAGCTGATTCCGAAACCGTGAGAGATGAAGCTGAAGATATCTCAGCCGGCAGCGAATCGGAGCCAGAAGTGGTATCACGAGGAGTGTTTGGAGGGGGGCATTGCATCCCGTGAAGCTCAGAAGGAGTTGGCGGAAGTTTTCAAAGCTGAGCCGGTTGATTTCGTAGCTGAACCAGTATCTCGATTGAGAGAGTCTCTCGCCCGATGCTTGCGTCTAGAGATTGAATTCACTGACGAAGCGGAAGCCACGGTGTATTTCCACGAAGGGACTGAGTTGCTGAACGACCTCAGAAATCAATTAGCTGCACTACCTGAGCTGAAAGATCTCAGCCCGAAAGCAGACCTGACTACGGCAGACATTGGGGAGCCTGGAGTGACGACAAAAGACATGGAAGATCAAGTCCGTGCGATTTTGGAGAAGCATCACGCCAGCTTTGTGGGAGACGGGAATGCAGTTCCTGCCCCAGCCAGAGGTGTGGTCTGCGACTTGGATGTAGGCGACGCTAAGCCTCTTGCTCAGAGATCGAGACCCATTTGTCCCCAACATCTTCGGAAAGTTTATGAATTACTCGAGAAGTTGGTCCAGACGAAGCTGATCGAATATTCGGACTCAGACTGGGCTTCGCCGATTGTCATTGTGATGAAGAAGAATGGAGTTGACATCCGGCTTTGTATCGACTACCGACTGGTGAATCAGTTGATCAAGCTCATGCATTATCCCTTACCTTCGATTGACGATTTGTTGATTGGGTTCGAGAGTACGATGTGGTTCCTGAGCTTGGATATGGATACAGTAGTCACCGACATTAGTGTCACCGACTCTAATTTATGTGAGGAAGTTTTGTTTGTCTTCACGGAAATTAGTGTGAGTGTCGCTATTTTAGAACTGACACTAATTTAGAACGGCAAAATTAGAGACACTTTCACTAATTATGGTTAACTCTACACAACCGCACTGGCGATGCAGTCGTCTTCTTCGACAGAGCTCTCTTCGTCGCCACTGCTATCTGCCGATAGCTCTCTTCGTCGCCACTATCCATCGATCCAGCGGCAGCAGCCTTACCATCAAACTCATCCGGGTACTTCTGGATTATATCCTGGAGATGAGGGAAAAGCTGCTTTGGGCTCCAGGAGCCGTCAATCTCACGTGAAAGCCCACACCTAATCATCGCCTTCCTGGCATAGTTGACGCCGTTTTTGTCGCGATGTGCGTTTACCTCGCGAACGCATTCTGCAGCCAACGACAAGAAAAACTTCTTGCCTGGATTCTTGAGCTTCCCTGACCACGAACCGTCTTTCCGTTGGGTGTTCTGCCAGTCACCTCCCTCGATAAGCTCTATCTTCTTCTCGTTCCATTTGCGGCGCCAAGCATCTTTGATCTTAGCGATCACAAACGAGTCAGCAGGCTGACACAAGTCGGTCGCGTTGGGTGGAAGGTAAACGAGACGGGCCTTCAATTGTGCTAACTCATCCTTGCATTCGTCTTCGTTAAGGTGCGACGAGCAGTTGTCGAGATAAATGCGCTTCTCGATGCCACGAGGATCAGCGCTCATTGCTCTTCTCTCAGGGAGATACTGCCGAAACACTCGCTTGCTCATCCACCCCTTCGGCCCCGTTCGATAGCAGACCCCCGGTGTTTTGTCTGGGACTCCACGGATAGGATAGCTGGACGACGCATTCTGGAAGATCATCATCGGCGGGTGAATTCGCCCGCTTGCACCCCCGGAAATTCGTACGACCATTGTCATGCCTTCTCCACCAGATACAACGTCTGCGTACTAAATGTTTTTCTCGCCAGCAAAGCCTAGCGTCTTACCGTTGTCAAAATCAATCACAAAGTGAGTCTCATCAACATTTTCGATGGTATCCTCGTTCAGACGCCCCGACTCAAAGCCCCGTTTCAGCTTTCCGAGATGAGCTGCTACGTCCCGCTCGATAGCCTCTTGTTTCTCAGGACTGACCTGCTTCTTGCTGGACTGTGTGCGGAAGACAATTCGATGGGCCTCCATGAACGTTTGGATCCACCTGGGCGATATTTTCTCCACAATCAGTGCTCCGACTTTGTCGACTGACGAACTGCTGAACGGACCGGTGCTCGGTTTCAACAGTCGTATCGCAAGCTGACGCAGCATCGACGCATCGAACTTCAATCCGAGTTTGCGCAGGCGATCAAACTCGTCAAGTAGCAGCGGATACAGCCACGAAACCCATTCACTCCTCTGCCTTCCACGCCCTTGGGGGGCCTTCTTGTTCACGCGGGAGCGGCCTTGGCTACGCTTTGCCGAAAGTTCTCGCACTCCTCGGGGGAGCTGAAGCAAAGTCTCTTTTTTCTTCCACCATCGCGATGCCTTAGTAATGTTTGCGTTGCGCGTCTTGGACCTGAATATCTCAGGGAATTCCTCGACTGCATGAGCAAAAAGACCCTTGATTCCGCCCTTTTCCTCCATCACAACCATCCACCGGACCACTTTCTCTCGCTGTTTAATCGTACTGACGATCTGCGCCTCGCGACGTGACGTTGGCGCTCTGTCGCCGTCCATGATAACAGGCAGCGGGGGTGGGACACCAGTGATCGACGATCACTCAGACATGCGTTGCAGCCTTTGCCCATTCTTTGGGGGGACTTGCTGTGCTGACGCCTTCGCAAAAGCTGCCACGATCGGTGAAGCGCTGACCGGCTTCACGACTTCACCATTCTCGCACTTTGGGCACAGGACGGGCTGGTTGTAGCCTTCAGGACCGACAGGAGTCCCGCAGAACGGATGCATGCTTACTGAACACTCAGGACATGAGTGCACGCTGCCAACGTTTTGCCTCTTTAAATGTGGGAAATGAGCCGATTTCCCACAACATACCACAATTAGTATCCCCGTCCGACCCACAAATAAAAAAGTCGATCGACACCCCTATGTTAGTCAGCGCTCTAAACTTGTATTGCTGTCTCAATACTGTAGCAAAGATTTTGTCCATTACGTGCCAGCAGATTCAAAACCTCACTACAAAATATATCGGCGCAGGTCTCCGTGTCAGGTCACTTCCTGAACATATTTTTTTCAGCTGTTACCATCCAACAACTACGTCGTTAGATGATCATATGCTGTCAAGGTTGCTGATGCACGTGCGTTCATGAGAAACCGCGGTACAATAGACGCCTTATCACAGCTTTACAGCACTCGTGTGGCGCATTGACCAACGAGAACCACTGAATGCTTGTATTTTCCGTTCCGGGGTCAGAGTGACGCACAAGGAAATAGCGTCCCTGTCATGTGATGTTTGTGTCATGTAAAACTTCAGAAAATAGCACAAATCGCAAAACGGTGCGACCGCAAATCTAACGCAAATTCGCTCGCAATTTGCAGAGACGATTTTGCGGTCTCTGCAAAATGCGACCTCTTCACCGCAATTCGTGCCATTTGACTGGCCCGCGTGAAACGGGTACAGAGCTGCTTGCTAGCTCAGCTGGCCTAGCATAAACTCACGGTGGTGCAGATCTGAGCCTGAAGGCTAATGAATTAATACACCAAACCTTCAACCAATCAGCGTCAGTTAGGGTGAAACATAGCTATATAATTGGATATAAATGTGGTTGGTTGGCGCATGATTTGGCAGACCACGTTAAGATTGTTAGCTGTCATTTTGTGTTGGTCTACATTTGCGGTTGTTCCTCAAACCACTATACTCTGTAGTACCCAAACCTCGTACGTTATACAAATTCATATCTGACCTCCCAGCATAAAGCGTTTCGCATCGATCACTCTCGCGCTGAAACGATTTTTATATGATAATCCACTTTGAAAAGAAGGATATGGGCAGGGCTTGGTAGTAACTCACGGCGCTAGTAAAAGATAGTACTATAGTACTATTACTACTAGTACGGCAGCATCCGACGGCGATTGATCGCCTTTGGTTGCTAAGGGGCCAAGCTAAAATATATATTTCTCAATATATTTTCAGCACCGCCCCCTTCGAGTTATATTTTATGCTATAGCGTAATTGAGCAAATATCCGAAAGATCGCACGGTAAAAAATCACCAGACTCTGCGCAAAAGGAAAAAAGCTAGGGGTGCGGTTTTTACACGAGTCATCTTCGGATGGTCCCCGAGTGCAGCTACAATAAAGATGCTCGCCGAGTGCGCTGACCAGTTTTGGAATTACTCGGATGCTTTGTCTGAGTCTATACCGTACAGGACATGGTTTGTCCTGGGTTTACGCCCGCACGCTGCGCGCACGGCTCGTAAACCGCAGGCGGGGTTGCCTACAACGCTGCCTTTGGCAGCTAGAAGAAACCAAACAGCAATAAACTATCGCCCTGCACGCGCTCCGCGCGAACCCAAAAACCTTGTAAGGCATGAACCCTACCGCGCTTGCGCGCGGGAGTCGGCTCGCTGCGCTCGCTTAGTCTCACGGAGCGCTTCTATCTCAAAGTCATTAATCTGTACTCGTATTTCCACCTTTCGTATCTCCCTAGAACTTTTTTGCCACCAATAAAAGTATTGTACTCGCCGAGCATCTCAATAATGACCGTACTTGGGGACCATCCGAATTGTACTCGCTGATAATCTTTTTCCAAAAGGTAGAGCTCTTTTGCTTTCGTCGCCATTGCTGTGGCGTTAATGCAGTGTCAAGTTTCATAAGTCAGCGACAGTGACACAGTAGCTGCTCTCACTTTGGAGGATCATTCACCCGCGGTTAAACCAAACAGTGCTAGACCACCACCGATCATTCTCGGTTGTGCTGTATATATCTTCATTGAGACTGACACTAACGCATCTTCTCCGTTCTGCATTTTACTTCATCACCATGCAATTTCAACGAAAGCGTTTCACGCATCCAAGCGATCAACCTCAACGAAGACGCTAGTCTGCTTGATTTCCACGGATCCACCCGTAGATAGGTAGCTAGCTTGATTTTCAAACGCTCTGCTAGCACCCTCGATGTCAAGTACACGGCACCTTTGCGCTTCGCGAAAGCTGCCCCATGCATCAGCTACATAAGTTCCTCAACTTTGTGTAGTTGCCTCATGCAATCAAATACATTAGTTCCTTAATTTCATGTAGTTGCTATATACAATGAACAACTTTCGAGGTCGTTAGCGTTTATTCTTTTGATCATTAAAGCTACGCACTGGCTGCATCCAGCCCACACATGCTGTATTCATTTCTCCATGAACTCGCCTCGGCAGCAGGACTCACCACAAAGCCTACTGCATATGCGTCTTCAAAGCGCGCGAACCTGTTTGTCGTCAAGATGTACAATTCTGTGCAACGCCGTTATAGATACCGACGAACAGGGGTTAGTAGTACTTGCTGAAATAGTACACCTCGAAAAGACGACTACATGTACCCGATTGTTGGGGGTAGTAGTGATACTAACGTTACTACCGTGTCGTACGATGCTCAATATGAGGGATATTATTATATCATCCGCTCAGTACTATAGTACTCTTCAAAGTTCGCTAGTACTCTTCAAGCAATACTTTAAACGAGCACGCTCGGTTGTCATCTTGCAATTCTAGTTTGAGTGGCTCTCAATTAAGCCCTCATTTCGGCCTCGGGGGTGATCACCATTTTCGAAACCGCGTCAAAGCATAACAAACGAAGCATGGGTTGTGCCATGAAGGATTGTCAGGAAGGCAACGAGGTCAATCTTGATCCTTGTAGCGTGTGTGAGAACCCCAGTTATTCACTGGCAGTGAATGTTACGTAGTAAGTCCGAAAATGAAGCTCACATAAAGTTTTATAGGGTTCAACTTCAGGAGTTCGTTCGCGCATCAATTAATTTACTACGTAGAATACGACAAGCGCTGAGATTGTTTTAACGTGTAAGATTATTTTTCCACATTAATTACGGTGGGTGCTTTGCGTGACGAGTAGTGGAGTAGTAATACTAATATCACTACTACTACTACTACCCATTTGCTGGTATCTCTACTACTAGTAGTATGTCTCCAATTTCGAAGCCCCAGTAGTTCCGGTAATACTACTACGCACTACTATTAACCCCTAACGACGAGTTCAATTTGATGGAACTCGCACACCGTTCCAGGCCGAAGCTCAATGTTAGACCTCTCCACCGACGAGCCCCCCCCGACTTGGCAACCAAACCCACGCTTCATTCAGCTGTCCGCTGAGCGCGCGTGATCGTGGAGGCAGCGGAATCCGTTCCAATTGAGTGTGCAGATTCAGCAGATCCGGCTGCGCGCTGGAGTGCTCCTTCTCCAGCGTAATGCTGCTCGTCATGTCTTTCGTCCCAACAGAATCGCGTCCGACCTTATCGTTGTATAGTATGCCTTTCGCTGTACTACATTAAGCTTCCCCGCTGCGCTCGCGTGATTGTACACGCAGCTCAATGCGCACCAACTCAGTGTGCAGCTCCAGCGGCGCATCGGTGAGCTCCACCAGTGCTGTCGTCTTGTATTTTGTTTCTATAGATCACGCACGACCTTCCTGCAGTATTCGCGTATAATTTCAGTCAAACGATGAAATCAGTACGTCTGTAGAGGTGCAGCCAACACTTTTCACGGGCTTCTTACGGGGCCTCGGGAGCCTGATTTGGCTCTGCTATCAACTAAATCAGACTGACTCGTGCAGCAAATCAGAGTTGGGAGCCTTGGTGGGGTGGGTACACATCTAAAATCATGGCTGGCAAATCGTAGCTAAATCGGGACGGAATCAGCTAATCACCTGGTATCTGAGTCCAGCTGATACGAAGCGCCCGGGTTACAGAAAACGTCGTCCTGAGTTTAGTGACTGTTAGACCATTCGGTCAACTGTCCCTGCGACGTTTGGGGTTCCTGTTTAAAATGTCAGTAATTCGACATCGATGGTTCCTAAACGAAGGTGTTTTTGCGCAAAAAGCGCTCTATGTCCTGAAATGATAAATCGTCTCCCCTAACCCGCTTTCTATATCCGTAGTTTGAGTCCTGTAAGAAGGGTAAATGAAGTAGTAAATCAGACGTAAAAAGTATGATGTGCGTTTCATTATAGGGGGGATTTACCCCAATTACTATAGTAACTAGTAGTTCGGCCAATTTCGATTCTACTACTACTATAGTAACTAGTAACTCAACAAGCGATCTAATAGTACTAGCGAGTTACTAGCGAGTTACTAGCGATATCCAGAAGTGCACCGGCAACCCTGCATTTGGGCAAACACCTAAGATCGCGGACTGGATTCACGACGGGTTGCTTCCCGTGGGGCAACCTTTTCATCCGTATTTCACGTCGGGTTGGTTGCACAGTTAACGAGGCTTGTTGCAGAATGTGGGGCCGGATCTCTCTTTTCAAGGTTCATTGTAATGCTACTTAGATCAACGTTGCTCATTCAGGTGCATGTGCGGGGGCCCCACTGGGGGGTGACTTCAAGCACTACAATCTGGTAATAGAGATCGACGCGAGCTTGATCTCGAGCGCCGACAGAGGTGAGGTTTTGCTCACTTTGCAATTTGCTTTGCAAGTCCCAGATCACCGCTGAACGCTCACACCGCCGCTACCTTCACTACCCCGTCTCCACCATGAAGTGCTCTTTCACGGGCTGTGCGTTCTAGCTTGAAGCTGTCGACATGCGTGGCAACGGCCACCTGATCGGCAAACTTGGCCAGAAGCTTACTTGTCGGCCGCTTATACACCTTCACCGCATTATCCGCCGTTCACACCATGCGCTGCGCCAGTACGAACGATTGACGTGCTCTGCGTGACATACCACGATATACCGACGCAGGTTTCCGCGAAGGGGACGCTTGCCAGTTGTGACTCGACGTAGAGCGGAGACCCCTCCCTGACGGTCGCGATTATCGACAATGTGGACCACACAGAAGCTGTTTAGGTGGTTGGTAGCTAGTAGTTCGATAGTACTATAGTACTATTACTATAGTAACTCAGAAGACTGGAAAAGAGCTACTAGTACAACTAGTAGTTCACATGGAGGTGAAGATGGAGGAAGGTGATGGAGGAGGGTGAGTAGAATTGAGGAAAAGGCGCAATGTCCCGGCTAACGCTTTCCGAAGGGATTTTTCCGGGTAGACAAGTCAGTGTTTCTGTACATAATATTAAGTGTAGAAGGGGATGAGATGATAATCATATATGGTATTGCAGGTTCTCTCAACTTGATTTTGGCGGCTCTCAATTTGAACCACGACTTCTCTCAATTTGACCTTGAAATGGTGTACCATGTTCTTTCATCCTTCAGCTTTTTGGCCATATCATTTCCATCCATCGTCAGGTCACATCATGTCATTCCTCATAAGTTCGCAGGGTCGAAAGACCTGCGCAGCACTGTAACTTTCCAAAACCGGGTACCGAAGTGGGTACTCCAACTTTTTCCCTTGAAGAGAGACCTCTCTCTACAAGACCTACCTCTGAAGCACTTTTATCCCTTGAAGAGAGACCACCCTCTGCAAGACCTCCCTCTAGGGGGGGACTCCATTTGAGGAGAGACCTCCCTCTACAAGACCAAAACTATTACGAAGTAAGCTCAGTTGAATCGACTTGCTCGCCAGCGCTTGTTGCGCTACGAGTCGCGGGCGAGCAATGTGTTGGACATCAAGAGCAACCATCGTGTGCTGCTGTGCTGGTTGGTACCCCTTCCTGCAAACTTCGTTATAATAATTACGAAACTTGCTAGTAACGTCACCTGTACTTCAGTAAGATTTGTTCTCGAAGCTTGAAAAGCGGAGAGTATAAGGGTGCGGGAGCACGTCAAGTACGACACATATTGATCACCACTTTTTCCATGGTTTGTATGCGCGACCCTACAGAGATACCGTTCAGCATGGCACCATCAATACCGCACGCGCTCAGTGTTTTGCTTTTTACGGGTCAGTAAGTATACATGCGCCGAACATCTTGAAATCTGTATGTAAAAGTCAGTGGTTTTATACAGTTTCAATCAAAATTCATTATGGCCAATGGCGGCACCGTCAACTTATGGCGAACCCAAACTGTATTGAAACGCCTCCATGCAGCCATCTTGAATATTTCACAGCCGTCATTCTGTCCCACTATTTTAAACCAAGCATTCACTCCTAACGTTCCAAATGACCTGTCGCAGCGTAAGTAGCGCGACCCATGATGCACTTCAACACCCGGTCGTGGAGCTCCTGCTAGTGCGCGCTGCCGTTGCAGCCATCACCACCACTACAGCTCCGCACATGACCGTTACCACCGCCATCGCCGCCACTCCACACCAGCGCCGATGCGCGAAGTGCCTTTGCCCCATGAGGCAATCGGGCATCAGCGGCTACGCTCTACCTGGCACCATAACAGCGTCGTCAGGTGCTGACAAGACTTCCCTTACGTGGCTTATATCATGGGCGTTCTCATCGTCCGTGTTGTTCGCCGGCTTGAACCCGCCGGCTGGATCCCGGACTGCCCCTACGGTACTCGCTCTTTCGGCAACTGTCCCGAAGGCCCGACGTACGACGAGGCCGTGCATTCGGAGCAGGCCTGCCAACCGCTGCAGAACACACCGCTGTCCATCGGCCGTACGACGATGAAGGGCTACATTGGTGACGTGCTCAACATGAAGTACGAGGAGGTATCGAGCGATTTCGGAACCAACCACCAGAAGCGCTAGATGAATAGTGAGACAAAGTAATAAAATACATTAACTTAACCTTTATCCCCCAGGTCCAAAGCCTACTAGTAGCAAGGCAAAAGCCTACTACCGTATTCCTCGATGAGCTGTCCCCCTCATTTCTCCTCGAAGAGCTGTCCCCCTCCCTTGGGCTTTCAATATAAAGTGATGGGCAACTTTTGAAAGGTCTTCCTTGAAGAGCTGTCCCCCCTGCTGTGATTTCAACCAATGAGAGCTCATTTCTACTTTAGTAAAGACTTGAGCACACTAATGGTACGTTCGTTGGTGTCCATATCCTATCCGTGCCGGACATATTTCGGACCAGGACATATTACGGACCACTTGCCTCACATACAAATTTAAGTCAATAAGCAAAAAGCACCACCCTAGCAATCGTCGCGAATCATCCCTAATAATAGTCTTTGGGCGTAAAATTTACTCAACAGTCAGAGGAAAGATACAGCTTTCGAACAAGCCCCCACCTGCATTCCTAAGATCCATTTTGACTCCATAACAGCTCGTAGAAGTCCCCCCAAATGACCAAGGTCCCAGTGGAGACGTAGGAGGCTGCTATTGCCGCTGTCGCTAGCGGATTGAATGTGCGCAAGGCCGCCAATGCGTACGGCGTCTCTAGTGCGCCTCTTCGCCAGCGCATCAACGGGCTTGCACCGCTTGAAGCTCGCATAGGGACCCAGATGGTCTACACTTCAGTTATGCAGCGCCTTCAGTAGAGCCGACCGAGGCGTCGTCGAGATGGTGCGCTACCGCGCGCTGCATGAGACGTGTGTGGGGGTTGAAGAGCTGCGCGCCATGTTCAGAGTGGCGGTGGAGACGACGCGGACGCGGCAACGAACTAATGACTTCCTTAACGGCAAATTCACTTAGCGCTATAATAGCTTGCCAAACGCCCTGACTTGTCAACTTACAAGGCTCAACTTGTGGACATTGGCCGTGCCTTATCTTCTAAAGCCGATGTCGTTTTGCATTACTTCAGCAGTCTCCAGCGCGTCATGGAGAAGCTGGACGTATTATACATAGACAAGCCCAATCATACGGGCTTTTTGCAGGGCGAATTCGGGTTATCTGCCCAACAGGGCTACGAGTAACTTTCGGGAGCGAAAGGCAGAGTGAACTGCAGCACAACGTGCAAAGGCACAGCGAATCACTGCCCAGTGCGCGCAGCAACTGGACCAGCAGGGGGTGGTGGAGCGAGTGGCCGATGGTTGTACGCTCTGAGTAGTTGTGTAAGCAGACTCGGCATACAAAAATCAATATTAAAGCTGGGTGGTCCGAAATGTGTCGGGAGTGAATCGACAGGTATACAAAAGATAGTATAAATCGTTAAGTGGTCCGGCATATGTCCGGCACGGATAGCTGTTTCGGCACCGCTAACATCTACGCATGTACAGGAGGCCGAGGTAGCATCGGTGATCCGTGGAGTAGATCTCGTTGGTTGCAGCTGCCCGTAGCTGTGCATCGCACGAAGTACATGGGGAAAATATCTCAAAATCGACGCCACCATCGTCTTTAGAGGGGAGGCCGTCTTCGAAGATGATGGCGAGGTCGAGTACGCTGTCAAAGCGAACGTTATCCGCTCCGAATAAGCTTCTGGGTCACACGCGTCCTCCTGCGAACACTAAGACGATGACGATGTAATAAAGGGTAAACCCATTTCCACATAGCTTTCCTGTTGCCACCCCAAAACGAGGGATTAATTTCTACAGCCTTAGCTATTACTTGATTCGTTGAGACAGCTAGTTCATGCGCTCGCAGATGCAGTATCCACGCGGCTAATTCTTTTTCTAGGTCAGCATCACTCCGGGCCCGTCCAGCGTTGAGTGTCTTGGTTCGAGGGTTCCGCATCACTGTTGCCTCCAGCTTAGCCATGTTCTTCGCCCAGCGTCTGATCTGAGACGGATCCACGTTGTGACGCCGCGCGACGCTTTTCACCGGGCCTCTTTCGGCTTTCAACACGATGAGAAGCTTCGCCTTCGCGCTCAAGTATGTTCTCCCCATGATACCTCGAAATGGCGCTCGGCCAGCACTCCAGAGGTCCAATTTATTTCGGCCAATGAGATGTTGCTACGCTCTGGGTACTTTCCTCGATGAGCTGTCCCCCTTTGGAGGTGTACCACGGGGGGACAGCTCATCGAGGAATTCGGTAGTAGGCTCGGGAGCAGATACTTTTATTAAGAAGTTTGTATTGGGGAGCATATGGTTTTCATAAAAACTTCGAGAAACGTTAGAGAAAGTTCAATTTGGAGTTGAGCCAAAGATTTGCAGTGTAGGCGGGGTCTTGCATCGGAATCGCTTGATCATCGCGAGACCGCGTAGCTGTTACTGGTGCTTCACGTGCGAGTGAGCGCGCCGCAACAGCTTATAGAGACCCATTTGACCATTGAACGTCGTAGGTGTACTGCCTCGACTATTTGCGCACAGCACGCACTACTCCAATTTTGCCCTGGTGCTTCTTCAACTTGCCGATTACCCGTGATCCGACGAGCAGTTTTCCCATGCTAGCATGCACTGATGAGCCTGAAAACTAATGACGCAATAGGTTGTTATCTTATCTTCCTTCTGGTCTAAAAGCGGAGCGCATTCGGTGCCTGTGTGCTTGACAAACTATTTTTTTGGCGAGCCTACTAGTAGGATCGAAAGCCTACTAGTAGGCTCAATGGGGGATAGAGGTTAATGGTTGTTGTGTGTATTAAGTATTATCTTCGAGTCCTCGAACAGCATAAACTTAAACTTGGGTGAAGTAACCAAGTTGGTGAAAAGTACCGGTGACATACCTTGTATAGTGACGCTATTGACAAGCGAACTCGACTTGGTCCGACTGCTCATCGATTGCCGACACCGCCGGGAAAATGACATAACCTGCAGCCTCTCAAAAATTCATGACAAAACCTGCATCCGCCCACGATTTAACCTCATGGCCCCGCCCACCAACTTTTCTGTCGTAGCAACGAGGCTTGGATGCAGGTTTTGTCGTAAGATGCAAAACGGGATGCAGCTTTTGACGCGTGATTTCTATCGTTTAGAAATGACAATAGATTATGTTGTAGCCGCCACCGTTCCTTCCACAGTGCACCTTGCTTCACCGCCAGCCCCCCTGCACATATTTTTGTTGTGTGCACGCGGTTCTCCGTGCGGGAGCAGCTAAGCAGCGGATGCAAGCCAAGGGCAGTGACACTTTCAGCTTATCCGCGCGTGACAGGTAGGAATTTTGAGTGAGTCTGACCTTCAGGATAGCCGAAGTGACCTCGTTGCTGTCTAATAAATCTTGCAATGCAATTACCAAGCTGTGCTTGGAGCTGCAATTAATACTTCTAGCATGAATGAACATGAGGAATAGCAAGCGTGACGAATTGCAAGAACGTCTCGTTGCTAAGCTATCACTAATTTAAAGCAATATTCTTGTATGCATACCAACCACAACGTCGTTCCTTTGAACATCAGCCTGTGTCACTCTTCTCCTCAATCGCCTTTATCATTCAGTCCCAAATGGCCAATTTCTCCCGGTTAGATGTGCATTTGCGTTTGTTGTGCCCCGGCGTCTTGCAGACACTGCAGTAGTACCTTTTCGTTCCAGAAATCACTTCCTCTCCAGTGCTTGGTATACGGGCTGTTGGTGGCCGACCGACCACTGTGCCGTGTCCAGGAGGAAGGGTTTTGTTGTCGACTGTCAACTCTTCTTCGCTAGGAAGGATGATCTGTTGACCTTGAAAAGCGGATGCGTAGCTCTCAACTCGGTAGCAAGAGTCGAATAAGTCAAACACATTGTGTAGTCGCTTTTTGAAAATCATTGCGGCGATGGCATGACGGCAAGGTATGCGATACTGGTCGATAAAGCCGCACGTGCAGTGATTGACGCTGAGAGTATATCTTCGAGAGTAAATTACGGGACGGTCTGTTCGATACACACTGAAGATGTCATCCGAGCTTGGAACCACGGTGTAAAATCCAGCTTGCTCGAGTTGTTTGTCGTATATTTTCATTGCCCCAGGCGTAATGGTACGATTAGCAGAAATCCATTCAGTAGCATTGACACTACGTTGATACACTCTCGTTGTAATGCGAGTGCACATGGCCTTTAGAAATGCTAGTGGTGGCAATGCTCGAATACCGAGTGCTAGTTGAGTACCGAACACGCTTTCCACAAAGTTGCTGGTCCGCCAACCATACAACGGTCGTACGCCAATGTTCGCGTGAACGCACCACTTCGCTGGGTCAATCCTTCTGATATACTCCTCCATTTCATCCCCAAACTCTTTCTTGATCCACGCTAGACGACCCTCGTATTCGGCGTTGGTGTAAGCTGCTTGAAGTCCCCAGATAAGACCACGGTCCCGCTGCATGTTGAACTGAGGAAAACCTTTATTTATGTTTCGCAAGATGTGCATGGTGCAGTGCCTGAGAACTAAGTCTCGTGAACCTCCAACCGAGACAAGAGCTGAATTACGGTCACAAAAGATCGGTGTGTCTTCAACCACTGCCCCAGCTTCTCGAACCATGTCAAAAAAACCAATTGTAACACGAGATATCTTCCGATTCCACCAATGCGAAGGCAACTGTTACGTTTTGTAGATTTCCATCCCGACCAACGAGGTGCATTTGTTGCCCTCCATAGTTTGGACACTTCGAATGCGAGCAGTCAATTCCCAAGATGTGCTGGTTGAATGGAACCGAGTGAGTCGTTGCTTTTAGAACAACGATCGCTCGCTGAAACCTGTGATCACTATCTCGCTCAACTCGACACAAGGATCCGGGATTCAGCTCTTGCAGCCTTGCTAAGTAAGAAGCGACTACGCTGTATGATGCTCGTAACTCAGCCTTAGACAGGTCCTTCACAAATTCTCTCGCTCTGTAAACGGTTCGTTTTCTCGACTCCAACCAAATGCCATCCAGGTTCCGAATGAGCCCAATGAGAGCGGTTGCAGAAATCTCTCCATTTGCCTGAACAGCAGCGAGAAAGGTCGGCATTGCTGCAATTTGCTTCATTGTTGGGTTGGGAGTTGACGAGCACTCCGAGTGGTCCAAGTTCATGGACGAAATGTACCATGCGTTGCCTGCCTTTTGCTTGTATAACCGCACGAAGAAATTGCAGCCTTTCGTTTTGGAGTCGCACACTATCGTTCGATCAGTTCCTCCGGAGCACGATACCTTTACGCTCTTTTTAGTCGCAAAAGCATAGTCTTTCAGGGCAGCCACAGCTGCAGAAGCCGATTCGTATCGTTTTCCGACAGTTGGATTTTGTATTGGTAAGTGTGTGAACCTGCTTGTTGTGAAAGCGTCCTCCTCCGAATCGAACGCCATTCCAACAAAATCCCCGCTCGCGAGATCATCTTCAGCGCCGTCGTCGTTAATTAAATGGTAGATCATCCGATCGCCTGGTCGAGCAAGAACTCCAGCCAGGCCATTTGGCTGCTCAGCCACAGCAACATTAGGAAAGACTGTTGACGGGGCCACCGGTTCATTTCGAACCTCGGTTGCGACACCAATACTTGTAGAGGGATATCGGACCTCGGTTTCGACACCAATATTTGCAGAGGAATATTCAGTCACAGATTCCTCGTGTTGACCAGTTTCAGTATTACCATCATCTACGTCGTCACTGATGCTGCCTGCTATCGCTTCGTCGCCGTCACTTCCCACCCCTGCACTATCGCCTCGACGCTCCACACGATTCGAAGAAAATGCAGTGGCGAACGCGCTCTCTCGAATTTGCCTGAAAACTGCACCGAGCTCTTCGCGCATTGTCGGGGCCTCAATCCTCCCACGAGTGAACGAAAATGTGTGGAGCTGCCGTAATGGACCAGTGCCAGCCTGACCATCCTTCATGTCAAGCCTTACGAGCGTAAAGCGATTTAAGCTTTCTTCGGTGTTAATCTGCAGCGGATACTTGTCCGAAGGATCGACAGCCAGAACGCGCGCGCGCCGAATTCGGTTCTTACTCGCTGTGAAGAGAGGCTGATAATACGATATGTAATCCCCAGCGCAAATAAAAACCTCGCCGTACTTCTTAATTGCTCGAGCCTTGGCCGGAAGCAAAGCAGCTAAATCGCAGTAGCTCTCGTCCTCGTCGCTTTCTTTAGTTTCTTCCATGCTGACTGGTGCTACCTCACACACGTCACACGGCAAAGGTGCAGTTCACGCCCTGCTTATCTTCCTTGTTGATCGCTGCGAGCTCTCGACTGCAGCCAAGCGCTCCTTTGCCAAGTCTCTGACCCCGACACGACTGCCGCAAATAACACTACTCAGAAACGGAGAAGGTCGAAACCGCTGGCTTAGAAACGTACATCAATCGACCTGCAGGTTTTGGCGAGAAGAATGGAGCCTGGCTACAGCTTTCGACACAGAAAGCTACCCCCTCCCCGGCTGCAGGTTGTGTCACGCAAATTGCAGGTTTTGTCATGAATTTGTGAAAGGCTGCAGGTTATGTCATTTTCCCGACACCGCCTGCAGCCCAGCCCCACAATACAGCTGGAGAAAAATTCAAAATATCTAATATTTAACAGCACGGATGTTAGAGAATCTATATCCAAATGGAATTCTTTTGAGTAGTTCATGGAAGGTTAGATAGTGCCAGCAAAACTCCAGCGAGCTAAACAATTTTGCTGATAAATGTTCTACCACACCACTCAAAGGCAATGTATCGCCAATATTCAACAATTTCGTGACCCAGCGGAGTTGGATCTTCTTTCTTATCGACTCCAATATATTCCTGTACTTGCACTAGCTATGATTCTAACCCCTGCCCATGACATGAATTGGTGAGCGCCCACATTGACAACTGAAAGGTACCATCGGATGCAACAAAAACCGCACTAATTTCATATAAAATTTGACCTTAAACGTTGAAAACACTCATAATATGATATTATTACTGTTTTGTGCATGATGCGGGGAGTCATTCCAAAGTACACGTGTCATTCCAAAGTACATGTGGCGGGGTCAACGCGAGCGCACTTTTGGTGCATTGAAATCCTTAAGTACGTTGTTTCTTATTAATTCTTATAAAAGAAAACCCAGGAACAATTCGGTTTAGTTTTTTTACTTGCCAAATACCAAATATTTCCGAGCAAAATTATAGCAGTTCAGAACTTTCAACACATTTCAAGCTTCGAGATCCCGTGCGCAAGCAAAGCGAGCGCGCCCAAGTTCTCAATAGTTTTAATTTCTTTGTTTTAAACAACTATAAGGTTTATTCACTTTTTGGTGTTGTTCCGCTCGTACTTTTGGTTTGTATTGATGCACAATTGCTTCTCTACTTTTGGTGTGCTTGTCCAGCATCTAGTACCAGGTCTGTCGTACGAGCACTGTTTGGTAGTACAGTAGTGAGATTTCTGGCTTAGTAGTAAGGATACTCCTACTTTTCGGCTCTGAATCAGTAGCACTACTACTGTAGTAGGTAGGCACTGGCAGTAGTAGTATGTACCCATGTCGGCAACTTCGCTTAATTAAGCATGGACTACTCTGTCTCGAAAAACTCCCCACTTGAAACCATTTACTTTTGCATACTATTTCAGGAAAAAAACGGTGCTAACCCGTTTTAATATCCAGTGCTCGCATTAAGAGAAATGATCCTCCCCGGGGTACTAGAGTAAGTACTACGGTAGGGTCGCTGAAGCTAAGGGTCGCCAACTTCACTCCTTAAAGTATAATTATATACTTCCTCTGGGTGAAATTAATTGCAACGAAAAACAGATGGGCATTCCTCTTTTACCTCATGGACTCGTTTTGAGCCCGCTGATAGGTGGAATCAACACCACTTGCTCTCAGCTTTTTGCACGTCTTTTGAACGCCGAAAAATTCCTTCAAACAAGAAAGTTACGAGCGAAAGTATACGCATGGAACATCCTCATAACCCCAAATACTCCCATCTCGCAACACGCCACCAGCAACCAGTCCCCCCGCATGAGCTCTGCTAGCGGTTGGCGTGCCGACAGGTTGTGCGGCTCACTGCAGTGCTTCTGCAGCTCTGCTGATAGGCTTCGACCGCCTCATCCTATTCCTGGCGGTGGCGCCGCTGCCTCTCCTCGATCGACTCCAACAGTGTCTGGCAGACGAGCTGGGTATAGCGCGCGTGGCGTGGGACGCGATCGCGCAGGGCAAGCCCCTGTGCCACGCCAACCTTATCCACCCGCTCTTGACGAAGGAGGCTCGGTGACTCGTGCATCGACCTGTACGCCGAGCGCGTCGTGACCCCCCCCCCCCCGGGTCGCGCTACTGATGGGACTCTCGGCGCTCTGTGTGGCTGCAGTAGCTAGACCAAGGTCAGCGGAACCTGCACAATTTGTCAATTTTGTTCACTCTCTGATATTTAATGTTGTTATTGTGCTCAGATATGATGCAAATGAACAGGTTTTATTTGACGGGAAAAATGGCATCTGGGAATTTACGAAGCTAACAGAAACGCAGCACATCAGCAAGAACCGACTACACATTTTCTCGGCCTACCTGAGCTAATTAGACAAGCAAATGTGGCATGTTTTAGTTTGGGGTGCACAGGAAGCCCAAATTTGAAAAAGGAAATCTGAGTTCGATAAACAAAGCTGCCTAGCCTTCATTCAATGTGAAGTGGTACAGAGTACCAAAGACACTACTCGCTGTACTTCATGTCCTCCATGCGGATCGCCGCGACAACAAACTTCGCTGCGTGAAGCTCCGTCCTCTGCACCATCACCTGGGTGATGCGCGGCATACTCGCACGCACAGCACGCTCGAGCAGCTGCATGCGAGCTTCAGTCTTCGAGATGCGAGGATCGGAGCTTGTAGGCTGCGTTCGGGGGCGGTTCATCTCGTCGAGCATCAGCGCCAGGTACTGCTTGATGTGCGCCTTGAGAGCGCTGAAGCAGTTTTCAATAGGATTGCACATCGGGCTGTAAGGCCCGAGGCGCAGTAGGACGAGGTCGTCATGTGCAGGCACCAGCACTTCCGTCTGGGAATGCGCTGGGGCGTTGTCAAAGACGCCAACGATCTTCTTGTCGGCGAAGTCGTTCTCATAGACGTCTGCCTCCTTGATCTCAGTGTACTGTTCCTCTACGAACGCAGCGTTCGTGACCATCTTGATGCTGCACGGTGCGTACGGTACGCAACTACGCCGAACGCAGAGGACACTGCACACTGAATCTGCAGGTTGCCTCCTTTCGAAGGCGGTAGCTTCTCGACAGCCCGCTTCCCCTTCTTAGCGCGTCCGCGCGTGCGCTTCGTGTACACATTGAAATTTGTTTCGTCGAAATAGACCACGAGGTCGCCATCATCGTTGTGGCGGACAAGAGCTTCGGCAAAGCCTTCCTCTTCTCCTTGTTCACCTCACCATTGCACGTGGTAGGCTCGACACGAGTCTGTAGTACAATTAAAAAAAAGCACCTGTGATTAGAACTGTACCGTTAAAATATACTCATGAGCTCACACGTTTACCTGTTTGACCGTAAAAAAAAACATGCCCACGAGGTGGCGCGAAATTGTGGCCTCAGAGAGAAGCACATTAAACTCGCACATGACCATCGTGCGTAGGGAGCTAAGCGTGTATGTGCAGCACTCATCCAGCGACAGCTCCAAAGCCGCCTCGACCTCGGGCGTGACCTTAGTGGCCCTCGCACCCCCGCGCGGGAGGTCTTCGATGCGTCCAGTGCGCACAAGGCGCTCCGCCGTGGTCCTGGGGAAGCCATTGTGACTGGCTACAGCACGCCAGTCATCACCTAAGCTGTATTCGTCGAGGACGCGGCGACGCTCTTCACGGGTGTGGGGCTTGGGGCTGGACTTGGGGGAGGCGTGCGAGGACATTTGTGGGCTGGGGGAAGATCGTAGAATGAAAACTGAAACAGCCCCGCGGCGTCAGCCTTCAGGAAGTGTACATGTAGCTCGTTTGGCGCGCGCGCGAAGTCCCCGTACGCGAGAAATATGGTTATACGGGGAGTAGTGTTTTCTGTACACTGTACCACTTCACATTGAATGAAGGTTAGGCAGCTTTGTTTGTCGAACTCAGATTTCCTTTTTCTAATTTGGGCTTCCTGTGCACCCCAAACCACCTATGCTTGACTAATTAGCTCAGGTAGGCTGAGAAAAGGTGTAGATAGTTCCTTATAGTTGTACCTACATAATATCATATTTTTCTGCAATTCCATTCAGGAGTTTTTTGGGTCCTGTAGATAGTACATTCTTGCAATAATTCCCGCCCGGAGGAAGTACTATATCATCAGTTGTTAACTTCAGCAATCCAAAATATGGACTTGAAGCTCACTAGCTTACATGATGGATTACCCAGCTCCAACTGGTACGGGGCAACAAGTAACACGAAACGTTAAGCACCGCTTGAGCTAGAAACATGGTGTGACGTACACCGCACAGTAATCGTGAAAGTCGTACCGGCGTCTTCGTAGCTGTTGGTGTCAGCGTGTAGGAGTACATGTGCTATTATGGGTGGGAAAAGGGTGCAGTTTGAGATCTTATCTTGGGAGACCAGCTTGCTGGTTTACCAGCCTCACAAACTTTAATTCGTCACGCAATGTATTCCCAGTTACAGGTAACGTTCAGAAGACATTAAAATCGCAATTAGCGAGGCTGCTAGAACTTCTGAAGAGCAAAAAAAACTTCTGACGAGCGAAAAACTTCTTTGGAAGTTTTGATGTGTTTGCAGACAGCCGACCGCAGAGTAAGGAGCCTTTTTGTAAAGCAGCGCTCACATGAAATTGCGCATCTACTGCGCGCGGCACATATCCGGATGAAGGAGCTCAGTGGCAAGACAGCAGTGCAAGGAGATACAAGGAGCTCAGTCTTTGGAAGGATAATACATCCGGATATGTGCCGCGCGCAGATACTGCGGCTGCGGAGCAGGCGCAGTAGATGCGCAATTTCATTTGAGTGCTGCTTTACAAAAATGCTGTATGGCCAGGGTTATCATACCAGCCCAACCGTCTATTTTTCCATAACAGGCACCATACCCATTTGACTTCTGTTGCACCAGGCTTCCTGGCTCCTATTATGCAATTGCAAATTGTCGTCACAAAAATACAAACTCGGGAAATACGTGCTAGATCTACTATAGTCTCGGGGTGCCGCGTAGTCCTCGTATCCTACAACGTCAATGCGTATGCTGGCGCCAACTCAAGCAGATTCAATAACCACATAATAAAATAAATATGTTATGAAGTATACTAATACTTGAAGTATATTATATCAAGGGTGGTCTCCCAGTCAAAGCGAAGCTACCTTGTGTGCAGAGTGAGAAAGCACCGTGTGTAATGCTAATAGCACTACTAATACTAGTGCTAGGTTTTATCGCTACTACTTAGCACTACTATTGGGCTAGTGTTTGGTCCGATTAGTGCAGTAGTTCCAATTGAATAGTACTTATAGCGAGAAAAATGGTACCGGTGGCAGTAAAAGACCCAAACACCAGTGCTTTAGTCGATAAGTAATGCTAATTGAACTGATTATATTGGTCTGTTTTCCCGTGATAATCATGGGAAGACTGTAGGCTTAGTAGTGCTGATACTACTACTTTCCGACTCTGAATCAATAGCACTACTACTACTGTAGTAGGTCGGCATTGGCGTTACTCTCCGGAGTTGAAGACGCCACCCGAAAGCAGTGTATTAATGTACACCCCTGGACAGGATCATGGGCTCGACGGTCGTCCAGTACATATAGTCCTCGGCATGGTCACCAGCGTGATGCTCTCGTTTGAGTTGAAGTGGCCCATGGCAAAAGACGAGCCGGGGTAGTGCACATTGGACTGCGTTGAAGTTAGCATTAGTAGTGATATTACCACTACAGTATTATAGTCCTAAATTAGCACAAAAATGTTGTTCACATCGGTGGGTTGCCAACACAACCATTGAACACTTATGCTGGTAACGTACAGCTCACTCGGGATTACTTGTAGCGCTTGGTGGTACCAACCCACCCCACTGTGCAATTAACACCACTACTCGGTCCAAGCACCAGAACTTTAGTATACCGCAACAATTCCTCGCCTCCCATCGCCTCGAATAGATTTCAGCGTCAACTGGTTACTGTTCTGGTTGCTTGGTTGCTCAAAGTTCGGGGCTCCACTGTGGGCAGAGGCAATGAACAAAACTTGGTATATTCTTCGTAAAATATACTAACTTACTTCATGTCTTCGTTTCAGTAGCCGCGTCCGTAATCGTCTAGTACATGGCATTGCGACGCTTGGCTGCGGATCTGGCGGTGAATGATCCAGATGTCCACGTCGCTAAATACTCCTGGATCGAAGGGACAGTCGTCGTATATGTCTCCTGTAGCTCCAAAATGTATTTTCCTATTTTCTCCATGTAGTGAAGCACGTACAGTCCACAGTAGACGCAGTTAGATTGCTGCGGCTTGGTATCGAACACACCAGCGGTATACGTGCCCAGGGGTGTTAGGTCCGGGTACTTGTGTCTTTCTTTGGCAAGGTGCCATCTCATCATGTTGAACACGTACGCAAAGTCATGAGCCAGGCGGTTGACGTGGAACATTCCTGTTGGTCCATTTTGAATGGCATTTTCCACGACGAGAAGACTGTAGTATTTGACACCAGAAACAAGTAAAATGATATAGGGATAAGCGGACCAGTCGAATTCGCCACACATTGCCGTTTTTTTATCTCCACGCAAACTCAATGGATCTATAAAGATCGGTCCCACAAAAACACAATACACCAGGTGCTGGCTTCATGTATCGATGGACGAAGTAGTCTAGTGTCGTTTCTGTCGGCAACTGGTCCGGAAGCAAGCAGTTTAGATCCCTGGGAAATAGGCACACGTACTTGTCGGCACCTGACCACTCCAACACCTCCTGGTTTTTCGGGTACCGCTTCCTGAAGAATATTTGCTTCTTTGGGCAAGCGGGGGTCTTCTTTTCATGAGTGTCGATCTCAAATAGACTATCATCCATGTCAATCGCACAACCACTGCTAGGAGCACTCTCACCACTGCTAGCATCACCAGCGCCACCAAACATACATTCATCATGACCGGAAAGTTCATTCACGTCTTGTGCCGCATCTGTGCCCTTCTTACGAGCGATTGACACTTCACCGGAGATGCTTTCATCACCACTACGCTCACAGTTTTCATCATCGCCACTGACTCCGGCCTTTTACACGACAGTACCACCACTTCTTGCTGCATCGTTGTCCGTGTAAGCGCCTCCTCTGTCCGATTTATCGGCCTCTTTGTCCGTTTTATCGCCTTCACTATCCGATTTAGCTCCGCCGCTGTCCGGATTATCTCCGCCGCCGTCCGAATAAACTACAACACGGTCCGAATTGGCTTCCTCGCCGTCGCCACCGTCCGAATAAACTGCAACACGGTCCGTCCTCGCCGTCGCCACTGTCCGAATTAGCTACAACACGGTCCGAATTGGCTTCCTCGCCGTCGCCACCGACCGAATTAACCACAACACGGTCCGAATTAGCTTCCTCGCCGTCGCAACCGCCCGAAATAGTTACGAAATGGTCCGAATTAGCTCCGCCATGACCAGAATTAGGTCCATCAACAGGTACCAACACCGCCAGAAACTCCGTCATCTTCGGAATCCACCTTTTTGGAGTAGTGTTCCGGGAAATCTCTTAAGAAATCATCAATGTTCTGGCAGTAAAACAGAATATCCCCAAAACGGCACTTGCCTTCCTCGCGTAAGCTGAAGAAGTAATCAACAGCTCGGTCTTCGTACGGGTTTAACTTGCGTCGCGGGCCGGGACCCTTTCCTTTCTTTCGTTTCCGCTTGGAGCCAACGAAGCTGTCCAAACGGTGCCAATAGAGCTTTTTCCATCCGCGGAGCGTGGCCTCCTTCACTCCAAGCCGTCGTGATGCCTCTTGGATGTCCCATTCGGGGTTGTCTTTCCACTCCTTCAGTATATCGATCTTTTCTTGTTCCGTTCGATTGACACACTTGCGTTTGCTCATGTTGGGTTAGCGTTTTACCCCAAAAGCAAAGTGAGATCGTAAAGGAGATGGTTAGGGGGCGTCCGCTGTGCCACACATTTGTGGAATCATATTGGCTTAGAATCTAACTCAGATGCAGATCCCAGATTAACTCGCGCGAGCTAACTTAACTCGGAAAATTTCGTGTTAACGCGCGCGAGTTAATGTGAATCTGCCCGAGTTTCATAATAACTCGCGCGAGTTAATGTGAATCTGCCCGTGTTTCATATTAACTCGCGCGAGATAATGCGAATCTGCACGATTTCCACGTTAACTCGCGCGAGTTAACGTGAATCTGCACGAGTTTCATATTAACTCGCGCGAGTTAACGTGACACTGGCGGTTATTTTGAAGCTTCAGGCTTAAGAGTGCACTATTAAATCAACTAAATACAATTTAAGCACCATGGACATGCATTCACTTGGTTATTCACTTCATGGCTCGCCCGTAGTATTCCCACCTCATACTCAAGTAGAGACCGGCGCATTCGAGTGGATTAGCCCCGGATGGCAAGGATCTGATTTAGCTGACTTGGTGCGGGGTCGCAAATAGTTCCGGCGTTGACATGAGCATAGTACGCTTTGATTTTCAAGTCCAGTTTGCCAGCACGATGAAGCTCGCGGAGGACCTTTAAACAGACGAACCGTGCTTCTGAGTCATTCCATGATCTTCAAAGAACTTGTACAAGTTCGTCTGGTTGAGGAATAAACTCGAGTCGTTTTCGAGCGAATTTCGCGTCGCATACAAATCAACAGACTATCGAGTCATTTAGAAATGGAGCATCATACAATTTATATATCATGTCGCCTAGCCCAGCAGGACACGCGCGCGTTGGCACTCGCCTGCGGACTTAGCGACTACGCTACGGGGGGCCCGCCCCTCTCTCGCTTCGCTCGGGGGGGGGGGGGGGGCTTTGGTCCGCACGAACTTGTTTTTGCTGCGTTTTGCTCCGGGTATACGTCTTTCGTGACCGGGTTTGAGCCAATCGAAGGATCCTTGGTGCGCTGGTCGCCGTGTTCAACAGTGACAAGCCTCACCTCCATTTCGCTCAGCCGCTTCGTCTGCTCTTGGTTCATCGAAACCAACTCGCCAATGACACAATTTTGGTGGTTGATTAATCGCTCCTCCTTCGAGAACTCTGAGGCATTATCCACCGCTGTACTCTGGGATTTCAGGGTAGCCGCCTGCTGAAGTTCCGAGTTCCACGCCAAAACCTGAGTCTTAGTGATACCAAGTACCAGCAGACACTCGCGCATTCTAGTGACGTAGGGGCACATTGGATATTGATCCAAAACTTCTAGAAACCGCTGGATCAGGGCGGAGACAAGGACATCAGCCACGTCATTCAGGCGCTTTTCAGGGTCTTGGGTATTCATGCTCGTTTGGAAGAGTAGAGCAGCGAGTGAGAAAGCTTCACTCTTTGTAGCCGAGTCGAACCACGCCATCATCGGGACAGGTGGCTTCTGGCATGAGTCCCACCCACTCAACACCCTGGAAACTTTTTGGTCTTCCCTCGTCGTGTTAAAGACATAGGAAAATGCCTTATTCGTGGCCGTCATGTTCCACGAGCCCCGATCAAAAATCCACTGCGCACAAAGTGACGGATCACTGTTGGCGTGAGAGCGCCACCTCGGCGAAAGGAGTGGGAGGAGAGATTGGGCGTTGGCTTAGCTCTTGCCTGCGCTTTCGTTGCAGCCTTGACAACGCGGTTCACGTATCCGTGAAGTTTCATGGTTTTTGGTTTCCGGATCTCATCGTCGTGAGAGTCATCAGGTGCATTGCTAGGCGAGCAGCAGGCCAGAGCCTCAACAAGTGGTACATCGTCGGGAGCAGCCAAATTCTCGGCGCTACCATCAAACAACTGAGGGTGCTCCAAGACTTGAGACGATGGGAAATCCTGTATCACCAGCGCCATTGCTACAGCGTGCAAAGGACTGGTAATAAAATTGTCCTTCTCGGGGAATAAGGAGAGACCTTGTTCTTCCGAGGTCTTCACACGAATCAGCCGGACGAAAATGACACCATCAGCGCTGACGGACAGGCTACTCTTAGCCACAAATCCGAGGTCTGAAGCCCTCCCAAACGTGTACCACATTAGCGCAAGCAGTGCAGCGTCCTGGTAGTCCTTCGAGCTTGCAGCATCATAGTAGATTCCGCCCATAAGGATTCGCAGGTCCTCCTTGGTGCAGGCCGGCGCCTTCTTCACCACCCCTCCCTCGCTTCGTTTCAGGCAATAGCGCTCCAGCGTTTGCGCCATTTTCAGAAGCTTCTTCTCGATGGCAGCGCGGTGCTTGGGGTAGCTGTCAAGCAGCCAGGTTTTGACATGGCGGTAGTAGCTCATAACCAATTTCCGCGCGAGCGGTTTCCCAGCCCTGCCATCCACAAAAACGAGGTGCACGCCAAAGCGATCCATGAGCTTCACAGACGCAGACCCGTCCTGGTCGTTGAGAAGACACGCAGCGATGAAGCCCATATTAGCATCCTCTGACGTAAGGAATCGCTCAAACGCATCGATCGCAGTCTTCTGCGCCCTTTGTGTGTTTGCTGGAGCGAGGTCTCGCAGGCCCATTGTTTTTCTTGCTGTCTGTTGTCGGCAGAGTCGCAGATATGAAAGTGATACGTGGCAAACTAGTGGTTCGGTGGTTCGTATGTCTCGTTCACATATATCGGGGGGGGGGGGCTGCCGACATTATACGTCGGCACGAGCGTCGGCAGCGCATAACCCTAACCCTATTGACGATGATTGGTTAGTAGACTTGTAGCCAAATTTTGATTGGTGAACAATCACGATTCTGGGGGGTTTCTGGGCATGATTACCATAGTTTATTCAAGATAAACTCAATCTGTCGGCAGCTTCACGATATTCATCCATATTCGCTTCGGTACGGTAAGAAACTCCGCCATCGAAAAGGCTCAAGTTAACATGCACAATTGTTGGTGAGGGACTGGCGTTTGCCGTGAAGATCGACGATGGCAACAAGGTTTCTGTGTTGAAGAATGCGATCAAGGAGAAGAACCAGGCGACAATCCATTGTGACGCGATGGACCTGCAGCTCTTTCTGGTGAAGCAGAACGACGCGTGACTGGATGGGGATGGCGCGGCATCGGTGACGCTTGAAGGGCATGGAACACTGCAAGGTTTCGGAGATCAGATGGACCCCACGCTGTGGATCAACAATGACAAACATTTCGGAAAGAATTTTCTACCGCGTGCTGGTGGTGATTCCGGGGAAGGGGAAACGCTGTCGGGCAGATGGATGGTCTAGTGAGTCTTTCCTCCCAATGCCGAAGAAGCGCAAAGTGAACGAGAACGAGAGCAAGTTACCAGGTTTTTCTAGATGAGAGATTTCCCTCCGTTGGCGCACAAAAAGTTAAATATGACATGATCATTGAGAGGAAGGCGTATCGTGTGATTTTTACTGAGTTGATGAACGAAGTGCAGTCAAGCTTCGAATACGTTGAACCAGGCAAGGATGATCAACTAGGCAAGGATTTCAACCTGATTGTTACGGGGAATCCCGGTATTCGGGAGAGTCGGTTGTACCTGTATTGCATCTTTCAACTCATTCTGTGTGAGCGAGACGATGTCAAAAGGCTGCCCTTGTACGATTAGGTGTTGAACTATGGCATGGAATTTCACAAGTACGATGTAGAACGCAAGGAATTTGTTCAATTGAGCGGAGAGGGTGTTGTTTCGCTTCAGGCGCAACGCCATGTACTCCGACTTGTCGAGCAACTTCAGCGCAACTTGCTGCCTGGAGCGGAGTCTCGAATTTGTTTGCTGATCCTGGTACTAAAGGCATGAATAGTTTCGCAAAAGTGGACGGATGAATGTATATCATGCCAGCGTGGACCTTGGAGGAGCTAAGAGAATACAACTCCTTGATTCCGGATAACTTGAAACTTGCCGAAGACGACGTGGTTTCGAAATACGACACTATTGATGGAATTCCTCGGTTCGTCTTCACGGGCAGCGTCTAAAGTGAATGGCAAAAAGACACTGGCTGAGGCAGTCAACTCAATCAGTGCGATGGACCTCATTTCTTACGCAAGAAGCAATCGCGCTGTGAAGAAGGACGACTATAGCCACCCCTACCCGAGCTGATTTTTGAGCGGATTACCGTTTGGCTTTCCTGTCCAAGTACATCGCCGAATTGGTTGTTGCCAAAGTGCACTACTGTAGTTAAATTATCGGAATTTGCTATAACTCGCTATGATTATGATTTGGAGAGGTCTGTGGTCCGAGGTAATATATACGAGATGCTCTACTACAAATGGTTTAGTCTGCCCCAGCAGAAAAAGCTACTTCACTTTCGCTCGCTGTGCTCAACGACTCTCCAAGATTTGATCATTCTGCAAGAGATGGAAACGGTGCGCTTCACCGCTCTTGACAAACTACAGCTTGCTGAGGACTGGACGAACTACCGGCCGACATCGGAAACGTTTGAAGCGCTGGGTGCATTCATCTCGGATGGACGCAACTATTGTTACGGATTGCAGATGACAGTCAACGAGGACCATGGTATCAAAGCTGAGCCAATGAGCAAATTTCTCAAGTGGTTGAAAGATGTTGCTGGCCTCAACACGGATCAGTTCTACTTCGTATTCGTGGTTCCAAGCAATATTGCAGATTCATATCGCTAACTAACAACCAGGACGATGACAACCGGTGCAGTCAGCCAAAAGGATGGACCTTTAGCTACGGTGAACCAGTTTGTAACAGCACTGGACGCATTCAGAGGGGGAAAATGAGTTTTTGAGTCCAAACGTCACACTTGGAAGTATTGACGACACGGGATAGCTATTCGAGTATCGAATACAATGAATCCTCATTCCATTCAGATCATTGTGATGCTACCCTCGATAAAATTTACTTATCATTCAGAACAAGTGTTTTCTACCGGACTACGTACATCAATGACTCCCGACTTGTAGCAGCCCTCGCAGTTGAAGGCATGACTACGAACCGCTATGGAATATAGCTACTTAGTACACCTTTGCCTCGCAGCAGTGTAAAGAATGGCTTCTTGATGTGCTGTCAATCTCGGTGATCCCCTGCTCTTTTACAGCTCTACTTGTTGAGAGTGCCGAGGATCTGGCGGCACTTGCGACTTCGAAAACGAAATGTGCACGTTTGGCATGTGGAGCGGCTGTGAGGAAGTATTGACGTGCGTCGGTTTTGTTGATGTCAGGCAGAAGAAGTATCCTTCAATTGCGAAACTCGCACACGTCTGGGTGGAACGTGGTGTCTCCACTGCGTTCCAAGAACGAGTCGTTTCGACAGACTTGCCTGGGATAAGTCCGCTACGAACGAGGGCCGATAATGAGCATACACTACGACAGTTGATACTGCTCCAAATTGTGTTGAGTTGAGACGCATGGAGGAAAGCTAGCGACAGATCTGGTGAGTCGATATTATCGCTGATATTGACATCGTTATCGACATTAGGTATTAATATTAGTACCGTTCATTAATAGACCGAAATTCTCACTACAACCAAGCCCTGACATGACGCGGTAGATTAATATTATTAATCTATTAATCGTACTACGTACTCATCGTCTTGCTGGTGGTGAACTACATGTATATTCCACTCATCGCTGTTTACTACGGTGAGTGCGGGATTTTTATCAAAAGGTGGAACAAATTGCCCTTACTCCAGTGATTAACATTAAGCGAGCGGGGTCTGGCGATTGCATTGAGCACAAGACTCGTGGCAAAAGTAGTACAAGAGCTGTACTGTATCGATGCACCGGATCAACGATACCTGGCATTTATGTTTCTTTCCACCATTCATGAAGCGCAAAGGAAAACATAGCAAGCGAAAAGATAATTAAAATCAAATGCAGTGCCTTTCTTCTTAAGACTCAAGTTTCCGCGACAGTGTTTTCATTAGATCTCAATATCTGCCTTCAGGAAACTCGCGTACTCGGTCCTAATGGCCTTGATACCCTCACTATCGATGTCAGCCTTCTTCATTCTTGTGGCGATGGTACTCTCACTTACACCCAAGCCTTTCCACGTTGCGTACGCAGTCACACGTTGGGCATAGCCGACATCTGTAAGATCCCTGTAAAAGTCCGCGTTCTTCACCGTTGAATCGATCAGCGATTTCAGCTGCTTTTTGTCCAGTTTTTCAGCGCCTCCGGAGAGCTTGGAACTGAAACTGAACCAATTAGCACCTCTCGCTTCTTCTTCGTTGCCCGCAGCTACGGGAGTGCGTAGGAACCGTTTACCGTCGTGCTGGGCTTCATTCGGAGAATGAATCGCATCCGGAGCAGTCGCCGGGTCAGCTATCGTGGCGGTGGCGGCAGATCGCGCAATGCAGCTAGCGTAGAGCGTAGCCACAATGACAGTGAGCGCGGCAGAGCGTAGATTCATGCTTGTTATCGAGTCGTGGGTGCGTCAAAAGTCGAGTTAGGAGCTGGTGTCTTGAGGGTTGCAGAGCAAGTTGTGGAATGATCGATTGGGGGCTAGCGGGGAACCGGAGGGCTGGGTTGGATGGCTCTGATGCTTCTGAAAATGAGCTTCGTCTGTCAACATGAGTAAGTACTGCGCATCTGTTGTTACGTCCGGTTGATCTTCACTGTATTTGCGTGGTGTCCCGTCAGTCCCGTCAACCAGCATATTATACTGTACTGGTATTAGTACATGTACTGTGCGTATTTCGTCCAGCTGTTCGAGTGGAGTCCAAAGCCCAGGTGCGTGTAGAGAGGGATGTCGATGTTTGTTTTTTCTACAGCACTTTGGACGAAGCCGAAGACCAAGGTTATGAAAAATTTCTGTTGGCCTTATATCTTGCGCATGCTATTAATTGATTGCTGTCGTTTTCTCGTAAGAAAGCGCAGAATTTTAAAGAATGAGCGGTTGCACTGGACAATTTTTTCATAATAACTTGTCGTTAGCATTGTGTACTGTAGATGACATCTAAAGTTAAAAAATTTCGAATACAGTACATGTAATGGTACCGTACTGTAACCCCTTCAAATTTTAGATGCCAGTGTCGTCGCACGGTCGAAGTATACTTGAGGTTCAGGTTTACACCAGTACTGTAGTAGGAGCGCATCCCATTTGGCATCCTAGGTGACAAGAGCGGGCGGTCACTCGGTGGGTTGTGATTCACAGGTTCGGATTCACAACTTCTGAATCCGAACCTGTGAACCTCAAAGCATTTCAATACCGGTACATGTATGTTAGGATAACATTATTTGGCAAAATTTCCAGGTGTCTGGAAATGGCGCTTTTAGAAAAGTTATTTGCTGGAGTTGCTCCAGTACAATATCGTTGGTGACAAAGGAGTCTGATAACGCGAAGTTACAGTCTTAAACCGCTCACTAATGTCTTTCTTATTGATCTTTAGACACTGTGTCCACGACACATCGCTCAGCAACGTGGGGGCAGCGTGTCGTCGAGGTCCCGACCTGAGCGGATGGCACTACCGTACCAGGTGTTATTTTGGAAGATAAACGACGCGCTGTGCTACATGTACATGTACCGTACTAATTGTGAAAGACGCACTGCGCTATTGTGGACAAAATCGTGCTCCGCACGAAGAGAAGCTCTGAAATTTTAGCTGTGATAATGTGGTGATCGAGTGTTAATTAGTTAAGAAAAAAGAGAGAAAGCGTTGCTACGCTGCGTGGACGCGGTCGCGCAAGCTCTAGCTGTTCTAGTCGGCGGGTGTCGTCTAGAGCCTACTGGGACGGAATACAATTTCATGTGAATGCAGTAGGGGGGGGGGGGGCGAAATGACGACATATTCACAAAATATTCACCCAGATAGATGGCAGGACATTCTGAGTGAACAGCATCAGGTTAGATGGCTGCACCTTGCTGCTCGCGCCTCGAGTACGGCGCAGTGAACGAAGTCGTGCTTCGCATCTCCTGCGCCTGCTCCGCAGCCGCAGCATCTGCGCCCGTTTCATGCAGCATTTCCTAATGTTGCACAATGTACAGTACGAATGTTAGGCCAGGTTAAGCTTATTAATACGCAGTAAGCTTACCGTGGAATTAATCCGTATGGGGCTTTCCATCCCGGTATTCCGAGAGCATGGTGCCATCCATGAAGTCTTGTCTTGTTTACAGTTAACAAACACTACAGTACATGGGCTAACCTTCATGCAACATTGAACTAATGCAATTGGCTAATAGATTTCAATAATCTGAGCTGATTGGCTTATAGATTTCGCACTTAGCAGAGGTGGACGACACAAGTAACATGCAGGTAATTTATCGTTTTGCGCGGGGTATTGTATCCAACAAGAAAAAGAGAGCGGAAATCTCTGGAAAATAGATGGCTGATTTCGCAGGGTATTCGACTTCGCAAAATCGCACACCCACTCGCACCGCCTTCTTAGCTCTGAAAATAAATTTCAGAGAATTATCGGAACTCTCTGAAATTTATTGTAGAGCAAAGACACGATCCCACTGACCGTCCGATTTTCCATAATTTGATCTCTTGGTAATTTATGTACCCTTTCGTTCATACTATTAAGAGTCCTTACTAAATGTAAGTGATAAGGAATAGTCAGTCTACAGAAGTCAATACCCCTACTGTTTTATATATTACGTGCGTGTTGCCTGTGTCGTCGCCCTCCCTTATAAGTGCGAAATCCTTATAGACATGAGGGTTGCGCGAAGGTTGTACCATAACCGCTGATAGGCGTCTGTACGTCATATGATCCTCTTCCTCCTCCTTGACTGCCTCCTCCTCCTCCTGCTGCTTCAAGCAGTTCCAAAACATGATCATCGCCAACATATAGTGCAGTATCGCGACAATCATAAGGAAGAACGAGGCCTTGAACGACGCGTCCTCCTCCTTGCCCAGACGCTTCGACTGCATCACCCACAGCACGAACGTCAGACCCCAGCTAGTCTAGTGTAAGCTCGTATAATAGACACAAATTTTATAATTGATGCATTGACTGATAGTACGATGCCAGCATCTTGGGCATTTGTCGTGAATAGTAAGTTGAGGCGGATCCGAAAATGTACGTGTACACTGCACATACATTCAGGTATAGTACATGCATGTACAGTAGTCAATGCCGCAGTCCGTAATTTTCTCAAACAGACTGTTGATCACACTGAGAGCTGGTATTGATAACGCTATTTCGATAAAAACGTTCGAGTGGCCTTGATTTGGACCCGCGCCGGGCATAGCAGTATATATTAGGGAGCATAATTAGTTTCGAAGCACAACAGATGTTATCGAGCAGAAAGTCTTAAACGCCGTGAATTTGTAAATCGTTGAGCAAATACGCAATTACGAGCTCAATTGTATTGTGGTCGGTGTTTATGGACTTCACTGACGCATTTTGGAATTGTGGCAGCGTAGCCCTCTTACAAAAGCAAATGCTCTTCTGCAGAGTGCGAGAATTTGCATTCACACAAAGTCCTACAAAATGGTGGGCTAAATTGGAAGTTGGCTAAACTGTCGACGCTGCCCCCGCTGCTGGTGCTGCGGTTGGTTCTGGACCCTGATGTCAACGGTCTTGTTGAGAGCTTATTCTAGGGCAACCGTTTATTCCTATTTCGTTTACTACTTGAAGCCTCCGTCTGCACGGCATCTACGTGGCTCCGCCTTCCTTGAGCTGAGGAGAAGTCGAATATGTAAGTTAGTTAACGTAATACAGCAGCGAAAGAACCCGCGGCGGTTACCCGCCATACAGGCACTCATCCTGTTTCCACACGCCCGCGCAAACGGCCCACCGATTGCGCTAGTCGTCAGAGCTTGGGTAGTTTCGGGACTTAGATATAGTAAATGCGCCTTCACAATGCGAAATCGGAAATCGCTGTTCGAATAAGGACTTCGGAGACCTCATACGATTTTGGTCGCAACAGCGAATTAGGGTGCGTATGTGACATATGGGCACGGAACTGAGCTTCTCGCGAGCATATGACTGAATTATAGGCACAAGCGCAAGTGCTCACATTCACACGGAGTCATATGCTTGTTTTGTATTTTCATATGAATAAGCCAGTATGCTTAGAAGATGCGCGTGTGGTCTATTATAATACTTTGAAGTAGGTGTCCTTGCTGCTATGCCCGGCGCGGGAGCGCGTCGTATTATCACACACTGTATACAGTATGCCGCGTGCAGATACTGCGGCTGCGAAGCAGGCGCAGGAGATGCACAATTTCATGCAAATGTAGCATTACCAAGGTACAAGAACGTTATGCTGTGCGGCCAGCAATGCCAGACCAACCCTCTAATTAGTTTGTCAAGTAATTCACGCCTTCGCAAGCCCTGCGCCTTTTGCAACTTGAGCACGTTTGCGACCACAGCCGCGCCACCTCAAACTTTAAATGCTACCTAAATTTCAGAGCTTCTTCGTGCTCCGCACGACTTTGTTTACAAGAACACATCGCGTCTTGCATCCTCCCAAATAACACCTGGTATTGTGCTTTGCAGATTTTTATCGCTATATTTATTGGGAATTTGACAGAAATAGTATAGATTCAATCTTAAGTGACAAGACTAGTAGTTTCCGTGTCAGTACTAGTATAGCCACCGTCTTTATATTTTGTCGCCAAACATAGTATAGAAAGGTTTTTGGTGTGACAGAAATAGTATAGAGCACTTAGAAACTCGTGCGTCAGGAGCGAGGAACGACCCGTAGTGGGGATGACCACTGATAAGCTGCTTAGTCAGCCTACAACATCAGAGCATCGTGTCGGGGTCGCCGCAAGCTTATGTGGAACTTCGTGTGGGTGACAAAATACGTTATTAAATATTATGGGTCCTTTGGAGTGGCGAGTATTTGGACGGAGCAAGCGGGATGCAACGGAGTGCAGTGAAGTGAAGTGCAGGTTGAAGGATACTACCAGGTAGGGTTTTCGGCAGATACAGAGTAAGATCGAGGAACCAGGACCAGCAGCACCGACAGCCAAGAATACCTACGTGAAGCGAGCATCCATTTCGGGCGCGAGGACGGGCGCGAGGACGGGCAACCTCAGCAACGCATTTAGTGAGCTCATTTAGGAAATGTAGCCGCCGTGTACACACGGACAAACCCAGCAGCGTCAACGATCCAGCGATCGTCAGCCAGCCGGGCGCTAGCTTGCTACCCGCCCATACATCCCACGGGCTGGTCATTCACAGCCCTGATTAGCAGTCCCGCTCAAGCCTCGGGTCAATTCCAAATGAACTACTCGGTTGCCGCCCCCTACGGTGTCTCATTGAAGGAAACTTTGATGGAGACGACGCAGTCGCTGAAAGAGGTAACCCCGTCATGTGATGCTAGATCAACTGCACGTCATCGTCGGGTACAGCAAGTACCACAACGTTCGCATCGACAACCAGGTCGAGGCCAACACACTCGTGCCGACCTTGTCGCGCAGGAAGCTGCTCGAGCCCGAGCCCGCCGCAAACGACCAGCGCGATGTCTACAGGGTCTACAGGATTTCAGTGAACATCGTTCACCTTCAGCTTCCTGTACCACAAGACCACACTGGACGGCTTAGCGGCGCCCAAATCGCCGGCCGTCCGCGTGGGCCTGCTGTGGACCGGCAACATCGTGTCCACCTACCCGAACGACGACGACGCACTCTTCCTGTAAACGCGACCGAGCACGTTCCACCGCGGCTCAACAGGGCCAGTGATTTCGCGAAGGAAACGCTCTTACGCACTCCGACCCCTCGCTCAACATGGCATTCATACAGACGATATCAACGAGTGCCTGGCGTGGGGTCATCGTATAATGAAAACGATAAATAGGATTGATACGTCTGAACTGCATGTCGGCAATATTTAACGTGCACGTAAAATGCATACGATATGCGCACCATGTCGAAGACAGTAAGCCAGGCGCACTTGCATCTCGCTCTTCGGAGACGTTTCTATTTATATTTCTATCTTGTTTCTATCTTGTGACGGAAGTGGGGGTTGAAGTGGTATTTGCTCGCCAAAAGTAGTAGGTCGTCCTATACTGGTACTGACACATTATTTTCGCTGCCAGTTAACTGTGTTCACCATCCGATTATACTAATCGTGTACCTTAAGATTGAATCTATACTAGTGTTGTCAAATTCTATTTATTTATTGTGCTTTGCAATGCGATTGTCGTTTTCACTTATTTAATGGGAATTTGACAACACTAGTATAGATTCAATCTTTAAGTGACGAGATTAGTTCTCTGGATTTTATATCCAGAGTCCTACCAGAGGTATGAATTCTACGTACATCATATACCCTTAAAAATTCGATAACCGTTAGATGACAAATACGTTTACATAACCTTGCTAATTCGATACCCTGCTAGGAAATAATATTATTTGGTGAATGTTGACCCATCCGGAGAAGATTAAGATACATATCCTGTTAGAAGGGATACATTCTTCGATTTAATTGTATATGCAACATTTGATTAATCTGTTACACTCGCGCAACATAAATGGATTAAATTTAAAAACAACCCCATGCAGCACCACATGGACGAGGAGTGAAATCTCTATGAAGCTCGATCTCAAGGAGCGAGACTTCTTCAACGAGGACGAGATCAAGCAGATGGAGCTTGATCGAGAAGAACAACGTCGGCCACTGTTGGCAGCAGGCCTTACGCGCTAGTGAGAGATAGTAAAATAGTACTATCGGTACTACTACTACTATAGTAGCTAGTAATTCAGCCGATTCTGATTCTATTACTACTATAGTAATACTACTAGTAACTCAACAAGCGATCTAATAGTACTAGCGAGTTACAAGCGAGTTACCAGTGGACCTGTCGATAACCTGTGGTCGCTGGCATTCGGTTCACTTGATGAATTTGTGCACTTCACGTGCTCTTCGTTACTTGAAGTATCACTCTTACATAAAATCCAGAGCTGTTCCGGGCACAGCACGGCTTTGTATAATCGGATGGTGAACACACTTAACTGGCAGCGAAAATAATGTGTCAGTACCAGTATAGGGAGACCTACTACTTCTGGCGAACAAATTCCACTTCGACCCCCACTTCCGTCAGAAGATATAAACATAAATAGAAACGTCTCCAGAAGAACTGCCGATGCGAGGCCCGACTTGCTGTCTTCGACATGGTGCGCACATCGTATGCATTTTACGTGCATGATGAGATGCTTGTGTGTTGAAGGGCAAATGCCGAAGTGAGCTTTATGAATTAGTGCTTTCGTGCTACCTCCTCACTAACCTACACAGTTCCAGATCTGTCTCCCCCTGTGCCCCCTGTGCGCTTGATCCATCTACCCGAATATTGACCAATCAGAACAAGCCACGCGTCACCGTTTTCTTCTCGGTTGAATCCCAGCCGCCTATTCTTCAAGACATCATTGCGTGAGTCCGGGCTGCATTGCGTCATCGCTGCACCGGCCCGTATGCATTGCGTCCTCGCTGCATGCGGCACGCTCGTACACATCGTGTCATCACTGTGTACGGCCCGTGCGCATCGTGTCATCACTGCGTGCGGGCATGACGTCACAGCAGGCATTCGCGGCGCACCCACTCAACACTCCCACTCGCCGCTAATGCTGAGCGGGCTTCGGGCGGATGCTACTTGCATCGACCAGGAACCTGAGACGCTTGGTCCCCAACGCCTTCGTGAGCATGTCCGCCAGCTAAGCTTCCGTTCCAACGTAGTCCACCGTAACGATGTCTCGCGCCACGTTCTCGCGGATAAAGTGGTGCCTGGTGTCGACGTGCTTGGTCCGCGCATTGTATCCAGCGTTGCTTGCCAGTGCAATCGCACCTTGGTTGTCCTCCCAGACTTGAGTCGCTCCAACTTGCTCATGACCGAGGTCCTTGAGCATCGCACGGGTCCACAGCACCTCCTGGGTACACAGGCTCAACGCCATGTACTCCGCCTCCGCCGAGCTCAGTGCCACCGTGCCCTGATACTTCGACTTGAAGACGACCGGCGCGCCGCCGATCATGATCCCGGACACCTAGCGGCGGTCGTCCAGGTTGCTGCCCCAGTCGGCGTCCGTGTACGCCTCCAACATGACCTTGCCGTCTTTGCTGTTGTAGATGATACCAAGTTCCTTCGTGCTCTTCAGATAGCGGAGTACCCGGATGGCTGCCTTCCAGTGCTGCTGATCGGGGTTCTCTAAGAACCGCGACAGCTGCGTGACGATGTACGCCACGTCCGGGCGCGTCCAGGTCGTGATGTACAACAAACACCCGATCAATGACCTGTACGGCTTGGTCTTCATCGCCTCTCGTTCCGCGTTCGTGGTCGGTGATTGCATCTTGGTCAACTTGACGCCTGACTCGCACAGGTTCACCACCGCCTTCGCGTCCTGTTGGTTGAACCGATTCGTGACGTCGTCGATGTAGCGCGTCTGCTTGATCATCAGCGTGCCTGCCATGCGGTCGTGATCAATCTCCATGCCGAGGATGAACTTGGTCTCGCCCGACTCCTTCATCTTGAACCCGCTCTTCAACGCCATCTTGACCTCGTTGATCTCCTCCTTGGTCTTGGCGGCGATGATCATGTCGTCCACGTACAGGCAGACGTACACGTAGGAGCCCTTCGCGCCCTTCACATAGGCGCATTGGTCGACCCCACAGCTGCGAAACCCGATCTTCATGAACACCGCGTGGATCGGCCTATCATACACTGGTGTGAGGATTTCGGCTAACGACCTTGGCTAGGCCAATGTTAGATTAAGGGACCCGGTCGGGGGGGGGGGGTCGCTGCTCGAAATACATGAAGTAAGTAGAAACAACTTGACTAATGCAATCTTCAGGTAAGCTTAATACAGAGGTGAGCATGGTACATATATCTACATATTTCAGCAAAACCAAATCAGGGCAGCTCTGTTTTTTGCGAGTAAAGTTCAAAAAGGCAACTTACTTGTGGAGGGTTCCGCTTTTTGCAAAAAAGACGTTCTTGCTTATAACTGCATGCAACTTAGATTTCCATTCAACGGGGCAGATGGTTCTCTCGGTCGCTGTCTCGGCCTCCGGTATTTAATCGTGCTCAAAATTCAGAGCTTCTTCGTGCAACTCGAGTTTGTATTGGATATTTAACTGCTCTCCCTCCCATACCCACCCCCAACACTGCCACCGTGGAATCGGATTTCTCGGTCATCAGTTGGGAACGAGATCAGTATCGACACTCGCTGACAGATTTTTCACTCGAGGGAATTCTGCAACGCGAAGCAATTCGAACCAATACAGAAGAAGACTTGGCAAGTCCACATGATGCAATCGTTGCCATACAGTTATCTTTTTGTTTGTATCGTCCCACACCATACCACAATTAAGTTGCCGTCTCAGCCCACCATTAAGCTAATCGTGGTGATTTCCCCAAAACCCACCATTATAGAGGCCTGATGATAGGCTATTCCTACACACATCGTCATGGCCTCCCAGCATACAGCGTATCGCCTCTTGTTTATTAAAACTAATACGTATAATCATGTGCCTCCGACTTACTCTCCAATTTACTCCTGATTCAGGATGGAACACTTTAGTCCCTATAGCCCCGCGATTTTGGGCATAAATTACAATGTATACTACAGGGTAAGAAAATGACTTGAGTTACTACTGGAGAGTTTTTGCAAGGAGTGTGAGGTTCACAATCATTTCCAGGTGTGGAACATGTACAGAATAATACATGTATATAGATCACAAGGTTGCTGTTACACCGTTCACGCTATTTAATCGGACCCTGACTAATAATGGTACACGAGCTGAGCCCTGTGAAATCAAACCGACTAATAATGGTGCACTACTAATTATGGTGTATGACTATTTGTGGGGGAAACCTAGAAGCCCAATGCTGTGCCCGACTGTGCTGCTTCGTCATAACCCTTCTTGAAGTCGCCCGGAAACGGTGCAGTAATGCCCTGTAGTTGGCCCCCAGCTGTGCGACTTCCCAGCTGCCCGAATGGGCTACATCTAACCCGGCGAGAATCATGGACTTCTTAGCCCAGTTCTAGTCGCGCTCACCGTCCACTAGTCGGGCGCACTCAGCAGCCCGAGGAGAGCTGCAGCTCGGGGAGAGCAAAGATGAAAGCAGGGGAGAGCAAAGATGGAAGCAGATTCAACAGATTACCTGGGCAAATGCCTGATTCCCGCCATCATGCACGCTACATGCACCGTCATGCAAGTTGGACTCATCACAGGCAAATGAGGAGGTCTTCACGGCAAAGTCTTCAAGGCGGGTGACGCGGCTTCGAGGAAGAATCGTTTACCGGGGTACTGCATCGAACCCGATCCTTGGCACCAGTCACCCCGCCGAATTGCTGCAATATTCGGCTGCTCGCAAAGTCGCCGCCAGTGCTCTTTAATCCGTTGAATGGAGAACATGTCGGCCGGCTGCAACAGGTCGGTCGCGTTAGCGGGAAATAACTTCACATCTGTGCGCAGCCATTTTGCAGCTGCAGCAACCTCATCCCCGCTGTGACCACTAGCAGTGTCATTCCACAGTGTGCGTGCCTTGACAAACGGCCCGCCTGGCCCCCAGCAGCGCACATCTTGGAGCCACTTCTGAATTGAATCGTTGTTGATGGAGTCTGTTGACGACGTCCGGTACCCCCCCCCCCCCCCCGGTGTTGTATCTGGCAGGCCCTGGATAGGGTAGTCGGCCTTTTTGTTTTTAAAGATGAGCATCGGGCACTCCACTCGAGCATTGCTTCATCCTCAAAGCAGAACATATTGCGATTCCTTCGCGCCCTAAAACAACATTGTTTATGTTAGAAACTGTGATATTTAAATAAAAAATGTTGTTGACCTGGGATACCGTCAATGTTTAGCGAACGATGACGGACTCGTGGATTGATGACTGTGGCAGAAGCGGCAACCAAGACGACGTGCGGTAGTACCTCTACATGGTCTCATGATGTTCGGAACATTTAATTTTAAAATGTTCAGAGGCCGGACAGGTATCATGTAAGATACGGTTGAGCTGTAAGCACGCGCAGTGAGAATCAAGGGAGTCACAACAAGCTTCGTAGGTTAGTGGAACGAGTAGACAGATCGAGCTAACTTTAAAAGCCCACTTCTGTTTTTACCTTCCAGCCCACAAGCATCTCAACGGGTTAACAGCCGCAAGACGCCCAGGTCCAATCTACATCACCGCCATGACCATCACGTACGCCAAGAAGAACGAAATCATCCTGGGAAGCGTCAACTACTTCCACTGGGAGTTCGCCATGCGGATGATTTTGGCAGGGAAGGTGGTACTGGCGCACATGCAACTGGTGAAGGGCCCATCGGAGATGACGGAGGCATGGTTGCTGAGCGACATGAAGGCGCTCGGGCTGATCGCTTAAGGCGTGGCAGTGGAGCACCACACGAAGATCCTCTCGGTTACATCGGCCATCATGGCCTGGAACTCGCTGCGCGACTTCTACAACCGGACGGCCATGAACAACCGGGTGACGATGACCCGCCGCCTCCACGGGTTCATGATGGAAGACGGCGTGACGATGGCCAAACGTCTGAACAACTTCGACGAGCTCATCGTGGGGCTGCATACTCTACAAGAAGGTGAAGATCTTCAAGGGAGGCGGGCTATAGTGACAGAAATGACGGCGGATTAATGGGCAAGTGCTTCAACTGCGGCCAGATGAGCCACATGAAGCGGGACTGCCCGGGCCCGAACGTTGGCAACGACGACGACCCGGTCTTTGCTGTTGGGAAGGGTTGGTCGGCGGGGTGGCTGATCGACAGCGGTGCGACGGCGCAGATGACGCCACACCCCAACGACTTGTTTGGATACAAGGACCTCGACTCGAATATCGAGGTGACCATCGCGGACGGCAAGAAGATCCGGGTAGTGGGAATGGGATCGGTGCGCCTCGCAGGCATTGATGGCAAGCGCATCAAGATGATCGATGTGCTGTACATCCCGGTGATGGACCGGCAGCTGCTATCCGTCTGGCGGAGCGCGGCATGAGCGTGGAGTTCCAGAAGAAGTCGTGTACTATGTGGAATGTCCAAGCCGATCGCTTCGGGCAAGACGGTCGGCAAGGCCTACGTCCTCGACTGCGTGAAGGACATGGCACACTACGTGGAGTACGCCGGAGTCGACAGTGAGTGGGAGTTGTGGCACGCGCGTATGGGCCACTTGAACAAGGACGCGCTGGCGAAGATGCAACACACCACCACTGACATGCCCACATTGGAGCACAAGTCCATGACGCTGTGCGAGGGCTGCACGAAGTGCAAGCAGACGGTCGCCCACTTATCCTCTCGATCCATGTCGAAGACGACGAAGGTGTTGCAGCCGGTGTACACGGACGTCATGGGACCCATGAAGAGGAAGTCAAAGAGAGGGGCGCGGTATGTGTTTAGGTTTGTCGATGACTTCTCCAAGTACGTGGTGGCGTACTTCATCCCCAAGAAGAGGGAGTTGCCCGTCAAGTTCAAGACGTTCATGAAGTTGTACGCGAACTAGGGGGTGAGCGCGTCAAGTGCCTGCGCTCCGACAACGGCTTGGAGTTCGCCAATAAAGAGAATAGGTTGTGCGCATTGAACGATATCGTTCACCAGAAGACCGTGGCTTACAGAGCACAGCAGAACGGTGTGGCCGAACGCATGAAACGCACGACCACGGCGAAGGCGCGGATCATGCTGTACTACAAGGGCACCTCGACGATGTGGTGGGATGTGGCGGTCAGTACTTCGGTGTACCTGATCAACCGGTCAACGGCCAGTACGCACTCGAGAATGACGCCGTACGAGTTGGCGGTCAAGGACAGGCCGCGGCTGGATCACTTGCGCGTGTTCGACTCGGTCGGGTAAGCCCATTTCGACAAGGCAAAGCGTACCAAGTTGGAGCCGAAGAGCATCAAGTGCATGTTCTTGGGATACGCAGAGAACTCGAAGGGCTACCGCTTGTACGACTTGGAGTCCAACAAGGTGAAGATGACCAGGTCGATGAAGCCCGACGAGCGCGAGGTAGACGGCATCTACGACTCAACACTGATGGAGAGCACGACAGCCATCCATTCGGCGGAGGATGTCGACGAAGTCGTGCAGCATGAACAAGAACAGCAATCAGCTGCTGGTGTACCGACGAGGAAGGCCATGTGGAAGACACGGAGATTTCCGAGGCCGAGCAGTATGACTCGACGAGACGTACCGAAGGGCGCCAGGGGCAGCTTTCAGTGACAACATTGTCTTCCACCCGGAACCCGAGCGTATCCGACGTGTACGCGAGCCCGTACTTGTACTTGAGAACGGTCGCAGGGACGAAGCTCAGTACAAGGTCAACGACGAGGACGACCCGGACAACGACGACCACTTCTGGTCTCCGTCGCCTACGAGGAATCGAGTGGATGAATACGGACTGCCAGTGGAAGCTGTCCTAGCTTACGCTGCCGGTGTGGGGGATGTCGACGACGCGCAAAACACGTACGAGCAGGCCATGAAGAGCGGCGAGGCGTCGGAGTGGATCAAGGTGATAAACTCCGAGTTGAAGGCACACGCAGACAACGGTTCGTGGACTCTGGTTCGACTGACATCTGGCGCCCGGCTGATTGGATGCCGATGGGCATTCGCGAAGAAGCAAAATGAGCACGGCCGGGTCGTGTGTGTGGTACAATGCCCAGTGGCGAAGGGCTTCAAGCAGAAGTTCGGCGTGGACTTATTCGAGACGTACCCACCCGCCGCCAACATGAACTCGATCAGGGTCGTGCTGATCGTGGTGGTGGCGATGACATACGTCACGGAGCAGCTGGACGCGGACAGGCGTTCCAGAACAGTGCTTTGAAGGAACAAGTCTTCATGGGGGTGCGGTACGGCATCACGAACGGTGAGAACATGATGTGCAAGTTGGACAAGGTGACCTATGACCTGAAACAAGCAGCTAGTGCGTGGCACCAGACGATCCACGCGGTGTTCGTGAATATCGGGTTTCGCAGCTGTGGGGCCGACCAGTACGGCTACGTAAAGGGCTCGAAGGACAACTACGTGTTCGTCTGGTTGCACGTGGACGACATGATCAAGACCATCGAGGAGATCAATGAGGTTAAGATTGAAGAGCGCGTTCAAGATGAAAGAGTTGGGCGATACCAAGTTCATTCTTGGTATGGAGATCGATCATGATCGAACGACAGAAACGCTGATGATCAAGCAGACGCGATACGTCGACGATGTCGTGAACCGATCCAATCAGCAGGACGCCAAAGCGGTGGTGAACCCGTGCGAGACGGGGATGAAGTTGTCAAAGACGCAGTCGCCAATCACGGATGCAGAACGCGAGGTCATGCGGGGCAAGCCGTATAGGTCGTTCATCGGGTGTTTGTTGTTGTACATCACAACCTCCACGCGCCCGTGCGTGGCGTACATCGTCACGCAGCTGTCGCGGTTCTTGGAGAACCCTGGGCAGCAGCATTGGAAGGCCGCCATCCGCGTGCTCCGCTACCTGAAGACCACGAAGGCCGTCGGATCGTCTACAGCGGCAAAAATGAAAAGATCGTGTTGGAGGCGTACACGGACGCCGACTGGGGCAGCAGCCTGGACGACGACCGCTCGGTGTCCGAGATCATGATCACGATCGGTGGCGCGCCAGTCATCTTCAAGTCGAAGTACCAGCGCACGGTGGAGCTAAGCTGAGCTCGGCGGAGTACATGGCACTGAGCTTGTGCGCGCCGGAAGTGCTGTGGACCCGTGTAATGCTTCAGGACCTCGGTCATGAACAGGTGGGAGCGACACAAATCTGGGAGGGCAACCAAGGCGCGATTGCACTGGTAAGCAACGCCGGATACAATACACGGACCAAACACATCGGCATCAGGCACCACTTTATCCGCGAGAACGTGGCGCGGGACATACTACGGTGGACTACATCGGAACGAAAGATCAGCTCGTCTCAAGTTCCTGGTCGAGGCAAGCGGTATCCCTCCGAAGCTCGCTAGCATTAGCGGTCAGTGGGAGTGTTGACCTGGGACATCGCCAATGCTCAGCAAACGATGACGGACTCGTGGATTGATGACTGAGGCAGAAGCGGCAACCAAGACGACGATCGGTAGTGCCTCTACATGTTCTCATAATGTTCGGAACATTTAATTCTAAAATGTCCCAGCCCTGGTACATTTAAACATTAAATGTTCAGAGGCCGGACAGGTATCATGTGAGATACCACTTGGAAATAATAATTTTAAAAAATGAAGTTACGTTTTTTAATTCTTTAAGTTTATTAAGTTGGACTGTAATATCTTTAGGGAGTTTTTTGCGGAAATTAAAACGGTATCATCAATTTTCCAACTTTTTTAGTAAATTTTTATTATACGGTTGAGCCAGAGGGAATTTAGCGAGGCACAACAAGCTTCGTAGGTTAGTGGAGAACGAGTAGTCAGATCGAAATAACTTTAAAAGCTCACTTCGGTTTTTACCTTCCAGCTCACAAGCATCTCAACAAATGTTAACTTACCGAAGACCACACTGCGACATCTCAACAAATGTTATCTTATCGAAGACCACACTGCGCCTCCACGGAAGTCGAGCGGCTTGGCATTATCCAAGTCGATGCCAAAATGACTTTGTACTGAAAATCGGGGTCAAAAAGGCCATCAAACTGGCGATTGAGATGTGAATCCCGCGAAACTTCTCACAGCTGACTTGCTTCTTGTCCTTGAGACGTTGATAGACAATGTTATGTCTGTCCGTAAAATCTTGAAATCGACGAAGAGTCACTAGTCTAATGAAACATTTGTCGTTAAGCTTGAAATTTTGTGTTATGTTTCGTGGGCACTGTCCTCTATCAAAGTTACATCAATATTTAAAACCAATCTAGAGGACATTGTCACGCCTGCTTTCGCAAACCCTCCAACTCAGAGAGCAGTATAGGATACAGCCATAGCCAATGCTCTCCGAGATTGGACCCCCCTGTAGACTTCAATGCGAACTGATGCCGGATACCGGCTCCGCTGCGCGCGAACTTGCGCTGGTGCTCACCTTCCGGATTAAGCAGAGCCTCACACTTCCTCCACTAGTCCCGCACCCTGTTCAGATTTATGCGGCGATTGCCCGACCGGAAGTACGCTGGAAACGCGTCAACAGTCTTGCTGGGGGGGGCTTTCTCGCCATCCAGTGCTGCCGTTGCCACCATCTAGTGAAGAATGAGGTAATAGGCAATCGGTATCCTCAACAGTGCCGAATGATCATCGTACGCAGGGTCAGGTCGGGGCTTTTTGCAAAAAAAACGGAGTTCTCAGCAAGCTACTTGCATTTTAAACTTTTACTTGAAAAAAATGGGGCTGGGCTGTCCCAATTTGGTTTTGTTATTCTATGCTGCAAAAAGCATGTTTTCTATTCTTGGCCAGCCCGAAAATTATGGGGGGAGCTCAAGAATAGGGGGCCCATTTCAAGCAGACTAATTTTGAACATTTTGGCTTAGACTAATTATCAATTCGTTTTTTTTCTGAATTAGCCTGAAATAGACTAATTTGGAGCGCAAACTAATTTTGAAGTCAGACTAATTACTGTAAGCACTGTAGCTGTTGGGTTCAGAACCTACTAGCCGATGCCGATGAGGATGAAGCCATGTTTGACTCTATGCTTCGTACAAATCCAACTGGGTTGGTGATGGAGTCGCACCCAGGCGGCTCGCGGTCTAGTCGTGCGCCTAACAAAACGCGTGACCCTGCTGGTCAAGGACTTTGTCTTTATTCAACTGGAAGTTCAGTCCACGAGACTTGTGATATTGAACAATGCAAATACCCTCTCTTCAGCCCCAAGGTGCCTGCCGTTACTCACACCTCCTCTGCTCTTTTCCTCGCCACATTTGGCGAAAAAAATAACCTGGAGTAGGGCAATGCTATATTTAGCTCGCGTTTGATGACACCAGTGGCTCGGCCATCTGCTAAATTATCAGCAAATCTGGTTTATGGAGGAAGGATAGCTCGACCGGTGGGGTTGCTCTTACAACGTAAAATACGCAGTAATTTCCATAAAGGCCTCTTTGGGCGTAGCCCCAATAACGTGAGCTTGGTTTTCAGCGTTTTCGGCTACCCTTGCTAGGGTAACTTTACTTTTTACAACTCGCATATCATCCACTTCTTTCGCTCTGCAAAACTGACGCGGGTTAGGAGACAGCACTAAGCGATCGGCCGTGAGGTCCCTCGTCGCTTTAATGACATTTTTTAGTATGGGCTTAGCTGAGTTGTACCCGTTTGCTACTAACGTTTTCCCTCAATTTAAGGGTGAGCCTGGAGCTGGGGCCATTACGCAGCATCCACTAAGAATCAAGCCATGCGAATGACACGACTAAAATCAGCAAAGCAAGGCGAGTACGATAAGACCTTGCATTTCGACTGATTTGCAAGGGTTATCGTGTAGTGAAGGTAATAGGTCGCTCGTGCGAATTCAGTTTAAGGGATATTTAAACACTTGAGTTGAGCATACGCCGTTGGACCACTCTATATATCATGTAAAAGAGGATATTGGTTTCTTAAGCCACAATCTTTGAAGAAAGCGCATTTGACGATGGCGATACCACATTCCTTGAATCGGGACATAGAGGCTGATTCCATGAGATAGACGCGACTTATCGTGTCCCGGCTATTTGGAATTCATGAGAAAACAACAACTTTAATACAAATGGCAAGTATTATCGGCGATGCGTGTTATAAACGCTGGGTGTACACCAATCTTCCCGAAGGTCAAGAATTAAGATCGTTGATTGGCTAGATGGAGCTGTATGTGCCGGCATGGTAATATACCGCGAAGTGTCACCGATGAGCCTCAGCATGTGGACCACTAGAACATCGTATTTGGGAGGAGATAGGCCTTTCGAGAGATGAACACGCAAGCTTCCCTAAAACTGAAATCCCTTAAATTGAGGGAAAACGTTAGTGTTCTTATCTGGAGAAATCCTTAAACACCACCCCAGATGGGAAAGGGAGTATATATAGGGCTAGCCGGGATATGCGCCGTCAGGATTTGCTAGCGTTGGCGGGGATAGGCTGGGCAAGGTCGCCGGTGATGCAAAAGCTTCATTGCTTACGTAGACGTGCGGCCAATGGAACAGTGTCGCACTGCTGTTAGTGGAACCTCGTTCTTCCATGGAGAGAACAAGTACGAGTACTTTGTAAAATATTTAGCTTAAAAATACTAAAAGTTTTTATCTATAAAATGTATTCATTTCTTTGTATGGTGGTTTCGTGGGCTCCTGTATATGGAGGCACTACTTGAATAAACTCAGTGAATAGCGCAAAACCCATGAACAACACCCTTACTGGGTGTACAGTTCTCATACAGCAGGCGAGGAGCCACTTTGAAGTTGAAGTGACCTTCACTCGTGCACTCACCACTAAGCAGCGTCATTTCCTGGTAGGAGACATAAGCGGTCTGACGAGGACCTTTTACCGGATGGCGCGGGTACCGTGGCTTATCCGCCCTCGTCAGGCTGGTTCTACCTCGCTGACACCGCTTGCGAGTGGCCTCGCCCTGCGTCGGCATTGCGGCGGCAGCGCTCGTAGACTCGTCGACGAACTCGTTTTTGTCGTTCGCGTGATCTATCATCCGCATTACCCTTGCCAGGGTCATTCAGTGAGCAAGTTGGAGATCTTCACCGTTTTAGCCATTCGATCTATACATCTAGAAATGTGTCGGATCGACAGCGTACTCGAGCTGTCTAGAAGTGTCTAGAAGTGACCGTTTTATGAATATATGTACGAAATCCGTACAAAATGACCGCGACAGACCCTACGGGAATCGGTTCATATACACGACCATGCTATACTTCGAGAGGGGGGGGGGGGGGGGGGTAACTTTATGGAGTACAGTTCGGACAGCCCCTCTCCAACAATCTTTTGGTGGATCTCTAGTCTATACAAAAACGATGATTTGCCTCATTACCGACTTATTCGTACGAGCGTCTTCGCGTTTAATCATTAAAAACTGTAAACGGTGCCGCAACACTACCCCACTGTTATAGGCACCCCCAGACAGACACAAGACATAGTCTCGCGTCTTACTACCTATCAGGCTTCTATAGAAAACAAAACATAACCAAAACCGAATAGAAGACCACATTAACCACCAAAACATCATTAAAATCTGTGGTTTCGTGGTTAAGAAAATCCTCACTTTCTTCACTCTGCTCTCGCCCCGGAAACTTTCACACGGACGCCCAATTTGAGCTGCGTGCATACGACGCAAGCGCAACTTGCGCTTTTCGTGGTAGCGCCTCCGAACAGCAAGGTGCCCCTCGTGCATTTCGTGCTGGAGACGCTTCAGGTAGTTCTAGTTGTTAAGGCCATCTTCACTGCGAAGAGAGAGAAATTAGGGTTATACACTCCTCTCGGATGTGCTTGGCTACCATCATCAAGGTGATCTACACCTTTTGAACTTCAAAAAGGCAAACGCCAAGTTCAATACGTCAAAATGTAAGCTCAAACGACACACAAAGATAAATCTGATAATCTGTGTGTGAGCAAGTATGAAGGGGTATATTTTAGCAAAGTTTTTGGCGGCGGCAAGTCCTCGCGCCAAACCTACTGAACAGCAGCAACGTCAACGCTTCCTTTCATGCATCTAGCGTATTCCCTTTTGCAGCGCAACATCCTCACCATTCGTCATCAAGTTCAATGCTGTACAACGACGCCAGCATCAATCGCGTGCTGCGCGCCGCCAGAACCGGGCAAGACTGGCGCGGCGTTGTTGCCAGCAGCGACGTGAACCGACGTACAGCGTGCCGCTTGATTGCTGCTGTCCAGGAGAGTGAAGGCTGGGTCGCGTCGCCAAGGCAGCCACGCGGTGGCAAGCGCAACGCCAAGATCACCGACGCCCACGTCGACTTTTTGACCACTCTCCTAGATGAGAATTGCTATCTCACGCTCGACGAGATGGCAGACGCTCTTAAAGCTCGTTTTTCGTTGAAGGTATCGCGCCAGACGATCAAGGATCACATCAACGGCAGAATGTACACCATGAAGCAGACCCACCGCGACAACAACTACCGAAACCTTGAGTGCAACAAGCTCCTTCGGCGCGACTACGTCATCCACCTACTGGACTATAAGGCAGCAGATAAGACTAGTTTCTATGTTGTTGAGACTAACTTCCTGTGGTGTCCTCGTCGCCGCGGTCGGATCCTAAAAAGCAAGCGCGCGGTCGACAAGAACACCGCAAGGGCTCCAACATCCATGAGATGCGTTTCAGCTCTTTTGAATCATAGTATGCGGTATTTACCTGTCGATGGTGCGTGCTTGAATGTGTCCTATTGATGATCGATAAGCTAACGTTGATGTAGTGCTGTATGAAAATGCCACATTGGTCTAGCGACAAGTATCTAGCTCAGCGACAGCTAAATACGCAGCGCTCTCCCAGCATTGCCAGGCAAGCCCCCCCCCCCCCCCCATCTCCACAACCGCGAATGTTTCTGCCAGGATACCGAGAGGACCGCCAAGCTGCCCGCAAAGACGCCAGTCAAGACGCTGTCCGCTAAGTCTGCAGCACTAAGGAACCTGCAACGACGCCAGTCAAGACACTCTCAGAGAAGCGTGCGCGGAAAGTTGCAGCCTTCACCATCCCCCCTACGATGACGGATGTAAGTACCCAATGCATTGTATAGGATATGGATTTGCAATAAATCAAAATTATCTTGTATTAGACACTAAAACACTTGTGAATGCTTCGTTGTAGGCACATTGCTACAATTACCCACTGCTCTTACACGCGCTACCACGGTCCTGACAGAAATGGCTCAGCCTCTGAAAAACAACCTGGTGAGACACTTCATTTTATTCCGTGCAAATGATAATATCATTTTATGTGGCTGTCCATAGCTAAAAATTCTAAACAAAACTAGCTCCAGTGCCAGACCCAAGCACAACGACGAATCAAAGGAAGGCACCGGGCATACAAGACGAAGACATTGTAGCAAGTTCCAACGTAATACATCGATCAAGCCCGTCCAAGTGCTGGCGTGTGACAGTTTCGCACGGAGGGGACAAAACGAGCCAGCAATTCCACTTTTTAGGGACGCGGTGTCTCTTGGGAGTCCTTGAAATGGGCTCCACCCGATTTAGCGCTCCGGGCTCTAAACCGAATTGGGCTCGCCAATAGTTAGTGCCAGGGTTAAGCAAATCAGCCAATATTAGCAAGGGCTCGCTCGTGCTCGAGCTAAATCTAGGAGCCTGATTTTGGTAAATCTGGGCTCCCCGGTTTGAAACGGAGCCCAACTATTCCGAGAGCCCGGCTCCCTCAAAATTCGGGCTCCCAATGGAAAGGGGAGTCCGGGTTCGGGCTCATTTCGTTCCCTCCGTGCAGTTTCGTTGTTATTCTCTGCCCCGCACGCTGTATCATCGAAAGGACTGTTCAAACGGCAATGGTGAGATTTACCTTTACCAGAAGATGTCATAGCTATTCTGAACGCGGTGATGAACTCGGCCTGGTGCAGTCAAATTTGATGCGAACTTTGGTGAGGCGTCGATCTGGGGCTAAAGACCTATCAGGTTGCGCGCTCTATCCTGATCGGACGAGTTGCGATTGGGCGAAGGAGATCGTGGTGTCGACGATGCCAGTGATCGCAACGACAACTCAAGTGTCACGTCGGCAGTTGACACATTTATAGTAGAACACGTATTGAAAAGGTTAGGGAATCGGATTGGATGCCTTTCAAAACCCTCATAAACCGGTTTATCGAAAGTGTTTTATACCCCGTTTAATGTGTCAAAAGCGCGTATTAAAAATCCACTCAAACCGGTCGCTCTAAACGGACATCCGAAACCACTCTCAAAATGAAACTATGTCCGTCTGGTTTCGTCTCATTGAACTTCATTATCTTATTTCTATTATGGATGTGTAGACGGACACTTGCTGTCCGGACAAAATCTAGAACGAAGTGAGGTGCACCATGGCGCCCTTTGGCACCCAGACCCCCTTTGCTGGCAACACACGACGGTATGGCGCACGTCGGCATTTCCCTCCCCCTCCTCGCAGATAGGAAAGCTGCGATGGATAGCTGCAGCGTCCTTCTGGCGCTGTGTGTGGCGTCTTCGAAGCGTACTCTACACGCGGCACAAATGCGTGCGCTTCGTAGACGCCTGTACGAGGAAATTTGCAGGGACGAGTGGCAGCGCATGGTGCGTGTGCGCCACTACGTCAAGCTGCATTGCTTAAAATACCCGTCGAGGGCTAGCTGGATGGCTACGTGGACGCGGGGCACGGATGAGAACTTCATCAACACCACTAGCCTCTCCAGGTAAAAGATTGTGTATTTTACAAGGTAATAACGTGTCTAACTAACCACGTATTCTATTGCGACATAACAGGTCTACATTCTGTATGTTATTAGAGCGCTTCGCGCCGTTCTACCACATTCCTACGTGGCGACCGAAGGGAGGGCGTCCTTGGAACCTGCAACTGCACCATCAGGTGCCCGGGGTCCTACTGGCGTTCTACGTAGGCTCCATCCGAATGACCTCGTTGTGCAAGGAATTCGGCATCCCGCCTTCTACTCTAGCTAGGGTGTTGAATGCAGCGGAGGTTGCGCTCTTTTCTGTGCTGCACGGCTTCGAGCACGCGCGCATAGTGTGGTCGTCGCTAGATCGCCAAAAGGCGTTATCACGTTTGGTGGCGCGGCGCCACCATTTAGTGCAATTTACGTGGGGCTTCCTCGACGGAAAGAACTACAAGGTGGAGAGGTCATGTAATAGGTGGTAAATTCATATTAACTTTGTGTTTTTATTTTGCGATGCTGTAGGTGCAGCAACCTTCTAACCCGGACGTGCAGAATGCACATTACAACGGGTGGCTACATAGTGTGTATGTTACCGGGACATTCTGCTTCAGTGCCGACGGACTGATTGTCTGGGTGAAGCACAATTGCCCCGGTAGCTGGAATGATGGGGAAACGTCGCTGGATTTCCGCCGCATTTTAGCGGACCCCACGCTGAACCCGGACCCACGGTATGGCATTGTTGCCGATAGCGCCTTCCCGTGCGGAAAGGAGATGACCGGCAGGGTCATGACCCCGCTCAAAGAGGGCGATCTGTCTCGCCTTGTGCCCTCCGTCAGACGTGCAGCTAAAATCATGTCCGGGGCTATTACATTTGTAAGGCAGTCGGCAGAGTGGGGCATGGGGTCGGTGGAGAAGGTCTACCACCGCCTCCTGCTGCCCCTGTCGTACGACGTGAACAAGAGGAAGATGCGGCTCGACAATCTCTTTCGTTTGTCCAATTTCCGCGTGCGGACTGTAGGTATTAGTCAGATTCGTACTACGCACTTCCACGGACAAGAGGATACTTGGAAATTTAAATGAAACTACGCTTCTCATTTACATGTAGTTACAGTTGACTTAGCGTAGGGTGGTGTCCATGGGGCGCGAGGCACTTAGAGCGTTTGGGGGCCGGCCCTCTGCATCGAGGCTATGAAGAGCATCATCTGGTCGTGGCGCTCTCTCGCCTCCGCCCGGTCTCGTTCTGCCCTCTTTTCGTAGCGGCGGCGACTCTTAGCCGCCACCTCAGCCTCCTTCCTGTTCTGCTCGTCCCGCATCAGCTTGCTCAGCTCGATCACTTGGTATCTGCCCGCCTCGGCCGCCGCAGCTCCCTCTCCTCTCGTTCTCTCTTCTCGGTGGCGACCACCGCCTCACGGTCCTCGCGCCGGCGACGGTCTTCCATCTCGGCGCGTCGATTCGCATCCTCGCGCATCAGCATTAGCATCTGGAGCATTTCTGCTCCAGCTGCAGACTGCTTCTCCGTCGCCTCGTCCATCTTCTTTCGGAGCTGGTCGTGGCGTTTCTTCGCGCGGACGCGCTTGTTGCTTGCGTAGGTAGTCCCGTTAGACGAACTGCCAGGATTATCTCGCTTCCCACTCGCACTAGACGGGCGCCCCGTCATCTCGTCGATGTTGTCTCGCAAGACCCGGAGGTCGCAGCCTCCCAGTCGATTACTTGCAGTATTCTTGGTCCTGTTCCGGGCCATCTCCACAGCGTCGTTGTCGTCTCGAGCGGAGTCGCGCACGAGGGGGAGGCTGTCGGGTGATGCGTACGTGGGCTTAGCAGTGGTCGAGGGGCTCTTCCCCCCCCCCCCCCCCCGGTCGACCCACCGCTTTGCCTTTGGCCGACGGTGTCACGGGGGCGAGGATTCGGGACGAAATGGCCGTCGAAAGAGAAGCAGGGGCAGAGTTTTCATCGGCGGGTGAGCTTCCTTCGCCGTAAACGCTACGATCGGCTGTCGCCGTCGCAACCAACGCCCGCTCCAACGCGGCATCACCGCTGGACCTTTGAACATCTCCACCCACTTCGACTATGGCAACAGGGGCATCTCCTCCCCCGCCTGACTCAACAATACCAATCGATCCAGGAGGTGAGGCCTCGACCTCGTCGTCGGATCACACGTCCTCGCCCAGCGAAGCGTCAAAGGCCCCGCGTCTGGTCACGATGGTGCCGACGACTGGAGGGGTCGGCTCTGGATCGGCGTCGGCACCACTGTGACCGCGTTGTCGGAAGTCGACGACGGAGGCTTGACTATCCTCCTCGTCTTCGCGACCTTCGTCGCTCGCTGAGTCTCTACCGGCAGGATCGTCCTCTTCTCCGTCGGCCGCCTCCTCCGTGGCGTCGCCACCAACAGCGTCCAATACTGCCGCGACGTCACGCAGAAGGTGGGCGTCACCCAGCCCTCGGTCGAAGCCGTCATGCGACGTGTGCCCCCCCCCCCTTCATCTCAATGGCGTATTGCACTTCGTGTACAAGGCAATCGGGCGGAGCTTCGGTGGCAGCCCGTCGTTGTTGCCGGTCGGCTTAGTCTTCCCGTACAAGTTCCTGAACTTACACCTCAGCGAGTCTTAGTCGCGCTCGAGCCAGCTCCGCCCTCTGCGCGAGTTGTACTCGAGCGCGACCTCCTCCCACATATTACGCCCCAGCGGCTTCACTTCCGCGGCTACAGTGCAAAGGAGCATCAGCTCGTTGACACTGTAGTTGTGATAGCCCGCCCTGCGTCCGCGCTGCAAACAAGTAGACTCAGATCGTTAGAATACACAACACTGCTACATTTCCGCACAAAATGTGCGTTACCTGAACCTTGACGAATGAAAGAAGACAGTAAGAAGGTTGAGCGGCCTGCGAGCGGTCAGAATCTTAAGTGTCGAGCTGGCTTGAAGGGTGGGGGGGGAGGCCGTAGTTCGAAGCTCCACGTCTAATGAAGACAATACGATCAGATATGAAAGGGAAAGAATGGGTGCAAACATCTTTGATTCATTATTACTAAGTGCAACTTCCATTCAATACTACAAGTGCATACAAACTTGCCAGCACAGGTGCTGATACTACGTTTTCGACAAGAAGAGATGTGGTGGCTGAAATTGCGACACGAAATGCAGACGATGCCCTATACAGCCAAGTGCTGCAGGTCTCGGTGCTAGTAGCCCCACCAGCCGCACCTGCACAAGAACCACAGCTTGGACCCGTAAGATACGGTCATCTCCTCGCCGGGGTACACGTCCCGTACCGTGACTGCCACGTCCGTGAGCTTGTCCCCCGTCTGAACCTCGTGCAAGCGTGCAGCAGCGTTGCACGAGTGGTTCATAAGACGGAGGAGGCCGCCCTTCTCGAGCGCGTCAATTCTCATGAACTTGTTGCCGGTGGTGTGCGTCTTCAAATGCATCTTGAATCCTTCGTTGGCGGGGGCGTTCCGGCACGGAAGCCCGAAGAGCTGCATGTGCCCGAGATACTCACCAACCACCTCGCCCGCGGGGATAGCAGCAGTGGCGACCAGGCCACGCATGCCCGTGCGGGCGTTTCTCCGAATAGCCAGCACGGCGCTCTCGCGTAGTGCATTCCCACATACTCCCGCAAAGGAGCAGTTAATGTCGTTGCAGAAGCGGCTCTGCCGCGCGTTGGCGCATGTCAACGCGTTGCAGCGCCGTGAACATCCACATCCCGCTCCGCCTCGCACGCCGATGGGCACGCGAGGGAATCTCCACTTGCGAGGGTTGTACTGCTCGGGTATGCGCTCAACATCAGCCGGCCAGACGTCCGGCAGCCACTCGTCCTTGGCCGAACCGAGTGCAGTGTCTGTCACCAGCTCGAATCCTGGAGACCTGCGAATCGAAGACGCCCCAGACGGCGCGTTAACACGGGGCAGGCTCTCAATCACGGCTAAGGCCCCCGAGTTGTACCCGTCCGACTCGAAGGCCTCAGCGAACCACACGGGGATGAGTCGGTCCCGACAGCGAGGGTGGTTGACACGACGGTCAGCACGCGGTGGTGGCCCATACACTTGGGGCGGAGTTCGACCTCCCCGCGGAGGTGTCCACGCCGTAGACGCCCTTGGACTCCACGGAGCTACGGTGGATGCCTGCGAAGACGTCGCCAACGGGGAGCCGAAGGCATCCACCGTAGCCACGGACGTGACCGGTGATGATAGCGGGGCGGGCGAGGTGGGCGAGGATGGAACCGTCTCGGTGCGCTGACTGGACACCGCACTACCAGGCGCGTCGGTGTCAACCCGTGGCACCAGCTCGAACTCCGCCAGTTACGATATCTGCATCGTCACAGCTTCGACCACCAACGGGTGGGAGAACTTACGGCCCGACCGCAGTCATGGCAACGGCGAAGCCAACGCCGCCGCCGACACGGTGACCTTGCGTCGGTGCCGCGGTGGCTCTTCCGCCTCATCCCCCGTGGAGAGCCTGCGCTTCGAGCGAGGCGAGCCCGTGCCGAGCTTCCCGTGCTGGCGCACGGACTCGTCCCTCCCCCCCCCCCCCCCCCCGTCGTGATCCTGCGCTTCGAGCGCTGGGTGGATGGCGAGCTGTATATAACACAACTAGGGTAAGTGAATGAATTGCTCCCCCAAGTACGAAGAGTGACTCACCGGCCATCGCCAGGAAGAAGGCTGCGTAGGACTTCGACTGGTCGGGCGTCAGGCGAAGATTCGGGTCGACGGATCGGCGGGCGAGGCTCTACACGGTGGAGTGGGCATGGTGGGGGCTGGATGCTTGACGGCTGGTTCACATGCACGATTGAAGTAACGCGAACAATGAGAGGCATGTAGTCATAGGGGCCGACCGCCATATCGTACGCTTACATGATGGCGTATGCTGCAGGAGAGCGGATTCCAAAGTGAGGGGAGTTTACCCACGTCGGAGACCGCGCGCGCGATTTTTTCGCACCCCCCCCCCCCTAATGATCGCGCAAGACTTCAATTTGAACGTGTGTGTCATGTTTAGGGTGCGGTCTCGGCGTATACTCAGTCCAAGTCTGTTTTTAATCAGTTGCAACTTCAGGGGTCGGCATTAAACCCGATAAAACTCGTTTTATAATTTTTCTCGTGATACCACTTTTTGGTCTCACGAGAGAAATTATTTTAAATCATGGTTTTATTACCCTGTTTAATCTCCCCTTCCCCTAGTCATAAAACTGTTTTATGGGGGGGGGGGTTGAAAGGCACCCAATGGTCAAATAAATCCAAGAACGAACGTGACTGATTTCGGAATGAAGGTATTTGGTGATTTTACCTCCTACGGATTCAGTACCTTAACTTGGCGAATACACCATTCACGCTATTTAATCGTAGTTCGGATATAGTCGTACGTCGTACCTAAAGGGATAGTTTGGTAGTCTCACCACTATAAGTCGTGCACCAGATATAGTTGGTCAAGTCCCCCACCATCTCTCAGCCGAGTTCAAGTCTTTTGTCATTCGAAGATCTAAACAAAGTCCACCATGAGCCTCGAAGGAAAGCGCTCTCTGCAGCACGCTGTTGCTGTCAGTGACCGCATTAAGTGCGTGGAGTGCATGTTGAACTCCCAGTGGAAGTAGTTGTCTTCCACGAGTTTGACGGTGTCAGCGTAGCTTGGGCTCATAACCTCTTGAGAGTGCAGACGTCGCCTGGGAGTCGATGAGGGGTAGAAAGGAAATCCGAAAGTGAATTCATTTGAGTTAGATGTCCTTGTCCTGCTAGCTTCTTCCTACTTATGCAGTCTCTCTAGTATCTCCCTCGTTTGACTTCATTTGACTATTGCAACGGACACGCTTTTCTGCAACGGACACACTTGATTGGGGCGGCACGAGCCATCAGCCAATCACAGTGCACTGCAACGGACACGTTCCAATGCAACGGACACACTTGGATAGGCGGGCACACCCAACCCAGCCAATCAGATTCCACCATTCGTCTCACTTCAACTGCAGGCCCTAGAGGCACGCGCCAGCCACGCGCAGGCCGTGTGCCTCGAGGTCGACCCAGTCTTGTAGACAGCGAAGTGCAACCGCAACACCCCCACTTATTCGATGTCTCGAGCTTGGGGCCAACGCTGCTCCGCATCATCAAGTAGCGCAACGTCTTCGACGATAGACCCTTGGTCATGAAGTCGGCGAGCTGGTTCTTGGTGTCCACATATTCCAGCTCCACTTCGTTGCTCACCACCTTCTCTCGAATGCAGTGGTAGCGGATGTCGATGTGCTTGGTGCGAGCTTGGTAACCGACGTTCTTTACCTAAGCCATCGCTCCTTGGTTGTCCTCGTAGATCACCGCAGCCCCCACTTGCTCAGCACCAATGTCCTTAAGCAAGCGTCGCATCCAGACGCACTCCTTGACACAGTCACTCAGCGCCATGTATTCGGCTTCGGTCGAGCTCAGAGCGACAGTCTTCTGGAACGTCGAGCGCCACATCACAGGAGCACCACACAGCATCAGTAGCATCCCGCTCACTGAGCGTCGGTCGTCACGATTGCCAGCCCAGTCCGCATCGGAGTAGACTTCCAGCTGCGTTCCCAGTAGGCCATCGTACACGATGCCCACATCCTTGGTCTTCAACAGGTAGCGCACCACCTTGATACCAGCATCCCAGTGCTTGTTGGCGATGAGTGACTCCAACTCACTTGCAATCGCCTTCTTCCATTCATCTTGGTCTTGACGTGTAGTAGCCTCAGCGTACGTCTTCGGGACCTCCTCCGTTGCAGCCATCAGTTGGCCTCCTTCGATAGCGAGCAGCTCGTCACTTGGTTTGACGCGAGCCTGGCTCACCTTCTGTCGCTTGGTTCCAATAGCGGATGGAGCAACAATCTGCTTCTTGCGTTCTTCCGCCTCCTCAGGATCCGTGGTCTCCTCAATGTGCCGAGTACGCGAGCGAGTAATCATGGAGTGAGAAGGTGCAGGAACGATTGCAGTCTCTGTGGTCACCTCATGTTGAAGTGGTACCACCTCATCATTGAAGATGGTGAGTGTCTGCGACTGTCCACGACTCGGAGCAGTAGCGTGGGGCGCGGCAACATCTTCATCTTTGTCGTCGCCTTCGACCTCAGTCATGAAGTCGCCCGTGCTAGTGGTCTCCATGAACTTCACCGTGCGCACAATCTTCACTTGGCCAGTTTCCACGTTCAGGACGCGGTATCCCTTGACACCATCCTCGTAGCCCATGAAGCGGCACTTGAACGCCTTGGCGTCGAGCTTGCGGCGCTTCTCGTCCGGGATGTGTCCATAGCCGAGTGCACCGAACACCTTCAGGTTCTTGAGCTGAGGTTTCTTCTGGTACACGATCTCGTAGGGCGTCTTCACAGTCACGGTGTTGGGAATCCTGTTGATGATCCACGCCGACGTGTTGACTGCTTCAGCCCACCACTTCTTGTCGATGCCCTCGTGGTAGAGCATGCAGCGGGCCATCTCCACGAGGCTCCGGTTCATGCGCTCAGCCAGTCCATTCTGCTGAGGCGTGTACGGCACTGTCTTCTCATGACGAATGCCTTGCTTGGACAGGTACTCTTTGAAGAGTCGACCCGTGTATTCCCCGCCGTTGTCCGAGCGGAGGCCCTTGATCTTGTGGCCTGTAGCATTTTCCATGTCGGCCTTGAACTTCTTGAACTTCTCCAAGACTTCCGCTTTCTTCTTCATGAAGTACACCGTGACGTGACGTGAGAAATCGTCGATGAACGTGACAGCGTACGTACAGCCACCCGGTGTCTTCGTCTGCATTGGGCCCATGACGTCCGAGTGGATGAGGTCGAGGACTCCAGCACTCTTGACGGTATTTTCCGGGTTGCGAGAGAAGTTGTCTTCACGCATCTTGCCCATGCAGCAGCCGGCACACACGTGATCACTTGGCGTATCTGCGATGCGAGGAACACCATCGGCCATGGTCAGTAGCTGTTCATAGCGCTTGGACGGGATGTGGCCGAGACGGGCGTGTACAACTGCCCATGGCTCCTTACGAGATGTCGTCGCCGCATGACACACCTCGTCCCCCACTGTCTTCAACTTGTAGACGTTTCCACAGCGCTTGGCCTCCATGACGGTAGCATCGCCATAGCGAAAGACACACTTGTCCTTGCTGAACTGCGCGACGACGTCCTTCTCGGCCAGCTTCGCCACCGAAATGAGGCTTCCTTTAACTTCAGGGATGTACAAAAACCCCGACAGCGTGACAGGCGTCCCGTCCATCAGCTTCAACCCGACGGTGCCAATTGCAACTGAGTCGATCTTCTTGCCATCCGCGATTGTAATGCGGACTGGCGTCTTCAGCTCCTTCATGGACACGAACTTGTCCCGGACGCTGGTCATGTGCGAGTTTGCACCGGAGTCGACGAGCCATTCAGTCGTGCCCATCGCACTCGTAGCCGTGAACGCGTAGTCGGATGTCTCCCTCGCGACTTGCCCGCGTTCCTCGTCGGCATTCTTCTTGCGGCACTCCGTTTCCTTGTGCCCAGTCTTCTTGCAGTAGAAGCACTTGCCGTTGAACCCACGCTTGTCGTAGCTCTTCTTCGCCACGAAAGCCTTCTGTTGAGCCGATGACGATTCATCCGAGGCATCAACACCGGAGAGAGCTTGGATCGCGTACGCCAACGTCATGTTCGGCGTGTTCTCGAGTACGGTACTGATCATCCGGTACTCATCCGTCAGACTACCGAGCAGTAACACGAGCTGCCGGGTCTCATCCAGAGGCTCACCAATCGTCTCCATCTGAAGGACGATCTCCTTGAACTGGTCCACATGCACCGCGAACCGCGTACCGGACTCCATCTTGAAGTTGTGCAACTTCTTGGTGACGATGAGTCGGTTCTTGAGCGTGTTCCGGTAGAACTGCTCCTCGAGCATGCGCCACGAGTCAGCAGCAGTTGTTGCTCCACGGATGCAGACTTGGTATGTGAGACTCACGTCTCCTGCGATCACACCAAGGGCCTTCAGATCGTTGGTCTTCCATTGAACCGTGGAGCGGTCACTCAGCGCGTCGAACTCTGGTTTGATGATGTGGGCCAGCAGTCCCTTTCGCGAGAGCTTCATCCTCATGTTGAACTCCCAGTGGAAGTAGTTGTCTTCCACGAGTTTGACGGTGTCAGCGTAGCTTGGGCTCATAACCTCTTGAGAGTGCAGACGTCGCCTGGGAGTCGATGAGGGGTAGAAAGGAAATCCGAAAGTGAATTCATTTGAGTTAGATGTCCTTGTCCTGCTAGCTTCTTCCTACTTATGCAGTCTCTCTAGTATCTCCCTCGTTTGACTTCATTTGACTATTGCAACGGACACGCTTTACTGCAACGGACACACTTGATTGGGGCGGCACGAGCCATCAGCCAATCACAGTGCACTGCAACGGACACGTTCCAATGCAACGGACACACTTGGATAGGCGGGCACACCCAACCCAGCCAATCAGATTCCACCATTCGTCTCACTTCAACTGCAGACCCTAGAGGCACGCGCCAGCCACGCGCAGGCCGTGTGCCTCGAGGTCGACCCAGTCTTGTAGACAGCGAAGTGCAACCGCAACAATACTGGTTTCACAGTTAGATAATATTGATTGCGACAGTGATTATTTCCTTTTATCAAGTACTATTTATCATGGGTAGTTCGTCCTAATGTTCAGCGGATGGGTCAACATACAATCATAATATGTTCATGATAGAGGTTAGTATATTATATTACGGAGGCTGTAACTATAATATTTCACGCCCAACTGCTATCGGATTAGGGATGGTATGTATTATGCAAGGATTCGCCCCCCCATTCGCCTCCTTACAAAATCCAGAGAATTGTGTACATTCAGAAATAGTCTGTGTTCAAAATTAGTCTATGTGGAGTTCCGCTAGACTATTTTGTGTGAGGTCGCTGAAAACATGCTTACATAAATTAGTCTCACTCAGACTAATTGCTGTAACCACTTGTCGCGAGTGCCCTGGGTTGGGACGGTCAAGCGTTGTATGGAAGCTAGGACGGGTAGGCAGTGCAACAATCGGTAAGACAAAGCTAATATGCAAACGCTATCAACTTGTTCTCTCCAGTGCAGATTCACGACTGATCCTACTTCCTTACCTCGCACGGAGTCTGGCGACCCGTGCTCTCTTCTTCCTTGCTGCTCACTGTCGGCCAATGGGCCGGCCTCCACCCGTCATCGACTCACCTGGCTCTCATCTCACCCCTTCTCCCTCGGTTCACCTCACTGCTCACGCCCCGGGCCACGCAGCGCTCGTGACCTCCGTCCTGTCCTTCGCGTCACTGCTCACCCATCGCGCGCGTCACCGCTTCCATCGAAGCCGAGCGTCCACCTAACTGGCGCGTTGCCCGTCAGCGCATCTTCGAAATGGATGACTGCTCGTTCTCCGCATCGTCAACCAGCTGTTCCTCCAAAAGTAGATCGCCGAGCGAACGGTTGTCCGAGTAGGAACGGTGGTGACCGTTCGTACTCGGGACATCCTCCCCGACTGAATCTCGACGCCCACGTCGAGCGGCTTTCAGCTTGTCGGCACGCATCTTGGCACTCAGCTCTCGCTGTTCGGCACGGATTCCACTGATCGTTCTCACAGGCTTCTTCTCTCCAACGCAACCATCCGCACGCCAAAACGCTTCGCTAAATCGCTCAGCTTGCTCGAGTTCCTCCAAGTCTCGTTGCCACCTAGCGTAACGATCTTCGGCCATCTGCATGCTCTCCAAGGGGACCATCATCGTCGTCCATTCCTCCACCGATTACATCAAGCTTCTCCCCGACCGTGCTTGAACCACGTCTTCAACAGCCTCGCCGACTCACGCCCAACCAAAACACCCCAGACCGATAGCAGGTCCTTCATTCGCCGCGCCACCAAACCTTGCCAGCTCACAGGCATTCCTTGTGCTACCAAACCCGCGCCAATTTATCTCGCTCTAGTGGAACCCCGCACCAGCTCTCAATCACCGGGACCGCTTCAACTGGAACCCACCCGTCCTTACTTGACCGGTTCTCCAGCTCACAACGACTGACCAGAGCGGAACACCGTCCTGTCGCCGCGCTATAGTCTCTACAGACGACCGTCTCCGTCTCGAAAGACACAAAGCTAATCGTAGCCCACTCAGCGTTTTCTTCACACGATTCCGGGAGCGTTTGACACGGTCTCACAATGACCACCGTGTCGAAGCATTCAGCGTCAACCGTACCGACCTCTGCCCCACACACATCACCTTGACTCTGGACGCCCGTTGTCGCCGCACCAACCCACTCTCCTTCATCCGCTGTAGAGACCGTTCTTCTCTGCTCTTCACATACTGCACCCTCCTCAATCAGCGTATCCTCCACTGGTACCCCAAACGATGCTTCCGAGCGGCACGCAGCCTCCGCATGATCTCTCGCGACCGTGCACAATTCTTCCTCCAGAGCGTCTTCCGTTCCATCGGAATCACATCCATCTGCTACTTGACCGTTCCAGCTCGACTGCACCGGTAATTCATCGACGTGACCGCGTAGTCGCTCTAACTCAAGTTCGGACAACTTGTCACGCAACGGGGGAATATCCGCCGTTCCCCCTTCACCGTTCGAATTCTTCTCGGAACCGTTACTTCGACCGCCATAGTCCCTGGTCTCTTTCAGCATTCGGAACACAGCCTGACGCGCTATCGCCCTCACGATCTTCGGGTCAACGGATCGCACCACAGTTAGGATAGGTACGCCCTCTTCCACCGTGATCGTCCCTCCCGGATCATCCGGAGGTCGTAAGTCGTTCTCACTCACGGAAGCCGCGGCCACGGTAGCGACCATCTCCGCAACAGTCCCTTCGTCCGGGATCAACGGTTCCGAGGAGACGTCACAGCTGCGGACATCGGCATCGACGGGTGACCGTTCCACTGTCTTAGGCGGCACCGCTTGTTCACCATATACGACGCTAGCCACCGGAGTCCGGAAATCTCGGTTCGCACGCTTGGCTTCCTCCGACTTCTCCAGCATATCACCGTACAAATCCTGCCAGTACTCGGGAGTCCCAAAGGAGTCGGGGGTTGCTTGGCGCGTCCGCTCCAAGCCCTCCGTAGAGATACCCAAGAAGCGAGCCAGCTCGTCCGTGGGCGGCTCGGACTGGGCCTCAGCGTTCTTCTTGACCCGCTTTCACAACTCGACCTCGTCCAGCGGATACACCCGGTCCTCCAGCCCCTTGTCGTACTCTTCCGGTTCTGCGGAGACATCCGTCCCAGCTAGAACAGACGCCTCCTTTCCGGGCTCACAGTCTTCCATTGCATCCAGTTCTCCATCCGTAAACAAACGGTCGTACCCCGAGTCTTCCTTGGACTCGACCGTGTCAAGCTCCACCGTTACAGTCGCGACCGAGTCATCTTCAACCGTCTTGGCCGCAACTGAAGCGTTCACTTCGTTACCTCCGGCTTGAACAGATCCTTCCACCGTCCACGCCGCAAATAGGCAGTCCGACACGTCGTACTCTTCGTCTTCCCAAACGTCAGGGGGCGCCTCCACCTCTTCCGGCGGCGTCACCTCGACTACTGCGTCTCGCCCTTCGCATTCCTCTTCAGTCGACTCCAACACGGTGCAGTCTCCAGAGAGCTTCGCGTCCGTTGTCTCTGCACCGCCCACATCGATCTCACTTTTCGCCGAATTCGCAGCGAGCAGATCTTCATAGAACACTTCGATTCCCGGGTCGTTGACGTCCGCGACCAAACCTTCTCCCTCTTCATCCGTTCTTACTATCCTGAACCCGACCTTCTTTTTCTTGTTTCTCGACTCAGCACATGAAACTCCACGCATAGCGGTCACCGTCCCTGTCGGCTTTCTCGATGCATCCACACAAACCTCAACGGTGGTCACCGTTCCGCCTTCAACTTCACGAACACGATCACCACCCCTCGAGCCATTCATTAGACAAGAGGAAGGAGTGACTCTCTCCTCCCCTTCCTCCCGCCCCGTCATTGGTTTGAAGCGGTTTGCGCAGACCCGGACCTCAGACTCTGGGCTGCACCACGGAGGGCCACGATACCGGGGCACGCGCTGGCGTAGTGACCTTCCTCCTCGCAGAACACACACTTTGCAACGCCACGACCCCCGTTCCGGCCAACCGTACCAGGGCTGCGTTGATAGTTATCGGGCCCCGAGTCACACTCCACTGCGATATGACCGTGAACGCCACAGTTGTGGCACGACATGGACTGGCGGCGGCAGGTCTCTCTCGAGTGACCCACGTAGCCACATCGACCACACACCGGAGCTCCTTCTTGTGTCCAACTGTCAGCTCCCATACGGATTCCTTGGACCGGTCGACCGTTTCCACCACGTCCTTGACCGTTCAAACCAGCGCCAGTACTCGAAGTCGTGGCCGACACGTTGGGCATGCGGTTCCTCGGCGAGTGCGGAGGCTGCCAGCGATTCTGCATCATCTGCTGCTGCCACTGCTGCTGTTGCGTCATGAACGCCGCCATCTGTTCGGTCAGGGCGCTTACGGCCGCCATCGGATCACTCGCGGGCGAGGCATTGCTTCCGCCCGACTTCTTCTTCTCGTCCTGGAACTCGTCGTCTTCTTCGATGGGACGTGACATCTCCTTAGCCAAGAGCCATTCGCATGCCTCCGGAATGTCGCGCGCCGGTCCCGAGTCGAGACAAGCCAGTATGCGCTTGTTCCGAAGTCCGCGACGGAATAACTGATATCTCATCTTCTGGTTCGGATAGTCCAACGAGTCACAAAGATCCGTCACACGGTCACCCCACTCCTCGACGGATTCTCCACGCTCACGGTGAGCGGACTGCAACCGTTCCCAGAGCTGGTCAGCCGTTCGACTGAGGAACAGGTTGTGGAACCTGACCTTTAAAGTCGCAAACGTCTTGATAGTCGAGTTGTTCCACCATCGTTCAGCTTCACTGCCTTTGATCCGTTGTCGGAACACCAACAGTCGAGACTGGTCCGGAAGGTGATTGGTGTGAGCTTCAAACAGCTCCCAGAAGTCACGCGCCTTATCCATGCTGGCTGTGTCCGAGTAGAACGCCGGCAGGACTTTGATCGCATTCGAGACCATCGACGACAGGTCACGGTCGTTCCGCACGCTCGGGTTACTCACGGGCGCACGGTAGCCACCGTTTGGAACTAGCACAGGCGCCGGCCGTCCACCGTTCACAGCACCAATAACACCACGAATCGGGGCACTGCTTCGAGCGGCGGTCGTAACGGGTTTCGCGGGTTGCATCTTCACCTTGGGCTCCACCTTGACCATCGGCTCCTTCTTCACTGCGGACGACGGCACCGTTCCCCAGCCACCGTAGCCTCCATGCTGAGCTCCAACACTCCAGCCAAACACAGGACCTCCAGGCAGACGCCTCTCCGTTCCCGTGTACACCGGTATGAAGCCGCTCGGGCTCCTCCTCGGCACTTCTTCATGTTCTTCCTTCACGTAGTCCGTGTAGTAGGACGGTCTGTAGCCAGAGGGCACGCTGTAGTCGTAGTCGCCAACCGACCAGTACCGTTCCGTTCCAACTGGATCGGCCTCCTCACCGTTATCATCGCCCGTTTGCACAGTCACGGGGTTCGGCGACGGAGCCGTCCTCATCTCGAGCTCCTGTTCTTCTTGACCTCTAGCCGCATCACTTTGTTCATCTGCGGTCTTGTGTTCATCTTCGTCTTCATCGGCCCAAAGAGCCTCCATCGTTTCTTGTCGAAGCGTGTCACGACCGGCAGCAGTAGCTACCTGCGCCGTCGTACTCGTTCCGCTTGCATCTCCTGACGACCGTGGGCGTTGCTGTCCCAGCAAAGCCGACGTCGTTCCACCGGGTTGCGTTCGTCGCAACCGTTCCGCTTCCAACCGTGCCACTTCATCTTGCACTGTCCGCTGCTCCTCGTTCTCTCCGTGTTCTCCATCTACCGTCATCTTCACAAGAAAGTCTTCTTCACTCGACCTTCAACACGCGATCTTCTTCACTCGAACGCGCGAAACAAACTCCAAACTCCAAACTTCAAACTACTTCAGGCTCCGAGCGAGCCGACCAGAATTACTGGCGGAACCGAGCGTTCCGTTCACCGTTGACTTGACCTTGACCTTGACCGTTAAGGGCTCCGAGCGAGCCGACCGTTTTCTTCTTGACCTTGACCACTTGAGGTACTTCGCGTACCGTTCTCCAATTCCACTGCAGTGCCGAGCGCACCGTTCCAACAATTCAAAACCAGATCCAGACCGTTCACTTGTCCGCGACGAGGGCTGAAGCTCCAACGAGCAGTCTCGAGACGATTCCCGAGGACCAAGCGAAGCTCCACCGACGCGAGGACTTGACCACTACTGCCTTCGTCCAGACTTCACAACGAAGACCGTACCCTGCTTCTCCACCACGTGTCGCGAGTGCCCTGGGTTGGGACGGTCAAGCGTTGTATGGAAGCTAGGACGGGTAGGCAGTGCAACAATCGGTAAGACAAAGCTAATATGCAAAAGCTATCAACTTGTTCTTTCCAGTGCAGATTCACGACTGATCCTACTTCCTTACCTCGCACGGAGTCTGGCGACCCGTGCTCTCTTCTTCCTTGCTGCTCACTGTCGGCCAACGGGCCGGCCTCCACCCGTCATCGACTCACCTGGCTCTCATCTCACCCCTTCTCCCTCGGTTCACCTCACTGCTCACGCCCCGGGCCACGCAGCGCTCGTGACCTCCGTCCTGTCCTTCGCGTCACTGCTCACCCATCGCGCGCGTCACCGCTTCCATCGAAGCCGAGCGTCCACCTAACTGGCGCGTTGCCCGTCAGCGCATCTTCGAAATGGATGACTGCTCGTTCTCCGCATCGTCAACCAGCTGTTCCTCCAAAAGTAGATCGCCGAGCGAACGGTTGTCCGAGTAGGAACGGTGGTGACCGTTCGTACTCGGGACACACTGTAGCAGCTCCTTCATCCATGGCTGAACAAACCAGAATACTAACCTGCTGCCAAAATATAGCTGAACCGCTGCAAAAATACCTGTGAGCTTTCACCAAGTCTATAAAACCATGTGGATTGCCCCACCAAATTTAGTTTGTAAATAGCTCGACCGGTGGGGTTGCTCTAAATGGACATTGTCGCAAATCTACAAAAGCAATGCACAATTCATCATTTGGCGACACTTTTTGCTTTATTCAGTGGCTGGGTTTGAGAGCCACTGCGAAGCTACAAGATAAGCCAAGGGTTCACATAGATGGCGATTGTACTGACTTACTTACATATGTCACTGCAATCTTGCAACTTGCACACGCGTGCTACGCCCGGGGGAAGCTCTGGATTTAGTAGTACAGTACTTGCTGAAATAGTACACATCGGTAATAGTACTACTACAGTTTACATGTAATGCGGTATTCAATATGAGTAATAATATGCTATCATCAGCTCAGTAATTCAAGTAATTCTTTTGAAAGACCCTAAACGAGCAAACTCGGTTCTCATATTGCAGTTCTAGATTGAGTGGCTCTCAATTATGCCCTCATTTAGGCCTTGAGGAAGGTCAACATTGTCGAAAGCTTCAAAGCACAAAAAACGAAGGATGGGTTGTATCATAAAGGAGACGAAGAGGTCAATCGTGACCTTTATAGCGTGTATGGCATACCAGTTTATCCACCTGCAGTGAATACTACGTAGTAATCCCGATGATGAAGTTCATACAACGTTTTCTAGCGAGATTTTTTTTAATTTCAGGAGATCGTTCGCACCAGTGATGGCCAAAAATACATTGCTGGCAGGGCTTGATAATAACTCACGGCGCTAGTAACATATAGTACAATAGTACTACTACTATTACTATAGTAGCTAGTAATTCGGCCGATTCTGATTCTACTACGCCTATTAGTAACTAGTAACTCAACAAGCCATCTAATAGTACTAGTAGAAATCGACGTGAGCTCGATCTCGAGTGCCGACGGCGGTGAGGTTTTGCTCACTCTTCAATTTGTTTTGCAACTTCAGGGCACGTCACCGCCGCAACACCACCTTCACCGCCACCACCACCACGAAGTGTTCATTCACAGGATGTTTACAAAAACGAATCCATGCCCCGCCTGCGTGCTTGAACGACCTTTAAACGACCCCAACAGTTCTGTTAAACTTTCTAGGTCCGCCTCGACGGTATCCTTAGTCATGAACTCCCATCGTTCAAGCACAAGTATCATCGAGCGGAGATGCAGGTGCTGATGAAGCACAACCGGCACGAGTTTCGTCGAATGGAAATGGAACGAACGCGTCCCCCTATGTGGACCACACAGAAGCTGTTTTAGGTGGTTGGTAGTAGTGTTCAGTTCGATAGTACTATAGTACTATTACTATAGTAGCTTAGACGTCGTGAACAGAGTTACTATTACAACTAGTACTTTGCCTCGTCTTACTACCGAGCTACTATTAATAATAGTAGTTCAGAAGAAAGCTGTTACTACCAAGCCCTGATTGCTGGCCCAGCAGGTTCTTGCGATACCCAGCAATGCTGGGTATCGCAAGAAACTTAGAAGCTTCCAGTATGAACTGCAACTGCCATACTCACTCCAATACATGCTGCAATACCAGACAAATTTCCAATACTACTCCAATTGGGGTACCCGGACGAAGCGTCCGGGGGAGTTCGCAGTTCTCAGCCACCTGTACGCCCACTTGCTAGACGCGCTGCTGGCAACGGCGCTTGTATATGGCCATGTTGGCAATGTGCTAGTGCAACGCGGCACCGCGGCCACCACGCCTGCGGCTACTTTTGCCATTTGCAAACCATACTAACTACGAATGTTGACATTCACTGCCACTTCAACTTCAGCTCTTCTTCCGCATCGCCGTTGCAGGCGTGTGAGGTCTGTGCTCCAGCCCTAGGAGACGGAAGGTGAGCAAACGGCGGCGAAGGTGCTGGAGATGGAGCGGGCTAATTACACTGGAGCAGCGATGCCCCATCCTGGAGGCCGAGCAGCGATGTCCCATCCTGGAGGCCGCCCTAGGAGCGAGACCTGGGAACTTTTCAGCGACAAGGATGCTGATGGAAATGTGAAGTGTAATCGCTGCGACGCCGTCATAAAGAACCCGAAGTGCGCGAAACTGGAAAGCCATTTGACGAAGTGTACTGGGTACACGTTGGTGGAGAAGAACAAGAGGAAGCGCGTGCTGCTAGATCGAGCAGAGGAAGCTGCGCAAAAGAAACGAAAAAAAAAAGTGGGTTTGTTGAGCTGCCCCAATCCACCGTTGACCAACATCACTGTCTGGACTACTCGTACGAGTATCTAGGTAACGTTACCGATTTTTGAGCATAAATGTTTTGAATTAACTTAATAATGCACCATCATGCAGCTTTCATAATCACTCACGGCGTCTAGGACACATCTCCCAATTCCTACTCCCAAAGCTATCTGTATGACGGTCTTTGTGTCTACGATAAGGGAAGTGCGGCGTCGCGTGGTAGAGCGTGATCGGCTTCTTGCACGTGACATGAAAGTACACGCCCAGGTGGTCCTCCGAGTTTGGTGCGCAAGCGGCACCCCGACCTCCTTCAGGTGCTGGGCGTCTCCCACACCCGACTGCGGCGAGTTGATCGCGCCGCCCGACAACATGACCACTTTTGCCGCTCGAAGTCGTGTCGGTACTTGGCCACCAGGGCCTTTGAAAGGCTTCACCTCGACTCCAACTGTGCGCTTCCCTTCAAACATCGCTTGTTCATCAACGCGTCGGTCAGAATGGTCAAGTTGCTCCGCGAGAGCACGGATTCCGTCAAATACGCCGCCGACGCGCTGCATCTCGCCCTTGTGGATGGTCAACCCACACCCTCCTGTTGGTGTCCGTTCACGTTCTCCGTGAAAACGGATACCCGGCTTGCACTGCAGCGTCGAGGAATGCCTGGTACAGCGGCTGGTCTGGCTGCAGTCTCCTCGTGACGTGAAGGGGCCCATCTCCGCCGCAATAGTCGTCGACCCCGAGAGCGTGCGTCTGCGCCCTCTTGAAGCAGTCTGCATAGCCCCATCCGGCAGCTCCAGCAGCCTCCCAGTCCTCGTCTCAGCTGTAGATCATGGCGTTGATGGACGAGGAGCCTCCGAGCACTCGGCCCCGTGGCCACGTCAGACGGCGGCCGTTCAAGTTCCGCTGCGGCTCCGTCACGAAGTTCCAGTTGTAGCGCTGCCCACGAAGTTGGCCGTGAGCATGTCGGGCATCGCCAGGCGGGTGGAGTCCAAGAGCCCGCGGTCCTTCGGGCCAGTCTCCAGTGGAGACTCTCCACTAGCAGCACCGAGTGGCCCGAGTCGGCGCTCAGCCGATTGGCGAGGACGCAACCGGGCCCACGATGATGTAGCCGAACTCGTATGAAAATGGTGCTCGCTCGGCGATCGCCGATAATGTAGCCTTCAACTTGGAGGCGCATAGAAATCAGGCTGCATGTTGCCAGAATGTTGCCAAGCTGGATGTTGCCAGAATGTGCCAAATGCAAACAAACAAACCCACGCTAGTTCTTCGAACTGCGAATACTTTGCCCCTCACTCCACTCCGAAAGTGAGAGCTGGCTGCCAGGCTCTCGTGGCCACCGTTCTGCCGAAGTTGGCGCCAAAATGCTCCGAGTGTTCAATTGGAGGACGGTCTTTGCGGAACGACTTTGAAAGGACTCTGGGAATCGCTGCACAATACTTACTGCAATAGTCAGCGTCGCTGCAGTATGTATCGCAATACCCACCAGTGCGTATTTCTCCCAGTAATGCAAAATGCCGATACCCGCAATACATTTTTGGCCATCACTGGATTTACTACTTCGAAGTACGTAGTATACGACAAGCCTTTTGCTGAGATCTTTTAGCGTGTAAGATTATTTTCCCACAGAGAATAAGTATTGTGGGAGCTTTACATGACGGTGATCAGTGTAGCTCAAGTTGTAGTGAAGTAGTACTTCTAGCGTTACTATTACTACAGTAGACTCAAAACTTCTAAAACATCTGCCTACATGGTCGCGGGGCGGCCTCCTGCTGCTGCTACAGCGATATACAGACCGTACTTGGACTGCAAGTCGTATAATAGCTTGTATGGATACTGCCTAGCTTGGACGACTCGATGGGTAGCACGGCGAAATCCACCTCCTCGCTCTTGATGGCGGCGCACGGGTGAGCTGTCAACGAAGTGGCGCGCCGCGCGCTCGGCGCTGATGACTACCCACTAGCGTAGGGTTTCGCATACATGTATTAATCGGATGTGTTGTGGTGCGATTGGTAGCCAGTGGGTGCGGAGTCGCTGTCCTACATCTCCGAGGCAGCGCGCTGCCACTGCTGCTGCAGTGCTGCAGCCGGCACAAACGAGCATAAGCTCACTTCAAGAGCAATTGGACATTTCTGCAATATCTATATGAGTGTTGCTCGTGTGAGTGAGTATCATGACCACCATTCCACTGAAGGTGTATTGAGTTACAAGCAACATCGACCTATGTGCTTAAATGTCTGTATCTCATAGCTCACGTTTTGTTTGTCAAGTGCTGCAATCATATAAAGATTCAGACCTCCGGGTGAGATCAATGTAGCAACTCTGGATTAAAATCCAGAGAACACTTCACTCTATGACCTCATCTAAATCAGTACCTCCATCTGCAAATCCTGAGGACGGCCCGCACAGGTACATCGAGAGATGCAGTTGCAAATTAGGCGGGGGTACTTGCACATGTAGACAAGAACGGTTGATGACGCTTCAGACAGACAACGAATTCAGGGTCTTGCATCTTCCAAAATACCACCTGGTACGGCGTTTTCTCAGTGAGAAATTGGGTTGGGACGCTTGGGGGAGCAGATCGCCCACTTTGCTGAGCGATTCGCCCAAAGCCCAAAGATCGATAACAAACGATGTCGCGCTGCAGACATTTCAAGGCTTCCCGCACTGGCAGCAGGAGCCCGAGTGCGAAACCCCATAGCGAAATTGCAAGTCCATAAAAGTATCATTTCCGGCACCTAGAATCTTTGTTACAGAATTTTATCTTCAAATATTGAACTGTTGAGAGGTCCACAGCCGGTGGCACTCACCAATGTAATTCATGAGTGGGGCCGCGCAAAGCCGCGCATCCTATTTGGCATCTTAGGTGATAACACGGGCGTTCGCTCCGGCGGAGGGGGGGGGGTACGATTCACAGGCTTTGGCCGCAAAAAATAAAAATAAAAATGAATTGCATTGGTGTACCGGTACGCCCTAATTTTAGATAGATGATCAATGCTAGCTTCAAGTTGTAATGAGAAAATAGTAGCGCTCTTCGCGCGAGGTCTCTCAGCCTTCTGCACGCAATACTTCCTTAACCCTTTCGTAACTCTGCTTCCATCCAAACTTCCGCGACGCGCCGCCCTGCAGCCGTCACTCTATAACGTGGTGTGCACGTTCACCTACGGTGTATTTTAATACGAGCGCGTGCAGGTATTAAAATACCTGCACGCGCTCAGGTCACCGAACGTTGTACAGTACCGGTGGTACCTGCGCACGCTCAGGTGTACCGTTTCTAAAGTTCTGAGCTGTACCAGTTGACGCTGGGGAAGCCATAGTGAAAGCGAGTGAGGTCCCAGCCCATATTTAGGGACTCGCTTTCATTGGCCGAAACGGGGTCAGACGTATATTTTAATAAGTGATCTTGTACACTTTAGCGAGCGAGCTGGCGACTCTTCGCTTCGGATCCTCTACCGTAAGCTCCCGGAAAGGTGTATTTCTATAACGGAATTCACAATAGCACTAGAACAGCATTAACTTAAAACGAGGTAGTACCGTGCCTTGCTGAAATAGTATGCAGAAGTAAATGGCTTCAAAAGGAGAATTCTTTGAGACAGAGTAGTCTACGCTTGAGGACATTCACAAATATGAAGGGGCGTCCCATGCGAGTCTTGTACACGGGCAGACCATACAAACGCCAAGTGAAGAAAAAAAAACAGTTTGCAACACTTACGTTAAAAACAGTCCGGATTTCACAAAAATGTTTTAAAACATCTCTATAAATCCTTCAAGTTGAAGAACGGCACGTTTAGAAACGGGATTGCAGTGGTATACTCTCAGCTTAGGCTGAGAGAATCGTCCAGTCCAATCGATCATTATTTAAAATTCTGCGCCCACTTTCTTACAAGCAAACAGCAGTAATCAAAATGTGCATTCAAGAGCAGACGGCACGAAAATTAAGGTGACAGCAGAATGAGAATTCATAGTTGGTATTCGACCTCGTATAAACTGCTTTGATAAAACAAAATCAACGCCCTGTACGTCACTGTCAATTTTAAACAGCGCTTGGACAGCTGGACGAAATACGCACAGTACGGTTAGATAACTTGCTTATGCTGATTGACTCAACCCAACATTGGGCAAGCTTAACGAACTGTGCGTAGTTTTGCATGGGATTCATGCAAAATAGGTTGACGGAGCGTAATGCCAAAACAGCTGTACGGTACTCACTCATGTTGACGCATAAAGTGCACAGTCAGATGCATCAGAGCCAGCCAACCCTCCACTCAAGTCCAATTCCCCGCTAGCCAAGTGGCTAGCCCCCCCAACCGATCATTCTACAACTTCCTATGTAGCCCTCAAGACACCGGGGCGACACCGACGTAAAGGCGAATTCTATCTTCGACTTTTGAGCGCACCCACAACCCGAGAACAAGCATGAATCTACGCTCTGCCGCGCTCGGTGCCATTGTGGCTACGCTCTTTGGTAGCTGCATCGCGCGATCTGCCGCCACCGCCACGATAGCTGACCCAGCGACTGCTCTGGATGCGATTCAGTCTCCGAATTCTTGAGAGTGCAGACGTCGCCGGGGAGTCGATGTGAGGGGTAGAAAGGAAATCCGAAAGTGAATTCATTTGAGTTAGATGTCTTTGTCCTGCTAGCTTCTTCCTACTCATGCAGTCTCTCTTGTATCTCCCTCGTTTGACTTCAGTTGACTATTGCATATGCAGCGGACACACTTGACTGGGACGGGCACACTTGATTAGGACGGGCACGGGCCATCAGCCAATCACAGTGCACTGCAGCGGGCACACTTTAATGCAACGGGCACACTTGGATGGGACGGGCACACCCTAACCCAGCCAATCAGATTGCACCATTCGCCTCACTTCAACTGCAGACCTTAGAGGCACGCGCCAGCCACGCGCAGGCCGTGTGCCTTGAGGTCTGGACCCAGTCTTGTAGACAGCGAAGTGCAACCGCAACACCCCCACTCAATTCGATGTCTCGAGCTTGGGGCCAACGTTGCTCCGCATCATCAAGTAGCGCAACGTCTTCGACGATAGTCCCTTGGTCATGAAGTCAGCGAGCTGGTTCTTGGTATCCACGTACTCCAGCTCCACTTCGTTGTTCACCACCTTCTCTCGAATGAAGTGGTAGCGAATGTCGATGTGCTTGGTGCGAGCTTGGTAACCGACGTTCTTCGCCAAAGCCATCGCTCCTTGGTTGTCCTCGTGGATCACCGTAGCCCCCACTTGCTCAGCACCAATGTCCTTAAGCAAGCGTCGCATCCAGACGCACTCCTTGACACAGTCACTCAGCGCCATGTATTCGGCTTCGGTTGAGCTCAGAGCGACAGTCTTCTGGAACGTCGAGCGCCACACCACAGGAGCACCACACATCATCAGTAGCATCCCGCTCACCGAGCGTCGGTCGTCCCGGTTGCCAGCCCAGTCCGCATCGGAGTAGGCTTCCAGCTGCGTTCCCAGTAGGCCATCGTACACGATGCCCACGTCCTTGGTCTTCAACAGGTAGCGCACCACCTTGATACCAGCATCCCAGTGCTTTTCACCGGGGTTCTCCAGGAAACGGCTGAGCTTGGCGACTGCAACCGAAATGTCAGGTCGCGTTCCACACGCCAAGTACATCAGGCTTCCCACGAGTGACCGATAAGGCTTCGACTTCATCTTGGCCTTGTCTTCTTCGGTCTGGGGTTCGTCAGCCTTGGTCAACTGCACACCGGGTTCCAGTGGTGTCAGGCACGGCTTCGCGTTCTCTTGACCAAACTTCTTGACAATCGACTCGGTGTACGCCTTCTGGCTGATACCCAACGTTCTGCGCTCCATGTCGTAGTCGATCTCGATGCCGAGAATGAAGCGAGCTCTTCCCAAATCCTTGATCCGGAACTTCTCCGCGATTCCAGCCTTCACGGACGCGATCACTACCTTCTGTCGTGATGCGATCAGCATGTCATCCACGTAGAGACACACTATGCATTCATCATCACCCTCGCCTCTCGTGTAGACGCATGGGTCGGCGTCAGCAGGCTCGAATCCCATACTCTTGAGATGCTTGTCGATCGTCTCGTTCCAAACACGCGATGCCTGCTTGAGTCCATACAAACTCTGGAGCAGCATGCAGACGACGTCGTCCTCGCCTTCAGCTTCAGCCAAGTACAGAAGATCCCTGAGTCCTTCCGGTAGCTCCATGTAGATCTCTTCTTCCAGCTTGCCATACAGAAACGCTGTGTCGACGTCGCACTGCTCGATCTCCATTCCGTCCGCGCTACATTTTGCCAGCATGGCACGGATCGAGTTGAGGTAAGCCACCGGCGAATACGTTTCTTCGTAGTCGATGCCGTGACGCTGCGAGTACCCCTTTGCTACCAGACGAGCTTTGTACCGAACGACTTGTCCCTTTTCGTCTCGCTTCAACGCGAACACCCAGCGGCAACCGATCGGGCGCTGATGTGCTGGCTTGGGTACCAGCTTCCAGGTCTTGTTGGCGATGAGTGACTCCAACTCACTTGCAATCGCCTTCTTCCATTCATCTTGGTCTTGACGTGTAGTTGCCTCAGCGTACGTCTTCGGGACCTCCTCCGTTGCAGCCATCAGCTGGCCTCCTTCGATAGCGAGCAGCTCGTCACTTGGTTTGACGCGAGCCTGGCTCACCTTCTGTCGCTTGGTTCCAATAGCGGATGGAGCGACAATCTGCTTCTTGCGCCCTTCCGCCTCCTCAGGATCCGTGGTCTCCTCAATGTGCCGAGTACGCGAGCGAGTAATCATGGAGTGAGAAGGTGCAGGAACGATTGCAGTCTCTGTGGTCACCTCATGTTGAAGTGGTACCACCTCATCGTTGAAGATCGTGAGCGTCTGCGTCTGTCGTTCACGACTTGGCGCAACAGCGTGCGGCGCGGCAACATCTTCATCTTTGTCGTCGCCTTCGACCTCAGTCATGAAGTCGCCCGTGCTAGTGGTTTCCATAAACTTCACCGTGCGGACAATCTTCACTTGGCCTGTTTCCACGTTCAGGACGCGGTATCCCTTGACACCATCCTCGTAGCCTAAGAAGCGGCACTTGAACGCCTTGGCGTCGAGCTTGCGGCGCTTCTCATCCGGGATGTGTCCATAGCCGAGTGCACCGAACACCTTCAGGTTCTTGAGCTGAGGTTTCTTCTGGTACACGATCTCGTAGGGCGTCTTCACAGTCACGGTGTTGGGAATCCTGTTGATGATCCACGCTGACGTGTTGACTGCTTCAGCCCACCACTTCTTGTCGATGCCCTCGTGGTAGAGCATGCAGCGGGCCATCTCCACGAGGCTCCGGTTCATGCGCTCAGCCAGTCCATTCTGCTGAGGCGTGTACGGCACTGTCTTCTCATGACGAATGCCTTGCTTGGACAGGTACTCCTTGAAGAGTCGACCCGTGTATTCCCCGCCGTTGTCCGAGCGGAGGCGCTTGATCTTGCGCCCAGTAGCGTTTTCCATGTCGGCCTTGAACATCTTGAACTTCTCCAAGACTTCAGCTTTCTTCTTCATGAAGTACACCGTGACGTGACGTGAGAAATCGTCGATGAAGGTGACAGCGTACGTGCAGCCACCAGGTGTCTTCGTCTGCATTGGGCCCATGACGTCCGAGTGGATGAGGTCGAGGACCCCAGCACTCTTGACGGTCTTTTCCGGGCTGCGAGAGAAGTTGTCTTCTCGCATCTTGCCCATGCAGCAGCCGGCACACACGTGATCACTTGGCGCATCTGCGACGCGAGGAACTCCATCAGCCATAGTCAATAGCTGTTCATAGCGCTTGAACGGGATGTGGCCGAGACGGGCGTGCACAACTGCCCATGGCTCCTTACGAGATGTCGTCGCCACATGACACACCTCGTCCCCCACTGTCTTCAACTTGTAGACGTTTCCACAGCGCTTGGCCTCCATGACGGTAGCATCGCCATAGCGAAAGACACACTTGTCCTTGCTGAACTGCGCGACGACGTCCTTCTCGGCCAGCTTCGCCACCGAGATGAGGCTTCCTTCAACTTCAGGGATGTACAAAAACCCCGACAGCGTGACAGGCGTCCCGTCCATCAGCTTCAACCCGACGGTGCCAATTGCAACTGAGTCGATCTTCTTGCCATCCGCGATTGTAATGCGGACTGGCGTCATCAGCTCCTTCATGGACACGAACTTGTCCCGGACGCTGGTCATGTGCGAGCTTGCACCGGAGTCGACGAGCCATTCATTCTTGGTCATCGCACTCGTAGCCGTAAACGCGTAGTCGGATGTTTCCCTCGCGACTTGCCCGCGTTCCTCGTCAACCTTCTTCTTGCGGCACTCCGTTGCCTTGTGCCCAGTCTTCTTGCAGTAGAAGCACTTGCCGTTGAACCCACGCTTGTCGTAGCTCTTCTTCGCCACGAAAGCCTTCTGTTGAGCCGATGACGATTCATCCGAAGCATCAACACCGGAGAGAGCTTGGATCGCGTACGCCAACGTCATGTTCGGCGTGTTCTCGAGTACGGTACTGATCATCCGGTACTCATCCGTCAGACTACCGAGCAGCAACACGAGCTGTCGGGTCTCATCCAGAGGCTCACCAATCGTCTCCATCTGGAGGACGATCTCCTTGAACTGGTCCACATGCACCGCGAACCGCGTACCGGACTCCATCTTGAAGTTTTGCAACTTCTTGGTGACGATGAGTCGGTTCTTGAGCGTGTTCCGGTTGAACTGCTCCTCGAGCATACGCCACGAGTCAGCAGCAGTTGTCGCTCCACGGATGTAGACTTGGTATGTGAGACTCACGTCTCCTGCGATCACACCAAGGGCCTTCAGATCGTTGGTCTTCCATTGAACCGTGGAGCGGTCACTCAGTGCGTCGAACTCTGGCTTGATGATGTGGGCCAGCAGTCCCTTGCGCGAGAGCTTCATCCTCATGTTGAACTCCCAGTGGAAGTAGTTGTCTTCCACGAGCTTGACGGTGTCAGCGTAGCTTGGGCTCATAACCTCTTGAGAGTGCAGACGTCGCCGGGGAGTCGATGTGAGGGGTAGAAAGGAAATCCGAAAGTGAATTCATTTGAGTTAGATGTCTTTGTCCTGCTAGCTTCTTCCTACTCATGCAGTCTCTCTTGTATCTCCCTCGTTTGACTTCAGTTGACTATTGCGTATGCAGCGGGCACACTTGACTGGGACGGGCACACTTGATTAGGACGGGCACGGGCCATCAGCCAATCACAGTGCACTGCAGCGGGCACACTTTAATGCAACGGGCACACTTGGATGGGACGGGCACACCCTAACCCAGCCAATCAGATTGCACCATTCGCCTCACTTCAACTGCAGACCTTAGAGGCACGCGCCAGCCACGCGCAGGCCGTGTGCCTTGAGGTCTGGACCCAGTCTTGTAGACAGCGAAGTGCAACCGCAACACGAATGAAGTCCAGCAAGACGGTAAACGTTTCTTACGCACACCTGGAGTTGAGGCCAACGAAGAAGAGAGAGGATCGCCTTTCGCTTCCACTTCCACGCTTTCCGCAGGAGCAGAAACTCTGAGCGAAACGAAGCTGAAAGAGTTGATCGATAAAACGGTGAAGAACCCCCAGTTTTTCAAGGATCTTGCGATGGCCAAACCTGCCAAACGCGCCGAGTCGTACGCAACGTTGAAAGGCTTGGGTGTTGGTAAGTCGTCCTTCGCCGAAAAGATGAAAAATGCTGGCTACGGTGGTAAGGACTACAAGCACTTTAGGACCGAGTACAAGGAATTCCTGAAGGCATATATTCAGCTCCAATAAAAGACTCGTGTTGCGAGAAACTCGAGTCTTGTTAAACAAGACTCTCGAGTTTGAGGGGGGTTGGGATGTTTATCAAAAGGAGGAACAAAATGCACTTACTGCAGTGATTAATTATTAATAAATAATTAATAATTAACACTAAGCAAGCGGGGCCGCGGTTCCATAGAACATTGCATTTTTTCTATTTTTCTTTCCACCACCCATGAAGCGCAAAAAAAAACATAGTAACGTCATGCGAAAAGGTATTGAAACTCAATTGCGGTGTCTTTCTTTTACTACTAGTATACTATCCAACAGAGATCCGCGTCCCCAGCTCACAAAATTTGAATATTGTATTGTGAATTCCAGCTAAATTCGAGCGGTTCGCATTACTACGTAGTATTAGACGAGCATCCACATGTCATGGCTACACTCGTACTTATTTTATTAGGGTTAACCCTTTCACTACCACATTAATAGTAGAGTTTGTATACGCCAGAGGGTACACCAACCGGTAGTAAGTAGTGCTACTGTAGTACTACTACATGTATTTGTACTACTACTGTATAAATACCACCGATTTGTGCAACCGGGTTTGCTACTTTCTCTTGATTGGCTAAAAACATTTATTTGTCTAAGCACGCAGACTTGGATGCCTGCCGCGCTTTTTATCATTGCACAGGGCTACTAGACGAACATTTAGTACTGAGAGCTGCTTACTGTATGCGGCACAAACTTTTTAACCTCATTATCACTAGTAAAACGTGCAACGTAAGCTTTCGCTAAGCTCTGCCGCTCACGTTGGTGGGTGACCAGTTCTACATTTGCTACGAAGTCAAAGAGGACAAGGCTCAAGGTAAGATGGGAAACGTAGCGTGTATTTGGGCTCGAAGCTAGTTGGAGTTGATCTACAGCAAGCAGCACGGAAGATAGGGTCGAGGGAACTGTTCTACCCTTTCGTCGGCGTCCAGGGCTTCACCGCCGCTGTGCTCTTCTGGCTCATATTGTCGAGCACAGCGGCGGTGAAGCCCTGGAAGCCGACGAAGGGGTACCATGTGCGCAATCTGGTGGGCTACCCGCCTTGGAGCGTAGCCCACCAGAATGCGAAGGAGCTCAAGAAAAATTGGACGGTCTGCTTCTGGCGCTCCGCGCCAGAAGCAAAATTGTCTAGTGGGGATTTCCATCACGGAGAACGCTGTTGTATTATAAGCTTACTTAAGTACTCCGCATTGCCCTCGCAAGACATGAGCTCCACGAGCTCGGGCATGTAGCGGTTTGTCATGGTGCCGAATGCTTCTGCAACCCTTCACCAGTGCACGCAGCAAAATAACTTAGTTTTTGTATGGAGGCGTCGTTTTGCAACCGTGACTTACTTTTTGTATGGGATTTGGGTTGCAAAACTGCTCGGTACCTGTACCGGAAACGCAACCACAGTTGCAATTGATACGCCGCCTTTTCGGCGCAGTATCAGCAACAATCCTGGTCGATACTGGGCAACCGTCCAATCATCGACCAGCGATGCGAGAAATACAACCCCGGTTGCAAATGGCAGGTAATGTAGTAGTTACCGACGATTGAAGATGTGGCGCGTACTGCTTGGGCGGTGCCCAAGCAGTACGCGCCACATCTTCAATCGTTTGCGGACACAGCGGACCGCCGGGCTACCTCAAGGTCATCGAGTTCATGGCCCTCCTCAGGTCAAACGCACATTTTCAATTGTTTTAATTCTTTGACTTTGATTCACTCGCCACCTTCATGATGAAGGTGTTTCGCTTTCTCCTTACGGAATCAAGCAAGCTTGAAGAATGATAACCTATACAGACACGCCACAGTTTGGGAACGCTTAGTTGTCGTCGCCCTCGACGTCCGGGTCCACGATCTGGCGCAGAGCGTCCGGCACGAAGTCGAAGGCAGCCTTGTCCTCCACCGCGTACGGCTCAATCAGACTGGAGCCGTCATCGTGGGCCGCGGCCTCGAGCGCGTCGCACGCCTCCAGGAACGTCATGGCGTCCAGCTCGTCGTACGTGAGCTTGGTCGCCTCCATGAACTTCTGGATACGGAAGTTGCGCGCCAGTTTGTTCACCGTGATGTTGTCGGGCGACTGCACCAGCTCCGTGTCGACGATGTTGATGCCGATCTCCGTGTCGCTCGTCATGCTGCGGCGGTTCCAGTTGGCCGAGCCGAGCGACACGTACACATCGTCCACAATCACCAACTTGCTGTGGATGTACAGCTCCTTGGACTCCTTGGTCGAGTAAAGCTTGATCTTGTCCGGGAACGCCTTCTGGATGGGCGCCACCATGTCGTACAGGTACTTGGCGTAGCCCGTGTAGCTGGCCTCGACCGTGCGCTGCACGATGACAATGAGGCGCTCGATGCTGGGCATCATGTCCATGATGGCCTCCAGCAGCTCCGGCACCAGGATGAAGTACTGGTCCTGGATGAAGATGTAGTTCTGCGCGTTGCGGATGGCCTTGATGCGAGCGTGGAAGATGGACTGCTCGCCTTGCGGTGCGAAGCCGTAGTGGTCGTAGTCCGGGCTGAAGGTGCGACACAGCTGCACGGCGTGGGTGCCATCCTCGGGGATGTCCAGGGGCGTCTCGCTCTCGTCAATGGGCGGCAACTGCGAGTACTCCGGGTTCTCGAAGTCCAGCAGGTCGTCCATGAGGTCCTGCGACGGCTTGTTGTCCGAGTTCCATCGGTCCAGGAAGTTGCGGGCCACGTCCTTAGTGGCAGGACCCTCAATGCGGGCGTGGGCGTCCAGCCAGCCGTTCCACAGACACTTGATGCCCGTGCGTTCGCGCAGCTCGGCCTGGTCGTGTTCGAGCGTGTCCCAGCGATCGTTGGTTAAGTCCACGCCGCCCACGTAGGCGACAAGATCGCGGCCCTTACGCACGATCACCGACTTCTGGTGGTGCGACGACGTGGCGTGCGGCAGGCGGTCGTCGTACACGAAGCGCGCGGGGCCGTTCTGCTCCGGCGGCGGCAGCGCGTTGATGAGGTCGCTGTCGCGAGCTGTCCTGGAAGGGACGGCTGCCGCTGCGCACGAAGTAGGACGGTACGGACAGTTAAAGGAACGGTTAGAATACAACTAAGTCAAATGCAAAGATTCAACTTGTTGTTTCCAAGACAAATTCACGACTGACCTACTCACCTGGCACGGAGGGCTCTCCCTCACGCTCTTCCTAAGCCTCTCTTCAACTTGCGCGCCGTCGCGACGCTTCCTTCGAATCCTTCCTCCTGTCATGACACTCCTTCGTCCTTGGCTCACACCACGGTTCACGCTCCGAGCTTCGTCACGCTAGCGACCTCCATCCTGCGACCTCACGGCACCTCCCACTCGCGGAACGCGCCACCGCTTCCATCGCGACTCCTTTCTCGCTGGGCCGGCACGCCGCCAGTTAATCCTCGCTAAAGTCCGATGACTGCTCGGTCAGCTCATCTTCGTCCAGCTGTTCTTCGAGTAGTAGCTCGCACGTTGATTGGCGGGCGACAGGAGGACGGTCAGGACCGTACCCGAGACGGTGACCACCGTTCCCACTCGGGACATCCTCCCCGACTGGAACTCGACGCCCTCGTCGAGCGGTCTCCTCTTCCTTGTCGGCCTTCATCTTTGCCCGTAGAGCACGCTGCTGTGCTCGTAGTCCACTAATAGTCTGCACCGGCTTCGGTCTTCCCACGCACCCATCCGCTCGCCAGAAAGCCTCACTCAGTCGCTCAGCTTGTTGCAGCTCTTCGATTTCACGGAGCCAGTCAGCGTAGCTGTCCTCGGCCATCTTCACCGGTGACCGTCCTCCTGACGCTGCTTCATACTTCTTCAGCAGGCGACCAGCGATCCCGATCGTCACCACCACACAGCTCCCCTGCATCACCGTGGCGTCGGGGTTGAGTCCGGCGTCTGCCAAACTGTAGTTGATAGTCAGGAGCAGCACTCCCACGCCCACCGTCCCTTGACACACCACCTCGACGAAGTCATACACGTAGACGACCGTGTAGAACACGGCATACACCGACAGTGACAAGAACGTCCACAGCCCACGCCACACGCAGCAAGCACGGTCGGCCGTGCGACGACACTCGGCTCTCGATCCACTCCAGTACTTCACGGTAGACTTGCAGCTCAACTCCAACACGTCAGGTAGGAACACGCACCACAGTGCGTGATACGCCTCCAACCACTTGTACATTAGCCGACCCAAACCATCCTCGTGCTCACCACGAGCCTCGAGCACTACCATAGGCGTAGCCCAGATAGCCTCGAAGGTCTTCCACCGACGCTCAGCGGACGGTCGACCCTGCACGGACGGTCCGTTCACAAACCGGCGGTAACGTCGTACGCACACCTTCAACAGCGACAGCCACTTGAACGCAAAGCCGAACACGGTCCAAATCAGTCGTCCCGCAAGGCGCCACAGCGGTCTCGTGACTACACTGCCCACCGCGCCAATCAGTAGTAGCAGCACGGACGGCCAGTGGTCGCACAGTAGCCCCCACACGCTCGTCCACAGGGATAGCGAGTGCCACAAGCACCACTCGATCAACTCCGACACGGTTTCCATACTCGTCGCGGGGCCGAAAGAAATGAAATGTCCTCGCCTTAGGGCGCCAGCCACGGTCACCGACCGCGCCCCACGTCTCCAACCATCTCCATGCGTATCCACCGTGACTGACAACCCACCGTTGATGGGTTGTCGCTCGGCGTAGTCAATCACCGTCTCACAGCGACCGTACCTTTCCCATTTCTCGGAAAAGAACCTCACCGCCAAACCACCCAACGACCGGGTCGAAATGCGTCAGGGGAGGCTACGGCAACTTGCAGTGCCCCCCATTTCGACTTTCGCCGAAGAGAGCACAAGCTCACAACCCACCACCTTCCACCATGGCCAAGTCTCGTGAAGCCAACAGGGACGCCATCCTGCGCCGGCTGCGCGCCCGCCTCGACCGCCGCTCGGGGGGTCCCGATGCAGGTGCCGACGCTCAGCTCCGGGCCCAGGTGGACTTCTACGTCCGCCTGCGCGCCGCCCTCTTCGCCAACAGCGGCTCCACGAATGTGGAAGCCGTGGACGCCGTGGCCGTCGCTGTTCTCGCGGACGACGTGGCGTTCCCCGTCGAGTTGTCGGCGACCGCGACCCTGCTGCCACTGCCCGACGCTCTGCAAGTCGTTGCAGCTCCTGCGCACGACCTGTTCACCGTCCCAGCGGCTCCGGCACGCTCATCCACCAAGCGTTCACCGTCCCGGGGAGCGACGAAAGCCCCACCGTCCAAGAAACAACGCAGGTCCAAGGCTCAGGACCAAGACGACGACGAACCTGACGACGAGGAGGACGCTCCCGAGGACGAAGGCACGGAGGCGGACAGTTAAAGGAACGGTTAGAATACAACTAAGTCAAATGCAAAGATTCAACTTGTTGTTTCCAAGACAAATTCACGACTGACCTACTCACCTGGCACGGAGGGCTCTCCCTCACGCTCTTCCTAAGCCTCTCTTCAACTTGCGCGCCGTCGCGACGCTTCCTTCGAATCCTTCCTCCTGTCATGACACTCCTTCGTCCTTGGCTCACACCACGGTTCACGCTCCGAGCTTCGTCACGCTAGCGACCTCCATCCTGCGACCTCACGGCACCTCCCACTCGCGGAACGCGCCACCGCTTCCATCGCGACTCCTTTCTCGCTGGGCCGGCACGCCGCCAGTTAATCCTCGCTAAAGTCCGATGACTGCTCGGTCAGCTCATCTTCGTCCAGCTGTTCTTCGAGTAGTAGCTCGCACGTTGATTGGCGGGCGACAGGAGGACGGTCAGGACCGTACCCGAGACGGTGACCACCGTTCCCACTCGGGACATCCTCCCCGACTGGAACTCGACGCCCTCGTCGAGCGGTCTCCTCTTCCTTGTCGGCCTTCATCTTTGCCCGTAGAGCACGCTGCTGTGCTCGTAGTCCACTAATAGTCTGCACCGGCTTCGGTCTTCCCACGCACCCATCCGCTCGCCAGAAAGCCTCACTCAGTCGCTCAGCTTGTTGCAGCTCTTCGATTTCACGGAGCCAGTCAGCGTAGCTGTCCTCGGCCATCTTCACCGGTGACCGTCCTCCTGACGCTGCTTCATACTTCTTCAGCAGGCGACCAGCGATCCCGATCGTCACCACCACACAGCTCCCCTGCATCACCGTGGCGTCGGGGTTGAGTCCGGCGTCTGCCAAACTGTAGTTGATAGTCAGGAGCAGCACTCCCACGCCCACCGTCCCTTGACACACCACCTCGACGAAGTCATACACGTAGACGACCGTGTAGAACACGGCATACACCGACAGTGACAAGAACGTCCACAGCCCACGCCACACGCAGCAAGCACGGTCGGCCGTGCGACGACACTCGGCTCTCGATCCACTCCAGTACTTCACGGTAGACTTGCAGCTCAACTCCAACACGTCAGGTAGGAACACGCACCACAGTGCGTGATACGCCTCCAACCACTTGTACATTAGCCGACCCAAACCATCCTCGTGCTCACCACGAGCCTCGAGCACTACCATAGGCGTAGCCCAGATAGCCTCGAAGGTCTTCCACCGACGCTCAGCGGACGGTCGACCCTGCACGGACGGTCCGTTCACAAACCGGCGGTAACGTCGTACGCACACCTTCAACAGCGACAGCCACTTGAACGCAAAGCCGAACACGGTCCAAATCAGTCGTCCCGCAAGGCGCCACAGCGGTCTCGTGACTACACTGCCCACCGCGCCAATCAGTAGTAGCAGCACGGACGGCCAGTGGTCGCACAGTAGCCCCCACACGCTCGTCCACAGGGATAGCGAGTGCCACAAGCACCACTCGATCAACTCCGACACGGTTTCCATACTCGTCGCGGGGCCGAAAGAAATGAAATGTCCTCGCCTTAGGGCGCCAGCCACGGTCACCGACCGCGCCCCACGTCTCCAACCATCTCCATGCGTATCCACCGTGACTGACAACCCACCGTTGATGGGTTGTCGCTCGGCGTAGTCAATCACCGTCTCACAGCGACCGTACCTTTCCCATTTCTCGGAAAAGAACCTCACCGCCAAACCACCCAACGACCGGGTCGAAATGCGTCAGGGGAGGCTACGGCAACTTGCAGTGCCCCCCATTTCGACTTTCGCCGAAGAGAGCACAAGCTCACAACCCACCACCTTCCACCATGGCCAAGTCTCGTGAAGCCAACAGGGACGCCATCCTGCGCCGGCTGCGCGCCCGCCTCGACCGCCGCTCGGGGGGTCCCGATGCAGGTGCCGACGCTCAGCTCCGGGCCCAGGTGGACTTCTACGTCCGCCTGCGCGCCGCCCTCTTCGCCAACAGCGGCTCCACGAATGTGGAAGCCGTGGACGCCGTGGCCGTCGCTGTTCTCGCGGACGACGTGGCGTTCCCCGTCGAGTTGTCGGCGACCGCGACCCTGCTGCCACTGCCCGACGCTCTGCAAGTCGTTGCAGCTCCTGCGCACGACCTGTTCACCGTCCCAGCGGCTCCGGCACGCTCATCCACCAAGCGTTCACCGTCCCGGGGAGCGACGAAAGCCCCACCGTCCAAGAAACAACGCAGGTCCAAGGCTCAGGACCAAGACGACGACGAACCTGACGACGAGGAGGACGCTCCCGAGGACGAAGGCACGGAGGCGTACGAGCTCCCGTTGCCCGCCAAGTGTCCAGCCGCCATTCGCCGTGATATCGCCAAGATTATCAAGCAGGCAGCCGCCCAGGGCAAGACCCCGCCTCGCGTGGCTTACCCATGGGTCGGGCAGCGAGCCTGGTACGACTCGCAAGAGCACCCCGCGCTGCACGTAGCGCATTGGCGCTTCTGGATGCAGTGGCGCGACGTCTTCTTCGCCTGCGCGCTTTACGCTCCGTCTGACGAGAGCACCGCCCGCCGCAAGAAGAAGTCGATCGCTGGCCAAGCGCGACTCGCCTTCATCAGCTTGAACGTCCTCGAGCTCGGCTTCTACGACTTCCTCGACGTCTTCGAGAACGGTTCCCACGATACCCTCATGTGGCTCGGCGGCAAGGCGGCTCTGCGCTCGGCGGCTGCGAAGGCCAAGGGCAACTCGGACGCGACGACTGCGACCGACCTCGCCACGCTGTATCGCAATGACCGTGGCCGTTACGATGCCATCCTCGCCCGCGCTCTCGATCCGTACCGCGTGGACGAGGACGGTTACCAGTCCCTCTCCAATCTCCTCGAGCAGACGGACGCGCTGAACCCGACCAAGCCACCTCACCTTCGCCTCAGTGACGAAGCTCTCGCCCGCGTCGTCATCGACGTCACCGGCGGCAACCCGCCCAACCCGTCGTGGGTCGGCAACAAGAGTGTCGGCACCTGGAAGGTCCTGCTGGGGGACGCTCGCATCCGTGCCCTCGCCAAGAAGCTCAAGCCGCTCGCGAAGAAGGGCACGCTACCGTTCCCGCCTCAGAAGGCGTACGACGAGGACAAGGAGCAGCGCGACGACTACTCCGACTTCGAAGACGATGAAGACATGTTCACCGTGCTGCCTCCGACGCCGCACCTCGACGAGGTGGACGACGGCGAGCCCGAAGAGTTGGAGGAGTCTCCGCCCGACGCTGGTCAAGACCAAGGCGACGATGGGGACCAGGAAGAGCTCGAGGGCGACGAAGACACCAGCTCGGCCACCTCCAAACCCACCGATGACGACAAGAAGAGCAGCGCCGGCGACGAGGACCCCGCCACTTCGTCCAAGAAGAAGAGCACCCCGGCTTCGGCCTCTCCCAAGTCCAAGTAAGCTTCCAGTCCTTTCAGGGACGCTTCGCTAGTCGACCATTTCAGTTTTCTCCAATTCCACCAGCGTCCCTTAATCAATTCAAATTCAAACACATAATTCCATCTCCACCGTTCTTGATGTTCCCTTGACCGTACTCTCTTCCACACGACCGTCCTTGGGACCACCAACTACACCTCTCACGACCCGGCTAGGTCATGAGCAGGTCTTCATCCTCCACTTCATCGTTAGCCTCCTCCAAGCGAGAACTTCGTCTTAGCTCAGGCAGACGCCGCTTCTTTCGTACCGCTTGCTCGAAACTCGTCACTAGATCTCCATACTCAGGCACCACATCGGCTCGGGGCACCCAATGACTTTCATAATTAGCCGTGAGCACCAGGTATTCGGCGGCACGGTTGACCACTCGTTTAGCAACGATCTCCAGCAGCGGCGAAGTAACCCCCGTGAGGGCCGTATCCCCGCGACCTATGGTCACCCGCTCCGTGAAACTGGACGCTGGCAAGTCGGCTTCCTCCAGCGGACCGTCTTCAAATCCTTCACCGTCTTCTTCAATTCCTTCGGGCACCTCATCCATGAACGGACGCGTCCACCGTCCACGGAACTTCTTCAACCGGTTGACGTTCACCGTGACCGTCTTGTCAGGGTGAGTCGGGATATCGATCCGATACGCATTCTCGTTCACTTTGTCGACGACACGGTACGGACCGTGCCACGCAAAGGCCAGCTTCTTCGTTCTTGACTCGCCTCTCTTCTTCCTGAAGAGCTGATAGACCCACACCGGAGCGCCAACCTCGTACTGCACCTCCACGCGATCACTCAGCTGTCGCTCGTGTCGGTCCTGCGCCTTCAAAAGCTGACGCTCCACCAAGTGACGGGAGTCACGCAAAGTACGGTAGAGCTCACGACGGTACGCTGCCACCTCGTTACTTTTCCATTTCTTGCCCAGGTTTAGGAACGCGACGTCCAGCGGCAGCACTGGATCGCGCCCGTAGAGAGAGAAGAAGGGAGAGTCGCCTAGCGCCTCGTGGTAGGCCGTCCTGTAGGCGAATAACACCCTCGGCAAATACAGATCCCAGTCCGTCTGTGCTTCGCTCACGTGCATCTTCAGCATGCCCATGAGCGTACCGTTAAAACGCTCCACCAGCCCTTGAGTCTGCGGGTGGTACGCTGAACCGTACAGCTTCTTGATCCCCAGCGTCTGATAGAAAGACTTAGCAATTTCCGACGTAAAGTTCCGGCCATTGTCGCTCAACAACCGTGAAGGCACACCGTGCCGAGCGACCACTCCATTCACCATCACTTCCACGAAAGTCACCGAGTCTAGGCGAAGCACCGCAAACGCCTCCGCCCACCTCGTAAAGTAGTCAACAAACACGAGTATGTACTTGTTTCCTCGTTCAGTCTCGGGCAGAGGACCCACAGCGTCCGCCACCAACATCGAGAACGGACCCGAGAGATCCGCCACCGGCATCCGCTGCATCTGACCAGCCTGCCACGGTCGCGACCCCTTTCCGCTGCCGCACCGTGTACACTCGCGGACGTACTCCGTGACGTCCTTCCTCCAGCCCGGCCAGAAAGCGTGTCGCCTCACTTTCTCGAGCGTCTTGGTTAGACCCAAGTGCGAAGACAGCACGTCAGCGTGACAGTAGTGTAGGACGGTCTCTATGTACGGTAAGGGCACCACAGGGACGGTCAAGGACCGAGCAGGTCCGACCCGAGCCGGCAAGTGTACCTTTCTCATCAGCAAACCGTTCATCACCACGTATCGCGACCCCATCTTCATGATCGTAGCTCTCCGGAACGGATCCAAGGGCAGTGCACCGTCCAGCAGGAACCCCACCAGCGCCTTCACCCACGGGACTTCCTGTTGAGCCTGCACGAACTGGTCGAAGTCGAGTCCAAACCGGTCCACTGGAGTCAGAGGGGTGTCTCCCGCAGGGGCGCCACTCGCGACTTCATTTGGCTGGTCAGGACACTCGTCGTCGACGTGCCCATCGGCACGCTCACCGCCCAGACCGTGTCCGTTGTCGGCCTCAGCTGGCTCCCCGACTGAAGTCGGAAGCACGTCTCCGACCGTGTCTTCCGGGTTCAGTAAGTCACGCATCGAGAGAGCTGCCACCGTGTCCGTAGGTAACCTCGATAGACCGTCCACATGCCCCATAGAGGTACCGGGCTTGTGGTGTACCTTAAACTGCAAATTAGAGAGTTCCATAGCCCACCGTGCCAACTTAGCGTTCGTAGTACGGTTGCCAGGACTGAAAACCCATGTCAGAGCCTGGTGATCCGTGTACAAGTCAAACTCCCTCTTGTCGAGATAACACCGGAACTTCCGAGTCGCCCAGACGACACCCCAACACTCGATCTCAGAGATGCCGTCCTGATTCGTGATCCAGTTCTTCTGGGATCCGGTCAACAGCTTACTCGCGTAGGCCACTACACGGTCGCGACCGTCCACTTCCTGCATTAAGCAAGCGCCGACCGCGTAGCGTGAAGAGTCCACGTACAACTTGAACCGTTTCTTGCCGTTCGGATAGACCAATATCGGCGGCTTCAACAGCGCCCGCTTCAATTGTCTAAAGGTAGCTTCACAGTCCTCGTTCCACACGTACGGTGCATCTTTCACTTTCAACCGTTCCAGAGGTGCCGAAATCGAAGCGTACCCGGGGATATACCGACGGAAGTAACTCGTCAGACCCAAAAATGAACGGATCCCATGCACGTCCACCGGACGCTTCACATTCATCACGGCCTTCACCTTCTCAGGATTAGGCAGGATTCCAGTCGGGGTGACGATGTGTCCCAGGAACGCCACTTGGCTGCGTCCCCAATGACACTTCTTCATCTTGAGCTTGAACCCAGCCTGCTGGAACCGTGTCAGCACTTGACGCACGCGAACCAGATGAGGGGGAAAGTCCTTGCTGAATATGACGCAGTCGTCGAGATAGACCAAACAGATTCGCCACTTAAGATCCACCAGAACGGTCTCCATCAACCGTTCAAATGCGGGAACCGCGTTACACAGGCCACAAGGCATCACCAACCATTCATACAGACCGTATTTGCACGTGAAAGCGGTCTTAGACACGCTGTCCGGGTGCATTGGCACGTTCCAGTATCCAGACGCAATGTCCATTGTCGAGAACAATTGAGCGTCGCCCAGCACATCCAAAATGTCATCTATCAACGGCATGGGGTAACAGTCCTTCACCGTGACCGCATTCAATCTACGGTAGTCAATGCAGAACCGTATCCCACCGTCCGGTTTTCGAATCATCAGGACCGGGCTCGCCCACGGACTGTTCGAGGGACGGATCAGGTTCAGTTCCAAGTATTGCTGGACCTCCGCTTCCATGACCTCTCCTTCGGCTAACGATACACGGTACGGTTGTGACTTGATCGGAGCACTACTCCCCGTGTCGATCTCAAACTGTAGTAGATCCGTCCGTCCCGGTTCTTTTGAAGAACCCACAAACATATCCTGGAAACTATCCAGTTCCGCCTGGAACAGTCCCTTCTGCTCCGGGGACAACTTCGACTCGGAGAAATCGGCCTCCATGCCATCCGCTTTGTCCGGGGGGATGTCGGGTTTCGAGGCTTTCACCTTCTCGCCGACGTCCGGCTCCCTCGCTTCCGACACGGACGCCGCACGCTCAACCTCGGGTCCGTTATCGTCAGCAGGCACCGTTCCCTTTTGCTCCACCGTAGCCGACTCGAAAGCCGACTCCGGTATCACGGACGTACTCGCAATGACCGTTCCCTTCCTGATCCAGAACTCATCCGTAGATGCATTGCAAACTTCGACGAGGACCTGGCCATCCTCGACCGTGCCTAGCGACCGTGCCACACACAGAGTAGGAGGCAGACCCAAAGAACCTTCGACCAACACGGTGGATTTGTCCCCAATAGAACCGACGACTCGAGTCGTGACGAGGGCTTGGCCAAACGGCGGCAATCGCACCGACGTCGCCATCGCTGCCATGAACGTCTCCTGCACCATCGTGAATCCTAGCGGCAATACTTCACTCGTAGTCTTCAAAGTCAACGTGCGTTCTGCCACGTCGATCACGGCTCCGAACGCGCCCAACGCGTCTACTCCCAGGATCGCATCGACATGCAGTTTGTCAGCCACCAGCACGCTTAGTGAGACCTCCACCGTTCCGAGACGGAACGCCAAGCTGACTCAACCCCGGATCCGCAACTTGTGCCCCGACGAGCTTCGCACCAGCCCTTCGTACGGTTCGAGTGACTCCGAAGCCCGTCCCAGTCGCTTCAGCACACGACGATCAACAAGACTTAGGGTAGCGCCAGTATCAGCCAGCATTTGAGACGGCAAACAGTCAATATAACCACTTGAGAGAGCCTCAAAGTTGCCAACCGCGCACACCACCCGGCGCCCATCTTCTACGGCACGATACGCATCATCTTCGGCGTCCTCATCATCATAGACTCCAAAACCATTAGGAAGGTCCACCGTGACAACGTCCACCAGGCCAGTCTTTGGCAGTGATGTCCGAGCCGGACGGTCGTTCCTCACCACTTCAACGTAGTGAGAAGCGTCCACGTCACGCTCAGGGAAGAACTCTACTTCGTCCATTACTTCGGCATACGGCTTGTAAAGCGACGAGAAATCGAAAGCGACCACCTTGCCGTGGCGACGGCGACGGCGACGCTTCGCACTCGGCGTCTTCGACCGTCCCACTCGATCCCATAGCTTTAACCATATTCTCCGAGCATTTTCATCAAAGTAGGCCCTCATCCAGGAACGCAGGCGCGCCCCAGAACTGGTGTTCACGCTCATCAGCTCCTTGACACGGTCGGCGTGCCACAGGAGTCGCTCTTCATCAAACTCAGGAACCTTGTCACGCTGAGGGGGAACTTCCACCGTCCCTTCCTCACTGTCAGGCGGTTCTCGCGCCTCACATTGACCGTTCCCATAGCTCCTAGCTTCCTGCAGAAAGCGGAACACTGCTTGCCGTGCCACCGCACGCGCAACCTTCGAATCCATGCCTCGCACCTTGCTCAGGACGGGCACCGCTTCGACCACGGTGACTGTTCCACCAGGGTCGTCCGGGGGACGCTCGACTGGGCGAGCAGGTGCCTCCACCGACGGACCGTAGACGACGCTGACCACTGGGCTCCGGAAGTCACGGTTCGCGCGCCTGGCTTCCTCAGACTTGTCGAGCATTTCTTCAAACCAATTCTGCCAATACTCAGGCGAACCATGCACTTCTGGGGACGCCTGCCGCGTTCGTTCCACCACCTCCAGCGGGATCCCAAGTAGGCGGGCCAGATCTTCCGACGACGGCTCGGCCTGAGCCTCCGCATTCTTGGCGACACGCTTATGGAGTTCCACTTCGTCCAGCGGGTACAGTCGGTCCTCGAGCTCCTTGTTGTACTCCTCGGGCTCGGGGACGACGACCGTACCAGAGAGGATGGACGTCTCCTGTCCAGGTTCACCGTTCTCCATTGCATCAAGTTCTTCGTCCGTGAACAGACGACCGTACTTCGAGACAGCCTCCACCTCAGGCGGGACCGTACCGTCCTCTTTCACCGTTTCGGTCGGTGGGGCTTCTCCCACCGTCCAAGTCGAGAACAGGCAGTCCGACAGGTCGTACTCCTCGTCACCCCACTCATACGGAGGTGGCGCGTCGGCAAACGGCGCTGGCGGCTCCTCCATACTCTCGTCCTCGACATTCGCCACGTACGTCGGCGGCACATACGGCGGCGGCGCGTCCGCGAACGGCGCCGGCACCTCCTCCTCCATGATCACGTCCTCGATCTTCGCCACGTACGGCGGTAGTACATACGGCGGCGGCGCGTCCGCGAACGGCGCCGGCACCTCTTCCTCCATGATCACGTCCTCAATCGCGACGGTCTTGCTCGGTTCGTCCCCGAGCTCCTCTTCGCACGGCACATCGCCCGCGTTCACCTCCGTTGGCTCGATCTCGTCCTCGGCCGACTCGTCCCTCTCCACATCACTCGCCTCCACCTCATCTGACGAGGCTTCCAAGTCCCCCGACACGACGCGCACCTCCGCGTCGGTCTTCGAGGAGGTCCAGCCCTCGTAGGCCTTTTCGTGCTTCAATTCGTCGACCTTCACCACGAGGTCCTCTCCTTCGTCATCCGTACTAACCACAATAAACTCAATTTTCTTTTTCTCGATCTTGTTCTTGTTTTCTCCATGCAATTCATCATCCAAGGTAGGCTCCTCACCGTCCAGCTCCGCCGATACATTCATGCAAACATCCATCGTCGAGACCGTCCTCTCCACTTCGTCACGGTCGCGATCCTCTCCCTTCGAGTCATTCACTAGACAAGAGGAAGGAGTGACTCTCTCCTCCCCTTCCTCCCGCCCTCTTCATTGAGGCGGAGACGTCTGCGCACCCTCCCGCAGACTCACGGCCAGACCTCGGAGCGCCGCGACTTCGGGGCATCCCGCAAACGAGTGACCGTCCTCCTTACAAAACCCGCACTTCATGGGTCCTCGGCCACCGTTCCTGGCTGCCGGAACTTGACCACCGGCTCGACCACGACTAGGTCCTTCCTCGCACTCCACGGCGATGTGACCGAGCTCTCCACACTGGTTGCATATCATCATCTGTCGTCGGCAAGTCTCACGCGAGTGTCCAACGTAGCCGCACCGTCCGCACACGGGTGCTCCTTCTTGCGTCCGTGAATCGGCCCCCATGCGAATCCCTCGAGGTCGACCGTTCCCAGGCTGACCGTTCCCAATCGGGCCGGGACTGGATGTCATGGCCGACACATTCGGCATGCGGTTCCTCGGCGAGCGCGGCGGCTGCCACTGGTTCCGCATCATCTGCTGCTGCCACTGCTGCTGCTGGGTCACGAACGTGGCCATCGTCTCCGTGAGCTTGTCCAGCTTCGACGTCGTCTCGGCCGAGTTCACGTCCGCCGAGCCCGAGCTGGCGCCCGCTGCCTTCTTGAACTCGTCATCTTCTTCTATGGGACGGGACATTTCCTTGGCCAATAGCCACTCGCAGGCCTCGGGAATGTCGCGCGCCGGGCCGGAGTCGAGCGAGGCGAGCATACGCTTGTTGCGCAGCCCGCGTCTGAACAACTGGTACCTCATCTGCGGGTTGGGATAGTCCAACGAGTCGCAGAGGTCTGAGACCCGGTCGCCCCACTCTTCGACAGATTCACCGCGTTCACGCTTCGTCGTCTGTAGCCGTTCCCACAGTTCGTCGGCCGTCCGACTCAAGAATTGGTTGTGGAACCGAACCTTCAGCGTACTAAAGGTTTTAATAGTAGAGTTGTTCCACCACCGTTCTGCTGGTCTTCCTTTAATCTTTTGTCGAAACACCAATAGTCTTGACTGATCAGGCAGGTGCGAGGTGTGAGCCTCGAACAGCTCCCAGAAGTCACGAGCCTTCTCGGTAGTCGCCGTGTCCGAGTAGAACACCGGCAGCACCTTCATCACGTTCGACACCATCGACGACAAGTCGTACTCTCTTCGTGTCGGGGCTCGCGTAGCCACAGTGCGGTACGCGCCACCGTGACTCGCAGGGGCCTGTTGTACCCTGTTAGCTGGAGCAACGCCTGGGGCTGGTGTCCTGGTCCGGATCACCATGCTGGTTGGCTCTCTCTTGACCTCTGGCTTGACAGTCGGCTCTGTCTTCACGGTCGCACCCCACCCACCGTGATACCCAGGTTGAGCACCGACGCTCCAACCGTACATGGGAGGATTCGGCAGTCGTCGCTCCGTCCCCGTATACAATGGGATGAACCCACTCGGGCTCCGCGAGGGCACTTCCCTCGGTTCCTCCTTCACGTAGGCTCCGTAAAACGACCGCATGGGCGACTCCGCAACTGGTACCGGGTCGTCGTATCCGAAGCCTTGGGACCAATAGACCTCAGGCGCCGGAGTCGAGCCACTCAGACCCTCGGCGTCACGGTCACGAAGCTCGTCAGCGTCAGGCACCGTCCTCTTCTCCTCGGGCTCTTGTTCTGCTTGAGCACCGTCTTCTTCACGCTCTTCTTCAGCGTCCTTGAACTCATCTCCTTCTTCATCAGCCCAGAGATCTCCCATCATCTCTTGGCGTAGGGACCTACGTCCGGCCGCGCTCGTCACCTTGGCCGCCGTCCCCGTTCCGCTCTCGTCGCCAGCCGACGACGTCGCCGACGCCGACCCACCAATCTCACCCGTCCTGCGAAGCCGTTCAGCTTCCAGGCGTGCTACTTCCTCCTGCACGGTCCGCTGCTCCACGGACCCTTCACCTTCTCCAACTCCAGACATCTTCTTGCTTCAAACTTCAGGGGCTCCGAGCGAGCCGTCGACCAATACTTCCAGGGGCACCGAGCGTGCCGTAGACCAATTTCAGGGGCTCCGAGCGAGCCGTAGACCAATTTCGGGGGCTCCGAGCGAGCCGTAGACCAATACTTCCAGGCACCGAGCGTGCCGTTCTTCACTCCAACTTCCGACCGGACCGTTCCACAAGTCGGGTACGGACGCCGAGACTTCTTGAAGACCCCAGGGACGAGCTCTCGATCGCGACTCTTGCGCGCTGCTGTCACCTCACAAAGGCTTCCCTTATCCCGACGCTCGACTCGACCAGACTGTCCGACGCTTACTTCACAGCGAAGCCAGTACCCTGCTTCTCCACCACGTGTCGCGAGCTGTCCTGGAAGGGACGGCTGCCGCTGCGCACGAAGTAGGACGGTACGGACAGTTAAAGGAACGGTTAGAATACAACTAAGTCAAATGCAAAGATTCAACTTGTTGTTTCCAAGACAAATTCACGACTGACCTACTCACCTGGCACGGAGGGCTCTCCCTCACGCTCTTCCTAAGCCTCTCTTCAACTTGCGCGCCGTCGCGACGCTTCCTTCGAATCCTTCCTCCTGTCATGACACTCCTTCGTCCTTGGCTCACACCACGGTTCACGCTCCGAGCTTCGTCACGCTAGCGACCTCCATCCTGCGACCTCACGGCACCTCCCACTCGCGGAACGCGCCACCGCTTCCATCGCGACTCCTTGCTCGCTGGGCCGGCACGCCGCCAGTTAATCCTCGCTAAAGTCCGATGACTGCTCGGTCAGCTCATCTTCGTCCAGCTGTTCTTCGAGTAGTAGCTCGCACGTTGATTGGCGGGCGACAGGAGGACGGTCAGGACCGTACCCGAGACGGTGACCACCGTTCCCACTCGGGACATCGCGCACCTCGTGGTTCTGCGCGCGCTCCGTGATGTTAGACCAGACGAGCATGCGCCAGTCGGCGCCGCGCTTGACGGCGGCCTCGGCCAAGTCGCAGAGCTTCGTGTCGGGCTCGTGCGGCTTGAACGGCACGTTGCACGTGCCCCAGCCCGTGAGGTACACGAGGTCTCCTTGACGCACGTCCAGCATGTCGTCGGCCACGTCGTGGAAGTAGCCGGCGGACGCGGCGTAGAGCTTGACGCGGTTGCCCTTGGTGTACACGTGCATGCCCTCGCGCTTGTAGCCGTCGCGCGACGTGCGCAATTCCTCCTCGGTCAGGAACCAGCGCGAGGGCTCGAGGTAGGGCTGGTCGAAGGGCGCGGTGGCCTCCTTCTCCGGCTTCTTCACCTGCTGGAACGGGTCCAGGATGAAGTGGAAGGCGCGACTGAGTCCGTCCATGGTGGCGAGAAGGGTGAAGTGACTTGAGCAGGAGAGCGCAAAAGCTGGAATGAGTGAGGGGATGTGAGGATCTTGGCTTTCGAGCCCGGCTATACAGTACACACATGTATGCGGCTTTGTATGGCGCCACGCATGCGGTGGAAATCAGTTGGATTTCGCTCTGGCCAATGAACGCACGGGGCGATGCATGTGATGTGGGTTCATGTTTTATTAGGCATGGAGTGCAAGGCGGTATAGCGCTCGACCGCTGCTGCGGTTGATATGCTGGTGGATCTGGCTGAGACTGTATTGCTGAGACGGACTGCAGAGGCGACTTTTACCGCTGTGGTTGTGAGATCCGAGCAAGTGCTGGCTGGGTACTGATGCACAAGAGATAATGGCGTCGTAAAAAAAAACAGGTACATGTATTTTAACCTCGGTATCGCCAGCAAGTTGCTGCTCACGGCCCGTGAGTCACGGGCGCGCAGCGGTCTATAAGGCGTAAATCACCGTCGGCAAATGCAATATTGCTCGACGGAGGCCGACGTTACGTTACTCGAGTGATGTCAACGCGTGTGTGTCGCTCGTTAATTAAGTAGCGACGCATTTTTATCTTTGTTGGAGTTCGGTATGCTGCATTTGGCAAGGCAATGCTGCTGAACCAAAGCTGGCGCAGTGTCACACTGAGTGTGACCACGCCTACATCTTCAACAACCGCAAATCATCCACACACTTAAAAAATGATAGAAGTAAGCGCTTTGATATCAGATCGCCTCCAGTCGAGACCGCAACTTGTGGATGTGTGCTGCTTCATACATGTACATGTACAGCTGGAACGGTGCTTTCCTAGGCTCGGAAACATATCAGGTATTACATGTACACATGTGCTAGCCTGAAAGCGTGCGAGTTCGCCCTTGTAATTTTTGAACGACAACAGCCCACTGTCCTCGCATATCCTTTCCAAACCGATCATCCCATATCAAATTGTTCTCTGGATATTTATATCCAGAGTCTGAGGCAGGCCTCGCTAATCCTGTATAAACCTATATTTGAGTACTTTAGTAATATCTAATAGTATGGGTGCGCACCGTTTATATGATTATGCAATGCGATATTACATTACCTGTCCGATTTCATACGAAACATGGTGAATGTTGACCCAGTCGGTGAAGAACGACATTCATGCAACAGTCACGGAGGGTCACAGTCGTGCAACAGTCGTGCAGCACTCACGCAACATTGCTGTTTCACATCTACATTGACTCAGTGCGCGTTGACGCTTGGGTCGATAGAAAACTAAGTGAAAGGCAGCGTACTAACGTTAAGTTTAACCATTGTATTGATGCACATTACTGTACCAGACACAGTTCATCTCGGTGACATCGTTGGCTTCCGGACATCACTTCTTTTACTTCGTCCGGAGACGAGAAAAGTTTACAAGCAACAAAATTCGACTAAAAGGTGCCGAGGTTCTTCCGACTAACGTTGTAAGCCGGCACCCTCTTCTGGACTAGATTAACTTTTAAATTTCGTACAGTACTGGTGCACTACTGTAGCAATTTAGGTGGCATGGGCATATCCAGAGCTTCGCCGGGCAACGCACGGCATTAGTTTGAACGAGTAGAGTGTTGGTCACAAGGTTGAAGTAGGTAGTGGTGCAGCCGACGCAGACCAACTCTACGAAGATCAGCGCTAAGATGATCACGCCACTAAGCTTACTCGCCGCCGTGTCATCGCCTAGTAACGCGCGTATACCTGGTGTTTATGAACCATCAGATAAGGCAGCCGTCGATTATGTACAGTGTAGTAAGATGATTCTGTCCCGTACCCGGGAATGTGGGTGGTATTCGAGGTGGGCCTTCGCTGAACCTGGCCGGCGACGCGCCACCCCCGAGACCGCTTGGGGTGAACCCCTCCCGACGAATGGCTACAACTACAGATGCGTACACACTGCCGGTACCGCTCGACCGGTACCGCCGGTACTACCGGGCCACTTCGCGAGGGACCGCCCCTCGGAGATGACGCGAGACTCAGGTCTCAGCCGGCCGAGGCGACGGCGGGAATCGTTCCCTTCCAACTCGGCTATGCTGGTGGGGACAGAGGTCAAGCAGACGAGGTGGTGCTGCGAAGGGATAACGCAGAGGAGGAGTCGTGCTCAAGGAAGGATGGCACGTCAAAGTGCCCAGGTGAGTGCGAGAGGGATAGTGTCATGCTTATGAGCGCGCCGGTGGCTGCCGACGCGCTATCTAGCCTGTCAGTCGTACATTTTCCTGCTGAGAACCAAGTCAACTAAACAAACAAACACGCTTTCTTTCATTATTTAGCACTACCTACAACCACCCTCAAACCTCTTCGATCTCCCTCTGTGGTGAGGTGCGGGCAACTTCCCAGCGTCCAGAATAAACCTTGAATGAAACTTGAATCAGCAAACCTTGAATCTAAGTCCAGGGGGCTCAGAGTCTTAGAGTCTCAGCTGAAAGGTCTCAGCTGTACTCGACGAAGACTTGGCCAACACCTCTGAACCCGAACTCTTGGTCTGACGCGGCGTGTGCGCCTCCCTTGCGATCCCCTTGACGGTTCTTGCTGGGGCTACGCTTTGGGCCCAGACGTCAGCCAACCACGTCTCCTTGTTCCTTGTCCAGTCGTCTCTTGATACTCTCCAAACGAAGCCTGCTCCTCGCTCAACAGGCCTTCGCTCACACGTGTCCTCAGCCCGATTTGCCCCGGGGTTTTCCTTATGTAGACACGACTCCACACACACACTTGTCTGCTCCTTCCAAGACCGCAGACCCGGTCTTCCTTGCTTCTCCTCTTCCTCCAGGCGGCTCCAGCTGAGAGCCGCGTACACAGGTCTTCACTCGCCCCCCGACCTAGGGTGGCTCCGAGAGTTGGCTCGGGTTGAGCCGGTCTTGATCCAGGGTTCTCGCCTCTGCACCCTGGGACTTCCGCGCGGCACTCAGTCTGAGCGCCGCGTACACAGGTCTTCACTCGCCCCCCGACCTAGGGTGGCTCCGAGAAATTGGCTCGGCTTGAGCCTGTCGTAATCCAGGGTTCTCGTCTCTGCCCTGGGACTTCCGCGCACCACGTCTTGGCGTAGATGACACGGCTGAGCGGGGAAAGCAAGGTCCCAGGCTCAGCGCCAGAAGAAAATGAAATACGCGCCAGGTACAGCCGCCGAATTGGCCTGCCAACGCGTAAGGGGAATATGAAATAGTCTAATGGGTACACCGAGGTACACCCAAAAGGTCTATGTTGGGCCTGAATTTTGGTGGATTCTCCTAAGCACCCTTTTCCGCAGCAGCAAACTTAACGCTGTGGCCTTCGGGGCAAATTCGATTCTGATTGATACTTTACACATGCAAACAAAGACCTATCAAGGGAGGGTGCTCGGCTTCCTTCGGAGAGCACCCAAACAAAGGTGAAAAGAAAGATATCGTCTTGCGAGCTGCCAGCAAGCCAAATGGCGAGCGGCGCTTCAACGTGAGTCTGGCCAATGACTGGCCGAGCTCAACAAAGTCCAGCGACGTCAGGAAGTGACTCAGTGATGCTTCACGGATGAGTGGCGGATCTCGGGGCTCTCATTGGCTGGTCGGTGTGAGTCATCTGGGTTCACCGGGTCGTGCCACAGCTGATTTATCTTCTGGCCATCATCTGATGACGCGACTCTCCAGCACGTGGCGACCATTCACCCAACAGTCGGCGACTAGCCAAGACCCCCCGGGCTCAGATGAGATCCATACTGACACCCTCCGAGTCAGCGTCTATCAGCATCCACTTCCGCTGAGATCTCGTACAGTCCGCTGAGACTTGAGCTGGTCAGCTGAGCTCATGTGCACACTTCTGCAACAGCTGAACTCCATTACAACCGGGACGGACACCTCCTCGCTGAGACTCACCATCCACGAGACCATGTCTCCTGAACTTAGTGACTCACTGCTGAGGCTGCCCAAGCTCAGCCACGCGTGACCTGATTACTCCGAGCTGAGCGGAGATACTGTCATTCTCGCTGCTTCCGAGCTCAGCGAGTAGTTCACCATCGCAGGGCGAGCTCATCCGTGAGTGTCTTGCCGTCTTCCAGCATGTCGGGGTCATTCCTTTGTTCCAGGCTGGGAGTGGATGAGGTTGAGCTCGCTGCGTCCGAGCTCAGCGACAGCTCATTGAAGCACGGGCAGCTCAATCGCACTTAGTCTGCGGTCGTTCAATGCTCAATAGTTCCAGAGCGTCGCTCAAACTCTATTGTCATCGGCGTGGCTCAGCTGAGTTGTTTCTCAGCAGGGCTGGGTCATTTCCACTTCACTTTAAGTTATCTCAAGCCAGTTGAAGATGGCATGGCTGGCGTTGGGTTCAGCCATTGCCTGGCCAATCACACGCGATTCTCGCCTGAGAGTGGGCACTGGCAGATGCCTGAGGAACTATCCCAGAAATCTGGGAGAAGCCTCGTCACAACCGTCCCTTATGTGGACCGAGTCCAAAGAGGTCAGTCGCGAGTCGGGCTCGGCCCTCATTACGAAATATGCCAGTCGTCGCCTCGTCCCAGTCTCGTCGGGTCTTGCCGAATTTGTGGTCCGCAATTTCGGATCATTCAACAATTTCCAACGCCGAGCGCGCACAGCACCTGCAACTCCTCCGACTCGTCCAAGCTTCGATGGCCGACTCTCCGGCCAACCCGCCTCCGCCCGCATCTTCCTCGGGTGATGGTCCGGGCGACGTGGGGCAGCAGGGCACTCGTGCGGCTCCTGCTTCCCCGGCTTCCGCCTCCGCGACTTCGGGCGCTGCAGTTTCGACGGGGGCCAGCGTCCCAATGCCATCACCAGTTTCCTCGGCTCTGACCGGCGCGTCTACGGGCTCCAGCGTGCTGTCGGGCGTCACTACCGCGCCGCCGACGACCTCCAGTGCCGTGCTGGTGTCTGCGAGCGCCGCACTGGCAACTCAGCAACCTGTGATGGTAACAGGTCTGCCCACGTCCATGACTCTGTCGGCCGATGCTTTACAAGCGGCGTCTACGCTCGTGAGGCAGCTCCAGATGGTCCCTTCGCTCAGTGATCCGCGCCAGGATTCGTCTTTCCTTCACTCCGCATCTGCGCCTGCCACTCAGGCCGCGGCGTCGTCTCCCACTGTGACTACGACGATGATACCTGCTACCATGCGCGACCTCCACCGGGGCAGCACTTTTGCTGGCACTGCAGACGGCCTCTCGCGAGTAATCCCTCTGCCGCGGCTCAGCGATGCGGAGCTGCGTCGACTGAGCTCCTTGGCGGGAGGCGATGCAACCGCTGAGGTGCTTCACTCGAGAACCCGTCGGCCGACTGACCCGTCTGACTTCCGCATTCGTGTAGCGATGGAGCGTGAAGCTTTGGCTCTCGCTCAGATTTATGGGACTGACGAATTGGCTTTGCGGGCGATGAACACTGTTCGCTATCTGCAAGTCGCTGTTCAGCGAGTCTTGGCACTCGAGCAGGGGAGTTCCGCCCAAGGTGATTCTGCTCAGGTGGTACAGCTAAGAGCTGAGTGTGCTCAGCTCGTGGCTAGACTCGCGTCTCAGAAAGCTGAGTACGAGACCAACGTAGCTGCTCTGGAGGCGGCTCACGCCGAGGCCATGCTGAACACACCCACCCCGGCTCCGACCTCAAGCCCGAATCTTCCTCCACCGGGCAAGCTGCAGGCTGAGATCGACGCTCTTCGAGCTGCTGCAGGGCGCCTCAGCTGCGATAAATCCGACTTGCAAGATCAGCTCTTGGCGTCGACTCAGGAGGTGAGTCGATTGCAGGCGTCCCAGGACTCGCGGGACAAACGCATTGCTGAGCTCGAAGCTGAGCTCGCCGGAGTTCAGAAATTCTCCGCTGCGGCGTTGATGGATTTCTTGGCAGGGAGTACCAACCTCAGTGGTCATTGGAAACGACTGCTCGAGTTGCTTCAGCACTACCAAGAGGACCACGTGGTCCCGTCTCGATACCGGACTTCACTCCAAATCTCAGCGCGAGACGAGGACTCGGACGGCTGTGGGCCGTACGTGCCACAAAAGGGCATGACTGCAGCTCCCAGTCCGTCTCCAGCAAGTGGGGGGTCAGCTCAAGCGTCCAAGCCGAGGACGCCGCTCAGCGGCCCATCTCCAAAGTCGGCTACATCTGCGAAAGCCGGACGCAAAATGCCCCGCCTATCGCTGTCAGGCACTCCACCGCCAAGCGGCACCTCGAAGTCTCAACACTCAGCCAGTCAAGGCAGCGGTTCAGGAGATCAAGCGACAATCGATCTAACGCATTCGTCTGCCAGCACTCCCAGTTCGACACGCGTGATGATCGGCTGAAGCTGGCTCAGCGTCCTCGGAAATTCAAGCCTGATAAAACTCGAGCTCTGAAGAACTCCCCTTCCCGCGTTTCGGAAGCCAAGGCCATGAAAGCGGTCCCGAGCCAGTACCTTTGGGATGATGTTCGTGCCGACGTTCGGGAGCTCATGCTCAACGGCGTCCAGTTTTGGGATGCAGTGGCTGAGGCTCGCAAGAACCAAATGCTGCACGACCAGTTCGGCAGGTTCGCGCTGACGGAGATGTTGGTCTCGGCCATCTACTGGGAGGCATTAGATCGGACTCCATGGGCCTCTTTCGTCCCTGACCAGTACTACGAGAAGGCCCTGAAAGACATTCTGGATCCAGCGCTTGACAGGGTTCCTGAGCATTGGGAGCCCTTGCCCATTCGTCCTCGATCGAAATCGCCATCCAGCTACGGTGGCTCTCCATTTCGACCCAGTTCGTCCGAAGAGGAGGAGGAAGATGACGAATCCAAGGCGGATCCGATATTTCGTAGCAAGGCTGCTGCTAGTGCCGGCTCAGTTCACACTCGATGTCAGAAATCCTCAGCCAGCGGCAAGCGCCCTCGGGGTTCTTCAGCTCCTAGTGGGACAACCAAAACCCCGAAGCTCTCGGCTCAGTCTTCAGCTGGCCAGGCTGGACGCGCCAAGAGCAACATCCCTGATCCAGCCGAAGATGACGGTGTGATTGAACGCCCTAGACGGGGAAGTTGGTTTCACTATGGAATCCGAGTTCAGGAACTGCTCCACCAGACCATTGGTTTCCCGCGCTACATGCCGGTAAAAGCGATGATGAAACATCTTCACCTCCGTTGGCGAGCGCCGGAGTATTGGAGGCTTCTGCAAACCACTCCCTGGGACCAGATGTGGCAGAACCGCGTGCAGACACTCGTCTTTTTCCAGTACGGCGACATCCACCCAGACATGGTTCAAGCTTTGTCGACCATCCTCAATTTCATGAGTCGCTGGAGACGGGAGTATTGGGAGAGACTGCATTGGGTGACTATGGACCCTGCACTCGATTACCAGGCTACTGCCGAACTCCGCAGCATTTCAGGACTGGCTGAATTGTACCAGGATCGCAAGGATCGGGGCTCCACTTTCGACGCTAAGCGCAAGGAAATGATGGCTGAGATCGAGAAGGTGGCCGGTTACGACGAGAAGATTTGGTATGAGCCCGGACTCTGGGTGGTTCCCCGAGACCCGTGTTACTGGATCACTCGTGACCCTGCTCTCAACATCTCCCTGCCTTCTCAGCTGGCCACCGTCGACGTGCCCGTACGCAATGGGCTACTCGTCGCTCGGACAACGCATTCCTGAACTTAGCACCGGTCGAGCTGACTCGGCAGTTGCTCAGTGACCAAGAACGCGTTCAGAACCCTCTCGTCCCTGACCCAAGCTTCGCACACGACGACCTCGAAGATGTGCTCGCAGCTCTGCTGTGAGCCAACGGGCACCTCTGGCGGAATCTCTTTCCAGCATAATTCATAATACATCTCACACGTTTTCATCTGAACACTCTTGTCTTGTTCTTCATTCCTTCAGCTCACCTTCAGCCCAAGTCTTCCACCACTGGTAACTAAATCGTAAAACATAAAAATCTCCAAACTTCATACAGACACCAAACACATACACAGTTCTCAGCAGGCGTATGCTACTGAGCTTCGGGCTCAGGAAGCTCATCACCTGCTTGCATTGCTCTGAACCGTGCTTGTGCTTTGGCTCCTTTGTTGAAGTCGTAGAGGAGTGCTCCACAGTTCAGTTGGGACATAGGTAACCAATCGAGCTCAGCGTAGCCTTTCCACTTCACCAAGTATTCACGAACTCGTTTTGAAGTACGTGTCCGCTTCACCCAGCGAACATCTCGGATACTTTCAACTTCGTATTCACTCTGAGCCTCGTCAGGATCATCCACATCCTCAGCAAGAAGAGCGGCATCGAAATCGTCCTCCTCGGCGACCTCAATTTCTTCGGTTGGCCGATCTGGGAAAAGAGCTCTCGGTTTCAGCCTACTCACGTGCACCCAGGGATAACGTTTGTACCCTGAGCCCTCGATCTTCAGCTTACATCGGAAGTCGTCCGACGTTTCCAGGATCCTGAAAGGTCCATGCCACAGATGTGCAAATTTCTTCGTCAGCCCAGGTTGGACTCTAGCCAAGTACAGCCAGACCGCATCTCCTACTGCGAAACCTTTTTTGAGTCTCTCAGATAGTTCTTGCCAGACCTTGGTCTGAGCTTCCGAACGCTTGGCCTTCGCTTGAGCTTGGAGATCTTTTGCCCAAGCTTGAGCATACTCATACTGTCTCTGAACACCCCGGCGCCATTCGTAAGCTGTCCTCTGATCCACTCCTGCTGGGCGAGGTCCCAGCATGGCTGACACCGTGTTCTGAGGATCCCAGCCATGCACCAAGTAGAACGGAGTGTCGAGACGAGTGGCGTCAAAGGACGTGTTCAAGGCCCACATCAACTTTTCAACCTGGTCGTCCCAGTCACTCTGATCGGGTTCAGCCACATAGGCTCGAACAGCTCGGATCACAGTCTGGACTGATCTCTCTTGTTGTCCATTGGCCTGGGGTCGATAGGCGAGTGTGGCTCGCTGCCGACTCCCCAACATCTCCCGAAACTTCGCAAACACTTCGCTCATAAACCTGGGATCATGATCGTGACGGATCATCTCACTGGCGCCAAAACGCTGAAATACTCGATCCATGTAAGCTTCTGCCACTTCCTGAGCCGTCGTCGAGCTCATCGGTTTACAGATCACAAAACCCGAGAACATGCATTGGAAGAGCAGGAGGAACACGTTGCCTCGATCCGATTTAGGCAGATGCGTGACGAAGTCCATAGACACCGCTTCAAAAGGCCGAGTAGCCAAGATATTTCCCGGTGATGGCCCAGGATTGGGCGGAGCCCCCTTAGCTGTCACACAATCCACACATTCTTTGACGAAACGTTCCACATCGGCGTACATCCCTGGCCAATAGTACTCCTGGCGTAGTCGCTCAAAAGTTCGAGTGATCCCCTGATGAGCTCCTTGGAAATCTTCATGGCTCAGATGCAACAAGTCAGCTTGGAGCGAACGGGGGACCACCAGTCTCAGCATCTCAGCTTGATCTCGGGGTCGATTCGGCGTAGCTCGGCTCAGATAGTACAGAGCTCCGCGAGAGTCCAAGACGAACTGATTGGCAATATTGGCCACATCCTCAGCTTCAGCGGCAGATAGGTCGATCAGATTTCCCTTCAGGTAATCCCGGAGTCTTCGAATCCAGAGCTCAGCTCCTTGTTGAGCCAAGATGCGCCGCCACCTTTCAGCGATTGCCGCGGCAGGTGTGGCTGTTTCAGGTGAGAATCCTGAAGTCACCTCCTCAGTCGCAGGGGCTTCATCCCGCTCAGCGTCCCTGTCTTCTCCAACGGGGTTCCGTTCTGTATGAGTTTGTCTCCGAGTGACAACAAATATTCTGGCGTCTGGAGACAGGGGCTCTGCAGCTTGAATAAGCGAGACTGGTTCAGGCACGATCTTCAATTCTACCTCGACAGGGTTATTCGACTCCTTCTCATCGGCAGGGATCGATTCTCGCACCAGCTTCTCCGCAATACGGTTCAACTGTTTCAATTGAGATAGCTCCACTGGGTCTTCCAGCGCAATTCCACTTCGTACCGCCAAAGTTTTTGAAGTCAGATAGTCAGCGGCGGCGTTAAACTCGCGCTTGACGTGAACCAGCTTCACCGACTTGAACTTTGGGCGGAGTTCATCGAACTCGTTAAGCAGGAGCTGGAGTCTCGGATTCAGGCATTGGATGAGCCCCTGAGCTTGCTGAATGGCGATGCGGGAGTCCCCGACAATCACTATCTCTGAGATTCCTCTAGCTAACGCCATCTTCGCGCCTTCGATCAGTCCGTGGTATTCAGCTTCGTTCACGGTGGCGTCTTCGAAATGGAAACCTCGAGCTTCAACCACATCCCAGGACGGTAGCTTCCATAATACACATCCAGCTGACCCCCGTCGATCTGACATCTTAGCGGCCCCGTCAAAGCTGAGCAGCCATCCTTCGTAATCTGCCTCCAGCATTTCTAGACTGATTGGTGGGGCTCGGACTATTTGCCCTTTGGCTCGATCTGGTCGAGCTTGTCTCGGGGGGTAATACCCGCTCCCATGATGGCGGCCAGACCATCCTCATCCCGTTGAACTTTATGAATCTCTAGCGGCCAAGGGGCGAGTCGCACTGCCCATTGCTCACAACGTCCTTCAAGTGATTTTGACTTGAATATCCATTTCAGCACCGAGTGTCTGGTATAGACCTTGATCAGCTTCGTCCCAGCCAACATGGTAAAGAACACTCGGAGGACTCGGATCAATGCCACCACTTCCTTCTCAGCGGGGTGATACCTGAGCTCTTGGTCATGTAAAACTCTCCCTGTGAAACGAACTGGGAGGATAACTCCGTCGTACTCTTGGCCTAGAACAGCGCAAGCTGCCCAAGGATTGGCGTGAACGATGATGACAAACGGCTTCTGAGGATCAGGATGTCTGAGCAGAGGCGTTGATACAATCTTCCGCTTCAGAACTTCAAAGGCTTCCTTGGCTCGGCTGAGGTCTCGACCAGCTCGAATCTGTTCGTCCGTCAACTCATAAAATACGTCTGCGATGACTGGGAGGTCTTCAATAAACTTGTTGTAATAGTTCAGACTCCCCAGGAACGACTGCACGCCCTTCAATGTCGACGGGAACGGGAGATCTTTCACACCTTTAGCTATCTTCGGCTTGGCTCGGATCCCTTCTGCCCCGATTTCGTGAGACAAATACGAGATCGTCTTCTTCCCAAATTCACTCTTAGGCAGACTCACTGATATTCCCCAATACCTCAGTCGGTACAGAAGCCGGTCGAGATCCACGCACAGCTGCTCCCAGGTCTCAGCTCCATAGGCGATGTCATCAATGTAGGAACTTCGCCCCAACACCGGATTCAGCTGCGGAGGAGCTGGGATATTCCTCTGAAAAACAGTCATCCCCTCAGCTATCGTAGACATTTCCTCGTCATCTGAGCCGTCGATTCGGATTCCTAAAAATTCCAATACGTCGGTGTCGACTTGAAATTCTTCTGAAGCGGGAAGGCGTACGAATCCCCACAAGCAATTATCCAACATTTGCTGATAGATCAGTGGGGCATTCTTCAGTCCGAATGGCATCCTTGTCCACTGAAAGTGTCCCAACGGACAGATGAAAGCTGAGATGTGCTTCGCTCTCAAAGTCATCGGCACCGCCCAAAAGCCACTAGCCATATCCAAGCTCAGGAACCACATCGTACTCTCAAACCCAATCAACAAATCGTCAATCAAAGGTAAGGGATAATGCATGAGCTTGATCAGCTGATTCACCAGCCGGTAGTCGATGCAAAGCCGGATGTCGACTCCATTCTTCTTCATCACAATGACAATTGGCGATGCCCAGTCTGAGTCGGAATACTCGATCAGCTTCGTCTGAACCAACTTCTCGAGTAATTCATAAACTTTACGAATATGTTGGGGACGAATGGGCCTTGATCTCTGAGCAACAGGCTTGGCGTCGCCCACGTCCAAATCACAGACTACGCCTCTGGCTGGGGCAGGGACTGCATTCCCATCTCCCAGAAAGCTGGCGTGATGTTTCTCCAAAATTGCTCGAACTTGATCTTCCATGTCTTTTGTCGTTACTCCTGGCTCCCCAATATCTGCCGTAGTCAGGTCTGCCTTCGGGCTGAGATCTTTCAGCTCAGGGAGTGCAGCTAACAGATTTCGGAGGTCATTCAGCAGTTCAGTTCCTTCGTGGAAATACACCGTGGCTTCTGCTTCGTCAGTGAAGTCGATCTCTAGACGCAGGCATCGGGCGAGAGACTCTCTTAATCGAGATACAGGCTCAGCTACGAAATCAACTGGCTCAGCTTTGAATACTGCCGCCAACTCCTTCTGAGCTGCACAAGCTGCAGTACCTCCTCCAAACACTCTCTGTGACACCACTTCCGGTTCCGACTCACTACTGGTCGAGATAATTTCAGCTTCGCCTCCCATACTCTCGGAATCTACTTCGGATCTGGGCGAACAGGGAGGTTCGGGAAAATCATCCTCTGAGAGCAAGCCTACTAGGGAGGTGGACTTCTCATCTTGGGTCACTTCATCCTGATTACCCTGAGTCGCTATTCCCGTCGAATCCCTTTGTGGGAGAGTATTCACCATGTAAGCTGAGGCTCGAGGTTCCGTCGCATTAGGTTCAGCGTCATCCTTCTTCAATGATCGTTTAGCCAACAACAGTTTCTTGGGCCAGGTATACACTGGTTTCTCGACGGCGGGCGGGGCTCTAAGCTCCGCTTGCTGAGCAATCAACTCCTCCAGCTTCAGATATCTTGCTGAGGGTTCGGCTTCGTAGACCAGGGCAGTCCATTCCTTATACTTCTGAGATTGAGGTCGAACAAACCGCTCTCCTTGGGGTAAATATCCTCTCTCGACCAGACATGCTACTACCGTGTTCTGGTTGAGGCTGGCTGTCCGACTGGAGATGTTCACCACTTTAACCGCCTTCGGCTTCCTTCCTGGACCGAAGATAAACTGCGTTACCCATTGATCACCCCGTCCAGCCCATTCTTGAACTTTGTCTGGTTTAGCTTGGTAATATTTAACCGGTAGAGTCACAGATCGTCCAGGCTGGAGCCACACCGACTCAGTCAACGATACATCCACTTCCAGTCCGACATGATTGATCTCAGGGCCTCCGACTAACAGCAATGATTCTTCGTCAGGGAGCCGGACCACACCTTCACGGGCACAGATCCGAACTCCGGCAGCAACCATGAAATCCATTCCTAACAAGCAATCCAAACCTGCTCCAATGTTGCCGACCCAGACTGTCATCACGTAGACCACCCGAACTCCGAGGGTCAGCTTGATCTTGGCTTGAGCGGTAGCATACGTTGGAACATCTCCGAACCCTACGACTCTGAGACGGTGACCGCGACTGAGCTTGAGTTTCAACCTGCGTGCAAGGTCTAAACTTATTATACTCGTCGTGGCTCCCGTATCCATCAGGATCTGAGTCCGGTGATTGAAAATTGCTCCATGTACCATCGCCATATCACGTTTTTCACCGACCAAAGTATGCGTACTCCACCAGCCGTATCGTTCACCATACGTTAGAGCGAATTCAAGATGGTTCTCAAACTCCAGCTCCGAGTTTAGGTCGTCGACTTCAGCCATACCGGAATAAACGCAAGCTTCATCAGATGAATTCATACATTTGGGGTTATCGTTGTGCCGACATGGAAGGGCTGGGCCCACATATGCAAACGCACACAACGCTTGGGACTTCGGCTCGTCACGCACTGGTTCCCTGACCAGCGAGCCTAGTGGTTTAACGGCGTCTCAGGATCCGAGCTGTCCAGCAGTTGCCGAATAGTCTCAGGATCAATGCTTTCGAGAGACCCTCCAGCACGGATAGTCTCGCGAACCGTCTTGAGTGCCGCCCACATGTCACATAAACCCCGGCGATGGTAGTCACCGCATTTCGAGCACGGTTGACGTTTACAGTACTGGGTAGGATGACCTTCATCATGACATCACCCACAGATGAGCTTGCTCCAGCAATTCTCGGTGTTGTGGCGTTTGCTTCCACACTCGCTGCACTTAAATTCTTCACGCTGGGGCGTTCCTCTTCCGAACGGCTGAGCGTCGGTCTTCGGCTTCCATGTCAAGCGCTCGGCAACTCTGAAAATGTCTTCGTCAGTCACTACAGTCGGATGGTTGGGTTCAGCGCCGACTGAATTCGTCGTAGTTGAGCTGGGTTGCGGCTCAGCGACCTCAGCTCTCATAGCTTGATGGGTCTGTTCCCCTTCGGAATCTGCTTCATGTCTGAAGAAATCTTCCCCCGAGAAGTGAACTTGTCGCCCAGCTTCGGCATCCATTCCTGTGCCTTCAGCTACGAAAGCCCGACCTTCCCCGCGGCGTGGCTGAGGTTTAAATCGGCCAAACTGCAGGTTCTGAGTGGGACGTTTCTTCTGTTGGTAATCTCTGTCTTCATGACGTTCATCCTGTCTCAGAGCTTCGATGCGCTTCAGGGTCTCCTCTAATTCGCTCAAAGTGTCGAACCGTTGACCTTGGAGAGTAGTTTTCAGCCGAGAATCACTTAATGCCTTGATGAAACGACGGACATGAGCTTCACGCTCTGTGGTTGGTCTCTCAAAAGCGATGTCAGCTTTCTTGGCAGCCCGGTTGACAGGGTTTCCTAAAAATATATGTCAATACCAATATATGCGTTATTTTATATTTAATAATGTATTTCTGGTTGTCAGCTTTCTCCGCGCAATGACTTATTTCACATGCCACGATACGGATAAGTTTCTACCAATGGTTTCTATTTACAAGCTATATTTATCCAATCAACATGCCGCGCATTATTTATTTCCGGTCAATGCGTATGGAAATAATGTATTTTTCTAGCTCCGTGCAAAGTTTGCATTATCTATTTCGTGGCATGCCGAAAATATAATTGCAATAGTATTTTAGGAAACCCTGCCGGTTGAGCCGATACAAGAACATCCGAGGTGTCTCTGATTCACGAATCTCCATAGCGTAATACCGCTCGGCGTTTGAACCAATGCTGCGGCACCACTCTTTCTTGAACACATGCGACAATTTCTTCCAATCCAAACGCGTAGAATCAGGAAGCTGGGCGCACCAATCTTTCAGAGATCCTGAGAGCCTCATTCTCAGCTGAACGATTCGGGTCTTCTCATCCCATGGAGCCATAGTCGCGTAATACATGAATCGTTCCCACCAGTTAACACGATCATCGAGAGGGCCGCGCTCGTCAAACTTTTCCAGAGCGTCATGAGGGATCATAGCCTGGACTACGACTCGGGTTCCGGAGACAGTATCTGAGCTCTTAGACTGAGCTGCAACTCCAAACTGGCCTTCGAGCTCGTCTTGAGACGAGTCGCTTGAACTTGAACTATCCGATCCCCAGTCGTCGTCGTCAGGCTTCTTAGATCTTGACGTACGCGTCTTGCTACTTCGCTTTGACGCAGAGTTTGACGTTCGAGCAGAGGACTTGGTCCGGCCACTCTGATATGAGCCTTGAGTTTTAGTCGTCTTATCACGTGGCTCGGTGGGTTCAGCTTGGCGTTGGTTCGACTGCACCATCAGACGCATGACGTCTGTCAGCCGGTCGAGCTTCGCTAGGACAGGGTCAATCACCGTTCGAATCACGGATGATTCAGCGGGAGTCCGAGAGGGATCCGACGAAATGGTTGAGTGACTCGGTTGATTCCGAGAGTCTGCTTGACCACGAAGCTGTTCTTGATCGACCAGCAATTGACGGAGTTTTTCTTCCCGTTCAGCTACTGCCCGCTCATGTGCTGCTTGCGCTTGAGCGTGTTCCTCTTTCAGCCTTAGCAGTTCCACATCATGTTCAGCTCGAGTCTTAGCGGCTCGTTCGTCATGAACTCTCTGCAGCTCTTCCTGTCTGGCTCTGATCTTAGCTTCTTGAAGTTTCGTCTGCACTCCTAAAAGGTACTGGGCTCGGGTCTCATCCTCCTTGCGTTTTTCGGCTTCAACAGCAACCCGTTGCTCAGCCAATCTTTTCAACGCTTCCAGCTGTTTGCGCTGCTCCACTTGAGTTCTACGTTGAGTATCGGACATCTGAGCGTTCGCAGCTTGCAGTTTCTGGTATTCCTCGTGGAGCTTAGTCTGTTCACGTCGATTGTCCTCCAGAGCCGCTTGCAGTCGAGCTTCAGTGTTCTTTCGTTGCTCTTGTTCCGCAGTAAATCGAGTCCAAGCAGTAGCTTCCCGCCAGGTCAGATCTTGCTGAGCTGGCGGGTTGTCAGCGTTCACTTGAGCGCTCGGGCGGCCAAACCAGAAACCCTCTAGTCCAGCGCGGACACTTGGAGATGCCCCCAAGTCAGGCTTAGCGGCAGCGACCTCGGCTTTGCTCTCAGATGTTCGCTTAGACTCCGGACTACCAGGCAGTGGAATCTGGGCTGGGTGCTCAGCTATGGGCACTCCTGTTTCAGCTCTTGTCTGAGTCGGATGAGGTTGAGGTGGGTCTGGCGTGATGGAAATCATCATTCCCGGAGCTGAACTCCGCATAACACCCACAGTCGATCCTCGCATCACCGTAGCAGTTGACATGGGGAGATGCGTCCCTGACCCAAGCATGTAATCCGTGACAGACAATAGTGATGATCCAGATGAACTGTACGACATGTTCGCGCTCTCATCAGTCGCCATCAGGGACAGATCAGAATTGGGACCGGCACCCACCATGCTGGGCACTGAGTCACTCATAGTTTCCGGTCGAACTTCAGAAGCAGCGTCACTGGAGTCACGCCAGCTTGGGATGGAACAGCTGGCCGCCGATCTCATCAGCAGCGGACGTTTACGCGCAGGTTCCTCCTCAAGACTTGACGCTGGGCTTCTAGCTCGGAGGCCAGTCAGCTGAAGTCGCATAACCACCTCGTGACCTAAAAACAGTTGAGTATCTTCATCCATGATAGCGTCGCCATCTTTATCCAACACGAAACCTGTTCTGGGATCATTCGTCAGGGTTGAAGCTGTTAGTTGCGGATCTGAGGGAGATCGAACATAATATGGCGTTGCCCCCACCGCGAACTTCCAAGCAGTCAGCTCGGCTCGGATGAAATGTCCGATGCGTTCAACTTCCCACCTGATCTGAGATTCAGGTACTCCTGATACTACAGCCAGAGTATTCCACGTCGGGACTTGGTTCCGGAATTCATATCCAGCTTCATGCAGCATAGTTTGCAGCAAGGCGACGCACGCAATGGGCGGCATCAAGCCTAGCGAAACTTGTACTACCTTGAGGTCGGATACTATGGGAATTCGGCGCCGCTCAGCATTGAAAACGTTCAGCCATCGAGCTGCAGGAGACCGAGTCACCGACATCAGATGTCTAGCAGTAGCTCCAGCTGCTCGGATAAAACCCCAAAGATCGTATCCTTCATGACGTGGAGCGTATGCCATGTCAACGGGGTATACAATCCCAGGAGGGAGGGACATCCACAACTCGAGCTGGGATCGGCCATAAGTGATCATCTCAGCCTCGGTCATCTCAGAAGGGTGGGTCAAGCTCAGGTTCTGGGCTTCTCCACCTTCAGGCACGCCTCTCAGTCGTTGAAACGGTCGCTGATCCGGCCAGAGTGAACTCGACCAGGCTCCACCACTTGCTGCGCCAAAATAGCCTGCTCCAGGGGCGTAATTGAGCCGAACGGGATCCGTCCCAGTCCAAGCCAGGCTCTGTTCCCTCGGCTGCATCTCACGACTTCCCAACAAGCTTAGTGCACCACCCTCGACTTGGCTACTGCGAGAGTTCGCAGCAGTTGGCTCCGGGTTAGCACTTGGCAGTTGGGAAGTTGACGTCGAAGCCTCGGAGTTATCTTGAGGCGCAATGTTCCGGTGCTCAGCGGGCACCACTTGGCTTCGACCTTCATCAATTCGGGCGCTCGGATGGGCACCCGCTTCGTCACCCTGGCCAGCCCCAGACGGTTTCATCTCAGGCGAACTCAGTGACGGCACAACATCCTCCGGCATCGGGGGAGCTTCGGGTTCAGCGCTTGGTTCAGCCTCACTTGAACGTGACACTCCCACTTCAGCGCTGGGGGCTGAGACTTCCAGGGTCGAACGACTTGATCCAGATTTCTCGGCTTCCTTCGGCTCTACCTCAGCCGGCAATCCAGCAACACGCAAGCTCCGCCGAAGCGAAGACTCCGTCTTCTCACCTTTCCTTTTCGACGCACTTGGTCTTGGTTTAGTCGACATCGTTGACTCTCGTCCGTCCAAAGTCGTTTCCTGATCCGGGCACGCGCACCAGTTGTGGTGAGGTGCGGGCAACTTCCCAGCGTCCAGAATAAACCTTGAATGAAACTTGAATCAGCAAACCTTGAATCTAAGTCCAGGGGGCTCAGAGTCTTAGAGTCTCAGCTGAAAGGTCTCAGCTGTACTCGACGAAGACTTGGCCAACACCTCTGAACCCGAACTCTTGGTCTGACGCGGCGTGTGCGCCTCCCTTGCGATCCCCTTGACGGTTCTTGCTGGGGCTACGCTTTGGGCCCAGACGTCAGCCAACCACGTCTCCTTGTTCCTTGTCCAGTCGTCTCTTGATACTCTCCAAACGAAGCCTGCTCCTCGCTCAACAGGCCTTCGCTCACACGTGTCCTCAGCCCGATTTGCCCCGGGGTTTTCCTTATGTAGACACGACTCTACACACACACTTGTCTGCTCCTTCCAAGACCGCAGACCCGGTCTTCCTTGCTTCTCCTCTTCCTCCAGGCGGCTCCAGCTGAGAGCCGCGTACACAGGTCTTCACTCGCCCCCCGACCTAGGGTGGCTCCGAGAGTTGGCTCGGGTTGAGCCGGTCTTGATCCAGGGTTCTCGCCTCTGCACCCTGGGACTTCCGCGCGGCACTCAGTCTGAGCGCCGCGTACACAGGTCTTCACTCGCCCCCCGACCTAGGGTGGCTCCGAGAAATTGGCTCGGCTTGAGCCTGTCGTAATCCAGGGTTCTCGTCTCTGCCCTGGGACTTCCGCGCACCACGTCTTGGCGTAGACGACACGGCTGAGCGGGGAAAGCAAGGTCCCAGGCTCAGCGCCAGAAGAAAATGAAATACGCGCCAGTTACAGCCGCCGAATCGGCCTGCCAACGCGTAAGGGGAATATGAAATAGTCTAATGGGTACACCGAGGTACACCCAAAAGGTCTATGTTGGGCCTGAATTTTGGTGGATTCTCCTAAGCACCCTTTTCCGCAGCAGCAAACTTAACGCTGTGGCCTTCGGGGCAAATTCGATTCTGATTGATACTTTACACATGCAAACAAAGACCTATCAAGGGAGGGTGCTCGGCTTCCTTCGGAGAGCACCCAAACAAAGGTGAAAAGAAAGATATCGTCTTGCGAGCTGCCAGCAAGCCAAATGGCGAGCGGCGCTTCAACGTGAGTCTGTCCAATGACTGGCCGAGCTCAACAAAGTCCAGCGACGTCAGGAAGTGACTCAGTGATGCTTCACGGATGAGTGGCGGATCTCGGGGCTCTCATTGGCTGGTCGGTGTGAGTCATCTGGGTTCACCGGGTCGTGCCACAGCTGATTTATCTTCTGGCCATCATCTGATGACGCGACTCTCCAGCACGTGGCGACCATTCACCCAACAGTCGGCGACTAGCCAAGACCCCCCGGGCTCAGATGAGATCCATACTGACACCCTCCGAGTCAGCGTCTATCAGCATCCACTTCCGCTGAGATCTCGTACAGTCCGCTGAGACTTGAGCTGGTCAGCTGAGCTCATGTGCACACTTCTGCAACAGCTGAACTCCATTACAACCGGGACGGACACCTCCTCGCTGAGACTCACCATCCACGAGACCATGTCTCCTGAACTTAGTGACTCACTGCTGAGGCTGCCCAAGCTCAGCCACGCGTGACCTGATTACTCCGAGCTGAGCGGAGATACTGTCATTCTCGCTGCTTCCGAGCTCAGCGAGTAGTTCACCATCGCAGGGCGAGCTCATCCGTGAGTGTCTTGCCGTCTTCCAGCATGTCGGGGTCATTCCTTTGTTCCAGGCTGGGAGTGGATGAGGTTGAGCTCGCTGCGTCCGAGCTCAGCGACAGCTCATTGAAGCACGGGCAGCTCAATCGCACTTAGTCTGCGGTCGTTCAATGCTCAATAGTTCCAGAGCGTCGCTCAAACTCTATTGTCATCGGCGTGGCTCAGCTGAGTTGTTTCTCAGCAGGGCTGGGTCATTTCCACTTCACTTTAAGTTATCTCAAGCCAGTTGAAGATGGCATGGCTGGCGTTGGGTTCAGCCATTGCCTGGCCAATCACACGCGATTCTCGCCTGAGAGTGGGCACTGGCAGATGCCTGAGGAACTATCCCAGAAATCTGGGAGGAGCCGCGTCACACCTCACCCGCGACCGTACTCGCCTAACAGCCCGCACGTGCCCGACCCCTTGGCAGGAGGGTGCGCGACATTTGGTGGAGAAGCAGGGTACGTGTGTGCTGGAGAAGGTCTCGCGTGAGTTCAAGAGGTTTAAGGACTACCGTAGAAGGAGTCCGTGCGAAGTAGCGACTTCGGAGGGTCAAGCTCGGCCCGCAACGCTTCTCAAGTCTACACCTCGCCGACGCTCAAGGCTCGGGAGGCTGGCTCGTGGAGACAGCGTCTGCGGCTACCTTTACTGTCTGGAAGAACTGTTCTTCCAGGAAGCGTTCTACGCCGTGCTCGAGCGTTCGTGAACAAGCTTCCCCATGAGTGCCTCTAAGCCAGCGGTGGTCGCTGCGCCCGTGGATCAAGTGCCGTGAATCGGACTCTGGAGTGGATTCTCTAAATACCGAGAAGCAGAAGACCAAGAGGAAGATCAAGAAACAGAACAAGAAGAAGAAGTCCAAATCAGTGAAGTAACCATGGAATCTATTGAAGAAGAAGAACGCTTCGACGATTCTCACGCGTTGAGCGAAGCGTTCGATGATGGAGGTGGCGGCCGGCTCTCCCAAGGAGCGGCGAACGCAACCCAAACTACCAATGAAGACGCGGGCGATCGTACAGGTCCCCGCCCGATGCTCTTCGACCCCACCTGTAACGGGGTTACATGGAGTAGTGACCCTGTCACTACTCAGAGATGGCTACGCCAAATGTCACTCCCCTGGATAGTGACCCAAGTGGCCTCAGAGCCAACAGATACATTTTGTATGACACAAACTATAGGGAACTTAGGATTTGTATGCAGGCCAAATCCGTACCAACCTATAAATACATTCAGTCTTAGATTTACCGCTTTACTACCTCCGTGAGGAAAAAAATGTACTTTTCCAATAATATTACAGTCTATGCAAAAGTAATACCCTTGAAATACCGATCAAGGTGGGAATTTTTAATCTCCCGCCTTCAGATCCCTCCTTCGACCCCCCCCCCCCCTTCCTCCTCCCACCTTCACTTTGAAAGACAGCCAGTCCTGCTCAAAACAGAAGCCGCTGCAAGAAGTCCGAGCTGTATGGGAGTCCCTACTTCTTCGTTGTACGTGAGAGGAGTGCCCTGCTGCTGTTGTCAAGTCGAGAAAAGTGTCAGATGAAGGAAGGAACTGGTCACCAGCGTCGTGTTGCTGTCAGCTCCTATCCAGCGGCTGACCAAACAAGGATGCCTGTGATGAGCCCTGATGCAACCTGGCCAATGCTAAACCCTACATTTCCAGCCTCCAGTCTGTAGTCTCGTTCAACGCCGCGCACATCGAAAGGGCTCGTCCAGGAAGGACGCCGACACGACATCCTGCGCCCAAGCCAAGATGCTGCGCCGCGTCCTCTCTCCCTGCTGGCAGCACCGCCGCTCACAACCGCATGGCTGCCACCGATCGTGGTGAAAGGCAACAAGCTCGTCGACGACTGGAATTCCGCAAAGACTTGCGCCTTGGCAATGCGAATCGCGCAAGGACAAATATCTCGCTACCAGTACGCTTCCAGTGGGACACCAGACGCAAGCTGGCGCTCACCTGGGTATTACCACGCTGTCAGCCCTGCAGCAATGCCTCCACTGCCTACCGCACAACTTGCTACTGCATCGCAGTTTCATGTTTCTCAACAGCCCACGACCACACCGCAGCACACTGCATCAGCGATATCATCAGTGTCTGCAGCCCATCTTTAAATCTCGATCCTTGTTTCCACTTGCTGCCCTCTGCATATCTTATAACCGCGAAAAACAACGAGGCGGAGCGCTGTAAATTTTTTTGACAGGTGCATTATTTTCCTCAGGGAGGTAGAACAAGTCACGTCAATCGTCCCCTTCCGGCCAGGGACACGTGAACGGCTGTTCACTTGGAGTTTGTATACTCCTGCTTCCTCTGTTAAGAAGTGCTGTGTGCCCCGTCACACTTGGTAGCACTTGTAGTAAATCCTACGCCTACGCGGGTAGATTGGACTACCTGAATCCTCTGTGGTCTCATCGAGTGAGCCAAGATGGATCGGACGGAGTTTCCTCATCTGAGCGACTCGCAGTACGAGTCTGTTCGGAAGATGGCAGGCATCTTTGGGACAGATGTCCTGCGTAGCTTAGCGGTCGCGACGCCGGCTGAGCAGGTTGAGCGTATCAACGCGTTCAACACCTACGAGTAAGGGCTCATCGCCCACATTCAAGGGCTGCAGGCCACTGCAGCCGTGCCGAAGCCGGTACAACCGAAGCCATTGAGGCTGAAGGGTCACCCCTTTGAAGGGAAGGAAGGTGAGAACCTACACTTCTGGGTCCGCGAGGTTGAGCTCGCGATGGATGCGGCGCTCGTCTCGGACGAGCGACTCCGCGTCGCCTTTGCGCTCTCCAACCTTAGTGGTCGCGCTAAGAGTTGGGCGTACACGCGCGAAGCGACGACGCCTGTGTGGCATTGCAGTATGAGAATTAGAGAGCCCGATCGGCCGTTGGCGCGAAGCTCCCAGGTGGATGGATCCTGACTACACGACATGCAGGCTTCAATCCGGGACGGATCGAGAAGACCGTCCCATAAGGGTAAGATACGGGACGGATCGCGAGCGGATCCCATAAAGGTCGGATATGGGACGGATCCCGAGGCTGCCCCATATTAAGCGGATCCGGATAACGGATCCGGATCAGATGGATCAGAGTCTATAGTTATATTAAGATGTAGGCCAAATGGGAGGCTCAGAGCGCTCGGGAGGAAGAGGTCCAGTTAACATTTAAATCAGAACCGAATTTGCACTGGAAGACTCACTTGGCTATAGTATAGGGGATTTATATTGGCCCCATACTAAGATCAAGTGTATTTTGGTTATCTTCCTGCAACACGTGGCAGCCCCTGGATAGCTTGGCCAGGCAGCGCGCGCCCTTCGAGCTCTCAACCCCCTCAAAGATCCCGCTATTGGAAGCGGCAAGCAACGTAAAGGAACAAGGACAACCCCGCAAGGGAGCAAGGAACCCCCTGCAAAGGAACAACTCCGGATCACGCATTTCTATTGCGGATCCACATGGCCTACTCAAGTAGTTCAAGGCCGACCCCATCAGGATCCCGTGCGCAGGAACACCCGCGCGGATCCACTAACCTCTCAAGTCCCCACAAAGACGTCCATCGCTCACCCAGTGCGCATCTCGTGTCAACGAGAGAGGTGTACCAGCCCGCCGACGGGTACACAAGGTGAACAACTCAGCAACAACACGGCTGTCCGGAGTACCCCCTCCGTTAGTCGGTGTCTGGGCGCAGTGAGTGCGAGTCGGGATCCCTTCAAAATCTAGCGGGTCCGCTCCACCACAATGGTGCGCGTGCCCGGATCTCTTGGCGACGCGGGATATCACCGTGAGTCCCAAGATGATGCGCAAATGAGCAATGGATCGGGAGATGAAACGCCGACGGAGACTGGATCGCCGACGGCGTCGCTGAATATGAGATCCACGGATCGGCCGAGCCCCGGGAGGAGCTCTGCCGACGGAATGGAGGGAGATCTGGCAGCGGATCTGGAAGAGAAACATCGCTTTCCTCCCAAGGTCCCTTCGGGGACCCCCGCGGATCCTGACGCGAGTCAAGATCCGCCGGAGGAAGATCTACTCGTGAAAACGAGGAGATCTTTTTCCACCACCACCCTCGCGTCCTCAGGTGCTGCGTCGAAGAAGACGAAGGCCGCAAAGAAGCACCAGACGCGGAAAGCAAAGATCAGACCATACTCACATGGTCACAGTCCAAGCTGGAGATGGCATACCTACACGCGGAGCTGAACAACTTCCTGCGTGAGGATCCCGTGATGCGGACCATGCATCTGAAACTGCTAGGATCCCTCACGGGATCTGTGCAATCCCCGCTGTCTACAAAGAACAAACTGGACCCGGCGATGGACCTGCTACGGCTGCTGAAGGAGGCTGGTATCACAGCGGGAGCATTTGATGCCGACGATCTCTTCCACTTGAAAGTCGACGAGATCAGGGTCGCCACCGCGGCGCTATTCAACCTGTTGAAACCTATGGTAAGAGAGCGACCGGCAGCCAGACGGCCCAAGCCGTTCAGCTTGTTGAAGCCTCTCGACGATAAGCAGCCTGCAGTTAAATCCGCGGAGTCTAAGAACGCCCAGGCCCAGTCGCCCGAGTACCACACGGGATCCTCCCAGTATGCTTCGGCGACGTCGGAGGCCGGCTCTGACAGCTCATCAGGATCGCGACGAATGTCTCTAGGACCGTCCGGAGCAGCGATGCTGCAAGCACGTACTGCAGGCGACCTGAGTGTCAAGATCCCGACGCCACGACCCGCGAAGGTCACGTCGAGCAGAGTCTCTCCGGGAACTCCGCCCCAGGATCCAGCCAACAGCCTGGAGACATACTTCCAGGCGGCTATATCGCGCTTCCGGAGCGAGCGGCCGGCATAGCTTGAAACCGTGACTGCGCTCTGGCACTCTTGCTGAAATCATACAATAGAGCTCCACAGTTCAACTGGGATACAGGTAACCACTCGGGATCCGAGTAACCTTTCCACTTGGCTAAGTATTCACGGATTCGTCTTGAAGTTCGGGTCCGCTTGACCCAGCGAATGTCCTGGATTGCCACCACCTCGTACACGTCCCGGTCTTCATCGGGCTCGAAAACATCTTCGGGCAACAACGCCGCATCGAGTTCATCCTCTCCCGCAACTTCGACCTCGTCAGTAGGTCGATCCGGGAAAAGGGCACGCGGTTTCAACCGACTCACATGGACCCAGGGGTAGAGCTTTTACTCGTAACCTTCGATCTTGAGCTTACACCGACAATCATTTGCGACTTCGGTTATTCTGAACGGGCCATGCCACAAGTGGGCAAGCTTCTTGGTCAGCCCAGGTTGAACTCTTCCCAAATACATCCACACAGCATCCCCAACCTCGAAACCTTTTTGAGTCGTTCTGACAACTCTTTCCCGATCCGAGTCTGGACTTCTGAGCGTTTAGACTTGGCTTCTGCTTGGAGGTCTTTTGCCCAGGCCTGAGCATACTCATGTTGACGCTGCACCTTGCTACGCCACTCATAGGCGTCCTTCTGATCAAATCCAGACGGGGGCGATCCCAGCATAGCAGAAACTGTGCTTTGCGGATCACAGCCGTGCACCTGGTAAAACGGAGTGTCGAACCGGTTAGCATCAAAGGACGTGTTCAATGCCCACATCGACTTCTCAACTTGGTCGTCCCAGTCACGTTGGTCAGGTTCTGAGACATAAGCTCGGATCGCCCGTTTGCACGGACCGCTCTTGTTGGCCATTCTCTTGAGGGCGGTAGGATAACGTGGCCCGCTGACGGCTCCCCAACATCTCTCGGAACCGGGCGAATACTTCGCTCATGAATCTGGGATCCCGGTCATGCCGCATCATCTGGCTAGCGCCGAACCTCTGGAATACACACTCCATGTAAGCCTCGGCCACATCTTGAGCAGTAGTCAAACTCATAGGTCGACACATTATAAATCCAGAGAAAACACACTGAAATAGCAACAGGAAGACATTGCCTCGATCGGACTTGGGCAAATGCGTGACAAAATCCATCGATACCACCTCAAAAGGTCGAGTCGCTAGGATATTCCTGGGTGATGGACCCGGATTCGGGGGTGCACCGTTGGCTGTTACACAGTCGACGCACTCCTTCACGAAACGCTCCACATCGGCATACATCCCGAGCCAGTAATACTCTCGGCGCAAACGCTCGAAGGTCCGGGTGATTCCTTGATGGCCCCCTTGGAAGTCCTCGTGACATAGATGTAACAGGTATTCTCAAAGCCCAGCAGGAACCACCAATCTCAGATCCTCAGCAGCATCCCGGGGTCTGCCAGGTGTTGGACGACTAGATAATACAGTGCACCACGCGAGTCGAGGACGAACTGATTCGCTATCTTCGCCACATCCTCAGCTTCCGCGGACGACAACTCCTTCAGATCACCTTTCAGGAAATCCCGGAGTTTCTTTGTCCAAGGCTCAGCTTGTTGTTGGGCTAAGATACGCCGCCACCTCTCAGTGATATGCTCAACTGGAGTCGCAGCTTCAGGTGAGTAGTTCCCAGTTTGCTGTTCTGGGATCCCAGAAATTCCCCCTTCGACGTCCCTGTCGTCGGTTTCGTTGGTATTCCCAGAGGCATTTACAACCTCCTCGACTTCGAGTAACCATGAAAATCCGAGACTCGGGTGTAAAAGGTACTGCCGCTTCCGATATGGATACTGGTTCAGGCACTGTGTCCACTTCGACACTGGCTTTAGGATCCGATTTTGGCTCAGGAGAGACTAACTCGGATGTCTCCGGTCTCATCAACTTCTCAAGAATTTTGTTTAGCTGTCTGAGCTGAGCTAACTCGACTGGGTCATCGATGGATACCGGTTCTTGCGCCAGGAGAGTCTTGGTCGTGAGATAATCTGCTGCTGCGTTGTATTCCCGCTTCACATGCACAAATTCCCCAATACCGCAATCGATACAGCAGGCGATCCAAATCAAGACACAACTGATCCCAGGTCCGTAAGCGATATCATCGATATAGGAACTTCGTCCCAGAACTGGGTTCATCTGAGGTGGAGCTGGGATGTTCCGACGAAAAACAGTCAGGGTCTCGGTCAGCGCGGGCAATTCATCGCTTCCGAATCCCGGATTTCAACCTTGAGTCCCAGAAACTGCGACACGTCTGGGTCCACCTGGGCTTCTTTCACTCGGCGGAAGTCTGACGAATCCCCAAAGACAATTGTCCAACATCTGCTGATATATCAGGGGGGCGTTCTACAGACCAAACGGCATCCGAGTCTACTGAAAATGTCCGAGTGGGCAGATGAAAGCCGAGATGTGCTGCGCTCGGAGTGTCATTGGCACTGCCCAGAAACCACTTGCCATATCCAAGCCCAGGAACCACATAGCACTCTCAAACCCAATCAACAAGTCGTCGATCAAAGGTAGAGGGTAGTGCATGAGCTTGGTCAGCTGATTCACTAGTCGATAGTCGATACAGAGTCGAATATCAACTCCGTTCTTTTTCATCACTATGACAATCGGGGTGGCCCACTGGGAATCCGAGTATTCGAACAGCTTGGTCTCCAGCAGCTTCTTCAGCAAATCATAACCCTTCTGAAGGTGCTCGGGCCGTATTGGCCGGGAGCGCTGAGCTACTGGTTGAGCATCTCCGATGTCTAGGTCACAGACCACACCTCGAGCTGGGGTCGGGACAGCGTTGCCATCTCCGAGGAATCTCGCATGATGGCGTTCCAGGATAGTATGAATCTGGGTATCCATATCGGGGGTCGTTACTCCTGGAACTCCAACGTCAGCTGTAGAGAGGTCAGCCTCGGGACTTTAGCCAATCACATGTCTGCTTAAAGCTTTCTGCAATCACCTGACATCCAATACCAATCAATCTATGTAGGTATCGTGTTTTACCCGTCTCGTTCTCACTAACAAGATGTAGACAAGAGGCTGCCACAAAGCGGATAACTTACAGTCAGGTTGGAGGGACATATGCCGCAGTGCGGCGATCTCCATGAGGGTCACACCACCCAGGTAGTACACTAGCAGCACGTTGCGCTCCTCACTGCCGAGGTTGTCCACGCATCAGGCGCCGCCGGATCATCGCTCCCAGTGGGTGGCGTAGGAACCAAGCTGGAAACAATTAAGTTTGTTTGCCAATACCAGTCTATTGGAGGAAGGCGCCACCATGTGCCACCAACGCGGCGTAGTGAGTGCATTGCTGGTGCGTAGCACACCACAGTAAGTTCGCCTAGACAAACTTAATATATACAAGTACTGTTTACAGTACACATAATTTGAATGTCGAGTTGGGATAATCCAGCACATATGTACTGGATTATGGAAACAAAGTCGCGCTTCGCACGAAGAAGCTCTGAAATTTAGAAAGTTGTATTGTTTGTTGTCCATGATACTACATTTTCTCTCTACCAGTGCCAGTGGTTTTACATATCTTCGTATTGTGCCTTTCGGTCCTTTTGGCGAATCGGACTTGAAAAGGTGCCTACTTCATTGACGCGGTTAGGTGTGCTCACCAGTTTTAGCTCAACAAAAACTAGATTTTAAGGTAATTTTAATCATTTGTAATAGTTTTGGCCAATCAGAATATGCTGTACACAACTCCAATAACATGCTTTGATCGGACTGTAAAGCTCACTTTATATGACCGAGTGCCGAATGACTCGGCATTCCGAGATTTAGTTACTGAATAGACATGCGCTGGGGAGGCATCGTGTTCATATATATGTACTCAATCGATACGGCTACAGTAGCTAGTGTGCTTGGACTCTCCGAGCGCAGCCTCGCACGATGGTACAAGCTTTTCCGGCCTACAGGAAATGTTCTCGAGGCTGAACCCCGCGCGAAGACGTCAAGGTGGCCTCGCAACGTGTGTGTATTCGTACAGCAGTATGTGAAAGTACACCCGTGTTTTTACTTTGAAGAGCTTCGCTTCGAGCTACGAGCGCAGTTCAAGGACTCAATTAACGTCTCCGACTCTACAATCTGTCGGGTCCTACGGTTTGATCTCAAGCTAACTAGGAAAGTGCTCACAAAGCGTGCGAGGGAGAGCGTCCCACGCGAAAGTCGTGAGTACGTCAGCCGGCTTTCTCCGTTTTACAGTGGGCCAGACCAGCTTGTTTTCGTCGATGAAACGTCGAAAGATGGAAGCTAAGTCTCTCGATTTTAATGCTATAGTGTCTGACCTAATTTTTCAATAATGTTGTGAAGATCGGTGCTGCGTCGGTATGGCTGGTCGGCTAGGGATACACCGGCCCATTTTACTCTTACGTTTAGCCGCGGAAAACGTGTTTCGATGCAGGCTGCGATGGACGTTCAAGGCTTTTTTGGGTGGGGCGACGTTGAAGGAATACCCTTCCTCAATCCCTGGCCGATGCCACGATCTATGGATAATGCGAAGATCCACATGTACAAGGATCTTCAGGAAATGATCCACAAAACAGGCGCGCTGCTGTTTTTCCTGCCTCCGTACTCACCCGACCTCAATCCGATTAATGTCGGGTTCTCATTGCTAAAGTGCTGGATTCAACGTCACGCCAATATGGCGTTCCGCGAAGACCCACTCGCGGTGCTACGTGTCGCTATGTAATATTGCACTAGGCAGAAGGAGGAAGTCGGAGAGAATTTGTATAGTCATTGTGGTTACATGCAGAACGCATTATCTATTAACCCTATTGCGATGTATTTTGACTTGATTTCAGTATGGTACCCCTCTATACAATAATCGTAAAACATGCCTAGATACACTGTTTTACCCCGCTTCCCGCAACTAAAACCATCACATTAGGGAGGTTTTGGAGGAAGACAGTTCCAGCTCAAACGTAAAACATGGCTAGATGCCATGTTTTAGAGCGCTTTCCGCAAGTTGCTTTGATTGGTAGAAACATGATTCCGTTAAGCCAGTATTCAAATCTGAGGATAGCTAGCTAAATATATTACGAAAAATAGTATGAATATTGATCTTTGCTGTGTAAAAACAAGGTTGATCGTCGCTTGTCCCTATTTATGTCCTAGTAATTTCGAAAAGGTACCTTGTTTTGCTAAACATGGTCATGTGGCTAGGTTTAAGCGCCACCCCTCGCAATAGGGTTAAATAAATGTAACCGCACAGTGGCCTCAACAAATGTTGTTGTCTTCAGCTATATAAACGGTGGTATGTATCATCCATATGACCCGCAGGAGATGATGTGGCGACTTCAGTGGAAATGGAGGTCGTAAGCTGTAGCTGGGAAGTTCTAGAGCTGCACGGATGTCACTGATGTTCACCTGCATTGCAACTGGGACATCCTGAATCTTGACAGACACGAGGTGGTACTCTACATTCGCTAGCTGTTGCTCCCCTTGTATCGCATCATCCATCGCAGCTTGTTGCGCATCAACCTGTTGCAGCTACCGGAGCGTCGCGTTATCAGGTACAACAAGTTGGGCCCCGTCTGGAAGTCTCGCTTGGGTGATCGCCATGTAGTTCTGCGTGGCAGGACCCCCAGCGATTCCTTGCTCGCGTAGAGGGCCGGCCACACGGGACATCTGCTCCTGGATGCGGGCAGCTTCTCAAGTGCCGACTTGGCACTTGCGAAGCATCGGCAAAAATGCATAAAGGCACAATATATTAAGGGTAAAACGTCTTTTTTGTTTGACGATAATAAAGCTCAATTTACCACATTGATAATATGTGTTTCGTGTTCATATACCATTGGTCAAGAGGAGCATCTGGTGCGGCTGCGAAGCAGGCGCACCAATGCCACTTACATGTATTTCAAATACAAGTACAGTCCCAAAACCAGTTCTAAATGCTCTTGGACGTACCACGTGAACGAAGTAGCAGCATACCTTATCAGTACTTGCTATCTTAGTAAAACTAACAATCATATAAATTAATCTATGCGTTTGATATGGCTACACGTGTAGACAACTCGTACGTAATTAACAAGTGCACCAGATCTTGCGGGTACGACGAATGATCCCTTCGCATAACCTCCAAAACTCGTACCTAGACGAGGTGGACGTTACAAGCAACATCCCAGTAAATTTTCATATTCAGAGGGTATTATGATTCATGGAAGTATTGTGCTTTGCACCCTTTTTGTCACTTTCGGTTGTATCTCGTACGAGTTGTTAGCGTTTCTGAAACCACAAATCTTGCTCGAGCCCGAGTTACCACAATCGACGGGCTATTTAGTGCAGGAGCAACCATAGTAAAACTAAGTATAGTTGACCGACGAATCCGACTTAGGTCTTGTTTGGCACTTTCCTAGTGTGACATTCTCAACTTAACTCCTGCATCGTGGCCCAATCGAAAAACCTGCACTGCCGCCCTGCCGCACGTCATCCAGCAAGAGTGGGGCTGGTGGTACGTGAGCTCGGCGATGACTTGAGCCTGTAGTAAGCCACGGGCACAGCTACTCGGGCACATATTGTCTTCGCCCCACGATTTATATTAAATCGTGCATGATTTAGAGGATAACATGTGTACGAATTAGAGTGCTAAGTAGTGCGGCAAATTGGGTGCAAAGCACAATAACTGTAGAGTACTCACATGGTTTCCCCACTAAACCTCTATAAACGTATATCATCTATCACACATAAATTACCAGGTCATTGTGTTTTTGAAGAATAAGACATCCTCCTTAGCTCTGAAATAAACTTCAAGGAATTGCTCGATCAATTTCAGATCACTGTCAGAGGACGTTCGTCTGATCGAAAACCTGATCTGTACCGTATATGACCCCAATCAGGTCTTACCAATCTTTTTAAAAACTTACACATGGGTTTTGTAAAAAGAGGTAAAAAGTAGTGGTAAAAAGGGTAAGTGGCATTTCATTATAGGGGGCTTCGCCCCCAACTACATGTATTACTATTGCTATTTCTATTGCTTCTGGTATTCTTATTGCTATTTATATTCCTATTCATATCAATATATTTGTATTTGTATTAATTGCGGTTCAATAGGCTAGCTACTCCCGAAGTTGCGCTCTGCTGCATTCCTACCAATATACGCATTCTGGTCTGGGAACTCGTGAAAAACAATCTTTGCAGCTGAAAGACCTCGAGCGCTCGCAGCGCGCTATTGTTCTCTGAAATTTATTTCAGAGCTAAGGAGTGGATCTCAGTGGACGTCTGATTTTGCAGCATCAAAAAACCTGGTAATTTATATAGAAAAGAACCATGCAGTTATGCAGGTACAGGTACAGAATTTTCACGAGTTGTGACACACGATTTAATGCCGACACAGTTAATAAATTACCTGCGTGTTGCCTGTGTCGTCCACCTCAGCTAAGTGCGGAGTGCAGATGTTGCGTGAAGGTACTCCAATTATCAGAAGTTCACGGATGTTGGCCTTGTTTGCTTGGTGGCTCATAAGTACTGCTTTAGAGCTCAACAATCACTCAGACGTATACGCGCTATGTTCATCCTCTTGCTGCGCCACACGAGGAGGTCGGCCGTTTCTTTTACATACACGGTGGTCCAACTCCATCCACGTGCCCAACGAGGTGGGCGCATGCTTGGATGAAGTGCTGCTGAGTGCAGTGCTGATTGCCTAATGTGTGATTTGTGCTTGTGGTTTCATTGCAGATTCTTGACATGGTGAATAAGGAAGACTTCAGCAAAGGTCTTTTGCACCGGGACTGACTGGGAAGCCCTTTCACACTAGTTTTTAATATTTTCTCGACACCTTCTTCACAGTATTATATGACACACTGTATACAGTATGTCGCGTGCAGTAAATGCACAATTTCATGCAAATGTAGCATTATTCTCTGAAATTTATTTTAGAGCAAATACACGATCCCGCTGACCGTCCTTTTTTTCATAATTTTATCTCTTGGTAATTTATGTATCGTTTCGTTGATACTATTAAGAGTCCGCACTAAATGTAAGTGATAAGAAATTGTCAGTCTACAGAACTTTAAAGTTGACTGAGGCCACAACGGCGACGATCAAGGCGAACATATTGTTGGTGTTGATCATACTGAGAACTGGTATTGATAACGCTATTACGATAAAACCTTCGAGTGGCCTTGCTGCGAGCGATTTGGACCCGATCAGTATGGGCACGCAAGGACCTGTACACTTCCAAACTCGTCCTAATGTTATTGAAATCTATTCGCCTGCGCTGTTATCGTGCTCTACTCTTTTGCTGGTTGCGCTAAAAAAATCTTTTTTTAAAGATGTCGATGAAATACTAGTGTATGAAAGAGTATGTATGTATTGTACACTGTAACGCTCTGCCTGTCGTGAAGGCTACTCGTTCTTGGCCATCACCTTCTTAGGGCTTTTTTTCTGGTATGCAAAGGGTACGCTGCAAGGACAGCCCAGCAGGGATTAAATTAGAACTCGAAAAGTAAGTACATGTACTGATCGGATACAAACTTTAAGTGACCGGTTTTATAAATCCGCCAAATCGTATCTACTCTGAGAGAACACTTTCCACTAGATAATATATATGGTTTAAAAGACAAAAATGTTGGCTTAAATGGTATGTTACGTTTGGGAAATTCGCCAACTTTGGTTCCCAAATTGAATGATGATTTCAGGAATTGGCATCATGCACATGATGTAACTACTTCAAAGTATTTTGTATGATACACTGTATACAGATGTCGCGTGCAGATACTGCGGCTGCGAAGCAGGCGCAGGAGATACACTATTTCATGCAAATGTAGCATTACGATAACGTTATGCCGTGCGATCAGCGCTACCAGTCCTACCCTCTAGTTTAGTTTCTCAAGTAGATCACGTTTCCGCGAGCCATGTGCCTTTGACACCTCGAGCGTTTGCGATCACTGCCGCGCCATCTCTACCTTTAAACATTACCTAAATTTCAGAGCTTCTTCGTGCCCCGCGCGACTTTGTTTATCTAAAGCATCAATCAGAGCAACGTTGTCCGTCACGGAGATGCCACAAGTATGCCATTGGCTGAAATTCGAACTCTACGACCTTCATTGGGCATTAATGCTGATCGTCCTTCATTGGGCACAAATAGAGCTGCCGAGCGCAGCGAAGGCGGCCTTCATTGGATAATAATAATTGGCTGCTGCCGAGCGTAGCGAAGGCGGCCTAAAATAACTATTGGAGTGTAGCGAATCTGCAGGCGAGCGGATCGGGGAGTGCCGTACCGAAGCGTAGGATACCTGCTTCAATAGCGGTGCGAGCGTAATGAGCTGCGTGGCTCCAACAAATTAAAAAACCACCACCGCGTAGCGGTGGCGCTTGACTAGTACAGTACAGTAGTAGCAACCAGACCACGTATTTGCATCATTGCCCCCAGCTTCCAAAGGGTTAATAAGAGATGTTAAATAATGAATTCTTGGTCAGGTTTTAAACAGGTCACCGTAAATGGATGTGAATGTTGCCTGAATGACAAACTCCGCTGGCTGTGCAACTTAGGCTCAGAGAGTCTTAATTGGGGTACCTGAACGAAGCGTCCGGGGGAGTTCGCAGTTCGCGGGATCGAAAAAAGAATATGGGAATGTGATAGATATGTTTGGGACGGGCTTATTATCGAGTAATCGCGGCGGTTCATCAAGGACAAGAAATTGTTTTGCTCATCAACGAGGTCTAGCCAAAAATGCCGTCCATCAAGGACACAGACTGTTTGACCGAGTTACATGTATCGTATGCAACGAGGAGGGATTAAATACTATAGTAGGCGAGACGCTGCTATTCCAACCTAAGAGCTTCCCGCCGAGCAATGCTTATCAAACAGGTAAAGGTCCTAGTTGTCATGGTGGTATCTGGTCGTTATTGTACCGGTAGTTCCGGTTGGACCTCCGCTTTCTAGAGCTCGTGGCCCTTGACCTACTGGATTTTCACTTCGAGGCGCGTGGCTTAGTAGTATTTTCCAATTAGTATTTAATATTCACGAGTTATTGTCACTACTAAGCTACGCGTGCACGCCGAACTCGGAGGTTACTTCTTTCCACCTGCCATTGCCACTCCAAGATCGAATCACCCCGGACGCCAGGATAGCTTGGCCCAGCGTCCGTCAACCCTCATTACGACCCACCGCTAAAGGAAGCGGCAAGCAAGGAAAGGCAAGGGAAGGTCACACACCAACCCCAAGGCAACCCCCCGCCCAGATCAACACGGACCTGCGAGTCTCGATCTAGACAACCCAAGATCGACGACTCGACCCTACACCGGCGCAGCGAGTAGAATTATACCCGCTTCTGCCCCACGTTCCCGCTGTCTGTCAGACAGTCCAAGACTTGACCCAAGCGCGTCTTCCGAGATCACATCACTGAAGAGCGATCCAGCTCTCCCACGGGTACACAAGGTGAGGATCAACACACTTCACGAAGTTCGGAGTACCCCCTCCGTTAGTCGGCAGTTCGGGCGCCGTGTGCAAGAGGACCACCGCGATCTGCAAATTTCGCGGAACCACTTCGCCACACTGGTCTGCTCGTTGGCTGTACCTTCAAACCGCTCGCAGAGATGCTTCCACATGGCCGATCCGTCCTCCAGATCCATGAGCTGCTGTCCCATATCCGTGCACACGGATGAGAAGATGAGCTCTTGCAGGTCTAACTGGTATCCGTCCCAGGCGGACTTCTGCAAGCTCGAGATGTTCTCGTCGAACTTTCTCTCCCCCTTCATAATCTTGAACAGATCGGTGCTCTTCTTTCGTGCGGCAATCTCCATGAGCTTCTTGTAGTATTGGAAGTTCTGGCCGTTCCAGCGGATGGGTCGGCCGGTCTTCTCAGAGACCTCGACCTCTCACGTCGAGTCCGTCGTCGGCTTGGACATCCTTGTACTTCAGCGCGCGTGTGACTTGGGCTCATAACCCTGTTAGGTGGCGTAGACTACCAGGGCAGTTGGGCTCCGCTGTGAAAAATAAAGACTGACTAAATTAAAGCTGGCTTAGTTCAGCCTCTGAGCTCCTACAAATGCATGCTGCTGCTCGAGTAGCCTCCTCGGCAGCCAACCATCTTCTGTCCTACATGTCCAGCCGCGTCGCAGCTAGGACTGCAGTCTCCCAACGTTCGGCACCGTTCACTTGGTCCCTCGCTCCGCAGCGCCCAAGTGTGACCTCAACTTAACCTTTATCACCCATTGAGCCCACGGGTGGGCTTTGGAGCCCACGCGTGGGCTGTCTCAAAATAGTTGCCACGACCGTTGTATTTGATAAATGTAGCATGTTATAGTATATACACGTAGCCAAGATAGAGATCGATTCAGCGCCTTTTCCCCGGGTTCAAACGAGGTAGGCCTCTTGACACCATAGATATCGTAATTGACAAAAATGAAATTATGGCGATTTGACCCGATATTGCAAGCACACGTTGATCCTATGGCAACCGATGCGTGTCTCTCTACCTTTGTACAGATGAAAGAAAACATAACGTGTTAACTGGTGGTTCTTGAGGGGGTGAATATTTGCCGTTATAGCTGATTGCTAGCCATGAAGTCTTTAGTTGCTTTCGTGGTGATATGTTAAGGTAGCAGCTTGCTTTTTGCATTGCTACCATATATATAGCGTATGGAAATGCGGCCGCGCTTTGACTACAGATAGCGCTACGAATGAACACGGACACAAAGCCGATTCCGGAGCATCCATCCATGATCAAACGTCCCCGAATGCAAGGTCGTTGTATACAATGTGTCATACAGACCACACCCTAATATACACTCTCGATGCAAACATCAACTGTCACCTGCATACCTAGACGAACAGCTAACTATGAATCACTGTGTATTGACACGCTACGCGGCTAGAAGGTTAGAACGAAAGCTTCATAAGGAGTGTCTAATTGATAAATGAGAAGATAGGAAATTGTGTTCTAGTACTTAGTAGAAGTAGTAGTTGCTAAGGTTTTGAATCGCTTTTTCGTGTAAGAAAAATACTAAGAACGCATGATAGTGTTTAGCCAGCAGTGCTAGCGCTAAGTTAGTAGCTAGGAGCTCGATACTGCGTCGTGAGACCCCCTATATACTCCCAACTTGGAAGTCCCAACAACTTCAACATGGATGACATAAGCTGCTGTCAGCGTGGGTGTTGATCTTCACTTGATGAAGTTCAAACGACACACACACCACGAAGGTTGCACCTAATTGTCTTTCTGCATCATTTGATTTGGTAGAGCTTACCGTATCGGCCTCAAAATTATTAGGTATACTATAGAGTATTGTTCACCTCCTGCCCCAATAATCACTCTAATAAATATTTTGTGGGGTCTGGAGCCGTATGGAAGACAGCACGGACCCCAATACTGCACTTAGAACCTGTCTAGAGACCATTACATGCCTTTGTCATTCAAAAAAATGGTATTTACCGACATTGTGATTGATCCCACGCGTGGGCTTAAGTCCGATCCCACGCGTGGGCTTTCCACCTGGGTAATAAAGATTAACACCAGCTACTTCATGTAGCAGTTGGCAAATATTAATACTATCGTGCGGAATGTCTGCTTCGGCCCTGGGCTGTATGACGCGATTTCGCGGGGACCTGAGCACAATTAGCCTAACTGTTCTTTAGACGGGGTCTACAGATCAGTTTGATCTTTTGCAAATCATTTTCCTAATAATTTGCTACTATGAAACCCCCTATTAGGGGTTTCAATTTCATAACATTTGAACAGGAACTCCGTATTGCGTGAAACTCTTGGTTGTCTTCAAGTCGTGGATGGCATTTTGCGGTTAACCATGCCTCTTGAGAATACAAAGTCGTGCTTCGCACGAAGAGAAGCTCTGAAATTTTAGCTGAGATAATGTGGTGATCGAGCGTTAATTAGTTAATAAAAAAGAGAGAAAGCGTTGCTACGCTGCGTGGACGCGGTCGCGCAAGCTCTAGTTGTTCTAGTCGGCGGGTTTCGTCTAGAGCCTACTGGGACGGAGTACAATTTCATGTGAATGCAGTAGGGGGGGGGGGGCGAAATGACGATATATTTACAAAATATCCACCCAGATAAATGGCAGGACATTTTGCAGCTCGCGCCTCGAGTACGGCGCAGTGAACGAAGTCGTGCTTCGCATCTCCTGCGCCTGCTCCGTAGCCGCAGCATCTGCGTGCGTTTTATGCAGCATTTCCTAATGTTGCACAATGTACGAATGTTAGGCCATGTTAAGCTTACGCAGTAAGCTTACCGTGGAATTAATCCGTATGGGGCTGTCCATCCCGGTATTCCGAGAGCACGGTGCCACCCATGAAGTCATGTTTACAGTTAACAAACACTACAGTACGTGGGCTAACCTTCATGCAACATTGAACTAATGCAATTGGCTAATAGATTTCAATAATTTGAGCTGATTGGTTTATCGATTTCGCACTAAGCTGAGGTGGACGACACAGGTAACATGCAGGTAATTTATCGTTTTGCGCGGGATATTGTATCCAACTAGAAAAAGAGAGAGGAAATCTCTGGAAAATAGATGGCTGATTTCGCAGGGTATTCGACTTCGCAAAATCGCACACCCGCCTCCTTAGCTCTGAAAATAAATTTCAGAGAACAGTAATGTGCGTCAATAAGGAACACTTGGTAACTAATATCCTTACATACATTATCGAAGTGGCTGCTGCCCGAATCTGGTATTCGCTAGAAACAGTACATCAATGCAACTGTCTGAAACTCTCTGGACTTAAGCCCTAACCACTAAATGACCATCACTCCTTCATCCGATTTTTTTGGATTCCAAAAGTTTGAAAAAAATGGAGGGCTGTCGTTCGCTCCCATTTGAGAATTCCGGGACCCCCCCCCCCCCGTTACCCGCTGCCTCCGCGAATATGGTCGCTAGTAGATCGGCAAGGCAAAGCGCAGACTGGATACGGACGACGAGGAGGAAGAGGGCCATCAAGCCCCTCAGAATGGCGCAACATCCACGGCCATCAGCGTGACTGCCCCAGAGATGGAGTAAGCTAGCTCTGACTCCTGGGCCGAGTTTCAGGCGTCTCCCGAACGATACCATGCGAAGCCGTACCAGGTTTGTTTGCGTCGTTTCACATAATTGCATATCTACGTTCTAACAATATGGCTTCTTGCTCATGTTGAACACCAATTAGCTTTAATGTGGTGAGACTGCGAGCACGGAACAAGCGCAATCTAGAGAGGTACAAACGCGACGACGAGTCATTGTCGCACAATATGCCAATAGCGCGGCTCGAGAATGACAACATGCTGCTCCGCTGCGCTCACTACGAGATACCTCGGCAGAGGGGAAGTGGCAAGAAGCCCAGCCAAACATCGCGCAACGTTGGTTGTACGGCTCGAGTACGTATACTCTACAACTGGGTTTGTTGTTCTGCTGACATTGACTTTCGTACATTGTAAAATGTATTGGATGATAACCTGTCTTCGGTTTGACAGGTATGACTGAAGAGTCCGAGTTACACTGCGCTCTCGCGTGCACAACCACCGTTTCAGTGAAGACGTCTTCAATCAGTACAGTTGCAGCCACGTTAATTTGCCGGATGACGTGGCTGACCAAGTGAATCACATGCATTCTTTGACTGAGTCCACCAAATCTACGATCAAGTCTGCCGAGTCCAACGCCGAGTCTGTCGAGTCTACGATCGATTCTGCCGAGTCCAAAGCCGAGTCTGCCGAGTCTACGATCGAGTTTGCCGAATCTACGATCGAGTCTGCCGAATCAGTCGAGTCGGCGCCCGAATCGACCGAATCGCTAGTACATGCACCCATGGCAGAGCCCATCCAGCTCATCTGCGCGACATCAACCAACAATACTACAACATGTTTCTTTCGCTACAGGGTATTTGGCGCATGCACAGTTTGCGTAAGTATTGGTCAGCACTAATTATTGAAATTCATGGTGTTTATCAAGAGCATCTCTGCCCTATTATTCGACGCAATATACTTCCCATCGTAGAGCTCGAGTACGGGTTTTGAAGCCGTACAGCTTGTCGTGACCGAGTTGGCATGGAAGAGCTCGTTCCAGTTGGGCGTTTGCACCACCTCGCAGATCATGAGCAGCAGCAGCTTGCGCAATTGGTCGTTGTGGCTCTCGAGCACGAACAGCAGCGCGCGGATCACGTTCACATCGGCACCCGACGGCGCTTACACACATAGACACATAGATGGAGACGTTGAGTTCTTAGTACTGGTGGGTCCCTCGTAGCGTCCCCACTCGTGCGATTTACGTACGCAACACCCCCTATCGAGATACAGCGGTACCGATCAGATCCAAAGGGGGTATCCTTAATATTTTAGAAATTTCGGAAATTGGGGACCAACACTCACAGACGGTCATCTTTGATGCGTGCTTAAAATCGCATTTATACCCTGCAAACTATTGATGAGTCCGGTCTAGATTCGGGCAGACTCGGGAACGACCACCGAAACTTGCCTCTCAGATTCGGGCAGCAGACTCGTCCATACATTATTATATACAGCTGGCAGTCAAGATCAATGCATTGCTCTTTCTTTTTCCACTTGTTCGCCTCCGCGTCCAAGGGGTTAATAGCCTCCACACTCCTATTCATATCAGAAGTTCCTGATTGACGCACATTACTGTAGGCAGAAATGCCTATGTGTCAGATAGGTACTTGGTAAAATCCCAAATAGGTATGTCGTAAGGCATGCAGATCGTATACATTGACCAAGTCAATCTCACGAACCACTGCTCCTCAGAGACTGTACCAGAGTGATCGTATTATTGATCCTGTTGTTGACATTCCATCGCGTAGTTGCTTAGCGCCGAACGTCGTGGGCTCTTTAATTAACGCTGAACCCACTTTCTACAGTGAGGGACCCAAGTGAAATCGCTGTCAAACCATAGATTAAAGCAAATAGATGCGCTTAGTTTCACTGGCAGTATACGGTCGCGCAAGCTTTCACAATTCAGCTCATGCAGCATCATCAGCACAACAACGGAAGCTGCTGTCTTACTGAAATTGGAGCACGATAAAATACGTTGTGCTGTACTTGGGGCTGTGCGGGGGCCGAGATAGCGATCGAGAGGAGCGCCTACTTCGCAGCCGCACCAGCTGCCCCGTGGACTGGCAAGCTATACGGTACATGTATACATATACTTGTAAGCAAGAACATGTTCTAACGTTAGTACATTTAAAGCAGGGGGTGCACAAGTTGTGCAAGTGTAATCGCGCGAAAACCAGGCTACATGTTGCCAGAATGTTGCCAAGCTGGATGTTGCCCGACTGTTGCCAAATGCAAACAAACAAACCGACGCTTCTGGGCCGCCTAACGTTCTTCGAACTGCGAACACAGTTCTTCAAGCTGCGAACTCAACGATATCTGACATTTACTACGTACTGTAGTAGTATATTTCTTTCTGATCACTGTAATTGAAACGCAAATACAGTGTCTTCCTAAGACTCGAGTTTCTCGCGGCACAAGTTTTCATTAGATCTGAATATTTCCATTCAGGAAATTCTTGTATTCAGTCCTAAAGCGTTGGTAATCACCACCACCGGAGCGAGCCTTCTCCATCCTTTTGGCGAGGGTCGCCTTATCGACACCCAAGCCTTTCCACGTTGCGTACGCTTCGATACGTTTGGCATTGCCAACCATGGTAAGATCATCGTAAAACTGCGCGTTTCCGACCGTTTCATCGATCAACTTTTTCACCTGCTTTTTACTCAGGTTTTCAGCGCCTCCGGAGAGCTTGGGGCCGAAACTGAACCAGTTATTACCACCTCTCGCTTCTTCTTCGTTGCCCTCAGTTACGGGAGTGCGTAGGAACCGTTTGTCGTCGTGCTGGGCTTCATTCGGAGAATGAACTGCATCCGGAGCAGTCGCCGGGTCAGCTATAGTGGCGGTGGCGGCAGATTGCGCGATGCAGCCAGCGTATAGCGTAGCCACAATGGCAGCGAGCGCGGCAGAGCGTAGATTCATGTTTGTTCTTGAGTCGTGCATGCGTCAAAGGTCGAGTTAGGAGCTGGTGTCTTGAGGGCTACAGAGCAAGTTGCGGAATGATCGATTGGGGGGGGGACTAGCGGGGAACCGGAGGTTGGGTGGCTCTGATGCCTCTGAATACTGTACCGGTATGAACTTCATGTGTCAGGGTAGGTAAGTACCGGTACCGTGCATCTGTTGTCGACCTGCACTTTATTTGCATGATGTCCCGTCGAACAACATGAGCAGGTGCCTGAATTTTATACATTTACTGTGCGTATTTCGTCCAGCTGTTCGAGTGGAGTCCAAAGGCTTTGGCAACGGTGTCGATGTTTCTTCTACCGTATTAATACAGCACTGCATCATAATAAGCATTTTGGGCGAAGTCGAAGACCAATGTCGCGTGCCTTCTCCTGCCTCGGGACCGAGTACGCTGGGGCGTTTAGGAACGGTAGAAGTTGTAGTAGCTCGATAGTGTAGACGCTTGAAGAGGGATGTAGGAAGTGTAGATAGCTAAGAAAAATGTAAAGTTTGTCTTGTTGGTTCTTTACTTGATCTCGACAGGGAAGATTCACGACTGAATAGGGAACAACGGGATCGGAGCTGCCGATCTCTCTAGCTAATCCGGACCGTCCTCAAGGACCTCCACGACGTCTCCTGGACCTTGGGGCGACAGACCTCCTACTAGACACAGTAGACTACACACTAACACCCGCGTGACATCCGTCCTCGAAGCGCGCCGGGCTTCCTATGACCACAGCGGAGTCCACTCAGACGAGGGCCTCGCGCCATCAAAGACCACGCCCATCCGCGTGTGTCACCGCTTGGCGGCGCCGGGTACGCTACGCATAGCGCCTGAACACCCCGGGCCCTGCCTCGCACGACACGCCATCCGAACCCAGCACACGGTCGACTGGTACGACCCCATCCTGTCCTGGTACGGGACATCCTCCCCGACTGGAAGTTCGCCGTCCTCGGCGAACGTCCGGGTGCTGGGCGAGCTCGAGTCGTAGTTGGGCTGATCGATCTTCAGTCGCTCGAAGCTCGGTCGATATGGCCACCGGAGCGCGTGAGGGCGACTTGTTGGCCTCCACACGAACTTCCACGGCCTCGTCGGTCCTCGCAGGGGCCGCATCGGGAGAGTCACGTAAACGTCGTAGGTTTTCGTCTTCAGAACGCTCACGGGCTGCAGCGCGTTCTCGCATTTCCTTGAGTCCCTCCAGAACGATGGAGGTGGGCGACAGTCGTTCGAGCTCGGCTTCGCCACTTCCACAACGCCAAATGTGCGTAATAACTCCAATTGTTACGAAAAACACCGAGCCGGGCGCGCCCCAGCGAGTCCACTCGAAATAATAGTTGGCCAGGTTGAGGGCTAGCACCGCGAGTGCCACGCCAGCCTCACCCAGTAGGGCGTACTCGACGATGGTGTAGAATGCCATGGGCATGAAGAACGCTAGCGAAGCCATGAACTTGCAGATGAGCAGGGTCACGAGGAGGGCTTCCCCTACACGCCGTCGGCTTGAAGTAGCAGCATCCCGGGTTGCCCGAGCGTAGTTAGCGATCGAACGGGCCGTCTTCAGGCTTAGTTCGGGGATGTACTCATAGAAAGTAGCGTAGGCGGCAGCCCACCACCGCTTCAGCATTCACCCGTAGTCACCGTACTTCCGCTCGTCCTGGGTTAGGACTTGTAAGGGTACAGCGAATACGGCACCCCAGAGGGCTTAGACGTACGCCGCTCCACGCAGCTGACGAACCTCGCCGTTCATGAGAACAGCGTTGTACTGGTGCAGGCAATCGTTCCAGAGGGCTCCGTTGAGACTAGCCACACGCCACGCTTCCCCGGAGAACTGCCAACCGACGTTTCTTACGGGCGTGGAGACGACCCACACGAAGACGAAGACGATTCCTGCCACGCAGTAGGCAGGGAGTAACTCAGCAGGAGCGTAGGTCGACTGCCATCGCGCGACAGCGTCGAGAAAGCCGCTCATCTTGAAATGAAAGGACTATTGAAGCCCTTTCTCGCTGACGTCTGCTGGGAACAGTCCAGGGAGAGTACGGTGGCTTCGTCTCTGGCTGATGGCCAGGGGCGAATCCATCAGATTTTTAGAAGATGGGGGATGTCGTACCCCAGTACGGGCAGCGACAGGAGAACGGTAGCCGAATCGTGGTCTCTGACAGAGGCTGAATCCATCAATACGGTGACTTTTCTTCTTATCCGAAGAGAAGTTGTCTTTTCTCGATGGAAAGATGGGGACCAACGCGCCATTCTCGGCAACCTGCCATTCTTCGAAACGCAGCCCAAGGCTCAAGTCGACACCACGCCCCTCCTGTTTCCAGCTTCCGTCGCTCGTCACCATGAGCGACTCCCGCGACGACATGTTGGTTCAAGACCTTCCTCGAGCAGGAAGACAAGCTGAGTACACCCGACGGGTTGACAACCGCCGCTCGCCGGGCCCTGCTCGAATTCTGGTGCGAGATGCGCGGACTTCTCGCTGTCAACGACGCCTCGCGCGGCCTCGACCAGCTGGACAACATGGCTTCGGCACTCATTGAGTCGCGGGGCCGCGCGGCAGCTACGCTTCGAGACCCCATCCTGATCCTCCCGTCTCCGTCGCGGCAGTCGTCCACCGTCGGCGCCCTGCCTCACCCGTCCTTCACTTCAGACGCCGTCCCTAAGAAGCGGGCAGCGGCGGCAGCACCGGCCAAGGCGACGAAGGCCAAGAAGCAGCGAGCGTCCACGGAGTCCGCCAAGAAGTCCAAGCCGAATTCAAGCTCGTCGCTCGAGACGCCTACGCCTTCGCCGCCTCAACTCGACTTCGACCTCGCTCCGGATACGCCCGTGGGCGTTCGCCGCGCGATTGAGACCATCTACGTCAAGGCGTCGGCGGCCCAGCGCGCACCGTACCAGTTGGCGTTCCCTTGGGAAGGTCAGCACGCATGGTACGATCCGGAGGAGTACACTGGCGTTCATGCGGCGCACTGGCGCTTCTGGAACGCTTTCCGAGCCACGTTCCTGGAGTGGGCTCTCCACACGCCTTTGGCTACGAGTTCGGCGCAGGCCCAGCGTCGCAAGCGCAAGATGGCGGCCATTCGCGAGCGTCTGTGCTTTCTCAGCCTCTGCCTGGAAACGTGGGGTTACTTCAACTTCCTGCGTCGTCTGGAGGCTCCAGGGAACGGCAACCTCATGTGGTGGGGAGGACAAGCGGGGCGGCGTACCAACGAGGCGAAGGGCTACACCTGCTCTCCCATCCGCGACCTCATGGATCTCTATGAAAACGATCATGGAGAGTACCGTCGCAAAGTGCGTGACGCCCTGAAGCCTTTCGAGATCGACAGCGGCAGCTTCGCGACGTTGCCGGAGTTGCTCGAGAAGACGGACGCTCTCGACCCGGACCTTGTCGAGAACGACAAGCGTCTGAGTGATAGAGCTCTCGCGCGCATCGTGCTGGACATCACTTCGGTGACGGAGGTGCCCGACCATTGGGTTCCCACGCTGACCAAGGGCGTTTGGCGCAAGCTTATCGACGATAAGCGCATCAAGGACCTGGCCGCGACGATCAGGAAGCAGTTGGAGAGGGACGAGTACGAGATACCGCTGGTCCCCGAATTCAACCCGAAGGAGGCCAAGACAAAGGGGTTTGCGCCATTCCTGCGCCTTGATGGTACGCCGACGGTGGCCGGTCCGGTCACCGTAATTGACGACGCCGATTCAAAGTACTGCAAGACCCCGGACGAAGAGGAAGCCGAGCAACTCGCCGACTCGGAAGCCAAGGCAGCCGCGAAGGAAGCGTCTTCGGCCGAGTCGTTGTCGGAGGGCGAGCTCGAAGCCGACCAGGAAGAGGAAGACGACGAGGAGTACGTCGGATCACGCGCGAGAGGTCGAAGCAGCCCGTCCGAGTCCGTAGGCGAGGAGTAGTGTAGCGTTCGTCTTTGTCATCTTTTCTTCTTAAGTAATGAAACTCCTAGCTTCTACCGTCCTTGTAGCGTTCTCATTGTGCTCAGTCGTGGTAGTAGTGGAGTCGATGGGCGACCACGTAGCGTACTCAGCCGTAGATCCAAAGTCCAAGTTGTAAATGTAAAAATATATCCAAAGTAAATCGAAAGAAATAAAGAGAGAGAGCTTCACAGGGTAACACACTTGTGAAAGCTCGGGGCGGTGGGGTAGTCCGCCAGTAGGCCCCAGTTGCCACTCTTCATCCTAGAAGAGTAGCTCGCCCTCGTCCACCGTGGCGTTGGCGTCTGCCAGACGAGCACTTCGCCTCAATTCCGGCCATCATCCCTCCTTCCTCCTCTCATTTTCGTAGACCCGTATCAATTCAGCGTAATCGGGCAGGAGGGTTGGCTTAGGACGCTAGCAGGTTTCGTAGGAGGCCGTCAGTACGAGGTACTGCTCTTGGCGTCGCCGGATGCGTTTGGCTAGCACTTCCACGATGGGACTTGTGACCCCAGAAAACGCAGTTTCTTCTCCGCCGAGAGTGAGTCGTTCCACGAAGCTCGTCGTGGGTAAGTCGTCCATGGTCAAAGGGCCCACATCATCAGCGTCCGGCTGTCGCTCCACTCCGGGCGGCACCTCGTTGGGAAAAGGAAGACTCTAGCGTCCCGCGAACTTCTTGAGTATGTTCACGTTGACGGACACCACACGGTCGGGATGGCTGGGGATCGCTATCTTGTAGGTATTGTCGCCTAGCTGACCCACGACCCGATAGGGGCCGTGCCACGAAAAGGCCGGATTTTTGGTCTTCCGTTCCCCGCGTCGGGCACGGAAGTATTGATACACCCACACCGCGTCGCCTTCTCGGAACTGCACTTCTACTTGATCGGCCCGGCGTCTCGCGTTCCCGTCTTGAGCCTTCAGGAGTTGGCGTTCCACGAGACGGCGGGTGTCCCGGAGCGACAAATACAGGCGACGGTACTCAGCCACTTCATTACTCTTCCACTGGTTCTTGGTGTTCAAGAACGCCAGATCCAGGGGTAGTACTGGATCACGCCCATATAAACTGAAGAACGGCGTGTCCCCGAGCGAGTCGTGGTACGAAGTGCGATAGGCGAATAACACGCGAGGCAAATAGAGATCCCAATCACTCTGAGTTTCTCTTACAAACATGCGTAACATGCCTATCAGTGTACCATTGAAAAGTTCCACTAATCATTGAGTCTGCGGATGGTAAGCAGCGCCGTAGAGTTTCTTGATACCCAAGGTCTCATAAAACGACTTAGCCAATTCAGAAATAAAGTTTGTCCCTCTGTCACTCAGTAATCGTTCCAGGACTCCATGCCGGCATAGTACTTCGTCAACCATAATCTTGACGAACGAGATAGTGTCCAGTGCTTCCACAGGGAACGCTTCCACCCAACGTGTGAAATAGTCTGCAAACACCAATATGTACTTGTGGCCTCGGGGAGTAGTAACCAGGGGCCCAATAGCGTCCACCACCAGCAACGAAAATGGGCCCGACAGTTCTTGAACAGGCATCCTCTGCATCAGGCCGTTCTTCCAAGGGCGGTAACCCTTTCCACTCCCACAGATCGAGCACGCTCCAACGTACTCGGCGACCTCCTTTTTCCAGCCATACCAATAGGCGTGCTTCCTCACCTTGTCCATGGTCTTCGTTTGGCCCACGTGAGCCGAGAACACGTCCGAATTACAGTAGTGGAGGACGGTCTCAATGAAAGGGAGGGGGACCACAGGAACGCTTATCGAGCGGGCGGGACCAGCTCGGGCCTTGAGTTGGACCCTTCTCATCAGCGTACCATTCCGGACCACGTAACGGGGGGCCATTTGGAGTACCTTGACCATCAGTTGGGCGTCCAAAGCAAGGGCGCCCGACTCGAGGAACGCGATTAACGCTTGGATCCACGGGGTTCGGCGTTGCTCTTCCTTGAATCGCTCAGGGTCCAGGCCGAACACGTCCACCGGCGACGACGCCGTCTGGCCCGCGTCGTCGAGGGGCGGGTTGTCGTCGTCGTCGTCGTCGTCTTCAGGCACCTCGTCGACGACGTCGTCGACCGTGGCTCCGAGGTGGTCGGGGACGTCATCTCCTTCGTCAGGAGGATCAGCAGAAGCAGGGGGCTCCCCGACTGTGTTGAGAGCGTCCATGGCGGCCCTCGTGGCTTAATCCAGCGCTCCTCCAGGTCGCTCCGTCGCAGTAGGGGAGGATTCGATCAGAGAGCTCGGCGGAGGAGCCTCCCCGACTGGGACAGGACCCTCGCTCGGCGGAGTTGAGTCGTCGTTGAGGAGGTCGGAGATGGTCAAAGCGCAGATCGTCTCCGAGTGAAGCCTGGACAGCCCGTCAGCGTGGCCCATCGACGTACCCGGCTTGTGGTACACCTTGAACCGGAGTTGAGATAGCTCCATCGCCCAGCGCGCTAGCTTAGCGCTCGTGGTACGATTGACTTCACTAAAGACCCAGGTCAGAGTCTTGTGGTCAGTGAAGAGGTCGAACTCGGTCCTATCGAGGTAGCACCTGAACTTGCGAGTCGCCAAGACGATTCCCCAGCATTCGATCTCGGACGTTCCGTCCGTCTTGTTAATCCAATTTCGCTCAGATTCAACCAATAACTAGCTAGCGTAAGCTACGACTCGCTCCCGCCCGTCCACTGTCTGCATCAGGCAGGCTCCTACGGCGAGGCGAGAAGAGTCGACGTAGAGCTTAAATCTTTTCGAAAAGTCAGGATAGACCAGGATAGGGGGTTCCACCAGACGTCGTTTCAGTTGTAGGAACGCCGCTTCGCAGTCAGCGTTCCACGCGAAGTCCGTACCCTTGACCTTTAACCGTTCGATTGGGGCAGAGATCGCAGCGTATCCAGGGATGTAGCGGCGGAAGTAGCTGGTTAACCCTAGGAACGCTCGCACCGTGTGCAAGTCGTGAGGACGGGCAATGTTCATGACGGCCTTCACCTTTTCAGGGTTTGGTAGAATACCTGTCGAGGTCACGATGTGGCCCAGGAACGCCACTTGGTCACGTCCCCACCGGCACTTTTTCATCTTCAACTGAAGCCGGTCGCTCTGAAGCGTTCCAGCACTTGTCGTAGACGCACGAGATGGGTAGGGAAGTCAGTGCTGAAAACGACGCAGTCGTCGAGGTACACGAGGCAAGTCCTCCACTTCAAATCAACAAGCACATTCTCCATTAAGCGTTCGAACGCCGGAACAGCGTTACATAGCCCAAAGGGCATCACTAGCCACTCGATGAGGCCATACTTACACGTGAACGCAGTCTTCTCCACACTGCCAGCATGCATAGGGACATTCCAGTATCCGGACGCTATGTCCATTGTCGAAAATAGTTTAGCTCCACGTAACACGTCCAGAATATCATCAATTAGAGGCATTGGGTAACAGTCCTTGATAGCGACGGCGTTCAAACGCCGGTAATCGACGCAAAAACGGATTCCGCCGTCAGGTTTGCGGATCATCAAAACAGGACTCGCCCACGGGCTCGTAGACGGACGCACGATGCCTAGTTCGAGATATTGTTGAATCTCTGTTTCCATTACGTCTCCTTTCGCATTAGACACGCGGTACGGCCGTTGTTTAATCGGCGGATGCGTTCCAGTATCGAGAGAGAACTCCAGCAAGTCGGTACGTCCGGGTTTAAGGGACGACTCGACAAACATGTCGCGAAAGTCGCCCAGCAGGGAACGGAGGAGCCCTTGCTGTTCGTCTCCGAGCTTCGAATCGGTAAAGTCAGCGTCTAGTTCAGCCTGGTAGGCTTCGTCCAGGCCGGGCATAGGATCCTTCGGGGGGGGGGGTCCTTGTTCGCACTCGTAGCTCCAATCACAGCGTCCAGGTCAGGATGCGCCTGCGACTCGCGCTGGTCCGAGTGTGACGACACCGCAGACGAGGTCCCCATAGAACTAGTAGTCGAGAACGCCGAGTCCGGAACGACGGTGGCGGCTGCTAGTGCCGTACCCTTCCGAATGACGAGATCCTCGTAGGAAGTATTACAAATTTCCACAATAGTTTGTCCCTCCTGGACCGAGCACAGAGTCCGGGCTACCTTCAGGTGGGGGTCCAGTTCAGGAAGACCCTCAATCAGCACCGTAGCGTTCTCGGGGGCACGTCCCATGACGTTGGCAACCACTAGAGCTTGTCCGCCAGGGCAAATTCGTACGGTCGACGCCACTCGTGAGACGTACGTTTCTTCAACTCGGGGAGTTCCCAGAGGGATGGACTCACCGGAGCCCTTCAACATCATCAGCCCTTCCTCCACGTCGATAACTGCTCTGAAGTCCTTGAGCGTGTCGGTGCCGAGGATGGCATGCACATGCAACTTCTCGACGACAGCGAACGTCTGTGATCGAGTCACCGTACCCAGACGTAGGGGTAGGTCGATCTCACCTCTAATCTTTAGTGGGAAGCCTGTAACGCCGTTCAGACTTCCTTCGTAGGGTCGTAGAGGGGCATTCGCAAGGCCGATCTGCTTCAGGACCCGGGCGTCCACCAAGCTCGCGATGGCGCCCGTGTCCACGAGTAGTTCAGCAGACATGTCCGCTATCGTGCCTCCCGAAATTGCTTCAAACCCACCCACAGAACAAATCACTCGTTTCCCATCGGGGACAGGCTGGTTTGCGTCCGTCTCGGAGGGGTCCTCGTGCCTAGAGTCGTCGGGGACCTCTACGAGGCCGGGTTTCGAGGCTCTCGGCTGGTCGGAGAAGTCTCTCACGACGCACACATAATTCAACACGTCATCCTCATCCTCCACGTAGGACACATTCAATCCCAGCGCCTCGGAACGATCGGCGGACAAAGAGGTGTGATCGAACCGCACTCGTCGTACAGGAGGGGGGGCGGTCAGGTGCCTCGCTCGCGGAACGGTGACACCAGCAGACTCTTTGTCGGTCGAGTCGCTTACGCCGTACCAGCCGCGCCTCCTTGCCATACCCTTTGGTAATTTCCGTCAGTATCGAATCAAGCACGCTGTCACCGAGTACACCAGCCAACTCCAGTACGAGCTCGCGAGCACGGTTCTTTCGCTCTTCGGGCGTGAATCGAGAGGTGGACGAGGGGGTAGGAGGGTACGTTTCAGGATAATGACACTGAGGGCACCTTACCTCACTCCGAGCCTCCTCTTCCATTACCAGAGCGCACGTTACGGAGCGTACCAAGCTCCGTAGCCTGAAAGGTAGTCCGGGCGTACCCTCGTCCGTGGCATCCTCCGGCGGGGTTGCTCTTGAAAAGGAGACACAAATGTTCTTCGAAACTTCAGCCTCGCTCACGAGGGCTGCTTTTGGCGCCTTCGCCGGTCGCACGGAAGCGACTCGCACTTCATATTCCACTTCCCCAGTCTTTAGGGGGCCGGCGGCGGTTACGGCTCCAGGGGAAGGAGCTTCCTTCCTGAAGTCTCGGTTTGCTCGTATTGCTTCATTAGAGGCCGCCAGCGTGCGCCCGTACCATTCGATCCAGTATTCGGGCGTGGAGAACTCCCCAGGCGAAGCCTCGCGTGTACGTTCCAATACCTCCACGGGAAGCTGAAGCAAGCCACTCAATTCCTCCATCGTAGGTTCGCGAGCCCTCGCAGTGTTTAGAGCCACCTTCTTCTTCAATTCGATCTCATCCAAGGGGAACAGGCGTTCTTCTATTTCTTTGTCGTACTCCTCGAGCTCTGGCTTCACTCGAGGGGAAGCGTTCTCCTCTAGAGCGTCCAATTCGTCCTTCGAGAATAGCCGGCAGTGCTAAGGAAGTACGCTCTCGCGGGCTACAGAGGACGCTCCCTCGGTGTTGGTATCGTTCTCCTCACTCTGTCCGTCAGAGTTCGGCGGGGTAGTCAGGGGCCCCTCGGCGGGTCCCTCGTGGGGCGGGGGCACTTTCCCCACATTCTCGACGGGCAGCGGCCCGCGTTCCGTAGTCACTCCATTATTCACAGTTTCAATCTCAATAGGGTGGTTCTCCAAGCTGTGGCAGTTCTCTCCATTACACACATTAATTGAGCTACAAGTGGTAGCCTCCTCTTCCCCGGCAGTGGCCGACTCAGTAGTTGTAGTAGTTGTTTCTTCCGGCAGATCTTCAATTGTAGTACCTTCGTCAGTGCCGAGTGCGGCAAGTGTCTCAGAAGAGGCCGGTTCATCATCATCATCTTCGTTCTTGTCTCCAGGGGAACACTCATCCCCTTCACGGTAGTCACAGGAGTCCTCGCTCAAGACGGACTCTTCTTCCAATCGAGCATTCCCCTCAGCTTCGGGGAGCTCCTCACCCACGCCTTCGAGCGTGGTGCATTCTTCTTCATCATAGCGTTCTTGGCGCCCAACCTCCTGGGGCCGAGAAGCTTCCACTTCTTCATCGTTCTCCACGGTACAGTCTCCACTCCACTCATCACTCCAATCTCAATCCTGAGCGGCCTCGGCCACTCCACTTCCTTCGGGTACGCCCCAGTCTTCAGCACCGGTCTTTAGAGAGACTCCGGCAGCGTACCCCCCCCCCCCCCAGTGTCGTTCCACGGGCGAGAGGGAGGAGCGACATTCTCCTCCCCTCCCTCATGTCCCCTTCATTGCTGGGCAGGAGTCGGGCCTTGACCAGTGGCGCTCGCGGGAGCGTCCTGGGCCTTCGTCTGCATAAAAGCCTTCATCGTGGGGCACTGGGCGGCGTAGTGGTCTGGGCTATTGCAAGCCCAGCATGCCCGAGATCCTCCCGGACGGCGAGATCCGTACGTACTCCCTCCATTTCCCATACTGCGCTGGGGAGACTCACACTCGGGGCCAACGTGACCCTTCTGCTTGCAGTGAGGGCAGGTAGCGTTGGCCCGGCGGCAGTTGATCCTGCTGCACCCTAGTAGGTGGCACCTTCCACACACGGTACGCCCATCCTGGGTGTACATGTCGGGTCCCTGGTGAATGCCACGCACGGAACTCGGGGGTACGTTAGCAGGCGTACTCGGCGCGTAGTTCTGAGAGGGTGGAGGAGATCCTTGGTTGTCGTACGCGGCAGCGGCGTAGTGGGAGTCGTACGCTGCGGCCACATGGTTGGAGCGACGTGGCGAACGAGGAGACTGAGCCAGCTCCTTCTGCTGTTGGAGGATCAAGTTCTGATTGGCCTGGAGAAGCTGCATCATCTGGGCCAACAACGGACCCTCAGCCGACGCCGTCTTAGACGCACTACCGACCACGTCAGCGAAGTCCGCATCGTCCTCCACAGGAATGTGCATGTTCTTGTAGAGAAGTACGGCCACGGCCTGTTGAATGGAGTTCACCATGGCCGTGCTTAGCGCCGTTTTCCATTCCTTGTTCCTCAAACCAGAGAGGAAGTACTGGTACCTCATCCGGGGATCGAAGCATTGGGCCTCGTCGCACAAACCTTGAATTAAGTCGCCCCACACCTCTGCCGACATGCCCTTGGAGCGTTTCGTGTTCTTCAGGCGTTCGATCATTTGTAGAGGCGTCAAACAGATGAACTGGTTGTGAAAGCGAATTCTCAACGTTTCAAAGTCCTCGATACGTGAGTACATCCACCATTCTTCCCCCGACTTGCCCTTCAAGCACTCGCGGAACGCACTAAGGCGTAAGGGTTCGTCCAGTCCGACCGTGGCTCTCACAAAAGCGTCCCAGAACGCTCGAGCCTTGTCGACCGTGGTGTTATCAGAATAGAACGGTTGTATCATGCGTACAGCGTTCTTGATGTGCTGAGGCATACCTCCGAACCTGTAGGTCGTCGCTGCAGTCCCTGTAGTCGGGGTAGGTACGTTCCGCGATGGAGGCGCGCTACCCGACGAAGGCATCGTGGAGGTCGGAGGAGGAGCGTTCTGCTTGTCCTTGGGAGTCACAGCGTCTTGTAGAGCGAAACCCCCATAGGCGGCGATAGTCGTACGCATTCGAGGCGAGGGGCCCGGAGTCTGCGGCGTCGCGGCCCCTCCGTAGACGGGCGAGGTGGTCCAGGTAGGCATAGTTGGTTGTAATGGCGCCGCCGATTGAGGGGGCGGCGAAGAGTACAGCCCTCCCCACGTGGGTCCGAAGTTGGAGGCTTCAGCTCCAGTCGGCTGGAAGTGGACCCCCGTCGTCTGCGGTGACGAGATCCGCAGCACTTGACTGGCGTCCCCGGGAGTGGACTCGTAAGGGGCGAATCGGCTGGTTCCTCTAGCGGCAGCTTGCGCAGACTGAGGCCTCTCATCAGTCCATGAGGGCTCGGGAGATTGAGGGGTCTGTCGACTAGCGATCTCCATAGCCCTTTGTAGTACGCTCCTTGCCGCAGCTAGCCCTTCCGGGGTGGACATGTCGGGCACGGGTAAGTCAGGCCGAGCCGGGTTAGTCGCGATCGCACTCGGGGTTAGGGAGGGGTCTAAGACTGTAACTTAAAAGATTCTTAGACCCCTTTTGCCACCAACGATACTCTAGCAAATAACTTTTTTAAAAGCGCCGTTTCCGCACGTTGGAAATTCTGCTACCGAATGCCCTCCTAAAATTTTAGGTGAGCACTCTTTAGCAGAATTTCATATTTGATATTAAAATGTTTAGAGCATTGTTTGTATTAATAAAACTTAACCTAAATTACGCACAAAACAATCCTGTAAGATAATAAAGTATTGTACTGTAGACAAATACAGGATTTCGCTTTATTTTTAAGAGCAGATAGCGCAAGATATAATGCCAACAAAAAAACAGCTTAATTAAGCTTGGTGTCCCGTACGAGGACAGGACGGGGTCGTACCAGTCGACCGCGTCGTTGTTATTGATCTTTAGACACTTTTCAATGACACATCGCTCAGCAACGTTCGGGCAGCGTACATGTAAGCTTAGCGTCGATAGTCCCGACCTGAGCCGCTCAAATTCCCATCCGCTCAGTGAGCAGATGGGAATTTCTCACTTCCGTACCAGGTGTTATTTTGGAAGATGCAAGACGCGCTGTGCTAATGGTATTCAGTGAATACTATTCACTCCAGTACTACTGTAGTATAAGCTATTGTGTTATTGTCAATAACACATCGCGTCTTGCATCTTCCAAAACACCACCTGGTACGGTGTGTTACTTCTCCCATGACGAACCTGGCCGGTTCGTCAACATGGGTTGAAATCGCGTTGAGCAATTAGCAATTATTGTGCTTTGCACACTTTTTGTCACTTTCGGTTGTATCTCGTTCGAGTTGTCAGCGTTTCAGAAATCATATCGTACTCGAGCCCGACTTGCAAACAATCGATGGGCTATTAATTAACGCTGAACCCACTTTCTACAGTGAGGGACCCAAGTGAAATCGCTGTCAAACCATAGATTAAAGCAAATAGATGCGCTTAGTTTCACTGGCAGTATACGGTCGCGCAAGCTTTCACAATTCAGCTCATGCAGCATCATCAGCACAACAACGGAAGCTGCTGTCTTACTGAAATTGGAGCACGATAAAATACGTTGTGCTGTACTTGGGGCTGTGCGGGGGCCGAGATAGCGATCGAGTGGAGCGCCTACTTCGCAGCCGCACCAGCTGCCCCGTGGACTGGCAAGCTATACGGTACATGTATACATATACTTGTAAGCAAGAACATGTTCTAACGTTAGAACATGTTCTTGCTTAATTTTAAAGCAGGGGGTGCACAAGTTGTGCAAGTGTAATCGCGCGAAAACCAGGCTACATGTTGCCAGAATGTTGCCAAGCTGGATGTTGCCCGACTGTTGCCAAATGCAAACAAACAAACCGACGCTTCTGGGCCGCCTAACGTTCTTCGAACTGCGAACACAGTTCTTCAAGCTGCGAACTCAACGATATCTGACATTTACTACGTACTGTAGTAGTATATTTCTTTCTGATCACTGTAATTGAAACGCAAATACAGTGTCTTCCTAAGACTCGAGTTTCTCGCGGCACAAGTTTTCATTAGATCTGAATATTTCCCTTCAGGAAATTCTTGTATTCAGTCCTAAAGCGCTGGTAATCACCACCACCGTAGCCAGCCTTCTTCATCCTTTCGGCGAGGGTCGCCTTATCGACACCCAAGCCTTTCCACGTTGCGTACGCTTCGATACGTTTGGCATTGCCGGCCATGGTAAGATCATCGTAAAACTGCGCGTTTCCGACCGTTTCATCGACCAACTTTTTCACCTGCTTTTTACTCAGGTTTTCAGCGCCTCCGGAGAGCTTGGGGCCGAAACTGAACCAGTTATTACCACCTCTCGCTTCTTCTTCGTTGCCCTCAGCTACGGGAGTGCGTAGGAACCGTTTGTCGTCGTGCTGGGCTTCATTCGGAGAATGAACTGCATCCGGAGCAGTCGCCGGGTCAGCTATAGTGGCGGTGGCGGCAGATTGCGCGATGCAGCCAGCGTATAGCGTAGCCACAATGGCAGCGAGCGCGGCAGAGCGTAGATTCATGTTTGTTCTTGAGTCGTGGATGCGTCAAAGGTCGAGTTAGGAGCTGGTGTCTTGAGGGCTACAGAGCAAGTTGCGGAATGATCGATTGGGGGGGACTAGCGGGGAACCGGAGGTTGGATGGCTCTGATGCCTCTGAATACTGTACCGGTATGAACTTCATGTGTCAGCAATGCTGACTCAGCATGAGTAGGGTAGGTAAGTACCGGTACCGTGCATCTGTTGTCGACCTGCACTTTATTTGCATGATGTCCCGTCGAACAACATGAGCAGGTGCCTGAATTTTATACATTTACTGTGCGTATTTCGTCCAGCTGTTCGAATGGAGTCCAAAGGCTTTGGCAACGGTGTCGATGTTTCTTCTACCGTATTAATACAGCACTGCATCATAATAAGCATTTTGGGCGAAGTCGAAGACCAAGCTTAATTAAGCTGTTTTTCTGTTGGCATTATAATATAACAATCCTGTAAGATAATAAAGTATTGTACTGTAGACAAATACAGGATTTCGCTATCTGCTCTTAAAAATAAATCGAAATCCTGTATTTGTCTACAGTACAATACTTTATTATCTTACAGGATTGTTTTGTGCGTAATTTAGGTTAAGTTTTATTAATACAAACAATGCTCTAAACATTTTAATATCAAATATGAAATTCTGCTAAAGAGTGCTCACCTAAAATTTTAGGAGGGCATTCGGTAGCAGAATTTCCAACGTGCGGAAACGGCGCTTTTAAAAAAGTTATTTGCTAGAGTATCGTTGGTGGCAAAAGGGGTCTAAGAATCTTTTAAGTTACAGTCTTAGATCCCTCCCTAACGTCGTTGTTATTGATCTTTAGACACTTTTCAACGACACATCGCTCAGCAACGTTCGGGCAGCGTACATGTAGCGTCGATAGTCCCGACCTGAGCCGCTCAAATTCCCATCCGCTCAGTGAGCAGATGGGAATTTCTCACTTCCGTACCAGGTGTTATTTTGGAAGATGCAAGACGCGCTGTGCTAATGGTATTCAGTGAATACTATTCACTCCAGTACTACTGTAGTATAAGCTATTGTGTTATTGTCAATAACACATCGCGTCTTGCATCTTCCAAAACACCACCTGGTACGGTGTGTTAGTTCTCCCATGACGAACCTGGCCGGTTCGTCAACATGGGTTGAAATCGCGTTGAGCAATTAGCAATTATTGTGCTTTGCACACTTTTTGTCACTTTCGGTTGTATCTCGTTCGAGTTGTCAGCGTTTCAGAAATCATATCGTACTCGAGCCCGAATTGCAAACAATCGATGGGCTATTAAATGCAGGAGCTGCTATAGTAAAATTAAGTATAGGCGGTGGTTCATGGCCAACGAATCCGACTTATTAATAGATCTAGTTTGGCACTTTCCCAGTGTACCATTTGCAACTTGACTCCTGCATCATGACCTGATCGAAAAACCTGCGCTGACACCCTGCAGCACGTCAGCCAGCAAGAGTGGGGCTGGTGGTGCGTGAGCTCGGCGATGACTGGAGCCTGTAGTTGGCCACGGGCCACAGCTAGATTGTCTTTGCCCCACGATTTATATTAATAAATCGTGCGTGATTTAGAGGAAAACATGTGTACGAATTAGAGTTCTAAGCAGTGCGGCAAATTGGCTGCAAAGCACATTAAGGCTTTGCTTAATGGGCTACTAGTGGAGCGATTCCCGCAGCAGTCTGTGACAAGTCTGTTTCCTCATTCGCCCGAATTTGGCTTGGACGAGCGTCTTTAAACGCGTCCCAAGAACGTGTCTTCTCCACCTGTGGCTTCGTCATGAACTGAGTTCGCGCCGAACAAGAGCACGGATAACGACCGTGCAGAAATGCAAGTTCTGTTGAAGCCCAACGCGCTGAGGCCCGTCGTCGGCTGCGGTCTTCAAGGACGACGCTTAAGGTTCGACACCCAGTACTTGACAGTACTATAGTACTACCACTGCAGTAGATGATACGTCTCCAACTCGGAGCAACAATGGTGCTTGGCCATCCTCTTTGCGATGTTCATACAATACTTGCCACCGAGCCCTCCGCCCCGCCGACGCCAACTGCCCCGCCCCATGCCGAGCCTTCCCACCCCTTCAAGTGCTTGCGACCCACCGAGTGCTCCGCCCGCGCTGCCTCGTCAGTTGCTGTCATGCACTCGACGGTAACTGAGCGGGGCAGCGCGGACGGAGCACTCAACACAGTTGAGCGGCGGCGGGATGGAGAAGTTGACGGGGGCAGAGGCGGCAGTGGCGGCTGAAGACTTGGCCGCGGGGCTCGGTAGCAGCTCGGTGGCAACGAGCGTGCGTTTACATGTTTCCGGTAACCAACCGCTTACGGATATGTCGCCAGGGGTTTGCAGTAACCTTACTGGCACTTTTTCTCTGTTACTGACAGTAAATTTGCCATTGCAGCATCCTAAACTACTGTAGTACTTAGTAATATTGATGGAGGCGGGGCGGTCAATCCCCCGCTAGTTGGTGTATCCCGCGACCGCACCACACAATCACCCCGTGGGACGAAGGGGTGTCACCCCCAACAAGGTGGGGTGTCGCCCCTATGGCAGCGGGATACAGCGGGACAAAACAAATAAAAACTCGGGCGCTGATTGGGTAAGACACATCCCATCCCGCATCCCGCAAGATATACTACTACTACTATAATACTATCCGACTCTTAGCTATTTCTCTGAAATTTATTTCAGAGCTAAGGAGGGATCCGAGCGGACGTCTTATTCCTCAAAAACGCTATGACCTGGTAATTTATGGGTGATAGATGATATTAGTTCATAGAGGTCTCGTGGAAAAACCATGTACCTGTATGTACTCTACAGTTATTAGAGGTCTTTAGCAAAACCGAAAACAGCATCATTTCGGATCAAACATCTGCTCAACCCACCACGAACAGAAACTTTTGATCGTTAACTTCATATGGAACCGAAAACAACAGCAGATTTTTACGGTACGGCTCCTCAAAGGTACGGATTCTCTGCCGTCGCTAAAAGCGAGGTTCGCCCGGCTTAATTCTTGGCATCACTTGCTGCCACTGAAATCAAACTTCGCAGATGCAAGCTGCACAGACCTTCGCTGAAGAGCAGCTAAGTAACTTGGTTCGTTCGCTCTCGTTCACGAGGTGTACCCCGCCACTACAAGAGCACCTACTTGCTGCAGCGGTGGCATCGAGCCCAACAAGCTCGCAGTCTGAAGTCCTGAAGCGATGCTGCTGTGCTTGATGGGGCTTATTTTCAAATGAACTGTTCGGTGCCCTAACTTGTACGGATGCATATCGTTATCTTTAGAATGACATCGAAGGGCACTAACCGAAAATACACCTTGGTGTAAATCAACCGAGAACATCTGGTCCGGTGCCTCGAAAGTTCGATCGAACAGAACATAGGATAAGAAGTGCTAAAGACCTCTATTTTCATGAATCATAATACCCTCTGAATATGATAAATTACTGGGATGTTGCTTGTAACGTCCACCTCGTCTAGGTACGAGATATGGAGGTTGTGCGAAGGGATCATCCGTTGTGCCTCCATCTGGATCAAACGCATAGGCTAATTTATAGTTTGGTTATTAATAGTTTTACTAAGATAACAAGTACTGATATGGTTTGCTGCTACTTCGTTCACGCGGTGCTCCCAAGTGCCCCAACCAGTTTAGACAGCTTCATTGAGGCGTGTCGACTGCGAAGTGCAGTTGAGAAGAGGAGTACTAGGAAGGGACATGTCAAACACCAAGTATTTGAGCTCCAAGCTCCCCAGAAGATAGGCATCAAGCCACCAAGAACTACGTCAACTGTGGCAACATCGAGTAGGCAGTGCCTAAACAATATGCATGTACTAGGCCTTTATAGTTAGCGAATAACATAAGTAAAGATTCTCTTCCGTCACTTCATTCGCGTGGTGCGTCCCTAAACTAAAGTGCATTTAGATCTGGTATTTGCATTTGAAACACAGTGACTGGCGCGATGCAGATGGTGCGGCTGCGAAGCAGGCGCACCAGATGCCCCTCTTGGTCAAAGGTTTGTGAATACGAAGAGAGGTAAAACCACTGGTGGTGGTAGAGAAAAAATGTAGTATCGTGGACAACAAGCGATACAGTTTCCAGCAACTTTCTTAATTTCAGAGCTTCATCGTGCGAAGCGCGACTTTGTATCAATACTACTACTCTAGTATATCGGCTTTGGCGATAGTAGTATCACTACTAATATACCAAATATTAGTACTACTAATGTACCCCTGTCGGTGTCTAGCATAACATCCGCTTGTTTTCCTCCATGCGTCTTAGTTCCTGGCGATTATGGCTCAGAATTAGCTTGGCCCTTGTCCGTAGCGGACTCATCACGAAGGATCCTATTGAGAACACGCGTTCTTGGAACGCAGTCGAACAGCCCCCAGCACCAGCCTAACCAGACGCGTGCATGTTTCGCGACTATGGACAATGTGATCCGGAATACCGCTTGGGGTCCCTCATTCTTCAGCTTGTGCGAGATCAATCAGAGTATGGTCGCTCGAGCACGAGATTCCGGATGTGTTGAGCTTTTGGGGATTGATGTCAGTGTTGAAGAACCTGCTGACATACAGAAACCGGTGTTCGCAATAGAAGAAGACGACTAAATATCAACAACGGGAGTGCTAACTTTTTGAGAGAGTTTAACGTCTTGCTCTGTGTAAAGCTCGTTACTACATAACTGATGTACCCTTTGAAGATTGGAAACAACAGTAGGGCTAATAGCTCTACTATCGATACTTTTTCTCGCTACTATTCAAGTAACACTACTATTCGGCTCAGGCACCAGTGCTATACCATAACACTACTATCGCCATTATTCTGGAATCAACTACCAATCCCTGGCTCAGGCAAGTCCCATGCGAGCGCGAGGTATAAGAGCGCGTCGCTGCAAAAGTGTGAAAGCGCTGCAAGAATCAAAACGTGTCGATTTAGAAATGCCCCCGAACCCTTGTGTTTTCAGCCTTCAGCTGAATGAATACTATTATAAAAGATGATCCGGAGCGGTGCTCCGGGAGAGTGCACAGAAAACGATAAAACCTAGTTGGTTGAAGTGCAATGAAAAGTGAGCTGTACTGTACGCGCGCAGATCAGATACGGGGTATAATTATGGCCAAAGATCGATAGTAGGTCGCATTTTGCCTAAAAGGTGGGGATAACTTAGGCTAATGTTACCAATATTTAAGTATTAGCTCAGATTTGAATGGATAATAAGCACTGGTTCGCCAGTGGAACTCTTTTACAATTCATCCCTCCCGCGTCGGTGGAAAGTCGCACAAGCAGCTTTGACGATCAAAGCAGCTGCAGTAACAACGAAGGTGAGGTGCGCCACAGCTATTAATATATATTGTTTGACACCGATCTCATGATCGATAGTAATTGCACAATATTCACTAATATAGTAATACTGATCTTCTAGGTTTGGATGGGTAGATCAGTCTGCATGGCGTTAATAGAATATTGGCGTTAATAGAATATTGGAGCGATTCCCGCAGCCGTTTCGGATGGAACAGATCCAAGACCCAGGAAGAAACGAGCAGAAAAAGGGCGGTAACAAACGTCTGAGCCAATCAAAAGTCTGTGCGAGGGGGGTACCCCCCTCGCACAGACTATTTTGGGAATCTCAGACTTGTCACAGACTGCTGCGGGAATCGCTCCATTACTATATTAGTTTGGCTGAGAATAGCTCTAATATTTGATTCTGCTAATGGTATTAATAATTTATTCTGCAAATGAATACGCGTATTATTATGTCGTATAGTGTGAGAAAAAAGTGGTCAAATAGAGATGATGTATGCTACGAGCTTCGGCAATAGGCTCAGCGTCGGTGCTTTAACAGGTTCGACCTCGTCACAACAACCACCTCTGTCGAGGTGTCAGCAGGTATCTGGGCTCTCCTCGGTGACAACAGCATTGATGGCAGGGTCTTGTGCCTGTTCATTTTGATTAACAATATATATATATATATAATACCGTCACGAGTATATTTTATCGTGCCTGTACATGAAGCACTTTCATACTTTGGATGGCTGTTACAAGTTGTATTTAATAATACAAACCAGTACGATAGTATTTATACTAACGTTAGTATAATACTACTACTACTGTTTCCACTACCTGTACCTTGGAGAGCTGTCAACACCGACAGCTAAGCCACTGTTGACTCAACAGTGGCTCACTCTGCAATTCCCCTCGGAATGGGCACGGGGATTTGCACTCAAGGACAACAGCGGCGCCACACTGCGCCGGGACCCGCGAAGACTCACTGGTAGCTATGACGATGGAGCCTGGGTCTCCGCCGGAGGGACCCGGTACACCGCCTTGGCCTCCAGGCAACTCACGCTTGGATAAGAGCGACGGAAGGATTGACACTAGGGCTGGCAGCGGAGCGCGATTCACCCACGTCCACCAGTTCCACAATCGCAGGAAAGTGGTCCATACCACTCGAACCAACGACCGCGTCTGCCGCTGCGACACCATCGGACGAGCGAGACGACGATGGGAACGTGACGAACAAACCGGTCTAAGGTGCAGGAGCAACGGCTCTGCCAGCTCGCAGTTATGCAGCGGCGGTCACCAGTGGACGGAGTCCTACGGCAATTCCAACGTTGCCGAAGTTATCCGCATACTGGATGCCCCAACAACAACGGCAATTATTGGAGACGCTGGGGCGATACTGGGCGCAGCAACACGAAACCCACATGACTGCAGACGTGCTGGAGATGAGACGAATCGCCCCGACGGAATCGGAAGTACGGAAGGACGATGCCATTCGCTCACTTACGGAGCAAGAAACAAAGGTCCTGCTGGCCTACTTGGGAGGACAATTGGAGCTCCCCCGTACGCCCAATTTTCTTAAGGCGACAATGCCACTGCTACGAAGGGCAATGCTAGAACAATTCCATGAAACCCACATGGAGGTGACGCTCATGGATGCGGTCCCACCGAGGGCCGATCTACGGCGCGACATGACCCACTTGGCAATCTGTGCGCAATTGTACGAGGCAAACAGCGATTTCCAACGTGGCAGACAATTGATCGACCGCTTGATGGACGACATCAAACTAATGCAATTTGACGGGATACAAGCACTCAAATGTGTCTTCAACTCGAGGAGGCTGGCTGAACGGTACAGTGAGATAACTCTGTATCTCCGCGGGGACTGTATTACGCTAGACGACACTGAGTGCTCAAAGCAGCTATTAGCTGACGGGTTTTTTTCACCGGTGCATATTTAGAGGATATACGCGGTGAAGGTGCTTGGAGCAGATGCCATCGGGCTGGCCGCACTACTGGCTGCACTACAGCGTATTCCTGGGGTGATCATTGTGGATGCCGAGCGTGCTCGAGGGGATTCGACAACACGCGAAGACACGAGACACGTACTGTTGCGCTTCGATACAGAGCATTGCCCGGCGGATCTAAAGGGCGTCACCAACATTGACATCGGTGAGCCGTCAGTCGTCATCCATCATTATTTGCTGCACAGCAGACCGCCGTGCACACGGTGCTACTCGCCGCGACATACGGCGGGTTATTGCAAAGTGAAGCAGAACCAATTAGCGCGAGTGCGCATGAAAAGAAAGAGGGTATTCACCGGGGCAACTGCACCTCATCACGTCGGGGAAGCTGTGCTGTACGAGCACACGGACAACGACAGCCTCAATGGTTTCTCGGCCACGCTGGAAGCGGAGCTCACGGACCGGGCGAAGGCCGGGGAGGAGAGCACAAAGGAGGCTCGACTTGCTCATGTAGTGACCCCGGATACAATCGGCACGAAGCCAGCTCCAACAAAGCCAGCAGCAAACCAGCCAGTTGAAGCGATTGTCGGAGACGCTGCCCAGACAGCGGCAGATGATGGTTATCAGTTGGTCACTAGACGCCAACCCCGCAAGCAGCCCTCGGTCCCTACCCCACCCGGCAAAACAACGGCGAGCAACATCTCAACTGCAACCCCTCTGGACCGCTCGAAGGCGATTTCTATTCGGACAGGAGGGGTGGCACGGGGCAACCGCTCCCAAGTGGCAAGGGCTTCAGGTGGAAATGTGACGAAGCTCCCCCAGATTTCTGGGAGAGTTCCTCAAGCATCTGTCAGTGACCACTCTCAGACGAGAATCACTTGTGATTGGCCAGAGCTGAACCCAACGCCCGCCATGCCACCTTCAACTGGCTTGAGATAATTTGAAGTGAAGTGGGAAATGACCCAATCATGCTGGGAGATGACTCAGCCAGATCACACTGATGACAACGGAGTTTAAGCGACGACACTTCGGAGCTGCTGAGCATTGGACGACCGCGGGCTAAGTGTGACCGAGCTGCTCGCGCCTCAGTGAGCTCTTGCTGAGCTCGAACGTGGCGAGCCCAACCTCATCCGCTCTCAGTCTGAAGCAATGGAGCGACCCCGATGTGCTGGAAGTCGACAAGTCACACATGACTGCGCTCGTCCTGCTTTGATGAATCACTCGCTGAGCTCGGAAGTGGTAAGAACAATGGCATCTTCGCTCTGCTCGAAGCGCCTAGGTCAAGCGTAGCTGATCTCGGGCAACCTCAGCAGTGAGTCGCCGAATTCAGGAGACATAGCTTTGTGGATGGTGAGTCTCAGCGGGAAGGTGTCCGCCCCAGTTACGATGGAGTTCAACTGTTGCAGAGGTGTGCGCACGAGCTCAGCAGATCATCTTGGGTCTCAGCGGATAGCTTAGGACCTCAGCGAAAGTGGACGCTGATGGACGCTGACTTTGAAGGTGTTGGTGTGGATCTTATGTGAGCCCAAGGGGTCTTGGATAGTTACCGACAGATGGCAGAACGGTCGCCACACGCTGGAGGGTCGCGTCATCAGATGATGACCGGGAATAAATCAGCTGTGACACCAGTTAGTGAACCCAGATGACTCACCTTGACCAGCCAATGAGAAGCCCGAGATCTACTACTCATCGATGAAGCATCACGGAGTCACTTCCTGACGTCGCTGGACTCTTCTGAGCTCGGCCAGTCATTGGCCAGACTCATGTTGAAACGTCGCTCACCGTTGGCTTGCTGGCAGCTCGTAAGACGATATCTTTCTTTTCACCTTTGTTCGGGTGAGCTCCGAAGGAAGTCGAGCCCCCCCCCCCCCCCTTGATAGGTCTTTGTTTGCATGTGTAAAATATCAATCAGAATCGAATTTTCCCCGAAGTCCACAGCGTTAAGTTTGCTGCTGCGGAAAAGGGTGTCTTAGGAGAATCCATCCGAACTCAGGCCCCATATAGACCTTTTGGGTGTACCTCGGTGTGAAGGGGTACCCATTAGACTATTTCATATTCCCTTACGCGTTGGCAGGCCGACTAGGCGGTTGTACCTAGAGCGTATTTCGTATTTTTTTCTGGCGCTGAGCTTGGGACCCTGCTTTCCCCGCTCAACCGTGTCGTCTACGCCAAGACGTGGTGCGCGGAAGTCCCAGGGTAGAGACGAGAACCCTGGATCAAGACAGGCTCAATCCGAGCCAATTTCTCGGAGCCACCCTAGGTCGGGGGGCGAGTGAAGACCTGTGTACGCGGCGCTCAATTGGAGTGCCGCGCGGAAGTCCCAGGGTGCAGAGGCGACAACCCTGGATCAAGACCGACTCAACCCGAGCCAACTCTCGGAGCCACCCTAGGTCGGGGGGGGGGGGGGGGGGGGGGGCGCCTGGAGGAAGAGAAGAAGCAAGGAAGACCGGGTATGTGGTCTTTGTGTGGAGTCGTGTCTACATTTGGAAAACCCCGGGGCAAATCGGGTCACGACACGTGCAGACGAAGGCCTGTTAAGCGGCGCCGGTTAAAACGTCCCTAAAAAGTGTTCTAAAAGTGTTCTAAATGACCTAAAAATGCTACAGTCTTTTCGGAACACTTACCGGTATTAGAACTGTATTTTAGTACTGAATAGACGCGATTACTTCGTTCATAGTAAGTTCTAGCTGGACACTCGCGCGTTGGCACTCGCCTGCGGACTTAGCGACGACGCTGCGGGGGGGGGGGGGGGGCTCTCGCTTCGCTCGGGGGGCGACGCTTCGCGCCCTGCCCCACCCCCTTGCGTCTTACGCCAAGTCCTCGGCTTCGGCCAGGCGCGGTGTCTAGAAAAAAAAAACTCCTTGTCAGGGCAACTACGCCGGCCCACGCGCCGACCATGCAGACCTTCGCTTCGCTTCGGTTGCAAACGGTCTCTCTGAGGCCTTTGTGGGCGCATATGTCGCCCGTCCTGTGCTCCGACGTTCCCAGTCCAGGTTATTTATCACAGTTTTAGGTCAAATTCTCGAAACGGTTGCAATTTGGTACAATATTTTAGAACTTTTAGAGCAGTTTAGAACACTTTTTAGGGACGTTTTTTTTTCTCGCCCCTGTTGAGCGGGGAGCTGGCTTCGTTTGGAGAGCATCAAAGTACGACTGGACAAGAAACAAGTGGACGTGGTTGGCTGACGTCTGGGCCCAAAGCGTAGCCCCAGCAAGAACCGTCAAGGGGATCGCAAGGGAGGCGCACACGCCGTGTCAGGCCAAGAGTTCGAGTTCAGAGGTGTCGGGCGTGTCTTCGTCGAATACAGCTGAGACCTTTCAGCTGAGACTCTAAGACTCTGAGCCCCCCTGGACTTAGACTCAAGGTTTGCTGATTCAAGTTTCATTCAAGGTATATTCTGGACGCTGGGAAGTTGCCCGCACCTCATCACAACTAGTACGCGTGTCCGGATCAGGATACGAGTTTGGACGGACGCGAGTCAACTATGTCGACTAAGCCAAGTTCAAGTGCGTCGAAGAGGAAAGGTGAGAAGACCGAGTCTTCGCGTCGGCGGAGCCTGCGTGTTGCTGGATTGCCGGCTGAAGTGGACCCTAAAGAAGCTGAGAAGTCTGGATCGAGTCGTTCGACCCTGGAAGTCTCGGCAGCCAGCGCTGAAGTGGAGGTGTCACATCCAAGTGAGGTTGAACCGAGCGCTGAACCCGAAGCTCCCCCGATGCCGGAGGATGTTGTGCTGTCACCGAGTTCGCCTGAGATGAAACCGTCTGGGGCTGGTCAAGGTGACGAAGCGGGTGCTCAGCCGAGCGCCCGAATTGACGAAGGTCGAAGCCAAGTTGTGCCCGCTGAGCACCAGAACATTGCACTTCAAGATAAACCCGAGGCTTCGACCACGATTTCCCGACCGCCAAGTGCTAATTCGGAGCCAACTGCTGCGAATCCTCGCAGTAGCCAAGTCGAGGGCGGTGCACTGAGCTTATTGGGAAGTCGTGAGATGCAGTCGAGAGAATAGAGCCCAGCTTGGGCTGGGACGGATCCTGTTCGGCTAAACTACGCCCCTGGAGCAGGCTATTTTGGTGCAGCAAGTGGTGAAGCCTGGTCGAGTTCACTCTGGCCAGATCGGCGACCGTTTCAACGATTGAGAGGTGTGCCTGAAGGTGCAGAAGCCCAGAATCTGAGCTTAACCCACCCTTCTGAGATGACTGAGGCCGAGATGATCGCTTATGGCCGATCCCAGCTCGAGCTGTGGATGTATCTCTGGAGTTGTGCACCCTGTTGATGTGGCATATGCCCCGCGTCATAAAGGTTACGATCTCTGGGGTTTCATCCGAGCAGCTGAAGCTACTGCTAGACACTTGATGTCAGTGACTCGGCCTCCTGCAGCTCGATGGCTGAACGTCTTTAACGCCGAACGACGCCGAATTCCAATAGTATCCGACCTCAAGGCAGTTCGAGTTTCGCTGGGATTGATGCCGCCTATCGCGTGCGTCGCCCTACTTCAGACTTTGCTGCATGAATCTGGATATGAATTCCGGAACCAAGTCCCGACGTGGCACACTCTGGTTGAGGTGTCAGGAGTGTCTGAACCTCAGATCAGGTTGGAAGTTGAGCGCATCGGACATTTCATCCAAGCTGAGTTTACTGCTTGGAAGTACGCGGTGGGGTCAACGCCATATTACGTTCGGTCCCCCTCGGATCCGCAGTTGACGGCATCAGCTCAGACGAATGATCCCAGAACGGACTTTGTGCTGAACAAGGATGGCGACACTATCATGGATGAAGATACTCAACTGTTTTTGGGCCATGAGGTGGTTATGCGACTTCAGCTGACTGGCTCCGACTTAGAAGCCCAGCTTCAAGTCTTGAGGAGGAACCGCGCATAAGCGTCCGCTATTGATAAGATCGTCGGCCAGTGGCTCCATCCCGAGCTGGCGTGACTCCAGTGATGCTGCTTCTGAAATTCGACCCGAAGCTATGAGCGACTCAGTACCCAGCATGGTGGGCGCCGGTCCCAACTCAGATTTATCCCTGATGGCGACGGATGAGAGCGGAAACATGTCATACAGCTCTTCAGGCTCATCTCTGATGTCGGTCACGGACTACATGCTTGGAGCAGGGACGCACCTTCCCATGTCAACTGCTACAGTGATGCGTGGATCGACGACAGGGGTTGTCTGGAGTTCGTTCCCAGGGGTGGTGATCTCTGTTACACCGGACCCGCCTCAGCCTGGTGCCACCCAACCGAGAGTGGAACCGAGGACATCTATGGCTGAACACCCAGCTCGGATCCCGTTGCCTGGTAGTCTAGAGTCTAAGCGAACATCCGAGTGGAAATCAGAAAACCCCGGCGTGAGATCTGACTCAGGACCATGCCCGTCCGAGATTCGTGCTAATATGGAAAGTCTCCGCTTCACCTATGCCGCGGCTCAAGAAAAGGCAGACCTAGCAATCGAACGAGCGGCTCGAATGAATCTTTCATCTATAGCTAAATACACTAGGCTATCGTTCCTGCGGGTTAGCCCCCGCACTGCCTCGTGTTGAAGCTTCCTACCCGGGACATACTACACATATGTATGATGAGCCAAACCGATTGGTATTTCAAACCACGCAGGCTTGGCATCATCACTACATGTACTGGCACAGGATAAGCGTCGACGTGCGAGTGAGTGAGGTGGCTGGAATATACTAGTAGTAGTAACTTCACTGGAGCTCGCCCGGAAGTTGCCTTAGCTAGCTACGCGCGTGCTACAATAGCACCCGCGTCCATCCAATCTTGCACTTCTGCTGGTTCTGCCGATACAAATCACAACCAAACCAATGCAGCCGACGGCTATAATAGCCCAGCGCCATACACAAGTGCCAACGGCCAAGTCAGTCCTATTTACTACAGTCAAACAGGAGTATTTGCTCGACCATACCACACTTTTATTTACGAGTCACGTATTATCTAAGCACCACTCCTCTACCGTCGCGTGTTCCGTAGTCGCGCTGCTGGGATGATATAGACGAGCAAGCTGGAGGTGACGCTTAATGTAGCACAGCGACGTGTCAGCGTCTTACTGGGGACGCCAGCCTCTCTGGTACGATCGGAAGGCAGACGCGAGGCTCATGTATTTCTGGTCGAGGGCACCGTTAAGGTTGACACCGATGTTATCGGCGACGTGCTGCAGACTGTAGCTGTTGTCATCCCATTGCTTAAGAAGCGCCTTCAGCTTGGTGTTGTCGCCCAGCGCCTTGTCCAGCCTCTTCGTGGCGAAGGGGGGCTTGCCTCGTTCTTCGTACACGTCGTCGACACTGTCGACATCCTCGTCAAGGTCGTCCAAAATCTTGTGGCTGCGCAGGAACCAGCGCTGTGGAAAAATGGATTGCGATTGTCAGATTGACAACATTGTCAATGACAAGTATTGTGGGTTATACTCAAAATTTGGCCGGGCGATTGATTGAATCGATCGGCCCCCAATCGCCCCGCGTATACTCTGGCGTATCCAAGTTCAACTAAGTACGAGTGAAGCCATGAAATCGCCTGCCGGCGATTTAGCTAATCACTTGGAAATTGTATGTGGTCGATTCAGCGAACCGATCGGAATGTCTAAATTTAGCCGGAATTCACAATATTGATTGTTCGGAAACCTCAATCGGCAATCACAATCTCGAGATTGTCTTCCAGTGGATGTTGGGCCTGTCACAACGCGCGGACGGTCAGGTCAGGTCAGATCATCCATTGCTATCACGGTGCTCTGCTACCAGTAGTAGCAGTGCTACTGCACCGATGCCGACCATTTGTGCCATGCTGCTCTGCTATTGTATTAATACATGTAACGTTAGTAGCAGTGCTACTGCACTGATACCGTCCATTTCTAGTGTATCTTGCTGCTCTGCTAGTAGCTGTGCTACTGCACCGATGCGTCCATTTCTGGTGTATCATGCTGCTCTGCGCTGACTGCAGCTTGCTCGGCTTGGATCGGCAGGGCAGCATCAGGAGAAGCCACTTTCGACAGCGTCGACTGGACCGAGGCCGTCGAAATGGCAGCATCACTGGCAGCGAGGAGGAACGTCGCAGCCACCAACAGCACGTAGCATGCACGCATGGTAGATAGGCTCGACGGTTATGGGGACTTGGAGGTAGGTGGGGATTGGCCGCTGTGAAGCAAATTGGGGAATGAAGGAAACCCTGGACAGTGCGTGCAGTCCGGGTAAGCTCTCGCTGTTCGTGCCCAGACTGCCAGCCACACAACGGCCGAACCACCAATAAGTCGTAGTTGCCAGCGACTACGAAAGTATAACGTATTAATACGTACCGGACTGCGTCTCGACCACAATCCTCAAGTGGCTCGTCGAGTTGCGTTGTCTCGAGTCCGTATCTCTTCCTGGTTGCAGTGTTAGTACATGTACATAACCGGCCAAATGCAACCGAGGTTGTATTTCTAGCTCTGGCGCGCAGCTAATTGGCTAATTACCTGAAATTGACATGGTTCCCGCCGATCAGGGGGTTCATACCATGGTAAATACAGCAGTATTGTTTGCGATATCGGTTGCACTGAGGGTTTGCATCCTCACTGATTCGTGCAACCTCTGCATACAAAAAAATCGTGTTGCGTTTCCCCCTTCGGTTGCAAAGATTCAGCCCTCATCACAATCAAAGACACCACGTCGAGCACGAGCAAGATGAGGCCAAAGCGCTACAAGGCCATTATCTGCGAGTTCATGGCGTTCAGAACGGGCCACACCTTCAGCACAGACACCACCTTCTCCCAGGCCGCCTTGCTAGAGATCACCCCTGAAGATGTGTGCCACTGGATGAATTCACGTGCGTTTGGAGAACCGGATCCTGACGAAGACGCAAAGCCAGTAAACGCCAGGGCATCAACGTTGGAGTACGCTAAGAAAGCCATATCCTCGTTCATGCCGCGGCGCACCGTCCCCTGGGACCCCATTCGCAATGAAGGCAACCCAACCCGCTGCGAGACTGTCAACGCTGTAATTAAGAGGGTGAAACGCTGTGAAGTTCGCAGAGAAGGCGTGCAGTCAGCAGCGAGGCGTCCAATCGAATATGAAGAATTCATCAATCTACTGGAGTTGGTTCGATCAAGCAACGACAAAGGGGCGCTAAAGTATCTCGTGTGTGCTGTTTTAACTTTGCAGTGGCATCTCATCGCACGCATCGACGATATGATGAAATTGAAGTTCGACAGTTTTTCGTGCAACATACATCACTCCGGGGCACTACTCTGCCAGCTGCGCTGGTCGAAAAACATTTCAGAGGAGCGCGACGCACCCGAGCAGATTGTACTCGGCAGCATGGATCCTCGTGTGTGTGTTTTGCTCAATATAGCCGTGCATGTGGAAACATCAAGCAACCAATCACTCTCCTCGTACGTGTTTGGCAACCCTCAAGACGGCGATCGAGTCGTCCGCCGCTTTCTTCAAGAGATATTTGATGGAAACAGTTTTCACAAACTCAAGCAAGGCAATTTGGGCACCCATAGTTTGCGGAAAGGTGCTGCTACATACGGGAGCAGAAGTGGTCTACCTAAGGATTACGTCAATCGGCGAGGGCGGTGGCGAACGCGGAAAAGCGTTGTCGACGTTTATATCGACAACACCCAACCGTATCCAGATGCCGTTGCTGCTAACGCGTTGACGGGACCTCTTGGGTCTTGCTACTATGCACTTCAAGAGGGCATACAAGCAGTTACACATGATCTTCTAGTCAACCAAGTAGCCCCCACAATCAAGGCGGCTATGGGGGAGGAAGTAGCGCGCGTGCTGGCACTACCGCTGCTTTGGGCGTCGCTGGTGCCGCCTGGGATATTTGACTACATTCTCATTCCGACTGCACTCAAGCACCGCATTGTACACGCCTACATCCGCGCCGGAGGGGACGCAGCAGTAAACCCCGTGATACGCGTTCCCTTGCATGTCGCCGGTGACGGCGCTCAACTACAACTGATTGAGATACGGGACGATCCAGACCACAACGATCAGGCGCAGGGTGGTCAAGGCAGCATGACAGCGACCAGCACGCGCAAGGAGTTCGCTGCAATTCACTCTCAGATGTTCAGCCTGCGTCAGCAAACCGCTAGTGTCTTGAACGAAGTTCTCCGGTCGCGTACCGAAAGCCAGCGCGACTATCAAAAGATGTCAAGCGTACTGCGTCGTATAGCACTACAACCAGTATCGCGTAGGGTCGCGCCCAACCCGACAGCCACTGAAGAAGAAGTCAGAGAAGAAGCTGCTGTTGTCAACGATCGCAACGCAAAGCTGTCTAAAAGACCGAAGGATTTGTACGAGCTGTGGGGAGAGTACGAATTCGGACTCAATGGCCTGAAGCCAGCGAAAAACTTCAGTGCAGGTGAGCGCGGAGCGAACAAGTTCTCCTACTCGCGCCGCAAGATTTTCTGGGACATTGTTGCCACGCTAGTGCGCACTGGGTTTACCAGCGATGTCGCCATCGACAAAGTCTACGCTGCATACGGCCGCCAGACCTCTGTGACTAATGTTCTTACTGCTCTTCGCCACGACAAGCGTCAAGGCGGACACCCGTCGCTCCAAGTGTAGTTGTGGCTCCAAGTGTAGTTGTGGCTGGAAGTGTAGTTGTGACGAATAAGAGGCTTCAATGCATTTATTAGCCAATCACATCACGGTTGCACTCAGCGTTGCACACCTTGCTGATATTTATACAGTATTCTGTCGGCTACATACATATATATACACGCTGTCATTTCTGTTCTACACGTAAGCCTTTTTGTCGAGACGCAGACTCGCGATACATAGAAGGAGCTTATCCTGGTAGTGCAACGGGTACGTTGTACGGACAGCCCTTAAGGGGATTAATTCAAATATGTGGACCACAAAAGCGTAGCTAAGTGGATACATGAGTAATATCTTATAAAAACACGTTTTGATATCTAATTGAGTAGGTTATTTGTTGTCAAGGCTACGAAGATATAAAATTGAAGAGTTCGGAGAGAGATTGATAGCTGTTAATTACGGGTTTTAACGGTCCGTTAAATATTCGGGTGTAAATGCAGCCCTTCAGTGTCTTGCGTGGCGAAATGTGGGATCACACGAGGCTCACCGAGCCCATGGCGTTAGAGGTGCGACGTGATTTAGACTTAACAATGGCGCACTATATTCTAGCGGAGAGATTAATTAAATACATTTACTGCTAGAAAAGCACGCTGGTGCTGTACCTTGCGCACGGCGTAAGGTTCAAAATGTACGTGGTGCCGTGCCCAGTATAGATGCCAGCGATAGCATCAAGCCGACCTTGTTCGAAGTAGCGGGCGGCGAAGACGATCGCGTGCAGTCGTGAGCCGTGAGTCTTGCCCGGTATAGATGCCTCGAGCTGACCTTGTTCGAAGTAGCGGGCGCCGTAGATGATCGTTTAGCCGTGAGCCTAGCTGTTTCGGCGCCCCAGCAGCAGAGATTTAACCGTGGGTACGGGGGGGGGGGCTGCTGCGGCGACCGAAAAAGCTAGACTGGTGGCAGCGGTGGTGACCAAGCCTGCTCGCTAGATTGATTGATAGTGCTTTGATTGATATTTGACCTTTCTGGCTCAGAATTCCGAGAACCCCCTGCGGATAGTTCCAGAGAAACCTGGGGTTAGTAGTACTTTCTGAAATAGTACACCACGTCAATACTACTACCTGACTTTTTGGGATAGTAGTAATATAGAGCGGAATTCAATATTTATGATATTATACTATTACCAGCTCTGTGCTATAGTAGTCTTCAAGTAAGGACAGCAAACTCGGTTCTCATCTTGCAATTCTAGTTTGAGTGGCTCTCAATTAGGACCTCATTAGGAAAGACCACCATGTTTGAAAACGCGCCAAAGCACACCAACATTTGTTGTGCTTTTTAATGAAGCATGGGTTGTACCATGAAAGATTGCCAGGAAGGCGATGAAGTCAAGTGTGATCCTTACGTAGTAAACCCGATAATGAAGCTCATAAATTTTTATAGAGTGATTATTTTTCAATTTTAGAAATTCGTAATTAATTTACTACGAAGTACGGTTGACGACAAGCGCTGAGATTATTTAACGTGCAAGACATTTCCCCACAGAGATTAAGTACGGTGGGTGCTTATCCGAAGGTGCTCAAGTAGTAGTGGAGTAGTACTACTAATATTACTACTACTATTACTACCCAACTGTTGGTACCTCTACTAAAGTTAGCAATGTTTACGTTTAAAAGCGTAGCATCATAAAAACGCGCTACCAGCCAAATCCTCTAGTATAATATTTCATCAAACAAAGCCGCGACTTCGCACGGAACCGCTCTGGATTTTACTTTAACCTGACGAGATAATGTATGCAAACGCGTGCAGATACTGCGGCTGCGAAGCAGCCGCAGTATCTGCACGCGACATAGTGTATTAACCCCTCCGCAACCAAGGCTGTATAATATAGCGTGTCGCATTTTGAAACATGCTGTATATACAGCATGTTACCTTAGGAATGGCTCGGAAACGGCCAATTTCATACAAACTTCAAGATAAAACGGTTTTGTTACGAAAAGGTGCAGGTACCGGTTATGCGGAACTTGCACAGGGGTAGGTGGCGATTGTCCATAAAAATGGGTAGGTTTGTGTATAGACACCTCACAAAGGATTGCGTTCCCGCTCGCCCTCCAATCCAGTCATTTCAAAACTGGCAGCGAACGTCGCACGCTGCGGAGCGACCACGAAGAATTTCTTCGAAAGCTGGAGGGGAGAAGCGCGGAGGACCGTGTATGTCTAACCTGAGACCACCAAGCTTATATGTAGGGGGAGCGCGACCAGGACGTGGTGTTCGAGGCAGCACCGGCTGCACAGGAGGCGGGGGCAGCGCCAGATACAACGGAGGCGGGAGCGAATGCAGCGGCCAAGGCGGGAGAGGGTGCAGCGGCGGAGGCGTGAGCGGATGCAGTGGCGGGGCAGCACCAGTTGCGGGGGGCGGAGGCAGCGTCAATCAAGAGCTTGATGTCATTCGACTATGACGGAGACGATTATATCGAGTCGGGGGCCCACCGACAATGCAGTACGTGCTGTGATTCTATATATACACCTTTCAGTGTTCTAACCGATGATGTATGTGACTACTTGTTGCAGGGCGGAGAGCGCTCGGAGTTCAACTGATCGGTATGACCGTTTGCAGACACGGTGAGGTTGACGGTTGAGTATGCTTTATTTGATTTACTGACTGCTACATGATTTGTTAGCTTTTCTCACCTGGTCCGGCAACACCAAAGCGAGAGCCGTCACCAACCACGTCTGACTCGCTTGTAGCCGATGACGAGTGGGTCGTTGTGAATGGCGTCGGTAAGTATCGGCAACGCCAGTGCAAGGTATACAGTCTGCACAGATAAAGATTGGCGAGCGGCGCAATACGTGATTATACTGCAGTGGTTGCTGTGACGGTAACAAGCTGTACGCCAACGTGCTCTTTGAATAAACGATTTGAGACTTGTATGTTCCTTTGATAAGTATGGTATATCTGTGCGATCATGTACGCCTAGAACACTACCCCGGCAATGCTCTCACGTGCTTTAGTATTTGGCACAGCATGTGGCGCAACGGCAAGGGTCCTCCGCGCCCCCGTTGCGTGCGTGACATCCAAATGCGGGCTCCGGGCAAGGGCAAGCTGAAGCGCCGCTCCGGGGACGAGTCAAGTGGCGAGTTGAGCGATAGTGGGAATGAATGCGGTGGCGAGGAGGAAGGAAGCAGTGACTGAGAGAGCCGTTGAGAGAGCCGTTGATTGCTCAATACGTTTTGCCATTTTTTTCCCTTCTCGCTGCATCTATCCGCGCTCGGCACATTGAATGCTCCTGAGTCGCAGTGACTCTGGATAAAAGGGCCACTAGCACAAGATGTATATACAGCATCGCTGGTCACTCATGCAAAAACAATAGCATAGTATACAGCATAATGCTTTGCATGATGAGCAAACGTCCTTTTCTGAAAATCCATTTTGTAGAGTCAGGCTTCGTACTTAAGTGCCTATCATACAAAAATTAGGTGTAGCCTCTTTTATTCATGCCTTAATATACAGCATGAAAATTGTTTGGGAAAAGTTTGTCCGAGAAAAAAATGTGCCGCGGTCACGGAGGGGTTAATACATGTATTATTATTAGTTTGAAGTAGTTGCAGAAGCTATCATTAGTAAACCAGAGCCTCTCTCTGAAGGATTGTAGAATTTTCTTAACGTAGCATACTATTTAAGCTTCCATTTATAATAAGATAAAATCGTAAATGTTGCGCGATCAAATCGTTTCTCGCAGGAAACATAGGATGTGAGCCGATATCATAATATATACCGGATTTTCGTCTGTATCTTTTGTAGATGGGTCAACATCCCGGTTCAAAATTCATCTCTGTAAGGCAATGTTATATTGAGAGTTCATGTGGTAGTTTCCAGAAACCGATGGCACCGAATTCGGCGGGGTACAAACTATGTGCTCATTCTGATCCTCGTTGCAATCGTGGGATGGACTCTGGATTAAAATCCAGAGAACAGTGAAAAACAGTGTTTACTATTCAGCTTCAACGCAGCGTACTCGTTGTCCTAGTTTGTCTCGTTGAAGTCGACCAATTTCTGTTACAGTGCTTACAGTAATTAGTCTGACTTCAAAATTAGTCTGCGTTCAAAATTAGTCTATGCCAGACTAATTCATGTTAGCCAGGAAAGAACGAATTCATAATTAGTCTGAGCAAAAATGTTCAAAATTAGTCTGCATGAAATGGGTCTTGATGAAGTGGTTTGGTCTCGCCTGCTCCATGACCCTGCGTGCGATGATTATTCGGCACTGTTGAGGATACCGATTGCATCTTTCTATATTGCACTTCATCCATCACCCCTCCAAGGGGATACTACTAGACTTCACTAATATGGTATAGTACGATGTACTTAACTGTAGTACAAACCTGGTGGATTCTCCACCAGTAACCTCACTTCGCCTTTTACCGACTCCAATACACAAGCTCTCTTTCCTCGCCTCCATCACCTAGGCCTCTAGTATAGCTAAGTAGCTTCCCCTTGCTCACACATGACACCTTCGTACAGTCCCTCCATGCCTTCACTCCTCTTTATCTCCACAGGGCAAGAGCCGGAAATAGATGTATTTCTATCCTAAGATTGGGGTGGCAATTTTGCCCAATTATTATATTTATCCCCATTATTTTACCCATTTAGTCTTTTTTGAGCTCGATTAGATTAATTTTGAACATTCAAAAATAGTCTACGTTCATAATTAGTCTATGTGAAGTTCCGCTAGACTATTTTGTGTGAGCTCGTTGAAAATATGCTTACATAAATTAGTCTCACTCAGACTAATTGCTGTAACCACTGTAGCGAGTAACTAGGCGCGTACGACGAGTAGCTCATGTTCCGCGAGCAGACTGAGTCGAGCTGCCACCACCACGCAGACATTGAGTCGTGACTGCTTATCAGAGGTCGCAAACGGCCAGCCGCAGCCGTACGGATTATTTTTGGCCGTGGCCGCGGCCAGCCGAAATATCGCACTGGTAAGATCACGGATAGCCACGGCTGCCCGGTTGAAATCCTCGGCCGGCTGCGGCTAACCGACACCCCAAGGCACAGCACGATATACATAACTTAGCGGCATTTCCAGCTCGGACATGGTCCGCAGGCAACGCATTTGGTGTCAAACGAAGCATGATAAGTTCATCGGTACTAAACAGTATACTTAAAAGTACTTACTAGTCGCGAGGTCAAACGTAGACGCCATGTACGAAAGCCATAGATGATTAAGAAAAATACATGTGTTTCACAGCTAACCGAACTCAAGATGGCGGACAGCCACGGCTGCCCGAAATATATCTACGGATGTCCGAGGATACCCGAATCGGACCGTCGGCATGGTACGCCCGGATACGGACAGCCTGTTTTCAGCGTTTGCGACCTCTGCTGCTTATATAGCAATATCAATGAATCCAAGTATCACAAATCAACACGCAGGGTCCACAAATATATACTTTAATTTTGATAGCAACCGAATTGCGGGATCCACATAGGATCGGTTACAAAAACACACTGTATTTCCCTTTGGTCTCGCCCGGGTTACATGTACCAAAAGAGGACCAGACCTGCAGGTAGCCTGTTTAAAACCTTACCGCTGGTGAGCTATATTCGCGACTCACGAATCTTGAGCTAGGGACGCGACGAAGAGGGTCACTCTTTAGTACTTACTACATTTCATCAAACAGTGAAAACCAGTGTTTACGACGATGAGTACAGGATTGTTATAGAGTAAAGGTGGATTGCCCTTACTGCAGTGGTTAACATCAAGCGAGTGGGGTCTGGCGGTTGCATTGAACACAAGACTCGTGGCAAACTACAACAGTTATATCGATGCATCCGTTCATCGATACCTTCCGTTTATTTCTTTTCATAGCAAGCGAAAAGTTATCGAAACTCAGTTACAGTGACTTTCTTAAACTCTCGAGTTTCTCGCGACCCGAGTTTTCATTAGAGCTGAATATCTGACTTCAGGAAAGTATCGTACTCGGTCCTAAAGCGCTTGTAGTCATCACCACCGTAGCCAGCCTTTGTCATCATTTTGGCGAGGAGCTTGTTATCAACACCCAAGCCTTTCCACGCTCCGAACGCTATGAGACGTTTGCCATAGTCGACCATTGTAAGAGCATCGTAAAACTCGGGGTCCTTCAACGTTTTAGCGATCAACGCTTTCAGCTCCTTTTTGCTCAGGTTTTCTGCGCCTCCGGAGAGCTTGGAACTGAAACTGAACCAATTACCACCACCTCTAGCTTCTTCTTCGTTGCCCTCAGCTACGGGAGTGCGTAGGAACCGTTTGCCATCGTGCTGGGCTTCATTCGGAGAATGAATAGCATCCGGAGCAGTCGCCGGGTCAGCTATCATGGCGGTGGCGGCAGATCGCGCGATGCAGCTAGCGTAGAGCGTAGCCACAATGGCAGCGAGTGCGGCAGAGCGTAGATTCATGCTTGCTCTCGGGTCGTTGGTGTGTTCAAAAGTTGAAGGTATTACGTCTTGAGGACTGCAGAGGAAGTTGTGGAATGATCGATTGGAGGGCCTATTAATATAATAGCGGGGAACCAGAGTTGAATGGGGGGCTGGGTGGCTCTGGTGGCTCTGATGTTGACGCCCATGTACTTCATGCGTCAACATGACGAAATACCGTACACTGTACATCTGGTTTTACGTCCCGCCAACATGGTGTCCGTCCATAAGCACGTTTACTGTACGCAGCCAAAATCGAATTGAGCATCCAAGAAAAGGCGCAATGTTCCGGCTGAAGCTTTCCGAAGGGATATTTCCGGGCGCAATAGAGTAGACAAGTCAGTGGCTCTGTACATAATATTAAGTGTAGAAGGGGATTAGATGATAATCATATATGGTATTGCAGGTTCTCTCAACTTGATTTTGGCGACTCTCAATTTGAACCACGACTTCTCTCAATTTGACCTTGAAATGGTGTATCTGTGGTACATGTATTTCATCAAGCTGTTTGAGTGGAGCACTTTGGACGAAGTTGAAGACGAGGCAGCGGGGGAAATCCACAGGCATGCTGAGTCAATCCACAGATGCATTTAATCCACAGCTTCGAAGAGTTATTATAGTCCATTTGAGATCGCATAATTCAGAGAGAGATCATATTGTGAAAACCGACAAAAATACGCACAGAAGCACAGATTTGGGAATAAACACCAGCGAAAAGGAAATCACCACCAGAGATTTGGGGTGGAATCACCCACCATTAAATCGGGCCAAATCACCGGTGATTTGGGTGGAATCGCCACTATAAATACATGCACAAACATACTTGCATGCACTAGATGACGATACCCTTATCAATCTCTTCAGGCAAGACTGCTGGCATGTACAACTACAAAAACGTAAAGAGGCTAGCTTCACGACTTCGTGCTTGGTTGTATAATAGCAGAATGTCGGGAAGCTAGCCACGCACGCTATGCTTCTCTCCCCGGTTCTGATGGCGCTCCATCATCCTTCAAGCGAATAGCTTTCTTGTTGTAACTTAGAAAAATAATCTTCACTGTTAATACGATGAACCAACCGACGTGCGAGTTCATATCACACGCGGCTGCCGATCGGCGAGTACCGTATTGGCGGCGGGTGCGGTTCTGGCACCGGCGCACCACATCGAAGATCGCGGCCGCAACCGCCGCGAAGGCCAGGGCGACGAAGCCCAAGATGTCTGCGATGCTTTACTTAGCCACCGACACGAGCAAGTAACCCGGCTGCTCTTCCTTGGCCTTCGTGGCGGGCACCACAGTGGGCAACTGAGTTGGGGCAGATCCCGGGACGTTGATTAGTTGAGCGTCGGCACCGCAGTCTTGTGGCCGAGCAGTCGATGTCCGGGAAGTTGCACACAAACGCAAGGCCGCTGTTGAGCTCGAACCGCTGAACCCCGCGCTTGGCTCTGCAGACGAACTCGCCCCTGCCTTCCTCCCTGCAGGCCAACTCCACGCCGTCGCTCTCGTGGTAGTCCGACATGTTCTTGGGGGGCATGTCCGGACGCAGCAGGACTGAGAAACTCCACTTCGTAGCGAACTCCGTCTTCAAGTTCCAGACGTACCACCACTGCGAACCCGTTCAGCTCCTTCAGAGTCAGCGACCTGGTCAACGCGGCGTCATCGTCCTGCTTGAACGAGCTCTGACTGGTAACGGGGGGGGGGGGGGTGTTCATGGACAAAAGCAAAATACAACTTCAAGAATCAGGTGTATGAGTAATGAGATCTCAAATACGGTTACAGTAGTAGCAAAAGTCCAGTATCGTGAGATTATCCACAGGAACGTGATATGTTTCTTCGATCGATGGCTACATGTAGCAGTATCTGCTCTCATGGGGCCTGGCTTGCACCTGCCGTCCAAGGGTCTTCGGCCACCCACTTGCTTGCTGCTGGGGACTGCCAAGTCGAAAGCCTATCGCTTAGGGCAGGGAAGTCGGTCTTGATCTTGCTCTGCAGCAGCTCGTGGACGATTTTATTCCCGTTTGCATTAAAATGCAGGCCATCTTGGAGGAGGAGCGCGTTTCTTGCCGACTCGGCCATGGCGTTAAAGTGGGCGTTCAAGTTGAGCACCGGGATGTCAAGAGTACCAGCAATTTCCACACACGCTTGAGAATAGTTGCTTGTCACGGCGTTGGAGCGGTCGACGAGTCCTCGCTTCATATCGTTTCGTTCTGAAGCGTATTGAAGTCTGGCGCCACCATCAACGTGAGGCGGGGTGATATGGCGAACATTCGAAGGATGTTCGGGTTTCCGAGAAGACGAGAGAAGTTTCGTAACGACCGACGCTTCGCAGAACTCAAGATCCCTAGAAGGCCAACGCGCCGCACACACTAATTAGTCATTCTCCAATTTCCTCCGGATCGATCAAGCACCCCGCACCTCCGGTCTTCCAGCATCTCTCCGCAAGCCCTACGCAGTGCCACGCGGTCCCGCCATGTCCAGTTCTCCGGTTACCCCAGGTGCACTCGCGTTCGTCGGACCACCACATGTACCGACCCTGGAAGGCTTTTCCTACCTCAACATCGTCCAAGTCCAAGGAACCTGCGCACTGGTGAAGAAGACTGGTCCTGATGCTAACGACGAGGAACCAGAGTTCGAGGTCAAACTTGCCGTGCTGCGCCACCGTATTGTCGACTCCATCGAGTCGGATTTATGGCCAGGATCTTATGTCGGCCACCCTATCGCATTTATCCAGCCTGCAGGGGTCGCTGTTGATCAGTGGGCATACGGCTTAGTGACGGGCTACACGATGCAGAGCAAGATCGCCCAGCTTCATGTTCTCCACAACGAGGGAACCCTACGGATTCGGTTGATCAGCACGTCCACAGTGATCGCTGTCGATCGTCTAAATTACGCGCTTCGTACGGGAGCCTTTGTGAACAGTGCCGCCCTCAACGCGCTGGAGCTACTCGACAAGCAGAACCAAGTCATTGTTGCATGCGGCAAAAGCAGATCCGGGTTGCCGACCAGTGTTACGACGACAATGTTGAGCGTGCCCTATCAGCCTGATGAGCGCGTGCCTTTGATCCGGCCTGACAGCCTCTCGATTGTACATGTGCGCCGCCAACACATCGTCGACTGCGAGCTGACTGCCCCAGGCAAGAGCCCAGCAGATGTATTCCAAGACCCCGTGTCAACGTCAACGGAACCCGCCACAACTACGAGAACTAACGAATGGGCTCCATGCCCCTCAGCTAACGATGTTGATTTGACCTTCAGTGACACAGACGACGAGACAAAGGTGGACCCGGCGGCAGCTACGCAAGCAGATATCCGATCGGTGCGTCTACACAACCGGCCACTACGCAAACGAGCTCGGTACTCCGAAGTCGATTCACGTGACCTCCTCGAAACGGACGAATTCGACATTCCTGTGTTCGAAACGCGTGCCGAAAATAATGCCTCAACATTTCGACCTTCTCAAGTTGAACGTCAAGTTCGAGAGGCAATCGCGCACCCCGACACCCTAGGTAAGAACGATCAAGCTGTGCTCGAATCCGCTCAACAAGCTCGCAACACCAAGTTTCTCGCAACTCCTCCTGTCCTACGCGGTGCATATGACTTCAGCTTCGGCATTAGAGGTCTATCACTGATGCATTTCCGCCGCTTCTTCGAAGAGATGGAGATGCAGAAGGCGGCCGGTGCGGTGAACATGACAAACTTTGGGCGTTCGAACGCGCTCCAACCAGCGACCCCACCGGCTACCATCGGTGAAATTGTTGAAGCCTTCAACACGTTGCTCTACTTTGCCAAGAGCTTCTACAACGCCACGGTGTACGACTTCATCAGGGCTGGTGCAGACTTCATGGAAGAGTATGCATCCTTCACACGGCCCGACTCCACGACCTGTAACATGTTGGTGTATTGGATCAACTCCAAGCTTGGCAAATTCCGACGCGAAATCATTGCCTCCAACTTGTCAGCAGCCACTCGCATCGGCCAAGAATTCTCCCGGAGCGACTGTCACCTCATGGAGCTGTACCAATCACAGCAGGATCGCCGTGCGGCTGCCCTACCCGCGCCGACACCGAGCCGTCCTTCCATAGGCTCGCGTCCCAACCATTCTCGCGAGCAACGGACTGCCAAAACATCTTCGGTACCCAAAGAGCTGCTTTCTCTGCTCCCAAAACAAGACAACAAAGTGATGTGCATGCGGTATCTCTCCAAGAAAGGCTGCAACGGTCCATCTCCAGGCAAGTGCTTTGACCCCAATCGGGCGCACTTCAAGCCTCTAGCACTGCCCGCCGACGCCAAGTCCTGGATCGACAAGAACTTCCTTGGTCTGGCACCGGACTTCAAGGATCTATGACGCCAGGCTCAAGCAGCACCAGAGCCTCGACGTGAAGCACAGACACCAAGGCGGGTAATCGAGGTACAGGCCTCACCCCGTTCAGTACAGCACAGTCCGTGGGCACAAGCCCTGGTCGAAAAACACCACGATGTACAGGCATCCACAGAATATTCATCGTTCTGCGAACAACAGCAACATGCATACAAAATATTTCATCGATCGCAACTTGCCGTCAGTCGACAAATTGAGGTATCACGGCACTTTCGGTATGCCGAACTTGCCTCGAGATACAACGTCAGTACACCGCCTCAGCAGGACTCGCCAAGGGATGGCCTCGACGTCGACAGAATCCGCGCTGACTCGCAACTCGCCCGAGCCATGAAGCTGCCACTGGCACAGTTTGTGCGAGTCTTCCGGGATGAAACAGCGGACGACTGTCGCCCTAACAAGGACCTCTTTGAAGTCGCACTGCCCACAGATCCAAAATCGAGAGAGACTTGTCTACGATGGAACGCGATTGTTCGAGAGGGCGTCAAACCCCAGTGGAATTCACAACTTCCGCCAAAGCAGGCCCACCGTCCACCCAACCACAGCACGATCACCGAGCACGCGACTCGCATCCGGAAGCACATCGCTAAAGGACATCGGGATGGCCGCTACTTGGTCGTGGAGGCTGATTTACTCGAAGTATGGACGGACATCTTCATCAGCCCAATTGGTGTCGTTGACAAAGCGGGACCACCGCCGGACATACGCGTGATCAATGACTACTCATTTCCCCCGGGTTCAGCAGTCAATGATTTCACAGATCGCAGCAATTTTCCCGAAGTAGCCTACAACCCGCCTAAAGACATCGCAACTCGCATTTGGGAGCTCCGCACTCGATTCCCTGGTCATCCTCTGCTGATGATGATTGGAGATGTCAGTGGAGCCTTTCGCCACGTCCCGATTAACGCGGCACACGTTCACATGTTCGCGTTTCAATTCGACGGATACGTAGTTATTGACCTGGCGTGCGGGTTTGGCTGGTGTGGATCACCTGCCTTCTACTCGGTAGCCGGATCTCTTATCAATTCACTGTACGAAACTCAGCGCCCTCGCGCACACCTGTCTCCGACCGATTGCAGCCCGTTTACAGGAAGGGTATGGTGCGACGACCATACAAACGTCGAAGTCGACACAGGCTCGCGGTGTTTGGAAGCCAACCTGGCTCTGCGCAAGTCAATGGCTACCGTGCTGGGACCGCGGGCGCTGAACGAGGATAAGTTCACCAAGTGATCGACGACAACCAAGGCGCTTGGACTTATATGGAATACGGAAAACGGCTCCGTCTCAGTTCCAGCAGAGAAAATTTCCAAAGCCCGGGCACGCATAGATGAAATCATGGCTGCACCAAGATGTTCACTGTCGACACTCAATCAGCTTATTGGTAGTCTACGCTACGTCTCCACCTGCTTTCCGGCGGCGCGGGCCTTTTATCAAAATGTGCAAGCCTTCGCAGCAACATTCCGGCGCCAACACGAACGTAGACCCGTACCTTCGGATGTCCACGACGACCTCCACTGGTTTCGAGCGGTGCTGACCCTGGAGCAATATTTCAATTCGATCCCAGTCGAACATTTCGCGTGGTTACAGCCCCCAACTCATCACGTTATGATGGATGCGTCTGACACCGGCATTTGCGCTCTCGAACCCCAGCTGAAACAGTATATACGCCTACAATTCAGTCAAGCAGAACGGGAAAGCTTCGCGACATCGAAGAAAGAGAAGTCGATTAATGTCAGAGAACTGATGAGCGCTGTCCTGGCTGTCGTACATTGGGGATCGACATGGACGTCAACAGGACGTGATCGCTCTCATGTGTGTATGTGGATCGACAACGTTAGCGCCGTGGCGTGGCTATCCAAAAGATCGAGCTACCACCCAACAGCACGGGTGTACAACCGGTTGATCTCGCTATCCGAATTCCGCCATGCATTCACATGCTCGGCAAAGCACATTGCAGGAGAACAGAACATTATGGCGGACGCGGGCTCAAGAGCGTGGAGCACGAATCACCCTCTGCACAATACCTGGACTAACTTATCTCACTCATGGACGCAGGTCAAGATTCTGCCACGGTTCTCCAATCTCTTGAACGCGTGGGAGACATCATCCGCGGAAGAGCTATTGCCGACACCACATCTGGGAAATACAGAGCCAATTGGCAGCAATGGTGCGAGTTCTCCCGTCGTCTCGGGTGGTCCCCATGGCTCATTCAACCCGGACGGTCAAGCAACAAGAAACTGGGATGTTTTGCTGTCTACTGCTGGAGACACGGATGGAACCAGTCACACAAAGGCAACACATTTGGTACCATCAAACTGAAGCTCGCGAGTATACGCTGGTACCACCGGCGGTACATGGGGATCGACCTGTCCTCTTCGCCCGACTTCACGCTCCTCATGCAAGGTATCAAGCGTCTATCCCCTCCAGTACACAAACTTCAGCCCATCACGACCGCGTTTCTGCGTCTACTTCATCGGCGTATCAACTTTCAGCAGCCCCAGCAACGATTATTGTGGGGCACCGTCCTCATGGGCTTCTTTTTCCTACTTCGTCGGTCGGAATATTTGAAGATCGGATCTACACGGCACTTCTATTGCCTAAAACAAGCGAACGTCTTCTTCTCAGACTCCGGCGGCACTCCTACGAGACCTTCATCAGCAACCGCCGTCACAATCGGCCTCGAAGGATCGAAGAACGACCAATACGGCCGAGGGGCATGGCGCACCATGCATGCGTCCGGGGACACCGTCATTTGCCCAGTTGCTGGTCTGAAACATATTCTTCGCGCGCGAGCAGAGATCGCAGACCCCGGCGAGTACCTGTGCGGAAATATTAGCTCAGTTGATGTCGCATCGGCGCTCAAGGCCACAGCAGCAAGCGCCGGGGTGCCCGAAGCCAACTATTCTACGCACTCGATCAGGATTGGAGGCGCTACAGCACTACTCGCCGGCGAAGCAAGTCAATTGGCGATCAAGTTGCTGGGAAGATGGGTCTCAAATTGCTTCGAACAGTACCCAGTGCAAGCCGCAGAGTCCACACGGACTTTATCAAGGCGGATGGTGATGAAGCGCCGAGATTCAGCCCACGCTTGAGGACCCGCTCGCCCATTTATCTTGGGGCCGCTCACCACGCCCTCCATCGGGGCTGGTTTGCAATACAAACAATTTGCCCCCGAAACAAGCGAGACGTACTACGGAAATGGCGAACATTCGAAGGATGTTCGGGTTTCCGAGAAGACGAGAGAAGTTTCGTAACGACCGACGCTTCGCAGAACTCAAGATCCCTAGAAGGCCAACGCGCCGCACACACTAATTAGTCATTCTCCAATTTCCTCCGGATCGATAACCCGCCTCACCACGCCCTCCATCGGGGCTGGTTTGCAATACAAACAATTTGCCCCCGAAACAAGCGAGACGTACTACGGAAAAACAGGATTTCAGCCTCAGGAGCGACGTTCTGGAATCCGCTCACGATTTTGATCAGATTCTCCTTGTATTCAGAGATCGGAACGTGCATCTCGGGGTTACTGCCGTTGGCCAGGACAGCGTCGTTGGTGCCCAGAAAAATCGTGACGAGTGAGGGGACGGCGTACGCGCCGCTGCTGATTTCGCCTTCGACGGTGGACATCACATACTTCAGGAACCATTTCGTGTTGTAACCCGAGACGCCGCGCACGATGACATCAGCGGTACGGATATAATCACTCTGCAATAGTGAAACCCAGCCCATTCTCGCCGGGTCGGCACCCAGCTCCGTCAGTGAATCACCGGTAAGCAGCAGAGTTGGACGCAAATTCGACTTGGCGCTTTCGACGACTGCCTGCGACTCCACCGATGCACAGAGGAAGCAAGACAGTACGAAGAGAGCCACAATGCTAGTGTGAGCACGAGATCCCATCGTGTTACCGTAGTGGCAAATTCAATTGTGAGAGCAACATTTCAAAGATTCCCAAGGTAGCTCCAATTCTTGGTGACTAAGCTAAGCTTAGTAAGCTTACCACAATAAGTATGATACATGTACATGTAGGCATATTATGTCCATGTTATGGCTGTCGTGGCACGCGTGACGCTGATCACTTCGTCCGAACCTATGGGGGCTCGAGGGCTCAGCTCATATGCGTAGACAGGCACTACGCATGTTGATTCCGTCAATGTGTCTGACGCTTTATCGCCGAGGTACCATACTTGAACTGTATCTGGACAAAATACAGTTACAGATCTTGGATTCGCCCGACAAGCGACATACAAATTGCGATCGTAGAGACTGTGGTCCTTGGGGAAGAATACAGGAGTAAACGTGTGTACTTATTTTAATATTAAAATAGTGTATCTAGTCGAGTACAAAGTACTCAGTAAAATCAGCGGAGACAGTGTTGTGCAAGCAAAATAACAGGTATTATAGTGCATGTATACACGTACTTTAACCCCTTGGTACTACACTGGTACAAATGTACATGTACTGTATGACCAGTTGTCGAGCCGAGATGTAGACTACCGTACCGGTAACGTATGTACTAGCACTGCTAGTCTTGAAGAAGATCTGCTAGTAGCGGATCTTCGCTTCGTGCCACCCGCACTGCATCGAGATTCTTGGTGTATGTACAGGTGGCCGCGTCCTACTATGTGTACGTGACACTACATGTAACTGTTTACCGCTATCATATAAGCGGGGATTCTTTGGTGCATCATCTACTGGCAGTGTAGACTACTGCAGATAGATACAGTACATCAATAATATAATCCATGTAATATGTACGATGCCGAACATGAACTACGTTAGCCATCACGGCCTATTTCTTTCTCTACGTACGGCCGAATCAAAGTACTTCGAAGTAGCAATACAGTACATGTAAGGGATTAGCTTGCATTGCACCTTTCAGGATGGTTGGCACCAGAGTGCGAATGGCGTCAGAACTATGGTTCGACACACACGGAACGTGTTGCCGCATTGTGATATCTTGAAAGGGTCACGCCATCCGTGTGTGTCGAACCATAGTTCTGACGCCATTCGCACTCTGGTGCCAACCATCCTGAAAGGTGCAATGCAAGCTAATCCCTTACATGTACTGTATTGCTACTTCGAAGTACTTTGATTCGGCCGTACGTAGAGAAAGAAATAGGCCGTGATGGCTAACGTAGTTCATGTTCGGCATCGTACATATTACATGGATTATATTATTGATGTACTGTATCTATCTGCAGTAGTCTACACTGCCAGTAGATGATGCACCAAAGAATCCCCGCTTATATGATAGCGGTAAACAGTTACATGTAGTGTCACGTACACATAGTAGGACGCGGCCACCTGTACATACACCAAGAATCTCGATGCAGTGCGGGTGGCACGAAGCGAAGATCCGCTACTAGCAGATCTTCTTCAAGACTAGCAGTGCTAGTACATACGTTACCGGTACGGTAGTCTACATCTCGGCTCGACAACTGGTCATACAGTACATGTACATTTGTACCAGTGTAGTACCAAGGGGTTAAAGTACGTGTATACATGCACTATAATACCTGTTATTTTGCTTGCACAACACTGTCTCCGCTGATTTTACTGAGTACTTTGTACTCGACTAGATACACTATTTTAATATTAAAATAAGTACACACGTTTACTCCTGTATTCTTCCCCAAGGACCACAGTCTCTACGATCGCAATTTGTATGTCGCTTGTCGGGCGAATCCAAGATCTGTAACTGTATTTTGTCCAGATACAGTTCAAGTATGGTACCTCGGCGATAAAGCGTCAGACACATTGACGGAATCAACATGCGTAGTGCCTGTCTACGCATATGAGCTGAGCCCTCGAGCCCCCATAGGTTCGGACGAAGTGATCAGCGTCACGCGTGCCACGACAGCCATAACATGGACATAATATACCTACATGTACATGTATCATACTTATTGTGGTAAGCTTACTAAGCTTAGCTTAGTCACCAAGAATTGGAGCTACCTTGGGAATCTTTGAAATGTTGCTCTCACAATTGAATTTGCCACTACGGTAACACGATGGGATCTCGTGCTCACACTAGCATTGTGGCTCTCTTCGTACTGTCTTGCTTCCTCTGTGCATCGGTGGAGTCGCAGGCAGTCGTCGAAAGCGCCAAGTCGAATTTGCGTCCAACTCTGCTGCTTACCGGTGATTCACTGACGGAGCTGGGTGCCGACCCGGCGAGAATGGGCTGGGTTTCACTATTGCAGAGTGATTATGTCCGTACGGCTGATGTCATCGTGCGCGGTGTCTCGGGTTACAACACGAAATGGTTCCTGAAGTATGTGATGCCCACCATTGAAGGCGAAATCAGCAGCAGCGCGTACACCGTCCCCTCGCTCATCACGATTTTTCTGGGCACCAACGACGCTGTCCTGGCCAACGGCAGTAACCCCGAGATACACGTCCCGATCTCTGAATACAAGGAGAATCTGATCAAAATCGTGAGCGGATTCCAGAACGTCGCTCCTGAGGCTGAAATCCTGTTTATCACCCCGCCCCACGTTGATGGTGGCGCCAGACTTCAATACGCTTCAGAACGAAACGATATGAAGCGAGGACTCGTCGACCGCTCCAACGCCGTGACAAGCAACTATTCTCAAGCGTGTGTGGAAATTGCTGGTACTCTTGACATCCCGGTGCTCAACTTGAACGCCCACTTTAACGCCATGGCCGAGTCGGCAAGAAACGCGCTCCTCCTCCAAGATGGCCTGCATTTTAATGCAAACGGGAATAAAATCGTCCACGAGCTGCTGCAGAGCAAGATCAAGACCGACTTCCCTGCCCTAAGCGATAGGCTTTCGACTTGGCAGTCCCCAGCAGCAAGCAAGTGGGTGGCCGAAGACCCTTGGACGGCAGGTGCAAGCCAGGCCCCATGAGAGCAGATACTGCTACATGTAGCCATCGATCGAAGAAACATATACAGATACAGTAGCTTCTCCCCGTTTAAAGTTTACACTCTCAAAAGTAGGATTTCTATAGATATCCGTTGAAGGATAATAATCACTTGTGAAAATCCACGCAGATTGTGCACCGCAATTGAGAGACAAGTGAGGCGTGGCAATCACCAAGTCCGATGAACCTGATTTTCATAAACTACTGTACCCTGTGAAGTAATCATAGGATATCTATCCTGCGTGGTGGTGGAGCTCAACACCAAGACTATGAGACTCGCCATTCCAGAATTCGCCACATCCAGTGCAACAGCGACTCTGACGCCATGTCGACATCCCCATTTGACGAGTTCAGCCACGGGCTTAGTCGCGCATTCCAATTCATCGCTGACCCGTTCCACCTCAAGAAGAAACCTGCCAAGGAGGCGACCGCACCGTTCGACCAGCCCTACCTCGAGCCTACTCGATGGTTTCTCACAGCCGAAGAAATGAAGACGTCTCGCAATGGTCACGAGCGTGAGGGTACCCAGCTCTACTCCAAGGGTAACCGCGTCAAGCTCTACGTCGCAACGGCTGGCTACTTCAGCGATGTAGCCGACGACATGTTGTCCGTCCGTCAAGGAGACCTAGTGTACCTCACAGGTTGGGGCACCTGCAACGTGCCGTTCAAGCCGCACGAGTCCGACACCAAGCTCTGCGATCTAGCTGAAGGTGCCGTGAAGCGTGGTGCGGACTGGCGAATGCTCGTCTGGTCCAATCTCACTGAGCGAGCGCAGAACCACGAAGTCCGCGACCTCATCAACGCCCTACCACCACCAGAGAAGAACGGGCCTGCACGCTTTGTGTATGATGATCGTCTACCATTCCCCACTTCATCGCACCACCAGAAGTCCGTGATCGTACGCAAGGGCCGTGATCTCGTCGCCTACGTGGGCGGCGTGGACTTAACCAACGATCGCTGGGATACGATCGAGCACGACCAGGCCGAGCTACGCGAACGCACCGGCATCAAATGTCTGTGGAACGGTTGGCTGGATGCCCACGCCCGCATTGAGGGCCCCGCCACCAAGGACGTGGCCCGCAACTTCCTGGACCGCTGGAACGCGGATCCCAAGCCGTCGCAGGACCTCATGGACGACCTGCTGGACTTCGAGAACCCGGAGTACTCGCAGTTGCCGCCCATTGACGAGAGCGAGACGCCCCTGGACATCCCCGAGGATGGCACCCACGCCGTGCAGCTGTGTCGCACCTTCAGCCCGGACTACGACCACTACGGCTTCGCGCCGCAGGGCGAGCAGTCCATCTTCCACGCGCGCATCAAGGCCATCCGCAACGCGCAGAACTACATCTTCATCCAGGACCAGTACTTCATCCTGGTGCCGGAGCTGCTGGAGGCCATCATGGACATGATGCCCAGCATCGAGCGCCTCATTGTCATCATGCAACGTACCGTGGAGGCGGAGTACACAGGGTATGCCAAGTACCTGTACGAAATGGTCTCTCCTATTCAGGAGGCGTACCCGGACAAGCTCAAATTGTACACAACCAAGGAAGCTCGCCAGCTCTACATCCACAGCAAGTTGGTGATCGTGGATGACGTGTACGTGTCGCTGGGCTCGGCCAACTGGAACCGCCGCAGCATGACGAGCGACACGGAGATCGGCATCAACATCGTCGACACGGAGCTGGTGCAGTCGCCCGACAACATCACGGTGAACAAACTGGCGCGCGACTTCCGCCTCCAGAAGTTCATGGAGGCGACCAAGCTCACGTACGACGAGCTGGACGCCATGACGTTCCTGGAGGCGTGCGACGCGCTCGAGGCCGCGGCCCACGACGACGGCTTCAGTCTCATCGAGCCGTACAGCGTGGAATTCAAGCCCCAGTTCAACCTCATGTCGGATGGTCTGCGCCAACTTGTGGACCCTGACGTAGTGCCTGAAGATGACCCCTCCAAGAAGATCAAGAACTTCATGGAGAAGCTCGGGCCGAAGAAAACAGAGTCGTAGTGAAGTTGAAGTTGATCTAAAATGAACTTGTACCAGCAGCGAAAATAAAAGTGCATTACCGGTACATGTACTGGCCAGGCAGTGCCAGGCACTGTGCCTGGCAGGCACCCAATAATGTGATGCACCAAGAGCGGCTGAGGTGGACCATGTTTCGCAGACGCCCCGGCTCATCATCTAGCAGTCGTGTGAGAAGTTTGCACCCTCCTCTCCCCACATACTCCTGGTACGGAATTATAAGTACATGTATGCAAAATATGCTGCACAACGCTGCTTGGGAGCACCTTGACCGTCAAGGTGTCAATTAGTTCGTCACGAACTTCGTCCACCAGGGTGGACTGTACAAAACTCAGGATCTTGCTCAGAGATTTGCCTGAAAAACATCCAACACGTTTACGCCGTCGGTGTACAGCGCCATGTCAAAGGGATGTAATCGGAGGAGCTGGAGGCATCGCAGCACCTTGAGCTCTCTCGGTCATTGACAATGACTCATTGCTCCATGAGCAGCTTCATCGCTCTACAAGGCAGCTCAGATCGATGCGATGTTGTTTCTAAATCAAATGAATCCCAAACAGTAGACGCACCGACAGGTAAACAAACGGTACTGTACTGTACTGCACTCCTCGATGTGTCCTCGAATCCGTCGCAGATTATGACTGCACCATTCACCAATCCTCTGGTCTGGTACCTTCGGGCGTGCATCATCCCGGATCCTCCATCCATCGACGCTCACAATCACATTTGCGTCCGAGATGATGCTGCTATCCCTCCGTGTCAAGTGCGTCTTGATCGCCATTGTCGCTGCTGCAGCAGTCGTCGCTTGGTTGGTGATCGCACTCGCAGACACGAAGCCGAAACTGCGTCCGGTGGTTCTACTGACTGGAGATTCGCTCACGGAGCACGGCACCGACGTCTCGAAGAGCGGTTGGGCCGCCCTACTTCAGGGTGAATACTCGCGTACTGCCGACGTCGTGAATCGAGGCCTTCCGGGCTACAACACCAAGTGGTTCTTCAAGGACATCGCCCCCACCATCGAGCGCGAGATCAGGAAGGGCGTGTACACGACACCGTCACTCATCACGATTTGGTTCGGCGCCAACGACGCAGCTCTGTCAACCGGCTACAGTTCGGAGCAGCACGTCCCGATTGAGGACTACAAGGAGAACTTGAAGAAAATTGTCAGCGGCTTCTGGTCGGCAGCCCCCACAGCCGACATTCTGCTTATCACTCCTCCGCACGTCAACGATGCAGCTAGAGCCAAGCTCGCGGTGGCAGTAAACGGCTCGATCGACCGAACGAATGCGATGACGAAGAAGTACGCCCAAGCCTGCGTGGAGACCGGCGCCAGCATCGGCGTCCCGGTGCTCGACTTGAACTCGTACTTCAACGCCATGAACGAGACCACACGAGACGCGCTGCTGATCTCCGATGGTCTGCACTTCAACTCGTCGGGCAATGAACTCGTGTACGAACAACTGACAGAGAAGATTGCAGCCGTGTTCCCGATCTTAGAGGCAAAGCTGAAAGTTTGGCAATTCCCAGGCTACAGCGAATACGAAGTCTCCGATCCGTGGACGTCGGGGGATGGCGAGAGATGAAAAGTCGACATCTTAATTAACATACAATAGATCGAATGCAGTTTTTGAAGAACTTACGGTTAGAGGCGACTTTAATTTGATACGCTATCAGCATATCAGACTGATGTACAGGCACCCCCGCCTAATTTGACCCTCTATCTCTCCATGTACCTCGCACAGGAAGTGCGGGCCGTGCTCAAGATTTGCACAGCGTAATCTACAATTGTATTGATTTAGATTAGGTATACGGGAGAAGTGTTGCAATGTCGATGCCTTCGAATGCCAAGTAAGTCAGTAGATTTGCATCTATGTAAGACCTGTGCGAACGTTGTAACTCTGCACTGTTTATAAGTACCACTCCCTCAAATTAGGCGGGGATGTCTGTACCAACTTCAGATCCAAGTTCAGAAACCACTGCGGGTAGTTCAGAAACCACTGCGGTACATGTAACGGCTGGTCTACCGTAGTTGAAGTTGGTTCGTGTGCAGCATTGCGTTCCAACCGTCCATTCCTCTTTTCTCGCTTCTCAGGCTCTTGTTATTCCATACAGAACAATGCAGGCTCAGGAGACCCAGACGCTGCTGGAAGGCCGTCGCGTCATCCACCGTCGCTTTGGCATCGCTACGCTGCGGGTTTGGGAGCTTCGCGTGCTCCTCGTTTCGCTCATGGCGTTTGTCGGCATCTATGTGGCCGTGGAGCTCGCCAAGAAGCGACACCTCATTCAAACCAAGTCGGAACTCAAGTTGTTCAAGCCGCTGTTCGAGGCCCAAGCCCCACCGATGACTTTGTTCCCGTACACTGACGAGCAGGAGACGTTCCTCCCGCCAATGTTCCTGGCGCCAGGTATCGTGGGTTCTCGCCCCATTCCGACCAACAATTGGTGGGGCAACATGATCGCCGCCACGCAAGAGGCTGAAGTGCAGCCGATCTGGACCAATCCATACTCATTGCAGCCGATGCTCACATCGGAACCCTACGGTCTCACACTCAGTTATCCGTACCCGACACGAGTATTTGGCGGCGGGAGATCAGGTAATGGCATCGCGGAGAAGTTTTATCGTCATGGCCACGTCCCGGATTTCACCTTCTCGGCTGTGGAATTCACGACTCCACCCGTGTTTGAGGTGTTTGACTGGGATGATCTGAGTGTCCAAGTGCGCTTCAAGTCTCACGCTGGTCCTAGCAATGACAACAGCTTCGAAGCTACACTTGTAAGCGGGATGGCTTTTGTGACGGCGAAATATGCGTCGCTCACTCCACGGTTTGGCACTGTCTACGCCGTCCTTACCGTCAACGGCCAGTCGACTGCATCGGGGTTTACTGCTAGTGGCAGTCGTTTTGTTCTCACGTTCAACAATGGACAGACTTGGACGCTGTACTTTTCGTCTGAAGTCACGCTACAACTCGAAGGATTCTCAACTTTGGTGAGCTCGAGTTCTTTTACAGGAACTGTGCGAGTAGCGATGATCCCAAACCCAGACAAGCAAAGTGTATTTGACAAGACTGCTGGTTGCATTCTGGAAGGAGGCAACGTGGAGGCGCAAGATGAAAATACGTACGCGTATGTGTGGAAGACGAGCGGCTTGTGCGCAGAGCCTAGCGGGTTGCTACATTACGCCCAGATTCACCATGTGGATACTCTGGATAGGTCGACAGCAGTTGAAGTGGAGGGTCTTGTTGCGTACTCGACAACAAGAGGCCCAATGCAGGCATTGATAACCAAGACAGCTTCACCTGTGTGGCGGTTCACGGACACAACAGACATCCCAATTTCCTTTTATCCGTCCCATGCGCCTACACCAAGTGATGTAGAAAAATACAAGATCAAGGAAACTTTGGTCAAAGACATCGACTCAAAGTGGAAGATCCGCGTTGATGGAAGCTACTACTTCAATGGCAAAGCTGCACAGAAGTACGCATCGCTGTGCCTTATGGCGGCTGATCCATCGGTGACTGGTACAGGCCCCGATTCGGGAAAATTGCTGCAGCTCTGTCTTTCCAAGTTGAAAACTATTCTCGCTCCGTTCTTGACCAACTCGTGGAAATACACATTGAAGTATGACACCGTGTACCGCGGGATTTTAAGCTCCCAGGGGTTCGCTCTCAATGATTTCAACGCGGATTTCGGCAACACAATGTACAACGACCATCACTACCATTATGGCTACTGGATCGTGACGGCTGCAATCGTAAACAAACTTGCTCCGACGTGGTCTGGACTAGCGGAACTGAACCGCATGGCGAGCTTCCTTGTGCGGGACGTTGCGAATCCATCGTGGAGTGACTCTTACTTTACGAAATTCCGCAGCTTTGACTGGTTTCGTGGTCACTCGTATTCGCATGGCGTTTTATCGTTTGCTGACGGAAAAGATCAAGAAAGTTCGTCCGAGGATATGAACTTTCACTATGGGGTCGCGTTGTTTGGACAGGTAACAGGAGACGAGAAGCTTGCGAGTATTGGCAGACTGATGGTGAAGCTAAACGCGCGAGCAATTCAGACGTACTTCTTATTGACGGACGCGAATCGTGCGCAGCCTGCAAAATTCCGACCCAACAAAGTCACCGGGATTTTGTTCGACAACAAAGTGAACTACGCAACGTGGTTCAGTCCTCAGAAGTATGCGATCCACGGAATTCAGATGATCCCAGTTTCGCCTGTGACTGAGTACGTGCGCACACGCGAATTTGTTAGTGAAGAATGGGACCAAGTTCTCTCGAGAATTCCAGACATTGTCAACGACAACCTGCGTAACCCTTGGCTGTCGCTACTGTATGTGAACTACGCCACAGTCAACAAGACGTTCGCTCTGGCAAAGCTGGAGAAATGTAAGATGGACGATGGGCTAAGCCGATCATGGGCGCTCTATATGGCAGCGGCAAGGCCAGGTATCTAACATTTTTAGAAGTAGCTTCGTGAACAAAATAATTTGGTGTATACGCTAGCCAAAATGCTATCGATGTCAGTTTTCTAAGATATAAATTATTTTTCGAGGCATGTTTTTTTTCGACCGAAGCAGTGGAGCCGCCTATTTCTTCATTCCCCAGGGGTCGCACTTGCTAAAGTGGTTGCTATCTGGATGGCGTCGGTGCGGTGTTTGTTGCTAGCTGGGAACTACAACGACGAGAATGAAGCACTTCGTCAACTCTTACGATCTCAAGAATCATCAAGCAGCGAGCATCTCCTTGACCTCTCTCAACTGAACTGTGATCCTCCGGTACTTCAACGGGATGGGGATGGTCGAGCAAGAAACAGCTCGCAGTCGTTGATGGAGGATCTGCTACTTTACTTGGCTGTCCGAAAATTTGGAGCCTCCACGGGAGACCAAGTGGTTTTAGGCGTCGAGCAGCAGACTTTGGCTCGCTGGGAACAACATGACGCACAAAATATTTCCGAGCTTGAGGACTGTGTCGACACTTTGCATGGGTAGGTTGTTGAACCATTTTATCAGGTTTTGATTGATTTTCGGAGAATCTGAATCATTGTTTTTTTTACTTAATGCAGACTATTGCTGAAGTGTGCGTGGGATGCTGGAACTATATTCACGCTCAGTCGAGTCATTAAACGACTGCAAGATCCACGGGCTCGCCAGCGCTTTCTGACCTTTGCCTTCCAAATACTCCAAGCATCAGCGCAGCGTAAACCTACAACTTCGGAGCAAATATCAGAGCAAGATGACAAGTTTTACGACGACGTAGTCCGTTTACTGCTGCTTGGAGTCACGGACCTGTGGTCTGCAATTCGAAAAGACTGTGCCAAGACAGCTGCCGCCATTGTGTTTGGCTTCTCGTCAAGAAGCCACATCGAGCAGTTTATTGACAGTTTGCTCTGTGTTGCTATCGGCTCTCGAAGTGTTAGCGCTGATAAAAGCCAGGTGACCGCTTGGACCGAGCGTGAAGGTGCTTTGCTCGCACTTTCCGCTCTTCTGCGCTCCATCAAAATGGAATTTACTGGTGATAAACTCGTAGATGAGGGCGGGATCAAAGTTTCTCAGGTCAAGGATGACATCAAGGGCATTTTAGGCGCTCGTCAGGTGCCAGCAGTGACATATCTGCTTGGATCTAACCACACATTAGCCCAGCTGCCGAGATGTCTCGTTCAAACGCTGAAGCCTGCGATTTATCAGTGTCTTCGTCACGACCAGCTCAGTATTCGCCAGCTTGCAGCGCAATGTTTGGTCGAATATGCTTCCCTTTGTGAAGAACCAACACGCCTACTCATCTTCCAGGAAGTGATCAGCAAGTTGAATCGAATGAACCGGAACGACAAAGTCGAGATTGACAGCGCTGTGAATCCTAACGACTCGGAGCTTTTGGATGCATTCGAGGCTGAGGGTTTGCTGGACGTGTTAGCTCGGATGGCCCCCTGTCTTCCGTCAAGCTTCTTGCTAAAACACTGGAAGTTTGTATTCCCGACGCTGGAAAAATACGTCATGCATATTGCATCCAGTGTCCGCCAGAAGAGCAGCATTGTTGTGCTAGCGCTGGCTAAGCAATACTCGAGAAACGACAGTCATCCGAACGCGCTCCTGGTGTCTAACGAGGTCTCTCTAAAGCTGATAATTCAGATGCTGCTTTCACTTTCCAAGCAACGAAGTGATGGAAGTGACATTTGTTGGCAACAAAGAGAAGGTCGGCTTCTGAGTATTGAGGTCCTCTTGGATGTCCTGGGTGAGAGTCTTCTGATGTGTCGGTGTGAAGCGTGCAAGTTATTGGGGTGGAAGTCAGAGCCAACGCTAGTTTGCCAACGCCGATCAGACTCGCTTACTGCCTTAAATTCATTTCTCTGGGCTCATGATCAAGCTCAGTCGGCTACGTGGGTGCTAGACGCAGATAATGCGGAGGAAGAACATGCATCTCCCACAGAAAATAGTCACAACACGGAGCGTTCGTCGCTTGTCCACGCCATTGGCGTGTGGATAGAGAAAAACGGTGGTAAGAATGATCTGCCGCCTTCAAGTGATGAATTCTGGCAGCAAGTCCTGGGTGGATGCATCGCTCAGACGAAAGATGCTTTCAATTCCTCACAATTTGAGCTGCGCAGAATCTCTCGCCAAGTTCTCCCCGGACTGATGAGGCTGGTCATATGGACGGAGCAATTGGAATTCCTGGCCTCGACGGAGCTTGAAAGCTCATCCGTGGGAACATCGTGGCCTTGGACGTGTGTGAAGTCTCTGTTGCTCCACTTGCGATATCAAGAAGAGAGTGCGACAGCTTTGGGTGAGACCATTACGAGTTCTGTTTCTCAAAAACTAGCAGCAAACTGGAAAATTGTGTGGGGTGGCATTGTCGCTTTGGAACGTAATACGCGAAATTGCGCCATCAATGAAGACTTGGTCGTAGCTCAAGTGGAAGTAAAGCTGATAGCTTTCCTTAGTTTTGGAGCAGCGGCCGGCTCGCCTCGTCACGTAACTCGGCTTTTGGACAGTGCATTGCGGTCAATTCACTTGAATTTACCCGAGTCCATGCAGCTACGAACGCTGATGGGAGAACGGGACACAACCGTAAGCAGTGCAAACTCGCTGGACCGTCAGTTCAGCATTTTCATGGTGCCTATATTTCCTGCAGTGATCGTAACTCTACAATACCTGGCAAACCGCGAAGGTGTGGGTTATATACGCGATGACGAGTTATCATGGAGTTCTCGATGGATTTGTCTCGAACGGACCGCGTTGACATGGCTCATATGTGACGATATGTTCCGCTGGATCACACTTAGCAAGTCAGAGGCTCAATCCCTGCTCGTGGAAAGCCTCAGTGGGTTTCTTCGTTTCTCGAAAACAGATTTATCACCCTCTGAAGCAAGCGAAGAAGTCGACAGAATCCTTCAATGTCTCGAACCTTTGCAGGCAATAAGCACTCGGATGAAAGATGCAATCTACAAGGACTTGGTTGAGATACATCTGCGGATGTGGCTACGATTGATTAAAAGCGGAATCCACGACACTGCGAAAGTGGCCATTGCCACTACCCAACTTCACAGCCGCCGACAACAATACCTTGCGATACCTGACACAAAGGCAAAGCCTGCCGAGAGCAGCGCGAATTATCCGGCCACAGCAGAATGGGACGATTGGGATGACGAGGAGGGTGAAATTCAACAAGCATCTCCCGTCAACGAAATTCAAGAACCAATGGCAGACTCGTTGTTCCAGGAAGTGTTGGAGTCTTTTGATGCCACTCAACTAAGTCTGCTATGCGAAGCAGCGCGTGTGATCCCGAATCTAGACCGAGTGCAAGATATCCCTGCTCACCACGTCACAAGAATGCAGCAGCAGATTAAAAGTTGCCTGCACACCAAGTGATCATTATCACCAGAGGGTAAATCCGTATATTCATCAAACATTTTAAGTTTCGTAGCCACGCGCGATGCCACTTTGCAAAACATAAAAAATCACGACTTTAGTCCCCAAAGTCCAGACTCAGTGCACTCAGCTCCACCAAGTTCCACATCCACATGCAACGAGCCAGGGCCAGTATCACCACAAGCAATGAGAGTGCAATTTCCCAAGTCAACATTTCTTCTACCGTCCATTCTGTCCTCTGCACGGGTGTCTCCACTTGAGCGTTCAGAATATTGTTCTCTGTACCAAAATTCCCAGGTGAATATTTCCCCTCCTCTCGTACTTCCGTTGGATGCTCTCCGGACTCCCGAAGTTCTTCATCTCCGCTGCTTTCGTCCAGGATGCTCCTCTCTGGTTCCAAATCATCACTCGAGTCCCGTCTCCTTGCTCGTGGTCCGTCGGTAGTGAAGTAGTCCGTGATAACCTGGTTCGACAACAAATCCTTTTCGTCCGGCAGCATCACAGTCGTCCCCAGCGCTTGATCGGTCGCGTCCATCTCGTTTTCTTGCACGGATACTATCTCGAAGCTGCTCGAGTTCATTTTGTCGGCCATTTCCACCCCTAAATTACAAGGTTCTTGGAGAATGGTGATCCGCGACTCCTCCTGCTGGTCGAAAGCCGTCAGCGACAGTTCCAACCGTCGCAGTGGTGAATCCACAAGCTTCAAGATACACTCATTCACTCAAAACCTCTTCCCACGTTGAAGTGGTCTTTAGTTTACGGGCTGTGGATCAATTCGCGTCCCGTATTCTTCAATCACTGGTGCTGCACAGATGAACACCCCAGCACGAACGCTCCGCTTCGAATGCCACCGTAGCGATCATAATGCAGCGAGGACATTGAGTTTAAGTGCTGATGAGCGAGTCGTGGGGACTGAGGGGCCAAAACTGAAGCGGGCACGCGTTGATGAAGTTTCAGTCGTCGAAGTGCGTCTTGTCGAGCTTATCCGCGACCTGGACGAGGCCAACGAAGACAATGACAAGCACTACGGACTGTTCGTGTGGCCGTCGGCTCTCTTATTGTCTCGATTTGTCGCCCATGAGGCAGATCTGCTGTGTCGAAGCAAAGTGGTGCTGGAATTGGGCTGCGGCACAGGACTTCCGTCGATTGTGGCTGGACTGTGTGGAGCGGCGAAGGTCTACCTAACCGACCGAGCTGACGCCGCCGACATCCAGCTCAACGCAGAAGCCAACATCAAGTTGAATAAGCTGGAAACACGTGCCAAGTTCGTGCCATTGACCTGGGGAAATATGAACATCTCGGACGACATGGTCGCGATTTTCCAAACGGTTGACGTCATTCTCGCCGCCGACTGCTTCTACCAATCTGAAGGCAAGCACTTCGACAAGAACTCAAAAGATTCTTATATTTTTTTCATCTCACATTGGGATTTATTTTTATTTTTTTTACTTGTAGATTTCGAGAAGGTGAGCGCGACCGTCGCCCTCATCTTCCGCTGCAGTGCGTCAAGTTCCTGCAAGTTCTTGTTCAGCTACCAACTGCGCAGCATCAACCGCTCCATCGCTGCACTTCTAGCTCGCTGGGGATTGACAGCCAAGTCACTTGACAAGAGCGAACTGTTCAACGACGTCCCACCCCAAGACTTTGACAGCATCTTCCTCTACGAAGTCCAACAAACACAAGACTGACTACCGGTAAAACATGAAGTAGTAAGATACAAATACACAAAGGGATGGCTCAGCTTCGCCTTTTATCTTCAGTCTCTCACAGTTCCTATCACAAATTTTCCACCAAGTGGAAATGTCCCTCCCATGATCTAGAGATCGTACGCGTGGGGCTCTCGCAATCGCCTCTTCAGCCTTTAACATGGGAGAATTTGTACACTATTCCCCCCTATTAGATGGATCCCTAAAAACGGGTGAGACCATGGAGCTTTAGCGTCCACCCGTTGAAATAGGACCACTCTACGTAAAACGTAGCAGATTAAGGGGATTTCCTCACTCGAACTCGAGACAAACAACACGTTCTCATCCTCGCCATCCACAACTAACAGTAAGCTTAGTATTAATACATACAGTACACACACATATCCAGCATCACCCAGAGACTTCCAGCCCGCCTTCTAGAAAATGCTCTTCTCTTCTAATCGCAGCGTGTCGTTCTTCTCCCTCATTGGTTAAAACTCCACCCAATTGCCAGCCAATCACGTGCGAATGTGTATGTGGCCGAGCCGGCTCCGCCGCACACTCAAATCTTCCAGGAAGCGCATCATGTTCGCCCGAGTCGCTCGCGTCGCCACCCTCTCCGCCGCTCGCCGCACGCCGTGCATGGCGCTGCGTGCGCTGCAGACCCGCGAGAAGTCGTCACTAGTGTCCGTACTCAAGGTATGACCTCTCAACTCGTAAAAATCCGCTCGCAATCGGCTAAAAACTAGCTCTAACACCTTAAAATCACCCTTTTTGATCGTAAAATCCAGCGCGAGGTCGAGGAGGAGAAGGCCAACTGCTTCGAGGAGCCCGAGTTCGAGGAGCTGCGACTCAAGGTCGAGTCCGTCTTCAAGCTGCAGGAGGCTCCCGGCTGTATGGAGGTCCTGCTGCAAGGTGCAGTGGGGGACGACTCGATCAAGATCAAGTTTAACGCCCAGGACACCGTCGAGCTCGAGGAGGACGACGAGGAGTACAACGACTTCGAGGAGGAGGAGGGACAGGCACAGGAGGAGGAGGACGAGGAGGAAGAGGACGACGATGAGCTGCCGGGCGTCCGCTTCACGGCCGACATCACGCGCGACAACAAGGGCCTGCAGTTCGACTGCGTGGCCAGCAGCAACCTCACGGTGGAGCGCGTGCGCTACCTGAGCGACTTCGCCAAGGACGCCGAGGACGAGACGCTGTACTTCGGCCCCAACTTCATCGACCTGGAGCTCGACGTGCAGGACCAGTTCTACAGCTACCTGGCGCAGCGCAAGATCGACGACGAGCTCGCGCAGTTCATCACGCAGTTCGCCGACCTCAAGGAGCAGCGCGAGTACACGGCCTTCCTCGAGGACGCCGAGTCCTTCGTCAAGCACTAGATCTACCGGTACAGTACGCAACTCGTTATGCTGATGATGATGCTGATGGTGTTTGCATAGTCTGCTTGAGGCCGAGGACCCCGCACAAAATAAACAGTTGTTAGAGCCTCACTGCACTACACGCACCGCAGGACTGCGCTGCCTATTGCTGCTGTCTCCTGTCTAACCTCGCATATTGGACATGACACTCTGCATGAGCTGCGAGACCTTGGGGTTCGACATGTGGCGCATCGCGGCGGACGGGCCCTCGCTGTCCACGTCGCGGAAGAAGTCCTGCAGGTCCGGGTCCGATCGCGCCGCCACGAGCTCGGGGCTGTTCATGAGGCCGCTCATGTCGGGCATGCCGCCAGCTCCTGCACCAGGAGCAGCACCACCACCGCCGCCGCCGAGGTTGCCCATCATGTTGTTGAGCATGTCGGGGTTCTGCATCATGTTCTGCGCCATCTGCATCATTTGCGGGTTCTGCATCATGCTCTGGGCCATCTCCATCATCTGCGGGTTGTTCATGAGGCCGGCCAGACCACCGCCGCCGCCGCCCAGCATGCTGGCCAGGTTCGACAGGTCCGGCATGCCTGCAGCACCTCCAGCAGGCGGAGCCGAAGCCGCGGGCGTGGTCTGTACCTGACGACGCTTACGCTCCGCCTCAGCGAGGCCCTCGCGGCACGCAGCGTTGGAGCTGTCCACCTCGAGTCCGCGACGGAATGTGTCGATAGCTCCATCAAAGTCCTTGAGCTGCACCTGGGCGCTGCCCATCCGCGAGTACGCCTTGACGTACGACGGCTTGAGCGCGATCGACTGCTCGCAGTGGTCGATCACCTCCGTGTACTTGCCCAGATACATGAGCGCGGCCGCCAAGTTCGAGTGGTAAATGTGGGACGACGGTCCGTCGCTCGACAGCTGCAGCGCCTCGCGGTACAGCTTGGCCGCTCCCTCGTAGTCCTGACGACTCAGCGCGGCGTTGCCCTGAGCCTTCACCTCCTCCGCCTTGGCCGCCTTCTCCTCCTTGGACAGCTCCGGCTTGACGTCTCCGAACTTCTCCTTGAACTTGGCCAGCGCCTTGGTCGTGCGCACGGCGTGTTCACTGGAGCCAGAAGCCGCGCCCTTGAAGAAGCCCTTGGCCTCCAGCTTGGCCACCCACTTCTTCCACAGCTCCGGGTCTGCAGCATTAAAAATTAATCAGCCAATCACCGTCTCTCTAGTGTAATATATTGCAGAGTCAACGTACGCTGCTGGACGACGGGGTCTTCGTCCACGGCCGCGTCATTGACCTCGCTGGGCGTTCCCGTCTCCAGCTTCAGCGCCTTGAGCCCCGCCGCGAAGATCTCGTCGAACGAGGCCTCGCCGTTCACCGCCAGCTGCCGCTTCTGCTCGGCGTTGTGTACGTCCACGCCGAACGCCTCGCTAAGAAATAAATAAATGAGATAATAATTTAGTGAATAAAAATAATATAGTGAGATAAAAGTCGACATTGTGTGGCTTGTAGAGCGAGTTAGAGGGTGCAACTTACGTGAGGCGGGACAGAGCGGCATCTACTTCTTGAGTGTTCACGCCCTCGCGCGTCTTGAGCGCGTCCACCCACGTCAGCGCGTTGAACAGCGTCGCCTTACTGGTGTCGTCCATGTTGTCACCAAGTGAATCAAATTCTCCCCTCACGAGAGCCAAAAAAAACTTTTTATCGTCGCTGATTGGTCAAAAGTGTATCCGATTGAATTCGACCAATCATGTACCAGCGTATCTAAAAAGATCAGAGCTCTTCAACTGGACATGGCTACATTTGTGATACACAGGATGGAGGAGGCGAATGAGGCGGCGATTCTGGAGCGACGCCAGGAGATTCGAACGAGTCTGAGGGCTGTGGAGAACTCACTGAGAGAAGCTGGAGCTGTGACGGATGGATACAATCGCGCGTACCTCTTGGAGCCACCCACTGCGCATTGGGATCAGATCCCATCGAGTTCGCTGTTCCGTCGACTGGCAGTGCACGTGTCCGACGTGGAATTGGCTCGTTCTGCTGCGCTCCGCTTTGAATTTGATGCTCCAGATGCAATTCGATACAAATGGAGAGTGTCGCCATTGGGCGAGGCCAAGTGTCGTCGCATTTGGAGTTTATTTGATGCAGATGAGGACGAAGTCTGGACATATCGAGAGTTTCTTGAGTACATGGCGGCGTTGAAGTGTTCGACGGACTCGATAGAGTTGAAGGCGTTTGAAGACAGTGCAGAGACCTGGAGGATGTATATGAGTGACATGTGTGAGCTGGATGAGGACGGGAGCCTTACGTTCGATGGGTTCGTCATGTACCGAGAGTTGATTGAAGACGAACGGTCTTTAGCGCGAGATTTGGTGGCCTTGGGTATCTCGTTGGAGTGGGAGGAGATGGAGAGAGTCGAGAGGATCAAACAGCTTTTCGACGAATACGTGGACGATCCGTCGGGGAACGTGACGGCCAAAGCTGCGCAGTACTTGCTGGCGGACATTGGGTTTGTGTTGACGAGTGAAGAGACGACGGAGGTGATTGAGAGAAGATATCAAATTGAACGCTGTCTTCGGTTTGTGCGTCAGATGAAGCGTACTTTGAGGTTGTTTGGGTACCGACAAAAGTCGGCGCTGCGATTTACGAATGAAGGCCTGGCGAGAGATGACCGCGGTGCTGACGAGGAATCGAAGATCTGCAGGGTTGGACTGCTAAGCCTCGTCTTTTCATCGTGGTATCCTGCAGCGAAAACGGTGAGTTGCTGTACTTGCTTGGCTTGCTTTCTTTTTAGTATGCAATGGGGTTGAATTTTTAATCTTGTGTGGCAAAAGCGGTGGCGAAGATACGTTTTGCAGTGCCGACTGCAGTCATTTTGTGCATTGAGACGCATCAAGCGAGGAGTCCACTGGATTTTCACGTGTATTCGCCAAGCTGCAACCACAGGGTTGTTATCTACGAACTGCTTACAGTCTCGTACTCCTGGGGGTGATCGTGGAGACTACCTACTTAAACTGGACGTGGGGCCCAAGTTTTCCACTACTGCAACTGCTCACGTTACATACAACTCGGACGCCGATTGTAAGTAGGAACTTGTGTGTCAGTGCCAAGTCAAATTCACAGAACTAACCCAATCTCTATTCTGCGATGTGAAGCTGCCGCCGCGCTCCATGAGTTAAAATACTTGGAGCGAGGCGCAGAGTGTTTCCTGTACATTGACTTCACTTGCCGAAATGGCACCAAAGGTTTGTACGTTTGACGATGTCGAGTGAATTTTAACATCAAGAGACTAACACGTACAAATGCGGTCTGTTGTGCTGGTACATGTAGAAAGCGATGGCCAAATGTTGGTTGAGCGCCTAACGTGGTTCATCGGCGAATATTTCCGCGACCACATCGAGACACTGCCGTACTTTCACCGATGGTTTGTCACGCTGCCGACCAAAATCCAACTGCGCTTAGGACCAACTAGCAGCGGCGCTGCTGGAACTTCAGCGATGGTGATTCGTCTCGTGATCCTCTTTACAGGCAAAATGGACCTGTACCAAGTCATGCAGACGCTCGGCTTGCCGTCGTCCATGCAATTCGACCACCTCATCCAGCGATTTTCTCTTCGCTGGCTCTGTAGCCACTCTTTGGAGGACCTCTTAGTCATGAAGAACCTCAACCTTGGAGCCCAGTGGTCCTGTCGGACTCAAATGGACATGCGGTTGAATCGACAAGCGTGGGCTCAAATTTTAGATCAAGTCGCTCACCAACTCGATGCGGAGTTGGCACATGAACGCGAAGACGCTGAGTATATTGCTCAAGTCAAAGCCGAGCGTGAGCAAAAGAAAAAGAAGTCTATAGTGCCGAACCAACGGCGTCAATCAAAGCTCGACAATCAACACGATGCAGAGCCGCCCAATGCACGAAGCAAGACCGAAACTCATCAACTTTTGTGGATCAGATCTCTTCGACGTTTGGCTTTTGCACTGAAGCACTCTCAACAGCTGAGCTCGACATGGGCATTTGCCAACTTGGGGACGGCATTTCGGGAAAACCAATGGCTTTGTGGTGCTCTCTCTCCTCAATGGTATGAACTACTCAAGCGTGTGCTAGAGACTCCGGGTGGACTAGCAGCGGAGTGGAGAGCTGCGGGGGAATCGTTGCGAGCCGAATTTGCTGACACCAATTATGCCGAGGCTGGGGCGACTCGACCTGCCCTCGGACACCGCACAGCTTCACGGGCGACGGGGTCGTCGACAGAATTTACTCTGGCGCCCATATCAGCTGCGGCGATGAAAGCTCCACCAACTGCGAGACTGGGTGAGCCACCGAAGCTTACAGCTCGACAAAGCCACATCCAGTACGAACCGAGCCAACCTGCCACAGAGACACCAGAAGAGAAAACAACGGAATACTCGTTGCTGGAATTCTACGACTTGTGTGCTCGCCATCTGCAAGGAGTTCACGTCGTACGAGCTGAAGCGGGCACGAGCGGAGTCACGTGTGTGTTTGAAGGCTGGAATATCTTCAGCTTGCTGCCGAGAATCCGTCAAGGCCAGATCCTCAAGAAGGCTTCTTTGATTCGATCAGGCACGTTTTCCTCGCGCCAACCGCTTTCTAGCAGAAGCATCACGGGGATGTAAATTGCATTGGCAAACGCTCGTCATTGAGAGGGAGCCACGACAAAAAGTGCACGTGTTTGTGGTAGATCAGAGACTTGGTCTCAACAGAACTAACCCCCCAAGGTAGTTGGTGCTGCCCTTGGGCGCTTGAACTAACCCAAAGGGATGCATTTTCCATCATTTCTACCTCTGTGTTAGCTCCATGCATGGACGAAATCTCTACTGCTCTTTGAGCCACTCCACGGAATGTGACGCAAACTACACGTACGACTGAGTGAAGTCAGAATGCGCGTTTTCAACAGAACATCTGCAGAAGCTGATAGCAGTGTTGGTCCTGTGTTGCCATATGTGGGGTGGCAAAATTCGTCACTCTTCCTCATGGATGATTGATCACAATATCTAACTGGAACATGCAACTATGGATTGGGTTGAGAGGCGGATGGTCAGTGTAACTATGACAAAATGTAATGCTCACAGAAGGAGGAGAGACCAAAACGGTCCTCGCTCCTTTCACATAATACGAATTCGTTATCTTCACTCCATCGCCAGCGCGTACAGCACTACAAAATTAGACATACATGTACAGTCAAAAGCTTTTCTCCTAATGAGGCAAAATCGATACTGAACGGAGCTACAAGCCAGCGGCACTTCGATTGGATGGGAGACGTGCTTGGTTTTACTCGGAATTTGTATGCCACGTATCCACGACTGATTGGTCAAAGTAAAAACGTTTTTGATTCGTTGAAATACAACTACCTTCTGATTCGCCAAAATCGCAGCCGCGATCTGATTTGCAGAAAGATGTTTGTAAACTTTACACTTTTGGTTTACCAATTTGTTACGCGTCATGGCGGAAGATCGGCTGCAGACTCTCGATGTTGACGTGTCTGTTCCAGCCCCCACACGTACGGGGTCTCGCATCCAAGGCCGTGACAGTCATTGCATCGCTGTTTGTGACACAACCCGCGTGGTTGCGATCGCCAGCGGTCGCTTCGTCGACTTGTACGGCGCCAGCAACAAAAGTTTACATCCCTTCGCGTTCCAGCACCAAATTTCACCTGCAGACCACATAACTCAGTCCCAAAGGCTGCCGTTTGGCCAGCAACTCGGTGGCGATAAACTTGATCGCAGTATGGTGGTGGTTACATGCGTGTCGTTCCCAGTTCCCGGTTTTCTGCTTGTCGGGGCTTTCGTGGAAGTTGCAGAAGTTGAAGATTGTGATGCGGTGAAGTCGCCCGGGGCGACTTTTCTGCTTGGATTCCGGTTGTATCCTGGCTCTGTGTCTATGTTCATTGGGGATGACTCACCGCCTCGGCAAGCGCCAGCGGCTTTGCAAGTTCATTTCGGCTTCGTGGAGCCGGTTATGGGGAATTTGGGGCGGGCTATTCGATGTTTGCAGGCTTTTCGAGGGGAAATGACGCCGGATGCAGGAGCGGTGTATGTGATCTTTGAAGAGTCGAATGTGGTTGGCGTGTTCAACTGGCGAGAGCGGTTCAGTGACAGGCAGGTGTGTTTGGCGCAGTTGAAGCAGCAGCAGGAAGCGTTGGTTGTAGCAGAGCGCAGCTGTGATGGTCGATACCTTCTTGCTGGGGACGCTGGGGGGAGACTGTCGCTGCTTGACTTCGGGAATTTCCCGTGGAACGGGTACAAGATGTCGGCGAAAGGGCAGCACTTACGAGGCAGGCGACTCGAACTTGGGGTCTGCTCTCGCTCCGGGGTGACAACGCGCGACAACCCACTCGAACATGTGAGGCTTGTTAATACGACAGCAACATCTGACTCAAGTTGCGCCTATACGTCTCTTCGCTGGTGGGTATGCGGCGCGGGAAAGGACCAGAAACAGTTTGTGCTTGCTGGCAAGCAAGATGGATCTTTAAGTGTAGGTATCTGTCACAATTGCTGCGTCTATTCTGAAGAACTTAACTTATGCTTGCGATTCAACTTTGCGCAGGTGCTCAAGCTTGTACAAGAAAATAGTGACGCTGGTTCGAGTGTCGAGCTGAAAATGATTCAGGTTTGCCAGGGCATGTATGGTGCATGTAGATCCCTATAAGTTCCTAACGGTGAATGTCCTGCCGTGGTAGATGTACCCAGGCTTGGCATCAGGCACGCATGATGCAGTGCGAAGCATTTCAGTGCCAGTGAAGTCTTCGGCCACAGGGACGGACAATACTTGGTTCGAGTTTTGCGCAGTCTCGGAAATGCGTTGGAGAACTTGGCGAATAAATGTTGTGGGGGCTGATAAAGATTCGCCCAGACGGCACCGCTTGGTTTGGCCGTCGCTGAAAGAGTCGCTTGATTTCCCGGTATTCGCGGTAAGTTTGTTATACTCAGCATTTGGTATGGTAGAGGCCGATTGACCCATTTGTGTGTTTATCGTTGGCTGCAGCTTCAGGTCCATGCGATTAGAGGTATCGTGGTACTGCCTAGCAATACCGAGTTTTCGAAGCTTGTCGCCAAAGCGCTGTCGGATACAGTTTCGGGTTACATTACTCGACCCCCGATCTTGATGATTGTAGCCGACGACAGTCTTCAAGTCATCGGTTTGTTGACGAAAACTCCAGTTGCAGAAGTGCTCGACTCTGAAAGCAATCCAAGCGGCTGCGACGGTAGTAGTGAAGAGAGGGAACGCGAAGAAACACAAGAAGAAGAAGAAGAAGGAGAGAAATCGTTCTGCACTGAAAACACTGAAGAGAAGCAGAGAACCTCTGGTCCTAAGCTTACGACAATTCAGGACAAGTACAAACTTCCGCCAATGGAGTGGAAAACGAGATCGTCTGCACTACGGAGTCCTAGTCAGAATGGAGCTCAACTTGGTCAGGGCGATGGGACACCGAAGCTCAGTCGCGTCGACTATAACGAGCGCGTAGTTTCCGTCATGCAGCGTGTTGAGACATTGAGTGGCGTCATGAAATCGATGCGAACGTCTTTTCAACTTTTTTCAAGCGATGTCCAGCAGCACATGAATCTCATTTCGGAACAGCTCGAGAGAATTAGTCGCCGACGAGTCACGGAAGAAACGGCCCAAGCTTCTCCAAGCCGCAGCTGAATTCATTATACATTATTCATCCGAAGCTGGGAGAGATCATGGAGAAAAGCTTCCTTCAAGCACAAGCTGAAATGGCGCACTTCGATGCTGGAAGTAGGTCTCAGATTGGCGAGGCGATGCAGAATAACCAGACACCTTCACCTGTGATTCCGCACGTGGTGGACAAGTACGACCCGGATCACCCGGACGCCGACTGGGGAGGCTACGTGCGCCGTTCAGCCAAGAAGCGCTTCTACACGAACCAATCCTCTGTCAAAGATGTAAGGCTTGTTGAGTGTGGGGGCCATTGTATATACACTAACGACTATCCTGTGTAGAACCTAACTTACGATGAAAAAGGTGGCATCATGCCGCGCGACCCGGTCGACAGCTCCGCCACAACAGGAAAGAAACTGTTTGAGCCTCAGCAAAACTGTTCAGGCGATCAAGTCCCTGGTATTCCCTTCCAGAGTGCTGTGTACCAGGTAAAGATGACCTGCTTTCAGCCAAGTTTGAGCGTGCGTTAACTGTAAACGTGGTCTACTGTAGGTTGGTCCAGGGAATAATGTCACTTGCAGTGAGTGGAGAACGTAAGTGAACACTTTAAATGGTTTGGGAGGTAGATGTACTGACTTCCATTATTCTCAATTTGAATGTAGATCGTACGCATTGCAAGCGTCGATGGAGGCGACATCCAAAGACAACTACGTGCTCGGCACGCGGCAGAACTCGCAGCATAAACGCCATGTGACTCCAATGGTATCCATCACTGAGGAGCTTTCATCCTGACTGGTATACACATCTTTTAACCCGATTACTATCGTGCGGCTGTGATCAGTATGAACAAGGTCGAGGAGGACGACAGAATTCAGGACGCACCCAGTCACCTTCAATTCCTTGGGAGAGCAGCCAAGGCATCTCACCACCGTTAAGCGGAAGTGGTAGCAGTGGATCGCTTTCTGGCCGTCGAATTGATTCGCGCCGATCCCTACTCGCGGGCATTGGCAAACTCGTTGCAGCGGAGGATCTCAGCGGAATACTCCCGTAAGTTTACGAGCGTGAGCACTGTTCGTAAGCAAACGATGCTGAACGTGTTGTAACTTCTACCGGTAGGCCTGAGCGACATTTGGCGGAGAGCTACACAAACCCAACGTCCAAGACGCTACTTGCAGAGAACTACCGGTAGTGAGTTGACGTTCGCAAACTGAACACGTAGATGCATGACCATTGACCCAAACCTGATGCATTTTTGTGCTGTTGCCGTAGTCATGGAACGACGTTGGGATACACAGGGCGCCGAAACTATTGAGACGAGGAACATGGAAGTGATGGCAGGAGTTAAACCATTAACAACGAGAATTTGCCGCTTACACCCTACGAATGCTTGTACAGGACCATGATTACATCGAGTGCATGTCGATCCGGAGCGCCACGAGGCTGATGATCGCTCCCAGGAATGAAAGCGCACCTCCCACGAACACTGGCAGCGCGTATCCCAGCGAAGTCTCCACCAGCGCAGTGCCTACCACGAAATTGAGCAGCTGGCCAACACAATTGGCTGAGTTCACTGCACCAACGTACATGCCAACGTGATCTGATGTCCCGAAGACGTGGATGATGATAGGGACGATGAGGGCGAATACCGTAGCCTGGGTGATGGCTGTCAGGACGACGATCAGCACGTCCAGAGCCACAACCTTCGTGAACGCCATGACCATCAGCAGAGCCTGGGGAATGCACGCAACCGTGATGACCCAACGCGCGCCAAGCCGATACACGAGGACCGGAAGCACCCACGAATACAGGTACCCGAGCACGTTGAAGAGCAAGTCCGTAAGCCCACCGGCAATCTGAACTCCGTCGTTGTAGTGCTCTTGCTCCTCCGTACAGTGAGTTTGTTTGCAGATATCCGCATCAGTCGAGTTGCCTCCATAGACTTCGATACCAAAGAACTGACCCTTGTTGCCGTTGTAGGCAGTGAAGCCAAACTGGATGCAGAGTAACACGAGGCAATAAATCGCCAGAGTACGAGGCAGCGTCTTGAGGCCATTGTAAATGCAAGAGAATGCTTCGCCAATGCGCTTCAAGGTGCTAGGAGCTGCCTCATCCGGTCCAAGCCCAAAGTCCTTCGAGGGTGGAACCTGTTCTTTGGCGAACACGCAGACTGCCCCAACAGAAGCCAGCATAGTCACCGAGAGCATGCCGAGGAACCAACGTAGCGTCAAGTGAGCCGCGCCGAAGATGTAGATGTATCCAGCCACCAAAATCGAGCCTAGTGTTGAACTGGCCTGTCCGATGCTTGCTCCTAACGTTTGCCGATCGCCCGCAAAGTCTGCGATGATGAGGAACGCTGGTGTTTGCACCACATTCACAGTGATATCCATCCACGTGTAGAACAGGATCGTGAGTCCAGCGGTCCATGGACGGTGGTTTCCTGAGTCACCAAGAAGCTCCCCCAGCTCACGCGTGAACCCCATCAACGTCCAGCATGCCGCACTCGTTACAGCACCATAAATCAAGAAAGGGCGGCGGCGACCCCACTTGCACGAGCTGCGATCACTGAGAACGCCGATTGTCGGTGCTACGAGGATGCCCGACAGTGGGCCGATCAATTGCGTGAGCTGCACGGCAAATCGCGGCAGCAGTGTGCCGAGATATGGCCCGAGCGCAGCCCATTGCGCCGACCATGCCATGTTGGTAGCCATCCGAGGAAGAGCAAGCAGCACGAGCATCGCGACCGAGCATCCAGTCGAATGCTTGCTTTCGCCGGAGTCGTCGAGGTCGAGGTGCGAAAACGTCGATAGTCTGGGCGGGTGTTCTGGCAGCCCCAGCGCAGTCGAATCGTGGTGTGGTGGCGACTCAGCAGGGTTGTACGACGGTGTAGTCACTTCAATGTGCGCGGTCATGTCGACAAAACTGGGGTTGGAGCTGAAGGCGCTGGAAATCAACAAAGGTGGCTTGGCGGCAGATTCAAGAATGATCAGGCCGATGCCATCCCCTCCAGCGATCTGGAATAGACGCCGGGCTTGACATGTTCAAGTTCAGCAAGCATTTAGTCTCACAAACGCGTTCGATCGCCATTTACGCTTGCAGGAATCAGCAGCAAGAAGACAGCAGAACTCACACGTGCGCACATTCGATCGGGTTATCAGATCCACCTCCCAGGTCTCAATACTCTCGCTTGGTATACTTCAGAAAAAAATCCCCCCAAGCGTGCCACTAAAACAAATAACGCGAACCAGTCAGCACGTTTTGCTCTTCCCACCCTCATCACGACGTCAGGTCACTCCATCCAATCCGCAACGCGCGGAATCAACCAAGATACAAGAAAAAATTGCGTGTGTGTCTGTGTGTGGTTAAGCCGTGCCGTTGGATTTGTTGGTTGCTCGTTCTCGCGCGTCCCGCATAGCCTGTCGCATTCTCTCCTTCGTCTGCTCTTTCAAAGCTCGGAAGAACGCCATATCATCCTGCAGCTCGACGAGCAAGTCGTGGCCCATTCCACTCTGTTGAGCCTCTCGGTACGCCCTCCTCAAGCCCTGCAGAGCCTCCAGCACGTCCTTCAAATGGCGCGTGTCTCGGTCTCTCTGGTCCGTCATCTTGTGCCACTCCTGCAGCTGCATCTTGGTCTTGCCCAGTCGAATGGACTCCATCAGCTGATCCGTGACGACCGTCCTACAGCTGCCGCACAATTGTCCGTCGGATGCCGCATTTTGCGTGTAAGAATTGGCGATTCCGCTCAAAATTTCCAGATCTGTGGTCGGATTGGCCGACGTCTTGCCCATATTCGGGTTCGGAGGGTACTGCATGGGCAGCAGCGTGGGCTGGCCGCCGTCGTAGAACCCCTGCAGCTCACCTGAGTCGTTCTGATTCAGCGTCTGATTCTGACTCTGAGTCTGAGTCTGCATCGACATGGTCGGTAATTTCCTCTTGTTGTTGACTATGACTTGGGCGTCGCTCTCCGTGGCGTTGCCGACGCTGTCGTCGTCTTCGGTCTCATCGTCGCCTCCTCCTCTGCCTTGGTCACTTTCTCGGAGCAGCGACGGTAGTGCTCCAGTATTAATATTGACAGGTTTCGTGGAATTCAGAGCGGGTACGGTACTGCCAGTACCGTCGTAGCGGCGTAATAGGTCGATGTACCCGCCCTTGTTGTCGTTGGCGTTCGGCCCCTTCTTGATGGGCCGCAGCCCGCGCCGGTAGCACTCGGCGCGCAGGTCGTGCGCGCGGTGCCGCTCGTACGGCTCGTGCAGCCGCCGCGGCTTCTTCTCCACGGGGTCATTAGACAGCAGCGAGTCGATGTCTCCGCCGTTCGAGTGCGCGTCGTTCACGAGGCCGCCACTTGTTCCATCCATTGCTGCTTACTGAACGGCGGTGTTCTGTCGCTCACGTAAACAGGGTCGCATTAAATATGATAACCTTTGACATTTGGTACTGTGGGATACTATATAAGTTGATTTATCTATACGCCGGTGCTTTAATAACTAATTAGTTTGTACAAGAAGTACGGATTAAAGATACCGCTGCTGATGATACACGATACAGGATAACGAGTCAGTCAAGTGAAACGGAGATCTACCCCATATTAGTGACTGGTATAGTTGAAGTCGGGTTGGTATCTTAGCTGCGCGTGAACGAACGGCTCGCAACGGCGAGGACGAGAGGAGAGATGTTGGTGTTGGTGCCATGTCGCGAGCTTGCTAAAACGGGATGGATTGATTTGAGGACGCATGGCGCAGTATTGTCATGGCTGCGAGCTAAATGAGGCTGCCTTCGGATCAGACCACCTGCGCGTCATGTATTTCTGTCGAGGTGGTGGATGCTTCTTTCAGACTCATGCGGCAGTTCTGCATCACACACGAGCTGAGCGGAAGGAGGAAGAAGCGAGTTGACTCGATTGAGCAGCGATGGACCCGTTCGCATCCATCGCCGTGGCGCCACTGGATCCGTCGGCGGAGGTCACTCGGCTGAAGGGCGAAGTGCAGGCGAAGGACGAGGCGCTCAATGCTCTCAAGGCCAAGACCAAGGCATTCGTGGACAATATGCGCAGTCAACTAGCGAACGAGACGAAGAAGGTGACGGCTCTGGAGGAAAAACTGAAGGAGGCGGCGACGGCTTCGGCTGCACCGACAGACAACGGCTCCGCAGAGCAACAGCAGCGCCTCAATGAGGAGATTGACAGGCTCAAGGTAGAGACCGCTACGCGCGAGAACGAGCTCAAGACACGTGCCAAGTCGTTCGCAGACGCGATGAACTCGCAGCTGGAAGCCGAGAAGGAGAAATGCCGCAACCTCGAGACGCAGCTTCAGCAGAAAGTGGAGGCTCTCGCGGCAGCGGTAGCTGCGAAGTCTGCTGCTGATCAAGCTAAGGAGATGGATTTCCTGTCGCAACCAGTGCCCACTGCCTCGCACACTGATGAGGAGTTCAACGCACTGCAGTCGCAGCTGAATACGGCCAACTTTGACATGGCGGACATGCGCGAACGTCTGCGTAGTGTGGAAGCTGAAGCTTTGCAGTCGTCCCAGCAAGCAACGAGTCTCCGACAGGAACTTGACGCGCTTCGTGTCTCAACGGAGCAACAGCGCAGCGAATTGCAAGCAGAAGTTGATGCGCTCAAAGCTCGTGAGAGCTCGCTGGCCACTGAGCTCAAGGCTGAAGAGAGCAGTTTGCTTGAGGCTGACATGGCCAAGAACAAGGAGCTGGAGTTCCAACTCGAGCAGCACAAGATCGAGAACCAGCACCTTCAGAAGCAGCTATCGGACAAAGACTTTCAGCTCGAGCAGCTGGACAGCTATCGACTGCGAGCGGATGAAAGCGAATCGAAGGTGCTTCAGAGTCAAGCTGAGATTGCATCGCTTCAGAGTCAACTTCAGACGAAGACGGACGCGTTGGCATCGTATTCGTGCGGCAAATGCACCGAACTCGAGGACAAACTTGCGGAGATCACTCAGCTGTATGAGAAGGTCAATCTGGGCAGAAGTCGTAGCGACAGCTTGATCGCGGAGACGCAATCTCAGCTGGGCGAGATGCAAACTGTCAAACAGCAGTTCGTAGCCGCCCAGGAGCGTCTCGACGATATGATGAAGCAGAATCTGAAGCTCAACGAGAAGATTTCGGAGAAGGAGATCGAAGTGTCCACGTTGAAGGCTGAGATGAAGAAGTGGAGCATGGAAATGGCCGAGCTCCAGGCACAACACACCAATCTCAAGTCGGACAGCACGGAGCACCGTCAACGCTCCGAGTCGGTCCATGTTGAGTTCCAGAAGGCGGAGGAATCGATGAAAGAGTTGCAAACTCGGTGCGCGCAGCTTGAGAAGAAGAATCAGGAGCTGCAGGCGTCGATCGAGACCATCAACAAGGAAAACACCGACAAGCGCCAGAAGGCGAAGGCACTTGTGCAGTCGCTGGTGAGTGAGAAAACTAATTTATTGGGGGCGAAGAGTGAGCTGCAGAAGGAGGTCGATCGACTGCGCATGGAGGTCAACCAACGTAATGTTGACAACGATCAGCAGGTGAAAGAGCTTCGAGAGCAGAGCAACGAGAAGGCAGCTCAGAGCGCCTCAACCATCCAAAGTCTCACCGATGAAATTGCGTCGTTGAAACACGCTCTCGCCACTGTCCAAGAGTCCGAAAAGGCTCAGCAGCGAGCAAAGGAACTCGCTGCAGCCAAGCGCGAAATTGAAGACTCGAACAAGAAGCGACTTGCAGCGAAGGCGGAGACGCAAAAGCTAGCAGCTGAACTGGAAAATGTTCACAAGAGCCTCGACCACATTACGACGCATGTCAACGCGAACTGCACCGAAAACATCCAGCAGATTGCTCTCGTCCAAGGGCACGTGAAGGAAGCTCTCGAGGTTTTGGAGAAACGTGCTGGTGTAGCTCAGAAGCAACGTGCCGAGGACGACACCGCAGAAATTGTACGCAAAGCGGAGGCTCTTCGAACTGGAAATGGACCACAAAGCCCAGGAGCGAAGCGGCTAGAGGAGAACGTCTCGCGTGTCAGCGAACAGGTTTGTTGTTGTAGTGTTTGCCATGGCGTTGGCGTGTCCTCGATCTGACAATTTTGTGCTTGAACAGTTGAGATTGCTTGTCGACATCACCGAACGACTGTGTGATATCGCGGTGGAGCAGAACGACGCCAACCTGAAGGACGTGATCATCAACAAGCTGACGCAGACGTTCTCGCAATGCTTCTCAGAGAAGCTCCTGACGATTTACTCGAAGGCCGATGAGGCGGTGAGTCTATTGGATGCACACGGACCAACTTCAGAAAGCGGCCACCCAGCAGTTCGACCCAGCTAACACCACGACAACAAACAGCTCGAAAGTCAACACCACAACCTAGTATCTGCATACTTCTATGAACAAACATTAATCCACTACCTTCCAAAAAGCAGCGTTCAGCTCGACGCATCACTGTCGTTTTGCTCTTCAACATTTTCACCATCAACTTCTTCGATCGGAGGAGTGCGTCCACCAGTGGATCCAGTATCATCCTTTGACGAGAAAAGCTGTTCAACCAGATCCGGGTGAGCACGGCACTTCTCCTCAAACACTTGCATTAAGGGGTTTGGCTGCTGCACTTGTTCGCCAATTGGAGCCTCCTTCTCCTCCTCTTCGTCTTTCGCTTCCTCGTCCTGAAGCATTGTTAAGCGGCGAATAATCCCCTTGCTGTGCTCAAGAATTTCCTCATGTGCTGATAGCACGCTTCGGCGTTCCAGTGCTGCGATCAGCACCTCGCCGCTCGCTGCTCCCTCACCAGTAGACGGAGGATTTTCCATGGCGGTGTGCTCCAGCAAACCTACCAGCAGCTCTGCCACGTCTTCCCATACAGCCGGAAATTTGGTGCACGTCTGCAGCTTTGTCAGCTCTTCGCACACTACAAGAGAAAGTAGTTGAACAACGACCACATGCGGTCGTAGTGCCAACGGGTCTTTCATAGTAGATGGTCGCCGACGACGGCCAGTGGGCCCCTTGGAGTCGGCGTGCGCTTGCGGGGCAGCAGGATGCTTCGACGAGTGCTCGTCATCGAAGGAAGGCAGCTGGCGTCGGTAATACAGAAACGGAGAGTTTGTTTCCTCTTCATCATTTCCGAAATGCATAGCTCCACCAGAATGTTTGGGCCCAGCATCATTTAGCAAGTCAAAGCCGACAGGAACAAGCCCGTACCGAAGAACATCCAGCCAGACCATGGCTTTAAACGATCGTTCAGTTCCCGCATGTTCGCGGAGCATGTGCTTCAGCCCTTCGATCGCCGCTACAACGACGTCATTGGAAAGTTCCTGGTTGATCTGATTCAGCAACAAATGCCTCGACACAACTGCCATTCCACCCAAAAAGCGTAAGCGCTCTTCAACGTAGTTGGTTGCATCGGGACGCAGCGTGTCGAACATGTAAAGCAGCAGATCGAGAGGACGTGATGGCGCCCACGAGTCGTGGGGATCGCGGGCCTTCATCACAAACATGATCATCTTCGTGTAGCAATCACTGATGAGAATTTCATTTCCGTCCCCATTCCAGATCTTTTCCGTCACAAGGCGCTCCAGTAATCCGAAAGCACGTGAGGCCGCATGTGGCATTCCGACAGACCAGCTGATCAGATTGCAGATCGTCAACCAATCCATCCGAGAGTAGTGCAGGTTGCTTGGCTCCACCAATGTGACATATCGATCCAACCCGCACATAATTGATGTCAGGAACGGTCGAATCAGCTCGTCGTCACCGCTCATTTCCATGAAGGTGCTTAGGAAGGTTATCAATAACAGACCGTTAGCATCGCTGCGAGTACGCGTCACCCAGGCAAACAAGCCGTTGATCGACTTGTGCAGCAAGAAACACGCGTTTTCGTACGTGAGTCCGCCAGGGCTATGATTGGTAAGAAGCACTGGTCGCAGAAACTCCAGGATTTGGGTGTAATGAGCTTCCAGCACAGCAGATATTCCGTCTTCATCGTCTGCCCCGCCGTCAAAGAGAGAACCACTCAGTGCGATCACTTGACTCAGCAAGTGTTCAAATAACACGCAACCACCTTGGCTGAGGGATAGTTTCGTGGATTTCTTTCGGTCCTTCGGCGACTCCTTCTCATCCGATCCTCTCAGCACTTGCAGTATCTCATCATGCAGTGCTTCAATAACTTCAGCCAGAGCGCGTGACGGTAAGCTCGCCACATCTTGCATCAAAAATTCAAGACGATACGGCTGCAACGTGGTTCGGATCCACAAATCGGTGCCAAAATCGCCCCTCGGATCGTGCTCGCCAACCGACGATTGCTTTTTCGGTGTCTTTCCCTCGATCACAAGGTCTTCAGTATGTGATGCTAACTCGGCTGGACTGAGCTGATACTGCTCGAAACCAGGAGACAAATGCGATTTTGTCGGTGCAGAAGATCCTGGCGCAGAGCCGCCAAGGTTGGAGTCGAGTGTTGATAACAGCCAAGCAACGCCGCTGAAAAAGCCACCAGAATCGCCGTCACTACCATCCTGGTCTTGAGCACTAAGCGCAATCTTCCTTTCCAGTTCTTCCTTGTTCTGGTACACTAAATCAATAAACTCCAGCCGCTCTTCTGGAGTCATAAGTTCCAATTTCATCTCATCACTGGGGTACAGAATCCGAGACGGCAAAACGTGGAACTCCCGTAAGCTACTCACGACATGGAAGAAGTACTTCCATGAACGACTGTGGAGCGATAAACTGCACGTACTGACGATCTTAAGCACGGCTGCCGTCGCGACGGGCGCACTTTGGTTGTCGCAAAACACCCAGATACCATTCTCGCGACCGTTGTATCCCACTGGATAAATGTCCGACGATAGCAGTGCCGTGTATTTGCAAAGACGGATAAATATTGCGTTGCAGTGTTCTACCAGCGACAAATGGGATGCCACCGCTGCGCACAGAACGAAACCATTGCATGCAAGCTGGAGGGCACTTTTCTGAGGCACGTAGTGCATCTCGTAGCTGCTGCCGATAGACAAATCCTCGCCGCGTGCTGCATCCTTGGCTTGAGAGTCCACGACAAATTGTTGGAACACGCTACCAAAAGCTCGTACAAGACTTTGCTGAATCAGCTCGAAGATGTGTCGGTCGTACTGGTTACCCGAAGAGGCGTAGAGAGGCACAAGCCCATCAAAACGATCTTGTTGCTCCCAGGTTCCACTTTTCATCGTCTTTACCGTGGTCCCGTTTGCTGGAGTAGATGCACTCTTCGTGAGCCGAGCCTGCTTCATCGTTCGCATAGCATCAGGTGCTAGAGGTGACGATACGCCTTGGGTAGCACCAATTCGGCGAGGCGTACTAGATGACCGAAGGTGCAACGAGGGGTGGTGCACAATTAAGCGCGAATTGCGCGGGTCACTTTCTGCTTGATTGAGAAGATCCTTCCATCGGTCGCTTGTCACTTCACCGTGCTTACCGCCATCTTCAAACGTCTTAATTTCGTCATTCGCGATGGTATCGTACAACTCTGTCAAAAAGTCCTCAGGTAAATCTATGCCCTTGGAAACCTCCTGGCCATAGTTTTTGTTGTTTCTGATGAAGTCGACCAACTTCATTTTCTTGTCGGCTCGAATGTTCGGGTTGTGCAGATCCGTATTAAGCATAATTAGACTGAAAGACAGCAGATAGGCCACGTCCACTGACGCCATGAGAAAGCGTTCTCGACACTGCTCGTATACTTGCAGCGAGAAGGTGTTAAGAATGCGGTCAATTTGCTGCGCCTCTCCAGGAAGACGGAAACTCGCAAGAAACATGCGTAGTGCTGTGACAATACTCTCGCCTTCGAAGTTGAATGACCGCACAAAGTTGGTCAACACGTCCCGGTGGAAATCCATCGTGTCAGCCTCATGTATCTCAGTTTTCTCGAAACCCTTGACCTCCTTGCCCATTGCGCCCAAATACACACCCACCGCATTCTTGTTCAAACCTTGTGGGAGCGAGCGCAGGAATGTCGCGAGAGACATGCTGTTAAGTGGTGTTGGGAGGAACGTGTTTTGCTGCAAATACTTGATTCCCGCGAGCGGCTTCCGGTTAAATTCCTGAATGCCATGCTGGAAGAACTTTTTGCGCTGGCGCTTCTTAAACAGAACTTCTGCGGAGGCGAACGTATCGTCGTCTACAGGTGAAGGCTGCTCCTCCTGATCAACCAAAAGCGTTTCCTCACGAATCTCTTCGTCACTTGGTGGAGTGCTACTTTCGCCACTTACAACGGGTGTTTGCGGGTGCGTACGAAGATGCACAACATACAGCGCATTGAACATTCCGCGAAGAGCAACCTCTCCGACAGCCTGAGCCCACAGAAAGTGTGTTTCTTCGTGCGACTCGAAGCACGCAACATGGGACTGTTGAGCAACCTGGGACAACAGGTCGAACAAACTCTGCGTCAGGTCGCAACGGTTGCCATCACAGTCGTAGTTCACATACAAGTCAGGGAGCAGCGTAGCCTCCGCCAGCAGGTCTATGAGACAATCCAGGATTTCAAAAGAAATGTTGTACAGCCGGCTTTTGGACAACATCTCCCCCGAGAACTCATCGAGTGCCGCATCAACCGTCACCACAGGCTTGTCATTGGCTTGACCGTTTACATCTCCAGTAGGCGGTGTTGCACTATCTCCACGCGGAAAATCTGGATTATTTACATCCATATTCGCGAGACTCCAATGCATCGTGTGGTAGAACACTCCGTTGAATATCGCCTCCACCTGCATCTTGAGCTCAGAGCGAAGCTTCGACCAAAGTAGCCTGATAAGCTCGAGACACACCACTGGGATCTTGAGCTCAGCACAAGCACTGCACAGATCATGAGGGGCAGGTAATTGTTAACACAGCGCTAGGAAGTGAGATGTATGCAAATCAAACCCTTCGTACCCGAGACGGCAGTAACGCAGAATCGCGCTACACAGATCGTCTTTAATAAACAGCATCAGCGACGGCACACCGGTAATCAGGTCAGCATCACACGCGATCAGAGCACGTTGAAGCAAGGTGAACGACAGCAGCACTTCACACCGACTAGTCGTGTTTCCAGTGTTGGCTGCAGGTGCATCTGGAGCTGGAGGTGGCACGAAGTTTCGTTGGTGCAGTTTCTGGCACAAAAAGCCCACAATCTTCACTGCACACGGCAGTCCAAAGCCCGGTCTGAGCGGCTCCGATCCAGCATTTGCAGGCGCCGCAACAGGAGCCAGGTCCGAGTAGATCGCAGGGTTCGAAAAGATAAAGGCCACCGTGTCGTGCAGGAAGTTCGTCGCTGTCGACCGCAACGGCAGCGTAATGTGTGGCTGTCCAGCACAAACACATAACACAACACAAGGATCAGTATCCCACCAGCGCTAGAAAGAGAAAATTAACCAGTCACCAGCACGTACGTCGTGTCGATTGCCGCGACTGAGTGCGTAGAGCGACTCCACCAGCTGCCACATCGCGTGGTCCGACAGCCGCGCGCCGCAGGGCGAGCGCACCACCGCGTGCAGCACGTGCACCACCAGCACCAGCACGTTCTGGTCGTTCTCGACGCCCGTCTCCTGGAACCTGCAGTGGCTCACAGCGTCCACGATGTCGGCTGCGGCGTCGGCCGCCGCGTTCTGGTCCTTGACGTCCGTCCAGGGCCATGTGTGCAGGAAGTTCATCACAGCCTGCAGAGCCGCGGCCGTCACGGTGCTGCTGGCGTGTTCGTGGCGGATCACGTCCAGGAACGGCTTCACGACGTTCACAGGGGAGAGTTCTGCCATATCTGCGCTCAAAATGGGCGAAAAGGCGTCAAAATTGGGTCATTTAGCAGCCCTGGGAGGAGATAAACACCCTAAACGTACTCTCGCATCGCAGGAGACGTCCGCGCAACAGAGAAAAGCTCTGGAAGACGGCCAGGGGGCTCTCCTACAGCCAGAATCACACGACGAAGAGCACGTTTTAGCGTCGGTTTTAGGTGCATTTTACTGCGCCAAGACGGAGATTTAGCACCTGCTTCGAGCGCTGGCTTGAAGAACCGGACAGCAGGAAGCCATGACGCCGCCGCGCCAGACTCAGCACGCTCTGGATGTCGCTCAGCAGCACGGAACGCGCCGCCGCCATCTCGGTAGTGCGGAGGGGGCTCTCTATTGAGAAGTGACAATCACTCGCGACATCCCAGCATCCTTCATGTGCACCACACGAAAATTACCAAAATGGTGTGCTACCACACCATATTTGAAGAGAACATGGCTACACTTTGACGACGACCAACGCATACGTTGTCACTCGCGCTCCTTCCAGCACTCACTTACGTAGCGTGGGATCCTCTAGCTGAAGATGCAGGTGGTGGCGCTCGTGAGCGGCGGCAAGGACAGCTGCTACGCCATGATGGAGTGCGTGCGCTTCGGCCACGAGATCGTGTGTCTGGCGCACCTGCACCCGCCCGCGGAGCTGTCGGCGGACGACGCCGAGATCGACTCGTTCATGTTCCAGAGCGTCGGCCACCAGACCGTGGGGGTCATCGCGCAGAGCATGGAGCTGCCGCTGGTCTCGGAGACCATCACGGGCACGGCGGTCAAGACGGACATCGACTACCACGAGTCGGCGGCGGGCGACGAGGTCGAGGACCTGTTCCGGCTGCTGCAGAAGGTCAAGCAGCAGTTCCCCGACGTCCAGGGCGTCTGCACGGGCGCCATCTTCTCCAGCTACCAGCGCAATAGGGTGGAGAACGTGTGAGTAAAGTTGCTCAGCTGCTGCTTGCTTAGTGGTTGGTTGTACTAATTTTTTTGCTGATTTTTTTTGTGTTTTCGGTCGACGCAGGTGCACGAGGTTGGGCCTGACATCGCTCGGCTACTTGTGGCGCCGCGAGCAGACGGAGTTGCTGCAGGAGATGATCGACTCGGAGGTGGAGGCTATCCTCGTGAAGGTGGCGTCCATTGGCTTGCAGCCGCGGAGACACCTGGGCAAGACCATCGCGCAGCTGCAACCGCAACTCATGATGCTGGTAAGCGATGCAGCGGGGCGATTTGACATGGAGGTGTACCGTTTGCTGACTTGGGTCGATGTCGTGAATGTTTTATGCTGCGCTGTATCCTGTACCGCTATTGTAGAAAGAGAAGTATCAGATGAACGTCTGCGGTGAAGGAGGCGAGTACGAGACCTTCACGCTCGACTGCCCGCTCTTCAAGAAGCGTATCGTCATGTAAGTCTGTTTGCTTGTGGGATTAAGTATAATCTTGCACATTTGGATGCTGACGATGGGGCTTCTTCTACTATGCAGTGATGAGAGCCACACAGTGCTTCATTCGGATGACTACGTCGCGCCTGTGGCCTTCCTGTCGATCGACAAGTGCCACCTTGAGGATAAGGAGCCTTCGGACCCTTCGCATCTGGCCTCTCGGATCCCGGAGACTTCGTCTGTTCAACCAGCAACCAGCTCAACGACCATGGAAGTGAAGGCGGCCACCGTGCTGGCCCTTGCCCCTCAGCCAGCGACACACGTCCTGCCTGCCTTTGGCCGATTCCGCGATCAGTTGCATCTTTCGGGAGTTATGAGCAGCAAGGCAGGTGACGCATCAATCTCGCTCCAGGAAGAAATAGCGGACGTCGTTGCGCAGGTGGAAGCTATTCTCAAGAGCGAGGACATGGTGCTAGCGGACGTGTGCTTCGTGCATCTGTACGTCCAGGATATGGCCGCATTCGGTGAGCTGAACGCCGAGTACATCCGGTACCTCGGACAAAACTTGCCGCCGTCCCGAAGCTGCGTTGAACTGAAGGCTCTGGCAGACGTTCCTGCCCGCGTACTTTTGGACTGCTACGCGTTGCGTGGTAGTGGCAAGCACAAGTTGCAGCGCTTGCGTGTGCGTCGCGATGTCCTTCATGTGAAAAGTATTTCGGCGTGGGCTCCGTGCTGCATCGGACCGTACAGCCAAGCGAATGTGCTGCACAGAGCGCTTATCCTGTTGGCAGGTCAAATTGCGTTGCACCCTCAGACAATGAATCTCGTGCCAGGCGACCGCGCTGCTCAAACGACCCAATGCTTTCGCAACGCCTGCCGCGTGCTGGAGGCACTTCAGTCGAACCTCCGTCACGTGTACTCCGGTGTCATCTACACCACTGGAGACCCCGACGACCGCGAGGCTCGTCAGCGCCTGCTAGTTGAATCCCGCCGCCACCTTATGACTAACGCTGGCATGGAGGATGAGTTCGAGTCTGTCGACGACAGTGATGAAAGCGATGAAGACGTTGACAAGAACGAAGCCCGCGTGGAGTTCGTGAAGCAGGCACCGCTGCTGGTAGTGCAGCTCTCACGTTTGCCGCGAAACGCTCTCGTGGAGGTAGAACTTCAGGCACTCACCCATATCGCGCTCAAATACCTGGTTCCGCGCAGCCTTACGCGTACGAATCGCTCCAAGAACGTGCGTTTCGATTGGCAGAGTGCTATGGTTCCGCGCGCGCTTTGTCGGATCCTGTGCACTGCGTCAGTAGAAAACGATGGCGAGCATGCAGATACTCGGGCGTTGGCAAAGGCTCTCGCAGAGGGAATGTGGACATGTGTGCTGGATAGCCTCGTACAAGCATTGATGCCGTGGGACCGCGTTATTCACGTGCGAACATTCTACGTGGCAACAGCTTTCTCGAGTGAGGCGGAGCTAGCTAAGGCGTACGTCGAGACTGTTACAGCACGAGGCAAGGTAAACAGTATGCCGGGTATGACGTTCGTGCCTGTGGATGCCATCCAGGATAATGCAGTCATCGCACTGCAGGTGATGGCACAGGACCTGGATAAGCTGGAGACCGAGCTCTGGCTGCACAAGCAGATTTAGGCTTTATCGATACCTATGCTACACTTGCATCGATTCCGATAGAAAGCTTGTTAGACAACAGTGAGTACAGCAAACACGAAGCCTTACCCAGGTATAACTGCAAATTGCCATTTTGTTTCGTTAGATGATTGATATCTTGGTAGGCATTGCCCAGCCGCGTTGTGATCGATGCCTTGCCGTCTTTTTGTCGTCTACTGCCGCCGTTTGTGACGTTGGTCGCCGGGGCCTCGGCTACCTCCAGCGCTTTCGTCTCGACCCCTGCGCTTGCGAGAATCACGCTCCCGGGATCGCGAGCGTCCACCTCGGTCTCCCCGGTTGCGACCTCCTCGCTCTTTCTCCTGATCGGCTCCAGCTCCACGTCCTCCGCGACCTTCGCGCTCCCGAGGGCGTCCCCGGTCGCGATCACGCCCACGATCGCGGCCACTCTCGCGGGCACTGTTACGGTCGCGTTCCCGAGCACTATCAGGGCGATCTCGACCTCTGTCGCGCTCACGATCACGGCCAGCGTCTCGATCACGGGCAGCATCACGGTCGCGCCCACGTTCCCGGTCTCGGTTTTTGTCGCGCTCTTGATCCTTTACGCTAGCGTCTCTGCTTCCGGCTCCGTCTCGACGTCCGCTGCCACGTGAGTCATCTCGGCGCTCTTGATCCTTTACGCTAGCGTCTCTGCTTCCGGCTCCGTCTCGACGTCCGCTGCCACGCGAGTCATCTCGGCGTGGGCGATCACGGGATCTTGAGCGATCGCGACTTGCCTCTCTCGATTTGCCACCAGGCCGTCTGTCCTCTCGATCGTCATTGCGGCCTCGATCATCGAAGCCGCCGCGCCCGCCTCTTCCTCTGCCACCACCAGGTCCACCCCAAGACGGCCCTCTTCCCGGGCCAGACCCCCACGACGGAGGCCCGTTCCAGTTCTGCTGACCCATGAAGCCAGGCGGCGGGCCCATTCCAGGGTGCCATCCGCGCGGAGGTGGTCCGCCCATAAACCCACCCCGAGGCGGTGCGCCGCCCATCGGCGGTCCGCCACTTCCATCTCCGCCCTCCTGCTTCATCTGTCCGGGGAAACCGCGGCCTCCCTGCATCTTTGCATCTCGCTCTCTCATGGCCTGCTGCTGGTTGGCCGCACTCACCGCCTGTCTAGACGCCTGCTCCCTCGACTTCTCCACCGCCAGGTCGCGCCTCAACCGGAGCTGCCTCGCCGCGTACTCCCTCCAGCTGTGCTCGTCGAAGCCGTAGTTGAAGTAGTCCGAGATATCCACACCAGGTTTCCGCCACGGCCTGTCCTCCAGTAAGTCGATGTCCACGTCGAACGCCGTGCGTCGTCCGCCGAACATGGCGAGGTCGTCCACTCCATCCGTCGCGGATCCGCCCGCGTCCCCCGCCTGGTTCGAGCCCGCAGCCCCTTGGCCAGCGGCTCCAGGCCCGCCATGCTGCGCGGCTCCGAAGCTGCCGCGCACGTAGCGATTGCCGCCGCCTGTGAAGCGCAGCGTGGGTTTGCTGCCGGCGTGGTCCGTGCTGAGCACAATGGCCACGTCCTCGTCGTCCTCATCGTCGTCCGAGTCGGCCGCCGGGTCGTCTCCAGCCTTGACACCAGTCGGTCCATTGCCAGCAGCTGCGGAGGCCGCGGCGGCTTCCGCCTGCGACGTGGCGGACGCGTTGAGCTTGATGGAGACGCCGCCGTAGAGCTCCTCGTCCTCGTCCTCCTCTTGTTCCTTGGGCTTCTCCGTCTTGACGGCGGCGCCTTGACTGGCCTCCCACGTAGCTCTGGACTCCTCGGTCTTGGCCTCCTCCTTGACGCCGGCGCGCTGCGTCGTCACCAGCACATCCTCGCCGAAGTCCTCGTCCTCCATAGTACCGGGCTATCGGATATGAGCGCACCGTTGCATCCGCCAGGGGATGTTGGTGTGTTGCACACCACGCGGGTCACGAGTTGAAACCCGACCCGTGGGTGGGTTCGGACTTAGTCGGAGCATGAAAGTGAGTGGTTTCTTGCTGGTGATTGGCTCGCGGCCGCTTACACTTGGGTTTTGTATGCTGGCGCCTCCGCGGCCAATAGTTTCGCGGCCCGCACTGCGCCCCGAGCCTCGCCGACTCACGCAGTTCTTCTTGTCTCGTTCGACTTTTGCAGGTAAGCGGCGCTGTCCGGCTATGATATGAGGGTCTCTAGCGAGGCCAATGCGTTTCGAGGGGATGGAAAGTGGGGCGCGCGTGACGCGCCGCATGAAACTGGGACGGAGGCAGCCGCTACGAGCTGCGGCGCGCAGGAATTGACGGAGATACAGGCGATTCAAGATTTATTTAGGCTACAGCTGAGCGCAGAGCTCCGTCCCGGAAAGATCGCGACGTTGTCAGCGCTGCCTCCACTGCGGCCGCATCCACGCTTCCCTCCCCCATCGAACGCAGGCCTCGCGTCGCTCTGAAGATGCCTGGAAGTGCAGTTGCTAATGATCATGTACTTGCTGCTGCAGTTTAGTCAAAGATGCCGCACTCCTTCGGTTACCGCGCCCGCACGCGCGACATGTTCGCGCGCCCGTTCCGTCAGAGCGGCATGATCAAGATGTCGACGTACCTGCGCACGTTCAAGGTGGGCGACTACGTGGACGTCAAGGCCAACGGTGCCGTGCAGAAGGGCATGCCCCACAAGTTCTACCACGGCCGCACCGGCCGCGTGTACAACGTGACCAAGCGTGCCGTCGGCGTGCGTGTGAACAAGGTGGTGGGCAACCGCATCATCCACAAGCACATCAACGTGCGCATTGAGCACGTGCACCAGTCCAAGTGCCGTCTGGGCTTCCTCACGCGCGTCAAGGAGAACGAGCTGAAGAAGAAGGAGGCTCGCGCCACCGGCGTGCGCGCCCAGATCAAGCGCGTCCCCACGCAGCCCAAGGCCGCCTACACCCTGAAGGCCAAGGGCACGCAGCCCATCACCATGGCGGCGCAGCCGTTCGTGGACCTGATGTAAGCGGCTCTTGTGCTCTGCACCATTGCTGCAACGCACTGTTGGGACCTTGCGCGGTCGCTTCGGGCCGTAACCCCAACGAGCTGGGCTAAATGAAAGAACGAGTCGAATCAACGGCGTCCTCCGCTCTTTGTCTTTTCCCGTACCCATAGTCCTCTTAATCGTCCCTAATGCGCACCACACTTGGGCCAACTGCTCCATTCGCCACATTCCGGCCTTCGGTATCATATCATATCGTCGTACTTACGGGGATTGATATCAAATCCGACCCATTTCCACATTTCGTGACTCTTCACTAAGCTCGACGATCGATGGACGCTCCGATGGATGACGCTGCTATGGAGCAGTACGCGGACGTGCGTAGCCCGTGTTGCCCATGCAGCATAAAGGGCTGTGACGTGTGTGATTGAACGCCCTCTTGCTTGTGCTGCGCAGTGGCTGGACAATTTGGAGAAGACCGACCCAGAAGGCTACCAGAGGTTCATCGCCACGATGCAGAGCCAACTGCAGGCTGCCGGGATGGGACCCGAGACTGGGGGTGCTGTACCACAAGGAGACGCGGATGCGGCACTGTTCGACATGCTCAAGAGCTCTGCAGGCGCACAGGGAGGAGCCAATTCACCAGGTGCGAAGTGCTGGCAGTCAAGGGATGCAGTGGGTGGTTGGAAGAAATATTTACTTGGCTATTGCGGTGCATTGTGCAATTGATGGGAGATACTGCAGACTTCAAGCCGCGGTTCCCTGGTGATAAGGTCATGGAGGAGGACGGCTTGAAAGCAACGCCGGAAGGGGTACGATGCCAATTGGCAACTGGACACAAGAGTCTCTTGAAGAGACCACCAAAGATATGGGAGTCTGAGTTTTGACAATTGGCGGTTGGTAGATGTACATCGATGTGAAGCCTGGATTCGTTATGAAGACGAACGATGTCAAGAGCAAGACAAAAGTGAGACGGCTTCTTATTTTCTGGTTGGGAAGTACTTTATAGTATTCCTGGCAAGTTTTGACCATCATGAACATCGTGGCTGATACAGGTATTCGTGAACGTAGTGTACGCTGACGAGATCCAGGGATTCTCGGAGAAGAAGAAGCTGGACGGTGAGGGCAAAGAGCAAGAGGTAAGTGAATCTTTCAGCTACTTTACCAAGGACAGCAGGAGGATACTACCCCCGCTGCCGTTGGGGCGTTGAAAAAACACCACTTAACGATTATTCGTTGCTTCCTTTTCGTTTAGGGAATTCATGTGCCTCTGAGTCTGGGTGTTCCGCACGAGGTTATGGATAAGAAGGGAGCAAGTTCGCTGGCGTTTGATGTGGCGGTGAATACGAAGGTTGTCGAAGACTGCCAAGCAGACAAAACAGGCGCTTTCCGCAACTTTGTGTGCGAGCTGGCGATCGAGTACATTGACCAAAAGGTAGGAGAAAAAGTCTACTACTCATGATGTGCCTATTGCCCGCTATGCAAACTGACGTCGTCCATCTCATGTAGTACAAAATCAAGCTCGACGATCGCTACAAGTTACCGCGACTGACGTATCGTGGCGAGCTTCCTCCTCCAAAACACTACATTCGCAAAACGCAGGCACCCATTATCCAAGAAGTTGCTACAAACAACTCGGCAGCTTCTAAAAAAACACGAAGTGCGAAACTTGCAGCACAAAAATCAACGAAGGCACCAAGTGCGCCGAAGACGGCTACAGCTCAGTACGAGGTGTTCGAAAAGCACGGCAGTGAGCGAACGGTATGCTCAAGACTCCCGTCAATTATGAAGGGTAGCACACCTTTGTCGCCTGAAGTTCTTCAGCAGGCTGGCTCTCATTTGATCATCTCCATTCAGTTTGAGAATGACGTGAAGACATCCAGCGATATCGACTTAGAGCTGCATGCTGAGCTTTTGAGCGTAAAAGCTGCTACCCACCACGATTTGGGTACGTAGCTGCTCCGAAACGATTAATGGTGTTGTGTAGACTAACAATTGGGTGCAATTGCTTCCAGAAATCTTCCTTCCGTACCCTGTGGAAGTAACCTCGGCGGAGGTTTGCTTAGATCGATCCCGAAATTCTATGGAGATGACACTCAACATCGATAAGTCATGGGATACTCTAGGACCTGACTGCGGCTCAGCCCCCTGGCTGCTTGCACGAGCACTGGACGGGGAAAATGAAACTGGGACCACTGGAGTTAAATACAATGCGTCGCCCGCGACTGATTGTGCCCAAGCGAAGCCCAAGTCACTTGTAGAGATGTTCCACCTCGTCAATGCTGCCGATTCTAACGAAGCGTGGCTTGGCAACGGATCGGCATCGAAAGCGACACCGCGATGGGACCCTGTTATGGAAGACGAAGAGCTCCCAGAGGACCGATTCCACCGCAAGGATATGATGTCCATGCACATTTTGGAGCAACGAAGGGTCGAACGGGAGCAAAAGGCGAAGGAAGCAGAAGATAAACGGAAAGTGAGGCGTGCCGAGGTAGAGGAAATGCAGGAGAAGGCGAAAGCGGCCGGCAAAACATGGCGTGAAATGTACCCGACTGAGCCGGAGACGACCTATATAGACATGGAGGACATCGTACGCCAGGAAAAGGAACGGCTGGACCGTCATCAGCAGAAAAGAGAAGAGGAGGACCCCACCGCAAACGAGTGCGAGGCGACGGAGGACGCAAAACTTGCAGCCGCGAAATGGTCGGAGAACAACGAGCACAGCAAGCTCGACTTGCAATCTGCATTGGCGTTTGATCTGCTCTAAGAGAATGTAAACTGCATCGTCACCTCTCCATTCTACTCCTTCTTTGCATAGTTGCGAGCACCGAAGATGGTCGATCCCACACGCACGTGCGTGCTTCCACAAGAGATCTAATTCACACACAAACTCACCATCAGTCCAACATTTGTAACCACAATATCACTTTCCAGACTCACCGCGAGCTCAAAGTCACCCGACATGCCCATGCTGAGGTCCAGCTCCGTTTCGGCCTTGCCAATGGCTTCAGCCACGCGCTTGCGGCAAGCCGCAAGCCGGTCGAAGCACTCGGACGTGGTGTCTCCGTAGCGGCCGATGGTCATGAGCCCCATGAGGTTCAGATGCTCACAGGACGACACAATATGCTGTGCCAGCTCGACAGAGCCGTTGGCATCAATACCCGACTTCTGCTCCTCCTCACTGGTGTTCACCTGCACCAAGACGTTGAGCTTTTCGGTGCGGAACTCGCCCGACGCCTTGTTGAGGGCATTGGCGATCTTGATGGAGTCCACGGTCTCCACCACGAAGAGGTTGGGCACGTCCCGCACGAGTGGCTTGGCCTTGTTGGACTGCACGTGGCCGATATAGTGCCACTTGATGTCCGCAGGCAGCAGCGGCGCCTTCTGCACCAGCTCCTGGATCTGCTCATTTTGCCATAAATAAAGATATTAGTACCACAAATAAGAAATAATACATCTAAATGTGGCATCCATACGTAATTTTCGCCGAAGTGGCGCTGGTCGGCCTCGTAGGCCTCCTGCAGGTCTTCCAGAGGTTTGGTCTTGCTTACGGCCACCAGCGTACACTGCTGCTGCCACGCGCTCTTGGCCACGGCCTCCGCCACCTTCGCCCGCACCGCCAGCAAGTTCTTCGCCACTGCCATCTTGTAGCAATCTGCTTTCCTCCAGGTAAGAATATATATAACGACATTCAAGACACATTCGGTCGACATGCGAATTACTGGCGACATTACTTGCAAGTTGAAGGTCATACCAGACGAACCTCGTTGTTGCCGCTGTTGTCCCCAGCTTCGAAGAAAATTCAATCGAGCCGTATCTACTGCGGTGCAGCAATAGCGATCACTGGCCCACAGTCATTTCTGGTTCAACCTCGAAGGGTTCACAGCTCTTGGCAGATGCCAGACACGGAGTCTAACGTGCCCAACGATGAGGTGTGTTCGAGCCCCTCCCACTCCAGTACCGACGACTCGGACTCGGACAACTCGGCAACACGTGTGGAGACACCCTCTTCTCAGCGCGACTGGCTTGAGCCAATGATCGCCGCTGCGGTCGACAGGATCATGTTGCAAGTGGATGCTGCGGTCACCGCTGCGTCCAACAGGGTCATGTGGAGAGTGGGTACTGTGATCGACGCTGCCTTCGCCGATTTCAAGTCGGTTATTAGCACGAAGTTGGACGACCTCCTAGCCGTCATTTGTGACAAATTCCAGCAGCAGAATCGATCCCTCAAGGCCAAATTCCAAGAGCAGGAACGAACCCTCGACGTTCTGAAGACGGAGATGCTGGAATTGAAGAAGGAGGTGCGTCTTCTACTGGAGTCGAGGGAAGGGTCCATTGACCTCAACGTCACCCGATCGACTAAGCGTCTCCGAAGTCAAACTAACCCAGAACCATCGACTACCCACCCCCGAGATTAACCCAGCCGGACTTTCAGTGACCCAACCGATCTACTGTAGTGGCCAATTGTCATACCAGACGATGTTGAGGACAGATAGTGAACGGCAATCTCCAGCATTCATCCATTCATATTTTTAAATAAATATCTGCATACCCAGCAACAGTTCCAGCCCCAACTGGCATTTTGTCGGTAGGTAGACCTGTCGAGTATTTCATTGCAAAGTTTCGAACTCCAACATCTACTTCAAAAAATCAAATTAGCCGAGCAGTCCACTCGACCATCAAGTGGAGAAATTGTGATGTTATATTTGCATATGGTAAGCGGAACGCGGACTGCAGTGGCAAGCAAAGACGAACGAAAACTACTTCGTTTGATGCCTAAAATCCGAGTGAGCTGCTTGTATCTTCAGATTGAGACGACAAAGCACTGGTTGATGACGATAAATTGTCCCAGTCAGCGGCTGAATCGCTGCCATCCCAGGAAATGTCCTCTAAGGCAGAACTTGAGTCAGCGAACCAGCTACCCGCAGAAACATCAACAGAAGCTGACCCCGACACCAGGACCAGGACGTCCTGTGCATTGCCTGTTGCCGCGCTTTGTGACTCGTCTGCATCCGATGCCGAATTTTCAAAGGAATCAAGTAGCGAGTCGCCCATCGAGCTTTCAAACGGGTTAGCCAACACGTCTTCGAAAGTGGAGGAATTGTTGCTGCCGAACGTGACTTCCATTGATTCTTGAGCTGATCTGGAGGTATCATCCGGCGCACTAGCGGATGTGCTTTCAAGCGGTTCATCAGCGGAGGAATCACTGTTGGAGCGATCAAGCCACAATGACCCACTCTCAATAGTTGTGGATCCGAGACTACCCGAACCGTTTGCCGTCAACGCGCCTCCAATGTTCGCGCTAGCTTGATTCTCTGTACCTGTACTTGCACTGTCGCTTGTCTCGGGTGCCCCACCAACCGACACGGCTGCAATGACGCCGAAGACCACACCACACACCACCAGCAACGCGATCGCTCCGCGCGTGCTCCACGGTCGCGGCGCTGGGACCGGAACCGACCGTAGCACTGGATATCGCGTTAGTGCTCCGCCTTCCATTTCTTCAAGTCGGTCAAAGGCTGCATCGTTCGGATGGTACAGCAGGTTGTTGCTTTCGGTCATCATGGTCGCTTTCTTGCTTGCTTCTACTGTGAACCTTCAAAGGCCCACTAGGTACGTTGCCGTTGAGTGTGTGAGCAGCCACAGTCGAGTGGAGAAATGACCGCCTTCCTCCAATCCCCCGAAATCCACCGAGTCCGTTGGGAACGAGTGAGCTGCGATCGCTCCATCGATATTCTCCACTTCCCATACAGCCTCCAAAATAGTCGATACAAAATGAACAACCTTTTATGCATATCTTGCCCAACTTGACCCTCACACCCACTCATCCCATGTTAGTGAAAGCAAGAACAACCACGAAACCAACATGAGACCCAGCAAGCAAGCTCACCAACCACAAATTCCAGACATCTTAGTGCGTACTCCACTTCAACCTACCTAGGTATTCCCACAAACTTCAGCACATTTTAGTGTACACCACGCCACACACCACAAAATACACATATCATTCCGTATCTCTAGCCTCCAGTCCGTGCCCTAAAATTTCCTGAGCTCTTGACCACATACTCTGTATCACAAACACTACCATGCTGCGCGCCTTCCTCGCTAGCCGCAGCAGCTTGGTACGTCGTGTACAGGGCCTCCCAGCGGCCAAATCGAGCGCCGTCCAATGCTTCAGTGAGTCCTCTCGCCCTCCACGAAACCGTATCTGCCGAATCGACCTGTGGCGCGCGCGCACTTGGGTGGAAAAAGTGGCGCCGAGTCTGGAAGTGTTCCTGGCCACCGAGAAGCACCTGATGGTGCCGCTCAAGTTCACTGTGCCGTATGGAGACCCCAAGTACCCCGTGGAGGCCTGGGGCTACCCGCTAGGTATGCACTGCAGGAACCTGCGCGTGCTCAAGCAGCAGGACAAAGAGATGCCGTTCTTCGCGCTGGACGACCTGGAAGCGCTTGACTTCCCGTGGGATATGCGGCAGCACAAGTGGGAGGTGCTGGTGCTGCCGTCGCTGCAGAAATACTACGAGATCAACGGTCACAGTGAAGTGCCCAGCACTTTCATCGTGCCATCGGACGACGACCGGTGGTCCAAGGTGCTCTGGGGCTTCCGACTTGGCCAGTCCGTCACGAGCATGAGATATGCGGATACATACAGGGCACAGCGCGAGGCGTCCGAGCACGAACTGGAGAAGATCGAGTTCTCCACGCAGAGGTGGCGAGAGCGCATGTGGGACACGAAGATTTTTCCGGCGCTAGTGGCGTTCAAACGCGAGTTTGGACACTGCAACGTGAATTTCAACTTCGACGTGCCCAAAAACGATTCCAGCTGGCCCAAGCTGACGAGGGGCTTGAGACTCGGAGCTACTGTCGCCAATATGCGCTGCAGAGGCAATTACGACGACATGGCGGAGCGAGACAAGGACAAGTTGAAGGAGATCGGGTTTGTCTGGAACCCGGAAGACGACCGGTGGACCTACAGAATCATGCCGGCGCTCGAGGCGTACTGCGAAATTTATGGTCATGGCTGGGTGCCCGTCAACTTCGTTGTTCCGAAGCGAAAGTCGTGGCCGGAAGAAACGCGCGGATTGAGGCTGGGGAATATTTTCATGAAGGTTCGACACACGGGGGCATACTCATCATATGTGGAAAGAGACAGTGATCGCTTGCAAGCACTCGGAATCGACTTCAAAAGGCCTTATGAACCGTTCACAATGGCGATAGGGCGCAGTGGTAAGAGCGATACGAAACCTACTCGAGGTCGTGGGAGGTTAGTGAAGCTTCAACGGCAGGATTGACCAGTACCCAAGCCCACGAGCTCGTGGAATCTCACAGTATACACACTTGTTTAGAGGGCTCCATTTTTGCATTCTGTTTCTCGATGCAGTACGAGTAATTTCATCCCTGTTGGTGAGCAACCACACCGTCTCCTTCTGTCAGGCTCTATCCATGTTCTTAGAAAAACTTAACGCTCGGTAGGTTGATAAGGGCAGCGTGGAGCCTGTTCATTCTGAGATCCTGCTCTACATGAAGTAGTTGGAAGGCAGATCAGTATTCGATCTCATCCCAACAAACACAGCCCCATTTACTTGAAGTATTACTTAAGTATGCCGATTTACACAGGGTCATGGCAAATTTTACAGAAGAAAATTTGATTTGTTATTTTGGTCAGGGAGGTCAGCGGTGGATAGCAGTTGAAAAAACGATGAATAAGCAGCAATCCGCTGCACAGCGACGTGCTGTAGACACAGTAGGTTTGTCGGTGCGGTACCTGCAGAATTGCTTCGCGTACAGAATTCCCTCGAGTGAAAAATCTGTCAGCGTTTGCCGATACTGGTCTCGATCTCGACCGAAAAATCTGATTCCACGGTGGTAGTTTTAGGGGGGTCGTAGCCAATGCGCCACAAGACTGCTGTAAAGCTGATATAAGGCGTTTAGGCTTATCGCCAATTTACCGCGGTCTCTCATGAACGCACGTGTTAAATCACGGTAAGTGAGCTGGAGCTGGGAAATGAAGAACTGATGCATTATCTAACCTGTTTCCTACTCCTGTGCAAAGGGTCGCGCCTCGCAACCACCGCGCCGCCCTGCAACCCTTGGTAACCACCATGCCTGCGACCACTCACGCCCGCAACCGCCCGTACCATCGCACGCAACGACTGCGAGTTCCAACACTCCTTCTCGCGTCGTGAGCATGACGAGCACCCGAAGTTCCTCGAGCCTCGGTGCCGGCAGGGTCTTCGTCAAGATGTCCGCGCGCATTAACTTCGACTCGCAGTAGCTGACGTTCAGACCCTTGTTCCTGGACAAGTCCTTGATAAACTTCAGCCTTATATCGATGTATTTCGCGCGCCCGGACGTGTCTTCGCCTTCTATCTGCTTGATGGCCGCTTGGTTGTCCACGTGCAACTTGTACGACACCTCCACCTTGATCCCTATCTCACTCAGCAGCTCGACGATGCCTAACATTTCGGCCGTCACCTGCGAAGCTGCCACGAACTCCGCCTCCATGATCGACAAGGCCACGCTGCTCTGCTTCTTGCAGATCCATCCGACCACCATGCCACAGACCATCATCACACCGCCGCTCACCGACTTGCGGTCCACGCGGTCGCCGGCGAAGTCGGCGTCGCTGTTCCACCACAATAGTGTCCTCGCTCATGCTTCCCCTGGGCACGTGACTGGCGAACTTAGTGTCCACCGTCCCCTTCAAGTAGCGCGCAATCTTCTTAGCTAGTCGCCAATCACTTACGCGAGGCTCGTGCGTGCGCCTCGTCACCCGATGCACAGCGTAGGCAATGCCCGGCCTAGTGCACCGGGCGATCCACAACAGACTGCCGACCAAGGACTGGAAGGTCTGCACTGTCGGTCTCTGAGGGCTATCTGTCCCGTCATTCGGTAGTAGCTCTCCATCGACATCATTCTCGTGCTCGCCACCAATAGGCACCCGCACTGCCGACGCCTCGCTCAGCCCGAACTTGTCCATCATCCCCAGGATCACTTGGCGCTGCTCGAGCAGCCATCCCTTGTCCTTTTCGTACTCGAACCCGATGCCCAGGAACTTCGAGACGACCCCCAAGTCCTTGAGCTCCAGCACAGCCATGTCCTCGAAGAACGCATCCACGCGAGCGTTGCTCGTACCCGTGACGAGTAGGTCGTCGACATAGACGCCAACAAGCGTCACACCACCCGCGTCGCGCTTGTAGTACAAACAACCGTCCGTGTAGCACTGGCAGAACCCGAGCTTCACCAAGATCTTGTGTAGAAGCCTGTTCCACAACCGGCCAGCCTGCTTAAGGCCGTACAGACTCTTGATCAAACGCAACGCAAGTTGGCCCTTGTGCTTCACCCCAAGCAGAGCGAGCAACTCGTCGGGGATCTCCATCCCGTCCGGAATGTAGAGGTAGATCTCCAACCCTTCCTTGTCAGCCTTGACGTAGGCACTCGGCACATCACCGTGGCGCGCCAGCACTTCCCAGACGTGCGCCATCACAAAGATCAACTTGCCGGTGGTCAAGTCCAACACGGCTGAAAAAGTCACAATGTAGTCGATCCCATACTCCTGTTCATTTCCGCATACCACAAGTCTGCCCTTGTAACGCTCTACTGTGCCGTCAGCATGCGTCTTGGTCTTAAAGACCCACTTCGTGTGCAGCAGTTTGCTGTTCCGAGGCCTCGCTACCACCTCCCAGGTGTTGTTGCTCTCGAGCGCCTCGAATTCAACCTTAATAGCCCCCTTCCACTTGTTCGCACGCGCGTCCCGCATCGCCTCTCGATAGTTCCTCGGGTCGGGCGTGACGACGGCATGCACCACTTGGACCAGCACGTGCTTGGTGCCCATGTGCCGCGTCTGCATTCTCGCTGCTGGAGCAGCGCTGGCCGCCGTCGGGGCGAGCTGCTCCCCAGCTCCTTCTGACCCTTGGTCACCTTCAGCGTCTTCACCGACGCCATCCGTCCCGTGTGCCTTCTTTTCTTCTTCTTGCCCTTGGCCTGCTTCTTCTTCTTTTTGGGGACCTTCTCCTTCTGCTGCGTGGCCTCCTCACGCTCCTCGATCGAGCGCCACAACTCGTGGTCCTCCCTCTTCAACTGCGCCTGCAGCTGCACATTCTGGTTGCTGTCGAGCGTCTCGACGTTCTCGATGTGTTGCGTCGTCACCACGACCATGTCCTTGGGGATGTACACCCTGAAGCCCTTGGTCTCGTCGTTCTTTCCGACGATCATGCCCACCTCGGCCCTTGGCTGCCACGCCCTCTTGCCTGGGTCTCCGTACATCGTGCACGGGCTGCCGAAGGTCACGATGCCTGCCATGTCCGGGCACTTGCCCGTCAGAACCTCAATGGGCGACATCCGTCTGGGGTTGGCGCTGCACGCGCTGCGGTTGAGCACGTACGCGGCGTACTCGACCGCGTATCCCCAGAACTTCAACGGCAGCCCGCTCGCGAACAGCATGCAGCGGGCCATGTTCAGAATTGCCCTGTGCATCCGCTCCGCTTTACCGTTCGAGGCCTGGTTCTTTGCTTCACTCACCTGCCGACGCACACCGGTCGCTCGACAGAAGTCCTCGACGTTCATGTACTCGCCCCCGCCGTCGGTGCGCAGCACGTGTATGCGGCAGTTGTACTCCTTCTCGAAGAAGACCAGGAAGTGCTCGAACTTCTTTGTTGCCTCAAACTTGTTCTTAGCTAGGAACGCTCTCACATAATTTGAGCTGTGGCCCACGAAGTTGATCACGTAGCGGTTTCCGTGTCTGTCTCTCGGGGTCATCGGCCCCTTGATGTCACTGCATATGACACCGCCGATCTTGTCCACCGGGGCGTTCTGGCCCGTGTCCTTCTTGGATTGATTCACCTTGTGCTGCTTGCCTTGTGCACAAATGAGGCAGTTCAGCCTGACTCGGCTGGTCAGTTTGACGCCCGAACCCGGCGCGTCCGCCATGCGCTCCAGCGTGTCGAACGCGAGATGGCTAAGGCGATTGTGCAGCTCGAGTAGCGTGCACTCGGTCACTGCATCGGCGCTGATGCCGCCGCTCTCGACCGCTGCCATCACTGCATTCACGCGCTCCTGCTTGCCACACCCACCGAGAGTCTCCACCAGCAGTACACCGTTGGCGCGTCGCACCTCAAAGATGCGCCGTTCGTCCGACTCACGCATGACGTAGCTCCTCTTGCTCAGCCTTGTAAGGTACACCCCCTTCTCCTCAAGCAAGCCGTAGCTGATGATGTTATTAATCACTCCCTTGCTGTAGTACACGTTCGTCAAGTCGACTCGGCTCTCGCTGCCATCCACCACAGTGCGCAGCTCCACCGTCCCTCGCTTCGTCACACTAAGCACGCCTCCGTTGGCGGCGTTCCACGAGTCAACGTAGTCCACAGTATCGCGCAGTAGACTCTCGTCATTCACCAGGTGGACACTCGATCCACTGTCCAGGATCCACACGCCATCGTCTGCCAGCCCACGGGTCGTACATGCACTGCTCACAGCGAGCGTCACCTTCCCGCCCTTTGGAGTCTTTTCATCAGGGCAGTCACGCTTCATGTGGCCTTCCTTGCCACAGCCCCAGCACGCGCGATCTCCGCCGGCATCAACACGTCCGACGAATCCTTGTCCTCGGCCACCTTGGCCACCGTGGCCACCTCGACCACCAAAACCACCGCGGCCACTGCGTGACACGCCACTGCGAGCGTGGGTCTTACCGGAGCTTATCTCATACTCCGCCGCAAACGCGACGAGCTCCCATGCATGCTGGATGTAGTCAACACGGCTGGAGTCCAGGCGAGTCAGCATCGCCCTCTTCACGTGTTCCGGTGCTGAGTCGCAGAGGCACTGCAGCACGAACTGGTCCGGGCAGCCTGCCCGCTCAGCCACGTACACTAGGTACTGGAAGTGCTCCGTCCAGGTCTTGTTGCTCGGCTTCGTCTCGGACATGAGGTCCATCGCCTTGGACACCGGCACCTTCGTCGAGTAGAAGCCCAGCATCCTGTCCATGACGTTCTCCACCGTGTTCGACTCCGCCACCCACTTCGGCAGCATCTTGTCGAAGAAGGCCAGCACCGGCCCCTCCAACTTGTTGTTCAGTGCCAGTATCTTAAAGTCGTCGGGCCAGTCCCCGCCACTCATCAACTGCGCCGCCACCAGGTGCTGCACGAACTTCTTGCCCCACGCGAGGAAGTCTGCACCGACCCCTGCGTAAATCTCCTTGCCGGAAAACTTCGAAAACCCCGGCCAATCCAGGTCCTTCATCTTCGGCATCTTCAGGCCGAAGTTCTGCGGCGGGACGAACTGCACGTACTGCTGCTGCGCCACGGGAGCAGCTCCGTGTGGCGGCGGGTTCTGCTGCGGCGCTCGGAACGGCTCCGGCTCTTGTGCGGCATGCGGCAGCCGTGTTGGTGCTGGCCTCGCTCCCTCGGACTCGTCCAGCGAGCCCATTCGCATGCTCCGGTCGCGCGCCTTCATGTAGTCGCCGAAGGTGCCCGACCCATGCTCGGAGGATGTTGCAAAGAGCCTGTGCCCACTTGACCGTGGTGCCTGCTGCGCACGCTGCGCCTCTGTCACTTGCTGCAGCTGGGTCTGTATCTGCAGCTGCTGCGCTGCAAACTTCGCTGTCATCCCCTCGAGGAGCCCTTCAATTCGATCGATGCGCTCCGAGCTCGCGTCAGAGTCCCGACCGCTCCTTGCGTGAGCGTCTGACACGCCCGAGAGCGAGCGCGCCTCCTCGAACAGCTCGAACGGGTCCGTCGGCGTGCTCAGTCTTCTAACTTGAGTGTCTGGGACGATATCGGCGGGTTCGGGCGGGCTTGAGGAAGTGTTGGGGCCCATTGGGCTCAAAACCTGTTAAATCACGGTAAGTGAGCTGGAGCTGGGAAATGAAGAACTGATGCATTATCTAACCTGTTTCCTACTCCTGTGCAGAGGGCCACGCCTCGCAACCACCGCGCCGCCCTGCAACCCTAGGTAACCAGTATGCCTGCGACCACTCACGCCCGCAACCGCCCGCAACCGCCCGTACCATCGCACGCAACGACTGCGAGTTCCAACAGCACGTGCATCAACAACCTAACAGCATATGAGCCGCGACGTAGTCGTTTGATGATAGATAACAGCTGAAAAAATGTCTGCAGGAAGTGACCTGACACTCAGATCGCGAAGTTGTGGTATTGTCCAAGTAGAGTAGCGGCCTTAAATCCGCTGGCACGTCATGGACAATTGTTTTGCTACAGCTTTGAGTGACAGCAACCGCTGCAGTTTACGTACAGTACCGTAATCCTCATGTCAAAGGTGGTGAGGAAAAACAACGGTACTCGTCGTTCGCCTTTGACATGAGCATTACTTTCAAGAAAAAAAATCCAAGAGTGAACATATGTATTGGAGCCTTGTTAAACGACAGCGCTGTCAATGATGTCCTCCCAGTCAATAACGCGAAATGCATCTAGCGCTTCTAGCTGCTCTACTGCGTTGTTGATGAGGGGCTGAAGCTCCGGGTCTTCGTCAAGCTCCTCGCCTGCAGGATCTCCGGCCGCATTGGTGAGCGCGCATCTGCGAAAGCCAGCAGCAATTGTCGTCCGTGGCAAGCCCTCCCACGCGCGAACCACCCACTCCACTATCGTGCAGCGTTGGGGGGCTTTCATCTTAAACGTCTCCGAGCTCGCGTGTACAGCAAACTCCTGAAGTTTCTCGCGCAGATAGTGTACCCAGTAGCCCCTCAATCGATCTTTCATCGGCTTTATCCATACAGCATCAGCCGGTTGGCTCAACCAGGTCAGACCAGGAGGCACCTTCTCCAGGAGGATGTTGAGCGATCTAGCATACTCATCGACACCATCATCCCAATGGCCGCTAAAGTCGTCTAGAAGCAGCACAATGCCGGGGCTAAAAAGATCGCGATCACCAAAATGGTAGCGCAAGAACTCCATCGTCATGCTGCCAGTCCACCAAGCCGATTCGTTGCCATAGATTTGAATGTCATGTTTTTGCTGAAGCGCTTCAACTTCCTTCCAAACATGCCGTCCAAACCCGTGGCGCACCCGCTCATTTTCGGCTCGAACGTAGGGGACCTTTGAAGGTTTAGACTTCAGCATCACGAATGGCGTGTACTTGTTTTCGTCAGAATCCCCGAGTAGCATCGCTGTGATACGCTCCTTGTCCTTTTTACTGCTTTTCACCCAAACGGTTTTTGCGTTTGTTGAAGCAAAAGTAGTCTTTGATAGCATGTCGAGGAAGATGCCACTTTGGTCAGCATTGTAAGTTCTGGTCACCCCTTCAATGTACGCGCGGTGTCGGACCTTTTTAGCGAATTCTTGAGCCCGAAGTTCAGCATCGCGTGGAGTTTCCTGTCCGTGGTGTGTTTTGACGGGAAATGATAGCCGATGGCGCCGGGTAAAACTGCGCCGCCATTGCCAGGATGACGAAAAGTGCTCGGGCGGGATACCAGCTTCTTCGGCAAACTCACACGCCTGCATCTTGAGCATCATAGGCAAGATTAGGAATCCCTCGCGCCAAAAATCGTTCACCCACTTGAGGATCCGCTGCTCGACGTCGGCTGGCAGTGTGAGTCCTATGCCGGGTGGTCGGGCACGGAATTGATTTGCAAAACGTCCGCTCCGGGCTCGTTCTTCGAGCGAGTCGCGCTGCCGACGCCACTTGTAGACGAGCTTCGCCTTACTGAATTTCTTCATGCCGCTGATACCACTAAAGTAGCGGTCGAGGGTGGCCGTCATGCTTTGAGACTCGTCGAGGTGGCGGAGGACTTCCACCTTGAAAGTCACCGAGTAGGCTTGATGGACGAAGCGCGTTGGCTGGCGGCCATTGCCTCGGATGCGCTGTCGGCCGCGCCGCATGCTTGAGACTGCAAGTTGAGTTGTGAGAGCTGGAGGAGGTTGCACCGAGTAGCGGGGCCGTGACAATCGGTTGGTGGAGGAGTAGAGATTTTTGCCGGTGCGGCGGTTGGTGGACACGAGTTGGATTTGGTTGGTGTTGTACCTGGAGGCGAACTACCATCTGCTGTAATAACCCTACTGCAGGGGAGCCCCCAAAATGATTGATATGCAGGTAAAAATTGATTTCGCCTTTGACATGTAGTATCCTTTGACATGAGGATTGCGGTATTAACTCTGTGGAAGGAGGAGCATCCCCAGGACTCTTTAAATGTGGTAATTAGAGTTTTCGTAGTGTGGTATATTCCCATTCACCCATAAAATCTCCAAATCGATGGGAATGGGAATGGAAAAATTGAGAAAACCCTCTAATACCGCCAATAAAAGAGTCGATCGACACCTTTATGTTAGCCAGCGCTTCTAGTTTACGCAATGAATTATGTACCGGTAGAGGAAAATCTGCGTGCCTTTCGATCGGATCACATGTTCTCTGGATTTTATATCCAGAGTCCTACCAGAGGTATGAATTCTACGTACATCATATACCCTTATAAATTCGATAACGATTAGACCACAAATACGTTAAAAAAACCTTGTTCATTTGATATCCTGCTATGAAATGATATTATTTGGTGATTGTTGACCCATCTGGAGAAGATTAAGATTCATATCCTGTTAGAAAGGATACACTCTCTGATTCATTTTATATGCAACATTTGATTAATCTGCTACACTCACGCAACATAAATGGATAAAATTTTCAAATCATCAACCTCAAGCGCGTGCACGGACGGCACCACATGAACGAGGAGTGAGACCTCCATGAAGCTCGATCCGTGTCCGTGTCGCGGAGACATACGCCCACACCCTTCTCCATGGCGTCGAGTCGGGTGGCGGGAGCTTCAGAGACCGGTCGACTTGCCTAAGCGTGTGAGTGCGCAGTGCGGAATCGAGAGTGCGTGCGCCTCGGCGGTTGGTTTCCCGTTGTGAGCGCGCCTCGGTTTCTACCCCGCGTATCATCTCAAGGAGCGAGACTTGTTCAGCGAGGACGAGATCGAGCAGATGAAGCTGCGCAAGCAGATCGAGAAGAACAACGCTGGGCTCGAAGGCCGCTGTCCTAACTCCAGAAAAGGGCAGATCGAATTGAACCGAAAAACTCAATACCTGTCGATAACCTGTGGTCTATGGCATTATCGCCAGGTTCCGTTCACTTTATCCTCGATGAATTTGTGCACTTCACGTACTCATCGTTACTTGAAGTGTCACTCTTATATAAAATCCAGAGCTGTTCCGGGCATAGAACGGCTATGTCTTATTATTTTTTAAAATAATAAGACAAAGCCTTTATTTTAACAAGGCCGTGCAGTTGCCCGGAACAGCTCTGGATTTTCAAATTGCTTTGCGTCTTAGTTCGACTTACAACGACAGTCGTGAGGACGATAAAGGCAATAAAAACTGTCCATCAGCCGCTCGTTCCGTATATTTATAACCCCTCTTTTTACTATATGTTCTCCGAACGCTTGCACCTCGTTGATGGGGCTGCTGCACAGCTCAACGCCACGGTGACGTGTGCTGCCCAGAGGTCGAGATCACATATCCCCCCCCTCGTTTTCGATACCGGTACGCACAAATTTCATGTCGAATTCAAATTGAAGGATAAACTGTTATGGAAAACTTGAACCAATCAGCATCCGCACCTTCTCAAATATTATCTTACCTTGACGAGAAATCTATTCTGGATAAGGTTGTAGGCTGTTACTTCCCTCGCAATGCTTCAATGCGGCATGTAACCTGGACTTGGTCATCTTTACATTTGCCAAAAGGGTTTGGGAAACGGAAACTTTAAGCTGTAGATCAGAGCTCGAAAAAAACTATTATACTGAACTTTACCTGTGGAAAAGCGTTGCGACTCAAGCGATGAAGCGCCACGCAGCAAAACTAGAAATGCCTGAGTTATTCTAATCGTTTTCCGTCGAACCTGATGCGTGTTTGCTCCAGTTGCACAAATTTTGCGCTACGCAGCAAAAATCTAGTAATGCCTGAGCTATTCTAATCGGCATTAAAGAAAATCTGATGCGTGTTGCTCCAGCGCTATACCGAAATTCCTTAGTCAAAGGGCACCCCCATTACTGTGTGTTCAAAAATAAGCCAGTGATTTGAAATACATGACAAGTTCAAGGGCATAAAACAGTGCAATATATTGGTGATCACCGATCACTGATCAGCAGCTAAACTCGAAGCCGCAGTCCTCCCCCACCTCCTCAGCTACCTGCAACGACTGCAATTTGTCTACAAGTCCAGCATTAGCGGCGTCTTGTAGTGATTGGTCTACCTCTAGCGGAGCGCGTGTGTCCGTCGGGATAGCTAACTTCCTAAATCCACTTGCCAACGTGGCAGTAGGCAGATTTTCCCACGCGTTTGTGAGCCAGGCTATCAGAGTTGCTCGAGATGGTGCCTTCAGCTTGAATTTCTCTTGCGTGCCACTATTTTTGTGGTCTTTAAGCTGCTGTTGCAGATGATCCACCCATATAGAACGTAGCTCCAACTTGAATGGCTTCATCCAGGTAATATCTGCCGGCTGACATGAGGAAGTGTAGCCAGGAGGAATTTTCATCAAAACGTCGTTGATGCTGGTGGCATAATCTTTGACAGCCTCGGTCCAGTGACCGCTAAAATCATCCCAAAGTAAAAGTACCTTTTCACCCAAACTGTCCCTCAGGCCAAAATGATATCGCAAAAACTTAATCGACAACTTGGCATTCCACCAACCCTTGCTGTTGCAGTAAATTTGAACATCATGTTTGTCCATCAGCGGCTCCACATTAGGCCACAGCCCTCGTCCAAAACCATTCTGCTTCTCGTGATTAAATGCTTCTCTCGCAGCATCTTTGGATCCGGGCTGTTTAAAAACCGCAAAGGGCGTCATTCGGTTTCCGTGCATATCACCAAGCAACATCACCGTCATCCGCTTTTTTTTCGCTCCAGCATTGTGAATCCATACAGTACGAGTGCCTTTATCGCCATAGGTACGCGTCGGAAGATACTCATAATTCATGGCAGTTTGGTCAGCATTATAGACCTCCACAATATTCTCCTCCTCAATAGTTTTGAGCACCTTCAATCGAAACTTCTGAGCAACTTGCTCGGAATCAGCAGGCGTGTTTTGGCCGATACGCATTTTACATCGAAGCGAGAGACGAAATTTTGTCAAAAATCGTTTTCTCCAGCTTTCGGACACTGAAAAACTTTCGGGCGGGATTTCAGCATCCGCCGCAACTTCCTGCGCCCTACACGTGAGCATGAATGGTGACACGGGTACACCTTCGCGGCGGAGATCCCGTACCCAATGCGCGATCTGGTCTTCGTCCTCCGCCGAAAGAACTGTTGAGATGCCTTCGCTGCGAATTTTCTGCTGCTTTCCACGACCGCTGGAGACTGCTTTCCTAATGGCTTTTGCATTTGCAACCTATTTGTATATTTGTCGTTTGGTAGTCTTTGTCTGAGCTGGACTAAGCTCTGGATGGTAGCTCTCCATCGTCTTCTTCATTCCGTGGGCCTCGTAGAAGGCAATCACATGCGCTTTCTTGTCGTTGGCGACAGCCGTGCGCTTGAACTCCCTTGGCTTCTAACGGACGCCCTTAATGCTTGTTCGCCCCTTGGGTGGGGCCTTCGGCGCCATTTTTGGCAATGGCCTCTCGTCCAGCGGCTTTCAAGAGAGTCGGAGCAACCGGGTTGTTGCACCTGCGCCTTATGACAAAAGATTATCCTGATATTCAAAACAAGCAACTCTATTGGCCAACAACGCAATCTTAAGATTTGATAGGGGTGCCCTTTGACAAAGGAAATACGGTAAACACATAACACTGGTAGTGACTTCGGTTACGAAGTGTACGTACAGCCCACACAGGATTAATTCGGGGCACGCCATATGTGGCACACACGAAACAAAAGTAACTTCAAGTTAAATCGTTTAATAATCTCAAAAACCGGATGACAAAGTCGCGCTTCGCACGATGAAGCTCTGAAATTAAGAAAGTTGCTAGAAACTGTATTGTTTGTTGTCCATGATACATGTACTACATTTTTTCTCTACCATCGCCAGTGGTTTTACGTTTCTTCGTGTTCACAAACCATTGACCAAGAGGAGCATCTGGTGCGCCTGCTTCGCAGCCGCACCATCTGCATCGTGCCAGTCACTGTGCTTCAAATGCAAGTATAGTCCCAAACCAGTTCTAAATGCAATTTGGTGGAGGGACGCACCACGTGAATGAAGTGGTGGAAGAGGATCCTTACTTATGTTATTCGCTAACTAAAAAGGCTGTTACATGCATATTCTTTAGGCACTGCCTACTCGATGTTGCCACAGTTGGCGTAGTTCTTGGTGGCTTGATGCCTATCTTCTGGGGAGCTTGGAGCTCAAATACTTGAGGTGTTTGACATGTTCCTTCCTTGTACTCCTCTTCTCAACTGCACTTCGCAGTCGACACGCCATAACGAAGCCGTCTAAACTGGGTGGGGCACTTGGGATCACCAGTGGTGATTCACCACGTAAACGAAGTAGCAGCAAACCATTGCTATCTTAGTAAAACTAACCAAACTATAAATTAGCCTGTGAATTTGATTGGCTACACGTGCAGGCAACTCTTATGTATTTAATTAAAAGATGATCCCTTCGCGCAACCTCCAAATCTCGTACCTAGACGAGGTGGACGTTACAAGCAACATCCCAGTAATTTATCATATTCAGAGGGTATTATGATTCATGAAAGTAACTGTAGAGTACTTGGATGGTTTTTCCACGAGACCTCTATGAACTAATATCGTCTATCACCCATAAATTACCAGGTCATAGTGTTTTTAAGGAATAAGACGTCCACTCGGATCCCTCCTTAGCTCTGAAATAAATTTCAGAGAATTTCTCAGAATCCACGGGAAAATAGAGGCTTTTGAGAGAAATAGCCAACTACTTGAGTAGGAAATAGGATTCCAGAGATTACGGGAAAACGTTAAGTACGATGACGCCGGGCCTGGATTTGAACCTCTGTCTTGCGTGTGGGTTTTGTGATGCAGTGAAATTATATAGAAAAGCGAAAGTTCTAACGTGTTATACATTATGTATGCTAGTGGACCGATTCCCGTGGGCTATTTTCGTACAGATTTCGTGTCTAAAAAATCGTGTACAGATCTCGTACAGCCCGCAGGCCACTTGCTGTCTAAATGCATAGATTCGGTACAGATCTGAGAAGCCACTTTCAAGTTGAAGTGACCCTCGCCCACGCACGTCAATTGCACTCCCTGACAAGCCCAACCACTCAGCAGCGATCATGGCGCCTGCAAGCAAGCGCGGTCGACCCACAGGGATCCCCTGAGGGACCGCAAGACTACAGCGATTACGATACTATGGCGCTGCTAACTATCATCAATGAAGCACGTGGCTCGAACGAATGGGATCGGGTCCGCCATTTGTGCAATGGACGTCATGCGGCAGTCGAGGGTTGTGATATACGTTCTCATGCCGGTGTCACCGAGTGGGAAGACTCGCTGCCCCGTCACCCGTGTGCTAGCGGTTGAAATTAGCCAAATAATTCTACAAAATGTCCACAATGTGACTTTAGAGGACGATGCCGGCTTAAACGCAGCGCCATTTCCTGGCAGGAGACAGAAGCAGTCTGGCGAGGGCGTATTTACAGGGAGCTCGAGTTCCGTGGCAAATCCACCCTCATCAGTCTGCGTCTGTCTCGCTGACACCGCTTGCGGGTGGCCTCGCCCTGCGCCAGCATTGCGGCGGCAGCCCTCGTAGACTTGTCGGCAAACTCGCCTTCGTCGTCCGCACTATGCTTGCCAGTGTTAACAGCCCCAGTGACCAGTGCAGGAGTGAGAGAGCAATATTCATCATTCTAGCCATACCATTTACACATCTAGAAATCTGTCGGAGGTACTGGTGTTTTGATGCATGCACGAAAGTCGACAGGATGCATCAAAAGTGCATCAAATTATTAAGATGCATGCATCTTAACAGCTCACGCAACAGAAACCGTAAAATTCATGGTAAGCCCTAAATAAAAAATCATGTTACGAACTCATGCAGTGCACACGACCACTGAAGTGTTGGTGCTTGGCCGTCAAACAATCCATTGCGTCTCCTGCTCACCGACCTCTGGTCTAAAGTGGTCTTCGTCTCCCCAGTGTTCACCATCAAACCACTCTTGATGGTCCTGCTCCTGGGTTTCCTCACCCATCGTTTCTTCGAGCTGGAGAACGGAGCTCAAGAAGTCTCCGTCGAGGGGGACGTCTTCGGGCCTAGAAGACGATGAATCCGACTCGTTGTTCGTGCTTTCAGTCGATCGAATGAGATCGCCAACGGCGTCAAAAATCACGGGCCCCACCGAATCCTTGCAACCTTGGTTCGAATAAATAAACGCCAGCTTGATCACCGATGCATTGCTCAAACTGTTCCTGCGAGCCGAGTGAATGTACTTGAATATACTCCAAGATCTCTCGGACGCAGCGGATGAGGTCGGGATAGCAAACACTCTCAGCGCTATCGGTGCCAGCAAGCGATAGCATTCACGGTCACCTCCGGACTACTTCCACCAGTCATGCGGCGCCGACATGAAATAAATAGCGCGGTTCTCGTCGCCCCAACTCAGCTTTTCAACCAAGAATGCCGTAATTTCTTTCGGGAGCTGGTTCCGCTTTTCTTCGTTATACCCCAGCCGACCAGCCAGCTTCACGACAGCCTTGATAATCCGGAGCTTCTCATCTTCACTAAATACGCTGGTAGGCTTCGTATGATCAAGCAAATACGCGATACCCATGGCATCCTTGTGAATAAATTCCCACCTAAACTTGATCCGCTTCTTGATATGCTTTTGAAGGCAATTCTCCACGCCAGGGGTGCATGTGCTGTAGGCTGGGTGTCGCGCGAGCTCCAGAAACTGCTGATATACGACGGAAAGGCACAGGGGGTCCCGTTCAAAGTGAGCGATGCACTTGTGTATAGGCTCCAACAACTGCAACGCAACTGCTCCTTTTGCCCAAAACACCTCCGGCACAACCAACCGCGATAAGCGAGAAACCGTTTCGTAGTCGTACTTGCTGAGCAAGTCTTTGTCTCCAAACAATTCACGAATCGCCTTCTCGTTCTCCATCACCAGTTTGATACACTCAAACGCAGAGAACCACCGGGTTGCAACCGGAAGTTTCAGGCTTCTCTGGCAGCCGTCTGGAGCTCCTTCCTGAATGGTCTTGAATCGTGAGTTGGTCGCTGTGTGGCTTCGAATGAACAACGCGATCTCCTTGGCTTCTTGCAGGATGAATTTCAGAGTTTGGAAGTTCAAAACGTCTTTCATGAGCAGACTCATAGCGTGGGCAGCGCAACCAGTGGCGAGAAATCCTGGTCGAGTTGACTCTAGAATTGACCATGCGCTCTGCATCGAGGGTGCGTTGTCCGTAGTAATTGAAACGACTTTCCCAAACCCAATCTCTTTTTCAATCTCTTCCACCACTTCGGCAATCATCGCCGCCATGTAGGCACCCGTTTTCGTCGCCTCCCCGGTCACACGACAAGTCCACAGTAAAGGTCGAATCCCAGGAGCTACCACGATAAAGTTTATCAGACTCTCTCGTCGCGGATTTGACCACCCGTCCGATACAAGCGCAACGTAAGTTAGGTCTTTCAGCTTCGCGACCACACTCTTCCATTCAGCAAGAAATGCGTCGGCGAGAAGCGCGCCTGCTAGTAGTTGCCGAGATGGTACAATGATTGCCGGGCAAATGCACGCAAACATCTGACGAAAGCCTGGGTGCTCAACAACTTTGAACGCCACGCCTGCTCGGAAGAAAAACATGGCGATCGACATCTGGTATCGATATATCCAACCCGCTGAAGACTCAGCTTGCTCTTGTGTTCGACTTGGGCGCGGATCTTCGTCATCACCACTGGTTGCCTCGGAAGATGATCGGCTTCTTCTACGAGCTCGACTGGCCTTCTTCAGTTCAGCCGACTTGTAATGCTGGCGAATGAACTCTGGTATCTCTGGACAGCACATGATGTGTCCTACGAGACCGCGGGAGGGTTGCACTTTGCGCAGCATCGTATGACAATGATTGCACGTGACGTCCTTGTACTTGCCACCCTTGACGACGGTGAACTCCGACCAAATGGGCAGTGCTGGACGCCCGCGTGGCCTGCTGAGTGCTATGAACCACAGCGTGGCTGCTAGAAGCAGCCCTGCTAGCACGGGCATCGGCGCTCGCTCCAATCACGGTGAGGAAGCTTGAAGATCAAAATTGGCGGGAAAGTTTAAATTCGAGAATAGCTACACTCAAAGTGTGTACCCTGATTATGGTACAGAATTTGATGCAATTTGATGCATGCATCAAATGTGCATCATAACACCAGTAGTCGGAGGGGGGGGGGGTACCCTCCGACAGAAGTGAATTCTGTCGAGTCGACGGCGGACTCGAGTTGTCTAGAAATGGCCGTTTTATGTAACTCTGTACGAAATCTGTACAAAATGGCTGCGGCAGATCCTACGGGAATCGGTCCAGTAGCACTGCAGATGATGATATCGCTACCTCTAGTAAAAACAAAACACATACCGCTACATGTACCGGTGCCTACGATAGCATGAGGTTGTAGTCTGCGACCGACAACTAGTAGTGAGCGGATCAGCTTCGCCGGGCCTCCAAAAGCGTCGACGCCGCTGCTCTCTCCCTGGTGCTCGAGCTTACGCACGTCTTCAGCCTTCGCTCGCGCAGTCAGTTGGCAGCAATGTGGTTCCTGAGCCGCTTCAGCACCTTACCGCTCACAAGAGGCATTGGCCGGCAGCTTGATGGCCTCGCGCTTGCAGCGCTTACGGTGACTGCCCTTAGACGACGGAGAAATCGATAGTAGCGAGTAGCTGTGCTTCCGTCCCGAGATGAGTCCTGCTTCTTCGGCGCCACAGCAGCGAAGTTTAGCCGTGAAAACGGGGAGGGCTGCTGTGGCGACCGAAAAGCAAGACTGGGTGTTGGTGGGCGGCCCACATCAGATTCATTGATAGTGATTTGAAAGAAATTGATTTGTTTGTCCGGAATTCCGGGAACCCTCCACTACGGATAGGTCCTATGAAATCCGTGGGGGGTTCCGCGATCGAATAATGGATGTCGCGCAGATACTGCGGCTGCGAAGCAGGCGCAGGAAATGCGCAGTATTAAAACGTAGCATTAGCACTATAATATACTTCAATACAATAGTAATATACTGTAATACTACAGTAGTATATTACCGGTATAGTCCTGTTCAATAGTATTTTTTTAAACGTGTAGTATTACACGAGCACTATAATATATATAAGTATTATATTAGATTTTGTATGACCACCCAACCCCCTAGTATGTAGCAGGTATTATAGCCAAATGCAAGCTACCAAATACAACAGGTATTTTATCTTAATCTCAACTGGATGGGTCAACATACCAGCATAATGTGGATATCAAACAGGTTATCTAACGATACAGGTATTCGCGGTTACGAGTATAAAGATTGACATATCGTAAAATACAGGTATTAAATCAGAGAATAATCGTACCTCAGTGCGATCCCGCCTAGGACTCTGGATAAATCCAGAGAACAGAATCGCGATATATGTTGTATCATACTTTGTATGGTCGCCACCTTGGTGCCGAGATGTCCCTCCCTAGAACACATTAAGTCTGCTGTAGGCAAATGGCCAGCGTACGCAAATACCCCCTGGGAATCGCTTCATGACACATGCCACTTTTTGGCCAAACCACCCTGGTTTGACACCAAACTGAAAAACACCGTCCACACTATATGGTAGTTGTGGTCGTTTATGGCTACCGACATATCTGAGCGCACTCGTCACTGCTTCCGCTCCGTGTAGTACAAGGATGTGCCTGCAAGCTTAGTACTAGGCATTTGCCGATCTACCGGTAGTGGTTAAAGTGGTTCAGCTGAAGTATGGGCTGGGAAGAGCCGATGGCCATTATTCTTTCTACAAGCTCGATGCCAATATAATGAGTGGGGTTTAGAGAGTGGGTTACCCACAAAAACTACAACCAACCACCCCGCCGACAGCGAGTAGCATAGCATTTGTGAAGCACGTCATTTTACTCACTGGGTTTGTTGCAAACCACGGAGTGCCCTCCGATCTACATGTATAAGCTGCGTGTCAACGCCAGATTTGTCGAGTACAAACTATGGCATACCTGGACTATTTTGTTAGGCAGTTGCGCCTGTTGTGGCCGCATTAACCGCAGTTTGATAACTCGCTAGTTGCCTTACTTTGCCTCTATTAGACAATCGTCTCTCCTTATTCCCCCTCACTTACGGTATGCTTCATGCATTTTAGTTCGGAGCGTACGTACCCTTGGCGATGATACATTAGCCGCACGTGGTATGCCGTTCTGCACAGCGCTTCCCTGTGCTAGATGGGTATTTTCGTACTGGGCGTGCACTCCACGTTTGCAACAATCAGATGCTTAACAACCTAATGAGAACTCAGCTTCTGTCATCGTGCTGACGGTGTTGCTTGAGCTGAGTTTGTGAAAGCTTAGACTATGAGTGAAACTATGCGCTGATGTTCGCTTTAATCGCTGGTTTGGCAGCAATTTCACCTGGGATCCTCACTGTAGTCTAGCCTTCTGAAGCAGATAAAGAACCCACGACGTTCTGCGCTCGCCAACTACGCGAAGGAAGATCAGCTGCAGGATAAGCAATGCGATACAGTCTCGAAGGAGAGCAGTGGTTCGTCAGATTGACTTAGAAAATGTATTTGTTCTGTATGTGAAGCAGTGGTTCGTCACTTTGACTTGATAAATGTATGCAATTTGCGTGCCTATTTAGGATTTCCTACGGCTTTGGTACAATTTATCACGGCATACCTATTTGGGATTTTACCAAGTGCCTGTCTGACATCAAAATAGACAGGTAGGCATTTTTGCCTATTCTCAAGAGGCCTGCGTCACCAGGACCAATAAGTTATTGGTCCTGGTGACGTGTATAAAGCAGCTTGGCATTTAGCGGTGCACCCAGATAGCGACACCACAGACTACTGTTGCCGTTTTCGACCTACAACTGAAGAAATGATTAAGAAAAAGATGATCGAAAAGAATGGAAACCCAGCAGTGTCTGGGAAAACTTGAATTATGGGATTTCTTGTTGCTCCTCCGAAAAGCTGCAAATAACAATCCGAGAGATATCTATTATTCGCTTTGAAATCACACGTTGCTTGTTCAGGACTCGACATTTTCGCAGAAGAAATGGTTACCATCGCTAGTTCGCGCGCAACACCGCCATTTTTGCTGCCGCAATAGCCGTCCTGTCATTACTCATGAGCGCGTCGCGCAAGGCAATCAAAGCGCTTGCCTTTGCCTGCGAGATCAATGAGCGGCCCGTAGCCACCGACGTCCAAGAAGTACCCCATTTGCCAGCGTATTTCTCAAGCTTCGCCACTTGTGAGGTGGACAAAGGGCTGCGCTCTTCCAAGTCCTCTTCGTCCTCAACAGCGAAACCACGTTCCTCGGCGTCTAGGGAGTCTTCGGACTCGTCTTCTTCCTCCTTGAAGAGCTTGTTGTTGCTCCTCAGAAGGCGCTGGCTCGGACTGCCGCGCACCACCTTGGAGATCTTGGCCTGGTCGGAAGTGGCAGCAGCAAACGTGTCGCTTGCGAAAAGGAAGGACGCTACGGCAACCACCAGAACTTGAGAGAGACGCATGGCGTTTGTTGTTTGGCTTGAGGGCTTGAGCAGACGAAAGAAAGTTGCAAAGTGGGGATCGAGCTGCCCCGTGCCAAAGACGTCCTATCGACACAATGTCTGCTGCACGGCATTGGCAACGTCGTTGCGATACGGGATTGCCGTATTCCTTAATAAGGATTCCTGGAATCCTTATGTGCTTACCGACGTTCAGTCATTCCTGACAACCCCACCGTCCAATCAAAATCCTTAGAAAAGAATTATTGCCTGTTGGTGTCGAACACATAACTCATGTGTCATCGTCAATATCTTGATGACCCAATTTCTCAATCCAACTCCTGCAGTAATCTATCTCCAGCACAGACAATGTCGAACACATAACTCATGTGTCATCGTCAATCCCTTGATGACCCGATTTCTCAATCCAACTCCTGCAGTAATCTATCTCCAGTACAGTCGTACCCCTCAATATGCGTAGGAGGGTTACAAAGCGATTTGACAGGGGATTAACTGTTTTCTGTGCTGACTGGCTTCCCCACGCAGTACGGACGATCGGATATAACAGGGTATTATAAGGTATGGGTGCGCATATTGAGGGGTACGACTGTAGAGACAATGTCGAACACATAACTCATGTGTCAACGTCAATACCTTGATGACCCAATTTCTCAATCCAACTCCTCCAGCACAGACAATGTCGAAGCACTTTATGTGCTAACTGGCAAGTGCCAGGGACACGTCTGGATACATAAAATAAACAGTATTTTACAATTCCTCCACAGTATTTTACAATTCCTCCAATCAGCGGGTGTTCATCGAGTGGAAAATCATCAATGCTCCTACAGGTCTGGAAAGTACTGAGTTCAAATCGTAAATTTGGCTGGCAGTAAACACATAAGGAATACGGTATTGATGTTGATGCGACCGCGGTAGGTGTTGCAGTACAGCAACGTCATCTGTACAACAGATCACCACTCTGCTTCGATTTGTAAAACAATATGCCTCGAGACAATTCGTACCGTCATGTATGTATGTATGTATGTATGTAAACGCGTTTCGCGAGCCGTCTTGCCACCGGAGTGTCTCAACTTCCGCATGCGTCGGGTTACCTCTCATTCTCTATGTTTCTCTCTTCTCTCGGCCAGAGTCCATTAAGCGGGCTGTACGCTATAGCTTACAGAAGCGCTTATAGTGGACCGATTCCCGTGGGCTATTTTCGTACAGATTTCGTGTCTAAAAAATCATGTACAGATCTCGAACAGCCCGCAGGCCACTTGTTGTCTAGATGTATAAATTCGGTACAGATGCGAGCAGCCACTTTGAAGTTGAAGTGACCCTCACTCATGCACGTCAATTCCACTCCCGGGCAAGCCCCACTTCTCAGCAGCGATCATGGCATCTTTAAGCAAGCGCGGCGGGCCCACAGGGGCCGGATATTCCGAAAATATAGCGCTGCTAACTATCAATGAACCCAGTGGCTCGAACGAATGGGATCGGGCCCGCCATTTGAACAATGAGTGTGTTGCAGCAGTCCAGGGATACCACAGACTCACTCATGAGTCGGTATCGCCGTGTTCTCATGCCGGTACACCGAGTGGGAAGACTCACTGCTCCGCCACCCATGTTCTAGCGATTGAAATTGGTCAAATAATTCTACAAAAAGCTCATGACATGACCGTGGAGGCTTAAACGCGGCGTCATTTCCTTGCAGGAGACAGAAGCAGGCTGATGACAGCGTATTAACAGGGAGCTCGAGCTCCGTGCCAAATTCGCCCTCATCAGACTGCTTCTGTCTCGCTGCCACCGCTTGCGGATGACCTCGCCCTGCGCCTACATCGCAGCGGCAGCGCTCGTAGAATCATCGACGAACTCGTCTTCGCCGTCCGTGTGATCTATCATCCGCATTACGCTTGCCAGCGTCATTCTGTGAGCAAGTGGGAGATCTTCCCCATTCTAGCCATGTAATCTACTCATCTAGAGATCTGTCGGAGGGGGGGGGGGGGTACCCTCCGACAGAAGTGAAATCTGTCGAGCCGACGACTCAAGTTGTCTAGAAGTGGCCGTTTTATGGAATTCTGTACGAAATCTGTACAAAATGGCCGCGACAGATCCTACGGGAATCGGTCCAGTATAAGCGCTTCTGTTAAATCTCTCCAGGCAGCACGATCCTGTGCGCATAGGCGAAGAAAGTACAGGTCTGAGACACATTGAAACCGGTGTCCAGCAGAAAGTGTCTGAAGGTCGGCATCGAGGACGTTGGTCGGTGTCTGCGCTGGTCGTACAGTAATGTGCGTCAATGAGGAACACCTGGTAACTAATATCCTTTCATACATTATATACAGCCAGCAGTCAAGATCAATACAATGTTCTTTCTTTTTCCACTTGTTTGCCTTAATAGCCTCTACACTCCTATTCATATTAGAGGTTCCTTATTGACGCACATTACTGTAGCAACAGATCTTCAAGCTACGCGATGTAATTTAGCAGAGCGCTGGCTTATTGCCAATGCAGGCGTCTTGAGAATAGGTAGTGTGTCAAGAGAAAGTGCCAAATGCCTATTCCTACGTTTACAAGGCCGTGCAGTTGCCCGGAACAGCTCTGGATTTTCAAATTGTTGTGCCGACTTGCAACGACAGTCGTGAGGACGATAAAGACAATAAAAACTGTCCATCAGCCGCTCGTTCCGTATATTTATAACCCCTCTTTTTACTATATGTTCACCGAACTCTTGCACCTCGTTGATGGGGCTGCTGCACAGCTCAACGCCACGGTGACGTGTGCTGCCCAGAGGTCGAGATCAATTATCCCCCCCCCCTCGTTTTCGATACCGGTACGCACAAATTTCATGTCGAACTTCAAACTGCCTTTTATTTCCGAACGGAGGTAGTACCAGTTCAAGTATGTCGATTGGCAGGGTGCCGTTAGCTGCAAGCAGCAGCGCTACCTGTTAATATACACCCACACTACCTACTACTAGTATAGTATTTCATTCATTTGCAAATTCTACTATTCCTCATAATGACGATACTGATTGAATGTTGATGCCGGCAGCGCCATCTTGAGAACGTTCGGCAGCCTCCCACTCGGCCAAGCGCTCATCACGCATCTTCTGCGCGTTAAAGCTTGGATTTGAGTGTGAGCGCTGTGCAGCTCTGTGCATGTTCAGTTTGGCATACTCGTTTTGAAGCGAGCGCAGCAATGCCTCCTGCTCACCGATTGAATGCTCCATCTCGTGAAATCCGGTGGTGGCTTGCAGTGCAGCAGTGGCCGCCGCCGCGGCTTCCGCAGACGAATATGTAGAGCTGGTCATAGACAGCGAGCTGTACGCTGACGATACGGAGTTGTGAGCCGACGAGATAGACGAGGAGCCAACGGAACCGTTCAGCATTGGTTGGCTGCTTGTCCGAGTGATAGGCGGAGGTTTAGCTCTACGCGTTGACTGTTCGTAGTGGTGCATCTGGTGCTGCTGTCCCATGATAAACCTCTGCTGCTGGTGACCCCCACTGAGATACTTGCGCTTCTCGTTCTCCAAGTAACGTTGCTTCAGGCGCTGTAGTCGTTGGGCCTCGGAAATGGCTGCGTGCATCGGATCCCCGGGACCATCGCCCAGCATGGCGAACTCCACGACCGACACATCGTCTTCATCATCATCGTCGTCGACTGTCGGAACTGTAATTGACGGAGCTGAGGGGCCAACACGTCCACCAGTCAAGAAGTCGTCCATGCGCTGACCCTTACGGTCAAGACGACCCGAGTACAGGCACCGCAGACAGAAGCGCTCCTGAATTACAGCGCTCGGGTGTTCTGCACTGCGGCGTTCGTGACGTGGAAGACACAACGTGTACGTCATAAGACACCGACCGCAAGCCGCTTCACCACACGCTCGACATTGAGTCAAATGACGCTTGAGTCGACCAAAGCGCTTGCCACAAGCAGTACACTGCAGGCGGTGACGACCGTGAGCCTTAAACGCTTCGCGACGAGCGAAAAACTGCTCTTTGGGAAGAACCAATCCGTGGCGCATGATGTATTTGACATCGGCACTGTGCTCGACCTCGACAAGTGTTGGAGCCAAGCGGGTGAGGAAGGATCGCGTCATGAGAACAGGCGCACTCCCACACGGATCCAGATACCCGCGCGCGATCACCTGCACGTTGTTGGCGCGTTTGTCGTGGCGGTACACTGTCGTACAACTCATCTGAGCTCGTACCAAGTCGAACTCACGGCGACTCATGGCGTCGACGTGTTCAAGACCCAACGACTGCTGAACCTTCACGAGAAGTGGCTCCCCCTTCGGCCCCACCACTCTTTGGGAGTACTCCACGAACGCGAAATCTCGAGGTGAGATGAACTTGTCAGCCGGACTGAGGTGCGCCAGCCACTTGATGCCGAAGAAATGGAACGGATCCTCGGGCGTCTGAGTCTCGAAACTACGCAGCACTGCCGCGTCCAGGAACAATTCGCGGTACAAGTCCGTCATGACGGCGCGCTCGTCCAGCGTAGCGTCGCAGTACAGTCCGTACTCGACGTCCTCCAGCGACATGTCATGGATCTGGCCGCTCACCACGTAGTGGCGCAAGCCGCCGTTGCTACCATCAGTCGTGTCCTCCAGCTCGTCCGCAGCCGCGTCCTTGCCGCGCTTCTTGCGGTACAGCGTCACGTGCGGGCGCTTGTAGTGCACCTTCCACTGGTCTCGGTGCTCGTTCACAAGCTCGTTGTTGTTGCTGTCTTCCCACGCGAACATGGCGGTGAGTTCAAGTGCGTCGGCTGTGAGCTGTTGACATGTTTCGCGGAGATCTTCCACCTGTTCCTCCGTCACATGAACAGCAGGGAAGAACTCGTCCGCGAGTGGAAAGCGTCTCCGCGGGTTCAAGAACTGCATCTCGATGGACAGCGCGTCGCCGCCGGCACTGCGGAATCCATAGCCGTTGGTGGTGCCGGCCACGCTCACAGGCCCCGCAACGGTGGACGCACTGTCCGAGCTGTTGGAGCGCCTCGACGACGTCTGGGCTCCGCTCATTGCTGGCCTAGAAGCACCTTTGGCCTGCACGGGCGATCCGACAATGCAGACACGAACACGCGGTTCTAACGGTGTCGGCTGAGTCGGCGGCAGGCAGCTTGGCTGCTTGCTTGATCGTACATGTACCGGTACACGTCATTGATACAGGCGCAAGGTCAGGCGGTAAGAACTGGATAGCCGTGGAAGCGGGGGGGGGGGGGGGGGGGCGGTTCGGACTCCGAAGGCCTCTTGATGAGCTTCTGGCGCCGGCATTGCCCATCACCGATTCGGTGACACGGTCTCCGCTATTTGATTGGCGGAGAGAGACGAGTCAGTCGTTAAACTTGAAGTTTGTAAGTGTAGTCTTTTGCGACTAATTGTATTTCGACCCCCTCCCCCGCACTTCACTTTCGTACGAGCAGGAGATCGCAGCCTGCGGCAACGTTGGTTGTACATGTACTGTACAGTACAGTACGTGTAGGAATTCGGAGCTCCACTGCAAATTCGTAGCGAACGAATGACGGAGGAAATTCGTCGCACACGACCGCGTATGCAAGGCAGAAAAATGCAATGCGGAAGTGGAGGAATGTCCAGCACGACACGAGGCGAGGTCCTTCGTGTAGACCAAGCGGGTCAGAGGCCGACCGCACGGCAATCACTTTGCATCCAGAGACGATCCCGTCGTTCAACGACTCGTTACATGTACAGTAGCGTTGTCGAGGCTGGACCTGATCGGCGGCCCGGAGACGCAACAACTTGTTGAGTGCCTCTGAGTGCGGTTGTTGACAACAAACGCCGGAGATGGGTCCGGTAACACGCGTGCGTGTTGACCACGTTCGCTTGCAACTGACTGCTCCATAGCACAGCCTTCCAGTGGCGCTTTGGCTCCTGCTACGGTTCTCGTCAGGGCACCACGTACTTCTGTACACTGGACACGATCCCTTCGGCCCGAAGACTTCGGACTCCGAGTCCGAGCGCACTTTGTAAATGACGAAGTGTTCGGTGCAGGATGTTGCTCAGCAAGCAGTGACACCGGCAGTCTCGCCCACCCAACGAGGTGGCACGTAGACGAACGCCAGTGGAGGGAATCATCAATTCACGGGGGGTCCGCTGAAGCTCGACCACCAGATGGGAAGCACATGTACCCGCTCGTTGTCTTGTGACAAGACTCTTGTCTGGAGTGAAATCCCCAACGATCGACGCTTTCTTTGTCTGGCTTACAGCTCCATCGTTATACATGTACCTGGCATACTCTACCAGGCGTTTTCGCTGTCAAGCAAATTAAGAAATGTCCTACCAAGGTGGCTTTGATGCTCAAGATGGTTGTGTCCAGGTGTTGAAGTTGCTTGTACCGGTAGTTGCGTTTAACATGTAAATTGGCTTATCAACATGTTTTTACAGCACTGTAGCAATACACAATTGTTTCTTAAGTTATGGTGAAGTACCATGCATTGTGACACAATTTGTGTTGGTGTTAGCGCTGTTGCAACGACAGCTTTTGCTACTTCAAATTGACTGGCAATCATTATGGTCGTTCGTCTTTCACTAAGCTTAAAATGCACGTTTAGTCCGACTACCTCAGCACGGTCCAGCATAACAGCTCCTTTAGGACCCAAGTTGGATCGAGTGCACAGGCTGCTGGCGGCGCGTCAGAAAGCGCCACCACGCGTGAATGCAGACTGCCAAGGTGGCAGCAACTGCCGCCTTCAACTCTAGTCAAATCAAAATCAAATTCGAGCCGCTTCCTCTCCGAGTGCAACGTTTTACACTCTCTATCGTTAAACACTGCTGACTGCTTTGCATGGGTAAATAGCGGTGGCACTGTAGTGTTGACATGGAGCTCATGAATCCTATCGGTCGTCGATCATGTCTCCGCCGCGAAGACTCCGCGTACATGCATTCTGGGCTCCTCGCTTCATTTAATGCAGTAACAAGACTCCAACTGGATGCATAATGTGCACTGCACACCGCCAGCATTTTGTACTCGGAAAGTCTCTGCAAAGCATTCATAAAATACTTAAGTACAGAGAATTGAGCGTACGCCCCGAGATAGTTGAGAGAAGATAATGGACAGTTGAGAAAATTCCTCCAACATGTATGCTTACGGTCTGAAGTCAAAATAAAGGTGCCAATTCGAAATATCCTGGACTTACTATACTGCATGACTTTGATTCAGAGCCGCACAAGTAACAGTGAGCTGAGTTATCGTGGCTCATTTCGAGTATCCGCCAAAACACGCATCATCGTCACCCACTCGACACTGTGAGTAGTTTTCTGCCAGCCACTGAGCTACTTTGCCGTGACCGCCGATCACTGCGTCGCGCACTGCTCGTCGGGTACACCCCTCAATGCAGTTTTCATGCAAAAAGCGGAGAACATCCAGATGTCCAAACCAAGCTGCGCCGTCCATCGCTTCTGTTGTGCATCCCTCGGTGCGGTGCTCGTGAAGCCACTTGATGACGTCCAGATGACCGCATCGCGCAGCGGCATCCATTGCGTTCTGCGTGCATCCTTCGCTGCGGTTAGAGTGGAGGAACTGTACGACATCCAGGTGACCAAAACAAGCGGCAGCATCCATTGCCTCCGTCGTGCAGCCCTCAGACCGGTTCTCGTGAAGAAACCGCACAATTGAAAGGTATCCACCGCGCGCCGCACGGTCGATAGCTCTCTCTGTGCATCCCTCACTGCGGTTTTTGTGTAAGAACTTGACAATACTCAAATGGCCACCCCCAGCAGCTGAGTTCATGGCCCAGGGACTGCATCCTTCACTGCGGTGTGTATGCAGGAACTGTACGACATCAAGATGACCCTCGGCAGCCGCGTAGTCCATTGCGAGATACGAGCAGCCTTCACGGCGTCGCTCGTGTAAGAACTGCACGACATCCAGATAGCCACTGCGCGCAGCTCCGCCCATCGCATTGCTCGTGCATCCTTCATCACGGTGCTCATGCAGGAACTTGACGATTTCAATATGACCACCGCGCGCTGCACCGTTCATGGCGTCTACCGTACAGCCTCCGTCCGTATTAGCATGTAGCCACTTCACCACGTCGAGGTGACCATGTTCCGCCGCATGATTCATAACCAAAGGCGAATTTTCGTCCAAGTCAGGAGGTAGCAGCTCCGTTCTGTGTTCATGCAGCCACTGCACCAAAGCGAGATCACCACGTTTCGCCGCAAACACCATAGCGTGAACCGTGCAGCCTTCGCTCCGATTATCGTGCAACCAATGCACCATGTGCGTGTTGCCATACCACACAGCAAAGTTCATGGCGTATTTCGTGCACCCTTCGCCCCGGTGTGCTTCCAGCCACTGCACCACCTCGACGTGTCCTCGAGCCGCCGCCTCGTCCATAGCATGATGCGTGCAGCCTTCCGACCGGTTTTCGTGCAACCATTGAACGACATGAAGGTGGCCTCGAGCCGCTGCTAAATCCATAGCTTTGGTGCTGGCTTGCAAGTCCTGGAAGGTTTTATCCAGCCACTTGACAACGTGTAGCTGACCATGTTCAGCCGCGTGATCTAGAACTGCCCCATAGTCGTTGAAATTCGGGTCGTAGGCACCCAACCACTGCAGCATTGCAATGTCCCCACGCTGCGCTGCCGACAAGAAGCATCTGCGATTGGAGAGCGGTCGAAGACGGCGGGAGGTGGCGCCCAGGCGCTGCAGCAGATGCAAATAGCCGTAGTCCAAAGCTTGCGGGATGTTCCAGAGCCCGGAGCTGTCCAAGAACGATGAGATCAGAGCTGCTACGTGCGGGAGATGGCCCAACGCCTGCTGCTTCTCGCGCCACACCACATCCACGCTCCTGAGTAATGGCGTCCAAGTGGAGGCCATGGTCAGCCGAAAAAACTCTTGTGGAGATCATTTACCCTAACCACAACACGCTATTTTTAGGTAAAACAAGAGCAACCACTGGACTCCAGTATAGCGCTTCTGTTAAATCTCTCCAGGCAGGCTGCCTGAGGCAGCACGATCCTGTGCGCATAGGCGAAGAAAGTACAGATCTGAGACACATTGAAACCGGTGTCCAGCAGAAAGTGTCTGAACTTCACCAGACTGAAGGTCGGCATCGAGGACGATCGGTAACGTTAGTCGGTGTCTGCGCTGGTCGAACAGTAATGTGCGTCAATGAGGAACACTTGGTAACTAATATCCTTTCATACATTATATTCAGCTGGCAGTCAAGATCAATACATTGCTCTTTTTTTTCACTTGTTTGCCTTAATAGCCTCTACACTCCTATTCATATTAGAGGTTCCTTATTGACGCACATTACTGTAGCAACAGATCTTCAAGCTACGCGATGTAATTTAGCAGAGCGCTGGCTTATTGCCAATGCAGGCCTTTTGAGAATAGGTAGTGTCACACTACTAGTGTGTCAAGAGAAAGTGCCAAATGCCTATTCCTACATTTACAAGGCCGTGCAGTTGACCGGAACAGCTCTGGATTTTCAAATTGTTGTGCGTCTTAGTTCGACTTGCAACGACAGTCGTGAGGACGATAAAGGCAATAAAAACTGTCCATCAGCCGCTCGTTCCGTATATTTATAACCCCTCTTTTTACTATATGTTCACCGAACGCTTGCACCTCGTTGATGGGGCTGCTGCACAGCTCAACACCACGGTGACGTGTGCTGCCCAGAGGTCGAGATCAATTATCCCCCCCCCCCCTCGTTTTCGATACCGGTACGCACAAATTTCATGTCGAATTCAAATTGAAGGATAAACTTTTATGGAAAACTTGAGCCAATCAGCATCCGCACCTTCTATCAGGCTTCTATAGGTCAGTGAATTAAGCTCAAATAGAAGGCCACTTACCACCACCAGCATCCGCACCTTCTCAAATATTATCTTACCTTGACGAGAAATCTATTCTGGATAAGGTTGTAGGCTGTAACTTCCCTCGCAATGCTTCAATGCGGCATGTAACCTGGACTTGGGCTTCTTTACATTTGCCAAAAGGGTTTGGGAAACGGAAACTTTAAGCTGTAGATCAGAGCTCGAAAAAACTATTATACTGAACTTTACCAGTGGAAAAGCGTTGCGACTCAAGCGATGAAGCGCCACGCAGCAAAACTCTTGAAATGCCTATTCTAATCGTTTTCCGTCGAACCTGATGCGTGTTTGCTCCAGTTGCACAAATTTTGCGCTACGCAGCAAAAATCTAGTAATGCCTGAGCTATTCTAATCGGCATTAAAGAAAATCTGATGCGTGTTGCTCCAGCGCTATAAACACAATATGTAACAGGTATTATAGCCAAATGCAAGCTACCAAATACAACAGGTATTTTATCTTAATCTCAACTGGATGGGTCACATACCAGCATAATGTGGATATCAAACAGGTTATCTAACGATACAAGTATTCGCGGTTACGAGTATAAAGATTGACATATCGTAAAATACAGGTATTAAATCAGAGAATAATCGTACCTCAGTGCGATCCCGCCTAGGACTCTGGATAAATCCAGAGAATAATAATTATTAAATTAATAATTATTTAAATAATAGCCTATGACATCTGATCCGAATCGGATTTCGATCGGATCATCCGATCGAAAGATAGATCCCAGGTGGGATTCAAATTTTGAATTGAATCCCAGCTGGGATCTGTCGAGCTATTTACAAACTAAATTTGGTGGGGCGATCCACATGTTTTATAGATTTGGTGAAAGCTCACGTGTGTTTTTGCAGCGGTTCAGCTATATTTCGGCACCGGATTAGCTTCATTCTGCTTTGTTCAGCCATGGATGAAGGAGCTGCTAGCTGTTGGGTTCAGGACCTACTGGCCGATGGCGATGAGGATGAAGCCATGTTCGCCGCTATACTTCGCGCGAATCCAACGGGGCTTGTGATGGAGTCGCACCCAGGAGGCTCGCGGCCCGGTCGTGCGCCTAACAAGAAGCGTGACCCCGCTGGTCGACATCACAGACTATTGCAGCAGTACTTTGGACCGGATCCTGTTTACAACGAGCGGGACTTTCGCAATCGTTTCCGAATGCGTCAAAGTTTGTTTCAGCGTGTACTCGAAGGCGTCGTCGAGACAGACAGCTACTTTGAACAAAGGGCGGGTGCAACGGGAAAAATGGGTATTTCAAGTCTTCTAAAAGTCACAGCAGCGCTGCGACAGCTAGCCTACGCTAGTGCAGCTGATTCGATTGACGAAAATCTTGAACTTTCAGACACTACCGCAATCCTTTATTTGAAACGGTTTTGCTTGGCAGTCATTGAACGCTTTGGCAGAGATTATTTGCGCCCGCCGAACCAAGAAGAGCTACGTGCGCTGTTGGAGCAGAATGCTCGCCGCGGGTTTGTGGGGATGGTTGGATCAGTAGATTGCATGCATTGGCAATGGCGCCTTTGTCCAACTGCTCATGCTGGTCAGTATAAAGGTAAGGCGAAGAAGCCTACGATGGTGCTCGAGGCCGTTCCAGACTACAATTTGCGGATGTGGCATTGCAACTTTGGTTCCCCCGGATCCCTAAACGATATAAACATCCTCGACCAGTCTCCGCTGCTCAACGACATGCTACAAGGAATTGCACCGCAAGTGGAGTTCACAATATCAGGTGCGTGATGGCTGGAAACTAGAGTTTGCACTTTCAATTACATTTATAAGGTTATAAGGATCCAGAATCTGTGACACCCCAAAATTGTTTGTGCGAGGGCACAGACTTTCCATTGGCTCATACATGTATTACCGCCTCTTTTCTGCACGTTTCTTTCTGAGTTTGGGATTTATCCCGGCACAGACTGCTGCGGGAATCGCTCCATTCCTATTATTATAGCTATTGTGCGTTCGATTCAAAATTACCGAGAGCGATTGATCGAATCGATCCAGCGAAACCGATCCGCCAATCACCCACCTATCATAAGGAATGACATGAACGCGTGATTAGAGGCTTTTCTGCAAGTTACAGCTTTGCAGTTCCGCAATTGCATCATGGTGGCCATCTTTTGGCGTGTCTCGCCGTACCCGTTGTGAAGCCACACCCCGACACCAAGCAGCTCTCCGTCGGCCTCGTAGCCCACAGTGGCTCCGCACACATCTTCATCGCATCAAGGGGCACGACCACTACAAGTGACAATAGCAGCGCTTCGGCAGCAGCGGTCTTCAGAGCCACGAGCACCGGCAGCATCCGCAACTGCTTCTCCTGCACGAGCAACTGGTCTGTTGTACGCGCCTGCACCTGCACCAACTATATTGCCAGTGGACACGTCGCTGCCACGACCAGGGGGCGCTCATTTCCCAAAGCGTCCGGGCCGCATGCCTTTCCGACCTTGCATCTTGTTATCGCTGCCTCCACCTCCTGTTCCGTAACTTCTGCGTCTAGATCCGACATGTCTTCTCTGTTACATTTTTCACTGTATCTGGCTAATAAAAATCTTCAATCGAGTCTTTTTCATCCGCTTCACCATTGAATATCTCTGCCCAACTATCCGCCAGGAAATTGGCTTTGTCGTGTTCTTGTCTCGCAAACCGACTCGACATGGGCACTAGTTTCGGAATGGTGTTGTCACCGAACTTGTCGCACACCCTCCGAAAGAAATGTTTAGTTGTCGCCCGGGCACTCCACGCGTTGTTCGACACCAGGACCCTTCGTTTGAGCGTCTTTCTCGTTTCTTGGGCCAGGTTGAGCGCTACCAGTAGGTCTGCTCTGTTCATTTCCCCGGTATGTTCATCACTGGAACACTTCTTCAGCTGCGCTTTAAGTCTTTTGATCTGCTGCATCATTCCATTAGTCATCCTGCATCTCGCTTCCTGCTTTAGTTTTTTTCATTTTTTCTTTGGTCGTCTCCTTGAACTCCTCCCATCTTCGTGCTATATCAGCTGGACCGTCCTTCTCGAGCTGCTTGTTCAATTCCCGCAGCTCTTGCGTGATCAGACTCTGAGTGGCTGCTTGCACATACGCCGGTGGAGGATAGAGATTGGGTCTTTTCCTTACCCTGATGACCCCTCTCGGCGAGTGTAGTTCAAGCAGCACTGCTCTGTGGTCTCATCGGCAGAACGCTTCTTTCGTCTCAATGCCCCTGACTAGATGCTTGGCTCATGCTTCTACGTAGAATCGGCCGAGTCTAGAGGAACTGTGATGGGGGTCACACGCACCGTAGCTTAGAGGAAGCGTAACACGCTAACCACAACAGACGCCTGGCGTCTCTGTTGCTCTTAGTACAAAAGGCCCTGCCTTATCGGTCTCCGATTAATACCGAGTATTAAGGAGACTTGTACACTTGAAGGTTAGAGTTAAACTGTCTTGTATTAATAACACTCATAAAGTTCTATCTACTGCTTTCTATCTGCATACTGAATCCTTGTCTAAATTGCGATCTTCCTCAGCGGTTGGCTCTCGTGCATCGTGGTCCTTAAGTACGACCGAACTAACTTAACACAGTACATTGGGGAGGTCTACCGTGAACACTATATATAAGGAACACTGGTACAACGTACCCATAGTATTGTGTGACACTCAGTCCTTGTGGGCCACACCGGCCGGTGTGGTCCACACTAGAGAACATCCCTTAGGTCACTGGCCAACCCTGGCCCCATTACACCCCCCCTCACCCAAACGGGAAGCACCTTTCCCAGTGGGGAATCCAGCGGAAACGCGAGCACAGGCTCATTCGGCAATTCTCGCTCAACCGAGCACACGCGCGCACCACTACGCCCACCGGGCATGACGACGGAGACTCGGATCATCGTGCGGCCTGCCCAAGACACCCTTCGAGCTGTAGGCCCCATCCAGACCCACGCCGACGCGCCCGCTCCAAACAACAGGGAAGAGAAGCCTCCGGCGCCTGCTTCCAAGAAGCACTCGGGCGATCCGGAGGTGGCGAAGGCCGCGTCGGCTTCCAAGAAGCCCGCGAATGACACGAAGGGGGCGATGGAGACCCAGGCTTCTAGAAGCACGCGTTGAACGCGGGGGAGGCGAAGAAACTACCCGCTTCCAAGAAGCCCAAGACTACGGCGACCAAGGCGAAGGCGAAGGTGAAGGCGAAGACGCCCGCTTCATCGAAGCCCACGCGAAAGACGAAGAAGGTGGCCGCTTCTTCGAAGCCTGCTCCGAAGAAGTCCGTAATGAAGAAGCCCGCTGCCAAGCAGCTTCCGAAGAAGAAGGGCCCCACGAAGGAGAGCCCGAAGCCTCTGAAGCTCCCGCCCAAGCGCACGGATGTGCTGCTGCCCGGCCCTCACGAGGACGGGAGCAGTGATTCGTCCGACACGGACATCCCGAATCCCGGGTATGTCAGTGGCGCCGACTCGCACGCTCCTCGAGCCCAGGCGTCCACGAAGGACCATGCAACTTCCTCGAAGGACGCGACCACTTCCCCTCCGGGGCGTAGTCCTTCGCCGCATCCATCCTTGGAAGTGGACTATGAGGAGTCGGAACCCGACATTGACCACGAGGACGGTAAGGCCCAGGACCCTTGGTCATCGCCGCAGCTCACGGATGAGCAACGGGTTCTCCACCCGGGGAGCCCAATGACTCCTAGGACTATGGAGGCGGTGGCACGCGCCAAGGTCAAGGAGGCATCAATGTCTCGCCGAGATGACCCACCTGCTGCGGTGTCGGAACCCCAGGTCATCACCAATGCCGGTGTTGACGAGGGGGTCCCTCCTGAGCTGCTTCAGCCCGAGAATCGGCAGCACCAGGCCGATCGTACTCATCAGGAGGCCTCTCAGGCGGTGGGCACTAAGCGGGATAGCGAGACCCACGCCCCTCGTACCCAAGACCAGCTACTCGCACTGCGATACCGGACTCGGGACGAGTACCGCGAACACCTGCGTCAGAGTCGCATGCCTGGCCCAGGCGCGCCGCAGTGCGACAAGTGTCCGGTCGTTCTCCTGGTGGACACCGGTCTCTCCCGCCAAAGGAATGAGACTGAGTTCGAGGGGTGGTTGGACCACTTGGGCTATCCCAGGCCCGAGTTCTTGAAGTCACCTTATCGGATCGATTGGCTGGCTCAGCGTCGTCTTCGATTTCGCATGGCGAAGATGATCGCTGACAACACGTGGTCGAACCGATACCTTGATCGCCACAAGCCCATGCCGGGCGTCATCCTCGAGGAGGTGCTGCAAAAGATTCAGAAATCATGGCAGTCACAGCCGATAGAGCCTAAGAGTGTTCTCGGCCCTGTCAGCGCCGACCAGGTCCGTGGTCACGCTCAAAAGCGGCCACGAGGTCGGCGCAGTCCTCCTCGAGGCGAGCCCCAGGCTCCCACGAGTTATGACTACTCGGGTAGCCACGCCACTTTACCAGGTACTGGTACTGACCGCTACGCCCGCGGCGCTTCAGTAGCCTCTCGACATGGTAGTAGAGGACGCCCTCATTACCAAGCAGAGGCGGCGGAGCCCGCGGCGGCAGTGGTCTCTGACCAAGACGCTCAGCGTCGCCCGGCTGGCTCACGCACTGACCAGGAGGGCCTTCTACCCGCTGTTGAGTCCTGTCAGCGACTGCTGGATGGCCAGCGGACCGAGATGGTGGCGCTTCGCGCTCGCGTCCAAGATGCGGAGGCCCGCCTGGAGAAGCTCCTGGAGGTTCGACAGGACTTGGACTGTCTGCGAGACCGCGTCTGGGATCTGCCTCGGCAGCTTGGTGGCGATGTCGAACGCCTGCGGGCCCGTTGTTCGCAAGGCGAGGAGAACGACGAGCGGGTACGGGCCTGGATCCGTGATCTGTACGACCGTGTGGGTTACTTGGAGGCGCGAGAGGCTCGCCGCGTAGCGGCTCGTGCTCCTGATCCGGCTCCGGCTCCGGCTCCTGCGCCTGCCCCTGCCCCTGCCCAGCTTCCCTCGGAAGAGCTCGTTCGGATGATGGCGAACGCCTTCCAGCAGTATTCTGCGACCCAGTCGGCTCCTCAGGCTCAACAGCCCCCGCCGGGCGATAGGGCTTGAGCAAGCCAACATATAACGTCGGGTGCGTGACCATGGACGACGGCAGATCCAACGTGTAGGCGTGGCCGTGGACCCCGATGACCGTGAACGGTCCCACGAAGCGAGGTCGCAGCTTGGTGCTGCCCACAGCGGAGACCGCCTGAGTAGGAAGATTCTTAGCGTTTAATAAGACTTGGTCTCCCAACTTGATCACCTGTGTGTTCTTACGCCCCTGGCGATCACTTTGTTCCTTCTGTGTGTCTTGAGCGGCCGCCATGGCGTCACGGACGCGCTGTCTGACAGCTTCACCAGTCTCGATAAACGAGAGCAGGTTCCGTTTGACGGACGTTCGTAGGCCTTTAAGACCCCTTGGGTCTTCGGCATTAGCCTCTCCCCCACCCAAACTCGAGGCTGGGGGTAACGTCAGCGGCGTACGCGGGTGCCGCAGTCCGTTCACATAGAGCGGAGTGAAGCCCGTGGACGAATGCACTGCATTGTTGAGCGCGAACTCTACTTGTGGAAGAAGCGCACTCCACTTCGTGGGCTCTGCGGCGCAGACACTGCGGAGAATGTCTTCCAGGACTCTGTTCACCCGCTCAGTCTGACCATCGGTCTGAGGGTGGTCCGCTGTGGACATGTCCAATCTCGTGCCTAAAAGGCGGAAGAGGTGCTGCCAGAAGTGGGACACAAACCTTGGGTCCCTGTCACTCACGAATGCCTCGGGGAGGCCGTGATTGCGGAAGACATTGTCCACAAAGAGCTGGGCCGCCTGAGGCGCAGTCACACTCTTCCGCACAGCGGCCAGCCGCACCACCTTACTAAGGCGGCACACAAAGACCAATATGCCAATGTGGCCACGCGCGTCGGCCGGAAGCTCGAAGATGAAGTTCATGCTCACAGAGCGCCAGCAATCCGCCGGCACCGGCAAGCTCATCAAAGGAGCGGACGCCGAGGACGTAGGCTTGACGCGCTGACACGTCTCACATGTCTGTACGTACTTACGTATTTATACATGTGGGGCCATCAGAAGTTGCGGGCTACAGACGTATACGTCTTCTCCCGCCCCAGATGACCGCTAAGCGGCGTGTCATGAGCCTCATCGAGGACACGATGACGCAGGTCTTCGTCGTTCGGAACGACAATGCGAGGCTCGTCACCCCCGTCTACTTGGCAGTAGAGCAAACCCTCCACTACTGAGTAGCGGTGCAGACATGAGCGTTGTCGCGCCGTGAGCTTAACGGCCTTGGTTGGAGCGCTCATCGCCTCCACTAGACCTGCAAGGTCGTCGTCTTCGGCATACGCCTCGCGAATAAGCTCATATAGCGGTGACTCGATGTAGGCCAGATGTACCAACTCGTATTCTGGCCGCCGGGAGAGCGCGTCCGCTAGGACATTCTGCTTTCCCGGTTTGTACTCCACCGTGAAGTTGTATTCGGCGAAGAAGGAGAGCCACCGCGCCATGCGCTGAGAGAGGTGAGGCGACGACGTCGCCGTCCTCAACGAGGCATGATCTGTGTAGATCACAAAGGGTTTCTGACCTAACAGGTGTACCCGAAACTTGACAAGGGCGTACTTCATCGCCAGAAGTTCCTTGTCGTGGACGGGGTAGTTCTTTTCCGCCGCCTTTAACTGGCGAGACTGGAAAGATACTACCCTCTCTCTGCCTTCGGCATCCACCTGGAGCAGGGCACAGCCAATGGCAAAGTCGGATGTGTCGCATACCACACTGAAAGGACGATACTCGTCGGGCAGCGCCAGGATCGGAGCGCTCTGAAGGCTACTCTTCATGGCTTCAAAAGCCTGTTGAGCCTCAGAGGTCCATGACCACACGGCATCCTTCTTGAGAAGATTCGTTAGTGGCCTTGCCATCTCGGCGTAATTGGCACTATACTTGTGCTAATAGTTGGCCAGACCGAGCCATTTACGCAGGTCCTTCTGCGAGACAGGCACCGGCCACTGTGCAATGACACAATCCTTCTCTGGATCCGCTCGAACACCGTCCTTCCCAAGGAAGCAGCCCAAAAAGGGGATCTCTTCGGCCCAAAGATGCACTTGTTGATGTTAGCATAGAGGCGATTTTCGCGCATGCACAAGAGCACCTCACGGAGGTGGCCCAGATGGACTTCGACGGTCGTCTTCCCTGCCGACGCACGACTGTGCACGAAGATGTCGTCGAAGTATGTCTGTACGAATTGCCGCATCGGCCTGAAGAGCTGGGTTACGAGCCTGTTGAACGTGGCGGGTGCGTTGGACAGCCCCTGGGGTATCACCAACCACTCCCACAGCATCCCACTAGGGGTACTCGCCGCCGTAAGGGGAATGTCGGACTCGCGCATCAGGAGCTGATAATAGCCGTTGACCATGTCGAGCGCACTAAAGATCGTGCAGCCTGCCATGTTGTTCTGCAACACATCCTTTCGAGGGATAGGCGTCGACGCCGGAATGGTTGCCGCATTCAACTTGTTGAAAGCGTGCACCATGCACCACTTCCCGTTGAGCTTGCGCACACAGAACGTCGGAGACGAATGTGGCGACTTGGACTCGCGCACCATGCCAGCGGCGTGCTTTGCCGCAAAGAAGACGTCGATGACGTCGACCTGCTCCTTCGGAAGCGGCCACTGCCGCGTGGTACAGTACTTAGTACCTGGCACGAGATCAATTTCATGCCTCACACCCCTGTCCGGAGGAAGGACCGAAGGGGGATCGTCGCTCACGACATCTGAAAACTCCTTCAGAAGGGCGTAATACGGATCCGAGGGGTCCTTCAAGATGGCAGCGCCATACCGCGTCTGCCTCTTAGAGGTTCGTTCGTCTTCCAACACCTCGGGGTCCATGACCGACGAGGAGTTGAGCTCTAGTGAGCTACCTTCTGGGCGAAGCATAACCACTTCTGCCAACTCTCCCGCCTTGAGAGAGTCCATAAACTCGACATACAAAAACTCCTCGAGCTCAAGTAGCTCTGCTACTGTGGGTAACGGAGTCAACACCTCCCCATGCCCGTGAAGACGTCGAACACTTGAGGAACCTTGTCCTCAGCCGCGGAATCCGCATCGCGGCTAGACGCCTCTGCCTTGGGCGCGCTCGTGACCTTGTCACTCTTGTTGTCCTTGAAAGTTGGAGCCCCTACTCGACCACTTGTGGTTGCGCGAGCACCAGCTCTAGCGCCTTCTGTCGCGCGAGCTGAACCAGCTACAACGCCTTGCGTAGTGGGAGTTCCGACTCGACCACTCTTGTTTGCGCGAGCCACAACTCCAGCGCCTTTCTCGACGTGGGCTGAACCAGCCACCAAGCCGTGCGTAGGGGGAGCTCGGACGCTACCACCCCTTTCTACGCGAGCTACTACAGCTTCCGCGCCTTGAGTCGTCACTGCCCCTTGGGCAAGTGCAACTCGGTTGCCAACTGCAGAACCCTGTCCCCTATCCGGAGAGGTACTAGGATCCTGCGGATCTTCTCCACCACCTACCTCGAGCTCCCGCGCTCGTGGAGGCAATGGCATGGGCAATTCCAACACTTCCGAAGTGCCGGCAAACTGCCTGGCACACGGTGCTTGTGCACAAACCCGTCTCGGGAAGAGGAGGGGACATGACCCGCCAGGGCTCTGTCCGCCAGGGGATTGTGGCTGGCACCAATGCTGCGACTACGCCAATCTATCCACGGCTCGTGCTTTGCAAGCCAAGGCATGCCGAGGATAAGATCGTACCGATCATCCATGTCCAAGACAATGAACGGTTCGACCGAATTGAAGTCATCAAACTTCACGCTTAAGGGTATGGTAACCTTGCGTGTAGACACGATGGAGCCAGTCGCTAAGCGAACAGATACATTGGTATTACTCTTAGATGCTTCTAAAGCACTAGCATACAATGCACTGTTCCTAGCCACACTGGCTTTCGTCGCAAAGTTAAACGACGCTCCTGAATCGATCAGGACCGTCATCGGTTCCGGATACCCTTTCACGCTGGCAGTGACGACCACGAGGTTAGACCGCGCGGCGGCCACGGAGAGACACAGAAGTGTCGTCCCAGGGACTTGCTCCTTTGGAGAGGCTGATGAGGAACTCACCTTCCTCGAAGAGGAGCGAAGTCTCCCAGCAGGGCGTCCCGCCCCTACTGGGAGTCGCCGTTTTCCGACCCTGTCGCCTCGAGGCTGTTGAGAGCCGGACGCGCCGCGTACTTCTTGTCGCGTGGCGCCTTTCATGGGTTGGTGGGGCATTGTCCGCATCGTAAAGTCCGTTCCTTGCTATGAAATTCTCCAGATCACTGGCTCCCAGTTCTGATCTATGTTCACCACCGACTCTATCCAAGCCATTGTTGTATACGCAGTTGAAGTCACCGCCACAAACGATATCGAGGTCGTCCGGTACCTCCAGCTGGTTCAGCCTTCTCTAAAATTGTACTCTCACCACTCCGTTAACCGGCGCGTACACGTTGATGAAGAGCATTTTCCGACCTGCTAGCTCCCCCGTGGCCATTATCAGGTGTTCGGACCACTTCTCCCCTCTCCACCCTTTCAAAGTTCACACCGCCCCGTACGGGTTGACGAGGATGGATACGCCCGCTCGTCTATCGTTACCGGATGATCACAGTGAGTATTGGTCTGCTGTGGTGTGGTTGAATCCTCACATCGTCACATGCTGGGCCGCTGCTGCATCATGATTTACAGGATTGAGGTGCGTTTCCTGTATGTAGATCACGTCTCTATTTCCTCAGGTGTGCTGTTATTTGAGACCCTGCAACTTGGTACCCATGTTCTGCATGGAAGTAGCCAATCCTCTCACGTTCAGTATGGTTATTCCAATAGTTCTGTCTTGCCTGTGTTGCCCCGCTCTGCTTGTCTTCTGCGTCTCCTCATTTGTTGTTTGTGCAGTCGGAAGGCCACTTTAGTGGCTTGTTCATGCTCTGTTTTTGTTTGTTTTTGAAAGTGATTGTGAATTGTGATTCTCCCTGTCACGTTTCCGGTCATATCTGATCCATCACCCCCTCTGGCTACTTTGCTCTGGCCCCCCCATACCATTGGGTATTTGCCCGAGCTCCCGCTCTTCTTTTGATTCTTGTGATTCTTGCATTTGCTCTCTGGCTTTGCTTGACTTTGCCGCCCTTCCCACTGCTGCTAGCACTGCTGCCGTCGTCTTATACATTTTCGCTGCGTCATACTCGATCGAGTCCAGTGCTTTCCATCCGTGTTCGACAAGGATCTCATTGCGCCTTACTGAGAGTTCCGCGATATTCTGTGCGTACATAGGCAGCGTGAGCTTCTTCTGGAGAGTTCACCGCATGAAAATGATTGCCTGCTGGACTCCACTTTAGTACCATTACTGGCGGTCGTATGCCGGCTTTAACCATATCTCCTAGCATTCTCATACCATGATCAGTCGTTATGGGGCAGACTGTTCCAGTCTCCACTTTATTCACTGGTGTGGCGTAGACTTCGTGGTACGCATAAACCTGTCATATCTTTCTGTACGTAAATGACTTCGCGAGCGTGCTGTGCCATCGCTTTTATATGCACCGACCACACCCAGAAGTGTGGGTTCGTACTGTCTTGTCTCTTTGAGCCGCGTAGTGGTTAGCCATCGCGCAGACTTGCCCCTCGTAGCTACCCGTCCCCGCGTGTAAGCACCCGCTTCCCTAAATCCCGCTGTCAGCTCCACCGGATGTAGTTTTGTCTCCTCCATTAGGTTCGCTAGCATCTCGTTCAGAACCTTCTTTTTGAGAATATTTGCTTTGTCCGCTACTGTCGCCGTCGGCTCCTCCAACACTTTGGCGTCATTGTACAGAGCTGCATATTAAGCTAGCCATCCGCAGTGTCCGCTCGCCGCTACGTTAGTAACCTCTCCACCCAAGCCGGCCAGCCATGCTGACAGCGGGGCTCCCTCATCTGTCGGTGGTGTCACTGCTACAATGCTGCATTCTTCATCTCCTTTGACGTCATTTGTTGGACTTTTCTTGTTTTGCAATTCTCGTCCCTCAGTACTCGATGTCCATTAGTACCATTTTGACCTTCCCCGTCTCGATCTATGCTCGTTGAGTGCTTGTCTGCCAGCTCATCAATCGTCACCGCTGTCGTAAACTGATGGATATACCGTGCGTCGGGCGTTTGTCAGCACGGCTCGTGTCATCCGCTGCTTGCCTTTTAGAAGAGAGTGAGCATGCTAGCCCAACCTTCCCCCCTTGGCTCGGTTGGCTTATGCCCTCGTCATTTCCCTCATCTGCTCTTCGGCTAACCCATCGCTCCTCCGCTTTCCGTTTTGGAGAAAGTGAGGCTTTGCGTCCATTCCTGCAAGTCGATACTTCAATGCCAGACGAGTTTGAGTTTTCCACTCTGCTTTCCGTGTTTGTTCGTGAGTTCCTCTTCTGAATCACTCCGCGCCACTGTCTAATATCTTGCAGAATCTTCTGTCGGTCCACATTAGTCCTCCGTACTCGAGCCGTTGGTGATCTGCCTCTCGGCTTGGAGCTCTTGACCCCCTTGCCATTACCATCTTTTGTCGCGTAGCTTTGGTCGCTGCCGCGTACTCTCCTGGTTTCTCAGCGCTCTCTGTGTCGCCCTTCATGTCCTCATCCGTCGCAGTGTTTTCCACTTCAGTGTGTTGTCCACCAAGTTGAATAATGGTTTGCTTCTGAGGAGAGTTTCCGTCGCCTACACTTGCCACCCCATCGTCGTGCGTCTGTTTTTTCATCTTCAAGCAGCAGCTTATGTCTTCCTCGGGCATTGGAGTGTGTACCAGTTTGACATCCCCTTCATGTTGCCGACTGTGTTCATTCTCGCTGCCTTGTTGCGTCGACAGTGTTTGGCCCCATTCTGTGGGCAACGAAAGCTTGGCACCTTTTGTTTCTTTCTCTGTTCGGACAGGAGACGCTCCTCTCTGCATCTTCACCTTTAGCTGTTTTTTTGTGTCTGACGTTTTGCTTTCAAGTTTGCTTCCCTCCTTTCGTAGCAACTCCGCTAGTTGTTCCATCGTTCGCGGCTGTCCTCCAGTTGCGTATACTCGAGTGCTTTGTCCCTTGGCAGAAGGTATATTTCCGCTCAGCCATTTCGTGAGCAATTGTTGTTCTTGGTATTGCGACTCCGCCAAGACTCTGCAACACTTGGTTGTGTGATCTCGAGATCTGCATGTCAATTGATGTGAATCGCCGCATGATGCACTGTCACTTCAAGTTTGTCCAACACTAGTTCATAGCTGCTCTGGACACGCTTTCGCATGAATACGCATACTCCACTGCTGCTCTTTGATCCCCGTTGCTTCAGCCATTGGATGCGTCATGGCTTGCACTCGGAGTCCTAGAGCCGACGACAGCAGCCAATACATGTCTCGTGACATCATTGCACCTTTGCGCACTTCCACTTCGAAGGTGTAAAAATCTAGCATCACCAGTTCATTAGTGACATCCGCTCGTTCTCTTTTGCTCCTATAGTCAATACGTGTTAACAATCTTGAAGCCAGCGGCATCTGCCATCCGCTGCCGATTACCTCCCTTTGAAGGTGACTTTGAACACCCTCGTTTCCATGTCCAGCGTTATGCGCGAGAGCGTGGACTTGAAGTCCTCTATTTCCTTCTTGTGCTCCGGCGCTGCCTCTGCGCCGACAAAAATCTGTGCTAACAGTGATCCTTTGGTCATATTGTCGAATAATTGTTGTCCTGGGGTGATATGCGCATAGAGTGGATATTCTAGCACCATGAACAAGTCCTCGAAGCATGCAAACTCGTCGTCGATTGGCTTAGGAAAGGCGGGACCTTGGGCACCTCAATGTCATGGTTGAGTATCATGACGATCGCTTTAACTTCATCCTCCGTTCGCTCCCTTAGCTCAAGTGTGGGCCCCGCCACCTGTAGACAGAGTCTCCTCAGTCGTGCCTGCTCCGGAGACGGACTCAGCTTTGGTTAGTCCCTGCTCCCTGGCGTCACCGCATCCAAATATGACATCTCTGTACTCGTTTTTGCTGTCCCCTTTCTCATGCTCTCTTCCTGGCTGTTTCAATTCGTCAAATTTGAAGAACTCCAACCTATCCTCGATTTCCCGCTGCGATTCCTTGTCGATTATAACCCATTGCTGCATCAGCATACACATCCTCTCTTGGTGTTCAGCTGCGGGCATGTTCCAAAAGCTGTGCAAGCCTTTGTACTTCTCTTGCCGGCGAGCTGGGGCTTCGTCCCTTCACTTAAGTCATAGCGCTGCTTCGTCCCCTGGGGTTCGCTCGATGCCGGTATGGTGTTGAGGTAGAATTGGAAGCGTCGTTCGTTTGTCAGACCGATGGATCTGAGCACGGTGTGCTTAATGTACGCTTGCGAAGCTCCGGCTTGCAGGTAGTTCTTTAGCTGGTCGAAGACGATTCCCCGTCGCCTAGGTCTGGTCCTCTCTTCGCCTTGCCCGGTTTGCCTTTCGCCATGTTCTTGTTTCTTGACTGTCCTTGGTACTTCAGTGGAGACCCTTTGCGTTCGTGTTGTCCTTGCGCCATCGTACCGGCGTCGATTCATTGCCGCCCTCTCTCAGTAGTAGCTGCGCGCGACTTAGCCTTCCTCCCAGCCGTCGCCCACCCCGCTTGAGTTCCTCGCTCTGATTCGCCTTCGTCCTTCTCCGGTAGCTTTGTCTCCTCAGTCTTGACCCCTTGTCTCCCAGCCCCGTGCACCTTAGCTTCCTTGTCTTTTCTGATCTTCTCGGTTGCCTGTACTCCCTTGTACTTGGCTTTTGTATGTAGTCCGGGGTTTCGGCGGTCTCCCCAGCACCCCCTCCCCGGTCTGTAGATCTTTTTGTCGCTGTCCAGAGCCCGACTAGTCGTGCCCGGCCGACGGCAAAAGCGGAAGTGGGTGTCTCGGTCTCGCGTTCGAGGTCCAGCCTCTTCTGTGCCGCGCCGATCTGGATTGACTCGTGCCCCTAACATCCATTTGGGATCAAGCTGGCTTCGCGGCAAAAGTCGCAGGCGTGCTCGACCATTGGCTCGAGGTGAACCTTCAAAGCTGAAAATGACCCCGAAGGTTCCCTGCTGGCCGCGTTGGCCAGTAGTCGATCTGTGGAACGGCGACGGCAACAGTCCATTGGCACTTCCGATCGTGACCTATCAATTTCAGCCGCCGCCTCCTTAGGACCCAGTTCTACCAGCCACCTCATTGATCTTGGGCCCTCTTAATCATCGGACTCACCTCCAGCTTCTACGTCTACCAAGTTCCCTCCGATACCCTCCCAGCTGGCGAGTCGATCTGATTTGTCGGGCGATCGGTCGTCTGTTGCATTCAAAGATAATGCAGCGGACTCGAGCACACTCGAACAACTATGAGGAGAGCGACTCCAACGAGGGTGAGGATAGCGATCTCGGTCGGGCTCCAGACGACGACAGCCATGCCAGGAGGTACGATGACCAGAACTACACTTCTCACACGCGTCGTCGTACCTCGGCGAGCACACCACTCTCTGTCGCCACCTGGGGACAGGTTTTAGCAACCACAACCCTAGTAGATTCCAGGGTATCGACGACGACTCAATTTGCTCGCTCCCGACGTCGCTCTGTGGCCGCGTTTTCCACTCTGCATTCGAGAATTGGAAATAGAGCAGCTATTCCAGCAATTTTCGAATCTGCAATTCTGGACCTTTTCAGTAACCCGAGCACTCTCCACGAAGTTGAACTGTAGAGGGACCTGACGTTATCCTCGTTCATAAGCGCGGGGAACCACAAACTTCGGCTAGGACCAGAAGCTGATGCGGACGAAGCCGATGTATTGGGATCCCAAGCAACATCCATGAGGTACGACAGTGATATCGGTTTGATGGTGGACTTTAATGATACTTTTGAGTAGCTATTAGTATTTTTCACGGTATAATTTCAGGACTGAATACATGATAGACACAAGAAAGTCTAACAAGGACAACATTGGCTTGGTGATGGATTATGTCTAAAACCTAAGTATTCTCCATGTTCCGGATACACGATCAAGCTGGTATTTTTTATCGTTGACACATCGGTATCATCATCAATCGGCTCTTTTGTCGAGCAGGCTGATGATGGTCTGTCCCGCATTCGACTAAAAGTGTTGTGTGACAACTGTTGGGACCAAAATAAGAACGCTCGTTTGATGCTTTTTCTTGTGGATTTCGACGTTTTAGAAAATGTGAACTTACAGTTCTTTGTGAAAGGTCACACTAAAAAAACGCGTGTGATCGTACATGAAGCATAATATGACAAGACTAGACCACTGTAGATTCCGCTGCCGATGCTGTCAAATCAATCAATGTCGGCGACGAAGAGCATCCGTTCTGGCAGTGCACACAAGATGGTCAGCACTCCGTACGAAAAAGTGTCGATTCTACAAGCGCGAGGCGACGTGGCGTGGCAAGGTATTTTCTGTTGCAAGGGCGCTCCATTGCCCGGAGCGTGGCCAAGGACTCACCGATATGCCGAACCTGACCACTGCCGATTAACCCCAACAGTTTTGTGCTCCGTAAGCTGGATGCAACAGTCCATCCCGGAGTATACCAAGCTGATACCACGTCTTTTCCTGGATCGCGCTCTGTCTCTCGCAAGATCGCGCAAGAAATCACAATTTCGCAAACTATTGCTATCTGATGCCGGATGGAACGATGAAGTTCTCTTCGCAGATTGAGTTCTTTTGTTGAAGGTGGTGCCCATCGCGCATCCACGACCTGAGGCGGTAGTAGGCTTGTACTGTGACTCCAGTCAAGAGTTCGGAAGGGGGGGGGGGCTACCCAACAGAGCGCGCACGAGCAGCATCTTCTACTTGAGAAGCAGAACTACAAGACGTTGGCTTTCTTCAGCGGTCGCTTTGTTGGCTCGGCTGCTCGATGGCCTATCGTAGAGAAATAGGCGTTTGTAATGATTGAAGCATCAGGTGGTTTGGGCATCTCTTATTACGACCCCCTGCACCTGTACACGGATCATCGTAACCGGGTCTACATCATCAGCCCCTACGCGACCGACAGCACGATGACTCGCTACCAGAAATATTAGCTCCAGCGCTAGGCTCTCTCGCTGATATATTCTCGCTACGTCGTTGAACAATCCCCTGGTATAGCAAATGTTTAAGGAGTCCTTTCGTCGAGCGAGGTGCTGATCGTGTTGCCCGCCTCGCCATCGTCCAGCAAATTTCCCCCTATGGAGGACACCCCATGGGTCTAAACTGGGTAGTGGGATTTCAGGCTTTTGCAGAACTGCTGGTAGAAATCTGCGTACTACTCTTGATTGGAGCTGATGTGCTCTTATGCTTAGCGGTAGTGTGAGATCAAAGATATATCCTATAGCATAATGCCGAGCAACTAACTGGGGTGATTCTAATAAAAAAGGCTCATATCTGACAAAACCATGGACTTCCGATTTTGGTACAAGGTCATGTAACTAATTTCCTGATCTAATACTCGGTGCTTAACTGCGTCAATGCTTCTTCGGCGTCACTGTTTGATACGTTTTCTTCATCGTCATCGGTGCTCACAGACGGGACCTCCGTTGTCAGGCGCCGTTGTCGCCTCTTCATCTTCCGTCTCCTTGGCAGTCGCGTCGTTCCGATGTGGTTCAGGCGGCGCAAATAGTATCGGTAGTGCTGTCCATGTACTGCGCGAAGAGGATGAGCTCGAATCTGCTCATCTATTAACGCCGCGCACGCTCTGAAGTACATCTCGCACCTCGCCTCCTTCATCGAAACATGTCACCGAACAAGGCCCATAGCGTGCACAGTCTCCCAACATAGTTCCCGAAGATGATACGGTCAGATGAAATGTTGCGGTTCGTAGCCTCTTCTTCCATCGTGAGAGGGGCCATCGGAAGGCGGCGCTTAGGGTGCACAACTCGATGGGTCTCAGCAAAGCACTAACACCTTTTATCAGCCAGGATTATCCACGCTGTTTGATACATTTCATGGAGGGGCCCGTCATTCGGTGTAGTTTCCTCGGATGCCAGTTTCATAGCATAAGCTGCGTGAAAGGTTTCATTGTTGCGAAATATGGTGATATCAACCACCGATCCGCGGTGATGTAGCGAGCACTTACTGTGAAAGCTGTACAGACGCACGATCTCAGACGGCGTGAAGTTCGCCATGCGCAGCACGCCTTCGTTGCCGATGCTGTCGTGGAACGCGTCGAAGAGCGGGTGGGGTGAGTCGGCTTCGTCATCGCTTGAAGGAAGAGGGTCACGGTGATGACGCGCACACTTGATAACGCGATCAGTTCTCTTTCTTGAAGCTGGAGATAAGCTCGACTTGCGTCCCGACCGTCGAACTCCAGGATCGAAACCCTAGATGCGGCTGAAGAGCGTCTCGAGCCTCGGCTGTGTGGCGCAGAGCCTGGGCGCGCCGCAGTAGCAGCCGACGTGGTGGCAGAGCGTGGCGAAGGGCCCGACTTGAGAGCGATGATGCAGTCGGGGTATAGGTGCGAGCCATGATGGGTAGTTAGGAGAAAAAGCTTTGCGAAATGAGGTCTTCTGTCACGGGAAACATTGTTCGTTCTTGTGTGATCTCGGAGTGCACTAGCAATCTCGGCTCGCAGGCAACTCGAGGAACGAATACTAAGCCCTTCAGCATAGAAATACGCCAGTTGGTGCATTTTATATGACGTTTGTATTATATCGCAGTGGAATGATTTATGGTTGACCACTATACACCAGGGCCGTGTCTATCTAACGAAGAGGACTAATGGGGCAGTCGATGTTGTCAACCGTGAAGTCTTGTGCACCGTGAAGGCACTTCTTTGTGAAAAGAAGTTCTACGTGGCTGACTGGCCGCGAATACTTCCGGTGCTCCAAGCCGCGTTGAATGGTATGCCTTCAGATTGTCTGGGTGGGACCTCACCGCGTACGGCATTTACAGCTCTCCCCGGATCGTCTTAGCTCACAGTATCCTGCACACCCGCGGTGTTGCCGGATCTACCCTAGAGTGGGTTGATCATGACATTCGCGAACATCTTGCTAACGTTCGTCGCTCTGTAGAATGCATGTATCGTAAGCTTGTGGGTGTTGTTGATATACGCCGCAAAACAGCTCTAGATCGATATGCACGCAAAAAAGGTTTTCGTCGTGTACTTCTCCGATCCGGAAAAAGTATCCGTTATCTTAATCGACGATAACCCCGCTTCACAACTTTGGTTCAAAATTGTTATTGTACGTTCTACTCAAAATTTTCATGCGCGGTTCTTCGAATCAACCGTGTAAGCAATCGTGCAGGCCTTTTAAATGCATATATAATTTGTTTACGAAGACATTATGTGCAAAACACGGTCAAAACTATGTTCACTACACAACAGAAGCCACTGCGACCGGGTACAATGTTCCTGAAGCCACATTCGAATAGGTGAAGTTTCGTTGATATAAGAGATAATCGTCAGTTCAGGATACGTATCAAGCTTCCCAGGATACCGGCACTTGAGAAGGATCGAACGGAGCGCCTCCGGAAGCCTCGGGGGAGGGGGGGGGGGGCAAAATCGAAGTCCCAGGGTGCGTCCAACCCGGATGCACCCACCCAGGCGCCAGTGGGAGACGCTGTAAAGATTGAGCCGCTGACTGTAGATGAGACTTCGGAATCGTCTCAACCGGGCCAAAATGTGGGGACACTGGAGGATGCTGGCGAAGAGTCTACCCAGCTCACATGTAAGGAAAAGGGCCCGGAACAGGTGTCACCCGTCCCGACGGAGGCTGAACAGCCGAGTCCGGATGTGACACCTTCAAGAGTTGCACCTCAGTCGGACGTTTAGAAACGGTTGCCCGAGTCGACAACTGCGCAAGCTTCCCTAAGATCATCGACCTGACCGAAGATGCGCTGTCAGATGTTCGTAGCGACTGAATGACTGAAGGTTCGTGGCGGATCACTGGGAGCGTGTGACGACGGAGTTCGTGGCGTCACCGACGATCGCATACTCGTGACCGCCCCCACCTCTGGATTTCCAAACCTGGTGTGCTGCTGTAATGACGACATCCGAGTACATCGCATCCCGGACTGCCATGACCAGCTCGGATGAAGCTTGGATTTCCGAAACGAATTCGCAACGACTAACAAGATGGCTCAACGAATTGGGCATGTATCAACCTCATTTTCAATAGATTGAAGATGCGACGAATACTGTTGCTGACTTCATTTCACGAAAGCCTGATTGGAAGCAGGATACACCAGTGATTTCCCTCGCAAAGTTGCTAAAGAAAGTTAGCGATGAAAACGCCGACGACTGCGTCTCAACGCATCTGTATGCACAGCGGCGTCAAGCGGAGCCATGCTCCATACCAGGAGGCCGTGTCTACGCGGGCGTTGCTTCTTCGAATCGCTGGACAAGGTCTTGGGGGCACAGTGATCGTCGTGAGATCCGTCACCATGTCGGGTGTTCTCTGAATTGGTTCGAGGGCCAGTTTCGATCTCAAATGGTTTATCAATCAAGTAGACTTTACAAGTGCGCATGGCATAGGATGAGGCTCGAAGCTCATTTTCATACTACAACGAAAGCGGAGGATAGGACCCGATAGACAGGCATCGGCATACGAACGTGCTGTATCGCTGATTTGGGGAAATGCGGTGAAGAAAACACGACAGAACTGGGACTCGTGGCAGACATTTCGATGCGGAAAAGAATGGCAACAGTCGGAAGGGGTTGTAATGCAGCTACTTCAGCATAAACTTTCGGAGCGCATGATTCGGATGACCATTCCTGTCGGTGGAAGCCGTGTCACCCGGCTGAATGGGATTTCAAAACTTGGTGTTGAAACTCTTTATACACGGCGCCTTGTACAGAAGCCATCACATGCATTATCGCATGCATATCGAGCTGATTCAGGGTCTAGATGGTGGCGTGCCAACGCGTATACAAAGCATCGTAGCAACTGCGAAATGTATCTGTCGTGTGAAGGTATTGATAGTATCAGCTCCAGGAGGCGTTGGACATTAAGCTACTCGAGTTTCGTTTGATGTGCTATTCGACGCGAAAACGGTTATGAATTCGACGCAAACATCGACAGAACCAACTGAGACAGAGCTCGGGCGCGGCGGGACGTACAAAAACCTGATGCCCAAAGATTCACTGTCTAATGTGTGAGTATCCTAGCATTGTGGACGCGTTGAAAGGCAAGCTGCCTACTGCTCATGAAAGCCTTTCTAGATTGTTTTAACTATAGTTCTGAAAAGTTACAGAGGAACTGAGCTGTATTCATTCAGGCAAATTGGTGCCGTCAATATGGTCGGCGTGGTTAAGACTGTAAATTTACAGCCGGATTGGACTTCAGATCGGACCGCCACGTTGCATGCACGACTGGATTATGACAACAGCAAATCAAGGTCACCCCTCCCCCTTTGAGAAGTCCCGAACAGTGAGTCAGCCGGAAGGGTCCGGAATTAGCGGGAACGAGTATTTGCAAGAGTGCGCGGGGCAAAGGAGCGCGGAAGAGGAGCGGGTTGGGAGGCGGAAGGAGGGGCGGGGGGGGGGGGGGGGCTGACGCCACCATTGGTCGCTGTGGCGAGCAATTGTCACCAGTAGCAACAAACGCGTCGAAGAGTATGTGTACATCAGCCTTAATGATGTCGGCTGGTAACCACTACGCCTCCATATCGTCTAGCATGTACCATTTCACCTGGATCATCCAACGGTGGCTAGATGGGTTCCGACGGCAAGTGAGGAGATACTCAACGACGTACCCACCTTCACCGTGAATGGACTGCTCCTCAATGCCTTCAGAAAGACCGAGGTGGGGTTCGCGGGAAAAGCTGCAGGCCCAAAGCATGACGCATAGTGGTCGCGAAACCTTCCATCATATCTTGCACTACAAACGTGTAGTCGTTAAGCGCGGATATGACCCACTTCGGTCCCTGCAAAGTAACGCAAGCCTTTTCCCAGCGGTGCCAGTAGCTGTAGCAGCGAGTGCGAAGTCTCCGACTCTAAACTTCTACTTCTCCGGTCCGAAAAAAAATTATCATATAGGTTTTATGGAGTAAAACCTCGCGCCGAATGCTGATTGGATCGGCCAACGACAAACACTTAAGCACAACTGATTTGGTAAAAAAAAACTATCGAGTGATTTATATTGAACTTTATTGGCTGTTTTTGTAGCTTTGAGGCAATGTATTTCTTCTGGCGAATTTCGACTAAACGAAGTTCATTTCCACTTTTATTGGCTTTTTAAGGTGAGCATTTTTGACGTCACAGCAGAAAAAAAGCTTCTCAACTCCATAAACCGATGGTTTAAATGACTTCAGCGTGAATGTTATGCGCGAAAATGCAATGAAAAAAAATACTGTGCCAAGTCACATATCTTTATATTGTGCTTCCCGTCCAAATTTACCGTTTTTGGCCTATTGACGGAACGGCCATGAAACCGACGCATCACTCGTATTGGCCAGACTTGCTGTTTCAGCCCCTGATTACCGCGTTCTTGAGGCTGTTCAGCTAAAGGCCGCCCTCGCGCCCATCTGGCAGCATCGCCGCGAGGAGCGCGAGCTCGCCAACAAAAGAGCGGTGGTTGCAGAGCAAAGGGCGCCGGCAGCGGAAAAGAGGGTGGTGGCTGCAGATCAAAGGGCAGCGGCGGTGGAGCAAAGGGCGGCCGAAGAGCGCGTTCTCGCAGAGAAGAGGGTGGCCGACACGGAGCGAAAGGCGATCCGAGATGCCAATAAGGTGAAGCGGGGATGTGCAACTGAGATTGCCGCCACCAAGAACAAGGACGAAGACAGCGTCAGAAAGACTATTCGAGACCACAAGAAAGAGCTCGCGAAGATAAACCGGAAGCTGGACCAAGAGCGCCAGCGCGCGCAGAAGGAGCTGGCGCGCGAGCAGGAGGCGAACCGCCAAGTATTGGCGCACGAGAAGGAACAGAATTGCCCTCAAGTTGACCGGCATATCCACGCGTTCTTCAGGATATCCGATTACCTCGGCAACGGCATGGAGGCGGTCGCGCGAGTGCGGAAAGAGGCCGACGTCATCAAGTACAACAAGGGCTCCGGCTTCCGGACGGCAGTGGATATGCCGGAACGCGCGGCGGAGCGAACGGCGGAATGCGGCGACTTGGATCCGTCGCTGCTGACCGTGTTCTACGTGACGGGTGAGACGCACGAAGCCATCCTGGACATCATCGACGAGAAAGGCTACAAGCGGATCCCGGGCGTGGGCCATATCCCAGTTGCCGCCCCTGCTGAAGCCGAGCTCGCCAAGGATGAGATCGTCATATGCTTCTCAGCGACATGAGCGGCACCAAGCGCGCTATGGAGCCCCAGCCAGAGGTAAGCGGTAAGACTTGTTTTAAAAAAGTATTCTGAGTAGCGCTCTGTGCAGACAGTTCCCCCCTTCCGTGTCTTTGATAACATTTCCTGCTTCTGGACGGAATAGGATGAAGACGTCACTTTTTTCGAGTTCGTGAACGTTTTTTCTGGCTTCTTTAAAAGCTACGAAGACGTTCTGCTCGCTGACCGCATCAGGCACATCTCACTGACCAGTCGAAGCTTAGGCCAGGACATGGAGCACGCCAAGAGTATCGCGGACTACCACGCGATGGAGGATGAGACCATTATGCGCATGGAGACCCCGGTGCATACGCCCGATCCGTCTCCAACAAGGACTCAAAACGAGGAGTACCGGCTGGCGCATGTTCGCCGCGGCAGCACCGGTGCTGCTCGCCACATCTTCTTTGAGTAGGTTTTTTGCTAGTCGAGTTTACTACCGATTTCTTTTGTACATTTGCTCGTAACCGCGTGATGCGATAACCGAGCCGATGTCCACTTTAGTATTGTTACGCGGCCTCACGGCTGTCTCCCCGTCCGGCCTGATCGAGGGAGGGCGGCGCCCGTCGCTCTTTGTGTTCTTCATACATTCTAGCGATCTCCTGCAATCGAACCTCCCTCGATTTTTTATCGCCGGGAAATCCGTCCGGTACCCCTCCACAGTTGAAGGCGTGTTGTCGTCCTCTTGCGTGTAAGCTGGCATATCCTTGAGTGCCATGTCCTGGAAGGAGCCCTTTTGGTCTCCCTGCGAGCTCCCGGCAGCGGACTGCTTCTGCATCATCAGCGCGCTGATCTCAAGCTTCGCTAGTGTGGCTAGGATGGAGTTCACACGTAGGTGTAATCCTCTTTCTTACTCAGCCACATCATGGGGATGGACTACATACCGGCGCAAACATAGTCGTTCAGGTTCCTGCTGTCCACAACTTCGACGGCGACCGTGAACTGGTTGTCGTTGACCGCCTTGTGTCGGTCATTGAGATAATCCATGATGCGGCGGTTGTAGTCCCGAAGGTAGACGGTTACGTTCGTGAATTGTATCATCGCGTGGATACCATATGTTATCCGGTCGGCGTCGGCGATCGATTTATTATATTTGTTGTCAATCGCCACGACAACAATGCCGCCTACCGCCAAGATACTTTTCCCGATGGACCAGACCATATCGCTCGATAGGACGCCCTTCGCGGCGCTGTAGAGCATAGTGCCACCAGTCGTGAATCGCCAGCTGGTCTTCGAGCTGCACGGGAGATGGGGGGGGGGATAAATTATACGTAATTTATGGACGATCTATACAGATTTGCACCCAGACCACACACGACATTGCCAAGGATACATAAGAGATAAAATCAGTAATGAACATACAACATTTCTAGACGTACTATACATCAGCATATAGCGGCCTTATCGAACCTCAACATCCGTTTCAGAGCTACTATTAATAGGATTATTTATCCGGACCAACTTCCTCCTATTGCCCAGCATCCTCTTGCACCACGTTCCGCCCCCTGAACAGAACATGACTACTTGGTGTCGCGTGACCTTGCTCGGCTCAGAAGAAGCCTTTGACGATTACCACGACGGTGATTTGTGCTGCGCTGCAATCTTTCTCAAGAGAGATTTCAACTCGTGCCTAGTATGTGTTGGATGTCACACAATGATTGAGCGTCGGCTAAAGTGCAAAAGCGCAACCTGCGATCAATTTGGAGAGTGTTCTGTGATATACAAAGTGCTTCGTTGCACTGTCTCCGACAAGTGGCTTGTAATGGTAAACAGTGCTTCTCATCCTCTTCCGTGCTCAACAGTTCTTCCTGCTCGCCTTTCGAGTAAAATGAAGAAATTTATCGGCGAGCAAGATGAAATCGGGAATCCACCTCGCGTAATAGTGGTGAATTTGAAAAGGCACACTGCGATCGCAACTCCGATGCGAGGGTGCCCACACCACTTCAAATCCAGAACGCGCTGAAAAAGATTCGGCGTGACCATGGGACTAAAAAATCGATTCGGGTTATTAAGACTATGGTTCGATCACACTAGTAAACTTCTGACATTGCGGCGAACAAAGGTTTTTTGTTTGGCAATAAGCTTGACAAGGATGGCTTCGCATACGTTGGTTCAGGAAAGGATGACGATCCATTTATCATTGGAATCACCTCGCTCGCCATTATTGATAGCGCTCTTAAGTTTGCGTCAGAGTCAACATTCACTTTGTTCCATGCGGATGTGACTTTCAAGTTAAGCGACATTGGCTATCCGGTCGTTTCATGCGGTTTCACGGACCAGGCACGATCGTATCAGCTTGGAACTTTATTTGTCGTCAGTCGGCGAACTGCTTACAAATATGGAGAATACCTTAGGAGCTTCGCGCAGTTGATACGCAGTTTAAGGGATCAAGACCTTCGCATCGATGCGAATATGGGAGATGCGGAAGACGCGCAATTTCTAGCACTATCCAGTGTACCAGAATTTGCTGAAGCTACTGTTCTAATGTGCGTCTTATATAATGTCCGCAAGAAACTACAACACTTTCTTCCGGCTAATAGATACACAGTGATGCGATCGATTATGGATATGCATTACTGTAGCAGCCAGGATGAATATGATTTGTGCAAAGAAGCAGAACTAGCCAAGTGGCGAGAGTCGACGCATCTGCAAGCATTTGCGAGATGAGTGGATTTAAGGCCGATTCTGGCGGTGGCAAGTTTATCATATCCCTCAAGGCTACGCTACTACAAATAACCCGTGCGAGACGTTTAACGCGGTGATAAAGTCCTGTGTACAGCGTCGTCGATTTCACATGAGATTACTGTTGGAGAAGTTGGTAGATCTATGATCCCGAAGCAACCAGTACCTTCGGACTGCGTAGCGGTGACAACGACAGAATTGGTGAAAGCTGCGGTTTACATGATGGATTTCAATCGAGTTACCGTGCAGAACACCGATAACCCCAAATGCGTGTACGTCAAGAAGATTCGAGTGGAGGACCGGCAAGAGGAAGTGGACGATACCGAAGAGGCCTTGGACCAATTTACAAATGCATTCGGAGCATCTGAAAATTTGGAGCAACTCAGTGAAGGGGAATTGGATGAAGCAGCAGTGACTAACTATACCGCGGGGCTGACTGACGTAGAAATTGTCGGTGCTACTAACGAAGGTGTCGCTCGGCTTTATCCGTGTACGACTGAGGGCGAACAGGAGGATATACCAGCAAAAGCGCGCGAGCTTGAAACTCAAGCTGTCAAATGGTCTTTGCGTAGAGCCCATCGATTGGGAATACCGGACCAAGGATTGTAGATCTGGAGAGGCGCGTTTGTGGTTGCAAATATTTTGCAAAAAATCTAGCGTATGCTCACATCGTTGTTGCAGAGCGTACTGGTTTGAATAGAAGCAGACATGACCCTGCGGCTAAGCTAACAAATTTAGTCGCGCGCAAGAAACAAACTAAGAAGGCGTCAGACAATACAAAGTATAAAACTTCTTAGCCCAAGCAGAAGCCTACTCAACTAAACAACTCGCTGACCGGAAGATCACCCAAGACTTCTTCTGCGCTGGACGTCCAGTTCATTCTCAACTAAGACTTTTTTCTAGGCCGGTTGTCTTCTGGAAACTAGATTGGCATTAAGTTAGAGCGGTTTCCTAGTTTACTTTTTCATATACGAGAATATAGCTTACTTTTCATGATGTGAGCGGACAACTCGACCGAAAAACTTGTGATGAGCTTGTAGCAAAGGTGGGTCTGGGTCCACGCCGGATTCGAGGCTACCCACCAATTGAATCAGAGTGATGCTGTACTTTTCACGAGCTCGTACAATTATAGCCATTACAAAGCCTTCCGACGGCGCGTCATCCACTTCGAATGGCTCCGGCGCGAATTGAGTCATGGCTTTCACGGATACGAGCACATCCGCTACTTGTTTCGCCACTTCTTCAAAATGTGTTTCAGATTCAGGCGTGTTTTTCTTGAACCGAGCAACTTGAACTGAGTTCTCTACTCCTGAAATCACCGATTCCAGTAAGCCTACCATGCTGCCGCTATCGTACGCCAACTGCATGAGCACGCGTAACTCCTTGATGACGACCTGGTGGTACTCTAGCCGTGCTCGCCAAAATTTTTGGGATAATTTTCTTGATTATGGGGTTCAATTGAGTTTATTGCGTATAGCGGTCCCCGGATTTCTAGTCGTTGTTTCTTACGGACGTTCTCCTAATGAGCTAAATCTTGAATTTTCGATTTGCCGCGTGTACTTCTCACGTCCAGAATCCCAAATGTATCACCAGTGATGCTCGGGTCAGGTGTTGCCGCCAACAATGCTCGACGCCTGGCTTCTGATAGATCCTTCCACGCATTACGTAGTCGAATTCCACCTTTACCCAGAAGCCATTCACTATCGCGTCGAAGCAGAGCCGCCCCTTCGAGTCCCTTTCGTTCCTTGGCATATTGCTTGGCGAACCGATTACCCTTCTCCTCCACAAAGAGCCATACAGGTTTGTGCACTCGCATCCAGCAAACTGGAGAAGCTAGCGTTTGCCTTTTAGGATTTTGGTGAGTGAATACAAGACTTGAGGTGTATGACAAGGACGAGAGCCGCTGTATCACTACGTCAGGAGAGGATTGCTTAGAAAAAGATAATATTAGTATCCAATGTTTGAGGACTTCGATGCAGCCTTAGACGAAGTAATCCACATATTAAAAATATAGGAACTGCATAACTTGGCCGCACTGCACTCTTCAGTATGAATCGGTCACATTACATTTGCCGTAATGTGTCACCCGCAATGCATTTGCCGTCATAATTAGGCCGCATTGCATTCATCGGCATAACTACGCCGCACTTTGGCGGTGGTACCAGCACGCTTCTGGAGATACGCTAGATGGGGTTAAGCCCCTGTTTTTTCTGAATCTGAGAGGTACATTTGTGAGTTCAACAAGGCGCCCAACCTGTATTGAAAAATTAACAAGGAATGCTACCTAGTCCATTTTACGGTTCTTGATGCATCCTCGGAACGCGTGAGCCCTGTACGACCCGCTGACGGTGTGTTTACTCCCATAAAGGGTGCAAATAAATTCTCCCTCCTTGTTGTCAGTGCGACGGCGAGTTTCCTGGTTCTTGGCTCCATCTGGAATCTTCGAGCAGTAGCGGCGATGCAAACGCATCGCACTTGACTTGTCCATCTTGAGACTGCAGTACTGGCTGGGGTAAGTCTTCGGCAGTACACTGTTCACCACATCCGGCTCCCATTTCAGACCACGATACGAGAGGTAGCAGTGGATGCGATGATTGACGACGTCGTAGGGCATTCCGTTCTGGATAAGGTCTCCACGTAAGATGGCACATAATCCAACGGGAACCTGAACCTCGCGGGCTTTGGCGTCGTCGCGAGCAGTAAAGCAGCCGTCAAACACCCGCAGACTTGTACTTCTTCCAAAGCAAAAATCATGCTGGCCGGAACGCAGGTGGCCTTGTTCTTGGATGCGTTAGCAATGACGCCTTCAGGATAGTCTTGATGGAGCTCTAGTTCGTGGCCTCCTGGCTTTGATCGCATGAACGAAAACACCGTCGGTTGCCACGCAGAGTCCAGAAATTTAGTCACAGCGGCTAAACCAACTCGCAATTTTCCGATTGACGGCGACCTGGTTTTGACCCGAGACTGCTCACGGAACCTGCCTCCCATGTCCTTGAAGACGTGCTCGTACGTAAGTACGTCCTCCGCTTCATACTCGGAGCGTGGCAGGAGGTAGAGTGAGGTCGACTACGATGTAGCCGCAGGATGGTAGTGGTGACTTGGGCGCCATTTCGAAAATGCAACGAACACGCCTGCTCGTAACGGACGCGCCTTCTACACGTTTTTTTGTATACAGGTCGCGGTGTTGATTTTAATGGATTCTACAACGGACACGCCTGCTTATAACGGGCACGCCTTCTAAACGTCTTTATTTTTGTATACCGTTCGTAGATGTTGATTGTAATGGATTCTTCAACGGACACGCTTTGCTAATAGATTGACAACAGACACGTTCAGCTGCAACGGATACGCTTTGGTAAAGCTTGACAACGGACACGCTCAGCTGCAAGGGATACGCTCTGAAAGTAGCTTGGTTTTAGTATGCTTCAAAAATTCTGTTGCATCTGCAGATGGTTTCATGAAAAAATGTAATGCACAAAATATGGGCGGTGGTCCTTTTTATGAAATAGCCCACCCCAGAAATGGACTCATTAGTTTACCCATCCGGGGTGGCTGGGGTTACAAACTTTATAATTCGACCTGTTCAGTTCGTACTGATCGTCGTGTATGGTTCGCACCATTTCATGTATAATCTGAACCTTTCCTCACTGCACGGGTCCTGCTGCGCGGTGGCGAACGCCTTCCGCCGCACGATCATGCCTGAGATGCCTGTGAAGCACCCGACCGCGGCCCTCGCGGACATCAAGACCCTGGCCATGAAGCCCAGTGGGCGTCCAAGCTCAGGTCCAAGAGCTGCAAGGACTGCGCCAAGCCCTTCCAAGCGCTCTCGAGCCGCGTCAACTGCCACGCATGCGGCCACGTGGTCTGCTAAAGCCTGCGCGACCAAGGCGTCGGTCGAGCTGCACGCGGTGGGCGTCTTCCCCATGCACATCTGCTTTTCGTGCCTCGAGAGCGCAGGCCTCCCGGACCCGGCCTCGTCTCCGAACGCTCGCTCCAGCTGGAAGAGACGGCGGCTGCAGTCCGACAGCTGACTCGGGCTGCTGCAGCCCAGACACAGTCGGAGGCGCTGTCTCAGTCGCAGTCGCACCCACCGCCCAAGTCGGTCGTGGACAGCAATTTGGTTGAAGAGGACGAGGAAGACGATGACACCGACACTGGCGAGTGGTCCTTCGCGCCCTCGGGCGTGCCAGTGCGGCCGTATCGAATGGCAGCACCAAGGATCAAATAAGGGCGACTACATGATAGTACTGTAGTAAGCTTAGTGTATGTAGCGCTGTATGTGTGCGTTCCTGTAGCAAGCTCAATGATGATAGAATAATACTTGTACTTGAACTACACTCACGTGTAGTCGATACGTAGTAGTAGGGAACGTCATCCGACGCCTTGAACACCAGTGTCTGTATTCGTGTTCATGGTGGCTGAAGGTCTGAATCTCAAACTGATTGATAAACGGTGAAATGCACATTGGTAGCGAGTTGGATTGGAAAGGTGTTGGTATAACTTAAGAACGTTGTAATCAATTTTACTCTAGGCGCCACGAAGACCGCTCCTTAACCTTGACGCCTGCCAACCGCTCTCGAACATCTTCCATTTTCGTTTTCAGTTCACGTATCTCGTTCCGGCGCTTAGAGTCGTCTTTGATTGCAGCCTCCATGCCGATCAATAGCCGCTGATTGATTTTGATATACCGACCTAGGCAAGACTCGCAATCGCGTAATCTTTGCGATAGCTGTTCGTAGCTCAACTGAGCGAGGCCAGTTCCATTGGCTATCCCATCATCGAACATGTCACGTTGGTGCGACCGCCTGCACTTCTCCTCTCGCAGGTAGTTCTCCCAGCGTCGATCCAAATCCATGTTGAGCATAACCACCTCTAGCGGTATAGATACTCTTGATCCGTCGCGAACGGGCTGGGGCTCCTTTGGCGAGTTTGCGTAGCACATTGGACACTCCTGAGTACTCTCAACGCAACACCGCTTGCCGGCCCGCAACAACCGAAGATAATTGTCCATCTTAAGAACTTCTATCGACTCCCCATTGAAGAAGTACAGGCCAGCGGCATTGAAACTTTTAAACCAAGCGTTTCGCGTTTGCTTATCGATGAGTGTTTTCGCGAAATCGTTCCAGCCGTCGGTAAGAGAGGCGGGCTCGGAGGAAGCGTTTTGTTGAATGTGGGGCATCACATGCACTTGTAGTACCGACACCGGCCCAATAGATCGACCAGGTGTACCTCGTCCACTAGGGTATGCACAAACGTGTGTTCGGGCAGTTGTACTTGTTCCAGGCCGGTGCAGTCGTACAGGGATCTGGATTGGTCGACCTTCTTGTAACCTGTCATCAACGCATTGTAGAACAGATTAAATCAAGGAAAGAGCGTGTGCGTCAAGACCTATCTGAAGCCCTCGCTTCCAACTATACAATTGCCGGTGAAGAGCTCAGATGGCGCAAGACTCAGACTACCATCGGTCCAACCGGCAGCATCCGACATCGCACTTCCCTCGGCTTGTCCTTCGTCAAAACTGACGTGGGTCGGGCACACAGATGATGCTTTTCTTCTTGTAATCATCTTGCTTATCCATAAGTCTGGAGGCGGACTTGACGACTGAGGTTCTTCATCAGGATCCTTACGAAGCGGGTGAATGCTTTTATCGGCCAGGATGTATAGCGTGTCCGGGGTAGGAGAACTGGTATTCCAGATTAGACCAGCCCCGGGTAACTCGAAACGCACAATAGAATGAATCGAGGCGGCGTGTGACCTTGTGAAAGCGCTGTAGGTGTCGATTAATTCGGCGGACCGTCTTTCAATCGGAAATATAACAATCAATTAGATACAGAAATACAGAGAACTTCCTCTTAACTGGGATATTCCGAATAGAGGCAAGCTTACGAGCAAAGACCTTTCTCAAAATAATTAATCTCAAAAGAACCAATAACAATACGTAGTTTGTACACACAATAGAGTTAGGAACGAAACGAAACTCTGAGGAAAATCTGCGAAAATCTGAGAATTTGTCGTGCTTTCAATCTCGTTGCGTTATGTGGCGACGATAATTTTCGTATGGCCTTTTTGCAACGAAACGGAATCAGAGCGCAATACGAGCTTTACGACCAGCCAAAACATGGATTCCGACAGCGACGATGACGTCGTCGCCTGCCGCCGCGTGGCGAAGGAAATGCTTCACGCCTCGTGCATGAAGCGACTGCATGGCGACTTCATGTCTGCGTCCAGGATGCGCTTTCACGCGCTGGTGTTGCTGTACGAGTCTAAACCGCGCTTCACTATACCCCGGGTTCGGTTTGAAATCGACGACGTTACAGACGACTCATGCCTGCTGTTCTACCGATTTACTCAACGCCAACTGCGCCGCTTACAAGCATCGTTCAAGCTACCGGACGTCATTCGCACCGGCTCGCCCTCTTGCACGTGTTGTAGTGGCTTAGAAGGGCTCTGCATCACCCTTTACCGCCTTGCGTACCCATCAAGATGGATGGAGATGTCAAGAATTTACGGTCGATGGCCCTGTGCCTTAAGTAGTATTTTCTACTTCGTGGTAGGTTTTATCAGTGAGAGATGCAACATGTTATTACAGGGCAATCTAGATTATGTGAGCTCTAGATTGGGGGAATTCAGCCAAGCAGTCTACGATCGATGAGCAGAGCTTGACCACATCTGGGGATTCGTGGATGGAACAGTAAGAGGAATTTGCAGGCCGGATGGAGCTCGAGAGCCGCAGAGTGTGTATAGTGGTCATAAGCGCAAGCATGGGTTGAAGTTTCAGACTGTCGTTACCCCGGATGGCATTATTTTCCACCTATATGGGCCAGTCGAAGGACGCCGGTACGATGTGGTTTTGCTACACAAGTCTAGAATAGATGCACGCATCGGTGCTGACGAAAGATTTTGTGGATACTTCATCTATGACGACCAAGCTTACGGACGGACGGATGTGTTTGTATCGCCTTTTAAAGGAGTCTTACGCCTGCTCAAGCCAAACTTAACGCTTCCATGTCGAAGGTAAGGACCACAGTTGAGTGGTCGTATGGTCAAGTGGTCAACTATTGGGCTGGAGTTGATTACAAGAGAAAAATGTACTTGGGGGGCGTCCCGGTTTCGACGCTATACAAAACGGCAGTAGTGCTTACGAATTGTATCACCATACGTCGCGGAGGAAACAATAATAGCAAGTATTTTGGTGTTGAGCCTCCATCACTGCAGAACTATTTGTATGATTAATATTTCAATACGTCTGCATTTACCTTCCGCTCCTGTCGATAACTGAGGTCAGTAGTTTCAAAATTGCTTGAGTCTGAGCAGATTGTTGCTGCATCTGCACGCACAGCAGCTCCTGATGTGTTTCTGTTGCGCCAACGCATACTGGCGTAGCTGCAATTCCTCTCGGTGAAGCTCAACCTTGTCCTCCACCAGCTTTCTGCGCTTCATGGCCTCGTCCAGCTCATTATCGATCAGCGTGGGGAGGCGGAGGCGCTTTGGTCTTTGCTGGGTACTGCTCGCACCCGTCGCTATCCTCTTGGCAACCCTGTTTTCACAAAAGCGTACATTGCATTATATTTTGTTAGTAAAAGACTGTCAGTAAATTACTGGACCAACCGTCATACCTTTCCTCTGCTGCCTGCTTCAGCTTTTGCCCGGCGGTCTCGATCGCCTCGGATTTAGAATCGGCGTTCTTCTTTTTAGACTCTAGCTCAGCTGCTGCCGCGTTCTTCAGCTGCTGCTGCTGCTCTAAAACGTCGTCCAAATCCGTGTGAACTTCGCTTGTGCCACTTGCAGCCTCGTTGCGTACTACATACTTACGTAGGAGAAGGCTGATGCGGTCCCGACCCGCACGAAAGCTAAAATTTGTTTTCAGCGATGTGTTGAGCCGACTGGCAATTCCTTTCCACATCCCCAGTTACTGCTTTGCGCTCCACAGCAAACGTGGGGGTGGCAAGTACTTCGGCCAAGAGAGATTTATCGATGCTGGGGTTGAAGCGCGAGCGTTGTTCGGGCTCGTCCACTCCCTCGTAGCTCTCGTCCCCTTCGTCAGAGGCTTCAGTCAGCTGCAGCACCGCACTGTCTTGCCGGCAGAGGGGGGTCGTCTTGCCCGACTCGAGTAGACGCTGTGGAGTCAAAGGTGAGCAGGTCACTTAAGGAGCTATCACTATCACCATTGCCGGGCATTGCTTGCTAGGGGGAGGAGATTCTGAACTGATTTGATTCGTTGCGTTGTATCCAGCTTAAGCTCCTATCTGGATTATCGTAACGAAATATAGGAACGAGGTTTTATTCGTTCTGAAATTCGATTTGGTACTGATATGCAGCCTGTCAATTTTAGGTTACAACCCGGATACAGGGAAATCCGGGTTGCCCAACGTGCACCACCCTCAAATGAACGAGGAAACCACCAATATATAATCCTAACTTGAGCAATCCACCTCGGATCTCAAGGGGAGATTGCTACAACCTCCCGAAATCGCAAAATAATATGAAGTGCAGGGGGCCTCTTTCAAATATCCGCCCCCAATTAGTGTTATGAAATAGGTAGACCAACCCGAAAGCAGCCTTTTTGGGTATATAATTTGGCATAATGCATCCCACAGCTTTGGATCACGTCGTTGAGCGGGTCCACCGATTTTCCACCGACGGAAGGTTCAATAGAATACATTACGGATATTGGTTTGTAGTGTATTTTGTATTTAATTAGATATCGTGATAAGGGGGGTGCTCTTGCTAATGGTCACTTCTCCCTAGCTGTATGAGCGGCGTTCGGAGGTATCTGTCTGCGCTCGATACTCTTATCTGTATTAACAACTCACTGGGTGGAATCCGTTCAACCGAAGCTAAACGGCCCGCGAAGGGGATTCTACAAGATACAACATACCCACTTCGGACAGGGTGTATGATTGAAACCCTTTGGGTTGGAGGCCCACTGTTCTCTTACTGTAAGGTTTTCTTATTTTCCCTTTCTCCAAACATCGTTCCGGAAAGAGGAGTGATATCAACAAGAATTAGAGTGCGAAACATCGCTCTTATGTTGTATCAATGCAGCACAAGAAGTGGGGCACATAGTTCTACAAAAAGGTATGGTCGATTTATGACGAATAAACAACTATTTTCTTCCGTTGCGCCGCATGAAAGCAAGATACCGAGCGTTGGCATACATGAGATCATACGTGAGCCCCATTACGACGTGGGTCAAGCTGTACTCCGGGTGCAGAGTTGCCATTGCCGGCCGTCATTGCTGCGAGGTCGGTTCCGATTCGGTCGGAATAGTGTCTCGGATCGGCTCCCATCCCGGACGCTGCTACTTTGAGGATTTTCGATAGTTCTTAAGCTTTCAGCATTCTGGATCTGTTGAATGAGCAGATTGCGTGGGGGGGGGGGCTGTTCGAGGAGCGTAATTGAACCGATTACTGGACACACATAAGGGTGGCCGGAGCGTGTCAGCCGTCGTTATGTGCCGCAAACTGCTTGGTCTTTTTTGCTACCGCGAGTTGTAATGATCATGTGACTGGTCTCATGGAGCTTGAACGCGGAGCTACCCACGATGTCAAGCACCAGGATATCACGAACTTTTAACGAGTAGCGATGTCATCCTCCCTTGACAGCGAGGTACTCGGCGCTCTTGAGTAGATAGAAGAAACCCAACAACGCACCCCGTGTTGTTGATGGATTTTGAGGTCGATTCTGTTTGCGATCCATTTGAGCATTGAGGTTGACACTGGGTCCCTGGGACTTGGTGCTGGGCAGAGCCGTCGCATTCCTGAGAGTGCGGCCGCCTGACAGGAGTTGATGGATGGCTCGAATCCGCCATGTACGGAATGATGCCATTTCTTATGGCTGATTTGCGCGGGAATGGAGGTGTTGAGCCGGTGCGTCTATCCGGCGACGTTGACATCGAACGATCGATGGGAACGAAGACCAGTTGTGGCGATTGAGTGTCGGGGTCATTCCTGGGCAGCCAAGGGGATTGGCCGATCCTGCAGCGGTATTGCGCTCACTACTGTCATGTGGAGTTGTACTGGTATCGGCGATGGAGCGTTCGTGAAGTTCGACCAACCGCCGTCGTAGGCTTTTCCCATGCTGCTGAGCACTTGGACCTGCGTCCAATCCACCGTTAATTTGTTCCATTCGATAAGTGGTGAGCCTGACCATGCGCGTGCCCCAGATCTGTGAGGAAGTTACTAGATCCCGTTTAGTGGCTGCCGACACGTGAAGGCTCTATTCAGCTTCAACAGCTCCCAATATACGATTCATTTCCTGCAAAAATCGGTTGGAACTTGAGAGTTTGCTGCACCACGCGACCGCAGAGGTGTTGTCGATCCAAAACCGCACGTGTATGAGGGTAATGCGTAGCCGGCTGGCCATTGTTGTCCCCAGCATAATAGTGCAAGGAGGGCGCGGCTCTGTTATCGAGCGTTTATGCTGAATCTGCCTTGCGTAATTAGAGATTGCTCCACATCATCGAACTCGATTCGAATGAACTCCAGTTGTGCCGGATTCAGTGCAAATAGGCCTTTGTCGCTCGAGTCCATATAAAGGTGCGCGATAGCGCTCAGGTAAACTACCGACATAGTCGAGCGGGATGCATCGTAGGCGTCTATGTCGGATGATGTACGCAAACCATGTCAAGTCTAAGCGTGCTTTGCTCGAGATTTCAAGCGACCGGAAACGTGGTGATCTCCGCCACAGCGCTGCAAGCCGTTGGCAAAATGGCCGAACAGGGTTGAAACAGGAGCAGACGTGTCGTAGACTTCCCAGTAGTATTGTGAGCCGTGCTCGCGTAGTGACCTTGGTGTCGAGAATACACAGTAGTAGTGATGCGATACAGATCTTTCTGGATTTTTGTTTTTGGCATTAATACTGCCATCGCAGCTGATTCCCATGCTAGGCCCAGATCGACGAGCCTGGATTGCCATTCTGTGAATTTCTTGTTGTCGATTGCCCGCGGTCCAAGTATCGCTGTCATGGCGGGCATTAGGGCGCGGTTGCATGCTTGTAACTGGTTTACGATGTCATCTAGCACTAAGACGTGGTCGTCTACCCAGTCAAAGCAGAAATACTGTGTGATGTCTGGGTCACTCAGGTCGTGGATGTGGGGACTTTCGCGACGAACTATAAACGAGACTGCTTTGCCGAATGTCCCATAACCCCGGTCCAACCAGAAGGGAGCACCAAGTGGATGACAACGATTCCTTTCTGTGGCATTAAGCGCGCAGAGTACGTGCTGGTTAGTTCGTGAACGTGGATGTTGCGATATGTCGGTTTCACGTCGCCTTTCATCAGTTTGATTGGTAACCGCGGTACGCGGCGTGAAGGGCCAGAATATGACGAGGTACGACAATTACTGCTTCATATACCAGTGACGGGAGATCGTCTTGGTCAGGCCATGCGTTAGTGGACGCCCCGATCGGAAATTATAGATCGTAAATTACTCGTGCTTCCACCGCAGGACCAACTCAACACCGGGGGTTTCCACGCAACCGAAAGGACTGAAATGCAATCTCAATCACGATGCTGCTTGCTTCTACACAACCAGGTAGGTCCCGCTGTTTTGGCCTTCACGATTGGTTCTTAAGAGACCATTGTGCATTACGCGAACCGAGTTGTGATTCGAGACGGGTTTACCGAACTGAATGCCTTTGGGCTCGGGTCTAAACTAGATGGCAAAATCTTTCCTTCGCTGTCTGAATCACCTTGTTCACAAACATGTACCCATGTAATAGCCATTCATACTGTCCGACGCCTAGTGCACTTTGACCCCGCCAAAAGCGAATAGTGTCCGCCATCGACATGTTATGACGATCGGCGAGTTAGTTTTCGCGTCCAGCGCACAAGTCGTCCAAGCTTCTGAAGTCCAGCCCCCCCCCCCCCCTCATGAGTTCATCGCCGCTGTCGCCAGCAACGGCCCGCTCACCACCGGTGCCAGCACCGCCCACGTCGACGTCCCCCCCCCCCCGCCCAGACTCGGTGGCAGACACCAGCAGGACTGTGCCTCCCGCCGAACTGACCGCCGCTGCACGCAGCCCCGGTTGCGGCCTCGACGCTCACGACCTCCAACGGCGGAGAGGTGGTTGCGGCTCGTACCAGCTCCCGGATCGCAGCGAAGAAGCGGACGGCTGCCGAGCTCGCCAAGGCACGCAAGCAGAAGCGCCGGCTCATCACCTACAAGGAGGCAGCCGCGCCGGCGGCGGCCCTTCCGTTCGCGGTCCCTCTCGGCCCCTCGACAGCCAGCGACTTAGCTTCCTCCTCTACCCTCCAGCTTCAGCCCCACGCCCCCGGCCCCAGTCCCATTCTCGGAGGTGTCGGCTGCGGCGACATGGGCGCGAGCCCCAACGTGTCCGAGTCGGTATCGACGGCGGCGCCGGCTGCATCACCGTCCCAGGTGACGACGGCTCCGAAGGCGGCGAGGTCCTCGAAGGCCTCAAGACGACCAAGTCCTCGATGGCAGCGAGCAAGCCGACGAAGGCCGCGAAGACACCCAAGAAGGCGTCGGCGCCCAACATCGCTCAGTCTACGGAGGCTGCGGCAGCGCCAACCAGCGGGCCCAGTGCCTCACCGACGGGCCCTCCAGCAGCGGTAGCAACGGCTCCATCCCCCGATCCTACCGTGTCGGCCCAGCCGTTGCTCGCCCACCAGCCCGCACGCCGTCAATCCCTGCCTGCCCTTACCCGCATCCAGTGACGACCACCCAAGCAATCGTCGGTCAGTGGACAGCAGCAGCCTTCAGCGGGACTCGCCCGCTACCACATACGTTCGTGCCTCATCGACGTCGACGACTCGGACTCCGAGGTCGAGTTCTACGGGGGGGGGGGGGGGGGGGGGGCGTTGCCACTCACTGCCTATCGCACCCACAGCATCACTGGCAACCCCCCACCAGGGTAGGGCGCGCCGCCAGTCGACCGTGCCACGATGGCGCGCCCGCTGGGTACGACGGTGCGACCGGACCCCGCGCGCTCAGCCTTCAACTTATCCAAGTTCCTCAGCCGGTATGATACCGGCGCTGCAGCAACGCACACCGCAACAGCTAGGGCCGACGCTTACATGGTCGACCCACGCATCCTCGACGACGCGGGCGCCTCAGCGCTGCCAGGCATTAAACCCGCCGCATTGTTTGCCGAGTTTACCCGGTTCTTGCAGAGCCGGGTTAACTCAGAGCTGGCGCTGTCAACTCTGCCAATGTCGGACACGCGCTCATGGACCCTGCCCAACGATCGAGGCGTGTTTTTGCCCGCTGCGATTCAGAATCTACGCGCTGCTGACTCACCGCCACCGGCTCACCGGACGCGCGGCGACGTCGGGCCAGCGGCAGTGCACAACTTGGCTGCCCATCGTCTCTATCCCTTCCTCCTCTCGCCAGAAGGAACTTACTGCACACCCATGGAGTTCGGGTTGCGAATGCAGCTACTTGACTGCCTACGGTTCAACGACTGCCCGCCAATTCTGGGCGCGACGCACAGCGCGCGCGTTTGGCGCTACGACCTGACTATCGTGCATTACCATCGGGCGGACTAAGGCGCACGGTTGGCTGCGGGGTCATCAGACGCAAATTGCAGCATTGATTTCGGGTCTAATGTGGCGCCCCCGCTTGCCCCTGCCTGCAACAACTACACCGACCTCCTCGGTGCCATCCATGGGCTGATTACCTTCGCCAATGCGGAATGGTATGAGCCGATGGCTCACGCGCTCTATGGGATCCGGGACTTCGTGTCCGCCAACATGGATGCGGACCCCGTGAACACACCGCAGCGAGTTCAGCGCACGCTCCACGAGGTCAACCAGTTCCTTGGGGCCGCGTGTGGATCCACAATCGGTTATGCACCTACATCGCGCAATCGGTTATGCATCTACATCGCGCATCCGACCTGGTAGCCACGGACGAGGACTCCAGCAGGGCTCACCTGATATTTCGCCCATCACAAGCGCAACATGAAGTTCACGATGCTATCATGGCACCGACAGGTTGAGGTAAGAATGCTGATGTGTATGTATATGAACCATGTGCGGACATCAGATGCAACCAAGTTCCACGCACGCCATACGATCTCTTCAAGGTTTTACGACATTGAATTTGGAGCATGCGATTTATCAGTTTTGCACTTTCAACGATTCGATTTAAACAAACAGCTCTATCGGCAGCACGACAGACGTTACACCTTTTGTACCTGCAACCATGGGCTGAAATGTTGTTAGCAAGCTGAGTTGTTGTAGCTGCTGGGCGTGAAGGACCACTAATTCCGGGTGCGGTCAGCGTATTCTTCGAGGCAGAGAGACTTGGGGGCAGGAAGTTTGCAAATGAGGCATTCCTTGCCGCACAAGCTGCTGTCGGGGAGTTTCACGCTATCTTGAGCGCTTACCAGTGGCCGAGGACGACCTAGAGTCAAACGGTAGGGTGACGCGTACTGCTCACGCCGAAAAAGCACATTTCGCTTCCATAAAAAAGGCTCAATATTTGATGCTAGACACCCGCGCTTAGTTGGCAGATCTCGAGGCTGCCCCGGTGCTATACCTGCGAGACCTGAGCTCAACGGACTGTCATTAAAGTACCCGCCGCTGTTTGCTAGGACATTGATATATTCGCCTATGTCCTGGGGCAGTAAGTGCTGTTAACGAATCTCATCGAATAGTTCCCGGGTCACTATTTACAATCGTCTACAAAAACGATCACATTTGGGGGGGGGGGGCTTCAAAACGGTGTAGGGTCACAAAATGCTAGGCCTTCGTAGAGAAATAACTCTTACGCGACAAATAGGACTTTCTTAGATTCACTCCATAATAAATGAAGGGGAGATCCGCCGCTACAAATGTACCGTGACTACCGAGGTGGTTCCTACCAGTTCTCGCGCCGCATGCCTATAGCTGGGTTGACCGTGTGAATCAACTTCGATTTACCAATCCGGATGAGAAGAGCAGCGTCTCTCTATGAGTCTGTTGACCTGGGTGCTGGATTTGTTTATCATTATTGTGTTTGCGATGATGAAGAAATTGAGGCCGGACCAACCGCGCCGCGAACTCTCCGCAAATTTAAAAGGCGTGTTTACGATATGCTTGTTCAATGTGCCATGACCAAGCGGCGTGACGCCCAACTCAAGCGAGGTAGACCCGACACCCTCACCGACGAAGAATGTGCACCGTATGTGCACCGTATGTGCACAGTTGTGAGCACTCGCGCGGAACGCTGGTCTGTCTTTGTGCAGCCTGCAGGATATCAAGGCCGCGAAGTCGCGGTATGAATGCACGGAATGCCGCGTTGGATTTCACGTTGGGTGTTTTGCTGTGGCTCAATTTGAAGGAGCGTTCTCCAAGTGAGTGGTTCATCCGGAAACATGACGTTTACGGCCGGAAGTTCCAGCAGTGGTAGCCTGCGCAACAGACACGCGAGTGATTGACGAGCTCAGTAACGCACTTGACGACGTCGAAGTCATTGATGAGTAGAGGGAATATGCATTTCGTTTATAACGTGACGTAATACAGAACAAGGTTCGATGTAGTATTTTCAAATAAACACAGTTGCTCGTAAGCACTGCCTTCGCCGATATAAAATCCATGATATTTGTAGTATTATTGCACAGTCAATAATGAGAAATAACACATTCTAATCCGCTACATTATCGCAAACCCATTAATGATTAAACAAATCCAGCGCCCAGGTCAGCAGACTCATAGAGAGACGCTGCTCTTCTCATCCGGATTGGTAAATCGAAGTTGATTCACACGGTCAACCCCGTTCATGGCGACGTTGTATGCCGCCACGATAGTCGGGACATTAAATGTTTTTCGATGAAGCGTCTCGTTTACAGTCTACCTACGTATCGGGAAGAATCTATGCCAGCAAGCAATCGCTTCGCTGCTTGCTCCGTCGAGAACACGAGCTGTCGGTGTACTTGCCAAGTCATTTGTATAGAACACGACGGGCTGTTTGTCGTGGAAACCGGCAAACCCAGCTCTTGGAGAGAACATGACAGGGGGTGAATACTCACTATGAAGATGTTTCAGGATTTGTTTTTGTGCTCGTGCATGGGCATCCTTCGCCGTTTTCGAGTCAGCAACGCTGTCAATGGCAGCAATAAGCCCCCACGACCATCTTTGACTTTTGCATACTCGGTTAACTGACGCCATGACTGTCCCTGAGTTTTATCTGCCGATCCAATCTTGATGAACGATTTCAAGCATGCGGGTCTCGCCATCAGTCATTTGAAACACGGACTTGGTCAAAGCATGCCTTGTGTAGAAGTTATCGGAGATAATTATGCGTCTGTCAGATTTTGAAGGATACAACTGCGTTTGGTGCGCGATCGTCACCACCCATAGCACGGTTGCTGCTGTTGGTTCAATGTCGGCATATGGCCGCGCGAGCGTATTCTTCAAAGGTTGGCAAAGCTGGGTGTATCGCTGTACCGCCGACGACGGTAGAGTGTTCCCGGATCCTTCATGCCACATCGAGTGCACGTACATTGCACGCCAACCAACGACCGCATAGAATCGAATCGCAAACTTGTCCGGCTTCAGTGGCATATACGATTTTGCCATCGTGCGAGCTTTCGTCTGCACGCCAATTTCATCCGCTGCTAACCCCAAACGGAAATGCCAGTGAGGCATATTTGCGTTGGAAATGCTCTAGCAGAGGCGGGCTATGTCGGAGGGGGTCTCGTGTAGCTCGAGCCTCGACAGCAGGTCCCTGTAAGGGTATCACATCCGTTGTAGTTGCACCTGTACATGCACTGGTAAGTTCCACGTCTATCACTGCTGCAGACTCCTCGCTTTCTGGAATTTCTTCTGTGGCCGGGTTGCTGTCTTAAACATCTTCAGTGCCGTCGTCGCTGTCGCTGTCGTATGGTGGGTGGTTTTTTTAACGATCCTCGAAAAGACTTGAAACGGTTTCTACTCATGGTTGCATGAAGTCTGGATGACCTTGAAAATGTCTTGTTCGACCCGGCCCTTTCATATCCGTGATTGGAATCAGGTTCATCGCCATCTCTAAACCAATGTAGGCGTCCATTTCCGAAACTGAGACCGCCGTCTCTCCATTTGCAACGAGAACGTTACTTGTCCACGTTCGCCACGAATGTTTGAACTTTTCACTAACAAAAATAGTCCCTTCTCGGAATGTGTGTTGTACGCGGCTTGTATATCGCCCGGTTTGCGTGGATGTAGCCCGCTATCGTGTGTCAGGTTGGTTCTGCTTGATTGCCCTCGGTGAGGGTGCTCGCATCCCAATCTGCAGGTTCCCATTTTTCAGCCAATATACTCGATAACTCCATCGTCGAACTTTGCAGTAAGTTCAGTCGCGCTAAGATGCAGTCAGTCACTGACGACCACTGACTCAGCGGTCGTCCACCTTCTATTTTTAACCAATCTAAACGCAGACAACAATTACAACTACCGACCCTATTTTCTTGCCAGATCCAGCAACCGTCATAGCAAAAATGGCGTTGTGCATCTCGAATACCCGCCGCCTGTTCGCGTCTAAGTAGGCAGTGTCCTTTTCGGGGGGGGGGGGGGGGGGGGGTCGAGGCGGAGGAAGCATTCGCTCTCGTGGGAGCACTGATGGGAAATTAGCGTTTGTGGGCCAATCACGACTTAGAAACTATATATGCTCCTTCACGAGGCTAGCGCGGTCGTCACGGTGAACCATCTCTAACCGGTCTATAAAGGCCTGCGTTTCTGAGCGCGTCTCGCGTCGAACCGGCATTCGTCACTCAAAGCTTTCCTCAACGCGGCAAATTGTTGAACGAGCTCTCCACCCCACAAACAGCAAACGAAGACTGGTCGGGATCCTCTGTCTTTCTTTGTTTCTCGCAACATTTTATGCGCAAATGATTTTTTATTGATTTAATTGGACTTAACCCTGGGTATCGATTTTTATGAAGGATGTGTGTATGCTTGATTTCACTATACTGTTGCTGTTTTTAGAGCCAATCCTTAATTAAAAATACTGTGCTTAAAACATGAATTCATGCTGTTTTATTCGACCTTGATTTGGGGGGGGGTAAATTTTATCCCTCCTATGCCCTAAAGCCATATATAATATATATGGCGTGGTGCCCTCATACAAAATATATCCTTTTTGACAAATTATGTCAAAAAAGGATTCATTTTGTATTAGGACACCACGTTGCAAAGCTCTAGCTATGCACAGAGAGGTAGATTATGGACACAGACCAGCTTCATATCTTTATTAATCCATTCACTACCAAACAAAACGGCACGCATAAGTAGTAGTGCTTTCACCTGCTGGTTAAAAGTCGCTCAACATGATTGTGAGTCAAGCAGAACGAGACAAGTATTTTAGAGGTCCGCTGATGACCTGTAGCAGAGCATCGTCCAAATGTTGGAAAATGATTAGCATACATCCTATGGGTTTCACTATGTACTCACTACGTTCCTTGTGCATAGAGCATGCAAAGTGCGGCATAGATTCTCCACATGGACACTCACATACTCCAGTCAACTGGTACAAGACGTATGACTTTGTCTGATGGCACATCTATCGTGTTTGGTGCCGGTGGGACAGAAATATCCATAAATACTTTGATCGGGGCGCGGTTTCCAAATGATACAACATACGAATGGTTCAAATTGGCCTCAATCAGATGCAACAAGTACAACCAGTTGCGATCATCCAACTGGAACTGCAGCAGTATTGCTCACAAAACTTGGAGAATGTCCCGACGGGGTTCCATTGACCCATGTAGTGTACACAGAGGTTTTATCTTCAGCTTTTCACACAAACTCGCCATCACTTCTGACTTGAAGAGAGAACCATTGTCACTCTCTCACGAGTCCAAAAGGCCAAAACGTTTGAACCAGTCCAGGATGGAGGCCGCCCCGATATCGCTACCAGTAGTAACAACTAACATAAAACGCCAGCTCATCCTTGAGCACCAGCACGAACTTGGTCGAGCCGTACGTGTTTTCGAGGAACAAACAGTGAAGGCATTCGTTGCGCAAATTTGGAACCTAACCGCGTGCATTTCACCGTTTTTAACAAGTTGTATAATACAACATGTGATGAAACGGGCCAAACCGCGCATGTTGTAATATACAACGGTGAGAGCGGGGGGGGGCTAAGCTTGAGGTTGCGCTGACGGAGAATTTCCATAACGCCGGAGCTTCTCCAAAACCTCACCGGGGCTGCGGGCGAACAACATGATGTCATCCATCCATACCTGTACAGCATGGACATAAAACAATCTTGCATATGCGCCTGAAAATGCAGAGACGAATCGGAGACACCTTGAGGGACACGGTTTGGAGTGAAGACTCTCTTGCGTAAGAAAACAGAAGAACTTCTGGCTTGCCGGGGATAATAGAATTTGTCAAAACCCTTGGATAGGTCGAATGACCCAAATCCATAGGCACCTACACACTTTGCGTACCCACCGCTAAAATCGGAGTTGCTGCTGCAAGGGGAACTATAAATCGATTAACTATGCAATAATCGAGAGTCCTCCTGTACATGTGTTAGACTTCTTGACAGGCAGCACACTCCAGCGATTGTCGTTATTGCAACTCACCAGACCAGCTTTCACAAGCTGCTGGACGTACTCGCGAAAAAATATACTCACTGTCGCTCAGGGTACTTTCTATCAAGATATCGCCAGTGGGTCTTTATCACGTTGGAACGGTGCGAACCAACCGGTTGGGCTGGTGCAAACCGATCCCGTTCACACAGAATGAGCAGCCAAATCAAATTTCTAGAGGGACAAATCGTATCGTTCGCTGTGTTGAGTATTCTGAGCTCGTCGCACTATGTTGGATGGATTCGCGCCCGGTGAATGTTAGCAACCGGCTGCAGTACTCAGACAACATCCGTGCTCCGCACCGAGAAGAATGGCAGCAGATCGGTTGTTCCTCGCCCCACCCTCGTAAAAGACTACACAGTGGGTTGGACGTTTATGATCAGATCCGGCTTCATCGTTACTCCATCCAGAAGACGATCTTATCGAGAAGTATTACAAGCAACTGTTCCTGGCATTGGTTGACATGGCCACAACTAATGGCTTTATCATCCACAAAATGACGCAAAAGAAACAAGACGGAAAGGTCACCACTCACGCGAAGTACATCCGCCGCCTCCATAACGAGCTTCTTGGTCTACAACCTTCCCATTTTGGGTGTGACATGCTCGGCGAGGATTTATCTACAGAGCCGATTGAGATTCCCCCGCCCCTCACAGGGGTCGAGGCGGAGGAAGCATTCGCTCTCGTGGGAGCACTGATGGGAAATTAGCGTTTGTGGGCCAATCACGACTTAGAAACTATATATGCTCCTTCACGAGGCTAGCGCGGTCGTCACGGTGAACCATCTCTAACCGGTCTATAAAGGCCTGCGTTTCTGAGCGCGTCTCGCGTCGAACCGGCATTCGTCACTCAAAGCTTTCCTCAACGCGGCAAATTGTTGAACGAGCTCTCCACCCCACAAACAGCAAACGAAGACTGGTCGGGATCCTCTGTCTTTCTTTGTTTCTCGCAACATTTTATGCGCAAATGATTTTTTATTGATTTAATTGGACTTAACCCTGGGTATCGATTTTTATGAAGGATGTGTGTATGCTTGATTTCACTATACTGTTGCTGTTTTTAGAGCCAATCCTTAATTAAAAATACTGTGCTTAAAACATGAATTCATGCTGTTTTATTCGACCTTGATTTGGGGGGGGGGGGGGGTAAATTTTATCCCTCCTATGCCCTAAAGCCATATATAATATATATGGCGTGGTGCCCTCATACAAAATATATCCTTTTTGACAAATTATGTCAAAAAAGGATTCATTTTGTATTAGGACACCACGTTGCAAAGCTCTAGCTATGCACAGAGAGGTAGATTATGGACACAGATCAGCTTCATATCTTTATTAATCCTTTCACTACCAAACAAAACGGCACGCATAAGTAGTAGTGCTTTCACCTGCTGGTTAAAAGTCGCTCAACATGATTGTGAGTCAAGCAGAACGAGACAAGTATTTTAGAGGTCCGCTGATGACCTGTAGCAGAGCATCGTCCAAATGTTGGAAAATGATTAGCATACATCCTATGGGTTTCACTATGTACTCACTACGTTCCTTGTGCATAGAGCATGCAAAGTGCGGCATAGATTCTCCACATGGACACTCACATACTCCAGTCAACTGGTACAAGACGTATGACTTTGTCTGATGGCACATCTATCGTGTTTAGTGCCGGTGGGACAGAAATATCCATAAATACTTTGATCGGGGCGCGGTTTCCAAATGATACAACATACGAATGGTTCAAATTGGCCTCAATCAGATGCAACAAGTACAACCAGTTGCGATCATCCAACTGGAACTGCAGCAGTATTGCTCACAAAACTTGGAGAATGTCCCGACGGGGTTCCATTGACCCATGTAGTGTACACAGAGGTTTTATCTTCAGCTTTTCACACAAACTCGCCATCACTTCTGACTTGAAGAGAGAACCATTGTCACTCTCTCACGAGTCCAAAAGGCCAAAACGTTTGAACCAGTCCAGGATGGAGGCCGCCCCGATATCGCTACCAGTAGTAACAACTAACATAAAACGCCAGCTCATCCTTGAGCACCAGCACGAACTTGGTCGAGCCGTACGTGTTTTCGAGGAACAAACAGTGAAGGCATTCGTTGCGCAAATTTGGAACCTAACCGCGTGCATTTCACCGTTTTTAACAAGTTGTATAATACAACATGTGATGAAACGGGCCAAACCGCGCATGTTGTAATATACAACGGTGAGAGCGGGGGGGGGCTAAGCTTGAGGTTGCGCTGACGGAGAATTTCCATAACGCCGGAGCTTCTCCAAAACCTCACCGGGGCTGCGGGCGAACAACATGATGTCATCCATCCATACCTGTACAGCATGGACATAAAACAATCTTGCATATGCGCCTGAAAATGCAGAGACGAATCGGAGACACCTTGAGGGACACGGTTTGGAGTGAAGACTCTCTTGCGTAAGAAAACAGAAGAACTTCTGGCTTGCCGGGGATAATAGAATTTGTCAAAACCCTTGGATAGGTCGAATGACCCAAATCCATAGGCACCTACACACTTTGCGTACCCACCGCTAAAATCGGAGTTGCTGCTGCAAGGGGAACTATAAATCGATTAACTATGCAATAATCGAGAGTCCTCCTGTACATGTGTTAGACTTCTTGACAGGCAGCACACTCCAGCGATTGTCGTTATTGCAACTCACCAGACCAGCTTTCACAAGCTGCTGGACGTACTCGCGAAAAAATATACTCACTGTCGCTCAGGGTACTTTCTATCAAGATATCGCCAGTGGGTCTTTATCACGTTGGAACGGTGCGAACCAACCGGTTGGGCTGGTGCAAACCGATCCCGTTCACACAGAATGAGCAGCCAAATCAAATTTCTAGAGGGACAAATCGTATCGTTCGCTGTGTTGAGTATTCTGAGCTCGTCGCACTATGTTGGATGGATTCGCGCCCGGTGAATGTTAGCAACCGGCTGCAGTACTCAGACAACATCCGTGCTCCGCACCGAGAAGAATGGCAGCAGATCGGTTGTTCCTCGCCCCACCCTCGTAAAAGACTACACAGTGGGTTGGACGTTTATGATCAGATCCGGCTTCATCGTTACTCCATCCAGAAGACGATCTTATCGAGAAGTATTACAAGCAACTGTTCCTGGCATTGGTTGACATGGCCACAACTAATGGCTTTATCATCCACAAAATGACGCAAAAGAAACAAGACGGAAAGGTCACCACTCACGCGAAGTACATCCGCCGCCTCCATAACGAGCTTCTTGGTCTACAACCTTCCCATTTTGGGTGTGACATGCTCGGCGAGGATTTATCTACAGAGCCGATTGAGATTCCCCCGCCCCTCACAGGGGTCGAGGCGGAGGAAGCATTCGCTCTCGTGGGAGCACTGATGGGAAATTAGCGTTTGTGGGCCAATCACGACTTAGAAACTATATATGCTCCTTCACGAGGCTAGCGCGGTCGTCACGGTGAACCATCTCTAACCGGTCTATAAAGGCCTGCGTTTCTGAGCGCGTCTCGCGTCGAACCGGCATTCGTCACTCAAAGCTTTCCTCAACGCGGCAAATTGTTGAACGAGCTCTCCACCCCACAAACAGCAAACGAAGACTGGTCGGGATCCTCTGTCTTTCTTTGTTTCTCGCAACATTTTATGCGCAAATGATTTTTTATTGATTTAATTGGACTTAACCCTGGGTATCGATTTTTATGAAGGATGTGTGTATGCTTGATTTCACTATACTGTTGCTGTTTTTAGAGCCAATCCTTAATTAAAAATACTGTGCTTAAAACATGAATTCATGCTGTTTTATTCGACCTTGATTTGGGGGGGGGGGGGTAAATTTTATCCCTCCTATGCCCTAAAGCCATATATAATATATATGGCGTGGTGCCCTCATACAAAATATATCCTTTTTGACAAATTATGTCAAAAAAGGATTCATTTTGTATTAGGACACCACGTTGCAAAGCTCTAGCTATGCACAGAGAGGTAGATTATGGACACAGACCAGCTTCATATCTTTATTAATCCATTCACTACCAAACAAAACGGCACGCATAAGTAGTAGTGCTTTCACCTGCTGGTTAAAAGTCGCTCAACATGATTGTGAGTCAAGCAGAACGAGACAAGTATTTTAGAGGTCCGCTGATGACCTGTAGCAGAGCATCGTCCAAATGTTGGAAAATGATTAGCATACATCCTATGGGTTTCACTATGTACTCACTACGTTCCTTGTGCATAGAGCATGCAAAGTGCGGCATAGATTCTCCACATGGACACTCACATACTCCAGTCAACTGGTACAAGACGTATGACTTTGTCTGATGGCACATCTATCGTGTTTAGTGCCGGTGGGACAGAAATATCCATAAATACTTTGATCGGGGCGCGGTTTCCAAATGATACAACATACGAATGGTTCAAATTGGCCTCAATCAGATGCAACAAGTACAACCAGTTGCGATCATCCAACTGGAACTGCAGCAGTATTGCTCACAAAACTTGGAGAATGTCCCGACGGGGTTCCATTGACCCATGTAGTGTACACAGAGGTTTTATCTTCAGCTTTTCACACAAACTCGCCATCACTTCTGACTTGAAGAGAGAACCATTGTCACTCTCTCACGAGTCCAAAAGGCCAAAACGTTTGAACCAGTCCAGGATGGAGGCCGCCCCGATATCGCTACCAGTAGTAACAACTAACATAAAACGCCAGCTTATCCTTGAGCACCAGCACGAACTTGGTCGAGCCGTACGTGTTTTCGAGGAACAAACAGTGAAGGCATTCGTTGCGCAAATTTGGAACCTAACCGCGTGCATTTCACCGTTTTTAACAAGTTGTATAATACAACATGTGATGAAACGGGCCAAACCGCGCATGTTGTAATATACAACGGTGAGAGCGGGGGGGGCTAAGCTTGAGGTTGCGCTGACGGAGAATTTCCATAACGCCGGAGCTTCTCCAAAACCTCACCGGGGCTGCGGGCGAACAACATGATGTCATCCATCCATACCTGTACAGCATGGACATAAAACAATCTTGCATATGCGCCTGAAAATGCAGAGACGAATCGGAGACACCTTGAGGGACACGGTTTGGAGTGAAGACTCTCTTGCGTAAGAAAACAGAAGAACTTCTGGCTTGCCGGGGATAATAGAATTTGTCAAAACCCTTGGATAGGTCGAATGACCCAAATCCATAGGCACCTACACACTTTGCGTACCCACCGCTAAAATCGGAGTTGCTGCTGCAAGGGGAACTATAAATCGATTAACTATGCAATAATCGAGAGTCCTCCTGTACATGTGTTAGACTTCTTGACAGGCAGCACACTCCAGCGATTGTCGTTATTGCAACTCACCAGACCAGCTTTCACAAGCTGCTGGACGTACTCGCGAAAAAATATACTCACTGTCGCTCAGGGTACTTTCTATCAAGATATCGCCAGTGGGTCTTTATCACGTTGGAACGGTGCGAACCAACCGGTTGGGCTGGTGCAAACCGATCCCGTTCACACAGAATGAGCAGCCAAATCAAATTTCTAGAGGGACAAATCGTATCGTTCGCTGTGTTGAGTATTCTGAGCTCGTCGCACTATGTTGGATGGATTCGCGCCCGGTGAATGTTAGCAACCGGCTGCAGTACTCAGACAACATCCGTGCTCCGCACCGAGAAGAATGGCAGCAGATCGGTTGTTCCTCGCCCCACCCTCGTAAAATACTACACAGTGGGTTGGACGTTTATGATCAGATCCGGCTTCATCGTTACTCCATCCAGAAGACGATCTTATCGAGAAGTATTACAAGCAACTGTTCCTGGCATTGGTTGACATGGCCACAACTAATGGCTTTATCATCCACAAAATGACGCAAAAGAAACAAGACGGAAAGGTCACCACTCACGCGAAGTACATCCGCCGCCTCCATAACGAGCTTCTTGGTCTACAACCTTCCCATTTTGGGTGTGACATGCTCGGCGAGGATTTATCTACAGAGCCGATTGAGATTCCCCCGCCCCTCACAGAGTCGAACAAGTTACAGAGCGGTACTCAGGTCAGAAGAAATTCCGACAATTTTGTGCAAGGTATGTTCCGCGCTCAGTGCTCGCAAAAATGCTAAAACCACGTACGTGTGTCCTAGATGCAGCAGCGAATGGGGTGGGGGTAGCGTTGTGCAACCAATTCCGACGAATTTAAGAAGGCAACGCTCTAACCTGTGCTCAAATATGACACGAACGTTGGAAGAATGGCACTCAACTACCCCCTGAAGCTACTAACCAGGTTCGTTTCCGGGCCGGCAAACGCAAAAGGATCAGCAGGAATCCAACAACGACCAAGGATAATAACACTTGCATGAAGGTCTTATACTTGAGTTCAAGGACCTCTATCCAGAGAAATAATGTTTCCAGTCGCCCGACACAGCTATGCTTCGACTCAAGGACGCGCCACCCGCCACACCCAGAAGCTTACATTGCACTCTCATTGAATCGCAGCTCGCGCTTTAAGTTATTTGTCGGCCCGCCATGGATATTCCTGTCGCTGCATTAGATGAGACTGAAGAGCCAGCCACCTGACACGCAATGCCATTCTCGACAGTTTTTCGACAGTTTTATGCATAATCTGCAACGTGATCGCTTTAAGCACAGCTGTAAATTAATGTATTTTAGGCTCACCTTGTATTTATCATAATTTCACGGTTGGGTCCTCGCATCAAACGGAATCACGGCGCAACTTAAAACCACTGGACCCTGATATAATCATGAATTTGCAAGTGAGCACCAGTGGACGCCTACCAAAAACATCGTAAGCGCTCGCATAAATATATTTAAGAAAACTAATATTTAGTCAGACGATTTTTACGTCTGAGTAAACGAAAGGTCACTTAGCCCTTTCATTGTGCAACTGCATAAATTTACACTTGAGGTTAGTATAGACCACCCTTTTATAGTAACTGGACCGCATATCAGACCGACCTTTCACATATAGCGACCTCTACACAACTTTTATTTAGAGACAAATTTAGAGATACACTTTAAGGCGCTTTTAAGCCAGTTTTGGTAGGCGTCCAGTGTACAACTCTGCCAAACGCATGGCCCCGTTTGTTTCCTTCAACAGTTCCGCTAGGATATCCGCAACCTCTTAGAGGGGGGGTGGGCGTATTGTCGACCGACTTGGAACAATAGCAACGGAAGACGATGTCGGGAGCTGTCGCTTCATGCTCTAACCATTCAACCAGTTACATAATAGTATAAATACATGGCGACAAATAGAGCTTATACAGAATAAACCCACCGGATGATTGCGCAGATACGCACCAACGCGAGCACGAAGACGCGCATTTGCTCACCTCTGGAAGTTATGGCGCAGGTCGATCGGGTTGCCTGTTTCAGTGAATTCAAAACGCAGCCTTGTTACGTATTTCTCCTGGCCAGCAATAAACCTGATTTCGTGGGGCCCCGCCTCCGACAGAAAATTGATTGTCATCGCGAATCCGTGAGCCTTGTATTCCTCCATGGGGGCCGTCGTTACCCGATTTTACTGCTGACCAACAGGCTCCCGGTGGTGGCACATGAGCTCCGTCATACAAGCCTCGAGGTCATTCAGCAGGAACATCTTCTCTATGTGGCGAACTGTGTTTAGACGAGCAACTTCCCTGTCCCTACGCTCATTGCTTTGTGTGAGTTGCTCGATGGTTCGGCTGATTGCGTGCGGATCGCGTCGAAGGGACTCGTTCTCGGCCCGAAGGACACGCACGGACATTGTAGAGTAAGGGAGTGAACCTCGAAAATTTCAGTGTTCGGAAGAGGGGCGAAAGGTGGGAGGGGGTTGGTGGACTGGAGCTGACTCCAAGAACGGACTGAAAATGATATCATCTATCAGAGGATCACGTGGTTGGGATTATCCAATCAAGAATTAGTAAATCATCATGTATGCACATGATTTGTCCTGTTTATGTGGCTTTCTCGCGCGCTTTTACAAACGGCTTTGAAGCACAGGTCTCAGCTTGAAAACGAGTTCATACAATTATTAGGTGAAACACTATTCTGCATTATACATAATAATTGTCGGGGTTGAAAGAATTAAAGTACAGAGGCTTGCTACGGAATGCAGCTTCGCAAAGTTAATTTTTTTTTAAATTGCAGGCAATTCGCTGGTATGGTAAACTAACGTAGTGTAGCACCAATTGAAACTTGCAAGAAGCAGTTAAAGCTTTCACCGCCGCGTTTGAAAGATCCCACAACCATCGTTGTGGAATTGTCAAGTGTTCTGCACACATACATTCTTAGTTCAAGAGGATCAAAATTACATTGTATGTTATACTGGTGGTGCCGTCGGTTACGAAGTGTACGTACAGCTCAAACAGGATTAATTTGGGGGAACGCCCTATGTGGCACACACGAAACAAGAGTATACAACTTGAAGTTAAATAGTTTAATGCTTTTAAAATCCGCCTGATTTCTCAAAATATGCGGGAAAATAGAGGCTTTATGTTGAAATAGCCAGCAATTTGAGTAGGATATACGATTCCAGAGATAACGGGATAATATTGTAACGGGCTGGTTACGGTTACGTAAGTAGGTAGACAGAGTTACATAAGTAGGTAGGAGCCACATGGCTACATACACAAAAGTAGGTACAGGCACACGGCTAGCGTGTGCACTGTTGTCATTATCTGCTTGGATGGAAGTGGGGAGCCAGACCCATTTCAGCCAATCAGGCACCGACTTAGATTTGAGTGGTTCACAAAGAGAACGGGAGCTCCCGCTCCCGTTCCATAAATAAACAGAGTTAAATTTGCCCCAAACCTGACACTTGGTTCTACTATTGCGAGCTTCCTCTTGCATCTATAGTGTACGCTAGTGACGGTACTTCTTACCCCGTTACACCTGGTAGCACTTCGTAGTCCTTCCAATGACCAAGTTCGAGATGAGTGAAGGCACGCCGTCGGTGGCTTCAGCGATGACGCTGGAGCACACGGCGTTTCCCCACCTCACCACTATTGAGTGGTAAGCGCTACACCGCCTCGCGGCGGTGTCCGGAGAGTTCGTCGTCACGTCGCTGCTGAGCTCAGCGACCCCCGACCAACAGCGCCAAGCCATCCAAGAATTCATGGAGCGCGAGCTCGCCGAAGCGAAGCGACGAGTACCAACTCCCTCGCACTCCTCACGGAACGACGCCGTGAAGATGGAAACGTCGACCTACTCCGGCGCCGGACAAGACCGGCTCCCACTGAACCGTTGGTTCCGCGAGATCGACATCGCAATCGCTTCGAGGTTGATCGAAGCGCCGACGGCGAGAGTCAACTTCCTGTTGTCTCGCCTCTCCGGAATGGCCAAGGAGTGGGCCCTTGGCAAGCTCGTCGTCGACCGAGACGCGTTTCCGACTCTGGAGAGTCTCCAGAGTGACCTCCGACTCGCGTTCGAGCCTCCGCAAGACGAGTCGCGCACGCGTGCGACGTTCTTCGCCCTTCGGCAGGGCAAGATGTCCATGCGCGACTACGTGCAGAAGACCCGACACCTGGTTTCGTGCATCGTCACGAACCCGATCGACGTTGCCTCTCAGGTGCACGTCTTCATCTTCGGGATGCGTGAGGGTATGACACGGTACTGCCTCACGCGAGCGGAGCCGTCGACACTCGAAGCTGCGTTCGCACTCGCGCTGCGCGAGGACTACACGGTCACGTCCTCCTACGCGCGAGCGCTGACGCCGGACGCTCGGGCCTCCGCGCCCGAGCCCATGGAGATCGACGCCATCGATGCCAACCGCCCGCGCGACGGTCGTCCACTGGTCTGCTACCGCTGTCGCAAGTCCGGTCATCGCGCAGCGGTGTGTCGCGCGCCAGCTCCAGTCCTGGCAAGCGCTGAAGTCGTCGGCGAGGTCGACTACAATTTCCCGACCGCTCTTCCAAAAAACGGTCGGGACCAGTAGGTGCGGGGCGCCCTACTGGCTGGAACGGAGGTCCGGGCCCCCCCGGTGGCAACCCGACCTCCTAGCCCCCCCCCCCCCCGTGCTTTACGCACACTTCAATGCCACCAGCACGAACGGCGACTCGAGACTGATCCTCATCAGTCTCCACGTCGCCGGCGCGGAGAGTCCGCTCCGCGCGTTGCTTGACTCCGGGGCCACGAACAACTTCATTCGTGACGACTGCCTCGCTCTCCTCCCGTCGCATGTGCGCGTGCGGGAGGGACCGGGCGAGATCGTCGTGAAGTTGGCTGACGGTAAGCCCCACCGCGCTCCGCGGCGGGCTGTGTCGTTGGCGTACGCCTTCGACGGCTTCTCCACCAACGACGACTTCTTGGTGATCGAGCTGAACTACGCCTTCGACTGCATCTTGGGGATGCCGTGGCTCGCTCGCTACCAGCCGGAGATCGACTGGTTAGCCCGTTCAGTTTGCCGACGTGTCGGCTACGACGTCAGTGAGGTGTTCACTCACCTACTCGTCGCCCCGTCGCGTCACGTCGCAGTCGTGGATCGGACATCCACGACACAGCCCCCACCACGAGAGAGCGACGGCCCTCGCTGTGTGGAGTGCGCGGCCTCCGTCATTGGTCCAGTCAGCAACCCGCCCTCGCGAGCGCGCGAGGGTCTGAAGAGAAACACGGTCGAGCAGTGGCTCCCGTACGAGAACTACGCGGTCGAGCAGGGGCTCCCGCACGTGAAGAACGCGGTAGAGCAGAGGCTCCCGCCTGTGCTGAACGCGGTCAAGCAGAGGTTCCCGCATGTAAAGAATGCGGTAGAGCAGCGGCTCCCGCTCGAGAATGCGACGGTCGAGCAGCGTCTCCCGTTCGCTGATGATTCCGTCGCGCAGCAGGACCTGCGCGACACCGGCATGGTCGAGACCGAGCTCCCATGCCTAGAGGAGGGTGAAGTGTCATCCAGCGAATCCTCATCCAGCGAGACTTCGGCCTCGAGCAGTGGCTCGAGGCGACTGCGGAAGTCCAAGCGCAACCGATCCGGACGCCGCCGTCTGCGCCGGAGGTCTACCGCGGTCGACCAGGCTCCGTCGAGCGAGATCCTCAACGTTGTCGAGTATTCGGAGGACTCCCCGAATCAGGTTCGCACGATCGAGGTGGCGAATCCTCCCACCGACGCGGCGACCATCACGCGGCTTCCAGGCCTCTCCTGGAAGCATTTCCTGCGCGACCTGAAGGCCGGTGAGATCGAGCAAGTCTGTCTCCTCACCGGCTCCGACCAACCCGACGTGCTTGCCAACGCAGTCAGCGACGACACCTCGTCGTCGCGACCGAAGGCGGCTGAGCCGAAGACCGTTCGCGAGGCACGCTTCGCTGCGCAGTCTTGACAGGACCTCCAAGACTCGAACAACCCCGTCTACTCGCTCGCACGCGAGTTCGAGGACATCTTCCCCGAGAAGATTCCGGCGGAACTTCCTGCTGAGCGAGGCGTCCGGCACGAGATCGACCTCGTGCCCGGGTCGAAGTACTGCGTGACGCGGCAGTGGCCACTGCCGCGGGATCAGGTTCAAGCCATCGATGATTTCTTCGAAGGCCGCCGCAAGGCTGGCCACGTGCGAGAGAGTATCTCTCCGCACTCGAGTCCGACGTTCTGCCGTGAAAAAGGCGACTGGCGGGTGGCGCATCGTCCACGCGTTCAACAAGTTGAACGACGCCACCATCCCCGCGCAGACGCCTATCCCCCGGAAGGACATGGTCCTCGACACCATGTCAGGCAGTGTCATCTACAGCGCGATCGATCTGACAGACGGCTTCTATCAGATCCTGATGAGAGAGAGCGATATTCCTCTCACGGCCGTCAGCACTCCCAGCGGCATGCTCTGGGAGTGGCTCGTGATGCCGCAGGGTTTGAAGAACGCGCCGGCCACCTTCAACAGGATGGTTTCGCATGTGCTGCGTCCGCTCCGTGCTTTTGCACCGAGCTACTTCGACGACATCTTTGTGCACAGCCGCGCTGAGGACGGCCTCAGCGCCGTCGACGTACATCTCCGGCATCTGCGCAAGGTTTTCGAGAAGATGCGCGAGAACAAGTTGTATGCAAACCTCAAGAAATGTGTATTCTGTGCGCCAGAGATTCCGGTGTTAGGCTGCTACGTCAGCAAGAGCAGCGTGCGCGCCGATCCTGAGAAGATCTCGTCGATCTGTTCTTGGCCAACGCCCAAGAACCAGACGGAGCTGGGTCAATGGCAGGGCCTCGCGAATTACCTTCACAAGTACACGAAGGATTACGCCGGCCTGATCCAGCCGATGTCTTCGCTGCTGAAGAAGGACGTGGCATGGAACTGGCGTTCTGAACACCAGGACGCATTCGACGCCGTGAAGAAGAGCCTCGCGTCTGCGCCTGTCTTGATGCTGCCCGACACGTCAAGACCCTTCCACGTGGTGTGCGACGCGAGCGACTTCGCCATCGGTTGCGCCCTCATGTAGTTTGATGCTGAGGGCCGTGAGCGCATCGTGAGGTATCAGTCACGACAGATGAAGCCGGCGGAGAAGAACTACCCTGTTCACGACAAGGAGCTCCTCGCGATGCGCTACGCTCTGATCAAATTCAGAGTGTACCTCCTCGGTGAGCAGACATTCGCAGTTTACACGGATCATGCTTCGCTACGGACGGCGATGAAGAGCCCGCATCTCTCTCAGCGCATGGCGCGATGGCTCTCGTTCTTTGCCGAGTACAACTCCGTCGTGCATTACAAGCCGGGCAAGAATAACATTCTTGCCGACGCGCTGTCCAGACGACCCGATTACGATCCTCGGCGCTTGACGCGTCATCAGGATATCCCTGACGACGATGACGACGATGATGACTGCGCGACCTGCGTGACGCTGGGCATCAACGCCACAGTGTCAAGCCCCGTTCTGCCGCTGCGTCAGCATATTGCTGACGCGTACGAAGAGGATGCCTTCTACGCTGCCATCATCCGGTATCTGCGTAATCCAACAGCAGACACGCTCGCCAAGTTGACGCGCCCAACGCGTGACGCGATCACGCGTTATGACCTCGACGGTGATCTTCTGACGTACGCCATCGACACATTCGACACGCCGCGTGTCGTCATCCCCGCGGATGACGACCTTCGTGCTCGTCTGGTGCACGAGTACCATGATGCACCCGCCGGTGGTCATCTCGGGCGCGAGAAGACGTTCGCGGCGCTCTCACGTGACTTCTTCTGGCCTCGCATGTACAAGTGGATACGGAAATGGGTCCGTTCCTGCGAGATCTGCCAGCGTGTGAAGCCTGCAGCGTCCAAGCAGGCTCCGCTTCGTCCGCTTCCCATCGCCACGAGCGCGTGGCGATCTGTCAGCATGGACTTCATCTTCGGCCTTCCGCGTGACGCCGAAGGCCGCACCGGTGTCCTCGTCTTTGTGGATCGCTTTAGCAAGATGGTCCATCTTGCTCCAGTCGCGGCCGAAGTGACAGCCGACGAGTCGGCCGAGTTGTTCCTCGACCTGGTGTTCCGGCACCACGGCCTGCCGGAGTCCATTGTCTCGGATCGTGACCCCCGCTTCACATCCGCGTTCTGGACGCGGCTGTTTGCGCTGCTGGGTACCCGCTTGCTTATGTCCACGGCGGCCCATCCAGAGACGGATGGGCAAACGGAGCGTGTGAATCGCGTCCTCGAGGATGTATTGCGTAGCTACGCAACGTCTTTCGCCTCTTGGAGTTCCTTCCTGCCGATGGCCGAGTTTGCACTGAACAACTCGACCCACGCGTCGACAGGCCTGACGCCGTTCTTCGTAAACAACGCGCGGCACCCGCGCGTTCCGGCTCTACTGGCCGTCCGAAGTTCGAATGCAGCAGCGGTCTCCACTCTTAGTGGGGAGTGGCACCGACATCGAAGTCGGCGCAGGATTCGAGCGAACCCCCGTGCCCCAGCCGGTCAAGCCCAACACTCGAGACGCCACAGTCGAGGGCCACGCCCTTCATGGCGTGGCATACGAGGATGCCTTCGCCGTCGACGTGGCTTCGCCCACCACGTCCGCCGTGGCTAACTTCGCCCCGGCAGCAACTCCGACGCCCATCGACTCTGCAGCAGTGTCCGAGTTCCTACTGCATCGTCGAGCCGCCACGCGGTTTGTGCGTGACGCGCTCCAAGCTGCTGTGGATCGACAGAAGGTGAATGCAGATCGACGGGGCCGGAAGAACATGTCGTCCATCCGGCGAGGCGAGCGAGTACTTTTATCCACGGACGGCATCCAAGGCACGGCTGTGACGAACTTGGGTGCGAACAAACTCGCTCCACGCTTTATTGGACCGTTCAAGATTTTGAAGGTTATTGGTGATGCCTATACACTAGATATTCCTACTGCGATGCGACTGCACCCGACGTTTACGTCGGGCGCCTCAAGCCCTACGTTCCTGCGACGATCCCTGCCCCGGAGGCCGAGCGTCCGCGGCCGGTGCGCAATCAGAACCGCCTTGCTGTCGACGCTGACGCCGAGTCGGCAAGGGCCCTCGCTCCTCACGCGAGGACGTCGCCGAGCGTGACACGAGCGACTCCAAGTGACGAAGCCACTTCGACATCACGCGCCGCACCTGCTCCGATCGAGTCGCAGCAGTCTTCGCAGCCGCAGTACGCTCGCGCACAGGCTCAGAGAGGTTCTGAGCCTCCATCGCGCCGCCCCTCGCCTGATCCGTCCCCTGCTCGTTCGTGAGGCGCTCCGAGTGACGTGTCGATTCGGAGCAGCAAAGCCCCTCGACAGTCGCCGAAACCGCCGAAACTGCCGAAACCGGCGACCCTTCAGAGGCGTGGCTCTGAAGCGACGCCCCGCCCCTACGAGACGACCTTTCGCCGAGATGGTCCGCCCCCGCTTGTCGATGCGTCAGGCGCTCGGCGTTGGATTGCCGAGCGCATCGTGGATCGCGAGACGCGCAAAACTCGCGCATCGGACACGGCGTCAGCTTCCCGTCGAGCGCGTGCGACCGAAACGCACTATCGGGTCCGCTGGCTTGGATTCCCGCCAGCGGAGGACACGTGGGAGCCTCGTGAGCGTCTGATGGAGGACATCCCAGACATCGTGAAGGAGTACGAGGCCACCCTCGCACTGATCTCCGACGACGACGGCTCGGAAGATGATCATGACCTCGTGAGCGCCATCGCTCACGAGTATTCGCGGCGCGAGTCCCCGGGCGACGGCGACGCCATCGCGACCGGCATCAGTGATGAAGCTCCAGCGAACAGCCGCGACGCGAACAGTCGCGGCGCGTACAGCCGCGACCCCAGCGATGACGAATACGCCGCCAGGAGTGTTGACATGGACTTTTTTAACAACCACGTCGTTGGCTACGAGGTCCAGCGCTCGTAGCGCCATGCTCCCCTCGGCCTGCACTTGCATCGCGCGCGCCTGAAGGTCTTGATGCCCCCGTGAAGCGCCCGACTCGGCTGCACGTTGCCGAGCGGTTCCCGACGACGCCATGGATTGAAGATTGAGCGCGCAGCACCTCCGCTGCGCGCGCCCGTTGTCCAGTTCGTCTCTTCAATCACTTCCCGCTGCGCCAGCACTCACCGTGGGTGAGTGCAACTTTGAGAGGCGGGTGATGTAACGGGCTGGTTACGGTTACGTAAGTAGGTAGACAGAGTTACATAAGTAGGTAGGAGCCACATGGCTACATACACAAAAGTAGGTACAGGCACACGGCTAGCGTGTGCACTGTTGTCATTACCTGATTGGATGGAAGTGGGGAGCCAGACCCATTTCAGCCAATCAGGCACCGACTTAGATTTGAGTGGTTCACAAAGAGAACGGGAGCTCCCGCTCCCGTTCCATAAATAAACAGAGTTAAATTTGCCCCAAACCTGACACTTGGTTCTACTATTGCGAGCTTCCTCTTGCATCTATAGTGTACGCTAGTGACGGTACTTATAACCCCGTTACAAATATGGTGTGGAGATTTGGTCGCGGCGCGGTAGCTCTGTTGCCCATACCGCCACCGCCAAACCTTTCAGTGAAAGGCTGTTCTGGGTTCTGATTGGTGGATTACATTTCCCGCGATAGAGTGGCATGGAACTCGGTAGTGACAAAAGCCTTGGCGGGCCATAATAAATACACGACCGAGGCTAAATACGCCGACTTAGTATTGTGAATTCCGGCTAAATTTAGACATTCCGATCGGTTCGCTGAATCGCTCACATACAATTTCCAAGTCATTAGCTGAATCGCCGTCAGGCGATTTCATGGCTTCACTCGTACTTAGCTGAAAGTGTATACGCCAGAGTATACGCGGGGCGATTGGGGACCGATCGATTCAATCAATCGGCCGGCCAAATTTTGAGTAGAACCCACAATAATAGGTGCGATCCGTCGTACCTAAGTGGAAGCCTCGGTCGTACTCAGTGGTGCATTGGTGTAATCACGGTCATCATTGATGAGTGTACAGGAGTCGCCACATCGAGATTCGTTATACTAGATATTTGAATGTAGGATTAGGATTAGCTAGAGGATGATGTGCAGAGGCTCTCTGAGCCTCTGAATACTCATAATAAATCAGCAGTTTTCCCCCCAAGTCTTCAGAGGTTAAGTCCGACTCCGGTAAGTGTTAGCTAGCTTATTGTAGTGCCTGGATACGCCTGGCTTATTATAGCGGCCGAAAATGATGACACCTCGACCCAGCGAAAATCACAGGTGGCCAATTCGGCATGCAACAACTCTATAAATACTTACTCAAATCGAGCGCGAAGGGTGTCGCCGTTTAGATCACTGTCTTGTTGATATCATCCGCCCCTCCCGAAGCAGCACTTCGCAACGACAAACTCACCAGGAGGACCAAGAGACATCAACACTCTCCAGCATAGGAAACCCTAGTCGTGAAGGTAAATAGCTACTTCGTCATAGAAGCCGAAGGCGGCCGAAGGTGGCCGAAATAACGGGCGGGGCTCGCGACAATATGCAGTGGGTGCAATTAGCTTGGGTTTGAGCACCAGTCAAAGGGTGCTGATAGTGTGCAATTACAACCCAGGGAGCAAGTTCTTCGCGGTGCGAGTGCAACTTGCGCCTTGCTAGGGTAAACTAGGTTACGAACATGAATGTCAGTTATTTGTATATCGTATATTGTGATTTGCAGATCCCGAAGATGCAGACCCAGATCCGGGAGGACCAGCCTAAATCCCCTGTATGATTTAATAGCCGTGCACACGGTTGGTTACAAAACTCGACCGATCAGCTTGTACTTTCTCTATACACGAGTCAGAATTCCACATGTTGCGCACTATCCACACTTCTTGCCAAATCAAAGCCCTCAGTCCTATAACCCCCTTTCCCCAAAAATCGAGCAGTTTAGACGACTTATTCGGTAGCTCAAAGCAGCCAAACCAAGGCGAATTGGCTATTTTTAACACCATATTCATATGTAATTCGGGTGGTTTTACCACATATCTAAATGTCGTATTAGGTTTTGTTAAATCTGAAGGCTACAGAGCATCATATGCTGAGGTATCATCATTTTCGGCCGCTTTAATAGTGGTATGGCTGTTGGCGAACTAAAGGTTAGTTAACTAATAGTTCACCGAGACCAAGCCTAGAGTAGGCGTGGCCGAGAGGCTAGAGTGGCACTTAGAGTGTCGTTCTGTGTGTGTGGCGGGGGGGGGGGGGGGGGTTAACTCCCCTAGAGTATATTTTACTACCGACCGAGGATTACCTCGGTCCCCTTTCTATTAGGCCTAATCAGCCGGTACCCTTCTATCTGAGGGACTGCAAAAGGGTTGCGCGAAAGCGCTATATTGTATTCTAGCCCTCGTTCGTGACTAGTTAGTACAGGTATTGGGTTGGCCGAAGACAACCTTGGTACACAGAGGCTTATATCCAACCCGGTGTAAGGGGTCGTTCCTGGACCTCAGGTTAGATCCAACTTTTGTTGACCCTTGCGGGGAGACGTGTGTTGTTGGTAGGACTCGTACCGTACGGTAGCGAGATTTTCAGCGTATTCCTACACGACAATAACGTTAAGTACGATGACGCTGAGCCTGGTTTTGAAGTTCAAACTTTGAATTTTTGTTTTGCTTGTGGTTTTCGTGGATGCAGTAAATACGCAAGCGAAAGTTCTAATGTGTTGTATGCTAGTAGCACTGTTAAAGATGAGATCGATGCCTCTAGTAAAAATAAATACGCATACCGCTTCAGTGCCTACGATAGCATCAGGTTGACGTAGCTTGAGGTTGACAACTAGTAGAGAGCGGCGTAGATATGAAGTAGCGAGTAGCTGTGTGTATCCGGTTTCGTACCAAGGTGAGTCTGGCTTCTTCGGCACCACAGTAGGGGGGGGGGGGTTGCCGTGAGAACGGAGGGGGTCTGCTGCGGCGACTGAAAAGGCAAGATGGTGGCCTAAGTCTGTTCGCTATAGTGCTTTGAATAAAATTGACCTTTTCGGCTCAGAATTCTGGGAACCATCCCCTACGGATAGTCCATTGGAAATCTATGGGTGGTTCCGCGATTGAATAATGGACTCAGCACGTATGTCGCGCAGATACTGCGGCTGTGAAGCAGGCGCAGAAATGCGCAATCGCATTTTCATTAAAACGTATGCTACTACACGTGGTGCTCATCGACCAGTATGGCATGCTGTACAATGGCACCGTTCCCTTCATGGGAGCTTCAACCGCATGGCCGCGGCGGGGAAGAAGATGGTGTTGCTTTCCAACACTACGCATCGCTCCTGCGGCCTCCCGATCCAGCTGGGGCCATGGGCTTCTCCGCCGACTTCCAGGGTATCACCGGCGGCGCCACGAATACCTTCTGGGGAGGTGTTACACACACACACGTCCAACACGTTCATCGTCAAGCGCTACAGCAACTTGCTGCGAGCGTACATCAGAGACGCGATGCGGCCGGGGTCGGCGTCGCCGGTAGACCCTTGGCAGCATTTCTATATCGTGCGGCTCGGCGCCGGATCGGTCAAGTTCAGATTCTACTTCTTGAAGGCGCTCGCACAAATGGAGGTGGTCGTTGATTACTGATAGTTTGTGTGTGTGCTTGCGCTGCATTGCTGACAAGTGACTTGTTTGGGTTTTGCCATTAACTGCAGAGTGGGTTCGACTTCCCGCTGAGTTACATCCGCTACAGTATGACGGAGCAGGGATTTCAACTTTTGGAAGACGCACCCGGCGCTGGAGCCGTTCGGTAGCATCGACTTTGCGATCTTCGACGCCACCACCGACACGGAGCTGCGATGAAACCTCGAGAACGCACAGCACCCGCCCTTCGAGTTCGCAGCCTCAAAGCTCATGCCCTTTGCGCATACGATGGGCGTGCTGGAAACATTCATGCACATGTTGCATTACGAGAACGATACCAGCACTACCAGCCCAACCCTACCCTTCAAACTATCCAACTTTTCTCCTACGAGGTATCGTAATTGTGATCTCAGCTAGCAGTCTCAGATTTCTAAAACTTACTACAGTCATTACAGCAATTAGTCTGTGTTCAAAATTAGTCTGTATTCATAAGTAGTCTAGGACATACTAAGGGGGTGTTCCGCACGTACTAATTCCAGCGGATTGGGGCCATTTCCAGCGGAAATTTCACTCCAGCGGATCGCTCAAAACTCTGTGAGCTCCGCGCCTTCGTTCCAGCGGAATGTTGGGCCCAATCCGCTATCCGCTACCTGCCGGAATTCGGGCAGATAGCGGATACATCCAGCGGATCGACAGCGAGCGCCTGCATTAGTACATATTGTTCAAAGGAACCAGACCAATGATAAAATGAAGCATTATAGATCCAATTGATACGAATGGGTAGTTATGGTGCTAGACGACAACCTCGCCGTATCGACCAGCAATAACGATAAGGTAGTCGCTCCACATTGCTGCAGCAATGCTGTCTCTTAGAGCCTTCATTTCGGTGTCGTCTGTTTCATCTAGCTGGCACTCCGTGTCACCATCTTCTTCATCGTCGTGATGGCTAGCACTCGTACCCCTATCAGCAAATTCATCGCGATGGACACGGATGAAGTTGTGGATGGCGAAGGAAGATTGCATGAGCCCCACTTGTTCTTTCAATGGATATGACGTCATAGCTCGCAGAATCGAGAACTTGTGCTTTACGACTCCATACGTCCTCTCGATGACGTTCCTTAGCGATGAGTGCCGTAGGTTGTACAACTCTTCCTTGGTCTGTGGTTTTTGCTGTCCTTCACCAAACTCTTTCAGGTGGTATCGAGTTCCTCTATATGGAGTCATAGTGAAGCTGTTTAGCGCGTATCCCGCGTCGCCAAGGTAATATTTCCCTGAGCATCAACAAGATAATAGTTGTTAACTACAATTACAACTTGCTTTAAATCAAAAACAGATACCTTGAGGAATGCGGAAGTCATGAGCAACAGCATCTTTGAGAACCCGACCGTCGTGTGCGGATCCTTCCCAACCAGCAAGCATGTACACAAATTCCATGGAGAAGTTACAAGCACCCAGCACGTTTAAAGAGCAAAACCCCTTTCGGTTTCTGAAGCGTGGGGCGATTGCGGACGGAGGGATGACAGGGATATGAGTTCCGTCAATAGCACCAATACAGTCCTTGAAGTACGGGAAAATTTCGGTGATTGAATAATTTCACGTGGGGTCTCAGTGCCTGGCAGGGATACCAGATCGGTCCAGCGGGTCTTGATCGCAGCAATGACTTGTCTAACAATCCGGGAAATTGTCGCCGCTCCATGCTGCCACCGATCTTGAGCCTCTTGATTGCTTTTACCTGATAAAATATACAAAAAAATCATCAGTCGCTCTCCACTGCATATATAATTCGTAGATGGCAGCATGTCAGTCTCTTCCAGATAAATCAATAACAGATTAAAGGTTCTAAGACTCATTCTTGCGACTCGGTAAAACCTGACATGGCTACGGCTGTGGATGAGCTCATCGTAGTACATGCCCCCCGTTAACATCGATGTATTGCACGGTTCCTTCGCGTAATGGGCTTGTAAGTACGGGCCTAAAGCTGTGATTGGGCCAGTAAGAAGAAGAGCCTGCTCAATTTCATACTCACTGTCCTCCTCCCCGTCGTCGCTCATGTTGCCAGCGTTCAAGATCAGAAAGTGACGCCTACATATTCGTGACTAAAATGAAAGGTCGCATTCCTTTAAAACGAAACTTTGTTTTGGAGAAAATAGTCGAGGGATTTTATGGGGAGTTTTGTACCGATCTCAGGAGTTTATTTCTAGTTAGGCATTTTGCATGCTGAGGCTCCTTTGCATGTAGAAGTACGGGAGGTTGCCGAGGTATATTCTTCATTTGGCGCGATGCCGTTCGTGTGGACTCCGGAACTAATGGCTCGCTTCATCAACGCTGTTCTTGACCAAGTCGTGCGGTTGGGGGCGGCATACGAGGGCAATTTTAAGAAGGCGGTCTGGAATAGGATTGTATCTGTATTTAACGATGGTTTGCCCGACGCAACGTGTAGAGATCGCAAGCAGCTATCGCGGACCTAAAAACGAAGTACAACGCATTCACGGCGATGAAGAATAACAGCGGGTTTGGATGGGACCCAAGCACAGGCATGCCTACAGCTCCCGACGCAGTCTGGGATGACGTCATTGCTGCACACCCTCAGGCACAAGAGTTCAAGACCAGACCTTTGTTCATGTACGCAGCGGATAGTCGAATCCACTGGATGAAAACAGCGAATTTGCGGAACACCCCCTAATTCTGTTGTTCGGAAACCCAAGGTTCATAATTAGTCTGTCAACAAACCTTCAAAATTAGTCTGTCAAAATCGGGTTCGTCTTGGCGAAGTGGTCCGCTCCATTGCCACGACCCGGGCTCGACTGTATATATGCGGTGATTAGTTGGCATAATCTAGATACGCAAAGGGCTAGCTAGAAATGGTGGTTAGTGTTGATCGAACTTGGCGTACAACGCAGTTGTTCCCGCACTTCCAGAAAAAAATGAAATACCCTGAAGAGTTTGCCGGAAGCGCCTCAACTACAGACACCGTGGTCGTTGGTGAAGAAGCATACAGCGTTTACATGTAAAAGGCTCACGTGGAAAACGAGTAGATTTCTGTATATAATATATAATAATTATAAGCACAGAATCTGTGCTTATTCGTTTCCTGTTCACAATTAGTCTGCGTTCAAAATTAGTATGTGTTCAAAATTAGTCTGTTCGCAGTGAAGACAGACTATTTCTTGAAAGTCAATCTAAAAGTTGCCCACAAAAATTAGTCTGGGGCAGACTAATTACTGTAATGACTGTACTGGGAGCAAACTCCGACGACTCAATGCTCTCAGAAATATCATCGTTACCATCACAGTCAGCATGTTACCTCCTTGACTTGGATTCAAAATCCAATGTATAGCAAGTCGTTCGAGTTTGAGTTGGAGCTGGATCTTCCAGACGTAGTGTCGTCATTCATCTCTTTCGCATTCCTCGGTGCATTCCTGGTCCCGTGCACTTATTCTACCTATGATTATGAGCTCTTCCCCCTAACACCCGCGAGCGGCTTTTGAAGCTCGACGAAGATACGGCAGGATAAATGCAGAATGACGAGGAGTAAACCGCCCATCGCCATGTTTCCTTCCCTCCCGTCAATGATTATCACAGGGGACGGGCCATCTCAGTCATATATCATATTTGCCAGACTATCACATCCAGAAGCGAGTGATATTGGCTCTCACTCGAGAATTTCTAATTCATTCCTCGCCAGGAACATGCCCCCCCCCCCCCCCCCAAAAAAAAAAAAAAATCACGCACCACACTGGCAACTTTACCCGAAACAAAAGTTGGCATCCAGCAGCACTCGGTTGGTCCTAATGTTTTTGGAAAAGTCGTATTGATAAAACACCCGCAATAATAGAGCACTTGTGAAGTTTTTGTCTTGTTCATCCTACATGAGCGCGTACCTCCTATTTCAGTGACCTCAAGTTACACAAAAAGACAAAATGACTTGAAATTTGTATCCATTGATTTGTAAAAATTGCTCTAGATCACTTTCAAATCATTCACAAGCTTTAAAGAAAGTCAGCATCAACTAGAAAAGATGCAGTCACTGACATGTTCATTAGAAAATTGGTGCTCTATCAATACGACTTTTTCCGGTACTTGTGAAGCAATACGCCTTGTAATGCGTCATTAAGCGCTGATACTTTGACTGACATTTCCCTATTTAAGTGCATCACCAGCGCGGTGATGTAAAGCAAAGGACGCTAAAGAACATAGTAAATCACAGACCTTGCATATCGCGATCATACCTAGCCTTCATCGCGCCATCAAAGCTGTACCACGTCTTCTTCTTCAAATCCTTCCCCAGCGGACCCCTCGGGCTGCGAGCACTAACTCCAGGAGGTGTTTCTCCATGTCCAGATCCCACGCAAACTTCATCGCTTGCAATCTCCCTGTGGCTCTGCTGTTCGAACTTGCGACCTTCCCGCTGCTCCGCTCTTTGTCAAATGGTCGCGCGGTGCTCACCACAGAAGTATCAGTTCGGCTCCCTCAGAAGACCGAAAAAGCTATTCTGAGAAAACGCATATTATGGGGGATAATGCGCATTGAGAGACAACGTGTTTGTTGAACATAATACGCATTTTGTGGCTCATATTACGTATTATGTGCTCAACGAACACGACCCGACTTTTTCAAGTATGCTAAAACGGTCTCCAAGACAGTGGATTTACATGTTAGACAGATCTCGCCGAGCTTTGGTCAAGCATGGTCTCGGGTTTCAGTCAGATAAATCATTTTTTGATGATTACCGTTGGGTTGGTAAATCATTTTAAAATATTCTCACATATTGTGCCTTTGGCCATGAAAAACTGTCTTTCTTGTCAGCGGGATAGGGTAACCCCATCAAATTACCGCCACGGAAGTACCGAATAACCTATGTCATCGCACACAGCAAAAGTGAGTGCAGAGACCAGCACATACCTGCCCCGGCTAACTTGAGGAAAACGAACATTCTTGTTCTTAAATGCTGGGAAGGATGCAGTAAGAACGAAAGCTCTAAGAACGTCGTCAAAATTGTCATTTAAACTAAACTCACCGACTGCAGCATCTATCTGTCCGCTCAGGAGAGCTTCTGCTACGATATCACAGTGAATTGGTGGTCAAAAGAGGCTTGTATGCCATGCACGGCCTGCCCTCCTTTCTGAAATTCTATTGGCTAAATGGCATTGTATGCCTTGACATATAGAACGCCTTGACATAGGTTATTCGGTACCACAATAGCCTGTAAATCCTTCCGGAAGCACCCTCATTAGCATTTGCGAAGCCCTGCGAAGGAGAGAAAGCCCGTTTTGGCAGTGTTGAAAGCGGCCAATCGGGCTTTTCAACAGAGGAGATACATTTGTAGGTGCCTACAACGAATGTAGTTGATTGCAAGATTGCCGGCAAAGCAGGGCGACACGACGCAGCTGGGGCTCATAATACTTTAGCTAAGTAGTTGAACGACATTACATGGTCAAAATGTATATATAGCTAGCACAAATACCCGGTAGCTACCCTCTTCAGCAAACGCTTGGAACCTGAAACCTGGAAGATAGTTCGCGGTTCCAGGGAAAATTGCCTTCAGCATGCTCAGTTTTTACCGCGAAAAATGTTCCAAGATTCCCTCGTTTGAGTGACAAAGTTTCAGGCAGCTCAGGGGCTCCCTGAAGCTTGGAACTTGTGAAACCGAATGTGCTCTGGCCATTGAACAACGCAGCAATAAAAGCCATGGCGAGCACCAACGAAGGCCAACATGAGAACAACGCAATCGAGGGGCGTGTAGCATCGTCTTCGGCGCCGCTGATTGACGATCGAAAGCGCAACTGGGCGGAAGAGGCCGTCCTCGTGCTGGTGCGCTCGTGGCGCGAGGTAGAACGAGAGGGGCGACGGGAGGGCGAGAAGGCGAGTCAGTTCACCGAGCGCATTTGCGCCGCCTACAAAGCGGTTGTTAAGGGGTCACCGCGCTCTCCGAAAGCTATCGACGACAAAATGCAGGCGCTAAAGGAGATGTATAGGTTCATATGTGACTCCAATGGCAACCGTATCCAAGGAAGTACGGGCAAGCCAGGTTGGTTCGATTTAACAAAGCAGGAAAAGAAAGAGCTAAGGTATGCGTTTCATTTATTCTTGATATTTGAGTATTTATTCTGGTATATAATGTTGTTGTCATCTACCTAGGACGTACCACCGTATCAAGAGTCCTAACATTAGCCAGCGCGTGTTCGACGCCATGGACAGCTTTTTATCCGGCCAGTCCGACACGTCCCCGCTACGCTCGTCGTTTTCTGCCTCTGTAAGGCTTGCTGCTGAAGATAATCAGTGTAGCAGCCCTGACGCGCTGTTTGGTGCCGACCGTGATACCGAAAACACGGAGAAGGACCCCCACAACACGGGCAGAAAAAGCGGTAAGCGAAAGCGCGCAGACAAGTACGAACAGCTCCGCGATGTGCTCGAGGAGCGCTCTCAAATTGTGCTCGCACAAGCAAGGGAGCTGCACGACCAAGAGCTTCGTGAGAGGCGCCAGCAGCATTCTGAGCATATGGCCTTGCTACGGGAGTTCTTGGGTGTTTTCCAGCGTTCCAGTGGCTCCAACGACAAGTAGATAAAGGACGGAATTTATTATCGTTAACAATACCGATAAGTATACCACTCCTTAAGCTTTTCTCGTAAGTTACCATCTAATGTAACTTCGGGCTCTGCTTCAGGTTGCGGGTATGTGTCGTCGTATTCTCTCAAAATGCGCTGCTTCTCTATTTCATCGATGCGAAAAGTGTCGTTGTGGTCCATCAGAAAGTTTTGCAAAATGCAGAGCGCGTATACGATGTCAGGCGCAATACTAATGTCGAGGCGTATCCCGGACAGTAGAATTCTCCAACGACACTTCAATTGTCCAAATGCGCACTCTACTCGGTAGCGGTTGTGACAGAGCCTTCTATTGAGCTTTTCACAAACCAAGCTGTTTGTTTCTGCCAATTCAAATGTCGTAACGAGATAGCTCGTATTTTGATACCCTGAATCCCCCAACAAGAAGAGCGGGATGCATGCTGACGTGTCGTCGCCCGTTGGAACTGTCACGACGCCGGACTTGGCCGATAGCTCAGGGAACACCGAGCTCAACGCGCTGTTCCGGAATACGCGACTGTCGCCTACACGTCCAGGCCACTTGCAATCAAGGTCAGAAAACCTCCCTTTCCAGTCCACTACAGCTTGCAGCACCACGCTGTACCATCCTTTCCTGTTGTAGTACATCTCACCACCATCGAGTGGCCTGCTAACAGGAATGTGAGTGCCGTCAATGCAACCGGCAATTTGCGGAATCCCACATTGGTCTGCAAACGGAGCCGTACACAGCGTTAACGGCGGAAAACGTATCAATCCTAGCAGCTTTTCACAAATAATTGTCACCACTTCTCGCATAATACCGGAAATCGTAGATGGTCCAATGCCAAAACGATCCCCTGTGATCTCTAGTGTTGTGCCCTGAGCACAGTGAAATAGAAAAACAGCCAAGCGTAGTGGTGGCAGCACCGCGTCTGGTGCTCTCCGCTGGACAGGGTAGAAATGTGGGCAGACCTTGTGTGCCAACGCCGTGATCGTTGTGCTATCCATACGAAAAATTGTGCGCATAGATCCATCGAAAAAAACGCGAGAGGAGAACAACATCTTGGCCCAATGTGAGCTTCGCTCCTTCGATAAAATCTCACGGTCTTCGGGCTCGGCAAAATCGGCGATCACTTCTATTTCAGCCTCATAGGATGCATGTAACATAGAAATCACTTGGTTGGTAAGTGGTCATGGTGCTCTCAAGCCTTCGGTGAGCAGGAGTAATGCCATAGCTGCGTCCTTCATGATCACTTCACAGTACCGGGCAGCAACACCGACACGGGCAACGACTCGGACGCTGGCAGCGCCACCGAAAGGGACACAGGCAGCAACTTGGGCTCAGACACTGGCAGCAACTTGGATGCCGACTGCGCCACCGACACGTACGCTAGCAGCGACGTGGGCGCTGGCAGGGACTTGGGCTTCAGCAGCGCCACCGACTCAGGCAGCGCCAGCGACTTGGCCTCGGGCGGCGAGTTGGACCGCGCGACCGACTTGGGCTCGGACGGCGACACGTACGCTTGCAGCGACTTGGGCTGGGGCGGCGACTAGGGCGCCGGCAGGGACTTGGGCTCGAGCGGCGACACGTACGCTTGCAACGACTTGGGCTCGGACGGCGACTTAGGCGCCGGCAGGGACTTGGGCTCGGGCAGCGACTTGGGCGCCGACAGGGACTTGGGCTCGGACGGCGACACGTACGCTTGCAGCGACGTGGGCTGGGGCGGCGACTTGGGCGCCGGCAGGGACTTGGGCTCGAGCGACGACACGTACGCTTGCAACGACTTGGGCTCGGGCGGCGACTTGGGCGCCGGCAGGGACTTGGGCTCGGACGGCGACACGTACGCTGGCAGCGACGTGGGCTGGGGCGGCGACTTGGGCGCCGGAAGGAACTTGGGCTCGGACGGTGGCCCGGGCGCTGGCAGGTACTTGGGCTCGGGCAATGTTGTAGACACCGACGCAGACACTTCAGGGTGTGGAGAAGCGATAAGCTCTGTCGTGAGGTCTGTTACTGCTAAACTTTATGAGAATATGAATGTTCTAGAATCTTACTGTTCCAGGTGAATTTACCTGAAGTGCTTCGAAAAACTGCATCTTGGAATTTTTTTTGCAGGTTTCAGGTTCCAAGTTTGCTGAAGAGGGCCAGTGCTAGGTAGGTATTGTGCCTTTCCAAACAAATGGCCAATCGTACTGCAAAAGGTAGTTCCTAAGCAGAAGAGACTAGGGTTCTTGGTAGGATTTGCGATGTAGATAGCTAGGATTTATCATTGTGTCTGACTGATGCCAAGATCCTATGTAAGGGCTCACCTTGATCTAAAAGGTACTTTTAAGCAATTAAGGTCTGCATGGCCATTTTTCGCCGGCCATTTGCTCCTACGAATGAGCTGCTGCTCAGCCACCTACCATTTTCGCTCTTGTAACATGGGGCATACTATTGTACTCGACAGAAGTGATTGGACCCAAAATTATAACCGCCCGCGGCAGCGGCATAACTCGGCGGGCGCGCAGCGGATGAGGCTATAAGTAGTATAAATAGATTGGTGAGGGCGTTGAGCATCTACTTAGCAACTAGTCGAATCTCAGCGATGGCAACCACGACGCCCACGCTCGAGAAGGTGTCGCCCGGTCAGAAGAAGTACGTCGCAAGGTGTTTCACCTTCATGGCCACTGTGAAGGAACGAGGAATCTTTAAAGGCCACAAGACCCGGGACTTGGTAGCTGAGTGTCTTGGCAACGCTCATGGCACAGTCACGACGTTCATGATGGAGTACAATGCGAACAAGGAGACCAGCTTTGAGGTGAGTTCCAGCTTTCTTGCCGCTAGCAAGTCTTAGCATATAATATAGTTAACCTCTATAAATATATATGTGCATGTGAGAGAAAACTGATGGAAGCAAAAGACAAACTCTAGCTACCTCTAATAACGCATTTCAGATCATCTCATTTACACATCAGTGTTCGAATCCCTCTGTCGGATCGTTTTGGCAAAGTTGGATTTTCTCGTGAAATCCCAGCTGGTTTTGACTGTCGGCCAATGAAACAAGCGCCTGAAGATCAACCCGTTTCCCGGAACTTTGGCTATGTCTGGATGGTTTTTTCAAACGTCTGTTTGAGCCACAAGGACTGTGAAATCGAGTATTCTGACCCCATTTTTGAAATCTAGACGTGCGACAACCCCCTATATCTAACTGTTGCTATAGGATTTTGGTCAATTACCTCTCATAATGAATGGCTACATTTGGGTCCAATGACTTCTGTCGAGTACAATAACTTTAATGACCAACAGACTGTCTTTTATTGGGAGGTCTTACGTAGGGCCTCTGCTCCTACGCAGACCTTAAATATGAGGGCATAATGTTTCTAAAGTCCCCTGAAGGCTCAAGATTCTTTATTTATATTGTGTCTTTCTGTCTTCTTGAGTCAAGAAGACAGAAAGACACAATATAAATATTGAACTCACAGGAGCTAATCGAAAATTCGGTTTTCTCCGATGAAAATCAAAAGTCATATTTAGCTATACTTGTGAAGGGTGTATTTTTGTTTGTGGACCACCCCATTTTGTTCAAGCCCGCAAGTCTCCGCAACAATGGCAGACGCTGAGCACTCTCCTCGCTCCACTGTCGCCGACGACGACGCCCCAGGCGCCGAGAACGAGTATGGACTGCAGGACCTAGCGCGTCTGCCTCTTCTGGAGCAAGTTCATCGGTTATTCCACGCCATCCAGCACAAATACCCGTACAAAGAGGTGCTAAAACTCGCTAAACCCCTCTCTCATCTCCTCCACCTCTCTAACGCTCTGTATACCCCCAGACCAATGCGTGGAAGTCGCTGCCTCTGGACCAGAAGAAGAAGATGCTCAACTACATCCGAGAGAAGCGTCAGCGCAAGGTTCAAAGCGACGCAGAGGCCAAGTCAGAGGCCGACGAAGCCAAGAGCGCAGAGGAACTGCCGACTGTAGACCCGGCAACGGCCGTCAAGTCCGACCCGTACCTGAAGATGCTGCAGCAGAGGACGCTCCGCTCGGCGGGTCCCGTGGTAGACGCAGCAGCGCTACCCAAGCACCCGAACAGCGCCTACGTCGCTCCGGCGGAGGTGCCGCACTACAAGCCCAAGCACAAGCCGCGCTGGCAGGTCGCGGAGGGAGAGTTCTTCGAGGAGATATGTGCGTGTGGAGTGAAGCATGAGGCTGACAAGAAGGGCAAGAAGGCGTCGCTGCTGCTGCACACCATCAGCTCCATGATGAGCACGTTTGGAGACAGCACGCAGTCCTGCGTCACGACTGTGGAAGAAGTGCAGGCGCTGGGTAAGGCGGTGGCATTATTTTTTTACATCTTGGTGGTGGTGGTTTGACTGATTGGTGGATGGATTGGCGTGGGTGTAGTGGGCGACCACATGCGGAAGGCTTTAGGCTCGGTGAACCCGGAAGTGCTGACAGCTTCGTCGTGTCTGAGGGTAAGTTGCGCCGGTTGGCAACGTGTGCTTTTGGTGCTAATTTGTGTTGATGTGGCGCTTTGGCGTAGACACTGGTGGAGATCTTCGAGGAGGAGGCGATTTATTACGGACGTTGGAGGGAGTTCCGTGGGGAGACGAAGCACGAGGAAAACGAACTCGAGGACGTCGAGGAGGAGGAACTTGCGGAGGAACTGGATTTGTTTGCTGTGTCTGAGACGGAAGACGTGTTTAACGAGGCGTTTCTGGTACGAAGCTGGAATCGATAGTTTCTCCGAGGATCTTTACTAACTACAGACAATTGTTTGTGTACGCGTAGGAACGGATACGTTTCGCTGACGAGCGCACCAAGACGATGGACTGGTCCATCTACGATGTGTTTGCAAGAGGTCGGAAACTGAACTTTATGAACAACAAGGCACAGCAGTTTCGGCAATGGTTGGATCTCGGAAAAATCTCGCGGGCGTCACTCGAGTTTCTCAACTTCGTTGCTTATCACAAGTACGTGGTGTATTTTTTTCTGTAGCAAAGCATGACATTAGCATCATGAGTGCTCCTATTAATAACGCTGCATAACGTTGATGCATCTTTGTCTCCCTTAGCATTGGCCGGTTAGTCGAGTTGGCGATCAAGAACCGGACAGGTGGAGAGCTCAAGCAACTCGAGACCCCTTTGCTGAGAGACGACATTGAGTAAGTGTTTTTACGGTCTCCTCACTCCTCCATGTCACTAACGTAATTCATTCAACTCCGTCAGGTCGGTGGCGCTCACGTTCCTCCCAGCCCAGCCCCTGCCAAAGCTCATTGACCGCGCCCGACCGCCGCCCACGAAAACTCGACGCGTTGGCGTAGATGCCAAGGTTCGGATATCCTCCGATGCAGCAGCTTCAACAACATCAACAGACGGCTCAAGCGCAACAAACATGAAACCTACAGTCGCAGCTTCTATCGTCAACGCCAGACCGACGAGACTGAAGAGATTGCGATAATTGGACGACATGCATGACGCACGATAGGATTGTCCACCGTCGAAAAAAATCAATCTTTTAGCTACACATTGCGTCTGTAAAAATCCCCGCTGTATCCTTTTCAAGTCACACTCCAAGTGCGGCACACCGCGTCTTGGTTACATAGACGTGCTCTCCGACGTTCCCTCCATCATCGCCCGAGCTTGAAGCCGTCATTTGGCGACAAGACGCCCGAGACGATCATCGGCACGCGTCACAGGCCCCCAGTACCCCACCCACCTCACTCCAGATCCCATACACGACCATGGCGCCCGGCATCGAGGCGTGCGGCCCGAGCGTGCGCGAGTTCTACGACGGCATCTTCCACTCGCCCATCTACGCCGAGCACCACCGCGTGTGCTGCAACGTGGGCTTCCACCCGCGGGGCGACACGCACGTCAACTCGAGCGCCGCGGCGGTGGCGGCCGTCGCCAGCGCCAACGTGAGCGGGGACGCGCCCATCAACCAGTTCCAGGCGCACTACCCGGCCGACCGCTTCCAGCTGCAGCTCTACGACTTGCTGCTGGACGTCGACGCCGAGCACGAGGCGCGACGCGACAAGGCGTTCACGGTGCTGGACTTGGGCTGCGGCGCCGGCGGCGGCCTGTGCGAGCTGCAGACGCTGTACCCCAAGGCGGAGGTGGTGGGGCTGGACCTGTCTGCCCAGGCGCTGGAGCGCAGCAAGGAGGTGTGGAACCGCTTCACCGAGCAGGTGCCCGAGTTCCAGGAGCGCACGCTGAGACTGTACCACCACTCGTGCGAGAGGATGAAGGGTCTGCTCACCCATTCAGTGGACGTCGCTGTGGCGGTGCAGAGCTTGCAGGAGGTGCAGAACCTCGGCCGAGCAGTGAACGAGATCGCGCGGGTGCTTAAACCCGGTGGGTTATTGTTCGTGGCCGACTTCATCCCGCCGGACGTCGCGGCCGACCACTTGGAGCACTCACTGCTGTCGCCCATTTCGTCTGCGCAGAACAAGGCGCCGCTGTTTGACATTGTACAGGAGCAGTTGGTGTCGTACGAGGCCGCCATGGGCGCCAAGCTGAGCTCGAGAAGCACCAAGGACTTGATCCACCAATTCACGCCGCGGGAATTCCACTCAGAGCTCGAGGCCTTCTTCTTCGTCGAGCACTCGCCGTTGTACGAGCTGTTGCGGCGGGACCAGATGGGGTACAGATTGCTGTGTCTGCGGAAGACGGACGAGTGCAGCACTGATGAAGAGGAAGATATTCATCATGTGAGCGAGTGGGTTGGAGACGCCGCTGGCTACTCGTCGGACGAGGAAATTCAGGACGACGACGCACCAAACTACTACCCGTACCAGGAGTTTTTCCCGCAGCTCGAGATTCTCAAGGACAACTACAACGTCATCTTGGAGGAGATGATGGCTGTGCAGCAAATAGCGACGTGGCCATTCTGGCCAGAGAAACACTACGCTGAAGGCGACAGCGAGTGGCGCGTGTTCCCGTTCTGCTACACCTTCCCGGCTTATGACGCCACCAAGACGACGTGGGTGGCCCCCACGTGCTCCATGTGCCCACGCACAGCGGCTCTCCTTAAGAGTTTGCCGGGCATTCGCACCGCACTCTTCTCAAAGCTCGGGCCGAACACGACGCTTACAGCACATCGAGGCTGGGCAGACCTAGCCAACCACGTCCTGCGCGTCCACTTTCCGCTCGTGGTGCCCACGCTCCCAACCGGAGCTCCTTGCTGCGCTATGGTCGTGGGCGGAGAGACCACCTACCACGCCGAGCGCGAGTTCATCGTGTTCGACGACAGCAAACTGCACTACGCCTTCAACCATCACCCCGACAAGACGCGGCACGTGCTCATCATCGACTTCTATCGTCCAGACGAGCTGCCGAGGGGGCGTGCTCGCGGCGGTCACTCCGATGAGCTGGACGAGTTCATCGAGACTTTCGGCCGGCAGCCGCTGCTCAGCGGCAATGAGGAGAACTGAGAAACTAAAACCACTGATGATACAAGTGGGGGGAGCGGGTCGCGTGCGTGAAAACGTCGCTCTTCAATTCCTCACCCCTGCTTAATCTTAATGTTAAATAAACCTGTCCATACGTCAGTCAGATGAGCACAACAACAATAAAGTCAGCTCATATCCACCACATGAGGCCACACCCATACGCCACGTACATCCAGGAAGCGCGCGCACGTCGGGCACGTCCGCGTTGACGATGGCGGTGAGTCCGAGGTTGGCCAGCGCACCTCGGATCACGCCGCAGGGGAAGACCAGGAAGAGCAGCGCCATCTCCCTCGTCTCCTGTTCCGTGGCGGCGGAGATGCCCGCCAGCCAGCGGAAGCTCAAGTCCTGCACCACGAACACGCCCCGGTGGTTGGTCTGCAGCTTGTCGATCTGCTTCTTGAAGATGGCGATCCAGAAGTCCTTGCACACGAACTTGATCACGTCCAGCGGCTCCAGCATGCGCGGCCGGTCTCTGGCCGCGCGCTCGGCGAAGCGGCAGCCCACGTCGTAGCCCATGGCCTCCAGCTTGATGATGACGGCTTCACGGTGCGCCGCCTCCTCCTCGGGCGTCGGCGTCGCGCCTTCCGCCTGCCACGGGTACCGCTGCAGCTGCAAAAATCACGTTAGACAACATACACACAGTGGTAGGTCTACATACACAGTTGGACTTGGCTGGGGGGCTCACCATGGAGCGTACGATCTCGCCGTAGAGCTGCTGGAAGCAGCCGTCCGCCACCTCCTTCATCTTTATCAGGCGAATATTCAAGTGGGTAACGTTAGTGTGCACTACACAGACAATAATAGTATGTGCGCCACTTTATTTAGTGTTCGGTACACCACATTGGTGCCAGGTGGCAGTACCGTGCATAATCAATTGTGAGCGACATCGCGTAGACGAGATCGCCCGCCATGAGCACCAAGAGCCCCGAGGTGGTGGACGGCATGATCGACGACAGCCTGCTGGGCATCCTCATCATCCTGCTGGCGGTCATGCTCAGCACGGGCTACGTGTACGTGCAGCAGCTGCGGCAGGGGGACGCTCCAACGCGCGCCAATGGCAACGCCGCGGCAGCTCGCATGGCGCAGTCCACCGCGTCGTCGTCATCTCCTGAGCGCGCCGCCATCTCCACCGCCGGACTCAACGACCGCCAGCTGCGTCTGCACTTCACGCTGCCGCTGCGCAACGGCGCGCGCACAGTCACCATCGCAGCCGAGGCGCTGCTCAAGACGGAGACGGACGCGCCGGCCTGGACGCACGACGAGGTGCCGGCGCTGCTCGCGGACCTCTCGCGCGTGGCCGACGTGTACCTGCTGTGCACGGTGAAGGACGTCAAGGACGCGGACAAGATGCAGCGCATCCGCGAGTTCGTGGCCACGCACCCGGACCTGAAGAGCAACGAGTCGACGCCTGGAGGCGTCAAGGCGCACAAGATCCTCTTCTGCACGACGGCAATCGGGAAAGTTGCGTTCGTGCGGCAGATCGAACCGCAAGTTCATGTTGAAGGTGAGTCGGTGGTGGGTTTTACGCGGGGGTTTTGGGGTTGAGCTGATGTTTTTGTTGTTCTAGTTGATGCTGGAGTCGTGCGGGACCTGGAGAAGCACGTGCCGCGCATTGTGCACGTCCCGAGTTCGCCCGAGGATGCAGTGGTCCCCTCGATTCCAAACGTGATCCATGTGGGCGACAGCTTCGCTAGCTATTTTTCGCTGCTCAGCGCAAAAGAACGACTTTAATTTGTGCTCCTACTGATAAATGCAGGACTGTATCAAGAAGACGTTCAAATTCGTTGTTTAATTCATTTTGCTTGTAGATTGGGAGAGGAGAGTTGTCGTGGAAATGACCCGATCGAGCCGGAAGAGCTGCTCGAGAGTCTGTAGGACGAGGAACAGCAGCGTGTCAATTCGTCGCCAGGGATGAATGAGTCCGTGTATCTCTGGATCGCCGATCACAAGCTCAGGGATCTGGATGGATCCAGCCAGTGTCTGCACCGATCGAGAGTAGTCGAGAGTGTATCCGTGAATAACTTGAGGTTCTCGCAGGTTGAGGCTACCAAATGATTCAAGAAGAAACTTCCTCTGGTTACCGGGTCGACTGGAAGTAGCTTCTTGGTCGCTTGTGCTCGAGTTCAAATTGTTTCTCAAAACGCCAACGACTTCGATGAGGGCATTAGCGAGAGTCTGTCTGGCAAGTGACTGCATGACATCGTCGCAAGATGAAATATCTCCAGAATGGTTGTTACTTGCAGATTGCAGCCACTGAGCGATAGCAAGCTCTGAAGCTCCACCTCCTCTGCAACTATAGACAATACTTGGGTGCTGAGAGTGTGGCGCGCTAGTAAACGTATGTTCGAGTGGCTCCCACCAACTTATGAGGACCCGAAGACTTTTGACGATTGCTGCGTAGTACTGTTTGTAGACTCCTTTTGTTGGCGCATGAATCAACAGTTGAGAGACAACGCTCCCCTGGTGGTGGTGCTCGCTTTGTGGGAAATCTTCGCGTTGGTTACTACGCTCAGCTGTTACCCCACAAAATCGTAAGCACGCTTGCTGCTGGAACCGCACTCTGCAGACCCCACCGGCGCACACACCTACATGTTTAGTCTTTTGGATCTCATCAAAAACGCTGGCAAGTGGGAAAATCCCAGCAACAGTGCACAACGCCTCGACATCTTCTGGCTCAACAAGTTGCACACAGGCGATATCTTGACGGGTGCAGACAGCAACGACGCTCTCGTCCAGAGCTTCAGTGCTTACAATAAGTTGAACGTGATGCTGGTCACGTAGTTGTCGCACAAACTTCGAGATGAATAAATGTGCTGCATCGTGTGCTGTAAACAGTTCTTCGTCTTCAATCGTTGCGAGCTCGACGTGGTTCGATCCAGCAGACAACGAAAGTGGGCACGTGAAGCACACAAATTTCATAGATCCTTGACACCGGTCGAGTATTCCCGGGGGCTGCGACGTCACTACCGACTTTTTCAAAATAAAGTCGCCACACGGGACCACATACGATCCATATACCGACGGTGCAGCCATGTGGATAATCGCGTCAGGAGCGAATTTCAAATATTGCTGTACACGTCGAAACAGAATTTTGTCAATCCTGTCCGCATTACAGCGACAATTACCTGTGCTTGACGGTGCAGTAAAAAGCCACTTCAATACCAACTCAACCACAAAATCCACCGCCCGTTCTCCTAGTACACCACGTAGCGCCGACTTCAAAATGCTCACACTCGTCTCACGAAACTGCACAACAACACAATCACCCAGTCAGCACCATAATCAAAACACAACCCAAGCAAAAGCCATTCACCCACCTGCTTTGACGGCTGCATCGTCTCGCAGTTCACTTCAACTGGGACAGCAAGTTGCAACCCACGGATCTTCTGTATCTCACGCTGCAGCTCCCATTTCAGCCCGGAGAACGCCCGAGACAGCCGTGCGCGGTCGACGTCACTTCGAGCGTCCTTCTCTCTCCTCAAACCTTCAGCCGCATGTCTCACGGCCGCTTCTATCATCAGAATAAACTCGCTGGAAGCGTCACCCAACTGCTTGTGCACTCCATCGGCTGCAGTGAGCAGGAACGTCGTCAGTGGATCATGTGCATCGGATCCGCGCTTCCACGCCATCAGCACCGCGTGGCCCTCGCCCGTGACCACCGGCGCGTCTGGGGGTCGGAACAGCAGCGTCTCTTCTCCACAAGGACCGAAGCTGCGGCGACAGAGCGCAGCGAGGCCTCCAACAGCGCGTTCCAGCTCGGCGGCGATGCTCATCACGAGTGTGTCGCTTCGCCAATCGAGTATCTTTTGCTTGTGACAGGCTCTGATTGGCTGATCCACTCAGACGTTTTTTTGTACCACGAAGTGGGTACACTCAAGCGTAACGGCTACCTTGACTCGACTAATGGACGGGCTGGTGTTCATGGTCTAATGGACTATCTGTATTTGGTGTCTCTTAACTGCAGGTCGAGTACGCAAAGCAACGCTATTATGCATGTGAGTAGAAGAAGAGGGGGAGCAGGCAGGTAGATCCCCATCCCAATTCAAGGCCGCGATGACCCAAGCTGTTTTGCAGGATCCAGCTGTCGAGGCTGGTCAGAACGAGACCAACCCATTTCGGTGCCGACTTAGTTCTCGCCGCCCTTCTTTCCCGTCTTCGACTTGATCGTCTCAATGCTGGCAGCAGCAGTGTGCTTCGCCATCTCCAGTCCAGTCGCTGACGCCGCGCGCGCCTGCATCAGCAGAAGAAAAAGCAAAAGAAAAACACAGAAACGCACGTCAGCATTGCAGCAATCATAATCAAGCAGCACAGTAGGCAGGACCTTCTCCAAGGCGCCCGAGGCGACGACAGACGTCCGCTCGTAGGCTCCGCTAGCCAGCGTGGACGACTTCTTGAAGGCGTCCGACTCCTTGAGCTTGCCGTACTGCTCCTGACTGGCATTGGCTGCCGTGCTCAGACCGCCAGCAATGGTCTTGCCAGCGTTCGAGGACTTGGCCGCCTCCAGCGCAGCCCCAGACTTCTCCTTGAACATGGAGAACGTCTGGCCCAGCACCCTGCGGACAGACAGACAACCACAACGTTAGCTGGCTCCAATGGACTTTCAGCCACTCATAGCCGCGTACTTGGACGCTGTGTTGGCGCCGTTCTTGAGCTTGTCCACGGGCAGGACGTTGCCCAGCGAGGAGCGGTCGCCGGCCTTGGCCGAGGCCGTGGACTTCTTGTCGTCGCTGTCCGAGTCGCCGTCCTGCGCCTGCGGCTGGTTCTCCTTGACCGCAGCCGCCTCGTTCTTCTCTCCGTCGAAGATGAGGTTGTCCAGGTCCTTGTCGTCCGCCTGCTTCTGCTTGAGAGACACGTCGTCCATGGCTATTGAGAGTTTGTGTGGGGCGGTGGCTGGCTTTCTCGCGCGACGTCGGAAGCGTCGGAAAGTGAGGAGGGGGAAGGAGGAGGCGGTGGTAAAGAGACTCGCACTCGTTGTGATTGGCTGGTATTTCGACCAATCCAAAAACGAGACAACTAAATCAGCCGAAAACGTAGCCATCTCAAATGCCAAGTTGCAGAGATGCTCTGCTACTCGGTCTGAGCGTCTGCAGGAGCGTTTTAATGCGAATGGAACACGACGTCGACTGTGAAAAGACACACTGAATTCATAAGCTGTCGAGGGCAGGGATCTCCATTTTGGAAAGGGAAAGCACAGACTAGCGAGCTGACGAGGGCGCATTCCACACGTTATTTTGCGAGTAAAATGCTGATCACCTCCCCAGGGGAGTCCCCTGACCCGCGAAAGACCCGTAAACAATTGTGCTCAGCTGTATTGTTGCCGACTCTGGCTGAATCAAGCAAAAGCGACAAATTTACTCGTGGCATCGTCGTGTCATGGTTCAATCTCGACTCGAGTACTGGTTGCTGTCGGGGAGTCTTTGCGTTCTTCGCGAGTGATTGAAAATGGGATGATGGTGGTGCGACTCTTTAAAAAGGCATGTTATGGCGTTCGGTTCTGCATCGAACTCTTCTTACATTGGAACATGAGAACAAGTGCAGTGGAACTGTTCACGAGGAGTCAATAGTGCCTCTCCGAGCGTGACGGCCCAACTACTTCGCCAGAGTTGTGTCATCTCGAATATCATTGTGCAAGAGCAGCCCACATGCCGTGTGGGTGAAACCATTTCTCGCACCCTTACCCCAGGCTCGTAAAATCGACTTCATCTCCTGCGACGATCCCAAGGTTCAATACAAGGTATGTCCAGTACAGCACAGCAAAGGGGGGGGTCGCATCCGGGGCGACTCGTGCACATTGCACTTCTCCATTCTCGTCAAGATAGGACTCGTATCCGGTACTGCAGCAGTCTGTCCGTGGATCGATCAACCAGCCCAACAGGAGGCCATGCTGAAACCGGGTCGATAGCGCAGCGTTGTGAGATAGGTTATCAATCTCTAGTAGAGATTGATAACCTATCTCACAACAGACACAGAGATTCTCTACAACGAATTTCGACATAGAACCCACCACGATCTGTCTGCAGTGACTCGGTTGACAAGCTCCTGTTCGTGAGGCGAGTAAGCCTTACCTGGCAATCGAACGTCTGGCCCGAAAATGAACGAAGTGAGACCCTGATGCAACATGCAGCGCTACAGCAAAGCCGAAACGTGACGGCGTCCTCTTCAGCGAGCCAATACACTTAGAGTAGGATGGATAACGAGTCCGATCAGGCTACCCTGGGCAAGTGACTGCGTCGCTATTGCAGTGTGTAACCTTGTTGCGTGCTCGCACTTCAGGTCACCGGGATGTGGATTGTTGATTTTGACCACTGACCGGGGGTGGGCTAGTTGAACATTCAGCGGTCTGCCGTAGCATTGTGGCCGGGGACCCTCCTCAGGGCTGGCCTTCCCGTCACAGCAGAGCGCAATCCTGTCGAGACTCGTTCGCCATTGACATGTGAGCTTATTACTCCGCAACTTGCACTCTATTGCAAAGGCAATACAACAAACAGCACTCATCAAAATACAAGCATGCTCGCGGGACGGCTGCAGGTGTGGGTTCTACTGCTTCTCTTGTGCATCGGACTAGTAGCTGCAAGCAACGAAGTGGCGGAAGTGGCTGTGGACTCGGATGTGGGCAAGAACGCACCGGAGATCATCGCCGCGCGGGGATACGACGTGGAGACGCACAAGGTCACAACGTCGGACGGCTACATCCTCACGATGCATCGCCTGCCGAAAAGTTACGACGAGAGTCAATCTGGCACCGCTGCCGCGATATCCAAGCCTGCTGTGTTGCTGCAGCACGGCATCATTGAGAGCAGTTTTGCCTGGGTCTGCAACTACCGCAACCAAAGTTTGGCTTTCGTGCTGGCCGACGCTGGCTACGACGTTTGGCTCGGCAACAGTCGAGGCAACACGTACTCGAACGAGTCGACTCACTACACCACCGACGACGACGAGTTCTGGGACTTCTCCTGGGAAGACATGGGGCTGTACGACTTGCCAGCCATGATCAACTACGTGCAGGATACTTCGGGTCGCTCCACCATCAGCTACGTCGGCCACTCGCAGGGTGTAACCCAGGCGCTCGTGGGCTTCGCAGCCAACCAAACGCTGGCGAAAAGCGTGTCGTACTTCGGCGCGTTGGCTCCTGTCTCGTGGCTCGGGCATTCAAAAGCCGAATTGTTCGTGGCCTTGGCTGATGCACACCTCGATCTGCTGTTCGAGGGGCTGGGCGTCGTGAAGCTCCTCGCTCACAACGAGCTGCTGACCAAGTTCCTCGCCGGCTACACGTGCACGGCCATCGACGACATCTGCGGGTCCGCTATCTCGCTGCTCTTCGGGACGACCACGAGCCTCAACATCTCGCACGTCCCCGTGCTCATCTCGCAGACCCCCGCGGGCACTTCCGTCAAGGACATCGCGCACTTCGCCCAGGGCATCCGCGCGGACACCTTCGCGCGCTTCGACTACGGCTGCAACTGCGTGCAGGCTCTGGGCCTCTCGCTCTGCGCGTCGGTCATCTGCCCGAACAAGGCCAAGTACGGATCCTTCGCACCGCCAGCGTATGCTATTGGGGACATGGTCTACCCGCGGACGGGACTCTACAGCGGTGCAGGGGACACTTTGACAGAACCCGCGGACCTCGAGCAGCTGCAGTCGTCGCTGCCGTCCGGCACTGTCGTGCACGACAAAACCATCGACATTTACAGTCATCTAGACTTCATCTGGGCCTACAACGCCAACGAGTTCGTCTACCAGGACCTCATCGCACAGCTTGCTACATACGAAGGTGTCAGCTACAACTACATGTAAAATCAGAAAACAAAATGTAGCCATGTCGTCGAAGTTGAAGCTGACTTTTATCTCCCTTCCCATTCGTCCAAAATTAATCATCCTTTTCCACCAATCCTAATCGCTTAAGGATCCTCCCATGTCACAACAGTATTGTGGGTTCTACAGTACTCAAAATTTGGCCGGCCCATTAATTGAATCGATCGGCCCCCAATCGCCCCGCGTATACTCTAGCGTATACAACTTCAACTAAGTACGAGTGAAGCCATGAAATCGCCTGCCGGCGATTCAGCTAATCACTTGGAAATTGTATGTGGGCGATTCAGCGAACCGATCGGAATGTATAAATTTAGCCGGAATTCACAATACACTGTCGAGCAAAACGTTTACTGTGATCTCGGACCGGGAATATATTGATACATGTATACAGAGGATGTACAGTACGGCAAGAAGGTTGATCTTTTATAAAAGGAAGCTTCAAGCAAGTGCTCGTTGTCATTGCCAACTTGACACATGCTTCAACCCGAGCATCTGTTCTCTCGCTTCAACATGAGCTAATCATCAAGTTGAAGTGTGTCCACCAAGCAGCTTCGCAGCATTTGTTAGATCCCGCACTGCAACTCGTTAAACGTAGCGAACAACGATATTCGCTTGACGGGAGGCAGAGCTACAAACCGGGCAGTGAGCTCCTCTGCGGCCGCGAACTCGCCCCTTCGGACGTGGATGTTCGCCACCGACTCAATGAGGTCTGGTAACAAGGTGCAGCACTGTGAGAATAACGACAAGCGCAACCAACTTGAAACGCGCGTACATGGATCTGTAGGTGCTTCCGCGAGCAACTCCTTCAGTAATTTGAAGCGCAGGTCCGTCAGACTAAAGACGCATCGCACAATTAGGTCAGCAGTGAGGGCGACACAACAGCAAGTGCTACTACATGTAGTATTTACGTACTGCCCCAGACTGTTGGTACTTCGAATCGTGAAGGTGATTTCATCTGGGCTCGCAAGTGTCGGGTCCTCGATGTACTCCTGCTCGCGCAATATTCTACTCGCCGAGGTGAAAAAAAAGATCGGTTAGCACTTGAATTATCAGGAAGTACAACCCTGCTGCGTTTACAAACCTGTCCACGTAAGCAAGATCCTTCAGTCGGTCTTGTGGGAGCGAGAGCTCGATGAATCTTGATAGCAAGTCTGCCAAAAACAAAAGAGCAACGATGAGAAGAATCCTAGGTTTAAGGCCGATACTAGCCCTACAAGATGTCATACTTGCAGCCTCTTGACGTTGTTTTCGCAGTAACGCGCGAGAGAATAGATAATGAAGCGCTGCTCTTCTCTTTGAAGTCATAGCAACCATTAGCTTAACCGTCCCAAGTGTCACGATAAAGATCTCAACTACTTACTCGCAGCCGCTGCTTTTCCAGAGTCTCCTCCAGCATTTCCGGTGGTATTTGAGCGAGCTGTTTCTCCTTCATCATCTGACACGCTGCGTCGTAGTTCTCCAAGCATCGCGCCGTGTCATGCAAGCGATCCCAAAGACGAGCAAGCTAGCACCACGCGAATCCCGTCAGTAAGAAAAGTACCAGCACAAAAACCATCTCGCCGCGCTTACCTTCATATTCGCCATGTATGGGTCCAGCATCGTGGTTCGGTCTTTCTTGATCGCTCGTATCTGGTCCATGAGCTGCTTGTAAACCGTCGCTGAGACTCGTTCGCTTCTGCGACTTGGCTTCTGCACCGTCACATCTGGCAGCGACTCAACCCCGGCCGGCGTCGCAGCTCGATCGACGTTCCCAGCATACGAGGAGCTCCCCGGACGCACCACGGCCGGCGCGGTAGCCTCCAAGAGTGCCAAGTGCTGTCGCAACGCGGTCACGTCCTTATCGCGCGCCTCCTTGGCACGCTGTAGCCTCTCGTGACGCTCCTTCCTGCGCAGAAGTGACTCGGCGATCAGCTCAAGAGCGCACGATCCGACTAGCGAGAGGCAAAAAGCCAACCAGCACTCACTTGTCCTGGATAGCCGCCAGCCTCTTCTTCTCGGCTTGATAGCGGCTCTGCAGTGCACGGATTTGGTCCAGCACCGCCGCACGCTGGTTGTAGTGTGTAGCGTTCTCTATTGAATGCATGCAGCAGCCGCAGCGTCAGCACCGCCGCCTCGATTTGAAAATAAAATAAACACTCGCGACGCACCTGCATGGAGCGCGATTTTGGCCTCGTCACGAGTGTCGAGATGCATCAAGCGCACTAAACTGCGCGTACGATCGCGCTGAGTTTCGCGACGCTGGGTCTCTTGGAGCTGCTTGGCGACATCCTCAACATGCCGGCGCCGCAGCTCCGCAGCAATCTCTGACCGGTACGTTGAAGTTGAGGCGCAGCATGCCACGTACTCGAGGTCACCCATCCCCCTTTTTGCTCGTGAAAGGACGCGCGCGCGACCCGCCACTGTATCAGGCCATTGACAAAGATCTCGTGCTGGAAATAGCTCGGCTTCTAAGGATAACTCGCAATTGCCTTGCCGTTCGCTGAGCTAGGCCTGGGACTCCCACGCTGGGAGTGCCCATATTGCAGCTGAGTCCTAGCCGCTGTCATGTTGGCGGTCTTCCTGTGATCCGGGGGCGACCGACTGGCTTCTTTGCATGTCGTCGCACTTAATTGAAGTTCAAGGCCTCCCGGTCGCCGTTTCTAAGCCCCACAAGATCGCATACAAAGCGCGAGTCACTCGCGTACGTCACCAGTTGCGTGTCTGCGCAGCCAATCAGCGCGAAGCGGGATCTTTTCCTTATCTTCCAAGTCACTACACCCAGGTCTTCCCCCCTCATCTTCTTACAAACCATACCATAAAAACCACCGGACCCTTCACGCCTATGTCCGTAAAGCCGGGCGACTCCGCGCTTCGAAAAAGAGACTGGCCCGACGCCTTCCCTACGTCAGCAGCTCCGCTATTCGGCATTTGCCTCCAAACCACTCAAAGCGCCAGCGCAGAGCCGAGGCGGCCGCGCCACGACGACAGCGCCACAACATCCGGCCCCAGCCAGTCAGCGCCCCATACGTACGTAGGTGTAACCAGTCCCAATTAGCAGCCGAGACCCGCAGCCCAGTCAGTCCCATGTCCATCGAGTACGGGATGCCCATCGTGCTGCCGCCCATCGGCCCGCTGTTCGCCAGCAGCGGGTCCCCGCTGGCCTACGAGAGCGAGGAGCAGCGCGAGCAGTACGAGGAGGACATGGCCAGGTACTTCGGCGTGCCGCTGCCCAGCTACATGCGCCGCCGGTCCGCGCAGGACGAGGAGCCCGCCAACCTGCGCACGCCCACGAGCGTCAGCAGCTTGGCGCCGTCCTCGTCCCCCGTCAAGAAGGACGCGGCCACGACCAAGACGCCGCTGCCCCTGCTGCAGCTCGACTCCCCCACGCAGACGGACTCGGAGCCGCACGCGGGCGAGGACGAGAAGCTGCGCGTGAGTCGTGAACGCAACCGCCTGCACGCGCAGCGCACGCGCATCCGCAAGCGCGAGCTGCTCGAGAGCCTGAAGGAGCGCATCGAGGCGCTGCAGGACGAGTTCGAGCTGCTTAAACAGGCCTACGACTTCCACGCCACGGCCGTGTGTCTGCTGCGGCTGGGCAACGTCGTGGACGTCCCGTGCGTGCACAAGCTCGAGCAGGTCGGCGTGAACGCCACGGAGGACCGCGACGAGGACGGACAGCTCTGCGACGGCTCCAAGGCCGCGCACGACAGCGACGCGGACGTGGAAGCCGACCACGACGAGGCGCACGAGCACGAGAAGGGCTGCGCCTGCTTCGGCAACGACGCCGCCCCCAGCGACGACTGCACGTGCATCGGCGCGCAGCTCAACGCCAACGGCAAGAGGCCGTACGCGTCCACGGCCGCCAGCAGCAACATGCTCGTCTGCTCCAAGGAGGAGCGCGAGCGCGTGCGGCGCGAACGCAACCGCCTGCACGCGCGGAGAGCGCGTCTCCGCAAGAAAATGGTGCTCGAAAAGAGCCAGCAGGTACGACACCAGCGTGCTGTCGCGTCTTCCTCCTCCTTCTTGTGTGTGTCTGACGCTCGTTGTTGTCTTCTTGTGCTTGCAACAGGCTGTCCACGACCTGCGCGAACGCAACGACCGTCTCCGCAGCCGCCTGAGCGTCTTGGTGTCGTCGATCTACGGCTCGGAAGCGTGTCTGGACGACCCGGACGCCACGTCATGATCTCGACCAGGCGTCCGACGCCTGCCTGCACTCCTCACTCCCACGCGCGATGATGACGGTTGGATTTTCGACACGAGGCGGGCGTCCGAAACAACTCTCTCTGCGGAGTCTTATACGCCTTCTCCTCGTCGGCGGTGGTCGCTCTATCTATCTTATGTACTACTCACTCTATCTATGGGCCGGCATTTTGACCGGCTGGGGCTGCTTCAATGTAAATACAGCAGCATAGCATTTCATTTACTCAACGTGTTCCTTTGGTGGTCGTGGGTTTGTTCATGGTGAAGTCGCCTATCCACAGTCGAAGCGTCGCACGCTCGGATATCGTTGCGAGCGGCTAGCAATGAGTCGCTGGAAGGAGGCGGCGATGAAGCGTCCGGCTTTGAGGCTGGCAATGTCGACGTCACCAGTGACGCGACGATCTCAACTTTCGCCCTTGCACTCCGTTCCGCCAAAGTTTCGAGATGAGGGCGAGAGCAGCAGCGACGATGACAATGACGCAGTGGATACCAATCTGGAAGGGGATCTTCTCGTGGAAATCCGAAGTAGAAGCGAAGTTCTCGATGCATTAGATTCCTTGTTGTAGTGTTTGTGACATTTTGTTTTGATACTTTTGCTGTTGATGTTGCAGCGCTAGTAAAGAAGGAAAAATACCTGGAGCAGCTAGAAAGTGAGTTGCGAGACTATGGTGACAGTAGCGAAGGCAGTGAGAATGATGCCATGCGTGAAGACTTGTACGATGACGAAGATGAAGTGCCGTTGCGTCGCTCAAAACCCCGGAGAATAGTTTCTCAGTCCGAATTAAATGATCGAGGCGGGGACGGCACAACTCCATGTACTATGGATAGGAGGTCGCTACCGGCGCGAGCATGCGTGAACAATGCGATTATTGCGAAGGAGCACTTCCGCGCGTGCTTCGTGGAGGTGAATCCCGTTCAGCTCCGAGAAGTTCGGGCGTTGATTTTATCGAGTCAAGACCTAAACATCCACCACTTGCGGGCATTGAGCAAAAACCTCTTCCTATTTAGCAGCTTAAAATCTGTAGATTTGTCCAACAACCAGCTCGACGATTCCGGCAGTAAAGAGATCCGTACGCACAAAAGACTTGTAAATTGCTTGTTTGCTAGCCGATCTAACACAATTGCACGCTGTTTGCACATGTAGGGGATCTAATGTGTTGTCCGGGTCTACAGGCCCTCGATTTATCACGAAATTTGCTCGGACGGCTCACAGCACGAACAATCTGCGAGCGTCTTCGACATCAAGCAAAACTGCAGTCGCTTGACCTACACGGGAATCTATTCTTCTCAGACGGAGGAGACGTGGCCAGAGAGGTTGCTCGTTTGTTCGCAAAAGGTGAGCAGATTAAGTTTTTGAGAACGATAGGGTTAAGCATTTGACACAATGTTTCATGTTTTCTAACGTATTTGATCGTAATGGTGTAGCTGTCGCCGTGAATGAGTTCCTTTTGCACTTTCGAATAAGCGTTGTCGATCGAGCGGAGAAGGTTGCAGCTCTATCAGAGCAATGGGCCGATTACGCGCCTCGGCGGATGACTTCTCGACCAAAAAACAAGGATTTGGACGCCAGATCGACAGAAATCTCGACTGCTGCTACGGAATTCAGCCAACACTTGGCCGAACAACTTCAGCAAGGAGGAAAGCACAGCAATCTCCAATCCCTTGGCCTCTGCTACGCCGAAATCTCACGTCGAGTTGTGCTCAACATTGTCAAAATGGCTAATCGGCTGACAGCACTTGATCTGTCATTCGCACTTGTTGGAATTCCGGGTGCGCAAGTGGTCGCCGCGGCACTGAGGATTGACGGCTTCGCTACGCTGACGCAGCTCAATATGCGTCGCAATCGTACCAAATCCATGGGCGCGCAGGCGATCTTAGAGGCACTACACACGAACGAGCGGTTGACTTTCTTGGACTTGAGTCACAACGAAATCCGCAGAGAGGCCGCTGGTGCTCTTGTCGAGCTATTACAACACAACAAGGCCCTTTATCAACTCGATCTATCCGAAAACGATCTTGTTGGCGACCAGAATGAACGAGAGCTACACTTGTTGCGTGATGCAGTTGTTGGGCACCGAGGTTTGCTGAGCTTGGGACAACTGAACAGGTACATTTTTGTTGAAAATGTTCTGATCATTGTGCACATTTACACTGACATTTACTTGAATGTGGTCGCAGTTTGGGTGCGAACGAAGGCCAACAGCGTCTCCTACAAGATGCTTTGGACCACAATCGTATCGCTGACGATCAAGATGTTCTCGACTCGATCAATGCTGTGCCTGTTTCAAGACCTACAGACGACTCTGCACCCCCGAGGAAGCGGCACGTGCTTAGTACAATGGTGGAACTAAGTGATGCCAAAGTGATGAAGACGGTGTGGCAACGGAAGATAGCGAAAAGTGGTCGAGTCAGCTTGAAGTGGAGGATGGCGGTGAGAAGGAGGCTGTCAACAAACTGTTCCCCGCTCGTCTGGAAACTGGTAGTGAACCGCAAATGCGAAGTTCGTGGATCTGTAGAAGACGAAGCAGCAGCGGCGCAGTTCTTCCACGACGAAGACGGTAAGAAAGGTGATTTCCTATCGAAAAGCGGTACACGTCACTTACATGAACTGGTAACGCAGGGTCCTCTTCCTACGAACTTTACTCTGCAGTAGCGTATTGCGACAAGGACGACACCGTGTCTCTCAAGCTCGGCATCGAGGATGAAGCATGTGAAGGCGCGGTCAAGCAGCAGTACAAGGTGTTCGTCAAGGACATCGTGTTTATCCCGCATCATGTGAGTAGACTGCGACAACAGCACAAATTTCTTCTGTAAGCAGCTAACACTTTCAATGCCGAAAGCCTCAAGACCGGCGTCACGTCCTCGTAAGCATCCCACGAGCCGTGTCGGGGACTGCAGTTCAGTGGCGAATGAAGAATCAGCGACTCATGATGCCGCCACCAAAGGACCAAGTAGTCGATCCGTCTTCTTTCTTGTGGGAGGGCGTGGTCCAGAGGGTCTACATTCATACCAGAGGTGTCTTCCGTCTGCTGTGCCGTGTGCAATATCCAGCAAGCTTCACGCGTAGCAACCAAGACACGCTGGAATCCCACTACTGGTGGCAGCTCCAGCGCTCGAGCTGTTGGGACCCGCACACGAACCACATCGTGCTCGAAGGGACCTACTTCGAATTGTACGGAGTGCTTCGTCTCGACCGCGAAATGGTCTTCTCACTGCCACCCATGGAGTGGATGGCCGGCGAGTATCTGCAGCTCTCCGTGACGACACCGAACGATGACGTGGTGCTGCAAGTCGTTCAATTCCAGCTCTACCACGAGGTACTCTCCTTCCTCAACCTTAATGTGAGATATCGTCTCACCATTGTCTTTGCCATGATTTCAGGTTGGAAATTGGGAGCGTGCGCCGGCCACGCCGTGTCTGAATTTGACCCAGTAAGTGAACCACCGAGGTCCGTTCGTTGTCTTGCACCAGTCGCAGCGTCCATGACCAACGGACGCAACGGACCTGATCCCAACCGACCGTTGCGATCCTGCGTCTCCTTCCACGGGGCGCTGCCATTTGCCTTCTCCAGCCGCGGGGGTCGTGACAAACAGATCAGCTCACTCCATCCAGTCTTCGCTTGGCGAAGAAATCCAAGGAAGGCACCATAGCGTCCCAAGCCGAGACCGACGGTGAAGGTGTGCCGGCCACGCCGATCCCACTGCCACACTCCATTCGGGACGACGAGGAGGGAGGCCCCCCTTCGAGCAGGCGCAGCTCACTTCGATCACGCTCTCCGTCTCCACCGCTTCTGCAGCTCGAAGAGTCCGAGGAGAAATCGCCAGTCGAGCAGGATATCTCACCCCCAACCGTGGACGACATCCCTTCACCCGGTGCAGATATGCTGCCGCCAGTGCAGTCACTCCGACAGAACAGCGCTCCGAGGATGGAGACCGTGTCGTGGGCGCTCACCACCAACATGGAGCCGATCCTGCCGACTACATCACCCCCGAAGTTAGGAGCCCCAGGCACATCCCAGCAGAGCAAGCGACGCATCACCTACTCGGTGGACGAGATCAGTCCTCACGCGCTGGACCGCCTTGGAGTGAACGCCGACATCTTGAAGAAGGAGAAGGGCATGAAGAAGCTCGGCATCTGCGACGTCGACATCGTCCGAAGCGAGGAGCTGCGTCGCTACACTGGAGTCTCGCAGCTGGAGCCGACCTCCAAAGTCGAGTTCATGTTCGGCTTCAACGACGAGCAGCTGCACCGTGAACGAGCTATCAAGCGACTGGGCACCAGCGAGCAGGAGATCATGGACGACTACAGCCGCAAGGTCTCCCGCTTAGGTATCACAAATTCCCCCCCGTTGAAGCTGTAACATTCAGGAGGAACCTCTGCCTGTTTCACATTACCAAAGCCAATTCATTACCGACCCAATGTTCGTACCTTGCTCCCAGCCAGACGCAGGAGCCTCTCACATGTACTGATAGCTGCTCTTGTCCTTCTCCAGTTGGTCGAGCTTGTTGCCGAGCGAGATCCCGTCGCTCACGGCTCCACCGCCCATGTTGCTGCCAGCTCCGGGGTTCACACCACTCGACAGGTTCGCGACGGAGTTGCTGCCGGACAACGAAAACGGGGGAGGGTACCCGCCAGAGGTGCCGCTGGGTCTCAGCTGAGCCGAGGAAAACGAGCGATACGTCGAGTTCGTCCCCATGGTGGAAGACACGGAGAAGCTGTGCTGCGAGCTCTGTGATCCCTGCGACACCTGTTGCTGCTGCTTGTCAAGGAAGGATTTCTTGACCCCACGCATCGGCGCCTTGGCCTCCTGCTGCTTTTGCGGCTGATACTGCTGCTGCTGTTTTTTCTTGCCCTTCGACGCCGCCGCACGCTGGCTGGCCAATGCCGCAGCACTTGCGCGCTGGTGCTCGATGATCTCCGTTTGGTTGTCGTCGCCCACGATCGGCAAGTCCAAATGCTGGCAGTGGCAGTTGCAGTCCGTGACCGGGCACACCGAGTGCGACTTGAACCAATCTGCCAGGTGATGAGCGTGACCGCCGTGCTTGCAGGACTGACACCAGGTAAACCATTCGACGAACGGGATGCTGGACAGTTGGGCCAGGTTCTCGTATTCATTCTTGCCCGTCTTGGGTTCCTTCAGCACACCACCACTATCCGCTGCCACGCTGCTCACTAGCGTGTTCACTGCGTCTGACGTCTGTCGAGAGCGGCGGTGTGCTAGCTCAAAATAAGGGTTCAGCGACCCGAACGGAAGCAAACACAACGCGCACTGCGGCAACGGCTTTCGACACGTAGGGCAGCACGTAAGCTTCGGCTTGGCACGGTTCAACCACGACGAGTGCGAGCCCCCAAGCCGAAGCAGACTAGCCAAAGACAGCGACGCATTGCAGAAATTGCACCGCACAAATAATTGCGGGGGCACGGAAAGTGTCGATGGCGCCAAAAGTTCCGCTTGGAGGTCTTCTGCGTTGAAATCACGCAAGAAGCTGGTAAACCCATTAAGTAGATCCTCGAGCTGTGATCGTCCCACGTCAAACCGAGCTCGCTCGTGGAAGAGCTGCCACTGGTTCAGCAAGTCTTTGTAAATCTGAATCCACTTTTCCAACGGAGGTGCCTTCGCCACATAAGACGACGGAAGTCGCGCGGCTAGTAGCGCCAACGTTTGGATATCACCCGTCCTATCCAGATACGTCTGAAGGAGCCGAATACCATCGACGTTAAGTCCGGTCACGATCAAACCCTCCAGACGGCCAAATTGCTCGCTCTCCTCTTCGTGTTGAGCGACAAATGCGAGCAAGTCTTCAGCTTGGAGGTACCGACAGGCAAACGCAAGCCGATCGCTTAGCGGCAGTGTGATGTCGTTCAGAATCGCCGAGTAGACACCAGCACTTGCAGGTCTAGCTGCTCCAAACGCAGCCAGACCATCGACACTGCCCCATTGCCTTCGGCTGTTTGGACGCCGTGATGGCTGTTGACTGGCGCGCATAGCGTTCATGTTCGACGAGTTTGCCGAAGAATTAGAGCTCGCGGCGCACAAGAAGGAGAGCATCGCGTGGAAGTAACGCGGATTCGCTTGTGACATGATCTCGCTCCGCTTCAACAACTGCTGCGTCATATTCGACCACAGCGACAGCCCTCCAGCACTGGCGATGGAAGACGAATAACCAGCTACAGACATCGCAATGAGCTGTAGCAAGTCTGGCGAATATGGGGACGCAACTCCAACGTTTAGGCGCTGCATCTGAGTGAGCCACGTAGCTCCCTTCTGAAGTAGTGCCACAGCCGCGTTCAAGTCACCGTGGAAAACAGCCAGAGCTGCCGCCCTAGCATAATTGCCTTCTAACTCGCATCGGTTCAAAATGTTTTGCAACTCGTGACGGCCGTTCTCATTCCACGAGCGGTTGGCGAAATGAGCGTTTTCATCGTACTGCTTCTGCGGGTTCCAAATGCTTGAATTGCTCCGATGCATGTTCCTTCCCGAAGCGCTGTCCAAACCCGGTCCACCCACGCCGGCCGATGCCGCGCGCAATACTCCTTGGCCATTATCGGGGTCCCAGTTGCAAGCCAGCAAACCCAAACGTCGTCCGGGTCCTTCAAAGTACTGGCATCCGAGGACTTGGTCCGTCTTCATTACAGAGATGATGCCCACAGGCTCTTCCTCTCTTGAATCCTCCTGAACAGTGGCGGTAGAGCCTGATGCACTGGCTGGAGTTTCTCCAGAGACCGTAAGCAAGTTCTTGACGCCGGCGATGACGAGAGTGTTCGGATCAACCGGCCAGCCGCGCAAAGGACCGGTCATCATTGCATTGACGGCATTGTTTCCAAGGCCGTTGCTGGCAGATCGTGACTGTTCAACTCGTGAAGCTCGGATGCGGCGGAGCGCTTCAACTTGGTCGACCCACAACCACAAATTGCGAAGTTGTCTGCCTCGCGGGGTCGACTCGTTGAACAATTTCAGATTCTTCGACAGTCCGATGGAGTAGCCCTGCTTGGCAAGCTTGTACATCTCGTTCGAGATGTCTTCTTCCACCCGAGAACCCGAGCTGATCTCTTCCTCCAAAGCGAGTCGAGTGACGGCCGAAGTTCCCAGTCCAGGCCCAGTGACAGAGCCACCGAACAACAGCCGTCCGCATCCAAATGTCACCGCTCCATGAGACGACAGTGACAGCGGCATAGCATCGTGCACTGAAATGTCTCCCAGCTCACCAGTAACGGAGGCTGTCAACAGTCGATTGGGGAAGGCTGCCGCCGTGAGCTGGTGCTTTTGCGCGGTGCTGCTCTTGCCCACATTGTTCGCTCGCTGCATCCGCGAGGGCGAGTCCACGTGCTGCCAGGAGAAGGACGTGAGCGGCTCCGACGTGTAGCGTCTGCGGAAGGGCTTCTTAAGCGTCGAGGAGCCGCTCTCTTGCTTGGTGACGTCCCACAACGACACCCACTTCTCCTCCGTAGATGCCGTGACGAGAATCCCGGGCTTGGACGGACACCACGACACCTGCGCCAGGTTCTTGCTCGTCTGGTACAGCGACAGCAACGGGCCGGACGACGACTCGAGCTGCCGAATATCCCACACCTTGACCGGCTCCTGTGGTGCGTCACTGTACGTGGCCAGCATATGCGGTCGGTGCTGGTCGAACACGACGCCCAGCACCGCCTTGTTGTGAGCCACGACGCTCATCGGCGACGACCCTTTGGCTCTCAAGTCGTACACCCTCAGCCACTTGAAGCCCGTCCCTGTAGCCAAGCACGTGGGCTGCAGCGGCACCCAGGACAGCGCCATCGTCGCCTCGGAGTTGGCCAGTTCATGCACCGGCTTGGAGTCCGCTGCACCGCCCGCTCCGACGCCGACACTGGCGCTGCCTCCACCGCCTTTGCGTGACCCTTCCTGATCTCCTAGAGCTTCGACGTTGCTGCTGCTGCCGCTGCTTGTGAGACCCCCTGACGTCACAGCTGCGGACGTGTTGAGGTCCCACACTAAAGTGCAGAAGTCGCTGCGGACCTTCTCGAAGCCGGCGGCGAGTTGATTGGGCACTGATGGATTCCAGGCCACCGCGTGACACGGACGACTGTACTTGGGCAGGAACTCGCGCATGACGCGCGCGCGTGGGTCCTCGAAGTCGCAGAGCAGCACTTTGCCTGATCCGGTGCCTGTGGCGATCAGCAGCGGCTTGGACTCGAACGGATACCACTGCAGACTCTTGAGCTGCTGCACTTTGGCGTTGATGCGCACCACGCGGAAGGCGCGTTTGCGCTGAGTAGTGGGAGCTGATGCTGGTGAATCGGCTGCGTAGTCGCCGGAGCTTGTGGTCACCTCGAAGAGCCGCAGGTTGTCGGCGCCCACGGCGAACAGGGACGCGTCATGCGGCGACCACTCCACCACCGTGCGCTTGCTCATGATGGCTGCAAAATGCTCGACTTACTGAGGCCGCCACTTATGCTAAGTACGTTTATAATCAGCGTTAGAAACAAAGCTTAGAAACATTTCTACTTATCGTCCCGCCAAAAACCAGCCGCACCCATTCCGCACTATTCAAACGCTTGATGGAGCTGGAGCGGGAGCTGGTGCGCGCGCTGCGGCCGCTGGCGCTGGGCGGCGTGCCCGAGAGCGCCATCACGGCGCTCTTCGACACTGGCGGCACTGCTGCCGTGCGCGAGGAGTGGGCGGACGGCGTCTCGCGGCGCCAGCTGCGCGCCGTGGAGCGCGTGTTCGCCAAGTGTCTGCGGCGTCCGGAGGCGGCGGCGCCGCTCTGGAGCTTCTTCGCGTCTCAGGAGGCCATCGACGCCGTGCTGGACGCGCAGCAGGACGGAGAGAACCGCGACGCCGTGTACCGCTCGCTGTTCGCGCTGCTGCAGGCCGTCGTGAACGTGCGCGACGTGTACGCGAACTTAAGCGACGGCGAGAAGCGCCGCGCGCTGCTCAAGGCGCTGGTGGCCGCCAAGGTCTACTTGGCATGGCTGCAGCTGCCTGGGGGCTCGGCCTACGGGCTCTTCATGTCGTACGTGTACAGACAGGTGCTGGACACGCTCAAGAAGTGGGTGGGGCTCATGGCTGCTAAGGAACAAGGCGGCGGCTCCGCTGCGCAGAAGAAGAAGAAACCGACGCGGAGGGGAAGAAGGAGAGGCAACAAGAAGCAGCAGAGCAGTGAGGAGGAGAGTGAGGAAGAGGAGGAGGAGGACGCTCATGCGACGCATCAGATGCTCACGACGTACGGACTGGAGCTGCTGGACATGTTGGTGACGTTTCTGGACAATTTCTCGCTGTCGGCGAGTAAGGAGTCCATTGTGCCGACTATTGAGACGGCGATTGCATTGCAGACGGCGCTGCCGCCGGAGAACGAGGGCACGGCGTCGGCGATGACGGCTAAGACGCTGCAGGTGCTGGAGAAACTGGTGAGTGGCACGCATGGAGAGCCACTGCAGATCGGACGCGTGATCTTGCATTGCTACATCCCCGGTGTGACGTTCCAGGACACGGTGGCGAAGGAGAACAGGGCGTCGTTGCGCTTTCACAAGCTTTCTATTGATGTGATTGGTAGAATTCAGAATGTTGCGGCGAAAGCCTGCGAGGAGGACGACGCTGAAGGAGCTGCGCGTCAGGACAACTCGTTGATGCTGCTGGGATTGATGCAGAACATTTGTCTGCAGGCACCGGGGCTTGCGGATGAACGGCAGCGTGTGCTTTCGTACGTGTTTTCGACTGTCATGGCTGGACGGCGAGAGAGCGAACTTGAGGAGAATGAGAAACCGAGCGAGTTTCGAGATGAAGAGTGTGTTCGGTTTGCACGATTCCTCGCGAGCTACTCCCGCAATGCTAAGCTCAAGTATCGCCAGTTCGCTGTGGAGCTTATCAGCCGATTTGTGGTAGAAACCAAATTCTGGAGGGTGAAGGAGGATGAACTGCCTGAAAATTTGATAGCGTACTCGGGTGTCGGCCCGCTGCTGGAGGTGCTCATTGACCGTGCTCGCGACAAGATGTCCCAAGTTCGTACGAAGGCAATTGCAGGCATCTCAGCTATGTTAACTCTTGGCTTATCTAATTTGGCAAGTGGCGACGGCGATGACGACGAAGACGAAGAAATGAACGGAGCTAGGGGATCGGAAGCGATTTCCACCTCACTACAAACACTTTTATACGAGCCATCAGTGGATGACGAGGGAAACAATACGCTTGAGGAAACTCCGCTGATGCAGAGCCTGGTTGAGCTTTTCCGTGAGCGGCTAGTGGATGAAAAAGCGTTCGTGCGCAGGGCGGCAGTGCAGGCACTTCAAGCTCTTTCGACGGCACACTCAGGCGAGTCGGTTCATGCTTCCGCGAGGAAAGACCTCTTCGACATTCATGCGCGCTGCACGGACTCATCTGTGGTCGTGCGTGTGCAGTCTATTAAGTCACTGTCTGCGATTCTTCTCAGATTCCCAGGGGATGAAGATGCACAGAAGTTGTGGAATCTTGGCGTGCTCCCGTTGTGTGTTGATCCTGAAACGAGCGTGCAGTCTTGTGCATTAGAGGCAGCAGGAAAAGTTGTGTTTGAACGTGTACTGGCATGGTACGATGCGCGTCGCAATAAGACCCTGCGTGAGGCTCTCAACTCGGTGTGGATGCAAGTCTCGCACCTTGATGGTGTTATGGCGCGCTGCCTGCAGAAGGCGCTGCGTATGCTAGTTAAGAGTGATAAAATCGACGTTGAGAAGATTATCCAAGCTTGCATATTTGCGATCAAGGAAAGTGTGAGTCCGTACAGCTCTGGTGAAGAGTTTCAGGAGGAAACGGAAGATGAAGCGACCAGAAGAACCTTGACGCGCTACTGGGGCTTCAGTTGGATTGTGCTGGAAGAGCTAGCGCACTCGGGCAAGTTGATTGAAGCTGTCAAGGGTAAACAACAGAATCTGAGTATTGTCGTTGGATGCTGGAATAAGTTGCAAGACCAGGCACTGCCAGTGGAGTTCAACGAAGGATCTAAGCATATTCTACGAGTGATCGCCGCTATCTCAACCATCATTGATGCTCAAGATGCCAAGTCGATCGCGGACGGCATTTTGGCATCTTTGCATTCATTCGCGATTCCACTGAATGTCATCGCTGATGGTATTCTTGCTCTGAACAGCATTTGCAAGGCCAAGGCACCATCTCCCGAAAAGAGTCGCGATATCAGCTTCGCATGGGGAAAGAAATTGCTCGAGCTCTGCGAGACCAACCTTCGTAAATGCTTCGAGAACAGTCCTGACAGCGTGGAGGAGGAAGCAGCCCTCTTGCAGAAGCAGCTTATCTCGATCGGTGAAGTGGCGCTACTCGAGTTCGATAAGGATGCGGACAAGAGTGGTGAGGCAGCACTCTTGCCGGTTAGTTCAAGTTTGAAGTCACTCGTGCAGCTCTTTTTGCCCCCGAAGTTTGTCCCGAACAGCAATGCCATCAACCAGTCAATGTCACAAGCTAGTGGGCAAAGCGAGGAAGATGAAGTGACAACTTCCGTTCTGTCCGAACCTGTTCCGCTGCCGACCCCTGTTCGAGTTTGCGCCTTCGTCACCCTCGGCAAGCTTTGCCTGCGCGACAGCGACCTAGCCAAGCAGTGCATGACCATGTTCATGCGTGAGCTGCGAACGTGTGAGGAGCAGGACATCCGCTCGAACATCCTGTTGATTCTGGGTGATCTCTGTATTCGGTACACGTCTCTCGTCGACGCGTACGTCCCTACAATCGCCTTGTCGCTGCTGGACGAGAGCCGATTGCTGCGCCGCAGCGCGTTGCTGCTGTTCTCGCAGCTAATTCTCCAGGACTACATCAAGTGGCGTGAATCGCTGTTGCGCTTCTTCCTTCGTGCGGCGGTTGATGAAGATGAGGAGCTATCCAACCTGGCTCGCCACGTGCTGTGCGGGCCGCTGCTGCAAAAATCACCGCACATTTTCACGAACAAATTCATCGAGATGATCTTCGTTTTCAACGGATACAATGGGAACAAGCTCAAGTTTTCCGAGCCTTTCGAAGAGGAAGGCACGCGCGAACTTGCGCTCCTGGGCAATACTCTCTACCCACGACGATCGAAGCTGTACAATTTCCTGCTGGAACACATGTCGGACGAGCAAAAGCTGCAGATTTCCATGAAGCTCTGCACCGAAGTGCTTGAAGAAGTGATGGATGGCACACTACCGTTGTGCGATAATCCGTCACAGATCACTGACCAATGCACTGAAGCAGTCTTGAAGGACACGTTTGCAATTTTGTGCTCGCCTGACATTAAACTCACAACGGCGAAGGAAGATGACGATGAAACTGAGGGCGAAGACGCGGGAGCTGGTGCTAATGCCAACGTCGCGTCACAGATTGCAGCAGCCAAGGGTAAACTTCTCTCGAAGATGTCCAAGAAGAACTTCCTCGAGAACATTGTGCCCGTATTGATCGGTCTCAAGCACACCCTGGAGGCGAAGCACAGCCCACTGACTCGCTACTTGCTTCACTACATCCGCGAGCTGTTCAAGATGTACCGCCAGGAGGTGAAGGATATCTTCATGAGCACGGACCCGCAAATGGCCATGGAAGTCGAGTACGATCTGCGGCAGCTCGATCTACAGCATCAGCAGCAGAACCAGCAGTCGCGCCGCACGACCTACGCGCCGGACGATACACAGACAACGCCGACATCACCGACAGCTACCACTGCTCGTGCTCCGAATACGCCGCAGGACGAGCTGTTGGAGGCAAGCCATACTTCTGTGCGCCTGCGCAGCGATGAGGAGCGTGCACCTGAGCCATCCCGCAAGGAAGCACGTGATGAAGCGTCCGAGAGCTCGACGCTGATCTTCTCCCCCAGCCAGGGCCACCCGGCAAATGAGAACTGGCACGTGACTGCCAAGTCTCCTTCCGTAGACAAGCCTCGCGGACGTCGAAAGAAGAGCTTTACGCAGGAAGACCTGGAAGGCCGCATGAAGAAGGACCTCGCTGCCGCTTTCGACTCGGCCGACGACTCCGACGATGAAGTGCCACCGACCGTGAACATTTCTCGACGCAGGGCGAAAGCGAAGAAGGCAAAGGCTACAGCGAAGAAGACCAAGGCCAAAAAGAGCTTTAAAGCTGATAGTGAGGATGAAGAAGACGACGACGGAGGAGAGGGACAACAAGAACGAGAAGAGGATGAGGAGAAGGACGAGGAAGTCGCGCCGCTTCCGCTCAAGAAGAAGGCGAAGAAGACCAAGACCAAGACTAAGACCTCAAAGAAGGCCGAATCCGCTGCAAGCTCTCGCCCCAAGCGCAAACGCAACTAACTAACTAACCAGCAGTTGCGTCGATAGGTAGTTCCATCCATTGTCCAGTAAGTGTACGCACGCCATCCGCTCATTGAAGAGAGAAAAGGCTGCTTCCTGGTGTAGCTCTCCATTTATCTGATGAGTCCGTTGCTCACGGGGGCCGTGCAGGGGCCCGCGGACGTGCCGAACACGTGCTCCTTCCACTTGGCGACGCCCTCGGCGTCCGTCTTCATCTCGTCACCCAGCACCGTCAGCACCTTCTTCTTCTCCACCTGCGCGGGGGAGAAGGGCTCGCCCGTGAGGCCCTCGAACGTGATGCGCTCGCCCACCTTGGCGCCCTCGGGCGGCGTGACGAACGCCACCTTCTCCTTGCCGTCCTCGAGAGGCACGGCGGCGCACATGACCATGCCGTGGCTGCGGAAGCCCACGAGGTTGCGCGGCTTGAGGTTGCACAGCACGAGCACGCGCGCGTCCTGCATCTGCTCGAGCGCGTAGTGGTGCACGAGGCCGCTGGCGATCTGGCGCGGCGCGTCCTCGCCCACGTCGATCTCCTCGCAGTAGAGCTTGTCGGCCGTCTCGTGCTTCCAGACCTTGACGATCCGCCCCACGCGGATGTCGAGCTTGGTGATCTCGGGCTGGTTCGGGTCGGCGGCGGACGCCTTGGCGGGCTTGGGGGCCTTGGGCTTCTTGGCCTTGGGCTTCTGCTGCTGCTTCTGCGCCTGCTGGCCCACGGGGGCGTTGGCCTCGATGCCCAGGTCGCTCTCCACGGCGCTGATGAGGCTCTGGATCTGCTCGGCGGCGCTGCTCATGCTGACGTCGGTGCTAAATGGGAAGTGAGCTCTTCGGTTGATGGACGAGGGCAAATGTACCGGTTTCGTGGTACAGGAGGTTGAAGAGGAAGGAATTTAACGTTAGAATAGAAAATGAAGCTCATCAACAGGTTTTTATTTACTGACGACGTTGGTGTGTGTTGTGTGTTGCATGACTACTGACTGGGAGGCTTATTGGATGAGCACCATCCAGCTGATGAACAGGTAGAAGAGCAGCACTGGGTAGACGGTGAGCGCCTTACGCTTGGGCGGCACCAACTTGGACATGAACACGACCGAGGCTGCGGGAGACAGCGATGCAGTAGCAGGAGACAGCGACGGACATTGCAGACAGTAGCAACAACGTCAATACGCGGTGCATGGATGCAGAGGTTTTTCTTTTCTACGAGCAAAGACGCACCTCGAGTGGACCAGAGGAAGCCCACGGCCACAATGACCATCCGTAGCAAGATGTGCGAGACCACCACCTTGGCCAGCATGCACACCAGCGTCGCGATGTTCAACGGGAACACGCAGTACCCCAACACGCACACACTCTGGAAGAATGATCTGCTCCGAACCACGCCGAGAAAAAATGCAAAAAGGTCAATACCGCAACCAGAAATTCCACCAAAGCAAATAAAATCTCATATTTTGTCCGCAACGTACATGGTGCTGCCCAGTAGCTGGGCGTTGATAGTGACGATTGCAGCTCCAACCCAAATCACCACAAAGACGCCAGTAAACACCATCGCCGACTGCGCGGCCGGCGCCGTCACACTCAACATGCTGCCAACACCAAAACACCCAATACCCATGTCAGATCCACAATTCCTCTCATAGACCCACTTCAGCAGCTTAAAACCCACATCGACAGCGTCAGACACAGCAGCAGTGGACCCCAGAGGTCCCCTATCAACACACAAGAGTCGAGTCAGTCTCAAGCCGCAAGTCTCCACTCAGATCTGATTCCGTGCGCCGTACAGTCCCGCAGCGCCTTGAGCGTCTCCTCCGACGTGTTGCTGGGCATTAAAACCACGCGCAACTTGCCACCCACGAGCCGCAGGTCGCGAAGCTGAAGAGCCACGCGTCAAACGAGAGAGAGAGAGAGAGGGAGTTAGAGACTTTGAGGAAGGAGTATAAGAAGCGGGAGGCACACATACGATGGTGGTGGACACGGGCTCGTCCAGCGTGTTCTCCTCGGCGGACGGGAGGCTGATGCTGCCCGAGACCAGCCCCACGCCCGCCGCGGCCTCGCTACTCTTGGCCTCTTCCGACATGCTGATGAAAAGTGAAAGTTGGATTCCCTCTCTCGCACGAATATTTCGGTTCGGAAATTTTACGGGAAGCTACAACTTTAGACCAATTTTGTTTTTGCCTTTTTGAGACCAATTATTGCATTGGTGAAACGAAATGCCTTTTGTTACGAATTATTGCTACAGCTACTTGTATGCCTTGTTGAAGTGCCTGAAATGGCTACGTGGGCTGCAGTAAGCTACCCACGGTGGGTAGCTTACTGCTTCATGATGTCCTCGATGGTCTTGAGCGTGTGGGTCCAGACCGTGTTCTTGAGTTCTTCGGTGTGGAATTTGGTCTTGACTATCTCCTTCGCGTTTTGGTCGAGCAACTTCCAGCCGGTCGCGTAGTTGTCGTTGAGCAGAGCGGACACCATGAACTTGCCGCACGTTTCGGGTGAGCGAGCAAATACTGCCGATAGCCCCACGAAAGGCACGCGTAGGTAGCATGGAAGCTGCTTGGAAAGTCCAGTGTTCACGAATCCAGGCGAGATGTGCATGAAGGAGGCTGCCGGGGCGTGCTCGGAGAAAGCTTGGGCCATCAGGTCTCTGGTAAATCAAAAGGTTAGTCTTAGATAGGTGCATACACTCTAAGATTCAGTTCAGCAGCGTACGAGTATTGAGTGGTGACGTCTGCGCAGCGCTTGCCGGAGAACGTGCGCTTTAGGTCGAGGTCGCTCACATCGACTTCGCCTCCGTGACCAGCACCGAGAACGTTCAGAACACGCACACCGGGGCGGTTCAAGCCCTGCAGCAAGTCGTGAACCAGCATGAATCTGCTCCATTAAAATGAGTGTAAGAATGAGCGAGTTGACTTGCCGCACAAATGTATGACTCACCTGCCATAGTAATGCGTCGCCATCTTCACATCGAGACCTTCAGGCGTTTCCGTTCGACCGTCTAGCGTCATGATGCCCGGACTCATGACAATCCAATCGAACTGCGTCTCCGCATGCTTCTTCGTGAACTTGCGCACTTCGTGCATCAGTGACACGTCCAGCTTCTCGTGCACAACCTCCACGTTCGGGTTGTCGGCCTTGATCGTCTTCAGTACCTCCTCCGGGTACGATCGCGAGCAAAGCGTGAGCTTCGCCACGATAGGCGCCAGCTGCTTGGCCACTCCGAGGCCAATGCCGGAGGAGGCTCCGACTACGAGCGCGTGCTTGGAAGGAGCCGCCATCTCTTGCTTGGTGCTGAGTTCGACTTGGTCGTTGTGCTCCGAAATGGAAAATGAAGGAATGGAAAACCCGCTCAAGAATACGCTCAGGACAACAGCCAACGCTGCAATAGCCACGTGCACCCCTCTCATTGTTGCAAGTCGAATGGCAGAATGACGTCTTAGGAAGGCGTCCAGTACCGTAATAGCCTACCGACGAAGGATTACTTGACCCCTTGATCACCCTCCAGAAATACCGGGTAATCATTCAGTCGGAAGCGACGGGAAAATAACAAAATGGGGTGTGATCCGGAAAGAAAATACAAAATGTTTCATCGTGAGTCACGATTCGTGACAGAATAGGGTGTGGTACCGTATAGCAAATGTCATATCCAGCAGCTATATGAGGACGATTTATTCAAATGTATCATTAAGTATTTAACCTCAAAACCAAGCGAGCTATACTACGTTATAGAGGGGTCTTTTAGCTACATTTTGACGCTTTCAGATCCCCAGAAAGTGAAGTTGGAGAAAAGTTGTGGCCATCGGCGTGAGATGCCTCGGAAAAAATATTTTTTTTCAGATTTTTTTTTCTTAGTGTTCTGGGGTCTAAAAACGCTGATCTTTCGATTGTGCCTATCGAGAGCTTCAGGAGGCTTCGAGAACTTAAGTAAATCTGAAGATTTATACAGCACATCCATAATCTGCCAACACCAATCTTAGTCAAAAGTATCATTAAGTATTCTGAACACTAGTTACACCGCCAGCGTAGCAAATAGCGACGCATTTGCCCCCCCTTGCGCCCTGGAGTCTAATAGATGCCCTATTAAGTCCCTCTTGCCGCAGAGGCAGGTTTTCGTGCAGCAGATGTAGACCCGCGACTTCAAAATCGACCTGGGGCCTCTCAAAAGCTCTCGATAGCTGGCGCGATCACGCCATTCCCGTCACTCCGTCCGGACGTCGGAACCGCAGCGGGTCCACCAGCGTCTTGCCCTTGCTGTTCTGCGTCTTTTCATGCGTCATCCGGGGAAAGCATTCTGGCGAAGTCGTTTGACATGCCCACCGCTGCTCCGGCGGAGAAACTTTTTCTTTTGGCTTTTTCTCGGCTTCGTCAAAACGGCAACCAAAAGGATGGTCTGACTATAAACCCCTCTAGCAAAAAACCTAAAAAAACCCTTAATGATACTTTTGAAAAAATCGTCCTCATATTCAACAAAGCCGTGCTATGCCCGGAACAGCTCTGGATTTTATGTAAGAGTGACACTTCAAGTACAGGTAACGAAGAGCACGTGAAGTGCACAAATTCATCGAGGATAAAGTGATCGGAACCTGGCGATAATGCCAGCGACCACAGGTTATCGACAGGTATTGAGTTTTTCGGTTCAATTCGATCTGCACTATTCTGGCATAAGGACAACGGCCTTCGAGCCCAGCGTTGTTCTTCTCGATCTGCTTGTGCAGCTTCATCTGCTCGATCTCGTCCTCGCTGAACAAGTCTCGCTTCTTGAGATCGAGCTTCATGGAGGTCTCACTCCTCGTCCATCATGGACTCCATGTGGTGCCGTCCGCGTGCACGCGCTTGGGTTGTTGATTTGAACATTTTATCCATTTATGTTGCGCGAGTGTAGCAGATTAATCAAATGTTGCATATAAAATGAAATCAAAGAGTGTATCCCTTCTAACAGGATATGAATCTTAATCTTCTCCGGATGGGTCAACATTCACCAAATAATATCATTTCCTAGCAGGATATCAAATGAACAAGGTTATTTGAACGTATTTGTGGTCTAATCGTTATCGAATTTTTAAGGGTATATGATGTACGTATAATTCATACCTCTGGTAGGACTCTGGATATAAAATCCAGAGAACAGGTGATAAATACCTGTCTATATCGACTAAGGCCGTGCAGTTGCCCGGAACAGCTCTGGATTTTCAGAGTTTTGCTTGTCTTCCTTTGAATTCTACTACAATGATAGTCGTGACGACAATGAAGGCGATAAACTAGAGGGCTGGTAGCGCTGGTCATACATAATCTAAAATAGTACTTTGAAGTATATATACTTATATATTATAGTGCTACGTTAAAAAGCTACTATTAAGCAGGACTATAATATATTACTATTGCATTGCAATATACTACTATCGTAGGGGGGCTTTGTTACGGAGATGAGACTCCTTATGTATGTGCTCGAGCCTTTCGGCTTGATCACGTAGTTTAGCCCATTCTTGTCTACAATACAATCATTTCGCTTAACGTTCTAAGCTGGTGCTAGCGTCAATACTTGCGCTACCTCACTACATGTAGCAAAATTCGCTTCTCTGACAAAATATTGGAAGAGTAAGAGGATGAAACCTCTTTGGCGTGTCCTACTCGACCCCTCTGCCTCAGGCGACCAAGGACGGACGGACGGCAGCACGACGGCGGCGCAGAGGGATCAGCGGAGGGTCGGGGTGAGTCTATCCCCCGAACCAGCAACCAAGATCTTTGGATCAAGGCGGGCAAGGGCAACAACACGTGGCGATCTTCGGACGAAGCGCCGCGGTTGCAAGTTGAAGACCGACAGAAGATTTCAAGTGCATTTGTAGGGTAGGGAATCAGTTGCGAATCTGCGGTGAAGTAGAGAGAAGACAGCGGAGTGCACTGGCATAGTGCACAAGAGCTAACGACCAATACAGCAAAGACTGAGGCGAGTAAGTAACTTGTGTATTGCTTGTTAGTGTGAGGAATAAGCCCCCGAGTGTGTAAGAGAGACGGGTATCTGCAGCCCCGTAGAGTCGTCGGTATCTGCAGCCCGCAAGGCGCACTCAGTGAGCCTAAGAGAGGGTCGTTTAGCCCCCGGTCGTTTAGCCCCGGCGCTGAGTGTTGCGCGACTTGGCCAAGATCTCTGGCGCGGCTGCCTTACACTGCGAAACCCAGGAACGCGGCTGCTACTGTTTAGCGTGTGTGTGTAGGAATAGCTTACGTATATTGTATTGTTAAGCAGTAGTGGTCGTAGCCACCGGACACCGTCCTCTAGCTAGGGGCAGGCCTGGAGGCGACGCAGTGTGGACACCACACGTAGCGACACGCAAGTGACGAACTCGCCACAGTACTAGAACACTGCTTACTTGGTGGCCAGACAGGGGCCTTCCAACACGGTTGGCCTTCGCAGACTGAAGACGAAGACCTTCACGAGGCTTGGCTCAGTGGCACGAACCCAGCCACGGAACACAGAGAGAGAGAGCGGAACGGAGTGAGTGAGAGGACGGAGCAGAACGGAACGGACTGAACAAAAGAAGACAAAGCAAAAGAAGTTTATTGAAGTGCCGCAGCAGCACCTGAGCAGCGACTGAGCAGACGACCCCAGCGGAGCTGAAGAGCGAAGATGACGGCACGGGCGACGCGAGCAGCACGACGCTCGAGTACGCCAACGGCAGGCTCCACGACTCGAGCGCCGGCGGACCACCGGCACCGAAGAGGCAGCGCCAACCACGAACGCGGGTGCGACTGAGCGCCGGCGGAGGTGGCGACGGAGACGATGATGAGGTTGTCGTCAGCAGCGGCGTCACGATCACCGCCGCTGGAAGTCACGACGACGACTCCAGCGACGATGACGGCGACAACAACGCCGGCAACCGCGGCGGCGGAAACAACAGCAGAGGCGGATCCGGAGGGAACGGCGGAGACGGACGTGGCGGTCGCGACCACGGCGGAGCAGACGGCGACAGAGACGGACAGCAGAGCAGCGGACGACAGCAACCAGCGCGCACACCAGCCCCAGTCCAAACACAGCAGAGCGACGAGCTGGAGGACATGGACTGGTGGGAGGCGCTGACGCCGAACCAGCAGAGAGCGATGATGAAAAGGTTCCTGGTGCAGCCACCAGCAGCCGCACCAGCACCTCAGCCGGTGGTGATCCAGACACCGGCACCACCACCAGCGCAGGAGCGCCCACACCGACGCAAGATGAAGCGTCTGCACTTGGAGGACTTCAAGGGGACCGCCGGCGAGTCGGTCGAAGCATGGCTCGCGACGATCCCCCAGGAGGTTGAGCGGCAGGCGAGTCTCGGCGGCGACACGTGGACAGCGGCTGAGCTGTACTACGGAGTCACTGCCCACCTAAAAGATGCAGCAACGAAGTGGTTGATAACTCTGTCGGAGAACATGCGTGAGGAGGACAAGAACTCGCGTACCTGATCAAGATGATGCGGAAGAAGTACGGGCGGCGGGACAACATGTTCCGGATTCAACAGCGCCTCGCAGCGCGAGTGCAGCAACCAGGCAAGCGCCTGAGCGACTTCGCGACGAGCTTGACCAGCATCGGCTTCGGCAAGCGCGTGCCGGCGGAGTCCTACGTGGAAGCATTTATTAATGGAATTAACAACGAGACTACGGCGACACAAGTACGCACCTATGAGCCGACGACGCTCGACGAGGCCGTGCAGTTCGCCGAGGACAAGTGCGGCGAGTTTGGAGAAGGCTTCAAAGTGACGGACTGGCGGGTGGCGAAGCGGCGCTACCGCGAGGAGCGCGAGTACGGCGCCGAGGACGACACGCAGCCGGCGAAGAAGAAGCCGCCCACGACCGAGAGTGTGGACCAGCTCGACTGGAAGAAACTGGGCTTGGGGTTCGGGGGAAACGACGACACCCCTCCCAGCTTCGATACTGAGGGCAAGGCCGTTAGCGGATTGGCCAAGACGGCTCAGAAAGACCCGCTCTCATTGGCTGCACTTCGTGCACTGATGGTGGTAGCAGGGTTAGGGCGGGAAGAGACGGTAGGCGGAAAGGCGGCGTCCAGCAAAGCCAAAGTGGCCAGGGCGCTGGAGGTGAAGAGTGAGAGCGGCAAGCAGCCGCCCGACAACCAGGCGAGCAACCAGAACGCCGGTTGGCAGAATGCCGGCGGATACGGCGGTGGTTACGGCGGCGGACAAGCCGGCGGATACGGCAGTGGCCATGCCGGCGGTCAAGTCGGTGGCTACGGAGGCTACGGCGGCGGACAAGCCAGCGGCAGAGGCGGCGGCCGAGGAAGCGGCAACGGCGGCGGCCGAGGTGGACGAGGAGCCGGCGGCGGCCAAGGCTTCGGTCGAGGACGTGGAAGCGGAGGCGGACGTGGGGGGCTAGAGAACTACGGTCCCCAAGACACGCGTCCGATTGCGCAGCGCAAGGCGGAGACTTCGTGTGGCTACTGTGGCACGAAAGGCCACTGGTGGCGCGAGTGCGCGCAGCGCATCGCCGACTTGCCGGCAACGGAGCGGCGAACGCAGCGGTCGGCGCCAGTGCCGCCGCGGCGCAGCCAGCAACAGCAGCTGCAGCGGGAAATGGGCAGCGGCAGTAAAAGTGGGGCCTCTGCTGTCCGCGATGAATGCATGCCCCGAAGAAGATGCGGCGGTCAAGACGCCGGCGGCCAAACGACGGACCAAGCGCGAGCGAGGTTGGCGTCGACTGACGACGGCGCCCAGCGACGGCGGTGGAAGCAACGCGGCACGCATGCAGGCCCCGGGTGGTCAGCCCAAGGGGAAGAGTGCCGGTTGTGGAAACCAGGGGAAGAGTGGACGAAGAGACGGCGGAAGGGAGACGGAGCTGCCCGTGCTGGGCAAGCGACGTCGTGAAGACGAAGTGGTGAGGAAGGCGAGTGGCGAGTCGATCGTCGTGGAGATGGGCGACGAGTCGATCGTCGCGGATGCGGGCGGCGTGAAGACGGATGGCGAGTCGGCCGTCGCGAAGGCAGGCGGCGAGTCGATCGTCGCGAATGCGGGCGGCGAGAAGGCGAATGGCGAGTCGATCGTCGCGGAGATGCGCGACGAGTCGATCGTCACGAAGACGGGCAGCGAGTCGATCGACGCGAGAGCAAGCGTCGAGGCGACCAGCGCGAAGATGGGCAGCAGATCGACCGACGCGAAGGCGGGCGTCGAGTCGACCGGCTCGGAAGCGGACGGCGAGTCGAACGGCGCCGCGGTGGACATGGAGCTGGGCACGGTGTACGTGTCGACGGAGGTGACGAAGGACGTGCGTCAGGACGTGACGTCCGAGCACGCGGAAGCATCGGTGATTGTGCAGTGTGGCTCGATGGCCACGGATGACGGCGCGGACGAAGAGCAGAAGCTGCCGATCCCGGATGGGGTCAGGCGGCAGACGGAGAAGATGAGTGGTGGCCGGACGGCCGCTGCTCGGCGACGGAAGCGGCGGGCGGAAGGCGCAGTGGCTGCAGCGCATGGAGTCCTCGCTGCCGAAGTGCGCGAGCGACGTGAAGAACGCGCCAAGGTGCTGCGCGTCGTAGTGCGGCAGGTCATTGCCGAACTACGCGAGCAGGTCGACCTGAAGCAGCGACGGTGTGACCACCGCGAAGCCCAGATCGCGGTAGCAGTCGTGAGGAAGGCAGAGGCGGCTCGGAACCAGCGCACCAAGCCCAAGGTGACGCAGGTGCCGGCTACCAAGCAGCCGGCAGTGACGCAGACGGAGGAGGAGTGGCTGGCGGCGGTACAGCGGTTCGCTGAGAACGCGCCGGTGGAGTTGCCGGAGGAAGGCACATTGGCGGAGATGAGGGCGGTCCGACGAAGGGCCATGAAGGAGGCGAAGCGGTTTCGGGCGGCGCGACGCACCCACCGGCTTCGACAGCCAGGACGGCGAGTCACGCGGATCGGTGTGGCGGCGCCGGAGGTCGCGAACGAGTCAAGGCGGAAGAACCGATATTGCTACAAGCAGCAAGGCTGCTACGGTGACGTGGAGCTACGGAAGGTGGGAGACCAGGCGGACGTGCGAGTGGCACAGTTGCGTGCTGCTGGCAGCGGCAGTCCCAGCTGCTTGCCGACAGCGTTGCTCGCGCTGACACGGACCCACACGCAGGAGGTCCGGCTGGACAGCTGCGCGCAGTTCAGCGTAGCCGGAGTTGAACTACGCAAATACGGGCGGTGTCTAACCCGAGATGCCCCTGTAGATATTGTGGAGGGTTTTGGCGGAGGCACCAGCCGAGTGCTGGGAGTGTGGAGATTTACTGGTACGACGCAGTACCAGCAACGCATTACGATCGACGCACTGCTCGTGGAAGGGCAGGGCGACGAGCTGCTGATCGGAGAGGATTGGATGGTGGAGCGGCAGGTGAAGATGGACTTCGGCAGCCGTGGGCTGAAGTACCAGGACGTGACGGGGCAGAAGGTGATCTTACCGTTCACCTGTCATGGTGTGTCTACCCTACAGCAGGCAGGACAAGAGCGGAAGGCAGTCGTGCGCTTGGCGAAGACCGTCAAGTTGCCGACGAACACAAGAAGTGTGGTGCAGATGAAAGTGGATGCCGAGGATGGCACCACTGGTGTATTTTTGCCTAAGCCGACTTCGAAGCGGCACCAACTGATCGCCCCGACCGTGGACACGGTCAAGGACGGGATGGTGAGTGTTGTGGTGTTGAACGTGGAAGGTCGGAGGGAGAAGCTGCCGGCCCGCGAGGCGCTGGGCACGTGGATCCCGACCGACGCCGACATGGAGATCTTGTCGCTCAATGGCGAGCTGGAGAGAGACCGAGTGGCGAAGTGGGTGGCCGCGCTGAAGAAGGACGATGCTCGTCCTTTGCAGGATGAAGACAAGCTTGATATCGGCGACATGGAGGCCGCCGACAAGGACCTCGTGATTGCATTACTGCGGCAGTACGCCGGCATCGTGGAAAAGAAGCCGGGGTGCCCGCCGCTTGCGAAGGTGAATGTGGAGCACCACATTAACACCGGAAACACTGCGCCGATCATGCAGCGCAGGCGTAGACACGCCGTGTCCGAGAACCTGTTGATCGACAAGGAGGTCGACGACATGTTGAGCAACCAGGCGATTGAGCCTGGAGAAGGCGCGTGGGGATTCCCAGTGGTCATTGTTCGCAAGAAGGACGGGAGTGTGAGATTTTGTATTGACTATCGATCACTAAATGCAGTCACGGTAAAGGGTGTCTATCCCCTACCGCGTGTTGATGAGACTTTAGAGGCACTGCATGGGTCGCAGCGATTTACGAGTCTAGATCTACATTCTGGCTACTGGCAGCTAGGAGTGGCGACGGAAGACAGGGCGAAGACTGCGTTTACGACAAGACGTGGGCTATTTCAATTTTTAAGAATGCCTTTTGGCTTATGTAACGCGCCTAGCACGTTCCAGCGTCTGATGGACTGTGTTTTGCGTGGCCTGACTTGGATCTGCTGCTTGGTGTATCTCGACGACGTGGTGATCTTCACCAAGGGCACAGTCGCACAGCACGTTGTAGAATTAGCTGTTGTACTGGAGCGCCTGGCCGAGGCAGGGCTCAGCCTGAAGGCTTCGAAGTGCTCTTTTGCTACGACTAAGATGGAATATTTAGGGCACGACCTGACACCTGACGGCATCCAGCCGACCGACAGACTGATTAAGGCGATTGTAGACTTCCCCAGACCTGAGGACGACGTGCAAGTGCGGAGGTTTGTGGCCCTTGCGGGTTATTACCGGAGATTTGTACCGGACTTCGGGGCAAAGATGTCCCCGCTGACTAGTCTACTGAGGAAGGGCACTGAGTGGACGTGGGGTGCTCCCCAGGAGGAGGCCTTCACGTGGGCAAAGGCATGGCTGAGTCAAAAGCCTGTCCTAATTTATCCTGACTACCGACTACCTTTTAAGTTGACGACGGATGCAAGTAAGACTGGGTTGGGGGCAGTGCTGTCCCAGGACCAAGGACACGGCGACCAGCCGGTCGCTTACGCGTCGAAGGTGAACAGCCCGACTGTGAGCAACTACAGCATTTCTGAACTTGAATGCCTGGCGGTCGTGTGGGCAGTGCGACTGTTTCGTCCGCATTTGTACGGACGCAGATTTTCTATTGTTACAGATCATATAGCATTGAAATGGCTGATGACGGCCAAAGAACCAGCAGGACGCCTGCACAGGTGGTCCCTGACACTGCAGGAGTACGACTTTGACATCCAGTACAGGCCGGGCAAGGAGAACCATGTAGCAGACGCCCTGTCCCGAGGGCCAGTGCCGGCGACCGGCGAAAGGGCAGAGGACGGCGATCGTCCAGCAGACGACCCCGTAATAGGCCTGCAGGACGTGCAGTCCGTGACCGAGGAGAACGTGGCAGTAGTGAACATGCAGTACGCGGCGGAGCCCATGCACGGGTCGATGCCGGAGAAGCAGAGCGACGAGATTGATGCGGACGTCGATGGCGCAGCGAGGAGTGTGATCCAAGCTGCCGCCGTACGTCGAGTTGAAGCTGCAGAGCTCGGAGTGGTGCAGTTCACCGACGACGACATCAAGCGCGAGCAGGACGCATCGGTGATGGTGCAGTCGCTGCTGCGCAAGGGTGCATACCGCAACCAGCGGGTGTACCGTGCTGAGGACGGATTGGTGCGTGTGGAGTTGGAGGGCGGCGACAGAACTATCCTACCAGTGATTTACTGGGCCCTCGCATTCAAGGAGGCCCACGACAGTATCTGGGCGGGTCACTTGCGAGGCCCGACGACGTTTGAACGGCTCCAGCGCATGTACTGGTGGCCGCGCATGCGTGAAGCAGTGCAGAGTTGGGTGGCAGCCTGCCAGGACTGCGGGTCCCGGAAGGCGAAGCCCAAGGCAGTAGTCCCTCCGCTGCGAAGCGTGAGGACGGGCGACGTGTGTGATCGGTGGGCTATTGACGTAGCAGGCCCGTTGCCTGTGACAGCGGGTGGCAACCGCTATGTTATTGCAGCTGTGGAGTACACGACGCGGTATGCAGTGGCATCCGCAGTGAGTGAGCACACTGCGAAGGCTATTGCCCGATTTCTAATGGACAAAGTGGTCTTTGTCTACGGGCCTATGCGTGAAATTATGATGGACGGAGCGATGGAGTTCGGCAGCAAGGCTACTGCCGAGTTGTTGGAATTAATGCAGGTCAAGCAGTCGACCCCGGTGCCTTACCGGCCGAAACTATTGGGCCTTGTTGAGAGGTTCCATCGAACCTGGAAGGACATTGTGAGTCTTTACGTAGATGAAGGGCAAGATGATTGGGACGACTTCCTACCTAGTGCCCTGTACGCCTACAATTCATCGAGGCACTCGACGCACGGCTTCCAGCCGAATGAATTAATGATGGGGAGGAAGCTGCGCACGCCGGCGGAGCTGCTGAGGCGAAGCCGCGTGACGCACCCCCACAGCACGCTGCAGGAGTATCACGAGATCTTGTTGCAGGACCTGTCAAAAGCACGAGAGTTAGCAGCAGTAGCTCTCCAGAAAGAGCAAGCCCGACAAGCAATGTATTACAACCAGCGGAACGTACGGAATGGCAGTGAGTTTCGGCCCGGACAGCTAGTCTGGCTGTACCGACCAGCGCGAGGACCTGGCATCACGAAGTTCGGCCACAGGTGGCGCGGCCCAGGCAAGATCATCGAAGCCACGGGCTACGACAACTACCTGATCCAGATGCTGGAGTCAGGACAGGAGTTAGTGACGCACTGCTCCTTCCTGCTCAGCTACTACTACCCGACGCACCTGCTGGAGCAGATGGCCAAGGACATCGCAGCAGACCTGCGAGAAGAAGCGGTGGCGGCAGCAGATCTCGACTCCGACGACGAGGACGGGGCGGAGACCGAGATGGAGGCGCCGAGTGACGCCCAGAATAGCCCGGAGGCAGTGAGGGGAGCGGTGGTGACCAGTGCGGCAACGGAACCAAGCCGTGCTGCGACGCCACGCGCCGCCACCTCGAGGAGAGCAGAAATAGCTGCTGCTGCCGATGAAGCAGCAGCTGTGGAGTCAACGGAGCAGTCAGAAGCTGACTTGACGCCGAGACCGGACGTGCAGCAGCCAGCACGCCGACTCAGCCCAGCCCGAGAACGACGAAGACGCGCAGAGCGTCCTGAACCAGCTGCAGCAGCAGCCGACCAAGATCAAGGGCGCGATGCCGTGCCCGACAGACCCCGAGTGCGCTCAAAGCGCCCCAGAGCAGCCCCATCAGGCTCAGTTGACGCCATTGCCGGACGGACCCGCGCCAAGATCCGAAAGGCGCCATACGCAGGCGTCGGACGCGACGGTGAACGAGACGAGAGCCCCAGCAGAGCTCGTGTCGGCCCCACGGCACTTGCAGCAGCCGACCAGCCCAGCGACGAAGGCCAAGCAGCCGGCCGAGTCGCAGTTGAACGCGACGGAGATGAAGACCAAGGTGGCGGAGGCCAGCGACGAGAGCAGCTCGTCGATGAGCATCTCGCCCGCGGACTCCGCGTTGAAGAAGACCAAGAAGAAGGACCCCGTGTCGGCGGACACGGAGCCGAAGGACGGCAAGTTGAACAAGACGCTGCTGCAGCGCGCCACGAAGCGGCCGCTGCAGCGCAGCAGCCCCGAGAAGCCAGCAGTGAAGCTGGTGAAGCCGGACGTGCGGACGGACAGCAGCCGGAGACTACAGTCGCCCCAGCCGACGAAGGCGACGAAGCAGAGCGGATCTATGTATTTGCCGGGCGTGGCAGGCGAGGCGCAGACAGCCTCGTGGCCCGACAACCGCGACTGGCACGCATCCAGCCGGGAGAAGCCGTGGTGGAACACCGCCGCCGAAGGTACCGCACACGTACCGGGCGTTACGTGTTGGAATTCGAAGTACAGCGTCTGGGTGATCGACCTGACGCAGGAGTACCTCAGCGACTCTGGATTAACCAGCAAGATTACGAGAAGTTATGGAGTGAAGGACGTGTGCGGAGCGAGCAAGCAGAAGGTAAGGACAGCGAGGACGACGAAGGCAGCACGCACGTTGCGCATGACAGCGACGCGCAGATGCTAAGGACGACGGCAGCGGTGGAGCAGATCGACGGACAGCGGAGCGGGACGAATCGAGGACGATTCGGCAGTAGGGGAAGAGAGTAAGAGGATGAAACCTCTTTGGCGTGTCCTACTCGACCCCTCTGCCTCAGGCGACCAAGGACGGACGGACGGCAGCACGACGGCGGCGCAGAGGGATCAGCGGAGGGTCGGGGTGAGTCTATCCCCCGAACCAGCAACCAAGATCTTTGGATCAAGGCGGGCAAGGGCAACAACACGTGGCGATCTTCGGACGAAGCGCCGCGGTTGCAAGTTGAAGACCGACAGAAGATTTCAAGTGCATTTGTAGGGTAGGGAATCAGTTGCGAATCTGCGGTGAAGTAGAGAGAAGACAGCGGAGTGCACTGGCATAGTGCACAAGAGCTAACGACCAATACAGCAAAGACTGAGGCGAGTAAGTAACTTGTGTATTGCTTGTTAGTGTGAGGAATAAGCCCCCGAGTGTGTAAGAGAGACGGGTATCTGCAGCCCCGTAAAGTCGTCGGTATCTGCAGCCCGCAAGGCGCACTCAGTGAGCCTAAGAGAGGGTCGTTTAGCCCCCGGTCGTTTAGCCCCGGCGCTGAGTGTTGCGCGACTTGGCCAAGATCTCTGGCGCGGCTGCCTTACACTGCGAAACCCAGGAACGCGGCTGCTACTGTTTAGCGTGTGTGTGTAGGAATAGCTTACGTATATTGTATTGTTAAGCAGTAGTGGTCGTAGCCACCGGACACCGTCCTCTAGCTAGGGGCAGGCCTGGAGGCGACGCAGTGTGGACACCACACGTAGCGACACGCAAGTGACGAACTCGCCACAGTACTAGAACACTGCTTACTGAAGTAAGTGAGACCGATGCACCTGGTACCCCCCCCACGGCGACGGCCATCAGTGAGTTCAAGGGGTAGATAGTAAGCGTCCGACGTACATACAAGAGCACGCTGTCTCTGTTTGCGACTGCTGTAGAGTAGTGCAATGAAATTATCTAATTGAAGCTGCTGGATGCTGTGATAAGCTATATATCCATAGTTCACTTGTAGCTGCCAATTTGACGATCATCCACAGCATCTTATTTCTTCCTGCTACGCTTCAACCGCTTCTGCGCGGCGAGGAACTCCTCCTCACTGGGTTCACCCGGGTCCTGAGTGTTCCAGCAGATTTAGGTAAAATCCGCTTCTCTGACAAAATATGGCGCATGTTGTTCCAGCCGCATAGGTTTATCATATTCCACAGGTATTATCGTGAACAGGTTTTTTTATCTTAATCTCAACTGGATGGGCCAACATACCAGCATAGTTTTAACACTACACAGGGTATTAATATATACAGGTCTTACCATATTAAACTTTGGCAATGTCCGGCTCTATTTCGACAGGGTATTAAATCAGTCAATAATCGTACGTCAGTGCGATCCCGCCTGGGACTCTGGATAAAATCCAGAGAATATTCACGGATCATAACATAACCAATAGGTGACTAGCAAAAACATGGGACTTCGTTGTCGGACAAAAGTCAAATTGAGGGGACACCACCAGAATCTGTCAGGAGTGGGTCTATCTACCACGAGAAACCCTCCCCTTCCGTCGCGCAACATAAATCCAACGAAGTCCTGCATGTAGGGGTGCATTCGGTAGCACGCAATTTGCAATGTTTTGCAATGTTTTGCTTATTTTTTACACACAATTTCGATTCGCGATATCAAGCCAAATCGAGTCTTGTTCGATCAACCAATATCGTGTTTGATATTCTATTTCCTTCATCGCCGAATTTGGCGATGTTTCATGATGGATTTGAAATGTTGGCCCTGCGTCCTCGCAAGCCTTATCCGACTAGCAGGGACAACATCTTCATGTCTTATGAATTTGCGTTAGCGACTGAAGGTCATTCGCAAACTTCTTTCGTCCTGAACAATGGGGGGCGTTTGGGATCAAGAAGCAGGGGATGCATTTGTTCAAGTTGTACTTTCAGAGGCTCGCAAACTGGGGCGTGTTGAGGCTGGATTCAAGAAGCAGACGTGGACTAGTATTCCGAATCGGCTGAATCAGGTAGTTCAGCAGGCGTTCACAAAAGCGCAGTTGCAGAGCCGGCTACAACAACTCAAAAAGAAGTACGCAATTTATACTGAGCTGATAAGCAACAGTGGCTTTGGGGTATGTCCGAGAACAGGGGGCCGACAGCTCCAGACTCAGTCTGGGACGAGTATTTGCTAAAGCATGCTGAGGCAAAGCAATTTCGTGAAAAGCCATTGCAGTACTACGACGAGCTCCACAAGATTTTCGGTGGTGTCATTGCTTCAGGACGTCATGCTCAATCCTCGACGGTGAGTGTTGCTGAGGACAACTCGGACAACGGCAGCTTACCACTGTGGAGTCCAATACCTGCAAGCCGCCAGTTCAGCACGGCTTCCAGTCCTCCAGGTTCTTCAGGCCCTCCAAGCCCTCCGGGTCGCTCAGGTGCTCCGAGTACTCCAGGTTCCCCGGGCCGTCCGGGCTCTCCCCGTACTCCAAGTACTCCGGACCACCCGGGTGTTTCAAGTACTACAGGTACTCCGGGTACTCCAAGTACCCCAAGTACTCCAGGTCGTCCGGTTGCTTCAGGTCGCTCGGAACGTCCGGGTGATCCAGGTATTCCAAGCACTGCAAGTACTCCAGGTCGTCCGGGTCCTTCACGTCGTTCAGGTCGTTCGGGTGGTCCGGGTACTCCTGATCACCCGGAACTCCCAGGCCGTCTAGATGCTCCAGCCTCCTCAAGTACACCTGATTCCCCAAGCCAAACCACGACACTAGGTCGCCGCCGCCGAACAAGTGGAGAGCGCATTTCGTACGCTCTCGAGAAACTCGTCGAGCATCAGGGTCGTCGAGTTCGCCAACGAGCTCGATCACAAGTTCAAATAGCGATCACGAATTTTATTGCAGATCACAGCACGGGGATGAGTGCTGCGGAACGTGTTTGCTATGTCAACTACTTCGTGGCGAATCCAATGGCCGCAGACGCATTCAATGTGCTTGATGACGATACGAAAGCCGCGTATCTAACAAGTTTAGCACTCTAGAAGAGATAATGTTGCATGCAGGGAAATGCATTTTGTACTGAGTGTATTTTTTTTAGAGCACTACACTATTATCTCTGCCAGCTAGATAAACTTTGTAATATGTCCACATTTGCTGGGCAATTTCGTCCCGAAATCTGATAGCGTTAATTGTCTCGGTCTCGTTAATAATGTCTTGATCTCGGATGTCACTATCATCTGCAACTCGAATGGGATCAGGTCGATCCAAATAGCCCAGTGGTTCTCTAACACTCCGAATAAAATTGTGTACCACCGCTGCACCAAGAACAAGTTTAACTTGTGTGTCGAATTGGTAGGGTAGCATCGATGCTAATAGCGGAAATTTCTTTTTTGCGACCCCGAATGTTCTCTCAATCACGTTGCGCAAAGAAGAATGCCGCAAGTTGAACAGTTCTTGCATTGTTTGCGGCTTCAGGTTACCAGATTCCCATTCCTTCAAGTGGTAGCGAACGCCACGGTAAGGAGTTAATGTGTCTGTAGTCAAACTGTATCCGGAATCACCGAGAAAATATTTCCCTTCTACACGAGGAAAACCGCGGCCAAATGCATCTAACAACACCCTTCCATCATGGGCCGATCCTTCCCACCCTGCTAATATGTAGCAGAAATTCATGTCGAAGTCGCATGCAGCGAGCACGTTTTGAGATAGAAATCCTTTACGGTTGCGAAACGGGGGAGCATCGTCACTTGGAACGATTGCCGGAATTTGCCGATATGGGTTCCTGGAATAAAAGTACATTTGATTCAATAAACATTCTTATTTTATATGGTCCGAGAACGATATTTACAATGGCGCCGATGCAGTTGCGAAAGTATGGATAAAACTTGCCTGAAGATGCAATATGGTGCGACGCGTCTGTGGCTGGTGGTTGGATATATGTGTCTTTAACTTTGAGAAGAGCTGACAGAACTTGATGCACAGCATCGGACACAGTAGATCCACTATGCTGCCACTGCTCACCATTACTACGACTCGTCGTTCGTGACAGCACACGCAAAAATATCATCAGCTTTTCACCACTGCATACATCATCTGTCGTTGTAACCAGACCGGTGTTCTCTAGAACACGTAGCAAAAGCAGGAAGGTACGGCGCTGCATCCTTGCCATGTCGTAGAATCTTGAATCACTGTCTGACTCAAGCAGCTCGCGTAGATATATAGGTCCTTGACGAATCGAGGTGTTGCGCGGCACTTTAGCGTAGTGTGAGCGCAGGTATGGTGCAAGCGCGATGACCGCTTCCACTATTGTGTCATCTGAAGACGAGGTGCTGCCGTCGCTTTCGGCCCCGTCATCTCCTGTGCTCTGCATCGATTTTGCAATGCCTCCGTGAATACACTATGCCCTGGCATAGATGATATCCGTTACTTATATCAACTAAGCTAGGGATTTGCCGAGTCGATCACTCAGCGACGAGCAAGAAATAGAATACGAGGCGAAATCGAGTCTGCTTCAAAAATGATATTCTGGGCGATATTACAAATTGTAAATTGCGTTCCACCGAACGCACCCTAGCTGTTGCAGCCATGTACATACATGTACATGCATGTATTAATACGCCCACACGCGGCGGCTGTAGTAAGGTGAAGCTCTACTCAGCCAACAACTCTCTGAGCGACCTCATGGGTCGAAGCCCCACACACTTGTCGTGCGAGGACGACGGGAGCCCGCACGCGAGCTCGGACTAGTTCGACAACAGCCGCATCGACCCGGAGACGTCCGAGCAGAGCGTGCTGGGCAAGTCGTGGTCGCGTAACACGCCGATGGTGTTCGGCGGCGGCGTGATCCCAGGAACGGCGGACGACGCAGGACTCGGGTTTCTAGCAGACAGGCTGGAGCGCAGCATCATGCGCGCGTCTACAAGCAAGGAAGTGAACGTCAAGAACCCGCGCATCTTACAATAATGACGATGAAGTTATTTTTTTTAATAGTCAAACTTAAAAACACCACTCCTGGCTGTCGTACGGCCTCACAATGCGGCAGCTTGAGGTTCGCAGCCGCACCAGTCCGTGCTTGCGGAACTACGATCTTGACGGAGTGGTTCAAAAAGTAGCACACTCGTTTTGCCGTTCGAGTCCAGCGTTGTGCCTGTGGACTCGAGCGTCACGGTATCTTGGCATAGCCTCCCGCTTTGCTTAACGAGTAGGACTCCACTTGATCCCTAAGAACCGGAACGGGTGGTGCACGACGGACGACTCGACCGCTTCCTCCGTCTCGAGTCTGCCGCGACGTGCGCACCGCTGGCCACGCGCGCGCGACCGGTACGCGGTCAGGCTGCCCTTCTCCATGACCACTTTCCAGCGCCTTATGAAACAGTTAAACAGCATATTCAATACCATTAATCATTCTATTTTAATGTAGTCTTGCTATTCAGCAACTACCTACCCGCTATCCAGCTATCCGAGCTGTTTTAACCCAGCTCCGTCGTTCTTGCTGCGACTATGTATACCCTTGGCCATTTGAAAGTGAGTTTAATGCAAGCTTATCTAGCTGTGTGCAGGCGAAGTGTCGCACTTTGATGTCCACCAATTTGGTGTCGGATAAGACAATTGCTTTTGAAAGCCACGAACGCTTGATTTTGATTGGCTGTTTACTGTTGTCGGATATGGCATTTAGCTGGATATGACATTTGCTATACGGTAAACAAGTCACCCTGATTAGTGTTGTTTGCGAGCACGTTCGGATTGTCGCAAAAACGATCCGAATTGCGCGTAACAATTCCGAATGCGCGCAATGTTTATGGCTACATTTTTCAATGGAAGTGGTTAGAGTCACCAACGAGATTGCATAAAACCAACGCATTTGCCCTAACCACCAAAGTCGCCGGCCTTCGGCCGGCGAGATCAAGCGCAGCGCGTAGCGCTGCAAGATTAGGGTGAGCCTACCGGACTCGGCCAGAGAGGTTTAGCATCGACGTGCGAAGCGAAGTCTTCGCGCGGCGTGCTAAACCTCGACATTAACCCGTTTTCCAGCAGGGTCCCGCATGGTTTTGGGGGTTAGGGCAGGGTGATAAGGTACATTATGTTGCTGGAAAGTCGCAGGAAAGTTACAGGAAGGTTGCAGCAACGACGTTTTATGCAATCTCGTTGGTGACTCTAACAAGGTCCTTTTTCAATGCCGGTATTGATCCGGATAGAGGTCCGGATAGAGGACCAGGCGGGAGGGAACTGGCATTCCGAGCATTCCGATTTGTCGCGCAATTGTTCGGATCTATTCCGAACATCCCGAGCATTCCGAATACGGGTGCGCGCAACCAACACTAACCCTGATAAAGACTCAACCGCCGCTGCTGATGAGCCACTCGCTGCCACTTGATCGCAGTCCTCGCTGGAAGCGAACCCCGCGTCCTCGACGTCGGGAGTGGCCCAACTTCTTTGTGGGGTTCCGGGTAACTTCACCGGAGCTTGTTGCGAAGGGAACACGCTGGTGATACCGACACTCCGGTGTATTTTTCGGTATTTCGGTATCCGTTGCTGTAGCTCTAGCACACGTCACAGACGTAGCGGTAATTTATTTTTTCTTACCGTCTTCCCCCTTGTGATAATTTTGAGTTGTGATCCCTTGTCAAACGCGTGGCATTCTTCGATCCGCCTCAACCGTTCATTTCGAGACCGAGTGACAACTAGCGCACAAGCCAGCGTGTAGACTTGAGAAGCGTTGCGGGCCGAGCTTGACCCTCCGAAGTCGCTGCTTCGCACGGACTCCTTCCACGGTAGTCCTTAAACCTCTTGAGCTCACTTCACGCGATACCTTCTCCAGCACACACGTACCCTGCTTCTCCACCAAATGTCACGCACCCTCCTGCCAAGGGGTCGGGCACGTGCGGGCTGTTAGGCGAGTACGGTCGCGGGTGAGGGAGATCGAAGAGGTTTGAGGGTGGTTGTGGGTAGTGCTAAATAATGAAAGAAAGCGTGTTTGTTTGTTTAGTTGACTTGGTTCTCAGCAGGAAAATGTACGACTGACAGGCTAGATAGCGCGTCGGCAGCCACCGGCGCGCTCATAAGCATGACACTACATCTCTCGCACTCACCTGGACACTTTTACGTGCCATCCTTCCTTGAGCACGACTCCTCCTCTGCGCTATCCCTTCGCAGCACCACCTCGTCGGTTTTGACCTCCGTCCCCAACAGCATAGCCGAGTTGGAAGGGAACGATTCCCGCCGTCGCCTCGGCCGGCTGAGACCTGAGTCTCGCGTCATCTGCGAGGGGCGGTCCCTCGCGAAGTGGCGCCCGGTAGTACCGGCAGTCCCGGTCGAGCGGTACCTGCAGTGTGTACGCATCTGTAGTTGTAGCCATTCGTCGGGAGGGGTTCACCCCAAGCAGTCTCGGGGGTGGCGCGTCGCCGGCCAGGCCCAGCGAAGGCCCACCTTGAATACCACCCACATTCCCGGGTACGGGACAGAATCATCTTACCACTCCGTCTCAAAAATGATGTCACTTGGACAGTTTTGTGATGCGCATTTTGTCAATATCGGCTTGTTCTACGCTCGTTTTGTCTCAAACGACGCGGTGCAGTCTCACGGTTCAAACCGTGGGCGCTAATCAAACACACGTTTAAATTTGGCGCCATAGTGACTAAATGGCACTGGGAAAGGGGATAAACAACGAACATGTCGCCCCTCCTCTTTCATTTCCCCCATTTGTTTTTGTTTCTTTGGAGCCCGATGCCGACCGCCGTGGGGCCCCCACGCAAACATTGGCGAGCTCGTGGATGATGTTACTGCTGCCTACTCGAAGCTGCCCCCCCCCCCCCCCCCTCGACCATCAACTCGGTGCTTTTGAGCCTCCAAGGCACGATGGATGCAGGAATCAATGCGCTCACAGTGAAGCGGCCTAAGCGAGGCTTGAATGGGAGGGGCGACTTCCCTTGAACCTTCAATGCACGCCCGAAACACCTGTGATTGTGTTGCAGCATCGCATAGCACCCATAACTAAACCTAATATAAATTGGGGACATCAATTTTGAGACGAGCAAAAGAGTGGTACATGACATCATTTTTGAGACGGAGTGGTACTACACTGTACATAATCGACGGCTGCCTTATCTGATGATTCATAAACACCAGGTATACGCGCGTTACTCGGCGATGACACGGCGGCGAGTAAGCTTAGTGGCGTGATCATCTTAGCGCTGATCTTCGTGGAGTTGGTCTGCGTCGGCTGCACCACCACCTACTTCAACCTTGTGACCAACCCTCTACTCGTTCAAACAATTTGATTTGGGATGATCGGTTTGGAAAGGATATGCGAGGTCAGTGGTCTGTTGTCGTTCAAAAATTACAAGGGCGAACTCGCACGCTTTCAGGCTAGGATAGCACATGTGTACATGTAATACCTAGTCGTATCCGGATATGTTTCCGAGCCTAGGAAAGCACCGTTCCAGCTGTGCATGTATGAAGCAGCACAAGTCGCGGTCTAGGCGATCTGATATCAAAGCGCTTACTTCTATCATTTTTAGGGAAAATGACCAAATCGGTATGAAATTGCAAATTAAATGCCGAATCGGTATATGTTGTGACTGAAATCAACAGATCGAATATTTTCAATTTTGGAAGTATGCTATACCATAAATATTGACCAGACCAGTATGTAAAACATATTATTTAGTCCAATACTCAAGCTCTTTCCTGAGTTGTTGTTGTTGTGGTTGTTGTTGGTGGTGGTGTGCGCCAATATCTCGAAGGGAGTCCGTCAGAACACTGGTGCGTTAACCCCAACACCTCGAATTGCTAGGACAAAAAATAGGACCAAAAGTTAGAGGCTTACGTAGCCAAGAGTTTTACGAGATACACGAGCTTATTATAATGGACAGTAACACCATGATTAGATCTATAAGGGATATGTCTGCCATTGTGTCCTCTATTGTCCTTCAAGTCGAAAACGCAGCTTGAAAAGTGTCACTAATAACATATCCATTTTGAGTTTTTGTCCTAGCCTCTAGGACAAAACTCCTGAAATGACTTGAGCTTAGTATGTGGCTTCTACTCTGATGCCCTCCGATACTATCATTTAATTTGTTATAAGTGACACGCTCGAATTCCATCAAGTCTAATATCAGCTATACAAACTTCAAGTCACTTTGGTCCTTTTTTGCTGGTGCAAGGACAAAAAACGGGAAAGCTCAACGTACTTAAGCGAATTTGGTCCTTTTTCCTAGGACAAAAAAGGTTGGGGTTAAAGCGCTATTCGGGTGGAGAACCTCTATCGTTGAAAGTCAGTTTGGGTCACAGTTACACCCACCGCATACTCGACAGAGCATACAAACGCCACAAAATTGCAGTCAACTGGCTGCAAACGGAGGTTACGTCGAAGGGCATTGCAATATGCATGTACTTGTACAAGGATAAGAGCGAGAATATTGTAGCTCACTACAAACCTTGTACAAAGTGCTCCCGATATCAGCTACGTGTACCGAGACAGTGAACGGCGGTCTATGTGAGTGTGGTATCGTGTGACTCCGAGGGAGACCATCGATATATTATATCGATCAGCCTAGATTACCGTACCGTCATCTATGTAATTGCGACTCCTTTTAAAAAGCCTTGGAAAGCTGGACACAGTATCCGCATACTTTTTAAAGTATGTTTTAAAAAATGAAAAAAGTATGTTTGAAAAAAATTCGCTGTCAGATTGTGCCTGTGCCAGACTCAATGTAGCTCATCGGCGGCGTATTGAGGTGTCGATGAAGTTTATTCAGTGGTTAAATACGCCTAGGGTTCAAGGCTGTATTATTGCTCACCTGGGAAATCAGCCCGGATGGGGTCTGGGCGGGGTCCACGAAAAGCGAATTGGGAGCAATGGAGAGAACGCAGGTAGATCCACGAACCGATGTGGGGCGAACTTGTAAAAGACGCAGAGCTTTTTGATATTTAGGCTGCGAAAGTTTCGTGACTCGATCGGTATGCGAGATTTCGTGGAAACACATGCTCCCATTGACGGGGTAGCGATAGGCGTTGCATACCGATTTGGCATTTAATTTGCAATTTCATACCGATTTGGTCATTTCCCCATCATTTTTAAGTGTGTGGATGATTTGCGATTGTTGAAGATGTGGGCGTGGTGACTCACCACTGGTGAGTGACCTCGACCACTGGTCACACTGCGACAGCTTTGGTTCAGCAGCATTGCCTTGCCAAATGCAGCATACCGAACTCCAACAAAGATAAAAATGCGTCGCTACTTTATTAACGAGCGACACACACGCGTTGACACCACTCGAGTAACGTAACATCGGCCTCCGTCGAGCAAGATTGCGACGGTGATTTACGCGTATAGACCGCTGCGCGCCCGTGAGCAGCAACTTGCTGGCGATACCGAGGTTAAAATACATGTACAGTACCTGGTTGACGACGCCATTATCTCTTGTGCATCAGTATCCAGCGGCTAGAACCTGTGAGATCCGAGCAAGTGCTGGCTGGACCAGGCTGGACCAGCCAGCACTTGCTCGGGATCTCACAGGTTCTGTGGTTGTGAGTCACAACCACAGCGGTAAAAGTCGCTGCAGTCCGTCTCAGCAATACAGTCTCAACCGGATCCTCTATACATGTAATAGCATATCAAACGCAACAGCGGTCGAGCGCTATACCGCCTTGCACTCCATGCCTAATAAAACATGAACCCACATCACATGCATCGCCCCGCGCTCATTGGCCAGAGCGAAATCCAACTGATTTCCACCGCATGCGTGGCGCCATACAAAGCCGCATATAGCCGGGCTCGAGAGCCAAGATCCTCACATCCCCTCACTCATTCCAGCTTTTGCGCTCTCCTGCTCAAGTCACTTCACCCTTCTCGCCACCATGGACGGACTCAGTCGCGCCTTCCACTTCATCCTGGACCCGTTCCAGCAGGAGAAGAAGCCGGAGAAGGAGGCCACCGCGCCCTTCGACCAGCCCTACCTCGAGCCCTCGCGCTGGTTCCTGACCGAGGAGGAATTGCGCACGTCGCGCGACGGCTACAAACGCGACGGCATGCACGTGTACACCAAGGGCAACCGCGTCAAGCTCTACGCCGCGTCCGCCGGCTACTTTCACGACGTGGCCGACGACATGCTGGACGTGCGTCAAGGAGACCTCGTGTACCTCACGGGCTGGGGCACGTGCAACGTGCCGTTCAAGCCGCACGAGCCCGACACGAAGCTCTGCGACTTGGCTGAGGCCGCTGTCAAGCGCGGCGCCGACTGGCGCATGCTCGTCTGGTCCAACATCACGGAGCGCGCGCAGAACCACGAGGTGCGCGACCTCATCAACGCGCTGCCGCCGCCGGAGCAGAACGGCCCCGCGCGCTTCGTGTACGACGACCGCCTGCCGCACGCCACGTCGTCGCACCACCAGAAGTCGGTGATCGTGCGCAAGGGCCGCGATCTTGTCGCCTACGTGGGCGGCGTGGACTTGACCAACGACCGCTGGGACACGCTCGAGCACGACCAGGCCGAGCTGCGCGAACGCACGGGCATCAAGTGTCTGTGGAACGGCTGGCTGGACGCCCACGCCCGCATTGAGGGACCTGCCACTATGGACGTGGCCCGCAACTTCCTGGACCGCTGGAACTCGGACAACAAGCCGTCGCAGGACCTCATGGACGACCTGCTAGACTTCGAGAACCCGGAGTACTCGCAGCTGCCGCCCATTGACGAGAGCGAGACGCCCCTGGACATCCCGGAAGATGGCACCCACGCTGTGCAGCTGTGCCGCACCTTCAGCCCGGACTACGACCACTACGGCTTCGCGCCGCAGGGCGAGCAGTCCATTTTCCACGCGCGCATCAAGGCCATCCGCAACGCGCAGAACTACATCTTCATCCAGGACCAGTACTTCATCCTGGTGCCGGAGCTGCTGGAGGCCATCATGGACATGATGCCCAGCATCGAGCGCCTCATTGTCATCGTGCAGCGCACGGTCGAGGCCAGCTACACGGGCTACGCCAAGTACCTGTACGACATGGTGGCGCCCATCCAGAAGGCGTTCCCGGACAAGATCAAGCTTTACTCGACCAAGGAGTCCAAGGAGCTGTACATCCACAGCAAGTTGGTGATCGTGGACGACGTGTATGTGTCGCTGGGCTCGGCCAACTGGAACCGCCGCAGCATGACGAGCGACACGGAGATCGGCATCAACATCGTCGACACGGAGCTGGTGCAGTCGCCCGACAACATCACGGTGAACAAGCTGGCGCGCAACTTCCGCATCCAGAAGTTCATGGAGGCGACCAAACTCACGTACGACGAGCTGGACGCCATGACGTTCCTGGAGGCGTGCGACGCGCTCGAGGCCGCGGCCCACGATGACGGCTCCAGTCTGATTGAGCCGTACGCGGTGGAGGACAAGGCTGCCTTCGACTTCGTGCCGGACGCTCTGCGCCAGATCGTGGACCCGGACGTCGAGGGCGACGACAACTAAGCGTTCCCAAACTGTGGCGTGTATGTATAGGTTATCATTCTTCGAGCTTGCTTGATACTGTAAGGAGAAAACGAACCACCTTCATCATGAGAATCAAACTCAAAAGAAAAAGAAAAAATAATTGAAAATGAAGATGAAATTTGGGTTTGACTTGAGGAGCTCGATGTCCTTGAGGCAGCCCCGTGTCCGCAAACGTTTGAAGATATGGCGCGTGTTACTTGGGCGGTAGATATTAATTTAATACTGGAGTACTAACGTTACTAGTAAGTACTGTAGTACTAGTAGTAGTAGTAGTAGTACTACTAATAGACTACGTACTTAGTACTACAGTAGTACTACGTAGTACTTATACTACGTAGTATTATACATGTAGAACATAGTACTTGAGGTAGTTCTTGATCGCTTTAATAGAGCAGCAGCACTGCATGCAGGATCACCACAGCGGTGGTCCTGCGGCGGAGGCCCGTTTACTACGGTGAGTGCGGGATTTCTATCAAAAGGTGGAACAAATTGCCCTTACTCCAGTGATTAACATTAAGCTAGGGGGGTCTGGCGGTTGCATTGAGCACAAGACTCGTGGCAAACTACTACTACAAGAACTGTACTGTATCGATGCACCGGTTCAACGATTTACTACATATATAGTAGTATGTTTCTTTCTGATCACCATTCATGAAGCGCAAAGGAAAACATAACGTTAGCAAGCGAAAAGATATTTAAACTCAAATGCAGTGTCTTTCTTCTTAAGACTCAAGTTTCCCGCGACACGAGTTTTCATTAGATCTCAATATCTGCCTTCAGGAAACCTGCGTACTCGGCCTTAATGGCATTGTAATCATCACCACCGATTTTAGCCTTCTTCATTCTTTTGGCGATGGTACTCACACTAACATCCAAGCCTTTCCACGTTGCGTACGCTCGCACACGTTGAGCATAGCCGACATCTGTAAGATCCCTGTAAAAGTCCGCGTTCTTCACCGTTGTATCGATCAACGCTTTCAACTGCTTTTTGTCCAGTTTTTCAGCGCCCGCGGAGAGCTTGGAACTGAAACCGAGCCAGTTACCACCAACTCTCGCTTCTTCTTCGTTGCCCTCAGCTACGGGAGCGCGTAGGAACCGTTTGCCGTCGTGCTGGACTTCATTGGGAGGCTGAATCGCATCCGGAGCAGTCGCCGGGTCAGCTATCGTGGCGGTGGCGGCAGATCGCGCGATGCAGCTAGCGTAGAGAGTAGCCACAATGACAGTGAGCGCGGCAGAGCGTAGATTCATGCTTGTTCTCGAGTCGTGGGTACGTCACAGGTCGAGTTAGGAGCTGATGTCTTGGGGGCTGCACAGCAAGTTGTGGAATGTTCGATTGGGGGCTAGCGGGGAACAGGAGGGCTGGGTTGGATGGCTCCGATGCTTCTGAATATGAACTTCATCTGTCAACATGAGTAAGTACCGCGCATCTGTTGCTACGTTCGGTCGACCTACACTGCATTCGCGTGGTGTCCCGTCAACCAGCACAATATAAATACCGGTACTGTACATCTACCGTACTGTGCGTATTTGGTCCAGCTGTTCGAGTGGAGTCCAAAGCCCTACCTGTACAATGTACAGTGTACAGTAGTGCGTTTAGAATACGACAGGGTGTCACTGTTTGTTCTGCAGCACTGTGTCATATACAGTATACAGGTAGCACTTTGGGCGAAGTCGAAGACCAAGCTACATGCATTATTTAATGATAATTTTCTGTTGGCAATATATCTTGCACCACCTGTTCTTAAATTATTGCTGCTGTTTTCTCGTAGGTAAGCGCAGATTTTTAACTTAATAATTTTAAGTAATGAGCGGTTGCACTGGACGATTTTCTCATTACAACTTGCCGTTGGCATTGCGCACTAGATGACATCTAAAACTAAACTTTTCTCGAATAATGGTGCCGTAACCCCTTATGCCAGTGTCGTCGCCTAGTCGAAGTATACTTGAAGTACAGGTATTATACCAGTATTAATAGGAGCGCATCCCATTTGGCATCCTAAGTGACAAGAACGGGCGGTCACTCGGTGGGCTGTGAATCCCAGCATGTGAGCCTATAACGATTTCAATATTTTAGGGCAACATTCTTTGGCAAAATTTCCAGATGCCGGGAAATGGCGCTTTTAGAAAAGCTAGAGTATCGTTGGTGACAGCAATGCTAAGTTACGGTCTTAAACCGCTTACTACGTGTAAGAGCATCTCCACCGGTTGTGAGAAAGCTAAATTTTGGCTCTTTTCTAGCCAAATCTACTCAAATATTTAGTTTCGTCCACACCACCGGTTGAGGAAATTCTTGAGCAAATTACGTTTGATTTTCCTCACGCGAGATTTTTGAGCAAGTTTGCTCACGAGGGAGGTTTGTGTAGAGCTATGAGCAAAGCTATGAGGCTGCTACCGGTGCCGCAGAGCTCTGTCTTTGCGGATAATATTACCCTACAGGATTGGTTTCTGCCATGTACACTGTATTGTGAAAGACGCACTGAGTACTTGTGAATTACATGTATCGAAACTCACAATACATGTAGCACATCGCGTCTTTGCATCTTCCAAAATAACACCTGGTACGGTGTCTACTCCCCATGATGAACCTGGCCGGATGGGTAGTCCTTTCTAGTACTTATTGGGCTAAACTGTATACATATGTAGTGCTTTGAAGTGTTTTGGACGATTATGTAGCTTGGGTTTCGTTGATTCAATCAATCGGACCCAGAAACTTCGACAGAATTTGCATCCGTTGTCTGTCTGGGGTCTTCAACCGTTCTTGTGTACTCTAATGCTCTTAACACGCAATGCCCGTAAGAACCCGCCATTTTTGGCTGTTTTTTACGGAATTCCAAAACACAACTAGATCCGGTCTTACTAATAACAAGCTTTATTATACATCGTTATAAAGATCTGTACAAGCCAAAACGACCCATGCAGGTGCCATCTTCGTACCGATAAGCGAAAGATAGCTATCGCTCATTGAAAATGGTGTCTCGCCAAGGCAAGCCCGAGGTGGAGGTAGGACCCGGGCAAAGGAGTGGGATAAATATCCAACTCTAAGTTGTGCTGTCATTTCGATTGCCATAGATTTCGGGTTCTTGACGCGGTAGCGCGGTAACGCGATAGATACCACTCTTATCAATTAGTACACTACTAAAATGCATAAAACATCCATATTTAAGAAGATTCTCGACAGCTAGCGCAGTTCAATTAGTTATACGCTCAAACTTTGCAAGCCTTCTTTCCATACATACGTGAACACGCATGCCAAATTTCAAAACGAAACGATAAGTCCTTATTTTTGCCCCCCGTAAGGACCCTGCGGGCTCTTACGGGCATTGCGTGTTAAAGCAGCCCCACCGGTGCTTCTATAAGCCAGGCTTTCACCAAATCTATAAAAGCATGCATATTTAAAAATTACATTGTACATTCAGCTCAACCGCTGGGGTTGCTGTTGCTCTGTGACGGCAACCGCGATTCTGCTGCATTATGTAAGATACTTAAGTAATGGTAAAGATTTGTGCGTCACTATGATTGCAAGGTCACTGCAGTTTTTTTTGCTACCGGTTCCTATGCGTGTACAGTACTTCATGTACTAAATATGCAAACCAGTATGCACACCAGTATTGTAACAGAGGAGGCATTCGTATTAGAAGGCAAATTAAAAAGTAAATTTGTTTGATTACCTAGTGACTGTCCTGCTTTCTCTAGCTACATGTATTATACCGGTATTGTAGCCATTCATTCTGGTTAGGGCTGTTTAGTGCAGTGCACGAAAGTCCGCGAACGTGCACTAAAGTCAAGCAGGACTTTAGTGCAGATTTCCAAAACAGTTTATTACGAGAATAGCCCAGTTGAAAAACGCCACGCCTAGCGTCAAGACTGCCGACCCTTGCAGAAATTTACATGGGTGTCACCTGACGAAATGACTATTGTCTTGATCTTGGATTCGGTGGTGCGGAGGCATTTTGCCAATGGGTGCCTACCAAAAATAGAGAAATCACCCGACATAGATGCAGCAGATATGACAGGTCTTAAACGAAGCATACATCTCGTGAGACGTAAAAAAAATTTACTTGACCATTTAATGGTCTCAATAAACAGCCCTACCCCTAGACTTATGTCGTGTAGCCATCATAAAAAATAATGTTGAAATTTGTATGGATTATGTTGACCATCACTCCGCATGCATATCGGCGACATAACTCATCTCGTGCGCCTCCAGCTTCAACCGAAAAATCGCGGCCAAGTGACAAGCGCCTGGAAGCGCTGCAGTCCGCATCAAAGAACACCGGGTAAGCTGCCTGATACGACTAGCGGCTTGGTTGAAACTATGCTAAAATGTTCTACTAATACGCGCAGTGATCATGGTTCGCCTCGTACACTCCGCCGTGCACTGGAGCGCACGATGCATCCTGAGCTCATCGAGTGAAGACGAGAACGTGCCGCCGAATGTGCAGCGAGGTGGCGCCCAAGCGCCAGCCGAGAGCGCGAAGTCTTCCTCCCCCGTGAGCACCAGCTCCACGGGGACGACGACGCCGCCGTGGATGTCGCCGCAGCACGGGCTCCGCGCCTCGAAGGAGGTGTCCAATCCCCCTCCTACGAAGGTGTCGACGGCTGGCGCCACGGTGACCACGCCGCTCACGACTGATCCTGTGTCGACGACGGCTGGCGCCACGGTGACCACGCCGCTCATGACTGATCCTGTGCCGACGACGGATGGCGTCACGGCGGCCACGGCGCCCGAGACGGATCCCGCCACGCCTGCAACCCCGTCGCCCACGAGGAATCCGCGTAGCCCGACAACGTCGTCGCCGGTTCTGCTGGAAGGTCCGCCATCCCCACACCCACGCTCTACTTCGCCGCCAGACCAACGGCCGATCCGTGAGCGCCATGGCTCGCGCAGCGAGCGACGAGCGGCCGCTGGACCGTATCGACGTCGCGAGCGGCGTCGCGAAGCGACATCGCCGACTGTGTCGCCGAATGGTGTCATGCGCGCAGCCCGTAGGTCGGCCTCTCTGGTTCCAGCGCGCCCAGCACGCACTCGTGGTGTTCACCACCAAGGCCGCTTTGTTCCTGCTCGCTGGCCGTTCTCCGTTGCCCATCTTCGCACGCAGTTTAACCCCACGGGGGTAATCTTCCCTGCGGTCCCGCACTTCGGCTGGTGCGACTGCGACGACCCGTGCCGAGTTGGGCGCTGCCGCAACTCCCTCATGCAGCTCTATTGCAACGTGAACTGTTGCCCCTACTGCGGCAACTGTGGGAATGGCTTGGTCGAGTCGACCAAGGTTGCCCTGGCGAGGAACGTGCTGACCAGGCAATTGGCCGTGGTGGCCCAGGAGTACATCGCTGCGGGTGTCATTTTGGGGGAATACCTGGGCGAGATTGAGCACGTGAGCGCCTCTCACGCTGATCGCCCACGGAACGAAGGTTATCGGCTGGTTATGACGCAGCGACCCGAGACACCAAGCCACCCCGTCCGAGTAGCCGTCAACGCGCAGGAGATGGGAGGACTCATGCGATTCGTCAACCACTCCTGCGCGCCTGTGGCTCGCTTCTTGGAGGTTGCGAATGGGCGCCGGACCACGGTCGTGGTGGCCACCACGCACGCCATCTACGAGGGCGACGAGATTACCGTGGACTACGGACCGGATCTTTGGTTCGTGTGCCGCTGTGGCCACGCGAACTGCCGCCACCGCGACATCCAAGACGAGCAAGACCCGTAGGCGTCGCTGCAAGGTCGAGGTCTGGTTGAAGTCAGGAAGAAGTAGTGGGAGATTTGCAGCAATTGGTAAGGACATTGTATTCAAATCTGGCTCGCTGTTAAATCTAACTACGTTGGAGTGCATCTATCCCTTGTACCTTCCCTTTGCTGTTGACGTGCCAGCAGAGACCGCCATGAACTTGGCGCCACGATGGACGCTGTAGAGCTGCAATGTTCATATATGTTAATCTTTGTATCAACCACGAGCTCGATCAGTTTGCGCGCCAACGCAGTACGCGCCAACTTCAAGTAGCAGTGCTGTGTCTGCCTAGCTGGAGCCTCCATCGGCGACGGAGAGGAACCCAAGCTCCGGTTGCTCTCATTATTGGTTTTTCCAAGCCTCACTGAAGTCACCCCCCCCCCCACCCCCCCCCCCACCCGACCCCGCTCACCTCCTCCTACCCCCTTTCCGGTACGCTGCTCTCCTCATGAAAGCTGCGGTCGCGTCACCTTGAGAACTACACGTTACTGTTTGACACTCACAACCTCGTGTATTTGCTTTGGCTATAGATGGCGAAGTTGAGTGGAAGCACTAACTACAAGTTGTCCGAAGTGTGTCGCCTCCTGGCGCTCGTCGAACACTACCTCCCACTTGGCAAGGACGAATGGGAGCGTCTCTCCAACTCCTACAACGCGAACCGAGGCCGTGGTGTCGCCGAGCGCGACCACGAGAGCCTCCGTAGAAAGTTCAAGGTGCTCTACAGTGCGCGCAAACCTACGGGCGTGGCCGACATGCCGCCACACGTGCAGCTGGCGAAGCAGCTTAAACGAGCTATCGACGACAAGGCCAGCGTCGTCGACATGGACGACGGTGCCGATGTCGATCAAGAAGAGGAGGAGTATCAGCAGGACTTCACGTTTGACTTCGAGGGCGAGGATGCGATCGGGGACAACACGCGCGAAGACGCCGACGCTGACACGGGCTCGAGCACCACCACCAACGACTCGATGCACTCCGGCGAGACGCGGACGTCGGTCGATGACGGTGTGGTCAACGCGGACTTGTCGGAGCTGCTCGACGCAGCCGGCGTCTGCGAGGGGCTGGAGGCATTCGCGACGCCGCGCCCTCCTCCGCCGTCGGCGCAGTCGATGCAGCGCAACTTGCGCTCTAGCTCAGCAAAGAAGGTTGGGCAAGGGCCCACTGCTGCTGCTGCTACTGCTGCTGCTGCTACTGCTGCTGCTGCTACTGCTGCAGCAGCAGCGGCTGCCGCTGGCGCATCTACGCCAGCATCGAGCGCTGCTAAGTCTAAGTCGGGGTCGCAGCAAGGCGCTAAAGGGCGCACGACGAGCAAGAAGGAGTCCAAGCCAAAAGGTTACGCGACTTCCTCCAACCGACTCGGAGGTATCGACTTGGCTGACTTTCGTGACACCGTGGGGCGCAAGCGTGCCCTCGAGGACGACGAGGAGCTCTCGGAGGCTAGCTTCGCCAAGGCGAAGCGCGTGAAGGCTGCCAGGGCAACCGCCGAGCTCAAGACGCGTCTGACCGACTTGGAGAGCAGCGCCAGCAACATGGGCGGCTCCATGTTTGAGATGATGCTTCTAATGCGCGATGAGAGCGAGCGTAAGGCTGAGCTCCGCCGCGCTGAAGAAGAGCAGCGTCGCCGCGACGAGCTTGTTGCCCGCGAAGCCCGCTACCTTGCCGACAAGGCGGACGCAGAGGAGCGTCGTCGTCAGGAGAAACAAGAGGCGGAAGAGCGCGCCCGTCGTGACAAGGAAGACGCGCGAGCGCGCACTCAAGAGCTCCTGCTCCTCCTGGGCGCTCTGACGAAGAAGGACTGAGCAAAAAATGCTCAAGCGCGGCGAAGACATCAAGGCGATCGAAAGAGAGGAAGTGCATTTAGTAGCGTATCATTTTCAATACAGCCCTTACTAGTGAGCAGCAAGACACTTCGACAATGTACTTAGCTTTCGCTGCAAGACTTGACAGCATTTAGTTGTTGAATGTAGCTATTAACGTGCATGCTGCACGAACGAAGGTGGTATTACGTTGTATGTGAAAGCTACGGACGAAGATACAAAACACTCCACCCACACCACTACAGCGCTAGTTGCTCGGGCATCTCCATCGCGCCGGAGAACGTGGTCTTGATCTCTGAAATCCCGACTGAGCGAACTCTGTAGTTCGCAAGCCGGAATAGGTTGTCGATGCGCATGCCCCGTACGTTTGGGTCACAGGGCAGCGGCAAATTGAGTCTACTGTAGATCTTTTGCACGCTACCCATTCCCCATTCTGCAGCCTGGCGGATGGAAGTGATAGCGTTGTGTAGGGTGCGTGCGGCGGCGCGCAGTGAAGGCTCAATTTTCTCGATATCTCCGTCCTTCAAAGGGGTGAGGATTCGCCCCGTCATGGCCGTGGAGCACGGGAAGGCCGAATCGGAGACTACGTTCATACGATCATCGGGGCAGTACTGGGGGTCCGCCAGCTTGCCCCGGAACTCCAAGGACGTGTCCGAGTCGTTCCACGACCCGGGACAGTTGTGGCGAGACCAGATAACGCAGCCATCGGCTGCAAAGCAGATCGTGCCGGTCACGAAGACCGAATGCAGCCAGCCATTGTACATGGCGTTCTGAAGGTCTGCGTTAGAGGGCTGTTGCACCTGTACAACACATTGTAAAAGCATTTAGAGTTAATGAATATACAAAGTAAAAGGCAAGTTCAAGAGCATGCATACGTACACGAAGGTTTTTACCATCTATAAACCCGAACGTGTGGGTGAGTAAAGGCTCACGCTTCTTGACCATGCGCGCCAATTCTACCTGGCGCGAGGGTGAGGGCCACGAGATACGCGCAGGCGCGTAGCCGTTCAGCGCCCGCGCTAGAGCCTCTTCGGCTTTGCGCAGCGTCCTGGAGAGCGTGCTGGGCGGGACCCCAAAGGTGATGCATAGGGAGCTCTGCTCCATCGACCCGACGTAGAAGGTAAGAACGAGACCCAGCACTTGGTGTAAGTAGCGAAGCTTGGGTGGGCGCCCTCTCGACGACGGCGGCGGCATGTAGTAGAAGCAAGAGAATCTACAGAGCAACTGATCAAACGCGCTACTGTACTCGTAGCAGTAGTGTTAGAATAGAGACGTAATACAGGCATTTCAAAGAACTCACCGCGTCAGACTCGTTGCGTTCAAGAAGTTGATGTCCGTGCCGTACTCGTACAGCGTCATCCAGCCGGATGCACACGGCGCGTCGAGACACTGCGTGGTGAGGTAGTGGCGCGAGCGCATGGCGACGCGCCACTCCTCCTCCAGCAGGAATTGATGAACGTCGCGGCGGGCGTCGCGCACGAGCTCGGTGTGCGTCTTGTACACCTCGTAGAGAAACAGGATCACGCCGTCGTCTCCGTCAATCATTGTCGCGCTTGCGCAGGAGGGAGTAGGAAGGGAAATGGCGAACTTCAAGCCTACTATTGGCGAACTTCAAGCGGATCTGGAAAGATTCAGCTCCAAAGTGTCCCGCACTAACTGTCCTATAGTGTGATCAAAGACTTGAAATGAGACTATTAGGATCGACCAGAGCTTGCTCATTAATACATTTGCGGCGGCCAAATTTTAGGATATGTCGACATATTTTCGTGTTAAGCCGGTCATATCTGCTGCATCTATGTCGGGTGATTTCTCTATTTTTGGTAGGCACCCAATGGCTCCAGCTGCTCCCGCCAAATGTATCTACCTAGTTTTGAAAATTCGCTGGCGTCGAACCACCGCCATATGCAAATCTGATTGGCCAATGAGCGACAACCTTCAATTTCTGAAAAACTTGGCACCCGTCAAAACTGCTTTAGAGAAGGGTGCCAAATCTATCAGACTTTTGCGGGTAGCGTGTTTTGGTCCTTGTGACGAAAACCCCACCTTCAAATGATAAAAATTGATCTAGTGACGGCCACCAGAAGGGGTGTCCGATCTAATCTGTCGCGCAGTGTACATGTAGTGCGCCGGTGTACTGCAAGTGCACCAAACTGTGTGGTATGGTAGCAGGGTCATACATGTAGCTTGACGGCAATCTGAAGCAAGATTTAAGCTTGAGCATGCGGAGATCATTCGGCTTGTCCGAGAATTGGTACTACTACCCACGTACAGTCCGTACACGAGGAAAAAAAGCTACCCTCGTGTGTGTGCTGCGCTGGTGACCGCAACCGGGTGTACCAAGGGCTATCCTCTTTGAACTTTAGCTAGGCAAGCATCTCATCCGGGCCGCGGAAGAGCAATTTCTTATGTAACTAGATAGACTGGCTTAATTAAATACCATGTATGAATACACGAACCTAGCACGGCAAAATCTCACTTTGATGGGTACTTTTTAAGCTAGCTTGTCTATTCTAGTCAGCACCAACGTATCCACGCCCATGGCGTCGTCTTACGCGTCGGAGGCGACGCAGCTCACGCGGGAGCTGCCGGCTGCTGTCTCCATCCTTGTGAGTGGGCGGTATGGCGGCGGGGCGTGTAGCAAATCGTGGCGCCGTCGCTGTCGCAGTGGCGGCCGCTGTGCACCTTCGAGGGAAGGACCTTGTGGGACTCACCAAGCGCATGGAGCAGCTACCACCGCACTTCGTGGACGTCTCTGATGTCTGCAGAACCGAAGAGTTGCCGCCCACCTGCAAGTATCTGGCCAAGATCGAAGACCTCGATGCCTACATGCGCGCGGACTGGATGTTCAAAGAGAATAGTCAGTGTCTACATAACTAGCATACACATATTACACTGTAGATACCAACCTTAATCGCTGCAAGCTTTCAGCAGTGTCGTCATTTTCGCTTGTGCCCTGGCCGGCAAATCTGGAAATGAGGTTGAAACCAACCATTTGAATGTAGCCAGCCTCAGATCTTGTAATTTATCTTGGTAAAAAAAATAGATTACGACGCGGTCCAAAGTAGTGTTACTGATCCGCAACACTATAGTGTTGAAATATCGGCTTCCGGCAACGACGTACATGTAGGCTACGGGATTAGTTATTCGCCACCACCCCTCACCTTGCGCGCCACCACTCCCTACCCAAAAAATGGGCATTTGGGTCAGCGCTTTCATCGATCAAAAGTAATTTATTGTGATCTTGTGCTGCGAACGAGACCACAGCGAAGAGAATGTCCCTCACACGCGGCTAGGATACAAGTCCAGATATCAGTGCTCGGTCTGCAAGGTAGCGCTGTGCCACACTGAGCGGTGGGAAAATGGACAATCGTGTTTCGATCGGTTCCATGAAGATGTAAATCAACCCGTGGCATGTCGTCTAATGACAAGGAAGTCGAAACAAATCCGGGCCCCTCCACCTTCTCGCAAACGATCGAGCTCTTCGCTGGAACAGAACGAACGCGAAGTGCCAAGCCACTTAGGCGATCATCACGCCTCTCGTTGGCTAATGCGTCGTGGCGCTCTTGAATACCGGAAGAACCTCGGTCTTAGCTTCAGATTTTTTATCGTAGCAGCTAGGATAAAACGCGTTTTTGAGCAATTTCTAGGTGCCTCAGATGAGGAAGCCGTAGCGAGGTCAAATTAAATGAACTCCATCTTGCCTTAGTATATGTTGTCAATGAATCTCTTCTCGTCATGGTGATGCCTCATTTTCATGCAAACGAGACATCATCGTCCCAAACGAGACGCTTTAAAATTGATCCTTCCATTTATCCTACCGAAATAGCTCACTGGGTTAACAGCCTCAACGCTGGCCGAGAAACTGATGAGCCTTCAGTGCAGGGTGAAGTTTTTCGCGTTGTGATGTCGTTTGCTGCGACGGGCGGATTGGGGAACGAGTCTCCCAGATCCATCGAGCTACTGAACATGAAGGAGAAAGGCGAAGACGGTGAGAGCATTTATATCCTTGCGTTCGCGTGCTCTTTGTTCGCTCATTCAAATTGTTGCAGGGTACTACAAGCAGGTAGCCTCGGCATTCTGGTGCGGCGTCTACCAGTAGAAGCTGCAGTTCCAGTCGAAGGAGGCTAAACCATCCACCCAGACATCGTTGAGAAGATAAAACCGGTTCAATGACGCTGGCGAGCTGATGCTCTATTGATTATCGTAGGGCATGCGGCTGTAATGTTTGCGTTGGTTTCGTGTTATAGGAAACAATCCGCTCTATATTTTATTCGTCCTTACTTGGTTTCTCCTATACAGATTCCGCCCTCCAATCCGTCCCCGTAGTCCGCGAATAACCTTTACCGATTTTATAGTATGATTTTGTGGAGGTCGGGTGACGTCTCTCCAACGCTATTGTCCCGGCCACGAGAGAAGATACAACACTATTTTTTTTTTCTAACTCGCTCGCCTAAAATATCGTAGCGTCTTCAGTTCTTGTCCGCCAAGAATGCAACCGCTACATGTTCTATTTTAGATATAAAGCGAGCGACGTAGCTGAAGCGGTAGTTGTGTGCTCTTCTCCAATCGAAGAACCATGGCCCGAGGCAAACCGCTCACACCGCAGGAAAAGTGCAGGATTGTCAAGGCCCACGCGTATTTCACCAAGGAAGAAAAAGCAGGACGATCTGGCGACGTAGAAACCCGGGAGCGGGTAGCGCTATGTCTCGACGTGGGTGCTGCAACCGTCGGCCGTGTCATGGCGTACTGGAACAAGAATCCCGGGACCAAGTTCGACGAGGTGCAGTTGGTGATCAAGTTGCAGTGCATGTACCTTATTTCTAACAGTTATGTATCAAAACCTCTTTGTTTTTATATTGAAGCCTCATGTGACGAAGTGCAGTGGACAAAGCAAGTACTCATCCCCCGACTTAAGGGGTACAATTCGCGAGTTTGTAATCGCTGAAAATGAAGCAACTCGTCCCATTACAGCACAGCTTATCGCTAACCATGTAGCGAAGGTCATGAACAAGAAAAAAACAATTCCTGTGAGAAGCATGAGGCGCCTGCTGAAACGAATGGGCTTTTTTCACATTCGTGGTAAACACCGGAAGTTTTTGGCTGAAAAAGAGAACAATGTGGCGTTTCGGGTGACATATCTTCAAAAGAAGATGGCCAATCGTGACCAGAACAACAACCCGGTCCGCCCTGAGGTCTTTCTGGACGAGTCTTACGTCAATGTCAATCACGTTGCAAATAAAACGTGGTTGACAGAAGACAAAGTGCGAAAGTCAAAAAGCGGAAAGGGTCCCAGGTACAGTCGATTTATTTCACGGCGTGTTTTTTTACTTTTATAATTGTTTAATGTGTTTTATTTGCTAGAATTGTCATGGTTGCAGCAGGAATTATTACCTGCGCTGCTCACACACAGGATGGCAGCACAACGCGCTCTCAAGATGAGATACATGGCGCTTTTATTAAGGAGTCTATTGAGCACTGGAATGCGGCCTCAAAGAAGCGAAAAGGGGGCGATCCATCGGATTACCACGGTAATTTCGACTCCGAAATGTTTGAGAAGTGGTTCACTAACCTGTGCACGACTCTAAAAAAGGACTACGGCCCATGTAATATTCACATGGATGGAGCCTCTTATCACAAGAAACTCACCAATCCTACACCGAACAAGAAGTGGCTAAAGGCTGATATCCAAGCCTGGCTCGTGAAACACGGTACGATTGTTGTTTGTGTATTAGTTATTATCACCGTATCTAAAAGTAATATTTTTGTGTGATGTCAGGCATTAAATATGAAGAAAAGACGTCATCGCTCAGCTTCTTGTACGTGTGCAGCCTCACCGACCTGCCCCCATTTACGCCACTCAGGTCATCGCTACAGATTACGGTCACTTGTTGTACTTCACTCCCCCATACCATCCGGTGCTCCAGCCTATTGAAATGGTATGGGGGCTGATGAAGAACCACATCGCGGCGAATCCCGCTACAAATGCCAGAGAGCTCGACGGTAAGGTTCACGAGGAGTTCCTAAAAGTCACAGACGAAAACTGGACGAGTTATTACCGACATGTGCAGAAATTTGAAGATAAATATGCAGCAGCACTGGATGACTGTTGTCTCGCCAGCGAGGAAGAGAGCAGTGAAGACGGAGAGGGTGACAACTGAGGAAGATGACGATGATGTCGTCGTGTACTCTTTTTAACCTAACTCTATAACTGAATATATTGACTCGTCTCATAATCCGGGTTGTTCCTTTGAGTTGTATCTTCTCCGATGGCCGCTCGCAAAAAAGCATATGTTTGGTAAATGAATCAATCAGTGTAGCGGATTTGTTGGATTATCCACGGTGCCCATTGCTGCCATTTACAAGCCCCACAAAATCTACATTTGCGCCCAAACCGCTTCGAATCGCGCTATTCTGACCCCAGAAACGGTTATAAAACCGGCGTTTTCACCCTATAGTGAGTTGGTCCTGAAAAATTATGCGTAGTAGTTCGTCTGAGACCCAAAACGGTTCTGTATCTTCTTTCGTGGCGTGGAGGCATTTCTCCTTGCCAAGGCAAGGAAGGAGTCCCCACACGTGATAGACCGTCTCATGGTGCGCATGTACGGCACACAACAGCAGCTCGCTCCTGCGGAAGTACCGATATCTGATATCATGCGGGTATGGCTGGACCCGAGCGTGCTAATGCTGGCAAAGCAGCATATCAACGCGAACTTGGGCACGGGTGTATTTGCCTCGGTAGCGGAGGTGAAGGCCTTCCTGCAAGTTGAACTCTGGTTGAGCTTTTACAACGTTTCGCCCACAAGTTTTTCGACCCGTTGAGCAAGGCGATGTTCCCTCCCGTAAAGAAAGCGATGAAGCCACGACGATATTTTGCACTTCTAAACGCACTGGGAACCCAAAGTGGACGGCATTCCGGTGCTTCTGAGACTTGGAACGCACCGTTTGAGCACGACCGCCAGTTGGCACATGCAATGGATGGCATGCGTAGAGTGTGTTCAGATATTGGTTTTGTGAACGGCGTCTCCATTGCAAGTTTGGACGACGACTTGCTGCGTCTTCGTTCGGCTAAAGTTGATGATCTTGGTCTTACACGAACCCGAAACCCCGCAAAAGGGTTGGTATTGCTTGCTGGACGTTACTGCAACGTGTTCACTCACAAATGAATGATTAATGACTTAGATTTGGTCCTGTGCAACATGGCGTGGTGTCACTGGCTACTGGGCTGTTTTTGGGTGGCCATGTTGCCTCCCGAGGTGAGACCGTTGTTGACGTGGTTCGAATAATTATGCGATCGCTGTGCGGAGTTTCTACGGACAATCAGATTCGGCTTCCTGGTGTTATATTCGCATTGGATAGAGGATATCAGTCGAAAGAGGTAAACCGGCAAATTATGGAGTGTGGAGCAGCAATTATTGGGACCCATAAGCGCAACGGAAGTTTTCCATTTACTTATGGTAAGGCAGCGAGCAAACATCAAAAGTTGGTCAGCGAGAAGGGGGCAAATACAACTAAGTGGGCCACGTCGAAGTTCACTAACCTTTCAACACAAGGCAAGTCGACAACTATGATGCACGCGCTGGCGTATCGGGGTGACCTCGGGAAGGTCGTGCTGTGCAACACCTCTGTAAAAGCTGCCGGGCCAGGGAAGTGGACCTACGTCTCGGAAAAAGAGCCGCGTTTGAGCTCCGGGTGCCAATTTCAAGATTTTGAAAAACTTGTGGTCAAGCTGACCCAATGCCAACGCACGCCTGACTGGTTTGTCATGCGTAAATTTCGCATCACTGGGCTAGTTGCGATCGAGCTTTTACGATCTCTCGCCAAGTACGCCGGCTCCTCAAGAAACGATGAAAATGACGCAAATTTGAAGAAGCACTATGATTTGGCAGGGCACACTTCGATTCAACTACTGCTGAAACTTCTAAGTATCCCGATTAGTGGCGAATCTAGCAACCGTGAACCCGCCCCTAATCAGCTTTCTAGAACCGTTCTAGACAAGACCAAAAACAAGGAGTTGCAGCAGCTCTGACGAGCTCGTGGTATTGCAACGTCTGGCAACAAACGCGAGATGATTGATAGGCTTTTGAGCCCCGAGACTGCTGATTTACGTCGAGATAAAGCCGCTAGAAGCAAAAGCCCCGAAGCATCACTTCTGGCGGCGTGGTTCATGACTCCGAAATCCTCTACCGACATGAAAATTGGTTCAAAGAACGAAGTCAATATTTGCTCGCGAGTGATTTCTTTTTTCGAGCGCTACTCGTGTTTCCGCATTGTGGAGACGAGGTCGTACGGGTTGCTGTGCCGGTACGAATGTTAATTAATCTTGATCGGATGCATACTGACTTATCGTTTTTGTTGTTATAGTAGGGGCCACAACTATCTAGCATTCTCGCCTGATGATATCGCTCTGGTAGATGCCCCATCAACCGAAAATAGGTTTTATGCTCTACTGGAGTACAAAACGAGAACTAGAGCTGGTACAATTGAATGTGAGGTCTACCTTGCTGAACGCTGGGGAAAGTTTGCTTCGCTCACGTTGGAGTCGGCTTCGGACAGCACAAACTTCAAACAATTGATCCCAGAACAGGGTCATCGTTCCCAGCTGCTTCACAATATCATTGGTGGGTCGCTAAGAGAGGGTTTCATAATTTACGCGTCGCCGACATCAATTATTCGCGTGGTTCATATCACCATCGGCGCTGACATTGAAGACGCATACTTGCTTGCGTTTCTGAGCGTCAAAGAGGCCTGCCTCGAGTGGATTTACTCGCCTGACACTCGAATTCCGTCATTCACTGCGGGAGATCTTGGTCATTGTGAAGATATGTCAACCCTGTACCAGCATCTTTCGTTATGGCGCGAGATGAACGCAAAGATTGACGAGCTTGGGCGGCCTTTGCCACCAGCAAAACACATCATTCCGACAGCAATTGCTACGTGGAACCGAGTAAAGGGTGGCATCGACGTATATTCGCGCTTTGTGAAAAACATCAAGTCTCGACATGAACATTTGCCACCGCTTGCTGCAATCTGGCTGCGGTTTTTGTTGACCCTTGTCTACAATGCGTTTCAATCTTTCCAACTATTACAGGTAATTGCTTCAACTGAGAGAATTACCTTGTATTTAGCTCATTGTGTCGTGAATTGTGTTTTTGTAGAGCGCATCGCATCTAACGAACGAGGTCCGATGTAGGACGTACAGCGACTATCAGCAGCACAAGAGCGAACAGGGCACGTTTCGTGATTTTTGCCGCGATGCGGCAAGCTCCTTAGGCAATCTTGCCAGCGAGGATGGCGATGAGCTGAGACAAGCACTTTCTGAAATCGATGCCAACGCCGCGAGCACGGAAGAGTTGGGTTTTATAACTCCCAAACCTCACTCATTCGCGTACCATGTTCGCGACCACTTCAACGATGATGCTGAATGGCGAAAACTTCGGCTAACAAATTACGAGCTTCATAACGAGGTGAGATATCTGCATACTAGTTTTGCAGAGACAAAAACTATCTAACGGATACGAGCGTCTAATGCAGAGATTGCTGCCCAATGGCAAGCAGCTTCGCTGCATCTTGTGCTGCGAACGAGACCACAGCGAAGAGAATGTCCCTCACACGCGGCTAGGATACAAGTCCAGATATCAGTGCTCGGTCTGCAAGGTAGCGCTGTGCCACACTGAGCGGTGGGAAAATGGACAATCGTGTTTCGATCGGTTCCATGAAGATGTAAATCAACCCGTGGCATGTCGTCTAATGACAAGGAAGTCGAGACAAATCCGGGCCCCTCCACCTTCTCGCAAACGATCGAGCTCTTCGCTGGAACAGAACGAACTCGAAGTGCCAAGACACGTTGCCAAGCCACTTAGGCGATCATCACGCCTCTCGTTGGCTAATGCGTCGTGGCGCTCTTGAATACCGGAAGAACCTCGGTCTTAGCTCCAGATTTTTTATCGTAGCAGCTAGGATAAAACGCGTTTTTGAGCAATTTCTAGGTGCCTCAGATGAGGAAGCCGTAGCGAGGTCAAATTAAATGAACTCCATCTTGCCTTAGTATATGTTGTCAATGAATCTCTTCTCGTCATGGTGATGCCTCATTTTCATGCAAACGAGACATCATCGTCCCAAACGAGACGCTTTAAAATTGATCCTTCCATTTATCCTACCGAAATAGCTCACTGGGTTAACAGCCTCAACGCTGGCCGAGAAACTGATGAGCCTTCAGTGCAGGGTGAAGTTTTTCGCGTTGTGATGTCGTTTGCTGCGACGGGCGGATTGGGGAACGAGTCTCCGAGATCCATCGAGCTACTGAACATGAAGGAGAAAGGCGAAGACGGTGAGAGCATTTACATCCTTGCGTTCGCGTGCTCTTTGTTCGCTCATTCAAATTGTTGCAGGGTACTACAAGCAGGTAGCCTCGGCATTCTGGTGCGGCGTCTACCAGTAGAAGCTGCAGTTCCAGTCGAAGGAGGCTAAACCATCCACCCAGACATCGTTGAGAAGATAAAACCGGTTCAATGACGCTGGCGAGCTGATGCTCTATTGATTATCGTAGGGCATGCGGCTGTAATGTTTGCGTTGGTTTCGTGTTATAGGAAACAATCCGCTCTATATTTTATTCGTCCTTATTGTGAAAACCGACAAAGATGTCCAGTCCAGTTAAGCTGACAAGGAGGGGTAGAAAACATATAAAAAGGGGTAAGGAAAATACTAAATCGTAGGATTGGCGATATATGCAAATCTCGGCCAAATGCTAATGAATGCACTGCTCCCTGGGCTTATTAAATAGCCGCAGAGGTGCAGCAGCCAGAACTACGAGTACAAGCAGCTTCTACTCGTGCAAAAGTAGCTCCACGCATAATGTAGGGGGAGATAAGTATTAAATGTGTTCATTGGGATTTTTTATATGTTACAGCTTCGAGTTCGCAGCCCACGTTGATCTGGGCGCCGTTTATATATACAAGCTACCCTCAGAATGCCCACCTGATACTGGGCATTCGGAGCGATTTGCGTATATATCGACGCCAATCCGCGATATATGAACAGGGATGGGGGACGCCAAATCGGAGTGGCATCCTGTTTATATATATCAAAACAAGGGTTCATCCGCTTAATAAGCGCTGGACATAATCGTCGGTTTTCACAATACTTGGCTTCTCCTATACATGTAGTTTGTTCAACTACTGTACCTTTATCAACCTAGCTACAGTCCACTTTTGGAGATTCAGCGGCTGGATCTCCGAATTTCACCACAGACAAAATCCATAGTAGTTTGTTCAACTACTGTACCTTTATCAACCTAGCTACAGTCCACTTTTGGAGATTCAGCGGCTGGATCTCCGAATTTCACCACAGACAAAATCCATCGAATGAACCCGTTTACATTTTTTTCTGAGACGCCTGTGCTTGGTAATCGATACGGGCACCCCATTGGCTGGTGCTGTCACTAGTCCGAACATTTGCCATCTCGCGCCGAAGGGGTAGAGGTCACACGCAGCACATTCCTCCAACGTCTTCATGGGCTGCTCGTCGAGTAGAGAGGCGTTCCAGCCGATACCGGACAGCTACAGCTCCGTCGGTGGGTGGCGGCATCGCTCCAACAGTCAAATTCCTTCTTGGCCACTTACTAACGTTGAATTGCTCTGAATTGCGCTGTCGTCCGACGTCGCAGAGGAAGTGCAGCAAGCTCTGCGGTGCGTGGCCCCAGCCGAGAACGGACCTCCGGGTCCTTGAACTCGTAGCGTTAGCGCTTGTGGCATAATGTGCTGACTGTTGTTATCATACGGTTGCCATTTATTTGTCGCCGCGGGTGGTGTTTGATACCGTAGCCAAGTGGGACTGCAGTCGTCTGACTTGATCATCGCGGTGGGTCCCCGAACGCTTGCCAATATAATTGCATACAGTCAATTACAGTTCTTTCTAACGGTTATGGTGTATGGGTGTTGATGTCGGTGCAGGTGGACTTTACGGAATCGAATTTGGTAAGAGATAAAAAAATGAAGTTGCTGGATGTCGATCGATGTGGACTGAATTTATTATACTTTTGCAGTGGAAGGGGAAAGACACGTTTGAAGGGCGATCGCTGCATTATTTGGATAAGACAGGACGCGTGAGCAACCCGTACCAAGTACGTTGTCCAATCTTCAGGGGGGCGTGCTCCAGCGGCTCACAATTTCAGATGATGGACTCGTGTGTTGGCTCGAATCGCTAGGACTAACGCGTGGTGTGCATGTTCAGACGGTCATTTCTGCCATCACCCGCGTGTTTGAGCTGTTCGATGACGATGACTCGATCCCAGCCTACGGATATGGTGGACACCCGCAGCGTGACGTTGCAGAGCGATACTTCCCGTTTGTGGACGGGCGTGGATGCGAGCTGGACGAGGTTCTCCAGCAATATTTCGCGATTGCGTCCACTATGGAGCTCAACTCGTCGGCTAGCTTCGTTCCGGTGATCCACGAGACCATCAAGATGGTCAAGAAGACCCGGAGGTACCACATTCTCATCATCATCTCCAACGGACATCTCGAAGATCCCGATATGGCCCGACGAGCAATCGTAGAGGCATCGAAGTACCCAATTTGTACGTGTGTAAAAATGCGTGGCGATTGATGCTGGAGCTAACCTACTGTGAAACTTTTTGGCGTCTTAGCGATCATTATGGTTGGAGTGGGCGATGGCCCGTGGAGCATGTTCCGGGAGTTCGACGACCAGCTCCCTGAACGTCGCTTTGACAACTTCCAGTTCGTGAACTACAACACCATCCCAAGGAGCAGTCTTAACAATCCCGACGGAGGTTTTGCTATGCAGGCGCTCATGGAGATTCCAGGTAAGCTCTCGGCTTGCATCTACGTCTACATGTAGTGAGTTTGATGGTGTAACCTGTGTATTTTATCCTACAGAGCAATACAATCGTATCCGAGAGCTCGGATTGATCAAGAACTAATCCGTACTTACTTCAGAGCGCGGACAGCAACTAGTTTCAGTACGAGCTAATCGCACCACAAGCAGCCACGTGGGTTTGCTCTTGGATCGTTACAACATATTGTACGCAACATATTGAGACTTTTAATGCAGCTACAAATAATTGCAAGCCGACAAATCGGCTGGCACTTGCTTCGGGTAGACCGCTGTTACGGTACTGTGCTTCTGCAGGTAAACGTCCGAGCGAGTCCTACCTGCATCAACCTTGCACCGAGGTGGCTGCATTCCGTAGGTCTTGGACCAAGACCAAGACTCTTGGTGTCGTGCAGCTTCAGTTTGTGTGCCCACTCCATCTGCGACACGTGGTATCGGTAGTCGACTCGAAGCACCAAAGCGCAAAAATGAGGCTGTTTTGAGTCAAAAACAAAACTTGACCACACTGTGGCGATTGCATTCGTGACGGCCCGTCACATACATGTATGTATCCGATACTTCTTAGAGTAGCCCCTGGCACGCCAAGCAGCATTTGGCCGCAGTGTTCCCATAGGAACTTACCTCGTGGCTGGGGGCGACTAACGCGAACTTTGGTGTTGGCAACTACCGTACATGCATTGCAAGTTGCAACCAAGAAAGGCATCCGTCTTCCACATCAATGTCATGCGCACCTTCATGGGCGCCACGACAGAAGCTACATGTACAATACCCACCACGCGTCCTCGCAATGTAAACGCGGAGGTGCACGCAATCGAGAGCAGCAAGACCGAGGTCGTCGTCGGCAACTGCGTAACACCTGCCATCACACTCATGTCGTGTCGCTGCGCACGCCCACCCCCCCTGGCAGGCTGCCACAGCAGCAGTGCGTCGATAGCTCTCGCTGGACGGCACCGACGCAGTTGACCATTCCCGAATTTGCCTCGACCCGAGCACTTCTCCTCCATCCCAGCAGTCATGGCCGCCGCTCCGCGCCAAGTCAACACGTTCGCCGCTTTCGAAAAGTCCGGCGAACTCAAGCCGTGGCAGTACACGTCGCGTCCGCTGGGTGACGAGGATGTCGAGATCAAGATCTCGCACTGCGGCATCTGCGGCTCCGACCTCCACACGTTAGACAGCGGCTGGGGTCCGACCGCGTACCCGGTTGTTGTCGGACACGAAATCGTTGGTGAGGTGACGGCTGCCGGCCCCAAGGTGACCAACCTGGCTGTCGGTGACCGTGTCGGCGTTGGCGCCCAGGTCTGGTCTTGCCGCAACAAGGACGCGGACAAACCGTGCGTCGACTGCGCTGACAAGGTGGAATCGTACTGCGACCGCGCTGTGCTGACGTACAACGCCAAGTACGAGGACGGAGCTCTGGCCTACGGCGGCTACGCCGACTACGTGCGCGTGTCGAGTGGGTTCGCCTTTAAGATTCCCGATAACATCCCGTCGGACGTCGCTGCTCCGCTGCTGTGCGCGGGTGCGACCGTGTTCTCTCCGCTGAAGCACGAGAACGTCAAGGCTGGTGACCGCGTCGGCGTCATTGGCATTGGTGGTCTCGGTCACTTGGCCATCCAGTTCATCCGCGCTCTTGGCGCCATCCCCGTGGCATTCTCGCGCTCGGTCAACAAGCGCCAGCAGATCCTCGACTTGGGCGCTGCGGAGTTCTACAACCTGAGCGACCCCGAGGATGCCAAGAAGGCCGAAAACTCGGTGCACACGCTCATCCTGACTGCTGACGCCAAGGGCATGCCGTACGACCAGTACCTGGGTCTGCTGCGCAAGCGCGGCACGCTCGTCATGCTGGGCCTGCCCAACGACGAGATCAAGTTCCTGCCCATGTTCGTGGTGGGTCGTGGCATCCGCGTGGTGGGCAGCCTCATTGGCAGCATCGAGGACATTGAGGACATGCTCAAGCTTGCGTCCGAAAAGAACGTGCGTCCGATCATCCAGAAGCTGCCTATGGCCAAGGTCAACGAGGGTATTACCATCATGCGTGAGGGCCGTGCTCGCTACCGTGTCGTCCTGGAAAACTAAGCAGCGTTCTGGCTTCTCGCTGACATCGACTACACACTTTAGATCAGTCTGTATGTAACTTAGGCAACCTTTTAAAACACTGCATGCAGTAAATGCATTTGCATTTTTCGTACCGGTACTGTAGCTTCCTGTCCATTTAGATAGCGTCTTCTATTCGAGCTATAAGTGCTAAATCTGTTAAACGCCTTCACTTGCTTTTTGTATGCCACACTTCTAAAAGTTTAGAACATATCTTGTGTACACGTACACAATCTGCATTTGTAACTTGTGGGCATGATGAGGTCGATCTGCGGACCCCAGCGCTCGCGCCTCTCGACGCTGCGCTGCGCGCGTCTGCACACGGGGCGCGCCACGAGCGCCGAGACCGAGGACTTTGTGCTCCGCTGTCCGTTCAAGCCGAGCGCGCGTGCCAAGCTACGCGTGAGTGAGCCAGGAGCCGATGCGCAATGGCTCAGCGTGGCCCCTCGAGGCATCGGCAGCCCCGCCCTGTGGGCCAAGGACATGCCGCGCGTGGACACCAGCAAGGCGCTGCTGGCTTCATACACCAGCAACTTCATCCAGGCGGCCGTGAACCCGGCGGCGCCCACCAAGGCGGGCGAGAAGCAGGGATACGTGGAGGCACTGGCGCTGAACGAGGCCGTCCAGGAGCTGGGCGTCCCGCGCGAGTGCGTCGTGGTGTCCACGCTCCTCGGCAGCAATGTGGTGCACCCAGCCAACCCTCAGGAGGACGGACGACTCACCAAGGAGTACGTGGAGAGGGGCGTGGAGATCACGAGCCAGGAGTTCGGCGTCGAGACGCTGGACCACGTCGTGTGTCAGATCCCGGACGAGCTGGCGCTGGTGCCGAGCAAACGGGGAGAACTCATGGAGAAGCTCAAGGCAACGTGCGACGTGCTGGAGACGCTGTGCAGTGACGGGAAAGTGCAGAGCTACGGCTTCGCGCTGCCAGGCTTTCAATCCACGAGTAAACCGCTGGAGGAGCTGGTGGAGAAGACCTTCACGCCGTTGTCGGAGCAGTTCGGAAGGTTCGCCTCGTTGCAATTGCCGCAGCATGTGGGCAGCGCAATCTTCCCGCTGCCGGAAGTGGTGACGCAGTTTAAGCAGGAACGTGAGATGCTGCTGATCGGCGACCGGCCGCTGGAGACGATGCTGTCGAGCGGCAACCCGTTCCATCTGAAGACGTACGATGAAATGACGGGTGAGGACGTGGCACTGCTGCTCAAGACGGCGTTTAACCTGGGGATCGCCGTGGAGAAGAAGTACATGGAGAAGATTCGTCCCGAATACGAGCACTTGGACCTGCCACCGGCGGAAGAGGTCGCGTGGGCCCACATTCTGGCTAACCAACACAGCCAATTCGATAACCTGCAGGTCTGGATGTACGTCCGCGAGACGCAGATCTATCCTCGCGTGGAGGCGATACTGAAGACGTTCGGCAAGCACAAGGAGACAGAGGAGTTGGGCTTCGCCTACTCGATGGCCATGAACCAGCTGCTGAAGTGCTTCACCGCATCCGTCGAGGTACGTCGTGCAATACGCAGCGACTTCATGCTGTTTGGGGACCTGGCTAACCATACTTTTTCGTGCTTAATTATGATACTGTAGCTGGTAGACGCTGACCGCGCAGCAAACATCATGAGTGCGTGGCAGCAGGAGAAGGGTCTGCTACCGTCGAAGAAGATCACGACCGAAGAGGTGGCAGTGATGGCGTCTCTGAGCGCTGGAATGGACATGACGCTGCTCCAAGAGCAGCTCCCCGCTGTGTCATCGCTGCCGTTCACTTCCCGATTCTCCGCCAAAAAGCTGCAGCAGCTCGCAGCGCTAGCGCAGCCCCATTTTACCGTCGAGTGAATAGACCTGAACCTGCACTACGCAGAGCCTCGTGCTCCCTGACCAGCAAACTTGCATCTGCATCTCAGTTCACGCGCTGGATTCTGCTCTGCGTTGTCATGAGAAAGGCCCGAAATATCTCATTCCCGTTTTGTCGCCGCTGCGCATTCCTCAATTGGCGTCGGCGCTGTGTGTGTGTTGCTGCATCGGTCGGTCGAAACTGACCGACGTCATCGCATTTTGCATCATTGCATTGCGGTTTGTGCATTGAACGACTCGCCGTCCGAGCACAAGTAACAGCGTCGGAAGTACTTTTCACCATGGCACCACCGACTGCAGCGTCGGCGTCGCTGACGCGCGACAATATCAAGTTCATGGCCATTGCGCGCGCCACGGACAAGGCGGTCGTGGCCTGCTACATGCACTCGTCGGATGGCAAGCCCGCGCGTGGCGGTGAAGCCGAGATGAACACGTTCAAGGAGATGCTGGGTAAGGTGATCCGGGCGCCGACGTGGAAGACGCAGGTGACGCCCAACGGCCGCCACTCGCTCGACTGCGACCCCAACAAGTTCCACTTCACCATGAACAACGACGAGCTCGTGTTCGCCGCCATCACCGCCAAGGACTATCCCATTCGACTGGCCTTTCAGATGATCTCGACCGTGCAGCAAGAGGTCGTGCCGAAGTTCGGCTCCAAGGCGTTGACCTGTCGAGAGGTGCGTTCTGTCCGAAGTGATGCAATAAGGGAGTAGGGAGGAGACTGATTGTGTGTGCTGTTGCGTTCAATGCAGAACGGACTGGACAAGGACTGCGCCAAGCTGTTCGCGTCCATCGCCGCCACGTACGACGACCGCACCAAGGTGGACAAGTTGTCGGAGGTGATGCACCACGTGGACGGCGTCAAGACCGTCATGCACAACAACATCCAGGTCGTGCTGTCCAACACGGAGAAGATGGAGGTCGTGGAGCAGAAGACCAACGACCTGAACGAGCAGGCCAAGGTCTTCCGCAACACGGGACGCAAGCTGCGTCGGCAAATGTGGTGGAAGAACGTCAAGCTCACGATCCTGCTCACCGTCTGCTTCATCCTCGTGCTCCTCATCATCCTCGCAGTGCTGGGCGTCTTCAAGAAGAGCTCCAGCTCCACCAAATCCACCACACGACTACTACGAGCCTAAAAAACACCACCACCAGAAATGGCTACAACTGCAACGTTACATGTAGCCATGTTTCAAAACCCTCCCTCTATATAACGTTCCTCCCTCTCATATCTGCTATTCCACGTCCACCACCCCTACCACTTATCAAAGGTTCAAGTCCCGCGCAATCCTCCAAGAGCTCATTTAACGGCCATGGCGACGACTTCGGAGGAGCTGCAGCAGACGCTGACGGACCCGCGCTACCTGCGCGGCGTGGCGCTGCTGAAGGACAAGCGGCTGGAGGAGGCGGTGCAGGCCTTCGAGGACCTGCTGCGCACTATGTGCGAGGCCGAGGGCAAGGCCGACTCGCTGGCCGTCGCGCCCGTGTACTACGAGTACGGCCACGCGCTGCTGAGTCTGACGGAGGCCACCGCCAGTCTGTTCGGCGGCGCCGTAGAAGGCGCAGCCAATGGCAATGAAGATGGAGACGGCGAGCAGGACGCGCGCGACGCCGCGGACGACCTGGAGGCCGCCTGGGAGGTCATGGAGCTCGCGCGCGTCATCTACTCGCGCTTCCCGGGGGACGCAGCGGTGGAGACGCAGCTCGCGCGCGTGTACACGCGGCTGGGGGACTTGGGGCTGGAGAGCGACCAGTTCGAGCAGGCCAAGAGCGACTTCGAGAAGGCGCTGCTGCTGCGGCGGAAGCTGCTGCGCGCGTCCAAGGCCGAGGACACGACGCAGCTGGCCGATCTGTACTGCCAGTTGGCTATTGCCTGCATCTACAGAGACTCGACGGCGGACAAAGAGGGCGAGAAGGAGGTCGTGCCCAATGAGGAGCTCACGCACTACGTGATGGCAGGGAGAGTCATGGCTGAGAACATCCACCGCGTGGCGAAGAAGTGTGGGGAGAGTTTGAAGAAGTTCGTGGACGAGCGTGTCCCGACGTACAGTGAGGAGGAGGAGCAGGCTGAGAGTAAAGGGAAGGGGAAGAGGAAGGCGGAGGACGTGAACTTGTCGTTGAGCTTGGAGTTCAAGGGCGAACGTCCGGAAGCGCTGAGTCAGCAGTTCTTGGAGTGTGCGGGCGTGGAGAAGGACGAGTTGAAGGAGGACGAGAAGAGGCTGCTCGAGTACATGGAGATCTACTTGGAGCTCAAGGAGAAGGTGGACGGAATTAAGGAGACGATCACAGGAGCTGTGGCCAAGGAGGCAGAGGACGAGGAGAAGGCCGTCACGACCATTGGATTCGGACAGACGGATTCAGCTGCTGCTGTGAACGTGATCCCCGTCGTGAAGAAGCGGAAAACGGAGGCACCCGCGGCCAAGGCGGAGGAGAAGACGGAGACATCAGCGGACAGCAAATAAATCGGCAGCTATTAACACCAAGCACGCAGCAATACACCCGACACGACACGGACATGTTTGTATTGGTTTTGTTTATTTTCTGGTTGTGGGGATGAGGAGAGAACTGCTATGATGTCACCATTTTTTCTTGGCTCTTTGTTCTAGTCGAGTTGCTAGCTGCGCGGATCTTACGCGCTGCGGTACGAGTCGCGAACGAGCTGGAAGACCTTGGTGGCGTCCTCATCAGCCGAGGCACTAGCGCTGAAAACCTCGAGCTGCAGCTCGTCCAGAGCGTCTTCAAGAGGCACACGGAACCGGTGGCCGACAGCCTGCATCTGAGCCAACGCACTGCGGAACCAGTTGTCTCGCGGATCGGAGCCCTCCGAATCGCACTCAGCCTTGTGCTCCGCGACTACCCGGTTGAATCCACGGAACAGCAGCACCAGTAGTTGCCGCAGCTCATCCTGGAGACGCTTGCGGCCGTCCTCGAGTGCGGCCACATCTGGCATGTCTTCGTTGTCCCGGTCGTCTGAAGATCTTGGTGCTGACGCTTGCTCCAACTGCCGCGTCTTGGTGCGAATGGCATCTTGTACGAACTTCAGCGTATCGTTCAAGATCTCCCACACGTATGGCCAACTGTACTGCTGCACGGCATCAGGGGTGAACACCCACGTAATGATCGTGGCTGGTCGGAAAAGACCTTGGCGGAGCATGGCATTCAGGATCAGACCGATGTGTTGCGGCGACTTGAGCCAGACGTTAGCCACGGTCTTGACCAACACTAGCTCATCGGCATCCGCTTCCTCGGCCGACTGGTCCTCACCACCGAAGAGTTCGTTGCGCTTGCCGTACTTCTCTAGCAGCAGACGCATGTGCGTGAAGGTGGCTGCGCCAGCCTCCAGGATGCATGTCCACACAACCTCGATTGCTTCTGCGCGCGAGATATCGAGACGGGGAAGTTCTTCGTTCAACCATGAGCGCAGTGCAGAAGCGGGTGGGTGGCCCTTCAGCTTGGTCGTCACGGACTGGTAGAACTCTGATGCAGGACTGGGCTCTTCCGCCGTTGCACTAGCTGCATCTTCCTCCTTCACAACCTGGAAACGGATGCGAGGCTTGGGCGCCGGAGGCAGAAGCACATGGAACTCAGCAGGCAACACACTTTGCATGTGCTGATGGTACGAAAGGCGTACACAGCGCTCGATCACAGCGCTGACAAAGAGGCGCTGCGGGTCGTCCTCGCTAGCTTCCAGCACATACGACCACGCCGCCCAGCGCCACTTAAACTCGAAGTTCGACAGGAAGTGGCTCAATAGCTGCACGAACGAAGCGACGGCAGCCGTGCGCATAGTAGGCACCTCACGGAACAACAGTTCCACCACGACAGCCAAAGCTGGGGAAATGACACGCGCATCGGTCTTCACCATGTGATACAGCACGGAGCAGTAATACGCCAGCTTGGCGTTCGCTTCCTCAGTCAACGCTGCCACCAGCAGCGTCTCCACCAGCAAATACTCGGTCTTCACGGGAGTAGCTCCTTCAGTCTGAGAGGACGCGAACCGGGCGTTGTACGCGCGGCACAGATTCAGCAGGAGTTTGGCGGCGATAGCAGGCTTCGGGTGAGAAGTCTCGAGCACATCGACGAAGTGGCTACGGGTGATGAGGTACGAGGCCGGAGGCAACGTCGCAATAGCAGCTCCTGCAGCACCCGATTCGTCCGATAGGATGCGGAACCACGTCGTATACGCCGGAATCTTGTTCCCATCAAGCTGCACACATATTCAACAAAAAAACAAAGTAAGCCAAACTGATACCTCATCAAGCAGCATCAACAATCACAACTCACCTTGGCCAGGTCGATCGAGAGAGACACTGTCAGCGTATGGGTCTCGGACTTCTCAAAGTCCGGCGCGAAGAGCTCCTGCGGGTGATTGATCCCGGGCAGTTTCCATGCCGCTGCCCTGTCCTCTCCCTCTGCACTGCGGATGGCATTGAGTGCTTCCCAGACCAGCGACAAGGCGTCACTCGACGCGCAGAGCGCCGGCAGCTCGTCGTCGTTCTCGGGTCCCCACAGCAAGTCCAGCTGCAGGCGGCGCGTGCGCCAGGAGGACGCGCCTGCCTCCGCTCCGCGCGGGTTGCTCTCCTCCTCGCGATGGGAGACGTACTCTCTGCAGCGACTGAGCAGGCTGTCGAACAGGTTCTCCGAGGCTCTGGCCAGCTCCTGTCCGCTGTGCAGCAGCGCGTCCAGCACCACCGAGGCGAAGAAGTCCTTCCAGGCCGCCGCGTCCTCGCGCGCTCTCAGCGACGCGTGCGTCTCGTCGTCCGCGTCCCAGTCGTCGGGCGTGCACAGGCCCTGCAGCGCGTCCAGCGTGGCCAGCACGTCCTCGGCCTTGCACACTCTGGCGGCGCACAGCTCGGCCAGCAGACGTACAGTCAGGCGCACGCGCGTGGCCACAGCCTCCACGTCGGCGTCGCGTCTGAACACGTCCGTGTCGGGCGTGTCGCCGTCGTCCAGGCGCTCGAGGCTGAAGAAGTCCACGTCGCGCTGCAGGGAGCGGGCGGCACCGGCCACCACTTCGCGTCCGAACGCGGGCTTGCGCGCGTTCACGAGCCCCACGAGCGTCGCGTACAGCGCCGTCTTGTGCGCGAGCCGCGAGGCCCCGCGCAGCACCAGCGTGGCCAGGTGGCCCAGCTTCACGTCCTGCGCGTCGGGCTCCAGCTCGCGCAGCAGCAGCTCGCTCGTGCGCGCCAGCTGCTCGCGCTCCACGCCGTCGCCCAGCTCGATCACCGCCTTCTTGGCCAGACGCCAGGCGCGCGCGCGGTCGCTCTCGCTGAAGCGGTCGCGGTCTCGGTCGCCTCCGCGGCGGTCTCCCCGGTCGAAGCGGCGCGGTCCTCCGCCGTTGCGGTCGTCCACGCGCGAACGCTTGTAGCCACCCTCCCGGTCTCCGTCATCGAACGAGCGCTTGCGGCTCGGCCCGTAGTACATGGTCGCTGCTAGACTATGTTACGGCTTTGATCTGCTACGCTACTGGGGGATTGGCGTTGGGAGGACGAGGATGCACTAAGTACAGTCGTGCACCTCGTTTTCGGTACCGCTGAAACCTTATCATTTGAGATACTCAATCAGTATTGGAAGAATAAACACTTTGTATGGGGCCAAAGTTACTTTTGGAACTTGATCAACTTTAATCTCAGATATAGTCCACCCTGCCGAAAATGTTGTGCACGACTGTACGATAATAATTGGTGTGGTGCACATGCAATTGGAGCTTGAAAGGTTGTTGATACGGATACTGTTCGTGTCGTGTGTATAGTATGGGGGCATTGGCGTTGAGGTTGTTGGTGCTGCTGTGTGTGGCTGGGAGTGGGTTGGCCGTGGATTCAGGTGTTGGGACTGGTGATGAAGGACTGAAGGTGATGGATGTGCAGCCAGGGGCGAAGGTGCCGATCGCGCGCACGTATCGCACTGCGTACGGGACGCACTGGGACTGCTCGTCGACGTGGACGCTGCTGCTGGGGGTGCACGTTGTGTGCGTGGTGGGCGGCTTCCTGCTGTTGTCCGTAATCCCCGTGAGGTTCGCGTCGAACGAGAAGCGCGAGGCTCCGTTCGTGCTCTGGTTCGGCTCGCCGAAGAGCGAGAGCGAAGTCAAAGTCATTGACACACACGTCGAGGATGAAGATAAGGAGGAGCAACACGTGACAGTGGAGGAGAAAGAAGAGGAGGAGAAACGACTAGTCGGCTCCGTGCAGACGGAGAGTCTATGGCAGCGAGTGTCGGCGTGGGTGGAGCGAACGCTCGCTGGGCTCTTTGTAGCGCCTCCAGCTCGGGACATCGACGCCCGGTATCGCTTCCACGCGGACATGACGCAGCAGCTCGCGGCGGTAAGTGCCAAAACGTACGAGAGCATCGCAGTGTCAACGGACGATCTCGAGGTCAGTTGGCCGTCGCTGCATCAAACGGATGAGGAGCTGCCAGAGGGGAACGAGCAGCCCCCAATACAGTCGAGCGTTTTCGTTGGACCCCCGCCGTCACCGCCAGCGGGGGCCCGGCTGCGACGACAAGGCAGCACCAGACTTAGCGAGGCAAGTGCTGCCAAGGCGGAGGCCGTTGGCCAGCGCACATCGCGTGCGAGCTCTGGGCCTGGTGCAGTGGTGACCAAGGACGATTTTATTCGTGCTGCGTCTCGCCGTATGTCGATGGCAGCTCGCGCTGAAAAGCGCGAAGCCTTGGTGCAAGAAGACGTGAGCTACGAGAACCTCGGAGACGACGAAATCCGCATGTACGAGTACCTCGAATTCGTTCGCGAGCTGCTGGATGGACTTGGTGTGAAGAAAGTTTGTCAGAAGAGTGGACGCGTTGTTTCGAGAACGCTGTACATTACACCGGACGTGACGGTCGTATTCTGGAACACTGCAGGCACGTTCAAGCGACTGACCACGAAGAGCAGCATCCAGATAGAGAACATCCAGGAGGTTTTGAGAGGGGTTCATGGGAGTCGCAACGTCACTGCCACCTCGACACCCGAACGCGATGCACTTTGTCTGTCGATTCGATGCAGCGATGGCAAGTGGTTGGTTCTTGAGGCCAAGTCCGAGGCAATGAGGCAGCGTTTGTTCCTCGGTTTCTCGCGTCTCGCCCAGGAAAAGCAGGAGCAGGAGCAGGACGCAGCAGCAGCCGCAGCGCCTACAGAACCGACAATTCCTGAAGTCAGAGAAGACGGAGAAGCCGAGGAGTTCGTCGAAAGGGAGGAGAAGAAGATGCAATTGAAAGAAGCTGAATCATCGGTCAAGCAGGTGGTTAAAAGCCACACGCAGGTGGCATCTACAACGTACAAAGCGGAGGTTTCTGTTGAAGGACGGGTGGAACAAGAAGCAGACGAGCAGGACATTTACGAGGAGAAGTTTCCTCCACCGCTACCGCCTATGGAATCGCGAATGTCTGAAGTCGGGGAAGACGAAGTAGCCGAGGAGTTCGTCGAAAAAGAGGAGAAACAGACGCAATTGAAAGAAGAGGAATCCTCGGTCATGGAGGTGGCATCTACAACGTACGAAGCGGAGGCATCCGTTGAAGGGCGGGTGGAACAAGAAACAGATGAGCAGGACGTTTACGAGGAGAAGACTCCTCCACCGCCGTTGGAAGACGATCAAGCAAACTTCATGGCATGATAGCATGAAGTTCATGCGAAATAGCACCGTATAAATCATTGGTTTCCCCAAAGTGCCGTTTTCAAGTTGACAAATGTCGATGTCGTGCTCAACTTTTGGGAATGCTGGAGCGCATACGCTACGTGTCGAAGCATTTTCTCAGCAGATATTCGGCCTTGCTGCCTGATTTTTGCATTAACGTTATGTTGATCGTTTGGTTGGGTAGATCCAGTTGGTTTTGTCTGACGCTGTTGCTTTCAGAGCTTCCACTGAAAGTTTCAGTGGAAGCTTTTCACTCAGTCAGGTTCCTGGCCTCTGATTGGCCACTGGAGCTGGAGAATCAGAGAACAAATTTAAGGAGACCAGTGGCACGGCTGGTGTAGCCATATCAAGTTAAGCAACACCTGCAAACTGGATGTCAGGGTCGGCGAACCGCGACGACGAACTGAAACTCCCCCGAGCCTTGCGGCTGCTGTTGCATCTCCCGCTCTGTTCTCCGCCGTTCACCTCCTGATTTTTTTCATCACCGCTCAGAAAGCGCGAACCTCCGAAAAGGAGGTTCCGTTGGACGCCGCTCCTCGTATTAGTGCAGTACCGAATAATCAGAAACCTGCACTTGAGCCAATGCAGCCCTGTAAACATCGCTTTGCAGTGCAAGCTGCACGCCTGCAGAGAGTGACACGCCATTGAACCGCTACATGTAGTCATTAGCTGTACATGTGCTTGGTAGCAGGATAATCGGTCGCAGAAACTTCAGAGTGCACACGAAATATACAAGTGCTTTCAGCTCTTTCGCAAAGTCCAGTTTTGCGATGTTAGCCTGTGCATGTTGGCAGTCCTGAGCCCTGTACGACCGCAGACGAAACACACCTGCCCCCTCCTGCTGGCGATAGCTGCACGGTTGCTATTGTCACTCGGTAAGAGCAAGGATTGCGTCGAGCACATATTCAGGGATTCGCCAACCAAAACTTGTAGAATAAGCTTACTATCAGTGAACAAACGTCATTCATTATCCCCTACGGCAACAACAGCTCAATAGAGATCTGACTTGCCCCATTACTATCATCAATTCATTAACCAAGGCGTCGCAACGACCATGTAAATGTGCGGATAACTTAACGACTAATTCGCCTCCAAACGAAACAAGGCATTTGGGATGGTACATGGGGTAACTAGTGTTTCGAGCTTGGCCACGCAAGTAATAGCACCTAAACACGCATAGGGCCAAAGGCCCCGGCCGAGAGGGCTCTATACAGCAGCGCTGGTCTCGAAACTAACAGGCGAATTGATCAGGCAAAGGCACCGCGAGAACCACCTCGAGAGAAAGCTGTGTTATTGAGCAGGCCATTTCATGGATTGCCAACAACAGTGCACACCCAACCAGTGCCATTGCATAGGTACTGGTATCAACTAGAGCCACCATTATCGATGGTTGATGCTCGCCAATTGCTCTTAGAACTGTTAGCTATGGCGATGTTTGTTCACCGCTACCTGGTGTCCAATGTAAATCGGCACCGATGCAGATGTGTATTCAATTGCCATCGAGAAGTTGAAGTTTTCGTTCACCAACCTCCACATCGGGTTGCCGCCATCAAAAATGCATGCCCGAGTAGTGCAGCCAATCCCGTTGACCCTCGGTCTATGGTTGCAATCGGACGCGGAAGCGAAGAGGAACCCACGTAACCACTGGCGAGAGAAGAAAAGATTGGCTGGCTAGCGGGTGGGGGTGGACGTGGCCGCGAGCGCAACCCCGCTGATAAGATATAACATTCCCACCGTTAAGAACGCATAATTTCCACAATTCATTCCACACAAAAAGTTTAGCACTATATAAAACCACAACATCTTGACCTCCAAACAATTGATGTGTAACGCATAAAACGTACTAACCAGTTCCTCCGTTTTTGGCGGGGGCCTTCGAGGCGTAAGGCTCAATTTCCAATCGAGCGGAGCGACCCGCCATATTTGCCGGCGACTTAAAGCCAGCGAAGCGTCAAGAAGTCGCCCTCGCTGCCCCCCTCCACGCTCTGCGTGCGTGCACGACTCGTCCTCGTCGTATTGCGCCGTGGTTCATTTTCTGGCGGCACCTGGACGCGTCTACACGTACGTGAAAACCCCGACGTGTTTAACACCACCTAAAGCGGACTCATTTTCTCTAACCTGGTTAACACTATCCTAATCGACAGCGTAACCCGCGAAAATGAGCGACGGAGACAGTGACCTGGATAACTTTGGGTCCGCGCCGCACTATGGGCACGGTGCCCATTCCCATCTCGGCAACTTCGGGGCATACCCGCCTCCTCCACCTCCCCCGCCTCCGCCCCCAGCGTCGCCCCCACCGCCCGTCAACAGACCCAAATACACGGGTAAGGCGCGCATCATCCAGTCCTCAGTCTTCGCCAGCCGAGACGCAGGCAGACCCAAAGCGCGCGGCAAAAAGGTTCGCAAAAAAACGGAAAACAGGGCAAACCCACCCATTTTTAGGCCAAGAGACCCAGTTGCCGGCGTCGACGCTCCTCACATGCTGAGCGTCGTGGAGCTCTGCAACAACAGCGACGAGGACGCCGAGAGCGTTGCCACAACGGGGGACGTGGCTGTGGACACGCCCGTGCACTCGGCCGACGAGGACGGCAACGAGAGCGGGGAAACGGCGGACGAGGGCTGGTCCGACCACAACCGCTGGTACTGCAACATTTGCAAAGATGGAGGAGAGTTGCTGTGCTGCGACCGCTGTCCCAGAGCGTTCCACATGAGCTGGTGAGTGTTTTTTTTGCCTGGTTAGAGAAAATGGGTACTTTTTGGTTAGGCTAGTGTTAACCGGGGGATGCTTTTTTGTTGCAGTTTGGGGATGTCGGACGATATGATCCCGGACAGCGAGTGGTTCTGCAAAATGTGCACGTACGTGGCAAATAGGAACTATTTTGCAGACATTTTGGGTAGGAGGTGCTAACTTGTTGCCTCTGTTTGCCAGTGAGTGTCTGGACCGCCGTCGTCTCAAGAAGGAGTCCAAGGAGAAGGCGCGCGTGATGCGCGAGACGGAGAAACTAGAGCGCGACGCGCGCCGCCGCAAGGCCGAGCAGATGAAGGAGGAAATCATGGCCAAACGGTCGGTTGAAGCCATCGAGCACAAGGCCAAGCGCGTGCTGGAGATGAAGGACCGCATCCTGAGCCGCAAGAAGATCAAGTACAAAGACAAGGAGGAGGAGAAGCTCGGCAGACTCGCGGAAGACCTCGCGCAGACTGTGCGCGCAGCCAAAGAGAAGCTGGAGAAGCTCGAGAAGGAGGACGCGGCGCTGAGGAGGAAGGAGGACGCGCTCAACAAGAAGAAGCGCGGGATCGACGACATCCCGCCTGAAGTCATGGAAGATACGTCGCGTCCCGACAAACCGACGTACGTCGCATCAGAGAAAGTTTTTGTTGTTGAGTTTTTTGTTGTTGCTGACAATGGTTTTTTTTTGCAGTCCGATGCCGTGCAACTTTGCAGATATCCCGGCGAAATATGTCAGCAAAATGCTTGCAGTGTGGGACTGCATTTATGCGTTCCGAGGCGTTTTAGAGCTCGCGGACGTCACAGTTGATCAGTTCAGTCGCGCGCTGACGTACCCTAAGTACTCACCGATGCTGACTGAGATCCACATGTGCTTGCTGGAGAAGATCCTGGAGGACAGGTACGGTGCAGTGACCGGTTTGGTTGATGATATCGTATTTTGGGTTATCTTTTATCTTTGCCGCTAACCTGCTGTATGGTGTAGAGAGGACGAGGACTATGTCTCCGATGATGAAGGCTCGATTGACGACAGCGAGCGATACCGATACGAGATTCAGCACGCCCCGCTGACTGTGGGCGTGCCAACTCGCTCGATGCTCACCTCTCTCACGTGGCCGTCTATTCTGTGCAGCTTGATTGCGGCTGTGCCTCGCTACACAGCACACCCGACATCGACGTTCCTAGCCGCATTCAGAGCTCTCCAAGAAACAGACTACCCGTCATTGCAGGTGCAGCACAAGCTGGCGTTGTTGCAATTCCTTGTCGGCCGTTTTGCTGGTACGGAGAAGGTTCGTCGCTTGCTTGCCAAACACCTGAATGAAACCCTTCAAGGCACGAAGGAGTACAACCGAATTGTCATGATCGACCGCAAACTTACACTTGAGGACGAGAAGAAGCTTCGAGAGAAGCAGCGCGCGGAGCTTGCGGACGTCGTGGACTCGAATAAAACATCGATGAAGACTTGGTTGGGGAACGACAAGAAGGGTCGCGCGTACGGAGACGCCATCTCAGCTGATGGTACTGAAGAAACTAAGAGCGATTTCGATGGCGACACTGGATCGGCTAGTGACTCGGACTTGGACGATCTAGCGTACAGTGAGGAGGCACTGTCGAAAAACGAGGAAGAGCTGGAGAAGCTTCAGATGCAGGAGTACATTTCTCGACACGAGTACATCGCGCGAAGGAAGAAACTCGACAAACAGCGCGAAAGGCTTCGACAGAGGACGGAAGTGAAAATGCGCAAGCAGAAAATGCAGGAGCAGATCGAGCGAAAGCGAGCGTCAGCGAAGAAGGGCATCACTGACGGCCTGACATCGAAGGACGCGACTCTGCTCCGAAGTGCTATCGAAAAGGGCAAGGAGTGCGGCCTCCCGGACCGTATTATCGTATCGGCGACCCACGTTCTGGAGATTCTCGATGCGGAAGCCGCTCGCGACGAAGAAGCTTTGATGAAGAAGCGCAAATTCAACGCACTACTTCGTCAGCACTTCGTTCGATCGGAGCCCATCGGACGAGACCGGGATCAACTTCGATATTGGATTCTTCGAGGTGACCTACAGCGAATTTACGTGGAGAGACCTGGGCCCGCCGATACAGTGAAGCGCAAATACGAGTCTCTGGCAAAAAGTGGGTCCCCGAGGGACGGACTGATCCCCGAAGATGACGATAGCAATGCGACGTGGTTCTGCTACTCATCCCAAACGGAGGTGAACTCGCTTATGGAAGCTCTCGACGAGCGTGTACCTCGCGAGGCTCACCTTCGGTCAGCTTTGAACGATCACATGGATGAAATCACCGAAGAGATGCCTGTTTCAAAGCCTGGCTTATTGATTTCGGATCTGTTGAACGAGGAAAGCGCCAAAAAGCGCGCGCAACGGGCATCAGGCACATCAACGGACGAAGCTACAGAGTTCCTGCAGTGGAAAAATGACAAGCACCCAAAACGGAAGGCCGTTCAACACGAGGAACCAAGCGTGGAGTCATTCCGCGGAGACCTGCTGAAGTCGCAAGACTGGGTTTCAAAATGCCTACGTACTCTCGGCTCCACGTGGCCTGACCGCCCTGAACATGGCGGTGCTGCGTGGCGAAAATCTCTGGAAGACATCGATACCATCGAAGGTTTCGCTGCTCCTTTGTTGGCATTAGAAACTGAAGTGACGACTGCACACACTAAACCGAAGAAAGCGGCCGCGAGTGCGGCTCCTGCTACTGCTACAGCCGACGCTACTGACGCAAACAAGGAGGCCAATAACTCCAGTGAGGAGCACGACAAGGTCGACGACAGGAGTGACGAGGAGGACGACGACGAGGAAGAAGAAGTCCTGGCAGTTGATGATGGCACGACGCTTTGGCCGTCCAAATATTGCCGCGAGCGCTGGATTCAAAACGTCAAGCGTGGCAAAACGGTCGCTGTCATGGCGACTGCGTTGGCGTCGTTAGTGCATCGCCTAGAGGTGTTGGGGTTCTTGAATGCGTCGGATGAAGATGCGATGAAGACACGCGCAAAGAGTGAGAAGGAGAAACGATCTCGAAAGGAGCGCGCAGTCAAGAAAAAGAAGCAGTTTGAAGACGCTGACGATGATGAAGGTCCTACACGCGAGTCTGTGGATGAGTGGGAAGAAGACTGCTACATTTGTACCGAAGGTGGCGAGCTGCTGTGTTGCGACGGCTGCCCCCACGTTTTCCACTACTCGTGCATCGGCCTGCGCCGTATCCCTCGCGGAAAAATCTTCTGTCACGAGTGCGATACGTCGGTCAAGCCGGTCTTCCCAGTGCAGAATGGCGCGAAGAAGAACGGGAAAGCTGCGTTGAAGCGACCAAGACGCTCGAACTCGCCATCATCACGGCGTCGGCCCCGCAAACAAGCCAAGCTGGGCAAGGCCAAGTCGGACGACTCGGAGTCTGAAGACAGCGGCGCTGAGTCCGATTCTGCGGTTTCGACCACGTCCTCTGCTCGCCCCGCTTCGACTAAGTCGTCTCCAGTGCGGCATGCCCACGTAGAGAATCACACAGGACCGAAGACCCCTGAAGACCAGTGGGATGTCGACTGCAGTGTCTGTGGCCTCGGAGGCGAGCTGCTCTGCTGTGATGGATGTCCCCGTGCTTTTCATGTCAACTGCATCGGCTTGGGTGATATTCCGGATACGGAGTGGTTCTGCAACGAGTGCAACCTGCAGACGTGTGGGGCCTGCAAGAAGAACAAGATCCGGCTGGACTCGCATGTGATCTGCGGCTCCGAGGACGGCACGAAGGGCTGTGACCGCGTCTTCCATCTGGTACGCTTTCACTCGTCTACAATTTGTGATGTGGTTTTTCTCCTAACTCGCTGCTTTGCTTTTGTTTTCAACGACAGAAATGCGCAAAGCTCGACGCTGTCCCCGCAGACGACTGGTACTGCAAGAAGTGCCGCACAAAACTGAATCTGTAAGGTACGGGTGGGGTGTTGGCAGGTCAATATACGCAGATGAATCCCAGGACCCGCTTGTATTTTTGTTATGATCATCACGGAAAGCGTGGCTTGGATATCACTCGATGCCACTGCAGTGCGATGTGCTCCCAGCGATACTTCTTGCGTGCAAACCGCTTCATGCGGTGCCGCACTGTGGTTGCTTGTTGCTCGTCGCGCACAGCTTCGACGATGCTTTGAATCCAGAGCTCCATCCATTCTGGATCGTCGACTGTTGCAAGAAGCGATGCGTTAGAGTGAACTACTGCCGCTTGGAAGGTGTCTAAACGTACCAATTTGTTGTTGTTGTAGGGCTCGTGGACCGAGATCGAACTCGTCGACAGTCTCAGGCAGCGCCGATGCAGGGAACCGACTGGTGATTGGGATGGCGCCCGTCGCCATTGCCTTCATGAGAGAGATGCAACTCGTCTCCGAGAACGCCGTCGGGTAGAGGTAGAACCCAGCGTACGAGTACTCCTTCGCCAGTTGCGCGTGGTTGACCAGTCCCACGTAGCGGACGCCTGGTGTCTCGGTTAGAAGGCGATTCATTTCAGCCATCCACTCGGTGAAGTTGGTCATTTGCGACTGGCCCCACTTGAGAAACGCTGGTCGGAAGCCGTAGAAGACCGAGAGCTCGGCCGTGGGGATGACTTCTCGGATACGCGGCCAAGCCTGGAGAACTGCGAACAACCCCCGCGATGGTGCACTGCCGTAGACGAACCGGTCCGCATGGTTCGGCCCATTGACGAAGAACGAGGGATCGACTGCGTTGGTGCTGACGGTGATCTTGGACTGGAAGCTCTCTGGAAACATGGACGCGTGGAAGTTACTGAGGCAGAAAATCCCATCGACGTTGTCCAGCAGCTCGGACGACCGCTTCGCGTCCTCTTGCGGGAGGTCGTGCATCCACAGGAACTTCTTCCAAGCGGCGTTCCCCATTGCGATCGAGATATGGTACCGCCAAGCCACAAACATGTCGACTCCTCTATCGTCGACGTCGTACGTGTAGTGCGGGTACCATCGGACCATGTCTTCGTTCGCCTGGTCTAAAGTGGAGATATCTTGTGGGGAGGGATCGCCGTAGATCTCGACCCAGTACCCGAGCTTTTGCAGTTCACTAGAGAGGAACACCACAGCTTCTTCGGAGCCACCCAGACCTGTATCCAGTGACGATGGACCCCAGTGCTCCCACCATTCCTGCCCGTACTCGTGGCAGTAGAAGGCGATGACCACTTTGTGCTCGGGACGAGGTATTTTCTGGAACTGCCTGCCTTTCGTTTCGTACAGATAGCGACCTTGAGCCAGCACGGTTGCAAACTGACGCTTGTTCCCCTCATCGTATCTCCCCGCTTCATTGTACATGACTCCCAGGTTATAGCGGAGCTGGAAGAGCGTTGGATGTTGCTGGACTGCATCCTCCAGTAGCTTCATAGCCTCCGTGGATCGTCCAAGCTTGACAAGCGCGTCGGAGTAGTCCAGGTAGGCCTTCTCAACGTCCTCTTGGCTTGCATTTGTTGGGTGTCCCGCGAGAAGAAAAGCTGCCTCACCGTAGAGATCGACGACTTTGTCATAAGCTTTCTGTGTTGTGTACAGCTCGCCGAGCTTCGAGATCGCTACGCGGTTCGCAGGATCAAGTTGCAAGGCTAGTTGAAACTCTGTCTCAGCAACGTCAAACTTCTCCAGCGCTGCGTAGGCCACGCCCAAGTTGGAGTGATACAAAGACGCATGCGGGTTCGCAGCCACAGCTCGCGTGATGTACTCGACGGCGCGCTCAAACTCTCGTGTTTGGTAGAAGACTGTGCCCAACAAATGGGTTGCGTCTGCGTTGCCTGGACTCGCTCGCAGCACCCGTGAGTAAGCGTGTCGAGCACCTGTGAAATCCCCCGATTCCTGGAGCGAAATGCCTTGCTTCAATGCATCAGCCACTCGAGTGTTGAAGGTTCCTGCACTCCCGAACGCCTCCACAGTGTGCTCAGGATGGATGATCAACTGGAACCTGGAGCCCCGGCCTTCTGCTGTGAGTGGATGCAAGCGATTGACAACGTCGTGCATGACTTCGTACGCAGTTTCGATGCTTTCAGTCGTCTGCTTCGTGTTGAACAGCGGTGAAGTCAGCGTGTGTGATGCAAGTAGCTTGCGGATGCGTCTCAGAACTTTCGGAGTCTTGGCCAGATAAACTGCAGTACGTTCGTAGTCTTTCACGCTGTGCGAGACGAGCTCTGGGAATGGAATCGCGTTCTGGATGAGTGAAGCAGCAACGCGCGATGGGAATGTGTCACCCCAGAAGGTGACAATAGGGACATTCGCCCAAAGAGCGTCTGAAGCCGTGGAGTGAGCGTTGTAGATGAACGAATCCAAGAAGAGATCGGCCGCTGGAACTCGTGCGAGATGGGAGAGTTTATCAACTCGAGGGGCGAAAATGACTCTCGAAGGAAGCACACCATGAGCCATGGCTTGTTGATGGAGCAACTCCCTGACACGAGCAGCGTCTTCACCGGATGGAGCCAACAACCAGAGAACGCTCTTGGGCACCTGCCTCAGAATACTCATCCAGACCGAGAAGGACTCGCTCTCCATCTTGTTGATGGTGTTGAAGTTGCAGAAGACCACACCGTCAGCAGGTAAGCCGTGTTGAGAGCGGTTCACTCGCTGGCATTCGGTATCAGCGCCGCATGATGCGATAGAAGCCTCATAACGGTTCGCTTGGTACGTGTGCGGGAGGTAAACGACCTGTTCCGTCATGGTTTTAGCTGCGAGTTCAGGCGGAACCGCGGACTTATCGACCATAGCAAAGTCGGTAAAAGTCGAGCCCATAGTCCCAGGAAAGCCCAAGTAATTGACAGCGATTCTGCTCGGTCGTAGCGATGGAATACCAAGTCTCGCACCTTTTGTATGTGCCATGAGGTCAACCAACACATCGACTCCGTCCCGTCCGATTGTCTGAGCTGCCTCGAGGTCGGACATACCGAGGAGATCCCTGAAGACGCCGCACTTTTCTTCAAACTGTCGTCGCCAAGGCACGGAGGCTTTCGAGTTGGGGCCATAAGAGTAGCAGATTGTATCGACACCTTGAGCTAGTGCCGCGTGCTGCTCAATGAGTCCCAGTGTTAGGTGCCCCATGGGATGATCACGGAAATCAAAACTTAGGTAGCCGACTTTCAGACGTTGCGGCGTCAATGGTCGATCCCAACTCGACTCGTTCTCAGTCCACAGCAGTGGCAACAACTCGAGTGTACTGGGCTGTTCATACTTCTCTGACGCCTTCACTGCCAACCTCTTGCGGAAGCTGTCGGAAAGCTTAAGCAGCGTCGAGTCATAGGGTAGAAGCTGTACGGGTTCTTCCGGTATCTCCAAGTCGAATTGCCTCTGGGTAGCAGTCACAACCTGATCCTCGAGCGTCTCCATCCCCCTCCAGTCACAAAACAACCGCTTGGCGTTCATCATGTCCACCAGCACATACGAGTCCACCGATGCAATGGCCAGCATTTCGTCGTACACTTTCAACGCCTTAGCGAGGAAGCCGTACTCCTTCAAGAAGACGCCTTTGTTGTGCATGCCTTCCAGCTTCTCCTCAGTGGTCGTGGACAGTTGAATCACTCGATCTTCGTGCTGCTGCGCTCTCTTCAGATCCCCATGCTCGAAGTAAATCCTCCCTAGATCCAAATGAGCTTGACGATTGTCAGGCTCGAGCTCGAGAACCTTCAGCAGCAGCTCCTTGGACTCCATATCGCGACGAAGAGCTAGAAACACCGACGCTTTGTTGTACAAGGCCCCTGTGAAGTCCGGATCGATCTCCAACGCAGCTTCGAAGTGCTTAAGAGCTTCCAACGAGTGAGCGACGCTCCACTTGTCGTGCTCCCGTGTGACGAACCCGAGGTTGTTGTGGATGTTGGCCACAGTCTCCAGGTCCTTCGTGGCCTCGGCAGCTTGCAGACCTCGTTGCAGGAGCTGCAGAGCTTCGTCTCTGGCTTGACGCTCGAGCACCAACATGGCCAAGTTGTTGTAGGCTGGAGCGAGCTCTGGATACGCGTCGATGCTCTCTCGGAAGAGTCTCATCTTGTCCTCAAGCTCGGGGGCGTCCTGCGCCTCGCGGTAGAGCTGGGCGGCCAATGTGAGCGACGCCTTGTTCTCTGGAGTCACCAGCAGAACTGTGGCAGCTTCGATTAGTTGGTGGGAGATGCATAAGCAGAGGAAGAGAGCGAGGTGCACTGCCAGAGGTGGCATTGATACACTGCCAAGGGAATGATACACAATTGAATGACCTTTTGATGGAAGATCGCTACGCTTGACTAGCAAAAGTGGGCCACACCACATTCAACCACTCAGTACTTTTTTAAAACTACTACTTTTTTAAAAAAAAGTAGTAGTTGTGTAAAGTAGTAGTTGTGTAAAGTAGTAGTTTATGAGTTTTAATATAGAGTAATGGTGATAAGATATTAGAGTAGCTTAACCATACACCTACTACTTTGTATACTATTTTTAATACACTACATTATGCGTCCATAAGAGCATCTCCACCGGTTGTGAGTAAAACTCAACCTAAAGTACGCAGAAAACGATCCTGTAGGATAATATTTTCGACAAAGACAGGGCTCTGCTGCACCGGTCGCAGCCTCAAAGCTTTGCGCATAGCTCTAATCAATCCTCCCTCGTGAGCAAACTTGTTCAAAAATCTCGCGTGAGTAAAATCAAACGTAATTTGCTCACGGATTTGCTCAACCGGTGGAGTGGACGAAACTAAATATTTGAGTAAATTTGGCTAGAAAAGAGCCAAAATTTAGCTTTACTCACAACCGGTGGAGATGCTCTAATATAGTATCTTTTATAAAATTTATACTACTACGTAGTACTACAGTATTTTGATTTTTACTGTAGTAATGACGTTCACCCAATTTGCCTAGATGGATCCTCACCATATTCAGACCGCTTTGATTCTCGAGCGAAAGTTCCTGTGCAAAGGTAGCGAGACGAGGGTTCCACTAGTTGCTTCTTCTTCTAGCAAACGTCAGGCTGAGTAGAAGGGCTACACTCGGCAGCTAGCACGACAACAACATATGAACAAAAGCTAAGTTCATTTACGTAGGAAGGCATTCAAGCCTAACGCGTGCAGATCAAAGTCCATTGACCACTGATTCAGCGTTGTTACCCTACAGAGCCTTTTTGGCAACATTTTCAGCCCACCACCTCGAGTAGTAAAGCCAAAACATGTAGTCCTTGTCCTTGAGCAGCTGCCTCTTATTCATCGACAGCGATTTCTTCGCAAGGCCCGACATCTTGGACACTTGTTTTGGCGTGTAACCGAGTTCATGGATCTTCTTGAACATCGCCAAATATGTATCCGTGTATTTCCCGACCTGGCCGGCGAGCCACTTGTCTTCGAATTTAATAAGAGCCAACTGGTCGTCAACTTTGTTCACGGCAGGCGCGGACTGGGTCATCTTCTTGAAAAAGTTGACTCCACCTTCGTACACCAGACTCACCAAACCCCTCTCTTCGTCCGTGGGCTCGTCACTGTCGTCATCTTCACCCTCGTGGATTCTCAGAAATCTGCTAGCAATACCGGGCGTATGGAGAGCGTTGTCGGCTGAGCTCAACAAACCTGGGGAAGCCCCGTTGGAGACTGCCGTAGTCGAGGCAGCATCAGAACTTGCAAGGAAGGCGGCTGCAGTAGCGAGGAGAACGTAGTACGCGCGCATGGTTGCAAGTGGAGACTGGCTGTTGGGGCTCGACGGAAATTGAGAAATGAGTAGCAAGCCACACCCTTGATGTTGCACGTTGGAAAAGGCCATCATGAACTGCTGGGCACGAAAGCAGATCGGCAGATCCGTTCAAAACTGGAATTATTTTTTGAAGAAAATACATACAGCTTGAAGACTCTTCAACAAAGCGCTCTTAAGAGATTTGAAGAAAATGGATGTGGATGTTCTACTCATGTACGGTACATGAGCCATCCATTTTCTTCATGTACCTATGTGGTACAGTATGACAAAGGCTATGTCAGAACATGAGAAATCACATCGGAGTGTCTGCTGTCACATACGATTTCAAGATAAAGTACGAGTATGTGACCAGTTGTGACTCGAGTTTGAGTCACATACTGTCACATACTGCGTAATTTAAGCTGGCCTTCCGTTGTGTACTGCCAACACAATGCGTAATTTAACTGAGGATTCCGTTGTGTACGACCACACAGTTTTGCTACTCTGCTACGGCTACATGTACCCCTGCAGGCTGCAGGACTGCAGTGCAGCTCAACTGCATGCAAGAGATCAATCCGACTGCCACGGAGAGCACCTCCATCTACCACACGTGCATGTCGTGCATCACTCAGATCAACGCCGCTGACAAGCAGCTTGTGTGCATCAAGCGCTTCAACTGCTCGTTCATCTGCCCGCAGGAAATTCTCAACACGGCGGCTTGACTCGGTACTCGATCACGGCCTCGTCCGTGGGCTCGGTCGACTTCAACTCGACCTCGACGTCTTCGATCAGCGGCAGCCGCGCGTCTGACCAGCGCGGCGTTGGCTGTGTCCCGCTTCGTGCAGTGACAGCACTGCAGTCAGTTACTGTACAAGTAAATGCTGTTTCAATAGCGGCAGGGAAGAGGACAGAGTTGGAAGAGCAAGGCGCTATCATGTTGATACGTGCATTATTACATCTAAATACTGCATGATAGCTAGAGCATTCGCTACGGAGAACAACTTAGCGCAGACCGACACGTGGAGCTCGTTCAGCCGGCGCTGGACACGCAGCGCGTGCACCAGTCATTGGTGCACTCAAGCTACGTCGCCTGTGCCGATGCGACACGACACAGCCCGCCTCGCCTCCTCCGGTCTGGAAAGGAGACTGCTCCGCGTCTGGAGAGCGCGTCTTGAGAGGACACGTGCGCGCCGGTGCTTGTCGTCGAGCTCGCTTTTTGCCAAATGAGTGGTTTTAGGGCCATTCAACCAGATATAAGTTTTTACATCACCACATTAGTTTTCACAAGCGAAAATAAATATTTTCGCTCTGACCGTCGATAAATTGCAGTCACAACTGGTCATATACTCGTACTTTCTCTTGAAATAGTACAGTATGTGACAACAGACACTCCGATTATTTTTTGAAGAAAAATACATACAGCTTGAAGACTCTTTGATAAAGCGCTCTAAATAGATTTGAAGGAAATGGATGTGGAATATTCTACTATACATGTACCTATGTGACATAATATGCCAGTGGCATGCCAGTGGACGCCTACCATATATGCATTAACGGGCTGTCATAGTTGCAGCAAGTATGCCTGGCATACTCGGCGCATAAATCTCCCGGGGCCCAGATCTGGTGTCAACAAGCCGCCCTACCCCTAGATATATGTCGTGTAGCCATCATAAAGGTTTGACTTGCGATTTGTATAGTTTATGTTGACCATCACTCCTACATATGTAAACTTCACTCTGTGGGCATTTCGCGTTGCATACAACCCGTCCAAGCACCAGCCCCACGACGTCATCGCCAATTTTGCTGGAGACGCCACCGACGTCGCCGGTGCGCCCCAGACCACGCAAGGCGCTTCAGCCCCGCCAAGAAGGCCGTCGTGCGCGGCGTGAGGCTGCTGCGCCGTACAGCCGTCGCCCGTCGGTGCCTCATCGTCCGGATCGACCCGCCGTCGACTCACGTGGATCGGTGAGCGCCAGCACGGATGTGGTGCGCCGCTCGCCACCGCAAGCACAGCGGCCACGTGATCAGTTCGTGCCAGCTCGGTGGCCATATCACGTGGCCCACCTCCGTGAGCAGTTCAATCCATTGGCGACGGTCTTTCCGGCGGTGCCACACTTCGGGTGGTGCGACTGCTCGTCGCCGTGCCGTGTGGACTCATGCCGCAACTCGCGCATGCACCTGTATTGCAACATTAATTGTTGCCCCTACGGAGGCCTCTGTGGGAACGCCCTGGGCGAGTCGAACAAGATCTACCTGGGGAAGAATGTGCGCACAAAGGCGCTCGGAGTGGTCGCCGCTGAGGCCATTGAAGCTGGAGAAGTCCTCGGTCAATACGTCGGCGAAATGGAGCACGTCAGCGCTTCTCGCGCGAATCGACCGCGCAACAACGGCTGTCGTTTGGTGATGAAGATGCAGCCAGAGAGGCCCACGCACCCCGTCCGTGTGGCGATCAATGCAGAGAACATGGGCGGCCTCATGCGGTTCGTAAACCACTCTTGCGAGCCGCTGGCGAAGTTCGTCGAGGTATCCAACGGACGCCGCACCACCGTTGTCGTGGCGAGCACGGAAGACATTCGTCAGGGCCAAGAGGTGACGGTCGATTATGGCGACGACCTGTGGTTCATCTGCCGATGCGGATCGGACAGGTGCCGCCATCGTCATCTCCAAGATGGTCAAGATCCGTAAGGGCGGAAAGAAGAAAGGAAGACAGAAGAGCGAGCAAGACAAAGGAGCGTGCAAGGCGATAGGTGTATTGACACTTGTATAAGTGCGTAATGTGAACAAATGAAGATTGCATAGATGAGAAGAGTTCGAGTCTCCTTTGGCTGACGTTGGCTGAGTTGAATCTACGTTGCAGACCGAGGTGAGTGCATGTAGCTCGCGCATGTACTTCGTGCCTACAGCGCCCTATTGAAGCTCGTTCGGCTCACGCCGATTTTCGCACCCATCGACGAGAAGGCGCGCCCGCGCCAGAGTTCGCGCCTAACGACGAGATGATGGGCCCTTTGAAGATCTCTCTCGCGCGCTAACTTCATTTTGCGCGCGCAGATTTCGCGCGCAGCTCTGGCCTAGCACTACAACGTACAAGTCTAACATGGATTGGTGGCGAGGACGCCATCACGCCAAGCAACCTGCCAGTGCCGCAAAGACGCTCACTTTTCGTTTTGCCGAACACCACGCAAGCCCCCCCCACCCCACCGACGCCCCACCGACGCCCCACCTCCAAGCCCGGTACACAGGTCCAGCACTGCTGACTGCCCCGCTACGTAACGTGACTGACTTTGAGCTGTCTGCTGTGTTTGTAGATGCCGAAGCACTCTGGTACCGCTAACTACACGATGTCCGACGTCGATCGACTCCTCGCGCTCGTCGAGAAGATGCTGCCTCTGGGCAAGGACGAATGGGAGCGCTGGCGATGGCGTACAACGCAAACCGCCAACGCGGTGCGCCCGAAAGAGACTACGAGAGCCTTCGGCGTAAGTTCAAGGTGCTTTACAGCACGAGGAAGCCGACCGGCGTGCAGGAGATGCCCCCTCACATCGAGAAGGCGAAGGAGGTCAAGCTGGCCGTCGACGCCAAGGCCAACGTCGTCGAGATGGACGACGAGGCCGACGACGACCAGCCCGACTTCTGTTTCGAGGTGGACCCGGACGACAGCTTTTACGAGGACGGCGATGGCGACGGCATGCAAGCACGTGGTGACGCCGCCGTGGCCGGATCCACCGGCGGCGAGTCGCTCGACGACGAGTCGACGGTGTCTAGCCGCTCAACGAGACGGGGCGAGTTCCTGGACTTGCTCACGTCGCCACTGGGCATGGAAGGTCTCGATGACCTTGCCCACACGCCACGTCCTGCGCCCGGTCGAGCGGGGCCAAGTGCACCTCGTTCGGGCTCTGAAGGGCCACCGCCATCACGCAAGGCGGCCGTCAATGCTACCAGCGGCGGAGCTTCGCTACCGACGCAGCAACCTGCGACGGAAGCTGCTGCTGCTGTCAGCCGCGACGATCTCGAGGCGGCCAGGTACCCCAAGCTCCAGACGTCGTCGAACCGCCTTGGCGGCACTGATCTGCCAAGCTTCCGCGACACCGTTGGCGCCAAGCGCGCGAGAGAAGACGAGAAGGACACGGCCGAGGCAAGCTACGCCAAGGCTAAGAGGATCCGCGCCATGAAGGCGACCACCGCCCTCAAGTCGAAGTTGGACGGCATCGAGAGCAACGCCAGCAGCATGCGCGGCAGCATCCTCGAAACGCTGCTGGTGCTGCGCGAGGAGAGCGAAAGGAAGGCTGAGGCCCGTCATCTGGAGGAGAAGGCTGATGCGGAGGCGCGTCGTCGCGAGGATAAGCTGGAAAGAGAAGGTCGTGCGCTCGAACTCAGGACCTGCTACTACTGATCGGCGCGCTGACCAAGAAGGCCTGAAGACAGAGTCAACGAGCGTGCAGGCTCACTTGAGCGAGACTAGCCATTCACATTGAATTTGTAGTTGTTCGTCACTTACTGCTAAACCTTCAAATCGAATGTGTTGTTCATTATCATGTAGCAAGCTCATTGTAATTTTTGCTTCTCAGTCATCACATTCTAGGCAATTGTAGCAATCACGATCAGAAAATGCAGTTCATGCAGAAGGCGGTTGATGACAACGCAGACAGTGAAAGCGCTCAACTCACCTTCGGAGAGAAACATATTGATCGCGCCACAGAGTCAACATCAGCTAAGGCACAATACGACGACAAAGAGAAATGTATTGATCACATCTTACAAACTCCAAATGATACAGCCGTCGGCGGCGAAGCAGATCGTGCCAGTCACGAATACGGTGTGAAGCCACCCGTTGTACATGGCATTTTGCAGATCCGCATTCGACGGCTGCTGGACCTACAGTGCAGTAGCTGTTAGCGTGTAGCATTCTTAGCAAAGCAAATGATGATTTCAAATGAAACTTACCCGGAAGTTCTTCTCATCAATAAACCCAAAGGTGTGTTTGAGAAGTGGTTCGCGAGCCTCCACCAGCTTCGCCAACTCGGCTTGACGAGCTGGGGATGGCCACGAGATCCGTGCGGGGGCGTATCCGCTCAGCGCCTGCGCCAGTGCTCCCTCGGCGCGTGCAAGCGTCCTCGACAGCGGGCTTGGCGGGGCCCCAAACAGCATGCAAAGGGAGCTTTGCTCCATCGAGCCGACGTAGAAGCAGAGCACGAGGCCGAGCACCTGGTGGTGGTGCTTCAGCTTGGTTGGACGCCCGCGTGACGTGTGGCGCGGAATGCAGTAGAAGCGGCTAAACCGCTGCAGGAGCTGGTTGAAAGCCGACCTACAGCATTGCATGTCAGATAGAGAATAGCAGCATGGTAAACAGTCAATATAGATCGCATCTGGTCAAACTTGTCGTGTTCAGGAAGTTCACGTCGCTGCCGTACTTGTACATCATCATCCAGGCGGAGTCGCTCGGCGTGTCCAGGCACTAGGTGGTCAGGTAGTGCCTGCTGCGCATAGCGATCTTCCAAGCCTCCCCCACCAGGGCGCGGTACACCTCTCTGCGAGCGTCAAGCAGCTCCTCGTCTTGCTCGAGGAAGGTGCTGGCGAGCACCAGCAGCGTATCGGCGTCGTCGGCGTGCATCCTCGTGTCCGACGCGCGCCAAATTCAAAAGTGGCGAAATGTAGAGGCTTCCTGACGTAAGTGATGTCCGTGGCAAAGTGACGGGTACATTCTAATTGCCTGTTGTTATTGCCTGATTCAAGGCACTTCCACACGGACACAGATGCTCGATGTAAGGCATTTGTCGTAGATGCTTGTAGCGATATGCCAGCATATATCTTTTTAAGGCCTGACATACCTACTGCAACTATGACAGCCCGTTAATGTATATATGGTAGCCTACCATTGGTAGGCGTCCAGTGCATAATGCCACATAGGTACATAGACTTAATATTATTATGCCTATGACAAAGACTATGTCAGAACATGAGAAATCACATTGTACAGACAGATTGATTTTGGCCTTGAAAGTGGTCGGTTAAGTACGAGCTGGACGAGTGGCTGAACCGTGGGTTTCCGAACCGAGCCAGCACGCAATCTCGATCATTCGACGATTGGCCAGCCAGAGCTCAGAGCTCCAACGAAGACCAAGAACACCGACCGAGCTCAGAGCTCCACGAAGACGCAGCCAGGCCGCCCGTGAAGAAATTTTTCATGGCTGTTGTTGCCTCTCGCCCGACTCCTCCTGGGCGGTTAAACCCCTCCGCGGCTTCGATCAAGCGCTGCCATAGCCGCACTGTGCGGCTCGAGTGCCCCGATGAGCTCACCGGCCCCTGGGACGGACCTGTGTATGCCACGCTGGGACGCGAACCTCTCAGCAAGCGCCCAAGTACCGACACGCCGTTTCTCGACTCGGATGACGGAGCCCAGCGGCTTGCCTGGGAGGCCACGCTGACGATTCTTCGGCACGACCAGCGCCTCGAAGACTTGCCGTACCTGCTCCGCGACTACGTCGATGCGGTTCATTTCATCCCGCACTGGAGGCTGACCGAGCCCCATCGGGACCTCAAGGCTGAGCTCCTGGAGCGCCCTCTGCTTTCGGTGTTTCGTTTCGTCCGCTTCTCCACGTACTTCGTCGCGTCTCCGCGCTGCGACACCAAGTTCGTGCGAGTGACGTCAGACGTCCATCTCTGTGGTCAAGTTATTGCTTACTCTGCTGCCTCGCGCATGAGTCTCGTGGACGATGTTGACCTACTGCTGGAGCCTAGCTCCGGGTTCGTCTGCCAAGTGGCCATTCGCCATTATGCTGATGAGCTCCGCCGCGTCGTGGCAATTCCTCTCGAGGACGTGCGGGTCCGTCATATCAGCCAGGCTGAATACATGATGGGCCACTACCACCAGCTTCCCGTCACCATGGTTCCTTCCGACTTCAACGCTGTTTGGCCGGCCGGCGCCTTGCCACATGGGCAATCCGCCTCTGAGGCTGTGCGGCGCCTCGCCTCCGATTTGGTCGTGCCAGGCACGCCTCCTGTATCGACCATGGATTCGAGTCCCCGGTCGGTCGCGTATATCACCCCCAGGGGCGAGAAAACTGCATCGACGATTGAGGAGTATGTCCAGGCCACCAAGCTCCCGCCGCGCAGGACGGCGCCCGACGACGATGCTGACGCGAGTGACTCGCCCTCTCCGGTTCTGCCGCTGCTTCGTCGCGACGACACCATGCTCACTCCGTCCGATATGTTTGAGGTGCCGACCAGGTCGGCCCCCCAAGTTTCCGCACCCCCTGCCATGGGTGTTGCGCAACTGGTACCACCAGCTGCAGGCCCTGGGCCGGCACCTGTGTCCACGACCTCGACGAGTGTCCGGGCCGACGATCCTGTGATCCAGCGACTGTTCGAGCAACAGGCGCAGCTGTTGCAGCAAGTGACACTACTGTCAGCTTCCGTCCTCCACCGCTCCAGCCAGGCTGAATCTGGACCGCCGCCCCAGTCTTTTCAAGGCGTCGCGCTGTCTTCCGCCAATCCCCGGCCCGACCGCCCGGACCGTACCAGTCCCCATCTGCGCGGCCGATCCCGTCGATCACGGAGTCGATCTCGTCCTGTGCGCCAGGCGCACCGTTCGCCGCCTCATGGATCCCCCGCTCCGCGCCAAGCGCACTCTCCGAGTCCTCCCGGTTTCTCCATGCCGCGCCAGGCGCGGCAGCGTTCCCGTTCTCGTTCCCGGCCTCGTGGACGGCGACACCGGTCTCGTTCTCGGAGCCCGCGTCGCCGCCACCGGTCACGCAGCCCGCCACGTCGGTCTCGTTCGCGCAGCCCACCACGTCGGTCTCGCTCACGCAGCCCGCATCGTCGTTCCCGGTCGCGCGATCGGTCCCCACGGACCTCGCGCCCGATTGGCAACGCTTTGTTCCGCCCGACTGAACGCGGAGCCCAAGTTCACGCTATTGCGCGAGTCGGCCCACGATCAGGCGGCCCCCACCCAGGTAATGACGACTCCTTTGCTCGGTTCGACGCCATGTGTCCACACGACAAGGTCTGCTTCATGCTTCAGCATGAGCGTTTTCGGGGCCGATACCGAGCGACCAAAGTGGCCATCAAGATGCTGTACTCCGTGGACTTTGCCAGTCGTCCATTCGATCATTTCCTGTCCTCTGAGGACCCGACGACCTACCATCAAGACCGTACCGTGCTGCATGACGACGGCCAATGGGGTGGGCCTGAGCCTGCTCCCCGCTTCCAGATCCGCCGGGCGGCTCATCTTCACTCTGTGCTATGGGCCATTCAAGACGCTGCGTCCGAATGGTACCCGTCCGATGTTGTGGCGGCACTGCGGGCTGTGCATACCCATGCTATCTACGAGGTGCCAGGCACCGCCCCTCTCCAGGAGATTCATGCAATGTGCAACCTGTACCAAGCCGTCTTCCGCCAGCTCTTTGAAGACATCCTCCACGGGACCCCGAGTCGAGACTTGGAGGAACGTGCGCGTCGCATGCTCAGCCGCGATTCTCCAGAGTACATCCGATTCGTCACGCGTGTCCTGACTGACGCAGTTCACCGTGCCTTACTGCGGCAGCCGGGGCAGGGCACGGCCAACCCGCGGGCCCAGCGCCAGGCGCCTCCGCATGGCCGACCTTCTGCAACTCGGACTCCAGGGATTCAACGAGCACAATCGTCCGTGATACCTGCAGCGACTCGGAATCAGATTCCACTGGAGGCCGGCATTCAGGTCTGCATGCGGTTCCAAGTCGAGAAGGACTATACCTTCCCTCGGTGCCCACATGTCCACCAGCTTCGGACGCTTCCTCCGGACGTACTCCAGTGGGTAACGACGCATCACGGCGGACTCAAGTCCGGCCATCCACAGCACTCGTGAAGGTGTGGGGGCGGTTTCATCTTCGGTCGTAGTTATCCAGCGATAATATGAACCTCGACCTTCCGTTTCCGCCCCTGTTTGCCGACGCGTCAGACGCACGGTTTTCTCATCCACGATCATCTACGAGGCTGCCGATGCCTGGCATCTTCCGCCCTAGTACAAGTCCCCTGACGTGGCACGCGTCTGACGTCAATGCAGCAGCCATTGATGCGCCTGGCGTTTGGCCCACCCCGGCTCTGGTGCCGGTCGGACCCAGTGCTGTATTACCAGAGGCACCTGGTGCTCTTCCTGCGAGGTCGTCGACGTCAGACGTCTTCCATTCTGGCACAACCCCCGTGGATATCGATGCGTCTGACGCAAGTACACCGGACATCGCCGCGCCTGGCGTTCGTCACCCTTCGGCTCTGATGTCGATTGGGCACAGTGCTGTCTTGCCAGAGGCACCTGGTGCTCTTCCTACGCGGTCGTCGACGTCAGACGTCTTCCGTTCTGGCACAGCCTCCGTGAATCTCTGTGCGTCTGACGCCCACATGACGGCCACCGCTGCGCCTGGCGCCCATTCCACTTCGGCTCTGGTGCCAAGTGGGCTCAGTGCTGTTTTGCCAGAGGCACCTGGTGCTCTTCCTGCGAGGTCATCGACGTCAGACGTCTTCCGTTCTGGCACAGCCTCCGTGACTCTCGGTGCGTCTGACGCCCACAAGACGGCCACCACCGCGCCTGGCGCTCATTCCACTTCGGCTCCGGCGCCGATTGGGCTCAATGCTGTCTTGCCAGAGGCACCTGGTGCTCTTCCTGCGAGGTCATCGACGTCAGACGTTTTCCGTTCTGGCACAGCCCCCGTGGATCTCGGTGCGTCTGACGCCCACACACCGGACACTGTCGCGCCTGGCGCTCGTCTCACTTCGGCCCTGCTGCCGATTGGGCCCAGTGCTGTATTGCCAGATGCACCTGGTGCTCTTTCTACGAAGTTGTCGACGTCAGACGTCTTTCGTTCAGGCACCATCGCAATGGATTGGAGTGCGTCTGCCGCACATGCAGCGGCAATGGATATCCCTGGCGCTCCCCCTCCGGGGTCTTCGGTGTCTGACGCCTTCCCGCTTATTTCAACTCCGGTGGTCACAGCTGATTACCTTGTGGCGGCTTTCGACGGGGGCTGTCGCCATCTGACGGACAGATGCGCCTACGCCTGGTGTGTTTGGTCATCCTCCCACGAGCTTCTCCATTGGGAGGCTCATGCTTTCGGCGATGTCCAAACCAACAACGCTATGGAAGCCCAGGGCCTCCTATCGTGTCTCCGTTCAATACGACAGCGCGGTCGCACCACCTGCGTCCACGTGTTTGGTGACTCAGCGCTCATCGTGGGCCAGGCCCTCATGCAGTCTGACTGCAACGCGGTCCACCTCCGTCCGTACGTTGCTGCTATCCGATCCTTGGGGGCGGTATTGCCCCTCACTTACTTGTGGCACGTACGACGGGAGTTCAATACCGCCGCAGATGCTCTGTGCAACTGGGTCATGGATATCGTTCCCCCTGGGGTGGACGATCATATCTGTGGCGACACCTGGCCTGGCCAGCTCCAGACCAGCTTGAACCACAGCCCGGCGCTCCGACACTCCTTTATCCCAGACACCGACATCGTGAACGACGGCCGTGCTCACTTGCGAGCGACCTGGTCGCTGGTGCTATTCGAGCTCAGTACGCTTGCTCATCTCATTAGGAGGCGGTTTGTGCCACTGTGGCCTGATCATCCGGTACATGCCCCAGGGCGTAACCAAGCGGCACCGAGCCGGATCCATACCACCGCCCGGGACCTGAAGTCCGACTTCGATATCGACATCTCTCGTTCCTGCGTTGTCAACGGAGTTGCCAGATGCGTTCCAGTCGATGTCTTCACCACGCTGCACGATACCGCCAGGCGGTTCGACATCCCGTTCCCCATGGATTCGGCCTTCGTTGCGGCGGCCTCTTCGCCGTTATCAATTCCTCTTGGTGATGCTGGCATCCTGGATGCCTTTATTGCGGTTCCCCAATTGGGTATCTCCGGCACCTTGCGCGCCTTTCGAGGTCAGACCTCCGAAGACCCCCGCCCCAACAAAGCACTCCGCCCCTGGCTATACGAAGTTCATTTGGCCACGTACCCCCAGCTCCAGCTCCTCTGTACCATTGCGATGGACGGCGTCGTCCCTCCATGGACCAACCCCGCCGCCCGGCGCGGCGTGAGGCCCCTGCCTGACAACTATGGGGGTGCCGAGTCCGGTGCACCGGTGGTCGTTGACAAGCTTCTCGCCGACTACTACAAGGGTCGCTGTTTGGTTGCGACTTTGGCTACACTTCAACGGGACCCCGGGTTCCACTCAAGTTCGTTCGCCCTGGTGGCCAAGAAGGACATTCCTCTCCACATCGATGGGCGCATTATCCACGACTTGTCCGCACCGCCAGGCGGCTCGGTCAATGACCAGACAAATTCTGACGCCTCTCCTGACGCCACGTGGGATCCATTTGATTCCATCGCTCAACGTGTGCGCGACCTGCGTCGCCGGTACCCTGGGTACGCCATCTACGCCATGGTCGCGGATATCGCGGACGCATTCCACCATGTCCCTGTTCATGCTGACCACGCGTCCGCTTTTGGGGGAAGAATGCCGCATTCAGACCATGGCATAGTGTCCGGCATGGCCGTCTTCGGGTGGACGTCGTCCCCGGGTTTCTTCGCGGTGTTCGGGAAAGCTGTCCGACACTACCAACGCACTGGCGCATCGAGCGTTCTCGGCTATTCGGAACCTTTCTGGATATTCCAGTGGGTGGACGACATCGTCCTCATTGAAGTTGACATCGGTGACCGCCTTCAGAAGGCAGAACAACGTCTCAGAGACGGTGTCAAACTCGTGTTTGGATCTGCAGGCTGGCACGAAGGAAAGTTTACGACCTGGTCGCAGTGCTTCCATGCCGTCGGCATTGACTGGGACATCTCCAACCAGATCATCTCGGTTCCTCAGAGGAAGATCAAGAAAATGCGTGGGGTTCTGGACGACGTCGCCAGGCGAAAGTTCGTTACAATGAAACAGCTGGACAGTCTGGTTGGAGTCCTACGGCACGTCATTAGCTTAATCCCGGTCACAAAGCCTTTCATCCAGCGCTTGGTGGCCATCCAGACAAGATGCCGGAAACGCCACAAAGCCGGAGTACCCATGATGGATGCCCTTCAGAAGGACATCCAGTGGTGGAGGCAGCTAGTCTTCCAAAACGAGTTCGCTGGGATTCCCATGGAATTGTTCGAACGCAGAGCGCACATCGGCGATGTCTGGCTGGTGCAGACACAACAACGCGGTCTAATGATCTCAAGCATGGTTCTCCGAGAACGCCTGCTGGTTGTCCCCACTGATGACGGGATGGACGAGGTTGGAGTGACCCAAGCGATTGCCAGGGTGACCAGGGAATGGGGACCAGGTCTAACCATCAAGGACGCATGGCGTCATGTCACGATTCATAGCGAGTCGCGCTGGATTACGCGAGTCATCGACAGGATGAATTGTTCTTCGCCTGAAGGGCAGGAATATTTGCGCCAGTGCGCTTTGAGCCAGGCTCATTACCGGATCCACTTTTCGACCCACACGTTCAGCAGAGCCATGGAGCAGACCCCAAAATGCGATATACATTCTAGTACTGACCGGTGTCATCATGATGATCAGATAACGAACGCCGCCGAAGGATCGAAGAGAAAACAACACAACTCAAGGAGGCCGCAATTGCCAAAGGGACACTCGGGCGATACAGCAAGAACTTCAAGTTTTGGGAGGCGTTCTGCAACGACTTCGGGTTTCCTGTGTGGATCGACGAGCTGCCCAGGGCACAACAAGCCAGGATGGTCGGACTGTTCGCCGGGTTGTGCGCCTCAGAGGGGCACAACAAGTCCAGGACAGGCAACAAGTACCAGACCTTCGACGGAAAGATGGCAGCGGTGGCATTCGCGCACAAGGCCGTCCGGAATGCCAGACTCAATTACCGTGATCCGGAATTTGAGCTCATCGCTCAAGGATACAAGCGCTCGAACAGTCAAGTGGAGCGGAAGCAGCCAATTACTACACCGATGCTGCTCGAGATGCGAAGACACCTCGGGCCTTTGGACGAACAAGGACGTCTCCTGTGGGGATCAATCGTGTTAGCGTTCTTCTTCCTCGATAGAAGTTCAGAACTTTGGGGACCAGTGTCCGTGGACAGTTCGACGGGCAACAACAGAGCTCACTGCGTCAAGGCTTGCAACGTGATCCTCCGGAACAGTCAAGGTGTCCAAATAAACCCCAGGGGCGCCGACGTTCACTCGGTAGAAGTCCTGTTCGAGTCTCACAAAGGCGACCGGACTGCACAAGGAGTGGTTGTTCGCCATTATCGCTCAGAGCACCAGGTGCTGTGCCCAGTGACAGCGGCGCAAGAGTGCCTCCTGATACGAGAAGACTGGATCGCAGCAAGAGTGGCCCTGGGCCCATACCTCACATCTACTTCACGGCGAGGAACGATCAAAAAGGCTACCGTGGCGAAGCTCATCAAGGAAACGGCAAAAGGCTTGGGGCTACCACCCAAGGACTACTCCTGTCATTCACTGCGCATAGGAGGTGCATGCGCACTTCTGGCAGCAGGGAAAGGTGACCTGGTCATTCGGTTAATGGGAAGGTGGTCTAGCTGGTGTTTCACAGTATACACCCGTCTACAGCCGGGTATGATTCGAGATGCGGCAAGAAGCATGATCACGGCCTCAACATGGGAGCACACCGAGACCAATCACGATGCACTCGAGGGGGAACTCCAGCGAGCCTAACTCTCCGAGCTAATCAAGTCTACTTGCCCCATGAAGTGATGATCGAAGGAGGAAAGTGGTCGGTTAAGTACGAGCTGGACGAGTGGCTGAACCGTGGGTTTCCGAACCGAGCCAGCACGCAATCTCGATCATTCGACGATTGGCCAGCCAGAGCTCAGAGCTCCAACGAAGACCAAGAACACCGACCGAGCTCAGAGCTCCACGAAGACGCAGCCAGGCCGCCCGTGAAGAAATTTTTTTTCTTGTCTTCACGAGACTTGATTAGCGGCTCAAGTAGAAGTCCTTCTAGGACGGGTTTTCCCCCTTTGATAAGGTTTTATCCCGTGGTAGGACTTAGGATTAAGAACTCCAGCGAGCCTAACTCTCCGAGCTAATCAAGTCTACTTGCCCCATGAAGTGATGATCGAAGGAGGAAATGGTGTAGAGGTACTTGTATTGATATTTTGTCTAGATTACTAGGGCTTCGCGAAGGCAGGGATAGGATTTTTGAATTACGACGTTAGATAGACTACACGTAGGAATTATATACATGTAGTAATCTATCAGAGTACAAACCTAGATACAAACAACAACACAGTCAGGCTCGCGCATGCTCTACCTTTCGAGTCGTTGGTAAATCGTAGACTGAGCTTTCTTCACGGCTGCCGAAGCTGGTTTAGTCAAGTGCCTTCAATCTAGCTTTAAAACTTCATTCAGTCAATTCAAATATTTCATCGCACATGTTTCTCTGGATACAAGAACCTTCGTATCCTGGCGCTCAGGAACTTGCTTTCGTTGGCACAACACGCACAGACACACACTTTCTCCCGTACGAAGTTCCTTTGTTTTTAGCGATGACCGACTGGTGATGGGGATGGCGCCCGTCGCCATTGCCTTCATGAGCGAGATGCAACTCGTCTCCGAGAACGCCGTCGGGTACAGGTAGAACCCAGCGTACGAGTACTCCTTCGCCAGTTGCGCGTGGTTGACCAGTCCCACGTAGCGGACGCCTGGTGTCTCGGTTAGAAGACGATTCATTTCAGCCATCCACTCGGTGAAGTTGTTCATTTGCGACTGGCCCCACTTGAGAAACGCTGGTCGGAAGCCGTAGAAGACCGAGAGCTCGGCGGTGGGGATGACTTCTCGGATACGCGGCCACGCCTGGAGAACTGCGAACAACCCCCGCGATGGTGCACTGCCGTAGACGAACCGATCCGCATGGTTCGGCCCATTGACGAAGAACGAGGGATCGACTGCGTTGGTGCTGACGGTGATTTTCGACTGGAAGCTCTCGGGAAACATGGACGCGTGGAAGTCACTGAGGCAGAAAATCCCATCGACGTTGTCCAGCAGCTCGGACGACCGCTTCGCGTCCTCTTGAGGGAGGTCGTGCATCCACAGGAACTTCTTCCAAGCGGCCTTCCCCATTGCGATCGAGATATGGTACCGCCAAGCCACAAACATGTCGACTCCTCTATCTTCGACGTCGTACGTGTAGTGCGGGTACCATCGGACTGCGTCTTCGTTCGCCTGGTCAAGAGTGGAGATATCTTGTGGGGAGGGATCGCCGTAGATCTCGACCCAGTACCCGAGCTTTTGCAGCTCACGAGAGAGGAACACCACAGCTTCTTTGGAGCCACCCAGACCTGTATCCAGCGACGATGGGCCCCAGTGCTCCCACCATTCCTGCCCGTACTCGTGGCAGTAGAAGGCGATGACCACTTTGTGCTCGGGACGAGGTATTTTCTGGAACTGCTTACCTTTCGTTTCGTACAGGTAGCGACCTTGAGCCAGCACGGTTGCAAACTGACGCTTGTTCCCCTCATCGTATCTCCCCGCTTCATTGTACATGACTCCCAGGTTATAGCGGAGCTGGAAGAGCGTTGGATGTTGCTGGACTGCATCCTCCAGTAGCTTCATAGCCTCCGAGGATCGTTTAAGCTTGACAAGCGCGTCGGAGTAGTCCAGGTACGCCTTCTCAACGTCCTCTTGGCTTGCATTTGTTGAGTGTCCCGTGAGAAGAAAAGCTGCCTCACCGTAGAGATCGACGACTTTGTCATAAGCTTTCTGTGTTGTGTACAGCTCGCCGAGCTTCGAGATCGCTACGCGATTCGCCGGATCAAGTTGCAAGGCAAGTTGAAACTCCGTCTCAGCAACGTCAAACTTCTCCAGCGCTGCGTAGGCCACGCCCAAGTTGGAGTGATACAAAGACACATGCGGGTTCGCAGCCACAGCTCGCGTGATGTACTCGACGGCGCGCTCAAACTCTCGAGTCTGGTAGAAGACTGTGCCCAACAAATGGGTTGCGTCCGCGTTGTCTGGACTCGCTCGCAGCACCCGTGAGTAAGCGTGTCGAGCACCTGTGTAGTCCCCCGATTCCTGGAGCGAAATGCCTTGCTTCAATGCATCATCCACCCGAGTGTTGAAGGTTCCTGTATTCCCGAACGCCTCTGCAGTGTGCTCAGGATGGATGATTAACTGGAACCGGCCTTCTGCTGTGAAGGGATGCAAGCGATTGACAACGTCGTGCATGACTTCGTACGCAGTTTCGATGCTTTCAGTCGTCTGCTTCGTGTTGAACAGCGGTGAAGTCAGCGTGTGTGATGCAAGTAACTTGCGGATGCGTCTCAGAACTCTCGGAGTCTTGGCCAGATAAACTGCAGTACGTTCGTAGTCTTTCACGCTGTGTGAGATGAGCTCCGGGAATGGAATCGCGTTCTGGATGAGTGAAGCAGCGACGCGCGATGGGAATGTGTCACCCCAGAAGGTGACGATGGGGACATTCGCCCAAAGAGCGTCCGAAGCGGTGGAGTGAGCGTTGTAGATGAACGAATCCAAGAAGATATCGGCCGCTGGAACTCGTGCGAGATGCGTGAGTTTGTCGACCCGCGGGGCGAAAATGACTCTGGTTGGAAGCACACCGTGCGCCATGGCCTGTTGATGAAGCAACTCCCTGACACGAGAAGCGTCTTCACCGGATGGAGCCAACAACCAGAGAACGCTCTTGGGCACCTGCCTCAGAATACTCATCCAGACCGAGAAGGACTCGCTCTCCATCTTGTTGATGGTGTTGAAGTTGCAGAACACGACACCGTCAACAGGTAAGCCGTGTTGGGAACGGTTCACTCGCTGACATTCGGTATCAGCGCCGCATGATGGTATAGAAGCCTCATAACGGTTCGCTTGGTACGTGTGCGGGAGGTAAACGACCTGTTCCGTCATGGTCTTAGCTGCGACTTCGGGCGGAACCACGGACTTGTCGACCATAGCAACGTCGGTAAAAGTCGAGCCCATAGTCCCAGGAAAACCCAAGTAATTGACAGCGATTCTGCTCGGTCGTAGCGATGGAATCCCCAGTCTCGCACCTTTTGTATGTGCCATGAGGTCGACTAGCACATCGACTCCGTCCCGTCCGATTGCCTGAGCAGCCTCGAGGTCCGACATACCGAGGAGATCCCGGAAGATGCCGCACTTTTCTTCAAACGGTCGTCGCCAAGGCGCGGAGGCTTCCGAGTTGGGGCCATAAGAGTAGCAGATTGTATCGACACCTTGAGCTAGTGCCGCGTGCTGCTCAATGAGTCCCAGTGTAAGGTGCCCCATGGGATGATCACGGAAATCAAAGCTTAGGTAGCCGACTTTCAGACGTTGCGGCGTCAATGGTCGATCAAAACTCGACTCGTTCTCAGTTAGTGTGGGGCGTTTTGCTGTTAGTAAAATTTACTAGACACTAACTAACTGTTAGTGGCATGTTAGCTGACTGTAAGTGGACGAGTTAGTTGCAGGAGAACAAACATGCAATACATTAAACTGAAGCAATCTAAACACTTTGCGGCCTTAATGCCTTCCTCGAGAGAATGTATCCGGACCATGCTTCCAATTCTAAAGGTCATCGAAAATGCCAAAGGAGAAATTATTCAGAACATTTAGTAAGATCTGACGAAAATTGGTATCGCTCGTTCGGCACTTACATGTTAGCAGAATTTACTAGACACTAACTAACTGTTATTTGCCTGTATAGCTGACTATACACTATTCTCAGTCCATGGGAGTGGCAACAACTCGAGTGTACTAGGCTGTTGATACTTCTCTGAAGCCTTCACTGCCAACCTCTTGCGGAAGCTGTCGGAAAGCTTAAGCAGCGTCGAGTCATAGGGTAGAAGCTGCACGGGTTCTTCCGGTATCTCCAAGTCGAATTGCCTCTGGGTAGCAGTCACAACCTGCTCCTCGAGTGTCTCCATCCCCTTCCAGTCACAAAACAACCGCTTGGCGTTCATCATGCCCACCAGCACATACGAGTCCACCGATGCAATGGCCAGCATTTCGTCGTACACTTTCAACGCCTTAGCGAGGAAGCCGTACTCCTTCAAGAAGACGCCTTTGTTGTGCATACCCTCCAGCTTCTCGTCGGTGGTCGTGGACAGTTGAATCACTCGATCTTCGTGCTGCTGCGCGCTCCCCAGATCCCCATGCTCGAAGTAAATCCTCCCTAGATCCAAATGAGCTTGGCGATTGTCCGGCTCGAGCTCGAGAACCTTCAGCAGCAGCTCCTTGGACTCCATATCACGACGGAGAGCCAGAAACACCGACGCTTTGTTGTACAAGGCCCCCGTGAAGTCCGGGTCGATCTCCAACGCAGCTTCGAAGTGCTTAAGAGCTTCCAACGAGTGAGCGACGCTCCACTTGTCGTGCTCGCGTGTGACGAACCCGAGGTTGTTGTGGATGTTGGCCACAGTCTCCAGGTCCTTCGTGGCCTCAGCAGCTTGCAGACCTCGTTGCAGGAGCTGCATAGCTTCGTCTCTGGCTCGACGCTCAAGCACCAACATGGCCAAGTTGTTGTAGGCTGGAGCGAGCTCTGGATACGCGTCGATGCTCTCTCGGAAGAGCCTCTCCTTGTCCGTAAGCTCGGACGCGTCCTGGGCCTCGCGGTAGAGCTGGGCGGCCAACGTGAGCGACGCCTCGTTCTCAGGAGTCACCAGCAGCACTGTGGCAGCGTAGATTAGTTGGTGGGAGATGCATAAGCAGAGGAAGAGAGCGAGGTGCACTGCCAGAGGTGGCATTGATACACTGCCAAGGGAATGATACACAATTGAATGACCTTTTGATGGAAGATCGCTACGCTTGACTAGCAAAAGTGGTCCACACCACATTCAACCACTCAGTACTTTTAAAAAAGTAGTAGTTGTGTAAAGTAGTAGTTTATGAGTTTTAATATAGAGTAATGGTGATAAGATATTAGAGTAGCTTAACCATACACCTACTACTTTGTATACTATTTTTAATACACTACATTATGCGTCCATAATGTAGTATATTTTATAAAATTTATACTACTGCGTAGTACTACAGTATTTTGATTTTTACTGTAGTAATGACGTTCACCCAATTTGCCTAGATGGATCCTCACCATATTCAGAGCTTCCCCTTGTGCAAACACCGCTTTGATTCTCGAGCGAAAGTTCCTGTGCAAAGGTAGCGAGACGAGGGTTCCACTAGTTGCTTCTTCTTCTAGCAAACGTCAGGCTGAGTAGAAGGGCTACACTCGGCAGCTAGCACGACAACAACATATGAACAAAAGCTAAGTTCATTTACGTAGGAAGGCATTCAAGCCTAACGCGTGCAGATCAAAGTCCATTGACCACTGATTCAGCGTTGTTACCCTACAGAGCCCTTTTGGCAACATTTTCAGCCCACCACCTCGAGTAGTAAAGCCAAAACATGTAGTCCTTGTCCTTGAGCAGCTGATTCTTATTCATCGACAGCGATTTCTTCGCAAGGCCCGACATCTTGGACACTTGTTTTGGCGTGTAACCGAGTTCATGGATCTTCTTGAACATCGCCAAATATGTATCCGTGTATTTCCCGACCTGGCCGGCGAACCACTGGTCTTCGAATTTAAGAAGAGCCAACTGGTCGTCAACTTTGTTCACGGCAGGCGCGGACTGGGTCATCTTCTTGAAAAAGTTGACTCCACCTTCGTACACCAGACTCACCAAACCCCTCTCTTCGTCCGTGGGCTTGTCACTGTCGTCATCATCACCCTCGTGGATTCTCAGGAACCTGCTAGCAATACCGGGTGTATGGAGAGCGTTGTCGGCTGAGCTCAACAAACCTTTGGAAGCCCCGTTGGAGACTGCCGTAGTCGAGGCAGCACCGGAGCTTGCAAGGAAGGCGACTGCAGTAGCGAGGAGAACGTAGTATGCGCGCATGGTTGCAAGTGGAGACTGGCTGTTGGGGCTCGACGGAAATTGAGAAATGAGTACAGTAGCAAGCCGCACTCTTGATGTTGCACCTTTGGAACTGTTGAGCACGAAAGCAGATCCGCAGATCCGTGTTTATGGTTCTGCGTTGATCAAAACTGGTGCTTTACATGTATTATTTTTGACGAAAAGACATGTAGCTTTGAAGGGGAAAATGACAAAATGGGCTGTGATCTGGAAAGAAAAGACAAGATATACTAATCGTAACAAAATAGGGTGTGGTAAACAAATAGAAAAAGCAGATTTGAACACCTCATTTTGACACACCAGACCACACACAAAACAGTATGTTCACATAATAGTAGTGGTAGATTTTGATCACTTGAGGGTACGACGTGCGGCGCTGTGGCGTGCCACATCTTCCTTCGGAAGAGTCCCTGCTTCCTCTAATAGATTTTCGTAGAACGGGCATGGAGTCTTACTGGAGCACAATGTGCTCCATTGTGCTGTACGACATGTATGTCATGTACAACACATTGTTTCTTTCGGACTTAGCCTTTGTCACCGCGCACTTCCTTTGAGCCATGGCAGCTTTTTTACGAGGCGCACGGCTTCTTTACGTGAGGCGAACTGCATTCCCTTTCCGACGACTATTGATATGCAGTGGCTGTCGTTGGCACTGGATTGTCGGTGGCCATGCCGATGCACTCGATGCGCTGTGGCACAAAAATGAAAAGTGCTAAGGTTGCTAGACAGTGTGGCCAATGCCAATGACAAAAGGACCACGAGCGTGAGGACGAAAGGTGTGCGGGAGGATGCACACCCAATCTTGACCGATGAAACTCGGCGTGACAGCGCGGAGCGGTCAACTGTTTGTCCTAATTTGACATCTGGAATACGAAAACACCCCTTTTGTGGCAATTATTTTAATATTTCTTATTTTGGCAGGGTCACTTGTTTACCACACCCTATTTTGTCACGATAAGTACATTTTGTCTTTTCTTTCCAGATCACAGTGTGATTCACAGCCCATTTTGTCATTTTCCCGCTTTGTAGAGCTCTGAAGAGATTTGAAGAAAATCGGATGTGGATGTTATTCTCACACATGTACCTATGTTGGTTTGATTTCGGCTCCATTTATGACGTGTGCGCGCTGCAAAGTAGATTGCGAAGTGCTAAGATTAAGACAAACTGTTATTCAGCCCCCCTCTTACTACAGTACTACCTGCCCTACAGGACGCCTGCTCTGCAGCAGCCCCTGCAGACTCCGCTGCACCAACCATTGGTGCTTGGTTACGAAGTGCCGTTGTTGATGCGGCAAACATGCAGTTGATTGTGTAGATACAGTGATAATGCGGTACGCGATGTGACGGTAGCTGATAGCCACCGTCGCTATGACCGCCGCTGCTGCCGTCGCTGTCGTTCTCGTCTGGCAATACTCCACACAATTTGACCTTAAAGATTGTTCGGAGCACGATCCAATAATAAAGATTTCAATTTGAAGCGAAACAATAATGAATTTTCCGCAATTTTTATATTATTGGTATCGCCGACCCATACAAACTCTAAGTGACCCGCACATTGTCTAAAACTCCAGGCGACCCGCACAATCGCCTTACTAAAAAAGGTACACGCAATTTGGTGCTTGCTCTATTGAGGGCTTGTGCTACCAAAATGCTTGGGATACAATCCTCCCGAAGATATCTATCACCTTGTGGTATATCAGCCGCAGGCTGCTACGTTGGACGAGGACATCCAACCCAGTCAACAAAATGCTGCATAAGGCAAAGGGCCAATTTAGTAGCCTGGGCCAATTAGTGGCCCTGCTTATATTGACCAATGTGGAAAATGTAGCTATCATTGATGCGTTTTGATTTGACAAAAAAGAAAACAGCCGTTTTGACCAAAAACCTGAAGGACTTGATACAGTCCTGTCGTCCAGCAGCCACCAACTGTGAGGTGTGCGGACCTTCAGCCAGTTGCGTTGGTGCTTGGATTGCTTAGCGCAGCACTTAGAGCATCTCCAGCGGCAAGTCCTAACGGCGGTTTTAATGTAAAAGTAGCGCATTAGAACCTTGGTCCAAGTCTTATGCTCCCAGCGGCAGGTCGTAATGCGGGTTTTAACTTCAGGAGGTCCTATCGAGGACGCCTCGAGTCTCAATTTAAGACTTGAGATTTAACGGATTATGTGGTGCACACACTTCGGGGAGCTCGTCCATTCGCTATAATAAGATAATCTTTTTAGGAATGGAGTTGATTGGCCAAAATGTTAGGTTAAGACTCGGGTTAAGTCTTGCCGCTGTGGAGAGCGGAGTGTCGCGAGATCTAACTCTCCAATCCAGGTCTCAATGGCCGTTGTCGGTCACCGTTAAGCCTTGGAATAGGACTTGCCGCTGGAGATGCTCTTAGCGGCGATGACGAAGTAGCGTGCTGCAGTGAAGCCGAACGCGATGGAGTCTTTCAAGAAGTCCTCGTTGGACCAAGATGAAGGTACCTAGCAAGAAGACAGTGTACAGTACTGTATTGTATTGTACAGTATTGCACAGTAAAGACATAGGTATTAACAGCAGCTTAAAACTCCGAGTGACTGTCGTGGGGCCCCGGCCAAGGCCCGCCGCCCTGTGTCCTGATAACAATGAGCCATGGAAGGCTATAGTGGTGGTGCCCGTGACGACTAAAATCGGTCGGCACAGTCACCACCTCGGTCACGACCCCGGAAAAGTTGCCCCTTCGCGGTAGTGGCGGCGCGCGGGGCGGTCGGTGGATGCCGCGGCACCACCAGCACCTACAGTGTGCAGCTACTCACTCTACATATATTTGTCAAGCTCGTTCACGACGGCGTCGGTCGTGAGCGTCACCTGATCTCCGTCCGAGTCCGTGAGGCACTCGGGAGGCAGCTTCGTGATGACCTGTACGCCTTAATAAACTCGAGTTAAACTTGAGCTTCTATCAATATGATATTTGACGGTTTTCATTCACCTACCCCTGATGAGAGATGGAGTGCCTTTCACGTGGTAGCCACCCCTACTGAATCCAAGTCAAACGGGGCCACAAAACTGGCACCACCGCGAAATCGATGCAACGCGATCACAGTCAGCTAGCGATTGCATGTGCCTCTTGTTGGGCCTACAAAAAATCTCAAAACTCGACCAGAGTCTGCTCTTTCTTTTCATGGCAGAATTGTGTCAATCCGACCACTCTCACCAAAGTTATTGTTATTGTAGTGGGATGGCCTGTCACTCCTCTCGGGAACACGGGCCGGATCGACGGAACGGCGTCCAAGTCGTGATCGACCTGACGAAGTAGCCGGTGTGGCACACCCAGCGGCGGACGGTGGCGAAGATGTGACGAGGACGGCGAAGTGGTGCCGGAAGCGAGCCAGTGGGCTAGCGCCACGGGCGAAAGGGGGCGTCAGTTGAAGTTGGCGACCGCAGAAGATCGCAAGGCGAGATGACACGCGATTAGGAGTAGGAATAGGTAGGCAAGCGAGGAGAGGCGACGACGGCGAGCGAGCGTGAGGCCATGTGGCCACGGCGAAGGTGATTCGGACCCAAAGGGGAGAGGTCCAGGTAGGACAATAGGCGCCGGTAGGTAGGAGCGATAGGAAGTTGGTGGGGGCAACGAGCTGCGGTCTGGCAGCTCGACCCTCAGTTGTAATTTGTTGCTGGACAGTAACGACTCAAGACTAATACAAAGAAGTGCGCCGAAAGCGGGTTCCTGTAGTCTAGTTCTAGGGAAGTGCCGTGCGACCAGGGACGTGTCGACTAGCTACAGGAGTAAACGGAAAGGTAAGCGATAGTGGCGGGTATTGCACATATGAGGGCGATGTATTGAGTAGGGTGGCGGGACCACGGAGAGAGACCGTGGGGGCGCGGGGGTGCACTCAGAGCACCTCGACTGTGCGAACAAAGCGCTCTCGAGCGCTCGGCAAGTGTCCAGCGTGGTGACGGAGTCGCTGTTCGACCTATTTGCATGTCCGGCGGGGGTCGCCTGTGGCTTGCCGGAGCCCAGGTTGACTGTGCTCCCCTCCCAGCCGCCCCTATCCCCGACACGTCTGGTGAACGGGCCAGTAGCTGTCTGGTCAATGCTCGTACAGCCTCGCTGCTGGTAGTCGGCGCTTTACCTACCTACCCAGGCGAGGACAAGACGGATGGAAAGTATTGCAGCACGCTAGACGTGCGGTGCTACGGTCGGATTGGGCTAGAGCAGGCCTGGGGAACTAACTACATGGTGGTCATAAACAGGGGCTCTCTGGGCATCGTCAAAGTGACGATGCGAACTGTGCTTCCGTGGGCGAACCCCGCAGCGTTAAGAGGTGAAGGGTGAGGAACGGAGGACTGAGAGAAGTGTTTTTTTATTATGTTTTAGGAAGATGACTACGGATACGGAGACACGTGATGAGCGAGCATAGAGGCGCGCTGCATCCGCGGAACGTGCGGCTGCGGAGGCTGCACTTAGGCAGAAGGAGTCGGCGCCAGTGACGCTGAACACCGACGACGGCGGCACGGTGACACTGGAGGCCTCAGTGATCACCAGCGCGTCCGGTGGCACTCCTTTGGGGTCGGCAGGCGGTGGATCGGGAAGCGCGGGGCTTGGACAGCAAGGGACTGGAACGGCAGCCGGCCATGAGCGCGACCAGGCGGACGGCAACGGTGGGCACGTCGACGGACGGCGCCACCATGCTCACGGACGACAGCGGCGGACGACGTGGCGACGGTCACGACGGCGGCGGTCACGGCAACGACGGCGGTCGCGGTGTTTGGGCTGGCCAACGCGAGTCGGCCCTCGATGTAGGCGGAGGCTAAGACGGAGTGACTGGAACTGGAGGTGGGTCTGGCGGCGTCGGACCAGGACATCCAGCAAACCCACACCCGGGACCTGCGGCGGGGCCTGCGAGGGCGCGAACAGCAGCAGTACCCATTGTCGTGCGCGAGAAGGTGAAGACGCGCAAGTTGACGAAGTTCAAGGGGCTCGACGACACGATGCCGGTGAGCATGTGGCTCGAGACGGTCCGACAGGAAGTGCGTCGGCAGGCGGTGACCATGGGGGTCGAGTGGAACGAGAATCAGCGGTACCACGAGGTCACCTCGCACTTGGACGGCGAGGCGATGCGCTGGTTCGCGACGGTGATGTGAACATAATGCGATGTCGCTTGTAACTCAATACACCTTCAGTGGAATGGTGGTCATGATACTCATTCACACGAGCAACACTCATATAGATATTACAGAAATGACCAATTGCTCTTCAAGTGAGCGTTTGCCTGTTCTCATATGTTGTTCTCACACACGCGGATGCAGCAGCAGCGCGCGATATAGGACGGCGACTCCGCACCCACAGGCTTCCACAGCACCATGCCATATGTGATTAATGCATGCATATGAAACCCTACGCTATTAATAGCGGATAGTCATCACGGACGAGCGTGGGTGCGCCACTACGCTGACATCGGCCGTGGTCTACAAGCGTGCTGAGGACGCGTGCGCCGCCATCAAGGGCGAGGAAGTGGACTTCGTCGTGCTGCCGAACGAGTCGTCCACGCTAGGCAGTATCCATGCCAACTACGACTTGCTGTCCAAGTACGGCCTGCATATCGTGGGCGAGAACGACCTGCAGCAGCAGCAGCAGGCCATCCAGGTGCAGGATGCGTCGTCGTACACGCGGTCCCTGCTGCTATTTAAGAAAGAACTGGCGCTGAACGACAAGAAGACGGCGGCTGTCGACTTCAAGACGTCGCTGGTCTTCAGTTCCAAGGATAGCGCGGCCAGGTGCATGCTCATCCGCGTATTCGCCGTCTTCTCGCAGCGCCTGGGCCTGACCAAGATTGAGAGCCACCGATGAACGACCAGGGCCCCCAGCACCACGACGAGAAGACCGTCGATATCCGCAGCTACATTACCTCTTCTGCGTGGACGTGAGTGCGGTCGAGCCGACGCGCAAGACCTGCCGCCTCGAGACCGGCACCAACATGACCATGACCGACAAGTACTCGCTGAACCCCATGTTCCAGAAGGTGGCGGTCGCCAAGACCGGCAGACCCACGGTCTGACCAAGCAATTGGACGCCGAGGGCAAGCAGGTGTGGTCACTCTGTGTGGGAGAGCCTGACTACGTCCCGCACGAGCGCACCCACACTGGAGCGGATCGTCGCCTGCTGCGCAAGCCGCAGTCCCACCACGTCGTGGTCGCCTCGGACTAGATCTACGACAGCTGCTGCACCAGGACGAGGGCGTGCCCGAGCTCAAGAACGTGAGCTTCGCGACGATGCCGGGCATGAAAGAGCGCTGGAGAAATGCTCTAATAGACCTCACTTCACATTCAAAACTCCAAAACTATCCTAAATCCAGAGCTTCCCCGGGCGCAGCACGTCTTTGTATGACCGTGCGACCGTACAAACTAGGCCGACTGAGTTCACCGCATTGTTCACGACTACTCGCAAACATCTACGCCACCGGCTAGATTCACCGTACTTTCCTCAACTACTTGCAACCATCAACCAGGTCGGCTATCGTAGGCACTCACTGGTATAGCAGTGTGCGTATTTAATTTTACTGTAGCCAGCAATCTCTCCGGTGACAGCGCTTCTACTACAGCGCGCCAGAACTGAGCTTAAGTCTAAAACGCAGGCGCACTGCTTTCGTGCTTGTCGCCCCGCAAGGCGCTATAATATTTACGCCCACTCCGAACTCCATCTGTATGGCCCTGACACCACATAACCTGTCGAATTAGATATCAAAACGTGTTTTTATAAGGATTTAATCTTGAAATGTGTATTGATCCACTAAGGTACGCTTTTGTGGTCCACATATTTGAATTAACCCCTAAGGGCTGTCCGTGCAACGTACCCGTTGCACTACCAGGAATAGTATTTACGTTAGAGAAATACACCAATCCATGTTTAAATTTGATCATATACGTTAAGTAAGAAAGCGAATTAGTCGAAGTCCATCTGAAGTAGCATTTTACACCGACGCACACATCGAGGGCTGGAAGCGTGCGATCGACCGTGTCCACAAGAAGTGCGGCAAGATCTTCATGCAGATGTGGCACATGGGTCGCCAGAGCCACTGGCTAGAGACGGAGGAGATCGCCGCCATAGTCGAGGACGACCGAAAGTCAGCCGTACTAGCGAAAAAGGCTGGGTTCGACGGAGTTGAACTCCACGGCGCCAACGGCTACCTCATCGACCAGTTCCTTGAATTCGTTACTAACAAGCGCACGGACAAGTACGGCGGCTCGCTCGAGAACCGCGCGATTCCTTCTGGAGCTTGTTCGAGGCGATCAAGACCGTTTCCCCTTCGTATCGCATCGGCGTTCTCCTACCTCCTAACGGCGACTTCGGCGAGGACATCTTCGAGATGTAGCAACTGGACCAACACAAGATTGGATACTTAGCTGTGCTCGATGGCGACTGTGCCCGCCTCCGCTACTCCAACAAGAGCTGCACATTGGCGGCCTTCGACGCCAAGACCGCGTTCAAGGGTGTTGTCATCGCCAACAATAACTACATGCGTGACACCGCCAAAGGTTTTGTACGCAGCGGCGGTGCCGACCTCGTTGGGTTTGGCCGCCTGTACATCACCAACACCGACCTGGTGGGGTGATTCCAGAATGACTGGCCGGTGGAGCCGATACGAGGTGTACTACAATTCGGCTCTGGGTGGGAAGTTCTACAACGACTACATGACGGTGGAGCAGTACGCGGACGCGCTGCAGAACGTGCAGGCCGGCAAGAGTCTGGAGCTGCTGAGTAAGCTGACTTTCAGGCGCTATGAGTTCGAGTACGACTCGGCAGAGGGGCGGACGACGCAGCTACCCAGCGGCTCGCCCTCAACTTGAGAGCTTAGCGGGAGGAGGCCCTGGAGCTGAGGCGACTCACAGTAATACTATCAAAATTAGCGAAATCTAGTGACGATATGGGTGATAATATCAATGATAGTTTGTGGAAGTTCACATAGGCAGATACTGGGGCGGCGAGGCAGGCGCATGAGATGCATATAGTTACCAGATCGGCGCTACCAGCCCAACCCTCTAGTCCGGAGTCCTAGGCGGGATCGCACTGAGGTATGATTCTTCTCTGATATAACACCTGTCAATCACGATATACAAATCGGTTTATCCTCGTAGTGCTTCGTTTACGGACAACGAGGATTGATTCGCACTAGCCAAGCGCCGCCGCTACGCGGCGGTAGTATTGATTATTTGGAGACGTCCGCTACGGCAGTGCCGCTACCCGTTCCGCTCGCCTCGTCGGCTCGCTGCACTACTCGCGGTGCTATGTTGGTGAGCCCGAGGAAGGGCGGGCCCTACGGTCCCGCTATATCGACCGATGGGGCCGCCTACGGCGGCGGGGGCCGCCTTCGCTGCGCTTAGCAGCTTTTTAGCCAATGAAAGCCGCCATCGCTGCGCTCGGCAGCAGTATTTGTGCCCAATGAAGGATTTTTATAATTAATGCCCAATGTATGTCGTATATCGCGAATTTCGGCCAATCGAATTCGTGTCACACCTCCGTGACGGACAACGTTGCTCTGATTGATGCTTTAGACTAGCCAAGCGCCACCGCTACGCGGTGGTGGTTTTCTTATGGGTTGGAGCCGCTCAGCTCACTACGCTCGCTTCGCTATTAAAGGCAGGCTGCCTCGCTACGCTACGGCAGTGACGCCCCCCGTTCCGCTCGCCTGCGGCCTCGCTGCACTACTCACCCAATGGTTCTGCGAGGCCGCCTTCGCTTCGCTCGGCAGCATAAATAAATAAATTATCCAATGAAGGCCGCCTTCGCTGCGCTCGGCAGCAGTATTTGTGTCCAATGAAGGATTTTTAGCATTAATGCCCAATGTATGTCGTAGATCGCGAATTTGGGCCAATCGAATTCGTGTCCCCCCTCCGTGACGGACAACGTTGCTCTGATTGATGCTTTAGACTAGCCGAGCGCTGCCGCTTCGCGGCGGTGGGTTTAGTTTTAGTCCCAGTGGTGTGGGCCGCCCGCCTCCGCTTCGCTCCGGCGGGCAATAGTACTCTTAAGTTGAGTACACGCCTCGCTTCGCTCGGCTGAAATTTAATTTTATCACACTCAAGCAACCCAAAAGTCTTATCAAACGTAATGCAAATGTATTATCAAACTGTCCGATTTCCTTACGCAGTCTCGAAAATATGCCTGTACACAATGTTCGCAGTGTACACTCCGTCATCTTCCTCCAACTCTGGATACTCAATCAGCGCAAACTTTGGTGCAGTTCTCTCACCTGTAGCGGGGTCCACGTATGGCAGCATTGATCCCAGGTAATGACCCATTGCTCCTTGAATACGATACGAATAAACGCCGTGTTGTCCCGCGACATCCTGGTCTTGGTCGACAGCTCGAAATGCGTTGTCACTCGAGGAAGCACCAATTGACGTGAATGCAAAGGCTTGGTTGTACGCCCGAATGTGGCGGCGGAACTTGCTCTCTCCGTACAGCTCCAGTAGTCGCCCTGGTGCAGGCTGAAGAGGATGGAGTCGGACTCTACCTTTCATGCAACAAATGAAATCAGACTCGTCGGACCACTTCCAAGCTTGGCACCATGGACAAACCACAGTGGGAGGAAGTCTGTGGCGCCCATTTACGACGTTCTCTCCCGTTACCATAGAAGCTCTGAAATCCTCGTGGTTTACGTGACCGTGACACCGCTTTACTGACTTCCGTCGAATGCGTTCATGTTCACGCCGTGCCTCGATTCCTGCTTCTGTTAGTTCTGTGCGTCTGATGGCATAGCGCTCTCGGTCTGAAGCTTGAGAAGCTAATCGCTGTTCTCCCGTTTGAGACGAACGCGTGACAGCATGTCGTTCCTGGTCAAGCGCTTGCGAGGCCGCTCGCTGCTCATCGGTCTGATCTGCGCGCCGAACGGCATGCCGATGTTGGTCAATTGCGCGGGATGCTGCTCGCTGTTCCTCGGTCTGTTCTGCGCGTCGTATTTGTTGCTGGACGCGAATGCGCTCTCGGTCATTGTCCAATTCCGCAGACGTTAGGCCCGCGCAGCGATGTTGTTTCCGGATACGGTCAACCTCTCTCGCTGCAACGCGCTGATCTTCCGTCCTTCGAGCTCTCGAGGCTCGCGCACGCTCTTTATTTTTCACCTTTGTGCGTTCCTTTTGTGAAGCGAACATATTAGCTCTGTGCTTCCGCGCCCGCTCCGCGTTTCGTGCTCGTAACACAGCCGCCCTATCAGGCGAAGCCCGAATCGGAGCGGCTGTCGGTACAGTCTCGGACTCCGCGGCACGTTGCCCCTCAGCGATCGCTACAGCGTACCGTCGCTGGTGCTCTGCGGGGTCGTCCTCTTCCTGCTTGCCTTCCTGCTGCACAGTGCCCCCCTCAGTCAGTACCACGTCTTGAACGATAGCTCTCGGTATGTCGGCATCAGCTGCGTCAATGCTGAGAGCTGCGAATTCCTTGTCCAAGTTGCGTTTATGGTAATTTCTCCGTTTCCTCCGTTTCTTCCTGTCGTTCGCGTCTTCAGGTCCAGTGAGTGTCGCGTTAACGATCGCGTTTTGCAGTAGGGCATCTTCGATCTCCCTTCGCGCGCGCTTGCGTTTGGGAGCCATGACTCCCTATAGACACAAAAGAGATGGAAACAACAGAATACGTTAGATGAAACGCCAATACATGTCTAATACTCAAACATATATAAGTAACTCCAATCCAGCCGAAATAGCAGCATGCAACTCAACAGAATTCCCACGACGCCACCGAGACGAACCCAACAGCGTTTGACCAACAGCATGCATGCGTTGTCATCTTATAATCGTAAATTCCAGGTACGACTCACAGACCAAGCGACGGTAAAACCCCTCATATAGCCAAGCTTCCATTCCAATTGATTTTTTTCTTTTATCTTTTGTGCACCGCACCTCCTCGTTTACCACCTCAAAGCACGACTCGCCTGTGTTACCTCTCAATACCTTTGGAGAAAGCAACAGCGAGCTTCTTTGGTGCTGAAGCGTCAGCTCATCGAACGTATTGTTTGTGCCACTTCTCGGTGACAGTGCGTGAGCCTCGGCTTGATGCCACTGAGCTTGTTCAGCCCAGGCAATTAACCTTTTTGGTTGTAGAGGGGTAATGGGTCAGCTGTTGGTGTTTTCTTTTAAAATTGGAACTTCCACTGGCATCATAAGAGTCGAAGGATCGCTCAATCCGCTAGGTGCACCCGAAATTCAAGACTATTAGACAACGTGCATCCACGCAGTAAAAGTCTACACAGATTGGACTCGCTTTAGGCATCGTAGTACTATCCATCGAATAGCATGAAGCCATCCCAGTGAACGGGGCCCAATACCACTGCCGCGAAAAAGGTGTCCTTGTTCTTGCGAAGAGACGGCCTTGTTCTTGTAGGGTGTTGGGTATAATAGGTTGCCGAACGCCCGCCAAGCCCCCTTCCATAATAAATCAATCACTTTCCCGCCTTCAACGGGCCTCACATCCCGGAGTGGTATTCATTGCACAAAGTGCCGTTGGAATTGCCGGGTTGGGGCAGGCGTACGGTGGGTGTGGTCCTTTGCGCATTCCACCCATGCACATCCCTCTAGATTTCGGGGGTTAATCGCCCAGGGACGTGTACGGGCTTAAGGAATCGCTCGGCTCCTACTGGCGGAAAGGTGTCGGTTAAGTATGGCCAATAGGCAGACGCTAAGTGTGCTCTCGCGCAGAGTGGGCGGTGGGTTAAATACTCTTTAATAAACAGTACTAATTAAGACTCAGAATAGTCGAAACAGTTCAGTTTATTATTTTCTAAAACCCCTTAGCACGCGTCCCCTGGGCAGGAACCCCCCTCCCGCCCAGGCAATTAAACATTACCCTAACCTCTCCCCAGGGACCTCAGACCACCATGGTATGGTTGTGGATACACAGGGAAACATGCAGTACACACAGCGTACCTTGTCCGCGAGGTGTCCGCGCGCGCGTCCGAGTTCGAAATGGGGGCAAAATTTACATTCAGACCTAAGTGACTCAATAAAGTGCGATTAGTGTAGTCCACAAAAACAATTGTTTTAGTCAATGAGGGCGGCCTTCGCTGCGCTCGGCAGCTTTAATGCCAATGGGGGGCCGCCTCCGGCGTCCAAGGCAGCCAATCGGGTGCCGCCGTCGCTGGCCCATGGGCAGGGTGTGACGCAGCGGAATTATAGACAGACGGGACGGTTCCTCCAGTAGATGTTGAGGATTGGGTATCTATGTGGTACACACGAAACAAAAGTATAAAAACTTCAAGTAAAATAGTTTAATAATCTCAAAAATCGCATTGTTTCTCAAAATCTACGGAAACATAGAGGGTTTTCGCTGAAATAGAGTAGGATATACGCTTCCAGAGATGCCAGGAATACGCTAGGCGTTTGAGCCTCTGTTCGCGTTGGTGCTGTTACTATACAAAAGAAAGTTCTAACGTGTTGTGTGCTAGCACTGCTAAAGAGGAGATCGCTACCTCTAGTAAAAGTATACACGCATACAGCTAACTCTGCAGCGCCTACGATAGCGTCAGGTTGACGTAGTTTGGGGTAACAGTAAATACGCATACAGAACGTTACATGGCCTACGATAGCATCAGGTTGGCGAAGTTTGAGAGTGACGACTAGATAGTATCGAGTGGCTGCGCGTATCCGGTTCCACGCCGAAGTGGGTCTCGCTTCCACAGCAGCGAAGGTTTTCCGTGAGTACGGGGGGGGGGGGGGCTGCTGCGGCGACCGAAGCGAGACTGAGGGTGGTGGTGACCAAAGTCTGTAGATTGATTGATAGTGATTTGAATAAAATGGACTTTTTGGCACAGAATTCCAGGAACCCTCCCGACCGAAAAGTTCCAAGGAAATCCGTGGGTGGTTCCGCGTCATTGCGTGGTTAAATGTAAAAACATCATTTTTGCAGTAAAATACAGATAGCGTACCTTGCGAAATACGTGGTTAAATACAAAAATAGCATTCATCATGATAAAATACAGATAGCAGCCCTGAATAATGCACGTTATAAGTCATATCTGACTTTGCTCCGGTAACGATGATAACATTAACGTTTCAGATCAATCGGCAGGGCCGAATTTCGTGCAATCGATCAAAACCACGCAGACAACAGGCAATTGCCGTCGGTCTCCATCTTTAATCAGGAACTATCAATCAGCCGCACAGCAAGCGATTACCTTCGTATCCGATACCACTACTCGCGCCGATCGCGACCCTCCAAACCGCATGACTTGGATTCATGGAGTTCCTCAACTCCATGAATGCGGACGTGGACGTGGGCGTGGACGTGTTACAGAGCGCGGTGTCGGACGTGGTGCCGGGCGTGGTGCTGGGCGTGGTGCCGATCGAGTAAGTGGTTTGAGTGGGCAAGCCGCTCTGGAGGATGCGTCTAGTACGGGTGAACATGGTGGTGGTTGTAGCGAATCCACGGGATGCAGAGATACCAGCAGACGCATCGCAGACCACGCCAGTAACTACGCGTGCGACATGCAGGTAACGTGCAAGGCTCGGCCCAAGCTGAAGACACAATTGTATTCTGGATACAAGGAGGCAAACTAGCAAAACGAAACTAACAGAAACCACTGCGGCCAGCAGAGCATTGAATACCAGAATTCATTTTACCTCCAAGCGCGGATTCTCAAGCAAAGGTCGCAAGACACTACAAAGTTAACGTTAGCTGTGGACAACGATCCAAGTACGGGCCATGAGTCGGCCCCAGCAGAAGCGCAGTCGGACGAACACCACCGGAGAAGATGGTGACGCTACGACGACCGCTACAACCAAGCTCTGGACGGCGATGGAGCCGCCTCAGATCGTATGCTTCTCTCACGAAGCTCTGGTCAAGTGGAGACGTGACAGAGAACTATACAAAGCTGCCGTGATTTCCCGATGCCTGGAGTCCGGCGAATCACCAGCTACAGTCTTGATACCAGCAATCAGCACGATAAATCGCCGGTTGTTGAAGACGGTCTGCGAGTTGGAACTAATGCTTCCACTGGAGCAGATGACTAACGAGAAGTTGGTCAGCGCAATTAGTCAGATCCTGTCAAGCATGATGAATGATCAAATCCCCAACATGCTTGCCATCATGAGTCAGCATTTGAAGATGGACCTGCTACAGAAATATGACAAGGCCAGGGTGCTGAACTACTTCGATCGCTTCGATGAGTTGGTTGAGGAGTATTGTTTAAGCATCGCCCTGGACGGGAATGACAAGCTGAAGTGTTAACTGCTGACGGAAAATCTTCGCCCTGAGAGCCTCAAAGAGCAATTTCAGCTCTATCAAGACCTGGATCCTACCGTAAAGATCCATATGCCGAGGTTGTTTGATGTTATCAAGGCCGAAGCACTGAAGAATCAGCAGTCTTTCGATCTGTACCAGACGACGCGAGATAAAGGCCCAATAAAATCTACTGTGAAGACATTTTTGCAAGGAAGCATGGCGCAGCGTTTCACGCGTGAAGATCGCCGGAATGGGAAGCCAGTAGCGAGAAAACGCGATGATGCTCCGGCTCAAGGATGCCTGCACTGCAAAGGACCTCATTGGGTTAGTGATTGCCCAGTTGCAACAAACGAGCAGAAGAAAAGATCTCGCCGTACGTTTATGGAGCAGCGCAAGGGCAGCGAAGCAGCGAAAATGAAGCGTGTTATGAATAAGGACGAGGAGCTTGAGCCAAAACATGTTGCCTTCAATGGAGTGGTGACGATGCTGTATCACCCCGATAGTGTTCAAAACACAATATTGTGCCTCGCCACATTGTCAACGAAATCTCGCGAGTGTGTCCGAGGATGAAAGTACAGCCTTTACCGAAACCAATCGATGGCAAGGCAGTGGGTGGAGCAATCATTCGTTGCACTGATTCCGTCCAACTTGACCTAGAGTTGATCACGCCAGCCGGCCAGGTTCGCCTACGCAACGTGACATGTGTCATTATGACTTTGGGAATGCTTGAAGACGAAGTCGAGATTTTGGAAGACCCCGCTCGGAGACTTGAAAGTGCTCCGAACGAAGTGTCTCTGGTTGTGGATGGAATTTCGGATTTTCCACAGCCAGATGAGGAAGTCGAAGTACTTCCGGAAGGCGACGCTAATCTCCTGGATAAGGCGTCGCTCGTCAAGGCTGAGAAGCCCTTGGTGACCGTCCTAGAGGACAAGGAACTTCCAGGAGCCGATCCGGCAGTTACCGTTGTGGAGACTTTCGGTCTTCAACCGGTTGAGACTCCTCGACGAGACCTCGGAGTGAGTGTTGCGGAGACCCAAGCGCGCGATTACGTCGCAGAACAAGTTCGGCGCTGGGAGCGCGCACCGTCTGGAAGGACCTCGCCTCCCACTGGGGAGTACACGTGGCTCGCTGAGACTTTGGATAAAGCGGGTTAGCAGACAGCGATACTCGTGACGTCTGGATATGGTCACTGTCGGCGACTTCGGAAGATGCTTGGGTGGAGGAACTGCGCCCAGAACGACGGATGCCAGCGATGGCCCAAGATTTGACCGCAGCAACTATCCCACCCGGACTATAATCTCCGAGGGAAAGTGTGGCTGCACTCTAGACTCTGCTCTGTGAGGCTGGGTTCGAGTTCACAAATCTCAAAACTCATCGGAGCAAAGTTTGCAAGCTAGTAGCGGATTTGCTAAAATTCCTTGGCGTGGAGATGCTGGAGTAGCAACATGTGATGGCTAAAGCTCTGGGAGGTCTGTGCTTCCAGAAGGAGTCAAGCCGGAACGTCCTCCCAGATTGAATTACCACGCTGATGATGTCGAAGGAGACCTCTTCATGAACGACTACGAGTCGGACCTGCTGGGTCGCGAGTTTGTGATGCGATTCAGGACTTTGGGGATCCGAACGACGAGAAGTCCGAGAGGATAGTGGTTCTCAGTACTGCTGGGCGGAATTCGTATGGCGCTGAGCCTGGGATAGTGGTTCTCAGCTCGGACGTTTCGTCTACGTCAAGACGTGGTGCGCGGAAGTCCCAGGGCACAGAGGCGAGTACCCTGGATCAAGACAGGCTCAAACTGAGCCACCTCTCCTAGGTCGGTGGGCGAGTGAAGACCTATGTACGCGGCTCTCAGCTGGAGCCGCTCGGAGGAAGTGAAAAGGCAAGGAAGGCCGGGTCTGTGGTCTTGGAGGAAGCAGGCAAGTGCGTGTGGGGTGTATTGTGGAGTCGTGTCTACATTTGGAAAACCCGGGGCAGATTGGGTCAAGACACGTGCAGACAAACCGTTGAGAGGGGGGCCGGCTTCGTTTGGAGAGCATCTGGAGACCAGTGGACAAGGAACAAGTTGGCGTGGTTGACTGACGTCTGGGCCCAAAGCGTAGCCCCAACAAGAACCGTCAAGGGGATCGTGAGGGAAGCGCACACGCCGCGTCAAGCCAAGAGTTCGAGTTCGGAGGTGTCAGCCGAGTCTTGGTCGAGTCCGGCTGAGGTCATACAGCTGAAACGCGAAGACTCGGAGCCCCTCTGAGCTTAGATTTAAGGTTTGCTAATTCTAGTTTAGCTCAAGGTATATTCTGGACACTAGGAAGTTGCCCGCACCTCACCACACGTTCGTGTAGTACGTGAAGTCGATCAGAATCACCTCCGGAAATGCTTTGCTATCCTATTTCAGGCCACGAGGTGTTTCGGGCAGTGCTCAGGGATGTATACTCGGCGGTCACTTTTGCCGTTGGAAAGCGGCAATTGTGACACAGGATTTACAATTCGGAGCCTCCATCAGCAAAACGGGTCAGATATAGCTAGCTTTGCGTTTCATTTATGCTTACTGGAACGTTGCAACGCGATCAACATTGGTGCTGACTGGAACGTTGCAACGCGAGCTACATTAGTGCTGACTGGAACGTTGCAACGCGATCAACATTGGTGTCGGAATCGACAAGTATGTAAGCGGAGTTTCCACCGTGCTTGCGAACGCACGCTTCGCGTCTGTGAGACCGGTTTGCTCTGCAGTTTTGTGTCGATGCACCATGTTGTGAACGTCTCATCGAGTCGTTTTCTTGCCTGTCAGATCAACCAAACACGCACACAAAATAGTTGAATACATACCGATTTCACACCAAAAGTAGAGAACCTTTACCTGTTCGCTCACGAAGATACTGCAGTATTCCCCGCGTGGTTGCGCCAGCCTTGTGCAGCACTTAAACGTCCTCCGTCAGCTGAGGATCCGTCACCGTCCTGTTCTCTGCGTAGCTCTCCCAGATGTGCTAGTTCAGGTTGTGGTTATGGTTGTCGGTTGCATTTACGCGCAAATACCAAGACCCACTGAGCGGTGAGGTAACAGGCGCATTCACCCCCGCCTTGCACTTGGTGTCGCAAACGTTGTCATGGTTGAGCTTGCCATTACCCCTCGGTTTGTACGGCTGTCCATGCGTGCATACCAGAGTTTTGGAGTACGTCGCCCATTTCCTTTGGAGCAATTGTCACCGCATTTCTTGCCTTCTTTCCAGCAGCCTTTCTCGCCTTGTCCTTCGCATGAATCTGCTTGTTCCTGAGGCGAACCTACGTGCTCGTGCGCTTTGAAAACGGCTGGGATGTTTCGCCTTGAAAGTCGTCGAAAGATTCGTGGAATGCTTTCCACGATTCTAACGTGGTCTTAAAGCCGTAAACCCACCTTGGACCTGCTGCCGTCACACGGAGGCCATACGTTTGGTGCGACCTTCGGTGTTATTTTGGTTGATGGGCATACCAAATTTCCTCGCCTTCGTTGTCATCCTCGCTCTCGACGTCTATTCTTTGCTCTCGACTTCGTCCTCGTCTTCGCGGTCTTCCAAGTCATCTTTACGTAATTCGTATACATCGTCAGCAGCGCTGTCACTTGGAGGGGGCGGACTTTCTTCATAGTCGGAGTCATCGGTGCCTCTTGGAGCCTGCTCGCGGTCCGCCTCGTCAAATGCAGAGAACACCTCGGCGAGAGCGCTGCCGCCCGAATCTGAATCCGGCCCAATGTCGAACATCTCGCGCAACGCTCGTGCTTCTCACCGCTCGTTCCTTGTCTGTTGCACTCCCTCTTCCTCTCCATCTTCATTTTGAAGTATGGCGGTGGCTCTCCGAGTGAGTTTGATCCGGCCTTCCATCGCAAGACGAATCTCCTATGCGTCGCGGTGCTGATGGGCAACGCTCATCGCCCGGTTTTGCTTCCAAAACGCCATGAAATTGAGCTGCTAACGGGTGTAGCTTCTGCAGAGTCGTATCATTGTCACCTCGAAGCTTGCGTTGGTGCTCGCGAATCCAAGCCGGCTCCAACTCGCTGTGCGCGCGTCACTTCGGCATCGGGCACTCCGACATGCCCGCCTAATAGACATCAACGTAAGTAAGATCGGTTAATTAAGTGAAGAAAACATCAAAGCGTACCGTGTCGTCTGTGCGCGCTATTCTTGTGCAGGGGCCTCCACGCTTGTTCCGTCTCCAGGGGGGCGAACGACAAATGCCATACATTCGGAGGGCGCGGCCGCGCGCGCATATTTTTCGAAAAATCAGGTCCATCCATGGTTAGGTAATTTATCTTCGGATCCCTGCAAAGATTTACCCGAACCTCGAAAACTGGCTCGATCGGTCTACGAAACGTATACAGAATTCGACTGTATTCACACTGAACTTGAACCCTATATTCGGTGGTAGCAACGTCTCCCACAACTTTTCAGCATTATGCACGATTTTTTCGGAACGTATTTACATGCCAATTTGTTCGTTGCGTTTTATAATACAGTTTTCCGACGGGTACTATAGGGTCAATACATGCATCATGATATTGTATGTGTCGATGTGAATGCAAAGAAATCGACCTGCTACATGATTGACCTAATTCAAAGCAAGCGCAACTACAAGAGCATTGGAAGCAGCGTATGCACAGTGGTGGAACGACTGCAGCACCTTGAAGGTTTGACCAACTACCAGAACGTGGAGTGGCGCAGCGAGATGATAGCTCATGTGGCGTTGGGTGTTTCGCTAAATTGGAGATCCTACTCAGTAACACCACCTGGGACGATTGTATTTACGGTTTGGTTCTTTACCTGCGCACGATATATCTACAATAGGCTGTTGCTTTCGTAGGAATGGTGGCTGCTTAGCGCAGGATAACTTTAACATCAATACATGAGCTTAGATTTAGTAAGTCAGTCTTGCTTACCAAATTTACAAAAAATACTTGTACCGAATCTCGGGGGCATGGTTGAAATGCGTCAACTCCTACATCAGCCAAATTTAGAATTATAGGCGTAAGAATGTTCCGTAGTGGTGCATTTACCAAACCGAAGATAAAATAATTAAAATAATTTACCCTAGATGATGGGTAACGATTTTTCCATGTGCTGTTGGCACTTCAAATCCAGCTCACGGGCACCGAACAAGGTCAAATAATGTCCATCTCGATTCGGTGGTACGTGTAGGTACATCGTCCCTAACGTTACTAGAGGATTGGGCTGGTAGCGCCATAATTTTACGTAGACGTAGCAGTATAAGCATGTATATCCAGCTCCCACCAATCCACTTCGAAATACTTTTGTCTTCTAACTTTTGAGTTGATTTTATGATATTTATTTCTTCAGCTAATTCTAAGCACGCTGAGCACGACGAGCAACAACTCAAACGACTTAACACGTGTTGTCAGCCCAAGCGGGCTTAGTCTCCGTTCACATCTGCATGTCCTCGAATGTAGCGACGCCCGAAGCAGGCAGAAGTAGCCCCAAATCGACTCGGAGATCGGCTTAACATCTCTCAAAGCCGACCTTGCTGCCACGATCGAAGAACTCCGGCACCTCGGCGATCAGCTCCGTTGCCAGCGAGATGTCTGTCGACATCGCTAATGCCGCGAAGGATGGAGATGCCAACCTTACACGGCACCGAAAGCATGCCGTCCCAGCCCTGGGGCTGGCCAGTGGTGAAGGCGTTGTCCTCGATGATACAGCCGATCATCACGTTCTTGCCATCCTTGTCGGTGTAGATGCTGTTGGCGTACCAGTCGCTGCGGTCAAACACGCCGACCATCAAAGGGATGAACAGGCCCGCCTCGGCGTACCGCAACCGCCACCGGAAAACGAGCCCGTGGTCCAGACAACGGGTAGCGGTTCGGGTCGCCCTCAACGGCAAACAGCATCACGTTGTGCAGCTCACCATCCTCGTCCTTAATCTCGCGGTAGATGGTGATCTCGAAGTTGAAGCCCCAGTTCGCAACTGTAGGGCCACGAGGTAGCGCGAGATGTCGCGGCCTGCTCCACGATGGGCTCCGAGTTATCTTCACATTCTTCAATCGCGGAACCACCCACGAATTTCCTCGGAACTCTCCGGAGGGGAGGGTTCCCGGAATTCTGAGCCAAAAGGGTCAATTTTATTCAAAGCGCTATCAATCAATCTAGCGAACACACGGACGCCGCCACCACCACCACCAGTCTTGCTTTTTCGCTTGCCACAGCAGCCATCCCCCGTACCCACGGTAAAACCTTCGCTGCTGTAGCGCCGAAGAAGCAAGACTCACCTCGGGACGACTACTCCCTATCTACGCCGCGCCGACGATTTCTCCGTCTTTGAAGGACAGTCACCGCAAGCGCTGCAAACGCGAGGTCATCAAGTTGCCAGCTGATGGCTGTGAGCGGGAAGGTGCTGAAGCGGCTCAAGAACCGCATCGCTGCCAGCCGACTGCGCGAGCGCAGGCTGGAGGGCGTGCGTAAGCTCGAGGATGAGGCGGCGATGACGCTCTTGGGGGGGGGGGGGTCCTCGCCTGGCGAAGCTGGTCCGCTCACTACTAGTTGTCGACTGCAGACTACGTCAACCTCATGCTATCGAAGGCACCGGTAGCGGTATGCGTTTTGTTTTTACTATAGGCACCAATATCATCTGCAGCAGTGCTACTAGCCTACATAATGTGCATCACGTTAGAATTTTCGCTTAAGTCTGTGCTAATTCCATTCTATATAAAAGTGCTCGAGTTGATATAATAGGGGTACCGTAGTCAATGCTGGCAGCAGCAAGTCGATTTTGGTTTTGCACGACTGCGTCGACAACCATTATTACCCAATCACAACAGAGACAGTTGGCCACCCCTTTTGCACCTCGCAGCAGCAGATACAGATTTGTTTTCTGCCTTCATCGAGGACCCGCACATCAGCTTTCTTCAGGCGACGTTGGCATACGTGGCTTAAGTACGTATGTGGACGACCGCCAACTCACTGTGTTTCTCTGTGTCAGTTAAGGTCGCGTTTCCAGCTGCTGGCATACACGAGTAGCTGAACAGATGCCACGTTCAAGCGCCCGGCAACTCGCCCTTCACAAACGGAAGGAAGCTGTTGATGTAAGACGCGAAGCAGCTGCGTTACGCTGGTTGTTCAATGAAAATGACTGAAGTGAAGACGATCAAGAACTACTCCACGCCGCAGCATACGAACGGGTGCTAGGATCTCGGTATTTCGATAGACCGCTATCGTACAGGCGACGCGAGGACTGCTGGAAGCGATTGCTGTACGACGTGGGGTTTCTCAATGCTAGAGAGTTTTTAGAGCATTTTCGAATGGAACGCGAAGCGTTTTTCCGTATCGTAGACCTCGTCAAAGATGATACTGTGTTGGCTTCACGCGGCAGCTGTCCTTTTCGTGGCGGCGCAGAACTTCACATGATGGTGCTGCTGAAGTGCCTTGGTGCATTCGGCATCGATGGGACGTGGTCGAAGCAGGCGCAGTTTCTGGGTATCGGAAAAGGAACGGTTGTGAATTATCTCAATCGAGCATCCGCTGCATTACTATCGTTGGTGGCAAGCACTATTGTTGCCACTCGAATTTAAACCTGAGGCAAAAGGTGAAGCATACTACACGCGAAAAGGTTATTACGCTGTGAATGCTCTCATCGTGGGTGACGATGTTGGTAGGGTACGTCATCTTGTTGTGGGGTAGCCAGGATATGTTCACGACAATCGAGTATGGAGAAACAGCCCCCCCCCCCCAAATCAGAACGAGCAAGCTTTCATTCGATGCAACGAGTAAATTCTTGGCGACTCTGCGTTCCAGGCTTCGCGTGTGATGATACCGGCATTTAAGAAACCTGCTGGTGGTGTGATGGACGCAACCCACGCATACTTCAATACTCAGCTGGCTACTATCAGGATTAAATCGGAGCACTGTATTGACCTTCTTAAGACTAGGTCCCAATACCTCAAAGGCATTCGGTCGAAGTTGAAAAGCGACGCCATCTACGCAAAGTAATCTGTTACGTTACATGCGCATGCATCATTCACAACTTGATGATTGCGGAGCCAGTGCCTGAAGAATGGGAGGATGAAATTGAGCCAATGGTCGTCCAGACGAACTTGACGAAGAAGACGAACTCAACCAGGCGGTCCCTAGTGATGCTGATGGTGACGCGCGACGCAACCAGCTACTTGCGTACTTGTTGGAAGTCCGGGGCTAGCAGAGTCGGCAGCGGGAGAGGCAGCACAATGTCCAGTTCTCCTTGCGAAAACCCTTCAGCTTTCAGCTTCGTTCTCTCTCGAAGTAAAGCAGCGAGCCGCTGGGTACGCCAATGCTCTGCTTCTTCCTGCAGTTTCAGCGAATGTGCGTTAGATTCGGCAATCCGGGCCTCTGCTGCTTGTGCATCTTTATGAGAGCACTGTTGATGTAGCAATAATTCTTCGCGTTGAATCAAAGGTTCTGAAGGTCGATTTCTTTTTGATGGGCTAGTTGGGCCTATTTAAACGCCACTAACATCGCCGTATCTCCTAGCAAATTTCATGAGTTTTTCGCTCTTGATTTACCGCCGACAATCGTCGTCAGCGTACCACCCCCGCGTTTCCCAGGTTGTTGGCGCAAATTGGAAGCGGTTGCACTTCCACTATTGGAACTGATCGGGCTTGGTGCGGTCGACACGTTGGCGCTGCTCAGGGATTCGGCTTAAACATTTTGAGGGGCTCTTCCCAGGTTTTTATCAGCACTGTCATTGTTTTCGCCGTCGCCCGAAGATGCGCTTTCGCTGCCGTTATCACTGTAGGTGAAGCCGGGCTGCGTGTTGAGCAGTAGCGGGTGAGTGCTAGGACTGTTGTCCATGATTGGTTGTAGCTCAAAGTAAGTCGGACACCTGTGGAGAATAGCAGCCCGAATACCATCCTCGTTGTGCACATGTTATTCAGCCAGTCAGAAGCTGATCGGTAGCTGAACTCGAGACCCAGAATCTTGCTCATGACGCCCTTGGGGGTCTTGCTGTCTTCACACCGCTGGCGGTTATTGCTGCTACTACTTCGCTAGCCAGAGTCTGCTTGGTCTCACCGCATTGCCCGTCGCCCCCCCCCCCCCCCGGTAGCGGTTGTAGTTGTTGCCATCTGTCATCGATTTGATCAACACACTCAAAGAGCTCACACTTGCGTTGGGGCCGTCATTGTACCAGGGAATCCGCTTCTAGGTCGAAGGCGCAGCTTCTATTTGCCTCTGAGCCTTCACAACAGCGTTGTAGCAGCGTTTTCCGCAGACTGTCTTCTGGAATTGGTCATTTGCCCCGAAGGCAGCTAGCATGTCAGCTAAACAAGCGAGATGAACACTCTGAGGGCAGCTCCCGTTGGCGCCTGACATCAAACGCGAGACTTCTTTGCCTACTTGGCGACAGGATTTCTACCTGCACGATGCCATGATGGCCACAGGTGGTGAGGAAGAATCTGGACCCCCCGCCGAAAAAAAAGCGAGCTGCTGCTGCGCGACTTGCACGATTTTCCGTTCCGTTAGCGAGATTTTTTCAGCCAATCAGACGCCGTGGAAAACAGTCGTCGACTTGCAAAAAAAATAATTGACTTGCTGCTGCCAGTATTGACTACCCCTAATTACACTGTATCGCTCAAGTTGATATAATCGCAAAACCCACACTCAAAACAGAGGTTCAAACCCAGGCCCGTTATCATCGTACTTAACGTTTTCCCGTAATCTCTGGAATCGTATATCCTACCCAAACAGCTGGCTATTTCACGCGAAAGCCTCTATTTTTCGCGGATTTTGAGAAAGCATGCGGATTTTGAGATAATGAAACTATTTAACTTCAATTTTGTATACATTTGTTTCGTGTGTACCACAGAGATACCCAAAGCGAATTAATCCCGGGTGGACAGCTCCTAGCTCCACTGCACCGCTTGGAGCTGGTCAATCTTGTAGACAGTGCGTCCATCGACATCTTCGTCAGCGTCCAATTTGTCGATGGCTTGATTGATCTGTAGTGACTTGAATCGAGCTTTGAAACTCGCAATCCATGCTGCTCTGCTGTCTTCTTCCCGAAGCAACGGGGCTTCACTACACGCCCAATAAACAGTGCTGGAAAAGAGTCACTGCCATCGGCATTGGTTGTCAAAGCCAAAGTAATCCGGGTCTTCACGCCTGACATTTTCGAGGTGCAAATGTTTCGCGTTGAAGCAGCCTTGTAGTTTAGACCCGTCTCGTCCATGATGTATATATCCTGAGGGTCATACAGGTCTGTCACTTCGTGGAGAGCATGGTGACCTTGGCGTACGACGTTGGGCTTAGCTGAGCCCGCTTATCCATGTCTTGGACGATAGCGAAGCTCATGCCTGTTGGGGAATGCCGACATCCACCCCACAGACAAGCCCACATCGAGCGCCCCCCCCCCCCCCCCCACCCCCCACCCCACCTCAAAGCGCAGCTTTTTAGCTTTCCGAGTAATGACTTTTCGATTTAGACACATACCATGCTGCTCGGCTTTCTCTATCCAGCCTTCTAGCCTTCTTTCGAGCGCAGACGCCTTCACCTTGAGGGGGTTGCGGCGCTTGCCTTGGCCGTACGCCTCCTGTATGATGGTGCCTGCGCTTCAAAGTATGTCAGAAATTGTGTTTCGAGCAGGACGATCACGCAGGCGGAACTCCTTTTTAGCCCACTTAGCTAGCTGGGCCTGCGTCATGGCTGGTGTGGCTGCATGCTTACGAATAAGCTCTCGCTTGTTGTCTATGGTCATCCACTTGCCCATGGTTGTATTGTGCTAGTCGCCGCAAATACTCGAATGGTGCTGAACGCCTCGCACCGAACGAGTCGTTCAGAATTGGTTTTGGCGCGCGCGCGAAAATTACCTACTAAATCTAATATTTGAAAGTGCCAACAATAATAGAGGTCATTTGTTGTCGGCAGTGTCGGAAGTGAGAGTACCTTCTGTACGTACTCCGTAAACGAAGCACTAACCCCTCTAGCCCCGCGATTTTGGGCAAAAGTTATCTTGTATTCTACAGGATAAGGATTTTACTTGGTTTAAATATTGCGGAGTTTTTGCAAGGATTGTGAAAATCACAATCATTTCTTGTTATCTACAGTGTGCTGTACAGGGTATCGTTAGCAGGTGTCAGGTGCTACCCTGTATTCTCCGAACCCGAATTATAGGTCTATAGAGAAAAATGTCAAAATTCAACAAATACCTTCACTCACAACCATCTGCATTCATTCCGGTTTATTGGCTACATCACTGGGGCCACGGCTAGCACTCTGCGAGCTTCGTGCACTACATGACCTGACGCTTGAGCTTGAGCTGCCATCGCTATCACTGGAGTTGCCTCTACCATCGCTGGCTCGCTGCACGTAACGTCCCAATGCCGTACGAAGCCTGATCGCCTTGAGCCCTGGAGGAATTTTGTCACCACCCCGCCAAAGGTCGTGCCAAATTTAGCTGCAGTTCGCAGAGTTTGTTGCCGCGCTTGGGTCGCTCTGACGAACCTTTTGTCAGAGATAAACCTTTTCTTTGGTGCATGCAGCGTCGCTCGTCGCTCCATTTGACCTCGCATTGGTACACTCAGCGCAGTAGAAGGTCGTCTCCAACGGAATCTTCCCCGGCCGAAGCAGTGAGCACACCTTGCAGCCATACTGGCGACACTTCCTCGTCTATTTCCCGTTCTTCCCTCACGTGACACGGTAGGTATCCACTTGCTTGGTCGTGTGACGACCTGGTGGCGTGTATCGTGGTGTTGGCGACGGTGGTACCGGTGTGTCGACCAGCGCTTGCACAGACAAGTCGCCTTCAAAATCCGCGGCCCCCACTCCCAGCAGCGCCGTCTGCATCAACCGCATGAACTCTGCATGCGTCGGCGCAGCTTTCCTGGGCGCCCGTTCAGCTTGGACACGCCGGTAGATGATGTACGCGTTGATCAACGCCATATCAATCAGCCCAACAAAAGTCGTAAGGTAATAATTCCTCATTTTCATGGCGCGCTGTAGAATACAGTGTAGCAATCGTTCGTCAGTATCATAATCATGGAGAATACAGGATAAGTAGGGTAGAAGCGAAACCGACCTGAATTGAATATCTCAGCAAATGTAGTTGATCGTGTAAGTCCGCGCCGCCCATTCGCGTGTACCAGCTCGGCAGCAGGTAGTTGTAAAGAAGTACCTACAACAGCGAGTCAACAAATTGGGTTAGTGTCTCGTACAGGATAACGCAAATATAATCGGACAGATATCCTGTAGAATACAGGTTGGCACTTACTGTCTTGTTCGAAGTACGTCGTCCAGCCAGTCTTGGTGTGCTCACTCAGCTGGTCCTTCGTCATCTTGTCGAACGGGGTCCCTGCAGATAGATCCACGGCATCTTCTTCGTCACTTGTCGCTTCGTCCTCGCTTGCGGAGCTCTCACTTGTGCCTTCCACATCGAATTCCTCATCGACGGCACTGCCGAGGGAGCCTCAACCGACGACTCGGACACCACTGCAGTCGCCGCCGTCGTCCCCGCGGGCCTGTTGTGTTCAGAGGCTTCAGCTGCTTGGCGTTCGGTAGGAGGGGCCTCATCATACATAACTGGCGTAGCGTTAGCAAACCAACAGAGCTACTAATATAAACTGCCGCGTACCTTGAGCTGGTAAGTGCTTCCAGACTTCGTCTGCTCAGTCGAAATAGTCGACATGGTGTGTTGCATTCGGTCGTTTATCCCACCCGGCCGGTGTGTAGAAGCGATTTTCGTTAGAGAGACCCTTCGGGCGCTCAAACGGCCACCCAAGCTTTTTGAGTTTTGTCCAGAGCTTGGGCCAGGTGAGTGGCTTGATGTGCTTGCGTTTCCCCATCTCGTGTCTGCGTTGCTCTTGCTATCCGTCCGTCCGATTCGCAAATGGCGCGAGCTGGGCGCGCGCAATTTTCCTAAATCTCGAGAAACCTGAGCCACGAATTATACCCCATGAGCTTACCGTATTTGAGATCTCATACTACAGAGAAATATCATAATACAGAGTGGGAAAACGGTGCATCGTGCACAGAATATGACCAATTTTTGCAGTAAAGGTGCAAAATTACGCACAAAAGGGGTGATAATGAATAAAGACAAAATACAACAATACAACTTGGACAGCCTTAGCGCCCAGGTTTCCCAGATTCAGATTTTACTCAGAAAACTGATTCCACAGGTATTATCCAAGTTTTATTCCAGGTTATGTACAGGTTTTTCTAAACCCTGCAGAATCCGATGAAAGTAATCTATCCGACCGGCATAAATTACCTGACCAGGTATAATGCGCGTGGAAAACCTGGATAAATCATGTGTGCGGAACTTGAGCAAAAGTGGAAGTGACGACAGACGGCCTTTGTCGGAAGAGCTCCAGCCAATCAGTCTTCAGCAGTGGAGTCCGGGTTTCGTTCAGGTATCAATACCTGGAATACTCATGTGTGCGCTACTCGAGCAAAAGCCAGAGTGATGGGCGTCGACCTTCGTCGGCATGGCGAGAAGCAGCAAGTGAAGCCATCTCTCCAGCATAGCCCCATCATGTAACTCCAGGTGTTGTCCAGATGGCATCCAGGTAGTGTCCATGTATTGAGTTTATCCTCAACTACACTATGCCTTCTTCATCTTCTCGCGACTAGCGACGCTTCATCTTCAGGATTGCTTCCAACATGGCCCAGCGGAGCTTGGTGATCCCTGTCGGCGTTACGTCACTTGGAGCATCGTCGCTGACACAGGTCCAGAAGAAGCGACACACGAATACACCACAGCTATCACTGTCGGACTGAAGAGGCTCAGCCACCTCGACAGTCGTGTAGCTCGCTGTAGTCGAATCTGCAGCAATAATCTCACTCGCGATCTTCTTCAACCTCTGCTTGTTGCGCTTTCCATTCTTGCTGTCGTACGTCTTCACTTGCTTGGTATCTTGGTCGACAACGAGACACCCCCAGTGAGTGCCCCCGAAATTGACGGGCAGCAGCACTAATGCATGCGTCGAAGCGCCTGCAACGACGTCCTCCAATGTTTTGGATGAAAGCAGGCCCTTGCGACTACGTTTCTTCTGGGTAGCCTCACCATGCCCTTGCGGCGTGGCCGTAATCGTCACATTGTTCTTGTACTTAGCCAGCACCACAGCAAATGCCTTTATCGCGTCATCATTGAGCCAGGCCGAGTCCCGGAAGCAGTACAGATCTGAGTACGTCAGGTCGAATCCGAAGCCACGCACTTCATTATACGGCCAGTTTTCCAACAGCTCGGTAAATGCACCGGCACAGGGAGAGGAAGGGGCATGAGCAGCTCTTACCTCGCGGTGAAGCCACGAGCAACAAATGACAGCATCACGACATGTAGCTTGTAAGTTCCACAACCACTTCATAGCCTCCACCTGGTCACGTGTGAACTGGCCAAACTTAGCAATGGCCGCCACGTAACAATCACCGCCTGCAGCGGCTTCACCGTCACTGTCTAGCTCGATCTGTTCGTTCTTCGCAAGGCCGCCGCGGAGTTGCTCCAGCGCGCTGTCAACTACAGACTCCAGTAGACGAAACCGGACTGTGTCCGGGACGAATTCAGCGTCGACGCGCCACTCAATGGTTTTGCCTTGCGCTTGAGATTTCACTTGCAACGTAGCCAGGAAGGACCCTACCTCACGAACACCAGGTTTAACATCGTGAAGTGTAGCCACCACTTCACACACATCTTTTTCGCGTAATAAAGTCCGTAGGTTTGTGCCATTGATGTACTCCTTCAAAGACTTTTTTGCCTTTTCCTTCTGCGCTGCACGGTCGAGAGGGGGGCGACCTTGCCGCCTGACTTTTCCTGACAGTCGGACGCTTAACCCGCGCGAACTACCTTCACAATCGGCAGCTTGGGTTGTCGATTCGGCGACCTGGGTCGGTGCTTCATCGTCAGATTCGTCGTCGTGCTGCATTTTGCGTTCTTTGGCATTGCCATCGCGATGATTGTCTTGCGAGCCCTCTCCCTGGTACGCACTCCCACCCGGAGCGCCACCATCGTTCCCACCACCACCACCACCACCACTGCCTGAGCCGTCGTTACCAGAGGATGGGGGTGGCAAGAGATCCGTCTTACCATGCCTCAGATTGTACCACCACTTGTCAAGGTCGCTCATTGCAGACTCGAACACTTCGTCTGGAAGCTGCGCGAGCTCTCCACTGATACGGCCGAATGCCTGCTGTGCTCGGCAATACTTTTCAGCGTCGCTCAGAACCCCAGAAACGGCGCGGGGTTTCTTCTTGAACACCTTTGCCACAAAAGGCTGCTCAACTTCAGTCAACTCATCTTGTGAGAGGCGACTCTGGCCGAACCACCTACATATTTAACACAAAACATGGTGAATACCTGGTCAATACCTGAACAAACTTGTAATACCTTGTCAATACATAGGTGAAACCTGGACATACCTGGGCGATATGGATGAGAAGGGAATGATCAGAGGGTTCCCGCACGTCTTCCGATACGCCATCGCGTGTCTGCACGGCAGCTTCATGGTTCGTGCAAACTCACAGTTGCATGTCCAGCCCTCCTTCTCGAGTGTATACTTGCGCTCATCGCACTGGACGGTGACCGTAGTGCCATTGTCCTTGAATGCGTAATTGTCAGCAATAGAGTCATCCGTTGCGACGTCATACTGCGTCTTGATCGCCGCTGCTACCCAACGTGTCGTCATGCCAAGTGCAACGTTCATTTGTTCACAATAGGACACGTCTCGCAACGTCCCGGGCATCTCCACCTTGGCCGTGTACTCTTCTTCCTTTCGTCGCTGGTAGGCCAGTAGGACTTTGAGGCTTGCACGCATAGTCAAGTGGCCCTTTAAGTAGCGTTTCAGCTTTCCGAACAAACTTTCCACGCGATTGTTGGTGTAATTGCCAAAATGCGGCAGCCCAACACGATACGCCATCACCCACATCTCGCAGCATTCGTCCCAATTCTTGACAAAGTAGTCCCACAGCTCTGTGCGGTCTTCTCTGAGAGCGAGACTCTTGAACTCATCGCGATGCGACGTGTACGCATCAGGCGTCCTAGCGTAGGTCATGTTGGTAATGGTGTGCTTCATCTGAGAGAGCACATCTTCTTCGTACACGCCGTACTTCTTGGACTTTCGAATCGTTTCGTGCAGCCACTTGATCACGTGAAAATGACACAGTAGCACGCGACCCTCTGGAAACTTCTTGCGGATGATATCAATCTCACGCATGTCCTTGTCAACGATTACAATCCGCACGAAGCGCCAGTGTTCGTTCGCCCGCTTGAAGTGGTCCATGCACTTAGCCATGTGCCAGTCGCTGTTCGTCTCGATCAGTGAGTACTGCACGGGCTGCCCGTTCCCGTATTGATCCATCGCAACCATCGTGAGAAGCTGGTAGTTATATCTAATCAAAATAAAGACACAACCTGGTCAAAACCTGGTAACACGTAGCCAAAACCTGCAAATATAATACAGAGACTCACTGGTTGGTCTGATGCGTGCAGTCCATTTGAATAACTTCTGGGAATCTGTCCAGCATAGCGCGCATATGACCGCTCGAGAAGGATATCACACCAGTCTCACCGTGCGCGTTCTCATGCACGGAAGAAACATTCATTGGCGACTCCAAGTTGAAATTCACGACCGTCTCCGCCACTGCGTCGTCGTCGGATAGCTCAATTCCTAGTCATCAATGTCAATACAGTCAGTTTCACAGTCAACTAATGTCATCACAACGATAACTTGCCTTTCTTGTGCATCCGTGCAACCAGGTTTCGAACGTCGTCCATTGTGACCCGGTGGTTGGAGTTATGTAGTTGTAGATGCTTGAAGTCCCAGCGTCGGCGTCGACCAGCAGCTCAATGCCCGGCATCAGAGTAGAGCCGACGGGAACCTGGCGAATATCTGGATAAGACCTGTAGATACCGTCGGAAATGGGGTGGTTATGGCTGTAGACTTCGCGCTTCATGACGATGCCCCACGTTCCATCTCGGCGCATGACGACTTGAGCCAGCATCTGAAACGGACACTCCGTGCGGTGGAGCTTGTGCGACGTCCTCTTCCCTGTCGACCTCTCACGCTCCTTCCAGCCGTGTGTGCAGATATACTTGCGCTGATACGGCTCCCACTTGTCGGGCACGAGCGGAATCTCGGAGTCTTGAAGCCCTTGGAATCGAACCTGCTTACGCAAGTCTGCGTTGCGGCGACCGACGTGAATCACCTCCGCGATGACGATCTTCTGTCGCGTGGCCTCCATGTACTCCTGCAGGCTGACTTCAAGCAGAGACCATGAGTCATGCTGAGCCTTGAACGCTGGAACGTGGACCAGGTCTTCGTCTTCGACGTCGGAAACGGAGCGCTTCTTCCCTTGGTGCTGTCTGCCTTCGGTAGTTCCTTTCTTCTTTTTCTTCTTCTGCGCGCCCTCTTCTTCATCTTCTTCGCCTTCTCCATCTCCGTCGTCTTCTTCTTCTTCTGCATCTTCTTCATCCCCGTCGTCTTCTTCTTCATCTGCATCTTCTTCATCTCCGTCTTCTTCTTCTGCATCTTCTTCATCTCCGACGTCTTCTTCTGCATCTTCTTCATCTCCGACGTCTTCTTCTTCTTCTGCATCTTCGTCATCTTCGTCTTCTTCTTCTGCATCTTCGTCGCCTTCTTCTTCTTCTCCTTCTTCTTCTGCATCTTCGTCGTCCTGTTCGTCTTCTCCTTTGTCAGCATCTTCTTCTTCAACGGCCTCTTCTTCCTCTTCGACCTCGTTCTCGTCTTCCCCCTCATCGGCGTCATCACCAGTGGATGCAGCGCCTTTCGTGGTCACATGGGGGCCGAACTGCGAGGCCCGTGAGTCGCGGGCGTCTTGCAGCGCCTGTGATCGCTGTGATCTCGTGCGCGCGCTGACCACCTTCCTGCGCGCCTCTTCCTCCTGCCGCGCTCGCTCGGCCATCTGCGCCTTGATATGGGCCGTCTTGTGGGTGCGCGCCATGGTGATGGGGTCTCCAGGACCGAGCAACCGCCGCACGTCGAATGCCACGTGGCTGGATTTGGCCCCCTCGAATTGGTGGCTGTGAGGCAAAAGCTGAAATGACGGTAATAAAAAACGAAATATATTCTCCCTGGTCAATACCTGTATCCAAACCTGAAGAATACCTGATGTGTAAAACCTGGTCGGCAAGCTTGCCGATACAACTTCAAGAATATGGTGTAAGGCAAAATGCCAATTTGATGTCCACTGCCAGTTTGATGGCCAGACTAGTTTCTACCAATCTTCGCGATGTATCCATTTTACTATAGATTTGATTTGCCAAAAAGGAAACAGCTGGATTCAGGGTGAAAACCTGAAACACTTGATATTCGCGCACTCAAGTGACTGACTGTCATTCCGCGTGGCGACTTCCAAGTCAAAAGCCCCCCCCCCCCCCCCCTCCAGCCAAAGCAGCGCAGCGCCCTGCTCGAGCGTCGAAGCAGTCGACGATCTTGAGGTGCTCGAGGTGCGGGTGCGCCGTCGTTAACTGCGTAAGGAAGCGGCTGGACAGACCCAGGCACGACACGAGACTCAGCGACAGCAGTCGCACCTCCTCCTGCGTCTGCACGATATCGACGTCTTCGACGTCCAGGTCTTCCCACGACTCCGCCTCGTGCTTCATCAAGTGACCGCGAGAGAATTGCCACGCCATGCGGTGGTCCACCTCCGCTTCATCGAACAGTGGGGCCAGCGACTTCTCGTCCCGCACGAAGGCGATGGTAAGATGCTCCGTCGGCTGCAGCAGCAGCAACTTGACATTGCCGTCACTCATCGTCTTGAACGCCGTCTTGAACGCTGTCTTGAGCTCTGCAAGCCACGAGACCAACCAGGGCTCAAAAGAGGCGAAGAACGCTTGGGTGAACTCGCACGAGGAGCTGTAGAGGTCGAAGGACCGCGCGATCTCGTAGATGCATCTGTGCAGAACACCATCAGCGCCAATCAACCGTAAGCTACGGTGGGAGAAGGGTGGCTTCGTCGCTTCACGGAGCGCCACCCGTCCCTCACCCTACGTGCTTCTCAGTCTGTGTCTAAATGCCGTAATGAGGCTCTAGGTGTTGCAGCATTGGCCTGGAACTATGCATGCCTCAGCAGCAACCTCGTTGCTGGTTTTAGCAGCTGTGGGATTTCCCCTCTTTCGCGCGTGAATATGCACGCTAAGCTGGCGAACTTTGAGCGCAACGGGCTGCCTAACTGGCACCGTGATGCAGCTTGGCTTCAGGTTTGCCACATTGTGCGGCGGGAGATTTTAGTGCTGCCAGCGCGAGCCACCCGTTGATCAGACGGAGATCATGACGGAAGCATGGGGTGTAGGTTGTAGGACGTAATAAACTCAGCTAAGTGGTGAGCATCTGTCAATATGACTAGCGAGAGGTTCGAGTTCCCCTAGCCCTGACTTGACCCGTCGGCATCGGGCAGGTTCGTCTCACATAGTGAAATCCAGTCTAAAGATGGACATCAAACTGGCAAGAGCGTCAATCCGATGCATCACACTGTCAGCCTCCAAGAGCTGTCAAAACTGCATGACTTAATGCATAAAAAATCACAAAAATTCGCCTGTGTCTCCTCTTTTCAACGGTACCAATAGCTCGGCAAAACGACCGTTGCCCGCCAAGTTATAGACTTCTTTGTGCGGGTCACTCAACATGGACATCAAATTGGCATTTTGCCTTATGAATAATGAGATCTCAAATACGGTAGCAACAACCTTGTTTATTCTGCGATCTGTTCGGTTCACTTAACAAAGCCGTGCTGCGCCCGGGGAAGCTCTGGATTTTGCATGGGTCCTATAGGATATGTTTTGGAAGTTTTGAGTCTGTAGTAGTAATACTAGGGCTCGTAGCATAGGATAGCAACGATAACGAAGAGTGTATTGTTCAAAGCCTTTACTCGTTTTCTTCGACGAGAAGCTCACAACTCGTATGGAACTTTACTACAGGAAAACTAGATTGAAGAGAGCAAGAAGAAATGCGTCTCCGTTGTGCGTTCTCGCATCGACTAAACCCGATGGTAGTCGTGAAATTGATTCGTTTTTTAGCTGCTTTGAAAGTGCTACACGAGATGGCGAAATCTGTTGTTTTCGCACTTGTGAGAAGTAAAGCAAAATGCAGAATGACTGAATTAGAAAAGCTTAAACGCAAAGAAACCTGCTCGACTAGTCCTGGAGCACCCTTGCAGTTGAAGATGAAGTTCTGCAACTGCAAGGTGTGCCTGATCGTCGGACACTGGCCTGACCGTCGTACGCTGTCCTCGGCACGCGCGTAAAGTCCTTGGCCGCCGAGCTGGTTTTACTTGTCGCCCTGCAGGATATCCTCGTTGAAGTTGCAGCTGCAGGTGGCGGGCTTCAACCTCGGTAGCAGCAGCTGCTGGAGCCAGCTGGCGACAACACCACCCTCCTGAAGGGCTCAATTACGGAGCAACGCCGTCAACTCCAACCCCGAAGCGAGCTTCTTGGTTTTGGCTGTTCGGCGGTGAGCGCGAATGAAATTTTTCACCATCACCGGTACATCTTCCAGTAGCGTAACAGCGGGTTCCCAGGAATCCTCTGCACTGGAAAGTCCACGCCAGTTGACCAAGAGCTCAAAGCGTTTGTCCGCATCACTGTAGCGTGAATCCAGGATCTGAGCAACGACGTGACCCTCACTGTTATGGGCGATGTGGTGAAGCAGCTCCTCGGTGACGTTCAAAGTGGCGTCGCTGTAGAACTTGAGTCTTGATGCGTGAACTTCACGCTCGTCGCCGGTGAGTAGGTTTTTCACCGCGAAAATCCATGCGGACACAGCCTTCGTGACTTGAGCCGGACCGCACCATTTCACACGGAGCTTTGTACGCGTGTGTGCCCAGACATCCGCGTAGAGAACATAGTCGCCGATGTCATATTGCGCCATTGACATGCCGGTAGTGCGAGCATGTTTCCGCCCTTGAGCACGAGCAGCCCGACTTGCTTTAGCGACGGACTTGTGCATGTTGTCCAGGGCCTCACGCAGCGCCTCGAAGTCCGATTTACGTGTCGCCGTGAGATTGGGCAGAGTCGTGGGCTCGAGCGGTGTCGGCAGGGAGATGGCGTCCAGCGGCGACATAGCAGGGATCCCGGTCATGACTGTCACCGGGGCATGATTCGCGAGAGATTTCGCCGGCGTGTGATTAAGCGCGAGCTGCACCACCTTGGTCAGGCGGGGCCAATCCCGTGTAGATAGGCGCCATTCTGAAAGTAGAGACCGAAAGCAGCGCAGAGTTTCGCGCATCACCACCTCCACCGTGCCATTAGCCCATGGACAACGGGCGGTGGTGAAATGGTGGTGGGCTCCCAGGGAGTGTTGCAAAGACTGGATCACCTCATTTTTGAAATGAGTGCCTTGGTCGCTGACCCACGATAGGCAAACCCCAAAAGCAGCAAACCAATCCATGAGGCATGTGTAGGTCGTATCCGCTGTGGCATCAGGAACGGCGAAAAACCAAACATACTTGGAGGCGTCGTCCTTGATCACCAGAATGTACATGTCGTCGGTGGTAGATGCTCCCATGTAGAGATAGTACCAGTGTATGAGCTCATTAGGACGCTCAGCATGCATCGCTTCCCCGAGAGGTCGGGGGATCGGGGGACCACCGACGACACTGACACAATGGAGACAACGACGCACGAAATATTCCACGTCGGTAGCGAGATCCGTCCACCAAAAACGCTTGGAGATGGCCCCCAGCGTAGTGTCGAGGCCGCGATGGCCCGCAACACCAAAATGACCCACAATACAAATACGGAGCTGGAGAGATCCGGCCGCTGCAGGAATCCAAATTGGCCCGGCATCGAGCCGAACGATGCCCTGTGGGTCGGCATGCAGCTCCAGGTCCTGTGGACGTTCGGCACCCTGCTGACAAGTGAGCACCTCAGACATCGTCGGCCACTTGAACTCGTCGTTGAACGTGGGCGAGTACTCGTACGGAATTGTGTGAACGGCACATATTTTCGGCAAACTAGAGCCCCAGCGAGAAAGTAAATCCGCCCAAACGTTTTCATCACCCGCGATGTCACAAATGTCATAGTCGTAAGCCAGGAGTAAAAGCGCCCAACGTTGGAGTTTGTCAGCAGTGTACTTCGGTACGGCAGATAGCACACTGGTTGGGTTGAAAATGAACCTCAGATTGCGGTGATCTGTGTAGAGCGTGAATCCTCCTGGTCGATGCAACAGATAGTCAGCGCGCTGGCAGGTGGCAATGATGGAGTACGCCTCCTTCTCGACAATTGCCCACGACCGGGCCGCTCCCGAAAACGTTCCACTGAGAAACATTAAAGGTTCGTGGTGTTGTTCGGAGAACATGCGCGCCGTGTGATCTTGCGGAATCTGAGTGATAATTGCTCCCCAGTGTGATTCACTTGCATCCGTAAAAACGGAGAGACGGTAATCCGGCTTGACATGAGCCAGCTCGACAGCATTTCCCAGGGCTTGTTTGCAAGCTTGTAGGCAAGTCGTGTGAACGTCCGTCCAGCCAACATCAGTCAGCTTCACGTGAGTGACCTGACGGCGAGTGCGTCCACCGGCACCCTTGTAGACCACCTCCATAAGATCAACGAGTGGCTGAGTGAGCTTGTTGTGGCCAGGAATGGACATCCTCATCCACCCGAGTGCACACACGAACTGCTGGAGATCTTGACCTGTCACCGGAGCGCTTAAGGCCTGAAGGGCTGAGATCCGGCCAGGATCGTGGCGAACACCAGTCTTCGACACCACGCGTCCGCACCATCGGGCATGGGTTCAATTTCAAGCCCTTTGTAGCACACACCTTTAAGACACCCCGCAGGAGCTTGAGCAATCCCTCCTCGGACTTGGCGTAACCGAGTAAGTCATCCAGCCAAATCAGCAACCCGTTATAGAGAAATTCCTCGAACATCTCCTGCACGGTGGCCTGACAGTAGGCGACACTGTCGGAGCCGCCCATAAGCACCCGAGTGGGCGTGAAAATGCCCATGTCCGTCAGAAACGAAAACAGCTCCTGGCACTCGAGCGACAAAAGGAATTGCCAGTATCCCTTGAAAAAGTCCAAAAGAAAATACAGCTCCGAGTCCGTAAGGTAATCCATGATGACCTCGAGAATTGGCATCGGCCAAATCATCCGCAGGGTTTGAGCGTTCACCCGGCGGACATCTACTGTCATACGAAAATCCCCTGGCTCCACTTTCTTGACGATCAAAGGCGGCGAGCACCACTTGCTGTGAGGATTGCGGTAGCAGAGTCCTGCATCTATCAGTTCTTGAACGTGTTTCTTCATAAATGCTCGGTGCTCTGGAGCATAGCGGCGAGCCTTACAGCGCACAGGTACTGCGTCCGGCTTCAAGGTTACCTTGAGGGGGGGGCATGTCAACGGGTGGGTCTCGACCGAGCTTGATCCTGAAGACGTCACGATATTCAGACAGCAGCTCCGCTAACTTCGCTCGAAATTCAGCACTGCAGCCCAGGTTTGCGGCTTCGTCGAGCTTTCCTTCGAGAATACTCCACTCAAGCGCACGCGTCTCCTCACGGTCCTGAGTAACATCGATATCGGGGAAGCAACGCTGCTCCTCGTCCGGCTGTAGCTCCTTCTCCTCAGGCGTAGGCTCTGGATGAATGGTTGTAGCAGCCGCGTATGCCAATACGCTGCGCACGCCGGGTGGCGCCACGTCTTCGTCCATGTCATAAACGTCTCTGATGCTCCGTGCTTGGTCCAAAAGCGCTTGAGCATTGTACCCCAGCCGCTCCATGACACCTTCACTAAGCAAGATATCGCCCATTCCTGGCGGAAGACCGTCTGATACGACCCAGCAGGTAAGGTTCTTGAGCGTTAACCCTCCATTAATTGTGTCGAAACGGAGGTCCAACTTGACTTCCTGCTTGATAACCATCGGTGCAGCAGCGATTCCCTTGATGGACTCCCATTGCTGGAGGTCCCGGCACGGCAACCACTGACCCTTCGCTCTGAGCTCCTGTAGCAGGTGAGGTGTTACTACCGATACTTCGGCTCCGCTGTCAGGTTTCGCCCAAGCTGCCAACACCCCGTTCACCTGGCATGCTAGCGAACCAGTCTTCTGGCCAGCACTGTCCTCAGGCATGGTTTGTACCGGCTGGTCCGGGACGAGTACAACGGCACCCACTGGTTTGGGCGCTTTGCGATTCTTGTCGTACAGCTCCTTTGCTTCTGTCGCACTTGCCAGTGGGCACTGAAACACACCGTGAGTCAAGTCGCCACACTTGAAGCACTTGCGCTGCTGGCCCGGAGTAGACGACTTCTTAGCGCCTTGAAGCTTGGCGCCGGCGCTGCCAGGGCCCGATCCCACTGCGCTCGGCTTAGGTCCAGGCCACACTGCTGCTGCTCCAGCCCTCGGCGACTGGAATCGCGCGTTGTTGCGTGACGCATTGCTTGGCTTTGACTGCTGGTGGGCCTGGCTTCCGTCAGCGCCTGTCGTCCGCTGGATTGCCGACTCGAAGATCAGGAATGCAGACACCCGCGACCTGAGCCAATCCAAGAAGACCTTGACAGATTTCTTTGTCGACTTGTGCATAGTGCGCTTCAACTCCGTTATGACCGTCTGCTTGAGCGCGGGCGGTTTCAGCGCCGCACACAGAAATTCTACCGCCATCTTGGGCTCTTCGAGCGGGAAGTCGTCCATATCCTGGGCATCCAGGATTTCATTGAAGTCGGTCACTAGCTTCATCACTCGGGACTCAGCGTCTGGAAGCGTAGTGTTCATGGACAAAGAGCGCATGGCTTGTGCGAGTCGTGCGTGATCCAGAACTTCCGGGCGCCTAGCCGCTAAAAAGTACGCCTTCCAGTCTTCCTCAGTAATTTCCGACTCGGGCTTTCCCAGCTCGTACATGCAGATACGAATCAGCGTCCGGTGCTCAATACAGGCACTCAGGGGCATCACAAACACTCGCCCATACGCCCCCTGGTTCAGGGCCGTTACCCGTCGCTTGTAGATCAAGTAACTGTCCATGAAAGCCTTCTTCTCTTTCTTCGTGGAGCCGCGGTACACAGGAGGCACGGGCATGTTCGAACCCGTGGCCACCGTGATTGTCGGTTCATTTCGATTCTCACTAGCGTCTCCGTCGACCATGGGCTCGTCACCGTCGCGCTCGCGACCGCCCTGGCCTGCACTCCTAGCGAACCATCCCCAGCGACTTTGCCCACGGGGGGAGAGAACCTCTTCCTTCAAATCCTCGATCTGACGACCTTGGTGTCCAACTGTTTCTGCGGCCTCCCGCATCAACTGGTACTGTTGCACCAGAGCCTTCTGCTGCTCCTCCAGCTGTGCGCTTAGGGCAGCTTGCTTGGTGTTCAGCTCCACTTGGTTCTCGTACTGCTGTTGCAGATACTCTGTCGTCTTCGCAGCCAGCGCCTCCTGTTGCTGCTGGAACCGGTTGAGTTGCTCAAGGGTAAGTTGCTGGACAACCTCCGCCTTCTTGGCCACTTGCTCGACCTTCTGCTCAGACTCCGCTTGGAGGCTTCGTGCCAGCGACGACTCGAACGTTCTTGTCTGACGCTGCGCCACGACCACGTCTTCCACTCTCACTCGAGGTGAATCAGCGCCTCCATAGCCAGGTCACGGCTCCCGTGGTCTGGACTGCTCATCGCTTCCGCTTCGCAGCGCGAAGTGAGCTAAAGAATTCTTTGTTGTTTTCGCACTTGTGAGAAGTAAAGCAAAATGCAGAATGACTGAATTAGAAAAGCTTAAACGCAAAGAAACCTGCTCGACTAGTCCTGGAGCACCCTTGCAGTTGAAGATGAAGTTCTGCAACTGCAAGGTGTGCCTGATCGTCGGACACTGGCCTGACCGTCGTACGCTGTCCTCGGCACGCGCGTAAAGTCCTTGGCCGCCGAGCTGGTTTTACTTGTCGCCCTGCAGGATATCCTCGTTGAAGTTGCAGCTGCAGGTGGCGGGCTTCAACCTCGGTAGCAGCAGCTGCTGGAGCCAGCTGGCGACAACAAAATCTGAAGAAGGCACGGTCGATGGAGATCGGAACTCCATGACGTTGCACGTGAGCGTGCTTGTCTCTGAAGACGTACTCGACCTGCCCGAGCTCTTCATTGAGCTCCGAGGTGGCGCCACGGCGTGGGTCCCTTCATACACCATGTTCGCGTCCGTCGTGATGCGATCCGTCTGCAGCACCTTGATGATGTCGAGTGAGACGTTGAGCGAAATGGACACAAGGTTGTTGTAGAGGATGGCCACGTTTGGGCTCTGCTTGGCGAGTCCGATCGCACTCGCCAAGCAGAGCCTCGTTTAGGGTCCTACAAAAGTATTACTTGAAGAGTACTAACTATTACTGAGCTGATGATATTACTAATGTAACACTCATATTGAATACCGCGCTACACTAGCCAAGCGCCACCGCTACGCGGTGGTGGTTTTCTTATTAGTTGGAGCCGCTCAGCTCACTACGCTCGCCTCACTACTTCAATCAGGCTGCCTACGCTCCGCTACGGCAGTGGCGCTCCCCGTTCCGCTCGCCTGCGGCCTCGCTGCACTACTCACCCAATGGTTCTGCGAGGCCGCCTTCGCTGCGCTCGGCAGCTGCCAATTATTATTGTCCAGTGAAGGCCGCCTTCGCTGCGCTCGGCAGCACTATTTGTACCCAATTAAGGACGTTCTTCATTAATGCCCAATGTATGTCGTAGAGCGTCAATTTCGGCCAATCGGAATTCAGGTGATCGGTCCGTTACGGACGGACAGCGTTGCTCTGATTGATGCTTTAGACTAGCCGAGCGCCGCCCGCTTCGCGGGCGGTGGTTGTGTGGTTGATCCCAACCCGTTCCGCTCGCTGTTCCAGCTCGCTTCACTACTATGTTGGGGCCCGCCATCGCTTCGCTACGGCTGAGGAAGATCAATATTTAGTCGATTATGATATGGTGCAGTCATTGCAATACAATGCCAAGGTGACTGCATTCGTTGGAAGAGGGGTAAAACCCAAGCGAAGGTGTCGAGTTTACCCGAAAAACCCAAGCGAAGGTCCTCTGGTCGAATATTTTATGGCATGGTTAAATGTAGTGTGTATTAACGAATGTGAAATATGCAAAGTTTGGTACCTACTACCCCCTTAAGTCGTGTCGAATATCTGTCTGTACACGATGTTATCGGTGTACACTCCGTCGTCCTCTTCCAGCTGTGGGTACTCGATCAACGCCTTGAACTTGGATCTGGACGTAACGCGCGACAGCGCCACATATAGCTGTCCGTGGGAGAAGCAGGGTGTTGCCAAATACAACCCCAAGTTCTGGACCGTTTGACCTTGGGCTTTGTTGATAGTCATGGCAAACGCAGGTACCACCGGAAACTGCTTACGCCGCAAGCGGAACGGAGAATCTCGCGAATCGCCGTCGCTCAGGAAGACGATCCTCGGAACAAGAACATGTTGGCCTTGGCGCTCGCCAGTCATGATGGTCGCAGGAATTACGTGGGGCTTGAGCTTGACAACCCGTAGTCGCGTTCCGTTGCAGAGCCCCAAGTCGGGATTCAGATTCCTCATCATCATAATTGGGGCGCCTTCCTTCAATGTCAGCTTGTGTGGAGGGATACCGTTGATGTTGACTGTATGCAACACCTCGGGCTCGAAGAAGTTCCCCTCGTTGTCGTCGTCTACCGAGTCGACGGACAGGTATTCGTGCGAGTCCCCAGAGAGGCGCTGTGATACGGCTTCATTGATGCGTTGTACCACCGCATTGGTCGTCGTCAAGATTGTCCGGTCGGCAAAATACTCGTCCGTCGCAATGTCCGGGTTGTTGATATCGGCGTACATGACATCAATAATGTTTTTGAGGCCTCTTGGCACGGCTCCGGGTAGGATGTCTTCGTCTTCGTCCATGTCTTGATCGGGCTCCGTGTTGTCAATAAGCATATCCCGCGGTATTTTCACGAAGTCCTTACCAAGCGACCTATTGACTTCGTGTCTCCCCTCTCCCACTTGGAGGAGAAACTCTGAGAACGCAGCAAGTTCAGCGGATGTACTCTCACTCCTGGCAGATTGTACGCGCATGTTTTCCGTGAGATGAACTTGCTTGAAGTGCGACCACAGCGACGAAGACTTAAGGCAAGCGTCGATAGTTTCCGCTGGCGTCCCGCGCACTACCACCGGCAATATTTGGCGGAAGTCGCCCGAAAGTACGAACACTTTTCCTCCAAACGGTTCTTGGTCGTTGTCCATGATATCGCGAAGAGTCCGATCCACAGCCTCAAAAGCGTGCCGGTGTGTCATAGGAGCTTCATCCCAGATTACCAAACTGGCCCTCTGAATCAGCGTCTTCAAGTTCGATTGCTTGTAAATCGCACACGTCGACTTGTCGTTCAATTTGAGAGGTATTCTGAACGTCGAATGCGCCGTTCGCCCACCCATTAGCAATAGGGAGGCTATTCCACTTGAAGCCACAGCAATCGCGATCTTCCCCGACAGGCGCACCTTTGCCAGGATATGCCGCAGCAGTGTGGATTTTCCAGTGCCCCCGGGACCGTCGATAAAGAACACTTTTTCACCCACAGCCGACCCGTCGACTGCTTGAAGGATTTCGTCGTAAATAGCTCGCTGTCCATCGTTGAGTTGATTTTCCTGGTCGACAATAGATTGCAGAGTGGACTGGTCGTACCCCTCCAGTTCGCGTCGAAGAAGACTGTTTCGCAACAGTGAATCCAGTACCAGCTCCGGGTACTGATGCAGCTGGGGAAGATCGTCGAAGTCGGCCACTTTATACCCGTTAATTTGGAGTAAGTCGTGCAGGCTCTTCAGCGTCTTGAACTGAATCAAGTCTTCTTTCTCCTGACCTTGCAAAGCCCGGTAGGTATGCGCGTAGTCTTCAGAAAGGTCGTCGTAGAACTGATCCCACAGTTGTCGAACCTCCGAAACTTGGGAATATACGATAATGGTCGCGAAAAGCTGTCGGAGCTCGTACGGCTTCTTAAAAGCTGCGGCTTCCGTCATGCAGGCAACCCATTCCGCGTCATCCTCGAGATAACCCAATTTCAGTGCTGCCTCGCGGTACGTCTCGTAAATAACTCCGTCTACAGTCCGAAGTTTCTCAAAGGATTGCGGACCCTTGCGGTGGCACAGCAATACACGCATGTAGAACTTGTTCATATCCCGTGGAGACACGTGAACCATCCGCCCAATCGCCGCTTGAAACCTTTTGCGACGAACCCACCTTTTTGTTTTGGCGTCCCAACGAAACTTCTTGGGGATGTCTTGGTACACCATAGTTTTTGCCTCTTGGTTCTCCGGGGCCTCGCTCGCGCACAATTCAAAGAAGCGGGTCAGCATTGTGTGGCGACCACGCGTGAGCACTTGGTCCGGGTTGTCGCTGGAGCGGAACGTCACCAGTTGCTCGTTCTCCAGGTGGATGGTCAACTGAACGATAGAGTGCGTCTTGCCTTGGACTGAAAAATCGAGAAGTCGCATACACGCTTCAACCGGAGATATGTACCTGGCGTTCAAGTACCGTAAGATCTCGTTGGGCTCAATCATTGCGCGGTGCGACTCCCCGCGAACGGTTTCCACTGTGATGACAGCCTTGTCGGAACCCTTGTAGACATACTTGTATAGGTATTTGACCGCTGTAAGAGCCGTGCATACCTCCACGTTGATGTGGCAGTTGTACTTCTGCGAAAGGTACGGGTTATACGGAACCACCCACTGGTTGATCGTGGCATTGTCGTACTCCCTTCCTTTGAATTTCAGGACACCTGGTGGTCGTCGTCGGCGTCTGTAGACAGGAAACCCGTTAACATTTCCTTGTGTAACCTCCACCAACGGCTTCGGGTATCCCTTGGTGCACTTTCCGTCCTTCATGCATGGGCTGTTGGGGTTTGCCGCACCGCATGGACCATGCATCATGCTCGTGAGGATGGTTTCATACAGCTGCGGATTGAGCTCTGCATCCGGAAGCTCTGCAGGCACCAACTTGTCAATGATCTCCCTTCTGCGCGGTTTATCCTCGTCGGCGAGGATGACCAAGATGTGCGCATGGGGAAGACCCCGCTTCTGGAACTCCACGACGTAGATTCGCGCCATGACGCGGCCCAAAACACCTTCATCCAAGTCCTTGAGCAGCTCCGCCAGTTTCTGCTGCCATACGCGGGCGACGATGTCCGGGCGGTCCTGAGCACTTTGGTTTGGCTCTGGTATCTTCTCTTCAATCTCCTCCCAGGTCGGATTACACGTCATGGTAACGAAGACATCCGGTTTTCCGTATTCGCGCACGATAGCCATAGAGTCTTGATAAGACTTGTACATGGCGCGTGGGCTCCCCGAATGCGTGGAAGGAAGGACGATGCGCTTGCCGATTTGGTTGAGGAAGTGGTCCGGGCGTCGCTGATCTCCGTCTGGATGCTGTAATGTACCCGTTTCGCGGTCGTATTCCGTCAGAAGACCCTCCCCCTCATTCAGAACTGTCGTGGCTTCATTGAGAAGGGCATCTTGTACCCCTCTGTACTGGTCAGCGCGTAGCTCAGCTTGGTGGGAAGCAATCCATCGCAGTTGCTCTTGTTCACACTTGGCGCGCTGGTCCACGCAGTACTGCTGAAATAACCGCCCTCCTTGGTGCAGCGCCGACTCATCATCGACTTTTTGGAACAACCGGTACGCTACGTGCTCACGGAGGGACATCTCGCGTTTACTCCTTCGTTCGATGTTGTCCGCGTACTCATCTGTGAATGTCCAGCCCAATTCTCCATGCGGAAGTAGTAGTGGGTACTGCAGCGGGTCGTACATGGGGTTCGTCTCGAAGAGGCGCAGCAAACTGTGGTCTTTAGCCCACAGAAGAATATCGCGTGGGCTGTCTAAGTTGCCGTCTTCGATGAGCGTCGCACCAACTTCCGACACCGTAGGAAGGTTGTGTGTTCGCGGGTTCGACTTCTTTTCATGAAGTCGGTACACCAAGTCAACCACATCCTTTCCCTCTGCCCGGTCGGCACGAAGCTTCTCTGCGTAGTTGAGAAATTGCTGCGCGAACGGATTATGCTCGGCCATCATTTGCTCGATGTCCAGAAGCGTTCCGGACTCAAGGTCGGCAAAGATACCCCTACGTCGCTCCGCACGTTGCTGCATGTCGGGATCGACGATGTAGATTTGGGCGAACTTGGGTGGCACGGGTTCATTGGTGAACCGATCGATCCGAGGAAGCAGAGAGGCGAGATAGTGGCCCATGGCTCCTTGGATACGGTACGTGTACACGCCGTGTTGGCCGGCAACACTCTCATCTTGATTCACGTCTCGGAAGGCGGACCTGTTGCTACAGGAAGCACCAATGGAGGTAAACGCGAAGACTTGGTTGTAAGCTCGAATCTGGCGACGAAACTCGGCGTCTTCGTACAGCTGGAGCAGTCGCGGTGGTGCAGGTTTTAGCGGAGGCAACTGAACTGCACCTTTCAAGCAGCAGGCGTTCTTTGACTCCGCAGGCCATTTCCAGGCGTTGCAATGCGGACACACTGTAGTTCGAGGCAGTCTGTGACGTCCGTTGACGATGTTGGGGCCGCTGAGCATGGAGACCCGGAAATTCGCCTGATTTGCAAGGGCGTGGCCGCGACGCACAGTGCTACGACGAATACGTTCTCGTTGCGGAGCATCGATTTGCTCTTCCTCGTCTCGAGCCTCTCGAAGCGACGCTTGGTACTCACGACTGGCCGCCCGCTCAGCTTCAACTTCTTCTTGAGTTTGGTGAACGCGTCGGTCTTCTTGACGAATGCGCTCGCGCTCCTGTCGCGCTTCCCGTTCCGCAGTGGACTCAAGCTCACGGCGTTCTTCTATTCGCAAACGTTCGGTTTCATGTACTACGCGTCGATCCTGCTCCGGTCGGATAGCTCTTGAATCCGCCTGGTGAACACGATTTTGAGCACGCACTGAGTCCCTCTCGGACTCCGACAGAAGAGCCCTTCGAGCACGCCGACGTTCCGCCTCGTTACGCCTCCCACGCTCACGCTGCGACATTGTCAAGTTTGCCCGTCTGATACGGGCTCTCTCTCGGTCTCGAGCGCGATTTCGTTCTTGTTGTGATGCCGTCATAGCTGCGCGCCGTCTGCGGGCCTGCTCAGCATTGACCGCGCGACGATGCATCTCCATGTCACCGGGACCCGCTGCAGGAGCGACCGGGATAGATTCCTCTGTAGCTGGATGGTCACTGCGAACTGCTGGAGGTTCTTCAACCACGTCAACGGCGGCGACGCTCGTCACTACAGATGTAGTAGTTACTTCTTCACCGACGTTAAGCGCTTGAAACTCTTTGTTTAAGTTGCAACGCTTCCGACGTCGCCGCGCCTGGCGACGCTTTTTAGCCGCGGGTTCCTCTGGGGCAGCCGGGGTCGCGTTCAGTCGCTCGTTATCGCGCAAGGCTTCTTCGATCTCCTCGCGCGTTCTTTTCCTTTTGGTTCGAGTCATAGTTATCTGCGTACACGCAACAAAGTTACATGACGCGTTAGACATAAAGTCTAAGTACACTGTAGCCGAATCCTGAGTAGTGTACGCGCGCCCCCGCCGCGGACACAGAGACGCATATAGGTGCGTCCACCTAAAGCGCCGGTCCCATACACGACCCTTGGCCCGGAGATGAGGCAGGTCACCCGGCTTCGCCGAGATCTGCCCCATTTACCCCGGATTGGTATGAGATTTCCCACGCCGCTGACGGGCGAACGTGGGCACCTCAAGGTCGCGGCTCCCAGGAGCGGACGATGCGGCAAGGGCACGCGTGTTCATATTACGGCGGCGGGTGCCAGCTGCAGTCTTTTTTATCATCATAAAATGGGTATTTCTACCCACTTTAGAGAAAGTAACGGTCAGTATAGTGGAAAGCTGCAGTACCCAAATACCATTCACCACAGGTAGCCGTAACCTGGGCTGCAAGCAAATGTGCAATGTTGCAGATTCGGGACGGCCTGACTGGCATCTACGCGCCACGGGGTAGTCTCGACTACATGGTCGTGTCGTGGCACCCACTGCAACACCCCCGTGGCCCCACAAAAGTAGGCACCAGGCCGCCCTTAATCTCACACTATAATACCTCGACTGCCCTGAAGGTACCAGTTATCCCAACAGGCGGAACTCCCGAAGCCGACATTTGTATTTTAAGTAGGAAACTATGTAGCTAAGCGTACCTTTGTCCGTGTGCGGCGCTCGCGTCCTGTGGGGTCTGTAACAGCGCCCGCCGCTCGCGCGCTTCCTCGCTCCGCCGGGGTCGGAATCAAAAAAGAAAATGTGAATGCGAATCTGAAATCAGCCGGTTTGTGTGGGTCACATCAAGGCTAATCATACTTGTCACGCACTGCTATTTTTGTAATTTTTGTATATTAGAAGCCAGTCTGGGGGATGGTGTGATGCAGTAGCATAGGTGAGTAATAAGTAGCCGGGCGGCTGCGCACCATATGCGACAGGAAAGGCCAAGTCTGTAAGACAGGGACCCCTACCGACACCCTGACCAACAAACAAAGCTCGTACTCTGTTAGTTGTTTAGGACTAGCCGAGCGCCGCCCGCTTCGCGGGCGGTAGTTGTGTTGTTGATCCCGACCCGTTCCGCTCGCTGTTCCAGCTCGCTTCACTACTCCATTTATGTTTCATCCCAACCCGTTTCGCTCGCTGTTCCAGCTCGCTTCGCTACTGGACATGTACCAGCATTTACCTTGCTCATAACAAAACGTACGCTATTCTAGAAACGCTGGGAGCTCGTAGTGTCGCTATCTATCCGCCATCTCTACACTTGGATCGGCTAAGTCATCGTTATGATCTGTACATGTTTAGTCGGGACTCGTTCCACTCGTGGCTTTTAATTCGCTTCACTACTGAATCAAAGTTTAGTTTTAATCCGTTCCACTCGCTGTTCCAGCTCGCTTCACTACTGGGTCAATATTCTACTTCGTCTGTAAACGCTCTCTACATGTCACAAATAATATATCCGCCTATGTTCGCTCACGCGAGTGACTATTCTTGTGGTAGTGTCATATGCTTTGGTATCTGGTGACTTGTATAAGTAGTTATTACAGCTATGTCGTCACTATGATTACATGCATAGCTTCCCGAGCGTCTTCGCTCTCAATCTATATATATCCCGGCCTAGGACTTGTCACTACTAAGTCGTATGTATGACAGGACTGTATTCACTGTCAACCCGTTTCGCTCGCTGTTCCAGCTCGCTATACTACTGCGTCTTCGTTCCCCAACGATGGTCTATTCATACCTCTATCAACGCATGCTACCATTTGTATCGTATAAATTGAAATTGGACGTGCTCTACGCGGAAATTTATCGCGCGTATTATTTTGGTGGCTATCGCTATCTCTCTGTACCGCAGTAAAGTAGCCGTTTCAGTCAAAACGCATTTGGGGTACTATCGTCCAATTATATGCAAGCAAATGTAAAAATACTTTGTATTAACCAATAGGACAACACTGCTTCAATGTGGTGCCGGTAGTGATGCATACGAACCCAGCTCCCACACACCAATGCGTTAATACTATCATAGGCCAGGGTGCAGCTACTATGGTACCCGGGTGAGCGCAGGGGCAGCGCCCGTCGAGCACGTGACACCGTGAGCCCGGGAAGAGGCGATGATCACATTTTGTCCGAGTTGACAACGCTAAGTGCGATTGGTGTAGTCCACACAAAACATATATTAGCGAATGGGGGCCGCCTTCGCTGCGCTCGGCAGCTTAAAGACCAGGCCGCCCTAAATCGCCCTAAAGGCCCAACAGGCGGAACTCCCGAAACCGAAATTTGTATTTTAAGTAGGAAACTATGTAGCTAAGCGTACCTTCGTTCCTGTGCGGCGCTCGCGTCCTGTGGGGACCGTTACAGCGCCCGCCGCTCACGCGCTTCCTCGCTCCGCCGGGGTCGGAATCAAAAAAGAAAATGTGAATGCGAATCTGAAATCAGCCGGTTTGTGTGGGCCACATCAAGGCTAATCATACTTGTCACGCACTGCTATTTTTGTAATTTTTGTATATTAGAAGCCAGTCTGGGGGATGGTGTGATGCAGTAGCATAGGTGAGTAATAAGTAGCCGGGCGGCTGCGCACCATATGCGACAGGAAAGGCCAAGTCTGTAAGACAGGGACCCCTACCGACACCCTGACCAACAAACAAAGCTCGTACTCTGTTAGTTGTTTAGGACTAGCCGAGCGCCGCCCGCTTCGCGGGCGGTAGTTGTGTTGTTGATCCCGACCCGTTCCGCTCGCTGTTCCAGCTCGCTTCACTACTCCATTTATGTTTCATCCCAACCCGTTTCGCTCGCTGTTCCAGCTCGCTTCGCTACTGGACATGTACCAGCATTTACCTTGCTCATAACAAAACGTACGCTATTCTAGAAACGCTGGGAGCTCGTAGTGTCGCTATCTATCCGCCATCTCTACACTTGGATCGGCTAAGTCATCGTTATGATCTGTACATGTTTAGTCGGGACTCGTTCCACTCGTGGCTTTTAATTCGCTTCACTACTGAATCAAAGTTTAGTTTTAATCCGTTCCACTCGCTGTTCCAGCTCGCTTCACTACTGGGTCAATATTCTACTTCGTCTGTAAACGCTCTCTACATGTCACAAATAATATATCCGCCTATGTTCGCTCACGCGAGTGACTATTCTTGTGGTAGTGTCATATGCTTTGGTATCTGGTGACTTGTATAAGTAGTTATTACAGCTATGTCGTCACTATGATTACATGCATAGCTTCCCGAGCGTCTTCGCTCTCAATCTATATATATCCCGGCCTAGGACTTGTCACTACTAAGTCGTATGTATGACAGGACTGTATTCACTGTCAACCCGTTTCGCTCGCTGTTCCAGCTCGCTATACTACTGCGTCTTCGTTCCCCAACGATGGTCTATTCATACCTCTATCAACGCATGCTACCATTTGTATCGTATAAATTGAAATTGGACGTGCTCTACGCGGAAATTTATCGCGCGTATTATTTTGGTGGCTATCGCTATCTCTCTGTACCGCAGTAAAGTAGCCGTTTCAGTCAAAACGCATTTGGGGTACTATCGTCCAATTATATGCAAGCAAATGTAAAAAATACTTTGTATTAACCAATAGGACAACACTGCTTCAATGTGGTGCCGGTAGTGATGCATACGAACCCAGCTCCCACACACCAATGCGTTAATACTATCATAGGCCAGGGTGCAGCTACTATGGTACCCGGGTGAGCGCAGGGGCAGCGCCCGTCGAGCACGTGACACCGTGAGCCCGGGAAGAGGCGATGATCACATTTTGTCCGAGTTGACAACGCTAAGTGCGATTGGTGTAGTCCACACAAAACATATATTAGCGAATGGGGGCCGCCTTCGCTGCGCTCGGCAGCTTAAAGACCAGGCCGCCCTAAATCGCCCTAAAGGCCCAACAGGCGGAACTCCCGAAACCGAAATTTGTATTTTAAGTAGGAAACTATGTAGCTAAGCGTACCTTCGTTCCTGTGCGGCGCTCGCGTCCTGTGGGGACCGTTACAGCGCCCGCCGCTCACGCGCTTCCTCGCTCCGCCGGGGTCGGAATCAAAAAAGAAAATGTGAATGCGAATCTGAAATCAGCCGGTTTGTGTGGGCCACATCAAGGCTAATCATACTTGTCACGCACTGCTATTTTTGTAATTTTTGTATATTAGAAGCCAGTCTGGGGGATGGTGTGATGCAGTAGCATAGGTGAGTAATAAGTAGCCGGGCGGCTGCGCACCATATGCGACAGGAAAGGCCAAGTCTGTAAGACAGGGACCCCTACCGACACCCTGACCAACAAACAAAGCTCGTACTCTGTTAGTTGTTTAGGACTAGCCGAGCGCCGCCCGCTTCGCGGGCGGTAGTTGTGTTGTTGATCCCGACCCGTTCCGCTCGCTGTTCCAGCTCGCTTCACTACTCCATTTATGTTTCATCCCAACCCGTTTCGCTCGCTGTTCCAGCTCGCTTCGCTACTGGACATGTACCAGCATTTACCTTGCTCATAACAAAACGTACGCTATTCTAGAAACGCTGGGAGCTCGTAGTGTCGCTATCTATCCGCCATCTCTACACTTGGATCGGCTAAGTCATCGTTATGATCTGTACATGTTTAGTCGGGACTCGTTCCACTCGTGGCTTTTAATTCGCTTCACTACTGAATCAAAGTTTAGTTTTAATCCGTTCCACTCGCTGTTCCAGCTCGCTTCACTACTGGGTCAATATTCTACTTCGTCTGTAAACGCTCTCTACATGTCACAAATAATATATCCGCCTATGTTCGCTCACGCGAGTGACTATTCTTGTGGTAGTGTCATATGCTTTGGTATCTGGTGACTTGTATAAGTAGTTATTACAGCTATGTCGTCACTATGATTACATGCATAGCTTCCCGAGCGTCTTCGCTCTCAATCTATATATATCCCGGCCTAGGACTTGTCACTACTAAGTCGTATGTATGACAGGACTGTATTCACTGTCAACCCGTTTCGCTCGCTGTTCCAGCTCGCTATACTACTGCGTCTTCGTTCCCCAACGATGGTCTATTCATACCTCTATCAACGCATGCTACCATTTGTATCGTATAAATTGAAATTGGACGTGCTCTACGCGGAAATTTATCGCGCGTATTATTTTGGTGGCTATCGCTATCTCTCTGTACCGCAGTAAAGTAGCCGTTTCAGTCAAAACGCACTTGGGGTACTATCGTCCAATTATATGCAAGCAAATGTAAAAATACTTTGTATTAACCAATAGGACAACACTGCTTCAATGTGGTGCCGGTAGTGATGCATACGAACCCAGCTCCCACACACCAATGCGTTAATACTATCATAGGCCAGGGTGCAGCTACTATGGTACCCGGGTGAGCGCAGGGGCAGCGCCCGTCGAGCACGTGACACCGTGAGCCCGGGAAGAGGCGATGATCACATTTTGTCCGAGTTGACAACGCTAAGTGCGATTGGTGTAGTCCACACAAAACATATATTAGCGAATGGGGGCCGCCTTCGCTGCGCTCGGCAGCTTAAAGACCAGGCCGCCCTAAATCGCCCTAAAGGCCCAACAGGCGGAACTCCCGAAACCGAAATTTGTATTTTAAGTAGGAAACTATGTAGCTAAGCGTACCTTCGTTCCTGTGCGGCGCTCGCGTCCTGTGGGGACCGTTACAGCGCCCGCCGCTCACGCGCTTCCTCGCTCCGCCGGGGTCGGAATCAAAAAAGAAAATGTGAATGCGAATCTGAAATCAGCCGGTTTGTGTGGGCCACATCAAGGCTAATCATACTTGTCACGCACTGCTATTTTTGTAATTTTTGTATATTAGAAGCCAGTCTGGGGGATGGTGTGATGCAGTAGCATAGGTGAGTAATAAGTAGCCGGGCGGCTGCGCACCATATGCGACAGGAAAGGCCAAGTCTGTAAGACAGGGACCCCTACCGACACCCTGACCAACAAATAAAGCTCGTACTCTGTTAGTTGTTTAGGACTAGCCGAGCGCCGCCCGCTTCGCGGGCGGTAGTTGTGTTGTTGATCCCGACCCGTTCCGCTCGCTGTTCCAGCTCGCTTCACTACTCCATTTATGTTTCATCCCAACCCGTTTCGCTCGCTGTTCCAGCTCGCTTCGCTACTGGACATGTACCAGCATTTACCTTGCTCATAACAAAACGTACGCTATTCTAGAAACGCTGGGAGCTCGTAGTGTCGCTATCTATCCGCCATCTCTACACTTGGATCGGCTAAGTCATCGTTATGATCTGTACATGTTTAGTCGGGACTCGTTCCACTCGTGGCTTTTAATTCGCTTCACTACTGAATCAAAGTTTAGTTTTAATCCGTTCCACTCGCTGTTCCAGCTCGCTTCACTACTGGGTCAATATTCTACTTCGTCTGTAAACGCTCTCTACATGTCACAAATAATATATCCGCCTATGTTCGCTCACGCGAGTGACTATTCTTGTGGTAGTGTCATATGCTTTGGTATCTGGTGACTTGTATAAGTAGTTATTACAGCTATGTCGTCACTATGATTACATGCATAGCTTCCCGAGCGTCTTCGCTCTCAATCTATATATATCCCGGCCTAGGACTTGTCACTACTAAGTCGTATGTATGACAGGACTGTATTCACTGTCAACCCGTTTCGCTCGCTGTTCCAGCTCGCTATACTACTGCGTCTTCGTTCCCCAACGATGGTCTATTCATACCTCTATCAACGCATGCTACCATTTGTATCGTATAAATTGAAATTGGACGTGCTCTACGCGGAAATTTATCGCGCGTATTATTTTGGTGGCTATCGCTATCTCTCTGTACCGCAGTAAAGTAGCCGTTTCAGTCAAAACGCACTTGGGGTACTATCGTCCAATTATATGCAAGCAAATGTAAAAATACTTTGTATTAACCAATAGGACAACACTGCTTCAATGTGGTGCCGGTAGTGATGCATACGAACCCAGCTCCCACACACCAATGCGTTAATACTATCATAGGCCAGGGTGCAGCTACTATGGTACCCGGGTGAGCGCAGGGGCAGCGCCCGTCGAGCACGTGACACCGTGAGCCCGGGAAGAGGCGATGATCACATTTTGTCCGAGTTGACAACGCTAAGTGCGATTGGTGTAGTCCACACAAAACATATATTAGCGAATGGGGGCCGCCTTCGCTGCGCTCGGCAGCTTAAAGACCAGGCCGCCCTAAATCGCCCTAAAGGCCCAACAGGCGGAACTCCCGAAACCGAAATTTGTATTTTAAGTAGGAAACTATGTAGCTAAGCGTACCTTCGTTCCTGTGCGGCGCTCGCGTCCTGTGGGGACCGTTACAGCGCCCGCCGCTCACGCGCTTCCTCGCTCCGCCGGGGTCGGAATCAAAAAAGAAAATGTGAATGCGAATCTGAAATCAGCCGGTTTGTGTGGGCCACATCAAGGCTAATCATACTTGTCACGCACTGCTATTTTTGTAATTTTTGTATATTAGAAGCCAGTCTGGGGGATGGTGTGATGCAGTAGCATAGGTGAGTAATAAGTAGCCGGGCGGCTGCGCACCATATGCGACAGGAAAGGCCAAGTCTGTAAGACAGGGACCCCTACCGACACCCTGACCAACAAACAAAGCTCGTACTCTGTTAGTTGTTTAGGACTAGCCGAGCGCCGCCCGCTTCGCGGGCGGTAGTTGTGTTGTTGATCCCGACCCGTTCCGCTCGCTGTTCCAGCTCGCTTCACTACTCCATTTATGTTTCATCCCAACCCGTTTCGCTCGCTGTTCCAGCTCGCTTCGCTACTGGACATGTACCAGCATTTACCTTGCTCATAACAAAACGTACGCTATTCTAGAAACGCTGGGAGCTCGTAGTGTCGCTATCTATCCGCCATCTCTACACTTGGATCGGCTAAGTCATCGTTATGATCTGTACATGTTTAGTCGGGACTCGTTCCACTCGTGGCTTTTAATTCGCTTCACTACTGAATCAAAGTTTAGTTTTAATCCGTTCCACTCGCTGTTCCAGCTCGCTTCACTACTGGGTCAATATTCTACTTCGTCTGTAAACGCTCTCTACATGTCACAAATAATATATCCGCCTATGTTCGCTCACGCGAGTGACTATTCTTGTGGTAGTGTCATATGCTTTGGTATCTGGTGACTTGTATAAGTAGTTATTACAGCTATGTCGTCACTATGATTACATGCATAGCTTCCCGAGCGTCTTCGCTCTCAATCTATATATATCCCGGCCTAGGACTTGTCACTACTAAGTCGTATGTATGACAGGACTGTATTCACTGTCAACCCGTTTCGCTCGCTGTTCCAGCTCGCTATACTACTGCGTCTTCGTTCCCCAACGATGGTCTATTCATACCTCTATCAACGCATGCTACCATTTGTATCGTATAAATTGAAATTGGACGTGCTCTACGCGGAAATTTATCGCGCGTATTATTTTGGTGGCTATCGCTATCTCTCTGTACCGCAGTAAAGTAGCCGTTTCAGTCAAAACGCACTTGGGGTACTATCGTCCAATTATATGCAAGCAAATGTAAAAATACTTTGTATTAACCAATAGGACAACACTGCTTCAATGTGGTGCCGGTAGTGATGCATACGAACCCAGCTCCCACACACCAATGCGTTAATACTATCATAGGCCAGGGTGCAGCTACTATGGTACCCGGGTGAGCGCAGGGGCAGCGCCCGTCGAGCACGTGACACCGTGAGCCCGGGAAGAGGCGATGATCACATTTTGTCCGAGTTGACAACGCTAAGTGCGATTGGTGTAGTCCACACAAAACATATATTAGCGAATGGGGGCCGCCTTCGCTGCGCTCGGCAGCTTAAAGACCAGGCCGCCCTAAATCGCCCTAAAGGCCCAACAGGCGGAACTCCCGAAACCGAAATTTGTATTTTAAGTAGGAAACTATGTAGCTAAGCGTACCTTCGTTCCTGTGCGGCGCTCGCGTCCTGTGGGGACCGTTACAGCGCCCGCCGCTCACGCGCTTCCTCGCTCCGCCGGGGTCGGAATCAAAAAAGAAAATGTGAATGCGAATCTGAAATCAGCCGGTTTGTGTGGGCCACATCAAGGCTAATCATACTTGTCACGCACTGCTATTTTTGTAATTTTTGTATATTAGAAGCCAGTCTGGGGGATGGTGTGATGCAGTAGCATAGGTGAGTAATAAGTAGCCGGGCGGCTGCGCACCATATGCGACAGGAAAGGCCAAGTCTGTAAGACAGGGACCCCTACCGACACCCTGACCAACAAACAAAGCTCGTACTCTGTTAGTTGTTTAGGACTAGCCGAGCGCCGCCCGCTTCGCGGGCGGTAGTTGTGTTGTTGATCCCGACCCGTTCCGCTCGCTGTTCCAGCTCGCTTCACTACTCCATTTATGTTTCATCCCAACCCGTTTCGCTCGCTGTTCCAGCTCGCTTCGCTACTGGACATGTACCAGCATTTACCTTGCTCATAACAAAACGTACGCTATTCTAGAAACGCTGGGAGCTCGTAGTGTCGCTATCTATCCGCCATCTCTACACTTGGATCGGCTAAGTCATCGTTATGATCTGTACATGTTTAGTCGGGACTCGTTCCACTCGTGGCTTTTAATTCGCTTCACTACTGAATCAAAGTTTAGTTTTAATCCGTTCCACTCGCTGTTCCAGCTCGCTTCACTACTGGGTCAATATTCTACTTCGTCTGTAAACGCTCTCTACATGTCACAAATAATATATCCGCCTATGTTCGCTCACGCGAGTGACTATTCTTGTGGTAGTGTCATATGCTTTGGTATCTGGTGACTTGTATAAGTAGTTATTACAGCTATGTCGTCACTATGATTACATGCATAGCTTCCCGAGCGTCTTCGCTCTCAATCTATATATATCCCGGCCTAGGACTTGTCACTACTAAGTCGTATGTATGACAGGACTGTATTCACTGTCAACCCGTTTCGCTCGCTGTTCCAGCTCGCTATACTACTGCGTCTTCGTTCCCCAACGATGGTCTATTCATACCTCTATCAACGCATGCTACCATTTGTATCGTATAAATTGAAATTGGACGTGCTCTACGCGGAAATTTATCGCGCGTATTATTTTGGTGGCTATCGCTATCTCTCTGTACCGCAGTAAAGTAGCCGTTTCAGTCAAAACGCATTTGGGGTACTATCGTCCAATTATATGCAAGCAAATGTAAAAATACTTTGTATTAACCAATAGGACAACACTGCTTCAATGTGGTGCCGGTAGTGATGCATACGAACCCAGCTCCCACACACCAATGCGTTAATACTATCATAGGCCAGGGTGCAGCTACTATGGTACCCGGGTGAGCGCAGGGGCAGCGCCCGTCGAGCACGTGACACCGTGAGCCCGGGAAGAGGCGATGATCACATTTTGTCCGAGTTGACAACGCTAAGTGCGATTGGTGTAGTCCACACAAAACATATATTAGCGAATGGGGGCCGCCTTCGCTGCGCTCGGCAGCTTAAAGACCAGGCCGCCCTAAATCGCCCTAAAGGCCCAACAGGCGGAACTCCCGAAACCGAAATTTGTATTTTAAGTAGGAAACTATGTAGCTAAGCGTACCTTCGTTCCTGTGCGGCGCTCGCGTCCTGTGGGGACCGTTACAGCGCCCGCCGCTCACGCGCTTCCTCGCTCCGCCGGGGTCGGAATCAAAAAAGAAAATGTGAATGCGAATCTGAAATCAGCCGGTTTGTGTGGGCCACATCAAGGCTAATCATACTTGTCACGCACTGCTATTTTTGTAATTTTTGTATATTAGAAGCCAGTCTGGGGGATGGTGTGATGCAGTAGCATAGGTGAGTAATAAGTAGCCGGGCGGCTGCGCACCATATGCGACAGGAAAGGCCAAGTCTGTAAGACAGGGACCCCTACCGACACCCTGACCAACAAACAAAGCTCGTACTCTGTTAGTTGTTTAGGACTAGCCGAGCGCCGCCCGCTCCGCGGGCGGAGGTATTAATATTAAAGTTAGTGTGAATATTTAGCCAAGCGCCACCGCTGCGCGGCGGGGTAATATTACGCCCCCGTTCCGCTCGCCTTACGGCGTCGCTGCACTACTCGTCGTGTTATGATAATTAATTGAAGTAGGGCGGGCCCTATAGGTCCCGCTAGATCGACAGGGTAGGCCGCCTTCGGCGGCGGGGCCGCCTTCGCTGCGCTCGGCAGCTTTTTGGCCAATGGGGGCCGCCGTCGCTTCGCTCGGCGGCGTTCCGTTTTTGTGCGCTACAATAAGGCTAGTCTGTATTCTTGTCACGCAGCTATTTTTGTAATTTTCGTATAATAGGAGCCAGTCCGGAGGATGATGTGATGCGGTAGCGTGGGTGAGTAATAGGTGGCCGGGCTATTACTATGATATGCCACAGGACAGGCTGATGCCGCAGGGGCGGGAACGTACCAACTGACCGACAGACAAAGCTCAGATTCTGTTAGTAGGGGTAGATGTATACTTTAAAGTATACTACTGTTCTTTTAAGTACAGTACAGTAGTAGTAGTAGTAGTAGTATAACCGACGTGTACTATTTCAGCAACCTGCCTGCATGGTCGCGGGCGGCCTCCTGCTGCTGCTGCAGCGATATGCAGGCCGTACTTGGACATCAACTCGTATAATAGTTGGTATGGATACTGCCTAGCTTGGATTACTCGATGGGTAGCACGGCGAAGTCCACCTCCTCGCCCTTGATGGCGGCGCACGCGTCCTCGTCGCGCTTGTAGGCCACGGCCAAAAGCTAAGCTGTCAACGAAGTGGCGCGCCGCGCGCTCGGCGCTGATGACTACCCACTAGCGTAGGGTTTCGCATGAATGTATTAATCGGATGTGTTGTGGTGCGATGGTAGCCAGTAGGTGCAGAGTCGCCGTCCTACATCTCCGAAGCAGCGCGCTGCCACTGGTGCAGCCGCTGTGTGAGACAAAATCTGAGAACTTGCAAAAGCTCATTTCGAGAGCAAATGATCATTTCTGTAATATCTATAGGAGTGTTGCTCGTGTGAGTGAGTATCATGACCATCATTCCACTGAAGGTGTATTGAGTTACAAGCAACATCGCACTATGTGCTTAAATGTCAGTATCTCATAGCTCATGTTTTGCTCGCGAAGTGTTGCAATCATATAAAGATTCAGACCTCCGGGTGAGATCAATGTAACAACTCTGGATTAAAATCCAGAGAATTAGAGACCTTTCGGAGCGAGTATAGTTTCATTTGATTGCCTGGCACTGCCGTCTACGGTGAAGCTGCAGATATCTACTCACTTGCAATCACATTGTGGGACATTGCACAACTACTCGGAGGCAACGTGAACCCACCTTGTATTCGACAGTGTTTTGAGTGGCGAACCCCCCCCCACACACACACACACTCAGGCCGTTTACCTCGATGGACTTAAAAGTAACCAAGAGCACGTGAAGTGCACAAATTTTGTGCACTTCACGTGCTCTTGGTTACTTTTAAGTTTTTAAACTTTTAAAAAAACTGTCATTCTTACATAAAATCCAGAGCTGTTCCACGGCTTTGTTTATGTGTTTGTTCAAGTCGTGCTTCGAAAATAGTACAGACTAGAGCGTGAGAACGAGACGTGTAAAACGTTATACCTCCACACATTGATCCATATTGGATGTCACAGGTAACTGTAGAATGGTATGAGCTGACCTGTGATTGGCTAAAACCCTTCTAACTCGGATATATGAGGCGTCTTGGTCTCACGCTCTAGTCTGTACTACGTAGTAATGCTTTCGAATTTTTTCGTGTAACCACAGAAACTCTCATCCCCGCTGAGCATAACTAATCATGGTCTTAAGATAAGCTGGCTGATTTGCCTGATTTCTTATCCTGTATTATACAGGATAAGAAAAGTGCTTACCCGGTACCCTGTAGAATACAGGGGGTTGGGGCTGGAGGGGCTTCGAGCGTCCTCAGAATGTGACTTTATCCACTTGCTTTGTCAATTGCTCTAGTAGAGGGATATGCGAATCTCCCTCTACCAGAAATTCAGACTTCCTTTCACCATGAACAAGTATCGAGTCCTCTGTCTGCACGGTTACCGCCAAGACGCCCTGAAGCTACGCGGCCGCATTGCCGCTCTTCGTCGAACGTTCAAGTCCAGCGTCGAGTTTGGTCCGTCGCCACAACAATTGAGAGGGTCAATACCAATACAGACTTTGATAATGTTATGATTATGCTGGTGCAGTCTGCCTAGATGCTCCATTCGACGTGCCCTACCAGCCCACGTCGGAGGAGCACGCCAACAAGTACGAATCTGCTCTGACGATGGATGGGCTGCAAGTAACTGATCAATATTTCTTTCGTACTGTAGTGGCGAAACTGGAGAGAACGCCAAGCAGCTCAAGTGGTTCGACTTTATTCGCGATGAGGAGACAGGTCAGTACCTACTGGAGAATGTGGACGAAGCCGTAGAGTACGTCGCGAGCTTCGTCAAGAATGAAGGACCGTTTGATGGCATCTTCGGCTTCAGTCAAGGAGGAACCATGGCCTCGCTGATCCTGCAGCGACAAGGTGAGTAGTTTGTCGATTGTTTAGTACCTGCAACATTCGGTGGAGATTTTACATTGTGATTGTGTGTGGATTGATCTCAGTGAGCACCCTGGAGTCTCCATTCGCGTTCCGATTTGCCTTCTTCGTTTCGGCTGGAGCTTGTGGCGATCCGAAGTACGCTAGCGACGTCAAGGTGGATCTTCCATCGCTGCACATTATCGGTGAGACGGACGCTGTGGTGGATAACGAGCGAAGTCTTGCACTGCGCGATCTCTTTGTCGACGCCAAGCTGTTGATGCACCCGGGAGGCCACTACATCCCCACCAACAAGGAGCCCAAGGACGCCTTCCGAGCCTTCTTCAAAGAGCTTCGAGAAGCCGATGAAAAGCAGTAAAACATGTCTATAGGGACTCACTACTCCGACGATTTACACTTGTGTTTTAGAGCTCATCACTACAAGAACAAAATGTTGGTGGTTTTACCATTGATGTGAATTGTCAATACACGCGACTTCAATCATTGCGTTCTGGGGTCTTCAAAGTCATATTTGCACAAATAAGTAAGGCTGCGCGAAGCGTGCTTTCACAGCCCTAGCTCTATTATCGATGAAGACTACATATCTACTTGGTGCCGTAGACCGCGGTCATTTCCTTCGCAAACTCTCGAAGAGCGTCCTTCGGCTCCTTGCTCGTAGGGATGTAGTGCCCTCCTGGATGCAGAAAGACCTTGGGGTTGTTGTAAAGCTCCAGCAACTTCTGACTTCTGTCCATCGTCACAATCGCGTCGGTCTCGCCCATGATGTGGATCGATGGAGCATCCACCTTCTGCTCCGTCTTGTACACCGGGTCGCCGAGATCGCACGAAGCAACGAAAATGGCAAACTTGAACGCAAACGGCGAGTTGTTCGGGTCAGCAACTACGCACAAAGCACGCACAACTGTAGTTAGAGACTTGAAGGATGCGACAAAATCTTAACGTTAGCAAAACAAGCATACACTGTCGCTGCAGAAGTAGAGAGGCCATCATGCCGCCCTGACTGAAGCCGAAGATGCCATCGAACGGGCCTTCCTTCTTCACAAACTCTGCTAGGTATTCCACAGCCTCGTCCACACGGCCGTACGTGTGCTTGCCGGTCTCCTCGTCGATCTCGAAGTCCCACCACTTGTACGTGGGTTCGGCCTCAGCACTGAATTGAAACGCACACAAGTCACACAGCTCTATCAGCACAGTGTCCGTGTCATCAATTCCTTCGTCAACAACGCACATTTGAGCCTGCTCTTCCGGTGTCGAGTTCGGGTAGCTGGTCACCAGGAACGGAGCTTGCGGGAAAACTGTCGGCGCGCAGAACACAACTCGAGGTCAAACGAAATGTTGGTGCAATAGGCTGCGGACTGTGTAATACCGAATTCGAAACTGGACTTGAGAGCCCGACGCAGCGACGAGATGCGGTTGCGGAACTTGGGCGCGTCCTGGCCGAAGCCGTGCAGACACAGAACGCGGAATGTAGCCATCTTCGAACTCTGTTGCGCTGTGGGAACTTCAGGAATGACGCACGTCAAAAGCCCAAAGCTTGATGGACGTCGGGTTTGTGAAAGTTGCTTCCGTTGATTACAGAGTCGGTGTAAGCATCGTCATACAAAACAAATGCTCCTATACGAGATAAATACAGTGCCAGCGAGCTGTGCACACAGTCCACGGCAGAGCAACACCAACGGATTGGCGGAAGTGCGTCAGCACGCTATTGCCACATATTTTACGGCGGACACGAATTCGGTGGCGCGATCTGACTAAACCACACAGCCCATCACCGAACCGATCATACTTCCTTGAACCGGAGCTCCTCGCCACAGCCTCTGCTTCCTGTGCAGTATCTGAAGACCCCTCCGCACTGTAGAGCCGATATGTTGCGTCTTCGAGTCTTCCAGTTGACTCTGCTACTGCTAGCGGTGCTATTACAGCTCTCCGCCGGCGCTAAAGTGGCTGCAGACAAGAAGAGGTAGGTAAACCGAGCTAAATACCATTTGTGTCAATTGCTGCTGCTGCTACCGGTAGGAACTAACCGCTCCGCTCCGTGCTCAGTGTGGAGGTGCAGTTCCCCCACGTCTCCGATGCTCTGCTGGAGCAGCTCGGCTACCAGAAGAAGAATCGCTACTCGTCCTCGGCCTTCAAGGTGACGCCCCGCAAGCCGGCGCCGACCTTCAGCAACGTGAACGCCGTGATCGACGAGAAGTTCGAGAAGGTGTCGCTCAGCGACTACAAGGGCAAATGGCTCATCCTGTTCTTCTACCCGTTCGACTTCACCTTTGTGTGTCCCACGGAGATCGTGAGCTTCAGCGACAGCGTCGACCAGTTCCGCAGCATCAACGCCGAGGTCGTGGCCATCTCCACCGACTCGCACCACACGCACTTGGCCTGGGTCAAGACGCCGCGCAGCGAGGGCGGCCTGGGCAAGATGAACATCCCGCTGATCGCCGACATCAGCAAGCGCATCTCTGAGGACTACGGCGTGCTGGTCACGGACGAGGAGGACGAGATGTTTGGCGCTGCTCTGCGCGGACTGTTCATCATCGACCCAGAAGGCACCATCCGCTCCATCCAGATCAACGACGACGCCGTCGGCCGCAGCGTCGACGAAACGCTGCGCATCCTCAAGGCCTTCCAGTACTCGGCCGCGCACCCGCACGAGGTCTGCCCCGCCAACTGGAGGCCCGGCGGCGAGACCATTAAGACCAACCACGTCGAGAAGATGGACTTCTTCCAGCACCTGTACGGCGACGACGCCAAGAAGCAGGAGCTGTAGACTGCAGAGCAGAGAGAACACGCAGCGTGAGGCCAGGACTGCATTTGAGCCGTTTCGGCGGTGCAGTGGACAAGCTGTCTGCAGCACAGACACGTTGTGCGGACGATAACCGCACGTTGTGGGCTTGACGTCCGTCCTCGACACTGTTGAACACAACAGCATTGTACACAAAACGCAACATCCTCTCCTCTGCCCATGTTGTTGTTTCTTTTTCTCATTTTTTTCTTCATTTGTTCACGTCAGTTCTCCTTCTCACTCTTGGTTATGACTCTCCACTGCATCCATTGAAGACGCAAGTAGCAAAGACTTGGAAGACCGATCCGGGAGAACCAAAAAATACTTTTTTCAGCTCGAAACGCACGCTCAGGACAGAGGAGATGGCGATTCTGTTGCTACAGCCTCAGTCAACTCCGCTGTCGTCTCTGCGCTGCTTAGCCCTGCTGGGGGAAGCCGTGCTTCCAGTTCTGGTAGCGGTACAGGGCCACGGGCACGCCGACGCCGCCCACGGTCACGAACAGGGTCAGGCCCAGCACGACGCCCTTGGGGAAGTCGCCCTCGAACACGAGGTGCTGGTGGTGCTCGCCCTCGGCCGACATGCGCTTGGCCGAGGCGGAGATGCCGCGGCGGCCGGCGGCGCCCATCTTGGTGGCGGTCTGCTTGACGATCTGGCCGAACATCTTCTTCAGGTCTTGGACACTTGTGAGGAGGGGAGGAAGGGCGGGTGTGAGGCCCACGCGACTCTGGGGCGCGCACCACCCGCAGACTTTTTCGGAATTTTGGGGGTCTCTGCTCGACGAAGCGGCGCGTTAGTATGGGGATTTGTATCGGCCTCAAAGACATGGCGGCAGATGTAGACTGTGTATACCGTCGCAGAAACATGCGGCTCGAACTTGGCCATTGTATGTCCGGATGAGCTCGGATACGAAGGACGAGCACGATGTATACAGCGACGTATACAACTTCAACTTTTGATGCGCATCAAGTACAGGTGAAGCGCTTACTTACTAAATATCAATGCCGAGAAATACTATGGAGAGCACCACGTTGCGGGCGCATACGAATACAAATACTTGTTGTGCATCCGACTACACGGCTTGCCCGATGGACTGCAGCAGCGCGGCGTTTGCCAGGATTTCCAACGACGGGTCGCCGTTCTTCTGCTTTTTCGCTTGTGGGGTAGCAGGTGGGAGCTTCTGGTCGGAATCGGTGGCGTCCTCCATTAGGCGCTTGCCGTTCATGGCTGGAGCGCGGTCGGACGCCAGCTTGGTGCTCCTCGGTTCGATCGTCGTGGCTGTGGCGAGAGGACTGCTCAATCCCAGTGAGGCCCAGTTGGGCATGGCGGGGATGCCCCACATGGCGTTCAGGCGGTTGTACGTTGCATCCGTCGGCGTCCAGCAGAACGAGCCGTGCGGACTACCAAGTTGTCCAGTTTGGATCGCCAGCGGCGACTGCGCGAGATTGGTCGGGTACAGCGACGCAAAGTCGATCTGGTCTGTCAGCAAGGTGTTGAGCGGGTACATCTCATTCACTCCGACGGACACGGGAGGCGGCATATCCGGAAAGTCTCCACTCGAGTTGTTCTCGGACCCAGAGCTGTCGCGACGCTTGCGTGTCAGCGTGACGCCACGCTTGAGACGACGCTTGCTGGAGTTCCAGTGGTTCTTGATGGCGTTGTCCGTCCGACCAGGCAGCATCGTGGCAATCTCCGCCCACTTGTTGCCGAACTTGTCGTGCAGGTCCTTGAGAATGCGCTCCTCTTCGGCCGACCACGGCTCCTTCCGGATGGCTGGGTCGAGCTGGTTGTGCCAACTACAATAGCAACCGTCAGACTCTGCAACTTCAATGTGTGCCAATGATCTGATCTAAGGAAAAGTGACAACTACTGCTGTATATCGCGCCGTACCGTTCACGGCATTGCTTGCCGTTGCGGCCAGGCAGTTTGGTGCCAATGATGGTCCAGTGGCGGGTGCCGTACTTCTGCACGAGCTTGAGCATCAGCAGATCCTCCTTTTCCGTCCACTTGCACACGGGCTTGCGCTCCTTGCGCAGCGTCGGTGCCGGCGCCTCAAACTCAAGCTGGGCGGTGTTGCGCTGGTTGGGCGTCATGCTCGACTGGATCCTCGGGTCACTCACTGCTCGGAATCCGGCGGATCTCGATCTGAGTGGCGCCCCTCGCTTTGTCGCCAACTGCCACATTTTGACTGGCGCTCAGTATGCGCCCAAACGTTATCTTCGATGGAAAAGATCGAAGACAAGTCCCAACCGTTTGAGACCAACGCGTCGCGATTGGTGGAAAGTCAGCCGCGACGTGAACCGCCACGCATACAAACGCCAAGTTGAGCCTCCCAGTGACGAGGCGATTGGCCAGAAACCAGCAAGTTGAAGTGGTCAGGTGAGACCAAGCATAAGATCCGCCAGAGTTTTAGACGCTCAATATTCAATACTTTACTTTAACCTGACAACTTAGCTAGAATCTTCGTCCTGCTCATATCTCCAGTGCCGTGCACTTGCGCTTGTTGTGGCCGTGTGTCTTGCAGACTGAGCACCGCTTAGTGGCCGTCGGCTTCATTTGGATGGCGTCGTTGCGCACGAGCTCTTCGTCGACTGGGATCTGCACGGGCTCCACCAACGGGCCGTACGCCTGTGCGTAGCTATCCACCGTGTACACGGAATGGCAGAGCTGGGCGAGGTCCCACGACCCACCGCTCTTGTTGAAGAAGATGGTGGCTGCATACTGGTGCTTACACGGCAGACCAAACTGGTCGCGGTACGGACAGGAGCACGACTTGGCGCTCAGATTCACGCGACGCTTCTTGGCGATGGGACTGCGAGCGTCCCACACGTAAGCGGTGCCGGTATCGCCGTCACTTGGGGAGACACAGCACGCGGCAGCCTCCATTTGCTGCTGCTCGAGGATTTTTTCAGCGTAAGGCGTGAGAACGCGACCAGCCTGCACCAGTTCCTTAGCGCCAACTTTGCGCTCGTAGAGATCGCCCATGCTGCGCTCCATGTACCCCTGGAAGAAGTCGAAGGGCGGCAGCATCCGGGTCACTTTAACCGACGGGTTCTCCGACTCGGCCAGGCTCGTTGTCTGCCACCCGTAGAGGGCATGACGCTTGAGAAAGCAGTGCTTAGCCCAGGACTCGGGATTCAAGCTACGAAGATAATCAGCGGCACGCGAGTCTGCTAGGCTTAGTGAGCTGAGGATGGCGTTGAATTCCTCTCGTGTGTCAGCATTCTGCGCGCGCCACACAAATTGGTTCAGGTCCCGCCTGAAAGTCGTCTTGAATGTTTCTTCCATGGAGCTGATCAAGTGTGCAGTGCATTGAAGCAAAATGGGCGAGGCGCCTGAGAACGACTCAGCAGCTCTGACCAGCGTGGGTGTTCGTTCACAAAACATCGGCACGTCCACGGACAACCCTCCGTCAAGACAGCCTTGGAAAAACCACGTATAGTTCTCGGTGCTCTTGCTGTCGCAGAGAGCAACTGCCAGCGTACACGCTTCATTGTTGCCATCCCTGGTCACAAGCTCCAGAAACGTTCCTTGGTAGTTGCTCGTGTGAGCCATGCCAAGTCCACCGAGACCCAAGATTCGCATACTGTGGCGCTGTAGCAGCGGCGCGTGGGGCAACATCAGAAACGCGCGTTTGAATTCATGAGACCACTGGTCCACCTCAATGTTCAGCTTCGACGAGGGATTAAGCTGCTGAAATTGAAGCAGCAGCGACTCCAGCTTTTGAATCCCCATCACAACGTCCTTCAAAATGTTGCCCGTCACCTCCTGCTTCGCTCGGTAGGCCATGCGATTGGGCACAAGAATGCCATCCTGGGCTTGCACGATGGCTCGGACGCTCGGTCCGGACAGCTTGGGCACTGCACTCAGCGCTGCACTTGCGCTCATCAAATGATTGACCACCTGGCGCGTGGTGACCGCCTCCGTGCCCGAGCACTCCGAGCCGTGCTCGGCGTTGAACGAGCTCACGTAGAAATGGCCGGAGAGGTTCGCACTCTTATACTTGCACACACGCACGACAAAGTTGCACGGTGTCTGGCTGTTGCAGACGAAGGTGAAGTTTTTGCCGCCGCTGGTCTTGGGATCCAGCCTTGCGCGCTTACCTTGCGCCAGTGCGAAGTCTTGGATGTACTCCTTGGCCTGCGTGCGGTTTTCGAAGTGCTGACGCACCTGCAGCGTCATCTCGGCGCCAGACTTAAGCTTCACATTGACGCGCTGCTGCTGCTGTATCGAGTTGTCGACTGAGCGTAGAGCCTTCCTGCGCTTCTTCTTGGGTCCCTGTTCCGCTGCTGCTTCATGGGCGAGTGCAATGGTTTTGTTTGGCTCGCCGTTTAATCCGGAGCTTTCATTGCTGGTCGCCTCAATGGCCGCGATGGCGACTTCCTCTGCGATGGCGGTGGCAACGGCGATGCTGTCGGCGCTGCTGGAAGTTGCGGCGGGTGAAGTTGGCATTGTTTTGCTTTCGAGGCCGCACTGCCAATATGGGAGGCCCAAGTGGGGGCCTTCACCTACAATTGGTCGAGAGCTCTCCCCCGCCGAATCCGATATCCGACTCATGGAGTTTACACGGGGATAGAGTTTCGTGAACTTTTACTTTGGTTTTCAGTATAGGAAAGATATTCTGGTGCATGGCCTTAATCGTTACACACGGTTCTTTCGAATTCTGTTGCGCCGTTTTCCCCTCTGCCAAAACTTTTTGCCCGCACTCAAGCGCCAACAAATAGACAACCCCAGCCAAGTCGCTGATACTTTTTGCCAGTTTTTCAGCCTCAAAGTATGGCAAATCCGTCCGCAGCCGTCAAGTCACCGGAAGTTAACGCGCGTGCCGTGTCGCCGTCGAATTCGAATTCGCTCTCGGCTCGGGGTTCGGTCCCTTCTTCTCCGCCGGGCGCGCTGCTGCGGCGACATGCCGAAAGTCAGCGTCAACAGCAACAGCGCTCTCGCGGTACATGTACCAGTCCCAGCGGTACACACCGCCGGAGTGGGCGTTGCAAAAAAAAGCGCGTGGAATCAGAACTGGAATCAGAATCGCGCGAGTCCAGGAAGATGTTGAAGTTGGCACTGGCCAAGTCCATGGTGGAGACCAAGATGGTGCAGGCGAGTGCATTGCCGCAGGGCGCCGTGTTCTACCCGACGCTGGAGCAGTTCGCAGACCCCATCAAGTACATCGCCAGGTGATTTTTGCAATTTTACACATTGCGGGTTCTTAGAGTTTTGGGGTGACGTTTTTTGTGATACACTTTGAATTTTCAGCATTGAGAGCGAGGCGGCCAGGACGGGCATCTGCAAGATCGTGCCGCCTCAAGGCTGGAGACCGCCATTCGCAATTGATTTCGAGGACGAACGCGTGGAGTTCGAAACGAGAAAGCAGAAAATCCACGAGCTGCAGGTCGGTGGGCTGTTTGTTGATCATGGACGAAAGGTTCGAGCTGTAGACTAAGCAATAGTTTGGATGGTGATTGCAGGAAGGACATGCGTATGGGGACGGCCGTACGCATACTTTCAAGTCGTTCCGTGCTAGTGCCGACGCGTTCCGGGATCGCTGGTTCGGCTCGAGAGGATTGGACCCGGAGACGATATCGTCCGAAGAGGTCGAGAAGGAGTACTGGAGGGTCGTTCAGACTGGGTGGCCCGATGTCGAGGTAAAGATGGTTTGTGATTTTATCGGGCGGGCCAGCTAACGAGAAGCTCACGATTGATATGGCAATTTGACTCGCAGGTGGAATATGCCAACGATCTCGATATCTCCCAGGTCGGAAGTGGGTTCCTGCGCTCTGTGAAACGATTTGCCTCGCAGGCAACGAAAGGTATGAATGTGAATCATCCATTTGTTTCTGCTTCGCTCTCATAAGTGATGATTGCTCTTTTGGTTTTAGCGGGAAAAGAAAAAATTGACTTCGCGAATCCGGAATACTACCGAAATACGGGGTGGAACTTGAACAACCTGCCGGATGCGTACGGCTCACTGCTTCGTCACTTGGGTGCCGCGATCAATGGTATTAACGTTCCGTGGCTGTACTGCGGCATGCTGTTCGCATCATTCTGCTGGCATGCGGAGGACAACTACATGTCCAGCATTAACTACCAGCACTTCGGAGCCAAGAAGCGGTGGTATGGCATTCCTTCGTCGGACGCTGACAAATTCGAGGCGGTCATGAGGACTCAGGTCCCAGAGCGTTTCCGTGAAAACCCAGACTTACTGCTTCACTTGACTACTATGGTGCCGCCATCAGTTTTGCAGGATCGCGGTGTAAAGGTCTTCACTCTGGTGCAACAACCTGGAGAAATCGTCCTTACGTTTCCCAAGGCGTATCACAGCGGCTTCAGCGAAGGTTTCAACTGCAATGAAGCAGTGAATTTTATTCTTCCGAACTGGATCGACTTTGGAAAGGAATGTGTCGAGATGTACCGCAGATATGGACGACTCTCGATCTTCTCCCACGACCGGTTCATATTTCACTTTGGATCGACCCAAAACCTGGACGAGTATTCTGTGAAGGACTGCGAGATGCTGTTAAAGGAGTTGCGGCGTTTGTTTCACGAGGAAAGGGACTACAAGAAAGCGTTGTTGGCCGAGGGACTCGAAAATGTGGAGGAGCTCAGCGGCGATGTCATGCTGGACGAGCAATCTATGGAGGTAGACGACGTACGGCAGTGCTTTCAGTGCAGACACAACGTATTCTTTTCGGGTGTCATCTGCTCCTGCGATCCCAGTCGACTGTCATGTTTGCGGCACACGAAGGAAATGTGCGGCTGCCCAGTGCAAAACCGCTCCCTGCTGCAGTGGGTCGGAACGGCTGAATTGCGCTATGCGATTCGGCGTGTGCAAACGAAGATGCGAGTACTGAAAGAACGAGCCGATGAGCAGGGCATCGTGCAACCTCAGGATGACAAGAACGGCAACCTGCACGCAGATACGACGAGCAATGCAGTGCACGCGACCTCGACCGGCAATTATTTTGTCATCAAGCGCAAAGGAGCATCCGTTCGCGCCTAGACCTCTAAGTTAGGGATTTTTGATCGCGGAGAATAGTCGAAATGGTTTAGGCTACGCGGTATACAATGCATTGAGATGACATGCGTGTGGAAACAGCATACCTGGCTTCTGATGTTGCAGGCGGCAGCCAGCATGAGGGAATGGGCATGCATGGTAAACTTACATCATCTATCAGTTTCATTTTGTACAGAAGCCTGCGCTAATGGTAGACTGGCGACAACAGCACCTTAGTTTCGCAGATGTGAGTATCCGCGCTTTGCAAGAAAGCTGTCAAAGCCCTTAATATCGTAGAACGTTCGACCTGTGTATGTCACCGAGTTACCGGCATCATCCAAGTGACTGTCAAGCTCAAGCGTCTTATACAGCCACTCCACCTCGTCGTCCGACATCTGCGTGATCGCCCACCAGAGCGTGAAGCCGTAGTTTGATGGAGCTAGCAGCGGGAGTAGCACAGGCCATGACTTGCGCACACTGGTCGCGCGCAGCGGGAACGTCACGGCGAAGCGGTCTTCATAAGGCTGCAGAACACGCAGCATCTCATCCACCATTGCGGAAGAGTATTCTCGATGGATCTCTTCTTCGTTGGTGTTTGCGGTAGTCCACCCCACCGACAGCACGAGCTTATGACGGTGTTTTCCCCCCTCTTGTTCGCCCAGCTCATTAACCTGTTCCAAGAATCTGGCAGCGTCAAAAGCCACGTGGTTTGTATTTGCCGGCCCCGCCAGAATGTCGGCATTGATGAAAATGCCCTTGGTGAAGGGGAACTGCGCCACGAACTTGGCCAGCGACTCGGACGACGCCTCGAACGCCCGACTGCTCTTGAAATCCAACTTGACGATCAACGGCGTCTCGTTATGCGTCGTGGATCTATGGAACAGTGTGCTAAGCTCCAGCATGGTGTCCAAGAAGTGGACGAAGGTCAGATCCCCGTCAGTGGCGGGAGGGTGCCCCATGACGGGGGTCTGCTTGGCCTCGCCCCAGACGATGTCGGCCTCGATGGCATTGACGAAGTCGCGCGTGACGAACTGCTGGCTCTCGGCCTCGTGGATCTGGCGCTGCACGGCGGACAGCAGTGCCGTCGAGTTCACGGCGTGCGCCCAGCGGTAGTCGAGCGGCGTCATGAGGATGGGAAGGGGTGTGGAGCTGCTGGAAGATCGTCGAGTGGAGATGCGCTACGTCAGCGCGGTATCCTCGCGCTTTTTGTTCCAATCGCGAATGGGTACATACCTGATTTTCGACGAATCACGCGGAGATGGACTCAAAATCGCATCTCGCTAGTTTGCGTGAACGTGGTCCAGTGCGTGACACCCCTCCTGCCCCATCATGCAAGTTCGCTCGTGAAGACCACTTTCAACTCGCTGGACCAATCAAAATTGAGGCTGGGGTTCCGATCCGTCCAAGTTGAAGTAGTGAAACGGTTTTCGGGACGGATGACACGTCGTTGAAGCTCTCCGCACATCAATGTGTCAAACAAGCCCCCGTCCTTTATCAGCGGAACGCATTCCCCATCTGCCGCTGCACCGCTCAAGTCCACGCTTCATTGCAATGCCTGAAAGCGTCAACGGTTCCGCGGAGAGCGTACGCTACGCCAAGGCGCCGCACCTGTGGGCGCTGGGCGTGGGCGCCGTCGTGAGCGGGGACTTCTTCGGCTGGCAGTCGGGTCTCGTGGCGGGCTTCGACGGGCTGCTGATCCTCCTGGCGCTCGTCACGGTGCTCTACGTGCTGCTGTCCTTCTCCATCGCCGAGCTGTGCACGACGGTGCCCGTGGGTGGCGGCCCCTACGTCTTCGCGCTGCACGCCATCGGCCCGCGCGCCGCCTTCTTCGCCGGCCTGGCCGAGAGCCTCAAGGTCGTCATCACGTGCGCCGTCGTGGTCACGGGCATCAGCTCGTACATGAACCAGCTGCTGAGCTTGAGCTCCGACTACGGCCCGATCTGGTGGGCCGTCTTCTACGTCCTCTTCGTGTCGCTCAACATCGTGGGCATCGAGATGACCTTCCGCGTGCAGGCGGTCACGACCGTCGTGTCGGTGGTCATCAGAGGTCGCAAACGGCCAGCCGCAGCCGTACGGATTAGTTTTGGCCGTGGCCGCGGCCAGCCGCGGCCAGCCGAAATATCGCACCGGTGAGATCACGGATAGCCACGGCTGCCCGGTTGAAATCCACGGTCGGCTACGGCTAACCGACTCCCCCAGGTACAGCACTACATACATAACTTAGAGGCGTTAACAGTTCGGACATTGTCCGCAGGCTACGAATTTAGAGTCAAATGAAGCATGATAAGTCCATCGGTACTAAACAATATACTTACTGGTCGCGAGGTCAAACGTAGATGCCATATACGAAAGCTACTCAAAGCCATAGAGGATTAAGAAAAATTACATGTGTTTCACGGTTGACCGATATCGAGATGGCGGCCAGCCACGGCTGCCCGAAATATATCTACGGATGTCCACGGATACCCGAATCGGATCCTCGGTATGGTACGGCCGGATACGGACAGCCTGTTTTCAGCGTTTGCGACCTCTGGTGGTCATCCTGCTGGTCTTTTACGTCGGCGCGGCCACCAAAGTGTCGTACAGCGACTGGGTGGCGGCGTTCGACTGGCAGTACCCGGCTGGCTGGGACGGCGCCGTCAAGGGCTACTCGTTCGCGCTGTGGTTCTACTTGGGCATCGAGGAGCTGCCGCTTGCTGTCGAGGTGACCATCAACCCGGAGCGGAACATGCCCATTGGACTCATGACGTCGATCTCCACGCTCGTCGTGCTGGCGTTTTGTACCGTCATCTTCAACTCGATGATCTCCCCTGGAGCTGAAGAAATCTACAACAGCTCGTCGCCGCTGCTGACTGGGTATCAGAGCGTCTTTGGGGACAACAGCACCACGTCCGGGTTCTCGTGGATGCTGCTGCTGGGACTTATCGCGAGCTTCCACTCGTTCGTGTTCTGCATGGGTCAGTTGTTGTATGCTATTGCCCGAGACGGATACTTGCCGCAGATTTTAACGAGACTTCACCCGACACGTGGTACGATGTACGTGTCGCTGATCACCGGCAGCTCCATTGGTTTCGTCGTTGTTCTCGTGCTGCATTTCATTATTGGAGACACGCGCCTCGGATCGGTGATGATCAACCTGGCGCTCATCGGCGCCGTGATTTCCTACTGCTTCCAGCTGACTTCGTTCATTTGGCTACGCATCAAGGAGCCGAACCGCGTTCGCCCGTATCGCAGTCCTTTTGGTGTTGCCGGTGCTGCTGTGTCGTTGGCACTGTGTGTGGCGGGCATGGTGTCGATTATCTACAGTGGCGCGTCAAGCTACGAATTCCTAGCGTCAATCATCGTAGCCATTGTATACTTCGGTATCGGCGCGATGTACTTCTTCCTCAGTGTGCAGCCGCGTATCGATGCAGCTCCGACCCCGAAAATGCGCGAAAACTTACTGAGCAATGCCTCGTCCAAGGTTTGAACTTCGTCACCCGCGGGTTTCTGCCTCTAGGTTCCTACAGATATTATCTGTATGTAGATACTAATAGTTGTTGCTACTTCATTGATACCCACCCAAGTGGCGTCAAGGTGTTTCCCTCCCAAGTTTCGAAACGAAGGACTGCGCAATATTGACTTGCTTGTATCCGCTCATGTGACGGCATTAATCGCATGCGCTGAATTGACGTTGAAGTGGGGGTAACTCAGTACCGGTATTCAACAGCAATCTGCTGGCCAGAACGCAAAGGCAGTGAGGTCTTAAGACCGGACTTTCACAGGAAGGCAGCGTGGCGTTGCCGAGGGCTGGACTAGGAATAGTTGCGCACACCAAGAGATTCGCCAACACCAACACAATGGCTGGTTGTGAGCGCAGGATCTTCATGAGATCGTGCGAGGATGTGGATCGATCCAATTATACGAGGACAATTCTGTTAGCTCAGCTGCAAAAGCATGCAACAACAGCGAAAATAGGTAAGTATACTTATACCACCTCGTGCAGCACGTCTTCAGGAGCCTCCATGTGCTGCAACATGACCTCCTCGCAGGCATCAATCACTTTCAGTTCTACTGACAATTTCTCAAGTTCCTAGTCCTCCAGCCTCGAACCAAGATGCAAGTCAACATGGTCAAGACGCCGCGTGAACCGAATGAGATGCTCAACGAGACGGAGCCTGTGTACGGTCACCCGTTCATGTGCAGCAACCTGGCAACAGACACATTCCCGCAGCACTCGGTGCCGGCCCGCGTGGCCCACCAAATGATCAAGGACGAGTTAGCGCTGGATGGCAACCCCAGCATGAATCTGGCATCTTTCGTGACGACCTACATGGAGCGCGAGGCGGAAGAGCTGATGATCGAGGGACTCCGCAAGAACTACATCGATCTGGACCAGTACCCGCAGACTGCAGAGATCCACAACCGCTGCGTGCAGATGCTTGCGAACCTGTACCATGCCCCTCTCGATGAAGGTGTGAAGGCTACCGGCACGGGTTGCATCGGTTCGTCCGAGGCCATCATGCTGGCCGGTCTCGCCATGAAGCGCAAGTGGAAGGACCACCGTATCGCCGCCGGCCTGTCGTACGAGAAGCCCAACATGGTGTTCGGCTCCAATGTCCAGGTCTGCTGGCACAAGATGTGCAAGTACTTTGAGATCGAGATCCGAGAGGCCGACGTGTCTCCTGACTGCCTCGTGCTGACAGCAGAACGAGCGCGTCCGCTGCTGGATGAGAACACAATCGGTGTGGGGGCCATCCTAGGAAGCACTTTCAACGGCGAGTACGAAGACATCAAGGGGATCCACGACATGCTGGTCGAAGAGAACGAGCGGAACGGGTGGCACATTCCGCTGCACGTGGACGCTGCCAGCGGGGGCTTCATCGCCCCATTCATCTCGCCAGACTTGTTGTGGGACTTCCGACTGCCCAATGTCAAGTCGATCAACGTCAGCGGCCACAAGTTCGGACTCGTGTACGCTGGAATGGGCTGGGCGATCTGGCGCGAGAAGGAGGACCTCCCTGAAGACTTGGTGTTCCACGTGAACTACCTGGGCGGAGACCAGTCGTCGTTCACTCTCAACTTCTCCAAGGGGGCCGGCAACGTCGTGGCGCAGTACTACAACTTGCTGCGCTTCGGCTTCGACGGCTACCGTCGTATCATGGAGGCGAGCATGGAAAACGCCGCCTTCCTCCGCAACGCTTTGGTGTCTACAGACCTCTTCAACATCGTGGACAAGGCCCACATGCCTCTGGTCGCGTTTTCGCTCAAGGATTCGTCCAGCTACTCGTGCTTCGACATCCAGGAGAAGCTCAAGGCCCGCGGGTGGATCGTCCCGGCGTACACGTGCTCGAAGGGGGCCGAGGGGTTGACGATCATGCGCGTGGTCGTCAAGCAGAACTTCTCGTGCCAAATGGCCAAGATGCTCGTGCAGGACATTCTGCACGCAGTTGCAGCCCTGGAGCAGCACTCGCGTCTTCTGCACGTATCGCCAGCGAAGACGAGTATGGCCACCAGCAGCGTCGCAGTCCACCCGATGCCGGCCGTTGTCAAGATCAAGCACACCAAGCTCGGATCCAACAAGGCAGGCAACTCCACTGTTAAGGGCCCCAGGCATGCCACGCACATCAAGCTGTGCATCTGAGCCCATGTCATAGCAACTTAGGCATCCTGAAGTACAACCAACTAATTATCCACTGGACGCCAGCCAAAAATGGCTTACTCGGGTGGCTTATCTGCAGTGATATGTCGGGGTCATAAGCCCGACGTAAATCCGCGGAGACGCGAAATCGGTCTCGATAAGTGACCCTACCCCTACATTTATGTCGTGTAGCCATAATAAAACTTTATCTTGCTATTTGTATAGTTTATTCCTACCATCATTCTCGAAGGTGCTTCCTTCACTCTGGCGACTTATCGCCTTGATTATATCTTCCTGCCGCCAACTTGAAGTTGCGCTCACTTTTGAATCGGGCGGCGAAGGCGCGAAGACCACCTCTGCACTCAAGGTATGCGTGGTTCCTATTGATGATCTCTTACTTTATGTAGCTGACCCGTACTCGTGTCATGCAGTGACATGGTGCGCCTCGCGCACTCCGCAGTCTATTGGCAGCATCGCTGCATCGAGGACTCGTCCAGCGACGAGAACACGCCGCCGAACGTCGCTGCGGCGTCGCACCACACCCGCAGCCGCCGAGCCAGCGGTGCAGACGGCGACTCCAGCGCGACGGGGACGGCGACGCCTCCGTGGCTGTCTCCGGAGCGGACCAAGCGTCGGTCGAAGAGCGCTACAAACCCGCCGCCGCCGAAGACACCACCACCACCGGAGACGCCGCCTCCTCCGACGGCGCGTGACTACGCCAGCCCGACGACCTCGTCTCCAGTGTTGCTGGAGACGCCACCGAGACCCCCGCCGCCCCCGAAGACGTCCAAGTCGAATCCTCCACAACGCCCAGGGCGCCAAGCACGCCGTGAAGCCGCAGCCCCGTACCAGCGCCCTCGCTCCCCGCCCCATCGTGCTATCCGTGCTTCCGCTGCAGTGGCCGCTGCAGTGACCGCTGCAGCGCAAGCGACGTCTCCGTCGACGGTGGATTTGGCGCCGCTGGCTCGGCGGCATGCGTCACGACCGGACGATATCTTCGCGCCAGCGCGCTGGCCGTACAGCGTGGCGCACTTGCGCGACAACTTCAACCCATTGGCCACGGTCTTCCCCGTGGTGCGCCACTTCGGGTCCTGCAACTGCTGGAACCCGTGCCGCGCCGGCTCCTGCCGCAACGCGCTGATGCACGTGTTCTGTAGCCCAAGCTGCTGCCCGTACTCGGGGAAGTGTGGCAACGGGCTAGAAGACTCGACCAAGGTTTTCCTCGGGCGCAACCAGCGCACGCGCGAGTTGGGAATTGTGGCGGGCGAGTTCATAGACGCTGGCGAGGTGCTCGGCCAGTACGTCGGGGAGATCGAGCACGTGAGCTCATCTCGAGCCACACGACCGCGCAACAAAGGCTACCGCCTCGTTTTGAAGCAGCGACCGGAGAGGCCGGCGACTGGAGTGTGCGCCGCGATCAATGCAGAGCGGATGGGGAGCCTCATGCGGTTCGTGAACCATTCCTGCCGCCCGGCGGCGGCGTTCGTCGAGATGTCCAACGGCCGCCGTACGACCGTGGTGGTGGTGACTACGAGAAGCATCTACCGTGGCGAAGAGGTGACCGTTGACTACGGTGACGACCTCTGGTTTGTATGCCGCTGCGAGGTGCCTGAATGCCGCCACAGCAACATCCAGGACGAGGAAGATCCATGAAGACCAAGGGCGCTACGTGTAGGTCACGATGTAGGTAACATGCATGATGAATGAATTCAATTTGGCTGTAATATGTGGGTTTGTTGTTGCTTTAGCTAAATTTCGACGTGAAGGGCGTGCGGTTTGGCGCCAAGGCGCATCCTCTGAGCGCCTTCGATATTTTGAACTGCGTTGGCGGCAATTCGCGCGCGCAGATTTCCCGCGTTGTAGGTTGAAGGGCGGTGGGTATTGCTTGTAGCCTGCATGCCATCATTGTAGGCTTCCCTCACTTTGCTATTTGCTATCTCCTGTCCAAGTGCAACCCCCCCCCCCCCGCTCCTTTCTTAGCACCATACCCCGTGCGTCATCCTTGCTCAAGCTTTCTTCGCTAGCTAGCTACTTACTTGGTGCTTTGTGTGTCTATAGATGGGCAAAAACTCCGGCAGTACGAACTACACGATGTTCGACATTGACCGCCTGCTTCACCTCGTCGAGCAAGCGCTGCCGCTGGGGCGAGACGAATGGGAGCGCCTTGCTGTGACGTAAAACGCTGGCCGCGCCCGTGGAGCTCCGGAGCGTGACTTTGAGAGCCTACGACGAAAATTTAAGATGCTGTATAGTGCCCGCAAGCCGACGGGCATGCCGGAGATGCCGCCACACATCAGGCGCGTCAAGGATGCCAAACAGGCCATCGACGAGAAGGCCAACGTCATCGAGATCGATGACGAGGCCGACCGCGACCAGGGTTTCGTGGAGCCCGACTTCTCGTTCGAGGCCGACCCCGACGACGACTACTTCGAGGGCGGCGAAGGCGGTAACGGGCAGCATGGTGCCCAGGGTGGCGCCCAGGGTGGCGCCGGACACGACGAGCCCGCCGACACGGATGAGTCCGTGTCGACGGGCGAGTCCACGGGCTCAAGTGCCCCACCCAGCCGAGGCGAGTTCCAGGAGTTGATGGCGGCCCCTTTTACCGTCGATGAGCTTGGAAGCCGTGCCCAGACGCCGCGTCCTGCGCCGCTTCGAACACCTCAGAACGCGCGTCAACCTGGCGCTGGGGGGCCACCCAAGCCACGCAAGAGCTCTATCACCGTCGCTGCGAGCGACGGCAATCTCCCGATGGGGGCACCTGTCGACCAAGGCCGTGCACCGGCGAACCCGAAGAAGGACTCGAAGTACAAGACCTCCTCGAACCGCCTTGGCGGCACCGACTTGACCAGCTTCCGCGATGCGGTCGGCGCCAAGCGCGCCTTCGAGGAGGACAAGGAGACGCTGGAGGCCAGCTTCGCGAAGGCCAAACGAATCAGGGCCATGAAGGCCACCACCTCCCTGAAGAACAAGTTGAACGGCCTCGAAAGCACCGCCAACACCATGGGCGGCAGCATCATGGAGACTATCTTGCTACTACGTGAGGAGAATGAGAGGAAGGCGGAGGCACGGCGTGCTGATGAGGAGAAGCGTCGTAGTGAGGAAAGGGCGGAAGCCAAGGCTGAAGCAGAGGAGCGTCGCCACCGAGACAAAATGGAGATGGAAGAGCGCGCTCGACGCGATCGAGAGGAGGCGCGTGCGCGCACCCAGGAGTTGCTGCTCCTGATCGGCGCCTTGACGAAGAAGGACTAATGCAGCGACGGCGAGCGTGGACCAAGTAGCGAGGCGCTTACATTTGCATTGTGTTAGTGTTGTACGTAGCTCTAAAGTCTCACAAATCAACTACTCATGCTCCGATTCTTTGCCATGTTAGACTCGATGTTGTAGTCTTAGCAAGCAAAGTACTTTGATCAAACAACTCAACTACATGTATTGAAATTCATTACGAGGCACAAACTAGGTGCTCTGGCAGCTCCATCTCGCCTGCGAAGGTTGTGCGGATTTGAGAGATGCCTACCGTGCGTACACGGTAGTTAGCTAAGCGAAACATGTTGTTCAGGCGAAGCCCCCGAAGCACCGGGTCGTACGGAAGCGGGAGGTTCAGCCGGCTGTATACTTTTTGAACACTTCCCATGCCCCACTCCGCCGCCTGCCTCACAGAGGTGATGGCGTTGTGGAGGGTCCTCGCCGAGCTCCGCAGCGACGAGTGCAGGCGCTCGATGTCGCCGTCCTTGAGCGGCGTTAGGATGCGGCCGATCATGGTGGTGGAGCAGGGGAACGCGGAGTCGGAGACGACGTTCTTGCGCGAGTCGGGGCAGTACACGGGGTCCAGCAGCTTGTTCCTAAAGCCCAGCGACGTGTCCGAGTCGTTCCACGACCCCGGACAGTTGTGCTTACACCACACTATACATCCGTCTGCGGCGAAGCAGATCGTCCCGGTGACAAACACCGAGTGCAACCAGCCATTATACATGGCGTTCTGAAGATCGGCGTTCGAGGGCTGCTGGACCTACGTAGCGGCAAGTTTTAGATTAACCTTCTTGCAATACAATTCACATTCAAAATGAGCGTTGTGTTTACCTTAAAGTTTTTCCCATCGATGAACCCAAAGGTGTGCTTGAGCAGAGGCTCTCGAGCTTCGACGAGCTTCGCCAGCTCCACCTGGTGGCTCGGCGACGGCCACGAAATGCGCACGGGGGAGTACTTCTCGAGCGTCTTGGACAGCGCTTCCTCCGCCCGCCGCAGGGTCCGCGCCAACGTGCTCGGAGGAACGGCGAACAGCATGCTCAAGCTGCTCAACTCCATCGAGCCTACATAAAAACACAGGACAAGCCCCAATACCTGGTGGTGGTATCGAAGCTTGAGCGGCCGGCCCCTCGAGCGAGCGCGGGGGATGTAGTAGTAGCTAGCGAATCGGCGGAGTAGCTGCCGAAATGAAGATCTACAGCATTAATGTACGGTTAATACACGTTCTTGAGGCAACACAGCAGCAGTTCAACGTACTTTGTGAGGCTGGTAGCGTTTAGGAAGTTGATGTCACTCCCGTATCTGTACAGCACCATCCACGCAGAGTCACAGGGCACGTCCAAGCATTGAGCCGTGAGGTAATGGCGGCTGCGCATCGCCACCTTCCATGCCTCCTCGACGAGGAGGCGGAAGACCTCACGGCGAGCCTCGTGCAGCGCCTCGCCTTGCCTCACGAAGGCGTCTGCCAGCACCAGCAGCACGTCCGAGTCCTCATCACTGGCCATCTAGACGGGGGGGGCTGCGCTCGACGAGCGCAAAAGTCAGAATGAGGAAATTTAGAAGAAATCCAGTGCTCGGTGTGTCCGAGATAAAGTGACGGGTACATTCCTAACTGTACCAATAACACGGTTGCCACCGCCTGATTCAGGGCACTATCCATCGGACACAGGTAGGACTTTTAACACCTTTGTGGTAGAGATTTTTTGCGATAAAGCGACATATATCTTTTTTAAGTCGGTCTTAATCGCTGCAGATAAGCCGCCTGACTAAGCCATATTTGGCAGGCTTCCACTAGCTGACCCCTCAGTTCAAGTTATTTTCATGGTCTCCGTTCTTGCTTCAACTTCAAACGTGCATTGTTCGATCTGAAGAAATGTACCAAGCCTCTCAACTGGAAATTAAGACTCGCGATACTGAAGAACACTCTGGTTCAGCTTGACTATGAAGAAGACTTCCACCGACAGACGTCTCATCCCCGCCAAACGCAGTTTGATTAGCAAGAAGTGCATCTTGAAATTGTGTTTGTCCGGCCGGGTTACCTGGATGAAGATGACTTCGTTCGCTTTCGTGGCGAAGTACACCGCGTCATAGCCGCCCTCAGTCAACTGGCTGCAACCAAGTTGGTTGGTTGAACCAACTCCAATTTCCTCGGATATTTGACATTACCACCACCATACCTCAAACTCCTCCTTGATGCTGCCATCTAACAGCCGGATGAACTCGCCATAACCAATGTTATCCTCCCCGTCGTCCTCGTAGTTGGCATTATACTTGTTGTGCCGGTGTTTGTCAGATATAGCACCTTGCTTCTTCTCACCCGCAAAATTTTGAACATATTTTTCGTGTTAAGCTGAAGGACGCTCGCTCGAGGAAGAACATCAACAATGTTATTATCGCCAAGTAGTTTCACCCTCCGCTGTGGACAGCAGCTAGGACCTACTACGAAGTATTTATTTTTTTTAATCAAAAAGACCACTGTCCGCCGAAGGTTTTGCGTTGAAATGGGCCGCCAAGTCGTGAATGACTTGCTCATCACAAACTTTCGCAAAGGTCGAGGAGACGAACGAGCTGACGGGAAACCGGAGTCTACTGCCAGATTGCATCCCATAGAGTTTGTCGATTGTCTCCTGAGGCAATAGTCCGGAGCAGCAGCGAACGAGATCGGCCTTGTTCTCGACAGACCCAACACCTTCTTCCACAATTTCTTTCACACGATCCGTAGAGTATTGAAACATAAAGCGGCACGACCCACCCGCGTAGAAGAACTTCAAATGCAGCAAGCGTAACTTCTGTTCCTCTTGGCTCAACGCCTCGTCATCATCGTCATCGCCATCGTAGTTCAAATCCCAATCATTCGTTGCATCAAGCATAACAGCAACTTTGTCGTAAAAGGTTTGATCACTGACCGCCTCAATGTACTCGTCGAGAGTCCACGAGTACATGAAGAACGGCTCAATTCTGGCAATAGTATCACTCTCCACGTCCCTCTTTCCACGTGCAGACATCGGCGAGCAAAGGACAAGTCGGTCCTTCTCCGTGATAAAACGCACTAAAAACCTTCTCAGAAGCGCCGTATGTGCGTCACATTTCCTGTATCCATCGAGACACACGAACAGTTTCTTACTACTGACACGGGGGAGCTCAAACGTGCTTCGGTCGTCAACCATCCAGTGTTGTTTGCTTCCCATTGACACACAGAAATCCCCTCTTTCATCCAAATGAATCCAAACCACGGTCCATTCCTGGGGATCCAAAGAAGCCGCAAAGCTTAGCAAGCTTGTCGACTTGCCTGTTCCAGGAGGTCCCAGAATCCACCCTCTAACCCCCTTCACTATCACATCGTCCCTCAAAAATCTCCACAGCTTGTGCACTTGAGGACGACAGTAAAGCGTTAAGTCACCACCGGGAATCAGCCCACACTTGGCCACAAGTTCTCCTGGTAGCGTCACGTATGACATTCCTTGGATGTCAATCTGTGGTATGTCTGCGAGTTTGTTCACATTTTCCAGACGCCTTCGTTTGGGTGGCACGTAGACCAGTACATGGATTTGATCGGAAGACGGCAGCGGCAGATTTTTCTTCTCCAGCCAGTGAGTTATTGTCTTGGACGGCAATATCCCCTCTCCACCATCAATTAGCGCCTGGGTGTCTTGGGGTATTTCTCCCCTCAACAACTGCCCCACCAAGTCGGTATCATCCCCCAACCAGTTGCCGTCCTCGCCTTTGGCCAAGAAGAGCTGCAATTGGTCTGCTTCGACCGTGATCGTGTCTGGCTTTTGCGTTTTGATAAAGTTCTTCAGTGCCAACACCCGCTGACTTTCATCGATCTCCACAAGAAACATGCTGCCTTCACGAAGCAGCACGCACACGAGCTGAAGCCGCACCATCGTGGCAAATTCTGGAGTGAAGTGACCCGATCAATGAGCTGGTTGGTGAAGTGAGCCTTTTCGACCAGGACATCCTGAAAATGCTTCTGATGACTTTTTTAGGATTGACCTCGACCCGGATACCCGGATACTGTAGCTACTCCGAGCTCGTGAGTCCTTCATGGATACAACTTCAAACGTGTACTGTAATGTTTGATCTGAAGCAAGGTGTGGGATGGCAAACGGGACTTGTCTGCGGTTCTAATCGACCACCAAGGTGCAGGATGCTGGTCAAATGACACCAAACAATGACGAATAGTGAAACATGCTGGATGCGTTGATTGTCTATCGATACCAAGCGTCTCAACTGGAAATTACGACTCGCGATACTAAAGAAATCTTGACAAACTGCTTACACTTTTCCGGACACGCGCGAGCTCATGAGGTTTTCGCGGAACTCCTTGGCCGACACGGGTCCGTTTCCCACCTCCAGGCGAGGCTTCACACGGTACACGAAGTACACTGCGCCAATGATAAAGTAGCCAATAGCGACCAGCACCGACGCGAGGAAGACCCAACTGGATGTCCCGCTGTAGATGATGGACACCAGCGAGAAGATGCACAGGATGATGCACAGGACGGCGCCAGGGATGCCAAACGGGCTCTTGTACGGACGCGGACGCTCAGGCTCACGAACCCGCAGCATGATAAACGCCGTGAGTTGGAACAGGTACGACACGATGGCTCCAATGAGTGCCAGGTTGATCAATACGGAGCCGAGGCGGGTGTCACCGATGGCAAAATGCAGCACAATCACCAGCACGAGTGCGATGAGGCTGCCAGCGATGAGCGAGACGTAAGTTGTTCCCCGCGTCGGGTGCAGCTTGGTCAAGACGTGGGGGAGGTATCCGTCGCAGGCGATGGCGTACAGCAGTTTGCCCATGCAGAAGACGAACGAGTGGAAGCTCGAGATGAGTCCAACAATGAGAATCCACGTGAAGCCCGAGGTGGTGCTGTTGTCACCGAAGACGGTCTGATACCCCGCAAGAAGCGGCGACGAGTTGACGTAGATCTCATCAGCGCCGGGGCTGATCATGGAATTGAAGATGACGGTACAGAACGAGATCGCGATCAGAGTGATGATAGACGTCAATAGGCCTCGGGGCATGTTCTTGGTGGGCTCAATCGTCTCATCGATGGCAAGTGGCAACTCCTCAATGCCGAGGTAGAACCACAGCGTGAAGGACGCGCCCTGGAGAATGCCGTCCCATCCTTTGTAGTTCCAGTCGCGGTCGACCACCCAGTCTTGGTACGAGATCTTGGTAGCAGCACCGACGTAGAACACAAGTAGAACGATCACCGACATGACGGTCGCCGCTGCCTGCACGCGGAACGTCATCTCCACGCCCATGATGTTGAGCGTCACGAAGATGATGTAGCAGGCGATCCACCAGATCGGGCCATAGTCGGAGCTCACGCCGATGATCTCAGCGACGTACGAGCCGATGCCCGTTGCAGCCACCCCCGTGGTGACCACAACCTTCAGACACTCGGCGATGCCTGCGAAGAAGGCCGCGGTCTTGCCGATACCGTGCAGTGCGAACACGTAGGGACCTCCACCGTGGGGCACAGTGGCCGACAGCTCGGCGATGGAGAACGACAGCAAAACGTACTGCACCGTCACCACGGCCAGCAGAATGAGCAAACCGTCGAAACCCGCGACCAGCGCCGCCTGCCAACCGAAGAAGTCGCCGCTGATGACAGCGCCGACACCCAATGCCCAAAGGTGCGGGGTCTTGGCGTAGCGCTTGGGGCCTTCACCCTCAACGACCGGTCCGTTGACACTTGAACTGCTCATGACTGGGGAGGGGGTGAGCAGTGTGAAGGAAGTTGTGGAGTGCATGATGTGAAGCTGAAGCTGCTGCTGAGTTGAATGCAGTTTGTTGCTGGAGATGGCTACGCAACACTGCAAAAGTCGCAGTGTTCCGCAGGTCAAGTTCATCAGCGACTTTTTCAAATCCTCAGGAGGTGCGCAAACTGCAACGCGCGCAGAGAGCGGGTGCGGATGAAATTGATTGGTCGGTTTGAATGCGTAGCGCGGCTGCGATTGGTGGATCTGACACGTGTTTGATAATAAAGCCGGACCACAAAAGGCTGCTGATCCTGCTGATGCAGGCTGCGTGGCCTGCTTGGTGCACTTCAATGCCGGGTGCCTCGGTGTGGCTGCCTTCACGGGGAACCGTGTTGAGCTCGACAGGAGCGTTGGAATGGTTTTGGTCACTTGTTGTGGTTAGTGCCGCACTATTGCGGGGCATGAGGCTGGAAAGCAACCCCCTACGCGCGGGACTCATCAGTCGGCGCTGAGCTGCATGAGCCGGACGCTGCGTCGGTGCTCGTCACCGCAGGAAGCGGCTCACTGTTGTCCTGTGTCGGTTGATGGGCATCGAGGTCAAGACCGGATCCTAAGGTGATGAGCTTATCTATAGGGGCCCCCTATAGAGCGGAGCCCCCCTATAGATACGAATACGAAGCGAATGCACACAATGGCTTTTGCGGCAGCGCCCCAGAATTCTAATGAAAATTATTAGCAACTGCCTGCTCTCCTACACTTTCGCTAGTTGGCATCGAGCCCACCGGAATTTGATAAAGACGGCGTTTGCAATGTTCGAAACCAGCCCCACCCAAAGGCTGAAGCGGTACATGGATATGTCGTAGTTATGGTTCGAGAGAACTCAGGATAAAAGCTAGCTGCCGCAAGGCGTGCTGGAATCCAAGTACTACTGTAGTACTTCTGCCGGAGTTAGAGCGATCATCTCGAATCTGAAGATACATGCGCCCTACCAGGAAATGAAGGAAATGAAGTTACCGGTACCGGTAAGCCGTGATCAAGAAAAAAGTCACAATATCCGCAGCAACAGCCAAGTAAGCTTAGCAAAACTTTGGTAACTTATCCAAAATGTAGTGAAACATGTAGCCTTGAATTTAGAGAGTCGAAGCCCTAAGACTGAAAATTCTAGTACGACTGACGCTACTATTATATAAAACGACTTCGTTCTACGACGGACACTGTAGGAACCACTGTGGCGCGCTTCTTACACTTTGCCGGACACGCGCGAGCTCATGAGGTTTTCCCTGAACTCCTTGGCCGACACGGGGCCATTGCCCACCTCCAGGCGCGGCTTCACGCGGTACACGAAGTACACTGCACCGAGTGCAAAGTAGCCGATAGCGACGAGCACCGACGCGAGGAACACCCAACTCGAGGTACCGCTGTAGATGATGGACACCAGTGAGAAGATGCACAGGATGATGCATAGGACGGCACCAGGGATGCCAAACGGGCTCTTGTACGGACGCGGACGCTCGGGCTCCCGAATCCGCAGCATGATAAACGCCGTGAGCTGGAACAGGTATGACACAATGGCACCAATGAGGGACAAGTTGATCATGACCGAGGAGAGGCGAGTGTCGCCAATGGCATAGTGCAGCACAATCACCAGAACCAGCGCGATGACACTTCCCGTAATGAGAGCGACGTGAGCCGTTCCGCGCGTCGGGTGCAGCTTGGTCAGCATCTGCGGCAGGTATCCGTCGCAGGCGATAGCGTACAGCAGTTTGCCCATGCAGAAGACGAACGAGTGGAAGCTCGAGACGAGCCCCACAATGAGAATCCACGTGAAGCCTGAGGTCGTGCTGTTGTCGCCGAAGATCGTCTTGTATCCCGTCAGCAGCGGCGACGAGTTGACGTACATTTCGTCGGCGCCGGGGCTGATCATCGAGCTGAAGATGACCGTGCAGAACGAGATCGCAATCAACGTAGCAATTGAAGCAAAGAGGCCACGCGGCATGTTCTTGGTGGGTTCGATGGTCTCGTCGATGGCAAGCGGCAGCTCCTCGATGCCCAGGTAGAACCACAGCGTGAAGGACGCGCCCTGGAGAATGCCGTCCCAGCCGTTGTAGTTCCAGTCGCGGTCCACAACCCACTGCTGGTAGTCGACCTTGGTAGCCGCTCCGATGTAGAACACCAGCAGCAGGAACACCGACACGACCGTCACCACCACCTGCACGCGGAACGTCATCTCAACGCCCACGATGTTGAGCGTCACGAAGATGATGTAGCAGGCGATCCACCAGATCGGACCGTACTCGGCGCCGACCCCAATGAGCTCAGCGAAATACGAGGCGATACCCGTGGCGGCAACAGCAGTCGTCACCACAACCTTCAGACACTCGGCGATACCGGCGAAGAAGGCCGCAGTCTTGCCGATACCGTGCAGAGCAAACACGTAGGGACCTCCACCGTGTGGGACGGTGGCCGACAGCTCAGCGATGGAGAACGACAGCAAAACGTACTGCACCGTGACGATCGAGAGGAGAATGAGCAGACCGTCAAAGCCCGCAACCAGCGACGACTGCCAGCCGAAAAAGTCGCCACTGATGACAGTCCCCACTCCCAGAGCCCAGAGGTGGGGGGTCTTGGCATAGCGCTTGATGCCTTCGCCTTCAATGGCTGGGCCGTTGATGCTCAAGCTCGAGATGCGACTCATCTGCTTGGAACGAGGTGTCGGAAGGGGTTCGTTGCAGTGCGCAGTGAATTGCAAAGTGAGCGATCGAGAGCACCGGCATTTTTCCTTCAATCCGCATTCGTTCGAGGCCGGACTTCCAGGTCTACGACCTCTCCAGCCGAGATGCAGCCGCAAGGCATCCGGCGCGCAAAACGAACAATGTGCGAGCGTACGCAGCGGCAAAACTGCGAGCGTACGCGGCCCGAGGGCAACAACTGCAACCAGTTCAACGTGGGGCTCGCAGAGATCGGTCTGCCATTGGCCGCGCCGAGCGCGTCGGCACTCTGCAATTGGCAAACCGGGCAGCGGTATCAGCTCGCAATGCAAAAACTGCGCAAAAGTCAAACCGAGATTAATTTTAAAAGTGCCTGATCTTCCAGCAGTGATAAAGGATTTCTAAGGGCATTTTGATGCAAAATTGCTTCGCATTCCGCAGCGAAGACGGCTGCAAATGGGCTGGTTTGCTACGATAATATCCTACATGTACACCGGGAGCTGAGCCGGACTAAATGTTAGTGAGCCTGTCTCAACCATGTCTTTGATCAATCATTTCAGCTTGCGTAGAACCGGGCGAGATGCCGGTGCATGAGGACAGAACATGCGGAACACCCGTTAATGCCGTAGGAACACACAGCAAATCCTTTTAATTAGGACTAGAGGATTGGGCTGGTAGCGCGTTCTTTTGATACTAGGCTTTTAAACGCAAACATTGCTAACTTTAACAGATACCAACAATTGGGTAGTAATAGTAGAAGTAATATAACGCAAACATTGCTAACTTTAACAGATAACAACAGTTGGGTAGTAATAGTAGGAGTAATAGTAGTAGTACTACTCCACTACTACACTGTACTCTTAATCTCTATGGGGAAAATTTCTTGCACGTTAAAAAATCTCAGCGCGTGTCGAACACCGTACTTCGTAGTAAATTAATTACGAACAATGAGGTCCTAATTGAGAGCCACTCAAACTAGAATTGCAAGATGAGAACCGAGTTTGCTGCCCTACAAAAGTATTACTTGAAGAGTACTATAGCACAGAGCTGGTGATAGCATAATATCACTAATATTGAATACCGCTCTATATGGTATTATATTATTATTATACTACTATCCCGAAAATTCAGGTAGTAGTATTGACGTGGTGTACTATATCAGAAAGTACTACTGACCCCTGCCAATGAGGTTTCTCAGGAACTATCCGAAGGGGGGTTCCCAGAATTCTGAGCCAGAGGTCAAATATCAATCAAAGCACTATCTATCAATCTAGCGAGCAGGCTTGGCCACCACCGCTGCCACCAGTCTAGCTTTTTCGGTCGCCGCAGCAGCCCCCCCCCCCCGTACTCACGGTTCAATCTCGGCTGCTGTGGTGCCGAAACAGCTAGACTCACGGCTCAGCGATCATCTACGGCGCCCGCTACTTCGAACAAGGTCGGCTTGAGGCATCTATACCGGGCAAGACTCACGGCTCACGACTACACGCGATCGTATTCGCCGCCCGCTACTTTGCAGCTTGATGCTATCGCTGGCATCTATACTGGGCACGGCACCACGTACATTTTGAACCTTACGCCGTGCGCAAGGTGCAGCACCAGCGTGTTTTCGTCGCTAGCAGTAAATGTATTTAATTAATCTCTCCGCTAGAATATACATGTAGTGCGCCATTATTAAGTCTAAATCACGTTGCACCTCTAACGCCATGGGCTCGGTGAGCCTCGTGTGACCCCACATTTCGCCACGCAAGACACTGAAGGGCTGCATTTACACCCGAATATTTAACGGACCGTTAATAGCCGTATTTAACAGCTATCAATCTCTCTCCGAACTCTTCAACCTTATATCTGCGTAGCCTTGACAACAAATAACCTACTCAATTAGATATCAAAACGTGTTTTTATAAGATATTACTCTTGATAATTGTATTGATCCACTTAGCTACGCGTTTGTGGTCCACATATTCGAATTAATCCCCTAAGGGCTGTCCGTACAACGTACCCGTTGCACTACCAGGATAAACTATGTATCCTGACCTCCCCGCTGACGCACGATTTTATAATTGAGTATTGCAGGTTACGCCATAAAAGTGACCAGCCGCGCTTCGCTTGGCTGGGCGCCGCTTCGGCGCCCCCGCTGCTCGCTTCGCTCTCGATTTAAAGATTGTAAGTTCTACCCAGAACAGTGGTCGTCTCGCTGAGGAGCTCGTCGCTGGGCCCGCCTCCGCAAATACCGCGCGGCCCTGCTTCGCGGGCTCCCCGCGCGGGTTTGCTCTGGCTACGCTCCTCACACCCGCTCGCCTCCGGTGGCTCTTCTATGCTTTGTGTGTTAGATGTCGCCCACCCTCGTGTGTGCTGGCCGCGCGTGGGCGTGTGTTGGTCCTATTTCCTCGTGCATGAGGTGACCAGCTTTGGAGCACACTTACCTGATACATGTACAGTAATATGCCTCGATAAAGAAGTCGGTCTGTGCATACATTTTGCAAGTATATAAGAAAAATAAAGTCAAAAGTTAATAATGGCCTCAGTTTTAGTCGTATGATATTACACAGGTTATCGGTTTTGCAGACTTCTTTATCGAGGCAGATTACTGTACCGGTAACACGAATTCACTGCTATTTACTGCACAATGTGCTTCAGTAAGCTGCAAATTTATTATGAGCAAACCTCGTTTTTTTTCTTGGGGATTCCTCTTAGTAAGAGGCTCTTACTCTGCCCGCTAGCACGTTGGCGGAGAGATCTCTTTCGGTAGCTGAGCTCAGACACCGGCACGCTTTGCAGGAAGCGCAAGGTCTCATCGATCAGAGCCGGGCGTCTTGGGGACCCACTTGAAAACATACGGACCATCGGGGATGCTTACGTGGATGCTCCGCGGACTCAGCTGAACATGTCGGGGGTCGACTTTCTGGACAAGTTTGGATGGCAATTTGCCTTCGGCAAGTCCGAGTCCGAGTTCAGGCGAGCTCATCTGCAACATCTCCACTTCAACGAGCGGTGCCGCAACTTGCAGGTCTCCAGCCGCTGGTGAATCGCAACATGCGAGTCGTACAGTAACATACATGTACTGTACAGTGCAGTGTACATGTACCGTACTGCACCTCCACATTTGGTCGCGGAGATGCTGCCCATCAAAAAGAAGCTTCAGCCACGAATTCTGGTGCAGTTTACAGCAGGATGCTCTCCATGAGCCGAGGCGCATGAGCTGAGGCACGCGCTCCTCCCTCTGTGTACATGTACACTAAAGACCAAGGACCGGAACATGCATGTACATGTACAGTACCACCGCGCTCGAAGCAGAAATTCAAGTACCCAGGTAAAAAGCGCTTTTGAAGAGCACCGCCGCATTGAATGCAGTCTCGAGTTGCTTCCGTCGGTGGGGAGGTGACGAGTGTCGACGCAGCAGAATGTGGCCCGTCCTTGAGAACTGTTCAACCGAGGGTTCAAGCTGCGAGCGTACGCGGCGGTCGGGGCATCAAGTTTGCCAGATTGGACGGCACTCGTTTGTCGCGGACGGGGCAGCGCTGTCCTGATAACAATCACCTTGTTTGGAGTCGCGATCGATACGATACGGTACATGTAGACTAGAGTCCTCTGCCATTCCCTGCCTCCACTGCAGCCTTGGCAGCAGCACCTAGTAGGTGCCGTAGGTGACCTACTGCACAGTTGCTAGCGCTCCTTGTGCTTGCAGCTGACGTCGCTTACTGGCATCCACTCGACACTATGAAGCTGCTCTACTGGTACTATACATTGCAAACGGTGACGGTGACCGACGCGATACATCTGCAAAGACCAGACCCAGGGTCGGAAGCTCACCACTCTGCAGCCTGCGAGCGTACAGTCCTGACAATGCTAGCTAAATGGTGATGAAGCGAAGTGCCGTTTGGCCAAACGGGATCGAATGCAACGCGACGCGGGCCTGCCGATTGGCTCTTGTGGTCATGACACGCCGCTACCAGCTTTTCATAAGACGATTTTGCAGCAAAAACGCGAAAGCACTTGGGCTTGGACCTGGTTACATCAATATAGCCGCCTCCTATTGGTTGATGCACTTCAACATACATGTACAGGCTAACGCTCCTGTATCATTGGCGCCCGTAAACCCCATGACCCAGGTGTGAGCAGTTTGTCATGTTTTCTTTGATATCGTGAGTCGTAGTTTCCAGTTCATAGGCTTGGTATCGATAAGGTGATCGGCCACTTTTAGGCCAACCTGCCATTTTAAGGCCAGCGTATTACAGCCAATGAAATCATCTAAATAAATATAGGCTGAGATGGTTGGCTATTAATATATTCTCGCATGTTCTGATCAAAACCTTCGAGGTCTTATCATCTTCAAGGTCTCTCACTGAGCTCACAGTCGAAATGACCAAGATTCGGAAGAGCTACACCAACGAAGAGAAGCGGGCTGCTTTGCAAGACGTAGAGAACGGCATCAACGTTGAAGATGTCCACAAAAGCAGAAACATACCCGTTAGAACGCTGAATCGCTGGATTAACGCAGCTGAAAGTGGTGAAAGCCCCGACAACAAGCGCCGTGGACCGCCCCCTCGTCTCACCCCCGACGCCGAGACTAGCATCTACGAGTGGATTGTTGCGCGCCAAATGTCGGGGTTCCCAGTTGGTCGGCAGGCGATCATTCGCAAAGCAAGTGAAGTTGCAATGCTGATCGACGGCAAAGGCGTCGGAGATGGCTGGTACCGGCGGTTTATGGCTCGTCACCCGGCTCTTACAAATCGACGATCGCAGGGTGTATCCAAATCCCGTGATGCGGTGACCAACTCTGACGTGGTGACGTTGTTCTGGTCTCTTGCCAAGGCGATAATAGAACATGGATTGGACGCTTCCCGCATATTTAACGTCGATGAGACAGCATTTGAGAGCGGTAAAAAGTCCACCCGCGTCGTCGCGTTGCGCGGTTCACGGAATGTATGGCATACGGATCCCTCGCTCAGCTTTCACCTCTCAATCGTTGCATGTGGGAGTGCAAGTGGTTTTGTCGTCCCGCCGTTGTTTATCCTACCGGGTGAAAGAGTCAACAACCACATACTAGATGGCTGCCAACAGCTTCCTGGCGCCGTCGTCACAACGACTGACAGCGCCTTCATGAATGCGAGATTATTTATGAAATGGCTCGACTTTTTCTCGTCTGCGGTACCAGCGAGTGTACAGCGCCCTATTCTGCTGATCATGGATGGGTGTTCATCTCATCTTTCGCCAGACATCATCGAGGTCGCAAATCACCTCCAAATCCTATTGATTTGTCTGCCATCAAATGCAACCCACCTCCTGCAGCCGCTTGATGTGGCTGTATTTTCGTCGTTCAAGCTTCAACTGAAGACACTCATCGATGGTCTAGTGAAGGGCAATGCGGAGGAAAAGATCACCAAACCAAGGGCACTACAACTTGCAACACTGGCTTGGATCTGCTGCAACATGGAGGGCAACATTGCGTCTGGGTTTCAAAGCTGTGGTATTTACCCACTTTCCCTTGTAAAAATGACAGGTAAACTCACCAACTATCAGCGCAACGGTGTAGCCATCTCGGTGCAGCAGGCAGCGTGGCTGCGCGTCAAAGACATGGTCCAACAAGACGTATTGACGCTTCCACCTCCTCGGAAGACAAGAGCCAGAAAGAGGAAAACCACAACTGTAGCAGGGAGACTTCTTACAAAAGAGATGCTGGAGAAGCCCAGCTCTCCCGCCACGAAGAAGCGCAAGCAGCGAAAACCTCGAGCACCGGTGCAAAGCGTCGAACCCCCACAGCGAACCGAGGAAGTGCTGTATGTAGCGATCGTCTAGATTTGCAGCACTGTATATCTTTCATGATTTGATAATTTTAACTGATATTGAATAACGCAGTTCAAATCGTACCTAAATGAAAATGCAGAGTACGTCTTTCTTTGCTCTAATCAGTATAGTGAAATCAAGGTAAGTGCCGGCCTTAAACTGCTTATATCGTCTAAACTTGGGCATGTTTTTAAGGGGAAAATAACTCAGTCGAAACCGCTTCAACCCCTCAATATCAACTGCGGAATAGCATGTAGAAAGATTTCACTGCTCAGAACTGTGTTTGGTTTAGGTAGGGCTACAGTAGTTGAAAAATTATCGCGTACTAAAGTTGAGTAATCCCCATCCGGCCTTAAAATGGCCGTTCACCTTAGACAATCAACGGCATCCAGCATGTTTGGTGATTGATACAAGTCCATTGCCGTCCCTGCTTCAGATGGCACCGATTAAATCACCATTGATACTGTAGGTCCATCAACACCATTGACGGCGTATGTTGCACTAACATTTTTATGTTGCTGTAGGAATGATGGTCATTTTGGATACCATCCCATGATATACACGCCCAGAAATCGATGTTAACGTTTGAATGTGTTTGTGTGTACCACACAACGCTGTATTTGTGTGTTTGTGTGTACCACACAACGTGTATTTGTGTGGTCACCAAGCGCTCGCCATGCGTCAAGTGCTGCCAGCACTCGGGAGTCCCGAGTCGGGACTGCACAAAGCCGTCTGGGGGTTGCATCCCCCGACCCCCCCCCCCCCAACAAGGAAACCGAGTTGCGGCAGTGTCCGTTAGATGGAATGCTAGGCGCCGCGCGGTATTAGCGTAATATCATCATATTTTTAAATAAACTACTCGTAAAAAACTACACACACACGTGGAAACCTCTGCACCCTGTAAGGTCATTCCAATGCGTACATATCTACCTACATCTACCACATCTACGCGAGCCCAATGGCACAACACATTTGCTTTACGCTAACCGGGCATCATACAACATGCTCATACAAAGTTTGCTAGCGCCTGGCCTACTGCGGACATGTATCCCCGTGGCTATCTGTTCCGTAGGCGAAGATGCAGCTGTGCGCGTCTAGGAGTAGGTAGCCGTCTAAACCTCAACAAATACACGTACGAATGAGGGCATTGGCTTCCTCTCGGGCCGACATCTGGCCCGGTGACCACGCAAGAGCCGCGATCTGCGCCCTGGAGGGTAAATTCTTAAATGAGACTCGAGCGCTGCCGACCTGGAAAAAAACGTTATGTTCGGGCGTATTTGGCGTATTATACAATGGTGCCAACATTTGCTTTCAATGGTGTAGACGGACCTACAGTATCAATGGTGATATAATCACTTCCGCTTCAGATCGAACAATGCTGTTTGAAGTTGTGGCAAGGACGAAGACCGGGCTGAGGGTGGATAGTGGATTGTACTTCTCTGGTCCACCTTACTATCGCCATTGAGGTTTTATGTGGCCCACATAATGTCGTATCGGCCAATCCAAACCCAGCAATTCCGTTAATCGTTCCGATATCAACTTAACAAGCAATTAAACCTCGATTGGAAACGGTCAGCTTGCGCGTCGTATGAGGAGCTTACTGAAGGCAGGGCTAAAGCAGATAGCTAAACTAACTCTTCCTGAAAGTCCCGTCTAATATCGCTTCATATTGATTGAATTACGACAAAAAACCTAACCATGTCCAAAATCTTGGCTCAAAAGGTCAAGTTATTTGATTCTGTGCGGACGGTGATTGGCTCAGAAATGTAGGGTTTGTATCCGTGAAGATAAGCTCTCGTTTGGTGGTCTTTTTGTTGAAAACGAAGTATAAATACAAAAGTTGCTGTAATATATATGAAATGGCCATATTACGGTGGACCAGAGAAGTACTTAAGAATGCCTAAGTTGTTGGGCTCAGATGCACAGCTTGATGTGTGTGGCATGCCTGGGGCCCTTAGCAGTGGAGTTGCCTGCCTTGTTGGATCCGAGTTTCGTGTGCTTGATCTTGACAACGGCCGGCATCGGGTGGACTGCGACGCTACTGGTGGCCATACTCGTCTTCGCTGGCGATACGTGCAGAAGACGCGAGTGCTGCTCCAGGGCTGCCACTGCGTGCAGAATGTCCTGCACGAGCATCTTGGCCATTTGGCACGAGAAGTTCTGCTTGACGACCACGCGCATGATCGTCAACCCCTCGGCCCCCTTCGAGCACGTGTACGCCGGGACGATCCACCCGCGGGCCTTGAGCTTCTCCTGGATGTCGAAGCACGAGTAGCTGGACGAATCCTTGAGCGAAAACGCGACCAGAGGCATGTGGGCCTTGTCCACGATGCTGAAGAGACCTGTAGACACCAGAGCGTTGCGGAGGAAGGCGGCGTTTTCCATGCTCGCCTCCATGATACGACGGTAGCCGTCGAAGCCGAAGCGCAGCAAGTTGTAGTACTGCGCCACGACGTTGCCGGCCCCCTTGGAGAAGTTGAGCGTGAACGACGACTGGTCTCCGCCCAGGTAGTTCACGTGGAACACCAAGTCTTCAGGGAGGTCCTCCTTCTCGCGCCAGATCGCCCAGCCCATTCCAGCGTACACGAGTCCGAACTTGTGGCCGCTGACGTTGATCGACTTGACGTTGGGCAGTCGGAAGTCCCACAACAGGTCTGGCGAGATGAATGGGGTGATGAAGCCCCCGCTAGCAGCGTCCACGTGCAGCGGAATGTGCCACCCGTTCCGCTCGTTCTCTTCGACCAGCATGTCGTGGATTCCCTTGATGTCTTCGTACTCGCCGTTGAAAGTGCTGCCTAGGATGGCCCCCACACCGATTGTGTTCTCATCCAGCAGCGGACGCGCTCGCTCTGCTGTCAGCACGAGGCAGTCAGGAGACACGTCGGCCTCTCGGATCTCGATCTCAAAGTACTTGCACATCTTGTGCCAGCAGACCTGGACGTTGGAGCCGAACACCATGTTGGGCTTCTCGTACGACAGACCGGCGGCGATACGGTGGTCCTTCCACTTGCGCTTCATGGCGAGACCGGCCAGCATGATGGCCTCGGACGAACCGATGCAACCCGTGCCGGTAGCCTTCACACCTTCATCGAGAGGGGCATGGTACAGGTTCGCAAGCATCTGCACGCAGCGGTTGTGAATCTCTGCAGTCTGCGGGTACTGGTCCAGATCGATGTAGTTCTTGCGGAGTCCCTCGATCATCAGTTCTTCCGCCTCGCGCTCCATGTACGTCGTCACGAAAGAGGCCAGATTCATGCTGGGGTTGCCATCCAGCGCTAGCTCGTCCTTGATCATTTGGTGGGCCACGCGGGCCGGCACCGAGTGCTGCGGGAACGTGTCCGTTACCAAGTTGCTGCACATGAACGGGTGGCCGTACACAGGCTCCGACTCGTTGAGCATCTCGTTCGGTTCACGCGGCGTCTTGACCATGTTGACTTGCATCTTGGTTCGAAGCTGGAGGGTGATGTAGTCCTAGGAGCTTGAGAAATTGTCAGTGGAACTGAAAGTGATTGATGCCTGCAACGAGGTCATGTTGCAGCACATGAAGGCTCCTGAAGACGTGGTGGACGAGATGCTAAGCTTATACCTATTTTCGCTGCTGTTGCATTGCATGATTTTGCAGCTGAGCTAACAGAATTGTCCTCTTATAATTGGATCGATCCACATCCTCGCACGATCTCATGAAGATCCTGCACTCACAACCAGCCATTCCGTTAGTGTTGGCGAATCTCTTGGTGTGCGCAACTGTTCCCAGTCCATCCCTCGGCAACGCCACGCTGCCTTCCTGTAAAAGTACGGTCTTCACACCTCACTGCCTTTGCGTTCTGGCCAGCAGATTGCTGTTGAATACCGGTACTGAGTTACCCCCACTTCAACGTCAATTCAGCGCATGCGATTAATGCCGTCACGTGAGCGGATACAAGCAAGTCAATATTGCGCAGTTCTTCGTTTCGAAACTTGGGAGGGAAACACCTTGACGCCACTTGGGTATCAATGAAGTAGCAACAACTATTAGTAACTATCTACATACATGTATTATCTGTAGCGACCAACAGGCAGAAACCCGCGGGTGACGAAGTTCAAACCTTGGACGAGGCATTACTCAGTAAGTTTTCGCGCATTTTCGGGGTCGGAGCTGCTTCGATACGCGGCTGCACACTGAGGAAGAAGTACACCGCGCCGATACCGAAGTATACAATGGCTATGATGATTGACGCCAGGAACTCGTAGCTTGACGCGCCACTGTAGATAATCGACACCATGCCCGCCACACACAGCGCCAACGACACAGCGGCACCGGCAACGCCAAAAGGACTGCGATACGGGCGAACGCGGTTCGGCTCCTTGATCCGTAGCCAAATGAACGAAGTCAACTGGAAGCAGTAGGAAATCACGGCTCCGATGAGCGCCAAGTTGATCATCACCGATCCGAGGCGCGTGTCTCCAATAATGAAATGCAGCACGAGAACAACGACGAAACCAATGGAGCTGCCGGTGATCAGCGACACGTACATCGTACCACGTGTCGGGTGAAGTCTCGTTAAAATCTGCGGGAGATATCCGTCACGGGCAATAGCATACAACAACTGCCCCATGCAGAACACGAACGAGTGGAAGCTCGCGATAAGTCCCAGCAGCAGCATCCACGAGAACCCGGACGTGGTGCTGTTGTCTCCAAAGACGCTCTGATACCCCGTCAGCAGCGGCGACGAGCTGTTGTAGATTTCTTCAGCGCCAGGGGAGATCATCGAGTTGAAGATGACGGTACAAAACGCCAGCACGACGAGCGTGGAAATCGACGTCATGAGTCCAATGGGCATGTTCCGCTCCGGGTTGATGGTCACCTCGACCGCAAGCGGCAGCTCCTCGATGCCCAAGTAGAACCACAGCGCGAACGAGTAGCCCTTGACCGCGCCGTCCCAGCCAGCCGGGTACTGCCAGTCGAACGCCGCCACCCAGTCGCTGTACGACACTTTGGTGGCCGCGCCGACGTAAAAGACCAGCAGGATGACCACCGACACGACGGTCGTGACCGCCTGCACGCGGAAGGTCATCTCGATGCCCACGATGTTGAGCGACACGAAGAGGACGTAGAAGACGGCCCACCAGATCGGGCCGTAGTCGGAGCTCAAGCTCAGCAGCTGGTTCATGTACGAGCTGATGCCCGTGACCACGACGGCGCACGTGATGACGACCTTGAGGCTCTCGGCCAGGCCGGCGAAGAAGGCGGCGCGCGGGCCGATGGCGTGCAGCGCGAAGACGTAGGGCCCGCCGCCCACGGGCACCGTCGTGCACAGCTCGGCGATGGAGAAGGACAGCAGCACGTAGAGCACCGTGACGAGCGCCAGGAGGATCAGCAGCCCGTCGAAGCCCGCCACGAGACCCGACTGCCAGCCGAAGAAGTCCCCGCTCACGACGGCGCCTACGCCCAGCGCCCACAGGTGCGGAGCCTTGGCGTAGCGCACGGAGTTCGTTCCGTCCGTCATCAGAGCTGTGGGTTCTACTGTGATGGCGCTAGGACGGGGAGAGGAGATATCGATTCCTGATGGTGTTGTCACAAGGTCATGGCATTATCCCAGTGATTGGCACGATGCAACGTAAAAGCGTTTTGTGTGGACTATTTCGGTGTGGTGGGTTAGTACTTTAATCCAAAATAGTACTATTTGAGATACTACTGGTATTAGCACTAGCAGAATATCAAACGCATAATTTGTTATTTAAGATACAATAATATTGTTCTACTATCATATTTCCTGCTCTAACTCCCGGTTTAATATGAGGGTCACTAATACGTAACATAATACTTGTACTAGTATTTTCGCTACACTATTTTCACTGCTGATTGCAACACGCGGACCAAATTGATGTTCATTAATGTTGCGCGTCACAGATCTTTAGCAACTTAGAAGCATATGGTTTGGACAAAAGGGCAATCAAACTGTTGATGTCAGCTGCGGATAACACGCAACTCGAGTTACTCGAGCAAGCCACGCAGCGTACAGTGTGCAGCCTGTCCTGTAGCTTGTCGACGAGACGAATGGGCTGCCTGAACGTGGCAACGGTCTCGATTATCAGTTGAGAGAACAGTCATGCAACTACATCACTATAAGCGGACGTCGTTGCCTCATTTCGCGCAATTAGGCAGCTCAGAATGTATTCCGAATTGCTCAACCAAGGTACAGTAGCGCAGTGCGGCGATTGGCGACAACGTACAGTACCACAACAATGTTGTGACAACATACGAGTCCCGAGACGGACGGAATACGAGCTGTCGACGAAGGCTCTGACTCGGAGCGAGATGACAACCCACCCATGCATGTGGCGAATCGACCTCGTCGTGGTTAACTCGCAAAGCCTCACTCACACCGGTGTGCCTTACGAGCGGCTGTACCATGTAGCTCGCCCATTTTTCACCCTAAGAAAGGTGATTGAATGGCTGCGCTGCGCTAACCCCCTGACTATCCAGATTTGCAGCGTTGCTGTCACACCACTTCCATGAAGGTCCCGCTCCTATCGAATTGACTCATCACAGTACACTTGGACATTCCACACAACGCTGCAGCACGGCGGACGTGACGGACTGCCGCGGTACAAATTGTACCGTACTTAAGTATAATCGTAGTCACCATACATCCACCTGCAAAGTCCAAAGCGCTCATGCAGATGCCGCGCTCCCCGAATGCTCGCCTCGATGACGTCGCGCTTGAAGCAATTCTTATCCGGGCTGGAGTCCCTCCTCAGGCGATGTAGCCATTTGTGCTGATTTGTGTCGACTTTATTTCGACCAATCCGCGATTTTGATTCGATATCTGGGCCAATCACAGGCCGTCTTTTGTCTGGCTTTTTTCCGCCTCCTCCCCCCTCCTCAAAAGAACGAAGCGCCGACTTCAAACCACATACGAAATCGCCAGACGCTCGCAATGAGCGAAGTGATCCGCGTGCTGCTGCTGAACCCGCTGACGGGCGTGACATCGCTCGTGTGTCTGCAGCGCCCGCTCGAGTGGGACGGCGTACTCAGCGACTTCTACCAGGTCATCACCAACTCGGACGACGACCCGGCGCCCAGCATCCTGGCCAAGTGCAAGGTGCTGCTGCACCCGACCAAGTCCAAGAGCGAGAAAGGAGTCGTTGTAAGTACCGTACGCCCCACATTAGCCGCATCAATCGTGCTCAATTGCCCATTGTCTCTGCTGTCGCTATAGATCCGGAAGAACGCCCTGGATCGGTCCATCCGCGATGGAGATCTCTTGAGTCTCGAGGGATTCCAGCTTGATGAAACCACGGGGCCCCCGCCCGAGCTGTTGGACATTATGGACACACTGGACTTCGACGTGCCCGTGGACTTCGGGGAGGGGTTCACTCCATCGGACAATTTCAACTCGACCGGAAGCACAATTGCGGAGGTTAAAGTGACTCCTGAGCCCATGATCAAGCCCATCGTTAAGCCGGTGGGGCAGATTCAGCCCCCTATGGCTTCGCCCGGTGCGTCGCGTAGTAGCTCACGCAAGTCGAAGAGAGGACGCAGCTTGTCGTCCAAGTTCTGGCTCGTGAATAAGCTGGCGGCCAGCGGGAAGATCAGTAAGGAGCAGAAGGACTCGCTCAAGATGCTGCTCATTGCGTCGGACGACTCGGCACTGCACAAGGCCTTCGAGCACTATGAAGAGACGGGAGACCTGGACACACTGCTGAACCTGCAGGTGAACGCCAAGAAATCATTCTCCGGCTTGCCGCCGCTCTCCACCGAAGCCTTCGACTTCCAACTCACGCAGAACATTGAGAACGAGCTGGATCTGCTTTCCATGCGAAGCTTTAACGTCAGTGGAGGCGAAAACTCACCAGCGAACCAGACAGCCTCTCGTGTCGCCGTACCGCCAGTAAGCACGGGGAGCAACAGCAGCGTCGCTGCTAGCGAGCCGATCCCGTTCTCCGCAAACACAAACGGCGACGTCCTGGACCCGTTAGATGTGTTGTTAGAACCGTCGCTGGACTCGCTGCCTATGCCCATAGGTCACGGCGACTACCAGAACCTGCCGTCAGCACTGCCTGGCGACTTGCATGGCATGGAGGAGTGGCTAAAGGATTAGATAAAGGTGTGAACAGTGTCATGTGGGGTGAGGTGGGTCGGTTAGTCACATACGCAAGCAGAGGCACAAGTTAAGACAATTGCAGACCAGAGCAGAGTCCAGCCAAGCGCATGCATATAAGCTACCAGAAGTAAGTGAGTGAGTGAGTGAATTCGAGGTCCAGCGTGGAGGTGTAGTATCTATCACGCCTGTCATTCATTGCCTCCACCCAGCAAAACCGACAGAGATTGCTTGGCTCTACCAGCCGGGCGTCTCCTTCTTCTCCCAGACGTCCGTAACGTGCGGGCCCTTGGACGCATCCAGCGGCGTGTCCTTGAGGAAGTCTTGGCGCTTCTCCTCGTCCATCATACTTGCTCTGTAGCACAGGTACATGTTCTTCCACGTGAACTTGCACTCGTCTACTGTACCGTATCTGTAGAAATGCTCCATCTGGTTGCCGGGTGCTGACAGGAGGAAGAGGAAATCGCACAGCGCTCGTTAGTCAACGACATTCTCCTCCACACACTCGCAGCACCGTAGTGCAACATAAGCCTCCACGTACTGACGCAGTAGAACGACCGATCGAGGAACCACCGACACGACATTTTCGTGCTGGTGTCTCCATCCTGCTCCTTCCGCAGCTTCTCCTCGTGCAGGTATCGCGCGGTACGCTCGGCGTTCGACTCCTGGGAGTCCATCGGTCGTCGGCGCTGCTGCCAATTCGCTGGTGTGCAAGGGCCGATCTGGCAAATACAGATACAGTATCTGTTTGAATTAAGATCACCGAGCAAATTATATCCTGTCGAAATGTATCAAAGCGATTATGCGTTCAAGCCCGATTTACCACCTATTCACCTTAAAATTTGAAAACATATCAGGCGATCTTTATTGAAGCAGATTTCTGTACATGTATAGCGCAAGCCCGCCAGGTTTCTGGTTGCACTGCAACGGCAACACCAGAACCGAACCAGGAAGTATGCCTAGGAAGCGCGCGCATCTGACGCTTGGCGAGAAAAACGAGCTCCGGCGTCATGGCCAGAGCTATCCTAACCTGACCCGCAACCAGCTCGCAGAGTGGGCGCTCGCCAAATACGGGAAGTTGCCTTCCGCGTCCACGGTTAGCTCCATCATGAGCTCTGGGGCCGTCCCCACGCCCTTAAACCCCAATGCCAAGCGTGCCCAGCTGGGTAAGTTTCCTGCCATGGAGGCAGAGCTTTTTCAAGCTATTGCTGCGCGGGCTGTGAGCTTGGGGGTTGGCGTCAAGGAGCTGGTCCAGGGCCACGACCCCATGGTGGACGACACAGCAATCTGGGACAGCGCCAACAGGATCCTGAGGCGGACGCACAACGATGGCAGCTCCGTGCAGCCGACTTGGGCACGGAGTTTCAAGCGGCGACACGGACTCCTGCCGGACCAGGTAGTAGCTGTGCCAGTGGCTCCCGCTGGCACAGCTACTACAGAGGGCCATGCGTCAACTCCGACCGGCAGGCCGCGGATGACATCGTGCTGCTGACGCAAGTTGTTGCCACGAAGCCATGGCAGGTCAAATGCGCGCTGGACGGGTGGGCGGAGGTGGCGTCGCAACTCCGTCGCGTCGTCGGTTTTCAGCTTGCCCTCGCGGCGTGTCGGGATCGCACAAAGCTTCTGTCCACGCATGCCCTGACGCGTAACTTCGATGCCTTACGCAAGACGGGCAGTGAGGAGGAGTTCAAGGAGAAGCTGGGTCTTATTAATAGGGTGTTGTCGCTGCAAGGACACCCTGAGGCTATCGAGGACGCCCGCCGGGAGTCGATACGCAAGATGGAGGGCTTTCTAAGTTTTCTCCAGTCCGAAGATTAGTTTGTGTGTGTGGTATGCAAGGCCCTTAGGGCCTGGTCGCGTCATCTCCAGGTGGAGATATGCTGGAGATCGTCGCCACCTGGAGATGCAAACTCGTCCTGTGATTGGCTAGCTCGGGGAGGTCAACGATGTGACAACTGGAGATATGCAGGCGTTCGTCTCCAGGTAAATTAGGTGGGGATCAACTGGAGACGACGATCTCCAGGTAACTTTTCGGGAAAATGTATAAAGTTGAGCTTAATTAATCATGTCGGAGAAGAAGGAAGATGCCATAGTTCTCGTATTGGCGCTCGTTGGCGGTGGGTTTGGCTGCAAGCAGCAGGAGTTAGGAGGAAAAGCAGGAGTATGTATTATACATCTTTACGAATATCTTTTTTTGAGAACGAGTTGGATGCCCATCGTTCTGAAGTCCCGGGAGCTTCTTTCGTCTCGGGATCGATGCCTCAGGGCTTCGTAGCGCTTCAGCATGGGTGCCACAGCCTTCTCGGTCCAGGCAAATGGCTCGTCACCGACTATAATAGCAGCACAACCTTGTCGACGCGATCGCTGAGTTAAGCTTATGCGGTGTTTGTGTTGTGTTCGTCCCGCAGGCACCAGGCCATCCCGGAAGACGCCCTACCCACATCGGCCGACACGCTAGCGATGGCGTGGTCGGTGGTGACCACATGGATCGACAGGGAAGCAGTGGTGATGGTGGTGGTGGGGGGGGGGGGTTGCAGCAGCTCCACCATCGAAGCTTCATGCGGAGCAAACGCTCTTCCAGGCGGGGGGGGGGGGGGGGGGGCGCAGATCCGAAAATGTGTCAATGCAGCAATTATTAGATTTTAATGGAGCTGTTTTTGAAATTATAACAAACCTAGCATATGGCTTCAGATGGAGACGACGCGACCAGCGCAGGTGGAGATGGAGGTGGAGAATCTCCTGGAGATATGCTGGAGAAATGCTGGAGATCTCCACCTGGAGATGACGCGACCAGGCCCTAAGTCGAGTACGCTATGAACAACGACATGAATGCATTCGTTTAGTCACATGACCTCGACCTCGAGAATGCGTTGAGACCCTAACGATATCATGGGCTGGATACATTGAGCAAGGACGACCGAAGGTAGCGAAGCCTTCGCCATCGGGTTTGGTAGCTGGCTGAACGGGGTAGCCGATGGCGATCTTGTCGCAGTGCATGATGGTGCTGATGCCGACTCGAACGTGACCTAGATGGTCGTCTGGATGAGCGCGTCCCTGGCCGTGTCGACGATGGCCGTGGCCTCGTCCAGCACGACCACCTTGCTGTCCTTGAGGCAGCTGGCGCTGGTCCCCGACAGGTTGTCTCCGACCTCGGCCGCCTCCACGTCGAGGCCCGCCCCCAGGGTTGGTGCGGTAGAAGACCAGCAGCTTCTTGGCCTCGAACTCCTTGTCCTGGCTCAGCGGCTTTAACTTGATCTCGTTCGGCAGCAGCACCTGCACCACAATCAGCACAATCACGTTAAGTATCCTCAGTGTGCATCACCCCCACCACAGAGATCGCGGCGTACGTACGTTGTAGGTGAAGGGTCCCACGAGCGTGCGGTGTTCTGGTGCAGCTTGTCCTGCAGGTCGATGAAGCTGTCGTACCGCTCCTGCGTAAAGTGCACGTCGCGCAGCATAGCCGACACCACGTACGGGCGCAGCAGCTAGCAGCAGCAACAACCAAGTAACAAATGACACGTATCAGTACCCTACTAGCATTGCATTGTCCTGCACTCATACACACCTTGGTGTTGGGCTTGACCGTGATGTGGTGCGGGCCCTCGACGCGCGGCTCGAGCGTATACACGGGTGGGTGATCCTTCTCCAGGAAGACGCGCAGCGCACGCGCGATGCCTCGATACACAGCAGGTCGTAGCGGTTGGCGGGCACGAGTGGGTCGAGTGGTCCTTGTCCAGGCCCTGCGTCTCGCGTTGCTTGAGCTGCTTCTCACTCGTGATGTCGTCCAGCTCGATGTCGAACGAAGCACAGCACGTCGAGCTCCTCGTCCGTGTACGTCTGGCCCATGGGCCGCGAACCCGCTTGACCCCACGGTCGGCACTTCCCGAATGGGCGTCAGTGAATGGTGACGCGAGTGAATGAAATGCGGCACTCTACTCTGATTCGCTGAAAACATCACCCAGGTCATGTTGTGCGGTACAACTTGTACCGTATTCTGTCAGTTTTCGAAACTTCAGCGTGTGGGCGAACGCTCGCGCCGCCTGGAGACATAGACTCGGTTCATATTGTGAACAGTGGCTACACAACTCCACATGTGGCCTCACTTCCACTTAATAAATTTTAACCAATAGGGTAATGAGAGTGGACCACACATATAAATTAATAAATTTTATTGATTTGTATTAGTATCGTAGATTTGTGCTAAGACTGCAAACGATGGCATTGGTGGAGTGGTCTAGCGGTGTACCGGCCATACGGCACAGCCGGGGTTCGAGTCCCGCAGCGATGACACAGAGGTTCCCCAAAAGAGGGGGCCGATGAACCGCCAAGTAAGTCCTTTTACATCACGGCGTAAAAAAAAGTTTTAGGATAAAAAAACGAGTTGGTTGTAAAATACATTTTTCGTATATTACCATTCTGTATTGTACACTATACTACGTTCCCCCGCCGAGCCCGCTGCACTGAGCACGTGGAAGCTCCTCGTCCTGCCACGGCCCCTGCGTCGCGTCCTGCGCGCTCGAACTCATCAGCTGCCACCTCCGCCGCGCTGGACCTGCGCAGCGTCAGACAAGAAGGCCGAGCTGCCAGAACTGTGGCGATGCAACCGCTGCCGTCCCGATCTGGATGTCACCTTGCTGGAAATCGACGCCCCGCTTGACGATCTTCACACTGTGCTTTCTATTGGCGTGACGTGGACTCCGGTGCTGTGGGCCCAGTGGAAGGTTTCCCGTGCCTTAGTTGCAGCCTTCCCGACGGCGAAGGTGATCCCTGCTATCCAGCACAACCTGCGGAGTCGAGACCCTGAGTTCTTGAAGAGGTTCCAAGAGGGACCTCTGATCAGCAGCAACATGATGACCCCGCGCAGTGGCTGGCTCGAGTTCGACTTGCTTCTCAAGACGCGACGGCATGCGGTCGATAAGCTGCAGCATTCCTTCTGAGTGCTGCGCTGCTTCTTCGAGCTCGTCGTGGATGTAGTTCCCTGCAGCGAGACTTAGAAGTCGGCGGGCCCATGAAGTTCTCGGACGTGAGTCGTCCACGATGCGCGGCGGACTCAACGAGGTTTTTGGTGGTTCATGACCTGATACTCCAAGCACATGCGCGTGAGGTAGGAGAGCTGCAAGAAGCAGGGTCGCGAGCGAGGGATGGAGACAGAGTCGCAGCGGGCACGCCACCTTGAGCATGCTGTTGACGTTGAGGCGCATGATGGACGAGTGAGCGAGGCGGTCGAAGAATGACGTTCACGTACATGCAGTGCGGCTTTAAGAGCTCGACCATGAACGTCTTGTTGTGCATGGTTTGACGATTTCATCATCTGCGAGACGATGCCTTGTCTCGTGGAGGTAGACGCGTGTGTCGAGTTGCTCAACGAGTTCCAGTGGCGAGCCTATCGCGCGCATCCACGAATTTCTGACCAAGCTCACGAACCCGTCGCAGCTGCTGGCTTCGTGCGAGCCACACAGCTTGAAGCGACAGAAGTCGTTGTGGCGTCACGCCGCCGCTGAAGTGGCATCGACAACTAGTTCAACTACCAGTCGAGCTACAAGAACCCCAACGCAACCGCTGAAACCTCAAGGACCACTTCTACGTGCACCGCATTGAGGACCCAGCCACGGGCATCAGCGTCGACATCTTCTACGTGGACGACGATGCATGTACCCTGATGCGGTAGACCAACTGGTTGCCCACGCAGTTGCTCGGGTACGCAGAGTCGTCGCACTCGACGAAGACGCCAAGTCTCGACAGAACGTCTGCAGCAGCAAGAGGAGGCGGGGTCAATGCACGCACATAAGTATACATACGACCACAGAGGGGATGGCTGGGGCGTAGTGGTACACACTCTGGCCGAAGGTGCGGAGCAGCCCTGCGGCTGCAGCTCTCGTGAACGTAGCCGATTCTTGCCATGATAATGGTCGATAATGAGGTTTGCGTTAAAAAATGAGGTTTTGAGTGTATACACAACTGCTATATAAATTCGTAAAGGGGTGATGTGTATCCATTTCGTTAAAGTATAGTAACACTTCAACATCAAGTGTCACTGGTCACTGGTAGAGCTGCATCTCTGTGGGCGGCACGATGAGGTCTTCGTTGATGGGTGCGGCCAGGTACTGCTTGAGCAGGTTCTTGAGCTCTGCGTTCTGCGCCTTCACACCCGTCACCTCGTCGATCAGCTCCTTGCGTCGCAGTAGCGCCGTATTGCAGTTTGGTCTTACTGGGTTTGTTGTCTTCTGCTGTCTTCTCGTGCACGAGCCGCGTCACTTCTCCGCTTGGACTTAAGTTGCTCAAACGTTTCAGCGCTGATGCGTCCTCGTTTATAGTCTCTGAGGTTTTGCTTCCCCTCATTTACGAATGCCTGTTTATCCATTTTCTGCCGTGCTTGTGCTCTTTGATCTTCATCGATCCCCTCCAGGCGGATTTTACGCTTTCTTTCGGTGTGCAGCTTCACCAGACGGAGTCTCTCGTCAATCATCATCGCCTGAAATTCAGAGATGATATCCTTACTTTCTTTGGAACTCAGCACCTCCGTGTCATAACGGCCCGCTATGTCCGTGATCGCATGTCGGATGGACTTCCAAATCGTCTTCTTGGTCCCTCCATCGTCAATGAGCATCTCAGTTAACTCAGATCTGTTGGTCCTGTACCTGGATGAGGATTCTTGATCCGCATCTGCGTGCCAGATCAATCGGCGCCCGCTGTCTGCTAAACAATTTCTTGCGAATTGTTCGCCGGCCAGGTAGTCCAGCAAGTTGTCTGGAAAATTGATCATGACGTATTCTAATCTTGGTTTGAACTCGCCGATCGGGAATCCAAGATCTCGTAGAGTAGATTTGAAATCCTTAATTCTGTACTTAACTCCTCGGCTAGTGAATCCATACTTATAGACCTTCGCTCCCTTGCAAAGGCTGACAGTTTTGCCAAGCCGCTCGAGTTTTAGCCACTTACCAGCCTTTGAAAATTTCCATTCACGCCTCGTTTTACAAGTGAGGTTTGAGAAGGAATAGATGTAGCCGCACGGAATTTCATACCAATGCGAAAAGTCAGTTCGAAGGCGAGCTCCTTTTTTCCTGAGTTCAGCGTCGACTCGAACCGGAATAACGTTGTTACCAGCGAGAGACCGCAGCAAACTCGTAGCGAACCCCCTCATTAATTCCTCATGCTGAGGGAAATAAAGCACACGATGCGCAACAGCGATGAGCTCGCGCTCGCTGTCACCTTCGTTCACTTCTTCATTTCCATGACTGACGTGATCGCCGTTGTTCTCTGCTGCGGTCAGCTGGGGGATAGCTGCAGTGACCGGGCTTTGAACTGTCGATAATTGTGTCGCCCGGACAACAAATCGCTGTCAATTTCGTTCACTTCTTCATTTCCATGACTGACGCGACCGCCGTTGTCCTCTGCTACGGTCAGCTGGGGGATAGCTGCAGTGACCGGGCTTTGGAATGTCGACAACTGTTGTTGCGCCGACAGCTCAAGCATGCTAGCAGCAGCAATGGCACCCACCGATGTTTGAATTACTGCAGGATCTTGAGTGCAGTTGTCGTACCCTTCAGTCGCGATCTCGTCACTAACATCACTGATTTCACGCGCATCTTCTATCACAAATGCAACCTCCTCCTCGCAATCGTCTCCTCCTCCAAACTCGAAATCGTCATCACAAGTAACCTGTGGAGAAGCAACACCAGGAAAATCACTGTTCGACGCCTCACCAAGCGGTGTCAGCAGGGCCTCACGAGGTCCTCCACGATAGGATGGCAGAGATGCAACTCCAACAAAATCAGTGGTCCCGCGAGGTTCTCCAACAAAATCACTGGTCTCCTCGTTCGAAGCCACACCGAGCGGTGTCAGCAGGGCCTCACGAGGTCCTCCACGATAGGATGACAGAGACGCAACTCCAACAAAATCACTGGTCCCGCGAGGTTCTCCAAGAAAATCACTGGCCCCACGAGGTTCTCCAAGAAAATCACTAGTCCCCTCGTTCGAAGCCTCACCAAGCGGGGCCGGTCCTCCACGATAGGATGGCAGAGAAGCAACTCCAACAAAATCACTGCCCCCCCCCATTCTGCGCACGCGCTCTCTCTTCCAGTGCCAGTTCCTCGATGAATGCTGCTCTGACTGCTCTGACGTGTTGTATCAACTGGGCGCGTTTGTGTGGATTGCTAAGTATCTCGGCGCGTCTTTGCGGCGTCATGACGTCTACTTGGCAAATTGGAGATTGAAACAATAGCCACAATCGCGAATTCCTTTGTTCCGACTCTTAAGCTCTGACCTGCAGATCGCGTCACCCTTTGATGACACCAGACTTCGACACACTTGCCCGTAGACGACACCAAACTCAACCCACTTGCCCGTAGACGACACCAAACTGCAACCCACTTGCCTGTAGACGACACCAAACTGCTACCCACTTGCCCGTATACGACGCCAAACTGCTACCCACTTGGCTGCGGACGACACCAAACTGTGACCCACTTGGCCGTAGACGACGCCAAACTGCGACCCACTTGGCCGTAGACGGCATCAAACTGCGACCCACTTGACAGTGGATCGTGATCCGTAGGGAGATCCACCTCCACACCTGCATCGGCAGTACAGTAACCACAAGCCTTAGCATTTCACCCATGTCATTCATTCTCCAGTTAGATACAGAGCCCGCACCTTCATACGACAGCAGCGGCATCTCGACGCTTGACCGACCGGCGTTCGACTCCTGCGAGTCCATCGTGCAGTGGAGACTGTGCCAAGTTTTACACTGGTTGTACACAAATTATGTGAGTCACACAATGTAGTCACGTCCAACATCTTAGCTGGTCATGTAGTCACGTTCGACATCTATCCAACTTGAACATGTTGGACGCGGCTGTAATCTATCCAACTTGAAGACTATCCAACTTGAAAATGTTGGACGCGGCTACTTTTACATTTTATGGTTGCACGAAACCGGTATCGAATTATGGTTGATTGTTTGCCTTGAACACGCTAACCAAGTCGGAAGTGAACTGCTTACCCGGGCCACGGGTCCCGGGGGGGAGCGCAGTCCGTAAGAATGGCGAATGAACTCTGGTCCACTAATAGTGTAGACACAACGCGGAAAGCTACTGGCTAAACCGGCAATCAGCACGTCCATCTTAGTCACGGTCAGGGTTTAATAGTACTAGTCAAACTATTAGCAATATCAGTGATATTATGACTAATATTGATATTGATACTAATATATTACCAGCTCTGTGCCACAAATAGTGATATACTATCAATGTTATCGAAATCTAGTGACGGTATCAGTGATAATATCACTGATAGTTTGCGGAAGTTCAACATAGGGGAGATCATGGGTGGTCTCTGGCCTCCTTCGCCTCGGTATTTCGAGTTTCCACGCTTCTAGAGTACCAGCCCCAGAAACACGACTGATGAAGTGTGCGAAGATCGACTGCCATTAGGGAGACATCCCGAGGATCCTTTGCCTTCAAAGTACTACAGGACGCGCATGTTTAGCAAATCAAAAATGGGAGATGATTTGGCGCCAACAATGAAAGTTTTACCACTTCGCAAGGTTAATGTCGAGCCGAGCACTGAGCTTGTTGCTACACAAGTGGTGCGGCTGGCGAGCACGAACTCCTGAAGCGTTACTCGATGAGCGGTTGGGCCATCGAATTGAATTGGCCGAAGTAGCGAAATCCCAATACCCATTCATTTTTTAAAAATATGAACGAGTTCTGGTGCAGCTGAGTAGGAAACGAAATTGGTAATGCTGTGCGGGTGCATTACGTGTGTCGGAATGTCGGTCACGTCTGGTCTTGTCTCCTCTGCGTTCCAAGAACGAGAACTTTCGACAGGCTCGTTCGTGATGAGTTTACTACGAACGAAGACCGATAATGAGCGAGTTCATCGCCACTGCGCCAAAATCGTGTTGAGCTGAGACGCACGGAGGAAAGCGAGCGACGGATCGAGTGAGTCAGCCTCAGAGTAGTACTAATATCAGTGATAATTATCACTGATATCGATATCTTAATCGGCTCACTAAATCTATTAGTATCAGTGATATCGGTTTGGCATCGGCTATTAGTATTAGTACCACTAAATTAGTGACACTAATACACCGAAATTCTTACTACTGCTCACGGTGGCATGCTGAACAAGGTTTTGGCAGAATATCTTTAGCATCGCTCGGTCTCCTCGTAGACCAGAAGCAAAATTCGATTCTGATTCTCTGCCAGCTGATCGGCCTTCCCTTCGATAACGCTCAAATTTGATCTACATGTACGTGGAGACACGTACCGGCATCCACCTTAAAATGCGACGTATTCTTTAGTTCTAGGTAAGATGATTTTTTGGAGCGATATCCTCTTAGGTGTGTTTGAACATCTTGATAACGCCGTGCTTCAAATGAGGAATCTCTGGATTCTATCAACGAACTAGATCCACGTAGAATTTGTGTTTAGGACGATGTATGTTCCTCCGACATCTGCTCCGCCTGCTTCGCAGCCGCAGCATCTGCACGTGATCGAACTTGTGCACTTATTAGCGTGTTTAACATACTACAATAACTCGGAGGAGAAGTAAACAAGCAGCTTAGACCCCGACGAGAGTACAGGTCTTGCATAGGGTCAGAGTCATTGGTGCCGAAAGTAAAAACAAATGGTGAAAATAATTGTAACATCTACAGTAGCGATTTTGAGTTGAATTTATCGCTTTCATGCGCTGGTATGAGGTAAGACGAGGTGTGCGCTGATCGTCACTGATCTCGTTCATATGACGTTGATCAGGCAAAGTGGGTGGGTGGTGGTCGGTTGTGTAGGGTGGCGGCCTTTTTCCAGCCATGGCTCGAAAATGAGGGTGGGAAAAACCAGCGTCATTGAATTCCTACGCAGACCAACATGCTTGTGCAACTAACTGCCTTGTGGTTTGCTGAATTGAACTACATGTACCCACATCGAGTACATTCTGGGTTATCTCTCCATATTGAGGCCTCTGCCTAAGTGCATCTGGGCTATCCCTCAGTGTTGAGTCAACACGGAGGGATACACTGTTCTCAGGTGCCCTCCACTTTCTGGTTGCTTGATGTGGTCGACTTGATTTATGTGGTCTACATCGAAAATCATACCAATAGAAACGCTAAGATAAATGAAACTCATACAAATATCAAGTCAAACATCTGTCGATACCGGTACCGGTATCTTACGCCAAACGGCAAGGTCAACGTGATTATGTGGTCTACATCGAAAATCATACGTATACAAACGCCAAGATAAATGCAACTCATACAAATGTCAAGTCAAAAATCTGTCGATACCGGTATCTTACGCCAAACGGCTAGTACCGACTTCCTCCGCTTGTAGTGGACAACCTCATATAAGAGCGACCAATCAGAATGCACGATTATGAGCCCCGTTTCAGTGCTGCTTATAAGTTCCGTTGCAAATATTTAGATACAAATTTACCGGTAGTGTACCGGTAGTGGTGAACAGCTGAGCCGCGCGCCATTCATTTGTCGATTGGCGATGCCCCCCGAGGGCCCTCGCTCCCAACGCCAGGATTCCTTCACTACACGGGAGAAGCCGAATGCTGCGCAAGCACTCGCCAAGAGCGCCGATGTGCGAACCGTATTCATGGTAGCGGTAAGACAATTGCAAGCTTATCGCTCATGCCGGAGCCGACGTGCCCGCCACAACAGCGATCACCGGATATTTCTAACTAAAGTGCTAGAGGGAATGCGGTCTTCTACGGCGCGCCGCGATATCTAGCTTGGCGGAGTCTGCGCACGTGTTTCCATTGCGTCGCCTGCTCGGATTCCGAGTCGGTGGTGGGGCGCCACAGCTCGGACAAGAACCACGGAGAGAGCTCTCGATCAGCCGCAGCGCCGGTCGCAATCGTTGCGCTGCCGCCTCGAATACCATAAACTAACGCATTAGAGTCCACTTGGACTTGTGCACTACGCTAGTCTCATCAGTCACGACGACGTAGTAGCTGCTTATTTAGTTGAGGGCCTCGCCAGACGTCGTGCTATTGATGCAAGCATTGGCGAAGTCGATTAAGATGCAACGACTAGATTTCAGTAATACCGGTTATGGTACCGAAATCAGCATATCATTTTTGAAGGGTGGTACACTGTACCGGCATATACCCTGCCCACTATAAGCGGAGGAGGTCGGTAACGACAGTTCTTACGAACTGCGAATTACGAGCGCGGTGCGACGTTCCAGCCCTTGAGCTTGAGTTCGTGGAGTTGCTCTTGCAGAACTTTCGTGAGCTCGACGGTGCCTTCCAATACACTACGCAGCTCTTCTTGGACCTGGGAGCGATCGGCAGGTTTTATCTTAGGGGCTCGTGAACGAGCCCCGTCAACGTCAGACGAGGAATCGCGTGAGGCGCTGGACGGCCGAGCACCCAGCCGTGATCGTGGAGCTAGACTGGCGCGCTGGGACGAACTCTTCATACGGGTTGACGTTGCAATGGGCTGCTTGCTCAGCTTGCTGTTAATATCGGCCGGTGAAGCGTGGAGTTGCATGGTCTGACCGAGTGGAACTGTCGCGAGCTGCTCGAATTCGCGGAGTGGAGCAAGAAAAAACAATAGTTAAGGCAACCAGAGCGCGTTTGGTGGATATGAATATGACGGTAATGCAGTGCATGAATGAAGCGGGAAGAGGATATGAAAAATCTCGACAGAAATGACGCGGTCGCCGCCCACAGGGTCCATGACCTTGACCATGTGGATGCCATCTCTGTCCTAAGCAGCCAACAACACAGCCAACCTGGTAAGCACTCACCTCATAGCAATCGTTGCAATATCAACCCACGGGAGCTGGGCCGAACGACTTGGCGCTGCTGATGGCGGTCATCATCTTGTTCGCCTGGTCAATCTTGACCGAAATCTTCTTCTTGAATTCGCTCTCTTCACGGAAAAGCTCTCGCTATGACCAAGGTAATGAATGAATATGAACATAGTGTACATGCTGTCGCGTGATATTGTGGCACGTACGGCAAACTCGCGGTCACGCGCCTTCTTCTTCTCAGCTGCTGCGCGCAGGTAAGCGATCGAGATCGATGCAGCTGATCGCTTCGGTTTTTCGTCATTCTCTAGAGCGCTACGTGCAGTTGATGCCGACTTCGGACGCCCTGCTGGGGCCGACGACGGTCGAAACTTGGGTTTCGATCTGAACTTTGCATCTGGAATCGGCTTGCCGACTTAGCTTCCAGCAGCCAGAGCACAACAAGAAGGAAAAACAGCAAACTACCTTCGCATATCTTACCCGAGAGCGTCACTTTACCAGACCAGTGTCGACGTAGCTGCTTCGGTTGTTGTCGGTTCACTTGCTGCCGCAGCTTGTGTTCTCGTTCAGCTGCATCGCCAAACTCTCCCCCATCGTCATCTTCGTCGTCGTCTTCAACGACCTCTTCCTCCTCCTCGAGATCGTTATTCTTACTGTACGATACCAGCTCCGGTCGCGCACTGAGCACCTTCCTAGAGGTTGTAGGCTTCGCACTCGTCGGCCGAGGCCGCGGGGGCCGCGCATCTGCCGCCGACCAAGTAGAAGACGCCAACATCGCAGTGGAAGCAGCAACCTAAAGGCAGCAATAAAACTAAAGATGACCACGATACCAAACCCGGAAGTGACTCTTCACCTGGAACAGTCACCTCCAACTCCACCAACACCATACTAGCCCCCTCACCACCAGAACACAGGCGTTCATTTAAAAGCTTCTCATTTTTCTGTTGTTTTCCAATCTTCTTCCCTGTTCTGCATGCCGTAAGACGAGAATCTCCCCTCTCTCAAACCCACACCTTCGTAAGAGAAGACATGAGAGAGATAGAAGGTCTCGAGAGCAACAGCGACGGCAGCAACCTGATTCCCTGATTCTGTTCCCCGCCTGATTTCTATCTGCAGACGGCTTCCCACGTCAGGAGCTGCTCCCTGTGTCTGTCGCTGTAGGGCTGTTTAGCTGTTTACCACCGCGTGAGCTCGGCGCGCTCGTCGGCCAGCTTCTCGGCCTCCACGGCCTTGTCGCTGACGTAGAAGTCGAGCGGGCGCTGGATGGCCTGGATCTCGTCCGGCAGGTAGCTGCGCTTGAGCGAGCAGTCGGTGGCGCGGGCGATGCGCTTGGTGCGGGCCTGGTAGTCCTCGCCCGTGACCCAGTGCAGCGCCGTCTGCACGGCGGCCGTGTCCACGAGAGCGTCGTCGTACTTGAGGCCGTACATGCCGAAGGACTTGCTGATGGACTTCTGGTACAGACCCGCGACCTTGGAGATGAGGCTCATAGCTGCTCACTTGGCTCAGGTTCTGGACGGTGTCGAAGACTCGGCTGGAATGTTAGTGTCGCGTTTCTGAGGGGAGCGGCGCACCACCGCACAAAAGTTAGTGTGGTCCACACAAGCTATCGCCACCGAAATTCTGTACACTAGCGAACACATCCCACACCAGCTGCCGCTTCAACATTGCACTTGACATTCACTCTTCGTCCGCACGCATGGAAGATCTGCGCACTCCAAGTGGCGCCCCAGGAACGCCTCGTCCGCGTACTCAAGGCGCCCGCCGTCGACCGGCGATGCCCACGCCGCTGTCCACAGGCTCCAAGCGTCACAAGGAGTCGGCGTTCCCGGTGCTCTCCTCCGCCCTCCCGGCGCCCCGTCGACCAGTAACAGCAGCACAAGCTCCCACATCCTACACAGCCGCTAAAACCGCATTAACTAGAGGCGGAACGAGCGTCGAAGAGCGACGCAATGCAAGCAACACAGTAGAAGACCATCACTCTTCTCTGGGGGAGAGGCTGCATGCCTCCGGACTCAAGCGCAGCGTCGTCCAGGCCCAACTCTTCCCCGCTGTGAGTGGGAAGAACAACTCGAGGCTTTCTGGAGGGCTAGTGCCCAGGAAACGCCGTGAAGGAGAGAGTTATAGCAACAACCAGAGTGCAGACGAGAGCAGCTTGCGCTACAAGCCGCTGGTGTCGTCGCTGAACGTCAATCCGACGGGAGCAGTGCTGATTCCATCGCGACCGACGTCCTCAGCGGCGGCGTCGGCTTCGACGCAGAGGAAGAGACTGCTGACTTCTGCTGGGGCCAAGACGGCGAGAGAGTATTCGGCTAATGAGAGGGTGCTGCCGGAGAGGGAGCCCATGAGTGCGAGAGATCGGTACTATGTTGATCAACGAGCTACGACGGCACCCGGAGGGATGAAACATAGACATCACTTGAGACCGCCAGTGCTTTCTGGAGAGAGTATTGGAGGAAATGAATCTGCGGAGATGAGGATAAAGACACCAGACACACCGGAAGCTGGGATTGCTTCTGAAAACAGCCACCAGAGGCATCGGGAGGAGCTAAAAGGTAACGGTACACCACGGCGTGGCGATCTATTTGCACGTCGCCATGAGGTCAAGACACTAGCGGAAAAGCTGGTAGACGAATTTACCCAACGGGCCGATTCTACTAGTGCTGATGGTGGTTTTGGACTTACAACTTCAAGTGGGGCTGTACCGCGGGATTCGTTCTTCTACATGAGGCGGGTTGGTTCGAATCCATACAATTTGGAGGTCACAAGCCACTCGCACATCAACCCCAAAGACTACTTCACAGTTAGCAGACTTGGCGTAACGCACTTCGCGCCAGACGGAGTCGAGTTTCTCTCCTTGCAAAGGTTTGAGCGTGAAAACTACATTTACTCGCTCCTGACCAAGGTAGGCCGACAACCAGTAGCTGAAACTGAATCTTACTGTGGGTTTTTGCACTGCTCACCCCATTTATTGCTGTCCTAAAGCTACCGTTTTTCAAGAAATATCGCATCTGGAAGAGGTTCACGATCTGGAAAAGAGCTGTCAGCGTGAGAAAGCGGGTGGACGCAATCGTTTCGCTGAACAACAGTCTTTTCATTTTACTGCCGCACCTCCACGACGCGCTTCTCCAGGTGCGCAATGCGTGTCTTGATCTTCAGGAAGCCAGACTATTCAATTTTGATCACCCGATGGGACCAGGAGAGGATTCGACTTGGACAGCGGATGCTAACGATGAGCAACAGCAGCAGCCGCAAAAGACATACACACTGGCTGACTTTTCTCTTCGCCTAAAAGCTCAAAAGATTCGGGTGGAACGACTCGTGGACCACTTCATCTCGGATTCTGAAATGACGGCAAAACATGCCTGCGAGAAGTATCTATATTCATTTCTTCAGAGCACCGGTTTCAACGACTCAAAGCTGACTGGATGCTCAGGGGATACGCGAAGACGATCATCGGTTATAATGTCTCGACGAAAGGAAAGTAAGGTTAGTCGGGACGCAGACAATTGTGCTGACCAGAAGCCGATGACATACACCGAGCGTGCCACCATGAGAACTCAGTGCCGTCGCATCACGAAGTTTCTTCGCGTCGTCGAGTTTTTGGTCTCAGATGCACTGTTGCGGATGGCGATCTCATCAACTGTTTTCCTGCAACGATCGCTTGTGACTTTTATCCGTGGTGTTACCGACGATGGCGACTTATCAGGTGGTGAAAGTCCCCCTAATAAGGCAACCTTGTCATCCCCGCCTGATTCCACGTCTCAACAGCCCCTAATTCGCGTTGAGGTAGCAGTGAAGAGTGACACTACGAGCCAATCGAAACCATCAAGTCACCCAAGAGGTATGAGGATGAGCACTGTGTCTGCAGTAGCTCCTAATAGCCCTCCCACTACGGCTATCCGGGAGCATCAGGTAGCGTCTGTGGCCGGAAACCCAATGGATATGCTCGAGTTCACTCCCAGCACAGAAACACTTCGGTTGCAGCTCGAAACACTAGTTTTCAATGGTTTATCAGCTGTCACCAACCGAGAGAGGCTTTTACGAAACTCGATGTTCAAAGTCTACGTAGAGGCAAGCTTAGATGATGGAGCTCAAGGTGGGGATGGCGATGATGATGGCGGGGAATTGTCGAGTGAAAACATGGATCTAGACATACTGATTATGGAGGACGTTACATTCGTTGAGACTCTGCAAAACATTAATTCGATTGTCCTCGATGCCTATGAACTCGCCGAGGAAAACTGTGGAGAACTTTCAATATTCCTCGAACGATATCAAGAAAACACTCGATTTCGCAAGGATGTGTCGGACCCATCGCGCTATCTAGGTACTGACGTGCATGACTTTCGAGAACTTCTGGACAAGTATATACAGGAGACACAGGATGTCGACACTGTTGCCGAAACCGCATCATGCGGCCTATTGCTATTAGATAGAACGGAACTGAACTCTTTGTTGAAGCCTTCTCCGCGCAAGTGCTTGGATGGTCTTTACAAGCTGATCCCAGTGGTTTTTCGCTTGCTGAACGACAATCTAACCAAAGAGCTGACCACCACAAACGACCGAATCAGCACAATCCCGACGACGGTGGAGGAATTTTCAGAATCATTGGCGTTTTTGCGTGAGTTGCAGGCTGGACATGATGAAATTGAGGAGAGGTACCGTTGTGTTCGAAGTTTGTATCATCTGCTTGAAGAATACCGGGTAAAGATGACAGACACCGATCAGATGAACGCATTTGTTCTTACGCAAAAGAAGTCTCAGTTGAAAGCATCAATGGAGCTCTTCGAAGGCTGCTGTGAACAGTACTCTGCAAAATTCGGCATCGAACTTGAGGCTCGGCTACCAGGTCTTGTCTCCAAGTTGACGACAGTCTCAAATGCGCTGTCTAACTCGCCTCTTTTCGACTTGAAATCCAATATCAATGACATCATTGGCTACCTTACGCGTGTTGAAGCGGACATCATCCAGCTTGAAACTGAAGTGAAGCTGCATTTCCAATACGAGAAGACTCTAGGTCTACCACAGAGTACTGCCTTTGAAGAACTGGACGACCTAAAAGCCGATTTGGCACTCAAATTTGACATGTGGAAAATGTTTCAAGAGTGGCGTGGCGTTGTATCGGTCTGGGAGAAACAACGATTCCCAGAGGAGATAGACTTCACGACGATAGTAGACCGTGTCGAGCACTTTTACAACCAAATCACACAGTGGGAGCAACGATTGTCAGAGGGAATGGGGCCATTATGCGTACACTTAAAGTCTTGCGTCGAAGAATATCGTGTCACCATGCCAATTTTGACTGATTTGAGATGTCCAAGCTTCGAAGAGCGCCACTACAACCAGCTGCGCGAATTACTTGGGTTTGGTATCCGGCACCTGGGAAGCAGTCGCACATCTATGAATGCGCCAGTGCTCACGTTGGGGGAGTTAGTTCAAATGCATCTCTCACCGTTCGGCTCGCAAATTAACCGTATTGCCACAGAAGCAGCACAAGAACGACTTTTGAAAGACATGCTATCAAAAATCATCGTCCTATGGGAGCGTCTTGAATTCGACGTCAAGCCACACAAGGAATCAAAGGAGTATTACGTCCTCGCGTCACTGGAGGCCATTTACACGACACTAGAGGAGTCCTTGGTAAGTATGGCCACAGTGCTCAGCTCCAAGTTCCTTGTTCCTATTAAAGATTTGGCACTTATGTGGCACAAACGACTGATATTGTTCCAAGAAACATTTGACGCTTGGATTGAATGTCAAAGACAATGGGTACACCTCGAAACAATTTTTTCGGCGCCAGATATTCAAAAGCAGCTTCCTAACGAAGGAGCTGTATTTCTGGGAGTGAACCAGTTCTGGAAAGAACTAATGCGAAGAACACGAGATCAGCGAAGCTGTATGAAAGTCACCGGAGCCATACTGATTGGTATTAATACTTCCAATGGGTCGAAAAATCCCAAAGACAGTGGAAATGGCAGTAGTGGCGGGGGCAGTGGAGGTATCGGTGTCGGACAAGCGCTCCTAGACAGTCTCACAAAACACAATTCTGCACTAGAACGGATCGAAAAGTCCTTAGAAGACTACTTGGAAATGAAACGGCGAGCATTCCCGCGCTTTTATTTCATCTCAAATGATGAATTATTGGAAATGCTGGCGCACGCGAAGGAACCGCAAGTAGTGCAGCGCCACTTGCCGAAGTGTTTTGATGCCTTGGTAAAACTGGATATAAGTGACGACAACTCTGGGACCGCTACATCAATGACAAGCTCGCAGGATATCGTTGCTATGATTAGCCCCGAAGGAGAGCGTGTTGCATTTGGACGAACGTTGAAAGCTCGTGGAAATATTGAAGACTGGTTAAATGCCGTGCTTGCCAACATGAAAACTTCACTTCATCGACACATTAAAATCTGCCTGGGGGACTATCAGCATTCATCCCGGGAAACTTGGATATTCCGTCATCCGGCCCAAGCCGTGGCTGTCGTCTCCTACATTATCTGGGCAAAAGAGTGCGAATTTTGCTTCCGGTCGAGGTCGCAAGATCCTGTTCGTGATCTGTCTCTCTGGCACCAAACTATCTGCTCGCAGTTGAGTAATTTGACGAGGTTAGTCCGAACATCTCTTACGCCTCCCCAACGACGAGTTGTGGTATCCTTAGTGACGACAGATGTCCATTTCCGTGATATCGTTGAGTCCTTGGTGGCCAAGCGGGTGACAGATGAAACCGATTTCTTGTGGGAGCAGCAGCTTCGCTACCAATGGTATGCCGAGTTTGATGAGTGCGAGATCCAGCAGGCGAATTGTCGGATCAAGTACGGGTACGAGTATATGGGAGCGTGTAGCCGTCTTGTCATCACACCTTTGACAGACCGCTGCTGGATGACAATTACTGGAGCGCTTGAGCTACGGTACGGAGCAGCTCCCTCTGGCCCGGCTGGAACGGGCAAGACCGAGACATCGAAGGACCTTGCAAAAGCGCTGGGTATTTTGTGTATTGTGATAAACTGTAGCAGCCAGATGAGCTGCAAAATGATGGGAAGTATTTTGAATGGAGTGATTCAAGCCGGGACATGGGTTTGTTTGGACGAGTTCAATCGTATCGACATTGAAGTGTTATCCGTGGTGGGCCAGCAAATGTCTGTGCTGAGAAATGCGAGGTTGATGGATTCAACGGACGTGCTGCTAGACGGTCAATGTGTTCCGTTGCGAGAGCACCACGTTATCATTACTATGAATCCAGGATACGTTGGGCGTACGGAGTTACCAGACAACTTGAAGGTCTCTTTCCGACCTGTTGCTATGATGGTGCCAGACTACGCTCTGATCGCTGAAATCTTGCTTTTTGCTGAAGGGTTCCAATTGGCAAAGCCCCTATCCCGCAAAGTCACGAAACTGTACAAACTTTGTAGTGAACAGTTGTCCCGGCAAGCTCATTACGATTTTGGCATGAGAGCAGTAAGGACGGTTCTCACAATGGCAGGTTCGCTTAAGCGCTCTGCAGCCGCGACGTCAGCTAATGCACCAGGAGCCACCACAGCGAATGGGGCAGCTCCTGACTCAGCAAACATGAGTGACGAGAACGTTGTTTTGATCAAAGCTATGGTCGGTGCGAATACACCAAAGCTTACCGAGGAAGATAATCGGTTATTCCAAGGCATTGTAAAAGATCTCTTCCCTGACACACTTGCGTCGTTGGGCCCTGTTGAAAGTGAAGATCTTCTCCAAGGAGTAGGAGTGTTCACTCCGTCTACTGCATCCGGTGGTGTAAATTGGATGATCGTACTAGAGAATGAAATTTATGAGCAGCTGCGAGGCGATGGCCTACAGAGTTCCCGGCAGTGGATGAAGAAAATACTACAGTTATTTGCTACTTTAGAGGTGCGGGTCGGCGTCGTTCAAATTGGCTCCACGGGGAGCGGTAAAAGTACAGCTCTGAAAATATTGAAAGCTGCCGTGACCGCTTTACGCGATCGAGTTGCCCACCCAGATACACGTTTCCAGCGAGTGGTTTCGTTCACTTTGAATCCTAAAGCACTTTCAATGGTTGAATTGTATGGATTTTTTCATCCTGTAACGCACGAGTGGACGGATGGATTAGCGTCAAAGTTACTGCGTACGTGTATTATGGAGAAGAACGAGGAGATGCTAGCTCGGCATTATGCTAACCAAGCGGTTGGAGTCAACAGTGACTCTTCAACGTGGAATTTACCATTCTACTGGATAACGTTTGATGGCCCAATCGATGTGCACTGGATTGAAAGCATGAACACTGTTCTGGATGACAACATGACGCTGTGCTTAGCAAATGGTGAGCGGATTAAACTTCTACCAAAAATTCAGCTTTTGTTTGAAGTGGCAGATACTAGCGCGGCATCGCCCGCAACAATTAGCCGACTGGGTATGGTTTACTACCCATCGCACTGCCTTGGGTGGCAGCCCTTTGTAGATACGTGGGTATCAAAATTGACTGCTCCCGTGATACCTCTTTCAATATCTCCTTCGTCTCCTGCTCATTCGTCAGCTCCAAAAGATTCTGCTGCGCCAACGCCGTTAAGTTCAAAGACCAAGGCGCGAATTCTCAAATACTTCGAGCTGTTTGTTGAGCCTGGTTTATCTTTTCTCCGTTCTTCAGCTTCGTCAAATACGTCACCTCGAGTGCCAATTGCTACCTGTGATTTAGCTTTTGTCGCTTCGATTTGCCACATTTTTCAAGCGTTACTGGTTCAGCGAGCACCCCCAGAACTCTTTTCAACTTCGCCACCGGCAGTACGAGGTGGTACTTCGAGCCTCGAAGATACACTATCATCAGACATGTCGTTGTCATTGGAAGAGCAACGAAACAGATGCATGGATCTAATATTTTTATTCAGCTTTGCATGGTCTATCGGCGGCAATCTGCATCTTGATCAGGTCAAGGCGGAATTCCAATACTTTCTCTACAAGTTGATCTGCTCGAACGAGCAATATTTAAGTCCAGAGATATTGGCGGTGGACGGAAAAATTCCAACGTCAGCGGGGTTATCACAAGCTACTGGAGATATCCACGATTTCTTTATAAATTTTCAGTACCTGAGCTTCTCGCCGTGGGCTAGTACTTTATTGGATCAAACGCAGCAGCAGCAGCCAAGTCGAATAGTAAGCGGTCGTCTTTTGGTCCCAACTGTGGAAACTCTCAAGTATCGCTACATGGTTGAATTAATGGCGATCGATGCGAGGAGACCCGTCCTTCTGACGGGAGCGACAGGATCAGGGAAATCTACTCTGGTTAATCACATCTTAGACGTGCATGCACGAATTGCAGCTGATATCGATCCTTCTGATTTTGACGCCGACTCGTTGCTGTCTGTGATCGCACATGGAAAAGTCCTTCCGCTGGTATTGAATCTGTCTGCGCAAACTTCGAGCGATAGTGCTCAATTAAGTATTGAAAGCAAGTTCGCAAAAAAGCGTCGAACGCTGCTCGGGGCACCGGTGAATAAGCAGCTTGTCGTAGTCTATGTTGACGATGTCAACATGCCAAGCATCGAACAACATGGGGCTCAGCCAGTTATTGAGCTCTTAAGGCAGTATTTGGAGTTCGAGGGGTTCTATGATCGCGAAAAGTTTTTCTGGAAAGATGTCAAGGACTCTGTTCTAATTGCTGCAGGTGGACTACCAGGAGGTGGCCGTCAACCACTCTGTCCTCGTTTCGTACGACACTTTAGTGCTGTATTCTGTCTTCCAAGTTGCAACGAATCCGCGATGAAAACAATATTCAATTCGATTCTTGCCGCTCATATCGCGGCATGTGGCGGTAGTGGGGTATTTGCGAAAAACGTGAAGGATACTCTGCTGCAGACAGCCGATGCTACCTGCGAGCTCTTCCAGCGCGTTGTGCAGGGACTCCTACCAACTCCTTCAAAATGTCATTACACCTTCAACCTCCGAGATGTGACCAAGCTTATGCAAGGTATTGTACTCGGTACGCGAGGGTTTACAGGATCCACAAACTACAACAAATCAGGTGGTGCACCGCAGACAAGCTCCCTCACTGCAAACACGGTGGTGAACTTGTGGGCACATGAGGGTATTCGTGTGTTCCGAGATCGCCTAATGGACGACACAGATAGAACATGGTTTTCCGAGCAGCTAGTGGAAACAGCCAATAGTAACTTTGGTCTCGCTTGGACTATAAACGATGTTTTTGTTACAGAAAGCTCGATGGAGTACAACCAGCTGCAACCTAGCGATGACAACGGAAGTCCAGCAAAATCGGGCAAAACGCGCCTGTTGTTTTCTCCGAGAAGAGTTAGCAAGGGGAATGGATCAACTGCAAACAGTTCAAATACCGTCATCAAGTACGATCAAGTTGGTGATCTTGGGCGGTATGAAGCGTTTCTAAATGGGCAGATTGCTGCGTACAATACCAGCCCACAATCAAACTCGACATATCGCCCCCCTCTCAATCTGGTACTTTTTGAAGATGCAATGGTCCACACTGCGGCAACCGCTCGGATCCTTGTACAGCCACGAGGCCACGCAATGCTACTTGGCATGGGTGGATGCGGTAAGCGCTCTCTAGCTAGGCTTGCTGCGTTCATGACTGGATATCGCTGCTTTGAAATCGAGATGAAGAAGGATTACAACATTGAAGACTTTAGAGAAGACCTGAAGTGCATGATGAAGCTCGCTGCCTTAGGGGAGACCAGCGATGGCTACACAAAAAGCGCCCGAGGTAAATCTGGTCGTAGTACTCGCACGTTGAACGTGAATATTACTGGTGGAGGATCAAACCCTGGCAGCGCTGTTCCCACAGTTTTCTTGATAAACGACTCGCAATTGGTATGCGATGCCTTCTTGGAAGATATCAATACTATTCTAAATGGCGGTGATATTCCTAAACTCTTTGCCTCTGACGAACTTGAGAGGATCATTAACGATGTGAGGACATTGCTCGAGCGTATCACTGGTGAGCTTAAAGCTTCTCAGGCCGCTCATGGAAATCCTGCCGAGACTTCGGACATGGGCGATTTCACTCGAAAAGATTGTGAAGACTACTTCCACTCGATGGTTCAAAACTCGCTTCATTTCGTTATTTGCATGAATCCTCTTGGAGAAGTATTTCGCGCACGTGTTAGACAATTCCCAGCCCTCATCAACTGCACCACGATTGACTACTTTGATGAATGGCCTAAAAGTGCACTAGAATATGTTGCCGAGTTTTATCTATCCCAGGAGATATCTGAAGATCGATTTCAAGGAATGCCTGTTTTGAGCAGGGGATCGAGTACCCCAGACTTATCGAGCTCTCCGGTGATCAGGTCAGCATTGACCACATTGTGTGTTGAAGCTCATCAGTCCATTAATACCATGCTTCCAACATTTTTTGCCGACTGCCGAAGGCGGGTCTACATAACGTCGCAACATTATCTTGATTTGATCTCACTGTTTCGGCGCATTTATCAAGAAAAGAAAGCACGATGGGAAACAAAGCTACATCGGTTAATGGCTGGAGTCGTCAAACTTGAAGAAACAAACTCCCTCGTTACTACTCTGCAAGAGGAGCTGGTCACACTGCAGCCAGTTCTCATGAGCAAAACAAAGGAAGCAGAGGGGTTGCTTGCTCAAGTAGCAATCGACCAGACAGAAGCGGAGCAGGTTGCAAAGCGGGTGGGGGCGGATGAGGCTGTTGTGAAAGAGCAACAACAAGAAGTCGCGGCGTGTCAGATGGACGCTCAACGTGACCTTGATCAGGCACTGCCAGCTCTCAATGCCGCAGTAGCTGCCCTCGATTCGCTAGACAAAAAGGATATTACAGAGGTGAAGGGGTTTGTAAAGCCTCCACAGGCTGTGCAATTTGTGATGGAGGCTGTGTGCATCATGCTAGGTGAAAAGGCTGACTGGGACAACAGTAAACGGATTCTATCACGTGGAACATTTATGGCAGAGCTCAAGGAGTACGACAAGGACAATATCCCTGTGGCGATACTGAAGAAGATCCGGAAGTACATCGAGAATCCCGAATTCGCTGTCGAAGAAGTTAAAAAGGTATCGCACGCCGCAATGTCCCTGTGCATGTGGGTGCATGCGATTGACACGTACGCTCGCGTGTTTCGAGAAGTAGCGCCCAAACGTCAGCGGCTGGCTGAGATGAATCTGGTACTCGAGAGTGCCAATGCAAAACTTGCAACTAAGCAGCAAGAACTGTCAAATGTACTGGAGAAGGTGCGTAAGCTGAAGGGAAAGTGTGACGCTACTTTGGCAGAGAAGCAGCGGCTTCTAGAGGAATCTGACCTGACCCAACAGCGATTGAAAAATGCTGAGAAGTTGACCGTTGGTCTTCACGATGAACGCATACGTTGGAAGGGCAGTATCAAGTTGTTGAAACAAGAAGGAAACGCGATTTTAGGGGATTCATTTCTCACTGCAGCGTGCATGTCGTACCTCGGACCATTCGATGGCCTGTATAGATGCAGACTGCTGCAGCGGTGGACAGAACGCACGATAAGTTCAATTGGTGCGTCGGCATCCTTTGTGCTTGCTGACGCATACGGAGATGTTCGAGAGTTACGTGAGTGGCAGCTGCTTGGTTTGCCAAGTGACAGCTTTTCTACAGACAACGCGATTTGCGTTCTGAAGAGTAAGAAACGTTGGGCGTTGATGATCGATCCTCAGCAGCAAGCGATTCAGTGGATAAAACGGTTAGAAGCTCTTTATCACTTGGAGACCGTAAAGAGCGACGATAACTGCTTAATGCAAGTGGTTGAAGAGTGTTTGGTGGGAGGAAAACCGTTGCTGATCGAAGATGTAATTGAGACACTGGACCCGTCATTGGAGCCTGTTCTTGCGGTGAAACCATCTCAACGTTCGTGCTATACCAATAAGTTTTTCAACAAGGTGCAGGTAAAACTTGAGGATCGGATTGTAGAGACAGACGTGGAGCGTTTCCGCCTGTACCTCACAACCAAATTGGCCAATCCACACTTCATGCCGGACGTGTTCATCAGAGTAAATGTGGTAAATTTTACAGTGACGCGAGACGGATTAGAAGAACAGCTACTAAGCGACGTCGTATTGCGAGAACGCATGGAGGTGGAGGAGCGCAAACACACCCTACTCGCAAGTATTGCGCGCGACCAACAGCAGCTTCAGGATATCGAAATCAAGATTCTGAACCTATTGTCGGATGCAAAAGGGAACATCTTAGATGACATCGAACTGATTCAAGCTCTCGAGACGTCCAAACAGACGTCTATTGTGGTGGCACAGCGCCTGACCGAGTCCGAGGCCACAAAGCTAGAAGTGTTGGAGATCCGCAACCAGTACCATTCGGTAGCTGTTCGTGGGGCTATACTTTTCTTCGTGATCGCTGACTTGGTTGAAGTGGACCCAATGTATCAGTATTCACTGGAGTACTTTACTCGGTTGTTTAATTTGAGCTTGAACGAGGCACCAGCAAAGAGGAACCTCTCCGAGCGGTTGGATAGCCTAAAGCGCTACATGACAGTGGCTATTTACCGGAATATTTGCCGCGGACTCTTTAAAGCACATAAGAAGCTCTTCGCCTTCGTGATATGCGTGAGGATTCTGATCAACGCCGGTGACCTGAACCCGCTCCATATTCGACTATTTGATCAGTCAGTTGTGAATCCTGAAATGTCTTCGGCTACAGGAGTAGAGCAGATAAGTTCCAGGCGCAATACGAACGCGAGAATTGAAAACCTGGGAGACACGAAAGAAATGAAGGGTAGGCCAGGTACGGTGGATACTGTGCTTGTTTCTCTTTCCAAAAGTCTACCCGTCTTCACCAAGATACTGGAATCATATTATAATGACAACGATGCTTGGTGTACCTGGATCGCCAGCGAAAACCCATTCGTATCGCACCTACCGGGTGATTGGGACGCAACCTTACCGCGATTCTTGCGGCTTGTAATTGTTCGTTGGTTGCGTGAGGATGCATTTACGATGGCTGTGCGTTGTTTTGTTGAAGAAAACCTCGGTACCGAGTTTCTTGCAGAAGTCGACAGTGATGTGTCAATGGACGATGTGTACTGCGACGTGGACAAGTCTACACCCTGTCTGTTTATCCTGTCTCCAGGTGCTGATCCGATTTCAGCTCTTGAGCGGTATGCACGTGAAAAGGGTCTAGGAGAAGACAGGTACCATGTCATTTCTCTCGGACAAGGCCAAGGTCCGATCGTTGAATTAAAAATGGAGGAGTGCAAACAGCAAGGTTTTTGGCTTGTGCTTCAGAATGTGCACTTAGCGAAGTCTTGGCTTCCGAAACTTCAGTCGCAACTTGCCACGCTAAAGCAAGAGGTGCGCAGTGGTGGTGTCCATGAAGGTTTTCGCCTTTTCTTGGCCTCGTTTCCAGTGGCATACCTTCCCATTTCGATCCTCCAAAACAGTGTGAAGGTGATGACGGAGTCACCGATGGGGGTTAAAGCTAACCTGCAACGCTCCATGTTGTTAATTAAGCAGCTGAATGCTGATCTGGACAAGCGAAGCGCCTTGGTGGCCACTTCTTCAAATAAGACAATGAAGCTGCGCCTTGCATTTGGGCTAAGTTTCTTTCATGCAGTCGTGCGCGAGCGCTCGAAATTTGGTACGCTTGGCTGGAATCTGAAGTATGATTTTAGCGACGCTGATTTTGTGAGCGTAATAACGCTTCAACGAAGACTGCTCGATGCAGTGGCAGCTCTCGAGAACAAAGATAACACTCAGAATAGCAATGACAGACAAGAAATCGACGCTTTTGATACAGACCGAGCTGAAGGTGGAGCAGAATCAACCAAGCACGTTCCGTGGGATGCCTTGCTGTTCCTGGCAGGGGAGATATACTACGGTGGACGTGTCACCGACGAATTTGATCGGCGGTGCCTTACAGCAGTGCTGAGGCGATTCTGTTCCGAGACGTGCTTCACTGCCACGGCACGAACATTCCGCCGCGAGTCAATACATGGATTAGCCAAAGCTTATACTAAGGTGAAAAGTTCGTCGACTCTACAGAGTAGTGTCTTTTCGACAGTGGATGGCAGCTTTTTCGCGCCTGAATTTCAAAGTGAAGATGAGATGGTTCGGTTCGTTGACGCGCTACCAGATATGGATGGACCTCATGTGTTCGGGATGCACCCGAATGCTCATATTTCCTATCAAAGGCAAGTAGGGCAAGAATTTGTAAAGCTGGTACTTCAATTGCAGCCATCACAAACAAATGTGGGTGATACTTCTATAGATGATGCTGCAGCAAAGAATATATCAAGCGAGGTCTCGGGCAATAAAGACACTGCTGGAAACCATCACGTCGAGAATACAGCGCTGGAGATATGTAAGGACATCCAAGCGCAGCTTCCACCCCACGCTACGATAGAAATCGCGGAATCTTTCTTGTCAAAGCGACAGTTAGAGAAGTATCAAGACCCACTTATCGTTGTTTTGGAGCAGGAACTGATGTCATGCCACACTCTCGTGAACCATATCAATTATAGTTTGGGAGAGGTACGACACGCCATCCAAGGCGTTGTCGTCATGTCCGTGAAAATCGAGCAAACGCTCCGCAGTCTCGAGCTTCACCAGGTACCAGTTGACTGGATTGCTTACGATACGCATTCGATCCCAACGACCAAATCGCTGTCCCAGTGGGTAACGAGTCTGCTTCATCGGTGTGAGTTCCTGCATCGTTGGGCTGAGCGTGGTCGGCCTCCACACAACGCGTTCCCACTATCAGTTTTCTCCTTTCCGCAGGGATTATTTACCGCGATTTTGCAACGCCACGCAAGGAAACACTCCATCCCTATTCATTTTCTGGACTTCCAGTTCCGTGTACTGAGTGAGCATGAATCTTCATCCTTCGTTGAGACATCCTTCGTTGAGACTACCGATGGGCAGCAGAGCATCAACAGTGGGGCAGAAGGCACCGATGAGGGTGCTTACCTGAATGGTCTGTTTCTTGAAGGTGCGCACTGGAATAGTGAGCTCCGTTGTCTTTGTAGACCACGGCATGGAGTGATGCGACAGACGATGCCAGCTATACATGTACTACCCCACCGCAATTCAGCATCGGCTGCAACTGCGTTAACCGCTACAGGAAGGTCAGCAGCACCAAATGCTGCTCTTGAATCCAACGTTTCGACTACTGGTGCTTCCGTAGCAGGTATGAAGACAACTGCTCGATTTACGGAGTCCTCAAGGCGTTTGGATTTGACAAGGAATACGGCTGAGGATTTTAGTGGATCTCGATCATCAGATATGCTGACCGCTGAAAGTATGAGCGCACTCAACACGTATTCGTGTCCTGTGTACCGCACTGCACTGAGAAAAGGGACACTGTCGACTACAGGCACGTCAACGAATTTGGTGCTGGCGATGGATCTTCCTTGCCAAGGAGACCACGACTATTTTGTACTGAATGGCGCGGCACTTGTATGCAGTGCTATTCCAGAGTAGCTTGACTGTTAGGGCTACTGGTACAATACTCCGTTAAACGGAGCCGTGAATGAGCTAGTGTGAGCAGTTTTCACGGTTAAACTCGTGAGTGCACTCGTGAACGTGTCTAAATTCGGTTTTGCTGTTCGTGGCCGTGTGCTGATAGAAATGAAGAGAATGGCATTACTCAACGGTGGTTTTGAGCTCGACAATTCCATATATTCGTTTCAAGGCATGTTCGGGCAATTTGGTGATGCCAGAATGAGGCAAGCAGCACTGCGCAAACGTCTCGACGACAATAAGTCGCTTGGCGGCAAGTCGTCAGGTCAACCGACAAATGGTCAGAGAAAGTGGTAAAACCAAGAATGGCGACTCAAAAACAAGCAACGAGTTGCATGCGAGTGCACTCGTGGACTGTTACGACATCCTGGAATGATTGAGAGATTAGCGAGCTTACTTTCGTTCTCACTTCGACATTCACCCGCGCGCATCGAACACTTCCGACACATCCCCGGCATTTTTAGTATGCTGCGACTAGCTGTGATTTCTACAGCGGCCTTGATGCTTACTGAAGCTCAAGCACAACGGACATTTACCATCAGAACTCATTTCACGGGTGCATCTTGCGATGGTCCACCGTCTTACGCCAAGATCGAAGAAGCCCCCAGCTGTGCTGCAGAAGATTGCTCAGGTGTGACTGGCGAAGGCAGGGCCAGAGCGGTTTGTTCTTCCGAATTGGGCTATCGCGCGGATATTCACAAGCTATTTGGTGGCGTGCCATACATTTTGCGCGACGTCTTTGGCGACCGCAATTGCTCCGAATTTCGCTTTGCCGAAGCATTCCAAGCCTCCGACAAATGCGAGCAGCGAGGTGGCTCAAGGAACTTCGTGCGTGCGCGTCTCAACAACGGCGAGGCATCAGTGCAGCTCTTTCGAGATAATTTGTGTACGCCAGAAAGTTTGTATGCCACTGAAGACATTGAGAAAGAGACCGTCGACAATCACTTCTGCGATTCAAACGCACAGAAGTGGTATGTCAGCCCTGGCAACTCTCGAGCTCTCGCTCGGACCTTGATCGCATCTGATGGCTCAGGCGGAAACGGAAACGACACAAGCACCAGTGCCACCATCACTGGCGGGGCAACTTCATCGGGGACTACTGATGGGACAAGTGAAGCAAGCTCCACGTTGGGCGTCGATGATACCGCTGTTTCTACGACTAGTGACACCAACATCGATACAGCGACGAGCACCGAGGACAGCACAGCTGATACTACTTCATTGATGGACGACACTCCCACCATTCGCGATGATTCGACTGCTGTTTCCAGCAAATCTGGAAGCAGTACAGCCACATCGAGCTCAATTGGTGGCGGAAGTTCCGAAGCCTCGACAGCTCTCATCAACGATACTACAGCAAGTGCTACTACCGACTCTCCAATTGAATCCTCTACTTCAAGCAGCGATACTAGTTCTAGCTCTCAAAGTTCGGCGTCATCTACTGGAAAAGACTCCAAAAGTTCTCGCAGCTCGCGCGTTACCATCACGACAACCGCTCCCGTCTTGGATACCTCAACCTCTACCACTGACTCAAGTACAACGGAATCTGTAGACAATACTGTCGTCGCTGACAGCAGTGCAAGTGGAAGTCGGGTTTCAACTCCTGTAGCTACTGCAAAAGCTAGCGTCGGTACCGGAGCGATCGTGGGTCTCGTGATGGGAAGTCTAGCTGTGGTTATCTTGATCATTGGGAGTATCGTCCACCGACGGCGTTCAGGCGACGACGATATTCCGAGTCCATTACCAAATAACGCATGTAGACGCTCAAGCGGGCCTTACTGGGGACAAACGTCGCCCATTAACCGGCCGCGACGTAGTCACCAACGCTACAGTAATCAACGGTACAGCGAACCAAGATACACTGACAGCCTCGCTTCAAAGCATGCAAGTTTCCAGAGAGCATCAAGTGGACAGAGCGGGTTGTGGAACGACGATGTCATCACTGCCAAGCGCATTCCCAAAGACAAAGTCCACGTCGAGCAGCTTCTGAGCCGCGGGGCGTTTGGTGAGGTTTATCTGGGCCTGTACAACCAAGAGTGCGTCGCTATCAAGATGCTACTCCCGCAAACGCGTGGCGATATTCACCAGGTGAACGAGTTCCTGGCCGAAGCGAAGATGATTGCCACGATGGAGCATCCACAGATTGTCACGTTCATTGGCGTGGCTTGGGATTCTTTATCCGACGTATGCGTCGTATTGGAGTACATGGATGGAGGAGATCTTCGCTCGCTACTTAGCAACTACGAATCGACTCGCCATCCCGTGGGTTTTGACCGAGAGAAGGTCACTATTGCATTGAATGTGTGCCATGCTTTGGCGTATATGCACTCTTTAGCAACACCCATTATTCACCGAGACCTCAAGTCACGCAATGTCCTGCTGAACCAAGCAATGGAAGCGAAGTTAACCGACTTCGGTGTCTCCCGAGAACGACTCGACCGTACGATGACAGCCGGTGTTGGAACCTCCTTGTGGATGGCGCCTGAGGTTATGATGGGGGAGAAATACGACGACAAGGCCGACATCTTCTCCTTTGGTGTGGTGTTATCGGAGCTTGACATGCACACACTCCCTTACTCTAAGGCGTTGGCCGCAGCCTCCGCGAACAACCAAATGGCATGCGCTGTTCTGCTGCAGCGAGTGGCGTTGGGAACTCTGCGGGTCGAGTTTTCCCACGTTGGCCCTCGCTCGATGGCGGAGTTGGGCTGCGCGTGTGTTTCAGTCGCTCCAAGCGAACGCCCCACGGCAGCGGAGATATTGTACACGCTCCAGACCATTTTGAGTCGGGAGCTTCGTAGTGACAGCAGCTAAGGTAGGTAACTTCATATCAATGCTCGACCATATTCGCCCATTATTTTTTTGGAAAAGTCTACAGAAAGTAAGTGCTGTATGCTTTTGATGAACTGTTCAATGTTCCATGTGCCAAATTGCCGAATGGCTTCAGACCTAAAGAAATCCCAGATAGGCATCGAATACGGGCACAAGTATTATAATAGTTGCCGTGTTCCCTGCATTGATCAGCCCAACCATTCGGTTTTCAGATACAGTTTTCGCGATTGCAGTTGTTGGTCTTCAAGTTCTTCCAGGTTTGTTCTACGAAACGATTCAGCTACGGTAGATATTATATGCGGTAAGCTGCTGGTTTCTCACGTGTGGTCTTATCCGGTAGAGGTATTGCGTTATGAACGACTTCATAGTACCCGACACATGTTGGTTTGAAACATACTGAGCCTGAAGCCGGGCTCACATTTAAACTCGGAACAACACTGTTCCCCATTTCAGATTTGGCGCTTGCACTGCACGCCAACGCTCCTCGAGTCATCATATCTACGGAATTATGCTCCGAGTTTCGGTGTATCTCGCGGTGGCCTTCGCACTCGCTGACTCGGCTGTCGAAGCGACTTTCAAACTGACAGCAACTTACCCGAAGCAAGCGTGCGATGGCCCACCAAGTACAATAAAGATCGAAGACGCTCCTGGTTGTATCGCGAACGAGTGTTCGAACTCAGCTACGGGCGCTAAAACGTCGACAATCTGCTCATCAAAAGAGAAATATCGTTCCGATGTGAACAACCTGTTCGGAGGCGCTCCATTCATTCTCCGGGAATCCTACGGCGACGCGAGTTGCACGAAACTTCGCACAGCAGAAGCGTTCAGGGCGGATGGCGGGTGCGTGCAGCATGAAGGTACTGGAAAGTTCGTCCGTGGTCAATTGGCAGCCAACGGATCCGTGTCGGTGCAGTACTTCTCGGATTCTTCCTGTTCGGCTGCGCGTTTGAACCGTGTCGACCACGTTTCGAAGGCGGTGGTGGGAGATCATTCGTGCGACGCGAACGCCGTGAAATGGTACGCGCACACCAGTGGAAGTCGGTCCCTCAAAGCTGCGGATGGAGAACCTGCAGCCAATTCAACCGCCAGCAGCACTCCAAGCCCCGGTCCTACACAAGCTGCTGTGACTGCCGCACCCGTCCCTACAGCGACACCAACGCCAATTCCTTCAGCTACACCGGTGTCAACCCCTACAGCTACCCCGGCACCAAGCCCTTCCGCTACGCCGGCAACAGTAGCGGACAATTCGTTGTCTGGTGGTGAAAGTAGCTCGGCGACGGCTTCGTCAGCTTCAAAAGAAGGATCCACTACCAGTGAACACGCGCCATCCAGCTCCGGCAGCTCTCACAACAGCAAAGGAACCTCAAGCTTGGCCGCAAACAGCGAATCCGGGTCGACTGAAGACTCGAGCACTAGTTCTACTAGTGCGGCTACAACCACGCCACGTCCAACGACAAAAACGAATTCGACATCCACGAAGGCCCCAAGCACGAGCAATTCAGCTGAAGCTGGGAGCTCAGACACCGTTGCGAACGTCTCCAGTGTGTCACATACAGCAGATTCGACAAGTTCGACTGTGGCGGATGATACGTCAAGCGGCAGCAAGTCGGTGCCAGCTTCGACCGCAAATTCAAGTTTCAGTACTTTGACGCTGGTGGGGATCGCGGCGGGGATTATCGCGGTGGCGGTCGTGGGCATTGCGATTATTATTCGTCGCGTCCGATCTCAAACCATTGCTCAGACCCCCGTGCCAGGCGCTGGGTTTCTCGATCCCTATTTGGGCCAAACTTCTCCCTACGACCCTCGACGACACAATCAGCAGAGGAATAACAACGTACTTTAGAATCGCCCGTTTTGACCGAAAGAAGGTCACGAACTGCGTCGTGTTGATGTGTACTTGTTGTTAGTAAGGTGAAGACTGAGTTTGACCGTCATAAGCGCTATGTTTCCCATTAAAATAAACTTTTTTCTTGTCAATTGCGATCCCGTCTGTGGCGTTTTCTCTACGAATCAATCAAAGCCTTGTTACCAGGAGTCAACGATAAGCTTAAGCTTACTTGTCGAAGTACGGATCCACCATTGCAGTTGGGGGAGATTATTGCGGGCAGGAGCTTAACTTGAACATTATACATCTGATTGTCGTCAATTCAGTCGTTGGGTCACTTCTGGTAATACTCGACACAAGGCAGATTGTGCGGTCTTATCCGGAAGAGGACTATACGTTGCGGACATTGGGGACACTACCCCAATCAATTGGGACACTTCCAGATTTTGCGTCTGACACCAACACCAACGACACCCCAACTCGTGTCGTTATGTGGAGCGCCTGGGTGGGCCTTGCTGCGGCCTTCTCAGTAGCTGAAGCTGCTACACAAGGCACCTTCCAGCTCACTGCGCACTATTCCAGTTCAACCTGCGATGGCCAACCAACTTTCGTTGAGATTGAGAAAACTACCAGTTGCGTCGTCGACAAGTGCTTGAAAGCAGCTACGGGATCAAAATCGTCGACAAGTTGCTCCTCTAAAGACAAGTATCACTCCATTGTAAACGGTTTGTTCGGCACCTCTCCTTTCATCCTCCGGGAGACGTACGATGATCCGAATTGCACGGCATTGCGTAGTGCCAAAGCGCTCAAAGTGGGGACCGAGTGCGTACAAGATGCGGCTGTGGGGCTGTTCATTCGAAGCCAATTGGACAGTGATGGATCGATCTCGGTGCAGTATTTCACGGACGCTTCCTGCTCGCTTGGGCGTTTGCACCACACGGACCTCGTACCCAGAACAACTGCGGAGAAGCATTTGTGCGACCCCAAGGCGCTGAAATGGTACGTTGAAGGACACAAGCACCGTGCGCTCACTCAGATGGAGGCTGCAATTCGGCTGGCCGACACAAACTCCACCGACGAACAACCTGCCGATACAAATTCTGCCGCTGGTGACAGTTCTGGTCATGACAATAACGCGAACTCCGGCTCCGACACAACAACTACCCATGACACGGCTACTAGCAAGAGCTCAGACACGAATCCCCACGAGAATGAAGCAAACACGTCGAAATCCAGTGACAAAGAGTCAAACAATGAAGCCACCACTGCGCCGACGCCTACCGGGGACTCTAACACTGCAGCGAACTCAACAACGACACCAACTCCGACGACAGAAAGTCCCACAACAACTCCAACTACAACTCCTGCCACTACAAGTATTCCGGCTCCGACCCGAGCGTCTCCTGCTCCTACTTCCCCACCTACGGCGTCAAAAGCCTCTAGTGCTGCTAGTTCATCGGATGCTTCTAGCACTTCCGACGCAACAAATGCTCCTACAAGTACAGCGGCTACCATGAACGAGAACTCAGAAAACTCGACCACAGGAGCGAGTGCAAGTGGCAGCAGCGCAGATACTGTCTCCACTGGAAAAAGTTCCAATCTCACTGTCCTTACTCTGGTAGGGGTGGCAGCGGTGAGCATTGCTCTTGTCATCGTGATCTTAGCGCTAATTGTTCGACGATTGCGAGCCGAACACAAGAAAGACCACATCCCTGCTCCAGCTACCGAGAGGCGAGAAGTCAGCGATCGCTACAGTGTACAAACTTCACCGTTCCAGCCTCAACGACGCACCCAGCGTCGATACACGAAACTTGTACAAAAGCCATATCTTCTGATAGAACCTAGCGACCAGCCTATTCAACAGCATCCGAGTGATCAACGAGGCTCTGTTAGCGTTTTCAACGCCCCAAGCATGAAGACCGAGATGTGGAGCGACGATGCCATCCTTGCCTGTCGTATCCCTAAAGACAAGCTGCAAGTCCAGGAGCGGATAAGTTGTGGAGCTTTCAATGAAGTCTACAGGGGGCAGTACGAACGCAAACGCGTTGCTATCAAGATGCTGCCCCCTGAGATGCGCCTCGACGCCAAGCGAGTCAACGAGTTCATTACAGAAGCCAAACGTACCGCCACGATGACGCACCCGCACGTTGTTTCGTTCATTGGCGTGGCTTGGAACGCTCCTTCAGATGTCTGTGTGGTGATGGAGTACATGGATGGAGGGGACCTCCGCTCTCTACTGAGCGGCTACGAAGCCACCCGCCATCCTGTTGGGTTTGACAATGAAAAGGCCACTATCGCGCTGCATGTTTGCCGAGCTCTGGCGTATATGCACACGCTGTCCACGCCAATGATTCATCGCGACCTCCAGTCCCGCAACATTCTCTTGAACGGAGCCATGGAGGCGAAATTGACGGATTTTGGTATCTCAAGAGAGAAACTCGACGAGAAGATATCGACAGGCGTCGGAACTTCGCTTTGGGTCGCTCCTGAGGTCTTGATGGGGAATTTTTACGACGAGAAGGCCGACATTTTCTCATTCGGCGTCGTGCTGTCCGAGTTAGACACGCATCTGCTACCGTATTCGAATGCAATGACGAGTCCAGGAAGCAGTCAAACGGAGGGCGCTCTCATGCTTCAAAACGTGGTCTCGGGATCGCTGCAAGTCGAATTTTCGCAGCAAGGTTCGCACACCATGACGGAGCTCGGACGAGCGTGCACAGCTCTGGATCCAAACGAACGCCCGAAAGCAGCGGAGATCGTCAACATCTTGCAAGACGTTTTGAGTGAGGAGCTCCTGGAATGCTCGTTGTGATGACCGTACCGGTATTATTATTTGTTACTAGCCAAGCGCCACCGCTACGCGGTGGTGGTTTTCTTATTAGTTGTAGCCGCTCAGCTCACTACGCTCGCTTCGCTATTAAAGGCAGGCTGCCTCGCTACGCTACGGCAGTGACGCCCCCCGTTCCGCTCGCCTACGGCCTCGCTGCACTACTCACCCAATGGTTCTGCGAGGCCGCCTTCGCTTCGCTCGGCAGCAAAAAATAATTATTATCCAATGAAGGCCGCCTTCGCTGCGCTCGGCAGCAGTATTTGTGTCCAATGAAGGATTTTTAGCATTAATGCCCAATGTATGTCGTAGATCGCCAATTTCGGCCAATCGGAATTCAGGTGACAAATTTGATACGGACCGACGGACAACGTTGCTCTGATTGATGCTTTAGACTAGCCGAGCGCCGCCCGCTCCGCGGGCGGGGGTATTAATAATAAAGTTAGTGTTTTTATTAAGCCGAGCGCCACCGCTGCGCGGCGGGGTAATATAACGCCCCCGTTCCGCTCGCCTTACGGCGTCGCTGCACTACTCGCCGTGTTATGATATTTAATTACTGGAGGGCGGGCCCTACGGTCCCGCTATATCGACAGGGTGGGCCGCCTTCGGCGGCGGGGCCGCCTTCGCTGCGCTCGGCAGCTTTTTGGCCAATGGGGGCCGCCGTCGCTTCGCTCGGCAGCGTCCCGGTTTTGCATTCTTCTAACGCACTGCTATTTTTGTAATATTTGCATAATAGAAGCCAGTCCGGGGGATGGTGTGATGCGGTTGCGTGGGTGAGTAATAAGTGGCCGGGCGGCTGCACACCATATGCGACAGGGAAGGCCAAGGCTGTAAGACAGGGACCCCTACCGACGGACCGCCGACGACAAAACACGTCGTACTCTGTTAGTTGTTTAGGACTAGCCGAGCGCCGCCCGCTCCGCGGGCGGGGGTATTAATAATAAAGTTAGTGTTTTTATTAAGCCGAGCGCCACCGCTGCGCGGCGGGGTAATATAACGCCCCCGTTCCGCTCGCCTTACGGCGTCGCTGCACTACTCGCCGTGTTATGATATTTAATTACTGGAGGGCGGGCCCTACGGTCCCGCTATATCGACAGGGTGGGCCGCCTTCGGCGGCGGGGCCGCCTTCGCTGCGCTCGGCAGCTTTTTGGCCAATGGGGGCCGCCGTCGCTTCGCTCGGCAGCGTCCCGGTTTTGCATTCTTCTAACGCACTGCTATTTTTGTAATATTTGCATAATAGAAGCCAGTCCGGGGGATGGTGTGATGCGGTTGCGTGGGTGAGTAATAAGTGGCCGGGTGGCTGCACACCATATGCGACAGGGAAGGCCAAGGCTGTAAGACAGGGACCCCTACCGACACCCTGACCAACAAACAAACCTCGTACTCTGTTAGTTGTTTAGGATAGATGTCATCAATGTTTCTTCGTTACTTCGGATGAAAACTTGAACTTGAGCTGCACAGTGGGTAGTGAATCTTGGATGGTGCCGGTTGTAGACGAACGAACGAGGTTTTCTGGGGCAAAACACGGCGTTTTCTAATGCATGTACCTTGTCTGGCGTTGCGTATCCGTTGAAACGAACGCCAGCACCGCCGACATCTCAATGGGAGACGATATCGTCCCCAATCTCTGGAACTGGTGATCGACCTCCCTGCAGTACACCCACACAGTTTCAATTTTTGACTGAATTTGTCAGTGCGACGGTCGAGCACCAGCGCGCGCTGTGGGAACATCCTCCGCCGTCACCGGCGGTGAGTCGCCGCTGGAAACTCCGCGGAACGTCGATAGGCGAGTCCAACCCAGCGCTGCGACAGCGATCTCTCATTTTTTCTCTCAACTCAGGGTACGAGGGTTGGGAAATTCCACTCAGCCAGGAGCAGCAACAACAAGCGAGCGACGGCGTAACCCAAGCAGCTACCAGTTCACATGTACAGATGCAGCCGGCATGTTGTCGGCCGTCGTTGCCGGCAATGCGACAACGTCCGCCGGCTGCTTGGGGGACAAGTTGAAGCCGCGGTGAGACGACCCATCTCTTTGTCTTGGATTCAGTATGGTCTGACGCCCCCCGCGTGTCTGAGTCTTCCGCCGCGTCACATGCAGCCCAAGCACCAGAAAAGCACGACAAGCTCCTTCCAGCGTCCTGAGTTCTAAGGCTGCAAAATCGTGCAATTAGACAAAACTTGGTACTCATATATTTTATCCATACAAAAGTGCAGGATAGTAAAGTCAGTATTTCCCGTAAAGCCCCACTATCTGTCAAAGTCGCGCTTCCAGGCGACCTGGAACTGGATCGTAACGGCCCTGAGACCTGAGACAGCGAGTTCTCGCGATGGTATAATAACTTGACCGTCTGCAGGTCGGCAGGTCGTTACGAGAGAGATCTAACGACCCCGCCCAAAGCTGCGGCCAATAGGTCGACCACTTTCACTTTTCACGTCTACTGAAGGTTTCGCGTTTCGTCCGGATAGATCAAACCACACGCCCAAACAGGATGCTCAGTCTCGCCAGCGCCAACACCGCAATGCTCCACTCGACAGAACCCGCCACCAGCAGACTCAAGATCGGCGGCATCTCGATCCGGCGGAGCCCGTCGCCCGCGTTCAAGCTCAAGATCGAGAGCAACCTGGACGCCGACGGCAACTGCGCATCTCTACAACAAGTCGAAGCCTCGGGCCTCTGGAACGACTCGGTCGTTGCCAGCCAGAGGATCCCCAGGGAGGAGGTGCAGATGCTCCAGCTCATCGGTCAAGGAGCGTTCGGACAAGTCTTTTCGGGCTCCTTTAGGGGCGACACGGTCGCTGTCAAGAAGCTGCGACCGGAGACCCAACAAGACGACGACCACGTGGACGGCTTCTTGGCCGAAGTCAAAGTCGCCGCAGCGCTCAACCACCCGCACATCGTGCAGTTCGTTGGTGTCGCGTGGACGTCCGTGTCCGATCTGTGCGTGGTGCAGGAATTCATGGAAGGCGGCGACCTGCGCTCGCTGCTGGACCGGTACGAAGCGGAGCGTCACGCCATCGGCTTCGACCGACAGAAGACGCACATCGCAATGCAAATTTGCAGTGCACTAGCGTACATGCACTCGCTATCGCCGCCGGTCATCCACAGCAACCTCAAGTCGAGGAACGTGCTGCTGACCGGTGCACTGGAGGCCAAAGTTTCCAACTTCGGCACGTCACCCAAGCGGACGTTCAAGACGTCGACAGAGAGCAAGAACGCGACGCTGTGGATGGCCCCTGAGGTCATCTGCGGTGAAATGCACAGCACCGATGCCGACATGTTCTCGTTCGGTGTGGTGCTGTCGGAGCTGGACATGCTCTCGGCTCCGTACGCCCAGGCACGGCAACAAATCCGCGACGCCAGTTGGCGCCCGTTGCAGGACGCCGACATCCTGCAGAAGGTGACGAAGGGAAGTCTGCGCGTGGTCTTCTCCGAGTCCGGCCCCATGGCGCTGGCAGAACTTGGACGCGCGTGCGTATCTGTAAATCCCCTCAAGCGTCCGACGGCGTCGGAAGCGCTGTACAGACTCCAGACCATTTTGGCTCAGGAGTTGGCGTAAGCCCGTGGCCCGAGTCGCGATCTTCTCGCACCTTCCTCGATAGACTTGCTGTGTACATTTTGAATACCCCTTTTCTTTGTTTTTTGCTCGAGGAGGAACGAGCAAAGCACTGACTGCCAACTGGTTGTCCAGGTCCAATTGGGCTCATACGAGTCTCACAACTAATTAGCGGTTTTGCTGGAGATGACGCGATTGCGTCTCGTGCAGCCTCTGAAGCTGCCAACGGTCCACTTGCAGTGGTTACAGCAGATTCCAGATTCGAGATCTCGCTACATCACACGCGACGCTCGTAAAGTGCAGTTCTGCCCCGCGGGCCATAACTCAGGGAGATTTTTTCACCGCGGCTTCACTTGTCTCCAAGCAGGGCCGGCAGCTCTGCTGTTCATAAACCTACACTGACTTACGACACTATAGTACTAACGTTAACCCCTTGAACCCGAGAGGCTGGACCTTACAAGATAAGGGCAATTCCTTATCGTGGACCATACAAGATAAGGAATTCTATACTTGGGTTTTGTATTGGCTCTTACAAATATGAAGTCAACGAGGGGTAGGCGATGTATCCTTGTATTCCCGCTAGATGCCAGCTGTCAACAAAGACAGACCATTCAGAAAGTACGTCCGCAGATCAAACTGGCATTTTGCATATGCTCTTTTGTAGAAGACCGCCTCCCGCCACACAAAATCTTGTCTCACTCTCAGATTTTCTCCCTCGGCCTCAGACCCCCCCCCCGCTGTCCTGCAAAATGGCATTCCAAGCTCGCTGGCGCGAGCTCAAGAAGGCTGGCTGGACCTCAAAGCGGCCCACTGGTCTTTCCGTCGACTTCACCTACCTCAAGCCTGGCAAAACGACCAAGGGTGCGAAAGGAGAAGACTTTTTTGTTGGCGAGGAAGCGCTGATGAAGTATTTGGACAAGATCGACCTGGGTACCAATTGCTCGCTGTATTAGATGGTTATTTGCTGTACTGTACTAAACCTACTACCTGAATAGATGCGCTACGGGCGAAGAAGCAGGCGAGGCGCGACGGATCAGCAAATGCCGCGCGACGTCGGAACTCAGTGGAAGCTGGAAAGGCTGCGAGCGACGGTAAGCCTGTTGCGGCAGAACGTACGTATATTGCATCTGGTATGGTCCACGTTTCGTGTGTGCTAATCGTGTATTTGCGTATCAGCTTGCCGTGACCAACCTCCTGTCGGAAGCCCGCCAGCTCCTCCACCTGTCGGTAGCCCACCACGACAGACCGAGGCTTCGCCCCCCGCATCGGCACTACAAGCTGAATCTACCCCAATATCAAGCGCGACACCGGCCCCGGCTGTCCTGCTAGCAGTTTCCCCGCACGACACAGCGTGTTCACCAGGAAGCGACAGCAGCAGAAGCTCAAAAGGTAATACTTCGTATCATTATCCTGTATGGTCCAAGACACGTACTCATCTTATGTTGTATCTGGTCTTCTATTGTGTACTAGACTCGGCTATCAGTCCCAGAAACCTCGATCCCGATTTTGAGGAAGCGGATGAGAGCAGCGACGCATCTCATGAATCGGAAGACGACAATCAGTTGGATGACAAGTCGGAACAGCCCGGGGCAGACGAAGAATCGAAGGAAGACTCACAAACGAACGACCAGTCTGCTGAAGGTGAGTCAAACTTGTATGTACATCTTATGAGTAATGCTAACGTGTATCTTCGGTTTATGTTGTACCTGAAGATTTGAACCAGGATGTGAATTATACTGCAGCCAATGAGGATCCGAGCAACTTTGTGCAGTTTGAATCGGATGCTGAGAATGATGATGGCGACTATGACTACCAGCATGTTGATACTGTAGATGCGGGAGTGGAGCAACTACCGGATCCACCTGAAATGCGCTTTGATCATCGTTTGCTGTCGTCACTCGGCGGCATGGAGAACATTGCGTCGGCCGTAGTGCCAGACGCGTGGCTGAAGGAGATGGGCGTGAACGGCTGGTCAGGGTTGGCGACACACACACCGTACGACTATCTACAGGAGCCCTACCAGCCCCGAGCGCCCGAGTCAATGCGTGAAGACTACCCACATCTTTACAATGGTGACTCGGGGCCAACGGCAAGGGCCCTAGCTGCTGCTTCAACTCCGTCAGGAGCTTTTTTCTACTTCTTACAGCCTCAGCTATGGGAGGATATAGCTGAAGAGTCCAATGACTACTTCGAGGCGAGTATTGACGAGCGCGTAGAAGGCCAACATGCAAAGCAACTCGCCCGAGAGCTCAAGCACCCTGAGTTCAAGGCCAAGACAAAAGAAGCCATCCGCGATGACGTGCTGAAGGCTCCACCAATTGACGCGAGAGAGCTGTGCGTCTTTATTGGCCTATTGCTAGCACGGGCCATTGTTCCGAACAAGGAAAAAATTGCGCACCATTGGAAAACGAGGGAGGAAGGCGCGATACCTCGCGGGTGTTTCGGGCGTTTCATGACGCGCGATCGGTTCATGCATCTGTCCAGAAACCTACATTTCAGCTCAAATGAAAACCCAAAGGCCGCGACGGATCGCGCGTGGAAGCTGCGTCCGGTTATTGACGCGCTGCAAGCTCGGTTTGCTGCTGGCTACACTCCACCTGCGATCATGGCGTTCGACGAGGCGATGTTGCCTTCGCGCTCTACGTTCAACCGCATGCGCGTTTACATCAAAGACAAGCCCCACAAGTGGGGCACCAAGCTTTTCATGCTGTGCTGCTCAACTACGGCCTACTGCATTCGGTACGAAGCAGGCGTGTCTTCGGACACGCCTGCTTTTTTTTTTGATCTCTAAGTTTCTTTATCGTGTATGGTCCACACTAACATCTTGCTATATTGTCTGATACAGATTTGAAGTATACTGCGGGAAAAAAGAGAGAGCAGGTCAGACAGCCTCGACGGATCACAAGTCTGGTCCTGCGGCGGTGGCGCGAAATCTGCAGCAAGTATTCGGCCCTACAGCGCCGCCAAATGGCGAGATGCGACTCGTCGTCATGGATCGGTTCTATTCGTCAGTGCCTTTGTCAATGCAGCTCCTGACAATGGGGTTTTACTCTATTGGTACGGTACGGACGGATCGCCTAGGGCTGAGTACGAAGTTGATTCCTAAGAAGAAACCGGGAGAGAAGAAGAAGCCGCCGAAGATCCCCAAGAACAGACCTGCGAGCATTGAACGGGGGACGTTCATCGTGGCTGAAGCCTTGCATGTTCCGGCGATGCGAGTGTTGCGTTGGTGGGACACACGTGCCGTGCACATGCTGAGTACCGGTGGTAGCGTGCAGCCAGATCGAATTGTCCGACGGGAGACGTTGACAGGAGAGCAGCAAGAAGTGGCTTGTCCCCGCGTCGTCAAGGATTACCAGACGTACATGGGGGGCGTCGACGTGCACGACCAGCTACGACTTCAAAGGTAAGTGTTGATATCTTGTATGTACAACTTAGTGGAGTTCTAATCGTGTATGATACATCCTACAGATACTCACTGCAGCTTTGCATCAAGTACAAGAAGTACTACAAGGGGCTATTTCTAGGCCTCGTTGACCTGGCAATAATCAACGCTTTCATCGTCTTCAATGCTGCTCGCGCGGCTTCGGGTCTCCCCAAGCTGAGCCACGTGAAATTTTTGAAACAGCTTCATATCGAGCTGTGCCAGCTCCAGGAAGACGACTGGGAGGCCCTGTGCAGCAGTGTCAGCTTTCAAGCGACGCCTTCCAAGGAGCCGAATGCACACAGAATCCGCCGTGCCAACCACCAGCCGCTGCTGAACGATGAGTGGCGGCCTGGAAACAATAACCAAGGACGGAAGCGTCGGACAAGAACATGCAAGGTGTGCTCACTTCTCAAGGAAACTAGCAACGCGCCGGTTGGTGCTTCGTCGACGTACTGCAGTACGTGCAAGCTACAAACCTCGTCAAAGAAACCTATGGCGCAGCGCGTCTTCCTGTGCGACAAGAAGCGCCACGCAATGAAGGGCGAGCTGCGGTCCTGCTTCGATATCTGGCATGTATGCTGGAGCAATGGGACGCTGGCACCTGCGCCGAAGCGTGGCGGCAAGCGTACAATTCGCGCGCGGGCACCGGCACACCGACAAGTGGAAGGAGAGGAAGAGAGAAGTGATGAGGAAGCAAGTGATGAGTCCACGACGGCCCGGCGTCCGCCAAAGCAGGCCCGTCGCGCCCCCCGTACCATGGCGACTGATTGAGCTGCATGCGACGTCCGTCCATTTTTACTGAGTTTTTGCATAGCTAAATATCACGCCCATGGTTCAACTACATATGATTTTTTTGTTACTATTATGCGCTAACGCTTCATGGCTGTGTACGTCCAAGCAACGGCTCTATCACTCGACTGCACCGACTTTGCAGCCCGACATACACGATAGATACGTAATAGTGTATAGTTGATAGTGCAAAGCTGCACCATACACGATAGCGAGAGTCGCGTTTCTCGATGGTTAGGTTTTGCACCCGTCTATACAAAATACACGATACCGAAATATATCGAGCTTTGTATTAGAACCCTTACCGCACATACACGTTAAAGAACCTAGGGTTTAGGCTGCAAGGGGGTACGGTACTACCTCGGGCTCAAGGGGTTAATATGTATACTAACGTTACAAGTAGTATACATGTAGTACTAACATTTGAATAATGGCAATCTGGACATTCTAGTGCAGCACCAGCTCCGAGTCTGCTGGGGCCTGAAACGTCTTTTTAAATGGATGGGTGCATTTTCAACTTCCGTTAGTCGCCTGTCCCCTCAGAGTTTCCTCGAGCAAACCAAAACTCCTTCACTTGCATTTCTCGAAAAACTCCTTGACGCGTACCTCCGGAACAATTCGTGAGCCATGCGCTTGCCAGTCTCGGTTTTCTACATCGCAGTTTTCGGATCCCTCGAAGCCGCCGCGAAAAGCGTGCCGACTGTCATCGCGTACTACCTCTCGACGAGCTGCGACACAACTCCCAATCGAGTCGACTTGGAGTTCGACAGCGATTGCACCGACAACTGCCTTGGAGGCCTCACCGGCGACTGGAAAGCTTGGAACTACGTTTGCCCCCTTGGAGACTACAAGAGTGCGGTGTGGGACGCGTTCGGAGGAGCTTCATATTTACTCCAAGAATCGTACATCAATGGCTGCGAGTCAATGGTCGGAGCGAGCGCTTTCCTCGCCTCAGGCAATTGCGAGCAGGTGATCATGTTCGTGGAAAACTGGGGCTACGCTGTCTACTCCGTCGCGCAGCTCGAATCCGATGGTTCGGCGTCCGTCAATTATTTCACGGATAGTGACTGTACCACGACGTTGCCTGAAGCTGCACGTCTGACCCAGTACATCAATGCGCAGGACACCATCATCGACAAGGCTACGCTCAATTCGGACAGCTGCGACGGAGACGACTACCGGTGGTCGTACTACAGCTCCTCCTCGCCATACACTTCTGACTCAGGCACTGGCAGCGCGGTTGTCAGCGTCGTCAACACCACGGAAAGTACTGGCGGCAAGACTGCTCATTTCGAGAATGGGTCGCTCGATCTCGAAAGATAATTCCAGTACAAAAGTCACGCCGACAACGTCAATAACCGCAGCTTCTGGTAGTAATCTCGTGGTTATTGTCGGTGCCGTGGCTGGTGTTCTCGTCGTTGTTCTCGTTGCTCTTGGTTTCGTTTGGCATCGTCGCCGAGGAAATAAGTCCGACACCTTGGAATCCGATAACCAAAGCCAGAGTCAGAACCAGTACTTGACCCATGCTACACCAGGTACATCCCAACAACGGACTGCTAGTCTCGCTTCGGGCAACACCGGTTCTCTCAATAAGGCTTCACTAGGACAATCTGGCTTGTGGGAGGACGACGTCATCACAGCCAAGCGGATTTCGCGTCGGGAAGTTCAAATCCAGCATTTGCTCAGCCGTGGGGCGTTCGGTGAGGTGTATTCAGGAATTTACAACGACAAGCGTGTCGCTGTGAAAATGCTGACGCCTGAAACCAGAGGGATTATGGCTCACGTGAACAATTTCCTAGCCGAGGCCAAGTTGACCGCCAGTATGGACCACCCCCGCATTGTCCACTTCATTGGCGTTGCGTGGGATTCGCTGTCCGACTTGTGCGTTGTGATGGAGTACATGGAAGGCGGGGACCTTCGGACGCTGCTAACAGGGTACGAAGCCTCGAATCATCCTGTCGGAATCAATCGTGAGAAGGCTACAATTGCGCTGCATGTGTGTCACGCACTTACCTACCTGCACTCACTCTCCCCGTCGGTTATTCATCGAGATCTCAAGTCTTGCAACATTTTGCTGAATCATGCGATGGAAGCCAAGGTGATCGACTTTGGCATTTCGAGAGAAAGGATGGACCAAACAATGACGGCTGGGGTGGGCACGTCGCTGTGGATGGCCCCTGAGGTCATGCTCGGGGAAAAATACGACGACAAGGCAGATATGTTCTCGTTCGGCGTGGTTTTGTCGGAGCTCGACGTCCACACGCTACCGTACGCTCAGGCCAAGGAAAAGAACCGTGACCCGAATGGAAGACGCATGCCTGACGCTATTATTTTACAGCAAGTGGCGATGGGAAGGATCAGTGTGGCCTTTTCGGAGTCGAACCCCGTGTCAATTGCCGAACTGGGTAAGGCATGCGTGTCCGTCGACCCCAGTTTGCGCCCAACTGCGGCTGAAGCACTTTACAAACTGCAGGTCGCACTCGCGCAAGAATTAGCGTGAGACGTTACGTCCGACTACCTAAGCTACAAGGTGCATGGAATCGAATCGATGCAGATGTAAGTGGGTGAATGCACTTGTATTTCTTGTCATGATTGGGATCGGCGAGATTCCTACCACTCGGCTATAAACGATAACGATTGACGATCTATGATGGCGTTCCTTACGTGCTGGTCGACGGAAATCGTAAGACCCTACGAGACACGATAACTTTCGATGGGTCTAGCAAGTTCAGGCTGGAGTGGGACAGCGTTGTATGCAGTTGCTAAACCAGCCAACAGCGAAGATCAAACGTATCGTTGTGCTCGAATTCAACCGAGGTGGTTGAAAGTGAGAGATTCCCGTGTGCGAAGAACTCCTTTCGGCGGTTAGTAGAAATGGCAGGACTTTATCAACCCATCTTACGGCGTTTGAAAGTGCAACGGATTCGTGATTCCCGCTATCAAAAACGGCTGAAAGTTTCAGTGAAACCCCCTGTACCCCCCCCCCCCTCACGGATCCGTTTTCGCCCGTTGTACACGTAGCTAACTTGCCTTCACTCTCGTTTCTAGCCTTTATCGAGCGTATCGACGGCACGAGTTGTGAGCCATGCGCTTGTCTCTCTGGGCTTTCAACATCGTGGTTTTCAGATTGCTCAAAGCTCGCAATGAGTTAGAGTAATTTAAAGCGCCATCGCCAGGAAGACAGGGCTCCTGCCACGATCAATGATATGTGATTTGCGTGTACCAGCGGTATCGTGTGGGGTCCACAGAGTCTGTCCACACTGTGGGCAGCGGATTGCTGGCTGTTCACCCAAGCGCACTTGATACACGACTGGGTCCAAGCGACTCGAGAGGTTGATTGTCCTTTTCTCTCCGTCGTGCTCAGACGAGGTTTCTGCCACGTATCGCCAAACAACGTCATGGCACAGACGGTATCCACCGTGTATTACCTGGGCTACACGTGTGATGCAAGTGCTGGTCGCGTGGACATTTACGCTGGGTCCTATCTCTGCAGTGCTGGGTGTCAACGGGAGACCTCCGACTGGAGATCTTACCAAAGCTACTGCGATAATGATGTCGACTACGCTGAGGTAGTGGACGAGGCGTTCAAGGGCGCCGGATACATCCTCGTGGAAGCTTTCGGCAGTGACTGCACGACACTCGTGGACGCCACAGCGTTCCAAGCGTCTGGAAGCTGCGTCGAAGTCATCGAGTACGTGGCGGACTGGAACTTTGCGACCTATGCCATCGTCAAAGAGAACAAAAATGGCTCTGTGTCTATCCGCTACTACACCGACAGCACCTGCGATTCGCCATTGCTCGAGTCTGTGCCGATACTTAACGGCTCCATCTACACTCAAGACATCGATATTGACCAAGCCACGCTCAACTCAACTAGCTGTGACGAAGACAACTACCGATGGACATACTCGGCTGCTACGACCATTAGTGGCAGCAGCAAGGAATCAATCGGTTCCAGTAGTTCTGGAACTTCTACAACTTCGTCGTCCAGGAGCAATACGGGGCTGATCATTGGGGTTGCAGGAGGGGTTGTCGCAGGCGTCCTCATCGTTTTGGGCGTTTTCTTGTGTCGCCGTCGATCAACAGGAAAAACTTCGGGTCACATAGTTGGTATTGGTTATGACACGGAAGGTGGACAACGCACCACTTCGCTCACTGGAACAGCGCAGAGCGGGGAAATGTCGGGTCAAACTGGACTGTGGAGAGACGATGTGATCACCGCCAAACGAATCTCACGTCGAGACGTCCACATCGATCAGTTGCTTAGTCGAGGCGCGTTTGGTGAGGTTTATTCGGGCACTTTCGATGGGTTACGTGTAGCAGTGAAGATGTTGCCGCCTGAAACGCGCGGCGTGATTCCAAACGTGAACAGCTTTCTGTCGGAAGCGAAGATGACCGCGACAATGGACCACCCGCGGATTATCAGTGTGATCGGAGTCGCCTGGAACTCGCTCTCCGATTTGTGCGTTGTCATGGAGTTCATGGAAGGTGGCGATCTGCGAGCACTTCTGGATCGGTACCAAAGTACCAAGCATCCTGTGGGGATCGACCACGATAAAGCGACCATCGCGCTTCACGTCTGTCACGCGCTCACGTATCTGCACTCGTTAACGCCTCCGGTTATTCACCGCGACCTCAAGTCAAGGAATATTCTACTAAACCAAAACGTAGAGGCGAAGCTAACCGACTTTGGGATTTCTCGCAAGCGTCCTGACTGTACCATGACTGCGGGCGTTGGAACTTCTCTGTGGATGGCGCCAGAGGTTATGCTTGGGGAGAGGTATGACGACAAAGCGGATATGTTTTCGTTTGGCGTAGTGCTTTCAGAGCTGGATGTTCATACGCTGCCGTATGCGCTGGCGAAGGAGAAGAATCAAGATTCGGACGGACGAAAGCTCCCGGACACGGTCTTGCTGCAGCAGGTGGCAATGGGAAGACTGCGAGTGGAATTTTCGGAGTCAAGTCCACACGCGATTGTGGAGCTAGGCGTGTCTTGCGTGTCAGTGGACCCGAAAATGCGACCAACCGCAGCGGAGGCACTCTACAGGTTGCAAGTTGTCTTCGCGCAGGAGTTTTGAGCTAGGGCCTCGTTTTGAGTGAAAACTAGTTGTACAGACAACGACGATAAAAGCCGCGCCACTTGCTAAATTATTACAGTGGTATGGAAAGGCACCATGTACAATGCGCAGTTATGATTGGCTGAACTGCACCAAAAGTACTCTGTTTGATTAGACTCAGTACATAAAGTGTGTAAATGTGCAAAAGCGAAACATGACGCGGATTTTTTCGTTACGGGGCTTTTTCCGTCGTTGTCTGCATGTACTTTAAAGTAGGGGTTTGACGACGTTTTCAAGAAGGCAGCAATTTGTTTTAGGCTGAGAAAACTCCGGGGTCGAATGCCACTAGTTCACAAGGCTACAAGAATCCGACGAACTTTATTCGTTTTGTCCTCTCGACTTATGTGTTCTCTATGGCTCGTGATTTCCAGCTATATTTGGATATCACTTATGATTGGACAAAAACATCAACTAACCAATTTCGATTGGACAAAAGCATGCACATGTTCAACGTTCGCACCTACATCCGATTGGACAAAAGCATGCACATGTTCCACGTTCGCACCTACACTGTAGGTCTTGTAGTGGAACTGACTCTGATAATAAATATTTAATGCAATTATAAAGGTAGATTGATGGAAATAACCCTGATAAGGCATATTTAATGCAATTACAAAGGGAGGACGATTGGCGGGCAGTTGATTCAACGAATCGCCCGGTCCAATTTCCCAGAATAAGAGCATATTCACCAATATGGCTATTCTATTCCGAGCTTAACTTCAAAGAAAAGCCAAAGTCTATTTATAGCTTTGCAGTGGAGCGAGTGTCAAATATCAACACGGGTATTTTCCAGCATCTGGAAATGCGATGGATCTGACACTTGACCCGGTGGCGATATTGCTCGAGGAAGAAGAAGACGAAGAAATCCTTGTCGAGATTCTTTATTAAGCTCGACCACCTGCAAAGGATACCAAGCGAGGTCGAGGTGGCTATATGCCTGGACGCGCCCCGAACAAGCCCCGCGACTGGCATGGACGACAAACTCGCCTACTACAGCAGTACTTTGCTCCTGACGCCATTTTCGACGATGCTGCTTGTTTGCAGACGCTTTCGAATGACGCGGCGTTTGTTTTCTACTTAGCCATGGGTGTTTTAGATTTCGACAGCTACTTTGTTCAAAAACGGAATGCGGCTGGTCAAGTTGGAACATCCCGTCTCCTGAAGATTACTGCAGCTTTAAGGGTTCTTGCTTACTCGTCATCTTTCGGTGCTGTAGACGAAAATCAAGAGGTGGCACCCCCTACTGCCAGCGCTTGTGTCGATCACTTCTGCGATGCCATCATTGTCGTCTTTGAGAAAGAGTATTTGCGACCTCCACGGGAGGATGAGATGCTCCGGCTACTAGACCAGAATTGCAAGCGTGGGTTCCCAGGCATGATCGGCTCGATCGATTGCATGCACTGGGTATGGAAAAACTGCCCCGTGTAATTTGGCCGGCCAGCACAAAGGCAAGGACCCCCCCCCCCCCACGAAGGTTCTTGAAGCAGTAGCCGACTATGATCTACGAATTTGGCACTACAACTTTGGATCTCATGGGTCCTTGAACGATCTTAATATTCTAGATCAGTCTCCGATGTTTGATCGATTTCTGCGTGGTGAAGCCCTTAATGTCGAGTATACCATCAACAGTATGAACAAAACTTGATTGGATAATTGAAATGGAACTAATACGTTGAATTATATATCTATGATATGCCGTATATGTTAGCAGACGGCATTTATCCAGAGTGGTCAGTCTTTGCGAAGACAATTGAAAAGCCTCTCGGTAACAAACGGAAGTACTAATCCAAAATGCAAGAGTCTCGTAGAAAAGATGTAGAGCGGTGTTTTGGTGTGATCCAGGCTCGCTGGCACGTTCTTGATACGCCTTGCGGACTATTGAACCCTGCAAAAATGGACAAGGTCATGCGGGCGTGTGTGATCATGCATAACATGATCGTTGAAGACGAAAGAGAGCTGCGAATTCATGATAGCTTCGCTTATCTATTTGATGCGAGCAACCAACCAGGAGGCCTACCCACCTTTACCGCCTCACGACCTCCTGTGACGTCGGCTTCACCGAATATTGAGAGACTCATTGTCAACACCTCGATGCTGCGTGACAGGCGCCGCCACGTACAACTTCAAAATGACTTGGTAGAGCACCTCTGGATGATGCATGGGGATATCGAAGAGTAGATGTAGGGAATCCACAAAAAGATGTAGGGAATCCACAAAAATCGGCAAAGAAGAAACGTTTAAAGTAAGATTAGATTCATTTTACTACGAATAAATATACATGGCTTTGTTTTTACATAGTAAATGGTAACATGAAAACATGCCACTTGCGTAGATAGCAAGTGAAATTTCGCATTAGATACTCAGGGGTTCAATAAACGAAACTTGGTTTCGTTACTATCCTTTCTTTTAAGATAACATTTGTGAAAACCTGTCTGTAACTAAGTTGAATAGAATATCAAGGCAATGCAAGCTCTGCTTCCAAATGTAACCCAGTAACTTGATCACCGTGCGTCTTATGCAGGCCTGACTAAAACAACATGCTCTGGTATTGCTTTCCCGAAACACAGTTAAATCTCTACTGGACGCCTTCCACAAATAGCATAAAAGCGGCTCAAAGTGTTTCTCTAAATTCATCTCTAAATATAAATTGTGTAGAGGTCGCTATATGTCAAAGGTCGGCCTGATATGGGGCCCGGTTGCTATAACAGGGTTATACTGGTTGTGCCTTCGGTTACGAAGTGTTCGTACAGCCCAAACAGGATTAATTCGGGGTATGCCATATGTGGCACACACGAAACACACGTATACAAACTTCAAGGTAAATCGTTTAATAATTTCAAAAACCGAATGCTATATCAAAATCCACGGAAAAATAGAGGGTTTCACGATAAAGAGCCAACTACTTGAGTAGGATATACGATTCCGGAGATTACCAGAAAACGTTAAGTACGATGATGCCGGGCCTAGCACTGCAGAAGATGATATCGCTGCCTATAGTAAAAACAAAACGCATACCGCTACGTGCCTACGATAGCATGAGGTTGTAGTTTGCGGTCGAAAACTAGTACATGTAGTGAGTGGACCGGCTTCGCCAGGCCTCCAAAAGTGTCAACGCCACTGCTCTCCCCCTGGTCCTCGAGCTTACGCACGCCCTCCAGCCTGCGCTCGCGCAGTCAGTTGGCAGCAATGCGGTCCCGCAGCCGCTTCAGCGCCTTCCCGCTCACAAGAGACATTGGCCGGCAGCTAGATGGCCTCGCGTTTGCAGCGCTTGCGGTGGCTGCCCTTCGACGGCGGAGAAATCGTCGGCGCGGCGTAGATAGTAGCGAGTAGCTGTGCTTCCGTCCCGAGGTGAGTCCTGCTTCTTCGGCGCCGCGGCGAAGGGTTAGCCGTAAAAACAGGGGAGGGCTGCTGCGGCGACCGAAAAGCAAGACTGGGCGTTGGTGGGTCTAGATTTATTGATAGTGATTTGAAAGAAATTGAGTGACTGCTGTCCCCGACTGAAGTATACGCCTTGTTTACTTCTGTCCGGAGGGCATAAACGGTGCGCATAGCGAGCGCAGCGAGCCGAGCCCCGCGCGAAGCGCGGTAGGGTAACGCCGAGCGAGCGTAGCGAGCCGATCCCCGCGCGAAGCGCGGTAGGGTCCGCGCGGAGCGCGGTAGGGTTTAGGGGCCCCATGCCAGGGTTTTTGGGGTCTAGTCAGGGGTGTACAAAAAATCTCTTTTTATCCGGACACGTATAAACGGCTATATAAAGGTGCGAGTCGGTGACAGTAGAAAGGCTACTGCAACACCCAGTCGGGGACAGCATCACGTGCCCAAATATATTTATGCGAGTGCCTATGCTATTTTTGGAAGACGTCCACTGAAGCATCTTCGGAGCTGACGTTTTTAATTTAATTTTGGCTTTTGGGATTAAAGATGGTACCGATAAAACTGAGTCCTCTCATTGTGTGTGCTACTGGATCAATGATCCTGATCATATTCCTGGTGCGGTATCACATGATACGTGATACAAATATTATACCAGGTCATATCAACATATCAATACATATCACCATCGAATATGAGAATAATTTGGGGCTAACTATTACTTTGATCGCAGGTTAATGTATTTAAAATGTTTGCGGTAGAAAGAAGAGTGCAAGCTTGCAGCAGAATGCAGAGTGCTAGTTCGCGCCGAAAGCAAGTCAAACGACGTGATTTGTCATGACATGGGTGACTGAGCCCGTGTGTTGCGTGCTTGCACGGTCAATGTTGGTTGCTGCAGTTCTGGAGTTGCTCTGTGTGGGGTTGTTTGGTGGGCTCGTACCCGTGGATATGCTGCCCCGCTGTAATTCAGTTTCTAAGTCCGCATCCAAACGTAGGCGCTTGATGATCGCTCGCTTTTTGAGTGCTAAATACTCCGCAACAAGAGGATCGTTTGGGTTGGGTTGTGCTTGAAATAAACTCAGTTCAAGATGCGCTTCAGCTACTTCAATCCGCTTCTTAGAATTAGCTGCAGCGAGACCAGCAGCTTTTACCTGCCGTCCATAAAGAGCTAGGTTGGCGCGGTCTAACTTCGTTCGAGATACTCCTTTCTCTGAGCTCGCTTCGATGTTCAAATCTTGAGCGTCATTTGAAATGTCAGTGGATACGGAATCAACGGTCGATGATGCGTGCGTCTGACGGGCAACTTGGCCAGTGGCTGAACGCTTGGTGGAAATTCGCTTCCCATTTGATGCACGCCATGCCCTCCACTTTTCCGAATCTTTTAGTATATACCAGCATTGAAGGAACTTGAACTTTCCATTCTTGGGGATCGACTCATACAGAGCTATGGCGTCGTGCTCGATGTCAACAGGGCTACGCCCACTTTGACAAGCGTCTTACCCTCTTTCATGACAGCCGACGAACTTAGAGACCGCTTGCGAAATCGTCTGAAATCGAGGGCTGAGTGACTGTATCGGGCGTTCAGGGATCGGCAGTGCTGGTCCAATATCGCCATCTTGGAGGTCTAGCTTCGACAGCGAGGCGAGTCAGTTCTGCATCAAATGCTGCTTTCACCTTTTTGTAAAAATCTTCTCCAGTCTGATAAATCCCGTAGACCGGGTCCTTGCTCGTCAATATCCATGCTGCTCAAAGAACCTTATCCTCTACGAGCTTGTAGTTGGCGCCACGCGCCTTGGTTGGGGTCCCGTTGGCCTGCATGCCCGCGCGTCGAGTGATTTACCTAAGGCTATTCGCAAGGTCAAATTTAGCATGGGATTTGGCATTGAGAGGCCCTCCGCTATTTGTATCGGCAGGATAGCCGCATTAGTGGAGCCGCAAAAGCTATTTTTCACAGCCAAATATGGCTTTGACCCTAGGATAGCCCTATTGGTGAATATGCTCTAATAGTACCAAAAGAGCAACTATCGCTACAGTGGTCACCGTAATTAGTCTCAGCTCCACTAGGGCTCCACGAAGGCTGGGATAGGAGCATTGAATCGAGATACTAGCAGTTGTTTTGGAGGAAGAATGGCGGGCAGATGCTGCGCCTGCTTCGCAGCCGCAGCATCTGCCCGCCATTCTTCCTCCCGCCTGCGATCCTTCTCAATTGCGATCCCATCATTCAGTCGAAACGCATCGGTTTGACAGACCATGACAGACCATTCGACACTACCGAACCGATAGTACCGGTATACCGGATCGGACAACGCGCTCACTCCACGCAATAATCCTGTGAGGGCTGGGCTTATCAGCACTGCGTTGCTTTCCTATCCCAGAAAATTTTCTGGATTTTATATCCAGAGTCCTCCCAGAGGTATGAATTCTACGTACATCATACACCCTTATAAATTCGATCACAATTAGACTACGAATACGTTCTCAATACCTTTCTCATTTAATATCCTGCTAGGAAATGATATTATTTGGTGCATGTTGACCCATCCGGAGAAGATTAAAATCCATATCTTGTTCTCTTCGATTTCTTTGTATAAGCAACATTTGAATAATCTGTTACACTCTCGCAACATAAATGGATAAAACTTGCAATGCGCAGATCAATACAAGAGCAAACGGAAGCTCGATCTCAAGGAGTGAGACAAGGAGCGAGACAAGGAGCGGGATTTGTTCAACGAGGACGAGATCGAGCAGATGAAGCTGCGCAAGCAGATAAACACGAAGAGCAGCAGACGCCGATGGAGGTGGAAACAGACGCGCTTGCGGTTGACCTTAAGGAGATGGCGAAGCAGGTTCGTTTTGTTTGAATATTTGTTCGGTGGCTTTGAACTCTAATCGGTCCGGTCTGTAGTTGACAAAGACGCTCAAGCATCTGCTGACCACGCATCGGTCGGTCCTCCTCGCATGCGACTGCTGCATCGTTGAGATAGTTGGGTACTGTACGTGAAGGTTCCCTGACGATGGCGATGTCCTCATAGGCAACTCGAGAACGACGCGACGGAGATCCATGGAAGAACTGTATCCATGCAAGGAACGGTGAGTTTAAGCGACGAAGTGCACAAATCCATCGACGATAAAGTGAACAAAACCTGGTGTTATCTTCGTAAGTGAACGATGGATTTGTGCACTTCACGTGCTCTTCGTTACTTGAAGTATTGTGGGTTCTACTCATAATTCCCACCGGCGGTTCTTTGAATCACCGGGCCCAATCGCCGGCCAATCGCCCGAGCGTATACAAATCGTATAGTAGACAGATTAAGTACAAATGTAGTCATGGCATGCAGCCAGGGATTGACAGTAGTTTGTTTTGGATTACTATCCATTGATAGCGCTATTAAAATGATGCCGCAAACTACTATAGTAATTATTAGTTTGGGAGGAGCGAAACTAATATTACTATAGTAGCTAGTAGATCAGATTGAGGCCACATATTAATACCGGGAGGGCTATGTAGTAGCCTGTAGGGCATCCCCAGCTTTATTTCGTTCAAAAAATGTCGACTGAGTTACAGGTAACATTCATTGTACGTTCCCATGTCACTCTTTGCAACCTTCGGTCAACTGTGAGCTCACACGTCACATATTACATTTTTCTGGAGTGCCTAGCATCTCGCTCATCCAGTGCTCGCGGTTCATCTGGTCGCGTTTAAGCACCGTCATGTTGAAATAGTCGTCCATCAACTCGGTCAGATCCTTGCGGGTGATTGCGTACGGAGGACCAACCGCAAAATACTCAGCGGCATCGGCCTTTGACACCTTCGCGCACTCCGGCCAGATCGAACTGCTGTTCTCGAAAGCTGCAGTGCCCAGGTACTCAGACCAGCGCTGAGCCACAGCTACACCACTAGACACCGTATCGGTGACATCTTTCTTGTCACGCGAGCCCTCGTACACGAAAAAGCACTTGTACTGCCGCATCCCTTCGATAACCTCGGCATCGTGCTCGTAGTCGCCTGAGTCCACCCCGTTAGCTGATACCACACGGCTGCCAGTGTTCACGGCGAGTGGCCGGATGAACAGGAAGTCCGGGTCCAGCACGACCGAAAGCGGTGTATAGTTCAGTTTCCCACATTTTGTTGAAGGTGTTCGGCTTCTCAGGATACGGACCGTAGAGCCAATGCATTAGCCACCAATTCAAACCAGCGCAGCTACGCAATTTACGGCCAAGTACAGTATATTTACGATCAAGTGGATCAGCACCACCATTAAATCTACCATATAACTAAACAAAATATTACATCTATCCACTTCATGTTTTCACTTGAGAACCACCCTCCCGGTTTAAGCGCCAGCGATCTAGTAGTGACTACTAGTGCGTGCCTGAAGAAATCCAGGGACGTGTGGCAATTTGCAAGGGAGGGGCAGTCTGGTTCGATCGCTTTCTAGCTTACTTCGACGCGTTTGAGGCATTTCCTGGTTTGATAGAATGGCAGGGCGTGGGTCTTGACTACGTTCGCAAGAGCGAAATCGTCGCACGAGCAAGAAGCTCGCCTCAGAGGACTGTTTCGGAGGGCCAGACCCCAAACGTCATGCATTTAGCTTTCATTCTTCAAGTTTCCAGCTAGCCCAGAAGCCCCCCCCCCCTCCCCCCACAACCTCCGCAACGACCAAGAACTCTCACTTCCCCGACGTCCTCATGAAGTACGCAAACCCTGACTGCTCGTACGCCGACTAACGACGATCAGGGAAGGTGGGATGACCAAGGGTGACTTAACTCGGTTTCTACTGGTTCGGCGCAATGGAGTTGTTTTCTGGCGCGTGGGGACAGTCTGCGAGCAAGTGAACATCCCCCACTGGTTTCACGATATCGGTCGAGTACACTTTCCTTCTATCGCGGCTTTGGCACGCGTTTGGTTGGGGCGGAGTCCGTCCAACGCGTTCCAAGAGCGTGCCTTCTCTACTGGAAGATTCGTGGTCAGTAACCTTCGGACGAGAACGGACAACCAGCGCGCAGAAATGCAGGTGCTTCTCAAGCATAACCGAGCGGAGGTCCGTCGTATGGAGCGCGAGAGGGGCGGGGTCATGGATCAGGAAGTCGACCACCGAAACTACTAGAAACTACTATCCTCTACTATATTAATATTACTATAGTAGCGGAGATCTCTGAAGTAATACTAATATTGCTGTAGTAGTTTACTCGCCTCTGCTCGGATATTAATATAGTAATTCAGACGAAAATCAAACTACTGTCAATCCCTGCATGCAGCTCCTCGGCTTCCTCTGGCGATTCCAAATCTGACTCGGGAATTGTATTGGAGCGATTCTGGCGGAGTCTTGAAACCGATCAGATTCAACAAACTTGGATGGAATTCACAATATCACTCTTACATAAACTCCAGGGCTGTTCCGGGCATAGCACGACTTTGTAATCTCATACCCAAAATACACTCCACGACAAAAATATATGGACACCTACGTTGGTGTCCATATCTCAGCAACTACTGGGAATTTGCAGACGCTATTTAGATATGTGCTACCAATCAGACTAACGAATCGATAGGACGTGGCGTGAAACCGCGAATTGCAGCGCATCTATAGGCTCACATAGAGATAAGTGAATTTGGCACCGCGACAAATGTTATGGACAGCAAATTGTACTGGATTTTGTATGGGGGTGAGTGAAGGTCAGGGAGAGCTCACTGGCTCTCATTAAGCAACTGTATGGGAAGGGGGGGGGGCAAGCTTCACGGAGCAGGAGCGCGGGAGGATCAAGGGCCTCTCGATGGCGGGTCTTGGGGTGTGCGAGATTGCACGGCGGGTGCAGCTCTCGCCCCAAGGGGTCTAAATCGTGCTGAACGAAAAGAGCGACGCGCAGCCCAAGAAAAAAAGGGCGCGCGAAGGCGTTGACTAAGCGGCAAACGCACCAGGTGGTCAGGGTGGCAGCTACCGGGGACTACACAGCGTCGGAGCTGAAGGCAACGTACAGCCTTTCGTGCAGTCTACGGACTGTGCAGCGTCTGCTGGCTCGTGTGGAGTTCCTCACCTTTGTCTAAAATAGACAGGACGTTGTCATTAACCCCTGAGCACAAGGCAGCTCGCCTTGAGTTTGCTGAGTGCATGCTGCTGGCTGCTCAGAAGGAAAAAGTTTGGGAGCTAATTATTTTTTCTGATGATGTTTTTTAACCTAGACGGACCGAGCGGGTACAAGCATTATTGGAGGGGCCTGCGTCGACCTCCGCGCCGTTACCTGAGCCGTCAGAACGGCGGCGACTCGCTCATGGTTTGGGGTGCAATCGGATACGAGGGCAAGTCGGAGCTTGTAGTGGTGGAAGGTCGCCAGGCGTCGCACCACTACATCTGGACGGTGTCGGAACACATGTTGCCATTCGCCCACCGAAACTACGGCACCGACTTCGTCTTCATGCAAGACAATGCCTCCATCCACGCTTCCTACGAGACTACGGACTTCTTTAAAGATATGGGCGTCACGTTGCTGGCATGGCCCGCACGCTCTCCTGATTTGAACCCAATCGAGAACGTGTGGGCCTTGCTAGCGGACAAGGTGTACAGCCACGGGAAGCAGTACTATTCGGTACCGGAGGTCACAGCCGCCGTCATGAAAGCTTGGGACTCCGTCACTACGAAGGAAATAACAACGCTTCTAGACTCGATGGGTAAGCGGTGCTTCGAGGTAGCCAAGAAGCTTGGCGACAAAACGCACTACTAGGTCCACCCTGACCATCACTCACCCCCATACAAAATCCAATACAATTTGCTGTCCATAACATTTGTCGCGGTGACAAATTCACTTATCTCTGCAGTGAGACTACACCACGACAGCACGACTTTGTAATCTCATACCCAAAATACACTCCACGACAAAAATATATGGACACCTACGTTGGTGTCCATATTTCAGCAACTACTGGGAATTTGCAGACGCTATTTAGATTTGTGCTACCAATCAGACTAGCGAATCGATAGGACGTGGCGCGAAACCGCGAATCGCAGCGCATCTATAGGCTCACATCTACACAATTCTCAACATTCGTTGCTGGGAAACATTAACTCTATTGCAAAGCTAAGGCCCTTATAGCTCCAACAGCGCCGACAGAGCCCTAAGCCAGCCCCTTTTAGACCGTACTTGGTCCTGGGTTTAAATCTGCGTGCTGGGCGCAGCCCTTTAACTGCATGCGTCGATTTTTGGCGTGCCCTATAAGATGGGTTCGGAATGGTATTCACCCCTCCCCTCAGAAAACATGGGCTGTAGGTTTTCCGATTTCCAAATCTTATCTACATTTTCTGAGGCAGCTTCGAATTTTGATGAGACTACCGTATTTTCGTAGTCCTAGGCGACAACCGACCAACATGCTTTGCAGTCATATGGTAATCAAATGCTAATATTTATGACTATCAAACGTATTTATTCTTAGTCTTCATCATCACGACCGCTGCAATCACCAATATCATCGTCAGAATCAACTTTCACCTCCGTTAAGTTGTGCGTCTTAACCAATTCAATTACACTGGTAGTGTCTGCTTCGATGTCTGCCGCTTACTGAGCAGCATTTCCTTGGCCCTATGCACTTGTCTGGACAGCAATCCACAAAACTTCGCAATACATTCCTTCATAGTGTGACCCTTGTCCAAGTAGTCGAGTCAGGCTTTTTTGTCGCCGTAGGCGAAAGAGACGCGCTTGTACTGTTTGCGCCGTTTGCCCTTGCTAGTGATGCATGATCGTCCCATGCCTCGCGCACGTTCGCTTTGAAAATGCGGTACTGACCTCAAATTACCCTCACCAATGGTTGAAAATAGCGGATCATATGGTCAAAATATAGCGTTTTCATTGGCTAAATTTGAATGTCGTCAAGGAGTAAACGTCGCCTAGGACTATGAAATTACGGCAATTACCGTGAACAAGAAATTTGGGTATTCAAAATTAATCTCACACCGCGAAGGTAATCTCAGTTGAAACTGAGCTTGGCACTGTTGCAGTGGTTAGATTACAGTCGCTATAATCACCACAGCGCTGTACGCCAGGGTTCGAGTCCCGCGGTAGGAAGTACTGTAGATCGGGTGACAAATGTCCCTTTTAGAGTAGGTCTGTGGTGTGTGACTTTCTTTAGGTATTGACCGATCGTGGAGAACGAGCCAGCTATTTCCCCACTTGCAAGAAATCATCCGCAAGTACACTGAGTACTTTAACTAAGGTGCGGTACATGGCGACGATACCACTGGCGGCTCAAACACCTACCCAACTATCGAGACTTTTCCTGACGGTAGCCTTTACTCGGACCTCTAGATTCAGTGAGACTATTTGTTTACTTATTAATCTCACTCAGATTAATTAACGTGAACTTCTCAAAAAGCACCTCACACAAAATAATTTCAATGAGATAAATTTGGTGACCACTGTACTGTTTAACTTACTTTGAAGTAGTAAGTTCTCTGGATTTATCCAAAGTCCTAGGCGGGATCGAATTGAGGTACGATTCTTCTCTGATTTAATACCTGTATTTTACGATATGTCAATCTTAATACTCGTAACCGTGAATCCTGTATCTTTAGATAACCTGTTTGATATCCACATTATGCTGGTATGCTGACCCATCCGTTGAGATTAAGATAAAATACCTGTTGGATTTGTTAGCTTGCATTTGGCTATAATACCTGTGACATGTTCTGTGTTTATAGCGCTGGAGCAACATTGCATCATATTTTCTTTAATGTCGCACTTTTCCAACTCACTCTTAGTGAGCTGGAAGAGTGTATGGTAGCACTTGAACAGAGGAAGTCGTTTGCTGTTGTTTGTAGAGATGCCCGAGCTCACGTCTTCAAAGCACTCCGATGATTGTTGCTAAGGTGTCCGAGATTTGCTCTCGAGATCACCAAGATGAGAGCCCACCTTACTTGGCCAGAGTAGGTTGACTTTATTCTCTGTTGATTCCGGAATGAGCCTACCGCTCATTCACTGCTCCATACTCTAACTCTGTTTTTACATGCATTCCTAGGTCTCGACGGGTTCACTGCGCTGGTTGCTCGTAAAGAGCACCGACCCTTCGGCTGACTGCAGCTAATGTTGCTGAAATCTCACCCTTGACGCCACTGCAATATTTACAGTAACAGCCTTCTGTGGTATTTCGATCAGCTCGCGAGATTCCATGAGAATATCGTGACATTCCCTCCGCTAAGCAGATACCCTCCTTGATTTCTTGCGTTCATGAAAGCGATTGATCAGGTCGCCAAGATATTTCAAGTTCTCAAGAGGTTCCCATGTGCAGCGGGCGTGTAGGATCCATACCTGGCCTTGCCACGGACGCGTTTGAAATCCACTATGTCCTCCACTAACTCACCCTCAGTGTTATCCGGAAGCAGTACCTTGAATGTCCGCTGCTCCCTGCCACAACTGCGTACGTACGGGTTTAGGTAGCTAGTGTGGAAGAAGGGGTGGAACTTTACGCCTTTCGGCAGCATCAGTTCATAGTAGTCGTGGCCCAGTCGGTTGACAACTGCTTAAGGGCCAATCCATCGCGCTTCTAGTTTTTCTTTTGTTGTTCCAGCATGATAGTTTGCCAGGTTTTCGGTAGACAGCAGTACCTCCTCCCCGACTTCAACAGCTTGGACGGGTCGGTTGGCATCGTAGTACTCGCTCATGCGATCTGCTATCCCGCTGAAGCTCACGTCGTACAGTAGCTAATCGATCGGACTGTGTCTCGAGGAACGTCTTCCCCAAAGCACAGCGTTGTCGTTCAGCGCCGGTCGCACGAGGTGGGCTAAGCAATGTAGCAGGGGTCGAGGGTAGGTACCCACGATCAGCTTCGAAAGGTGCCATCGAAATTGCCTGCTGGAACCATGAGTTGTATGCAAATTCTACGAGAGCAAGATACGTGTCCCAGTCGTCGGACGCTCCATTCGTAAAAGCTCGCAAATAATTTTCAATTGTTTGATTTAGGCGCTCAGTCACTCCATTTGCTTGATGGCGAAAAGCAGTGGTCAACTTTTGACGGTTGCCCAGCATCGTGCACAACGTAGTCCACACTGAGGCTGTAAACTTTGGATCCCGCTCGGAAAGTATTTCAGTCGGAATACCACGCAGAGCAAATATTCGGTCGCGGTATAACTCAGCAACATCACGAGCAGTAGCTGTACCCTTAATAGCTACAAAATGGGCTCGCTTAGTCAGCTGGTCTATTACCACGAGCACTGAATCGCAGTTTGAACGACATTTTGGAAGATCAACAATCGCCACGTGTGTCCACCGCCCACGCGGAATTGGCTGGCTTTGCAGAAGACCCGGTGGTTCGGTGTTTCTAGCCTTTGTTCGCTAACAAACTTCGCACGACTTGACATAAGCACGTACACTCCGTACCATGTGCCTCCAATAGTAGTGTTGCTCTACGAGACGAAGTGTTCGATCCACACCAGGATGGCCATAACACTCGACATCGTGGAATTCGAACAGTACACCACTAATCAGCTCATCAATAACTGGTAAGACGAGTCGTGGGGCTTCACCATTAGACCCTGCATACAACAACTTGTCTCCGTCGAGCGAATAGCGCGCCAGATGTCGGATTCGCAATGAATTTTCTCCGTTTGGCTTGCTTTGTAGTGCTTTAATAATCGCATTTGTCATATGATCCTCCTTGTAGCGAGCTATCGCTTCGCTGACTACAGCAATCAGACCAACACACACACGCTTGTGAATAAAACTGGCTGCCACTATTTGTTCCAATGAACTAGGCTCTGCGAAATCAGCTCGGCGTGAAATGCCATCTGCCACGGTATTAGTTGCCCCAGGAATATACTTAAACGAAACAGGATATTCACTGAGCTCGTCATTCCAGCGTGCTATACGCCGCGAAATACTTTTCTGGGCGAATACGATTTGTGGTCGGTCTCCACAATAAAGGGTTGTCAAGCAAATACACCCTCCACACTTGAAGCCCGAACAAGATTGCCAATAGCTATTTTTCTCTGATCGAGTAGTTCTTTTCAGCTCCCTTGTACTTCCTGCCATTAAATGCCACATGTCTCTCAACAACCTCGCCGTCATGTTCTACCTTTTGATAGAGAACACATCCGATTGCATAATCACTTGCATCCATCCTAAGATAGAACGGTTTAGTGAAATCAGCTACAGCCAGTACCGCGGTCGCCGAAATTCGCTGTTTGAGCTGCTCAAAATGTTGAACTTGTTCTGACGTCCAGTGCAGCTTCACCTTGCTCTTAGCGTTGTCGGTATTCTTCAACATTTCGAAGAGAGGTCCAGCATCGTGAGCGAATCCATCACAGAATCGTTGAACGTATGTAGCGGTACCAAGAAATGATTGTAATTCACTTTTAGTAGTAGTCCGAGGCCATTCTCGAAGCACTTTCACCTTCTTCGGGTCGATTCTCACTCCTTCACGACCGATGTAATCTCCCAAGCAAGGTATCTCGGCGGAGCAAAACACACACTTGCTCAATTTGACGTAGAACTGGTTGTCTTCAAGCCGACTTAACACTCGATCAACAGCGGTGAGATGAGCCTTTAGATCTTGACTTTGCGTAAAGATGTATTATGACTTTCTGATGTTTTGTCTGATCTGAGCTGAAAAAGTATGTTTTTCTTGAGAGCATAATCTATATAATTCTGACTTCAAGTCAGTTTTACTGGTATTTTTTAATTATAAAGTACGGTTTAGCACGCGCTGCTGCCAGGCCCCAAAAGCCAGTCAAAATCCCGTTTGCCGACAGCCAGTGCGGCATTCGGACTATTAGCGAGAAAAGCATAGTTTCCGATCGCTCTTGCGGCGGAAATAATGACTTTTTCGCTTGATCTGAGATGGCGAGGCATTGTTCTCACTTATACCTACGACATAGAGCCAAGTGTTGTCGCTACGCTACTCGGAATTTCCGAACGAAGTCTGACGAGATGGTACCAGAGGTTTCTACTGACGGGTAACGTAGAGAAGAAGGTGGCTATAGCGAAGAGGTCAAAATGGTCCGAGCATGTGTGTGCATTTGTCTCTGAGTATGTAGAAAATCATGCGTGTTTCTATTTTGAAGAGCTCCGTGAAGCCATTCCGGCTAGCTTCCCTAGCGGTTTGTGCTTGTCCGACGCGACAATATGTCGTGCACTGCGTTTTGACCTCGAGTTGACTCGCAAACAACTGAAAAAAGAGCTCGTGAGAGTCTCCCTCGTGAGCGCCAAGAATCTATTTCACGGCTTAGCCCCTACTACTCCGGGCCCGACCAACTCGTTTTTGTAGATGAAACGTCTAAGGATGGAAGGTGATGAACAAGATCTACATTTTTATTTTTAAAGTTCTAACTGTGCATACTTTGTCCTTTTCGCAGGTCCGTGCTGCGTCGGCGTGGATGGCCAGCGCGCAACACCCCGGTCAATGTAAGCGTTCCATTCTCTCGGGGGAAACGTGATTCGATTCTTGCAGCGATGGACGTGACCGGGTTCTTTGCATGGGGCAAAGTCGACGACACCTTCACGCGACGCAACTTCGACGACGTTTTCAAAACCAAGATCGCCCCTTTCCTGAATCTATGGCCGATGCCGCGCTCTATTGTGGTGTTAGATAACGCCAAGATCCACATGTACCAAGAGTTACAAGATCTAGTTCACGCAACTGGTGCGCTGCCATTTTTCTTGCCCCCCTACTCTCCTGACCTAAGCCCCATCGAAGTCGGCTTCTCGTTGCTGAAGTGATGGCTTCAGCGACATGACAATTTGGCTTTCCGCGAGTGCCCCCAACAAGTCTTGAAAGTCGCGATGCACTGCTGTACCAAGAGTAGTCAAACAGTCGGGTTAAATTTGTACAAACACTGCGGCTACAACACAAATGAAATACACTAACCGGCTCTCTAGTCATTGCTAGAAGATCGCTAGTTGCCATCATCATCGTCCGCATGGTCCACTTCTTCCATATCTTGTGCAGAGTCCGGCGAGTTGAGGTCAAGCGGCTCTCGAAATGGGGACCGCAAGCTGTACAGTGGAAGGCCCAATGCGTCGTGAAGATCGGCCACATTCAGGAAAAGTGGCATAACCACCCCGTGCATGCGAGCTCGAACGAGGTGATACCCTTCAGTAGCATCATGCTGACTACGTAACGTATTCTCCATCTCTGCATCCTGGCGGTCTATAAACTGCACCTGTCGAAACGTAGCATTATCCGGAACTGACATCGGCGCGTCGTCTGGCAATCGGGCTTGACTGACTGCTGCATAGCGAGTTGTAGCCGCGCCTCCTTCGATTTGATTCTCCTGCATATAAGCAGCAACCCGCGGAAGCCGCTCGTGAATCCGGGCATCCGTTGCACGTCTCAACGTACTCAACCGTTGAAAACGTTGACGCGGGGTGTAGACGAAAAGTTGCAGCACAAAAGCAGCGTGGCCATGTTTGCGAAGTCGGGCCTTGCGCCAAATCATAGATAGCTGGGTGTTTAATTCACCAGAATCACTGGACAACTGCACGTACTTCCTTTGCGGAGCGTTGTTCGTTGGCTTAGCATACACTGCTACGGGATCGCTCCATGTAAGACCATTGGTGGACTCGAAGATACGCTTGGCATGACCGACGAGTACGTCATAGCCATCGGCGACCATGTACGCAAAGTCGTGTCCAGGCATCCGATCGCGACACGGCGTCAAAGGTTCACCCGACTTGGTTCTTAGTCTACAGTGCAGTTGCAGGGGTAGTGCAGCTTCCTCCATATTTCACCTGCAGCAACCAGAACACCAAAAGACCCAGAAGTTAGTTCAGTATTGACATTACTACACATGTATGAAAATGAAAATGGCAGCATAACATCCTCTGGAGGTGCACTCACCACGTCGTCAAAGAACCTCTGCGGCGTCCTGCACTGGGTCGCTCCGCTGCGGCTGTATGTAGGCGAGCTGCTGCATCAATCAGATCACCAAAAGATCCAGTAGTTAGCCCACACGACGCGTTGCCCCGCTGCCATTCTTTGGGGGGCTTACCTGCGACGTCTGTTGGACTTTGTGTGGATAGGTCAGAATTACTGGTGAAACAGCCATCAAATTAGCCGCTCCTAATTGGAGCCTCCAAGTCCGAATTAGAAGTCAGATTTAGCTGGCAAAATTACTGAAAGGCATAATAAATGTCATCGAAGTAGGAGAGGCAGAAATCAGCTAAGTCCTTAAGCAACTTGCGAATTCCATCATTACATGTTGCGGGTGCGTTTGATAAACCCATTAGTACAGCTAGATATTCAAACGACCCGTCCGCTGTTTGGAAGGCAGTATACTTGATGTCAGAATCGCGCATACGGAATTGGTAATAACCACTGAGCAAATCCATGCAGCTATACCAGTAAGCACCTTGCATTTGCTCAAAAATAACATCCTTGCGCGGCATCGGTAATGTTCTTCTACCCGTGTGATTGTTCATCGCTCTGCAATCGTGTACAATGCTCCAACCCACGGGCTTTTTAACACAAAAGGTAGGGGTACCGTGGAGGGAGGACGAAGGACGAATCAGACCTGCTCGTAGCTTCTCTTCTACCCGCGCACGTATTTCTTGTTCTTGTTTCGGTGAATGCCTCCACTGCTGACGGAAAATAGGCTGTTTTGTATCCACTTCCATCTCGTGGACTCCATGCGTCTTAGGCGGTAGTTGCTGCGGCAACTTCTTCCTGAACACGGCTCGATGGCGGTCCAGCATGGGATATACGGGCAAACCTTTGTAGTCATCTACCTCCGTAAGTGCTTTATCATATTGTGTTTGCTCGTAGTGCTTTATCATATTGTGTTTGCTCTTTTTCAGTCACTGGACGCAATACGAACACACACTCCAACTCCTGAGGTTTTCGCAAAAGTCTCTTGAACTGCTTGCTCGTTATATATTTGGTTTCACCACTTGTCACTGAGAAAAATCCCTGCTGATAGTATTTACTGCATGAATTGTTTGTGTTACCAGAGACCGAGAAGCGCTGGCCTCCAACCTGCAGTGCCGGCTTAGGCGGTTTCGTCGTGGTCCTAGGTTTCACTTTCATCATCTTTATCTTCTTTTTGTGGGTTTATCCGTTGCCGGTACCTCCGTAGGCTTGATGGTTTCTTCAATCCAGTCGATGTCCGGGTTGACCGCTCTAAGCCATGGCATACCGAGCAGTATGTCTTGATTTTCTGGCACGGGAAGCACGGGAAAATCACCAATGTTGAGAGCGAAAGAGTCCATAAACAAGAGCAATCGCAAAGTTCGCTTGCGAACTTTCATTTCTTGCTTACTTGCCAGAGTTATCGGTATTTCAACTCCATGGTCTTTGATCTTGGTCTCCAATTGAGAACGCTGACAAAATTCCGGGCTGACAGCATTGATCGTGGCACCGCTATCGATAAAATTCTAATTCTTCAGGAATAAATCGTCACGGGTGCCCTGAACAGCGCTGTTCGTATGAAAAAGGCAGCAATATTCACGAGACAACGAAAAGGAATAGTCGGATTGGGCAGATATTTATCGTCTTCGGCGAATTCCATAGTCCGTTCTCCATTCGTCACGCAAACAAACATAGTCATGTCATTTTTCTCGAATTTCCTTTGTAGTTGATGTGCATCGTCATTTTTCTGGGCATATATTGTTGTTTTCTTCATGCATCGGGCTCCGTGTCGAGGCTGCATCCGGGCCTTGGTCAGTGCAGTCATCGCCTTCACCCTTGAGTCTGCTGAGCTTGCGGGTATGTCCACTCAAAAGCTCAATATTGAGTGGACTTATTCGTTGAAACGGTCGTTCTCGTCACTGGACTGATTGTCGGCGACCATCATGCGCGAAAACATCGTGTTGACCTTCTTGTTCGATTTGGCAGGACGCTTGCCGGGATTTTTTAATCAGCAGTCTTCGACTCGGTGTGGTCCGCGGCCACAAAAACTGCAGTTACTGCTAGCCTTCGCGTTGGTATTCCCCGAGCGGGCTCCATTCCATGATTTTCGCGCAGCTGGAGGCGGGTTATTTGACTGCCCAGATTCCGCAGTAGCTACACCTCCCACTTTGCCCTTCGGCTTGTTTTCAGTGGGTCTGTTATTTCCCGTGTTGTTTTTCTCTGAGTTCCCACTCGAGAAATCCGACTTGAATGGCTTCGTTCAAATCTCGAGGTCTATTGCGCTGAATTTCACGTTTCATCTGCATGTCCGATAATCCGTTCACGAACAAGTTCATTGCAGTGAGTGTGTCAACACGAACAATACGATACAGCTCTCGAAACTTGCCTACGTAGCCCGTGTAACCCCCAGTCTGCTTGATCGTGAGCAATCGGTTTCTCATTTTTTTCGTCAAAGTTCGGCTCCATAACTTCCATCATCATCTCAAGCTTAATCGCGCTCCACAGTTTGTTTGTAGTCTCGTCGGTCATGTACCGCTCGCACCACACCAATGCATTCTTTTGCTCACACTGGTTGAGTTCCTGCGCGAGAAAATGGCCATGCTCCAGCAAATCATACCCCTTCTGGTGAAAGTAGGATTCAAATTGAAAAATAAAGCTGTTCAACTTGATCCCATCGATATCCCCAACAAAACCTGGTGGTTTGGCATCCATATTCCGCAAATTCATTTCCAGACGAACTTGCATCACTCCGAGCTGCTGGTGTCGTCACGTTATTCGACCCACCGCTCCTGGCGCCACTATGTCCCATAGCCGGGTTCTGCTGTGCAGCTGACGACCCAGTTGACCACGAAGGTGCTGCTGGAGGTGGCTGGTTCGGTGTTTGTACCCGTGTTGCTGGTGTTGGTGAAGGCTGAGTTGCTCCTTGAGCCATGCGATGAGCATCTTGAGCCACTTGTTGCACTCGGTTCAGTCCTTCTGCGAGCTGACTCATAGTTTGCACCAAACCCGCGACCGTCTGGTTCAACGCGGCGATGTCCGTGCTGATCCCGGTGCTCAGATTGCTGATAGTCGCATTGATATTGTTGCCAAAAGCACGAATATCGTCGTGGGTCTCGTCCATCCTTGCTTCCAGGCGGTCGATCCTCATATGTTCGTCACTGCGCTGAATACCATCCAGCTGCTGCTGTTCCGGCGCGGTGTCACTCCGCAACACTCTGCGCGCGGTATTTCTTGCCTGCATCGTCTCAAGTTCTACTATGTCGCACTTTTCCGACTCACTCTTAGTGAGCTGGAAGAGTGTATGGTAGCACTTGAACAGAGGAAGTCGTTTGCTGTTGTTTGTAGAGATGCCCGAGCTCACGTCTTCAAAGCACTCCGATGATTGTTGCTAAGGTGTCCGAGATTTGCTCTCGAGATCACCAAGATGAGAGCCCACCTTACTTGGCCAGAGCAGGTTGACTTTATTCTCTGTTGATTCCGGAATGAGCCTACCGCTCATTCACTGCTCCATACTCTAACTCTGTTTTTACATGCATTCCTAGGTCTCGATGGGTTCACTGCGCTGGTTGATCGTAAAGAGCACCGACCCTTCGGCTGACTGCGGCTAATGTTGCTGAAACCTCACCCTTGACGCCACTGCAATATTTACAGTAACAGCCTACTGTGGTATTTCGATCAGCTCGCGAGATTCCACGAGAATGTCGTGACATTTAATGCCGATTATAATAACTTCGGCATTACTATAATAGATTTTTGCTGCGTGGCGCAAAATTTGTGCTACTGGAGCAAACACGCATCAGAATGTTTAAGTCGACGGAAAACGATTAGAATAACAGGAATTTCTAGGGTTTTGCTGCGTGGTGCTTCATCGCTTGAGTCGCAACGCGTTTCCACTGGTAAAGTTCAGTATAATAGTTTTTTCGAGCTCTGCTCTACAGCTTAAAGTTTCCGTATGTCTCCTCTTTTGGCAAATGTAAAGGTGTCCAAGTCCATATTACATGCCGCATTGAAGCATTGTGAGGGAAGTTAAAGCCTAAAACCTTGTTCAGAATAGATTTCTCGTCAAGGTAAGATAATATTTGATAATTTGCGGATGGTGATTGGTTCAAGTTTTCCATAAACGTTTACCCTTTAATTTGAATTCGACATGAAATTTGTGCGTTTTGAGAACGAGGGGGGAATAATTGACCTCGACCTCTGGACAGCACACGTCACCGTGGCATTTAGCTGTGCAGCAGCCCCATCAACGATGTGCAAGCGTTCCGTGAACATAATATGTTCACGGAACGCTTGCACACACTACTACTATAGTAAAAAAGGGTTATAAATATACCATATGAGCGGCTGATGGACAGTTTCTTATTGCCTTTATCGTCCTCACGACTGTCGTTGTAGTATACGTCGAACTAAGACGCAAAACAATTTGAAAATCCAGAGCTGTTCCGGGCAACTCCACGGCCTTTGTATTAAAATACTTACTTACTGTACAAGTGCTACCATTTTAACCCCAGTGGATTTTATCCTGCGAAAAAGGATCAAAGTGTGGTGCACACAACTAACTTCGTCCATGCGCAAGGGTCGACAAAAATAGACTGACAATCGCGGAATGTTGCAATCATTATGCCGTGTCCGTTATAACTAGAGGATTGGGCTGGTAGCGCTGGTCCTTCTGCGGCTGCGAAGCAGGCGCGGGATATGCATTTTTATTAACCCTTTCGCGAACAAAGTGGGTATTTTGCACCCATTGAGAGGGGTTGCAAAATACGGTGTGCTCGACCCCCCCCCCCCCCCCCCCTCTCAAAGGGTGCGAAAAGCCTCCTTCGGCTTGAAGGGTCGCATGGGCTCACCCACGTTTGTTCTCGGCCAATCGTTTGCCGGGGCGTAGCTTGATGGATAGGGGTAATATAAACCCTTGGCTATCCCCCCACAAACCGATCAACATATGCAAACCCGATCAAAAATACATGATATATTACAATTGACCAACTTGAAGTTACGCTCCGGTTGACTGAAGGGCTCGGAGGCATCGGCGGCCGGCGACGAAAGGTGGTGGTGGATCGACACGCTGGCTGGTGCTGGTTCCACAGACGCTGCTGCACGAGCCCACAACATTGGTACGTCTTCGCTATGTAGTCGCGGATGGCCGGTCGACGTGTATGCGGTGTTGTCATGGTATAGTGTCTGCAGAACGCGCCGGAGCTCTCAACCGAGTCCAACATCGCTAATGTGCGGCCCGCAGATTGTTCGGGTGCGTGCGCTGCTGAACAAGACTTTTCTGGCGTTGATGTGGACCTGCCGATAGTTCAGCGGCCGACGTGTACGTGTCGCTGTCTGTGGACGGCTTCAGGGGTGTACGCTGGAGGTTCTAACCAAAGCTAATATATTTACTGTGTGTTCCGCGGATGGGTTAGCGACCGGCGTGTACGGGGCGCTGCCGTCGAGCAGTACGTGTAGCGTGAACGGAAGCTGCAGGAGTTGCAAGACAAGCCCTGTATTGCCAATGTGCGACCTGCAGATGGTTCGCAGGTCGGTGGGTGCGTGAGCTGCTGAACAAGACTTCTGACGTTGATGTGGACCTACCGATGGTTCAGCGGCCAACGTGTTCGGGGCGCTGTCTTTGGACTGCTTCAGGGGTGTACGCTGGAGGTTCTAACCAAGGCTAATATATTTACTGTGTGTTCCGCGGATGGGTTAGCGGTCGCTGTGTATGCAGCGCTGCCGTCGAGGTGTACCTGAAGTGCGCGCTGGGGTTGCAAGGCAAGTCCTACAGTACCATCAAGTTGGTGCTCCAGCATTTCCGTACGGCACAGGTCGATGCAGAGGCGGCACCTTCAGTGTGGGCCTAAAGGTCGATCGAATACTTATTCCAATGCATCTCAAAATAATTCATTATAGAATGGAGTGTGTCTACTTTTATTGATTTGAACTGTCCTTCGCTGGAAGGACTTCAGGCGTCAAGTCGTCTGGTTTATCCTCGGCCCATTCAGGCGAACGGTAGTGGATACACTTATTGCATCGACACACTTGCCAGATCCTCTTGTTCTCAGCCTCATCGGTTGCAATGTCGAGAAAGTTTACGGCCATCCAATAATTGCCCGTTGCTCGGTATTTGGCTTCCGCGTCAGATACCGGCACTGCCAAGCGGCCGTTGCGTAGAGCCGTATGCTGGTCATGAAGGAGGTCATTGACTGCATGAAGATGCTCTTGGATCGTGGAGCGCGTCATCTGAAAGCAAAACAAAATACTTCGAAAATAGCGAAATGTGAATGTGTGGTATGCCGTACCTCGGAGAGCTCCCGGCATGATTGTAACCAACGCAACGTCCATAAAGATTCATGTGTGTGCTACTCACAACTGGGCTGTAGCCAAGTAGCCATGAGCACTTGGTACATCTCCTTGAGCGGCAGGATTTTGATCAGCTCATCAACGTTTGGACGCCAATAGGGGGCATCTAGCGCAAGAGCACCGCTGGCTGCTGGTACGAAGGCAGGATAGAGCGCGTCGAATTCTAGCCCCACACCATACCCGAACTTTGCAAAGTGTTTTTTAGCCGTTGTGATCATCGGCTTACCGATAAACCATTGAGCTCTTGCTCCGACTCGTCAGCTATCTGTCCATGGTTGTCACCGGGTCGATGGCGAGACTTGGTAGCGGGATAAACAAGGAGGTGGATCTGACGTGGTGTAACTACGCACCACTCACCATAAAGGCTAGTACCCCCCCCCCCCCAGCACGAAAGCGGCACTGTTTGCTCGTCGGCTCATGCCTGACAATGCTACGCTGCTGGATTGCCAGGTTCATGTCGTTTGCAGCCTATGCACACGTATAGTGAACGGTAGCACGCAGCTCCTCGAACAGGGTGTCGATCTTGACAAAAGCTGTCGGAGGGGCTCCCTTGATAGCAACTAGAACGGACCACATCGTGAAATTGGGTAAGCTGTCCATCTCTGCCAATGTCAAAGTCTCGGTAACGGTCGTTGTCCAAGCTCTTTGCGAGCTTGTCCAAGTTTTTCCTTGTTCCCTGCGTCCTTGCTGCAATCGGATTGGTGGGTATTTTAGGTTGAGCGTGATTGGCGGAATGAAGTAATGCTGATGCATGATTAGAGGAACCGCTTGAAGTTGTTTGGCTCCAATACGATGGGGCCGAACGGCCTCGATCTATGCCGGGTCGCAGACTAAATCAATTATTATTTCCGAATTCGCAGGTTTCTGCACCAACACCTGGACCATGATCCTAACGCTACATCGGCCAAGCCCTGCTGAAGCACATTCGTCAAGTCGTCGGCCGGCGTGTACGTGGCGCTGCCAACGTGCGGCGCCTGAAGCGCGCGCTGGAGCTGCCTACCCCCGTCTCTTCGTCGCCGCACGGCCTGCTGAAGGGTTGGTGACCGGCGTGTGAGTGGCGCTGCCGTTGTGCGGCGCCTGAAGCGCGCGTTGGAGCTGCCTACCCCCGTCTCTTCGTCGCTGCACGGCCTGCTGAAGGGTTGGTGGCCGGCGTGTGCGTGGCGCTGCCGTTGTGCAGTATCTGGACTGTGTGGTTGAGCTGCACTACGACGTCGATAATAATTCTGTCAGCTGACGGTGTGTTGCATGGCGCTGTCGTGGTTCAGCAACTGGAGTGCATGCTGGAGCTGCCTTCCCAGTCCCTTCATTGCTGGGCGGCTCGCTGATGGACTGGATGCCGGCGTGTTTCGTGGCACTGGCGTTGTGCTGCACTTGAACAGCGTCTTGGAGCTGTCAATCAAGTCATACAGTATCGCTGTGCGGCCCGCTGATGTTTTGGAGGCCGACGTGTACGTGTCGAGTCGTCGTCTGGGTTGGTATGCGCACTGGAGCTACTTATTATTAAGCCCTATGACGAAGTACACCTTCTCAGCCCGGCTTTTCATCCATATGAGGCTTGCACGGTGCAATATGCTTTTTTTAAGTGTCGTTGTACGCGCAGGTAATAAGTATAATATTGCAGCGGCGAAAATGACGCCTCGTCGGTTGGCCGTGCAGGTAACCTCGCTTCTGGGGGCGGTGCAGATTGCGCTTCTTCACGTGGCCGTGCAGATGGCGTTTCTTCACATGGTCGAGCAGATAGTGTTCCTTCATGTGGCCGAGGAGATGTCGCTTCATCTGAGATCCGCGCTCGCGATCAGAACGCTGCTTCCACGGCTGTCTGATCCAGAACGTTGCCCACGCCCCGCAACAACTGCTGAATTTCATCTTGAAGGTTAGTAGCAGGGACGTGGCGCCGTGCATGCATGCCTGACCCTGTCAGCCGGCAGTTGCGAGGTGCATTTGCAGCACATACTGCTCGCGTCCAATTGTTGCTTCCAGGTGTTTGCAGTAGGTCTTGGTGCTCGTAGCCCCGCTGCTTCCTGCGTGGCATGCTCGCCACCGTTGCGTTTACTTCTGCTTCTGCTCGGGTCAGAAAACGTATTTGTTAGTTTGACTATTTGTTGCCTTAAGGACTAATATTCTACCAGCTACATGATGTTAATTTTTGATGTGCATTTGCGGATCAGCTGCCTGCACTGCTGTAATAGGCGATCTCATACCAAAACACTTTGTCCATTTGCTGGTATAGTACTAAAACGTTCGCTGCTGCAGTTGCGACGAAGTTATTGAGTTTGACGTTATCGTACGTGGATACTCACGTTCTGCACCACTTACACAACCGACATGCTTCAGTCTTCTTGGCAAATTTCGCGAAAGTCTTGAAGTTCGAATGACTAGTAAGCCTCTCCCCGACAGTGCCACCAACGCTAGGGTCTTTGTGGTCTGTTCGTCGGTTTTTCGGTTTCCAACAATCACCTCACTCTTGACTTGACTCGAATTGCATCACGCCGAGTCAAGCAGGTAATAGTTGGAACGGCGTGTTTCGGGCTTGACGGAGCAGGACCCGCCGACCTACTTATTGTAGCCCCTGCGGCGCGTGATGGCGCGATATTAGCCATTAGGCCGTTTGGCATGCCCACACCGCCAAACGCCATAGTGGCCGTGCCCTACAGACCCCATGTTTTCTCCAGAAACTTGTCGAACTACTCGGCGTTCATGCCTGGCCAGCGCCGCAACAGCGTGGCATCTCTCACGTCGCCCGCGGTATTATACGCCTTGCACCCATCGGTCGAATACTTGAACCAGACCTCGCTGTTGACCATCAACACGTCGTCATATGACGAACAAAACGTTTAGTAGAAATCTTCGTCGCTACAGACGCCCAAGCGAAGTTGGTGCTCGACACTCAGACGAGGGCTCTAACTTGGCCGTCTTATTGGCGCTCCACATGGGCAGGATTACGGCGGCAGTCTTATAGAGCGTGGCGATGATGACCATGAATATGGCTAGGATGAGGAATCGCACAATATAGGTTGTGTCCGCATGATCCTTCACCTCTGCGAAGAAGAACGCGCAGAATCGCTTTGTTTTCCGACATCACCGCGTGGTGAATGGACTTCCAGTCCGAGAACGAACGCGTGCACCAGCTTCCTAACGAGGTGTTTAATTACACTGTACAACTTCCGACCTGCTGTTCTGCATCGTAAACGCTGACTGGCGACTCAGAAAATATTTTGGAAGTCTCAGGCGGGGGACGAAGCCTCAGCTGCTCCACGTTACTTAGTACAGTTGTGCACCTCGTTTCCGACAGGGTGGACCATTTCTAAACCTCAAATTTATAAAATCTCAGAGGTAAAATTGACTCACTATGTTGTTTTTTCTGTTCAAAGAAGATGGACTACTCTAAATTATAAGTTTGTAGTGGTGCCGAAAACGAGGTGTACAGCTGTATCGTGAGTTCGGCGTGCACTATGGCAAAGCCGCAGCCAACGCCCTGCTCGGAAGCGCGCCTCGACCACCCCATGAATCTTCTTCGCCACATCAGTTTATATACACCTTACTGCTGGCGTGGGCGTTATTTGGTATCACCTCTACGTGCCGTTCGTCTCCACGATGCCGCAGGCCACCAGACACTCGTGACCAATGTGGGTGCAGCCCGATACTATCCTGCCCGCATATCAGCGAAAAAAGACACCAAATGGATTACCAGTCGAAGCCGTTAGTCGGTGGTGTCTAAAAATGGAGTTCAAGAAGCAATCGACAGTAACGTCGCGCGGTCGTTCGGGGCACTGTTCCTACATGCACTTCAATGTGTGTGCCAAGTACGCGTACTGCATCTATTGTTTCCGAGCCCCATTACCTCTGTTACCGCTACTACCTGGGTTTTCGTGCCTCGCTTAGTGATTGCCGCGTACGTCTTGGCAGGGAGCTGTACGCGGGCCAAATTTGGTACCCGAGTCGAACTAGCGCCCGCTGCCTCGCACAAAATAATGCGGTACAATGCGAAGTCGAATTAGTAAGCTTACTTTCATCATTTCACATATTGGCGGCGGTCAGCTGGCTTTTGGTTTTCGCAACCGAAGTGGGAGATAAATTTGGCTTGATGAGACTGGCGCTTCTTGGCATCGCTCGGAGTTCGACCACGACAGGAATCTTGGACAAGGTTTGTCAAGCTATTGGGAACCCCTGGGAATGCCACTCAGAATGGTACCAGTAGTTTTAAGCTCATGCCGGAGAAAAGGTGGTAATCATCATTGAAATAACGTATACAGTCCTATGTTCTACATATCAGCTGTTGACAATCCAAATTCGCGCCGACTTCTACGCCCCGAAGATGTTGGGGGGGGGGGGGGGGGTCCACGCGAGCATTCTACGCTTCGATCGTCACCGTTGCTAGGTCCATGGTCTCCGTCGTATCCGTACTATCCGGTCAAGAAGACAGCAGATTTGAGCTCGCACGCCGCCTGGCAGAGCTACGCGTGGTGCCACGGTCGGAGGCAACAGGATTGAAACCCGGAGAATGGCTCCGACAGGCAGTGTGGGTGTCTGCAGGCAGCAGCTACCGCTTCGGCCTGGTGCTCGGCTATTCCGACTCCAAGCTCAAAATATGGACTACACAAGGGGTCATATCCGTTACGCGTCGCCAACTAGTCAGCGAAGTTCACCCCTTATCAGCATTGCACTTGAATTTCAAGATTGGCCGAAACGGGCATGGCCCAAACCTCGGCTTCAAGCTCTCCAGGCCAATGTCATCGCTAAGCTTGAAGACATGGGAAGGGCCAATAGAGGGATCCCGACGGTGCAGGAATGGTTGAATGAACTAGCGCCCCTCGCGGAAATTACCCAACTTGCAAGAGCCCAGGTGGAATGGATCGACCCCGCTTTGGAGTTATCGCAGCTCTGCTTGCTTCGGCACGCGTTACTGTTCGTGGTGTATCGCGAGATGCAAGGGGAGCCTTCTTCTGGCTTAATTGAGCAACTTGGAAAAACGCTCACCGAAGAACCCGACAGCTTCCGAGCATGGATAGACCGCTCTCAGAAACACGGCAGCAACGATGCTAAACATCAACCGGCCATAACGGCTCAAGCATCCCTCGCATCGTTATCTGACGAAGATGCGTCCGAAGCTGGAGATGCCAGAACGGATGAACAAGAGCGGAGCGAAATTACACAGTCGTTGTCAGCTCGTTCCGCACAACATGCTGCTGACAACCGGGCAAGTACCAATGATGACGCAGCGGAGTTGGAACTAATTGAGTTTCTACGAGATCATCGACCGCATCTCCTTCAAACGTACATACGTCGGTCAGCGATACAGACTGCCCTACGACCTTACGGGTCCGACCTGCAGCAATCGACATCAATCCTGCCCCAACCAAGCGGATCAAGAAGGCATTTTGCGCAACAACTGACCAACAGAGACTCCACCATGTCATCATGTCAGAGATCCACAAAGGTAAGAGCGGAGAAGCCTACATGGAGTATCTGACGACCTCGTCGCTACCTCTTGATTTTCATCCAGGGATGCTGTCCCGCCTTTATGGCATCGGCTTCATCTTCAAAGGGTTATCGATTAGCCATTTTGGACGCATTGGTTATCTCAAACGGCTTTGCAAAGCTGCTAAGGGGAACGGGGACATGACGGACTTCACGCTTCCTGTACCAGCATCTCCTGTATTATCGTCATGGGCACAACTACATGCTGCGACGCGTGGATTTCTCCAGTACTGAAGCGAAATGTGTTACCCCACGGCCATCTGCGTGGCTGCCGCTCTTGACAACTTTGCGCTGCAGCTTGAAGGCGGGAACCACTGGCTACCCAACGAAATACCGACACTGGTACTGTGGATCAACGCTACTATGGAACGGTACAGTAATGCAGCCGCTCACGACAGCCTATCAGGCGCCACCACCCGTGTCGAAGCTGCTGGATGGTTTAGCAATGCGAATCCAGAACTCCCGTCCCTCCATATCACGGCGATCTCATAAAGATCATCCAGAGCCCTGACCCCAGCCCGCAAAGAAGATCCCCGCCGCCGGCCGCATGAAAGCAAAAACCGACAAGGCAAGCTGTCTGCCGAGCGCAAGGTACCAGCGGTCGTTGTCGAAGCCTTACCGCACAAAGATGGAAAGGAAGTGTATCTTCGCTTCCTCTCCGAGCGTGGTTGCGCGGCCCAAGATCAGGCAGTATGCAAGTTCCCAAACCTGGTTCACTTTCACCCATCAGAGATCGACCCAACCGTACGTGCCTCTCACGAATTCAAAAGATAACATCGCGAACATTCAGCATCGACTACATCTTGGAAAGCACCCGCAATCTCTGTTCTGCTAACGCGTCACGGATTCTCACTGGAGCAAGTCGTCGAACTAGCTAGAGGTCAGACACCGGAGGACCCGATACCCAACAAAGCTCTCGACTCCATCGACTTCTGGTCAGCTACAAACATCGCGACTTAATTTGCCGCGCTGCAAGGCTGGGGTTGGACCCCGAGTGGTCCTTACTGGAGCCTGACCAACGGCATATCCCTCCGAACCACAAATCGGCCGATAGTCACTTCAACATAGTTGTAAAAACCGTACGTGCAGGTCAAGACGGTGGTCAGTACCTCGTGCTCGACGACAGTGTACTCAAGCAGCTTGGCAAAATCCAGATCGGCCCTTTCGGCGCGGTTCCCAAAGCACATATCGATCCACAACTCGAAACGCGACTGATCCATGATCTTTCGTTAATCGCGGGCAAGGCAACGAACGATGCGTCTTTCAAGAGTTCATTTCCGGTAATTAAATACCGACACGTTGCTGCCGTCGCTCAGCAGATCGAGGCTTGCTACAAGCGCGACCCATCCGTCACCGTATACATCACGAAAGGCGATGTCAAAAGCGTTTAGACATTTGATGCTAATTGCTCGCAGCGTAAAATGGATGGGTGCGCGGATCCAGCTACTGGGAGCGATTATTATCGATATGTCGGCTCCGTTGGGGTGGACGGGCTCGCCAGCATACTATGGCATATTCGGCAGACCTATATCATGGCTTCTAGGCCGTGAAAGTCCCATAACTATGGCTGCTAGCCCAACGGACTCGATCCTATTCTTTGCCTACGAATGGGTAGATGATCACGTACTAGTGGAACCAGATACACCGGGGCGACTTAAAGCAGCAAGCACAGCCTTACGTCTGGCGATGTTGGCTGTTCTGGGACCAAGATCCATTAATGACAGCAAGTTCTCAGAGTGGGGTACAAAAATCGAAGTTCTCGGCCTTGAGTTTGATACGATCCACCGGACAGTTTCCATGCCAAACGCGAAGCTCGCAAAAGCTCAAACCCGACTTCAATCCGCGACTAGGAAAACACAGTTGTCGAGACACGGGTTGCAATGCCAGGGAGTCTCCGGCACGTCGCGACATGCCTTCGAAGTACGAAATCCTTCTATCAACGGCTCCAACAAGCAATTAACAAAGCGGGCCTGGTGGCAAAGTACCCCCCCCCCTCGACTACTCGATGCGGCAAGATCTCAATTGGTGCGAAATTATTGACACATGGTCGCTGGTGGTCGCTACCAACGTCGAGGTTTTGTGTGGATCCTGAAGTTGATATCCACCTGTTCGTGGATGCAAGCAGCCAAGGTCTTGCCGTATTAGACCCGGCTCACCGTCGCTACATTCAGCTGCAGTACGACGCCAGTGAACAGAAACTAATTGGTCAAGCTATCGGAACCGACGGATTCAACATAAATGTACGCGAACAATTTGGCATTGCGCTCGCAGCATGGATCTGGGGTCCAAAGTGGAGAAATGCAGAGCCCCCCTTACTTCATGTACGCAGCTGGACAGACAACACGAGTGCTGCTACCCGGATCAACAATACGTACAGCTCCAATCGAATTGCCCAGAAATTGAATCGTGCAATTGGATTTGCTGAAATCACCCTTGCATTTCGCATTTCTGCCGAGCACCTACCAGGCGCATGCAACATTGGAGCCGATGCCGGATCACGGGTGTGGACAACACCTCATGGTAAGATATGGACTAACTTAACTTCATCATGGACACAAGATCCAGTTCCGCAACAAATACGCTACATCTACAAAACGTTTTCGAGGAATTACAAGCCCGATCACTTTCAGAAGACAGCAACCGGACGTATTCAAGAACCTGGACGGAGTGGTCGGAGTGGCGCAAGTCGCAAGGACTCTCGCCATGGCTGGAAGGCACCAGCGACGCCATCTCCCGTCAGTTGGCCTCATTCGCTGTTTCCCGATGGCTGCCACGCAATAACCAGCCCGGCAACGCTCCCAGCACCTTGTTGTCCAAGCTCAGCCAAGTCTCTTGGTATCATCGCCGATATCGGGGAATCACTGTCGGACTCCATGCTGGACACCAATTGGCTGTGCAAGGGATGCTCCGGGTGTCGTGGCGTCCAACACAAAAAGAACCGGTCACCCCAAAAACTCCTTCGTCGGCTCCACCAACACTGCAACTTCAACAGACCCCATGATTGCGTCTTGTGGGGGGCTGCTCTCATGGGCTACTTCTTTCTGCTATGGCGCAGCGAGTATTTGGCCGACATAGGACGTGTGAAGCCGTACATCCTACGATACACTGACGTAGTATGTCTCACTAAGGACGGGAACCAAGCCCAAGTCGAAGAGAAAGCGAGCTCAGTTCGTGTAACGTTTCGCGGAAGCAAGACGGATCAGAGTGGCCTAGGTGAAACTAGAATTCTGGAGCGATCCGGTCTATGGTAGTTCGTGCGTCATGGCTTCTGCTCACACACCAGCGGCAAAACAACATACCCAGTGATGAACCACTTTGCAGTGTGACCCCCGGCAAGATCACCACAGCTGCCGACATGACAAGTGCGGTCAAACAGCAGCTGGCGAAGAACCTGACCGATACGGCGCCCACTCAATGAGAAGCGGTGGTGCTACTGTCCTTTTTACTGCAGGCGTTGATCGGCTCGCCATTAAACGCTGTGGGCGATGGAAGTCCGAAACACTTACGAGTGCTACACTCGCATTGACAGGCAAGTTCTCTCCGGTTTAGCAGCAAACCTGATTTCCAGCAACCGCTCGCGTCCCTGACTTCGTCAAGCACGGCTGCGCCTTTCAGATGGGGCTGCTCCAGGCCTCATTAACCTGGAGCGGCTTAACAAAGCCATCATCACAGGCATTTTGCTCCCACGCTGAGATGTGAAAGCGGAAATGGGGGTTTCCGGCGGTTGTGCCGGCGGAAACCAGTTTTCCGTTGAACGGAAGGCTCTCGTATCGCAGCACGTTGCACAGAACCACATCGAGGCCATCTCCGCATCGCGTGCGCCAAGCAAAACTGTGACGGGAGTCACACGCACGATAGCTAGGAGGAAGCGTAACACGCTAACCACAACAGACGCCTGGCGTCTCTGTTGTTGCTTGTGCAAAAGGCCTTGCCTTATCGGTCCTCTTTAGTACCGAGTACTTAAAGAGACTTGCACACTTGTAGGTTAGAGTTAAACTGTCTTGTATTAATAACACTCTAAAGGTTCTATCTACTGCTTTCTATCTGCATACTGAATCCCTGTTTAAATGGCGATCTTCCTCAGCGGTTGGCTCCCGTGCGTCTTCGTCCTGAGTACGACCGAGCTAACTTAACTCAGTACACTGGGGGGTCTACTGTGAACACTCTATACAAGGATCACTACCGTGAACACTCTATATATAAGGATCACTGGTACACCGTACCCATCATAGTGGGTGATACCCAGTCAGTGTGGTCCACACTAGAGAACATCTCTTTTCCTTGAAAAGGTCACTAGCCAATCCTGGCCCCATTACACCCTCCCTCACCCAAACGGGAAGCACCTTTCCCAGCGGGGAATCCAGCGGAAACGCGAGCACTAGCTCATTCTGTAATTCACGCTCAACCGAGCACACGCCCACGCCCCTACACCCACCGGGCATGACGACGGAGACCCGGATCATCGTGCGGCCCGCCCAGGACACCCTTCGGGCTGTAGGCCACATCAAGACCCCCGCCGACACTGCCACCTCAAGCGACATGGAGGAGAAGCCTCCGGCGCCTGCTTCCAAGAAGCACTCGGGCGATCCGGAGGTGGCGAAGGCCGCGTCGGCTTCCAAGAAGCCTGCGAGAGATGCGGAGGAGGCGAAGGAGACCCTGGCTTCTACGAAGCACGCGAAGGAGGCGGGCAGAGCGAAGACGCTGCCCGCTTCCAAGAAGCCCAAAGTCGCGACGACCAAAGCGAAGGCAAAGGCGAAGCCGAAGGCGAAGGCGAAGGCGCCTGCGTCACCGAAGCCTACGCGGAAGCCGAAGAAGGTGGCTGCTTCGTCGAAGCCTGCCTCGAAGAAGCCCGCAGTGAGGAAGCCCGCTGCAAAGCAGCTTCCAGCGAAGAAGGGCTCCACAAAGGAGGACCCCAAGACGCCGAAGCTGCCGCCCAAGCGCACGGATGTGCGGCTGCCCGGCCCCTATGAAGAGGTGTCCAGCGACTCGTCCGACACGGACACTCCGAACCCCGGGTATGTCAGTGGCGGCCACTCACCTGTGGCTGATGCCCCGCAGGCTCTTCGAGCTCAGGCGCCTGCCAAGGAGGCTGTGGCTTCCCCTCAGGGGCGTAGCCCATCGCCACACCCGTCTCTGGAAGTGGACTACGAGTCCTCGGGGTCGGAGCCCGACATAGCCCACGAGGACGGCGAGGTCGAGTGGTATCCCAAGCAGATCACTGATGCCCAAAGGGTCATCCACCCGGGTAGCCCCATGTCTCCCAAGACGGTGGTGGCGATGGAACGCGCCCGACTCTTGGAGGAGTCGAAGTCTCGCCGAGTCGACCCGCCTGCTGAGGTGTTAGAGCCCCAGGTCATCACGAACGCTGGTATTGATGAGGGAGTCCCTCCTGAGCTGCTTCAGCCGGAGAATCGGCAACACCTGGCCGATCGTACCCGTCAGGAGGCCTCTCAGGCGGTGGGGACCAAACGCGACCGCGAGACCCACGCTCCTCGCACCCGCGAGCAACTACTCGCGCTGCGATACTGGACTCGGGACGAGTACCGCGAGCACCTTCGCCAGAGTCGAATGCCTGGCCCAGGCGCGCCGCAGTGCGACAAGTGTCCGGTCGTGCTCCTGGTGGACACCGGGTTGACCCATCAGCGAAACGAGACGGATTTCGAGGGGTGGTTGCACCACTTGGGCTACCCCGAGCCCGAGTTCTTGAACTCTCCGTATCGGATTGACTGGCTGGCTCAGCGTCGTCTTCAGTTTCGCATGGCGAAGATGGTTGCTGACGACACTTGATCCGGTCGATTCTTTGATCGCCACAAGCCCATGCCGGGCGTCATACTCGACGAGGTGCTGCAGAAGATTCAGAAATCTTGGCAGTCGCAGGCGATAGAGCCTAAAAGTGTTCTTGGCCCTGTCAGCGCCGACCAGGTCCGTGGTCACGCTCAAAAGCGGCCACGAGGTCGGCGCAGTCCTCCTCGAGGCGAGCCCCAGGCTCCCACGAGTTATGACTACTCGGGTAGACACGCCACTTTACCAGGTACTGGTACTGACCGCTACATCCGCGGCGCCTCAGTAGCCTCTCGACATGGTAGTAGAGGACGCCCTCATTACCAAGCAGAGGCGGCGGAGCCCGCGGCGGCAGTGGTCTCTGACCAAGACGCTCAGCGTCGCCCGACTGGCTCCCGTCCTGACCTTGAGGGTCTTCTCTCTGGGGTGGAGTCATGTCAGCGACTGCTGGATGGTCAGCGGACCGAGATGGCGGCGCTTCGCGCTCGAGTCCAAGATGCGGAGGCCCGCCTGGAGAAGGTCCGGGGTGTCCGACAGGACTTGGACACCCTGCGGGATCGCGTCTGGGATCTGCCTCGGCAGCTTGGTGGTGACGTTGACCGCTTGCGTGGCCGATGTTCGCAAGGCGATGAGATCGACGAGCGGGTACGCCAGAGTCTGGAGAGGCACCTCGCCTGGTTCCGTGATCTGTACGACCGTGTGGGTTACTTGGAGGCGCAAGCGGCTCGCCGCGTAGCGGCTCGAGCTCCTGATCCGGCTCCGGCTCCTGCGCCTGCTCCTGCACAGCTTCCTTCGGAAGAGCTCGTCCGGATGATGGCGAGTGCCTTCCAGCAGTATTCTGCGACGCAGTCGGCTCCTCAGGCTCAACAGCCTCCGCCGGGCGATAGGGCTTGAGCAAGCCAACGTAGAACGTCGGGTGCGTGGCCATGGTTGATGGTAGATCCAACGTGTAGGCGTGGCCGTGGACCCCGATGACCGTGAACGGCCCCACGAAGCGAGGTCGCAGCTTGGTGCTGCCTACAGCGGAGACCGCCTGAGTAGGAAGGTTTTTGGCATTTAATAAGACTTGGTCTCCCAACTTAAACACTTGCGTGTTCTTACGCCCTTGGCGACCACTGTGTTCCTTCTGAGTGTCTTGGGCAGCGGCCATGACGTCACGTACGCGCTGTCTGACAGCTTCACCAGTCTCGATAAACGAGAGCAGGTTCCGTTTTATGGACGTTCGTAGGTCTTTAAGGCCCCTTGGGTCTTCGGCATTAGCCTCTCCCCCACCCAAACTCGAGACTGGGGGTAACGTCAGCGGCGTACGCGGGTGCCGCAGTCCGTTCACGTAGAACGGAGTGAAGTCCGTGGACGAATGCACTGCATTGTTGAGCGCAAATTCCACCTGTGGAAGAAGCGCACTCCACTTCGTGGGCTCTGCTGCGCAGACACTACGAAGAATGTCTTCCAGAACCCTGCTCACCCGCTCAGTCTGACCATCCGTCTGAGGATGGTCCGCTGTGGACATGTCTAACCTCGTTCCTAGCAGGCGGAAGAGGTGTTGCCAAAAGTGGGACACAAACCTCGGGTCCCTGTCACTCACGAATGCCTCGGGGGGGCCGTGGTTACGAAAGACATTGTCCACAAAGTTCTGAGCCGCCTGAGGCGCAGTCACACTCTTCCGCACAGCGGCCAGCCGCACCATCTTACTAAGGCGGCACACAAAGACCAATATGCCAGTGTGGCCACGCGTGTCGGCCGGAAGCTCGAAGATGAAGTCCATGCTCACAGAGCGCCAGCAATCCGCCGGCACCGGCAAGCTCATCAAAGGAGCTGACGCCGAGGGCGCAGGCTTGACGCGCTGACACGTCTCACATGTCTGTACGTACTTACGTACCCATTTGTACATGTGGGGCCACCAGAAGTTGCGGGCCACAGACGTGTACGTCTTCTCTCGCCCCAGATGACCGCTAAGCGGCGTGTCATGAGCCTCGTAGAGGACACGATGACGTAGATCCTCATCGTTCGGAACGACAATGCGAGGCTCGTCGCCCCCGTCTACTTGGTAGTAGAGTAAGCCCTCTGCTACCGAGTAGCGGTGTAGACGTGAACGTTGCCGCGCCGTATGCTCGACGGCCTTGTTTGGAGCACTCAGTGCCTCCACTAGACCTACAAGGTCGCCATCTTCGGCATACGCCTCGCGAATAAACTCATAGAGCGGTGACTCGAGGTAGGCCAGATGTGCCAACTCGTAATCTGGCCGCCGGGAGAGCGCGTCCGCTAGGACATTCTGCTTTCCCGGTTTGTACTCCACCGTGAAGTTATATTCAGCGAAGAATGAGAGCCACCGCGCCATGCGCTGAGAGGTGAGGCGATGACGTCGCCGTCCTCAACGAGGCATGATCTGTGTAGATCACGAAGGGTTTTTGACCTAACAGGTGTACCCGAAACTTGACCAAGGCGTATTTCATCGCCAAGAGCTCTTTGTCGTGGACAGGGTAGTTCTTTTCCGCCGCCTTCAATTGGCGAGATTGGAAAGACACCACCCTTTCCCTGCCTTCGGCATCCACCTGCAGCAGGGCACAGCCGATGGCAAAGTCAGATGCATCGCATTCCACGCTAAAGGGGCGCTCCTCATCGGGTAGCGCCAGGATCGGAGCGCTCTGAAGGCTACCCTTGATGGCTTCAAAAGCCTGTTGAGCCTCAGAGGTCCATGACCACACCGCATCCTTCTTGAGAAGATTCGTTAGTGGCCTTGCCATCTCGGCGTAATTGGCACTATACTTGTGCAAGTAGTTGGCCAGGCCGAGCCATTTACGCAGGTCCTTCTGCGAGACGGGCACCGGCCACTGTGCAATGGCACACACCTTCTCCGGGTCCGCACGGACACCGTCCTTCCCAAGGAAGCAGCCCAAAAAGGGAATATCTTCGGCTCCGAAGATACACTTGTTGATGTTCGCATAGAGGCGATTCTCGCGCATGCACAAGAGAACCTCACGGAGGTGGCCAAGATGGGCTTCGACGGCCGTCTTCCCTTCTGACGCACGACTGTGCACGAAGATGTCGTCGAAGTACGTCTGTACGAACTGCCGCATCGGCCTGAAGAGATGCGTTACGAGCCTGTTGAACGTGGCGGGTGCGTTGGACAGCCCCTGGGGCATGACTAACCACTCCCACAACATCCCGCTGGGGGTGCTCACAGCAGTAAGCGGAATGTCCGACTCGCGCATCAACAGTTGATAGTAGCCGTCGACCATGTCGAGTGCACTAAAGATCGTGCAACCAGCCATGTTGTTTTGCAACACATCCTTCCGAGGAATAGGCGTCGACGCCGGAATGGTTGCCGCGTTCAATTTGTTGAATGCGTGCACCATGCGCCACTTCCCATTGGGCTTGCGCACACAGAACGTCGGTGACGAATGTGGCGACTTAGACTCGCGCACCATGCCAGCGGCGTGTTTTGCCGCGAAGAAGGCGTCGATGACGTCAACCTGCTCCTTCGGAAGCGGCCACTGCCGCGTGGTACAGTACTTAGTGCCTGGCACTAAGTCAATCTCATGCCACACGCCCCGATCCGGAGGAAGGACCGAAGGGGGGTCGTCGCTCACGACATCCGAAAACTCCTTCAGAAGGCCGTAATACGGATCCGAGGGGTCCTTCAAAATGGCAGCGCCATACCGCGTCTGCCTCTTAGAGGTTCGTCCGACCTCAGTGGGCCAGTGGTCACACCCTGACATTGAGACCGGGAGGCACAGGGATCGATACCGCCGAGTGCGGATCTTTCACCTTAAGCCGGAGATAGGCAATCTCGTGGACGAGCAACCACCCCCATAGGAGTGGCCGCCCTGCCAACCCGCACCCATAAAAAGGGCTGTGTGATAGTTGGGTGGGCTGGAGGCCCTACGTGCCGAAAATCCCCAAAGTGTAATGACGGGGTTCGGAACCCGGCCCCAGAAATGGGTCGGATAGCTACCAGCACCTACACCAGAGGTGGGCTTAAGCCCTGGTGTACGGGTTCCGGTAGCTTAAATCTCTTAGAGGTTCGTTCGTCTTCCAACACCTCGGGGTCCATGACCGACGAGGAGTTGAGCTCCAACGAGCTGCCTTCCGGGTGAAGGAGAACCACTTCTGCCAACTCTCCCGCCTTGAGAGAGTCCATGAACTCGACGAAAGCTCCTCGAGCTCAAGTAGCTCTGCTACTGTGGGTAACGGAGTCAACACCTCCCCCACCTTGGGTTCGCCTGTGAAGACGTCGACTACTTGAGGAACCTTGTCCTCAGCCGCGGGATCCGCATCGCGGCTAGACGCCTCTGCCTTGGGCGTGCTCGTGACCTTGTTACTCTTGTTGTCCTTGAAAGTGGGAGCCCCTACTCGACCACTCGTGATTGCGCGAGCACCAGCTCTAGCGCCTTCTGTCGCGCGAGCTGAACCAGCTACAACGCCTTGCGTAGTGGGAGTTCCGACTCGACCACTCTTGTTTGCGCGAGCCACAACTCCAGCGCCTTTCGCGACGTGGGCTGAACCAGCCACCACGCCTTGCGTAGGGGGAGCTCGGACGCTACCACCCCTTCCTGCGCGAGCTGCCGCAGCGTCCGCGCCTTGAGTCTTCACTGCCCCTGGGGCAAGTGCAACTCGGTTGCCAACTGCAGAATCCTGTTCTCTACCCAGAGAGGTTCAAGGATCCTGCGGATCTTCTCCACCACCTACCTCGAGCTCCCGCGCTCGTGGAGGCAATGCCATGGGCAATTCCAACACTTCTGAAGTGCCGGCAAACTGCCGTTCGCCGCGTGGCACACGGTGCTCATGCACAAACCCGTCTCGGGAAGAGGAGGGGACATGACCCGCCAGGGCTCTGTCCGCGAGGGGGTTGTGGCTGGCACCAATGATACGACTACGCCAGTCTATCCACGGCTCGTGCTTAGCAAGCCAAGGCATGCCGAGGATAAGATCGTACCGATCATCCATGTCCAAGACAATGAACGGTTCGACAGAATTGAAGTCGTCAAACTTCACGCTTAGGGGTACCGTAACCTTGCGTGTAGACACGATGGAACCAGTCGCTAAGCGAACAGATACATTGGTATTACTCTTAGAAGCTTCTAAAGCACTAGCATACAATGCACTGTTCCTAGCCACACTGGCTTTCGTCGCAAAGTTAAACGACGCTCCTGAATCGATCAGGACCGTCATTGGTTCGGGGTACCCTTTCACGCTGGCAGTGACGACCACGAGGTTAGACCGCGCGGCGGCCACGGAGAGACACAGAAGTGTCGTCCCAGGGACTTGCTCCTTTGGAGAGGCTGGTGAGGGATTCACCTTCCTCGTAGAGGAGCGAAGTCTCCCAGCAGGGCGTCCCGCCCCTACTGGGAGTCGCCGTTTTCCGGCTCTGTCGCCTCGAGGCTATTAAGAGCCGGACGCGCCGCGTACTTCTTGTCGCGTGGCGCCTTTCAAGGGTTGGTGGGGCAGTTTCGACGGAAGTGACCAGGTTGGTTACAACCGAAACAGCGACCACTCGCCTGTTGCGTCTTCTGGGAGCGTGCCGACTCGGCAAGGGAGATCTCCATCGGAGTGGGACCCTCAATGGCCTCGACATGAGACGTGTGCCCTTGCGCGGAGCGCACGCAGTGGTCCTCCAACATAGCGATGTGGACCGCCTCATTGAAGGTCTTCGGCTGACGCCGGAAGAGCTCCGTCCGAACCGGACCCGAACGAACACCGTCCATGAAGACAGTCACCTTGACGTCCTCAGAGAGGGGTGCGCCGGCCATAGCGGCTTCGAGGTTGTGGAGCTCCATGACGTAGTCTTGAAGCGACCGCTTGCCTTGCTTGCATCGCAAGAAACTGGAGCGGTGGCGGTATGCCACATTGGCAAGGAGGAATGTGGAGCGTAGTTCCTGTTCCATGAACGACGACGAGGTGAAATACCCCGGAGTCGCCGTTTCACGAGCCATAGCCCATGCGCGTGCGCGTCCTCCAAGGTTGGATAGCGCAAACGCCACTTGAGCCCGCGCGTCGTAGATCTGACCAGCGCTTAGCGTGATCTCGATCTCGCGGACCCAGAACACAAGACTGTCTGAGTCTTTGCCGTCGAACGTCGGTACCGACATCTTGACGGGCTTCGTCGTGGTTGGACGCGCAGCGAGTGAGGCCGTGTTCGTGGCGGACGCTTGTGCCGCACTCTGTGCCTCAGCTCGCATCGTCGCACGAGCGGCTTCCTGCGCAGCAGCGCTCACGTGAGCAATCAGCGACGACTCGTACTTGTCGAAGCGTTCCACGCGCGCCCTTTGCTGATCAGCAGGAAGGTTGGGGAATCCAGCGAAGGCTGCCTCGCCTAGCAGGCTGACCATCTTCTCCAGCGTAGCCCAGTGGGCATCGACGCGCCGGCAGCCGACTCCCTGAGTCTTCCATACTCAAAGAGACCCTGATTGTAGAGATCCGCGTCGGTCGCGGGATTGACTACAAGTGCTACCAGGTGTGACGGGAGTCACACGCACGATAGCTAGGAGGAAGCGTAACACGCTAACCACAACAGACGCCTGGCGTCTCTGTTGTTGCTTGTGCAAAAGGCCTTGCCTTATCGGTCCTCTTTAGTACCGAGTACTTAAAGAGACTTGCACACTTGTAGGTTAGAGTTAAACTGTCTTGTATTAATAACACTCTAAAGGTTCTATCTACTGCTTTCTATCTGCATACTGAATCCCTGTTTAAATGGCGATCTTCCTCAGCGGTTGGCTCCCGTGCGTCTTCGTCCTGAGTACGACCGAGCTAACTTAACTCAGTACACTGGGGGTCTACCGTGAACACTCTATATAAGGATCACTACCGTGAACACTCTATATATAAGGATCACTGGTACACCGTACCCATCATAGTGGGTGATACCCAGTCAGTGTGGTCCACACTAGAGAACATCTCTTTTCCTTGAAAAGGTCCCTAGCCAATCCTGGCCCCATTACAAAAACCAACATCACAGCTAGATCTAGTGCCTTCATTCTTAGTTTTTCCTACAAGCCGTCAGTTCAACCCACCACACCTCACCCAGGCAGCTCCAGGCCTCATCAACCTGGAGCGGCTTAACAAAGCCATCAACACGAGCGTTTTGCCCCCCACGCCGAGATTTGAAAGCGGTCATTTCAATTTCCATATTCTAGACTAACGTACTCGCCCTATTACAATCCGGACTCTATTTTATAGTGACGAACCAAAAAGCACGACAGGACTGTATTCGGTAAGGGGACTCTATTAGAGGTACCTTATTCGTCTAGCAAGTTCACGTCGTCTAGAGCATCGTCCAGCGCAGACAGGTTGAGCAAGTCCTCGTCTTCGTTCTCATTCGACTCCTCCGACCACTGTTTTTGGAACTTGGCGCCATAAACGTCGTGTTTCGCGATAAACCACTCCGACGGCGTGTTCGCAAAACCAGCAGCGTCAATACTACGCGTATTCGTGGTTTCATCAGTGTCGCGCCAGGCCCGCAGAACCCACTCACACACAATGTTGACGCTCGGCATGCGTGGGTTTCCAAAGCGGGTGTATTCCACCTTGTCAGACTCCTTCCAAGCGTTGATCTCGAGGTAGAGGAGGTCTTTGAAGCTTTTATAGATCCCAATGTCCCCCGCCTGCAAATACGGCGTCAGCCCGCCGGGAACCACACACATCGCGATCTTGCGCGTGGAGCACTTGGCCTTCACCGCCTTTGAGATATGCGCTCGCATACTATCCCACACCAAGCACTTGCCTTCACGGTGCACCACAAGGGGGAACGCCAAATCAATCCACTTCTTGAGCAGCTCGCTATCCACCCAAGCACGTGGTTGGTGAGCCACATACAGCGGTCCCTGTCGCTTTTCAAAAGTAGGTGCGGCTTTTCCCTTCCATACCAAAAGCGGAGGCAGCTTCCGACCGGTGGCGCTGACGGCCAGCACCACTGTGATCCGCATGGATGCAAACCCAGTGGAACGAATGACGACGTGTCGAGCCCCAGTGAAGTCCAACGTGGTTTGGCGGGCGTCTTCGAAATAGACAGCCGTCTCGTCCATGAGAACGGTCTGCTCTAAATCGACGGTAGGTAGCTGATCCCTGAGGAACTGCATGTAGCGAACTGCACGACCCACTAGGGTGTCATCGTCGAGGATCGTTAGGTTGGTCCGACGACGCAGCGAAATCTCGAAGCGGCGCATAAAGTTTGAGACCCAGTGGTCCGATGCCGCAAACGGTGGGGCCGACTCGCGCTCCGCTGCTTCGCCAGCATAAATCGTCAGCGCCATGGAAGCCAGCCACATTCGCGTCACCTTCTCCTTCTTCGTGCGCTTGGTCACGAACTCCTCGTATAACAGCTCCTCCAGTGTCTCCGACAGCGGCTTACGCCCCCCTCCAGCAACGCGAGACTAATAAGGAGCTGCATTTCGAATCTTTTCACGCAATCTCCACCAGCGACGAACAGCTCCGCCGTCGATACTCCATCCAGAGGCGCGGAAATGCGCGACGGCGCGCGTGGGCACGCCCTCGCCCACCGTTTCGATCCACTGGATCACCTCCTGCTTGCGCCCGATGCTCACGGCTTGTCGTTGAGGACTCATTATCGAGAATGACAAGCCGAGCACCGGGTTCGCATCGGGAGCTTGGCAGGAATGAATGGACAGCTCGGCATATGATGCACACTTAAGGTTTTTGTATGCGTCTCTGTATTCGGGAGAGGATATAATTCGGGAGGGGTTTTATTTATTAGTGACAAGTGCTAGTACCCCAGAGGATATTGTTCGGGAGGGGCTTTTGTTCGGGCGAGTACGTTATTGACTACTATAACTTTCTATACGACGCATACGTTTTTGGATCAACTTCAACTTACTCTCCACGACAAGTGTCCAAGCTGTTGGTATCATATATCGATGCATCAATTATACAAACGTTTATCTGCGAGCTTACACTAGGCTAGCAGGAACACCACGGACAGGCATCTCAACGCTCTTGTACGTCGTATGGTCCTCCTCCGACTCCTTGAGCGCCTCCTGCTGCTGCTGCTTCAAGTACTTCCAGAACATGAAGTGGTGCAGCACCGCGATGATCATCAGGAAGAACGAGGCCTCGAACGACGCGTCTTCCTCCTTAGGCTTCGACTGCATCATCCATAGCATGAACTTGTGAAGCACGACACGCCCGCCACGAAGAAGCTGCCACCGACAAACTTCTTGTCGCCCTTGCAGCATGTGATGGCACCCATGATGGTCATCAGGCAGTTCAACATGCTCACGCTGCCAAAGTCATCGTGGCCATGCCCAGCAGACCGCACGACTTGTTGAGGGACTTGTCGAATTGCTCGGCGTTCATGCCGGCGGCAGTGACCAGCACCGTCGCGCATGCTACAGTAACTACCGCGCTGTTGTACGCCTTATTCACGTCGTCAGTTGAATACTTGGACCAGATCGCGGTGAGGGGCACCGACACGTCGTCGTATGACGAGTCGAACTTGTAGTAGAAACAGTCGTGGTGGAGCTGGAGTTCGAGAGCTCACTGTCAACACAGAAGTCCAAGAGCCCGGCGCTGAAGCTGGTGCTCGACACCTCAGACGAGAGCGCCGAGTTGACCGTCTCAAGGGCTCACAAAAACTAGCGTATCAAATAAGGGCTACGAAGCCGATATAGATGTCATTAAATAGAAGTTGAAGTTGACCCGCTAGCGTTTCAAATAAGGTCTACGAAGCCGATATAGCCAAGCATTCCACGAGCAGAGGGACGATCGAGCTGATAAACCTCAATTTACGAGCTCGCCTTTATAACGCGAGCAACCATTATAAGGTTATTTTGCCCCCCCCCCCTTCATAGTGAAAACAGATCGAACACATCGAGCAACTTGAACGAGCAAAGCTCGTAGCAACTAACTCTAATTGGTCAAAATAACAACTGCCGACTGAGACTCTGTGGGGTCGCTGAGAGCAACCCAGGCACAGGAGATGTACAGGTCAGAGCTCACCACCGAGAGCGCAGCGAAAACGAGAAGGAGGCCGCCGCCAGGAGTAACCCTGCGCGTTGTGGTAGCAGCTCTGGTTTTTATCGAATTATGGACCGTGCTTTATAGAGAGGGGGTTGGTGCTCCCCCGTGAAAACGAATAAAGTGGGAGCGCAAAAATACCTTTGAGCACGCTCCTGAGATTTTGGCTGCTCGCGCTCGTTCCTGTGAGCAGTGCTCCAGCTCAGCTCGTGGGATGCTTGGATATAGCTGCCGTTAAATAGGAGTTGAAGTTGAATATGGGGTGGTAGTTGCGTGAAGGCTTTGGCGCGCAGATATACGGTTATTACACGAAGGATTTTTCGTCTTGTGGCTCGCCCGGGCGGATTAACCAATCCGCGCACGTTCAGCTGATTTGTGGAAGTCTTCAAGGGACCAACATTATCGTGGGCGCGCTTCGCGGCTCCGTGGTCAAAACGCGCGCGGCGAGCGGCATTGCAAAGTTCATTTTCAAATTGGCACACAGCTGCACAAGCCTCTGAAGGCAACGCCACAACTACCTACACTGGACCCTGCTGTCATCGCCGCACTGAGCATGCAAGCCTGCTGCCATGGGTGCTGCTCGAGTATATGCGTCGGCATGCTGCCTAATCCAAGGCGTGTCTGCAACCACCCTGATTCCACCACCGTGTCTGCCCACCAAGGACTCTGAACCAGCGTGCTGCTCGCTGTCATCACCGCGCGGTCCAGTCGCCATGGATGCCTCCAAGCGTGCGCGTCGGTGCGTTGCGCAGTTCAAGACATGTCCGCTATACTCGTCTCCGAGCTTGACGAAGTGCCAAGGACTGCGCACCTAATCACCATCGCCGTGCCAACGCATTGACTGGAGTCCGAGGCTGCTACTGTATGCGTCAAACATCGAGATATTGTCTCGGACGTGAGTAGTGGAGGAGCTCAGGCATCTTGAAGGCTTCCACGACGTCAGCGTTGCCACTCAGTTTGACGCAGACTCCAATAATGTGTTGCATCCGCCCGAATGGAGCGCGTTGCAACATGGAGGAACTTGAGGGTGACTAACTTGTGGTAGCACTCAAATTTATTCAATCAACACGAATTACATTGCAATCGTCGAGCGCTTCGCTCAGTGACCTAGCCGCGAGTGCCTGCTGAGCAGGTGCCGGTTCAGTAACAGCACCATGAGCTTCTTTGAGCTTGTACAGCGCAGACATGCGACGAATGTTTCCCTTCTCCGAGAACAGGTTGTTGGCTAAGTAATACCGGTGGAACATATCCCAGCAGGTAAGATCACGTTCTCGGCTCATGTACACTTTGAGTGTGGTGTCATAAACGGCCCGACAAAGGCACACGTTGTGGTTGCCGCAGTAATCCGTTTTTTCTGTGGGCCAGCGATCCTCCCAACGACAAACCACACATCATCTTCGATTGCAACTGCAGGTTTTGGGTATCTGTGATGATGCTATAGCAACACACTGCTTCCGTGGACTTCCGTCTAGGTTTACAGACGCAAACAATTCCTTGGGACGCTGTCACTGCTGGGTTCGAGCGCAATATCATCGCTTACACCAGATGCGTCAAATGCCATTCTTCCATCGCTCTGAGCGTCAGCCCACCTCCCCGATATAAGCTCTGACGCAAGTTCAATGACAAATGCCCGGTGTGGATCCCGTTGTTTAGCCATATCAACCACAAGCCGGCGTGTTAGATAGGCATTTGATCGCGCGATATCGATAAGCGCCAAATCTAACTTTTTGTGCCACTTTTTGTATGAGTGTCCATCCGCTATCGAGAACCGGGCCCTAATTTGATCGAGACAGTCGACACCTTGCATGTACTGATTATACTGTTTCACACACGATGGTGCCGGGTAGCTTTGGACGGCTCCTCCAACAAGTGCGTCACCGTAGATGCATCAGCATTCGAAACCATTTGAATTATGCTGCCATCACACCACGATGCAGCAACAATTGCGTTGTCTGCAGACACGCCCTGGCGGTGATCACCACGCGAAGCTTCTTTCTTGTCGAGTACTGTATGCTTCGGGAAGTGCTTACTGCTATCGCGAACAGTTCCGCGTGCATACAACCCGCGTAGGCGTAGTGCCTGCAGTAGCTGGACGGATGTGTAGTAGTTATCCATGTTAACAATACGATGAACCATAGAGAGACCTAGTCACCTCCAGCACCAATTTTCGAATGGATGGCACCTTTGATTCGACCCACTTTTGCTGAAGATTCAGGGCTCCACCCGCAGGTGCCACGCCGTCGAGTCTGTCAGTGAGATCACTATTGCAGTGAAATCGATAATTGACCGCAATGTTGCACAGCATACCATGTACAGTCGAAAGTGATACTTGCCAGTAGGTTTCATTGGGTTGAACACGATGCAATGACGCCCAAATCTCGATCGACATGTCACGCTGGATTCATCCCGTGCTACGTTGCGTCCCATTTCGACGTACATACCTCCTGTGGATTTCAATAGGTTGAGAAGCAGCCGAATTCGTGTTGCAGGGTCCCTTTGAGTCGATGACGGCGTTGCGCGAAAGCAAAAGCATTTGCGAATCAACATAAAGCGTCGTAAGGGCATGACATTCTCGAGACCGCTTGAATTCAAGTTGCCAAGAATCGAGTCTTCAGGCCGCACGCCCCAGTCGTTTGCGCATTCTCATTTGTCGTTGATACTCATGAACAATAGAATCCCCACAAATTTCATGAGCTCGTGAGGCGTGACAGCGGGAAGTAACTTGATGTCTTTCACGGCTGCATATGCGCTTACTTCATTCAGAATCTGTCTCCAAAAGTACACTGGAACATAAGCAAGGAAACTAGGAGACGCTGAATGAGTGAACAGGCGAACGCATTCGGGGCGCGCTCGCGTGTTTACTGATCCGTCAATGTGCTTGTACAGGTCAGTTGGTTCATTCATCTGGACACGTGAGTCAAATTTCATGCTCTTTATGGTCTCCACTTCGCGCAAACTTGTCGGTAGTGCCTGGTCTGGGTCAAACTCGGTGTAGCCGTCTACTTCCACTAAATCCGCCAGCAACGCGTCCGATGGGAGGTCTTCGCCATCGGGGGTAGTGTTGAGTACGCTCCAAGTCGGCTTCGACGTTGATCGTGAAAGTACTCGGTAGTTTTCGATCCCACGTTGTAGAACGCCGATCTTGACCGAGTGGGTATGCTTCTGGAATAAAGAGTCCAACCATCGAATCTCGTACAGGACTAGTTTCTTCTCGATAAATCGTCTACAGACACGCCCCACGATGTAAGGAGTACCGATTTGTCCAAACGTAGGCGCTAACTTCTTAGTCATCAGCCATTTTTCCTTCGCAGGTGTGTACGCAACCAAACAGTCCACGTACACTCAAAACCACGGGGTACTGGCGACTGCGTATCAGGTTCAGCATTAGCAACAGTAGCAGCAGATGCGGACCGCATTGATATTCCACCACGCCAGCAAAGATCACCACTTAATTCTTGATCAATCGAATCATCAGCGCAGGAACCATTAAGGAGCGAACAGGAACTACTCCCCCGGTTGCTACGACCCCAACGACCTCCACGACCACCACGCCCTCCACGCATTCCATCCCCTCCCCGGCTGACACTCCCGCCACCATGGTAAGTGCCACCGCTTAATTCTTGGTCACTTGAGTCATCAACGCTCAATCTGTCACCATTTGAATCATTTGCGCATGCATAGGAAACGGTTCCCCGACCGCTACGACCTCCACGTCCCCCACTCCCTCCACGCTCTCCACGTATTCCGTCCCATACCTGGTCGCCTCGAACGTCACTTCCGCCACCATGGCAAGCAACATCACTGAAGTCCTGGTCACTCAAATCATCAGCGCTAAAACCATGGGCACTCGAATCATCGGCACTTGAATAGAAAAGAGTTCCACGACCGCCTCGATCGTCACGCCTGCCGGGAACTCCACGCTTTCCTCCTTCACCACGTATTTCACCCCCTCCCAAACCGCCTCGAATGCCACGTCCGCCGCGACCTCTACGCTCTCCAACACGAGCAGGTGTCGGTTTCATGGTGTCAGGCCCGCTACATTGCCGACCGGATTAGTTTGATCAGTCCTTGGTGGATCCCCGCGCCCTTGCTTATCCTTGATGCCACCAGCAACCGCTTGACCAACCTTAATAATCTCACCGCCGCTCGATCGATTTCCACGCCCCAAAGATACTATGCTCTGCGTTTTCTTGGATACGATCAGATACGTTGCCAGCCCCTGTGGAACAGGTCTCAGCCGCAACATCAGCATCACTGGTGCTGCTTCCAAGCCCTGGATGCTGTCCGCTTCCATCACAATAACCACCACTGTTATAGTCGCGACCTACACTTCCGCCGACTGGGGCAGACGTTTCGGTTCGAAAACGAGGAAACCCATCATCACGCTCTTCATCAGCGCTGCAGGAGGAAGCACAATCACCGTGCAGATCAACTCCCGTTTCAGCATCGAATACGCCACTACTTCGCTGTCCAACAGCGGTATCCCCTTCATCACTCTCTTTATCGATGATGACATCATCGGTGCCTGCATTTGTACGCTCCTGTTCGCCCACACCGGGTGCCAAACTACTTCGAGAAAGGATGGAGAGGTCGTTCCCAGGCAAGACTCTAACCGTGCCACCGTCAGTTTGGATCAACTGGTCGCCCTGCATTTCGTAGTAGGCAACGAGAGCTTGCTCCCCACGGAAAAAGTCAGTGCCTTCATCGCCGTCTGGGTTGCAGCCCGGTTTGACGTAACGGTAGCTGGTGTCTAGACTGCGCAGAGCAGGAGGCTTCGAAGTCCACCCGTTGCGATGGAGAGAACGCCATATTTCCTTGAACAGTACACTGTCTTCTGTGAGGAATAAACAAAAACGTTATTAGGCATTTGTTGCGAGTACAGCCAGTATGCTAGGTTACGCACCACGAGGTGCAGGCGTTTTAGTTGTGTTTGCTGATCTTGACGGCATTCGCCGGCGTTTTGCTTCGCTTGCAGCGACCGGAGGTGAGCAGCGCTTCTGTCTACGCGGCATCTCCCTAATCTATTTTTTTTGGAAATGTGGGAAGGGGGGCTTGGATTTTAAATTGTCCATTCGAAAAATGAATGGGGAGCTCGGTCAAAACAGATTTGAGGGGGGGGTATGTAGGACGCGAACTTGGGTGTCTGGCCTGACACGAGGCGTGTCACGCATACGCTGAAAGATATAGCGAAGATATACCAGGTGACGTGGTTCTCTTGATGGTTACGTCCTGTCTGTGGTCCTTGCGGGTGCTGCTTGGGCCAATCGCATGAGAGCGCTGCCCTTTCGGAACGTCGTTGACCAACAAAAAATATGAGCTATATCATTTTGGCCTATCGCTTGCGTGATTGGTTTCCCTGGATGGGTGCATTCTGCCTCCTTCTGTTCTTCAACCCACCGAAGGGTCGGAATGGCTACATGAACCGTTTGGCGGTAGCCCGGGCCACCGCAAAAAAAAAGCACGCCGATCTGACTTAATTTTTTTTGAGAGATCGCAGAGGTCCCATTGAAAGATCGGACAGGCGACGAGCGTGTTGCCATGCTCGATGTCCCCGCAAGATCAAGCGGTGGCTCCGCGCAGACGAAGCCAAGACGAAGCCGAGTCCCGCGAGAGAATCCCACGGCACTAGAGCGGGCGTATGCCAGGCTTGGTGAGGTCGAAGTCAAGCGCCTGCAGGCCACATTTCGCTCCCTTGACTCTAAGTGGAACGGATAGGAGCACGACCAAGCCGAAGGGATAGTTATCAGCTTAATTCGCCAGGGTTCCCAAATGCTCAGATCCGGGCCATGTATGGAGTAGGTGGATACATGATGGAGCGCCTAAAAGCTGTGCTTACGAATGGTATCGACACGTTGCACACGAGGCGGTCGCGAAGTGCACCGAAACGTGCGTTTTCTGAAGATGACATTGCATTCTTCCAGAATGTGTGCCAAGGTTGGGATCTTGAAGATGCATTTCCGTGCCAACATCGCCGACCACGACAATATCTCGTTGAGCTTGGTATAACATGGACCAAGTTGTGGGAGATATACAGTGATGTTGCCGAGGCAGCAGGGCGTCGCGTTATACAGTACTGCCGCTTCACACAGTTCAGACAATACTACTTTCCTGAAATTCATCTTTCTCGACCAAAAGTTGACGAGTGTGACGCCTGTGTACGGATTGATGTGGGGTTACTTAGGTGTGATTTAAGTGACCACGATCGCAGTGAACTGGAGATTGAAAAACGCATGCACTTAGACGCAGCAATAAACCAACGTCGAGCGATGTCGACTTTTGTGAAGGAGTATGTTGCTCGATACGCGCCGGTCCAATCAGTACCTGCCGAAGTAATTTCAGACCATGCAGAAATTCCGCTAGAAGCTTGCGCAGTACAGCATTCCAATGTTCCAGTCATGCAGATACAGATTGAGGATTTCGGTGGAGGCCTGCCACTGCCAAACTATGGAAACAGACGCCCGTCGGCGGATTACTTCAATTCAAATATTATGCTGCACAATTTTGTCGTCGCGGACCTTACGAGTGGAGAAAATAATGTGTGTGTGTGCTATGAGCGCGCCCAAGGTAAGGGGACTGATGCTCTGTGCAATCTCCGTCTGTTTCAACACCTTCGGCTTCGGCAGCAGTACCGGCAAGCTAGCTCCATAGAACACCCACACGCTTCTTCTTATCCTTGACAATTGCCCAACATGCCCAAGCTCCACCAGAAGTCAACTCCAATGGTTCTTCTTGACAAGACGCAACGGTGGCACTCAACAGCTTATTAAGGATTGCTGTCGTCACGTCGATCGATCGACCTGGAAGCTTCCGCCAGAGCTTCTTCGTGCAACGCACGACACTCAAAAATAATACGTTCTGTCGATGCGTTCATTTGAGAAAGTGGATGTATCGTCTTCTTTGCTCGCTTCCCTGGCATAACGTAACCCTTACTCTTGAACTGCTGGTACCATCTGAGCACGGTTCGGCAACTGATACCGAAAATGCGACCGACACGCTCACAGGGCACCCCGTAGGCGTAGTGAAGAACTACTGCTCTCCATCGAAATTCCGCTGCATTCATCTTGCTTCCTTCACCTCCGCTTTTGTTCTGACTCGACTCTCAAACTACTGGTCGAGCACCATCCGCTTCTACCCCCATATATTTCACCCTACACGTATTAAAGACTTCATTTTAAGGCATCATCTGGCCGAATTAGCCATCTCATTTCTGGCTGCTACGTCCAATTTATGGAGCCGTCGCGAGACAATATTTTTGTCGAGATTCGCCTTTGTATATAAAGTGGCGACAGGGGTAATGTGCGCCTGTCCAGCAGAAAAAATCATACACGATACCAAAACAACCTAGTTTCAGTATAGTATCCCTTCACCTGACATACACATTACCTTAGCCGATGGGGGGCCAAAACACCTTCGGTCTCAAGGGGTTAAGCTATATTTTACAAAATCCTCGTACATGTTCTCTCCACAGAAGAACGAGGTTCCAAAAAAACCAGTGCGACACTGTTCCATTGGTCGTCTACATAAGTAATGAAGCTTTTGCGTCACCGGCGATCTTGCCCCAGCCTAGCCCCGTCAATCCAGACGACGCATATCCCGGCTAGCCCCATATATACTTCCTACCCCAGATGGGCCAGCGAATCCAGACGACGCATATCCCGGCTAGCCCCATATATACTTCCTACCCCAGATGGGGTGGTGTTTAAAAGGATTTCGCCAGATAAGAACACTAGTAGTAAACGCGTACAACTCAGTTATCCCATACTCAAAAATGTCATTAAAGCCATACCCACGAGGGACCCCACGGCCGATCGCAGGTCCCAGGGCCTTGGTTTAGTGCTATCTCCTAAACCGCGTCAGTTTTGCAAAGCGAAAGCAGTGGAAGGTCTGCGAGTTGTAAAAAGCAAAGTTATTGAAGCAAGGGTCGCCGAAAACGCTGAAAAGCAAGCTCACAGTATTGGGGCAACGCCCAACAAGAGTGGTACATGTACTTCTATGTTTGGATACCTTTGGTGTAGGGCATGTCAACTTTGGCTGCACCAACAATGGCTGGGCAAAGGTGGCCTCCAACTCATCTGCGAGCTTCGAGCAATCCGAAAACCACGACGTAGAAAACCCAGAGAGACAAGCGCATGGCTCACAACTCGTGCCGTCGATACGCTCGATAAAGGCTAGAAACGAGAGTGAAGGCAAGTTAGCTAGCTACATGTACAACAGGCGAAACCGGATCCGGGACGGGGGTACAAGCCGTTTTGTTAGCGGAATCACGAATCCGTTACACTTTCAAACGCCGTAAGATGGGTTGATAAAGTCCTGCCATTTCTACTAACCGCCGAAAGGAGTTCTTCGCACACGGGAATCTCTCACTTTCAACCACCTCGGTTGAATTCGAGCACAACGATACGTTTGATCTTCGCTGTTGGCTGGTTTAGCAACTGCATACAACGCTGCCCCACTCCAGCCTGAACTTGCTAGACCCATCGAAAGTTATCGTGTCTCGTAGGGTCTTACGATTTCCGTCGACCAGCACGTAAGGAACGCCATCATAGATCGTCAATCGTTATCGTTTATAGCCGAGTGGTAGGAATCTCGCCGATCCCAATCATGACAAGAAATACAAGTGCATTCACCCACTTACATCTGCATCGATTCGATTCCATGCACCTTGTAGCTTAGGTAGTCGGACGTAACGTCTCACGCTAATTCTTGCGCGAGTGCGACCTGCAGTTTGTAAAGTGCTTCAGCCGCAGTTGGGCGCAAACTGGGGTCGACGGACACGCATGCCTTACCCAGTTCGGCAATTGACACGGGGTTCGACTCCGAAAAGGCCACACTGATCCTTCCCATCGCCACTTGCTGTAAAATAATAGCGTCAGGCATGCGTCTTCCATTCGGGTCACGGTTCTTTTCCTTGGCCTGAGCGTACGGTAGCGTGTGGACGTCGAGCTCCGACAAAACCACGCCGAACGAGAACATATCCGCCTTGTCGTCGTATTTTTCCCCAAGCATGACCTCCGGCGCCATCCACAGCGACGTGCCCACCCCAGCCGTCATTGTTTGATCCATCCTTTCTCTCGAAATGCCAAAGTCGATCACCTTTGCTTCCATTGCGTGATTCAGCAAAATGTTGCAAGACTTGAGATCTCGATGAATAACCGACGGGGAGAGTGAATGCAGGTAGGTGAGTGCGTGGCAAACATGCAGCGCAATTGTGGCCTTCTCATGATTGATTCCGACAGGATGATTCGATGCTTCGTACCCCGTTAGCAGCGTCCGAAGGTCTCCGCCTTCCATGTACTCCATCACAACACACAAGTCGGACAGCGAATCCCACGCAACGCCAATGAAGTGGACAATGCGGGGGTGGTCCATACTGGCGGTCAACTTGGCCTCGGCTAGGAAATTGTTCACGTGGGCCATGATCCCTCTGGTTTCAGGCGTCAGCATTTTCACAGCGACACGCTTGTCGTTGTAAATTCCTGAATACACTTCACCGAACGCCCCGCGGCTGAGCAAATGCTGGATTTGAACTTCCCGACGCGAAATCCGCTTGGCTGTGATGACGTCGTCCTCCCACAAGCCAGATTGTCCTAGTGAAGCCTTATTGAGAGAACCGGTGTTGCCCGAAGCGAGACTACCGGTAGCAGTCCGTTGTTGAGATGTACCCGGTGTAGCATGGGCCAAGTACTGGTTCGGACTCTGGCTTTGGTTATCGGTCTCCAACGTGTCGGACCCCTTTCCTCGGCGACGATGCCACACGAAAACAAGAGCAACGAGAACAACAACGAGAACGCCAGCCACGGCACCGACAATAACCCCGAGATTATTGCCAGAAGCTGCGGCCGTTGACGTTGTCGGCGTGACTTTTGCACCGGAATTGTCTTTCGAGATCGGGTTGGCGTCGGTGGCGCCAGTACTTCCCGTGGTGTTGGTGGTGCTGACAACCGCGCTACCAGAGCCTGAGGCATAAGTGTATGGCGAGGAGGAACTGTAGTACGACCACCGGTAGTTGTCTCCGTCGCAGTTGCCCGAATTGAGCGTAGCCTTGTCGATGGTGGTGTCCTGTGCATTGATGTATGGGGCGAGAGGTTCAGCTGTGGGCAACGTCGTGGTACAGTCACTATCCGTGAAATAATTGACGGACGCCGAACCATCGGATTCGAGCTGCGCAATGGAGTAGACAGGGAAGCCCCAGGCTGACACGTTCATGATCAACTGCTCGCAATTGCCCGAGGCGAGGAATGCGCTTGCTCCGACCCTTGACTCGCAGTCATTGATGTACGCTTCTTGGAGTAAATACGAGGCTCCCCCGAACGCGTCCCACACCGCCTTCTTGTAGTCTCCAAGGGAGCAAAAGTAGTTCCGAGCTTTCCAGTCGCCGCCGAGGTCTCCAAGGCAGCCGGAGGTGCAATTGCTATCGAACTCCAGGTCGACTCGATTGGGGGTTGTGTCGCAGCTGGTCGAGAGGTAGTACGCGATGACATTCGGCACGCTTTTCGCGGCGGCTTCGAGGGATCCGAAAACTGCGACGAAGAAAACCCAGAGAGGCGAGCGCATGGTTCACAACTGGTTCCGGAGGTACGCGTCAAGGAGTTTTTCCAGAAATGCAAGTGAAGGAGTTTTGGTTTGCTCGAACGAGGGAACTCTATAGGAGAGGGAATAACGGAAGTTGTAAGTTGGTACCCATACCCAATCCTCGGACGAGCTCAAGATTGAGGAGTTGGGTTTTGTGGAAACTTCGAAAACCCGCGAACACGTAACTGCCCCTTTTCGGGCTGGTTAACATGTAAGTACGCGAGCAAACGGGCTCGCTGCCGACAAGATGGCTGAGTGCTCGTTCTTGTAGGGGCTTGTGATTAATTGAAAATTGCGAAATATATCAAATATTGCCAATAAGAAATAGTGATTTTGACGAATAAAATCGCAGAAAAACGAGCTGTGCTCCAAGCTCGTCGCCCAGCTCCATGGACTCGGGCACCGCGTTTGTGCTTCAACAGAACTTGCATTTTTGCTCGTTCTTTGTACGTTCTTGTTCGGCGAGAACTCATTATTGAAACCGCGGCAAACGTCAACGTATTTGAACAGACCTTGTAGGCTCGAGTACACCTTATATTTCGACGCACCAGAAGCAGATATGTGGAGTACCGTACCTCACAAAAGAAATGTTTTGCTGAAACCTCGAATGGCACTTTTATTAACGTTAAGAAGTGCTCCCAGCTCGTCAATATGCCTTTTTCGTGTTAAGATTCAGGTATGCAATTTCAAAAATGTATTCCTTGTACTTGAGCACTTCAGCTGTCTGATTCAAGAAAATAGATCTGTATACTTTGTTTCCTCGTAGTTTCCTTTAACGTGGACGACTTGATTGCTTGGTTTACGGGATCTTGTCCAAGTTTATCGAGCATGTACTCAATTTTCTCGTCTCTCGTTCACGATAGAGTCGAGTGTTCCTTCCTGACGGACAGTAGGGTAATGCTTATTGACAGCATGAGATACATGTACACGAGCACGAGCACGAGCTATAATTCCATTTTCGGAATGTACTTCAAGTATCTATCAATGCGAGGACGCACCAATAGCCGTCGCGAAGCCATTATCCTAGCTTCTGCTGATTTGAGATCAACATTATATTGAGATTTGTATGATAATTTCGTTATAGATATATGTTTAAAACATTAAAATAAGTCATTCAACGTATTCTTCTTGGCACATGCTCCTCGTGGCCTTCACTGAGCTCGCGTTCGAAGCATCTTACATCAGGAAATGCTTTTTTCAACCGTGATCCCAAGAATTCAGGTCTCCGCTAGAGTTAAAACCTATACTAAGACATGTTTTCAAACCGCTTTTTTAATGTTAAGAAATAGTGATCTTTCAGAATAAATGGGGTAGATTTCGCGAAATGGCAATTTATCTGTTAAGCATATCATTTGTGAGGTACGGTATTCGGTTTCATCTATTGTATCGCAACATTCACCCATTTCACACTGCAGTTGCACCACTTCGTCAGTTTATTTTTATCTGCTTCGTCGTTTAGGTTGCCTCTCATCCGATGACCGCACCGATGAACCGTACAGCACCCTATAGAAGTTTCTGCGTGCCCAAAACGATGCCCAAGTGCCCAAAAGTGCCCAAAATATTAATGTAAAATAGAGTGAATTAGATAAATCGTAGTGATTTATTTAACTTGTAGATGTAAAGTGTTGCAATATTTTCACTGAATCTTTAGCCTAACCTGCGACGCTAACGGCGAGCGAACGCGAGCGCAAGCCTCACTCAATGCATTCACTGGTCACCATCACCCACCGACTAGGCGGGACTTGTATGTGCGAGCGAGTGTAGCGAGCGCTGCAACCCGATATTTTTTTTCCTAGACACCGCGCCTGGCCGAGCCGAGGACTTAGCGTAAGGCATGAGGGGGTGGGGCAGGCCGCGGAGTGGCGCCCCACCGAGCGAAGCGAGAGAGGGCGGGCCCCCCGAAGGTGCTGTGGCTAAGTCCGCAGGCGAGAGCCTATATAAAACAATCAATCCTTTTATGGAGTGTGGAGTTTGTTTTCGCGTGACGTCAAAAATGTTCACATGAAATAGCTAAAATGGAGCGATTCCCGTAGCCTTTTGAACCGGTTCAGATCCATGATTTACCCTAACCCAGACATAAAAGAGCCGTTCTATTCTCCAAAAGACAAAAGGCACCGGTTCAGAACCAAAATCTGGAAGGGGGGTCCCCCCCCCCTTTCAGATCTTGGATCTGATTTTGGAGGGATAAACAGCTGTTGGTTGGTCAAATTGCAGACATTCACTCCTGCCCCCCGCACTCTTTCCTTCATTCGGCGGCGCATGCTGCCGTCACACTCAGCAGCGCTTCCTTCCACCGACAGTGACGGCTACCAGCAAAAAGAGACACCATGGTAAGGCGCGGGAGGGTCGCAGATGTACTTTTCACTCTACTCGCCGAGCAACGTTCTTTTGTAGCTGTAGCTATCTAACCTGTTGCTTTTGCTGCTGCTGCTGTTAGACATCGGCGCTGCGTACGGCACGGCCAAGGCGGGGGTGGGCATCGCGTCGATGGGCGTGATGCGGTCGGATCTGGCCATGCGCAACACCATCCCCGTGGTCATGGCCGGTGTGCTGGGCATCTACGCGATCGTGGCGGTGATCATCCAGGGCTCGATCGGCCCTCCAAACGGCAACGCGCCCAAGTACGGTTCGTACACGGGCTTCGCGCACCTGGCGGCCGGTCTGTGCTGTGGTCTGGGCGGTCTGACGGCCGGCATGACCACCGGCGTGGTGGGCGACCCCGGCGTGCGCGCCGTGGGCCAGCAGGAGAAGCTGTTCGTGAACACGATCCTGGTCCTGATTTTCGCGGGAGCGCTGGGGCTGCATGGCCTGATCGTGGCGCTGATCCTGTTGCAGAAGAAGAGCGTCGGGGTAAGCAGGTTCGGGCAGGTGGTACAGCACGGTAGCTGTCGCCTGCATAGAAGGTAGTCTAGCTACAGGGAGGCAGTGCGGCTGGCGTTTCCGTGCGTTGTGTCGGAGATGCTAGCCGCGAGACGATATGGTTGATCTGTTCAACCGAGCCTGCAGTGTTCGAGGCTGGTATGATCGGCAGCAGCTAATAAACCTTCGCATTTGGTATCGAAACGTAGTGGCGTGCGCTGGGTTGACTTGGATAAGTGGATGGTTGATGGAGTTTTATTTGTCTGATGGCACGCTTGCTCTAATGTGCCCGTGCGTCCTACTACAAGCGCTCCGCGAAGGCTGAGATAGGATATAGTATCTATCGAAGCCCCCCAGCAGCGAGGGCAAGCATAATAACAAACACCATGCACTCGTCTGTACATGTATCCCCGCTGTTCATCGTGCGTTGATGCGGAACAGAAATGTTGGCTAAAAGCTGCGGGTGGGCACGCACTTTCCTAAATCTGAACCGGGTGTCAAAATCTATGTTTTGACTTCGCAGAATGGCTGCGGGAATCGCTCCAATATCTCGCAGAAAGAGGAAAATGAGTCGATATTGCCTAGAAACTACAAAACCAGCCAATCACGTTAAGTACGAATCAATATATTTTTTTAACCCAATCAGTCCTGCTCGAGTTCGCACGTCGGCCAATCAAATCTGCATACCACAGCGCCGTACTTTTAATCGGCCCCGGATCTGTACCGAATCTAGACATATATGTAGACAGAAAGTGGGTTGAAGAAACGTGCAGAAAAAGGGCGGGAATAAACGTCTGAGCCAATCAAAAGTCTGTGCGAGGGGGGTCCCTCCTCGCACAGAAATCGCTCCACTACTCGAAAGACGTGTGTATTGCGCTCATTTTGATCTATTAGTCGCGAAGAAATGTTGAGTTTCCGAGAAGTTGTGTTCATCTGAAAAAAATATCTTATTTTCATGGGATCCAACTTTTTAGATGTACTAAGTATTCGAATGCTGTGGCTGCAAAAAAAAATCGATGCTAACGAGTTGTATATTGTCGAAAACGTCGCGTGTAAAGCAATCGACTTAGAGTGTTTAACGCATTCAACGAGTAATTTTGGGTTTGAAATTTTGGATGTCCAGTTATGTCCGAAATTTTGATTGGTCAACTTCAAACGCGATTACCTCGATATTATCGAGTCGATAACTCTAAATGGTTAATTAGTACTACAGAAGTATAATTTTGTTTTGGGTGTCAAAAAAAAATTAAACGGTTTAAATGATGTGCTTGCATGCTTTTTATAGCTTCAAAGGTGCGAACAGAAAAAAAAAACGTTCTGCGGGAATGATATGCCTTGTGGTACTGGATACTTCTGCCAACCGAGCCTGGAGAAAGATATGAGTTTGCTGTGCCAACGGTTGGGATCAAATCAACACATGGCATAGCTCTTCAGACGAAATGGCAAGTAAACTGCTGGCTACAGTCAAGAGCGTGGCTCCAGCTGCTGGCCAGTATTTATGCCACTCGCTGATACGCAGAATCTCTTCATTTGTGTTTTTCGACCTCAGCGCCACCAATGTGTTGGCATCGACTATCGAGTGTTCCGGTGTTTCTCGCCTTGCTACATGTGACAAGACTCGGTGAGGCTGAAGCTCAGAGCACCTACGACACGTACTCGTACTACCTGTTGCGCGAGCAATGTGAAGGAACTCCGAACCGCGTGGACTCGTACGAATCCGGATTCTACGACCCGTACATGCAGTGCGACAACAAATGCAACGACAGCTCGTCGAGCTGGAAGTCGCACAACTCGGTGTGTGGCTCTACAGATTACAAAGAAGACATAGCGACGGCGTTCGGTAGTGCGCCCTACCTGCTGCAAGAGGCTTTTGAGAGTGACTGTGAAACCTTCCGCGGGGCTTCGGGTCTCCTCGCGTCGGGGGAATGCGAGCAGATCATCATGTACGTCGAAGAGTGGGGGTTCTCCACCTACGAGCACATTCAACTGGAAGCCAACGGCTCTCTGTCCGTCCGCTACTTCACGGATCAAGACTGCTCCACGCCGTTGAATGGGTCCGTTGTGCTCACTTTCCAGATCACCGCCGAGGATACGGATGTCGACCAATCCTTGCTCAACTCGAGCTCTTGTGATGCGAATGGGTATCGGTTCACCTACTTCGCGAGTTCAACAAGTAGCAGCGGCAGCGGCAGTGTCGATAACGTTACGAGTTCGAGCGGGTCCAACGGGACAACAAGCGGTTCGTTGTCATCCTCAACGTCTTCGGGGAGTAGTGTGGGTGTCATCGTGGGAATCGTCGGAGGAATTGTTGGGTTGCTGTTGGTTGTGGTCGGGTTGGTCTTCTATTGTCGTCGGCGCTCAACGAGAAAGAGCTCGGATGGCTACCTCGCGATGTTGTCACCTGGGAGCCACCAGCAGCGCACGTCAAGCCTTACAACGAATACTCTCGATCAAGGACTATTGGGTCAATCTGGATTGTGGACTGACGATGTGATCACGACGAAACGGATCCCCCGTCGCGACGTACGAATGAAGCAGCTTATCAGTCGTGGAGCGTACGGAGAAGTCTACGAAGGAATGTTTGAGGACACGCGCGTGGCGGTGAAGATGCTAGCGCCTGAAACTCGCAGCTCGATCCGACACGTCAATGGGTTTCTGGCGGAGGCGAAGCTTACTGCGTCCATGGATCACCCTCGCATCGTCGGCTTGATCGGCGTCGCGTGGAAATCGCTCTCGGACTTGTGTATCGTGCTCGAGTACATGGATGGCGGCGATCTACGAGCGCTCCTCGACAAGTATGCGAAATCCGACCAGCCTGTAGGCATCAACCGGCAGAAAGCCACCATCGCTCTGCACGTCTGCCATGCTCTGACCTACTTGCACTCGCTGTCAACGCCCGTGATCCACCGAGACCTCAAGTCTCGCAACATCCTGTTGACACGCGCTCTCGAAGCCAAATTGACCGACTTTGGGATCTCTAGGGAGCGGCTGGACCAAACGATGACAGCTGGAGTCGGGACGTCGCTGTGGATGGCACCTGAAGTGATGCTGGGCGAGCGCTATGACGACAAGGCCGACATGTTTTCGTTCGGAGTGGTGCTGTCCGAACTCGACGTGCACACACTGCCGTACGCTCAGGCGAAGGACGAGAACCGTGACTCGAATGGGAAGCGATTGCCGGACGCAGTGTTGCTGCAGCAAGTGGCGATGGGTCAACTGACCGTCGAGTTCTCGACATCGAGTCCGCCGTCCATCGTGGAACTTGGTAACGCGTGTGTGTCAGTGGACCCGAGAAATCGGCCAACAGCAGCGGAGGCTCTGTACAGAATTCACCTGGCATTGGCACAGGAATTGCAATAGACTAAAATTCACCTCTTCTTGGGCAACTCGGGGGTTGAAAGGTCAAGAATGACGCCCTCAAACAAACGTGTCGACTTTCACTACATCCAGCTGCGGCCTACATCACGAATTTCAGGTAACTTTGACGCAAAAGCTTATCGCGTGGTTAAATAAACTAAGGTTGCATTGTTGTCGTTAGGTTTGAACTCTCAGAAGTATGAACGCGAGCCTTGCTGTCCAACAACAAACCAGTCGCCATCCCTTTTTCCAGTAGAGTCACTGGTTGGTGTTTGTGCGGAACCAGTTGCGCTGCTCGCACTACTCCCCGTAAACACGGCGAGAGCGGCAGATCCGGCGCTGCTGAGCAAACTCGCCGCAGCCGAACGACTGGGTTTCGTCCAGAAGTCGTCGAATACAAAGCGGCACTCTTCGCCCGCTCCTAGCAGCAGGTGCATGACTCGATGGTGCTGCTCCACCTCCATGAAGCCAAGCAGACGCTGCAGACAGTAAAAGCCACGGGATTTCGGCAGTGCGGCCAATCCACTGACGCTGCCGCTACTACTCCGACGTCGACTGCGCTGAGTGAGGGGTCCCATTCGTCGGCTAACCGCATCGTCCGGACCTTCAACGTCCTCGTCATGACCGATGCGGTACCATTCGCACACTCGCGGCAAGTAAATTACGCGATTCACTTCGCCCAACCGCAGCTCGCGACTTAGAAATGCTGTGCACGTAGCATCCAGCTGATCGTTTAGCTTCCGACAACCATCGTAGACACGCATTATGCCTGTTGTCTTGGTGATGGCAGGGGAGCTGTTGATCTGAAGCACCAAACTCGTGCGCATGTCCGCAGCGTTAATTGCCAGCCCTGCTGGGATTGGCAGCGGGGTCTTCTTGACCACAGAGTGGCAGCTACTACTTGGGAACACTGGAGTCCAGGCCACGCCCAGAACGGTTCTGCACAAACCATTGATAGCGTCTCCACCTCCGATGGCGAGATCCATCAGCGCGTTCTGGGACAAGCTCCGCTTGATGCTGGACGCCTCCAACGAAACTGGAACGGGGCAGCGCAAGATCACTCGCTGGATATCTGCAAGTGTGAATCTCACGGACTCGAGACCTCCATCAACGCGCACGAGGTAGCACGGCACGGTTTGTAGCAACTTCCACTGTTCGTGCGACTGTGGGTGGCCGAAGACGAGCACTGCGTGGATGAACAGCGTGTGGTACAAGTTGAGCCCTAGCGCAAACCTGTCCTCGCTCGACATCTCGGACGCCACCTTGTCCAGGTCAATGCCGTTTAGCTGTTCCACCTTGTCGAGAAAACTGAGGACGGTGGCTCTGTTGATACGCAGCCTTGCCGCCGACTCACCGAGCGCAAACACCTTCAGTCCAGCCTCCAAACTCTCCCGGACCAAGCTGAACGTCTCCAGCGATTTCGACGATGCGGTTTCCACGAACCGGGAGCTGCGTTGGTTGAGGCACACAGGTTGGCTCTGCGAGCTCAACGTCATCGGCGAGAAGAGAGGCGACGCAGCAACAGCGTCGGTCCTTGCTCCTGTCGCTACCAAAGACTGCACGTTGAGGTCGCAGTCGTCGATGGTGAGAGGTTGCAGCGATGCAACAAGCCGATCACGCTCCTCGGATGTCTCCACGAACAGCGTGATAATCTCCAGCACAAGGTGAATCTCAACGCAGAACCACCGCGACACTGCGCCGTCTTCATGGTGCGCATTCGTCGGCTTGTTGCCATTGAGCAAGCGCACACGGTCGACGCTGCGCACGTTCAGCACATTGGTGACGGGCACGCTCAGAGTCGGAGAGACCGAGAACGACCGGAAAAAATGCAGGTGGTCTGCAGACACGATGAACCATTCCTGGCGGAGAAGCGGTGTCGTCCCGTCCCCAGCGCCGTGAAGTCGATAGATTCCCGCCTCGCATACGACGTTCATAGCGAGGTGCTGGGCCTCGTTTATCGCTATTCCAATGGCTCGGTAGCTTGGCACGGCTGGCAACCGCGAGGGCGACATGAGGCACTTGTAGAGCGTGGCTTTCTCGAGCTGGTTCTGGTAGCAGCGTTGCGGCTGCCTCCAGCGTCGTCGTCCTTGGCACGGCGTCGAAGCAACTTGCTCGAGCACGTTGGCTACGGCCGATGTTTCAAGCTCAATCTGCTCGTAGCGGTACTCGCGGGACTCCACCGTCAGTCTCTGGAAGTCCACGGGCTCATCAACTTGTGCTTCGTCCTGTTCTTCATCGTCGGCGATGCCAGTCTCGCGCTCGGTCTCTTTCCTGTCAAGTTGATGCTCCAGTCGTAGAAGCAGCAGCGCGTTCTTGATCGTCGTAGCGCTGCGCATCACCGAGCGTCGAACTTGCTTCGAGGTGTCCACCACCTCCAGCAGATACCCCACTTTGCGTCGCCCAGCCACGCGGTCCACAAACTCGACCCACACATCCAGCGAGAAGTCCAATTGACCCAGTGCGCGCGAGTGTTCGGCAATGCGGCGACAAGCCTCCACATGAGCCAACGGGACCCCTCCTCGTTGAGCTTTCCCACTCCACAGCGCGATAGGCGAGCCGACGTCGAATTCAGGCACGTAGTTCTCCCGAGGCAGCGAGATGCGCAAGCGTTGCGCCTCCGTCTGCAGCTCTCCGACGTCTTGACGCTGCACCGACAAGCAAAAGAAGTAGCGCTTGTGTTCGGGCGAATGCTTCTGAGCCTGCGTCACCAGATACGCCGCCAGGTGCACAGGAGCGACGAGCGGAGTCCACCTGAGCAGCGCCATGGCGATGCACTTCGACTTGAAGCCCAATAGCTCCGTCCCCAGCGTGTACATCTTCCCCACTGCGAAGCTGTTGACCTGCCGCTTGAGCTCCCAGGACAGCATGGGGACTGCAACATGCGGCAGTTCGTCATCCCCACCACTTGACAAGTGGACGCCACTTGAGGACCCCCAGAGCTTGTGCAGCACGGCAAGCAGCGCCGTCACCGCCCAGTGCGAGTCCTGCTCTGGCAGCTCCAGCGCCACGAACAACTTGCTGTGGGGCGGCACGTTCCTCGTGAATCGGCCCTGCAGCTGTAGCTCGAAGGGTTTCAGTGCTAACGTCAGTCGCACGTGACCCTGGAACAGCTGCGTGTCCACTTCAACTTGACGCGACTGGTCGTCCACCGGCGTCCTCTGAAGGGTCCTTTCGTCCACCAGAACCAGCTGGCGACCAATAGTCGTCCATCGACGTCGGCAGCTGTCCAGTGTGTCACGAAGGTGGACAGCTGCGAGCCCCAACCCCAGCAGCAGCCACAGCCACTTGGCCAGCGTCACGTCCCCACTCGGGAACAGCAGCCGCGTCATGGGCCGGAAGCAGGCCACCAGAGCCAGCGAGGCCGCCAGCGTCCGCCTCTGCCGTCGAAGCGCGTCATCTTGAGCCGCCATCGTAACAAGAGGGGGATAAATAGCTGCTTGGGCTGCAGACTGACGTTTTGGAACTGAAGCGGGCGGTGAATGAGGCAAATGAGGTCCGCCACCGTTGTGCAGAGACCGTTGCGTCAGTGTCGAGGGGGGAATTATATCGTGGTTGAGAGAGGAATACGAGGCGGAAATAGCAAGAGTGGGGATAGGAAAGACGAGTGAATTCGGTTGAGTACGACGGATTAGCGACTCGAGGTCGATGGATTAGAAAACGTTGCGTGCGTCTGGCGGCTATTTCCGTCATCGGTGCTGGAAATAGACGGGAAGCGGATCTGCACGCTGATTGGCGAAAAAGAAGCTCATAGTTGGTGGACGACACACAACTCTTTTCACAAGTCGCAGATGCATGCCACTTCAAGTGACTCCACTTGGCTCCACTTGATCGATGCGCTTTGGGTTTCATTGGATTTTATCTCTGCGGGGCTGGACCGGTTGACAATTCCTACCATCGACTTCAACAATACCGGTAATGAACGGACACTCATGGCAAGTTTTCAGTTGCTTCGAGCCTTTGTATGCACCCACAGAATCGATTCTGCTCGACGATCACCAAGCTACGATGCTGCTGTTATCGTTTTTTGTGCTCGCGGAGCTGCTCTCGCATGTGGCAGGCTCAAGTTTGTTCAAGGTGTGGATCTACTACGCGGGGAATGCGTGCGACGGGACGCCCTACAACACGTACGCGGAAAGCGACATCAGCTGCACCATCGCGTCGTGCTTCGAGGACGGGAACACGAGCGCTTCTGGTGTCGGCGTGGCGTCCGTTGACTGCACTTCGGACTACAAGACAAGCGCACGTGACGCCTTCGGTAGTTCACCATACATTTTCGTAGAGGCCTTCAGTGATCCCTCTTGCCAGACGCTCTCATACGCTCAAGGTTTCTTCGCCTCGGGCAATTGTGAGGGGTCTCCCAACCTGAATTCGAGTGAAGCTGCTCATGTTATCGCCAAGCTGCAGTCGGACGGATCAGCGATATTGCAGTACTATCACCACTCCACGTGCGATAGCAGCTACTTGTACGCCACCTACTCGGCGAGTGTGGACGTCCTCGGCACACACGAATGCGATGAGAATTGGAGCAAATGGTACTACGTCGATGGCGACGACAGCTTCCACCCGAGCACCAGCAGTTCTGCCTCGCCCAGTATCGATGAAGATACGACAACCGACCACAGCGATGGAATCAAGACGTCAACTGTCGTCGGTATCGTAGTCGGAGGGGGTCTAGTCCTCGTTCTGGTTGGATTGGGCTATTGCTGCTGCAGTCGACGGTCTACCGCGAAACTTCCAGCCGAGTCTGAGACGCAGCAGCTCCCCACCGCTAGTCTTCAGACAAGAGACACGACTTCACTCGACATTGCTTCGTGCGGTCAAACCGGTCTATGGAACGATGATACCATCACTGCGAAGCGGATCCCTCGCGACAAAGTTCGCGTTAAGAAACTCATCAGTCGAGGAGCGTTTGGGGAGGTGTACGAAGGTGTGTTCAATGGGAAGAGTGTGGCGATCAAGATGCTTCTCCCGGAAACGAGAGCACAGCTTCAGCATGTGAACGACTTCTTGGGTGAGGCGAAGATGACGGCGTCAATGGATCACCCACACGTCGTGAGTTTCGTCGGAGTCGCGTGGGACGCACTCTCCGACGTTTGCGTCGTGCTCGAGTTTATGGACGGTGAAGACCTGCGTGTACTTTTGAGCAAGTACGAAGAATCACGACGTCCTGTCGGTTTCGACGCGCAGAAGACCACGATTGCGCTCCACGTCTGCCACGCATTGACATATCTCCATTCACTTATGCCGCCAGTTATTCATCGAGACCTCAAATCTCGCAACATTCTGTTGAATCGCGCTATGGAAGCCAAGATCACGGACTTCGGTATCTCAAGGGAGCGACTCGACCAAACAATGACGGCAGGTGTGGGCACATCGCTGTGGATGGCGCCTGAGGTGATGCTGGGCGAGAGGTACGACGTGAAAGCGGACATGTTCTCATTCGGTGTGGTACTGTCGGAGCTGGACGTGCACACGCTGCCGTACACCCAAGCAAAGGAGCAAACTCGCGATTTAAATGGAAGGCGACAGCCCGATGCCGCCATTTTGCAACAAGTGGCGATGGGCACACTGCGTGTTGAATTCTCAGATACCTGTCTGCGCAGTATTGTGGAACTAGGGCACGCGTGTATATCCTTGAATCCAAGCGACCGACCAACCGCGGCTGAAGCGTTATACAGACTGCAGATGATCATGGCCCGGGAAATGGCGTGAGGCTTATTGTTGATCAGCAAATTTGTGCTTCTAGCTATTATTTTTTTTCCACGTGCCGCTGCTGAGCTGCTTCTCGTGGCTGAAACCAGTTGACTTCAAAAGAAGTGGGGCCTCTAATGGACAGATATCATCACTGCGAGTAGACACGACACCAGCAAGTTTCCATGCACGTCAGCATTAGCTAAAACTTAACCAAATGCGGCCATAATCGGTGAATCTACATCAGCTGAGAGTTAGAACTACAAGTACGTTGTACTTTGAAAATCCGAGAGCTCTTCCTTGGCTTCTGCGGCAGTATCTTTACACCCGTCTAAGTGTAATATGCTCCATGGTTCTGGAGCCTTGACATTGGTAGTCGCAAACTTCACGGTACGAGACGTGAAGTCGTCATCACGCGTGGTTTTCACAACTGCGAGATAGATACGACACTTGATCTGATCATACCCCAACCGACCTACCGATACAAGCTTGTATCCATCCATTCATGACTCGACGGCAATCAGAAGATGCCACTTCCGTTCAGTACGCGTGACTACCGGTACGTTGGTTTTTCTGTTCGTAGATACGCTCCACCACGCTCACCAGCTCCTTCCATTGCTGGACTTGCTTCCGTCTTCGCACGGCCGTCATGGGTAGTCACGTTCATCTTCTTCTGCTGTTGGTGGTTCAAGCCGCTGCTACCTGGACGGGCGTAGCAGCGACAATGTACCAGATTCGAGCTTGGTATTCGGGAATAACCTGTGACGGCACTCCTTACGATGTGTTCATTTCCGAGTCGTCAACCTGCTCAACGAACGTCTCGTGCTCGACGGACGACACCACCGGGGCCTCGCACGTTGCGTCGTTATCCACAGTCTGCACCACGGACTACATGGCTGCTGCGAAAGAGCTTTTTGGAGACTCCCCGTACCTTCTTCTCGAATCCTACACGGGTCTGGACTGCAAGACTTTCGGATATGCTGAAGGCTTTTTCGCTTCAGGCAATTGCGAGGGATCGTCCGGGTTTTCGGCATTCTCCATCGCCACAATTGAGAACAACGGATCTGCTTCGGTTCGGTCATATAACGCCTCCATGTGCCCGGATTCGAGCTTCCTCTACTCGCTCGAAGCCGATGCAGACGCCCTGAGCAGCCATTCGTGCGTTGACTACTTCTACAAATGGTTCTCGAGCAACGACGTCACCAGTGTAGCCTCGTCCGGAAGTACCATCGACGTCAATACTGTAACATCAGCACCGACATCTTCACCGGCACCCACTCCCACACCTTCTCCATCGCCTACACTTAGTACGGCAGCGATCATTGGTATCGGAACCGGAGTTTTTTTCGTGGTTGTAGTGATCGTGGTGGCGATATTCTGCTGCAAACGACGTGTCCAAGCTAAGTCGACAGACAGCCATTTGCAACCTACAGCCAGTCTTGAATCCGCCCCATTTGCCGGGACGATGCCGTATCGAGAGACAACGGGACTCTGGCATGACGACATCATTGTGGCCAAACGGATTCCGCGAGACAAAGTCCAAATCAAGTCACTTCTCAGTCAAGGCGCCTACGGTGAAGTGTCCTTCGGTCATTTCAATGGTCTTCCCGTTGCCGTCAAGATGCTACTGCCGGCCACGCGTACCAACCTGCAGCACGTGAACGAGTTCCTGGCCGAAGCCAAAATGATCGCCTCTATGGACCACCCGCACATCGTGTCGTTCATCGGCGTCGCGTGGGACTCGCTGTCGGATTTGTGCGTTGTGCTCGAATTCATGGACGGCGGAGACCTACGCTCGCTACTCAATGAATACGAGGAAAAGCGTCACCCCGTTGGCTTCAATCGACAGAAAGTTGTGATCGCACTGCAGGTGTGCCACGCACTCGCGTACTTGCACTCGCTCATGCCGCCCGTGATTCACCGGGACCTCAAGTCTCGCAACGTGCTGCTGAACCGAGCGATGGAAGCCAAGTTGTCGGATTTTGGCATTTCGCGAGAACGAATGGAGCGAACTATGACCGCAGGGGTGGGGACGTCATTGTGGATGGCCCCCGAAGTGATGTTGGGCGAGTGGTATGACGACAAGGCCGACATGTTTTCGTTTGGCGTGCTGCTATCGGAGCTGGACGTGCACACGCTTCCGTACGCGAACGCGAAAAAGAGGACTCGAGACTCGTACGGACGCCAGTTGCCCGAAACAGTGTTGCTGCAGCAGATAGCGGCGGGGAACTTGTGTGTGGAGTTTTCGGTAGCAGGACCGCAGTCGATTACTCAATTGGGATATGCCTGCGTATCGGTTGAGCCGAGCTTACGACCGTCAGCAGCTGAAGTATTGTACAGGCTTCAGACGACACTCACGCACGAGCTGTGAAGAGTAAGTAGGGCAAAAAGTAGGTGTGTGTAGAACAGCAGATTCAATCTGCAATTTAAGGATTTAAGGCGATTAACGTAATGTTTCCAAAGTACAGTATATTGGTTGGGCTTCAGTCGAAGTCGTGAATGGTGGTCGATACCCCATAAAACATCGCAACAATCAGTCACTCAACAACTACATGTAGCTCGAAAAGTCTTGGATTCAATGACCACGTTTTGTTTTCGCCACCTCGAGAAAATTGGTGACACTCGTCAGTTCAAGGTGATACATGCGTTTGCTGAATTTCGAATGCTCCAAAAAGGAGACGGAGGTTGGGATCCGACCATGGACAATGTTCTACTGTACATGTAAATCATGAACGGTGGGTACCATCCCTCCCGCGCAGTTTCCAAAAGGTCGATGGCAAGCACAGATGTAGGCACTGCACCGCTGGAATTGGTCGGTCAGTTCCTGGATGGCAACCTTTAGGGACGAGTCAGCGACAGCATCAACCGCTCGTTGTCAAAGAATTTCAGTGAGAAGTTCATGGCGAGAGACTCGTCTTCATCACTCGTGGTCACAATTGCAAGCACACTCCGGAGTGGTCCGTTCACCAAGAAACACTGCAATTGGCGGTCGACCACGTTGGTCGGGGAAAACGAGTACTTCTCTGTCCCACCAGAGTATGCAGTAAATTTTTAAGCATCGATATCTTGCGAAGTAGTGGTCGGATTAGATAGAGGAAAACAGCATTGTATAGCTCGCAACGATTGCTTCGTCCTCTAATTTTTTCAGATCGCCAAGACCAATATTGACGGGGATACGATGAGATCAGTGCCGCCCTGTGCCAGTGGTGATCACGTTTTCCTCCGTAGTTCATCGAGTATTCATTATTGTTGTGATGTAAAAGTATGTGCGTATTCGTCGTCATCTTGCGCACTCAGATAAATTGGTACGGTCCCTGTAAGGGCTGATTTAGAACCGTGACGAGGCTGTTTTATTTGGGTTCGTTGAGCCTAATTTATATCCAATAATGAACGACTAGCCACAAATCCTAAGATTTAGCAGATCTATACCCACATTTTATTAAATGGCTACAAACTCAAATCCTAAGATTTAGCTGATCTGTACCCAACAGGGCAGTCACATTGGAGCGGTTCTTCCACAGCGTCCACGCCGTCCGTGACTTGATAGGAAACGCCTCAACAGCGGCCGCAACCGCTGCTGAGGCGCCTACTCCTAGAGCTGCCTGGTCAACGAAGAAAAGGGCATCAGCTACTTTAGTCTCGACAGACAGGTCGCTTGTTCCGCAGGTACGCCGAAAGCATGAGTGGTGCGCTGTGATTTAGAGGTTGGCAAGCTCAGATTTAAAGGATACAATTTCTACCAATCAAAATATATGTGTGGTCCACATCGAATACATCGGGTTGCAATCCGAGGATTCTACTGCATATTCTGGTGGGACAGAGAAGTATGATAGTATACACAGTTGTTTGAATGCTTCGTTTCATATAGCACACTAACATGAACGCGAGAAAGCTAAGACTAAAAAAACGGCTAGCTGCTTGAATATTGCCGCTCCAGTGCTGCAGCTCGATCCAACACCAAGTCAACCGCCTTTTCCATTTTGGAAGCTTCCAGCATTTTTGCAATGGTGTGAAGCTTTTGGATATGCCCAGGCTGTGTTGCAGCGATCAATCCGGCCTTTAGCTGGGCATCTGCTTCCATTTGTTTTCCTTCATGCAGTAGTATCATTGCCGCATTTACATGCAGATCGGTCTCCTCGGGATACAGCGCGATGCCCTTCCGCAACATTTCCAAGGCCTTCTCCACTTCTCCTTTCTTCCTGAAGCACACTCCCAACATGTTGTAGATTGACGACGCTTCTACAAGTAATTCGGGGTCCACTTTTCGGTCGCGAATCACTTCGTTCGCCACCTCAGTCATGCGGAAGAAGCGGATAGCCGTGTCTAGATCTCCGCTTTCAAAGGCGATGCTGCCTCGATTGTAGAAATGGGTGGGATATATGCTCTGATGGTCGATGGCGTGGTCGAGAAATTTTGTTGCAATTGCAGTCGATTCACTGCCCAGAAAGTCCTCGAGTGAAGGCTCGCCGAACGATAGTTGTAGTCGTGTCTTCATCCAATGTCTGTGAAGCTCTCCGCCTACAAAACCCGGAGCGTGGAAGTGATTTGGGGCAAGTATAGCAGACTTGTAGAGGTGGCGTATTCCGTGCAAGAAGAGATCTTCGTCGTGATTGTTTCTGGCTGCGAGAGTAACGAAAGCAAGTCCAGCATTCGTCTGACTTTCGATATGCTTCGGTACCATTCCTATCGCGACCCGCAGGTATTCAAGAGCTTTGTCCGGATCTGGGTTTAGCAGGTTCTTTGCTTCGTTAGACAGAACTTTCACGTTCGTAGGCAGTACTTTCACCGCCGCCTTGAAGAGCATCTCCTCGCTTACCCAGTCGGCATTTCGTAGGTGACTGCGGTAACACCCTACAGCAACCAGCAGCGCGCCACAAGTAAGCACCAAACGTTTTGCAGAACTGAATAAGGTATACGTTGACCCAGTCGGGTTGAGATTATCGCGGCGTCCAGGGATGCGAGAAGGTTGGATAGTGTACTTGTCTGCAATCGAGAGTGTGTAGTCGATAACACAGCCAACAAGAAGACAAAATCCAACGCTAGGGAAGTAAAGCAGTCTCTCAGCCACCACCGTTCCCACCGGGAAAATAATATTTGAGGCTGGGACGAACGGGATCACGCCAAACGCGATACTCATCATCAACAGCGACGACGGCGGTGTCTTGCTGGATCCGCATAGCTGCAGCACAGCACTCCGTAGGCCAATCAGCACTACTGCGTACGCGAGCAATGTGTAGACATTGCGTGGGTCAGTCACACTCTCAATCACTGGAATAGTGTTGTACCCGTAGTCAAACGAAAGCCATCGTGGCCACACCAATTTCCACAGATACCATGCATGGAGATGCGCATACGACAACGTCCTCGTGAGCCTGCTTTCTTGCACCACGACATTGTTCGCAAGGATATTCCACTCCATCTGACGATGCTCCCCGTTAATCCAGACCCGCACCAGCGCCGCCAGTATCCCCACACCCACCACAACAGCAATCCTCCGCTTCATCGATTGGATCCCACCATTAACACTCTGGTAATTGTGAATCCGCAGCAGATCGTACACCACGAGCAGTGCGAAGTTCGTGAAGCCGAGCTCTTTGCACAACCCAGCCGCAACCGTCAGCACAAGCGCCAACGCCACAGCCCCCCACTTCGTGTCCCCTTCTCCCGCCCCTCTAGCATACGCCAAGAACGCTAAAAGACACAACGAAGTACACAGCAAGTCCGCTCGTCCGACAATGCTTGCAACTGCATCGCAGTGAATCGGGTGCACTGCAAAGAGCAGCCCCGCCGTCACGGAGCCCACAAGGCTCCCACCTTGTCCCCCATTTGCAGCCTTCACCCTCCCATTGGCAGCAGTTGGGGACGCGTCTTGTGGGTTCTCTGTGGCTTTATCCTCCCCCAGACGACGCTCGTGCTGCTGGAACAGCTCGTCCGCCACCTTCCACACGAGCACCGAGCACAGGGCGTGCACCAGGGCGTTGGTGAAGTGGTAGAACCAGGCGCTGTGCCCCCCAGCCACCAGGAAGTTGAGGCGGAAGCTGAGCACCGTCAGCGGGCGGTAGCTCTTGTGGCTGTGCGTGGAGCGGATGTGCGTGCCCCAGAAGTCGTGACGGAAGACGTCGAGCAGGCCGCTGCTCTGCGCGTCCGCGTTGGACAGCACGGCGGAGCGGTCGTCCCACACGAAGCCGTTGGCGTTGGCGGTCCACGCGGTCAGCAGCGCGGCCAGGAAGACCAGAAGGGCCGATGCCTCGCGTGGCGACACGTCCAGCAGCATTGACACACACCAAAGATCTTTGTACGTTGAAGCGAAGAGGGCTTGTATTGTGAGAGATTGGTGTGGCCCACGTAGGTGATACGGGATTGGGTGAAAACGAATTGCACTTTTCGGCCAGTGAGCGAGGGGAATACTTGCGCAGAGAGGAGCCATTGGCGTCGCGTTTTTATAGCTGCGTGCAGGACCTCTCGACGCAAGCAACATGGATTGACGAGAGTGAATCGGATATTACAGGCTCATGTGGTAGTAAAACCTAATCATATGTATGCGAGATGACAGGGTAGGTTGTGTTGACAGGTGAGAGTTCCTTTTTCTGGGCGAGGGGGCGTCGTCCCCATGTGTCGTGTCTATCTAGCACTGTCACTGTTATTATGGTGGGTCGCCGTGCGCCTCACGTTTCTGCCATCCGTCCCTCGGGTTCTGACGGTCCACAACAGCGGCGGACGGCCCGGCGCCTCTCGTTACTCAGTCAGCAACAAGACCCCAGCAGAGCAGCTCAGTCTCCCCCCTCCTCACGCAATGATCTCCCCCCTGAAGGACATCGTGATCGCCACCGTGCTCGGCGTGGCCGCCGGCACCGTCTGGAACAACTGGAAGGACGGCGAGATGGACCGCATCAGCCGATTCTACAAGTGGTACGACGCCCAGGAGGCCCAGAAGAACGCCCACGCCGACGACTAAGCGCTCAGAGGAGGCCCCCGTCTTGTGTGGTGGAGTGAGTGGCGCTGCGCTCGCCCTCGGCAGACGCCAACCGGACGCCATCAGATGCAGCAACAGGGACGTACGACAGTCAACCAACCTACTTACGTCACTAGTGCTACAGCGCAGCGTCCCCGAGCGGAGCTTCATGGAGACGAGTGAGATTAATGCAGAGACCATAAGGAAGGAAACAAAATGAAAAAATCAAGAAAAATGAGGAAGACGACAGCAAAAAACTCACGATCGAACTTCTTACAGACAGAAAGAGAGAGTGAACTTTGAGAACATTAGTTTTATGCCATCATGAGGGTGTATTTATCTTCTTGTCTCCCTCCATGCTGTCATATTATCGTTGGTGTCCACCACACCAGTTTCATCCTTGCGTCCTTCGAGCGTCCCACTTCCGCATTATGCGGCTGTACGTGCACTTGGAGCCGGCGGAGGAGGCGCTGGCGTGGACTAAGCGGCTGAATCTGCCGCCCGTGGGGGACGCCAGCGCGTGTCCGTCCGTGCGCTCGGTCCTGCGCTGCTTCCTGTCCGCCTACGCGTCCAAATTCCGTCTCCAATGCGTTCCAAGCGTCGACAGCTTCGATGTCTTCGTGGAAATGAACCAGAACGCGGCCTCTCGCCGTCTCCTGCCGTGTCTGGACGTGTCTGTGGCTGCTGCAGGCAATACCGAGACCCATTCAGTGCTGAACAGCCGAGAAACGTGCGACTTTGAGCTCGTGGCGGTGCCCCGAGAGCCCCAGAGGCCCGTGCTGGGCCCTGAGCCGCCTCCGAGCAAGAAAAAGTGTCCAGTCCATGCAGGAACCAGCTCCGAAGACGGCCGAGAGCCGAAGCTCCGAGCGGCGCTGCAGCTGGCAGCCAATCACATGCAGCAGAGCAAGTTCCGGGCTGCTAGGGACGTCTACAGCCACGTGGTGCTGGCTGAGGACGCGCTGAACCCCGAGGCTTTAGTGGCATTAGGAGACATTTTAGTGGCCAATGGGCGACGAGATGAAGCAGTGGACAAGTTCTTCTCCAAGTGCTGGAAGGCCCATGGAGGTGCAGAGAGTGAGTGCAAGGCACACGCCAGATTGGCTTTTACCAGTGCATTGAGGCTGGCGGAGTGTTACGTGGAGATGGAGAAGTTTCGGAAGGCGGTGGAGGTTCTGGACGAGCTGCAGACGTTCGTGAGGGTGAACAGTGGGAAGCTGGTGGAAGGAGAGGGCAGACACAAGGCCTTCTTCCGTGACGCGGACGAACGCTTGTGGATGGAGGAGCAGATGGACGTGTTGAAAGCGCAGGCGTTGTATGCTATGAAGAGACCGGATGAACAGGAGGAGGCTATCTCGTTGGTCATGCACTTGCTGCCGGATCTGCAGGCGCCGACGCTGAATTTGGACGCGTTGTTGGTTTATGCTAAGATTGCACATGATAGAGGAAAGAAGAGCGAGGCGCTGAGCATGGCGCTGCGCGTGCTGGTGGGGAGATCTAATGATCGAGGAGTGAAGAAGACCCTTGTGGCTTTCCTGAAAGACTCGAGCTCCATGCAACGTCTGCAGGATGCGGTGCCTACGACCAGCGCGTCAGCTGGAGCGGCTTACGCGTTTATTGCAACGATTCTGAAGGACTTTGGCGCAGTGGAGAAAAGCATTGTATGCTTTCAACAGGCGCAGCTCAGCGATCCGCATAGTGCGTCTTATGCCCTCAATCATGCACATGCGCTGGAAGTTTGTTGTCGCTACGCCGAAGCTTACGATGTTTTGGTTTCCTTTTTTCGGGCTAATCGCACGCTAAGTGTGGGGAGTGGCGATGCTGGCGCTGCAAAGCTGCTCGCGGGGTCATTCGCTGAGATTCTCGACCACTTGAATGCCTGGGGCAACCGTCATGAAAGCAATTCTACGTCACTCGATGAATCGTCAAGAAGTGGTGTCTCACCCGTTGAGTGGGTGTCTGGACCTGAAGGGTACGCGAAGGTGACTCCAGAATCTGGTTCAAGCGTACCAACGGTAGATGTAGCGCCTTTGAGTCTCCGCACCGCGCAAGCCAACAAGAAGGCACATTTGTCGGAGGCAGAGCTCGATCTACTGGCTTGCTATTTCACCGTTGTAAAAATACTGTTTGTGAGCGGGCGATTGTCCGTGTTGCCGCCTCTGATTCGAGTGCTGGAGCCGCTCCGTCTTGGACGCGAGCTGCACCACACGATAATCCGTAACGAGCAAGCCTACTACGCCTGTATCGCACAGCTTCTCTCCATCGAAGCAGCTCTCGAGCTGAAGCCGCCTCTATCCACCCCCGAAACCGCGACGAATGACATCTACGTATGCGGTGATTCACATACGCTCGCGACGGCGTGGCGTAGGATTCAAGTCGCCAACGAATCTACATTATTACGTCCGGCGCTGGTTACAGGGTTGAAGCACTGGCACCTTCGGAAGGAGTCGACATTCTACCCGAAACTCAATTTTTGGCGTGTCATCGCGAATATTCCCAGCCGATCCCGAGTTATCTTCTTGTTTGGAGAAATCGACTGTCGAGAGGGAATTCTAGATGCTGTTGAGAAGTGCAAGTACGAGGTAAGCCCGTGAAGTCGACTATGAGAGATATGCTGCTATGATCTGATGAGTATGTTTTTTTTTTGCCTTGTAGTCCATCAAGGAAGGAATGGAGCACACAATCGCTATTTTCATGGAGGCACTAGCGGACGTGGTAGGTAAGTACGAGTTTGAGGCCTACATTCACCCGGTGGTGCCGGTCCTCGACGAGACACGCGCCCTGGTGATTCAGTACAACCAGCTCTTTCGGAAGCACGTTGCGCAAAGCACAATCTGCAAGTGAGTCACAAAGTTTGCTGCAAGAACTGCGGTGCAAGGCAATTCAAGCTGACAATAGGATTGTGGTTCATTTTGCAGGTGGCTGGACTTCTTCGACGATTTAGTGTGTGACGACCCACCCAAGGTAAACAACAGCTGCATCCAAACTAGTACCAGCTGACTTTGCTAATTTCACTTTGTCGCATTGGTAGCTTCGTCCAGATCTACGGCTCGATGGTACTCATTTGCATCCAGCGTATCTAGTGAACCTGGAGAAAGCCCTCAACAAACAGTGTCATGCAAGTTCTTGAGTCGTAAAGGAAACACTGAGATGCTATCCAGTCATACTTGGTTGCGAGAGTTATGGTGATGGCAACAAGGATCAAACGTCAAGGCGATCAATACTACAGATCCTGTGATAAGATGACTTGGAGTCGATACAGCGCTTCTGCTGCTGTTGGCCGGTCCTCAGGATTTACAGCAACACAAGCTAATCCCAGCTCAACGACTGAAGGAGGGCTCGACCCCGAGAACTCGACACGCTCGACGCCTGTTGTGATTTTCTGTAGCAGAGATGCGTCCGTCATTGGACGTCCACAGTTGTCCTGACTTCGCTGTTTCGCCTGGGTGTACGGCAATGTGTGATTATCAAGCTCCGATAACACCACGCCGAAGGAGAATATGTCTGCCTTCACGTCGTAGCGCTCTCCAAGCATTACTTCCGGTGCCATCCACAAGGAGGTACCGACACCAGCCGTCATCGTTTGGTCGAGTCGCTCACGAGAAATGCCAAAATCAGTCACCTTCGCGTCCACGTTCCGGTCGAGAAGGATGTTCCGTGATTTCAGGTCTCGATGGATGACGGGGGGCATGAGTGAATGAAGATACGTAAGCGCGTGGCAGACCTGCAAGGCGATGGTTGCCTTCTTGTGGTCAAACCCGACTGGGCGCTTTAACCCCTCGTATTTATTCAGCAAAGTGCGAAGATCACCGCCGTTCATCAATTCGAGAACAACGCAGAGATCCGAGAGCGAGTCCCACGAGACGCCAATGAGCTTTACGATGCGAGGGTGATCCATTGACGCGGTCATTTTGGCCTCGGCAAGAAAGTCTGTAACGTGAGGAAGACTGCATCGAGTGGACGGAATCAGCATCTTGATGGCAACAGGATGGCGATTAAATCGTCCAGAGTACACCTCGCCGTAGGCACCACGACTGATGAGATTTTTTACTTGGATCTTGTCACGAGGAATGCGCTTGGCGACAATGACATCGTCGTTCCACAGACCAGTCTGGCTGCCTACGGCTGCCTCAAGTGAAGCCGCGTCGCCAGACGAGATCGTAGACGACAATTTGTCCCCACGCTTCTCCTTTAGTCGACGCCGGTACAATACGAAGACCCCAATGCCAATGACCAGAACTGCAACGCTACCACACACGACCCCAACCATCGCTCCAGTGCTCAGACCACTATCGTCACTGTCGTTGCTGCTGTACCATTTGTACGTCATTCCATCGTAGTACTCGGGGCCGTAAAAATCGTACAAGGCGATGCCGGAGTCAATGGTCAAGCAGGTGTGGCGTTCCAATTGATCTTTGGCGGCATCAACCGTCACACTGTCATGCGAGCAGGAGCTGTCTGCTGCCGATGACGACCCGTCCAAGTTCTGGAAAATTTGTATCGAGGCCGTTCCGATGTCTTCAATGCTGCTTTTGAAGTAGTTGTCGTCGGTCAAGGCCCCTCCGGTGCAGTTGTCCGTCACGAGAAACCCAACGGCGTATACGAATGTGTTGCACGTGTCGTCGGAGAAGACCTCCTGGATGATGTACTCCGAGCCTGCAAACGCGTCGCGCATGGCCTGCAAATAGTCGGTAGAGCACTGCGTTGTGAATCTTTCGCCGGCGCCTTCGCCTTCAGAGCTGCCGTTTTCAAAGCAAGTCTCGTCCTTGCAGTCGCCGTTTTGTTTCGCGTAGACGGCGTATGGTGCTCTGCTATCGCAGTCCCTGCCGATGTAACTCGCCACGATTGAGTGCATCGTCGCGTGAGCTGGAATCCATAGTGACTGGGCGAGTATGACGAGGAGAAGTATCAGGTGAGTCATTCGTCACGCTTGAGATGGAAACACGTTGCGAGTTGAGGTCAAAACGAGAAATGAAGTTGAAGCTAGGTAGGAAGATGAAGTTCCGCCTCAAGCTTCGCTCTTCTTGAAAGGCTAATGGGTTCACTTGCAAAATGAGATGCCGCGTTGATAGTGGTTGGCTTTTGGGTGAAGAACTGGTGATGCGGCTCGACAAAGTTAATGTTGGCGATTGCTCGTAGCCATGGTTAGCGTACCCGAGGTAAGCATTCCATATTCCTTGGCGAGGAATTAACCGTTGGCCATACCAGGATTTTCTACTGAAAAGCAGGCCAAGGCTTGGCCCTGCCACAGTAACTAACATTTGACGGAAACTACCGAAGGTCGTGCGTTAATAGCGCGAATTTTGACAAGCCAAGAACTAATTCGCAGCATTTGAGCTGTTCCCAACCAATCCTACTCAAGTCGCTAGTTCCTGCGCTATAATGACTTGAATCCGGTACAACGCTTCCGCTGCACTCGGACGAGCACTCGGCTCGACCGCCACGCACGCGTACCCCAACTCCACGATAGCAGGCGGACTCAACTCTGAAAATTCCACTCGCGCGACACCCGTCGTGATTTTCTGCAGGAGCGCTGCATCCGCGAGCTGCCGCCCACTCGTGTCCAAGCTTCGCTGCTTCGCTTGCGCGTACGGAAGCGTGTGCACATCCAGCTCGGACAGCACCACTCCGAACGAAAACATGTCGGCCTTGTCGTCGTATTTCTCCCCCATCATCACCTCAGGAGCCATCCACAACGACGTACCGACACCCGCCGTCATCGTTTGGTCCAGTCTTTCTCTCGAGATGCCAAAGTCGGTCACCTTGGCTTCCATGGCCTGATTGAGCAAGATGTTTCGCGATTTCAAGTCTCGGTGGATCACAGGAGGAGCGAGAGAGTGCAAGTACGTGAGTGCATGACACACGTGGAGAGCCATGACGGCCTTCTGCTTGTCGAATCCAACTTGACGCTTCGACGCGAGGAACTTGTCCAGCAGAGCGCGCAGATCTCCACCATCCATGAACTCGAGCACAACACAAAGATCCGAGAGCGAGTCCCACGCGACGGCAATGAAGCTCACAATGTGCGGGTGCTCCATGGTCGCTGTCATCTTGGCCTCCGCTAGAAAATCATTCACGTGCTGGATACTGGAACGAGTGGCGGGGATCAGCATTTTCACTGCAACCTGTTGGCCGTTGAAGAAACCAGCGTAGACCTCGCCGAAAGCCCCACGACTGATCAACTTCTTGATCTTCACCTTGTCTCGAGGAACTCGCTTGGCCGTGATCACATCGTCGTTCCAAAGCCCCTTTTGACCACTCAAAGCTGCTTCCAATGTAGTGCCATCACCAGACAGCAGCGTGGTCGTCAACTGTCCTCCACGCTTTCCCTTCGACCGGCGTCGGTAGCAGATAAAAACGCCCACAAGTACCAGCAGAACTGCAACACACCCGCAAATGACCCCAATGATAGCCCCCGTGCTCAGTCCACTGCTACCAGCATCACCTGAAGTCGAGCCGCTGGAGCTGGTTTGATCGTCGATGCTACTGTACCATTTCAAGTAACTCGCATCACACGAGTGACTCTCAAGAGTTTCTTTGGATGCACTAGAAGCTTCGTACAAAGAGGACGACAGACACTGCGTCTCGTTGAATATTTGAAGCGAAGCGGACCCGTCGGTCGTGCTCAGCTTGCCGATGACATAGTTGCTCTCATTCTTGTAGTACGAGCCCTCGCAGTTCCCCCACGCCGGATAGCCGTAGGCGAAAGTGAAGGTCGTGCAGCCTTCGTCGGTGTACTGAGCTTGAATGATGTACGGCGAGTCTCCAAACACCTGCCGCAACGCTGACAGGTAGTCGGACGTGCACGAAAACGTCACCATGTCAGCGCTCACAGAGCTCGAGTCTTCTTGGAAGTCGGAACACGCTTCTTCCACACAATCCGTGTCCGCTTCGTAGGCGCTCACGGAGTACGGAGTGCCACTGCAGTCAGTACCAGCATAACTAGCCATGATCGAGTACGTCGTCGCTTGGACAACCGCCCAAAGAACTTGGACAACCACCAGGAACAAAAGTCTTAGAGACGACATCCCTTCACAGTCGATAGGAGGGCCAGGGAGTGAAAGCGAAAGTGACTCGCGTCCGGTGGTCGTCGACCTCCAGTCAAACTAATCGCACACATTCGCCACCTGAGATACCATAGACAGTAGCTCGAACACGCCTCTATGCTATAGAGAGCTCGATAAATCACATCTACGAGATCAAAAGGTGGGTACGGCAGAAGAATTCATGTACAAGTACAAGGTCATCACTTCAGTTCATAACTTCCTGCGATAGTATCACTTGGATCCTGTACAACGCCTCAGCAGCGGTTGGGCGGTCGTCAGGCTCCACCGCCACACACGCGTACCCCAACTCGATCAGTGAACGCGGACTCGCCTCCGAAAAGTTGACTCGAACCTGTCCTTCCGTGATCTTCTGCAGCAACACAGCGTCCGTCATCTTCCGACCGTCGGTGTTTAGACTGCGCTGTTTCGCCTGAGCGTACGGCAGCGTGTGCACGTCCAGCTCCGACAACACGACTCCAAACGAGAAGATGTCGGCCTTGACGTCGTACTGGGCGCCCAGCATCACCTCAGGCGCCATCCAAAGAGACGTCCCCACCCCGGCGGTCATGGTCTGATCCAGTTGCTTGCGCGAGGCACCGAAGTCCGTGAGCTTGGCCTCCTTCGACTGGTTGAGCAGAATGTTGCGCGACTTGAGGTCGCGATGGATAACCGGAGGCATCAACGAGTGCAGGTAGGTGAGAGCGTGGATAACATGCAGCGCGATGGTGGCCTTCTCTCGGTTCACTCCGACGGGGTGTTTGGTCGCTTCGTACTTGCTCAGCAGAGTCCTGAGGTCTCCTCCGTCCATGAACTCCAGCACCACACAAAGATCCGACAGCGAGTCCCACGCAACGCCGACGAACGTGACAATGTGCGGGTGGTCCATGGACGCCGTCATCTTGGCCTCAGTGAGGAAATCCGTGACGTGCTGCAGGTCCCCGCGCGTGGAAGGCAGCAGCATCTTGACCGCCACTTGGTGTCCATTGAAGAATCCGTTGTAGACTTCCCCGTAAGCCCCTCGACTGATGAGCTTCTTCGCCTTCACCTTGTCTCTCGAAACCCTCTTGGTCGTGATCACGTCGTCGTTCCAAAGTCCTGCTTGGCCGTTCATCGCCGTCAGGTCGCCCGACGGCAGCGTCACCGTCCAGTGTCCCCCACGCTTGCTCTTAGACCGGCGTCGAGCGTAAAAGACCGCAGCAGCAGCAATAATCAACGCAACTACCACACAACCACCGACTACCCCTATAACCCCTGCAGTACTCAGCCCCCCGTCGTCGTAGGTGTTGCTGCTGTACCATTGGCAGTAGCCTGTTTTTAAATACATGTACGAACTGTAGTCGACGGCGATGCACGTGGCGTCCTGTAGGATGTTTTCCGGAGCGTGGACGTCTCCGATTTCACTGGAATTGGACGACTCGGAGGTCGTCGAGCAGTCGGAGGTGGCGAAGAAGTCCAAGACGGCTGTACCATCGTCCGGTAGCGTCGCTGTGAAGTAGAATAAGGCTGCGTAGTCGCTCTCCGTCGCGACGTACCCCCGCTCACAGGAGCCTGTCACGCGATACCCGACGGCGTAGCTGAAGGTGGAGCACTCGCTGTCGTCGTAGATGACCTGGAGAATGTACTGGGACGACCCGAAGCTCAGTCTCATGGCCTCGAGGAAGTCCGACTGGCACTCGGTGGTCACCGTGTCGTTGTTGGCGTCGCGGGAGCAGGTGACGCTGGAGCAGTCGGTGCTCTCGACAGCTTTCACTGCATTGGGGACGTTGGAACAGACGTCGGTGGACGAATAAAACTTGTTGATGGTGTACGTGGTCGCAGCTATAGGCGACCAGCGAGTGATTGCCGCCACGGCTAGCAGCAGCATCGGACGAAGGAGCATTGAAGTACTGTATCAAGTATGTGACTATCTTAAAGTGAGATGACCTCAGTCGTCCGATGACTTGTCGAGGTGTCGGCGACGTCTGATTTGGTCCCACTCAACTCACACGTGACTCAAGTTCGTTCACACTTGGCCAAAAGTTCGATCGATGTCTTGGACTCAATCGAACGACTTTCGATTCGAAGGTCACTGGAAGCGAGGAGACCACACTCTATGGCTCCAGTGCTATCCTGGATTCTCCGAGGTTGCCAGGCTATTCAACTGAACTGTCATCAGGAAGTTTGTGCATCATGTATTCCATTCCAATATCGATTATAAGTTATAAGCCCTATCGAGTCCCTCACTCTCAGGTCAATTTCTTGCTCGCCAGAATCTTCTGAAGTTTGTAAAGCGCCTGTGCTGCGGTCGGTCGCTCGGTCGGGTACACCGACGTACACGCACGTCCAAGTTTGACGAGTGCACGCGGAGTGGCATCCGAGAATTCAACCTTGACAATCCCCAGCGCCACCCGCGAAAGCAAAAGTGAGTCGGGGATCTCATTGCCCTTCGAGTCCAAGTTTTCCTTCTTCGCGCGTGAGTACGGCATAGTGTGGACGTCTAATTCGGACAATACAACACCGAAGGAGAAAACGTCGGCCTTTTCGTCGTATCGCTCTCCCAGCAGAACCTCGGGCGCCATCCACAGAGACGTTCCAACCCCCGCCGTCATAGTCCGGTCGAGACGTTCACGAGAGATTCCAAAGTCGGATAGTTTCGCCTTCATATCGCCAGTCAGTAGAATGTTACGAGACTTGAGGTCTCTGTGGATCACCGAAGGTGACAACGAGTGCAGGTACGTCAACGCATGGCAAATCTCTAGCGCCATAGTCGCCTTCTGCCGATTGAACCCAATTGGGTGCTTCTCCTTCTCGTATTTGTCCAGTAAAGTCCGTAGTTCACCTCCCTCCATGAACTCCAGAACGACGCAAATATCGGAAAGCGAATCCCACGCAACACCAATGAAAGTCACGATGTGAGGGTGATCCATAGTCGCGGTCATCTTCGCCTCCGCGAGGAAGTCGTTCACGTGGCGGATGTTGCCTTGCAATGCAGGCAGCAGCATCTTAACCGCCACTTTCTTGTCGTTGTAGACGCCAGCGTACACCTCACCGAAGGAGCCACGGCTGATACGGTCCTGCGTTGACACCTTATCACGCGGAATACGTTTAGCAGTGATGATATCGTCGTCCCAAAGTCCAGTTTGGCCACGCAGCACTGCCTCCAATGAATCGATGTTCGTAGGCGTCAGACTTTGTGCGAATTGGTCGTGTTTGAACATCGCGCGAGCCTTTGCCTGGCGCCGACGCAGCACAATCGCCACGACGAATACGATCGCGAAACCAAACGCGCCTAAGCCTATTCCAACGATTGAACCGGAGCTAAGTAGCCTCGAAGAACCGGCTGTGGATATCGGAGCGCCACCGTCAGGAAGTTTGACGTCGTTGCTGCTGTACCACCGAAACCAATCGATCGAGCAGGAATGACTCGCGAGTACCTCCTTGTCCACGAACGTCGACATGTACTTCTGGTTCGAGAAGCACGTTCTCTCCATGAACAACGTAAGCGAAGCGGAACCGTTGGTAAAGAGACTTGCGACTGCATAAAGGCCGTCCGATTCGTTGTACGCGCCGACACAAGCACCCATCGCCGGGTAGCCGAAAGCCATGGAAAACTCGGTGCAATTTTCGTCCGTGTGAAGCATCTGAAGCAAGTACGGGGAGCTGCCGAACTTGGTTCGCATAACCTCGAGCACCTGCTCGTAGTCCGAGGCGCAGTCCGTCGTCATCATGTTGGCGTTGACATCCCTCGAACCCTCGAATTGGTCGAACGAATCGCAGGAGCTGGTAGCACAAGTTTCATTTGGCCAGACTGTGACCGCGTACGGTGTTTCTCCGCAGCTATCGCCGAGGTAGGTGGCCTGAACCGCGTACTTGGCTTCAGTGACCAGGACTCCAAACGCCTGGGCGGATACCACCAGCAGCAGAACTTGGCCAAACATTTTTGAACCTCGTCACCTCGAGGAAAGAGCCAAAAACGGAGTGAGGCTTACCTGGCAATGGAACGACAGTCAGGGAACAGAAGGCTCGTGTCCAGCTGCATGGGCTCGTGGTCATACATTCGTCGTGGTATGAGCTCCTCGATTCCTAAAAACAGAGGCTGTCCACCGCCCAGAATGGAAAAGCATACGTGACTAGGGCCTTGGACAGGGTTGCTCCTCTGCGGCTGTGGACGCCAAACGCGCCATATGAGCCACTCGTGATGAAAAGGTCTGCCAATTCCGTTAGATTGAAAGCTTACGTTGGCTTTCACGGCCACACACAATCATCACTGACTACCTATATGGATATCCTATGTCGTCGACTAACTTTTAATACGGTTTGTCTTCTGCTTCTCTAAGTCTGGTGAAAGATAAGAACTGCTATTGGAAATCAGTGATAGGGACTAACTAGTGTTTTAAATTAAAAGATCGGAGGTTCCGCTTTAGAACGACTTGTAGCTTGTACAACGCCTCCGCTGCGCTTGGTCGCTGTGTAGGGTCAATCGATATACAAGCACGCCCCAGCTCCGCCATTGCCTTCGGACATGTGCCTGAAAAATCGACTTGAATCGTCCCCATCGCCACTTTTTGGAGTAGAGTCGAGTTGGCCATTTCTCGACCGTTTGAGTCCACGTTCTCCCTCTTCACCTTCTCGTACGGAAGCGTGTGGACGTCCAGCTCGGACAACACCACGCCGAAGGAAAATATGTCCGCCTTCTCGTCGTACCGTTCGCCTAGCATCACCTCAGGTGCCATCCACAACGATGTACCGACCCCCGCAGTCATAGTCCGATCGAGTTGTTCCCGTGAGATGCCAAAGTCTGCGAGTTTCGCCTGCATGTTGCTGGTCAGCAGAATGTTACGCGACTTGAGGTCGCGATGGATGATCGACGGTGTTAGCGCGTGTAAGTACGTCAGTGCATGACACACTTGCAACGCAATGGTGACTTTCTGGCGATCAAAGCCAACAGGGTGGTCGGACTCTAAGTACTTGTCCAGTACAGCTCGCAGCTCGCCTCCACCCATAAACTCGAGCACGACACAGAGGTCCGAGAGAGAATCCCACGCGACACCGACGAACGAGACGATGTGAGGGTGATCCAGTGTCGCCGTTGTCTTGGCCTCGACCAGAAACTCGTTGACACGGTGAAGTTTATCACGCGCAGCAGGGAGCAGCATCTTGACCGCTACCTTTCGCTCGTTGAAGGTGCCAGTGTAGACTTCGCCGTAGGAGCCGTGACTTATCAGCTCATGTACCAGCACTTTGTCTCTAGAGATCCGCTTTGCCGTAATGACGTCGTCGTCCCACAAGCCGCTCCGTCCAAGCGAGACTACGCTCTTCTGCGACGATAGACTGGTCTTCAACTCGTACTTGTCCGTGGCTTGACGTCTTGATCGACGCATGACTAGGACCAAAACTAACACTGTAGCCGCTAGCGCGAAGCTTCCGAGGGTGATTTCCAGGACCTCATTCGAGTTGTCAGAACCGCTGCTTAAAGTCGACTGGTTAATGCTGTTTGTGTCGCCTTCGATGCTGCTGAACCAACGGACTCGATCGGCACTGCACAAATGCCTCTGGATGGCGTCTTCGTCTACACTTTGCGTCGAGTAAAGCTCTCTCGACAGACACGATCTCTCGACGAATTGCTGCACCAACGCTGAGCCGTTCTCGTGAAGCGAAGCGATGACATAGAGACTGTCCGACTCGTTGTACGCGCCCACACAAGTCCCGATTGCAGGGTAGCCGACGCCCATTGCGAGTTGTGTACAATCTTGATCGTCGTAAAACACTTGAAGCAGGTAGGGCGAACCCTCAAACTTGTCCCGCATTGCCTGCACGAAGTCCGTTGCGCACTCGCTTGTCACCATGGCGGCATTGACGGCTCTAGAGCCGATGGTGAACGGCGGAGAGCACGAAATGGTGGTGCAGTTGTCGTCTTTAGCGACGTACACTCCATACGGAGTACCGCCGCACTGGTCACCGAGGTAAGTCGAATGGATCGAGTACATTCCGACAGATAGTCAAGCCACGCAGTAGCGAAGAGTAGAACGCTCGATGCCTGTCGGAAGAAGAAAACTACTGAATAATAGCAAACGATGCCAGTCGATGCCACCGCCACGAGGCAGAATCACATATGACGTCCGGCTGGTACTCCACCAGTTGCGTCCTCGAACACGTGTGTTGACAGTCTTGCTGACTGTAGAATCGTTGTATCCGTCGTCACCAATACCAACGATAACTTCACTTGATTAAGATGAAACGAGGCAGGTTGGAAGTCATGGTATGGGCATTCATATCGACACGAAGCAATGTTTAATCTTTAAGCTACTGCAGCCCTTGGGCCAAGACTACCTGAAGTCTGTACAAGGCTTCAGCCGCACTTGGCCGCTGACTTGGGTCCACAGCCACACACGCGCAACCGAGCTCTGTGATCGAGGACAAGTTGGCTTCGGAAAACTCGACTCGAACGGTCCCTGCAGCTACCCTTTGAAGCAGCGTTGCATCCGCAAGAACGCGTCCTCCACTATCCAAACTTCTCTTCTTCTCCTGCGCGTACGGAAGCGTGTGCACGTCCAACTCGGACAAAACCACTCCGAACGAGAACATGTCGGCCTTGATGTCATAACGCTCTCCCAGCATCACCTCGGGTGCCATCCACAGAGACGTCCCCATGCCGGCCGTCATCGTTTGGTCCAGTCTTTCTCTCGAGATGCCAAAGTCCGTCAGCTTGGCTTCCATTGCCTTGTTGAGCAAAATGTTGCGTGACTTGAGGTCTCGGTGGATCACGGGAGGCGCCAGCGAGTGCAGATAAGTGAGAGCATGACACACGTGCAGGGCGATCGTGGCCTTCAGCTTGTCAAAGCCAACTGGGTGCTTGGACGTCTCGTACTTGTTGAGCAGAGTACGCAGATCGCCACCGTCCATGAATTCCAGCACGACACAAACATCGGAGAGCGAGTCCCACGCGACGCCGACAAACGACACGACGTGCGGGTGATCCATGATCGCAGTAGTTATTTTCCGCGCGGAGTAAGCGCAGCGAACGCAGCAAGCGGAAAATGGGTTTTCCATCGGGAAGTAAGGCATTGTCCCAAGTCTAGCTATTTCGGACAAGATCGGTTGCTCAACGGACAAGACTCAAAAGAGCGTGACTCCGGGGTTTAGGCCAGCCGCTCGTGGACACGCGTCCGAGCAGGCAGAGTTCCCCGGAGTCGAGTGGTTCATTCTGGTTTCGGGGTCGCAGCGGTCAAGTCAAGCAACACATCAGTTCGCCAAGACACCCTGCGACCCAGCGTGGCCGCACAAGCTCAACTCACTACGGTTCCCACGACCATCAAGCTTGCGGCACGCTCCAGAAATTTTCACGCCAGTCCTACGACAGCGTCGGCCCGGCAGACACGGAGCACGATTGCCGCCCTGCTCCCGCCGGGACACTCGGTTTTTCAATTTGGGGGCTCCTCGTTTACCCGACGAGAGCAGGCCTCCTCAACTACTACGTCAAGTTCGGCATCGGGCTGGTCGAGTCATGCAGCTCCTTCCGTCACAGCAACTCGAGCCTACGGTCTTGGTCATCCGTCACGCTCGCCACAGGAACTCACAGGTCACTCAAGACGGATTCTCCGATAGAATCGCCTACAAAGAGGCTACGCCTACCCCGAGTGTAGCGTACGTGAGTCGACACGAGTTTCGCCTGTCGGTACTACAGCAAGGACGATGGCCAGTGGCCTAACAGCTTAGATGACGCGACAACGGAAGGCAGCCTCGCTACGATTCCCAGAGCTCACGTTCAGCCTCAACTACAGCCAGCCGAACGGATCTCAGCTCTTTGAGTAAGTACGTGTATTATGCCTTCTTGCTTCACTAACACATTGGGGGCAGTGGTTCACTCCGCTTACGGGCCAATATTTCATGGGGGCTGCCATCGGCACCTTGCTCTACAAGCAAGATACCTCATGGCTTTGGCCCGTAACCAAAATGAACCACTTTGCCCCCAATGCCTGAATGATTGATTTGGAAATAGTTATTTTCCGCGCGGAGTAAGCGCAGCGAACGCAGCAAGCGGAAAATGGGTTTTCCATCGGGAAGTAAGGCATTGTCCCAAGTCTAGCTATTTCGGACAAGATCGGTTGCTCAACGGACAAGACTCAAAAGAGCGTGACTCCGGGGTTTAGGCCAGCCGCTCGTGGACACGCGTCCGAGCAGGCAGAGTTCCCCGGAGTCGAGTGGTTCATTCTGGTTTCGGGGTCGCAGCGGTCAAGTCAAGCAACACATCAGTTCGCCAAGACACCCTGCGACCCAGCGTGGCCGCACAAGCTCAACTCACTACGGTTCCCACGACCATCAAGCTTGCGGCACGCTCCAGAAATTTTTCAACCCGCCCACCTTCCCTTTAGGGCTGCCATCGGCACCTTGCTCTACAAGCAAGATACCTCATGGCTTTGGCCCGTAACCAAAATGAACCACTTTGCCCCCAATGCCTGAATGATTGATTTGGAAATCATCTTGGCCTCAGCGAGGAAGTTGTTGACGTGCTGAAGACTGTTGCGCGTGGCGGGTATCAGCATCTTCACGGCGACCTGGTTACGGTGCAGTTGTCCTGCGTAGACCTCTCCAAAGGCACCTCGACTGATGAGCTTTTTGATTTGAATTTTGTCGCGCGGAATCCGCTTGGCGATGATGATTTCGTCGTTCCAGAGCCCTCGGTTGTTGTCACGAGGAACGTTAGCAGCTTCGAGTGAGTCGATATCGTTTGGTTCTCCCGTTGTCGTCCACTGCTGCTTGGGACCTTTTTTCAGGCGTCGGCGATAGCACACGATGGCGATAGAAATGAAGAGAATGGCAGCAACGCCGCAGACAATCCCGACGATGGTTGCAGTACCGAGACCGCCTTCGTCTTCATGGTCGTTGCTGCTGAACCACTTGTACGCTTTGATCGTATTTCTCGACTCGGACAAACCGTAATTGAAAATGTCGGAGGTGCCACCAGAGCTGGAGATCGGCAAGCACGTGTGAGCCTCCACCTGCTCCTTGTCTGCACTTGCGATCGTTGTGTTACCAGGTGCGCAGGTCGCGTCACCTTCTGGAACCCCAACGTATTCCGTCAGAGCGAAATACTCGATCACAGCGGACCCATTCAACCCGCTTTTGTAGTAGAACTGGTTTGTGACAACCCCTCCCGAGCAGTTCGTCGTCACGAGGAACCCGATGGCATACTCAAGCGTGGAGCAGCTCGCATCCGAGTACATTTCTTGGATGATGTACTGGGAAGTGCCGAAAAAGTCGCGCATGGTCTGCAGATAGTTCGCCGAGCAGTTCGTCGAGTAGAATCCACCGTTGCTGCTGTTTAGACAGACACCCGCGTCCTCGGAACATCCACCGTTCACTGACGCAGTCACCGCGTAGGGGGAACTACCACATTCCTCACTGCTGTTGTAACCAGCCTTGATTTCGTACGTCGGAGCAGCATCCGCCCCATTCGAGCATAATTCCACGAGGACAAGCAGGAACAGCGCCAAACAAGGCATCGGATCGAAAAGGCGAAGTGAGCTTGCTGTTTCACTTGCAAGAGGGTAGCAACCCTTAGACGGATACCAATGGGTCCGCATCTCCTGGCGTTCAAGCGCCCTTCCCACCAACTAAAAAACGATAACCGTCCATATAGTTCCCCAAAGGACTTTTGCCCCCCAAAGGACATCTACTCTTCCAGGATACAGCATCTTACTGCACTTGTACCCAAAACAGCATTAACCCACGAACAGCAAAAACGTTCAAGTGCAGTTCGGCTCGCGTTTTCCGTGGTTATAAATTATTCCCCATACTCACGCCATTGTTTGGCAAATGACGTGAAGTTTGTACAGCGCCTCTGCTGCATTCGGCCGCTGGGTCGGATCTGCTGCCATGCAGGCCCGACCGAGCTCTACAATAGCCTCCGGGCTAGCATCCGAAAATTCGACTTGTAAAGTCCCCAACGCCACTCTCTGGAGAAGAACCGAGTCGACCATCTCACGGCCGTTTGACTCGAGGTTTTCCCGTTTCGCTCGCGCGTACGGCATTGTATGGACGTCCAGCTCCGATAGCACGACACCGAAGGAAAACATGTCCGCCTTGACATCGTACCGCTCGCCCAGCATCACCTCCGGCGCCATCCACAGCGACGTGCCGACACCTGCCGTCATCGTTTGGTCGAGACGTTCACGCGAGACGCCAAAATCCGAGAGTTTCGCCTCCATTTCGCTGGTGAATAAAATGTTGCGTGACTTGAGATCCCGGTGGATCACAGGCGGCTCCAGCGAGTGGAGATACGTCAGTGCATGACACACTTGCAGTGCGATGGTGGCCTTCTGCTTGTCGAATCCGACGGGGTGCTTCGACTTGATGTACGTATCAAGCATCGAGCGCAGTTCGCCTCCGTTCATGAACTCGAGCACGACACAAAGGTCCGAGAGGGAGTCCCAAGCCACACCCACGAACGTCACGATGTGCGGGTGGTCCATGGTGGCGTTCATCTTGGCTTCAGCGAGGAACTCACTCACGTGTTTCATGTTGGACCGAGTGGCGGGTAGCAGCATCTTGACAGCGACTTGCTGGCCGTTGAAAAGCCCCGAGTAAACCTCACCGAATGCTCCACGACTGATGAGTTTCTGACTCTGCACCTTGTCACGCGGAATGCGCTTGGCCGTGATCACGTCGTCCGTCCACAGTCCAGTCTGTCCGAGAACGCTGTGGTCAGGTCCAGTGTGTCCAGTCCCGGGGGTTCCAAGCAACGCGATGCTGCTCCTGTCTGAATGCACCGTCACCTTCGTGTCCTTCATCGTCTGAGCCTTCACCCTGCGCTTGTAGACGAACAACGTCACCGCTACAATCGCCACTACGAACAGCAAAAGAGCTGCGACGATTCCGATGATCGCAACGGTGCTGAGTCCTCGGTGGGCTCCGTCCGTAGCAACACTGCTCTGCGTCTTGGGTTCTCTTCCATTGGAGCCGTCAACGTCGTTGCTGCTGTACCACAGATACCCCTTAGCGCTGCACGAATGCTTCTCGAGTGCATCTTTGTCGGCACTGTCCGTCTGGTACAAGTCCGTCGATAGACACGAGCGTTGATTGAAATACTGCAGAGATGCCGAGCCGTTGTCGTTGAGACTGGCGATGACGTAGTAGCTCCTGTCGTAGGCACCCACACACGCCCCCGACGCCGGGTACCCGAACGCCATGGAGAGTTTGGAGCAGGTGTCGTCCGTAGTTAGCAATTCGATGAGGTATGGGGAGCGGCCGAACTTCTCGCGGATTGTAGCGATGAAGTCCGAGGAGCAGTCGACCGTCTGCACATCCGCGTCGATGTTGTTCGACCCAGGTGAGCATTGGGAGGGACTGCAGCTGTCCACCGCAGACGCGTACACAGCGTACGGAGTTCCTCCGCATTGGTCACCGAGGTAGGAAGCTGAAATCTTGTACATGGTCGCGGCCAACGCGACGTTGGCCGATTGAACGGCGACAGTCGCAGCCAGAACCCGTCGGAGCATGCTCCTGTCGATTGAGACGGGTGTGGTGAGCGGCAGATCAAAGAGTGAGCGAGAGGCACTGACGCTTTTGCTGTTGGAACATACGGGACTTTCGTGCACTGGTCATGCACAATTGCTGCGGCGACGACCGTGGAAAGACACGAGCACACTGTCGTGGGGTCCATTGACTGACAGTGGCAGTGTCGCGATGTGGACTGGATGCGAGCTGGCCGTGTGTAGGAATAAGGATGCTATGATATCATCTGCAACGAGAAACATCTTAATTGCCATCCAGTACCCTACGCCCAAATGCATGTAGAGGTGCTAAGTACTCTCCAGCTGCTACGATAACTCTGCACTGGAACCCATACAACATCAGCGGCAGAGTAAACCATGCACTTTATTACTCTCGCCTACGTTTTCCTGTAGGAGCTCTTCGACAAGACAACTTGAAGTCTGTACCTGTACAACGCCTCCGCTGCGGTCGGTCTGTCTCGAGGATCTATTGACAAGGATTTCCAGGCTTCACGATCGAGTGCATGTACAGCACGGCCGACAACACCACCCAGAAAAAAATACAAAACATGAATGAAATACTTCGATATACACTAGAGATCCACCAAGGTTGTGATGGAGAGAGCTTCGAACGTAATTCAGGCTTGCCCAAATGTTTCACGAAGAGCAGTTACGTCTTCAACGACGAATAGCTAAGGCGGGACCTTGTTTTCCCAAAAACCTGCCAAATAATTTATATCTTCCATAGCGTAGTTGAACCCGCCGTTAGCATAGCGCCCTCACGGTATCGATGGTATTCGGGCATTGCCTTTCAGAATTGTTCTCCAAAACTTGTGAACTTTTAAGTTCACTTAATTTGTAAAAGTGTAGTGGGTCGCAAGCAGCTTGCAGCTCTATTTTCATGCCAACTCCTGCGCCAACACTACCTGAAGCTTGTATAACGCTTCAGCTGCACTCGGACGGTCGTTCGGGTCGACGGAAACACAAGCTTTACCCAGCTCAGTGATCGAAAGCAGATTGGTGTCCGAAAACTCCACTTGGATCGATCCCGTTGCCACTCTCTGAAGCAAAGTCGCATCTGTGAGCTCACGGCCTTCCGTTTCGCGATTTTTCTTCTTTGTCTGGGCGTACGGTAGCGTGTGCACGTCCAATTCTGACAAAACCACCCCAAACGAGAAAATGTCCGCCTTCACATCGTATCTCTCGCCCAGCATAACCCCAGGAGCCATCCACAACGAAGTTCCGACTCCAGCAGTCATCGTTCGATCCAATCGTTCCCGAGAAATGCCAAAATCTGTGAGCTTGGCCCCCATAGCTTTACTCAGCAAGACGTTGCGCGACTTGAGATCTCGGTGGATGACGGGCGGTGCGAGAGAGTGGAGGTAAGTCAGGGCGTGGCAAATGTGGAGTGCGATCGTGGCTTTCTGCCGGTCGAAGCCGAGAGCGTGCTTCGAGGCAAGATACTTGTTGAGTAGAGAGCGCAGGTCTCCACCGTCCATGAACTCAAGCACGACACACAAGTCGGACAGCGAATCCCACGCGACGCCGACGAAGGACACGACGTGGGGGTGATCCATCATCGCCGTCATCTTGGCTTCAGCGAGAAATGCGTTGACATGTTGAATACTGGCGCGCGTAGCAGGGATTAACATCTTGACGGCGACTTGCTGCCGGTTGAAAACACCCGAGTACACCTCGCCGTACGCCCCACGACTGAGGAGCTTCTTCACTTTGAGCTTGTCTCTGGGAATGCGTTTAGCCGTGATAACATCGTCGTCCCATAGACCTCGCTGGCCATTTGCCGCAGCTTCGAGCGAAGACGTGCCGGCTTGGGTACTACCGGCTTGACCGTCTCGATTCTTCTCTGTATTCCGGCGTCGAAAGAAAGCAATCGCGACAATGGCTGCAATTGCAACGATGATCCCAACGATGACCCCAACGACAGTCCCCGAGCTACTGTCGGAGGTGTCACTTGCAGTTAAGATGGAGCCGCTGGAGCTAGCGTCGATGTGAGAGCTACCACTGGCAGAGAATTCGTTGCTGGAGGCGGAACTCTCTGCGACTGCCTCTTCGAGACTGCTGTACCATCGGTATCCATTCGATTCACACGTATGATTGACGAGAGCGCTGCGGTTAACGTATTCCGTGGAGGTGAGGCTGTTGGAAGAGCAGGCTGAGCTATTGTAGCTCTCAATCGTTGCCGTCTCGTTATCGTGCAGTAAATTCTTGTAGTAACCAGATTCGCCGTAGGCCCCCACACAGTCCGTTGTGGCGGAATACCCCGAGCCGAAGTCGAGATAAGTGCAATTGGGGTCCATGAAACTGACCCACACCAGGTAGTCCGCTCTGCCAAAGAGTTCCTTCATAGCCTTCAGGAAGTCCGGCGAGCACACGATAGAGACCCTGTCCACTTCTCCTGAGCCCGACGAGGCCAAGTTTGGGTCCATCACGCACGTTTTATTCGAGCAAATGTCCCCGCCGTTGGCGATATTGACGAAATACGGAGCCCCAGTGCATGTATCGCCTCGATAGTGCGCCGTCAGCGAATAGTTCATTGGCACGAGGACCGGCAGCACCATCCTCCACAACTTCACTTGCTACTGTAGTCGACCTTTCGCAGCGAGATCCTAAACGCAAAATACCCACTGATCCACCCGAACTTATTCGACTTGAGCACCTGGATTTGATAGCTCCTGGGCCAAAATCACGTGAAGCCTGTACAACGCCTCCGCTGCGGTGGGTCTTTCTCTAGGATCTGTCGACACACAGGCATGGCCGAGCTGCACAATTGATCGTAAACAAAAACACGAAAACTCCACTCGCACCTCCCCGGATACAATTCTCTGGAGCAAAATAGCATCCATCAGCTCTCGACCACCCAACTCACGACTCCGTTTCTTCGCATGAGCGTAAGGGAGCGTATGCACATCCAACTCCGACAAGACCACCCCGAAAGAAAACATGTCCGCCTTGTCGTCGTATTTCTCCCCAAACATGACCTCCGGAGCCATCCACAGCGACGTGCCAACTCCTGCAGTCATGGTTCGATCGAGCAGTTCACGAGAAACGCCAAAGTCTGTGAGCTTGGCCTCCAACGACTTGGTGAGGAGGATGTTCCGCGACTTCAGATCCCGGTGGATCAAAGGAGGCGACAGCGAGTGCAAATACACAAGCCCATGACACACCTGGAGCGCGATGGTGGTTTTCTGTCGGTCGAACCCAACTGGGTGGTTGGACGCTTCGTACTTGTCCAAGAGAGCTCGAAGATCGCCGTCCATGAACTCGAGCGCCATACATAGGTCCGAAAGCGAGTCCCACGCAACACCCACGAAGTTGACAATGTGGGGATGATCCATGATAGCAGCGATCTTGACCTCGGCGAGGAACGCGTTAACATGGTGGAGGTTGGTACGTGCGGAAGGGAGCAGCACTTTGATCGCAACTCGCTGTCGATTGTAGACCCCACAGTATACCTCTCCGAAGGCCCCTCGTCGAATGAGTTTCTTCAGCTTGACTTTGTCTCGTGGAATTCGTTTGGCAGTGATGATATCGTCATTCCATAGTCCTCTCTGTCCAACCATTGCTGCGTCCGAAGCAATGCCGTGGGAGTCAGGACCTCCTGGTTCATCGATTTCTGTTTTGGTGAATGTCGCCTTGACCTGATGTCGGTAGCAAGTGCTCACGGCCACAATTGCTACTAGAACAACGCCACCGATGGCGATGCCTACAATTGCTCCTGAGCTTAAACTCGTGTCTCTACCTGAGGTATCGATAGCAATTGTTCCCTCGCCCGATGCCGATCCATTGGTAAGCTTACCGCCATCCTCGCCCGATGCCGATCCATTGGTAACGTTACCGCCATCCTCGACGTCGTTGCTGCTGTGCCATCGATACGAGGTCACCGAGTTGGGAGAATCTGTAACGAAATAGTTGTACAGAGCGCTGGCGGCGCCTATGTGTACGCAAGAGTGGTTCCGAAGATGATCTATGTCCATCTCGGCGATCATAGCATTGTCAGCCGAGCACGAGCTATCCCCCGCCATCGCCCCCTTCGATCCGATTTCCACGAAATACGGTATCACCATGGCCGATCCGTCGTCATTAAAGCTGCTCTCAAAGTAGAATTCGGAGCTCAGGTTACCACCCAGACATGAATTTGTCGCGAGAAACCCAACCGCGAATTCGAACGTGGAGCAGTCGTCGTCCGAGTACAAGCTGTGGATAATATACGGACTGTCGCCGAAGAAGTCCCGCGCGTCCTGCAGATAGTCTTCTTTCGAGCATTCGGTTGACGCGCGTTCGTCCGCCCCGTATTCGTAGCAGACACCGTCCTGACAACCTCCATTCGATCTCACGTACACGACATAGGGGGCCGTGGAGTTGCAGTCACTGCCGAGGTAGCCAGCCATGACGTCGTATCTGGTCGCGCTCACGAGCTCGAGGATGATGACACCAGCCACCACCAAGATGACGTGATGCCAAAGCATTACCGCGGATAACGTTAGCAAAATGTATGACGTGCTGGGGGCGAGCGAAAAACCAAAGTGTTGGAGAGGGACCCTTCGGGGCGTCGTCGTTTTTTTTTCGGGTCAGTGCCCGAAGTGCCCTAAAGTTTAGCAGCCCATTGCTACGATTTAGGATAAGCTTACCTCATGTGTTCACGTTCTAACTCAGTAGGACACTCGCGCGTTGGCTCTCGCCTGCGGACCAAGCGAAAGCACCTTGGAAGGCGCCGCACCGCATGCAAGTCCTCGGCTCGGCCAGGCGCGGTCTAGAAAAGAAATATCGGGTTGCAGTCTGCAACCCGATATTTCTTTTTATTCTTGCAACTTGCAGATCTCGCTGCGCTCGCTCGCACAGACAAGTCCCGCCTAATCGACGGGTGTTGGGTACCAGTGAATGCATTGGACGCCTTGAGCGAGGCTTGGGCTCGCGTTCGCTCACCCTCACCCTCGCCCGTTGAAACATCCCCTGACATTATTAATAGCGTTGCATCGTTCACGATTCGTGAACACGACCGTGGATTTCACCGGACGGATCAAGTACTGTACTGTACTACTGGTACGTACGAGGAATTTGTAAGTGAACCCGACTCTCAATCTGCGTCTGGCGTCACGCCAGACGCCAGTGGCGTGTGTAGAGAGGGGATGTAAGACAAAACCAAGGAAGTAACATTTGCGAGGGCGTCTTGCTTCGATGACGATGGTCAGACGGAGCAAGAACCACCGGCTTTGACGCATTTGAAACCCCAGTTTGCATATTTGTACCGGTAATACAAATTTTGTATAGCGCAGCACCATCACGGTGTCGATACTGAAGTATTACGCTTCGGACTGTCAGAGAAGGATTGCCTTTCCTCCAGCCTTCATAGCTTTATTTTTTTTACAGATTTCAAAGTTTTTTTTTTTTACTGATTTGTGAGCTTACGTGTAGTTTTCAGTCGTGGTCTACCGGGGTAGCATTGAGGCAGACTGCCTGCCAGCAGTACATCTAACTTGCTGATGATACCGTTGGGGTTGGCGTCGAGTCTGCTGAGGTAGGTGAACATCCAGAGCTCCCGGCCATAAGTCCAGCGACTTGGCTACACACCCTCTTCAACATGGCTACAGGAACGGTGTGCACCACTTCAATGTATCCATCTGTCGAATTCGCACTTACTGCGAGCTCCGTCTGCAGCCAACCACCGGCCTCGGCTCGACCGCCAAAAGCCACGGCCATCACTTCCCTGACGTTGACGGCCATGGCCCGCCGAGCTCCTGCGCGCAAGGCCAAGAAGCCCAGCGGCAATGCCAATGCCAGCACCAGCACCAGCAGCTCCAAGTCCAAGGCCAAGTCCAGGCCCAAGCGCAAGTCGCAGCCCGCCGCCGACGTCTTCAGCGACGACGATGAGGAGGCCGCGCAGCAGGAGCGCGCCATGAACGCGCGCGCCGACGTGGACGAAGTGTTCGAGTACGAGGAGCCGACGTTCGACCAGGAGGACTCGGAGCTGGACGAGGACGAGGCCTTCGACAGCGACGACGAGGCCTCCTACGGCATGTTCTTCAACCAGAACAACAAGAAGAACAACAAGAAACAAGAAGAGGAGGAGGAAGAAGAAGAAGAAGAAGAGGAAGGAGGAGACCTTCTCTCCGATCTGTTGGGCACGACGCCCGCCGCCAGACTCTCCACAGCCAGCGACGAAGAAGAAGAAGAGGAAGATGACGAGCAGAAGATCAAGAACTTGAGCATGATGGTGGATGGCCTCGTGCAGCAGAAAAGCCGCAAGAAACTGGACGAGATCGACGCGCAGTTCGCCAACGCGGCGGCGCCCGCCGCGGACGGGGAGCTTACGCTCGGCAGTCTGCTGGGCGCGCAGACGGCCAAGCCTGGCGCGGAGGCTGCTGAGGACGAGGAGGCGGACGAGAAGACCAAGACGGGCCTCGACCTCCGCCGCGTGCGCCAGCAGGTGCGCGAGTTGGAGGGAGACGGCTCCACGCTCACGCTGCAGGCCAACAGGGACCCCGTGCTCGACGCGCGCGCCCAGCGCAAACTCGCGTACACGGAGAAGAGCGAGGAGGTGGACCTCTTCGAGCCTGTGGTGCGGCGTAACAGGAAGAAGGAGACGCTGGACCTCCGCGTGCAGGCGCCTAAGCTCGAGAAGCTCACGCCTGCTGCGCTGGCCAGCAAGTTCGTGGCGCAGACGGACATGGAGAAGAGCGTCGCCGCGCTGCTGCAGGCCGGAGACCTGACGGACAAGAAGCTCGCGCAGGACGAGGAGGAGGAGCTCGCGCGCAAGCGCGTGTCCACGGCGGAGGTCGCTGCGCGCCAGAAGGAGCTGGCCAAGCTGCGCTCGCTGCTGTTCTACGAAGAGCAGAAGCAGAGGCGTGTTAAGAAGATCAAGAGCAAGCTCTACCACAAGATCCGCAACGCGCAGGACAAGAAGGCCATGGAGAAGCAGAAGGAGGAGCTGCGCGCGCTGGACCCGGAGATGGCGCGCAAGTTGGACGAGGAGCTCGCGGAGAAGCGCGCGGAGGAGCGTCTTACACTGAAGCATCGCAACACCAGCAAGTGGGTGAAGCACCAGCTTCGTCGTGGCATTCAAGCCGACGATGCCACGCGCAGTGCGATTGCCGATCAGCTGCGTCGCGGAGAGGATCTGCGCCGCAAAATGAACGCTGTGGACAGTGACGACGACGACATGGACGATGATGATGACGATGAAGAAGGCGACGTGGCCTCTCGTCTGCAGAAGCGTCTGGAGAAGCAGGCTAGCGCGCTGGTCACGGAGATTGACGCGGACTCGGCCGAGGCTGGTAAGAAGCGTGGTCTGCAGGGCATGAAGTTCATGCAGCGCGCGGCTGAAAAGCAGCGTGAGAAGGCTCGCATTGAGGCCGAAAAGCTTTTGCGCGAGATCCGCACTGGTGACGGCGCGGATGGCGATCTCGTTCTATCGGAAGGCGATGACTACCTCAGCTCTAGCGATGAAGCCGCTGCCCAGAAGAAGAGCAAGAAGGCGAAAAAGGCGAAGAAGAACGTGGTGGTGACGGAGCAGGACAAGGCTGCCGTTGACCGTGCTCTGGCCGGTGGTGCGTTGCAGACTGCCAACGTCAGCATGAGCGGTGGTGTGTCGGCTCGTGCTTCGGGCACGATCGCCATTGATCTTGGCGAGGGTGGCAGCAGTGTTTCGCTTGCAAATGGTGGCAAGATGCAGGGCAAGGAGCTTGAGCTTGGTGCCAAGTCTCCGACGCAGAAGTCTACCGCTGCTGTGTCTGAGACACAAGTGAAGACCGACTCTGAGGACGCCGACATGGAGCCGGCTGCCGAGGGTGAGGAAAACCCGTGGCTGTCTAGCTCGGCTACGAAGAGCAAGTCGCGGAAAAAGAACAAGAAGAAGTCACAGCAAAAGAACGCGGGGTCGCAGCCGGACGTTGCAGCAGCTATCGAGTCCCTTGCGCAGGACACGAAGGAAGTCAGCAAAGACGATTCCGCTATTGCTACTCTCACTAACGGCACTACAAAGGCGTCGAAGAATGGCAAGAAACGGAAGCTGGACCAGACCACGGCCGAAACCCAGGAGAAGCCTGAGCAGGTGGCAGCCGGCAAGAAGAAGAACAAGAAGTCCAAGAACGGTGACAAGACCGCTGGACAGGACGAGCTAGTGCGCCGTGCCTTCGAGTTCGTCGCTGATGAGGAAGACGAGCTGGCTCAGGAGAAGGATCGGTTGGCTAGCCAGGACGCCGATGCGAAGAAGGGTGCTGAAATTGCGAAGCTTGTCGGCATGTCTGGTTGGGGCAGCTGGGCTGGCGATGGTGTCCGGGTATCGAAGCGTCAGATCGCTCGCGAGCAGAAGGCCAAGGTGGTTGCTCGTGAGGCCAAGCAGAAGGCTCTGGCTGGTCGCAAGGATGCTCGTCTGGAGAAGGTGCTGATCAACGAGAAGAAGGACAAGAAGGCTGCCAAATTTACGGTGAAGGACGTGCCGTACCCGTTCACGTCTCGGGCCGAGTACGAGGCCGCCATGCGCAACCCTCTGGGCAGCGACTGGAACACGTCCCAGGTGACAAACGTGCTGACGGCACCCAAGATCATGAAGCGCGCTGGTACAGCGATCGCTCCGCTTGCGCTCTCGAAGGAGGACCGCAAACAGGCCAAGAAGGAGCTGAGCTTGAAGCGCAAGGCCAAGTTCTAGACTTGAGGACATTGCAGATTGGAATAGAGTTGGATTTTGTTACATGTACGCACGCTGCTTGATAACCTACTGCAGTCTACACGCCAGCGACTGCTAGCACTAGGAACATGGCGATCATCGTGACGCTGCTCGTCACCTTCGAAGCATTTGAAGTCTCCTGAGTAGCAGCCACGGCCTGGGACGACAGAGTCGCCGGTCCAGCCTTGACCGCATCATCGACACCGTTCTCAGCAGCTATGACCCTCCCCACGAAGTAATCCATGGACGAGTTGGTGGAGACAAAAGACGGCTGTGTGCCGTCCTTCATCTCGATGGAGTCCGCTTCGTCGTCGTCTAGGACCACCGTAAAGTTGTCCATTACCTTCACTTTGCTGGTGGTGAGCGCCTTGCGCACATTCTTGGTGAACTCTGCGTACGTGTGCGACTTTCCGTCGAACGGTTTGTCGGCAGCTTTGGCGAGGTTCACATCGCGACGCCAAGTCATGAGCTCGTTGAACTGGTCGGACGTCGGGGCGCGGACGCCGTTCCGTAAGGCGATCGAATAGTACAGAATCGACTCGCACGCGGCGCGCATCGGCAGGTCGTCCAGCTCACACGGAGGCATGTTGAGCAGCACGACGGCGGTGATGATGCCCATGCAGGCGTTCGAGTTGACGAGTCCCGTCACGATTTTCGCGTCCGGGATGATGCCCGTGTACGGGTACATTTGGTAGCCGCTGTCAGCGACGCACGTGTCGAATGTCTGGTCGTTCGCTTTGAAGAACTTCCTGACAGTCGCCACCATGCCGTTGTCGCAGTCGTAGGTGTCCACCAACGCGAACGTCTTCGATCCAACTTGGGCCTGGGCGATCGACGTCAGTTCCTGCAAGTCCCGCGCAACGCGGTTATCGGAGACCGTGACGACTTTGGGTACGGTCTCAGCTCGTCCGCATAAGCATGAAAACGCTCCCAGCGCTGCCACTAGCAGCAGAGCGAGCGCTGGCGAACGCATGGGCGACCGAAATTGAACGCGGAGCGAAACTTTGCGAGTGGCGACAGAGGTCAAAAGTTTGTGCACGGGTTTGAGCCTCTGTTCGGTGCATGGGATTGGAAAAGTGGCTTGGATGGGACGTCCAGCGAGTAAAATCGAGCCGCCCCCCATGAAAGGAACGCGAAGCAAAGCACTTGCTTCCCACCATTTCACGAGCCGGAACAGCCTGTGCAAGGGCATTTGGCGGGGCAGAGAACTCGACCATGTGCGAATTGCAACAGGAGAGGTACCGAGACCAAGTCTACCAAACAGACTGCAACTTTCACCACCAGCTGCGACGTTATGCTGTTCGTGCGCTGACACTTTTTTCGATGTGCTAGAAGTACAGTACAGTACATCTCCAAAAGAGCTGCCCGAGCTTCAAAGGTTAGTTGAAGACTGCGACGACAGCAAGTACCTATTGATATTAATGCCTGGATACGTTTGAACGCAACAATAACCTTTGTATTTACTGGACTGGCACCACCATCATGCGAGCACAAGCATTGCAAGAACTGCGGCGACCACAGCCGCTCGAGCTTGAGCCCAGCTGGTTGGCGCAGCATTGCTTGTCACGGTGACAGCGGACGTAAAAGCCTCAGCTGCGGCTTCGCGTTCCGTGCCGTCGGTGCTTTGGTGAAGATCCGACTCGTCACCAACGACGTCGTCTTTTGAAGCCGATGATGACTCATCGCACGGCTCATTCGCTGCGTTGGTCTTGCCGCTGCTGGCACCGCGCAGAGCTGGCATCTTGGGGAGTTTAATGATCTCTTCCTGGCTGAACGACCCGTCCGAGGTCGATCGGTACTCCACCAACAAGTCCGATGTCAGACGCACCAACCCGTTAGTCGCGACGGTGTACAGGTTGCTGGAGTACTCAGCATACAGCTGCGACTCGGAGTCGCACGGCAGTCCGAGCGCTTGAGCGAGATTCACGTTGTGTCTCCAGTGCATCATTTGAAGGAACCGCTCGGTAGACGGCACAACGCCGTCTGCGTCCGGGTTCTTGTCCATGTCGACTCCGATCTTGAGCAGCGTTTCAGCAGCAGCTCGCATAGGGAAGTTGGATATCTGGCACGCGGGGAGTCCACCCAGCAGAACAGACGAGAAGATGGCTCGACATGCCAGCGATCGGGCCATGGCACCGATTTGCTCGGTAGTCGGGTGTGTACCGGAGAACGGGAAGATCCTGTAGTTGCCTTCAGCCACGCAGGTCTGGAAGACCATCGTGTTCTTGGTGTAGAGTTTGTAGACTTTCGAGACGACGGAGTTGTCGCAGCTGAAGTCGTTCACGAGGGCGAACGAACTCGAATCGCGCGCAGGAGACGCGATCGGAGCTGCATCAAATCTCGGATTCGAGGGGGGTTTAACGTTACCGTACTGAGCGTTCACCCCAAGGGTGAAGAGCACACACAGCAGCAAACGGAGGGCAGAGTTTAATACACTCATGAGTGTACGGTGTCGTTTGAATGCCAAACGAGGGTTGACTTGTTCGTCGGAAAAGACAACTGACAGTGCCTCCAATGCCCCTCCGGGTGATCACGGCCTCTCTACCATGATCACACTCGACCCAGGCGCTTGCCTTTAGCCCCGACAAGGTGCGTCGACAACCACCTGGAGCCACTCTCTATGAGCATCTGCATTTCACACTCTCTGCTTGGTGTTTGCCACGAAAGCGACATGGCGTTTCGTGGACGTGAAAGTCTTATGCGCACGATCGAGTACTCGCTGGCCACGCAGACACCGTAGTGCTTCAACGACGCCGTCATTTATCTGATAACTTTGGTGCCCGGCAAAGCGAGCTCAATCTGTACCAATGAATCAGTGAGGACTATGGAGATTGCAACACACAGAACTCGATCTATTACGCGTTGTACGACACCACTTCACCACAACAATTACCACTACACTGACGACAAAAACATATACGGCATCCTCGCTGCCGAGGCGGTTGTTATACGAGCGCAAGTATTGCTACGGTCGCTATGACCGCAGACAATCGAGACTTGCTCCAACCCATAGCACTGGACTCGTCCGCAGCGCCTGGGAGAGTCTGAGGAGTAATCGCAGTGATCGTACTACCGGTACTGCCCGTTGACTCTGTATCGGCAGCCGATTTGACAGTGTCCATGCTGCCACTGAAGCTTCCAGCTCCTCGAAGCAAAGAGAACCCGGGTTGATACGTGATCTGCTCCTGGCTAAACGGACTGTTGACATTCGGTCGGTATTCCACCTTCAAGCTCGACGTCAGACGCACCAAGCCGTCCGTTGTGATGGTATACAGGTTGCTCGCGAACTCCGAGTAGAGCGTGGAGTTCCTGTCGCAAGGCAGACCGGCAGCTTCGGCGAGGTTGACACTGCGCCGCCAGTGCATCATCTTGCGGAATCGATCTGTGCTCGGAATCACGTCCGGGTTCTGAGGGTAGTTGGCAACATCCACGGTGATTTTGAGCGTGGTTTCAGCGGCAGAACGAAGCGAGTAGCCGCCCATGTTGCACTCTGGAATATCTGCAAGCAGTGCCGCGCTCAAGATGGCGCGACAAGCGCGTGACTGAGCCATGTTTCCAATCTGTTCGGGCGTCGGGGGAGTCCCTGAAAAGGGGAAGATCTGGTACGCGGCGTCGGACACGCACGCCTGGAAGACCATACTGTTGCGCTCGTAGATCTTGTAGGTTGTTGCGACCGCTTTCGAGTCGCATTTCGTGCTGTTGACGAGTGCAAACGTGTCTGAATTCGGGGTCGCTACTGCGATGACGCTCGGCTCGAACGTTGCGCGCGGCGGATTCTCCTCAGCATTTGACCAGGCGGTGAACAGTGCGATAACAAGCACGTTCAGCATCGATTGTACGAAGTTCATCGTGGTGGTCCCTTTGGAGACAGCGACAGTCTCGATACTCGACGGACGTGAGCTCCTTTGGGGTAAAATCACAAGTGCTCGACTAGTCCGGCGCGATGGCCACCCCTTTTGGTCATCTGCGGGGTTAGAGCTTGACCATATTGACGTGGTCGACGGCCTGTCAAGTCCGTCTGGCAGCTCGACATGGCTGTCAACAAAGTGTCTGCTCGCATGGTGAGCTGAATCTACCTGCTGACACTGCGAATTGCAGTGCGATCACCTGCAGTAAATCGATCAGATAAGAACACGCTGGCAAACAACCAGTCACGAAACGTGCACATCGAAAGCTCGAAAATGCAACCGACAGCAACAACGTAGTGGGCCGTACGGGCCAAGAGCCCATCCAAACGACGGAATAAATTGCAAATAATAGAGAGAGCGAAGCCTTTGTCTACGCTGTCAAGAGTAGAACGCCCAGAACGAAGCTCACAGCTGTGGTAGCAACTCCGTGAGCCATCACCGACGGCGCGGTGTTGGCCGAGCTTCCACCAACGCTACTACCGCTGACTCCAGTAGCGACCGTGCCCACGATGGCGTCACCACTGTCTGTACTGCTGACAATGGTAGCATAGTCTTCTCCATCGGCGTCATACCACGACCCGCTGGCGAGTTTGTACTCGATCTGGTGGTTCGGCAGAACGCGGATGGAGCTGTTGGTGCGGGCGATGTCGAGGTTCTCTTCGTACTCGGCATAGAGCACCGAGTCTGAGTCGCAGGGCACGCCTGCTTGCTTGGCGAGGTTCACATAGCGACGCCAGGACATCATCTCCTGGAAGCGCTCGGCCGACGGTGACGCCGCCCAGCCGTGGACCAGATCCACGTGGATCTTGAGCAGAGTCTCCACCGCTGCTTTAAACGGGAAGCCGGAGATCTGGCACTGCGGGAAGTCGGCCAGCAGCACGCCCGTGAACACCACGTCGCAGGACGTGGACGTTGCCATGGCCTGGACCTGTGCAGCCGAGGGCTTGGTCCCCAGGAAGGGGAAAATCTGGTACTGCGCGTCGCTCACGCAGAGGTCGAAGAGCGCGCGGTTCTTGTTGTAGATGACGTAGATCTTGTCGGACACGGTCTCGTTGCAGTCGACGTTGGCCACGAGCTGGAACGTCGAGGAGGTGGCCGACGCCGTGTCGATCGGCGCCAACGTCACCTCTGGCGCTGGGGGAGCAGTGGTGGTTGGGGTGACGATGGTTGCGTTGGGTTCGGAGCCCACCGAGTCTTCAAGCGAACCGGAGCCAGAAGCGCTCACCTGGACGACTAGGAACGCTAGCAGCAGCGTCAGCAACGATGTCATGGTCGTCGTCGAGGAATCCGTGAGGGTCATCGGTTCGGTGACGCACACACTTGGAGAGTGCCCCTCGGAAAGACAGTCGAAGCTTCTACTAGAGCGACGGCGAATTGAGAATTGCGCCTGCGGAGACCAGAGCACCCGATCAGAGAGGGTGAAGTGAGCCCGGCCCGTAGAGACAGGAATGGGGACGCATTGACCAGCGACTCACAAAGTGACTGACACGCTTGACACGCGAACTGGGTTCCGCAGGAGTCAGAAATACCTGTGTGCACGCATATAGTTGTTATTGGTTCTAACAGAGATATAATAATCATGATCCTTTACATCTTATTAAGTATGCACTAGTTATACTTGTGCAAGTAAGAATATCGTGATATAGATATTTGGACGCGACCAGTCTCTGGTCTAGTTGAAGCCGTTACCTTCGCGACAGTGTCCTGAGACCACCACGATGGTCTTGACACAGTTTTTGGCGAACCCAGTCAGCATTTCCACTCTTGAGTGGATCTCGCATCCTCTTCATGATACATGTATACGATGCCCTTCACGTTCGACTTGATCCTGTTGGCATCGTGGAAGTGAGCCGTGTAAGGTAAAAGGCTACGCTGTGCTCCAAGCCTCTCCATACATCCAACGACTGTCGGGCAGTCAGCGACCGAGTAGCAACGTGGTCAAGGGGAATACCGACGGGGTCGGACTGACGATCGACGCCAGGGTTAAATTATTTATCTTACGTGTGTTCATACTCGTCGGCTTGTGCCTTCACCAAGCACGAATACAGAGACGATTACAGCTACTAGTAGACTCCATAGAGAGGTGGTGCACCCGCGAGGCGCCCCCGAATTCGACGATTCAATGACGATTCCCTTTGAGATCGTGCTGGATCCACTAGATGACGCCGATGAAGTCGACCCGACCGCGTCGCTTGCTTTGACGTAGCCCGGCATCATCTCGGCAGCATTCGCATCCCTAACAATGAAGTCGATAGCATCTTCGAACGTCTCGTACGAGCCATTGGACAGCCGGACATCCACGCTCAGGTCGTCGTTCACGCGGATGGTGGAGTTCTCGAGCGCTGCGTTCAAATTGGTCTCGAACTCAGCGTAGAGCTGCGAGCTACCGTCGTGAGGAACTCCTGCAGCCTTGGCGAGGTCGACTTCGTACCGCCAGGTCAACAGCTCCTTGAAGACGTCGGCGGACGGAGCTTCGTCTTCGAGGCCCTTTGCGAGGTCTACGCTAATTTTCAGCAGCGTCTCCACGACGCTGACAAGCGGCATGCCGCCGATGGTGCACGCTGAGAAGTTGGCCTCGATCACGATCACGAACATCGCGATGCAAGCGTCGGACTCCGCCATGCCCTGGATTTGGGTCCGGGTCGGGTGGTTGCCTTGGTACGGGAAGATTTGGTAGTCCGAAGCAGACACGCACAAGTCGAAGGCGGAACGGCAGTTGGAGTACAGCGTGTAGACATTGTCGACCTCTTTCTCGCTGCACTCGGCGCTAGCGACATACTGGAACGTCGACGAGTCCGATCTTGGGTGAGCGATTGAAGGTTCTTCATCTTCGTCACCATTGCTGGTCCTGGTCTCTGTTGACTCTGATGCACCGCTATTGCTGTCGCTGGTACTGATGATTGTGTTCTCTAAGCTGATCGGAACCGGAGACGCGACTGGAGTAGCTGTTGCAGGGGTCGACTGTGTTGCACCTTGAGTTGCTGCGCTGGACTCGTCCGTTACATTGTCAGTCGCAATAGTCGAAGGCGTCGTGGCAGGTGCCGTTGTTGCAGTCATTATTGGTGCTGCGGTTGGTGCCTCCGTCGGTGCTGTAGTCGGTATCTGGGTCGGAGCTTGTGTGGCCATTGTCGGCTGCTCGGTGTTTATCGCCTCGATCGCCACCGGCGCGATTGTTTCCAGGAAGTCGATGGAGTGAGAAGACTCGCCTGAACTGGAAGCGCCAGCCATTAGGATAGGCGACGAGAAATTCACCGACGTGACCCCAGCAGCCACCGACGACTCGAACGTATTCTCTTCTGGCATGCTGAGACTCGAGTCATTGCAATCGGAGACGACGCCATGGCTGACAAGCTCCGTCGCCGCCACCACCAGAAGTAGAGACCAAGACAAGAGGTGCTTCGTCCGCATCGCCAGGGCGTTGAAGCTACTCGTTCGACGGAGAAAAGAGGAGTGCGACTCGCTCCCTACCTGAGCCTACATCACCAGGCTGGGCTGGCGACCAGCGGATGGGGCTCATGCATTCGACTCGACCAGGGAAACCTGATCGATGATCGGCCTTCCCATGGGCTCGTCGCTTACGCTCGGGACATATCGGCGCCAAGAACGGGCGCAATGTCGACGAGGAATGCCACCGAGACTCGCGCGCGTTGCCTGGCAGGTGTCGGTGAAAGGTGACGCACCATTGGTGCAAGGTGCCACCAGCACTCCTTCTCCGTCTGCTGCCCAGGGCAGCCTGCCCTGTTGCAGTATTATATCCTCGACTGGCTCTTAAGACTTGAGGCCATGGTCGACGGAATATCGGAGCTCATCATTGAACGATGATCGTTCAGCGCTTGATCCCCAGCTGGCGTGGGATACTGTATGAACAAGCTCGGATACATGCACTAAATTACTGGTCTGCAGTACATTTAGTTGCGCCGGCAAAATTCCTGGGATCAAAATCACACCGGCAGTGCTTTTTAGTCTCAGTTTTGAGTGTGATTAAAGAGGGAATAAGCCCCCCCCCCTGGTTGACGGCGAAGCTTTATCTGTCGCGCTGGGTGGCCTTTTCAGAAGACGACGGAGCTCTGCTAACGGAAGCACAACATGTTGAGGAAGAAAAAACTTCTCATTCGAGACTTCAACCTTCTGTGCAGGGTGAGGTGTCTGCGGCGAAGAGTGCATCATGCGGTAGAGTGGTTGTTACTTCAAGCTGCGGTTCAGAGTGATTGTCAACTTCAACTATAATCAAAGCAAGCCGCTGACAGCGGTGATCACTTACCACGGCAGCTCGAAGTCTCCGAACGACTGCCGGCGTTATAGAACTCCCCGTGTCTTTCATCGACAGGTTGCTACGATGTTGGCCGACTCGGGGGGACTTGAGGTAAGCTTAGCCCTTGTGGTCGTTCATGTCGGTGTCGAGGTATCCAGGATTCAGCGTCACGAACACGATGTTGCTGTCGCGCAGTCCGACGGACAGCGAGCGGGTAACCATGTTGAGCGTAGCCTTGGACGTGGCGTAGGCATACGCGTGACCGAAGAACTGCTCGGTCTCGCTCGTGTTGCAGCCGAGGCTGTCCAGGAACGAGGAAACCTGGGCGACCGTAGCGATGCCATGGCTCTTGGCCGCGAGCCGCAAATTCGGCAGCAGTGCGCGGGTCACGAGGAACGTCTCGACAGCAAACGTAAAGACTTTAATGGTATCATACGTTAAGCTCGTATGCTAAACACTTTTCGAGATCTTACTTGCATTATCTCAACGCACACGGTTATTAGTTCTGGATGGATGTTCCGGCAATGGGTTCATTCCGAACTTTTCGTTTCTGGCAACAGCGTTCGTTTGAGGTGACAAATGGAAAGCTGTACACCCTCTTGGGGGCGCCAAGAGAGTTTGCTGTAACTCTTTGAATGGATGTGTCTTTGGGGGGAGGGGGGATACTTGAGCATTTTGGAATTCACTCACCGGTGTGGGTTCATCGCTGTGGATGGCACCGGAGGTCTTTATGGGGATGAAGTACGACGATAAGGCGGACATCTTTTCGTTCGGTGTGGTGCTGTCGGAGCTGGATGTGCACTCACTTCCGTACGCTAGTGCCAGGAAGTGGAGCCGTGAGCAAGATGGGACCGAACTTGTGGATGCCGCCTTGCTACAAAAGGTGGCAGCGGGGATACTTAGTGTCGATTTTTCGGAACCCCATTCAATCGCGGATCTTGGACGTGCATGTGTGTCGGTGGACCCAAATAACCGACCAAGTGCAGCCGAGGCATTGCATAGACTTCAAGTAGCAATTAGGCAAGTGGGCGTAAGAATCCACCTTGCTACTTACTCGGCTAACGGTGATAACTGACGCACATTACATGCGCAAGGGAATTTTAGTGAACGTTGTAGTTTTTTTTCTTGTTCCTGGGTCTACATTTGCGTTTTTGTTGTTACCGCAGGATGTCTTGGCCTGACGAGATTTTTTTGCCTCGAATTTATACTTTCACCAAGTCTTTGATGAAAAACTGTATGTACGTCTTGATCAGCAGCTTTAGTTGTTGAACGGACTTTTGCCAAATGATGGCACTATTTCGATAATCTAGACAAACGATGATGATCTTCGCCAAATGATGGCACTCTGCTGTATTGATGGCACTTAGCTCAGTGCAAAATTACTCTTCTAGTGTACTAAGCTCGTGGTTTGTACACGTGCGCGTCTTGTGACCGAAGTCACCAGCGTTTCCACGGTGCAGCCGTCGTTGTGCGTTAATAATGAACTCAGGAAGAAGCCCTCGCTCTGCTGTCTCTTGGGTCTTTTAAGACCCAAGAGACAGCAGAGCGAGGGCTAAAAAACGACTGCTATGAACGAGGAGATAGTTTTACTACTTAGTTCAGACTACACGGTGCGATCCTGTCCAATGCGGGCACAACATTGGACGTCACGATTCCCTGAACCAGCACAAAGTTCTTTATGTGAGCAGTTGCAGCCTTCATGGACTCAAATTTCATCTCAACACGAAGTGTTGATGACTTCCCTTGAGTATCAGTCACGGATGATTTCCCTTGGGTATCAGTCACGGAGACTTCATTCATGGTAAGACCCCAGGTACTTGTGGCAGTGAGGGCGAAGATAAGAGAGCTGGTCTTCATGGCAGGGAGAACGTTGGTCTAAGGACGGCAGCTTGTGATCCTGACACGAACAATTAGCGCACGCGTTGCAGCTTGACATTCATAAATAGCTGGGTGCCATCATTGCCCAGAGTGCCATCATTTCGCGAAGGTCATCATCGTTTGTCTAGATTGTCGAAATAGTGCCATCATTTGGCAAAATTCCGTTGTTGAACTTATCGATTATGTTTGGGTTGTATCTCAAGCAGCGCTCCTCATTCGATCTGAACCACAACCTTCTACAATATCCAGGATTTCTCCTAAGCTTATGACTCCCTGTTTCATGACAATCGACAACATAAAGTGCTTTCTAAACGCACTGTACTTGAGTTTACATCTCCGAATACTATTGTACTTCGTACTAACGTTACATTTACAAACAGTTAATTTTCTGTCATCGACTCGATGATCAACTCGCTGCGTCTCTCGAAAGCCCTTGTATCACCCACGGTTTCACGAGAATTGAGGAGAACAGGGATCAGTTTCTTTGGATAGTTATCCGCCTCCCTACTGCATGCCATTTGGTCCTGCTTCGAAAAACACATGCCGTCGAAAACGGTGAAGTCAGCTTATCATAGTGTCCGATGGTATCTTCAAGCACCTGCACGACGCCAAGAATCAACCAAGTAATTTCCCTTGCTTAGACCTTCACTAAGCTCTCTCAGCTCCACACGCCGTGACACGGAGCTACTCACCAGACTTCTGAAGTATAGAAAAAATACGAAAAACCATATTTCTCGACGGGGCAATGGTAATGGCCGGACGAATAGAGATCGCAAGAAACCCCGTTACATGTATTGGGTTTCCTCAGACTGGCGCCGGGCATGACATCTCTAGGCTTCTAATGCTTGGGAGTTTTCACGTTTCTGAGCGAGTTGACGATCACTTGGGGAACAATGCTTTGGACGCAGCAGATCGATGCTCAGCGTTTGGCACTGTTTCTCTAGTTGAGACCGGGAGATCAACATGGCTGAAATCGTGCGCTCTAAACGATGATTTCTTCGACTTGGGTGTGGTGGGTATAGGAGAACTCCTTCAGCGTTAGTCTCAGTTTCTCGTGCAACGTCTCCACACGTGTGCCCACGGGAATCCCGTGACGGGATACAATATCGTCGCGGCGGTTAGTAGTTCTGGACGGATGTTCCGGCGATGGGTTCATTCCGAACTTGTCGTTTCTGGCAACAGCGTTCGTTTGAGGTGGCAAGTGGAATACTGTACACCCGCTTGGCGCCAAGAGAGTTTTCTGTTACTCTTTGGGGGGAGGGGGGGGATACTTGAGCATTTTGGAATTCACTCACCGACTGACAAGTCATGTCTCGCCTAGCTGTGGCGGTGCTTCTCCAAACGGTGATTCTCCAAGCCACCGGGGATGTTTTCCCTGCAACGAACTATTCAGTTATCGCGTATTACCCTGGCAGCACGTGCGACAGTACCCCACTCTATGTGTCGATTAACAACAACAGCGCTGTCAGCGCAGAGTGTGACAACCGAACTTGCTCGTATGACGGCAACGATCCTTTGGTTTCCAACTCCTCAAGCTACAAAAGCAGAGGACTCTGCGTCTTAGACTTTGTCGTGGGTACGAAGGAGCTCTTCCGTGGGGCTCCGTTTCTGATACAGGCGTCGTATACGGGAACTTGCAACATCATGCAACAAGGCTGGGGTCTTCTTGCTTCGGGTCTCTGTGTGAGAGATGCATCTAGCGACCTCCACTACAAGGCATTTCTTCACAAGAACGGTTCTGCGAGCTACACGTGGTTCAACGACAGCTCATGCAGCAGCGATGATAGTCATCCATGGGAAACTATTAGCAGGGATGCTATGGGTAACCATTCATGCGACAACGATAGTTACCGGTCGTTCAGCAGCAACGATACCAATTCGACATTCCAGACGCCAAGCACGAGCACTACAAGCGGTTTCACGGCCACAACTATCGTTGCTATCATTTTCATCGCCCTTGGGGTGGCCGGGTTATCGATTTTTCTCATGTTCGTGCTCCTTCGACGCCGATACCACGCCAAGAATGCGGCTTACACACTGCAAGTTTCGGACAGCACGGCTATCCTTGGTTCAGCAATGCGCTCCAGGAGAGGGTTGTGGGACGACGAGATCATCACTGCCAGACGTATCCCGAGAGACCAAGTCCACACGAAGAAATTTCTTTGCCGAGGCGGATATGGCGAGGTCTACTCGGGTGTCTTCAATCGACAGCCGGTCGCGATCAAAATGTTGCTACCCGGTACGCGCACAAATCTCAAGCACGTTGAACAATTCCTAGAAGAAGCTAAAATGGCCGCCGAAATGGACCACCCGCGCATTGTTTCCCTCGTCGGTGTGGCGTGGAACTCCCTGTCCGACGTCTGTGTGGTGTTTGAGTTCATGGACGGCGGCGACCTCAGGACCCTTCTCAACTCGTACGAGTCCTCCCAGCATCGCGTCGGCTATGATTTACCGAAAGCCACCATCGCGCTTCACATCTGCCACGCGCTCACGTACCTTCACTCGCTGTCGTCTCCGATCATCCACCGCGACCTCAAATCACTCAACATTTTGCTCGATAAGGCCATGCAAGCCAAGTTGACCGACTTTGGCGTCTCCCGAGAGTGGCTCAACCAAACCATGACAGTGGGTGTGGGTTCATCGCTGTGGATGGCACCGGAGGTCTTTATGGGGATGAAGTACGACGATAAGGCGGACATCTTTTCGTTCGGTGTGGTGCTGTCGGAGCTGGATGTGCACTCACTTCCGTACGCTAGTGCCAAGAAGCGGAGCCGTGAGCAAGATGGGATCGAACTTGTGGATGCCGCCTTGCTACAAAAGGTGGCAGCGGGGATACTTAGTGTCGATTTTTCGGAACCCCATTCAATCGCGGATCTAGGACGTGCATGTGTGTCGGTGGATCCAAATGGTCGGCCAAGTGCAGCTGAGGCATTGCATAGACTTCAAGTTGCAATTAGGCAAGAGTGGGCGTAAGAATCCACCTTGCTACTTACTGAGCAAACGGTGATAACTGACGCACATTACATGCGCAAGGAAAATTTAGTGAACGTTGTAGCATTTTAGTTTTTTTTGCTTCTTTTTGGGTCTACATTTGCGTTTTTGTTGTTACAGCAGGATGACTTGACCTGACAAGATTGTTAGCCTCGAATATATTGTTCACCAAGTATTTGCTCAAAACCTGTATGTACGCCTTGATCAGCAGGTTAAAAGTTGTTGAGCTTATCAATCAGGTTTGGATTGTATCTCATGCAGCGTTCCGAGCGAGTAGCTTTCATTTGATTTGAACCACTCGCGTGTCCAACCCACCAACCTTCTACAATATCCAGGATTTCTCCTATGATTGATTCCCTGTTTCATGACAATCGACAACACATTCGAAACGCACTGTACTTGAATTTACACTCCGAATACTATTGTACTTCGCACTATTGTGAAGCGCGGCTGGAATGTCCACGCCTTATTAGACTACATATTTATCTTTATCGGATTTGAATTTCCGTACATAAGGGTATAAAACTAGCTACAAAGCGAAATCGGTTAGCAAATAGAAGTGTGTAATCCGGCTTGGACAAGCTGGCGAGACTCGACTCGGTCTAATTTAGCGACGGCGGCTAAGAGCTACCGAGACGCCTTTGGGCCAATATAGCCCGAAGTTTGGAGTCGTTCATGCCAATAAGGCTCCGACCAGGTTGACTATCTAGTGCACCACCTCTAAATGCTTTGACACCTTCCACATTGCACGCTACAAAGCTGGTGACTTACACCAGCACCTACAGAGCTATAATTATTTAGCTCAAATAGCTCGGAATGTCGACTTCCACGGCGACATTCCGCCTTATTTACAAACAAATCTGTTGCTAATCGGATTAACCACATGGGCCTGCTTGCTAATCGCCATGATTATTCCTTGTCTAAAATAGAGGCGGGGGATCTAATTAGGAGATCAGTCGAAATAAATAAGACTTCGAAGTCTAAATTAGCCAAAACCTTGACCGATTTACTATCCGATTAGACATTCGGGGTGCCGATCACAATACATTTATTAAATACAAACAGTTGTTTATCTGTCGTCGACTCGATGATCAACTCGCTGCGTATCTCGAAAGCCCTTGTATCACCCACGGTTTCACGAGAATTGAGTAGAACAGAGATCGGTTTCTTTGGATAGTTATCCTCCTCCCTACTGCGTGCAATTTGACCCTGCTTCGACTGGTCAGTAGCTGCGTGTGAAGCCTCTCACTATGCTGCTCTGAGAGAGTTTGGTGGAGGTCTAAACAAGGGAAGTTACGTGGTTGGTTCTTGGCGTCGGCAGGTGCTGGAAGATCGAACACTATGATAAGCTGACTTCACTGTTTCCGACGGCATTATTTTTTACTTCTGAAGAATAGAAAACTACGAATAACCATATTTCTCGACGGAGATGGCTGGACGAATAGAGATCGCAAGAAACCCCGTTATTGGGATTCCTTAGACTGGCGCCGGGCACGACATCTCTAGGCTACCAATGCTTGGGAATTTTCGCGTTTTCGAATGAGTTGACGATCAGTTCTTTCGACGCAGCAGATCGATGCTCAACGTTTGGCACTGGATCTCAAGTTGAGACCGGGAGATCAACATAGCTGACATCGTGCGCTCTAAACGATGGAGTTCTTCGACTGGGGTGTGATGGGCATCGGAAAACTCCTTCAGCAGCGGGAGTCTCATTTTCTCGTGCTACGTCTCAACACACGTGTGCCCACGGGATGAAATATCTTGGTTGCGGTTATTATTTCTGGACGGATGTTCCGGCAATGGGTTCATTCCGAACTTTCCGTTTCTGGCAACAGCGTTCGTTTGAGGTGACAAACGGAATAACCCATGGCCGGAACATGCATCCAGAAATAATAACCGCCACCAGATAGTAATACTGGGTCTCGTGGGCATATATATGTGCGTGTTCGTCTGGAATCCAGATCTGGAGAGGACTCAACCTGCTTTGGGTCAAAATACGTAGTACTTTTTTGCTGTAACTATTTATTTCTGGAGTTGAACGGAACGGTTGGGGCAAGTAGTAGACTTGAACACTTTCGATTTCACTCACGGACTGACAAGTCATGTCTCGCCTAGCTGTGGCGGTGCTTCTCCAAACGGTGATTCTTCAAGCCACCGGGGATGTTTTCCCTGCAACGAACTATTCAGTTATCGCGTATTACCCTGGCAACACGTGCGACAGTACCCCATTCTATGTGTCGATTAACAACAACACCGCAGAGTGTGACAACCGAACTTGCTCGTATGATGGCAAAGTAATAGTATGCAATACTATGGCTCTGTCCGCCGAGATCGACGGACAGCAGCCGGCGAATGAAGGCGAGGACGAGCGGAGACAGCAGCGGCGGACGACAGCGAGGACCAAGGAGATCAAGACGCGCAGGACAGGCCAAGATGCGGCGGCAGCGGGACGACACGGGTTGCGACGGGCCGGTGGGTGGCGGGTCGACCCGCCAGAAGATCGCCCACCTGGCCGACAGAAGATCGCGGGCCACGAAAGGCCGCGAAGGAGAGATGACCAAGATGCACAAGCGGCGTGGACGACGGACGGGAGGCGAGACGACATCAAGACTTCAATGGACGGCCAGGAGCCACCGCCGAGAGTCGCTGGGTTGAACCCACCGGCGGTGGGCATGCATGTGTAGGGTAGAGAAGCCGGCAGTTCGCTATTTGCCGTGAGGTGAAGAGAGCTACAAGAGAGAAAGCAGCTAGAGCCCCGCGAGGTGGCTACAGCTAAGTAATACAAGACATTGAGCTGGCAGCTAGAGAGAGAGAGTAGGAAGGAAGCGAGCAGCAGCGTAAGTGTTAGGCAAAGCTCGAACAAGGGCCGGAGTGTGTAAGGATACGGGTAGATTAGCCCCGTTTGGTTGAAGTGGAGTATCTGCAGCCTACCCCTCAGGCTGCTTGGCTGTCTAAGAGAGGTATCGAAGCCCCCGGGTAGATTAGCCCCGCCGACGGAGCGGCCTGAGCAACCAGAGACAGATCTCCGTGCCTGCGTTCGCACCTGAGCGGCCACGCGGAGATTGGAAGTCGACTGCTACGTGTGTGTGTATTGTATATTTAGGCTAGACTGTATAGTGGCAGCCGGCGGACATTGCCACCGGGTACCTGTCTTGTAGCTCGAGACAGGCCTGGCACGGTACGGGGTGAGCTGAGCTGAGCTGAGCACGACTGTTACTTGGTGGTCATACAGGGGCCTACCAACACGGTTGTCGACTCGACTGAGTGGCTTCACGAGGCTTGGCCCAGAGGCACGAACCAACCAGCAGAGGAAGAAGAAGAGCAGCGACCAGCAGCCGAGCAACGACCAGCAGCTAGAAACAAGAAGAAGCACAAGAACAAAAGAAAGCACGTGATATTGAAGTTAACATGACGATCACTACGAGGTCGGCCGCGTCGACGGGTCGACGGTCGTCGACGACAAACCGGAGCAGCACCGGCACCAGCAGCAGCAGGCGGGCACGGACGACGAAGAGGCAGCGAACGACCCGGACACGACTGCGTCTGGCGAACGACGACGGCAGCGCGGAGGACGTCGAAGTCAGCAGCTCTGTCGCCGTCCGCGTGGCCAACAACGGTGACCCGGACGACGACGACGATCCGGACGATGACGCCGATGATGACGACGAGGACGAAGACAGCAACCACGACGCCAATGACGGCGGCGAGAACGACGACCACAGCAACCAGGATGCGGACAACAACCGCAGCGGTGGCGGCGGTCACCACGACGGAGATGACTCTGGCGACGATGCCGGAGATCGACCACGACAACCACAGCGGCCAGCACGGCCCAGCATACCAGTCGCTCGCAGCGACCCGCACGAGAACGGGCAGGACGACACGTTGGAGTCGATGGGCTGGTGGGACGCCCTCACGCCGGGGCAGCAGCGCGCCATGATGCAGAGATTCGTGATCCAGACCCCGGTGGCGGCGACACCCACGGCGCCATCACCAACGCCAACCCCCGTGGTCATCCAGCCACGGAGGAACAAATTGAAGAAGCTTCACATCGAGGACTTCCGCGGCACGCCGACCGAGTCGATCGAAGCCTGGCTGTCGACCGTGCAGCAGGCCGTACAGCGGCAAGCAATGCTGGGCGGTGAGACGTGGACGACAGCGGAGCTGTACTACGGAGTGACCGCGCACCTGAAAGGAGACGCAAACAAATGGTTAGTGATCATGAGTGAGGGCCTGGAGGCCGAAGATTGCACGTTCGAGTACCTGGCCAGCCGCCTGCGCAAGAAGTACGGCCGACGTGAGAATACGTGGCAGATCCAGAAGCGACTCGGCAAACGCGAGCAGCAGCCCGGTGAACGAGTAGACAGCTTCGCCAACAGCCTGACAAACATAGGATTCGGTAAACGAGTGTCAGCAGAGGCATACCTGGAGGCGTTCTACGACGGCCTCAACAATCAAGAAGCTGCCGCACACATACGCACCATGGGGCCGCAGACGCTCAGCGAGGCCGTGGAGTTCACGATCAACGGCTACGGCGAGTACGGCGAGGGGCGGAAGGTCACGAGCTGGCGCAGCGCCCAGCGGCACTACCGCAAGGGCAAGGCGGACACGATGGAGGCCGGCATCGTGCCGCCGAAGAAGAGTGAGGCCAAACCTGAAGTGGCCGACCTCATTAATTGGAAGCAATTAGGACTAGGGTTCGGCGGCAGCGACGTGGGACCCAGATACGACGACGCAGGGAAAGCTATCAGCGGATTGGCCAATACGGCTGGACTCAAAGATGGGGCCCTCCCATTGGCTGCGCTGCAAGCGATTGCGGTTGCAGCTGGGATGGGACAGGCAGCAGCTGCACGCATCCCAGCCACGAAGGTGGAAGCCAGCAAGACAAAGACAGCACGCACGCTGGAAGTGAAGGCGGAAGCCCGACCAGCAGAGAGCGCCGACTTACCGGCATTCGTGCAGCCTCCGACGACCAACCAGCAGCAGGGCGGAGGGCAGCAGTACGGCGGACGCGGCGGCGGTGGCAACTACTACGGTGGACAGTACGATGGCGGCGGCTACGGTGGTGGAGGACGTGGAGGCTACGGCGGCGGTGCACGCGGTGGCTACGGCGGAGGACGAGGCGGCTTCGGAGGCGGCGGACGAAGTGGCGGCCGAAGCGGCGCCGGTGCCCTGAGCAACTACGGGCCCAGCGACGGCAGGCCGATCATGCAGCGCAAGGCCGAATCCATGTGCCACTACTGCGGCCAGAGCGGCCACTGGTGGCGCGAGTGCCGCGTGCGCATCGCAGGCACGCAGCCCGCAGTCAACCAGCAGCCCCCACCAGCACGACAGCAGCAGCCGACAGCGGCGGTGGCGACCAGTGCGGCCGCCCCGGCGCAGAGCACTCCAGCGACGGCGGGAAACGAGGCTGGGCAGTAGAGGCGGAGGCTCGACTGCCCGGCGAGGATGAATTCTCCCAGGAGGTGACGGACGTGGTCACGAGCACGAGTGGCCCGCCCGAGAAGTGCGAAGTGGAGCAGCGCGTGCAGTCGAGTGGTCGTGCAGTACGCGCTCAACCCCAAGACCGAAGAGATGGACAAGTCAAGGGGAAGAGTGGCGGTGTGAAGGACGTCGTCGACAGTGGCGACAGGAAGAACGGCGGCGCGGACGCAGTCGTCGTCAGCAGCGACAAGGAGTTGTGCGTCGGTTGCGACGCCGACGTCGGCCGTGGCGTGAAGAGCGGCGGTGCAGACGCGGTCACCGGCAGTGGTGATACGGATGCGGTCGTCGGTGGCGATGTGGAGGAAGTCGGCGGCGGCGGGGCGAGAGATGTCGTCGTCGGCAGTGGCGGAGCAGTCGCAGGTAGCGCTGCAGAAGATGTTGTCGACGGCGGCGCGGATGCTGCCGGCGACAGTAGTGGGGTGAAGGCGATCGTCGCAGACAGCGACGAAGAGAAGAGCGGCGGCACGGATGCCGTCGGTGGAAAAACCAAGGGGAAGAGCGGCAGCTCGGACCCGCAAGCACGGCGTGTGCTTGGCAAGCGGCGGAGGAAGACGACGACACGTACGGCGGCGGGACGCGACGCAGCCGGCGGACCTCTGTCCTCGGACATGGTGATGGTGCAAGAAGTGGGCAATAGCCCGGAGAAGTGTACGACCCCTGAAGCAGTGTCGGCCACGACCGAGATGAAGAACGTGACTGGCCAGTGCGACCAGTCCGTAGAGGTGGCAGCGGACTCAACGCCGGCGCCGGAGGCGACGGATACGCCGGCGGTGCGCGTACCACCTCGCGGGGTGCAAAGACTGCCCCTGCTCGTCAGTGGAGGCCGGACTACTGCACGACGTCGGCGACAACGACGTGTGGAAGGTGCCTTGGCAGCAGCCAATGGCATACTGGCGGCTGAATTTCGGGAGCAGCACCAAGAGAGGGCGAAGGTGCTGCGCGCGATGGTGAGGCGACTGGTCGACGGACTACATGGGGACGGTGGACCCGAGCGGCTCGACGAACGTCGGCAGGCAGTGCAGACGGTCGTCGCCGTGGTGCAGAAGGCCGAGAGAAGAAGGCCATGGTTGACGAAGGGCACGTCCACGATGGCGCCTGCAGGTCAGAGCAGTGGGCGCCGACAGCGAGCTGCGCCCATGAGCGAGGAAGTGTGGCTTCGCCACGTGCAAGCCTACGAGGACGGCGCTCCTCAAGCGCTCGACGAAGACGGATCACTGGCGGAGATGCGGGCCCTGCGCAGGCGCGCGACGAAGGAAGCCAAGAAGTTCCGCGTTGCACGTCGAGTGCGACGCCTCCAGCGACAGCAGCAGATGTATGAGCAGCTCGAAGAGAAGGCTGCGGCGAAGGGCAAGATCAAGGAGAGGCACAAGCAGCCTCAGGCGCGTGCGTCCTACCACTACGAGAAGCGCGGTGGGTACGGAGACGTCGAGCTGGTCGACAATGGCGAGGGCAAGTCGGTGCGCAAGGCCCAGCTCCGGGCAGCGAGCAGCGGCGAGCCGACGAGTCTGCCGACAGCGTTGCTGGCCGTGTCGAAGGCACGCACGCTCGAGGTTCGGCTCGACACGTGCGCGCAGTTCAGTGTGGCGGGCATTGAGCTCCGGAAGTACGGCAGGTGCCTTACACGAGAGGCACCAGTTGATGTTGTGGAAGGATTTGGCGGTGGGCAAGTCCGCGTGCTTGGAGTGTGGCGTTTCGTGGGGACTACGGTCTACCAGCAGCGGATAGCTGTGGATGCATTGCTGGTGGAGGGCCAAGGAAGTGAGATGCTGATTGGAGAAGACTGGATGGCCGAGCACCAAGTCAAGTTAGACTTTGGTAAGCGTGAATTGAAGTACCATGATGACCATGGCCAGAAGGTCATCTTGCCGTTCGTGTGTCACGGGGTGACCCCATTGATGCAAGCCTCGGGCAAGTGCCAGGCGACTGTGCGACTTGCCAAGACGGTGAAGCTGGGGACCAACACCCGGAGCATTGTCCGCATGAAGGTGGACACAGCCGACGGCACGACAGGGATATTCCTGCCGAAGCCGACATCTAAAAGACACCTGTTGCTAGCGCCGACGGTGGACACCGTGCGCGATGGAGTGATTCGAGTGGCAGTGTTGAATGTGGAGGGCAGGCGTGAAAAGCTGCCTGCACGTGAGGTACTAGGGACCTGGGTCCCGACCGATGAGACTATGCAGTTGTTGGAGATGAACGGTGAGCTGGAGAGAGAGCGCGTGGCCGAGTGGGTCGCCAAGCTGAAGAAGGACGACGCAGCGCCGCTGACGAACGAAGACAGCCTCGACATCGGCGAGATGCAACCGGAGGAACGTGACTTGGTAGTCGCGCTGCTGCGGCAGTACGCCAACATTGTAGAAAAGAAGAAGGGGTGCCCGCCTCTGGCTCAGACAGAGGTGGTGCATCACATCAACACGGGGGACGCAGCCCCGATAATGATGCGCAGGCGACGACATGCAGTGTCGGAGAATGCGATCATCGACAAGGAAGTGGACGACATGTTGCAGGACGGCGTGATTGAGGAAGGCTCAGGCGCATGGGGCTTTCCTGTCGTCATCGTGCGCAAGAAAGACGGAAGTGTACGATTTTGTATTGATTATCGCGCGTTGAACGCCGTGACTGTGAAGGATGTGTACCCGCTGCCTCGGGTGGATGAAACATTGGAGGCTCTCTACGACTCAAGGAGATTCACTAGCCTAGATCTACACGCAGGCTACTGGCAGCTTGCCGTAGCTCAGCAGGACAAGCCGAAGACCGCGTTCACGACACGGCGTGGGCTGTTCCAGTTCTGCCGAATGCCCTTCGGGCTCTGCAATGCCCCGAGCACTTTTCAAAGATTAATGGATTGTGTGCTTCGTGGATTGACGTGGGTTTGTTGTCTAGTCTACCTGGATGATGTAATTATTTTTACGAAGGGCTCAGTGGCCAGACATGTAGTGGAGTTGGCTGTCGTCCTCGAACGATTGTCGGCAGCAGGGCTCAGTTTGAAGGCGTCTAAGTGTTCATTCGCGACTACGCACATGGAGTATTTAGGGCACGACCTGACTACAGAGGGGATACGTCCTACTGAGAGATTGGTGAAAGCAGTGGCCGAGTTCCCGAGGCCAATCGATCCAGCCGGAGTGAGACGATTTGTTGCCCTAGCAGGCTACTACAGGCGGTTTCTACCTTCATTTGGCGCCCGCATGTCGCCTCTCACGAAGTTGCTGAGGAAGACTACTGAGTGGGAATGGGGTAGCGAGCAAGAGGAGGCGTTTGTATGGGCTAAAGCATGGCTGAGCAGGAAGCCCGTGCTTATTTACCCCGACTACCGGCTACCATTCAAACTATCGACGGATGCCTCGAAGACGGGGCTGGGAGCTGTTCTATCGCAGGATCAGGGCAAGGGTGATCAGCCCGTGGCCTACGCTTCCAAGGTCAACAGTCCTACAGTGGCTAAGTACAATATTTCTGAGCTTGAGTGTCTGGCCGTGGTTTGGGCCGTGCGTCTGTTCCGACCGCACTTGTATGGCCGCAAGTTTACGATAGTCACGGACCACGTGGCGCTCAAGTGGCTCATGACTACGAAGGAGCCAGCGGGACGACTCCACCGCTGGGCGTTAACTCTGCAAGAATTTGATTTTGAGGTCGTCTACCGACCTGGAAGAGAGAACCACGTGGCAGATGCTCTGTCACGTGGCCCAGTGCAGGAAGGTGAGCCAGATAGCAGTGAGCGCGGGGCCGCCCAGGACGACCCCGCGATAGGCAGACAGTGCATGGAGGGCGACGAGGACATGGGGTGCGACTCGACGCCCGAGGACGCGACCTCGGACGACCTTGCGTCGCGCAGAGCGACTGTGGCAGTAGCAGTCGGCAAGCAGGAGGAGCAGTGTCTGACGATGGAGATGATTGCCACCGCAGTGGCGATGCAGATCGTGCCTGCCACGCACCAACGAGCTGCAGTACGGGCAGTGACGAGTGGTGGCGCAGCTGAAGCACCAGGCGGCGTGACCGCAGCAGCGGATGCATCAGCGTCGGTGGCCGGCGAGTCAGTGCCGCCACCTGACGTCCGACAAGAACTGGAGAACGAGATTGATCGGGCCGCGGACGACGTGGTCCGAGCGGTCATTGTGCAGAGGGTGGAGGCAGCTGAGTTGGGTTTAGTGCAGTTCACGGACGAGGACGTGAAACGAGAGCAAGCGAAGTCAGTCATGGTCCAGACCTTGAAGCAGAAGGGCACGTACCGAGGTCAGCGAGTGTTCACGGGCGAGGATGGCATCGTGCATGCGGAAGTAGGCGAGGGAGAGAGCCGGATGATCCTGCCTGCGAAGTATTGGGCATTAGCGTTCAAAGAGGCCCACGACAGCCTATGGGCAGGGCACTTACGTGGTCCGCAGACGTATGAGCGGCTACGGCGACTCTATTGGTGGCCCCACATGCGAGGGGCTGTGCGCGATTGGGTGTCCGCGTGCCAAGACTGTGGCTCACGGAAGGCGAGGCCAAGGATGGTGGTCCCGCCATTGCGGAGTGTTAAGACTGGCGACGTATGCGATCGCTGGGCAATTGATGTGGCTGGCCCGTTGCCAGTGACGATGCACGGCAACCGCTACGTCATCGCCGCAGTGGAGTACACTACGAGGTATGCAGTAGCCGAGGCAGTCTCGGAGCACACGGCCAAGGCTATTGCGCAGTTCTTGATGAACAAGGTCGTGCTTGTCTACGGCCCTATGCGAGAGATTATGATGGATGGGGCAATGGAGTTTGGAAGCAAGGCGACGGCCGAGCTGTTGGAGCTCATGCAGGCGAAGCAGTCGACGCCCGTGCCGTACCGCCCGAACCTGCTTGGACTCGTAGAGCGCTTCCACCGCACGTGGAAGGACATGATTAGTTTGTACGTGGACGAGGAGCAGACAGACTGGGATGACTTCCTACCGAGCGCGTTGTACGCGTACAACTCGTCACAGCACGCCACGCACGGCTTCCAGCCGAACGAGTTGATGATGGGGCGCAAGCTGCGCACCCCAGCTGAACTACTGCGCCGCAGCAGACTGGTCTACCCGCACAGCACGCTGGAGGCCTACCACGAGGTGCTGCTGCAAGACCTGAGGACGGCGAGAGAGCTGGCCGCCATTGCACTGCAGAAGGAGCAGGCAAGGCAGGCACTGTACTACAATAGGAGGAATGCGCGTCACCGGAGTGACTTCCGACTACAGCAGCTAGTGTGGATCTACAGGCCGGCCAAGGGGCCCGGCATCACGAAGTTCGGGCACAGATGGCGAGGGCCCGCCCAGATCATTGAAGATGCCGGCTACGACAACTACTTGGTCAGGATGCTGGAGTCAGGACGAGAGCTGGTGACTCACTGCTCGTTCCTGCTCCCGTACTCCTACCCTACCAACCTACTCGAGCAGATGGCGCAGGACATTGCGCTGGACTTGCGCGAGGAGGCGATTGCAGCGGCGGACATCGACCCCGAGGACGAGGAGTCGGTGCCCCAGGTGGTGCCGAGCACGGGCAGCGAGAGGAGCGAGTCGATGCAGCCGGACAGTGCGGCAGTGGAAGCCGGCGAGCAGAGGCCGACAGACAGCAGCCAGCAAGTGCAGCCAGGAGCTGAAGCTGCACCGGCGAGTGCACCCCGACGAGCAGGGCAGAAGCGGAAGAAGGCGGCCAAGCCGGCGGCCCTGCAAGGCCACCCCGACGAAGCAGACGACGCCACGGATGCAGCGACGACAACGAGCCGACGGCAGAAGGCTCGACCAGCCCGAACAGCCAGCAGCAGCACTCAGCGTGACGGTGTAGCCAGTCGGACGCGGGCTCGCATCCGGCAGGAGCCGTACACGAACGAAGAAGCAGCCGGCGATCGTGCCGGACGAGACGAGAGTCCCGTACGAGCCTACGCCCGAGCTGGCGCACTGGACCCCGAGAGCAGCAGCGAAGTCGCCGACCAGGACGACGACGCGGTGATGGAAGTGTCGCCGGTGACGGAGCAGCAGGCGGCAGTGACCACACGGCCGAGAGATGCCGACGCGCAACCTGGAAGCGTGACCGCGCAATCAGCAGTGCCCGCGCACGTCCCCGACGAAGCAGATGAGGAACCGAGAATCTATGTGTTCGCCGGCCAAGGCCGACGCGGAGTTGACAGCCTGGTGTCGCCGCAGCCACGCCTCGCGAGACTGCAGCCGCAGGAGAAGGTGGTTGAGGTGCGCAGGCGTCGGTATCGGACTCGCACGGGCAGATACGTGCTCGAGTTCGAAGTGCGGAAGGCGAGCACCAACGGCGGAGCGAGCCGACCCGAGACTATCTGGATCAACAAGAAGGACTACGAGCAGCTATGGTTGGATGGACGCCTCCGCCTTGGTGATGACGACAGTGGTGCAGACGAGCAGCAGGACGATGGAGAGCAAGACGGCAGCCAGCGACGCAGCCCCCTTGCAACGCAGCGCGAATCGAGGACGATTCGTTGCTAGGGGAAGAGAGTAATAGTATGCAATACTATGGCTCTGTCCGCCGAGATCGACGGACAGCAGCCGGCGAATGAAGGCGAGGACGAGCGGAGACAGCAGCGGCGGACGACAGCGAGGACCAAGGAGATCAAGACGCGCAGGACAGGCCAAGATGCGGCGGCAGCGGGACGACACGGGTTGCGACGGGCCGGTGGGTGGCGGGTCGACCCGCCAGAAGATCGCCCACCTGGCCGACAGAAGATCGCGGGCCACGAAAGGCCGCGAAGGAGAGATGACCAAGATGCACAAGCGGCGTGGACGACGGACGGGAGGCGAGACGACATCAAGACTTCAATGGACGGCCAGGAGCCACCGCCGAGAGTCGCTGGGTTGAACCCACCGGCGGTGGGCATGCATGTGTAGGGTAGAGAAGCCGGCAGTTCGCTATTTGCCGTGAGGTGAAGAGAGCTACAAGAGAGAAAGCAGCTAGAGCCCCGCGAGGTGGCTACAGCTAAGTAATACAAGACATTGAGCTGGCAGCTAGAGAGAGAGAGTAGGAAGGAAGCGAGCAGCAGCGTAAGTGTTAGGCAAAGCTCGAACAAGGGCCGGAGTGTGTAAGGATACGGGTAGATTAGCCCCGTTTGGTTGAAGTGGAGTATCTGCAGCCTACCCCTCAGGCTGCTTGGCTGTCTAAGAGAGGTATCGAAGCCCCCGGGTAGATTAGCCCCGCCGACGGAGCGGCCTGAGCAACCAGAGACAGATCTCCGTGCCTGCGTTCGCACCTGAGCGGCCACGCGGAGATTGGAAGTCGACTGCTACGTGTGTGTGTATTGTATATTTAGGCTAGACTGTATAGTGGCAGCCGGCGGACATTGCCACCGGGTACCTGTCTTGTAGCTCGAGACAGGCCTGGCACGGTACGGGGTGAGCTGAGCTGAGCTGAGCACGACTGTTACTGCAACGATGATTGGATTCTCAACTCCTCAAGCTACAAGAGCAGAGGACTCTGCTCCTTAGACCTTGTCGTGGGTATAAAGGAGCTCTTCCGTGGGGTTCCGTTCCTGATACAGGCGTCGTATACGGGTGGAACTTGCAGCATCGCGGGACAAGGCTCAGGTCTTCTTGCTTCGGGTCGCTGTGAGAGAGATTTATCTTTCTCTGGCTTCTACTACTACAAGGCATTTCTTCACGAGAACGGTTCTGCGAGTTACAACACGTGGTTCAACGACAGCTCATGCAGCAGCGATGATAGTCATCCATGGGAAACTATTAGCAGGGATGCCATTGGTAACCATTCATGCGACAACGATAGTTACCGGTATAGGTGGTTTAGCAGCGACGGCACCAGCTCGACAATCCAGACCCCCAACACAAACACTTCAAGCAATGACGAGTCCAACTCGATGTTCGAGACTCTGAGCCCGAGCATCATACAAATTATCGGTAAGCTCTCTCTTATCATCTTCATCGCCTTTGGGGTCACCTGGTTGTCGATTTGTCTCATGTTCGTCCTCCTTCGACGCCGATACCACGCCAAGGATGCGGCTTACGCACTGCAAGTTTCGGACAGCACGGCTATCCTTGGTTCAGCACTGCGTTCCAGGAGAGGGTTGTGGGACGACGAGATCATCACTGCCAAGCGTATCCCGAGAGACCAAGTCCACACGAAGAAATTCCTTTGTCGTGGCGGATATGGCGAGGTCTACTCGGGTGTCTTCAATCGACAGCCAGTCGCTATCAAAATGTTGCTACCCAGTACGCGCACAAATCTCAAGCACGTTGAACAATTCCTAGAAGAAGCTAAAATGGCCGCCGAAATGGACCACCCGCGCATTGTTTCCCTCGTCGGTGTGGCATGGAACTCCCTGTCCAACGTCTGTGTGGTGTTCGAGTTCATGGACGGCGGCGACCTCAGGACTCTTCTCAACTCGTACGAGTCCTCCCAGCATCACGTCGGCTATGATTTACCGAAGGCCACCATCGCTCTTCACATCTGCCACGCGCTCACGTACCTTCACTCGCTGTCGTCTCCGATCATCCACCGCGACCTCAAATCACTCAACATTTTGCTCGACAAGGCCCTGCAAGCCAAGTTGACCGACTTTGGCGTCTCCCGAGAGTGGCTCAACCAAACCATGACAGTGGGTGTGGGTTCATCGCTGTGGATGGCACCGGAGGTCTTTATGGGGATGAAGTACGACGATAAGGCGGACATCTTTTCGTTCGGTGTGGTGCTGTCGGAGCTGGATGTGCACTCACTTCCGTACGCTAGTGCCAAGAAGCGGAGCCGTGAGCAAGATGGGATCGAACTTGTGGATGCCGCCTTGCTACAAAAGGTGGCAGCGGGGATACTTAGTGTCGATTTTTCGGAACCCCATTCAGTCGCGGACCTAGGACGTCAATGCGTGTCGGGGGACCCAAATAACCGGCCAAGTGCAGCCGAGGCGTTGCATAGACTTCAAGTAGCAATTAGGCAAGAGTGGGCGTAAGAATCCACCTTGCTACTTACTGAGCAAACGGTGATAACGCACACACATTACATGCGCAAGGAAATTTTAGTGAACGTTGTAGCATTTTAATTTGTTTTGCTTGTTTCTGGGTCTACATTTGCATTTTTGTTGTTACAGCAGGATGTCTTAGCCTGACGAGATTGTTTTGCCTAGAATATATATGTTCACCAAGTCTTTGATGAAAAACTGAATGTACGCCTTGATCAGCAGCTTTGGTTGTTAATCTTTTCAATTACTTAGGTAGTTTGGATTGTATCTCAAGCAGCGTTCCAAGCGAATTGCTTTCATTTGATTAGAAATCACAAGCTTGTTTAACCAACCTCGCAGTACGAGCTACAATAACCATGATTTCTCCTATGATTAGCTGTTTCACCAAGCACGCCACTCGACAAAGCATCATGCTTTCTCAAATGCAGCTCTACTGTACTTCGTAGTACATGATTATACAATCTCCGAGTACTATTGTACTTCGTACTACATTTACAAACAATTCATTTCCGTTCATCGACTCGATGATCAACTCGACTCTCGAGAGCGATCTCATAATTACCCACTGTATCACCAGAATTGAGTAGAACAGAGGTCGGTTTCTTCGGATAGTTATCCTCCTCCCTAATGCGTGCAATTTGGTCCTGATTCGACTGGTCAGTAGCTCCATGTGAAGCCTCTCACTATGATGCTCTGAGAGAGTTTGGTGGAGGTCTAAACAAGGGAAATTACGTGGTGTGTTCTTGGCGTCGTGCAGTTGCTTGAAGATACCATCGGATACTATGATAAGCTGACTTCACCGTTTTCGACGGCATTCTTTTTTACTTCTGAAGAATAGAAAACTACGAATAACCATATTTCTCGACGGGGATGGCCGGACGAATAGAGATCGCAAGAAACCCCGCTATTGGGATTCCTCAGACTGGCGTCGGTCACGACATCTCTAGGCTACCAATGCTTGGGAATTTTCGCGTTTTCGAATGAGTTGACGATCAGTTCTTTCGACGCAGCAGATCGATGCTCAACGTATGGCACTGGATCTCTAGTTGAGACCGGGAGCTCAACATAGCTGACATCGTGCGCTCTAAACGAAGGATTTCTTCGACTTGGGTGTCGTGGGCAACCGAAACCTCCTTCAGCATGAGTCTCAGTTTCTCGTGCAACATCTCCAACCTCTCTTCCTTCAGCTGTAGTTTGCTGTACAGCAACGCCAACTTTTTGTGGACTTCTGGGTCAGAGATATTCTCATCAATAGAGGGTCGAAGTAGTTTGTCCAGCATAGACTCCTTTCCGATCCATTCGTGAGCCACCACAACGGCTAGTGCCGTGTCACGGAGCTGCTTCGCCTCGCTAACTGACGCAGCTGCCTCTTCAATTTGAATGAGGTTGTAAGAAGCTTCCTCCTTGTCACTGGTCTCAACTGTCTTGACGTAGGCCAGCAAGTCCTCCATCGCCATTTCATTCACAGTTATTTGATCGGAGAGTCGAATGTAGTTGTCGCGAAGTCGGCGCTTAAGTGGATATCTCTCAAGTTGCTCGGATTCAGCGACAGTTCTCGATGCAGCCTCTATAATGGTCGCGCAATTCCCTCTCTGGTTAGCATTTTCAACCAAGCTTGAAGTGTGGGAATCCTCGACAGTGCTTTCTAAAGGAACAGCTACATCTGCTGCAGCAAGAGGCTGCGCTGGACCATCCCAATTTTCAACGCAATCCCCTAGCAGGGCTAGCACAACTTGAGAAGGCTGAATGACAACGGAGTCCTTCCCAGGAATTGAATCGCCTACTTCTTGACCTCGAGAAATGCCGCTCTCTCCGCCGTCGGTGGATAACAATGGTGGTATTGCCAGGAACGTATCACTAGTCCCGCCGCACAAATGCTTCACATCTTGTCCAAGCTTCTCAAAAAAGCGATCCACAACGTCTTGCTGCTTCGCATCCAAAATCATCTCCTTTGATTCGCGAGCAGGAGTTTCAAGCTTGACATCATGGTGACGAGAGTCTCCAGACACAGGAAGTGATATCGACTGGTCACTTTCACGGTGCCAGCTCTGTCGTGGACGCTTCTCGTACGAGTCACCCTCGTACTTCACAGTTGGACTCTTCTTGAAGGTGGAATACTTCCTCTTTCTGTCCCAATCTTGACCGTTGTTGTGAATCCGGACCGGACTGCGACTTCTACTCCGTGGACGTTGGCGATATTTTGGACTCTCCTTCCACATCTTCCTGCGAAAGCGAGTATACGCATAGCACTGTCGATAGCGGCGCTCCTCCTCCGGGTCGTCCTTCAGCATCTTCAGCGTCAAATTCTTGTAGTGCAGCCACTTCTGGAACACTGTTTCGTACGTCTCAAGAGATTCATCTTGCCTCAGCAAAATTGGGATCGGGGGCAATGGGTCGATGGGATTCACGTAGCCATTGGGTCCATACCGCTCCACGATCCTCTTGAACTCGTCAGCTGGCAACACCGTCGTCGCCAGCAATTCACTGCGACTGCGAGCACTGCGAGTGCTTTGGTACGCGGCCACCTCAGCTTCAACTTTCTCTTCACTAGTCTTCGATGCCCATCGTGCGCACTGGACCAGTGGCTCCAGCGCCTCCTCTTCTCTGATTTCTCCCTCTTCTTCACCGTCAGACGCGTCGCTCGACGGCTGCCTGGTTGCTCTCTTTTGCTGCATCTTGTAGGCTCTCAGGATGGCAAAGTCCGATCGGAAGAGACGTTCCACTTGAGGGCTCCTCCGCCTCAGAGACTCCAAGTCGATGCCCCTGTCGCGCAGCCAGCTCTGGAATGGGTCTTCGTACTGAGCCATATGCTTCAGTCTAGTGGGACAGTGATGATCCGCAGAGGAAGTCAACCTGCGGTGGTCGATCATTGTGCTGGTACGCAGCAAAATGCGGAATGAGCTGTCGGAGTGCGCCAGATCGCTGGAATGACCATCACTCCTCTTCAACTTCAACTTGGACCCGAAAATGTCCACTGTTATATACCACTCACAGTCTGTCGCCGTTCGTTCGAAGTCCAGTCGGTTAATCTCGTCCAATTCCACTTCTAACTGCTAGAGAACGAAGCTTCTCGGCTGACATGCTCAGGGAGTATGCGCAGCGCGAATGACATACCGAGCCGCTACACCTCGTGAAACAACAGGTGAAGTTGTGCCCGTGCTAGTGCACGCTAAACTTGCTGGTGGTGGAGCAAGCACGCCACAGCTGATAGCGATGCATGCACGTCGTTTGATGAAGCCTTCTGTCCATTCCGCCGCCTTGAACACGAACTTGCCCATGGCCGCGCCTGGAGATACCGGCAGGCCTCTGCTGCCGTTCGAGTCGACCGGTGGTGCGCCCTGTAGCAGAGCTCGAATGTCCTGCCCCAGCGGCTGGCCACGACTGCTGCCGCAATCTTGTCATGCCGCCCCAGTCTTGTGGGACTCACCGCGGAATGTGAAAAACACCGTCCTAATTTAGGATACTGTCCTAACTGTCGGAAAGGCACAAATATTTTAGATATATTTTATATACTGTACTTGATTTTCGTAAGGACATATACATATTTAGGCCGTCCTTTCGACAAATATTTGTCATAAAGTGAACCATTTGGCGGTGGCCCGGGCCACCGCAAAAAAAAAGACCCCCGATCTGACTTAATTATTTTTTTGAGAGGTCGCAGAGATCACCTTTGAAAAATCGGACATGCAACGAGCGCAAGACCTAGCGGAGGCTCCGCACAGACGAAACCAAGACTAACCCGAGTCCCGCAAGAGAACCCCACGGCACTAGAGCGGGCGCATGCTAGACTTGGTGAGGCACCTACCTCGCTGACCATGATGAAAGTCAAGTCCCTTTCCTTCAAGTATTTCTTGATCCTACCACAATACCGTGCATAATGTCTGGTGAGTCTAGCGTCTACACCTGGACCGAATGGAACCACGAGCGGATCAGAGCAGACCAATTCAAGCGCCAAGACACCTGGCAGCAAAAGAAAATAAGCGGTTGGCGTCCCTCTTCAAAGAAAAAAAAAACGAGTTGGACATCCGCCCAAGCTGCCACGCGACATACTGACCTAGGTGCGACTCTTGAGCAACTGATTATACTACCTCATATTTTGCATATGCGTTATCTCAGGATTTTTGAGGACCGGGCTATTGTGGCAGCCCGGGCCACCGCCAAATGGTTCAAGTGTCGGAACCACAACACCTAACCCTAATCAAGCTCATTGGCTGAAATCCTTCCATAAATGCATCTGATAGGCTATAATTCCTATGGAGACAGTCATGAAACAATCCTGTTCACTTATCTGACGGAAAGACCACTATATTCATCCATATGGAATCTACCGCAGCGGCTCGGCATGTCATGCGCGCACAGATATTTGCGTGTACTCCCTGAACATGTCAGCCGAGAAGCTTCGTTCTCTAGCATAGCGCGGGGGGAAGAGAGAGGAGGGGGAGGGGCTAGCATCTTGTTACGACCCGGTCAAATCCTAAGCATAAGCCCTCTCCTGATCTAGCTCATTCTCTCTGTCACCAGTTGCTGTGGTGATTGTTGTACTTGTTGGTAAAATTGGAACTGAGTGTATTGATGCAGTTTAAACAAGCTAAGAGCTGTCTCCTAGCTTTGGTCCTAGTGCTTGCAACATGACTGGCGAGCGTGAGCTAGCTCCTGCTAACCAGCCATGTCCTTGTTGCAGTCTTTCCACTTTGGCGCGCGTCACAGATGCGCGCGTCACAGATCGCTCTGCTGACAGTCTTCCCCACGTTGGGACTTGAAGGGCACAACACGTCGTATATGGACGGTCTCCATGTACTTGCCCTTGTCGAGGACCAACGTACCATTCCTGCGCACGGCTACAACATTGTGGGGGCCACTAAACAGCGGCGTCATCTTGGCCTGAGGTCCTGCGTCGTTTCGCAACAGCACCTTGTCGCCTGGTGTGTAGGTCCAGTTGCGTCGCTTGTCATTTTCGCGCTTGTTGTTCTTGGCCACTTGTTCAATCTTGCGTCGATATTGCTCCTCCCAATCCGTGGTGTGAGCTGTGTCGAAAAGCATGTCACGACCAAAGGTAGCTTGAGCTGGGGAGGCTCCCAGCATGCCGTGGTAGGTAGTTCGTAACGCAAAGGTAGCGTCATGAAGGAACGCAGCCCAATCGTCCTTTGTGTTGATCGTCTGGGTCCGCATCTTCTCGCCAATCACTCTGTGCAAACGCTCGATGATCCCATTTGCCTGTGGGTTGCGAGTCGTTGTCGGAATGGCATGGATGCCAAAGCTTTCGAGCAGCTCAAAGAATTCTTTCTTGAACTCAGTGCCCTGGTCGTAGATGACACGGACAGGTCGCGGGTAACGGCAGAGCCAGAAGCGGTCGAACACAAATGCCGCATCGTCGCTTGATGCATCGTCGACTGGCTGGATCTCTGTGAGTCGAGTGCTTGTGTCGATCATCGTCAATGCACGGAATTTATTTTTTCCATACGGCCCAATCGAGCCAATGGCCACCTCAAACCATGGTCGCACTACGACCGTCTTAGCCGGCAACTTGCCGTACTTGACGGTTGGATGCTTGCTCTTAGCGCACGCGAGGCAGTTGCGCACGTATTGTATAATGTGGGCTTCCATGCTTTTCCACCAGAGCGAAGTCTTCATAGTCTGGTACATGGCAGCACCTCCTGGATGCATGAGCCACTCGTGGTAGGCTCGCATCACGGGCTCTTGTAAATGGGTTGGGACTACGATGCAGCCGCTCTTCAGTTCCACTCGTAACTTTACTCCATTGATCTCTTTTGGTACTCCACCGAGGCCGACCGCACTCTCTTGGGCTAGGGCGAGCTGGCGGAGGCTCCAAGAGAATAGCACCGCATTGTCCACTTCAGCGCTCACTTGGGCAGCAGCTTCACCCTTCCCCAGGTCGGAGCCCGCTACACCAGGCAAACGCGACAACGCGTCCGCGACAACGTTGTTTTCACCCTTGATGTAGTGTAAGCGGGGGCCGAACTCCTCAATTTCGAGGCGCCAGCGCATCATCTGAATGTTGTTGAACGTCCCATAAGTCAGGTTCAAGTGGTCCGTGTGAATATGGAGCTCTTGACCCAAAAGCATCGTCCGATATTCACGTAGCAGCAGCAGGATACTAAGCAGCTCGAGGCGATTGGCAGGGTACTTGCGCTGAGACTCATTGCACTTCTTGCTCCAGAACGCTAGAGGGCGGCCGTGCTGAGTAATGACTGCGCCGAGCTGATAACCCGATGCATCGGTGTAGATGTGAAACGGGTCGCCGTAGGTAGGGAACGCGAGCTCCACAGTATGCGCCATCACTGCTTTCATCTGGTCGAAGGCCTTTTGTTGCGTGTCCGTCCACTGGTACTTGTCCTGCGGGGACATCAGAGCCGTCAGCGGCGCGAGAATGTGTGCCCTGCGAGGCCACATGTCGCGGTAGTAGTTCACCATGCCGATAAAGCAGCGGAGTTGGCGTCGCGTGCGCGGTGCAGCGATAGCCTGGATGGCGGTCACCTTGTCCTGGAGTGGCTGAATGCCGCTGGTACTAATGCGGTACCCCAGGTAGGTTACGCTGTCCGTGCACAGTTTCGACTTGCGGGGATGAATCGTGAGACCACGTTCACGAAGCCGCTCAAAGACCACACGTAGGTGCCGGAGGTGCTCCTTGAAGGACGCCGACATCACAATGAAATCATCCAGGTAGACCCACACAAACTCCAAATCGCCCAAAGTCTCATTCATCACCGCTTGAAATTCGTCCGGAGCTGTAGAGACCCCCATCGGCAGCCGGTTGAAGACAAACTTGCCCCAGGGAAACACAATAGCTGTTGCAGCACGGCTTCGCTTCGCAAGGACGCGCGCGTAGTAACCCATCGGGACGTCGAAGGCGGAGATAAACTTACAGCGCTGGAACTCGCGAAGTATCTCTGGGATGACAGGCAGTGGGAAAAATCTGCGTTGCAGCAGTGCATTTAGACGCCTGAAGTCACATAGTAGTCGTATCGATCCGTCCTTCTTCAGTATCGTGAAGGCCGGGGACGCCCATGGTGACGAGTTGTCCGGCGACATCACTCCGAGCTTCACGAGCTTCTGAATCTCTTGTTTGGTTGCCACAAGATGGATATGGGGGACTGGGAATGGGCGACACACAAATGGTTTGGCGTCCTGTGGCAGCGGCAGTTCGTACGGCTCACCCTTGATCTCGCCGAGTCGACCAGATGCCACATCGTGAAACTCCTTCAAGAACGCGAGTACCAGCAGCATCTCATCGTGCGTAAGATTTCTCGCGTCAATCATGTAGTCGTAGTCCACAGGCCCGCAGTCCTCCGCCACAGATATCTCCACTCGGCACGACGTGTCTTCCTGGTAGGGCATGAGGCCTGGTCTTGATCCACGCGCTCGTGGTTTTGGCATTGGCACGCGCACGCCGTCCCACTCAAGCTCCTTGGTCGAGAACAGGAGGTCGATTCCTTGCTCCGAGAAGAAGTCCTTCCCCAGCATCACGGGGTACAGTAACTGCGGGGCCACTCGGAACTCATGCGTGCATACACGCGTGTTGGAGAAAACAAGCAAGCTGAGCGGGGTCGTCGCGACGTGTGTCGTTTTTCCTGTCGACTTGTCTGCTTGCTTGAATGTTGCTTCCTCCTTCCTCAGCACTAAGTCCCCTCGTACTTGGTCCACCACACCTTGCCCAATGGCAGAGCGAGAGCAGCCAGTGTCTATCAGAGCTGGGAAGGTTTTGTCGCCGATGCGCACTTCAGTGACCATTACTGGCTCAGCACTCGTCGGCTTGGCGGCGGTTCGGGTTTTGGTAAGCAAGGGGGCCAATGTCTCTCCCTCGTCGCAGGTGGCGCTCGTAGTGTTGCCGAATCTCTCATTGCGACAGCCACTCTCATCGCAGTCGACACTCTGTCGGTGGCAGGGCCGTTCATGGCAGGTAGCACTCTGACTGCGCTCGATATTCTCCTCAAATGTCATTGCGTTCAACACGTCCGCTTGATAGAATCGGAGGGCGTTCAGCTCGTCTTCGTGACGCTTCTGCATTGTCTCCATCATGACTGACATTTGGTTGATTTTCTCTTGCATTGCAGCAAACTGGTCACGACCCTGCCGTCCCTGATGTTGCTGCTGCCCATTCCGCGGGCGATACGCTGGTGAGGACGGGTCGCGAAAGCACTGCTCCTTCGAGTGGTTGTTCCTCTTACAAAAGGTGCAGTACTTCCCCTGGTTTTGTTGCTGCTGATGCTGTTGACCATGCTTCTGCCCTCGTCCAGGGCGCGCAGTGCCTCCGTGTCGCTGTTGTTGCTGGTGTCCACCACCATTCTCACGAGACCGAGCTGCGCTACTGTTCTTGTTGTCGCGTGCAGGTCGGCGTCTATTGCGGAGGGCTTCACCTTCTTGTTCGACTCGCTCGATGAGTACAAACTGCCGCTCAAGTCCGGCGAGATCCCAGGAGCGCGATAGTCGCGACACCTCAATCTGCCACTCGATTGGCATTCTGCTTTTGTACATGCGGACGCAGTCGGCCTCAGGGATGGGTTCACTCTCGTCGATGAAGGTAATGTATCGATTCAGCTTCCTGAAGGCTCGGCTGTATTCTCTAATGGACATTGACTGCGTCTTCCGCAGGTCCATCAGCTCGTCGATGATCATTGTCCGAGTTCCGGGTGGACAGTGAACCATCGTCAATCTTCGCAAGGCGTAGATGGCTACATCGACGTGGTCGAGTTGCTCCTCGGCAACCACGTCGTTGAACATGAGGAGGTCGTCGTCGAAGAGAAGAACCTGCAGGTCCTCAGCGAACGCAAACTGGTCCTCCTCTGTGCTCTGATACCCCATGAAGACGTAGTATTCCGACAGTCTTAACAGCCACTCCAGCCAGTCCTTCCAGGTACCATCGCGGAAGACTGGTACGCGCTTCTTGATCGTCGCACCGTTGCTCTTCACCTTCTCGAAGATTACTGTCTCCTCCATCTTGGTGTGGCTCACGTGCGGGGCGCTGTCGACTTGTCGGTAGCAAACTAGGCTGTAGTTTTGCTATAGCAAAATGTCACCAGTTGCTGTGGTGATTGTTGTACTTGTTGGTAAAATTGGAACTGAGTGTATTGATGCAGTTTAAACAAGCTAAGAGCTGTCTCCTAGCTTTGGTCCTAGTGCTTGCAACATGACTGGCGAGCGTGAGCTAGCTCCTGCTAACCAGCCATGTCCTTGTTGCAGTCTTTCCACTTTGGCGCGCGTCACAGATGCGCGCGTCGCAGATGCGCGCGTCACAGATCGCTCTGCTGACACTCTCATCTCGCACTGATCCTGCCGCATTGTAAACGTCCTGCATCTCCACCTGCATAAGCACAAGCACTGCAAACACACGTAGGGACACCTCCTGTGAGATTTCCGTCCGGACGATGCCGATATTCGTGATCTTACCCAAGGGAGGAACGAAAGCCTCCAGACACCGCCCCCCCCCCCCCGCTTGCTACTCTGACTTGAACTGGCGAAGTGAAATGGGGCGGGAGATTCAAAACTGGACCTCTCCGCAGATCCCTCTTCAAGATGATGACATACGCCGGCATATCGTATTAAGCAGGTATCCACTTCCGGAGGGTATACATATTGCATTAAATTCATTCGGTCGTTTATTTCCGAATGGAGGTATTTTACATGTTACGTATTAAAATACATGTATTAATAGTACCAGTGTACCCGGTACTTTAGACGGCACTGCACGGTGTCTACTTTACGGTTTATTCTCTGGATTTTAATCCATACCGGTAGTTGTTACATTGATCTCACCCGGAGGTCTGAATCTTTATATGATTGCAACACTTGGCAAACAAAACATGAGCTATGAGATACTGACATTTAAGCACATAGTGCGATGTTGCTTGTAACTCAATACACCTTCAGTGGAATGATGGACATGATACTCACTCACACGAGCAACACTCCTATAGATATTACAGAAATGACCATTTGCTCTCGAAGTGAGCTTTTGCAAGTTCTCAGATTTTGTGCTCTCACACAGCGGCTGCACTGCAACCTGCAGTGGCAGCGCGCTGCTTCGGAGATGTAGGGCGGCGACTCTGCACCTACTGGCTATCATCGCACCACAACACATCCGATTAATACATGCATGCGAAACCCTACGCTAGTGGGTAGTCATCAGCGCCGAGCGCGCGGCGCGCCACTTCGTTGACAGCTTAGCTTTTGGCCGTGGCCTACAAGCGCGACGAGGACGCGTGCGCCGCCATCAAGGGCGAGGAGGTGGACTTCGCCGTGCTACCCATCGAGTAATCCAAGCTAGGCAGTATCCATACCAACTATTATACGACTTGCTGTCCAAGTACGGCCTGCATATCGCTGCAGCACCAGCGCAGGCAGGTTACTGAAATAGTACACGTCGGTTATACTACTACTACTACTACTGTACTTTTAAGTACAGTAGTATACTTTAAAGTATACATGTGCCGCACGTTGTGCGGTATTCAATATGAGTGTTACATTAGTAATGCTATCATCAGCTCAGTAATAGTTGTACGCTTCAAGTAATACTTTTGTAGGATCCTTGGCGAGTGCGATCGGACTCGCCAAGCAGAGCCCAAACGTGGCCATCCTCTACAACAACCTTGTGTCCATTTCCATTTCGACATCGTCAAGGTGCTGCAGACGGATCGCATCACGACGGACGCGAACATGGTGTATGAAGGGACCCACGCCGTGGCGCCACCTCGGAGCTCAACGAAGAGCTCGGGCAGGTCGAGTACGTCTTCAGAGACAAGCACGCTCACGTACAACGTCATGGAGTTCCGATCTCCATCGACCGTGCCTTCTTCAGATTTCGCCATCTCGTGTAGCACTTTCAAAGCAGCTAAAAAACGAATCAATTTCACGACTACCATCGGGTTTATTCGATGCGAGAACGCACAACGGAGACGCATTTCTTCTTGCTCTCTTCAATCTAGTTTTCCTGTAGTAACGATCCATACGAGTTGTGAGCTTCTCGTCGAAGAAAACGAGTAAAGGTTTTGAACAATACACTCTTCGTTATCGTTGCTATCCCAGCCTATGCTACGAGCCCTAGTATTACTACTACAGACTCAAAACTTCCAAAACATATCCTATAGGACCCATGCAAAATCCAGAGCTTCCCCGGGCGCAGCACGGCTTTGTGAAAACAAAGAAGTTTACTGATCATTCTCATGTTAAGCTAGGAGTGCGGAATAGCATTGTCGCCTTCAAAGTTGCCCGCGGGGCAGCCGAAAACTTGGTCAGTTTCTTTACAAGAATGTGGTGTCAACCCACCACGCAGTCTTGTAATTCTCACCGAGGACGTCCGTGATTGGCACAGGCTGTGCCAACACTCCACTGAATTTCGCTCGATTGGCGGTAGCTGCACCATCCCCACTGTTGTTGTACTCCTTAAGGTAAAGGTTGGTGGTGTTGACTACTTCCCACTTCTTCCAGCCATGGGGGTGAATAATATCACTGAGCTCACTATTCTGCCAGACAACACGAGCGTAGGACTGCCACGGACGACCGAGGAAGGCCGTTCCGGGGCGAGTCGTGCCAGTCACGCGCGCGTTATTGAAGACGTACTCGGACGGGTTGGCATCGGAGTCACGGCCGCTAGCCGTGATGCATCCCGCGCCGACAGACACGATATCACACGACTCAAACCACGCCTTCGCAGTCTGCCCGAAGATGAAGTCTATAGCACCGCTGATGTACGTCTTGGCGAAGAGGTTAATACCCTTGTTTGCATACAGGGTATCTTGGTATCCGGTGAAGTTGCACGCGTAGAAGCCGGAATTGTTGCCGACAACTGAGACGGCAAGCGCCTGACCGTCTTTCTTGAATTTGCCTGCCATATTGGCCACATTCAGATTGTAGATCTTCACGTTGTCCGTCCTGAGGCGCAACGTGGTGGTGAGGTCGTTGCGGTCCCTTGTGATCGAGGCAGGGATATCCCCCTGTGCCAGAGCATGGGTGATAGTCACCTCATTTGCAGCGTACGACGTTGTGTCGCACGTGTAGCCCTGGACGACCAGCGACCCATTTAGCTTCGGGATGATCACTTGTTCTTCGTACACACCAGGGAAGATGAAGAGGGTGCGTCCCGCCGTCGTGTTGGACAGCTTGACGACAGCGTCCGCTACGGTCCGTACGCTGCCACTGTGCGCCCCAGTGGCGTCAACGACAATGGCGTCCGTAGGAGGCTGCGTTCGGGCGTTGGGTCCGCTGCATGCACCTTCGGCAGCAGCTATGAGTCCGGCGAGTACGACGAGAGGGGCAAGAATTTGCATTGCCCAACGAGTTATAGTAGCTTGATTGTGAAGAAGGAATCTCGAAAGTGAGAAACTGCTTGGTCCAAGCCCCCGGTACATGTACATGTATTCACGACTTGGAGGAGTCGTGAATAGGACAGTACTGTACCTATCTACAGCCCCACCTGTTTACAAACTATCCGGATGAAGACGCCGCGTGGATGGTGTGCACTTCATGCCGGTCTATTATCATAGGCTTTGTATGGGTACAGTACAGTATGTGTCTGAGTCTCGGACACACCACGTGATGTACGCCACCTCTGATTGGTCAAAAACGGTCACAATCGATTCTGAAGTTCTAGAAATTTGGGCGAAAACGACAATAATACATGAATATTCTGATAAATTATTTGAACATTCAGGTGGACATAAAATACACGATTGTCCTTGCAAACCCCTCTTATTATCTGAAGGGGCCCCTCGACTGGGCTCTAAATGACAGATGTTTCTATTTCCTTTCGGTTGCCACGACTTCTTTTGTTTCATCGTGACTACATCTAAAACTTTGGTCACTTGAGTGCCTCGTATTCGAAAGCACTGTGGGTTGATCATCGACATTCAAATGGTATGGGTGCTTGAGAATGAATTGATTCGGTGCTGTGGGATACCCTCCAATATAGGCTCGCTTTCTGATCTCTAGGGAATTAGACCGATTTTAGGCTACAAGTTCTAGCACACCATGCCACCTTTTTTTAACAGCCTGTCTGACACCGTGAGCCAGACACCAGAAATCATAAATATTTGCTGTAATAATTAAATCACTTTTAACCTGCTCCTGAGTCATGAGAAATATATTACTTTTGAAGTATTTGCATGGCAGGTTCCACGGGAACCCCCCCCCCCCCCCCCCCCGACTCTCCCCAAATACCAACTCATTCACTGGAAAACAACTTCATTTAGCGATGTACATCGTCTCTTCTGAGCCCACATGCAATACATGTACCAAGTCAAGTTACACCGATGTCACATGAACTGTCAGTCTCGAGGAGACACCGTGCGATCAGTACTGGGCGCCCTCCAGAACAAGGGACCTTGGTGGCGAAGAGGATGCGAGTGAGGACCCGTTGACTCAGTACTCGCAGCATTTTTAATGTGAAGGCCACCAAGAGAGGATGTACACCTCACTTCAGATAAAAAAAAATCATAGGAGAGGAGGATCTATAATGTTCATTATAGCGCTAAACAAATATGTCATATTGTTGCACTGTACAGTATTACGTGAAAAGCTGGTAATCCACAATTCAAGAAGTCTCCCAAAAAACACCAGGTTTCGTTGTTTTCAGCAGAGATAGGATATTGGAGCGATTCCCACAGCAGTCTGTGACAAGTCTGAGATTCCTAAAATCCCCGGTTAAAGCGACCTTAAGCTGAGATATTTCTGTGCTTAAAGCGACTTTAACTTCTTATTCCGACTTTAAAAATTCATACCGCTATCAGTACCGGTACTACTGGAGCTTTGTAGCAGTCACCCGGTAAAGTCGCTGCGACAGCTAAAGACGCGAGTTAAAGTCGCTATGATAACTACTAACGTCGCCGTAAGAGCTAAAGTCGCTATGATAACTATTAACGTCGCCGTAAGAGCTAAAGTCGCTATGGTTACTATTTTTAAAGTCCATGAAGTTAATAGGGGTCGTCAATGCTGACAGCAGCAAGTCGTTTTTTTTTCTGCGCAAGTCGGCGATTTTTTTCAAGGTCTGTGATTGGCTGGAAAAAAATCTTGCTAACGGAACGAAAAACCGTGCAAGTCGGGCAGCAGCAAGTCGTATTTTTTTTCGGCGGGAGATCGTGTTTGTCCAAATGAAAATCAAGATAATTGGCGAAGCAAGCAAGCTATGGAAACACACACGATGTTAGCAATGGAAACCCTGCTAGCAACCTGTTCACTACGCGCGGAGACCGACCTGCTGGGGCTCCGGGAGAAGGTGTTTGGGCGGGGGGGGGCTCCTCGATGACAAAAAAATCTGTATCAGCTGCTGCGAGAAAAACGGGGGTGGTCATTCTCTCCTCTTGGGATTGGCTAAAAATGGTTGCTCGCGGAGTCCCGCGCAAAAAAAATCTACTTGCTGCTGCCAGCATTGACAACCGCTAATGTCACCGACGCGGTTCGCGCTAGAGGTAAAGTCGCTCCAGGGGGTTAAGGTCGCCGAGACGGTTTGCGCCAGACTGTAATTTTCGTGAAGCTCCTTACAATCTTCTGTGTAACTAGCGTGAATCCGACTTGGTTGGTCCTTGAGCTTGTTTTGTAGCGCTATGACTGGGGTGTCCTTGCGCTTGAGCTGGCAGCTTTTTGTGACACCCACTGGAGCCTAGTGCTCGGGTGAGTGCACGCAAAAGACGCACCGATTTGGGTCTTTTCCCACGCCGAGTGCTGCTTCCTCGGGATAATCCGCTCCTTATCCAACAGTCAGATTTTAAGGACACATTTAAGGGCAAACCCCATTTTCACTTGAGTTTAGTATGGTTCACGGTACTTTTATCCTAACCGGTCCCGCTAGGACCAAAATCGACTCGCCCCACACTCAAAGCAAGTGAAATTGATTTTTGTCCTTGAATTGGTCCTAAACGACCGCTTGTTGGGTTAGGTATCCTGATTCAAGTGCTCCGTCACCTCTGCCTTGTCGATGTTCATGATCTGCATCGCGTACGCTCGCGAGTCCTCTATCGCAATCTCGATCGCCACGATAGGGTCCGCCAAGCGAGTGTAGACTTTGACTCCTCGGCGTTAGCACGGCTTTTCATAGCTTTCAGTCTGCCTTATAAAAAGACGATGATAGTCAGCGACAACATTAAATGCTAGGCTTCTTGCTGGTAGCCGATGATGCTTCAGTCGTATTGGCTGTGCGGCCACAACACACAGTCCGATTGTTTCGTTCTAACTCTCTAAGACGACGATTCACTTGAAGAGCTCGCTGTCGATGAACTTTTTTGGGCAAATTCTCTTAAAGGTTAGCAATTTTGTTTCCCTGGGGGGAACTTGTCTGAGTTTCAGCACGAGCAGCATCAAGCCTCAGGCGCTTGTCGGCTCGATCAGCATCACAATGACTCGATGCGCTTCTATTCCACGGACACGCTCAGTTTCTCTTGACCTGCTCCGCTTTCGCCGTTCGGGTACATCTCGACTGTTACTGTCGCTCGATCTTCCACTTCTACTCCAACCTCGCGATTTTGGGCGTTGTCATTAGTGCTGTCGACGTCGGGTGTTATCGCCGGTTAACGTCCCAGACGTCAAAAGTCGTTAGGGACGTCAAGATTAACGACCCTCTGACACCATATCATAGTCATTATTTCGGATTAAGGTACTAGTGAGCAGGTTGCCACAAGCGAACGTGCTCCAGAGCAGCACTACATAAGGACCCGGAAGACTGCGCAAGCGCCGGCACCGCCATCGGCGTTGAAGCTGACCAGCTTCTGGTCGGCACGGCAGAAGTCCAAGTGCACGACGTGTTCCAGAACGTCCGGCCCGAAGCTTCCGGCCTGCGCCGCGGAGGACGATGCGAGCAGTGGCGTCCCGGCTGAACCGGGGGAACCGAGTCCTGCGGCACTTTCTCCAGCCGCACGAAGCAACGTGCAACATGCAACGTCGGCGTACGTGGCTGTGTGTATGTTTGAGGCACGTCAAGAGTCGATGGGCTCCGCTGAAAGCGGAACGGCGGTACGAACGCAAGCTGCGGCGGGCAGGCGCGGCCTCACTTCGCACTTGGATTTCGTCGGAGCAGCTATCGCCGGCTACAGTAGCTGCCGCTTCCCCCAGGTACCTTCTTCGACCGCAGCGCCCTCGACAATATGAACAGGGTGCACATGCCCCCCCCCCCCCCCCCATGCAGCAGCAGCAGCCGCCGCAGCCGCCGCTCAGTCTCCACCCAAAGCGCGGCCTCGGGGCCGTCTTCAACTCGACGCGCCATGCGTGTGCCCAAGATCCTCCGCAGCCTCTGCGACATCCTCCACTACGAGGACCAGTCAATCTTAATGTGGTCCAAGGACAGAACGTATTTCTAGATCTTCGACACCAAGGGCCTCGAGGTCGCGGGGCTACCCAAGTACTTCAAGCGCCACAAGTTCTCGAGCTTCCTGTGCCAGACCAACAACTTTGGCTTTCGCAAGTGGACCAAGACACAGTCCAGGGTCTGCAACTTCAGTAACTACCCCCTCGTCACCGACACAGATGCTTGGCGGGGGTAAAATAATTGGGGGGGGGGAGCCTTAAGCACCAGTGAAGCCGTGGCAACCAGCGAGTTGATCGACGCTGCCGCAGTGTGGTGAAGAACGGCAGTGACTGTGACAGAAACGAGTTGTTTCCTTTCATCGATACGAAAGCACGTTGGGGCAAATGAGGGTCGTTTTTTAGCGAAGGCCGCCTCGATGATACTCATGACATGAGTGAGGTGAGGCAGCCCCCTTAGGGAGTGGTGCGGTGGGTTACAAAATTGCAGCGCTGGCGTTCGAGCCGAAGCGCGCCGACGTCTTGGTCACCGAGGAGTTGCTTGAGCCCGAGGAGGCGAGAACACGACTGGGTGGCCGAGACCAAGAACGACTGTCATCTATAACTACTCTGTGCAGTATGGGACGGAGCAAAACCGTTGGCTCCTCAGAACCGTGAAGGCTCCTCAGAACCCCGGGTGAAAACCGTCGACTGAACACAGCTATCCTAACCATGGCCGCGAAGCCTGAGTTGAAGCAAACGCCCGATCTTGGGATGCTTGGGCTGGCCATGGCTCTCGATTAGGCAACGTGACTTTCTCCTCTTGACAGGAAAACTTAATTTCCACCTCGCTTCGCTCGTTGGAAATATCGAAAGTGCAGATCTCGAGAGACGAGAGATCACGCGCTTCGTCGCTGCGTCCAAGCAGAAGAGCTACATGCTCCGGCACACGAAGATGATGGCTGCACCTGCACTCAAGTGCCCCATGTCAAGCGGACGCAGCGTCTTGACCACGTTTGCGGCGTTCTCCGTCTTCAGGAAGCGCGAGTACGTCTCCGACATGGGAGTGCAGTTCTCGCTAAGGTGTTGCGTTAAGACGGGTGGCACTGCACGAGTATGCCGTGATCGAGCGTGGCCATGCTGAAGCACAGGCTGATCTACCAACAGCAACGGCTTAGTAATGAAGACATAATGGTGAAGTAAGGCAGCAAATAGTTGGAATCAAATTAATGCAATTAGAAGATGTTGTGCTTTGACTGGTGTGCTCGGGATTTTCAAAGTTCCGTACACCGACCATGTTTCACGTGTTTTGAGCCATAAAGATGACATCCCGAACTGTGCTAGACTTGAGAGCGCTTCGGCGCTTAGTAATCGTATTCCCTGCAGTGGAGAAAGCCCGCTCAGAGGGCACTGATGTGGCAATGCACCCTAGCCACTTACGCGCAAGAGGGGCAATTGTTGGAAACTCTTTGTAGTGCAATTTCCACCACGCCAATGAAGACGGGGGTTTCGTCGTGTTCTTCTTCACCTCTGCCTCAGCTGAAAGTTTGATGTAATTGCCGAGCTCCCACTCACAATCCGCTTCTATTTTGTCCTCACGCGTCTCCACGGCCTGCCGCTTCATCCTTCCTGCATACATCAGTTGCTGAAAACTGCGCTGCGCTCTGTCTTTCGCGCTTTTCAGTATCTTCTCCGGACTCTGGAAGCTCGGTTGTTGACTCTCGCAAGAGGCACCAACTGCTGCCCGTTTAACACGACACATCTCTGCTATCATTCGCATTTTTGCTTGGTTGAACTCTCCAGCAGTGAATAGTCCAGTGTTAGTCATGTAGGGATCAAGAAGTGAAATCCAGAGCAGATCATTATCGAGATTGTTATCGAATCGCTTCTCCATGAGAACTAAAAAGCTCTGCCGTACAGACTGCATCATCGACAACACACGTGGAGCGAATGATTCGGTATTCACGCTTGCATACAGTTCATCAAACATCTTGGAATTTCCGAGCATGATTTTGACGGTGGCAATGACACAATATAGAGACACCAATGTTGGGTAAGTCTCAGCATCTAGTCGTTCTGTTGCAACACTAAAAGGCGCCAGTAGCTCAATGAGGCATTGAATCGTGAACCACTGCTCCGAAGACGGAGGCTTCAGCTTCTTTGACGGAGGATCGTCAAACTCCTTCTTGCCTGTACTCGATCCCAGATAAATATAAAACTCTGCAGTGTCGACTGCAATTCAACAAATCGCTGAAGCATAGACAACGTACTGTTCCACCTGGTAGGGCAATCTATCATCACCGCGCGCGGCTCCTTCTTGTCAAATTGGAGGGCTTCGAGACGGTTGGCGCCCTTCTGTGAGCGCCGAAAGTATTCCGAAATCTTGCGAAAGCTTCGCACAGACTTGCGCACAGACTCGAGGTTTGCAGAACTTATTTTGTCCGAAGATGCCTTTTCCACTATTTTCACGAATGCAGCGACTTCGTCGCAAAGACAATCAATATCGGCATCACTGACGAAGACTTCTGAACCCTGTTGTTGGTCTTTCTCTTCCATGTCCATAAATTCATCATGTTCCGCCATTTCCCCATCGAACATGCCACTCTCGTGCATAGCGAACTCAAGTGCGAGTGGACTCGCGTCAACAAATGCTGCAACATCAGCAATACAGTGTTCTCGAGCAAATGGCGTGCTGTCTTCATGGACACTGGGTGCGTTTGCTGTGATTAGGCAGTTCCGCTCCTTGCTTTTCTGCACAAGCGCGGCAGCGACAACTAAATGAAGCGAGTGAGCTGCGCACGACATAATATGTCATATTATGCCGAAGGCCAAGTTTTGTGCACGCGCTTTTCATATTTGATGCTCCATCGCGGACGAATCGAACACATTGCAACGGATCCAGCCTCCACCATGCGAAACAACGACTGATAATTCTAGCTATCGCGTCCCCGTCGTGCTTGCCTGGAATCTTCCTGACTTCAAGAGTCCACGAGTGCATATCAAAAGTAGCATCCACGTAATGAAGCGTCAGGCATATAAAGCTTTTACACTTAATAGATGTCCAAATGTCGGAAGAAACGGAGTAGAAATCACACTCGTCAACGTCCCCCAGTCGGTTTCGAAGCGAGTAACGATATTGGCCAGCTTTTGTGCGAAGACATGCTGTCACAGTTTGACGGGAAGGCACCACAAGCCTTGATTTCGCATTGTTTGCGAACTGAACAGCCTTCGCCAAACCAGCGTCGCCAACAATACTCATTGGTCGTACATCCTTGCTAACCCATTCAGCCAGTATGGTGTTGAACTGGTCTTGCTCAGAAGCCCCGGAGGTCTCCAGTATGTCGACCAACTGCATGGACACTTCGATCTCGTTCTCCCGCTGCTGTGCTGCTTCAAATACGCGAACATCTTCAACATGCTTTAAGAGCATGTGGGGTCCGGCGACACTCTTCCCTTTTTTAATCGGCATCTCCTTATTACACTTCAGACAATAGAAGCTCTTGGCATGATCACGAGTGAGTTGATCCGTCGGGACGTCGCTGTATTTCTCGTCCGCTACGCAAACGACGAACTGCCAGTACGCCGGATTTCTCTGCTTCGGAGCCCTAAACGTCCTTCCCGCAGGACGCGAACGAATATCGGTACTGAAAGCCAAGCGGGGCCGAGATGCTTCTGGTAAACGCGTTGCGTTGACTGAGCTTGAACTAAATCTCGCCCGCTTATGAGGAGGCTGGGGTGGCATGAGTGCCCTTGCGCTTGGTAACGGAGACGTGAACGTACTTGCATCCGCATCAGACTGGCTGTCCATTGCGCGTCTTGTGAAAGATGAAGTACTTGCTTGCTGGACACGACGGATAGGCGACTTGTTATGCTTGTTATGGCTCTGTGATCTCGAGTAGGCAAGCGATCGTTTGGCCGTGCAGGCCCGAGCACCAATGTGCGCAGTATGGGTGTGGTCCTGGGCAGGATCTTTCTGAGGATGCGATGCGGGCATACTAGCGCTGTCGGTAGGCTTCTGAATCATGTGCTGATAGCTTCAGCGGGGATGTTTGAGTATTTTATCCAATCATCATCTTAGGGTGTTAGCAAGCGTCAGCGTAGCTAACGATAACATCCTAGACGTCAGGGATTTTGACGTCGAGTGGACGTCCAGATTGTTGACGTCGACAGCACTAGTTGTCATGACCTTGTCTCTTGGGATCTGCTGTACAATAAGCATTGTCGAAGGCGGCACTCCTCCTCCGGGTCGCTATGAAGTGCGTTCATTGTCACATCTTTGGAATGGGGTTCAGCTTCGTCGTATGTATCCATTTGGTCCAACTTTGTTGACGTCTTGCATCTCTTGAAAGAATTCGGTAACCGTCATGGCTTAGGTTCACTCCGGGTGGCGTATTTTTTCCATGCCAAAAAAGCGATTTTCATGCCAAAAATGAAAGAGACTGACAACTGTACAGGCACTGAGTGAGATCGTATTTAAGTGGGATGATACGGTTCGTCTGGCGTAAAATACTTAGATATCTTACGGGGGGTTTCGACATTTCAAAAATTGTAAACGTGACCCCCCCTCCCCCCGTTCTCCCGCCCTCCAAAGATTCACTGGCTCTCATTTGGAGTTTCTTCGCTTTTGGACCTAAAGCGACGGAGTGGGCTGAAATATCGGCGTACGTGCGATTGTTGTTACTTGCTAGGTATGTATGCCGCTGTAGCGTCTTAATGCTGACCACTGCAAGGCCATGAGTGGAAGCGATCCAGAGACACATGTACCGTCGGTTGAGGTGTGAAAGAGCTCACCGATAACCAAGGAATGACACGAAAGCTGGGTGGCCTTCTACGAGTGTACCAGGCGGACACACACCAGCTCTTCCGACTGCGCAGCTCCACATCCGTAGCCCGCCGTAACGCAGAAATCAAGTCGCAGGCTGGGGCTGATTTGTCGCCTGGTCTAGTCCCTGAAGCGTTCAAGACCTATTGGGTGAACTTATTTGCACACACGTATGACGTCGCTAGAGTAGAAGCACCGGTCAGCGCAAGAGCATATTCAACAAGTCGACCCAGTGCAAAGCCGACGTCAAGGCCGCCGTGACATGGAACAATGATGAGCAACAGTTCATGATTCGTATTACGGCATACTCGACGGACCACAACCATCGGGTTGACGCAGCAGCGTACATCAACCACCCATCGACGGGGAGAGTTGAAGACCCTGGTCTTGTTGCCTTTGTGGACGTGCTACAGTCCGCCGGATCCAAGCCCAAGCGAATCGTGCAGTTTTTTCGTGCCAAAACAGGTAAAGTGTTTCAGGATGTTCTGTTATTAGCGATTATGGTATGTCTTCTATGCTTGATTTCTTACGTTGTAGGCAATAATGTGATACTACGAAATGTCCACAGCGGATGAGGGAAGAGAGACGTGGTTGTGAAACCGTGGAGCAACGTCTGAAAATACTACTACGGGAATTCTGTAAGCGCCGCAGTAACCGGGCGACTGTGTATGTTGATGACCGGTCGTTGATGCGAATAATCACGCTGCTGACGCGCCAGATGCGGCGATGGTTCAAGGCATTCCCCGAGGTTTTGTTGGTGGACGCGACCCACAACACGAACGATTCCAGATACAAACTCTTCTCGTTCATGATACATGACGTATACTGTAGCGGGGCTACACATTCGGCTATCCTTCACGTTAGTGCAACATGCACTAATGGATACATTTAGGTGGTCCACATCGCGGTGTGGTCCCCATTAATATTAGGAAGCAGTCCAATTGGTTAGAAAGCAGGATCTTTCTACCTATAAGACTCCTGCATTAAGTCAGGGTTTCTGCCAACCACTCGTTGGCAGAACCCCTCTTTATAGATATCAGTTTTAGGAGGAAAACCACAGTTAACATTCAATTCAGTTCTCATTTTACCGCAAAGCTACTATTTGTACCTTTATTTAGGTTTAGCTATACTTGCGGATACAAGTATACTTAATATAGGTTATTGTGCCTTTCACCGATTTTGGCGGGTGGGCTGTTAAATCATGCGGAATTAGATCCATAAAAGGGCAACCTACCTTTATTTAATGCTAATTCTGCATATGATTGTGAGCACTTCCCCTAACACCCGCGATCAGCTAATCGATGGAGATAAGGCGGGATAAACACAGAATGGCGGGCAGCAACCCGCCAATCGCCCTGTTTCCCTCTAACTCGGGCTGGATTAGCTTATTCCGCCTATTCATGACCTTAATTCGACCACGATCATATGACCGTGAATTAACGATGGAATTAGCTAACACAAGGCATAATTAAGATCGAGATGGGATTAGAATTATGCCAAAATTATCACGGCAGAATTGGTGAAAGGCACAATAAATACACCTTACGCTTCCTCATACACGTGCGCTCACGTGTAAACTAAAGTATTGGGCTAAGTAAGCCCATTACACCTGGTAGCACTTTGTAGTTCATCCAACGACCGACTAATTACGTATCGTATGAAATACGATACGGGGGCTGAGGACCTGCCTGTGGACACGAGTATGTCCACCAGTAGCCCGAATACGGGTGGAACGCATGTTGCACGCGAAGACTGTCTCCTCCTGGCGGGTCCAGAGTGTGAGGCGCTTCAACGACTGTCGACGGTTATTGGAGAGTCTGCCGGGCAGACACAAGAACTGGAGTCGACCGTTGAGACACTGAGTGTCTTGACGCGTACAAATACTGGTCTCCAGAATAAGAAGATGAAGTTGGAGAACTCTCCGACGTTGGCGTCGGAGTTGACTTCGCTTCCAGTCACAAGCTGGAGGCGCTTCGCCCGCGACCTACACGATGAACACAACGAGCAGATTTGCATCCTCTCGAAGTGTGAAGCGGAAGATTTGAAGATTTGAAACAGCTCGTCACTGAGGGCGTCGGCGCCCGAAGCGCCAAGTCCAAGAAGGAACGCTTCGACGAGCAGAGCTGGGACTAGCTGAAGTCGAGCCCCTTCTACGAGGTCTTGTGTGAGTACAGAGACGTACTCCCGGACGATATCCCTGCGGAGTTACCGCAGGACAAGGGTGTTCAGCACGAGATTGATCTCGTGCCGGGAACGAAGTATTGTGTGACGCGGCAGTGGCCACTGCCGCGAGAGCAAGTACTTCTTCGAGAGTCGTCGCAAGGCTGTGCAAGTGTGGGAGTCAAAGTCCCCGCACAGTGCGCCTACGTTCTGTGTCAAGAAGGCACAGGGCGGGTGGCGCATCGTTCACGCTGATAACAAGCTGAACGACGCAACGGTACCGGCGCAGACGCCGATACCGCGAAAAGATGTGATCATCGATTTGATGACTATCTTCAGTGCTCTAGATCTGAGAGGCAGATTCTCAGATCATCATGCGTGAGAGTGATATACCTCTCACGGCGGTGAGCACTCCGAGTCGTATGCTCTGGGAGTGGCTTGTAATGCCGCAGGGGGCGTTCTTCAGCCCCTACGACGTTCAACAGGTGCGTCACGCACTTGTTGGGCTCGGCGCTCGACTTCGCACCGAGCTATTTCGTTGCTGTGTTCATCCACAGCCGGGTTGTGGACGGGAAGTCGGAAGTGGAGATGCACAAGGAACATCTCCGCAAGTTGTTTGTGCTCATGCGCACACACAAACTCTATGCAAACCTGAAGAAGTGTATCTTCGGGACTAGTGAGATACCCGTCCTGGGGTGTCTCGTAGGAAAGAACGGCATACGCCCTGACCCAGGAAAGGTCAGAGTGATCAATGAATGGCCTACGCCTTGCAATGTCAAGGAACCGAGGCTGTTCCTTGGACTCGCTACGTACTTATGCGAGTACGTGAGCAACTACGCGGGCAAGATTCGCCCGCTGTCGCAGCTCCTAAAGAAGGACACTGTTTGGATTTGGACGGCTGATTGTCAGCAGGCCTTCGATGCAGTAAAGCAGGGCTTGACTGAGGCGCCGATCTTGGCGGTGGCCGACCAAGATCGCCCGTTCCACGTTGTGTGTGATGCGTCCGATTTCGCAATCGGATGTGCTTTAATGCAACACGATCACGAGGGGCGTGATCGCGTGGTCTACTACCAGTCGCGGTCAGCTGAAGCCAGTTGAGCGCAACTATCCGGTACATGACAAGGAACACCTTGGAAGTTTGCACTCGCGAAGTTTCGAGTGTATCTACTTGGGATTAGACCATTTGTGGTGTACACCGACCAAGCATCATTGTGTACGGCAAGTCACCGCACATCTCACAAAGAATGGCGAGATGGCTCTCATTCTTTGCGGAGTACAACTTCCAGGTTGATTACAAACCTGGAAGGTTAAATGTTGTGGCCGACGCCTTGTCGCGTCGGCCTGATTACGCGGTGCACAAGGCCGACGCCAACGCAATTGGCGTCGCACGAAAGTCTACTCACTCGTCGTCTTTCATAGATGACGTGAGGTCTGTATACACGAATGATGCGGACGCGAAGCAGTTGTTGGACTACTTCGCTGCGCCTTCTGACAAGTCTCGTCAGAAGCTGGCGAAACATCTCCGTGCACGTGTACACCGTAATCGTGTACGCAATGGTCTGCTGTTTTACAGCGCAGTCGACGACAACGATGATGTGCCGGACGATCATGAGCTGAAGCTCAGGATCACTTACGAGTATCACGATGCCCCGACGTCGGAACATTCGGGTCGTGAGAAGACATATTTACTTCTCACGCGTGACTTCTATTGGAGTCACCAGTACAAGTGGGTACGCAAGTACGTCCATGCTTGCGAGGTATGCTAGCGCGCGAAGCCTGAGCCCATTTCGCAGGTTCCACTTCAGTCACTACCGACTCCGTCGGGGTGTTGGCAGCCCATTTCAATGGACTTTGCGTTTGGTCGTCCGCCTGACAACAAGCGGAGGACTGGTATTGTGGTCTTTGTTGACCGGTTCAGCAAGATGGTGCATCTTGCTGCAGTACCAGCCGAAGTGACAGCCAATCAGACGGCACGTCTGTTTGTTGACATCGTGTTTAGCCTCCATGGCATGCCGATCGACATTGTGTCTGATCGTGATCCGCGCTTCACAGCGCGTTTCTGACAATAAGAGTTTGAACTTCTTGGCACGCAGCTGTCCATGTCGACTGCGGATCATCCGCAGACCGACGGACAAACCGAGCGCGTCAACCGGGTATTGGTTGACGCTCTGAGGAGCTACGCTCACTCGTTCCAACACTGGAGCGACTGCTTGCCGATAGCAGAGTTTATCATCATCAACTTGGTGCATGTCTCGACAGGACACACACCGTTTTACGTGAGCGCCATGATGAGGCATCCACGCGTACCGAGCGTACTCGGTGCAGTAGCTCCTTCCTTAAATGGGAGAGGGCATCCGGTTTCAACCAAACCGAACGAACACGCTGATACGAGCAACATATCAGCTGTGTCGACACGCGCACGGACTGCGCGTAGTCCAATCGACAAAAGTTCAGTGTCCACGCCGGGCGTAGACACTCTCAACAACAACAACAACCACACACAGGCCGGGTTCTAGTGTGACTGACTCGCACCTTTTATATAGCGTCTATACGCGTACGGATAAATGGAGATTTTTAGTACACCTCTGACTAGACCCCCAAAAACCTGGCATTGGACTCCAAAACCCTATCGCGCTCCGCGCGGGGATCGGCTGGCTACGCTCGCTCTGTTTTACCCTACCGCGCTTCGCGCGGGGCTCGGCTCGCTGCGCTCGCTTTGCCCACCGTTCATGCCCTCCGTAGGCACCTTTCGAAGCCCGTGTTGGTTGTTGGTTGTGGGATAGGTACACATAAAAAGACCATTTTGGGGGCTGATTAGTAATCGCCGGAATCGTATCCAACAGCCCTATCGCAAAATCGGCCAAAACGGCCTCTGTATCCCACAGCGGTGTTGGTTGTGGGAACCCGTCCTAGACGTTACACTCTAGAATTTTATCATCTAATAATATTTTCGAACATAGGGTATGGAGGTGTTTTTACGAAAATGCAAAGCCAACGAACTCCACACTCGCTGACTTCCCGCCATCCGCTCTCTTACAGTCTCAAGACACGTGCGACGAGGGAACGGGCGGGATGAGCAAGATCGACGAGGGCAGGAGCACTAAGGACCAGTTACCGGCGCAGGCACTGAGCACTTGGGCTTGAGGGACGGGCGGCTCAAGCTGGCGTTCTCAAGCTGTGTCGCCTCGTCGTTTTCAGCGTTGTTGTGCGCAGAATGATAAAACCTCCGTCGCCTGATACGAATATACGTGAAGAGTCACTTCCCACAACCAATAACCAATGCAGCTCGAAACAAAAAAGCTGTTGTTTGTGGTTTGTGGGATGTGGGAAAGAGCTATCCCACAACCCACATCCAACCGACGTCTCGAAAGGTGCCTAATGTTCACGTACGGATATCAGCGGATTATTAACTTGTCGCATCGCTGCTGTGCGATCTTGCGCTTGAACGTAGAGTTGTATTTTTGGAGCAAAAAGGGGAAATTAACGATATTTACAGTTAATACATTTATTGATACTGTATTTTAACACAGTTTAAAATACAATGTAGCACAATACAAAATATAAGGAGCAGATCGACAATGTACGCAAACCTGCATCGAAAAGGAAATTTCCGATGCATTGTATGCTACGAAGACATCAAAAATGACGAAAATGGCCAAACAAGAGCATCTCCAGCGGTAGGACTTATTTTTCGGTCCTATCGATCCCCTTAAGACCACAAAAAATAAAATATGTCGGTGTTGAGAGTACAGCTCCCCACCGGGAGGATGTTTTCGCCGTCTTAAGGTAGTGAAAGAGTTAACTAAATCCTTGGCCACGAATTTTCGTCCTGAGCAGCTTCGATTATCGAGCTCCGATCCCCATAGTGAAAACAAGTCAGAAAGGTTAGAGTTTGAGTCTTATTTTAAGACCGAAGAGTCAAAGTATAGACCCTGGTGAAGTTAAAACCCGCGATACGACCTACCGGTGGGACCATTAAATCTCTCTCAAGTCTCAACGGCGTTACTTCTCCGATAAAACTGGTGTTAGAGCTTACCGCTGGAGATGCTCTAAACATTTTTTTGCATTGTGTGAAATAACTAGAGAATTGGGCTGGTAGTGCGTGACCGAGTTGAAAGTATTTGCGGCGGTGTGGATGGAAAAAAATATGGTTGTTAATGGGCTGAAGTTAGAATCGGGAATAGTCGAATAATAATAAAGATTTCAATTTGGAGCGAAACAATAATAAATATTGCCGCAATTTTTATTGTATTGGTACCGCCGACCCATACAATGGCCCGCACATGGCATCTGGGATTTATATGTACATGCAATTTGGTGCCTACATGTACTCTGTTGAGGGCTTACGCAGTGAGACTGGTCACTACGCAAACCCTCAATAGAGTAGGCACCATATTGCGTGTGGCGTCAAGAAGGCCAGACACTAGAACGCTGAGCTTGCTTGTCCAGGAGAAAAACTCACTAGGTGAGTATTAGTTTCAGTATGGCCTTGTGGCGGATCAGCCACAGGCTGCCAAGTTGGACGAGGACATCCAACCTAGCCAACGAAATGTTGCATAGTGGTCGGTGTCTTGGCATATAATATATTATACCGTCCACATCCATCCCGATCTCTATTTATTGCGAATAATTGGGTCAATATTATATTGTACCGGTATTGGAATCGGTACTTCTAAATAATAAATATTTATATTGGAAAAACCAATAGTGTATTGAATTGCAATATTTATTCCGGCCTCTGGTTTTGTGTTGAGAGGTTTTGACCACGTGTTTTCGTGGAATTTACGTTCTCGATTGCTCAGTCGGAGATTTTCTTCGCCCGCCACTACGCGAGCTGTGGCGCTGCAGCAGCCTCGAAGCGCTACGCATCTACTCATCTACAATTCCAAGCCATCTACTGATCAGGCGCGCGAGCTTTGGCGCTGCACCCTTCGTGGGCTACACCTCGCTGCTGCGGCGTCAGAGCGAGCTGCTAAACGATAACATCGCTGCGAATCTACTCATCTACTCATCTACTATTCAATATTATCTACACTTCTACAAATCAAGCGCGCGAGCTTAGGCGCTGCAGCAGCCCCCACCCTTCATGGGCTATACCTCGCCGCTGCGGCGTCTGAGCGAGCTGCTAAACGATAACTTCGCTGCGAATCTACTCATCTACTCATCTACTATTCAATATTATCTACGCTTCTACAAATCAAGCGCGCGAGCTTAGGCGCTGCAGCAGCCCCCACCCTTCATGGGCTATATCTCGCTGCTGCGGCGTCAGAGCGAGCTGCTAAACGATAACTTCGCTGCGAATCTACTCATCTACTCATCTACTACTCAATATTATGTACACTTCTACAAATCAAGCACGCGAGCTTAGGCGCTGCAGCAGCCCTCACCCTTCATGGGCTATACCTCGCTGCTGCGGCGTCAGAGCAAGCTGCTATACTACACGAGTCACGTATCTACTAACGCATGTACTAAGAGTTCTACACGTAGGGCGACGAGCCGGTTACGGGCCCTGAGGATACCCCCTCACTGTGGGTCGGCGCTGACTGCCGCGAATGCTCTCATGCAATTTCGCGGCAGTCACCGCTGATGCAGCGGCGAGCTTATGTGTGGATGCCAGCATAGGAAGTTATGCTGGAAACAGATTCGGATGTGAGCATACTTGCAAATTGCAAGTTGCAATCTGCAGGCTGCAATCTGCAGGCTGCAAATATAACGATACAGAAAAGTGCAGCAATCTAACTGCTGATGATGCGGGGCAGCGAACGCGTGCGGCTTCTGGACGCGTGCGAGGGTCATACGCAGGACGTCGGCGAGGCAACCGAGGCCGTAGCACGCCTAGAACGAGAGTGCTGACAGCATGTAAAGCTGCAAGTTTGGCGGCCTCATTTGGGCTATTGCAAACGAGGCCGCCGAGCTTGCATCTTTACACGATCTCGTTGTAACACTTCTCATGTGTATGCCGGAAACAGATTTCCATGCGTGGTGTTGTGCTTTCATGCAATCTGCAGGCTGCAAAAGTTTGCAAAGGAAAGACGCAGCAAGTGCTGCAATCTACAGTAGCTGATGACGAAGCCTGTCTAAAGACCCAGCAAGTGCTGCACTGTAGATTGCAGCACCTGCTGACAAAACCTGTCTAAACCGATTTTATTCGATCTCTCTGTCCCTGTGTAATTTTATATGATTCCGCTAGATGCCTGCAATAATCAATAAATCTGCAATGTATATGCGGAAAAAAAGTTTTATAAGGGCGTTGTACTTGATATTTGTATTGAAGCGATACCTACTTTTTCTGTGGACCACATTTCATCATCCTTCGAATTAATCCCTGTTGGGGGGGAACGCTAAGGAGGGCCCTCATCGGGAGGGCCCTCGTTACAGATGGGGCATTTGGGTAAACAGATGACAGTAGCTAACGCCCCAAATGGGCAACCTGTAAACCCAAAAATGTTGACCCACGTTGGCTGTTGTGGGTCAGCCTGGGTATTGACCCGATTTGTTTGTTTGAGGTCAACTACGCCAATGACCCGGCAACCTGTAAGCCCAAAAATATTGACCCACGTTGGCTGTTGTGGGTCAACCGCATCCACTGCGGGTATTGACCCGATTTCTTTGTTTGAGGTCAACCTCACCATTGACCCAGTTTCATCGCTGGAGGTTTACAAGTCATTGTCATTGACCTGATTTCGTTGTCGTGGGTGTTTTTATAAATATAGTAGTCATCCGAATTCCTATGATAAATGCTAACTTCTGGTACATTTTTTAAAGTGAAAAGAAAGAGTTCAGCACTTATTTGTTGTTGTGGAGCTATTAGAATAAAAACTTTCAGCGTTGTGATTCTGCTCTCTCATAAAATTCCACTCTGTCTAAATGATGGTCGCGAACTAATGCAAATGAATTATCCAATCGTATCGTCTCGGCGGAGCTCCAAAAAGTGGCAAAAGCAACATTAGAGCCAGGAGAATCGTCTCCGTGATATGTGTTCTGTAGGCGGAAGATGTAGCCGTGCGCGGAGGTAGCCCCCAAACTGTAACCAAAATGAATGATATAAATGCGCGCAGCCAAAGCAAATAAGTTCCATACTGCTGCTTTATCTTAACTATAATAAAAATATCCACTTGTATCGATGCTTGTTATGTTCTCATGTTTTCAACATATTATTATATAATACTTGTATGTTGAGAACATAACAAGCATCAATGAGATTGAGTATTTTATAGATATTATCTTGCGTAGATCGCTCGTTATTTCGAGTGTAAGCGTCAGGAAACTAGTACTTCTCTCGATTTTGGTTCGTTTGTAGTCTCATCTTTAGATAAGTGTCTGAATGAGGTGGCTTCGTTGCACGGCAGCGCAGGTTTTCCCGAGCAACGCAACAGGCCGGTCATTACAAGTGGCTATTGCTGCAAGTTGTTTTAGCCTGTTTCTCAGCAGTAGGCATCTGTCACTGCTAACGAAGGCTTCGCAAGTGCCCCGCCCATTGTAATCGCACAGCTAGGAAGTAAGAGTAGAAAATCACTTACTACAAATAATTATAGTTATGCAGGCTCAGCCATCTTTAATTTACTACTGTACATGTATGGACTACTTCGTTAGTTATTAAATAACTAACGAAGTTTTTAACCTTTGAGAATAAAACAAATTTTGTTTTATTCTCAAAGGTTAAAATGACGCCAACAATTGAAAAATATACAACGTCCGTTCCGTTGTTTGCCAATGCTACCGCTGACCCGCAAGTAAATCTGACAAAGTGTGCAGGCTTCTGATCAGGCATTCAGTTGTTGGCTAGAGTAAGTGAATATAACGTTTTCTCTCAAAGCAACTACCTAGCTGACACGAAACAGTAACATCGAGTCGACGTTTGTGGGTCACCCACGACGCTGTTTGTTGACCGTCAACGATGAAACCGGGTCATTGGCGTAGTTGACCTCAAACAAACAAATCGGGTCAATACCCAGGCTGACCCACAACAGCCAACGTGGGTCAACATTTTTGGGTTTACAGGTTGCCCATTTGGGGGCGTTAGCTACTGTCATCTGTTTACCCAAATGCCCCATCTGTAACGAGGGCCCTCCCGATGAGGGCCCTCCTTAGCGTTCCCCCTGTTGGGCTGTCCGTTCACAACGTACCGTTGTTGCACTACCAGGATTAATCCATGTATTAAGGGTTAACCCCTTATACATATGTATAAACTTATGACAAATCCAGTGATGCATATTAGAATACTGGCAGCCACAGATGGTGATAGGGTGATTGAGCTTAGCATTCTCGCCGCGGAACGGCTCTTCCTAATCCAACAGTATGGATATTAGGAAGCGGATTCTACATGTAGTATGGCCGAACATTTATCACTTCTGCATTTGCCGTCTAATACTCAAGCCCCCAACCACTCCAGCACCAGGCGAACTATGGCTTCGATCTCCAGCACCAGTCGAGCGGTATTCGCTCTCTGCTCCCTCATCTGCGCTCACGCATCCGCTGCCGCGACTCAGACTGGCATTGGTTCATGCCTCGACAAGGCCGGCATTGAGAACTCCGTGCCCACGACGTCGACCTGGAAGGTAGACACGGAGGCGTAGAACGCGCGTGTGAGTCCTGTGCCTTCGGCTGTCGCCTTCCCGAAGACGGAGGAGGAGGTGTCGGCCGCCCTGAAGTGTGCCGCCGATACCGGCGTGAAGGTGACGACTCTCGGTGGCAACCGCTCGTTCTCCAGCATGGGTTTCGGCCGCAATGACGGTGCTCTGATCATGAACCTGAAGCACTTCAAGCACCTGGAGTACGACGCGTCCACTGGTCTCCTGTCGTACGGTGGGCCCGTCATGATCTCGGAGGCCGCAAACTACATGTGGAACAACTTCAAGCGTGCGCTCCCACACGGCCGGTGCCCCGACGTCGGCATGACAGGTCTAGCCGGCTCGGGTTTTGGTTCCCTCTCTCGTGCCAGCGGTACGGTGCTGGACAACATTGAGTCTGTGCGTGTGGCCCTCGCCAACGGTTCCATTGTGAACGCTAGTGCCAAGCATAACTCGGACCTGTTTTGGGGTGTGCGTGGTGCCGCCAGCTCCATGGGTGTGGTGCTGGACTTCAAGATCAAGACGCTCGAGCCTCCGTCTCCGATGGTGACGAGCTACACCATTGAATTCAACTTAACCGCCAATCCGACGCAGACGGACAACGTCGATGCTCTAGTCGGCACGCAGAAGTGGGCTCTGAGTAAAGACAACAACGACCTGCTGTCCATCCGGTTCGAGCTCAGCACGAAGTCCTCTCTCACGGGTTTGTTCTATGGCTCGGCCGAGAAGGCCAATACTGTTCTTGGATCGCTAATGAAGAACCTGCCCTCGTCGATGGTGCTCAAGACGGACGAGTACGACTTCTGGACGTCCGAGGACAAGTCGACCCCCGGGCTTGTGAAGCAGTCGATTACCCCTCGCCGTTACTTCTACATCGCATCGGTCACGATCCCCCGTTCTACCCCGCTCGACAACTCCACAGCCTGGGAGCTTTTCTCCAGCACCGCGTTCGCTCCTAAGCTTGTAGACGCTTCGACCTTCGGCTACGTGGACATTTGGGGCGGCAAGTACTCCAAGAAGATCAGGGCCGATGCATCGGCCTGGAAGCACGACGACAACCTGCACTTGATCCGTTGGGACATCCGCTCGTCGGCTTTCAACGTTTCGTTCGCTAACAGCACGATTACCACCATGCGGGGCAACTTCTACAAGTTCGTGAACGCTTACAAGGCCAAGGGCGGTAAGCCCGGTGGTTTTACGACGTACCGTGACGAGAAGTGGACGATGGAAGAGATGGCTGAGTACCTGTACGGCGGCGGCAACTTTGCCAAGCTGCAGAAGGTCAAGACCGCGTACGACCCGAAGGAGATGTTCAACACGGACCCCCAGGCCATCCCCGCTCTGGCTTAGACGGTGGTCTTTTGGATCCAAAACATATCGAGGAATTCGGTCGCCGTCATGACCTTGGTCGCCAATAGTTCACTCCGACTGTGAGTTCATCGATACGGTAGCGATTAAGTTGTACTCCTATTATCTCGTGTTGTAGCAGCACTCTCGATCTCAGACTTGTCAACGTTTGCCTTCGATTTATTCAGCTTTCTGCAATGGAGCTAACAAGCTCTCGACATTGCAAAATCCACCCTGAAAAGACGCGAAGAGAAGACGACGGGGGTCTTCACTTACTCAGCCCCTGCTCGAACTTTTTTGGCTGAAGGTCTCTTCGTGTAGCAGTAGTTTAGGGGGTGGCCGACTGGCCGACTGGCAAAGTCGACACCATTGTTTAGTACAGTACCAGTTCCTCCATAAACGACTCGAGGGATGCCGCCCACGTAGCGTGGCCCCGGAGCTTTCGGACTTTGTGGTGGACAAAAACATTGAATGGAGCCACCAACATTGATACTCCAAAATTACTACTAACGTTAGCACGTTGTTTCACACCTGCACCTACGGCAGTCTGGGCCCGCAACCAAAACACAGGTTGATGACAAGCTAGCGATTTGTCCTCCTTAATTTTAAGTACTACGTAGTACGTTGTAGGCAATTACCGTCTATTTGTTCTTACTAACAAACGTGGTCATGTCGGAAACCTCCCAGCTTACAGGAAGTTGTTGTCGACCCACCACTGGGTCTTGTAGTTGGCGCCGAGGATGTCCGTGATAGGCACAGACTGTGTCAGCACTCCACTGAAGCCCACTCGCTGGTTGGTAGCCGCGCCAGCGCCACGGTTGTTGTACTCCTTGAAGTAAACGTTGGCGGTGTTGTTGTCGCCATTCCAATTCTGCCACCCCTTCGGGTTGATGATGTCGCTCAGCTCACTGTTCTGCCACACAACACGAGCATACGGCTTCCAGGGACGACCCAGGTAGGCCGATCCAGGAGCACCAGTGCCGGACACGCGCGCGTTGTTGAAGACGTACTCGGACGGGTTGGTATCGTTGGAGCGGCCATTAGCCGAGATGCAGCCCTTGCCGATGGACACGATATCGCACGACTCGAACCACGCCTTGGCGTACAGACCGAACACGAAGTCGACAGTGCCGCTGATGTACGACTTGGCATAGACGCTAGGACCCTGGTTGGCATACAACGTATCCTGGTACCCCGTGAACTTGCACGCGTAGAAGCCGTAGTTGGCGCCGTCGGCCTTAGCGGCAATAGCCTGGCCCACGGCACCAGCCGTGTTGGCCACGTTGAGGTTGTAAACCTTGACGTTGTCAGACTTGAGGAGCAGCGTGGCGGTGTAGTCGTTGCGGTTCTTGATGATCGAAGCGGGAACATCCTTCTGAGCCTTGGCTTGGGTGATCGTCACCTGGTTGGCAGCGTACGATGAGGTATCACAGGTGTAGCCCTGCAGCACCACCGGGCCATTCAGAACTGGGAGAGTCGCTTGCTCCTGGTACACGCCCGGGAACACAAAGACAGTGTGCTCCGCCGTCGTGTTGGGCAGCTTGGCGAAACCCTCCGCGACGGTCCGAACACTGCCGACGTGCGCACCCGAGGCATCGACGACGATGGCGCCTGCCGGAGGTGTGATGCGGGTGTTGGGTCCGCTGCAGGCACCTTCAGCAACGGCCACGAGGCCAGCAAGCGCAACGAGGGGGGTCCAGATTTGCATTGTCCTCCGAGTTGGTTTGATGTAGAAGAGGAAAAACTCAAAGTGAGGTTCATGTAGTGCCTTCAACCGAGTTCAAAAGGACTGAGACGGGCGTACATGCATTGATATTATAGTGCGGTACAGTACATGAAGTAGGTAACCTTGTCCAGTGCAACATCAGTTTGATTCGTCACGCTGTTCTGTTTGGATTTGCCAAGATGGTCCTCATCGTCACGCTACATGTAAAGCGAGACGTTGCACGCGGTCCGCATGGCGCGCATAATGTATGGCTCAAGAACTCTTTGACTTAAAAGTTGAGGACGTACAACACGTGTTTGGCCTTATGGGATGCAGTCTGCACGACCATAATCCACATGTTTGTGCCGAAATATACTGTAAGCTTACTGTAAGCTTACGTACTTGCCTACTTGGTACCTGGTACTCCCCAAGTGATACTGGCCAAATGTCGTCCATCACGCGCTTGCGGTCGTGTGAAAATGAGCTAGTTTCCCAGCGAATGAGTTGGTATTTCGGGAGAGACTGGGGTTTTCCCGTGGAACCTGCCATGCAAATACTTCAAAAGTAATATAGAATATTATTCTCATGACTCAGGTGAGCAGGTTAGTGTACTAGTAAAAGTGATTAAGTACAGCAAATAATTAGGATTTCTGGTGTCTGACTCACAGTGTCAGACAGGGGCAGTTCAAAAGAGGTTTGCATGGTATACAAGAACTTGTACAAAATCGGTCTAATTTCCCAGATATAAGAAAGCGATACTATATTATTATTATATGACAGAGGTGACGTCTTGATCTTCAACTGAGTGATACCACGGATTGTGGATTGGTGTACACTGTTACGCATACTTGGGTAAGGAACTTCTCAGTTTAAATGATGGATTTTAAACCCACCGATTGCCGAGGTACCTGACCTGTTTTGCTAAACAAATACAGGTACCAGTAGCGTGCATACAGTACAGTCCACTTACCGTACAAACAAACCCCGATTTCTTTTCACATCTGGCGGGGCGAGCTGGCCCCGCTCAGCGGGGACGCTTCATTTCTACCCACACAAAGCCTATGATAATAGAGACCGGCATGAAGTGCACACCATCCACGCGGCGTCTTCATCCGGATAGCTTGTACTTGTGTGTAGACAGGTGGGGGCCGCAGATCGGCACTTCAGGTACTGTCCCCGGTATTCACGACTGAGGAATTAAACTGGCTAAGTAGACTACCCCGAATTGTCGCTCTGGCTCAAGAACTCTTTGACTTAAAAGTTGAGGACGTACAACACGTGTTTGGCCTTATGGGATGCAGTCTGCACGACCATAATCCACATGTTTGTGCCGAAATATACTGTAAGCTTACTGTAAGCTTACGTACTTGCCTACTTGGTACCTGGTACTCCCCAAGTGATACTGGCCAAATGTCGTCCATCACGCGCTTGCGGTCGTGTGAAAATGAGCTAGTTTCCCAGCGAATGAGTTGGTATTTCGGGAGAGACTGGGGTTTTCCCGTGGAACCTGCCATGCAAATACTTCAAAAGTAATATAGAATATTATTCTCATGACTCAGGTGAGCAGGTTAGTGTACTAGTAAAAGTGATTAAGTACAGCAAATAATTAGGATTTCTGGTGTCTGACTCACAGTGTCAGACAGGGGCAGTTCAAAAGAGGTTTGCATGGTATACAAGAACTTGTACAAAATCGGTCTAATTTCCCAGATATAAGAAAGCGATACTATATTATTATTATATGACAGAGGTGACGTCTTGATCTTCAACTGAGTGATACCACGGATTGTGGATTGGTGTACACTGTTACGCATACTTGGGTAAGGAACTTCTCAGTTTAAATGATGGATTTTAAACCCACCGATTGCCGAGGTACCTGACCTGTTTTGCTAAACAAATACAGGTACCAGTAGCGTGCATACAGTACAGTCCACTTACCGTACAAACAAACCCCGATTTCTTTTCACATCTGGCGGGGCGAGCTGGCCCCGCTCAGCGGGGACGCTTCATTTCTACCCACACAAAGCCTATGATAATAGAGACCGGCATGAAGTGCACACCATCCACGCGGCGTCTTCATCCGGATAGCTTGTACTTGTGTGTAGACAGGTGGGGGCCGCAGATCGGCACTTCAGGTACTGTCCCCGGTATTCACGACTGAGGAATTAAACTGGCTAAGTAGACTACCCCGAATTGTCAAAACGTAAGTAGGCGAGAAAAAAAAAAAATTAAGAAACTGAAACAAGCCAGAGCAAGGCATTTAAGAAAATTCAGAACCACCGAAATCAACATGGAGTGACCCTACCACACAATGCCCGAGCACGATTTACTTCCCCTTCGCAGTGAACGGCTTGTGCGACCCCTCAAGCGACTACCGGTAGCACCGAGTCCCTGGGACGTCACCTTGGAATATGGAAATGAATGTCGTAGCGGGGTCTTTGACCAGTTACTGCGTCTTCTTTCGGGTACGGTTGCCTGTGTGATTCGTGGAGTGCCAACATCGCTCCCTTCTGAATGTGATAATTTGGCAAATATGATAATTGATAGAGCTGGGCTGTTATAATCATTTCGGGGGGAGGGGAGACTGTACTTACCCAGAAGCAGATGCCTACTTACGTTTTGACAATTCGGAGTAATCTACTTAGCCAGTTTAATTCCTCATTCACGACTCCCCCCAAGGCTTGGACCAAGCAGTTCCTCACTTTTGAGATTCCTTCTTCACAATCAAGCTATAATAACTCGTCGGGCAATGCAAATTCTTGCCCCTCTCGTCGTACTCGCTGGACTCATCGCTGCTGCCGAAGGTGCATGCAGCGGGCCCAACGCCCGAACCCAGCCTCCTACGGACGCCATCGTCGTTGACGCCACGGGTGCGCACAATGGCAGCGTACGGACCGTAGCGGACGCTGTCGTCAAGCTCTCCAATACGACGGCGGGACGCACCCTCTTCATCTTCCCTGGTGTGTACGAAGAACAAGTGATCATCCCGAAGCTAAATGGGTCGCTGGTCGTCCAGGGCTACACGTGCGACACAACGTCGTACGCTGCAAATGAGGTGACTATCACCCATGCTCTGGCTCAGGGGGATATCCCTGCCTCGATCACGAGGGACCGCAACGACCTCACGACCACGTTGCGCCTCAGGACGGACAACGTGAAGATCTACAATCTGAATGTCGCCAATATGGCAGGCAAATTCAAGAAAGACGGTCAGGCGCTTGCCGTCTCAGTTGTCGGCAACAATTCCGGCTTCTACGCGTGCAACTTCACAGGATATCAGGATACCCTGTATGCAAACAAGGGTATTAACCTCTTCGCCAAGACGTACATCAGCGGTGCGAAAGACTTCATTTTCGGGCAGACTGCGAAGGCGTGGTTTGAATCGTGTGATATCGAGTCCGTCGGTGCGGGATGCATCACGGCTAATGGCCGTGACTCCGATGCCAACCCGTCTGAGTACGTGTTCAATAACGCGCGCGTGTCTGGCACGACTCGCCCTGGAACGGCCTTCCTCGGTCGTCCGTGGCAGTCCTACGCTCGTGTTGTTTGGCAGAATAGTGAGCTCAGTGATATTATTCACCCCCATGGCTGGAAGAAGTGGGAAGTAGTCAACACCACCAACCTTTACCTTAAGGAGTACAACAACAGTGGGGATGGTGCAGCTACCGCCAATCGAGCGAAATTCAGTGGAGTGTTGGCACAGCCTGTGCCAATCACGGACGTCCTCGGTGAGAATTACAAGACTGCGTGGTGGGTTGACACCACATTCTTGTAAAGAAACTGACCAAGTTTTCGGCTGCCCCGCGGGCAACTTTGAAGGCGACAATGCTATTCCGCACTCCTATCTTAACAACAAAAGATCAGTAAACTTCTTTCTTTACAAGCCGTAAAGTAAACACCGTGCAGTGCCGTCTAAACTGCTGCAGTTGCGATGTTACTATTTACGGAATGCACGATACGATAATATAATGGTAAGGTTTTAAACAGGTCACCTGCAGGTCTGGTCCCGTTTTGGTCCAACGTTACCCGGACGAGACCAAGACGAAAAACAGTTTTTTTTTTGAAACCGGTCCTATGCGGATCCCGCGATTTGGCTAGTATCAAAAATAAAATGTGTATTTGTGGAATTTGCGTGCTTTGATTCGTGATACTTAGATCCATGATATATTATACAAAATGAAACACCTGGTGTGGTTTTGCTGTACAAGCCGCCATGACTCAATGTCTGTAATTGTCGTATGCCGGCGCCATTGTCAATGTCTGCAATTCTGCACACCTCCGTGTGACTTAAATATATGAACTGAGGACCACTAATAGTGGTCCTCAGTTCTGGCAGCAGCAAGATAGCGCACAATCAAATCGAGCGGTGATTGGTCAAAATACGGTCGTGGTCTTGCTGCCGACCACTTTCTATCCTGCCTCGATTTTGGTGCAGCATAGCACGGCAGCAGCAACAAGGAGGTTCACCATCAAAGCGAATACTGTATGCTGTAGCACAAGCACCTCCCCCCTTTCAGAGCTCGCGGCACCTGTCCTCGACGTGGAAGAAGGCCTAGACTACCAACGCATGCTGGGCGACAGCGATGGACCTAATGCATCTATGAGACGGCTTAGTGTGCAGCTCTCTAGTCAGACTCACGGCGGAGAAGCCACGGAAAAGAGAAGCCGAATCGGCTTTAGTGAAATAGATGGAGGTCCAAAACGGATATGGCGTGGGGGGGGGGGGGGTTAAGAGGTCCTCTATTTGTGTTTAGCTAAGAAACTATAGATATGGATATGGCAACGAGCAGTGCCCCAAGTTGCTGCGTCGTGCATGCAACAGGGGTTCTCAGTGAGAGTGAGAATGACCAAGACTCTGATTGGATGAAACCCAGTGCCATTTGGTTTTGCGCTATCTTGCTGCTGCCAGAACTGAGGACCACTATTATAGCTGTATTAGTGGGTCTCAGTTCTGGCAGCAGCAAGATAGAGGTCTGCGAAATCCATTCAAATTTCTACCAATCGGAGCCGAAGAGAACTGAGACCCCCTTGGAGCTGCGCAGCAGCAAGAGGATCGTGCTAGAGCAACCGAAAATGGAACGGCAAAACTTGGGAGCAAATCCTCAAGATGATGGATAACGTCCTCTTTTCTGGTAGCTACAGAAAATGGTCACTCGAATAGAATACGAGAAGCGGGTAAGTTACGTTGATGGGTATGCTATACGGCTTCATCTTTATAGTGAGCATTCAAAACAACAAATCAAATCGCACCCTGAAGCATGCGCGCTACGAGCTTTCGAAAATAATATAGCGCTTGAGTATGTGAAGTATAAGACACAATTTTTGCTCTAAATTTAGAGCTGACTTGACTTGGTCCGCGCACGCGCAAAAAACTCTAAGTCCTATGCAGTGTGTGAACTTTTGGTTTCGTACCAAAATATTACCGAAACAAAATGTGTACGAAAAACGAAAGTCGGTCTATTGGTGGCTTACCAGCTGCGCTTAACTCTCCTACTTATCCTCACCTCCTTCGGCTTCGGCAACACCAAAGCTAGAGTAATTCTGAAGCTTGAGTATCTTGAGCATGTACCGCATGCGCAAGTAGCCGACGGCATTGTAGAGGGAATCGTTCCAGTAGCTGCTCCAATGTTCAGGTGTAGCTCCAAACAGCAGTAGCTCCATCACCACTAAACACCACAGACCGCACGACGTGCTGTCTTTTTGCTCGCACCCATTGATCGTCTCAATCTGCAGCTGGTCCGTCATGTCCAGCATCGGTTCCACGATGCTCCGAACAGCATCTTTGAGTGTGGAAATGTTGCTTTTCAGTTGCATGGGGTCGAAGAGGTAGCATCGTTTCCGGCGCTGGTCCACGAAGAACGCCCCCCAGTGGTGTTGGAGGTTGACGACGCTAATCACACGCTTCACGCCAGGATCCGCTGCTCCATAAGACCGCGCGATACGAGACCTTTGCTCCATCGTGTCAAAGTCCAGGAACCGGGGGTTGATGATTCCAACGTCCTCGTAGGTTTCACGTAGCACAAACAGCGCCCCGATGATGGAACCCGTGTGTAGCCACAGATTCTCGCGAAAGTCGAGGAGCTCGCAGCCGTGGAGTGGATGCCGTCCGAAGAACCACTCGCCCAGATTCAGATCCTCAACAGCGGCTTTGTAGTCGACCTAGTCATACATGAAGTATTGTTAGTTCTATACAAGTTGTGTTAACTTTCAGTGTAGTTTTGGTAACATGCACGTTTACCTTTGTGATGTCCAGAGTGTCCTTGAACGGTTCCACAATATCCTCCACTTGAAACTCGACCGTCTCAATCCAGTCGACAGTCGCCTGCACGAGCGCAAAGTTGTTTTTCGCCGCCACCACCTTTTCCATTAGCTTCAACTGGTCGTATGTTGCGTAACCGTAGTCATCCCACCTCGCGAGCAAGTCGTGATTGTTCGTTTCGTCGATAGCCTGTATGGCGTGCCGGAGACGCTCCACCTGAGGGATCGCCTTGATGACAGGAACGGCCTGACCGACGTTGTACTTGACTACGGCCAACACGCCCGTGATTTCAAATGGTGGTAGCCCCAACCTCTCAACCAGAGGCATCGTAGTTCTTCTAGAGTAGGGGCCGCGGAGAATCTCCATGTGAGAAAGCTTAACAGAGCGAGTCTTGCTTCCCTCTCGAATGCTGGCAATGATGCGTTTCGCCGCTTTCATCTCCTTCCTCGACTCCACCTTCTTCGCTGCACGGCGAGACAATCCTCTGCGTTTGGGAGGCGAGGCAAACACAATCGGAGCACTCACAGAACCTGGCGCTGAGTCTGTAGCGTCGGTTGCTTTACTTTCAGCGGCAGCTCCTTCCGTTGCCACAATAGGCGACGTGATAGTTGAAGTTGCTGGCGCTGGTCCCGCGGCCTTCTCTTGACTATCCAACTTGTCCATCTCAAGAACAGGTTGTTTGTCTTTAAGCAGTGGGCACTCGCCTTGATCGGCAAAGGAGAGCTGCGACAGCGTCACGCTGTCGGGGACTGAGATCTGCGATAGATTGTGGAAGATGTTACGAGCATCAGCTCCTCGGTGCCCTGTGAACTCATCCAGCTTGCCGGTGTGAAGCGCGACGTGAAAGTCTTCCAGCCATGTCATGGCCAGCCGGTATGTAGTCGACGGCTGGAGTGACATCACATCCGTAATCTTTTCAGTGAGAAGCTTGCAGCGACTGTACTTGGTATCTCTGTCAACAGGGGGGAGCGCTCGAATGGCCGGGCAGTTAACACGGTTGAGACCACCAGGGGTGACTGCACCTGTGTCAATGTTGTTCGCCGGACTTTGGACAATCCATCTCGACGAAAATGTGCGCATCGGGGGAATCACAGTCTCGTAGTTGGCTTTGCTTCGGACGTACATAACGTGCCGACACGGAAGCAAGCACGTCTGTCTGAAGATACAGTCACAGGAGGAGAGCTGCAACAGCAAAGTGTTGTAAGTTTCATAAACCCAATTTACACCGAAATACCAAAAATATACAGAAAGCGTACCCTTGCATCAACTTCGTGCGTTTTCCCCGTCCCTGGATTCGTCAGAGTTGTCTTCACACCGTCCACTTCGATATCATAGCTCGCCGTCGGACCAATTGCCAATTTGTGCTGCTCTGCTACCATTCGGAAAGCGTAGTCGCTGAGCTGCAGAGCTAATCCAGTCAGCTCCGGGTCTTCGGCCATGGGCGGTCGACTGCCAACGCGATGAAATTCCGCCAGATAGCGCTCCTCTGCGTACTCTTGGAGCGTAATAAGCATGGTCACCAATTCATCAATCGTAAAGTTGCCGTCTACGACTTCCTTCACGCGCCCCCACTTCGTCTCGAGCCGATTGTTCGTGTTGTTCTTCAAATGGGGCACCCCGCCGCGCTTGAACATGACCCACTCGTCCGTAGTAGTGTCCCAGTGCTGCATAAAACTCATGTACAAGTGGTTTTCCTTGTCGTTGTCTAGAGTCTCCAACAACGCGACCTTCCCATCATCGTATTCTTGCTGGGACTCCGCGTTCACAAGACCTTTCATGATCACTTTCAGGCGCTTTGTCCCCTCTTGATCCAAGCCACCCAAGCGAGCGCACTGCCGCTTTAGCCACGTTTCCACATGCCACCGACATAGCAACTGTGTTGCATTCGGCCAGGCCTCGTGCAGCACGTCTTTCTCATGCAGGGCTTTGTCCGTCATGACAACTCGGATGTTAGCCCACGCTGGATTGTTTCTCTTGAACACTGCCACCGCCAGCGCTAGATTAGGCTTCTCCTCCGTCTGTACGAGCGCGTGTTGAACGTATTGACCCTACAGAATAATAACACACACAATCAGTAAGGTTTTGGTACATTTGGTTTATTTTTGGTCTAAACATTGTGATCTAAAACTTACCCGGCCAAAGACATCATGCACTGCAAAGCTGAAGAGCTTGTACCTGTTCACGTTGGTGTCATGCGTCGAGTCCACTAGCACCACCTCGGGAAAAGCAGCAAACAGACGTTTCTGCCTCGCCGTCTGAAATGTCACCACACGAACGACATTGCTCTCGCTGTCGACGATGAACTCGGCCGTGTTTCCAGGGGCGCTCTCGATAAATTCATCCAGCACCGCAATAGCGCGCTCAGCATCGGATCGACCACCGCGGAAGGTCTTTTTTGCTCCATGAATCATGTTGTGGATGTCCTTTAGGGCTGTGCGCTTGCCTGTAAAATAATAACAGAGTTCAGTGTCACCATAAATCCACCAATGCACCACCAAAACACCACGACACACCTGTCTTCGCGCGAACATACGAAAGGATCCCCTTCGGTTTCGCTCCAGCCTTGGACATCACGACAACGTCTTCGCGCAGCCGTGGATCTTCGATGCGACGGTTCTCGGCATAATTATACCACTGGTGTTCCGACAGAGCGTGGTCGTGGGTTCCAGAGGCTTTCACAACCAAGTGAAATCCTTTGCCGCCAGGCCGCAAGCACACACGGACGTTCACACGAGCAGAACACCCCGTCGATCGAACAGTTGTGTGCTTACGTTGTCCGGTCCCCTTCCCCGTAAACGGCATGGCGTGCGTACACAAGAGCGTTCGGCTGTACGTTTCCCACGCTTCAGGAAGAAGCGTTCCACCTGTCCGTCGATGCTTCGACCGGCGTTTCCACTTCATCTTCTTCGCCGGCTTCTTCGCTTTCTTTTGCTCCTCAAGAATGGCTTTGTTGCGAGCCTTAATCGATGTGCTCGTACGACACGAAAACAACTGGAAGGTCTGCTGCTGGAAGTCGGCGAAGACATTGTCAAATGCTTTCCACGACGGCCAGAATATCGGAAAGCCCTCCAAAAAGCTTCCTGCCGCTGGTGCCTCCACTTCGGAAGTGTCTGGCGCTCTGCTCGGCGCGACCGTAGATTTCTTGGGCTGCGTTCGGTGTATCTTTGGTTTGCGTTTGGTACATACCGCATTTTTGAACGAGTCGTCATGTTCACTCTCCACGCCGGACGTCTTCTCCTCCTCGTCCACGTTCTCCTCCTCGTCCACGTAATCCTCCTCGTCCACGTAATCCAGATCATCTGTATCTCCATGCGACGCAAGCTCATCTTCTTCGTCAAGCTGGTTCAGCGCCTCGGCAAGCGCAGTGTCGCCAGACGTCTGGACGGTGTAAGTTGACGTTGCTGCTCGGTACACCTTCGGTGTTTCGGCCAAAGATTGGTGTATCTTCGGTGCACGTTGACGAACGTCATCATCTTGATCTTGATGTACGGGTTCGGATGCCTTGGCAGCTTCATCCGCCTGTTGGCTGCCATTAACCGAGTCCAGTTGATCCAGCACCTGCTTCAGCTCCTCGCTCGCGACAGAAGCCGAGCGCTCCCTCTCTTCGCTCTGCAACGATCGCAGCAAACGGCTCTCCCACGCCTCGTTCTCTTCTTTCTCTTTCTGTCTTTGCCGGACGTAGTCGCCGTACTCCTCACTCAGCACGCGCTCCTGATATGCAGTGAGCCTCTTCCCGCCGTGACGCCTTGCCGACGGTGCAACCTCCTCTCGCGCATGTCGACTGTCCACGCGAATCTTCACACGCCTCGCCTCCGCTTGTTGTTGGCGCGACAGTGTTAGCGGGACCGGAGCGGGGGACTTGTCCCGCTTGCTGTGGCCTGGATAAGGGGGGAGGCCGTCTTCAGTGGGCTGCGTGTATAGAAATACATGTCAGACAACTAGGTATGTAAGCCGAATAGCGAGCGCTTGACGTACCATCGCGGACGAGACCTGCACTCTTGGCGACCGACGGAAGAGGGGGATTCTGAAATGGAGGGCTCAGAGCATCGGGATTTTTTGTTTTTTTTTTCTTTGCGCTCGTTTAAGTACGGCGAAGTTATTTTTTCGTTGCGCACCTGCGTGATAGCAGCTGGTGATGCGGCGCTCCGTATATTCGTCGACGAAACCAAAGTTGCACCGAAGCAACCGAAAATGATGTTTTTAGACTGTGTGATCTCGGTTGCTCCAGCCTGCCCCGCAGCAAGAAGCGTGCAGTTCAGCTCGTAACACACAAGCCCCCTCCGCCATGCCTCGAACATCGCAGCGAGCCAAGCTCGTCCGCGCCTACAAGCAGCTTCTTGACTACCGGTTCGCTGCTTGGCATGCCCGGCTGCTGCGCGACGTTGAAGACGCCCAGGAGGATGACACCGACTTTGCTATGCTAGCTTGGCTCTGTTTGGGCTCTTGGCGGGCGGTCCGCCCGATTGTGGCAGCCTCTGGGCCCCCAATCCAGCGGGGGCAAGGGCGGGGAGTTGGCTGCCGCTGGCGGGGTCATCGCCTCCGGCTGCAGGCATGACTGGGATCTGGTGGAGACGGTCTCGAGACGGAGAGTGTTTCTTGCTGCTGCCAGTGCTATACTGCACCAAAATCGTGGCAGTAAGGAAAGCGGTCGGCAGCAAGATAGCAACCGAGTTTTAACCAATCACAGCTGATATCCTTCAAGATTTGTAAGAGCGCTATCTTGCTGCTGCCAGAACTGAGACCCACTAATTGTACAAAATGAAATTTAAAGACAGAACTCGGCCAATACAGGATCATTTCTAGGTCAGTTCTATTTACCTTCCATTAGTTGTGAAGGACTTTAAAGTCATTAAATCTACGACTAGCACTTGAATAGGCGGTTGAAAAAGGTTACGTAAAGGCTAAGACGACAAATGGAGAGGCTAGCCACCTCTTTAGCGGCGCCCGGTAGTGCGGTACTCGCCATTTGTTCAGAGCTGGCCCCTTCAACCCGTGTTTGTTATATTCAAATCATCGTTAGTTTGCTCAGAGTGCATATAATTGTACCAGACTGAAGACTGGATTCCGAAGTTTCGTCGTAAAAACGTAATTTGGACCATTCCAAGTCTAGGCTTACAGAGGTGGTCTATGTAACGGGGTAACCTTTATTGTGAAAACCGACAAAGATGTCCAGTCCAGTTAAGCTGATAAGGAGGAGTAGAAAACATATAAACAGGGGTGCAGAAAATACTAAATCGTAGGATTGGCGATAGAGCGTCCATATGCAAATCTCGGCCAAATGCTAATGAACGCTCTGCTCCCTGGGCTTATTAACCCTTTCGCGGTCAAAGGGCGCATTTTGCCCTTATTGACGGTCTTTTCTAAAATGGGTGTGAAAACGGCAATCAAAACGGAGCATTTTGCGCCGTTTCATGTTTTGACCTACCTTGTTTTGTTTCCACCAATCATATTGCTTCATGATATCTCATCGCCAACCTGCCGACGAATTATCCTGCGAATTATTTTTGCTCCACCAAATTAACATGGTCTATGCGCACTGATCAGTGTTTCAGGCAACAGCGGTCTCGCAGCACTGTGGTAAATATGCTGATTTCAGTATAGTAATTGTGACCAAGACAGTTGATACTACCTTTGCTATGGAGCCGTGTCTCTGGGTCATGTTGGTTTTACTATGCTGTGTACGACACCCTACCTTATGGAATACTGAGTTAGAAACCCTTTCTCCCTCATAACGAAAAGATGGCGCGCGGCGAGAAGCGAGGACCGGAGATGGAGAGCAGCACCAGCAAGCGCCGCCGCGCAGCTCCTCCTCCTCCTGCTCACAACGCCACAGATGCGTGCATATTCCGGGAGGCATGGCGGTGGAGCTGACGAGGTTCGTGGTGGTGCTGTAGGCGGTGCTCGTGGTGGCGCCGGCTTTGGCGACGGTGGCGGTGCAGCTGACGAGGTTTGTGGTGGTGCTGTAGGTGTTGATCGAGGTGGCGCCGGCGTTGGCGACGGTGGCGGTGGAGCCGACGGGGTTCGTGGGGGTGCTGTAGGCGTTGATCGAGGTGGCCCCGGCTTTGGCGACGGTGGCGTCGGAGCTGACGAGGTTCGTGGTGGTGCTGTAGGCGGTGATCGTTGTGGTCTTGGCGCCGGTGGCGTCGGAGGTGAAGTACTTCGTGGCGGTGCTGTAGGCGCTGCTTGAGGTGGCATCGGCGTTGGAGCCGAGGGTGTTGGTGCTGGAGTCAAGGGTGGCTGTTGTCGTGGTCGCGGCCGTGGTGGTACTGGAGCTTCTCGTCGTGGTGGCGTCGGCGTTGGAGCCGATGGTGCTGGTGGTGGAGCCAAGGGGAAAGGTCGCGGTTGTGGTCGCGGTCGTGGAGCTGCTGGTCGTGGTGGTGTCGGCGCTTGAGCCGATGTTGTTGTCGGTGGAGCCAAGGGTGGCCGAGGTCGTGTGGTCGCAGTCCTGTCATTGGTAGCGGTAAGACATTTGTATACAAAAAACAAGTAATATACCACATTTCAATTTTTGCGCCTGCGGCTACAGTCTGTGAGCCCACTGGCTTGTGCGTTGATTTATTATGCAATGAGGAACCGACTTCATCTCTAGCAGCTTCGTCGCCAGCTCCGCCTTCTGGCCACACTCCTGTTGGTGCAGCAACACCAGCAGCAGCACCACCACTCGCGCCACCTCCGCCACCACGAGCAGCACCAAGAGGAGCACCACCAGCTGCACTAGCAGTTATGTCGTCAACCCTACCTCCTGCCGTCGCCCGTGATGGTGCAGCAGCAGCACCACCACCACCACCACTCGCGCCACCTCCGGCGCCACCAGCAGCACGAACAGCAACAACAACACCAAAACTACCTCCAGCCAGACCAGCAGCTCCGTCGCCAGCTCCGCCTTCTGGCCACGCCCGTGTTGGTGCAGCAGTACCAGCAGCAGCACCAACACCGGCACCACCACCGGCGCCATGAGCAGCAACAACAACAACACCTCCAGCCATATCAGTAGCTCCGTAGCCAGCTCTGCCTCCTGGCCATGTCAGCAGCAGCACCAGTAGCAGCACCACCCCCTGCACCACGAGCAGCACCACCCCCAACAACACCACAACCCGCACCAACAGCTCCGTCGCAGCTCCACCTCCTGTCGTTGTCAGCACCAGCAGCACCACCACCACCCGCGCCACATCCGGTACCACGAGCAGCACCAAGAGGAACACCACCAGCCGCACCACCAGCAGCACCACCACCGCCAGTGCTACCGGCAACACCAGCACCTCCGCCTTCTGTCGTTGCCAGTGTTGGTGTAGCAGCACCACCAGCAGCTTCGTCGCCTGCTGCGACTTGTGTTGAGACAAAAGGGGAAGATCAAAAAGACAAGCCTCGTTTTAGCATCGGTTTTACTGGCCCATGCATGCACTGGTCATGTTTCTCTGATGTTATTAGCCAATGAATAGCCTTGATTTGGCAACGCAGAACCGGGCATTCTGCGCCCTTTTACGTTTTATAGACCTTCTTTTGATACGGCTATCGTGGGCTTACAATGGCACCTAGTGTATAGTGATTTTGGAAAACGGGGCATTTTGCGCCGTTTCACTTGAAAATCACTTCATTTTGTATACTATACAAATTCAAGTGACTGGGTCTCCGTTCGCGAAAGGGTTAAATAGCCGCAGAGGTGCAGCAGCCAGAAGTACGAGTACAAGCAGCTACTACTCTTGCAAAAGTAGCTCCGCGCATAATATACGAAGATATAAGTATTATATGTGCTCATTAGGGTTTATATATGCTACAGCTTCGAGTTCGCAGCCCACGTTGATTTTGGACACCGTTTATATATACAAGCTGCCCTCAGAATGCCCACCTGATACTGGGCATTCGGAGCTATTTGCGTATATATCGACGCCAATCCGCGATATATGAACAGGGATGGGGGACGCCAAATCGGAGTGGCATCCTGTTTATATATATCAAAACAAGGGTTCATCCGCTTAATAAGCGCTTAAAGCGATCGATTTGCAAAAAAATAGGACATAATCGTCGGTTTTCACAATAAACACACCATCATTACTTTATCACGATAGACTAGATCAGTCCCTAGCTATGTTACGACAAGATCCGGCGAATTAGTACCCCAGAAATGTTAGGCGAACTCTTACGATCTTTCTAAAACAATATTTTTACACGAAACAACGTTGATACCTAAAGCGTGTTTCAACCCCTCGGGATTTTACGAATTGTCAAACACGATCTTTTCCATGGAATCTGTATGAACGGGGCCAAGTTCTCACTAGAAGTTTGTATCCGCACTTCAGGAGTTTCAATTAGCAAACACGATATATTTACCCGAATTGGGTTTAACAGGGCAAAACCTATACTAGAAGTCTGCATCGGCTCTTTGGTGGTTTTGTATATATCGGTGGTTTCATGGGAAGGAGCCACGAGAAATAAAACTGCGATGCAGGGACAGGGTGGTTCGGCGCGGTCTTTCCTAAGCTAGACTTCATTCGGATTTTTCCAGTCTTCCTCTCAAGCCACACCCAGCCCTTTTTCGACGCCTCGTCTCTCACCTGAAGCCGCCATGCACGCCGTGCCAATTGCCGGTGACTCGTCCACCGCAGGAGAGTTCGACCAGCAGTGGGAGTTCGGCTTCAACTCGGTCATTAACGCTGCCTCAGCCTCGGAAGCCTCGTGCGACAGCGACGACAGCGACGCTGGCTACGTCTCATCCGTGTATGGAGAACGCGAACCATCGTCCGACAGTGATAGTGAAGATTCGGGGGACATCAACGAAGCATTCGGTCGAAACACTTCGCCTATTTTTGTCGGTGCGAACGACGAGGCCAGGAACGACGATGACAGCGCGCTCGGTAGCAGCATGCCGTCTGCTGGAGGGAGCGGAGATTCCGAAAGCGAAGTATCGATTGACGAAGATGCTGATGCCGAGGATGGTGAAGTTGAGGGATTCGAAGACTCAACGCTACACGGACTGTTATCCAGATCAATGGCTACCAGCATACGAAAGCTCGGCAGTCGTCGCGAAAGATTTCGTTTCGGTGCAGCTTCTACCGTCGCACCTCCGGGTGCAAAGGGAAAGTTGATTTTTGCCTGTTGAGAGAGGCATTTATCAACTTTGCCCCTCACACATGCGGCGGTGGCGATCGGGCTCTATGTCGTCATGTGGATGTCATGGATGACATGAAAGCTGAAGTCGACCGACTGGCGATTTCAAACCTGTCTCAAACACCTTTGCAGATCTGGCGATTGGTCAGAGACTCGTTTTTCGAACGAGATGATGACGTTGTTGTCCAAGGTTTGACGCGCCAACAGGTCACGCAACGCGTGTACCGTACCCGGCGCCTACATTTCGGCGGCAATGTCCACGGGATGGTTGAAGTTGCACCCCAAAGTCTGGTATCTGGAACGACTTTAAACTTTTTCCAGTTTCACCAGACATTTATGGAGGGTGACCGACTTCAACGCATCATCGGATGGGCCGATCCGCGGCAACTGGAACTTCTACGCTACCCAGACGCGCAGATGTTTGTGGACGACACGTTTCGGTGTGTTCCAAGGTCTTTTTATCAGTGCGTTGTCCTGATGGTGAGCGACGCGGCAAGTGGGGTGTTTGTGCCCTGCGCTTACGCCCTTGCGACTGGAAAAACTAATCCGCTCTACAGAAAGTTGATGACGTGCATGATCGATTGCACGGGGAATCGACTTCGTCCGGGCACTGTGGTTTGCGACTTCGAGACTGCTCTGATTGACTCTGTGATGTCCCAGTTTCCGGAGGCAAGAGTGATCGGATGTTTATTCCACTTCAAACAAGCGATCAGGAGACGGATGTTGAAGTTGCGGATTCCACTTCAGGAGATCACTATCGCGATGAAAGTTGGGGTTTTAGACATGCTTACTGTCGTCGTGCCGGAGCACGTTGATCCACACGGAATCAATTTCGTCACCGAGTTGATTATGGGTGTCGCACAGTGGGAATCGAGTACTCCACGGTGAGCCGGGCGCGATTTTGGGTGTACTTCCGGAAGACATGGATCAACACATTTTCAGTGGATGTGTGGAATGTTTTCCGCATGGATCTCAACATCGTCAGCAGAACGAATAACCCCCTGGAGAGGTTCAACCGCGAGCTGAACGCTGCTATTGCCGCCCCGCACCCAAGCATCCCCGCCTCCGTCTCAACAATCGACACGTTATCTCGACGGTATGTGCAACTGTTGAGCGACATTTCTAATCGACGAGCCATTGCACCTGTCAACGGAGCCATCAATATGCCGGACACAGTCTATTTAAACCCGCGCGTCATCGCCGCCCGACGACGCAGCACGACGGCAAATCAGCGTGGAGGGCGCGGTAGCCGCTCAAACACAACTCGTGGCGCTAGAAGGGGAGGCCGCGGCGGAAGAGGTGCTATCCGGGGACCTGCTTCAAGTGGACGAGCTTCTGTACGATCGCGTGGTGGTGGCAGCGTGACTCAGTCTGCACGTGGAACAAGAGCTACACGACGTACGCGCCTAGTTACTCGCAGCATGACAGCGAGAAGCTAGTTCAGACGACTAAGGCAGTATAGTATAGCTATCTACTACGCCTCTAATAATATTTATGAATACAAACGTAGCATATATTCGAAATTAGAGGTAGTACCAAAAATATTTATTGTGCTGTACTATTTGGCAGTCTATTTTTGTGATACTTTATTTTGGCCCGTGATTTGACTACGGGACCAAAACGGGACCAGACCTGCAGGTGACCTGTTTAAAAATCTTCCAATATAATATATATATATATATATATATATGAGACAGCGTCAAACATAAGTATACTAATCAACCAAAGTACGAATCGCAATTTAGGCACACCACTCGAAAGACGTGTGTCTTGCGCTCATTTGGAGCTATTGGTTGCGAAGAAATGTTAAGTTCTCGAGAAGTTGTGTCCATCTGAAAAAAAAACTCCATTTTCATGGGTCCAAAATTTCGAGATATGAGACTGCGTCAAACAAAATGATACTAAAGCGGCTTTTAGAGTTATCGAGATATCGGGCCTCACGCGACTAAGGTTGGTGAAACCCTCTTGACTCTCCGCCAGTATCTCTCCTCCAGTACATTGGAGAAGTTCGACGAGAAAGCCTCCATGGGACCGTCGGAGTTGGTGGGAGCGTTTTGTCAACATGTCAGTTCAAGGAGGCTGGACGGACAAGATGGAGATCAGTGAGCTTAAGATGAAAATGTCCACGGCTGTACGGAATTGGCGCGGCCAGCTCTCCAAGCATGTACAAAGTAACTGGAGAACTCTCGGGAGAATTCAAGCGCAAGTATTTGAAGGCCCGGACGTCCGAGTCTGAACGATATTACACTATGCGTCAGAAGTCGAACGAGAGTGCCATGGAGTTCTTCTACAGGCTAAACGAGGCTGCAGTCAAGGCGGGCATTCGCTATAAGAAGGGTAAAAAGGATTCCGCTCATCACATCAAGCGCTTCATCAAGAACCCGAGAGACCAGCAACTCAAGGCCATCCTGCGCAACACGAGATTCCACAACTTGGACGACCTCGAGTACGTCCTGCAACAGGATGAAGACCTGGGTCTAGACGGGGGCTATGACACCCCACCACACCGGACGAGAGACTTCAGGGCGGATAACATCCCGCCCAGACGTTTCAAGCCGGGACGCCAAGGTCGAGCGTATATTGGTCTAAGTGGTGGAGAATCCGAAGGCGAAACCGAGGGGCGCGTGCGCTTTGAGGATGAAGAAGACGATTCAGATGAAGCCCTTCCGGAACCCCGGAGTTCAGGACGAAACCAGCCAGAAGTCGCTAGCCTTGAAGTGCCAACTCGAAGTGTGCCTACCCAGGAAGTGACAACAGAACAAGAGATTCGCAAGGCAGTGTTTCGTGTGATGGAGCATTCCGGATGGAGACCCCCTCCACAGGCGGATCCTCGCCCGGGTTGGCAGTCGCCCCGCCCTGGCTGGCAGTCTCCTCGGCCAGATAACCCGAACAAGAACGAGTTCTGTGAGAAATGCAGCAAATTCAGCAACAAGGAGGAGAACTGCTGGAGTGATATGAAGTGCGACAAATGCAAACGGACAGGACACCCGACACATGCGTGCAGAGTCCCTCCGTGCAAGAATTGTGGAGATTTCCATGACGGTCAGTGTGCAGACCATGAAGCCCTTCAAGCTATGAAGACTCTCGCTCGTCAAGGTATGCTAAAAGACCTGCCCCCTCACATCCTCAAGGAATTGTTGGGTGGAGAGGCCAATCAAGGGAAGTCGTTAAACGAGTAAGCCCGCTGGACAGGGGTCCAGAACGCGTCGGGCTGAAGAATCCTCAACGATTGTGTGTCTTAGTGTATGTCGGACCAGAGCTGAGAAAGAGATGAACGATAACCAACAATGCATGACTTCTATTCGAGATGCTACCGCTAAGTCTGGAGGATGTGACCCTGAACGGACCCCTCCAAGATTGAATGACCAAAACGCTCCGACCGAGATCGAGTTAGGTCCCAGTCAGCGTTATGGTTGGTGGGCAGATCATGAACAAGAAGGCAGTCGCGACATTGCGTCAGTACATGGAGCAGTAAATGATCTTCGGGTACAGATCCTGCTGGACACTGGTGCGTCTGGAAGTATGGTCAGTTTGAACCTTGCGCGTAGGCTCAAGCTGAAGCTCCAGATGTTACCAGAACCCATCAAGGTGTCCGGCCAAGGAGGAGTCCCGACGTATATCACTGCGAGTGCGAGAGTCAAGTTCACGCTTGGAGTACGAGCGGTTTATGTCATGAATGTCTGGGTGACGAATATTGGTGAGGATGTGGAAGTACTTCTGGGAATGAACTTCATGTATGCCGCTGGAGTTCGACTCTGTGTGCGCGAAGGGCTCGTTCAACTCCCTGACGAGGAAACTATCCTGATGAGTGGAGGGGCGTCGCGCCAACATATAGGGTTAGACCTGCCTGTGTTGTCTACGCGCAGTCTCTATCTGCGCCCAGGGGAACATGCGATGGTTCGTATTGAATATGGCCAAAGAACCCCCCAGCGGGATGTAGTCTGGACAGGACGAGGCGATCGCTGGGTGACTCAAGTTATTTACACAGCACAATCATGGGCGACCTCGGTCAAAGTGGTCAATATTTCAGAGCAGATGGTGTGGATTGACACTCGGACCCCGCTTGCGCGGATAGTAGAGTTTGGAAACAACTCATTTATGAGAGCACCCCGTCTCCTGAAACGAGGAAACGCGAGCGCGAGCTTGATGAACTCAGACGGGAACAGGAACCACCTGCTGTCTCCACGCCCCAGTACGAATGTCCTTCCAAGATCATGCTACGACCCCGTCCAGGAGCGACTGCAGCTAGGATTGTCCAACTACAAGACCCGCCCAAGCAGTTTCGACCGACGAATGGGGAGTCCCCAATCAAAGTTGTATACAACGTGGCTACCCAGACGATGGAGTTGGCAGACGTTGGTACTCAGACAGATGCCGCCCAAGAGATCACGGAGGTGACAATACTGGAAGCAAGTGTGCCGGAGTATCGAAACGCATCCTAGCGAAGCAGAACTGGATTCTGACCCGAGTCTTTCGGACGAGGAGGTTCAGGAATGCCGAGGTCAGGAAGCTGAAGAGATGGATCTCCCAAGCTGTGCGTGGCCGTCCATCCCTATCCGAAGGCTGGAGGAAGAATATGCCAGATGCATGAGAGTCAGTCAAGAAGACCTAGATTTGGAGCCAGCCATCTACCTTCAGGAAGGCAGTGAGCGACTATCACAGTTGCGTGACGAACTTGCCATGTTGCCCGAGCTGAAGGACCTTAGTCCCGAATGTGACATCTCCAAAGCAGACGTCGGCGATCCTGATCGGACTACCGCCGCGGAAGAGAAGAAATTACGGCCCATCCTGACTTATCATCGGAAGATATTCCTGGGTGATGGTAATGCAGCACCCGCTCCAGCAAGAGGCGTGGTGTGCGACCTAGACGTGGGAGATGCTAAACCAGTAGCTCAACGGCCAAGGTCCATTGCCCGCATATCATGTAGAAGGTCTATGAGCTACTCAAGAAGCTGTTGGAAACGGAATTGATTGAATTCTCGGTGTCCCCTTGGGCATCCCCGATTGTGATCGTCTTAAAGAAGAACGATGTGGACATCCGGATGTGTATCGACTACCGGGTGGTGAATGGTTTCATCCAACTTTCAACCTACCCGCTACCTCTGATAGATGATCTGCTGATTGGATTTGAGAGCGCAATGTGGTTCATGAGTCTCGACATGGCGAGTGGTTTCTGGGCGATACGGATGACTGAACGCGCGAAGCTGATTTCCGCTTTTGTGCGCCCATTCGGACATTTCCAGTGGGTGCGAATGCCTTTCGGGTTGAAGAATGCCCCCCTCGTTTATCAGGCAGTAATTAACAACCGCATGTGGGGATTCGTTCGACTACCTGCAGAAGAAGAGAAGTTGGTGGATCAGGATGTACTAGAATTCCTCGGGTTGGACCCAACTGAACGAGACGAGTCCGAACGAGAAAAAGCTGAGTGAAGAGTGCCGATACTGACAGATAAGATCACTGCGTTCAAGCGTGATATTCCAGCCCCGTCCCAGATGGGCCCGGTGATTGGACGCAGCTCGTACATTGATGACATTGCTCATGGGGCGCCAACCTGGGACCAGCTGTGTGAAGATCGGAACATCTTGTTATTCAGACTCCGCTATTGGAACATCTCGGTCAGTCTCCCCAAGAGCGAATTTGGCAAATTGTCTATCCCATATCTCTCTCACGAGATTAGTGCGGAAGGACTTCGAGCCACGCCCAAGATAGCTAAAGGCGTCCAGGGCCTCCCGTTCCCAAAGACACTGAAAGGGGTCCAGTCTTTCCTGGGAAGTCTGAACTATTATCACAAGTTCATTGAAGATTTTCCCGTGGTGGCTGCAGTTCTATATGAACTCACGGACGAACAAGTACGTGCGGGGAGGGACCTGTTCAAAGCACAGGAAGCTTTCGAGATCTTGAAGAGGAAGATTGTATCCACTCCGCTGCTCAGACATCCCGACAGGACCAGACCTTTCGTGATTATACCTCATGCCAACCAGTGGGCTGCTTGCGCAGTTCCCGGTCAGGAATATGATGGCGTGATACACCCGGTCAGGTTCACGGGGCGTGTCCTGAACGACGCGGAACTCCGATACCATGTCGCTGAGAAGGAGGTGGTGGCCGTGATGAGGGTTCTGGATGTTTTCCAGACTCTTATCCAGAATTGCCTGGTCAAGGTTTTCACTAGACACTCCGTTCTGAGTTGGTTGCTGAAGTCCAAGACGGCCGATGGGAGGTGTGTCCGCTGGGGAGTCATATTGTCGCATTGGAATCTGGAAGTACATAAGATTCAGAAAGACGAAGACGGTCTACCTGCCATCCTAGGAGCAGACATTACCCCCACGCGAACATTTAGACGAGGTTGCCGAGTCACTCATTCCGGCCAAGGGGCGAGTCAAGGCACCGCCAGTGATTAGCATGGAAATGTTGGAAGCAGACTTCTCTGGTTAGGTCCTAAGTTTCGACGGAGCGGCTAAGACTTCAACGCGTCAAGGTAGTTGTGGTTGTATCATCTGGGAGTTACCAGGCTGGGATATCCTAGATGCACATGGTTTCATCTTGGAGGACGTCACTGTCAACGACGCTGAGTATTACGGACTGCTAAAAGGTCTCACACTCGCGTCCGAACGGGAGATTCAGGACCTAGTGGTGGTCGGAGACTCTCGCATAGTCATCCAACAAGTGCAAGGGTTGATTAACTGCAACCAACCGAATTTGCAACGACGCTTGTCCGAGGTGGAAATACTGAAGGAGAAGTTCACATCAATGCGGCTGCTCCATGTCAAACGAGAATCCAACCAAGCGGCAGACTACCTTACTTCTAAGACGTTAGCGTTGGGGACATCCTGGCAGACTGAAGATCAGGAGCAGCTGAGACACCTTGTGCAAGTATCCAAGATACACGAAAAGCTGATGAACCCGCTCGTGATCGTGGACGCAAACACCCAAGATGTTTCCTCCCAGGGAAGCCTACCAGCGGAGACCCCGAACAACATACGTCCAGGACCGGAATCTGCACCACTGTCTACAGCCGCTAGGATCATGGTTGCAGTAACTCGGAGTCGCGCTCAGGAGCAACCCGAACAAGGAGAACCAATGGGACCACTGGAGTATCAGGCTGAATGATGGCGGCGAATCAAAGCCCACCAGGAGTGTGACGACCAACTCATGGAGATCAAGAAATTCCTGAAGGGTGACTTGGATAGTTTCTCTCGTGGCCAGATGCGCAGAATCTCTAAACAAGCAGAGTGCCCTGGATGTGAGAGATGTGCTCTACCGACTGAGTCGATCTACAAAGGATCGTCCTCGAGACATGTCAGATGAGTTACGCCTGTTTGTGCCAGAGTCACTCCGCCCGGATCTCCTTCATTATGCTCATGAGGATTTTCAGGGCGGGCACCAAGCGATAACCCGGACGCACGAGAAATTGAGATTTGAATTCTATTGGCCTGGCATGTATGCCGACGTGGAGACTTTTGTGAAGGAGTGTGTGGACTGTGCAAGTGGCAAGGGGCGACCGCCCAATCCAGGGCCGTCCCCGGGGAACATCGAACCGAGATACCCTTTCGAAGTGGTCTCAATGGATTTTGTCACTCACCTTCCGAAGTCCAAACGAGGTAATACGTTCTTACTTCTCTTTCAGGACACGTTCTCAGGATACGTGATGTGCCAGCCCATGGATTCAACTACCGCTCAAGATGTCGCGGAAGCATACGAAGAGAGGGTTTTCCGATGTTTTGGGGCCAGCTCGTTGTTGCGTCACGACCAGGACCCTCGTTTCATGAGCGAAGTCTTCACCCGTTTCCGGGAACTCCTGGGTAGCAGACAAAGAGCTACTTTAGCTTACCGCCCCCCAAGCGAATGGCCAACAGGAAAGGTCTGTTCAGACTGTCATCAGGAGTGTAGGCGCTTACGTTGCAGAGTCTGACCCGAGTGATTGGACGAACCCGCCGAGAGGATGGTGTTCGCTTTGAATACTTCGTACGATGCTACTCGGCTAGACACTCCGTTCTATCTGGTTCACGGTTGGGATGCTAAAGGAACAGTGTCGGCCATGCTAGGCCATAGACCATCCAGCGTCCCCGAACGTACAGCGTATGAATGGCGGAGGAAGTTCCAACGAGATTACAGTTACGCTCAGGCTTGCGCAGAAGACATTCAAAGGAAAGCGAAGAGAGCCACGTCTGACGAGCAGACTCAGAAGTGGAAGGAATTGTCTGATCGACTCAAGTCGGGTTTTCACGTCGGAGATGCAGTATGGTTATACATTCCCAAAGTGCAGACTGGGTTGAGTCGCAAGCTGGCTGATCTCTGGCATGAGATTGCCGAGATGCACGATGACTTCAGAGTGAAACTCAAGATTGAGGACACGGGCTACCGAGTCAACCCCTGGGTGCATGTCAGCCGATTAAAGCCACGAGCTCTGCATCCCAAAAGACCCTCTGTCCAGATAGATGTCGAAGACGAAGGTGACTTTGACACTGCATTATTACCGGAGGATAGTTGGGAAGCCGATAATGATAATGATGAGTACGAAGTGGAGAAAATCTTGGACCTTCGATGGTCTAAACGAACACGCACATCCAAGAGGGCTCGTGAATATCTGATCAAATGGAAAGGATACGAAGAACCCGAATGGCTTCCAATGACACAACTAACCTGCGGCGCGTTGTTGTATGAGTTTAACCAAGGAGCGAAAGCTCGGGCTCGATTCCACGCTATGCAAGCCGGGGACGACCACCCGAGAGTCCAGCAGTCCAGTTGGACACCCTTGACATGCAACAGACCACCGCCTGAGTGAAGTGATAAAACAAGTGAATGTGAATTTGGAAGGAAAATGCGATGAGTGCTGTGGGAGGAGATTAATCCAAGGAGACTCCGAGTGCAGAAAATTCTGAGTGAACATGAAAGAGGATCGGGCTAGAAGAGGTGAATAGGAGAAGCTCAGAGGTGATTATGGTATTACGCTACTTGAAAATGGAAAGATGTCACCTACAAAGGAGTTTCCTGGACATAAACTTGCTGGGCTGAAGATCACAGCGTCAACGAGACCGGGTTTTTCTGGCGCTCGTCAGGAGGGAGCAATTTTTGTTGAAGTTCCTTGGGGACGACATGAGCAATCCGCTCAGCGTCCGTGCAATATTTCGTCCATTGGGTCCGGCTGGGCTCCGCCTGTTCCGCCAGAGTAATCTGCTCCTCCAATAAGAATGGTTTCCCGGCCGCGTTCAGAGTGGACTCGTCGGCGAGATAAAGGTGGCAGATCTTGACCGGGTATTTCCAGACACCCGGCTCCTTAAAGAGCGACACTGGAACCCCTTTCGAGATATACTTCCGAATGCGCGCTTCCATCGAGCGGCCCACACTTTCGTGTCGAGCAGCCCGCTCACGATAAAGCTCGGCAGAAACGGAATACTTGTCCAGATCATCGTCCTCCTCATCCCGCTCAGGCTTGTACTTGATCGTGAACCAATGGAGAACTTCCCAAAAGGCTTCAGCATGGTCCCGGACGTACTCCAAATACTCGTCCAACATGTCCCACACCTTCGCGTCCCGATCCGCACGCCGATGGAAGTACAATTCCTTGACACGGTTTCGAAACATCTTCTTCCAGGGTTTCTTGGCCCGAAAAGCGATGTAGGCACCTTCAAACGGAGTCCAACGCTGGGCGAGGTACCGAATCTCGGTCTTCTGAGGCGATTAGTAGGGGAATCCAGCAGTTTGATATTCGTGGTCGCTCTTCCGAGGCGTGTACTGGGTCAAAATGCCGCGGCGACGCCACGACAAGATGTTGGGGTCCTGAACCTCGATCATGGCCACCTCGGTCGGACTCAGCTCATCGTATGACTTCCGAGCAAGGAAGGAACGTATGCGATCCAGACTGGAACACGCCCTAGCCCGGAGACCGCCTGACTTCTTGCCAGATTTTGCGCCAGCACGCGAATGACGAGGACGCTTGGGAGATGGAGTGTAGACGAGAGTCTTGGTTGTAGCCTCGACGCTGCTTCCAGAAGAATCCGACGAAGAATAGACCCGTTGGACAGGAACCTTACGTTTGGAACGCAGTAGCAACGCGTCACTTTCCGGTGGAGAAGTCCCAGCGTTATCCGAGTTTGCCTGCCACCTCTTCCTCTTTCGGAGAGGGGCCAGTAAAATCAGGATCTTCCGGGTCATCCCCCTCCTCCGAAGAGCTGCTGTCACTCACACTTGGAAGATCCTCAGTCAGGCTGTGTAACTCCGGCCACTCCGGCGGGACTACCCCTCGGTCGAGCCAACTCTCCAAGTGCACCTCAGCCACCACGTAATAAGCTGTGGGCACGTATCTCGCCCAGCGTGTGTCATCCAACTTGTGACGATACATCATCGTGGCCAGCATGTCACACAGACTATCACGATGGAAAAGCGAGTGTTGGGCAGCGTCGGCCAGCATTACTTCGACGGCCTCGTCGTACCCCAATCCAGTACGCATGGCCCACTGAACGTCCGGGCGTAAGTCCTCCCAGGCGATGAACTCGGGAAGAAGAGCACAGGCATCACTGATCGTGAAGGGGAGTGCCTCGAACGAAGGGCGTGGACCAACATCCGACTCTGGATGGACGGTGGGACGACACTGGACCTCGACGTCAACCCTGGGTTGAGAGGACGCCCGGCGCTTGGATCCCGAATGAGACTTGCGCGGCTCCTTCCCACCAGGTGCTTTTCCACGCGGAACATCCCGCTTGTAGTCAGGAGAAGGGGGATTGTCTTCTGATTTCCCCTCTTGCACCATGTTGTCATCATTTTCATCACTGTCTGGCGGAGCTGGGCCAGGATACGGCGGAATCATCCGGAAGGACTTGCCCGCCGCCTCCACTGTGATCCAAGTTTTCCAGGGCGGAGGTGCAGCGACACCGCGCTGGAATTGGCCCAAGCGTTTTCGAAATCTCGGCCAGTTTCCCCGAACCTCGTTGTCCCCAGCGTTCAAGAAGGCGAGCAGTCCATCCGCGTCAAAACGCTTGTCTCGGACGCGCTGTTCCAACGTGGAAATTTGTGATTGGGCATACCGCAGCTGAGATTCCAGGTCATCGTTGCGCTGACGTAGAGCGGCAGGTTCTTCCAGATTCTCCCGAGTGAGACGAGCAAAATCAGCCTCCAACAAACCTTGAGAGTGACTCGCCTCATCCCGGATGGACTGGGTTTCTTGCTCGTGGTAGCCATACCAGAAGACGAAGTCCTCCTTGAGACGATCATGTTCACTTTGGAGCCGCAGGAGACGCCGAGCAACGGAGTTTTCGTCTATGCCTTGAAGGATGTGTTCGCGCTGCCGGTCGCGTGTCAAAACCCGATGCAGCAAGGAGACTGTGTAGAGGTCCGTTGAGCGAGTTGGAAGGGAGAGAAATGAGTGACCAACGAAGCAAACTCTCGACGAGCCATGAGAGATCCCCAAGTGGTCTCCAAGGAATCCAAGATGGGGGTCGACCGGTCTCGTACGGGCGGAGTATCATCTCGCGGACCTCTGATGGATCACCGACTAGGGCGCACAAGTCCTGCATGTCGGATTCGGACAGGCCGTCAACCAACCTGAGTGCTTCTACGCCGCCATAGCCCTCCCGGACGTATGCTCCATTGCGATAAGCCATGGCGTGAGCAATAATGCCGACGATGAAGGACTCCCTCACCAGATTTCGAGGCGGAGGAAGAGTGAACCGCGCAGGTGGTGTATTCTGGATCCCAGGCGAGCTCTGGTCGTGGCTGGGCAACACACCAGCCCGAACGTGACGAACTACGTCGTCGAAGTTGAGCACCCCGGTGCGAGAAACGACTGCCTGCGGCGACGCAGGACGTGAAGCAGGATCTTGTTCGACACCGGAAGGCCCATCGTTACTGGTGTCCCGGTTGGGAGGCAGAGAGTCCTGCGATGTGTCCACTGAAACTGGGGACTGTGCCCCACTTGGGACGCCAGCGCTTGGAGGAGTGGAGCCGTCGTGGCTCCCGTTGTCGTCATCGATGTCGAGGACGCTTGGAGTGCTGGTACTAGCACCGGCGGAGAGCGACGCGCTCATCTTGCGCGCACGTGGAGGAAGATTGCGTTGTGAACTGAAGGCGTACTGTCGTGATCCTGAAAGCGAAACAAAAGGTCTGGGACCCGGCTGGGAAAGGGCACACAGAACGGTCGCCAGAGCAGGAAGATTCTCAACGGGCTGGACGGCCAGACAACTGTTCCGTCTAGACAACCGTGGATCGTGTGATCTAGTCATGTTCGACCAATTCGGCAAATGACCTCAGAGCTGGACCAAGACTAGAGGGGCGGTTGACACGATGGGAATCGAGATTTTCTACTGCGAAGTATGGTGATTGGCTGAAAAGCTGATACACCAGTGGATATGGAAGCGTGGCTTGGTGTTATCTGCGGGACGTGGCGTTCTTACGTTCAACCATGGATCGGGTTGAGTACCTCAGACGTAATGAGTCTGGATGGGTCAACTACCGGACGACGGGTCAAGCCTACGGGAGCGACCAAGAGCCCCAGATCACATTGAACTGGTGGCCACCCGTCTTGACATGACTGGACGTGGCAAAGAACACCGAAGAACACCGAAGAACACCGAAGAACAATGGACACTCTGGACGAGAGGATCAAGGTATAACCAAGCCAAGTGATATCCGACCGACCAGAACGACCAACCAGGTTCCGGGAAGATTCCGTGGAACCTTGAAGTCCTACGCCTGTACCCACGACAGCACAATGATGCCTAAGATGATGACGCCCCCTCTCAAGGTATACTAAAAGTAAGTCAAAAGCTGAATGTGTGTCTATTGCAGGAGGATAGCCACAAAAGATAAAACCAAACAGAGTTCAATTATCCGAGTACCCCGCAAGCGCTCGGACAGCTTCGGCCGGACAAATACCGGCGGCCCCGATCAAGTGCTGAAGGCGAAAGGCCCTCTGTAGAAGGGCATCCAGAGGTGTGGACTCCACCCCCAAAAAACTCCAAGTCCAAATTAGGGTGAGTAGCGGGTGTGGAGCCCGTGGTAAATCTGCCCTATTTCATATCCTAGTTGTAGTGTGCGCTTAGGCGATCCTACATTTCATATCCCATAATATGTATATTATACATCCTGAAAAGAGTGGAAGAAAGTCCCATTCAGGATCGTGATCGAATGACATCTTGTGTGATAGGTAGTGCTATTGTGTTGAACTATCCCCAGTACTTCTGGGGTGGTGCGCGTTTGTAAAGGCTGACCGGGACTGACCAGTGTCCTGGGAGTGCAGCTAAGTTGACTGGTGTACGACCCACCGTTTAAGGGTCTAAGAATAAGAACGGTTGTATATTTGTGTATGTAACTCTGTATTGATTTTGGTTATCTTGGTTGTTGGAGCTACGTCTAAGTTGGTGACGCTACGCTCTTCTCCAAAGACCGATATTGGTATACAAAACAACTTATCTCCGCGGTGCATCTCCCGGTTCGAAGACAAACGAACCTAGAGGGGTTACCACAAGGAGCACACGTCACCTGGACGTTTACGTCCAGGAGTTCCCAGTGGAGGACTTCATAACCGGAAGCACCTTCCAGAGTCTGGAGCACAGCACTGTACACCTGGGCGGTCAAAAGGCGTTCACCCGCCTCGCCACACACGCACTTGCCACCCATGACGCCACTGTCTCGATGGTAGGAGGGCGGGGGTTGCCCCCACGAGTGTAGGTGACTTGGTCCGACCCCTTCCATTCGTCGATGGGCACTGACATCTTGTCCTTAAATGATCTTGTCCTTAAATGACTTGGAGATCCCCACGTCGTCATCTTGAAGATAGGGAGTCAGACCGCCAGGAATTACTGCCATCTTAATCTGCTTCTCAGCACAGCGCTGTATCACCGACTTCGCAATATGGGCTCTCATAGAGTCCCAGATCACCCACTGACCAGTAGTTTGGGTGACCAGGGGAAAGTACCACTCGAGCCATTGCAGCAGCAGCTCCTGGTCCACCCATGCGCGCTCTTGGGATGACACGTAGCAAACCCCCAATCCGCTCCATTGCACCGCGCGTGAGCGCAGGTTAGCGTGAGGAAGTCGATACCGACGACAGTCTATTCGGAACGGCACTCTAGTAAATGGCACTCTATTTGATGGCACTCTATTGTTATAGTATGCACTCACAATAGGGCACTCTATTCGCAGGGGACTTTAATACCTTAGGGCATACTTTTGGGTATTATACGTTGAATAATACACCTAACCCGTTTCCAAAATGAATAACGCCTCTTGGTAAAAACAAAATCACAGATTAATACAGAGTGATGTACCACACACAAACACATAAATCGGAGACACAATAAACTAATTATTTCTTTCATAATTAAATCAAAACCTACGCATACAGGGGCAGAGATTGATTTTCATAAAAGATTCGGGGGGGGGGGGGGGGGGCTTCGCCCCAATTAATATTGAGAGTGACTGCTGTCCCCGACTGAAGTGTACGCCTTGTGTACTTCTGTCCGGAGGGCATAAACGGTGCGCATAGCGAGCCGAGCACCGCGCGAAGCACGGTAGGGTAACACAGAGCGAGCGTAGCGAGCCGATCCTCGCGCTACGCGCGGACCCTGTTGAGGAGCCCCATGCCAGTTTTTTTGGCGTCTAGTCAGGGGTGTACTAAAAATCTCTTTTTTATCCGGACACGTATAGACGGCTATATAAAAGGTGCGAGTCGGTTACAGTAGAGAGGCTACTGCAACAACCAGTCGGGGACAGCATCACGTGCCATTAATATTAGGCAGGCGATATTGCCCATTTTTTCAAACCATGTTTCGAGTAAAAAACCTGGGCAAACATGGCATAAAGTCCATGTTTTGTGAGATTGCTTCAGTAGTCGCATTACTAACCCTAAACACTCATTTAAATACAATAAATACGAAACAAATCTCAATCTCTGATCCTAAAAACCTTTTGAAAGGCCTACCTGGTGATGGGATACCTGTACGAACGCCATAATACCTTCATTGGGAAGGCCATGAAATTTGCCAAACGGAAGTTGTACTGAGTTTCTGATTAAGACCTTGTACGGCAAGCACGATGGGACGATTTTCGGTCTTTTTATGCACCAATTGAGCCAATCAAAATGCAGGATTGAAAACGTGGGCGGTAGATTTCCCATTAATTGGGCGTAGCCCCAATACTGTGAGCTTGTTTTTCAGTGTTTTCAGCTACCCTTGCTTTAGTAACTTCGCTTTTTACAACTCGCAGACCTCCCACTACTTTCTCTTTGCAAAACTGACGCGGGTTAGGAGAAAGCACTAAACCGAGGTCCTGGAACCTGCGATCGGCCGTGGGGTCCCTCGTGGGTGTGGCTTTAATGCCAATGTTTAGTATGGGCTTCAATGCGTTGTCCGCGTTTACTACTAAGGCAAAGTGACAATTTAGTGGCCCCGGTGAAGTACCTGCAAAAGAAAAACGATAACTTCGGAAGGAGTTGTCGGATTGACACGATTCTGCCATGAATGGAAAGAGCGGGCTCTGGTCGATTTTTGTGATTTTTTGTGGTCTCAACTGTAGACGCAGGCATGTTGATTTGTAGTTTGTTGATTTGTAGTTGAAGGCAAATGCCGAAGTGAGTAGATTAGATCGCTTAACTCTGTCTTTCAGGTCAATCCTACTTGTCCCGGTTGGTCTACAACCACCGAAGTTGATCAGCCAATCCTGGGGCGGTTCAAAATGAACCACTCCCACGGTCTGAACGGCTTGCCGAACCGTGCAACAACGGTGCACTTCAACACTCCCACTCACCGATATGGCACGGTGACCTTCTCCTTGATGCCATTCCCGTCGCGCAGGAACTTCAGCGTCTTGGTTCCAAGAGCCTTGGTCAGAATGTCCGCCAACTGGTTCTTGGTGTCGACTTACTCGACCTTGACCGTTCCGCGTTTCACGTTCTCTCTGATGAAGTGATGACGAATGTCCACATGCTTCGTCCGAGCGTGGTAGCCAGCGTTCTGCGCCAGAGCGATCGCGCCCTGATTGTCTTCCCAGATTGTTGTAGCGTTCCGCTGAAGCGTTCCCATGTCTGTTAGCATCGCACGCGTCCACAGCACTTCTTGAACGCACAAGCTCAATGCCATGTACTCAGCTTCAGCCGAGCTGAGAGCAACCGTTCTCTGGAACTTCGACATGAACACCACAGGGGCGTTCCCGATCATAACCATGACACCCGAGACGGAACGCCTGTCGTCGAGGTTCGTACCCCAATCGGCGTCCGAGTACGCCTTGAGCGTCACACTGTGCGTTCCACCTTGGTAGATTATTCCTTGCTGGCGCGTCGACTTGAGATAGCGTAGCACACGCACTGCAGCGTTCCAGTGTTGCTGTCCGGGGTTCTCCAGGAAACGCGAAAGCTGCGTGACCACGAACGCGATATCCGGACGCGTACACGTCGTGATGTACAGCAGGCAACCAATCAGAGAACGGTACGGTTTCGACCGCATTGTGTTCTGCTCTGCATCCGTTCCTGGCGACTGCGTCTTCGACAACTTGAGACCAGCTGCGCACGGGTTGTCCAAAGCGTTCCACCACGTCGTCAATGTACCATTTCTGCTTGATTTTAAGCGTTCCTACCGTAATGTCGTGGTCGATCTCCATTCCCAAGATGAACTTGGCCGGTCCAAGCTCCTTCATCTTGAAAACGTTCTTCAGCGCGTCCTTAACCTCACGGATATCCTCGCTTGTCTTCGCCGCAACGATCATATCATCGACATAGAGACATACGTAGATGAAACCGTTCTTGGAACGCTTGACGGAGACGCATTGATCTGCGCCACAGCTTTTGAAGCCGTTCCCGAGGAATACTCGATGGATGGTTTTGTTCCGGGCACTTGCAGCTTGCTTCAAACCGTAGATGGCCTTGTTCAGCTGGCACTGATAGTCTCTAGCGTTCTCGATACCAAAGGGTACCTCCATGTAGACACGGTCCTTCAATTCACTGTTACGGAACGCTGTGTCTGCGTTCAGCTGCTCCACCCGGTACTCATAGGCGGCGCAGCCCGAGAGAACGACTCGGATCGAGTTCATGTTCGCCACCGGAGAGTACGTTTCAAAGAAGTCAATGCCGTACTTCTGCTTGAAACCCTTGGCCCCTAGCCGTGCCTTGTAGCGTACCACGCGACCGTACTGGTCACGCTTCTTGGCAAAGACCCACCTGCAACCGGAGGTACGGTTGGCCGTACCTCGTGGCACCAGTGTCCAAGTACCGTTCCGTTCATGTGAGAGCAGCTCTGCATCCATGGCCTCGCGCCATTGCGCTGCGTCGTCACTAGCCATTGTCTGTGCGTGCGTCGTCGTAATGTCCACTGCGTCCCCAATACTTGCAGCGTACGCGAGAACGGCTTCTGCGAGAAGACCGTCTTCATCGATCCTGGCACGCTTCGGGGAGGGTGGTCCATCACTTCCTTCTGGCTTCCCTTCTTCCTCAGCATCCGTTCCATCTTCAAGAAGGAACACTGGCTCACGTGTACGTCTGGAACGGTGGACCGGAGGACGGAACACCACTCGGTCGTCTTCAAACACGGTCGGTGGGGCACGGTACGGTGCCAGCTCTAGTCCAGTGGGGGCGGGTCGTTCCTCTGCCAATAGCAGTGGTGGAGCTGGGTCCTGCTCCGGTTTCACGCTTTACATGCTTAAGTCCGGCGCGTCGTTCTCAACACTTTCCATAGGTTCCTCCACTGCGGGCTGGCGTTCCACCGGTGCAGGCGTGACTGCATCATGAGCGTCCTCGCTGACGTGGATGACTGTTCCGTTCCGGGCCGGCAGCGTCCCGTAGATACTGTCCACCTCACGCTCGTCCAGCTTTACAGAGCGTGTCACTTTGACCTTGGAAGCGTCCAAGTCGAATACGCGGTACCCCTTGACGTTCTCGGCGTACCCGAGGAACATGCACCTGAAGCTCTTGGGTTCCAGCTTCGTCCTCTTTGCCTTGTCGATGTGCGCGTACCCATGCGATCCGAACACGCGCAGGTGCTCTAGCGTAGGCTTCACCTTGAAACCCAGTTCGTACGGTGTCACACTCGTGTGCTGCGTCTTCGTGGAACGATTGATGAGGTACACCGCCGTACTCACCGCTTCCGCCTACCATTCCGTTGGAACGCTCTTGTAGTGCAACATACTCCGAGCTTTCTCCATGATGGTACGGTTCATCCGTTCTGCCACTCCGTTCTGCTGAGGGCTATACGGTACGGTACGCTGGTGCATGATACCGTTCAGCGTACAGATCCTCGTCACGTCCTTGTTCACGAACTCCGTTCCGTTGTCCGACCGGAGACACATGAGGCGTCCCCCCCATTGCTTCTCGTAGAATCTCATGAACTCCTTCAGCTTGGAAGCCACCTCGCTCTTTTTCTTCAAGACGTAGGCCACCACGTATCGCGAGAAGTCGTCCACAAACGTTAGGATGTACTTCACATCACCCTTCGATGTTGACTTCATCGGTCCCATCACATCCGTGTGAACCAGTTCCAGAACGCGCGACGTCTTCGTTTTGGAACGCTTCGGGAACGCTTCCACCGTCTGCTTACCCTTCATGCATCCGCCGCACAAAGTTGGGAACGCTTGTGCCACATCCGGGATACCGTTCGTGGTACGCTGTGTCTTGGCCAAAGTGTCCTTGTTGGGATGCCCCATACGGGCGTGCCAAAGCTCCCACTGACTGTCAGCCCCAGCGTACTCGACAAACCGTGCCTCTTCCTGGTCGCAGTCCAGCATGTACGCTTTACCGACCTTCTTGCTCAATGCAATAGCACTAGTGTTCCCCCAGATGACACATGAGGAACGCTGGAACTCAACGTTCAGACCCCGTTCCACCAGCTTCCCCACCGACAGCAGACGCCTGTCGAGACCCGGGATGTGGAGAACGTCCACCATCTAGATTCGATTCTGGTCCAGACCGAGCAAGCGTACCGTTCCTCGACCTACCACGGTCAACTTCTTGCCGTCCGCAATCGTGACCTCCATGGTAGTCCAGCGCCTCATACTCGAGAAGGTCGGAACGGTGCGGGGTCATGTGGGCAGTCGCACCACTGTCGATCAACCAGCCGTTGAGGCGTTCCGTACCCACGGCAAAGATCGCGTCGTCGTCACCTCCAGCGTTCCGTTCCGGGCAGTCCCGCTTCATGTGTCCGGGCTGGTTGCACTTAAAGCACTTGCCTCGGAAGTCACCAGCGTTCTTCTTGGGACCGTTCCACTTGCGACCGTTCCCCTTGCTGCCCTTGAACCGTCCGGCGTTCACATTGAATGCGCGTTCCGTGGTCGTGTCCTTCTTCTCCAAGCGTTCGTACTCCTTCAAGAGCTTCTCCTTGACCTCGATGAGCGTGATGTCCTTAGCGTTCTCGATGATCGATGAGATCAACTCGAACTCGACCGGGAGGCTGCTCAACAGCACCACGAGCTGCCGTGCCTCGTCGACTTGCTCACCCATCGTCTGAAGACCGACCACGATCTCGTCGAAGGCGTCCAGATGCTTGGACATGCTCGCCCCGTCGTCCATCTTGACCTCATGGAGACGGCGTGTCATCGTGACACGGTTGTGGAGCGTGGTACGGTTGTAGACGCTCGAAGCGTTCCCCATGCCTCGATGGCACGCGTGGCGGAACGGATCTTGGTCTGGCGCTGGAGTTCCACGCCCTGCGCGATGATGCCCAGCGCCTTGGCGTCGTTGACGAGCCACGCCTCCGTGATGTCGCTCTCCACCTTGACCGTTTGCACATGCGCAAGCAAACCCTTGCGGGCCAGCGTCATGCGCATGTTGTACTCCCAGTGGAAGTAATTCCCACTCCCAAGGAGGACTTCGGCGCGCTTGTTCGTCATCTTGACGGTCGTGCGAGGCGTGTTTGGTCTGTGCAGCGTTCGGAGCTGCGGCTGTTAACCTGTTGATTTGTAGTTGAAGGCAAATGCCGAAGTGAGTAGATTAGATCGCTTAACTTTGTCTTTCAGGTCTATCCTACTAGTTCCGGTTGGTCTACAACCACCGAAGTTGATCAGCCAATCCTGGGGCGGTTCAACATGAACGCTCCCACGGTCCGAACGGCTTGCCGAACCGTGCAACAACGGTGCACTTCAACAAGGCAATTGCTAGATCGCCGTGATCGCGTTATATTGATTTCGTGGTGGTGCCAGTTTAGTGGTCCCGTTGGACTTGGATTCAGCAGGGGTGGCTACCAGGCGAAGGCACTCCAACTCGCATTGGGGGTAGGTGAACGAAAACCTTCTAATATCATATTGAAAGAAGTTCACGACTTAATCGAGTTTATTAGATCTTGTAGGTCAGCGCCAAGCTGCAGCCTCAATGGAAGGGGAAGCCGGGAGTACCTGCTCCCCGACAAGACCGCATTTTCACTGCGCTGCTACACGGTCTCGGACGGAAACGAAGTGATGTTCATGACAGAGGCCTACGATCTAGACAAGTACATTCAACGCAAGAAGCTAGACTCGTAAGTGCTGGTGGTGCCGTGGCAGCCACCGCCGGCCGGCCCTGTGCTTCGCAAAGCCGTCGAGGAGCTGAACGTCACAGAGGAGCTCAAAGCTTCGCTCGTCACGATCACCACCACCACATGGGTCATCCTGAGCTAGACTTGCACAACTCGAGAAAACTCCAAAAAGCGCATACTACGAGTTATTTTCTTCAAAAGACGCATACCGCTTTAAAAGACGCATACCGGTTTCTGATTCTAGCCTGTAGAGGTAAGCCTTCGTGTGGGTTTTGAAGTAGTGACGGTGGTCATGGTCTTCATGCTAAAGCCTGCCTACTACATACGAGAAAGATGTTGTTGTTTAGCTTGAGGTTGACCGCCTCTAGCCCCATTTGCAGTGACTCGAGCGCTGCGAAGGTGGTGCCGTCCGTGACGATCTGCGTGCTACCTGATATCGTCCAAAAGAGCAAGTATGCTATCCCTGGGCCGTTCTAGTTCGCGGTCTTCTGGGTGGAAGCTCGTGATGATGATTTTAGGCACTGCTCTACTTCTCGTTCAGCATTGATTGGAAGTGTACGATGCGAAGTATGGAATCAGAAACTGGTATGCGTCTTTTGAAGCGGTATGCGTGTTTTGAAAAAAATAACTCGTAGTATGCGCTTTTTGGAGTTTTCTCGCACAACTCACTATTCGGGAACACTGCAGTGCGCTGCTTGACCATTCATGAGATGGTTCGGCGGCTGCTGGACGAAAGGACCGTAACAAGTCCTTCAGGTTTTTGATCGAAGCGGCTGTTTTCTTTTTTGTCAAATCAAAACGGGTATATGATGGCTACATTTATCGCATTGGTTAATATGTGCAGGGCCACTAAATTGGCACTTTGCCTTAGTGTTATTATCTGGTGAAATCATTAGCCCCCCCCGTCTGGGATAGGAATTATATATAGGGCTAGCCGGGATATACGTCGTCTGGATACGCTGGCGTTGACGGGGCTAGGCTGGGGCAAGGTTGCCGGTGACGCAAAATATTCATTGCTGATGTAGACGTGCGACCAATGGAACAGTGTCGCACTGCTTTTAGCGAAACCTCGTTCTTCCGCGGAGAGAGCAAGTTTACAGGTCGGAATTCGCAGGTCGAAAGACCTGTGCTGGCACTGTAACTTTCCAAAACCGGGTACCGAAGTGAGTAATCCAACTTTTTTCCCTTGCCCTTGAACAGAGACCTCTCTCTACAAGACCTACCTTGTCCACTTTTATCCATTTATGAGACCACCCTCTATGCTACAAGGCCTCCCTATTTTAATAGGCGGGAACTCCATTTGAGGTGAGACCCACTATACAAGACCAGAACTACTACATAAATCTGCTTGAATAAAGAACGCTGAGCAAGTAATATCCTGTTAAACTGTATGTTAGCAATTATGCGTCCAAACCTATTTATACCTCTCACCACCTATTAACCTTAAATTTTGAATATATATATCAGGCGTCCTTTATTCAAGCAGATTTCTGTACTAAGTAAGCTCAGTTGCATTGACTTCCTCGCCAGCGCTTGTTGCGCTACAAGTCGCGGGCGAGCAATGTGTTGGTCAACAAGAGCAACCGTCGTGTGCTGCCTATATACCTGCGCCTGGCCACGGCAGAAAAAATGTAACTTACCGAAATCGGGTACTGACTGATACTCCTGCAATATTATAATCATTACCAAAGTCGGGGGGGGGGGGGGGGGGGGGGCTCTCTCTATCAGCTACATGGTAATACAGTACATCGCATATATATACTAGAAATCCGTACTAATATATTATAATATGCTGTGTTGAAATCTGTAGTACTAGTATTATACTAGTACTTAAGTACGAATACAATCGTACTGGCTTGTATTACATGTTTGAAATACCAATCTAAAGTGCCGACAGGATGCATAATATGCATTATAATATACTGGTGTTATATATTAGCGTCGATTTATATCCTTGTACATTATCTCTCTTTGACCGTTTTTCTTAAACTTTACGATATAGTAATACCGGAACGCCTATATTTTTGCAAAATAAGTAACATTTTGTATCATGATATGCTTTTATTAATATTATTATTTTCAGCCAAACTGATATAGTATGAGTCTTTTAGCGCCATCGAAGCTATTAGCCCATCCTCGTTATCAAGCCTAATCGAGCAGTATTACTATAGTAGCGAGTTATTAGCAAGTACTACCGACCATGAGATCGTGTCGAGCCTCTAAAGTTGTGACGCACCTTACCTTCGTTGCTAGCTTCCTTGATCGTCCAAACGGCTTGTGCCAATTTCCGCCGACGCTGGAAAAATGAATATCAAAGTCTTCTACTGGCGCACGTCACGCTGTAAAAGCATTCGGACAGAATTCGTGAATCAGATATAACTCAGATACATCTCCTTTGCTGACCCGCATACTATCAATATATATTGCATGGTGGGGGGCGAGTCCTAACTTTATGGAGTACAGTTCGGACAGCTCCTCTCCAACAAACTTTTGGTGGATCTCTAGTATTATATAAACTTGGTGAATAAATTCCACCAATTGGGGGTTTCAAAGTAGCCATTAATGAGAACCATATTCGGATAAAGACTGGCCTCATTTCATGACACTCATTGGTTGTATCCTCAGCTTTGAAACGGGCTAGAGATTAGCGATGCCCACACATTTTTACCGCCCCTCATCGCTAAAGTCGCGTGCTCCGGGTCTGCCTGCTCTGTGCCCCGTTGCGCCACCCGGGTCTGCCTGCTTCGTGCCCGCGCACCACTAGCCAAGGTTGTGTGCGTTGGCCGTGATCCGCGAGCATAGTGTCGCCGTCCGGGTCCGCGCCCAAGACCGCTTCAGACCTACTGAAGAACGCGTGCTCCGTTGCGCCGCCCGGATTTGCCTGTTTCGTGTCCGCTCATCACTGCTGAATAGCGCGTACTCCGTCTCGCCCCCGGACGATCCGAACCGAACCATGCCCTCCAGTGAGCGACGGAAAATGCTGATTCGGCTGCGGGATCAACTCTTTTTTTGGGTGTACATCAGTTGTCGGTTGAATGAGGAAGTGACAAAGGTCGCTGACTTGATGCCCATGCGGATGATTTGATGACTTGGTTGGCGTGTGTGTCCAGTGTACGATATATATCAACTCCGTGGTCTATCGAAAAAAGGGTGAGCTACTCTGAGCTGGTGTTTCGCCTTCCCCAACGCGAGTTCAGGCAGGCTCTCCGAGTGGAAAAGCTGTGTTCGTGGCAATTGCTACAATGATCGCAAGTGATGAAGTCATCTACAGTGCAAGTGCAAATTAACAACGACCGGTCCATATCCAGTTGGGAGTAACGTTTAAACGGTTTGGCGCTTACGGTAATGGTAGTTCCGTGCGCAAACTTGCACGCGCAAATGGCATTGGTTCAGGGACAGTCACGCTGAATGCAAAACGAGTTGTTGCAGCATTGATGCGCCACTTCGGAGACTACGTGGCCTGGCCGATTTTTTATCAGCGTGAGGTGATATCAACATTTTATGGTGAGCGGTTTGGAATGGAAGGCGCAGTTGGTTTTGTGGATGGGACACACTTCATTTTCGGTCAGAAGCCTGGGGAGGATGGCGAGGCATTCTTTAACAGAAAAAAGAGGTACTCTTTGAGAGCGATGGTAGTGTGTAACGAAGACAAACGCATTTTATATGCGTTAGTCGGGTGGCCCGGGTCATGTGCAGACAGCACCGTATCCGCAAACTCCTTTATTGCGAAGCAACCAGATATGTTTCTGTCGTTTGGGCAATACTTGGTGGGGGATTCCGGGCGCATGCTTGTTCCTTTCAAAAAGCCAGCGGATCTTCAGGACGACAGCGCTGTATTCAATACCATGCTTGCATCGGCTCGCGTAGTAAATGAAAATTGTATTGGACTACTCAAGAATCGATGTGCGTTTCTCAAGGGAATATGCACGCAAGTTAAAGCGAAAGAAGATGCTGTGGCAAAGTCGGTGACAACGTTTTGCCGCCCAGGTGTATCGTGCTCGCGTGCTACCCTTTGTAGGGACCTGTTCCCCCTCCAAAAGTAGAACTTCCAGGAGGAGAACAGGCGGGTATACCTCCAAACGAGAAACCTCGTTTGGAGTTGGCGCGTGTACCTTGCGTAATCCCCTTCTCGGGTCGTTTATCTTCGGCGGACCGGATTCCACCTAGTGAGTTGTTAATATATGGGTATAGAAAATATAAGAGTACTGAGCGTGGACGTATACCTCCGAACGACGCTCGTACAGTTAGTGAGAAGTAGTGATCTACTAACCAGATCCACTCCCAGAGTTAAGATAACCAATCTCAAATATACAGAATACAAATACAAACAACTACCCGTCACTTATTCTTTTGGACCCTCGGACGGTGGGCCAATACTCCAGTCAAATAGGGTTCTCCGCTTGGAAGGCACTGGTCAACCTCCAAACGAACCCTTACCAATATTCATCTCTTCGACTCACGCACCACCTCCGTTTGGAGAAAAATAGACAGACCTAATACACAGTCCTATCACACAGTAATCAATCAATAATTCCAGGGCACTAACATATCCCCTAGACTGCAGTTAATATGGAATGGATAAAGCTCCTCTGCGAAAGAGTGTACTTCCCAACTAATATTATGGAAAAGTAACGGATCAATCCCGGTGTGCGAGCCCGGGTCCCCGTCCTAACTGTGACTTGACCTTTTTCGGATGAGAATCCCCACACGCCCCGTGGCACGGTCGGTGTGTCTGGATGTCGCCGTTCGGGCAGTCAGACCTCCGGGGGCGGTCCCTAAAAATCGCGGTAGGCTGCTGTCCTCTGGTCCCAGGCGGTATTCGCCTCGCTCCCGTGCTCGGAATTACGACGCACTTGCGGGTCTTGAGGCAAAACGGATTCTGTTATTAATGGTTATCTTGGTCTCTTACTCTCTCTCTCTCTCTTTTATCTTGGCTAGAAGATCTCTGCTGGATTTCTGCTTGCGTTCTGGGCGTCGATCTTCGACACACACTCTTCTTTTATCTTGATCTTTGTATGGGGTGCGTCCCAGCTTCAACCTTGGCGCGCGTAATCGTCCTACACGTCGGGTCCGCATCCTCGCAAGTGGGTGTGACTCAGTGGGTGACCGTGGTACATAAGTACCACTCTTCGCTCTTGACACATCTTGAGATCTGACTTGACTTGGACTTTGTATGGTGACTCATCTCGGAGCATCACCCTCTTCGTGACTTCACTCTGTGACTTCTCCTCCTGGAGGTCACGTCACAGCTTGACTCTTGGACATCTTCCTCTTGGACATCTTCCTTCTCTTGGACTTCTTGAGTCTTGACTCCCGGACTTCTTGACACTTGACTCCTGGACTCCTGCTTCTCTTAGCTTCTGGACCCTTGACTTCCTGCTTCTCTTGGACTTCCTGACTCACGTCACAGTTGACTCTTGGACTTCTTGATGACTCGACTGCTGGACTTTACCATTCTCGACTCTGGGATCCTCGCTTGCAACTTGACTCTGGGACTCTTGATCACCGGTCGTTTGGGGTTCGCTTGTATCCTAGGTCCCACTTCTGCATGCATGGACTCCCAGATCCGAATGCACAGGGCTCGGCAATTTTGGTTCAGTCACTTCGTGTCAACCGTCCCTGTGATCCCAGTCTCTCATAGAGGAACCGATCGCCGAGATGATTGACTGTGATAAGATCGCACGAACGACTGACCTTCCGAATGGAGGGTGAACATCCAAACGACATTTTGGTCTGGCAGTTGACAGAGGTCACTTTCCATCCACGTCTGTTCCCATCGCCATCTCTCGGAAATCGCCTCGACTGGTCTTCATCCAGCTCCGCGGGGTTTCCAGCATGTTCAGTCCGCAATCTGCCAAGCTTTCCGCACTGCAATGAGCTCCACGTCCGCTGCTACAACGCCGCCGGCCTCCGTGCGACTCCCATCCTGCGACACCTCAAGTGAGGGCAACACTGCGGGCACGGATGGCCAGGCCGTCAGCTCTCCTGCGCCTGCCGACCCTCGGGGCACACATTCTCCTGGAAGAAACGGCAACGGGGGAGATGGCGTTGGTGAAGAACCTTCGGCTGCTGGCTCCCCGCGCTCTGATGCTCTTCATGGCCTTCGTCCAGACGGCGCAGTCGACGCACGCCGGACGTGAGTCATCGGCCCCACGAACTCCATCGGGACGCAAACAGCAGAAGCCATGGTGACTCGCTTCCTGGCGGAACTAGAGGCGCGGCGCCTCGAAGCGGACGACTCGCTACCTTCTCCAGAATTCGGTCCTCGCGGAGAGGTGGCAGCCCCGACTCGCTGCGACTTCTCAATGGATTTCTCGTCCCTGAGTCGCACTCGGTTGGTCAGCGTCCCAGTCGCATTCTCCCCCAGAACAGCTTGTCCGCCTAGACGCTGCCGAACCTGAACGCGTGCAATGGGCTCATTGTGCGACGGATGAAGGTCGCATCGCTCACCTCCCAGCGGACATCCGCGGCATGATGATTCCAGCCGGCGAACGTGATCTCATCGCTGGCGCGCTTTGAGTCGGTCCAAGCGCTGTCTTCCAGACGTAGTGTCGTTGTCCATATTTTCTTGCGTCTCCCGAAGCACACTGCCCCGCGTAGTCGCAATCATTTTAATCGTCTGGAATACCAATCATCTTCGTTTCATCATAGCGTCCTCGTCTTCTCATACTCAGTTTCACTTTCACTCTCTCTTCATCTTTCTCGTTCACAACAATTGCCGTCCATTCACACATCCTCGATCCAAGTCCAGCGAGTTCAACATGGTAGACTCCGCTACACTCGGGGATGATCGTCCCCTGCCTGCATAGACTGGAAACGAGCTTTGGTTTTGGCGCTCTGATTGATAGTGCACCACAACTGAGTTGAGAGACAGGTAGCCACTCAGGATTGTCGTAATTCTTCCACTTGATCAAATACTCCTTACTGCGCTTGAACGTCCGCGTCCGTTTGGACCACCTCAGGTTGAGAATCTTTTACACTTCGTACTAGTCTCTCCCAGAGTCGGGTTCCCAACTGTCTTCCGGAAGAAGTGCGGTATCAAAATCATCATCCTCTCCGACGTCGACCTCTTCGACTGGGCGCTTCGGATGGAGTGGTCGGGGCTTCAGGCGACTGATGTGTACCCAAGGGTTGACACGGTAACCCGTGCCCTCAACCTTGAGCCGCACCCGGAAGTCATCATGCACTTCATCGATCCGGAAGGGACCGTGCCACATGTGAGCAAGCTTCCGGCTCAAGCCCGTTTGGACTTTTGGGATGTACAGTCATACAGCATCACCCTTCTCGAAACCAGCCTTCAACCTCTCTGTGAGTTCCTTCCACTTCTGCGTTTGGACGTCGGAGCGCATTTTCATCGCTTGGAGTTGGAGGTCCTCCGTACATGCGAGGGTATAGCTGTAATCTCGCTGAAACTTGCGGCGCCACTCGTATGCAGTCTTCTCCTGGACGCTCGAAGGTCGGGGTCCCAACATCGCGGATACCGTCCCTTGGGCGTCCCATCCGTGAACTAGGTAGAAGGGAGTCTCCAAACGAGTTGCGTCGAAAGACGTGTTCAGGGCGAACATCAACCTCTCAGCGTGATCATCCCAGTCGCGTTGGTCAGCTTCTGCGATATACGCTCGGACACTTTTTTTTTGTTTTGTGTTTTGCAGTAAGGTACATTAATGTCATTTAGTGTAGTACTAACGCCACCTAATGCCCGTATCCGTCCGGAGCCATTACTTCTCTAGACGTTCCTGTGCAGTCTGATCCGTGCTATCCACGAGGTCTGGCCGCACCTCCACCGCGCTTACACAGCGCCTTCGCCGGGCTCCGAAGAGTCCTCCTGTGCGGTCACCTCATACCAGTGACCTGCATCGTGCAGTGCGATTTGCATGATGCTAGCCCGTTCCGGGCCGTTCGTCAAGCCCGCTATGGACTCCCATTCTACGGCAGCCCCCGTGTCCATAACCACCTTGGCCATGGCATGTGCGACACGGTTGTATTCGCGCTCCGTATGCGTCCAGCTCTGTGCCCCAATTCCATCCGCCATCCTGCGGGTCTTCCAGTATAGATCGGCCAGCCGACGCACCCTGGGCGGTGTGCGAGTCGCGTATTGGCGTAGTGCGAGCTCATTGTCCCCAACGACTTGAACGGGGGTCCATCCTGCTCGCCGGCAGACCTGCATCCCTTTCATGAGCCCAAGATGGGCTGCCGCCAGCGGCGTTGTCTTCGCCCCAATGTAGTGAGCCCCACTCATGTGCATGATGGTAGTATGACCAGACGTTCTAGACACCTCGCGACCACCGTACCGCTTGCCGTGCTCTCCGGCGTACGTGTCGAGCTGCCTGTGTAGAACAGGACCCGTCGAGTATCGCCGGTTCCTACGATCGGCCCGGGCCCCTGCCAGCCCGCTCCTAGCACTGCGCAGATGGTGCGCTGTAACCGTAGTCGGAGTCTGCCCTCGAAAGCAGGGATAAGATCGCGTGTGACGTCAAGGTGTCCATTTCGGATCCTGACCGCTAGTCCGGCTAGGTGATGCTCCTCTGATATGTCGTTCAGTGGGTCAAAATGAGCCACTCTCCATCTCCATGCTGCGAGCAGATATTGAGCGGCACCTTGGCTCCAGCATGCTGCTGTGCTGCGTTCAATGGCCTCCCCTAGCACCACGATCTCTGCCTCCTGTGTTGACTCTAGTACCTTGCTAGTTGCAGCGATAACACTAGATGGGGTTGCCGGCAAGCAGAGCGAGAAAATAGCCTCTTCGTATGTGTCCAGTCGAACGCCCGCAGAAGCCCACCTAGTCGTGAACACTTTCCGCAGCTTCGCCGCTGCTGGACAAGTCCAAAACACATGGTGTAGATCCACCCGTCCGATCCGGATACATCTGGTATGGGGGCAGCTGAGCCCCACCGAGACCGGATTGTAAACCGACAAGGCATGATGTTTCAGTCGTAGGAGGAGCTGTTCCCCCCAAGGGTTGAGGCCAATGACCCTCCTAATTCGTTTCCAGGCGAGTTGGCTCAACCCTCTCGCGGCAAGCGGGTGACCCCCCGCCCACTAGGTATGTCGTTGCTCAGTGTTCGATCGCCCTTTAGCCGTAGACGTGACAGTCAGTCGCTGCTTGTATTTACTGCGGGTTACAGCCCACGCTTTGGAGCCGTCCCATAAGCAGACCATTCTCGCTAGTCGGGGATGTGGGTGGACTTTCAGCACCCGCACCGCATGTCCGACCGCTGCCTGCATGCCTGCGTGGAGATCTCGATGATTGAGGATCTGCTCTCTAGCAGGACTCGCCACGGTGTCTGTGCTGGGGTCCTCGATCATGCGGGCCCTGTTAAGTCTTCTAGTGATGTGAGTGTGCTCGACCACCTTGGTACTGTAGCGTACCGTGCCCCCATGATCTCCTGGGAACAAAAGTTGCGGGAAATTCAAAACAAGCAAGTGCATGAGATAGGCGATCTGCCTGCGCACTCCCGCCGTGACGGCCTGTATGAGCACCGTGACTAGCAGGTTGCCCGCCGGACACTTCGAATCACCGTTTGGACGGACCTCTCTTGCTGACCGTTCGCTTGGGGTCGGTATGCTAAGTAGCTCGCTGTCGACCCCCCAAAAGTTCTCGGAATCGTGTGAAGACTTCACTCATGAACCGAGGATCCTGATCATGACGGATCAGGGAGCTGGCTCCAAAACTCCGGAAGACGCGCTCTTCGTACGCTTCTGCGATGTCCTGAGCCGTTGTGGAACTCATGGCCTTGCACATAACATATCCCGAGAAAATATCCTGGAACAGCAATAAGAACGTGTTCCCTCGAGCGAACTTGGGCATGTGTGTCACAAAGTCCATCGACACCGCTTCGAATGGTCGTCGAGGAGTAATATTTCCAGGAGACGGACCGGGGTTCGGAGGTCGACCTTTTCCGCTCGCACAATCCACGCACTCTTCTACGAAACGATCCACATCTGCGTACATTCCAGGCCAGTAGAACTCCGAACGAAGTCGTTCATGGGTTCGAGTCTTGCCTTGATGTCCGCCTTGGTAGTCCTCGTGGGCGTAGTGCAAAATGTCCGTTTGGAGAGCCTTCGGTACGACTAGTCGGGGCTCATCTGCGAATTCTCGTGGCCGATCTCGGGTGGACCGTGCCAATCGGTATAGAATACCGCGAGAGTCCAACGCAAACAAGTCGGCAACCTTACTGATCTTTCGGAGACGTCTCGGCGAGAACGACTCGAAATCTCCTTTCAAAAACCGCACTAACTCTGCGAGGTACTCTTCACTTCGCTGATGAACCTTGATGCGACGCCATCGTTCGGCTTGGTACTCCAATGGTCCCAGAGGAGGTCGAGAAGAATCTTCTGCTTCCCTGTGCGTACCACTCCGGGTCACGGCTGCCATAACTCGGGCTGCGTTTGGAAGTTGGGCCGATTCGGAACCAACATCCACATTCTCCTTTTGGAAACTCACATCAGCCAGACTCTCCAGGACGCGGATATCCACTCCGGGATTCGCTTGCGACATCATCAACCGCTCAGGGATCTTAGATACCTGCTCCAGGTGACGTCGTTCGTCCTCCTCCTGGACAGTCCAGGAGTCGTCGAGCACGAGTGTCTTCGAAGTGATATAGTCAGCGGCCTGGTTGAAATCTCGCTTGACATGAACCAATCTGAGAGAAGTGAAGTATTCCTTCATGGCTTCGCACTCGGCCAACTTCCTTTGCAGATTCGGTTGATGACAGTTGATGAGACCCTGGACCTGCTGAATGACAATCCGGGAGTCGCCGACGACGACCAACTCTGTGATGTCTCTCTCACGGGCCATTTGTAAACCCTTCAGGAGTTCGTTGTATTCGGCATCGTTCACAGTGACGTCTTCCAGGATGAAACCTTTGGCTTCCATGACGGACCACCCCGGCAACTTCCACAAGACACAACCACAACTTCCTTTCCGAGTCGAAGTCTTCGCAGCCGCGTCGAAACTTAACACCACACCTTCAAAGTCGTCTTCCAACATCTCCACGCTAATGACCGGAGGTGCCTTAACGAGACCCTTCGCTGGGACGAGTGACTCTGCGACTTCATCCAAATGTTCTCTGGGAGTAATCCCTGCGCCCATGATTGCCGCTAGGTCGTCTTCGGCCTTTTTCACCTTTCGGATGTCCAAGTTCCAATGTGACAAAGTCACTCCCCATGGAACACACCGTGAATGATCCAAGAGTATCGGGTGTAAACTTCCAGAGGACATCCCTCGATCAGCGTCCGGAAGCCTTGGATGACTCGCAACACTGCTATGACTTCCTTCTCTGCGATGTGATACCGGAGTTCGGCGTCGTTCAGAACACGTCCGGTAAAGCGTACCGGGTGGATGACTCCATCGTACTCCTGCCCGAGCACAGCGCAGGCGGCCCACTGATTACCGTGCGGGATGATGACGAAAGGCTTTGTCCGGTCCGGATATCGGAGCAGCGGAGTCGATACAATCTTCCGCTTGAGAATCTCGAACGACTCCTTGGCTCGGGACAAATCTCGTTTGGAGCGAATTTGCTCGTCCGTCAATTCGTAGAGGATAGCAGCCACTACCGGGAAATCTTCGACAAACTTGTGATAGTAGTTGAGACTTCCAAGAAATGACTGAACTCCTTTCCGAGTGCTCGGAAACGGAGGAATCGACCGTTTTCCAAACTCAGTTTTTGGCAGACTCACAGAGATGTTCCAATACCTCAGCCGAAAAAGTAGCTTGATCGGGTCCTCACAGAGTTGATCCCACGAAACTGCTCCGTGCGCAATATCGTCGATGTAAGAACTGCGTCCGAGGACAGGTCCCACGTGCGAAGGCATCGGAATGTTCCTCTGGAATACCGTCATAGTGTCTGTCAGAGCAGGAACTTTCTCCTCTGAGACAACTCCTCTTGGACACTCCAACTGGAGGAAGTCCAGCACGTCTTGGTCGACTTCGGCCTCCTCCTCGGGTGGTAAGCGGACGAAACCCCATAGGCAGTTGTTAATCACTCCTTGGTATACCAGAGAAGCATTCTTCAGTCCAAACGGCATACGCACCCACTGGAAGTGTCCAAACGGACATACGAAATCGGAGATGAGCTTCGCACGTTCCGTCATACGAATCGCCCAGAAGCCACTAGCCATGTCCAGACTCATGAACCACATCGCACTCTCGAAACCAGTCAGTAGATCGTCGATCAGAGGCAGCGGGTAGTTCGAAAGTTTAATGAACATGTTCGCAAACCTGTAGTCGATGCACATCCGGATGTCGACACCATTCTTCTTCAGGACGATGACGATAGGCGAAGCCCATGGCGGTTCGGAATGTCCCACAAGCCCTTTCTCCAAACGTTTCTTGATCAATTCGTATACCTTCATCGAGAGATGTGGAGTCACTGATCGTGAACGCTGAGCCACTGGCTTGGCATCTCCAACATCCAAATCGCACACGACTCCTCGAGCCGGGGCGAGGGTTGCATTGCCGTCTCCCAAGAAGATACTGCGATGATATTTCAGAATGTTTCTCATCTTGCGTTCCTCATCTGGAGTTGTAATGCCAGGTTCTCCGACGTCCGCGGTTTCGATATCACAACTGGGACTCAGATCTTTCAGCTCTGGGAGGATCACGAACTGATCCTGGAGTTGAGACAGCAACTCACTCCCTTCGTGGAAATGTAAATGGTTGGTTCTGAGTCTAGATCTTCTGCGTTCATCTTCATGCAGCGATCGTACTCCAACTCCAACTTCCGCAAGGATGTGCAAGGCCAATCGTGGACCGGCACATCATCGTCATCCTCCTCGAGAATCTCGTTTGGAGGGTCGCACACAGAGTCGTCGTCCAGACTGATCGCGTCGAAGTATTCATCTCCGTCGTCATCTTCGCTGGGAGATATGACCTCTTCCAGAGCATCAACAAAATCACCTTCGTCTTCATCATTTCCTTCTGGACTAACGAGCTGAGCGTCCAACCCATGTACCGAGCACACCCCTGAATCAGAAGTCGACTCTTCTCGCTTGGACGTCCCAGAAGATGTGTCATCTTGCTCGGTCTTTTGGACAATTCGCACCGCAGCGGATTCTGGAGTCGGTCGTCTCAGCACTCGGGTTGGCCAACCATACTCCTCCTTTTCGACGCAAGGCGGGTCCTGGTCCTCGTACATCTGGGTCACTTCGTCAATCGTGCGTTCCATCTGATCGGAGAAAGTAGACTCGAAGATGAGATGTTGCCACTCCAGATATTTCCGGCTTCCTGTCGCACGAAACGACCAGCCATCGGGAAGGAGTCCCGTTCCACAATCCTTACAATGGGCGTTTGAAAGCTGATGGTCAGGTTCTTGTCCGAAATGTTCACCACTTTCACAGCGACTGGGTACGATCTCGAAGCGAAGATCAGCTTGGTCACCCAACGGTCTCCTCGACCGGCCCAGATCACATCCTTGTGTGGATCCATCTGAGCGTAGCGAATCTGCGCTACGACACTTCTCCCCGGGAGCAACCTCGTCGTGAAATCTGGCGTCACAGCGATGTCGAAACCTTGAGACTTCCGGATCGCTCTTCCCCGATTGAGCAAAATGGTTTCTTCATCTGGGAGTTTCACAAGTCCTTCTCGAACGCAGATCCGAACACCAGCGGAGTGCATGAAGTCCATACCCAGGAGGGTATCAATCCCTTCGCCAATGTTCGCAACCCACAAGTCCAGGATGTAAACCACTCTTGGACCGACGGTGACCTTGACTTGAGCCTTGGATCGAATTATGGTGGGCACTCCTCCCAGACCGGACACTAGCAGAGGACTGTGAACACTTAATTTGATTTTAAGCTTACGCGCTAAGTCCGCACTCACCATGCTCACAGACGCTCCGGTATCCAGCATTATCGGGAAGCGGTAATTATTCACCGCGCCATGCACCGTCGCCACTTTCCGGTCATCATCCGACTCATGATCTTTCCACCATCCAAATCTCTCTCCAGGCTCCAAACGAAACTCGATCGGCGGATCCAACTCTGGGACATCCAAACGAGAATCATCCGAGCGAGAATCATCATCTTGAAATACAGTCATTCATTCGTGTTTATCTTGTGCTCGACTCTTCAACTCGGGTCCCATATACACCAAGGCACACAATGCTGGGGGCTTCTTCGGCCCGGCGCGTTCTGGATCCCCATCCAGCGGGCTTACAGGTTTAACTGCTCTTCCCCAGAATTGTCTTCTCCTCCCAAGCTTGCTTCCAGAGTGACTTCGGCATCTCGAACGTCCCCTGGAAGGCCAACGCTCTCAGCTTCTGAAAAATTCTAGAGCCTTCGCAAACTTCTCCATGGAAACCTGCACAGAACTTACACGGAGATGTCTTGCAATACTGGGCTGGATGATCCTGCTGATGACATCGATCACACTGGCGTCCGGACCAACAGCGATCTTCGTTATGTCCAAAACGCTTGCACGACTCGCAGAATCTGCACGTATCCGGTGGGTTGCCAAACCGTGGTGATGAGTCACTAGGTCGGAACTCCCTGGGAGGGGGTTTCCAACCGGCGTTCTCCATTGCTCGATACACTTGCGACCAATCTTCCGGAAGTTGACTCTCCGACGACTCTGTCTCCACTTCTTGCTCTGGGATTTCTTCGGTCGTCTCTTGGAAGTGCACTTGCTCTCATCCTCTGAGCTTGACTCGACTTTGCTCTGCGCAACGTAAGCCTTGGCAGGACGCTTCGGACGGAACTTCCCAGCGGACATGTTGTCCGGGCGAGATTCACGTCTGGGAGGAGGAGTCTCATAGTCGTCGTCCTGATGCATCTCTTCGTATTGCTTGAGCACGAACTCCAAGTCTTCCAGGCTGTGTAGGCGTTGACCTTGCAAAGTGGACCGGAGTGGGGAATCCAGGAGTTTCTTCATAAACACCTTGAAGTGTCGCTCCTTCTGCTTAGACGACTTCCGGAAGTTGATTCCAGCCTTGTCAGCAACCCGATTTAGGCGGTAGAAAAATTCCAGCGGAGCTTCCGTCTTCTTCTGAGTCATACTGTAGTACCTCTCGGAGTCCGATGTCTTCGCCTTGCAGTACTTCTCCTTGAACGCCTTCAGGAATCGCTTCCAGCTGTGACGTACGTCTTCGTCCAAATTGTAGCGCCAGTCTCGAGCGGATCACGGCTACTTCAGCTTCATCTCATAAATGCGCATCTTGTCGGACCATCCTCCTTGGACTGCCATACTCTGGAACTTTTCCAGCCAGCGAATGCGAGTCGACAGTGACGCCTTCTCGCTGAAGTCTTCCAGAGCCGAAGCATTCACATAGGGCTTGTACGTAAACCCCGTAGTCCCAGCTTTAGACATCTACGAAGTCATTGCGTTCGGAACTGACTCCTCGAAGAAACTGCATTCCAAATCATCAGAACTTTCATCGTCCTTCTTGTCCGAGTCAGAGACCGGGTCGGAGTCATGAGGGTCACCTTGCGGAATCCCGTCTCGCCGACCATGACTTCCCAGCGTCCTTCTTGGGCGGGTCCGATCCTCCAGGCGGAGTACGTCCGGGCGGACTTCGCTTCTCAGAACTCTGTTCGGTCTTCACCTGAGTCGCACTTCTGCTCCTACTCGAAGCGTCGTTCTTGGCTTTGGCTTGTTGGAGGTTTCGCAGAGTCGCTTGCAATTGCGCCGCGAAATGATTATCTGCAGTCGTCTGAGCGGTCTGCGCTTGGACTTGAGGAGTAACCGGGACATCGTCGCGAGGGTTGCATTGTGTCATTGCTGCACGTTTCTCCCGAAGCTGATTTGCATAATACTTCTGGACATTGAGAGCAGCTTCTCGATCCCTCTCGCGCGCCGCCCGGGGAGCCAACAACTCTTCTCGGGTCGCTGCCAGTTCCAGCGCTTGTCGTCTCCTTTTGGACTCCAAATGAGCTTTCTCCTCTGCGACTTTCAGAGCTTGTCGGATCGTCTCAGATTCCAACTGTGCCTGGAAATCTCCCAGCGCCGCTTCCATCCGTTGACGTTCGTTCAGAGCAGCTTCCGCTCGCAGCGCCTCCACAACTTCTGGAGACATCGGAACGAAGCTTGCCACGTTAGGCGAAATCAGAGGTGGTACGTTCTCCTTCTCGACTCTTGCTCCCTGCTTCAAGGCTTGAGCGACTTTTTCCTCCACACTAGCCATCGAGTCTTTCATTTTAGTCATCGACTCTGCCATCTTTTGCATGAACTCCACCGGTGATCAAGAGTCCCAAAGTCAAGTTGCAAGCGAGGATCCCAGAGTCAAGAATGGTAAAGTCCAGGAGTCGAGTCATCAAGAAGTCCAAGAGTCAACTGTGATGTGAGTCCGGGAGTCCAAGAGAAGCAGGAAGTCAAGGGTCCAGAAGCCAAGAGAAGCAAGAGTCCAGGAGTCAAGAGTCCAAGAGTCAAGAAGTCCGGGAGTCAAGAGTCAAGAAGTCCAAGAGAGTCAAGAAGTCCAAGAGAAGGAAGACGTCCAAGAGGAAGATGTCCAAGAGTCAAGCTGTGACGTGACCTCCAGGAGGAGAAGTCACAGAGTGAAGTCACGAAGAGGGTGATGCTCCGAGATGAGTCACCATACAAAGTCCAAGTCAAGTAAGATGTGTCAAGAGCGAAGAGTGGTACTTATGTACCACGGTCACCCACTGAGTCACACCCACTTGCGAGGATGCGGACCCGACGTGTAGGACGATTACGCGCGCCAAGGTTGAAGCTGGGACGCACCCCATACAAAGATCAAGATAAAAGTAGAGTGTGTGTCGAAGATCGACGCCCAGAACGCAAGCAGAAATCCAGCAGAGATCTTCTAGCCAAGATAAAAGAGAGAGAGAGAGAGAGAGAGGGTAAGAGACCAAGATAACCATTAATAACAGAATCCGTTTTGCCTCAAGACCCGCAAGTGCATCGTAATTCCGAGCACGGGAGCGAGGCGAATACCGCCTGGGACCAGAGGACAGCAGCCTACCGCAATTTTTAGGGACCGCCCCCGGAGGTCTGACTGCCCGAACGGCGACATCCAGACACACCGACCGTGCCACGGGGCGTGTGGGGATTCTCATCCGAAAAAGGTCAAGTCACAGTTAGGACGGGGACCCGGGCTCGCACACCGGGATTGATCCGTTACTATTCCATAATATTAGTTGGGAAGTACACTCTTTCGCAGAGGAGCGTTATCCATTCCATATTAACTGCAGTCTAGGGGATATGTTAGTGATCGGCCCCTCGAATTATTGATAGATTACTGTGTGATAGGACTGTGTATTAGGTCTGTCTATTTTTCTCCAAACGGAGGTGGTGCGTGAGTCGAAGAGATGAATATTGGTAAGGGTTCGTTTGGAGGTTGACCAGTGCCTTCCAAGCGGAGAACCCTTTTTGACTGGAGTATTGGCCCACCGTCCGAGGGTCCAAAAGAATAAGTGACGGGTAGTTGTTTGTATTTGTATTCTGTATATTTGAGATTGGTTATCTTAACTCTGGGAGTGGATCTGGTTAGTAGATCACTACTTCTCACTAACTGTACGAGCGTCGTTCGGAGGTATACGTCCACGCTCAGTACTCTTATATTTTCTATACCCATATATTAACAACTCACTAGGTGGAATCCGGTCCGCCGAAGATAAACGACCCGAGAAGGGGATTACGCAAGGTACACGCGCCAACTCCAAACGAGGTTTCTCGTTTGGAGGTATACCCGCCTGTTCTCCTCCTGGAAGTTCTACTTTTGGAGGGGGAACAGGTCCCTACAAAGGGTAGCACGCGAACACGATACACCTGGGCGGCAAAACGTTGCCACCGACTTTGCCACAGCTGGTGCACGTGCCCGGATTTGGTTGTCTAGTGATTCCACCGATTTGTTATATTGGATTGATTTTAGGGTGCTGATTGTTGGCTTACTTCCTGGCTATGGTTCGGAGAAGTAGCATGCAAGAAGGTGACCGCGAAGAGGTGGGACGCAGTTCAGCGTCGCGGGCTTCGCGCCGCGTACAAGGGCTGCCGCCGGAAGAGACCAAGAGTTGGGACGAAGTCAAGCGCGAGGCTCGGAAGGCCAACTCTGCGAAGCGTAAGGCAGCCGAAGAGAAGAAGAAGCTGGTCGCGGCTGAAGAACAATCGTCGTCCGGACTGGACGTCCAAGATGCGCACCAAGTACTTTTGGACGACGGTCCAGGCGAAGATCCGCCGGACGACGTGGTCAGCGTAATCGCGGGAGATGAAAAGTTCAAGACACCGGCTTTGGGAATGCCTGAGGACGAAGTCAAGATTTTGGAAGATCCCGCTCGGAGACTGGAAGATGCTCCGAACGAAGTATCCCTGGTTGTGGATGGAATTTCGGGTTCTCCGCAGTCAGATGAGGAAGTCGAAGTACTTCCGGAAGGCGACGCTATTCCCCTGGATAAAGCGTCATCGGTCAAGACTGAGAAGCCTTTTGGTGACCGTCCAGGAGGACAAGGAACTTCCAGGAGCCGATCCGGCAGTTCCTGTTTTGGAAACTCCCGGTCCTCGACCGGTGGAGACCCCTCGACGAGACTTCGGAGTAAGTGTCGAGGAGATCCAAGCGCGATTACGTCGCAGAACAAGTTCGACGCTGGGAGCGCGCTCCGTCCGGAAGGATCTCACCTCCCTCTGTGGAGTACACGTGACCCGCTGTGACTTTGGATACTGCGGGTTAGCAGACGGCGATACTCGCGACGTCTGGATACCTCCGAGATTGGTCACTATCGGCGACTTCGGAAGATGCTTGGGTGGTAGAACTGCGCCCGGAACGACGGATGCCAGCGATGGCCCACGATCTGACTGCAGCGACTATCCCACCCGGACTATCATCTCCGAGGGAAAGTGTGGCTACAGTCCAGACTCTACTTTGTGAAGCTTGGTTCGAATTCACAAATCTCGTCCCAGAGTGGTTCAAGACGCGTGCGTCCAAGATCCATCGAAGCAAAGTCTACAATGTGGTGGCATATTTGCTACAACTCTTGAATGTGGAGATGCTGGAGTGGCAGCAAGTGACGGCTAAGGCTTCCGGGAGATCTGTGCTTCCAGAAGGAGTCAAGTCGGAACGTCCTCACAGAGTAGATTATCACGCTGAGAATGCCGAAGGAGATCTCTTCACGAATGACTACGAGTCGGACCTGCTGGGTCGCGAGTTTGTGAGTCGGACCTGCTGGGTCGCACGTTTGTGAGTCGGTCGCGAGTTTGTGATGGGATTCCGGACGTTGGGGATCCGAACGGCGAGAAGTCCAAGAGGATCATCCCAGAGTGAACCCGATGCCAAGTGTCCACAAGCACATCCACCTCAGCCTCCATCTCTGAGTTCGCTACCGTTGTATGCTTCCTCAGGGACGAGACCAAGTACGGTGCCTCCCAGCGAGGTCAATCAGGTGGCCCAGATGAGTGTGTCCCGGAGGACGGAATCGAACTCCGTTCCGAGTCAGTCGGATGTCTCTGGACAGTCGATTGTCTCCCAGAGGAGTTTTGTGACTGGAAGTTTGTCGTCAAGAGATGAATCATCCGGCTCTTCGATGTGGTCGTACGAAGGAGGACACATGCCATACGTTGGTTACCATCCAATGGTGATGACGGCTCACGGAGCTGGCTGTTTCATGTCAAGTGGTCCTGAGATGGGTATGTACGTCCAACAGACGATCATCCCGCCCGTCCAAGAGTCGAAACCTGATGTTGGTGATGTGGACATGATGGACTCCAAAAGAGATGTCAAGACGTCCCAGCGACGAACCCGCCGCAAAGACCGTCGACCCGACACGTCATCTAACGATGAGTCCTCTGATGATAGTCACTATTCGCGACGTCGGGAAAGGGGAAGACGTCGTTCGTCCAAGCGGACGTCCGGACGTCACAGATCGACTTCGCGATACTCTGAGCGATCCAATCGTTCGGGGTATTCTGTCAAGTCCACGGGATCAACCGTAGCAGCCGGTCCGCTTGTATCCTGGGTCCCACTTCTGCATGCATGGACTCCCAGATCCGAATGCACAGGGCTTGGCAGTTTTGGTTCAGTCACTTCGTGTCAAAGATTTCGAGTGGATCAACGACCGGTGCATGGCTTGCATTTTACAACATAACTTTGCGCTTGCGCACGATGACGAGAATCCATTTGGTGACGCGAGTTGTCAGGAGCCTGATGAATGTGATCAAGTCACGACTCGCGAAGCAACATCATCAGGTCATACCTTAAGAGAAAACGTCACGCGTGCAATGCTGAACGGAAACTAAGACATTTTCAATGGGAACGCAGTGAAAGATTCTGACTAACGGTGTTGGTTTTTGGTTTTGCACGTCCTGGGCTCGCACGTGAAGCTCGGTCAGCGTTAGTGGGTTCGGCGACCATTTAAAAAAAACTAACTTGAAGATGGCTAAGTGCTGGTCAACCACAACATGCAGTAAAGGTGTACTTCCATTATACCCACGTCTTGTACAATAGGAACCGGGGCACACTACTACCTACAGTGGAAGAATGCGATCAATACTCGAGAGGGCCTCTTCATCCATCCGACCGCGTTCCAGCATCTGCATGAACATATCCTCCCGCAACTGTGTATGTGTCTCCTTGAAACGAAGACGTCGTTCTTCTTGGCGATCTTCTCGGTCCTTCTCAGCTTGCTCTTGGGTCACCAGACGGCTAGCCTTGGCTTCTTGCACTTCGTCCCGCCGCCAACGTGATTCTGCCTAAAGTCGTTTTTCGCTGAACTCCCTAAATGTAGAGGCGAAGTCTCGCTTTTTGGCTTGCGTTGCCTTTTAACTACCCATATCCTTCGCAGTTCGGCCCGCAGCAGTGCTTGTCGCTGGTACTTGAGCCCCGGTTCTTGACCCAGCCCCTGGGTTACTTGTTGTAGCAGGAGCAGCAGAGGTAGAGGGGTTGGGGGTCAATGAAGTCGACGTCCGAATCGCATCTTGCGGCTATGCCGATTGAGGTTTCAGTCTCGGTTTCAATCGGATCGCTGTTTTGGCTGAGGGTCGGTGACGTGGGAGCGGTCTCACTCTGCGTGTCTTGAGCGAGGTTGAAGTCGAGAAACGAGTTTGGCAGCTCTTTAGATTGCTGCAGAGTAGACAAAGAAAACTGTCGTGGACGGAGAACGGCTGGCCGTTTTGTCTCTCTCCAAACAGCTGATCGAGTTCATAAAAGAACGGGCAAGCTACCTTCATGATATTCTCCAACCGCTTACCTCCCGCCACCTGGCTCGCAGTCAAACCAAAACCCGTTTGGCTGTCCAAGCGATGGTTGGTGTTCTTGTACGTTTGAAGTAGGACGTCCACTTACTTTGGCACGTATGTGCGTCCCATTTCACCGTGTACTTTGCTGGTACTGGTTCGCCTTGGTCAGTGAAGGTCTGGCTGGATACATGACTTATACACATACACCGCCATCAGGCCGAAACCTGACATCTTAGTTTGAGCGCCACCGAAGCTGGTAGTACGATCGTTCACCGTCTTGCCTACAATGATGTTGAATTGTTCCGGCTCCTTCAACCACTCCACCATGTAGTGCTTCTGAAGCACTAAAGTGTGCCATCCACCCTTCTTCTCCTTCGCCATTTTACCAAGTGGTATGGTGGCGACCCAGCCGCTACAGTTGTACTCCGGCTCTCCGCCAGTAACTTTGTAGGAACGTATAAACGTAAAAAGTCTTCTTAAAAATGAAAAATGAGTGAGGCTAATTACTAGCCCAACGATGCGTCTCCCGGGGCCCATTTTTGGTCTCATTTTTGGCTCATCTTTGGACAAAAACAATCCTCATTAGTGAGTACTTTCAAAACCCCTAATGGGGGGTCACACTGCCCGGCTCCGGAATAGTATGCCGGAAGCGGGGGTTCACACTCCGGCTCCGTGATGCAGCTATGCCGGAAATTCGCGAAAAGCGCTGTTTTGTAGCACCCGGCTTGGGGCACCCATATACGTTCCGGCATAGCTAAATGAATTTTCTCCATAATCACGGCCAAAGACGACAAACCACTACCAGCCTCAAGGCGAAGCGAGAGGTTCTATGCAGTGGCTGCGGCAAGCTCCCCCGGGCGAGCAAGCGCGCCCGCGAGCTGTAGCTGTGTCCTGAGGTCCTCTTCGCGGCCGCATGACGTGCTTTGGCGGCGTAGGCGAGATGCCGATGCGATCGGCGCGTGCTGCGCAAGGTGGGTGAGTGAATGCACGCACATCACGCAGTCTGTTGCTAATTTTGTGAGTGTATGATGCGACTGACACGCTCTGATGCACTATGTTTGTCGAACGAGGACCTAGCGTCTTCGGCGAGTTCCCCACCACCACGAGCTTCTCCGGCGAGCTGTCCCCCCACAACGAGCTTCGGGGTCGGGCTCGCTGCCCGCGACGATCTTCTCCGGCAGCAGGTCGCTGTTCACTTTGTCGTGTTCTTTAGATATATATATACAGAGGCCCTTATAGCGGGATCGCCATGCCTCGCTAATCCTGTATAAACCTATATTGGAGCACTTTAGTAATATATAATAGTATGGGTGTGTACCATTTATATGGGAACGGGATACGATACTACATTAACTGTTCGATTTTATATCAAGCATGGTGAATGTTGACCCAGTCGGTACAGAGCGACATTCATGCAACAACCACGGAGGATGGCAGTCGTCCGACAGTCGTGCAACACTCACGCGACATTGCTATATGTTCTGTATACTGCACCGACTCGACAAGGTGACGTATGAGTGCTAGATAACTAAGTGGAAGACTGGGTACTATGTATAAGTTTCACTGTTTATTGACGCACATTACTGTACCGGTCACACACTCGACAAAGAATTCAGTTCCGGCGATGACATCCTTGGTGTCAAAGCCGTACTTCTTTTGTTCGTCCACAGCGTTAGTCGGAAGGCTTTCAGCGCCTTTTCGTCGAATGCCATTGCTGGGATAACATTTATAACGGCGTGCTCCACACGGGGAAGCTCTGGATTTTATTTTGACGAACTAAAAATCTCGTAGAATTTGAGTAGACGTTATGGCTGTAATAGCTGTTGGACGAGGTAACCACATCTGCTCTGCCTGCTTCGCAGCCGCAGCATCTGGTGTACTTCTATAGCCCACACAAGCCACGTAATTCTTCCAGCTGCGTTTTGTTTTACCCTGGACTCATTCGTTGGGTGATTGGGTTTTGATGTTGCTCCTGTCGAACAGGGTCAACATTCACCAGTTTTTTTTTTCTCATTATGGTCCGGCTATATTATCTTACAGGTTCTTCCGTATGCATTTGTATCAAGTATATACAGACATCCCCGCCTAATTTGAGGGAGTGGTACTTATAAACAGTGCAGAGTTACAACGTTCGCACAGGTCTTACATAGATGCAAATCTACTGACTTACTCGGCATTCGAAGGAAGCGCCGCATCGACATTGCGATCTCGGTGCAACACTTCTCCCGTATACCTAATCTAAATCAATACAATCGTAGATTACGCTGTGCAAATCTTGACCACGGCCCGCACTTCCTGTGCGAGGTACATGGAGTGATAGAGGATCAAATTAGGCGGGATACAAGAATTTACAATTCTAGCCTAGATGATGCTATTTCGAAGGGATATACACCCTTTTCGAAAAAAAAATAACAGGAACTGTTCTGAGATATCAGGTGCATAATCTTGTGAAGATATTTTCCCAAGTGTTCTCATCACAGCGTATTTATTCTTAAGATTTAAGTATTGAGAAATAGGTTTTTGTACGTCGAGTTGCGTTCTCGTAAGTACTCTGGATTAAAAATCCATAGAATTCCTTTCTAAGCTACTGCAGAGGGTCTGGTGTCTACGAGATTAACTCCCGTACTAGTGTTCATTAGCAATTTAGGCAGCATGGAAATATCCAGAGCTTCCCCGGGCAACGCAGAGCATTAGTTGAAAGAATGCAAAACACTACCAGCCCAACAATCAAGATAATCGCGTTTGAAGTTGACCAATCAAATTTCGGAAGTAAGCGGACATTCAAAAAATCAAACGCAAAATTACTCGTATACAGCGGAAAACAATATGATTCGATTGCTTTACACACGTGGTTTCCGATAATATACAACTCGATAAAATCGAGAAAATATTGCAGCCTCAGCGGTCGAAAATATGAGACTGCGTCAAACAAAACTTAACTAAAGTGCTAAGTGCGATTCGCGATTTGAGCACACCGTTGCCAAGAGGGGTGTCTCCTCAATCGATTGAGCTATCGAACATCCCCAAATTCAAATTTCCCGCCAAGGGGCGACCGTTTGAAAAAAAATATATCTCATTTTGAAAAAAAAAGTCGGAAATATTTGGGGGCTGTTTTGGGGGGTAAATCACGCCAAGGAATCCATTGGGAGCGGTCCCATTGGCTAATGCAATCTCCTTCCCATCTAAATGTGCCCCTTTCTCCCAAAAAATATGGGGTCTACCCTTTCGGGCGAAATAGGAAATCGGCTGTATCTCGACACGCATGTTAAGTACGATTTTGGTCCGCACATCTTTCCGAGGCATCTACACCTGTTGACAGGTCCTCATCCAGACTGTCCTCAGCGTCACTCGAGCTTGAATCTGAACTAGAGCTCGAGCTTGGGCTGGAGCTCGAACTGGGGCCAGATGGGGGACCACGTTTGGATTTCTTTGGAGAAGGAGGCTTCTTGTCTGGCTTCATCGACCCTGATTGACGCGCTGACTTCACATTCTTCTTGGTATCCGCTTTGGGCGTCTCCGTCCGTGTCCTTTGTGGCACATTCGTCTTGATCGTAGCAGTATTTGCGTCAGTCTTCCTCGGGGCTGGTACACTTCCAGCACGACGCGTGATCGAGGGGTCTGGTAACGCCCCTCTGATTTGCGCCAACAGTCGTTCAACTGTATCCCTCGAGTCAGTTCCCGCTTGATTACTGGTGACTTTTCCCATGTTCACGCCACTTGTCTCAGTTGCTCTTTCAGGGTTGGCCCCTTTGGTCTTAACATGAGTTGTCGGATTGGGGGGTGGCGTCACATGACTCACTTGACCCGGAGCAGAGGTTGCTTGAAGATTCCGAATTTGTTCAGCCTGGTATCGCTGCATATTCCTCGCGGTCACTCGCTCCTCTTCCAGGCGTCTCTCAAAGGCAGCTTGCTGTTCGTCCAGATTCTTCTGGGCTTGTTGGAGCCACGCAACCTGTTCAGCCTCCCGTCTCGTGTCTACTTCCGCTTGCTGCTGCTGCAATAGCTGTATCGCCACAGCTTCCACACGTTCTCTTTCGGCATTGGCTGCTTGGAGACATGCTGACTGTATAACGGCCGCAACATCTTCCCTTTGGGTGGCGGCTTCGGCGTGTTCAGCGGAGAGTCCAGTCAGACGGCGTTCAGCCTCCTGAGCTCGCAGCTCCGCTTCGCGGGCACGTACTCCGGCTTCTGCAAGTACCTGTTGAAAGTTCACATCTGGCGAGGTTGTCGACTTCTGAGCTGCAAGCTGTTCGGTCAGCTTCGCCAGTTCTTCACGGACCTGCTGTGCTTCACGTAATGCGCTCACAGAGGCTTCAGCCACTCCAGTCGACACTGACCACCCGGACCTTCCCGAACGGTGTGAATGTCTGGAATAACTCGAGTGCCGCGACGAGGATCTCTTCCTTGACGATTTCTTGGACGAGCTACGACGGCCCCGAGAACTCCACGACTCTGGTCAGATTCCGGCTCGGACTCGCTAGGCAAGTGTCTCCGGTTGGAGATCCTATCCGGCTTGCGTCTTCTCTACTCGGGCGGTTCACTAATCTTCGTGCTAGCTGCAACCTCGGGTTCGGTCATGCCAACATCGTCTTGATCTGGCATGCTCCTCCGTTCTGGAGTGATCGTTTGACGAGTCAAGTAGTATCCAAGGTCTCCACTTCCAAGCATGCTTGAACCAGCAGTCCTAGCAGACATCACCACTGGACCGTAGACGGCGAGTGGCATGTGTGCTCCTCCACCAGATTTAAGTGACGTCGAAGAGGACCCTGGTGAACTGTTCCTAGATATGAGCGACTCAGATGTCGTACCGCGGGCAGACCCGTCGGTGGTACCAACCAAGCTCGAGACAGGGTCCGATATTGGCACCATAGACGGATCTTCCTGATCGGACGTTGCAGTTGACGGAAGCTCGGATGGCAAAGACGCGAGTGGATCTTCCGGTCGAGGTGGTCGATGTTGCTGACGTTTTGATGGTGGTTCCCCAGCCGAAGGGCTGGTCGCACTTTGAGCAGGGTGAAGACCGGTCAAGTGTAGACGTAGAACATAACTTCGTCCAAGAAGATTGATCTCATAATCGTTCATCAACAAGTCTCCATATTGATCCTCTGCATGATAATCCAGGAAAGGTGTGTCTTCAACTTCAGCTTCTTGTTCGATTGCAGGAGTCACCTTGAGCGTGGCTCCGGCACACAGTGTTCGCCACGCCGTTAACTCAGCAGCCAGAAGACGTTGAAGGTCTCCAACTAGACTTCGCACGAGATTTGCTGTGATCTTGGACGCACGCGTCCTGAACCACACTGGGGCCAGGTTGTCAAAGTGGAAGCCTGCCTCGAAGAGCAGTGTCTGTAGGACAGCAATACACTCTCTGGGCGAGAAGATACCGATCGGGATCTCGGCTGCGACTACATCCTGAGCAGTAGCCAAGTCACGACGGTCTAGATTAAGCTCGACCACACAAGCTTGGATGGCATCACCCAAGGTTGCACGGGCAGCCATGTACTTGGACGTCGCGAGCGTGGCAGCAAAGCCACGGCAGAGAGTCAGGCCGAGAACTTGACCAGTCATACTGCTCCACGGGTGGGAGGACTCGTTCAGAACGAACTTGTTCCCACCGGGAAACTTGTTTTGCCACATACGCATTGGCCAAATCTTCACTCAGTCGCTGCGAACTCGTGGCCGCAGCTTCTTGCACCGTCGTTGAGAGTTGTGCACTCGGCGGGGCCATCTCTTCCAGGAGTGCCAGTGCTTCCATGTCTTCGCCAGACACGTCCTCCCGGACTGTCGGCAGGGGCACATCTTGAGCGGGCGCCCGCACGCTCACATCTTGCTCAGGCAAAGGGGAATCCGAAACTCGACCCTCCACCCGGGACTCATCCACATCGACGCCTCCCACAGACGCCACTTCGGGTTCACCCAGGCCGGGTTCACCCTGATCGGTCTCCGACTCGCCACCAGCATTCCCATCCGTCGACACTTGGTGCGCGTCGTCTTGGACGTGTGGCTCTGCAGCCGGCTGGTCTTGACTCAAAGACCACTTCTTCTCCTCACGGGCTGCCTTGCGCTTTGCAGCGCCCGCCTTCCGAGCTGTCCGGACAACTTCCTCCAGACTCGCATGCTCCTCGGGCGGTAGCCCTTCCGCGCGTCGTGAACTCCGCGTAGCTTCTTCGCGTTCGCGACCCTCACGACCGGCGTCTCGCATGTCCTTCTTGCTTTTAGCCATAAGAACTAGTTTAGTGGGTTCCTCGTAATAAACCAATTCAAAATATACAGACAACTTTGCGGTGAAATCCCTGGTTCGAATCCGGGCTCGCGCACCGGCTGTGGCGAGGCGGGTGAACGCCTTTTGACCGCCCAGGTGTACAGTGCTGTGCTCCAGACTCTGGAAGGTGCTTCCGGTTAGGAAGTCCTCCACTGGGAACTCCTGAACGTAAACGTCCAGGTGACGTGTGCTCCTTGTGGTAACCCCTCTGGGTTCGTTTGTCTTCGAACCGGGAGATGCACCGCGGAGATAAGTTGTTTTGTATACCAATATCGGTCTTTGGAGAAGAGCGTAGCGTCACCAACTTAGACGTAGCTCCAACAACCAAGATAACCAAAATCAATACAGAGTTATACACACAAATATACAACCGTTCTTATTCTTAGACCCTTGAACGGTGGGTCGTACACCAGTCAACTTAGCTGCACTCCCAGGACACTGGTCAGTCCCGGTCAGCCTTTACAAACGCGCACCACCCCAGAAGTACTGGGGATAGTTCAACACAATCTCACTACCTATCACACAAGATGTCCTTCGATCACGATCCTGAATGGGACTTTCTTCCACTCTTTTCAGGATGTATATGGGATATGAAAAGTAGGATCGCCTAAGCGCACACTACAACTAGGATATGAAATAGGGCAGATTTACCACGGGCTCCACACCCGCTACTCACCCTAATTTGGACTTGGAGTTTTTTGGGGGTGGAGTCCACACCTCTGGATGTCCTTCTACAGAGGGCTATTCGCCTTCAGCACTTGATCGGTGCCGCCGGTATTTGTCCGGCCGAAGCTGTCCGAGCGCTTGCGGGGTACACGGATAATTGAACTCTGTTTGGTTTTATCTTTTGTGGCTATCTTCCTGCAATAGATACACATTCAGCGTTTGACTTACTTTTAGTATACCTTGAGGGGGCGTCATCATCTTAGGCATAGGCATCCTTGATCTCATTATGATGTCGTGGGTACAGGCGTAGGACTTCAAGGTTCCACGGAATCTTCCCGGAATCTGGTTGGTCGTTCTGGTCGGTCGGATATCACTTGGCTTGGTTATACCTTGATCCTCTCGTCCAGAGTGTCCATTGTTCTTCGGTGTTCTTCGGTGTTCTTCGGTGTTCTTTGCCACGTCCAGTCATGTCAAGACGGGCGGCCACCAGTTCAAAATGTGAACTGGGGCTCTTGGTCGCTCCCGTAGGCTTGACCCGTCGTCCGGTAGTTGACCCATCCAGACTCATTACGTCTGGTGTACTCAACCCGATCCATGGCTGAACGTAAGAACGCCACGTCCCGCGGATAACACCAAGTCATGCTTCCATATCCACTGGTGTATCAGCTTTTCAGCCAATCACCATACTTCGCAGTAGAAAATCTCGATTCCCATCGTGTCACGTGGCGTCAGGTCCCAGACGACGTCATGAAGAAGAGCGTTGGGAATTGGGGGTTCTTGAATGACCCAAGCGACTGGCACATCAGCAAGTATGATGTGTACGGTGCCAAGTTCCGCACGGCCTGGGAGCTTAACAGGAACTCTACTGTGAACAGCGACCTCGACGAAGACACCTGCAACGAGCTGCTGGACGCGTTTGACGAGATCAGGATCGAAGAGTAGGCTCTTAGATAGTAGTAAACCACAAAATACATCTTGCTGGCATTGATGGTATAATTGTCTTCGGTGATTGTATTGATGTAGCCATTAAATAGAATGCCCTAACAAATAGTATGCCATCAAATACTGTGCCCTAACTCGGCTCCAGAGGGCACTCTACAAGAATAGTATGCCATATACTAATTGGTATTATACGTTAGAATAATGTCTAGCGTTTTTCGAGAAAAAACCTGGGTTGAGTGACTTTTCTGATTCAGGCTTCGATTTGGATTCAATGAAAGGGTCCGTCAGTTTCACTGGAGCTAGGCGACCAAGGGTCGCTAGCTCGAGGTTGGAAGTCACTAAACAGAGAAATCCGCCTTTATCGTCGTGAGCTACGAAATAGACTAATTAGCTATATTTTGACTACCGAATTTTGAGGAAAGCTGTACCAGTGTTGCACTTCCTCAAAGGGGTACAGCTTTCACCCAAAATAAAACTGAACTATCACCAGCGGTTTCTTATTGGTTGGACGATTTCAACAAACGCTCCTTATTAGTAGATAATCGTACAGGGGGTACAGATTTCCTCCCCACGGCAAAACAAAGTTGCCCATCACTTTATATGGATAAACCGATAGGGGGGTACAGTGCTCGTCGGCATTTTGACGGGTACAGCTTTCCTCAAAATTCGGTAAATTGAGGGAATTTAGGGCCCTTATATAAGCCCGTATTCAGCTTAAAAACCTGTTATCGTCTATATTTGTCGCCAAAAGTCCGTCGTAAAATTTCGGCCGTAAAAAGACTGGCACCTTCAGACATCGTGAGGCAGGTATTTCAATAGGTCCGATCCGGTGGCGTGCACAACGCGACGGCGCGGACGGCACGGACGTGACTCAGCGGTGACGGTCATCGGTAAGTACCGGCGTAGATTGAAGTTCTGCCTGCACGGGCAGCACGTGCGCTCGCCAGCGCTAGCTGCGCTTGATTGCACATTTCTTCGAAGTGCGATGAGTAAACTATACTAATTATTGCTTTGATGGCCAGGGGTTGAGTATCGTGCATTGCAGTCCATGAGGACGCAACACAACCTGGTGTTGCAGGTGCGTCTCTAGGCCTGCCAGGGTCTGCGCTTCACGCTGGTGGCGCAGGATCAGGAATCGATCACGGAGAAGGCGTCGGTCTCGTTCGCGCGCATCGGCACCCACTACAAGACGCGGTGCCTCTTCGCAGGCACCAAGATCGACGCGATCAGGAGGAAGGCAAGCGGTCGCTGAGACGGCTGGGCAAGTACGCGCTGAGAGAGACAGAGGCGGTGTCGAGCTCCATCTGATCTGGTGGCATCTTCATGGGCGCTTCAGGGCGGGCAGGGTTGACGACGATTCAAGCGGTGCATCCTCGCTAATAGATTGTACTTTCAAGTATGGCACGTGTTGTATTTGCTGGTTTACTTTGCAATAAACTTGGTTTGGCTATTAGCTGAAATGCAGTGTCCAAAATATCGTTGTGTATATATTGATTTGTTACAGGTTCTAAGCAGTGACTGAGCGCTGCCTTGCTTGCATTGACGGGATGTCGAAAACTGCTAAGGCAAACGGGTGCCAAAGACATCGTCTAGTCTTTCGGATACAGCACCGTGCAGGTTAGTAGACTAGCGTTAGCTGAACGAGGTGCAAGATATTATTGCCGTGATGGGCATGACTCAGTCTGGTGTGTGAAAAGTAGGGTTGAATAGTTCTAGAAGATCGCAACCGAGAGAACATGAACCTGGCGACTCGGAAAACGGGTGTCTGTGAGTACATGTTGACGAAAAGTTGCTATCCGGTTGCTAGTAAATTTTTGGCGTGATTACCAGGCACTAACAGAGTAAGTTTTCGGGTTGTTAGGCATGTCATAGTGCGGTGCGTGAGGGCTGAATCTAAACGAGGGATGTGTGCTGGAAGCTCGCATGATGGCGGTGCGTTACAGATCGGTTGGGTAAGAAAACTTTAGAAAGAGTCCGTGACTATTCGAAGCATCACCAAGATAATCAGTGCTTTCTGCTTGTACGTGTGTTGGCTCTTAGTAAAAACGTCTGCTTCGAAATGATGCACGAGCACTTGGAAGCACACGGTAAAGCAGCAGGAAGGAAGCTAGGGCAGCAAACCCAATAAAGAGTAGATAAAACAGACGCAAAAATATTAAGAATGTAGTTTCCGCCTGGAAAACCACAATAAAATCAGATGCAGCACACTGAACAGGGACATGCATCTTAGGTACAGTCGAGAGCAAGTGACACATAGATGTGCTGCTAGTAGAATTACGCCAGCGGCATCATTTTCCACTACACCCAAGGCGCGCTGCGCTTCAACCTCACCTACAGAGACTATGACGAACGGCTGCTGGTTTATGTTGAATGGCGGCTAGTTCTGGATAGGAGTTAGGCGGTTGCGCTAGACGACTGGATGGTGACGTGTATTAGTGGTGCAAGGGAATTGCTCTCTGAGCATGAGGGTCTGTTGATGCGTCAATAGTCAGACAAGTTGACGTTGGCAGGCATCGTAGGTGAAGCTCCACAAGGAGGTGATGTGCACAACTGAAGCATGAAATCCCGGTGCTGTTGTGATTCTTTGACTAGACGTACGGCGGTGTCACGATATCGATGGTGAGCTGCATTATCACTGGTTGGTTAAATTGGAGATGGTGGGCCATGTGTTGCATCGTCCAAAGCGGTAGTAGCTGTCATGGCGGCTGGATACGGATGATTCCGGGGTCTGGTAATGCGCGATGGGGTTCTCGGGACAATGGCGATACGTGGCGAATTAGTTGTGAGCTGACCATACCCAACTCTAGTATGACCCCGAGTAAATGACCAAGCCACATGTGTGTAGCCAGTTGGATCTCTAGACTATAAGGACGAAGTTGACGGTTAGCGAAGACATCGGAGGTGGTTGCATGTGGAGAGCAAATGCTCTGACTGATTAGACGCCGGAATATGTCAACGGTTGTGGGAGTAGTAAGGTGTGCTACAAGCGGTGAGGGTATCGGATTATAAGTTCAGTGTTGATGGCTGCTTGCAGCGGGGACATCATGGCGGTACCGGAGGTATGATTGGTCTAGTTGTTAAACCCGATACTGGTACCAGGTAGGAGTGTGTGCCGAGTGGTGGATATGCATTCTGTGGTGCTAGTCGAAGCCTAATTATTGTTTGTGAAGGAGGCGAGACTGGCTATTCTCCCGGTAGAGAATACCCTCTGTTGGGCAGACTGGCAGAATTATCTCGGAGCAGTATCTATTCTGACGCCGCTCGTGGTTAAACCAAGAATTGTTCAGGGATTGACGGTGCAGACGTGGGTGAGCGAAGCGTGCTGATCTCAATCGGATCGTGTTGCTGGCGGGTAGGGGTATGTTGAGAGTCGCCGGGCGAGTCGTTAATCGAGAGTCGCAGGGGTGTCACGAAATTTGCCAGAGTCGCCGGGGTGTCGTGAAATTCGCCAGGGCCGCCGGGGGTCGTGAAATCTGACGGAATTTACATCTCGACGTCCGACAGAGTGAGTGCACTCAGAGTCTGCTTGTGGATACTGGTGACGCGTTAGTGCCGGAGTAGTGGTATTCAAGCGAAGACTGTCGACGGTGCGGATAGTAACGAGAAACAGTGTGTGCATGAAAATTGCCGGAAGTTTGTGAGTCTCTGTGAAGAAGAACACACATACAAGCACGATAATATTATTGTTGATCGGAAGTTGGCGTGTACTGTATCACGGGATGTCAAAGTACAACACGAGCAGGAAGATGGCGCTCATGGCTACCGACAGCACGACAATCAGGACACCCCCACTGCAGGGATCGTTGGCGGCTTACACTAGTGGATATCAGTATACCTTGTCTAGGATAAGTACAAGTGCTGGGTGTGATTGACATACACCGACGTGTCTACGACTGAGCAAGGCTAGCAGCATTTAGACGGCAACGAGCTGCCGAGCGGTGAGCTTGATCCGATTCGGGGAGTTGATCCTACAAATGGCGGACTGCTCATTTTAAGCACCAAAGCAACTGGCATTGGGTGGTGAATATGTTGCTGTTGAAAACTGTGATCTGGATCGTAACGAAGATAGGGTGCAGCAGTAGTTTTCAGCGACAGAAGTTCAAGGCGGGGAACAGGACTTGTGTTCACCAGCTCGACATTTGTTTATCGAAAGAAACATGACTCGGCAAGGTCATGTATGCTGAAGACGGGTATTAGCCGAAGAGCAACGGAACGATTGCTGCTTACGGCAACGTTTGAAGCGGATGTATTGGGCGTGATAATGTTGGTCGTACTGCTGATGGTACTTTACACGATGTACGTACCGGCGCTGGATAAAAAGGCGTTGCGTTGGTGAGCACATGCTCTCAGCGGGAGTTTGCGGATCCATGTGATGCAACTCGAGTACTTGTAGGACTGATCGCGTGCGGTTGTTTGTGACGAAGTGCGCTCAGATTCTGCAGCGGGCTCCGTAAATCGATTGGCTTTGTTCCCCTCTTAGGGCGGGTCTTAACCACTGCCATGGCATGCCATGCCATGGCACGTGGCTTCCCTGCGATGGCACCATGGCACCGAGTCGATAATAATGAACATTTGCCATAACGTGCCATACGAATATTTACAAAAAGAAAATTTCCAAGAACCATGGAAGACGAGAGCAACATTTATTGAACTTGTGGAATTGAAAACGTTAACAGGGATGCCGAAAATCCAATAAGTATCGATTTTTCACCTCGACGCCAACTAAATATTTATAGAACGACTATCAGCAGCAATAAATAATTGAAATACCATGGTAAGACAAATAAAATATTGATTGATCAGCCACAGCATGCATGCAACAACCCGGAGACGTTGGCTCTACACCTACTGATCCAGTAAATGACGGAAATGTACTCTTGAGTCAGATAGATTATTGTATTTTCTCGACAAAATGCAAAATCAATTACCGTTTTCGCCAGTAAGATAATACTGATCGCTATATTTATTTTTCGGCATCCTTGGCAGTCAATGCGCTCGCGTTGACGGCACTTTCGGCGCATGTCGACGGGGAGCGCCACGAGGAGCACCAGCAGTAGCAGCAGCACGAGGAAGGCGGGGAGCTTGATCTCCATGGGCGAGAGCGAAACTTGACGTCGGAGGGGGCGGTACGAGTGTGTGTGGGGGGGGTGAAAATTGAAAATTTGAGTTTTACTGGGATATTTGTGAGTGTGGCACGGTGGCATTCGCAACTTTTGTGGCATCATGGTTTTGCCATGGATGGCATTACTACCCTATCCCTAAATTCGGCGGGCCAATCAGATTGCGGCGAGTTATGCCATGGCATGGCATGGCAGTGGTTAAGACCGGCCCTTAGCCTTACAGGAGATCTGTCAGCAGCTGATGGTTGCTTCTACGGTGAGTAGCTCGGAGCACGTACCCAAGACGCCAGTCAGCACGTGGAGTCTCAGCTCTTAGCCCAAGGCTACTACGGTGCCTACGCGAGTCGTCTCGACTACGTCGTGTATTTGGAGCTAAGTCCGCATTAGCTCAGCTGTTCTGAATTGGCCCCTCTGGAGCACGCTGTTTGCAATGGAGTCTGAGCGACGACGCCTTGAAGCCACTGAGTCTGGACGTCTGTGGGCTACGTATGACTGAGCTTACCACGAGTCAGTGGATACTTGCTGATCTCAATAGCGGTGAGTCCGATGTTACTCACTCTCGGCCCGAAGCAGTTGAGCGATCCTGATGTGCTGGAAGTCTGTGAGTCACGTATAGCTGAGCTCGCCCGGCTTCGATGCCTGTTCGCTGAGCTCAGAAGTGGTGATGCCAAAGGTATCTGCGCTCAGCTTGAGGTGCCCAGGTCGAGGATGGCCGAGCTTCAGCAACATCAGCAGTGCTTCACTGAGCTCAGAAGTCATGGTCTTGAAGATGGTGAGTCTCAGCGGAGAAGTGTCTGGCTTAATCACGATAGGGTTCAGCTGTCGCAGAGGTGTGCAGACGAGCTCAGCAAGTCACCTTGAGTTTCAACGAGCAGCTCGGATGCTCAGCGGAGTGATTGCTAAGCTCATGGTGGTTCAGAAGTTCCCCAGGTTCAAAATTGTCCAGATTTAGAGGACACTCTGAGACCAAGCAAAGCTCAGAGATGATTCCCTGAATCTCAGGAGGCTCAGTGTTGTGGAGTTGGACACTTGAGGACACTTCACGTTCCGGTCCAGTGGAGGCTCAGAGACTCAGAGGCTCAGATTGACATGGGCGATGAGGCGTTGGGAACAGTCGCTGCGAAGAGAGGGTCATCAAGTGATTGCTGATCAGAAATCAGGTTCGACATACGGCTGAACCCAGATGACGCACTGTCGCATCACCGTGACGCACACCTCTCAGCCAATCACAGACCTGGGAAGTGGCGTAATCAGGGGTTGGTCGACATGTGATCAGGAGAGTACTGACCACCACGCGCGACTCTAACGCGACCCGTCCAATCATCAAGCCCGGTCTCACGTGGAAGTGCTGCGCGCCGTTTGTTTGCGAGCCACTATCACTTTGAAGCTCCGTTCGACACAAGCCTGCAGGCCGCGCGCAAGACGATCTTTCCACCGCTCGCCGTATAATCTTTCTGTATTTGTTTGGGTGCGCTCCGAAGGAAGCCGAGCGCCCCCCCCCCCCCCTTGATAGGTCTTTGTTTGCATGTGTAAAGTATTAATCAGAATCGAATTTGTCCCGAAGGCTGCAGTGCTAAGTGTGTTGCTGTGGAAGAGGGTGTCTCGGGAGACTCCAACCAAAACTCAAGCCCCATATAGACATTGTGGGTGTGCCTCGGTGTGAAGGGGTACTCATTTGGCTATTTCATTTCATTACATGTCGATAGGTCGAACTAGGCGACTGCACTGAGCGTTTATTTCATATTTTCGGGTAGAAGGTGATCTACTCTGAGGTTTCGGCAGAGCAGCATCTGGGATAGTGGTTCTCAGTACTGTTGGAAGAAATCGTGTGGCGCTGAGCCTGGGATAGTGGTTCTCAGATCAGCCGTTTCGTCTACGTCAAGACGTGGTGCGCGGAAGTCCCAGGGCGCAGAGGCGAGAACCCTGGATCAAGACAGGCTCATCCCGAGCCAACTCTCGGAGCCACCCTAGGTCGGGGGGGGGCGAGTGAAAACCTGTGTACGCGGCTCTCAGCTGGAGCCGCCTGGAGGAAGAGGAAAAGCAAGGAGGACTGGGTCTGCCGTCTCGGAAGAAGCAGACAAGTGCGTGTGGAGTCGTGTCTACATAAGGAAACCCCCGGGGCAAATCGCGTCAAGACACGTGCGAGCGAAGGCCTGTTGAGCGGGGAGTCGATTTTGTTTGGAGGACTTCCACGGACGACTGGACAAGGAACAAGTGGACGTGGTTGGCTGACGGCTGGGCCCAAAGCGTAGCCCCAGCAAGAACCGTCAAGGGGATCGCAAGGGAGGCGCACACGCCGCGTCAAGCCAAGAGTCCTAGTTCGGAGGTGTCACTGAGTCTTCGTCGGGTCCAGCTGAGGTTATTCAGCTGAGACTCTGAGACTCTAAGACCCCCTGAGCTTAGGCTTAAGGTTTGCTGATTCAAGTTTAGCTCAAGGTATATTCTCGACGCTGGGAAGTTGCCCGCACCTCACCACATGTTGTTGCAGAACATTGCCCGGCAACGGAATCAGCGCACAAGCGATGGTTTTTTGGCACGAATGCGGAAATACGACACGGCCGTAGCATTTGATGTGCAAGAATGGGATCAATATCAGAAGAATTCCCCACGTAGCGATGTTGATATGGTATGGCCGACGAACGTGAGTTCCGGGGGAGTCAGAGGATACGAATTGGTCATGAACTCAAGCTCTTTGGACTGAAGGTCAAATGCGACGGATGTGCTGTACGAATTTACGCAGTACACGGGGTGACACTGGATCAACACGCGCTGTGTTGACGCGTACGCCATCTCTACGGAAGTTTTGCGTCCACGAGATGTATCTCAAGACTGGTGACAATGGTCGATATTGTGCACTCGTGGATGCGTCACTACGCAAAATCATCCTAACAAGCGAGCTTGCGTTCAGGGGGAGTATGAGGACTTCCAGTAGAAGATCCAAGAAATATGAACGCAAGCTAACTACAAGACTCTTCCTGTCATTCGGGCAGGTTGGGATCGACATGTTGACTATCCGATGGATGGTAACTGGTCAATGGTTTTTTTATGTCTGCGGACTTTCCTTCTCGTACTGCGATTGAGTAGTACGTATGACATTGAAAGATAACGAATCACTTTGGAATATGACACCCACCACACAAGTCATCGTGTTCACAGCATAACTCTAGTTCTACCAGGCCAGCAGCAACCTCTACGAGGCTGCACCCCTGCTTAAAAGCTGCTATGTGTCTATGATATCTTGTTGTGGGTCGAGCTATTGATATGTGCGATCTTGATGCTGCAGTTTTTTAAAGCCTACCAAAATCGTGGGTTATTCGCACATCTATTTTAAAAAAGGATGTGCGAATCGCCAACGATTTTGGTAAGTTACAATTTTTCTAGGTCTCTAACAAGGTGATGATATCACTTACAGCCGCAGCGAGTCCACGACTTCAAGCTGCTGTGGCTGTGCTGACTAACAGGTTGGCATTGGCCTTAAGGTCGATGCTATGCGGATAATTATCGCAACCGGCCACAAATGCATGACATTTTTCCCGACCGGCCCACTTTGAGTTTCATATGGGACAGGGCGGATTGTGAAGTATCTTTTGAGACCCCAGTTGGGCAGGCCGCGTTTGACAGACAAGAAGCACAGGTGGAGACGCAAAGAAGCTGGAGCAGATTCGCGTCCGATAAAACCAGCAGCTAAACTCGCTGGCGATTGTTGGTTCTTGAACTTCAGTACTAACATACGAATTTTGCTGCTGCACCAGCTTAAGAGGGCAGCTTCCTACGATGTAAATACCTGGGTGGACATCATCTTCCGTGTTGCCTTTGGATTGTTTTGGACATTTTGCTGCGTTATGGCCCTCGGCTTTACCGCAGCGCTCGCAAATGTACTTTTGTCGTTTTTTCTTCTCTTCGGCTCAAATTTCAGTGCTGAAATGCTCGTGCATTTTAGCGACCAGGGCAGCTCTGTCGCCTTGTAAGGCTGCATTTGTCTGGGGTGGTCGCGTCGTCGAGGATACCTTTGACTCTCCTCTAGATGGAATTCTTTTTTCACGCGACGCTACATCACGCCGTGGACGTTGCACCGCACCACCAGCTTGATGATACAGTGGTGGGGGCTGGATATTGCTGTCAGGCAACAGGGCCGCCACGAAAGGAAGGCTTATCGCAACATGCTGGAAAGCTTGAACGTACGCTGTCACCGTATAGGCGCGGTGATAATACTGAAATGCCCCCGCAGTTGACGTGCGAACGCCACTCTGGTTGTACACAGCCGCAATGGCGTGACGACACTGAAGCTGTAAATGTTGTCGATCAGCGCACCGCGTACAAGTTCCATCTAGCAGATTCACTGAAAACGTCCGCGCCTGCCTATTTTCTTTGCCACCATGCATTGGCGCGACTGACTTAATGTCGTCAAAGTCTGAATCATCCAAACTTGTCACCAGGTCGTCTACAAAGTGCATGAAGTCTGAGCTTTTCCGTACAGTGCAACCGGCAGCTCCCCATACTTGTTTGTCGAACATCGAATTTGCGCGAGGTGACACTGTGCGGTTTGCAGCTGTCCATTTAGTTCCGTTCTCTTTTTTTCGACTAGAGTATCTACTGCCATGTTACAGAACAGTACGAGAGCACTAAACACTTGACAATCTCGGACACCACTCAACAGCAGCGCACTGTTCTGCCCCTCTACTGCGCTCGTGGTTCTTCCAGTAAATAACGGGCATGACGCACCATACGCCTTTGCTGTTTTCCATTCATCTGTGACAGCGGACGTCTCTTCCTGCGTAAGTGGACAATTGCCAAATTTTGGCCAGGATGTGGGATGTATCTCGCGCAAATACTCCGCAACCGACTGGCTCTGCAGTCGGCCATGTAGTGTTCGAGTCCGTTCAGCAGGAAACTGATCCTGGATGTCGGCGATGACCTCTTCATAATCGACTAAGGTCGTTGTGCTTTGCAGACGAAATACTTCTTGATGTGATCAATGTTGGGATCAACGGAGCGGAAATGGCTACATACCTTCCCAAAAATATGCATTGCACAGAACTTGAGATTTAGAGATATTCCACGAGCCTCCAATCGTACTTGCGCGTCACGTTGCTTCCCTCTGTCCGTAAATACTGGTCGATTATTAAGCTTGATTCCGGCCGCAGGGCAATTCGCAAAACCCACTCAAAGTTGTCCGTAGTTTCGTTATGGACAAATGCAATTGCGACGGGGATGTTAGACCAGTTGCCATCTATTCCAACGACCAGCACACACACGCCATTGTAATGTTCACTCTTCATGTGTGTCCCATCCCATTCCAGCACGGGTACCCAGTTGTCTTGGGCTGCCACCAGAGAACTAATCGAAAGAAATACTCGAAAAAACGGCATTTGCTGTCAAGTTGACAACACACCCTCGATCCAGGGTTTTGCCGCTCGAATGAGCGCAGAAAAGGTGGAAGCTTGTCATATCTGCCCTCTTCTGCAGCCAACATCTTTTTCGCACGAGAAATTGCCTTGTAAAGTGTGATCGACATTCACATTGTCCACTTCTTTCAACGCAGAGGCTACACGCACACGGGCGCTACTGAGACCCTTCACCAACGCGCTTTTGAATCCAGGTAGTTCCACGAGTAATTCAGAAGAACACTCGCCGACGGAATCGCAGCTTGGAGAGTGTAGTAGGTTCAGGGAGCTCACGCACCAAGCGTTTGGAGGCCAGAAGGCGAGTTTAGTATTGGTGCGCTTTGTGGACCATTTTTTAGTTAACGATACCTGCCAGCCACACATATTCGACTTGCAAACCCAAATATTCTTGTGGCCAGAATGAGTTTTCTGCTTGATCGACTTGTTCTCGTTGAAGGCATAAGCCTTCAAAAACGCAGTTCCCGCTGGTGCCGATGCAAGCATGTCGCGCTCATTGACCGTTTGCCGTCCGAACTTCGCCAGAAGGTTCACCTTACCAGTTTCAATGTTTGTTGAGAAGTGTATATGAATTCATAGTTCGCGGACGAAACCCCTTTGCCGACCAGAATCGCTATTTTAAAGAGGTATATGCCACAACTTCAATAAAATGTTTAATAGCCAATCATATCCGTCCTGTACTCAAAGTGGGCCGGTCGGGAAAAATGTGATGTATTTGTGGGCCGGTCGGGAAAAATGTGATGTATTTGTGGCCGGTGGTGATAATAATCCAGGCTGTGCTGCTCGGGCGAAAATAACGGGCATGACGCACCATACGCCTTTGCTGTTTTCCATTCATCTGTGACAGCGGACGTCTCTTCCTGCGTAAGTGGACAATTGCCAAATTTTGGCCAGGATGTGGGATGTATCTCGCGCAAATACTCCGCAACCGACTGGCTCTGCAGTCGGCCATGTAGTGTTCGAGTCCGTTCAGCAGGAAACTGATCCTGGATGTCGGCGATGACCTCTTCATAATCGACTAAGGTCGTTGTGCTTTGCAGACGAAATACTTCTTGATGTGATCAATGTTGGGATCAACGGAGCGGAAATGGCTACATACCTTCCCAAAAATATGCATTGCACAGAACTTGAGATTTAGAGATATTCCACGAGCCTCCAATCGTACTTGCGCGTCACGTTGCTTCCCTCTGTCCGTAAATACTGGTCGATTATTAAGCTTGATTCCGGCCGCAGGGCAATTCGCAAAACCCACTCAAAGTTGTCCGTAGTTTCGTTATGGACAAATGCAATTGCGACGGGGATGTTAGACCAGTTGCCATCTATTCCAACGACCAGCACACACACGCCATTGTAATGTTCACTCTTCATGTGTGTCCCATCACATTCCAGCACGGGTACCCAGTTGTCTTGGGCTGCCACCAGAGAACCAATCGAAAGAAATACTCGAAAAAACGGCATTTGCTGTCAAGTTGACAACACACCCTCGATCCAGGGTTTTGCCGCTCGAATGAGCGCAGAAAAGGTGGAAGCTTGTCATATCTGCCCTCTTCTGCAGCCAACATCTTTTTCGCACGAGAAATTGCCTTGTAAAGTGTGATCGACATTCACATTGTCCACTTCTTTCAACGCAGAGGCTACACGCACACGGGCGCTACTGAGACCCTTCACCAACGCGCTTTTGAATCCAGGTAGTTCCACGAGTAATTCAGAAGAACACTCGCCGACGGAATCGCAGCTTGGAGAGTGTAGTAGGTTCAGGGAGCTCACGCACCAAGCGTTTGGAGGCCAGAAGGCGAGTTTAGTATTGGTGCGCTTTGTGGACCATTTTTTAGTTAACGATACCTGCCAGCCACACATATTCGACTTGCAAACCCAAATATTCTTGTGGCCAGAATGAGTTTTCTGCTTGATCGACTTGTTCTCGTTGAAGGCATAAGCCTTCAAAAACGCAGTTCCCGCTGGTGCCGATGCAAGCATGTCGCGCTCATTGACCGTTTGCCGTCCGAACTTCGCCAGAAGGTTCACCTTACCAGTTTCAATGTTTGTTGAGAAGTGTATATGAATTCATAGTTCGCGGACGAAACCCCTTTGCCGACCAGAATCGCTATTTTAAAGAGGTATATGCCACAACTTCAATAAAATGTTTAATAGCCAATCATATCCGTCCTGTACTCAAAGTGGGCCGGTCGGGAAAAATGTGATGTATTTGTGGGCCGGTCGGGAAAAATGTGATGTATTTGTGGCCGGTGGTGATAATAATCCAGGCTGTGCTGCTCGGGCGAAAATAACGGGCATGACGCACCATACGCCTTTGCTGTTTTCCATTCATCTGTGACAGCGGACGTCTCTTCCTGCGTAAGTGGACAATTGCCAAATTTTGGCCAGGATGTGGGATGTATCTCGCGCAAATACTCCGCAACCGACTGGCTCTGCAGTCGGCCATGTAGTGTTCGAGTCCGTTCAGCAGGAAACTGATCCTGGATGTCGGCGATGACCTCTTCATAATCGACTAAGGTCGTTGTGCTTTGCAGACGAAATACTTCTTGATGTGATCAATGTTGGGATCAACGGAGCGGAAATGGCTACATACCTTCCCAAAAATATGCATTGCACAGAACTTGAGATTTAGAGATATTCCACGAGCCTCCAATCGTACTTGCGCGTCACGTTGCTTCCCTCTGTCCGTAAATACTGGTCGATTATTAAGCTTGATTCCGGCCGCAGGGCAATTCGCAAAACCCACTCAAAGTTGTCCGTAGTTTCGTTATGGACAAATGCAATTGCGACGGGGATGTTAGACCAGTTGCCATCTATTCCAACGACCAGTACACACACGCCATTGTAATGTTCACTCTTCATGTGTGTCCCATCACATTCCAGCACGGGTACCCAGTTGTCTTGGGCTGCCACCAGAGAACCAATCGAAAGAAATACTCGAAAAAACGGCATTTGCTGTCAAGTTGACAACACACCCTCGATCCAGGGTTTTGCCGCTCGAATGAGCGCAGAAAAGGTGGAAGCTTGTCATATCTGCCCTCTTCTGCAGCCAACATCTTTTTCGCACGAGAAATTGCCTTGTAAAGTGTGATCGACATTCACATTGTCCACTTCTTTCAACGCAGAGGCTACACGCACACGGGCGCTACTGAGACCCTTCACCAACGCGCTTTTGAATCCAGGTAGTTCCACGAGTAATTCAGAAGAACACTCGCCGACGGAATCGCAGCTTGGAGAGTGTAGTAGGTTCAGGGAGCTCACGCACCAAGCGTTTGGAGGCCAGAAGGCGAGTTTAGTATTGGTGCGCTTTGTGGACCATTTTTTAGTTAACGATACCTGCCAGCCACACATATTCGACTTGCAAACCCAAATATTCTTGTGGCCAGAATGAGTTTTCTGCTTGATCGACTTGATCTCGTTGAAGGCATAAGCCTTCAAAAACGCAGTTCCCGCTGGTGCCGATGCAAGCATGTCGCGCTCATTGACCGTTTGCCGTCCGAACTTCGCCAGAAGGTTCACCTTACCAGTTTCAATGTTTGTTGAGAAGTGTATATGAATTCATAGTTCGCGGACGAAACCCCTTTGCCGACCAGAACCGCTATTTTAAAGAGGTATATGCCACAACTTCAATAAAATGTTTAATAGCCAATCATATCCGTCCTGTACTCAAAGTGGGCCGGTCGGGAAAAATGTGATGTATTTGTGGGCCGGTCGGGAAAAATGTGATGTATTTGTGGCCGGTGGTGATAATAATCCAGGCTGTGCTGCTCGGGCGAAAATAACGGGCATGACGCACCATACGCCTTTGCTGTTTTCCATTCATCTGTGACAGCGGACGTCTCTTCCTGCGTAAGTGGACAATTGCCAAATTTTGGCCAGGATGTGGGATGTATCTCGCGCAAATACTCCGCAACCGACTGGCTCTGCAGTCGGCCATGTAGTGTTCGAGTCCGTTCAGCAGGAAACTGATCCTGGATGTCGGCGATGACCTCTTCATAATCGACTAAGGTCGTTGTGCTTTGCAGACGAAATACTTCTTGATGTGATCAATGTTGGGATCAACGGAGCGGAAATGGCTACATACCTTCCCAAAAATATGCATTGCACAGAACTTGAGATTTAGAGATATTCCACGAGCCTCCAATCGTACTTGCGCGTCACGTTGCTTCCCTCTGTCCGTAAATACTGGTCGATTATTAAGCTTGATTCCGGCCGCAGGGCAATTCGCAAAACCCACTCAAAGTTGTCCGTAGTTTCGTTATGGACAAATGCAATTGCGACGGGGATGTTAGACCAGTTGCCATCTATTCCAACGACCAGCACACACACGCCATTGTAATGTTCACTCTTCATGTGTGTCCCATCACATTCCAGCACGGGTACCCAGTTGTCTTGGGCTGCCACCAGAGAACCAATCGAAAGAAATACTCGAAAAAACGGCATTTGCTGTCAAGTTGACAACACACCCTCGATCCAGGGTTTTGCCGCTCGAATGAGCGCAGAAAAGGTGGAAGCTTGTCATATCTGCCCTCTTCTGCAGCCAACATCTTTTTCGCACGAGAAATTGCCTTGTAAAGTGTGATCGACATTCACATTGTCCACTTCTTTCAACGCAGAGGCTACACGCACACGGGCGCTACTGAGACCCTTCACCAACGCGCTTTTGAATCCAGGTAGTTCCACGAGTAATTCAGAAGAACACTCGCCGACGGAATCGCAGCTTGGAGAGTGTAGTAGGTTCAGGGAGCTCACGCACCAAGCGTTTGGAGGCCAGAAGGCGAGTTTAGTATTGGTGCGCTTTGTGGACCATTTTTTAGTTAACGATACCTGCCAGCCACACATATTCGACTTGCAAACCCAAATATTCTTGTGGCCAGAATGAGTTTTCTGCTTGATCGACTTGTTCTCGTTGAAGGCATAAGCCTTCAAAAACGCAGTTCCCGCTGGTGCCGATGCAAGCATGTCGCGCTCATTGACCGTTTGCCGTCCGAACTTCGCCAGAAGGTTCACCTTACCAGTTTCAATGTTTGTTGAGAAGTGTATATGAATTCATAGTTCGCGGACGAAACCCCTTTGCCGACCAGAACCGCTATTTTAAAGAGGTATATGCCACAACTTCAATAAAATGTTTAATAGCCAATCATATCCGTCCTGTACTCAAAGTGGGCCGGTCGGGAAAAATGTGATGTATTTGTGGGCCGGTCGGGAAAAATGTGATGTATTTGTGGCCGGTGGTGATAATAATCCAGGCTGTGCTGCTCGGGCGAAAATAACGGGCATGACGCACCATACGCCTTTGCTGTTTTCCATTCATCTGTGACAGCGGACGTCTCTTCCTGCGTAAGTGGACAATTGCCAAATTTTGGCCAGGATGTGGGATGTATCTCGCGCAAATACTCCGCAACCGACTGGCTCTGCAGTCGGCCATGTAGTGTTCGAGTCCGTTCAGCAGGAAACTGATCCTGGATGTCGGCGATGACCTCTTCATAATCGACTAAGGTCGTTGTGCTTTGCAGACGAAATACTTCTTGATGTGATCAATGTTGGGATCAACGGAGCGGAAATGGCTACATACCTTCCCAAAAATATGCATTGCACAGAACTTGAGATTTAGAGATATTCCACGAGCCTCCAATCGTACTTGCGCGTCACGTTGCTTCCCTCTGTCCGTAAATACTGGTCGATTATTAAGCTTGATTCCGGCCTCAAGGCAATTCGCAAAACCCACTCAAAGTTGTCCGTAGTTTCGTTATGGACAAATGCAATTGCGACGGGGATGTTAGACCAGTTGCCATCTATTCCAACGACCAGCACACACACGCCATTGTAATGTTCACTCTTCATGTGTGTCCCATCACATTCCAGCACGGGTACCCAGTTGTCTTGGGCTGCCACCAGAGAACCAATCGAAAGAAATACTCGAAAAAACGGCATTTGCTGTCAAGTTGACAACACACCCTCGATCCAGGGTTTTGCCGCTCGAATGAGCGCAGAAAAGGTGGAAGCTTGTCATATCTGCCCTCTTCTGCAGCCAACATCTTTTTCGCACGAGAAATTGCCTTGTAAAGTGTGATCGACATTCACATTGTCCACTTCTTTCAACGCAGAGGCTACACGCACACGGGCGCTACTGAGACCCTTCACCAACGCGCTTTTGAATCCAGGTAGTTCCACGAGTAATTCAGAAGAACACTCGCCGACGGAATCGCAGCTTGGAGAGTGTAGTAGGTTCAGGGAGCTCACGCACCAAGCGTTTGGAGGCCAGAAGGCGAGTTTAGTATTGGTGCGCTTTGTGGACCATTTTTTAGTTAACGATACCTGCCAGCCACACATATTCGACTTGCAAACCCAAATATTCTTGTGGCCAGAATGAGTTTTCTGCTTGATCGACTTGTTCTCGTTGAAGGCATAAGCCTTCAAAAACGCAGTTCCCGCTGGTGCCGATGCAAGCATGTCGCGCTCATTGACCGTTTGCCGTCCGAACTTCGCCAGAAGGTTCACCTTACCAGTTTCAATGTTTGTTGAGAAGTGTATATGAATTCATAGTTCGCGGACGAAACCCCTTTGCCGACCAGAACCGCTATTTTAAAGAGGTATATGCCACAACTTCAATAAAATGTTTAATAGCCAATCATATCCGTCCTGTACTCAAAGTGGGCCGGTCGGGAAAAATGTGATGTATTTGTGGCCGGTGGTGATAATAATCCAGGCTGTGCTGCTCGGGCGGTAGAGTAGATAAATCATTTCATTTATCAAGGTTATACTTGGTTTCACCGTTAGATAATATTGAATGTGAAAGTAATTATTTATTTTTACCGGATACTATCTATCATGGGTAGTTTGTCCTAATGTTGAGTGTATGAGTCAACATACCATTCTAATAGCTTTACGATAGAGGTTATTATATAACGCGGGTGTAACATATGTAATTCACGCACAACTAACATCGGATTAGAGAAGATATGCGCTATGTGAGTATTACATAGCCCCCCATTGGACTGGACTCTGGATACATGTACTAGAGGGTTGGGCTGGTAGCGCTGGTCATACATAATATAATATAATAATATATAATTTAATGTAATATAGTATAGTATAATATTACTATATAATATATTTCGGGCTTGATTGCCGTCCATCTTGTCTTGTGGCGAGCTTGGTCTGCAGCTTGTCACCACGCTCTTCAGCCTCCTTGGCGAGGTTGCACGTGTAAGCCGACACAGCGGATGCCCTTGGCAATGACACCCTCTTTATACAGCACAAACTTATTGGCCTCCTTGGTGATTTTCAGGTGGGTACCACCGCAGAAATCGAAAGCACCTGCCGTAGCGCCGACCCCGACTCGTGCCCCAACTAGTACGCCGACTCCGACTTCGAGCCCATGCACGACGACGAAAGCGCCAGTCGTAGCACCGACCCCGACTCCATCTGCGACGACAAAAGCTCCGCTTGTGGCAGCGGCGACGAAAGCGCCGATTGTGCTACCGATCCCGACTCCTTCGAAAGCGCCGATCGTGGCTCCGACGCCGACTCCTTGTGCGACTACCAAAGCACTTCCCGTAGCACCGACTCCTACTCGTTCTGCGACGACTGGTGCCCCAACTAGTACGCCGACTTCGACTTCGACTTCGACCCCGACCCCGACTCCTTGCGCGACTACCAAAGCACCTGCCGTAGCGCCGACCCCGACTTCCACGTCCACCTTGAAGTTGGCGCCGCTCAGCACACCCGCGTCGTAGATCTGACCACCAGCCTGGGCGTAGTCCTAAACCATAGTCTTGTCAAGGATGACACCCACGCGCTCGAAGTCACCAGCCTTCGCCTCATCCACGAAGTCCGAGCTGGGTTCCGCCGTTGTGAAGATGGCGACGACCTTCGCCGAGACTAGATACTGCGGCTGCGAAATGTACTGTCGATCGCGGAACCACCCACGGATTTCCAAGGAACTCTCCGTAGAGAGGGTTCCCGGAATGTTACGGTACCCTCACGTCGGCCCTGACCCAGTTCGACTCGAACTTCGAGTCGTGAGCTGCTCTCTGGATCTGATCCGCCCAAGTCTCCTGGATTCCACCTGATTTCACTCAAACTCAGTATAGCCTCTGTAGAGATCGGACATGATAGCTCAGGATAGCCGCTAAGCACGAGACCCCGCGGGCTCAGTTCATTCTTACTTTTGCCGCCTAAGAATCACCCGCCCCAAGCGCGGCGGAGTCCGTGACAGTTAATTAACTATTAAGCGAACACTGCCGTCAGCGATGGAGTCGAGTCACTCCGACGATCGCCCCCACCAGCGTCCGCGCTTCAACCCCGAGGGAACAGCATGGGACATGCCGAACAACCAAGGTCAAGCCCAGCCCCAAGGAACGAACCAGACGCCCCCAGAACCAGCTCAACCAGGCCAGTCAGCGCCTGGGACCAGCTCCGAGTTCGGTGGGCCAAGCCCAGCCTCTTCAGCAGGCTTCGCGGCCGCGCAATCATCCGGACAGGCACCCGCCATAACCGACACGCTATCGCAAATGCTGCAGGTGACGATGCAAATGTCCCAGCAGCAAACGGCATTCATGGGCCAGGTAATGGCTCAGACGGCCCAAATGCAACACCAGATCCTCCAAACCAGACCAAGGGACCCCCACAAGCGAGGGGATCCACCTTCCTTTAAAGGCAAGGACAACGAGGATTTGGAGCTTTTTCTCTTCAGCACCGAGCAATACTACGCTGACTTCATGGCCGCCATGCATGAAGACTCGCCCGAATTCACGGACATGATATTCGGCAATCTCGGTGTCGACGCCCAATCGTGGTTCCGCGAGTTCAAGCTCTCCATAGGCTCGCGCCCGATCACGTGGCAGCTCTTCAAGGAGCGCATCCGCGCCAGGTTTCGCGACAAGGACCACAAGTTCAAGACACTGACGAAACTGTACGAACTCAAGCCGGGCAAGTCCCAGCAAGAGTACACGTCAAGCTTCCTGAACCTCCTATCGCAGCTGGACACGGAACTGCCAGAAATCGTGAAACGCTGGTTCTATCAGCAACAACTGCGCGCGGAGACAAGCGCGTACATCTCTCAAAACATCCCTCAGACGCTCGAACATGCTGGCTCAGCGCTTCGAGGATGCTAAGCCAAGTGCTGTGAAGAACCCTGCCAAAGAGCACCCTAAGCAGCAGCAACAAGGCAGCACGGCCAACAAGTCCCAAACTGGCAACAGAACCTCGGAGAGTAACAAGTTCTGCGACTATTGCAAGCGTAGAAACCACACCGAGAGTGAGTGCCGTACGAAGGCCCGAGCGGAAGCGAAGGCCGGGGACTCGCCAAAAAACGGCAAAGCTCGGTAGGGTGGCAACCTATCGAGCTTAATCCAGCAGGTGACGATTGCAGTCCGCTGCCTGCTGAGCCACAGCCCCGTGGTAAGCGCCGACGACGCGGCCGAGCTCGTCTCGCCTATCACAAGGGGCAATTGTACTGCTATTTGAGTCACGTCGCGCAGATAGATGACCGCAAGGTCCACTGCTTCGTCGACAGTGGATCCTCCTTCAACGCCATTTCTCCCAACCTCGCCGACAAGCTCAACCTCACTGTGGAATTGCGCTCTAAGCCACTCACCGTGAACCTCGGGAATGACCAGCAGGTCACAATTCCTCGCCGGGTTGCGTCTGTGGATTTGGTGATGGATGGATTCCCTGCGTATCATACCAGCGTATACGTCATGCCCATCCCCGAGGGTAAAGACGTGCTACTAGGCTGGCCGTGGCTGGAGACCGTCAACCCGGTTATTGACTGGGCCCAGAAGACAATCGAATGCCGCGGCAACAAAGCCTCAAGCAACGCGTTCAAGCCATGTCTCCGACAGTCGCCTGCTCCTATTATTGCGGGAGCCCGACGGCCCCGACGTCGCAAGCCCCCGGACGACGAAGCTCTTCTTCGATTCTATAGTCAGCATGAATACGAAGCTCGCACCGGATCGACACGCATCGTCGCTGCTCAGCGTTTGAAGCACCTGCTTCGTGAGACCGACAACGCGTTTTGTTTCCTGATCAGCCATGAGGCTGACACTGGCAAAGCGGAGCGACAGAAGGCGCAGGACTGGGACGCGCTCAAGGGTCACCCTGATGAATCCCTCCTACTCCGGTACAAAGGGGTGGTCTTTCGAGCCCAGCTGCCGCCGGTCCCGCCAACGCGGACGTATGACGTCAAAGCCGAAGTCGAGCTCGCTGACGATGTTCCCGTTGTTCGCAAGCAATTCCGGTTGAGCGAAGAGATGAAGCGCGCGATTCGAGGATGGACAGATGAAATGATCAGCGCCGGTATTATCCGCCCATCGAAGTCTCCCTACTCGGCGCCAACTTTTTGCGTTAAGAAGGCTGTAGGATGGCGCATTGTGCATGACTTCCGCGGCATCAATGCGAAAATCAAGATTCCGGCAACACCCGTGCCTCGCAAAGAAGACATTTACGACGCAATGCGCCATGGCAAGCTGTTTTCGGCGATGGACCTGCTTTGGGGTTTTTTCCAGGTACGACTTCGCGAACAAGACATCCCCTACACTGCCTTTTCGACACCCGATGGTCTCTTTGAGTACCTTGTGACGCCAATGGGTCTGTCGTGTAGCCCGGCGGCGTTCAACCAGCTCATGCAACGCGTTTTCGCTGACCAGAGAGCGTTCTGCAAAGCTTACTTCGACGACCTGTTTGTCTTCACGCCGAGCGACTCCATGGAAGAGCACCTCGCTGCACTGGAGAAGGTTTTGGAACGGTGTAAGGATGAGCAATTGTATATCAAGCTCTCGAAGTGTACGTTTTGCGCCAGCGAAATTCCTTGCATGGGCGATTTCATCGGCGCCGACGGTATCCGCATCGACCCCGATAAGATAAGCATCATCAAGAACTACCCACTCCCGAAGACGAAGCGCGAGCTCCAGTCGTTCCTGGGCACGTGCGTGTATGTGCTGAAATACTGTCCAGGATTTGCGGAGCTCACGGCGCCACTGACCGAGTTGCTCAAGGGCAAGACTCGTAACGAGAAAATCGCTATGGAAGCGCAACATCAAGAGTGCTTCGCGAAACTGAAGGACCGACTTGCAAACCCTCCCGTCCTGGCTCATCCGGATTTCTCGCGCCAATTCTGTGTGAAGATGGATGCTTCGGACTATGCAGTGGGTGGCTATCTGTACCAGGTCGACGACCAAGATCAAGAACGCATCATTGCGTATGGAGGCCGCAAGCTGAGTCCGGCCGAACTGAAGTACCCAACGCGTGAGAAGGAGTTACTGGCCTCCCTGTACGCCATGCGCACGTGGAAGGTCTACCTGATTGATAAGCATTTCCTGATCAACACTGACCATCGCACGCTCGAGTCAATCCTGCAGCAGAAGACATGCTCTCAGCGACTCGCACGCTGGCTGAACGCATTAGGTATGTATCAGCCTATTTTCAAGTGGATTGAGGGGGATAGCAACACTGTCGCCGATTTCCTGTCTCGGAACCCAGCGTGGAAGCAAGACTCGGCGTCAATTTCGCTTGCAGAGCTACTAAAGCAAGCTATCAGTGTCAACGAGGCGGCTGGCGCAACGACACATCTCTACGCCATGCATCGCCAAAAGGCCCCTGCTTCTTCGATCCGAGAACGCTGCGCGAAATTATACACAACGGACGAACTACTTGCACCAGTCATGCACTACTATCGCGAGCCCGACGATGTAAAACGACGCGAGATCTCCATTCCAGCCTCAGTCCGTTTGGATCGATTCGAACTTCGTGACTCGCTACTGTACTATCGGTCCCACGCGTGCGTCTGTGTGTACCTGACGACGTCGATCTTCGCAACACAATTCTCTTCGAAGAGCATGATACAGCAGTTCGCGGTCACCCCGGCGTGCACAAGACGCTTCGATTTGTTCAAGCCAAGTACTACTGGCCCGGACTAGCGAAGACGGTGCGTCAATACTGTACTTCATGCGAGATGTGCATGCGAACCAAGTCCTCGCGCCAGAAATCAAGCGGCCTCCTACATCCGCTCGATACCCCCGAAGAGCGTTGGAAGCATATTACGATGGACTTTGTGGTGCGCCTCCCAGTTACGAAGCTTCACAAGTTTGACTCCATCCTGGTGATCGTCGATCGTCTCACCAAGCGCGCGCATTTTATCGCGACAAAGACGACGGCAACAGCGCAAGACACCGCTAAGCTTTTCCGCGACCATTATCAGCGGCTGCACGGTTTGCCTGTGTCGATCGTGTGCGATCGCGACTCAAAATTTACGTCAAAGCTATGGACCCATCTTCTTCAACTCCAAGACACGAAGCTGTCGCCCAGTAGTGCGTTCAAACCCTCAACTGACGGACAGACCGAGATTACCAATAAGTTCATCGGCGAGTACCTCCGCGCCTACGTCAATCCGCACCAAAACGATTGGCACGACTTTCTTGCTCTCGCCGAGTTTGCGTACAACGCGCGGGACCACTCGAGCCTAGGCATGTCGCTGTTTGTGGCTGATCTCGTCTACCAACCTCGCTCCGTGAGCGATCTCGATGTACCCGAGTCACATTCGTACAAACCAGCCTCCCGCTTCGTCGACGTCCAGAAGGCCATCCTCGTTGAATGCCAAGATGCACTTGACCTGGCACAGCAACGCATGAAACACTACTTCGATCGCAATCGACCAGCCCCGGGCTTCAAAGTTGGCGACCAAGTTCTTCTCGACACGTCCAAGCTCGCCATGCATCACGTTGGTAGCGACGGAAAGCGTTCACTTGCCGCCAAATTCATTGGTCCTTACCCTGTGCTCGCAACTACGACTCCTGACACCTACCGACTCGGGCTCCCACCGGGACTTCAACTCCATGATGAATTTCACGTCTCTCGGTTGCGTACGTACACACCTGACAGCTCGCTCGCCCGTGACAATCGCGTCCCAGACTTGCTAACCCGCGACGGCTCTGTTGGCCACCAAGTCAATCGCATCCTCGATCGTCGCGTTCAGCGCGGCCGCGTCGAGTACCGCGTACGCTGGTACGGCGCCAAACATTCCACTCCTGGGAACCTGCCGACGCTCTGACCCAAGCTCAAGGCCTCATCGACGACTTCCTCGCCCGCTCTGCCGACTCACGCCGAGTTACACGCGCCGCCTCAGCCAACTCGCGCGATACATCGCTTCCTGAAGAAGGGAGTGTTGCGGTACCCTCACGTCGGCCCTGACCCAGTTCGACTCGAACTTCGAGTCGTGAGCTGCTCTCTGGATCTGATCCGCCCAAGTCTCCTGGATTCCACCTGATTTCACTCAAACTCAGTATAGCATCTGTAGAGATCGGACATGATAGCTCAGGATAGCCGCTAAGCACGAGACCCCGCGTGCTCAATTCATTCTTACTTTTGCTGCCTAAAAATCACCCGCCCCAAGCGCGGCGGAGTCCGTGACACGGAATTCCGAGCCAAAAACGGTCAATTTTATTCAAAGCACTATCTATCAATCTAGCGAACAGACTTTGGCCGCCACCACCCTCAGTCTTGCTTTTTCGGTCGCCGCAGCAGCCCTCCACCGTTCTCACGGCAAAACCTATGCTGCTGTGGTGCCGAAAAAAGTGAGACTCACCTCGGTAGGGAACGTGACACACACAGCAACACGCTACTATCTACGCCGATCACTACTAGTTGTCCACCTCAAGCTACGTCAACCTGATGCTATCGTAGGCACTGAAGCGGTATGCGTATTTATTTTTACTACATGTATCGATCGCATCTTTAGCAGTACTATCCATAGTACATGGATACATGTAGTAGCATACAACAGGTTAGAACTTTCCTTTGAGTCTATAATGCATTGCACCACGAAACCCACACGCAAAACAGACGTTGAAAGTCGAATTCAGGCACGGTGTCATCGTACTTAACGTTTTCCTGTTATCTATGGAATCGTATATCCTACGAAAATAGCTGGCTATTTCAGAGCGAAAGCCTCTATGTTTCCGTAGATCTCGAGAAATCATGCGGGTTTTGAGATTATTAAACTATTTAACTTGAAGTTTGTATACTTTTGTTTCGTGTGTACCACAAAGATACCCAAAGCAATTAATCCCGGGTGGGCTGTACGTACTCCGTAAACGAAGCACTACCAGGACTAGAGGATTGGGCTGGTAGCTGGTCATACAAAATCTAATATAATACTTCTATATATTATTATGCTCGTGTAATACTACGTTTAAAAACTACTATTGAGCAGGACTATAATATATTACTATAGTATTACAATATACACTATTACTATTGTATAGAAGTATATTTCTGGGATAGCAGTAACCCCGGAGGGAGTGCTGTGGCCAGCCCAACACACATTAATTAGGCGGTCGCCCGGTAACTGGCTCCAGTAAAACTGGCTCCGGTAAAACTGAAGCCGGTAACCGGTACTGACATGTGAAGTTTTATGACGACTGCTTAGAGAGCCGACACGTTGCCCCCCCCCCCCCCCCCCCCCCCCACCCACCCACCCCCCCACCTCCCTGGATACATTGAACACTACATGGCATGTAGTGTTTGGGACCATAGTATATTATTACTAGAGGGTTGGGCTGGTAGCGCCGCTCATATAATATATTATCTAGGCGCATCTCCTGCGCCTGCTTCGCAGCCGCAGTATCTGCACGCGACATATCCATAGTAATATAATATATGCACTTCCAAGCAGTTATATAATGCACATGATGCCATTCAGGATGCTGCGGGTATCATGAGTTGAGTTCGTTCGATCTCATGCTGCCGAGTTATAGAATCCCTCGCACCGACTAGCGCAAAACTGACGGACTACTGTACTGATTCGATACCTTACGCTCTAGCTTCGCTGTCTCGCCTAAATTGAATTAACGATGTATTTCTGTTAGTATTAATACTTGCTACAGTAGTTTGCCAGTTACCTGTGCACGGGGCAGATGGTGCGGCTGCGAAGCAGGCGCACCAGATGCCCCTCTCGGTCGAAGGCAAGTGAATCCGACTCACATGTACTCTGCATCTATGGTAGGTCATCACTGTCTAAAAATGAGAGAAGGCCACCGCTCCTTCAGTCATCACTAAATACAGTACAAATGCACCGTACCAGTGCCCCGCATTTCGCTTCAATCAAAGTTCTTTAGCTATCCCAGCCTACGCAAAGCTCTCGTATAGTGCTCGTGGAATGCTACGTTTTAATAAAAATGCTACTGCGCATCTCCTGCGCCTGCTTCGCAGCCGCAGTATCTGCGCGACATTCATTATTCGATCGCGGAATCCCCCACGGATTTCCTAGGACCTATCCGTATTGGAGGGTTCCTGGAATTCCGGACAAGCAGATCAATTTCTTTCAAATCACTATCAATAAATCAAGTGAACCGACGTAGGCCGCCCACCAACACCCAGTCTTGCTTTTCGGTCGCCGCAGCAGCCCTCCCCCGTTTTCACGGCTAAACCTTCGCTGCTGCGGCGCCGAAGAAGCAGGACTCACCTCGGCGCCGACGATTTCTCCGTCGTCGAAGGGCAGTCACCGCAAGCGCTGCCAACGCGAGGCCATCAAGCTGCCGGCCGATGTCTCTTGTGAGCGGGAGGTGCTGAAGCGGATCCGGGACCGCATTGCAGCCAACTGACTGCACGAGCGCAGGCTGGAGGGCGTGCGTATGCTCGAGGACCAGGGAGAGAGCAACGGCGTTGACACTTTTGGAGGCCTGGCGAAGCCGGTCCACTCACTACTAGGCAGACTACAACCTGATGCTATCATGGGCACCGGTACATGTAGCGGTATGCGTTTTGTTTTTACTATAGGCAGCGACATCGTCTTCTGCAGTGCTACTAGCATAGATAATGTTAAACACGTTAGAACTTTCGCTTGAGTCTATATAATTTCACTGCATCACAATATCCTCACGCAAAAAGAGGCTTTCAAACCCAGGCCCGACATCATCGTACTTACCGTTTTCTCGTCATCTCCGGAATCGTATATCCTACTCAAACAGGTGGCTTTTTCACGCGAAAGCCTCTATTTTTACGTGGATTTTGAGAAAGCATGCGGTTTTTGAGATTATTAAACGATTTAACTTGAAGTTTGTATACTTTTGTTTCGTGTGTGCCACATATGGCGTGCCCCGAATTAATCCTGTTTGGGCTGTGCGTACACTTCGTAACCGAAGGTACTACCAGGATAAAATCCAGAGAATTATAAGACCGTCATTTGTAGTTAGAGTCAGATCAGTACATGTGTCTATTTTTGGAGTTTTGCTTTAATCCTGCCCGTACAAGTTGTACATGTACAACGTAACGTACCCGTTACAATCAGGATAACAGAATCACGCGTGTCCGTGATGCTTCCCTAATTGGTCGCGAGCGAAATGAAAAAAATAAAACTGGATCTATTGAGATAAACCTTCCAGCATCACATACCGGTACTACAAGTTGGAGCGAAACGAGGAGCGCGTCGGAGTCATGCAGTCGAAGCTCAAAGAGCCGACTGAAATGGGCAAAAGCGAGCCTTAGCAGCTGGCATTTTAGCGCCTTCCTGAAGATCATGTCCATTAGACCTTTATTAGTTCACATTTTGAGTATTAGGCGACTATCTAGGCAAATCACAGGAAGATGTTGCACGCTATTATACGAAACAGGGCACCTTTCCCGCAAGTGATTCTAGAATGATCAAGTACTCGATCTTTAGCCAAAGATTCTCGAATCGCTGAGCACCGAGTGAAGTAGGTAGGACTCGATAATTAGCGAGGATCGACCATTCTACCAAACGACTCACTCATTTATTAATTCATCACGCACTAAACCAAGAACCATGGCACCCTCCCAAAGGAGGCGAAGTCAGGCGCTGAACCACCAGCTGCCACCGGCGGAAGTCGCCCAAGGAGCCCCCCCCCCCCTTCAGCTCAACCTGGTAATGACCGCCAAGCACGTCGAGCAAGAGTGTATATTCCTCCCTGCTCGTTGTGACGATGAACTTAACTACATGTACCAGAACTACCATGTGCGTCTCCACGTGATCGGCCACAAAACGCGCGCGAAGCGCCTTGCTGCTCAAAGGCGCACCCGCGAACAGCGCAAGTTGCGCTTGCGTCGAATGCTCGCAGCTCAAATTGGGCGTCCGTCTGCAAGTTTCCGGGATGACAGGAGAGTGGGGAACGCGAGGATTTTCTTAGCCGCGAAAAACATGTTTCTATTGACTAAAAGCGAAGACGCGGGTATGAATTAGTCGGTAAATCGGCAAAGCATCGATCTTCTAGTAGAAGACGCAGTCAAATCTCAAAGACAGACTACTTTACGGAAAGTACTGGGTATTTGGCGTTGTAACTGGACTTTATCGATAGCCTTGCAAATTTACAAAAGTGATGCACAATCGATCATGTGGCGACAATTTTTCGATTTACTCAGTAGCTGGGTTAGAGACCTATTCGCTGTTCGAGTTTTGCCCGTCATTATCGCGAGCGCAACGATCGGATACAGTGTATACAGTATTTTTCAACGATCCTCGCAGCGCGACGGCCAATACCCAACGCGCTCAAATTTCACGCACCGGTAGATAAGCTCGCTCGGTATTTTATCAAAGTTGAGTGAGAGGATACGGTTACTGTAACATTACTGGACCACAATCGTCGACAGATCGATACTGTCTACAGTAGATGTACAGAGCTCAATGCACGTCCTCGATCCAAAGACAGGAACACAGCGACGCCGACTATACAATATGCTACGTGTATAATTCGGCTGAAACATGGGGGTTACTGTATGGCCATGCAGCAGATTCACAGCTAAGAGCGCTTTACAGCCATTCCTAAATATACATTTAGTGTAATCAAGCTATTCGTATACGATTAAAAGAATATTAGAGCAATACCTTGAATTTTCATTCTAATATGCATGTACCGTATTCTCTATTTTGTACTTGTATGACATGTTACAAATCCAGCTCTTCAAGGAACTTTTTGATTCGGATCGATTTACAGCTCATGGTTACTGTGTCGTTGCGCGAGGCCACGAAATGATTTCAGCCAAAATCATTTTATACGAACGCAAATTGCATACAGATTCTGTGTTTCGACGCTATAATATAGCTGCTACTTCGAAGTATATTATAGCATAAAGCATTGACCAATATGTATGTCAAAACAAAGGTAAATAGGAAATATAATATATTTATTATATGCTAACTCAATGGTTGATACGAGCAAAATACCTATAAAAGGAGTCGGGAACATCTCTCCTACAGCCGGAGATTTCTGTAGAACCATCAGGTGTTATTCGTGTACTGTACTGTACTACATGTATAAGACCTCAAAGAGTTCTTGAGCCACACACTACAGTACACGCATCACCCGCGTGCAACGTTACGCTTAACGTGACGACGAAGATGACTTGGCAAATCCTGGCAAGTATTACTGTAATACATGTACTGTACTGCACATGCGCCTGTCACAGTCCTTTTGAACTTGATTGAGCCTCAACTTGAGCACTACACTGGTACTTCGGTAAGTACCTCACTTTGAGTTTTCGCTCTTCCATCAAACTAACTCGGCGGACAATGCAAATCTGGACCCCCCTCGTCGCGCTTGTTGGTCTCGTGGCCACTGCTGAAGGTGCCTGCAGCGGACCCAACGTCCGCATCACGCCTCCGGCTGGCGCGATCGTCGTCGATGCCTCGGGTGCACACGTCGGCAGTGTTCGGACCGTCGCGGAGGGTTTCGCCAAGCTGCCCAACACGACGGCGGAGCACACTGTCTTTGTGTTCCCGGGCGTGTACCAGGAGCAAGCGACTCTCCCAGTTCTGAATGGCCCGGTGGTTCTGCAGGGCTACACCTGTGACACCTCGTCGTACGCTGCTAACCAGGTGACGATCACCCAAGCCAAGGCTCAGAAGGATGTTCCCGCTTCGATCATCAAGAACCGCAACGACTACACGGCCACGCTGCTCCTCAAGTCCAACAACGTCAAGGTTTACAACCTCAACGTGGCCAACACGGCTGGACCCGTCGGCCAGGCTATCGCCGCTAAGGCCGACGGCACCAACTACGGCTTCTACGCGTGCAACTTCACGGGGTACCAGGATACGTTGTATGCCAACCAGGGCCCTAGCGTCTATGCCAAGTCGTACATCAGCGGCACTGTCGACTTCGTGTTCGGTCTGTACGCCAAGGCGTGGTTCGAGTCGTGCGATATCGTGTCCATCGGCAAGGGCTGCATCTCGGCTAATGGCCGCTCCAACGATACCAACCCGTCCGAGTACGTCTTCAACAACGCGCGCGTGTCCGGCACTGGTGCCCCTGGATCGGCCTACCTGGGTCGTCCCTGGAAGCCGTATGCTCGTGTCGTGTGGCAGAACAGTGAACTCAGCAACATCATCAACCCGAAGGGGTGGCAGAAGTGGAATGGCGACAACAACACCGCCAACGTTTACTTCAAGGAGTACAACAACCGTGGCGCTGGCGCGGCTACCAACCAGCGAGTGGACTTCAGTGGAGTGCTGACACAGCCTGTGCCTATCACGGACATCCTCGGCGCCAACTACAAGACCCAGTGGTGGGTCGACAACAACTTCCTGTAAGCTGGGATTTTCCTAAGAGATCATCTTTGTGAGTAAAGCAAATAGACGGTAATTGCATTCTTTTTTTTAGTGGCAATCTAACATTACAAAGTGGATACTACAAAGTACAAACCGCTTAGCTTGTCATTAACCTACGGCAGTCTGGGCCAGTAGTAAGTACTACAGTACATGTAGTATGTTTGATGATGTTTACAATAGCATCGTTGTGAAACAACTTGCTAGTAATTTTGATTCAACAATGCGGTGGCTATCGATTCAACGTTTTTGTCCACCACAAAGTCCGAAAGCTCCGGTGCCACGCTACGTGGGCGACATCCCTCAAGTCGTTTGTGGAGGAACTGGTACTGAACAATGGTGTTGACTCTGCCAGTCGACCACCCCCTAAACTACTTTTACACGAAGAGACCATCAACCAGTACGAGTTGCAGTGCTCTCTCCGAGCGCAACCGGCGTTAACAGTGAAAAATTAAAAATCGTCCTGTACGAGAAAAAGTTCGAGCAGTGGCTGAGTAAGTGAAGGCTCACGTCGTCTTCTCTTCGCGCCTTTTCTGGGTAGATTTTGCAATGTCGAGAGCTTGGTAGCTCCAAAACTGAAAAAATCGTAGGCAAACGTTGACAAGTCCGAGATCAAGAGTGCTTCTACAACGCGAGATAATAGGAGTGCAAGAAAAATCGCTACCATATCGACGAACTAACAGCCGGAGTGAACTATTGGCGGCCAAGGTTTTGACGGCGGATGAATTCCTCGAAGAAATGCAAGACGTCAAATAAGTTTGGACCAAATGATGACGCTTCTAACCTTTCGGAGAATTTACCCGAAAAAGCTCACCAAGTCTACAACGCAGCAAGCGCTTCAAGGTCTTGAAGGGTTAGAACCAAAACTTCGGACTGTGCGTTGTCGCCGCACAGCCACTACGACTGAAGTATCATCAGCTGCCGACAATAAGTCTGACCGAAAAGCTACGTCACAAGTTGCGGAAGTAATTCCAAACATCGCAACCAAAAAACTACGCAACAAGCAATTTTTAAGGCAGACTGAAAGCTGGAGAAAAACACAGTCTAGTCAAAGTCGACAATCGCTTGACGGGCCATATCGTGGTGATCAGATTGCGATAGATGTAGAGGACTCGCGAGCGTATGCGATGCAGATCAAGAACGTCGACGTAAGGAGCGGGTGGCGTCTATTACCGGAGGAAGCAGCACTAAGACGCAACTCGGCCCCGAAGTGAACAGCTTCGCGGAAGACAGGCAGAACCTTTGTAGGTCTGCTTACCACACTGAGGCTTCCATAGGAAAAGTTTTAATGCTCAATTGGAAGGCCGTTTCCCACTGCCAAGACGCAACTCGGCCTGTCGTCATCGTACATAACTGGCTTGGGAAAGATCCGAATTAGCCCGTCTTCTGCGTACAGTCACTCGAAGCTAGGCTCGGGTAGGTCTTACAAAAAGCTACGTGTCATTTACTGCCAGCTCAAGCACAAGGGCACCCTAGTCATAGCGCTATTATACTAAACAAGCTCAAGAGCCGAGTCGGTCCGACCGACCAAGTCGGATGTGACACAGAAAATTGTAAGGAGCTTCACGAAATTTCCGGTCAGAGATGAACCGACTGGACTTCGAACGAACGAGAGCCTCTGAGTGAGCAGCAGGTGGTCTTCGACAAATATAACAGTAGCGTCAGCGAAATGTTTGTTCGGGTCCAAGTTGAAGTTGAAGAGGAATGATGGTCATTCCAGCGATCTGGCGCACTCTGACAGCTCATTCCGCATTTTGCTGCGTACCAGCACGATGAGCGACCACCGCAGGTTGACTTACTCTGCAGACCACCGCTTTCACACTGGTCTGAAGCCTATGGCTCAGTACAAAGACCCATTCCAGAGCTGGCTGCGCGACAGGGGCATCGACTTGGAGTCTCTGAGGCGGAGGAACCCTCAAGTGGAACGTCTCTTCCGATCGGACTTTGCCATGCTGAGAGCCTACAAGATGCAGCAAAAGAGATCAGCCACGCAGCCGTCGAGCGACGCGTCTGACGGTGAAGAAGAGGGGGAAATCAGAGAAGAGGAGGCGCTGGAGCCGCTGGTCCAGTGCGCACGATGTGCGTCGAAGACTGGAGAAGAGAAAGTTCAAGCTGAGGTGGCCACGTACCAAAGCACTCGCAGTGCTCGCAGTCGCAGTGAATTGCTGGCGACGACGGTGTTGCCAGCTGACGAGTTCAAGAGGATCGTGGAGCGGTATGGACCCAATGGCTACATGAATCCCATCGACCCATTGCCCCCGATCCCAATTTTGCTGAGGCAAGATGAATCTCTTGAGACGTACGAAACAGTGTTCCAGAAGTGGCTGCACTACAAGAATTTGACGCTGAAGATGCTGAAGGACGACCCGGAGGAGGAGCGCCGCTATCGACAGTGCTATGCGTATACTCGCTTTCGCAGGAAGATGTGGATGGAGAGTCCAAAATATCGTCAACGTCCACGGAGTAGAAGTCGTAGTCCGGTCCGGATTCACAACAACGGTCAAGATTGGGACAGAAAGAGGAAGTATTCCACATTCAAGAAGAGTCCATACGAGAAGTACGAGGGTGACTCGTACGAGAAGCGTCCACGACAGAGCTGGCACCCTGAAAGTGACCAGTCGATATCACTTCCTGTGTCTGGAGACTCTCGTCACCATGATGTCAAGCTTGAAACTGTCCGCGACAGAGCTGGCACCTTGAATGAGATCAGTCGATATCACCTCCAGTGTCGGGAGGCGCCTCGTCACCATGATGTCAAGCTTGAAACTCCTGCTCGCGAATCAAAGGAGATGATTTTCGATGCCAAGCAGCAAGACGTTGTGGATCGCTTTTTTGAGAAGCTTGGACAAGATGTGAAGCATTTGTGCGGCGGGACTGGTGATACGCTCCTGGCAATACCTCCACTATTATCCACCGACGGCGGAGAGAGCGGCATTTCTCGAGGTCAAGAAGTGGGCGATTCAGTTCCTGGGAAGGACTCCGTTATCATTCAGCCTTCTCGAGTTGTGCCAGCCCTGCTAGGAGATCGCGTTGAAAATCGGGGTGGTCCAGCGCAGCCTCTTGCTACAGCAGGTGTAGCTGCTGCTTTAGAAAGCACTGTCGAGGATTCCCACACTTCAAGCTTCGTTGCAAATGCTAACCAGAGACGGAAGTATGCGACCATTATAGAGGCTGCATCGAGAACTTTCGCTGAATCCGAGCAACTTGAGAGAGATCCACTTAAGCTCCGACTTCGCGACAACTACATTCGACTCTCCGATCAAATAACTGTGAATGAAATGGCGATGGAGGACTTGCTGGCCTACGTCAAGACAATTGAGACCAGTGACAAGGAGGAAGCTTCTTGCAACCTCATTCAAATTGAAGAGGCAGCTGCGTCAGTTAGCGAGGCGAAGCAGCTCCGTGACACGGCACTAGCCGTTGTGGTGGCTCACGAATGGATCGGAAAGGAGTCTATGCTGGACAAACTACTTCAACCCTCTACTGGTGAGAATATCTCTGACTCGGAAGCCCACAAGAAGTTGGCGTTGCTGTACAGTAAACTACAGCGGAAGGAAGAGAGGTTGGAGATGTTGCACGAGAAACTGGGACTCATGCTGATGGAGGTTTCCGTTGCCCACGACACCCAAGTCGAAGAAATCCACCGTTTAGAGCGCACGATGTCAACTACGTTGAGCTCCCGGTCTCAACTAGAGATCCAGTGCCAAACGTTGAGCATCGATCTGCTGCGTCGAAAGAATTGTTCACCAAGTGATCGTCAACTCACTCGGAAACGTGAAAATTCCCAAGCATTGGCAGCCTAGACATCTCTAGGCTGCCAATGCTTGGGAATTTTCGCGTTTTCACGAAACCAAGCAGCGGGGTTTCTTGCGATCTCTATTCGTCCGGCCACTACCATTGCCCCGTCGAGAGAAAATATGGTTATTCGTAGTTTTCTATACTTCAGAAGTACAACATAATGCCGTCGAAAACGGTGAAGTCAGCTTATCATAGTGTCCGATGGTATCTTCAAGCACCTGCACGACACCAAGAACCAACCAAGTAATTTCCCTTGCTTAGACCTCCACCAAGCTCTCTCAGAGCAGCATGGTGAGAGGCTTCATACGGAGCTACGGACCAGTCAAAGAAGAACCAAAGTGCACGCAGTTGGGTTGGAGGATAACTATCCAAAGAAACCGATCCCTGTTATACTCAATTCTCGTGAAACCGTGGGTGATACGAGCTCTACACCAAACTGGCTGGGGCGAGTGGTTGAATCGACCGAGCCCAATCGTCGGCCAGCCGCCACATTAGTCTCCACAAACTGTATTGTTCCACAGCCGACATTCTACCATACATGCACATATATCGCCAAAAGTGAATACAAAATTCAACACCGAAGAAACTCCACAGTAAACACATGATTGTCAAAATCCGTGCATACTACGATTCCAGCCCACAGCCCACTCCTGTGTTGTGTCAGTCTCGTGCTTCCCACACGTGCTCAGCTTCCTCGACAGCATCAATAACCAACAATCGAATTGTCTTGTCTGCCCGCAATAAAACCAAGCACAGATTTCGGCGCTGTTCATTTAGAACAGATCGATATGCTACGGATGCCGCTGCCGTGTTTGATATATTGCGCAGCTCTTGAAATTGAAGATCTCTATCCGTATCGGCTGCCTTCAACCAACCGAGTCGATTCTTCAGCTTGATTCGTAGCGTGACCATCTCCTTACGCTTCTGCTTCAGCTTTTCATATATTGCAACCAGGTTTTTATGTGGCATCTCAACTTCTTCATTTTCAGCAGACTCAAGTAGAAGCTGCTCCAGTTCGTTTCCTTTGTTTTTCCATTCGTGGGCGATAAGAGAAACCAGCGTGGCATCACGCCGTTGCTTTTCTTGGTTGACAAACTCTTTCAACTCGTCAATTTGCCGCATGGTCTCATCAACTTCGACGTTAGCAATGTTTTTCAAGTGAGAGAGCGCGTCTTGTATCGCTGCTTCGTTTAGCTCAATTTCGCCACATGAACGGACGTAGTCATCGACCAGATCTTTCTCGACAGAATCAGCATCCATCTCTCCCGTGCTTGCCAGGACATGTGATGCCGCATGGTAAATATCCGCGTTAGAATTGTTCGCTTGGGCATCTATTCCAATGGTAGCAGTCATGTCTTCATGACCCAAGTTAGCGGCTTGGCTGTCCATGGACTCCTTCTTGATTTTGACTCTCTGTTCCAGCTCTGCATCAGGAGAACGCCAACCGCCTGGTCCACCATCGTCAGCAGACTGTGGCGTGAATGGCGGCTCCGAAATTGTAGTCGAAGAAGTGCAACTGTCTGCGTCATTATCAGCTTCACCTGTGACTGTCACCACTTCGTCTATCTGTTTTAATTGGCAACCGCCAGCGGATTCAATCTGCGGAGTTGGATTCATCTTAACGTCTTGCCTTGGTCGCTTCTTGCTTTTACCGAACGCATAATTCCTCGGGAAACTTTGACTCAAAGAATGCTGCTCTGAACGAGTGCGCGTCCGGTACTTAAACTCATACGCTCTTGCGTACGCGAAGCACTGTCGAAAGCGACGTTCCTCCTCTGGGTCCTGGTCCAACACAGCCCGTGGCACTTTCTTCTTGGACAGCCACCGCCTAAAGTTTTCTTCATACTCCGCAGTAGTTTCTCCAGGACGCAGCACAATCGCAATTGCTCGCAGTGGTTGCTCCGACTGTATTCGTCCATTAGGACCATAGTGCTCCATCGTCTGTAGAAACACGTCCGGAGGCACCACGCACGCATTCAAGAGTTCGCTTCGACCACGAAGTCCCTGATACTCCAAAAAATCCCCCGAATTTCGTAAATTGGGTCCTAAATTATGTTTCCAAACCCCTCTCTCGTTGGTATTCTCCACTGAAATTTGACCTGGACAAGTCTCCATTGCGATGTTCTGGCGTCGAATTTTCATGAACTTGGAGTTTGTATAGTCAAGACGAAACAGTCGCTCGACTTCAGGGTAACTTTCGAGGGAATTTAACGTCACATTTCTTATACACAACCAGCGCTCGAAGTCTCGTTCGTAGTCAATCATTGACTCGCCCGCTGCCAGCAGCACAGGGATCGGTCTCAACGGCGACTCGTCCTCTCTTCTAAGTGCCAACTGATCTTCTTCGCGCAGGAATTCATTAAACGTTATAGTGCGAGTAGCCAGCAGGTCCATCCGGAGTCCATGGGGACGAGAAGGGGGAGCAGGAGATACCAGTACATTGCAATGTGTAACGTATGGCTTCATCTTCTGCGGATATCCGTGCCGGACATATTTCGGACCAGGACATATTACGGACCACTTGCCTCACATACAAATTTAAGTCAATAAGCAAAAAGCACCACCCTAGCGATCGTCGCGAATCTTCACCAATAATAGTCTTTGGGCCCTGAAATTTACTCAACCGCCAGAGGAAAGATACAGCTTTCGAACAAGCCCCCACCTGCATTCCTCAGATCCCTTTTGACTCCATAACAGCTCGTAGAAGTCCCCCAAAATGACCAAGGTCCCAGTGGAGACGTAGGAGGCTGCTATTGCCGCTGTCGCTGGCGGATTGAATGTGCGCAAGGCCGACAATGCCTACGGCGCCTCTAGTGCGCCTCTTCGCCAGCGCATCAACGGGCTTGCACCGCTTGAAGCTCGCATAGGGCCCCAGATGGTAGTAATGTAGCGCCTTTAGTAGAACCGACCGAGGCGTCGTCGAGATGGTGCGCTACCGCGCGCTGCATGAGACGTGTGTGGGGTTTGAAGAGCTGCGCGCCATGTTCAGAGTGGCGGTGGAGACGACGCGGGCGCGGCAACTAACTGATGACTTCCCTAACGACAAATTCACTTAGCGCTAGCTTGACAAACACCCTGACTTGTCAACTCACAAGGCTCAACTTGTGGACATTGACCGTGCTTCAGCTTCTAAAGCCGATGTCGTTTTGCATTACTTCAGCAGTCTCCAGGGCGACATGGCAATTAAAAAAGTATTAGACAAGTCCAATCATACGGGCATTTTGCAGGGCGAATTAGGGTGGGGGGGGGGGTTATCTGCCCAACAGGGCTACGAGTAACTTTCGGGAGCGAAAGGCAGAACGAACTGCAGCACAACGTGCAAAGGCACAGCGAACCACTGCCCAGTGCGCGCAGCAACTGGACCAGCAGGGGGTGGTGGAGCGAGCGGCCGCTGGTTGTACGCTCTGAGTAGTTGTGTAAGCAGACTCGGCATACACAAATCAATATTAAAGCAGGGTGGTCCGAAATGTGTCGAGAGCGAATCGACCGGTATACAAAAGATAGTATAAATCGTTAAGTGGTCCGGCATATGTCCGGCACGGATACATTATGTTGGAAAGTCACTTTGAAAACGCGTTTTTGGTTTTTGGAGTTCACTTAATATGCTCTTGTACTCATTTTACGTTTAAAGAGCTTCAGCTTGTAACCCGTATACCCACAATTCGTTCACCCACAATTCGTATACCCACAACTCGTATACCCAATTCATACAAGTATACCCAAATTCGTTTTACCACCAGGAACACTTTTGTGTTGCTACAGGATGAAGCTACCGTATCCCCCCTGTCAGAAGCGTCGCTTTGTCAGAAGCGTCAGCTACTTTTAGCCAATCACCGAGTAGCTAATTTGCATATGTCTTCGAATTTGTCATAAGCGTCACCTGCCAAATCCACTAAAAGACTAGCATTTTTAGGAGGTAAAATGATTGGGCGGTCCACAGCCCACGGAATCTGTTTGCTGCAGCCTACTGCGGGTGCGAGCAGACTTCGCCGGGCACAAGGCGCTCCGCAAGCGCGTCAAGCAGATGCGCAACCTCATGGCGCAGGAGGAGCACAAGATCCGCAACGTCGAGGAAGACGACTGGACGCCCGAGAACGCGTTCGAGACGGACGTCGGCCACTTGTGGCTGATCCACAGCACGCGCCTGCATGCACACCAAACTTGGCCGTGTCGTGCCGCACGTACGCGCACGACTCGTGCGCGTACGTCGTCTGCAGCCCTAGATGCTGACCACGCTGTCATGCACCCCAGACGCCATGAGCAGATGCCGCAAACCGGTGCGGCACAAGGTGCTGCCATGTCGTCGAGCATAACGCCCGCCCTGCCGGGTCGAGATTGCAAATTCGCGGGAGGGAAGGGGGGGGGGGGTTCCGGACGCTCTGAATGTGGGGTTAGCGGCGATGGGTATCAGGTCACTAGCTTTAGGCATGCTTCGGCGCGGTCCGCTTCCTTGCGGCCGAGGAATCGCCGCGCGGCCACTGCATCTGCTAACCTCGCCATATTGTTGGACTGAGTGTTGGCACAGTCACAGTACCGTAATTGTTCGCATAAGTTCGTGTATTTCACTGTCTATGAACAGAGCTCGAAATCCCTACCCCTTTTGCATTTCGGGTGACGCTTCTGACAGGGGGAATACGGTACTTGGAATCAGCTCAAGTTACAATTAGGATTCAACTTAATTGCCATCCTGCTCCATTCGGATATCACCCGCTGCAGCTAGCTCCCTTACAAGAAGTTGTTGTCGACCCACCACTGGGTCTTGTAGTTCGCTCCTAGAATGTCCGTGATTGGCACAGGATTCGCCAGTCTTCCACTGAAACCCACACGCTTGTTCGTAGCGGCACCAGCGCCACGGTTGTTGCACTCCTTGAAGTAAACGTTGGCGACGTTGTTGTCTCCATTCCACTTCTGCCAGCCTTCAGGGTTGATAACGTTGCTAAGGTCGCTGTTCTGCCACACTGCACGCGAGAAGAGCTTCCACGGGCGACCCAGGTAGGCCGTTCCAACACCGTTGCCGGTCACGTGCGCGTTGTTGAACACAAACTCCGATGGATTGGTAGCGGAGTCACGGCCGTTAGCAGCGATGCTGCCCTTGCCGACCGACACGATGTCGCAAGACTCGAACCACGCCTTCGCGTACTGGCCAAAGACGAAGTCGACAGCACCGCTGATGTACGACTTGGCGTAGAGGTTCGGACCCTGGTTGGCATACAACGTGTCCTGGTACCCCGTGAACTTGCAAGCGTAGAAGCCGTTGTTGGCGCCATCGGCCTTCACGGCGATGGCCTGGCCGACGTTGCCAGCCGTGTTGGCGACGTTGAGGTTGTACACCTTGACGTTATTCGACTTGAGGAGTAGCGTGGTTGTAAGGTCGTTGCGGTTCTTGATGATCGAGGCAGGGATGTCCTTTTGAGCCTTGGCTTGGGTGATCGTCACTTGGTTGGCAGCGTACGACTTGGTGTCGCACGTGTAGCCCTGAAGCACCAGCGGACCATTCAATAGCGGGACGACGACTTGCTCCTTGTACACACCCGGGTACACGAAAAGAGTTTGCTGTGCCGTCGAGGTGGATAGCTTGGCGACACCCTGCGCCAAGGTCCGGAAGCTGCCGGCGTGTGCACCCGAGGCATCGACGACAATGGCTCCAGCTGGAGGTGTGACGCGGGCGTTGGGTCCGCTGCATGCACCGTCGACAACGGCAACGAGTCCGACTAGTGTGACGAGCGAGGCCAAGAGCTGCATCGTCCGTTGAGTTGGTTTGAGTGGGAAATGGTAGATCTGGAAGTGAGGAACTACATGTACTTCATACTCACAACGGAACTCGAAGTATGTAGTCGAGCTATCCTATAGTAAAACATGTACCGTCCTGCATCGCTGCAAACGCAGTACGGTTTCCATGTACATACCGTATACATACGCTGGAGTAGGGAATGTTACCAGGCACGGTGCTGTGTGACCGTAGATCAGCCGGACGAAGCTGTATTTCTGTGGAGGATACCGGTACATTACCGGCCATTTGCAACCCGGGTTGTATTTCTCGCATCGCTGGCCGCTGATTGGGCGGTTGCCCAGTATCGACCAGGATTGTTGCTGATACGGCACCGAAAAGACGGGGTATGAATTGCAACTGCGGTTGCGTTTGCGGTAGCATGTACTGAGCCGCTTTGCAACCCAAGTCCCATACAAAAAGTCAGTCAGGGTTGCAAAACGACGCCTCCCATACAAAATCTAAGTATATTTCTACTGTGTACTGTAGCGAAGGTTGCAGAAGCAATCCGCACCATGACAAGTCGTTACAAGCTCGAGCTCGTGTAGTTCATGTCTTACCATAGGAGCAATGTGGAATATAATAGCTACATGTAGTAGCAACAGAGTGCTCTCCGTGATGGAGATCCCCACTAGACAATTTTTCTTCTGGCGCTCCGCGCCAGCGCAGACCGTCCAATTTTTCTTGAGCTCCTTCGCATTCTGGTGGGCTACGCTCCAAGGAGGGTAGCCCACCAGAATGCGCACATGGTACCCCTTCGTCGGCTTCCAGGGCTTCACCTCCGCTGTGCTCGACATGATGAGACAGAAGAGCACAGCGGCGGTGAAGCCCTGGAAGCCGACGAAGGGTAGAACAGTTCCGTCGACCCTATCTTCCGTGCTGCTTGCTGTAGATCAACTCCAATTAGCTTCGAGCCCAAATACACGCTACGTGTCCCATCTTACCTTGAGCCTTTGTCCTCTTTGACTTCGTAGCAAATGTAGAACTGGTCACCCACCAACGTGAGCGGCAGAGCTTAGTGAAAGCTCACGGAGCACTTTTTGCTAGTAATACAGGGCTGAAAAAGTTTGTGCCGCATATAGTAAGCAGCTCTCAGTACTAAATGTTCTTCTAGTAGCCATGTACAATGATAAAAAGCGCGGCAGGCATCCCAGTCTGCGTGCTAGAATATTAAATGGTTTTAACCAATCAAGAGAGAGTAGCAAACCCGTTGCACAACTCGCTGGTATTTATACAGTACATGTACAGGTTTCCCTTTAAGTATGCGCACCGCGGCTTTATTATACCCTGTGATATCTGCTTGGTATATAATATATTATAGATATACTTTTCCCTTCATCATATCTGATCCCCTTTTAAATCGTTTTGATGGTCTCACTGCGCTTACCTTAAGGAAGATCTGTACATACTTGGATGAACAACATCACAGTAATTACGCTACGACAGAGTAATCATGAGCTGTAAATCGATCCGAACAAAAGCACACGACACCGTCGATATGCGCGACAAGCAGGCACTGTATGCAACTTTTTCTTCTTTTGAACGAGCAGGTGAAGAGTTTGCACCGCCAAAAGCGTTGGAATGGGGACGGGTTTTGCCTGCTGGTTGTCCTATAAATATAAGAAAAAGCATGAATAACGGATAAATGGTAATATTCTCTGAAGTTTATTTTCAGTCCGTTAGGCCTGGCGTATACAACTTCTACTAAGTACGAGTATAGCCATTGCAGGCCGATTCAGCTACAGTAATGACTTGGGAATTGTATGTGGGACGATTTCGTGAATTTCTAAATCTAACCGGAATTCACAATATTGTACAGTACTAACACACTTGCCCATAATATGGGCAAGAGTTCCTGAGCGCTCAGAAACTCTAAGTAAAGAAATGGCCTAAAGCATAGGAAAAGTGAAAACAAAAGTATTGCAAATAGTGAGCGGGGCATTGCATTGCCATCCCGACATCGTGCATCTTGAGTCAAGCAGGTCAAGCCTTGACCGATGTCCTTGATGCAAGTACATGTACGGAAGACACTTGGCGATTGGCAACACATCTCATTCGCCTTCCTACAAAAGCACGACACCTGTCCCAGTACCGTAACCACGAAACAGTAGGCATTGACTTGAGTCACCGTGCTCACAGCCATGGACTCGCTTACAAGTAAATCAGCCGCCTCCCGCACACACACAGCACCATGAGGACGTTCCTGGTATTGCCCCTGATCGCAACCGCCGTCGCCGCGGTCACGTCCGCCGCGGGTGACCTTCCGTATTCGACCCGGATGATCGACAGCGTTATCAGCCGCAAGCAGGGCGTGGTCTCATCTGGCGCCGTGACCAGCACCCTCGAGTCCGGCGTCTTGACCCTCGCGATCCAGTCGTGGCTCAGCACCCACGGCAAAAGTGGCGACTCGGACCGCGTCTCCAAGTTCACGGCGTACGCGGACTCGATGGTGACGTCCGTCTCGCCTTCGTTCAAGGACCCCGCGTCCGCGGCAAAGATGCCCCTGGACAGGTTCACCATCGGCCAGGCCCTCCTGAACATCAAGTCGACCGAGGGGTCCCTCACCGCGGCCGAGACGGACACTTTGACGCTGCTCAATACGTCGCTGACCCTGCAGAACCGCAACCAGTACAAGGGGTTCTGGTACTACGTCTACCCATACTGGTCCTACCTCGATGGTGCGGTCTCCTTCCTGCCCTACATGGCTGCTGCCCCGGGCTGGTCGTACGACGACATGCTGCTGCAGATCAAGCTGCTGTACACCAACACGTACAACAAGTCCACCGGCTTGGTCGTACACGGCTACGACGCCCAGAAGAAGGCTGTGTGGGCCGACAAGGTGACGGGCGCCAGCCCCTACGTCTGGGGCAGATCGCTGGGCTGGTACCTCGCCGGCCTTGTCAACGCGTGGGAGACGATCGGGGACTGCAACGGCGGGGCCAACGCCGCGTGTAAGAAACTCGCCTCCGAGATCCAGCGTCAAGCCTCCCAATTGAGCAACCGCATCGCCGTGTACGCGGACAAGAAGACGGGTGTGTGGTGGCAGCTCCCTACGCTCGGCGGCAAGAGGGGCAACTTCCTCGAGAGCTCCTCGACGATGCTCTACACGTTTTCCATTCTCAAGGGTCTGCGTCTTGGTCTCCTCAAGGACGACGTCAAATCCACCCATGGACTGAAGGCCACTGCGATGAAGGCGTACGACTACACCGTCAAGGGCGGTGCCTTCCTCCTCGATAACGGCGACGGCACGCTCGGCTGGAACGGCACTGTGATTGTCTGCAGCCTCAACTCGACGGCCACGTACGAGTACTACGTCGGCCGACCGACCTTGCAGAACCATGCTCTCGGAGAGGGGGCCTTTATCCTGGCGAGTCTGGAGGTTGAGCAACTCGCTAAGTAAGGAGAGAAGCGTACAGTAGTTTGCGAGAACTGTTCGCTCTCTTAGAGAAAAGTAAAAACAAGTCAATCGCAATTTCACTCCGCTATTCGTATCGTGAATTCCTTCAATGAATCGTTGCCCAGCAGTCAATTCCGACCTGACACGACCGACACACTTCAAAGCTCGGTTACGGTTGAAAAAGGTGATAGAAACCACAGACCGAAGATTTTGAAAAAATATTGTCGCTGGACATATCGTGCGACGAAAGGTGCGACGGTCATCTCGAGTGACAGATCACAATTCCAACCGTATTCTGGTCGATCATGCCGCGGAGTCCTGCGTACCAGGGGCTTCGTAGCCGCCACGAGCTGCTCGCGACTCGGGTCATGTCTTCAGACGAGTTTCTTCGTACCACAGAAGTCTACGGCCCTAACGGATTCGTGCACCCGCGGGAAAGCTTGAGCCCCATTGCCGTTGTGCTGCGACCCCATGAATCCGCCGACGAGTACGAATGCAGCTTTCAAGAGTGGCTGGGACGACAAGAAGTGACGATGTCGATGCTGCAGAGCGACCCGGAGGAGGAGCGGAGACTGCGACAATGTTTCGTGTACTCGCGTGTGCGAGGCTCCGCTTCCGAGGGGCAGACCTCTGGGACTGCAGGGTGCAAGCGTCGTAGGGTGACAGTTGAGGGCAATACAAAAGTCGATGAATGCGAGCATGAAAGGCTCTGGTCGCAGTGTGGGCGCGACTTGGCTCGGCAGATGATGGAGATGGAAAACCGAATTCGTGTTCAGCTTCTGGAGATTAAGCAAGAGATGCGGAACCTCCGTCGAGGAGAAGAGGAGACGGCAACGCGACTTTCAGGAAACGGGGAGAGCAAGATGCGTACTGGGATGATGGAGAATGGAGCTGCATTCTTGCCCAACATTGGAGATATCTCCAACACCTCAGTTAAAAGCGAGGAGGTGGGCCAGCCTGTGTGCAACGCGAACATATTCAAGACTGCAAGTGAGTTAATGTCGAAAGCGATGCGACTGAAATCGGATGCTGCTCTGGAGCGTCTTACGAAGGCGTACACTCGTTTAAACGAGAAAGTTGTGCAGACGGAGGCAAACCTTCAAGATTTCGCAGATGTTGATCACACGCCCGAGGTTGGGAACCAAATTGGCATCGAGGAGGGGCAACGTGATGCTGCGCTTGCGAGTTTAGTGGCTTATGAGTGGCGTGGGAGACAGTGCGAGCTCTACCAAGCCTTTGATCAGCCAGATTATGCCGAGGAAGAAAGCAACATGCACCAGAAGCTGGTGGCAACCTATGAAGAGACTGAACTGATCAAAACCGAGATGCAAAGACTGCAAGCGAAGCTGGGAAATCGACTCAACTGGCTCAAGGGGGTAAACACCGGCGACGCCGGATGGAACGCCCAATTTGAGGAGCTCCTGGAGATAGCGAACGCATTGTCAGCCAAATTCGTGCTAATGGCGAGGGTTCAAGGTCAACGTCGGATGCTCTGCGTTAAGATGCTGCAGTCAAACGATGCGATCCGCACACAGGTCATCCGTTTACTGGACAGCGCCCACAATTAGGAAGTACGATGTAGTTCCGGCGGCTCCTCGTCCCAGTATCCAACGGAACCTTCTCCAAGCGAGGCCAATGACCCCGTCAGCACGATCTTCGCGAGCGCAACGTAACAATTTGCTAGCAACTAGGACCATGACACTTGAAGAGTATTCAAATGAAGAAGAGCAACTGGCACTGGAAGGAGTTGACTATCCTGCATCAAGACCGATCCCAGTACTTCTCCTACCTCGAGAAACCATGAAGCTGTATGAGCAAAGTTTCGAGCTCTGGTTGTTTAATCGGAACATCCATTTGGAAACTTTAGAAGATGAGCCGGAAGTTGAGCGTCTCTTTCGACTGGACTTTGCTGCCTCACGAGTCAAAGAGTTGCGGCGGCGGAAGATCGTGGAGAAACTAGTGCCAGCCACGCGGTCAGTGGCAGCAACTACATCAAAGGATCCAGGGCAGGGACGTACAACATACGAGTACCATGGAATTCGTAGTCGGAAAGAGTTGCTGTCAACGAACGTCGTGTCTGTACAAGAGCTACATCGAGCCGATGCAAACGAAGGTCCCAACGGACGGATGATGGTCGGAGAGAGATTAAAACCCATTCCTGTCGTTTTGCGCCCCACCGAGTCAAGAGGATACTACGAGGTGAATTTTGAGAGGTGGCTAGCCACAAAGAAGGTAACTTTGGAAATGCTGCAGGACGACCCAGAAGAAGAGCGGCGCTATCGACAGTGCTTTGCGCACGCTCGAGCTACCACGGGACGTCAGCGTTCGCACATGACAAGCCACCTGAGCACATCGGGACGTGAAAGTAGGAGCGACCGCAGAAGAAGAAGTTCGTCCAACGAGCCCCCGTACCCGAAGAAAAAGAGGAGTGCGTCGCGTGAACACACCGACGTCCAAGCGCTGAAGCGTTCAAGAGTTAATGTGGAGGACTCAACAGAACAAGCTCGCGTTCATGGAATTCAATGTGGCGGTAGTGCATGTACAAGTACGATCAAGACGGAGTACACGACTGAGCAAGAACATGACGATTAGTTGTATTGAAATACAAGCGGTTGACGAAGATTAATTACCAGTAGGCGAGATAGCTAATTACTTCGAAGTAGACGTTTAAAAAATCACGCCGTGTTCGAGCTAAGTGTCATTTGCTAGACTCATTTCCACGCGATGGCAAAATTGAAATGATGCGCTCGCAGGCAAGAAAATGAGATTTCGTCCGGCTTCGTGTAGTGCACAATTCCAATGAGGTGCACATGTCAAATTTTAAAGTCTGCATTCTACTCAATATGATGAGCGTGGACCCTGGGATTGATCATAGCCTTGTGGATGATTCTTGATTCATGCTACAAACATACATAGAGGTACTAAATTTGTTGTGAAACGTAGCTGATCGTTGTCGCAATAGTCGACAAAAACTAATGAATCGTTGTTTTAACTCTTTCGTTTAACGTGTTCTAAATAACTAACGTTGTTTCAGCTAACTTTTTAGGACCGGCGGAGAAAAAAATGAGGACATCGTTCACAGCACGCGTTGGGATGGTACATGTTGAGCATACTTCGAAGTACATGCGATAACGAGATTCCAAGCTCTGTGAGATATCAAACTAGACTTTAGCGGCTAGACGATTCGACCAGCAACCGTTGTTGAATTGAATCGTACTGTATCGATCGAGCCATACAGTTGCTGTCAGTCGGTCGCCGGTGGACGATGTCTCTCATCCAAGCCTCTATCTATCTATATCTATGGAGGTGTTGCTCATACTTGTTGCTTGACACCTGACTACACAACGCTACGTATACCTAAGTAAGGAAAGGTTTGCACTTCACGCTCAGACAACGAAGTTCGGATTGTGATTACGGGCGCTGCGAAAAGTGCTGTAAACCGTCTCGAACTACATCTACATGTACCAACATTTATGGCCATGGCAATTGCCTTCATTCCCACGGGTTGAGGAGGACCTGTCAGGTACTGTACTAGAACAACCTCGAGTGCCCGTTTTCGGATATGGGCTAACAGCTAAGTTTTCGACAAGACCCAACTACAATGCCTCATGTACAGTATAGCAAGATGGTGAAACCCGACAGTAAAAATTCTCGACTAGATTCTGGTTTACACGACGCAGTTTCTGCATCACGCAACTCACGTTGTTGTAGTTGTACAAACGTGCGCGACGACATAACGCTTGCAGTACAGGTACAAACACTGTACCTATATCATTTGCAGCTTCACGTGCAGACGAACATCAGCAAGATCGTGGTTGGTTTTGTAACTGTAAATCCAATCAACTGTCTCACAAATTGTCGAAGTCCACCTACGAATACCTTTGACAGCTTTTGCTAGCAGCTTCTCACTTCCAGATCTACCACTTTCAACTCAAACCAACTCAACGGACGATGCAGCTCTTGGCCCCGCTCGTCGCACTAGTCGGACTCGTTGCCGTTGTCGACGGTGCATGCAGCGGACCCAACGCCCGTATCACGCCCCCGGCTGGGGCCATTGTCGTCGACGCCTCGGGCGCACACGCCGGCAGCTTCCGGACCTTGGCGCAGGGTGTCGCCAAGCTATCCACCTCGACGGCACAGCAAACTCTTTTCGTGTACCCGGGTGTGTACAAGGAGCAAGTCGTCGTCCCGCTATTGAACGGCCCGCTGGTGCTTCAGGGCTACACGTGTGACACCAAGTCGTACGCTGCCAACCAGGTGACGATCACCCAAGCCAAGGCTCAAAAGGACATCCCTGCCTCGATCATCAAGAACCGCAACGACCTTACAACCACGCTACTCCTCAAGTCGAATAACGTCAAGGTGTACAACCTCAACGTCGCCAATACGGCCGGCAACGTCGGCCAGGCCATCGCCGTGAAGGCAGACGGAGCCAACAACGGCTTCTACGCTTGCAAGTTCACGGGGTACCAGGATACGTTGTATGCTAACCAGGGCCCGAACCTCTACGCCAAGTCGTACATCAGCGGTGCTGTCGACTTCGTATTTGGCCAGTACGCGAAGGCGTGGTTCGAGTCTTGCGACATCGTATCGGTCGGCAAGGGCAGCATTGCTGCTAATGGCCGTGACTCCGCTACCAATCCATCTGAGTTTGTGTTTAACAACGCCCACGTGACCGGCAACGGTGTTGGAACGGCCTACCTGGGTCGCCCGTGGAAGCTCTTCTCGCGTGCAGTGTGGCAGAACAGCGACCTTAGCAACGTTATCAACCCTGAAGGCTGGAATAAGTGGAATGGAGACAACAACGTCGCCAACGTTTACTTCAAGGAGTGCAACAACCGTGGCGCTGGTGCCGCTACGAACAAGCGTGTGGGATTCAGCGGAAGACTGGCGAATCCTGTGCCAATCACGGACATTCTAGGAGCGAACTACAAGACCCAGTGGTGGGTCGACAACAACTTCTTGTAAGGAAGTTGGTATCTGCACCCACTCGAAAGTAGGGTATAATCTCCAACGAGATATCTTGTGAGTAAAACAAATAAACGGTCTTTCCTTCCTTGAGTGAGAGTGGTAAAGTTTTTGAGTTCTCTGTCGGTGAGTTTTTTTCATGCGATTAACGTTAATATTGACGTCACACCGGGAAAAAATATCGCCGCCCCAACAGCTTTACAACGCGGTATGTTCCATCTTGAACCGAGGTCGTGAAGCGGAGTTGTCGTCGAGGTTCTTTTTCGAGAAATAAAACCCCACCGCTGTAGTATCCTAGTTTCTTAATTAATACATGTACTGGACCGATTCCCGTAGGATCTGTCGCGGCCATTTTGTACAGATTTCGTACAGATTTCCATAAAACGGCCACTTCTACACAACTCGAGCCCGCTGTCGACCCGACAGATTTCACTTCTGTCGGAGGGTACCCCCCCCTCCGACAGATTTCTAGATGTATAGATCGATGGCTAGAACAGTGAACATCACTCTTTCACGCCATCACTGATCGGTCACAGGTGGTCGTAATGACGCTGGCGAGCATCGTGCGGCTGATCTACGCGGACGACGAAGACGAGTTCGTCGACGAGTCTATCAGCGTTGCTGTCGCGATGGCGGTGCAAGGCGCGGCCATCCGCAAGCGGCGGCAGCGAGGCCGAAGCAGTCTAACGAGGGCGGATTTGCCACGCAATCCACGCCACGGGACGTCGTGGGAATGCATCTACGCCGCAGGACATGACGCTGCGTTCATCGTTACGACGGGGTTTGATGTGGCGTCCTTTCACTACTTGCTTGGATTGTTCACGGATGTCTGGGACCGCGTACCTATTCCTCGGGATGACGTGAATTGGGAGGGCGTAAGTCGACCGTCGCAGCGATCTCTATCTGCTGCTGGAGCACTGGGGCTTGTGCTTCACTTCTTGAACTCCACAATGGCAGAACTCTCGCTTCAAGAAATATTTGGGCTTACACCGACTGTTTGTAGTCGGTATGTCAACTTTGGTCTGCGAATCCTGCTTGAGACGCTCAAGAGGACGTCTAAGGGTCGCATTTCGTGGCCTATTGCCCCCGCTGAATTCCAGCACTATGCCGACATTATTGCGGAGCGTCACCCTGGTCTAGCTGGAGCATTTTGTTTTGTTGACGGTGTGAAGATACCCGTTGCGGAGTCACTCGACGAAGATACACAGAACGCCCAATACAATGGATGGACGTGCTCGCACTATTGCTCTTCGGTGTTTGCATTTGCACCCGATGGAACGATCATTTGTGCATTGATAAACGCACCAGGCAGCTGGCACGACGCGGCCGTAGCTCAAGATCTCTACGCCAAACTGCAGTACAAGACTCCTGATGGCTTCTTTGCTATTGCTGATTCCGCTTTTCCACGGGCCCGACAAGGTATCGCGAGTCGCATCCAAACACCGCTAAAAAAGAACTCGCGCCAGCCACGAATTCTCCAAACCAAAGGGCGCTTTGATGAATTGGAGGAGCTGCTAGCAAGGAATCGCGAACTCGTATCTGCTCGACAAGCCGCTGAATGGGGAATGCGGGCTTTGCAAGGGTCCTTTGCAAGACTGAAAATGCCGCTACCTGCTGACGACTGCGAGTATCGAGCGATTTTGATTGAAACGTGCGCCCGCCTTCACCAAGTACGCACTCGACTGGTAGGCATAAATCAAATCAAGACTGTGTACGAGAAGGTCTGGTTAGACGGAGGTCGTACACTGTACGAAGAATTCGAATCAATGCTGTTTCGTGATATTCAAGCTTCGGATCGCATTAAACGCTACTACGACGCACTTACGGACTCGATGGATCTGTAAGGCGCAATCTTAATTTGGAGGTACTGCGTCCATGAAGGTGCCAGATACACGATCAATGTGTAGTGGATTCATGGTCAAAATGGTGTTGCCAATAACGATGAGGTGAGTGTGATTGTGATCACTCAGAACGAGTGGTGCGTAACCGGAATCTCACTGGAATTTTGCTGGTATTCGTGGCGAAGCTCGTCGGGACGGGAGATCTCGAGAAAACGACTTGCTTCGACATTAAGGCGGCGGTTTTCGGCTGCCAAGCGTTGATTTTGTTCGTCCAGACGTCTGTTATCCTCGATCAAGCGGCGATTGGTCTCCTCAGCACGACAAGCGCGCTCGTTAAGCTCTTGCTTCAGTTCACGTAGGTCAGCGATCCGGTCCCGCTTGGTATCCAACTCGGTCGACAACGTCATAACTTTGTTCGTCAAGGCGGTATTGGTTTCCTGCAGCGATGCATTTTGAACGGAAAGAAACTGCTGAATTTCCTTGCGTGCACGGTGCACTGATTGTTCTTCCATATGCTGAGCCCACACATTGTTCCCGCTGCCACGACGAACGCGCTTGCCTTTGCCCGTATTCGTGTTTGTATTCCTTTGAAATGTTTTAGCTGGAATAGCTTTGCTGGGACGCCCGCGTTTCGACCCAGTAGTGGTTGGCTGTGGTGTTTGTGCTTGCGATGATCCCATTTCAGCAGCCGAAAGTTGACTTGGTTGATCATCGGACGGACACGAATTCGGGTCGCTTTGACTTTGGCATTTACTTTCTTCGTCACCTCCAGAGGAATCACTTCCATCCTGATCACTCGAGTCCAAGCTGGCCTCGTCATCCACAGTCACGCTATGGACCCTTTGAGCAATTTTTTGGCTGATTTCAACTGCGAGAACACGGGTGGCGGGGCAGCGAGTCTTGCCACTTGGTGCCAATGGCATGAGGACATGACGATATCGACTCTTGAGCGAGTCTGCTGTGCGTGTATCACGGCCTTCGACTGCCGCATGACGCTCGTTGTACAAACGGCGAACATGATCCCACTCGTTCGAGCCACGTGGTAGAACCTCATCGATGATTGTCAGCAGCGCCATAGTGTCGGAATCGTTGTAGCCTTGCGACCCCTGTGGACGACCACCCCTTGCTCTCTGGCTAACTTTCTTCGTAGCTGCCTCCGTGTGCGTAGCTGCCTCCGTGTGCGTTGCTGCCTCCGTGTGCGTTGAGCTTGCCTTGGGCCCAGTTCGCGGTGCAGCAGCATCGCCGGGCTCGCGCGAAGACAATCTGGGTCCCTTGCTTTTCTTGGTAGCTTTTGACTTGGATTGCCCTCTTGGCACTTCAGTCTGCGACGAGGACTCGCTGTCGCTCTCCTCTCGAGTTGTGGTCTTGGTCTTCGTTCGCCTTGGTTTCGATGTAGGGCCTCCGTCGCCGCCGCGCTTGCTTGCACGCGCCATGACCGCTGCTGAGTGGTGGGGATTGCCACGGAATGCGGACAAATGCGGAATTGAAGTGCGTGAGTGATTGTCACTTCAACTCCAAAGTGGCTCCTCGGATCTGTACCGAATCTATACATTTACACAGCAAGTGGCCTGCGGGCTGTACGAGATCTGTACATGATTTTTTAGACACGAAATCTGTACGAAAATAGCCTACGGGAATCGGTCCACTATTCTAATACTGTATTATTAACGTACTGTAGTACAATACTACAGTATATGATAAGTATGCAGTACTATTTTAAATACAGTACTATTTTAAATAGTACTACATCCTTCACTCTACTTAATCAGACTAAATATGGTTTTTACTATAATTTTTATCGGAGAAAACCGAATGATCGATTAGCCCCTGTGAATTCAATATTTGGCTTAAGCTTATCTTAAGACCATGATTAGTTATGCTCAGCGGGGATGAGAGTTTCTGTGGTTACACGAAAAAATTCGAAAGCATTACTACGTAGTACAGACTATAATAGAGCGTGAGACCGAGACGCCTCATATATCCGAGTTAGAAGGGTCTTAGCCAATCACAGGTCAGCTCATACCATTCTACAGTTACCTGTGACATCCAATATGGATCAATGTGTGGAGGTATAACGTTTTACCCGTCTCGTTCTCACGCTCTAGTCTGTACTATTTTCGAAGCACGACTTGAACAAACACATAAACATCAAATAGTAGGCCACTTATCATCATATTTTCGAAGCACGACCAATTCGAGTGAAGGGTACAGTCGTACCCCTCAACATGCGCACCCATACCTTCAAATACCCCGTCGTATCCGATCGTCTATGTTGGAGTTCGACAGCCAATCAGCGCAAAAAACTGTTGATTCCCTGTCAAATCGCCTCGTAACCCCCCTGCGCATATTGAGGGGTACGACTGTAGTGTGTTACATGTGCTCAGTCCGCTGGGGAATGATCACTGTTTATTTGCTTTACTCATGTAATCTAGATGGAGATTCTCGAGAATCGAAAGATTCTACTGCGCCAGAACGCGGTGTGCCCGCTTCCTTACAGGTACTTCGTGTCAACCCACCACTGGGTCTTGTAGTTTGCGCCGAGGATATCCGTGATAGGCACAGCCTTCGCCAGCCTTCCGCTGAAACCCACACGCTTGTTGACAGCTGCGCCGAGGCCGCGGTTGTTGAACTCCTTGAAGTCAACGTTGCCGACGTTGTTGTCGCCATTCCACTTGTTCCAGCCTTCAGGGTTGATAACGTTGCTGAGGTCGCTGTTCTGCCACACAACACGCGAGAAGAGCTTCCACGGGCGACCGAGGTAGGCCGTTCCAACGCCACCGGTGCCGGTCACGCGCGCGTTGTTGAAGACATATCTGGACGGGTTGACAGCGGAGTCACGGCCGTTAGCAGCGATGCTGCCCTTGCCGATGGACACGATGTCGCAAGTCTCGAACCACGCCTGTGCGTACAGACCGAACACGAAGTCGACAGCACCGTTAATGTACGACTTGGCGTAGACGCTAGGCCCCTTGTTGGCATACAACGTATCCTGGTACCCCATGAACTTGCAAGCGTAGAAGCCGTAGTTGGCTCCGTCGGCCTTGACAGCGATGGCCTGGCCGACGTTGCCGGCGGTGTTGGCCACGTTGAGGTTGTACACCTTGACGTTGTCGGACTTGAGGAGCAGCGTAGCGGTCAGGTCGTTGCGGTTCTTGGTGATCGATGCAGGGATGTCCTTCTGAGCCTTGGCTTGGGTGATCGTCACCTGGTTGGAAGAGTACGCCATTGTGTTGCACGTGTAGCCCTGAAGAATCAACGGGCCATTCAGCTTCGGCACGATCACTTGCTCACGGTATGTACCCGGGAACATGAAGATAGTCTGCGGCGTTGTCGAGGCCGAGAGCTTGGCAACACCCTGCGCCAAGGTCCGGAAGCTGCCTCTGTGCGCTCCTGTAGCATCGACTACAATGGCGCCAGGCGGGGGTGTGACATGGGTGTTAGGTCCGCCGCAACCACCTTCGACGGTGGCAGCGAGTCCGAGAAGCGCGATGAGAGGAGCCAAGAGCTGCATTGTCCGCCGAGTTGGTTTGAGTAGGAAGGAGGAAATCTCAAAGTGAGACTTTGCTGCTCGATGGAACCTGCGACCCGATACATGCAGAGCTTCTTTTTATGAGCTACAGTACAGACAACGACGCAGAAATCCGGCACCACTGAATGCCATCCCCCATAGTAAAATAACGAGAAATCCCCGTCCATTACCACAGGGGAATGCAGAAAAAACACGCGTAATTTCATATAAAGTACTTAAAAGCATATGATAAAGCCTAATTATCAAATCTGATTGGCTGAAGAGGTTCACATGCACGGCTTTGTCTTGCCGGATATTTGTGTCGGCCGGATATTTGTGTCGGCCGGATTTCTGCGTCGTTGTCTGTACTACAGTACTTAGACGGTCGAGTGGCTTTACCGCTGGTCGCGTGCTCGTTTACCTGCTGTAGCCGCTACGTTACGATACCGGTACACGACTGTGTAACTTACAGTTTGTGGGGTCCGTATGGCTGTGACTGACAGGATAAAATGCCTGTGAGACTATCACTGTTCGCTGCACACAGAAATATAGTACAGTAGTTTGCCTCAAATTGCGCAGTCTGACTCCGTATTCATTTTCTTCAGGAAATAGAGTATCAGAGGTTTTATGACACGGCTAAATACGTCGAACGATATATATCCTGCAAGGTTATTAGTTGGGATGGCTGCGCTTTTGATGCAAACTACTGTACTACCTTTCTACGTGTAGCTAATAAACATGTGGAGGTGCTGGGTTTTATGCTTGATATATTTCCATCAGGACCACTACACTGTACTGATGGAGGGTTGACATCCAGCCTTTTCTGCCAAGAGCCTGAAGTTTCGTCCTGTACATGTATTAATATCATACAAGTTGCATGCATAAACTTACATACAGTGCATGTATGCATGCAACTTATTGGGCCTACTCGACTCGAGTTGTCAAGTGGAAAATGAGTACAGTACAGTGAACAGTATCCTCAACAACTTCGTGAACAACAACTTAAAACAATTGGTAAATAGAGTTCGACTTTTTGACTTCCGAGCTTTACCGATAAGCATGGTAAGTTCTCCGGTCTTGCTACTAACATAACTTAAAAGTAAGTCAGACATGGCTGGGATATCGGTGCGTTTTCTAGAGCAGGGGCAACAGCACTCGCACATGTTCGCTTCACAATTAAGAAAAACATGTTCACCGAAGCAGAATGGGCAGCCAGGATTACGAACAGCGAATACCCATGGTATGGTCTTCAGGAAGGCGTGGGGATGTCAGCTGGTGGCTAAATGGTCACTTCGGTTTGTCAGGACGCAGCTTTTTAACTCTGACTTTCTGACTCAAGCGAACCGGAAATGACCGTTTTTCGGGGCAAGGCCGACAATGATATTTATTAAAATAGGCTGAACCTGAAAAAAGTTGGACATATATTAAAGCTCTAATCGAGACGTTAACAATGGTGGTGATCGTACGTTTTACTTCGTTGTGGGAGAAAAGTTATCCGCGATCCAAGACTGGCGTGTGCGGCAATGATTGCTGCAGTGTCTCCAGCATTTTGCGTTGCGGCAAACCTATGCATCAATCAATCAAACGACAAACGTCTATACCCTTCTATTAGAAGAGTTGAAACCTTTTTGATTGGTCAAAATTAACCCTACCGTGGTACTTGGGACTGCAATGTGACGATAATGGGAGGGTCTAGTTGCTGCTGAGTGCAATGTTTCCCCAGGAGATGTTTTCGTCGGGGCATCTTGGGCATGTACGTGCGTATTGGCATTTTCCCCCGAGAGTGATGTCAGTTCAAGCTATAAATATTACACTTGTGAAACCTGCATTTGTTCATATTGCATACAAGCAGATTAAAGGTCGAAGCCAAAATGATCAAACTATCAAGGCCAAGGTGGATATCGACCAAGAGTTATCGGAATATTTTTTCGCCTGGTAATGGTATTTAGACGCGACCTCGTCCATTATGATTTTAGTGCGGATACCAATGCATATGCACCACTTGCTAACGGCGTAAGTCAATACTCAATATTTTGGTCCGGGGTACTCCCCAAAAAACGGTCTGCTTGAGTCAGAAAGTCAGAGTTAAAGCTTTAGCTTTAAAAACCTAAAGATTTTCCATCCTGCTCTTCGATTGAGGCGGTTCACGCACTTTTCTGCGCCGCACGTTTGCACATGAAGCATGAAACCAAACCGTGTACATCGCCTGTACGGTTTGGATTTGAGTTTTCGATAATAATCGTTGAAGGGTGGCGAAACGTTGCAGAGCAACACAAAGTTTGTGTTCAACATGTTCCGTTACATTACTTCCAGCAAAGCAGCAGGCGCTACGTACTGTACATTCGAGGTAGTATTTTCATACTGTTTTAAAATATTATACATGCTGTATTAATACATGTACAGATACCGCCCACTAAGTTGTACAGTGGTACTCTTTTAGTTCCTACAGTATATTACATGTATATGTGTTCAGAATATACGGTGTTACAGATGGTTGGCGTTGAAGTATACCGTACATTCAAATCAACAGCTCACTCAGTGTTTGTCAGCGCTCCGGTCCCAATGTCGTCGAGCTCATGCGATGAAGCACCGTCGACCAGCAGCAAGATGCCCCTCCCGGCTTCATAAAGCGCGTCAGCCACCCATCCGACAGCTTGGGGTCGTGATAGACGCCAGAACCTGCCTCGCCTTGGTAATTAGCCGCCGCGAGAGATAATTAGCCGCCGCGAGAGATATGTGTGCCGCGAGAGGCACGCCTCCACGTACGATGCAAGCCGTTCCTCGAGCTCTGGGAAGCGCAGCATGAAGGAGCGGCCTTTGTTTTGACTAGACAGTAGTGGAGCTGCGCAGAATGTTCGCGATGGTAGCTCGAGACGGCGGCTGCGATGGCTTGAACTTGGCCTGTGACCAGCGGGCTAGATCGGCGAACGATGGCGACGGCTACGAGCGTTCATGCTCCTCGATAATTTTGCGCGATCGTGAGCCACTTGCCCTTTGTTTGCTTCGTGTTGTGCAGGTCATGGCGGGCTGCGGGGGGGGGGGGGGGGTCTGTTTGAATTGTGAAAGATCCCTCTGGGCGGGAAAACTGGATTTTTCCTCCCAAAAGCGATAAGGTTTCATTACCGATTTTGAGGGTGTATAGACTGACTGTGTGTACAACTTAGTGGGCGGTATCTGTAGCAGCTGTGAAGCTTACACTGAGATCGGGATTGCCGATATTCAGATCTCTTTAATAAAAGTGGGAGTTCCCGCTTTTCCAAATAAAGTAGCCTACTGTATCACGGGAGATTTTTGGATTTCGAAATGGGAATTGTGGGACCCATACAAACCTCAAGTCAAATGGTTCAGTCACTTATGTCCGATACCTATTTTTTAAATTAAAATAGCTTGTCGCTTTAGACTCCTCAAAATTCTCTATAAACATTTGTCCATAGTTTATTTTATGTTTCGCAGTTAAAACGCCGATTGCACTTAGGGTAAGCTCTACATGTATTGTGAAAACCGACGATTATGTCCTATTTTTTTGCAAATCGATCGCTTTAAGCGCTTATTAAGCGGATGAACCCTTGTTTTGATATATATAAACAGGATGCCACTCCGATTTCGCGTCCCCCATCCCTGTTCATATATCGCGGATTGGCGTCGATATATACGCAAATAGCTCCGAATGCCCAGTATCAGGTGGGCATTCTGAGGGCAGCTTGTATATATAAACGGCGTCCAAAATCAACGTGGGCTGCGAACTCGAAGCTGTAGCATATATAAACCCTAATGAGCACATATAATACTTATATCTTCGTATATTATGCGCGGAGCTACTTTTGCACGAGTAGTAGCTGCTTGTACTCGTACTTCTGGCTGCTGCACCTCTGCGGCTATTTAATAAGCCCAGGGAGCAGAGCGTTCATTAGCATTTGGCCGAGATTTGCATATGGACGCTCTATCGCCAATCCTACGATTTAGTATTTTCTGCACCCCTGTTTATATGTTTTCTACCCCTCCTTATCAGCTTAACTCTTTCAGTACGGTTCGTCGATAGTGCTCTTACAGGTCCGGTCAGGCCTCTAAGAGAAGCAGATAAGACATATCATTGGCCAAAATTATTTTAAATTATTCCTTAGGATGGGCGAATGGCTTTAGAGGTCCAACGAGACCTGTTACACAACCACGCGCTCCATCCAAAGTGGAGCTGTGCTAACAATTGAGGTCCATAGGTACCCACAATTAGCACCCACCACCCCATCCCCGACCCCTTGCATTCTTGATAGTGGCGGAGCATATCATGCTGACGTTTTATTTCGAAAAGCAACTAGGTGGCGTTGGAGCACGAAGAGTGGACAGCATTGTTGACAGCAGCCACATCGCCGCCATGGGCGACAACGAGCTCCGCTGTCTCTACCTCGCTGACCTGTAGCAGTACAACGTTGCTGTCGACGGCGAGTGAATCAAGGGCCTCGACTACGTCAAGCTCTTCCCGCTGCAGCTCGCTGCTCGCTCACCGCTGCCAGCGGCTGCGCTCGGATCAGGACGACTCTCCGAGCTTGTGCACGCCATTATCGTGCTGTGTCAGGCCCACTCCACGGCTAGCATCGTGCTGGGCGTCGGCTACGCGGAAGAGGCGGATCTCGCCGTCGGCGAGCGCGGACGTGGACAACCAATGGTTGTCAACCAGGATGGCGCCGACGCCAGCAGCTGCAGCGGTCTGGACCTGTCGCCCATAGACCGCGATGACGAGATGCAGCTATAGCAGCTGAAGAAGTACATCGGACTGGACAGCGGAGGATGAAGAGGAGTACAACAATGAGCAGGACGAGCTGGAAGAGGGAGATAATGCCGAGGATGGCTGTTTCGAGGTGGTCGTCGTTGAAGCAGATTACGGAATTAATGCCACGACGGCCAGCCGATGGAAAGACACGCTGTGGTGGTTCTGCAGCGGGGTTTCATCCGCTATGCCGACATCGACGTCCGGTCGGAGGAGCTGCACTTCAGCTGGGGCGAGCGCTGCTTCTCTCTCGTGAAGCGGTATTTCGCTGGCGTGGCAGGCCAGACCATTGAAAACTCGTTCAACCTGACGAACAAGCTGACGTACGATTACTTGGGCGTGCAGAAGGAGGAGTGCTTGGACACTGGCCCGTACCGCGATGCCTTGTGGTCCTACTTGAACCGCATCTTAGATATTTGCCACGACGACTACGACTACCGACAGAACTGAACCGGCCGACGAAGATTTTCTCTGCACGGCCTGGAAAGCGCGCCAGGAGGACTAGCACTTTGATCGTACGATAAGCCCGTCCGGGATGTGCCACACCATTGTACTTGTCGTCAAGGCGCGCAAACAAACCGGACTCGTGACGTGAAATCATGAAGATGCAGTAGCAGAAGGCACCGTGCACATGCGCTGAAGGGAACCCGAAGTCAGCTTTGAACTCCTGTGACCTACTCTACTCATGCAGTCCGTTTGGGGTCTTATGCTCTACTACTCCGTGTTAGAAGGCTGTGTGTGGACTGTGTCGTGCTCCAACCAACCCGAATCACCGCGATCAGTATTTACCTCTTGCTTCGATGTAGCAGATGCGATCAAGTGTTCTCAAACTTTTTGGTCAGCAAAATAATGAATCGAATTCACCAGGAAAAACGTCAGAAGCAAGACCGTAGCGAGGCGATAGAAGCGCCAGCTATATGTACAACAGCAAAATAATGAATGTCAGATATACCGTACTCAATGCTCTGCTCGATTCTGGCAGGTTCCATCGGTTCTGAAGCTGGTGCCAGGTATACGCCAATTTGACGGGATATCGTAACCTCATCTGAGCGTTCCAGTGTTCGACGTCTGCACTTACAGCGGCGTTGGCCAGTTCTTTACAGAATTAGTATCTTGGTTAGAGGCCAACACGGACTTGTGGTATGATAGGGCGCTTTTCGACGACGAGCCCAAAAACGAGAATGCTGTCACGTTCAGCTACGGCAGCATCGTGTACTGCACAGCAGCGATCGGGACCCGCTGGAGGTTTTGAAGCTTGCCGTGAGAGACAAAGGTTGTGGGGACCACTTTCAAGCTGTGCGACTAACACGACCCTAACGAAAGGAACTGGCTGCGGCTAACAACGCAAGTATGAATGAATCAATCGAATTAGTGGGGGGGGGGGGGGGCAGTCTAGCATGGTACAGAGTGTGGCTTTAGGGCCTCACAGTGATATGCTCGAACCATTCAGCACCGCATCCACGTCGTCGTGCTTCGCACAGAGCTCCTCGATCTCTGCCGGCGTGAAAGCTTGCGGGGAGAACTCGAAGGCATCGCCCAGTCGACGAGCTGGAGACTCGTCAAGCGTGGTGACGCAGAAGTACTCGATCATCTGCTGGATCTGCGTGCAGCTCATGTAGCCAAGCAGCAGCTTCTTGTTTACGTGACCGGGAGGCACGAGCACCGGGTCGAGCTTTTCCAAATGGTTGTCGTCATGATCACGATGCGACTGGGGCAGTCGATGACGCCGTCCAGCACGTCCAGCAGACCCGACAGGTTTAGCTTGTCGTTGCGCATGCTGTACTTCTTCTCGTCCTCGAGGCAGGCCTTGATCATCTTATCGTCTTCGGACTGCGGCGGCTTGTCGTCACCAATGCCGGCGCTCTTGCTGTCAGTATTAGTGCCATCGCTCGCACGCGCCTTCACGATGGAAGACGCGCAGTCGATGTCCTCCGTGACGACGACGACGTCTTTGAAGTCCATCTCAACGGGCAAGTTCAGACCCGCACGGCGTACTTCATGAAGAGCGCGTCAAGCAGCTGCTGGTTGGTCTTGATCTTGCCGAGCGAGCTCGTCACCACGTGCCGCTTGGTGTACCGCTTGACGGGCTTGATGAGGCTGGTCTGGCCCGTGCCAGGCGGACCATGCAGCAATAGGCCGAGCTTGTACGGGAAGCTTGATGGCGAATTTGCCGGAGCGACTCGAAGTTGCCCAGTTGCTGCAGCACCTGCTGCTATTTCTCGAAAAAGAGGTTGTTGAACGTCCTCTCCTCGCCCAGTGCGTGGCGTTTGTAGGCGACCACAGGCGTGGCGTTGTTGTCTCCGCCGCTGCTTCCGGTCGTTGTGTCGACCTGCATGTGCCTTATCCTCCACGTGCTTGCGGTGCTCGATGACCTCGTAGTTCGTGAAGGCCCGTTCGATGATGGCATCAATGCACTTGGACGCATCGGCCAGGGCCGACTCAATCTGGAAGTTCACCGTCGACTCCATGGCGGTGTCTTGTTGCCACCGGAGTTCTCGAGCGCGATGGTCTCCTGCTTGAAGTATACGCCTGAATCGATCTGTATCCACTCGTTGAGAAGGAGCCTTAAAGTTGAGCCGGTTGACCTCGCCGTAGTACTCGTCGTCATCGTCGTCCAAAGACTCGGAGCCCATCGTGGAGCTGTCGGATTCGCTGGCAGCGTCCTGGTGTCTTGGTCCTCTTCTTGGTCTTCTCCAGCAGCTCGTGCTGACCGTTCTTGCTCTTGAGGTCCAGCACGTCGGCCAGGCGAGATGGCCTTCTGCTTCAGGTGGTTCTCCTGGTCGTAATTACAGACTCAGCTCACGAGGATGCTTCGGCGTCTTAGGAATAACTTTATATAAGACACTCTGATCACACATCCGCAACTCGCCAACAACCCCGTATACGCAGCAACGGAGGTCGCGGGCAGTCGCTCCGTCGCCGCCGCCGGCCCCAGCAGCATGTCACCGTCAGTCACTCCCCAACTTCCCAACTACACCGCAGACGCAGGTAACCAGCAGTCACACAGTCGGTGCTGCCTGCATCGACAGCAGGTCGCTCGCTATCTGTCTCTCCGTTTCCGCCTCCACCACAAGCAGCAGGACGCAGCCAGTCTCCACCCGTGCCACCAGTCGCTTCGCTCCGCCGCCGCCCGATCCGTCTTCTTCTCCGTCGTCGCCACCACCAACAGCAGGACGCAGCCAGTCTCCACCCATGCCGCCAGTCCCTTCGTCGCCGCCCGATCCGACCACTTCTCCGTCTCCGCCGCCACCAACAGCAGCAAGTCGCTGCTAGTGGCTGGTTCTTCGCCGCCATCACGAGCAGCAGGACGCAGCCAGTCTCCACCCGTGCAGCCAGTCGCTGCGTGCCGATGCGCCCGTGTCACCAGTCTGTTCGCCGCCTCTGCGGCCTGTCACCAGTGCGTCGGTGCCCGCCAGCTCCGAGTCGAAGCCTAGCTGCCGGCGTCGGTGTGGCTTGGCAGCCAGATGTTCCGACTCTGCCACCGGCCACACCAGCAAATCGCCAGCAAAAAAAGAAGCTGCCACCAGCCCAACTTGAGCTCCAAGTACAGTAGCGAGTTACAGCCACCAGTCACCTTCTCCAGTTCTGCACAGCTCTGCAGTCGCTGCAGCCGGCCCCAGCAGCTTGTCGCTGTCAGTCTATCCGCCGCCTCTGCGCCCGCGCCGTCAGTCACTCCGTCTTTCGCCGGCGCCCTCGATCGCTCCGTCGCCGATGCAACCCTTCAAGTCGTCGGTGCCGCCAGCATTCAGGTCGCTGTCAGACCGCCGTCGATGTCCGTCGCCGCTGCGCCTGCGACGCTGGTCGTTCCGTCCCTTCGCCCAATGCATGTCGCTCCGTCGCCGCCGCTCCCTTCCCCCCAGTAGCGTTGCGGGCCGCCAGCTTCGACAGCATGGCGCTGTTATTATATCCCTCGAGCTCCCGGCACTAGAAGCAAGCCCAGCCGCCAGACCCAGCCACCGTTTGCATCAAATTGCCCGCGCAACACATCGCCGCTACAAGCGGCGAGTTGGCGCCAGCAGATTGCAGTCAGTCGCTCCGTCACTCCCGACAGCAAGAGAATGATATTGTCGCCGCCTTCGGCCCCAGCAGTAAGTCGCCACCAGTGGCCGCTACAGTGGCGACATGACACTCTGCATGCACTAGTACAAGCGGCTCTTCGGCTGCGCGCGCGTGCCCTCGGCGGGTGCCGACGACGTCATGGTGGACGAGCTGTCCAAGCACGTGGTGGTGGTCTGCCGCAACCAGTTCTACTGGTTCGACGTCATCTGGGAGGACGGCGTCACGGCCATCACGGAGCAGGAGCTGCTGGCCAACCTCAAGGCCATCCACGAGGACGCGCGCAAGGCCGACGACGTCGAGGCCGCATCCAACGCCGTCGGCGTGCTCACGACGGAGCGACGGGCCAAGTGGGCCACTCTGCGCGCCAAGCTGCAGGCGGCCAACAAGGACACGCTGGCCGTCATCGATCGCGCGCTGTTCCTCGTCTGCCTGGACACGACGTCGCCTCCGGACGCGGCGGCCTTTGCGGCCACGGCGCTGCATGGCACCTACAGCATCACCAAGGACGGCGTGCAGACGGGCACGTGCATGAACCGCTGGTACGACAAGCTCCAGCTCATCGTGTGCGAGAACGGTGGCCGGGTGCAACTTCGAGCACGCCTTCGTGGACGGCCACATGGTGCTGCGCTTCGTGTCGGACGTGTTCACGGACACCATCATCCACTTCGCGCAGACAATCCGCGCCGACAGCTACGCGTTCCTGGAAGCGTCGTACCGCGCGCCGAAGCTCAGCCCGGCCGACTCGCCCGATCGTCCCCGCGTGCAGCCGCACAAGCTCGAGTGGATGCGCAACCGCGAGCTGCAGGAGGGCATCAAGTTTGCCGAGGCGCAGCTCACGGACCTCATGCTACAGAACGAGGTCAAGGTGCTCGAGTTCACGGCGTTCAGCAAGCTGTTCATCACCCAGCACAACATGAGCCCAGACGCCTTCGTGCAGATGGCCTTCGTGGCCGCTTACTACTTCCAGTACGGCAGTGCGCCGTGCATCTACGAGCCGGTGCTCACCAAGCGCTTCCTGCATGACCGCACGGAGGCCGCACGCGCGATGACGTCGGACGCGCTCGAGTTCGTGGAGACCTTCTTCTCGGAGAAGACGCCGCTGGAGAAGATCGGGTCGCTGCGCAAGGCCATCTCCACACACGCGCTGCCGGCAAGGGCCCCGAGCGCCACCTGTACGCGCTCGAATGCCTCTGGCAGCACGAGAAGGCAGCCGACGGCACCAAACCCACGCCCGCGCTGTTTGCGGACGACGCCTGGCGCAAACTCAACCACTCGGTGCTGTCGTCAAGTAACTGCGGCAACCCGAGCCTGCGGCTGTTCGGCTTCGGCCCTGTGGTGCCGGACGGATTCGGTATCGGCTACATCATCAAGGACGAGGGCATCCAGTTCTGCGCGTCGTCGCGGCACCGCCAAACCGAGCGGTATCTCAAGAACCTCGAGTCGTACTTGCTGCGCGTGCAGGACCTACTCATGCACGAGGAGGAGATCGGCTTCCCCACTCCACCGCGGCCAAGAAGAAGGCGGTGCAGGCGTCGTTCAAGGGCTACGGCTTCTTCAATGATGCTGACCGCATTATGATCATAAGGTGCGCCTAGCTTTGAAGCTTAGCTGTTGAATCATGAAAATTGATGCTAATTTGTATTCTTGCTTTGCAGATAAATGTACTACTTCGCTCGCTTACGCTTCTGAGTTTGACCTCTTCCGTGAGTCTTCTTCTCGCTTGCTGGCTTGTTTATCTTTGTGGTTTTAGGCTTTCGGCGCGGTGCTTCTTCCGCCTCAAGCTCGGTGACGCTGCGCAAGAAGCTGCGTCCTTCGAAGCGGACGATCTGAGTTCGGTCGAGGTGTGCAGGAGGTTCCCATGTCGGCTCCCAGTCAACCAGGTAAAGTGGGGATCCATCTTGAGCTCTCATTTTGCCTAGAATGCCGTTGATTTGCCAGGTCATGCCCTTGTCAAGTGCCGTCTTCACAGCCTTTGCAGCGTCAGCTCCACCGCTGCCACCAAGTACGGCCGTCGCCAAATGCAGAGCTGCCAGACAGACTTCCAGTGCGCAACTGGTAGGATCAGCTCCTGCTGCGGACGCCTTAGCCAGGACATCACCGAGAACCTTTCCTGCGTCAGCTGGCGATGGTCGGTGGGTTTGTTTGTGCATTGCTTGTGCCAGGTTCGTCCAAGCGTGCTGTTGCTGCTGCCGTGCTTGGTGTTGGGTTGCTGAAAGCTCGTTTAAAGTGAGCCACGGCGAAACACTCAACGTGAAATCCAACGCGACATTCCGTACATCCATAGCGCGACTTCGCGGACTTGATATTCTGCAGGCTGCACAAATGACAGACTAGCTTTCCGCTCGAGTTCTCACAACTGTTTGGCGTGAGGACATGCGGCGCACGATCTTCGGCGGTGCTGGTCACGAGGGTGTCGGGTCTACTTCGCTTGAGTTGGGCGTCACGCCGCTTGGTCATGGCACATTGTACAAGCGATTCGCACACACGCCTTTTAAATTCTCGGAGAGTTCGCGGCGCCGTAGGTCCGGCCTCAATTTCTTTCATCAGCGCGAACCCATTAATGATAGACAAATCCAGCACCCAGGTCAGAAGACTCATAGAGAGACGCTGCTCTTTTCGTCGAGTAGGATTGGTAGATCGAAGCTGATCGACGCGGTCAACCCCGTTCATGGCGACGTTGTATGCTGCCACGATAGCTGGGACATTGAAAGTTTTTCGATGAAGCGACTCGTTTCCAGTCCACCTCTGTATCGGGAACAATCCATGACAGCACTCAATCGCTTCGCTGTTTGCTCCATCGAGAACTCGAGCCGTCGGCGTACTTGCCAAGTCATTTGTATAGAAAACGACGGGCTGTTTGTCGTGGAAAACGACAAACCCAGCTCTTGGCGAGAACGTAACAGGGGGCGAATATTCAGTTCTGAGTTGCTCCGGGAGTCGTTTTTGAGATCGTGTATGAGCATCCTTCGCCTTTTTCGAGTCTGCAACGCTGTCGACGGCGGCAATAAGCTCCCACGCCCCTCTTTGACTTTTGCGCACTCGCTCAATTGACGCCTTAACTGCCCCTGAGTTTAGTCTGCCGATCCAATCTTGACGAACGGTTCCAAGCATGCGAGTCTCGCCATCAGTCATTTGAAGCACGGCCTTTGCTAAATCATGCCTTGTGTAGAAGTTGTCGGAGACGATTAAGCGTCTGCCAGATTGCGAAGGATATAACTGCGTTTGGTGCGCAATCATCGCAACCCATAGCGCGGTCGCTGCTGTTGGTTCAATGTTGGCATGTGGACGCGCGAGAGTGTTTTCCAAAGGTTGGCGGAGTCTGGGAAAGAGCTGGGTGTATCGCTGTGCCGCCGATGTCGGTTGAGTGTTCCCCGATCCATTATCCCACAATGAGTGCACGTACAATGCACGCCAACCAACAACCGCATAGAATCGAATCGCAAATTTGTCCGGCTTCAGTGGCATATACGACTTGGCCCTCGTGCGAGCTTTCGTCCGCACGCCAATTTCATCCACGCTGCTAACCCCAAACGGCACTGCCAATGAGGTAAATTTTCGTTGAAAATGCTCAAGCAGAGGCCGACTGTGTCGGAGGGGGTCCCGTCTAGCTCGAGCCTCGACAGCAGGTCCAGTGGTAGTCTCGCCCTGCAAGCGTGCCGCATCCGTTGTCGTTGCCCCTGTACTTGCACTGGGAAGTTCCACGGCTACCACATTTGGTGATTCCGCGTTATCTGGGTTTTCCTCTCTGTCCGGGTTGCTGTCTGAATCTTCTTCATGGTCGTCATCGCTCTCGCTGTCGCTGTCGTATGGTGGGTGTATTTTCAACGATCCTCGAATAGACTGGAAACGGTTTCTACTCATGGTTGCCTTGAAGTCTGGGTGACCTTGAAATGTCTTGGTCGACCACAGCTCTTTCATATCCGTGATCGGAATCAGGCTCATCGCCATCTCTAAACCGATGTAGGCGTCCATTTCCGAGACCGTGATCGCCGTTTCTCCTTTCGCAACGAGAACTTTACTTGTCCACGTTCTCCACGATTTTTTTAGCTTCTCACTAACAAAAAGTCCAAATAGCCCCTTCTCGGAATGTGTGTCGTATGCAGCTTGTGTCTCGCCCGGTTTGCAAAGATGTAGCCCGCTATCGTGTGTCAGGTTGGAGATGTAATTACGACCGACTTCTAGAGGCGATCCTACTTCAGATTGATTGCCCTCGGAGAGGGTGCTCGCATCCCAGTCTGCAGGTTCCCATTCTTCAGCCAATATACCCGATAACTCCATCACTTTACAGTAAGTTTAGTCCCACTTTGACGCAGTCAGTCACTGACAACCACTAGCCAAGCGGTCGTTCACATTCTAATTTTTATCCAATCCAAACGCAGGCAACAATTTCAGCAGAGCTATGGTGAGTCACCAGTGAGTCACCATTACTCTGCTGATCCTGACAAGACGCTGCAGCGTTAGGATCTCGGCTGCATCCTCCATTAGTCGTGGCAGCCATCTTACCGCCCTTGGCAGATACAGGCACCTTCTGCTCCTTCGCGCTATCTCCAGCACTCGCCAGCACGGTGAAGAAGCTGTCGGGTCGTTTCTAGGACTGTGTGCCCTTGGACGTTTTCAGCCTCATAATGGCCGAGAGCACGCGGCCTTCCTACAAGCTGTGCTTTGTGCACAGGAAGTCCAGCAGCTCCCTCTCCTGCAGGTCGCACCACTTGAGTTCCGCCTCCTTGGCGTCGACAACATCGAGCTTGATGAACCAGCACTTGCTCGCAGATGCGCGGGGCTAGATTGGACCCTCCGCGGCTCAGCACGCTCGCGAGCGCCATCGGGGGTGAACTGACCGGAGTACACGATGAAGAAGCGGTAGTGTTTCTCCAGCAATTGCTCCGCCAACGCCACGAAGAAGCCGAGAACGACCGAGTCACTCTCCGGGTGGGAAAAGATCAACTAGCCAAGTAACAACGTAGACGCATACTGTAGTAGTTAGCAAAATAATGAAAGTGATGACAGCAAAGACGAAAGTGCAGGTCCATCTTACCTCTTTCAGCAGGCCGAAACACAGGTCCAGGATGTTTTGCGAGAACGAGGAGAATACGGACGTCGGTTCCTCGACGACAATCTTCAGCAGCTGCAAAAAGCCGCAGAGAACCATCAAGGCATTGCCTTGAGTGTGAAGTCTGTTGGCAGACCAAGTCACAAAGTAGGTTAGTCAGCAACTGTGAGCTGGCCAAGAAACCCAGAATGACCAACGTACACTGCTGAGAGCTGGTTGTCGTTGAAAATCTCCACGAAACTGTGCATGATTTCGGACACCGTGTCCTTCTGCACCTCTTTGCGGATCGACTTCAGCAACTGCGCGTACAGACGTATCTCGTACAGACGCATCTCGCGTGCGTTCTTGTAGATGGGGTTATGTCCCAGCCACTCGTCAGGAATGACGATATCCTTGATCTTGTTCTTCTGCAACGCCTCCAGGAAGTTCTCAATGGTCTTGTGCTCTTTGATACCCGCAAAGGCTTTCTTCGGTCCCACGCCACGGATTGAGTCGCAGTAGTCGCAGCCGTAGAGGATGGACAAGTCCACGAACTGCTCCTGCGTGAGCTCCAGCTCCTTCATAGCGCGCTCCAACCGAATCTCAAGAATCGGGATCTTCTTGGCCGGCGACACCGTCAGGCGACGGTACAGCATGGGCACTCCGAACGTCAGGGCGTCCATATCTTCCGTGCCAGCTGCGTAGACTCGTTCGCCTTTGGCGAGCTCTGCGCAGGAAGCCTCGGCCTCGCACGGGCCCGTGATGTGCGGTACGCCCATGAGTCTTGGCAGCACTTTGCAGTCTTCGTTGTGCTGTGGCGTGGCGCGCACCAGGCGTTTGTTGAAGCGGTCGATGTCCTCGGTGTTGCCTTTCTCCGTGGCCTCCTCGGGTGCATTATGGGCGTCCTGGCGGCGGTCGCTGCGCTTGGCCAGGGCGGCAACTCCAAATTAAAATCTGGATCATATCCAGATTAGGTGTCGATTTAGAATTCACATGTCGCGAAAGGGCGCGATCTTTTGACGAGATCTGAATGTCAACGTCGAGAATGGAGCGCACTTCCAGCAGTGACAAGCTCATGGCGGGCGAGAGCGACACGTCGATGGTATCGCTCTCCTCTTCCTCCACGGCGTCTTCCTCGTCGAGAGAGGGCGACGCGCCCGCTTCGAGGCCCAAGGCGGGGCTGGTGGCGACGTATTTCCTCCGCACAGCGTTGGACTGGTGCAGCAGCCGCATTGACACATTGGAACCGAAGGATGCGAGGCAGAACAAAGAGCAAATAGATCAGGAATATACAAGAGATAGTGGTGACAATGACGAGGGAGCGAAGCTGGAGAGGGAGGGCGAGCAGGAGGACCCGTTGGAGGTGGAGGCCGAGCCCGATGCTGCGCCGGTGGACGACCAGATCCCAGCGATGGAGGAGACCGAGGAGAAGGAGGAGGCTGTGCAGAAGGAGAAGAGGCAGTTTGAGGTGACGTATGAGTGTCTTCCGGACTTGACGCGGCGACGGAGTCGGAGGAGGAGGATGACCCGACGGCCGATGCAGTACTTGGACGTGTTGCTGCAGACGGACGAGCGTGGAGCTGGCTTGAATGTGGGGCTCGACCGTCTTGAGGAAGGGGAGGAAGATGGCCGATAGGTGCCCATCGTGCAGTTATTCTGGAGAGTGAACGGCAAGGATGTAGGGCCCGCCGAGGCTTGTGGGACGATACGAGTCGGGGATATCCTGCATGCCGTTGATAGGGAAGAAGTGTATTCACTGCAGCAGCTGCACGCAAAACTGTAGGGGAGATTGGGAAAGAGGGGGAAATTTGTGCTGCTGCGATTCCTGCGGCCGTTGCCACCCGGTAAAGACCCAGAAGCGTCGCCTACGTCGCTGCTCGGTCGAAGACACCAGTCCATTGATTCTGACAAGACGAACTGGTCCGAGATTGACGACCTATTTCGCAGCAATCCCCAAGTGGCTCTACTTGTTCGACGGTTGGCAACTACTAACCAATTGCTGAAAGATCAACTTGTTGCCAGTAAATACAAGCAGGAAGAGCAGATCATCCAGCTCGACCAGCTTCATGCGCTGTACGCACGGACACAAGCGGAAGAGCTGCCGTTGTTCTCACTCTCCAAGTCCATTCGGCCCCTTTCGCATATGTCAAGCTCCTCCCGTTTCAGCGACGCAAATGCCGATAAGCCGATTCCTACAAAAATCCAGACTGAAGTGATTGAAGCAGTCGAGGCAGAGTACTCCCGTCTACGACAGGAGTTCCAGCTGCAGCACCTACTTGACAAACGTGAGTTAGAGAAAAATAGGAGAATGCCACTGCCAAGAAAACGGAAATGCTGGAGGCAGGCTCTCAACAAGCGCTAGAACACTTCGTCAGAGAATCACCAGTATTCTTGTCGTTGTCAGGCAGATGCTACAACGAATTCTACGGACCAGAATGATGATATTTTACTGTCAAAGTGCAAGCAGACCAACAGTGGTGCTGGAGCTCCCAATAGTGCCAAATTCGTCGATCCCTTGAATGTGAAGGAAGACCCGACGTTGTGGCAGATCCAGTGTTTACTTGCAGAGTAAGCTTATGACGGGCATGGACGCATGCGGACAGCAAAACTCATGGCGATTCATTCACGTAGAAATGTCTTCAGCAGCTAAAGTGTGACGAAAAAAATCCTATCTAACCGAATCGCTATTGTTCAAATTCTTCACATGTAAATGACCTTGCTGCTGAACTCCACAAAAAGTGATCCTGAAATCAGGATCACTTTTTGTTCGCTCTCGTAACGGCCACGAGGACCAGCCAAGCGCAGCCAAGCGCAATTTCTCCGTTTTAGACCTGGCAGAAATGCGAAAGAACCCGAAATCGTATTCGATACGGCGTCGGTCACTGCTACCTTAGCCGGAAGAACAACAGGCGGAAGTATCCCTTCGTTTCACAAAAAGCGTAGCGTGGTCACCACTCATCACGCCGTTTAGTTCTAACCTGCGCTTTGCCTCCTCCAAAATGAACTCGTCGATTCCTAGCTACATCGACGTCTGACAAAGGCTTAAACCTGTCGATGTAGTCGAGAAGCAACCTCTTCATATAAGAGTAGTTGCGCAGCTTGCGCTTTTGCCTGGTCTCCTCCATGGCAGGAACCGAACCATCGAGGTTCTTGTGTGGCCCCGTTGTTTCTTGGCTCCTCGGAATTTGTTGGCTGCTGAGAACGAGACACTGGCAGCGACTTGCTGCTGCTGGTGGCGGCGGAGATGGAGAGGTGGACGGATCGGGCGGTGACGGAGCGACTGCCGGCACGGGCGGAGACTGGTCGCGTCTTGCTGCTAGTGGTGGCGGCTGGGAACGAGCCACTGGCAGCGACTTGTTACTCTGAACTTCAGTGCACCCGGGCACGAAGCAGGACTTGCCGCCGCCATGCGCGATCGATTGTGTAGTTGGTGCTGAACTTTAGAGAAGTAAGAGCAAAACAAAATCAGAGTATGAAGTGTATTCCACGACGAGTTCGCGATTGCTCGCCTGCATCTATACTTTTTTTTAATAAATGCAAAATGTAAGAAGAATTCATAGAATACCAAGACCCTTATTGAAGAACACGTACACGAGCTTGAGGCCGTTCCCCATCATGCGAATGAGCATGCCCTGCAGGTGCGACGTCACCTCACCGTCGGCGATGGTCAGCGCCTGGGTGGGTCCGCCGCCGTCCGCCGATGTGGACCTGGTACAGCGCCATACTAGCGTCGATAAAGTGGTCTTCCTTTTATGCTGGCGTGGGGTAGAGTTCTCCGCACCAGAAGTGGTGTTGGGCGTTGCGGCATCAGCGTGGTCTCAAGTGCTGCTTGAAACGACACATCCGTGCCGTGTTATCGCTGAGTCCACAAAGAAGCCCTTTTGTCGTCGCGGTTAGCCTGTGCACAGCTTTCACAGGCTGCACGAAGTCACTGATGATGTTCTCGCACACTGTCACCACGGACAACGCAAAGCCCGCGTTCTGCATGTGACCCTTGATGCTCAAGCTGTTGGTGGTCTAGGGTCCTCATGGCCAGGCATCGTGCAGGCAAAGAGTGCACAGCTACGCTGAAGGCGCTCGAAAATAATGTCGTCGGGTTCATGGCCGACAGGTACTGCATATCGACGATTTCCTTGCGGAAACACAGGTCCACGTCATAGTCCATGTGCTGGCGCAGTAGAGCAAACGGGTTCCGCGTGCCGTAAGTCTCGATGTCCTAGAGACACAACCACCAGCCGATGCCGTCCTCGCCCTCCGCCGCTCCAGTCCAGCCTCCAGTCCGTAACACTCGGTCAACTTGCCGCCCAATACACAGAGGCCAAGAGACAAAAAGAAAGAGATAGACATAGAAAGATCCGCCCCGCATTCTTCTTCTTCTTCTCCCCACCGCGTGGACGAAATGTGGCGCTGTGCAGTTGTGGCACACGACGTTGCCGCAGCGACGGCAGCACACAACATCACAAATAGCCATCTCGAGCTAACGCTCTTCATGCGCGATGATGATACAGAATCTACAGTTCCAAAAACTCGAACTACATACTTCTGTAGTACTACTGTAGTAGTATTATACTACGTAGTAATAAACTAATTGCATCAGATTATATTGATATATTGTATTAGTCCTTACCATATTCTGTTAGCCTATTATTTTATAATGCGGGACCACTTCGTTAGGAGGCAGTGAGTGTGCAGCAAATAACTGCCTTCTTCGAGGCTGTGGTTGTGACCAGCCATCCTCATGGTTGCTGTCGCAGCCTTTACGAATAGGTAGACGGCCTGCCGTCAGCCCATGACGAGCACTTCAACCTGGTTGTGGAGCTCAGACCAAGACGTAAGAGAAATATAGCGATTCGCAGCTGCGCAGAGCAAGCTCGGTGCCGCGGTGAGTGCAGTGTCCTGGTGGAGAATGTATACTTACAATGTAGAAGTACGCCATGGTTCTGTGGCGAAGAATGTTTAAAAATGAGCAGTGTAACTGATGACAGTCAGCGAAGTCTCAGCGACCAACCATTTTGCGAAAATCGTTGTCATTTTGATGTATCCTGGTATCACTTACAAAAAATCGTTTGTGTAGAGCTGTCACCCCTCCTTCAGAGCAAAATGGTAACTATGGCCCGGTTATGATATTTAAAGAACCCCAAAATACCCATTTTTGGTGGCATACTAGATGCAAGTAAGGCGGTGTGGCGTCCATACATGTCAGGCAAAGTATTAAATTTTGTATAGAGCACAGAGATGAATACATCCATCCTGTTAGCAATAAAAAACTTAGATATATGTATGGTTGTCACCCCACCTGATTAAAGATTGTATGGTTGGGCATGACGTCATACCATGACGTCATTTGGCTTAACCTTTTTTTACGAAACGTAATTACGCATTCGTGTCGCCTCTCCTGTTGTTATACCAAGTTGAAAACGATTCAAACGTTTCATCCACCCGTAAATTTTTATCGCGGTAGAACACAGCTCACTTCTCAAACCGAGGCAACGGGGTCGAGTACGAAGCCGTTTTCATGCTGGTATGTCCTCCTACCTGCGTTCATCATTTTACATAACCACCGCTGGTGCTAACGTCGTATGATTGCTGCCTTAGACCGTGCGTTGGCTGAAAAGAGACGATTAGCCGCAGCGGCTAAAAGCGCCCCTGCTTGCGGCGAACGGGCCAGCAGCACGGCTGCTGGGCACCCGAGCAATGCAGTGGGCAGTTCGCTCGAGGAGTTCCACAGCCGCCGACGGGCCGACGATGTCGACAACCCGTCAGCAGCTTCGACCTTCACCGCTCAGCACCAAGCCACCGCCCGACAACAAACCGCCGCCCGACACCCGGTTGACACCCGACAACAAGCCGCCACCCGACACCCGGTAGACAACCGACAACAAGCCGCTCGACGCCTGGGGGACACCAGACAGCAAGTCGCCCGGCACCCGGTGGACACCCGGCAACGAACCGTCACCCGCCACCCGCTCGCCGCTCGACTTCAAGCATCCCTAGAAGCCTTCGAGGAAGAATGCTCCCATTCCGCGGGGGAGCAGTCCGACACATCCAGTCCTGGCACCCCTAAGCCAGCACTCTCTGTCTACCCCCCGCTCGTGCTCGAGCCCGTTCGCCCGACCCGACCTTTATCGACAACGCCGACCGGTCCGCTGTTCGAGCAGCTTCGCCACACAGTACCTGTGTGGCGACTGATCGAATACGACCCCGAGGCGACCGGGTACAGGCCTAATCCCAAGCGGTACCCACTGTACCAGTTTCCGGCCGCCAGCCTACAAGGTGCAACTGATCGTGCTCAAGGACATCTCAGCCCACATCTGCTAGAGTTGCTCACGGCCACGCCCCAGCGCGCGCTCGTCGAGATATTTTTTATCAACCGATTTATCTCAAAGAAGAAGATTCCGACAGCGCTGCCAGATTTGTGGGCGCTATCCACGGCATGGGACGGTTTCGTTATGTCCGTCACGAAGCGCGATGGATCGAACGGGGAAAAGAGTTGGTTCTATTTGTTCAGCGTGCGCTTCAATGATTTCCGGATAGAGAATCTGCTCGGTGTCAAGTGGCGTCTTCACGAGCTTTGTGCCGAACAAGATCTCGGTTGCCCTATTCCGAAAAAGGATTGCCCGTTTTGCTACGGTAATTCGCCACGTATGATGAAGGAAACCCAAGAATCGCCAAGATTTACGGAGGAACACCAATATGTGCTTCGAGAATACGAAGTTCTTCAGCAGGAGTACATAACGCGAAACAAGCGCCCTCGAAAGTAGTTATATATTTTTAGTAATCTCATTTAGAGTTAACAAATCAACAAATGTGGTTTCGCGAAACAGATCATTCGGGTGGATGGACTTAGACCTTTCGCCAAGCAGAGAGGACGGCATGGTGTGCACCTTGGGATCCGCGCACGATAAGCACGATGCAGGCCTTGCCGACCGTGCCGTCCAGGTCGTACGCCCCGCGCAGTGGAACTTTGCCGGTAGCAGAAGATCGATTCACTTGTTGTGTCGACGCTGATCCATAATCTGAGAGAGCGGAATCATCGCCTTGTCTAGCTTACTCAGCTGTCCGTAGTTGTGCACTCCGCTCCAAATGCACATACGTTGAACATGAACGTTTCGAGCCATCGCGGATTGAGCGTGCCCGACTTCTTGGTGCACGTGATGTACTTCAGATCATTTCTCAACCCCTGACCGAGCGACAACTTTCCACCCGACAACAACCTTGGCAAACGGGTCGCTAGTGACTCACTAGTAGTGATCGAGTCCGAGAACGACAGTCCCATAGCCTCCATCACCTTCTCGTAGAGCTGTCCGATGTGCACACGACCCTCACTCACCGGGTTGGTGGATGCCACAATCAACGATAGCATCATGTGCCGCTCCAACGGGCCCACACGCTGCTCGACGACCTGGCCACTGCCTTGACCGCGACAACCCCCTTGGCACCACGGCGTCCATTTCTGCCTCCACCACAGGCTCGACCGAGCTGTCGGCGGACGTCTCGACTGACATCGCAGCTCGGGCGCTGCCTCAGCCTCCACGCCAGCCGCTGCACTCACTACTTCCACGACGGCGACAGTCTCCACCGCCTCGACGCCGACGGCCACGGACTCAGCCTCCCCCGACGCAGCTTCCTGCTCCACGTGCTCGACGTGCTCGGCGCTCTCGACACGGCGGACAGCACGGCCGCCATCACGGCGTCCACTTCTGAGTCCACTACCGGCTCGACCGAGCTGTCGGCGGACGTCTCGACTGACATCGTAGCTCGGGCGCTGCCTCAGCCTCCACGCCAGCCGCTGCACTCACCACTTCCACGACGGCGACAGTCTCCACCGCCTCGACGCCGACGGCCACGGACTCAGCCTCCCCCGACGCAGCTTCCTGCTCCACGTGCTCCACGTGCTCGGCGCTCTCGACACGGCGGACAGCACGGCCGCCATCACGGCGTCCACTTCTGCCTCCACCACAGGCTCGCCCGAGCTGTCGGCGGACGACTCGACTGACATCGCAGCTCGGGCGCTGCCTCAGCCTCCACGCCAGCCGCTGCACTCACCACTTCCATGACGGTGACAGTCTCCACCACCTCGACGCCGGCGGCCACGGACTCATCCTCTCCCGACGCAGCTTCCAGGTTCACGTGCACCACCTTCGGCACTCTCGACACGGCGGACAGCACGGCCGCCATCATGGCGTCCACTTCTGCCTCCACCACAGGCTCGCCCGAGCTGTCGGCGGACGTCTCGACTGACATCGCAGCTCGGGCGCTGCCTCAGCCTCCACGCCAGCCGCTGCACTCACTACTTCCACGACGGCGACAGTCTCCACCGCCTCGACGCCGACGGCCACGGACTCAGCCTCCCCCGACGCAGCTTCCTGCTCCACGTGCTCGACGTGCTCGGCGCTCTCGACACGGCGGACAGCACGGCCGCCATCACGGCGTCCACTTCTGAGTCCACCACCGGCTCGACCGAGCTGTCGGCGGACGTCTCGACTGACATCGTGGGCTCGGGCGCTGCCTCAGCTTCCACGCCAGCCGCTGCACTCACCACTTCCATGACGGCGACAGTCTCCACCGCCTCGACGCCGACGGCCACGGACTCAGCCTCCCCCGACGCAGCTTCCTGCTCCACGTGCTCGACGTGCTCGGCGCTCTCGACACGGCGGACAGCACGGCCGCCATCACGGCGTCCACTTCTGAGTCCACTACCGGCTCGACCGAGCTGTCGGCGGACGTCTCGACTGACATCGTAGCTCGGGCGCTGCCTCAGCCTCCACGCCAGCCGCTGCACTCACCACTTCCACGACGGCGACAGTCTCCACCGCCTCGACGCCGACGGCCACGGACTCAGCCTCCCCCGACGCAGCTTCCTGCTCCACGTGCTCCACGTGCTCGGCGCTCTCGACACGGCGGACAGCACGGCCGCCATCACGGCGTCCACTTCTGCCTCCACCACAGGCTCGCCCGAGCTGTCGGCGGACGTCTCGACTGACATCGCAGCTCGGGCGCTGCCTCAGCCTCCACGCCAGCCGCTGCACTCACAACTTCCATGACGGTGACAGTCTCCACCACCTCGACGCCGGCGGCCACGGACTCATCCTCTCCCGACGCAGCTTCCAGGTTCACGTGCACCACCTTCGGCACTCTCGACACGGCGGACAGCACGGCCGCCATCATGGCGTCCACTTCTGCCTCCACCACAGGCTCGCCCGAGCTGTCGGCGGACGTCTCGACTGACATCGCAGCTCGGGCGCTGCCTCAGCCTCCACGCCAGCCGCTGCACTCACTACTTCCACGACGGCGACAGTCTCCACCGCCTCGACGCCGACGGCCACGGACTCAGCCTCCCCCGACGCAGCTTCCTGCTCCACGTGCTCGACGTGCTCGGCGCTCTCGACACGGCGGACAGCACGGCCGCCATCACGGCGTCCACTTCTGAGTCCACCACCGGCTCGACCGAGCTGTCGGCGGACGTCTCGACTGACATCGTGGGCTCGGGCGCTGCCTCAGCTTCCACGCCAGCCGCTGCACTCACCACTTCCATGACGGCGACAGTCTCCACCGCCTCGACGCCGACGGCCACGGACTCAGCCTCCCCCGACGCAGCTTCCTGCTCCACGTGCTCGACGTGCTCGGCGCTCTCGACACGGCGGACAGCACGGCCGCCATCACGGCGTCCACTTCTGAGTCCACTACCGGCTCGACCGAGCTGTCGGCGGACGTCTCGACTGACATCGTAGCTCGGGCGCTGCCTCAGCCTCCACGCCAGCCGCTGCACTCACCACTTCCACGACGGCGACAGTCTCCACCGCCTCGACGCCGACGGCCACGGACTCAGCCTCCCCCGACGCAGCTTCCTGCTCCACGTGCTCCACGTGCTCGGCGCTCTCGACACGGCGGACAGCACGGCCGCCATCACGGCGTCCACTTCTGCCTCCACCACAGGCTCGCCCGAGCTGTCGGCGGACGTCTCGACTGACATCGCAGCTCGGGCGCTGCCTCAGCCTCCACGCCAGCCGCTGCACTCACAACTTCCATGACGGTGACAGTCTCCACCACCTCGACGCCGGCGGCCACGGACTCATCCTCTCCCGACGCAGCTTCCAGGTTCACGTGCACCACCTTCGGCACTCTCGACACGGCGGACAGCACGGCCGCCATCATGGCGTCCACTTCTGCCTCCACCACAGGCTCGCCCGAGCTGTCGGCGGACGTCTCGACTGACATCGCAGCTCGGGCGCTGCCTCAGCCTCCACGCCAGCCGCTGCACTCACTACTTCCACGACGGCGACAGTCTCCACCGCCTCGACGCCGACGGCCACGGACTCAGCCTCCCCCGACGCAGCTTCCTGCTCCACGTGCTCCACGTGCTCCACGTGCTCGGCGCTCTCGACACGGCGGACAGCACGGCCGCCATCACGGCGTCCACTTCTGCCTCCACCACAGGCTCGCCCGAGCTGTCGGCGGATGTCTCGACTGACATCGCAGCTCGGGCGCTGCCTCAGCCTCCACGCCAGCCGCTGCACTCACCACTTCCACGACGGCGACAGTCTCCACCGCCTCGACGCCGACGGCCACGGACTCAGCCTCCCCCGACGCAGCTTCCTGCTCCACGTGCTCGACGTGCTCGGCGCTCTCGACACGGCGGACAGCACGGCCGCCATCACGGCGTCCACTTCTGAGTCCACTACCGGCACGACCGAGCTGTCGGCGGCGGTCTCGACTGACATCGTAGCTCGGGCGCTGCCTAAGCCTCTACGCCAGCCGCTGCACTCACCACTTCCACGACGGCGACAGTCTCCACCGCATCGACGCCGACGGCCACGGACTCAGCCTCCCCCGACGCAGCTTCCTGCTTCACGTGCACCACCTTCGGCGCTCTCGACACGGCGGACAGCACGGCCGCCATCACGGCGTCCACTTCTACCTCCACCACCGGCTCGACCGAGCTGTCGGCGGCGGTCTCGACTGACATCGTAGCTCGGGCGCTGCCTCAGCCTCCACGCCAGCCGCTGCACTCACCACTTCCACGACGGCGACAGTCTCCACCGCCTCAACGCCGACGGCCACGGACTCAGCCTCCCCCGACGCAGCTTCCTGCTCCACGTGCTCCACGTGCTCGGCGCTCTCGACACGGCGGACAGCACGGCCGCCATCACGGCGTCCACTTCTGCCTCCACCACAGGCTCGCCCGAGCTGTCGGCGGACGTCTCGACTGACATCGCAGCTCGGGCGCTGCCTCAGCCTCCACGCCAGCCGCTGCACTCACAACTTCCATGACGGTGACAGTCTCCACCACCTCGACGCCGGCGGCCACGGACTCATCCTCTCCCGACGCAGCTTCCAGGTTCACGTGCACCACCTTCGGCACTCTCGACACGGCGGACAGCACGGCCGCCATCATGGCGTCCACTTCTGCCTCCACCACAGGCTCGCCCGAGCTGTCGGCGGACGTCTCGACTGACATCGCAGCTCGGGCGCTGCCTCAGCCTCCACGCCAGCCGCTGCACTCACTACTTCCACGACGGCGACAGTCTCCACCGCCTCGACGCCGACGGCCACGGACTCAGCCTCCCCCGACGCAGCTTCCTGCTCCACGTGCTCCACGTGCTCCACGTGCTCGGCGCTCTCGACACGGCGGACAGCACGGCCGCCATCACGGCGTCCACTTCTGCCTCCACCACAGGCTCGCCCGAGCTGTCGGCGGATGTCTCGACTGACATCGCAGCTCGGGCGCTGCCTCAGCCTCCACGCCAGCCGCTGCACTCACCACTTCCACGACGGCGACAGTCTCCACCGCCTCGACGCCGACGGCCACGGACTCAGCCTCCCCCGACGCAGCTTCCTGCTCCACGTGCTCGACGTGCTCGGCGCTCTCGACACGGCGGACAGCACGGCCGCCATCACGGCGTCCACTTCTGAGTCCACTACCGGCACGACCGAGCTGTCGGCGGCGGTCTCGACTGACATCGTAGCTCGGGCGCTGCCTAAGCCTCTACGCCAGCCGCTGCACTCACCACTTCCACGACGGCGACAGTCTCCACCGCATCGACGCCGACGGCCACGGACTCAGCCTCCCCCGACGCAGCTTCCTGCTTCACGTGCACCACCTTCGGCGCTCTCGACACGGCGGACAGCACGGCCGCCATCACGGCGTCCACTTCTACCTCCACCACCGGCTCGACCGAGCTGTCGGCGGCGGTCTCGACTGACATCGTAGCTCGGGCGCTGCCTCAGCCTCCACGCCAGCCGCTGCACTCACCACTTCCACGACGGCGACAGTCTCCACCGCCTCAACGCCGACGGCCACGGACTCAGCCTCCCCCGACGCAGCTTCCTGCTCCACGTGCTCCACGTGCTCGGCGCTCTCGACACGGCGGACAGCACGGCCGCCATCACGGCGTCCACTTCTGCCTCCACCACAGGCTCGCCCGAGCTGTCGGCGGATGTCTCGACTGACATCGCAGCTCGGGCGCTGCCTCAGCCTCCACGCCAGCCGCTGCACTCACCACTTCCACGACGGCGACAGTCTCCACCGCCTCGACGCCGACGGCCACGGACTCAGCCTCCCCCGACGCAGCTTCCTGCTCCACGTGCTCGACGTGCTCGGCGCTCTCGACACGGCGGACAGCACGGCCGCCATCACGGCGTCCACTTCTGAGTCCACTACCGGCTCGACCGAGCTGTCGGCGGCGGTCTCGACTGACATCGTAGCTCGGGCGCTGCCTCAGCCTCTACGCCAGCCGCTGCACTCACCACTTCCACGACGGCGACAGTCTCCACCGCCTCGACGCCGACGGCCACGGACTCAGCCTCCCCCGACGCAGCTTCCTGCTTCACGTGCACCACCTTCGGCGCTCTCGACACGGCGGACAGCACGGCCGCCATCACGGCGTCCACTTCTACCTCCACCACCGGCTCGACCGAGCTGTCGGCGGACGTCTCGACTGACATCGTAGCTCGGGCGCTGCCTCAGCCTCCACGCCAGCCGCTGCACTCACCACTTCCACGACGGCGACAGTCTCCACCGCCTCGACGCCGACGGCCATGGACTCAGCCTCCCCCGACGCAGCTTCCTGCTCCATGTGCTCCACCTTCGGCGCTCTCGACACGGCGGACAGCACGGCCGCCATCACGGCGTCCACTTCTGAGTCCACTACCGGCTCGACCGAGCTGTCGGCGGACGTCTCGACTGACATCGTAGCTCGGGCGCTGCCTCAGCCTCCACGCCAGCCGCTGCACTCACCACTTCCATGACGGTGACAGTCTCCACCACCTCGACGCCGGTGGCCACGGACTCATCCTCTCCCGACGCAGCTTCCTGCTTCACGTGCACTACCTTCGGCACTCTCGACACGGCGGACAGCACGGCCGCCATCACGGCGTCCACTTCTACCTCCACCACCGGCTCGACCGAGCTGTCGGCGGACGTCTCGACTGACATCGCAGCTCGGGCGCTGCCTCAGCCTCCACGCCAGCCGCTGCACTCACCACTTCCACGACGGCGACAGTCTCCACCGCCTCGACGCCGGTGGCCACGGACTCATCCTCTCCCGACGCAGCTTCCTGCTTCACGTGCACTACCTTCGGCACTCTCGACACGGCGGACAGCACGGCCGCCATCACGGCGTCCACTTCTACCTCCACCACCGGCTCGACCGAGCTGTCGGCGGACGTTTCGACTGACCTCGTAGCTCGGGCGCTGCCTCAGCCTCCACGCCAGCCGCTGCACTCACCACTTCCACGACGGCGACAGTCTCCACCGCCTCGACTGACATCGTGGGCTCGGGCGCTGCCTCAGCCTCCACGTCAGCCGCAGCACTCATCACTTCCACGACGGCAACAGTCTCCACCGCCTCAACGCCGACGGCCACGGACTCAGCCTCCCCCGACGCAGCTTCCTGCTCCACGTGCTCCACGTGCTCGGCGCTCTCGACACGGCGGACAGCACGGCCGCCATCACGGCGTCCACTTCTGAGTCCACCACCGGCTCGACCAAGCTGTCGGCGGACGTCTCGACTGACATCGTAGCTCGGGCGCTGCCTTAGCCTCCACGCCAGCCGCTGCACTCACCACTTCCACGACGGCGACAGTCTCCACCGCCTCGACTGACATCGCAGCTCGGGCGCTGCCTCAGCCTCCACGCCAGCCGCTGCACTCACTACTTCCACGACGGCGACAGTCTCCACCGCCTCGACGCCGACGGCCACGGACTCAGCCTCCCCCGACGCAGCTTCCTGCTCCACGTGCTCCACGTGCTCGGCGCTCTCGACACGGCGGACAGCACGGCCGCCATCACGGCGTCCACTTCTGAGTCCACCACCGGCTCGACCAAGCTGTCGGCGGACGTCTCGACTGACATCGTAGCTCGGGCGCTGCCTTAGCCTCCACGCCAGCCGCTGCACTCACCACTTCCACGACGGCGACAGTCTCCACCGCCTCGACTGACATCGTGGGCTCGGGCGCTGCCTCAGCCTCCACGTCAGCCGCAGCACTCATCACTTCCACGACGGCAACAGTCTTCACCGCCTCGACGCCGACGGCCATGGACTCAGCCTCCCCTGACGCAGCTTCCTGCTCCACGTGCTCCACGTGCTCGGCGCTCTCGACACGGCGGACAGCACGGCCGCCATCACGGCGTCCACTTCTGAGTCCACTACCGGCTCGACCGAGCTGTCGGCGGCGGTCTCGACTGACATCGTAGCTCAGGCGCTGCCTCAGCCTCCACGCCAGCCGCTGCACTCACAACTTCCATGACGGTGACAGTCTCCACCACCTCGACGCCGGCGGCCACGGACTCATCCTCCCCCGACGCAGCTTCCAGGTTCACGTGCACCACCTTCGGCACTCTCGACACGGCGGACAGCACGGCCGCCATCATGGCGTCCACTTCTGAGTTCACCACCGGCTCGACCGAGCTGTCGGCGGACGTCTCGACTGACATCGTAGCTCGGGCGCTGCCTCAGCCTCCACGCCAGCCGCTGCACTCACCACTTCCACGACGGCGACAGTCTCCACCGCCTCGACGCCGACGGCCACGGACTCAGCCTCCCCCGACGCAGCTTCCTGCTCCACGTGCTCCACGTGCTCGGCGCTCTCGACACGGCGGACGTCTCGACTGACATCGTAGCTCGGGCGCTGCCTCAGCCTCCACGCCAGCCGCTGCACTCAATACTTCCACGACGGCGACAGTCTCCACCGCCTCGACGCCGACGGCCACGGACTCAGCCTCCCCCGACGCAGCTTCCTGGTTCACGTGCTCGGCGCTCTCGACACGACGGACAGCACGGCCGCCATCACGGCGTCCACTTCTGAGTCCACTACCGGCTCGACCGAGCTGTCGGCGGCGGTCTTGACTGACATCGTAGCTCGGGCGCTGCCTCAGCGTCCACGCTAGCCGCTGCACTCACAACTTCCATGACGGTGACAGTCTCCACCACCTCGACGCCGGCGGCCACGGACTCATCCTTCCCCGACGCAGCTTCCTGGTTCACGTGCTCGGCGCTCTCGACACGACGGACAGCACGGCCGCCATCATGGCGTCCACTTCTGAGTCCACCACCGGCTCGACCGAGCTGTCGGCGGACGTCTCGACTGACATCGTAGCTCGGGCGCTGCCTCAGCCTCCACGCCAGCCGCTGCACTCAATACTTCCACGACGGCGACAGTCTCCACCGCCTCGACGCCGACGGCCACGGACTCAGCCTCCCCCGACGCAGCTTCCTGCTCCACGTGCTCGACGTGCTCGGCGCTCTCGACACGGCGGACAGCACGGCCGCCATCACGGCGTCCACTTCTGAGTCCACCACCGGCTCGACCGAGCTGTCGGCGGCGGTCTCGACTGACATCGTGGGCTCGGGCGCTGCCTCAGCCTCCACGCCAGCCGCTGCACTCACCACTTCCATGACGGCGACAGTCTCCACCACCTCGACGCCGACGGCCACAGACTCAGCCTCCCCCGATGCAGCTTCCTGCTCCACGTGCTCCACGTGCTCGGCGCTCTCGACACGGCGGACAGCACGGCCGCCATCACGGCGTCCACTTCTGAGTCCACCACCGGCTCGACCGAGCTGTCGGCGGACGTCTCGACTGACATCGTAGCTCGGGCGCTGCCTCAGCCTCCACGCCAGCCGCTGCACTCACCACTTCCACGACGGCGACAGTCTCCACCGCCTCAACGCCGACGGCCACGGACTCAGCCTCCCCCGACGCAGCTTCCTGCTCCACGTGCTCGACGTGCTCGGCGCTCTCGACACGGCGGACAGCACGGCCGCCATCACGGCGTCCACTTCTGAGTCCACCACCGGCTCGACCGAGCTGTCGGCGGACGTCTCGACTGACATCGTAGCTCGGGCGCTGCCTCAGCCTCCACGCCAGCCGCTGCACTCAATACTTCCACGACGGCGACAGTCTCCACCGCATCGACGCCGACGGCCACGGACTCAGCCTCCCCCGACGCAGCTTCCTGCTCCACGTGCTCGACGTGCTCGGCGCTCTCGACACGGCGGACAGCACGGCCGCCATCACGGCGTCCACTTCTGAGTCCACCACCGGCTCGACCGAGCTGTCGGCGGACGTCTCGACTGACATCGTGGGCTCGGGCGCTGCCTCAGCTTCCACGCCAGCCGCTGCACTCACCACTTCCATGACGGCGACAGTCTCCACCACCTCGACGCCGGCGGCCACGGACTCAGCCTCCCGATGCAGCTTCCAGGTTCACGTGCTCCACGTGCTCGGCGCTCTCGACACGGCGGACAGCACGGCCGCCATCACGGCGTCCACTTCTGAGTCCACCACCGACTCGACCGAGCTGTCGGCGGCGGTCTCAACTGACATCATAGCTCGGGCGCTGCCTCAGCCTCCACGTCAGCCGCAGCACTCATCACTTCCACGACGGCGACAGTCTCCACCGCCTCGACGCCGACGGCCACGGACTCAGCCTCCCCCGACGCAGCTTCCTGCTCCACGTGCTCCACGTGCTCGGCGCTCTCGACACGGCGGACAGCACGGCCGCCATCACGGCGTCCACTTCTGAGTCCACTACCGGCTCGACCGAGCTGTCGGCGGCGGTCTCGACTGACATCGTGGGCTCGGGCGCTGCCTCAGCCTCCACGCCAGCCGCTGCACTCACCACTTCCACGACGGCGACAGTCTCCACCGCCTCGACGCCGACGGCCACGGACTCAGCCTCCCCCGACGCAGCTTCCTGCTCCACGTGCTCCACGTGCTCGGCGCTCTCGACACGGCGGACAGCACGGCCGCCATCACGGCGTCCACTTCTGAGTCCACCACCGGCTCGACCGAGCTGTCGGCGGACGTCTCGACTGACATCGTGGGCTCGGGCGCTGCCTCAGCTTCCACGCCAGCCGCTGCACTCACCACTTCCATGACGGCGACAGTCTCCACCACCTCGACGCCGGCGGCCACGGACTCAGCCTCCCGATGCAGCTTCCAGGTTCACGTGCTCCACGTGCTCGGAGCTGTCGACACACCGGACAGCACGGCCGCCATCACGGCGTCCACTTCTGAGTCCACCACCGACTCGACCGAGCTGTCGGCGGCGGTCTCAACTGACATCGCAGCTCGGGCGCTGCCTCAGCCTCCACGCCAGCCGCTGCACTCACTACTTCCACGACGGCGACAGTCTCCACCGCCTCGACGCCGACGGCCACGGACTCAGCCTCCCCCGACGCAGCTTCCTGCTCCACGTGCTCCACGTGCTCGGCGCTCTCGACACGGCGGACAGCACGGCCGCCATCACGGCGTCCACTTCTGCCTCCACCACAGGCTCGCCCGAGCTGTCGGCGGATGTCTCGACTGACATCGCAGCTCGGGCGCTGCCTCAGCCTCCACGCCAGCCGCTGCACTCACCACTTCCACGACGGCGACAGTCTCCACCGCCTCGACGCCGACGGCCACGGACTCAGCCTCCCCCGACGCAGCTTCCTGCTCCACGTGCTCCACGTGCTCGGCGCTCTCGACACGGCGGACAGCACGGCCGCCATCACGGCGTCCACTTCTGCCTCCACCACCGGCTCGACCGAGCTGTCGGCGGCGGTCTCGACTGACATCGTCGGCTCGGGCGCTGCCTCAGCTCGACTGGTGACGCACCTCGTCCGCTACGAACTTGTCGTTGTCCGTCTCCTGTTAGTTGAGCTTCACGTGTGCGCGTCCAGCGTCCACAACGCGCGTGTTCGTTCCACTGAGGCCTTTCTTCCTTCTCGCTGTCCTACTGGTTGATGTTCCTTTGAGGCTATCGCACTGCGTGAGGTGGTGGTAGTCGACGTCATCCAGGAAGCCGGAGCGGAAGCCGCGCACCACGCCCTCCACGTAGCCGTGCTGGATGTTGAACGTCGAGATGTCTCCTGCCGCCACCACCATCGTCTGCAGGCGGGGTCACGGGCTTTGTGTGCGGGGCTTGGTGGGCGGCAACACCTGCAGGACCTGGTGGGTGGCCTGGCGCTGGTGGTCTTGGTGGGCTGGTGGTATCAGTCGGTGGTGGCGCCGGCACTGCAGGCTGCAGGGGCGGCGATGTGGCTTTATGTGCGGCGACTGCGATTTTTCGCATCACGTTTAAATCTTATACTGGTTTGTTTATACAGTACACTGAAAACTTGTCCCCAAGATAAACCAAGATAAACGGCCACACCACGCGATAACTTTTATGCAGTTTTGTTGTGAAAGTTAGCGAGTGGTGTCGATTGATGCGGCCGATTTCATTCATCATCATACCATAGCTGCAGACCGCCATGTTGCGCTGCCGCCTGCGTGGGGCGATGTCGGCCCGACACACCATCGCAACGGCGTCGAGCGCCGCGACCTCGCGCGCGTGGGAGCCTATCGAGGACAAATGGCAGAAGCGCTGGGTGCAGTAGGAGCTGCACTGCCTCGCCATGTTCTCGTACCTATCGGGTGGGTTTTCTCTCTTTCGTGGATTCTAACGCTTGGGACTCACGAACGGACAGATCCCTGCCAGGGAAACTGTACATCAGACATGTGCGCGTGTACATCATCAGCGACTGCATGGCGCGCCTCACGCGCATGCAGGGCTATGACGTGCTGCACCTCATGGGCTGGGGCGCCTTCGGGCTGCCGGCCGAGACCGCGGGCATCTTGCCCGCCAACTGGCCCGTGGCCAACATCGCGCAGGCCAAGCAGCAGTTCCAGGCGCTCGGCATCAAGCGCGAGGTCACCACACGCGCGCCGGACTACTATAAGTGGATCTTCCTGCAGATGTTCAGCAAGGGGCTGGCCTTCCGCAAGGAGGCGCCCGTGAACTGGGACCCCGTGGGCGTGACGGTGCTCGTCCACGAGCAGGTAGACGCGGAGGGCCGGTCCTGGCGTTCCGGCGCCGTCGTCGAGCAGCGGTCGCTCAACCAGTGGTTCCTGCGCATGATCGAGTATGGGGAACGGCCGCTGGACGACCTGAACAAGGTGCGACGAGCCAGGCAATGGATCGGGAGGGGGCTAAGGAATGGTCTAACCTATTGTGTTTGAGATGCGGTAGCTCTCCAAGTGGTCGGACGCAGTCAAGCTCATGCCGGCGTCGTGGACTGGACGCTCGCAAGTCTCTCACTGAGAGTCTCAGGTGCAGTTCCAGGCGGTGCTCGAGACAGCTGGCGCGAAGCCGATCCCGTTGACTATGTTCACTACACGTGTGGACACGTTCTTCGGTGTGAACATGGTGTCGATGGCTTCCCCGATAGTGTTGGAGTTGGGGCTCTCCCCCCTCACGTCCCCGCGGCCGCGGCCCAACGCGCTACTGTCGACGCGTACATCACTAAGGTACGCGCGGCTCCATCACATGCATCTTATGCGTGTGATGGAGCTATTATATAGCTGAAGTAGTATCGGTGCAGACAGGTAAGCATTTGCTCATCTTGCCGGCAAGTAAACGTGGACACTACTTCATATATACATGTACTAGTAAATGCAAAATATGAAGCACAACAAGTATTTATTGTTTTGTTACATGCATCATGACTTATCTTAGTACGTCGTCAAAGCGACTCGCTTCCAGGCTGCTCCTGTCCCACAGACGTAGATTGCGCTCGCGTCATACCGAAGCGTTCCAGCAGTACACGCACTGCCTGCCGTACACGCACTGCCTGCCGTAGGGGTAGTTGTAGTCACGACGAAGATAACATCACCAACTTTTAACTCTTCTTTTGACTCTTCTCTTGGGCGACGAAATCGTAAGGGCGTTTGTATGTGAGTAAGCAATCGCAACCTGCGCAGCACTCTTCGTGAGTTGTCCGAGGACATTCATTGCGAGCGCTGTCACGACGCATCCTGTCACGTCCACATCCAGAACGTCTGTCGTGCATGTAGGGCTTCTTCACGTGCACGTCTTCGTCCAGAATGCTAGGCAGCTTCTCGGTCCCGGTCCCGACGACCACCAGATGTATCGAGTCCTTGTTCTCCTGGTCGCGATCGGCCAGCGTCTGCACCTTCTTGGACAGTTACCAGCCCTGGCATAATATTTAGCCGGTCTATTAGCACAGTTTGAATAGTATTTTACGCTTGAAATTAGTTTATCTGGACTGACACGTCACTCCCATGTTGCCCGCCTACTCGCTTATAACTTTCCGTAAAGGCGACCCTATTGGTCAACCTTACAGGCTCTTTTGGACCCGTAACTGCAGAGTGGTACTGAAAGAGTTAACTGGACTGGACATCTTTGTCGGTTTTCACAATATACTTCGTAGTATAAAACAAATAGTTGTTTGCGAGTATGTGTTTCATGTCTGCATCGACCAATCATTTTTTTGAGTAGCGTGTGCAGTTACTGCACTGCAGTAGTAGGTCATGCATGTACAAGTATACTGGCGGCATTCAGTACGATGACAAAGTATAAATCGCCTTTTGATGGTAGGGGGGGCTGCGGTTCGTAGTTGATGCTTTGTACAGTTTTGTATGGTCGACTACATGTACTATTTCGGCCCTTGGAACATCCATATTTTCAGAAATATCCCAAAGTAGCTCCAGAGGCCCAAACTCCATGGAATACTGTACATGTAACAGCAGCAACCTCGTGGAGCTATCGGCCAAAATCGCTCCAGAACCCTTGATTACTCCACGAACTACAGTCCTCTATTACGGCTCTACGTGCAGAAAATCCTCCAACGTCAGGATCCGGTCGCCAGCAGATTAAGCTCATGGCGTTGGTACGTGACCGCTAAGGTGTCCGTCCATTCACAGAACTTTGGAATACCCGCAAGATACCAGAACTCCTGATTTCATGTTCAAGAGCTTCACGACGGAACTTCACCTGCGTTTTCTGCTGTGCCAGATGCGGAGCCATTTTTTGTGATGTCATGGAAGCTGTCAATAGTTTTGCTTGAGCGCGCTCCCTGCGTACGTACGTACTCCATTGCTTTGAAGTAGGCAAAGAATTGTCGATACCGCCTCTCCTCCGGGCCATGTTGGATCGTTGCCAGCGTCACTAGATTGCTGCCACGTGAAGTTGATTTCGTATCGGTTCGCACATTCGCCGCGTTTTAGCACCACTGCGATTGGTTTCAACGCGCATGCTTCAAATAGGGCCAAACTCTTCCACCGACCACGTGAAATCCTCCGAAGACATTTAACCGCATTGCGAGTAGCTCACTGCGGTCGTGAGCAAATCTGCTTCTCGGGGGGGGGGCTAGCTTCACTTCTGGAGGTTGCTTCACTAAAGTCGGCTCAATTTCTGGAGCAGCAGTAGGCCTCAGGCCTGTCGTTCATTGATTGACAGTGCTTCCTAAAATAATATTTATATGTAGGGAGGAAACACGCCAAAATACATAATGCCTTGGAAAAGCAAAAATATGAAAATACATAATGCATCACCTCACACTTATAGTACTATGTATGCGTACAATGGTCCAGTACATTCCATACACGCAACGTGGTCCCGAGTTTTTTTTTAAGCCAGGAAAAGGTTGTTATGTCTCCACTTTGTCAGTTGATGTCGTTTTTGTTCTATCCTAATGCATACATTATGGAAGGTGCTATATGGCATATATGGAAATTGCCATATATTTTTAGGAAGCACTGGGTCTCAATCAAGACGAGCTCATCACTGCTGACTTGTCCAGGGAGATGTTCGGTTTGCGGTGTCCCTCTTTGCCTCATTTGTTGCCGAACAGGCCTGGGTAGGGACAGATTTTTATCAGCTTGATCAAAGAAGAATAGATGCTACAGTCTTGGCTAAGTTTGGAAAAGAACTGACACTTCCGTTTGCTCCACACATCATTAACAGTGCTATCCACAGCTAGGTCGATTTTCTCCATCTCCACTTGCACAGGATTGCATCTAGCACTTGCGGGCCTCGACCATACCCGCTCATAGCATCAACCAACTGCTTCTCCAGTCTCGTTGTTGCATTCAGGACTTGTTCGCCATCTAATCCGCCAATGGGTCCTTCCTTCCCCGGACTCGATTTGTACGTCCGTTCGCGACGAAAGTTTGCAAAATCTTGGCCTTTGGTGCGCCTAGTGCATTGGCTACAGCATTGATCAGGTGTTATCGCGACAGCCAGAGATGCGATCAACTCCACTATTATTAATACATGTACGGTAGTTTGTGGATGGCCTCGTCCGACCGCACTAACTGAACCAACCGGCCACCTACCTATACGCCAACCGTTGTACAGGGAAGCCCTTTCACTGAAAGGCAGTGTTGGCAAAACCATGGTTATAAAACCAGAGTAAAACCAAGAACCAGGTTCATCTGGTTTTACTTCTGGTATTGGTGGTTTAACGGGTGGTTTATGGATTTACATAAAAGCTTCGCCCCGAAAGTGTGCCACGTCTGCTGAGACCGCAAGAAATGCCGGACGTGCTCGCAGCACAAGCGCCGCACTTGTGCTACGCCGATGAAGCGCGTCGTAGTCATGCTGTCGCCGCAGTCGCGAGCCTCGCAGGCTGCGCACTTTAACGTCCCGGTGATTGTCGTGCACCACAAGCTCGTGACGCTGTTCCTCGTGGGTGCTGTGGGGACTTTGCGTTGCTCGAGTCGTGTGCTAAGTTCCTGCACAGATATCGCAACCAGCAGAAGACGACCCAGGCACACCCCCCCCGCTGTCAGTGGCGGTGTCATCCGCCAAGATTGAGTAACTCGAGCTCATCACCGTTGTCAACCCGCTGCAGGACCCTCTGCGCGCGATGCCGATGATAGCTTCTTCGTGTCCTGGGTGGAGTTGCTACACGGAGAAGTCGCGGAGAAGTGTTCAGGCAGTGCATCGTTTTGTCTGAAAGTTTCAGACAAAACTGCAGTCAACCGCTTCATTGCTGTTGCGATTCCTAGAATCAGGCGTCTTTGCCAGTGTCACTCGCATTTAACCCTCCAGCTGAGCCGATCTTCGTCGGAGAGCACGACGAGGCTCAATGCGGCTACAGATGCCTCGATACGCGTGAGTTTCTCGCTCTTTGGCATTGACGCCCCGCTGCAATCGTGGACCCAAGCGAGAGCGGGAACGCGATGGTCGGCGGCTTCGTCGCGGAACTGCGTCTTGACAGCACACCCAATGTAGCCATGTGTCTGGTTATTGACATGCATGGAAGTGGACCACATGGAATTCAACTTTTGGTGTATGCAACATAACATTCATTTCAACCAGCCAAAAGTCAGTGGCCATTCCGTCAAGTCGAAGGTCAATTGAGCTCTTCGTCTCTTTGCGCTGCGACGTCTGTAACTCACCATGCCGCGTAAAGGAGGCAAGCGCGTACGTGTGATCTTGATTGCCAAGCTCCGGCGCATGCAACCATGCAACAATCATCCTTCAACTCGCTCTGTGAGCGACATAATAGCTAAAACCATTGCTCTAACTATCGTTTCTTGCTGTTTTTTTTATATATTATTGCAGAGGAAGACCCGCACTCACGTGGTGGAGGTCCCCGGCATCGAGAAGGATGACTCGCCCATGAGCTTCGTCTTCAAGATGGGCAAAGTGCCCGCCGTCGTGAGCACGCTGGTGCAGGACATGCGTCACGTCATGGCGCCCTACACGGCCGACAAGCTGCGCGAGAAGCGCAAGAACACGCTCAAGGACTTCGTGCACGTGGGCGCCCCCATGGGCGTCACGCACTTCATCTTCTTTACCAACACGGAGGCCGGCACCAACCTCAAGATCGCGCGCATCCCGCGCGGCCCCACGCTCTCGTTCAAGGTGATCAAGTACTCGCTCATGAAGCAGATGCATCTGGTTGTCAAGCGCCCGGTGGACGCGTCACAGGCGCTCAAGTCCAAGCCACTGGTCGTGCTCAACAACTTCACGGCGCCCGACGACCACATTAAGCTCATGAACGTGACGTTCCAGAACATGTTCCCGGCCATTGACGTGCAGACGGTGGCACTGTCGGAGTGCAGACGTGTGGTGCTGTTCAACTACGAGAAGGACACGGACACGGTCGAGTTCCGCCAGTACGTCATCCGCGCTGCGCCGCTTGGGCTCTCCAAGAGTGTCAAGACGATCGTGAAGGCGAAGGTGCCCAACCTGAACAAGCTCGAGGATATCAGTGAGTACGTGCTGGGCAACGGAGCTGGCATTGGATCCGCTTCGGACAGTGAAGTGGACGATGAGGCGTCTCACGTGACGCTGCCTGACACGTTCCGTGGACGTGGCAACCGCAAGGCTCAGAAGAGTGCTGTGCGACTGACGGAGATCGGACCGCGTCTTACACTGAGCCTTACCAAGGTGGAGCGCGGCATCTGCGAGGGTGACGTGCTGTACCACGCCTACAAGACCAAGTCGCCGGAGGAGGCTGCCAAGGCGAAGGCGAAGGTCGAAGCTGCCCAGGCGCTCAAGCGCACGCGTCGTGAGGAGCAAGAGGCGAACGTTGCCAAGAAGCAGGATGTCAAGGATGCGAAGAAGCAGCGCAAGGCTGAGCGTAAGCGTCAGCGCGAGCAAGGCGAGGATGATGATGAGTACGACGAGACCACCGCCAAGACTGGAGGCAATGACGACGACTCGGAACTGGACGACGTGGAGTACTACCGCCAAGAGGTTGGCGAGGAGCCCGACACGTACATGTTCGCTGACAAGAAGAAGGAGCCGAAGCACAAGAAGCAGAAGAAATCCTCCGAGACCAAGGGTTCGGTGCAGAAGCCGTCGGAGGTTGCTGCCTCTGACAAGAAGCACCGATTCCTTCGGCCTGGTGGTAAGGCCCCCAAGGGCCAGGTCATCCGTCAACGCCAACCCAAGAAGAAGTAGGCTACACGCTTCGTTGAATCGAGCAGAACCTTATTCATGGCAGCAACATGTTTGGTGTCTGCCTCCCTAATAGATTTCATTCACTCTCGCAATCCTATGCCAGTTTGACAAGTCCACGTTTGACCACCACCTTTTTGGTGTCATCATCAAGCAGTTCAGCTCGAAACTTGTTTAAAAAAACAATTTACAGTTCTCCATGTCACTCTTGTTTTCTTCACATGTCAGGTTCGGTGCCTTGATACCATTTCTCAAACACACACGCTAAAACTAACTAGCCTACCTTAGCCTACTTGTCGAGCTCGAGAGCTCCAATACGCAAAAGATGAAGAAGAGGCGCTCGGCAAAGGCCAGCACTAGCGCTCGCTTCACCGTCTGCCTGGGGGCGGCTGAAGCGAAGGATGCTGGTGCTGCTTCGGGTCGCTCATTGGGATCGGGAAACGATCGCGTCGGCCGGCCTGCTGAACGCCCGCAGGGCCACCCAGGTTCTTCGGGTTCAATCCAGCTAGACGCTGCGGTGGTGCCTGCATCTTGCGGTCACCGCCATCCATTGCGTAGCGCATTCCGCCCACCTTGTTCTCTTCCTTAATAGGCCGTCCGGGCATTCCTCGGCGGCCATCCTGCTGCATATGCACAGCCTGCGCGTGTTGCTGCTGCTGCTGGGCCTGCATCTGAGCTTGCATCTGCGCGTGGTGGTGGGCTTGAGCTGCCTGGGCCTGCGCTTGGGCGTGGGCATGAGCCTGCGCCTGTGCGTGCGCCTGAGCCTGCGGGTGCTGCGACTGCATCTGCTGGGCCTGTTGGGGGTGCTGCATCCCAGGCACCATGCCGCCCATGACTCCACGGGGCATCATGCCACCGCCGTTCATTGCGGCACTACGGCCCATGCCGCGCATCATGTTCATACCGGCACTGCCTACAGGCATGCCACGCGCCATACCGCTGCTGGTCTCCGGGCCGCTGACACTCATCGAGTTCGACGTCGGGGCACTGCCCATACTCATGCTCATGGGAGCTTCGCCACGAAGCATGTGGGCCATTGGTGCTCCCTGGCTTGCAGGCGGAGCGCCGTTGGGCTGAGGAATGGCTCCTCCTTGTGCAGGTGCACCTTGCTGCTGTTGTTGTTGCTGCTGCTGCTGCTGGTACTGATTCTCAGCCGAGGGACGCGACGAGAACGTCGGCATGGGGGACGTTGTAGGCGGCTCCGAAGGGCCTGGTGCTGAGTTGGCACCCGCCATGCCGATAGTGGACTGGCCCGTTTCACGAACACGCAGGAGCTCCAATCGCTCGCGAATAAACCCAGCGTCCGCGCCAAGTTCAGCAGCCTTCTGGTAGGCATCACGAGCGTCGCTCGTCTGGTTGCACGTATCATACAGCGTGCCGACGTTGTACCAGACTTCACAAATGTTGGGGTTGATGTTGATAGCGCGCGAGTACGCGTCCAGTGCATCCAGGTGCTGGTTGAGCTGGTAGAAAAGCACACCAAGCGAGCACCACACGTTGGGGTTCTGCGAGTCCGTAGTCACAGCGTGCTTGTACGAGTCATAGGCCTCCTCAAACTCCTGCACGGCCATGTAGCAACGGCCCAGAAGGTACCACCCCTTGCCGTCCTGCGGGTCGATCGTCACCGCCTTCTTCAGATAGTCAATAGCGGGCGGGTGTTCGCTGTGCTTGAGGCAGAGCCACCCAAGCTGCTGCAGCGGCTTGGCGTTGTTGGGGTTGAGTTCCGCCACCTTGAGGTAGCTCGACTTGGCGAGCTGGATCTCGTCCTTGAGCTCGTACACGTGTCCGATCTGCGTCCAGATGTCACTCGCCATCTCGGTGGTCTGCACGTTGGCCTGCACGTCATGCAGCACCGACTTGAGGCGCTCGAGCGCGCCCTCGTAGTCGCCGCGCTGCTTGGCGATGATTCCGAGGCGGAATTTGACCTCCAGGGCCATGTTAAAGTTGGGCTCGAAGCGCAGCACGGCCTCGAACGACTCCTGGGCGTGCTCGAGCGAGCCCAGGCGTTCGTAGAGCTGGCCGATGCCGTACCACATGTTGGGGTCCTTCTGGCTCATGGGGTTGTTGTACATGGCGTACTGGTAGGCCGTGTGCGCGCTCGTGAGGTCGTTCATCATGAGGCAGCAGTAGCCGAGGTGGCCCCAGGCGTCCGAGTTCTGCTCGTTGAGCGACACGAGGCCGCGGAAGCAGTCGGCGGCCTTGGTGTAGTCCTCCACCTTCTCGTAGCAGCAGCCGATGGCGAACAGCGCCGTCGCATTCAGGCGGTTGTGCGACAGGACCTTCTCGTAGGCCAGCATCGTGTTCTCGTCGTCGCCCATCATCTCGGCGATGCGGCCCAAGGACAGCCAGGCCTCCTCATTGGCGGCGGAGAGCTGGCGGCCGAGCTGCATGCAGACAGACACACACCCACGAATTAGACCATCACTCTCACTCTCGGTGCAGAAATACATTCACTCTCGATCGCCGATATACACTTCTACTGTGCTGTACGGTACTGCGGGACGCACCGTGTTGTTCTCCTCCATCTTGGGGGTGGCCATACTTCTGGCTGTGTATCAGTCTGGGGAGGGCGCGTGGCTGAGGATTTGAGAGCGCTCTTGGTTCTTCCCTCCTCGACTTGCGCGCGAGCCGTCTGTTTGTCTAATGCGCTGATTTGATGGTGGGCGGCGCTGGGAGAGGCCCCCTCACGGGAGCGAGGGTAGGGTTGACCCCTCTCGCTTTCGAGCTTGCAGAACCAGTCCGTTACGTGCTGTACTGTAACCGAGCGTGACGAGCGTGACGGACGGACACCCACGCGGACCAATCACGCGCGTCGCGACGCTCTCGACGAGTCGTCTGGGCGCATCTATTTGGAGGTGTCGCAGCCGATTGCAGACGGCGGGACCGCGCATGATGCGGTTGAAGGTGACCGGCGGACGGTTTTCCGTCAAGTGGCGCCTTAGCTTAGTCCTCCGCTCTGTCAACCGCCACCCTCCGTTCGGTGCATTGCCGGCAGCGAAAGAGCCCGAGCGAAGCATGTTGGCTTCATCTTTTCGAAGGTGTAGAGATGCCGTGCGTGCGTGGAAGCTCCAGCGCTCTGAACCCACGACTGCCATACAATCGGCAGCTGCGGTTCAACGGGCTAATCCGCCCTGGCAGTGGTGCTCAATGCGCCCTGCGACGCCGCCATTTAGTCGCGCCCCTCCGCCGCCTGGTTGGCACGCAGCGGCGAAGGCCGCCGTCGGCATCACGGCAGATCGATCACCTTCGGCCTGGGCGGTCATTCCACCACGTGGCGTGCAAGCACACGCGCAGGCCACCTGGTGTGGTTGTACACAACTGAACGCTCCGGAGTGATGGTCTCTTAGTTGAAGCGCCGTGCGGTTAATTAATCGACAACTCCCAAAGTCCAGCGCTACTGGGAGGGGGACACTGGAATCAGCCGCCATATCCAAAAATCACAGTACAGTACGGTACCGGTAATGCCATCCTTCGGCTGTGGAGACCACCTGCCCATCCGGGTGTCCTCATTCTACCTGGAGCCTCCAGTGGAGGGTGGGCTTACTGCAGATCCGCCAGATTCGCTGTAGATTCGGCCACTTCGTTTCGGAGAACGAACTCCAGTATCTTCGAACGGAGAGCAGGCGTCGTACGTTGCACGCTCCCGTCGTGCTGGACTTCTTCCATTCGTCCATTCAGGAAGGCAACAACCAACATACGATCGGAATTAAGAGAGGATTGTAGGAACCCCGTCTAAACCGATAAAATGCTGCTTGGTCCGCCAGCTCATTTGACACTTTTACTTCGAGCATGTGGCGAGTGCGTGGCGGCTTGGCATCGCTCAAGCCTCGCGTGCCCAGAGGACCCGCTGCAAGCAGCCTTCCTGCGGCTGCAAGACCTCGATGGCAGTGGCGGTCGCAGCAGCAGAACACTGGGCTCTGGCAGCAGTTGGCCAACTTCAGCTCGGAGCCATCAGGTCGCAGCCAGAGTCAGGAGGAGACCAAGAACCCGGCGCTGCGTTCCAGCCAAGGGGACGAGGCCATGAAGATCACGCGTGTGGGGATGTATGTGAACGTGGCGATGGCGGCCTCCAAGGTGCGGGGCGAGCAAAACTGCAGAAGTGCCGAGAATTCCACTGACTCGGTGTCTGTTTGCTTATGAATTGCAATCGCAAAAGGGCGCGGTTGGCCTGGCAATTCATTCCAGCGCTTTGGTTGCGGACGCAGCGCACTCGCTGTCGGACTTGCTGTCCGACGTGGTGACGCTCTGGAGTGTCAAGGTGGCGCGACTTCCGCCTGACCCGAAGCACCCCTACGGTATGGTTTGGCTTTGGTGTCGTGTTTGATCTGGCCAGTGAGGAGCATGATACATGATGTTTTGAACGAATATGACTAGGGTACGGCAAGTATGAGGCGGTTGGGTCGCTGTCCGTTGGAGCCATTCTGGTGCTCTGCGGTATTGGGATCGGCGCGGACGGACTTCAGGTCATGCAGGAGATTTGGAACGGGGCTGCGGCGACGCAGCTACCCGAGTTTGACATACCGCTCCTTTCAGGTTGGTTTGTGTATGAATTAGAGAGCAATGTCTGTCCAGTAACGAACGAACTTGTCTGACTTGTGTGTTTTCAACATCGCATCAGAGCTCGATCGTGGCACGCAGTGGGCACTTGCAGCAGGAGCTGCTGGAGTGTCTATTGCTGCGAAAGAGGCACTGTACCATGCAACGGTGAAGATTGGCAAGCAGGCGAACAGTAAGGTGCTGATCGCGAACGCATGGCACCACCGTACGGACGCAATTTCCTCCGTTGTGGCACTGGGTGGCATTGTTGGGTCGATGTTTGGGGTGCCTCTCCTGGATCCAGGTACGTCATGTATTCGGTATAATATTGATATCGTCGTACTTAACTGTAAGTAAATGCTGACCGAGTACGTATGGCATGTGCTCGAGTAGTTGCTGGTATGGCAGTCGCTGCAATGATCGTGAAGACTGGTGGGGAAATCTGCCTAGATAGGTACGACCTGCTCTGGTGGATGGGTACAATGAAAAACACCATACCAATACTTATGTGGAACATGTACAGCGTGCAAGAGCTAACAGACAATACGGTCGAGGCAGAAGTTCTCGAAACACTGAAAGAAGTGGTGCGTATCAATTGAAGGTTGAGTAAAGCTGATGTATGGGCTACTAACATTGAGGACGCCATTGGTATTTGTAGTCTGGTAGTGTTGACGATGTACTAAACGTGTCCCAAGTTCGCGCTCGCCGAATGGGGCCATATACCCTGGTGGACTTGCGCGTTCATGTACGTATCCACGAACGATATCGTGGCGCGTGCTTGTTGTTGATAGTGTGTTTTGCTTTCTTCTTCAAGCTGGATGCTCGGACAAGTATTTCGATGGCACAACAGGTAAGTGCGTGCTACATTTGTAGACGCGGCTACAATTGCACAAAGTGCTAACTGTACCGATGTTATAGATCGCAGAGCGTGTGCGATCTCACACGTTGCAGGAGGTTCCGGACGTATCCGAGGTGCTGGTTCACATCGACGTTCAATTTGGTACGAAATCCAGGTGTAACTGCGCATACTCGTATACTATCATCACTAACGTATGGCACCCTGTAAACACATCCAGAGCAATTCGGCTTTGCCGCTCCAGCAGGAAGTGAAGCGTGCGAGAAGGAATTTCGTCCATACAGGGAGATCAAGAACGACATCAGCTACGCATTGGCCACCATCCCGGAGATCACCGGGACAACGCACATCAACACGCATTGGCTCCCACATTTGAACGGTCAGGGAACCGTCGTCGACGTAGCGATCGTCGTGCAGCCGGACCTGAAGGTCGGCGCAGCCAACGCCGTCGCTAAGAAGGCCAGGAAGTACGTACTAAGTAGCGCTTCATGATTCGCTTGCTCATTTGCTCACTGTGTCTTGTTGTGCCGTTCCACCAGAGCCATCGAAGCGATTCCGTACATCGTTGAGGCCGACATCCACCTGGAGCTGCAGGACGACGACTCGGACCAGATCACTGCCGTATAAGCCCCAAAATGCATGCCGCTAAAGATGACCTTGGTCAACATGTTGCCTTTTCCCGAGTGTGAGCAAACAATATTGCGCGTCTTCCTCTTAAACAACTTTTACTCTGTGAGAACGAATATCCATATAGACAGCATATTCGATATTGAGATTCATAGTAAACTATAGCATACAGTAAGCCTTCAAAATCTAATCAAAACGTTTCGTTTGCCCAAACATATGTGTGGACCACACCGCTGACGTTAAACGTCATCGTCACTGCATCACATCCGTTCTGACCTCGTCAGACACAAGTGCAGAATGGCGGACCGCGGCATCATGATGGACTTTCTGCTGGCCAGCGCGGCCACCAGCGGCGCGTGCGTGGTGTCCAACCCCATGGAGGTCATCAAGACGCGCATGCAGCTGCAGGGAGAGCTGGCGCACAACGTCACGCGCGGCGCCGCGCCCGTGGTGCAGTACCGCAACTTCGCGCACGCCTTCTACACCATCGGACGCACTGAGGGGCTGCGCGGCATCCAGCGCGGACTTGGCCCGGGCATCTCCTACCAGATCTTCATGAACGGCCCGCGCCTGGGGCTGTTCGAGCCGCTGCAGAAGGTCTTCGGCGCCACAGACCCCACCGCCTACTCGTTCCCGCTGCGCAACGTGTGCGCCGCCGCCACCTCCGGCATGATCGGGGCCTTCATCGGCAGCCCCTTCTTCCTGGTCAAGGCGCGCATCCAGGCCGCCAGCTCGGCGGGCAAGATCAACGCGCAGTACGCGTACAACGGCATGATGGACGGGTTCCGGCAGATTGTCAAGGCGGATGGACTGCTGGGGCTGTACCGTGGAGCCTCGGCGTCGATACCGCGTGTTGCGGTATGTTTGGAGATGAGTAGGAGGGGGTTGAGTGAAGAGAGTGCTGACGTTATGGTGGGTGTCTTGTGTGGTGCAGATTGGCTCGGGCACGCAGCTGGCAACGTACACACAGGCGAAGACGCTGGTGATTGCGGCAGGCTTTGAGGACGGTGTGCAGGTTCACTTGGGATGTGAGTGGATGCGGTGGCTGTTGTGGGTTGGCTGTGTGGATGAGTTGGCTGATGATTTGTTGTGTGAACGCTGCAGCGAGCATCTTGACGGGTCTGGTGGTGACGACGGCGATGAACCCGATGGATGTGGTGTCGACGCGGATTTACAGCCAGAAGGTGGTGAACGGCAAGGGCAAACTGTACTCCGGCGTGATGGACTGCATCAGGAAGACCATGAAGAGCGAGGGCATCCGCGGATTCTACAAGGGCTGGGCGGCGCATTACATGCGGCTAGGACCGCACACCGTCTTCACGTTCCTCTTCTGGGAGGAGGCCAAGAAGATCGCGGCCGAACTCGGATACTAATGTGCCACTCAACAAGCTAGTTAGACAGACGTATGCCCATAAATTCATCAAGTTGCGGGTTTCTTCGGAGGTGTCAATCGTCTGAGACGAGGACTTCAGGTTGTTTGTTTGTTGGCAAGACAACTTCAACTGCAACTGTGAACAACATCTTACTCGCATCTTTATTGAGTCAGCGGATCCCTCCACAGATTGCCACTGCTAACTAACCGGGGCAACTACTGCAGCCAAGGCCTTGTGGGGCTCCGTGTTCACGTCTAGTAGCGGTAGAGCTTGGCCGATCGGGTCTGCTCGAGGTCCACCTTGTGGCCGAAGAGGTCGCGGATGTTGTTGAGGCGGTACTTAATCATCGTGGGGCGTTCCAGCGACAGACCCCAGGCGATGACGCGCACGTTCTCAGGCAGGCCCATGGGGCGCAGCATCTCCGGACGGAACACACCTGAGTTACCGATCTCAGTCCACTTCTTCAGGTCAGGGTGGAACGCGAAGATCTCCATGCTGGGCTCCGTGTACGGGTTGTACGCCGGCTTGAAGCGCATCTGCGTGATGCCGATCTTGAGGAAGAAGGCCTTGATAATACCGATGAGGTCACCCAGCGACAGGTCGTAGTCGGCCACGACGCCCTCCACCTGGTGGAACTCGGCCAAGTGGGTCGCGTCCATGCTCTCGTTACGGAACACACGGTCGATGGAGAAGTACTTCTGCGGCGTGAAGCCGCCGGGCTGGTTCGCCAGCTTGTACAGCATCTGAGCCGAGATAGCCGTGGTGTGCGTACGCAGGATGTTCGTCATGGAAGTCTCGCGCTTGAAGGCACCGCGGCCGTGACTGCATTTGTACAGAGTGACGATGTTAGCACTCAAATAAATCATCAGCGAAAATCGCATCGATTGCGTACCCAATGGAGCCGAAGCCACCGTTCTCGTGCATGTCGTGGACGCGCTTGTAGTAGTCCTCCGGCACCGTGTGGCAGTGCTTGGGCTCTGCAACAAGAAATAAAGGAAACCGGCATCAGCAATGCATCCACGAAGTTTCTAGCATACAGCAGTAAACTTACGGGTGAGAAAGAACGTGTCGTGGGCATCACGCGCCGGGTGCGACTGCGGCTGGAACAGCGAGTCGAAGTTCCAGAAGCTGCTCTCCACGTAGCGGTTGGTCGGCATCTCCTGGAATCTACAGATCCACATACAAACACAGACAACACAACTCATCAGCCATCTCCTTCCCTCCTTCCTCCACCATCCACCTGCACTCACCCCATGTCCATCAGCACGCGACGGAACTCGGCGCGCACCTTCATCAGCGGGTGCAGGTGTCCGCCTCCGACGCTCAGACCCATGGTCTTGAAGTTGTAGGGCTTGAACGTCTCCTTCTTCCACGCCTCTCTACGCAAAACCACCCAACAGCATCATCAGTCAACTTCCTCTCTCTCTCTCTTCTCCTCCTTCTCCTCTCTCTCTCTCACCCCTCCAGCATCTCCTTCGTCAGACCCGCCGCCTGTTTCTTCCTCTGCAACGCGAAGTTGACGCCCTTGGTCAGCGTGTACGACTTGCGCGTGCGCACCTCCGCCAGCTTGCGGCGCTTGAGCGCGTTGGCCTCGTCTTTGGTCACAGCCGAGAGCGCGCCGTCCGCCGCCTCCACGCGCCTGAGCATGTCCGTGACCTCGTCCTGCACGTCCGCCACGTTGCGGTAGAACTTGCCGTCCGCCTTGTCCAGGCGGATCCACTTGTTCTTCATGCACGCGCCCTGGCCCACCTTGAGCGTGGCGGCGCCCACCGCCGCCTCCAGCGCCTTGCGCTCGATGCCCTCGGCGGGGATGGCGTGGAACACCTGAATCTCGGGCGAGCCGCGCTCCAGGAACTGGCGCGCCTCGTCCTTGAGCACGTAGAAGGACGTGGCGCGCTCGGCGTCCGCCACGAACGCGTCCACCAGCAGCGACTTCATGACGCCCACCACCAGCTCGTGCGACAGGCCGCTGGCCAGCGCGAACTCGTACGTGTCGGCCACGCAGCCGTCCGCGCCGATGGCCGCCAGCAGCAGCGCCTCGGCGCGCGTCTTGTCCGCTTCCACTGCGCTCATGGCAAAAGGTTGGTACTTATCCTGATAGGGGCGGGCTTCGCTCGTTGGTCAATGGGACTCTTTGGCTCAGGTGACGGCCATTTCGCACCTAAGCGAACATCTTGACCACGTAAAGTATGCGACATGTGTACATTCTACTAAGTACGACCATCACTCCTCCCCTCGTTTCAGTGTCATCTACGTCACTGTTTCGAGTTTTCGACCCATCAGCCAGTCAAAGTGCGCACTCGTGTTGGTCAGGGTTCGCCAAAACCCATGGTTTCAAATTTGGGCGGGTGGGTGTGACAAGAACCGTGGGTGGGTGGGTTTAGGTTTTGGTTTTATTAAAGGCCGATGACGTCATTTTTAAGCTTGAAAATTGTATACTGGTATGAAGATATCCTTGATAACTGTGAAATAGGTCGAGCGCTTTCGAGATGGAACAGGCTTACCGAAGCAAGCTTATCTCACTTGTGTGTGGCGCGGTTTGTCCGGTAGATTGACGCTGCTCCACCGTTATAGAGTTTGCGATTTCACTTTACTTAAGTACTACATACAATTTTCAAGTATGCTAGCCGAATGGCTACAACCCAAATAACCCCAACTGGGGATAATTTGGGTGGGCGGGACATTTGAAAATTCAACAACCCAAAAAAACTTTATCCCAGTTTTCGAACCCTGGTGTTGGTGTCCACTCGGTGTCTTGCGCTCTAGCATTCCGATGGACTCTCGGCGGCAGGGCGGGCGCCACTACGGCGGCAACAATGGGCGCAGGTTCCATCGCGGCAGAGGACGCGGAGGCGGCGGAGGACGTGGAGGCGGAGGCGGCGGAGGCTCGGGCCCCGTCTGGTTCAAGGGCGAGGGCTACAACGACCACGAGAGCGTGTGCATCTCCGAGGAGGTGGCGGGCATCTCTGGCTTCCTGGACGCCTCGCGCGCGGGCTTCCCGGGCGTCGTCAAGCAGCGCTTCGCCGACTTCGTGGTGCACGAGCTGGCGCCGCGCTCGCGCCAGCCCGTGACGCTGCAGCGCGTGGCCAAGAAGAGCAAGAGCCTGACGCTGGCGTTCCAGGAGCGCGTGCTGGACTTCGCGCTGGGCGTCGCGGCCCCGCGCGAGGAGCTCAAGGGCCAGAGCAAGGAGCAGGGCAAGGATGCGCTGCTGGGCGTCGTGCGCGCGCTCTCGCGCAAGCTGCAGCAGACGTCGCTCAAGCAGCAGAAGCAGGTGCAGAAGGCCCAGGAGACCTATCACCTGCGACAGCTGGTGGTGCTGGTGACGCGCGAGATCGGCGCTAAGAAGGGCAAAGAGTTCGAGCAGTTCCTGAACAAGGTGGAGCTGGCCAGGGTCGAGTTCGAGGCCAAGAGGAAGGCGCAGGGCGACGACGCGGGCACCAACGCGGCGCTGGCGGCTGCGGAGGGACTCACGTTCTACCTCGGAGGGCTCAACGAGAAGGCCGACCGGGTGTTTATCCACGAGACCATGAGACGCTACGGCAAGACGAGGATCGTGGCGGACACGCTGAGTATTGGCAGTGACACGGCCGTGATTCGCGTCAGGCCGCAGTTTGCAGTAAAGCTGCTGCCTGGGGAGAGGGACAGCAGAAGGGACTGGCCTGTTGGACAACGTAAGTGTGGAGTTGGTGGTGGTAGATAGGGGATTGATGCGGCGGACTGATGGTTGTTTGTGTGTGTTTTTTTGCAGCGGACTACCTGCAGTTCACGTTGTACAAGCGCAACAAGGACACGTCGGCGGTGATTAATCAGTTGGCGTCCATGTTGAAGATCCCGCCCGCTCTTTTCTCCTACGCCGACGTCAAGGACAAGCGCGGCATCACCACGCAGCTTTGCACTGTGTACCGAGTGCCGAAGGATCGCGCGCAGGTTGTGTTCCGACCAGGAGGCTCGAAGAAGCTCGAAGACCAGCAGTACCTTGTCGGTGACTTGCGATTCGTGCAGCGGAAGCTGGAGCTGGGGGACTGCGCTGGCAACCGTATTGCCATGGTGGTGCGGTCTTTGCCTGAAAATGAAAAGGAGTTGTCGGAGCAGGATGTACGCAAAGCTGTCCGCAACTGGGAGACGCGAGGGTTTATAAACTTTTTCGGGCTGCAACGCTTTGGCAACGCAAGCACGTCGTATCAAGTGCTCGGTCGATCGATGCTGCGCAAGGACTACAAGTTGGCTGTGTTGCTGTTGCTGCGTCCCCAGGACGGAGAGGCCAGCAAAATTCGAGCTGCGAGAGAACACTTCAGGTTGCACAAGGATGTGGCCGCTGCGCTACGTATGCTCCCACCTTTCCTCGTGCCAGAGCGTGCAGTGCTGGAGGGACTTCAGCACCACGGAATCGACGCGCATGAGTTGGCTTTTAACAATATCCCGAAGCAACTGCGCATTGCGTACGTGGAAGCGTACCAGGACTTCGTGTGGAACGAGATGGCGAGTATGCGAGTAGCCAAGTTATCGTCGACGGCTGCTGTCGTTGGTGACCTTGTGCTCGTCAAGAGCGAATGCTCCAAGGTGGTTAGAAAAGCAAACGACTCCAGCGAACCATCAAGGAAGCGTCAGAGAACCGGAAAGAGCACAAGAAGGCAGCCTATTCAAGAAGTGATGGAACTCACAGAAGATAACGTGGACGAGTACTCGATCGAGGACGTGGTGTTGCCCCTACCAGGTCATGCAATTAAGTACCCGACCAACGAAGTAGGCGCTGCGTATCGGAAAATGCTGACGACGGATGGTATCGACCTCAACGCCCACTTCGGACCAGACGGCAGTCAGACCTACCAGCTTGATGGATCATACCGTCACTTGGTTAAAAAGCCGACACGCGTGTCGTTCCGGTTGGAGCGTTACGAGGATCCGACGAAGCCGTTGATTCCTAATGATGTGGACGCGTTGCGTGCGAACTATTCTGCTACTGAAGATGCTGTGGAATCTCCTTCTAAACCAGCAGGGAAAGGCCCGCACCGCGCGTTAGTGCTTGAGTTTGACCTGGACTACGGTTCTGACGCGACCATGGCCACCCGAGAGCTGATGAAGCAGAGCAGCAGCGCGCATGTTAACTGGCAGACTGCGAGCTCGGAGACAGCTGGCAACGAAGCGTCAAAGAATGCGAAGGGGTCTTCTGTCACAAAAACTGCGTCAAGGCCTGGTGCGTCGAGCTCGCAGGTAAACAAGTCCAATGGCGGCGATTCTCGCAAGGTCATTACCGCTCAGAAGAAGACGCAAGTGGCAATCGGCCGTCCGGGTTTTAGTCTGGGCCGGTCGTAACTGGTGGTGGGTGGCAGAGTCTCGTACTTAAGTATCAAATCCTGTGTTGGATTTTGAAGATAAGTAGTGCGTTTGGCAATGCGCACGTGCAACAGAAAGTTTCTATCCATCTAATGGGAACAGTAGAATAACACGCGAGAAATGAACATACCGACAAGTCGTTGGAAGCAACGACCAGATCACAACTTGCACACCACAGGATACATTAGTCTACAAACTAATCTATCAGACACAACCTCCTCACGTACAGTAAGCACAACGTGTCGGAGCAAGTGCTCACATCACCTTGATCTGGCACGCATCATACATGAACTGTGTTGAACACTAACTAACCGGTTGTTTAGACAAGAGTGTCACGGCATACTGGACATGTATCCTGAATTTCGCGCCAGTTGTCGAGACAGCTCAAGCAGAAGCAGTGACGGCACAGCGTCCACGCTCGACTCTCGGGTACTTCATAGCAAATGGAGCATGTTTCAGCCACTTCCTCGTCCTGGGAACGGGAATCGAGCCTCGACCAGTTTGCTGCATCGAATCTGAATTGGCGCTCTTCACGTGGAGCCGGGCTAGACCCGCGGTAAGGCTCAAATTCTTGCGGATCTCTGTAGTACCCACGTCCATTCTCACCTCGTTCTCCAGCATGCTCAGCAGGCCAGTGATATCGTTCAGATTCCACCTGCTCTCGATCAATGTCCACATAAGAATGCGTAGTTGACCTCGTCCTGGGATACGACACGGATTCTCCCAATGCTCGCGCATTACCACGATTTGAAGTTAACAACGTGGCAGTACGGTGCGCTGCAGACACACGCGCAATTTCATCCTCCAACTCAGCTAAGCTCAAGTGCCGAGGCGACTCTGCATCATCTCGAAAGCGGAGCCTGGTACTTCCGATCGGGGACCGCAGGTAAAATGGCGAAGATTGAACTGCGGCATCCTCTTCCTCGTCAAGACGAGACGGCTGGAATGCCACAGCTTCGGGAATTTGTCTCCCATTGGCTTCCGCGGGACTGAGGATATCGATTGTTTGTCTGCAAGCTGGACATGCGTTGTTTGTAGCGAGCCATTGCAAAATGCACACGGTGCAAAAGGTATGACGACACGCCGTAGTGAAGGGATCGGCCAAGCCGTCGCAGCAGATTGGACACTCATCGACTTGATCTTCGCCGCTCGGGAGGGATGTCGATTCACTGTAACTTGCCGAGGTTTCAACTGTCAAATGAGGGAGTTCTCGGGTCCGCATCGATGCTGAACTTGATCTCACCTGCTCCGATTCAGGTGAATCCACACAGGCGCAGGTTTGGCTGCATCTAATGGACTCGGTTGGGCATCGATCCGATGAGATTTCGTGGAGGTACCGAACAAGACCGAGGTGCCCATTTTCAGCAGCGGCGACAATGGCGGCATTTGTAGCTGGTACATCGAGGTGCTCGTGGAGATACTGGAAAATTTCCAGGTGCCCATTTGACGCTGCGTCAGTCATAGCTCCCTCGCCCATCGCCTCCGTCCAACCACCTTCACAGTGTGCAGACATCCACTTAACGCGGTCGAGCTTGCCTTGACTGATGTAGAAAGTCTTCATCGTCTTGCATATCCCCACGGGGTTGTGCATCAGGTCATGCCAGCCAGAGGGGTCGCACGCTCCAAGCGCACACTCAGCTTCGGAGAATTGGGTGACCATTTTGATCTGGTCCGTACTCGAAAACTCGAGTGCAGGTTGCGAGACCGCAAACTGTGAAGTGAGGCCGAAAGAGTCTGTGTAGTTCTTCCTCGAACCTGGAGCTGTCTCGTACCGCCCTACATCACTTGTTCTTATGGGTGCATAAGATCATGAATACCCCCCCCCCCCCCAAAAAAAAATGGCATGTGTTGCTGCGCCCATCTGGAGAAATCTGAGACGAGCCACGTTGCCCATCTGTGACCACCTGTACCCACCTGGTGCACATCCATATCCATCCATGACCAAGTGATGCCCATCTGAGCCCATCAGCCATCGAGCTAGACCAAGCAACGTGGGCGAGGTATACGTGTGCAATGTGTATATCCGGATGCAAACCAAATGGCGATCTTCACTGCCAGTCGCCCAACCTCATCACGTTGACTCTACCTCATTAACGATTGGCGCAAAATACATGAGTACAAGACCGCCGAGCATCACAAGCACATCCAGCATTGTACAGAGGTATACAAGTACTACGCATCTATCAAACTCTGCGCAAAGAAATTCAATTACATGCACATGCTAAGATATCGGTAGCGCAGGTGCTGGAGGGTTTTCTTGTCGACGATTCCAGGCGATTCCGCGCCACTGAAGACCTCGAATGCGACCAAAACGTAGATGCCGCAGCTGTAGCTGTCGGTCTGGACACCTAGCGTGCTGGTGTACGGCTGGACACGGGCATTGCGCGACTGCCATCCTGGAACGATTGATTTGATCGACTGAGCAGCAACCCGAAGCCCCAGCTTATAGCTTGACTCCATCGGGTCGTAGTAGAAGAGTTTCTGCTCGGCGAAGTCGATCATGATCGAGCACCAGTGGTTGCCGTTACAGTTGACAGGTATCATCACGCGCTCCGCTGATGCACCGAAGAAGAGCGCTTCAACGCCGGCGTGATCCACCGCAACATTATTGCCGAGGGTCACGTTTACCAAGTTAGCGCTCCCCACAATCCTCGCGGGGTCCGGGCCAAAAAGTTTGGCCATCAGCGTGGTCATGGTGTTGTCGCTCAGACACCCGGTCGCGGCGAGATCAAGCACTTCCATCTGTAGGGTATGACACTTGTTAGTGTATAATGGTCAGTATTGCAAAGTATAGCTACACTTACTTCCGATGACAGCAGCCGGAGCGATTCCATTTTGTCAGTCATTGATGGATCCTCGTGTGCTCTGAAGTGGCAAACAACGGGCAGACTCAGGTTTACTGTCGGGATCCAGGTCATTGCCTTCTCCACCTGTCGCACAGCAGCAATTGCACGATGGTAGCTCCTCATGACGGTAAGGGTAGCCGTCATGAAAACCCCGATGCCTGGGATTTCCACTGAAATATCTCGCTCCGCGAGTCCTGTCTTCTTTTTCTGGAGTGCCACGACCTTGGTTCCGCACTTCTTGAGCATATCTTTTGGGAGTACGCGGAGCAGGTCGTGTGTGTCAAGGATAGACTTGCTGGCGGGGAGTTTGCTGCTCTCCCGGGCTACGGGCGGCTTGGTCTTCTTTTCAAACACGAACAACTTGAACCTCTTGAGTGTTGAGGCGTCCGATAGGTAAGTAGGATTCCCAGCCACGATCTTAGCCACAGTGGCCAGGCTCAGGTGCATGCTATGGAGCGTGGAGTCGTAATCTGCCATTGCCACGGCACGGCTCTGCTTTGCCTTGACAACTGAAAGCTTCGCCTTTGGACGTCCTCTCGACCTTGGTGGTGACTCGAAGTCAAAGTCATCGTCTTCATCGTCAATCTGCACCAACTGTAGCGTCTGAAAAGGGCGGGCGGCCGAATCAGTTGGCTCAATGTCCGTCTGAAACGGCTCCATGTCCATCTGAACTGTGTCCGTATCCGTCTGCTCCGTCTGGGGTCCCATCTGGACGGGTTCCGTGCCCATCTGGATGGGCTCGTCGACCATCTGGACGGACTCGTTGACCATCTGGACAGGAGCCGCCACTGCTGACACCGTCTCCTTCTCGGCGTTCTCCTCTGTTACTGACATGTTATTTTTCACGCCGTCCTCTTCCTCTGATTCCTGGTAGTAGGCATCCTCTACCTCGTCATGCTCTTGCTGGGAGTTCTCTTTCTCCACGGTGTCCTTCTCCTCCATCACATCATGAGTGACCTCCAACGTTGACTCCAGCGTGGCCACCATCGTTCCACTGGGCTCCTGTTCTTCTGAAGAACTTTCTGACTTGTCGGCGCGAGCACCTGCACCATCGATGTCGACGTCTTCGTCGTCCACTGACAGAAGAACTGGGCTGTCTGGAGGGTCCGCGACTATGGGGGCGATCTGGTCAAAGAGCGCCTCGCACTCGCCACGCTTGAATCGTCGAGCGACTTCTTGGAGCGCGCTGAGAGCCGCTCGGTACTGGGGCATTCCCATCTCGCTCATCATCTCGCTGATCGTGGTCGCAACGTGCTGTGCCTCTTTGAACTTCCGGTTCGAGTCCCATGGCTTCTCCTTGTAGCGTAGAACTCGGCCGACAGCAAACGGAGCGCCTGGTAACTCGTCCACCGGCACATCGGACTGCATCGACGTCAACCGCCAGCGTGACGGCAGCAGCTGGACCGGGATCACCACCTCCATGTCTAATGCCTTGCGGATATAGATGACGTGCCGGCAAGGTAGAAGTCGCGTCGACATGAACATGCAGGAACACTCCCAGTTCTGCTTGTCGACCGTGTACTCCACGCTCGGCTCGTCCAGTGCTTTGTCAGCGACAGCCTCATTCTTAATGAAGATGATGCCTCGGATTGCCTCATTTATGATGTACCGAGCTGTGGCGCTCATGGCGTACGCGTACTGGCCGAAGATAAGGTCGCACGCGTGTCTGCTGACCAAGTTCGCGACTAGCGACATCTCTCTGTCGAACTTTGGGTCGTGGACTACGCCGATCTTGCTCACCTTCGCATCGAACGCCCGCTCTGTGCGAGACTGATAACAGATGATGGCCGCCACGCACTCGTCCAAACCCATGAAGCTGCTCATCGTGTCCTTCAAGTGCTTCCATGACGACTCAAGCCGGTTGTTGGTGTTATTCCCCAACGTCACCGCGCTTTGACGCTCATGAGCAGCCCACATCACCTTACACTTGTCCCAGTTCTTTCGGAAGTAGATCTCGAACGGGTGCGGCTCGGCATCTGCAACTGTCGATGGCACATGCCCATCCAGTTGGTCCAAGATGGGCACGTTACCATCAGTGCCCAGCTGATCATCATCAGGGATCGACCGATCCACGAGCTGTGGGGAACTGCCATGGCTGTGTTCAGTGGCCTCATGACGTGCAGACCGCGTGCCAATCGACAGGATGTGGCGCATGTAGTCCCGGTGCTTGGCGAACTCGCGCTCAGTGGTCGCGTACACCATCAGCGAAACCACGCTCCGCAGTTGAGCTTTCTGCCACGGGGAGAGTCCATACTCGGCGGACGCTAGCTGCTCACGGAGGTACTTGAGAACGTGGAACTGGCACAGGAGAACGCGGACGCCGGGCAGTGCAGCTTTGAGGACGGCCATCTCGGTGAAGTCCTTATCGACAACCACGCACTGCAACTTGGTCCAGGACGGGGTGTTCTTCTTGAACTCCTCGATGGCCGTCATCAGAGTTGCGGCACGCTCGTTCTGGAGAACCGCGTGTTGCACGAACTGGCCTTTGCCGAACGCGTCATGCACCATGAAGGAGAAAATCTTGTACTTGGAGGAGTTGGTGCCGTGCGTCGCGTCAATCAGCATCACCTCAGGGAAGCGAAAGAACATCTCACGCATGCGCTTGGTTTGAAGAGTAATGCATGTTGCAATTTACTGCACACAAAAGAGAACGAGTGGTGCGTTAATTTACTTCATCATACCAAACACAGACAAATGCACGCGAACCCTATCTGCACGCTTCTCCACGAAGATGCGTCCGATGTTGCCGGGCTCCTCGCTGAACTCCTTCAGCCACGTCTTCATTCGCTCCTTGCTTGTAGTCCCTGCAGCCTCTCGATCCTTCAGCCTTTGGACGAGATTATGCACGTCTCGAATCTCAACGCTGTTGTCTGCGTTCTCGAGGATGTACTCGAGAATCTTCTTCTTCTTGGCGCCAGCCTTGCGAAGGATGTCGACGGTGTCCACCACACGAGCAGGAAGAGACGTGCGCACAGATGCGTAATGCTGGTACGTCGTCGGGTCGAGCCTGTGGTTGTGCGCGAGCTTCGCCCTGGTCACGCACAACGCAAAGACCGGGTCGTCCGACTTCTTGTTGGTCACGCAAACGCAGACATTGATCTGGCACACACATATACTCTGTTAGACAACCCATCTGAGCACATCCAGCACCCATCCGAGCCCATCCAGTTACTTACTTTCGCTCCGAACTTGGTTGCGCGTGACTCCTGCCGCGCCCGCTTGCCCTTGCTGCGAGACTTGAACGTGCCGCCGTGCGTGCAGATCAGAGTTTTGTTGTACATCTCCCACTCTAATGGGATCGGCGGCGCCTTCGAGTTCTCCTTCTCGATCTTCTTGTTCCGCTCCTCGACTTTGTTATTTGTTCGGACGCGAAAACTCTGAAATCACCAGTATTAAGAGTTAATGTACAACCAACACCACGAACCCACCACAGCACACATACCTGGTACGTTCGGGCGCTGTAGTCGTCCAGGTAGGAATGGAACGACTTCCACGAGCTGAACTGCATGCACTCGAGAGGGGCTGGAAGCACCGGCTCGGACGGATCCGGCACGAGCTCGACAGGATCGCTGTGCGCACTCAGCGTGTCGATCTGGTTGGATGTTCCGGAAGAACCAGCGCTAGACGCTCCAGAAGAATCGGCGGCTGGGTCCATGGATGGCGCAGTCCAGTCGTCGTCGCTCTCATCGCTCTCGTCGCTCGCGGCCGCGTGCAGCCGGCGCTTCTGCGCGAATCGCGGGCGCAGGTCCATTCGCCCCGATTACCGCCAAAATCTCGAATGGCCTCACGCGGGCGGCGGCCACCACTCAATTCAAACGTGGCACGATTCACACGGAGGTACAGTATACGTTGTATAAGCTGTACCTTGGTACGGATGACCCCAAAGCGAGGGTGCGCTTGTGGAAAGAAAGGCCGATCAAAATTCATGTCTCCAGATGGGCACTCGATTCACTCTCAAAAAAAAAAGTTGAATGAACAACACTATGGTTCCAGTACGTAATAGGTTCATGCTAGCTCATTAATTTTGCGACGAGCTACAGATCGTCAAGGTTAGCTAGTAGCTGGGCTTCTATCTGCTCGTACATCTGCCTCTCGACATCATGTTGAATCTCAGCACGAATGTTCGCTCTCATCTCCTCTAGCTTTGTTTGAAAGTTTGCTTCAACTTCAGCGCGGATTGAGGCCTCCTTTTGGTCACGGATGCCGGCCTCTACTTCGGCTCGAAGGCGTACATCGAGTCCTTCGTGACTAAACGCATACGTCGGCGAAACTTGGTCGCCTTGCGTAGCTGAAAGCCCACCGTTAGCAGAACCAACTACTGAAGAATTAGCGCCTTCTGTCTGAAGTTCCCGAGTCGAATTGTCAAGGTTGCTACCCACAAAGCTTGCTTGTCTACAATCTTCATGTTGCATCAGGAATTCGACAACTTCGTCGTGCTTGTTCTTCCTTGCTTGGAGAATCGCTTGAGTTGAACAAACTTCGGATCGGTGTTCGTGCAAGTACCGAACTACAGGTAGATGGCCATGTTCTGCGGCTGCAGCAACAGCTTCATTCGTGGCGGGTTGGCTGAGCTTAATGTGCAGATATTGAACGACATTCAAATGCCCGTTCGAAGCAGCAGCGATCACAGCAGCAGCACTGCATCCTTCCGAGCGATTCTTGTGCAGCCACTTGACTGCATCCATAAAACCTTGACCAGCAGCAGCACCCATGGCTGCAGTAGTGCAGCCTTCGTTGCGCTTTTCGTGCAGCCACCGGACGACTGACGCGTGCCCATTTGCTGCCGCTCGATCCATCGCTGCGGTTGTACATCCTTCATTGCGATTTTCGTGCAACCACTTGACTACAGCAAGGTGACCATTGCTCGCGGCCACATCCATGGTAGTTTTCCTGAATCCTTTAGTGAAATTCGTGTGCAGCCACTTGATCATCTCCAGATGTCCATTTGCTCCTGCGCCGTCGATAGCCGCATTGGTACAGCCTTCACGTCGATTATGTTGCAGCCATCGCACAATGTTGATATGACCATTACTCGCTGCGCCGTCGAACGCCACAGTCGTACAGCCTTCTGATCGGTTCCTATGCAGCCAATTGAGTACCATCTCATGGCCATTCTTCGCAGCTCCGTCCATTGCTGCTGTAGTGCAGCCTTCTCGTCGAACTTGGGAGAGCCATTGAACCATATTAAGGTGCCCTTTGCTTGCTGCGTTATCCATTGCTGCAGTCGTGCAGCCTTCGCCGCGGATTTCGTGCAGCCAGTTGACCAATTCGTGATGATTGTTGCTCGCCGCACCATCCATCGCAGCAGTTGTACACCCTTCGTAGCGATTCTCATGGAGCCATTTTACAACGTCCAAATGGCCACTCGTCGCGGCATCGTCCATTGCTTGGGTGCTGCATTCCTCGTCGCAATTCTTGTGCAACCAGATAACATACTGAAGCTTACGGTGACTGCAGTAGTAGTCGATCATCTTTGAGCAAAAGCCACCGCAACCGTGCTTCAGTTGATGCCATAGCGCAGGATCTTTCCCTCCGTATTCGTGTTCTTCTTCAGTTGTCAGGGCCAACATGGTTGTGTGCAACAACTTGCGTCGCGACTTTCACAGAGCGCTGTGACTTCGAATGTCACTTCGATCAGCGCTCGGGAAAAGGGACAAGCTTGCTTGACAGGAGGACGGTTGCCCAGTATCGACCAGGATTGTTGCTCCGAAAAGCGGGGTGTCTATTGGTTGCGTTTACGATAGCAGGTACCGAGCAGTTTTGCACCCATACAAAAAGTAAGTCACGGTTGCAAAACGACGCCTCCAATTCTCTGGATTTTATCCAGTCCTAGGCGGGGATCGCACTGAGGTCCGATTATTGACTGATATAATACCCTGTCGAAGTGGAATCCAACATTTACGAAGTTAAAACGGTAAGACCTGTAGCTTTTTATAACTTGTGTAGTGTTCAAACTATGCTGGTATCCGCGGCGGACATAACTGTGGTCAGGACATGTTTTATGGTTTTCGTCCTGCATACAAACTCAAATCAATTGGCTGAACGATGCACGGCATCCAGTCGCTCCGTTAAGTCGCCTGGCGCGTCTATCCAACGCCTGCCTCAGTTGGTTGATACACGCCGCCTTTCCGGAGCATTTTGAGCCCTCAACGAGCTCTCAACTCTTCATTGTTCAAAAGTTACCGCACTTCACAACTCGCCAACCTTTCACGCCCTGCCCTACTTGCCATGCTGCGCCACTACCAACTAGACATTTCCGCCATGACCAAGTCCGAGCGCTACCAACAGCCATGGACGGAGGCATGTCGTCTCGCGAGGCTGCTGAGCGCTACCTCGTCGGTCGAGAGTCTCTGCGCCTACGCTTCCACGGTCTGCGTCCTATCGAGTGCCGCTCTGGACCCCAGCTACTCTACATCAACGACGAAGCGGATGCCGGCCTCCTCGAGGCCATCGAGTACCGGGCTACGCGGGGCATGTGCATTGGAACATCGCAGTTTCGCACGCTGGTTCGCCAAGCTGCGCTGGCCACATCTCTAAAACCGGTCCCAGCCAACTTCCCCGGCTTCAAATGGGTTCAACGATGGGTGAAGCGCCATAGCGATACCATTTCGTACCGAAAAGGACAAATTCTGGACGCCAAGCGTGCCGCCTGCTTGAACGAGGACACGGTTCGCTACTACTTTGGCAACCTGAGTGAAGCTGTAGCCGTTTTGGGTCTGGAAGCGGAGCCCTCTAGAATTTGGAACTGTGACGAACCGGGATGACAGCTCAAGGAAGTGGAGCTGAACGAGTGTTGTGCCTAAAGGGCGAGGCGCTAATGTTCGGCGATCGAGTGACCGCGAAAACGTGAGCATGTTGGGCTGCGTTAATGCTGCTGGCGACCGGATGCCGCCTATGTTCATCTACGCTTGGGCACAACGGAAGATGCAGTGGCTCAAAGGTGCGCCGGTCGGTGCTGTGTCGGCGGTGACGGAGTCCTCGAACATCAACACGGGGCTGTTTCTCAAAGTGGTTGAGATGGTTCGTCTCGATGCTACCCGCCGCGCGGCCGCAGCTGCTTGTCCTGGATGGCCACTTTGCCCATGTCTCGCTCGCTGCAGTTGCATTTGGTGAGGTGCATGGTGTTCATCTATTTGTCCTACCAGCGCACACGTCGCACTTCCTGCAGCCCTTAGATGTGGCTGTCTTTCAGCCTTTCAAGGCACTATACAATGCAGAAGTCAAGCAATTTCCTTTTCAAGGCGGTTGTCTTCCCGTTAAAGGTGATGTTGCGGATACGTTGACCCATCCAGTTGAAATTAAGATAAACAACTTGTTTACGATAATACCCGGGGAAGATGATAAACCTATGCTGCTGGAACAACATGCGCCATATTTTGTCAGAGAAGCGGATTTTAACTAAATCTAGGCCGGTATGTTGGCCCATCGGCTGGAACAGCTTGCTCTCAGGACCCAGGTGAACCCAGTGAGGAGGAGATCCTCGCCGCACAGAAGCGGTTGAAGCATAGCAGGAAGAAATAAGATGCTGTGGATGATCGTCAAATTGGCAGCTACAAGTGAACTATGGATATATAGCTTATCACAGCATCCAGCAGCTTCAATTAGATAATTTGAGACTGCGCAAAACAAAAGAATGCTAGTTAACCCTTTGTTGAAGTGCGAGTTAAGCACACCACCGCAACGACGAACATCTCCTCTATCGATTGAGGCCCTCCAATAATTTTTTCATTCAGCCGTTGTCGAGAAACTGCCTGTTGAAAAAGTTGCCTCAGATTCGCCGGGTCGCAGGAATTTTTTTTATTGGCTCCCTAAACGTCAAATTTCGCTGCGGATCGATTGAGCCTATTGTTGTAGCCGGATTCGAACTCCTTCAGTGCCAAAATTACATTTGAAAATTCAAAATCTCAAATCACAGGTGTATATTTTGTTCTTAGAGATTTTCGTAGAGATTTTGGCAACAAGAATCATTTTGATCTGCGGGGGGGCACCTGGTGTCAACTTCCACTCAGTTTCTTTACGCGGATGCTTACTAGGTCGTGTTGGAGCCTTCTCCACCACGGTTTCATGGAGGTGAAGGCTCCGATTTGTAGTGCTGCAGTTGTCAGTAGGCTTGGCTTCACCGTCGGTAGCTCGAAGCACCCTGTGCGTCTCGTTGGCAGCCTTTGCTGCCGCTGCGGCAGCAGTACCCTATTGTTATTCGTCCTAGCCGCTGCGACCCGGGCTTTTTGGACTCGGACAACCCAAGACCCACGTAGCCTTAGCCCACGTGAAGGTAGCAGGCAGGAGCGTGTACTCGGCGACGGAGTCCATGCGCTGTCTGCGCTTGCCTCGCTGTTGCACGGGTCGTCATCGCCAGCGCTTACCTCTGGCTCCTGCTGCTGAAGGGCTGCCAGCACTTTCACCGTCGATACACCCCTACCAAATTTAGAGATTTGACAAAATCCCCCCTTTTGAGAAACTCACTTAAGTACGAAAAAACAACGGTCCACTTCAAAGGCGATTATCTCGAAAACTCTAAAATGTTAACTAGCATCAGTTTGTTTTGCGCAGTCTCATTTCATTGCACTACTACATCAGTCGCAAACAGAGATAGCGTGCTCTTGTATGTACGTCGGACGCTTACTACCTTCCCCTTGAACTCACTGAAGGCCGTGGCCATGGGGGTACCAGGTGCAGCGGTCTCACTTACTTCCAATATTTTGTCAGAGAAGCGAATTTTGCTACATATAGTGAAGTAGCCTATCGTTCTATTAGTAGGACTTTTGCCAAATGATGGCACTATTTCGATAATCTAGACAAACGATGATGACCTTCGCCAAATGATGACACTCCGTTGTATTGATGGCACTTAGCTCAGCGCAAGATTCCTCATCTGGTGTTCTAGGCTCGTGGTTTGTACATGTGCACGTGATGTGAGCGAAGTCAGCAGAGTTTCCACGGTACAGCCATTGTAGTGCGCGAAGAACGAACTCAGAAGGAAGCCCTCGCTCTACTGCCTTTCGGAACTTAAAACGACTGCTATGAACGAGGAATGAGTCTTGCTAGTGGTGCGATCCTTTCCGGTGCGGGCAGCACAAAATTCTTTATGTGAGTAGTTGCAGCCTTCATATTCCTTAGACTCAAAGTTCATCATAACGCGAAGTGTTAATGGCTTCCCTTAAGTATCAGTCACGGAGAATTCATTAATGTTAAAACCCCATGGCACGTAGGGCGGAGATCAAAGAGCTGGTCCTCATGACAGGGAGAACGCAGGTCTGAGGATGGCATCTTTTTATCCTGGCACGTATAATTATCAGACGTGTTGCAGCCTGACAATATTAAATAGCTGAGTGCCATCATTGCTATCAATACAACGGAATGCCATCATTTGGCGAAGGTTGTCTAGATTATCGAAATAGTGCCATCATTTGGCAAATGTTCGTTCTAGCAGTATAGTAACGTATCGAGCCCTCTGCACGCCGAGATTGGTCGTCCAGCACCGATAGCAGTCAAGGTCCGGATGGCCGTCGAGAACAATCGGTGTCTCTCGCGCCGGCGTGTGCCCGACTGGCAGCACTGCCTATTTTATTTGCGTTCGTTCAATATCAACCACTACCTCGCTGTGCCTCTGCTTTGCTTCGTCCGTCCACGTGTCCAGCGTCGTCCACCTAGTCACTTGAGCTTACGCCGCGGGCGCCTGCCCTCGTGCAACCTTCGGCAAACTGGAGAGCAATCCCTCCGTCTGCACACCCGTCCGTCCTCGCTCAGCAGCTACACAACCAAGTCGTCGTCCTCCGCACTCCTTGCGTCCGTCTTGCGTTCGTCCTCTGCGTTCATCTCGACCCGTCGGTCAGTCGTTCGCTCGAAGATCACCAGCCGCGCCGCCACGCCGCTGCGATTTTGTTCGTGTCGTTCGTCGGGGCACAGGCCGGCTCGTCGGTGCAGGCCCTGCGCTCCGTGTCGTCGCCCGTGCTGTCGTCCGTGCTCAGGCGGACTCGTCGTCCGTCAGTGCTGTCGTCCGTGCTCAGGCGGACTCGTCGTCCGTCCGTACTGGCAAGTGAGTACTCTTCGTACTCGGCGGACTCGTCGTCCGCGGTCCGTGCCCTTCGTGGCAAATTCTCAACTGAGCTCTGTCTCGGCTTGGCGGCAGCGCTGCTCGGTCGTTCGCCAGACTTCGTTGGTGTTCTTCAAGTTCGCCCGCCGCCCATTCCCAGTCAGTCTTCGTTTTTGTCCCACGGCCACTTCGTCTTGGCCCGAGATCTTTCTGCATTTCGTCTCGTGCTTCCGTCCTGACGGGTCGCCGCGCCTGTTCCGTCCGGTCACTCCGCTCCGTCCATTCATCATTCGCCGCCTGATGGCCCGGCGATCCGGCCACTACATTACAGTATATGCAAGTATTGACACTAGCACCAGCTTAGAACGTTAAGCGAAATGATTGTATTGTATACAAGAATGGGCTAAACTACGTGGTCAAGCCGAAAGGTTCGAGCACATACATAAGGAGTTTCATCTCCGTAACAAAGCCTCCCTACGATAGTAGTATATTGCAATGCAATAGTAATATATTATAGTCCTGCTCAATAGTAGCTTTTTAACGTAGTACCCGAGCACTATAAAATAGTCGAAGTACTATTTTAGATTATGTATGACCAGCGCTATCAGCCCAGCCCTCTAGTTTATTGCCTTCATTGTCCTCACGACTATCATTGTAGTAAAATTCGAAGTAGGACAAGCAAAAATCTGAAAATCCAGAGCTGTTCCGGGCAACTGTACGGCCTTAGTACAAAAACTAAGTTGATGTGTGCATGGTACTGCTGAAGGGTTGCATAGGCATTCGGCACCATGACAAACCGCTACATGCCCGAGCTCGTGGAGCTCATGTCTTGCATGGGCAGTGCGGAGTATGTACAACAGCGTGCTCTCCGTGATAGAGATCCCAACTAGACAATTTTTCTTCTGGCGCTCCGCGCCAGCGCAGACCGTCCAACTTTTCTTAAGCTCCTTCGCATTCTGGTGGGCTACGCACCAAGGAGGGTAGGATAGCCCACCAGAATGCGCACATTGTAGTCTGCTTCTACGACGCCATATATGCTTAATATGAAGATAAATCAGATTAATAAAGCTCAGGCATTTGGCAGAGCTTAGTGAAAGCTCACGGAGCACGTTTTACTACATGTAGTATTGTGATTCCCGTCTAAAATTACACATTCTGGCATCAAACCCACGCGCTGCACGGATTGGCCAAAATTTCTGTATCGGGCACATTGTACCCTATTTGGATCTAGCGTCAGGTACAGTGACTCTGGAGGGTCTCTTTGAGAGATTCATCCGAGAGGTTCCTGACGAACTGCCGCAGGTGCTGTTCGCGTTTCTTGCTAGACTTCCGGAAGTACACACCAGCACGCTCCGCGGCGAGATTCAGGCGGTACAAGAACGCCCGAGCCTTCTCCCCCTTTTGTTGCGTCATGGTGTAGTAACGCTCAGCTTCAGACAATTTCGACTTGCAGTACTCGTGCTTGAACAGTTTGGACAGTCGGGTCCAGTCTTGGCGGTCGCGTTTGGAAAGTTGACCTCTCCAATTTCGGACTGCCGGAGGCATCTTGAGCTTGAGCTCGTACATCTTGGTCCGGTCCGACCAACCACCTTGAACGGTCAAATTCAGGAAACGCTCCCACCAGCGTCGTCGTGCCGGCAGCTGGGCATCCTCGTCAAAGTCTTCCAACGTGCTCGAACTCACGTACGGCCTGAACGTCAGTGTAGTGCCTCCCAAAGTCGTAGCTGTTGTCGCTTGTGGGGGGCCACCACCACTGGAACTGTCAGAGTCATCGTCACTTGAATCGCTATCACTTGATCCGGAACTTGAGCTGTCGTCCGAAGGATCTCCTCCTCGTCGGCCTGAATGCTTCTTGTCTGAGGTCCGGCGAGAGACAGGTTTCCTTGATCCCGATCGCGTGGGTTCCGTAGACTTCGATCCAGACTTCTGAGCCGTTGTTCGGGATGCGCTGGTAGTGGCAACCTTGGAAGTTGCTTCTGTTTTCGCATACTTGGTCTCAGTCATCGGCTGTAAGGTCGCACGCAATTGAGCTGCTGTAAGATCGCTGATTGGCTTATCCAGCCTCTCATCTCCATCTCCCATGCTTACGCCACTGGATTCTGAGTACATAGCCATGCGGACTGGCTCTGTTCTGGGCAATGTTGCCGAATCAGTACCAGACGTTGCTTTAGTACCTTGAACGTGGGAGGATGTGGTAGGAATGTTGCGGGAACGAGTTCGCTGCGTTCCGGGGAGCTCTGATGGTGGCTTGATCCAGATTGCGCCATTTCGCGCATCTTTTGCTGGACGATATCCATCTGCGAAGTCAACTACCGCTGGAAATCCGATGCCCAAGCAGCTTTCTCAGCTTCAACATCGGACCGCTGTTGCTGCCAGCGTCGGTCAAGCTCCGCTTGTGCCACTTCCTGCGCGCGTCGCACTGCTTCAGCCTGGATGGCTTCGACATTTACGGGTGCCTCTGGAACTGGGGCTGCACATCTTTCCGGGATGTAGGAACCCGGGGAATCGCTTCTTCCTTGATTGCGGACTGTGCAGCCTTCACCTGCATCGCTTGAACGGCTTGTTGGATCAACTGGGCCTGTCGAGCTTCGGCTGCCTCTTGTCTGAGCTCCATCCGGGATAACGCTTCCTGGGTTGACCTCATCGTAGACAACGCGACTTCCGAGGGGTCCGACCTCGTCGAACGACCGGATTGCCCCGAGCGTCTTGTCCATTCCGACTTCACGGACCGACTTGGCGATCCCTTTGGCTTGGAGCCATGTTTGGACGGCCGGCCTTCCCGCCTAGAACTTCGACGTATTCTTTGAGTCTCTACATCCGAGCTCGAGTCACTGGAGGACTCGCTCGAACTAGTTTTTCGACGTCGGGGTTTCGCATGGGACTCCTTCGAGCGACGGTCACTCCGGATGCTGACATGTCCAGACTCCGACGTCGCGACATCGTCTTGATCCACAAGGACCAGCGGAGCTGTGAGCGTGGTGTCTGAGATTTGGGCACCTACATCTCCACCTCCTCGAGCCACGCCACCTTGAGCCATCATCACTACTCCGGTCAGTCCGGCATATCGCATGTGGTTCGATGCTTCAGCTCCTCCGAATGACCACATCGATGATGAGGATGATGATACCCTCCCCAACGATCGTGATCCAGAGATGTTGCTGAAGTTAGACTCATCCGAGCCTGCCACTGTGGTTCTAAATAGGCTAGATTCTCGATCCGGGGTGTGTCTCGACGAGGCGCTCTGAGCGACGGACGTCGGGCCACTTAGGCCGTCAACGTCCTGAATCGTCCGCACCGATGATGGGTACGACAAATGTGAGCTAAAAGATGGAATCGACGACGGTCGTGGCGGACCAAACTGTGAGCACCTGGAGTCCGGCTTGTCGACGGCTGAACTTGCTGGGCTGCGAACCTTTCGGATGCCCGCCACCTTCATTCGGAGGAGGCATTCACGTCCAAGCAGTCCGGATTCCTACTCCAGCATCGTCACACCCCCCTCTTCAGACTTCACCTCGTCGTTCAGGGCTTGAAGACTCAGGGCTGGCACAATTCGGGTAACGACATCCGAAATAACACATCGCCACTCGAGGAACTCCACTGCTAGTAATTGCTGCAAGTCTTCAGCAACCGTACGCACCAGGCTCGGATCCACCCGGGAGGCGCGCGCTTGAAACCACTCAGGAACTAGGTTGCGAAACCTAAATTCCATCTCAAAGAACAACGTATGAGTGAGTGCGGCGCATTCTCGCGGGGATAACGTGCTTGGGGGTACTGTGATCGCGGTGACGTCGGTCACGATCTTGGGTGCCAGCCGGACAAGACCCCATTCAGAGATCCAGGCTTCACCCGAGCTGGCCATGGTAGTCCAGGATGCAATATACTCAGACGTCAACATCACTGCTGCCCACCAGTTTTGAATATCCGGAGGCGGTGATGGCCATGAATACTCAATCGTCGGTGACGCCACGAATTTGGTTGTGACTCGTTCCCAGCGGCGGACTTGGTCTGCCACGTAAGTTTTCACCTGAGCGACCGTTGGTTCATCGCGCCGAGCTGGCACATCTGGCAGCACTTCTTCTGTCAGGTCGATGACCATCCGGGAAGCCTGCGAAGTCGTCGATTCGGGTAATAGTTCCTGGACCTCCGTCGGGATGTACGGCATGGGTTCTTCTTGGCCGGCCGGCAACGGACCCTCTTCCTTACATGTGATCCGGGAAGACTCTTCCTCTAGCGTCACCACATCTTGGACCGGCGGGGACGATTCCGAAGTCTCATCCACAGCCGGTGGCTCAACCTTCATGGCGTCTCCCACTGACGCCTGGGCGGGTGCATCCGGGATGGACACACCCTGGGACTCCGAGTTCGGGTCCCTCTCCGAGTCTTCCGGAAGCGCTTCGTTCACACCTTCTCGGGCGCCGGTATCCGGGGAAGCTTGGTGCGCATCCTGAACTGCCGGCCCCAGATCGGGCTGATCTTGAGCATCCGTTGACTCCTTCTCCTCATGAGCCACCTTGCGCCTCACGGCGTTCCTTTGTCGAGCAGATCTCTCAACCTCTTCGAGGGAGAGTTGCTCTTCAGGCGGCAGTCCTTGAGTTCGACGCGAGCGCCGCGTTCCTTCGCGCGCCGTCCTTCTTCGCATGTACTCTCACTTCCAGCCATAACCTCCACAGTTAGTCGGTTAGTAGCTCTCAGCACCCTTTAAAGATCCAAATCAAATATACAAATCCGGTGAAATCCCTGGTTCGAATCCGGGCACGCGCACCAGCTGAGACGAAGCGGGTGAACGCTTTTATCGTCCAGGATGTATAGCGCATCCGGGATTAGAAGACTGGTATTCCAGAATGGACCAGCCCCGGTTTACTCGAAACACACAGTAGAATGACTCGAGTCGGCGTGTGACCTTGTGCAATCCCTATAGGTGTCGATTAATTCGGCGGGCCGTCTTTCAACTGGAAATGTAACAATCAATTAGATACAAGAATACAGAGAACTTCCAAGTTCTTCTCAACTGGTAGATCCCGAATGGAGGCAAGCTTACGAGCAAAGACCTTTCCCCAAACAACCACTCTCAAAATAACCAATAACAATACAGAGTTTGTATATACAATATGCAGCCTGTCAACTTCAGGTTACAACTCGGATACAGGGAAACCCGGGTTGCCCAACGCGCACCACCCTCGAATGAACGAGGGAAACCACAAATACAGTCCTAAAACAAGCAATCTAACTCGGATCTCAGGGGGTGATTGCTACAACCTCCTGAAACTACAGATGGAATATGGAATGCAAGGGTCCTCTTTCGAGTGTCCACAGGCAATTCAGAGATATGAAATGGGTAGACCAACCCGAAAGCAGCCCTTTTGGGTACCCAATTTGATTTGAAGCGTGTAGGTGAGAGTTCCTTGTGTGGTTGCACGACCTTGGACGTCCGTTGGTGTACGCGGCTCCCAGACCTTCCTTTGGATTCTCCTTTGGGTAGCAGAAAAATGGCGTCGTCGTCCTCGGCGAATATACTCTCCAGAACCGCTGGCAAGCAAACACGAAGTCCACTTGGGCTCTAGAAGGCAAAACAAACTCTGATTATCTCTTCTCTCTCTCTCTCTCTTGGCTATCATTTCTTTCTTTCTTTCTTGGTATCTGGGTTTTCGGCGGTCTCCTCTGCCCGAATCGCATGCACTCCTCCCGGTTGACTGGGTTTCAGTATGGTTGGGGTCATGTTGAACTCGTGGAGGGCCGCTCACTCATCATGTACTGGCGGCGGTCTTGGACACTCGAACTTCGTGCGCTGGCACGCTGTCGCCGCTTGATTGGCTTGTCTCGAAGATCCCTGGCTTAGGCGTGGCACTGTCTGGATCTTGGTCTCATGTCCGCATGGGTGCCTGATTTGGCACGCCCCTGGAGCGTTATTGATTGGTCGGTTCGCACTTGGGTACACTTGCCATCCGGGGTGACATTCATCCGGAGTGGCGTCTTGGTCATTCGGGTTGTCCTTCATCATTCGGGATGTAGGGTGTGTGTTCCGTCTGGACTTCACTTCTTTCCGTGATCTTCAGGTCATACTCCACGCTCCACTCGAACTTGGGTAATATGTTCCTTTTGGGACGAGAAACGGTGGTCTTCATCTGGATTGTGATGGTAGTGGTCTCTTCAGCGTTACTGCAGTGTCACTCGGGGTGCTTCGATCTTGAGGCACTGGGTGATCATTCGGCTCATATGGGCAGGCCGCTTTCCGGGAAACATTCTACCGGAAGCGTTTGGCCCCTTCATGTGGGTACCTGCCGCAAAGGGAAGTCGGCCGCCGGACCGGGCGCTATAACTCCATCCCGAATCTTCTTTGCTTCGGGTGGGACGCCTCCGTGCCTGTGAGCCTATACGTGTTCAGAGTAACCGTCCTCGCGATCTTCAACCAGTCAACACTTTCGAGTGTACCATCCCTGTGTCACTCTGAATCCAGATCTCCATTCGACACTCTCCGGCTCTGCACCCTGGGCAGCTGCGAACTGGCCACTCTGGAAAACTTCCAGTTGCCTCGCGTCAAGTGCTTCGTCATCAATCCAAAAGCTGGACTCGTATTTCGACGGGACAGGTGAATTGGCGGTAGACGCTGGTATATCCAGGTTCAGTGGGAGCACATTGTGGGTCTGAGCTTCCCATAGCTCCAATTTGCTTAGTCCCTGTGCTGAAATTCTCGGTGCACCATCGCGTTCGATCAATTGTTTCTGGATGATTTTAGCTGTTGTTGGTCGAAAACTACAGCAATTGCCATTGGTTTGGCAGACCGGATGGACTGCTAAATGCCATGTAGCTTTGTAGACATCATCTCGCCTGGTGGGCCATCTTTGAGCTAAATTACATCGCGTAGCTTGGAGCGCGATAACGCTCGATGTTGCCTATTGATTTCTAAAAATCCAAATCCCAACGTAGTGGAATATCAACCAATCCGGAAAATACAACGGTTTGAGCACTAAGCTTAGGTTTTTATAACAAGCGAATAACAGCTTCATCAAAAAGACTTTTTGATGAAGCTGTTCTGCATGATCATCGGGGTGGCCAGCGCTCCGTTCCCCTTGGACATGTGCGCGGCGGACGACACCGTCGGAGACTTGAAGGACGCTATCCACGCAAAGGGGGAGGTTGAGTGTCCCCCGTACAAACTGCGGTTGTTTCTGGCGCGAAAAGACGACGCGTGGATGACGGCTGCCGACACGCCGGACGACTCGTGGCTGCAGACGGAGCTGGTCGCTACAAAATACTAACAAAGGCGATCTCTATAGATCTTGCCGATGATGTCGTTCAAGTTATCGCGAAGCTTCCTAAGGACTCCGAGGCCGTGGCGGTGCAGGCCCAAGTGCGGAAGATCCGCATGATGGCGCAGCTGCGCCAGCAGGTGATGGAGGAAGAAGCGCGACACATCGCCAACGCCCTGCCAAACCGCAAGCGCTACTGGGACGAGCTTAACAAGACGCTCAAGCCGAAGCGCCTTCGCATCGAGCGAGACGTCGTAAACCGACAATGAAATGAACCACTTACTTTTAACCTGACCTGGACTACGCTTCTGACGCGACCATCGGTACCCGCGAACGGAAGAAGCAGAGCAGCAGCGCGCATGTTAACTGGCAGACTTCGAGCGCGGAGACAGCTGGCAACGAAGCGTCAAAGAATGCGAAGGGGGCTTCTGCTACAAAAACTGCGTCAAGGCCTGGTGCGTCGAGCTCGCAGGTAAACAAGTCCAATGGCGGTGATTCTCGCAAGGTCATCACCGCTCAGAAGAAGACGCAAGTGGCAATCGGCAGTCCGGGTTTCAGTCTGGGACGGTCGTAACTGATGATGGTGTCAGATAGTCTCGTATGAAGTCCTGTGATGGATTTTGAAGATAGTGCGTTTGGCAATGCGCACATGCAAACATGAAATTTATATTCACAGTTCGAAGAACTGTTCGCAGTTCGTAAGATTTGTTGCTTGCGCCCCTACGGCGGTTTGACATAATGAGACATTATAATGCTAATGTTGCGAGAGCAAATTTAAGAATGTTGCGGGAGCAACTTTAGGGGCAATGGAACAACTGTATGGCTCTGCAACAGCATCAATGAATGCAATAACAGGTGACAGCAACACCAAGAAGACACTAAACAGACTAACTGCTCTGTTAATGGCAAAGTCCCGGCTAGAGTACCGTGCTAGGTCAAAATAGCGTCAACAAAATAACGTATATGATCATTTAGCATACGCTTCGCAAAATGAAGTTATGTACACGAATAGACAGCTACCGGTATGGGTTCACAATTGATAAAAAACTATTTTGCACACGATTTGACTAAGATTTTATAGAAGTTGCGAAAAGCGTCTACAGGAAAGCAAATCAGTAAGATTAGCAAAACTGTATGATCCCCGATTCGCTAAATCAGACCACCAAACTAAGTATAATGCCAAATAGACTACGATACACCATTGCTATACAATACAATGCACCAAATATGGACTCTACTTTAGTTCTTTAACGGTTCGGAGGTATCTGATGAAGGTAACACGAGCCAATCACAGTGTATCTGCAGCCTGGCATGCTGCAGTCTTCTTTAGACCATTTTTATCGATTTTATCTATAGCGTCGGGCGCTGCAGGTCGCCGGCAGGGGATGCAGGTACTTGCTGATTGTTCAATTTGCATCTCTCGTTGGGACCTTCCATTTCGACACCGGAAACGGGCAGTAGCGAGCCCTCAACAGCTCCTGCAACAGCTCCTGCAAACATGAGGGTCTTCCCATTTATCTTCTCTTCCCTCCTCATCGTAGCGTCTTCTAAGGCTTGGGTTAAAGCCGTCACTTCCAGGAAAATAATTATCGCTGTGCGTGTGCTCTCTCGAGCCATTGACGCTTGCTCAACTACAAGCAACGCGGTTTGTGATTATTAACAATTATTTTATCAAATATTCAAGCTCCCTCACGACTGACAGGTTGGATGATATCCTTGATTGGCTGGTCAAACCTACTTGCGTTCAGTAAATCTCTGAGCCATGAGAAATATTTTTTATTGCTACATATTGTAAATTTTATCTCTTTTGGTCAGACGGCAATGAAATAGTATAATTTTTGGTAGCGGGGTAGGTTTACCACACCAAGTTATCACCACAGAAGTACAGATTAGCGTTAGCGTAGCCGGTAAATTCTCACGGTAGCACCCTCTTACAGATTTGAGAGACCCAACAAAAGAGAGAAAGCCCGTTTAGTAGCGCTGAAAGTGACTAATCAACCTTTTCAACAGAGGAGATACCTTTGTAGGTGCCTATTACGGAAATAGGGGGTTGCAAGACTGACAACAAAACAGGGCAATACGAAGCAACCGGGTCGCAGAATCATTTAGTGAAGTAGATGAACGACATAACTTGGTCAAAAATGTTTATATTGCTAGCAACAAATGCGCGGTAGCTGACCGCTGGATACTCGGCTAGCTTCGAGGGCATTAACCTGATAGCCGAAGGCTGCTACGTTTAACATGCCAAATCTAAGATACTAGCAATACAAAAGTACATTCTTAAGACATCTGAAGGACGCTCAAAACTACAGGAAGACACAATAACTTTAGCACTAGTTCGTGTGTGTACTTTCTGGTGCCCTGTGGTGCGATTGGACGTCAAGGTCAGTTCGTATGCTACGTGTAATGGCTGCCGAGGTGGTAGGGCTTACGCTCCTTGTTTTTCCGCTATATCTTGGTGGACGATTCGTCGCGGTTGGGACTGAGATGCGTGCAACGTGCTTTGAGTTGGTTTGTGTCTCCGTGTGAGTCGTGTGTATAGGTTGCTATGCGTGTGTGTTTGTGTGTGGATTGAGGCGGGCTTTAACTTGCCGCCGTTTGGGACGTTGATGAAATGGAGAGATTCGACTTGAAACACGGACCGTAGTACCATTACGCAAACGACGAGCAAGAGTCTCTACGGTGTCAATATCAAAATTTGATATTGACACATTGGGTATATTTAATATACCCAACCGAACTGCGAGCCCGGCGGGCCAACAGGCCGCGAACCAGTCGTTAGGAGCTGGAGTTTCGGATGTCATCGAGTAACATTCGCGCAACACATGAGTTACACCCGCACAACATCCATAGCATCACACACGAGTTACGCTCGTACAACATCCATAGTTGCGACAGAACCATTCGCGCAACACACGAGCTACGCTCGTACAACATCCATAGTTGTACATTCGCGCAACACACTTTGTTACAGTCGTACAACACGCATAGTAGCGACACAAAATCGGTGAAAGGCACAATATTATTGTTTCGTTTAAAATTAAAATATTTAATAGTATTGAGTCGTGCTCAGAAAACAATCCAATTTTCTATTGTATTTGTTGCGAAGGTCGCGCTTGTAGACGCCGGCGACGAGCCCGCGTCTACTAGCGCCGTTCAGACTTTCGAGTGTCAGGGGCAGGACACGGCAGTCGCAGGCACGGCGGCGGGGCCAAATTGTCCATGGGTAGACCGGGTCGCCTTCCCTAGCGGAAGGACTACATGATTTTCGCCACTAAGATCATGCGTTTCTTCATGAATAATTGGCGGGTGGACTGTTAATTCATGCGGAATTAGATCCATAAAAGGGCGACCTACCTTTATTTAATGCTAATTCTGCCTATGATTGGGAGCACTTCCCCCAACTCCCGCGATCAGCTTTTGAAAGCTAATCGACGGAGATACGGCGGGATAAACACAGAATGGCGGGCAGCAAACCGCCATTCGCCCTGTTTCCCTCTAACTCGGGGGATGGATTAGCTTATTCCGCCTCAAATCATCCTCACCATCGCCACCTTAAGTCGGCCACGTTCGGACCACCTTGAATTAACAATGGAATTAGATAACACAGGGCATAATTAAGGCCGAGATGGGTATAATTACGCCAGAATTATCACGGCAGAATTAGTGAAAGGCACAATAAATATTGCCGCAATTTTTATTGTTTAGTACCTGCGACCCATACAAACTTCAAGTGACCCGCACACTTTCTCGGGGCTTTACACGCAATTTGGTTCTGATCTATTGCGCAGTGAGACTGTCGTGCTACCAAAACGCTTTGCGTCGAGAAGGCCAGACACTACAACGCTTGATCACGAGATTGCTTGTCCAGAATAACTCGCTAGGTGACAATCCTTCAAGTATTGGAATCGGTATTTCTCTAAATAAATATTTATATAATACATGTATTAATACTTGTTTGTTTGAGGTCCGAATTAAATATTGCAATTCAATAACGAAACGGCACACTGCGGTCGATTCAGCAATATATATCACTTTAACTTGCATCGACGCCTTCATTGTCAATAACCCACTTTCGTTGAACACTAGGGCTACGCGTAGGCTGGGATAGCAAATATACGAAAAGTATATTGATGTTGTCTTTTCTGGCGGTAAGAAAGGGAACCGAGGGGAAATGAGTGGTGAGGACAGAGCCATTCAGTTGCCGGTTCGAGCGAGCAATTGGTTCCGGTGTTTCAGCAAATACCGCAGCACGCTCGCTTTCTGAAAATTTCACTGACTTCAGCTCTCCCAGCGTCGGAAAATACACTCTCTCGGACCTGTTTTGCAGCAATATTCTTCCGCAGAACGCACAAGCCCATATAGTAGTCGATTCAGATGCCCCCTCAAGTACTGTACCGCTTGCTGACAAGCAGCAATTTCACTTGCCTTTGGATAATCATTGAGGAGCTTACTAATCCTTTCCCGCGTCGAAGTGCCCTCTTGAGGGCCTCTTCGCCCCTAACCTGTTCGTCGCCAAAAACGAAGGTGTCAGGGTGCACATCCAGGGGGTTGCAGTACTGGCACTTTTTCTCTGTTACTGGCAGTAATTTGCCATGTCAGCATTCTAAACTACTGTAGTACTTAGTACTTTAGTTTGAGACCTTTCAACTACTACAGTAGTAGTACTATAGTACTGTCAATTACTACCCGGGCGAATGAGGAAAAGGACAGAGTGTAATAGTACTAGTACTACAGTACTATTATTTACTGTGTAGCGGATTACTGCAAACCCCTGTTCACACCGCAGCAGTAATAATATGCAAGCGGATCTTGCAAAACATGCTGGCTTTTCGCCATCGATTCAACTTCCTCGGGGTGAGCCGAGTCGCGGTCAGCACTCGCGAACTAAGCTCCGCCAGAATCTCGTCGTCTTGCAGCCGGGAAAGAGCAACTTTTTCTCGCCGTGCTGCTCGCTTTCCGGCCAAACGCGCCACACGAAGTTCATCTTCGTCACCGAGCAGCCCCTCTACCGGTTGCTGCGCTTCTAGCCCTTGCTCATATTCGGCACGTTGTCGCGCGCGCCGCTGTCGCCACGAGACCCAGACACTCCACGGACAGGAAGTCCACGGCCCCGCCCTTTCGCAGACTGCCGGACATCTCGTGGTTGTAGAACTGCTCGTCCGCCACGAAGCGCCCGCACTGATCGTCGAACGACGCGCCGCTCGCGTTGAAGTCCATGGGCGACTCGAACGTGCTGACGTCCATCCGGCTCGGCGGCGGCGGCGCTATACCGGTCATCGACTTGGCGTCGTACATGTTGTCCGGGTCGTACATGGTGTGGTGTGGAGCTCGGTTGCCAAGCACTCTTCATACGCGATGTTTCATCGAGCTCCGATGGCGCTCGACCTCGTTCCTGCTCGTTCCTGCTCTCGGGCGCCATAGGAGCTCGATGAAATACCGCCAGCGTGGAAGCTGACGGTACCCCTAGCACTTGCTCGTCTTGGGCACGCTGGCGTGCACGTCGTTGTCGCTGCAGCTCGGTTTTCCTTGCTCGAAGTGCATCCGCAGATGCTGTCTCGCCACTTTCACTTGGCATCACTCGTGATGTTTCGTCACGAGCAGCCGGCAGGCCCTGCTCTCTTTTTCGAGCATGCTGGTGCCGCTGTTGAGCATCCCGCCTGGTTCGAGCACCGTCAGTCAAATTTGCCGCAGGCCGCGCTTGAGCACCATGTATCTGCGGGTTATCATGTACCGTTTCAGAAGCGACTCCGACAGCACCACATGTTGATTACCCCTCTCATCTCTGTCATGAAAGTTTAATCACAGGAGCCTCTCTTCATCCATCCAGTAGCAGACGCAAAATACTATACTGAAAAAACATCGATACTGCCTGAGCGACATCTCGCCCTGATGGGACCTGACGAACATGAAGCCACCATCTCATAGCCTACGATAGACAGAAAGCGAGCATGTTACCGGTCAGCTCCCGGGTCACCGACTGAAAGACAGACAATAACATGCCGGCTTCAGTTTACCGGCCTCAGTTTACCGGCCTCAGTTTACCGGCCTCAGTTACCGTGGTTCGAATTAACCCGATTTGAGCTGCCTAGCAGCATGACCTATCGGCCACTGCTATCCCAGTATTAAAATCTCCTTCGAACTGCGACTCCCCCCGGGTCCGCCAACCCGGGTCCCCAATCCGTTTAATGGGAGCAGTAGAATAACTCGCGAGAAATGAACAAACCAACAAGGTGCGTGAGGACAACGAAAGAGACTGTGGGACAAAGAAAAAGAGCTCGAGGGGGGGGGAGCAACATCCAAGAAAGTTGAACTCAAGTTACTACTACTTGCTGAGGCCCAATCTGTCACCTGGACAGGTTGGGATCGACCCGTTGGCTATCGATGGATGGCAACTGGCCAAAGGGATAACCTTGCAGACATTACTTTTAAATTGGACGCCTGCTTCTCAAGTGCCGCATCTCCGTTCACTCCTCTTAGCTGCACTAACGACGTGCTGCTGCCTTGTGCACAAGGCAACAAACTAAGCTGGAGCGTGAAAGTTGTTAGCCATGTTGGCCCTGACAACCGAAGAAGAACACAAATACGGCGAGGCAGATCCTGCGGAATGGCATCAACAGAAGCACGGTTGCAGTGACTTTTGTAAAAAGATGATCGACTACTACTGCAATCACCGCGGTAAGCTGCAGTATGTTATCTGGCTGCACAAGAATTGCGACGAAGAATGCAGCACCCAAGCAATGGACAATGCCGCGACGAATGGCGACTTGGACGTTGTGAAATGGCTCCATGAAAATCGCTACGAAGGATGTACAACTGCTGCGATGGATGGCGCGGCGAGCAACAATCATCGCGAAATAGTCAACTGGCTGCACGAAAATCGTGGCGAAGGCTGCACGACTGTAGCAATGGATAACGCAACAAGCAATGGGCACTTTGATATGCTTAAATGGCTCTCCCAAAATCGACGCGAAGGCTGCACTACAGCAGCAATGGACGGAGCTGCGAAGAATGGCCATGAGGTGGAACTCAATTGGATGTTTTGGAACCGATCGGAAGGATGCACGACTGCGGCATTCGACGGCGCAGCGAGTAATGGTCATATCAACATTGTGCAATGGCTGCAACAAAATCGACGTGAAGGCTGTACCAATACGGCTATCGACGGCGCAGCAGCAAATGGACGTCTTGAGATGATCAAGTGGCTCCACAGGAATGAATCTTTCACTGAAGGATTCAGGAAAACCACCATGGATGAGGCCGCGAGCAATGGCCACCTTGCTGTAGTCAAGTGGTTGCACGCAAAGCGTAACGAAGGATGTACAACCGCTGCGATGGACCAAGCGGCAGCAAATGGGCACGCGTCAGTCGTTCGGTGGCTGCACGAAAATCGCAATGAAGGCTGCACTACTGCCGCCATGGATGGTGCTGCTGGCGAAGGTTTTATGGATGCGGTCAAATGGCTGCACAAGAATCGCTCGGAGGGATGCAGTGCTGCTGCTATGATCGCTGCTGCTTCGAACGGGCATTTGAATGTCGTTCGATACCTGCACACCAATCTCAGCCAGCCCGTCACGAATGAAGCTATTGCTGCAGCCGCAGAACATGGTCACCTGCCTGTAGTTCGGTACTTGCACGAACACCGATCCGAAGTTTGTTCAGCTCAAGCGATTCGCCAAGCAAGGAAGAACAAGCACGACGAAGTTGTCGAATTCTTGATGCAACATGAAGATTGTAGACAACCAAGCTGTGTGGGTGGCAGCCTTGGCAAGTTGACTCGGGAACTCCAGACAGAAAGCGCTAATTCTTCAGCAGTTGATTCTGCTAATGGTGGGCTTCCAGCTACCCAAGGGGGCCAAGGTTCAACGGAGTATGCGTTTAGGCACACTAAACTCGAAGCACGTCTTCGAGCTGAAGTGGAGGCCGACATCCGTGAGAAAAAGGCGGCTACAATCCGCGCTGAAATTGAAGCAAACATTCAAACAAAGCTGGAGGAGATGAGAGCGAACATTCGTGCTGAGATTCAAGATGATGTCGAGAGGCAGATGCACGAAGAGATAGAAGCCCAGCTACTAGCTGGTCTTGACGACCTATAGTTCATCGCAAAATTAATGGACTAGCCTGAACCTACTGAGTCATAGTGTCGTTCATTCAACCAGTTTATTTTTTAAGGAAGGGGGGGGGGTATTCATGATCTTATGCACCCATATGAACAAGTTGTTGTAGCCTATTCCCTGGGCGGAAAGGAGGGATGCCTGCCACACGTCGTCCTTCACTTCACAGTTTGCGGTCTCGCAACTACACTCGAGTTTTCGAGTACGGACCAGATCTAAATGGTCACCCAATTTTCCGAAGCTGAGTGCGCGCTTGGAGTGTGCGATCCCTCCGGCTGGCATGGCTTGATGCACAACCCCGTGGGGATATGCAAGACGATGAAGATTTTCTACATCAGTCAAGGCAAGCTCGACCTCGTCAAGTGGATGTCTGCAAACTGTGAAGGTGGTTGGACGGATGCGATGGGAGAAGTTGCTATGACTGACGCAGCATCAAATGGACACCTGGAAACTGTCCAGTATCTCCACGAGCACCTCAACGTACGAGCTACAAGTACCGCCATAGCCGCCGCTACTGAAAATGGGCACCTCGGTCTTGTCCGGTACCTCCTCGAAATCGCATCGGATCGATGCTCAACCTGCAGCGAAACCTGCACGTGTGCGGATTCGACTGAATCAGATTCAACTGCGTCGGAGCAGACCCAGGAGCAGGTGAGATCAAATTCAGCACCGATGCGGACTCAACAACTCCCTCGATTGACGGTTGAAACCTCGGCAAGTTTTAGTGAATCGACATCCCTCCCGAGCGGCGACGACCAAGTCGATGAGTGTCCAATCTGCTTTGACGGTTTGGATGATTCCTTAACTACAGCGTGTCGTCACACCTTTTGCACCTTGTGCATTTTGCAATGGCTCGAGACGAACAACGCATGTCCAGTTTGCAGGCAAACAACCAATATCCTCAGTCCTGCGGAAGCAAATGGGAGACAAATTCCCGAAGCTGTGGCATTCCATCCGTCTCGTCATGAAGAGGAAGAGGATGCCGCAGTTCGTTCTTCGCCATTCTACCGGTCCCCGATCGGAAGTGACAGTTTTCGCTTTCGAGACGATGCAGAATCCCCTCGGCTCTTGAGCATTGAGTTGGGGGATGAAATCGCGCTTGTGTCTGCAGCGCACCGTACTGCCATGCTGCTAACTTCAAACCGTGGGAATGCGCGAGCGTTAGGAGAATCCGTGTCGTATCCCTGGACGAGGTCAACTACAAGATCAACTCAGCGACCTGTGTCTACCTCGTGGATTGATTCACATGTGGACATAGATGGACAGTTTCGCTTGCCTAGTTATGACGATGGGGACTACATAAATCCGCGAGAAGTCGAGCGTTTTGGCTGGCCTAGGCCGGCTCCACGTGATGAGCGCCAATTCAGATTCAATGATGCGGACCGGTCGAGACTCGAATCCCATTTTGTTGTTGGGGATGTGGCGGAAACTTGCGCGATTTGCTTTGAAGTGCCCGAAAGTCGAGCGTGGACGCCGTGCCGTCACTGCTTCTGCTCGAGTTGTCTGGACAAGTGGCTCGAGAGTGAGGATAGATGTCCAGTATGCATGACCCTCTAGTCTGATCTCCAAGACCAAGCATGGTGGTATGCAACCAATAACGAATTCCCCAAATTTGTTTTTCGGTCGCTAACGTCATCCATCTGATAATCGATAAGAATGCATGCGTTCTTATAACGATTTGAAAAGGGACAACATGTAGAGATGTGTCATTTTGCAAAATCTGTCAGTACTTGCACTCGAGGCTCTGTAGTGTTTGAATAATTCCTCTCGTGTGCTTGTTGATCCATGGTAGACTAGTTTGGTAGTTTTCGTAGGTGGTGCAAAGGTTTATAGGGAATATTAATGTTGACTGCAAAATGCAGTGCAAGCCATCAAAAAGCATTTCAACTCAGAAGAGTGATAACTACACATCCATTATGTAAAATCCTTTCGACTGTCTAAAGTTTGATAGTTTTGAATCTATCGATCTACTGTAGCCATCTAAGCCAGGGCGGGGATAGCCTGCGGGTCCGTGTTGAACATCATCTTGGGGTCGTACTTGGTCTTGATCTTCTGCAGCTTGGCGAAGTTGCCGCCACCGTACAGGTACTCAGCCATCTCCTTAATGCTCCACCTCTCATCACGGTACGTCGTGAATCCGCCGGGCACGCCACCCGAGGCCTTGTAGGCGTTCACGAACTTGTAGAAGTTGTTGCGCATGGCAGTAATTGAGCTGTCGGCGAACTTCACATCGAAGGTTGGCGTACGGATATCCCAACGGATGAGGTGCAGTCGGTCGTCGTGCTTCCAGGCCGACGCGTCCGCCTTGACACCCTTGGCGTACTTGCCGCCCCAAATGTCAACAAAGCCCGAGGCCGAAGCGTCCGGAAGAACAGGAGCATACGCAGTGTTGGAGAAGAGCTCCCAGGCCGTCGCGTTGGTGAGAGGCGCGGAGCTGGGGATCGTGACCGATGCGATGTAGAAGTACCGACGAGGAGAGAGCGCCATCTCCACGAGGCCGGGGGTCGAGATGGCCTCGGACGACCAGAAGTCGTTCTCGGTCGTGGTGAGGATCATCGAGGGCGGCAGGTTCTTCATGAGCGATCCCAGCACGGTACTGGCCTGCGCCGACGAGCCGTAGAAGAAGCCCTGGAGTGTGACCTTGGTCTTGAGGCTGAAGCGGATGGACAGCAGGTCGTTGTTGGCCGCGCTCAAAGCCCACTTCTGCGTGCCGATGAGGGCGTTGACGTTGTCCTGCTGCGTGGGCTTGGCGCTCTTGTTGAAGGCAATGGTGTAGTTCGTTACGTGCTGCGACGGAGGCGCGAGCGTCTTGACCTTGAAGTCAAGCACCACGCCCATGGAGCTGGCGGCACCACGCACGCCCCAGAACAGGTCGGAGTTCTGCTTGGCGTTGGCGTCCACGATCGAGCCGTTCGCCAGAGCAACTCGCACACCTTCAATGTTGTCCAGCACCGTGCCGGCAGCACGTGACAAGGTACCGAAACCCGAGGCAGCCACACCAGTCATACCGACGTCGGGACACCGTCCGTGGGGGAGGGTGCGTTTGAATCCCTTCCACATGTAGTTGGCGGCCTCCGAGATCATGACGGGGCCACCGTACGACAGGAGACCGGTGGCCGCGTCGTACTTGAGGTGCTTCATGTGCTTGAGGTTCATGACGAGCGCGCCGTTGTTGCGCCCGAATCCCATGCTCGAGAACGAGCGGTTGCCACCCAGCGTGGTCACCTTGACGCCGGCGTCGGCGGCGCACTTGAGGGCGGTTGAGACCTCCTTCTCCGTCTTGGGGAATGCAACGGCGGAAGGCACGGGGTTCACGCGCGAGTTCCACGGCTGGATGTCTATCGTCCAGGTCGTGGTCTTGGGCACAGAGTTCTCGATGCCGGCCTTGGTGAGGCACGAGCCGAGGTCAACGCGGGCTCCAGCGGCCGAAGCAAAGTCGCTCTGGACGGCGATGAAGGAGCAGAGAGCCAATATCGCGCTGGAAACGGAACCGACCATGATTTGCCTTGGGGTTCGAGTTGCTGGAGACTTGAGCGCTTGAAGGCAAATGAGGAAGTGATCGATGCTGAGCCGTACCAGGTTCTTGCTGCTAGACCCTCAACCTGCGGCGCCATCTGTGGTTCTTCCTCTTCATTTTCATCGCAACATCGTTCATGTATCTAACGCACAAGCACGTGGGAGAAAGTGTTCCAGCGGGTCGAGCCCAGGATCGTGAAACACCGCCTCTCTTGCAGCGATGTGACGAGGAGAGTACCGCGGATTTTTTCGTTACGGGGCTTTTTCCGTCGTTGTCTGTATCAACGTGGACGATTTTTCATGATGAATTTCTCATTTCCAGCAAAAGCTGTTGCATACCGGCGGGTAGGAACGCCACATGGCACCTGCTGGTCGCAGGGCTCCTTTGTGGACTCCACAATGTGGAGAAGTTTGTGATGTTTTACATAACGTCCATCTGGTGGGGACTGTGCTGCTTTCGTTGAGGAAGTAAACAATCGCTCGACCACCTAACCGAATCATGAATGATTAACTTACAGCTGGAATGACGGAAATTTACGTTTACGGGATCCAGACGACCAATTTGTTCATGCCACGAAATCGAACGGTTGTGAGGTTTCGTATTCGCAGAAGAGGTGGACCATGAAAGTTGGCAGACATCGACAAACTTGGGGGGGGGGGGGAACTTACTGGTTATGTGTTGGGTAGCTTCAAACGCTGCTCATATTTTTCGCCAACTTGGTTATTTTCGACTGTCTCTCTCTCTCTCTCGCTCGCTCGCTCTGTGTTGAATGCAGTCTTCACCTCTGCAACGCTCACAAACCACGCCTACTAGCCGTGTACCGGGATTCAGAGCTTTTGCTTTTTCTTGCACTCCACCTTGCAAACTTCCTGCCATTCGCCATGACTTTGCGGGCGCTCGACAACCATGACTTGATCATCGCTCTCCGCTTGAATGCTACCGATAGTCTCCGCTTTACAATCTTCGCAACGGTTAGCGACAAGATACAGCACAACTTGAAGATGAACGTTTTCCGTCGCAGCGGAAATCGCAGCGTCCGTAGCTGGCTGGTCAACTTCAGTGTGCAAATACTTGACGACATCCAGGTATCCTTTTGACGCAGCGTTGACCATCGCAGCAGGACTGCATCCTTCTTTTCGGTTGTCGTGGAGCCACTTGACGGCGGCAAGGTAATTTTTTCCTGCCCATTTGTCCATTGCCGCTTTCGAACAACCTTCCGAGCGGTTTTCATGCAGCCATCGGACTACACTCGCTCGACTATTGGTAACCGCGCCATCCATGGCGGCAGTGGTGCAACCTTCGGAGCGATTTTCGTGCAGCCACTTGACAACGTAGAAGTGACCATTAGCCGCGGCGTCATCCATCGCTTTGGTAGTGCAGCCTTCAGAGCGATTCTCATGGAGCCACTTGACAACGTCGAGGTGGTCATTAGCAGCGGCGCCATCCATCGCTGCGGTTGTACATCCTTCGGAACGGTATTTGTGCAGCCACTTGACAACGTCAAGATGACCTTCGCTTGCGGCGCCATCCATCACCGCGGTGGTGCAACCTTCACTTCGGTTTTCATGAAGCCATTGCGCTACCTGCAGTCGACAATTGGTAACCGCGCCATCCATGGCGGCAGTGGTGCAGCCTTCGGAGCGATTTTTGTGCAGCCACTTGACAATTTTGAGGTGGCCCTTAGTCGCGGCGCTATCCATCGCTTTGGTAGTGCAGCCTTCACTGCGATTCTCATGGAGCCACTGAACAACGTCAAGATGGCCATTCGTTGCAGCGCCATCCATTGCCGCGGCGGTGCAGCCTTCACTGCGGTTCTCATGAAGCCACGCCAGATTCTTGATGTAACCATACTTTGCCGCCCGATCCATGGCTGCAGTGGTGCATCCTTCAAATCGGTTGTCGTGGAACCAAATGAGATCGTCTAAGCGTCCGCAGGAAAATAAATAATCGACTGCATCGGTAGATATTGGTTCGTCGCAGTTGGCCATCATCCATTGCAAGAGGTGCATCAATCGATAAGATCTCGCGTAGAAGCTCTTCATCCTCGTGCAAAAACCATTGGACCCGTGCTTCTTGTGATGCCAAGTGGATGGGTTCTTCGACCCATACTCGGCTTGTTCTTCGTGCGTCAGGATGTCCATGGCGATGTCCTCTCAGGTGGCGCTGAGCTTTCCAAACCAAAGTGAAAATGAAGCTGGCTTGCCTAGAAAGCGAGGATGTCGGTTTTACTCTGAAGAATGAGGGAAGGAAATTCCAAAAGTGTTCGGCTGAATGATGGACGGTTTACATTTCGTATCCATCCATCATTTATTCCACCATAGCTGAGCAATTTCCAGGGTTACAGAGCCCCAGTTGATAAGGGATGTGTCTTATCGTTGACAGACCGCAACCACGAAGCTCAAGAAAAAAAAACTTCCTAGCGGTACCGTATCAACTTGAAGATCTTCGTATTTGTGACTGGTAAACGAAGCTTCGAAGGGAGGGTGAGAAACGTACGGCGTCGTAGAATTCCTTGGGAAGGCTCATTAAGAAAAATGATTTGGTCGTTGGGGGGTTAAAGTCCACAACTACGTCCCAAGTACTTGCAAACTCATCGAAAAGCCAGACAGACTGCTAATTCGGCTCAGAAGCACGCCTACCTCATGTGAGGTTAATTGGCCTTGACTCTCGTGTGCATGCACTGCATTTGCATTCACTGTTTATAGCGCCATCAGCCATGCACTTTTAAGAAAGTTTGCAGACATCGATAATCATTAAGAAAAAATAAACTTGCTGGATTGTGGGCTTAACTCTTTCACAAACGCTGCTCATATTCCTCGCCACTTTGGCTATTCTCGACTCTTTTTTTTCTCGCTCGCTCAGTGTTGAATGCAGAATGCACTTCTGCTACGCTCACAAACCACGCCTACTAACCGTATATCGGCGTTCAGAGCTTAAGCTTATGTTCTTTGTTGCACTCCACCTTGCAAACTTCCTGCCATTCACCATGACTTTGCGGGCGCTCGACAACCATGACTTGATCATCGCTCTCCGCTTGAATGCTACCGATAGTCTCCGCTTTACAATCTTCGCATCGGTTAGCGACAAGATACTCCACAACTTGAACATGACCGTTTTCCGACGCGGCGGAAATCGCTGCGTCCGTAGCTGGCTGGTCCACTTCAGTGTGCAAATACTTGACGACATCCAGATATCCTTTTGACGCAGCGTTGGCCATCGCAGCAGGACTGCACCCAGCCTTGCGATTGTCGTGCAGCCACTTGACGGCGGCAAGGTAATTTTGTCCAGCCGCATTGTCCATTGCCGCTGTCGAACAACCTTCCGAGCGGTTTTCATGCAGCCATCGGACCACTTCAACGTGGCTATTGGCAACCGCGCCGTCCATGGCGACAGTGGTGCAACCTTCAGAGCGATTTGTGTGCAGCCACCGGACAACGTTGAGGTGGTCATTAGTCGCTGCGCCATCCATGGCTGCGGTAGTGCAGCCTTCAGTGCGATTTGCATGCAGCCACTTGACCACGTCAAGATGGCCCTTCGTTGCGGCGCCATCCATCGCTGCGGTGGTGCAACCTTCACTGCGATTTTCATGAAGCCACTCCACTATGTCGAGGATACCTATGCGTGCAGCGCCATCCATCGCTGCAGTGGTGCAGCCTTCAAATCGGTTTCTGTGGAACCAAACGGTGTTGTATAAGTCCCCGCTTGACGCAGCATTATCCATTGCATCGGTGGATAGTGGTTCGTCGCAATTGTCGATCATCCACAATAAAGAGGGTTGAAATTTCAAATCACCTCCGTAGTAGCTCTTCATCCTCGTGCAAAAGCCATCGGACCCGTGCTTCTTGTGATGCCAAGTGGATGGGTGCTTCGACCCATACTCGGCTTGTTCTTTCGGCGTAAGGATGTCCATGGCGATGTCCTCTCAGGTGGCGCTGAGCTTTCCAAACCAAAGTGAAAATGAAGCTGGCTTGCCTAGAAAGCGATGATGTCGGTTTGACTCTATCGGCGTCAAGAATGAGGGAAGGAGATTCCAAAAGTCGGCTGAATGATGGAGAACATTTCGGATTCATCCATCATGTATTCCAACACAGCTGCGTGCATTGCTCCAGGGTTACACACGTACAGAACTTAGCACCTCCAGTTGATAATCTGGCGTTGATCAGCATGGTGTTAACTTAAGAAGAAGAAAAAACTCTATAGCGGTATCAACATGAAGATCTTCGTTCCTGTGACTGGTAAACGAGGCTTCGAAGGGAAATGGAGAAGAAGAGCTCAGCCACGACGAAAAGTGTTATCGTCACAGCCAGCATTGCCGTCCAGCTTGAGTGCTAGAATAGGGAGGTGTGAGTAGTAAATCCACAACAATGATCGGAAAATACTATTGGCATGTTGTACGTACAATCACACACTCTTTTGTCTCTTCATCCAGGCTGTGGAAGTAATACTGAGAGCAGCTCGGGTCTACGGAGAAGGAGAAGTAAGTAAGTATCGCGGCTACGCAAACGCAACTGGATGGACGTTCATCCAAATCGAGTCGTACCTTGACATCTGTTCCAGTGTGGGCTGTATTCTCGTTGGCCTTGACACGATGGTGGTTGTAAGCAAGAGGCGGCACTTTGGGGACTGTTGTCGTCCGACGCGGAGTTTGGTGAGCGCTTCAGAACTCCCGTTCTCTTTGTGGCGTCATCGAATACCACAGATCCCAAGGCATCCAGTGCCATCGCACCAAAAATCACTGGCGAGTCGATCATGTTGTACACGGGGATCCCAGTCGCTCCATGCAGTCGCTGCAGGCGCGCGACTTCCGCTGCCGAGGTGGTTGATGCAGCATAAGCGGCAGTGCCTCTTTGCAACATGGACGCAGAGTGCTGAATGCAGACTTTGGTGGAATTCCCATCGCTTGAAGACGACGACAGCTCTGGTAGAACAAGCGACTGCAGCGGTAGAGTGAGCTGAGGACCGTTAAATGACAGAGAAAAATGTAGAACTGGTAGAGCGGAGGCTGGTCCCGCGATTTCGGAGAGACCAAGCCTGGAATCGAGCTTGAGACCAATCCATCCTGCCAACTACAGCGAAGTCAGACCATATTTTCACAGAATCACCATCATCAGGGTGAGGAACGTACGGCGTCGTAGAATTCCTTGGGAAGCTCGAGGCACGGCACATTAAAGTCCACAACAACGTCCCAAGTACTTGAAAGCTCGCCGAAAAGCTGGACAGACTGCGTATTTGGCTCAGAAGCACCACTACCTGTAGCATCGCTGACAGTCTTCGATGCCAAATTGCACTCAAAGCGCGCTTCATGGACTGTTACCACGAAAACAACCCCATAATAATACTTTGTTAGCACAGGTACAGCAAGGCTATGTATGAGCTTCGCCATACTCGGGAAGGAAATTCCTTGTGCGTTGGTGACGTCGTCACCCAGTGACACGAATGGTTCGCTCCAGATGTAGTTGTCTCGGTCGAAAGCTTCTGCAATAACGTCGCTCTCGTTCGTGTCGGCATGCACCGCCATCTCCTTCTTCGAGTGGCCACGCCCGTGATACACGTAGCCGTGGAAGTCCGTCACTGTTTCCTGAATCGATTCCCAAAGCGACGACTGATCTGGATGGAAGACGAAACCAGCTCCAATGAAGCCGTCAGCGCCCAGGCTGCCCAGATAAAACGCCACTGCGGCCATCCGCATCTGCTGATTGTCCTGCTGGAAGAAGCCAACAGCGATCCGCCCACTGAAGCCCAGCGCCGGCACTTGAGCCTCGTGCTCTCCGACTTCTGGTGAAACCCAAAGCAGCTCGTAGCGTAGCCGCTTTCGAGCGTTGTCTGGGCACAAAATTGATGACAAACGGAGTGAATACCCAGCCAGGCAGCTCAAAGCCAGACCCTCGACCCACCAAACTCTGAGTCGGTCATCAGCCAGTCGCGGCGTGACTTGTTGGCGTCTTCGCACACCACTATACCGTCCAGATCTGTGTGCAATTTGAAGTTAAAGGGAATTAGTTGGTCAAAGTTCATTTTCATTGACATGTGAGGAAGTACCTGTAGTGAGAATGAGCCTCATGGGCGTGCCGTCGACCACCATCTCGAGTACGGGGTTGCTATTCGCCATCTTTACGGGAACTGGAGTCGCCGATGCAGTGTTGACAGCCCCCAAAACATTTTGAAAGAGCCCCATAACGAGAACTAGGAATGCAACAAGAAGAAAGCGACGGTCCACCATAACTGCACTCGCTCGTTCTCTCAGAATGAACCGACGCGATCTCAAAAAGACGGACGTTCGGGTGAATCAATTCAATCAAAATACATTTATGTGAATGAATTGGTACCAAAACCTATTGAGAAAATATGCAACTTTGTCGGAAGTGTCGAAATTGAGACCTTCCTCCTAACGTTAACCCCGTTCAATTGAGACGCGATCGGCACATGGGACACAGCTCGTGACCTCCGCTGCGCCACTTGGACAGACACCCGACGCAAAACGTGTGACAACACAAAGTCGTGATCGGGTCGTCGATTCTCCCAAAGCAGATCGAGCACGGCTGCGACTTCTTCTGGGCGAGCAATTCGGCTCGGATCTCGGCCCGCATCTTGTCCTCCACCTCGTCCTGGATCTCCGCTCGAATCTTGGCCCGCAGCATGATTTCCTCCTGCTCAGCTCGGATAGCTGCCTGCACCTCAGCTCGGATCCTCGCCTCTTCCTCAACCCGAATACTCGCTTCCACTTCGACACGAAGACGAGCTTCAAGGTCATCGCGAGACTCTGCAGCAGCAACAGCAGCATCTTCCGACAACTTTGACACTTTCTTGGTCGTGTCACCTTCTTCGACTCCATCCATGAACCGACCGTCATCGTACGCGCGGCGACATTCCTCGTGTTCAAGCAAGAAGTAGACGACGGTATCGTGTCCATTTGCCTTTGAGACGGCGATGGGGTCCGCCATGCACCGTTCCGAGTGATTTTCGTGCAGATACTGCACCACCGACAGGTGACCAGTACGTGCTGCGGCAATGATGGCAGCGTTGGAGGTTTCTTGGCCAACGTTGGCGTGCAGATACTTCACGATGTCCAGGAACCCCTTCGACGCCGCGTTGATCATCGCGTCATGAGTGCACCCTTCCGAGCGCGTTTTGTGCAGCCATTCCACCACTTGCAGGTGGCCACCACCGGCAGCACCGTCGATTGCGGCTGTGGTGCAGCCTTCTTTGCGATTGCAGTGCAGCCACAGCACCACACTGAAGTGGCCATTGCGCGCAGCTTTGTCCATTGCTGAGGTCGTGCAGCCTTCCGGTCGGTTCTTGTGCAGCCACTTGACCACATTGAGATGCCCGTTCATCGCCGCTCCATCCATCGCCGCGGTTGTAAATTGCGCTGTTAAGTTGGCAGGCCTCGATATGTTAACCTCGAAATGACGCCGAAAAGGGTGTATTTCTGCGGAGACAACGTTATGCAGCCACTTGACGACCTCGAGGTGGCCATTTGTCGCCGCTCCGTCCATCGCTTCAGCTGAATATTTAGCGTCGCAGTTGTCGTGCAGCCATCTCAAGCGACCCAGATCGCCGAGACTGGCGTAATAGTTCATCATCCGCTTGCAGAAGTCGCTGGGGTCATGTTTCTGGTGATGCCAGGTGGTCGGTTCACGACACGCGTACTCACTCTCGTCGGACGAGGAAACAGACATAGCAGGTAGGCTCCTCTTGGACGCGTGATATTCAAAACCGAAAGTGAAGCGAAGTACTGAAGACGGGTGAATAATGATGGAAGTAGCTAGACCGAGGAAGAGAGAAAATATTTTCTGCAAGTTTGCGCGATGTCTTCGAGGAGGGGGGGGGGGGGGGGGGTGTAAGTGGCCTTCTATTTGAGTGTTGTTACTTCGAGGAAGAAATCGCGCAAACTTGCAGAAAATATTTTCTAGCAATACCGGTACTCGAAGATTCCGAAAAAGCTGCGGAAGTTTACAAGTAGTCCCAACACCACCCGAGTATGGAAGAGACTATTTGTATGGTAGCGCAACGTAGCCTGCTTCAAGGAAAATAATATTTTATAAACTTTGTTTTGGCGGTGTCGAAATACAGGAGGCAAATCCAGTCAACTCGCATAAGACCTGAAAAAATCATTTTGTTGGTCGGTCACGCAATAACAAACTAACAAACCGGTTTGACTTGCTTGGAATCCTTCCCAAGTAGTTCAGCCCCAATCTCTGCACCCATTGTTATCTCGACCTCATCTTGGATCATAGCACGGATTCGAGCTCTCATCTCTGATGTCGGCATCTCCAATACACGATGTCACTTCAGTCAGGATTCTTGCCAGTACGGATGCGTGCTTCCTTAGCAGAACCAGGGCAAATCAAGTGCCGCAGCTTCTGCACCGTGGTAAATCTTCCTTCAGCTGGAATCTTCGTCTTCTCCGCCTGATTCGCAGCTCGACACTCGTCATGTTTGAGTAGGTACTTGACAACCTTCGTGTGTTTATTCTTTTTGGCACGTAGAATGGCATCGGCTTGGCAGTTCTCCGTTCGATTCTCGTGGAGATACTCCACAACCTGGAGATGGCCGTTTTCCGCGGCAGCAGAGATGGCAGCGTTGGTAGCCGGTTGATCAACTTCAGTGTGCAGGTATTTGACGACTTCCAGATATCCTTTCGACGCAGCGTTGACCATCGCAGCAGGGCTGCACCCTTCCTCTCGGTTGTCGTGCAACCACTTGACGGTGGCAAGGTTATTCTGTCTAGCTGCATTATCCATCGCCGCTGTTGAACAACCTTCCGAGCGGTTTTCATGCAGCCATCGGACTACCCTCGCTCGACTATTGGTAACCGCGCCATCCATGGCGGCAGTGGTGCAACCTTCGGAGCGATTATTGTGCAGCCACTTGACAACATCGAGGTGGCCATTTGTCGCGGCGCCATCCATCGCTTTGGTAGTGCAGCCTTCAGAACGGTATTTGTGCAGCCACTTGACAACGTCGAGTCGGCCGTACGTTGCGGCGCCATCCATCGCCGCGGTGGTGCAACCTTCGCTGCGATGACGATGAAGCCACGACACATTGTTGAGGTCACACTTGCGTGCCGCCCGATCCATGGCTGCAGTGGTGCATCCTTCAAATCGGTTCTCGTGGAACCAAATGAGATGCTTTAATTCTCTGCTGGAAAATACGCCATCGACTGCAGCGGTAGATATTGGTTCGTCGCAATTGACCATCATCCACTGCAAGCGGTTCGTTGCAGAAGAATTCGCGTAGTAGCTCTTCATCCTCGTACAAAAGCCATCGATCCCGTGCTTCTTGTGATGCCACGTCGATGGGTCCTTCCACCCATACTTGGCTTCTTCTTTCGGCGTAAGGATGTCCATGGTGCTCTGACGCTGATCTTTCGAAAATGAAAATGAAATGAATAGGAAGCACCACGAGTTGGAATGCAAGGATTTCTCCTCCACTTCTTGGAAAGAGCTGAAAGCTCATCGATCTCGTCCAATATCAGGAAAACAAGTTGAATGATAGAAGTAGATTCTTTTGACGCCCCCTAAAAATGGGATATCTTCGCAGCTAGCGAATTGAATTGATAGCAGCTAAAACCTGCGCACACTAAATGTTGTTTGTGTTCATAATCTCTTACTAGTATCCTGCGGCACTGAAGCAGTTTTACGGTGTGCTTCGTCTTCTTCGCCATCGCAATGAAGTGCATACAACACCTCATTTGCTTTTCTTGTTCGCTGGGAAGAGTCGACTCACCGCGTCTTCATGACTCGAAAGCCGTCGTTTTCTCCTCTCACCAATAACCTTTTCAGCGGTTGCTGCGTCCACTCCATCTTCGAGACTTAATTCGTGGGTGTTGATATTCGGTGCCTCTCGAAGACATCGATGCCCGCGGCTTGCAAACGGTCCGAAGTATCGGTCAAATCCACCTTTCGACACGAGTCCACATCGTTCGGGGAGATCAAATGGATCCACCACATCGTTAGACGTCGTAATCAGCAAAAACACGTCGGTGTTGACGTTCACGGCTTTAGCTCGCTCCTCCTCGTACCGTGTTTTGTCCATTTTCTGATTATTTTGCATCAATTTGCATCGAGTCACTTCGTTGCAAACAATTTTCTCCTTGCTAGTCGTCAATTGGATTCGCGTACATATATCACCAGCTGCAGCACTGGCCCCATTGATGACAATTGTGCCCATGTCGGATACATTGACAACCTCGTGGCGAGTTGAATCGGACCTTGAAATTGGTTGGCTTGTCGACTCCACAACTGTACGCGGCTTCAGCTCCTCGATCATGATGTCGTGAATTGAACCAAACCGAGCACCAGAGTGAAATGTAGACAGTTTGACTGGAGTACCCCAATATACCATCGATTTCACACGACGGTAAAACGCCACAAATTCCTCAAATCGCGGCCATCCCAACATGATGCGAGTGAAGTGCTCGTCGAAGCTGGCTACATCGCCTGAAGTCTGCGGAAGGGTCCGCAACAGCATCAGGAAAATAACGAAAGCGCAGTCTAGGTTACCGCCAGGGGTGAATCGAAACATACCAAAGCTTCGTAGCTGGTCCACTGTCATGTCTGGAACAACACATTCACACAGACAGTAGCGGCGGCGAGAGAGAATTGCAGCGAGCACGGTCTGGCAATTGGCTGTGTCTTGAAAGAGAGGAGATGCGAAAATCTCCCCATGTTGGACTCGCAGCTGACTGCATACCTGATCAAGAACGCTGGTTGGGTCTGTCTGTTCCAGTTCATCTTTCGTGTATTGACGCAAAACGCTGGCCAATGTTTCCAGTGCTCGACCATGCCCACCCATGTCATCCACCAACCGTTTCTCCAATGTTGTTCTTGGCTTCAAGACGTCCTCACCTCGCAATGCTGGAGGATACAGATACACGCGCTTCTGCTGAGAAACTGAAAGGGCTTGTTCGACTGGAGTTTGAGCTGCCGTCGAGCACACACATACAGCAAATGCCCGGGATGAGTTCAGGAATCTGCAAATCGTAGCCAAGACGCGATACAAGGCGCACGTCATGGTGCCATCATTGTTGAGCTTCTGCAGACCATCCACGCACAAGATCACCGTCATATCCTTCAAGTTGTCAACCTTCTCTAAAGTCGCCAGTATCTCCATCACTGTTTCAATACGTAGGCGAAGTGACGGATACGATTTCAACAGTCGATCAACGAATAGCATCCAATATTCCCTATCTTTCGCGAGCTGGTAGAGCATGCGGTAGCTGACGTCAAATTCAGGACATTCCGAATCGAGCAGATTTCCAGTCGAACAAGTGCCGTCCTCGAAGGTCACTCGAAACACATAGGTGTTCTCCATTCTCTCCACCAGGTCTTGCTGCTGCGATTGCTTGGCGGCTTCACATAGCAACCCCTTCATTTCGTCCAGCATGCGCGACTTTCCCGTTCCTGTTCCACCCACCACCAGATTGATAGCGTGGTTCTGTTCGCCCTCGTATCCTAGTTTCCAGGCCTTGTAGTGCGTGACAAGAGGCTGTGTAAGTTCCGCCACAAGCTCTGGGGCTCCTTGATACGCCCAATCTTGGCCTTCGCTCGTGCAAAGTCGCATTGGCTCCCTCCATTCCAGCGCATTCAAAAGCTTTTTCTGCTGCATCTCTTCCGACTTTGGACGTTGTGATTCAACCTCCGGAACCACCACCAGCACGTGAACTTGACCTTCACCCGGTGTAAAGTTCTCTCCAAAGTACTTGGCGTTCTTGAGCCACAGTGAGGGGGTCATGTGCTCGAATCCTCGCGGGTTTTCATGCTCATCAAACGTCACAGCTGCCACGCCTGCCCCATCCAGCCACTTGCCGTCCTCCTTCTTCGCCAGGAAAAGCTGCAGGTCCTCGGCATCGACATCCTCCAAGTTGTTCTCGCTCTCCTCCTTGATCGCGACCTTCAACGCTGAAACCTTCGTGCCATCGTCGACCGTCACGTCAAATGTGTCTGCCTGACCAGCGATCGCACATTCCAGAGATATTTGGACCATCTTTCCTCGACGCAGCAGATTTCGGAATGAAGAGAAGGAGAGAATTTCTGGGCGTATTTCAGAAAATGAAGGTGTTGACTTCCAGCTGTGCTGATAGATGGATACGAAATGCTGACCCTCCATCATTCAACCGAACACTTTTGGATTTCCCGCGATGGAGTAAAACCCGACATCAAAGCCACTTGATTTCCAATTTGGGTTGGAAAGCTCTACGTCACCTGAGAGGACATCACCATGAACATCCTTCGCAAAAAATAGTCGAGTATGGGTTGAAGCCACATCCGCTACCTACCGATGCAGTCGATGATGTCTTTTCCTGCGGACATATTTACACAACCATCGCAGAATGGCCGTCGTATAGTGGAAGCAAAATCTCGTACTGAGCTGGAAGAACGTATTTGTGCTGAAGAGGAAGCAAACATCCGTACCAGCGAGCAAGCGAGAATCCGGATGGCTCCCCAACACCCAGCGGCGACAGCTTGCAGCCACGCCGATTGCACGGGACGTCTATCAACGCCGAGAACACAATTTGCAGCAAGATAACCACATCACCGCAATATTCTGTTGAAATTGAGATTCTGAGCATGCGAGGTGAACGATGGGATGCGATTCCCGAATGATATCGGTGACCGATAATCGGTCGATCATGTCTTGTCGAGTTTGTTCAGTCTAGCCGAACTCCTCCTTGTTCCTCATTGCAAAATCCGCCGTGTCGAGGAAAGATGGTGCTGCTCAACTGTGCGATCATTGATGCAGCGGAAAGCGCCTTCAGTGTGGAGATAGACGATGGCCAACAGGTGTCGAAGTTGAAAGACGCGATCAAGGCGTATATCAATTACTCGGATCCGGCTTACAAGCTGCAGCTCTTCCTGGCGAAGAAGAAGAACGGCTCGTGGCTGGATGGGGCTGAAGCGGTAGCTGCACCGCTCGATGACCGTGGAAATCCACGAGAATTCGAGCAGATGGACCCTTTGCTATGGCTCAAGAACGCCAAGTACTTTGGAGAGAACTTTACACCGGGTGAGGACCAAGTTCACGTGCTGGTGGTGGTCCCGGAGGTCGAGTCACAACGTCCAGTGTCCGCAGATGCGCAACTGAAGAAGCTTTTGAATGCGCTGGAATGGAGAGAGCCAAAGTGACTTTGCACGGGCGATGGCCAAGATTGGCCGTATCAAAGAGCATCGGAGCTTGTGGCGAAACTCACTCGGCCTCTTGTCACGCACTACAAGGCCTGGAAACTAGAATACGAGGACAAACAGAAACACGCTATCAATCTGGTGGTGGATGGACCAGGAACGGGAAAGTCGCGCATGCTGGATGAAATGAAGGGGTTGCTGTGCGAAGCCGCTAATCAATCTCAGCAGCAAGACCTGGTCGAGAGAATGGAGAATGCCTATGTGTTTCGAGTGACCTTCGAGGGTGGCACTTCTTCGACTGGAAATCTGCTTGATTCGGAATGTCCTGAATTTGACGTCAGCTACCGAATGCTCTACCAGCTTGCGAAAGATAGGAAAGAGTGGACGCAATTCGTATTTGAGCTGAAGCAATTGAAGCTACCATTATCGATTGGAATGGTGATTAAGATCCTCGCAACACTGAAGAAAAATGACAGTGTGAAGAATATGACTGTGATCTTGTGTGTGGATGGTCTGCAGCATCTTGTCAATGATGGCACCAAGATGTGCAACTTTTATCGCGTCTTGGCTACAATTTGCAGCTTCCTGAACTCATCTCGAGCATTTACTGTTTGTGTGTGCTCGACGACAGCTCAAACTCCAGTCGATCTAGCCCTTTCAGTCATCCCAACATGGTGCGAGTGAGGTGCTCGAAGTTGGCTACATCGTCTGAAGTCTTCGGAAGGGTCCGCAACAACATCAGGAAAGTAACGAAAGCGCATTCTAGGTTACCGCCAGGGGTGAATCGAAACATACCAAAGCTTCGTAGCTGATCTACTGTCACGTCTGGAACAACACATTCACACAGACAGTAGCGGCGGCGAGAGAGAATTGCAGCGAGCACGGTCTGGCAATTGGCTGTGTCTTGAAAGAGAGGAGACGCGAAAATCTCCCCATGTTGGACTCGCAGCTGACTGCATACCTGATCAAGAACGCTGGTTGGGTCTGTCTGTTCCAGTTCATCTTTCGTGTATTGACGCAAAACGCTGGCCAATGTTTCCAGTGCTCGACCATGCCCACCCATATCATCCACCAACAGCTTCTCCAATCTCGTTCTTGGTTTCAAGACTTCCTCACCACGCAATGCAGGAGGAGACAGATACACGCGCTTCTGCTGAGAAACTGAAAGGGCTTGTTCGACTGGAGTTTGAGCTGCCGTCGAGCACACACATACAGCAAATGCCCGGGATGAGTTCAGGAATCTGCAAGTCGTAGCCAAGACGCGATACAAGGCGCAAGTCATGGTGCCATCATTGCTGAGTTTCTGCAGACCATCCACACACAAGATCACCGTCATATCCTTCAAGTTGTCAACCTTCTCTAAAGGCGCCAGTATCTCCATCACTGTTTCAATACGTAGGCGAAGTGACGGATACGATTTCAACAGTCGATCAACGAATAGCATCCAATCTTCCCTATCTTTCGCGAGCTGGTAGAGCATGCGGTAGCTAACGTCAAATTCAGGACATTCCGAATCGAGCAGATTTCCAGTCGAACAAGTGCCGTCCTCGAAGGTCACTCGAAACACATAGGCGTTCTCCATTCTCTCCACCAGGTCTTGCTGCTGCGATTGCTTGGCGGCTTCACATAGCAACCCCTTCATTTCGTCCAGCATGCGCGACTTTCCCGTTCCTGTTCCACCCACCACCAGATTGATAGCGTGGTTCTGTTCGCCCTCGTATCCTAGTTTCCAGGCCTTGTAGTGCGTGACAAGAGGCTGTGTAAGTTCCGCCACAAGCTCTGGGGCTCCTTGATACGCCCAATCTTGGCCTTCGCTCGTGCAAAGTCGCATTGGCTCCCTCCATTCCAGCGCATTCAAAAGCTTTTTCTGCTGCATCTCTTCCGACTTTGGACGTTGTGATTCAACCTCCGGAACCACCACCAGCACGTGAACTTGACCTTCACCCGGTGTAAAGTTCTCTCCAAAGTACTTGGCGTTCTTGAGCCACAGTGAGGGTTTCATCTGCTCGAACCCTCGCGGGTTTTCATGCTCATCAATCGTCACAGCTGCCACGCCTGCCCCATCCAGCCACTTGCCGTCCTCCTTCTTCGCCAGGAAAAGCTGCAGGTCCTCGGCATCGACATCTGCCAACGTGTTCTCGCTCTCCTCCTTGATCGCGTTCTTCAACTCTGAAACCTTCCAGCCATCGTCGACCGTCACGTCAAATGTGTCTGCCTGACCAGCGATCGCACATTCCAGAGATATTTGGACCATCTTTCCTCGACGCAGCAGATTTCGGAATGAAGAGAAGGAGAGAATTTCTGGGCGTATTTCAGAAAATGAAGGTGTTGACTTCCAGCTGTGCTGATGGATGGATACGAATTATTGACTCTCCATCATTCAACCGAACACTTTTTGGATTCCCGCGATAGAGTAAAACCCGACATCAAAGCCACTTGATTTCCAATTTGGGTTGGAAAGCTCTACGTCACCTGAGAGGACATCACCATGAACATCCTTCGCAAAAAATAGTCGAGTATGGGTTGAAGCCACATCCGCTACCTACCGATGCAGTCGATGATGTCTTTTCCTGCGGACATATTTACACAACCATCGCAGAATGGCCGTCGTATAGTGGAAGCAAAATCTCGTACTGAGCTGGAAGAACGTATTTGTGCTGAAGAGGAAGCAAACATCCGTACCAGCGAGCAAGCGAGAATCCGGATGGCTCCCCAACACCCAGCGGCGACAGCTTGCAGCCACGCCGATTGCACGGGGCGTCTATCAACGCCGAGAACACAATTTGCAGCAAGATAACCACATCACCGCAATATTCTGTTGAAATTGAGATTCTGAGCATGCGAGGTGAACGATGGGATGCGATTCCCGAATGATATCGGTGACCGATAATCGGTCGATCATGTCTTGTCGAGTTTGTTCAGTCTAGCCGAACTCCTCCTTGTTCCTCATTGCAAAATCCGCCGTGTCGAGGAAAGATGGTGCTGCTCAACTGTGCGATCATTGATGCAGCGGAAAGCGCCTTCAGTGTGGAGATAGACGATGGCCAACAGGTGTCGAAGTTGAAAGACGCGATCAAGGCGTATATCAATTACTCGGATCCGGCTTACAAGCTGCAGCTCTTCCTGGCGAAGAAGAAGAACGGCTCGTGGCTGGATGGGGCTGAAGCGGTAGCTGCACCGCTCGATGACCGTGGAAATCCACGAGGATTCGAGCAGATGACCCCCTCACTGTGGCTCAAGAACGCCAAGTACTTTGGAGAGAACTTTGCACCGGGTGAGGGCAAAGCTCACGTGCTGGTGGTGGTTCCGGAGGTCAAATCAAAGCGTCCAGCAACCGCAAAGGCGCAACGGAAGAAGCTATTGAGTGCGCTGAAATGGAGGGAGCCAATGCGACTTTGCACGAGCGATGGCCAAGATTGGGCGTATCAAGGAGCCTCAGAGCTTGTGGCGAAACTTACACAGCCTCTTGTCACGCACTACAAGGCCTGGAAACTAGGATACGAGGGCAAACAGAAACACGCTATCAATCTGGTGGTGGGTGGACCAGGAACGGGAAAGTCGCGCATGCTGGATGAAATGAAGGGGTTGCTGTGCGAAGCCGCGAAGCAATCGCATCAGCAAGAGTTGGTCGAGAGAATGAAGAACGCCTATGTGTTTCGAGTGACCTTCGGGGGTGGCACCTGTACGACTGGAAATCTGCTTGATTCGAAATGTGCTGAATTTGACGTCAGCTACCGAATGCTCTACCAGCTTGCGAAAGATAGGAAAGAGTGGCCGAATTTCGTTGATCGACTGGTGGAATCGTATCCGTCACTTTTCCTGTGTATTGAAACTGTGATGGAGATACTGGCGACTTTAGAGAAGGTTGACAACTTGAAGGATATGACGGTGATCTTGTGTGTGGATGGTCTGCAGAAACTCAGCAATGATGGCACCATGACTTGCGCCTTGTATCGCGTCTTGGCTATGATTTGCAGATTCCTGAACTCATCCCGGGCATTTGCTGTATGTGTGTGCTCGACGGCAGCTCAAACTCCAGTCGAACAAGCCCTTTCAGTTTCTCAGCAGAAGCGCGTGTATCTGTCTCCTCCTGCATTGCGTGGTGAGGACGTCTTGGAACCAAGAACAAAATTCGAGAAACGGTTGGTGAATGACATGGGTGGGCATGGTCGAGCACAGGAAACATTGGCCAGCGTTTTGCGTCAATACACTAAAGATGAACTGGAGCAGACAGATCCAGCCAGCGTTCTTGATCAGGTATACAGACAGCTGCGACTCCAATATGGGGAGATTTTCGCGTCTCCTTTTTTTCAAGACCCAGCCAATTGCCAGGCCGTGATCGCTGCAATTGTCTCTCTTCGTCGTTATGGTCTGTGTGACTGTGTTGTTCCAGACATGACAGTGGATCGCCTACGAAGCTTTGGCATGTTTCGATTAAATCCTGACGGTACTCTAGATTGCGCTTCCGTTCTTCTTCAGACGTTGTTGCGGACGCATCCGGAGACTTCGGACAATTGAGCCAACTTCGTTGGGATGGCAGCGATTTGAGCAACGTGAAATCGATGGTATATTGTGGTACTCGAGTCAAACTGTTTACATTTCACTCTGGGTGCTCGGTTTGGTATTGAATGGATAATACTTGAAGTAGTTAAAACCTGCGCCCTCTAAATTGTGTTTATGTTCCTGATCTCTTACTACCGGTAGTACCTGCGACCCGAAAGCAGCTCTACGCAATCCATCGAAGCTCACAAACGCAGATACGATTAATCAGCTTCTTCATCATTGCAATGAATTTTCAAGCATCGAATCCTAGGAAAGATTTTCTGCAAGTCTTCGCGATATCTTCCTCGAAGTAAATCATCTCTCTTTCCTCCTTCGGGACTTCACTGCGAGGGGCAAGTTGACTTGATTAGCTTGGAGAGTTAGACTCCCTGGAGTTCCTAATTCTGAAGTCCTACCACGGGACAAAACCTTATCAAAGGTGAAAAACCCGTCCTAGAAGGCTTCCTACTGCTAATCAAGTTTGAAGAAGAAGAGAAAAAAAATTCTCACTTGGCAGCCTGGCTGCTTCTTCTTCTGGAGCTCTGAGCTCGGTGCTGGCTTGAGCGCTGGGCGGCAAAACGGCGAATGACTGGCTCGCCGTTTGCCTCCGGTTCGGAAACCCCGGTTGAGTTCTTCGACCTTCTTCGTACTTAACCGCACACTTTCCTCCTTCGGGACTTCACTGCGAGGGGCAAGTTGACTTGATTAGCTTGGAGAGTTAGACTCCCTGGAGTTCCCCCTTTCGAGTGCTGCGAGTTCTGGGTCGGTACGATTCCTTGCTCGTGGCACTCCCAGGTTGAGGCCTTGATCATACAACTTGCCGCGTCACGAATCATTCCGGGTCGTAGTCTGGTGTAAACGGTGAAGCACCAGCTGGCCCACCGACCAAGTAGTCGAATGACCAGGTCACTCTTGCCGGCTGCCAGTAGTGCACAGGCACCTCCGATGCGGAGCGAGTGGGTGGAGTAGTCGGATCGCGGCAGGCCCATGCCGGCCGCCGACAGCTTGATGAGATTGGCCACTTGTGTCTTCTTGATTGTCCTGGTAGTCGAAACTGAAGTGAGGTACGGCCCCAGCTTTCGCCCGGTAGCGAGCCACTGCGCTCGGATGTTCAGGCATAGTCTGGCCGCTGCCACGGGGCACAGGTGTGCGTGGTTGGACTTGTAGTGTCGTACCGTCGTGCCCTGGGCAACGCGGTCTCCTTTGTGTGACTCGAAGATCACCTCCACTGATATCGCTCCCGGTTCTTCAGGTCCGACCTGTGTTCCGAAGTTGTCTCGTAGAATGACGTTGGCCGCTTTCACGCAGTGAGTCCGAACGACCCCCGTTGATTTGTCACTGACCACTGGGCCCCACAGCTCTGAGCTTCGGTCCAGGAAGAAGAACGCTAGGACAACCGATCCCCACATCAGGTCACTCTCCGTATCGTGTCTGGCTCTGAGCTCGTACATCTTGAGCAGCATCGGTGTAGTAACAGGTTGCTTCCGGTCCACGTCACCATGGGAGCGCTTGTATCCTTGAGCGATGAGCTCAAATTCCGGATCATGGTAATCGAGTTTGGCGTTCCGAACTGCCTTGTGTGCGAATGCCACCGCTGCCATTTTTCCGTCGAATGTCTGGTACTTGTTTCCTTTCCTTGCCTTGTTGTGTCCTTCTGAGGCGCACAATGCCGCGAACAGTCCGACCATCCGTGCTTGTCTTGCCCTGGGCAGTTCGTCAATCCACACGGGGAACCCGAAGTCGTTGCAGAAGGTTTCCCAGAACTTGAAGTTCCTGCTGTAACTTCCGAGTGTCCCAGCGGACACTGAGGCCTGCTTGAGTTGGTCTCGCTTTTCCTCCACGCGCTGGCGTCTGATGCAGTCTGCTGCACGCAACGATAGTTAGTATTGATATCGCCGTGGATGTCGCACTTCGAAGTCTGCTCCACTCTTTGCCGAATCACGTGTGTCGTGAAGTGCAATCTGTGTCGAGCCTGGCTCAAAGCACACCGTCGCAAGGCCTGCTGCCCTTCCGGGGACTTGCAATTCATTTTGTCAATCAGTTCTGTGATCCACCGCTCGCCGTGGATGACGACGTGGCACCAGGTGCCCTCCGTAGATAGACTTGGCCCCCACATGTCCGTGACGCAGGACACGGCATAAGCAAGATCGTTGCCATCTCGAGCCTGGCTCCGCTGCTTGAGGAGCAGCCGCTCCTGGAGCTTCATGCTTGTGATACAGATTGTGTTCGTTGCCACCGTCACCAGCCAGACCTCGTCGAAGGCCTTGGTGTGGTCGAACAAGTTCATCGGCATGCCGGCGAATTCGGTCTGGAATACAAGAGTCTGCCACCATTGAAGATCCTTCCGAAGGAACTCTGTCATCGGAGTGCCTGCACTCGCGAGACTCCGACAACGGTTCTGAACCGCAGTCAGCCGCTGGATGAATGGCTTCGTGATTGGGATGAAGCTGATCACGTGTCGGAGGACGCCGATCACGCTGTCCAGACGCTTCCTCGATAGGAAGGCCTTTCCTAACGTCTCCGCCAGGACGGATCGCAGTTTGTCAATCTTCCTCTGAGGAACTGTGATGTACTCGTCCGGAATGTTCCAGTCAATTCCCACAGCATGGAAGACGCGCGACCAGGTCGTGAATTTGCCTTCATGCCAACCATCTGAGCCGAACACCAGCTTGACCCCGTCTCTGAGACGCTTCTCAGCCTTCTGAAGGCGGTCGTCGACGTCGACTTCGACGAGAACAATGTCGTCGACCCAGTGGAATGACCAAAAGGGCTCCATGTGTCCAAGTACCATGGATTGGCCGGTGCGCAAGTAGTGGCGAACTGCTTTCCCGAAGACAGCGAAGAACCCCGGTGAAGATGTCCACCCGAAAACGGCCATGCCGGACACAATGCCATGAGAGGAGCAAGGCAAACGTCCCCCAAAAGCCGACGCATGATCCGCGTGTACAGGCACGTGGTGAAAGGCTTCGGCGATATCTGCTATCATGGCGTAAATGGTGTACCCTGGGTACCGGCGACGAAGTTCACAAATGCGGCGCGCAATGGAGACAAACGGGTCCCAGGTCGCATCGGGAGAGGCCTCTGAGGCCGTCTGTGCGTTGACGGACAGTCCGTCTGGAGCAGAGAGGTCGTGGATGATCCGGCCATCCAAGTGCAGCGGCTTATCCTTCTTTGGCACCAGAGCAAACGCGCTCCACCGAAACGTGGGGTCGCGCTCGAATGCTGTCATGGTCGCAATGATGGCACGGCCCTTGTAGTAATCGGCGAGGAGTTTGTCGACCACGAGGCCCGCACCTGTGCGGGCTCCAGGGTAATTGGCGGGTGTCGGACGCGATCCACGTCGGGTGGAAGGGTTCTTCCAGGGAGGGATCAGCCCGGTCTGCGCGAAGGCGCATAGGAGGTCGAGATTCGGGTACGAAGCCAGGTGGACACGATACAGCCACGGGCGAAGTGCCTTGTTCGGACGAGGATCAGTCGCTGTCTGACCGCGAAAGAGAGCGAGGGTTCCTGGAATCCCAAACCGACAGTCGGCCACCAGGGCGTCCAGGATGTGAAGATCAGTGGACGGGACGACATGGGGGCCTGGCCCAGCGGCCAGGAAAACCGAATCCACGGGGAACGGTACTCCAACTCGACCTGCAGCAGATCGGAGGGCATCGAAAACTGCCCGAGGCACGCACCTGGTACGGCCTCGAACGCAGCACGACCGGGTAGCCGGTGTGTCGAACCATGACGGAAGAGAAGCCGCCGACGTGAAAATACGTGAGGGCGGACGCACACGCGTGACGGGAGGATGGCTTGGCCGATCGTCGGACAGCTGTACGAAGCGTGCACGAACCAGATGTGCCACTTGGCGGAGATCACGAAGAACAAGCGACCAGGTCGCAGCCACGTGAGCTAAGAGATCGGGTAGTATCGGGGGCGCCGTGGGCGGCAGCTGAAGTAAGATCACAGGGCTCTGAGCCGACGCGTACAACGGCGGGCATGGCCAGCGCGTGCCCGACAAAGTGAGGTCGGACTGGGGAAAGGAGTCCATGATCCAGTTGCAGAGTCCGTCGGCGGCGGAATTGGAGGCGCGGAGAATGGCGTGAAGATATATGAGCGTATCCACGGTGCCCAGGGCCCGAATCTCACCGATCAACGAAGCCAAATGCGGTGCCCGGCACACAAATCGGCACAGTGCCTGAGAGACAATCACGCGAGAATCACCGTAAATTTCCACCCTGGGGAACGAAAACGCGCTTCGAATCCAACGGAGGCACGCGAGAAGTCCTTGCGCTTCCATGACATTGTTGGAGTGCGAGTCCATGAACGTGGTGGCCTGCCACTGGATGAGCTGATGGTCACTGGACCAGACGCACCAAGCAAAGGCGCACCGACCGCTCAATGACCGAAATCCACCGTCAAAGGAGGCGTAAAGTCGTGATCGAAAGCCCGGGCGGCCAGTGTCAACGGCTCCACCGGCCGCGCGAACGACGCTCCGAGCATCCGGATCAACACTCGGTGATGAAGACGAAGTGCCTGGCACCGTAGCAGCGTCCAGACCGACGTGTGACGCCAATGGGCCTGAGCCGGAGACGCAATGTGCGTCCGAGGCGACATCCCGTGATGAAGTCGAGGTGCCTGGCACCGTAGCAGCATCCAGACCGACGTGTGACGCCAATGGGTCTGAGCCAGAGACGCAATGTGCGTCCGAGACGACATCCAATGCTGAAGTCGAGGTGCCTGGCACCGTAGTAGCATCTAGACCGACGTGTGACGCCGACGGGCCTGAGCCAGAGACACAATGTGCGTCCGAGACAACATCCAGTGATGAAGTGGAGGTGCCTGGCACCGTAGCAGCATCCAGACCGACGTGTGACGCCAATGGGTCTGAGCCAGAGACGCAATGTGCGTCCGAGACGACATCCAATGCTGAAGTCGAGGTGCCTGGCACCGTAGCAGCATCCAGACCGACGTGAGACGCCGACGGGCCTGAGCCAGAGACACAATGTGCGTCCGAGACAACATCCAGTGATGAAGTGGAGGTGCCTGGCACCGTAGCAGCATCCAGACCGACGTGTGACGCCGACGGGCCTGAGCCAGAGACACAATGTGCGTCCGAGACGACATCCGATGAGATAGTCGGGGTGCCGGGCACCGTAGCCGCATGTGGATCAGCAGACGACGCCAATGGGGCCTTACTCGGTCCGCCCGCGGGGAAGGTCGATCCGATCGAGGTAGATGCGTCAGACGCAGTAGAAGACACGGGAGGAAACATAACAGCCATTGTTGAGTTACGTGTCGGCGACCAGGTCGCTAAATGCTCTCCTCCCCAACGTCTTCACTCCCTCTGAGGGTGCGCAGCCTTCAAGCCCGTGTGCATTTCTGTCACCCACTTCAGGACGTCGGGCGGGAGGCGATGAAGCTCATGAAGGTGCTTGCAGCTCGAAAACGTGCAGCCCTTCACCGATTGAAACCGAACACACACGTGCTTGCCGTTGACCACCGGGATCTGATCTCGGATCTGCTTGGGGATGATGGAGGATTCGGCAGCAGGCCGAGCCCGCGCTGGACGAGTATCACGGTGGGCGGCCTGGCCGCGCGCTGGAGGGCGTCTCGTGTCTTGTCTCCCCGGGAGCCCCGCCGATGCCGTGGAAAACACCGAAGCCATGACGGCATCATTCATCACTCGAGTCACCAGACGCTGGTAGGTCGGCGAGTCGCTGCGGAGGGAGCTCAGAGCTCTGGAACCTGCCCGGCGAAGGTCCACGCCATGGAGGAGGTCGTCGAACAGGTCGGAGAAAATGGCTTGGTACAAGTTGCACATGGCGTAGAGGAGCTGGGCTGGTGCCGTCGGTTGAAGCGATCTCACGGAGTCGCCATGCAATGAGCGGAAGACAGCGGCGAGATCAGATGGATACCACAGAGACGCAGCGTCTTGGATCGTATAGAGCACCTGGTGCAGCTGATCCGCCCGGGTGATCTGCATCGTGGGGGCTGGTTCTGGACCCCCCCACTGAGATTCCTCGTGGACGACGGTCCGATCTTGCTGGTATGCACCTGGTGCACTGGGAGACAGGAAATGGTCGAAGGGTCGGCTGAAGAAGTCGACCGAAAACAACATCTTCGCCGTCACCTTGGTGGCTCGATACTGGCTGCGAAATCGTTCTTGGCGGAGGATGAAGCAGACTCGATCGTGCGGGTACATGTTAGCAAACCGGAGTCCAAGAGAGTTCGTACCTGCATCACCGTCCTGGAATCGGGGGCCGACTCGGGCAGCTTCGTGAACAGCCAACTCGCTTGTAGAAGGTCGAAACAAACTGTTGCCGGTCGGTTGTTGCCCCTGGGGCGGCCGAACGGGGGAGAACGAGCGTCGACCGCGTCTGGCGGAGCGTGAACGCCGACGGGAACGGCTCCTGGAGCGAGATCGCGAGCGACGGTGGCCACGCGGGGGGGAGACGCGACGAGTGCGTCGGTCTGCATGATCACGTCGACGTGACCGAGATCGTGACCGTCCACGCTGGGGAGACTGGGAACGGTGACCCCGTTGTTGTGAACGGGGCAAAGACCGGCGATCATGTGATGGCTCGGAGCGAAGATCCGGCCCAGGGCCGTGATCCGATCGACCACGCGAACGAGTACGCGGCGCGGTCGGGTGACGAGCATCCGCTTCATGATGAACTTGGGCAGATCTTGGAGGCGAGCGGGAGCGCTCAAACCCGGCGGGCTGAGAGAGCGACACGGGGAAGTCGGCACCTGGCGCCAGCCCTTGAGGCGAAGCGAAGTGAGCGGGCCCAGGAGGAGCCATGCTCCCCGCTGATGGGGCGGCCAACCGAGCCTCGATAGACTCCACGGAAGCCGAGAGAACCGAAAGCTGTGACTGGAGGGCCGTGTTGGTTGCACGTTGCTCCAGGAGCAGTGCCCGCATGAGCGCCTCGCCGGAGAGGTCAGTCATGGCCTGACCGGTCGACGAGTCCATAGTCACAGGGCCTGGCCCTTGCGAAGCGACGGCTTGAACATTTGCAACTTGTAGAGCGCCTGGCGCTTGTCGGGGCTGCGATGGCAACGGCGTCGAGAACTGATCGCCTGGCGTCAAGTCGGCCTCAGCCCGAGTAAGAAGCGGAAGCTCGACGTCGTCCGTCTCGTGCATGGTGTAATCGTCCGGGGACTCGTCGCCTTCTTCGAGAACCATGGTCGAGCTGGACGGATGGATCGACCTCCACGCATAGGCCGCCGGAATGATGGACGTCTTGGTGCCGCGTGGAGTTACATACGCCACCGCCTGAGTACCCAAATCCACCGTGGCTTCCGCCCCAGGGGCTGCGAAAGCTTGTGCAAGATGTTGACGGACCGACGCCCGGCGAGCGGGCGGCGAGGTGCTGAACGACCGCCAGGCGGTGTCGAATCTGGTCGGCGGCAGCGTCGCGGAGAGGCCGTGGTAGAAGCCCATCACAAACTCATCCCGCGAGATAGCCTGGCTGCGGACGTCCACGAGGGGGATGGCGACCACCTGGTGGCGCTCCCCGAAGTAGCCCCGGATAGCGACCATGCAGATGTAGCTGCAGCCTGGCTCCTGGAGCAAGTCGATGTCGTCAACGAGAGCGATGGAAGTAGCTGGTCGGTAGTCGAGGACTTGGCCACACAGAAACACGTCAGACGTGTGCTTGGTAAACTTGGTATCGCAGCGGGGAGATGCCACGAAGAACTGCGTGAACCGGAGGAAACGGAACACCGACAGCAACGGACGCTCCTGGAGCTCGCTGGACAGGTTGCGAGAGGTCTGCGTCAGCCGCCAGTGCGGGACCCAGTACGGTACGTCGACATGGTCCCGCAGGGCGGGATCGATGTCCTCCAAGCGCTCGCCGGGGAGAAGAATCGTCAGGACGACCTGCCAGGCGGGTCGTTTTGCGTCGTCAGCACCGTCGAAGAAGGGGCCCTGGTCGTTCGACCGGAGCTGGGGTTCGCCAATCAGCGTGGCGTACACGGGGCCTGCCCACGGTCCGCCGAGTTCATCAGGAGCCTCCAGGCGAACAGTTCGCCCACCGTGGCCGACGTAGGAGGCACGGGGCGGGTTCCGGGCGGGAATCGAAGGCTTGCAAGCGACGACGTGCATAATTCTCACTTGGCAGCCTGGCTGCTTCTTCTTCTGGAGCTCTGAGCTCGGTGCTGGCTTGAGCGCTGGGCGGCAAAACGGCGAATGACTGGCTCGCCGTTTGCCTCCGGTTCGGAAACCCCGGTTGAGTTCTTCGACCTTCTTCGTACTTAACCGCACACTTTCTCGGTCTAGTTACTTCTATCATTCTCGTACCGTCTTCAGTACTTCGCTCCACTTTTGGTTTTGAAGATCACCCGCCAGGAGCCTACCTGCTATGTCTGCTTCCTCGTCCGACGAGAGTGAGTACGCGTGTCGTGAACCGACCACCTGGCATCTCCAGAAACATGATCCCAGCGACTTCTGCAAGCGGATGATGAACTATTACGCCAGCCACGGCGATCTGGGTCGCTTGAGATGGCTGCACGACAACTGCAACGCTAAATATTCAGCTGAAGTGATGGATGGGGCGGCGACAAATGGCCACCTCGAGGTCGTCAAGTGGCTGCATGACGTTCTCTCCGTTGATTCCGCAGCAATGCGCAACTCTTCTGGCACTTTTACCGAGTTGTGGCTCGGAGGAGACTGGGACTGCGGCAGCTCAACAGGTAAATGTACGACCGCGGCGATGGATGGAGCGGCGATGAACGGACATCTTAATGTGGTCAAGTGGTTGCACAAGAACCGACCGGAATCCTGCACGACCTCGGCAATGGACGAAGCTGCGCGCAATGGGCACTTCAGTGTGGTGCTGTGGCTGCACTGCAATCGCAAAGAAGGCTGCACCACAGCAGCAATCGACGGTGCTGCCAGTGGTGGCCACCAGCAAGTGGTGGAGTGGCTGCACAAAACGCGCTCGGAAGGGTGCACTCATGACGCGATGATCAACGCGGCGTCGAAGGGATTCCTGGACATCGTGAAGTACCTGCACGCCAACGTTGGCCAAGCAGCCTCCAACGCTGCCATCATTGCCGCAGCACGTACTGGTCACCTGCCAGTGGTGCAGTATCTGCACGAAAATCACTCGGAAGGCTGCATGGCGGACCCCATCGCCGTTGCAAATGCAAAGGGACACGATGCCGTCGTCGACTTCTTGCTTGAGCACGAGGAATGTCGCCGCGCACTCGAAGACGTTTGTTTCATGGACAGTTGAAGGTGACACGATCAAGAAATGGTCAAAGTTGTCGGAAGATGCTGTTGCTGCTGCAGAGTCTCGCGATGATCTTGAAGCTCGTCTTCGTGTCGAAGTGGAAGCGAGTATTCGGGTTGAGGAAGAGGCGAGGATCCGAGCTGAGGTGCAGGCAGCTATCCGAGCTGAGCAGGAGGAAATTATGCTACGGGCCAAGATTCGAGCGGAGATCCAGGACGAGGTGGAGGACAAGATGCGGGTCGAGATCCGAGCCGAATTGCTCGCCCAGAAGAAGACGCAGCCGTGCACGATCTGCTTTGGGAGAATCGACGACCCGATCACGACTTTGTGTTGTCACACGTTTTGCGTCGGGTGTCTGGCCCAGTGGCGCAGCGGAGGTCACGAGCTGTGCCCCATATGCCGATCGTGTCTCAATTGAACGGAATTTGGCGGAAGGAGGATATCTCAGTTTTGGCACTTCCGAGTCGGAAGTCTTCCGACAAAGTTGCATATTTTCTCATAGGTTTTGGTACCAATTCATACGCATGAATGTATTTTGATTGAATTGATTCACCCGAACGTCCGTCTTATGGACATCGCGTCGCTTCATTCTGAGAGAACGAGCGAGTGCAGTTATGGTGGACCGTCGCTTTCTTCTTGTTGCATTCCTTGTTCTCGTTATGGGGCTCTTTCAAAATGTTTTGGGGGCTTTCAACGCTGCATCGGCGACTCCAGTTCCCGTAAAGATGGCGAATAGCAACCCCGTACTCGAGATGGTGATCGACGGCACGCCCATGAAGCTCATTCTCACTACAGGTACTTCCTCACATGTCAATGAAAATAAACTTTGACCAACTTAACTAATTACTTAGCTTCAAATTGTCCGCAGATCTGGACGGTATCGTGGTGTGCGAAGACGCGAACAAGTCACGTCGCGACTGGCTGATGACCGACTCAGAGTTTGGTGGGTCGAGGGTCTGACTTTGAGCTGCCTGGGTGGGTATTCACTCCCTTTGTCATCAATTTTGTGCCCAGACAACACTCGAAAGCGACTACGCTATGAGCTGCACTGGGTTTCACCAGAAGTCAGAGACCACGAGGTTCAAGTTGCGGCGCTGGGCTTCAGTGGACGGATCGCTGTTGGCTTCTTCCAGCAGAACAATCAACAGATGCGGATGGCCGCAGTGGCGTTTTATCTGGGCAGCCTGGGCGCTGACGGCTTCATTGGAGCTGGTTTCGTCTTCCATCCAGACCAGTCGTCGCTTTGGGAATCGATTCAGGAAGCAGCGACGGACTTCCACGGCTACGTGTATCATGGGCGTGGCCACTCGAAGAAGGAGATGGCGGTGCATTTTTACACGAACGAGAGCGACGTCATTGCAGAAGCTTTCGATCGAGCCAACTACATCTGGAGCGAACCATTCGTGTCACTGGGTGACAACGTCACAAATGCACAAGGAATTTCCTTCCCGAGTATGGCGAAGCTCATACATAACCTGGTTCTACATGTGCTAACTGAGTATTATTATGGGATTGTTTTCGTGATAACAGTCCATGAAGCGCGCTTTGAGTGCAATTTGGCATCGAAGACTGTCAGCGATGCTACAGGTAGTGGTGCTTCTGAGCCAAATACGCAGTCTGTCCAGCTTTTCGGCGAGCTTTCAAGTACTTGGGACGTTGTTGTGGACTTTAACCCCCTGGTTCCCAACGTCGTAACTTACGACATCTTTTTTTTGCTATGTCGTAAGTTACGACATTGGAACGACAGGGACAGGGAATGGCTCAGGCTATACTTTAACCAAGTCATTTTGAAAAAATAAGATCGGAGAGGTCAGAATCGCTCGTTTAGAAACGAGGCATGACGGAGAGGGGAAGGGGAACGGCGAGCACGTCCGAAAGATGAGTGGACCGGATCTCCTCATTTCCGAATCTGCCCGATGGTGCGCATCCGAGCCAGTCACCGAACGGCCCCCGCCGCCGCCACCCACGACGTCGATTTCCCCCACCTGTGGCGGCAGCTGCGCGCGGCTGGCTGGAAGGCAAAGCGGCCAAGCGGACTGGCGAATGACTGGACGTACACCACTCCTGATGGCAGCAGCCATTTCATCGGCGAGGCGGCGGTCGTGGCGCATGCGCTGACCTCGGGCCTGCTCAACGAGAACGCGCAGGACGACAACGCACAGGACACGGACGAGCAGGGCGACACCGCGAGGCACAAGCAGGTTGATACCGCGCAGCACGAGCCCGACGAGAACATGAACGCGCAGGACGTGATCGTGGAGACCGAGAGCGCGCTGCACCTGAGTGCATCGGATGACGACGACGCCAACGCTTCGGATGCCGACGCGCGGTCGTCTCAGGTCGACACGAGCGTCACGCTCACCCAGGGCACACTGGACACACTCTTCGGACCGGCGAGCGAGGACGAAGACGCCTCCGTGCCGACGCCGGTCGAGCTCTCGCAGGGAGCAGTGACCAGGGCATTCGGACTGTCGCAGAGCGTGCTCCAGCCGGCCGAGTCAGAGCGTGCGGCGGCCACCAGCCTGCAGCAACATCCCGACCCGGACAGCGAGGAGGAGCAGAAGACGAACGAGCCGCGGGCAGTTCTGCGCCGCCGCGTCAAGGTTGACGTGAACTACTTGGCCGCCGATGAGCACTCCAGCGACTACGAGAGCTTCAGTTCGGGGGAGAGTGACGATGGACAGATCGAAGACGACGACCAAGAGCCAGATCGTGGTGAATACAATGACCTTGATGATGATTTTGTCTCTGATAGTGACGCTGTCGAAATCGACGAGGCATTCATTGCGTCCCTGATGATAGGGGCCAGCGACCAGGACAAGCGAGCGATCAAGGCGCGGCAGGAGGCGCTTCGAGCCATGCAGTGGACGGTGCCGTCGTCCGAGTTCGAGGACGGGGAGATGACCGCGTACGACGGCATGCACGGCGAGGACGCGCATCCAGTGGCGGAGCTGCGGGAGGTATGCCACTCGCCGGTGCTGACGTTTTTGTACTTTATGCCCAAGTCGCTGTGGGTCGCCATTACCGACCAGACTAACCGATACTCGATTCAGCAAGTCGACCGACGAGCCGAAGTGCAGCACGCGAAGCAGCGGGAGGGCCAGCGCGAGACCGTCCAGCAGATCCGCAGGCGCCTCAAGTCCAAGAAGGGGTACGACACGCATGAGATCCTACACGTATTAGGTCTGCTGGTCGCTCGCATGCTGTGTCCTCAGCAGCGGCGGTTCGCGGCGCACTGGTCGATGGTGGAGGACGGCGCCGTGCCCGCAGGCAACTTCGGGCGGTACATGTCCCGCAACCGCTGCACGGATATCCTCCGCGACCTGCACTTCGTGGACAACGAAGCCCCACGGACGCGCGACAAGCTATGGAAGCTCCGCCCGGTAGTGGACAGCCTGCAGCAGCGGTTCCTGGTGGGGTGGTCGTTACCGGCAGTTTTCAGCTTCGACGAGGGTGTCCTTCCCGCCACATCTCGCCGGAACACCACCCGCATGTTCATGCCCGACAAGCCGCACCGCTACGGCACGAAGATGTTCATGACGTGCGACTCGCGAACCGCATACTGCCATCGGTACGTGCTTCATGACTGCTTGCTTTTTCGCCTTTTCGTAACTTACAACTTTGACCACGGGATCTGAACTATTGATGTCGTAACTTACTAGGTTCGAGATATACGCAGGCAAGCACCGTCATAACGCGAAAGGTGGCGCCAACCCTTACGACCATAAGACGGGTGCAGCAGCAGTGGTGCGCAACCTCAAGGTTGTCCTCGCCAGCAACCGCCGCCAGTGGCACGTCGTCGTGGTCGACCGGTTCTACTCCTCCGTGCTGCTCTGCGTCGAACTCCTCGCCATGAACGTCTACGTGGTCGGCACGGTGATGACCAACCGGCTCGGCCTTGACCCGGCGCTCAAGGAGGGCCGCGCGACTCGCCCAGCCTCCATCCCGCGGGGCACGTTCATGTTTGCCAGGTCCGTGGCCATCCCGAGCATGATCATGTTTCACTGGTGGGACCGTAAGCCCGTGCACTACGTCTGTACTGGGGCGGTCATGACCGAGTCGACCATCGGCCGCAAGGTGAAGCAGCTGGGCGCCATCACGGTGCCGTGCCCCCAAGCCGTCACGGACTACCAGCGGTGGATGGGCGGAGTGGACGTCCATGACCAGCTCCGCCTCCAGAAGTACTCGCTCCAGACGTCTACCAAGTTCCTAAAATACTATAAGAGCCTGTTCTTAGGCTTTGTGGACTTAGCGCTTGTGAACGCGTTCCTGTCGCACAAGGAAGCGGCTGCGATGGCCGGCAAGCCGGCTATGAAGCGTGGCGCGTGGTTCGGCGTGCTCCAGAACCAGTTGCTGCAGCTCAAGGCCGAGGACTTCGCGGGCGTCGTGGCGACCCCACTATCAGGCAGCCAGAAGCGCCAGCGCACCCCCATCCGCGTGACGCACCAGCTCGAGCAGCGCGACGACTGGGTCACAGTCAGCGGGGTCCAGAAGAGGCGCCAACGGTCGTGCAAGGTGTGCGCGCTACTCCGGGTGGACGCGAAGAAGTCGTTCTCGACCACCTTCTTCTGCGAGCGCTGCTCGCTGGACGATGCGAAGCTGTGGCTCTGCAACAAGATCCGCCGCCAGTTCAACGGCGTGAACAAGACGTGCTTCGACATCTGGCACGACGATTTTGACGCGGGGCAGAGCATTCCAGCAACCTTGGGTAAGCGCGTGGTGCTTCGTCGTCCCGGGCAGCGCGCTGGCAAGCGCAAACGGACGAGGCGCGAGCTGCGGCTAGCTGGTGACCACTAGCGCTCAAGCGACAAGAACTCGGGCGACAGCCACTGAGCGCGCAGGTGACTGGCTCGGCTGTGCAGTCAGCAAGCGCTGAGTTTGCGCTTTTGTAAGATCGCAATGTATGTTTCCTTGAATCGCGTACCTTCTTCGCTTCACTTTTTGAACTGAATGGGCCATCGGCCAACTGTTTGTCCCCAGTGATTTGACGGGTTTGTCGGCACTGACGACATTGACGCTTTCACTGTGTGCCCAAAGCTGCCATTTATACGACATCCACTGAAAAACCTCTCAACAATTTATACACCTACCCGCAAGTAGTCACTTGCACCAATACAGACTTCAAGAGAGCCGCTACGTCGTAAGATACGACATTCAATTCGCCGTTATGGGTACATTTTCCTGGGAACCAGGGGGTTAATGTGCCGTGCCTCGAGCTCCCCAAGGAATTCTACGACGCCGTACGTTGCTCAGCCTGCTGATTGGTGATTCTTTTAAAAATGTGGTCTAACTTTGCTGTAGTTGACAGGATGGATTGGTCTCAAGCTCGATTCCAGACTTGGTCTCTCAGAAATCGCGGCTCCAGCCTCAGCTCTACCCGATCTACAGTTTTCTCTGTCATTCAACGGTCCTCCGCTCACTCTACCGCTGCAGTCACTTGTTCTACCAGAGCTGTCGTCTTCAAGCGATGGGAATTCCACCAAAGTCTGCATTCAGCGCTCTGCGTCCATGTTGCAGAGAGGCACTGCCGCTTATGCTGCATCAACCACCTCGGCAGCGGAAGTCGCGCGCCTGCAGCGACTGCATGGAGCGACTGGGATCCCCGTGTACAACATGATCGACTCGCCTGTGATTTTTGGGGCGATGGCACTGGACGCCTTGGGATCTGTGGTATTCGATGACGCCACGAAGCGAACGGGAGTTCTGAAGCGCGCACCAAACTCCGCGTCGGACGACAACAGTCCCCAAAGTACCGCCTCTTGCTTACAACCACCGTCGTGTCAAGGCCAACAAGAATACAGCCCACACTGGAACACTTGTCAAGGTACGACTCGATTTGGATGAACGTGCTTAGCCTCGATACTTAGTGTTCCTTCTCGTAGACCCGGACTGCTCTCAGTATTACTTCCACAGCCTGGATGAGGAGACAAAAGAGTGTGTGATTGTACGTACAACATGTCAATGGTATTTTTCGATACTTGTTGTGGGCTTACTACTCACACCTCCTTATTCCAGCACTCAAGCTGGACGACAATGCTAGCTGTGACGATAACACTTTTCGTCATGGCTGAGCTCTTCTTCTCCCTTTCCCTTCGAAGCCTCGTTTACCAATCACAAGAACGAAGATCGTCATGGTGATACCGCTAGAGAGTTTTTTTCTTCTTCACACACATTCCTCACTCACCTGCTGATCAACGCCAGATTATCAACTGGAGGTGCTAAGCTGGAACAATGCACGCAGCTGTGTTGGAATAAATGATGGATGGAATATGAAATGTTGACCCTCCATCATTCAGTCGACTTTCAGAATGTCCTTCCCTCATTCTTGACGCGCGATAGAGTCAAGCCGACATCCTCGCTTTCAAGGCAAGCCAGCTTCATTTTCACTTTGGTTTGGAAAGGTCAGCACCACCTTAGAGGACATCGCCATGGACATCCTGACGCCGGAAGAAGAAGCCGAGTATGGGTCGAAGCAGCCATCCACTTGGCATCACAACAAGCACGGGTCCGATGGTTTTTGCACGAGGATGAAGAGCTACTACGCGAGTTTGTGGAATTTACAACGCTTGTGGTGGATGATCGACAATTGCGACGAACCACTTTCCACCGATGCAATGGATAATGCTGCGTCAAGCGGGAACTTACACAACGTCATTTGGTTCCACAAAAACCGATTTGAAGGCTGCACCACTGCAGCGATGGATGGCGTTGCACGCAGAGGATTGTTTACCATAGTGAAGTGGCTTCATGAAAATCGCAGCGAAGGTTGCACCACTGCGGCGATAGATGGCGCCGCCAGCATTGGCCACCTTGGAGTTGTCAAGTGGTTGCACACAAATCGCACTGAAGGCTGCACTACCAAAGCGATGGATGGCGCAGCGACTAACGGCCACCTCGAAGTTGTCAAGTGGCTGCATACAAATCGCTCCGAAGGCTGCACCACTGCCGCTATGGACGGTGCGGTTACCAATAGCCATGTTGAAGTGGCCCGATGGCTGCATGAAAACCGCTCGGAAGGTTGTACGACAGCGGCGATGGATAATGCGGCAGGAAAAAATTCCCTTGCCGCCGTCAAGTGGTTGCACGACAATTGCAAGGCTGGGTGCAGCCCTGCTGCGATGGTTATCGCTGCGTCAAAAGGATATCTGGATGTCGTCAAATACCTGCACACTGAAGTTGATCAACTAGCTACCAACGCTGCCATCTCTGCTGCCGCGGAAAACGGTCATCTCCAGGTTGTGGAGTATCTCCACGAGAATCGAGCGCAGTTCTGCCAAGTCGATGCCATTCAACGCGCCAAAAAGAATAAACACACGAAAGTTGTCAAGTACCTGCTCAAACATGACGACTGTCGAGCTGCGAATGAGGCAGAGAAGGCGAAGATTCTCGCTGAAGGAAGATTTTCCACGGTGCAGAAGCTGTGGCACATGATTTGCTTGGTACTTCTGTCATTCCGCTTGGTTCCGATATTGCTGGGAAGCTGCTTCAACTCGGGAAGTGGCCGTCGTATAGTGGAAGCAAATTCTCGTTCTGAGCTGGAAGAACGCATTCGTGCTGAAGAGGAAGCAAACATCCGTACCAGCGAGCACGCGAGAATTCGGACTGAAGTGGCAGCGAGTATCGGAGATGAAGGGAAAAAGGCTCAGGCCGAGAAGCAAACAGACACTCGCACTGAGCAGCAAGAGATGCGAGCTCGAATCCGCGCTGAGATCCAAGACGAGGTCGAGAAAAAGATGCGTGCAGAGATTCGAGCCGAACTGCTTGGGGAGGATTCGAAACAAGTCTAAGCCGCTTACTGGCGTGTGTGGTCATCGAGGACTTGATGCGAGTTGCAGCAGAAAAGGAGGGTTTGCTTCATCTATTTCGACACCACCGAAGCAAAGTTTATATACAGGCTAGGTTGCGTAGATTTTACTACTAATACAAAAAGCCTCTTCCATATTCGGGTGTTGTTGGGACTCACGTTACACGTTGCGTACATTTTACTTACTCTCGATTTCACGTACATGTACAGTATGTAAACTTCCCGTTTTTTTCGGAATCTTCGAGTGTTGTGCAGGTTTTCGCGATATCTTCCTCTCGGTTCCGTAATGTGGCAAAATGTAGCTATCTTGGCGCCTTCCAAAAATGGCTCCCACGGCGAGGGATTCTACATATGGTACATGTACAAAAAGACACTGAGCCCAAGACTACGCGGGCGAGCATCTACGCTGGACGTGGCGAGTTCTACTGGGTATCCCATGAGCTTTGCTTTTGGGAACACCCGACCTAAATACCAAACCCGAAAAATATACCGCCAACTCGTGAATTTGACCAATACTTTTGAGTACTTCAGACAGCCGCGGGTATCGAAGTCTTCATCGTATCACGAATTACGTCTCGTAGATGGAGTGGGCGATGCAACCGCTAAAAGGTCATTTTGGAAAAACGACGACTTTCGAGTCATGAGGATACGGTGAGTCCCGCGGTCAAGAAACGCAAAACTGCTGATGTGTTGCGTGCACTGCATTGCGATGAAAATGATTCATCGTATCTGAGTTCCGTGTATTGCGTAGAGCTGGTTTAGGGCCGCACGGTACTACAGTAGTAAGAGATCAGGAACACAAACACTATTATCCATTCAATATCTAACCGAGCACCAGAGTGAAATGTAGGCAGTTCTCGACTGGAGTACCACAATACACCATCGATTTCACGCGACGGCAAAACGCCCCAAATTGCTCAAATTGCAGCCATCCCATCGAAGTTGGCTCAATCGTCTGAAGTTTCCGGATGGGTCCGCAACAACATCTGAAGAAGAACGGAAGCGCAGTCTAGAGTACCGTCAGGATTCAATCGAAACATTCCAAAGCTTCGTAGCTGATCCACTGTCATGTCTGGAACAAACCAGTCACACAGCCCATAACGACGGCGAGTGCCAACTGCATCGACCACGGCCTGGCAAATGGCTGGGTTTTGAAAAAAAGGAGATGCTAAAATCTCCCCATATTGGAGTCGCAGCTGTCTGCATACCTGATCAAGAACCCTGGATGGGTCTGTCTGTTCCGATTCATCTTTCGTGTATTGACGCAAAACGCTGGCCAATGTTTCCAGTGCTCGACCGTGCCCACCCATATCATTCACCAACCGTTTCTCGAATTTTGTTCTTGGCTTCAAGACTTCCTCGCCACGCAATGCTGGAGGAGGCAGATACACGCGCCTCTGCGAAGAATATGAAAGGGCTCGTTCGACCGGAATTTCCATTGTAGCCGAACACACACATACAGCAAAAGCTCGGGATGAGTTCAGGAATCCGCAAATCGTAGCCAAGACACGATAAAAGGCGCACGCCATGGTGCCATCATTGTTGAGCTTCTGCAGACCATCCACACACAAGATCACCGTCATATTCTTCATATTGTCAACCTTCTCTAAAGTCGCCAGTATCTCCATCACTGTTTCAATACGTAGACGAAGTGACGGATATGATTCCACCAGTCGATCAACGAATTTCGGCCACTCGATCCTATCTTTCGCGAGCTGGTAGAGCATTCGATAGCTGACGTCAAATTCAGGAACGTCCGAATCAAGCAGATTTCCAGTCGAACAAGTGCCGTCCTCGAAGGTCACTCGAAACACATAGGCGTCCTCCATTCTCTTCACCAGCTCTTGCTGCTGCGATTTCTTCGCGGCTTCGCACAGCAACCCCTTCATTTCATCCAGCATGCGCGACTTTCCCGTTCCTCGTCCATCCATCACCAGATTGATAGCGTGGTTCTGCTTGTCGTGGTATCCTAGTTTCCAGGCCTCGTAGTGTGCGACAAGAGGCTGTGCAAGTTCCGCCACAAGCTCTGAGGCTCCTTGATACGCCCAATGTTGGCCTTCGCTCGTGCATAGTCGCTTTGGCCCCCTCCATTCCAGCGTACTCAATAGTTTTTTGCGTTGCGCCTTTGCTGACACTGGACGTTGTGACTCGACCTCCGGAACCACCACCAGCACGTGAACTTTGCCCTCACCCGGTGTAAAGTTCTCCCCAAAGTACTTGGCGTCCTTGAGCCGTAGCAAGGGGTTCATCTGCTCGAATCTTTGCGGGTTTCCACGCTCATCAACCGTCACAGCTGCTGCTTCAGACCCATCCAGCCACTTGCCGTCCTCCTTCTTCGCCAGGAAGAGCTGCAGGCTGTTTTCTTTTCATCCTTGATCTCCTTCTTCAAGTCAGCCACCGTGTTCCAGTCTTCAATAAGGATAGAGATCATGCTCCCTTCTTCAACGACCGCGCAGTTTATTAATCGCACCACCATCTTTTCCCGAGGTGGCGAATTCTGCAATGAGGAAGAAGGCAGGGAGAGAACAATGGCTAACGTTAGACGGATCAAATTCGACAAGACATGAAAGACCGATATCATTCGGGGATCGCATCCCATCATTCACCTTGGTGTACATGAGAAGTCGTGAAGCGTAAATGACCGATTCCTAGCGACTTCCTATCTAGATCATATTGCTAACGGGTAGTGACGAGTGGCCATCTCACCTGTGGGATGTACAAACAGGTTGAAGTTGTTTCGTCTGGTCAATAATTGGACAGCGCGGACGTGGTTGATTCTGTAGCGGGTTGCTGCGAGACTGGACCTAAGCTTACTGTAACGTGAGTCCCAACAACACCCGAGTATGGAATAGGCTATTTGTATTGGTAGTGAAATCTACGCAACCTAGCCTGTTTCAAGAAAAATATAAATTTGCTTCTGCGGTGTCGAAATCGAGGAAACAAACCCTGCTGCAACTCGCATCCTCGTTGACCACACACGCCAGTAAGCGGCGTTGACCCGACACACCAGTAAAGGGCTTAGGCTTGCTTCGAATCCTCCCCAAGAAGTTCGGCTCGAATTTCTGCACGCATTTTTTTCTCGACCTCGTCTTGGATTTCAGCACGGATTCGAGCTCGCATCTCTTGCTTCTCAGTGAAAGTGTCTGCTTGCTTCTCAGCTTGAGCCTTTTCCCCTTCATCTCCGATAGTCGCTGCCACTTCAGTCCGGATTCTCGCTTGCTCGCTGGTACGGATGTTTGCTTCCTCTTCAGCACGAATGCGTTCTTCCAGCTCAGAACGAGAATTTGCTTCCACTACACGATGGCCACTTCCCGACTTGAAGCAGCTTCCCAACATTAGCGGAACCAAGCGGAATGACAGAAGTACCAGGCAAATCAAGTGCCACAGCTTCTGTACCGTGGTAAATCTCCCTTCAGCGAGAATCTTCGCCTTCTCCGCCTCATTCGCAGCTCGACACTCGTCATGTTTGAGCAGGTACTTGACAACCTTCGTGTGTTTATTCTTTTTGGCACGTAGAATGGCATCGGCTTGGCAGATCTCCGTTCGATTCTCGTGGAGATACTCCACAACCCGGAGATGACCGTTTTCCGCGGCAGCAGAGATGGCAGCGTTGGTAGCTGGCTGATCAACTTCAGTGTGCAGATACTTGACGACTTCCAGGTATCCTTTCGACGCAGCGTTAACCATCGCAGCAGGGCTACACCCAGCCTTGCAATTGTCGTGCAACCACTTGACGGTGGCAAGGGAATTTTGTCCTGCCGCATCATCCATCGCCGCTGTCGAACAACCTTCCGAGCGGTTTTGATGCAGCCATCGGACTACCTTCGCTCGACTATTGGTAACCGCGCCATCCATGGCGTCAGTGGTGCAGCCTTCGGAGCGATTTTGATGCAGCCACTCTACAACGTCAATGTGGCCATTTGTCGCGGCGCCATCCATCGCTTTGGTAGTGCAGCCTTCAGCCCAATTCTCATGGAGCCACTTAACAACGTCAAGATGGCCGTTCGTTGCAGCGCCATCCATCGCCGCAGTGCTGCAACCTTCTTTACGATTCTCATTAAGCCACTTAACAGTGTCGAGGTAACCTTTGCTTGCAGCCCGATCCATGGCTGCAGTGGTGCATTCTTCAAATCGGTTCTCGTGGAACCAAACGACAATGTGTAAATATCCGCAGGAGAATATATCATCGACTGCATCGGTAGGTAGTGGTTCGTCGCAATTGACTATCATCCACTGAAAGTATGGTGAATTCGGAAATTTCGCGTAGTAGGTCTTCATCATCGTGCAAAAGCCATCGGACCCGTGCTGCTTGTGATGCCACGTCGATGGGTCACGAGACCCGAGTTCGCGCTCTTCAGTGGGTGTAGCAACCGGCATTCCTCTTTTCGCAGACCGCTCTAAATCGGAAATGTGTGAGCGGAAGTATTATACACGTGCATGTACTGGATTGTAGACTGATCAAATTCGACGACATGATTGACCAGGATAATGATCGGGGATATCCCATCATTCCATCAACAATTCCTGAAAAATGGTTCCGAAACGACGCGATCTTGAAGAGTTGCGAAGATATTCGAGTTTATTGAAGAGTTGCGAAGATATTCGAGTTAGCAATATTCATCCGAGAGCGGCATGTCGAAGGAGACGGACAGCGACTCGGAGCCCCAGCAGCTCCAGTACAAGGTGGGAGAATAAAACACATTCATTGGGTCTGGGGGCACGTGACCGATAGATAGTGACGTGATGTGCAGGTGATCATCCTGGGGGATGGCGCCGTGGGCAAAACTTCCATCGCGATGCGGCACACGGAGGACAATTTCTCCACGACGTACAAGCAGACGATCGGCTTGGACTTTTTCCTCAAGCGGATGGCATTGCCAGGTAAATAATGCTCACTCACTCTGTAGATGGAAATGGGAACAATCTCCACTGACTTGTCGAATATTGCGCAGGTGACACGCAGGTGACGCTGCAGATTTGGGACATCGGCGGTCAGAGCATCGGCGGCAAAATGCTCAAAAATTATATTTATGGGGCTCAGGTAGGTAGGGAGAGAGGGGGGCATGTTGCATGTTGCATATCAACTGACATTGAAGTCTGCAGGGCGTGCTGTTGGTGTACGACATCACCAACTACGAGAGCTTCCAGAACCTCGAGGACTGGTACCGCCTCGTCCGTCGCACTTTCGACGACGAGCGCATGCCGTACGTGGCGCTCGTCGGCAACAAGAGTGAGTTTTGCGTGTCTTGATCTCCCCACCTTGCAACTCTCTCCTCTCTAACTTTTTGTGGTTGGCAGCGGACCTGAACCACATCCGCGCCGTGAAAGTGGCCAAGCACAAGCAGTTCACGGAGGAGAACGACCTCAAGAGCTTCTTCGTGTCGGCCAAAACTGGAGACCAGGTGAACACGACCTTCCGTCAGGTGGCGGCAGACTTGGCCGGCATCTCCCTGACCAAAACCGACCTGGAAGTGGAGGCGCCTGTGCTCAAGGCGCAAATCGTCAACCACGAGCAGAACGACCCGGACGTCAAGACGCCCGACATCCGCAGCCAACAGAACCCCAAGTGCTGCATCCAGTAGAGTACCAACCTCCTGGCAAAACAAGAGCTGCAAAACCTCTTGTTTAGCACTCTCCCATAACCACCGGTTAGCACTAGCTTAAAACTTGCAACGGTGCTGATGAATCCCCTAACAAAGTGTCCCATTGATTAGATGTGTTACTCTGGTAGATCGGACAAAGTGCTCACGCGCAGCCGTGACAAAGGTTGATCCGAACGAACGACAAAAGATGGTGCTTAGTAGTCCTCGTCGCCTCCGCCGAACATGTCCATGCCTCCGCCCATGTCGATCTCCTCCTCCTCCTCGACGGCCTTCTCCTCCACCTTGGCGGCCTCGCCACCAGCGGCAGCGGCGCCACCAGCGGCGGGGGCGGCAGCAGCCGAGCCGAACGAGGCGAGCTTGCCGCTGCCGGCAGCGATCACCTCCTCGACGCTCTTGCCCTCCATGGCCTTGACCACGGCGGCCACACGGGCCTCGTCGGTCTCCACGCCGCACGAGTGCAGGATGCGCACGACGTCGTGCTCAGTGGGGTGCTCGTGGCCACCCAGGACGGCAAGCAGGTAAGCAGCAATGTAACGCATCTGTCCACGGCAATAGTCCCAACATTAGTCAAAAAGTTGCACACCCTGCCAAGGTTAGGCTAGTGTTATCGCACCTTGAATCACTTTAAGGTTTTCTTTCTTGGAGTCTACCAGATACAAGATGGCGCTCGTCGAACCCGTGCACACAAGCGTAGGAATGGCACGGGACCAACCGCTTGCATATCTCTTTACAAGAACGTACTCCTCCCTCTACAGTGGCGCACGTCTCTATTTTCCGCCAATCACCGCGCTTGCGGGCTAGGGTGTGCGTATCGAGCGGCTCCGAGCCAGTGATTCGCTGTCCATGGATTCCAGCCAATCACGCGGGGCGAGCCCTCTCGCTTTATGCTGTTGCCGCGGCCATTCTCCGAACGTCTCCGCAGTTCACTCACCTAGACATCATGGCTCCTGCTGTAAGTTCCCACGCCCTGCCGTTCCTTCGGGCGGGTGGTTGAGTTGCTAAGCTGCAGAGTCCTCCTTCTCTGCTCGGGCAAACAGAGTTCCCTTCTCTGTGGGCGGCCGTCGTCTTCTCGACGCGGTCGCCACGCATAACCACTTGGGGGGACACTAAACACTGTTTAAAACGAGAGAATGGAGGAAGAGGACGATGCAACAGATTCCAGCAACTTTAGCCACTTGCCCACGGACAATAATTATTGTCTCGTGCAAGTGCTAATTTCGAACGAACGCCAATTAATTAATTGCAGCACAAGGGAAAGAAGGTCAGCAAGAAGCAGCTGCTGAAGTTCACGATCGACTGCACGATCCCCGTGGACGACCACGTGCTGGACCCTGCCTCGTTCGAGAAGTTCCTGCACGACCGCATTAAGGTCGGAGGCAAGACGGGCGTCCTCGGTGACGCCGTCAAGATCACGCGCGAGAAGACCAAGCTGCTTGTTGTGGCCGCCCCGCCCTTCAGCAAGCGTTACCTCAAGTACCTGACCAAGAAGTACCTGAAGAAGCAGCAGCTGCGCGACTACCTGCACGTCATCGCCTCGGACAAGAACACGTACGAGCTGCGTTACTTCAACATCCACGACGCCGGCAACGCCGACGACGAGGAGGACGACGAGTAAACTGGTCGCTAGTTGCACGATGGCTGTAGTCTAGGGGGCTCAATTGCTCTTTAAGTTGCTGTTCGGTCAATGCAGATTCGTTTCGGCACGGAGAATCTTTTTTATCTATCCATTCATTATTTGCCTTGCAGTTGCTTGTTTAGGTAATGAGAATGGTTATGTTGCGGTGGGAAGGTTTGGGTAAAGTTTTGCATTTTCTGGTCTTTTCTGAGGTAGACTCGGCAAATGAACAGCGTAGCGTCTACTCAACATGTACTCCATTTTCGCAAAGCATTACTGTAGCGAGGCGAGTGGGGGCCGATCGATCGTTACATCCGACGCACCAGCGCTGCGTTGATGGCCTCAATCCACTTCTTTGACCCGTTGACGAGGTCGTTCAGATGGTACACTCGGTTTGGCTGTGGAGAAACAAAACAGGCAATCACATCAGTCAGTCTCTGGTCAAGCTCGGATGGGAGAAAGAAATTGCAGACGGATCGCTTACCGTCACGACGTCAAAGGCAGTTGCGCTCTTTGAATTCACGTAGAGGTTGTCGGACCACGGGATTTCTCCCTTTTGCTTCATTCTAATGGGGTCAATGTAGATCAAACGGGGCTTCGACGTCAGAATCAACTGCAAAAATAAAAACACAAAGGAGAACAAACTCTTAGTATCCACACATAAAGTCGCGGTTTGACAACACAAAGACGCACTTGTCGCTTCTTGGAGAAGAGGCCCTTGCGCTTGCTAATGAGACCGCCCATCTTAATCAGCTCGTCATCCAGAAGGAATCGGTTCCAGAGCGAGCTCGTACGCCGCATTGCAGTCGGTATTGCTGCCTTCTGGCGGGCCACTTCAACTACGTTAACGTGCTCCGCCCTGCAGAATCACAAGACAGAACCAGGCGCGTGTGAGCATCATAAGTTCTTCAAGCCTTCATGACATGACACAGCACGGGACGCACGGAGAAGGCGGCGGATCCAGCGCAAGTCCCGAAGAGACCTGCAGCTCCGTCGCGACACCGGCAAACAGCCAGTCCTCGGTAGCACCATCCTACAAATATCAACAGTATACGCGTCACTAACGTGCATGCTTCCCTGTATCGTACGAGGTGAACTTACGTATTCAGTAGGTGGCAGCCGGCCGATCTCCGGTACGTATGGCGGCTGATTGTATCCAACCGATTCCCAGTCCACGCCTTCGAAGAACGGATGCGACTTCAGCGCGATGTATCCGTTTCCTTCCTCATCTGATCCAGCACCAAGACGCTCATTCGGCTCCTGCAGAAGAATGCGGTCGATCAGATCCTTCGCGACGGGCGGGAATCCAGGCGGGTACGCAAAGTCCTCGGCGGGGTGGTTCAAAATCTGCTGGAAAGTGAGGTACTCGTTCTCGGCGCGGAACATGGGTCGGCCCACAAGCATCTGGAACACCATGCACGCCATCGCCCACAAGTCGCAACCGCGAGACGCTTCCTGGTCCCGCAGCACTTCGGGCGACACGTACTCCGCTGTGCCGCAGAACGTGTTGTGACGGCTCTCCTCCGTCTCGTCCTTGGCTGTGCCAAAATCGGTCACCTTGAGGTGGCCGTCATCGCTAAGAAGAATGTTTTCGGGCTTGAGGTCGCGGTGGATCACGCCGTTCTTGTGCAAATACTCGAGCGCCACCACCACCTCTGCAATGTAGAACCGCGTAAGCTCCAGCGAGCACGCGCGGTCCGTGTATCCCGCGGCAGCCTGCAGCTTCTGGTGCTTACTACCCTCCCACATCAACACATTCAGTCCAGTTAGAGATCGGTTTTCTTCGATAATATACGCTTCAACTCCGTGACCACACGACGTCAATGACGACGTCAATGAACACGAACAGCAACGTACGTGATCACGTCAAGCAGCTCGCCGCCGCGGCACAGCTCCATCACCATGTACAAGTAGCTGTTGTCCTGCACAATCCCATATCACCACAATTATCAATATTACTAAAAAGAAAAATAAATATTTGCAACAACATGGCAACATTTGCGTACCTGGAAGGTGAAGAAGAGTTTGACGACGCGGTCGTGCGAGATCTTGGAGAAGACCTTGCGCTCCATCATGACGAACTTGACCTTCTTCTCCTTGCGGATGAAGCGCTTCTCCATGATCTTGACCGCGTACTCCACACTCGTGTCCTTCATGCGCGCGTGCACCACCTACAAATACACACAACTGCAACGTCAGCACCTCCTCCCTCCTCTCTAAACGTCTCTATCCACTGCACGTACGCGGGCGTAGGCGCCTTCGCCCAGCGTGGCGCCGAACATGAAGTCGGCGGGCGACGGCTTCTTGCTGCTGTGCGCGCGGACGGGCGACGCGCCATCCGCCGAGCCTAATAACATAGAGAGAAGGGGGTGAGTGGACAGTAGGAGGGGACAGTAGGGCGACTACGCGAGCGCGCGCACCGGGGGGCGTGGGGGCTTGCATCTCGTCCAGAGCGCGACGAGGGGAATGCAATGCAGTCGACGACGAGCGGAGCTGCTCGATTCTCTCCCCCTCCTCCTCTGGTCTCAAACACTGGCTGTTGATGTGTCGTACGTAGTTTATGTAGGGCAAGGGTTCTGGAAGATCGGCGATTTTTGGCGGATATTTCGGGCTATGTACCACTGTGTACCGCAAGACAGAGACGCCGCGAAAATACACCGCCGTCGTGGTGCCGTCGAGGTAGTATACTGGTGGGGGTACAGTACTGTAAAGAGTGAGCGGGGCTTTGCTGTTCCTGGGCCAGTCGTTTGGAGGAGGAGCGCAGGAGAATCTGATGCGAAATCTATTTCGCACCCATGGCGGATTCACTAATTGATATAAAAAATAGAATACAGGCTGTGTCGCGGCTGGATCTGCTTGAAGTGTAGCAAGGGAACTGTTTCAATGGGATATCAAAATACAAAGGTGACTTGCCACTTCTAATATTTAGATTTTCCGCTAGATTTTTGGCCCTTTGAGAAGTGATATCTGCACTTCAACTTCGCGGTACGACGGCGCGCAATGCACGCTTGCTTGCCCATAATCGTGGGCAGGATGAGTACATGTACGTAAAACTGGACTGCACATTGTAGGTAAGTGGCGAGGTGTGTCGAGAACTGTCGTTGTCTGTCGTCGCGGGTCGTGTTCGCCGACGCGACCATCACTCGGAGGCATTACCGGTAAATGCCTCCAACAAATTTTGTTGGTGCAGTTTTCTCTCTGTAATACGAGTCCCTTTGAAACAAAAGTATCATTACGGTCGTTTTTAGGATTTTTGCTGTGGGCGTTTAAAGACGGGAGGTTGAGTGCGCTAGTGTCGTGAAGCTGCTGCTTCGACATTTTGCGGTTGGGGTTCTCAGTAGTATTAGATGCCATCCTCCCACTCATGACGCTCGATCTTGCTCACGAAGCGGTTGCCGCCACTGTACATGTGTAAAGAAAATATACAAGTCAGCATACGTTGGCACCAACGCAGACACACATCGAGCCCATTAATGCGTACATGTCCTCTCTCGAAATGCGCCAATAGTATTCGGGACGAGTGCCGTCTAGCGTCTGCGTGCGGCTGAGCATCTGCACGAACTCCTCGTCGTGAGTGATGCAGACAAGCTGGAAGTTTTGTTGCTGCGAGCGCGCGGTCAAGATGCTGCATTAAGTGGACGCAAAAGAGTTAGACCACAAGGCAATACATTGCAGCCATTCGGAGTACGTACTCTGTGATCGCCTGCGCAAGGCCGAACTTGTTTTCAGTATCGAGATTTGTTGTGGGTTCGTCCAGTGCCAAGATGCCGCAGTTCAAACAGAAGGTTTCGGCTAGAGCCAAACGGATGACCAGAGCTGCCAGGACTTTTTGCCCGGCACTGCAGCGGCCACGCATATCAATAGTTGCTCCGGCCTTCTTCATAACGACGCGGTAGTCGTACGAGCGCGCAGCCTTTGCAGCCACACCCTGATCTTGCCCACTCACTAGCTCAATTGTGTCAATATCTTGTCCCTTGTACGTGATCTGCCACAGCGAACGAATGATCGTGTTGATCTCCTCCACCTTCTTCGAGTGATACTGCAACAGGGATTCGTCTAGAGCCTTGAAATAACGGTCCAGGTCTGCCACAGCCATCTGCGTTGTTTCGAACTGAATCAACTTGTGTCGGTACTTCTCTTCGACGTCCTTCAAATTCGGCACGCGGAGCTCGACCTTATTCTCGCGAATCTGCGCCATCAACTGCTGTTTCTTTCCTGTCACTACAGCGCGTGACTCTTTTGCAGCAATCAATTCCGTGTTGGCTGACTCAATTCGGTCATTTACATCATCCAGGGTTGGCAAATTCCCGACATGAGCCTTAAGATCTTCCACCTCAGCGCGCATCTCCTCCAGCTCCTTTTGAAGCGCACGGTAGTCCAAGTTGTCCTGGATGTGTCGCTTGACGATTTCATTCTCGCTGAGATTATTCTCCACACTCTTTATCTGGGATGCTAGGTCCGCTAGTGATTGGTTAGCTGTATCCTCTCGCTGCTTGGTATGCGCAATATTGTCACTTAGTGTTTGAACCTCCCGTTCCAATTTCTCCAGCTCTCCACGTTGGACATGTTTGCATTTATCACTGAACACACGGAAATCGCCTTGCCTCTCTTGAAGCTCTGCCCGTTCGGCCCGCATCTGTTTTCTTGCCGCATCACGGTGTGCCTCACGCTCAGTCGTTTTCGAGTGAGCTTCACGTTCCAGTTCGGGTTCAGACTTCTTCAACTTGGAGCAGGCATCCTTCAAAACCTTTTCTTGTTCGCGCAGCCTATTTTGCTCTTTGACGGCATCGTCGTATTCTTTTCGCTGGGTTTCCATCCGGAGTTTCTCTTCCCTCCGGTTGTGCAGGTCATTTTGCAACTGCTGCAGCATCTCGTTAATGTGATCCAGCTCTCGCTGCTTGCGTTGAACCTGGCGATTCAGTTCCTGAAGCTCCGCCTGCTTTGCATCTTTCTCTGCTTCGACATCGGACAGCGATCGACCGCCCATTCCTTGACTTGCCTTCATGCGCTCCTCCTCTCGCGTAATAATCGCATCGGACGCATGTAGCTCGTCGGCAGTTTTGCGCAACATATCAAGCTCAGCCTTTGCTACTCTTGCATCCTCAAATTTATCCTGCATCAACTCAAGTGTTGTTTTCTTGTCCAGGACGTCGTTTTCCAGCGCTTTCTGGGCCGCATAAATCTCCTCCAGTTCGTTTACCTTTTGAGGGACCGTGGTCTCCAGCTCCAGCCACTTACGCCAGCTCGGCATCTTCTGCTTAATCCCCGTTAGCGTTTGGAGCGTCGACTTCTCCAGATCTTCGGCTTTCTTGATTTTGTCAGCAACTTTCCCGTCGTCCGTCTTATCACTCAAAATGGTTTCGAAAGCCTGCTCTTCCTCCGGGGTCATGTCGCGTTCGCACAGCGGACAGCAGTGGTCTTTGATTCCCTTCTTCTTGTAAATGTTGAGAAACATAACCATGTTCTTTCGACGGACAACCTTGTCTTTGGCATCCGCGTATGCCTGCTCTGCTTCCTTCACCCCGAGCTCAGCATTCCTCAGGTCTTCGCCGGGAATAACCTTGTCCAGGAGCGCTTTCAACCCAGTCATGTGCTGTCTCTCCAGCTCATTTTTCTTCTGACGCAAGGAGTCCAACTCCTTCTCGGCAAGCTTGGAGGATGTGGTATTTTCCATCAGACGCTTCTCCGCTGCCGCTAGCTCAATCCTCTTCGTATCACAGCTACGCTTGCGCTCGACAATAAGGGTGTCAATGCGACCAACCGCCGACGCAAGTGAGCTTCGGTCTGTTGGCTTTTCACCGCCCTCAAGGATTTCCTCAAAATCTGCCACCTTCTCGCCCAGGGTGACCTGAAAGGCTTCTTTCTTTTTGAGGTAATCGCTGCGCTTGAACTCGAGCTCGGAGTTTTTGTGCGCATAAAGGCGTAGCTGGCTAATTTGCTGCCCCAACTCGTCGATCACGTTGTTGATATCGTTAATCTGTCGGTTAAAGCCTTGGATCTCGTTCTTTAAAGCCATAACGTCATTCTTTTGCTTGTAGTCTTCCAACGTTTTCTCCGCTTCGGAGACTTGAGTACTCATCTCCTCTGCCTCTCGCTGGGAGTGGAGACCAGCGCCACCCAGATCTCTCAATCGATTCGCGACGACCCTTTTCTCCTGGTTCAGTGTCTCGAGGCTGCGGGATTTGGCATTCAACTCGTCTCGCAGATGCTTCACCTGCGAGGTGAGCTCAGACAGCTCCGTGGTCAACTTGTCATCCTCCTGTCTCTGCTTCGTGTCCAGACTGTTCACCGCTTCCTGCTTGTCCTTGACAACATTCCTAAACTCCGCTACAAACGCAGCGACATCATCCTGCTGCGACGACAACGGCTGCAAGTGGAAGCGGTACTTCGTGCCGAGCTTTGCAGCCAAGTCAATCAAGTCGGCGACCATCTTCTGGTACATATCAATGTTCGTCTCCGCGCGTGCTTTGGCGTCCCGCAGCGCGACGTACTCGTCCTTGGCCTTCTTCTGCTCCATCTGCAGCTGCATCTCCTTCTCCCGCAGCTTATCAAACGCTCTGCGGTGCTCGTCAATGGTAGCGTCATAGTTAGTCAACAAACTCATCAGCTCGTCATCCGAGTCGCTCATGATCTTCTCAATCCTCGCGTACGCACTGCGCGCGCTGCGCTCCTTGGCCTGCACGTCGTCCTGTCGTCTCTGCAGCTGGTCACACAGTCTCCTCACCTCCTCCTTCAGCTGCTGCAGCTCCTTGAGCGGCAGTTCCGCCTGTGCGATCCTCTCATCGGCCCTCTGCGCCTCCTCCGCGGCCTGCCGGAGCTTGTCCTGGGCCAGCTCGATCTTCTCGCGGATGCCTTCGGCCGTGCGGACGCCCACGGAGAGCACGTCCAGGTCCCTCTTGTGGTCCTTGGCGTCGTCCAGTCGCGCCTTCTTGAGCTTGCGGATGGCCTCCAGCGCCTTCGTGTACCTGGCGGACTCGAAGATGTTGTCGAACTTCTTCTTGAGCTCCGCGCCCTCCTTCAGGGGCCAGTTGGACTCCTCCTGATGGCAGAAGACCACGCTCTCGAGGATGGCCTTGGACACGCCCAGCATGTCCGGGATGTGCTGGTCCAGCTCGCCGCACTTGTGGCTCAGCGACACCTTCTCGCCCAGCTCGTTGAGCACGCGCACGACGCCGTCCAGCGCCTTGAACGTCAGGCTCTTCTTCGTCTGCCGCACCTGGAACGAGCGCTGCACCACCATGGGCTGGCCCGCGCGGTTGCGGAAGCGCAGGCGCACGCTGGCCTTCACCTCGTTCGTGCCCGCGATCTTGGGGTCGTGCACGAGGCTCTGGCCGCTGCGCGCGCCCGGCGGCAGGCCCCCCGTGCACGCCAGCTTGAGGCACTCGATCACCGTCGTCTTGCCGCAGCCGTTGTCGCCCAGCAGCACCGTCAGCGGGTGGTAGAACTCCACCACCTCCTCGCGGTTCGGGCTGAAGCTGCGGATGCCGCGGATCGACAGCTTCTCGATGCTCGACATGGCCGGCGGCGGATTGGCAAATGGATAGTGGAGCCAAGTCAAGGCGAAGTGATGGTAACGGAAACATCGGACTTAGACGGGAGATCTGTGACGTGTGAGGAAGGGGGCGGCGGCAACTTCAAGTTGCTGTGAACTTCAGCAACTTGAAGTTGCCCCGGTGAAGACCTGCGTAGATCCGCGCAACTGCGCTACGACAGCTCGAAAGTGTATTGCATGATCGGCGATCATTGATCGGTACTGTATCCCTCTGTGCCCGGTCACTGCAGTACACCATGCACATGAGGTGGTTTCTTGTGGTGTGCAGACAGATTCTAGCGTAAAGTCCGCTACCGGTAGCACGTCATTTCCAACAAAGCATTCGCTATTAGCCGCCATCTTGGTTAATCATCTAACGAAATCTTCTACCTAGCACTCCAGCGAGCACCCACTTATTTACTCGTCTTCGCATCAAGCTTCTTCTTCAACTGAAGCTGCACGTCGAGGTTGCTGCTCTGCTTGAGCAGCTCACGAACCGCCATGGTCGCGTATGAGGACGGGCCCAACTGGAACTCGAGGCACAGGGCACGGAACTTGCCATCGGGGACGGAGGCTTGGGCAGCGCGGCCTGCGAGACGGTCGACGTCCGTTTCCAACAGCGGCACTGTTGGGTCGTTAAACCGTTTGAGTGCATGCTTCACGTCCACAGGCTTCCGGAGAACGTGGCGGTAGGAGCCTGGAAGATGATACTCGGAGTTGGTTGCGCGCTCCAGAGCTTGGAAGTCCACGCCATCGGCCTTCATGATCTCTTCGTAACGCTGCTTCAGCGCGTTCTCGGGATACGCGATGCTGTATCCTGGCAGCGGAAGGACAACGTCATAGATGCTGTACTTGCTCAAGTTCTCTGCGGTGACAACGGTGACATTTGCATCAGGGCGCGAGGCCTCAGTGGATGTGCGGGGCTTCTTGTTAGCGGGGGCAGCTTCCTCATCTGAACCACCGTTCTCGCTGTCATCAACATACTCCTCGTTCATCTTGTCATGTGGAATCACGAGATCTCCCACCACAGGCGCTTCCCTCGAGAGCTCCGTCAAGCGCTCGCTGGCGACAGTGTTCCAGACGTAGCTCTGGTACGCGTGCGTGTACATCATACGGAGGTGACGCGGGATGCTCTGGATGGCAGTGGCGTACGCTGTCAGACCATGCGCGCGGAGTCCTTGCAGCACAGCCCGCTCAGCGATCAAATACGGAGGCAGTGATTTCAGCGCAGCACCAACATCCTGGTCGTCCTGGAAGGCCTGGCGGGCTTCGCGAATCTTGCTTGCATCGCCCTCTTGCGGGGACAGCAGCAAGTCGACCACACGCTTGTGGTCGCGCTGCAGGATAGCGCGTCCGATTTCGTGGGTGGCGATGGCTTTGGTGCCGAAACGCTGCAGTCCAAAGTAGTTGATGAAGCCGTGCTCGCTCCAGCTCCTGACCGCTTCGTGGATCTTGTCGTCCGAAATGGTTGCATCGTCGGGCAGATCGCGAATGGCAAGCGAGAAGCGGTTGCCGCGCAGGTCACCGAGGTTCAAACGCTCGGACACATACTTTGCGTTACCCACGAGGAAGTTGAACGAGTCGAGGTCGCGCCCGGCGCGGTTGAGCGTCTCCAGCTTCTCCTTCGATCCACGGTACACCGTGCAGAGCTGCGTCGTGATGCCGCGCTTGTCCTTCGTACCCGCGTACGTAAAGCTGGCCACGTTCGCGTTCATGGCCTTTGCCAGCTGCATCATGACGCTGTTGGTCTCCATGTTGCGCTTGTAGAGCGCGAACTGCAAGTAGTCGGGGCGGTTCTTGGGCCACGGCGCGCGCGCGTTGTTTCCGCCACGCTGATCCATGTCCTTCCGCTTCCTTCCCCCGACCATCACGCGCCGGAGCCTGATCACCGACACGCCGTCACTGTTGGTCGTCGTGTCCGACACGACAATGCCGCTGCCAAACTTGCGCACTACGTCGTGCACAGCCGCGCGCGTGTCCTTGGCCTCAATGGGCGGGAAGAAGAAGGCCGTCTCCGCCTCCTTCTTCTCATCCGACGTCTTCTCCGCCTCCACCTTCTCGCCCGCCGCCTTGTTCTTGTTGATGTTGTTCACAAGCCTCTTGGCCTCCTCCTCCTTCACCTGCGCGGCCACCAGCTTGAGCATGAACGCGTGCAGTTTGTCGGCCGTCTCGTCCCCGCAGACGTCGGCAACAGCCGCTCGGAGCTTCTGCACGTCCTCCGTCTCCTGCTTGAGCGCCCGTGCCCTCTTGTTGGCGTTGAACATGCCCAGCAGCCTGCCGGCCAGCTTGCCCACCAGCGTGTGCACGGGGTCGGGGATGTCCATCTTGTCGTTGGCCGCGTCGTTCAGCAGCGCGAAGACCTTGTGCTTGAACACTTGGCTCACCTTCTCCGGCTTGGCGGCGGGGGCGAAGCGCTGCACGTCCGATAGCTCCACCGTACGCCCGTCCAGCGCCACCTCGCGCACCACGAAGTCCGAGTAGCGCTGCTTGGTGGCCCCGTGGAAGCCGCCTACCTCCGGCCTCAGGAAGCGGCGGATGCCCACCACGGACTCGTCCACGCTGCACGGGGTGCCGTCGTTGTAGCCCGCGGCGCGGAAGTCCGGGCCGTCGTAGCGTCCGCCGCGTCCACCACCACGTCCACCACCACGTCCACCACCGCGTCCACCTCCACGCCCACCACGACGACCGCCGCCGCGAGACGAATAACGCGCAGATCCCCGACCCATCGTAGACTGCCGCAGAGCACTGAGCACCGGTCGAACGAGCGTCGTCGTTGCTTGATGGGGCTCCTCCTTGGTGGTGGAGCAGCTATTCAGACGGATTGATCCGAGTTTTGACTGGCTGACCCGGTAGGACATCTATTTTTTTAGATCGTCTAAATATCATCCATTTTTTTAGAATGATAAAAATCACCTTGAGGTTTGTATATGCTTACCGGTTCCTTACCGGTATACCGGTACCATAAGGTTCTATTTCTAAACGGAATCTCATTTTTAAAAGTGCCCTTTTAAAAAAAGGGTTCATTCTCACACGTCACAGTTTTGTTTTCGACGGCTTCATGATGTGGTCCTCGATGCTGCTCGGCGGGGCGATGGCGACCGGCGCGTGGCTGCTGCTGCGTCCGTTGGTGTTGTATCGTGGCAGTAGCGGACTCTCCGATGTCCCTACGCTGTCACTGCTGCGATTCGGCTGGCAGGTTCAGCTGCAGTCCCTGGTGTTGTGGCTCTCCTGGGTCTCGCGCAGTATCCCGGCGATCCCAGACGTCGATCAATTGCCCGGTGGAGTGCTACGCGTGCTGGGGGGCAACCCCAGCCGCATGACGCTGGGAGGCACCAACGTGTACGTGGTGGGGAATGGCCCCACGCGGCTGTTGGTCGACTCCAGCGACGGCAATGGGGTTTTCGTTCAGAGGCTGCTGGAAGTGTGCGAGCGTCATGGGGTGCACGATATCTCGGATTTACTGGTAACACACGGCCATCTAGACCACATCGGGGGACTGCTGGAGCTGAAGACGAGGTTCCCCACCTTGAAGGTGTGGAAGTATCTGCCTGAGGAAGGTGAAGGGGACGGAGATCGGAGACTGAGATTGAGCAACGAGGAGAGTCGACGCCTCGGTATTCAACCGCTGAAAGATGGACAGGAGTTTCAGGTGCCGGGTACGACGGGAGTCTTGAGGACGGTGTACACGCCAGGACACTGCAACGATCATGTTTGCTTCCTGCTGGAGGGACTTGGCGCCCCCGTGTTGTTCTCGGGAGACTGCGTCTTGGGCTTTGGTAGCTGCGTGTTTGACTCGCTGGCGGATCTTATGAGGTCACTGATCAAGTTGAAGGCTTGTGGTGCTGCGACGATTTACCCGGGGCATGGCCCGGTTGTGAATGATGCACCTGGCAAGATCTTCGAGTACATAACGCACCGCCAGCAGCGCGAGGAAGAGGTGCTGGGAGTGCTAAAAAAGCACAGCGATCGCCAGGAAGGGCTGTCAACGTCGGAAATCGTGGATGAAGTTTATGAGCCACTTCCGTTCCTCCTGCAGCTCTCCGCGAGGAAGGCCGTCGACAAGCACCTGCAAAAACTCCTCACTGAGCACCGAGCCCGGCAGATTCGCCGAGCGGGCTGGTTCCAGTCCGCCACGTACAGTTTGAGCTAAGTTGGCAGTTGGTCGCCATGGAAACACAGGCATCACGAAGTGGTTTTTGTGGTGAGATTTGGCTTATAGTGATGGCAGCTCTGACGAGCAAAATAAATGACGCATGGAACCTGGCTTTCTACTTGACCAACGCATATGAACAACCGCGGAACGTGTCCAGCTTCCACGCAGGATCTGGCTCAGCTCAGGGGCGGGTGCTGCTGAGTTGGCGTGCCAGCTTGAGGTTGTCTTGGATCTGCTGTCGGGACTGCTCGGCGATGAGGTTCATTTTGATGATTTGCACCATTAGCGAGTCCGTTGATGCGTCTATACTGCTGCGCTCATACGACACGGGGCTGTTCAAGTTCCCGCCGTACGGACCGGCACTGGGAATTGACCGGGTCCGGGTCAACGGCGTCTCCGAGTCACGCCCCCTGTAGTAGTTGTCTTCGGGGCTGGGTGGCGGTGAGCGGCTGTGGCGGCGTTGAACGTAGGTATCCATGCTGCGACTGCTCTTCTTCGGCACAGGACCATCGTAGATAGTCACCGCAGGCATCGACGACGATACGTAAGTGTTGTGCGTCGGCTGTCCGGGGTGTTTCGGAAGAGGAGCAGCAGCTCCTCCGGACTGCGTATAATAGTGAACTTCCTCGTGGTGGTTCATTCCAATTTGAGGCTGCGGGAGTGCACGGAACGAGCCGCCGCTGCTGCTGTGGCTGCTTGTCACGGATGTTGTCTTACCACGGAAACGGTCTTCGTCCAGCCCCTCACCGCTATCGTCCGTGAGCCGACTCGTTGCTCTGCCGCGCGAGCTCATGAAGCTGTTCTCCGAGCTGTCCGGGCCGGTCAGGGACGCGGCGGCGTATTCGACGAGGTTTTGCACGCCCTCCGGAGCTCGCAGATCCACCTGGTGAATCAACCGGATACACTTCTTGCAGAACAGCTCGTGGTGCGGCACGCGGAAGTCGTGGAAACTGAGCACGCGTACTTTGGCGACGCAGCTGGAACACGTGAGACGGTGGCAAACGGCGCACTGTTTCGACGAGCTCAGGAAGCCGGAGGCCTTGGCATGGCACACCTCGCACTTCTTGTGCGTGATGAAGGGACGCACTGTGTGCTTGCCCGCCTCCACAAGCGCCGTGGCGACGACAGCGTGGGCCACGGGCATCGCCTGCTCGATGCGCAGCCACAGCTCGGCCGACTTGATGTCCGCCACCCAGTCCGCGACTTTCCCTCCGGCGTCGTTCTTGGCGCGCATGTAGACCTTGACACCCCCGCTCTTGTTGCGCTTGTAGAGGTAGCAGATGGAGAACTTGGCGCGCACGCACTCGTTGAAGGTCGGACACGTGGGCAGCTCCACGGACTCGGTGAGCGTGTAGCCGATCTCCTTGCCGTTGCGGTCGCGCGTCATGCCGACCTGCTCGTACCAGCAGACGTCGCGGTTCTTGACGAGGCCCTTTCCGGGCGACTCGACCGTCATCCACTTGAAGCACGACAGGAAAAAAGGGTCCTCCGGGCTGCGCTTCTTGATGACGCCCAGCACGGCGCAGTCCACGATGTCGTCGCGGTAGACGCCCGAGATGCGGCGGAAGTCGGGCGTGTTGTCGGCGTAGCGGCCCACGACCACCTCGTCCAGCGTGCCGTCGATGCGCCCCGTGCAGAGGTACTTGTAGTCGCTGTCGTCCTTGAGCTTGCGCCGCCGGTAGACCGTCAGGTCGCGCCGCTGCTTGATGGGCTTCCACTTGCGCTCGCGCGTCTCCTGCGTGTCGAACTGCTCGCGGTGGTACGCGTCGATGGTCTGCTGCAGCAGCGAGTCCCCCCACTGGAGGAAGGACTGCGCCTCCTGCTTGCTCAGGCGCAGCGGGGGGAAGAAGTCCAGCGGCAGCGGGAACATCATGGCGTCTGCGGCCTAGCGGAGCTGCTCGGAACTGACGGGCTCATCAAAAGCAGCTTTTTTTCGAGCGGACGATTGGGGGTGACGCAACAAGAGCAGGTCGGGATAGACAGCGCAGTATACGGGGAGATAGTGACGGGCAAAAAGTTACAGTTGGACACCATTGGAACGTAATGGTTGTGAGGAGCCAAGTGTACTGGAATTTGTATGCCGGGATAAGTAGACTTGCAGCTGGGAGGTTGGTAATGCCCAACAACGGACTCGCTCCATGCAACGCCGGACGCGTGCATGTAGCTGAGCTGTGCTCGCGTAAATGGACGCTGGGATCATTGCCCCGGTGTAGAGCGAATCCAGGGGGAGTCTGTTAAACGCGCACAACGCGTACAGTACATGAAGCCTGCTCGCTGCTTGGAGCTTACGCGTGGCCACCTGGTGTGCATCCTGGAGGAGCTGCTCACGGAGGCATCCGCGGCGCGGACCGCGCGTCGCTGAGCTTTCGGCGTGGTCGACACGAAGAGCAAAATGCCATACCGGTATATACCCAGGTACTGTACAACTTCAAGACTTTCATTCGAGGGACTTTGCAAGATATGCACCGCAAAACAGAAACCAGAGTTTGCAAGCGTGCCGAAAAAGTTTCGTCACGAACGAGGGGGCTCAGTTGGCGAGCAGAGGCTGAGATTGCCTGAGTTGGCGACAAGATCCCTTCCGGCTGGCGCGGAGCTCCTGGGGCACTTCGTTCTCGCCCGCGTTTCCCCTACAAAAAGGCGCCTGGGGCACGTGACGTGGATGCCAAGCGCCGCTAATACCCCGGAGCATGACGGCAGCCTGAGTGGATAGGCCGCAAGCGAGTACTGTACACAAAGTGATCTTATCGTGGACCGATGTCCATCTAACTTGTCGAAAGCTTCGACTGCGACGAGGAACTCGCAACTGCATGGTGATCTTCGAGCGGCGTATCCTACCGTACAGTATTAATACCAGAGCTGAGTCACCCTTGTTGCTCAGCAAGCGAGTGCCAGACTGGCACTGCCAGTAAGCATCGCTTGCAGGCGTCCATGCCTGTCTGACGAAAGCGAGGAGGATACATTGCGGCTGCAAAATAAATCTTGTAGAGGCGCCTTCGAGTTGCAAATCCTTGGCATGGCGTCATTATTGCCCCTCCATCGCTGCCTCGGCTTCTTCGCCGCTTTGGTTCACCGTCTCAGGGTTCTTCTAAGCGCCGGGATGTAGCGTTTCTTGCTGGATACTGCTAAGCGCCTCTAAAGTGGTCCATCTATTGATGGAACTCCAGTGCAATGCAATTTCCCGGCAAGTGTGTGGCTGCGCATGAGCGCATGATCGATAACTTATCGTCGACGAGGGCTTCGCGAGGAGAGGTCTCGAAGACGAAAGTCCACGCATAATGCTGAAAGCGGCCACTACATTGTTTCCACCGCTGAATGACACGAGATTAATCCTTGAATCAATCGTCTGCATCAACTGTGCGAACGCGCTAAAAGGCTGCTCGGGCAGAATTAAGGACGTGCCTACTCCCCAGGACACCTTATTTCGTTAACCTTATTTCGTTAAGCTTACCTGTTGTAAACCGTTATTGACTCGGATAACGTTAGTTTCCAGGGCTACTTCATGAATGGCACTGCTACATGCTATCGAAAACGAGCTGACTACGAACGACCAAGGGCGAGCACGATCGCTTTTTGCCAGTTGGTCACAACCAACTTGGTGGTCTCGACTAAGATGGTTGAGACTCTGGTTGCCCTTCGCAACCAATTCCGGTGAGTGTAGTGTGGTGCTTGTCTACTCCTTTTCTCTCAAGCACCACCGCACAGTACCGCAGCAGCAGAACACCCACGCCAGTGTTGGTTTTTTACATGCCTTTTTACTTTATTTAAGTGGAAACCCCTGTAAAAAAGTAAAAAGTCGATTTAATAAAGTGGAAATAGGCGGCATATCTCAGACCTCTCATCGGTACACTGTACCGGTGCGGCGTAAGTCCACCTGCATCTCGAACATGGTGATGCTGCCCGCCACGAGAAACTGTGGCTGGATGGAGTTCTTCAACATCTAATACACCAACGGCGTCAAGTTCCACCGCTGAATCGACTTCGAGGCCATTACCGGCCTCGTGCATGGGCTCGGCTACTGGGTCTACTGGGTCATGCACCAACTACGAGCTACTGGGTCTGCTGGGTCCTCCCATGCACCAACTACGAGCTACTGGGTCTACTGGTTCTCCCCGTGCGCCAACTCGAGTTGGCGCAAGGGGAGACCCAGTAACCAAGCATGTGCACGAGGCACAGAGACGGAATTCATCTCTGTGCTTCCCTCGTGCTCATGATCCCGACGTCGTTCCCTATTATCCGTCGCAAGGCGTATCCAATACGAGTGGCTCAACATCTCGGACTGAGTACTTTTTGTCATCGCTATGCTGTTCTTGAGAGATGTTGTTGCTGGCTGCACTGCCTGCAGCAGGGGATTTCACCTGCCAGTGTGGTTGAAGTGGGATCCATGTATTTTTACGTCAACAAAGTAAAAACCCTTTGTAAAAATGTTTTAAAGCGTGTAGAAATCCCTTTTTACATGCAAATGTAAAAATGTAAAAACAAAAATGCCAACACTGCCCACGCGGCAACGTCCATGCAAAAAAGCCAGCGACGTTGAAATCGCTTTTGCGTGGTGCCACACTGTGTGGGCCACACAACTGGCGCGGGTTTGTCGCATAGAGACGTCCAATCCATGTGTACCACACCGGTCTCAAAAACATGTTCAAAAAGCTCCATTCAAAGCGCGCGCACATCGGCAGCAGACACTCCTCCGTCCTGCGTCTCGTGTCGGCGATCTCCTCGGGCGTCACCAGCAGCAGCAGCACCTGCAGCTCCACATCCCCAGTCCTCCCACCCACCCACCCGCTCGGCGCCCCCACCGAGCTTCAGTCCATTCCGTAACGCGCAAGCTACGACCCATGCACGGCGCGTCCAGTCTGGATGGCAGCGAGCCACCGGCCTCCGCGTCGGACGAGGCCAGCGCCGCCGAGCTCAAGTTCGTCACCGAGCGCGCGGACGACTCGGGCGCCGACGCCTTCCCGCAGCACGACGAGTGCGTGGCCATCCTCACCATGAAGTGCGGCGAGCCGCTCATGGCCGTGCGCAAGAAGCTGCACGACGAGATCCCGATCCCGTTCATCCCGGACGAGGGCTTCGGCGTGTTCCAGAGCAAGGTGGAGCGCCACTACAGCAAGCTCGGACCCAACTACGTGCAGGAGCGGCGCGCCATCTACCTCAAGCCGAGCAGCAACGCCACCCAGTCCAAGTACGTGCAGCTCACCAAGGAGAACTTCGACCCGCTGCTGCGCGTGCGCTGGAAGGTGGCGCGCAGCATGAAGGTGGAGCTCAAGTACGAGGTCTTCTGCTACTTTGTGGACATCACCACCAAGAAGGAGAAGAAGAGGCTGAGCATGAAGATGTTCCAACAGCAGCAGCAGCAGCTCACGGACGGCGTAGAGACGATCGTGACCAATGGCACATCTGGTGCCACGGTGTCGCCTAACCCGTCATTCTTGGCGTTTGGCCAGCCGGGATCCGCTGGCTTCCCGTTGATCCAGAGCTACGCGGACATGTCCATTGACGGATCGCTCACGCCCGGCGGTGGTGCTACGAAGGCTGCAATCATTAGGACGGTGGGAAATCACAAGAACGGAGCGCGTGACGATTCCATTCAGACTAGTGACCGTCCTCGGAAGGTTGCGCGCGGGAAGCAGGCGGCGGCTACGACGGCGGCAGCCGAGCAACTGCAGCTGGACGGAACCACCGAGGAATCGGTGTTCCACACGATCCCGTTCCGGATTAATGGATTCGTGGTACCGTTGGAGGTGGACATTATGGCACTCAAACGAAGTCTTGGGTTAATACAGCCGTCCTCCGACGCGCCTGGTGTCAGCGGCAGCCTTGATCCCACTTCGCATTTATAATAGGGTACGCAGCACGGATCACCCCCGCCAGCCAGCGATGACGAACGGCACCGGGGGACTGAAGCAGGAGCAGCAGTAAGTATACATGTAATGCATGGAGGACAATGGGGGCTGCAAAAAGGTAGGCTGTCGGGACTGGCAGAACTAGTACGTAGCAGAAGTTAGGTAGCGGGCAAAGTTCTTTGACCAACAATGAATCAGTCAGTTATTGACGAAACCTGCATGACCGCACCGCCACAATTGGAATATGCATATCGACATACACCAAATATAGGGCTTCGTTCTCCAATCCTGGCGCCGTGGACAACAGAAATTATGATCGTGCTCGCTGCAGAGTGAAAGCACACAACATCCGACGCACTGCAGTCAGTTCATAGTACCACTAAACTTCTACCGGCATCGAGAAGCGGCGATCTTGTCACGGATGCAGCTCGAGCTGAGGGTACTGCTTTCTGTGCGGCGACACGCAAATACATGGAGCTTCGGAAGCCCGCGCTCCACGCGAATGCTGTTAATTTTGGCAGCGCCCGCTAGCGTCTCAGTAGATACGACCATGGCTGCCGGTTCCGGGATCACGATGGCCGGACCGAAAGGGTCTTCAATCGTCACGATGTCCACGTCGAGCTTTGGGTTGAGGAAGGTCAGGTAGGCGCGCACGGCGTCCTTCCTCCTCTCCAACGGTTCCACCAACTCCGCGTGTGACTTCTTCTTCAGCATACTGTCTGCTGTAACACCAACCAAGATGCGTCGTGCGCAGATGCTCACCGCAAGAGACAACAGCTTCTTATGTCCATTGTGCAAGTGGTCGAACGTGCCCCCCAAGATGACCAAGTCGTGCGGCGTCAGGTCTGCGTGCTCGTTCTCAAAGTAATTGACGTCTGCAGCCAGCCTCCTCTCCACATGCATCGCCAGGGGATGGTACGTGACTGCAAACAGCCCGTCGCGCTCAAAGCGCTGCATGTTCAGCCGTTGCACGTCCACGAGCGCGTCCTCTCCAAACACGGCGTTGAGCTCCGGCTGCAGCACCAGCTCCTCCCACGTCTTGCTGTCCGGCGACACGCCCCCGCCCACAATTCTACCAGCAACCCACCCACACAATTAGAGACTACAGGTAGAAGCAGCCCAAGTGCATGTATCAAGCCTACCGGATGTCCAGGAACGATTTGTCCAGTGCGCACACGACGTCCCACGCCATGCCGTAGAGCTCGCTGATGTAGTTGACCACCTCGTGCTTGTCCCTGCCCGACACGAAGATGAACAGCGTCTGTGCCACGAGCTCCGCCGCCTTCTCCAGCAGCACGTCGTTCTTCACCAAGTCCCGGAAGTTCTGCGGCACGTGCATGCGCAGCAGCCCAACGCTCGGGCCGCTCTTCTTCTGCGCGTCCGAGCGACCGGCGGCGCGCTTGTGCAGAGCAGACACCCCCACGATGGCCGCAATGCCAGCGACGACGGCAAGGGCCGTGCTTGCGCCGGAGAGCACTGGAGCCCCCACGACGCCTGGCGGCAGCTTCGGAAGCTGCAGCTTTTTCTCCATCGAGCGGCTACGGTTAAAATGGGCCGAGACCTCTGAATGGGTCAACGTGGGGTGGAAAAGGTGCAGTATTTTGAGCAATTGAGTCATTTTTTGTTGTTGAAGTTTCTATCCATTTTAGTTGAAGTGCATGTGTGTGTGCACACAGTGGCCCCTGCTTGCAGTGCATCGGTGGATCGTGCGAATTCAGCTGCAACTTATGAAAGCAGGGAAATGGAGATGAAATGACTTTCATGTTGACCGCGTGCCAGACGCGTTTCGGCCCCCGCCGGGGCCTCCTCAGTGGCTTTATCAACCGAAAGTGAGAGCTATCTACCAGGCTGATCTACCTTAAAACAACCTCAGCCAGCCATTATTCTACGCTGCTATTCGCTCATCTGCGAGGGTAATTACGTCTCGTCAAAAGTCCAGAGTCGTCGAATTGATAACTCCAACACCCTCCCTCAATGAGAAGAGTGCTGGACCACGAACTTGCTCGTCTTCGCGGAATATGCTTCGCGATCGTCGTACTTCAGAATGTTGCTTTGCATGGATACATCAGGATCTTGGTCTCTGGGTCCTTCACGCATTGATAACTTTGAGCAATCCTGGTGTGGTTGTGGCGCCTTCCTTGAACGATGCTTCTCAACTTTCTTCACTGACCTCAACGGATCATCACTCAGCACCAATCCCCGACTTGCACAGAGTAGGTTCCTACGCAGGCGTCTTCACTCGATTCTTCACGCCGGCCTTTCCGGTCGTGTGTCGGCTCAGCCCACTGCGGATCCCGCTTGGGCTCATAACCTCTGAAAGCAGGGAAATGGAGATGAAATGACTTTCATGTTGACCGCGTGCCAGACGCGTTTCGGCCCCCGCCGGGGCCTCCTCAGTGGCTTTATCAACCGAAAGTGAGAGCTATCTACCAGGCTGATCTACCTTAAAACAACCTCAGCCAGCCATTATTCTACGCTGCTATTCGCTCATCTGCGAGGGTAATTACGTCTCGTCAAAAGTCCAGAGTCGTCGAATTGATAACTCCAACACAACTTCCATTGCTACGTGAAGGTAGACGCGAGCGAGTGCATCCATATCTGGATCGGTTGCCGTGCTGACCCATTCCAGACTGGAATTTACAGTCCGTTCCGCCAAACAGGGGGCATGCTGATTCAAATCGTCTTCAACTTGCTCCAACACGCTGCTTCAACCAGTTTGCAAAACAACCACCATCTTTACTGTTCAGTACATACAGTACTCTGGCATTTTGCACGCGTCGACGCCGATACACCAGCATTTGGTATCAGCACATTTAATACGCTAACTGCATTCTGTAGCCGCGGCTTCCGTCGTTCGAGTCGGAGAGACTTTACGGACCCAGAGTACTAAGTACACAACAAGCAAGCATTGTACAGTACGTGTACATGTAATGCCGCATCTCGGTTCCGGCGCTGCATCGTGATAAGCTTAGTGGCCAAATTCACAGCTACAGTACTGTACTGTAATCACCATGTTGAGCGGAGGGCCGCAGACAAACCGCCTGGTGGTGCCGCGCCGCCGAGCTGTGAACGAATGATCTGCGTGATCGCTGCGGACGGACACTCGGGGATGGCGCCGGAGATGCTCCTAAATAGGCGACGAGGCAGCGGGTGCCTGTGCAAGACGTCCGAGAGGAGCGCCATCTCGAGGTCTGCACCATTTTTGCCTGCGCCTCCAGGGGATCCGATTCGCCCGCGTCGGCATCCGTCACGGTGGCTACCGGGAAGTGAGTCTGTCGAGAGCCGGAGCAATATAATTAGCGAGCCGAGTCTGCTCATCAGCGGAATGGCCAACCACCTAGCGAAATGCAAAGGAGTCAAAGGATATGGGCTCGAAGCGGACTGCAACATCAACGCTTTGCGGCACCGACGCTGCCGGATTTCCGCCGCGGAAACAAAATGCCTGCACCCACTTGCGCGGAGGTTTGGGCAAACCTTTGCCGGTGTTTCGGCGGCGAGAGGCACCACATCGAGGGAACAGCCCGCCCACCTCAGTGATACATTCGGCTTGACGAGGATGTGCCGGCCCGACAGCGCATCCTCCTACCGCGGCACGGAAGCGCTAAACCTCGATCGGACGCGCGTTGGTGCCCGCCTGCCGCCGCGGCCCCCATCCTCGCAGGTCTGGCCGTCAGCCAGCGGCGGTTGTCGATCGGAGATCTCGACCTCGGCGCCGCCAAGTCGGCAGGAAGAAATCGGCGCGCAACGCGGCACTTGCCTAGTCGCGCCTCAATAATCGCGCGTGCATACAAAAAACAAGTCATTTCGCGAAAAGAGCTGGTTTTTCGTTGACGGATAGCGCATCCTTCCGCGGGGATGCGCCTGTGGATGACTGCGACGAGCATGCAGCAGATCTCGCCGCGGCACTCAGCGCCGACTGCTGCTTTCTGTAGTTGCTCGGTGGCGGCGCCACATGCCCCGCAACGAGCTCGTGTGGATAATAAATCTCATGCAACGTTAGTTGTCGGCCGCGGATGTTTATGTAGTTAACCGAGAAAATAGAATCGACACTCGGTATCGCCTCACATTTCTGGATCTTTTCTGCTGTTGCACGGTATCAGCTACGTCAAACAAGAAAAACAAACTTCAGTTTGAGGCGAGTTGCACCCTTTCGGAACCGTATCGACTCGGATCTCCATGCGCTCACGGGCTGCATCTGCTGACATGCCACCGCTATCGCTCACTGCCTCTGCCTTCATGACACGCTGACCTGCGTTCACGTTACAGTACTGTAACCAGTTGCGGGGGTGGGTTACCCACTGGGTAGGCGACCGTCAGCTGGTCAACTCGGGTGGGTTGGTCGGTCGGCTCGGCGAGAGAAGCGGCTCCCTTTATCAGGCCTCGGGTGGTCCATCTCCACGAGGCAAAGACGCGTCAAACGGAGCTGCTCGGCAGACTCACCCTCAGCAATAGAGAGACGGCCTTTCAAGGCTCCTTTTGAGCCCTCGCTGCAATCCGCTCACTCTCCAATTCGCCGTCGAAGCCGCAGTGGGCACACTCCAATTCTTCCAATCCACTCGAAGCTGCGTCGCTACCATGGAGGCCCAGCCCACGTTCTTACAAAATATCTTGCGCACCAAGCCGCTGGCCGTCATTAAGGCCGAGGAAGCAGCCGAGGAGCTTCCCCGCCAACTGGGACTCTTCGACTTGGTGTGTATCGGCATTGGCGGCACAGTCGGCAGTGGCGTCTTCTCCACCACGGGCGAGATCATTGCGGGCACGGCCGGCCCCGCCGCCTTCATCAGTTGGGTCATCGCCGGTGTCGTGTGTTGCATCAACGCACTCGCCTACATGGAGTTGGTGACTCGCGTGCCGTCGTCCGGAAGCACCTACGCCTACTCGTTCTACGCGCTGGGCGAGCTGCCGGCCGTGATCGCGGCCTGGCTGCTGACACTGGAGTACGGTATCTCCGGCTCCGGTGTGGCCCGTAGCTGGGCCTCCAAGGTGCAGGATTGGCTCGTGGAGGAGCACCCTGAACACACGTACCAGTGGCTCAACGAGGACTACACGAACCTGCTCGGTGCCGTCATGATGGCGCTGTGTGTGGGTGTGTTGCTCATGGGCGTCCGCTTCGGCAAGTTGTTCGTCAACACCATCACGACCGTCAAGGTGGTGGTCGTGCTGTTCATCATCATTGCGGGCTTCGCCTTCATGGACACCAACAACCTGTCACCGTTCGTGCCGCCTCGCCAGGACTTGGACGGTACCATGGCCTTCGGTACGCAGGGTATCATCACCGGTGCGTCGTCCGCTTTCTTCGGATACATCGGCTTCGACGAGGTCTGCTGTCTGGCCGCGGAGGCCAAGAACCCCAAGAAGGTCATGCCGCTCGCTGTCATCAGCGTGGTGCTCGGCACCATGTTCCTGTCGTGCTTCGCGTCGCTGGTGCTGGCCGGCATGATCCCGTACCTGCAGGCCGAGAGCTTCGGTGCCGGGTTCGACTACCAGGGCCAGAACTGGGCGGCTCAGTTCGTGCGTGCCGGTGAGACCTGCACCATGCCGGTGGTGGTGCTCGTGAGCTTCCTCGCCCAGCCACGCCTCAACTACGCGCTGTCGTGCGACGGCCTGATGCCGCGCATCTTCGCCAAGGTCGACGACAAGGGCAACCTGTTCGCCAACACACTCATCTCGGGCGCCTTCTTCACGGCGGTGGCCTTCGTGGTGCCGTTCGACACGCTCTGGGACATCGTGAGCTTCGGCATCCTGCTGTCCTTCAACATGTCCATGTCGTCGCTGCTCATGGTCCGCATGCGCAAGGACTCGCCGTCGCTGGCCCCGAAGCTCATCGGGCTCCTCGTGGCGTTCGCCTGGCTCGCGGCCTTCTTCTACCAGATCGGCTACTCGAACGAAAGTCACACGTGGTGCCTCGTGCTCGCCATCGTCTTCCTCGTGCTCACAGTCGTCGTGTGCTTCGTCATGTTCTTCAAGTGTCCACAGGAGGCTCAGAGCGGCGAGAACTTCGCGGCCCCGTTCGTGCCGTTCCTCCCCACCATCGCCATCCTGGCCAACTTCTACCTGGCCGCGCAGATCAGCTACACGGGCATCTACACGAGCTGCGCGTGGTTGGCGGCCAGTGTTGTATTTTACTTCTGCTACGGCTACAAACACTCGGCCGGTCGCACAGGTTGGAGCGCACTGATGAGTCTGCCGCGCGACTCCACCATGCGTTCGCCCATGATCTCGGACAAGAAGCAGCTCCAGGAGTAGAGCGTGCCCATCCCTTAATCGTACTCATATACTGTTCTGTTAACCATTTATCATGAAGAGACCCCCCAATACTCTTACTATCAGAGACGTTTGTTATTAATACTACATGTGAAAGACGCCCGAGAGTGCGGATCCTTTGATCACTTCCTGTACTCTCTCATCTCAAACTTGAACAAACGCATAGGCACAAACCACTTCTCACCGCTTGAATTCAAATATCACCATCACAACTTGCAAAACCAGAAGTGCGATCGTTGGTCTCTATTTTTGAGGAGGCTGCAACTTTGTTCGTCCTCCAAGACACAAAAACATTCAGCCCATCTTGTCCAGCCTTGATCTAATGTGTCCAACTGCTTTGCTTGAGAAAGTATATATCTAGCTGGACTCGGTCTTGAGTTTTTTCTTGGCAGGAGATCCGTCCGACTCTGCAGTAGAACCTACTGGTTCCTTTTCAGAGACGTTTGCTGATGCTCCAATGGGCGGGATGTCAAGGATCTTGATCCCTGAGAGAAGGTAGCCGCTACAAGCACTCATGTTCATCTCTGGGTGGGTCCGGCCAGGGAGCACTTGGTTCTCACGCGTCCACGTTTCGTTCAGTTGAAGGTCGATGATGGCGTCCATCTTCTGGAGTGTGGCAAACGTTCTCGTCAACGGCTGGGATGCCAAACATGAATAACACAAGGTCAGTAAATTGTTCCTCTGATCAATTCAGTGGGGGGTTGGAAAAGTGCTTACCTCGAGGAACTCGGAGTAGACCACAAACGGCTTGGAACGGCCCAAGTACGGCAGCAGCGCCATCAACACCTCCTCCGGGTCGTAATTAGCCGCGATAACCAAGCTGTCCGACTTTTCACGAGCCCACTGGCGGATCGTCGACGGCGACTGACGGTTAAGCTTGGTCTCCGTGCGACGCGCCTTCTTCTCGGCGTAGCGCTTCTGCTGCTGAGGCGTGAAATTCTTCGCGCGCTCCGCTGCAAGTTGTTCACGCTCCTCCGGGGTCAATCCATCCCTGGCAACCTTTGGTGGCTCTACCACCTCCTCTTCCTTCTACAACAGCAGCACGTATAAACACAACATATTAGTCAGTCATGCGTCCACGAAAAATTCAGCACCACTCCTAAAAAGCACGTACCAACTCTAGCATCCGCACTTGCTTGAACGGCATGTAGTGGATAGACTCCAACGTACGCTTTTCTGCATATATAAAATAAAGTGAGATAAAAACTCCACCCCGATTGGACAAACAGGTCGCCATCGTACCGAAGTTAAAGCGACGCAGGATATCGGCAGCCGGTTGCTGGCCCTCGTACGGACAAATGATGCGTCCGGATCCGCCCTGCCGCTCCGCGATTGCACCGACCACCAGACCCATGCAAGTGTCCACCACCAGCACCTGACCGCCTGCGAATATGTTGGCGTAGACGAGCATCTGGCCCAGGGAGTCCTCGCGGAGGTTGCAGATCTTGGCCGGGTTCTTCAACCGGTAGGTGCGACACAGCGACTCGGCTGTGCAGCGCAAGAAACGTACGCGCGGCATGTACTTCTGCTGCTTCTTCTTGAGGTATTTCTGCTTCGAGAACTCCGTCTTGGTCTCCCACGTGGAGCTGTTTTCCACCAATTTCTGGATAATTTCTTTGCCGGTCGCGCCTTTCTCGCGGAGCTCGCCAATGTCCGTCTGCTTCAAGGTTTGCGCCGAGTTGGTATCCGCATAGTGGCGGTTGTCTCCATCGGGCACGAAGCTCTCTCCAGTCTCTGCAATCCAGATTAAAATATTGTCAGTGCCTCATGCAAATAAGTATTCTTAATTAACATAAAAAAATGTTGCACCTGGAGCCACCGGGTCAGGGAAGAGGCCGCCGGTCACTTTCACCAGCTTCTTGTTCTGCTCCTCGAAAATGGCGCTAGTGGCAACAAGAAAATAGCATTTCGTCACGTTAGATAAATAAAAACATATCTTCAATAGATACTATGCGCTTAATTACCCGTAGAACGAGCCAACGACAGGCTTTAGGCTTGCCACTTTCTTGCCGACACGAATAGACCTGAGTAAGCACACGCCGTTGAAAGTTCTTCGTCAGTCCCGCAGTTAAGTGGCGCAGAAATAGGTTTGGATGTGTCGCCGTACTCGTCCTTTGTGACGGCCTGGAAGAACATGCGACCGTCGCTCGTCTGGCAGATGACCGTGTCGCCCTCATAGATAACGTAGGGAAGGCGAGGCGCCTTGGCGTCCGCGGCGGGCGTCGTCGTAGCCATGTCGCCGAGCAGCTCCGATAATGCTACAGTCCCTGTTGTCCGAAGCGGCACCAACCGCGTGATTAGCCAATCAGAGCGCGAATTCATTTCAGCCAATCGCCAGCTTTGAAAAACAAATATTTCGGGAATTATTGTGCTTTGCGTCGAAATTGGTCAAAAATGTAGCCATGAATGTTTACTGACGCTAATTGATCAAATAACACCAAACAACGCCGTTGCTTCCCAACTATGACCATACAAACTCCTAATAAAGAACTGTTGCTTCCTCGTCCAGAATCAACGCTTCAGACGGCGCAAAAATCATTTTATAGGGTTAGGGGAAATTCGATACAAACAGCAACATGTCCGTAGGGAGGGGCTACTATTGAGGTGTCGTTTCAATCAGAGTAAGCTCTACTTTTATCTCGTTGATATGAAGATGTCAACACAGCGTTTTACTGTAGCTCTAAATGACAGCGTCGAGCTATCGCTCAAATCAGAGTTGTCAGATCGAGAATTAACCCCAAAACATCTGCTTCTTCTCAGACTCCACAAACTCTTCGAGCGTCGTGCAGGGTCCCTTGCACTCAAAGTCTGCAATCCTCTTTGCCAGCTTGGCGATTGCTTAGCTTCGCTCTTGCTGAGCCTTGTCTTGCCTGAAAGTTGGCCGCACCGAGGCGAGATGCTTCTCCGCTCTTTTACGGTATGTGCGCAACTTGTCTCGAAGAACAACAAAAGTAACTTGAGCATCCGCTTTTTCATGCTGGGGTCTTCGAAGTCGGCGCATTTCGCGGTCGTACTCTGCATCTGACATCGCGTCGAGAACATCTTGGGCCGGATCATCCGTGTCGGCAATCATCTTCGTCTTCAGTTCGCTGAAAGCTCTTGTTGTTTCAAATTTGAAGTCGTAGATGTCTTCCTTGCGACTTCCAAACTTGCCCCTCAGCGACGACAGCATTTCAGGGTGAAGCACGAACATTACTGCTTTGTAGAACTTGGGTCATTTCACCATTGAAGGCCCCAACTCCGTAAAGCTTCTTGCATCGCTCTTTCAAAGCCTTTAGACTGTACGCAAAGAGGTACGGGTCTTGGCTGATACCATGCACGAGACTTGAGCTGGACTCTGGGTGCCACTCTCTTGTTTTTATCGGCTCGACATCAAGAGGCATGTCCCTAATCTTCTCCCTGGCAACTACAAAAAACAAGGTTAGAATTAATAATAAGTATTTGTAGGAACTTCATGTACCCTCCAGTCGGCGAAATCGGTCGTAAGTCTGCTGCTCGAAACGCTTGCAAAGGATTTTGACCTTAATGCGTGCGTACGACTCGCGGTTGATGACCTTGCGCGTCTTAGGCGGCTTCTTCTTGCCACATACCTGGCGGTGCTTCGCCATATTTGACTTGGACACCATCTTGCTGCAGGAGGCGCACTTGCCCTTCGGCAAGGGGCGAGTCCCCGTGGCGGCGTCTCCTTCCATCCAGACAGTTTTCTACGATTGAATGCAAGACGCTCATACTGAACGTCGATTCGCTAATTATATTTTTTGCGGATGATGCATTTTGATTGGCTAAAACGAAATGTTGTTTGGTGTTGTTTCAGGGAAAGAAGTAGGTTTAGTGATACAAAGTAAAATTAGTAACCACCTGGTCGGAAATGCAGCAGCGACTGGGAAATTTAGAGATGTCGTCTCTCCCAACAGCGTTTTGGTGCTCAGAAGCCATTCAATTTCATTTTCAGTCTCCAGCTTTCAATCTCATCCCTACAAGCGACTACAAGCACAATGACCTATGCGGCGGAATATCGATGGTGGGCTATTTCGCTCATGCATGAAAACGGGTTTGATGTTAAGTTTATCAGCGACATATTTGGTCCAAAACCCCGGACAATCTTCCGATGGTATCGTTTATTCTTAGATAAAGGAGTAGTAGAAGATGACAAGCCACCAACGAAATCTGCGCGATGACCGCCAGAGGTCTTGCAAGGCGTAGAACGTTATATCAAAGGACAATCCGACGTTTTCCTTGGAGGTTGTTTACGTGAAAACTACACCAACCTCAAGAACATCTCGCTATCGACAATTTGTCATGCTCTTAATTTTGATTTGGGGCTTACACGGAAGGTCATCACTTGTGCCGCTAGGGAAGTGCCCAAATTGAGGTAGAACCTATGAATGGTTGATGCGAGACTCGTATAATTTATTAACACTGAAAGCTGTAAATGAGTTTACAGATTGCTAACTATACAAGGCCAAACTACAGGTTGTCTACTCCTACCCAGAGCAATTAATTTTCATTGATGATACATTAAAAGACGGGCGCAATGCCTACCGTTATGACTGGTCCACACGCAATACAAAATGTGTGGTGAAGCTGCCATTCTCTCGTGGCAAGCGCCGCTCGATTTTCGCAGCTTTGGACCACAGTGGTTTTGTGGCGTGAGAAACTACCGAGGGGACATTTACAAGAACTCCATCCCACCGTGCCTTTGTCAAGCACGTTGTACCGCGTCTAAATCCCGGGCCGCTGCCCAACTCGATTGTCATCCTTGACAACGCTAAAATTCATTTGTATAAGGAATTGGAGACCGTTGTGCATCAAACCGGAGTTCGACCACGATTTCTCCCGCCGCATTGACCGGCCGATCGAAGTTTGCTTTGGGTCGCTCAAGAAGTGGATACAGGGGCACGCCAATCTCGTATTCCCATTGTGTCCCGACGAAGTTTTGGAGTAGCAATGAAATTGTGTACGAAGCAGGATGGGCGAGGACTATTAGACGTTTACGGCCATGGCGGATACGATTCGATAACCTTACGTAGTGGTCCATTTGATTCACTAATGAATTAAGCACGGAAAAATATACAGTTCAGGAGCGGACGCATACTTTAAATGATGGGGGGGGGGCATATTTGTTAACTCCGATATATGTACAGAGGTATGCGCCATGCGCTTAAGTCGCTAAACGCGTCAATTACTGCTTCTTTGTCGATTGCGCAATAGCGAGGAGCATCGAATTCGACATCCACAAGTAGCCCATTGTTGTTCTTTGTGTCGTCTTGATGCGCTTCATTGCCGAGAACGCTCTCTCCGTAGCGGCAGTCGATACCGGGAGAACACACACTAGGTAAATGATGCGGTATAGTGTAGGGAACAACTCGTTGTGGTCGGTTTGAACCATCACAAAGCACAATTCGTGTGTTGTCTAAAGTTGTTCGAATCTTTTGTCGAGGCTAGCCATCGCTAAAAATTGCGTGGCTTCATCCTGTAAGTCGTCAAGTTTTCCGCTGAGTCGCCCGGGTAAATTTGTATGCTAACATGACAATGGTGTCTGCATTCCAGTCTTGAAACTTTAAGCGCGGTCATAGAGCCCCGCTCAGCTGCAACATATTCAGAATATTATCGCTGAAACGAGAGTTCATCTCAAACGCAATGTCCTTCACAGTAATCAAGTACATGTTGTCACGATAATGCTCTTCATGAGTTAGCGTCGAGTACGATGCGTTTAGCTGCAAAACTCCAACATAAGCTGTATTGACGGTGCTCTAAGTCATCATAACAACTAACATAACATGCATACTGTATTTATTTGAACAGACACCTTTAAGTTTGGCACCGATCCTAAGTATGAAGGCTTGTACGACGGTCCATAGGGGTCTAGCAACAGTGTTCTCAGTGTGGCTGATGACCCATTGGCTTTGCTCTTCTATTTTTTTACCGCCAAAGCTGGGCTCAAGTTGCAATTGAGACCACCGGCAGACCATCTCCTTGCGAGCACGGGTCCATCGCTCGCAACAGCGACGCAACGGTGGAGATCGCTGCGCGATGCCTAAATGAAGTCGTCGTGCTAAATTTATGTGTGGGTCAATGGAGAACTTGACCCAGTTCCTGCACCGGGGCTGGTCCGCGACTACCACCGCTGGATGGGTGAGGTCGACGTCCACGACCAGCTCCGCATGCAGCGGCGCAGCGTTCAACTGTGCTGCAAAACTCGACAGTACAAGACATTATTGCTAGAACGCTTTCATCGTGTTCCGCTACAACAAAAAAGTGAACAACAAGCGTCCGCCTAAACACTTCGCGTTTTTCCAAGAGCTTATAGAGCAACTGCTTGCAGTCGACTCTGCTGCAGATTTTGCCGAAATCGAGGTATGGCGTATGTTGCTCAGTCAACATAGGCGTTTTGTGGATAACAGCTCCGTACAACATAAGGATAACTAATGTTGTATTCGTTTTATTGTAGAGAGCGACATCGCAAGGGATCGAACGGCAGCGTCGCCAGCTCGCTCGGAATCACGACACAAAATCTCGGACCCAGAATCGGATAATCAATGCCTTGAGGAGAACCCAGACACCGTCGACAATGAGCAGGGCGTCAAACGGCACCAGCGTTCGTGTAAGGTGTGCGCGCTTTTCAAGGTCAAAGCCCAGGAAGTTTGCCAAGTACTTTTGCCCCGGAATGCTCCAGGGGCAATCGGCGGTACATGTGGTTTGCTCTTCAAAATTATGTTTGTATGTCTAATAGCTTTGTGCGGTCACAGTAAGTACCTATGTAATGTTGTGCGCGAAGGAAGACAAAAGATGTGTTTCCAGATTCTGGATGGTGAATGGGGCAACGGAAACAATATCCCGCGGCAACTGCTGGAGGAGCACAAGGTTCGCGACAGCCGGCCTCCTACGCATCCCGGTAAGAAGCGACGACGCAGTACTTATGCACGCAGTGAAGCTGTCAGCAAGCTCGGAGATGCAACGGACGCTGGTGAGGGAGGAAGCTGGTGAGAATGGAGATGCTGACAGCGCGGGGGAAGGAACAGCAATCAACGAGTTGTAGGCACCACGTCTTTGCTCTTGTGCAATCAACGGTGTATTTTTGCATAGTTATGATTGGACTACAGACAACGACGGAAAAATCCGGCGTGACTGACAGCCATCCTCCATTGTTAAGGAGTTTAACACAAAATCCGGCACAGATAAGAAAAAAAACATGATTGGCTAAAAGATTGCATAACTATTCAAAAACAAAGCAAAAATCCGAATGTTTTGCAAAAAAGCTGCATTTTATTTAAATACTAATCTCAGGATACTGAGGAATAGCTGCCGTAAAGCTCCTAATTACAGTGCTTTCGGGAATGGCATCTCAAGCAGCAATCGTAGCTCGAACGGCACGGAGCCGCTTCTCCTTAGCACTCCCACCCGTGATGCCAGACCAGTTCGAGCGCAACTTTGCCTTTAGTGGTCCACATCCAGCGGCTGGCAAGCAGCCGTGCTGTTTGCGGGTAGAGGCACCACAGTAGCATTAGCAACTTCAGCAACGACCAACTGCCCCTCTTCCGACACATGGCACTCAAAGTTGTCAAGAAGGAGGACAGCCGGCTCATCAACTTTATATTTTAACAACTTTTCCACGTAAAAATGCCACGTCACAGCGTCTATCTAAGCGTTTTTTGGGCGGTGTAGAAGTGTCCTTCCGGGTACTCTTCGAACTCGCTTGTCTCGATTCGACCGCCCAACTTGCCACGAAGCACGAACAGTATAAAAAATATAAAAAATACAAATTAGCCTTACAAATTACAATTGAGAGAACAAAGAGGGAAACTTACCATCAGCTCGAATGGTTAGCACAGCCGTCATGCGACCGGTGTGCTCGGACGTGTTCGCAATCCTTGCATCGTCCCGGCGACCTCTCCCCGACCACATCCGAGCCGGAGGCTTGTCAAAATTGATGGCAGTCTCGTCCACGTTGTACATGCCCTCCGGCTCGTACGCAGCGTGCGTCTTCCAGAAGTCCAACGCGAACTCGGCACGCGTTTGTTCTAACGCCTCGGTGCTTTTCGTTGCCGTTTGAGGCTTCATGGGAGGTAAACCCGTGGCTAAACGCACGAATAAAGGTAAATGTTAGGAACATGGATGAAGGTTTAACAAAAAACAAAATTATTTACCGAATTGCTAGTCTCTCGACCATGCGCTCAAGCGCTAGGATGCCGCTTCGTTGCAGATAGTCCTCGACCCTCTCAGTCTTGATTGCCCACATGAAGGACATAATACCGCGTGTCGTTAGAACCTGTAAATTAAATCATAAAGTTAAACGGTTAACACTGGTTTTCTGAGCCCATGATACCGAAACAGGCGGTTTTTCGGGCCTCCAAAAAAAGCCAAAAGGCGATAAACGTCACATTAGTTCATGTTTCTTCAGGATATATACCATGTGTTATAAGCATAATGAGGGTGGTCGCATGACAAACGCATATCTAGTTACCGAGATATGGCATGGCGAAAACTGCATCCAAGTTGCCTTACCTGGTAACAATTAAACGATTTCATTTTCAAACAAGTTCTTTCGAAGACGCTCGTTAGATTATGGTCAGGAAGTGGGATCTCCATGAGGGTAACCCGCGTAACCCTTATGAAGACACGAGGTCATTGCGCGCAATGACTTCGCGGGTTGGTGCCGATTCCCACTCCACCAGCTTTACTACGTGTAGAGCGAATGCAAGGGCTTATTTAACACATCCCAGCTACCCCCGCCGCACTTTCCGTGGCGGTCGAAAGCGAGGGGGGGGGGGGGCTACATCGTAACCCCCGGTATAATCATGGAAGATTATGTGATTTTACAATGCCGCGGCAGATTGGAAATGAAGCCATTTTGATGCGAATACAACACAACTCAACTCGTGAATGCCTAACTTTGCCAGCTCATTGGCAGACTAACAGGGTGGTTCACGCCCCCGAACAAGTTCGGCTTTTCATTATTGATACACATCGTAGGTATAATCGAAATAGCAAGCCTGATAGCTGCTCGCGGTTTAGCTCTGGGGCACCGCTTTTGACCTTCAAAAATCCCCGCCATACGACGAATTTGCTCAACCGTTTTACCGTTGTAGTCTGTGTTTTTCGATTTCACCACGTACCCCATTTCAAATGACTAGTATAAACGATGTACTCAAGCATAGGCTAGATATTTCTAAGTTAGAATTGAGGCTTTTGACAATATAGCCACTTACGAATTCCGGTCTCATGGTGTAAAAAAAACCAGTGTTAAACTCTACCAATTATGAGATTCTGTAAAATCGCACTTATCTTCTCTTCGCGCCGCGCGTCCTTCATGAAGGTAACAACCGCAGGAATATTGGGAAATAGTTCCCTGCGGTCCTGACCCTTCAGTGACTTAGAGGTGGAGTGACCAGTGAAGCTAAAAAGCTTTTCAGCTTGCTTCCACCAGCCATGGGCAGTCAGTCCCCCGAGCGAGTTGGAGCTCGCAGGTAGCCTTCTCCACCCCCTATGTCCGCGACCAGGCGAACTGCTTCGCGCTTCTCGCGGACGGTGTAGCTCTTCTGCTTCTTCTTGGGTGGCGGCGTGTCGTCCATGGCTCGAAATACACGGTGAGTGACTCAGTTGACCGGTTCCAAATTAGGCGATGACACACGGGGATTTACCAGAGCCATTCAAAAATTAATTTGCGGTGATTAGCTAATTTTTATGAATAAAATAAATTTGATTGGACAAAATATGCGCTTGTTTTGTATGGACATGTCTATGGAATGCCGGGTTTTGCGTTGCCGGATTTTTCCGTCGTTGTCTGTAATGCACATGGTGACCATTGCTGGGTGTTTGCAATGTTTCAAAAGTTGGACAAATTATTAAAAATGACGTTTGGAATGTTGTCATATCTAACATTAGCATACCAGCGACGTTATTTCGACGACATAGGAGAGGTTTACGTTGGACGTGTCTCCACTTTACGCAGTAATATCCACTCATACCAACACTGAACCCCGACGTACTTTAGTGGCGCTGCATACAAAGCTCAATACAATAATAGATGTGTGGTGAAGCGCATGAAGAAATTTCGAGGACAGAGCACAACGCGGAGATGTGGATGCGGAGTAGGTGCGAACTGGCGCGATCTAGTGAATCTGGTGCAAGCAAGATGACGCCAGGGACCCGGATCCGGTAGAGTCGGGGCGGTCAACGCGGACCAGATCCGATTGGCGGCTGCCGCCAAGGAAAGGTACTCTGCGAAGTCGCGGCCGGAATATGGAAACTGGCGACAGACCGAGGACAGAACCGAAGGCGTAACAGAAATGACATCATGCGAGGCCCCCAGTCGAAGGTGGGGTAATCAAGATGGAGATCGCTGATGGAGACCGCGGATCGGGATCGCGGACGGAGATCGCGGATCGGGATCGCGGATGGAGATCGCGGATCGGGGTCGCGGATCGGGATCGCGGATGGAGATCGCGGATCGGGATCGTGGATCGAGATCGCGGATGGAGATCGCGGATCGTCGATCGGCCAAGGATGGGAAGAACCAAGGGGCGCAGCCAGGCCAAGGATCAAGTGGTCGTCCGGTTGTAAGATGTAGGTTGGGATGGTAGCCGTAGCGACGTAGGGGCTAAACATAAATCAGAGTTGAATTTGCACTGTACATCACAAGTGCCTCCAAGTCATTCTCCGCCTTGGGAACTACATTGGCCCCGGCGGAACGACAAGTGCCCAGGAAAAAGTGGATCTAGCAGTGTGGTTTAAGTTTAGATAATATATTGGCCAACTTTGCCCACTCTAGTGACCTTTCCTTCAAGTGCGAACCTCGATCGACCAGATTAAGCTGTTTGGCTGGCGATCGCTTCTCCTCTCGACTACGATCTCGCTATAGGAAGCGACAAACACACCAAAAGGCAACTACCGGTCTCGGATCGCATCCAGACCCCTCGATCTGAGCGAAGAACCTCGATCGAGACCCATAACCGGGCGCAGAGCGAAGATTACCGCGCTGCTCCAACCCCATCCCCACGTCTCGCCAAGACATTCAATCTTCACCAAGTGCTGCATCTTCGGAGCCCCGAGAGAGCAGATCCAGCCCGCCGACGGGTACACAAGGTGAGAACAGTTCAGCTGATCACGGATCAAGGGGGACCCCCTCCGTTAGTCGGTGTCTGGGCGCTGTGGTAGCTCGATCAAGCCTCAACAAGAATTTGGCCGATCCCGCTCCACCACAATGGTGCGCGTGCCCGGATCTCTTGGGGACTCCGGATTTCACCGTGAGTCTGCAGAAGATGTGCAAGTGAAGAAAGATCCAGAGGAAGAGGCGTCGTCGGAACACGGATCGACGAAGACGCTGCTGAACGAAACAAGATCCGCGGATCGACAGAGTGCTGGGAGGAACTCTGCCGGCGGAATAGAGGGCGATCTGGAGACAGATCTAGAAGAGACCTCAATATCTCTCCAGGTCCCTTCGGGGACCCCAGTGGGTCTTGACGCAAGTCGAGACCCACAACCAAAACCGGAGTGGACCGATACACCTTCGCGGGCAAGTCGATCAAGCTCGAGACAGAGGCAGATCGACAGTTACTCTTGGAGTTATTCGCGAAGAGATCACGCAAGCCGACTCCCCAGAAACACCCCTCCACACTGGTGCCCAGCTGGGATTCGTCGAAGGAGACATCTCTCCCACGACAGAAGATGAAGGCCCCAGATTTGGAGGATGACGAAGAGAAGTGATCAGAACCCAGGTGGTCTGAAGCCGCGCTGGAGTTCGCGTACAACCGACAGGAGCTGCAGAAGTTTATCGATCGGGATCCGGTGCTGCAGATCCTGCGACCTAGGCAGTTTGGCACACCGAAGGGACCCGTCGTGGCCCCGACAGCCTCGGCAAACAAGCTGGATCTAGTCAAGGGCCTCCTGAGCTTGTTGAAAGAGACAGGTTTGGTAGCAAGCCCGTTCGACGCGGACGAGTTGTTCGATCTGGACATGGAGGTCATCCGACCGTCAGCCAAGGGGCTGTTTGGTAAACTCAAGTCCCTGGTGGGCGAGATCCCCACCGATCAGGACCTCACGGCCCCGGACCTCAGATCTTCTCCTCAAATCGGATCTACCGGGTACCGAACGGCGTCTCCATACCTCTCAGCGGCTGAGCTGGGGTCGGATTCATCGTCCGAGCCACGACGTATGTCACTCGGCCCGTCTGGAGCGGCGATGCTCGAAGCCCGGGCGAAGGAGGCTCGACCTGAACGTCCGAAGTCCAGATCGAGGGAGCAGAAGCCTGCTGCCACCGATCGAACCGCAAACGCGACTCGGATAGAAGAATCGACAGACAAACTGGAGTCATACTTCCAAGCCGCGATGAACAGGTTTCTGATGGAGCAGCAACAAGCGTCAACCAGAAGGAAAACTCCAGTGGAGACCCCCAACGTGGGTTCGCAGGATGTAGAGATGGAATCCACCGGATCTCACGATCCTACGTCTTCGCACTGGGAATACGACCCAGACGATGTGGATCTTCCCTTATCTGCCCGCGCCGTAGTAGCCACTGCTGCAGCGGGACCGGCCAACTCCTCGATGATTCAGCGAGTCCGGAATTCAGCGATCTCGGACCTCAAGGAGTTCACAGGGCGGGACCAAGATGAAGATCGGGCTAGATCGTGGATCAGTAAGGTGAAATCCGCCTTCTTGAGGGACCAAGCCACGGACGAAGAGAAGTGTTTGACTTTCGCTGACCTGCTATCCGGACCTGCGAAGAACTGGTACAGACAGCTAGACCCGGAACAAGTGGAGTGAGCTGCTGCGCAACTTCCAAGTCCAATACTGCGGATTGGGGGTATCCGTCGCGTGGCAGTATTACCATTCCCGGAAGCGGTCCGAAGAGTCCCCATTGGAGTACCTCTATCGGCTGAATGTGGCCGCCCTCCGGGCTAAACTCAAGATCAAGGACGGGGATTCCAAGACGCGCCGGGAACACGTGGAACATTTCATCGAGACTCTGGGAGACCCAGATCTGGCAGACCGGTTAACTATGCTGCGCCTCAACGACGTAGACGATCTGGAAGAGGTGTTGCGAGCCCGCGATCGAGCTAAGGGAAGGCCGAAGCGTTCAGCCTTCGGATCGAAGTACCGCCAGATGGCCTCGACCCCGGCGCCAGCAGCACCCGCCAAGCGATCTGTCCATACCGTTCAGAGATCGGCCGGTGGCGGATTTTTTCCATGCCAAAAAAAGCGATTTCCCATGCCAAAAATCAAAAGCGATTTTAAATGCCTCCGGTTTAATTGCATGTCATACTTAATTCAAATAAAAGTGCATCATACAGATTGACGTGTATCAGGTGTTGCAATATGGTGCCACTTACTCCGAGAGCAGACCTTGTTCTCGTAGAGAGGCTCCTGTTACTGCTTGATCGAGGAAGCTGGGGTGGATAGAGAAGAAGCTCCAACAAAATGACTCAGCGGGGTTGCTCTGCTTGCTTGTAGAAATTAAGAGAGTGAGGCGAGGAGTCGTGCTCCGAGCAAGTTAGCTTCGAAACCAACGCTAACCTACTAGATATGAAAATATGAATAGTTCTTGTCGTTCCTTCTTGTGCAACTTGAAGCAGCTCGCTGCTTTTCACCAATCTGGTGACATCAGGTCCGATTTCGCAGCGCTCGAAGGTTTAGTCCATCTAACCTCATTGCATGCAACCTTGCCCCAGAATTTAAATGTCTCGAAGCTACACAATTCTCGGTCCTCGTGGGGAAACTGTGATGGCCCATCCTGGGTACGTAATGTATCGTAACGGCGAGCTGATCTGCTACCATGGTCACCTTTCATTTCACTTCTTGAGGTCACGTTCCAATAGTGAGCTCCACCATTCTTGAAGGGGGGGGCTCTTCGGTATCCCAGCAAAATCTCGATATTAGATTTCACCGACTCTGGTATTAGTTGGCCCTATATTATGCACACTCCAGCTGATAACATTAGCTACTGTAGGGCTCTGGTAGTAATCCAGTAAATGAGCGCTTTTACACTGTACTGACCAGAATATGCTCCCTCACGCTTCACGCACTGGTTTTGTTTTCTGAAGTTCGTCTCAACAGCAGGCCTCGTAGCGCCAGTGAAAAGTCCTTGTCCATAAGGGGCTGTTTCGTTCAAGGAATAGTAGTGGAATAGCGGTAGCAACTCGAACGAAACAGCGCCGGAATAAGCTCCCAAATAACACATCTACCGGAAAAAACGATGTCAGTTTGGAAGAGCACTCATTCTCAACCACCACTCGCAGGATAGAGCGCACTACACATTTCGCTATAGCGACGTGTGGCCCTTTCCGACGACCAAGGACCACGTCTAGCCCTGCAGGAAGCTGTCTACACCTGCATTGCTCCCGGTAAGCCATTGAGTGACGTTTCTGCTGCCTCAGGAAGGAGGGGGGCCTCTGACCTTAGCGATACTGATGGTGATATTTTGATGTTATGTTACTGGGTTTGAAACTCGTGCGTTTGCAACGACGGCTTTTGTTGTGTCTGTCTCTCTCATGTGTAGGTGTTTACTATTGCTTCGTGTGTCAGCCTGGTTGGTCATATTGTGGGGAGATCACCGTCACAAACGAATGAGCTGGCTACTGTTCAGGCCGATGTGTCGTCAGTTCGTCAACAACTCGCTGCGGTGGGTGATCGAGTTGCTGACGTGGAGTCAAAACTTGATGCAGTGGCTGAAAATGTTGTGGCAGCCGTAACGAAGGCTGTGTAGGGGAGTATCAGCTCTTTTATCGCGCAAAGGTACGGTAACATGTCTGGTTTATACAGTTACTGTATTGACTAGCAATCTAACCATTTTGTTGCGATTTTGTTGTCCTGCCAGCAGCTTTTCCTCGCTTCCTCTTCGAGTTGAAATGATCCCAGTTCTGCCGCGCTGTCGTCCACGTGCTGAACCATCTCGTTGCGCATGGTGTTGTCCCTTTTGTCTTGAACCAGGATACCCAGCTCCTCAAACGATCGTAGCTCGTATGCAAGTGCAAAGTTGTGTAACGCGAAGCAACTTGACATTATGTTTCCGTCTTCAGCGTCGTTGTTCATGTCAATATCGCGCCTTAGAATTTCAATCGTCCTTTAAGTGCACCGAACGCCATTTTGACGGGAATCCTGGTTCTTGGGTGTGACCTGTTGAACGTGCTGTTGCCGTATAGCTCTTGCGAAAAAGGTGTAAGCATATAATATCTCAGTGCATAACCAGCGTCAGCAATGCAATACATGCTGGAAGGAAGCCATCGCTTGACATGCATACACATCAGACTACGATTCCAAACAGACTGATCGTTGCAGCTTCCTGGGCGTACCGAAAACGACATAAATCGTCGATGCACATTAACTACATGCATGGTCATTACATTATAGGTAGGAAACCGCATTCTACAATACCATCCCCAGAATGATGCTGGACGCGAACGCTTAATCAGCGTTCCATCAATGGGTCAAGCTATGTTTGGGATTCCAACGCAAGTCTTCAAACCCTGCTGCTATCTCGCTCCACTGACATGCTTTTCTAGGGTAAATATATAGCGTTCTCGCTAGCAGTATAAAATGTGAGTCAGAGCGCGGGAACCTATATACTTGCTTACACCAAACGTCTGGCAAGCCTAGAGAACATAGAACTCGTCGGGCTCTCGTCGTAATTTGGACAATATAGCAAATTGCAGAAGGAATAAAAGTATCGTAGAGCATCTTATGCTAGGTTTAAATGTTTTGTAAAAAGAAACATGGCATTGGTACGCCAGGTCTTAGTTGGTGTAGCAGGTCTTGGTCCGCCTTACTGTCGGCGGGTCCATATGCTCGAGTGCTGCATGCGGTTGGACGTCCACTAGTTCATCCACTAGCCACCAACAAGTTCAAACCATCTAAAAGCCGCAGCAAACTAGCCGGGCTTCACTTGCCATATTTGTTATCTCTGTCCGTCTGCTCCTCTGATCCTCTGTTCGCCTTTTCTCTAACTCGTCGGCGTCTTTGAGGATCCACCCGCTTTAACTTTTCCTAGTAGCTGGCACGCTTCGCTACTCGGTACTAGACTCCCGCTCCTGCCCGCGAATTCCCAACTGAACTTAACTGCACCTTTCGCGCTCCTCAGGCCCCTCGCTCATTCGTTCATTTTGTCTGCGTGCGATCCATCACCGAAGATCTAGGTTTCGTATGGCCCTCATGCGCCGTTTTAGCCTCACGTCCTCGTTTAAGTTCAACGTAAGTTCTTAGCTTTCCTCCAATCCCGTGTCCCCACTGCTCCTACGCATTCATCTGCCCTCGACACGCTCTATGCTCTTCGTTCATTCACTGGCTACCCACTTCGTCGCCCACTGCTACAAAATACTCGTGGCGATGCTCTCAACCGCTCATTGTGTTTAGCTTTTATACGCTGTTAGATTGCAGTGCCAATCCTAAAACCTCGTACCAAACTAACTTGGGATTTTACTCTGTGGACTTGCTGGGGATATAGTTTTAGCCTATCATAAGCACGTGTCCCTGTCTGTCAGGAAACGGCATCGTAAATTGCATGTGGTATGCATTTCAACCGGATGGAATGCAATTCATTCCGGTTGGAATGCAATTCATCTGGCTGGAATGCTATTCGTCCCGCTGGTATGCAAAACCATCGAAAGTGGCATGCAAAAAATATTCTCCGAGATCGGCCCCAGAATCCGGATCGGATACGGGGTCAGATGGATCAGATTCGGAGGGCGATCTACGGAGGATCTACCTCGCATCTGCCGAAGACAAGGGACACGAGGCAAAAGACGAGACCCAGTCTGCAGAGCTGGCACACCGCGGGAAGTCCAACCCGGATCCGCCACGACCAAGGCCCCAGCAAGATGGATCGGACCGCAACGTACGGTGCTCGCACTGCGGATCTCGCAAGCATACCGATTTGGGCTGCTGGAGACGTCTGACGTGCGAGAAATGCGGGAAGAGAGGTCACCCGGCTGAGCATTGTCTTTTCGTCTGCCGTGGATGTGGAGAGCTTCACGACATGGGCAAGTGTCCAATGGAAGAGTTCTACAACCAGATCCGTCAGTGGTACAATCCCGCGAAACACGCCGGCATGCTGCCGGCGCCCGTGGAGAAGACGTTAAACTAGGACGCTCGCCGGGATGGAACCCGGTACGAGTCGAGCGTTCTAGATACTGCATCTATGCATTTGTGAACCAGAATACGGTAGATCGACTAAGGAGACAGCGAGATCTACGCGGTAATACATGTGACCTGCATGCGAAACCTACCGCTGTGATGTCAAATCTCCGCGTGTCGAATGAATTCAGCCGACTGGGGGGCGAGACGCCTCTAGATCTTCATTTGGGAGAGACTAGAGGGTACTGGAAGCGACGCGCTCCTGACGGATGGTTCAAACCGTCAGAAGGGGAATCTGTCGCCGAAAGTCAGCCCCCGACGCAGCTGCAGGTCAGCGAGGTCCGCCGATCTGGGACGATGTTGCCCGATCTACTCCCAGGAGAATCCCGGGGATATTGGAAACATCATTCCCCGGGGAAGTGGTTCTGACAAGCCAAGATCACTGGGAAGATCAACAATGAGAAGGCTATCTTACTGCTAGATACCGGTGCCGAGGTGTCCATTGTGGACACCACCTTTGCTCGTAAGGAAGGGTGCTGTATCGATACCAGTCAGAGCCAAGAATGTGTGGGGATTGGCGAGAACGTGTATTCAACGGAAGGGAGAACAAGGATAAAGATCACGCTCGCCGGATCGCTGGTGTACTTCTTCGATATATGGGTAGGAGATCTGTCTGGACAAGAAGCGATTTTGGGTATGGACTTCATGGTTCCGGCGGGGATCCGCCTAGATCTCGCGGATGGGTCGGTATGCCTACCCGATGAGGTGAAGATCCAACTCAGCGGCAGACGGCAGCTTTACAACGACAAAGCACGGATATTCCGACTGCATCAACACTCGCAGATCAACGTGGGGGAGTCGGTGGAGATACCACTTCGGTTCAGGGCTTCCGATCAGGAGAAGCTGTGTCTGACTCGAGGAGATCGATGAGTACCCAGCCTAATAAGTGGCCCAGGGAAGATCAGATATGTGGAAATCACCAACATCAGTGACCAGAAGCTCATCCTACAGAGGGACGAGCGGATCGGCTTGTGGCTGGCCGGAGACCGAGTTCCTCGCTTGCCGGGCTACGTTTCGGTGGGGTCCAGACGATACGCCGAATGGCAAAATCTAGCTTTCCAAGCGACAGGCGAACTCCAGTCCGATCGAGATGCGGGGTGCGAAACTCCGCTAACGCCAGCAGTGGAGAGGCCCAGCTATCCCACCCCCGGGACGATATTGAAGCGGAGCCCGGTCACTGTGATCGTCCAGGATAAGCCAACGCCAGCTGGGAACGCGCAAGCCCCGATCTCGGAGTCAACCACGAAGGCCGAACCACCCGAGGAGGTACCAAACCCGGAGCAGATGGTGGGGGCAGAGGCACGAATGGCCCAGCCTGTGGGATCAAGCGTGCAAGCCGAGCTGCCCGAGGAGGCACCGATCCCGGAGCAGATCGTGAAGGACGAGTCGCCCGAGGAGGTACCGACCCCGGAGCAGATCGTGGGGGCGGAGACAGGAATGGTCCCGACTGCGGGGCCAATCGTGAAAGCCGAGCCGCCCGAGGAGGTACCGGTCCCGGAGCAGATCGTGGAAGACGAGTCGCCAGAGGAAGTATCGATCCCGGAGCAGATCGTGGAGGACTAGTCGCCAGAGGAGGTATCGGCCCCGGAGCAGATCGTGGAGGACGAGTCGCCAGAGGAGGTATCGACCCCGGAGCAGATCATGGGGGCGGAGACAGGGACGGTCCCGACTGCAGGGCTAACTGTTAAAGCCGAGCTGCCCGAAGAAGAACTGATCCTGGAGCGGAACGTGGAGGCGGAGACGGGATCGGTAAAGGGAGTCCCGATCTCAAGGTCCGTCGTGAAACCCGAGTTGACAGAAGGCTCAACTGCAACTGATCAGGTCTACTTTCATGAAGGGGGAGAGTTGTCGGCCGAGGACGTTGAACAAGAACTGGCCGTCATTCCAGAGATCGTGATCTCACTGACAGACGAAGTGACTATCGACGATATTAAGGTAGGGGATCTGACCATGAACACCCCCGAGGAGATTGACCGGTTGCGCCGGATGATCTGGAAGAAGAAACACCTCCTGATCGGCAAGGGCAACGCGCTTCCCCCTGCCGCTCGGGGGGTGGTGTGCGACATCGATGTGGGTGAGGCAAAACCGATCGCTCAGCGGGTGCGAAAAATCGCCCCTCAGTTTCGGGAGAAGGTGTCTGATTTACTCAAGGGCCTGCTATCCGCTAAGATCATCCAGGCATCACGATCGCCGTGGGCGTCGCAGATCGTCGTGATCATCAAGAAGAATGGGGTAGATATCCGGTTGTGCATTGATTATCGGCTGGTTAATGGCCTCACTCGGCTGATGATCTACCCGATGCCATTGATCAACGAGTTTCTAGAAGGTTTGGACAAAGTCCTGTGGTATTGCTCTCTCGACATGACCAGTGGATTCTGGGTGGTAAGCATGATGGACCGAGCTCGGGCGATCTCAGCGTTTATTACCCCGTTCGGCCTGTTTGAATGGAACCGGATGCCATTTGGGCTAAAAAACGCACCCCAAATTTATTAGCGGCTACTAGATAACGCCCTGTATGGATTCACCCGGACCCCTCGGCCTGGATCTGAATGCTCTACGGATCTGATCGAGTCCGGAGAACCCGCGAGTCCGGGACAACCTTCGGTGCTCGGTCGCCGATCGTATATCGACGACATTCTCGTGACCGCGGGATCGTGGGATGAGACTTGCGAACGAGTGGAAGCCCTGTTGGAGTCATGCGATCAGTGGAACCTATCGATCAGTGTCGAAAAGAGTTACTGGGGGATGAGGAAAGTAGATTACCTAGGCCACCAAGTCTCGGAAGATGGGCTGGAGGCGAAACCCAAGGATCTATCCTCTCTGAGAGATTTGCCGTTTCCATGCTCACTGCGGGCTATGCAGTCCTTTCTGGGTAGCCTGAACTACTACAGTCGATTCTCGGAAGACTACGCCGTCTACGCGTCCACGCTCTACGAGCTGCGAGAAGTGGATTTTGCAGAACTGAAGGTACGGGCAGATCTATGAGAGATCTGGAGTGGCATGGAGAAAAAACACACAGACTGCAACGCCGGTAAGTCAGGCGGCATCGCGACTAAGGGCAATCCGGAGGTAAAGGAAGAGAGGTGGCTGCACGCATTCCGAGCGTTCTGGACATTACGAGAAAAGATCGGTACGACACCCATCTTACGACACTTCGACCCGGATCGATTGCCAGTGGTCGTTGTTTACGCAAGCGAGTGGGCGATCTCCGCTTCGCTCATGCAGGAACACGACCACACGTATTATCCCGTCACGTTCGCCAGCCGTACGTTGAAATCGAACGAGCTGAACTATAACATGGTGGAAAAGGAGGTGCTGGCTCTCCTCAGGATCCTGGATCTCAACTACAACCTGTTGGTCGGCCGCCCGATCAAAGTACTGGCGAGGCACTCGACCTTGGCCTGGCTCTTCAGATCGTCAGAGCTACAGGGCAGATTAGGCCAGTGGGCTGCCCTTCTTTCGCCTTGGACATTAGAGATCGTGAAATGTACTAAGGGAGAGGATGAGATCCTGGGAGTATTGGCGGCCAGCATAACACCCCGATCTGCGGTGGACGACGCGCTCGTCGCGATCGCACCCAGAAGGAACCTCGGCGCCAAATCTAGGCCCCAATCCCCACCGTGCAGGCAGACGAGGAGCTGCTGGTGGTAAGTTTCGATGGGTCAGCTCGCGTCAAGCGCGGCGGCGGCGCCTACAGCGCAATTGTGTGGAAGTTACCCGAATGGAGTGTGGTGGAGGCCCGATCGGGCTATGCAGAAGGGCTCACGGTCAACGAAGCAGTATATAACGGCCTACTCCTGAGTTTCGACCTTTTGGACAATCTGGATCGAGGACGACTAGTCATTTGTGGGGACTCCAATCTGGTGGTGAGGCAGGTACGAGGCGAGATAGATTGTAAAGCCCCTAAGCTGGTATTGCTGAGGCAGAAAGTGCTAGATCGACTACGCGAATGGCCGAAACGCGATCCGATACATGTGAAGAGAGACTGGAACGGCAGTGCAGACAGTCTGGCGGGTGCTGCACTTCAGCGCCAAAGTGGAGTCATTGTGGAAGACGAGTCAGATCGACAAGACCTGGTCACATTAAATCGGCTAGACGAGATCCTGATCGTCCAGTCAGAGGGACCTGTGGCGAGCGTCTCCGCGGTGAGAACTCGTTCATCCCGGATCAGCCACGATCCGCCGGTACTGCATGAGGAATTCGTCAGAACGCTACGGATCGACCGGATTCGTACCGCACAGAACGAGGAAACGTGGATAGCGGGTATGAAAAGATATCTGGAGGGTAGCGTAGTGGATCTGACCCAAGAGGAGGCCCGATCTTACGGCAACCTGGCTCACGACTACGAGATCGACGACAACGGCTTACTTTTCTACTGCGCCCCATCCAAACGGGCCTCCGCGGACCGGGACGGGCTGATGCGGCTGGTGGTACCTACAACGCTACATCAGGATGTGCTACATCATTACCACTCGAGTCTCGAGCGCGGACACCAAGGTATCGGGCGCACCTATCAGCGGATCAGGGACCACTTCCACTGGAGGGGTCTTTTCAAGAGCGTCCAACAGTATGTCGGGAAATGCGTAGACTGTGAAACGGGCAAGGGGCGACCGACGATCAGGGGAGAGTCACCCGGAAATATCCAAGCAACCTACCCATTCCAGATTATAGCCATGGACCACATCCCGTCGCTGCCGAAATCCTACAAAGGTAATACGGAGTTGCTGATCTGGGTCGATCTGTTCACCGGATACGTGATCGCTAAAGCCAGCGCATCCCGCACCGCACAGACGATCGCGGAGTCCTACGAAGAGTGTGTCTTCAGGAGATTCGGGGCGAGCGAAGCGATCCGCCACGATCGGGAGCCAGGTTTTATGGCAGACTTCTTCCGCGCCTTCAACAGGATCTTAGGTCAACGGCAACGGGCGAAGATGGCTTATCGACCCCAAGCTAACGGAACAGCGGAGCGAATGGTCCAGACTACCACCAGGGCTTTGAAGATGTATGTGGAAGATCTGGACCAACGGGATTGGGACGAATATGCAGAGAGATTAACATTTGCTATCAACACTGCTCAGGATCGGGTACGAGGAGATACCCCGTTCTATTTGGTGCATGGTTGGGACCCTCGATCGACACTTGAAGCTACCCTACCGCTGGGTAGTACTCGGACGCAAAACCGGGATCCGCGGAGGTGGCGATATCAGATCCAGAGACACTACGGCATTGCTCGCAGCCAAGTCAACACCCGGCTGGCGGAAGCCATAGCAGATCAGGCAGATCGGCACAATGAAGGGGTCCGACCACACCCGATCCAAGCCGGATCACAAGTGTGGCTCTACCTGGACCGGGTGAAGGAACGATACACCCAAAAGCTCGCCCACCTGTGGCATGGACCGTTTCGTGTCGTCGACAAGATCAACGAATACACCGTGAAACTGCAGACAGGCGGGACGGACTACCGCCTTTTCCCGATCGTGCACGTGTCCAAGTTGAAGCCGGTTCGAGATTTTCCTGATCGGCCGGATACAGGGCTCACTTTAGGCGAGACCGATCGGATCGACTTCGACGAAGCCCTGCTCCCGGAAGACAGCTGGAGACCAGATCAGGAGGCGGGAGAGTACGAAGTGGAGAGAATAACCGATATGCGAACGGGAAGAAGAACACGCTACGGTCGGACCTTCCGGGAGTTCTTGTTACATTGGAAGGGCTACAATACGCCAGACTGGGTCGATGAGGCAGATCTCAATTGCGGAGCGCTGCTACACGAGTTTCTCCGAGATCGCACGAATCGAAATCGATTTGGCGCGATGCAATCTCACGAGGAAGTGTGAGGCGGAGCCGTCGAGGGAAGTTGGTTTCCTCGACGAGAGAGTGGACGGATTGGTGGGGAGGCCACCGATCGGAGGAGAGGGGTTATGTGTTAATGCGTATATATGAAAGTGCGAAGCCTAGATGACGCGATCGAGCTACGGGTGGATAACATGAAGAGAAGTGGAAGGAGACCGAAGCCGATCTTGAGTCGCCCCGCTACCCGATCTTACGGCGGAGGTTGGGGCCCGGTCGCGGGATTGAACTTGGCCGCGAGACGTCCAATCCGCCGGGCAGGATGATCTTGCGGGTGATCGCGGTAGTGGTTCCGCCAGGGGTCGTGATTTTCGGCCTCGATCAACGCTTCCAGCCGATCGTTGGGCTCTCCTTGGTGCTGAGCAGGATTGCCAGCGTTCGCGGCCCGAGAGACGATGCCTGGATACCAGGTTACCTCGTCTTGGGTGGTGGGGAGGTGAAGAAAAAATGGATCCAGCAGCAGGTCGACGTCGGCCCACTGCTCCCGGAACATCGGAAGCATATCGCGAAGGAGATGACGCCATCTCTCCCCGGCAACTATACGACGATGACGACGAGCCGCATGATATTGTTCGAGCAGTGGGTCGGCATCTCGCTGCGGGCGGGTGATCGGGAGATAATGCGTGGTCTCCCAGTATGTCCACCGCTGCAGCTCCTCGTAGGCCAGATAGGCGTCGGCGATCCGGCCCAATCTCGTCCGAGCGCCCCGGTGCAGCGCCAGATCGAAGGTCAACGGGGTCGCCGGGTTGGCGAGTACTGTCCAAGGTTGGCTGTTGATCAAGGCCTGAATGTTGGCACCCGTGATCAAGTCATCCCGGTACCCGACTCCCGGAACAGGTTTCCGGGTACCTCTGACTTGCTCTGGGAACAACCAACCGGAAGGTATGACAAGATCCAGAGACAGCGAAGACAAGATCAAGGCGGTGATCTGCCACTGACTCAGAAGAATGTGGCGAGGCGGGTGAACGCCTTTTGACCGCCCAGGTGTACAGTGCTGTGCTCCAGACTCTGGAAGGTGCTTTCGGTTAGGAAGTCCTTCACTGGGAACTCCTGAACGTAAACGTCCAGGTGACGTGTGCTCCTTGTGGTAACCCCTCTAGGTTCGTTTGTCTTCGAACCGGGAGATGCACCGCGGGGATTAGTTGTTTTATATACCAATATCGGTCTTTGGAGAAGAGCGTAGCGTCACCAACTTAGACGTAGCTCCAACAACCAAGATAACCAAAATCAATACAGAGTTATACACACAAATATACAACCGTTCTTATTCTTAGACCCTTGAACGGTGGGTCGTACACCAGTCAACTTGGCTGCACTTCCAGGACACTGGTCAATCCCGGCCAGCTTTTACAAACGCGCATCACCCCAGAAGTACTGGGGATGGTTCAATACAATCTCACAACCTATCACACAAGATGTCCTTCGATCACAATCCTGAATGGGACTTTCTTCCACTCTTTCCAGGATGTATATGGGATATGAAATGTAGGATCGCCTAAGCGCACACTACAATTGGAATATGAAATAGGGCAGATTTACCACGGGCTCCACACCCGCTACTCACCCTAATTTGGACTTGGAGTTTTTAGGGGTGGAGTCCACACCTCTGGATGTCCTTTTACAGAGGGCCTTTCGCCTTCAGCACTTGATCGGGGCCGCCGCTATTTTGTCCGGCCGAAGCTGTCCGAGCGCTTGCGGGGTACACGGAATATTGAACTCTGTTTGGTTTTATCTTTTGTGGCTATCTTCCTGCAATAGACACACATTCAGCTTTTGACTTACTTTTAGTATACCTTGAGGGGCGTCATCATCTTAGGCATCCTTGATCTCATTGTGATGTCGTGGGTACAGGCGTATGACTTCAAGGTTCCACGGAATTTTCCCGGAACCTGGTTGGTCGTTCTGGTTGGTCGGATATCACTTGGCTTGGATATACCTTAGAGTGCCCATTTTTCTTCGGTGTTTTTCGGTGTTCTTTGGTGTTCTTTGACACGTCCAGTCATGTCAAGACGGGCGGCCACCAGTTCAATGTGAACTGGGGCTCTTGGTCGCTACCGTAGGCTTGACCCGTCGTCCGGTAGTTGACCCATCCAGACTCATTACGTCTGGGGTGCTCAACCCGATCCATAGCTGAACGTAAGAACGCCACGTCCCGCAGATAATACCAAGTCACACTCCCATATCCACTGATGCATCGGCTTTTCAGCCAATCACCATACTTCACGGTAGAAATCTCGAATCCCATCGTGTCAAGAATCGCGGGCCACGGGTCGGTCTCGGCTTGAGTGAGATTACGGGGAGCATTGAATCCGGGGATGAAGGTGGCGATCGGGAACAGAGGCGGCACCAAAGCTCCAGCACGGGGCGAACCAGGTGGACCTGGGGGCGACCGGGGTGGAGATCCGGCCGATGAGCCAGGTGGCGATGAGCCCGCAGGGGGAGATCGAGGTATGGATCCAGGACCAGGAGTGCTGGAACGGGAGCGACCCGAGTCAGCAGAAATCAGATCGGCGGCGTGGGGTTGTGGGAGGAGATGACGGCGCCTTCGATCGAGGAGAGGCGGATTGCCGACGGCGAGCTTCTGAACGGGAACGAGCTAGGGCTGCGAGTGCTTCAGGATCGGATTCGTCCTCCTCCTCCTCCTCTTCCTCCTCCTCCTCCTCCTCCTCCTCCTCCTCTTCCTCCTCCTCTTCCTCCTCCTCTTCCTCCTCCTCTTACTCCTCTTCCTCCTCTTCCGCCTCCTCGGCATTACCCCCGTTTGGGGGAGATCCGTACTCAGGAGAACCCCCCGAGCCGGAAGGAGTGCCTGATCCGGCGTGCCCTCCGGCGGGTGGACCCTGATCGGCCTCTGGACCTGCGTGATTGGACTCGGACCCGGCCCCGTCGTCGTGGATCTCGATTATTTCTTGAGGGGCGGGCCCTCCCGGGCCGCCAGGTCCTTGGTCAATCTCCTCGTCGGATGACAGCGAGAGGGCTGGAGAAGGTGATCGACTACGCGAAGGAGGAGCTTGGGAGGATACGGATCCGGCACGTTTGAGTGGGGGAGGTCGAAGAGTGGGTGATACGGACCGATCGCGCGCCCGTTTCCCTGTTCGAGTTGTGGAGGCCGAGCTGGGAGAAGCAGCAGCCCCGGCCGCTGGGCTGGGAGAAGCTGCAGCCCCGGCGGCATGGCGAAGGCGGATCCATTCGACCACTCGCGATAAGGCCGTGGATACATCGTCTAGGCCACCCTCAGACTCGTCATTAGCACGCCGAAGGCCAGCGTAGGCGTCCTGAACGTCAGATAACTGAGCCTCCAGAGCCCGGACATCTCGGTTAGCGTCAGCAAGCTTCGCCCCTGTGGATATAATAGTCGGAAGGTTAGCGATCGGGCCTGGTTAGGTAGTTGGAGGACGTTACGTATGCAGATCGGAGTTCTCGGTGGCCGAAGTCGCCTGATCCTGGTTGAGTTGGGAAACCTCCTCTCGGAGTCGCCGGATATCACCCTCCAGCTGAACGACTCGGCCAGTGGATACGTCTCGGACAGCCTGGAGAGAAGCGAGATCTCGACGCGCCTGACGAAGCTCCTCCGAGAGGCGAGTTACGCTAGTCGAGGTTGATCCTGACGCTGCTGGAGCCGGAGCGGAAGGAGCCGGCGTCGGCGGGACAGACCCGCCCGGGGCGCCCCGTTCCCGATCTAGCTCCGCCTCGGCATTCTGTCACGCGATCTAGGCTGTGGACGGAGGTAGCCAGCTCATCCTGAGTCCACCGAAGTTCGTGTGCTTGATCGTTGAGCTGCGACCGAAGCTGAACTGCTTCCTCTACGCTTTGATCCAGCTCCCGATCGAGGCGGTCACGATCTTCTTCGACTGAGAGCAGTCGTTGTTCAGTACGAGTCAACCGGCGCCTGATCTCATTGAGTTCTGCCGCTTGTCCGTCGGCTACGAGTCGCAGATCCTGGATCCGTCGAGCACTTCCCCCGTCGGATGCCTGTTGGAGGTCGTCGATCTCGGTGCGGAGGCGTCGGATTTCATCTTCTTGCCCCCAGCGGTGTCGTTCCAGATCTTGGAACTCCGTGTTCAGGCGATTGACGATATCGTTCAGGCGATCTTGATCCCGAAACAGGGTAGCCCGGGTCGCTTGAGTGCTGCGGAGCTCTTGCTCTAGACGAGCGATCTCGCCGGCCGGAGACCGAGGGGCTCGAGCCGAGCAACGAGAGGCGGTAGATCGAACCGAACGCGGTGAAGGAGGTGGAGATCGATCCCCGTCGGAGTGGTCAGGATGGTGAGAACTCATCGCGCCTGCGACGGATGAGGCAAATGCAAAAGTGGGACCAGAGTGGCAAAAGCGGCCCGCAGTGAGCCGTCGTACGACACAACTGACGGACAGGGGGTGGATGTGGTGAAGCGCATGAAGAAATTTCGAGGACAGAGCACAACGCGGAGATGTGGATGCGGAGCAGGTGCGAACTGGCGCGATCTAGTGAATCTGGTGCAAGCAAGATGACGCCAGGGGCCCGGATCCGGTAGAGTCGGGGCGGTCAACGCGGACCAGATCCGATTGGCGGCTGCCGCCAAGGAAAGGTACTCTGCGAAGTCGCGGCCGGAATATGGAAGCTGACGACAGACCGAGGACAGAACCGAAGGCGTAACAGAAATGGCATCATGCGAGGCCCCCAGTCGAAGGTGGGGTAACCAAGATGGAGATCGCTGATGGAGACCGCGGATCGAGATCGCGGATCGGGATCGCGGACGGAGATCGCGGATCGAGATCGCGGATCGGGATCGCGGATGGAGATCGCGGATCGTCGATCGGCCAAGGATGGGAAGAACCAAGGGGCGCAGCCAGGCCAAAAATCAAGTGGTCGTCCGGTTGTAAGATGTAGGTTGGGATGGTAGCCGTAGCGACGTAGGGGCTAAACATAAATCAGAGTTGAATTTGCACTGTACATCACAAGTGCCTCCAAGTCATTCTCCGCCTTGGGAACTACATTGGCCCCGGCGGAACGACAAGTGCCCAGGAAAAAGTGGATCTAGCAGTGTGGCTTAAGTTTGGATAATATATTGGCCAGCTTTGCCCACTCTAGTGACCTTTCCTTCAAGTGCGAACCTCGATCGACCAGATTAAGCTGTTTGGCTGGCGATCGCTTCTCCTCTCGACTACGATCTCGCTATAGGAAGCGACAAACACACCAAAAGGCAACTACCGGTCTCGGATCGCATCCAGACCCCTCGATCTGAGCGAAGAACCTCGATCGAGACCCATAACCGGACGCAGAGCGAAGATTACCGCGCTGCTCCAACCCCATCCCCACGTCTCGCCAAGACATTCAATCTTCACCAAGTGCTGCATCTTCGGAGCCGCCAGAGAGCAGATCCAGCCCGCCGACGGGTACACAAGGTGAGAACAGTTCAGCTGATCACGGATCAAGGGGGACCCCCTCCGTTAGTCGGTGTCTGGGCGCTGTGGTAGCTCGATCAAGCCTCAACAGGATTTTGGCCGACCCCGCTCCACCACAGATGAGATAGCTAAAAAATACCCTCATGAATAGCTCCGGGAACTAAGGGGTTAAGAATTGTCTCATAGTCACAAACGATGAATGCTATCGTGAAATCACGAATTGATTCTGCTCGAGTTGGCGGCATTACCTATGCTCTTTCGAGTCACTCGCCGTATAAGCATTTGTAACGGCCCGCAGTTTGTGGCGGTTGAATGACGCATTGACGCTGTAGTATAAGAGGACTACGCCGCATGCCGTGATAATAGATTTAACGAGTATTTTCACGAATTTGTATTTTTGTAACTACTTCAAGTACAATATCTCAATACTCAATCTTACAGCAATTCTTGAAATGCGCGCAGATACTGCGGCTGCGGAGCAGAATCGGGCAGCGCTGAGCTTGCAGTGATTCCACACGACCATGGCCTCAAGTAGCGTCACGTCTCGCATGCGACGAAGCCGATCCGAATCATAATCCATCATAATACATACATTTTTCATTACCATTGATGACGCGACGTTGAGCTTGCACTCGTTCACCGTCCCCGCTTGGAGCAACTCTCAGTTGTGTGGCACCTGATGCAGAGAGGAGATGACGTCGCCCGGAACCATGCCCGGTCGCTGCTCGCTCTCCCGCTCAAACACAATCTGGTGAGTCGACGACAAGCCTCTATCGATCTCCGCCGTCAGTACCTTGTCCTCCTTCACGACCTTGTTGCATGGCAATAAGGGCGCGCGTGCTTGAACGACTTGCCTCGCCCGCCGCACTGTGTATGCTCGCTCTTTGTCAGCAACAACGTGGCCGCGGATGCGTAGTCGTCGGCTACATCTGGTGGGACATGAAGATGAAGCCGTCGGATGGAACTCAGCGTCCAACGCTTCCTCTTCCACATGGAGGGGGCGACCTCTCCAAAGTTTTCGTGGCTTGTGACAAGGTTGGCGGTATCTTTCGAATGAGACGGTCAATGACTTGGGTGGGGTGCTTGACATATTGCTTGCTGGGATATACAGAAGTGCCGCTCGTTTGGATGATTTTTTTGCCGTGAGTGGCTCTCAAGTAACTGGCTGATTGATATTTTGCGAAAGGGATGCGTTTTTTTAGATAATGCAGCCTCGTAGTAGATCACTACAGAAAAATATGTATATAGCACCATCTCATTATGTTTTTTCAAGCTTTGCCGATACAAGCCCGCTGCATACAAAATGCCTGAGTTAGATACGTCCTGGGAGACCAGCTTGCTGGTTTACCAGCCTCACAAACTTTAATTCGTCACGCAATGTATTCCCAGTTACAGGTAACGTTCAGAAGACATCGAAATCGCAATTAACGAGGTTGCAAAATCTTGGCGAGTATTGTCCCGAGTTTGTAGTTTTGTAACTACAATGGGGTAAGTTCTACAGTGGTGGTGATGACACAAACGAAGTCGTGGCAACCGAAAGAAAATAGAAACATCTGTCATTTAGAGCCGCTTTTAGCCATTTGGCTGCTTACAGGGGAGGTCGGGGGGGGGGGGCGTTAGATTATAAATCTAGAGAGGGGTTTGCAAGGGCAAGCGCGTGTTTTATGTCCACCTGAATGTTCAAATAATTCATCAGGTGCTGCGGGATACCCTCCAATTTGTTTCAATCTTCCAGCAATCGCAAAAACTTAAAAAGGAGTCCATAGCCTCACTGTAGTCTCCTCTGTTACCTGGTGCAACATGGTCAGGGTCGTCTCTCCGCACTTCGTTGAAGGGGTCAAGTCAAATATGTAGGGTGTATGTTATTAAAAGTAAAGGGTGGATAGCGCTGGCCATACAACATTATTGTAATGCTGCGTTCACCTGAAATGCGCGCACATACTGTGGCTGCGGAGCAGGCGCAGTAGATGCGCAATGCAAACTAACGCTACTTCTATTACCGCCTTTTGGTCGAGGTTCTCTTCTTCTGTGGCCTCTTGTCGGGAAAGGTGGGTCGTGGTGTTGGTGATCCGTCGTGCGGCAGTCCGTGGGCATTCAGAGCTGCCATCACATGGCAGCAGCAACCAAGTTTGAACCAAGTTCTACATTGTCATGCTTTTTCACTGATGTTGACACGCCAACCTCGCCCCCGCTGCTCGACGACCATCATTGTGACGTCTGCGGGCTCTTCTTGATCGGGCGAGAGTTCTGGTGCTGAGCCTGCGTCTGGAGAATCGGGGGCTCCTGTTACATATTCAATTTCTGGACGTTGCAAAACGCAGCACTCGGGTCCTGACAAAGTGACTGTGAAATTACCGCCATCAGTGGACAAGACCTCAGTGATGTGCGTTGGAGCTGGCGTCAAGGTATCCTCGTCGTGGTCAATAAGAGACGCGATGGAAAGTCGAGCACGGACTGACCGTTCTTCGTGGCTCATCCTGCCTTCGGTTGGTGCTGAGTCATTTTGTGCAGGTAGGTCTTGACCGGGTTGTGTGAGTCCTACACTAAACAAGTTTTGTTGCTGCTAACTTTCTATAGTCTCGAAGAACGTGAGGAGCTGCGCGCGTGCAGGTTTGACATGTGTTGACGAGTAACGAGCGAACCGAGCATACCCTGAGTAGTTATAGAAAAAGTGGGTTAAGCCGGAGCAGTCGGCGCATTGAATGCTGGGTTATTAGTTGTCTGTTGAAGTTTTCCACTGGGTTGTTTGTTTTCGCATACCCAGTCGGTGTAAGAAAACACAGCCAGTTCGTAAACCTGCCGGATAACCACTGCTTCACGAAATAAGTGGTGAATGCGCTGAGCTCGTTGTTAATATCCAAGCCTTGACTGCCGCATTGACCCTTAATTGTTTTTCTGCATGAGTTCTCGCGTTGTGGATTCGATAAATGTGCTTGTAAACAATATTCTTATTTTCAGGAGCAAACTTCCTAGTGTGTTTTCGAACATTGGTCATCACGTGAAAAACCAGATCAGAAAAGTGGGTTGGTGATCACCCTCGAGCAAGCGCAACCCTTCGATCTCGAAGGCGGTGGATTGGGCTTTGTCTGCATCCACCATCACAAAACTGATGCGAGCCTGATTCCCAGTGACAAGCCGGTACATCTCAAGTGTTTGACACACTGCAGTTTGCCAGTGAGGCTGCTGCAAATTGAAAAAAAAAACAATTTGGAAAGAATTGGCGCCACAGATCTGAGACACCGATCACAATCACAGGATATCCATGTGTGTTCAACTTGAAGGTGGCATCCAGGTGTAAAACGTAGTCATTTTCTCGCTCAAGTCTACGAATGGAGGTCTTTGTTGCGAAACTCACAACCAACGGGGATGTTTCTGTAGCCAAACTCAAAACTGACTGATTTCTATCGTCCAGAACAAATCCAAAGACAAAAGCTGTCGTGTCGTCCATGTCATCACGATATCGATGAGTAGCCGCTAGACCAGACATCTCATTGATGACGTTGTTATAATGAAGAGCTTTATCTCTGTAGGATCGTACTTGATACTGGACCTTCGACAATAATTTCTTTGGATCGGGGACCATTAACCTGAATTGCTCCACCAGCCTGTTCATTGCTTGTGCTGACCGATCTCCAGCTTCTGCACGCCCCCGGATGAATCGCATCATCGAAAGGTTTAATTCGCCGGGGCGAGGAGATGGCGGGGCAGCCGACAGATGATCATGTGGAGAAGCAAGATCGAAGAATTTGGAGATCGAAGCTGACTGACAAGTGAGAGATTGGGACCCGGCCGGTCACTATTACGAAAGACTGACCTGACAGGATGGGTACGAAGGAGGACGCGGTGGAACGCGGGACGGCAGCTTGTGGGCACTGGGAGACTGAAGCGAGCGTAGGCCATCCATCCTGGCCCAGATCAAGCGGTTCGGAGAAGATTGGGGTGAGTTGGATCTGATACCATGGATCTGGATCCAGATCCGACATTGCGGATCTGGCGATTACGACACACCAGAGGTTTAGATGATGCCATAATGGAGATAAAGGGAGGCTACAGAGCCAGTAGGTACCGATGGGATGATAGCTGGATAGAAGGATAAGATGGGATCGGACTTAAGCATAAATCAGTATCGAATTTGCCTTGGACATCGCAACCGCCTTCTCCCTCGCCTGGAAACGGGAACTACATTGGCCCTGCGAGGAGTAGAAGACACAGTAGTGCATTGAAGGGCTGGTGGTGTTGTATTACTGGTATATGTGACTTCCGTGGGTTTTACCACTCTGGCGGAGTCTGATTACATTCATGTCGATGGCGAGTTGGTTAGTCCGCACATTAGAATGTAGAAATTAAAGTAAACCAAACATCAAGTCCAAATTGTTCTCTATTTATTATCGCTACGCAGCTTAAAGCATAGTAATAGTAAGGTCAACTCAAAGCAACAGTCCTTGTAGAGAAAAAGAGAACGACTCGTCTGAATCACACTGCGTTTCACGCCGAGAGGCAGAAGGCCGAGTGGCGTATGTGAATGAAGCTGCTGGTGCATGCGGTTTGAATGTGTCGTTCGGTCCGTCAACCCCTTGACATTCAATGTCAAATTGGAAAATGAGAAGGAGAACGCTCGTGTCGGGAGCACTTTGACTACTTGAAACTGGATTTATAGTATCAGAACCAATTGTTATTAACAGTTGACGTTGAAGCACGCCCGAGTCCTGCGACGTCTCATAAATACTCCGACAGATAGTCTAAAAATTAATTTTAGAGCCACAAATGTAGCCAACTGTTTTCGCAGAATCTTACTTATACGGGTGAGTAATGTACTGGATCGATATTTGTAGCGAGATTTAAATCTATTGGAAATAACACATCATCTGCTTTCTGAACAACTCTTATCCTGCTAACTCATAGTTTGCACCAAACCACGACGTCAAGCTCAGTTCCGACATCTCGTTTGAGAGATGGTGTCACGTGGACGTGGGCGTGGGAGAAGGCCCAATATGTCATTACTTTTGCCGGGGAAGTACCACTCATAGTTTTGCACCATGAGTTATTTAGTAGAATAAGAGTTGTTCAGAAAGCAGATGTTTACATTAGTTTTATGCGATACTGGTTATCGTACGCTAGGACTGATTTTTGATACTATTTTCTAGTGGGAAAATCAGAACATAGTTTGTACACCGCCGAATGCGGTGTCGTCGCTTTCTGGAAACTACCACGGGAACTCTCAATACAGCATTGTCTTACAGAGATGAATTCTGTACCAGGATGTTGACCCATCCACAAAAGAAAAATACGAAAAACTATTCGGCAAATGACCTCAATGATGGACCAAGACTAGAGGGGCGGTTGACACGATGGGAATCGAGATTTCGCTACAAGTGGGATGGTGATTGGTTGAAAAAGCCAATATACCAGTGAGTATGGAATTGCGGGACGTAGTAATATCTGCGGGACAAGGTGCTCTCACGTTCAGACATGGATCGGGTTGGATACCCCAGACGTAACGAGTCTGGATGGACCCAACTACCGGACGACGGGTCAAGCCTACGGGAGCGACCAAAGGCCCCAGTTCACATTGGACTGGCGGCCGCCCGTCTTGACATGACTGAACGTGGCGAAGAACACCAAAGAACACCGAAGAACAATGGACACCCTGGACGAGAGGATCAAGGTATAACCAAGCCAAGTGATATCTGACCGACCAAGGCGACCAACCAGGTTCCGGGAAAATTCCGTGGAACCTTGAAGTCCTACGCCTGTACCCACGACATCACAATGAGATCAAGGATGCCTAAACTGATGACGCCCCCCTCAAGGTATACTGAAAGTAAGTCAAAAGCTGAATACGTGTCTATTGCAGGAAGATAGCCACAAAAGATAAAACCAAACAGAGTTCAATTTCCCCTATAACCCGCAAGTGCTCGGACAGATCGGCCGGATGAATATTCCCGGCGACCCCGATAAAGCGCCCAAAGGTACAAGGCCCTCTGGAGAAGGACATCCAGAGGTGTGGACTCCACCCCCAAAACTCCAAGTCCAAATTAGGGTAAGTAGCGGGTGTGGAGCCCGTGATAAATCTGCCCTATTTCATATTCCAATTGTAGTGTGCGCTTAGGCGATCCTACATTTCATATTCCCATATACATCCTGGAAAGAGTGGAAGAAAGTCCCATCCAGGATTATGATCGAAGGACATCTTGTGTGATAGGTTGTGAAACTGTATTGAACTATCCCCAGTACTTCTAGGGTGGTGCGCGTTTGTAAAAGCTGACCGGGACTGACCAGTGTCCTGGAAGTGCAGCTAAGTTGACTGGTGTACGACCCACCGTTCAAGGGTCTAAGAATAAGAACGGTTGTATATTTGTGTGTATAACTCTGTATTGATTTTGGTTATCTTGACTGTTGGAGCTACGTCCAAGTAGGTGACGCTACGGTCTTCTCCAAAGACCGATATTGGAATACGAACAACTCCCCCCCGCGGTGCATCTCCCGGTTCGAAGACAAACGGACCTAGAGGGATTACCACAAGGAACACACGCTACCTGGACATTTCACGTTCAGGTGTTCCGAGTGGAGGGCTTCCTTAACAGGAGCGCCTTCCAGCTTCCGGAGCGCAGCACTATACACCTGGGCGACCAAAAGGTGTTCACCCGCCTCGCCACATACATCACAAGTGCCTCCGAGTCGTTCCCTGCTATGGGAACTACATTGGCCCCGGCGAATACGACAAGTGCCCAGGAATAGTAGATCTGGCAGTGTGGCTTAAGTTTGGATAATATATTGGCCAACTTGCCCACTCTAGTGATCTTTCCTTCAAGTACGAACCTCGATCGACCAGATTAAGCTGTTTGGCAGGCGATCTCTTCTCCTCTCGACCACGATCTCACTATAGGAAGTGACAAACACACCAGGAAAGGCAACTACAGGTCTAGAATCGCATCCAGACCCCTCGATCTCGAGCGAAGAACCCTCGATCGAGACCAATAACCGGACGCAGAGCGAAAATTTCCGCGCTGCTGCAACCCATCCCCGCGTCTCGCCAAGACAAACGATCTTCACCAAGTGCTGCATCTTCGAGGCGGAGGGGCAACTGCAAACAGACGGAACCAACCAGCCGGGGCCAGCCAGCCAACCAACAAACAGCTCGACTCGTTCGCTCGGAGCCAGCCACTCGCTAGAACGACTGTCGCACCGACTTCAGTTCGAATTCCTCCTTCGAGGCAGCAAGCACGGCGAAGTGCTGCCTCCGCCACCCTCCGTCCCCAGCCAAGTCCTGAAGCCGATTGGGCCCACGCCCATCGCTCCGGATTTACGTGTCAGCCAGGACATGACCGCGACAGCAAAGCTCTCCGAGATCGATCGGAGCCCGCGAAAAGGTACACACCACACTACTATGCGCGCACACGATCTAACCCCCTCTCACATTTAATGCGTCGTGCTAACCGACTTTCGTTCCGTGGTTTTGTGTTTTTCTACTTGTGAACGTTAGATCCTATGCTACAGAGCCATTTGTGACCTTGACACGACTAAAAAGCCCCGGTGAACCATGATCCAACCCGTCCACCCAACTTCCCTACCCATGCACAAGTTGCCCCATACATCAGCTACGCCATGCGCAAGTCTCCATGCACCAGCCACCAAGACCGACCAGCACGCCCGCCACAAGGAGCCAGTGCTGACTCAAGATCATCGTGCACCGGCGTGCTACATGCAGTCGACAACCGGTCGATACCTACACAGGGCAAGAAGCAGAGCAGCGAGACCATCCACGCGTCCTCGTCACTATGCATTGAGGCATCCAGCCTATTCCGGTCACCCAGCCCAGCGCGAATGTCAACATCCAGTGACAAAACCTCTTGGCACCCAGTGGCTACTCCAATGAAGACACCACCCCACCAAGGATGAAGACGGCCATGCTACCACTGTTCGGAATCCTGGTCATCTGCACGCAGTAGGTGCAGCGAGCCTTCGTGTTCAAGTACGCGCCACTGTCGCCGATGGGCATCAAATTCGTGTTGGTGTGCTACATGTAGTACGAGTCACTACCACCGCTCGACCGGAGAGCAGTCACGAAAGTTTTCTTGGTGTCCACGTACATGCGCCACCTGAGTGCCGCACTGCGAGGGAGAAGCTGCGGTTAGAGCCCCGAGAGAGCAGATCGAGCCCGCCAGCTGATCACGGATCAAGGGGGACCCCCTCCGTTAGTTGGTGTCTGGGCGCTGTGGTAGCTCGATCAAGCCTCAACAAGATTTTGGCCGATCCCGCTCCACCATAATGGTGCGCGTGCCCGGATCTCTTTGGGACTCCGGATTTCCGATCTCTTGGGGACTCCGGATTTCACCGTGAGTCTGCAGAAGATGTGCAAGTGCAGAATGAATCAGGGGAAGAGGCGTCGTCGGAACACAAATCGACGATGACGCTGCTGAACAAAACAATATCCGCGGATCGACAGAGTGCTGAGAGGAACTCTGCCGACGGAATCGAGGGCGATCTGGTGACAAATCTAGAAGAGAAACCTCAATATCCTCCCCAGGTCCCTTCGGGGCCCCAGTGGGTCTCGACGCGAGTCGAGAACCATTAACAAAACAAACCAAGGCCGGGTCGGACCGATATGCATTCACAGATTCACCGATCAAGCTGGAACCCAGATCGGACCAACACGACTTCTCAAAGACTGCGCAGGAAGCGGCAACCTCGCGAAGGAAAATGAAGGTCCCAGATCTGGACGAAGAGGACGAGTAGGGGTCAGATTCCAGGTGGTCGGACGCCGCGCTGGAGTTTGCGTGCAACTGACAAGAGCTGCAGAGGTTCATCGATCGGGATCCGGTCCTGCAGATATTACGACCCAAACAGATCAGCACGCCCGAGGGACCCATCGTAGCCCCGACGATATCAGACAACAAGGTGGACCTGATCTAGGGCCTTTCGAATTTGCTGAAGGGGACGGGCTTGGTAGTGAGCCCGTTTGATGCGAACGAACTGTTTGGCCTGTATCTGACGGTGATTAAATCGTCGATCAAGACCATTATCATCAAGCTGAAGGCCTGTATCTGACGGTGATTAAATCGTCGATCAAGATTATTATCATCAAGCTGAAGGTCATGGTGGGTGAGATCCCGTCAGATCGACATCCGATGGTTCCAGATCCGGTATCCTCGCATCAGATCGGGCCGACAGGGTACGGACTGCTTTACCCTACCTTTCAGCAGCTGATCGTGGATCGAACTCATCGTCCGAGCAGCAACGCAAGTTTCGTCGTCTGTCGGGAGCTGCGATGCTTGAATTCCGATCGGAGAAAATACGACAAGAGTGGCCGTGATCAAGATCACGGAAGCTGAGGCCGACATCTACGGATCGAACCGTCCGTACCACCAGATCGGAGGAGTCGATCAGCAGATTTGATTCTTACTTCCAGGCCGCGATGAATAGATTCCTGATGGAGCAAGACCAGGCAACAACACCAAGCGCACCCGTGGATGAGATTCAGTATGTCGGATCACATGATGTGGAGATGAAATCCACCGGATCGCGCGGTCCCGGCCCGTCTCACTGGGAATACGACCCATATGAGATTGATCGCCCAACACCTGCTCGCGTCGCGGTCGCCACGACCGCCACCGGGTTACCTGGCTCCTCGACGATCCAGCAACTCCGCATTTCAGCAATCTCAGATCTTAAGAAGTTTACGGGAAACGATCAGGATGAAGATCGAGCCAGATCGTGGATTAGCAAGTTAAAATCTGCGCTCCTAAGAGATCGAGCTACAGATGAAGAGAAGTGTCTGACTTTTGCCGATCTGCTGACCGGCCCTTCCATGAACTGGTACCGACAGTTGAGTCGATCGACACGAAAGAAGTGGAGTGATCTGCTGCGCGACTTCCAGATCCAGTACTGCGGACTTGGAGTATCAACGATCTGGCAGTATTACCACTCTCGTAAAAGATCGGACGAATCCCCGCTCGATTATCACTATCGACTGAATTTCGCGGCACTCCGTGCGAGATTGAAGATCAAGGATGGCAATCCCACGACTCGCCGTGATCATGTGGAGCATTTTATTGCGACTCTAGGAAATCCCGATCTGGCCGATCAGCTGACCCTGTTACGACTCGTGGATGCCGATGACCTGGAAGAATTATCGCGAGCGCGAGAACGCGCGAAGAGCAGGCGTAGTCGATCAATCTTCGAATCGAAGTACCCCCAGAAGGCGCCTACCTTGACACCGACTTGGTCGATCAAACGCCCCGTGTATGCGGTACAGATCGCGGCACGAGAATCAGATTCGGATACTGAATCAGACGGATCAGATTCCGAAGGTGACCTTCGCCGGATCTACCTTGCGTCGGCTTAAAAGAAGTCTTAAGACACTGGGGGCGGGCCCTCAACGTCAGATCATGTGCGACACGGCCAGATCGGCTGCAATTCACCCCAATCAAACCATCAATCCAACACCCAGCATGATGGATCGGATCGCAGTAGCCGCTACTCACATTGCGGGTCTTGGAAACACACTGATCGTGATTGTTGGAAGCGTTTGACATGTCAGAAGTGTGGAAAGACAGGTCATCCCACCGATCGTTGTGTCTTTGTCTGTCGCGGATGCGGTGAGCTACACGACATGGGCAGGTGTCCGATGGAAGAGTTCTACAGTCAGATCCGTCAGTGGTACAATCCTGTGAAGCACGCGGGCATGCTGCATGCGGTCGCGGAGAAGATGTTAAACTAGGACGCTCGCCGGGATGGAATCCGGTACGAGCCGAGCGTTCTAGATATTGCATCTATGCATTTGTCAACAAGAACACTGCAGATCGACGAACAAGACTTGCAGATCTCCGCGGCAATACATGTGATCAGCGCGCGAAAACTGCCACTGCGATCATGAGTCTCCAGCGATCGAATGAATTCAGCCGGTCTGACGCAGAAATGCCTATAGATCTCCATTCTGGAGAGCCTCGAGAGTATTAGAAGCAGCACATACCAGAAGAGAGGTTTAAGTCAGCTAATGGTGAAGTCACTACTGAGATCGTGATCCCCGATCGAAGACTACCCCGTGTCAGCGATACCGTGATGTCCGATCCCTCCCCCTGGGGAATCCAGGGGATATTGGAAACACCACTCGCCGTGTAAGTGGTTCCGTTAGGCCAATATCACCGGCAAAATCAACAATGAAAAGGCGATCTTACTCTTAGATACCGGCGCCGAGGTGCCCATCATGGATACCGCCTTTGCTCGTAAGGTTGGTGCTATATCGAGAGAAGTCAGAACCAGGGATGTGTAGAGATCGATGAAAATGTGTACGTGACGGAAGGGAATACCAGTATCAGCCTTGGGGATCACTGGTGTACTTCTTTGATATCTGGGTTGGTGATCTGGTAGGACAAAATGCGATGCTCAGTATGGACTTTGTGGGCCCCGCCGGAATCAGGCTCGATCTGGCCGACAGGTCCATCTGTCTGCCCGATGAGGTCAATATCCAGCTTAGCGGACGTCTCCAGCTCAACAATGACAAGGCACGGTCCCTCCGGTTGGATCAACATACGCAAAACGGGATCGGTGAGTCCATCGAGCTACCGTTACGCCTGAAGAGGTTAGATCGAGAGGAGTTGTGGGTTACCCGCGGAGGCCACCGGGTGCCAACCGTGGTTATCGGCCCGGGCAGGATTCGATATGTGCAGATCACCAACATTAGTGACCAGAAGCTCGTCTTGCAACGCGACGAACGGATCGACATATGGTTAGCAGGAGATCGGGTGCCTTGTCTCCCGGGTTTTGTGTCAATCGGGTCGCGTCGGTATATGGAAAGGCAGAATCTCGCATTGCAAGTCACCAACAATGATGTACTTGCAAAACAGGAGATCCTGCATTCGCTGCCAGAACCTGCAGTTGATCGACCTACTTATGTTACACCGCGTGCGATATTACAGTGGGGCAAGGATACCAAGATCAGATGACCCACCTGACTTATTATGTAGATCAGACACTGACGTGGCTTATCGAGTTGATCCGGCTGCGGAAAAGATTAGATCGACGAAATATCTTTCGCGGGATTCAGACCCAGAGATGATGAAGCCTGTAGTATCTGTTCCAGACACCTTGATCGTGATTCCTGAGGTCAAGGTGATTGACAACGCAGATCGGTATCATGATCACCAAGAAAGCCACGTGACGGAGCCGGTTTCTACGACAGTAACGGGTAATACTGTCGTGGGGGTGAATGAGATTGCTCAAAGCCCGAAATTGATCGATAAGGATGTGGAAGGCCCAGACATGCAAGACTCTAACAGCAGAGTACCCAGTCTGAAGCCACCACCGGTCGATTTGCATCATATTTTAACTTTACCCGCCGTCGAGTGCAGATAGACTGTGATTGCGGACGAAGGGATGGAGGCGACGACGGAGCTGGTACCAGCGACACACGATACTGAGGACGTGCTTGCGGAGACTCTAATCTGGTGATACGACAAGTACGAGGCGAGATTGACTGCAAGGCACCTAATTGATGTTGCCAAAGCAGATGTTCTTAGATCGACTGCGGATCTGGCCCGATCACGAGTTGCACCATGTGAAGCGTGACTGGAACGGCAGTGCCAGCAGCTGAGTCGGTGCGGCACTTCAGCGTTAGGGTGGTATTGTGGTCGAGGGGGATCACTCAAATCTGTCTACGCTTAATCGACTTGACGCGATCCTGGTCAAGAAGTTTCCTGATTGACCGCGGATCGAGCTTACGGAGGGTGAAGTCGATCAACCCAATTTCGACGAGATCTGGCTTCCGGAAGACAGTTGGGTACCTGATTGGGATGCGAACGAATATAAAGTGGAAATGATAACAGATATGCGAACTGGTCGAAGAACACGGCATGGTCGATCTTATCAGGAATGTTTGGTGCACTGAAGGGTCACGATGCCACAGATTGGGTCGGCGAAAGGGATATGAACAGTGAGGCTCAGCTGTATGAGTTTCTTCGAGGTCGATCGTATCCGAAGCAGTTGGATATGCTGCAATATCACGAGGAGGAGTGAGATAGGATTCCCGGGATGAGCTGATCATCTCGGTGAAAGAGTTGGATGACGGATCTGCGGGGAGGCCGTCGATCGAGGCGGAAGGGTTTTTCAAGCGAATGAGTATATGCATGGGAGTGTGGATCATGGTGATTTTGGAGACGATTATATCGCGTTACGTTCGTGGAATATGGCGGATCAGATCGACAGTACGGTAGATCGACCTATATATTGCTAAAGGTCGATCGGTGGGGTCGATCGTGGGACGAGTCTGCCTTCGGAGGAAAGTGAGGGTTGATCAACCACTGGTGTCATACGATGAGAGTAACAGCGACGCAGTTTGGAGAGATCGACCAGCGGGTTTGAAAATCTAGGTCGATCGACGGCCGATCGCTTCAGCGGCTGATCGGTGATCGGTCCAGCTAGATCTACCAGGGTTGTTTCGATGTATACTGGTATGATGTCGATCTAGCGAGTCATGGTTGATAGAGTTTTCGATATGAGCATGGGTGCTGCAATTGAATATTCTTAGGTTGAGGCATCGACTGTTCGCCAGTGGTTTGCGTATAGGCCTAGTCTTGAGCCGGACTATAGTCGACAATGGTGTCCGAAGCGAGCCGCTGTACGACACAACTCACGGACGGGGGACGGATGTGGTGAAGTGCAGAAGGAAATTATACACGACTGAGACGTGCGAAGTGGTGAACGGAAGTGGCAGCAAAGGACGTAACCCATATGAACCAAGTCTGGACGGGTTGGCGTGCGTGGATGCGTAAGGCCTAGATCGCGGATCAAGATTGCGGATTGGGATCCAGGATCGGGATCGCGGATCGAGATTGCCGATCGGGGTCGCAGATCGAGATGGCTGATCGGGATCGTAGAACGAGATCGCTTATCCGCCAAGATGGGAAGAACAAGGGGCGAAGCCAGGACATAAATCAAGTGGTTGTCGGGTTGTAGGATGCAGGATGGGATGGCAGCCCTAGGGATGTAGAGGCTAAACATAAATCAGAGTTGAATTTGCACTGTACATCACAAGTGCCCCCGAGTCGTCCTCCGCCTTGGGAACTACATTGGCCCCGGCGAATACGACAAGTGCCCAGGAATAGTAGATCTGGCAGTGTGGCTTAAGTTTGGATAATATATGGGCCAACTTGCCCACTCTAGTGGTCTTTCCTTCAAGTACGAACCTCGATCGACCAGATTAAGCTTTTTGGCAGGCGATCTCTTCTCCTCTCGACCACGATCTCGCTATAAGAAGCGACAAACACACCAGGAAAAGCAACTACAGATCTAGGATCACATCCAGACCTGTAGCCGGGCTACACATTCGGCTAATCTCACGTTAGTGCAACACGCATAATGGATACATTCAGGTGGGTGTGGCGAGGCGGGTGAACGCCTTTTGACCGCCCAGGTGTACAGTGCTGTGCTCCAGACTCTGGAAGGTGCTTCCGGTTAGGAAGTCCTCCACTGGGAACTCCTGAACGTAAACGTCCAGGTGACGTGTGCTCCTTGTGGTAACCCCTCTAGGTTCGTTTGTCTTCGAACCGGGAGATGCACCGCGGGGATTAGTTGTTTTATATACCAATATCGGTCTTTGGAGAAGAGCGTAACGTCACCAACTTAGACGTAGCTCCGACAACCAAGATAACCAAAATCAATACAGAGTTATACACACAAATATACAACCGTTCTTATTCTTAGACCCTTGAACGGTGGGTCGTACACCAGTCAACTTAGCTGCACTTCCAGGACACTGGTCAGTCCCGGTCAGCTTTTACAAACGCGCACCACCCTAGAAGTACTAGGGATAGTTCAATACAATCTCACTACCTATCACACAAGATGTCCTTCGATCACGATCCTGAATGGGACTTTCTTCCACTCTTTTCAGGATGTATATGGGATATGAAATGTAGGATCGCCTAAGCGCACACTACAATTGAAATATGAAATAGGGCAGGCTCCACACCCGCTACTTACCCTAATTTGGACTTGGAGTTTTGGGGGGTGGAGTCCACACCTCTGGATGTCCTTCTACAGAGGGCCTTTCGCCTTCAGCACTTGATCGGGGCCGCCGGTATTTGTCCGGCCGAAGCTGTCCGAGCGCTTGCGGGGTACACGGATAATTGAACTCTGTTTGGTTTTATCTTTTGTGGCTATCTTCCTGCAATAGACACGTATTCAGCTTTTGACTTACTTTCAGTATACCTTGAGGGGCGTCATCATCTTAGGCATCCTTGATCTCATTGTGACGTCGTGGGTACAGGCGTAGGACTTCAATGTTCCACGGAATCTTCCTGGAACCTGGTTGGTCGTCTTGGTCGGTCGGATATCACTTGGCTTGATTATACCTTGATCCTCTCGTCCAGGGTGTCCATTGTTCTTCGATGTTCTTCGGTGTTCTTCGGTGTTCTTTGACACGTCCAGTCATGTCAGGACGGGTGGCACCCAGTCTAATGTAAACTGGGGCACTTGATCGCTCCTGTAGGCTTGACCCGTCGTCCGGTAGTTGGTGCGTCCAGACTCATTACGTCCAGAGCACTCAACCCGATCCATGGCTGGATGTAGAACGCCGCGTCCCGAGAATATCACCATGTCCCACAATTCCATACATACTGCTGCATTGGTTTTTTTCCAACCAATCACCACGTTCCACAGTAGAAATCTTGATTCCCATCGTGTCAACCGCCCCTCTAGTCGTGATCAATCACCGAGGTCATTTGCCGAATTGGTCGAACATGACTAGATCACACGATCTACAGTTGTCTCGACGACGTGCGGGTCTGAACGTTCGCCCTGTTGAGAATCTTCCGGCTCTGGCGACCGTTCTGTGCGCCCTTTCCCAGCCGGGTCCCAGACCTTCTCTTTCGCTTTCAGGGTCGCGGCGGTATGCCTACAGCTCACAACCTGATTTCCTCCTTCGAGTGCGCAAGATGAGCGAATCAAGCTTGGCTGACGCCAGCTCTCGCGGCCAGCCTGCTGCTTCGACCGATGTCGGTGGCGACGGCAGCCACCACAGCGACACTCCTCCTTCCGATGACGTCCCCAGTGGGGAACAATCTCCCGTTCCGGTTGAGACTTCTCCAAGCTCTTCGCATCCTGGTGGCACCGTTGGCGACAATACGTCTTCCAGCGTCGAGCAAGACACTGCTTCGCGCCCAGCACCGTCGGAGTCTGTCGTCTCTCGTACTGGCGTACTCAGTTTTGACGAGGTAGTCGACCACGTCCGAGCCGGCGTGCTCCCCAGCCATGACCGAAGTTCTCCGGGAACGCAAAATACTCCGCCAGCACGATTCACCCTTCCTCCTGCGCGCAACCTGGTTGGAGACTCCTTCATCGTTGGTATTCCTGCGCATGCCTTGGCATATCGCAATGGCGCGTACGTCCGGGAAGGCTACGGTGGAGTCGAAGCTCTCATGTTGTTCGATGGACTGTCCGAGGTTGACGTCCAGGATTTGTGTAACCTGGTTGGCGATTCGGCGGAGGTCCGCGAGATGGTGCGTCGTCCTTACCAAGGTCAACAGGGTCCCACTTTGGACGCGATAGAGACTACGTGGGGCTCTCTGCTGGCACGTCGAGAGTTTGCCTCCCTGATCACCCACTTCTCCCCCCTCCAGCTTGCGCAGAGAACGTTTTATACGGTCTCCTTGTTGCATCGGGTGTTGGTGAGAAATCGGCAGCGAGAACACGTCGTCCAAGGTATGGACGAGAATTCCGTCGTCCGGCGTCTCCTACGTCTTCAAGGCGAGTACGACCGGCTCAAGGAAGACTTCGTATTCCTGTACGGATACCATCAGCAAGAGGCACAGTTCATTCGAGACGAAGCCAGTCACGCTCGGGGATTGCTGGAAGCCGACTTCGCTCGTCTGGCCAGGGAGAATCTGGAAGAGACTGCTGCTCTTCGTCAACGCAATGATGACCTTGAGTCTCAGCTTAGATACGCCCAGACCCAAATCTCAACGTTGGAACAGCGTGTCCGGGATAAGAGCTTTGATGCGGACGGCTTGCTCTCCTTCCTGAATTCAGGAAGTAACGAGGTTCGGGGGAACTGGCCGAGATTTCGTAGACTCTTGGGTCCGTTCCAGCGTGGTGTGACGGCTCCTCCATCTTGGAAGACATGGATCACGGTGGAGGCTGCGGATAAGTCGTTCCGCATGATACCTCCGTACCCTGGTCCAGCTCCCCCGGATAGTGATGCCGATGACGACGCCGACGCTGAACAGGAGGAGAAGTCGGAAGAGAATCCACCTTCCCCGCCCCCCAAGCGGGACACTCCTCGCGGGAAAGAACCTCGTAAGGCTCAAGCTGGGTCCAAGCGCCGTGCCTCGTCGCAGCGTGCCGTCGAGGTTGAAATTCAATGTCGCCCCACTGTCCATCCGGAGTCCGACGTGGGTCCTCGTCCAGCATCCTCCGTGCTCCCGTTCACCGTTAGAGAGGCTTGTGCTCTCCTTCCGGAGTTCATAGCCTGGGAAGACCTGCGTCCGGACGTCCAGTGGACTATGCGCACTGGCGTGGGTTATGATGAAGCGGTCGAGATGATGTTGGCTGACGGCGTCCAGCATTCGCTCTTTCATCGGGATAGTCTGTGCGGCATGCTTGCTGCCATGATGTATCATCGTAAGTTGGATGGTACTCCTTGGGCGAAGTACGTCCCCACATCTTACTACTTGATGGCGGACGTGCTTCTGGAAAGCTGGCTCAAGCAAGGGATCGAGCCTGCTGAATGGCCTGACCTACGCAATTTGACCGATGATCTTCCAGACGTCTCCGATAGCAGTTCGTCTGAGGAGGAGGACAACCTGGAAGACCCTGATTTCGATGACTCGGTCTCTGAAACTGTGGGAGTGGATCCTCCCCAAGCGGACGTGGCTGGCGGGGATAGTTCTCCACCAGACAGCGAAGTCCTAGTTTTGCGGTCCAAACGGAAACTCAAGGTCCAGCGGGTGTACTCCTCGTCCGATACTTCCGAGAACAGCGACACTGCCCCCTCCAAGAAGTTGGTGTATACACCATCTCCCAAGCGCCCCCGTCCCTCTCGGACAAGTGACCGCTCCGGCAAGAAATCTGGCAGTCTACGGTCAAAAACTCGTTCGAGTCTGGACAGGGTTCGGTCACTCTTGGCTCGGAAATCTTTCGAAGACCTAAGTCCAACTGAGCTGGCAGTGATTGAAATCCCTGGTCGTGGCATACTCTCTTGGCGTCGTCGCGGGATCCTGACCCAGTACACACCCCGGAAGGGGGACCATGAAGATCAGACCCCCGGCTTTCCAGGATATTCCCCCCAGAAGACGGAGATTCGCTTTCTCGCTCAGCGTTGGACTCCCTTTGAGGGTGCTTACGTGATGCTTCGGGCTAAGAAACCCTGGGACGAGATGTTCGAGAATCGGGTCAAGGTCCTGTACTTCCATCGGCGGGCAGATTTGAGCGCTAAGGTGTGGAATTTACTGGACGAGTATCTGGAATACGTCCGGGATCACGCCGAAGCTTTCTGGGAGGTGCTTCACTGGTTCACGATCAAGTACAAGCCTGAAAGGGATGAAGAAGATGACGACCTGGACAAATATTCGGTCTCGGCTAAGCTTCATCGGGAACGAGCTGCTCGGCACGAGAGCGTGGGTCGGTCCATGGCAGCTCGAATTCGCAAGTTCATCTCGAAAGGGCTTCCAGCCTCTCTGCTTGAAGAACCTGGTGTATGGACGTATCCAGTCATGATCTGCCACTTGTACCTCGTGGATGAGTCCACCCTGAATGCCAATGGGAAGCCCTACTCCCTGGAGGAGCAAGTTACCATGGCCGAGATGGCAGAGCCCGGCCGGTCTCAGTGGACCAAGTACTGCACGGATGCTGACCGGGTTGCCCACGTCTCGAATGAGCTTCGATTGAAGATGCTCTCACCCGAGGAGCGCCAGAAGAATCCGATCTCACTGACTTTGTGAGTCGTCCTTCGACAACTTCATGTTCAGGAAGTCTCCGTTTTAGGTGATGCATTCTCCTTCTTCTTTCCATCCTTCTTTCAGTAGCGTAAACCATAATCACCTTTGAGCCTTCTCATTTACTCCTTTCATATTGGCGTTCAGCGTCTAGTGTCTTCCCAAAATCACTTCCAGTTTAATACAAACACTCCTCACATCTTCTTCCAAATTCACATTCACTTCTTCTGTCACTTCACTCGGGCGGCGGTCTATTGCATTTCAAGGGTGTCCGGCTGGACTGCTAGACTCTCGGATGGTCATCTCCGGCTTGCATAGCCTGGAATCGCGCCCGAGCTTTCGCTCCTTGGTTAAATTCATACAGCAACGCCCCACAGCTTAGTTGTGTCATTGGGAGCCATTCGGGTTCTTCGTATCCTTTCCATTTGATCAGATATTCACGAGCCCTTTTAGATGTGCGTGTTCGTTTAGACCACCGAAGATCCAAGATTTTCTCCACTTCATACTCGTCATTGTCATTGTCAGCTTCCCAGCTGTCTTCCGGTAGTAGTGCAGTGTCAAAATCATCTTCATCTTCGACGTCTATCTGGACGGATGGTCTTCTGGGATACAGCGCTCGTGGCTTCAGTCGGCTAACATGCACCCAGGGGTTGACTCGATAGCCTGTATCTTCGATCTTGAGTTTCACTCTAAAATCATCATGCATCTCAGCGATCCTGAAAGGACCATGCCAGAGGTGAGCCAATTTGCGACTCAACCCAGTCTGTACCTTGGGAATGTAAAGCCAAACGGCATCTCCAACGTGAAAACCTGACTTGAGTCGGTCAGACAATTCCTTCCACTTCTGGTTTTGTTCGTCAGACCTGGCTCTCTTCGCTTTCCTCTGAAGGTCCTCTGCACAAGCCTGGGCGTAACTGTAATCTCGTTGGAACTTCCTCCGCCATTCATACGCTGTACGCTCAGGGACACTGGAAGGTCTAGGACCTAGCATGGCCGACACTGTTCCTTTAGCATCCCAACCGTGAACCAGATAGAATGGAGTGTCTAGCCGTGTTGCATCGTACGAAGTATTCAAGGCGAACATCAGCCTCTCGGCGTGTTCATCCCAGTCACTCTGGTCGGACTCTGCAACGTAGGCGCGTACACTCCGGATGACTGTCTGGACAGATCTTTCCTGTTGGCCATTCGCTTGAGGACGGTAGGCCAAAGTAGCTCTTTGTCTGCTACCCAGGAGTTCTCGGAAACGGGTGAATACTTCGCTCATGAAACGAGGATCCTGGTCGTGACGCAACAACGAGCTGGCCCCAAAACTTCGGAAAACTCTCTCTTCGTATGCTTCCGCGACGTCTTCAGCGGTAGTTGAATCCATGGGCTGGCACATCACGTATCCTGAGAACGTGTCCTGAAAGAGAAGCAAGAACGTATTACCTCGCTCGGACTTCGGAAGGTGAGTGACGAAATCCATTGAGACCACTTCGAAAGGGTATCTCGGTTCGATGTTCCCCGGAGACGGCCCTGGATTGGGCGGTCGCCCCTTGCCACTTGCACAGTCCACACATTCTTTCACAAAAGTCTCAACGTCAGCGTACATGCCGGGCCAGTAGAACTCAGACCTCAACTTTTCGTGCGTCCGGGTTATCCCTTGGTGTCCGCCCTGAAAATCTTCATGGGCATAGTGGAGGAGGTCTGGGCGGAGTGACTCTGGCACGACCAGACGTATCTCATCTGCCATGTCTCGAGGGCGATCCTTTGTAGCGCGGCTCAACCGGTAGAGCACATCTCTCACGTCCAGGGCATACAACTCTGCCTGTTTAGAGATTCTGCGTATCTGTCCACGAGAAAAACTGTCCAGGTCACCTTTTAGGAATCTCTTGATTTCCATGAGCTGGTCGTCACACTCCTGGTGGGCCTTGATCCTGGGCCATCGTTCAGCCTGATACTCTAGTGGCCCCATTGGCTCTCCTTGTTCGGGTTGTCCTTGGGCACGGCTCCGAGTCACTGCAACCATGATTCTAGCGGCTGTAGACAGTGGTGCAGATTCCGGTCCTGGACGTATACCGTTTGGGATCTCCTTGGGCAAGCCTTCCTGGGGGGAAACATCTTGAGTACCTTCGTCCATGATCACGAGTGGCTTCATCAGCTTTTCGTGTATCTTGGATACCTGTACAAGGTGTTTCAGTTCCTCCGGATCTTCAGTCTGCCAGGATGTCCCCAACGCTAACGTCTTGGAAGTAAGGTAATCTGCTGCCTGGTTGTATTCCCGCTTGACATGAACCAGCCGCATTGATGTGAACTTCTCCTTCAATGTTCCCACCTCAGACAAGCGTCGTTGTAAATTCGGTTGGTTGCAGTTAATCAACCCTTGCACTTGTTGGATAACTATGCGAGAGTCTCCGACCACTACCAGATCCCGAATGTCTCGCTCGGACGCGAGTGTGAGGCCATTCAGCAACCCGTAATACTCAGCATCGTTGACAGTGACATCTTCCAGGATGAAACCATGTGCAGCCAGAATATTCCAGCCGGGTAACTCCCAGATGATACAACCACAACTACCTTGACGCGTTGAAGTCTTTGCTGCTCCGTCGAAACTTAGAACATAACCGGCGAAGTCTGCTTCCAACATCTCCATACTGATCACTGGTGGTGCCTTGACTCGCCCCTTGGCCGGAATGAGTGACTCGGCAACTTCGTCCAAATGTTCGCGTGGAGTAATGCCTGCCCCTAAAATGGCGGGTAAGCCATCCTCGTCTTTCTGAATCTTGCATACTTCTAGATTCCAGTGCGACAATATGACTCCCCAGCGAACGGATCTTCCATCAGCCGTCTTGGACTTCAGCAACCAACTCAGAACGGAGTGTCTAGTAAAAACCTTGACTAGGCAATTCTGGACAAGAGTCTGGAAAACACCCAGAACCCTCATCACGGCCACCACCTCCTTTTCGGCGACATGGTATCGGAGTTCTGCGTCGTTCAGGACACGCCCCGTGAACCTGACCGGATGTATCACGCCATCATATTCCTGACCGAGGACTGCGCAGGCAGCCCACTGATTGGCATGAGGTATAATCACGAAAGGTCTGGTCCGGTCGGGATGCCTGAGCAGCGGAGTGGATACAATCTTCCTCTTCAAGATCTCGAAAGCTCCCTTCGCCTTGGACAAGTCTCTCCCCGCACGTATTTGTTCGTCCGTGAGCTCGTATAGAACTGCAGCCACCACCGGGAAGTCTTCAATGAACTTGTGATAATAGTTCAGACTCCCCAGGAAGGACTGGACTCCTTTCAATGTCTTCGGGAATGGGAGATCCTGGACGCCTTTGGCAATCTTGGGCGTGGCTCGAAGCCCTTCCGCACTGATCTCATGAGAGAGGTATGGGATAGACAATTTGCCGAACTCACTCTTGGGGAGGCTGACCAAGATATTCCAATAGCGGAGTCTAAACAACAAAGCGTTCAGATCTTCACATAACTGATCCCAGGTCGGCGCCCCATGGGCAATGTCATCAATGTACGAGCTACGTCCAATCACTGGGCCCATCTGGGACGGCGCTGGAATATCACGCTTGAACGCAGTGATCTTGTCTGTCAGTATCGGCACTCCTCGCTCGGCTTTTTCTCGTTCAGACTCGTCTCGTTCGGATGGGTCTAACCCGAGGAATTCCAGCACATCTTGATCCACCAACTTCTCTTCGTCTGCAGGTAGTCGGACGAACCCCCACAGGCAGTTGTTAATTACTGCCTGATAAACGAGGGGGGCATTCTTCAAGCCGAAAGGCATTCGCACCCACTGGAAATGTCCGAATGGGCACACAAAAGCAGAAATCAGCTTCGCACGTTCAGTCATCCTGATTGCCCAGAAACCACTCGCCATATCGAGGCTCATGAACCACATTGCACTCTCGAATCCAATCAGCAAATCATCTATCAGGGGTAGCGGATAGGTTGAAAGTTGGATGAAACCATTCACCACCCGGTAGTCGATACACATCCGGATGTCCACACCGTTCTTCTTTAAGACGATCACAATCGGGGATGCCCAAGGGGACACCGAGAATTCAATCAATTCCGTTTCCAACAACTTCTTGAGTAGCTCATAGACCTTCAACATGATATGCGGAGCAATGGACCTTGGACGTTGGGCTACTGGCTTAGCATCTCCCACGTCCAAGTCACACATCACACCTCTTGCCGGAGCGGGCGCTGCATTGCCATCCCCCAAAAATATCTTCCGATGATAAGTCAGAATGGACCGTAATTTCCTCTCCTCTGCGACGGTAGTCCGATCGGGATCGCCTACATCTGCCTTGGAGATGTCACATTCAGGACTCAGGTCCTTCAACTCGGGCAACATGGCGAGTTCGTCACGCAACTGTGATAGAAGCTCACTGCCCTCCTGAAGGTAGATAGCTGGCTCCAAATCCAGGTCTTCTTGACTGACTCTCATGCATCTGGCATATTCTTCTTCCAGCCTTCGGATGGGGGTGGATGGCCACGCACAGCTCGGGAAGTCCATTTCTTCGGCCTCCGGATCTGGGCATTCCTGAACTTCTGCATCCAGAGATTCCGGATAAAATTCCAGTTCTGCTTCACTAGGACTTGCTTCGATACTCTCCGACACACTTGCTTTCGATATGGTCACTTCCGTGATTCCCTGGACCACGTCTGTCTGAGTGCCGACGTCCATCAGCTCCGTCGTTTGCGTAGCCACATTGCATACAACTCTGATCGGAGGTTCCATAGTCGTCTGGCGAAACTGCTTGGGCGGGTCTTGTAGCTGGACAATTCTAGCCGCAGTTGCTCCTGGACGGGGTCGTAACACGATCTTGGAAGGCCATTCGTATTGGGGCGTGGAGACAGCCGGGGGTTCCTGTTCCTGTCTGAGCTCATCAAGCTCACGCTCGCGTTTCCTCATTTCAGGGGACGGGGTACTCTCATAAATGAGTTGCTTCCACTCCTTGTACTTCTGGCATCCTGGGCGAACGAATCGTCCGGACTGGGGAAAGTTTCCAAACTCTACAATTCTCGCAAGCGGAGTTCGAGTGTCAATCCACACCATTTGTTCTGAAATATTGACCACTTTGACTGCAGTAGCTCCTGATTGTGCCGTGTAGATGATTTGAGTCACCCAGCGATCTCCTCGTCCTGCCCAGACTACATCTTGCTGAGGGCTGCTCTGGCCATATTCAATACGAACCATCGCATGTTCCCCCGGGCGTAGATAGAGACTGCGTGTAGACAACACAGGTAGGTCTAACCCCAAGCGTTGGCGCGACGACCCTCCACTCATCAGGATGGTTTCCTCGTCCGGGAGTTGGACGAGTCCTTCGCGCACACATAATCGAACTCCAGCGGCGTACATGAAGTTCATTCCCAGAAGTACTTCCACATCTTCGCCAATGTTCGTCACCCAGACATTCATGACGTAAACTACTCGCACTCCAAGCGTGATCTTGACTTTCGCACTCGCAGTGATATACGTCGGGACTCCTCCTAGGCCGGACACCTTGATAGGTTCTGGTAACATCTGGATCTTCAGCTTGAGCCTACGCGCAAGGTTCAAACTGACCATACTTCCAGACGCACCAGTGTCCAGCAGGATCTGTACCCGAAGATCATTCACTGCTCCATGTACTGATGCAACATCGCGACTGTCTTCTTGTTCGTGATTTGCCCACCAACCGTAACGCAGACCAGGACCCAACTCGATCTCGGTCGGAGCGTCTTGGTCGTTCAATCTTGGAGGGGTCCGTTCAGGGTCACATCCTCCAGACTCAGCGGTGTCATCTCGAATAGAAGTCATGCATTGTTGGTTATCGTTCATCTTCTTTCTCAGCTCTGGTCCGACATACACTAAGACACACAATCGTTGGGGATTCTTCAGCCCGACGCGTTCTGGACCCCTGTCCAGCGGGCTTACTCGTTTAACGACTTCCCTTGATTGGCCTCTCCACCCAACAATTTCTTGAGGATGTGAGGGGGCAGGTCTTTTAGCATGCCTTGACGAGCGAGAGTCTTCACAGCTTGAAGGGCTTCATGATCTGCACACTGACCGTCGTGGAAATCTCCACAATCCTTGCACGGAGGGACTCTGCACGCATGTGTCGGGTGTCCTGTCCGTTTGCATTTGTCGCACTTCATATCTCTCCAGCAGTTCTCTTCTTTATGGCCGAACTTGCTGCACTTCTCACAGAACTCGTTCTTGTTCGGGTTATCCGACCGAGGGGACTGCCAACCAGGGCGAGGCGACTGCCAACCTGGGCGAGGATCCGCCTGTGGGGGCGGTCTCCACCCCGAATGCTCCATCACACGAAACACTGCCTTACGGATGTCTTGTTCCGTTGTCACTTCCTGGGTAGGCACACTTCGAGTTGGCACTTCGGGGCTAGCGACTTCTGACTTGTTTCGTCCCGAACTCCGGGGTTCCGGGGGTGCTTCATCTGAATTATCTTCTTCATCTTCAAAACGTACGCGCCCCTCGACTTCGCCTTCGGATTCTCCACCGCTTAAACCAATGTACGCTCGACCTTGTCGTCCAGGCTTGAAACGTCTGGGCGGGATGTTATCCGCCCTGAAATCTCTCGTCCGGTGTGGTGGGGTGTCATACCCTCCGTCTAGACCCAGGTCTTCATCCTGTTGCAGGACGTACTCGAGGTCGTCCAAGTTGTGGAATCTCGTATTGCGCAAGATGGCCTTGAGTTGCTGGTCTCTCAGATTCTTGATGAAACGCTTGATGTGGTGAGCGGACTCCTTCTTGCCCTTCTTATAGCGAATGCCAGCCTTGACTGCAGCCTCGTTCAGCCTGTAGAAGAACTCCATGGCGCTCTCGTTCGACTTCTGACGCATAGTGTAATATCGTTCAGACTCGGACGTCCGGGCCTTCAAATACTTGCGCTTAAACTCTCCCGAAAGTCTTCTCCAGTTGCTCTGTACATGCTTGGAAAGTTGGCCACGCCAATTCCGTACAGCCGAGGACATCTTCATCTTGAGCTCACTGATCTTCATCTTGTCTGTCCAGCCACCCTGAACTGACATATTGACAAAACGCTCCCACCAACTCCGACGATCTCCCATGGAGGCCTTCTCGTCGAACTTCTCCAACGTACTGGAGGAGACGTACGGGCGGAGTGTCAATAGGGTTCCACCAACCTTAGTCGCATCGGAAGCATCCACACCTGTCGACAGGTCTTCATCCAGACTGTCCTCAGAATCACTCGAGCTTGAGTCTGAACTCGAACTCGAGCTCGAGCTGGAGCTCGAGCTGGGGCCAGATGGGGGACCACGTTTAGGCTTCTTTGGGGGAGGAGGCTTCTTGTCCGGCTTCTTCGACCCCGATTGACGCTCTGACTTCACATTCTTCTTGGTGTCCGCCTTGGGTGTCTCCGTCCGGGTCCTCTGTGGCACGTTCGTCTTGATCGTAGCAGCATTCGCGTCAGTCTTCCTCGGGGCTGGCACACTTCCAGCACGACGCGTAATTGAGGGGTCTGGTAACGCCCCTCTGATTTGTGCCAATAGTCGTTCGACTGTGTTCCTCGAGTCAGCTCCGGCTTGATTATCGCTGGTGACCTCTCCCGTGTTTATGCCACTTGTTCCAGCTGCTCTTTCAGAGCCAGTCCTTTCGGTCTTGACTTGTGTCACTGGGTTGGATGAGGGTGTCACGTGACTCACTTGTCCTGAAGTAGAACTTGCTTGAAGATTTCGAATCTGTTCGGCCTGGTATCGCTGCATATTCTTCGCAGTTACTCGCTCATCTTCCAGACGTTGCTCAAAGACAGCTTGCTGCTCGTCCAGATTCTTCTGGGCTTGTCGGAACCACGCAGCTTGTTCAGCTTCCCGCGTTGCATCCACTTCTGCTTGCTGTTGTTGCAAGAGCTGTATTGCCACAGCTTCCACACGTTCTCGTTCACCATTGGCCGCCTGGAGACATACTGACTGAATAACAGCTGCGACATCTTCCCTTTGGGAGGCGGCTTCGGCGTGTTCAGCAGAGAGTCCAGTCAGACGGCGTTCAGCCTCTTGAGCTCGCAGCTCCGCTTCACGGGCACGTACTCCGGCCTCTGCAAGTACTTGCTGGAAGTTCACATCTGGCTGGCTCACCGACTTCTGAACTGCAAGTTGTTCGGTCAGCTTCGCCAGTTCTTCGCGGACTTGTTGTGCCTCACGTAATGCGCTCACAGCGGCTTCAGCCACTCCCGTCGACACCGACCATCCGGACCTTCCCGAACGATGTGAATGTCTGGAATAGCTTGAGTGTCGTGATGAGGATCTCTTCCTTGACGGTTTCTTGGACGAGCTACGTCGGCTTCGAGAACTCCGATGATGACGACTCCGGTCGGACTCCGATTCAGATTCGCTAGACGAATGTCTCCGGTTGGAGGTCCTGCGTCTTCTCGACTCAGGTGTCTCATTGACCTTTGTACTCACTGCAACTTCGGGCTCCGTCATGACGACGTCGTCTTGATCCGGCAGGATTCTCCGTTCTGGAGTGATCGTTTGACGGGTCAAATAATATCCTAGATCTCCACTTCCAAGTGCGCTTGAGCTAGCGGTCCTGGCAGACATCACCATTGGGCCATAAACGGCGAGTGGCATATGCGCCCCTCCACCTGACTCTAGTGACGTCGAAGAAGACCCTGGGGAACTGTTCCTGGATATAAGAGACTCTGACGTCGTGCCACGGGCAGACCCATCGGTGGTGCCAACCAAGCTCGGGACAGGGTCCGATATTGGCACCATAGACAGGTCTTCCTGATCAGACGTCGTAGTCGACGGAAGCTCGGATGGTAAAGATGCAAGTGGATCTTCCGGTCGAGGTGGTCGATGTTGTTGACGCTTCGACGGTGGTTCTCCAGCCGAGGAGCTAGTCGCACTTCGGGCAGGGCGAAGACCAGTCAAGTGTAAACGTAGAACATAACTTCGTCCAAGAAGGTTGATCTCATAATCGTTCATCAGCAAGTCTCCATCTTGATCCTCTGCATGGTAATCCAGGAAGGGGGTTTCTTCCACCTCAGTTTCTCGTTCGATTGCAGGAGTCACCTTGAGCGTGGTTCCGACACAAAGTGTCCGCCACTCCGTTAACTCAGCAGCCAGAAGACGTTGCAGGTCCCCAACCAGGCTTCGCACGAGGTCCGCTGTGATCTTGGACGCACGCGTCCTGAACCACACTGGGACCAGATTGTCAAAGTGGAAACCAGCCTCGAAAAGCAACGTTTGCAGAACGGCAATGCACTCTCGGGGTGAGAAGATGCTGACTGGGATCTCGGCTGCAACCACATCTTGAGCAGTAGCCAAATCACGTCGGTCCAGATTGAGCTCGACCACACAAGCCTGGATGGCATCACCCAAGGTTGCACGGGCAGCCATGTACGTGGACGTCGCAAGCGTGGCTGCAAGCCACGGCAGAGAGTCAGGCCGAGAACTTGGCCAGTCATACTGTACTGCGGGAGGGAGAACTCGTTCAGAACGAACTTGTTCCCACCGGGAAACTTGCTTCGCCACATATGCCTTAGCCAAATCATCACTCAGTCGTTGTGAACTCTGGGCCACAGCCCTTGCACTGTCGTCAAGAGTTGTATACTCGACGGGGCCTTCTCTTCCAGAAGTGCTAATGCTTCCATGTCTTCGCCAGACACATCCTCCCGGACTGTCGGCAGGGGCACATCTTGAGCGGGTGCCCGCACGCTCACATCTTGCTCGGGCAAAGGGGAATCCGAAACTCGACCCTCCACCTGGGAATCTTCCACGTCGACGTCTCCCACAGACGCCACTTCGGGTTCACCCAAACCGGGTTCACCCTGACCGGTCTCCAACTCGCCTCCAGCGTTCCCCTCCGTCGACACTTGGTGCGCGTCATCTTGGACGGGTGGCTCTGCAGCCGACTGGTATTGACTCAAAGACCGCTTCTTCTCCTCACGAGCTGCCTTGCGCTTTGCAGCGCCCGCCTTTCGAGCCGTCCGGACAACTTCCTCCAGACTCGCATGCTCCTCGGGCGGCAGCCCCTCCGCACGTCGTGAACTTCGCGTAGCTTCTTCGCGTTCGCGACCCTCACGACCGGCGTCTCGCATGTCCTTCTTGCTTTTAGCCATAAGAACTAGTTTAGTGGGTTAGTACGCTTCCTCGTAGTAAACCAATACAAAATATACAAACAACTTCGCGGTGAAATCCCTGGTTCGAATCCGGGCACGCGCACCAGCTGTGGCGAGGCGGGTGAACGCCTTTTGACCGCCCAGGTGTACAGTGCTGTGCTCCAGACTCTGGAAGGTGCTTCCGGTTAGGAGGTCCTCCACTGGGAACTCCTGAACGTAAACGTCCAGGTGACGTGTGCTCCTTGTGGTAACCCCTCTAGGTTCGTTTGTCTTCGAACCGGGAGATGCACCGCGGGGATTAATTGTTTTATATACCAATATCGGTCTTTGGAGAAGAGCGTAACGTCACCAACTTAGACGTAGCTCCGACAACCAAGATAACCAAAATCAATACAGAGTTATACACACAAATATACAACCGTTCTTATTCTTAGACCCTTGAACGGTGGGTCGTACACCAGTCAACTTAGCTGCACTTCCAGGACACTGGTCAGTCCCGGTCAGCTTTTACAAACGCGCACCACCCTAGAAATACTAGGGATAGTTCAATACAATCTCACTACCTATCACACAAGATGTCCTTCGATCACGATCCTGAATGGGACTTTTTTCCACTCTTTTCAGGATGTATATGGGATATGAAATGTAGGATCGCCTAAGCGCACACTACAATTGAAATATGAAATAGGGCAGATTTACCACGGGCTCCACACCCGCTACTTACCCTAATTTGGACTTGGAGTTTTGGGGGGTGGAGTCCACACCTCTGGATGTCCTTCTACAGAGGGCCTTTCGCCTTCAGCACTTGATCGGGGCCGCCGGTATTTGTCCGGCCGAAGCTGTCCGAGCGCTTGCGGGGTACACGGATAATTGAACTCTGTTTGGTTTTATCTTTTGTGGCTATCTTCCTGCAATAGACACGTATTCAGCTTTTGACTTACTTTCAGTATACCTTGAGGGGCGTCATCATCTTAGGCATCCTTGATCTCATTGTGACGTCGTGGGTACAGGCGTAGGACTTCAATGTTCCACGGAATCTTCCTGGAACCTGGTTGGTCGTCTTGGTCGGTCGGATATCACTTGGCTTGATTATACCTTGATCCTCTCGTCCAGGGTGTCCATTGTTCTTCGATGTTCTTCGGTGTTCTTCGGTGTTCTTTGACACGTCCAGTCATGTCAGGACGGGTGGCACCCAGTCTAATGTAAACTGGGGCACTTGATCGCTCCTGTAGGCTTGACCCGTCGTCCGGTAGTTGGTGCGTCCAGACTCATTACGTCCAGAGCACTCAACCCGATCCATGGCTGGATGTAGAACGCCGCGTCCCGAGAATATCACCATGTCCCACAATTCCATACATACTGCTGCATTGGTTTTTTTTCAACCAATCACCACGTTCCACAGTAGAAATCTTGATTCCCATCGTGTCATGGGCCACATTGTAATGTGGTCACCATTCATATTAGGAAGCAGTCCTATTGGGCAGAAGACATGGTCATTCTACCAATGAGAGTCATGCATTAGGTCAGAGTTTCTACCAACCACTCGTTGGCAGAACCTCTCTTTACAGATATCATTTTTAGGAGGAAAACCACAGTTAACATTCAATTCAGTTCTCATTTTATCGCAAAAGCTACTATTTGAGACCGCGCAAAACAAAATCGTAATTTCCAATATTATTACAGTGGAGATATGGCCGTTTGTATGGGACGAGGGGAAGAATCGGACTTAAATGAAGTTTCGAGAAAATGCGTTTAGAACATTTGGTGTGTGATTTTTTCCCGGCTCCAAATCGCGGGGGAAGACGACGGTGGAGGGGAACGCTAGCGGTGGGAGGGTCGACGCCTACAACTCGCCCTCGTCTTCGCGTGAGAGCGACGGTGATAGCGACAAGGTTGTGCAGCTAGACCTGGTCGTGCAAGAGCACATCAACACTGCGCTTGGCTTATCCTGCTAGTACCACCGCCGCTGAACAAGACGGCGTCTGTGAGAACCTTTTGGGTTGATGCCAGCACAGAACATTACCAGTTTTAACGCCACCAAAATAACATTATGTGGTGCACACAATGGTATTTTTGAGAATGTTTTTTATTGATTGATGTCACTTTTTCAAAGGGTTCTAGGTCGATTTTGGCTAAACGGATTGCAGATTCGGAATCTACGCGTTAAATTACCCCTATATCGACATTAAAGCAAAAACACATTTTTTGAAATTTGAACGGGGTCGCTTCGCGCCAAACGGCATCCCGCCCGACACACTGCTCATCTGAGGTCGTTTGATAGCTCAAAATGAAGCTAAGACACAGGGCTACCTGGCTAGCTAATAAAAAGGAATCCGTACTTAGGCATTAAGACCGGAAATGTTTTGCGAGGTACAAATTTTGTACCGTTATGTAGATCTAACTATACTTGTGGATACAAGTATACTTAATCTAAGTTAAATACACCTACGCCTCCTAATACACGTGCGCACACGTGTAAGCTATAAGTGAGCCCGTTACACCTTCTAGCACGTTGCAGTCCGTCCAACGCCCGACTAACAACGTATCGTATGAAATTCGATACGGGGGCTGAGGATCTGCCTGTGGACATGAGTATGTCCACTGGTAGCCCGAATACGGGTGCAACGCATGTTGCACGCGAAGACGGTCTACACCTGGTGGATCCAGAGTGGGAGGCGCTCCAACGACTTTCGACAGTCATGGAAGAAGCGGCCGTAGCGACAATGCTACACACGCTATCACCGACAGAGCAACACGGTGTTGCTCTAGGATTCATCAAGAAGGAACAGCGCGAGATTGCTGCTCGCGCTACGGTGTCGACCCCGTCCACACCGCGCATGGAGGCATTGAAACTCCACGTGAACTACGTTGGAAGGGAGGGCGAGCCTCTCCTCCGTTGGCTTGTCGAAGTTGACACTGCCATTACGTCTCGACGTATCGTCGACCCGTTGTCGAAGGTTGCGTTCGCCATGTCATGCCTTGGCGGGCGAGCAAGGAGTTGGGCGTACGGACGCCGACTCACTGACCCTACGTGCTTTAGCACGTATGAGGTGTTCAAGGAGGAGCTCAGACAAGCGTTTGAGCCCCCGCAGAGTGAGTTCAGATCGTGGGCAGAATTCCTCGATCTGCAACAGGGCAGGCATGACGTGCATGCTTACGCCCAAGGGCTCGGCACTTGGTCTCGAACATCGTGACCAACCCGATAGACGAGGCGACTAAGGTCATCACGTTCATGAAGGGCCTGAAAGATGGGCCTGGGAAGACCTATCTCTTCCGAGAATACCCAAGTACTCTCGAGTCTGTGATTACACTTGCAATGCAAGAAGAGTTTAGCCTGCGACAGGCTAAGCTCCATGTGGACGTGCAATGGACGATGCCGGGACCGATGGTAAAGCCGTCAAGACGTCTCGAACCAATGGGCCTCTTGAGTGCGACAACTGCTGGATCTCAGCAGCGTCGTGGACCAGCAATCGCAGGCTAAACTCCATGTGAACGTACAATGGACGATGCCGGGACCGATGGTAAAGCCGTCAAGTCGTCTCATGCCAATGGGCCTCTCGAGCGCGACAGCTGCTGGATCTCAGCAGCGTCATGGACCAGCAATCGCAGGCTAAACTCCATGTGAACGTACAATGGACGATGCCGGGACCGATGGTAAAGCCGTCAAGTCGTCTCATACCAATGGGCCTCTCTAGCGCGACAGCTGCTGGATCTCAGCAGCGTCATGGACCAGCAATGTCCGCTGTTTCCGTTTCCGGTGTGGAAACAACGGTCACTATGCCCGTAAATGCGCAGCACCTGTGCAGGCGGCCAAGGGCCGGCGTGACGATACCGAGTATCTCCACGGGCAATAAAAACAACTAGAACGACCAGCAGGGCGCGGGGCGCCCTGCTGGTGATGCAGTCGAGCATTGGACACACCGTATTAAAGCCTGCTGCCCCCAGTGAGAGTCACTCTCACTGTAAGAGACAAGATGACAGGCCAAACCGTGTCATCTTGAAGGTTAACTCGAAGAGAGAGAGACAGAGATCTCTTCGTGCGTTAGTGGATTGTGGTGCGTCGAACAACTTTGTTCGACTGCAGAGCCTAGCGAGGCTTGACTTCGAGGAAGTGAAACTACCTCGAAGTCTATTGGAAGTAAGACTAGCAACAGATGTCGTTGTTAGAAACGAGAAGCGTGTCGTACGCGTACGCTTCTTGTATCGTCAAAAGAAATTCGTTGGCGAACTTATCGTGCTTGACTTAGGCGATACGTTCGACATGGTGTTGGGCATGCCGTGGCTTGCACGGCATGATCCGGTATTCGACTGGACGAAGCGCACGATTGTGCACTTCGGGAGTAGCGGCGCGACGGTGAGCGATGGCCCTGTCGGCGCAATACGGGCACCTCGCGGTGTACGCGACCCCCCCCCCCAGCAGAGACAGCGCGACGCGCGGCTATCCCCAGTCACCCCGCGCGGATACCGACGACTGAGAGAGTCGTCGTGAGAAAATGTGAGTCGAATCAGAAGACTCAGATTCGATCGGATTCGAGAGGTTCTCGAAGCGTCAAGAGTGACGCGGTCGTGTCGACTATTGGTATTGATACACAAGTTCATCAAGAGGAACCAGTCACTAATAAGGACAGTGACTCAGACGCGTCTCAGGGATCTGATGCGATTGGGCCAAACGTCGAAAGTCGCTCCGCCGTCAGGCGTTGAGGTAAAGAAAGCGCGCAGGCTCTGGGAGCCGACGCTGCAGACAGTGCGGACGGGTGCAAACGTCCCGCATCGGAAATGCTTGCGTGCTCGCGTGCAGCTGGGCTGCACGACGAAGCTGTACGCGATCAAGCAGGGCTGGATTGCGTGCGCCTGCGGGAAGAACCCGCCGGTGATCAAAAGAAGGTATGTCCACAGCCGGGCCTGGACAAAACAAGAAGCGTGGAACCGGGTTCCGCACTGGAATTGAACGACGCAAGCGAGCCAAGCTGCGCAAGTCTCGGCCCCTGACCGAGGTGCTACTCGCAGTGTCTGCTGAGCAGACACAGGAACTGGAGACGACCGTCGAGACACAGTGTCTTGACGCGTACGAATACTGGTCTCCAGTATAAGAAGATGAAGTTGGAGAACCCTCCGATGTTGGCGTCGGTGTTGACTTCGCTTTCAGTTTTTCACAAGCTGGAGGCGCTTCGCTCGCGACGTGCACGATGGACGCATTGAGCAGATTTGCATCCTCTCGGATCTCGAGAGGATGAAGTGTGAAACGGAAGAGTTGAAGTAGCTCGTCCCTGAGGGCGTCGACGCCCTCAGCGCTAAGTCGAATAAGGAACGCTTCGACGAGCAGAGCTGGGAATCGCTGAACTCAATCCCCTTCTACGAGGTCTTGCGTGAGTACAGAGACGTACTCCCGGACGATATCCCTGCGGAGTTGCCGCAAGACAAGGGTGTGTAGCTCGAGATTGATCTCGTACCGGGAACGAAGTATAGCGTGACCACTGCCGCGAGAGCAAGTCAAAAACGATCGACAACTTCTTCTGTGTCAAGAAGGCACAGGGCGGATGGCGCATCGTTTGACGCTTATAACAAGCTGAACGACGCAACGGTACCGGCGCAAACGCCGATACCGCGAAAAGATGTGATCATCGATTCGATGGCCTTGAGCACTATCTTTAGTGCTCTGGATCTGAGAGACGGATTCAATCAGATCCTCATGCGTGAGAGTGATATACCTCTCAAGGCGGTAACCACTCCGAACGGTATGCTCTGGGAGTGGCTGGTAATACCACAGGGGCTAACGACTGCCCCTGTGACGTTCAACAGGTGCGTCACGCACTTGTTCCGCTCGGTCCGCGACTTCGCACCGAGCTATTGCGACGATGTGTTCATCTACATCCGGGCTGTGGACGGGAAGTCGGAAGTGGAGATGCACAAGGAACATTCCCGCAGGTTGTTTGCGCTCATGCGCAAACACAAGCTCTATGCAAACCTGAAGAAGTGTATCTTCGGGGCTAGCGAGATATGCGTCCTTGGGTGTCTCGTAGGGAAGAACGACGTACTCCCTGACCCGGGAAAGGTCATAGTGATCAATGAATGGTCTACGCCTTCCAATGTCAAGGAACGGAGACAGTTCCTTGGACTAGCTACGAACTTATGCAAGTACGTGAGCAACTACGCGGGCAAGATTCGTCCGCTGTCGCAGCTCCTAAAGAAGGACGCTGCACGGGTTTGGACTGCTGATTGTCAGCAGGCTTCTGATGCAGTCAAGCAGGGCTTGACTGAGGCGCCGATCTTGGCGGTAGCCGATCAAGACCGTCCGTTTCACGTCGTGTGTGACGCGTCCGATTTCGCAATCGGATGCGCTCTAATGCAACACGATCACGAAAAACGTGATCGCGTAGTCTATTATCAGTCGCGTCAGCTGAAGCCAGTTGAGCGCAACTACCCGGTACATGACAAGGAACTCCTTGCCATGAAGTATGCACTCGCGAAGTTTCGAGTGTATCTACTTGGGAGTAGACCATTTGTGGTCTACACAGACGACGCATCATTGCGTACGGCGATCGAGTCGCCGCACATCTCACAGAGAATTGCGAAATGGCTCTTATTCTTTGAGGAGTACAACTTCCAGGTTGAGTACAAACCTGGAAGGTTGAATATTGTGGCCGACGCGTTGTCGCATCGACCTGATTATGGGGTCCACAAGGCCGACGCCAATGCAATTGGCGTCGCACGGACGTATATTCCCTCGTCGTCTTTGTTAGACGACGTGAGATCCGCATATACGAATGATGCGGACGCGAAGCAGTTGTTGGGCTACTTCGCTGCGCCTTCTGACAAGTCTCGATTAATGAGTCGTTGAGCCATACAGCGGCTCATTAGAAGTGATGTCTTGCTGTGTGCGAGCAGTTCCGAAACTACCCTAACACCCAAAGGATGCAACATTTCCCTCACGAGGTTGCGTCGACAAAAACTAGCAGCTGTATACAATGAAGAGCTGAGGGGGGGGGGGCTCTCGAGTGGGCGAAAGGTTGTGTGCGTTAAACATCCACTTCCCAAATGACGGTTCTAGGGTTATTGCAGGAAACTGACACTTATTTCAATAATTCAGCGTATACTGGCGTATCGGATGGGTCTTAACGATTACCTTACATATCTGCTTGCCGTTGCCACCGGTTTGGCACCAAACGGAGATCTGCCTGCCACTTCAGTCCGAACCTTTTTTCTACCGCCACCACCACTGGTCACAAAAACATGTCTACGTCTAACCTAACAAACACAGAGCGTAGGATCATCATCGACAAGCTGCTAAAGCTAAGCAGGGGTTGTGAAATGTTGCGAGGAGCGTTTGCTAAGGTTGGTTAGCAAGTGAGTCGTGCTAATACAACTGAGTCGGAGTTGGAAGTGCTACGAAGCTCAGTCACCCCACCTACGAGAGGGCCAGCCGATTCAAGCCGATCTATAGATGAAAGCGGAAGAACGCTACGACGTGCGTGAGAAGTTGACAAGTGTTCCTGTCGTGTATAGAGCTGTTAAGAGGCATATCGCGCATGCCAGGCATCCTTTGCGGCAGGCGTTCCAGGAGGGGATGTTGGCATGGCGGGTGACGCTCATTAAGACGGCCTGAACTTGCGAAAACACGCTATAGCGTATCGGGAACGCGCCATCGTATATTGACGATCAACCCTACAGAGTGAGCCAAATGCTTGGTGATATACATGTGGATGATAAATAGCTTTTCACAGACCACAACAGGCGCCCTAATCTTGTCTTTGACGGCTAATAGCTTACTACACGCGTCTGTAAGAGCAATTCCATCATCCTAAAGACCACGTTTTGATTAGTAATTGCTCGGCCTAGGTTAGTCTATATTTTCATAAAATATGTCAACCAGTGACATGATATGTTATATGTCATTCTTGGCCCAATCCACATCGCAAGCATGATTGGGATGGCAAGATGATCGGTGTCTTGTCCTTTAAGGAGACGTATGAATCGAATACGCGAAGTAAAAATTTAACCAAGGGAACGTTTTGTACACGCAATATTGATACGGTTAATCGGACTCTATACAAGGATTATATGCTAAGTTCTTCCCTATCATCAAGAACAAGGAACATCAGGTTGCTCTTCCAAGCAACCAAATCACAAGACGGAACCTCAATTGTTTAGACCCAGGAGTTCTTCTTCGATACTGCGAATCAAATATGCCGTACCAAAGAAGAACGTGACACTCTTATTGCGTCGGTGGTGATGAATGTTTTTGGTGCCTTCCATCGCAGCGCATGTTTGGACGTGGAACTAGCCATGGAGTATTGCGGGGGCCAACTCTGGAGCTAAATGTACGAGAGGCGCCCATATCAAGTTAGACGGCTTTCGGCAGCTGCAAATATAACCCACTCTAATGGTTTATTTGTAGGGATATGTTTGAAATGTTGACACCCCATTTCTTGTCCAAAGCATGCTTGCGTCGACGTTGCCCTGCCTCGGACGCAGCTGCTCGATGTGGGCGGCATCCACGCACCAATGCACCCATCTTGCGCCGATCACCACCGCCAGTAGCTGCAGCAGCAGTAGTAGCAGCACTTGCTGCCGTAAAATAAACTTGCCACTGCCGGCGAAAATGACTGAAATGGCGAACGGATGAAGCAAACTCAACTTGGGTGAGACGTCTCGCTGTTCATCGTCTCGCCACCAAAGATGTCAATACCTGTGGGCGGGGGTGCAGCAATGCGGCACCACGTCTTGTGCAGCTTTGCAGCCTGTATCTTCCTCCACACTCCACTCGCATAACCTCAATCAGCTCCTTGGCGGGATCGGGTAGGAAGTAGCACACGCCATCCGTAGTGGCAGCAAACGGTTATCAGACGCCGGTCGACTTGCATGCCGTTGCCTCGCCGACATGCAGCACATTCGGCGTGCTTGCAGCTCGAGCAGCTCAGATGCGACCGCAAAGCCTGCGAGGCTACTGTCTTCTCCTCGCCGCAAGAACTTGGGCAGCCAAGCAAGAAAATACCTGGTAATGGCGTGCGCAAACAAACAACTTGCTCGTGGTCGTCGTCCAAGCAGGGCGATCTATCCACCGAATTCGACACGAATACGTGCGACCAACACACATGCAACCACAAAACCCACATGAAAACGCCGCACAGTGACTCCATTATCAGGTTGAACTTGGTCACGAGTCACTGTGCCGGACGAATGCAAATGTCCTACGACACGAAAATACCGCGAACTTGTCTTGAACAGCGAAAGCGTAGCTCCAACAGCAGCACATTGAAATTCCAAAGTCGACTTACAGGTAATCAGATGATCCTGCCCGTAGTCGGCACACACTCCTCACTCCAACGCGATTCAGCACGCGGTGCCAGCGAGGTGCCGGTCTGGTTCGTTGTCGTCGTACCGAATCAATGGGACCTGTCGCACAAGTGGATTGCAGACGCACACTCTCATTCATCATTTTCGCCTCACCGACGCACTCCATCTCCGAACACCCACTGCACACCAAGCTGGCGTTAGCCTGCGAGGTCCTCTCCATCAAGACCCCACACACACCAGCTAACCACGCAATGTACTCGCTTTCTCGCCCAAAGCAGGCTTTGTTCGATGTTGTCCTGCCTTGGACGTGCTCCACGCACCAATGCAATCATCACCGCGCGTAACACTCTTGACCACCACCACCAGCAGCTGAAAAATAACTTGATACTCGTAAAGAACCTGACCACCGGCTGGTCCGAGGTGTACATGCCTGAGAACAGCTCGGCGTTGTTGCGGATCTTGGACGTCATGCCGACGCCGCTACCGGTGCCGACGTTGTACGCGACCTTGCCGCCGATCTTGCCGCCCTTGGTTGCGGATTAGCGGGAAGTACTGGCCGTTGCCGTCCGAGACGCTGCAGACGGTGGCCACGACGCCACGTCGGGCTTCCCCTTCTTTGAGACCTTCCGCATCATTCTCTACTGAATGACCACAAGATGAACGTCGGCACCACCACGATGCAGTCTAGCATGCTAGAACTAATACAAAATACAACATCACCTTTGTACATCAACTTGTTTGCCCTTTTTCTGTCGGCAGCAGTCCTTTTCGCCTGCAGCTTGTGTCCTCTACCGCGTAGTCGTTCCCACAGCACCGGCGGCATGCAGCGAATCGCTGCCGGCGATGCGAAGAGCCGAAAGATCGCGACCTTCGCCTTCCGAACCAGACGCACAGGTCACGCTGTGTGACCATCTCGAGATTGCGGGTGCCTGCTGAATCAGCAGTGCTGATGTCCTACAAAGGGCCTCATGCACAGACACGCACGACGAGGAACCTGCGCATACCATCCCCGCGGGCACCTCCTCCCTCGTATTAAGAGGCGTATCGCTCATGTCAGGCATCCTTTGCGGCAAGCGTTCCAGGAGGGGATGTTGGCATGGCGGACGATGCTCACTAAGACGGCCTGAACTTGCGAAAACACGCTATAGCGTATCGGGAACGTGCCATCGTATATTGACGATCAACTCTACAGAGTGAGCCAAATGCTTGGTGATATACATGTGGATGATAAATAGCTTTTCGCAGACCACAACAGGCGCCCTAATCTTGTCTTTGACGGCTAATAGCTTACTACACGCGTCTGTAAGAGCAATTCCATCATCCTAAAGACCACGTTTTGATTAGTAATCGCTCGGCCTAGGTTAGTCTATATTTTCATAAAATATGTCAACCAGTGACATGATATGTTATATGTCATTCTTGGCCCAATCCACATCGCAAGCATGATTGGGATGGCAAGATGATCGGTGTCTTGTCCTTTAAGGAGACGTATGAATCGAATACGCGAAGTAAAAATTTAACCAAGGGAACGTTTTGTACACGCAATATTGATACGGTTAATCGGACTCTATACAAGGATTATATGCTAAGTTCTTCCCTATCATCAAGAACAAGGAACATCAAGTTGCTCTTCCAAGCAACCAAATCACAAGACGGAACCTCAATTGTTTAGACCCAGGAGTTCTTCTTCAATACTGCGAATCAAATATGCCGTACCAAAGAAGAACGTGACACTCTTATTGCGTCGGTGGTGATGAATGTTTTTGGTGCCTTCCATCGCAGCGCATGTTTGGACGTGGAACTAGCCATGGAGTATTGCGGGGGCCAACTCTGGAGCTAAATGTACGAGAGGCGCCCATATCAAGTTAGACGGCTTTCGGCAGCTGCAAATATAACCCACTCTAATGGTTTATTTGTAGGGATATGTTTGAACTGTTGAATCGAATACTAAACCGGAGCATACATGGAGAGGGGCGGGTAGCGTTAACCTTTTTACGAGCCACTCGGCTAAACTATAGTATACAAATCGTAGTAAAGGTTTTCTTAAGGAGGCATTTTGCTACCTTTAAGGTCTGTGATGGGCAGCCTTCTAATCTTCCATTTGGGATTTGTAGATACTTTTATAAAAAGGTGCCATGGTTGTGTTACGACTATGAAAATAATGTCATGACTATGTGCTTGAAGTCGCTTAAAAGAAGCATGTTGCTTCCTTTAACGTGGTGACATACGGGTACATAACTTGAAGGACCGTTAAAAGAAGCAAAATACTCCCTTTCATCGCGAAAGGGTTTATCTAAACATCATTACTGTAACCAATATACACCGTGTACAAGTGTAACTGTTCTGCAGGGTGCAGATCATATCATTTCTGTAGCAATTTTAGCACGATCAATGCTGTATTTTCTAATTATAATACGAATCAAACAAAACGCATTGCGAAATGAATTACCAAAAGTGATTTTGGGCGTACGCTGTCAAGAGGGGAGGGGGATGGGGGTCTCCGCGGCAGCGGCGCTATTCGCTTGTAATGAAGAAGATAGCCGGCATGATGAAAAAAGTCAAGTCGCCGGAGCAAGGCACTCCGAGGTAGCCTATAAACTTTGCTCGTCTACACGACATCCTGTCCGCTGGTTGACGAACACTGGTGTGACCACCAGGAGCCTTGAGTTGATGCTCGTTCACGTGGCCTATGTCCATTGCGCTGAAAACCCGACTCAGAGGAGTAGAAGCGAAAGGCTAGGCTCCTGGTGGCACTTCAAGTGAGAGTCTAGTCGTTTAGTTGAGGTTTGACCTGTCCACCACCCCCCCCCCCCCTGTGCTGTTCCCGAACTCTGCACCTGGTACAGCTCCTGCAGAGCTTAATCGCCTTCCATAGCGTCTTGCCGAAGCTGTGCCGCAGTCACTCGTTCTCGAATGCTGTCGCCTTCACAGTCGATTCATGTATTTTGATGACGAAGAACGGCGTGAATTACTTGCCATGGCTCGAGCCTAGTAGCATGCAGGCCATCCTCTCCTTGTCTTTCCCACCCGAGTGATCCCACACCTGTGTGTACATCATGCGCGTTGAGCGTACGCTTGGGGACGTATCAAAGCAAATTGGGGTCTGATCGGAATTGTAGACCTCTTCGACATCGAGCTTGTGCATCGTCTTCTTTATAGTCGTGTTCAACGCTTCTACAGCTTTGGCGGTGTCTTCGGGTAAGTGTTGGCCCTGCCGTGTCCTAGCGCGAAAGCAAAGTAGATTGCGCTTGATAAAGACTTTTCGCCACGCCCACGACGCAGCGAACTTCTGCCGCCTTAGCCCGGCTTGCTCAGCAAAGTCCAATGTTTTGAAGTGGAGCATGAGGACCGAAACGGCGCCTCCCAGCACGCGATACTCATTCGCCCGCTTGAACAGCTGCGACTCCCGTGTCCCTGCAAAGAACCGTAGCAGTGCCGATAGGTCTAATCTTCTTCGTTTTGCTAGTCTTGGTGCTGGTGCTTGCTAAAGCCACATCTTACGCCAGTAATAAATACTATTACGCTTCGTCTCGTGCGCTGCTGGATTGGGGCCAGGAAAAAAATGGTTAAGGGTTTCATCGGCAGAGTGAGTGGCAAAATATAGTTGAAATGTTCCGAAACTTGTTGGTGACTGAGTCCCGCCTGAATTCATTAGGCCGTGCACTATCTAAAGAGGTGAGTTTGGGGCGCTTGCCTTGCACCATTGCAGCGCCTCGGCAAAAGGGTTGGGGTGTGAGACGGTCTTTTACCCAGCCAAGGCTCAAATTGTATCTGCTTCTCGTATACTAGAGGCGAAGCTTTGGTCTGGGAGGACAGTGTGATTTGCAATATATTGGTTAGTTGTATGTTTGATATACGAAGTGCATTTAGAACTGGTTGCATTTGAAACACAGGTGACTGGCACGATGCAGATGGTGCTCTTTCGTGTTCACACAAGCAGCCGCACCAGATGCTCTTGGTCAATGGTATGTGAACACGAAAATGTCTTAATGTTTAATGTAAAACCACTGGGGCTGGACAACAAACAATACGTTTCTAGCAACTTTCCAAATTTCAGAGCTTCTTCGTGCGGAGCGCGACTTTGTGAGACAATGAAGTTCACACCTTGAAAAGAATACAGACACTGAGAAACTGAAATGCACATACAGCTTGTACCCTTTCTAAATCACTCGGATCAGACGTATCACTTTCAAGGAAGATCTGGAAATGTGGAACATATGCGATCCAGTTGTTGATTTGAACTGTAATATTCGATTTCCCGCATTTTTTTCTAACCTTTTAGAGGTTGGAAGGTCCACCTTTCAGTTTCTCAGCGGTGTCTGTATTTTGTTTTGGCAATTGGTGTGTTCCACATCATGTATCCGGTCGACATTCCGGAAACAACAAGTCACGAGATGTACCAACTTCGTCGTGTTACGGTAGCCATTATCTGTGGACTATGGACTCAGGCGACATTTGCCAATTAATCATGGGGGGGGGGGGCGGCCGCTGAAATAAAATTGGTTAGGCTGTTCAGCCAGCTAAAGCTGTCCTCCCAGTATAATTTGCGAATGCCTAGCCCTACAATTTCTCGATTTCACTGGCTATATCAAATTGTCGGATATAAGATTGTATCGGATACAAGTCAAGTTATATAGTACCTCCATCCCTAATCGGCCCCTTATCAAATGAGTTTCGATGAATAAAATGGGTGTCTTCGGCACACCTGCCCACCGTGGCCCGGCGTTTTTGCTTTCCGAACCAGCTGAGTAATGCTTGGTCGAGTGGATAGTCGGGCGTCAACTGGTTGACCAGCCAACATGCCGCTAGAAGATTATCTACATCATGGGCTCCATGGCCTCTTGCCAAAACGTTGGTAGCGGGTGGTATCGCCGCGTTACGGAGCGACACCACTGATGTCTACACAAACTTCTCAGGCTGTGGGCAAAGCTCACACCACGGTGACCAAGGCTGACATATAACTGCTGTTCAACACGCTTATTTAGGCCGTGATTGAGAACCAGCTAGACGAAACGTGCGTCTTAGACATGAACGAAACAGCATTTCAAACTAACACAGTGTCAAAGCGGGCCGTGGCTGTCCGAGGCTCCAACGACGATTGGAACGAAAACGTTGCATTTTCATCTCGTCTTGGCGGCATGTGCGAGCGCCGCTTAATTATTGTATCACCGTTGGTTTTGCTGTCGGGACAACGGCCAAGCATCGAGTTATTGTCGACTGTGAAATCGCTAGACCATGGCAATGCTGCCTCTGCGCACAAACCGGACTATATAATACACAAAAATCGGAGAATATTGTATACAAGTCGTATTAAAACATATCATGTGCTAACTGAATTCGAAAAAAGGTACAGGTTCGTTCAACAACGCAGCGAAAGCAATTATATATATATGCGTTTTGGTCTACGTTAGCAATATTTACACCCAATCAATCAAAAACTGGTTGCCAAGGAGTACAATGTCCCTATTAAATCTCATAAGAAGCATATGTCGCCTCACTACAAGGCTGACCCTAAATGCCGTTTTTATAGTGGTAATTAGATGGAATCTCAACTCAATGAGCGCGTTGGGTCATATGGTTTCAATGACAAGCTTGAGAACATCATTTCTACTTGAGTGAGTGAGCTAAAAAAAACTAAAAAAACAGATTCGTAGCCGAGAGCAATATAAAAAATATTGCTCTCGGCTACGAATCTGTAAGCAATACCGATCATGATGGCACTCGCCACGTCTCCCCTAATACATTTGTATGTAAACATTTTGCAAACGCGTGGATTTGTCTTACCGATGCAATACTATAAAAGTTCAAGATGTTAGGCGATGAATGGAGGCATTTGTCCTCCTTTCATAAGGCCACGGTACTACTACAAATCTTCCGCAAATCATTGGGCAATACTTACGAGCCAATCAGAGCTATTGCTATCCGCAAAATTCATGACGCCGGTTTTTTAACTGGTCACGTTTAATCCTGTAGCATCGTCAATATTATAAATAAAAGCACGTTTAGACCCTTAATCGATAGCCCAGAGTCTATTAAACCCAACCCACTCTCACTTCTTCTGCAATCTAGTCCTCGGTTTTCAAAAATGGGAGTCAAACAAGACGAATGCATTAATGCACAGAAAAAAATGATGGTGAGAAGCAATGAGTTTTTCGTTTTTCAGATAGAACAATGCTTGTTCGACGAAAAGCGCACGAGGAAACTTGTTTGAAAGTGCCTTGGTAATTCTTCTGAGGCAGTAGCACGCCGTAATAAGCTCTACAACGCGACCCAGGTGAACGACTTTGAGGTGATTTTTGCTGATTTGATAATTATCTGTTACGTATCAATGACCTTCATAAAAAAATTTATTTCGTGGTCATTTTCCTCATCTGGTACCTGTCAACATACGGGGACCTTCATAAATACATACTTATCATTGAAGCTTATTACTGGTTGTTGGATTGTCAGGTTGTGGTGCGACACGCAAAAGACAGTCGCGTTGCGGCTATCCCGTGCAAGCCACATGATTCCCTTCATTAACCAATGAAAAGCCTCAATTTCTACAAAACGAGGCCAACCCTTTTCGCCAGCGTTTGAGAGCTTGGGAGCCGGCGTTTTTGAAAGCCTGTAGCGCAAAACCAGCTGAGAATTTGCCAAAACTGACCTCATTTTCGGACTCAGCGGGCGCGAAAACCCTATATATCTAACGATCGCTATGGGTTTTCCAAGAATAAGCACCTTTTATCTTGTGTTCAACTCTGGCATCATGACTTATGCAGATAGCAATACCTGTCGAAGCGGGAAACCATGAATTTGCCCCTTCTTGCAGCTGAAAATAGTGGTACTCCAGGATAGACCCACCAAAGCGGGCAAAATGGCCCCTTTATCACGAAAGGGCTAATAAGCCTGTCGTTATCAATAGCAAGTCTGAGATCCGTAAAAAAATTACTTCGGAGATAAGAACTTCGGAATTAGCAGACAAGATAAATACCCTATAAATTAAATGCGATTACTACATTCAAGATTTTCATTGAACATGTTCTCGGGTGTAGCGAAGCTGCTATCCCTAAGATTATGAAGATTTTTTTACAAGATCGCGAACGCTCACATCGGCGAGCCATACCATAGTATGGTGCTAATGTACTTTACTAATCGTCTCTTCTTGTTCTTGCTCCGAAAGAGGTTCACAAATCTTCCCGTCGATATGAAGTACTGCTGCTTACTTGACCCACACTTTGCTCAATGTGACTTTTTCATTACCATCGAAAAAGAGGAAGGTGTTGCGGAGTGAGACCGCTAGCACTGACTTAGGCAGAGTCGGATGCAATCGATGTTAGTCGACACAGACACTGGGCGGCAAAAACCACCTTTTGGCACGGGTGTATTCTCCCTCTTCTCGGCTGATCCCCTTCTTTCTCGTCTCACCCCTTTCTCATATTCTTTCGTCTCGTGCCAACTGCCAACTGCCAGCGTAGATCAGTACAATCCTCAACAGATGGAACTGTATTTTTAGAAGCTGAAGTACTGCGTCTCGCTGGTTCCGACGTCGATCCCGCTGACACTAATTCAAGCATCATAGAAGATAGCGATGACGAAGGTGATTTTGCAAGCGAGCTATTTGGTCGTTAAAGGAGACCACCGGAGCCGCAGGCTCTAGAGCAGTTGTCACTGCGCAAACTGGCAAGGGCCGAAAAAATACTGTACTACGTGAAATGCAAGCTGCGTCCAAAGTCAACCAACCAGAGAATATATCGTGATTCAATTAGGGCAAGCCGAAACAAAGATCTCAATGCTAGCTTGACTTGGTGGAAGGACACCGCCGGCGACTTTCAGCTCTAGGCACCAGTGGCAAGGAAGTTTTTCGGCATTGTAGCAACTTCCGTGTCAGAGCGCAGTTTTTGTCATGCTGGTAATGTTGTCACGGTCCAGCGCAACCGACTAACGGGCTCAAACGTCAGGGAACTGGATTTCCTTCACAGTAACACCCTGCACGATGAATTTGGTGACGATGAAATTGAAGCTGAGCCTAACGACCAGTAGCTAGAACTTCACTCTTTGTGCGTAGTGTACGACGCTTCACCGGTAAACAAAATATATCACTCCATGTTTGCACGAAATGCTTATATCTATATTGTAATTGCAGTTACTTCATAGTGTTGGCGCCATTTAGTCTGCGCGTCGTCCTCCAAGTTGAAAAATACGATCAAGATGAGGAAGGCAAAGTTTCGCAACGACACCCAATCATAGCAGGACTAGCTGCACGAATGCATTGACGTGCTTTCGCGTGTCGAACAGCATCATGCCATTGGCGACCGCGGCTTGTAGTGGTTCAGTTCACTGCTCATGCACTTGTTCTGCAGTCCAGTGACGCGTGCGCTTGATCAGCAGCTTTGACGACATGTGCCGATTCTACCGGTAACGTTAGTAGCCTTTTCTTGATGAGCCCTTGTGTGGGTCCAAATTGTTGGATTACTGCCGATGACACTGGTCAACAACGTGCACGCTGCCTGCCATCACCATTCATCTGGGCAAGTCGGGACTTCGTTTGAAAAACGGGCTCCATTAGACGATACGTTATGATGACAAGCAAGTGGTGGACGGTTGAGGAGGTTCACCTGCTCCTTAACTACCTGAGCAACCATGTGAGCGACTGCAATACGGGTGACAAAGAGCGCTTCTATGAAGGTGCACACGACTTCTTGTCCAACCACGAGCACGTCAAGACCAAGAAGCAGTGCAAAACGAAGTGTGGCGAGCTTGAGTCTGGCTAAAATCAGTACAAGCAGAAGCTTGCCCAGTCTGGCTTCGAGCTGCAGGCATCAGACCCACAGAGTATTGAAGGTAAGCCATGACAAGCACCAACATCGTATTGAATTAAACTAAATGGCTGTACACGTACTGTGATAAACAGGGTCATATCGTGCCCATGTTGCGCAAGTGGTAGCGCGGGCTGAACTCGAACTGCACATGATCTCGCTGGCTCGGGCGTTGTTGGTGCTCGTGGTGGCGTTCTCGGAGGCCGCACCCTATTGGCGGCGTGGTGCCGAAGCGGGTGGAGCTGTTGTTGGTATCACTGCTGTTACTACTATTGGTGTGACGTGTCCAGGAACAAGACTCAATTTATGGCCGAACACGGCTACGCTATGGAAGTTACCACGGATGTATTGACAAAGGCTACGCCTAGAGTTGGGTGGGTGAACCGCATGAGCTGTTGGATCGCTTGTGACCCTTGTGTTGTGAACGGGTTGGCCCACTGTCTTTTGCGGTAGAATGTCTAAAACATTTGCCATCTCAGGATCATTGGGATTCAGAGCGTCCCTCGCGTGGTATGCAGTAAAACAGTCAACATGGAACCCCTCATTACACCATGTGCACCCCAACGAACCTTGATATTCAAGCCAACGTCTCGGCAGAGGCGGTACGCAAGAACGCGATAAATTTTGTTCGTAGTGATGTAGTGATTTGAAGTATCACTGGCGATGGCATGGACGGTCGACTGTGCATCAGCAATAGGTGTCTCAACGGGTCACTGCTTCTGACGGCGTGCTCGTTCCTGTGCCATCAACGCCTCCACAATTCCGCGCTTAAACTCTCGCAGTGTCATTCCCGGAGGATCAGCACCTTTCAGACAGCGGAGAAGCCCATTGACATTGACGACGCACAAGTTCAAAGCCCAAGTGAACAGGGTCATGGATAGCCGTTTTTCCTTTCGCTAGGTTCGGTTGGTGCTCAGCAGCTGATCAACACGATCAACACTGTTAATGAAGGTGTTATATGCTACAATAATCGATGGCCCTTGCAGAATAGTTCTGTGCATTACTTCATTACCCGTCCAGCGGTTCAGTGGTCCAACCCCGTGAACGCAGTGCACATTTGCTTCGCTCTCTGACCCTGAGGATCGCGTTGTAGATGTATCATCCAGATCATTCGTATAGAATACGACAACTTGTTTATCCTTGATAACGACGCATCCAGCACTCGGAGCAAACTGAAGCGGTACTTTGAATTCGGTGCGGGAACGTTTTGCAAGGCGTTTTTGCCGATCTGCATGTTCCTTTTGTAATTCTTTCCAGTTTGGTACTGGCTCAAAGGCCGCGACCAACTCCCACGTTCCGCGTGGTGTATCACGAACACGGTTGACAGCGTCTCGAACGCCCGACAAATTCCACGCGTCAAATAAATTCATTCGAACAGTGCCTAGCATTTTTATCTCTCCATCTGTCAAGGTTCGAACAACAGAAGCTAAAACGTGACGCGTATAGAAATTGTCACAAACGACCAAACGCCTCCTAGTTGGAGAGCGTAGGTATTTTGTCTGGTGTCCAATCCTTGGCGCCCACACTGAGGACGGGTTTTCTTAATATCCAAAACAACTCCTGGTTTTCTTGATGTCGTGTACAGAGGCATCCGTAATGCTGGAAATGTCTGCATGTACCGCTGGGTAGGACATAAAGACGAAAACAGGCCTGAGCTGTTGTCCCATAATCTGTGAATATATAATGGAAACCAGCTTGTCACATCATACAATCGAATTGCGTACTTGTCCGATTTCGAGGGCATGCAAGACTTTGCTTTTGTACGTGTAGTCGTGCGAACGGAAGTTTCATCAAAGGCCGACGTTCCGACTGGAACTGCTATGGCAGCAAAACGGGTTTGTAGGTGTCGAAGTAGAAACCTTGAGGATCGCGATCCTTTTGCTAAGGCGTTGTGCTTGATGGGGATGATGTTGTAACCCGCCACGAATGTCAGTGAAGCGGCTCCGGTCCATTACTTATGGAAAGTCAACTTAACCGAGAAATGGGTTCTCGATCCAGTAGTCACTAATCTCATTCTGCTTGGTTAGACTCATTGCTAACTCTAGCCCAATGTACACCAATCCCCCCTCCCCCCGTTGTGATGGAACCAGGGAGGGTGCTTTTGGGTGGATATAAAGATGGCGTTAACAGCAACGCGGCCGTAGCTGGCGGCAACGAAACTCACGGGTGACGGGGGGGGGCATCATCGAAGGCGTCACGGCCGGGGAAGAAAAGGGGCCCGCTGGGCAACGCGTGCTAACACCTGCCGGCGCAACCACCATTGCTGGTTCGAGTAATTTACACATCGCTTTGCTTCGAATCCACCAAGAAAAGTCAGAGCGCCGTGAAAAGCGGTACAAGCACGAATCTGAGCTTCAAGAAGAACAGGTTCAGCTGTAGAAAGCACAATTGGAGCTGCAGCGTGAAGAGATTCGTCTGCGCGAAAAGAAAACGGACCACCATTTTGATTTGCTGAGTATGAAGCTTGATCTAAACAAGCTCGCTTTATGCGATCACGCGAAGAATAATCTTAGCGAAACGAGCACAGAAGAGATAGAAAAACCTCAATGCGTTCGTTTTGTTTTGTTTATATAGCCAGGTGCATTGTACGTTTCTTAGACGTATTGACGAGACTCGGCTTGAAAAACCGACGAAAGGTAGTGATCGGGATCATACGTGTTTTCGATTTCACAAACCCAATCATCACCAGAGGCTGATTCAGCAACTATATCGAACTGATTCTCGCGAAGATCAATGCATACATTGTGTAGGATAAAACACGCCCGCTGACGCTTGCAAATTCGGACGATATCGTCCTCGCCCAGCAAATAAGCTTATTCATCGTGGCTCCGTGGGAACCGAGGAGCTAGTTTTTCTGTGTCGTTGATGGCGAACAGGACGCGATAGACAATTCGATAGAAATGAGCGAGGATAGCACCAGTGATTACGCGAACATGACGGTAGCTACCTGCCAACCACGACAGAGCACATTGCAGTATGACAGCGAGAGTAGGTGGGGGTGCTCCCCGTGTCCGTCGCAGCGATTGGCAATAGTCAACAACCAACTAGGGTGTCCCAACAAAGAGTAGATTTGAGACGGCGGCGAATATAATGTTAATAATGCGCCTTTTAGAGTTATCGAGATAATCGCGCATAAAGTTGGGCGATTGATTTCCGAACTTAAACGAACTTTTGGGAATCGGCCGCTTTCGTGTTTTGAATATCCAAACCGTCACTAAAGCGAGCTTGCTGTCTCACTCTACAACCTACCGTTGCAATGCCAGCTGCCGACACGCCCTCGTCCTCCGCGCCTCCAAGTGTTGTCGCACCCCCAAGCGCCGCCGCGACGAGCACGGATCCTACGACATCTGCGTCATCGGGCACGGCTCTGTCTGGTACGGGGCCGTCGACTACTTTGCTGCCAAGCGCAGGGCTGTCAACCACGGCGCCACGGAGCGCCAGACCGACCACCACGCCGACAAGTGCGGCGACGCGTCACCACGCACGACGCCGGCAACCTCTTCTCCGCCATGCACGGCGTCTGGACCTGCTGAGCCGCCTCTTTCGTGTCCTCTCACGCCGACCCCATTGTCGCCGAGCGCCATTGTTACTGCTGCTACCCCTGAAGATGCAATTCAGCTCGTGCAAGACACTAGCGAGCCTCAGCAGGCCAGCTGCAGCGACTCCGAGAACAATCTGAAGATGGTGAGAGTGAGGAGGCCGATCCCAGCTATGACGAAGGTTGGAGCGAGGAAGATGTCAACACGGATGAGGATGAGGAAGCGGATGCGACCGCTGAAAGTGTAGACAGCGCTGACGAGGGTAAGGAGAACATAAGTATCAATTGGATCGAGGTCGATCTTCATCAGAGAGTATCGGGCCTCATTCAAGCTGATCAGTGCGAGAGGCGTCGCCTCGAAGGAAATGCACTTGAGATCGAGTGGCTAGTCTGCTATCTTTTGCAAATGACGCGGCAGGAGCGTGCGACAAGTGTCTACACTATGTTGGCAGTGTTGATGCATACCGACACTGTTGAGCGCCGCCGTGGAAGTGGCAATCGCGAAATGTTTTCGAACATGGATATGTCCATCTGGTAGTACTTCTTGAACGCTTTATCGTTAATGAGCATTCCCGTGTTTTACGGTTGCATGAACTCTCCACGTCGGTTGATCTCAAACAACAGTGTTCTGTTTCTTGGCAGGCCGGAGTTGGCTGAACTTTACCAGGCAAATAATGATACTTCTCTGTCCCACCAAAGTATGATGATTGCTACTTCTGCGTCTAGTATAATGTGAACAAAGAATTACAAAGCAAGTAGACCCTTATACGAAACCTCATGTGGTGCTTGTTTCGTTGATATTTGTTTGAGCTACATAACGTCAGTTTTAGAGAAAATAACAGCAAGGTTGTCGCGCCGAGTCTGAAGGAAAATAGTTTTTTTTCGTAATTTCACTCCTAATTAGCGATATTAATCTGAAGTTTTACAGCAGCATCCGATGGATTTGTGGATCGTATGGCTCCATACAAATCCTTGAAAACTGGCCTCAAGACGACGTTTTGAGCCCTTAATAAAGTGAGGTTTTATTGCCGGTTATGACGACGTGCGGCATATCAGAGAAACGTTTTAGCCAATGAGATTTCTTTCATTTTTACATACGGAATTAGTTATCAAATCCTCAGAATTACGGCGACAAAAAAAGACAGTTTATTGATTAAGAATATGTGACGTGAGCGCTCTGTAGCCATTTTCAACAATCGTGCTTGTGGTGGTAAGTGAGGTTGGAAAACCGCCATGATCACCGAGAAGCTTGCGAACACGAGGGAGTTTGAAGTTGTTACCTCCCTCGTCAATAATAATGCATTCCATCACTTTTTGTAAAGTGAGGAAGCATGTACTATTAAATGCAGTTTAAACTGCATCGATGAGGCCGTCAATTTGGTTTGTCGGCTGGCGATACTGTACAGATTGGATACAATTAAATATACCCAAATCAAGTATGTTGCACATAGGCGAACGAGCAGGCTGACAACCATTTTGATCTTCCACCGCCCTTCCTTCCCGGCTTCAACCACCTCACCATGATCTTCTTCAACATGAGGTCCAGCATTATCTTGCTGTACACGAATTACACGGACCTTGCGCCCTATATAAGTAAAAAAAATAAGCGTTAATATAAAAATATTCGGTAAAATGGTTTGAAAAATACATACCGGGCCATTTTTCGCGGATTGCCGGGAAAACTTTTTCCTTTACCATTTTCACGTACACTTTTCTTGACATGTTGATATTTTTCGTGATCGGGGTCCCTGCTACCCGATTTTTTTAGGTCCGCTTGGCCGTGGCTCTCTCAACAATTGGCCAAATCCCAATTTTACCGTCAAAGTAGGTTTTGGTCGAAAAATTGTACCGGGGCCGTGCGACAGCCGCAAGAAACATTACCTTACCGATGTAGCGTTTGTTGGGGCTTGATCGGTAAGGTAATGATTTGTCGGCTGCCAAGTAGTAACGATACGAAGCCTTGTACATGTTGAACCATTTTTCATCTATATGTACAACATTATACATGGCATCAAAACGGTACAATGTACCGCCTACAAAAAATTAGTTTTCAAAATATTTTACCGAAATATTACAAATATCTTACCGATAGGCCTTTCAACATGCGCAAGGGCCCATGTGAGCCGCTGTAGCTTGTGTGCATCGGAGAGGGTCGGCTTCACGCGACAGATGAATCGCCGAAAGACTTTGTTCTTGAGATGACGCTGCAGCGTCGACTTGGGTATGCCTGAGGCTGCCTCAAGCGCCCGCAGCGTCTGCCGTTGACACAGAGGTACCGCCGCAACGCGCGCGGCGACTTCGTCAGGGCTGAGACGGGTCGCGCGTTGCGAGTACGGCTTGCGGGGCTGGACCAGCGCTTCTGGGTCGTCCCGGAGGGTCCAGCTGCCTTGGATCGACGAGCGACTCAGGCGGAAGAGCTGTTTAGCCCTAGCCACCGTGCCGTAGCGAAGGCGGCCTTCCTTACTAAGAGTAGTAAGGAAGACCGCCACGGCAACGCGGACCTTGGGCGTAATGTCGGTGGCGCCGAGCGTGCGAGTCATGCTGAGAGTTTCTTGGGGTGGGGGTTGAAAGTATAATGCGACGATTTAGAAGCCACGGCCACCCGTTTTACAATGACTTTGCAGCCCTAAACATATTGACTTTTGACCAATAAAATAATTCTAACATTCTTGTGTGGGACACAAAAAACCAAATGATTATACTTTGGTGGGACAGAGAAGTAGTGTATAACTCATCATCGGCTTTCAGACGACGGTGTACTAGGGATACACTGATATGGACGTAGGCGCTGTTTGGGTTAGACTGGAGGCATCCGTGGCGCGCAGTGGGTGATATGGCGTGCAAACGGGAGTGGCGAGGCAGTGATAAGCCTTCTTCCGCGTCTTTCGTTGTATTTGTGTGGACCTCGTTGTCTCATGCTCAGTCTATCAAGAAGCAGTAAACGGAGACCACAACGCATTCAAGGTGCTTTTTGTATTCAAAGTTACAAAACGTTTGAGTACCGATGCGTACACACCAAATTCATGCTGATACCCTACGCGCGCTTGGAGATGCAGTTCGAGTGGCGACACGGGTACGGGAACAAATAGAAGCTGGTGTTCGTGTTTTGGACCGTCAACTCCCGTAATGGAGGGAATATGCCAAGTCGCGACGTGTTCGCTCATTCCAACTCATAGAGTCCATAGTTGGGTCTGTATGAATGGTTAATGAAGCGGCTTTCATTACGACATCAATATGCATCGATAAAGACGTCCGCAGGTCCTCTATGGCATCTTTGAGGGGCGTCACTGCCGCCCCTCAAGCGTCAAAAGAGGGCGCCGAAACAAACTCTGTATGTAGCACTATCGCGGGTGGTGCAGCTCGAGTGGATTAACACTGACAGAAAAGATCACAAAAGAATATCGGGACAACATCAAACCCAATTAGGCGACCATGCGCAAAATACAGCGCCTCGTTCGGCTTGTTGTAACTCCACCAGACGCATCTGAAACAGACAGAATTTCAATCAGTGGAAAGCAAGTCAGCATGCCTAGACTAGATGACCACTAACTCCTTGAACGAAATGGTCTACCTCACTTTCATGCTGGGAAACGACAGGAAGCCCTGAAACCACGCAGCAACAAAACTTCAGCAAATACACAGATTACGATGCACCTCCTTCGCTGAGACTCCTGAGGTGAGCAATATCTTTTGAATCGTTAGTAATAGATTTGTTTGAGGCAGCAAAAGCAGTGTGCAGAGAGGGAAAGAGGCTGACCAAAGCACAAGTCTTGTTGTTAAACTTTGCAAAGGCCTACGATTCGTTAGATCGGGACTTTTTGCTGACGGTGTTGCAAAAGAAAGGATTTCCGGAGAGATTTTGTAAGATTGTAGCTACAATTCATGCTGGCACCACGGTCAAATTCATGGCGAACGGGCAATTGTCTAGGGCGCTAAACGTCACAAGTAGGGGGTACCCCTGCTTTTCATATTACCTGTGGATCTCCTATATGATGAAGTGGATATGGACGCCGGGCTTGTGGGGATAGCACTGGATAGTAAGCCACCGGAGAGGCAGCTGAAAGCTGCCGGGTATGCGGACGGTACAGCCATATATTTTGCGGACAAGAGTATGCAAGCGATACCTATTGCAGCGATGGCTCGTTTCTTCGCAGCGTCAGGGCTGCAGTTAAATGTTGGCAAGTCAGCTGCAATAAGTTTAGGCAGAGAGTCAGCGGGCACTGAGTCACCAGAGGATATAGACTGTTGAGTGGAGCAGTCGCTCCTTGCAGCAGGGCAGTCGGCAGAAGAGCCGACTTGCCGGTTACAGAGAAGAATAGGCAAATGAGAGACAAAAGTCTGAACACCTGTTTAATCTGTTAGCAAGTTCTAGGTGAGTTCAGCTCTGAACTCTTATCTATGAACATAGGGCAGAGAGAGCCTGCCCACCAACTGTTTGTGCGATAAGGATATGAAGCAGAGGAATGGTAGCCGCCCGAGGACGAAGTCCGAGATCACTTCCTCTTTTGCTTCAGACTGAGCACGTCTTGAGAATAAGCATAGGAATAGAGGAATAAAGAAATAATAGAATTACTGTGAGGTATTCCAGTGGTTTAAAGAGTTCATTCAAGCATTTCAAGTGAGATGAACAAGCAAAGCATGAGCGTTTCCGACAAGCTGGTCTACTCTGGCGAGAAAACCACGTTCACCGGGTGGAAGGACAAGCTCAAGGCTTACCTGGTGGCGAAGCGCGATGCTCTGGTAGTCACCGAGCTGCAAGCCGGCAGACAGGAGCCAGTGGCACGCTACGAAGATGTGCTGGTGCACAAGACGGTGCTGCCCGAGCTGAAGCCGGACGCTACGGACGCAGAGAAGGGCGCGTACGCGCTGCAGACGGCTTTTGTGCGGCGCCAGGCGTCATACATCAAGGATCTGCTGAACCAGACGCTCCCGTCCGGCGCTATCAGTGAGGCCCTGATGCAACGTTCGGTCCATGTGATCTGGGGCTCTATCGAGAAGCGCTTCGGTCTGAACACCGCGTCCGGTGTGGTAGAGCTGGTCCAGAAGTTTGATGCGATCATCAACTCGGACTTCAAGACCCTGGGGCTCCTTTTCCAGGAGTTGAAGACGGCCAGAGACATGGCCAACCGGAACAGCCGTGACGCATTGGGCACCGGCCTGATCTCTCAGCATTTCATGCTCATCAAGCTGCTGGCTGTTATGCCCAGTCACCTGTGGGGATCGTCCATCAAGTTCACGGCCGACGAGTTTACGACAGAAAAGGTCGAGTCGATCCTCTGTGCGATCTTTGGAACCAAGACCTGGCACTAGGCAAAGGCGTGCACGTCAACCATGTTGACGCGGGAGCCGCCAAGCCGATGGCCAGCGCCCTGGGGAAGAGAAAAGCCAGGACTGAGCTGGGTCGAGGTGACCACCACAACTTGGGGTGGCGCAGGTGCTACTACTGCATCGGCGAGTTCGACCACCTGGACAACATTGGTCCGCACAATAAAGTGGATTGCCCCAAGCGGAAGCTCGACTAGAGTGGCAAGGTGCCTGTGTTCCGCAGGAACATTCTGAAACCAGGCTTCAAAACCGAGCGTGGTATGAACGGTGCCACACAGATAGGGCAAGCCAAGACCAAAGTGCAGGGAAAGGCGAAGGCCAAGGCGAAGAAGGAAAGGCCGTCGGCGGTTGCTCAGCTGAATGTACCGGCTGATGCTGTGCACGCAGACACGCCGGTGAGTCCGGCTGTCTCTCTGAGCCCTCCAAGTTCGTTGCAGACGACGCTGATGCCTGGCTCTAGCGACCTGCTGGATGTTGAGCCAATAGACACAGACGAGCCCATGAGCGAGTTCGTCATCGGCGCAAACGCGGGACGCATGGAAATGGCTCGAGAGATCTCGACGCAGCTGAATCAGCTGCAGATGAGCTTCGAGGAGAAGGTACGGTCTGACAATCCTTCTTTGCTTGATTGTGACAAGTTGCTGACAAAAGATTCGTGGGTACTGGACTCAGGATGCGTATACGGCCTGACCAGTGATAAGTCCAAGTTCGTAGAGAAATGACCCGACTCTGGTTACATGTTTACTTTTGCACAAGGGTCTAAACATACGAATACACACGTTGGAACCATTAAACTGTATTTTCGTGGCCCGCAAGGGATCCGACCGTTTCTTTTTGAGAACATAGCACTTGTCCAACATTCTGAGTGAATATTGGCTTTTAACCCTGTTGCGATGTATTTTGACTTGATATCATTATGGTACCCCTCCATACAATAATCGTAAAACATGCCTAGATACACTGTTTTACCCCGCTTCCCGCAACTAAAACCATCACATTAGGGAGGTTTTGGAGGAAGACAGTTCCAGCTCAAACGTAAAACATGGCTAGATGCCATGTTTTAGAGCGCTTTCCGCAAGTTGCTTTGATTGGTAGAAACATGATTCATTTAAGCCAGTATTCAAATCTGAGGATAGCTAGCTGAATATATTACGAAAAATAGTATGAATATTGATATTTGCTGTGTAAAAACAAGGTTGATCGTCGCTTGACCCTGTTTATATCCTAGTAGTATTTTCGAAAAGACACCTTGTTTTGCTAAACATGGTCATGTGGCTGGTTTTAAGCACCATCCCTCGCAATAGGGTTAAGCCAATAATCACTCAAAGAGGGAGGGTACCAAATTTTGGGATCTCAGACTGAAGAGTACAAATTTGTACTTTATGAGAACAGTTTAGTGTTTGTCGCTCGTGCAATCAATGGAACATACTATTTACAACACAAAACAGTGAAAGACAGGCAGCAGCTGTGCAACGCTGTCAAGCAAAGGCTCTATCCTTACCTGGGACTGGTAGACTGGAGAGCGTACTGCAGGAATGGCATGTAAACTTGGGCACATAAATAAAGAGAAGCTTATTGCCATGTTAAGCAAGAAGTTGGTAGTCGGGATGCCTACAATACCAGCATCTGAGCTGCGAAAAATTCCCTTCTTCTGCGCTACATGCGCTGAGATGAAGAAGACGGGGATGTCGTATCGTAACACCACAGGATCGGGAGACACTCAGCCGATCGGTACGATACACATGGATACAAATGGCCCCATGAAAACCATGGGAGTGTATGGGAGCATAGGAACGATTCAGTATTTCCTGAGCCTCATTGACGACAACACATCATGGCGCTGGACATACGTTCTACGCACCAAGAAAAAGGTGTTTGAGAAAGTCAAAGAGCTGCTACTGCAGCTGGAACGTGACGGAAAGTTTAAGATCCATAGGATTCGGTCTGACGGGGGCACTGAGTTTGTCAATTCTGCCTTTAAGAGCTTCTGTAAAGGCATGGGCATTGTCTTTCAGACATCTAATTCCTACAGCCCCGAAGAGAATGGAGCTGCAGAGAGGGATCATCAAAGCAAACTCGACCGAGTGTGCTGTGCATTGAAAGATGCGGACATAGCCCACCGATGGTGGCCTGAGGCACTGATGTACATGACGTACGTACAGAATCGGACACCTATGAGCCGCTTAGGATACAAGACGCCGTACGAGATGGTGCACGGAACACCTCCGAACGTGAGTAAGCTGCCAGTCTGGGGATCAGTGTGCTTTGCCCACATCCCGACTGCGCTGAGAAAGGACAAGAAACTATCTGCTAGAGCACTGAAGTGCCGGTTTCTTGGCATATCAGAGGACACAAAGGGCTACCGCTTGTGGGACATCTACAACAAACAAACACATTCTATCAAGAGATGTGATGTTTGACTCCACCAATGTAGCCACTATGGATCAGCGGGCTTTCGGCAAGACCGAGCCTGTTGTTACTTCTGAATCTGCAGCGCGAGAGTCACTCGCAGCAGTGGGAGTGGAAATGACTGCCAGAGAGTCTACCGAGGTAGTGGGAACTAATGCGACGCCAAGCGAGACTACCCAGTCAGTGGGAGTTACCACACGAGCTCAGGCGTCCGCTGAGGCAGTGGGAGCTTCGAATAAGCGCCGACGCGCTGGACTTACGGCGGCACAGCCAACCCGCGAGTCACGACCGCGTCGTGAGACTAAGAAGCCAAAGAGGTATCAGGACTATCAATGCTTTCAGGCACATATTGACAAGACCATTGCGAATGATGTCCTTGAGCACAAGGTACCTACGCCGAAAACACTGAAGGCGGCACTAAGTGGGCCACACAGAGAGCAGTGGAAACAAGCTCTGGAGCTAGAGTATGAATCTCTATTTGATAATGGGACATGGCGACTCGTACCTTTGCCACCTGGTCGCAAGGCATTGCCCTGCCACTGGGTACTTGTGGTGAAGTATAACGCCGACGGGACTGTCGAGCGGTTTAAGGCACGACTTGCTGCACAAGGAAACCACCAAGAGTTTGGTGTGGACTGTGACGAGGTATACGCGCCAGTAGCGAGATTCGAGTCGATCCGCTTAGTTCTGGCGATTGGGACGATACTAGATTGCCACATTCACCAGATGGATGTGCACACTGCGATCCTTAACGGCACCATGGAGGGTGAACAAAAGCGTATACATGTGGCAATCGCATGGGTTGGTGAAGCGAGGCCACGGAACCTCGTCTGTGAACTTCAAAAGAGCATATATGGCCTAAAACAAGCCCCTCGCATCTGGTATAGAGTCCATCGTACCTTCCTAACGTCGATGGGTTTTGTACGCTGTCACAAAGAGTTTTGTATCTATGTACAAAAAGTGGGAGATGAATGGCTTATAGTCGTGGTATATGTTGATGATCTGACAATTATGTCACGCGTCATGAGATTCATCAACAGGCTTAAAGCCGAGCTGTCAAGTCGGTTCAAAATGAAGGACCTGGGAGACATTCACTACATCCTGAAAATGGAGGTGCATCGCAATAGAGCTCAGCGCACGATGATGATCTCGCAGCGCAAATACATTGCAGAGCTGATCAGTAAGTTCAACTTGGTCAATAGCACCCCCGTGATGACACCGCAAGTTCCAGGGCTCGTACTCGAGCCTGAGACGAAGCTGAGCGCAGAGCAGATAGCTGCACAGACTTTTGACTACAGAGGCATTGTTGGATCACTCCAATATTTGGTCTGTGGGACAAGACCGGACATTGCTAACGCAGTAAGGGAGCTAAGCAAGTTTATTTCGTGTACAACCGCACGCACTGGGAAGCGGCTATGCGGGTACTCAAATACTTGAAAGGGATGTCGACGTACGGTCTGTTACTCGATGGGAACACGAGTGATGTGACTTACGACGTGTACACAGACGCGAGCTTCGCGTGTCAACCAAAAGAACGCAACTCGGTTTCCGTCTATGTGATTCAAATGGCAGGAACCAGCGTATCCTGGTGCAGTATCAAACAGGGAAGCGTATCGCTCTCGACTGCTGAAGCAGAACTTATCGCACTTAGCGAAGGAGCCAAGGAAAGTGAGTGGCTGTGGCATCTGCTTGGGGAAATGGGATTTCCACAGAAGGAACCAGTGTAGGTTTGGTGCGATAGCAATGAAGCCATCAGCATTGTTAAGAATCCTGGGAATCACAAGGCAAACAAGAACATTGAGATTCGGTACTTGTTTACGAGGGACTTGGTTGAACTCGGTCGCCTCAATATTGCCTACTGTTCGACAACAGAGATGACGGCAGACATTCTGACTTAGGCGCTGCCCACAAAGCAGTTTATAAAACTAAGAGAAAAGCTAGGCGTTCGTGATCTGAACCTTGCCCCTAGCCCTTAGTGGGAGTGTTGAGTGGAGCAGTCGCTCCTTGCAGCAGGGCAGTCGGCAGAAGAGCCGACTTGCCGGTTACAGAGAAGAATAGGCAAATGAGAGACAAAAGTCTGAACACCTGTTTAATCTGTTAGCAAGTTCTAGGTGAGTTCAGCTCTGAACTCTTATCTATGAACATAGGGCAGAGAGAGCCTGCCCACCAACTGTTTGTGCTATAAGGATATGAAGCAGAGGAATGGTAGCCGCCCGAGGACGAAGTCCGAGCTCACTTCCTCTTTTGCTTCAGACTGAGCACGTCTTGAGAATAAGCATAGGAATAGAGGAATAAAGAAATAATAGAATTACTGTGAGGTATTACAGTGGTTTAAAGAGTTCATTCAACCATAGACAGGGAAGAGAATGGAGATGAAGATGGCGAAGGACACAACGAGATAACAGAGTTTGAGACGACCAGATACCTTGGTTACATTGCCGGTAATGCCGATACGGTCAAGAAGGCGTGGACAGCGGCCTTCAAAGCACCAATGGTCAGGCTGGCGTTAGATCAAGTAAAGATGAACACGGTGCAGCAACGTGCTGTAATTGCCGCAGGAATTTTTGTCCACGTTGATGTTCGTTGCGCGGCACGCCTGGCCGTCGGAGGACCTGACCAAAGAAGCGAATGTGAGGATTCGAAATTTCGTGTGGAAGGCGTATTTTGCCTTGCCAGAGCGAGCCCCACAAGGTTGGGTGAAACAGGAGATAGCAGAGTTGAAGATAGTGGAAGAGGGATTGGGGGTCCCGAACACAATAACAGAGCTGTTGGCGATGAGTGCGCAGATGACGGGAGATTAGGCGCTCACGACAAGAGAAGATTTGCAGCTGGTAGGTGAGATTCGCAGCGAAGGGATGGAGTAGAAGCTACGGCGTTGACGGAGTTACATCAGCAACCAGGAAAAGGTATCGACTCCAGTGATTGGATATCCGGTCGGAAATGGGCCGCTTTCTACTTTGCTCATGATGACTCGATCCCGACGGACGGAGAAGACCGGGCTAAGCATATTCGTCAGCTCATGAAGCTCCGCCATGGAGTCACAACACGATGGAAGAACAAGGGCTTGGAAGTAACATGTGCCAACGAAGCGAGGGGTTTGATGAAGCAGACGTGTCGCGAGCGGGAAATAGAGCGAGGAACTTTCATCCACGAGGCTTTCCGTGAGTATCCTTTGTCGGCGATACGTTTGTGGGGTGACGCGGGCACCATGCGAACGTGGGGGGGGGGCTATAAAGCTCTCATAAAAGGAGGGCGGCACAAAACAGTTCAGGATGTATGCATAATTCAACGCGATGTATCATGGTCCGACTGTAGACTCATTTTTGCCTTCAAGCTGAGAGAACTTCCTGCGTGGCTCACGGAATGGGGTACGCATAAAAATATCGAGCCATGGGAAAATGTATTTGAAATTGCCTCTGCAATGTGGGCATTAGGTGACATCACTACAATATCGGTGCTCTGGAGACTGAATGTCGATCGGCGCTACCCGGAAGGAAAGAAGCAGTATGAACCACATGAACAGATACGGAGATATCGATCGAGGCGCGATAACAGAGGCGTATGAACGCTTTAGGTTGATGTTGTACCCGTTGATAAGGAAGTCGCATAGCAAGATCCTAGTCGCAGAAAGAGTTATTGCCCAATGGAAGCAGGAGGCTCATGTTGCGGTTAGAAGCAGCGGGGAGCAGGTGGTGAGAGTCGGCTTCTTCGACGGCGGCTCGTGGGGAACCCAGGCCCCGGAGCCAGCGGCAGCATATTCGTGGAGTTAAGAGGGGCGGATGACGACCCACAGGTGGTGTGAGAGGCGGCGACGGCACTAGCTCGGAAGACGACAACGAACAATGTGGCAGAGTTCGTTGGTCTATCCTAGACTATTAAAGAGAGCAGTGGAATGTGGATGGAAAGGTGTGCATGTGGTGGGTGACAGTGCAATGATAATTGAGATGATGAGCACGAGGAAGGTGTCGAAGTCGTCGAAAATGCAGTATTGGTGCAGAACTACTAGGAAGCTGGCCGATCGCTGCGAGGTGGCGACATGGGAGCATCACTTTCGCAGCCATAACAAAATGGCTGATGCGCTAGCTAATTACGCTATGGACACGACAAGGAGTACGATGCAAGCGAGAGGAGTGGACGGATATCTGGGAGGGCTGCAGGATGTAGTTCAAGCTTCGCTACGGTGCGACACGGATAGATGGCTGGACAGCAAGAATTGGTAGCAACACATCAGGGTCGGACAGAAGGAGGTCCGGGTGCAGGAATACGGGGAGATGTCGGACGTAGGCGGGCCCACAACACTGGATATGATGCAAACACCTATGCAGAATGGATATTAGAGTTCAGATACGAAAATGGATCAGTAACACAATATACCTCGCCTTAATATTATTGAATCGTTTCCCTTTGGATTCTTATACATAAAAAAACTGACAGCACGACAGCAGCGTAGGGCGAGATAGCCGAGAAGAAGAACACAGGAGGCGAGTATTGTTTCCCACGGCTTCTTGGGATTGAGGAGGAGAAAACCTCGTAGGTGACAACCCCCTCTAAGTTAAACTATAGTTTACTAGACTCAGATGCAACGTGAGTCAATCTTACTGCATACTAAAGCACAGTCAATGATTGCAGCGAAGCTCGACCGCTACTATCAACTCTGACACTCCCACTTCGAGATCCGCCACACTTCAACGTGATACTTGCTTACGAGGCATTGCTACACTCCGTCACAAGCAGCGGCAAAACATTTAATAGCTTGCGAAGCTTGCAGAACTGGGTAGCTCCAAGCGGCTTTGTAAAATGTCAGCAAGTATATCCGTTGTAGGGCAGTATACCACAGCAAAGTCACCTCGTTCATAGAGATCCTTGACCTTGTGATACTTCAAATCAACACCCTTGACCTTGAAATTGACTTGATGATGTATGTGGAGTAGCCACCGTGTCGACCGGTGGCTACTCCAAAAGCTGCAGGAAATCTACTCGATCCAGTTGATGATGATCAACCTGGAGTGAATGATCCAAGCATACCCTATCGTGAGTTGGTAGGAGGTCTTCAGTACTTGGTGCAATGTACTCGCCCCGGCATAGCGAACGCGGTGCGAACGCTTTATGTATACTTTTGTAATAATATTACAAAAGTATACATAAAAGCGTTCGTAAAGTTTGTATATTCTCTCAGCCTAAGCTGAGAGTATACCACTGCAATTCCGTTTCTAAACGCGCTGTTCTTCAACTTGAATGATTTATATGAATGTTTTAAAACATTTTTGTGAAATCCGGACTGTTTTTTACGTAAGTGTTGCAAACTGTTTTTTTCATCACTTGGCGTTTGTATGTCCTGCCCGTTTACAAGACTCGCATGGGACGCCCCTTCATATTTGTGAATGTGCTCAAACGTAGACTACATTGTCTCAAAGAATTCTCCGTTTGAAGCCATTTACTTCTGCATACTATTTCAGCAAGGCACGGTACTACCCCGTTTTAAGTTAATGTTTATACGGTGCTATTGTAGTTTGCGTTATAGAAATACACTTTTCCGGAAACCAACGGTGGAGTTCAGGAATCGAAGGGTCGCCCACCTCACTCGTTAAAGTGTTCAAAATCACTTAGTAAAATATACATTTGACTCGTTTCAGCCAATGAAAGCAAGTCCCTAAATATGGGCTGGGACGTCACTCGCTTTCACTATGGTCTCCCCAGCATCAACCGGTACAGCTCAGACCTTTAGAAACGGTACACCTGAGCTGAAGGACATCCTCAACGTAAAGATTTTATATTGTGAATTCCGTCCAAATTTGCCGTTTTTGGCCTATTGACGGAACCGCCATCAAACCGACGCTTCACTCTTATTGGCTAGAATTGCTGTAGCGGGTACCATGTACCCTATTTGGATGTGGCTTCAGGTACAGTGTACCCTGTCGATGTGGCTTCTGTTGTGTGGTGAACATAGTTTTGACAGTGTTTTGCACACAATGCCTTTGTAAACGAATGATTTATGCATTTATACAGGCTTGCGCGATTTGCTGCGCGGTTGATTCAAAGAACCGCCCACGGCAATTTTAAGTAGAACGCACAATAATAAAACCGCTGTGTCACACAGCCTGTGTGGTACAGTGTGTGCAGGTGGTCACTGTGCGGAGGGCGACGCGTTGGGGTCGTTTGAATGAAAGCTATTGTGTGCAGGTGGTAGTCGTTCGCTGTGCGGTGACGGCTGCAGGGCAACGCGTTGGGGTAGTAGCTATTGTGTGCAGATTAACGAAAGAGCTAAGGAAGTATTGTGTGCAGAAGGCTGAGAGACCTCGCGCGCGAAGAGCGCTACTGTTATACAAACTTTGGGCGAACGTCAAAAAGGCAACTTCAACATGCAGCCCCCTCATCTTGCAACGTGATTCTCTGAAATAACAACCTTCTTCTGATTGGCTGAAAGCAAATCATTTGCAATTCCACTGCAATAACCATGCAGTCGGAGCGGGTGCTGGGGCCTCGCTGGTCGCTCAAGGAGCTGCGCACGTTCTACATCCTGCTCAAGGCGCACGGGAGGCAGTGGGAGAAGCTGGAGGAGCGTTTGCCTCTGCGCTCAGGACCCATGGTGCGCGCGCTGTTCGAGATGCACCGCGGCTACTTGTCGCTCCCCGAGGCGTCGGTCGAGGGCTTCTGCGCCATCATGATGGACCACTACGAGATGCAGGACGAGCTGCAGCAGCAGAGACAATCAGCCAATCAGAGAGCGGGTCGGGGGCTAACAGACCAACACGCAGACGTGGTCGCAGACGTGGAGATGGAGACGGTGGACGTGAAACAGGAGCAGGAGGAGGAGCCGGCGGCCAGGAGCAGGAAGAAGCGGCGGCTCGAGAAACTTCTAGCCACGGACCAATTGACGACGTTGCGGATTAGGGCAGAGGGGGGTGGGCAGGTGGACGGCCAGAGGACGGCAGTGGACACTAGGAAGCAGAGGGGCAGGAAGAGTCTCGCGCCCTCGAGGTCGAGGGCGTGGCTGCCTCGGGGGCTGGGAGACGACTCGGGGCTGGGAAAGGTGCAGGGCAAGAGGTTCGACCTGCCCTGGAGCCACTGGTTCTACTCGTATGTGGACGTCGACTTCTTCCGGCATAACGAGTTCATGGAGTGTCTGAACGGCATGGGACTCGGAAAGGTGCGAGGTGGACGGGATGAGTTGTGTGTTTGTGGCTACGTACTTACGTGGGTGTGCAATGTGTAGATCACGACGGCAGCGAGGCCGATCTGGTCGTCGGTGCGAGCTTCCATGGGGCGACCACGGCGTCTTAGTCCCTTGTTTTTCACCCAGGAGAAAGAGAAGCTTGAGTCCTACCGTGCGGTTAAACGTCGACTCGATCCAGCGCAAATGGTAAGAAGAGGGTGTAAATGAGAGATGTTGTGAGAGGAGTAATGACGGTTGTGTGCTGCTTCTTTTGAAGGCATCTGATAGGACGTGGCCGTATCGGTGTGGTATGCCGCTGCGAGTTGGAGTTGCAGTGATAGGTGAGCTCTGACTTATCTTGCACAGTCACTGCTCCTATACACAACTTACGTGTCGTTTTGGTTTGTGTTTCTTCGCAATGCTGGCAGTCTGGGTGGAGTCAGAACGACGCTTCCGGCTCGCGACTGTGGCAGCTTTTCACGCGACTGAAGACACATGCCAAGTGTTTTACTGCGGAAACATTTCGCGACTGGAAGCGGTGACGTGCAGTTTGGACAACATAATGGTTTTGGATTTTCCCCCGTGGTCAGGAAGGACTGAAGCTAGCATTGCAGAGCCTCCACTAGCTGCAACGACTCTACTTCGACGCGAGAATGTGACCCGCGGAAGTGGTTCATCACTTGTTACACCACAAGCAAATGACACGGTTGGCGATCGATTCCGTGGAGAGAAAATCCGCGTTGTCCTCGCCGTAAAGACCCTACTGTATCGCAAGGAGAAGATTCTTGTAGCCATGAGGACCTTGAACAAACGCGTGGCTGAACAACAGACACAGCAGCACGAGAAAAACGCCATGAAGTCCAGCCTGTGGACAACGCCTACGGCATTTTCATCCGCAGCCGTGAAAGATCTCGTTTGGACCGACTCGCGTGAGAAGGGTCAGCTGCAGAAGCAGCACTCGTGGCTCGCTGCAAATTTGGATACCACGAACGCACACCTGAAGGCTGCGCTACTAAGCCTCCAGTCTTTCTCCTCGAGCAAACCGGTCGAAGGTGTACGCTATCCGATGACCCCAGCTTATCCTTTAGAGGGACAAAGTTGGGATAGTGATTCTAATTTGGCGCCAACTGAGACGCTGACAGAGGATCAAATGCGTTGGGCGATCGATTTCTTGAGTGCGAGTCAGCAGAAAGCGACTAACGTGGTGGCCGAATCGGCTTTGCATGTCGTCAACGAAGACAAGACGCTGTCGAGCTTGAATGCTCCAGCTAACGACGTTCATCTAGGAAGTGTGCTGCCGGAGACGATGCAACTTGTCGCCAATTGCGTTACCTTGATGAGCGTTCTCCACCGTCACGTTGCAGCTTCACCTGACATCCCGCCGGTTATCACGCAAAAACTCGTGGAGCGCGTGCTTGAACTGCTCAAACCCTCTAACGAGGCCAATATGGATCTTTACGTTGAGCTCCGCACAGCTGCAGAGGCTGCGAAAGCTCAAATGGCAATGCTGGCTTCGACAGTCGAACCTGAATAAGCTTTCACTGTTTATCTGTGCCTCAGCGTTGCAGGAGAAGTTAAACGGTCAAATGTTCTTCGAAGTACTGTCGAAATGTTACTGATGTACTTGTACGATTAACAAAGTTGTTATAGGTCTGCCTACTCCTGGAGCTGCTTCTTGTCGGTGGCCACCGAGATCATGGGCGAACGCAGCGAGGATTCACGTGGAAGGCTAAGTAGCGAACTCCATCCGGTGCGGCCAGCCGAGTGCTTGTATCCGTAGCTGAAGTAGAAGATGACGCTTGCCGCCAACCACGCGATACTCGCGTAGATGCCGGTATAGTTAATCTGCGCGGCTAGATAGAAGTTGGCGAGCACTGAAATCATGGGGATGAACGGCACGAGCGGAGAGGAAAAACTGTCGGCGTCAGGGTGGTCTTGAGGGCACTTGAAGTACATGACAAAAGTCGCAATCACCGTGACCACAAGGAAGATAATGCCCAGAATGAGGCACCAAACGTGTCCCTCGTTCGAGTAGCCGATCTGGTAGAAGAAGGCAGCCAACCACGCGGACCCAACCATACCACCGATCAGCTTCGGCGCCAGGGTAGGCGACTGGCGACGCATGCGGACCATGAGCAGCGACGAGTTGGTCATGTTGAAGGACAACAGGATGCCAAAGCTCACGACATCCCAAAGCGTGTCGAACGGCACCAGGAAGGCGACGACAGTGAACACAATGCCCGTGATAAGGGTGTTCTCGAAGAGATTCCCCTTCTCGTCGACCTTGGAGAAGATGCGAGGCATCAGGCCATCGCACGACAGCGCGTAGTTCAAACGCGGCTGTGCCAGGAAGCTCACCAGCACCACCAACGGCATGGTGCACGTCTCACCAGCACGAACAATTTGCGCAGCCCAGTCCTTCCCCGCATACTCGAACCCGGCGCCGAAGCTCCGAGCTTGGCGGTACGGGACCAGGCCAGAGAGCGCCAGCGATGCGAACGACGAGAGGAACATGATGCCGAAAACGGTACCAATGACGGCCAGTGGCAGGACCTTTTTGGGGTTCTTAGCCTCAGCGGCCAGACAGCAGACCTCGTCGAAGCCAACGTATCCGAAGAAAGCGGACGACGCTCCCGTAATGACCCCCTGCACGCCGAACGCCATCGATCCGTCGACACTTTGACGCTCAGGCACGAACGGCGAGAGGTTGTCCACATCGATGAAGGCGAAACCCGCGACGATGATGAACAGCACCACGAACACCTTGATGGTCGTGAACACGTTGATGAACCACTTGCTGAAGCGAATGCCCATGAGAAGCACCGCCACGCACAGTACCATCAGAACGGCACCCAGCAGGTTCGTGTAGTCCTCGTTGAGCCACTGGTACGAGTGCGTTGGGTGCTCCGCTACCAGCCACTCCTGCACCTTGGTAGCCCAACTGCGGGCGACACCGGACCCCGAAACTCCATACTCAAGTGAGACCAACCAAGCGGCCACCACAGCCGGCAGCTCTCCAAGCGCGTAGAACGAATAAGCGTAGGTACTGCCCGACGACGGCACTTGAGTCACCATCTCCATGTACGCGAGAGCGTTGATGCTGCACACGACACCGGCAACGAGCCAGCTGATGAACGCCGCCGGACCCGCGGTGCCCGAGATGATATCGCCAGTCGTGGAGAAGATACCGCTGCCGACGGATGCAGAGATGCCGATGCACAGCAAGTCGAACAGCCCCATTTGGCGTGGAAGCTCCTCCGCGGCCTCCTCAGCTTTGATGACGCGCAGCGGCTTGGTGCGCAGCAAGTTCTCCATGAAAGTCGGTTGGTGCTCCATGGTGAACGCTTGAACAGGCCGAGTGGAGCTGCTTTGTGTCTTGTTCTGGTGGTGGAGCAGCGAATCCGAGGCAAAACGAAGAATGACAGGAGAATTGACGGATACATGTACCGTCGACCTCGACACAAGTCGCACACCAGTCGCTAAACCAGCCAACGGACCTTGGTCCGTCTTTTTGACAACAGCTCGTGGACCACGAGTCGTGGTCAAGCAATACACTTGTCTTTACCTTCTGCAGCCTACAGAGCGAGACGTACAGGTACAGCGTGAGACGCTTCTATTGCCGCATGAAGGATGCTCTTCAAAGTCGGGCCAGTCGCGCGCTGCATGTTGCACCGATTGGCTCGCGATGGACAAGCCGATTCTTTGGTCGCAAGCTGCTCGCCAAGAGAAAAGGCAAAGATCGGATGAAGCGATGAGCCCGTCGCCACGTGACACCAGCATTTGCTGTAGTCGCGATAACAACGCTGTTTCCGGCTCGAGTGCTCCGCTCTCCCTCAGAGCAACGACATATATATATTTAATTTGTAGCTCAATACACTATTGTATGCATCGAAGTCGTGCTGGGATGTTGGCTGCAACGTATTGGAGCAGTAATTTGGTAGCTTTTTTAAAAGTAGGGGATGCTCGGTTGAGACGCGGCAGCGGTGGGTCACTCGATTTGAGCTCGCTTAATGGTACTGCACGTGTGAGCATCTAGCATGAACGTTCACATGCGGCAATAACTCCCTGCTCGGTTTCGGCTTACCATGCTGTGCTTCTTCAGCGAAATGCGGCAAATTGCCAATCGGATGGGAAACTTTGCCCGAATTCGCAGTGAGATGGACCGAGTCATATCTACGGTCTGTAGACGAATGCCTCGTAGACGAATGGGACCGTAGACGAATGCCGGAGAGGAGCGAGGAGAAGCTGCAACCGCTTTTAAATTAAATTCAAACCTTAAAACACCATTTCGAGCGGTCATACTCAAAAGCCACTGCTACACGTAGAAGATCACCATAATACTTGAAGTACTGTATTAATGAGCCACACTGTGGCATCGGAACCGAGATTTTGCTCGTTCTCGACGCAAAAATGCCGTGAAATTCTAGGATTTCGTGATCGTGCTTCACGCTGCAGCCGCATCTGTGCACCGCTCATCCGTTTGGCCGATTGGAAGAGTTGTGCGTTTGGCGGTGCCAGTGTCGCATCCTTGGCCGGCTCCGGATCTCTTTCTCGCAAGCCTCAACCTGACAGTGCAACAGCTTGTTCGGGTGGTCATTCTCTCGGTTGTTGTATTAAGCGTGGATGGGGGTCAATGGGATGGAGCACTACAGACAACGACGGTGAAATCCGCCATACCTTAAAAACCCGCCCACCAAAACTTTAAGTCCCGAAAGCTAGTAGTAATATTTTAGCTAATAATTTACAATTAAGTGACCTGGCGGGTTTTCCTGTCGCGCTAAGCGTCAGTCGTTTCATATGGAGGATAGTGTTCAGATAGCGGGCGGATTTCACCGTCGTTGTCTGTATTACGCTAAGCTGCGCTAGAGCTAATCTACATTGAGCTAAGTTTTCGCGCCATTTGGTGGAAGCGGTGACTTAGCTGCTGCAGCTCCGCGTTCTTGGCCGACTCCGCTGCCAGCGCGTTCTCAAGCTCGACGATCTGCTGCTGCTGCTCTCGAATCGTCCCCGTGGCGTCTTCACGCTCTTCTCCGAAGCTGGCCTGTTCTTCCTGCTCCACGAGGCGGTCGACTTCTGCTCTGTGTTGGGTATCAAGATTAAGCATGGCGCTCCGGACGGGATGCGAAGAAGACTCCGCGTCTTCGACTTGGGTTGCATGATCATCTTCGCTGTCAACTGTCGACCAGCTCGACCACGTCGTCGTTTCCGAGAGGAGCTCATGATGCAGTTGCAAACCAACCACCTCCCGTTCCAGCACCTCAACGCGCTGTTGTAGAGCCTTGACTTCAACCGCCACATTCGAACTGGTCTCAAGCTGTCCAGGAACTTCACGCGACTTGCCGTTGTCACTCACTTTGCTGATCTTCTCGGTCGCTCCACCACCCAGCGCTTCATAAAGAGCTTGCTGCTGCAGTTGTCGCTCCACATGGTAGACCTGCAGTAGCTCTCGGTCTGGCGCGATTTCGCGTCGGAAGACACGGTCTCGTACAGCTTCTAAGTGAACGTCATGCAGCTCCGAGAGATCAAACGCCGCCAGCAGCTCCGTGAGGTCGTGGACTTGTGCACGCAACGCTGTATTTTCCCGCTGGAGCATTGTGTCGTACGCCGATACTGTCTGCATGAGGCTCTTGAAGACTTCACGCTGCGGTGACAAGTCTACCTGCTTCCGCTCGTGTTTATCCATCGCCAATGTCGTCGTGGAACTCCGGGGCCAGAACTCGCTCATCCAGTGTGCTACTATATTGAAGCGCGCCTCCCTCGACTTAAAGCAACGGTGAGGTATCGCTCCAAAGTGGCCAGCCAAAGAATCGTGCCCTTTCTCGAAGAACAAACCGAGGTTGGGATGTTGATAAAATGAGTCGACACAGCCCAGACGGACGACGTCGAACGTTAGCGTGCGCTCGTATGTGTATGATTTAAATCGTCTACTCCTGGAGCTGCTTCTTGTTGGGCGAGATCATGGGCGAACGCAGCGAAGACTCACGCGGCAGACTCATCAGCGCACTCCATCCAGTCCGCCCAGCGGAGTGCTTGTAGCCGTAGCAGAAGTAGAAGAGAACACTGGCTCCCATCCACCCGAAACTTGTGTAGATGCCCGTATAGCTGAGTTGAGCGGCCAGGTAGAAGTTGGCCAGTACCGCAACGGTGGGGAGGAACGGCACCAATGGGGCAGTGAAGTTGTCGCCATTTTGGATCACCTGCGGGCACTTCAAGTGCATCGCGAAGCACGAAGCGATCGTGACCACGAGAAAGATAATGCTCAGAACAAGACACCAAACGTGGCCTTCGTTCGAGTAGCCGATCTGGTACAAGAAGGCAGCTAAGCATGCGGAGACCACCATGACACCGATGAGTCTGGGGGCCAGCGTAGGAGAACCCTCGCGTATGCGCACCATGAGCAGCGACGCCATTGACATATTGAACGAGAGCAGCATTCCGAAGCTCACAATATCCCACAGCGTGTCGAATGGTACCACAAATGCCACCACCGTGAAGAACGCGCCCGAGATCAACGTGTTCGCGAAGAGATTGCCGTTTTCGTCCACTTTGGAGAAGATGCGAGGCATCAAACCATCGCACGACAGAGCGTAGTTCACACGCGGCTGCGCGAGGAAGCACACGAGCACCACAACAGGCATCGTGCAGGTCTCTCCGGCACGCACGATCTGAGCAGCCCAATTCTGGCCCTGGTAGTCGAATCCAGCTCCGAAACTAGCGGCTTCCAGGTACGGGATCATGCCCGACAGCGCCAACGACGAGAAGGCCGACAAGAACATCGTGCCAGTCACCACACCAATGACAGCGAGCGGCATGATCTTCTTGGGGTTCCTAGCCTCAGCAGCAAGGCAGCACACCTCGTCGAAACCGGCGTATCCGAAGAAAGCCGACGACGCGCCCGTGATGACCCCCTGCACGCCGAACGCCATGGTGCCATCCAGGTCCTGGCGCGGCGGCACGAACGGCGACAAGTTGCTAGAGTCCGTAAAGTAGAAACCAGCAGTGATGATGAAGAGCACGACGAACACCTTAATCGTCGTGATGGTGTTGACAAACCACTTGCCGAAGCGCAGCCCCACGAGGAGGACTCCCACACAGACCGCCATCAACACAGCGCCCAGCAGGTTCGTGTAGTCCTCGTTGAGCCACTGGTACGTGTGCTCCGGGTGTTCCTCTACGAGCCACTCCTGCACCTTGGTGGCCCAGCTACGGGCCACACCGGAGCCAGAGATACCGTACTCCAGCGTCAGCAGCCATGCCGCGATCACGGCCGGCAGCTCACCGAGCGCGTGGTACGAGTAGGCGTAAGTGCTTCCGGACGACGGGATCCGCGTCACCAGCTCCATGAACGCGAGCGCGTTGATGCAACACACGACACCGGCGATGACCCAGCTCAAGAAAGCCGCTGGACCTGCCGTGCTGCTGATGATCTCGCCCGCTGTGGAGAAGATGCCGCTGCCCACTGTGCTGCCGATGCCGATGCACAGAAGGTCGAAGAGGCTCAAGTGGCGAGGCAGCTGCTCGGCCGTCTCCTCGGCGTGGATGACGCTCAGGGGCTTGGTGCGCAGCACGTTCTCCATGAACGTAGGATCGCGCTCCATCTTGGACTTGGGTTTGGCTCGGAGCTGAGTGCACTGAGTGTCCCCACGGCGGCTTCGGCGGAGTATTGCGGAATGACTCGTGGAGCGAGAGACCTCGGAGCTTCATGAAGGCGGTGGAGCGGATCGACTGGAGGCTGGCCCTTCCTTGGCGGCAGCGCGCGCACATGGGGCGTGTTACGGACGCACGCACTGTGACGAAGCAGAGCGCCCGTCGTTTTTTTACAAGAGACTCGGTGACAGGCTTTTTCTCCTGGTGTCTCGCAGCGCCGATCGACCACCAGACTTATTAATAGGTCCTGAGTGCGAAGCCGATCGCATCCATCTTCCGCATTGCAATACAACCTGCACGACTGGATCGTGGAGGAACTTGTCCAAGCATGCACATTATACGTACCGGTATATTGCTGCATTCCATGTGAGCTACATATTTTCAGCTAAGCAAATTGCACGTGATGCTGTCCCAGACTGGATGTTGCAGTAGCATCTCTACTGTAACCGACTCGCACCTTTTATATAGCAGTCTACAGCGGGTGCAGAAAGTCTGCACCCCCCTGTGATTTTTTACTTTTTGAAGTCAATATCTGCTCAAATTCTATGAGATAACCACTAACGGATAGCTCTCGCTTTTATGAGTTCAGCGGTGTCATCTGTTTTGCGCGAATCCGCTTTAATTTTAATCTACACCTAAAAAACCGAAATTTCTTCCCACAGAAAGTCTGAACCCCCTCGATTTTGACTTGGGATTTGTATAGACCAGGTCCCAATTAAGTACGAAAAACGTGGATATCGCCCAGGGTAGCGTCCTAGAGCTCACTACTATTCTCGTAACCCCCCGGGTATCGCTCTACTCAATGCTACTAGTGCTGTGACAGTCGGGTGGAGCTCTATCTGGCGTTTTGTCGATGATATGCTTCGATATATAATTTCATATGATTATCCCGCATCGACCATACTAAAATCAAGTATAACAAATCGGGGGGATGCAGGAATTCGTACGACCTCGATAATGTCATCAATATTGGTAGCTAGCTAGCCAGACTTCCACAGCAGCTTCATACACGCTTTATCAGCACAAGTCTGTTCTAAACGTGTCTTAATCAGCCTGTGGCTTACAATATCTTCTGATATCCACGTTTTTCGTACTTAATTGGGACCTGGTCTATACAAATCCCAAGTCAAAATCGAGGGGGCTCAGACTTTCTGTGGGAAGAAATTTCGGTTTTTTAGGCGTAGATTAAAATTAAAGCGGATTCGCGCAAAACAGATGACACCGCTGAACTCATAAAAGCGAGAGCTATCCGTTAGTGGTTATCTCATAGAATTTGAGCAGATATTGACTTCAAAACGTAAAAAATCACAGGGGGGTGCAGACTTTCTGCACCCGCTGTATATGTCCGGATAAATGGAGAATTTTAGTACATGTACACCCCTGACTAGATCCCCCAAAAACGGCCTGTGACGCATGAACCCTACCACGCTTCGCGCACTCGCTGCGCTCGCGTTGCGCACTATTTATGCCCTCCGGACAGAGGTAAATAAGGCGTATACACTGTACTCCAGTCGGGGACAGCAGTCACTCTCATTTGAGACTGCGCAAAACAAACTGATGCTAGTTAACATTTTAGAGCACCTCCACCGGTCAACAAAAATTCCACCAATAGCGATATTTGTCAAGATAAAGTCAACAACGCCCCCACCGGTCCGGAATAATTTTGGCAATAGCTGTCGAAGGTCCACTTTCGACAAAAATTCCACCATAGTTGGTGGAATTTTTGCTGAAGTTGGCAAATCACATTCTGAAGGCTTATAGGGACCTTCCGGCCTCGGCCTGGAGTATCTTGCCACCTCGAGCGAGCTTCCGTCCCCCTTACATCACCCTGCCTCTCCCGCTGCAGCGGGGCCTTCTTTCATCATGTTGGCTACCGAGGCCGAGTCTCCTGCATCAGCTATAGCTGAGAGCGAAGCCACGCGGTGTGGAAACGATCGACATTTGCATAAAATGCTCTGAAATTCTGGCAATAACTTAAAAAACCAATTGAGTGTGCGGTATCAGCTTAGTGCACGATAATAGCTCTCGTCCAATAAGAGCTCGATTTTCTTAAGTATCGGCGCCTGATTGGTTGAGCGGATGGAAATCAGTTTAGTACACTGGAAATAATAAATTATTGCAATATTTTATGAGTTTATGAAGGTATTCAATTTGGGTGGAGGGCAGTGTTCCCTCGCTCCTCTTACGGCCTGCGCCGCAGTCCTCACAAGACAAAGAGCCAAGTCGCAAACATGGTGATCCGCCGCAGCTGCTACAACAAGGAGGATGTGAAGGAAGCTCTAGATAGGGCGTACGAGGGAGAAACCTTCGCGGCAGTTGCACGAAGCTCGTCTGTGCCACTTCGTACGCTATTCAAGAAGTCGAAGGAACTGCAGACGACCGGGGGGATCACCGAGCTTCGTCGAGGACCAAAGCCGGCCCTTTCCGCTGAGCAGGAGGCAGATGTGGTGGCGTGGGTTGTCGGCATGCAGCGCGCTGGCTTTCCTGTGGGCCCATCCAGGGTGCTCGAGCGCGTCAACAAGATCTACGAGCGGCTATACGGTGCTACCACCCGCACTGGAACGCCGTTCCAACCGCTTTCAAAGGGCTGGTATCAGCGGATTTTAGGTCGCCACCCTGTGCTAACCATGAGAACGGCACAGAAGATTGCCCGCGTGCGCAACATGGTGGAGATGGACGCTGTTCGTAGCCTCTTCCACGCGATCGCAAAGCGCGTGATCGATTTGAAGCTGTCAGCAGACCGTGTCTTCAACATGGACGAGACGTCCTTCATGCCCAAGGGGACGTCGTGCAAGGTGTTGGCTCTCAAGGGCTCTACTAACGTTTGGAGCAAGGAAACGAGACCCAACTTCCACATGACTGTGGTGGCAGCTGTGAGTGCAGCTGGCGATGCGATCCCACCGCTTATGATTGTGCCGGGCAAGCGCATCAACAAGAAGGACAAGGCTGCTCTCTCTATTGAGGGTGCGTGCGTGACTGGCGCTCCTAAGGGATTCAGCAACGGGTCAGTCTTCCGACTGTGGCTCACCATGTTTGCTACTCAACTGAAGAAGCTCAAGGTGGCTTTGCCAATTGTCTTGGTACTGGACAACAGCTCCACCCACCTCGACCTCGATACGTGTGATCAGCTGGCTCCATTGTTGTAGTCCTGTATATACTCATCATTTAATTTTGTATCATTTTTCACGGGGTATAATATTTAGAGTCCATCGGTGACGCTCACGACCTGGGGATTTTGCTGCTGGCGCTGCCGCCGACTGCAACCCACATGTATCAACCCCTGGACGTCGCAGTGTTCAAGCCTTTCAAAGCCGACGTGAAGGATGCTCTACAAGCGAAGTTGCTCAGCACGGCGGACACAGTTCTGTCGAAGAAGGACGCAATTCAAATTGCCTGCTCAGCATACCAGTCGGCCATAATTGACCGCCCTGACAACGCTATCAGCGGCTTTAGATGCACGGGACTGTTTCCACCATCGTTCGTCAAGATGGCAGAGGGCTACAGCGTCTACTCCAACGGTGGGGCATCCGGGCGTATCGGCACAGAGGCATGGTTGAAGCGCCGCAGGGAGAATGTCCATCAGGAAGCCCGGGTCGAGATTTTGACCCTGCCAGCAGCTCCAGACAGCGCGTCCAAGAAGGCCCGCCTAACGGTGGACATTGCAGGCGAGCTGGTGGGTAACGAAGTCACTGTATAGAGCAGGGTTAGTGTGCTTGCAGCTTAAATCTAAGCTAATTTCAGCAGTATGCACTAAAATGATCACTCAGTATGGCTATCGCAATGTTCATTTGTACGGCGTTATAATCTTCACTACTGAGATCAGTTAAATGAGGTCTTCGCTCATCTGCTTTCGTTATTGTCTTGGCATCAGCCTCCACCTCGTCTCAGCTCCTCAAACTTGTTTGCTACACCACCAGTCTTCGTTTTCGACTTTATCAAAAACCGCGCACTCAATTAGTTTTTTTAAGTTAGTGAGCAAACAAACCCGGGTTTGTCGGAAAAATACCGACACCGGTGGAGATTCTCTTAGAGTTTTCGAGATTGAAATGGACCGTTGTTTTTTCGTACTTACTGAATTTTTCAAAAGGGGGGATTTTGTCAAATCTCTAAATTTGGTAGGGGTGTATCGACGGTGGAAGCGCTCAGCGCAGCACCGGAGACACCCGGCAGGAGCCAGCGGTACGCGTTGGCGAAGACGACCCGTGCAACAGCGAGGCAAGCGCAGACAACGCATGGACTCCGACGCCGATTACACGCTCCTGCCGGCTACCTTCACATGGGCTAAGCTCTACGAAGAAATGCCCAGCTACGTGGGTCTTGGGTTGTCCGAATCCAAAAAGCCCGTCGCAGCGGCTAGAAAAAAAAACAATAGCGTACTGCTACCACAGCGGCAGCAAAGACTACCAATGAGACGCACAGGGTGCTTCGAGCTACCGACGGTGAAGCCAAGCCTACTGACAACTGCGGCACTAAAAATCGGAGTCTTTACCTCCATGAAACCGTGGCGGAGAATGCTCCAACACGACCTAGTAGCAAAGAAACTTCGTAATGCGCCAAGCTGGAAAGGAAGTCGACATCAAGTGCCCCCCCCCCCCGCAGATCAAAATGATTCTAGTTGCCAAAATCTCTACAAAAATCTCTAAAAACAAAATATACATCTGACTTTTGAAATTTTGATTTTTCAAATGTAATTTTGGCAGTGAAGGAGTTCGAATCCGGCTACACCAATAGGCTCAATCGATCCGCAGCGAAATTTGACGTTTAGGGAGCCAATAAAAATAAACCCTGCGACCGGGCGAATCTGAGGCAACTTTTTCAACGGGCAGTTGCTCGACAACAGCTGAATGAAAAAACTATCGGAGGGGCGCTATCGATAGAGGAGATGCCCCTCGTTGTGTTGGTGTGCTTAACTCGCACTTCAACAAATGTTTAACTAGCATTCTTTTGTTTTGCGCAGTCGACATCCAGTGGGGTATTTCGGTAAAACGAAAGCCGCAACAACGCAAAGAAAGCAAACTAAATGCGCATGTGATAGCTTATACGTTTCTGCGTTGTTTGAGCCTCAGTTCGGGTCAACACCCCGCGTACATGTTGAGGAATCGCATCGCGAAGATCGATTCCGATGAGGTGGGGCTATTGCACCTTGTCTGCCATTTTCAAGCATGATGCTACACACATCTGTATAGTACCACTGTTACCTAAATTACGTGGATCACTTAGGAAACAACTAGTGTCGGAGGAACTGAAAGCGGCTCGGTCACGGAGCTGTTCCAGACCCAGTCAACTCAACTGTCGAGGGGAAGCAAGTGAACCAGGTGCAACCGACCCAGGTGAGTACGAGATGAAGGCCAGCAAGTCGGCCGTACATGACGGCGGTCTTGTTCCCGGAGGGAGAGCACCGAGGTACCACTTAGGGCTAGGTTAATAATGGCATTCGGTGAGCAATGACCTTTGCTCATGAATTCAATGCGTTTGGCCGGAGATATTTTTTGGGGATCCCTAAGGGCACCCGACGAAAAGTCAAGGGCACACTATAATAGTATACTAAGTATAGTACTACAGAAGTATACGAATACATGTATTGTGCCGCGAGCTTCAACGCCACAAAGCACGCGGACATCAAGTGCCGACTCACATCATTATCCCGGTCGCATGGGCGACGTGAAGACGTGGTAGAGCATTGTGCGAGGGGCGAAACTGCCGAGAAGTGAGAGATCCTGTTGGCTAGAACAATGCTCACACAACCGCTAGGCTTACTTTTACATAGATTCGGGCATCCACGAGCCCGACCTCGCAGTCTGGGACGAGTATATCTCGCCTCTGGGCTACGAGGACGTCACCTTCTACTGTATGGTCGAATCGGTTCATGGTGAACCTCAACACGGTCTCCAGCTCACGACACACTATTCATACTACTAGTAGTATATAGTGTCTCCTTGACTTTTTGTGGAGTGCCCTTAGGGAACCCCTATTTTTTTCAAGACGCTGATTCATGAACTTACTCTGATCGACACCTTCTGAAGTGCACATACCGGCTTAAGAACATAGTGAAGTGTTTAATACAATAAACTTTACAGCTAAATCTGACATTGCGGCTTTCGAACTCCCCACACTATCTGTTCCGACTGAGCCAGACATACCGTGTTAACAACTTTAAGGTCGTGTTCGAGTTGGCTTCAATCCAGTTGTTTTAAGCTTCATCCAGCTGGAAACGCTAATCCAGCTGGACTATGAAGTGAAACAGGCAAAAAAAACAACACAGCTGCAGTAGATCAAAACGACTGGTTTGAAAATTGAGGTCCTGTCTGAATTTTCAAAAGGGCTGCTTTGCCACTCGACAAAAACAACTCGACACGGACACCACCCAAAAAGAGTCCATGGAACCCCCAGGCGCGCGACCTGGAAACGGAGCGACGAGAAACTTCTGCTGCAATGTTATCTCGTCGCACGTAATGACGCTACTCTACGAAGTGACAAAGGCATTAAAAGCAAAGGCTGGTGCCACATCGTCTCCCGGCTCGCCAAAGAAGGCATCACCGCCGAAAAAGGTGGGTTATGTAAAGAGTCTCAAACTACCCCACTTAAACTTAACTACAACGTGCTTTATGTGCAGATCAATGCAAGACCAAGTACTCTCGGTTAATGTACGAGTACGACGTGTTCAAACGGCTATGCGACCTTAGCTGTGCTGGCTGGAACAGCGAAATCAACGCCCCGGTACTAGACGACGAGACTTGGGGAAACCTAGCAAAGGCTCAACCACGAAATGTGTCCCTGCTAAAGCGGTTTCGCGAAGAAGGATTTACACACGCTAATGTGTGCAGCTTGATCGCGGGAGATTCACGGGCCACCGCATCAGAAGCTGGCAACATTTCTGACTTCGCGTCACAAGAGGTGGCGGCTCTGTTGCACAATTCGGGTGGACCGGAAACGGAATGTGAAGGTGGCCGCGCTACTGAGGATGCTAGTGGACACACTACTGAGGATGCTGGTGGCGACACCAACATAGTTGCTGATGCTGATGTCGACACCAGCGTAGGTGAGGAAACCCCAACGGCATCTCAAGCGACATCATTTTCGTCGCCAACTATTGCTCCGCGTACAGCACAAGTCAAGCGCTACCGAGCTGGAAGAAAGCAGGGTAGCATTAACAACGACGCGGCGAATGCCCAGATGACATCGTATTTTAAAACGGCTGAGCAATACTTCAAGATGAAGATAGAGCTATTATCTCGCGAGTTAGAGCACGATGGACGCGCACTGGTTTAGTGTACAACAAGCATGTCGTGGGCTCACAATACAAGTCAGTTTTACATGCAATACAATGTTGTAGTTCGGCAATCAGCTCCAAAATCTAGTCGGAGATCGCCGTTGATTGACAAGTGAGAGATTGGGACCCGGCCGGTCACTATTACGAAACACTGACCTGGCGGGATCTACACAAATGAGGAAGCAGGGAGACGCGGGACGAAGGCTAGCAAGGCGCTGAAAGGGCAGAGCAGGCGTGGACCAGCGGTTGCAGCCCATATCAAGTGATTCGAAGAAGATCGGAGGGTCTGGATTTGGAGCCCAGATCGTGATCAGATCTGATACCAGGGCCCAGATCCAGTGTTGCAGATCCGGCGATGACGACACGCCAGATGTCCGGATGACGCCATAACGGAGGTAAAGAGAGGCTACAGAGCCGGTAGGTGTCGATGGGATGATAGCTGGATAGGAGGATAGGTAGATAGGATGGGATCGGACTTAAGCATAAATAAGTATCGAATTTGCCTTGAACATCGCAACCGCCTTCGCCTTCGCTTGGAAACGGAAACTACATTGGCCTTACGAGAAGAAGAAGAGGTAGCGGTAAGAGATCTAGTGTTGGTAAAGTCTGGATAATATAGTGGCCAGATCTAGATCTTCCTAGTGACCTACCCTCAAGTGCGGAACCCAGATCCACCGGAGTTCACCGCTTGGCCGGTCGGGTCTTCGACGCTCAGCAACCACTGATCCCGCTATAGGAAGCGGCAAGCATCGCAAGGAAAGGAACGTAAAGGACAAGACCCCGTAAAGGCAACCCCACGGCCGGATCCAGATCCGGGCCGCCAGATCCAAGTGCAAAACCACTTGATCTGGAAGTACAACCGCGAGCTGCGTGAAGATTTCCACGCCGCTCCACCCCATCCCCGCGTCTCGCCAAGACTGTCTCGACTTCAAGGCGTGACTACTTTGGAAGACACCAGAAGAGCAAGATCCAGCCCTACCGACGGGTACACAAGGTGACCCAGTTCAGCACACGTCACGGCAGATCGGAGTACCCCCTCCGTGAGTCGGTGTTCGGGCGCAGTTGGTAAGTTGGATTAGCGATCTCGCAGATTTTGCTGATCCCGCGACACCACAATGGTGCGCGTGCCCGGATCTTCTGGTAACTCGGGATTTCACCGTGAGTCCCAAGAAGAAGTCAAAGTGAAGATAGAGCAAGGGGACCATGCGTCATCGGACCTCGGATCGACGACGACGACGCTGAATGAAGCGAGACCCGCAGATCGACAGAGTGCTGGGAGGAACTCTATCGACGGAAAGGAGGCAGATCCGGATCCGGATCTGGAAGATAAACCTCAACCTCCTCCCCAGGTCCCTTCGGGGACCCCAGTGAGTCTCGATTCACATCGAGACTCACTAACAAAACAAACTAAGGCCGGACAGAACCGGTATGCGTTCGCTGACTCGCCCGTCAAGCTGCCGACACGGGATCCCACCCCCTTATTGAAGCCCAGTTGGGAGTGGGAAGGCAAGGTGCCCGCCAAATGGACGGCGCTCAAGGCCCCGGATCTGGAGGATGAGCCCAAGGAGAGACTAGTTCCAGCCGGGATCAAGACGGAGACGTCAAACCCGACATGGAATGAGGTAGATCTGGAGTCCAGATACCACCGGAAGGAGCTCCAAGACTTCATGACCCACAACCCGATCATGCAGACCCTACGACCGACGCAGATCGGTGATCAGACCGGACCAGTGACGGCACCAGCCTCGACAGACAATAAGCTGGAGGCGATCAAGATCCTCATGAATCTACTACGGGAAGCGGGTCTGGTAGCTGAAGCATTCGACGCAGACGACGCAGACGACATGTTTCGTCCAGATCTACGGATATTCCAGATGTCGACGAAGGAACTCTTCGACAAGCTGAAGGTAATAGTAGGAGAGAAGACGACGAACCCCAGTACGACCTCAAGCCCGGACTCGCCGACGCAGATCGGCTCCACAGGTGTCCGGACTTCCTCACCTTTCGTGTCAGCAGCTGAAGCGGATTCGGACGCGTCGTCAGAACCACGACGGATGTCGTTAGGCCCCACTGGTGCCGCAATGTTGCAAGCCAGATCCAAAGTGTCACGACCGAAGCCTACCCGAGCCAAAACTAAGAAGACTTCAGGGGCGGTGAACAAGCCAACGACCCCTCCCCATCTCTTGATTACGAGCGACAACGCTACGACCTCGACGGACAAGATGGAATCTTACTTCCAAGCAGCCATGGGTCGTTTTCTTCGCGAACAGCAGATCTCCATGCCAAACCTGGCAGCCAGGACTCTCCCGAATCCAGGAACCAGAGATGTGGAGACGGAGTCCGCCGGATCGGACGACTTGGAGAGGCTACAGTGGGAATACGACCCAGATGACTTAGCTGCTGGTGCCGCCGTTCCCACGGCGGCACCAGCAGCAGTTGCGACAGCAGCTGCCGGATCCTCGGAGTCGACACTGATCCAACGAGTCCGGATCTCTGCCATATCATAATTGAAAGAATTTACTGGGAAGGATCAGGATAAGGATCGAGCGAGGGCCTGGATCGGCAAGGTGAAGTCTCCCTTCATGCGAGACCAAGCTTCCGATGAAGAGAAGTGCCTGACCCTCGCGGATCTGCTATCAGGCCCGGCGAAAAACTGGTACCGGCAGCTGACGAGATCCACACGCAACAAGTGGACCGAGCTTCTCAAGAGCTTCCAAGTCCAGTATTGCGGGTTTGGGATCTCAGCGGGTCGCCAATATTACCAGGCGCCGAAGCGCTCGGATGAGTCTGCGCTACAGTATCTGCACAGGTTCAACGTGGCGGGTTTACGAGCGCGACTGAAAGTCAAGGACGGTGGTGCCAAGGAACGGAAGGAACATGTGGACCATTTCACTGAGACATTGGGAGACCCGAGCTGGCCGACAAGCTGACGTTGCTACGACTGCCGGAGGCAGATGATTTGGAGGAAGTGCTGCGGGCCCTAGACCGGGCGAAGAGTCGCCAGAAGAAAACGACCGCTGGATCCAGCCGGTACCGGCAGAAAGCAGCCCCATCGCCGGCGCCAGCTGCATCAGCCAAGCAAGTACGTGCGATACAGATCCAAGCACCGGACTCAGAGTCGGACTCTAACTTGTGGTGAAGCGAGATCAAGATTTTTCGACCCGTCACCTCGATTAATGCGTGAAACACCTCGCGAAGGTGTCAAGACCCTTACCCAAGGATGTCAAGTTCCGAGAAGTAATATCCAAGTGATCCCCGGCATATCCGATACAGATCATGGACATCGATCTTGCCAGGGATGACGCCAATCTTGAAGATAGGCTCTTAATCTCGGCCCCACGTGCGCCGTAAACATCCGGCAGAGAGGCAGCAAGGCGACAGACGACCAGGGATGCCAATGAGAACGCACCAAAGCCGGGAGAGCACTCGGTGGACACAAGGAGCACAGGCGAATGGTAGAGCACGTTGTTGGCAAAGGCTAACACATTAAACAGAGTTGATTTTTCCTTCTACATCACAAGTGGTCTTCGCCTTCGCGCTACCGGGCACGGGATATACTTTGGCCCACCCGACGCTTCGCAAGTCGACGAACCCCTCCAAGATCGGATCACCCCGGACGCCAGGATAGCTTGGCCCAGCATCCGTCAACCCTCATTACGACCCACCGCTAAAGGAAGCGGCAAGCAAGGAAAGGCAAAGGAAGGTCACATACCGACCTCAAGGCAACCCCAGGCCCAGATCAGCACTGGCCTGCGAGTCTCGAGCCAGACACCCCACGATCGTGGACTCGAACCTACACCGCCGCAGCGAGTAGAAGTATCCCCGCTGCCGCCCCCCGTTCCCGCTGCCAGCCAGACAGCCCAAGACTCTGACCCAAGCGCGTCTTCCGAGATCACCGAAGAGCGATCCAGCCCTCCGACGGGTACACAAGGTGAGGATCAGCACACTTCACGGAAGATCGGAGTACCCCGTCCGTTAGTCGGCAGTTCGGGCGCCGTGTGCAAGAGGACCACCGCGATCTGCAAATTTCGCGGGACCACTTATCCACAATGGTGCGCGTGCCCGGATCTTTGAGTGACTCGGGATTTCACCGTAAGTCCCTTCGAGATGATGCGCAAGAAGAGTTTGGATAAGGGAATGATGCGTCGACGGAAATCGGATTACCGTTGACGCCGCTGAAACAAGATCGATCCGCGGAGCGGTGGAGCTTTGGGAGGAGATCCACCGACGGAACTGAGGAAGGTCCGGCTACGGACCTTGAAGAAAAACCTCTACCACCTCCCCAGGTCCCTTCGGGGACCCCCGCGGGTCTAGATTCGCATCTAGACCCGCCGGACGAAAGTCTACCGGCGCAAGCCGGGGTTCATTCGTCCACCCAGCCGCTCGGTTCAAAATCGACATCCAAGAAAAAGTCGTCAAGATCGAAGTCCTCGCGCAAGAAGATGAAGGCACCCGACTCCGACGCCGAGGACTATGCTGATCTTACGCTGAAGAAAATCGAAGACGAGCTGGCTGTGGTGTACTACAAGAAGGAGCTGAACGCCTTTCTGATCGAAGACGTTGGAATGCAGATTCTCCGATCGAAGATTGTTGGAGACCTCCGGGGCCCAGTATCGAGACCGACACCGGGATCGAATAAGCTGGACTCAGCGAAGGCACTGCTGCGCCTGCTCAAGGAAGCAGACATAGTGGCAGGATCGTTCGCGACTGGAGCTCTCTTCGACCTCGAACTCAGCGAGATCGAACACACCAGTCAGAACTTGTTCGCGCTTCTGAAGCCACTGGTAGGCGAGAACGCCGGTTCGCGGGAATACCCGACGTCGCTAGCATCGAAATCGGCAATGCCAACAACAACGCCAGCGAGATCGACGCCGGCGCCCAGCCCCGGAGACCAGACAGCGATGTCATCCCCGTATGTGTCTGCCACTGAAGAGGCGGACTCCGACAGCGCCGATGACCGTCCTCGTATGACGCTGGGCCCGTCAGGGGCAGCCATGCTGCGAGATCGGGCCAAACGAGCGGCAACTTGGTCGACTGGCAGTACCAAGATCGCAGTCGTCGGCCCGACGATTCACACGCCGGAGAAGCTTGAGTCCTTCTTCCAGTCAGCTATGGAACGATTCTTGAAGGAGCAGCAGGCGCCCCAGGCGCGCTTGAAGCCGAGCCTGACTGGAGATCAAGATGTGGAAATGGAGTCGGTTGAATCACCAACTCGGTTTCCCCCGCCAGGAGAATACGACCCTGACGACCTCGATCTCGGTCAACCAGCTCGGGCAGCGATTGCAACGACGACGACGACGGCAACGACGGCTAGAACAGCGACCGGGGCCTCGCGTCTTCGCGTGTCGGCCATGTCGGAGCTGAAGGAATTCTCAGGGAAGGATGGCGACGAAGATCGAGCCCGATCTTGGGTTGGGAAGGTGAAATCGGCATTCACCCGTGATCAAGCGCCCGACGAAGAGAAGTGTTTGGTTTTTGGCGACCTTCTCACGGGACCAGCCCGTAATTGGTATCGCCAACTCAGTCGCACAACCCGCAGCACCTGGAAGGATCTTTTCCAGAGCTTCCAAGTTCAGTACTGCGGTCGAGGAGTCTCGGTGGCACGGCAATACTACCATGCCCGAAAGCGATCTGATGAGTCGCCTCTCGAGTACTTGCACCGTCTCAACTTGGCAGGGCTTCGCGCTCGCATTCAGGTCAAGGACGGTCCATCGGAGGTTCGACGGGAACATGTGGACCATTTCATCGAGACGCTTGATGACCGCGATCTGGCAGACCAACTTGCCTTGTTGCGAATCCCGGACGCGGACACACTAGAAGAGGTCCTGCGATCTCGCCAGCTATCCAAGTCGCGGTAGAACAAGACAGTGTATGGCTCCGTCAAACCCCGTCAAAAGCCTCCTTCCGCTGCTGGTGCCCGAGCAGTGCGTGCAGTTCAGGTGCACGCCGACAGTAGCGAATCTGAGGTCGAGTCGAACGAATCCGACGGTGATGGGTGTCTTCGCCGTGTGTACGTCGCCGCACCCGAGAATCATGAAGAACCACCCGATCGACACCTGTCCCACCGGGGGCGGAACAGTACCATCAGGATCGCGACCTCGGTCAACCCCCAAGTCGGCCGACATGGGGGCGCCCTCCAAGAGGTGCTCTCACTGCGGGTCCCGTAAACACGATGATCTTGGATGTTGGAGAAGGTTGACGTGCGAGAAATGTGGCAAGAGGGGTCACCCGTCAGATTGATGCCTCTTCGTCTGCAAGGCATGCGGTGAGATCCAAGAAGCTGGAAAGTGTCCTATGGAGGAATTTTACAACTTGATTCGTCAGTGGTACAATCCCACCAAGCATGGAGGCATGTTGCCAGAGTCGGTGGAGAAGATGTTAAACTAGGACGCTCGCCGGGTTTGAATCCGGTACGAGCCGAGCGTTCTAGGTTCTGCATTGATGCATACATCGAGAAGCAGTCGGAGGGGACAGTAAGCAAGCTGATCGACAATACACGTGAACTGCATGGGAGATTTACCGCTTCCATGTCAAGTCTTCGCCAGATTGATGATTATTCCAGATCGGATGTGAAGATGGCCTTGGAGATCTCGTCGGGTGATTCGCGTGGTTATTGGAAATACCCCGTCCCCGACAAGATGTTCAAGCAAGCGAAAGCTGTGGGGAAGATCAACAATGAAAACGCAACTTTGTTGTTTAACAGTGGCGCCGAGGTGTCTATTTTAGACATCGCCTTTGCTCGTAAGGTAGGGTGCTACGTGGACAACAGTCAAACATTGGAGTGTGAAGGAGTGGGCGAATCCCCGTACATGGCTGAGGGACGTACCCGTCTCAAGATCACGCTGGCTGGAACACTGGCGTACTTCTTCGACGTGTGGGTGGGTCCCCCGACCGGCGGCCAAGATCTGATACTTGGCATGGACTTCATGGTCCCCGTGGATATTCGCCTGGATTTAGCCGATGGATCAATCTGTCTCCCTGACGAAGTGCGAATTCAGCTGGCGGGGCGACGCCCGATGTACGGCGACAAGGTTGCGCAGGTATTCCTCGGCCAACATTGCCAGATCAGCGTCGGAAAATCGGCGGAAGTAAAGCTACAGCGAATCAGATCAGTCCAACAGAAGCTTTGGGTCACACGTGGGGATCGATGGATACCCACTGTGACTGCTGGTCCGGGCGCGATGCGATTCCTGCATCTCACCAACGTGAGCGATCAAGAATTAGTGCTGTACCGAGATTTACGAGTCGCAATCTGGCTCGAAGGAGATCGGGTGCCACGCGTACCTGGGTATGTCTCGGTTGGGTCGCGCCGGTACGCTGAGTGGCAAAACTTGGCCTACCAAGCGTCCACCGACGAGGAAGCAGAAGTCCCGGCATCTGCGAAGGAAGACGAAGCTGCAGTCGAGCGGCCGCAGTACGCAACACCCACCGCGATTTTGAAGCGCCCCCCAGGACTGAATGCGGAGACGGTGGCGGCTTTGAAGTGCAACCCGGTCCAGAACATCGTCGAAGTCTGTGCTCGCGACGTGCGGCCTGTCGCGGATGAGACGTGTGCTGACGCCGCCCCGTCGACAGATGAGAAAGGCTCTCTATCCGCGACGGTCGGAGTGTGCAATGTCGAAGGTCCGGTCTGCGACAAACCCGGCCCAGTCTGTGCCACCAAAAATCTGGTAAATCAGATCGACGTGATGAGACGGGCGCAAATCAGGCGTCTGGTCCAGATCGACGTGGTGGGACCGGGTCTCATTAGGGACGTAATCAATGTCGCACGCCGGATGTGGGAGACGAGTCAGGGATGCGTAAACATGTACCCAACGGTCGCGACACGCGTGTCGCTGCGGATGGGATGCGTGACGATTCTGCCGTGACGAAAGATTGGGAAGACCTTCGGGCAGCACCATTCAACTTCTTTCCTGTTGAAGAACGGGATCGCGTCACGACAGGATCGGTCTGTGCCGCCAGTGTTCCAGGAAAACAGATGTCAGACCAGGATCGACGCGATGGGACAAGATCTGATTTGGGACCAGGCCTCTCTAATAGAGGTATTTCCCTCGAATACCTCTATTAGCTTAATGGAGGGATGAAAACACCTTTTAATATAGGTACGGCGAGGTATGAACTCCTGTATAGTAAACCTAAGATAAAATCACTCCCATCGTCGAACTTAGTGTGGATACTTGCCTGAATCGCCTTGCGGGAAGTACCCTGAACACTTCCCACGGCGAGCAAGAATGCAGAATATGGGTGTGAACGAAGCTTGCAGTACATACCGCGCGGATACCATTTTTTTTTTACAGGCTTGAAAATAGATAACGCTTTTTTCAAGCTACCATGCGCTTCCAGTGCTCCCACATCGTTTCAATCTTCGACGATGGATCGCTTGCTTTCAAAGTATATAATGGCTGGTTGCGATCGACATCAGCCAATGTTGTGTTGTAGAGGTTGGGTCGACAAGAACGTTTTATTCTCTTCGTCGCTAACGTTAGTTACAGAGTACCGATTCCAAGCACTAGGGTGCACAAACTGAGCTGGCGCGTATTATCCGCGTTGAATAGTGTACTTGAAGTACACTGCGTTTGTGCAGTTCGCTTTCGCTATCCTTTTTTTGCTTACTTTACGACCAAATCGATGCATAATCTGCATGTTAAACCTTCTTATGCGAGGGATGACCCGAGGTCTTAATATAGGTATAGCGAGGGAAAACGGGTCAATTTCCCTCTATTAGAGAGGCCTGTTTGGGACGTAATCAATGTCGCATGGAACGTAATCAATGTCGCATGACTGATTTGGGCGACGGCACGGGAGCGCGTAGACACGCGGCCAACGGTGATCAAGGCCTAGACACGCACTCGGGAACGGTCGACCTTGACTCGGGGGCGAAGGACGTGGCCGATGGCCAAGTCTGTCTCACGCAGAGAGGTGAACCCCATGCAGGGGACGCCGCAGGTCAGCGGGCGCAGCCTCCAGAGGGTGGGGCTACGGCAAAGAGGACCATAAGCGAGGAGGTTGGCGACATGAAGGTCGGCGCCAAGTGCGGCGGCGATCTCGACGCCGAAGTTGCCGACGGTCAGCAGACGCAGCTTCCGGAAGAGACCGCTACGGCCCAGGAGATCAAGATCGGGGAGGCCGGTGTCATGGACAAGGAGACCAAGACCGAGGAGGAGACCGAGGAGGCCGACGTCACGGACAAGGAGGTCAAGACCGAGGAAGCTGGCGCCACGGACAAGAGGATGCCGGAGGAAGGCAAGATTGAGGATGCTGGAGAGGAACAAGTCTGTATCAAGGAAGGTCGCAATCTCTACGCCGAAGACGTCGAAAGTCAGTTTGCGATGCTCCCTGAGGTCACAACCACGACCGAGACATCACGATCGAAGACATCCAAGTGGGTAACCCTGGCCAAATCGACCCAGAAGAGATCGACAGGCTGCGAAAGATCATCTGGCGCCGACGACATCTGCTGATCGGCAAAGGGAATGCCTTGCCACCAGCAGCAAGGGGGGCGATCTGCGATATCGACGTGGGTAACGCCAAGCCTGTCGCCCAACGCGTCCGCAAAGTGGCCCCGCAGTTCCGCGAGAAACTATCTCAGCTGCTCAAGGGACTCTTGTCGGCCAGGATTATCCAGAACTCGACATCGCCTTGGGTATCACCGATCGTGGTGATTACCAAGAAGAATGGGGTTGACATTAGACTCTGTATCGACTACCGGCTGATCAATAGTCTGACACGACTGATGGTTTATCCCATGCCGACGATCAACGATCTTCTCGATGATCTCGACAAAGTGCTATGGTACTGTTCGCTGGACATGGCCAGCGGATTCTGGGTCGTCTCAATGACAAATCGGGCCCGGATGATCTCGGCATTTATCACACCTTTTGGACTGTTCGAGTGGAATCGGTTGCCCTTCGGTTTGTAGAACGCACCGCAGATATACCAGCGACTTATTGACAACGCGCTGTACTGATTCCTGAAACTCACGAACAGTCAAGACCGTCAAGCCAAGAATGATCCCAATGAGCCCAATCTGGTCGATCTTTTCAAGGAAGGCGAACCGGATGAGGATAAGCCTACCTCTGTGTAGGGTCGTCGGTCATATATCGATGACATACTGGTTACTGCTGGATCGTGGGAGAATTTGTGCGAGAAGGTCGACAATTTGCTGGACGCATGTGATGAATGGAATTTGTCCATCAGTGTGGCCAAGAGCTTCTGGGGCATGAAGAAGGCCGACTATCTGGGTCATAGTGTGTCAGCGGACGGTATGGAAGCACGACCCAAGGACTTGTCATCTTTGGCTAATCTACCGTTCCCGACTACTTTGAGATCGATGCAGTCTTTCTTGGGCAGCCTCAATTACTACAGCAGATTCATCGAAGATTTCGCAACCTACGCTTCAATCCTGTTCGAGCTCCGAGAATCGGATTTTTTCGAGGCGACCAGGAGGTCTAAGAACAATCCTGACGTCGGTTTGACTGGGGACGGCGACAGCCAGCCCGGTAGTGAGGACAAATGGGCTCGAGCAATGACAGCATTTACGGTGCTGAAGGATAAGCTTGTGCGAGCACCAATTCTCCGGCACTTCGATCCAGACCGAAGACCTGTAATAGTGGTGTATGCCAGCAAGTGGGCAATTTCGGCAGCGTTGATGCAAGATCACGATGGAGTATATCAGCCGGTGACCTTTACCAGCCGCACGCTCAAGCCGAACGAGATCAATTACGGAGTCGTGGACAAAGAAGTGCTGGCACTACTCAGGGTACTGGATGTCTGCTACACACAGCTCGTGACGAGATCAATCAAAGTACTGACGCGTCATTCAACCTTAGCGTGGTTAGTGAACTCCTCTGGACTGCAAGGGCGGCTGGGTAGATGGGCAGCGCTGCTCTCGGGATGGACACTGGAGATCGTGAAAGGCACCAAGGGTGAAGACGGGATCTTAGGGGTGATGGCTGCAAGCATCACACCCCGGGAAGAAGTTTACGCATTCTTGACCTCGATCGCGCCCCGGAAACAGCCCCGACAAGCGATCACCATGCTGCCTCCTACGGTGGAGCTTGACGAAAAGTTGCTGGTCGTTAGTTTCGACGGGTCGGCACGAGTCAAACGCAGTGGGGGCGCCTTCAGTGCAGAGGGGGCGCCTTCAGTGCGGTTGTGTGGAGCTTACCAGAATGGACGGTGATCTCGGCCACTTCAAAGTACAATACTGATCTCACGGTAAACGAAGCCGAGTACCACGGAATGCTGCTCTGTTTCGATCTCCTGTCTGATTTAGACAGGGGACGGTTCATTGTCTGCGGAGACTCGAAATTGGTAATCCGGCAGATGCGCGGAGAAATCGAGTGTAAAGCCCCGAGTCTGAAGCTGCTGCGCCAGAAAGCCATGAAGCAACTACGATCGTGGCCGGACCACGCATTTCTCCACGTGAAGAGAGACTGGAACAAATGCGCAGACCGGCTCGCAGGTGCAGCGTTGCAACGAGAAGATGGAGCAGTGGTTGTGTCCGACACCGAGCGAGAAGATCTAGCGACCCTCAATCGACTGGATGAGTTACTGGTACCTCGTACACGTGCAGCAGTTCTCAAGATTGCAGCTGTGACGAGACCACGGCGGCGGCTGAACCACGAAGTGCTACAAGAAACACTCGTTCAATGCCTGCGGATGGAGAGAATTGCTCAAGCCCAGGACGAAGAGAAGTGGATTGTCGATCTGAAGAAGTTTATACTCGGGGACGTGCAAGATATCACCTCAGCGGAAGCCAAGTCGTGTGCCAAGATCGCCGAAGATTACGAGGTCGACGAGGCCGGGTTACTGTTCTACTGCCCGCCGTTGAAACAAGTCAATGAAGACCGCGATCAGGTGACACGACTGGTGATTCCAGAAACCCTACAAGAAGATTTCCTGCACCATTGTCACGCAAGTCTGGAAGCTGGACATCAAGGTATCGGAAGGACATACCAACGACTCCGAGCCCATTTTCATTGGCACGGCCTCTACCAGAGCGTACAACGCTACGTTGGCCGCTGTGTGGACTGCGAGACCGGGAAGGGGAGGCCAAATATGAATGTAGAGTCACCTGGGAATCTCCAGGCTACTTATCCCTTCCAGATTATTGCTATGGACCACATCCCATCCTTGCCCAAGTCATACAAGGGCAACACGGAATTGCTGGTCTGGGTTGATCTCTTCACTAGGTATGCGATCGCGAAAGCCAGTGCGTCTCGAACTGCCCAAACTATCGCAGAAAACTACGAGGAATGCGTGTTCCGCAGATTTGCGACATACATCTTCAAAGCCCGAGTCAAAGTCTGCACCATCCGCTCTGCGGTACCGTTAGCCTGTGGCCGATACGCCATCGTAGCACGTTGTCACTGACCGATGATCTTGTTGAGCGACTTGAAGAAGTCTGACATGAATCCCGGTTCTCGATCGTGCCTGATCGCTTCACTCGCACCCCGACGTCAACCAGCGAGATTGGGATGAGTACGCTGAGCAGTTAACGTTCGCACTCAATACGGCACAAGATCGAGTACGTGGAGATGCACCTTTTTACTTGGCACACGGATGGGATCCCCGTAGCACTTTGGAAGCGATGGTCCCACTCGGATCAACCCGCCGACGCGACTGCCAGCCTCAGAGATGGAGATAACACATTAAAAAAAATTACCAACAAGCCCGAGAACAAGTCAACGACAGATTACGGGAAGCGATCCAAGATCGAGCGGATCGGTATATCGAAGCAGTACGACCTTGCGAGATGGAAGTGGGGATGCAGGTGTGGCTCTACCTCGACAGAGTCAAGGAAGGCTACGCACGCAAACTAGCGCACATGTGGCATGGACCCTTCAGGGTGGCAGAAGTAATTGGCGCCCACGCGGTGCGCCTTGAGATTGTCGGCTCGGAATACCGCCTGTTTCCTATTGTGCATGTCGCTGAATTGAAGCCAGTACGCAATTTCCCAGACCGCCCAATGACCAAGCTCGTGAATCAAGACCAAGATAGGTTTGATTTTGATGAAGCCTTGCTTCCTGAGGACAGTTGGGATGTGGACTTAGTGGAAGATGAGTATGAAGTGGAGCGTATTGTGGGTATGCGATCTGGACGGCGAACGCGCTATGGGCGCAATCTACGTGAATTCCTGGTACACTGGAAGGGCTACGATGATCCAAGTTGGGTTGATGAAGCCGATCTTAACTGGGGGGGGGCACTGCTGCACAGTTATCTGCGAGATCAAGCTAATCAGCATCGATTCGGCGTTATGCAGTCCCATGAAGAGCCGTAGCGGTGAGGGTCGCGGGTGAGATGGTCACTTGGCGAGTAAAAGTGGTGAAGGACGTGCAGGGTGGCTGCAGGTCAGAATCGCGGGTGAGTTGGTCGCTTGGCGAGTGAACGTGGCGAAGGACGTGCAGGGTGGCTGCAAGTCAGGAAGACTGGAGGTGTGTATGCATGATGGCGTTCGATCAAGGAACACCACTGTGTGGGGTTGATGACGCAGCGGATCGGAACGAAGATCACGACGAGAGGGACACTGCGACGAGGACATGGGCCTTCTACACCGAAGCATTAACGGAGCCAAGTGCAAGAAGGTGGTGCTGGAATGATGCAACGAGATGAATGCCGTTGTGCGGCGTTCCCTCGCGCAGGGGACGACTGTGGTGAAGCGAGATCAAGATTTTTCGACCCGTCACCTCGATTAATGCGTGAAACACCTCCCGAAGGTGTCAAGACCCTTACCCAAGGATGTCAAGTTCCGAGAAGTAATATCCAAGTGATCCCCGGCATATCCGATACAGATCATGGATATCGATCTTGCCAGGGATGACGCCAATCTTGAAGATAGGCTCTGAATCTCGGCCCCACGTGCGCCGTAAACATCCGGCAGAGAGGCAGCAAGGCGACAGACGACCAGGGAAGTTAATGAGAACGCACCAAAGCCGGGAGAGCACTCGGTGGACACAAGGAGCACAGGCGAATGGTAGAGCACGTTGTTGGCAAAGGCCAACACATTAAACAGAGTTGATTTTTCCTTCTACATCACAAGTGGTCTTCGCCTTCGCGCTACCGGGCACGGGATATACTTTGGCCCACCCGACGCTTCGCAAGTCGACGAACCCCTCCAAGATCGGATCACCCCGGACGCCAGGATAGCTTGGCCCAGCGTCCGTCAACCCTCATTACGACCCACCGCAAAAGGAAGCGGCAAGCAAGGAAAGGCAAAGGAAGGTCACATACCGACCTCAAGGCAACCCCAGGCCCAGATCAACACTGGCCTGCGAGTCTCGATCCGGACACCCCAAGATCGTGGACTCGAACCTACACCGGCGCAGCGAGTAGAAGTATCCCCGCTGCCGCCCCCCGTTCCCGCTGTCAGCCAGACAGCCCAAGACTCTGACCCAAGCGCGTCTTCCGAGATCACCGAAGAGCGATCCAGCCCTCCGACGGGTACACAAGGTGATGATCAACACACATCACGGAAGATCGGAGTACCCCGTCCGTTAGTCGGTAGTTCGGGCGCCGTGTGCAAGAGGACCCCCGCGATCTGCAAATTTCGCGGAACCACTTCGCCACAAATTCGGACGGATCGGACTCGGACCGGGATGAATATCGCCGGATCTACCTTGCCGCAAGTGACGAAACCCCGCCGCCCGGAGAAGAGCCGAAGACTTTAGATCGCGAACTTTCGGATCGCCGTACTCCGGATCCTCAACCCGGAGATCCGAGGCCACGATATTAACCGGACAGCGCAGACCGGGGGCGATGCTCTCACTGTGGCTCCAAGAAGCACACCGATCTGGGGTGCTGGAGACGTCTGACGCGCAAGAAGTGTGGAAAGAGAGGTCACCCGGCGGATCACTGCCTGTTCGTATGCCGAGGATGTGGAGAACTGCACGACATGGGGAAGTGCCGGATGGAGGAGTTCTACAACCAGATCCGTCAGTGGTTTGACACAGTTAAACATTCTGGGATGCTGCCAGAGATGGCGGAGAAGATGTTAAACTAGGACGCTCGCCGGGATGGAATCCGGTACGAGCCGAGCGCTCTAGGTATTGCATTTATGCATACGTGAACAAGCCATCAATAGATCAAGCTAGCGGAAGGCCAGATCTATGTGATAATACATTTGATCTACATGGGAAACGCACTGCCGCCATATCCAGTCTTTTGCCCAGCTGGCGACTTCGACAGATCGGATGCCGCCGAAGTGATCAATCTCAACCCTGGGTCCTCACGTGGTTATTGGAAACAACAGGACCCAAATCTCTGGTTCTCGCCTACTGAAGGGGAAAGTATTCCCCCGAATCATCAGCCTAGTCTCGTGGCTGAGTGTAAGCGAACCGGAGACCCGAGTCCAGATCTGTTGCCCGGAGAATCGAGAGGTTACTGGAAGCATCATGCACCAGGGAAGTAGTTCCGGCAGGCTAAGATCACAGGAAAAAGCAATAATGAGAAGGCGATCCTGCTTTTCGACACTGACGCCGAGGTGTCTATCATAGACACTACGTTCGCTCAGCGAATGGGATGTTACGTAGATAGGAGTCAGAGTCAAGACTGTGTGGGCATCGGATATACGGTGTACTCGACGGAAGGACGCGGATCAAGATCACGTTGGCAGGATATCTGGTGTATCTGTTCGACATCTGGGTTGGTGATCTATCTGGCCAAGAAGCTATCTTGGGGATGGACTTCATGGTGCCCGCAGGGATCCGCCTGGATCTAGCAGATGGGTCACTGTATCTCCGAGACGAGGTGCGGATCAAGCTCAGCGGCAGACGCCAGCTGTATAACGACAAGGCAAGGATCGTTAGGTTGGATCAGCACCTGCAGATCGACGTCGGAGACTCAATGGAAGTACCCATGCGGAGGCAAACCACAGATCAAGACTCATTGTGGGTGACCCGGGGGGACCGATGGGTGCAGACGGTAAGTAGAGGACCAGGTAAAACGCTGTACTTGACGATTACGAACATTGGAGAGAAGAAACTGGGGATGAACGGATAGCGATGTGGCTGGCTGGAGATCGGGTACCTAGACTACAAGGTTTTGTGACAGCCGGATCTCGCCGCTACTTAGAGTGGCAGAACCTGGCTCTACAGGCAACCACAGACGCCAAAGTATCAGAGAAGTACCAGCATCCAGAACAGCCAAATTTACCTGCGGTAGAACGACCGACTTATCCAACCCCGCGGACTATACTGCGCAAGCCCAACCCAGGCAGCGACCGACGACTAAGATCCGGAGAGCAGAGATTTGTCCTGCCCGTCCAAGTAGCTGTGGATTTACCGGATCCGGAAGCAGAAGTAGGCAACTCAACGCCAACCCCCCAGAATGGAGATCTCGAGTCAACCACCAGCCCAGATCTGGATGGACAGCTTGTAGACGCAGCAGTAGACGAATCGGAGAGCCAAAGTACGATGGGAGCAACGAGCGCCTCGAACAAAGGTCGGGAAGAAGTGGAAGAGCCGACTCCTGAAGCGACACCGTCGGATCCGACCCCTAGAGGAACAACAGCTGAGGTCGCTATCCCGGTGGAAGATAAACAGGTGTGCTATCATGAAGGAGGCGATCTCAGAGCCGAAGAAGTGGAGTCAGAGATGGATCTGTTGCCTGAAGTCACGCAATCGACAGATGATGTGACGATAGAAGACATCCAAGTGGGAGATCCGACCGTCAAATCAGCCGAGGAGATTAATCGACTGCGACGGTTGATCTGGAGGCGCCGGCACCTGCTCATCGGAAAGGGCAATGCTCTTCCCCCCGCCGCGAGAGGAATCGTCTGCGACATCGATGTGGGAGGCGCTAAGCCTATCGCACAGCGGGTGCCCAAAGTAGCCCCTCAATTTCGGTAGAAGCTCTCAGATCTGATCAAGGGGCTGCTTGGAGCTCGGATCATAAATATGTCGACTTCACCCTGGGCCTCGCCGATTGTGGTAATTATCAAGAAAAATGGAGTAGATATCAGGCTCTGTATTGACTACCGGTTGGTCAACAGCCTGACGAGGCTCATGATATACCCGATGCCTCTGATCAACGACTTACTGGAAGATCTGGATAAGGTGCTATGGTACTGCTCGCTAGACATGGCGAGCGGGTGCTGGGTAGTGTGCGCCCGAGACCGCGCTTGTCGACGACGAAGCCGGGCAGGCAGCGACAGCCCCAGGAGAGCAGCGCAGCCGTGATGCAGCGCGCAACGAAGACGAACCTGATCAAGCAACAAGCCAAGACGAAGAAGTTAGCACGGAAACAACCCAGCATGCAGGTGAAGAAGAAGAACCCGTTGTCTACGTGTTCGCCGGGCGAGGACGTCGCGGCACTGACAGTGTCGTGTCCACTCTCCCGCGAATTCCCTTACTGCAGCCGAGCGAAGCCGTTATGGAGCGACGACGGCGACACTACCGAACGAAGACCGGCCGATACGTACTGGAGTTCGAGGTGGAACGCGTGGGTCGTCGACCTGACGAAGTAGGCAAGCTGTGGATCAATCAGCACGACTATGAGCAATTGTGGCGCGAGGGGAAGATGCGAAGTAGTGCTGATACTACCTTCGATGGCGGGAGTCGAATGACGGGGGTGAAGAAGGGCAGAAGACGAAATTGATGCTGTGGCTGCAGCACGATGCGATGCAGCCGTAGTGTGCGCCCGAGACCGCGCTTGTCGACGACGAAGCCGGGCAGGCAGCGACAGCCCCAGGAGAGCAGCGCAGCCGTGATGCAGCGCGCAACGAAGACGAACCTGATCAAGCAACAAGCCAAGACGAAGAAGTTAGCACGGAAACAACCCAGCATGCAGGTGAAGAAGAAGAACCCGTTGTCTACGTGTTCGCCGGGCGAGGACGTCGCGGCACTGACAGTGTCGTGTCCACTCTCCCGCGAATTCCCTTACTGCAGCCGAGCGAAGCCGTTATGGAGCGACGACGGCGACACTACCGAACGAAGACCGGCCGATACGTACTGGAGTTCGAGGTGGAACGCGTGGGTCGTCGACCTGACGAAGTAGGCAAGCTGTGGATCAATCAGCACGACTATGAGCAATTGTGGCGCGAGGGGAAGATGCGAAGTAGTGCTGATACTACCTTCGATGGCGGGAGTCGAATGACGGGGGTGAAGAAGGGCAGAAGACGAAATTGATGCTGTGGCTGCAGCACGATGCGATGCAGCCGTAGTGTGCGCCCGAGACCGCGCTTGTCGACGACGAAGCCGGGCAGGCAGCGACAGCCCCAGGAGAGCAGCGCAGCCGTGATGCAGCGCGCAACGAAGACGAACCTGATCAAGCAACAAGCCAAGACGAAGAAGTTAGCACGGAAACAACCCAGCATGCAGGTGAAGAAGAAGAACCCGTTGTCTACGTGTTCGCCGGGCGAGGACGTCGCGGCACTGACAGTGTCGTGTCAACTCTCCCGCGAATTCCCTTACTGCAGCCGAGCGAAGCCGTTATGGAGCGACGACGGCGACGCTACCGAACGAAGACCGGCCGATACGTACTGGAGTTCGAGGTGGAACGCGTGGGTCGTCGACCTGACGAAGTAGGCAAGCTGTGGATCAATCAGCACGACTATGAGCAATTGTGGCGCGAGGGGAAGATGCGAAGTAGTGCTGATACTACCTCCGATGGCGGGAGTCGAATGACGGCGGGCGAAGAAGTGCAGAAGACGAAATTGATTCTGTGGCTGCAGCACGATGCGATGCAGCCGTACCACATCCAGTCGTCGACGAAGTTCGCGCCGCGAGCAGTGATAAGCTGCACGAATCGAGAACGATTCCGTGGGAGGGAAAGAGAGTAAGCAAAGGTGATTTGGATTGGTGCGACCGGCAAGCAGACGGAGAGCAGGAGGCGGCACAAGGAGGCGACAGCGAGGACGACGAAGACCTGTGCGGCGGCGAGGGCGAAGACAGCGAGGACACTGCGAGGACGGCGGCGAGGACAGCGCGGACAGCGGCGTGGACGACAGCGGACGGCGGCGAGGAGGACCAAGGTGGCGGCGGGTACTGACGGGTCGGCGGTTCGGGTTGACCCGCCGCTCGACGAAAGTCCGGCCGTAGAAGATCGCAAGGCAGCGAAAGGGCGCTGCAGGAGGGACGACCAAGACTGCCGGACGGCAGAAGGTCAAGGACGACGGAAGGGCGACGCCGGACGAGCAACGAGCGGCTCTGAGGGGCCGTGAAGAGTCGGCGGCGAACCTACCAAGCGCGGATGCATGTGTAGGGTAGATCTCACTTTAAGATTGGACGTGCAGCGAACAGCACGGACAAGACGCTGAGTGACAGGCATTGTTACTAAAGCCAAATACAGACGCAGTCTATCGGTAGTGCTAGTTCTAGTGTGGCCCCTCGAGTACCTGGTGATACGGGTATCTGCAGCCCCGTGAGACCGCCGGTATCAGCAGCCCGCGACGCAGGAGGAGAGAAAGAGCAAGAGAGGGTCGTTTAGCCCCCGGTAGGTTAGCCCCCATCACTCTCCCCTGGCGGAGACTAGAGTTGTATCGAGGGCCCGACCTCTTTTGTGCGGGCAAGGACAAGTCGGCTGCTAGTGGCCGTGTGCATTGGTAGGCTAGACGAGTAGGAGGTGACTAGCAGCCGTGGCCACCAGACACCGTCTTGCGGCCGAAGACAGGACTGGCGCAGCGCACAAAAGCAGAGGAACGAACACGACCGCTTACTCTAGCATCCCGAAGTTTGTCTCTTTCCTAGTGTCGCCCTCATTTTCGAATCAAGATGGCAACCAACAACCCGTTCAGCACCCGCCAAGTCTGCAGCTACTTCTACAAGGCCGTCGCGGATTCTCAAGATGAGCCGACGTCGTACTTTCGTTGCCAGTGCTCCGTCGTCAGAAAGCAAACACCCAAAACCGGCTACAGTAACCTGTTCGATCATGTCCTGAAGCGCCACCCGGACTTGATGGCCAGCGGTACCAACACGGCTACCCTAGTCAGCTTCATCGACCAGAAGTCGCAGACGGCCTTCTGCTGGCCGGATTGGACCACGGCCTGCAACCTGCCTTTCACGTGGTGTGAGGATCCCATCGTGGCCAAGTACACGAACTTGGAGCACCTCTGGTCGGAGACGCTGCTGAAGTACGCCCATTTGGTCGTGCGGCAGGTCGAAATTAACATCGGTTTGGCGCTCCCTGTCATCTTCGGTATCATGTTCGACGGGTGGACTTTCCAGTCCGAGCGCTATCTCGAGGTGTATGCGGATTTCGAGCACGACGGTCGTGCAGACAAGGTGCTGCTGGCGTTTGCGCCTTTGATCGACGACGACGTCACCGACCACTCCTCCGCGACCACGTGAAGTTCCTCGAAGGAATCCTCCCGTTTTTTGGTCGAGACATCTCTGATGTCGTCTACCTCGTCGGTGACAAGTGTGCAGTGAACACCAAGCTGGCGGACAGGCTGGATATTCCGCTGGTTGGTTGTGCCTCTCATCGCCTGAACCTCGCTGTGCAAGTTTTTATGGCCGACTACGAGCCATTGTTGGGCAAGATCCAGGAGCCGATGCGTAAATTACGCAACCTGAATCACTCTGCGAAACTTCGGTAAGTTATTTTGGGATTTGAATTTTATTTTTGTATTTTTCCTTAAAAAATGTGTTTTTGCTCTTCTTTTTTTTTAGAAAAAGCACTTCGTTGCAGCCGGTGCTGCGCCAAGCCACACGTTGGGACTCGACTTACAAGATGGTCAAGCGCTTTTTTGCCATCATGGACTTCATCGACACGTCGGATGACGAGCTGGCGGAGCTCAAAGAAAACAAGCTCCGGGCTCTCGGTGACGACCTCCGCGAGTTCAAGTCCGCGTCCGAGAAGCTGCAGGGCGACGAAGGTGTCACGGGAGAAATACATGCAGTCAGAAAATACGACCTAAACCAGACAAATTGTGCTGCAGATTTAGGACCGTGTGCGGGACGTATTCAATGATTTCTGGCTGAGTGCAGGACATTTTAAATCTGATGTGGTGAAGGACATTTGGCAGGACACATTTATTGTGCTGGTATCATACAGCACAGGTGAAAAAAGAAAGCATGTATTATGCAGTGGAGTGTGTAGCCTATTTAGCTCTAGCTACTCGAACAGCGTACCCAACGGCCTACTTCTTCACTTTTCGACGTTTTGGCGTCCTGAAGGCGGTGTATGCAGGTGGCATGGAAAAAGCAACCGGATCGGCGTGAGGTGGGGCAACACGACGGCGCATGGAGATGTCGTCCAATAGCTCCATATATCGCTTGGCTTCCTCCTTGGCTTGCTTGACAAACACAACGAGGGTCGGGTGGGAACCAAACGCCTTCTTGGCACGGCGATTGTAGCTCTCTATTGGGTTGTTGGTGCGGTTCTGCATTTACATCTCCTGCTCAATGTAGGTGTTGACGTTCCATAGCGAGGGAGGGAACATCGTCATCCACGTCCGCACGAAGTAGTCCCAGAAACTGGTCCAAATGCGAGCTGCTCCCTTTGTGTTGACGATTGACATCACGTACGAAATCCCCTTGCTTCGGATCTCGTCAATTGGTATAACCGTCAAAACGTCGATGACCCCCGGCGACATAGCCTCAGCAATCTGATTGGCCGGAATTCTCAGGTCGATCAATTTTCGACGAATCGCCTGCTTCCAATGGAATAAGCAGCCAATCAGAGACGTTCCTTGGAATTGGCCACGTATGCCCTTGATTAGAGTCGCCTCGAAGTCGCTTGTGATGCTGCGGGGGGTCATCTGCATCTTGCCCAGTACTCGCACCCAGTGCAACGCGTGCCAATACGTCCACTCGTCTTTGGCCTCCACGAGCATGTACAACGCAGGGATGTAGACATCGTACGTAGGGTCGTGCACCATGACGATGAGTGTCTGCTGAAATCCTGGCGGGGTGATGCTGAACGTGCCGTCGATGAACACAGACGCCAGGGTACTTCAGTATCCGGATCACATCCGGATGGCCCATTCCGATGATGCGCTGTCGCTTGCCCGCGTTGTCGTAGAACACGTTGAACTGAACGAAGGAGCGCTCGTCTGATGCTGATACACATACCGTCGGAAAAGTCTCGATCTGGCGGTACTCGTCACCTCCGTTGGTCTGCTTGCGTACATAATTTATGACGTTGATGGCCTCCTCGCGCTTCGTGGGCTTCATAGCCTGGCCCGGGTACTTTTTTGCAATCTGGTTGCCGACCTTCTTCCACAACCTTGATGGGATGACGCCTGGGGACTTAACAGCCTCGGTCTCGAGTAACTGCCGCATCTCTTCGTCGCAGTCCTGGACGCTGGGCTCCGGCTCTGCCTTGCATGTGTGTTCACCGGTTTCTTTAACGACGGTACCACCGTCGTCAAGTTCTTTGACGATGAGCTTTTCTTTGCATTTCTTCTTAGTTCGGTAGACTGAGCACTGGTAGTACGTGGTGCTGCCTCGCGACATGTTGACACCGTAGGAGTATCCGTTGAACTGCATCTTGTTGCTTGGTAGAGATTGAATTTACAAGTGAGGCTAGCTCTACAACTACGGCCACTACAGCGATTAATGGTGAGAGAAGCTCAGCTGCAAAGCCTAAATTGGTTTCCTGGTTGACTGGTTAGTGCTCGCAACGTATAGATTACTGTATACAATTAAAAAAACAAGTGTCTTTCGTGTAACCACATCGCAACCTCCTCGTAACCATTCGTAGCCCTAACGTAACCGAATGTAACCGAATGTACCCAAATGTAACCGCTTACGATCACGTTGTAATCCTGTAACCATTAAATAAGCGTAATCGTACCCCCACAGTTTTACTGTAAATCGTAAGAGTTGTACTGGGGAGGTCGGTAGTTTTGCAGGACACATTCCACGTTTTTGCAGGGCATGTTTTATGGTGCAGAACCAATTTTCTGGCTGCATTAAATCGTCTTGGTGTCACGCTGCTGGACGTGCGTGATATTTTCGACGCTCTGATTGAGCCCCCCCCCGTCGCGCAGTACCTAGTCGCAGATGCGAATATTGTTAAGAGCCCTGCGTTCGAGAACGCGTGTGTCAAGGTGTTGCTCGGAAACGAGGCGGCGCAAATCACAGGGCTCCACGTGAAGGTCCCGTCGTCCTCCAGGATGGAGCGTCTAATCTAGTATATTTATGCACTTGGTGCAAGTGCTGAATTTGCGATGTTGATCTTGATTTCTGCAGGCGTCTTTGGTATTTCCTCGGCTCTTGACGGAAGAAAACCCAGAGACAACCCGACGATGGCGGTGACTCGCGGTTCCCCACCTGGAGCCAGTACTCCGTTTTATAGTTGAAATTGTTGTCCTTCTTGAACTGGATTTTGGAATATCTCATTCGGCAACGGTATACTAATTCGGTGGTGACGGTTTACAATCATCCCAGTTCCCACGTACGCTGTCGTCAATGAACTGCGCGATACCGTCGTGTCCAGCGCTTGGGGCAGGAGATCCACGTTATCCGGGAGCTTTGTCTTTCCTCGGAAGCCAGCCACATCTTTGCACCCGTTTATAAACAGCAGTGCCGGGGCATCAGTAGAAATTGCCGTCTTCCAAGAAAAGACGTCGAAAACGTAGCGAACCTCGGTCTCAGAAAATTTCTGGTAGACGCGAGGGAGTTGATAGTGCTTTTGAGCGAAATCGCCAGACGAAATGAGAAGGCGCAATTCACCAATGACGTTATCAGGCACACTCATGTTCATTGTACTCGTTAAACCCTTGTTGCTAATTTTGGAATGAGGTCACATGCCAGTCACATGCTTTTTGCCGCCCAGGTGTATAGTGCTCTCGTGCTACCCTCTATGGGACCTGTTCCCCCTCCAAAAGTAGAACTTCCAGGAGGAGAACAGGCGGATATACCTCCAAACGAGAAACCTCGTTTGGAGTTGGCGTGTGTACCTTGCGTAATCGCCTTCTTGGGCCGTTTATCTTCGGCGGACCGGATTCCACCTAGTGAGTTGTTAATATATGGGTATAGAAAATATAAGAGTACTGAGCGTGGACGTATCTCCGAACGACGCTCGTACAGTTAGTGAGAAGTAGTGATCTACCAACCAGATCCACTCCCAGAGTAGAGATAACCAATCCCAAATATACAGAATACAAATACAAAAAACTACCCGTCACTTATTCTTTTGGACCCTCGGACGGTGGGTCAACACCCCAGTCAAATAGGGTTATCCGCTTGGAAGGCACTGGTCAACCTCCAAACGAACCCTTACCAATAATCTTCTCTTCGACTCACGCACCACCTCCGTTTGGAGGGAAATAGACAGACCTAATACACAGTCCTATCACACAGTAATCTATCAAAAATTCCAGGGGCCGATCACTAACAAACCTCCTAGACTGCAGTTAATATGGAATGGATAAAGCTCCTCTGCGAAAGAGTGTACTTCCCAACTAATAATATGGAATAGCAACAGATCACTCCCGGTGTGCGAGCCCGGGTCCCCGTCCTAAATGTGACTTGACCTTTTTTGGGTGAGAATCCCCACACGTCCCCTGGCACGGTCGGTGTGTCTGGAAGTTGACGGTCGGGCAGGCAGACCTCCGGGGGCGGTCCCTAAAAAACGCGGTAGGCTGCTGTCCTTTGGTCCCAGGCGATATTCGCCTCGCTCCCGTGCTCGGAATTACGATGCACTTGCGGGTCTTGAGGCAAAACGGATTCTGTTATTAATGGTTACCTTGGTTTCTCTCTCTCTTTATTTTCTCTTGGCTAGAAGATCTCTGCTAGATTTCTGCTTGCGTTCTTGGCGTCGATCTTCGACACACACTCTTCTTTTATCTTGATCTTTGTATGGGGCGCGTCCCAGCTTCAACCTTGGCGCGTGTAATCGTCCTACGCGTCGGGTCCGCATCCTCGCACGTGGGTGTGACTCAGTGGGTGACAGTGGTACATAAGTACCACCCTTCGCTCCGGACATATCTTGAGATCTGACTTGACTTGGACTTTGTATGGTGACTCATCTTGGAGCATCACCCTCTTCGTGAGTTCGTTCTGTGACTTCTCCTCTTGGACATCACGTCACAGTTTGACTCTTGGACATCTTCCTCTCGGACTTCTTGCTTCTTGGACATATTTATTCTTGGACATCTTCCTCTCGGACTTCTTGCTTCTTGGACATATTCCTTCTTTTGGACTTCTTGACTCTCTTGACTTCCCGAACTTCTTGACTCTTGGACACTTTAGCTCTTGGACTCGTGGACACCTGACTCCTGGACTCTCACTTCTCTTGGACTTCCTGACTCTTGGACTCTTGACTCCTGGACTCCTGCTTCCCTTGGACTCCGGACTCACTTCACAGCTGACTCTTGGACTTCCCGCTGACTCGACTCTTGGACTCCCCCATTACCGACTCTTGGATGTTCGCTTGCACTCCGACTCTGGGACTCCTTGATCACATGTCGTCCGGAGGTCACTTGTTCTCTGGGTCCCATTATACTTCCCAGATCCGAGCGCGCGGGACTTGGCAATTTTAGTTCAGTCACTTCGTGTCAACCGTCCCTCTGGTCCCAGTCTCTCATAGAGGAACCGATCGCCGAGATGATTGACAGTGATAAGACCGCACGAATGACCAACATTTCCGAACGGAGAGTGGGCATCCAAACGACGTTCGGTCCGACAGTTGGTGGAAGTCACTTCCCATCCGCGTCGCTTCCCATCGCCATATCTTAGAAATCGCTTCGACTTGTCTCCATCCGGCTCCGTGGGGTTTCCAGCAAGTTCAATCTGCAATCTGCCACGCGCACAGCACTGCAATGAGTGCCCAGTCCTCCGCTGCGACTCCGCCGCCAGCTTCCACGCAACTCCAGGCAGGCGACACCTCTGTTGAGGGCAACACTGCGGGCACGGGCGGCCAGGGTGACCGGCCAGTCAGCGCCCCTGCGCCTGTCGACTCTCGAGGTACACCTTCGCCCTGAAGAAGCGGTAACGGGGAAGATGATGCGGGTGAGGGCTACTCGAGCGCTGGTCCCCCGCTCTCCGATGCTCTCCGTGGCTCTCGTTCGGACAGCGCAGTCAACCCGCGCCAGACGTGCGTCATCGGATCCACGAACTCCGTCGGGACGCAGACGACAGACACCATGGTGACTCGCTTCCTGACGGAGCCAAAAGTGCGACCCCTCGAAACGGACAACTCACTACCTGCTCCAGAGCTCGATCCCCGCGGTGACGTGGCGGCTCCGACTCACTGCGAGTTGTCGATGGATCTTTCGTCGCTGGGCTGCACTCAGTTGGTAGGCGTCCCAGTCGCATCCTCTCCCGGAGCACCTTACTCGCCTGGATGACGCAGAACCGGCGCGTTTGCAGTGGGCTCATTGTGCGACGGACGAACAAAGTCCCAGCGGACATCCGCGACATGCTGACTCCAGCCGGCAACCGTGATCTCATCTCCGACACGCTCTGAGTCGATCCAAACACCGTCTTTCGGACATAGTGTCTTCATTCATCCTTTCCTTGCATCTCTCGGAGCACACTGCCCCGCGTAGTCATAATCATTTATCATCTTCGTTTCATCATAGCGCCCTCGTCTCTCCAAAATCAGTCTCAGTTCACTCACTTCTCATCTTTCTCGTTCAAAACAGTTGCCATCCATTCACACATCCTCGATCCAAATCCAGCGGGTTCAACATGATGAACTCCGCTACACTCGGGGATGATCGTCTCCAGCCTGCATAGACTGGAAATGAGCTTTGGCCTTGGCGCTCTGATTGAACTCGTAGAGTAGTGCACCACAACTGAGTTGGGAGACAGGTAGCCACTCAGGATCGTCGTAATGTTTCCACTTGATCAAATACTCCTTACTGCGCTTGGACGTCCGTGTTCGTTCGGACCACCTCAGGTCGAGAATCTTTTCCACTTCGTACTCGTCTCTCCCAGAGTCGGGTTCCCAACTGTCTTCCGGGGGGAGGGCGGTATCGAAATCATCATCCTCTCCGACTTCGACTTCTTCGACCGGTCGCTTCGGATGGAGTGCTCGCGGCTTCAGGCGACTAATATGTACCCAAGGGTTGACACGGTAACCCGTGCCCTCAACCTTGAGCCGCACCCGGAAGTCGTCATGCACTTCGTCAATTCAGAAGGGACCGTGCCACATGTGGGCGAGCTTCCGACTCAAGCCCGTTTGGACTTTTGGAATGTATAGCCACACTGTGTCACCCTTCTCGAAACCAGTCTTCAACCTCTCGGTGAGTTCCCTCCACTTCTGCGTTTGGACGTCGGAGCGCATTTTCTTCGCTTGGACTTGGAGGTCCTCCGCACATGCGAGGGCGTAGCTGTAATCTCGTTGAAACTTGCGGCGCCACTCGTATGCAGTCTTTTCCTGGGTCGGGGTCCCAACATCGCGGATACCGTCCCTTGGGTGTCCCATCCGTGAACTAGGTAGAAGGGCGTCTCCAAACGAGTTGCATCAAAAGACGTGTTCAGGGCGAGCATCAGCCTCTTAGCGTGGTCGTCCCAGTCGCTTCCGCCTCTGCGATGTACGCTCGGACACTCCGAATCACCGTTTGGACGGACCTCTCCTGCTGACTGTTCGCTTGGGGTCGATACGCTAAAGTCGCTCGCTGTCGACTCCCCCAAAGCTCTCGGAATCGGGTGAAGACTTCACTCATGAATCGAGGATCTTGGTCATGACGGATCAGGGAGCTGGCTCCAAAACTCCGGAAGACGCGCTCTTCGTACGCCTCTGCGACGTCCTGAGCCGTTGTGGAGCTCATGGGCTTACACATGACATATCCCGAGAAAATATCGTGGAGCAGCAATAGGAACGTTTTCCCTCGAGCTGACTTGGGCATGTGAGTCACAAAGTCCATTGACACAGCTTCGAATGGTCGTCGAGGAGTAATGTTTCCAGGAGACGGACTGGGGTTTGGAGGTCGACCTTTTCCACTCGCACAATCCACACACTCTTCCACGAAACGATCCACATCCGCGTACATTCCAGGCCAGTAGAACTCCGAACGAAGTCGTTCATGGGTTCGAGTCTTGCCTTGGTGTCCGCCTTGGTAATCCTCGTGGGCGTAGTGCAAAATGTCCGTTTGGAGAGCTTTCGGTACAACTAGTCGGGGCTCATCTGCGAAGTCTCGTGGCCGATCTCGGGTGGACCGTGCCAATCGGTATAGAATACCACGAGAGTCTAACGCAAACAAGTCGGCAACCTTGCTGATCTTCCGGAGACGTCTCGGCGAGAACGACTCAAAATCTCCTTTCAGAAATCGCACCAACTCTGCGAGATATTCTTCACTCCTCTGGTGGACTTTGATACGTCGCCACCGTTCGGCTTGATACTCCAACAGTCCCAGAGGAGGTCGAGAAGAATCTTCTGCTTCCCTGTGCGTACCACTCCGGGTCACGGCTGCCATGACTCGAGCTGCGTTTGGAAGTGGGGCCGATTCGGAACCAACATCCACATTCTCCTTTTGGAAACTCACATCAGCCAGACTCTCCGGGACGCGGATATCCACTCCGGGATTCGCTTGCGACTTCATCAACCGCTCAGGGATCTTAGATACCTGCTCCAGGTGACGTCGTTCGTCCTCCTCCTGGACAGTCCAGGAGTCGTCGAGCACGAGTGTCTTCGAAGTGATATAGTCAGCAGCCTGGTTGAAATCTCGCTTGACATGAACCAATCTGAGAGAAGTGAAGTATTCCTTCATGGCTTCGCACTCGGCCAACTTCCTTTGCAGGTTCGGTTGATGACAGTTGATGAGACCCTGGACCTGCTGGATGACAATCCGGGAGTCGCCGACGACGACCAACTCTGTGATGTCTCTCTCACGGGCCATTTGTAAACCCTTCAGGAGTCCGTTATATTCGGCGTCGTTCACAGTGACGTCCTCCAGGATGATACCTTGGGCTTCCATAACAGTCCAACCCGACAACTTCCACAAGACGCAACCGCAACTTCCTTTCCGAGTCGAAGTCTTCGCAGCTGCATCGAAACTTAACACCACGCCTTCAAAGTCGTCTTCCAACATCTCCACACTGATGACCGGAGGTGCCTTAACGAGACCCTTCGCTGGGACGAGTGACTCTGCGACTTCATCCAGATGCTCTCTGGGAGTAATCCCTGCACCCATGATCGCTGCTAGGCCATCTTCGTCCTTCTTCACCTTCCGGATGTCCAAATTCCAATGTGACAAAGTGACTCCCCATGGAACACACCTCCCGTCAGCCGTCTTGGATTGAATGATCCACTTCAGAACGGAGTATCGGGTATACACTTCCAGAGGACATCCCTCGATCAACGTCCGGAAGACTTGGAGGACTCGCAACACCGCTATGACTTCCTTTTCCGCGATGTGATACCGGAGTTCGGCGTCGTTCAGAACACGTCCGGTATAGCGTACCGGGTGAATGACTCCATCGTACTCCTGCCCGAGCACAGCGCATGCGGCCCACCGATTAGCGTGAGGGATGATGACAAAAGGCCTTGTCCGGTCCGGATGTCGGAGCAACGGGGTCGAGACAATCTTCCGTTTGAGAATCTCGAACGACTCCTTGGCTCGGGACAAATCTCGTTTGAAGCGTATCTGCTCGTCCGTCAATTCGTACAAGACGGCAGCCACTACTGGGAAGCCCTCAATAAACTTGTGATAGTAGTTGAGACTTCCGAGAAATGACTTAACTCCTTTCAGAGTGTTCGGAAACGGCAGATCCTGGACTCCTTTTGCGATTTTCGGCGTCGCTCGGATGCCTTCTGCACTGATTTCGTGGGAAAGATAGGGAATCGACCGCTTCCCAAACTCACTTTTCGGCAGACTCACAGAGATGTTCCAATACCTCAGCCGGAAAAGTAGCTTGTTCAAGTCCCACGAAACTGCTCCATGCGCAATGTCATCGATGTTGGAACTGCGTCCGAGGACCGGTCCCATGTGCGAGGGCGTCGGAATGTTCCTCTGGAATACCGTCATAGCATCCGTCAGAGCTGGGATTTTCTCCTCTGGGACATCTCCTCTTGGACACTCCAATTGTAGGAAGTCCAGCACGTCTTGGTCAACTTCGGCCTCCTCCTGAGGTGGCAAGCGGACGAAACCCCACAGGCAGTTGTTGATTACTGCTTGATACACCAGGGGGGCATTCTTCAACCCGAACGGCATACGCACCCATTGGAAGTGTCCAAACGGACAAACGAAAGCGGAGATCAGCTTCGCGCGTTCCGTCATACGGATCGCCCAGAAGCCGCTGGCCATGTCCAGACTCATGAACCACATAGCGCTCTCGAAGCCAATTAGCAGATCGTCAATCAGAGGCAGCGGATAGTTCGAAAGTTTAATGAACATGTTCACAACCCGGTAGTCGATACACATCCGGATGTCAATCCCGTTCTTCTTCAAGACGATGACGATGGGCGAAGCCCATGGCGATTCGGAGTGCTCCACAAGTCCTTTCTCCAAACGTTTCTTGATCAACTCGTTTACCTTCATCGAGAGATGTGGGGCCACAGATCGTGAACGCTGAGCCACCGGCTTGGCATCTCCAACATCCAAATCGCACACGACTCCTCGAGCCGGGGCAGGGGCGGCATTGCCATCACCCAGGAAAATACTGCGATGATATTTCAGAATGTTTCTCATCTTGTGTTCTTCCTCTGGAGTCGTAATGCCAGGTTCTCCGACGTCCGCGGTTTCGATGTCACAGCTGGGACTCAGATCCTTCAACTCTGGGAGGAGTACCAACTGATCCCGGAGTTGGGACAGCAACTCACTCCCTTCGTGAATATAAATGGTCGGTTCTGAGTCCAGGTCGTCCGCGTTCATCTTCCTGCAGCACTCGTATTCCAGTTCCAACTTCCGCAAGGGGGTACAAGGCCAATCTTGGACCGGCACTTCATCGTCCTCCTCCTCGAGAATCTCGTTTGGAGGGTTACACACATAATCGTCGTCCAGACTGATCGCATCAAAGAATTCATCTCCGTCGTCGTCTTCGCTGGGAGACGTGACCTCTTCCAGAGCATCAACAAAATCACCTTCATTTTCATCATCTCCATCCGGACCGACAAGCTGAGCGTCCAACCCACGCTCCGAGTCCATCTCTGGTTCAGGGTTTGACTCGCCTCGCTTGGACTTTCCAGAGGATGTGTCATCTTGATCGGTCTTTTGGACAATTCGCACTGCAGCGGATTCCGGAGTGTGACGTCTCAATACTCGAGTCGGCCAACCATACTCCTCCTTTTGGACACATGGAGGGTCCTGGCCCTCGTACATCTGGGTCACTTCGTTAAGCCGGCGTTCCATCTGATTGGAAAAAGTAGACTCGTAGATGAGATGCTGCCACTCCAGATATTTTCGACTTCCTGGACGCACGAAGCGACCAGCCATCGGGAAGGAGTCTCGTTCGACAATCCTCGCAATCGGCGTTTGGAAACTGATGGTCAGATTTTTGTCCGAAATGTTCACCACTTTCACAGCGACTGGGTACGATCTTGAAGCAAAGATCAGCTTGGTCACCCAACGGTCTCCTCGACCCCCAGACCGGACACTCGCAGAGGACTGTGAACACTTAATTTGAGTTTGAGCTTACGCGCTAAGTCCGCACTCACCATGCTCACAGACGCTCCGGTATCCAGCATTATCGGGATGCGGTGATTATTCATCGCGCCATGCACCGTCGCCACTTTCCGATCATCATCCGATTCGTGATCTTTCCACCATCCAAATCTCTCTCCAAGCTCCAAACGGAACTCGATCGGCGGATCCAACTCCGGGATGTCCAAACGAGGATCGTCCGAGCGAGAATCATCATCTTGAAATACAGTCATACATTCGTGTTTACCTTGTGTTCGACTATTCAACTCGGGGCCCATACACACTAAGGCACACAATTCTGGGGGCTTCTTCGGCCCGGCGCGTTCTCGATCCCCATCCAGAGGGCTTACAGGTTTAACTGCTCTTTCCTAGAATTTTCTTCTCCTCTCAGAGCCTGCTTCCAGAGTGACTTCGGCATCTCGAACGTCCCCTGAGCGGCCAACGATCTCAGCTTCTGAAAGATTCTAGAGCCTTCGCAAACTTCTCCATGGAAACCTGCACAGAACTTGCACGGGGATGTCTTGCAGAATTGAGCTGGATGTCCTTGCTGGCGACATCGATCACACTGGAGTCCGGAACAACAGCAATCTTCGGTATGTCCAAAACGCTTGCATGTCTCGCAAAATGTGGACGTGTCCGGCGGCTTACCAAATCGGGGCGACGAATCGTTAGGTCGGAACTCTCTGGGAGGAGGTTTCCAACCGGCGTTCTCCATCGCTCGATACACTTGCGACCAATCTTCCGGAAGTTGACTCTCGGACGACCTTGTCTCCAAAAGTTGATCTGGGATCTCTTCAGCCGTCTCTTGGAAGTGCACTTGCTTCTCATCTTCTGAGCTTGACTCGACTTTGCACTGCGCAACGTAAGCCTTGGCAGGACGCTTCGGACGGAACTTCCCAGCGGACATGTAGTCCGGACGAGATTCGCGTCTGGGAGGAGGAGTCTCGTAGTCATCGTATTGATGCATCTCTTCGCATTGCTTGAGTACGAACTCCAAATCCTCCAGGCTGTGTAAGCGCTGGCCTTGCAAAGTGGAGCGGAGCGAGGAGTCAAGGAGTTTCTTCATGAACACCTTGAAGTGACGTTCCCTTTCCTTGGACGACTTCCGGAAGTTGATTCCAGCCTTGTCAGCAACTCGATTCAGGTGATAGAAGAATTCCAGCGGAGCTTCCGTCTTCTTCTGGGTCATACTGTAGTACCTCTCAGAGTCGGACGTTTTCGCCTTGCAATACTTCTCCTTGAACGCCTTCAGGAATCGCTTCCAGCTGTGACGTACATCTTCGTCCAAATTGTAGCGCCAGTCTCGAGCGGAGGATGGCAACTTCAGCTTCATCTCGTAGATGCGCATCTTGTCGGACCATCCTCCCTGAACCGCCATACTTTGAAATTCTCCAACCAACGAATGCGTGTCGACAATGATGCCTTCTCATTGAAGTCTTCCAGAGCCGACGCGTTCACATAAGGCTTGTACGTAAACACCGTAGTCCCAGCTTGAGACGTCTTCGAAGTCATTGCGTTCGGAATCGACTCCTCGAAGAAACTGCTGTCCGAATCATCAGAACTCTCATCGTCCTTCTTCTCCGAGTCAGAGTCCGGGTCGGAGTCATGAGAGTCATTCCCTCGTTTGGAGATTCTCCTTGTGGAACCCCGTCTCGACGACCCTGACTTCCCAGAGTCCTTCTTGGGCGGGTCCGAACCTCCAGACGGAGTACGTCCAGGAGGACCTCGCTTCTCAGAGCTTTGTTCGGTCTTCACTTGGGTCGCACTTCTGCTCTTACTCGCAGCGCCGTTCTTGACCTTGGCCTGTTGGAGGTTTCGCAAAGTCGCTTGGAGTTGTGCCGCGAAATGACCATCCGCAGTCGTCTGAGCGGTTTGCGCTGGGACTTGAGATGGCATTGGGACTTCGACGCGAGGGTTGGATTGCGTCGTCGCTGCACGTTTCTCCCGAAGTTGACTTGCATAATACTTCTGGACGTTGATAGCAGCTTCCCGATCCCTCTCGCGCGCCTCCCGGAGAGCCAACAACTCCTTTCGGGTCGATTCCAGTTCCAGCGCTTGCCGTCTCCCTTCAGACTCCAAACGAGATTTCTCCTCGGCGACTTCCAGAACTTGTCGATTCTTCTCAGATTCCAACTGCGCCTGGAATTCTCCCAGAGTCGCTTCCATCCGCTGAGCTGCTTCCGCTCGCAGCGCCCCCACAACTTCTGGAGACATCGGAACGAAGCTCGGCACGTTTGACGAAATCAGAGGAGGCACGTTCTCCTTCTCGGCTCTAGCTCCCTGCTTCCGGACTTGAGCGATTTCCTCCTTCATATTAGCCATCGAATCTTTCACTCCTGCCATCGTATCTTCCATCTTCTGCATAAACTACATAGCTGCTTGGATCGATCCCGTGGACTTGACTGAATACTCCGAACGATAGGATCGCTCAGAGTGTCGTGAAGTCGACCTGCGACGTCCGGACGTCCGTTTGAACGGCGTCGTCCTCTTTCTCGACGTCGCGAGTAGTGACTGTCATCAGAGGACTCATCGTCAGATGACGTGTCCGGTCGACGGTCTTTGCGGCGGGTTCGTCGCTGGGACGTCTTTACCGTCTTGGCATCTCTTTCGGAGTCCATCATATCCACATCGCCAACATCAGGTTTCGACTCTTGGACAGGAGAGATGATCGTCCGTTGGACGTACATACCCATTTCCGGACCACTTGGCATGAAACCACTAGCTCCGTGAGCCGTCATCACCATGGGGTGGTAACCGACGTAAGACATGTGTCCGCCCTCATACGACCACATCGAGGATCCAGAGGACTCATCTCTCGACGACAGACTCCCAGTCGCGAAACTTCGCTGAGAAACACTTGACTGCCCCGAAACATCCGACTGACTCGGAACGGAATTTGACTCCGTCTTCCGGGAGACACTCATCTGGGCCACGGAGTTAACTTCGCTGGGGGGCACCGTACTTGGTCCCGTCCCTGACGAGGCGTAGAGCGTCAGCGAACTCAGAGATGGAGGCTGAGGCGGATAAACCTGTGGACGCTTGGCATCGGGTTCACTCTGGGATGATCCTCTTGGACTCCTCGTCGTCCGGATCCCCAAAGTCCGGAATCGCATCACAAACTCGCGACCCAGCAAGTCCGACTCGTAGTCATTCATGAAGAGGTCTCCTTCGGAATCTTCAGCGTGGTAATCCAATCTGGGTGGGCGTTCCGACTTGACTCCTTCTGGAAGCACAGACCTCCCGGAAGCCTTAGCCGTCACTTGTTGCCACTCAAGCATTTCCACACCCAAAAGTTGTAGCAAATCTGCCACCACCTTGTAGACCTTGCTCCGATGAATCTTGGACGCACGCGTCTTGAACCACTCTGGGACGAGGTTTGTGAACTCGAACCCAGCTTCACAGAGTAGAGTCTGGAGTGCAGCCACACTTTCCCTCGGAGATGATAGTCCGGGTGGGATAGTCGCTGCGGTCAAATCTTGAGCCATCGCTGGCATTCGTCTTTCCGGGCGAAGTTCCACCACCCAGGCATCTTCCGAAGTCACCGACGACGACCACTCCCGGAGGTATCCAGACGTCGCGAGTATCGCCGTCTGCCAACCCGCGGTGTCCAAAGTCACAGTGGGCCACGTGTACTCCACAGAGGGAGGCGAGATCCTTCCGGACGGAGCACGCTCCCAGCGCCGAACTTGTTCTGCGACGTAGTCGCGCGCTTGGATCTCCACAACACTCACTCCGAGGTCTCGTCGAGGAGTCTCAACCGGTCGGGGACCGGGAGTCTCCAAAACGGGAACTACCGGATCGGCTCCTGGAAGTTCCTTGTCCTCCTGGACGGTCACTAAAGGCTTCTCAGTCTTGACTAGCGACGTGTGGCGAGGCGGGTGAACGCCTTTTAACCGCCCAGGTGTACAGTGCTGTGCTCCAGACTCTGGAAGGTACTTCTGGTTGGGAAGCCCTCCACTGGGAACTCCTGAACGTAAACGTCCAGGTGACGTGTGCTCCTTGTGGTAACCCCTCTAGGTTCGTTTGTCTTCGAACCGGGAGATGCACCGCGGAGATTAGTTGTTTTGTATACCAATATCGGTCTTTGGAGAAGAGCGTAACGTCACCACCTTGGACGTAGCTCCAACAGCCAAGATAACCAAAATCAATACAGAGTTATACACACAAATATACAACCGTTCTTATTCTTAGACCCTTGAACGGTGGGTCGTACACCAGTCAACTTAGCTGCACTTCCAGGACACTGGTCAGTCCCGGTCAGCTTTTACAAACGCGCACCACCCTAGAAGTACTAGGGATAGTCCAATACAATCTCACTACCTATCACACAAGATGTCCTTCGAACACGATCCTGAATGGGACTTTCTTCCACTCTTTTCAGGATGTATATGGGATATGAAATGTAGGATCGCCTAAACGCACACTACAATTGGAATATGAAATAGGGCAGATTTACCACGGGCTCCACACCCGCTACTTACCCTAATTTGGACTTGGAGTTTTGGGGGTGGAGTCCACACCTCTGGATGTCCTTCTACAGAGGGCCTTTCGCCTTCAGCACTTGATCGGGGCCGCCGGTATTTGTCCGGCCGAAGCTGTCCGAGCGCTTGCGGGGTACACGGATAATTGAACTCTGTTTGGTTTTATCTTTTGTGGCTATCTTCCTGCAATAGACACACATTCAGCTTTTGACTTACTTTTAGTATACCTTGAGGGGGGCGTCATCATCTTAGGCATCCTTGATCTCATTGTGATGTCGTGGGTACAGGCGTAGGACTTCAATGTTCCACGGAGTCTTCCTGGAATCTGGTTGGTCGTCTTGGTTGGTCGGATATCACTTGGCTTGATTATACCTTGATCCTCTCGTCCAGGGTGTCCGTTGTTCTTCGGTGTTATTCGGTGTTCTTCGGTGTTCTTCGACACGTCCAGTCATGTCAGGACGGGTGACACCCAGTCTAATGTAGACTGGGGTACTTAATCCCTCCTGTAGGCTTGACCAGTCGTCCGGTAGTTGGTGCGTCCAGACTCATTACGTCCAGAGCACTCAACCCGATCCATGGCTGGACGTAAAACGCCGCGTCCCGAGAATATCACCATGTCCCACAATTCCATACATACTGCTGCATTGGCTTTTCAACCAATCACCACGTTCCACAGTGAAAATCTTGATTCCCATCGTGTCAACCGCCCCTCTAGTCGTGATCAATCACTGAGGTCATTTGCCGAATTGGTCGAACATGACTAGATCACACGATCTACAGTTGTCTCGACGGCGTGTGGGTCTGAACGTTCGCCCCGTTGAGAATCTTCCGGCTCTGGCGACCGTTCTGTGTGCCCTTTCCCAGCCGGGTCCCAGACCTTCTCTTTCGCTTTCAGGATCGCGACGGTACGCCTACAGCTCACAACCTGATTTCCTCCTTCGAGTGCACAAGATGAGCGAGCCAAACTTGGCTGACGCCAGCTCCCAAGGCCGGCCTGCTACTTCGGCCGATGGCGGTGACGATGGCAGCCACCACAGCGACACTCCTCCTTCCGATGACGTCCCCAGTGGGGGACAATCTCCCGTTCCGGTTGAGACTTCTCCAAGCTCTTCGCATCCTGGTGGCACCGTTGGCGACAATACGTCTTCCAGCGTCGGGCAAGACACTGCTTCGCGCCCAGCACCGTCGGAGTCTGTCGTCTCCCGTACTGGCATGCTCAGTTTTGACGAAGTGGTCGGCCACGTCCGGGCCGGCGTGCTCCCCAGTCGTGACCGAAGTTCTCCGGGAACGCAAAACACTCCGCCAGCACGGTTCACTCTTCCTCCGGCACGCAACCTGGTTGGAGACTCCTTCATCGTTGGTATTCCTGCGCATGCCTTGGCATATCACAATGGCGCGTACGTCCGGGAAGGCTACGGTGGAGTCGAAGCTCTCATGTTGTTCGATGGACTGTCCGAGGTTGACGTCCAGGATTTGTGTAATCTGGTTGGCGATTCGGCGGAGGTCCGCGAGATGGTGCTTCGTCCTTACCAAGGTCAGCAGGGTCCCACTTTGGACGGGATAGAGACTACGTGGGGCTCTCTGCTGGCACGTCGAGAGTTTGCCTCCCTGATCACCCACTTCTCCCCCCTCCAGCTTGCGCAGAGAACGTTTTATACGGTCTCCTTGTTGCATCGGGTGTTGGTGAGAAATCGGCAGCGAGAACACGTCGTCCAAGGTATGGACGAGAATTCCGTCGTCCGGCGTCTCCTACGTCTCCAAGGCGAGTACGACCGGCTCAAGGAAGACTTCGTATTCCTGTACGGATACCATCAGCAAGAGGCACAGTCCATTCGAGATGAAGCCAGTCACGCTCGGGGATTGCTGGAAGCCGACTTCGCTCGTCTGGCCAGGGAGAATCTGGAAGAGACTGCTGCTCTTCGTCAACGCAATGGTGACCTTGAGTCTCAGCTTAGATACGCCCAGACCCAAATCTCAACGTTGGAACAGCGTGTCCGGGATAAGAGCTTTGATGCGGATGGCTTGCTCTCCTTCCTGAATTCCGGAAGTAACGAGGTTCGGGGGAACTGGCCGAGATTTGGTAGACTCTTGGGTCAGTTCCAGCGTGGTGGGACGGCTCCTCCATCCTGGAAGACGTGGATCACGGTGGAGGCTGCGGATAAGTCGTTCCGCATGATACCTCCGTACCCTGGTCCAGCTCCCCCGGATAGTGATGCCGATGACGACGCCGACGCAGAACAGGAGGAGAAGTCGGAAGAGAATCCACCTTCCCCGCCTCCCAAGCGGGACACTCCTCGCGGGAAAGAACCTCGTAAGGCTCAAGCTGGGTCCAAGCGTCGCGCCTCGTCGCAGCGTGTCGTTGAGGTTGAGGTCCAGTGTCGCCCTACTGTCCATCCGGAGTCCGACGTGGGTCCTCGTCCAGCATCCTCCGTGCTCCCGTTCACCGTTAGAGAGGCTTGTGCTCTCCTTCCGGAGTTCATAGCCTGGGAAGACCTGCGTCCGGACGTCCAGTGGACTATGCGCACTGGCGTGGGTTATGATGAAGCGGTCGAGATGATGTTGGCTGACGGCGTTCAGCATTCGCTCTTTCATCGGGATAGTCTGTGCGGCATGCTTGCTGCCATGATGTATCATCGTAAGTTGGATGGTACTCCTTGGGCGAAGTACGTCCCCACAGCTTACTACTTGATGGCAGACGTGCTTCTGGAAAGCTGGCTCAAGCAAGGGATCGAGCCTGCTGAATGGCCTGACCTACGCAATCTGACCGATGATCTTCCGGACGTCTCGGATAGCAGCTCGTCTGAGGAGGAGGACAACCCGGAAGACCCTGATTTCGATGGCTCGGTCCCTGAAACTGTGGAAGTGGATCCTCCCCAAGCGGACGTGGCTGGCAGGGATAGTTCTCCACCAGACAGCGAAGCCCTAGTTTTGCGGTCCAAACGGAAACTCAAGGTCCAGCGGGTGTACTCCTCGTCCGATACTTCCGAGAACAGCGACACTGCCCCCTCCAAGAAGTTGGTGTATACACCATCTCCCAAGCGCCCCCGTCCTTCTCGGACAAGTGACCGCTCCGGTAAGAAATCTGGCTGTCTACGGTCAAAAACTCGTTCGAGTCTGGACAGGGTTCGGTCACTCTTGGCTCGGAAATCTTTCGAAGACCTAAGTCCGACTGAGCTGGCAGTGATTGAAACCCCTGGGCGTGGCATACTCTCTTGGCGTCGTCGCGGGATCCTGACCCAGTACACACCCCGGAAGGGGGACCATGAAGATCAGACCCCCGGCTTTCCAGGATATTCCCCCCAGAAGACGGAGATTCGCTTTCTCGCTCAGCGTTGGACTCCCTTTGAGGGTGCTTACGTGATGCTTCGGGCTAAGAAACCCTGGGACGAGATGTTCGAGAATCGGGTCAAGGTCCTGTACTTCCATCGGCGGGCAGATTTGAGCGCTAAGGTGTGGAATTTACTGGACGAGTATCTGGAATACGTCCGGGATCACGCCGAAGCTTTCTGGGAGGTGCTTCACTGGTTCACGATCAAGTACGAGCCTGAAAAGGATGAAGAAGATGACGACCTGGACAAATATTCGGTCTCGGCTAAGCTTCATCGGGAACGAGCTGCTCGGCACGAGAGCGTGGGTCGGTCCATGACGGCTCGAATTCGCAAGTTCATCTCGAAAGGGCTTCCGGCCTCTCTGCTTGAAGAACCTGGCGTCTGGACGTATCCAGTCATGATCTGTCACTTGTATCTCGTGGATGAGTCTACCTTGAATGCCAACGGGAAGCCTTACTCCCTAGAGGAGCAGGTCACCATGGCCGAGATGGCAGAGCCCGGCCGGACTCAGTGGACCAAGTACTGCACGGATGCTGACCGGGTTGCCCACGTCTCGAATGAGCTTCGATTGAAGATGCTCTCACCCGAGGAACGCCAGAAGAACCCAGTCTCACTGACTTTGTGAGTCGTCGTCCGACAACTTCATGTTCAGGAAGTCTCCGTTCTAGGTGATGCATTTTTTCTTCCTTCTTTCCACCCTTCTTTCAGTAGCGTAAACCATAATCACCTTTGAGCCTTCCTTTACTCATTCATATTGGCCTTCAGCGTCTAGTGTCTTCTCCAATTCACTTCCAGTTTAATACAAACGTCCATTACATCTCTCTCCAATTTCCCATTCACTTCTTCTGTCACTTCACTCGGGCGGCGGTCTGTTGCATTTCAAGGGTGTCTGGCTGGACTGCTAGACTCTCGGATGGTCGTTCCCAGCTTGCATAGCCTGGAATCGCGCCTGAGCTTTCGCCCATTGGTTAAATTCATACAGTAACGCCCCACAGCTTAGTTGTGTCATTGGGAGCCATTCGGGTTCTTCGTATCCTTTCCACTTGATCAGATATTCACGAGCCCTTTTAGATGTGCGTGTTCGTTTGGACCACCGAAGATCCAAGATTTTCTCCACTTCATACTCGTCATTGTCGTTGTCAGCTTCCCAACTATCCTCCGGCAGCAATGCAGCGTCGAAGTCGTCTTCGTCATCGACATCTATCTGGACGGAGGGTCTTCTGGGATGCAGAGCTCGCGGCTTTAGGCGACTAACGTGCACCCAAGGGTTGACTCGGTAGCCTGTGTCTTCAATCTTGAGTTTCACTCTGAAATCATCGTGCATCTCGGCAATCCTGAATGGGCCATGCCAGAGGTGGGCCAACTTGCGACTCAATCCAGTCTATACCTTGGGAATGTAAAGCCAAACGGCATCTCCAACGTGAAAACCTGACTTGAGTCGGTCAGACAATTCCTTCCACTTCTGGTTTTGTTCGTCAGACCTGGCTCTCTTCGCTTTCCTCTGAAGGTCCTCCGCACAAGCCTGGGCGTAACTGTAATCTCGTTGGAACTTCCTCCGCCATTCATACGCTGTACGCTCAGGGACACTGGGAGGTCTAGGACCTAGCACGGCCGACACTGTTCCTTTAGCATCCCAACCGTGAACCAGATAGAATGGAGTGTCTAGCCGTGTTGCATCGTACGAAGTATCCAAAGCGAACATCAGCCTCTCGGCGTGTTCATCCCAATTACTCTGGTCGGACTCTGCAACGTAGGCGCGTACACTCCGGATGACTGTCTGGACAGATCTTTCCTGTTGGCCATTCGCTTGAGGACGGTAGGCCAAAGTAGCTCTTTGTCTGCTACCCAGGAGTTCTCGGAAACGGGTGAATACTTCGCTCATGAAACGAGGATCCTGGTCGTGACGCAACAACGAGCTGGCCCCAAAACTTTGGAAAACTCTCTCTTCGTATGCTTCCGCGACGTCTTGAGCGGTAGTTGAATCCATGGGCTGGCACATCACGTATCCTGAGAACGTGTCCTGAAAGAGAAGCAAGAACGTATTACCGCGTTCGGACTTCGGAAGGCGAGTGACGAAATCCATTGAGACCACTTCGAAAGGGTATCGCGGTTCGATGTTCCCCGGGGACGGCCCTGGATTGGGCGGTCGCCCCTTGCCACTTGCACAGTCCACACATTCTTTCACAAAGGTCTCAACGTCAGCGTACATGCCTGGCCAGTAGAACTCAGACCGCAACTTTTCATGCGTCCGGGTTATCCCTTGGTGTCCGCCCTGAAAATCTTCATGGGCATAGTGGAGGAGGTCTGGGCGGAGTGACTCTGGCACAACCAGACGTAACTCATCTGACATGTCTCGAGGACGATCCTTTGTAGCGCGGCTCAACCGGTAGAGCACATCTCTCACGTCCAGGGCATACATACAACTCTGCCTGTTTAGAGATTATGCGTATCTGTCCACGAGAAAAACTGTCCAGGTCACCTTTTAGGAATCTCTTGATTTCCATGAGCTGATCGTCACACTCCTGGTGGGCCTTGATCCTGCGCCACCGTTCAGCCTGATACTCTAGTGGCCCCATTGGCTCTCCTTGTTCGGGTTGTCCTTGGGCACGGCTCCGAGTCACTGCAACCATGATTCTAGCGGCTGTAGACAGTGGTGCAGACGTATACCGTTTGGGATCTCCTTGGGCAAGCCTTCCTGGGGGGAAACATCTTAAGTACTTTCGTCCACGATCACGAGTGGCTTCAGCAGCTTTTCGTGTATCTTGGATACCTGTACAAGGTGTTTCAGTTGCTCCGGATCTTCAGTCTGCCAGGATGTCCCCAACGTTAACGTCTTGGAAGTAAGGTAATCTGCTGCCTGGTTGTATTCCCGCTTGACATGAACCAGCCGCATTGATGTGAACTTCTCCTTCAATGTTCCCACCTCAGACAAGCGTCGTTGTAAATTCGGTTGGTTACAGTTAATCAACCCTTGCACTTGTTGGATAACTATGCGAGAGTCTCCGACCACTACCAGATCCCGAATGTCTCGCTCGGACGCGAGTGTGAGGCCATTCAGCAACCCGTAATACTCAGCATCGTTGACAGTTACATCCTCCAGGATGAAACCATGTGCAGCCAGAATATTCCAACCAGGTAACTCCCAGATGATACAACCAAAACTACCTTGACGCGTTGAAGTCTTTGCTGCTCCGTCGAAACTTAGGACGTAACCGGCGAAGTCTGCTTCCAACATCTCCATGCTGATCACTGGTGGTGCCTTGACTCGCCCCTTGGCCGGAATGAGTGACTCGGCAACCTCGTCCAAATGTTAGCGTGGAGTGATGCCTGCTCCTAGAATGGCAGGTAAGCCATCTTCGTCTTTCTGAATCTTACATACTTCCAGGTTCCAGTGTGACAATATGACTCCCCAGCGAACGCATCTTCCATCGGCCGTTTTGGACTTCAGCAACCAACTCAGAACGGAGTGTCGAGTGAAAACCTTGACTAGGCAATTCTGGACAAGAGTCTGGAAAACATCCAGAATCCTCATCACAGCCACCACCTCCTTTTCGGCGACATGGTATCGGAGTTCTGCGTCGTTCAGGACGCGCCCCGTGAACCTGACCGGATGTATCACGCCATCATATTCCTGACCGAGGACTGCGCAGGCAGCCCACTGGTTGGCATGAGGTATAATTACGAAAGGTCTGGTCCGGTCGGGATGCCTGAGCAGCGGAGTGGATACAATCTTCCTCTTCAAGATCTCGAAAGCTTCCTTCGCCTTGGACAAGTCTCTCCCCGCACGTATTTGTTCGTCCGTGAGCTCGTATAGAACTGCAGCCACCACCGGGAAGTCTTCAATGAACTTGTGATAATAGTTCAGACTCCCCAGGAAGGACTGGACTCCTTTCAGTGTCTTCGGGAATGGGAGGTCCTGGACGCCTTTGGCAATCTTGGGCGTGGCTCGAAGCCCTTCCGCACTGATCTCATGAGAGAGGTATGGGATAGACAATTTGCCGAACTCACTCTTGGGGAGGCTGACCGAGATATTCCAATAGCGGAGTCTAAACAGCAAAGCGTTCAGATCTTCACATAGCTGATCCCAGGTCGGCGCCCCATGGGCAATGTCATCAATGTACGAGCTACGTCCAATGACTGGCCCCATCTGGGACGGCGCCGGAATATCACGCTTGAACGCAGTGATCTTGTCCGTCAGTATCGGCACTCTTCGTTCAGCTTGTTCTCGTTCGGACTCATCTCGTTCAGATGGGTCTAACCCGAGGAATTCCAGCACATCTTGATCCACCAACTTCTCTTCGTCTGCAGGTAGTCGGACGAACCCCCACAGGCAGTTGTTAATTACTGCCTGATAAACAAGGGGGGCATTCTTCAAGCCGAAAGGCATTCGCACCCATTGGAAATGTCCGAATGGGCACACAAAAGCAGAAATCAGCTTCGCACGTTCAGTCATCCTGATTGCCCAGAAACCACTCGCCATATCGAGGCTCATGAACCACATTGCACTCTCGAATCCAATCAGCAAATCATCTATCAGGGGTAGCGGGTAGGTTGAAAGTTGGATGAAACCGTTCACCACCCGGTAGTCGATACACATCCGGATGTCCACGCCGTTCTTCTTTAAGACGATCACAATCGGGGATGCCCAAGGGGACACCGAGAATTCAATCAATTCCGTTTCCAACAACTTCTTGAGTAGCTCATAGACCTTCAACATGATATGCGGAGCAATGGACCTTGGACGTTGAGCTACTGGCTTAGCATCTCCCACGTCCAAGTCACACATCACACCTCTTGCCGGAGCCGGCGCTGCATTGCCATCCCCCAAAAATATCTTTCGATGATAAGTCAGAATGGACCGTAATGTCCTCTCTTCTGCGACGGTAGTCCGATCGGGATCGCCTACATCTGCCTTGGAGATGTCACATTCAGGACTCAGGTCCTTCAACTCGGGCAACATGGCGAGTTCGTCACGCAACTGTGATAGAAGCTCACTGCCCTCCTGAAGGTAGATAGCTGGCTCCAAATCCAGGTCTTCTTGACTGACTCTCATGCATCTGGCATATTCTTCTTCCAGCCTTCGGATGGGGGTGGATGGCCACGCACAGCTCGGGAAGTCCATTTCTTCGGCCTCCGGATCCGGGCATTCCTGAACTTCTGCATCCAGAGATTCCGGATCAAATTCCAGTTCTGCTTCACTAGGACTTGCTTCGATACTCTCCGACACACTTGCTTTCAGTATGGTCACTTCCGTGATTTCCTGGACCACGTCTGTCTGAGTGCCGACGTCCATCAGCTCCGTCGTTTGCGTAGCCACATTGCATACAACTCTGATCGGAAGTTCCATAGTCGTCTGGCGAAACTGCTTGGGCGGGTCTTGTAGCTGGACAATTCTAGCCGCAGTTGCTCCTGGACGGGGTCGTAACATGATCTTGGAAGGCCATTCGTATTGGGGCGTGGAGACAGCCGGGGGTTCCTGTTCCTGTCTGAGTTCATCAAGCTCGCGCTCGCGTTTCCTCATTTCAGGGGACGGGGTACTCTCATAAATGAGTTGCTTCCACTCCTTGTACTTCTGGCATCCTGGGCGAACGAATCGTCCGGACTGGGGAAAGTTTCCAAACTCTACTATTCTCGCAAGCGGGGTTCGAGTGTCAATCCACACCATTTGTTCTGAAATATTGACCACTTTGACTGCAGTAGCTCCTGATTGTGCCGTGTAGATGATTTGAGTCACCCAGCGATCTCCTCGTCCTGCCCAGACTACATCTTGCTGGGGGCTGCTTTGGCCATATTCAATACGAACCATCGCATGTTCCCCCGGGCGTAGATAGAGACTGCGCGTGGACAACACAGGTATGTCTAACCCCAAGTGTTGGCGCGACAACCCTCCACTTATCAGGATGGTTTCCTCGTCCGGGAGTTGGACGAGTCCTTCGCGCACACATAATCGAACTCCAGCGGCGTACATGAAGTTCATTCCCAGAAGTACTTCCACATCTTCGCCAATGTTCGTCACCCAGACATTCATGACGTAAACTACTCGCACTCCAAGCGTGATCTTGACTCTCGCACTCGCAGTGATATACGTCGGGACTCCTCCTAGGCCGGACACCTTGATAGGTTCTGGTAACATCTGGAGCTTCAGCTTGAGCCTACGCGCAAGGTTCAAACTGACCATACTTCCAGACGCACCAGTGTCCAGCAGGATCTGTACCCGAAGATCATTCACTGCTCCATGTACTGATGCAACATCGCGACTGCCTTCTTGTTCGTGATTTGCCCACCAACCGTAACGCTGACCAGGACCTAACTCGATCTCGGTCGGAGCGTCTTGGTCGTTCGATCTTGGAGGGGTCCGTTCAGGGTCACATCCCCCAGACTCAGCGGTATCATCTCGAATAGAAGTCATGGATTGTTGGTTATCGTTCATCTTCTTTCTCAGCTCTGGTCCGACATACACTAAGACACACAATCGTTGGGGATTCTTCAGCCCGACGCGTTCTGGACCCCTGTCCAGCGGGCTTACTCGTTTAACGACTTCCCTTGATTGGCCTCTCCACCCAACAATTTCTTGAGGATGTGAGGGGGCAGGTCTTTTAGCATGCCTTGACGAGCGAGAGTCTTCACAGCTTGAAGGGCTTCATGATCTGCACACTGACCGTCGTGGAAATCTCCACAATCCTTGCACGGAGGGACTCTGCACGCATGTGTCGGGTGTCCTGTCCGTTTGCATTTGTCGCACTTCATATCTCTCCATCAGTTCTCTTCTTTATGGCCGAACTTGCTGCACTTCTCACAGAACTCGTTCTTGTTCGGGTTATCCGACCGAGGGGACTGCCAACCAGGGCGAGGCGACTGCCAACCTGGGCGAGGATCCGCCTGTGGGGGCGGTCTCCACCCCGAATGCTCCATCACACGAAACACTGCCTTGCGGATGTCTTGTTCCGTTGTCACTTCCTGGGTAGGCACACTTCGAGTTGGCACTTCGGCGCTAGCGACTTCTGACTTGTTTCGTCCTGAACTCCGGGGTTCCGGGGGTGCTTCATCTGAATCATCTTCTTCATCTTCAAAACGTACGCGCCCCTCGACTTCGCCTTCGGATTCTCCACCGCTTAAACCAATGTACGCTCGACCTTGTCGTCCAGGCTTGAAACGTCTGGGCGGGATGTTATCCGCCCTGAAATCTCTCGTCCGGTGCGGTGGGGTGTCATACCCTCCGTCTAGACCCAGGTCTTCATCCTGTTGCAGGACGTACTCGAGGTCGTCCAAGTTGTGGAATCTCGTATTGCGCAAGATGGCCTTGAGTTGCTGGTCTGTCAGATTCTTGATGAAACGCTTGATGTGGTGAGCGGACTCCTTCTTGCCCTTCTTAAAGCGAATGCCAGCCTTGACTGCAGCCTCGTTCAGCCTGTAGAAGAACTCCATGGCGCCCTCGTTCGACTTCTGACGCAAAGTGTAATATCGTTCAGACTCGGACGTCCGGGCCATCAAATACTTGCGCTTAAACTCTCCCGAAAGTCTTCTCCAGTTGCTCTGCACATGCTTGGAAAGTTGGCCACGCCAATTCCGTACAGCCGAGGACATCTTCATCTTGAGCTCACTGATCTTCATCTTGACTGTCCAGCCACCCTGAACTGACATGTTGACAAAACGCTCCCACCAACTCCGACGATCTCCCATGGAGGCCTTCTCGTCGAACTTCTCCAACGTACTGGAGGAGACATACGGGCGGAGTGTCAATAGGGTTCCACCAACCTTAGTCGCGTCCGAGGCGTCTACGCCTGTCGACAGGTCTTCATCCAGACTGTCCTCAGAGTCGCTCGAGCTTGAGTCTGAACTCGAACTCGAGCTGGAGCCGGAGCTCGAACTGGGGCCAGATGGGGGACCACGTTTGGACTTCTTTGGGGGAGGAGGCTTCTTGTCCGGCTTCCTCGACCCCGATTGACGCTCTGACTTCACATTCTTCTTGGTGTCAGCCTTGGGCGTCTCCGTCCGGGTCCTCTGTGGCACGTTCGTCTTGATCGTAGCAGCATTCACGTCAGTCTTTCTTGGGGCTGGCACACTTCCAGCACGACGCGTGATCGAGGGGTCTGGTAACGCCCCTCTGATTTGCGCCAACAGTCGTTCGACTGTGTTCCTCGAGTCAGCTCCGGCTTGATTACTGCTAGTGACCTCTTCCATGTTTACGCCACTCGTCCCAGCTGCTCTTTCAGAGCCAGTCCTTTCGGTCTTGACTTGTGTCACTGGGTTGGATGATGGTGGTGTTACGTGACTTACTTGTCCTGGAATAGAGCTTGCTTGAAGATTCCGAATCTGCTCAGCCTGATATCGCTGCATATTCCTTGCAGTCACTCGTTCATCTTCTAGACGTTGCTCAAAGGCAGCTTGCTGTTCATCCAGACTCTTCTGGGCTTGTTGAAGCCAGGCAGCTTGCTCAGCTTCCCGTCTCGCATCCACTTCTGCTTGCTGTTGTTGCAAGAGCTGTATCGCCACCGCTTCCACACGCTCCCTTTCGGCATTGGCTGCCTGGAGACATGCTGACTGAATAGCAGCCGCTACATCTTCCTTTTGGGAAACAGCTTCAGCGTGTTCAGCAGAGAGTCCAGTCAGACGGCGCTCAGCCTCCTGCGCTCGCAGCTCCGCTTCACGGGCACGTGTTCCAGCTTCTGCAAGTACTTGCTGGAAGTTCACTTCTGGCTGGCTCGCCAACTTCTGGACTGCAAGTTGTTCGGTCAGCTTCGCCAGTTCTTCACGGACTTGCTGTGCCTCACGTAATGCGCTTACAGCGGCTTCAGCCACTCCAGTCGACACCGACTATCCAGACCTTTCCGAACGATGTGAGTGTCTGGAATAACTCGAGTGTCGTGATGAGGATCTCTTCCTTGACGTTTTCTTGGACGAGCTACGTCGGCTTCGAGAACTCCGATGCTGACGACTCCGGTCGGAATCCGATTCAGATTCACTAGACGAGTGTCTCCGGTTGGAGATCCTGCGTCTTCTCGACTCAGGTGTCGCACTGATCTTTGTACTCACTGCAACTTCAGGTTCTGTCATGACAACGTCATCTTGATCCGGCAGGATCCTCCGTTCTGGAGTGATCGTTTGACGGGTCAAGTAATATCCCAGATCTCCACTTCCAAGTGCGCTTGAACTAGCGGTCCTGGCAGACATCACCATTGGGCCATAAACAGCGAGTGGCATATGCGCCCCTCCACCAGACTCTAATGACGTCGAAGAGGACCCCGGTGAACTGTTCCTGGATATGAGAGACTCTGACGTCGTACCACGGGCAGACCCATCGGTGGTGCCAACCAAGCTCGGGACAGGGTCCGATATTGGCACCATGGATAGATCTTCCTGGTCGGACGTCACAGTTGACGGGAGCTCAGATGGCAAAGATGCGAGCGGATCTTCCGGCCGAGGTGGTCGATGTTGTTGACGCTTCGACGGTGGTTCTCCAGCTGAAGAGCTAGTCGCACTTCGAGCCGGGCGAAGACCAGTCAGGTGTTAACGTAGAACATAACTTCGACCAAGAAGGTTGATCTCATAATCATTCATCAGTAAATCCCCATCTTGATCCTCTGCATGGTAATCCAGGAAAGGTGTTTCTTCCACTTCGGCCTCTCGTTCGATCGCAGGAGTAACCTTGAGTGTGGCTCCGACACAAAGTGTCCGCCATTCCGTCAACTCAGCAGCCAAAAGACGTTGAAGGTCTCCAACCAGACTTCGTACGAGGTCCGCCGTGATCTTGGACGCACGCGTCCTGAACCACACTGGGACCAGATTGTCAAAGTGGAAATTAGCCTCGAAAAGCAACGTTTACAGAACAGCAATGCACTCTCGGGGTGAGAAGATGCTGACTGGGATCTCGGCCGCAACCACATCTTGAGCAGTAGCCAAATCACGTCGATCCAGATTGAGCTCGACCACACAAGCCTGGATGGCATCATCCAAGGTTGCGCGGGCAGCCATGTACTTGGACGTCGCGAGCGTAGCTGCAAGCCACGGCAGAGAGTCAGGCCGAGAACTTGGCCAGTCATACTGTACTGCGGGAGGGAGGACTCGTTCAGAACGAACTTGTTCCCACCGGGAAACTTGTTTCGCCACATATGCCTTAGCCAAATCATCACTCAGTCGTTGTGAACTCTGGGCCACAGCCCCTTGCACTGTCGTCGAGAGTTGTACACTCGACGGGGCCTTCTCTTCCAGGAGTGCTAATGCTTCTATGTCTTCGCCAGACACGTCCTCCCGGACTGTTGGCAGGGGCACATCTTGAGCGGGTGCCCGCACGCTCACATCTTACTCAGGTAAAGGGGAATCCGAAACTCGACCCTCCACCTGGGAATCTTCCACGTCGACGTCTCCCACAGACGCCACTTCGGGTTCACCCAAACCGGGTTCACCCTGACCGGTCTCCAACTCGCCTCCAGCGCTCCCCTCCGTCGACACTTGGTGCGCGTCGTCTTGGACGGGTGGCTCTACAGCCGGCTGATCTTGACTCGAAGACCGCTTCTTCTCCTCACGGGCTGCCTTGCGCTTTGCAGCACCCGCCTTCCGAGCCGTCCGGACAACTTCCTCCAGACTCGCGTGCTCCTCGGGCGGCAGCCCCTCCGCACGTCGTGAACTTTGCGTAGCTTCTTCGCGTTCGCGACCCTCACGACCGGCGTCTCGCATGTCCTTCTTGCTTTTAGCCATAAGAACTAGTTTAGTGGGTTAGTGCGCTTCCTCGTAGTAAACCAATACAAAATATACAAGCAACTTCGCGGTGAAATCCCTGGTTCGAATCCGGGCACGCGTACCAGCTGTGGCGAGGCGGGTGAACGCCTTTTAACCGCCCAGGTGTACAGTGCTGTGCTCCAGACTCTGGAAGGTACTTCCGGTTGGGAAGCCCTCCACTGGGAACTCCTGAACGTAAACGTCCAGGTGACGTGTGCTTCTTGTGGTAACCCCTCTAGGTTCGTTTGTCTTCGAACCGAGAGATGCACCGCGGAGATTAGTTGTTTTGTATACCAATATCGATCTTTGGAGAAGAGCGTAACGTCACCACCTTGGACGTAGCTCCAACAGCCAAGATAACCAAAATCAATACAGAGTTATACACACAAATATACAACCGTTCTTATTCTTAGACCCTTGAACGGTGGGTCGTACACCAGTCAACTTTAGCTGCACTTCCAGGACACTGGTCTGTCCCGGTCAGCTTTTACAAACGCGCACCACCCTTGAAGTACTAGGGATAGTTCAATACAATCTCACTACCTATCACACAAGATGTCCTTCGATCACGATCCTGAATGGGACTTTCTTCCACTCTTTTCAGGATGTATATGGGATATGAAATGTAGGATCGCCTAAACGCACACTACAATTGGAATATGAAATAGGGCAGATTTACCACGGGCTCCACACCCGCTACTTACCCTAATTTGGACTTGGAGTTTTGGGGGTGGAGTCCACACCTCTGGATGTCCTTCTACAGAGGGCCTTTCGCCTTCAGCACTTGATCGGGGCCGCCGGTATTTGTCCGGCCGAAGCTGTCCGAGCGCTTGCGGGGTACACGGATAATTGAACTCTGTTTGGTTTTATCTTTTGTGGCTATCTTCCTGCAATAGACACACATTCAGCTTTTGACTTACTTTTAGTATACCATGAGGGGGGCGTCATCATCTTAGGCATCCTTGATCTCATTGTGATGTCGTGGGTACAGGCGTAGGACTTCAATGTTCCACGGAGTCTTCCTGGAATCTGGTTGGTCGTCTTGGTTGGTCGGATATCACTTGGCTTGATTATACCTTGATCCTCTCGTCCAGGGTGTCCGTTGTTCTTCGGTGTTCTTCGGTGTTCTTCGGTGTTCTTCGGTGTTCTTCGACACGTCCAGTCATGTCAGGACGGGTGACACCCAGTCTAATGTAGACTGGGGTACTTAATCCCTCCTGTAGGCTTGACCAGTCGTCCGGTAGTTGGTGCGTCCAGACTCATTACGTCCAGAGCACTCAACCCGATCCATGGCTGGACGTAAAACGCCGCGTCCCGAGAATATCACCATGTCCCACAATTCCATACATACTGCTGCATTGGCTTTTCAACCAATCACCACGTTCTACAGTGAAAATCTTGATTCCCATCGTGTCAGACGCCTTATCCAGGAATTCAACGTCGCTTTCCGGAAGTACTTCGACTTCCTCATCTGGCTGTGGAGAATCCAAAACTCCATCCACAACCAGGGATACTTCGTTTGAAGAACCTTCCAGTCTCCGAGCGGGATCTTCCAAAATCTTGACCTCATCTTCGGGCATTCCCAAAGCCGGTGTCTCGAGCTCTTCTTCTCCCGCGATTACGCTGACCATGTCGTCCGGCGGATCTCCGTCTGGACCGTCGTCCAAAAGTACTTGGTGCGCATCTTGGACGTCCAGTCCGGACGACGATTGTTCTTCAGCCGCGGCCAGCTTCTTCTTCTCTTCGGCTGCCTTACGCTTCGCAGCGTTGGCCTTCCGAGCCTCGCGCTTGGCTTCGTCCAAGCTCTTGGTCTCTTCAGGCGGCAGCCCTTGTACTCGGCGCGAAGCCCGCGACGCCGAACCGCGCCCCGCCTCTTCGCGCTCACCTTCTTGCATGCTACTTCTCCGAACCATAACCACAGTTAGGAAGTAAGTCAACAATCAGCACCCTAAAATCAATCCAATATAACAACTCGGTGGAATCACTAGGCAACCAAATCCGGGCACGCGCACCAGCTGTGGCGAAGTCGGTGACAACTTTTTGCCGCCCAGGTGTATAGTGCTCTCATGCTACCCTCTATGGGACCTGTTCCCCCTCCAAAAGTAGAACTTCCAGGAGGAGAACAGGCGGGTATACCTCCAAACGAGAAACCTCGTTTGGAGTTGGCGTGTGTACCTTGCGTAATCCCCTTCTTGGGCCGTTTATCTTCGGCGGACCGGATTCCACCTAGTGAGTTGTTAATATATGGGTATAGAAAATATAAGAGTACTGAGCGTGGACGTATCTCCGAACGACGCTCGTACAGTTAGTGAGAAGTAGTGATCTACCAACCAGATCCACTCCCAGAGTAGAGATAACCAATCCCAAATATACAGAATACAAATACAAAAAACTACCCGTCACTTATTCTTTTGGACCCTCGGACGGTGGGTCAACACCCCAGTCAAATAGGGTTATCCGCTTGGAAGGCACTGGTCAACCTCCAAACGAACCCTTACCAATAATCTTCTCTTCGACTCACGCACCACCTCCGTTTGGAGGGAAATAGACAGACCTAATACACAGTCCTATCACACAGTAATCTATCAAAAATTCCAGGGGCCGATCACTAACAAACCTCCTAGACTGCAGTTAATATGGAATGGATAAAGCTCCTCTGCGAAAGAGTGTACTTCCCAACTAATAAAATGGAATAGCAACGGATCACTCCCGGTGTGCGAGCCCGGGTCCCCGTCCTAAATGTGACTTGACCTTTTTTGGGTGAGAATCCCCACACGTCCCCTGGCACGGTCGGTGTGTCTGGAAGTTGACGGTCGGGCAGGCAGACCTCCGGGGGCGGTCACTAAAAAACGCGGTAGGCTGGTGTCCTTTGGTCCCAGGCGATATTCGCCTCGCTCCCGTGCTCGGAATTACGATGCACTTGCGGGTCTTGAGGCAAAACGGATTCTGTTATTAATGGTTATCTTGGTTTCTCTCTCTCTTTCTTTTCTCTTGGCTAGAAGATTTCTGCTAGATTTCTGCTTGCGTTCTTGGCGTCGATCTTCGACACACACTCTTCTTTTATCTTGATCTTTGTATGGGGCGCGTCCCAGCTTCAACCTTGGCGCGCGTAATCGTCCTACGCGTCGGGTCCGCATCCTCGCACGTGGGTGTGACTCAGTGGGTGACAGTGGTACATAAGTACCGCCCTTCGCTCCGGACATATCTTGAGATCTGACTTGACTTGGACTTTGTATGGTGACTCATCTTGGAGCATCACCCTCTTCGTGAGTTCGTTCTGTGACGTCTCCTCTTGGACATCACGTCACAGTTTGACTCTTGGACAACTTCCTCTCGGACTTCTTGCTTCTTGGACATATTCCTTCTTTTGGACTTCTTGACTCTCTTGACTTCCCGAACTTCTTGACTCTTGGACACTTTGGCTCTTGGACTCGTGGATACCTGACTCCTGCTTCCCTTGGACTCCGGACTCACTTCACAGCTGACTCTTGGACTTCCCGCTGACTCGACTCTTGGACTCCCCCAATACCGACTCTTGGATGTTCGCTTGCACTCCGACTCTGGGACTCCTTGATCACATGTCGTCCGGAGGTCACTTGTTCTCTGGGTCCCATTATAGCATACGCAGCTTCCCAGATCCGAGCGCGCGGGACTTGGCAATTTTGGTTCAGTCACTTCGTGTCACACCACACATCTATCTCCGTTGGGCAGAAATGAGCAAATCACAGGGCTCCACGTGAAGGTCCCGTCGTTCTCCAGGATGGAGCGTCTAATCTAGTCTATTTATGCACTTGGTGCAAGTGCTGAATTTGCGATGTTGATCTTGATTTCTACAGGCGTCTTTGGTATTTCCGCGGCTCTTGACGGAAGAAAACCCAGAGACAACCCGACGATGGCGGTGACTCGCGGTTCCCCACCTGGAGCCAGTACTCCGTTTTATAGTTGAAATTGTTGTCCTTCTTGAACTGGATTTTGGAATAGTCCCCGTCTCATTCGGCAACGGTATACTAATTCGGTGGTGACGGTTTACAATCATCCCAGTTCCCACGTACGCTGTCGTCAATGAACTGCGCGATACCGTCGTGTCCAGCGCTTGGAGCAGGAGATCCACGTTATCCGGGATCTTTGTCGTTCATCGGAAGCCAGCCGAAGACAACATTGCGATGCGTTTTCACCCTTTCAAATTAATGCGTGACAGTGTATGCACTCCGTCGTCATAGATACAATTGTGTGTCGGGGAAGGTGTTCTTGATAATCTTTTATCGAACCTAGCGCACACAGTTTTGTGCCGCCTCTTCGAGACCGTCGAGCGGTAGGCTGCGCATTATTAGCCTCGCGAACGCGCTGCTGCACTGACAACCAATATTGCACGTTGACTTGCGACCTGGGCGGTGTGGTGAGATCGGGCCACCTGGCGTGCTTCGGGTGACATTTGCTGGCGTTGAGCTGCCATTCTCGCTGCATTATGTATGCGTTTAGTGCGGGATTGCTCCGGACGTATCGCAGGGCGATGATGAAGTATCCATCTACTAATAGACTTGCGTTTATTTGCCTTGCGTCTTTTGCGGGCATCGCGACTTTCAATCTTGTCGGTGTTGAATATGCATCGTTAATGTCATCTATACTCCTAACGTTTCTTTTTGGCATGCTCAAATACTGAATATGTTTTAACAAATATTGGTTAGCATATTTTATCGAGAAAATTAACGTTGGCAAGCCAAACTAAAATTTAGGATATTTTTAAAGTTCAATTAAGCACCTGTGAGCAATTCGGTGTGCCACGGACATAGCAAATTCCAAAATGAGCTTCTCAAACGGAGGTGAACAATTTTAATTTTTAGACATTAAGCTACAGTACGTCTTGTCGCTAAGACAACCTTCAAACGAGGCTGCAACTTCTTGCTCGAGACACTCGACGTGAAGCTTCAGAGCGTCGTACATCGCATTCAACAGTTCGTAGTTATTGTTTAGCTCCGCGTACGCATCCGCAGCAGCTTGTGCTTCTCATAATGATCGTGCATATGGGCCGCGTAGAAATGGGCAGTCTCCACGATAATGGCGGAGTCATGCGAGGCGTTCGAAGCTAAATGTTTTTCTTGCTCTTATGAGCGCGATGAAACTCCTGAGCAGCAGTTGGTCTCATGCAGGTCTTCCCCGATCGGAGGTGTACAGTCATGTTGCGAGCACATTAGAAATGACAGATACATATGGCAACCTGTTATTAAAGTAACGATGCAGCGGAAGGAGTATGCACACTTATAGCATGTCTCACTAAATCATATAAATTATACACTGAGCAAATCACTATTACGTTTTGTATCACATTGCACTATCAGTTTCCAAACTTGATGGAGCCGATCCAAAGGTGTAATTTTCGTATTTGCGTCCACCACCTCACAGTCTATGCTGTCATACTGATGTATCGATTTCTATTCAAATAGTTTTGGATGATATATACATGTACCTATATCTTTTACACACCGGTGTTGTCCTCAAGAGTATATACAGCTCATGGGGGATTGGTAGTGCGATTGAGCGCGGCTGAAGACAATGTCCCCGTACGTACCCGACTCCCTAATAATGGCATAAATACATGTACGTGCACAGATACGTATAGGATACGTACACGAAAATTTATACACGTATGCACGCAGGCACGTACGTGGATACGCACACGGATATGTACGTTCGTACGCATATCCACCTTTAAGTGACTGACAGCATGACTCGATTATCAAGTAGTATAGGCGCCATCGCTTGTACAGGAGAATCACGTGTCAATAGTGTGGGCATATATACAGTAGGCGCAATATCTCTAGCACTAACACGTCCACGGTCTGTAGGTATGGCTGCACCACGGAGTTCACCCTTACAACATATATTTGCACCAAGAATACAACGCCGTCGTATGAGTGGACTTCGTAGACGTCTCGCCCACACTTCTTCACCCAGTGGCGCTCAAGCGTATAGTTGTTAGTATCATGAACGATTCCCTAACATAATGCAGCTCCGTAACTTACACAGCTTATTACATTTTGTTAAATTGTATCTCGCCCAGAGGTACTGATATGCGATATATATATAATACAATCAAAAGGTTTAAAACGCGTAACACACTCACAGACGTCGAATTTATTATTATAGATGTCACTCCATGACGTCACTGTTAGACAAATAATACATAGCACAAATGATTAGAAGCCTTCCGAAAACTGAAGCACGGTGCCGCGCGTGCTTCAGTTTTCAGATTACTCCAAGCTGTACAGGTACCATACCTAGAAAATTCCAACTGGGTTGGACCGCTTCCAACCAAAACCGGTCTAACAACGGTATAAGGTTTTTTATTAAGCTAACAGTTAACCTCACGATCGCCGATCGGATTCTCGGCCAACAGTCCAGAAGCTTCCAGGTTAGTGCGGCGAGTCGTGTAATGCTGCTTGTGCTGACTATGTTGGTGTTGTCTCTGCGTGAACACAGGCGCTGCTGGCTGCTGGAAGTTGTGGCTCCCATGCTGGGTCGTGTGTGCTGCTGGGGCGTGCGTGCTGCTGGGCCGTGTGTGCTGCTGGGACGTGTGTGCTGCTGGACCGTGTGTGCTGCTGGGCCGTTCTGCTGCTGGGCCGTGTGCTGCTGGGCCGTGTGCTGCTGGGTTGTGTGTGCTGGGCTGTGTGTGCTGGGTCGTGTGCTGGGTCGTGTGTGCTGGGTCGTGTGCTGGGTCGTGTGCTGCTGGGTCGTGTGCGCTGGACCCTGGATCGTGTGCCCTACTGGCGCGTGCGTTGGTTTGCGCCTGTGGGCTGGCTGAATATTGTTTTTGCTGTATCCAATGCGACTTACCCGCGCCCATGGAGCTCGTGAGGTTGAGCACCAGGCCTTCGGGCCTGGAGGATCGGGTTCAAACCCCGGCATGGGCATAAATATGATTTGTTTTTGCTTTTGTTTTTAGACAGTTCGGCTACGCGAGTACATGCTATTCCTATTGTACGTATTGCATATATTATTGACCTTTTAGTGTGTTGCGTGTGCATTTAGGTAAAACGCAGGAATGGCGGAAGGGCGGAATTGGGCGTCGGGTCGACGACTTCGCCTTCGTAGTAGCGCTTACGAAACTGGTCAAGGAGGACGGAAAGATGGCCTGTTTTGTGGAGCGCCCGCATAACTTTGACGACCGAGCCAACGGCTGTAGCCTGTGAGCCTTGGGCAGCCAAGTATTCAAGGGTCTTCTGCTCGGCTTCGACTCCAAGTGCGTGAACCTCCGCCTTGTACGCTGGCGAGGCCGGATCCAGCTTATACCCTGAAGGTAAGCAGAGCATCATGAACGCAACGGCGTGCCGTGACTCGTGAAGGGTAGCTTTGCTAACTGTTGTTGATTCGTACATACGTGGTACAGCAGTGAACCACTCGAACCACACCGTCGACAGCGCTTTTGAGGCCCGCTTGCGTGCACGCTTTGACTGCGGCTGCTCGAGTTCTTGGTGCTGCTGGTCGGTAGTGTTTGTTTGCTTGTCAATAGATTCTGTGTTCGCCCCCAAAGCTGCCATCTTCTCTTCTTCGCGCGTTTGACGGAGAAGCAGCTCGTCGAGCTGCTGCGACAGCCTTTCAAGAACACGGATCAAGTTTTGAGAGGACTCGGCCGCTGTTTCGTGTTTCTTTTCTGCAGGTGGATTGAATGCAGCTCGGAGGGTGATCGACCATGCCAACAGCTCGGAGGCCTGTATGTTGAGGACACCAAGGGCTTCATGAATGCGGCGAACGTACGGGCTGTCCAAGCGATGGCGTTCCATCTCGGGAAAGTGCAGGATCAAGGTCGCCATCAAGACTTCGAGCACCTGGGGGTCCAAGTTCCAAGACAGTGTCGGGAAACCAGTGACAGCAGCGAAGAGGAGCTCCTGCAGCTTTTCGACGCGCGTCCGGACAACGCCGTCCAGGGAAGAAAGGTCTGGAAGACGGGCGCCAGCTTGCGGGTTCCATCCGCTCAACTGACGCGCAACTTGTTGATCCTCGTGTGTTGTGTTCAGCATGTAGGAAAACGCTTTGCTCACGCGCGACATATTCCAGCCCCGCGTTCAACAACCCAGTTAGGACTAATACGACTGTCGGCGTTGACGTGCATGGCCCCACCTCGTCGGAAGGAGTGCGAGGTGAGTCCTTCGTGAGTCCACTCTCCTTTGCTGCTGGCAGTCCACTAACCATGACTAATAGTCTATTGATATAAGCTTGAGCACCAGGGGCGGAGTTGGCTTGACGTGGCTGTGACGTCTTGCATGTAGGCTCTTCTTCGAGCTCACGGTCCAGCTGCGCAGTCAGGCCCAGCCCGTCATCATCATCTTGACCTTCGGATGCGGACAGCACAGGTACGGCAGCAAATTGCGGGAAGATGCGAGTTCCTGGAGCAGGTTGAAGGGCGAGAGCGACAGCAAGCACGTGTAGCGGGCATATGAAGGGGTCGTTAGGATCTTTAAACAAGGAGATACCCTGTTGCGAGGCAGTCTTCACACGTTTAAAGCGGAGAAATATCATACCGCCTAGCATATACATACAGAGTTGTCAGCTTTAATCTTATGGATTAATCAATACAAACGAAATAGAAACCTTGCAAGCTTCCTACCTGGGTATACACACAGCTGAGCTTTTTCCAATTGTTCAGCCTCAGAACCACGGACGTAGAGGTACCACATCAATGCCACTAGCGCCGCATCCAGGTAGTCGGAGTTGGCGGAAGCGTGCGTGTAGAGAGCCGAGATGATAGCATTTATATCCTTTTTAGTACATGGTGGCGCTTGTTTCGTGACACCTTGCTCCGGCCTCTTTTCGCAGTACCGATCTAGAGTTGATAGCATCTTTTGTAGCTTCTTAGAGACACATTGGCTCTGCTGCGGGTACAGATCCACCAGCCAGTTCTTCACATTGCCAAAGTAAGATAGAACAGTATTCTTGGACAGAGCTACTCCTTGCCTTCCTACTTTTTTTTTACTAAAAACCATCCATACTTGTCCAGAATGACAAACAAACTTTTACCTGTGCTGTCCTTAGAAATACGATCATGCACTTCTTTGAGCGTCACATCCTTCTTCACGAGGAAGTCTTCGAAGGACTTCACAGCCGTCGCTCGGCTTCGCTGGCTGTTCGCAGGAACTAGCGATGCCACTGACATGCCTGTGTGTGTCTGAACGCAGAATGGCGTCGCAGATGAGCTAGCGGGGGTTGGAAACCTATGAATATTTATTCAATTTGTATTTCACTTGTTCTTTGTATGGCATACTCAATATCAAATCACGTTTCCAACCAGATATTGTTGGAATTGTCAGATCAGCGGTTGGCAGTCCTTCTCTCGATTCAATTGGTCAAACGTTTAACCAACGACAGTACCCATTGGTTGAAAATCCTAAGAATCGCGGATGACATGTTCCTATTGGCTGGAAGCACAATACAAACCTGAAGGTATTTTTCTGGAGTTAGAATCGCAGCGATATGCTACCATACAAGCTACTCAAGACCCCCTACTCGGAGCGTTACCGCAAGCTGACATCTACACGGCCTCAGCGATACAAACAGCGGCCACTACCATGGAACAGCGAGCTCGGCATAGTAAGATTTCTCACTATGTTGGTTTGACTTGCTGCAGACTTGTGCTGTATGTTGCCTAACAAATCTGATTGAAGCTTCTTTTCTATTGTATATATCGTAGAGAGTGTGTCGAACGAATCAGTGACGACGAGAGCGTTTGAATAAATGTGTTTGCAGTGTATTTTAGGTGTTATCTTCATCGTTATTTGGATCCATATTTTGTGCTGGTCAGAATGAGTTTGCGATAACGGTAAGCCTTCGGGCATCGAAACTCTATTGGCACTTACTGAGGTGTACAATAGCATTACGGCGTGGCGTGTGGAACTTATTTGACTACGTAATGCGTACGAATGAATTCCAGACGGTAACAGACTAGCAAAAGAAGCACCATAACTTATATTGTATTCGTTCCGAGTAAACGATCATGGGTACCTAGCTGCATTAGCAAGCTCCTACAAAAGGCGCGCACACCGCTCGACCGTCATGCGAATCTACAGCTCTGCGACTTAAGCCGCGTGAGATTATGTGCAGGTTTCCCAGTAGGTCCCCAATCTACTTGAACATCCAGCCCCCCCCCCCCCCCCCCCCCGTAAAAAATGCTCTGTTGAAGCAGCGAGCCGTAGTTGTACTTCAAGCCAGTTTAAGTAGCCAATAATGATCGGCGAGTTGGTGTGCGAGATGACGTGGGTCTGTGTGATTAATTCGGGTTTTGAGAAGTAGCAGGTACCATAGCAGGTTGTTCCGGCGTTGAAGACCTGGTCCTGTCATTTGCCGACAGTGCCGCAATAGACTCCCGATCAGGTACACATATCGACGGAAGATATGGCCTGCGGACAAAAATGCAACATTTGGTACAAGCACAGACCAGAACGGGCATTATTCATACGTTGGCTGCTGATTGGATAAAATAGTCGACCAGGTGCTACCGTATTATGGTATTATGGCTGTGGGCTTATAATAGTCTAAAAAAAGTAAATGCTTTATTTTTTTTAAAGTTCAGCATACTGCATTGCTTTGTTAAAACTTTTACGAACTGTTTCAAAAGCCTCCCAAACTTTAATCATCCGCATCACCATAGCCTTTCGCTTTTGCTCGGCCGTAGCATTCTCGGGAGCATCCTCTGCCAGCCACGCTGTTCGCAGCATCGATTTAATCGGACCCATCACTCCGACATCAAGTGGCTGGCAGACGGATGTCGTTTTTTTTTTTTGGGGGGGGGGGGGGGGGGGCTCCAGCTTGCACCTTAGTTCGTCCTCCACGATCGCCTCGCTCGCTTTTGAGATGTGGCATTCTAAATTATCCACTAAAAGCACAGAGGGTCATTCTAAGTCCAACACTAGCAATTTGCGTAGATAATGGTGCCAAATTCGTTCATCCATCCACGCATTTTCCTGCACACAATATAAGTGGCCTAAACACAAATTCGTATCAGTATACATGTTAAAACAATAGTAAAATGAGCCTAAATTTACCCTTGGGATACGTGGACAGCTCATTCTGCTCAATTTTACCGTTGGGCACTGCTTTCAAAATAAAAAGAATCGGCAGTTTTTTTCCTAAACAAGAAATTGCGGCAAAAAAATAATAAAAGCAATCACGGTTAGAATATATACAAAAAAAGAAAACACACATTAAAACTTACCATCAGCACGAATTGTTAACAATGCAGTGAGACGAGCTGAGTGCTTGGAGATCGCCGGAATTTTTGCCGACTTTCCTTTTTCCGCCCAAATTTTAGTCGGAGGCATTTCGTAAAGTACCCCAGTCTCGTCAGCGTTGTAAATGCGACGAGCGTCGTAGGTTCCGTAAGTTTTCCAAAACTTGCTGCTAAATTCATCGCGAATTTTGAACAGCGCAGGCGAGGAGAGCTGATAAATCAACAAATAATATCAACAACAAATATAATACATGAGATTTCGAAAACAAAAAATAAAATACGTGAGATTTCCATAACAACAACAAAAAATCAAATCACATCTCAGCAGCAGTGATAGATAACACCAATTTACCGAAGCGTTGTGAGGGGTGGGGAGGGAAAAGCCGTGTCGAAGCGCAAACCGCTGTAGTAACTTGATTAACGCATTGTATGGAGACATATTGCGTGTCATGTATTCTTCGAGCCACTCCGCATGCTCGATCTTGATGAACTGAATCATATTTACAGTACAGAAGACCTTCCAAATAATAATTAGCCGTTGTTAGACGCAAAGAAACAAGTAATTTTAATAAATAATACATTTTCGCTGCGACGCCTATCTTTCATATAAGGCCCGTTCTTATTTTCCCAGTCCCACGTCCCGGGACGTCATTCTGTATTTCTATTGGCTGATGGGTTGGTGCATAGGAGTGGACACCGTCCCAAAACCGTCCCGCTCCCAAGTTTTATTCGCGCCGCCGGGAGCTGGGACGGTTGGTGTGCACAGCGCACTCTAGCGAGCAAGCTCGACCGCATTGAGCGGGCAATGGAAGAGTACATGGGGTGGGGCGCCAAAGCGCCATGGAGCGAGTGTAGGCGACTCAAAGCTACGCCCACGGCCCAAAATAAGGCCAGCTACCTGGCTGCTTTACGCAAAGCGCTTGCGGTGGCGCCAAATTCACTGGAGCTCACATGCCTGGAAATTATTATTAATAATGGGAGGCTATATAATATTTTACAGGTTGTGTGGCTGACATAAATATCCCAAGTTTTGGTTCTTATGTTGGGACTTTGGGACGAAATCCCGCCGGGACTCGTCCCGGGAACTTAAGAACGCGCCTAAGTGATGAGATCTGCAGCAAATGGGATGATTTCAGGTCGACCTGGTCGTGCCACCCGGCATTTTTCTGAACCTTCAAAAGCCAAAAGTTGCGCTTTATCATTCTCCCAGTTGCGAATAGTCCTGCGCGGGACATTGTGCAACTTCTCGGCAGCATAGGTAGACATAAAACTGAGGTCACTTAGCACTTCTCGCTTGAACTTATACGTATAGATTCTCCGGTGTTGGATACCGTCAATATTACCAACACCTTTTTCAGCTTTCGCATACTCAAATTCAGCTTTCGCATACTCAAAGTAGCAAGATAAAGAACAAAAACACAAATCTAGCTCTGGGTCAACACCTAAAATGCATGGTTTGAGCACAGGTCGTGGGAGGCGCCATCGCAGACAGCGCAACAGCGGGTTGCCGCGGGCCCCGGGCACCCGCTGATGCCACACTCCATCCTGCTGCCGGGAGTTTGCAAAGTGGAGATCACAGCGGCCACTGCTTTAAAACTCAGTCTGATTGGCTAAATATAGTATGAACAAAAACCATGAATTTCAACGTTTTTACACGAGAGTCGGTTTTATTAGGATTTGTAGTAGGCCATATATTCCGTCGAGATGTGTAGACCCGGCGCTGTCATTGGAGGTTCGGCGGTCGGCGTGTTTACCTCCGCGTGTTCCGATGCGGGATGTGGCGTTAATGATCTTATCGCTGCGATCGTTGTAGACTCGCTGGTCGGAGCCGTGGTTGCCGTGGAAGTAGGCCGCTGAGCAGCCGAAACACGCTGAACGTGCTGCTGGCCTTCGAAATAGCGCTCAACGAAATCGCGGGTGATCGGTCGCTGATCGCGTCGATCGCTTGTAGTGTTGCACGGGTCAGATCACGAGGCTTCTAGGCAAAGAGTCGAGAATACAGGATACGGCACGCTTCATCGTTCATGAAGCGTATTGTGCGCCGAGCGTGGGCAACACACAACGATCGGCACGCCTTGTACTTATTGCACATGTTCAGATCCATGCTAGCCAGGAAAAGAAAGAATGAATCACGGTGTTTGACAGTGATTTTGGTGGCGGAAACGTGCCGACCAACATAATATGTATGGGTTTCATTATGCGTGAGCGTACCTTGAATTCTAGTACAACTTGCTAAAGGTCAAACCGGCATACTTGTGGTAAATATATGACTTGTGGGGTTTACAGTGAGGACGGTACCTTCAATTTCAGTACAAGTTGGTGCAGGTCACACCGTCGTAATCGTGCGATACTAACTGTATATATATGGATTTACAGTGAGGGGCCATGTCTTAATTCTAATAGAATCTTTTAGAGGTATTAGCGGCAGAATTGTGCCAAGTACAAGATTTAAAACTTAAATTATTATGTTTTATAGTATAGGTTATCAGCATGAGGAACTGCACTTTAACAGGCTGCATGTTTGTACACGTGATAACGGCAGAATTGTGCTAAAAACAGGACAATAACATCAGGTATTACTGACATACCTGTGCTAAGTATGTAATATTGTACCGTCTTTGTTGTCTTCATCGTCCGTTCTCGAGGCTCGACCTAGGTCTCAACTTACTCTGCTAATTTGAATTTAGGCGATATCAAGGGTAATGTGATTGTATAAGGTTGTATGGGCCTGCCCAGAGGAGCAAGGAAACACGTATGCCAAAATAATATGCTGATGAGCGGAAACAACTGTGCAGTAAAAACTTGCTGAAGCGTGATTTCGGATGTCCTCTTGGTTGCGGTGGTACTCGCCTAAGGAATTCAAGGAAGCCACAACCACTCGTGCTAAAACTACGACTGATGGAAACGACACCTGACTTATACTTTCGCGGAGACGTTAAAACTGGTGTAATAGATGAGCGCACGGCACGCGCCACTGGCTAACGAATAGCATCCAAAGTGGATGCTCTGCTGATGAAGACGCAAACAGCAGAGCGGAATCCCACCCGGGGTCTTCAGCAGTAGTTCATTCCCAATACGTAGAGAGAACACTGATCGCATGAATCGGTTTATATCGACTAGAAGACATTATTGTAAGACCATAACGAAGGAAGATATCCTCCACGTGAAGATCGCGTACGACCACGCGAGCCTACTGGGGTACTGGAGTCATGGATAGTGCTGAAGGTGTCATTCAGCTAGCAAGAGAACTAGACAATCTGCCGTCTACCCACGAATGTTTTGTCGCAGTTGTAACGAGACTCGCGGACGTATGTATTCGGGAAATATCCCAGTTTCCGCCTGATCTATCCAGCGATGGTCCTGATCTAACCATTGCTGCCACACATGAAGAGAATACTAGAGGAAAGTATCGCCGCGCGGTTGATGTTCTCTACTTCTCTGTCCCACCAAAGTATGATGATTGCTTCTTCTGCGTCTAATATAATGTGAACAAAAAATTACAAAGCAAGTAGACCCTTATACGAAACATCAGGTGCTGCTGGTTTCGTAGATATTTGTTTGAGCTACGTAACGTCAGTTTTTGAGCAAATAACAGCAAGGTTGTCGCGCCGAGTCTGAAGGAAAATAGTTTTTTTTCGTAATTTCACTCCTAATTAGCGATATTAATCTGAATAAGTTTTACAGCAGCCTCCAATGGATTTGGGGATCGCATGGCTCAATACAAATCCTTTAAAACTGCCCTGAAGACGACGTTTTGAGCCCTTAATAAAGTGAGGTTTTATTGTCGGTTACGACGACGTGCGACCTATCAGAGAAACGTTATAGTCAATGAGGTTTCTTTTGAGTTTTACATACGAAATTAATTATCAAATCCTCAGAATTACGGCGACAAAAAAGACAGTTTATTGATTAAGAGTCTGCGATGTGAGCGCTATGTAGCCATTTTCAACAATCGTGCTTGTGGTGGTAAGAGAGGTTGGAAACCCGCCATAACCGCCGGGAAGCTTGCGAACACGAGGAAGTTTAAAGTTGTTACCTCCCTCGTCAATAATAATGCATTCCATCACTTTTTGTAAAGTGAGGAAGCATTTTTCTATAGTTTGATATGGAATACTATTAAATGCAGTTTGAACTGCATCGATGAGGCCGTCAATTTGGTTTGTCGGCTGGCGATACTGTACAGATTGGATATAATTGAATACACCCAAATCAAGTATGTAGCACATAGGCGAACGAGCAGGCTGACAAATCATTTTGATCTTCCACCGCCCTTCCTTCCCGGCCTCAACCACCTCGCCATGATCTTCTTCAACAGGGGGTCCGGCATTATCTTGCTGTACACGAATTACACGGTCCTTGCGCCTTTTATACGTAACAAAATAAGCGTTAATATGAAAATATTTGGTAAAATGGTTTGAAAAATACATACCGGGTCATTTTTCGCGGATTGCCAGGAAAACCTTTTTCTTTAGCAATTCCACGAACATTTTTCTTGACATGCTGATATTTTTCGTGATCGGGGTCCCTGCAACCGGATTTTTTTAGGTTTGCTTGGCCGTGGCTCTCTCAACAATTGGCCAAATCCCAATTTTACCGTCAAAGTATGTTTTGGTCAACAAATAGTACCGAGACCGTGCGACAGCCGCAAGAAACATTACCTTACCGATATAGCGTTTGTTGGGGCGTGGTCGGTAAGGTAATGATTCGTCGGCAGCTAAGTAGTAACGAGACGAAGCCTTGTACATGTTGAACCATTTTTCATCTATATTCACAACATTATACATGACATCAAAACGGTACAATGTACCGCCTACAAAATAATTAGTTTTCAAAATATTTTACCAAAATATTATAAATATCTTACCGATAGTCCTTTCAACAAGCTACCCAGCAGTTGAAAGCACGGGTGAAGGACTTCCGTCTGCGCGATCTTCTTTGCGACATGACGCCAAGCCGGTCTAGCATTGAGTTCTTGGTCGTATCCCCAAACCCAAACGTGGTGCGGGTGTTGTCAAGTGATAGCCAGCGCGTGTTTCTTCCTGAGCTTGGCCGAAGCCGCGAAGATGCTCCGATTTCAGCGCAGATGGAAGCCAACTATCAGCGAATGGAGAATGAAGGGCAACCTGATGGTGGCTGGCATATGGACCTGAGCAAGCTTACGTGCGGTTGCAAGTACAATTTCAAGTTTGCCATTTGTATCCACGTCATTTTTGGGCTCCAAGTCAAGTGCTACACTGGGTTGGACGAAAAGCGGACGCTGGTTAACCGCTCCGTTCCAAGAAAGCGATGCCAGGCCCGTACGGGCAGTACTCGGGTTCCTGCAGGTCGACCCCGTATAAATGGGCACACACTGAGTACTGAATGAAGTTAGGAGTTGTGTGAGGTAAACCTAAATACAGCGATCGTACCACTTCTTACTCGGTTTTCATGAAACCACTTTGATATGAAACCAATAATGTTTTGAGCTAGCCATGCATTGCACATTAGTCATTTCTTTGCATTGCAGCAACTCGAATGGCGGACTCCAGCACCGATCAAGCCCCCCCCCCCCCCCCAGCGGCTTCAAGTCATTTTAAGACTGGTGCCAACTTCAACGTCGCGGATGGGGGAGGCTGGATGAGGCGGCCGCCCGCTATTTAAGGACGCGGGGCCTCAGTTCAAGTAACTCAACCTCCGATACCGGCCACGCAATCAAGCGGATGCTTTTCGCGATACCATACGCGCGCATCACCAAGGATATACTTGTTGAGGCATCAAGGCAGGGCGAAGATGCGGCGGAGGCAGAGTGGGTCTTGCCAAGTGGCGTCGCCGTCCGACGTACCAGATGAAAACTATCCTGGGTGACGTGCGTGTAAACGGTAAAACGGTATTTCTTACCTCGTGGGAATCTACGCTAGAACCACCGGTAAGCCTGCCATCAGCTGAAATCAAGCAATACAGGCTCCGCAAGCGCCACAAAGTTGAGTGAGCCTTCATTGAGGCAGAAGCGAAGGAAGATTAAACAGACAAATGGGAAGCAGTAGCAGATACATACATTACAAGATTAATATTCCTAATACAATAACAATACTTCTATAAGCAATGCCAACGTCCCAATAATACAATGCATACGCACCAGAAGACACCCCGGCCATCGGCCTAAACAGTTCAGGGGCGAGCCCTTCAACTTGTTCTGCACAAGCCGGTGCACCTCAGGAACACACGCACCACATCATTGCGGCGTCGCATCGCAGCGTACTACGCCGCGAGCCGTCCGTCGAGTTCTTGGGGGGGGGGGGGCTGCCATGCAGCCACGCGGGGCCAGGCACGCCGCGCCCCGTCACAGTAGTCCGTCGAGTCCTTGGGGGGCTTGCAGGGAGGTTGGCAGAATCCGGAATGAGTGGTCTGTTGAGCGGTCGTGACCGGCCACGGGATGGATGATCCTCGTCCTCTCCCTGGCTCGACCACGTCCTCGCTCCCTATCTGTGCGGCTCCACATATTCTTGTGTGCCCACTGCATGCTAGCGTGTAAAAATCCTATTTTGTTAAATACAACATGCATGTATTATGTTACCACGTTCGGTTTTGCTACTTTCGAACTACTCTACGTGATCGCATTAATTGTTGAGTAGGTGCTGGATTGAAAAAGCTCAAGATGCGATCGTCCCCGCGGAGTTTCTGGCGTCCGATCGACGGCATGATTCGCTTTGCTGATGGTAATTGGTGTATCAGCATCCGAACTTGAAGCAGCGATAGGTGGACCTGTTTTTGATTTGACGTTTCTGATGATTCGTTGGGGTTACCACGTTTCGATTCCGGAATTATTTCCAGTTTTTAGTCGCCCGCTTGGTTTTACCCTTACCCACCTCTCGTTTTTTATGTTAGAGACCCCGGATTGCTTGGCCGGGCTGCACACTCATCTCCACCGCTCAAGACCCCGCAAGAAGTAGGCGGACAAGTACGAAAAGGAACAAGGAGCATTGGAACATACACAAGGGACAACCCCACGTAGATCACGTATATTCAAGGCGGGGCTACACCCTTACGACCGCTGTGTGAAGCGTCAACCGACCCCCCAAGTGCTGTCCACACCAGCTCAACCCAAGATCAAGCCCGACATCTTCCCGAGTGACCCTGTAAGAGCGTAACCGCCCACACCGACGGGTACACAAGGTGAGCAAGATCTTCAGGCCCTTCACGGCAAGCGGAGTACCCCCTCCGTTAGTCGGTAGTCCGGGTGCCTCTGTGTGTGAGTGCGTGACGCGTCGTAAATCTTCGCGAAGCCACTACGCCACATCGATTGACGACCTATTGGAGGATCTGGATAAGTTGTTGTGGTATTGCTCTTTGGATATGGCCAGTGAATTCTGGGTGGTGTCTATGACGGATCGAGCTCGTGCGATCTCAGCGTTCATCACCCCCTTCGGTCTCTTCGAGTGGAACCGCATGCCTTTTGGGTTGAAAAATGCACCCCAGATCTACCAGAGACTGATCGACAATGCACTGTATGGTTTCCTGCGGATCCTGCTGGCGAGATCGTGGTGTGCTGTCGGATCTCTTCAAAGAAGGGAATCCAGAAGATGCTGGTAGATCCTCAGTGTTCGGACGACGATTCTACATTGACGACATCCTGGTGACTGCAGGATCCTAGGACCTGTTGTGCGATCGCGTAAAGGCACAATCATGTTACACGACCAGCATGTTGATACATTTTTCATAAACCATCTTAGCCTGGATACAATGCACCACCAGTGTAATGGGCTTACTTAGACCAATACTTTAGCTTACACGTGTGCGCACGTGTATGAGGAAGCGTAAGGTGTATTTAACTTAGATTAAGTATACTTGTATCCACAAGTATAGCTAAACCTAAATAAAGGTACAAATAGTAGCTTTTGCGGTAACATGAGAACTGAATTGAATGTTAACTGTGACTTTCCTCCACAAACTGATATCTATAAAGAGAGGTTGTACCAACGAGTGGTTGGCAGAAACTCTGACCTAATGCTTGAGTATTACTGGTAGAAATACCCTGATTTCTGACCAATAGGACTACTTCCTAATATGAATGGTGACCACACTGCGATGTGGCCCACCTGAATGTATCCATTAGTGAATGTTGCACTAACGTGAGGTTAGCTGAATGTGTAGCCCCGCTTCACCATCCACCCGTTAGGACTTGATGTGCCGGTCTCGACACATCAATCCAAAGTCTTCTTCGGAGAGAACCTCGTGCTTATTTCGAATTGTGCACGCCTACGACGCCGACTTCCGACACGCCTGCTGCACCTGCAGCGGCGGGCGCGGTCGTCGCTAGCACAGCGACGACTGCTACATCGTGCGATCTCAGCGTTCATCACCCCCTTCGGTCTCTTCGAGTGGAACCGCATGCCTTTTGGGTTGAAGAATGCACCCCAGATCTACCAGAGACTGATCGACAATGCACTGTATGGTTTCCTGCGGATCCTGCTGGCGAGATCGTGGTGTGCTGTCGGATCTCTTCAAAGAAGGGAATCCAGAAGATGCTGGTAGATCCCCAGTGTTCGGACGACGATTCTACATTGACGACATCCTGGTGACTGCAGGATCCTAGGACCTGTTGTGCGATCGCGTAAAGGCACAATCATGTTACACGACCAGCATGTTGATACATTTTTCATAAACCATCTTAGCCTGGATACAATGCACCACCAGTGTAATGGGCTTACTTAGACCAATACTTTAGCTTACACGTGTGCGCACGTGTATGAGGAAGCGTAAGGTGTATTTAACTTAGATTAAGTATACTTGTATCCACAAGTATAGCTAAACCTAAATAAAGGTACAAATAGTAGCTTTTGCGGTAACATGAGAACTGAATTGAATGTTAACTGTGACTTTCCTCCACAAACTGATATCTATAAAGAGAGGTTGTACCAACGAGTGGTTGGCAGAAACTCTGACCTAATGCTTGAGTATTACTGGTAGAAATACCCTGATTTCTGACCAATAGGACTACTTCCTAATATGAATGGTGACCACACTGCGATGTGGCCCACCTGAATGTATCCATTAGTGAATGTTGCACTAACGTGAGGTTAGCTGAATGTGTAGCCCCGCTTCACCATCCACCCGTTAGGACTTGATGTGCCGGTCTCGACACATCAATCCAAAGTCTTCTTCGGAGAGAACCTCGTGCTTATTTCGAATTGTGCACGCCTACGACGCCGACTTCCGACACGCCTGCTGCACCTGCAGCGGCGGGCGCGGTCGTCGCTAGCACAGCGACGACTGCTACATCGTGCGATCTCAGCGTTCATCACCCCCTTCGGTCTCTTCGAGTGGAACCGCATGCCTTTTGGGTTGAAGAATGCACCCCAGATCTACCAGAGACTGATCGACAATGCACTGTATGGTTTCCTGCGGATCCTGCTGGCGAGATCGTGGTGTGCTGTCGGATCTCTTCAAAGAAGGGAATCCAGAAGATGCTGGTAGATCCCCAGTGTTCGGACGACGATTCTACATTGACGACATCCTGGTGACTGCAGGATCCTAGGACCTGTTGTGCGATCGCGTAAAGGCACAATCATGTTACACGACCAGCATGTTGATACATTTTTCATAAACCATCTTAGCCTGGATACAATGCACCACCAGTGTAATGGGCTTACTTAGACCAATACTTTAGCTTACACGTGTGCGCACGTGTATGAGGAAGCGTAAGGTGTATTTAACTTAGATTAAGTATACTTGTATCCACAAGTATAGCTAAACCTAAATAAAGGTACAAATAGTAGCTTTTGCGGTAAAATGAGAACTGAATTGAATGTTAACTGTGACTTTCCTCCACAAACTGATATCTATTAAGAGAGGTTGTGCCAACGAGTGGTTGGCAGAAACGCTGACCTAATGCTTGAGTATTACTGGTAGAAATACCCTGATTTCTGACCAATAGGACTACTTCCTAATATGAATGGTGACCACACTGCGATGTGGCCCACCTGAATGTATCCATTAGTGAATGTTGCACTAACGTGAGGTTAGCCGAATGTGTAGCCCCGCTACAACCACCGTTACCACAATTTTGGCGCCATTGAAAGAAAAAGTATCCAAATCATTACCTACCCAAGCATTTATTTGATGTATACTCGGCTACTGTGAACACTGCAACCTGCGAACGATACATACGCCACTTCGCATTCGGATGGACACCAAGAAAGCCCGAAAGATTGCTGCGCTGCGAAAAAAACTGAGATATGTCAAAGAAAGTGGATATTGCAAAGCCTGTAAAGCGGGTGTTATTCCCAAAGAACCTGTACGAATTTCCGTTTGGTACCCCCAGAACGGCGGAGTTCAAGTTCCTGCAACGCCTCACCATTTAACCCCGCCCCCACAAAATGTAGCTTTGGAGTGTTCAACTGCGGGCTCGATTACCTCGGACCACGACAAAAATATCGATTAAATCTACGAAATTTATGACAACGTAGCTCACTGGAAGATGGGCGGACGATAGCGAGTTGCAAAAATACTCTCGTTAGCCGATATCATTAACGGCAGCAAAGCGGTCACAGAGGAATAAGAGGAGGACATTTTACCACCTGTGCGACGATCTTTCTTCGAAGTGGATGACTGAAGATTCTCGCAAGAGCCACTAGTTTTGAAGGGTCTACGAGGTCGAAAGGTACGTCTAGCGGAGTTGCTTACGAACGGTACTAATGACACCCAATAGATTTGCGTTTTTGGAAGCGTGCGATAAGTGGAATACCTCCATCCGTGTGGCTAAGAGGTTTTGAGGACTGAGGAAGGTGGACTTTTTAGGCCACCGTGTGTCTAGCGAAGGACTAGAGGACAACCCGAAGGAGATGAGAGCATTGGCGGATCTACCCTGCGTGCCATGCAGTCTTTCTTGGGCAGCCTGAACTATTACGGGTGCTTCACTGAAGACATGGCGATCTACGCTTCAGTGCTATACGAGCTCCGAGAGGTGGACTTCGCCGCGATCCGCGATTGGGCTGGGCGCGAAAGAGCCAGCCCGACCGTTAAATCTACAATTGTTAGACAGGGTAACCAAGGCCAAGCAACAGCGGATTCCAAGTGGATCGAGGCGGAAGCGGCGTTTTCGGAGTTACAGAAGGAGATTGCGGCGACCTCCATCCTCAGACACTTCGATCCGAGGAAGCGACCGGAGGTGTTCGTCTACGCCAGTGAATGGGCAGTGTCAGCCTCATTGGTACAGGATCATGACGGTATCTACGTCCTATTGTAATGGGCCCTCCCTCATTTACATAAGTAGGTAGAACTTTTACAGATAATACATAATTAGACACAGACAGCACACGGCTAGCGTGTGCTGACATGTCATCATCTGATTGGCTGAAAGTGGGGAGCCAGACCCCATTCCAGCCAATCAGCTGCTGACCTACATTTGAGTGGTTCACATTAGACCACGGGCCCCCGCCCTGGCATAAATCAAAGTTGATTTACTTCGGACTTAATACTTTGTCTCATTATTACTGAGCGCAAGACGCTTCCTCACCGACGTGTAAGCTAGTGACGGGTACTCTCTAGGCCCGTTACACCTGGTAGCACTTTGTAGTCCTTCCCGTGACCAAGTTCGAGGTGAGTGAAGACCAGCCCGTCGGACCTCCAGCCATGACGCTAGATGCACGCGGCCTTCCCCCATCTGACGTCCATCGAGTGACAGGCACTCTACCGCCTCACAGCGGGGTCCGGAGTAGTTGTCGTCACGTCGCTGCTTAGCTCAGAGACGCCAGACCAACAGCGCCAAGCCATTCAAGAGTTCATGGATCGCAAGCTCGCCGAAGCAAAACGGCGAGTGTCAACTCCCTCACACGCGTCCAGGAACAACGCCGTGAAGATGGAGACGTCTTCGACCTCTGAGATTGGCCCAGATCGTCTCCCTCTGAACCGCTGGTTCAGGGCGATTGAGGTCGCGATCGCCTCGAGGTTGATCGAGACGCCGTCAGCGAAGGTGAACTTCTTGCTGTCCCGTCTCTCCGGCAAGGCCAAGGAATGGGCCCTCGGCAAGTTCGCCGTCGACCAACTCGCGTTCCAGACTTCTGGATGCATTCAAGAGTGACCTACGTATCGCCTTCGAGTCTCCTCAAGATGAGTCGCGCGTCCGCACGATATTTTTCGTGCCCAAGCAAGGCAAGATGTCCATGCACGACTACGTCCAGAAGGCGCGCCACCTTGATTCGTGTATCGTCACGAAGCCGATCGACATGGCGTCTCAAGTCCATTTCTTTGTGTTCGGCATGCGCGAAAACATGACACGGTATTGTCTCACGCGAGCTGAGCCCGCCACTCTGGAAGAAGCTTTCGCCCTCGCGCTACGCGAGAGTGTCCAGTGCCCAACACCCGAGCTACTGCCCACCGGCAGTGGCCAAGACTGGCCTATCTGACTCCCGATCTTGCGCCCGTCGCGCACCCTGTGCAGGTGCGTGACGGTGCAATACATTGCTGGCAATCTACGCTACTGTATACAAGACCACTTTATTGGATGTGCGCTGTCAGGATGGTGTGCTCCGTGCGGGGGCAAAACGCTGATGTTTAGTATAGGAGTGTACTTGCATGTTATGCTAATCTACTTTCGCGGACTCGCGGTGCGCGGCGTGGCAGCTCGTTCACCCGCACTACCGCTTTTGCAGCACTGCGAGCAGAAAGCAAGAACGAGCAGCCCACCAGACACCGCAGTCCTGTCGAGACTTTGCACGGCACTTACGTGTTACTGTCTTCCTAACTCCACTGCACATTGATGTGCATTATTGTGATATATTTGCTCTTTAACTGTATTGCTACCTAATGGGACCTACTCTTAGAAGCGACCGAAAGTTGAGGAGCCCAGTGACGCGCCCTGCGTTACTTCATGCAGAAGTGCTAAAGTTGCCGTACAGATCTTGCAAAACAATGACCACGATCACTTTGTAATTTGTAGGAAGCGAATCAAATCGGGTTGGTCATCTGATCTGCATCCCTGAGTGATGACCAAAATACATCATATTCTGAGACGGGGAGCGCCGAATTATACTCTGTGTCGCCACGATATATAGCAGCAAAGATGCACAGGGATGTTTAAACCCGAAGGAGTGAGGCGAAATACCCTTGCATAGAGTTCCACTTGGTTGGGCACAGAGTGACGAACTGCCAGTATTTCCAATACGTTTGAACCATGCTTCTTGAGATCGAGGCAGTCATTTAGATGTATAAGCATTTAAGAACTTCACCACACGCCTTGCTTGTCTAGATACGCGCCAAAAAGACTCCACACGAATAATGATTTTGCAAGGTTATTCATGTCATGTGTAAAACCCTTCACGAACACAACCTTAGGCCATCTCAACGCTAGAATCTCCTTGCACGACCGCACTTTCCAGCGTCATCCGTGACAACCCCGTTAATAATCCATCCATTTGATTGGACATGAAGCATCTGGGCCTCCATTTGATGTGCCAAATCGAGTCCATCATGCCGGTATCTAGTGTGAAATAGACCCAAAGTAATGATGACAGCGAGCTCTGCACCAAGAAGGTGAACTTTAGCAATATTTTGCTAAATATCGCTTAGGAAGTTGGCACGGCTATACGACACCTTCTGTAGCTCCATTTCCGCCTTCAATTCTTCTTCAATTGCTTCCTCAGCAAAAGCACTAAGCATGGGCCCACCGAACTCACGGCGAGTTGGCAAATGCGCAACTGCGCGAGGGTTTGACCTTTCAATGAGCCTCGCAGTGGTATTCCGCTCAATAAAAGTGGCAAGCGAAGGATCTGCCTGGAACTCCAGTAGGTGTTTATGAAACAGGTTCACTTGAATTGCCGAGAACAATGGAAATAAACATTTGTCGGCTGTATCAGAGCTTTCTTGTATCATGTCTGTAGCTTCGCGCGCCATGCTAGCCTACGGTGTGTGCGGACACTTATGAAGGTGACGGCGCAACGCAAAAACACTACCGTGGACCTTCTCGATGAGGTTTGTTTCGCCCGTGCGGTTCGCGGTCACGCAGTGAAGACAGTGATGGTAGAAGTCGTTGAAGCTGTTGCAGGGTTCGTCTTCGAGCTTTGAATTGTAATTTGAAGTTAGGTACATTACTGTTGTGACGAGTGCGAGGTTAGGGTCGGGCTGCGAGTTGCTCACGCCAAGACCCGTGAGCTGCGAGGATTGGAAGAACGTCACGAGCAGGTGGGAGGCGCCCGAGACGAAGATCGCGTGTTGGAGGGTCGCCACGAGCACGTGGGGGCCGATCCGAACGGTCGCAGCAGCAGCGGATTGGGCCAAGGCGAGCGGACGGAGACCAGTGGGCGACGGAGAAGCTCACTCAAGATCTTGCGGGCTGGAGAGCACGCACATAGAGAGGCGGCGCTGAGCGGGGCACAAGTGGCTCTGTGAGGCGGGACACAAAGGCCTATCGAGGCAACTTACGAACGAAGGCGACTACAGGCCATCGGTGGCTGGGGCACCCATTCGGAGACTGGAGCTGGGCCGGTGCTGCGTTAGTGTCGGAGTTCTAGCAGATGGGTGGACGCGGAGGACGGAGGGCACGAGAAACAGAAGGACAGGAGGTCGAACTTGAAGCACGAAGTTGAAGGAATACATTGGACGCGAGTCCGGCTACTTACGTGGCCTGTTCGCTGTTTATTGTTTCGTTACCTACACTAACAGACTCTCAGCACATATCGCAGTAGCGCTGTAACGAGACATACGGACCCACCGGCGAGCAGGTGACCAAAGACTCGATACAATGTCAATTCACCAAGCTAGCGCCACCTAATGCCCATTCCCGCGAGATGCCAGTAGTGCTATCAGCGAGATTGCGGCCAACTTCGTGCGGAGCACAGGGTGTTGACCGCCTCCCCTTATGATTACACCCTTGTTCGAGGCGCCCTTAGACAAGGTCGACTGTTCGTGCGCAATAAGCCATTGCGCTACATTCGTCTGGATGTAGTCGATGATGGATCTCACTCGTTGTCCAGCCATAGGTGTTTCACGTACGTTCCATTCGATGGATCTCTCTGTCGACCGGGCAAGTCGTGCCAACTTGGTGACCGTCCTATTGTACTGTCTCGGATTTTCCGTCCGGCTTACCACGGATATTGCATCTGCTGTGTGTCGCAGTTTCCAAAATATCCCTGTAAGTCGCTTACGCGAGAGGGGGGGGGGGGTCGCGTCATTTGTTGTTGCATCACACCCTTACTGCCGCCAATGACATGTACTGGCCGGGGGTAATGTATTGTGTATTGCGGCAGTCCTCGTAGGAGGCCGAGGTGTGCCGCCTTCAGAGCGGTTACATTATCCCCGCTATACATCCCACTGTTGATGTATTGCGTGACGTACGTCCCCGTCGTCATGTGTACACGGACAACTGCTGTACCACTGTCACGTGTCTGTCGCCGGTGACCCGTGGGATCCTTCAGCAAAAAATACTAGGAAGTAGCAGCCGCGCTGCATGATCGTGGTGGGATGTCCTGTCCAGTCCGTCCCTAGCATAAGACAGATGGCATCGCGCAGATTGATGAGCAGCACTGGGTCTACCGTTGCGGTAATGCGTCGCGTGACGTCCATGTGAGCGGTTCGTAACCGATTAGCAAGGTTTGCCACGTGGTACTCTACCGAGATGTCATTGAGTGGGTCGAAATGCGCGGCACACCATCTCCATACCTCCGTTCCAATATAGTGCGGCGCCTAAGCTCTAGCAGCCAGCCGTAATTCGCTCGACGGCGTCCCCCAGTAACCCCGCCTGCTCATCTCGAAGTCCAGAGACGATCTTGCCGGTCACGACCAAGATTCCCTTGGAAGGTTAAGTGAGAATATAGGCTGATCGAAACTGGGTAGTCAACCCCGCCGACCGCCAACCTGCCACTAATACATCGCGTAGTCCCTGTGCCACAGGGCACCCCCAATGAACATGGTGCAGGTTGATTCTGCCCGTACGTACACATCGTTCGTGAGGGCAATCCAGTCCTGCTGGCTCCGGGTTATAAACGGAAACTGCGTGGTGCTTGACACGCGGGAGAATTGGTTCCCCCACGGATTCAGCCCGACGACACACCTGATGTGAGCCCGGCCAAGTGCATTTATACGGCCCACTTAGCTGCCCCATTTTCCATGCTGTTGCCGGCAGATGTCCCTACCTACGGCCTCTCTGCGCTTACATAGCAGAGATTTGTATGTCGTCTGCCGGGTGTTTCACGGGCGATTTCCAGCCCAAAGGCACACCATCCTTGCCAGTCGGGGGTGCGGGTGCACCGTCGTGACCCTTACCGAGTCACCCTGCATTGCGCCGCCAGTTCACGATTTTTATGGTTCCTGGGCACATTTAGTGCTGGTTGGCGTTCTGCGCCCGCCGTTGTAGTCGCTAGATCTGGTCAAGATGTAGAGAGATGGGTACATGACCCTCCTCTTTGGTCGTGTATTTGACCACCCCGGTATGGTCACCTCGAAATAATAGCTGCGTGAAATTTAGCAGGAGGAGTTGCATCTGATTATCCGTTTGACGTTCGACCGTCTTGCTGACAGTAGGGATACCATGAGCTCGCTTCCCGCCATCCATCTCCAGTGGATAATGTCTTTGAGCAGGACGCCGGGCCGACAAAGCTTCCGAAAATGCATCCGTGGCTTGATCACCGTTCCTGTTTCCGTATACAGACGCAGGTCCGTGAGTACCATATAGGGTACCCACTCGGTGCAAAAGGCTCTATATCGTGCAGCTTCCACCTCCATGTACCGACGGCTAAGTTAACATTACCGATGCAGTAGCTACCGAGTTGGCACCGAAGGTAGGTGATGCAGTGTATGGCGACTACCATGTTAACCTTGTAGGAGGAGTGATGTACCCCCCCCCCGTGAGAAAATTTCTTAGGCCGTGCAACTTGGGCTCAATGACGCATGGTGACACGTACAATGTGGTCACCCGGTGCTCCCTGCTAGTACATCTCCAACGAAAAGCGAGGCGGTATCGGTGTCAAGTGCTCATGAGTTCACGGTCACCGCCGCTAGTACCAGTAGTTCCACTTTGATCTGGAATTGCAAGCCCGCAGTGTTTTTGAGAAAGCGCCGACACGTCTCCATTCAGCCACGCCCTCCAGCACATGTAGTGAACCGCGCGTACCTGAGACTCCTATATTGTCTGTTTCGATGGCCACTGGTTTCTGCCGATATCGAGGAGTTTGGGTATAACAATCGCCGTGGCTACCAGACTTCGCTGGTCTACGGTCAGCGTTTTATTTATTGCTAATGCTAAGCGAGTTACCAGCTGCGTCCGGGCGAGTCTCCAAATGAACTCCGCGTCTGGAAAAATGCCCAGAGATACCGTGATAATTTCGTTACCGCCTGCAGACGGAGTAGTTCCGATAATGTCGCCATCGTTGGGATGGCAACAGGGTTAAGCGCTATGGTAAGAGTTTTGGCTTCGTTGAGTGTCAATCCAGAGGACATGGTAAAGATCCGGGTGATGGTCGCAACCTGTATCACTTATGTCACTGTCCTGACATAACTGTTGTCCCGCCCATGTTGAGGCGAACAGTGCCCACCTTGCCCCGCAGGTCGACCCGAGGATATGGGGTTCGGTATCAATTCTTCTGTATAGAGCCTCGAGGACCAGAATGAACAATACAGGGGCGAGGGGGCACACCTGGCGAATACCACACGTCTTGGTGACCCATCTGGATTTGTATCCGTTCGCGAGAAACCTCACTCGTGATCCTTCATGTAGGCCGCGCATGGTTGCCACGTACGATTTCAGGATATCCTAGCCACCGCAGCACCTCGTACCAAAACTAATTGTCTACGAAAAAGTATGCTTTACAGAAATCAAGAAGCAGTGCCATGGTCGCCGCCATCCGTGGATCGGTCTGAGCTGCCTTTTGCGCTAAACAAATGTCCGATGTCCCATGTATCGTTCGGTACGACACGAAGACATTTTGGTTCGGATGTATGATCCAGGGTAGCATCATACTAGTCCACGTTGCAACACACGGGAGAAGATTTTGTAATCCGTATCCAATAATGCGAGCGGCTTATATTTAAGTGGGTTGTGCGAACCCTCTCCCTTTGCGAGGCAAAATATGTCAGCCTCCAAGAACGAGTCCGGAAAAAAACCTTGAGAATACCAGCAGATATACAAAATGGTTAGGATGAGTATCAGCAAATCCGATATATCTCGCAATCAGTCATTGCTTAACCGGCCTGGCCCGCACGCTTTTCCTGGTTTCATCGCGCCAATTGCTGCTGCCACCTCCGTGAAGGGGCTCGTTGGATCCATCAGCATCCCTTGATATTGACCGCTGTCCCCGAGCCACTGCAGTACCTTCACTCGCGCTGCAGGGGTAGATAGAGGTTGCTGGAAAATGGGTGTCCAAGCGTCCGCCAGCGTTTGTCGTGCCCCCCCCCCCCCTCAGCATGTCATACCGCCGCATCCAGTTTGTGAATCTAGATATCCGCGTATTTCGTGCTGACTCTCCGAAATAAAGCCCGTGATGTGATAGACTATTTCCCTATTTCCTGGGTCGTATACCGGTCTGCTCGGCTGTTTTGGCCGGCGTTTCGGGTAGAATGATACCACGTGAGCTCCTCGTTTGCACCGCCAATTTCGCTTCGCTCATGGCGGGCAAGGCGTCGGTAGTTAGATATTAACTCCTTGTTAGGGAACCTACTCCGGCCCACGCGCCGACCATTGCAGACCTTCGCTTTGCTTCGGTTGCAAACGGTCTCTCTGAGGCCTCTGAGGACATAGATATTTGTATTGGAATCGCCGACCCAAACAGCCGAGCAGACCGGTATACCACCCAGGAAATAATCTACCCGTCATGATTTCCCCCTCGGATGCCCACCTTCAAGGAAACGCCGGCGTTGTTTGGCCGCTTCCCTAATGCAGTCAGCGATTACCTTGCGTACCCGTTGCATGGGGGTTCCTCCGTGCCCCTTCGGGAGTGTCAGAGCCTCCATACTCGAGGCTACCGTTGGTGTCTGACCACTCTCCACCTCGTGTAAACGTTGTTCTTGGCGGAGTAGCCTCCGAATGTTCTGCTTGTATGTTGCTCGACTTGATTGGCGACGATACTTAATAATTGCTAAAGTCGATTTTAGGAGTGCCACGTTAAACGCGTCCCCATCAGGGGCTGCAGTAATGGCATCCCGCCGGTTCATCAGCATGGCGTCCATGAATGCCTGAAGTTTAATCGCCGTATCCGTCTTCACCGCGTCCGCAGCGATCGGTCGGGGAGGGTACACTCTCGCCGGCTTCCGGACTAGGAAGAATCCCGCAAATGCAGCCTGACTGCACTGGGGTATGCAGGGGTCCCCGATCGTTGAAGCTCTACCTCTGCCACCCACTCGACCAGTGTGGCGCCGATGTATTCCACCTATCTAGCCGCGCGGTGGCCTCCACGCCCGTTCGGATCACGTACTGGTACGGGTGAGTACGCTGGTAGTACCCACGAACGTTTACATGATTTATGTCTGCCGGCGGGATTAGAGCATCGACAAGGCCCCATTTGGCGAGGAGATTCTCTATTGCAGGGGATTCATGTCTGCCCCCTTGCGAAATCAGCTACGATTTACGCGGGCATCTTGAGTGCAATTCACAGGTCGAAGTGCTGTGCTTGGCCCCGGCAAAAACTTGTAAACCGGGTACCAAAGTGTGTCCCACCGTTTTATATCATATGTTGTCACCTACTATATTTACCAAATCGGGGTACCCGTCGATAACAGCTAAGATTTATGCCAACCGAGCTAACTATTTACCAGACGTTGAAATGAATTGGTTAAAATTTACTAAAAGCTGTAATCAAAGAACTTGAGGTCAACAATACTGGTAGCTTCTGACTGGTGAAACCAACACCACTGCAAGTCTTTCTTAAGCTGCTGAAGGGTGCGGCCCCAAAGCATCAATTGCAGTATACTTAATCAAGCTTACAGTTAGCTGAAGATGCGTGAAGCTGCCTGTCGCCATCCGTGAAATGTCTGCGGCAGTTGAACAGGATACACAGGAGAGTGGACCCCCAGTGTTCAAGATGCGGTAGATCGCTTGCAACGCGACTCTCTCGTGCGAGGATATCGACGGTCTCCCCGATGCCTGGGCCATCGAGCAATCTACAGAGTCCCCGACCGGTGGCGTGGTCGATTGGGTTAAGCTTCTGGCCCATACGCTGTGGACCGTGGGTTCGATCCCCGCAGCGGACAAAAAAGTCTCCCCGAGCGGGAATCTCTCCAACGATGTTGGAGAGATTCGTCATCATCAAGGTGTGCACAATGCGTTTGGTGACGTTGGTACCCCGGACCGCGTCTGAGGTGAACGTCAGCTTGGTTTCAGTAGTCGCCGTCGTAGATGCATACAGAGCCGCGTATGCGCACTGCCCGTTAGCAGGCACAGTCGTAATCGATCCTCTAAACAGGAGAAGGGAGCAAGGTAGTTGTTGAGGTATTCCGGGTGCAGATGCAGTGTGTTCGATGCAAAATCCATCCTGACTGAGTATTCATTGGCTTTTCCACTCCTCATAGTGCACCGAGGTATCGGCCGACCGCTCCTGATCCCACTCCGGTGATGCGTCGTCCAATTAATGCCCGGTGTGATGCGCCATATCCCCATTCAGGTCGGAGTCGAGTGAGAACGGGAACCATGATCCTGGCGTGACTGCCGGTGATTGAATGGACGAAGGGTTAACGACCCCACGTACCCCGACACAACGAACACTTCGTCGCTGAGCATGGCAGTATCTATGTCCATTCCAGCATCGATATCGATATCTGCCGACAGACCATTGACCGAACCTCCGGATGGACTGCTGCTGCGCTCCTGTACCGCTACACCCAACAATGTCGGCGCCGCAGCGTGGCCCTTGATACTGTCCCATCGTGCGGGAGTTGGAGTCTCTTGCACTCCCTGTAGTTGTGCCCTAACCCTTTTGGGATCCGCAGATGTTACCTGAGGAGTAGCCACTCGTGTCGGCGGCGATCCCGAATACACGTTTGGCGCTTCTTCGTGTACCTCGTCACTTTCCTCATCGCTATCAGCATCGGAATTATCGGTCAGGACCTCAAACCGGCCCAGCGCCTTGTCACATTTAAACTTTGCGAAAGGTTGTCTTGTTTGTTTGGCTGGCCGATTACTGCCGCCTCCTGTGTGTGTTGCCCCCTTCGCTGTGACAGGGGGCAGGACCGGGGGAACCATTGGACCGTTCTGTGTCCCATATCGACATCCTGGACGGTCAGTTTTGAGCTCCATCCATACGCCCGCCTATCCTATGGAGACGCTGTTATCGGCAGCACATGCCATGCGGAGTCTGTGCTGGACTTGTTTGTCCTTCCTCCTTTGCGCCATGCGACCTTGAACCGATCTGCGTCGGCGGAGTTCGGTGTACCTGCGGGTCCACTCCTGGCTCCATTCACTACCACCGGTGCGCCTGGCTGCTTGTCGTTGTGGCCGCAGGGTGGTGACCTACTCTGATATGAGTCGGGCCACCTCGCGTGGGTGCACACCGGCTGTTGTATTCGCCAATGATGCATTTAACTCGATCTGTAGGTTCTCCAAGAAATTTGCAAGACTGTCTACATCCACGTGCTGGTATTGCACTGCGTCCCCACTTGGTAGCTGCGTACCTCTCCGCGATATATCCGTTTGTATTTGGCTTACAGTCGTTCTAACTGTTGGTCTTTCGCCTTGCAAAATCCGGTCTTATGGAACGGGACGTAGCACCTTGCACATGGGAGCCGTTGTCTAATCAGGTGGTGATGCAGAGTAACCAGTTGCCCCTGAAATCTATTTTGGTAACTCCTCTGAGTGCTGCTGGGTAATCTTCCGACAAGAATCGAGCAAGAAATATCGGTTGTCCATTTTTTCAGTGGGGTCGATCCTTGGCCTGTCGGCGTCCACACCCTTCACGCTGGGAATTTGATTCAAAGCAGCCAGTAGAGCAAACAGTCCAATGCGTCCTACACCGTAGGTTGGGATAGCAAGTTGGCGCTAAAGCCGCTCCATCCGGTAGGTTCCATCCAGTGGTCCAGATTCTGAGTCCTCAATCTCCAGGTATGTTCCATTCAGACGAAACGCGCATCCGAGATACAAGTTGGCGATGCGTCTCGAGTTAAAAACAAATTTGATCGTGTGGGCCCCATCAAAATACATGATTTTGACATCATCCATCAGGTGGCTGATCATTTGCCGTCCCGTTGGTGAGTCCGCATTAGCGGAATACAACTGAGACAGGAGTATGCTATGCGTCATATTCCGCCTTAGTTTTGCGCTCGGTAAAACCTTCGTTGTGAGTGTCACCTCCATATGTGGCTCGTTAATTTGTTCAAGCGTTGCCCTTTGAATCAAAGGCATGGTAGGAAATTAGAGGCGTAAGGAAGTTCCAAGGCCCCGTTCAGATAGACCAAGAGAGCTGTCGTCTCCATCTCCGTCCGAGTGCGGAGAGCGGCGTCGTCATGCACTGAATATGGCCCACGCAGCCGCGCGCAGGGCTGCCATGTCCTCCGTGTCCGCGAAGGCATGTGTATCATGCCAGTTCCGCGCGAGTGTCACCAACAGTAAATGGTGTTCCCACGGTTCCCAGACTCATGTCACCGATGTCGGTGTAGGATACGATGTGGTTACTAAGAGACATATCGCACCGCCGTCGCATATGTAGCAGCTGTTGAGGTTGCCGCTGAACGTGAGCAGACGAAAGAAGAGTCCCACTGTGATCTCGTGATCCTGTCACCCCGCCTTGTACGCCCGATGGTGTCGTCACAAGGGAGGGGAGTTGGGTTCCCAGATCCGCCGCCGACTCTTCCGTCCGGTGTGGACCACCTGGGAGCAATGTCGAAATTGGTGGCCCTGCCGCCGACTGCTTGATGGCGCGCCTCGCTGTGGTGATATCTGGGGTTCCAGCGTTAAGGGCTGGCAGGTTTCCTCTGCAGCAAATCATCGTACGGTAAATCATCGTACGGTGTCCGAGGGGATTTCGGGAGATGGTCTTCGAGCTTTGCGAAGTGCTTGCACACTACGTCAAGTTTCCTACCCATGATACGAGGGAAGAAAGACTTGGACTGAACCCTATAAGGCGGCCACATGTTCAATGCCGAAGTTGGGCTTCACCTAATAGAACACGGGACCGGTAATAAGAGCGATTGGGTCCTATACAAAGCACGAGTAAAATATTTCCGGACTTAGACGAGTAAAATAATAAAAATATTTATATTCTATTTTTAATATATATATATATATATATTTTGCCATCCCTGGCTGGAGCCAGTACTCCATTTAATAGTCGAAAATATTGTCCTTCTTGAAGTATATCTAGGAATAGAACCCGTCTGACTCGGCAACGGTATACTGATTTTGCGGTGACGGTTTGCCATCATCCCAATTACCACGTACCCCATCGTAAATGAACTGCACGTTACCGTCGTATTCAGCGCTTGGGGGGGGGGGGGGGTGATCCACGTTGTCCGGTATTGTCTATCGTTTATCCTCAAAATTGTCTATCTTTCAACGCGTTTCTAAACAGCAGCGCCGGGGAATCAGTATAAATCGCCGTCGAAAACATAGCAAACCTCGCTTTCAGGAGTTTTCCGGTAGACGCGAAGGGGTTTATAGAGCTTTTGACCAAAATCGCCAGACGAAACGAGAAGACGCAATTCACCAATGAAGTTACCAGGCACGCTCATATTCAGTGTACTCGTTAAACCCTGTCTGCTGGCTCTTGGCCGCTAACCAGGCCCAGTCGTCTGCAGTCGCTACGCTCCTGTGGCTTCCAATGCCCGAATAGCGGCGTGCAGTCGCTGGCGTATCATTGGTCTAGCGGTGTCTGGCTTGTGCTAATTTTAGAATGAGGCCGCATGCCAGCCACACCGAGCTCTTGGGCAGAAACTAGCAAATCACAGGGCTCAGGTGTTTTGGGCATTTGTTCACCTCCCCCGGCCCGTCAGACTGGTTTGGATAGCTCTCTCATCGGATGTGGCCCTCTACCTTAACTCTATTATGAATTCCGGCCAAATTTGCCAACCCCGACCGGTTTACTGGTATGGGTTAAAACCGCCAGACACGATTGTCAAGTTGTTTGGTAATCGACCGAGATGGGCTAAGACGGGGTCATCACTATTATTTTACGTACTTAAGGAAATACTTAGTGACTTCAAGTGCTTCACGTCTCGGGCGATTGGCGGTCGACTTAGGCTTCGTCGGTTACATCAATCGACCGTGGAAACTTTGACTATCAATAGAACTCAAAGTAGAATCAGTAGTGCTTGTCATGGTTCGGAGCTACTCTGATGAAGGTAAAACGAGCCAATCAGAGCGTACCTGTAGGATGCATTCATCGAGTCGTTTTATCGATTTCACCTACAGCGTCGGACACTGCAGGTCGCTGGTATGTGATGCACGTACTTGCTGCTTGGATAAATTTGCATCTCCCGTTGGGACCTTCCATTTCGACACCGAAGCCGGGTGTGAACATTTTATTCTGCCGCTGGAGCCACCGTTTCACTGCTCGCCCGGCGACCACATCAAGGACTACTTGGCGCTATGTCGCGGGGAAATGGGCCGACGCTCCGTTCTCCTGGAAAACGGAAGGCCGGTGACGATGAACGAGACGAACATGCGTCTGATGGAGCGTGCGGCCCACGTGAGCGTGACCCACATCTAAAGCATCAATCAGAGCAACGTTGTCCATCGGTCCGTATCAAATTTGTCACCTGAATTCCGATTGGCCGAAATTGGCGATCTACGACATACATTGGGTATAAATACTACATTGAGCCCGGCCTTGATTGGATAAAATAAAAATTGCTGCCGAGCGCAGCGAAGGCGGCCTTCATTGTGTTGAATTAATTGGCTGCTGCCGAGCGTAGCGAAGGCGGCCTCGCAGAACCATTGGGTGAGTAGTGCAGCGAGGCCGTAGGCGAGCGGAACGGGGAGCGTCACTGCCGTAGCGTAGCGAAGCAGCCTGCCTTTAATAGCGAAGCGAGCGTAGTGAGCTGAGCGGCTCCAACTAATAAGAAAACCACCACCGCGTAGCGGTGGCGCTTGGCTAGTCACCCAGCAGTTGGTGATGAAGATGGAGCTCCATGCGCGCGACTTTGTGAACGCCGCAGTCCGTCTGGAGGACATGCGCTACGGAGAGTGAGCGCACGGGAGTCCAATTTTGGGTGGCGAATATCCTTCATTGATTGCAAAAGTGGTAGTAGTACATTTTAGTTTTGGGCGATATCGCCCCAATCTTAAGCCCCCAAATTTATCTGACCAAGTTGAAGTGTAAATGGTCCCAAGTAGGCCGGGCAATTGTGTAAGTCGTAAAATATGACATTCAGTACTGTGATTGGCATAATGGGTACACAATTCCAGAAACCAAGGGGATAACGACTGGCTGGGATCTTTAAATTCACACTCCATGTCCACTAAATTAGCACACTATTCCGCCATTATGAGAATCGAGTGGAGCTACTCCGTCCAGAAGAAGCGCGAGGCGCTGTCATAAAATTGATTAAGTCGGCATAAAGGGTGCCTCACGTAGGCTAAATAGAAAGTCGACAGAGAAACATTTCCTGGTGCCTCTGATGTTTTAACATACATGAAGGACGTGCGACGGCTTGAAAAAGTAAGTCAGCCCTGGTGTTCATTGTCACGGACGGTATATTTGAATGATTGTTCAATATGCAGCTTTTGGGTACCGCTGAAATCATGGCGCTTTTGTGAAAGATTCAGCCTGAGTGGATGACCTCCTACTTGGATGGAAAAGCGTGGTCCAGCGACTGGCTAATCGGTAATATAATGTGGTATTTGTGACAATGTAGCGTGTAATCATGTGTTTTTCAGCAGCGGATCCTCAGCAAAGACGAAAAATCCTTACGAGGAGCTTGAAGAAACCCTTGCCGAAATCGCTCACTCAATTTGGGTCAAATACGAAGCCTTCGGAGGTGTGGTGTGCCCAACGTGGACGAAACGGCGCATGTATCGTGCACAACACTGATGATGTATGCTATGCACCACACGATGTACGATTTTGACCTTATCTCCTGGACGTGGATCTTTCCGGCGCGAACTGGATGCGCAATCCATAAGAACAGTGATTTGCGTCAAACGCACAGTCGTACTTTGTATACCATTTCTCAAATACATACAGTAACACATGTTTTATTAGATATTAAAGTGCACAAGTTTATATCGGAATATACACATTTCCTGAAACCAAGGAAACAATTAGACTATTAGGGACGTAACAAATGTAAGCACGTAAAAAGTGGTGGACATGGCTCTCTGCCCATAAAGAAATTAAATTCGATCCCCAACATGAATAGCTATACCCAGTCTGCGGGGTGGGCAATCAGAAAAGCTCAATTAAGAAAGAGCTACCACGTGCTCATGCGCGAGGTGCTCCACAAGAACGCTCACCGCCTAGAGATGACAAACGCTGCAGTCGCTGCTGGCGTGTCCACGGCCCTTGCCCAGGCCAGCGGGTGCCACCGCACAACGCTCTACCGCTGGGGAAAGCGGCGTGAAGAAATTGCGGAGAACGTTTCTTCTAGCACGTGGACCGGAGATTCGTTTCCCAGATCTTGAACAGTGAATTTGTTGGAAATCTATCATTACTCATTGTATTCACTGTATTGATATTAAACAGGTTGATGGACTGGGACGAGGATATGCGGCGTAACAAGGTTCGCGCCGTCACAATGCAGTGTTTGCTCATGATGAGCGTCAAGCTAGAGCCGAACTTTCTAGAGGGGCGCTCTGAGGCTGCTGCTATTCAGTATCTCCGTCACTTCCGCAAGCGAAATCGGCTTTCGATTCGTCGGAACCCTCACAATGGATGTCGAAAGAGGTCAGAAGTCTAGGTGAACATTTATAGTTGATAATTGATTTGAAATGTAAAACTGTGGATATTAATTAATGTTGCAATAACTATTTCAGATTGTAGCAGACGAGTTTGGACACTCGATGCGATACAAACTAGTGAGTTGCTCTGGCGTGGAGGGATACGAGAAATATGAGCACATTGTTAACCCTTTCGCAACCACGGGGGCAAAATGCCCCCTTTGGCGACCTTTATGAAATATTACGTCAAAAAAATCAAAGGGAGGATTCTGCGCCATTTCATTTTCTGTGCCAATCATGGGCCTTAGAATATATCTCTTACCGAAGTCAAAAACTATAAAGAATGTTCTTTAAACTCCCGCCATCATATTCACTTTCCCTCCAGCCAAATTTATTTTTGGAAAAGGACGCGGGTACACAAGTGGGCTCGACTGCGCAAGGGCTGGCTTAGGTGGTGCCCTACTAACTTTGGCCTCTGATGTGTTCTGTAGCGGGGTACTCGGTGTGGAAGTATCCTGTGAGAGGCCGGGGAGCGCGTGGAGCCGTGTTGTTCGTGGCCGGCACGCGCGCGAAATGTGCACTAACCGTGTGGTTCGTTATAATGCTTTTGCTGGCTTGCGCGGCGCTATATTAACCTAGACTGCTGATGTGTTCTGTAGAGGAGTACATTTTTCTCTTCATCGACAAGGTGAAGCTATTGGTGTTAAACGAACTGCGTCTGCTTCCTCGAGCTCGATTTGTTGCCTCGACCGACGCGTACTGCCCAAGACATTGACCTTCCTGCCGATCCAACTTTTGCGCCAAGTGGCACCTACAGCAAGCGCTAAGCGGGTCGGCTAGTGGGACAACGAAACCGATCAACATTTCCATTTATAAACGCATGAAGTAATGCATGTTCTTCGACTCATTCCGCCACTCACGGGTTATCCCCACACCCTGGTTAGATACACGAATGACGCATGCCAAAATACTGGCTGCATGGAGAGTCCGCACTCTTTCGCGGCGCTGTTCTTGATATATACTGTCTTGAGCAATGGCTGTGCATTCGAGTATCGGTTGATATGCTGGCAGCCGAGACTTCATAATTCGGGGCGGGTTTCGATTCCAATGCAACGGTGTGCATTGGTTTGAAGTGCGATCTGCGCAACAATGTTACCAACGCCACAGCCAACATCATGACATATGTAGGCATTTACAACGGGAATAATGTCACCCAAAATGATGGCCACAGCCCGTGGAAGAAGCTCGCCAGCGTTCGCAAGCACCACGCTAGCTTTCTGCCGCACGCCACTCTTAGTAACTGTGCCAAAAACAGAATGAAGGAGGCGTGACGCTGCTTGGAATTCAAGCACGTAAGTACTTTGCGGCTTCGGTCCTGGGCGTTGCAGGCAAATGACACGTGGGCTTTAACCCCCGAAGAAACACGTAGGAAATTGTGCCAAGTCGACACCGTGAGCGCGCTTAAGGGTTCAGAGTCGCGTTTTCAGCTCCTTAATCGTCTTGTTGATCCGATACTTGCAAAGTTGAAGTGCAAGGTCCTTCCACACTACTCGTCTTTTCTGGCGCGCATACTCGAATGCGAACTGAACCAGGAGCTTGTCGGTTTCGTCGGAGAACGTCAGGAGCGTGGGGTCGATTGATGGTCTTGGAGTGCACCAGAATATCATACTTCACAGAAGTATAAAACCTCTATAGTTTAACCAAGATGATTGCATGGTTCATAAGGCACAATCATTTTCGCACGCCATACAAACAAGACGCAAAATTCAGCGTAGTAAATCCAAGTCATTTACACTGTTCGTTCATGAACAAATCATGCGATTCAAAGCTGACTACAAACAATTTGACCGTGCACAAATTCAGTGTAGCGATGTCTTGCAAGGCTTCAATATACTGAGTTCGTCGTCGAACTGAGGGAGGTTATGGCTGATAAATGTTCAATGGCTGCGTCATCAGCTCCACGACCTGTCAAATAAAGAGAGAGCATATTCAACATACAGCTTGACTTAAAGAACGACTTGCCTCACATGGTTACCTTGTTCTGCAGCTTATAAATTTATTTATATGTTCTAACTTACGCTTTTTACTTACGTTTTTTTACTTATGTTTGCAAATTCATTCCTCGCAAGTGTTTGTTTTTGTGCGCCTCGGACACCAGTGTGAAGTTGGCCCCGATAACCGTATTTACCTGGGTACAGGGGTGCGAGGTCGAGGCTGAAGTACACATAAACATTCTGCACGAGGCAGAGAAGGCCGTGTTAGCAGTGCAGAAGAATACATATTGCGATGAACGAGTCATGTTGGAGTGGATCAAGGAGGTAAACATATTTTTTTTCGCTTTTCGTTTTAAGTACTAATTGTAATTGTAATGGACTTGACTTTGAAGTGGGTATGGAAGCCGTCAGTGACCTTCTGCCGTGTGCTGCTGCTGGACAGCTTAAAGGTCCACAAGATGAGCACCGTGCGTGCTCAGCTTGAGGACGCCACATCGGACGTAGAATTCGTCCAGGTGCCACAATGCTGACCCAGCCCATGGCCGTGGCCGTGATGTCTAGCTTCAAGCGCGGGTGTCGTGGGCTGTACGCCCAACAGCACTGCGACCCCCCCCCCCCCCAAGGGGCGTAAGATGATCACGTCGATAATAGTGAAAGCATGGGAGTCGATTTCTGACGTTACAATTAGGAGATGTTTTATGACAGCTGGCCTTGTTCCAATCGGCCATCGAACTCGTGATGGCCGTTTCACTCAGCCGGACCCTTTCCCACTCTGCACCCATCAATTTGGCGAACGTGCCGGGCTGGTCAACCGTGCTCCAGCATCCCAGCTCGGGACACCTAGAAGGAGCCTCCGGCATGTTTTGTACAATGTTTTGCCTTTTATTTTGGCTTGTTGTCGCCTGTTATGTCGGAGGTGCAACTGTGTCCGCACTTACCGCGAGCACATACAAATTGGTTGTTTTTACTTTGCCAGCTCCTCAGACATGAAACCACCTCGTCTTTTTTATTGGATGTATTCGGGGAATGAGGGGTTACGTGGCGAGGAGGACAGTAAAGATAAGTCGGAACACCCTCATTTTTTCAGGAGCTATTGCGGACTCGCTACTGACAGAGGCAGACGGTTAGTAAGCTATCGAAGTGGACACCCGATTGCATCTTACTCCTGTACAGTAAACGAGCTCGCACCGAGTTGCGAATTAACGTCTGTGGCTTTCTCTGTATTTTACAACTTCTGCAACACCATGTGGTGTTTGAGACCACAAAAGCCAACATCACAGGATAAGACGAAGCTGGGCGAGCCTGAGAGCTTTCACAAGGCGTACAAGAAGAAGCAGTCAAAGTCAGGTTTTGGCGTCAAAGCCAGTCGAATAGGTGCTTGAGCTTGCTTTCCCGGGTTTTGTTTTAAAATGCGTATGGTGTGCATAGTCCACCTAAAAGTATGTGTATACGTTCTCAGCAGGTGTCTGGTACCAATGTCGTATGTTATGCACCCATGTTTATAGTGTGCACAGTGTCGTAACTTGCCCTGTTGACCGGAAACGAGTCACAAAGTATCCCACCGTGAATCTGGTCAGTTTGAAAAAGAAAATACAAAACACGCAAAAAATCCTATTGTGCACACTAATTATTGCAGACACTGATCACCACAGCATAGAGTGTACAGGCTGCATTCACACTTGGTGGATCTCACAGTCGCTCGTAATTCCTCTTCATCCGCATCTCCGCCGTAAAGAACGCCTACTCGATGCATTTTTTGCCTTGCCTGCTGCTTGGTAAGGGCGCGGCAAAACTACTTTCATAGCTACGGTATATGGAACAGATGGACCAAAATTGCAGTTGTAGCTGTAAACAGTTAAATAGTTTGGCAGTAAACGTGAATCAATTCCTTCCTGCAATTTCTCCGCCTCTCTTCTAGCACCATATCCCCGACTTATGTATGATATTTTCTCTGTTACCTCTTCCATCTTGTGTTTTGAATATAACTTGATTAAATTATTCTTCGAGCCATTTTCTATTTTTGCACTCTCAATGTCGCAAGTTACGACATAGATTTTTTTAGTTACGTCGTAACTTACGACGTTGGGAACCAAGGGGTTATTTTGTTGCTAGCCAGTGGACCGTAATTATGTAATGTGATTGGCTAATAATATATATACTATCAGATCATATGGCTGTCACTGTCAAATGCCGGATTTTTATGTCGGTCGGCTTTCTGCGTCATTGTTCGTATATGCAATTCCGACTGCATAGATCCATAGATGCCACATAATCATTCTAGAAACATCTGTCATCCGGACCTTTTCAATAGACAGATAGGAAAATCTAAGCTCTTTAGCTGAGCGTTTCTCGAAGCAACGTATTTTTTTCACAAGTCCTGCAAACAACGCTAAAAGCGCACCTGTACCATCCGCGCTGACTGTTACGGGTGCGTGTAATGCACGTTTTATTATTCTGGACACCCCGTGAATGCTTTGTACAAATATATCGAACTGGGGTCATAGCGTAGTGTCGTGTAGGGAAACACGATTTTACGAGTCCTCATCCCTCCTACTAAGTAAGGGGGATGAGGCCTACCAACAACACACGCTCTCCCGTTAAGGTCGGCGAATCGTTGGGATAAAATCTGAAGACCAGATCCGATCCCTGTACACCGGGCTGGAATGTGCCTGAGTGCGCCGTTGGGTCAGGCGGGTATTCCCACAGAAATAAATACACCCTTAGCCACGAGCAAAGGCTAGGGTGCGTACACAGTTTGCGCTTAGCGCTTACCCCCTGTAGTCTCTCAGAAAGGAAGGGTACCGGGCCAGTCAAGGCCTTTTACAGGGGGGGGGGTGAAGTAAAACCTCAGTCAGGGGTCAAATACACTAGGGGGGCTGTGCCACTCTCCCAGAAATACACAGTGACCTCTCAACACTCGGCCACTTCTCTACTCTTGGCCTTACCAGGATGAACTCTCAGTCAATGTACCTTAAGTTCACCGGTAGACATAACCCTCGTCGACCGAGTGTATCCTGAGGCTACGGCTAAGCTAGCTAGACTTACCGGAGACGGACTTGACTCTTGTGGCTTGAGGGGGAAATTCTACTCTGATTTAGTGATTAGAGGCTGTGGGGCCTCGACTATAATTAATTCCTAATGTCTATACAAAGACCAAGTCTAAACCGAGCCTTCGGTCTAATCCGGCTTCGTCCTATTTCCGGATTCCTGCTAAAAGGGCAAAGAGTGGGTACAGATATGACTGACCGGAGGTCACGACGGGGTTTGTATTAGAACCCGCCGTGACTACTAGTCTGCTGGCACTAAACCGCGGGGAATGTGTGTAGCCAATCAGAGGCCTCGGTCACCTTTCTCAGCGAGGCTCAAGGTCGTTAGACCTCGGGGCGAAGCCGTCAGTCAAGTTCAAAACTCGGCATCACAGTAGCAGAGTCCCGTTTTATTCATACCGGCGTCAGCAGGCACGACTTCTCCAGAAAGATTCATGTAGCGAAGACAATGGCTGCTCTCAAACTCAGCGAGTCAGCCGTCCGAAAATGTCAATTCCGACGCATCCCACAGCTCCCGCCGTATATCCAGTGCTTTCAGCGCAATCAGCTCGCACACGAGGCAAATGTTGTGGGCTTCCACATCCTGAATCCACTCCAGCGCAATCGACGTTAATTGCAGGGGCTTGCGCCACTTGCCTTATTTTAGCAAGAATACCAGAGACAGTATTTTCAGTCGGTAGACGCTTAAGCTTGTACCACTCCATTCCCATACTATAGCACAATACCAGTCTTTTGGCTGTTCCAGAAAAAATAGCATGTCAAAATAACTTGATTTCAGTATAGTTGAACAAAACATAGCCACTAAAAATCCATCCAGATTGTTAAAACGGTTTGACCGATGCCCTTTTAACATACTTCCTTTCTGTTTCTCTTGAGAATATATTATGGACTAATCTTCTGTGCATTTTTAACTTGTCACTTGAAAAAGTACAATACAAACTAGTGACTTTTACATATTCAACTTGTCACTCGGGTCCTTTTCTGCGCACCGGCCGCTTCAGTTACACTTTCAGCGTACCCTGGGTACGCAGGGCTGAAGGGACGCATTATCAAGCGCCAACACCGCCAACGCACGCCGAAGGCGGGTCCAGCCCACTACCGAGCGAAGCGAGGTGCTCCCCCTCCGGCGGAGGTAGAGGGGGTTTAGGTTTTTTTGCACTCGCTGTTAAGGGTTTAGGGATTAGGGTGTATTCGCTAGCTAGTCATGAACGCAATGGCAGGCTGGAACGCCTCACATGTGGTTTAAGGACCGTGTGCGAAGCACGCGGACTTAAACCCAGGCAAAGTCCAATGTAGAAAGCCACCTGTAGTTTATGGACCGTGTGCGCAGCACGCGGGCGTAAACTCAGTCCTACACAGAATACCTACAAACGTATAAATGCAATTATTTGTCTGTTTTACATTGTCACTTGTCACGTTTGCGTTGTCGGCTAGTCACAAGAACCAGTCGAGTATGAATAAGCGACTGGTTATGTGACGGGGGTCACACGCACAATAGCTTGGAGGAAGCGTAACACGCTAACCGCACAGACGCCTGGCGTCTCTGTTGCTGCTTATGCAAAAGGCCCTGCCTTATCGGTCCGCTTTAGTACCGTGTACTTAAAGGGACTTGCACACTTGTAGGTTAGAGTTAAAATGTCTTGTATTAATAACACTCATAAAGTTCTATCTACTGCTTTCTATCTGCATACTGAACCCCTGTCTAAATTGCGATCTTCCTCAGCGGTTGGCTCTCGTGCATCGTGACCCTTAAGTACGACCGAACTAAGTTAACACAGTACATTGGGGAGGTCTACCGTGAACACTCTATATAAGGATCACCAGTACACCGTACTAATCGTAGTGTGTGACACTCAGTCCTTGTGGACCACACCGGCCGGTGTGGTACACACTAGAGAATATCTCTTTTCCTTGAAAAGGTCACTGGCCAATCATGGCCCCATTACAGGTTACGCTATGAATTTCTGAAAGTGACAAGTTATAAATGCACAGGTGCCTAGTTTAAAATTCCCACCCTTTTCTCTTTATTGGTATACAAAGACGGCGGCAATGGCCTTTTGCTTCTTTTGAGTCCAAGAACGTAAAAAAACACTGGAAAATTTGTTACAAAGTACCTGTATCGTGCTATAATAACGATACAGAATGGTAGATTGCTTTCACCCAAGCCGTCAACTCGTCGTGGGTCATCGACGGGCATTCAACAGTCTTCTTAACGAGACCTCGTTTCTCTTGGAGTATTATCCAGGCCCCTATGATGAAATGCGTGCGTTGTTTAGCGTGAGTTGTAAACTATAGAATGGTAAACTCAGCGCTTGCCGCGCTGCTACAATTACTGACGAGGGGAGATTCGCGCCAAAACTCCAGCCAATTCCGAAACCGATCGCATCATCACATACGGGTTTTCTATGTATATCAGTAGCACAATTGAGTGCGGTTACTATATATGTATGAGATCCAAAACTAGCCCATACTAGTTTGCCACCAGTCGAAAATAATAATATTAACTAGATTCTACTTCGCAATCAGGTGCGAGTCGGGCGTGGCTCCAATAGCAAATGGGCGCAGGGCTGCATTCTTTGCCCTCATCGGCCGACAAGTCTTCCAACGCGGCATACGTACTCAAAGTCTGGGTTGTTGACGATTGCAGCACGCGGTCCTGCGTGTAACATTCAAATGTATTATCATATCGTGCCTAAGCTCGCGCAGCACTTGCCCGGATTAGTGGCGTAAACTAGTTTGGTATTGATAAGTCCATCAAACCTCTAGCAGATTGACGTATAATCCTTCGCGCACCTTTGACAGATATTCAATGTCGTTGTATATCCTTGTAGAGAGCTCTAACGTCGTTTGCAGACGGTAGGTGGAATCAGGTCTGTGATAAATTGTCCTCCTCCTTGTCAAGGTGCTCGAGCAGCTTGAAGTCATTGAAAACGTAAAGCACTACCGACAAATAGGTCCAGCCATCCAGGATAAGGTCAAAGACGACCGGCATCTCAGATGCGGCAGGTCTTTACACTGCTATCACGGCCTCTTCCATCCTAGCCCGCAGGGTTTCCGTGCAGAGTCGAAAGAAGAAGATCCTAGCTCACGTTTTGCTGAATACGGTTGGATGGACCGCAATCTATGCTCAACCGAGCACACGCGCACACCGGCGGAAGCAGCTCAGGCGGGACCCCCTCGTCGACACCGTCATTGGTGATGACCTTGGGCTCCGACACCTCAGCGGGTGGGTCGTCTCGGCGAGACATGGACGCCTCCTTGAGTCGGGCGCGTTCCACCGCCACCACAGTATTGGGAGACATGGGGCTTCCCGGATGGAGGACCCGCTGGGCATCAGTGATCCGCTTGGGCGACCACTCGACCTCGCCGTCCTCATAGTCCACGTCGGGCTCCGACTCCTCGTAGTTCACCTCCAAGGATGGATGCGGCGACGGATAACGCCCCGGAGAGGAAGTCGGCGCGTCCTTTGCGGAAGCCGCATGATCCTTGGTGGACGTCCGAGCTCGAGGAGCAGGCGAGCCGGCACCACTGACATACCCGGGGTTCGGGGTGTCCGTGTCGGACGAGTCGCTGCTCACGTCCTCGTGGGGCCTGGGCAGCAGCACATCCGTGCGCTTGGGCGGCAGCTTCAGGGCCTTCGGACTCTCCTTCGGAGTGTCCTTCTTCTTGGGCAGCTGCTTGGCAGCGGGCTTCTTCACGGCGGGCTTCTTCGAGGCGGCTTCGACGAAGCGGCCACCTTCTTCGTCTTCCGCGTGGACTTTCGCGGGGCGGGCGCCTTCTTCGCCTTCGCCTTCGACTTGGTCGCCGCGACCACGGGCTTCTTAGAAGCGGGCGGTTTCTTCGCTTCGCCCGCGTCCTTCGCGTGCTTCGTCGAAGCCGGGGTCGCCTTCGCCTCCTCCAAGTCATTCGCGGGCTTCTTGGAAGCCGACGCGGCCTTCGCCACCTCCGGATCGCCCGAGTGCTTCTTGGAAGCAGGCGCCGGAGGCTTCTCCTCCATGTCGCTTGGAGTGGGCGCGTCGGCACGGGTCTTGATGGGGCCTACAGCCCGAAGGGCGTCTTGGGCGGACCGCACGATAGTCCGAGTCTCCGTCATGCCCGGAGGGCCGTGCCTCTCAGGCGGTGGGCACCAAGCGGGATCGCGAGACTCACGCCCCTCGTACACAAGACCATCTACTCGCACTGCGATCCTGGGCTCGGGACGAGTACCACGAGCACCTTGGACAAAGTCGCATGCCTGGCCCAGGCGCTCCGCAGTGCGACAAGTGTCCGGTCGTGCTCCTGGTGGACACCGGGTTCTCCCGCCAGCGGAACGAGACTGAGTTCGAAGGGTGGTTGGACCACTTGGGCTATCCCACGCCCCAGTTCTTGAGCTCGCCATATCGGATCGATTGGCTGGATCAGCGTCGTCTTCGATTTCGCATGGCGAAGATGATTGCTGACAACACATGGCCAAACCGATTCTTTGATCGCCACAAGCCCATGCCGGGCGTCATCCTCGAGGATGTGCTGCAGAAGATTCAGAAATCATGGCAGTAGCAGCCGATAGAGCCTAAGAGTGTTCTTGGCCCTGTCAGCGCCGACCAGGTCCGTGGGCACGCTTAAAAGTGGCCACGAGGTCGGCGCAGTCCTCCTCAAGGCGAGCCCAAGGCTCCCACGAGTTACGACTACTCGGGTAGCCCTGCCACTTTACCAGATACTGGTACTGACCGCTACGCCCGCAGCGCTTCAGTAGCCTCTCGACATGGTAGTAGAGGACGCCCTCCTTACCAAGCAGAGGCGGCGGAGCCCGCGGCGGCAGTGGTGTCCGGCCAAGACGCTCAGCGTCGTTCGACTGGCTCCTGTCCTGACCTGGACAGCCTCCTCTCCGGGGTGGAGTCTTGTCAGCGACTGCTGGATGGTCAGTGGACCGAGATGGTGGCGCTTCGCGCTCGAGTCCAAGATGCGGAGGTCCGCCTGGAGAAGCTCCGGGATGTCCGACAGGACTTGGGCTCCCTGCGGGAACGCGTCTGGGATCTGCCCCGGCAGGTTGGTGGCGATATTGACCGCTTGCGGACTCGCTGTTCGGACGGCGAGGAGAACGACAAGTGGGTACGCCAGGGCCTGGAGAGGCACCTCGCCTGGATCCATGATCTGTACGACCGTGCGGGTTACCTGGAGGCGCGAGAGGCTCGCCGCGTAGCGGCTCGTGCTCCTGATCCAACTCCGGCCCCGGCTCCGGCTCCTGCGCCTGCCCCTGCCGAGCTTCCCTCGGATGAGCTCGTTCGGATGATGGCGAACGCCTTCCAGCAGTATTATGCGACTCAGTCGGCTCCTCAGCCTCAACAACCCCCACCGGGTGATAGGGCTTGAGCAAGCCAACGTAGAACGTCGGGGGTGTGGCCATGGACGATGGCAGGTCCAACGTGTAGGCGTGGCCGTGGACCCCGATGACCGTGAACGGCCCCACGAAGCGAGGTCGCAGCTTGGTGCTGCCCACAGCGGAGACCGCCTGAGTAGGAAGGTTCTTGGCATTTAATAAGACTTGGTCTCCTAATTTAAACACTTGCGTGTTCTTATGCCCTTGGCGATCACTGTGTTCCTTCTGCGTGTCTTGTGCAGCGGCCATGGCGTCACGTACTCGCTGTCTGACAGCTTCACCAGTCTCGATAAACGAGAGCAGGTTCCGTTTGACGGACGTGCATAGGCCTTTAAGGCACCTTGGGTCTTCGGCATTAGCCTCCCCCCCCCCCCCCCCCCCACCCAAACTCGAGGCTGGGGGTAACGTCAGCGGCGTACGCGGGTGCCGCAGTCCGTTCACATAGAATGGAGTGAAGCCCGTGGACGAATGCACTGCATTGTTGAGGGCAAACTCCACTTGTGGAAGAAGCTCACTCCACTTCGTGGGCTCTGCGGCGCAGACACTGCGAAGGATGTCTTCCAGGACTCTGTTCACCCGCTCAGTCTGACCATCGGTCTGAGGGTGGTCCGCTGTAGACATGTCCAATCTCGTGCCTAAAATGCGGAAGAGGTGCTGCCAGAAGTGGGGCACAAACCTTGGGTCCCTGTCACTCACGAATGCCTCGGGGAGGCCATGGTGGCGGAAGCCATTGTCCACAAAGAGCTGGGCCGCCTGAGGCGCAGTCACACTCTTCCGCACAGCGGCCAGCCGCACCATCTTACTAAGGCGGCACACAAAGACCAATATGCCAGTGTAGCCACGCGCATCGGCCGGAAGCTCGAAGATGAAGTCCAAGCTCACAGAGCGCCAGCAATCCGCAGGCACCGGCAAGCTCATCAAAGGAGCTGACGCTGAGGGCGCAGGCTTTACGCGTTGACACGTCTCACATGTCTGTACGTACTTACGTAGCCATTTATACATGTAGGGCCACCAGAAGTTGCGGGCTACAGACGTGTACGTCTTTTCCCGCCCCAGATGACCGCTAAGCGGCGTGTCATGAGCCTCACAGAGGACACGATGACGCAGGTATTCGTCGTTCGGAACGACAATGCGAGGCTCGCCCCCCCCCCCCCCCCCTTCTACTTGGTAGTAGAGCAAACCCTCCACATCCGAGTAGCGGTGCAGACGTGAGCGTTGTCGCGCCGTGAGCTTAACGGCCTTGGTTGGAGCGCTCAGCGCCTCCACTAGACCTGCAAGGTCGTCATCTTCGGCATACGCCTCCCGAATAAGCTCATAGAGCGGTGACTCGAGGTAGGCCAGATGTGCCAACTCGTAATCTGGCCGCCGGGAGAGCGCGTCCGCTAGGACATTCTGCATCCCGGTTTGTACTCCACCGTGAAGTTGTATTCGGCGAAGAAGGAGAGCCACCGCGCCATGCGCTGAGAGAGGTGAGGCGACGACGTCGCCGTCTTCAACGAGGCATGATCTGTGTAGATCACAAAGGGTTTTTGACCTAACAGGTGCACCCGAAACTTGACCAAGGCGTACTTCATCGCCAAGAGCTCTTTGTCGTGGACAGGGTAGTTCTTTTCTGCCGCCTTCAATTGGCGAGATTGGAAAGACACTACCCTTTCCTTGCCTTCCGCATCCACCTGCAGCAGGGCACAGCCGATGGAAAAGTCAGATGCATCGCATACCACGCTAAAGGGGCGCTCCTCATCGGGCAGCGCCAGGATTGGAGCGCTCTGAAGGCTACTCTTGATGGCTTCAAAAGCCTGTTGAGCCTCAGAGGTCGATGACCACACGGCATCCTTCTTAAGAAGATTCGTTAGTGTCCTTGCCATCTCGGCGTAATTGGCACTATACTTGTGCAAGTAGTTGGCCAACCGAGCCATTTACGCAGATCCTTCTGCGAGACGGGCACCGGCCACTGTGCAATGGCACACACCTTCTCCGGGTCCGCACGGACACCGTCCTTCCCAAGGAAGCAGCCCAAAAAGGGGATCTCTTCGGCTCCGAAGATACACTTGTTGATGTTCGCATAGAGGCGATTCTCGCGCATGCACAAGAGAACCTCACGGAGGTGGCCAAGATGGGCTTCAACGGCCGTCTTCCCGTCTGACGCATGACTGTGCACGAAGATGTCGTCGAAGTACGTCTGTACGAACTGCCGCATCGGCCTTAAGAGCTGCGTTACGAGCCTGTTGAACGTGGTGGGTGCGTTGGACCAACCACTCCCACAACATCCCGCTGGGAGTGCTCACAGCAGTAAGCGGAATGTCCGACTCACGCATCAACAGTTGATAGTAGCCGTCGATCATGTCGAGTGCACTAAAGATCGTGCAACCAGCCATGTTGTTCTGCAACACATCCTTCCGAGGAATAGGCGTCGACGCCGGAATAGTTGCCGCGTTCAACTTGTTGAAGGCGTGCACAATGCGCCACTTCCCATTGGGCTTAACGTCGGTGACTAATGTGGCGACTTAGACTCGCGCACCATGTCAGCGGCGTGCTTTGCCCCGAAGAAGGCGTCGATGACGTCAACCTGTTCCTTCGGAAGCGGCCACTGCCGCGTGGTACAGTACGTAGTGCCTGGCTCTAAGTCAATCTCATGCCGCACGCCCCGATCCGGGGGAAGGACCGAAGGGGAGTCGTCGCTAACGACATCCGAAAACTCCTTGAGAAGGACGTAATACGGATCCGAGGGGTCCTTCAAGATGGCAGCGCCATACCGCGTCTGCCTCTTAGAGGTTCGTTCGTCTTCTAACACCTCGGGGTCCATGACCGACGAGGAGTTAAGCTCTAGTGAGCTGCCTTCAGGGCGAAGCAGAACCACTTCTGCCAACTCTCCCGCCTTGAGAGAGTCCATGAACTCGACATACGAAAGCTCCTCGAGCTCAAGTAGCTCTGCTACTGTGGGTAATGGAGTCAACACCTCCCCCACCTTGGGTTCGCCCGTGAAGACGTCGACTACTTGAGGAACCTTGTCCTCAACCGCGGAATCCGCATCGTGGCTAGACGCCTCTGCCTTGGGCGTGCTCGTGACCTTGTCACTCTTGTTGTCCTTGAAAGTGGGAGCCCCTACTCGACCACTCGTGGTTGCGCGAGCACCAGCTCTAGCGCCTTCTGTCGCGCGAGCTGAACCAGCTACAACGCCTTGCGTAGTGGGAGTTCTGACTCGACCACTCTTGTTTGCGCGAGCAACAACTCCAGCGCATTGCTCGGCGTGGGTTGAACCAGCCACCACGCCTTGCGTAGGGGGAGCTCGGACGCTACCACCTCTTCCTGCGCGAGCTGTTGCAGCGTCCGCGCCTTGAGTCTGCTCTGCCCGGTGGGCAAGTGCAACTCGGTTGCCAATTGCAGAACCCTGTCCTCTACCCGGAGAGGTACTAGGATCCTGCGGATCTTCTCCACCACCTACCTCGAGCCCCCGCGCTCTTGGTGGCAATGCCATGGGCATTTCCAACACTTCCGAAGTGGCGGCAAACTGCCGTTCGCCGCGTGGCACCCGGTGCTCGTGCACAAACCCGTCTCGGGAAGAGGAGGGGACATGACCCGCCAGGGCTCCGTCCGCGAGGGGGTTGTGGCTGGCACCAATGGTGCGACTACGCCAGTCTATCCACGGCACGTGCTTAGCAAGCCAAGGCATGCCGATGATAAGATCGTACCGATCATCCATGTCCAAGACAACGAACGGTTCGACCGAATTGAAGTCGTCAAACTTCACGCTTAAGGGTACCGTAACCTTGCGTGTTGACACGATGGAACCAGTCGCTAAGCGAACAGATACATTGGTATTACTCTTAGAAGCTTCTAAAGCACTAGCATACAATGCACTGTTCCTAGCCACACTGACTTTCGTCGCAAAGTTAAATGACGCCCCTGAATCGACCAGGACCGTCATCGGTACGGGGTACCCTTTTACGCTGGCAGTGACGACCACGAGGTTAGACCGCGCGGCGGCCACGGAGAGACACAGAAGTGTCGTCCCAGGGACTTGCTCCTTTGGAAAGGTGGGTAAGGAACTCGCCTTCCTCGTAGAGGAGCGAAGTCTTCCAGCAGGGCGTCCCGCCCCTACTGGGAGTTGCCGTTTTCCGACTCTGTCGCCTCAAGGCTGTTGAGAGTCGGACGCGCCGCGAACTTCTTGTCGCGTGGAGCCTTCCATGGGTTGGTAGGGCTGTTCCGACGGAAGTGACCAGGTTGGTTACAACCGAAACAACGACCACTCGCCCGTTGCGTCTTCTGAGAGCGTGCCGACTCGGCAAGAGAGATCTCCATCGGGGTGGGACCCTCGCTTGCTTCGACATGAGGCGTGTTCCCTTGCGCGGAGCGCACGCAGTGGTCCTCCAACATAGCGATGTGGACCGCCTCATTGAAGGTCTTCGGCTGACGCCGGAAGAGCTCCGTCCGAACGGGACCCGTGCGAACGCCGTCCATGAAGACAGTCACCTTGACGTCCTCAGAGAGGGGTGCGCCGGCCATAGCGGCTTCGAGGTTGTGGAGCTCCATGACGTAGTCTTGAAGCGACCGCTTACCTTGCTTGTATCGCAAGAAACTGGAGCGGTGGCGGTATGCCACATTGGCAAGGAGGAAGGTGGAGCGTAGCTCCTGTTCCATGAACGACCACGAGGTGAAATACCCCGGAGTCGCTGTTTCACGGGCCATAGCCCATGCGCGTGCGTGCCTCCAAGGTTGGATAGCGCGAACGTCACTTGAGCCCGCGCGTCGTAGATCTGACCAGCGCTCAGCGCGATCTCGATCTCGCGAACCCAGAAGACAAGACTGTCTGAGTCTTTGCCGTCGAACGTCGGAACCGACATCTTGGCGGGCTTCGTCGTGGTTGGACGCGCAGCGAATGAGGCCGAGTTCGTGGCGGACGCTTGTGCCGCACTCTGTGCCTCAGCTCGCATCGCCGCACGAGCGGCTTCCTGCGCAGCAGCGCTCACGTGAGCAATCAGCGACGACTCGTACTTGTCGAAGCGTTCCACGCGCGCTCTTTGCTGCTCAGCAGGAAGGTTGGGGAATCCAGCGAAGGCTGCCTCGCCCAGGAGGCTGACCATCTTCTCCAGCGTAGCGCAGTGGGCATCGGAGAGGTGAGGAAAGTCCTGCCGCGCCGGCAGCCGACTCCCTGAGTCTTCCATACTCAAAGAGACCCTGATTGTAGAGATCCGCGTCGGTCGCGGGATTGACTACAAGTGCTACCAGGTGTGACGGGGGTCACACGCACAATAGCTTGGAGGAAGCGTAACACGCTAACCGCACAGACGCCTGGCGTCTCTGTTGCTGCTTATGCAAAAGGCCCTGCCTTATCGGTCCGCTTTAGTACCGTGTACTTAAAGGGACTTGCACACTTGTAGGTTAGAGTTAAAATGTCTTGTATTAATACCACTCATAAAGTTCTATCTACTGCTTTCTATCTGCATACTGAACCCCTGTCTAAATTGCGATCTTCCTCAGCGGTTGGCTCTCGTGCATCGTGACCCTTAAGTACGACCGAACTAAGTTAACACAGTACATTGGGGAGGTCTACCGTGAACACTCTATATAAGGATCACCAGTACACCGTACTAATCGTAGTGTGTGACACTCAGTCCTTGTGGACCACACCGGCCGGTGTGGTACACACTAGAGAATATCTCTTTTCCTTGAAAAGGTCACTGGCCAATCATGGCCCCATTACAGGTTACGCTATGAATTTCTGAAAGTGACAAGTTATAAATGCACAGGTGCCTAGTTTAAAATTCCCACCCTTTTCTCTTTATTGGTATACAAAGACGGCGGCAATGGCCTTTTGCTTCTTTTGAGTCCAAGAACGTAAAAAAACACTGGAAAATTTGTTACAAAGTACCTGTATCGTGCTATAATAACGATACAGAATGGTAGATTGCTTTCACCCAAGCCGTCAACTCGTCGTGGGTCATCGACGGGCATTCAACAGTCTTCTTAACGAGACCTCGTTTCTCTTGGAGTATTATCCAGGCCCCTATGATGAAATGCGTGCGTTGTTTAGCGTGAGTTGTAAACTATAGAATGGTAAACTCAGCGCTTGCCGCGCTGCTACAATTACTGACGAGGGGAGATTCGCGCCAAAACTCCAGCCAATTCCGAAACCGATCGCATCATCACATACGGGTTTTCTATGTATATCAGTAGCACAATTGAGTGCGGTTACTATATATGTATGAGATCCAAAACTAGCCCATACTAGTTTGCCACCAGTCGAAAATAATAATATTAACTAGATTCTACTTCGCAATCAGGTGCGAGTCGGGCGTGGCTCCAATAGCAAATGGGCGCAGGGCTGCATTCTTTGCCCTCATCGGCCGACAAGTCTTCCAACGCGGCATACGTACTCAAAGTCTGGGTTGTTGACGATTGCAGCACGCGGTCCTGCGTGTAACATTCAAATGTATTATCATATCGTGCCTAAGCTCGCGCAGCACTTGCCCGGATTAGTGGCGTAAACTAGTTTGGTATTGATAAGTCCATCAAACCTCTAGCAGATTGACGTATAATCCTTCGCGCATCTTTGACAGATATTCAATGTCGTTGTAGTGTAGAGAGCTCTAACGCCGTTTGCAGACGGTAGGTGGAATCAGGTCTGTGATAAATTGTCCTCCTCCTTGTCAAGGTGCTCGAGCAGCTTGAAGTCATTGAAAACGTAAAGCACTACCGACAAATAGGTCCAGCCATCCAGGATAAGGTCAAAGACGACCGGCATCTCAGATGCGGCAGGTCTTTACACTGCTATCACGGGCTCTTCCATCCTAGCCCGCAGGGTTTCCGTGCAGAGTCGAAAGAAGAAGATCCTAGCTCGCGTTTTGCTGAATACGGTTGGATGGACCGCTGTTCATGTCGACGCCGTGGCTGCACTGAAACGTGCGCTGGTAGCAATGGAGCCATTGGCGCATCCAAAAGCTGCCAGCCTAATCTGCTTGTATTCGGATGCAAGTGCAGAATTCTGGGGCTCTGTCTTGACGCAGATACCGACTGAAGACGCTGGCAAGCCGCTGGAAGAGCAACGCCACGCACCACTCGCGTTCCTAAGCGGAAAGTTCGTTGGTGCGTCGTCACGCTGGTCGACCGTGGAAAAAGAGGCTTACGCGATTATTGAGCCGTGTAAGCGGCTCGAATACTTGCTGTTGAGACCCGAAGGGTTCACCATTTTCACGGACCACAGGAATTTGTTGTATATCTTCAATCCCAAAGTTTTCGACAGTGGTATTGCGCGTTATCAAGCTGATCGCTTGCAACGGTGGGCTATTGCGTTATCCATGTTCCCCTACGCGATTGAGCACATTTCGGGAGAAGATAACGCATGGACCGATTTGCTGTCACGCTGGGGAGCGTCTGATGCTGCTGCAACACGTGGGGCTCGTTCAGTTCGCGTTGCAGTCATTGCTGTGGACGAAATCTTTGCAATATCGCCACTTCAGGAGGCTAACTTCGTGTGGCCAACTAAATTTGAGGTGCGGATGTCGGTGAAGGAGTATTTCGGTGGTGTGATTCCGGTGGAGGAGAACGCAGAAAATGCACTACCTGCTGGTGTGCATTGGGATACGGCAGATGTACTTTATCGCGACGAGCGCGACCGGATTTGTGTGCCTCCTGGAGCAACTAATCTGCAGACACGACTGTGTGTTGTTGCACATGCGGGTGCTGCTGGTCATCACGGCGTTGCAGCTACTCTCAAGCACTTGAACGATGTGCTCAATTGGGATGGGATGGAGGAGTCTGTGCGCAACTTCGTTGACGGCTGTCTGCACTGCATGAGGGTGAATGGCACAAAGGTGCCCAGGCCGTTCGGCGAGGCAGTGCATGCAACGAAGCCGAACGAAGTGATCCATTTTAATTATTTGAGTATGTCTGCAAGCTCCAACGAAGTGTGCTATGTCCTGGTACTAAAGGACGATATGAGTGGATTTGTAGAGTTAGTGCCGTGTTGCGCTGCAACAAGCTCGGAGTTGACCGATTGGTTCAAGCGATATGGTGTGGTGAATCAGTGGGTCTCCGATCAAGGGAGCCACTTCAAGAACACGCTGATCGAGTTGCTGCGGCGAAAACTGGGAGCTCAACACCATTTCGTCACTGCCTACTCGCCTTGGGCGAATGGAACAGTGGAAGTGGTAAACAGACTTGTCCTGCGGTGCATAAAAGCAATTCTAAGTGAGCAGCGGCTGGCAATCAGTCAGTGGCCGGAGGTTTTGCCGGTGGTACAGATGGCATTGAACCATCTGCCGGCTGACCGACTTGGGGGAGGGGCACCAGTGACGGCATTCACTGCGCTGCCAGCTCAAACACCCGTTGGTGCTCTGGTTCATCCGCGCACTCAAGAACTAGTGAGTCTCGACTGGGTCGCACAGAAGCAGAAGGACCATTTAGTCGAGATCCAGGAGGCGCTGGTCAACATGCACAAGAAACTGACGGAAACAAGTGAAAAGAAGCGCGAGCAAGCGCGATCGGGTGTGGTGCTCATTAAGTTTTGCCTCGGTGATTTCGTTCTCGTCGGGCACGTGCTGTCTCGAGCTAATAAATTGGCGATCCAATGGAAAGGCCCACGACGCGTGGTGGAGATTCTTAATGACTACATTTTCGAGGTGCAAAACATGGTGGAGCCATTTGACATCCAGGTGGTACATGCTTCCCGGATGAAGCTGTATGCAGAAGCAGGACGTGAGGTGACTGAGGGCCGTTCTTAACGACGGTAGTTTTGGTTGTGCAGGTTGTGCGTAGTTTTGGGTGTCAAGGTAGTTTTCTGCTTCGATGAGAATAAAAAGTAGAGGGGGAGGGACTTGTAGCGGTTTCTTTGTCCCAATACACAAGTCCCTATTGCACAGAATCCAAGAATCCTGGACCACGATAGATGCAGGATGAAGCTGCATGCTGAAGATACCGACTCCGATGGCGAGACGCTCTGCACGCCGCCGCGCCCCCCCCCCCCCCCCCCTCCCCCCTCCTGGAGATGATCCTCGCGACGATCCCCTGCATTGGGCGGCAGGTTCCCCCGCGAAATGGGCGGCTCAAAGCCCTCGACGTCACTTCTGGCCCTGCTAGTCGAGGAGGAGAGAAGTTAGCGCTTTCGGTCGGATATACGAATCACTGAAACGCGCTGGTCGTCGTGGATATTTCTGCCAGTATCTCTTACGCTATCCAGTCGGCGGGCCGAGGTGGAGGCTCCTCCGTGGAGATGTAGCAGCCTGCAGACAAGTGGGGCGAGTCATAACACAATTAAATTATTTCTACATTTAAATGCGCATTGGAGGCAAACTACCTGGACACCCGCACAACCCCCTACTTGTTGAGCGGTAGTCCCTCAACGACCCGCACTACCATTTAACCCTAAACGTTGTTCACCACATGTCGCATAAACTACCTTTGAGCCCAAAACACAACAAACTACCTGTCGTTAAGAACGGCCCTGAAGACCTGGTTCAGCACATCATACACGGTGAGTGCGGTCACCTGGTCGCAAGGCTCGGAATCAGTAAAAAAAATTAAAAAAGTTAGTCAGTAAAATTACTGAAATAATTTATTTGTTTGTCCCCAGTATTTCTTATATTCTAGAACGTTTACGCTGATCCGTTCCTCTAGAAGCTTCGAGAGGTGAGCGACTCGCGTTTCGCGCCATTTTAACCTACAACGCGTAGCCTGGAGCTCACTTACCATTCTACCATGCCCCCGACTCCCAAGCAACTGACCCAAGCCCTCTATGCGAAGCTGTCAAACGGCCGCTACAAGTGCCGTTTGTGTTCGAAGACCCGCAAGCTCTCGTCGTCCGGGGGCTACACGAACGCTGTCGACCACCTCCGTCGTGACCATGAGTCTATGTTCCTCTCGGATTACGAGATCCGAGCGGGAAGGCCAAGGACCCTTGACTCGTTCATTACGACGACAGTCGACGCGACAGCCATGACCACGTACTAGTGGTTAGACTGAATTGTAATGGACCACCTGCCGCTGGCCTCGTGCGAGAAGCTGCGCGATGACATTGAAACTCCGCGCCGGAGCTGTCGAAGCGGCTGTCCAGGCCCGCATCAGAACTCATTTTCTGGGCAAGCCAATCGGCCTGATGTACGACGCGTGGACGGAAAGGAAAACGCACTACGTCGCGGTTATCGGGGTGACTCCTTCTGACGACGACGCGTCGAAACCTGACAAGGAGTTGCTGTGTTTCACACCCTTTGAGGACGAGACTGACATGGGTGCGGACGCATTCATTGAGTTGTTCGACTACGTGTTGGATCTCTACGAGATCGACGTTTCTCAGCTGGTGTTCGTTACGTGTGACCACGCGAGTGTGAATACGTCATTTGCTACGAAAGCTAAGATTCCGATGCTCGGGTGTGCCAGTCACCGTCTCCAACTAGGGGTTAACCGTAGACGGGAACCCGATGAGAGCTTATTAGCGAAGGTGAATGCGTTCATGGGACTTCTCAACACTGTCAAGAACCGAGCAAAGCTGCGTAAGGTTGGGGTTGCCATGCCAGTGATGCGGAACGCGACGCGGTGGAGTAGTACGTTCCTGATGATGCAATCCTCCCTCAACATATACGAGCACATCGACCGGTCCGACGAGCGCCTCGTGAAAGTGTTGCCAACCCCACATGAGATCCTCGACCTCGAAGATTTGTGTAAAGTTCTTGCGGACCTCGAAAGCGTAAGCAAAAAGCTACAAGAGAGTGGAAGTGGGGGAGCCCCTGGAACACACACGATCGCACCTTCACTAGCTGACGCTCGAAAACTCTCTGACGGAGTTATCAAGGCATTTCCTGCCTCCTCTCACTATTTGGCTCCTAAATCCATTATTGTGAAGGCTCCCGACTTTGAGTCTCGAATCGTCAAGGTAATCACGGGGAAGGAGAACAAGTTGTCATCCGCTGAAGAAAGGGCTCTCGGTCGGTTTCGTCGTTGGTCTTCCGGCAATGACGATGAGGAGGAAGAAAATCTTTCTTTTGCTGAAAGGCTGCTGCGAGTAAAAGGGAGAAATCAGTCTAAGTTCATTGACCTGCGCTGGATTCCACCGACGTCCAATGATGTAGAGCGCTTGTTCTCAAAAGCGGGACTAGTGTTGACTGATCGTCGCCAAAGTCTGCATCCGACGACGATCAAAACGCTGGTCATGCTGGAATATAATCGCTCGCTTTGGGATGCTGAGCTGGTGGCGATGGCGATCAAGAGCAACAAGAGGCAACGAGTAGCGAACATATAGTATATTTGGAGGTTTACTGGGGACGATCAGTATTTTATTGCCCAATAATTTATTGACTCGAGTTGACCCCCTCAGTAAAATAAAATATATATTTTTCCGAACTCTGCCTGGTCGAACACTTCATCGAGTGTCGATTTGGGCGAGAATTGCGTGCCTGGGAGATTAAAGTGAAGTGGTTTGGTCTAGATGAACTCGAGGCTTCATGGGAGCCTGCCCGTATCATGCTGGAAGACCAACCGGGGCTTGTGGAAAAGTTCATCGAGGAACACTAGACCGATACGCTGGTGCAGCAAATGGCACAGGCGCTGAACATTCGTGGTGCGGAGCAAGTTGCTGGACGCCGCCGATGTCGGGCGAGACGTCCGATGTGCGGACGCGTTTTCATGATGGTGCTACATTTTACGTCTGGTTTCCTCGCCCTTTGGGGGGGGGGTTCTGCCGCCGTGCGTGCGGGCAGAGTTGCCAGAAGTGGATCGCACCCAAGTGCGTACCGAAGTGAATCGGCGGTCAAGTGGGTGTGCGATCAAGTGGGTGTGCACCCAGGGTGTCGGCCGTAGAAAGATAGCCCGTAGCTATCCAGGAAGAATAGGGTGAAGTGCCTGTTCCCGGAGCAGCTCTGGAAAAGTAAAAAGCGTAAGAGAAACAAAGTCAGTTGGAAACTGGCAAGCTGCTGCGCAAGCAACTTCCAGGAATATTCGCTGTGAGGGCGAAGTCAGATCAGGCATTATACACCACACGTCAATCTCCCCGACGCAATGGTGCGTCGGCTCCAAGCCCTGGTCGACCAGTATGTTCTTACAAGGCGTGGCGATCCAGGACGCCGCTTTGTTAAACTAGCCAAGCCCACTATTTACCACGTTTCTTTTAATCGAGGCGGGCTCCAGATTCCTCGTGTGGAAGTCACGATTCAAACGCAGCGAGTGTTGCTTATCCAACAATTTGATTGTGCGTTTTACTCAAAATTTCCATGCGTGGTTCTTCGAATCAACCGCGCAGCAATCGCGCAAGCCTGTATAAATGCATATATGATTTGTTTACAAAGGTATTATGTGCAAAGCACGGTCAAAACTGTGTTCACTACACAATAGAAGCCACTGCGACAGGGTACACTTCACCTGAAGCCACATTCAAATAGGGTACATGGTACCTGGAACAGCAATTCTGGCCAATAAGAGTGAAGCGTCGTTTTGATGGCGATTCCGTCAATAGGCCAAAAACGGTAAATTTGGACGGGAAGCACACTATTACCTGGTCAACTCAGATCCCTGGCGTGTGGTGAGCGATACACTATTACAGTACGTCCTCCCTCCCGGATTAGTCATGTCCACCTTTGATTTTCTCGATTCGCCCTTTTCGCGTCGATCGAAGGTTATTGAGCTTTCGTCAATTCCAACCTGGTGACAATTCTCGTGGTTTGTTTGGTCCAGACTACCAAGGATTCCTTCGGATTCTGGTTTCGTTGATCCTGTAACTTGCCAATCGAATCTCCTCAAGGCCAATGTTTGGCATAGCGCACACCCTCAACTTGAAATCGAGCTGGCATCTGGTAAGCCGGTGTCACTTCTGCGAGAAGCAGGACGTACACGTGAATTTCGGCTGGCGTTCGCCTCCGAAACAGGGTGCCGCAGTCTGAGTGATTTTTTTTCATCGTCATGGACGTCTGCCCCAGAGTTTCTTGCCCGCTAAATGCTCGTTGTCTCGAACTGGAACCTGCGGGTTCGGGCTCGTTATCTGTTGAGCCTCTATTACGATCTAAGCACGTTGGCACAGAATGTGATTGGCGTGCGGGGATTGCTGCATGGTCATCTTCTAGCGTGTGAGCCCTCTTCACCTATCGGTGTGCGAAACGAAGTGGCTGCATGCTTTCCTACTCTCACTAAGAAGGATGTCAGATGGATACTCTCAGATACGAGGTTAAACTTACGTGACTTACCGCTCACTCATCATTGTGACGGGATAACTCACGAGATGCTCCACGACACACTGACATATCTCAAAGAGCTTCGCCAAGTAGCCCTTCCGGTCTATGCTGATCTTCATTTTCGGCTCTGTTGGGAGTTGCTTCCTACCAAGTCCTGTGAGACGAAGCGGGTGAACGCTTTTATCGTCCAAGATGTATAGCGCGCCTCCGGGGGTAAATGACTGGTATTCCAGAATGGACCAGCCCCGGTTAACTCGAAACACACAGTAGAATGACTCGAGTCGGCGTGTGACCTTGTGCAATCCCTATAGGCGTCGATTAATTCGGCGGACCGTCATTCAACCTGAAATGTAACAATCAATTAGATACAAGAATACAGAGAACTTCCAAGTTCTTCTCAACTGGGAGATCCCGAATGGAGGCAAGCTTACGAGCAAAAGACCTTTCCCCAAACAACCACTCTCAAAATAACCAATAACAATACAGAGTTTGTATATACACTATGCAGTCTGTCAACTTTAGGTTACAACCCGGATACAGAGAAATCCGGGTTGCCCAACGCGCACCACCCTCGAATGAACGAGGGAAACCACAAATACAGTCGTAAAACAAGCAATCTAACTCAGATATCAGGGGGTGATTGCTACAACCTCCTGAAACTACGGATGGAATATGAAATGCAAGGGTCCTCTTTCGAGTGTTCACAGGCAATTTAGGGATATGAAATGGGTAGACCAACCCGAAAGCAGCCTTTTTGGGTACCCAATTTGATTCGAAGCGTGTATGTGAGAGTTCCTTGTGCGGTTGCACGACCTTGGACGTCCGTTGGTGTACGCGGCTACCGGACCTTCCTTTGGATTCTCCTTTGGGAAATATGGCGTCGTCGTCCTCGGCGAATATACTCTACAGGGTCAATGGCAAATAGACACGAAGTCCACTTGGGCTCTGGAAGGCAAAATCTTTGGTTTTCGGCGGTCTCCTCTGCTCGAATCGCATGCACTCCTCCCGGATGACTGAGTTTCAGTATACTTGGGATCATGTTGAACTCGCGGAGGGCCGCTCACTCATCTTGCACTGACTGCAGGCTTGAGCAATCGCACTTCGTGCGCTGGCGCGCTGTCACCGCTTGATTGGCATGTCTTGAAGATCTCTGGCTTTCGCGTAGCACTGTCTGGATCTTGGTCTCATGTTCGCATGGGTGCCTGATTTGGCACGCCCCTGGGGCGTCAGTGATTGGTCGGTTCATACTTGGGTACACTTGCCATCCGGTGTGACATCCATCCGGAGTGGCATCTTGGTCATTCGGGTTGTCCATCGTTGTTCGGGATGTACATATTGTGTTTCATCTGGACTTCTGCAGGATTGCTCGGGGTGTCTTGATCTTGAGGAACTGGATGATCACTCGGCTCGTATGGGCAGACCGCTTTCCGGGATACATTCTACCGGAAGCGTTTGGCCCCTTCATATGGGTACCTGCCGCAAAGGGAAGTCGGCGGCCGGACAGGGCGCTATAACTCCATCCCGAATCCTTGCTTCGGGTGGGAGGCCTCCGTGCCTGTGAGCTTATACGTGTTTCGAGTAACCGTCCTCGCGATCTTCAACCAGTCAGCACTTTCGAGTGTACCGTTCTTGTACCACCCTGAATCCAGATCTCCATTCGACATTCTCTGGCTCTACACCCTGGGCAGCTGCGAACTGGCCACCCTGGAAAACTTCCAGTTGCCTGGCGTCACCCGTTTTTGGTTCCTCCAGGGCGTTTGTTCAACTGCTTTACAATGTGGCTACTCGTCGTGTACGGAGGTGGAGACCGAACGTCACTTGTTTTTCAATGCCCTGATGTCGTCCCCCTCTGGGACTTTATCAGGTCCGATTGGTCGCTGTTTGTGGAGCGTCTCACCTGGGACCTCGTGTGTATCGCATCCCGACCAAAGTGGCTGTCTCCCGCTACCCATTTTGCCTCGATCCTGCACATGTTCTGGATGACCACTCTGAGTATTTCAATTCATGTCATTTGGACCACCCGCAACAAGCATCGATTTGAGGATCGACCTGAGCTGAACCCAGTTTCTGACATCTACAAAGTTTATTCCGCCTTTGCTGCGCACTTTCGTCACTGGTGTCGCGAACCGTCCATTTGGGTGGGACCGTCCTGCGCTGTATGGGAACGGAGGCGAAGGTTGCTTCAGAAGAAAAGCTGTAAGTGAGCACCAACAAGACTGCAAACACGAAAGACGCAGCTTGTTAGCTTTATAGGTAAATTCACGACTGACTGTATTCTCTCTGCGTTCTCTTCCTTCTTTTCCTTGCGCCCTTGGGTCCGCGCCGCGGGCCACACTCGAGCCATCATCTCGCGCCTTGGCGACATCCCGTCTTGTCCTTCCGCACCTTCGTCACTCTCTCTGAGTCGCCTAGGCTTCTTGCCATCCGTCCTTGCCCATCTCCGAACGCCCGGTGATCCCACCGTGCTCCTTTCCGCTCGCCCCTCCTTGCCCGACGCCCGCGAAGCACCGCGCCGTCAGCCACCAGCGTCGGCGCCTTCCCTCCTTGGCTCCCTCGCGCCCCCAGATCTGTGTTTTGCAGAATGGGAGGCCGAGTGCCTCCACCGCGCCCGCTGCGACAGCTCCACATAGTCAAACGCTGTGCACGGCAGCACCACGGCGAGTCCGTCACCCACCGCTTACAGACCGGGCCGCGCCGCTTCGCAACGCAGCGTCTCAAACATCTGATTGCCAGCAACGTCCGAACGAGGACGGTAGTTAACCCTAGCGGGACGGTACGAACCGATTCCACTCGGGACATCCTCCCCGACTGAAACTCGACGTCCTCGTCGAGGCTCCTCGTTCGCCTCTCCGACGGCACGCACTTCCTTCCACACCAAACTTCAAAAGCTCTGTCCGTCCAGGTCTCTTTGATGACTCCAAAAACAGATCTCTTAAACCGTTCAACTCGTCCTGGAACAAACTCTTCGGCTCGTCAGACAACGTAGCGTCCGAGAAGTCTGCTTTCATGCTTTTGTCGGGCGGGATTTCGGGCTTCGGCGCTTCCACTATCTCGGCGGGACGGTCAAGTCTCCCTTCCGACACCGTCTTCCCGGTCTCAGTCACAACACCTCCCTTCAAGTCACCCGACACGCTCTTGGTCGAAGCCGGACGCTCCGCAGGCGGCTCAACAGTCACCACTTCCACACGACCGCGCTTTTCGGACCGTTCCGGCGCAAGCCGTCCGGGCCTCACGACCTCCACGTAGTGAGAGATGTCTTCCTCGCGCTCGGGGTACAGACCCACTCCGTGCACGGCTTCGGTCACCTCCACATACAAACATGAGCTATCAAAGTCCGCTGGCTCCTTGGTTCGTAGTTCTTTATCCTCCTTCGGGCTTGCCTTGTCAGCTTCGTGTTCGAGTAGCTTTTTCCACACGAGCTCGTCACACTTCGAGTGATAGCGTTCTACCCACTCCGAGAAAGTCACCCAGTCAGGTAGCGGAACGGAGTCACGCTTCGCTAGCTCGGCCGTCACAGTGAGAAGTTGCCCCCAGTCCACGTCGGGCACTTTGTCACGGATGGACGGTCCTCGAGGCGTTCCTTCGTCTTCGGATCGATGGAGCAGCGTGCTCACTGGTCTGTCACCCTCGCCTCTCACCGTCTTCAGCCATTCATACACAGCTCTTCTTCCCAGGGCTCGGATCACCAGCGGCGAAGTCTCCACCGTCGGCTCCTCACCATCCTCACGGCCCCTCACGGCAGAATCCGCCATCGAACCGTCACTAGCCGGAACACCGATGTTTGAGTATACCACATCTTCAGTTTCTTCAGCGTTCATTCCATTCTCAGACGGTTCGTCCTTCTTGACGGTCTCAACGTCTTTTGGCGGTAGTCCAAAACGTTCGACGACCACGCTAGTCGAGTTGGTTCTCTCGGGCTCAGGAACGGTCGAAGCGTCCCTGAAATCACGGTTCGCCCCCTTTGCCTCGGTCGAACTCTTGAGCGTCGTTTCAAATCAATCTTGCCAGTATTCAGGGGATGTCATCTCTTCCTTGGATGCTCCCTTCGCCCTTTCCAGTACGTCGACCGGCAAGCCCAAGTAGCTAGCCATTTCTTCGATCGACGGTTCCTTCCTCGCTTCAGTAATCATCTTTACACGCTCTTGTCGTTCCACTTTGTCCAGCGGATAGAGTCGATCTTCCAGTTCCTTATCGTACTCCTCCTTCTCAACAGCTACATCCGGGACAGACAGGACCGTCACTTCTTGGCCCGGCTCGCACTTCTCCATGGCGCCCAGTTCATCGTCCGAAAACAAGCGTTTGAGGGGCAACGGTTCCACCGTGCCACCTCGCTCGTCCTTCACGGTTTCTCCTGACAACTCGACCTCGTCACCTTCGTTTGGCACGGTTCTGAGCCCGCTTCCGTCCTCTGGCTCATGAACACTCGGACTGGCGCTCTCTTTCAATTCTTCTGCAACCGTCTCATTCACGGCGATCACATTCTCCACACATGCGATCGACTCTTTCTTCTCGTCGACCGCGTTCTCTTCCGCAAACTCGCTCGCCTCGGGACACGCAACTGCTTCATTCACCACAGCTACGCCCTCCGGCTCATCCATACGCTCGACCGGGCTCTCTTTCACTCCGTCACAAACGCCCTTAGGCCCTGGTCCAGGTAGCAGAACGCATTCTTGTTCGAGGGCTAGGTGTAGCAAACAAGAACCAACGTGATCCATGCATTTTAAAAATCTGTGCCGGCCCTGGTCCAAGTGCACGCTGGGCAGGGAGGCCCGGAGGGGGATTTTACGTGTGAGGCTCATACATGTATTCACTTCGCAGCCAGACCGCTCAAGCTAAGATGGAGGCGGGGTCCGCGCATGAAGGTGCTGCGGTGCCTACAACTGAGCATCGGACTGGGAGTGAGGCCGGGGCTTTCGAGTCCATGCCTCGTACACTGCCTTATAGAGCAGAAGGAAATACGCTTTTGTGCAGCGTAAATACGTCTGGTGTGGAAGCAACGGCGTCACCTACCGCAACAACCAGCGCGTTCTTGTAGCTTGTAGTGCCTTCTCGAAGGTCTGGGACGAGAAGGTGAATGTGTTGACTCTTGCAGAGCCGAGGGAGCGCCCATCAGCTGTGGCCACTGCGATGGCACCAGCGCACGCACAGATGACTGCAATGACTGCTACGGGGGGGGGGGATTGTGAGAGGAGGGAGGTGGGTAGAACAAAATTCTGAGTTCAGAACACCTCTGCGCGATGTTTTGAAAACAGAGATTCCCAGAATGCGGAGTCACAAAAATGGCACATTGTACCATAATCAGCTGACCAATCGGATGTACAGAAGGTGGTAGCCCAGAATGCATTCCGGCACTTGGACCAGGGCCTTAACCAGGCTTTCTTTCATTTCGTCACCGTTCTTGGGCTCCACCCGCTTTGCATCAGCGGCAGGGTACACCCAAGTCCGTTCTCTCTTCGTCTTCAATTCGTTACTTCTCTTCACGCTCACCACACTCTTCGGGACGGCAACTGCAGCGTTCTTCTCTTCTTCACGCCCACAGTTACCCTCCGAGCGGATCTGCGGGCCAGAAGAAGGAGCGGTTCTCCCTTCCCCCTCCTCTCGGCGTCTTCATTGCTCGGCTTGCTGCTTCGTGTCGAGGTCTCTCAGCCTCTTGACGGTCGGGCAGCCCCCGATAGTATGACCCTCTACCTGGCAAAACGAGCACCAGCGACGACCGTTCCCGTTGCCTCCCTGGAAGCCTCCAGGTTGCTGTTGTGGCGGCGGCGGTTTCTCGCACTCGACTTGCATGTGGCCGAATTGGTTGCACAGGCGGCACGTGAACGATTGGCGGCAGCAGTTAGCACGACCGTGTCCTCGATACTGGCAACGCCCACAGATAGGAGCTCCCTCTTGATCTCGCCCATCGCCATCCATGCGAATACCACGGAACACTTGACCGTTTCTCGACGGCTGTTGCTGCATAGGAGGTGGGGGAACGGACGGTACGGTCGCCATCGTCTGCAGCGCATAGTGCGGCTGAGGCGGAGCCCGCAGCTCGTTGTTCACCTTGTTCCTCCATTCCTTCTCTTCTTTCACAAACGAACGCACTTCTTGCGCCAGCGCCTTGACTTGGTCCACCATCGGCTTCAGGATAGCCGGCGTCTCGGACACAGCGGCAGACTTGGCCGGTGCAGCTTCCTCAAAATCGTCGTCCTCGTCCACAGCACGATACATGTCCTTCACCATCAGCCACTCGCACGCCTCAGGGATGTCACGAGCCGGACTCGAGTCCAAAATGGCCAACATCCGACGGTTGTTCAGTCCGCGACGGAACAGTTGATAGCGCATCCGGGCGTCGGGGTAGTCCAGCGAGTCACAAAGGTCGGTGACACGGTCGCCCCATTCTTCGATCGACTCTCCCTTCTGGCGTTTAGTCGAGTGCAACCGTTCCCAGAGCTCATCAGCGGTACGGCTCAAGAAGTGGTTGTGGAAACGCACTTTCAACGTCTTGAACGTCTTGCTGTGCGAGTTGTTCCACCAACGCTCGGCTTCACCACCCTTCAACTTCTGCTGAAACACTAGTAGACGGCTCTTGTCCGGCAAGCCTTCGGTGTTCTCTTCGAACGCTTCCCAGAAGGTGCGCGCTCGCTCCACGGTTGTAAGGTCCGAGTAGAAGAACGGTAGCACTTTCACGACATGCGACGTGGCTTGCGAGACGGATATCAAATTAACTGGCGCGGTCGCAGTCGACTGCGCAGGGAACGGTGCGGCGTTCCAGGCGCTCACCCCCGCCGTCATTCCACCCTTGGTAGCAGGAATCCCACTGTTCTTGGTCGACTTCTTCTTCTTAGGAGGAGCTGGAACGGTCGAGGGCTTCGTCGGCGTCACGGTAGTCGCGACCGTCGCGACCGTCGTCGCCTTCTTCGCCGTCGGCTTCTTCGTCTTTTCCTTCTTGATGACAACCTTGGCCGGAGCGTTCGCGGCAGGCGCCGTGCTCCATCCAGCACTTGGCGTCCAACCGTACCGTCTAGGAGGTTCACGAGGTGCCACAGGTCAAGCCGTCTGGCTAGCATCTAATCATGCTTACCGGGGTGATAGACGGGAAAGTTTTCATGTTCATTAACATCTACGCACCTGTACACGGAGCTGTGCGAACACAGTTTTTCAGGAAGCTACTCCGTATCCCGTTCCCGGAGGATGTGGAATACTTGGTAGGAGGTGATTTCAACTGTGTGGAGAAGAATGGACTGGACAGAGTAGGAGGATCGAAGAGATCGGACATCGGCTCGAAAGTGCTATCAGCTTGGTCGGACAAATTAGGAATCGTAGACACAGGCTTTCGCAATATGCCAGTAAGGAGCGGAGCGAGAGAGAAGGAAAAGTACGCGCGCGACCATCACACACACCGCCATAAAGCAGCTTCAGGCGAAGTGGGAACTTCAAGGCTGGACTGGTGGTATATCTCGGCCTCGGCAAAGAAGATGGTGAGAAGCGTCAAGGCTGAGGACCCATCGTGTAGAACAGATCACAGGGCGGTACTCTTAGAATTGCACTCGCCTTTGGGGCCAGTCAGAGTGAAAAAGAGGGGAAAGGTGTACCCTGCTCCAGCTTTTGTCCAGACGGCGACGGCCAGTTTAATTGACGGGAGGTTGGGAGAGCTACGCAATACGCTAACTCACACGGACAAGACCCGCACGCGAAAGGTATGGGAAGAATTCAAGATTGAAATCAAGAAGGAGATGTTGACTCTGAGAAAAGCAGCAAGGCTCAAGATGACTCAGGGGTTTCGGCAGAAGATCAAAAGGCTCAAACAAAGTCTTCGGAAGTGGGAGCAAGGAGCCCAAAGTATAGAGACGGAAAGGAGCGGCATTGTGGAGCAAATTCACAGGCTGCAGGATGAGCGAAGAGCGATGAAGAGGCGTGTGCTAATTGCCAAGAGCGCTTGGAGCTCAAAGAGCTCCACGCGCCATTTCTTCAGAAGAATCAGCACCAAGCACGGAGATAATTTGATACCAAAGCTTCAGGGGACAGGCAAGGGTAAGTGTACCAAAGAACACGAGCAAGCCAATGTGTTAGCAGATAGTTGGGAGATCATATTCAACGGTGCTGCTACGGACAAAGAATCAATTGGAGACTATGTTGGCAGGCTGGCACAATCATGGCAGGCAGTAAACCTCGAGGACCTGGAAGGAGAAATCACTGAGCAAGACGTCCAAGCGGCGATATTAAAATGTAAACCGGGAAAGGCATGTGGCCCCGACGAGCTGGGCAATGCGTGGTATAGAGACCACATGAAAAATCTAGTGCCCATTTTAACGCGAGTTTTCAATGACTGTATGGAGGATGGTGTCACCCCTTCCATTTTCTTGGAGGCGTACATCTTCAGTATAAGCAAGGGTGGAAATAAAGCGGATCCGCTCAACTACAGACCCATCGCACTGCTCAATACGGATTACAAGGTGTTCACTAGGATTCTGGCGTGGAGGGTCCGAAGGCACATAGACCGCTTAGTGCACAAGACGCAGTTGGTTTCATTCCGGGACGCACAATACATGAAGCAATTGATATTTTCGAGGCAGCGAAGGAAGTATGCTCGAGGGGGGGGGGGGTCTAAGCCAGGCACAGGTGCTGATGCTGGACTTCGCCAAGGCCTACGACTCTCTAGACAGAGATTTTTTTATGGCAGTGTTGGAGGCAAAGGGCTTCCCCCCAAAGTGTTGTAGACTAGTTAAGGCGATTCACACCGATACAACCGTGCGCTTCATGGCCAACGGGAAACTATCAAGGGCAGTGAAGGTCACAAGCGGCATCCGCCAGGGTTGCCCGCTGGCGCCCCTACTCTTCATACTGGCGGTGGACTTGCTGTATGATGAACTAGAGCAGGAAGTACGAATACGTGGGGTACCTCTGAGAGAAAGTGAACGCACAGAGCAGAACAGAATGACATTGACAGTGGCCGGATACGCTGATGACACGGCGATCTACATTGAAAACAAGTCCATGCAGACAGCGGCAATTGCGGCAGTGGGGCGCCTCTCTGCGGTCTCAGGACTGATGCTCAACCTTAAAAATTCTGCTGCGGTGTGGCTCGGAGGTTCACAAGAGAACGAAACATTAGGAACTGATGATGCACGAGACAATGAACTGGTGGTGGAGGAAACTGAGAGCACACGGTATCTCGGACATATAGCGGGCTGCGGAGATACAACTCAGGAGGCTTGGGGGAAGGCATTTACAGCATTGCCAGTACGCCTGGCACTCGCAGAAACAAAAACAAACACGGCTCAGCAGCGGGCTTCAATCGCTGCCGCGGTGATCATTCCCAAGCTGCTATATGTAGCGCGGCATGCATGGCCCTCAGAGGAGTTGGTCGAACAGGCAGACTCGAGTATCCGAAATTTCGTGTGGACGGCTCATTTTGCGGTACCCGATGTAGCGAACAAAGGGTGGATCAATGCTGCACTAGCGAAACAGGCACCCAATATGGGTGGTTTGGGATTGCCGAACATAAGACAAGAGCTTATTGCCATGAGCGCTTCAAGAGTGGGTGAATGGGCCCTAGCTAACCAGGGGCTCAAACAAGATGTCGGAGACATTTTAAAAGAACGAGATGTAGGTACACGGGAGAACATAGTGCCCACTACACGTCAGCCCAGCGTCAAGGTGCGAGATACGTTATGGAGCACGGGAAGCCCGTGGACAGAGTATCTTTTTGCTGAACCGGGCATACGCGGAGATCACGAAGTACGAGATGCGCGGGACCTCAGACATGAACTGAAGCGCAGCAATGAGGTCAAGAACCGATGGTCGGCGGATGGATTGACCTTTCAGTGCAAAGGCTCGATGCGTTCAAGGATGAAGCAAATGAAAGTCAAAAGACAAGAGCTACGGGGTGATTTTCAACACGAAGCGGTGCAGAGCCTGCCGCTACGGGCACTCTGGATATGGAATGCACGAGGGGAGAAATGTAACTGGGGGTACTATCGGAAAATAGTCGAGACAGTGGCGGAAACGTCGTTGGGAGAGATCACGCGGGTCGAATGTCAGACTAGCGGGGAGGTGACTTTCCGCCCTGAAGGAACAGCACTGCCAATGGAAAGTGGGGCGGCGTCACTTTTTCGGGAGTTGTGCTACTGTGGTGGAGCGGGATCGGCCAAAATCTTGTTGAGGCCTGATCGAGCCACCACAGCGCCCAGACACCGACTAACGGAGGGGGTCCCCCTTGATCCGTGATCAGCTGAGCTGCTCTCACCTTGTGTACCCGTCGGCGGGCTGGATCTGCTCTCTCGGGGCTCCGAAGATGCAGCACTTGGTGAAGATTGAATGTCTTGGCGAGACGTGGGGATGGGGTTGGAGCAGCGCGGAAATCTTCGCTCTGCGTCCGGTTATTAGTCTCGATCGAGGGTTCTTCGCTCGGATCGAGGGGTCTGGATGTAATCCGAGACCGGTAGTTGCCTTTCCTTGGTGTGTTGGCTCCTACAAACTACTTGGAAAGGATTCCAAGTAGTTCGTCGCCTCCTATGACGAGATCTTGAGTGGTGAGAGAAGACACGATCGCCAGCCAAACTGTTAAATCTGGTCGATCGGACACTTGTACTTGAAGGAAATAATCACTAGAGTGGGCAAAGCTGGCCAATATATTATCCAGACTTAACCTCACTACCAGATCCGCTATTCCTGAACACTTGTCAACACCGCCGAGGCCAATGTAGTTCCGCGGCAGGTGACTGAAGACACTTGTGGTGTATAGTGCAAATTCGACTCTGATTTATGTTTAGCCTCTACGTCCCTACGGCTACCATCCCAACCTGCATCCTACAACCAGACAACAACTTGATTCTTGGCCCGGCTGCGCCCCTTGGTTCTTCCCATCCTCGGTCGATCGACGATCGGCGATCTCGATCCGCGATCCCGATCCGCGATCTCCATCCGCGATCTCGATACACGATCTCCATCCGCGCTCCCGATCCGCGCTCCCGATCCGCGATCTCCATCCTCGATCTCCATCCGCTATCCTGATCTGCAATCTCGATCCGCAATCCCGATCCGCTATCTCGATCGGCCACCTCGATCCTCTATTCCGATCGACGATCAACCATTTCAGTCCACAATCTTCGATCTTGGTCTTCTTTTTAGTGATCGTCTTAGTCACGTATAATTTCCTCCGGCACTTCACCACATCCGCCCCTGTCCGTGAGTTGTGTCGCACGGCGGCTCACTTCGGACACCTTCGTTGGCTATGACTCAAGGCTTGGTATATCCCCATACCACCGACGAACAGTCGACGCCTCAACATGAGAACACTGGATTGCATCACCCATGCTCCTTTCCAGAACTCTTTCAACCTTGTCTCGCTAGATTGACATAATATCGGTTTGCAGCGCAATAAAAATGGAAGATCAGCTGGATTGATCACCGATCAGCAGCAAGGCTGAGGTGATTGGCCGACGATCGACCTAGATCTTCAAACCCACTGGTCGATCTCTCCAAACTGCGTCGCTGTTACTCTCATCGCATGACACCGATCTAACGTGCTGTCGATCTGATCCACCAAACTCCACAAACGTAACGCGATATAGCCCGTTCCATAATCGTCATGATCCACACACCCATGCATATACTCCTTCACATGAAAACCCTTTCCCTCCGATCGACGGCCTCCCCGCCAACCCGTCATCCCACTCTTTCACCGAGATGACCAGCTCGTCCCGGTATTCCCATCTCACTCCTCCTCGCGAAGTTGCAGCATATCGAACTGCCTCTGATACGATCGATCTCGAAGGAACTTGTGCATCAGAGCCTCGCAGTTCAGATCTATGTCATCTATCCAGTCCGTGGCGTCGTAACCCTTCCAGTTCGCCAAACATTCCCGATAAGACCGACCACACCGTGTTCTTCGACCAGTTCGCATATCTGTGATCTTTCCCGCTTCATATTCGCTCTCACACCGATCTGGCATCCAACTGTCCTCCGGAAGCCAGATCTCGTCGAAATTGGGTTGATTGACTTCACCCTCCTTAAGGACATTCTTCGGCCGATCTGGAACGGTCGACCTCCTTTCATCCAAGATCTCCGCTGATCGGGACCCTTCCTGTTCACGTTTCATCGTAGGTTTCAGTCGATCGTGCCGATCCGCGTCGATCAGCGTCTCGTTGTCATCGGCATTGACTCGGTTTTCATCTTTCGCGAGCACGTCATCAGTATCGCGGGTCGCTTGTACCAGATCCGTCGTCGCGTCCGCCCCTGTGATTGCCGTAGGATCCGGATCCGTCACACGGTTTTCTTCGAGATCCTGTTGCCGATCTGCGACATCAATCACCTTGGCCTCAGGAATCACGATCGAGATGTCTGGTACAGATACTACAGACTTTATCACCTCTGGATCTGCTTCCCGCGAAATATATTTCGCCGATCTGATCGCTTCCGTAGCCGGATCAACTTGATCAGCCACGACAGTGTCCGATCTGCATGCCGAGTCAGGTGGATCATCTGGCCCGCGTAAGATGCAGGTATCCTTGCCCCGCTGTAATATTGCACGTGGTGTAGCATAAGTAGGTCGATCAACTGCGGGTCCTGGCAGCGATGACATGATCTCCTGTCTTGCATGTATATCATCGCTGGTGGCTTGAAATGCGAGATTCTGCCATTCCATATACCGGCGCGATCCGATCGACACAAAACCCGGGAGACGAGGCGCCCGATCTTCTGCTAACCATATGCCGATCCGTTCGTCACGTTGCAAGACGAGCTTCTTGTTACTAATGTTGGTGATCTGCACGTATCGGGTCCTACCCGGGCCGTTAACCACGGTTGGCACCCAGTGATCTCCACGGGTAACCCACAACTTCTCTCGATCTGACATCTTCAGGCGTAACGGTAGTTCGATGGGCTCACCGATCCCGATTTGCGCATGTTGATCCAACCGGAGGGACCGTGCCTTGTCATTATAGAGCCGGCGACGACCGCTAAGCTGGATCTTGATCTCTTCGGGCAGACAGATGGATCCGTCGGCCAGATCGAGCCTGATTCCGGCGGGGACCGTAAAGTCCATACTGAGCATCGCATCTTGCCCTTCCAGATCGCCAACCCAGATATCAAAGAAGTACACCAGCGATCCCCCAAGGGTGATCTTGATCCTGGTCCTCCCTTCCGTCACGTACGCATTGTCACCGATCCCTACACATTCCTGGCTCTGACTTGTGTCGATATAGCGCCCAACCTTACGAGCAAAGGCGGTATCCAGATGGACACCTCGGCACCGGTATCTAAGAGTAAGATCGCCTTCTCATTGTTGATTTTGCCGGTGATCTTGGCCTGACGGAACCACTTACCCGGCGAGTGGTGTTTCCAATACCCCCTAGATTCTCCAGGGAGAAGATCGGACATCACAGTGCCAGATCTGCGATGTTCACTGACACGGGGTAGGTTTCGATCGGGGATCACGATCTCAGTAGTGACTTCACTGTTAGCTGGCTTAAACCACTCGTCTGGTCTGAGCTGCTTCCAATACCCTCGAGACTCTCCAGAATGGAGACCTATAGGCACTTCTGCGTCAGACCGGCTGAATTCATTCGATCGCTGAAGACTCATGATCGCAGCGGCAGTTCTCGCGGGCTGATCACATGTATTGCTGCGCAGATCTGCCTTTCTTCTTAGTCGATCTGCATTGTCCTTGTTCACAAATGCATAGATGCAATATCTAGAACGCTCGGCTCGTACCGGATTCCATCCCGGTGAGCGTTCTAGTTTTAACATCTTCTCCGCGACCGCAGGCAACATGCCCGCGTGCTTCGCAGGGTTGTACCACCGACGGATCTGACTGTAGAACTCTTCCATCGGGCACCTGCCCATGTCATGTAGTTCACCGCATCCGCGACAGACAAGTAGACAATGATCGGTCGGATGACCTGTCTTTCCACACTGCTGACAGGTCAAACGCTTCCAGCAATCACGATCAGTGTGTTTCCGAGACCCGCAATGTGAGCAGCGGCAACAGCGATCCGATCCATCATGCTGGGTGCTGGGTTGATGGTTTGATTGGGGTGGATTGTAGCCGATCTGACCATGTCGCACTTGATCTGGCGCTGAGGGCCCGCCCCCAGTGTCATAAGACTTCTTATAAGCCGACGCAAGGTACATCCGGCGTAGGTCCCCTTCGGGATCAGATCCATCTGATTCAGTATCCGATTCTGATTCTCGTGCCGCGATCTGTACCGCATACACTGGGCGCTTGATCGAGGTAGTCGGTGCCAAGGTAAGCACCTTCTGGGGGTACTTCGATCCGAAGGCTGATCGACTCTGCCTGCTCTTCGCGCGTTCTCGCGCTCGCAGAACTTCTTCCAGATCATCAGCATCCGCGAGTCGTAACAGTGTCAGCTGATCCGCCAGATCGGGAATTCCCAGGGTCGCAATAAAATGCTCAACATGTTCACGGCGAGTCTTGGGATTGCCATCCTTGATCTTCAATCTCGCACATAGTGCCGCGACATTCAGTCGATAGAGATACTCTAGCGGAGATTCGTCCGAGTTTTTGCGAGATTGGTAATACTGCCAGATCCTCGATACTCCGAGTCCGCAATACTGGATTTGGAAGTTGCGCAAGAGATCACTCCACTTGTTTCGTGTCGATCGACTCAGCTGTCGGTACCAGTTCTTGGCAGGGCCGGTCAGCAGATCGGCAAAAGTCAGACACTTCTCTTCATATGTGGCTCGATCTCTTAGGAGCGCAGATTTTACCTTGCTAATCCACGATCTGGCCCGATCTTCATCCTGATCTCGTCCCGTAAACTCCTTAAGATCTGAGATTGCTGAAATGCGAATTTGCTGGATCGTCGAGGAGGCTGGTGGACCGGTAGTGGTCGTGGCGACCGCGGCGCGAGCAGGTATTGGGCGATCAATCTCATCTGGGTCGTATTCCCAACGAGACGGGTCGGGATCGCGCGATCCGGTGGATTTCATCGCATCGTGTGATTCGACATACTGAATCGCCTTCACGGCTGCGATTGGTGCTGTTGCCTGATGTTGCTCCCTCAGGAATCTACTCATCGCGGTCTGGAAGCAAGACTCAAATCTGCTGGTCGATTCCTCCGATCTGGTGGTACGGACGGTCCGATCCGTAGGTGTCGGTCTCGGCTTCCGTGATCTTGATCGCGGCCTCTCTTGTCGTAATTTATCCGATCGCGATTCAAGCATCGCAGCTTCAGGCAGACGCCGTGACATGCGTTGCGGCTCGGACGATCTGTCCGATCCAGGAGCAGCTGCTGAGAGGTAGGGTAAAGCAGTCTGATACCTTGTCGACCCGATCTGGGGCGAGGACACCGGATCTGGAACCGTCGGATGTCGATATGACTGGATCTTACCCACCAGGGCATTCAGCTCGATGATAACGGTCTTGATCGACGACTGAATCACCTTCAGATCCAGGTCAAACAGCTCGTTCACATCGAACGGGCTCGCTACCAAGCCCGCCCCCTTCAGCAACTTCATAAGGCCCTTGATCAGGTCCAGCTTGTTGTCTGATATCGTCGGGGCTACGATAGGTCCCTTCGGCATGCTGATCTGCTTGGGTCGCAAGATCTGCAGGACTGGATCCCGATCGATGAACTTCTGCAGCTCTTCTCGGTTGTACACAAACTCCCGCGCGACGTCCGACCACCTGGAATCTGATCCCTTCTTGTCCCCTTCTTCCAGATCTGAGCCCTTCACCTTCCTTCGCGGGGTTGCTGCTCCCTGCGCAGTTTTCGAGAAATCGTGCTGGTCCGATCCGGGTTCCAGCTTGATCGGCGAATCTGCGAATGCATACCGGGCCGATCCGGCTTTGGTTTGTTTTGTTAGTGAGTCGCGACTTGCGTCAAGACCCACTGGGGTCCCCGAAGGGACCTGGGGAGGAAGTTGAGGTTTATCTTCTAGATCTGTCTCTAGATCGCCCTCGTTTCCGTCGACAGTGTTCCTCCCAGCACTCTGTCGATCCGCGGATCTTGTTTCGTTCAGCAGCGTCTTCGTCGATCCGTGTTCCGACCACGCCTCTTCCCCTGGTTATTTCTTCACTTGCACATCTTCTGCAGACTCACGGTGAAATCCGGAGTCCCCAAGAGATCCGGGCACGCGCACCTTTGTGGTGGAGCGGGATCGGCCAAAATCTTGTTGAGGCCTGATCGAGCCACCACAGCGCCCAGACACCGACTAACGGAGGGGGTCCCCCTTGATCCGTGATCAGCTGAACTGCTCTCACCTTGTGTACCCGTCGGCGGGCTGGATCTGCTCTCTCGGGGCTCCGAAGATGCAGCACTTGGTGAAGATTGAATGTCTTGGCGAGACGTGGGGATGGGGTTGGAGCAGCGCGGAAATCTTCGCTCTGCGTCCGGTTATTAGTCTCGATCGAGGGTTCTTCGCTCGGATCGAGGGGTCTGGATGTAATCCGAGACCGGTAGTTGCCTTTCCTTGGTGTGTTGGCTCCTACAAACTACTTGGAAAGGATTCCAAGTAGTTCGTCGCCTCCTATGACGAGATCTTGAGTGGTGAGAGAAGACACGATCGCCAGCCAAACTGTTAAATCTGGTCGATCGGACACTTGTACTTGAAGGAAATAATCACTAGAGTGGGCAAAGCTGGCCAATATATTATCCAGACTTAACCTCACTACCAGATCCGCTATTCCTGAACACTTGTCAACACCGCCGAGGCCAATGTAGTTCCGCGGCAGGTGACTGAAGACACTTGTGGTGTATAGTGCAAATTCGACTCTGATTTATGTTTAGCCTCTACGTCCCTACGGCTACCATCCCAACCTGCATCCTACAACCAGACAACAACTTGATTCTTGGCCCGGCTGCGCCCCTTGGTTCTTCCCATCCTCGGTCGATCGACGATCGGCGATCTCGATCCGCGATCCCGATCCGCGATCTCCATCCGCGATCTCGATACACGATCTCCATCCGCGATCTCCATCCTCGATCTCCATCCGCTATCCTGATCTGCAATCTCGATCCGCAATCCCGATCCGCTATCTCGATCGGCCACCTCGATCCTCTATTCCGATCGACGATCAACCATTTCAGTCCACAATCTTCGATCTTGGTCTTCCTTTTAGTGATCGTCTTAGTCACGTATAATTTCCTTCGGCACTTCACCACACTACAACATTCTGGCAAGCTTTCCGGAGATCATCTTTACAGGAAGGGAGGAAGAGTTGGTGAGAGTAAGTCATCCCCTGCCAGATAAGCACCATATTTTTGAACTCGACATACAAGACCCTCGGATCATAACCCATTCGTGGGGTTCAACCCGGACCAGATTTCAGTGGGAACACAAGGGCGCCACAGTGGCCAGCGCGGTCGCCACGATATTAGAGGTGCAGGAGACACACGTGTGGGTTTCCCCCCCCATCCCAGGCTAACACGGATAACAGCCTTGTGGGCAGGAAAGAGGAGATGGGGTCAATCGAGGAAAAAATACAAGGAATTAATGAAGAAGTCAGGAGCAGAGAAGGTGACGGTAGCAGCGGATAAAATCAAGAGTCAATGGAGAGAGTCGCATGAGGATATTGCAGCAGCGCTGCAAGGAGTGGAATGGAAGGCAGTTCATAGTGTGAAGGGAGTGACGGCATATCAAGTACAGAACTTGATGAAACTGAAGGCGCATCGGCTGAGACTTTGGACTGGAGCGAAGTTACGATATCGATGTGGAGCGCCTGAGTGCGAGCAGAGCCCATCGCACGGAGTCGTACATTTAATTTGGCAGTGCCCGGAGGCAGTGCAGTACTGGAGCTGTTTGCTGGATGGGTGGGGGATTAGATGGGATCGCGGAGGAGGTGAAGAAGAACGCGGGAGTGAACAAGAAGTCATTTACAGCATTTATCAATTTCGGCTGAAAAATATACCAAGGTGGTTAGTAGACTGGGGAGTAGAGAGGGATATAGACCCATGGGAGTGCATTGCTGAAGTGGCCAACGAGATGTGGGCGATCGCGTGTGCGGTGACGGTATCGGGCATTTGGAGAAGGAATGTGGATAGGGTGCATCCAGATGGGAGACAAGTACGGGCACTTAAGGAGGCAACCTACGGCATCAAAAGGGCAGTGGTGGAGGCGTATAGGAGATACCGGTTTGGGCTCTTACCGCTTACACAGCAAACAAAACCAAAGATTGATATTGCAGATTTCATCCTGCAAAGATGGAGAGGCGATATAAACGGGGAACAGGAGATGGGTCGAGAGCAACTAGTAAGGGTGGGTTTCTTCGATGGCGGCTCCAGAGGTAACCCGGGACCAGGGGGGAGCGGGAGCGTGATTGTCGAGTATGAGGGTAGGACGAAGACGAAGCGACCGGTGTGGGCGGCGGCGACGGCTTTGAGTCGACCAACAACAACAAATAACATCGCGGAGTTGATTGGTCTCCACAGACTTCTGGCACGGGCGGTAGAGCGCAAATGGGAGAGAATACATGTTGTAGGCGATAGCCAGATGATTCTACGGATGATGCAAGAGAGACGAGCGCCAAAAGCGCGGAATCTGCAACACTGGTACCGCGAAACGCGACGGCTTGCGGACGTGTGTCGAGTAGCGAGCTGGACACACCATTTTCGGCGCTATAACAAAATGGCAGATTGGATTGCCAACGTGGCAATGGATACGAAGCGAAGCATGATGGCGGTCTTAGAGGACACTGATGCGCAGCACGAATTGAAAGCTGGCATACTTATGCATATCGAAGGGGACATGCGGCAATGGGCAGCGACGGAGGAGGGGAGATAGATGTAGGGCCCAGAAGGATCAGGACGATTTCAAGGATGACGAACGCGGCGCAAACTGCCAGGGACTACCAGCGGGGAACATAGGGTAGGAGGGCGGGGTGGTGGGACCAGGAAGGAGAAGGCAGGGTTTCCTAAAATACTATTGCAATTATATGTGAGGCATGCCACGAAATAGATAATGGAAACTTCGCACAGAGCTAGAAAAATACATTATTTCCCTAATGCAGCTGCGCGCATCTTACCTCAAATCTGCTTGCCTGCCGTGCGTACCGTCGCCAAGTTCCAGAAGCGGCGGTTCATCTTCAGAAAGAGGATGTTCTCCAGCTGCACCGGCGCCATTGCTTGTCTGAGCGGAGATAGCACGATTCCAGCCTGGCTAAAAAAGCGCTCAGCAACGTTGGAGGTTGGCGGAATGTAATGTACCAACTCGTATCTACATAAATAAAGCGCAAATGTTACAATATCACATATAGTAGCAAACATGAGCGCACGATATTACCTTGGTTGATTCTGCCCGGCCACCTTCCGTTTTTTTAAAGCGCGCTCGGCAAAACTCAGCTTCTTGCCCTCTGCGTTGGGTCCAGTCGGTTGAGGCGGCGTGGTTGGCTTTGACAAAAGGGGGCCAGAGCCGCGAGCGCATCGCGACCGAGACACCGGTCGTCTCCATTCTGCACTTGAACGCACGCCTTCTCGAAGACTGGAAACTTGACGATCGGCGCTTGGGGGGCCAGATAGCTGCCAACAGACGGCTCTTTCTCCATCAAGCTGTCGAAAAGCGAGCGCACATCTGCCATAGACAAGCTCCCCTCCTCTTGTAGCTTCTTGCTTACCGATTCGAAGTCCTTAAGCTCGTCCAAAGCTGCACGTGGGTGCCTCTCTTCCAGTGGCGAGGGCATGTAGACAGCGAGGTCGTCATCATCTGCGTCCAGGAAGGGCTTCAGCTGGAAGAAGCGGTCCACCATGGCGAATGTAGAGGACCAACGCGTTGCCTGGCGAATGACGGGTCTCAGTGTCGTTTTTTGTCTGTGTGGTCCACACCAAACTCCCGGTTAGCATATAACTCACATACATAATAAAACCATGACAACGCTCGCTCCAGTGCTCTTGTCCCCATGACTGAGCTAAACTCACTGAACCGTACGGATTGAGTAAAATCGCAACCCCCGCTCTGCGTCCTTCCCCTGATGACCACACGGAGAGCTTAGCCGCCATCTTGGCCTTAAAACCCCACATCGCCGCATACTGCTTCGCCGCTGCGGAGTGCTCGTTTTCATTTAGATGTGTTTCCTGGAGGAAAATAACATCCCTGTTTCCTCGTTCGTGTTTCTCTTTGACCCCTTGCAGTCATTCCCCCAGGTGATGTAATCTGGTTGCCAATCCTCTTACATTTACTGACGTGGACCCCATGGTAACATCATCTCTGTGTTCTCCTTGTTGCTTAATTGTTCTCTCCTCCTGTCTTCTTCGTCTTCTGATTGATCTCCCTTGTCTTCTAAATTCCGTCCGCGTGCATTGGGTCCTTTCTGCAGTCGTCTGATGGGCGAAGAAATCCGTCACCGCCGTCTGCCTTGCCCTTCGTGCACTGTTTTCTCGCATACCTTCTGCCGTATTAGAACTTGTCACCATTAGTGATATCAACGTCGTTCTCCTCACTCGCCGTCACCCTGTGCTCACGCAGTTCTTTTGCTTCCCCCTCCAGCTCTATCCCATCTCTCACTGTTCGTGGGGGTCGCGTGCCGCTGCCGACTTGCTTGCTGTCCGTGTGAGTGATACTGCTCTCTTCGTTTCCGCAGCGGTTTTCTTCATTTGGATTCCCATGCATCCGCTGATGCGTGCTCAGAGCCTCCTCCGCCATCCTAGTAACATCGACTTCCTCCTTCGCATCACTTTCGTCAGCAGAGTGGTCCTCCTCAGCACTCATCTCTTGAGCGATTGTTTGTGACTTCGCCTGCTTTCTTATCACTTTCAACGCTCTGGCTGCTGCCTTTGTCGTGCCCTCGGGGTCATACTGGATGTAATCCATCGCCGACCTGCCGTACTTCTCCAGAATGGCGTTGCGCCTCGGAGCCAACGTCGTGAGCTGCTTGACGTAGGAATCGTACCTGTCTGCATCATAGGTGATAGCCTGAAAGTGATTGCCGGTCTCTTACCAACGAAGCACTAGCACCGGTGGTAGTATGCCTCCAACCACTAACTCTTCCAGCAATTTCATGGCTTCCTGCGTGGGCATTGTCTGGTTTGTGCCCGAGTCAAAGGAGTCTTCCCTGTGGAGCGCTATGCTGCTGTATGCATACGCTTGCGCTCTGGTAGTACCGTGCTCGTCCACATCTAGCACGTAAATAGTTTCTCTTGCATGGATGGCCATAGCTTTTATGTGGGCGGGTCTAACCCAGAAATGCATGGGCACCGCCGCCTTGACCGACTTTTGTCGTTGTGCTACGTAGTGATTCGCGAGTGCACAAATCCTCTTCGCCACTGGTGCTCCGTTCAGAGACCTGATCCCGCTCGCTTCTAACTCCACGTCTAAATCATTCATATGCAGCCGCATCTCTTCTTCCAGTGTCGCCAACATTCCATTCAGGACCTGTTTCTTGAAGGCATTTGCCGCTTCAACTACTTGTACCGTCGGCTCATACACCCCCTCTGCTACGTTGTAGAGCGCTGCGTATCCTGCTAGCCAACCGCAGTGTCCTGTAGCTGCCACATCGACTAAATTACCGCCTAGTATAGCGATCCAATTTTCCAGAGGAGCCCCAGCATCGTTCGCCGGTCTTGACCCGACGTACTTACATTCATCAGATTCTGTCTTTTTCATCTCTGCATTTGGCTCCGTGCCTGGTGTCTCATTTTTCACTCCTGTTGAAACAGGCCGTTGCCTTTATGACTGAACTGGTTGAGACTCCGTTCTGACTTCGTCGACATCTTGTAAGTTCATGTCTGGATCGTTTATGTGCTTTTTCGTCAACAGGTACTGGTGCATGTACTTATGTTGCACGAGCCTGTCCTTTTTTCTTGGAGAGTTCGGACCCCTCTTGATCTGTGACAGCGGGCGTGTGATCTTGACTGCCATCGGCGTCGTGCGCATCTCTTTCTTTACTCCTCCGGTCTCTGAATCTGAATCCTCTCGTCCTCGTCTCTTCGGCGACTTCGATTCTGTCCTGTCCCTAGCAGTGTGGGTCTCTTCACTTTCTTCCCCACGTTCCGCTCTACCCCTGCTACCACTTGCATCCTCTGGTTCGGGCTGTATTTCTCCCGACCGAGACATTCCGTCCGTGTTCGTACTATGTCTGCGTCCGGGTGCCCCCCTCCGCAAAATTCTTCTCGTTGGCGACCATCCCCTGGGATCGTCCCCTTCAGCTGGGTGCTTCGACTTGCCTGCAGGTGACATACTTGCATCCTTGCCGTCGACCTTCTCGCCCTGATCTTCTTCTTCTCCAACCTCCCCCATCTCATAATCAACCTCCTGCTGGACAACTTCGATCCTGTCGTCCTTGTGGTGCACTTCCAGTTCCTTCTGAACCCCGTGGTTCGTCGCTTCGGCAGGGTATGTCCCGTTGATGGGGCCGTCCACTCTTGGCGTCGCGTCCGGTTGCTGTTGGAGGCCTCTCTCTCCATTCTGCCATCCTGCATCGTTCTCGGGTTTTGACCTGGGGGGATCTCCACTGATGATTCCAATGGTTCCGCCAGGTCGCCGATGCTGCTCCCACTCAATCGGCAGAGAAGGCCCACACGTATCTCCGTGTGTGATCTTCTTGCTTGGGGACTGCGTTCGCCGTTTAGGAGACTTGGGTTTTGACCGCCCGTCCTTCTTATGGTTCACTCTGCTTCGGCTTGGATAAGCTCCCTTAGCTGTTCCAAAGTGGTCGACAAAGGATCCTTTTGCCAGGCCGTTTCCTCCATTGTCATCCGCAGATGGCAGCGTGCCCGTAAATCTGGAATCAGTGTTGGATAGGGGAGGCCCGTAGAGTCTACCGCTGGAGCCCAGTCGGAAGGGTGTAGACCGAAGTGGGAAGAGCTTCGGATGAGAAGTTATGAAGCGCCGCAATTGTCAATCCGGCGGGAATCGGTCGAGACAGTCTTGTAGTTGAGAGCGTGAAAAAGTACTCGAATACCGAAGCCAGTGTCCCGAGTGGAATCGGTCCGTACCGTCCCGCTCGGGTTAACTACCGTCCTCGTTCGGACGTTGCTGGCAATCAGATGTTTGAGACGCTGCGTTGCGAAGCGGCGCGGCCCGGTCTGTAAGCGGTGGGTGACGGACTCGCCGTGGTGCTGCCGTGCACAGCGTTTGACTATGTGGAGCTGTCGCAGCGGGCGCGGTGGAGGCACTCGGCCTCCCATTCTGCAAAACACAGATCTGGGGTCGCGAGGGAGCCAAGGAGGGAAGGCGCCGACGCTGGTGGCTGACGGCGCGGTGCTTCGCGGGCGTCGGGCAAGGAGGGGTGAGCGGGAAGGAGCACGGTGGGATCACCGGGCGTTCGGAGATGGGCAAGGACGGATGGCAAGAAGCCTAGGCGACTCGGAGAGAGTGACGAAGGTGCGGAAGGACAAGACGGGGTGTCGCCAAGGCGCGAGATGATGGCTCGAGTGTGGCGTGCGGCGCGGACCCAAGGGCGCAAGGAAAAGAAGGAAGAGAACGCAGAGAGAATACGGTCAGTCGTGAATTTACCTATAAAGCTAACAAGCTGCATCTTTCGTGTTTGCAGTCTTGTTGGTGCTCACTTACAGCTTTTCTTCTGAAGCAACCTTCGCCTCCGTTCCCATACAGCGCAGGTCGGTCCCACCCAAATGGACAGTTCGGGACACGTGGTGGAGAAGCAGGGTACAGTCCTCGCTGTGGAACAGTGTTGGAGGTTGCCGTAGCAGACCAAGCGTCAGTCAACTGAGTTCGGAGATCGATCGGCGCCTAGCGTCAAGGAGCGTGTCGACCAGCAGCGTCAAGGATCGCTAGCGCAAGTCGGGGCTGTGCCGAACGAGTCGAGCCAGGACGGACGCAAGGAACGGTGCTAGAAGAAGGACCGTGCTACGAAGCCGTTTGTGAGTCGTTTGTGGTGGAGAAAAGTTTATCGTGGAGAATTTTTTTGTTGAAGATCGGGAGTTGAAGTGAATTGGAGAGTCAATAATTGAAGATGTCGGAAAGCAGTGATGAAGAACGTGAAGAGGAACAGTCGACCGTGCTACCCTCGCCATTGAGGCGAAGTGCGAGCGTGGGGGGGGGCAAGAGAATGAAGGCCGTACCAACGTGTTCCGTGCCTTGTGGGCGCAGCAGCACCAGGAAGAGCAGAAGGAAGCTGAGGAGAGGTTTGCCGCCGAGCATGGCGAATATGATGATGAAGATGAGAAAGATGATGAAGATGACGAAGATGGAAGTGATGAAGATGAAGGTGCAGACCAAGAAGACAGGGTGAAGACGGAGCCTAGCTTCGAGCGAGAAACTGATGCCGCTCGCTACCGTCGGGAACTCGAAGAACGCTACGTGGCTGAAGCAGCGCGAGCACGGTGGATGTCTTCTGGTGGCCAGAGCTACGGTGGGTACGGTGGAGCGTACTACCCGCCGCCGGCTGAGTACGGCGGATATGGGCGAGCTCGAAAAGAGACTCCTCCTGGCCGCCGTCCGAGCGGGTTTATCTCGGTGTACACTGGTGCCGAAGGCCGCCGTTCTGACAGTCCGGCGTACGGTTGGTACCGCAGTTTTGCCGACTGATTGAGGCCCTTCAGGAACTTCATGAGCTCGTTGATCTTGTCGAGGACATCCGCATAAGTATCTAGATACATGACCATTGCGAGATTTAGGCGGTGGCTGGCGCAGCCCACCAAAGGAACCCTTAGCTTCTTCGCAATGCTAATGTTCACCGAGCAGTTATCGCCAACCAGGAAACGGACACACTCAATGTGCCGCTTCACTGGCTTCAGAATTGTCTCCATGAATGATATGTGCGCATCTGCGTCATGGTGGGGGTCCCTATCGCTTTCACCTGCGTCGAGCAGAGGTGCCATGGCTAGCAACACGGTCTCTTGCTTGCCATCGCGACCAAAAGCCGCGAAAACAGCCAAGTAGTGCTCACTTTTAAACGACCACCCGTCGAAAACGATACCGAATTCGGCGGGTAAATAGTCGCTGAGCGTCCGCAGTACCTCCTGGCACACTGCACCCATGTACAGCACCAGCGTATCGTCGCAGACCGGATCAAGGGACGTGTAGCGACGTGTGAGCGCGTTCTCACAAAACGATAGCGGTAGATTTGCGCAGACGAGCCAGTCGAGCCAACCGAACATGTTCGTGCTCTTCTTGTCGACGAATGACAATAGCGTGCCGTTGTTTCCGCCTCGGAAATTGGCCAGAGTCTCCTCGTAGTCGGGGTGCTGACTGTAGAGGTGGCTTAACAGATTGGTATAGTCACGTTTGGCACCTTGCTTGCGCATGACACCGCAACGGCAGCGGTAATACTCCGTGCACTCGTCGTTTGCATCGAGAACCGGCTTGAAAAACACGTCACAAATTTGCCTCTTGGAGTAGCGCGATGCGGGAGAGCGCGTTGGCGATAGAAGAGAGTCCATGCTTGGCGTGAAAATTGAGAATGAAAGCGGTGTATACCTGAGAGCTGCTCGCAAGCCAGAATGCTCAAACGGTTGGTCCTTGCGAGTTTGCTGAAATAACCGCGTTGATTGGGTGAAAATAGCTCGTAAATGATGATCATTGGTAGAAATGTGACCGACTCGTGAAAAGTGAAATACGTTATTGCGCGGGGTTGTACAACCGAAATAAGTTATTGACGAAGCGAACTCGACAGCCAGAAATAAATTATTAAATATAAAATAACGCATATATTGGTATTGGCATATAGTTTTAGGAAACCCTGGGAGAAGGGGTCCGAAATACTGGACAGGCAACGAAGCACCTGGACAGAATGGTTGTTAGAGTTCATTTCCGACAGGAAACAGCAACACAATATACCCAACACTTATAAACACTGATTCCAGATCACTGGGATCCTCAGCCTCCAGCATTTAGGTTAGTTCCGATTTTTAGTGCATGCATTGATGAGAAGTCCTCTGACCAGCATTGGTGAGAGTTAAACCATTAACACGGCCATCGGCACGTTCCCCCCCCCCCCCTCTTCTCATTGACAGTTCGCAAGTGGTATCAATAATTGGTCCCCAAGCTCACAACCCTGACCTGGTCAAGTGCCTTCAATATTTGCGACAGCGCGTTCGCATAGCAGTAGCAGGCCTGGGTTGATGGCAGCATCCGGGTTGTTGTAGATGAGTTTGATTTGACGCGAGGCGCCGAGGCGGGTGAGTGGCACGCGGTTTGCCTCTGTGGTGGCAAATAAAGCTCACGGATGTCACCGACGATCGAAGTGGAAGCAGGAAAGAACAGTGTGCAAGCACGTACCCAGTGCAGCGATGAGCTCCAGAAGACGCACTGCTTGTTCGACAGCCGCCCAAAAGTTGGTGTGGTTGGCACTGTTGGCATCTGCGAGTCGTGTGATGCCGACACTTCGTAGAATGTCCAGCGCCAGTTGGTGTGCACTCGACTGCACGAGTTGCTTCGCTCGAGTCTTGTCCACCACTGCCACATCAGATAAAAAAGCGTTAGAGAGAGAGGTGTCAAGCAGGTGAGATCGTAGTACCAGGAGGGTCTCCAGCGGACGTCGCGAAACGACAAAGCAGCATGCACGAAATGTACTGCAGTGCCCACGAGTCCACCGTGGTGGTGTGCCGAGATTCTTGTCTGCGGCGGATCGTTGCATTTACGACTACAGCGGGTCCCGCACAGTTGCAGAAGGCCTCCTTCGCGTCGTCTGCGAATGGTCCATGCAATTAAGCTTTAGTGTTGGGGCAACAGGCACACACGAGCTCCTCCACGATGTTGTTATTACCATTGTCACGAATGCAGATCTCCAAGAACTTCACGATATGCCAGTGCGTCATAAAGCTTGCAACGCCGCGATATTCCTGCATGAGTATGCGGTTGTCCAGCAGCTCAACAATTTGCTGCAACATTCCAATGTCGACCACGTCGTTGGATAGACCGGCTACAAGGAAGTCCACGACGATGTTAGCAAAAGATAGTTGAGGTTTAAACCGCATCGACGTACCCTCAATCGTCATCAGCTGAAAGAGTGTTTGAAAGACGCAGTGGGCTATTCGCAATGACCCCGGAAATGCACTTAGTAGCTTGGAGAACGTCGCTAGTACATGAAATGTGTGGATCGCCAACACGCCATTGGTTTCTGACAAGCCAGTAGAACGATCAGCAACATTAAATGAACTTCAGAGCGGAATATGCCGAGTACACCGCACCGTTCTCGTAGACAAGTGCAGATATGGCGGCAGATCCTGCTGCCGCTTCCTCCTCGGATATCTCTGCGCTCTCTAACCGCTCGCAAATAGTCTTGAACAGCCCAGCATCGGCAATATCTGCCTGGTTATCAGCTGTGGGCGCAGTTAGCAGACCCGAAATGGCTCGGAATAGCTGGCGTCGTACCGTGAGGTGCAGCCACCGTGTCAAAGCACAGGAGCGCTACCAGTCTGCACACTTCAGTGTACAGACGCAGTGCTCGTGGGTGCGTCGCAAGTCCCTTGGCCATCAGACCGAGAAAATGCGCCTCCGTGATTTTGGACTGAATGTCGAGTTCCGAAGGCTCTGACACAGCGAAGGCAACGACCGAGTCAGTACGCACAGCAGCGACACCGGTCGATATTCCTCTTTACGTTTGTGCGAGATGAGGCGCTGCAAGAAGCGACAGCAGTCCGCCAGCACGGCCCCGTGGTCGTGCTGCACATGTTCAGCGACGATCTCCACGAGTGCCGGAAGCAGGCGTCCTTGCTCCACCATGACGTGGCGGACGGTGTTGCGGTGCAGCACTAAGCGCTTGAATTCTGCACAGGCTCGACGGACAGCATAGGGGTCCGAGCGGTTGGTGCCTTCCTCTAGCAAGTCCAGCACATTGCGGTAGTCCTCGCAGTAGAACTGCATCACAACTAAATAGACGACGGTCGGAGGCAGAGGAGAGGACCCTTTGTTGACTCGTGCTACGCTGACGCGGCGGGCAGCAGTCTGCAGACTCTGCGAATGTTCAGCGTCTGACGTTACCAGTAGGCGACGGTCTCTCTTAACCCGACAGCGCCTCGTTGTTTGGTACACTTGGCAGCTCGTCGTTAATTGCACGCCAAACACAGGCGAGGGATGTGGAATTGAACTTTGCTGCCCCCGCCAAGAAAATGAAAGGGATGTCGGTCGACCAGCGTGGAGCTATAGTCCAGTGGCAAAAACTTCAACTTCACGGGCTCACCCTGTTGCCTATTTTCCGCCCTGCCAAGAGCCAGTAGCTGTAGCCATGTTGAGCACGTCCCTTGGCGCGCGAAGATCGGATGAGGTGGTCGCTTTTGCGTACAGAAATCTTCCAGATTATCCACCGCCTGGTGGTCTCGTCGATAATTTGCGAACATGTTCAACGGGATTTCACTATACGCTCAAAATCTGCCAACATTTTCGACTGAACTTCACTATGACCCCCCTGCTCCAGCCAGTCGTGGGCTGGGTGGCAAAACGGCCCTCGAAAGGCCGCCAACGGCATTTTCGCAGCCCGCGAGAACGAGTCCAGAACGCACGCAATAACCAGGGGACAGCCCCGTAGATTTTTGTTTTTTTCTGTCTGGGTCGCTCTAGCCAAAGTCACTTCCGAATCGGCGTTAGCACGAAGGCGGCGCAGTGGTTTCGCGTCCGAAAAGATTCGCAGATCCGCTTTCGCTCCACTACTAGACGCCACTCCGACAAGCAGCAGCAATGGCAAAGCCAGGAAAAAACGGGATGGAGTCGGGAGGCGGCCGCAACGGCAACGGGTCCACGTACGAGCGCCGCGCCTGGACGCGCAAGGAGGACGACGCCATCATCCGACTCGTGGAGGAGTACGGCACCAAGCGCTGGAGCGTCATCTCCGACCACCTCAACGGCGAGAATCACGGCACGGAGCGCACTGGGAAGCAGTGTCGGACGCGGTGGCTCAACCACCTGGACCCGACCATCAAGAAGGACCCCTGGACGGCCGAGGAGGAGCAAGTCATCGAGGATGCCCAGACGCGGCTCGGCAATAAGTGGGCCGAGATCTCCAAGCTGCTGCCTGGAAGGTAGATTTTAGCTAGCTTTTTTTTAGTTTTTGAGGATATTTTTGGGGGTTGTGTAAGCTTTTGGTTTTCCAGTACTAACCTTATCTACTGTTTTTTTAATGTGGCAGAACCGACAATGCCATCAAGAACCACTGGTACTCGTCGATGAGACGCACGATGCGTCGGATGGCCAAGCAGCAGAACAAGACTTTGGGTCAGACTGCACGTGGTCCTAGCGGCAGCAACAAATCTGCCAAATTCAGTGTCAACTCGACCCCGGGGGGTGGTTCCATGGTCGAATTGGCTCGAGACGCCATGAACGCCGGCAACAACCTGCGTCACCAGACGCAGGGCATGACGCCGACGCAGGCGGCAGTGTACTCAGACTGCTACAACGCTATGCTGAAGCAGGCAGAGGACGGGAAAGGGGGGCAACGTGGGGTACACAAGCACCCCGGCAAGAAGCTCAACTCGAAGCGGAAACGCAAAGACCTGCGGATCTGTACGGGCAGCGTGTCGGTGGTGGAGAGTAGCGGCATGTTCTTGCCAGATACCCCTCGACGTGTGCTGCACACGCAGTTGCTGCTGCAGTTGTTGAACACGGGCGAGGACGATTTCAGTGGTGCCATTATCACCGTCGCGAGTACCACAAATAAGAACAAGAAGCGCCACAACCAAGGCAAGGGGAAAAACGGAGTCGGAGTCGGCGAGTTGGGCGACCACCCATTCAACGACATGGACGGCTCCTTCCACGCCTTCGAGCACCTGGACATCGACTTCAACGAGGTACTGTACAGTCAGTACCCGCATATTTTTTTTTCTTCCAAGACGAAATGTACTGATTGTGTGTTTGTTTTTTTGATTGGGAGAGCAGCAAGTTGCCGAGTTCTTCAACATGCCGACACCTCAGGGGCTACAACCGCCTCACAGTTTGCGCCGCTCGCCACGGTTCATGTCGCCAGCGGGTTTCATGAAGCAAGACGGTACCAAGTTTTCATTCGACGATCTCGATTTCCCCGCGGAACTTGATTCAAACACGCTTGAATTCGTAAGTGGAGAGACCGGAATGGTTTGGATGTGGCGTTCGTTGCTGACATTTTTGCTGCGTACAGGAGATCTCCAGTGAGAACGGGGGCGTCCTTCGACGTTCACCTCGACTGCGCACGGACGTGTCGGTAGCTTTTCCTCACGGCAACGTATCAACGTTTGGTATTGGGAGACAGCCATCGCCACACAAACGGTTGGCGCCGCCGACAATCGACGTGGCACTCCAGCAAGAGACTTTTGACTTCGACCACTCCATCACGCCAACGCTGAAGAGCCCCCAGCTAAGGCAATGGCTCGACGGCTCACCAAAGAGTTTCATCGCGTCGGTCTAGGCAACCAAACGCGAACGTCGGGACTATTGAGTTGTATTTCCTGTATGATGAACTGCGGTATTCACGGCTGGTGGTGGCGTTATGTAGTGCGAAAAGGGCTAAGGACGAGTGCTAGCAACGTAGGGTTAGATACATAGGAACACGGACATTGTGATGAGTAGCAAGAGTCCCAAGAGCACCCCCATGCCCACAACTTCACGTCCATCACCAGGAAGCGGCAAAAAAATCCCCACCGACACCGATAAGAAAATGACAAAAAGTAAAGTTCGCAAGCTATTCGTTACAATAATTAGCACTGACCTCTACTCTAGCTCTGCCATCTCACTTCCGTCCGCATTCGAGGTCTCAACAGGATGCAGATCGCGGTCTAGTTCCGAGATGCATTCGACCGAACTTAAGTCACGCGATGACGAGGATGATTCGACTGAGTCTTGACAATTCGTCACTTCAGGCGAAGATGCAGGACGTTTTTGACGATACGCGTTCATCCGACTTTGCTTCGATGGCGGCTCCTTTTTGCGCGGATCTCCCCCGCCGACCATTGTGCGTTCGCTTTTAATTCGATCCGCGTCCATCTTGCTGTTTTCTCCAGCCTTTTTCTCGGGAAGTTTGATGATGATCGTGTCTTCATCACGGCGGAATTCAAGATGACCGAGGAATTCCAGTGCTTGGGCCTCCATACCTGTGGACTCGAGGTGGTATTTCTTCATGATATCTTCCGAGAAATCAAACTGGAACTCCTCCACACGCTCGGAGTCATAAATCTGCACCCGTAAGTTTTCATTCCCGTCTTCGAGCGGTCGGATAAAGGCCGAGACGATGACATAGTTGCCACAGGGCAGTTTAGCACCTTTCTTCTGAAGGAGACGCATCGGCTCCACCGGTGACTTGGCGATGTGGCCCTCGCCAAAGTTGATGGTACTCGGACGCACAGGCGTCGCAACTACAAAGTCCGACCACTGGAACTTGATGCTCATGGGCATGTAGTTGAACCGCGGGATCTGACGCAGCGCCAGGTTTTTCGAGTGCAGCTCCTGCGTCAAAGTTCTTCTCTTTCCAATGATCTGGCTTCCCAATCGCTCGTCCTGGTCGTCCAGATGAATGTGTCGGCCGTCTGGGTTAATGGTGAGGATGCTTTGATCAAGCAGCGAGAAGATTTGGCCCTGTTCAAGTCGAGCGTCGTATGCCAGAAGTGTCGTGTCGCTCGCGGTGAACCGAGCCAATTCGGTCGGGAAGGCGAGCAGATCCGCGAGCGTGCGTCGGGACACTCGCCGTTTACTCGCTCTTCGCTTCGCGGAGCTCTCCACAGACTCCTTTGTACTTGCAGCATCGACTGGCGCTTCCCACAATAATACTGATCGCCGCGTTAGTTTCTGGCGATCAAAGCTCTCGTCCTTAGTTCCACCCGCAAAATGAACCGATCGGGCTCGGCCACCGTGTCTTGATGAACATTTCCGCTCCACGGAGGTGCACAGGTCAGCGATCACTCTCTCCACTCCAGATTGCACTGCGAGGTCATATAAGCTGCCAACACCCTCAACATTGTCTGGTGGTAAAGTATCCGCTGCATCTGTCGTGGTTTCAACGATTCCATCACTCTCACAACGCCCCAAAGCCAAGTCCTCGCTGATGCCTTCGCCATCGGGTCCTGGTTCGTCGGTGATGTCTACTGCTGTCGAAGCAGCCTCGACTGCATCCACAAGATTTTCTAACGCGCGTACGACAGCGACATCCTCGTCTTGAAATGAATTTGCTACGGGCTCCACGGCATCAAACTGGTAGACTCCATCCACCACGTCAAGTTCAGACATCAGCATTTCATCTACTTGCGCATCAAGCGCCTCTGTGGATTCGCCACTCGTTTCTACCGGTTCAGTCGGTGGTGATGGTAGAATATCGATGTTACCTTCACTTGGACACGGCTCGGCAGGGATGGATAGGGCATCTGTATCCGTCTTGGAATCTTCTGCGGGCTCATCAACTTGGTGGCAGCTTTCAATGGCAGTGACAACGTCTTCCAAAATCGCATCAATGACGTTGTCTTCAACGGTACTCTTCTCTAGTACGTCAGGCTCAGCGGTTGATGCGTTTACCTCCATGTCTGGAACCAACGCAGCCGTATCACTATCTACCAGCGGAGAATCGCCTGTAGATGGAAGGATCTCCTGAGGCGCTTCATTTTCACTTTCTATCGCAGTCGGGAATTTATCTACCAAGACAGTTCGTGTGGTATCTTCATCTTGGTTCTCTACAGCTGGACCGAGCATGGTAGTTTTTTCTTCATCGACAGCATCGGTAGTGAGTTCGGTCTCGCCAGTTCGTTCGAATGCATCGGGATCCTCCAACGATCTACCAATTGCTTCAATATCGTCATTTTTAAGAGGACTAGCGAGCTCAGTAGTTGCGTCACCAGTGGGGTCATGTACAACATCGCTCTCCTGATCAGCGTTAAAGCTAGGACTTTGATCCATTATAGCAGTGATGACCTTGTCTATCATCTCCGTGAGTACGAACTCCATAACATCATCTTCACCTTCGATCTGTAGCACTGCAGCACTGTCCGTTCCTGCCAAAATGTTTACACTCGAAGGTACTTCTTCATCCACTGCCACATCGGTTTCTGCACTGGGTAGTGAACTGTTGGCGCACACACGCTCATCTGGTGGCACACCAACAGCAATGCCGTCATCGATCCCCACGCACGATTCCGTTTCTACAGTCACGGACGAAGATACAAATTCGCTGGCCGGTACAAGCTCAGTTTCTTCCTTTGGTAGGAGTTCAACTTCATTTTCGACAACGACAACGACCATGGAGTCGATCAAGTCACTAACTTCCTCGTTTACCACGACGGAGTTCTCGCTCGGTACGTCCGACGACGAAAGGTCTTCATAGTTTGTGCTGTTGAGCTCCTCACTCACCCCATTCTCGGTGTCTACAGGTAAGTCGTTGATTTCTTCACTTGAACGTACAGGGGGTTCTTCTGCACCAGTTCCATCCTCAGCAGCATCAGACTCCTCTGGTGTGTCTTGAAGCTGTTCTACCTTACTAACGTCTCCTTCAACTGTATCAACACCAGCTTCATCTTCGTCATTATTCGAAATCTCGTTCAAGTCTCGGTCATTCTCTTCATCTTCGCTAAGACAGCAAGGTTGCGATAGTCGATTGAGAACTTCTGCTATGGCTCGGGATGCAAACAGGCACGCGACATCAGACACAATTTCTTGAGTTGAAACTTCATAATGAGCTGCTGTCAGTCCTTCGATATCGGCCACACTAGCAGGCGCAAGAGTAACTTCCTTTTCATACTTCGCGTCGTTCTCAATTAACTCCTCAAACTCTAGCATATCCCTGTTATCAGTCTGAGCGATGTCCGTTCGAGGCATCACACTTTCCACTCCATCGCGAGGTTGATTCTGGCTGTCAGTACCAAGAGCATAAGATAGATGAGGTTCATCAGCGATTTCGCGTGCGAGGGATGCGGCACTCGCTTCAATGGCGTCGATCGTGGGTTCCACCTCGCTCGGCACTTCTGGTTCGCTTGGGGTTACATTGATCTCGGTCTGCTCTTCCGACAGGTTCCAACTGTCGATGATACTACGAGTAGAATTCGACTCGAGCTCTTCATTGTCCCAGTTGTCACCTTCCGGGCTGTTCCCCTTTTGCAGCCAGAGGAGAACTGTAGACAGCGCTTTGGTTTCGACATCCGATACAAACGTTTTGGCTATCGTCAACGTATTGACGGGTGATGCCAACTCAGCAGTTGTGTCCTGGGTAGGTGCTCGGTCTAGTTCAAGGTCCGAGTCATCAATCTGCTCAACCGCGGGAATGATCTCGTTGTCAACTACAGTCTCCACCGCGTCCGTTGTTTGTTCAGCTTGCTCAACGGATTGGGAATTTTCTGGCACTGTATTCGAGCTGGGGTCGCATGGAGCTGAGCTGCTATTTTCTTCAGCATTTTGCAGATCTAAAGCTTCGGCCTCAATTTCGTTATCAACTAGAGACGCATCCGCTGTCACGTCAGTCGCAGTCTCGGTAGTGGGTAGAGATGCACTAGTCTCCCTCTCAACAAGAACTGGTGTCGCTACATCAACACTGATCGATTCATCTGATACTGTACCCACGCTTGACTCTGTAGCTGCATCATCACATTTCTGGTTTTCATCACTGGAAGCAAACACCTCCATTACCTCCTTTACGAAGTTTTCAGCAAAACCTTTCGTCGTAAGTGCCACCAAAGATTCCGTTTCTGCGTTAGGGCCCTCAGATGGAGCTGTAGTGTGATTTTCCAGGGCAAATGAGAGCTCGGGTTGGTCGTCACTTAGTTTCAGATGCTCTTCCGCTGCAGCATCCACCTCGTTCGAGTCATCAACTGCAGTTTCTGGTGCATCAACATCGCAGACTGCAGAAATCTCGGGCACATTGTCAATCGCGTTGGCAACTTCGACGATGATATCATCGTTGACGGTACTAACGACGATGGTAGGTTCTTCAAGTTCTCCCAATACAGCGATCAAACCAACACCATCGTCTTCAGATTCGACATCCGCAAGAGGGAAGGATGATTCTTCCATAGTACCAGCCACAGCATCGAGAGCCGAGCGATTTACTTCGAGAAGCGAAGATACAAAAGAAAGCGCGGTGCGCTCGACCAGTGCAACGACCACTTTGGCCGCACAAGATTCTGGCGTCTCTATTGGTGAAGACGCAAGAACTGCTGCCTCGTTCTCCGAGGTTGAATTTTCTTGAAATTCAGGCAGATTATTCGTATCCTGTGGGCCAACTTCTTCGTCGACTCCACTCGATACTTCTGCGAGCACTGCCTCATTTTTCTCCTCAGCTTCGCATGTAGACGGCTCGGTGGGTAGCTCGACATTGTTCTCCGTTTCGCCTACGCGTGCATCATTAACCACGATGGTCTGAGCTGAATTAACAGCTTTATCTTCTTCCTTGGTATTATCCGTGCTCTCAATGGAGTCGATCACGACTTCTCCCTCGTTCGTGCACTCTTCAACGCCTTCAGATGAAAATTCCAATACCGATGGCTCACTCAACGCTTCAAGTACATCATCACCTGTGCACGGCTCAACCGATACCTGCGTGTCAACCTCGACGATGTCAATCTCGGCGGTAGACTCCACCTTGATGAACTCATTTTCCGCAGCGTCTGACGACGTATTTGACGCTTCCGTACACAAGTCAAGCACTGGTTGCGTGTCATCTCCCACGACGTCAACCTCGACGGTATCAGTCTCGGCAGTAGACCCTATCGATGATGTCGGAGTCTCGAAGAGCTCATTCTCCGCAATGTATGATGCATCCTCACAAGGCTCAGTCACTCCCTGTGCGACATCTTCCACAACGACGGGGTCAATCTCGGATGTAGACTGCACTGATTCTGTCTGAGCCTCGCCTTCTACAACGTCTGACGGGATGTTTGATACTTCCTCGTAAGGCTCAATCACTTCCTGTCTGATGTCCTCCACAAGCTTAATAGGGTCATTTTCTACGAGAGAGGCTATCGAAATTTCACTTTCAACAGCATGCGACGGGTTGTTTACTTCTCCAGTCTCCGCGATGAGTACGTCGTGTTCTGGTTCAAATTCTTCCGACGTAAGTGTATCAACAGCGATCGAGCTATCAAAATTGTCAGCAACTGAGATTGGAGCTTCGGGACAATCAAAATCGCGCAGATCGGTGGGTTGCTTATCAGAGAGAGCTGATGGACAGTCGTTGCCTTCAGCTTGCTCCAAAATGGTAGTGTTTGGCTCAAGTGCCAACTCCTCTGGTGCCATCAGTTCACTCTTTGTGTCGCTATCTCCATTTTCGCTGCCAATGATAGGAGTAGCACCCCCTTCAGAGCTCTGCTCTTGCGGTTCCTCTTTGTCACCTGGAGCATCAATGTCTTCACCTAGCGCGACTTTGCCTTCATCAGCATCCGCTGAAACTTCGACATCACTTTCCTGTATTTCAGTTGAGTCACCACCGGGTTTGTCCACGTCAACATGTTCCAGTTTTACCACTGCTTCAGGTTCTTCGCCAGCAAATGAGCAAATTGGCACATCAACTGCTGCTACCTCTCCAGTACCGACTTCCGGCTCTGCATTCTCGCAAACATCGCTCCCCACCCCTGCAATATCATAAATTTGGTCGGTGGCATCGTTTGAACACTCTTCTTGGCCCTCAGTGTCTGGGCTAGTACCATCGACAGCAAGTTCTTCAGTGGTCGTCTGCAAAGACGAATCAACTTCCTCTAAAGGTGCTGCCTCGCTGGTGTCGACAACTGCTACATGTACATCGTCTCCGGACTCTGCAGATTCGGCAACAGCCATAGCGTTCTCGCTGAGTTTATCCTCATGGACTGGCACTACCTCCTCCGCGGCCGATGTATCATCACTCTTCTCAAAGGCCTCTTCAGTGGTCTCCGAATCGGAGAGCAAGCTGTCTACTTCACCGTTGCTCTCATTAGGGCTGATTTCTGAGCAGGATGGCTGTCGATCTTCTTCTTGTGCGTCAACTCTATCGAGTGGTTCGTCTCTAGATCCAGTGTTTGTTACTTCCGAGATGCCCTCTCGATCGTGTGATTCCTCTTCCAGACCCGCTATGGGGTTACCTTCGTTCAAAGTTTCACTACTCAAGGCCTCACACAAGTCCGATTCGGCCTCCCTCGAATCTCCGACGTCCTCAACGGTGGAACTGGCCGCATGAATTTCGTCTGCAGACACAACACCACTCACAGTCTTGTCAGAATGCCGTTCTTCGTCGGCATCCTGGCACGGGTTTGTCTCGGTTGGAAGAGTTGATTCACATGGCACCTTTGTCACGGTAGTGTTTGAACTTTGGTCTGAACTCTGGTGCTTCTCGTCTTCAGCCTCAACCGAACTCACCGGAACCTGCTTATCATCCGCGTTTGACAGGACCACCGCCGCCTCGGCCTTCGCTTGAGCTTCAGCTAGTGCTTTGCGTAGTTGCTCAAGTTCGTCCATCAGACTCAGCTCTCTCGAACTTGGCGCCGACTGGTTCGTTGCACGCTCCTGTTCTGCTGCCTGGGTAATGCTCGCTTCTAGGTCTGCGCGCCGTGGGGTATGAGCTCTGGACTTCGGTGAGCGTACAACAGGAGGTTCGTTGGTCTTGACAGGGAGCTGATGACTCCGTGGCGGGGTTCCAGGCGGTCTTGATGGGGCAGTCACGTAGTGCATTTCGTACGTCAATTCCTCCATCCGAGGCTGTGGCTCAACTCCAAATGGATGCAGACTCAAGTTCTCCAAGGCCGTCACCTCTCGCTCCTGCATGAGCCTCGAGATCGTGGCTTCAGACAGCTTAATAACGCTCTCTTGTCGTGTTTGGTACTCTTGCGAGTGAGCCAGCAGGTTCTCAAGCTCCAGAATTCGGGACTGCGTCTCGATCTGCTCGGCTGCGACTGTGCCGGTGAATTCCTTACTTCCGAGGATCGTGGCCTTCCTCAAACTGAGCTCCAGCGGTGACAGCGCTCGGTCCTTCTGCAGTAACCGCGTGGACACCTCCAAGTCGTGCACTTTGTCACGCAACTTCTGCTTCTCGTCTTGATGTCGCTCGATCTTCAAGTCGTACTCGGTCTTCAGATTCCGCACCACTTGGTCGTGCGCTGCTTGCAGAGCTTCCGCCTCGCCCTCCTTCCACTCCCGGAATCGGTGTCTCGTGTCCTCGATCATGGCCACGAACCGAGCCTTCTCGTCTTGAGCTTGTCGATTCATCTCGTCCATCTTCCGGGTCTGGAAGTGGAGCTGCGTCTTCATCTCCGCCGCGTGAGTACGAAGTTGTGCGTTGTCTTCCTGAACGGACCGCAACTCGTGCTCGACAGCCTCCAGCTCGGCTGCAAAGTGGCGTTTGGCCGCCTCAACCTCCCGGAAGAGATCGACCTGCCGCATCTTCTCCTCCACGACCTGCGCGCGTGTGGCCTTGAGCTCCTTTTGCCACTGGAGCTTCTCCTTCAGCAGTGCTCTCAACTTGTCTTCTCGATTCTCCGCTCGTCTCTCGGCCATCTTGAGCTGCTTACGAGCAAGTTCGAGCTCGAGCTCCGTCTTCTCCACCGTTCGCTCCATATCTCGTGATCGGATGCGCAGCTCTGCGTTCTTGCCCAGCGTGGTGCAAAGTTCGTCGTCCTGCTTGGTCGACACTGGTCGGGTCCTTTGCTGCGGAGGATGTGACGGAGGCGACGGCATGGCCCGCAACTTCCTCGGGGAATAACTCGGCGCCACGGGCGTTTGGGACACGACGAAGCTCGTCGGAGGCTCGTTCAAGTCGCCCACGTCCTCGTCGAAGGTGAAATAGTCCGTCGTCTTGGTCGACGAACGTCCTGCCGACTCGAGAGCTGCTCGTTGTCTGCGCTCCGTCTCCAGCTCGGCGTTCAGCAGGTTGATGGTGCCGTACATTTGCTCCATGTACGCGAGCTGCGCCTGCTCCGTCTCGGACGCGAAGAGACCGTCGGACACGGAGCGTTGGCGAACAGGTTCCGCTCTCCTCGCAGCAAGCTCAGCACGTCGAGGAGGCGGCGCGAAAGCCTCCGAGTCGGCTTCGGAGTCACCTGGAGGAGAGCGAGGTGTCGTCCAGCTGCTGCGTTTCGACGCGTTGGGGCTTAGCACAGGTAGAATGCCACCTCCAGAGCCGTGTTCGGCGCGTCGAGCAGTGGCGACGGCTTCTGCTGTGCTACCTGGTGGAGGACGGGGACTCGGTACGACCATCCGCGCCACGCGACTGGGAGGAACGTACTCGCCATTGCGGGCGTTCGTCCACGACGAAGACCGATCCATTGCCTAGAGACGGAGAGCGATTCACGTCGATGTCGTTGTCGATGTCTGTCTGTAGGTCAGTTTCTAGGCGAACTAACCAACTCCTGGGCAATGGAGGGGCGTTTCGCACCGGTCCAGTCCCATTTTGTAGCTGCAATGAGTGATGAATAGCACCACGGCTCACGCTCCTCATCGCGTATAACTCCAGCGACGCACTGTCGACAAGGAACAACAGCACTGGCAGGTGTGATGTTGATGATCCCTATGAGATGGCTACACTTTATGGCAAGTTGAAGTTGTCGTACTTAGACTGAATAGATGCCTACATTTACTAAGTTTCGGTTAAGTTCGCATTGGAGATATCGATAAAAATGGTGATGACGCGGCGTGCCCTGGCGCTGGTGCTTGTGGGCGCGGCTTCGGCGGCCTCCGCGGCGCCGTTCGCGTCCTCCTTGGACGCGTCGTACGTGGTGCAACTGCACGCAAGTCGAGATGGCTACACTCCGCCTGAGAGCGGTGCGAACCTACGCTCGCAACTCATGACGACCGAGGCGGGGCAACAGTTTGAGTGTTTTTTGCCGTCTCTAACCGCGGAGGAGGAGGACGCGACGGACGATTTAGAGACTGCAACGGATTCTCTAACCGCGAAAGAGAAAGAGGACAAGGAGCAGACGACGGCGTTTATGGCGTTCGGCCGGGCCGCGGCGCAAAAAGTGAGACCCAAGTGCGTACAGTACGTGGATAGAGACTCGCAGTGGGTCTACGAGGTCTGCTCGGGTCTGTTCATTCGTCGCGTGAGTCTCCGATCGGCAACTGCAATTGCAACTGCAACTGCAAAGGCAACGGAAACCAAGGGGCAACCCGTGGAGGTGCAAGTGGATGCAACTGGCGCAACCGCTAACCCTAACGAGAAGCAACAGCAAGTTGCCGGCCACGAAGTGGAGGAACTCGGTGCGTTTGCGTCGGACGCAAGTCGGCCCGCACTGAACTACGACGAGTTTGCCATTCCTGAGACGCAAGACCGAGTGAGAAACCACCGCAAGCCGCTGTTCACCCAGACGTTCGGCAAGGACGAACAACAGATCCAAGTGCAATTCATTTGCAGCGCCACGGTGCGAGACGACGTCGTGTCTGCAGTGCAATGGCGAGGGGATTCACCTAAAGGCGGCCCGCGTGAAGTTGCCGCGTTCTTAGTCGGCTCTCGAGTGTTCTGCGACCCGCAACACTCGGACGCCGACGACAACGACCTGTTTACGGTACGCTCGTTGCTGCAACCACTGGAGGACGCCCACACGTGCGTAACCCGCAACGAAGGCTGGTGGACCTACGAGTTCTGCTTCGGACGCTCGCTGAGACAGTACCACCGCGACGGAGACGGTCGGATCACGGCCGACTTTTCACTTGGCAAGTTCGACACGGCGGCCAACCGCGAGCTGGAGCGCTCGGGCTCGGCGCTCGTGTCGGAGCATATCGACGCGACGCACGACGTGTCGAGACCCGCGTACCTGGAGCTGTACGACCACGGCACGTTCTGCAAGGAGTTCGAGAGCCACGCCCCGCGCAAGGCCAAGGTCTTCTACTACTGCAGTCAGGGCGGCACGAGCCACCACATCCTCACGGTCAAGGAGACGCAGACGTGCAGCTACACGGTCAAAGTCTCGTCGCCCGTGCTGTGCGACCACCCGCACTTCCTCAACGACGAGCAGAAGAGCGACCAGCAGGCCCAAGTCCTGCACTGCATCCCGGTGGCTGAGGTCGCAGCAACAGCAACGGATGAACAGTAAGTAGAGTGCATGCAATACACGCGGATCTTGCACGGTCGCAAAACCACGAGCCGTCCCGGTGTTGAATGTTGCCTTCTGAAAAATCATTGTGGTGGTTCAACCTCCCACATGCGCTGAGCGTGGGCAACAACCAGCTGACAGGGTGAACTGCTAGCAGTGTTGCAGCAGTAGGTCGACGCTCGATCAACGTTACAGGTTGCCTTTTGGGTTCCGCTTGGGGCTCTAGGGCCTAGAGTCTAGGCTAGAGTCTAGCCTAGGGACGTTCCGCGGGGGTGATTGCTGACACGCGGCCGTTACGCGGCGACCATACTGGACACGAGATATTTCCACCGGCGGCTGAAGATACCTTCAGTTGACACGTCTCCACCGCACGCTCGATATCCAAATCTTTCGCGGCGCGGCCATTCGCCCTCATGGTCGCCTCTGCCTGGGCAGGAGGAGGCACACACACAATGCCGCCGCTGCAGCTGGCCGTTTAACCCTTTCACTGCAGCGTAATTCGTCAGGCAATTCTGAAGCGCGCTTCCAAACGTGTGGTCGTGGAGATAAATCGTTGGTCTCCGCTGGCAAAACCTACCGGATTGGCTTAAATCCTAGTTGGGCTCGGTCTCTGCTCCATAGAGCGGGCGCAAAACGGCGGATCCTCCTCCTTTGCCTGTTCCTCGGGCTCCACTCGTTTGGCGGTCCATTCGCAAATTTGCCTCCTGCCACTCGATCGCTCGTGTGTTGCCCCGCAGAAACCCTCTCTCCTCCCCCAAGGTCCGCGCCCCGTCGCTTTAGACTAGTGTTAACCCGGTTACGCCAGTGCTAACGGCCCTCCTGTCTGTCTTCCTCTTGCAGCCCTCCGCCCTCTTTCCCCGCGCGTGATTCGTTCGTCGCCCCGTGGATTTTAAGTGAAGTGGAAAGACCCCGGACAGTGCTCAGCTACTCGTTCGCTCTCTTTCCCAGTCACTCCCCCTCCACCAGCTCGCCGAGCCAGACCGCCACGTTGTTCATGCTGTTGGTTGACCCGCTTTTTACCAGCAGCAACGACATTGTTGACCCCACCTCCATCTTCACGGGCTTCTTTTACATTGGCGCGTGCGACGACCCTGCGTAACAGGACTACCCCCCCTCTCTCAAGACCCACCGACTCTCTAAACCCGGCTGCAACTGCAACACCTAACCAAAAACCTTCACTTAACGACGACCAACCATGACGCACACCTTCCCTGAACCCATCAAGCTCCACGACGACGAGACAAGTTCGACGCAGTCGGAGGCGTCCGACTCGGTCCCGAACACGTTCGAGGGCCCCGAGAAAAACCTCGAAATCGACTTCAAGCTCGGCATCGGCCACCCGCGCGGCCTACGTGAGGTGCCCCGGTCCGACCTGGACGAGATGCTCGAGGCGGGTCAGTGCCAGATCCTCTCGCGTACCAGCAACGAGCACATCGACGCGTACGTGCTGTCCGAGAGCTCCATGTTCATCTACGCGCACAAGATCGTGCTCAAGACGTGCGGTACCACGACGCTGCTCAAGTGTCTGCCCTTCATCAAGACCTTCTCAGAGCGCCTGGGCCTCGAGATCGAGTGGGTCAACTACTCGCGCAAGAACTACACGTTCCCGGAGGAGCAGAAGTACCCGCACACGAGCTTCCAGACCGAGGTGGCGTTCCTCAGCTCCTACTTCCCGGACGGCTCGGCCCACGTGCTGGGGCCGCTGAACCACGACCACTGGTACATCTACGCCTGGGACGCTGATATCCACGAGGGACCCGGTGCAGTCACGCACAACTTCGCCAAGGAGGAGCCCGGCGCCAATGAGAGCACGCTGCACGTGCTCATGCAGGACATGCACCCCAGTGTGGCCAAGCAGTTCTTCAAGAACAACGACACGACTATCACGTCGCGTCGCATGACGATCGAGAGCGGCATCCGCGACTTGGTGCCTGGCGCGGTGATTGACGACTTCGCCTTCGACCCGTGCGGATACTCGATGAACGGCATCCTGTTCGACGCCTACTACACGATCCACATCACGCCCGAGAGCCACTGCAGCTACGTGAGCTTCGAGACCAACGCACGTCTCCGCTCGTACGCGTCGCTGCTGAAGAACGTGCTGCGCTGCTTCCGCCCTGCCAAGTACTCGGTCAGCGTGTACACGGACCGCAACGCGCTCGAGTCGGCCAAGGGCAACAACATGTTCGCGGAGGACCTGGTCAAGATCGACGACGACCTGCTGTACAAGCGCAAGGGTGGGCATACGCAGGCCACGTTCGAAGGCGACTACATGTGCCGCATGGCCAACTTCGCCCAGTCCGACAAGCCCATGCTCAGCCGCGCCGCCCAGAAGATCCGCTCTCCTTCCTTCGCATAAGCGGGGGACGCGACAGTCGATCGATCCAGGAAGCGCGAATCGCTTGTCACGGTGGTGGAGGATCTACTTCACTTCTTCTTTTTCTTCTTTGCCATCGCCGCTGCCTCCGTTGCACTCACAAAACAAGACAAAACTACACTAGGAATTGGAAAATATGACCGGAGGCTTTCACGTTTGTTTGAATTGGTTGGTGCTGCTTTTCAAATTGATGTTCAACAATATCAGTCTATGAGACGAGGCAAGCGTTTTTTAATCAACAACTTCAACTTCAGATTAATGACGTATGCTAGGTTACGAGACCACCTCCTCTCCATCATACTCCGCTTCGTCCTCTTTGCTCTCATCGTCGTCCTCCTCCTCCGTGTCGTTCTCTTCGTTCCCCTCAGGCAGCGTCCCTTCCGACCGTAGCACACTCGATTCTTCGCGGGACTCGAGCAGTAATTGCAACGACTGCTGACTGATACTCACGCGACGCAGATGCTGCATAGCCGCCATGTAGTCTTCGATGGCTCCTTCGTCCGCTCGCTCGATGAATGTCTCGCGAAGCTCATTTTCCAGTGCCGCCACATCCGCCACGTTGGTAGTTCCGGTGGCTTGTTCATCCAAGGAGAGCTGCACCGCTGCCGTGTAGCTGGCAGGCGGCTCTAAGCCATCAGCATCAGAGACATCGGTTATGGCTGCTTCATCCCCAGCAGTATTCAGGCTAGCTGATGGCACAGCGAAGATCGTGCGAAGCCACTGCGCATTACGAATGGCGCGCACAGTTTTCTTGAACTGTAGCTCCTTGGAGCGCAGCCCAGCGACCTGATCAGCGTCCAGGTGTTGGTAGCGGGCTATCTCGCGCATGATCTGCCGGTGGCACAGCCATGCCGTCTTGGCATCCACGCGCCGGCTAAGTAGTTGGTCCAGGAAGGCCACGCGGAAACTCAGCGTTTTCGCGGTTGGTGCGTGCGTCATACTTGTATGCAGGACTTGCTGCACAGCCTCACGGTCATGAGTCCACGTCTCGCGCAGCAGCTCAAACTGGTTCAGCTCCTCCTGCTCGACGAGAACTGCAGCTTTTATCGTACTGTTGCGTGGGTGTGAATTACCGCCACTAACCGCTGAGGTCGTTCCTCCAGTACCGCTAGCTGCTGCAGTCTTGGTTTTAGCAACGAGAGGTGCCGGATTCAGCACTCGCTCCAGCAAAATGACATCCAGGAACCGTGCAAACGAGATACGATTTGGCTTCGAGTAGTCATGTGCCGCCTCGAATACCTTTTGCATGAACCGGTCGTCTACTGTAGGAGACAGGTGGGTGACCACGGAGGCGAATTCATCAAACTCAAGACTGCCATCTCCGTTGATATCGCCGGCGAGATAAACAGCTCCGAGAACTTTTTCGAGTAGTGCTCGCTGCGATCCAAACTCCTCGACGCAAAGGATCAGCAGATCGTTTTCTCGTAAAAAATCTTCGTCGCGAGGAAGAACCTTTGCCCGAATCCGCTCAGCTAGGGCATCCATTCCCCGAGCATATGCCCCGAACCTCTCTCGTAATGCTTCTTGGACCGTGGATATCGCAATTGTGACACGAATCTTGAATTCTCGATTAGGAATCTCGACGCGATGCTTTGAGCCGCCTAAAAAAGTCCCGAGAGACCAGCGACTCAACAGCGCCTGTGTAGTGAGTCAACAAAACATCAGCGTTGCCAGCGTTCGCAAGAAAAAAAATGGTCGTCGCCGTACCAAAACAAATTTGTGCTCGTGGAAACCTAGAGGGTTGTGAAGATAACGATAGACATCAACAGCAACAAAAGCGAGTCAATACTGTCAAGGAAAACTGCGCTGCATACGGAGGTAGGGGTATAATATGATATGAAAAAGTGAAATGAAGAGGATATCTGAATGCCCATGAACCGCAGGCATCTGCAGCATCCAAATTAGCAAAATTAACTAACAGAAACAAGGTAGCCATAATCAAAGACAACACAATCAACTTACAGCTGACACTGGAACACCTTCTTCTCATGTGTCCGAAGTGACTGAATGAGCTTAAGTAGGTGACGTTGGGCAAGCGCCTTGAGTCCGTACTTGCGAATATGCCAATCATAAATGAACTCACTAAACTCCATGCGTCGATTGCCATACTGCAGCGTTGACACCATGCCCTCGTAGTTGTCACGGTACAACTAAGCAAAAATAAAGCAATAAGCACAGGTTTATAGCTCATTTCCTACAACATGAGAATTGAGACATCGACGTACCTGGTTGATAATACGAAATAGGATATCCACGCTGAAAAGTTTGATGCCTCGCGTTGCTGATGCATTCTTGATATTTGCAGGGATATCGCCCTTGCCTGGTCGGAGTGTAGCATTCTCTTCTTCACTCAGATGTTGCTGCACCCCCCTCCCTTGCGTTTTCTGAAATTGCACTTGGTCACGGATTTCCTGGTCCTGAGCAGCTTTTCCTGAAGAGCGTCGGAGGCTTCTGACGATCTTCATAACTTCTTCGTCTTCTTCCATCTTCATTTCCTCTTCATCCTCTTCCAGTGCTATCGTTATATCCTCCTCCTCAGAATTGAATTTCGCTTCGGCGACAGCGACTTGCACGCGCGTCATTCTCGCCTCAATAGCCGTTGCAATTAATCGTGCCACGTCCTCCAAATCGTTGCCACGCGCCAGCGATTGTACTGCAAGTATGATCGGCAATTCTCGATCTGCCGCTAGCGAGAGACGGCGCTTCCCACCGCCACCTCCCAACATCAGAGGCACTTCTGCGAGCGCGCCAGCATGCTCCAGTTTGTCAGCGAGATCCATGACAAGCAGCACATCGTCACTTCGATTCTCACTACTACATGTAGGTGCCGAGTCTTCGTAGTCGACGAGTGGTGCCAAGCTGCGCACAAACTTGCTGAACTTGACCAGCAACAAACCCATGGCCTCAACATCCTCACGGACGTTGTCTTCTTCTTGGGTAATCGGTTTCCTTAGTGTTACTGGTAGCGGAGGGAGGCCCTTATCCTTTGAATCTCCTGCTTGCCAGGAATTAGCGAGGTACTCCGCCTTGTCCTGGTCACTAACAACCTTCGACATACCTCCACTTGCTGTGTCGACACCAGCAGCACCCAAGCTTGCGCCACTCAGTGCTGTGAACAATTTTGTCAAGATTGGAATACGTCTGAATGCACCGGTAATGGTATCCGTGCTCATAGTGTGCACGCGAACATCCACAAGCGTAGACAGCATAGACTGCAATTGATCCAGTTTCATGAGGAACTGCTGCTCGGCTGAGAGTGGAGTACGCAATGCCGCTCGCGGGTTTGGTACTTGTTGCTGCGGCTGCGGTTGAACGACTGCTGTGGGTGCTGTTACCGGCAAGTGACGGCGGTGATAGCCGCTCCTTGAATCGTGCATTCGGCGACCGTCAAGTGCTTCGAGCAATTGCCACACTGCATCCATAGTATGCGCATCGGGGCCGTCCTCCATCTTGATAATCTCGGTGAGATCGTGGTGGAGTAAGTCCAGTAGTGGCATTGATTCTCTATCAACCGGGGTTTTGAGTTGCCGGCGACTGCGGTCACTACGATGAAACGAACCACGTCGACCACTATGATTCTCTTCGTCGGGATGATCGTTGACATCAGAAAGAGAAAGACGTCCTCGCTCACGTATCGTGATCTTTTGAAAACGTGGACTGTCACGGTGAGTATCAGCAGGATTACTTTTGACCTTGTCCTCATCCTCGTCCTCATCCGAATTCTCCTCTCCATCTTCATGGAAATCATAGGCCTCGGTGATACCATTGAGATCCACAAATCTCGTCGATCTCCGATCTCGTCTTTTGGCCAGCCCTCGCCGTGACGATCCACGCCAAACTGCAGACTTCTCTCGTCCTGGTTCATCGGCTTTGATCTCATCTTCATGTACAGCAGTGGTAGAGGTTTCTGCTCCATCGTTTGGTGCTGGCTCCAACTGTAACTTTGCTTCTCGAAGCATTTTCTGGAATTGTGGGGACTGCTGCAGTGCTTCCCACACCTGCAGAAATGTCTGCGTAGTGCAGTTGTCAAGAAATACGTGCAGGATGGCACTAGCATCTTGCTCACTAGCTTGACTTGCAATTTGGCAGAAAAATGCCAAGCGCTCCTCGTGAGGTAGTCCCCAAAAATCTAGGAGCAGCATGACCGTATTATCCTGCAGGAGACCCACATCACCCAAAATTCCTGCAACCACGCCTGGACTGCGTGGCCTTCTGTGTGGTACTCTGCGACGTAACAACTCAAGCTCGTTTTCTAGCTGCTGGCAATATAGATAAAATGGCGTGCAGTCTTTTGGTCGTTGTGTTGGAGCTGCGTGGCGAGGTGATGAACGCACATGGCCCGGTTTAGCGTTAAAGTTTAAGCCAAAGCCTAAACCAATGCTCGAATGCAGACCGCAATCGCTTTCTTCATCACTATCGCCATCAATCGTATCGTTTCTGGAATGTGCCGGGCGCTTAAACAGTAGTGAAACCAGTAAGTCGCGCAATGAGTTGAGCGAATCGACGTAACGCAAGAATGCCTTCGGACTGTTAGCACCATCAGCATCACTCTCCGACACCACGAGTGGAAGGTTGGCGAAAAAGGTTTCCAGCACGTTCCAAAGCATGGTTCCATCGTCTTCTTCATCACTTGGAGAGGGATCATCTGCTACACGTTTGCTTTTCAGGTAGCGTCGCCATTGTACGAAAAACTCCTTCAGCACAGCATCACCGCGGTCACTTGTCAAAAGTTCCAATAGACGACGGTCTCGAGCGAGTCGTGCAGAGCGTTGTCCATCCGCATGTTGTTGCTGCTCATGGTGACTGGTCTCGATTGCATCCCGCAGCAATTGGTGAAACTGGAACAGCTCGTGACGAAATGTCGTTGCAACTTGTTCACGTAGGGGGATCGCAATCGTGTACGGAGGGGATAGCTCCATCCTTTGCAGCTTTACCTGTCGAGGTGACATCCGTGATCGAAGTGGCACCGACGCGTACGGGTAGCCTGCCGATGCTCCCGGGGGCGGTGGTGCGTGGCTCATGTGCAATGGTGGCGGACCACGAGGGTGCAATCGCAGCATCACTCCATTGCTAGCGTTAGTCTTCCTGGGCGATGAGGAGGAGGACATCACCAGCGCTCACGCGCATCCAATGCTGCCTCAGTGATTAAGTGGTGGGCATCCTGAATGCAGCAACAGCACAATAATAAATAGCAGAGCAACCTCAAAAGCCCGGAATAGCAAAACACACCTCAACAAGAAATGGGAACCGCAAAGACTGGGTCAGCAAATGCAGTTCTTACCGCCGAGGCACTATGTGCTTCATGCCCCTCAGCTTACGAAACGAGAGCGTTTCCTAATCGTCGATTGCCTGTCAACTCAGCAATCCACTAAGGTGGAAGATAAGCTCAGATTCCACCAGTTTCTCCGATTTCGCCCGCAACAGATTATTTGCCCATTGCATAGGTATCTCCTTCGTCATTGCGTCTAGAACATGTTGAAGCCCGCGCGGTCGTTCTTGCCGCGGGGCAGCTCGATCTTCTCCTTGTTCTTGGAGATCACGTCCGACGTGACAGCGTACTGGTCGCGCACGCCCTCTAGAGCGCGCACCAAGTTGAAGTACCACTTGACGTCGAGCTCCACGACGGCAGCCACGGCGTCCTCCGCCGCGTTGCTGCCGTTGTTGCTCTGCTTGTCCACCTTGGCGGTGACGCTCTTCTCCTCGTCGCCGTCCTTGCCGCCCTTCGAGGAGGTGACGGTGGTGGTCGTGCTCGTCTCGGAGCTCGCCTTGGCGTTCAGCTTCTCCACAGCCGAGGCGCGCGCCGAGCTGTAGTCGGCCAGCGAGTCCCACGTCTTCTGCCACTTGTCCAGCGCCTCCTTGAGCTGCACGAACGCGTACTTCTGCACCTCCACGCCGAAGTTGTTGCCGTCCTCGACCTTGGGCACCTGCAGCTGGATCCACAGCTGCAGCTGCGCGATGACGCTCAGCAGCTGCGCCACTTCGTCGCCCACGACCGCCAGCAGCGACTGCACGTTGCCGTTGGAGCCCACGGCGCTGGGCGCGGCCAGCACCGCCTGCGCGAACTTGGCGCGCACCTTCGAGGCCGAGCGCTCTGCCGCGTGCTGCTGCACCAGCGCCTGCACGTGCGCCACGCGCTGCAGAAGCTCCGAGAGCAGCGCTGCGCCTGCCGCCGTCACGCTCTTCTTGTACTCGTCCATGGCTGCTGGAGTGATGGTCACTTGGGTCCTTGCGATCTTTTTCACTTGTGACGTGGAAGCACAGCTGGAGAGGTCCGCACCGACCAATGAGGGACGAGATTGGGTAATCAACATTCACTCCTGCTTTCAACCTGAAACTTCAACTTGTAGCCAAACACAACTTGTTGCCGAAGTAGCGTTTTAATTTATCCATAAGCTAAGAGAATTTCATAATATCCATAAGTTTTCCTAACCTAACGGCACAATACACACACCATCGCGTTATGTAGCCGCGGCCACCTCGGCGTCTTCGGCTGCTGCGGATAGGCGGCTTTCAGGGGTTGACATGTGCGACCCGGCCACGGCGTTCAGTGCGGCACTGTCGATGGGTTCCTTGAGGCCGAGCGCCTGGCGAGCTTCCGCCATAAGGAACACGCTGCCGCAGACCACGACCACTTCGTCGTCAGACGACGCGCGCGACGCGGCCAACGCGGCGTCCACGCCCTCCTTGATGCTCGAGATGCTGTCGTACCCTCGCTTCTGCTCACCGTCGACGCAGCTGTTCGCCAGCGCCAGGTTGATCTCGTCCAGCGATGCGCCTCGAGGGTGGTTGGCCTTCACCAGGTGGATGCGCCCGTGCAGCTCCTCGTCGCTCTCGTCCGGGTGGCTCTCGTGGACGACGTCCGCGATCTTGTCCAGCACTTTGTTGATGGCCTTGTCCGCCGAGAAGCCGCACACGAAGCGGAACTTCTTGTCGGGGAACCGCTTGTGCAGCAGCCCCACCAGCCTGTCGATAGCCTGCGGGTTGTGCGCCACGTCCAGCACCACAGTGACCTTGCGCTCCTTCGAGTTCGGGCGCATCACGTGCAGCACCTGGAAGCGGCACGGAGGTCGCGACTCGAGCGCCGAGTTCACACTCTTGCTCGTCATATCGATGCAAAGCTTCTTGAGGCTACGGGCACCGCCGGTCTGCAAAGCGTGCAGTGCATTAAGCTGCACGCAGGCTTCGCGGGCGATGGCCGTGTTCTCGGCGTTGTAGTCTTGGTCAAACTCCGCCTGCAGCGGCACTCGCACCAGCGGCGCGTTATTCCGTGCTGCATACTCCATCATCACGTTCACGGGCGCGTTGGGTCCTACCACAACAGGGACGTTTGGTTTGATAATGCCTGCCTTCTCGCGAGCAATGGCCTCGCAGGTGTTGCCCAGAATGCGCGTGTGGTCCAAGCCAATGGACGTGATCACCGACAGCGCCGGGTTGACGATGTTGGTCGAGTCCAGTCGACCACCGAGACCCGTTTCCAGCACCACACAGTCGACGCCCTGCTTGGCGAAGTGCAGGAAGGCCAGCATGGTCGTGATCTCGAAGAACGTGGCGGGGATCCGCAGTTGCGCGCTGATGTTGAAGATCTCGGACAGCGCCTCGCACACCTCGCTCTCCGAGATGAGCGTGCCGTTGACCTGCACGCGCTCGCGGAAGCACGCGACATGCGGGGACACGAACAGGCCCGTCTTGTACCCGGAGCGCTCGAGCGCCTTGGCCATCTTGAAGGCTACCGAGCCCTTGCCGTTCGTGCCGGCCACGTGCACGATCTCGAACTGCGAGGCCGGGTCTCCGAACGCGGCGTTGAGCTCCTGCATGTTCTCGAGTCCGAGCTTCACGGCCGAGAAGCGGTTCACCTGGTACAGTCGCTGCAGCAGCATCTCGTAGGTGGCGGAGGTGGCGGCCGCCTGCTTCTCGGCGCTCTCCGCCTTGACGTCGCCTCCGCTACTGCTACGGCGGCGCGCTGGCCGCTGCGACATGAAGCGCGCGCTGTCCAGCAGCAGCGAGTTGGCGCCTGCGGGCGCCGTGAGCACGCCGGAGGTCGCGAGTGACAGCGGCTCGGAGCGCGCGAAGGCGGCGGGCGCCGGTGCCTGCCGGAACTGCGCGCGAGATAGGGCCGTGTACGAGCGCAGCAGCTGCCAGCGCGCGGCCTCCGAGCCCCGCGTGGACGCCTTGCGCAGCGCCATGACCAGAATCTGGAAGTTTCCTGAGCTGAGCTGGGGACCGCTTGCGTCCTCAGACGCAAAATCGCCAATGACCCCGACGTGCCAACTTGGGGTGAGGGTTGCAGTGCTTGCTGCATTTCACTTGGGAAATGTATGGGGTGATGGGCAAGTAAACGGACAGATTGGATGCTGGTGGACGATGGCACTATGCGACTCGGAACAGTGACATGTCGACGAATTAGCAGTGCGTTTTAGCGGGCATTGACCATGGACGTGGAGCTCGAGCTCTCGCCGCTCTTCCTGCAGCGTGCGTCCATGCGCATTGCATCAAATTCGTTGCAAAATGCTGACACTGTTCCTGCATCAGGTCTGCGCGACGCGGGAGGCGCCGCAGTCGCTGACTTGCTGCAGCGCGCGGCCGGATCGGGATCAGACGCGCCGCTGGAGACGCTGGCCGCTGCCGCCTATGCACGCAGCTGGGAGAAGCTGCACTGCGGCAGCTGGAAGAGTGTGCTGCCCGTGTGGCGCCAGGCCTTCGGGCTCGCCAGCGTGCTGCAGGCGAGCTGTCTGCTCCGGCGCCACCAGTCCGCGGAATGCCTGGAGATGCTCGACATGGTGCGTTTTAATGCAAGGTCGCGTGCTTTTATGCGTTGATTTAGTGAGCAAGCGACCTGCGACGTGTGCGAATCTGATTCTGCCGGTGTTGCAGTGTCTAATGATGGCAGGACCGCTCGCGCCACCACAGACCCATGCGCTCATTGCGCGCGTCGAGCAGCAACTTGAGGACGACGAGGTGCGTCTTGGTGCTGGTTTTAGGCTGGAAATTACCCGACGGGATGGTCTTCAGCGGTCATTGCGTTTTCGGTGGTCCGTTGCTAAACGAGCGTTGCGCTTCGTGGGATGACGCGCCATGTTCAAGCAGATCGAGGCGCGGCACTTCAAGGTGGGCGGACAACCGACTGCTGTTGGAAGCGCTGGGCTCATGCAGGTTTTGTGCGTGTAGAGGCCGCGACTGGCGGAGGTGGAGCGTGTGAGCGACAAGATGGAAGCCCCGGAGCTGGCGTTCCCTGTGCGGAGGCTCGAGATGCCCACGCTCGAGCAGTTCCGACGAGAGGTGATGCTACGAAAGTGCGTGGTTGTGTTGTGGCTGCACTGCTGAGCAGAACTTCGCTGCTAGTTGCTGACGACGATGATTTCTTGTGTCCAGCGAGCCTGCGGTTATCACGGGCGCGATGGAGTTTTGGCCGGCGCTGGGACGCGCTGCGGGCCCCGACAGAGCGTGGAAGGACTTGCGGTACCTTCGACGAGTCGCCGGGAGGCGAACAGTACCTGTCGAGGTGAGACGCCGTTGATATGCTTGGATATGATATAGTGTATTGATTCTCTTTCTTCATTCGGTTTGCCTGTTGTTGGTGAAGATTGGCTCGAGTTACTTGGGAGACGATTGGGGACAGGAGCTCATTACCTTGAACGAGTTCCTGGATCGGCACATCCTTCCGTCGGACAAGGATATCGCCTCGAAGAAGCTGGGATACTTGGCCCAGCACCGCCTTTTTGACCAGGTGACCTGCATTGAACTTGGGTTTGCTGTAAAGTAATCGAAAGTGGTTGACGCATGTGCTTCGTAAACAGATCCCAGCCTTGGGGCGCGACATCATAACCCCCGACTACTGCACCGTGCAGCGTGTTGAAGGCGGAGGAGATGGCGACGCCGAGGATATTACGGTCAACAGTTGGTTCGGTCCCGGTGGCACCGTGTCCCCCCTGCATTTCGACCCCAAGGACAACGTGCTCTGTCAAGTTGTTGGCACCAAGTACCTCCGCCTGTACGCACCGGAGGAGAGTGACAAGCTCTATCCTATCGAAGGCTTGCTGTCCAACACGAGCCAAGTCCAGGTTGAGGATCCGGACGACGAGCAGTTCCCCGAGTTCCGTCGCGCCAAGTACGTCGAGTGCGTCCTGGGTGAGGGTGAAATGCTTTACATCCCTCCCCAGTACTGGCACTACGTCAGGTCGCTCTCCACCAGCTTCTCCGTCAGCTTTTGGTGGTCCTAGCTAGACCAATAGAACCAAAACCAAATCCATTCACCACGCTCGACTCTTGGCTGAATCAGCGTCTTTTCAAGAATCGTGTCATATCTAGATATCGCTGGAGGTGAAGCGACGCTACAGGAGAAGAAAACATGTCGGGGTTGTCTCTATCCCAGGCGGAACTGCTGAAGGTGGGGCCGATAGCGAGTCACCACTCGCTGCGTCTGCTTCCCGTTAGCAAGAAGAAGAAAAAGGTTCGCCCGCTCAGTGTCTATGACCTGCATAGTGTGAATGATCTATCATTGCTGACCCGTGGGGATTTTCGTGCTCTTGTTCTTGATGACCCGCAGCAAAAATTCGTCGTTGGAGACGAGTATGGTGTCGTCTCTAGCTACCAGATGAAGAAGGGCGAGCCGCAGAACGTGTACAAGTCTGTGACTCTAGGAGGGCCCGTGGCCTGCGTGACCATGGGTACTAGCAGGGGCACCGAGGACAAGGCGTTCATCGCCACCGGGCAGCTCGTGCACGGCCTGAGCAAGAAGGGCAAAGAGTTTTTCAAGTTCCAGAGCAACCTGGCGGAGCCGATGCGCAAGATCCATGCCTACGACAGCCAGCTCTGGACGACCACGGACTTCACCTTCAACCAGTACGACAATGGCTCAGACAAGCACTCGTATGTTAGTCCCGATCGCATCAATGATGCACTTGTGGTGCCTATCAACCACGAGCAGGACTTCTATGGAGTGCTTGGGTGTCAAGACCGCTATATCCGCGTTGTGAAAGATTCCAAGTCGGTGTCCAAGAAAGCTGTGGCGGCGCCTGTTACGGCACTTTGTCGGGTGCCACCAGTGACGAGCAAAGGCGCCACCCCATCGGGTCCTGCGCAGATTCTGTACGGTACAGCCGCCGGAGGTCTCGGTCTCGTCAGCTACAACGGGGATAAGCTCAAGAACAAGTGGAAAACATCGTCAGAGGCATCTTTGTCTTCGAGTATGAGCAACAACGAGTCTGGGGACGCCAGTTTGCCTCCGTCCACGGCCACAATCAACTCCATCGCGTGCTTTGATATCAACCGCGACGATCATCCAGAGATCCTTGTGGGTCGAGATGACGGTCGTGTGGAGGTGTATTCGTTCAATGCAAACTCGGGGGATGTGGTGAAGCTTTTCGAGCTCGCGAACAGCGATAGTATTCGCTGTGTTCAGGGTGGAATCGTGGCCACACCGGGGTTTGAGGAACTTGTCGCCACTACTTTCTCGGGCCGTGTCCTCAGTTTCACCACCGAACCACTGGATCAGCCCGACGTCGATGACAATTACGGTCGCTCGCGTGGAACTGTGCAGCGCGAGACGCGTATCGTCAAGCTACGCAAGGAGGTGGTCGCCCTTGAAGACAAGATCGCGCGCTTGAGCTTGCAACGTGGTGCTAAGGAAAAGGAGTACTTACCTGTGGCTGAAGACCTGGTTGTGAACAGCAAGTTCCAGCTGAATGCAGCGTTGGGCGCATACGACGTGTCGCTCGAAATCCCAGTAAGCATCCAGATGATCGTGTTGCACTCGGCCGTCCCATTGGATCTGCTTGAGAACGAGAGTAACCTCGCTATCGTGAGCAAGTCACCGTGTGATCCTGCAAATGGCACGCATTTCTTGGCCACGTACCGCTGTCTAGAGCCTACCCATCGATTGGAATTCCAAGTGCGTACCATTGAGGGTCAGTTTGGCAACGTTGAGGCTACGGTGGTGGCAAACACTCAGCCACGGTCTGCGCAGACTATCAAGTTTTACGTGAAACCGCTGTCTCTACACCACCGCGTGAACGAACTCACGGAGGCTGAAGAAGCGGAACTGCAGAAACCGGGCAACACTCTGCAGCTCAGTGGCGACTTCTCGCTCGTCCAGATACATGACTGGGTGTCGATGTGCCTGCCTGAAGTTCCTGGTCGTCTACAGAGTGAGGAGGTCACGTTGCGCTACCGCAACACCTTCCTCGGGAGCCTACTGGTATGCCGTTATAGTAAGGGAGAGGCCAGCTTTTCGACACCCTCCGTCTCAGTGATTGCCATTCTGAAGGAGATCATCACCAAGGAAGCTACCGCACGCAAAGCCACGCTAAACATTTCGCTGGATATCAAGAAGGAGAGCGTGCCAGTTATGCTGGGCTACCTACGCCCTCTGTTGGACGCCAAACACGCGTTGGCTTCACAGGTCAAGCTCATTGATGGCCTCAAGGAGCTCCAACTACACGAGGAAGACTACGCCGCCTGGATGGCGCCAGAATACCAGCACATCCTCGAAAACTCGGAGAAGATCCTGGCGGAATTCAAGCTCAGCCCCAAGGCCCTCAACTACCTCGCCGGCATCCTCACCGACCTGTACGTAGACCTCTGCAAGTTCCGAGGCACCAGCCCAAAGCAGAACCTGCCGCGGCTCTATCAGCTGATCGAGCACTACCATTTCGACACGCTCGTTGAATTCTACATGAGAGAGTGAAAAGAGTGAAAAGTGAAGAACCGTTGGGCATAACAATGAGGGCCGCTCCTAACCATGCCATGCCATGCCATGGCACGAAATAAGCTCACGTGATTGGTTACGATTTTTTAGGGCTAGGGTCAAAATGCCATCGGCGGCAAAAGGTCGGTGCCACGCAAAGTGACTTTGCCACCCTGCCATTGCCGTAATTTACAAGCACAACCAGTAATTTACAAGCACACCCAGTAATCTTCGCCGGCTACAATGCAGATAGAGACACGAGTGGCTGCCCTTCTCGGCCTGCTATTGTTCGTTCTGACCCTGGTGATCATCCCTGACACCCGCCGTCGATGTCGTAAGCGCGAGCGCATCGACTGGGAGACCCACTCACAGCTACTCGAGGAAGAAGGAGAGTTCCAGAAGTGCTACAAGATGTCCCGCCAGTCCTTCATGGCTTTAGCCGCTAAGCTAGAGCCATGTCTGAGTGTGGACGAGCAGCAGTCCCGAAATCGGACTGGCATCGAGCCCATAACTCACATCAACAAGCTGCATATGCTGTTGCGGTGGATGAGCGGCGGCTCCTACCACGATATTCGCTCTAAAAGTGGGGTCAGCGTTTCGGCATTTTACGACTGTATTCATGAGGTTGTAGACGCCATTATCGCGCATCCAGACTTGCAACTACAATTTCCCACGACGCTTGCTGCGCAACGCCATGCTGCAAGTGAGTTCAAGAAGCTCAGCACTTCGAAGGTCATGAAAGGTTGCGTCGGTGCTGTAGATGGATGGTTGTGTCCAATCAAGGTGCCGAAGAAGAACGAGGTTACGAGAGTGTGCTCATTCTTTTCTGGGCATTATCAGAGATATGGAGTAAATGTGCAAGCCTGTTGTGACCACCTGAGCCGTTTTACTGCTGTCAGTTGTTCGAGTCCTGGAGGAACGGGGGATTCTGTGGCCTTTTTGAAGTGGAGATTGTCTGCTGTGGTGGATACCTTCCCGAACGGGCTGTACCTGGTGGGCGATAACGCGTACACAAACACTAACAAGCTGCTGACCCCGTTTCCCCGCCCAAGAATCGCCACAGCATATCATGACAGCTTTAATTTCTACCTAAGCCAACTTCGCATCCGGATAGAAATGGCATTTGGACTGCTCGTTTGCAAATGGCGCGTGTTCAATGCACCACTAGAGATTGCCTTCCGGCGGGTGCCACGGACGATACTAGCAGCATGTATTTTGCACAACTGGTGCATTAACAGACGCCTGATCGAGAGTACCAGTTATCGTGTTGAAGAAGATGAAGACTTGGTGGACGGACTAGCAGCAGTGTCCATAGCCGATGAATCCCCGCCGGATTTATCAGTGGGTTCGCAAGATAGTTCTCGCTATCGTCGCTTGTACGACGCCTCCGATTTGGCAGCTGATACCGACACGTATAATTCATCGGAGTGGATTCGGGACGCTATCGTCGGTGTCCTGGAGCGTGATGCAGTGCTACGACCCCAACGCAATCGAATCCGACGTTCAACAGAAGCACAAGAAGGATAACTAGTAGTAGTGTATTGTTTTGAAGTTAAATAAAAGGTTTCGTTGATCCTAAAAAAATAATGCTAGTGTGTCATCCATCCTACGTCAGCTTTGCCGAAGCTGAATTGAGTGCAAGCGTTTGTCGCCTTATTCAAGGGCCGCTAGGCGGTTTTCGTAGAGTTGTAAGCGCTGCTGATAGAGTGCAAGGCTATTAGCCAGCGCAGCATCCGTTTGTCCTGCTTGCTGCACCCTTAGCAGTCGCTCCTTGACCTGTTCAATGAGGTGGTGCAGCTTACCTATCCGATCGATCAGCATGTCTTCATCTTGCGCTTGTACACTCGCAGGAACATTAGCAGCAAGAGTGGTAACAGGAGCGGCAGCTGGATTTCGGCTGCCAGCGACGATATCGGCCAGGCGATTGATAGTTTTTAGGATGCCGTCTTGCCATTTTGAAGCTCTGCCGGTGGTCGTGCTGTGACTGGAATTCTGCAGATCGAACGAATCCACTTCGTCTTCCTGACGCATTCCACCGCGAACATAGTCTCGCAGCTCCGGCTTAATGTCCAGACACGCTTTGAGGTACAGGACATCCAAAATTCCCTCGCAAAAGTTGAAAAACTCTTCGGAGTTTTGCCCAGACACGAAGAACTTGGCATCAGCCTTGCCATATTTGCTCATCACTTTTTTCCACATGTCGTACAGACGTGCAGCATCGTGCATCACGATATACGCTGGATTGATGCCGTCGAAACGAGGATCGTCGACTTTGAAGAGCCCATTATAGTCGGTCTTGTTGTTGCAGAAGTGGTCGGTGATCTCCTTCCAAAGCCGCATTCTGTAGCCCACTTCACCAGCGTCAATCTCGGCACGAGTTGCAGTGTCTTCCGAAGAAGCAATTCGGGAAGCGAAATAGTCTGAGAAAATAATGTTAAGCAGCCGGATGCAGCAATGCTTGGTCTTCCGCAGACTTGGCTCGATCAGGTACTCGTCGTCCACCGTCGACTGGACCGCCATGCGAGCCGCATCATGGGCCCTCAGTTGTTTAATCTGCTCTGACTTTGGCGTTGCTCTCGGTAGACGTAGCCTTCTCACAGTGCACTCCTTACGAAGCTGCACCACAGTCCAGGTGTCGTAGTCATTGCACGTCGGGGGTGACACTTTGCCAGGGTTTGTCACAGTCCAATTTGTTATTGGAACCAGACTTGCAGGTCTCGCAACTGCTGCAGCCGGGGCTTCCGGTGCTGCCGCGACCTCGCGCGCCCCGCGATCATCTAGCACGAGGTCGATAGCGTCGAGAAGCTCTGCATTTGTACGCAGATGAGTCCCCGGTGCAGTATCCGAAGCCATCGGAGTTGGAGCGACAGACACCAACTCTGCAATCTCTGCAGCCGTGGATGTTGCCGCAGACTCGCTTGCCGATGCAGCGGCGGTGAGTGGTGCTGAAAGCGTACAGGTAGCAGGATCGGACGATAGCACAGCTGTAGATGACACTGTTGTAGTCTTGGCACGCTTTGTTGGGCTGCTGCTTGAGGAGGTGCTCTTGGGACGCTTGCTGTTCCTAGACATGACGATGTTTCCTCTGTCAGAATCAAAATGGCCAGATGTTTTCTTTCGCGTGTCACCAGATATATTACCGTATGGCACTTGGTGGCAAATCTTACTCCTATCAACACGATGCCATACGTGCCACCACGAGACGACAAATGTGGCGTGGCATGGCATGGCATGGCATGGTTAGGAGCGACCCTGAAACTACAAGAATTCACGTTTGACTGAACTGTATCCATGTGACGAGGCAGATATAATCATTTCGTCGCGTAAACTCTATCTCGAATCGGACATCCTTCGCTGTGCGACATCGACGCCGATCTGAAACAAATACCCCATAAGTGCTGGCTGGCATAGTGCCTGGAAATGCCTATCACGTCCAGAGATCTCGCCCAGCGACGAAGCCCGGGATATTGTTCTGCGTCGCAGCGTACAATTCACCACTCGTCTGCGAATAATGACAAGGTATTGCTGCTACTACAACTTGGTGGTGAAGTCGTTTACTTCGAATTAGCGCTACTGCGGACAAGTCGCAGGTGTTCGCTCACCGCTTGGTGGAGTTCGTAGACTATGACAAGTGCGTCAAGTTCGTCACGGAGCGAGGCGTCGACTTCAATCGCCCCAATGATATGGGCTCCACGAAAAGCCATGATTTCAATTATCCAAAGAGCGAGCAATTTTTGTGTGGAATCCAACCTGCAAGTTTGACATCGGGAGCCGGGCGGTGACGTTGAGAAATCCAATTCAAGCGCAATCGCAATTGCCCTGCGCCGCTCAAAAATTCTCTGCGAGATGAAGTTCAGGTAGCTGGAGACAGCGCATCAAAAGTGCACGAATCTCCATTATTGTTCCTTTAGGCTTTTCATTCTACTAGAATTCCTCTATGAAGCGGGAAGCTGGCACTTGAGCACAATGCAGCTAGTTCCAGCATGCTGATGAACGTTGGGTATTGGCGTATCTCTCGGCCAGTTGCTATCCGAACTAGAGCTAGCGTCGTTGGTTGGAAACGTCTTGTTCTCAATCGAAGCAGCTCCACTCCTCAGTGCTCTGCGCACGCAGCGTTGAGATAGCACTGTACTCATGTGTGTCAATAACTGAACTTCGGGTTGACCATCACTCCTGAAAAGGCAACTTCCGACCCCAAAACAGCCAAGTGCGATGAATGCCAGCTGAGAACGCGATGCTTTGACTCGATGCTTTGACTCCGAGCCAAAGCATCAGCCTACAAACACACTTGTGGTGCAGTACGGAGACACGGTCTCCGCTATAGAAGCGGGGCCTTTTTCTCGAGCTTCTCTCCCTCCCCTCGCAGCCTTCTTCAATCTCGCCCAAAATAAGGGCCAATACGGGTCCTGCGTAACGTGGTTCAATGCACTTCAAGCGCTGTATGCATCGCATTCACTGCTGGTATGTTGAACTTAAACTAATCTCAATGCACAGTGCTTCAACTAAGTTCTGACGAACAGCTCCTTCAAACAGCAGTGCAAAAAATGGCTTCCGTCGATCACCAGACGTCTTAGGCTTATCTTTTTAGCAGCTGCACGCATGCAGGTTAGGTAAGTTGTTGCAAGTTGTCATTTTGCAACTAATTGGCAGCTGAGCTGCTTGCCTTCTCCATGTGAATGATATTTTGTGAGCCCAAGGCGTTAGTGCACTGCAAACTCCCGACGTGTCGTGTTGCTCTTGCTTTCAGGAGCTGGCGTGTTATTTTTGTGAACGAAACGAAGGCCGGAGCCACAGCTCCTTTCGCTCTGGCCGACTTTGCAGAATGTACGCACGTCCGGGCTCAATGCAAGTAGAAGCCTGCAGCTGTGAATGCTTCGTGAATCCGCGCATCTGTTTTCGCTAAAATCCCAAGCCTCTTTGTCGTTGTGCCCCTGACAGCGCATGGGTGTTAAAATGATCACGTTGTGGAGGTTCGCCGACGGTGGGCTAGTTTTAGGTCGCCTCAATTCGCTAGTTTGGGCTCACCTGGCCCTAGCGACGGACACAGACCAGCCCATGCGCACTCTGGACTTCAAAAAGGCACACTTGGTGTACCAATGCTATTGACGTCGCGGTGTGGGGTCGGCCAGCCCGGTTGATATGGGTTTGCTGGCCGGGCCGAAACCATCCCATCGCATTCCTCAACATCCAGCGGCCAGCGAGAAGCGAGAAGCGAGACGCCTCCTCCTCCCGCCCCCGCCCCCAGAGCCATGGAGACCCGATCCTCGCCGTCCATGCGCGAGCTGCGCGCCATCGCGCACGAGCGCGGCCTCAAGTACTACATGCACCTGTCCAAGCCCGAGCTCTTCTCGCTGCTGCAGCGCAAGGAAGGCGGCGGCTCGTCCAAGCCCGCGGCCGCGACCCCCGACGCCAAGGAGGACGTCGTGCGCCGTGTGGAGACGACCACGCGCTCCAGCGAGCGCCTCTCGCGTCGCAAGCAGAAGCGCAAGACACGCGAGAACGACAAGGCGGACGCGCCGCGGGACAAGAAGAAGGCCAAGGTCGTGATCAACACTCTCGACCCCATTATGCTCACGGAGCTGGGTCCGCACACGGTGCGTACGCATAGGATGGCAGCGTCTGGAGCTGGAGGGAGGCACTGACTCGATTAATTGTGTTGTGTGCAGTTTGAGTTCACGAGGACGAATGGCTCCGTGGTCGTGTACAATGTGGAGTCGCTCGTGCAGTACATCCTTGCGACGGGGGACTTCTCCGAGCCGGAGACGCGGATCCCGTTCTCGGACGAGGACCTGCACCGAATTGACGTTGAGGTATCTCGTGTGTCCTGTGCTCTTCTGGTCAGATGATGAGAGGATTAAAAAAAAATCTTCTTGATCTCTTGCCAGGCGAGCAAGGCAAAGATATGTGAGAACAGTGTCGTAGACGCAAAGAAGCACAAACACAAGTTTGAGGAGCAGAAGGTCAAGCGGGATGGCATCTTGGGTGGGTGGAGACGAGCTGAGGTGTTGAAGTTGATAATATCATGGCTAACGATCTGGATTTGTTTTTTTTTCTGTCCACTGCAGGACTGGAGCGCTGCGCTTCGGAGTACGTGAACAGGATGCTAGACATCGTCGAAAGTGACGACCCGGAGGAGGGCGAGATGCTGCTCATCATGAGCGTGTTCCCGTCGTTCTCGGACATTTTTGAGCAAATCCGGAGGAGCGACTCGGAGTACGCCAAGCACAGCATGGGCCACTTCATCCAGTACATGAAGGGCCCCAAGAACCGCCCCACCGTCGACCACAGCGGCTTGTTGCCGGTCATTTTGGGCTTCCTCGAGGACGTCGGCAAGGGCAAGCAAGGTGCGAGTGCCTTTGGGTTTTGAAACTGCAGCGTCTTGTCGCCCGCGTCTACACCACCACCCGTCGTTCACCGGGTCCGTTGCAGTCGTCGTCCCAATGAAGTTCCTTTGTAGTAGTAGTCCTGAAGTCATGCGTAAGTAGGGTAGTCGTAGGTTGACAAGTAGCGAGCAGTAGGAATAGCGTAGGTAAGCAGGAAATAGCTCAGTCTTGCAAATCACGTCGCTTCTTCACGCACGTTCTCAGATCCCACCACTGGTGGGCCACCAGTGGTGGTGGGCCACCACTCGCCGACTCGTCGCCGCACGCAGCCAAAGCGCCACGTATCTCATCGAGCGCCTCACGCACCATACATGTATCCATTACCTTTTACGGGGTTCCAACCTGAAATACAAAGTGGCATCGATCGGCAATGGTCATGCCAGACGCTTGTCAGGGCAACTTCAACTTCGATGTGCGCCACACCACGTATGACTCTTATAGAGGAATATATATGTTCTAATGCAGAGATGTTGAAGCGCGCCATGAAGTGACCTTCACTCTTGAAACCGCCGCGCATGGGAAGACACCAGGTCGGTGCCCACAGTAGTCGCCGCGCGCGCCAGGCTGTTCACGCATTCACAGGAGCACAGCTATGGACGATGCACGTTCGACACCTTCAACGCCGCAGACCCACAAGCCTCCGACGTCGCTGCGTCAGCAACCGCGTGCAGTGTCCGTGAGAGCGCCAAAGCCCCGTCCGATGAGCGGAAAGCTGCAGATCAACGTCCAGGAACAGGAACAGGAGGAAGAGGCCACGCCAGACGCTGCACCGAGGCGGAGGGAGCGCTCTGGGTCCATGAAGACCAGACCTCGGCCCTTCGGCGGCAAGTTGAAGATCGACGTGGACGCGGCGGAGATGGCGGCGCCGCCGATCATCGGCTCGCCGCTGGGCTATTTCCCGTCCAAGAAGCTGCCGTCCATCACGCACGAAGACCACCCGGTGTCGATGTTCGCGGCTGCTGAGAGCCACGCAGGGACGGGACTGTTGTCCACCGCGTCGCCGTTCTTGGAGTACGGCATGGTGGTGAGTCTGGTGTGCGATGACAGAGCGGGGCTGGTGGCGGCGGAAGGGTTCGCGTCACGTGATGTGAGGCTGGAGAAACTGAGCTACGGAGCTGAAGCTCCGATGGCGAGACTTGGACTGGGAGGGATGGAGGAGCGCAGACTGTTTGCTGAGGGAGGATTTCGACTGTTGTCCTGTCCATTTCGTGACTGTTTGTTTGAGGTGGTGCCAAAGATGACGTATGACGCAACGATAGCACTGGGATCATTGGTCGACGACGCAGGGCAGTCTCCGAGACGACCCAGTCACCAGCACACGTTGGATAATTTGCGGTTTAAAAGCGAGGCGGAAACTCGGTTGAATGCGATGATGTACAAGAAGCTGAAAGGCACGCAAGTGATATATGGACAGGTGAGGACTTGGATGAGGTGGGTGCTACCAATTTGGTGCCTAATTCTCTGATGTTTGTTTTGTTTTGTCAGACAATTCAACTGCGGCATACTAAAAGTGGCAAGTATGTGTCGTTGGATCCTTCACCCATTTCCTTTCGTGGATCGGAATACGCCCCGGTACGCACAGTTAACGGATGATTGTGCTTTACTGATCCTAACTGTGGTTTTAGGTATTCCTAGATAGCGGAGGACCCAGCTCCCACTTCAGCGTGTTGCCTCGGTTTAAGTTGCGGTCAAAAGGCGCTCCTGTTCAGCTCACAGACCAAGTACGCGAATGCGATCCCTGTTTGTAGAATAGTATGCCAGTGGATCGTTATTGACCTGCGTTCTGTTTGCTGTACTAGATGATCTTAACTGGTGGGACCGAAGCGCAACCATTCAACTTATTTGTTTCGAACCGGAACGCTACTGATGCCGCGTCAACTGGAGTGGTTGGTTCAAGTGTGCATTCGTCACAATGGAGAGCAGTTCATTATGATAGCCTCGACGGTGGGAGCATTGTCACAAATGGTGATGTGAGTTTACCTTTTACGAACGATGACGGTCTACGAGCTGGGTCGTGTATCCGGCTTTTTCATTTGGAATCCAGCTCTTGGCTTGGATTTAACGGAGCGGAAGCTCACGACTCGCTGGGTGGTCTTGTGACTCTTCAATACAGCGATGAAAGCGAACATGAAGACGGTACCAATAAGGCGCTATCCTCCGATTCTCTTTGGGAAGTCGAGCGTGTCTCCGTATACGAGGGTGGTCAGATTAAATGGAGGGAGACAATAACGCTTCGCCACCTCCTTACAGGAAAATATTTAGCTGTGGTGCATCAACAATCACCGCGTGCTACAACTCGCTCTGGTGCAACCACGCGGCTATCATCTCACATATGCGCTCAAGCCGTGGCCCAACAACAGCCCCAAGTATTTCGATTCGTTCCAACTGCTATTGCAGACGAAGAGTAAGCTGCGTTGTCCTCTTATTGTCACTGCGAATGTACGCTAACGATTGATTTGCGTTGAATCCTACCAGTACCCAAATTGAAAACGGAGATGTCGTGTTGATTCAGCACCAGAAAACAAACAGCTTCATTCACTCTATTGATACGCACGCATCGACTATGATAGACATTCGGCTATCGGCAAAACCACTTGCGCACAGTTTCAGTTCCGGGAAAAGCAGCATCAACACAGGGGCTGCTTCGTTTGCTGTCGTGACACTGCATGGTGCACGAGATGAGGATGCGTTCAAGATTATTACAGTACCTCAAAAGGAAGTGAGTGATACCCTTTTACTGGTGTCTTATAAGCAGGCGTTGAACTTGTTCTTGGAGCAATTTGGTACGGGAATTCACAGTGACGAGCACTCCTTTCGGTTTGATCGCGAGAGCACCGTTATCGTGTTCAGACGGATTGAAGGTGTTCTTGGTGAACTCATTAATTTCTGCGCCAGTGCCGAGGATGATTCTGTGGAGCAACTACGATGTCGCCAGAGCCTGTTTCGGACCTACCAATATATCGAGTTACTTATTGAAATGATCAAGGCGCCATTTCAATGCTATGGTGGACCATTTTCCATTGAGGAGGTATGCTCATACAATGACGAGTATATGAATTTATCGCGAGATCCAGGGGAGGATAGCGACGAGCTCGAGATGAGAGGGTCACCGGTTCGCCGAAGAGCGGAGTCGGGGGCCGGTGTGTGGCGGGGTAGTATATCGCCTGATCACAGAGGACTGATTTCTCCGAGGAGATCAATTCAGGATAATCAACCACAGCGCAAAAGCACCTTTGGTGGTGCGACAACATCTCGACAAGAAACCCATACTGCAGCAATGCAAAGCCTCAACCGTATTATTCCAGCGATCAATATCCTCCTGCTGCACATGTCTTGGGCGAACAGGACGAATGAGCTTTACGTGGTAAAAGTTGCGATGCCAGTGCTAATGGAGCTGCTCGGAAACGGGTTTCAGACATCGTTGCCACTCTCTTATTTGCTACGGGAAAACCGTAATTTGGTGGAATCAATCACTGGCTATTCGAGTATCATACGCAATTTCTTTGAGCTGATCGCTACTCGAGGGAAGTCAATCCGCTATATGCAGTTTTTGGTTGCCTTGTGTACCTCGCGAGGCAAAGGAGTACCAAAAACGCAAGAAGCCATTTGTGAGTTGCTTTTCAATCCAGCAAATGGGTATCGGGACGACGTGATTATTCCGATTCGTCCGTCTGACACTGGATTTGAAATCTGTACATCGATCCACCTCAGTTCGTCTGAATTCAACCAAGACATTGAAGTAATGTTCAACCGATCGACAAAGATAAAGCAAGCGGATCCCAACACAGGGACGTGGATGTCACTCGCCAAATTCTATGAGGAGTATTACGCGAAAGCCAAACATCGCGCTCTTGGTCAATACTGCTACGGGCTCTTTCGTCTTTATGCGTCATTGTGCTTGGATCGAAACTACGTTAGCATCGAGTATATCCAGACGGCGTTTCCACGAGAAAATATCTTGAGATGTGTGATGGATCCTGCACTGGCGCGCTCATTGCGCTCTGTGATGATGGACCTGTTACGCGTTGCCTATGTTGATTGTGAGCCCCAAAAGATGATGTCTTGCCCGAACTATACTCGCATTTGGACGGATATTGGAGCGATGACAGTTAAATCGCTGCCTGGCTCATCCCAAACGGCGTATTCTCCGGAAGATCTTGCATTTTTTTCTACCTTGAAAGGATATTGCTGCTCATACCTTGATCGACTACAAGGAGCGATTGTGATAGACGAAATCCCTGAAAACGAGCTGACCCTTGCCATCCTTCGTGTTTCTCGAAAGATGGCTGAGTTTGGAATGTATTCTACCGAGGACGAACTATCTCGTTTTGTTGTTCAGTTATTTGACCTGCTAGATGAAAGAACTGATTTTGTGCGCGATCCTCCAGACGCCGATAACGAACTGATCGAGCTCAAGAAGAAAGGATACAATTCGCCGGTGCCGTCGACGTTACACTCACGGCAGAAATCTGGCCCGATTAACCCACACATATCGTCCGCATCGAAGCAACGAATGGTGCCCCTTGTATCTGGGAACAATGATCGACGATTAGTAGTCTCGCAACCCTCAACCTATTTGAAAAATGCGGTACTTTTTGATGGTGCTGGGGCTATGACAAGTATACGCATTACTAAGGAGCGTGATACTCCAAGGCAGTACAATACTTTCGGTAGAGATGCGTTTCGTACTCCAACCGGCGATACTAGCGGCGTCACAGCAAGTCCAGGAAGCAGTCCACATCGGCATTTAAACAAATTACTGATGCACAAAGTCGAATTACAAGCTGGGTATTCCGTTGATGTCCACGAGATGAATGAATCCAATCGAGTCGTTATGGAGATAAAGGACGAAATTTGTGCGATTCTCCTTCTTGTTGACCAGATTCGAGTTGATTTTCTTATCTCGACGCTGTTGGCCTCCTTCCAAGCTCGCCATGGAGGTCCACCATCAAGTTCTCCTACTCGCAATCGTGATCCTGACGCAATTCACACTGCACTTTTCGACGATGCCATTGTAAGAGAAACCGTCTCTGGTGCGTTTGCAGTGCCGCCCCGAGCATTGGACCTCTTACCTCACGGACACCACCCCGACAAAATATCCCCGCTTGCAGTCTATCTGTTCGGCTCCAAGTCCATGGAATGCAAACTTTCTCTAACTAAGTTGGGACGAAGAGATGTGACGACAGTTTTTATGCAAATGCTCATGTATGAGTATCCGCCACTTGTGTCAAAGGCTTTGGAGCTGTTGCTGCAGCAGTACAACCAGCATGACCAATTTTTGAAAGAGCTGCAAAACGTGCAACTGCTCGTCTCGGAGGAGACTATCACCATTTATAACAAACTAAAGGGTGATGTTGACGAGCTTCGCAGACTGGCCGAAACAACAGAAGTTTGGATGGATTTGACTTCGAGATCTGATTTTGAGCGAGCGTCTGCGGTCTGTCAGCTACTACAATCGTTGGTAAGAGTCATTGAGCAATCCAAGACGGAGGGCTCAGTGGTTAATGATGAACCCCGGTCAGGTAGAGTTCGTCGTCAGCTGAAGTTACAACTCTCAGGAAAATCTACAAGTGAAGATGCGTCTAGTGAAGACGACGCCAACTCCGATGCCGACCTACTTGCGACTACTTCCAAATGCACCCCCAAACAAATGATACTTCCAGATAGGGATATTCGGAAGCCCGTACAGCGCATCAACATCGAAAAACAGCCTCCAAATCGGAAAACTAAGCACCAGGCTGTACGATACATACTGAATCCGGTGATCGGTCGGGTAAGTCAGTACTCCAGTAGCCACGAGGTGATCCCCCCTTTTTGCTCTTCGGTGGCGAAGACTGCAAAAGACGACAAGAACATTGCGATGGAGGCTCGGCGCCTTTTGCGTAATCTGAGAGCCGCTCAATTTGTACTGAACATGCTGGTTGATGGCGCTCACTTCTACGAAGGACATTTATCGTTTGACAATGATGAGCAACATTCGCCAGGGTCGCCGACAACTCGGTCGAGAACTAAACTTCAAAAGCGGCAACGGGACCAAATTCGAGGAGTTTTCAGCAAGGGAATGCAGTTCTTGCGCGTCTTTTGCATGGGTGATGTGGAGAATCAGGTCTTAGTGGCACCTTATGCAGCAATAATTGCGCAGTATGTTCGTGATCTTCCGATTGCCCAGGAGCTTCTGGTGGCTATATTTGCGGACAATTTTCAATTATACAACGCGGTACCCACTGAGCTGATAAACATTTTCGTTGGGCGTTTGATTCAAGATGGCCCGGACCCGCGATACCTTTTCTTTTTGGAAACGCTTGTGCTTTGTAATGAGCAGCCTATCGTCGAGAACCAGTTGCTGGTACTTTTTCAGCTGGTTAAGAGTTTTGAGAATGCCAAGGTGCTACAAATGTTTGATGATGCAACACAAACCGTTGGACTATTAGGCAACCTACTTGAAAGAAACGCAAGCATTTCGAAAGGGAACGCAGGCACTTATCAGGGTTCTAAGGCCTCCGAGTCAATCAGCCCTCCAGCTAAAATCCATGAAGTGCTATGTCCTGATGAGTCCATCAACGATCTCCAGCATCACAGTATTGTTGATATCGGCAAAACATTGGAGTATCATGTGCGACTTCTTCATCTTTTCGCAGCATGCGCTACCGGAAAGAACACCAGGGTGCAAGAGATTTGTCAGCAGATTCTACCTCTTTCAAGTGTGCTCAATCTTCTGTGCCTCGATGAGTGTACCGAAGGATTTCACTTAGCTTTGCTGCGCTTCTTGGACCAAGTTTTCTTAACCGCTGATGACATTGAGACCCCAGGCGCTGATGATCTTGTACAAATTATGCTCGCTCTAACTCAAGTTTGTGAGAGGCAAGTTGTCAAGTACGTGGAATGTATTCAAGTGAAGGATTTGAATCGTCAAGCGGCGCTGTCACTCCGGAAGAATAAGTCGAAAGCTGGGAAAATGTTGGGCTTGTCTGCGCAAAAACCTCTCGAATCGGCTCCCTTGTACTTGATTATTTATTCTGTTGTTCCGACGCTGTATTCATTCATTCAGCAGTTCTCAGGTTTCGTTGACAACAACGAGGAGGCACAATACTACTTATTCCGCTTGCACAGCTGCGTGGCGCTGTTGCTGCTAGTCTGCGCAACGAGCAAATGGCAATTACCAGAGGGCACCGCTAACGGTTTCGAGGAGTTCGTGTATGTTGTCGACAAAGCAGTTTTTCCAAGTATAATGCAGTATCAAGCTCCTGTGCAAACATCGCTAGAACAATTGTGGTCAATGTCTCTCAAGTATCGCGAGCGACTTGACTGCTCTTCATTGGACTGTAAGCAAGAAGTGTTGGACATGTTGATGTGGGCGCTTGACATGCGTGATAACGAAGTGAAAAGTTCTTCATCGCTAGGCGCAATACGCAGCAGCGAATTACCTGAGTCCTCGTCAAGTGATACAAAAGATGTCAGCCCCCTCGGTCAAGCTATTCGCGACAGTACCTCCAATGGTAACAACTTAATAAGCGACTTCAATGCAGCAGAAGGTATCCGTGCGAAGGCAACTTCTTCCTACAAGCTGGACATTCTTAGCAGAGGTAAGCCAGTAGCATGGGGAGATGGAGGAACCAAGCAATCGCAACAAAAAGCGTCGTTAACGCTCGCAAATAACGCGGTGAAATCTGACAATACCGTGGAGGCTGTTGAAACGAAGAGCAATGGTAGGCTTCTGCATCGTCTCTCACCAAGACGATACTACAAAGGACTTCGAGGTGGTAAAAGTGGACTGCAGTATGTTGCTCCCCAAAAAATTGATACCCCAGGTGCACCATTTTTTAACATAGCTTTGCCCGAACGCCGAGCTTCTGTTGGATCAAGCAGCGTTGACCAAATGGAGGACGTAAACGTTATCCTGCGCCAGCAACAACAGTTCAGCGAGCTGGGCCAGTTTCTCTCATGGCTGCAAGCCAACCCCAGAGTTCACAGAGCCATGAGAGATGAACTTAATCAAATGGTGCAAGGTATTTTGGATATCGAATCCTCGATGAAAGATGAGTATAACCCTCACGTTCACATCAGAAACGTGGTGTTATCTTTTGATCTCGTGGTGGCTAAGCTTGTCGAGCACGTGGAAGCTCTACAAGACTCGAGTTATCTGAAGACGAATTTGACTCTTCTCAATGTTTTCTGTCGGATGATTTACGCGGCTGGAGATGCCGAAGAGCGACACAATATGCAAATTAAGCTGAACCAGCTTGGCGTAACTCGGTTAGTAGTGCAGCTCATTGCGTCACGTGATAGCGATGCGCTTTTTGCTAGCAGTATTGAAGTTGGTGTTGCACTGCTGGATGGTATGAACGCTGAGGTGCAAGAAAGTTTCTACTGCTATTGGAACGAGCCAGCGAACGAGAAATTTTTCGAGCGGATTCAAGATCGAATTGAAAAGGCCTGCAAGCTGATTCACAGTATTGATCGAGCTAGTGTCGGTACGATGGCGCTTACACGCAGGGATTCTACCAGCGAAGATGTATTGGAGGGCGCGGCGGATGCTCATGATCTGAAGATACTGCATCATCGGCATTCCATGTTTGGTCTTAACCTTGATGCACCACAAGGAGATAAGGTGCCGGGAGCAGCGGAAAATGGGGGATCAAAAAGACTGGGAGCACCAGTTACCTCAATTTTTCGATTTCTACAGCTTCTTTGCGAAGGGCATTATTTGAACGCACAACGCGCTCTAATCGCACAACCGCACGCTACAGTTTCGGCAAACTTAGTCGAGTCAACGACATCATTTCTTTTGGATACGTACTTGGCTCTCACGGATATGGATATGGGTCTTATCACACAAGTGTTTGAGACAATCACAGAATATTGTCAGGGTCCATGTGTGGAAGCTCAGGAAACCGTAGCGAACTACAAATTTATCAGTGCTGTGAATGCCCTTCTGACACACTCTTTTGAGCAACGTGACACCCGATCACAGCATGCTGTACACCAGTTGCGTGCTGCCATTGTGATAACGCTGCTGAGCCTCTTAGAAGGTCGAAGCGACCGTGTTCTACACACTCAACTCGTGCAAGAGTTAAACTTTGAGGCACTGAAGATGAATTTGGTGGACGTGTACATGCATTTTCTTCATAACCATGGCACCTACGCTGGTAACTCGGAGTGCAGTAAGGATTTTTACCTGGAAATGGGGTTCAACATCTACATATTGCTACAGCAGCTAGCAGATCAATATCCGGAACAAGCGTGGTGGATCCCTGTGTCAGACAGCGAGGGGGTGCTAGGAATACAAGCTTGGCAACCACCGTTATCCTCTCGGAGTAAGGTACACTCAGGAATCGTAGCAGATCGCCGCGATTCATCGCCGGAGTATCGTGTTGCCTTCCAATTTTTCCAGTCAAAGTGCGCTAAGGTCGAAGTTGTTTGGGATTACTGTCGGTCTTCAGAAACGCATTCCCCCAGTCGTGTCAGCTCGAAAACCAGTGGTCGTGGTGGGGAAAAGTCACGAGACCCACTTGTGGTCAGCTTTGGTGAAACCGAGCTGTCATCAGATCAGGGTCACAGCTCACAAACGGGCGCATTGATTCCGTTCTACTTTCCTATTCACCCGATCTGTTTTTGCCTCCCGAACAAGTCCAAGGAAAAGCTTGTATGGAATGTTTCCAGAGGAGCTGATAAACTTACGGATTTCTACGCACGCTCGGACAAGCTCGTGGATGAAATGACACACCAAAGTCATTTACTGCATCATCGACACGTATCATGGATAGCGAGGAAGTCGGAGCAGATTAAGCGCTTGTCGTTCTACTGCGCCGTGATTATCAACCTGGTTGTCTTGTTGTTTTACAGAGCTGCTGGGATTTATTCCCGGCCGTTTGCAGCGAGCGAAATCACCTTTATTCACACGTGGGGTCGAATAATAGAACCGCCACAACCATCCTTGTGGATCGATGCCGCATTGTCAATGGCGGGCACAGTTTTGATTACTCTGTACAGTATCGTGCTAATGTGCTACATGCTCAACTCGGCACCATTGTTGATTAAAAAAGGCTGGAAACGTCGTCACCGGATGGAACAAGACAATCGTTCCAAGCGATCCGCGCATAGTTCGCACCACGGACTCCCCGAAAGCAAGCAGCGCGAGTCATTTCAAGACACAGAGCACTTGCTGCGGTCACTGCGTGAACGTGAAGAGGAATACAACTATTTGTTTCTGCCACCGTCGGTCCGAAAGCGATCTAGGGCAACGAAAAAGGATCCGGTGTCACCGCGTATCACCCCATCGGTTTTCTCAGTTGAGATGAAGTCTACAGGTACCAATGGGGCCCCGCGTAGCCGGATTCGAGCTCGGCTCGAAATAATTGCCATCTCGCTTTACTTTCTCATCCGAAGCCCTCGAGTGATCTACTCTCTATTGCAGATCTTCATTTCGATTTTGGGCGCGTACGTGAACAAGCTCTACTTCGCTTTCCTCCTGCTTGATGTCGTGGAGCGCTACAAGGAACTGAACAACGTGCTACGATCAATCTCACGGCCAGCAAAGGCACTTGGTGTGACCACGCTCCTGTATTTGATTGTGGTTTACGTGTTCGCTGTCGTTGGTTTCTTTTTCTTCAGGGAAGACTACACGCCCGATGCCAAAGATTTAACACAAGATCAACTTGATGGCCGAGCACCGTACGCGTGCCAACGGTTGTTCCAGTGTTTCCTTGTGACTCTCGACCAAGGGATAGCAAGCGGTGGGGGGCTGGGTAGTTATCTGCGACAGCTCCCATTGGGTTCATCTGCGCACTCGTACGGCCGCCTGGTATTCGACGTGCTGTACAACATCCTCCTCGTCGTATTGCTGTTGAACCTGGTTTTCGGTGTCATCATCGACACGTTTGCTTCCCTCCGTTCGGATGATCAGGAGAAAATATTGGACATGCATGGCCGTTGCTTCATCTGCTCTATCGACGCGTACACGTTCGACCGAGCCACGAAACGAGGTTTCCACGATCATGTGTCTCGCGATCACAATATGTGGCACTACCTGTACCTGTTCGTGCACATTCGCAAGAAGAACATCACGGAGTACAATGGGTTGGAGCTGTTCCTGGCCATGCGAATGGCCAAGAAGGATGTGTCTTTCTTTCCTACTCATCGAGCGTTGTCACTCACGAAGCGTGGAGATTTAGAGGAGGGCCATGAACTCGACGCATCTATCGACGATGATCGCTTCTACGGTGCAACTTCAGCCTTTGGGCCAAGACGCTACGCGGCGCCGCCATTTTCACCTTCGAGGAATGCATCGTTAATCTCCAGATCAGCGTCATCGCATAGTAGTTCGGAGCAACGAGTGCGCAGCAAGAGAAACAGCAGTGTCGGTTTCCATTCGGCATCAGCAGCTCGTTCGATTGGATACCTCGATGTGTCAGCAGCACCAAGAGTGAACTCAGTTGATCGCACGACATTGGCAAAGCTGGAAAAGATCGAGTCAACGATTAGCACTCTTGCCAACGCACAGACGGACATTAAAGATGCCCAGCAGCGAGCTGAACAACGATATGCTGAGCTTCTGGGTATCATTTCGGGTTGGCAACAGCAGCAACATGCACCCTCGAGTCAATCTCCTATTATGACAAGTCGAAGCATGCCAAGCCTGTCGATTGATGACTCCCCACCTGCTCGTTCGCGCCACCCCTCCACTCGTGTGCCAGGCTCCGTCACACCGAGGATTTTCAACTTTGAATCGGTGACAAGCGACTTGGAGGAGGAGCGGGTGGACATTAGACCTAGAGATACACGACAGACTTCGAACGCTTCGTCACTGGAAGTCAACATCCCAAGCCCCACAACGTCGAGTGTCTCGCGTACTTTGGATTCGATCACACCACGCACCCTGAATATCGAGACTATTGCAAACGCTTCGGAAGGAGAAGAAGACGACGAGTCGGATTTGATGGACGAGCCGCAAGATTGGTTCTCGGCTTCACCGGAACCCCGCGGACCAGCTCCTTCTCCGCAAAATGCCTCGCGTCTTCAAGTCGGAACCTCATCGGACGACATGCTCGAGGAGTATTCTGCATCGCCAGATTTGTTGACGCTGGCGCAGAGCACTCCGGACAGCAGACTGCAGCCAAGACAGTTTTCATCTCGAAAGTCTGGTACGGTGACGCCTCGAGTCTTCAACTTTGAGTTTGTTTCAGATGAGGAGGGAGAGCACAAGCAGGGTAGTCCACGCCAACGGTAAGAGTACAGCTTAGTTCATGAAGAGAAATTAAAGCCAAATGTACGCGTTCCCCCGTGGAGCGGAGTCAGCTCGTCGCTTTATCTATACTGCTTTGTTGGTTGCTTGAGGCCATCTTCGCAGCCTACTCCGACACGCTGGGTCCCGTCACGAACGAGTGCAACGCAAACATGACGAAGAGGGCGCCGCCTATGAGCGTCACAGTCCGCTCCGAGATGCGCGTGGCCAGGAACTTGCCGCCAATGACAGCGATGCCCGTGCACATCGAGTGGCCGAGGATCGCGCCCAGCGTCACGCCGAACGCGTCCTTCGTCGCCGACAGCGTCACCGTCGCGATCTGCGAGCGGTCACCCCACTCCGCCAAGAACGTCATGAGGAACGTCTGCGAGAACACCTTCATCATGCCGTCCGTCCCGTTCTCCGCCTTGCCCAGGCCTTCCTCCACATGTCTGCTACAAAGCAAACAAAGCAACAACAAAAAAGCATCAGCACAATCTTCACCCCAAGTATAAAAACTCTTCCACCGCTCCGTCCGTACTCGGCCTGAACTGCATCCTCGTCCTTCTTGCCCATGAGCTCCTCCTCCACCTCCGTCAGCTCATCCGAAGGCCCACTACAAAGGCAACCAAACCACAACGCAAAATAATCATCAGTACTCCCTACCCCAATAATTATAATAATACAAAAATTAGGTCAAGTCTTACGCGGCGTTCATCTCGCGCGCGTCGTACAGCATCTTGACTCCGAACACCACAAACTACAGCAAACAACAACAACAACAGCCACCCACACTTCATCAGTCAAATAATCACCCCCTCTACTCGGTACTCCACCCACCAGCACGCCGCCCAGGTAGTGCGTCAGACTCGGGGGCAGGAACTTGGTGGCCACCACGCCCATGACCACCGACAGCACCGTCATGACGATGAGCGCGCCGATGGCCCCCGCGAACACCACGACGCGGTCCTTCTTCATGCTCAGGATGGCCGCGATGAAGAACGTCTTGTCGCCGATCTCCGTGGCCCAAATCGTCAAAATGCCGCTCACGAAGCCCGACCAGAACTTGTGCGGGTGGCCGCCGGCGCGCAGCTTGGGGCGCGCAGCTCCGGCCCCCCACGCGGCAGCTTCGGCCGGCATTGCGCCCAGGAACGGGCCCAGTGCCTGCTTGAGCGACTCCGTGAAGGCCGCGAACTCGTGCGCGTCCACGAGTCCGTTGTGGTCGGCGTCCGCGCGCTCGAAGGCGCCGGTGGCCACGGCCGCGTTGGCCAGGGGCAAGGGCGCGGGCGTGGCGGCCTCACCGTCGGCCTGTGCGCCGTGGTGCGGCTCGGCGGGCTGCGCGAGCGCCAGCGCGGCGAGCAGACAGAGGACCGCTAGCTGCAGGAAGAGGCGCGGCATGAGGGCGATGAAGAGAGTTTTTGGTGTGATGCCACGTAAGGGTAGAGGGGGATTGAGTTGCGCAACGTAAGGTCGGGTGCGTAGAAAGGGGTAGGAGAAATCACATGTGAGGTCGGTTTTTCAGTTTCGGTTGCACAACCGATAACGTCTCCCATGAGGAGGGGAAGTGCTGGTGGTGAATGCCTCACTCATACATGTAGCAGCGCGTATATGCAGTTGATACAGTATGTATGTTGCTGGGGTTGTGGCCGCAGCTGTGGTGGCATCGGCTTCAACGTTGAAGCTGGCCAGCGCTGGACAGTGGGGGACAGATCGCCAATCAAGAGTGAGGATGGGCGCGCCAGGCGAGGCAGCTAAATGAAGAGACTCACGGTACATAAATGAAGAGAGGACAGCCAATCAACAGAGCAAAAAATGTTGCGAGCGCTATAACGCAGGCGACGGCGTTCTTACTGCGGCAGCATCCCATGGTTTCGTCGCAACCGAACCGACAGGCTATCGGCGACAGGGCTAATCTTCTCCACTCAACAATAATTGCTGGTTGCGTTCAATATTTGCAGGCGTGTCATGTAACATGAAACGGCCGCCGTTGACTTAAACGCAACACACACGCAACACGAGAACGCCAAATTCCACTTTACGACGTCGGCTTTCTGGGCTTAAATCTGCCTTCTTTTCCTAAATTTTCGTCTGTGCCTCTCCTTGCGTTGCCGACCAGCGCCGCAAGGCTTTCCATCGATACGTTCTACTAAGTATCCAAAACACACAGCACTGCGTGTCTTTGATGCGCTAGAGCTCCGGCCCCATGCGGAACTGTGGCTCCTCGCAGGCCTCGCCATTAGCGCGCAGAGCACCACAAGCAGACTCACGCGGACAACACGCACATGGATCTCCTCAACGCAGTGTGGCGCTTCTCGGTCGGCAGCGACTCGGACCTGGCGGCGGGGCAGCAGGCGCTTGAGCGCATCCAGCAGCTGCTGGTCTCGGCCATCGCCAAGGACGACGGCGCGCCGCACGCGCTCACGCGCGCCGAGATCGCCCCCATCAAGGCCATCTGCGACCAGCTCTTCCCAGCCAATTGTAACCAATGGCGTGCTGCTATCAGACTGTCTAAAGGCTAGATACAAGCTAACTAACGTACTTACTGCAGTCCTGCTCAAGGTGCCAGGATCCGATGATGACGAGCCGGAGCGCCCCCAGCGCGTGCACTACCAGCACGTGTATGAGGACGAGACGTTCTCCATCGGGTGAGGCTGCAGCTTGAGTGTACAGTAGATACCTACCTATTGAGACGGCACTGACATGACACTTGGTGTGTTTCTTGTATGAGGAGCAGTATCTTCATCTTGCCTCCGGGCGTGTCCATCCCTTTGCACGACCACCCGGGCATGAGTGTCATCTCTCGCGTGCTGTACGGCTCGCTGCACATCAAGTCGTTCGACCTTGTGGCTGACGTCGGCGGCAACAAGCACACGGCGCGTCTCCAGGCGGACGAGGTGCTCACGGCTCCACACACGACGGAGCTGCTGCCGGACTGCGGCAACCTGCACCAGCTCATGGGCGGCGAAGACGTCGGCTGCGCGTTTCTCGACATCATCACGCCGCCCTACGACTCGAACGACGGCCGCGACTGCACCTACTACCGCGTTGTGAGCCAGGAGAACAGCAGCGACGGAGAGCTCGTCACACTGGAGACGTACAACCCGATGGCCTTTGACGTCCTCACGGAGCCCTACCTCGGCCCCCGCCTGCAGCGCTACGTGAGCTAAGCTGAACAACCAACCGTTTCCCTGTCCCTACAAGTCAGAGCCTGCATAATGTAAACGCACAACTTAAATGACACAAAAGTACGACAACTGGGTGGAGCCTCAACGGAATGCCATTCAAATTCGAGCTTTAGTGGGTCAAAGAGCTTACTCCTGGGCACGCAGGATGTCCGAGTCACCGGCGTCCAGGATGCACATGCAGGACACGCGGAAGTACTTGCCGCAAGCCGTGCCGAGGTCGTTGTTGTTGCCCGTGAAGTGGTGCACGCCCGTCTTGGCCAGCATCGAGTAGTACTCGACCTCCGACTTGCGGAGCGGGGGCGTGTTGTTGGACAGGATCACGAGCTTGGCCTTGCCGCTGCGCAGGCTCTTGAGCGTCTGCTTGTAGCCCAGCGCCACCTTACCGGAGCGCATCACCAGCTGCAGGCGCGAGTTGATGTTGTCCGCGGCCTTCTTCTACTCAATCACAGACACGAGAGATTAATACTCTAGGCAGGTTCCTCCATCGAATAGGAGAGAGAGAGCGCGCGCTCTTCCCCCCGTCCGTTCGACTTCGCAGGAGAGTGAGGCAGCCCCCACAGTAGCGACTACTCGCTCTGCTCTCCGCCGCCCACTCGACCGTCAGTAAGCACAGGAGCGGACGGCGGCGCGATGCGGACGATGGAAGGAGAAGAACCTCATCCATCGGATGGAAACGAAAGCGAGCGCTCGCTCAATCTCTCTCCCTGAATAAGAGAGCTCAGGTCCATACCGACTTCTTAGAGGCAACCATCTTGATCTTGATTCGGGTCTGAAGCTCCACTGAATTAATGAGCGACCGTGAGAGCTGTTGCAACAGGGTGGACGCCTCTCCACCAGTAGATGAATGTGGTGGGGTCCACACGAGCGAACGGGGATTGGTCGACGCTGATTGGTAAATAAGGCTGTTTCGACCACCGAAATGTTGACGTTGAAGTGCATCGCACACTTCCTGCAGCACTCATCGCTTGCGGTGTTACTAAGCTTACTGTCCGTGAGAGCATGGAGCAATGCTACATCTACAATATGTCGTTATGTGGATAATGCACTCAAGTTGGAGGGGAGGGCCTCTGACTCGCCACATCGCTGTCCACTCGATTTCTCACGTCCCACGAGGCTGAATTTGATATCCTACTCGGACAGGCGCAGACGAAGTTTCCCAGTTCGGTAATTGGCGAATTCTGCATTTGCTACATGTCGAAGACCTAGCTTCACATGATTCGAGTCGACATAAATCTCGGCGCAAGGCGCCGAGGAAATGAAAGACGAAACAACGAGTGCAACAGCCGATGGCGATACCCTGGTACTAGAGGCCCAACTGCGGAATTAGCAAAGGAAACATGGAATACATCTACAAGAACACTTCGAAGTGTTGTCCAAGTACGCAGTGTATGCGCTTTGTCTTCAAGGCGTTTGCGAGCTGTAAGACAAGTTGTTCTACAATCCTCCGACGTCGTTTCGCGCAGTACTGTACATCCGAACTCACAAACATGGCGTAAATCGGGGTGCCCCGTACGATTGCATCTCCTAAGGAGCCCGCGCCCACATGGACGCGGGTCATTCGCCGGTGGATCTATCTACTTGCCTATTGTGCACATTGTCCAGGTCCTGGTTTTATGCATTTTATCGCTGTCGGTGTTAACCCGCAGCTCCAACGGCAAATTGTAATCGCAAATACAGATTGTCACGGGTTCATTCTACGAGTCTTCCTAGCGGCGGGAAAACAACCCCCAGTGCAGTGCATCTGTAGAGCTCATTACGCCCCCCCCCCCCCCCCCAGCTCCGCGTCAGGAATCACGTTTGGATCCTCCAATAAGTATGCAACCTGAAGTCGTTTCAGAATCTCTTAACTAAGGCCACGAGCTGCGCGACCGCGCCGATAATGCATTCTAATAATGGTATGCAGACACAGATGATCGACAAGGTTGATGCGTCTTAGAAGAAGAAACTCGTGCATGAGCTAGCTGAGCTCATTGTCATCACTTTTTTCGCACCTCTCGTCGTGATTCAGCTATTTTCTTGAACAAGAACCGTGGCACCTTGTGCGCAAAGCTCGACTCCATCAACAAGCCGAGAACACCTGCCTTCCCTAGCAAATTAACGCCTCTTTCAACCACCCGCCCCTCAATACCCCACCGCCACACTCAGCCTTTCTTCCGGCTCCGACAACTTCAGCACCCCATGAAAACCGATTCATGGAGTGCTGAAGTTCGGAAGAAAAAGCTGGCCGGAATATTAGTGAGAACCGCAGGAGCAACAACGGACGGTGGACAACTGCGATGCGAAGATGAAGGCGAGAGACAGTGTTGGTTTTTTACATACCTTTTTACTTTATTTAAGTGGAAACCCCTGTAAAAAAGTAAAAAGTCGATTTAATAAAGTGGAAATAGGCGTCATATCTCAGACCTCTCATCGGTACACTGTACCGGTGCGGCGTAAGTCCACCTGCATCCCGCCACGAAACTGTGGCTGGATGGTTCTTCAACATCTAGTACACCAACGGCGTCAAGTTCCACCGCTGAATCGACTTCGAGGCCATTACCGGCCTCGTGCATGGGCTCGGCTACTGGGTCTACTGGGTCCCCATGCACCAACTACGAGCTACTGAGTCTGCTGGGTCCTCCCATGCACCAACTACGAGCTACTGGGTCTACTAGTTCTCCCCGTGCGCCAACTCGAGGTTGGTGCACGGGGAGACCCAGTAACCAAGCATGTGCACGAGGCACAGAGACGGAATTCATCTCTGTGCTTCCCTCGTGCTCATGATCCCGACGTCGTTCCCTATTATCCGTCGCAAGGCGTATCCAATACGAGTGGCTCAACATCTCGGACTGATTACTTTTTGTCATCGCTATGCTGTTCTTGAGAGGTGTTGTTGCTGGCTGCACTGCCTGCAGCCTGGGGGATTTCACCTGCCAGTGTGGTTGAAGTGGGATCCATGTATTTTTACGTCAACAAAGTAAAAACCCTTTGTAAAAATGTTTTAAAGCGTGTAGAAATCCCTTTTTACATGCAAATGTAAAAATGTAAAAACAAAAATGCCAACACTGCGAGAGAGGCTAAACGTCGATCGCATGCTGACTCAGCATTGCTGAGGGCGGCGCTGGATGCGACTCTTGGTCTGAGTCATATACCACGATCTCTCCTCGAGAGGTTACTATTCAACGGACCGCGATCGCTGCCGAAGGCAACACCACCATCTTGATCCTGAGGCTTCATCCAACCGTGCGCTGGAGGCCGGGCACTATTCGATACGGAACGAACCTATGGTGCTGGTCGAGATGCTTGCCAAAAGCTGCCTCGAAGTCGTCCACTCAGAGGCGAAGGAACACTTGCACCAGACCCCCCATGGAGCACCGGGACATTCAGGTGGCCATCATCATCAAGATATCGGACCTCGAGAAGACCAGTAACCCGCGCATCTTCCTTGTCCAGCGTGACGCCAACATCCAAACTTCCAGCAGCATGCGAGCTTTGACTCGGGCGTAGAGCGACCAGTCTCTTCCCCACTTTGGAAGCTCTACCACCACCGCAACCTGCCCGCCACTCTCTCTGGCCTCCTCATTATTGATCTGCAGTGGCTGAGCAACTTCGTCTACTGCAGTCGAGGCACAACAGTCTTCCAGGTGCCAACGAAAGCGGTCACTTCAACGTGTAGCCAACAGTATCCTCACTTTTGTATGACCGTCTTTAGCGCCAATGGCCAGTCGTCCGCTCTTTTTCACCAATCCCGGTCGTCATCGCCTGATCCCAGTCTGCGATTGGCTGAAGATGTGGCTAAAATTAACCTGTCGTCTTCGTGTGCGGCCTAACCCCCCTCTGATCTTGCAGTTTGTATAGCAGTCGCGTATTCCGCCTCATAACAACGCCCAAGCCCCGCCGCCCAGCCGACCACGAAGGTGCGCACGAGGACAGTCACTCCGTCCGTCCGTCCGTGCATGGCCGTGGGAGTTTCTGGCGCTAACGACGACGTGCAGACGCCCGCGGAGACCAGGAGAGCCACTGGCGGGCGAGACGACGTGCCCGAGTTCATCCCCGCGCCCCCAGCCAAGAAGAGGAAGCGGCGCGCCGACATGCCGCGCATCTGGCTGCGCCTCGAGCTGTTCGAGCTCGGGCTCGTGCCGCTGCCGTCCAAGTACGCGGCCACGCTCACGCTCAGCAACGTCAAGAAGGCGCTGGACGCGCTGCACTGCAAGCTGCAGACCGGAGGAGACGATGACGCGGTGATGGCGGACGCGAGTGACGCGTCGTCGTCCTCCTCCTTCGTGGAGAGCGACAACCTGGCGACCGTCACGTTCCCAGTCTGGAAGGACGCAGTGCACGGCGTGTTCCAGTGGAGAGAAAGGGACTACGAGGCCTTCTGGCTGCTGCTGGTGCAGTTCCACCGTATGGTCCCTATGAAGCACGAGACGGTGGACGCAGCAGCGCCGCTGGATGTCGCTCAGTGTCTCGAGAGGGAGGACGTCCCCGTGTTCAAGATGCTCATCTACCTGTTCATCCAGACGGTCAAGCCCCACTCGTGGAGGACCAAGCACTCGCTCGACTCGTTCAACGCCGTGTGGTACCGTGAACACGCCGAGAGTTTAGCAACGGCAGCAGCGCTGGAGACGGGGGCTGTGGCTGCTACAGCCCCTAAGTCGCCGATGTTAGCGGCGGTGGGCTCCCCACTCATGCGAGGCAGTGCCAGCCCGCCACCGCCGCAGTCTCCGCACACTGTGGGCATGGCGGATCGCTCGACAGCAGATTCGTATTACCTCGCGTTCGTGCGAGAGAAGCTGGAAGACCTGTTCGGACTGCTGTACCCGTCTGTGGACCTCAAGGACGAGTCGCAGACGGTTGTAAGCGCAGATCAGATCGACCTCCTCGGCTTCTTGCTGTGTCTCGGGGACGCCAGCCTTGTCGACAGGAACGTCAAGCTTAGCTCGTGCTACCCGACCTGGGAACAGCCCGATGGGGGCAACGCGATGACTGAGGATGAAGCCGCCCCGGAGTTCGTGCAGCGCGTGGAGAATGGAAATAAGGTGTGTCGGTTCTACAAGACCCACCTATCGCTGAACGACAAGTTGTACCCACCGGTGGGCTTCTCGGTGGCGCCTCCCACGACAGCGCTGAACAACTTGTCCGTGCCTTCGCCTCCAGCCTTTTCCCTCAACGGTCTGTTACTCTGGCTACGCTGGTGGTGTCTACGCTTGCTCCGTATTGACGAATGTATGTTTTGGTCCTTTCCGATTGCTCTTGGCAGATGACTTCTCGCTGGATGGAAGTGCAGACGCTGCTCCTCCGCAAGAGGAGACAGCGGGTCGCCCCGTCATCCTCTCGCAGCTTGTAAAGACGACCGTGATCAAACGCGCGGATGAGTTGGCGGCGCCTGGAGAGAGCGGCCAGCTCTCTGATGTCATCATCTTCTCCTGCCAGGACTCCTACATCTACATCCTCGGACCTGTTCGATATCCTTTCACCTCCCTCGTTGCATGCGCACGTGCACTTGTATGTACTCAGTGATCCACCGAAGTTCTCCTTAACCTGTATTTGTTCCTTTTAGCACAAACGTCACAATTTCAGCTTGCAAGAACTGCCGCATTATCATGGCGCCAAACACGGGGATTTTATCGATGGAGCGATGCGAAAACGTTCAGCTTACGTCGCTCTCGGGCCTCGTTCGCGTCAGGTACGATGGAACAACGTAGCACCTTTGCCGATTTTACTGACACCACTGACATTAATTTCCTCCTTTCTGTTGCAGCAACTGCTTGGACACGCGCCTAAACGTTTACACATTATCCCCGATTATCGTCAGCGGCGAGAACGTGGGCGTGATTCTGGGGCCGTACAACACGAAATATTCTGGATTGAAGCAGCAGTTATCCACGGTTCCGTTCCTGTGTAACGCGGATTCTCAAGGTTCCTGGAACATCTTCCTGGATCTCGACAGCGAGAAAGGTACGCCGGCCACTCGAGCTAACTACAGCTCTCAAAGATGCTGGTACTCACTGAACATTACGATGCACTATGATTTACAGACATGGCCGACACGGATAAGCCCCCCGTTTCTCTTCAGGTGCCCGAGACCTTCCGTGATGTGTGCGTTCCCGTGAAACCTGCGGCGGGTGCGGGTCCCGCTGAGCGGCCATTCCCGATTCCTCCCGAGTACGTGGCTGCTATGCGGAAGCAGTACGAGACGGTGGAGTCGCTGCGTCAGCTGGTGACCAGCGACGAGTTCGACCTGACGAAGAAGCGCACGATGGAGGTGGTGATCCAGCTCAAGTTCAAGGAGTGGCTGTCGTCTACGAGCAACGTGCGGCAGATCCTGGACCTGGTGCACCTGGACCGCGCGAACGGAGGCTGCGAACCCGGCGCCAGGGAGTCGTAAGTCAGATATAGCAGACCTTACAGAAAACGCGTGGACCCTGACAACTACACTAGATAGAGATCCTTCCGATCGCCGCATACATATACACGAGTGGGTAGCCGACGGCTCCCATCGACCTATTAGCGAAATCAAATGACTGCGTTTTGCGTTGAATTTGCGTTGAACAAATCCAAGTACCGCACAAGTATACACATACTTGTATACACTGTAAGTACCAGTATACTGTAATTACCGTATACCGTACGGTACATGTGTCTCGTTAAGTTGCCAATCACTTCAGGATCCCGTGTTTGACAAGTTGAAGTGTTCTAGACCATGATTGGTCAATCCCAGCGAATCAGAATGCTTCAAGGCATGTGCGCCACGTTCCGGTGCGCTCGCGGATACCGTGGGATGGGCGACGAGCGTAACGCCATATCTCTCGTCGATGTCATCCCGCCCCACAAACCTCCTTCACTTAGCTCACCTCCGTAGCCATCCATCGGTGCGCATTCGTTTCGAGCCGCGTCCGACCCCACGCACGTGCCGTGTCACGCCCGCCTCTCTCCAACTCATTCCTGCATTTGCTCTCTGGCGCGCACTTCGCTACAAGTCCGTCCCAGTTCAGTAAACTCCCAATCCCCTCATACATCAAGATGGTCGCCGTCGATAGCGCAACTCTGGGCTTCCCCCGCATGGGCCCCAACCGCGAGCTCAAGTTCGCGCTCGAGAAGTTCTGGCGCAACAAGATCAGCGAGGAGGAGCTCTACAAGGTGGCGCACGCCGTGGAGGAAGCCAACTGGCACAAGCAGCTGGACGCGGGCGTGACCCGCGTGGGTGTCGGCCTCTTCTCGCTCTACGACCACGTGCTGGACTGGACCTACTACCTGGGCCTGGCCCCCGAGCGCTTCGCCAAGGTGCCGGCCGGCCTGGCCCAGTACTTCGCCATGGCCCGCGGCGTGGACGGCATCCCGGCCCTGGACATGACCAAGTGGTTCGACTCCAACTACCACTACGAGGTGCCTGAGCTCAGCGCCAAGTCCTCGCCCAAGGCCAACTTCAGCTCGTACCTGAGCAGCGTCAAGCGCGCCCTGGCCGTCGTGGGCCCCAACAAGACGGTGCCGATCATCGTCGGCCCGCTCACGTACCTGGCCCTGAGCAAGTACGACGGGGCCACGCTCGACGAGCTGCTGGCCAAGGTGCTGCCGCTCTACACGGCCCTCATCGACGAGCTGGCCGCTCTTGGCGTGCAGGAGGTGCAGGTGCACGAGCCGTCGCTCGTCGGCGCTAGCGCTGAGCAGCTGGCCAAGCACCTGCCTACGGTGTACGGCTCCAAGGACACTAAGGGTGCCATTCAGCACGAGAAGGTGGCCGTCAACCTGGCCACGTACTTCGAGGAGATCAACCACGAAGTGTACCAGTGGTTCGCCACGTCGCCCGTGTCGGCCATCTCGCTGGACTTCACGCGCGGTGACAACCTGTCGGTCATTCAGAAGTACGGCTTCCCTGCGGGTAAGCGCCTGGGTGCCGGTCTCATTGACGGCCGCAGTGTGTGGAAGTTCAACCCGGACACGGTCCTGGCCCAGGTGGCCGAGATCAAGAAGGTGCTGGCCAACTCGCAGGGCGCCGAGCTGACCATCCAGACGAGCTCTTCGCTTCAGCACGTGCCGTACACGACGGAGTGCGAGAAGGCCCTGAACGCCGGCGAGACCGACGGACTTCTGGGTGTCCTCAGCTTCGCCTACGAGAAGCTGGCCGAGCTGGAGGTGGTCAAGAAGATCGCCGAGATCGGTGAGGACGCGGCCAAGGCCGAGATTGACGCCGCCAAGAAGAACTGGGCTGTGTACTACGAGAAGAACCCGGCCAAGGCCGCTGTGCAGTCGCGCCTCGCCGCCGTGACGGAGGCCGACTTCAAGCGCCCTTCGCCGTTCGCCGAGCGTCGCCCCTCGCAGCTTAAGGGCCTGCCGGTGCTGCCTACCACCACCATCGGCTCGTTCCCGCAGACTCCTCAGATTCGCGCTCTGCGTCGCAAGCTCAAGGCTGGCGAGATCTCGCTCGAGGCCTACCGCGCCAAGATCGACGAGCAGATCGCCTACAACATCGGCATTCAGGAGGCCCTGGGCCTGGACATCCTGGTCCACGGTGAGCCCGAGCGTACCGACATGGTCGAGTACTTCGCCGAGAAGCTTAACGGCTTCGCCTTCACGCAGAACGGCTGGGTGCAGAGCTACGGCTCGCGTTGCGTGCGTCCTCCGATCATCTTCGCTGACTTGGAGCGTCCGGCCGACATGACTGTGCGTGAGTTCGTGGTGGCCCAGTCCTTCACGGCCAAGCCGGTCAAGGGAATGCTCACGGGCCCCGTGACCATCCTGAACTGGTCGTTCCCCCGCAAAGACATCAGCCGCAAGGACCAGGCCTTCCAGCTCGCTCTGTGCCTGCGTGACGAGGTGGCCGACCTCGAGACTGCCAAGTGCGTCGTCATCCAGGTGGACGAGCCCGCTCTTCGTGAGGGCATGCCGCTCAAGCCTGCTAAGAAGGACGAGTACCTGAACTGGGCCGTGGACGCCTTCCGTCTGTCCACCGCTGTGGCCAAGAACGAGACCTCGATCCACACGCACATGTGCTACTGCGAGTTCTCGGACTGCATGCACGCCATCGACGCCATTGACGCCGACGTCAACTCGATCGAGAACGCCCGCTCGGACGACGAGACCATCCGCTCGTTCAAGGCCATCGGCTACAAGCGCGACCTGGGCCCGGGCACGTACGACATCCACTCGCCTGTGGTGCCGCCCAAGGAGGAGATCGTCAACAAGCTCAAGAGCTTCCTGAACCTCCTGCCGGCCGAGCAGGTCGTGGTGAACCCGGACTGTGGCCTCAAGACCCGCAAGTGGCCCGAGACCATCGCTGCCCTGCGCAACATGGTGGACGCCACTCTCGAGGTGCGCGCTTCGCTTTAAGCGCCCCTCTCAACTCTCTACGAGAAGACCAAGAAGCTCACTCTGCATTTTTTATCGATGAATTGTGCGCCAAGGCGTTGGGGTAACACCCATCGTCTTCGCTCACTCGACATGTCCTCAGCACCTAGTGCAGGCATGGCCAAGCTGCCGAGACCTTAGTAGCAGGATGTCTCGCCACCTTGGATGATCTGAAAAATAAAAAGAGTGTGGTTTATACCGTTGCAAACGAACACTTTTGAAGCTTGGTCTATTCTTGCCATGTTTATACCGATGTTCCAAAACCCAGGTCAACATACTTTTGACCAGCGGGAATTCGTCATACCCTGTCAATTTTTGTTCCAGAACCCTGACTTAGTGCAGGATCTAAAGTTATCTATACAGGTTACCTGCTGAGTAGCTGCCCTCATCCCAGTCACGACTCATCAGCGACGACGTGGATGTGGTGGAGCACAGACTGCGCGGAGGTGTGTGCGCCAATACGTTGGAAAAATCACCCGTCTTGATGCGACTTGCATAGAGCTCGTCGTCGCTTTCGTTCAGTATCTCGACGCTCCCGTCGTCCGACATGGACAAGTGCCCCATGAAGGACAAGTTGGACGCGCGGGTGTCGTGGTTGGAGCTGATTTGCTCTTGAACTTGGGCCGCGATATTGCGCACGAACGCGGTCAAGGACCGATTGCTGCTGGTAACCTCGGGTGAGGCTCTCGGTGTGTTGCTGCTCAGGTCTGCAATAGTCAATCCACGGCCTTCGAACCGAATCTGGTTGAGAGAGGACAAGTTCATTTTGGAGAGACACACGCTGCAAAAGCGAGCGCGCTTGAGGTGAGACCCGGAAGCGTTCCGCGCCAGAACGCGCTCTTTGAAGCGGCACTTCTTACACACGAACTGGTTGCAGCTCGCACACTTGGCGAAGTTTTCGATCACGGACCGTTTTCCGTGGCAAACGTAGCAACTTTTTCGAGACGAAGCATCGGCCGGGCGGCTTGTCGAGATCATGTGCGCGAGCTTCTTCGCCCGCGTACACTCCAACGCCTTCGTCACCGCCAGCACCACCTCCGACATGGCCACGACAGCAAAGAACGACTGCGCGTCGTAGTTCATCTCGCCCTGCATGAAGACGCCCACGAGGTCGTTCTCCAGCTCTTCGAACACGTACGAGAGCGACATGCGCACGCGTTTGTGCTTAGCCTTCTGCGGACACTCCGGTAGATCCACCGACTGCATGACGTGGTAGGCCATCCGCTTCCCCGATTTCTGCCGCACCATCCCCATCTTGTCGAAGTAGCACAAGTCTCGGTGGCTCCCCACGGGCGGCTTCAACGTCGCCCACTTGAGGCCCGTGAAGGCGCACGGATCTTCCATCGTATTGGTCTCGACCGCGTACAACACTGCGCTGTCCACCACTTTGGGGCATCTGATGGCGTTCATGAGTATCATCTCCTCGGTGCTGCCACAGTACAGTCCTTCCAGGATATCGTCAAAGCGCCCTCGAAGCGTGCCGACACACAGCAACGGCGTCTGACCGTCGCGAATCAATTGCCGAGCGCGGAACAGCCGAACGCCATCCCGAGCCCGAATACTCTTCCACCTGGACGTGTCAATGGTTGGGTCGTCCAGCTGCCCATACGCCGCGATAGTCTCAGATAATACGTGCTCGGCACGGTCGTGGTAGCGGTCGAGCTGGGGCAGCTCCAGATTCACGCTCGGGTGTTCAGCTCGACGACTGCGCAGCGGCATGAGCGAGAGATGGTAAATTCGGTTGTGTGGAAGACGACCGCAAGGAACGACCGAGATCCTCGCAGCGTTGTCAATGACGAGCATGGCCGTCCACGCCCGACCGACGCCAGGTGGTTTTAGCTCGTGCCCCTCGAACATGCTCTTCAGAGACTCCGTACATTTCGGCAGAAACCACGTAACACGTACCAATTCCGCGATAGGATCTACGGTTCATGCTGACAAATACAAGTAGCCTACTATCGGATAGTATCTAGGATACCTGGTATTAATAACGGTAAGCTTAGGGAGACCAAGGCAGCGTGCATACGTGCGGTCTCGTAAAGCGGCTGGCGCCATGCAAACGCACATTACAGTGATGGAGTCGACAATGGATCGCTACGATTTGTGCTGGCGTTGACGCCATCGGGAAATGAGGCGGCGTCTGATAAGCAGTGCCTGACCGCCACAATCTCACTCAGTCTACAGGCCAAGAGAACGAGTTGAGTTCATTATTTGATACTTCGATTGTCGACTACACAGATCCGTCGGGCCCCTGGGCGTACCGATGGTTGCGCTGGAAGACCGAGTGCGCGACGAGCGACTGCTCTCGCGTGAGGTGGAACGTGGCCTCCGCTTGGTTGGACACCTGCAGCAGTCTCGCGAACAGTGAGTTCCGGTACTGCTCGGCGTCCTCGTCGTCGTAATAGTGCGAGGACGACGCCGTGGACGCCGTGGAGCGCCAGCTGCGGCGCGACGTGTCTGCGGGCACGAGTTGGTTGCTCTTCTTTCCGATCGAGTTGAGCACGTCCCGACCCTCACCCAGCAGCGCGTCTTCAGCTTCTTCGTCCTCGGAGATCGACACCTTCTCCATGGACGACAAGTTGGAGATGCGGACGTCGCTGCGGCTGCTGAGGTCCTGCAGCTGCGCCGAGATCTTGAGCGTGAAGGCCGTCAGAGACCGGTCGCTGCCCGGCACGTCCACTTGCTCGGGCTCCTCGTCGACCTCGCAGAACGCGGCGTTCATGTCTGCCGTGCGAACGCTAAAGCCTCCGGCCTCGGCTCGAAGCTGCTCGATGGGGGTCGCGTCCATCTTTGCGATGCACACGCGACAGAACTCGGCGCGCAGCAGATGCGCGCTCGAGCTCGAGTCGCGCGCGAGCACGTTCTCCTTGAGCCGACACTTCTTGCACACGTACTTGAAGCTGCAGCCCGCGCACTCCTGCAGACTCTCGAAGAACGACGCGCTGCCTCGACACACGTCGCAGCATCTGCGTGACGGCCGGTGTCGGTATCGTCCGGGAGGCGCCACCGCCATCATCTCGGCGAGTTTCTTGGCCCGCGCGCACTCCAGAGCGTTGGTCACGGCCAATAGCAAGTCCGACACGGCGGGTGTGGAGAAGTAGGAGAGCGCAGCGTGGTCCATCTCGCCCTGCATGTAGACGCCCACGAGGTCGTCCTCCAGCTCCTCGAACACGTAGCAGAGCGACGTCTGCACCCGCTTGTGCATGGCCTTGTGCGGGTACTCGGGCAGATCCACCGACTGCATGACGTGGTAGGCCATGCGCTTGCCCGACGTCTGGCGCACGAGCCCCATCTTGTCGAAGTAGCACAAGTCGCGGTTGCTCGCGACCGACAACTTGATGGTCGTCCACTTGATGCCCGTGAAGGCGAAGGGCTCGCACAGCGTTTGGCGCTGCACGGCGTAGAGCACGGCGCTCTCTGCTAGTCGCGGACACTTGATGGCGTTCATGAGCAGCATCTCCTCCGTGCTCTGGCAGTAGACGCCCTCCATGATGTCGTCGAAGCTGCCGCGTAGGGCCCCCACACAGAGCAGCGGCGTGCGGCCAGCAGTCGTGGGGTAGCGGCCGCGAAAGAGGCGGACGCCGTGTCGAGCCCGAAGACACTTCCACCTGGCGGCGTCCACGTCTCGCCCCAATTGACCGTAGGCGGCGATGGTCTCTGTCAACGCCTTCTCGGCGCGGTCGTGGTAGTGGTCAAGCTGTGGCAGACCCAGCGTGACGCTGTGGTGCTCCGCGCGCCGACTGCGAAGCGACATGGAGAGCGCGGGCACTGCGAGTCGGCGCGTGGAGCGCTGCGAAGCTCGGGAGCGACTGAAGCTCGGCGTCTGCTGTGCCATGTTGACTCGGACGTGGAAAATGGATAGTGAGGACAATGGAGGCGGTTGATTCCGCTTTATGGTGGAGGTGCTACAGTGTGGATAGTGCCGGACGCCATCCAATAAGACACAGTACGAGGCAGACGGAACGCGAGATCGCCCTTTGCCTGCCACACACTGAGCTGGGTCCTCCGCACAGAGCGGGTGGCTACGTCGATTTCGCGTGCATGGCTTATGTATGTGGCCATCTTATTCAGTCCGTACCTCCCTTGCCAGTCAATTGACCCAAGTCTCGACGCGAAATATCAGAGCCTCCACTTACTTCAACATCGATCTTTTCCCCATTGCATTGCATTCCACCACATGATATCAAGGCGGTGCAATAGCCTTCGGCCACATTACAATAGGATTCGGCATGGCACAGCCGCCTGTGTTCTCCGGGACTGTCAAAGTCCGGGCTTGTCATGTTCTCTGGTGCGTGGGGCTCCCCGCACGCGTTCCTTGCCATGTCTAATGTCTTTTGCTGCGTGTAGGACGAAGACGCCCGTGCAGTTGACCTATCATCGCCAGGACTACCGCCACGCGCTGCCTGTGCTGCTCGTTCGTCGGTCACGTCTTCTTGGCGGCGAGTTCCGCGTGCCTCTCGACCCGTGCATCCACCCAGTGCGACTACTGCCGGTGTCGAGGAAGATGGCGGCCAAGCTGGAGTTCGCGCTCGAGTACGGTTGGCACACGAGGAGAGTCCGTCTTCGAGCGCCCGACGCCAGCACGTACAGACAGTGGACGAGTCTCGTGTCGGCGGCGCTGGAGTCGGGGCGGAGGCCGCTGGCCAGCTGCACCAGCACCACCAGAGGACCTGGCCACGACCTCGAGTGCTCCAGCCTCGCGTCAACACTCAACAGCAGCAGCAACAACAGCACCGCAAGATTCAACACCACTCTACGACAAAGAGTGCCGGAGGAGGACGGAGAAGAAGACGGAGATTTCTTCGTGCTGCGCGAAGGCGACTCTATGTCACATAATGGCGACTTCAACCGCCCGAGTTGGCCCCTCGATTCGCCCAGCACTGCAGCCATCGGAAGCTGCAGCTGCTTCAGAACCCGCCGATGTCGGTGGCCACCACTTCGCATCCGCATCAACTCGTTTGTCGTCACCCACGAGCTCTTCCTGCGAGCTTGGTTCATGCTGCTATGAGTCGCAACACGCAGGGCTTCACTCTCAGTCCGCCGTAACAGACAACGGCTACCTGAAGGTGATTATGAGTCATAATTTATGTTGTTGTTGATAGGAAGGAGCTGCTCATGCAAGCAGAGGTCCAGTATGTATCTATATCAGTTTGGACAGGGGATATATGACACATGGATACATGTCACTATTTAGGGGATTACATGTCAGTCCGAGACCAGTCATCATGGCACGAGAGCCCATGGAGCTGCTGGAGGCGCGCGTGCAGTTCGTGCGCGCGGGCGCTCGCTCGGCCCGCACCGTGTCGAAAGTGTACCTGAATCCGAATGATATGGCGCAGTTTGGGCTCGAATCGGGCGCGTACGTGACGCTGCACACGTCGGACAAGGTAAATGACACGCCCTCGTTGCTGCTGTGTGGTGTGGCGTGGCCCATGGACAAGATCAAGCGGCGCGGCGTCGGTCTCAGTTGCATGTGGGAGGCCGCAGTGGCTGAGAAGCAAGTGGAGAAGGTGACGGTGCAGATTCTGCGCCAATCCAGTGCTGTAGCCACGCGTGTGGCGCTGCGGTTGGTGTCCAGAGCGTCGACGCACAAGCAGAAGCTGTCGGACAAGGAGCGCACGTTGCTCACGCGCTGCATCGCCGCGATGATTGACGGGGCTTTGGTGCATTGTGGTGCACTCATTTCCCTGCCGCTGCACGGCGTGAACTCGGTTTTCCGAGTTGAAAGGGTCGATGGAGACGAGCAGAGCATTGTGAGCGTAGCTGCGTCCAAGACGGCGCTGACGGTGGCGTGGGGGGAGAAACAGGAGGAGCCTGTGGTGGAGAAGAAGAGCGGAGGAGCGACTGGAGCTGCCAAACAGGACGGGTTTGCGGCGATTGGAGGCCTACAGGAGGAGCTGAAGGCCATCCGCGAGGTGGTGGAGCAGCCGTTGACGAACCCCGAGATGTTTGAGAGATTCGGTCTGCCGGCGCCGAAGGGGGTTTTGCTTTACGGACCGCCTGGAACGGGTAAAACGCTGATTGCGAGGACGTTGGCGCGGGAGTTGAATGCGCGCGTGTTCACTATCAACGGCCCGGAAGTTGTGAGCAAGTTTGTGGGCGAGAGTGAGGCGAATCTGCGCGCTGTGTTCGCGCAGGCTGCGCGCGAGGCTCCGTCGCTCGTGTTCATCGATGAGCTGGACGCGATCTGTCCGAAGCGCGACTCGCGAGTGGGGGACATGGAGCGTCGACTGGTGGCGACTCTGCTCACGCTGATGGACGGCTTGGGCGCGTCACGACAAGTTGTCGTGTTGGCGGCGACAAACCGACCGAATGCGCTTGACCCTGCGGTGAGAAGGCCCGGTCGGTTCGACCGTGAAGTGGAGATCGGCATCCCGAGGGCCAACGACCGACTGGCGATTCTACGCGTGGCCCTGCGCCGTTTGCCTCACAAACTCACACACTCGGAGCTTCAGGAGCTGAGCTCCAGTGCTCATGGCTACGTGGGGGCCGACCTCAGTGCGCTGTGCAAGGAAGCCGCATTGCTAGCGCTGCACCGCGCATTCGCGAGCAACTCCAAGTCTACTTTGTCTAGCTCGGACGCGCTACCGGCGTTTGAAGTGACGCTGAGCGACCTGAAGCTGGCGATGCGAGGCATTCGGCCCAGCGCTCTGCGCGAGATCTCGGTGGATGTGCCTCGCGTGCTGTGGAACGACATTGGGGGCCAGGACGCGCTCAAGCAAGCGCTTCGTGAGGCGGTGGAGTGGCCCCTGCAACATCCAGAGGCGTTCACTCGCATGGGTATTCGGCCACCAAAAGGTGTACTGCTGTACGGACCTCCTGGGTGTAGCAAGACGCTGGCAGCCAAGGCCCTGGCCACGGAGAGCGGCATGAACTTTATTGCTGTCAAGGGCCCCGAGCTGTTCAGCAAATGGGTTGGCGAGTCCGAGCAGCAAGTGCGTGAAGTGTTCCGCAAGGCTCGCGCTGCCTCGCCGACGGTCGTTTTCTTCGATGAGATCGATGCTCTTGCCAGTACGCGCGGATCGGGCGGCGGCAGTGGCGCGTCGGACCGCGTCCTCAGCCAGCTATTGACGGAGCTGGACGGACTCGAGCCGCTGAAGCGCGTCTTGGTGGTGGCCGCAACGAACCGCCCGGACCTGCTCGACCCCGCCCTGATGCGACCTGGCCGCATCGATCGCGCGCTGTACGTGGCCCCGCCTGATGTTCCTGCGCGTGAGCAGATCCTGCAGATCCACACGCGCAAGACGCCGTTGGCAGCGGACGTGAGTCTGGCGGAGCTGGCCATCGCCACCGCTCGGTTCTCGGGCGCAGAGCTGCAAGCTCTCTGTCGTGAAGCCGCCTTGCACGCAGTTGAGGAAGACCGTGCAGCCCCGAACGTAGCAAAGCGGCATTTCGTGCGCGCGTTGTCCATCGTAACGCCGCAGATCGACGACCGGATGCTAGCGTTCTTCCAGCGCTTCCGAGACGGGCAGAGGAGGTAGACCCCCGTTGGTTGCAAGCTAAGTAAGGACAAGTAACGAGGCGATAAAGTACATGTTTCATGTTGAAGACGGCATTTTTGTGAACCTCCCATCCTTAGCACCGCCTGCGTAAAGGAGATATTGCAGACTTGGATGCATGAGGTACTTTGCTTCGTGTTGTTTTGCTTGTAAACGAGGCGAATGCTCCAAAGTATCTGCATGCAGAGCCACAGCGTCGCCGCTCGCAGCTGTATGCACTTCAACTTCAGCACGTACATGCATCTCGCCAGATAAGCACTGGGGACCATTGCGTGGTTCAGTTCGATGCGTCGAACGGCCAAAGTTTACGGCTGAGAGTGCACCATACAACATGCATCCCACGATCTCAGCAGATGCAGGTTGGACGCATAACTCAAGCATTGACGAATGGATAATAGCTTTCAGTTGCGATACTATCCATTGCATGCACACAAATACAGGAAGGTACATGTAGCCGCCCATGGCGCGGACAACACTGTTTTGAATGGAAATTCAAACCTAAACCGACTTTCAACTATTAATAAGCCTTCAGCATGAGCTTGAGCACTGAAAGGCAGCCAACCCCACCGAAATCTTCGTGATTTTGTAGATGGCATCATGCACATCGAGAAGACAGGTACTCGCTTGCGTGCTCCTCACCACCACGGACACATCGGGCGATGAATCCTGCAGCGAAGACTTGGGCGGTGACAGTCGCTAGCATGTCACCAGTGTCTTTACGTGAGACCGCGCGTACAGCAACCTGGATCACACCTCGAACGCTTCGATGGCGTCAAGCATCGTGTCTCCAACTGGGCCGATCAGCACACTCCTCTGCAGAGGATACATAAGCTTGCATGCAATCAAGCACTTGAGCAGGGACTCCCTGCAGCGAGAATGAAAAATCTACACAAGCCACAGGGAGCACAGCTCCACCGTGAATCCGAATCCCTATTGCATGTACATTCCATGGCAACAAGGATTGAGATCATCAACGCCATCGCGTGAATGCTTCTGCTCTCATTGAGATAGCCTCTCGATGACTCCACGATCATCAACCTGTTCACAGCGAACCGATCCAAAACCACGTGTCCGAGGACCCTACACTTGCGAGTCATCATAGCCTGGACGAGCAACTTGGTCTCTTCTTCCAAAGGCGTGCACGGATATCGAGAGATTCCCGACAGTCCTATTCATATGCGGTTAAAAGACTGACCAAGCTGTGGGCTAAGTTTGAGCCTCACTTTTCAATTTCCTGTCAACATGGCGGCTCAGCGTTCCAATCGATCCCAGAGCGACGTCCCCATTCCGACACGCACCATGTCACTGCGTAGTCGTCGAGCTGAACATCTTTCCGTGACTTTGGAGCTCCCCCAACTCGATCGCTTCCACGATCGAGCCGAGCGCGCCTTGTCCGAGACCATCGCGGCGTACGGGAAGCTGGACGGCTCGAGCGTCGACACCTCGCAGTGGAAGAGTCTACGGTCACGGCATGGCGTTCAACTATTTCGCGGACGTCAATTGACCTCCAAGGGGCAGACGCCACTGCTGTGTGTCGGTACGCTTCGGGGTCGCTTTGACGATGTCCTGGACGGACTGTACTGCGACAACACCGAGGAGATGCTGCTCACGAATGCGATCAAGTGTCCGCGACTGTCTGAAAGTGCCGTGCTGTACGCGGTTCAAAAGAAGACGCCATCGGAGCCCTGCGCCTTCACGGGCATCAAGTGGGCGAAGATCAAGCTGTCCGTCGCGAGCCACCGCGACTTGTGCTACTTCGACAAGATGGGGTTGGTGCGGCAGCGGTCGGGGAAGCGAACGGCGTACCACGTCATGCAGTCGGTGGATCTACCCGAGTGTCCTCAGAAGACCACGCACAAACGGGTGCAGATGTCTGTCTGCTATGTGTTCGAGGAGCTGGAGGACGACTTGGTGGGCGTGTACATGCAGGGTGAGATGAACTACGCAGCACTGTCCTACTTCGCGGCACCGGCGGCGTCGGACGTCTTGCTGGCGATTGCTAATGTACTGGAGTGCACTCGAGCGAAGAAGCTCGCGCACATCATGTCGACGAACCGGCCCGGTGCCAGGTCGCGAAAGAGCTGCTGCGTCTGCAAAGGAAGCTCGTATTTCTTCGAGAGCTTGACCGACTGTGCTGGCTGCAGCAAAAGCGTGTGCAAGAAGTGCCGGCTCAGGGAGCACGTCCTCACCCGTGACGCGGGCGAGAGCTCTCACCTAACACGGGCCGAGTTTTGCCGCGTGTGCATCTCAAAGGTGAACTTGTCTTCTCTCGACCAGATCCGCAGCGAGGCTGGTGGCTGCAGTGCTGCAGAGCTGAGGACTGCAGCCCCGATCGCCACGTTCTGCAGTACTGATGAAGAGACTGAGGACGTCAATGTGGACATTCAGGGCAGTGATTTATCGCTCTCTTCGTTCGTGCGCAAGATCTCGGCGCAGATACAGGAGCTGAGTACGCGCGGTGACTACCGAGCGTCCAGTTTGTCGTCTATGGGGAAGGCGTTTGAGGACGACGCGGACGCAGATTTCGAGCATGAGAGCCACGACGTGCTCAACTCGAGTAGACTCAAGAGCGGCCAGTTTGTCCTGCTCGACAAGAAGAGCCTGATAGACATGTCGGGTCGGAGTCCGTGCTCCTCGACATCGACCACCTCGTCCTCGTGTGGAGACCCAGAGCAACGCCACTCTGCGTTGTTCGCGAAGCTTCAGCAAGTGGTCAACCAGGCCGAGGAAACGTGGGCTTTGGCTCGAGAACATTCTCTCATCGCCCATTCCGTTCGAGCGCGTAGTCGGCGGAACACGCAGACGTCGGATAGCTCAGACCAGTTCGTTTTGTAAGTGTGTCAAGTTTCAATGGTAGCGCAAGGAAGACGACAGGTGTCGTGCCTAAGGTCTGCTCACCCAACCAAGGCTACATGTAGACATTTGTAAACGGATGGCGAATGGATTTTCGTTGGTGCAGTGGTGGATGTCTTTACGATTGCGCGCACAGCATGAAATGTGCTGAGGTGTCGGGAGTGTGTGCCCAGGCTCGTTACGAGTGCAGCAAGCTTACCAGCAACGAATACGTTAGTCCCGTCGTCGGGCTTTTTGCAAAAAGCGGAGCTACGCCCTGTGACACAACGAGTTCGCCTCAATGATCCTTGAGCGAGGTGGTTGTTTGTTGGTCTGGGATGAACAAGGTGTGCAAGTTGTCGTTCAGCGATCTCATCCGTTCGTGTCCTGTAGGAAGGACGAAGCTCGTCGTACAGGTAGTAATTTGTAGGTACCGGTATCAATAACTCGAGCATTGCGCTCGTTAGTCTGACAAATACTAGCGGTGGTGTCGAGCTGCGGCAGGTAGGAATAAGCTCGTCGTATCGGATACAGGTAGCAATTTGTAGGTAACTTGAGTATTGCGCTCGCTTTTCAAGCACCGAACAAAGATGGCAGAACAAAGTCACTACCGGTACGAGAGAGGTGGCTCGAGCACCCTTGGACCAGAGGGAGTGTCCCTGTCAACTTGACGGCGTCATACTAAGGGTGGGCAATATCCAAGGCATGCTCTGGCGAGTTTCCTGCTGACAGGTGTGCCTGGATGTGGTCCCACCTTGACCGATCAAATCCGCACAATTAATCCCATGTGACTGGGTGCATCGATCCCGCTAAACCGAAGATCGCCTGCAGATAGCGTTCAAGCTTTCATTGAAGTCGCCGCCACAGCGTTTTAAACGGAGGTGGCAATGGAGTTCATCCCTGAAGTTTCCTCGCTCGAACCCCGGAGCGCTCCGACACCTCTTCGACTGCATTCAGCATAGCTCCGGTGTCGTCGAGCGATGTATACGGGCGGTGGTGCCGACATGTGCTTGCTTTGAGAGTGGCTGTCTGGAGAAACGCTGCATCAAGTCGCTCTATCTCACGCTGTCACCCTCCGCCCTGCTGTTGTCCTGGACCTTACTTCTACCGACCCTGCTGGTTCGTGCACTCGCGGCCCACGTGAGTCACAAGTGTAGCCTGCAGCATGGCGCCCCGAGTCATTTCCGCTTTCGCCTCGCTGCATTCATCGGCCACAAGCTGTTGCTAGAAGTTCGCTTCGAAGCAAACAACCCATAAAATGAATATGGGTACCAGGAGGACGGTGTTGGCACTGTGGTGTGTACTGGTTGCAGTGTTAACCATCACACCGGTGCACGCCGCCACCTCGAACAGCACGAAAACATCGACTGAGACCCCGACAGTGACCACAGCAGCGCCTTCGGTGTCGACCTCCTCACAGGCCGCTGTAGTAACAGATACCCCGGTAGGGACCGTGGCAGCCGCAACAACCGCCACTACAACTGCGTCTTCGGTGGACACGGCGTACATTTGCAGCGGCGATGAAGTAGCCCGGCTCACGAAGCTCAACGAGAACAACCCGTACCTGCAGTCCGCGTGCACCGACTCGGCCGGGATCAGCTCGTACGTTTTCCCTTTCAACGGCGAGCTCAGCTACGCTCAGATGGTCGCCATGAGCTCCGTCAGCCAGTGCAACTTGTACTTCCGCGCGGTGCTGCTGGTGCAGCTCCAGGAGTGCGTGGATGCCAACGTCTACATTCGAACGACGGCCGAGACCATTCTGCAGCTTGGCGCCACCTCAGGAACTGCACCAACCGAAGCCCAAGTCAACGCGGCGATCGCGGTTCGGAAGGCCTACAACTTGGCTCTACGGGACGGAGGCGGCTCCGCCTCCTACTCGGCCATGAATGGGGCGTCCGAGTTGACGTGGAATATCGAGGGCGACACCATCGACACGACCGCCTCGGCCACCAAGACCGGCCAGTTGCTACTGAGCACGGACTTGCAGGTCATCGGCACGTATTACGCCTCGTCGGGCTCCTTCGCGTCCACCACCTCCACTATCGAAGACTCACGGAATACAGGAGACAGCTCCGGTGCAGTTCGAAGAGATGCACCTTCGTGGCTAGTAGCAGTAGTAGTAGGCGCTTGCACAACTCTGCTGTTGAACGTTAGCTAGGAATCGATTCAATCGATAAACTTATCTATCAGCGCCTTCGCTCAAATCCGATTCTACTCCTACACATGTTGAAGATCGTTCTCAGGCCGTGCGGCCTGCACACTGTCAATGAAGTCCACCGGCCAACAAGAATAATATGAATGCTTTATATTTTTCGTGCCGGAGAAATGCCCCATCGACACCTGCAACGAGCTAACCTGAGTGCTGTTCAATGCGGCGTAAGGGTAACACTCTCCTCCTGTACAGTATTGAACACGCAATCTGCTCAATTCTTGGTATTCCACGCCTCTATCAAAGAATGCAACTGGCAAAGGCTGTCTTCTATTGATCCATACAGTACGCTGTGAATGCTTTTTGAGTGGGAAAGCACATGCCTTCAGCGATCGTGCCTTGGTGGGCTGAGAGAGAGCGCTGTCATACGAATGAGATGGCTCGACGTGAGTAAGAGCAGCAAAACCAAAATTGGGATAGCTCCGTTTTTTTGCAAGTATTAATAAAAGTTCAAAATGCAAGAAACTTCCGCTTTTCGCAAAAAATCACAGCAACAAAATACCGCATTTCTATGCACCCATTCCCCAAAAATCTGGATTTTATCCGCTGTTCATCTCGATTTTTCTCGAATGCTGTCTTCAAGTTGTAGGATCCAAGTTTTATCCCATACACATTTTAGTTTTTCGTAAGAGAGACCAAGAAGCGAAGAGCTACAGTAAGTAACTCAAGGCCATGGCATCCCCCGCTGCGTCCTCCTCGTCACCCGCGGCCGAGAAGATGAAGATCACGATCAAGAGCGAGACGAGCGCGTTCTCGCTGGAGACGTCTCCGTCCGAGAGCGTGGCGGGCGTCAAGGCCGCGTACCAGGAGAGCGGCGGGTCGTCGGCCGCCAACTTCATCCTGCTGCTGCACAAGGGCAAGGAGCTGCCCGACGAGAAGACGCTGGCGCAGCTGGGCATCACGGACGGAGACGTGCTGGTGCACATCGAGGCGGCCCACCAGCCCTTCCACCCGCTCAACTACAAGCTGCTGGCCGAGAGCATCAAGACGCGCAGGAAGCACGAGGACTCGAACCTGCAGATGCTCAAGGAGGACAACAACATCTGGGCCGCTGGCGCCGACGGCACCGTGCACCGCCTGGGCATGGAGAAGAGCATCGTCTCGCGCTCGCTGAACGGCAGCCTGCCGCCGCACTTCGCCCAGAAGAAGGCGGGCGCCGGCCGCGCCTTCTTCAACCAGCTCTCGGTGCGCGTGAACGGCTGCAGCTACCACGTGCTGCCCAGCATGGAGGGCCGCTGGAACGGAGAGCTCACGACCGTCCCGGAGCAGGACGAGGGCAGCCAGGTGTGCTCGCACGACCTCGTCTTCCGCGACGACGAGGGCGTGTGGAGCCAGCGCCAGTCGAGGACGACGATGAGCGGCCTCACGTCCATGCAGCACATGTGGATCCGACCCGTGTCCGACGGCATCCTCAAGATCGAGACGGACGACCCGACGCTGCGCGGATCGGATATCACCATGCAGGAGCTCGGCACCAATGTCATTATCGTCACGGCCACGTCCAAGCGCTCAGGTACGAAGTGGAGTACTGTAGCTCTGTTTGGTGCACTGGGTTGCTGACTAGTTTGTTGTTGTTGTTGGTTGTTGTAGGCCGCCCGTTGATGGTGGAGACGATCACAGGCATCGACAGCTCGAGACGTCTGCGCACGATCCAGCGCTTCGACGAGTCGGGCGCGTTCCGCTCGGTGTACGTCATGAACGAGGTCAGGGTCGTGGACGCCGTGTCGGGCGCCATGGAGAAGTACGACAACGTCTTCTGAGAACGTTGGCGCGATAGTCTGGCGCAGGTGACAGGAAAATGCATGCAAACAACCAAGTTGAAGTGACTCAAACGGGTGAAAAAGCTAATTGAAAGGGCAACGGGGTGCGCTTTACAGGGACACGCTTGTTTATCGTCACTCGCCACTTACCTATTCTAAAATACCAGTCTCTTTTGACATTATTCACTGCTGCTGGTGCACTGCACTGACTGATTGGTCTACCTACGCCTTGCCGTCTAGAATATCCCACGATGCGCGCTCGAACCACAGCGTCACGGGCCGTGGCGCAGCGTTCACAATTTCCGCCACGTTACTGGGCGTCATCCCTGATATGATGTGAGTGGCGTTGACACGCACCAATACATCACCGGGGAGGACCTTGCCGCTCAACTCAACCTCTCCAGGCTGTCCGAACTCGTCTGGCACAAAGGACGTGACGGCGATCAGGGTGCCTTGCACACCTAGAGTGAGGTACAACCGGCGACGGGAAACCTGTACCGTGGCGACACTAACATTCGAATTGATTTGTCCAGAGGTTGTCGCTGGGAGATCCTGACGCGTCGGCATCGATGTCTGCTCCATACTGAAATCGGTCGGCGACAGGAACGACATTGAGTGGGAAGCGCTCTCCGCGGCGTGCTCGACGGTTGTGGGACTCTTGTCTGCTGATGCTGAATTCGGTGTCAGGAATGACGTTGACGAAGCCGTCGAAGCCTCGGAAGTCTTGGCTAATGATGTGTCACTTGGCGACAGGAACGACGAAGCACCATCCGGCGTCAGGAATGATGTTGACTGAGTCGTGGGAGACTTGGGGTTCTTGGCTGCAGATGTGTCACTCGGTGACAGGAACGACGAAGCGCCATTCCACACGCGATGGGCCGCCATGGGGTCTCGCTCAGCTAGCGCTGCAATTGCCTCGACATCACGATCGGTCATTGTGCTTGAACCCGCAGTGGCAGCAGGAGCAACAGAAGTGGTTGGTGCTGAAGTCCGGGCACTCGCGCGTGAAGTGATTTCAGCCGAGTTTCGTTTGTTTGCAGACTCATCGTTGGGAGATGCATCCGGCTGGTTGCTCGTAGGCTCGGACGACTCTGTCCTCCGTTCCGGTTCGCCACTTGCTCTTGCATCCGCAATTGGCGCTGAATTTATTCTCGTGTGCGCTGTTGGCACTGCGCGAGGCTCACTCGACGAAATCGTGTTTGGTCCAGACGTTAAATTGCGCTGGGCCTGCAACTGCTGCACTTGGTGATATAGTGTCGAGCCCGTGGTGCGTTGTCTTTGATTGCGCCCGGTGTAGTACTCAACTCGAGACGCAGGCGCTGAAGTTTGTGGAGGAGGCATAGCCATTGGCCTTGCATGTTGCGGTGGAGCAATCGAAAAACCCGCTGACGCTCTCATCGCAGCGGCGTCGGCAAACCTCTGGAAGTACTGTTGAGTGTGGGCCATTAACCCCGGGTTTGGCACCGGGTTTCCAGGCCCCGCCACGCCCATCGGCACGTAGCCTTGCCCCCCTGCAACCCTCTGGAGCAGACTCCGTTGAAGCGCCTCTTTCTCTGACATGGCTGTACGCAGCGGTTGACTCCACTGAGGAGGAGGAGGTGGAGCTGAAGTCGAATTTCCAAACGCCGGCGGCGGGACAAGGAACGACGACGGCGTCACAGTCCCCAGCGCTGGAGGCTGCTGCGTCTGCACCGCTGGCGTCGTCGCCTGCTCCGCGTCTCCGCGCGCTTGCTGCGGTCGGTAGAACGTGAGTGTAATGGGTCGCTTGGGCTTCTTGATCATCTCGGCGAGGTCCCTGCTGGGCAGTCCGAGCACGCGCGTGTGGTTGACGGCCAGGATCATGTCTCCGACCTGCACGTGTCCCGTGCTCTCCATCTCCCCTTGGCCGCCGTCCTCCGTCTTGAGCAACTCCTTGATGAACGTCTCGTTCCTCTCGTTCGTGTAGATGGAGGCGTAGAGTCGCTGGCCCCACAGCTGCACGCGACGCACGTTGGGCACGGAGCAGTCCACGACGTCGTCCCTCTTGCGCTTGAGGCTGTGCAGCCTCATGGTGTTGAAATACGCGTCCAGCGGCTCGTTCCGGGCCCCATTCGAGGCTTGAGGGTTCTCCTTGGCGTGTTTCTTGGCCTCCTGCGCGTCCCGCAGCACCTCGTCGGCCGAGAAAAGGTCCACGTCGCCGTCGTCGAAGCTCACCTTGTAGAAGAGCCCCCCGGAGACCCAGTAGCAGCCCACCACGGAGCCCCAGAAGGCGCGCGCGCCGAAGCTCTTGCGCACGCGCACGCCGAAGAGCAGGTCCTGCTCCACGCCCACCACTGCGGCCTGTTAAAAGGAAGTACCAGAGAATTAGCCTACGAATTAAGGGGTGAGTGAGTGTGTAAGGCAAGGTACGCACCGGGCAGGGGGCCTCGGTCTGCGCCTCGGCGTCGACCATCCTATCCTGGGCGGAGGAATTATGATAAACCGGCGGGAAAGTGACCTAGCGGTTGGCGGGAAGTTATTGGAATTATTTTAAGGGTTTTGATTCGCTGAAAAGAAGGGATATGGTGTAAGAGTGGTGTGGTGGATGGGGAGCGTTTTCATTGGAGGAGCAAGTTGAAGTGAGTTTAGTTGCTGTTGAAGTGAGTGATACTGTGGGGTTATAAGTTAGATGTTGAGGGTGGCGATGCTGCACGCGCGGCGCCCGTTGGGGGGAACTTGCTGCTTGAAGCGGGACAGCGCCAGCTTGGCCGGCGGGTCGGCGCATGTTTCGGGCTTGTTATCGCTGCTGCGGGTGGACTCGGGCGAAGACTTGTCGGAGTCTGCGGGCGTGAAAGCCTTGGACAGCGTCACGTTGAATGCGGCGGCGCTGCGCTTGGGGCCGACGTTGTTGTTGCCTTCATCAGACTCGCCGAAGCTCTCGTCCACCGGTGGCTCGCAGTCCGTCGACTCGACGAGCACTGACACTTCCATCTCGGCCTCGCTGTCCGCTGTCGAAGGCGAGTCAACCTGGTTCGAGAACTCCGACTCCAACTTCAAGGTGTGCAGGTCGAGCTCTGTGTAAGGCACAACAAAACGCAGGTGTTAGTGGATCGACCGTTGTAGTAGCTAGAGCACGAGCAGGTTCTTACCGAGCTCCATGTTTGAGTCATCGCTGTCGGCAGCCGTGTCTTTGGTCGGTACCTCCTCGATCTCCTCAACGTTCGCCAGCAAAGGCTGCTCAACGTCATCTTCCGCATCAGTACTCATAACCACACGTCTCTCCGCCGAGATGGCGTCTGTCCTTGATGAGACACGGCGTTCTGCAGAGACGGCGTTGTCCAGGTTGGACGCGTAGCTGCGAAGGAACTTGCTCAGGTTGTTTGATCGCGCATTGGCGGTGATTTCAGCCTCCTTCGCCAACTCGCTGGCCAAGAGCACGGGAGCAACGGTTGCATCGCGTCCATCGCGTGCGTCTCGCCGGCGAGCTCTGGTCGACTGCGCGGTCTCCGTAGTCTCAGTACGCTGCTTCTTCGTGGCTTCCTTCTTGCATTCGTCCTCGCTTGCCACCTTCATATGCGACTCGAACCTGCTGCAGAGACTCTGAACCATTTGGCGTGAGCGCAGCTCCTTCAAAGCGCTTCGGATTGAAGACTTCATGGGCCCAACCGGTGAGCGGATCTGGATAGAGGAAATGTCTGGGAGTGCCAGCTTGAGACGGCGTTCAGGCTTTTGGACGACGATCTCGACACCGTCAGCATCCAGCTCCTCTTGCTTCTTAGAATAATCCTTCAGCAGTGACAGTCGACCACCCAGCCAACGTCGGGCTGCAAACACCGCCACCGCCACAGCGACAAGTAGTAGCAGCGCAATATAAGCTGCCATCGCTGAGTGTTGGCTTGTTAAGACTTGACCGGACGCACTTGCGCTTGATTCTTGACTTCAAGTGGACTTATCTCCGACGATGCGTATTTTTGAATGACTTCAGAGTCAGCTGGGAGATCCGGGCAGGATCCACATCACATAACTCCGACCAAAGCCCACAACAGCACTCACAACCAACGCCGCCAATACTTAGTCGTAGTGGGGCTTATTTTGGCTTTGCTGGCTTGCTGGCACGTCGCCATCATACTCGAAGTCTTATCCGCCGGCACTTCCGCTATAAATGAACAGCGCGGTGATGGCAGGCTAAGGCTGCCGGATACGCGAGCGTTGACACTCGAGAAGGATAAGGTTTTCCTGTCTAATCTTCCAGTTTAACGTCCGCTGCGCGCGGACTACTGTGGTGATGGAATCCGGTCGACTGCTTGATTAGCTTCGGCACTTTGCGGAATGAGGTAACCATTTGGCGAGGTGGGTTCCTGTAAGTTCCCATCTTGACTTGGTAGAGATTCGGATACCGCAGCGTTGGTGGCTTCGTCGTGTATCGTTGAGTCGAGCGACTGCAATTGCAGCATTACTTCCATTGAAAGCGGCTGCTGGACTCGGTCGAAGCGTTCGCTTCGCGTAGAATTTGCACTTGATCTAGCGGGATTACTGCGAGCTGATGGGCTCTTGGATGATCCGCCAAAGTGCTGGAGAGCCGCCATCGCAGCTTGTTTCAACTTTCGCCCTTCAATATTTAGGTTCATATCGCTGGAGTGCTTAAACTTGGACAGCGTTGAGAGGTCCTCCCCAGAAAGACTGCAGTAAGAGTAATACATACACAATAAGCTGATGTCACCATGATCTGAGAAAGCACAGCGAAAAGCGAACCTCCATGATCGACGTAGGATATCTTCAACGAGCACATATCGATCCATTTTCTTCAGAATCCTCTTGAAACTTTTGTTATGCAACCACGCCGCATAGCACCTCTCACACGAATCTGGCTGACCAGGTCGTTCGCGATGCACAATCTCATTCTGACAGTCGTGCGAAAACAGCATCACCCTACGCACACAAGACACCACATCATTATAACATAACCTCACAATTAAACCCCCAAGCACCACTCACTTGTCCGAGCGAAGATCCCGCACCACATTCACGCGATACGACCCCACATAGAACTTCGCAAACGCATGGACCAGCTCCATGTGCTCACGGTAGAAGGCGTCCGGCACGATGCCTGGACAGCGCCACCCAGTCGTAGGCAAGTGGACCAACTGAACAACCGAATTTGGCTCATTCGCCACTCTATCGTCTCTGGTCTCCACTGTCAACTCCTCCTCTTCTGCCTCGTCACTGCTAGCAACTCTGGGTCTCTTTGTGGCGCTATGCCGAGCCTGAATCTCCATCTCAATCTCGCGCCTGTGCTCCAGTCGTCTCCGCAGCTCCTCTGGCGTCTCTGTAGCCATCTCCTGGGCTCCTCTATGGGCCACCACGCGGCTCTTGTGCATCACCCACGCAGCCTCCTGGAATCTGCCGTTCATCTTGACCTTGAACCCCTTTGGGTCATTGGGTTTGCGTCCTCTACGCGTCCTACAGCACCGAAAACAGTGGAATATTGGCAAAAATGGACACTTTTAGGCCTAAAAAGACGCTAAAATGCTACGAACCGGTCGTAATGCTCCGCGCAAGTGCGACACAAGACCCACTCGCCGTTCTCCTCGTCCAATTCCTTGATCTCCGGGTCCTGGCGCACGCTCTCGGGCCACTCAGAGCGGCGGCGGCGAGCCTCATACGGCCCCAGCATGTCAACGCACGATGTCATTAACGCCACCCCTCGCGACAGTGTCAGATGGCTACACCCGTTGAAATCGATATGGATACATGTACATGTACAGGTGAAGTTGAAGTTTTGGTTCTCTATACTTTTTGGTTCTATCGGCTATTTGCCGGGCGTTTTACTCGTCTTCCGAGTCGAGGGGGCAGCAGCGAAGAGGGAGGTTGCGCTGTCTGCGATAAACCGGTTGTGGTCCTTTGTGTGCTTGATGAGAGCGCGCCACGCGCGACTCTGCTTGAGTAGGTTGGAGTTGCCAACGATCCACAGACTGCTCTTCGCGCGGGTAATGGCCACGTTCATGCGTCGTTCGTCAGCCCAGAAGGCGTCGAGGACGTCCTCCTCCTCGTCATTGCCGTGGCTCTTCCTCTTCTTTTTTCTGCGGCCGCCGTGGCTGGTGCGGACACACGAATAGATGATGATCTCCTTCTCTCGGCCTTGGAAGCCGTCCACGGTGTTCACCTCGATGCCGAGGGGGCGATCGAGCTCAGTTTCAAGCTTTCCGATCGCACCGCGCACCTCGTAGATCTGCTGCTTGTACGGCGCGATGACGCCAATGCGCTTCTTCCACTCGATGTGTGGGAACTTCTTGAGCAAACGCCGTAGGAGCTGCACCACAGTTTCGACCTCGCTCATGTTCCGAAGCGACGTGGACCCGCTCACTTGGCTTTGAGCTCCCTGTACATCCAAGAACAGCAACGGCTTGAACGCGCGGTCCCGGTGATAGTCCTGTGCAGTCCAGTTGCGCATGTTGTCATCCTGCACCAGCCGCCCGCCATAGAAGTGTGCTGACGGGAACTCGGCAATGTCGGGATGCATACGATACTGCTGCGTCAGCAGCAACACCGGTGACTTATTCTCTACTAGCCGTTGCTGCAGACTCCGGTCGTATCCCATCGACACAAGCTTCTTGGAGATAACTGTAGCCGGTAGCTGGCGGTGGTCACCAACAAGAACAACTCGATGCGGTCGGAACTTGAACGGGATAAGGGTACTTGCCTCCACAGCTTGAGCTGCTTCGTCAATGATTAGAGCATCAAAATCTTGCGCGAACTCGCACATCGCCACGGAGCCCGCTCCACTAAGCGTGCAGAACACAATCTGCGCGTTCTTGATGATCGCTTGGCGTGCCTGCTTCACTGTCGGGAACGTACTGCGGTGTTTCGTAACCAAACTCTCCAGAAGTACTTCTTCCACTTCGCGGGCGTACTTGCGCAGTTTCTTGCGATTCTTCTTACTCTCGCTAGCTTCTCGCGCTGCAGCAAAGCTTGATAACTGCTGGCTGCTCTCGGGGCGACCCACGCGAACGATACGTGGGCGATAGGATTCACCTTTCTCTCCGTTATAGAGTCCTTCACTCAGGACCCGGACGACTAGCTCATCCACGGCTGCGTTACTCGGTGCGCAAACAAGGACACGGATCGAGGTTTCAGCCACAGTTTTTGACACAGCCGAAGTTCGTGCGCTTTGAAGTGATGCACCCACACGAATACGGGCAGTGCCCTTTGCCTTCTGCAGTGTGGATATCCCAGCACCATCCAGTAAGGCAGAAAGAAGCCCCAAAATCGTCTTAGTTTTACCTGTTCCTGGCTGCAAAAGCACATAATAAACGTATCATGGGTCAGCTCATGTAAATTGCACCCATCTTACAAAGGCAGCGCAGCGTACCGGTCCCTGGATGATGACTCTGCTGTCCTCGCCTAGACACCCGAGAATTGCTTGCATCTGCGACTCATTGTAGTGCTTTTGCAGGTATTTCAGCAAGCGTGGAGAAAGTATCGAGGAAGATGCCGCAGATTTCTTGCGTGCCTCTGTTTTGGTCGAAGGCACTAACTGACCGCAAAGCAACGCCTGCTTGAGATCGTTGGGGAGGAACGATATTGACTTGATTGCCTGGAATTCACGTGCACTTGTGGTTGTGTTGTGCACTTGCTGCAGTGCCCAGCGCCAATTGGGCGCGCGCTGGTTTGAGAGACACAGCTCCGTCATCACACTGAAGTTCTCGACTGCATCATCACGGTCTCGCTTCTGAGCACGAATGAGCACGCAGATCTGACCACTATCCCCCGAGCCACCGTTCCCACCCTTACCTCCAGCACTGCTCTTCCCACCTACAGCGACGACTGAGTCGCACAGAACCACGCCAAAAACACACATCTCATAGTTCTTCCAGCGAGGTGAGCGTACCAAAACCAGATCACCACTCATAAAGTCCGACGAACTCTTCTTGCCGAGCGCAGAGGCATCAAAAGTGAGAATATAATCGTTGCTGTTGGACGTGTTTCCGGTAAATCCACTTTCTGAGAAGATAGCACCAAAGCTTAGACCCAACGACGACGCAGACGGCCCCTGAACTCCACAAGGAGATACTGAAGAGAGTGGCAATTGTCGCGTCGGTCCTGAACCTCCACCTTTTCTGTCTGTGGTGTTGCTTACCGATGCCACCAGCTCTTCCATAATACCCTCGAGCTGAACATCGCAATAGTCCTCGATGGATGAATGTTGAGCAGGCAGTTTCCCTCCAGCATATTGTTGGAGGTGTATCCTTTTCTGCTCGGATGCACGAACATTTCTCGGCGACATGTCCAACAAAAAATCGTAAAAGTCATCTAGAGCTGGCCAGAGTAAGGAGCTCTTGACACTGGGCGCTTTTTTGGCAGCGGTTAACGATGACGGGATTTTCCGTTTCTTGGTGGTCGTTTTTACTGGCAGTGAAGGTGACGACATCGAAGTTGGCGCAGAACTGGATTTGTGGAGACTGCCACTCACTCCACCATTTTTAACAGGGCTGCCTGACGCAGATGAGGTTTGTTTCTGGTTCGGCCGACGTGAATCACCCCCAGCAGCCTTTAGAGCAGCTTCCAATACATTGCCGTTTGATGCTTCATCAGAATCACTTGCTTCCTCCTCTTCGCTTTCCGACTCGGAATCGGATTCTGACTCTGACGACGATGAGGCAATTACCTCCCGTCGTTTCACACGATTCACGACCACGGCTTCGTCATCATCATCCTCGTCATCCTCAGTATTGCTGGGAGCAGTAGTCCGCTCAAGAATCTCACTGTTCGCTGGCGTGGGAGGTTTGAATGAGTCGTCAAGCTCGTCAACGACTGACAAATTGGCGACAGTTGGGATCGATGCTGTCGACGGAGTGTCGGCTTCTTTTCCCGATGACATAGTATTGCTATAAAGTACAGCATCGCCAGCTTCGTCTTCAAAGGCTTCAGGGTCGTCCTCATGGCGGACCTTGTACTCATTGTAGTTTCCACTGTCGATAGTCGACGTTCGTGGAGCAGCTCCATTTTCTTCCGTGACTGCCTCGTCGTCTTCTCCGTCCTCCTCCATCTCATTACCTTCTTCGTCAACATCAGACATATCGGCATCCGATACGTCACCATCATCGCTTCCAGTTGGATCAGTTGGAAAATGCTCAGCAGTGTCCTCATTCACATACAACCGTTCTCTCACCGGTGATGCGGTTACTACCGGTTCCGTAGTTGAGCGACTATCTTCGCGACTGGGCGTACACTGAGTAAACGATGGCGTAGTTGGCGCGTCCGCAGTTGGCAGCTCTGAAGAATCCTGCGTGGGTAGCAGTTTCGTGACGAGCACTCTCTTGTCCTCGATGTTGTCATCGTGTTCACGAGGCTCGCCTTCTTCGTAGTTACAAGCAGATGCATCTGCTTCGTTTCGTTGCTCTGAATGGGTACCAACGCTTGCACTTGAATGCTTCTCTCTGGTACGCCCCTGCTGCTGGTCATCTCCTAAGGAAGACCCAGTTTGCTTCCTTTTCTGACTGCTGCCGCACCTCGCTAAGTCAAGGTATCGAGCGGTAGGAACAACGGCTGAGGTCTCCGATGGGGTTGCCCTCGGTGATGCTGCTAGGTCAGTCTTGGCCTCAGGAGAACTGGAGTTTTGCTGCCTATGAACGGCGGCCTCTTTCTGCGTCGGCGACGTAGCAGCAGCTTGAAGGAGTTCGTTGGACCGCCTGAGCAGTTCATTTTCTCGTTTCAAACGTTCCATCTCCTCCAAAACGTCAGGAGCCACCACTATAGCCGGCACTGCTTGCTCTGTTTGCGTCGGCTGCTGCGATTGAATTGCATTAGAAACCTCTGTGGGTTGCGCGTGCGTCTGCAGTTCTACAGGTGGCGACTTTACTGGGACCGGGGAGGCGACCGGCGCTTGTGCGCTCACTGAGGCTAGCGTGTTATTAGCAGCCACAGTCTCACTCGAAGGTGGCTGCCGTGGAGGCGCCAGCTTCCGCTCCACTTCTTCCAGAGCCATAGCAAACATAAGGTCTTCTTCCATGTCGTCAACAATGAACTCGTTGTGCCCTGGACTAGACGGTGGCTCAATAGTGGCTGACACAGGAGCTGCACTCACCGGAATTGGGCTAACGTGCAGTGCACTCGATGTGCCTGCATGAGTGGTCAGGTCTTGGGTAGCAGGTGCTGGTTGGGCCACATTGGGTACCACCGAAGGCTTGACCGGCGACTGCTTTTGCCCGACACTAGCAAATGTCATTGGAGCTGTAGTGACATCCACAGGAGCAGGAATTGCTGCAATAGGAGCGGACACAGGAACTGCCACAACAGGAGCAGGAGCAGCAGCGGCTGTGGGCTTTGCCTCTCGATGCAGCGTCTGGATGCGCGACTCCACGCGCTCCTTCTGCTCACGCTCCAGCTGCAGCTTCACCTCGGCCAGCGTCATCTTCGACGCAGCCCGCGTCGTCCTCCTCACCGGCGTCGCCTTCTTTGCTGCAGCCGTCGTCTTCTTCGTCGTCGCTGTTGCTTTCTTCACTGGCGCCGTCTTCTTTGCAGCTGCAGGCGCCGCCTTGGCCTTGGCCTTGGCTCTGGCCCTCGTGAGCTTGACGTCCTCCGTGATGTCCTCCACCTGCGCCGGGCCTGCAGCGGCGACAGTGACGTCGGCCAGCCGCTTCTTGAACTCGCGCATGCCCACCTCCACGCTCACGAACTCGCTCTTGTCGCGGCGTGGCTTCTTGCGCAGCGTAGCACCGGCCACCGCCTTGCGCTTCTTGGCCGCGTCCATCAGCGGTTGTAGTGATCTATTGCTGCGCGTGACGCATTTCAGCCAACCACCGCCGTTCACATCGTTTATTTTCCATCAATCCTGCTCCTGTAAAATGTATCCATCTCTGATTGGTGAAGCCATGTCCTTTTAAGCGCAGCGCGCTTAGTGAGCACCCTTGAGTATAGTAAAACCCTGTCAACCGCCACATTTAAGCGCGCGCTGCAGATCCGGGGCGTGGCCTGCGGCCCGCCAGTCTTTTCAGGCGCCCGCCTCTCAGTCAGGAAGGAATCCTAGTCGAAGCAGCAAGCAGCATGTCCGAGGTCGAGAAGAAGGAGGAGACGACGCCCAAGGTGGAGGCCGAGGAGGCCGACGCCGCCAAGGACCCGGAGTCCGAGGAGCCGCAGGCCTACTTCGAGCCCGTGGTGAAGCTCGACGAGGTGGAGGTCACGACCGGCGAGGAGGAGGAGGAGGTCGTCTTCAAGCAGCGCGCCAAGGCCTTCTGCTACCGCGAGTCGCTGCTGGACAAGGGCACGGGCAAGAAGTCGTGGTGCGAGCGCGGCGTGGGCGACGTGCGCTTCCTCAAGCACAAGGAGCACCAGAAGGTGCGCATGCTCATGCGCCAGGAGAAGACGCACAAGATCCTGATCAACCACCTGGTCGAGTCGCGCACGGAGCTCACGCCCAACATGGGCAGCGACCGCGCCTGGGTCTTTAGCTGCTACGACTTCGCCGAGGGCGTCGTGGAGACGCAGGTCTTCGCGCTGCGCTTCGGCAACGCCGAGAACGCGCAGAAGTTTAAGGACGCGCACGACGCCGCCAAGGCCAACAACAAGAAGCTCGAGGAGGGCGCCGACGCCGCCGACACCTCGGCGGGTGACGACGCGGCCAAGGCGCTCGAGGCGCTGGACGTCAAGAAGGAGGAATAGACACGACGGTCGAGTTTAAGCAGGGGCAGGACAGGACGAGCACGGACTTGTACCGGTTTCCGACGGTGGGATACCGGTTTTACCTGCTGAGGTCGGTTCTTAATCAGTTTTTTTTCATTTACTACACTTTTCAGACCATATACGTTCCTCGTCGTGTTCGCGTTTCTATCTTCTGTAGCGTGTTGGTGTTGGATTATGGCAGGAGGCGGTCGATGGAGCCATCGGTGACGTTGGCGCAGCTGACGGCGGTGGTGGGCGGCGCCGAGCGGTTGTAGACTGACACGCCTACGATGATGAGCGAGAAGCCCACGAAGTAGAGACTGCTGAGCTCCTCGTTGAAGAGGTACTTGGCTGCGACGACGGCGAAGAAGTCGGACGTGAGCAGCGACAAGTTGAAGACGGCGGCGTCGCCCGTGGTGAGGAATATCTGCACGGTGTCGGGGGTTAAATCTCAAGAGATGACAATGGGAGAGCACGTGCAGTGCGTACGCACCGACGTCGAAGTGTACATGATGAACAGTGTGACGATGTAGCCGAGCAGACATAGCGCACTGGGCCAAGTCCTGATTAGCCGATCATCAAGCACGTCGTTAGTGAGGTTGGCGCACCATCCGACCTTCGACTACTGCAATTGTCGTACCAGTCCACAGCACGGACGACGTCTCCTTCAAAGTACGCAGCCTGCAGTGAGCTAATGAGGAAGCCGAACACGCCGACCAAGCCGAGAAACTCCTTCTGCAGCAACATACCAGTTAGTACAATCCGCAAGGCGTCCTCACAACCCACACAGCATCCAGCTACGTACGCGGCGGTTCTCCTTCTTGACTAGATACTCCTGTCCGACATTCGAGCAGGCGTAGACAGCGCTGCCAAACAGACAGAGGAAGTCTCCGTACAATGCAGAGACGTCCCATGAGGCCTTCAGCATTGTCTCCTGGTCTCGAATCACGTCCGAAATCACCAGCACACTGATCCCAACGAGGCAAAACAGCACCGCCACGAAGTGCGAGCGCGTGTACTTGGCTCTCAGGAACACGCTCGACAGCAACATGACCACTGGGATAGTAAAGCAGTCCAGCAGCATGACGCTCGAGATCGAAGTGTACTTATACGCGCAGACCACCAGAAAGTTCCCCTCCACATCCGCGAAAGCCAGAATCAGATACTGCCACCACGGAATCTCCAATTTGTAGCCCCGTTGGCGGCGGAACCGCATGATGGGGTCCACCAAGTACACGCATAGCAGCAGATAGTTGCCGGCACTCTGCGTCACTGGGATTTGGATCTGCAGTGCATAATGTCATAAGTCTTGCTATCCGCTGGACTCGTCGCCAATGTATCAAGTTGATACTATCAACGTTGAATATCTCGACCAATACGCACCTGGAAGGAGCCGTTCAATAGCTGGGAGAACACGCCCGTGCAGGCGATGAGAACCGAGATGAACTGGCCCAGGATCAGCACTCGGTTTCTCTCATACACGGCGGAGCACGAGGTGCCCATGCCATTGGGCACCATTGGTTTTTGTGTTGGTGGAATTGTCAATTTACCACTGTCAACTTAGCATTTCCACATACCACAGGTACACAAAAACCAACTTAAAAGTCGACAAAAACAGACTGCAAAATGACATTGGTTTTAAGAATAATTTTCGAATTAAACGGATTAAACCGTTTTTGTTTTGCGGGGTTTAAGCAATAAAATCCGAATATGCCATCCATAAAAAGTACTGATACACTGATGAGCCCAAATAACATAAATCACATAGGAAAAAGGCCCTAAACCCGGTGTTAGGTGTCCTAAACCCGGGGTTAGGTGTCCGACACCCGGTGTTAGGTGTCCTAAACACAGGGGGTAGGGCCCCTTCCTATGTTATTTATGTTATTTGGGCTTATCAGTACATCAGTACTTTTTAGCGCACCTTCGGGGAACATTGATACATGTTCAGGAAACATTCGCGGGAGCATCGTGGTCCAAGTTCGAGCCTCACGCCGACGGCCATGTTCGCGTCCCGAGTATCGCCTGCGCTGCGCCGCGTGGCCCGCGTGGCCACTGGCCGGCCATCGCCTCAGCTTTCATCGGTGTATGCGCCTCACTGCGGCGCACCCGGCTTGCTGGTCGGCCGCGGCTTCTCGCAGGTGACTTTCACGTTCGTGGATGGTGAGGGCGAGAGCACGCGCGTGGCGGCCGAGGAGGGCCAGACGCTGCTGGACGTGGCCCACGAGAACGACGTGGAGCTGGAGGGCGCGTGCGGCGGGGAACTGGCCTGCTCCACGTGCCACCTGGTGTTTGAGAAGCGCATCTTCGACGGCCTGCCGGAGATCAGCGAGGAGGAGGAGGACATGCTGGACCTGGCCTGGGGACTCACGGACACGTCCCGGCTGGGCTGCCAGATCACCGTGACCAAGGAGATGGAGGGCATGACAGTGCGCATCCCGGACGAGGCCGACAACCTCATGTAGAGCGGGCCAAATAGAGGACAACCTACTGCTGCTTTAGACAACCAACCAGCCACAGTACGGCGTCCAATTTCAACGCAACTTTGTTTTTTCCCCCAATATTCTTGTTATGTGGCCAGGTTGGTCACGGTTGGTGGACTTGGGTCATTTGGCTTTCCAGGTCCTGCATGAGTCTGGCCAGTCGGTCCTGTTGCTGGATCATGCCGCTGATCTTGGTTTGAATCTTCTCGAGTTCGCTCTCGGCCGTCTGCGAGCGGAAGGACCCGGAAAAGTCGGCGTTGAGCTGCGAGATGCGAGTCAGTGTGGTGGCCGGCGTGGGGGTCGCGAGTTGCTTGGCAGTCTTGTCATCGATCGATGCGGACGCGGCCATTTTCTCGAGTGCGGACAGCGAAGTCTCAGTCGAGGAGCTCGTCGTCGTGCTCAGTCTCTTGGGGGTCTTTTTCGATCGTCTCTCCACGATGCGAGCGATCCGCTCCTTCATGGTCGGGTAGTGGGCCAGAGCGATGAGGAACTTCTCCCGCGTGAGCATGCGTAGCTCGCAGAAGCACAAGGTGCGGACGGTGGCCGTTCGCAGACAGTTCTGGTTCAGGATGGCCATCTCGCCGAAGTACTGCTTCTGACCCAGTAGTCCGAGCTGAACGCCAGCCTTGACGATCTCCACGACGCCGCGGAAGATGAAGAACATCTCCTCGCCGATTTCGCCTTCCAAGATCACCTCTTCAAGCGGCGGGAAGCACACCATGCGCATGCTCAGCGCCAGCTCCATGAGGAAGTTGTGATCTGCGCCGGCGAAGAAGGGCATTTTATTCAGCACGCTGTCGTTGATAGCGAACGCGATCTTGGACCGCAACAGAGCCGACAGCTCGGCGAGTATCTTGCCTTCGTTGACCAGTTTGGACTCGGCCGAGATGCGAGCGTTGAAGTAGAACTCGCGGATTTCATAGCGTAACTGCATTGGCAGCTCGCGAGCATCCATGTAGTCGTTGAGCTCGTCCATCCGAAGCTGGAAGCGGCTGTCCGGCCCGTTAAGGTTGGTCACCATGGCCACGACATTGGTGATGCCGTACGCGAATATCCACGCGCCGATGATCATCGCGATAATGGCGAAGATACGCTCGTGCGTCGTTGTCGGGTGGACGTCGCCGTAGCCTACTGTCGTCCTGTGCGAACCAGATTATTAAGAATTTGACTTTGTGTGACTACAGATATTCAGCCCCAAAGTGTACGTACATGGTCATGATTGCCCAGTAGAAGGATGTCACGTACTTGTCGTACATACCCTTATCTTCAAGGTCCATCGCGGCGACCCAGCCGTCGTCTTGGTCATAACTTATAAGGAAGAAAAAACAGCTACAACAATGCATGTCAGTCAGCACAAGACCGACTGGAGGTGCGATCTAAGCGGATAAAACTATACCTGAGCCAGTGTGACGTAAAACAAACCAGCATGCAGAATTTGAAGATGCTGCTCACTGTGGACCGAAGAAGAAGAGCGTAGTCCAGCCTGTCCAGGGGGAGGGAATGCATTCAGGTTAAAGCGTCGGTGAGATCATAACTCGTCAACCAATATCCAGATAAGGCACGAGCTCACCTGTTGAGAATTCGCGTGATGGTCAACATTCGAACGAGCCGAAAGAGACGGAAGAGGCGAAATAGTCGGGCTAGCTGGGGGATGCGGAAGTACGATCCCTGAATATAATACAGCGGGAAAGCCGAGATGAAGTCCAGCAGGAACCACGACTTCAAGTACTTTTTGGCAATCTTCACGAGCTTCACTTGGATCTGACCGTGCTCTTCATACGCAGAGGCGAAATTGACCAACTGCCCATGACAAACTGTTAGTGTGAAAACAACTTTAATACTCTGAAAAGTGACTTACGATGTCTGCGATGAAGAAGCAGTCGATTACTCTCTGGATGTATTCGATCGCCGAAATCGTTTCTGCCACGGAAGCTCCGAACGACAACTGGAACTGCATGAACGCCGACACCAGTTAGTTCTGTACTTGCACTTCAGCGCAAACTACTTAAACGAAAACTCACGGGGATGCTGACCGAGTTGTCTGATAGTGAATTCACACACACACACACACGTGATACTATTCAGGAGCGAGCCCTTTTGAAACGAAGCAGTCAAACAACGTACAGCAGATGAGCGTGACGGAGAGGACGTCCCACCGCACACGGAACTTGCTGTTCGGCGAGATGATGTACTTGGGCATGGCCAACTCGTTGATTTTCTGCTTCTTCTTGTTGATGATGAGCTCGTTCTTAGACACGGTCTCCACAAAGTCCAGCGCCTCGGCTGCACCGAAACCTCGTTAGACGCCACCCTCGTCTCGGTCAAGCTTTCAACGCACCTGGCGTGAGTTCGTCCATGTCGCGCTCCAGTCGTTGGTCCTGGAACTCGCTGATCTTGCCGTCCGTAGGCTTCACCACCGCCACTTTGGCTCGATTCTTCACCTTGTGGATCATGTCCCGCATCGTCACGAGCTGCATCAAGCTCGACTGTGTCAGTTGGTCGTGCAAGGTCATTCGACGCGGCTTGGGTGGCAAGGGCGGGAGGCGAGCTGCCGCCTTTGCGCGCAGCTCGTTCTGGGCCAGCCGCATCTCCTCGATGGGCGAGAGGCCCGTCATGTGGGCCCGCTCGGCCTGCCGAGCCATGAACGGCGACTGCGGCATGCTGGCGATCCTCGACACTTCCGGCCCCTTCTTGGGGCTCTCGGGCTTCGGCTTGCTGCCCCACATCGTCAACAACTACTGGGGAACTAGTAGCTAGCAGACTCGGGGAACGGTTTTCAGTCGTTTCCAAGTAGGGCCCTAAGCTTAGGTGAAGACATTTGGTAGACGGACGCCATGCCACCGCGACGAGACCCCCGCTACTCGACCGGATCCATCGAGGCCATGGAGGGCGTTGGGAAGCTCGGGTTCTTCAAGCTTCTCCACCGCGTCGTCGTGTTCGCCATCGCGCTCTGGTACATGGTCATCTCGGCCAAGGCGTTTCTGGCCGCGATCACGTTGCTGCGTGGCTTGGAGACCAAGGACTTGGGGGTCACCGTGCACGAGTCCACACTCATTGCAGACTACGCGGGGACAGCAACCATCAGTGAGAGTCCGCTGGTGCAGACTGTGTTGAAGGGGTCGACCGACCTGCGAGACGACACCATCTACCTCGTGACCGACACAAACCACTCGTTCACGGAGTGCACCGGCGTGGAATTCTACGACGGCACCGTGTACGGCAACGACTTCACGCGGTTCCTCTTCACGTCATTGCAGAAGCGCGCAGCGGACGACCTCGCGTACCTGTCGGAGCTCGAGTTGATCGCACCCGTCGTCGACTGCACCTTCGACCTGTTGATCTCTGTCGACGTGGCCTTGACCCAACTTCGCATGTACTTCCTGGTGCGTCAACAGAGCAACACCAGCGAGACGATGATGCTCTCGGCTTTAGTCTCCACGCAGGATTTCCAAGTGGACCAGCAGTACCAGAGCGGCGCTGCGCTCTTGGTCACCATCGCACCTATCGCCGACATGCGCGCGACCGAAGTGAACCACTCGTTCGCCATGGCCTTCAACTATCCGTACGAGTCCGAGCCGCACTTCACTAGTGCGGAGCTGCTCGGTGTTGCGTCGGATAACTTTTGGGTCTTCAAGAGTCTGTCTGGAGTTGGCAGCATCGACCCTGCTAGGGAGGTGCGTACAGCATATCGCACGGGCGGCTACATCGATGACCCCATCGCCCAATCCAACATTGAGATCGTGAACTGGAACTTACCGAGTGATCCTGCGACCGAGCTGAGGAACTGGGAGTGGCATTCGGTCGCTTCACTGCACGATTCGTGGGCCTGGACGCACATCATCCACGGCATCTTCCTCTTCGTCGTGCAGTTCGACCTCCTGGTGCTCGTGTTTGTGATCTACCAGCGAGTCCGAAACGGACACTTCTGGGTGGGCGACGCGTTCGCTACCATCTCCAACTCGCTGCTTTATCGCGGCGTGGTCATCTTCGTGTCCAACCACTTCAACGGCTACTGGACGCTCACCGAGATGTGTCTCGCTATCGGCAATGAACTCGGGAACCGTCCGTATATCCACTACAGACCCGAGTTGGCGCACGCCGATCTGCTCACCTTCTTCATGAACGTGACCAGCGTGCTCAGCTACCTCTTTCGCGAGAGGATCGACCCCGTGTTAGCGTTTGCTGCCTTTGAGCTTGGATTCACCTACCGCGTCGAGCTGGTCGAAGGTTTACCTGCCCTCCGGAAGATCGTCGTAGACTACGCCGAGACTGACTACTGGCTCGGCCTGATCAACGTGAGTCCGTTCCTGGCGAGGCTTTCTCCGATGAAGTTCTGGACGATTCACCCGGTCACCGTCGACCGCAAGGTTGTCGTCACCGCCACCGTGATCTGCATCTTCAGTCCAATGGTCTATCTGGTTGCGTACATGATCGTCCGGAAGCTCTTCCGCTACTTTCAGCGCAACCGCGCGGCCAAGCACCGCCGAGCCAGTCGCTACAATGCGGATGCGCATGCTGCACTGGGTGATGAAGCGCACTTGACGTCCTTCGAGACGGCCACGGGGTCTGCTTTGAGCAAGCGCTACGGGGTGATCTCAGGCTACGACAACTACGTGTATCGAGATAGCAAGCGCTACGCCTCGATCGACGCGGTCTACGGCAACGGGTACATCGTCGCGAACCGCAGATTCCTCATCGCGACGGAAGATATCCTGTCGCTTTTGATCATGAAGATGACCAAGGTTCGCTTCACTAACCTCTACGTGTACACGATCCTGGACGACGGAGGCGTGAACCAAACCGCGCAGCTCGTGTACCCGCAAACCATCCCGTGGTCCGATTTACTGCAGATAGATGTCATGAAACTTGGCTGAGTGAACGAACGATAACTTGGCTAGAAAAACACGTTTTCATTCTAATACATTAGTGAGAGGAAGCAGGCGACGCCGGCCTTGATCCAGTAGTCCTGATCCGCAAACTGTAGCTGCAAATTCGTCTCCGATACCAGCGAGTTCCGGAAAATTGTTCGTTTGTCGGACGGAATCTCGATCCAGAAGACGAAGTTGGTCGAGTGGCCTGTGGTTGACAGCGTTCCTGTCCGTGTGAGGATCTTGTAGACCGGACAGCGATAGATCCCGCTCTGTGGGGCTTGTCGGTCTTGCGTGGGCAGCAAGTGCACCATGGGCATTCGAGCGAACAGCTCCTTTGGCAGTGGGTCCACGAGCGAGTGCGCTGTCTTATCCCAGCGCGCTCCTTCTAGGAAGAGCCCCGTCATGTAGCACCCGCCCTTGGACGGCTTGTACTTGATCCCATCCGCTGCTTGGTCTTGCATGAGGAAGTCGAACGACAGCGAGTCGATGGCCAGTCCAAACTGACGCGCGTGGTTCTGGAGGATGCCTGTGAGAAAACCCTGAGGGAAGAAGAACCCGGACAACCAAAAGACCGGCGGAATTCCGTCGGCTACCCACGTCGTGAGGAAGCGCAGACGCTCGAGCAGATCATCCACCCAGCCGCCAAGAGCTTTGAGGGACGGATACGCCTTCTTCTCCCATTGCGGTGGCACCTTCTGGTTAAACAAACAGGTCGCCATCGCTTCGAGCTCCGGGGACATGACAATGAGGCCACGCAGCGCACGCTGCAAACTTGGCAGAGACACTTGAAGGACTCGAAGCAGTGCGTTGTAGCGCTGCACCTCCTGCACCAGCACCGTGTTCATCGATTCCTCGTACATGACGGGATATCGCAGGCTGATGTGTTCAACCTCGAACAGCGGAGGTAGTCGATCGATGATGGCTTGGGCCTGTTGCTCGATGAGACTTTCGCGTGACTGCCCGCCAGCCCCCGCGGCTGCACGCGGCTGCAGTGCCAGGATAATATCAAACGTGTGGAAGGTTTCAGCCAGCGCACACGTGATGTTGGCGTTGTCGTGCATTCCGAAGACCTCAGGCTCCGGATTCAGTGGCAACTCGTCGATGTAACTCAAGTAGCTTGCGAGCGGGTCGTCCGGGTCCGCTGTGAGCGAGAAGTACGAGCCACTGGACGAGAACTTGTAGCCGTCTTCCAGGATCTGCGGGTTGAAGAAGCCCTCGAGGATCACATCGATCGTCCGCATATCCTTGTCGTCCGTCACGCGGCCTCCGTAGTTGACCACAGACGTCATGACGCACAGCACCTTGTACGGCACCTCATCGTAGAAGTCCAGGAACATCTCGAGCTGAGCTCGACTGATGTCGTAGTCCGTGTCGTTAAAGGCGTACGGGATGTTCCAGCCCAGCGGCCCGAAGCGCTTGCGCTCAATCACAACCGCGTGGAAGAAGCTCAGCCCGAAGAGAAGCTTGCGGAAGTGATCGGGCTTGGACGTAGCGTCCAGAGCGTCGTTCGTAACCTTGATGTAGGAGTTCCTCAAGTTGGCGCGGATGCCTTTCGGTGGCTCCTTCGTCATCTTCACACCGTTCTGAAGCACCGAAGTCGGGAACGCTGTACTGGGCTTGCTAGTGAGCCACAGCCGGAAGTCGCGGTGCGTTGCATCAGGGTTCAACTCGTCACAGATCCGCTCGAGCTGCGGCATCCAACTAATGGCCAGGTGGCAGTTCTGCAGCAGCACCCACTTGCCGCTGGTCACGGCTTCCTCGATCATCTTGGAGGCCAGCGGTCCTTGGCCTTGGCCCAACGAAATCGAGTTGAGCTTCCGGTTCATCTTCATGGTTTCCGCGAACACAAGCAGCTCCTTGGCCGGGTCGGACCCAGTGGACAAGACGAAGATGATAGGCGTGATCACCGTCGAGTCTGCGAACGAGCCTGCCAGGTCGAACGGCGGCGGCTCAATGAATCGCCGACCGATATGCTCCGCCACGAAGTTCTGCATGGCCTCCGTCATTCGGTCGGGCCGAATGCAGCGCAGCACGCAGAGCTTCTGGAACGAATTGAGTGTCAGGTCTAGCGCCAACGGTAGGCGCTCAACCTGCGGGTCGGCCGAATCGAAGATCTTTCTCCACTGCGGTGTGTTGGTGGCCATCGACGTGGCCAGCGTCTCAAAGGCTGGCAACGACGACAGCGCACACACTTCTCGCCATGTCCGGTCTTCAATCCAATTCGTATCCGGGTTGGGTGCCTCGATCGAGCTAGCGGTTGACCCGGAGATTAGGAAGCGCCACTCGAGTAGATCGATCCGTCTCGAGCCCATGAGCAGCTTGATCGTGAGCAAAAAGGAGAACAACAGCTTGTGCTCTTCAAAGAGAGACCTGCAGATGTTCCTGTAGAGCGAGTACGTGGCGGAATCGTTCAGGTGGGCCAGCCTCATCTCAAGTTGATCGCTCTCCGTGGCGCTGTGGATGCTCTTGATGAAGAGAGAGACGAACCACGGCAGCGAGTACTGGTACATGGGGTCAACGAGCGACAAGTCTGCAATGCAGAAGAAGAGCAAGGACGCACGGAAGGCCACACCACGATAGCGCTCGCGGGACTCGTCGATGGCTTTCTCCGTGATTTCCGCCTCGGCCATCTTCTCGTTGATGTCTTCCGACGTCACCTTCGCCTTCCCGAGTGTGTCGATCAGCTCGGTATCGTCGAGAATATTCCCCTTGGAGTTGGCCAGCATGTACAGAATTTTGTTCTCAATCTCCACGAGCTCCGCTTTCATGCGGGCGTTGGCCACCACGAGCGAGTTTTTCTTCTCCGCCAGCTCAGGCATCTCCTCCTGCACTACAACCCCCAACGCCTGGTCTTCCAGGCCTTTAGGCGTGATGGTAAAGTTGAGTAAAGTCACTTTGACCGACGTCTCCGGGGGGTAGTGCGGGTTGGGCAGCTTCGTCGTCATGTAGAAGCGGAAGGCCGGATTGTACGGCACTGTTGAGTCGCCAAGCTTCATGACAACTTGGCCGCCCTGGCGGAATTTGTTCTGGAGTAGCACGGGCTCCAGCGTTGCGTCTAAACTCTCCCCAACATTCTCCAGTAAGATCCACTTACCAAAGCGAATGCCGTTCTCCAGCGTCTTCAAGAACCCCTTGTCGGTCAACTTGACCACATCCAGACCGTTTTCCGATGAATCCTTGCCCAAGTTCTTGATAAATCGGTTGGCCTGGCCCTGCGGGTCAATGAGCAGCGACCATCGCCTTGCTCGAGCCATGATCAGGCCATTCTGCACCGACAAGTTGTCCGACGGTAGTCCCGCGATCTGCCACCCACGCACTTTCACTGGGTCGGCCAGCGTAGTGATGATGTTGCAGCCTCGTGTGTGCGGGAGCTGCAGCTTCTCCAATGCGGAGTACCAAGTGGACACACAAGACTCGCGGAACTCACTGGTGAAGGTGCCCAGGTAGCTGATTGTGGCCGCAGAGATCACCACGTCGCCCACCAAGTTGGTGTAGTCCAGATTCAACTGGCGGATCGTAGCAGCCCATCGACTCTCCTCGCCACCAAGCAGCCCGATGAGCTTCAGAGCCGACTCGAGACGGATCTCACACTGACGCACGTCCCGCACTAGCTGGTCCTTCTTGTCCACGGCATTGTTGTAGTTCCGTTCAAGTTCAGCCAGCCGCTCGACGACGGCTTGGAGTCGCGCCTTGGCGTCTGCCAGCACGCGCATCGTGACGTCCAATTCGGCCTGCGCTGTAGCGAGGACGAGCTTCTTGGGCTCGACCATCTTGGCGACGTTGTGGTACGTGTGCATTGCACGCACCCACATGCAGATCGCCTCGCAGGCCACACTGGCCTTCCTCACTGCCGCGGGGGAGAACTCCTCCATCTCGATGTACCGGTCCAGCTCCTGGATGATCTTGTCGCCGATGTTGTCTTTGTCGAACTTAAGCATGTCCTCCATGAGCTTCTTGGCGTTCCCCAGGATGGTCTTCTGTGCGCTTTCCCAGTAGTCTTTGACCTTCTGTCCAGCCTTGTCGGGGTCCGCCTTCATCGCCGGCTTGATGCCGAAGATGATGCATGCAGCCTCCATGGTCAGTTTGACACCGTGCGGCGGGTTTTTGAGCGCCTTGACCTCATCGATATCGGACTTCTTGAGCCTATTCAGACACTGCACGGCAGCTTCAAGAGCAGGCAGCGCCTCGTCCAGATCTCGCTGCGCATCGTCGGCGATCTCCTTGGTCTCTGCGGCCTTTTTGTTGGCGATCTGCTCCTCCTTCTCGACGACGGCTTTGGTCTCGTCGGCGTCTTTCTTGTCGAGCGTGATCTGCTTCATCATCTCTTCCACTTCGATCTGCGTCTTCTCCAGCTGCGGCTTGAGCGCTACGAGCTGTTCCTGCATCCCCGCGACCTGCTCCTTCGTAGCGATGATTTTGTCGACACCATTCTGCAGACGAGAGCGTTTGGACTGCACCTCGTCACGCTTCAGCAGCAACACGGTCTTGAACGTGTGCAGCAGCTCGAGGTAGCTCGTGGGGGTCACGTAGTTGTATCTCCGCAGCTTCTCAAAGAACTCGACAGACTCGCGCTCCACGCTCTGGTGGACGGTCTGGAAGATGCTAACAACGGCCTTCGCCGCGGCAGCTTTGGCGGCCTTGGTCTCCTGTGATTCCTCTTCCCCAGCAGGTGTCGTCAGCTCTCCTGATAGCTGGAAGTCTCCAGAGGATAAGGCACTGGCTGCCACGGACTGCAGCGCCTCCGCTGGCCACTCGCTGAACCAGTCGATCGTGCAGCAGTTCACTAGCGATGGGAACATCCGAATGCGGTCTCGGAACAGACTTCCCAGCGGACTCATGCACAGCACAAGATGCAGGTTCTGACGTACCAGTAGGATGTACTGAGCGAACGTGTTGAGCTTGGTCGGAGGGATCCTCTTCTTCACGCAGTAGGGGCGACAGTGCTGGCTGATTTGGTCCAGGTCTTCTGCTGCGTACAGGTTCGGGACGTCTCCCGAGTTGAGCACGTTGTTGATGTCTTCGAGCATCGCCTCGTGCACGATCTGCACGTCCGAGAAGAGGAAGACAAGGGGCTTCTCATCGATCCCTGCCTTCATGAGGCATTTCTTGAGATCGTCTCGCCACTCCGCCACTCCATAGCCCTTAGAAATCTCGATCTGGGTGCACGAATACTCCGCCATGTACGCAGCCAACCGAGTCAGCGACTGTCGACCGCTGCCACCCACACCAAGTAACAAGGCGTTGCCCTGCGGCTGCCGAATCACGCGAGCGATACGTGAGACGTGCTCAATGGCGTTCATGAACAGCACGAGGTTCATCGGAGCGCTGCTTTCGGCGTTGTAGTCGTTCAGGTATTCCTCCACCTGAGCTTGCAGCTTCTCGACGTCAGAAATCTCCTCGTAGATCTTCGGGTCTGCACCGGGTACCATGTAGTCACCGTAGAACAGTGTGGGCGTCGGGTGCACGAGATCCCAGGCCGCTTTCTTCGCAGCAGCGGAAGCTGTCGACGCCTCCGATACCCCCAGCGACTCACCAAAGACTGTCGTCACCTGAGTCTGAAGCAGGTCGATGAACCACTGATGGTCGCTCGGTGTCGTGAAGCGGTCCTTGAACACGCGCATGTTTTCATGGATCCACAGCCGCAGCATTTGCTCGAGCTTGGCAATGCGCTTCGAGTCGCCCATGAGTACACCCTGGAAAACTTTGGCGAGGTCTCGCAAGTTGAAAGTATAGTGCGACTTGGCCGGCGTGGGGAGAAGCTCCGCGATCACCGTGTTGTAGATGACGATGGATGCTTGCACGAGCTTCTTCGCGATCTGCGGAGGCCGGATCTCCTCGGAGAAGCGGCTGAAGAAGTTGCCCACGATCGTCTCGAAGACAATGGCCTTGCTCTCGTTGGACATTTCAGTGTAGCCCACGATGTTGAAATGGCGGACGAAGCGCTGAGTGATCGGGTTGCGGCCACCTCCGGGCGGACCCATGGAGCACACGAACACGACGTCGATGATCGTGCGGAACGTGAGCAGTTTGCGGTCGTACCAACCTCCTTGGTCGAACCACTGGCGTAAGATTTCAATGGGCGGTTGGGCGAAGTACTCCTCCTGCTTGGGCATGTTGAGATCGTCCACGTAGATGATGAACTTCTTGCCGGCGGTGGGGCCGAAGACGCCTTTCCTCCGCTTCTCCATCTTGGAGTCGATGAAGTCCTGCGTCTGGTTGGCACTGCTCTGAGCGGAGAAGGCCATGTTCAATGGGATGAACTTGTCCGGGTTGGACTTCTCCAGGAACTGGTTCACGTTGATCGTCTTCCCCGTCCCAGTGGGTCCGACGATGAGCATGTGCACGCCCAGGGGCAGCGTCAAGTTCATCAAGAAGGTCGAACGAACCGAGTCACTGGTAGGTACCACCAACTCCGAGAACGAAGCCGACGCGTCGATGGTGAACGTGGGGATTGTCTGCAGCCACGGCACCCAAGTCTCCTTGGTCAGGTCGAACGAGTAATCGTACACTTGTCCTGCGGCTGGGAAGGGCTTCTTGACGTTGTTACCGAGGATTTCTTCGCGGAGGTAGACGTCAAAGCGATCACGGCCTGCGTCGTTGCCAGTCGCACCAACGGACCAAAGGAGCGAGAAGAGGAAGAGGCTTTCGACGTTCCTCAGGTAGAACGCTACTCGCTCGAGCTTGGCCTCTTTCTTCTCGTCTCCTTGCAACGGGAAGAAGAAGCAGTCGAGCAAGCGCAACAAACTCTGCACCAGGTTTGACGGGATCTGAGGCAGCCACTCCTTGACGTAGCTGGTGACGAACTGCAGCGCTGGACGCAGGTAGACGTCGAGCAAATGATGCAGCTGTAAGCACAGCTCGACCACGGGTGGGGCGCTGCCTACGCCCACCTCTCGGACCAGTTTCTCAAGCCAACTCATGACGAGGGGGTCAAAGCCTAAGGAACTCGGTTCCATGTACACCATCCCTGTCCGACTCACGGTAGCAGGAGACGCCACCGACAGGTCCTCAACCTCAAACATCATGGTCATCTCGTTGGACATCTGGATGATCTCTCCGCTAGCCAAGCAGAGCTTCTTGTTGTCGTCCAGGACCGTGTTCATGTTCTCGATCCAGATCGCATCCACGGGGCCATCGAAGATGACCCACTTGCGGTCAGACTTGGTGTCGCTGGCAGCTTCACGATACAAAGTGGACAGCACGCCGTCCTGCCACTCGTGCGTGTTGGCATCGAACTCGCCGTAGAGCTGGCCCATCGTGATTGACTTGGGGTTCAGTTGGTACCGCATCACTCTCTCGTACGCGTGGCCGATCTCGCCTAGCTGCTTGAGCTCTGTCAGAGCGTCAGCTAGAACGTCCAGGTTGGCGGATTTCCCACCGCCGGTAGACCCGACAACCATGAGACCGTGACGCACGCAAAGCGTCTCGTAGAGCTGCACGACCTTCATGAGGAAGAACGGATGCACCTGCAAGTGCTGCTTCTCGATGGTGAGCTTGATCACGCGAATCAGAGCGCCCAGGTTGAGCTGCGGCCGGCTTTTGCCCGGGAAAAGGTCGCTGATAATGCCTCCGAACAGCGGGATGTCGTGGGCGAGGAACTTGGGGAGATTCACATCCTGTAGGGCTCGAAGCAGCAGCACTTCTTCATCCATGTCTGGGTCCGATCTCTTGTAGTTGCCAGCGGCAGTGATCACCGTCTTGACGGCACGCATCCCGTAGTCGTAGTGAGACTGAGACGACAGCATCTCGGAGCACAGTTTGAACGTCGTGACCATCTTCGCGCCACACTGTTTGGCCTTCTCGTAGCCGTACGCGAAGAACATGATCTCTCCGATCATCGCGTAGTCCGGCACCATCATGGCCACAGGACGGAACAGCGCGGCCAGCGAATCCGGCAGGTCGGAGCGGCCGGCGTAGCCCGGATTCATCGTGATGAACACGCCAAACTGAGGGTTCACCGCAATGTCCGAGCCTTCAAACACGATCCGCTTGTCCCCAGCGCGAATGGCAAGCTGCAACGTGGTGACTTGCTGGCCGATCACGGACAGCACCTCGATGTTGATGCGGTTGAACTCGTCAAAGCACGCCCAGGCGCCACAAGCAGCCAGGCCCTTGAAGAACTTGCCCATGGCGATGTAGTCCAACCCATCCGAGCAGTTGAACACGACGCACTGCTTGGCCAGAGCCTTGGCCAGGTCCTTGGTCGTCTCGGTCTTCCCTGTCCCGGCCGGGCCAGCAGGGGCCCCACCGAGCGTCATCTGCAGAGCTGCCATCAGAGTCATGTAACACTTGTCCGTCAGAGGGGTGATGACCAACCGGAACGAGTTGCCCAGGTACTCGTAGCCGTATGGCCGACGGGCCGACACCATGTCAGCGAACAGGTCGTCTTCCCAGTAGTACCGTAGCTGGCTGGACCACATGAAGTCGTCCTTGGAGCTCACGCTGTTGTTCACCAGACGCATGGTCACGTCTCGAGCGTGCACGTCAATCACCGCCAGAGCTCCGACGCTCACACGCGCCAGTTTATCGAGATGGCCTCGCACCATCTGCACCATATCCGCGAGCTGCGCTAGCTGTCGCTCCATCATCCGCTTCACGCCGTCACTGCCGGACGCTGCCATCTCCTCCTCCATCTCGCGGGTCCAGTGGAATTGGCTGCCGTTCAGGACGCACATGCCGGGCCACTTCTGGATCCACTTGGTCCGTGAGATCTTGGTGTAGTCCTGGATGGCCTGGTACATGACGTCGCGGATCGAGACGCGCATCATGTCCTCCACTTCCGTCATCCAGTGCTCCACGTTCTTCCCCACCGGGTTGACGGGCTTGCTCATCGCCACCTTCTCCCCTTCAGCCGAGATCATGGCCGTGATCGTCAGGTCCTCCTGGAACTCCACCGACACGATGCCTTCAAAGCACTTCTTCAGGTGAGGCTGCACCAATTTGACGTCCTTACTCTCGGACAGGATCGACAGTAGCTCTTCGTTCGACAAGAAGTAGAACCGACTGAAGGCCGAACGCTTCGTCTCGAGGAAGTCACTCAATCCTTTCTGCACCTGCTCCAAGAACCGGTTGCTCTCCTGGAAGCGGTCCAGCAGCTTGTCGTTGTTGCAGAACGTGATGGCGCTGGGTTTCTGCTTGGCTGCAGCGAGAGTCTGGCGCCAATTCTTGTCAACAGTAGCAAACCGCTTACCTTCAGTGGGGAGCTGCTTGTTGATATCGGGCGAGTCGAAGATGGGCTGGAGGTAGAGCCAACTACGCTGCACCTGGATCCACTCGTCCAGCACGTCCGAGACCGTGCTCAGCGTTCGCTCCCACCTGTTGATTCGCTCTTCGAACGGCTTCTTGAACGCTGAAAACTGCATCGCCTGTGTGGTGGTGATCTGTTCATCGAGAAGAGCTTGGATTTCGTCCATACCCTTGAGCACGTACGTCTCCGTCTCGCGGTAGTCCACAATGGTCAAGTTCACACCGGCCCACTGCTCCTCCATCGAGTTGAGCGTCTTCTCTATCTGGTATTCCTTGCCGGCCGTCTCCCCGATGCGAGAGATCGCGTCAATGTGCTTCTCCAGCCCCAGACCGAGGACGTAGCTCAGCTTCATCCCTCGATCGGGTCGGAATGTCATGCCAATCTCCTGATTGATTTGGCTCCAGTGACGGTCTTGCATGCCCGGGTTACGCATGGACAAGATGAGCGGCACGTGAGGTCTGAAGGCCGCGATGTCGTCTTTAATGGTCGACGCGATGCTGGAACAGCCCTTAACATTCAGCTTCTCGAACTGCTTCAGCGCTTTCTGGATGGACGCCCAATTCCCTTCGACAAACGTCTCGATCTCTTCGCCGTTGATGTCCAGGAACGCTCCTTCCATCCACTTCTTGTGCTCTCGAAGCCAGTTGTTCGCCGTCTTCCACAGCAGCGAGTACGGCTCAAAGTCTCGTCGGATCTTCTGAATCTCGTCGTAGTCCGTGATCTCCTGACCGAACAGAGATTCGCGCGAGTTGAAGAGCTTGGAGTCTTCGTCCGCCTTGGCGATCTTCTGCTCGATGTTCACCACGTACTTGTACACCTGATCTAAGCGCGCAACATCCGTGTACTGCCGGAAGCCGTCCACCTCACTGTGAAGGATGCGTAGCGATTCCGCGAACTCGGCTTGTTGCTCGTTCATCTCCGTCGAGAACTGGGTCTTCTGCATCTGCAGCATGTGCATCATGCGCTTCATCTGCTCGTTGATTTTGTTCGGACACAGACGCACCTTCCAGATCGTCATGAAGTCGTCGCGGTCGTACGGGTACTGGAAGTGGTCGAGCACAAGTCGGTACTTGATGAGCTGCTGGCTCTGCGTCAACAGCGGCGCGATCTGCGCTGGAACACCTTCCAAGTACGCGTTCATCTCGGTCAGCTCCTCGATATTCTGCGGCGTCTTCTGCAGTTGTCTGTTCACCATCTCGAACTTCTCCAGCAGCTCCTTCGCCAATCCCGTCGAGTTCTTCAGCTGCAAGTCCAGCAGCTTCTTCGCTAGACGCCGATGTTTCTCAGCTAGCAGCGTGCGGATACTCAAGCAGTTTACCGAGTACATCCCCAGCTCGACATTCGTCGTAGGGATGAGATCCTCTACTGTGTTTGCCTCCTGGTAGTGCTTCTTGATTGCTTCCTGAATCATCGAGAGGTTGGGAGGCTGCTGAGCTTGAAATTCAGCGAGATATTCCTCCTCTTTCACGTTGATGAAGAGGATGTACATCTCGTAGCGCAGCAGATACGCTCGTAAGGGGGCGGCCGCTTTATCCATAAGCGCGTCGATACTCTCACGTAGCGCAAGGACCCAGTCTTCATTCGCACTGACACACGAGAGACACGGCATGCTACTCCAAAAGAGTTTGCTCATAACCATTTGCTCCACCTGCTTGATGCTCTTGAGATTGTCGAGCATCTTCATGAAGATATCAAGCACAGCGGTCTTGAACGTCGCGATGTTGGTGCTGAAGGAGAAGACGTTGCCCAGCTTGGGATCGATGAGACGGTGCGGGTTTTCCTCCGACGTGTCGTCCGGGTCTTTCGGTCGCCAACTCGCTACTCTCTGGGCCGCAGCGTCAACTTCGCGTTGGTTTATCACGTACAGCTCCGTCGAAACGCTCAAGTTCACGGTAAACAACGACGTAGGGGACAGAAGCTGCCTCTCCAAGCACATGTGCTGCCACTTGATGTCCCCCAGCTTGTTGCGGTTCAAGTCTGGGTATCCTAGGAACGCGGTCTTAGCATCCACAATGTGTACGTCTCCAATCGTGGCGTTCTGGATGAAGTCGTGGAACTGGTGCAGCGAATGGTCCGTGAGGTAGCGAAGCGTGTCCTTCATGGAGAAATTCACTCGTCGAAGCAGCGACCGGAGCTTACTGAACTCGTACGTGTCTTGACGAGTCTCCTGTAAGTAGTACCAGCCTTTGCCCACATTGCCCAACGACGCTTTGATGATCGACGCAACTTTGACCGGCCATTCTTCAGTAATCGTCTTGAGCACGGCGCGTTCGAGCGCCTGTTGTCGCTGCTGGAACTCTTCGAGCTTGACACTTCGACCTGGTTTCACACTGAACAGCTCCAGTTGTAGAATCCGACAGCACTCTTCGTTGACTTTGATGAGAGCTGAGAGAGCTTCAGGTGAAGTCAGGAATGTCTGGAATGAGAACCCGATGAATTGGTCCGCGTAGTCGACAGGTGGGGCGACTGTCCTCTTGGACTGGTTCGGGAAAGGGACGACCACCCTTGAGCACGGCTCGGCTGGGATTTCCTCGTCTTTGGACAGAAATCCACGAAAGATGTCTGGATTCCGTCCCATGTCCTGGTGCGACTCGAATACGATCCTACTCATGGTTCGCAAGTAGTTGAGCTGGATTTCGTGGACGATGCGTGTCGTGTCTGGGATGCGAAGGCTCTTCCCGTGGAAAACCGCCGTCGCTAGTCGCACGATCTTCCCCAGACTCGCATTTCCGAGCTTGTGGAGCTCCTCCAGCGGCATGCAGTCGATGTAGAAATTCTTCCGGACTAGATTCTGTGCCTGGACTCGAGCTAGTTGAGCCGCTAGATACCGATCTGCAAAGTTGTTGGGGTCTTCAGCCTTGAAGCACACGTCCAGACGTCTGCACTCTTTGGTCTCCGTCTTGCCATTGCGCTGGAACTCCACCGAGAAGAGTTGCGTGTCAGCTCTGTACCCTACTACATACGCCTCGCACCAAGCGTTCACGCCGCCTCGAGCGTTGTAGTAAGCTGCGGTAACTGGAATACGAGCGCTCCCGTTGCGCTTGCGACCTAACCGGATCCAGTCCTCTGGGTCGTGAATCTCGTAGCTCTCGTCGTCGAACAAGTGGAGGTCTAAGTTGTCGACGATCGTCTTCGCGGCGCCGCTGTTGTCCATCTCAACTTTCTGGTACACCGGCGAGCTGTAGAACGCGGCCATCCGCTCCTTGAGCAACGCACCGACATCGACAGCTTCATACAGTCGCTTCTTGCGTTCCACCTCCACCTTTCGCGGGGGTAGATCGGGTACTCGTTCGTACGGCACAAACACTTTGGGCTCGACTTCTCCGTCCTCTCTTTCAGCAGGGTCCACCGCAGCAATCACGTGGCCTCCGCCGACTGAAAAACCTGTAGGCAGCTGCACGAACGAGGCAGGTGAACTGATGCGAGACGAGTCCTTGATGACAGGCTTCCGTGTAGGCGAGTTGGGTGAACCGGCAGGAGCTACTGTAGGCTCAAAGTTGACGATCCCCACTGGCACCCTCGCTGCCTCTTTCGACGGACTCGTTGACGGTGCCAGACGAACGCCATTTCCATTCTACACAGCAATAGTCAAGTGAGACCGTCGAACCTCGCCAAGCCAAAAACGCTACGTCAGACACGTACCTTGTCAGTCGGCATCCTCGCACTGCGATCCCAGCTCTACAGGGTGACCTCTGCTCGTGAATGGACGCCCTGCCCTGTCCTGCCTTCCTCGCAGCCAGCGCAACCTAAAAACTAAAACGACAGTGACTGTTCAATGTGCTCATCAAAAGTCGGCAAGTCCAGCGTGGCAGGCATCAAGTCCTTTTGCTCGCTCTATTGTTGCTTCAACGCTGGCAACGAGTACGATTTGGTCATGCTGCCTTCGTCCTTGGCTTCGTCCGTGGCCCAGCCTTGCAGGTTTTCGGCCGGTGTTTCGGGCGATTTCATCCGACTGCTCTCAGATGGAGACGACAGCAGTACCGTCCCCCCTGCAGTGTCATTGTTGATCTCGAACGAGGACCTGGAGCTCAGCGGAGTCGTCAACGAGTCCTTGCGGAACGATGTCATGGGCGAGCTCGGTGTCGACGCCTTCGGTAGTCGGAATCCTGCTCGGAGCACGTAGCTGGAGCCTGGCGTGAATGCCGAGCGAGACATCGGAGCCTCCTCTGGGAGTCCCGATGCCGTGACGGCCATGGAATCGCGGCCTGTTTTCCGTCGAGACGCCTTGCTAGCCGAGGTAAGACCCACGAGCCGCGTCGTCTCCAGGAACTCGCCTCCGGTTGATACCGTGTCGTCGTGGCCGTTGTTCCGGTGTCGACTGTCCCCCATTAGAGTACGGCGCTTCATGCTGGCCACCATCATGTTGTTGATCGTGTCCATGTAGAGCTCGCGTCGATCCAGCGTGCTCTTGTCGAACTGCTCGCCGATGTTCTTGTTGTTCATGATCTTGGTGTGGATCTTGACGCGGATCTTCTCCATGACGTTCGTCTGCTGGTCCAGCATGTCCTCGTCCATCGTGTGCTGGTTGCGTACTTCCTTGTTGCAGCCCGTCTGGAGGATCTCGTACTCGGCTCGAGCCACCATCAGGTCCGCGATGAATTGGCAGTCGCGCACCAGTAGTTGCTGCTGTCGCTCGTTGAACAGCTTCCTGCCTCCTGCGTTGTTGTCCGACGGACGAGCGCTGTGTTTGCTGCTGGACCTCGCGGACGTCTCGAACTTCCAGCACTCGGACACAAAGTTCTCGCACACGCGGTCGATCTCGCGGTTCATGTCGGCCAGGTCCATGTTACGGATCGACGAGCGAGCCACCACATCCGCAAAGTGCTCTTGCTTCTGCTGGAACGAGGCGTACAATGCCTCCACGCGGTCGGACTCTTTATCCACAATCGCCACCAGCTTGACCGTCGCGGCTTGAATCTCCGCGCGATTTTCAGCTTGGAGGGCCATCATCTGGGTCTCTGCAGAGTCCTGCCGTGCCATCATCTCCTCCTTGGCGACGTGTAAGCTGTCCAACGAGGAGTTGATCGCTTGGTTCTCGTGGTATTGGGTCTTGAAGTTCCTGTCCACCTCGCGCTGAGTCTCTTCGATTTCTCGCTTGTGCGCCGACGTCACCTCTTCAAAGTGGAAGAGCTGGTTCTTCACCATCGCGAGCTCGTTGTCCATGCTCTGAGTGAGCTTTTCATGGTCGGATCGAAGGTTGAGACTGGCGGTCTGCAAGCCGTTGAGGGAGCGGTCCGTCACGTCCTTGTAGTTGTTCACCTCGTTCGTCAGCTTCTCGGCATTGTCGATTGTGCGCTGCAAGGTGTAGGACAGATGAATGCTCTCCTCGGAGAGATTGCTCAAGCTCTGCTGGATGCGGTCAATCGAGTCGAACGCCTGGGAGAACTGCATCTTGTTGTGGTCGTCGGTTGCGATTGTCTGCTTCTGGATCGCCGCAATCTTCCGCACGCTGTCAGTGGCCGTGAGGGCGACCATCTCGAGCTTGGACGCCACGGCTTTGATCTCGCCGTCAAGGTTCAAGCTCACCAAGTCGTTCACTACAGTCTGGACCGCGACGACTTCGGCGCGCACTATCGCCACGCTCTCGGTTATCTTCTCGGCCATGCGATTCTCCATGTACGTCTTCAGTTCTTCGTGGGCCTTAAACGCCTTGGCCATCTCAACGGAGAGGTGCGTGACGAGCTTTTGGGTCTCCTCGAAGCCTGTGGCCTTCTCTTCCAGCGCAGTCACCGCAGACGTGTTGACTTCTAAGTTCGTGGTGGTCTCCATCAGCGACGTCTTGACACCTTCAAGCCGCTCTTCGATATCATCTTGTTTCCTGCCGTAGTCCATGATGATCTCTTCAGTGCGGCCTTGCTTTCTGGCCAGCAGCTCCATCATTTCGGCATTCGAGCTGTTGATGTCCTCCTGGTCTGAGCGCGAGGCGAGCATGTCTTCCGAGATTTTGTTCGATCTCGCGTCCACCTCGTCGAGCATGCGCTGGCGGTCGATCTTCATCTGCTGTCCGATCCTCTGCTCTGCATTGATGAGGTCGTTCCGGGTCACGCAGGCGCGCAGGTTCTCGTTAAGCTTGTCCATCTGAGTTTGCACTACGCCCTCGTGCTTCTCGTTGCGAGCTTTGATGACGGCGTCTCGACGCTTGATTTCCGATTGCAGCCGCGTGACGGTGTCCTTGGCCTCCTGGAAAGCTTGTTTCAACGATGAAAAATCGTTAGTTTGTCGATGCACGAAGTCCCACAGAGGCTTGACCACGGTCTCTACGTATTGAGCCGATACACCATTTGACATCGGCCTCACGCTCTCGCCTGCGGGCTGCACCAAGGCCGCCGTCTCTCCGGCGGCAGCAAACGCGTCGGACATATCCTTGGAGGACGGCATCGTCATTAACGGGCGGGCCGCCGGAGTTGCTGGTGCTGCCTGACCCCGTTGCCGACCAATTGACTGCCGATGGTGCGGTGTCGGATTGAATGCCGTGGATGAAGAGCTGTTACCCGAGCTGGACGCGTTGAGCAGCATTTCATGGCGCAAATCCAGCACCTCCTTCTGCAACGATGCCACCTGATCCCGCAATGTTTGGCACTCGACTACTGCATCCACGTTGCTGGCCACTTCAGCTAGAGCTTTGATCAGCCACGAGGGCAGAGCAGCTCCACTCAGCAGCTCATTCTTCTCGAGCGCCTTGACCTGAGCACGCAGACTAATGATGACATCCACCAAGGATTCGTCGTTCAGCAGCAAGTCGGGCGTGGTGCGCCACGCCAGACGCGTCCCGTTCCCGCCTGCTGCCTCCATGGCTAGCAAAGTGGTGAACACCACCGAGACGCAGAAGACTTGCGGTCTGCTCTGCACTGCACAGCCGCTATTCTTGGGGCCTCGGACGCTAGACATACAACATTTAGACAGCTCAGCTCATCTTTTTCGGGGACTGGGGTCTCCTTCTCCGTCTCACTGATCTGCTAACACACTGAAGCTCCGTGGGGGTTAGTTGGAAGAGAACACAGCACACAGTGACATTGCGATACCTTCATTTTCTGTTGTCATACAGTTGCCGCCGAGCCGCTGGTCATGACAAGTGACACAAGCGGAGAAGACTCCCATACGCCCTACCCACCTCTCTCTCTTTCTGTACACCTCCCTTCGGCCTTGCTCTGGTGCAGCTGCACTTGGTGTCGCCATGTATGGTACTTATTTGATAGGCTTGCGGTCGAGGGGCTCGCCCTTGAGGATCTTGTCGATTTCGGCACCCGACAGCGTCTCATACTCTAGCAGTGCCTGGGCCAACTTCTCCAAATCCGCGTGCTTGCTCACAAGGATGTCCTTCGCGCGCTTGTACGACGCGTCGCAAAGCTTCTTCACTTCGTCGTCGATGGTCTTGCGGGTGGTAGCGCTCGTGTCGTTGCCGCGCAGGTCGTGGAATACCAACCCCACGTCCTCGCTCATGCCATACTTTGTCACCATTGTGCGAGCAACGTTGGTAGCTTGCTGAATGTCGGACGACGCGCCGCCCGTGATCTCCTCCTCGCCGAACGTCAGCTCCTCGGCCACACGACCGCCCATGCAGACATCCAGCCGTGCCAGAAGTTGCTTACGCGAAATGGACGTCTGGTCACCCTCCGGCAGTTGTGATACCATACCCAGTGCCTGACCGCGAGGCATGATGGTGGCCTTGTACACGGGGTGTGCTCCCGGGGTGTTGATCGCCACCAGCGCATGGCCGCCCTCGTGGTAAGCAGTCAGCTTGGCCGACTCGGGTGTGATCAGCGCCGACTTGCGCTCTGCCCCCATCAAGATCTTGTCCTTGGCATACTCGAACGCGTCCATATCAACCACGTCCGCGCTCTTCATCGATGCACGGAGCGCGGCCTCGTTCACCAAGTTGGACAGCTCTGCACCCGACATGCCGGGGGTAGCGCGCGCCAGCACGTCCAGGTCCACATCCTCGCAGAGAGGGATCTTGCCAGCGTAGAACTCGAGGATCTCCTTGCGTCCAGCTACATCAGGCAGATCCACCGTAACGTGACGGTCAAAACGGCCCGGTCGGATCAACGCGTTGTCCAGCACGTCGGGGAAGTTCGTCGCGCCGATGACGATGATGCCCTTGTTCTGATCGAACCCGTCCATCTCGACTAGGAGCTGGTTCAGCGTCATCTTCATGGCCTGCTGCTCCTTGAGCTTCCGCGTGCCGCCGATAGCGTCGATCTCGTCAATGAAGATGATGCACGGCGCCTTCCGCTTGGCCGACTCGAACAGGTCGCGCACACGGCGCGCACCGACGCCGACGTACATCTCCTCGAACTCGGATCCCGACGAGTAGAAGAACGGCACGCCGGCCTCGCCCGCGATCGCGCGGGCCAGCAGCGTCTTACCCGTGCCGGGCGGGCCGGTAAGCAGCACGCCCTTGGGCAGGTTGCCACCAAGGCGCGTGAAGCGCGCGGGGTCTCTCAGGAACTGGACGATCTCCTCGAGCTCCTGCTTGGCCTCAGTCGCTCCCTTGACATCGCTGAAGCGCTTATCACTGCCCGTGGGGCCCATGACCTTGGAGGCCGAGCCGATCTTGCCCACCTTCTCGTCCAGCATGGCGCCGAGCGCCGAGACCACGAGGAAGGCCACGCCCAGCGTGCGCAGCGTCTTCCACATGTTGCTCTTGAAGCTGCCCTCGACCATGGACACGTACATGGGGTCATGGGCCGACTGGCCCTGGCCATTGCGGGCCACGGCCGGGCCGGCCCCGGCCGCGGCCAGGCCGCTGAATTGTCGGCCGGCCTCGGCGTTGGCCAGCTGCGGCAGGTCCACGGTGTCGAGGCGGCCCGTCTTGACCAGCGCCTTGATGTACTCCTTCTGGCCAGCGTCGTCCAGCGCGAAGCGGTTCTCCTCCACGCGGCGCACGACCAGCGCCGGGTAGTTGTTGCGGTTCAGCTCCTGCAGGAAGCGCAGCTGCGCGTACGGGTCCTCGGGGCTGGAGTTGGCCGCCTGCTCCAGCGACTTGAGCTGCTTCAGTTTGCCGCGGCCCGTCATGTTGAACAGCGAGCGCTTGGCGCCCACGGCGGGCGGAGGCGGCCGCACGGCGGCCAGCGCGAGAGGCTGCGGACAAGAAGAGCACGCCTGTGGTTAGTACAATATCACAATATCTCGCCCCGTATAGTAGAGTAAGAGTCGGGCCTTCCACGTACATTGTTGGCCAGCGCGCGCGGAGGAGCGAGGGAGTGGGCGCGCGCGGCGGCGCGCTGAAGAAGCTGCAGGCGGGGCCGCATCACGAGCATGGCGGCGATCTGGCGGTGGCGTAGCCTTCCCTTGAGTACTTCGGCGTCTAAATGGGCGATCGAGCCCAACCGGGAAAATGTCTGCAGATTATTGGTGATTATTGGGTGTTTTAGGCGAAAATTCAGCCTATCGACGCTGGTCGGACATGAACATCGTGATCACTCGAACGTCCAATTACCGGTATCCTACGTTCCACCCCTATCCTGCTGCTTGTCGAAGTTCGACTTCAACTGTGTCTGTGACTGTGAAGACATAAGATCTAACGTGGTTTACCAATCGATGGCCCACCAGCGCTATGCTAACGAAAAATCGTCGCCCCGACTTTATTTTTTGTGTTGGCCGACCCGTAGCGGTAGCGCTCCAATCAGGTGACGTAAAACTGAATTTTAAGGGGCCCCTCCCTGTTTCTGAGCCAATCCTGACAAAGATATGATGAGGTAAAGGAGGCTGAAATTTATTTTTATCTTACGCACTGACCAGTTCATGGACCAGTAGGTCCCATACAAATTCTCATACAAAAGACTAGGTTCCAGTATGGCACCATGTCAGTCATGACGTTCGCTCACACTACTGCACGGTCCAGCGGAACAAATTACCCCTGCGTCGTAATGGACGCCCCTCCTCATTTTCAGGCACTGTCACCATACGAGGCACCGCTACTTGCGCCCGGGTGCTGGTAACCCCCCCTTTTTAAGAGGCGGGGTTACCAGCACGTAACTCTTGCGCAGAATGTTGCTGCGTGCGTCTGCTGTCTTACGAGAGCTCTGTTGCGCCTCCTCTAGTTCTTCACCTGTGAAGCGAGCCTTCATCTCCTCGTGCAGTTCTTCAAGAGTGAGGGAGTTGATATCTTACGGGGTGAGGGGAATTTATATTGTCCATGATCTGGTAAAAAAATGGATTGTCCAATCATATCGATCACAGCCAGATTTGAGCACTACCAATTGGCTGAAAGTCGCCCTTGGGCCATGATCTGGTAAGGCCCATCGATTGGTAAACCACGTTAGATATTTGTTGACTAAAAAGCAACATTCGTCTTCGTGTTGCCTACAGGGATGGAAAAATTCCTGTCTAATCGATTTGATTGGAGGTATCAAGTCAAGCGAGGGTTGGATGGAATAAAGGTCAAATTGTCGCCTAACCCCATTATCAATTCATTGAATTGACACACAATTCAAATTGTAATTGCCACTCGCAGTGGGTGGTGCGGGGTGCTCTAGTCCACACATTTCATCGAGCAGCACAGCTCTCGCTGCCTGGATCCCGTCCTGCTCGAGCCTCCAGCTTTCTCACTCTTCAATTTACCATCGCCTGCCAACTCCACCACCATGGCCACCGCTCCGACCCCTGCAACCACCACCCTCCGCCCTGGGCGTCGCCCGGATCCCGTCTGGGACCTCGTCGACGTCAGTGATGACGGCGACGTCTGGTGCAAGCGCTGCACGAGCCTTATCCATGGCCAAGGCAAGACCCACGTCGACCGGGTCCGTCGCCATGTGGACGTTCGTTGTTCCAAGCGCCCTCAGACGTCGAAGATAACCGACTCGTTTCCAGCGAAAATGAAGCCCGCTCTCCTCAACGACTTCCACGTCAGGTTCGCGTGGTGGGTCTACACGACAGGGATGGCGTTCTACAAGGTGGAGCACAACAGCCTGCTCGACGCGCTGTCACTGCTCAACCCCGACATCTCTCCTCCCAACCGCAAGCAGCTGGCCGGCCCTCTTCTCGACCAGGCGTACGGCCGCTCGATGGAGAGCATGCAGAAGGCCCTGTCTGGCTGTATTGCCTCGCTGATCTCGGATGGCTGGACAGACGTTAACGGGCTTTCGGTTATCAACTACCTCGCTGTCTCAGGCAAGAAGACATACTTCCTGGAGTCGGTCTACACTGGCGACTACGGCCATGACGCAAACTATCTGGCGGCAGATATTCGCAGGGTCATCAACAAGTACCCGTGGATCATCTTCGGCGCCGTCGTAACGGACAACACTGCGGCGAACAAAGCCATGTGGGAACTCCTGCAGCTCGAGCTACCCAAGGTGTTCTTTCATGGGTGCGTGTGTCACACGCTGCACCTTCTTGTCAAGGACTTTGTTGCTCGGCTCCCCTGGTTGGACGCTCTCCAGTCTGGGTGCAAGAGTATTGTCATCTTTTTCAAGAAAAACCATGCGCTCTGGCACCAACTCGCCTTGAAGCTGAAGGCCAAAGGTCTGCGGAAGCCTGTCATGCCTGGCGACACGCGCTGGGGATCGCTACTTGGCTGCTTCGAGACCGTTCTCGCTGCAGAAGCCTCTCTACACGCGATCGTGTCGAGCCGCGGGTTCCTAGAGGCCAAGACCAAGAAGCAAAAGCTTGCTCGGCGTGCTGTTTTCGACCTCGTCACATCGGTCGACTTTGTTCCACGTCTCGAGAAAGCAGCGAAGCTACTAAAGGCCGTTGGCCGGTACCTGCAACGCTTTGAGAAGAACGAGACTCCCGTCTCGGACGTGTACAACATGTTTCTCAACATGCACAAGGACGTCGAGGCGTGTGGACTGTCAAGCGCAGAGTTGAAGACTGCAAAGGGCCTGATCAAGGCCCGCTTTGACTTCGTCTATGGTGATGCCCATGGTCTCAGCTACCTGCTCGACCCTCGCTATGGTGGTGCTGGCATGGACAGTGTAACGCGCAAGTCTGTCGAACGTTTTTTGGCAGAGTGGCATGGCACGGAAAAGGTTGACGACGTCCTGATCGAGCTTGCAACCTTCCCTCGCTTCATCAAGGAGATGCGCGAGTCGACGCCTCGGCAGTGGGAACTGCTACTCTCAAACAAGCTGCGTGTGTACGACCTATGGTGTGGGCTTGACCAGTTTCCTTTGCTGCAACAAGTCGCGCTGCAGCTTTTTCGCTGCGCATCGTCGAGTGCTGCGGCAGAACGGAACTTCTCTACTCATGGCTACATCCACTCCAAGCTCCGCAACCGACTCGCTCCAGAGAAGGTAGAGAAGCTGGTCAGCATCTTCTTCAACGCCAAGAACATCGATAATGGAGACCTTGACCACTACAACGACGTCGAGGACCTCATTCGCGAGGCTCAAGCCACTCTAGACGAGAACAGTACCCCAAGCAGCCGTGACGCCGACTTCGTTTACTACTAGATCGTAACGCATACACTGGTAAGAGATGTGATTGGACAATATAGCACGCCTAATTTCCAAATCATCGACGTGATTGGTCATTTCAATTTTGCCGCTAGTCATCGCCTATAAAATAGTCGCGTTTCGGCTCTCATTTGCGATGAGAGAACTTCGATTCATGACACTCTAGCCAATACATATGTAGATTGATGCCTTGTCCACACGGAGATCATGGATGCGCTGTCTCCACACGCGATGCCAAGGAAGAGATATATCTCTACCAGGCTCTCAATTCTTGTGTTGATAGCGTGGTGTGGTTTACACTATTCAGCTGCACGTTATTGACGTACCGATACGTTGAAGCGCGTGACGTTGAAGCGTCACGAATGTGCCCCAACCGATCCGGCAACCATCACTCTTACTGCAAGGTCATGAATGAATCACCACTTCAGCATTTAGCACGACGTCAACACTCCAAGCTTCGGTCAGTTCTCGGCCATGCCGCCGCTCAACCCGCGCCAGCGCCATGCGCAAAATCGCCAGCGCCGACTAGACGGGTCGCTGTGGCAGCTGCGCCTGCGCCAGCAAGAACTTCCTCCGCCGGAGCGGGTAAGTCGCTCGTCGGGCGGCCTTTTTGCGCAGAATCTTGCTACAAGGTCGACTGAAGGCGAATTCTTGGTCGAGACCGTGTGGGCAAAGCGCTGGGTGAACGAAGAAGTTTTCTTCTTGATCCAGTGGGAGGGCTACCACGATCTGACGTGGGAGCCCGCCAGCAATCTGCCATGGCAGCTCAAGGCCAGGTTCGAGATCGCCAATGTGAACTCGGTGTGGGTCTATCAATCTACTCGTGGCCGGCGTCGTTCACCACCACGGGTGACGCCAGAGCCAACACGTAGAAGTTCTCGCCTAGAGGCGGCTCGCAGGGCGTGAGCAGTGATACCGTAGCGATAATATAAGGCTATCATCGCTGGTTGGTCAGCTCGGATTTGGTCGGATGGTTTATTTGATTTGACCCAACTATTCCCCAACCAGCTGTCGTGGGGTGGTTGGTTTGTATAAAAGGTTTCAACCTTCAGTTGAAAAACCCCTTCCCAACCCTGGTTGCCTACGTCACATTACGACAAGGACAAACTTACTGGGTTGAGTATCCTGAGCCTTCCGACGAATGCGTCGGTCGGCGGCTCCGCTCTCGTACCGAGTGGGCAACGAGAGACTGCTCTCGCGCGAAAAACAAGGTTTCTTCGGCTTGCTGGGAGACCTGCTGGAGTTTCGTCATCAGCGACGCCAAGTAGTGTTCCGTGTCCTCGTCGCCATGACTGAGCAAGGACGAACACGACGACGTCGTGGAGCACAAACTGCGGCGCGATGCATTGTCCATGAAGTGCGCGGCTTTCAAGTGGCTCGAATTCAACACGTCGTCGCCCTCGCCGTCCTCCTCGAGCACTCCAACGCTTCCATCGTCAGATGTGGACAACTGCCCCATGAACGACAAGCTGGACGCTCGAGCATCGTTATTCGAGCTGATCTGCTCTTGCACCTGCGCCGTTATGCTGCGAACAAAAGATGTCAAAGACCGATCGCTGCCTGGGACATTGGTCTGGTCCTGGAGAGAGCAGAGCGAGGTGTTTGATGCTGCATTGCCCGGGCCCGAAGCTGTACATCCATGCCCCTCCAGACGAATTTGAGCCAGCGAGGACAGATCCATCTTGGAAATGCACACGCTGCAAAATTCAGCTCGCTGTAGATGGGAACCCGACGCCATGTCAAGCGCAAGCACGCGTTCTTTATATCGACATCTCTTGCACGCGTGCTTGTTGCAGCTAGCACACCTGACGATGCATTCAAAGACGGATGGCTTCGCGTGGCAAACATAGCAGCTCTTCCGCGACGAGCTGCCAGGTCGGCTCGCCAACATCATGTGAGCAAGCTTCTTCGCGCGAGCACACTCCAGCGAATTGGCTACCGCCAGCAGCACCTCTGACATCGCCAGGACAGCAAAGTACGACAGCGTAGCGTAGTTCATTTCACCTTGCATGTAGACACCGACGAGGTCGTCCCCAAGCTCCTCAAACACGTATGAGAGTGAGACGTGCACGCGTTTGTGCTTGACCTTCTGCGGACACTCCGGTAGATCCACAGACTGCATGGTATGGTAGGCCATCCGCTTCCCTGACTGCTGGCGCACCATCCCCATCTTGTCGAAGTAACACAAGTCGCGGTGGCTCGACATGGGCAGCTTGATCGTCGCCCACTTGAGGCCCGTGAACGCGTAGGCGTCCAGCATCGTGTTCTTTTGCACCGCGTACAGCACGGCGCTGTCGGTTAATCTTGGGCAATTAACAGCATTCATGAGCAGCATCTCCTCCGTGCTGTCACAGTACAGCCCTTCCAGGATATCGTCAAAGCGCCCTCGAAGTGTACCGACACACAGCAGCGGCGTCTGTCCCTTGGAGGTCAATTGACGGCCGCGGAAGAGCCGAACTCCATTTCGTGCCCGAAGATTCTTCCATCGCGTGGTGTCGACTTTGCCGTCCAGCTTCCCATACGCCGAGATGGTCTTTGATAAGACTTCCTCGGCATTGTCGTGGTAGTGCTCAAGTTGTTGCAACTCCAGGCTCACGGTCGGGTGATCCGCTCGATGATTGTGCGTTGACATGTGGCTCTTTCAGTCGAAAGGGGCGGGTAGACGGTCAATTGTGTTGTGGGGAAGTCGAGTTGGCATAGCAGACGATGATGTTGTCGACCTCCTTGGTCATTGGCGACTCGTGGCCATCCTTGCACGCTTTGTATTGATAGTGCTCAAGGACCAGGTGGTTCGTTCACATCTTTCTCAACGAGGGCGTCATTTTGAATGAGGTTCAGACACGCGGTCTCACGTAGAAGCAGGCGACCTCCAAGTCTCCGTTGGCACGTGCACAACCATCTATGAACGTTGCTGGAAGGTGTAAAGCTTGTGGCCATACGATGCGCGTGATGCCATATCGGCAGGACCGTCGATAATGGAAGGACGTTGTCAGGGCTGGCTCTAGCTTGACAGGAGGCGGGGGAAATGTACATCTTCGTTAGCTCAATCGGGGTGCAGTAGTGAATGCTAAGCGGCCAACGTGGCTGTACCGGGATTATTATTGGGCGAAGTTTGGCTACGATGCTGATAGCGATAGTGGGGTGGTGTAAAGTGGTGCTCAGTAGCAGTTCGTCCTCGTGGGTAAACGCTCGACATTCGCTCGGAGCCATATATATCATGGAGATTGCGGGCAAGCAAGTTCTAGTCGCTTTGACTGCTGCACCGCCTACATGTAATAGTCTTTGGTGTTGAGCTGTGGCACGTGGTCATCTCGGCCGAGCCTTTGTGGTCTACCGAGCTTGGAAAAATATCTATTTTATTTTACTGAGGGGGTCAACTCGAGTCAATAAATTATTGGCCAATAAAATACTGATAACCCCCAGAAAACCTGAATAGCATACTGTATACAGATACGGTATCACATACGATCACACATTAAATGTTCGCTACGTTGCCCCTTGATCGCCATCGCCACCAGCTCAGCAATCCAAATAAAGGGAATACACCATTTCAAGGTCAAATTGAGAGAAGTCAAAATCAAAACAAGAACGGCCAAAATCAAAACAATAATACCTGTCATCCCGTATATTTCGATCAACGAATAACCTTCGAAAATTATTAGTGTCGTCTAAGAGCCTACAAGCATGTCGTTCTCGTCCAATGCAGCAGCGTGAAATGATAAGGTGTGGGCTGCTTGGGTGTCGCACAAGTCCGGAGTCACCTTGACACTCATGCTGTACTTGGCTGCGCGTAGAAGATAGCTAGCACGGTGCGCTGCTTTCGTCTGGTTCGGTGGGACGCATAGGATTTCGTCGCGCTTCGCTGCAAGAAACGCCTTGACCTCAGACTTGAAAACGGAGAAGACGTTTTCAATGGGGTTTAGCATGGGGGAGTACGGGGAAAGGTTGATGAACTGCGCCCCCGCGTACTCCGCCCGTCTTGTTATTTCTTCGACGTTGGTGTGGATGGACGCGTTGTCGCACACCACGACGACGTCGAACATGGAGACGCCCTTGTCCATTAGGCCGTCGAGGAGTCCCATCACAAAGCTGTCGATCGCGTCCGCGTTGTTCGTGCCCCACCGAAACTCTGCCCGTTCGAGGCCTTGCGCCGAGATGCACGCAATCACGCTGAGGTTGTCGCCCTTGGGACCAGGGCGAACGACGACAGCTCGGGTTCCCCGGCGACTCCAGCCGCACGTTCGCGAACAAAACAAATTAAAATTTGTTTCATCGAAATATAAGATCCTCTTGCGCTGGGACTGGGCCTTCATGATCTTGATGACGTACTCACGTCGCAGAGCCTTCACCCGGGGGGTATTCATCGCGCTTGGCTCGGCGTGGATCTTTTTAATAGAGAAGCAGACGGAGTCAAGCGCGTTGCGAACGGTCTGGGCGGTGACGTCTACGCCGTAGGAAACCTTCAGCTCGTCTATCATATCATTCAGAGTTAGCTGGCAGTTATTCTCTAGCAGGGCAATCAGGAAGTTGACGCGCTCTGGTGTTATCTTGACATGTCGAGCTCCGCCACGCTCAGACTCAACAGCCGTCCACATGTTAGTTTTGCGCGCAGTGGCAACCCAGCGCGCGGCCGTAGGATACGTGACGTCGTTGAGCCTCGCAACAAGAGCCCAGTCTTCGAGGTTCTGCGCGGCAGTGAGGACCCGCTGGCGTTCGTCGAGAGTGTAGTGTCGGTATGGCATCGCAAAATGCGGAATGAGCGCGGTGGCCGCGATATTCGCGCGGAGAAGTTAATGGTTGAGCGCGAAGATGTTTTGCGCGCGCGCGCGAAAATGCCCTGCTCAAAATGTTGACCGAGGTATTATCAAATTAGAAAGGGGTTATCAACTTGACATTGGCTGCTCTCAATTTGAAGCACGGGTTCTCTCAATTTGACCTTGAAATGGTGTACCGGTCCCGGTATATTTCAGCATCACCAGCGTTTTTAGTGCTGCCAAAGTCGCAGATGCCAAACGGTTAGTGTTGACTAAGCACTAACCGTTTGACAGCCTCGACTTGAGGGCTTGGGTCAGTTGCTTCGGTATCGGGTACATGGTAGACTATCAAGTGAATTCTAGGTTACGTGTTGTGAGCTAAAATCGCGCAAACTCGAATCTCTCGCCTCTCGAAGCTTACAGACGAGTGTGTTAGCATAACGGGTTCTTCCGAATAGTGTACCGGTATAATAGCAATAGTGCACCATTGACAACGGATATTCTACTTGGAGGGTGTTTTATTCGGAGGGTTTACAGCTCGCAGACCAACTCGCCGTCCTCATCTACATGTATATCTTCAAACTCCTCGGCGCTTCATTCCGCACAAAATGCATGTTCACGTTAGGTGAACATTCGCCATGTTCACGTTAGGTATAATATTTGGAGGGTATTGTAACTATTATTATACTAGTCGCTGGGGTTTTGTATTAGGAAGGGTATAATATTTGGAGAGGGTACATTAATCGGAAGAACCCGTTAAATGGACGCCTGCCAAAAGCATAGTAAACGGGCGACATATCTGCAGCAGATATGCCCGACTTAAAAAATATATATGTCGGCATATCGCTAAAAAGCTTCACCAAAAGTGTCTTATCGCTACTGTCTACGTCCCGTTCCAACTGCCCCGAATCAGGTGGCTCACTTAGCAATATGCAGTCACGTCGACGTGAACGTGGCATTTTGCCTCGGACACTGCTGCCGCACTTCTTCCAGATTTCCTCAGTTCCGGATTCGCGCGCGTCGAGCACAAGCAAGGTCGACGACGATGGCGAGCGCGGACACGGACGCCCTGCTCGTCGTGACTGACGCCTTCCTCACGCAGGGGAGGGAGTTGGCCAAGGTGCGGCGCGAGGTGTACCGCTTGCTCGTGGAAGAGGCGTGGCGGGTCGCCATGCGAAGCCGCCACTATTTGACGGCACAGTGCCTCGAGGCACCATGCAACTCGGCCTGGATGCTCCTCTTCAAATTTGGCAGTGATATCAACTTCATCAATGCGACAAGTCTCACGAGGTACCTTTATTGAATGAGTTAAGTGTTACAAAGCTGTCTGTAGCTGATGTGTGACTGTGTGCTGCAGGCCTGCTTTCCAGCAGTTGCTGAGAAGGTTTGCGCGCTTCTACTTTATCCCCAAGGCCAAGTTTAGCGGCCGCCCGCCCAAACTACGATATCACCACCAGGTACTGGGGCTGGTGCTCTCGTTCTACGTCGGCTCCATGGAGCAGAGCTCGCTGTCCATGCTGTTTGGCGTGCCGCCAAGCACGCTGTCGCGCATCCTGCGCCGTGCAGAGGAGGCGCTGTCCAAGGCGCTGCATGGGTACGCTCCGGCACGCATTTCGTGGCCATCCCCAACGCGCCAAGCCGAGCTGGCTAAGCTCGTGGAAGCACGCGAGCCCCTGCTCAAGTACACGTTTGGTTTCATCGATGGCAAAAACTTCAAAGTACGTATGCATTTGTATTCAATCGATCCTACGCGTTCTAACATGTACTGCTGGCTATATGCTATATGCTGTAGGTACTGCAACCTTCCAACGCAGACCTTCAAAATGCGATGTATAATGGATGGCTCCATTCTGTTTTTGTTACAGGGACCATTTGCTTCGCAGCCGACGGCTGCATTATCTGGAGCCGACACAACTGCCCGGGGTCATGGAATGACTCGGACACGTCGCTCGGCTTCAGAGTGAAGCTGCTCGACCCAGCCTATTGCCCAGACTCGAGGATGAACGTCGTCTCCGACTCCGCTTTTCCGTGTTCGACAGCTATGGCGGGGCGCATTCTCACACCCCTCAAGGACGGAGACCTCGAGCGGATCCTGCCATCTCTGAGAGCATCTGCGCGCACCCTTCACAATGCCATCACCTCGGTCCGCCAGGCGGCCGAGTGGGGCATGGGGAGCGTGCAGAAAGTCTACTCCAGACTCAACCTTCCACTACCGTACGATCCCAAGCTCCGAGGCCTCCGCCTGGACAACTTGTTTCGCATGGCCAACTACAGGGTCCGAACGGTGGGGATCTCGCAGATCCGGACCGCGTTTGCGGGCGAGATGGAGGTGCCGACGCACGTTTGCTAAGTAGCGAGCGAATCGTAGCAAGTAGTGTGGCAACAATACATTTTGTGTGGCGTTGAAGTGTTAGCTCGAATTTTGCACGGCACGATTTTTTTCCATAATACTGTGCCACTTTTGCCCAGCATAACTAGCGCCACTTTTGCCCAGCACAACTAGCGCCGCTTTTGCCCAGCGTAACTAGCGCCACTTTTGTCCAGCACAACTAGCGCCACTTTTGCCCAGCACAACTAGCGCCACTTTTGCCCAGCACAACTAGCGCCACTTTTGCCCAGCGTAACTAGCGCCACTTTTGCCCAGCGTAACTAGCGCCACTTTTGCCCAGCACAACTAGCGCCACTTTTGCCCAGCACAACTAGCGCCACTTTTGCCCAGCATAACTGGCGCCACTTTTGCCCAGCACAACTCAATGAAGATGAAGGTGTTTCACATGAAAAGTAGTTGATAGGATTCGGCTTTGAGACAAGTGCAACGCTACTACAATATGAATGCACCATGCTGTGTGGTGCAGGGCCCTTCCTGCGTCCATCTCTGCTTACGCGCTCTTCTTAATGGCATCGATCAGCATGATCAGCTCCTGCGTTCGAACGCGCGCCTCTTCGCGGTCGCGACGGGCGCGGTCCTCTCGTTCGAGCTTTTCTTGGCGACGGCGTTCCTGGGCTTCTGCCTTGTCGGCAAGGTAGCGAGCCTCTTGAGCAGCGACTTCGGCGCGGCGACGCTTTTCCTCTTCGGCGCGGCGTTCTTCGGCCTTGCATTCGTTCTCCTCACGGAGAAGGAGAATCGTCTCGAGTAGACTTCCACCCGTATGATTCGCAGCAGCTTCAAGGCTGGCAAGCTTCGTCTTGAGGGCCGTGGACGTCCTCAAGGCGCGAATCCGCTTCGCTTTCGCGAAGCTCGCTTCCATGGTCTCCTTGTCTTCCTCGAGCGCACGCTTGGCACCGACGGTGTCACGAAAAGTAGTTAGGTCCTGGCCGCCCAAGCGATTCGAAAAGTTAAGGAGCTTCGGGTACTTCTCCGCTTCCTGGCTGCGGGCAGCAGCGAGCGGCGTCTGCTGCGGAGCCAACGGCGGGGGTACATTGTCAGCGATAGTGCTGACAGCCGCTCGACCTGTCTTCGGCAGCCCGCTCGACTCCGCACGACGCGTGGTAGAGGTCGCTGGAGGAGGAGCCGGCCGTGGTGTACGGGCAGCATCGACGGGGTCGCCGCTCGTCAGTGTACCCGCAAGCAACTCTTGGAACTCGCCCAGCCTGGACGACCCGGATTCGCCGGAGTCGAACGCGGCGGACTCGTCGGTGCACGCCGACGATTCAGTGCTGAGCCGGTCAGCCGTCTGCACTCCTTCGCCATCGACGTCGTCGTCGCCGTAGAAGCTCTCGTCGGGGTCCGCTTCGAAGCAGAAGTCGGGCTCGATGGGGCGATCTTCGTCGGCCTCGTCATCCATCTCGATGACATTGGCCTTGTCGTCGATGGCTTGCTTCACCTCCTTGGCCTTCTTGACGAGCGGCGGCATGTTGGGCATGCCCGTCGGCTTCCTGGTGCTGTAGAGCACTTTGAATTTGCGGCGGAGGCTTTCAAAGTCTCGCTCCGGGGCACCGTGAGGTCTATTCGCGTTGTACGACGTCGCTAGGCGCTCCCACTCGTCTCGTCCGAGCGGAAGCTCGTTCTCGATCAGTAGCAAGAGGCGGTCGACGTCTGCCGTGGTGTAGTTGGGGTTTCCGGTTTGTCGGACCATCTACATGCACAACAAGTTGAACAAATAGGTCAGCAATCTTGACGTCAAAGAATCTCGCGTAGGGCGGCGTACCAGGGCGTAAAGCGCGCGGAGATGACGCTTGCGTCGGAGCGGGTGGACGACTTGGAGTGACGGTGTGCTCGCTGTTTGGCAAAAGCGAAAGTGAGAGGACCCCAGTGGCAGCAACTCGGCCAAGTCCAAGCCACCACCGCCAACAATTTGAAAACGATGCTGCTCGCGAGCTGCTCCAACTTGGAGCGCGCGAAAGCTTCGCGCGCAAAATGCCAACTACAGCAGATTGAAGTTGGCCCGAGACCTTTCGAAAGGCAGCGTCTTGGCGCCAAATCACACCCCACTCACACCGATTGGAGAGTCGGCTCGAGATCTTTCGAACGCCATCGTCTTGGCGCCAAGTCACAACCCACTCACGCCGATCGGGGCATCCCCGTAGCACTTCCTCCCACGAATGAACCCACAATGCACTCGATTTTCAAACATCTTCATGCATTCAGTCGTCCATTCATACATACATGCATGTTGCCGCACTCCACGCGCACCGCTCCTTGGTGACGCTGCAGTCTCCTCACGGGTCTTCCTCGTCTTGGAAGTCGCGGTGGCGGCAGCCGTCTCGCTGGCAACGGCAGACAAACCAAAGATCGTCGCCGTAGTCGACGGTCACCTCCTCGCCGCGCCAGTGGTCGCCGCGTCGTCGCGGCGACCACTGTCGTTCGACGCCCGTTCGACACCTCCCTGAACTCCGCTGTAGGCTCACAGGAGTGATTCAGGAAGCGCATGAGCCCTCCCATCCCTTCGGCGTTAATCGCCGCGCAGATCGGGTAGGTCGGCTTCTCGGGCCGCTGCTTCATCAGGAGGCGGTAGCCGTTGTTGCGTGGGCGGTTGGCTCGAGACACGCTGACGTGCTCGATCTCGCCTAGGTATTGACCGAGCACCTCGCCAGCGCTGATATCCTCGGCGGCGACGACCCCGAGCTGATGGGTGCGCATGTTGCGGCCGAGGAAGATCTTGGTTGACTCCTCCAAGCTGTTGCCGCACTTGCCCCCGTACGGGCAACAACGCGCATTGCAGTACACGTTGACGAGAGCGTTGCGGCAGCTGTCCGTCCGGCAGGGATTCCAGCAGCCGCAATAGCCGAAGGGCTGGACCGCTGGGAAGACGGTGGCCAACGGGTTGAATTGCTCGCGCAAGTGAGCAATCGCATACGGCCACCGTGCCGGCGCAAACACGTCCCCAGGACGCGACGCCTCCAGCTGAGCACGGAGTGCTGCAGCCGGTACTGCACGTGCCGCTCGTCGATCGTCGACCGCGCGATACGTCTCCGAGCGCTGGCTGCGCGGCTCATGGCGGGGCTCCGTGCGAAGGGTCTCCGAGCGCTGGCTGCGCGGCTCGTGGCGGGGCTCCGTGCGATGGGTCTCCGAGCGCTGACCCCGCACACCTTGGTGGGGTCTCGTGGACTGGCGTGAGTACGGGGCGGCAGTGGCTTGGCGTGCTTGACGCCCTAGGCGACGAGGGTGAAGCGCCGTGCTCGTCGTGACGCGTGACCTTGGAGGCGTTTCCAGGAGCACGGGCGAGGACGTCGTCGGGCTCGTGCGCGCTCCCGAACTTGGCGGCAAGGGGGCTGGCGGCGCCTCTGGCGTTGCTGGCGGGTTTGTCACGCGCTTGGACCGGTGCTTGGTCCTCTCTGGAGTGAGCCAGGGCGGCGTCGCCGTGCCCGTGGAGCTGGAGGCACCGTCGGCACCCATGTCACGGACGCTACTGTCGGGGAGCAGAGCTGGCTGGACGTTCGGAGGCGTGTTCTCGTCGCCGGAGGAGGAGGAGTCTTCGATGCATCGGAGCTTCCAGTGGATGGCGGGGTGCGTCAGATGCACCATTGTTCCTGCTACATCACGTCACGTTAGTCGATAGCCAGCAGCACTAGCTGTGGTTGCAGATCTCGTACCGGAGATCGCTTGCTGTCTTCGCGCCTTCGGAGGCTATTTCAAAAGTGAGCGCAACTTCAAGTTGGCGGCGGGAAGATATAAGCGAGGCGATATGTCGCCGAAATGACGATAGCGTGATGGTCGACTTAAAGTATACAAATAGCAAGTTAAATCTTTAAGATGGCTACACGGCATATTCATAGGGGTAGGGTAGTCTATCGACACGATATCTGCGCCTCGCGAGATTTATGACCGGCATATACTCCGCATATCTGCTGCAGATATGTCGACCGTTTAATATACTTTTGGCAGGCGTCCAATGGTTTAGAATACCGTCGAGTGACATAAGACTTGGATAGCGGTGACAAAACTGATGGATATCCGGGACAAAACTCATCCATGTTGGAGTTGACAAAACTGTGAATATGCTGTAGAAACATGCGAAATGGCACCCTTCCTCGCTTCACAACCTCACAAAATTCAGTTTTAGCCCACAACCTCACAAAGCTCATTTACAGCCGCCCACTCATGGTCCCCGAACTCGAGTGTCGACACATGTCCATCTCGCCCACCAACTTGGCCACGAGCGCCACGAACATATATATACATGTACATACACCAGATCGTCCGGGTTCAGCGCGTCTAGCTCGTAAACCTCTACGCTGAGCGCGGCGCTGGTGGCGTCCCGCATGGGGAAGGTGCTCGGGCGGATCCCGCACAGTGTTGAATGTATTAGTGAGGCACGGCCTGCGGGGCTTGGCGCTGTTGCGCTTCAAGCTCACGTACGGGTCGCTCTTGCAGCACGCGACGCTAATGTCGCTGAACGGCAGGTCCAGCACTGCGCAACGTCAAGTGTTGGTTCAGCACTTGACGCTGCTGGAGCAGCATGAGGGCCTTGGACGCTACCTATCCTTTTTCATTCGCAAAATCGAAGGCTGTTCGGTAGGCTTGACAAAAGTGACAGGAGCATGCATCTGATAGACTGTGAGGATGGATGAGTTTTGTCCCGGATATCCATCAGTTTTGTCACCGCTATCCAAGTCTTATGTCACTCGACGGTACAAGGATTACTGATTATTGGGTCGCACAAATAAATTATTTCAGTCAATTTACTGGCTAACTTTTTTATTTTATTTACTGATTCCGAGCCCTGGTCTCGGTAACGATGCAGGATTTGATCACACGTCCAAATTCGTCGTAGATTACCAAAAGTCCATGCCGGTAGGTGCAGAGCGTGCTAAAGCGAGCCGTGTGACGACGCAATTTACCTCGAGACGGAGACTGCACAGTCGTTTACAGGATGGTCGGTCTTGGATCGGACCGCAACTCGTTCACGCGATTCCCGTTCACCAGTTTGCGACAAGCTCACGTGCATCAAAGACCTCGAATTGATCGCGCTGGGCGTGGAATGCACGTTTGACCTGCTGGTCTCCAGCGATGAAGCAGTGACGCAACTACGCGTGTACTACTTGATACGCTGGGATAGCACTAACGACACGCTGCTGCTTATGAACGTGATTCTGTTCCTGGCGAACTTGTCCCCGTCTCGATACACCTTTAGAGTCAGCTTTCATTAAGTATTTCCTTTAGCGGAATCGGTGGTACGGTCCGCTTGTAAGCGGGCTCATTCGCGTGTCGTCTCCATCGTTTTCGGTGGATGCGAAGGTGGTCATTTCGCTGGACGAGCTCATGGCTTTGGCGCTCTTCATGTCGGTCTCGACGTAGGTGTTGGCCTTCTCGGCGTCTTTCACCAGTTTCCGGCGTCGCCGGATGTCCATCACGATGAAGACAACAATCGTCAGGAACAGTACAATGCCCAACACAATGAACGCCGCATAGAGGGGCGGGCCGAACGTGACCTCCGATGCGTCTTCGCCATTGGCCGTCGTAGCGCCCAACTGGAAGGTGCAGCGCGGTCCGCCCCAGAACTCGTTGATGCACTCACAGCGGCCCGTGTCAGCGTTGCAAACGCCGGTGTGGAAAGTGTACTGCACGCTGAACGGAATGGTGCAGTCTGTGTAATCTCTGCACGGGGCGCCACCATTAACCTCGACAAGTTGGTTGTCTTCGTCAACATAATCGGAGAGGTTGTCAAGAATCCATTGTCTGGTCGGATGTGAGGCGGGGTCGCACTCGTGCGCCATGGTGGAGCTCTCGGACGTGTCTTGATACAGCCGCACGTAGTCAATTTTCATGTACAATGGGAACGAATCGCAGATGTAGTTGGCCTCCTCGTCCTTGCCGTCGCCGCGGCACGGTTTGCCAGGGTTGGGCGGATACGTGCCCCATGCCGCCGACAGTGCCACGTTGAGAATAATGTACGACGGCTCCTCGGGGAAGGTTAGTCGCGGGTTGGGCTTGCTTCCGCCCTGCGGTGTGTCAACGACTGCCTCGGCCGGGATCTCGAAGATAGGGTGGCCGCCGATCATCCAGCGAAGATACCCATTGTCGCCCGTGACCCACTCGAGTTGGTACGCCACGTAGTCGTAATACGCGCCCATGTGGATGCCCCAGTTCGCTGAGAGAGCATCCATTTGGTAGTTGTACGGCTCCATAATGTTAGTCTTTGGCGTCGAGTCATTGCGCGGCTCCGAACAGCGGCTGTCCTGGTTGTCGGGGTCACACAAGAAGACACCTTGGTAGCCGTTCATCGCCGGAAAGCATGTGCCGTTGGAGTTGATGTTCCAGTGGTCCAGAGCCTTGTCACCGTCGATGTACCCCATGTCACCGTGAACGTCATTCGAAGCAGGGCAATAAAGTAGACCGCACGTATTCTCGGTAATGTTCTTCATGCCCGCCGCGACGAGGGAATACGACTGCGTATCGTTGCCATCGACGACGCAGTAGTTGTTCGAGCCATAACGCAAACCCTGATACCAGCTCTGGTGGCCGCGCTCCTCGTAGTATTCCGTAGGAACGCCCGGTAAGTTGGCACCAGTAGTTGCACATTCTTGGCTGTACATACAGTAGCTGTAGTCACCGAGGGTCTCGTTGATTGCTGCACGACGGTAGTCTGCGGGCATTCCTGGTGCGATCTGGATCGACGACGAAATCGCGACGCCACCACCTTCCAGTAGATCAATCTCGACAGCACCGCGGCCCTGGTACGGGTTCATACCGTGGCCAGGATCGGGGTCGCACGCGCTGATACGCTGGTTGCTCGAGTTGAAGACGGTCTCGTTGCACTCATTGTACGAGAACGGCCACATACGCGCTGTGGACGATGAGAACAGTGCTCTTCCGAGGTTACCCATAAGCCAGATTCCGGGCCAAGTCGGGTAGAACTGCGTGTTCTCCGCGCGCGCGTTGTTGCCCTTGCCAATGTCTGGATTGCCGCTGTCGTTGCCCAGAACGGCCGGCAGCTTCGCCCGCACCTCCAGCATGCCGCCTTGGAAGCAAAATTTGTTCCAGGTCTGGAGCATTCCTGATCGATAGTACTGCCAGCAAACACAACGTAAGCAGTCTGTCAGATTTGAAACCTTTCATGAAAAATGAAAAACAACTACCGGTACTATAAACGTACAAAGGTGGAATTCTGGTAAGCTGGAGGTCGCAGATAGCTGTTCCAGACTGTGATGTTGTTGACCTCGTCGATGGACTTGATCTGCAGGTAGCACAGTCCTTCCTCGTCGTCGTCACACTCGACCGACGTCATGTCATGTGAGTAGAGTTGCAGCGCGTCGTTGGTGCCGTCGGCCATTTCCAGCGACGTCCACAGGTGGTCACCCCCGGCCGAGAAGTTTCGACTCACGTCCCCGAACTCGTCGCTGAGGACGAGCTCCCACGTGTCTCCGCGCGACGTCACGTACGTCCGCACGTCGTCGGGCGTGTCCGGGTCCACCCACGGCCGGATACCCGAGCGGGTCTCCAACTTGACCAAACTGCGATCTGTGGCGGTACTGTCGCTTCCGCTTGTGGAGCTGTTGTCACTGTCACTGTCACTGCTGCTGCTGCTCGCGTCGACTACTGCAATCACTGCAACGCCCACTAAGAGAGAGCTGCGCAGCCAGGACACCGCCATTTTGTCAATGGAGTAGCGGCCGATCTACTGCCGGAGCTGTGCGTCTACCAAGTGAAATCCACAAGTGTGTAGCGAGGCTTCATGAGGGCGGCGCGCAGCGGCCCGAGGCTTTGTGCGTCAAGAGCGGAGCCGGTCCCACCACCCCCATCATGAGTGCCGTGCTGTGTCGTCGCGTGTCGCGCAGGGATACTATCGAAAACTACGGAATCTAAAAAAATGCTCAAGTGGTCGGTACATATAGTAACAAGATTTTTTGCATATTAATAGTAACGTTAGCATTATGAGCAATTTGGTAACTACTAATCATAATAATACTCAGTACGGTAGTAGTATTTTTAAAATACTACTAACAAATGTTCCTACGTACTTAAGTACCCAGTAATATACCCTCGATCTTACAGCATTAGCTGCCGCTTATTGTCTACGCGACGGAAGTTCTGTGGCAACATCGACCTCGGGAGCACAACGAGATGTCAGACATGCTCGCAAACCGCGCGATGGATTCGAGGCGCAGCACACAGCTGCGACTAACAGCGGAGACCCTGGCATTGGAAACTTGAGCCCACTGGTCGCGATAGGATATTGGATACTGGATGCACAACAACACGCAAGGGGTCAGCGAGCAGGGTACGGTCGATATTCCTTAGGAGATGACGATAACGCAGGTTGATGGCCAATCGATCACAACAGGCGTAACGCCGTAGAATGATAAAGGGGCAACCTACGGAACGGACATAGGGGGTCGTTAGCGTATAGAGTTAAGTGGCATCAATGCACCTCACTGAGAAACGAAACGAAAGTCATGCCGAATAACAAACCTACTGAGCATGGACTGCCACACAGTGGAGTGCATGCTCAGAGAACCAGCGTCAGGCATAAATATACTGGCTCAGTCGCTTGAGGGGTTCCTGACTAATCAAAATCAAACCTGATGTTGTGTTGGCTACGTGCAAAGACAACTAGGAGCAGGAGATGAACTACAAGGGGCTATCCATAATACAAGATGGGTTTTACATCATCCCAATCAACCGACAGCCACTTGCTTCAGAAAAATAGTAATCAGTACTCATCAAACTAATACAATACATTTCAGTACTACTACTGATATTTATTATTTGTACAGAGATTACTATCAGCGTCATAAATTGTACTTAGTACTTAAAATACGATTAGTGATATCGTACCTGTTGCGTGTACGTACCGGCAGTGCTATTCTCATTCTCGTAGTGTTAGAAAATGATAAGCTCCTATGCAGCTTGGGGTCTCTACACTCCAGAGCGGCCAAAACATATCACCGATGGTAACTTACTGTAAATCATCACCGCGCAGACAATTTGACACCAGTGCGAGCAGTCCGTAGCTGTACTCAATATATGAATACATGTAGTTTATGTACGAAGGGAGCCGAAGCTCTTTTGCTGGATGCCAGCAGGGCCTACTGCAAGTCTTGCAGCAAGAGGCCTTTGCTGCAAGAGACTTCGCAGCCCTCGCTGACTCTCTATGGAGGATCGCCCATGACAGGGGGCTCTGATGCCTATCAGTGCGTTCAATGCTATGACCCCCCCCCCCCCCCCTGACTGACGCTCAAGAAGCGCAGGTTACTGCCCCGGTAAAGGATCACTTCCCAAGCTACGTGCAAAGCACCACGATCGAACACCAATATTCGGTAGTCATGACACACGATGTATCCTTGTCAACGAGTCGTTGATCGCAGTGAACGCATGCGCACCAGCATTCGACGAGGGCGGAGAACGCGGATTTCTTCTCTCGGTGTTACTTACTGGTGGTGGGGTAACCTCGAATGGAACCGGACAGCGAGTTCCGATCTGGCTTCGACGACCTGGCGATGAGGCTTTGCAATGTACGGGAAGTGAGCAGCAACACTTTGAGGACCCGATCCTTGCTTAGCGATCACCATCGATTCAAGTTCACACGTATCACACGTAACAAACACCTCAAACGCGTGGCGCTGACTTTTCACTGAGCGGAAACGTCAAGTGATCAGCACAATGGTGTGCCAACAGTATGTAGACATTGGTGCTGCTGGCCGATGCTGAACACAAAAGAAGTTCGATGGAAATCAACTGCTACATACCAGAACTAGCATGGTTCAGTCGTTCAATTGATGGAAGCCCCGTGAGCGTTCCATTCTTACCGCGATCACATTAGTAAAGCTATCGGCGACTCCATGATTCTGCAAGTATATCGCTCACTCTGCGCTTATGCCTGCAGCTTGTCGGCGCGCCGGAACAGGTTGTCTACGATGTGCCCGACGTTCTCGATGACACCGAGGCCAGAGGTATATGTTTTCTAAAGAAATACAGCAAAATCATGCAAGTGACAGTCAGCCTCCAAACAATACATCAGAAGAATGTGAGACTGCGCGTACATCCTCAGTAGGGCTGTCGTAGACAATCAACTGCCCCTTGCCCTGGTCCAGAATGCCGTGGAACTTGTGGTCCAAGATCATTTGCGACAACCTACGAAAAGGAAACCCACACAAGCACGTCAATACGGTTGCACGCAAGCAGATACACCACAGCACCAGTTGTCCTTACTTCAACTCAATCTGCGGGAGCGGCAGCTTGATCAGTTTGGCGACATGTGCAATCTCGACGCACGAGAACGGTTGGATAATCTTGATCAAGTTGCTTTCCAGGAGCTGCTCGTACAGCTTCCCCAGGTGGTTCTTGATCAGCGCGTCCTCCACGAGCTCTGTGAAGCACCAGCAAATTGACAAGTCAGAATGAGCGTCAATAGCACCACCGACCTCCGTTCATACGTACGAGGGGCGTATTTCTTCGTCGCCGCTTCAAACTGCTCGAGAGAGCGCTGTTCGTGGGCCTTGGCCACCGCCTGCAAGGCCTCCAGATCGATGCCGATGAACTTCATCGCCTGTTTGCTGTTGATGATGAGGTTCACTTCACTGGCGCCACCGCTGGCGATCTTGGCCAGCAGCATGTACTTGAGGCACTTGAGTCCTTCCGTCTCATCCAGCGTCGCGAGCGCCTCGAACGCCTCGAAGAAGTACGAGTACGCCGTCTTGTAGTCGCGCTCTTCAGCGTGCAGGATGCCCGACATCTGGTCGATCTGGGCCTGCGTGCGCGGCACCACATAGATCGTGTTGGAGATGCTGCGCGCCGCCGTGAGCGCGGCCTTGGCCTTGGGCACGTTGCGCAGCGCGTGGTGCAACTTGCTCTCCACGAGGTGGATCTCCACCAGCAGCTGCTTGTCGTCCAGCTTCTTGATCTCGTACAGCAGCTCGGTGATGAGGTCCAGCGCCGGCTGGAACTTCTCCTGCTGGAAGTAGATGGAGGCCAGACGCGCCTCCACGCGCTGGCGCAGGAACGTGTGCTTCTCCTGCTTGCACCACTCGATCGAGTCCAGACACAGGTCGGCCTGCAGCTGCAGCGCCTTCTCGGCGTCCAGCACCTTCACCTTGGCCACCATGTCGATCACCGTGCGCACTGCAACAATAAAATAACATAAAATAATAAAAAGACGTCAGCCTGCACTCCCCAGCCTCCGAGCAGTAGTAAATCCAGACGGGCCGCACCGATCTTGCCGGTCTTGGCCCGGGCCAGCGTGGCGAAGAACGGCCGCAGCGACTGCAGCAGCGTGGCCAGCTCCTTCTCGCGGCCGAACTGGATGTACAGCTGCGCCAGCTTGTAGATCGAGTGCTCCTTCACGCGCTGCACCTGCTCCAGCGCCGCGTCCTCCTCGGCTGTCGCAGCAATAAAGGGTAAGTAAATTGCGTAAAATAAAATAAAATAAAATAAAAATATATTCTCGGTAGCCCGCTGTACCGTAGACGATGATGCGCTGGAAGGCCTGGATGGCCGCGTCGGGGGCCGCATTAGCCGTGAGCGCGGCCACCACATCCTCCGCGTCCTCGAACTGCGTCTGCAGCGGGTGCACCTGCTCGGGCTCAGCCATCTCCACGTCCTGCGTCGCCATGGCTGCTACAAGGTTACAGGATCTCTCCCCCTTTTGCCTAAAGTGAGGATCTTTAATGTGGAAGACGCCAGTCGGTAGCATAGTTTGTACGTTCTGTACACAGGATTCGGCGTCACTGATTAGCGGTATTAATACCAACAGCTCATGTGACAGACTCACTTCAGTATCTTCCGCGTGTGGCTATCCTTATGCTGTCTTCCGCTCTGCGCGTGCGTGGCCAACGCGTGGCCACGTCGGGCCACTTGCTGGCCGCCCCACGCCTGTCATCCGCGTACCCGGCCCGCTACCTGAGTTCAGCGCCGAAGGAGCTCTCCCCGTACCAGAAGCTGCAGAAGTGGTTGCAGCCGTTCGTGACCGGTTCCAAGGGCCTGTACCACGAGAACAAGCAGGCCTGGGCGCTGCGCCGCCGCGTCAAGGAGGCCAGCGGCCGGGCCGACCTCTCGCGCCGCGAGATGCTGCTGCTTCGTCAGGCGCACCGAGACCTGCTCAAGTCGCTGCCCATCCTGGCCATCTTCTGCGTGCCCGTGCTGGGCTACGCGGCCCCGCTGCTCGGCTACCAGTTCCCCAAGCAGCTGCTGCCCTGGCAGTTCTGGCGGCCCGACCAGAAGACGCAGTTCTTCCGCGAGGACGTGCTGGCCCGGGCCAAGACGTACCCAGAGTTGGCCCAGCTGCTGCTGCAGATCGAGCACAAGGACGACACGCTGCAGGAGATGATGGCGCTGGCCAAGGCGGCCGGCGGCGGCCTGCGGCCCACGCAGGTGGCCGAGCTCGCGCCTTTCTTCGAGGGCCCGGCCGCGCTCCACGCGCTCTCGAGCAAGCACATTCACGTGCTGGCCGAAGGCTCGGCCGTGTTCCCGAGCTTCGCTGTGCTGAACAAGCTGCTGATGCAGTCGCAGCTGCAGAAGAGACTTGAGCGGAGGATGGAGGAGCTGAGTGTGGACGACCAGCAGCTGCTGAGGGAAGGCGTGGATGATCTTTCGCTCAGTGAGCTGGAGTTCGCGTGTCGGGAGCGCGGAATTGTGACGCAGTACGGAGACATCGAGAAGCTGCGCGCGGCCTTGAAGGAGTGGCTGAGCATGTACGACACGGACCACTTCGACCCGGAGACGAACCCGCAGTGGCTACCGCCTTCGCTGCTGCTTCATGCGCCGGCGCTGTCTAGTTTCGCCAAGCCGGAGGACGATGAGGGAGTGGACCCGACGGTCTAAAATGAAAGAAGAAGTCGAAAGTTGCGATGAACAAGCGGTAGAAAGATGAAGCTTGTGGTGTCATGGCCAGCATCGCATCTGCCGTGCCCTGCCGTCAGAAACAATACTACGTGATGGTTGATCGATGGACATTTTATCATAAGAGTTGCCTGGAGATGTTCCAAGCCAATTTGCTGCCGGGTGTGTGCTTTTCCTACCGCTTCTGGTGGTTGAGATATCGCAGTGAGAGCAGCGAAATCACCCGGATGGCGACGATGTATAGGAAAACGTAGCCGAAGTTGCTCCAGATGTCGTCGTACTTGATCTTGAAGACGTCTGCGATGTAGTTCTTCACCGTCGTGTGGCCGATCGACAAGGGTGCATTCTGTAGTGGCTGGCACCCAATCTGCGGACCAACGTTTGTATACGACTGCGTGGCTTCGTCGAACGTCGGATCCACCGGACAATCGCCGAAAAGCAGCGAAATTAAGATGGAAAACGTGTATCGCTGCGGTGTCAAGTAGTACAGCCAGATGTACCCCGTTGGAATGGAGCCGGCGGGTGGATTGAAGCCGGCGAACAACAGGAAAGTCGCGTTGATGAACACGCCGACGATAGCGGCGACTTCCACCGTCGGTAGCGCGTAGATGAACATTTGACCTAGATACGTCTCCAGAAGCACAAACAGCGAGCCGTTGATCCAGTACAGCACGGCTGTGGTGAACGATCCAACCCCCATGAGCGGGAAGAAGATGACGGTGAAGATCAGGCCGCTCGCGAACACGAAAGGGATCTCCGCTACGGTAGCCCCGATAAAGTACCAGAAAGCACTGTACGTCTGCGAGTCTCGCTCACGGTAGTACGAGACACGCTCTCGAGCAGTGAATGGAAGACAGCCGACGTACGAGATGTAGCTTTGGTACAAAGCCGTCATGAAGATCACCCCGACTGCTGAGTTAACCCCTTGGTACGTCGTGTATTCGCCATTCACGAGCACCAGTCCAAACACCACGGCCAGGCCGAAAGAAATCATGAAGCGGGTCAAGTTGTACGACGGTGTGCGCCAGTAAATTGTCAAGAACCGACCGACCAACATCCGCAGCTGCGTCAATTGGCTAGCCGCACGTTTGCTCGAAAACACCAACTCCGGCAGTCGATCCGGTGCAGGTCGGGTAACACCAGGCTGGTCAAGTCCATCGAGCAAAGCCTGTTGCTCCTTACTATCGCGGAAGTGCTGGGTGAAGTCCACGTTCGCGGCAGCGTTTGTCATGGGTTTCTCTCCCGCTCCAGCCACACCCGCACCAATGCATTCCAACATCCACGTCGCCGGGTTCTGGCCCTCGGGCAAACGCGCCACCTCCGGAATCGCCTCGAAGTAGTCGATCAGGTGTCCGCACTCGCGGTCGTCCGGCTGCGCGTTGTCCAGCTCACCGAAAAACACCATCTCGCCGCCGCGCTTCAGCAGCAACAGACTGTCGAACAGGAAGAAGACGTCGGACGAAGGCTGGTGAATCGTGCACACAACGGTGCGGCCGCTGTCCGCCACCTTCCGCACGCCGTCCATGATCACCTTGGCGGAGTGAGCGTCCAGACCACTAGTGGGTTCGTCCAGGAACAGCACACTCGGTTGCGCTGCGAGTTCGACGCCGATAGTGAGGCGCTTCATCTGCTCCTGCGATCGGCCGCGGATGATCTGGTCGGCAATGGGGCGCAGATCCAGCAAGTCCAGACATTCCTCCACAGACGCCAACTTGGCACGCTCCGATACACTGCTGTCCTGCCGCAAGAAGGCGCTGAACGTGAGCGCTTCTCGGATCGTGGCCCCCTCTGAGTGAATGTCCTGCTGCTCGCAGTAGCCTGTGCATCGACGAATGGCCAGCTCTGTCGCGGGGTATCCGTTGAGTAGAATCTCGCCACGGATGGTGCCTCCTGTCTTGCGGCCGGCGATCACGTCCATCAGGGTGGTTTTACCAGCACCCGACGACCCCATAAGCGCCGTCATGGTTCCCGGTAGAGCGTAGCCGCTGATGCCCTTGAGCAGGTCGATGGACTCATGCTTGTGGTGGGGCAAAGGCACGGAGTACCAGAGGTCTTTGAACGCCAGCGTGACTGGTACGAATCTTGCCTGTTGTTCTTGAAGATCAAGGACGACTATATCGGCGGGGCTGTCTTGCGATGGTGGTGCATTGGGTGCTGCTCGTGGAGTGACGACTTCGGAGTAGCTACGATTCCCTTCGTGGTGCTCCTTCAGTGCATCGTTGTCCTCGTCGACACTTGAAACTACGGTTACTGTTGCTTCAGGGACGTCGTAGCGCTTGTGTTCGAGGATGAAGCTACCGGTGATGATGAAGAAAACGGTCGCGAACACCAAGTACAGTACGCCCATCCAAACCCACGATTTATCCGAGGGCACGTCGTACAGCGATAGCGAGTACTCGCCCATAGTCATGTTGTACTGCGAGCAGTAGTCTTCGCCGTCATAAACGCACACGTCGAACTTTGGTGAACGATATTGGTTCACAGCCAACGTCCGCAAGCACCAGGCGACCGGGTTGATCCAGTAGATCCAGACGAGAAAGTCGGGAAGCTTTGTCTTGGGGACGACGAAACCTGCAAACACGACGTAGAACGTGATGGAGAAAGTGGACATCGGCTTGGCGATGTTGAAATTCGGTGACATGGCCGTCAGCGCGAAGAACCACGCACACAGCGCGAGGTTGGTGAGGATCATGCAGAGCAGGAAGAGCAGATAATAGCCGACTTCCGTGATAAAGCCACACATCCAGTACACAACCGTGCCGAAGACCACCGATTCGGCTGCAGCTGCAGGGAATAGAGCAGCGAGACTAGCGATCCCGAAAGACAGCGAGCGGTAGAAGTTCGCACGTCGGTGCTTGTAGTAGATATCGCGCGACGCGACAAAGACTGGCATTTGAGACGCTTGGCCCAGTGCAAGGAACATGGTGGTCTGGTACAGAACCCCCAGCGCCACCTGCGCGTTCGTTGGATCAAAGCGGTAGAACGTGCTGCCGTAGACAAGCCCCATGACGACTACCATGAAGGTCCGCACGCGAAGGAAGGCCGTGTTGCGAATAGCGACTGTGAGATGTCGGCGCGTCAATGTCACGACACTAGCCCACAAGGACTGGCGAAATTGAGGCATCTTGTCCAGGTGCTGCTCTGCGTCATGCAACCGCTCACTGCTCCATGGGGACTCCAACGCTTGCATGACAAGTTGGTGACTGGATGACTGTCGAAAGAGATCCGCAAACTCACTCGCCAATCGAGGAGCTTGGACTGAGAATGAGGCGTGGTTGCTAGACTTGGCCACCTCGTACTGGTACTGCTGGTCCGTGCCCAGATCCAACAGGTAGTCGGCTGCGTCGCGGTCGGGAGGACATACGAATCCCAAGCTCTCGAAGTACGGCAGCGCTTGCTCTCGAGGTCCGTGGTACATTACCTCGCCGTCGTTGAGCAGCAGAATGTTGTCGAAGAGCTCGAACACCTCCGGCGCAGGCTGCAACAGCGCCATGACCACCGTCTTGTGCAGTTTCTTGGCGATGTCGCGCTGCGTGCACACGATGTCGAACGTGGCCGCGCTGTCCAGCCCCGTGCTGATCTCGTCCATGAAGATCGCGTACTTCATGCCGAACTCCATCTCGCCAGTTGTCACGCGCCGACGCTCACCGCCGGACACGCCGCGCTTCAAGGCGTTTCCGATCACTGTGTCCCGACACGTCTGCAGACCGAGTTGCTCCACGACCACGTCCGGGTAGTTCTTGTAGAGCGATTCGGCCGTGCGCAGCGCCGCCTCGTTCTGCTCGGGTGTGCCGTGCGATAGCAGCTCCTTCCCACGTCGTGACGCCACTTCCTCTGGACAACACGCGTGTGCGAACTCCAGCGTCTCCTGCACGGACAACGCGGGGAAGTGCTTGTCGGTCTGCGGGACGTACGCGGCCAGTTGGGGCAGCTTCGATAGCAGCTCCTTCCACGTCCGTCCGTTGTACGAGATGTCGCCGACCACCGTCACGTTCTGCTGCATAGGGAACTGGCCGCTCAGCACCTTCATGAGCGACGTCTTGCCCGACCCGGGCTGGCCGAGCACCAGCGTGATGGTGCCCGGTTCGAACACGGCGTCCACGCGGTTGAGCACGTGTCGCTCCGTGACGCGCTTGGTGGCGGTGAGTTTGCGGACGACGTGCTTGAGACTGTTGTAGACAGAGGGCAGCTCGGATGTGGCGGAGCTGGAAGACTGCTTGACGACTGGAACCTTGGCGATTATCGACAGGTTCCTGCATCTCACCTCCATCTGAGGCAGTGATCGACCCAGTGCCGGTTCGAGTTGTTGTGCGACGAAGTCGTAGAAGGCGGCCTCGCCGTGCTGCATGAGCGCGTGACCGGAGTCAAGTCCTAGTTGGTCTTTTGACTCGGTTTGGGCGGTTGTCGGGGATGAACCGATTTGATGGACTGGTATGGTCATGTCTTAATTGCGTCCATGTAGTGGAGAAGCTGAGCTGAGGTGTTGTGCTCTTGGGGATCCGAGGGCCACGATGCAAAATGAAGAATGCGGGGATTCATCGAAGCTACATGGTGAAGTTGGCATCGACCACGTTGGATTTGTTCTCACTGAGCCTGGAGTACTGTACTACTCAGTACACAGGTACTTGAGTACGCGGTCCACTCATCATCCAGGACACATATCAACGGCTCGTTGGCAACGGAATGTGCTGGCGTAGTTGGTGACAAGTTGGAGTGGGCCATTCGGCGCTGCTTTTCACTAACCAGTGGTTAACCAGTGGTTAGTAACCACCGCCACTTCGAGGTGACTGTGAAATGTCCATTTTTGTGTTTAACGGAAGGAAGTGGTTAGAGTCACCAACGAGATTGCATAAAACCAACGCATTTGCCCTAACCACCAAAGTCGCCGGCCTTCGGCCGGCGAGATCAAGCGCAGCGCGTAGCGCTGCAAGATTAGGGTGAGCCTACCGGACTCGGCCAGAGAGGTTTAGCATCGACGTGCGAAGCGAAGTCTTCGCGCGGCGTGCTAAACCTCGACATTAACCCGTTTTCCAGCAGGGTCCCGCATGGTTTTTGGGGTTAGGGCAGGGTGATAAGGTACATGATGTTGCTGGAAAGTCGCAGGAAAGTCACAGGAAGATTGCAGCAACGACGTTTTATGCAATCTCGTTGGTGACTCTAACAAGGTCCTTAACGGAAAGGACCTTGTTAGAGTCACCAACGAGATTGCATAAAACGTCGTTGCTGCAACCTTCCTCTAACTTTCCTGCGACTTTCCAGCAACATCATGTACCTTATCACCCTGCCCTAACCCCAAAAACCATGCGGGACCCTGCTGGAAAACGGGTTAATGTCGAGGTTTAGCACGCCGCGCGAAGACTTCGCTTCGCACGTCGATGCTAAACCTCTCTGGCCGAGTCCGGTAGGCTCACCCTAATCTTGCAGCGCTACGCGCTGCGCTTGATCTCGCCGGCCGAAGGCCGGCGACTTTGGTGGTTAGGGCAAATGCGATGGTTTTATGCAATCTCGTTGGTGACTCTAACCACTTCCTAACGGAAATGCCCGAATACTGTCCGGTATTCTATTTATTAGAAGCGGTCCAGATTCATGTAAAAACGAAAAGGGTCTTTTAATTGGATAGGGTTACTATTCCTCAATCAAAATGGTGACCTCGACCAAAGAGAGCACCGAGTCGCTATTCCTCGTGCAAAATGGTAACTTCGTCCTGCGAGACTTCGATTTATCGATGTTAAAGGTATCTGCCTCACTCTCAGCATCGGGCGTCGCCCAGCTATCCCAAAACCGCTCACCGTACACGCCTGTGTGCACCACATAATTTGTACAGGTCTTAAAATCGGGTAGGGCTTCTAATTTTAGACCGCTTTCAACAATGGTCAAAGGGCTTTTATTCGGGACCGGTGTTGTATTCGGGAATATCCGTTAGTTTGACATTTTACAGTAAAATATCAATTTCGGTGTATTAATAAACTGTATTCAAATTATTACAAGAAAACTAGCAAAATTGACTCAAAGTGAAATCTGCAGCTCTTTGTTTTAAGAAAGAGTGCTCCTGAGTTTTACCGCTGATTTACAAATGATCGAAATCATTGACGGGTAAATACAGCCTACGCAAAGCACTGCCTCTCATTCTCTAGGCCGCCTCAGACAGCCCGTCTCAAAGGTAACTTCAGGTTGCGTTGCACAGAACCGCATGAACGTGACGTTCGATCGAATGCGGGACATTTACCGAACCGAGTACAATTATGCACAGTCTTGCCAAGACGGATACACTATTGCAATGATCACTGCCACCGGAGCTTTCGCCGACAGCACAACCACATTCTTCTGTCAAAGCTTCATCCAAACCGGCACATGTCCAGCGTTGAAGATCGGAGCTTTGCCTGTTAAACCTGCGATCGGACACCATCAAAGCGGAAAGGGCGATGACTGATCCGTTCATCCCCGCAAAAGATTGGATGAACCGGCTGTTCATCATCTCTCTCGGTAGTTACCAGTGGTAACTTACCACTGCCGCGGCAACGCCAAGTCTCCGCATTACATGTATATGTAGTGTTGGGCGGTCTACCTGTAGCAACCTAAAGTCTCCTGGAATCTTGTGCGATATGTTCTTTAGACGGAGAGAGGAGATCTGCGAGCGAAGTCTCATGGTGATCGCGCTGGTCGCGATAGTCGACCGACTTATGTATCGCCCCGTCACAGAGTCCCCCAAAATGCGACATGTCTATAAGCTTCTAGCGTATACATAGTTTAATACAGGTATCAGCACTACAGAGGTTAGCAATTGGGTTTAAACTACATGTACATGTATACGATAGGTTTCCAACCGTGAAATCCTATCAACGGCCAAAACTATTATAAGAAGGTTCTATAAATTACCGTATTCGCTCTCGCGATCTCGAAGAAATGGCCCGCAATCGCAAATCCGATATTGCGCGTCGATGAGTGTGCGAAGTTTTAGGAACCCCGATCTCCGTTCCCGCGCGGCACCAAAGCTCATTAGCGAATTCGCTTCGTGGGTCACACGTGCGTCCTACTTCCCGACAAAAAACCTGTCAATGGATTGCAGAACTTCACAGCTATGATCGCACCAACCACCACAATACCACCGACCACCGCTGGTCACCCGCAGTCCAAGCTCCAGCCCGGACTCGAGTCCGGCCATGCGCTCATGCAGGACGGCGAGGCCGCCTTCTACGACTTCGTCGCGCAACAACTCGAACCTGCATTGGGTCGATCACTGCCTCAGATGGCGGTGAGATGCAAGAATCTGTCGATAATCGCCAAGGTCCCAGTCGTCAAGCAGTCTTCCAGTTCCGCCACATCCGAGCTGCCCTCCGTCTACAACAGTCTCAAGCACGTCGTCCGCAAATTCACCGCCACCAAGCGCGTCACGGAGCAACACGTGCTCAACCGCGTGGACGCCGTGTTCGAACCGGGCACCATCACGCTGGTGCTCGGCCAGCCCGGATCGGGCAAGACGTCGCTCATGAAGGTGCTGAGCGGCCAGTTCCCCATGCAGCAGAACGTGACGGTGGACGGCGACATCTCGTACAACGGACGCACGTGGAAGGAGCTGCTACCGAAGCTGCCCCAACTGGCCGCGTACGTCCCGCAGACCGACAAGCACTTCCCGGCGTTGACTGTGCAGGAGACACTGGAGTTCGCACACGCCTGTTGTCCAGAGGAAGTGGCATCGAGACGTGGGAAGGAGCTGCTATCGCACGGCACACCCGAGCAGAACGAGGCGGCGCTGCGCACGGCCGAGTCGCTCTACAAGAACTACCCGGACGTGGTCGTGGAGCAACTCGGTCTGCAGACGTGTCGGGACACAGTGATCGGAAACGCCTTGAAGCGCGGCGTGTCCGGCGGTGAGCGTCGGCGCGTGACGACTGGCGAGACGGAGTTCGGTATGAAGTACGCGACCTTCATGGACGAGATCAGCACGGGGCTGGACAGCGCCGCCACGTTCGACATCGTGTGCACGCAGCGCGACATCGCCAAGAAGCTGCACAAGACGGTGGTCATGGCGCTGTTGCAGCCTGCGCCGGAGGTGTTCGAGCTCTTCGACCGCATTCTGCTGCTGAACGACGGCGAGGTGATGTACCACGGACCTCGAGAGCAAGCGCTGCCTTACTTCGAGAGCTTGGGGTTCGTATGTCCTCCCGACCGCGACGCAGCCGACTACCTGTTAGATCTGGGCACGGACCAGCAGTACCAGTACGAGGTGGCCAAGTCAAGCAACCACGGATCATTCTCAGTCCAAGCTCCTCGATTGGCGAGTGAGTTTGCAGATCTGTTCCGCCAGTCGGCCATTCACCAGCAGATTGTGCAAGCTCTGGCCGCACCCTGGAGCAGTGAGCGTTTACGCGATGGTGAGGAGCATCTGATGAAGATGCCCGAGTTTCGACAGTTGTTTTGGGCTGGCACCGTGACGGTCATGCGCCGGCAGATGCTTCTGGCGCTCCGCAATACGGATTTCATGCGCGTTCGAGCGTTGATGGTGGTCGTCATGGGTCTCATCTACGGCAGCACGTTCTTCGGTTTCGACCCGACCAATGCTCAGGTGGCGTTGGGCGTGCTGTACCAGACCACCATGTTTCTGGCCATGGGTCAGGCGTCGCAAACCCCCGTGTTCATTGCAGCTCGCGAGATTTACTACAAACACCGCCGGGCGAACTTCTACCGCACTTCGTCTTTCGCGATCGCGTGTTTGACGGCTCTGGTGCCTTCTGCTGCTGTGGAGTGCCTGGTGTTCAGCTCCTTCGTGTACTGGATGTGCGGCTTCGTCGGTGGAGTGGGCTACTTCCTGTTTTTTCTACTGTGCATGGTCCTCACCAACCTTGCGTTGTGCGCGTGGTTCTTCACGCTGACGGCCATGGCTCCGAATTTCAACATTGCCAAGCCCTGCTCGACGTTCTCCATCGCGTTCTACGTGGTGTTCGCGGGCTTCATCGTCCCTCGGAGTCAAATCCCCGACTTCTTCATCTGGATCTACTGGATCAACCCGCTCGCGTGGTGTTTGCGAGCAGTTGCAGTGAACCAGTACCGCTCGCCCAAGTTCGACGTCTGTGTGTACGCTGGCGAGGACTACTGCTCGCAATACAACATGACTATGGGTGAGTACTCGTTGTCACTGTACGACGTGCCCTCGGATAAATCGTGGGTTTGGGGTGGTGTGGTATTCCTGCTGGGCGCGATCGCATTCTTCGTGGTGGCAGGCAGCTACATTCTCGAGCACAAGCGATACGATATCCCTGCCGCCACGGTGGCAGTTGTCCCCAGTGTTGACAACGAGAAGGACAAGAGCGAGCTAGATGAAATATCGGAAGAGCACGAGCAGCCAAACCGCCGGGACGGAACAGCCAGCTATGTCATGGTCGCAACACCACGAGCTGCCACGACTTCACAAGAACAAGCGCCGTCCGACATGGTCGTTGTAGACCTTCACGAGGAACAGGCCAGGTTTGTACCCGTCGCCTTAGCGTTCAAAGACCTCTGGTACTCCGTGCCATTGCCCCACCACAAACATGCGTCCATCGACCTGCTCAAGGGCATCAGCGGCTACGCTCTACCTGGAACCATGACGGCGCTTATGGGGTCGTCGGGTGCTGGTAAAACCACCCTGATGGACGTGATCGCCGGCCGCAAGACAGGAGGCACCATCCGTGGCGAGATTCTACTCAACGGATACCCCGCGACAGAGCTGGCCATTCGTCGATGCACAGGCTACTGCGAGCAGCAGGACATCCACTCCGAGGGGGCCACGATCCGAGAAGCGCTCACGTTCAGCGCCTTCTTGCGCCAGGACAGCAGTGTATCGGAGCGTGCCAAGTTGGCGTCTGTGGAGGAATGTCTGGACTTGCTGGATCTGCGCCCCATTGCCGACCAGATCATCCGCGGTCGATCGCAGGAGCAGATGAAGCGCCTCACCATCGGCGTCGAGCTCGCAGCGCAACCGAGTGTGCTGTTCCTGGACGAACCCACTAGTGGTCTGGACGCTCACTCCGCCAAGGTGATCATGGACGGCGTGCGGAAGGTGGCGGACAGCGGCCGCACCGTTGTGTGCACGATTCACCAGCCTTCGTCCGACGTCTTCTTCCTGTTCGACAGTCTGTTGCTGCTGAAGCGCGGCGGCGAGATGGTGTTCTTCGGTGAGCTGGACAACGTGCAGCCGGACGACCGCGAGTGCGGACACCTGATCGACTACTTCGAGGCGATTCCGGAGGTGGCGCGTTTGCCCGAGGGCCAGAACCCGGCGACGTGGATGTTGGAGTGCATCGGTGCGGGTGTGGCTGGAGCAGGCGAGAAGTCCATGACGGATGCTGCTGCGAACGTGGACTTCGTGCAGCACTTCCGCCAAAGCACCGAGCAAGAAGCTTTGGTGAACGGTCTTAACCAACCAGGCGTGTCAACCCCAGCTCCTGACCGGCTACCAGAGTTGACCTTCACCCGCAAACGAGCTGCTAGTCCGCTGACCCAACTTCGTATGCTGATGGGTCGGTTCATGACGATCTACTGGCGCACGCCGTCGTACAACTTGACTCGCTTCTTGATCGCGTTGGCTCTCGCAGTGATATTCGGCCTCGTTCTGGTGAACGGCAACTACACCACGTACCAAGGACTGAACTCGGCGGTTGGCATCATTTTCATGACGGCACTTTACCAGGGCTACATCACGTACGTGGGCTGTCTGCCATTCACGCTGCGCGAGCGCGCCTCGTATTACCGCGAACGAGACGCGCAGACGTACAATGCACTCTGGTACTTCGTCGGGGCCACGGTCGCGGAGATCCCGTACGTGTTCGGCAGCGGTCTCCTCTTCACGATCATCTTCTTCCCACTGATGGGTGTGGGCTCCTTTGGCACGGCCGTGCTGTACTGGGTCAATGTGTCGCTGTTCGTGCTGATGCAAACGTATCTGGGCCAGCTCTTCATCTACGCCATGCCGAGCGTCGAGGTGGCCGCTATCGTGGGCGTGCTGATCAACGCCATCTTCCTGCTGTTCGCCGGCTTCAACCCGCCGGCCGGATCCATCCCGGACGGCTACAAGTGGCTCTACCACATCACGCCCCAACGATACTCGCTCTCCATCCTCGTGTCGATCCTGTTCGGCAACTGCCCCGAAGACCCGACATACGACGTGGCCACGCAGACGTACATCAATGTGCGCTCGGAGCTGGCCTGCCAACCACTGCAAAACACGCCGCTGTCCATCGGCCACACGACGGTCAAGGGCTACATCGGGGACGTGTTCAACATGAAGTACGACGAGGTGTGGAGCAACTTCGGGTGCGTCTTCATCTTCATCTTCGTTTTCCGCTTCTTGTCGCTGCTGGCACTTCGATACATCAACCACCAGAAGCGCTAAGCTAGATCAATAGCAAGTAGATATAGCAAGAAAAATAAAGCAACTTGGTAATTTATGAGCATCGCTGCCGCAGCAAAAGCAGCTCGCTATAGTATCCTAGAACGACGTCGTGCTCAAGCATCAAGTCATCGTGTCCATTTGCCTTTGCGACGAGGACTTCCCAGAGGAAACCTTTGAAATGTGCACGAGGCTCTATCACATGCTGAAAACTACTACTGTAGATCCCCTCCACCAGTTCCAGCACGTCCTCAGGGTCGGGCAGCTCCTCGTACTGGATCTGGAACAGCTTACCGCGGAAGAAGCCCTTGACAGCGCTACCCACAGTGACCACCACGAAGACGTACACAGCGGTGAGTCCGTACGAGCTGATGCCGAGCGTCGTGAGCCCCTGCACGATTCGGTCCGACACGGCAACGACGCAGAACGGGTAGGCAGCGGAGCAGTAGTTCGTACCCGATTTCCCTATCACTGGCGTGATGGTCCACCACGTCGATCCGCCTGACGCGTGCTTGGTGACCGCGACCGACCGCATCTCGGTAGACCGCTGCAGCACGCCACTGTTTGCTGTTAGCTGCAAGACGGCGGGGAAGAGACTGTCTACCTGGATCGAAGCTGCTGTCGAACTCTCCTCGTCCGTCACCGTTTGTTTGATCATCGGGATCAGTGCGTTCCGGTGCTCATCCGTCATTGCGACCGAGTACTTGGACGAAATCACTTCATCGTTTGTCGGGCCAGGGCGGGTGAATGTGAACTCGATGGTCCAGTTCAGTGCCTGAGTAGACTGCAACTGCGTCACGAGTAGATCCATGCGTGGCGGTGACAAGGCCCACACGTCGGACGAGAAGACGTCGAACTCGACGCACTGCACCGACGCGCTGTCCGTGTTGAGGTCGACCTTGCACGACGGGCTGCTGCTGTCGCTGTTCGAGTACAACTGGTTCATCGTCTCCTGCTCGTCCACGATGCCAAAGACGACGGTCGTCAGAGTCACCTCGTTCGCAGTCGTGCTGGGGTTGATGGAGCTGAACATGGCCAGCGGCCCCACGAGACAGATCAGCAGGAACAAGAGCATCACGCCGGCCGACGTCAGCTTCGCCTTCATGGGCTGTCGCTGTTTGCCTTGGAGGATCTCGGCCTCCTCGACTCGTCCCTTCATCTCCCCCTTCACGCCAAAGAGGTGGGCGGCCGTGTCTTCCAGCAGGACCCAGTGCTGCCAACTCAGCGACGTCTTCGTGCAGATGTAGTCCAGCAGAGCTCGCATCTCGAACAGGAACGGCGCCTGCATCATGAGACCGAAGAGCATCTCGCTCACAGCAGTCACCTTCGTCTCCTCCGTGTAGTTGTAGCGGCTGCCGAGGTACGCCGGGTACCCGTATCGGATCTGCAGTGCGCCGAGCCAGAGGTACACGCACTGGAAGAGGTAGAACGCCACGAGGGCCGGTCGTTGCTGGAAGTAGATGTTGGTGTTGCTCGGAAGGAAGTACCACACCGTCATGTGCAGCACAAACGTGTACGAGTACTGCAGGATCACCTTGGACTCGAGCGACGAGCAAACGTAAGCCACGCGGTCCCAAATGATGAAGATCAGCTCGATCAGCACCAGCAGCACGAGGTACCCGGACAGCAGCGAAGACGAAGACACACGGCTGTTTGCATCCGCCACGGAGGTGCTGCTCGAGTCGGCCTCACCCAACTCTTCGTAGAACATGACGGCGTAAATGGACGAGAAGAGAAGCACCGAGAGCGAAGCGGTGTAGAAATCCCGGCCGGGCTTCTCTCCTGTGATGGCCACCTGGATGTCCTTGTCCCATTGAGCTGGCGGCTTGCAAATGACAGTCTGGAAGTACGCGTAGACCTTGGGAGACTTCTTCTGAAGCCACGATTCCTTGGCGCGCGCGTGGAATCCGACCTCCGAGTCGTCCGCATCCATGTCGACCTGCTTCGAGACGACGTTGTCTCCGCCTGCTCTAGGAGAACGAGGCGACATGTTCCCTGTAGCAGCAGAGAGCTCAAGCGATCTCCGCGACGAAGGAGAATGCGCCACACTATCGTCAGCATTTTGAGCTGCTGCCATTGCTGCCTCCGCCGCCTTCTTCTCCGCTTCCAGCTTCTCTTGTTCACGCAGCTCTTGTAGCACCTGCGCCGCGACTTCGTTGCATATGCCCGTGTTGTCCATGCTAATGACGCTTGCGTTGGCCGCTGCCCTGTCCACTATCTGGAGGTTCCTGCTGCTGCGTTGAGAGGTAAACGATGGAGCCCCTTGCGCTCTGAAAACTGAGCGCGCGCTCTTCGTCCGCTCGAGCTTCTTGGTGCTAACAGGTCCGTCGTACAGGAACGCGTCGTCGATGGAGTCGTGTGACGAAGAGAACGACGTTCGCAGTCCTCGCATGACTTCGGACTTGTAACGCGACGAAGCTTGGTCGTCCACCATGTCCCCACTGATGGCTTCCACCCAGAAGCCTTGAAGTCGAAGCTCTCGCTGGTGCCACAGCAGGAAGAGCATCACGTAGAAGTCCCATTGCAAACCTCCATACACTGACGTGACGTCTTTGATAGCGATACCGTCAAACTTGTACAGTCCGAATAGCACCATAGACTGGATGGATTTCGCATTCGTCGCCGCATCGGCTGCTGTCGTGCAGTACGGCTCAAAACTCGGGTAAAAGTGGCCGACGTCGGTCCCGTTGCAGTCGTGGGCGACGACGTGCTGCCCTTGATGGGCTTTTGAGGAGTGGGGCGGAGGGGGGAAATGAGCGAATGACGGAGGTGAGAACAGGCCCGCCGGCTTCGCTCTCGAGTCATCACTGGTCCACTGGCAGTGCAGCCCATACCGCCGGCGAACGCCAGATTTGGGCCCTGAATTTGTGGATGCTACCAGTCTGCCGTGCTACAGATGTACCCTCAATATGCGCGCCCTTACTTTCCTATACCCTGACGTACTCGATCACCTAAAGTGGGAAGTGTAGCGGTCAATCAGGACGTAGAACTGATCGTTGTTATTCATTCCCTGTCCAATCGATTTGAAACCCACCGACACATAACGAGAGGCACGTCTGTACCAGGAACAGCTTCCGCCGCGTCAACTTCAAGCTCCTCGCGAGGACTGCAAGCTGCGTGGATTCGAGTCGAATCCATCGCCTGTTGTTGCTTGAACTGCATCTGCGACTCAGTGGTAACGGAGAACGAGCAAATTAAACCAAACGTGGTGCTGTCAGTCAGCCCACGTCTTAGGCGGCTCACGATACATGTACTTACATTGCCCGCGACATGGACAGACTGGCGACGGGGTATATGTACAAACTCTTCGGCTTCGAGCGCCTCAAAAAGTTCCACGTGCACTCGGAGCAGTTCACGCCCGTGAACGACTTTGCCACTCCAACGTTCACGTTCAAGTGCCCGCTCATTGTGATGCACTTCGGCCCCGAGCTCGAGGGCATCTACGGTCACCGCAGTACGGTGTAGATTCTACACGGAGTAAATACAATGGATGTGTACCTGCCAGGTACTACCTGGCATGTTGAATTGAAGTGGTTACCTTGATCCGCACGCCGATATTTATGTAATGAAGGGTCAAGCCCCTTCCACTATTGAATCACAGCTCCCTTGCGATAGGAAGATTGAATAGCTTGCTTGTGCATATTACTGTCAGAGTGATCATGCTGGTATCGGTCTATTGACACACAGCCTGCATTTGGAATCGCTACATCCGACTGTTCTAAGATTGCAATGCATGTCAAATGCACTATTCTGCTCGCGGTGCCACAGCTTCTGTTCAAGTGCGTTCAGATTCACCTTTAACGCACGTTAGGTGCACCTTCGAGACGCCCGTGCACCGCCACTAGACAAAGCAGCTGGATGCAGGTGCCACCTGGGGATGCCATGGAGCGTTCGAGCTCCATGGCATCACCTCAAATCGGCATCTGTGGTGGTCTCCCCATGCAACTTGGTGGTAAACCTTGCCGATCCTGCGCGACCTAGAAGCTCGGCATGTGTGTCGAAGAGACACACATGCCGACAGGTTGACGCCTCGAAGTGCGTACATGCGGGGACGCTCGAAGCGAGCCAAACCCTGTACAGGACATGCTGCAGCTGTCCTGTACAGGGTTTGGCTCGCTTCGAGCGTCAGGCCAGCTGCAGCATGGAGCGCCTAGAGCTCGGGCCTGGCGAGGGCGGTCACCCAGACCCGGCCCGCGTCGATGGCTGCCTGATCTAGGAAAAAAAAACGGAGGTGAAGCCTCTCGCTTCAACTTGGAGCGACACAGTGCTCCGAGACCTAGAAAATTGGCGTGGATATCTCATTCGAGATCGAATCCACGCCCGCCGACCCGCACGCCGTGTAGACACAGTCAGGCACCACGTCTGCACATGGTCACATGTGCCAAGATGCCAAAGATGCTACAGTAGAGCATCATTCTAGACCTGTGAAACGTACACGCTTAACCTAAATACACTCTTCCAACTGCATTTCCCACTACATTTCCACTTTGGCGTCGGTGCTGTCTAGGTAGAGTAACATATACCAGCGAGTGGCGACCCCGCTGACCTTTTATCAATTGCTGGTAAGTGTTGTACACTCCCGCATTCAGGTAATGCACGGGTCTAGCACTCTGGGCGCTACCCGAATGCAAGAGTGTACGCTGCAAAACGGAGCCAAAAGCCACTGCAGGTGCCCGTGACACGCTCAGGTAGTTGCCATTCCACTAGTAGTGCAGGGTCACGGCCGGAGTGGCCACGGCAGCGATCTTCCCCCGCCAAAAGTGGCACTGAGTACGCTGTTGGCGACCAGTACAGCGTAGCAGTATCTTCGCTCTTTGCATGACAGATGCATTGCGAGCGCTATATTTCTAGCGTAAATTTTACCTTAACCAGTAAGACATGTGCGCCCCGGGCGTCCACCACGCTGACCGAAAACTGTCAGCGTGGTGTGTTACGGCCAGGGTGTTGGGGCACTCGAGGTGCCTGCTCGCCGGGTCTCTCGGCATTAGTTGCACTGCACATGTATGCTAGAGAGAGGAGCGTCTAGCGGCTGCAATGCAGCAGAGTCACAAAAAAGGCGAACGGAGCACACCTACCCGCGTGCTCTACACGGCTGTACAAGGCACTGACACTAGATAGTCGACGCAGGTGCCGTCCATGGGCTGCCAGCGCTCCGCTTGAGCCGCTGACGACGCAAAACCATGGATCGTTGGGCGATGGAGTGTAGCCATATCTGCACCACGTCACAGATTCAGTAATTTTAGCAGTGGGAGAGTGCCAACCCCTGCTATACCAGCCAACTCGACGGCGACAGGTGAGAGACCTCGGCCAGTCTACTTAGTCCCCAATGGATAGATGATCAAGGTACAAGCTAGCTTTAACAGTAATATAACGTCAATGGTCTTTGGCTAAGGGGCTGCTCCGGTCTAACAGTTCCTGCTCCACTATTCACACCAGGTGACAAGTTCATAGTACCGCGCTTTCTTCTCAACTAAAAGCTAAGTGTTTGTGTTTGTTCGTGCCAGATCGGAAGGAGTCTCGGATCGAGTCGACCCTCAAGCGTGTTCTGCTACACGAGGTTTCGGCGGGGCTGACCTGCAACAGCCACGCGAGTGAAGTCACTTCACCCCCCCCCCCCCCCCCTCGAGACGACGCTCCAAGCGAGCACGATTACCGTGACGAAAAGTTCGTTCCTGCCAGTTTATACGTGAGGTTTCGCTGTGTTTGAGAGTATTAACCCCGAATTGTATTGGCGATGTGCTTCTGTTGCTATCGGTACAATCGTGTGAACAAGCACATGTTGATCAGATTGTTCGCGGTGCTCGTCAACAGGATAGGCACCGCGAGCAATCTAATCAACCAAGCGGCGACAGTGTGGGTATTGAAGCAGTGAAGCAATGAATGTTGATTGTTTTTTTACAGATCCAAATGTATTGTTTTAATGTTTGTACTACTCACATGTGTTCGTCAAAGGTAAAGTCTGCCATAAAACTCCTGCGTGTTGCATAGCTTAAGTTTCTTTTTGACACAAGCAATGACTACTTGATCTAACATCGATAGATATTCAGGTGGTTTAGCAACCATTGCCGCCAGCAATAACATCTTAAGCGAGGTGCTGGTGAAGATGGCCGTGATGTCGGTCATGTCGGACAACACGATCTCGAAGCCTACGTAGATGCCATTGTTGACAAAAGCTGCAGCCAAAAGTTGTGTCGATTGGCAAAAACCGTGATCTCTGAGTCTCTCAGTGAGTGCGATTCGGCTCGCGCCACCGCTGAACAACCTAGACAAATGAGTCGGCAGTGCCAACTCGACACCATGTAGAATTTGATATTTAACGCTTGTCTACTTGGTGTCGAGTGAGTGAGTGAATCTTGTATCTATCTACAGAAGTGTTGACATGCAATAGTGCATCGTCAGCCTTGAGTGCTGTAGCAGCACTGTAGGTTAGCAACAAAGACGATCATGCAAGACTATCGTTCAAGACAAGACAAGCACGCGTTGCTTTAGAAGTGTATCACACACTACAAGACCTACTACAGCCGTCGCTCTCAACTCGATCAGCCGAACAGGACGCGGCGCATGACTTCGGCAAACTGCGACCGTGACGCCTCATCCTCGCCCTTGATGGTGACCCGCAGCGTGCTGCTAGCCGTGTCGACGAGCGTCTCGGACAGGAAGTAGCGGTCCTGCGCGTAGAACAACAACTTGAACCGCGGGTCCACATCACTCGAGGCCATGGTGACGATGCCTCGCGATGCAAACGCCTGCTCCAGCTCGCTCTGCGGGGGCAGCTGAACCACGACCTCCGCCACCACAGGTCGGCTGCCCCAATGGCCCTGGAACGTCGGCGCATCCATGACGGGGGTCTGGACTAGCGCGAAGGTGGGGCCGACCGCATGAGGCGGAGGGCCACTGGATGCCGACCCAAAGTCCATGCCCAGCAAGTCCAAGCGACTTGTTCGTCTGTACTGTGAACGTAAATAATTAGCAAGAAGTAAGTTGAAAGATACATGTATCAGTACCATTGAAAGTGAAACAACTATCAACGTCGAGCAAAACGTGCACGACCAGACATACCTGGAGAGTGGGGATCCCCTCCGACCTTGGATGAAGTCGGACCTCCGCCTTAGACGAATCACAAGCTCGTGCTGACAACGTACTCGGCTGCCGAGTTGACGATGTGCGTGACTTGATCGACATGGGCCTGAATCGTAGCCGACTCACTTAGTCGAGCTTCTCCTTTGCTGTTGGGATGTGGATGACGTTGGTGCCCGTGACCTTGATGAGAGTCTCAGGAGATCGGAGCACACGCACGAGTGTTTCGAAGATGCGCACCTCGTCCTTCAGGTGCCCCACATAGTGTTCATGTCGAGCGATGTAGATCCCCTCCACCAGTTCCAGCACGTCCTCAGGGTCCGGCAGCTCCTCGTACTGGATCTGGAACAGCTTACCGCGGAAGAAGCCCTTGACAGCGCTACCCACAGTGACCACCACGAAGACGTACACAGCGGTGAGTCCGTACGAGCTGATGCCGAGCGTCGTGAGCCCCTGCACGATTCGGTCCGACACGGCAACGACGCAGAACGGGTAGGCAGCGGAGCAGTAGTTCGTACCCGATTTCCCTATCACTGGCGTGATGGTCCACCACGTCGATCCGCCTGACGCGTGCTTGGTGACCGCGACCGACCGCATCTCGGTAGACCGCTGCAGCACGCCACTGTTTGCCGTTAGCTGCAAGACGGCGGGGAAGAGACTGTCTACCTGGATCGAAGCTGCTGTCGAACTCTCCTCGTCCGTCACCGTTTGTTTGATCATCGGGATCAGTGCGTTCCGGTGCTCATCCGTCATTGCGACCGAGTACTTGGACGAAATCACTTCATCGTTTGTCGGGCCAGGGCGGGTGAATGTGAACTCGATGGTCCAGTTCAGTGCCTGAGTAGACTGCAACTGCGTCACGAGTAGATCCATGCGTGGCGGTGACAAGGCCCACACGTCGGACGAGAAGACGTCGAACTCGACGCACTGCACCGACGCGCTGTCCGTGTTGAGGTCGACCTTGCACGACGGGCTGCTGCTGTCGCTGTTCGAGTACAACTGGTTCATCGTCTCCTGCTCGTCCACGATGCCAAAGACGACGGTCGTCAGAGTCACCTCGTTCGCAGTCGTGCTGGGGTTGATGGAGCTGAACATGGCCAGCGGCCCCACGAGACAGATCAGCAGGAACAAGAGCATCACGCCGGCCGACGTCAGCTTCGCCTTCATGGGCTGTCGCTGTTTGCCTTGGAGGATCTCGGCCTCCTCGACTCGTCCCTTCATCTCCCCCTTCACGCCAAAGAGGTGGGCGGCCGTGTCTTCCAGCAGGACCCAGTGCTGCCAACTCAGCGACGTCTTCGTGCAGATGTAGTCCAGCAGAGCTCGCATCTCGAACAGGAACGGCGCCTGCATCATGAGACCGAAGAGCATCTCGCTCACAGCAGTCACCTTCGTCTCCTCCGTGTAGTTGTAGCGGCTGCCGAGGTACGCCGGGTACCCGTATCGGATCTGCAGTGCGCCGAGCCAGAGGTACACGCACTGGAAGAGGTAGAACGCCACGAGGGCCGGTCGTTGCTGGAAGTAGATGTTGGTGTTGCTCGGAAGGAAGTACCACACCGTCATGTGCAGCACAAACGTGTACGAGTACTGCAGGATCACCTTGGACTCGAGCGACGAGCAAACGTAAGCCACGCGGTCCCAAATGATGAAGATCAGCTCGATCAGCACCAGCAGCACGAGGTACCCGGACAGCAGCGAAGACGAAGACACACGGCTGTTTGCATCCGCCACGGAGGTGCTGCTCGAGTCGGCCTCACCCAACTCTTCGTAGAACATGACGGCGTAAATGGACGAGAAGAGAAGCACCGAGAGCGAAGCGGTGTAGAAATCCCGGCCGGGCTTCTCTCCTGTGATGGCCACCTGGATGTCCTTGTCCCATTGAGCTGGCGGCTTGCAAATGACAGTCTGGAAGTACGCGTAGACCTTGGGAGACTTCTTCTGAAGCCACGATTCCTTGGCGCGCGCGTGGAATCCGACCTCCGAGTCGTCCGCATCCATGTCGACCTGCTTCGAGACGACGTTGTCTCCGCCTGCTCTAGGAGAACGAGGCGACATGTTCCCTGTAGCAGCAGAGAGCTCAAGCGATCTCCGCGACGAAGGAGAATGCGCCACACTATCGTCAGCATTTTGAGCTGCTGCCATTGCTGCCTCCGCCGCCTTCTTCTCCGCTTCCAGCTTCTCTTGTTCACGCAGCTCTTGTAGCACCTGCGCCGCGACTTCGTTGCATATGCCCGTGTTGTCCATGCTAATGACGCTTGCGTTGGCCGCTGCCCTGTCCACTATCTGGAGGTTCCTGCTGCTGCGTTGAGAGGTAAACGATGGAGCCCCTTGCGCTCTGAAAACTGAGCGCGCGCTCTTCGTCCGCTCGAGCTTCTTGGTGCTAACAGGTCCGTCGTACAGGAACGCGTCGTCGATGGAGTCGTGTGACGAAGAGAACGACGTTCGCAGTCCTCGCATGACTTCGGACTTGTAACGCGACGAAGCTTGGTCGTCCACCATGTCCCCACTGATGGCTTCCACCCAGAAGCCTTGAAGTCGAAGCTCTCGCTGGTGCCACAGCAGGAAGAGCATCACGTAGAAGTCCCATTGCAAACCTCCATACACTGACGTGACGTCTTTGATAGCGATACCGTCAAACTTGTACAGTCCGAATAGCACCATAGACTGGATGGATTTCGCATTCGTCGCCGCATCGGCTGCTGTCGTGCAGTACGGCTCAAAACTCGGGTAAAAGTGGCCGACGTCGGTCCCGTTGCAGTCGTGGGCGACGACGTGCTGCCCTTGATGGGCTTTTGAGGAGTGGGGCGGAGGGGGGAAATGAGCGAATGACGGAGGTGAGAACAGGCCCGCCGGCTTCGCTCTCGAGTCATCACTGGTCCACTGGCAGTGCAGCCCATACCGCCGGCGAACGCCAGATTTGGGCCCTGAATTTGTGGATGCTACCAGTCTGCCGTGCTACAGATGTACCCTCAATATGCGCGCCCTTACTTTCCTATACCCTGACGTACTCGATCACCTAAAGTGGGAAGTGTAGCGGTCAATCAGGACGTAGAACTGATCGTTGTTATTCATTCCCTGTCCAATCGATTTGAAACCCACCGACACATAACGAGAGGCACGTCTGTACCAGGAACAGCTTCCGCCGCGTCAACTTCAAGCTCCTCGCGAGGACTGCAAGCTGCGTGGATTCGAGTCGAATCCATCGCCTGTTGTTGCTTGAACTGCATCTGCGACTCAGTGGTAACGGAGAACGAGCAAATTAAACCAAACGTGGTGCTGTCAGTCAGCCCACGTCTTAGGCGGCTCACGATACATGTACTTACATTGCCCGCGACATGGACAGACTGGCGACGGGGTATATGTACAAACTCTTCGGCTTCGAGCGCCTCAAAAAGTTCCACGTGCACTCGGAGCAGTTCACGCCCGTGAACGACTTTGCCACTCCAACGTTCACGTTCAAGTGCCCGCTCATTGTGATGCACTTCGGCCCCGAGCTCGAGGGCATCTACGGTCACCGCAGTACGGTGTAGATTCTACACGGAGTAAATACAATGGATGTGTACCTGCCAGGTACTACCTGGCATGTTGAATTGAAGTGGTTACCTTGATCCGCACGCCGATATTTATGTAATGAAGGGTCAAGCCCCTTCCACTATTGAATCACAGCTCCCTTGCGATAGGAAGATTGAATAGCTTGCTTGTGCATATTACTGTCAGAGTGATCATGCTGGTATCGGTCTATTGACACACAGCCTGCATTTGGAATCGCTACATCCGACTGTTCTAAGATTGCAATGCATGTCAAATGCACTATTCTGCTCGCGGTGCCACAGCTTCTGTTCAAGTGCGTTCAGATTCACCTTTAACGCACGTTAGGTGCACCTTCGAGACGCCCGTGCACCGCCACTAGACAAAGCAGCTGGATGCAGGTGCCACCTGGGGATGCCATGGAGCGTTCGAGCTCCATGGCATCACCTCAAATCGGCATCTGTGGTGGTCTCCCCATGCAACTTGGTGGTAAACCTTGCCGATCCTGCGCGACCTAGAAGCTCGGCATGTGTGTCGAAGAGACACACATGCCGACAGGTTGACGCCTCGAAGTGCGTACATGCGGGGACGCTCGAAGCGAGCCAAACCCTGTACAGGACATGCTGCAGCTGTCCTGTACAGGGTTTGGCTCGCTTCGAGCGTCAGGCCAGCTGCAGCATGGAGCGCCTAGAGCTCGGGCCTGGCGAGGGCGGTCACCCAGACCCGGCCCGCGTCGATGGCTGCCTGATCTAGGAAAAAAAAACGGAGGTGAAGCCTCTCGCTTCAACTTGGAGCGACACAGTGCTCCGAGACCTAGAAAATTGGCGTGGATATCTCATTCGAGATCGAATCCACGCCCGCCGACCCGCACGCCGTGTAGACACAGTCAGGCACCACGTCTGCACATGGTCACATGTGCCAAGATGCCAAAGATGCTACAGTAGAGCATCATTCTAGACCTGTGAAACGTACACGCTTAACCTAAATACACTCTTCCAACTGCATTTCCCACTACATTTCCACTTTGGCGTCGGTGCTGTCTAGGTAGAGTAACATATACCAGCGAGTGGCGACCCCGCTGACCTTTTATCAATTGCTGGTAAGTGTTGTACACTCCCGCATTCAGGTAATGCACGGGTCTAGCACTCTGGGCGCTACCCGAATGCAAGAGTGTACGCTGCAAAACGGAGCCAAAAGCCACTGCAGGTGCCCGTGACACGCTCAGGTAGTTGCCATTCCACTAGTAGTGCAGGGTCACGGCCGGAGTGGCCACGGCAGCGATCTTCCCCCGCCAAAAGTGGCACTGAGTACGCTGTTGGCGACCAGTACAGCGTAGCAGTATCTTCGCTCTTTGCATGACAGATGCATTGCGAGCGCTATATTTCTAGCGTAAATTTTACCTTAACCAGTAAGACATGTGCGCCCCGGGCGTCCACCACGCTGACCGAAAACTGTCAGCGTGGTGTGTTACGGCCAGGGTGTTGGGGCACTCGAGGTGCCTGCTCGCCGGGTCTCTCGGCATTAGTTGCACTGCACATGTATGCTAGAGAGAGGAGCGTCTAGCGGCTGCAATGCAGCAGAGTCACAAAAAAGGCGAACGGAGCACACCTACCCGCGTGCTCTACACGGCTGTACAAGGCACTGACACTAGATAGTCGACGCAGGTGCCGTCCATGGGCTGCCAGCGCTCCGCTTGAGCCGCTGACGACGCAAAACCATGGATCGTTGGGCGATGGAGTGTAGCCATATCTGCACCACGTCACAGATTCAGTAATTTTAGCAGTGGGAGAGTGCCAACCCCTGCTATACCAGCCAACTCGACGGCGACAGGTGAGAGACCTCGGCCAGTCTACTTAGTCCCCAATGGATAGATGATCAAGGTACAAGCTAGCTTTAACAGTAATATAACGTCAATGGTCTTTGGCTAAGGGGCTGCTCCGGTCTAACAGTTCCTGCTCCACTATTCACACCAGGTGACAAGTTCATAGTACCGCGCTTTCTTCTCAACTAAAAGCTAAGTGTTTGTGTTTGTTCGTGCCAGATCGGAAGGAGTCTCGGATCGAGTCGACCCTCAAGCGTGTTCTGCTACACGAGGTTTCGGCGGGGCTGACCTGCAACAGCCACGCGAGTGAAGTCACTTCACCCCCCCCCCCCCCCCCTCGAGACGACGCTCCAAGCGAGCACGATTACCGTGACGAAAAGTTCGTTCCTGCCAGTTTATACGTGAGGTTTCGCTGTGTTTGAGAGTATTAACCCCGAATTGTATTGGCGATGTGCTTCTGTTGCTATCGGTACAATCGTGTGAACAAGCACATGTTGATCAGATTGTTCGCGGTGCTCGTCAACAGGATAGGCACCGCGAGCAATCTAATCAACCAAGCGGCGACAGTGTGGGTATTGAAGCAGTGAAGCAATGAATGTTGATTGTTTTTTTACAGATCCAAATGTATTGTTTTAATGTTTGTACTACTCACATGTGTTCGTCAAAGGTAAAGTCTGCCATAAAACTCCTGCGTGTTGCATAGCTTAAGTTTCTTTTTGACACAAGCAATGACTACTTGATCTAACATCGATAGATATTCAGGTGGTTTAGCAACCATTGCCGCCAGCAATAACATCTTAAGCGAGGTGCTGGTGAAGATGGCCGTGATGTCGGTCATGTCGGACAACACGATCTCGAAGCCTACGTAGATGCCATTGTTGACAAAAGCTGCAGCCAAAAGTTGTGTCGATTGGCAAAAACCGTGATCTCTGAGTCTCTCAGTGAGTGCGATTCGGCTCGCGCCACCGCTGAACAACCTAGACAAATGAGTCGGCAGTGCCAACTCGACACCATGTAGAATTTGATATTTAACGCTTGTCTACTTGGTGTCGAGTGAGTGAGTGAATCTTGTATCTATCTACAGAAGTGTTGACATGCAATAGTGCATCGTCAGCCTTGAGTGCTGTAGCAGCACTGTAGGTTAGCAACAAAGACGATCATGCAAGACTATCGTTCAAGACAAGACAAGCACGCGTTGCTTTAGAAGTGTATCACACACTACAAGACCTACTACAGCCGTCGCTCTCAACTCGATCAGCCGAACAGGACGCGGCGCATGACTTCGGCAAACTGCGACCGTGACGCCTCATCCTCGCCCTTGATGGTGACCCGCAGCGTGCTGCTAGCCGTGTCGACGAGCGTCTCGGACAGGAAGTAGCGGTCCTGCGCGTAGAACAACAACTTGAACCGCGGGTCCACATCACTCGAGGCCATGGTGACGATGCCTCGCGATGCAAACGCCTGCTCCAGCTCGCTCTGCGGGGGCAGCTGAACCACGACCTCCGCCACCACAGGTCGGCTGCCCCAATGGCCCTGGAACGTCGGCGCATCCATGACGGGGGTCTGGACTAGCGCGAAGGTGGGGCCGACCGCATGAGGCGGAGGGCCACTGGATGCCGACCCAAAGTCCATGCCCAGCAAGTCCAAGCGACTTGTTCGTCTGTACTGTGAACGTAAATAATTAGCAAGAAGTAAGTTGAAAGATACATGTATCAGTACCATTGAAAGTGAAACAACTATCAACGTCGAGCAAAACGTGCACGACCAGACATACCTGGAGAGTGGGGATCCCCTCCGACCTTGGATGAAGTCGGACCTCCGCCTTAGACGAATCACAAGCTCGTGCTGACAACGTACTCGGCTGCCGAGTTGACGATGTGCGTGACTTGATCGACATGGGCCTGAATCGTAGCCGACTCACTTAGTCGAGCTTCTCCTTTGCTGTTGGGATGTGGATGACGTTGGTGCCCGTGACCTTGATGAGAGTCTCAGGAGATCGGAGCACACGCACGAGTGTTTCGAAGATGCGCACCTCGTCCTTCAGGTGCCCCACATAGTGTTCATGTCGAGCGATGTAGATCCCCTCCACCAGTTCCAGCACGTCCTCAGGGTCCGGCAGCTCCTCGTACTGGATCTGGAACAGCTTACCGCGGAAGAAGCCCTTGACAGCGCTACCCACAGTGACCACCACGAAGACGTACACAGCGGTGAGTCCGTACGAGCTGATGCCGAGCGTCGTGAGCCCCTGCACGATTCGGTCCGACACGGCAACGACGCAGAACGGGTAGGCAGCGGAGCAGTAGTTCGTACCCGATTTCCCTATCACTGGCGTGATGGTCCACCACGTCGATCCGCCTGACGCGTGCTTGGTGACCGCGACCGACCGCATCTCGGTAGACCGCTGCAGCACGCCACTGTTTGCCGTTAGCTGCAAGACGGCGGGGAAGAGACTGTCTACCTGGATCGAAGCTGCTGTCGAACTCTCCTCGTCCGTCACCGTTTGTTTGATCATCGGGATCAGTGCGTTCCGGTGCTCATCCGTCATTGCGACCGAGTACTTGGACGAAATCACTTCATCGTTTGTCGGGCCAGGGCGGGTGAATGTGAACTCGATGGTCCAGTTCAGTGCCTGAGTAGACTGCAACTGCGTCACGAGTAGATCCATGCGTGGCGGTGACAAGGCCCACACGTCGGACGAGAAGACGTCGAACTCGACGCACTGCACCGACGCGCTGTCCGTGTTGAGGTCGACCTTGCACGACGGGCTGCTGCTGTCGCTGTTCGAGTACAACTGGTTCATCGTCTCCTGCTCGTCCACGATGCCAAAGACGACGGTCGTCAGAGTCACCTCGTTCGCAGTCGTGCTGGGGTTGATGGAGCTGAACATGGCCAGCGGCCCCACGAGACAGATCAGCAGGAACAAGAGCATCACGCCGGCCGACGTCAGCTTCGCCTTCATGGGCTGTCGCTGTTTGCCTTGGAGGATCTCGGCCTCCTCGACTCGTCCCTTCATCTCCCCCTTCACGCCAAAGAGGTGGGCGGCCGTGTCTTCCAGCAGGACCCAGTGCTGCCAACTCAGCGACGTCTTCGTGCAGATGTAGTCCAGCAGAGCTCGCATCTCGAACAGGAACGGCGCCTGCATCATGAGACCGAAGAGCATCTCGCTCACAGCAGTCACCTTCGTCTCCTCCGTGTAGTTGTAGCGGCTGCCGAGGTACGCCGGGTACCCGTATCGGATCTGCAGTGCGCCGAGCCAGAGGTACACGCACTGGAAGAGGTAGAACGCCACGAGGGCCGGTCGTTGCTGGAAGTAGATGTTGGTGTTGCTCGGAAGGAAGTACCACACCGTCATGTGCAGCACAAACGTGTACGAGTACTGCAGGATCACCTTGGACTCGAGCGACGAGCAAACGTAAGCCACGCGGTCCCAAATGATGAAGATCAGCTCGATCAGCACCAGCAGCACGAGGTACCCGGACAGCAGCGAAGACGAAGACACACGGCTGTTTGCATCCGCCACGGAGGTGCTGCTCGAGTCGGCCTCACCCAACTCTTCGTAGAACATGACGGCGTAAATGGACGAGAAGAGAAGCACCGAGAGCGAAGCGGTGTAGAAATCCCGGCCGGGCTTCTCTCCTGTGATGGCCACCTGGATGTCCTTGTCCCATTGAGCTGGCGGCTTGCAAATGACAGTCTGGAAGTACGCGTAGACCTTGGGAGACTTCTTCTGAAGCCACGATTCCTTGGCGCGCGCGTGGAATCCGACCTCCGAGTCGTCCGCATCCATGTCGACCTGCTTCGAGACGACGTTGTCTCCGCCTGCTCTAGGAGAACGAGGCGACATGTTCCCTGTAGCAGCAGAGAGCTCAAGCGATCTCCGCGACGAAGGAGAATGCGCCACACTATCGTCAGCATTTTGAGCTGCTGCCATTGCTGCCTCCGCCGCCTTCTTCTCCGCTTCCAGCTTCTCTTGTTCACGCAGCTCTTGTAGCACCTGCGCCGCGACTTCGTTGCATATGCCCGTGTTGTCCATGCTAATGACGCTTGCGTTGGCCGCTGCCCTGTCCACTATCTGGAGGTTCCTGCTGCTGCGTTGAGAGGTAAACGATGGAGCCCCTTGCGCTCTGAAAACTGAGCGCGCGCTCTTCGTCCGCTCGAGCTTCTTGGTGCTAACAGGTCCGTCGTACAGGAACGCGTCGTCGATGGAGTCGTGTGACGAAGAGAACGACGTTCGCAGTCCTCGCATGACTTCGGACTTGTAACGCGACGAAGCTTGGTCGTCCACCATGTCCCCACTGATGGCTTCCACCCAGAAGCCTTGAAGTCGAAGCTCTCGCTGGTGCCACAGCAGGAAGAGCATCACGTAGAAGTCCCATTGCAAACCTCCATACACTGACGTGACGTCTTTGATAGCGATACCGTCAAACTTGTACAGTCCGAATAGCACCATAGACTGGATGGATTTCGCATTCGTCGCCGCATCGGCTGCTGTCGTGCAGTACGGCTCAAAACTCGGGTAAAAGTGGCCGACGTCGGTCCCGTTGCAGTCGTGGGCGACGACGTGCTGCCCTTGATGGGCTTTTGAGGAGTGGGGCGGAGGGGGGAAATGAGCGAATGACGGAGGTGAGAACAGGCCCGCCGGCTTCGCTCTCGAGTCATCACTGGTCCACTGGCAGTGCAGCCCATACCGCCGGCGAACGCCAGATTTGGGCCCTGAATTTGTGGATGCTACCAGTCTGCCGTGCTACAGATGTACCCTCAATATGCGCGCCCTTACTTTCCTATACCCTGACGTACTCGATCACCTAAAGTGGGAAGTGTAGCGGTCAATCAGGACGTAGAACTGATCGTTGTTATTCATTCCCTGTCCAATCGATTTGAAACCCACCGACACATAACGAGAGGCACGTCTGTACCAGGAACAGCTTCCGCCGCGTCAACTTCAAGCTCCTCGCGAGGACTGCAAGCTGCGTGGATTCGAGTCGAATCCATCGCCTGTTGTTGCTTGAACTGCATCTGCGACTCAGTGGTAACGGAGAACGAGCAAATTAAACCAAACGTGGTGCTGTCAGTCAGCCCACGTCTTAGGCGGCTCACGATACATGTACTTACATTGCCCGCGACATGGACAGACTGGCGACGGGGTATATGTACAAACTCTTCGGCTTCGAGCGCCTCAAAAAGTTCCACGTGCACTCGGAGCAGTTCACGCCCGTGAACGACTTTGCCACTCCAACGTTCACGTTCAAGTGCCCGCTCATTGTGATGCACTTCGGCCCCGAGCTCGAGGGCATCTACGGTCACCGCAGTACGGTGTAGATTCTACACGGAGTAAATACAATGGATGTGTACCTGCCAGGTACTACCTGGCATGTTGAATTGAAGTGGTTACCTTGATCCGCACGCCGATATTTATGTAATGAAGGGTCAAGCCCCTTCCACTATTGAATCACAGCTCCCTTGCGATAGGAAGATTGAATAGCTTGCTTGTGCATATTACTGTCAGAGTGATCATGCTGGTATCGGTCTATTGACACACAGCCTGCATTTGGAATCGCTACATCCGACTGTTCTAAGATTGCAATGCATGTCAAATGCACTATTCTGCTCGCGGTGCCACAGCTTCTGTTCAAGTGCGTTCAGATTCACCTTTAACGCACGTTAGGTGCACCTTCGAGACGCCCGTGCACCGCCACTAGACAAAGCAGCTGGATGCAGGTGCCACCTGGGGATGCCATGGAGCGTTCGAGCTCCATGGCATCACCTCAAATCGGCATCTGTGGTGGTCTCCCCATGCAACTTGGTGGTAAACCTTGCCGATCCTGCGCGACCTAGAAGCTCGGCATGTGTGTCGAAGAGACACACATGCCGACAGGTTGACGCCTCGAAGTGCGTACATGCGGGGACGCTCGAAGCGAGCCAAACCCTGTACAGGACATGCTGCAGCTGTCCTGTACAGGGTTTGGCTCGCTTCGAGCGTCAGGCCAGCTGCAGCATGGAGCGCCTAGAGCTCGGGCCTGGCGAGGGCGGTCACCCAGACCCGGCCCGCGTCGATGGCTGCCTGATCTAGGAAAAAAAAACGGAGGTGAAGCCTCTCGCTTCAACTTGGAGCGACACAGTGCTCCGAGACCTAGAAAATTGGCGTGGATATCTCATTCGAGATCGAATCCACGCCCGCCGACCCGCACGCCGTGTAGACACAGTCAGGCACCACGTCTGCACATGGTCACATGTGCCAAGATGCCAAAGATGCTACAGTAGAGCATCATTCTAGACCTGTGAAACGTACACGCTTAACCTAAATACACTCTTCCAACTGCATTTCCCACTACATTTCCACTTTGGCGTCGGTGCTGTCTAGGTAGAGTAACATATACCAGCGAGTGGCGACCCCGCTGACCTTTTATCAATTGCTGGTAAGTGTTGTACACTCCCGCATTCAGGTAATGCACGGGTCTAGCACTCTGGGCGCTACCCGAATGCAAGAGTGTACGCTGCAAAACGGAGCCAAAAGCCACTGCAGGTGCCCGTGACACGCTCAGGTAGTTGCCATTCCACTAGTAGTGCAGGGTCACGGCCGGAGTGGCCACGGCAGCGATCTTCCCCCGCCAAAAGTGGCACTGAGTACGCTGTTGGCGACCAGTACAGCGTAGCAGTATCTTCGCTCTTTGCATGACAGATGCATTGCGAGCGCTATATTTCTAGCGTAAATTTTACCTTAACCAGTAAGACATGTGCGCCCCGGGCGTCCACCACGCTGACCGAAAACTGTCAGCGTGGTGTGTTACGGCCAGGGTGTTGGGGCACTCGAGGTGCCTGCTCGCCGGGTCTCTCGGCATTAGTTGCACTGCACATGTATGCTAGAGAGAGGAGCGTCTAGCGGCTGCAATGCAGCAGAGTCACAAAAAAGGCGAACGGAGCACACCTACCCGCGTGCTCTACACGGCTGTACAAGGCACTGACACTAGATAGTCGACGCAGGTGCCGTCCATGGGCTGCCAGCGCTCCGCTTGAGCCGCTGACGACGCAAAACCATGGATCGTTGGGCGATGGAGTGTAGCCATATCTGCACCACGTCACAGATTCAGTAATTTTAGCAGTGGGAGAGTGCCAACCCCTGCTATACCAGCCAACTCGACGGCGACAGGTGAGAGACCTCGGCCAGTCTACTTAGTCCCCAATGGATAGATGATCAAGGTACAAGCTAGCTTTAACAGTAATATAACGTCAATGGTCTTTGGCTAAGGGGCTGCTCCGGTCTAACAGTTCCTGCTCCACTATTCACACCAGGTGACAAGTTCATAGTACCGCGCTTTCTTCTCAACTAAAAGCTAAGTGTTTGTGTTTGTTCGTGCCAGATCGGAAGGAGTCTCGGATCGAGTCGACCCTCAAGCGTGTTCTGCTACACGAGGTTTCGGCGGGGCTGACCTGCAACAGCCACGCGAGTGAAGTCACTTCACCCCCCCCCCCCCCCCCTCGAGACGACGCTCCAAGCGAGCACGATTACCGTGACGAAAAGTTCGTTCCTGCCAGTTTATACGTGAGGTTTCGCTGTGTTTGAGAGTATTAACCCCGAATTGTATTGGCGATGTGCTTCTGTTGCTATCGGTACAATCGTGTGAACAAGCACATGTTGATCAGATTGTTCGCGGTGCTCGTCAACAGGATAGGCACCGCGAGCAATCTAATCAACCAAGCGGCGACAGTGTGGGTATTGAAGCAGTGAAGCAATGAATGTTGATTGTTTTTTTACAGATCCAAATGTATTGTTTTAATGTTTGTACTACTCACATGTGTTCGTCAAAGGTAAAGTCTGCCATAAAACTCCTGCGTGTTGCATAGCTTAAGTTTCTTTTTGACACAAGCAATGACTACTTGATCTAACATCGATAGATATTCAGGTGGTTTAGCAACCATTGCCGCCAGCAATAACATCTTAAGCGAGGTGCTGGTGAAGATGGCCGTGATGTCGGTCATGTCGGACAACACGATCTCGAAGCCTACGTAGATGCCATTGTTGACAAAAGCTGCAGCCAAAAGTTGTGTCGATTGGCAAAAACCGTGATCTCTGAGTCTCTCAGTGAGTGCGATTCGGCTCGCGCCACCGCTGAACAACCTAGACAAATGAGTCGGCAGTGCCAACTCGACACCATGTAGAATTTGATATTTAACGCTTGTCTACTTGGTGTCGAGTGAGTGAGTGAATCTTGTATCTATCTACAGAAGTGTTGACATGCAATAGTGCATCGTCAGCCTTGAGTGCTGTAGCAGCACTGTAGGTTAGCAACAAAGACGATCATGCAAGACTATCGTTCAAGACAAGACAAGCACGCGTTGCTTTAGAAGTGTATCACACACTACAAGACCTACTACAGCCGTCGCTCTCAACTCGATCAGCCGAACAGGACGCGGCGCATGACTTCGGCAAACTGCGACCGTGACGCCTCATCCTCGCCCTTGATGGTGACCCGCAGCGTGCTGCTAGCCGTGTCGACGAGCGTCTCGGACAGGAAGTAGCGGTCCTGCGCGTAGAACAACAACTTGAACCGCGGGTCCACATCACTCGAGGCCATGGTGACGATGCCTCGCGATGCAAACGCCTGCTCCAGCTCGCTCTGCGGGGGCAGCTGAACCACGACCTCCGCCACCACAGGTCGGCTGCCCCAATGGCCCTGGAACGTCGGCGCATCCATGACGGGGGTCTGGACTAGCGCGAAGGTGGGGCCGACCGCATGAGGCGGAGGGCCACTGGATGCCGACCCAAAGTCCATGCCCAGCAAGTCCAAGCGACTTGTTCGTCTGTACTGTGAACGTAAATAATTAGCAAGAAGTAAGTTGAAAGATACATGTATCAGTACCATTGAAAGTGAAACAACTATCAACGTCGAGCAAAACGTGCACGACCAGACATACCTGGAGAGTGGGGATCCCCTCCGACCTTGGATGAAGTCGGACCTCCGCCTTAGACGAATCACAAGCTCGTGCTGACAACGTACTCGGCTGCCGAGTTGACGATGTGCGTGACTTGATCGACATGGGCCTGAATCGTAGCCGACTCACTTAGTCGAGCTTCTCCTTTGCTGTTGGGATGTGGATGACGTTGGTGCCCGTGACCTTGATGAGAGTCTCAGGAGATCGGAGCACACGCACGAGTGTTTCGAAGATGCGCACCTCGTCCTTCAGGTGCCCCACATAGTGTTCATGTCGAGCGATGTAGATCCCCTCCACCAGTTCCAGCACGTCCTCAGGGTCCGGCAGCTCCTCGTACTGGATCTGGAACAGCTTACCGCGGAAGAAGCCCTTGACAGCGCTACCCACAGTGACCACCACGAAGACGTACACAGCGGTGAGTCCGTACGAGCTGATGCCGAGCGTCGTGAGCCCCTGCACGATTCGGTCCGACACGGCAACGACGCAGAACGGGTAGGCAGCGGAGCAGTAGTTCGTACCCGATTTCCCTATCACTGGCGTGATGGTCCACCACGTCGATCCGCCTGACGCGTGCTTGGTGACCGCGACCGACCGCATCTCGGTAGACCGCTGCAGCACGCCACTGTTTGCCGTTAGCTGCAAGACGGCGGGGAAGAGACTGTCTACCTGGATCGAAGCTGCTGTCGAACTCTCCTCGTCCGTCACCGTTTGTTTGATCATCGGGATCAGTGCGTTCCGGTGCTCATCCGTCATTGCGACCGAGTACTTGGACGAAATCACTTCATCGTTTGTCGGGCCAGGGCGGGTGAATGTGAACTCGATGGTCCAGTTCAGTGCCTGAGTAGACTGCAACTGCGTCACGAGTAGATCCATGCGTGGCGGTGACAAGGCCCACACGTCGGACGAGAAGACGTCGAACTCGACGCACTGCACCGACGCGCTGTCCGTGTTGAGGTCGACCTTGCACGACGGGCTGCTGCTGTCGCTGTTCGAGTACAACTGGTTCATCGTCTCCTGCTCGTCCACGATGCCAAAGACGACGGTCGTCAGAGTCACCTCGTTCGCAGTCGTGCTGGGGTTGATGGAGCTGAACATGGCCAGCGGCCCCACGAGACAGATCAGCAGGAACAAGAGCATCACGCCGGCCGACGTCAGCTTCGCCTTCATGGGCTGTCGCTGTTTGCCTTGGAGGATCTCGGCCTCCTCGACTCGTCCCTTCATCTCCCCCTTCACGCCAAAGAGGTGGGCGGCCGTGTCTTCCAGCAGGACCCAGTGCTGCCAACTCAGCGACGTCTTCGTGCAGATGTAGTCCAGCAGAGCTCGCATCTCGAACAGGAACGGCGCCTGCATCATGAGACCGAAGAGCATCTCGCTCACAGCAGTCACCTTCGTCTCCTCCGTGTAGTTGTAGCGGCTGCCGAGGTACGCCGGGTACCCGTATCGGATCTGCAGTGCGCCGAGCCAGAGGTACACGCACTGGAAGAGGTAGAACGCCACGAGGGCCGGTCGTTGCTGGAAGTAGATGTTGGTGTTGCTCGGAAGGAAGTACCACACCGTCATGTGCAGCACAAACGTGTACGAGTACTGCAGGATCACCTTGGACTCGAGCGACGAGCAAACGTAAGCCACGCGGTCCCAAATGATGAAGATCAGCTCGATCAGCACCAGCAGCACGAGGTACCCGGACAGCAGCGAAGACGAAGACACACGGCTGTTTGCATCCGCCACGGAGGTGCTGCTCGAGTCGGCCTCACCCAACTCTTCGTAGAACATGACGGCGTAAATGGACGAGAAGAGAAGCACCGAGAGCGAAGCGGTGTAGAAATCCCGGCCGGGCTTCTCTCCTGTGATGGCCACCTGGATGTCCTTGTCCCATTGAGCTGGCGGCTTGCAAATGACAGTCTGGAAGTACGCGTAGACCTTGGGAGACTTCTTCTGAAGCCACGATTCCTTGGCGCGCGCGTGGAATCCGACCTCCGAGTCGTCCGCATCCATGTCGACCTGCTTCGAGACGACGTTGTCTCCGCCTGCTCTAGGAGAACGAGGCGACATGTTCCCTGTAGCAGCAGAGAGCTCAAGCGATCTCCGCGACGAAGGAGAATGCGCCACACTATCGTCAGCATTTTGAGCTGCTGCCATTGCTGCCTCCGCCGCCTTCTTCTCCGCTTCCAGCTTCTCTTGTTCACGCAGCTCTTGTAGCACCTGCGCCGCGACTTCGTTGCATATGCCCGTGTTGTCCATGCTAATGACGCTTGCGTTGGCCGCTGCCCTGTCCACTATCTGGAGGTTCCTGCTGCTGCGTTGAGAGGTAAACGATGGAGCCCCTTGCGCTCTGAAAACTGAGCGCGCGCTCTTCGTCCGCTCGAGCTTCTTGGTGCTAACAGGTCCGTCGTACAGGAACGCGTCGTCGATGGAGTCGTGTGACGAAGAGAACGACGTTCGCAGTCCTCGCATGACTTCGGACTTGTAACGCGACGAAGCTTGGTCGTCCACCATGTCCCCACTGATGGCTTCCACCCAGAAGCCTTGAAGTCGAAGCTCTCGCTGGTGCCACAGCAGGAAGAGCATCACGTAGAAGTCCCATTGCAAACCTCCATACACTGACGTGACGTCTTTGATAGCGATACCGTCAAACTTGTACAGTCCGAATAGCACCATAGACTGGATGGATTTCGCATTCGTCGCCGCATCGGCTGCTGTCGTGCAGTACGGCTCAAAACTCGGGTAAAAGTGGCCGACGTCGGTCCCGTTGCAGTCGTGGGCGACGACGTGCTGCCCTTGATGGGCTTTTGAGGAGTGGGGCGGAGGGGGGAAATGAGCGAATGACGGAGGTGAGAACAGGCCCGCCGGCTTCGCTCTCGAGTCATCACTGGTCCACTGGCAGTGCAGCCCATACCGCCGGCGAACGCCAGATTTGGGCCCTGAATTTGTGGATGCTACCAGTCTGCCGTGCTACAGATGTACCCTCAATATGCGCGCCCTTACTTTCCTATACCCTGACGTACTCGATCACCTAAAGTGGGAAGTGTAGCGGTCAATCAGGACGTAGAACTGATCGTTGTTATTCATTCCCTGTCCAATCGATTTGAAACCCACCGACACATAACGAGAGGCACGTCTGTACCAGGAACAGCTTCCGCCGCGTCAACTTCAAGCTCCTCGCGAGGACTGCAAGCTGCGTGGATTCGAGTCGAATCCATCGCCTGTTGTTGCTTGAACTGCATCTGCGACTCAGTGGTAACGGAGAACGAGCAAATTAAACCAAACGTGGTGCTGTCAGTCAGCCCACGTCTTAGGCGGCTCACGATACATGTACTTACATTGCCCGCGACATGGACAGACTGGCGACGGGGTATATGTACAAACTCTTCGGCTTCGAGCGCCTCAAAAAGTTCCACGTGCACTCGGAGCAGTTCACGCCCGTGAACGACTTTGCCACTCCAACGTTCACGTTCAAGTGCCCGCTCATTGTGATGCACTTCGGCCCCGAGCTCGAGGGCATCTACGGTCACCGCAGTACGGTGTAGATTCTACACGGAGTAAATACAATGGATGTGTACCTGCCAGGTACTACCTGGCATGTTGAATTGAAGTGGTTACCTTGATCCGCACGCCGATATTTATGTAATGAAGGGTCAAGCCCCTTCCACTATTGAATCACAGCTCCCTTGCGATAGGAAGATTGAATAGCTTGCTTGTGCATATTACTGTCAGAGTGATCATGCTGGTATCGGTCTATTGACACACAGCCTGCATTTGGAATCGCTACATCCGACTGTTCTAAGATTGCAATGCATGTCAAATGCACTATTCTGCTCGCGGTGCCACAGCTTCTGTTCAAGTGCGTTCAGATTCACCTTTAACGCACGTTAGGTGCACCTTCGAGACGCCCGTGCACCGCCACTAGACAAAGCAGCTGGATGCAGGTGCCACCTGGGGATGCCATGGAGCGTTCGAGCTCCATGGCATCACCTCAAATCGGCATCTGTGGTGGTCTCCCCATGCAACTTGGTGGTAAACCTTGCCGATCCTGCGCGACCTAGAAGCTCGGCATGTGTGTCGAAGAGACACACATGCCGACAGGTTGACGCCTCGAAGTGCGTACATGCGGGGACGCTCGAAGCGAGCCAAACCCTGTACAGGACATGCTGCAGCTGTCCTGTACAGGGTTTGGCTCGCTTCGAGCGTCAGGCCAGCTGCAGCATGGAGCGCCTAGAGCTCGGGCCTGGCGAGGGCGGTCACCCAGACCCGGCCCGCGTCGATGGCTGCCTGATCTAGGAAAAAAAAACGGAGGTGAAGCCTCTCGCTTCAACTTGGAGCGACACAGTGCTCCGAGACCTAGAAAATTGGCGTGGATATCTCATTCGAGATCGAATCCACGCCCGCCGACCCGCACGCCGTGTAGACACAGTCAGGCACCACGTCTGCACATGGTCACATGTGCCAAGATGCCAAAGATGCTACAGTAGAGCATCATTCTAGACCTGTGAAACGTACACGCTTAACCTAAATACACTCTTCCAACTGCATTTCCCACTACATTTCCACTTTGGCGTCGGTGCTGTCTAGGTAGAGTAACATATACCAGCGAGTGGCGACCCCGCTGACCTTTTATCAATTGCTGGTAAGTGTTGTACACTCCCGCATTCAGGTAATGCACGGGTCTAGCACTCTGGGCGCTACCCGAATGCAAGAGTGTACGCTGCAAAACGGAGCCAAAAGCCACTGCAGGTGCCCGTGACACGCTCAGGTAGTTGCCATTCCACTAGTAGTGCAGGGTCACGGCCGGAGTGGCCACGGCAGCGATCTTCCCCCGCCAAAAGTGGCACTGAGTACGCTGTTGGCGACCAGTACAGCGTAGCAGTATCTTCGCTCTTTGCATGACAGATGCATTGCGAGCGCTATATTTCTAGCGTAAATTTTACCTTAACCAGTAAGACATGTGCGCCCCGGGCGTCCACCACGCTGACCGAAAACTGTCAGCGTGGTGTGTTACGGCCAGGGTGTTGGGGCACTCGAGGTGCCTGCTCGCCGGGTCTCTCGGCATTAGTTGCACTGCACATGTATGCTAGAGAGAGGAGCGTCTAGCGGCTGCAATGCAGCAGAGTCACAAAAAAGGCGAACGGAGCACACCTACCCGCGTGCTCTACACGGCTGTACAAGGCACTGACACTAGATAGTCGACGCAGGTGCCGTCCATGGGCTGCCAGCGCTCCGCTTGAGCCGCTGACGACGCAAAACCATGGATCGTTGGGCGATGGAGTGTAGCCATATCTGCACCACGTCACAGATTCAGTAATTTTAGCAGTGGGAGAGTGCCAACCCCTGCTATACCAGCCAACTCGACGGCGACAGGTGAGAGACCTCGGCCAGTCTACTTAGTCCCCAATGGATAGATGATCAAGGTACAAGCTAGCTTTAACAGTAATATAACGTCAATGGTCTTTGGCTAAGGGGCTGCTCCGGTCTAACAGTTCCTGCTCCACTATTCACACCAGGTGACAAGTTCATAGTACCGCGCTTTCTTCTCAACTAAAAGCTAAGTGTTTGTGTTTGTTCGTGCCAGATCGGAAGGAGTCTCGGATCGAGTCGACCCTCAAGCGTGTTCTGCTACACGAGGTTTCGGCGGGGCTGACCTGCAACAGCCACGCGAGTGAAGTCACTTCACCCCCCCCCCCCCCCCCTCGAGACGACGCTCCAAGCGAGCACGATTACCGTGACGAAAAGTTCGTTCCTGCCAGTTTATACGTGAGGTTTCGCTGTGTTTGAGAGTATTAACCCCGAATTGTATTGGCGATGTGCTTCTGTTGCTATCGGTACAATCGTGTGAACAAGCACATGTTGATCAGATTGTTCGCGGTGCTCGTCAACAGGATAGGCACCGCGAGCAATCTAATCAACCAAGCGGCGACAGTGTGGGTATTGAAGCAGTGAAGCAATGAATGTTGATTGTTTTTTTACAGATCCAAATGTATTGTTTTAATGTTTGTACTACTCACATGTGTTCGTCAAAGGTAAAGTCTGCCATAAAACTCCTGCGTGTTGCATAGCTTAAGTTTCTTTTTGACACAAGCAATGACTACTTGATCTAACATCGATAGATATTCAGGTGGTTTAGCAACCATTGCCGCCAGCAATAACATCTTAAGCGAGGTGCTGGTGAAGATGGCCGTGATGTCGGTCATGTCGGACAACACGATCTCGAAGCCTACGTAGATGCCATTGTTGACAAAAGCTGCAGCCAAAAGTTGTGTCGATTGGCAAAAACCGTGATCTCTGAGTCTCTCAGTGAGTGCGATTCGGCTCGCGCCACCGCTGAACAACCTAGACAAATGAGTCGGCAGTGCCAACTCGACACCATGTAGAATTTGATATTTAACGCTTGTCTACTTGGTGTCGAGTGAGTGAGTGAATCTTGTATCTATCTACAGAAGTGTTGACATGCAATAGTGCATCGTCAGCCTTGAGTGCTGTAGCAGCACTGTAGGTTAGCAACAAAGACGATCATGCAAGACTATCGTTCAAGACAAGACAAGCACGCGTTGCTTTAGAAGTGTATCACACACTACAAGACCTACTACAGCCGTCGCTCTCAACTCGATCAGCCGAACAGGACGCGGCGCATGACTTCGGCAAACTGCGACCGTGACGCCTCATCCTCGCCCTTGATGGTGACCCGCAGCGTGCTGCTAGCCGTGTCGACGAGCGTCTCGGACAGGAAGTAGCGGTCCTGCGCGTAGAACAACAACTTGAACCGCGGGTCCACATCACTCGAGGCCATGGTGACGATGCCTCGCGATGCAAACGCCTGCTCCAGCTCGCTCTGCGGGGGCAGCTGAACCACGACCTCCGCCACCACAGGTCGGCTGCCCCAATGGCCCTGGAACGTCGGCGCATCCATGACGGGGGTCTGGACTAGCGCGAAGGTGGGGCCGACCGCATGAGGCGGAGGGCCACTGGATGCCGACCCAAAGTCCATGCCCAGCAAGTCCAAGCGACTTGTTCGTCTGTACTGTGAACGTAAATAATTAGCAAGAAGTAAGTTGAAAGATACATGTATCAGTACCATTGAAAGTGAAACAACTATCAACGTCGAGCAAAACGTGCACGACCAGACATACCTGGAGAGTGGGGATCCCCTCCGACCTTGGATGAAGTCGGACCTCCGCCTTAGACGAATCACAAGCTCGTGCTGACAACGTACTCGGCTGCCGAGTTGACGATGTGCGTGACTTGATCGACATGGGCCTGAATCGTAGCCGACTCACTTAGTCGAGCTTCTCCTTTGCTGTTGGGATGTGGATGACGTTGGTGCCCGTGACCTTGATGAGAGTCTCAGGAGATCGGAGCACACGCACGAGTGTTTCGAAGATGCGCACCTCGTCCTTCAGGTGCCCCACATAGTGTTCATGTCGAGCGATGTAGATCCCCTCCACCAGTTCCAGCACGTCCTCAGGGTCCGGCAGCTCCTCGTACTGGATCTGGAACAGCTTACCGCGGAAGAAGCCCTTGACAGCGCTACCCACAGTGACCACCACGAAGACGTACACAGCGGTGAGTCCGTACGAGCTGATGCCGAGCGTCGTGAGCCCCTGCACGATTCGGTCCGACACGGCAACGACGCAGAACGGGTAGGCAGCGGAGCAGTAGTTCGTACCCGATTTCCCTATCACTGGCGTGATGGTCCACCACGTCGATCCGCCTGACGCGTGCTTGGTGACCGCGACCGACCGCATCTCGGTAGACCGCTGCAGCACGCCACTGTTTGCCGTTAGCTGCAAGACGGCGGGGAAGAGACTGTCAACCTGAATCGAAGCTGCTGTCGAGCTCGCCTCGTCCGTCACCGTTTGTTTGATCATCGGGATCAGTGCGTTCCGGTGCTCATCCGTCATTGCGACCGAGTACTTGGACGAAATCACTTCATCGTTTGTCGGGCCAGGGCGGGTGAATGTGAACTCGATGGTCCAGTTCAGTGCCTGAGTAGACTGCAACTGCGTCACGAGTAGATCCATGCGTGGCGGTGACAAGGCCCACACGTCGGACGAGAAGACGTCGAACTCGACGCACTGCACCGACGCGCTGTCCGTGTTGAGGTCGACCTTGCACGACGGGCTGCTGCTGTCGCTGTTCGAGTACAACTGGTTCATCGTCTCCTGCTCGTCCACGATCCCAAAGACGACGGTCGTCAGAGTCACCTCGTTCGCAGTGGTGCTCGGGTTGATGGAGCTGAACATGGCCAGCGGCCCCACGAGACAGATCAGCAAGAACAAGAGCATCACGCCGGCCGACGTCAGCTTCGCCTTCATGGGCTGTCGCTGTTTGCCTTGGAGGATCTCGGCCTCCTCGACTCGTCCCTTCATCTCCCCCTTCACGCCAAAGAGGTGGGCGGCCGTGTCTTCCAGCAGGACCCAGTGCTGCCAACTCAGCGACGTCTTCGTGCAGATGTAGTCCAGCAGAGCTCGCATCTCGAACAGGAACGGCGCCTGCATCATGAGACCGAAGAGCATCTCGCTCACAGCAGTCACCTTCGTCTCCTCCGTGTAGTTGTAGCGGCTGCCGAGGTACGCCGGGTACCCGTATCGGATCTGCAGTGCGCCGAGCCAGAGGTACACGCACTGGAAGAGGTAGAACGCCACGAGGGCCGGTCGTTGCTGGAAGTAGATGTTGGTGTTGCTCGGAAGGAAGTACCACACCGTCATGTGCAGCACAAACGTGTACGAGTACTGCAGGATCACCTTGGACTCGAGCGACGAGCAAACGTAAGCCACGCGGTCCCAAATGATGAAGATCAGCTCGATCAGCACCAGCAGCACGAGGTACCCGGACAGCAGCGAGGACGAAGACACGCGGCTGTTTGCATCCGCCACGGAGGTGCTGCTCGAGTCGGCCTCACCCAACTCTTCGTAGAACATGACGGCGTAAATGGACGAGAAGAGAAGCACCGAAAGCGACGCGGTGTAGAAATCCCGGCCGGGCTTCTCTCCTGTGATGGCCACCTGGATGTCCTTGTCCCATTGAGCTGGCGGCTTGCAAATGACAGTCTGGAAGTACGCGTAGACCTTGGGGGACTTCTTCTGGAGCCACGATTCCTTGGTGCGCGCGTGGAATCCGACCTCCGACTCGTCCGCATCCATGTCGACCTGCTTCGAGACGACGCTGTCTGCGCCTGCTCTTGGAGAACGAGGCGACATGTTCCCTGTAGCAGCAGCGAGCTCCAGCGATCGCCGGGACGAAGGAGAATGCGCCACACTATCGTCAGCATTCTGCGCTGCTGCCATTGCTGCCTCCGCCTTCTTCTTCTCCGCTTCCAGCTTCTCTTGTTCACGCAGCTCTTGTAGCACCTGCGCCGCGACCTCGTTGCAGATGTCCGTGTTGTCCATGCTTGCGTTGGTCGCTGCCCTGTCCACTATCAAGAGGTTCCTGCTGCTGCGTTGAGAGGTGAACGACGGAGCCCCTTGCGCTCTGAAAACTGAGCGCGCGCTCTTCGTCCGCTCGAGCTTCTTGGTGACAGGGCCGTCGTACAGGAACGCGTCGTCGATGGAGTCGTGTGACGAGGAAAACGACGTCCGCAGTCCTCGCATGACTTCAGACTTGTAACGCGACGAAGCTTGGTCGTCGACTATATCCCCACTGATGGCTTCCACCCAGAAGCCTTGAAGCCGAAGCTCTCGCTGGTGCCACAGCAGGAACAGCATCACGTAGAAGTCCCATTGCAAACCATCATACACTGACGTGACGTCTTTGATAGCGATACCGTCGAACTTGTACAGTCCGAAGAGCACCATAGACTGGATGGATTTCGCGTTGGTCGCTGCATCGGTTGCTGTCGTGCAGTACGGCTCAAAACTTGGGTAAAAGTGGCCGACGTCGGTCATTCCGGTGCAGAATATCGATAGCTGGAAAACGTATCGCAACGCGATAACGCAGCACGTCTGGTTCGGCAGCAACAAGACCACACACAGGTTAGCTCAAGTGTCGGTGGATAAAGGCGCAAGGTGTTGCAGCAGACACGTACGTAAGCAAGCAAGTGCGTCCACACCATCGGAGTCGGACGAGGGTTCTCAACGATCAAAAAGCCGAAAACGGCCATTACGTAGACCATGTTGAGCAAATCCGCCTGCCAACACAAATATCCAACAACGCATAAGTTCACAACACTTACGAGGATATCGACAGAGATACCGCACCTGTACAGTAAAGCAGATGATCATGGCCAGGCAGCAGATACTTGCGCTCTTGCTGCGAACCCCGTTGATAACAAGCTGGCCGATCTCAGCCAGAGAAGGCTCGTTCAAGTCGTCTTCTTCATACTGAGCGGTCTCCAGTTTGAACCCGGCGTTCTGGAAGTTGTACAGAAGTCTGTGCAACGGTGTGCGCCATGCAAACCCGCTCTTGTCGTCGAACTCCTCGTCTTCTGGGTCGCCTAGAGTGCTTTCATCGCCAGTGACACTGCTCCATTCGCTCTTGTTTTCGTCGTAATTCGGGTCGTCATCGCCACTACGTGACGGCGGAGCTACGTCGAGAGGGTTTGGCAGGCTCCGCTCCTTCAAGCACTCGACAATGCTTTCGTCCAACGCTTCTCGGGGGACAGCAAACGCCAGAGCCGACAGGAACATGTTGAACTCCTTCGTGAGCTCGGACTGGAACACGTACTTCACGTCGCCGCGGCTGCCTGCGTGGCGCACGACGATTTCAAAGCAGTACAGCGACGGTGACATGTCGTCGAACTGCACTTTGGTGTCACTGAGCCTCAGCGAAATCACGTCGCGCCATTTGAACGAAGTTTTCAGTCGCTTCCTGTGCTTGCGACTGCGGTGCCTGAGCGCTTTGTCCTCGTCTTGGTAGAACACCAAGTGACTCGAGTCGATGACCACGTAGCGGTGCAAATATTTGGCCTTCATCAACGAGACCAGGAAGCCGAAGCGAGGCGCTGGCAGCTTTTCGCGCCGATACTTCATCCAGCCAGCCGTTGTCGATCCATCCAGGTTCAAAGCGTAAGTGGCGATTGGGTCGCTGGCGGCACTGAACGGGCCTTCTCCCATGCGCGAGACAGCACACACTTTGAACTGATAGCTCGTTCCGGGGCGAAGGCCTTCGATTCGAGCCTCACAGCGGTCGCCCGAGATCTCGACAATGTCTCCAAAGTCACCAAGAAGCGTCATGGACGGGAACTGTTGCCGCGAAATGCGGAAGTAGCGAATCTTGTGGTAGCTTCCAGCCGGTTTTTCCCACGAAATTGTAGCCGAATTCTGCGTACGCTCAACAGCAACAGGCTTGGAAGGGGCCATCGGAGGCAAATTGTGGTGCAGACCCAAGGCGATGTCCATGAGCTCCTCGACTTTGTGGACGAGCTTTGAGACGATAATCTTAAGCCGCTGAATCGCTGCGTTCTTGTCCTTCTTCATAGCGTACCACTGCTCCGTTCGTCGACGATAGAAGTCACGCACGATTTCCTCTCGACGAATTGATGCGCGGCTTTGCTCGCTGATCAGAATCGCGAATACGGTTTGGTACGTTGGCGCGATGAGGATCTCGCATTGGATGGAGATCAAGACAAACAGAGCAATGAGGCCGTACGGGACCTTGTTGGCTTCGACGCCGAGGAAGTTGGCGACGGACATGCAGCTATCATCGTCTCCTGACCTCGAACCAATGAGGCAGTTGCTCAGTGCAGCGTACACGTAGGGCGCGTTGATGAGGGTGATGACGAACAAGTGGCCCCAGTTCCACTTCCGCAAATACTGGATCCACGGGTTCGAAGGCTCGCGCGCTTCGTCCAGTCGATACATCATCACCAAAGCTCCCAGTAGATACGCGATAGAGACTGCACCGCCTTGCTTCGCGCCGAATACGAACACTAAGAGCAGGAGCAGCGGTAACCAGTTTGCGAGAAACACGAACTCCAGGTAGTACCAAGCGTACTTCCGCATCAGTAAGACGTACGTGGCTTCCCCGGATGACATTGCGAAAGGCACTTTGCCCGTGCCTTCCGAGCTCTCGTCAACTAACGCAGCGTCGTGATTTAACTTTAAAGTTGATGCAGACTCATCGACAACCGTGATCACCTCCTCGTCTTCAGTGAATCTCTTGGAATCCGGTAGGAGGTACACGCTCAGCAGAGCCACAAAATCTGCCATCAAAGCCCATTTGTGCTGATTGCTGAGCACCAACCACTTCTCGTAAGTGTCCGAGATCGACCGCCACGGGAAGGTCTCTTCCATGTTGATGTCCAAGAAAGGAGGAAGCCACAAGATCACGGAGTATTCCAGTACGATCACCAAGGACAGCAGCCACGCTAAAGCCCACCACCGCCTACACACCGTCGTAGGATACGCGTACATCATGCTGTAGACGATCAGGAGGTAAATCATCGCGATGATGTCTTGGTGCACGAAGCACGACACTGTGAGCAAGAGCATCACCACGTTCACGGACGCCTTACTGGCATACGTGGTGCAGAAGATGCGCAGACACGAGAAGAAATTCCTCTCATCTGCGGAGATCGCCGACAACGACGCGTGGTCGCGTTTACTGTCTTGCTCATTCTCCGCAGTTGGTTTTGCCTTCTTTGAACGAACAAGCGCAACATCGTCGTCATCGTACGTGAAAGCGCGAGCTCGGTCTTTGAGATCATCTTCGTCGTCGTCGACTTCACAGGAGGAGGTGGGGTGATAGGAGTCCAGGTTGTTTGCCGCGTACAGAGCGTACTGCTCTTCGAATCGCGCAGTTAGTTCCTCGAGCTCTGCTTGGCGACGAGCTGATGACGACGAGTCGAAGTACTGCGCCACACGCTGGAGCGCGCATATCAAAATGATCCAGAATTCCCCCGACAACAAACCCCACAGCGCAGGCTTACCCGCACTGTCTTCGTAGCGCTCGTCCAAGCGAATCATGCCGACCCAGTCGCTGTCGTCGCCGGACTTAAACAGCACGTCACCGCCAGACTGCTCCGTGTTGAAAGTGCTCAACTGAATCAGGTATTTCAACAGCATCGACAGCGCTGCCAGCCAGAAAAGCGGGAACCAAAGCTGCTTCCACGAGTCGCTCAAGGCTCGGCCTCCGATCAGAATGACAATGTAGAGCCAACCCACGAAGCTGATCTGGTCGAGCGCGACCCACATCGTCACAATCACCAGCGTTGTTGCGCTAAACGAGATCAAGAGATGCTGCACAGTTTCCATGAAGAAGCGGATGCAATCCGCCGCGCGGCTTCGACCAGCAGTGAAGAAGTCGTACGGCGTGACATCCTTCATCATGGACGAAAGCTGCCAGAAGCACAGCCCCATCATGACTGCAGTGGGGAGCAAGTACACGAACACGTCCGAGATTCCACTGTTGGACGCATGGTATGCGAGGCCGACATCTTGCGCCGAAATGAAGGAAGACGTAAAGAAGTTTTCTTCCAGGTACGTCGACACTTGTTCGAACTGGTAGATGTACCTAGCCACCAAGATCACGACTTCGACCAACAGCGCCAGCGACCACAGCACCTTGAGACGCAACGACGTTCTTGGAGACGACTGAAAGCCGCCCAAATGATTGCCGAAAATGATCAGGAACAACGCCAACTGCACGCCACCGACCATGTTCGTACTCAAGCTGTTTGGCCCGCTTTCAAACTGCAGAGCCACGACGATAAAGGCAGTGTAGCAAAGCAGCACTCCACAGATGCGGAACCAATTGTCGATCTCCACAGCCAGGCGGGAAACGAAGAAAACGGGGTTTTGCCGGACATGTTCTCGCGTCTTCATGCGTTCCTCGATCACTTCACTGTTGGCCACGTAGATCACAAGCTGGAACACTAACTGGAAGATGATCAAAAGTTGTGCGCTGAATAGCGTTGGCCACAATGACCCCCATGTGTACAGCCCGGGGTGGTAGCACTGCAGACCAATAAGCTCCATCTCCGAGTTCTCCGTGCAGTCAACATTACGAAGAAACACGGCGAAGCAGGCTCCAAGGGCATAAAGTAGTAGGACGCGCCAAAAACGCCGTCGCTTCTCGAAAAACAACATGAGTAGCGCAGCAAGAACCAAGTATCCGATCTGTAAGAACGAAACGTGAGTGCTCAGCGCAACAACTACAGACATAAACACAAGCCAAAACATAGTCCACAGGGTCAGCACATTCCACCCAGTACATCAGCTCCGATCACAGCGTGAACGTACTTAGAATCGTGGCCAGAACCAGCGCGTCCAAATGAGTGAAGATGACTCGCTTCGCGTCGACAATCCACAAGCGCGTAGCTGATTGCCAGCCTGATTGGATTTGCTACAGTGAACAACAACCAAATCATCGTTAGATCTGCACAGGCCCTTGCTCATTGTAGTGCACACTTACACTGCGCATCTTGGCCAGACGCACGAAGTTGGCGAAACTTGCTCTTTCACCGTTGGCCACTGGGTCTCCGTCCTCATCGGCGCCAGAGACCTTCGCCGTATTTCGACGCTTTCGGGACTCGCGGAGGACGTCTTGATAGCGCCACTGCGTTCGGATGGCCAGGAACATGAACACGAGGCACAGCGTGTGGGCGCCAATGTCGAGAAACGGGTAGTCGAACACACGCAGGCCGTACGTCGTGTAGTCATCTGGCACGAAGTTGATCGTGAGGTTGCTCGTGTATTCGGCCAGCGCCATGAGCGTGCCATACGCGATGAGTAGCCACATGAAGAGCGAGGACGACAAGACCCCGAACGATGCGATGGTCACGAACGCCAGTCCTAAGAACGCGGCCGACAGGTAGGACGGGTACGACACGCACCACACGATGGCCGCCGCGCTGCCCAGCAAAAGGCCTCCGTCGCGGGCGAAAGATCGAACGACGATGGACTGTTTGCTCAGCAGGTCTTTGATGTCTGCAGTCTGAGCCCGATGGCGTTCGTCGAGCGGGTCTAGCAGGGACCGCGCCACGTCGGCATCCACCGAGCCTAAATCAACCGTAGCGCCTGCGTCATGGGAGAACCCGGAAGCGAGACTCGCTGTGCCTCTGGCGTCGGTCTCTTTGGCCTCCGCATGCAGGTTGTGCAGCTTGGCACAGCTAACGAAGAGCAGGAACAGGAAGCCCGCGAAGAAATAGTACTGCCATGGAACTCCACCGTCCCGAAAGTTGGCAAAGCCGGCGTACTTGCCAACCTTCTGCACTGTGTCGTTGTCGGCCAACTGGTCCACTTGGAAGACATACCACGCGACGCTGATGACGAGACTCAGTCCCAGCACAACGTCCGTGGTCCTTGGCCCGAGGAAGTAGCTCGAGAACTTGACGCCCGACTTGCGCGAGATGAGCTCCTGCACCGTCATCCGGCGCACGAACACCGTGTAGCCGATCAGGCGCTGCAGCAGCAGCAGGTACAGCACGCCCGAGGCCAAGGCCGGCACGGCCACCGACGTGAGGAACAGCAGCACGGCGCTGAGCAGCTCCACTGCGCGCAGCATGGACCGCCGTCGGTCGCGCTTGGGCTCGCTCCGATTGATGAGCTGCTCGCCCATCTCGAACAGGTCGAAGTGCTGCTGCTGCTGCTGCTCCTTGGCCCGCGGGCCGAGTCTCCGTAGCACGTACAAATAGTGGATGGTGCTGCACGCCAGCACGAGCGCGTCCACGCCGACGGCCTGCAGATACTCCTTCGAGTTGTGCATGGGCCGGAACCCGAAGAGCTTGGCCACCTCCGCGCCGACGTAGCTGTCGTCGTCTCCGTAGACGGCCCGGATGGCCCCGTGGCACACGCAGGCCACGAACGCCACGGCCAGCGTTAGCAGCGTCACGGCCCGCGACTGGAACGACTGCACCGTGCCGTAGCAGAACACCAATAAATAATACAGCGACACGAGGTTGGCCCGCGCGCCCACGGCCAGCATCAGGCACAGCGCGAACAGCACCTCGGCGGCCGTCCGGAGCGCGGCCAGCGCCCGCAGCGACAGTTGGTGGCCGGGCCGCCGCTCGCTCGGCGGTTGGTGGCTGCCGGCCGTGCGGTGCGAGTGCAGGCCGGACGCGTTCAGGCGTAGCGACTGATCTCGGCGGAACGAGTCGTGCGGCCCGAAGGAGGCCGGCGTGGCCACCTGGCCGTAGGCCGCGCCCGCTTCCTGCGGCCGCGTGGGCGTCAGCACGATGCGGCCGTCCGCCCCGATGAAGGAGGAAGACGCGTCGTGGCCCGGCCGCCGCATTTCATGCACGAGGTGGGAGGAATGTGGAATGATGGACCATGTGGAGCACGGCGGTGCCGTTGATGGGCTCGATTTTGCACTTTTGGCTGGCATGGCATGGAGACATGCTGTGCATGGGAAGGAGCGTTTCAGCAATAGCAGCCTCTGAGAACGTTTATTCGCGTGTTCTGGTGCCTTGCCATCGCTATCCATAGCGCAAGTTGCAGTGGGGCCACATCGGAGAGGCATCGGCCCATGCGGTGAGGAATGTCGCCGCGCGTACGAAGTCGGTCGGCTCATGGACAGAAGAAGTGACACGACCAAGAAAGTGTCAAAGTTGTCGGAAAGACACTGTTGCTGTCGCAGTGACTTGCGATGACCTTGAAGCTCGCGTTCGTGACGAAGTGGAAGCGAGTATTCTGGTTGAGGAAGAGGCGAGGATCCGAGCTGAGGTGAAGGCAGCTATCCGAGCTGAGTAGGAGGAAGCCATGCTACGGGCCAAGATTTGAGCGGAAATCCAGGACGAGGTGGAGGAGAAGATGCGCGCCGAGATCCGAGCCGAGCCGAGTTGCTCGCCCAGAAGAAGTCGCAGCCTGCTTTGGGAAAATCGACGACCCGATCACGACATTATGCGGCCACACGTTTTGCGTCGGGTGTCTGGCCAAGTGGCGCAGCGGAGGTCACGACTCGTGAGCTCGTGACTCACGAGCTGTGCTCCATGTGCCGATCGTGTCTCAATTGAACGGGGCTAACGAAAGGAGGACGTCTTCGTTTTCGACACTTCCGACAAAGTTGCATATTTTCTCATAGGTTGACACCAATTCAAACGCATGAATGTATTTTGATTCACCCGAATGTCCGTCTTTTGGAGAGAACGAGCGAGCGTAGTTATGGTGGGGCTCTTTCAAAATGTTTTGAGGACCTTCAACGCTGCATCGGCGATGCTCGTGTTTCCGAGACAAACACGCAGTCTGTCCAGCTTTTCGGCAGGTTTTCAAGTACTTGGGACGTTGTTGTGGATTTTAATGTGCCGTGCCTCGAGCTTCCGAAGGAATTCTACGACGCCGTGCGCTCATCACCCTGTTGATTGTTGTTTCTTTTAAATCTTGTACGTGCATTGCTGAACAATATCCCGGGCGAGAACTTAACACCTCCAGTTGATAACCTGGCGTTGATCGGAAGTGTGTGTGTTATCGTTGACAGACCGCGACTACGAAGTTCTCCAAGAAAAAAACTCGCTCGCGGTTGTTATCTTCGTTCTTGTGATTGGAAAACGAGACTTCGAAGAACAGCACGGCGAAAAATGTTATCGCATTGCCGTTCAGCTTGAGCTCTAGAATAAGGAAGTGCGAGGTTGTGGAAGTAATACTGAGAACATTTCGTGTCTACGGAGAAGGAACAGTAACGAGGCTACGCAAACGCAACTGGATGGACTTTCATCCAAATCGAGTCGTTCTTTGACAAGTGTTCCAGTGTTGACACGACGGTGGTTGTAAGCAATAATCAGTACTTTGGGGACTGCTGTCGTCCGAAGCGGAATTTGTTGAGCGCCTGAGAGCTCCCGTTCGCTTTGCGGCGTCATCGAACACCTCAGATCCCAAGGCGTCCAGTGCCGTCGCACCAAAAATCATAGGCGAGTCGATCATTTTGTGCACGGGGGTCCCAGTCGCTTCATGCAGTCGCTGCAGGTGCGCTGCCAAGGTGGTTGATGCGAACTTGACTGCAGTTGAAAGGGTGGATTGGTCTCAACCTCGATTCCTGGCTTGGTCTCTCAGAAATCGCGGCCCTACCAGATCTACATTTTTCTCTACCATTCAACGGTCCTCAGCTCACTCTACCCCTGCAGTCAATTCTTCTACCAGAGCTGTCGTCGTCTTCAAGCGGTGGGTATTCCACCAAAGTCTACATTCAGCGCTCTACTTCCATGTTGCATAGAGGGATGGATGGATACGAAATGTTGACTCAGACGAACACTTTTGGAATTTCCTTCCATTCATTGACGCGCGATAGAGTAAAACCGACATCCTCGCTTTCTAGGCAGGCCAGCTTCATTTTCAATTTGGTTTGGAAAGATCAGCGCCACTTGAGAGGACATCGCCATGGAGATCCTTACGCCGGAAGAAAGCAGAGCTGTGGAAATATAGATTGTTTATTGATTGCAAGGTCCTCGACGAGAACAATCAATTATTGCAATCATGACAATCTAGATCGCTGATTATTGGTGAGTGACCGACAACGGAGACGGCGAAATTGTTTTCAAGCAGCTGCGCAACTATCTCATAAACAACGCGTCGGCGGAGTACGTATGGGAAACCACTGTACGGCTGAATGATATGGCACGAGAGCGACGTTTCGGAGAGCACTGGAAACTGAAAGTACAGCAGGGGGGAACCCCAGACCACGGAGACAGAGGAGAGGAAACTGTGGAAGGACGAGATGGCGGAAGTCAAGAGCTCTCCTCAATACGAGAAACTGCGGAGCTACTGGCATCGCAACAATGCAAAGCACGTGCAACGGCTCAAGCAGCAGATGACCACATGGATTGTGGAAGAACGGTGCAAACAAGAAGACCTCGAGAAGAGACTAAGATTTTTCACATTTGTTGCCAAGGTGGCAGCCAAAGACACGGAAGGCCTGACGGAGGATGGCGCCAAACCCACCTCTTACCTTAAGGCAGTGGCCACTGGCCGGCAGACAACCGAAACGAAGGAGTCCGCAGAACTGACAAGGTTGTATGAACTGTGTACAACTCCAATGGAGACCCTAGCTGCACCACGGCCAAGCACAGAGGACGAGGACCGAGCGCTGCTGCTCATTCTTAATCACGAGCTGGAAGTACCATACCCGCCGCGCTTCCTGGTTCAGACAATGACGGGAGGGGAGATCGCACGATTCATCGACATTTTTAAGGCAATTGAGTACCCACTGTACGCGCATCTCGCACCGGGACAGAGATTCGGAGAAAACTTGCCGAAGCAAGTCATCTTAGCGCAGATACACATGGGGGTCGAGGCAGCCTATTCGCAGAAGCAAGCCATAGCAGCATTTAAAGAAGACCTATCCAGAATTTCGCTAGACGTGAACACAAGAGTGCTCACGGTCTACTTCAAGGGCAAACCGACCGCGATGAAATGGAAGGGATGGCAACTACCTTTGGCCATGAAGCTACTGCGGCTTATCGACTACGAAGGGCAAAGAGAGGATGCCAAGTACACGAATGCGATAGTGCGGCTCGATTATTACGAGTTCACAGTCGTACTACGGAAAGGAGCAATGACATCGACAGATCTGCACTGGCTGCTCAGCACCAAAATGGGCTTAAAGGTACACACGATGGCACATACAGAGATCAAAGACGGGGGTCTCAACGACAAGCAGTGGATCATTTCGATCAAGGCAGCGGCATGCCCACCGAAGTTAAGGAAAATAGGCTACATACAGATCGGTGATGTGGAACTACTGGTGCATCATCACGAAGTACACCTCAACTGGCCGTGCACAACATGCGGTGCACCGAACCACCCAGCGAAGTATTGCCGCGTAACAGAAGACGAACTTGAAGCCAATAAGGCCCAACATCACTGGAGAGTGGCAGGGTATCTCCCATCCGTCACGCAGAAGAACCAGGGCAGCGAGGGAAGGATCAAAACCCCCACTACTTTGGCCGAGCTGAGAGCACTGTTAAAAGGAGACCAACCTGACAGCAACCAAGCCACAAAGGAGTCAACAGGGAAACAGCAACAACGCAGCACAAGAACCTCACCAGTACGTGCGGAGTCGGAACGTGCAGCAGAATGGACGGACCTACCGAAGGAATGGGAGCAGCATAAACCACCCCACGACTGGTGTGACGACGAAGAAAAAGGAGGGGATGACGAGCAAGAGGACGCCAGAAATGCGGATGGAGTGGACAATAACAAAGACGGCCAGTATGTGCAACCAAGGACGATCCCGCAACCAAATAGTCCGCACAGCTGGGCAAGAACGGAAGAAACCACGCGGGAAACGGAGCAGGAGCCCACGGAGTGGAAAGCGGAACCGAATGACGTAGACATGGAAACACCAGATGCATCAGGAGTGGAGGAGCAAACGCAGGCTAACAGAGAGCACCAGAATGTGATGAAAATGGGGACAGCTAGGTCTCCAATACGAGGCAGATCACCAACAAGGAGACCATTAACAGCACGACAGCGCAAGGGAAACCATGAGCGGCAGCAACCAAAGGGCGCGGCACACAAGCAAGAAACTGGATATCGCGACACAAAGACAACTGGCACCACAGTTGACTACAGTGCTGACAAATCGAGGGAGATTCTGACACGTGAAAGATCAACAAGACCGAAATCCTACTCGCCCAAGAGAAGAGTGCCAGACACGTGGGCTTCCGATACGGAATCAATGGCGGACCAAAGGACATGTTTTGAAGGAGCAAAAGCGCAGAAGAGAGAAGGAACAGCGAGGTCGACGTCCCCGCTCAAACGCGCAAACAAGAAGCCGGAGAACGAAGGCAAAGTGGTCATGCAGAAGTACATTCATCAATTTCTCCAACACGTTCAAGGCGGTGGGACACAAGATGAAGAGATGCGACAGCAGAAGACAACAGAACCAGATGCTGGGGAGCCAACAAACGTGCATGCACAGAGCACAACGGCACAGATCAACGCGGCAACGGAAGAATCAGAAGACGAGAGCTCGCAGTATTGTGAGTACATACAGTCAAAACCACCAACGGACCCGGGAATGGCTCTGCAAACGATTCTCGATTTGCTAGAAGGAGAAGTGACAGATGTGGTGTCAAATGGACATTGCGGATGGCTCGCTTATCATGCGGCGTACACAAACCAGCGATTGGGGCACATCCCGCTAAAGGCGCCAAATGTGAAAGCAGCAAACGAGTTCAAGAAGGACATCATGAACAATGTCATCGCAAACCTACGTGACGAATTACAATTGCACCCAACAGTGCTGCAAACGGAGCTAGTGGCAAGTTCGAACGCCGACGCAGTACTGATGACTTCAGAGACGCAAGTGCAGGTGCTGGCTACGCACTATGTGGAGCAGAGGAAAATATCAGTCCGAGTAGAAGCAACACCAGAACTATGGGTGCGCCCGACGCACATCAAAGGCATGGCAATGCACGCCAGAGAGGAGATCTACGTGCTGGATGTCGACGCAGACAACATAGCGCACGTGCAAGTGTATGCGTACCAAGAAGAGGACCTACCTACTGGAGAACGCGTGGAAACAGGGACGGTAACCACACTGGAGACGAAAGTGGCAATGGGCAGACTGGGAGCTCTTGCGGAAGTGGGATGGTGTCCAATTGTGATGATCTTGCAGTGGCAGAAGATGGGTAATCATTTCAAGGCGGTGACCTACGCAGCAGACAGACACCGACGGTGCACGGACGCAAAGCAGGCGACTTACGACAAAATCAACGAAATACTAGTCAAACATGGCGGATGGGCCTTGGACCGAGTCCCGTATGACAGTGATATGACCGCGAGCGCAGCTAAGAATGAGCTATCAGCCATAACCAAAGCGGCCAAGAAAGAACTCACGGACAAGGAAACAGATGCAAAGATCAGCATAGTCTCTCAAGATGAGAAGTCCAAGATGGATGCTGATGCGCGGGAGGAGAAACAGGCGCAGACAGAGGAACATGAGCCGACAGTGGAGCCACACCAAGGCGGCGACACTGAGACGCTCAAACGGGAGGCCGCGGCTACAAGAGATGGAGACCGGAAAACAACAACAGGACACAGCACAGTGCCAACCCAAAGCGGGGAAGTTGACGCAAGCAAAAAGGAGGGCGCGGCTACCGGTGTACACAGTCAAATCAATTATGGAGTCACAACCCGCGAGAGAGATGAGGAACAGGGAGCTAACCATGGTGGAGAGCTCACGAACTAGGTCGGGACTTGCAGGAGGGGATACCGGCAATAGCGCAGGTGACGGACAGACGCGACTAACGAGGTATTACTCAAAGGTAGACGAAGCAGAGCAAGGGGAATACACAAGAAAAAATTTCAACAAACTTACACGACAAATCAGAGCAGCACGGATCCGAAGGCGCCAGAGAGAGAACGCAACACGGACACAACAACACAGGTCTGATAAGACCACAGGCCTAGCGACCTACAATGTACGAGGATTGGCGACGCATCTGAAACATTTAGGACGACATCTACAACGAATACGGGAATTGAGAGAACGGGGACAGCGAGACCTCATATTTCTACAAGAAACTCACCTCAATGAGAAGGAACATACAAAGGCAGCGACAAAATACGCAGCGCTGTGGGGGTTCAAGTACGCGGTTGCGCATACGATGTCGTACTGGTCCTCGGGGCAGCACCGGAGGGCAGGTGTAGCGATACTAGTGAATCCATACGGCGCCATAAAGGAGGTGCAGCCGTGGAACGCAGAACAGTGGTCAGAGAACCTGATCATGGTCACAGGTACAATTGGAGCACAGACTTTTCTCTTTGTGAATGTGTACGCCCCATCCGCGGGGCCTGCAAGAATAGCGTTTTTCGAACAACTCAAGGTCATACAGCTACCAACTACAATGACAATCATTTGCGGGGGAGACCTCAACTGCGTCACGCAACCACGAATTGACAGATATCGAGGCAGCAAAAGGGAGGACATGGGAGCAACGGCATTACAGAAGTTTCTTGATACCTCAGGGCTGATGGACACGGGCTACTCGAACATACCGAACAAATACAGCACAAGAGAGAGACGAGAGTACGCGAACACGCACCACACTTACAAGCACACAGGAGCTGACGGCTCTGTATCAACTTCGAGGATCGACAGATTTTACATATCAGCAGAAGCAAGAAAGCTCATAAGAGGAGCGGTCGTGGAAGAGGCACCATGCCATACAGACCACCGAGGCGTGGTACTGGAACTGCATCGACCTGCAGGTCCAGTGAGAGTGCGAAAAAGACCAACCTTATATCCACCGCCCTCGTACGCACAAGCAGCAACTCAGAGTATGATTATGGAGAGATTGAAGCAGCTGAAGAACAGTCTCGACAACATAGAGGGCGGGAAGGAAGTCGTACAATGGGACGAATTCAAATCAGCGTTGATCAAGGAGATGACGAATTTCAAGAAGATGACTAGACAAAAAATGACGAACGGATATCGGACACGGATTAGGAGATTAAAGAAGAAGCTGGAGCATTACAGTTACACAGGAGGAAGAGATGAAGAGGAAGGAAGAAGATCAGTGCTGGCAGAGCTGCGAAGGCTGCAGGAGGACAGGAGTGGGCTACGAACGAAGGTGTTAATAAACTCCAACGCCTGGAATTCAAGAGCCTCCACAAAACGTTTCTTTCGTAGAATCTGTACCAAATTTGGAGATAACACCATTCCGACGCTGACATCTAGGGTTCCTAACTCACGATGGGGTGCACATGACAAAGCTGAGATACTGGCAGAGAGCTGGGAGCCCATATTTAATGGAGCTGCTGAGGATAGTGAAAATGTAGAGCAGTATCTGGACAGACTCAAAGACACGTGGAATTTGCCTGACATGGCAGACATTGACGACGACTTCACCGAAGCGGAGGTATGTGCAGCAATCAAGAAATGCAAGCGGGGCAAGGCATGTGGACCCGACGATCTAAGCAACGACTGGTACCAGGATCACTGCGAGTCGGTCACACCAATTCTCACGAAATTATTCAATGCTTGCATGAAGAATGGAACAACGCCGAAAACATTCGTAGACGCATACATCTTTTCGATCAGCAAAGGAGGTGATACGGGCGATCCTCTCAACTACAGACCAATCGCGCTGCTAAACACGGATTACAAGATATTCACAAGAGTTTTAGCTTGGAGAGTTCGAAAATACATAGCGAGACTAGTACACAAGACGCAATTTGGTTTCATCCCCGGGCGGACGATACATGAAGCTATCGATTTACTCGAAGCAGCCAAGGCATTCTGCAAAGGCAGGCAAGAACTCAGCGCGGCACAGGTGCTAATGCTAGATTTCGCAAAGGCATATGACTCGCTGGACAGAGATTTCCTACTGAAAGTACTCAGGGCAAAAGGATTCCCACCCCGATTCTGCTCCATCGTCGAAGCGATCCACAGGGACACACACGTGCAATTCATGGCAAACGGAAGCATGTCTCGCCCAGCAGGAGTAACCAGCGGCATCCGACAGGGATGCCCATTGGCACCACTTCTATTCGTCATTGCAGTGGATATTTTGTACGATGAACTGGAGAAGGATGCTGCAATTTCGGGACTGGAGATCACAGCGGCAGGACAGAGACTGAAATTATTAGTGGCAGGTTATGCGGATGATACCGCTATATACCTGGCAAACAAAAGCATGCAAGCTGCGGCCGTTGCAGCAGTGGGAAGATTCTCCAGGATATCGGGGTTAAAGCTCAATTTGATGAAATCGGCCGCAATATCATTAGGATCAGACAGATCAACGACAGAAGACGCAAACACGCACGATGTGCAACAGACATTTCCGAGTGGGATAGTGGATGAAGTGGACAGTGCTCGATATTTAGGCCACATCGCAGGAAAGGGGGACACCACCGAGGAGGCTTGGCGCAAAGCCTTTGCAACTTTGACTGTCAGGCTAGCACTTGCGGTGGGAAAGACGAACACAGCCCAACAAAGAGCAATGATAGCGTCGGCCATCATTGTTCCCAAGCTACTTTTCGTAGCCAGGCACGCGTGGCCGACGGAGCGCATTATAAAAACAGCAGATCAGCGGATACGCAATTTCGTATGGAAATCGACGTTCGCACTTCCAGGTACAACACCTGCTGGGTGGGTCACCGCGGAAGTTGCAGAGCAATCACCAAAGGCAGGAGGCATTGGTATGCCTAACATCAGAGCGGAGTTAATTGCACTGGGGTCTGTGACGGTGGGAGCGTGGGCAACCACGGAGACGCAAGTAGTGCAGGTGACGGGCGATATACTACAAGCTGAAGGTGGATCCCAGTGGAAGCACCTCACGCCAATAGATGAAGAACCAAACCAGAGGGTGACAGCAGATCTATGGAGATCGGGACTGACGTGGGCGAAGTATGCTTTTGCCAAGCAGCAGTACACAGCCGCAGGAGACATAGACGAAGGAAAAGAGTTACGCAAAATGCTCAAACACAGCAAAGGGTTGGTCACTCGGTGGACTAACACGGGACTTCACTGCAGCTTTAACACACTGGCGCAGGGCCACATGACCAAGATGAGGGCAGAGCGGCAAGGCAAGAATGGGGAATTCCTGCTTGATGGCTGGGGCGCCACTCCGCTTAGGGCGGTGAAGCTTTGGAATGCGCAAGGGCAGACAGGGAAATGGAGTCAATACAAGAACCTGATCGACAGAGTTAAAAATAAGAGTATCGGGGATGTAGTGACAATGGAGTGGAAAGATGTCGGCGAAATCACGTTCAGACCGGTACAACATGTGCTGCCAATGACAAGCAAGATGGCACATGAGTTCAGGGAACTCAGTCTGAACTTGCTAGCCACGTGGCCGGAGCTGGCATTCAAGCCGGCCAACATGGACGTACTGAGGGTGCATCACGGACTTACTGACCCACATCACGTGTTCAAAATCGATGCAGACAATCGGGGGGTAACACATTCGTGGGGACGGATAACATCGACAGTAGTGCCCCTAGCGGGCGGCGGGACATACGAGCAGGCGGTGGCGCGTACACTGGAAGTACCGCCAACAACGGTGTGGATCACACCACACCCAGCACTGCACAGGATGAGACCGCTATGGGCAGGGAGAAGGAGATGGAAACACCAGCGCAAGGATTACAGGCGGCTGTACCTAATCAAGAGAGAAAAGAAAGCGAAGAATGCGGCAAACAAGACGAAGACTAACTGGATGAAGCAGAATGAGGAGGTGGCAGCCGCCCTACATCACCTCTCGTGGCATCGACTGCAAAAATTGCAAGGGGTCCAAGCATACCAGCAACAAAATATCCACAGACTAAAGCACGACCGACTCAGGTTATGGAACAAGGCGACGAAAAGCTACAGCTGTGCGATTTGCGGTGAAAGGGAGCAGGCGGGAACGGGGCATCTCGTCTGGTCGTGCACGACGGCGGAGAAATTCTGGGACTGCGCACTCAACTTCTGGAACGGGGGGGACGGAACCGCACGCGAACGATCGGCAAGCCGCCAGCACGCTGTAAAGGACATCTTTAGCCTAACGTTACGTACCCTACCGGAATGGATAGTGGAGTGGGCGACAGACCAAGCAGATGAGGTGTGGGATCAAGTCCAAAAGATCGTACAGGATGTGTGGGTGATTACGTGTGCGGCAACAATCTCAGCTATATGGATATACAATGTCAAGACGATGCATCCAGACGGAACAGAACAGATGACCGTGGTACAGGATCAGCCTGCTTCCGCTGACACCCCAATCCAAAATCAATATGGATATCGTGGGGTTCATAAAGAGTCAAATGAGGCGGAGAGCGGACAGGCCGGCGGAATTGCAAGATTCAGGATCGACGGAGAGATTAATTTTCTTCGACGGGGGTTCACGCGGAAACCCGGGACCAGGAGGAAGCGGCAGTCTCATTGCAACGGCACAAGAAGAAAGCACAGCGGTTCGAGTCATTTGGGCTGCGGCCACATCACTCGGCCTTACGACAACTACCAACAATGTGGCAGAATTTGTGGGGTTGCATAGAGCTCTCGCCAAGGCGGTGGAAAGTAAATGGAGAGGACTACACGTCATCGGAGATAGTGCCATGATCATTGGAATGATGAAGGAGCGCAAACCACCGAGGAACAAAACAATGCAGCACTGGTACAGGCTTACAAGAAAGCTAGCGGATATATGAGTCCCTTTTAAACAAAAGTATCATTATGGGATTTTTAAGGTTTTTTGCTGTGGGGGTTTAAAGACGGGAGGTTGGCCAGCTGTCGATTACCACGCTTTTGAGAAAAAGGCAAAAGAAAAAAAAGCCATGCTTCCAAGTACCTCCGACGACGCCCACGCGCTACGAACCTGGCTGCAGAGCTTTCAAGGACGTCTTTGGGGTCAGGAGAGTAACGAAAAAGGTGTAGGTGGGTGTTGGTGGGTAGCAGTCTCTAGTAGAAGGGTTGAGAGAGGTGGGAAGCGTCACTGGTATTAATTTGATGCTGCTGGCCTATTTGTGATGCATTTAAACTTTCCGGTCTTTAGTGATACTTTTGAATAGGACGCATATTTTTAATGATACTTTCGTTTAGTTCAGATTTTAGACTAACGGCACTAAACATTACATATCGCACACTTACAGACCGATTTTGATTACGGCAATTACGCCATTTGAAAGAGCAGTGATTTTGCTACCCAGAGCACAAAAAAACAAAAATTTGAAGATTTTTTTTTCGAGGGTGTCCCTGATGCTGGCTTAGATAGCGTCGTCAATTTTGCAGCTTGTGCACTTTGAAACCGCCAAACTGTAGCCAATGGACCATATTTAGACCCTGCACAATCATTAGAAAAACCTCAAAACGACCGTAATGATACTTTTGTTTAAAAGGGACTCATATGTCAGGTGGCGACATGGAATCACCACTATCGTGCACACAACAAGACAGCGGACTGGCTGGCAATCGTAGCCATGGATAGCAAAGGTAGCTACATGGCGACATTAGCAGACGTGCCGCACGAGCATCACATCAGACAAGGAGTGGAAGCGAGGATTCGCGGGGACGTACGGCGATGGTTGGAGAACAGGGGCAACATAGCTGCAACGAGCCCAAGCAAGAAAGGAAGAAAGTGAAAGTAATGAAGGCGGGGAAGAGGGTGAGACTCGAGCGGTGAAGTAAATCGCTCGGGGATGGTTATTAGAGTCCAATTCTTAGGAGTAAGTGACACAATACACCGGAACGTTATTATTACAAACGCTATGACATTCCGTCAGCTTCCGTAGCGGTAGTCGCCGCTGAACAAGTGAGCTCTGACACTCGTCAAGTCAAAGAGCAAGACGAACTCAGCTACGCATAAATGACCACTCCGCGGGCGAGTCCAGAGAAATCCGCAGATGTGGTTGTTCTCGATCTTCATGAAGAACAACAGAGAGCGTTCGTAGCGGTCACGCTGGCGTTCAAAGACCTCTGGTACTCCGTGCCCAGGCCGGGTACCAAGCACGAGCCAGCATGGCGTACGGAGATCATCGAACCACGAATAACGTGGCCGAATACAGAGGGCTACTCCATGGGCTGATGCGGGCCAAACATGCTGGCATTCGTCAGCTACACGTGGTCGGTGACAGCAAGATGATCATCAATAGATAACAGTCGCAAAAAGTATGTCTTAGCGGATGATGGCCCATATTGCAACAATCCCGCTTTAAAGTAATTTTAACCATTTTTTTCAATATCAGCAGTTTTCCTAAAACCGGTGGGTGTTTATTGCATTTCAAGGGTCGTTTGGAATAAATCTCAGTCTCGGAACAAATCCCAGCTCATGATCCTGTGCTGGGTTAGAAACGTTCGTGAAAATATTAATAGATGTTCCCTCCCAAATGTACCACTCCGTTCAGGAAAGATAGCACGTTTCAGTACTTAGTAACCGGATTTTACGAGTTTTCCGGTGCTTTTTACGTTCTTGGGCTCAAAAGAAGCAGAACCATCATACGATTCTTTCGATTGTTACATTCTTTGTATGCTAATAAAGAGGAAAAAGACAAGAAGTGAGTGAAAAGGCCGTAATCAAAGCTGTTTCTACGATCTGGATGGATTGTTAGTGGCCATTTTTTGTTTTACTATACTGAAATCAAGTAGTTTTTGCGTGCTATCTTTTCGGAACGACCGTGAGGGTGGTATTGTGCTATCTTTCCTGAACGGAGTGGTATATAGTTTCAAAGGATTTGCTCATTGCCAGTATTGCAACCGACCTATTTTCCAATATGTCGACGACATGGCGGTGGCAACAAACGCCTAGTTTCTTTCAATAAATGTGAGCTGTGCTGCTAGAGCTTAATTGCTGGTCTACAGACTAGAGAGAAGAGTGTGGTCAATCTGACATCTAGCGCACATCGCATATCTAACCGATAAGACTTTTTGGCCTTTGGTTCAGACGCAGCAAATGCGAAAAGATTCATGTTTATTGAGTTTTTCTGAGATTTGCGGATGCACATCAGCTGCATTTAAAATGACAGGGTTATAGTCGTAAATATCACTGTTTAGAACAGTGATGTCGCAATATCCCAGTAACTGGATTGTACGCAGCAGAAAGAGTTGTTCCGTAAATAACAGCGATATCCAAGTTATAAAACGATAATTCGCGAATATTTCACTTTTTCACCCAATGGTCTATTCAGCTAGAGGGACGGCGCCCCCCTAAATCGCCAAAGTTGCTTCGTCTATATTGGCGTTGTCAACTATTGGCGGACTACTGTGCAGTGCGGACATGGACTCATCATTACAGAACGTTTAACCAAGCAGCGGATGCGTTAGCCAATCTCGCGATGGACACGAAGGTGAGCAGACAGGCGACGTCTGCGGACATGGATCTAACTTTTGGATGCTGGGGTGGCGCTCTCCGCCACGCGCACAATGACCTCAGCGAATGGCAGACTAGGATTCCTGGCTTGTCAGAACGGCGCGGAAGGATTGGTCTCCCATGAGAAGTGACGGCACACTAACCAGCGGACAACGGAATGGAGGTCTGCTGTGGATATTACTGATCGTTAGGGCGATTTAGCACTAAATGAACATAATATACCTTACCTGAAAAATGAAAAATGAAAATGAATACCAAGCACGAGACCATTGACCTGCTCAAGGGCATCAGCGGATATGCTCTACCGGGTACCATGACGGCACTCATGGGGTCGTCGGGTGCTGGTAAAACCACCCTGATGGACGTGATCGCCGGCCGCAAGACTGGAGGCACTATCCGTGGTGAGATTTTACTCAACGGATACCCCGCGACAGAGCTGGCCATTCGTCGATGCACAGGCTACTGCGAGCAGCAGGATATCCACTCCGAGTCATCAACGATCCGAGAAGCGCTCACGTTCAGCGCCTTCTTGCGCCAGGACAGCAGTGTATCGGAGCGTGCCAAGTTGGCGTCTGTGGAGGAATGTCTGGACTTGCTGGATCTGCGCCCCATTGCCGACCAGATCATCCGCCGTCGCTCGCAGGAGCAAATGAAGCGCCTCACTATCGGCGTCGAACTCGCAGCGCAACCGAGTGTGCTGTTCCTGGACGAACCCACCAGTGGCCTGGACGCTCACTCCGCCAAGGTGATCATGGACGGCGTGCGGAAGGTGGTGGACAGCGGCCGCACCGTTGTGTGCACGATTCACCAGCCTTCGTCCGACGTCTTCTTCCTGTTCGACAGTCTGTTGCTGCTGAAGCGCGGCGGTGAGATGGTGTTCTTCGGTGAGCTGGACAACGCCCAACCGGACGATTACGAGTGCGGCCACTTGATCGACTACTTTGAGGCGATTCCGGAGGTTCCGCGACTACCAGTAGGCCAGAATCCGGCGACGTGGATGTTGGAGTGCATCGGTGCGGGTGTGGCTGGAGCGGGCGAGAAACCCACGACGGATGCTGCTGCGAACGTGGACTTCGTGCAGCACTTCCGTGAAAGCAAAGAGCAACAGACTTTGCTCGATGTACTGGGTCGGTCAGGCGTCTCCAAACCGTCAGCAGGCGGGATGCACGAGATGATTTTCACGAGCAAGCGCGCTGCGAGTTCGATGACACAGCTACGTATGCTGGTCGGTCGGTTCTTGGCGATATACTGGCGTACGCCATCGTATACACTGACGCGTATGCGCGGTCTAGGTCTCCGACCAAGCGCGCACCTGCATCTACTCGGAAAGGAGACAAATTAACACACCAGAGGTTCATGCACCAATACCTGGAGACGAAACCCAAGATAGCCGAACATGAGACTGTGGAGGAGCAGAGCGCACAAGACACGGGCGCTCACAGACAAGAGCAAGTGGGGACGGCGGCAAGGACCACCAGACCCGATCCTACCGAGATGGACCCAGCAACGGAGAAAGCCGATGCACCAATGAAGGAAGATCCGGACTGCATATTTACTGGTACCAAGCCAGGGGATGACGATGGAGCGCCGCTCGAAACGTGGCTGGGCATACTGGGCGGAACGATTATGGATGTGGCGGGAAATGGGCATTGTGGGTGGCTAGCCGGCTATGCGGCACTGTACAACGCGTCAACTGGCCTATTGCAACCCGCGGAGGAAGTCGTGGAAGCGGCGAACATGCTCAAGAAGGATGTACTCAATGGTATGGTGGCAACCTTGGTCGAAGAAGTTCGTCTGCACCCAGAAAATTTAGATGCGGAGCTTGAACAAAGCGGCATCAGGTCACTCCAGGACGTCCCACAAGAGGTGCGGATATGCGCACTAGCAAACCACTACGCTGCGCAGAGGGCCAAATCGGTGAAGTCAGCGGCCTCGACGCATTTCTGGGTCCGCCCGTCGCACATCAAGGGCATGGCCATCCATGCACGGGAGACCATATATGCGCTGGACGTCGATGCGGTTGGAAACGCACGAATGCAGGGTTATGCATACAGCTCAGTGGCGTTACCCGAGGACGATTACTTCGACACGGGTACTGTATGCGCGCTAGAAACCGAGCGGGCCGTGATCCTGTTGCAGGAGCTGATTGGAGCAGGAATACTACCTCCAGTGCTGGTCTTGAGATGGCAAGCCACGGGCAATCACTTCCAAGCTGTCGTATACGACGACGAGAGATACGAATGCTACCTGCGGAACCTAACGGAGCTGGCCAAGAGGCGGAACGACATCCTAGCCAAACACGGGTGGGCAAAGATGGACTTTATACAGTACGACTCAGTTAAGACAGCCAAGGCGGCCACCAAGCAGCTTCGGATGCTGCGGAAAGCGAGCAAGGCGAGCGATAGGTTCAACGAACCAAACACTTTGGAGGGTACGCCGTATGCAACCAACACAGACGCGGCGCCGGAGATGAAACCGGTCCCACAGTTGTCTGAGACGCAGTACGAGTCGCAATGTCAAGATAGTGAAGGGGATTGCCAAGAAGGAACTAACGACATGGAGCCGATCGGTGAGGTAGCGACGGAAAATAAACTCGCCAGGGACACAAGGATGGTAGACAAAAAGACCACAGACGCAACGAAGGTAGCAAATGGCATCACTAGGTCAAGAGCGGAGCCGACGCGAGACGGCAGCGACGTCGCCATGGGTGATGTGGAGAACCGCGGGACATCCAGTAGTTCAGTGACCCACCACGAAGTTAGACAGAAGCATCGAAGCGAGCCAGCGCAAGCGGGCCAAGTGCGAGCTGACGGGGCGAGGGGGTCGTTGATTTATAGCGACGGGACTGACAACAGAGAGGAGACAAGCGAGCATTCATCTCGCAGCGAGAAGATGGATGAGAAGCCGGACGATTCTGATGGGAGGCCTCAGTAAGAGGGTAGGAAAGCGGGACGCGGGGGTGGAGAGCAGAACAGCGCAACCCAAACTAACCAACTTTTACGAGAAGGTCACAGAGGAGGCTTATGCCCGAAATACAGGCAGAGCTTTCAGACGGCAAGGACAACTACTGAAAAAGAAGCAAAGAAGGCAGGTGTGGCGAGACGGACATCGCCAGCAATTACAGAAACATGAAAACGACAGAACGATAGGTCTCACTGTGGAGTAGCGGCCTCGCAGAAATCTCGCGTGGTCGGTCTCACACAAGCTCGGCGCGTCGTGATCGTGGTCGCGTCGAGTTGTTTTACCCGGTTGTTGGAGTAGCGTATCTTCGTAATACAGGCCCAAGTCTTCGCAGGCTTCAGAGTTGGGGGTTCTTGGTTGACGCTTGTTCCTTGTCGTAGGGCGTCGAGCCTTGGGCGTGCGGCGTTATCGGGCCGGCGTTTCCTTGGCGTTCCCGTCGGGCGTGCGGCGTTATCAGGCCGGCGTTTCCTGGGGCTTGCGTGGCGTTATCGGGCCTACGCGGGGGGTCTTGTGCACGGCGGTTATCAGGCCAGTGCGGTCCTTCGCCTAGGCAGCGCGTTATCGGGCGCCACCTAAACGGTATACGTTTAACGTGCCGTTGTCGGGCACGGGTCTGTGGGGGGTGAGTACCCAAACCAGCAGGCGTCGGGGGGCCGCGATATCGAGGCGGCTCTACTTGCCGGCGCTTGGTGGTTCCCCTGGAACCGATGGAAAGACGGGAGGTCTTTGTGGTTCAGAGAAATTTCGGGACTGAGTCCTTACCCTATCCTATGTCCTTCCTACTGGCTACTCCGTACTACTGCTTACTAAGCCTACCGATCTGTGCCTGTCCTTACTCCTGTCGTGCTTGCACTACCGTCCTTCAACCTGATTTACGTGGCGTAATCAAGATCTTACCTCGTCGCGGTTTGGTCGGCGGGGTTTAGGGTCGGCGCGTTTTCCTCGGCGGGTTTTGCTCGGCGGGGTTTTTCTCGACGGGGTTTAGGGTTGGCGAGTTTCGTCGAAACGGGTGCGGGAGTTGACCTGTCGGATGATTGCGCGCCGCACTGGCTTCTGGCGTCGTGTCCCACGGTTCATCACTCATGTCGCATCTCTTCGTCGCCCATCAAACCGCGTCGCGTTTTCCCCGCCGCGTCGAAATCCGTCACTCACATCCGTCAACCTCCATCCCGGCGTCCTCCTTCCCCGCCGTCCGGTGTGTCCGCTTCCTCCGCGAGGTGCTACACCACATTCGTCCCGCTGCCACGCACGCGCACTCCCCAGGTGGGTGTGTCGTCGCAGAACCTGCCTCGCGCCTTTGGCTCCGCCGCATCTCCTGCCTCGTCGCCTGCCTCGCTGTACCTCTAATGGCTCATCGTCACAACGTCGCCGCCGACGGCATTAACCTGGTGGAAGGGGAGCTCGACACCAACGACCTCGAAGCTGCTGGCTGCGTGGTCTGTGCTCTCGGCGCGCAGCGTCCTCGTCTTCCCACCGCGCCTCAAGTTCAGCTTCCGACTCCGGGCGCCCACGTTCACTCGGTGATGACTCTCGTCGCCGACGCGTATGCCCTCCAGCGCGATAACGAAGAGTTGCGCGCCCAACACGAGCTCGTCTCGGCTCACAATGCGGGTTTGGCTGCTCACGCGGCCGTGTTGCACGACCGTAACCTCGCCATCTTGCATCGCGCTCGCGAGGGTTACCGTGCAGGCATGACTCGGCTCGAGCAGGCATTCCTCTCTCAAGAACGGGTCGAGCGGGACTACGCCGAGCTGGAGGGTCGAGTAGCCGACTTCCGCGCTCGTGCTGATCGCACGGAAGCTGCCGAGACTCTGCTCCGTGTCGAGCGAGATGCCTCGGCCGAGCAATACCGCGATCTTCAGGCTCAGCTCCAGACGGCACAAGACCAGGCCGCCGATTATGCCGCTCAGCTCGCGCGCGCCGCTGCTGCGCCGCCTCCGTCGTCCGTGCCGCTAGCGCGGCTATTTGCTGCCCAGGGCGAGCGTGACGACGCCCGTGCCGAGCGTGACGACCTTCGCGTGGCCCTTGCGGCCGCCCAAGCGCGCGCGGACGCTGCCGAAGCCGAACGGGATCAGGTGCGACAGCAGGTAGTTACTGCTGAGCAGCAACGTGATGATGCTCTCGCCGAGCGAGACCGCGTGGCCCACGTTCTTGTAGTTGCGGAGCAAGCGTGCGACGCCGCACTCGACATGCGAGATCAAGCGCGTCAACTCTCTTCAGCCCTGAGGCGCGAGCGAGACGCCGCTATCGCCGAGCGAGATCGAGCTCGTCAAGCTGTGGCACCCCTCGAGCAGCAGCGAGACGCTGCCATCGTCGAGAGAAATCAAGCCCGCCAAGCCGTGGTTGTCCTTGAGCAACAGCGGGATGCTGTCACCGCGGAGAGGGATCAGGCTCGCCAAGCATTGTCCGCCCAGAGGCAACTGCGCGCAACGGTCGCCGAGGAGCTCCGCGTGGCTCGCACGTCGCTTTCGCAGAGCCGGGCGGAAGGGGAGGCGGCCCAGAACCTGAACGTCCCGCTACAGGACGACCTTCGGCGTGCTAACGCACTCCTGGTGGCCCACGCCGAGGAGCTTCGCCGCGGCGCGACTCGTATCCACGAGCTGGAGGGGTCCGTGGCCACCGCTACAACCCTCCGGGTGGCTGCCGAGTCTGAGATGGCACGAGCCCAAGCCGACGAACTCGGCGCCGTATCTCGTGCGGCGCAATATCGAGCTGGCTGGATATCCGTGCGGCGGTCATCTCAGCGGCGTCAAGGAGCTGCTGGAGCTCGGGTCCACCGTCTCTACGCCCGGGTCGCCGAGCTGGAGGGGGAGCGCGACTTGGCTGTCCGAGAGCGCGACGAGCGTGCTCTGGCTTGGCGTCGGATGCTCCGAGACGCACGTCGGGGTCGAGAGTTGGCGCAGCGGGTACGAGACGAGCTCGCCGATCGTCTCGCCGACGTCGTGATGAGCGCCGGCGGGCATATCGACACTGCTGATTTAATCCGTCAACTCGAAGCTACTTTCGCGGCGGCGATCGACTCGGCCGTCCCTCTTCCTCCTGCTACCCCGACGTCTGCAGCGGTTCCTGCAATATCCGTCGCGTCGACTCCTGCCGCCTCCGCCTCTGCTCCCTCTGCGTCGAGCTCTGGTGCTCATACTGTATCGTCGACCGCGGCGACTGGCGTTCCAATGGGCACTCCTCCGGCTGGTCCTTCGGGTTTCCCTTCGACTCCGGCTCCGCCTTCGTCCGGTTCCCCGCGGTCTCGTCCGGGCGCGTCGAGTCGTTTGGGCTCCCGGGCGCGTGCGTCGGGGCCTTCAGGAGCGGCGCCCGCCCCGTCGTCTGGTCCTTCCCCCTCTCGGCGCAGCCGGCGGCCCTCCACAGTAGCCGACACTGCGGCTACGTCTCGTGCTGCTGCCCAAGCTTCTTCAGCCGCAACGCTCTCGGCGGCTGCTGCAGCTGCGAGGCGTGCCCGAGAGGACGCGGCGCTCTTTGGTTCCGAGTCTTCGGATAGTGACGATCAAGCGCGACCACCCCCGTCCAAGCGTGCTCGGACACATGGCCCTGGGTCTCGCTCGCCGTCTCCGGCACGTCGGCCTCCTCGTTCGCCGTCGCCTTCCCGCCCGTCTCCGCGTTCACGGCCCGTCTCGCGTTCACGCTCGCGTTCGGCCTCGTTGGCTTCAACACGTTCGGTGGGGTCGGCGCGTTCGGTGCACTCAGCGAGGTCAACGCACTCCGCTGGGTCGGCTACTCGGCGCCGTCGATCTCCTGCGCCGCCGACGCGCTCTTCGCCGAGGGGTCATGGAGCATCGAGTGGGGGTTCAAGTCCCGGCCCCGGTAGTCCGGGCGACTCCAGTGGCGACGACTCGTCTTCTTCGTCGTCGTCCCGCGCTTCGTCTTCGAGCGCTGCTTCCAGTGGCTCGGCGGGGAATTCGCCATTGGTCCCCTTCTTCAGCCCCGTGATCCCGCCCGCCGGAGCTCCATCTGGCTGGGGGCAGCCCCGTTACGCCCCTTGGCCCAAACGAGTGCGACGCCTTCGTCTTCACCTTATCACTGCGCAAGAGTTGAGGACCCTCTTCCTGCCGCCGCCCGGCTGGATCATTCCACGCCTCGCTTCGCCCGAGCCCACCAACTGGAACCACGCCCTCGTGACCCCGGCCAACGTCGACGCATTGTATGCGACTCGGCCATGGCGGTATCTCGCTCAGACGGCTGAGACGCTTCTCTTCGCGGCCGGCGATGCGGCGTTCCGTCCGTTTCTGCGTAGGCTCGAGCGTCACCTCGAGAACTGGGCTCAGGCGTACTGGGAGTCTACCCATGAGCTCCCAGTTCAGGGTGCGGCATGGAAAAGGTGGCGTACGGCTCGCAACTCGCGTCGTTCTCACGCCGGCAGTCACCTCAGCAGCGTGCTGCAGCTGGCGATCGCGTTGTTCAGGCAGGGGCTAGCAGATATGGATCTGCTATTGGATCCGACGATGCTCCACTTCCCGCCTGCGCACACGTCGATCGGACGGTGGTATCCTGGCCCGCAGCACGCGACGTTACAAGCTGCGCTCGACGACATCGATGCGCAGGAGCCTTGGCGTCGGTTTTACCGGACGCCGCTCACTGTGGCCGAGATGGATGCCCAAGTGCCTTGCCGTGTGACGCGCGACCATCCCGCCTTCCATGTGCCGCGTCTTGCCGATAAGTTCGTCCAGCAGATTTGAAGTTAGCTCGTCGTAACCTTCAGACTAACACGTAACTTTGATCCATGTCCTTCGTTTCTTTCCACTTTGTCACATCCTTTTTTATGAGACGGCCCCCCGCCGTCCCATCTTCAGCCACAGGCTGGTCCTCCTCACTTCCCTCTCCCAATTCCCCGCTCCAGCCATTCCCAGAGTTCGAGGCTTCCCACCTGTCCTCCCATCGGCAGCCCCCCTGCCGACTTCATCACGCCTGTGGGCACCTACCCACCAGGCCCCGCTGCCTCCGCGTTCTCATGCGACTGCATCACCTCGAACCGGTGGCGCCCTGTGCGCTCGCGCAGGAAGTCGTACAGCAGCCCGCCGCAGTTCAAGTCAAGCTCGTCGACCCACGTCGTATCCGGGTAGCCCTTCCACTTCACTTCGAACTCGCGTCGCGTGCGTCCATATCGTGTGGCTCGCCCTTCGCGTACGCCCAAGATCTTCTCGACTTCGAAGACGTCGTCCTCCAGCTCGCGTGTGGCTTCCCAGCTATCTTCAGGCAAGAGCTCCTCGTCGAAGTCGAAACGCTCTTCGGCCGGCGTCGCCAGCTGCGTCGCGGGTCGCGACGGGAATTCCCGGACGGGCTTCAGCTTGGAGATATGGACGACAGGGTACAGCTGATAGGGTGTTCCCGCCGTTTCGAGGCGCACTGCGAACGCGCTGACCAGCTCGGCGACACGGAATGGCCCGTGCCACATGTGTGCGAGTTTGCGCGCGTATCCGGGCTTCACACGATCCAGGTACAGCCAAACCTGCGAGCCCGCCGCAATTCCATGTTGCGTTGCTCTTTCGGTTTGTCGGCGCGCTCTCTCTTCGACAGCCTCTCGGACTAACTCCAACGCTTGCGCTCGTGCCACCTTGTAGTGTCGCTGGATACGGAGCCTCCATCGCCTCGCCTCGGCGTCTCTGGTCGACGTGTTTCCGACGGCTAACGTCGTTTCCAACGTCGACCTAGGATCCCAGCCGTGCACCAAGAAGAACGGGGTCTCGTCCCTCGTCCGGTCGTGCGGCGTGTTTAGTGCGAAGGTAAGGCGTTCAGCGTATTCGTCCCAGTCGCGTTGCTCCACGTCTGCGATGTACATCTTGATCGCTCTTGTAACCGTCTGTACCATCCGTTCTGCAGCGCCGTTGGCTTGTGGACGATAGGCAAGCGTTGCTCGCTGCCTCTGACCCATGAGTCTGCTGAACGCCTTGAAGAAGTCCGACATGAAGCCCGGCTCACGGTCGTGGCGAATAGCCTCGCTCGCGCCGAAGCGTCTGAATACAGCTTCCTCGTACGCCTCGGCCACCGTCTGTGCGGTCCGTGACGCATTCGCTTTTACCACTACGAACCCCGTGAAGAGGTCAACCCAGACTAACAGCTCTGTGTTGCCTTTGTAGGACGCCGGTAACGACGGGATATGATCCATGGCAATGACCTGGAACGGGTATGTCGCGACAATATTGCCCGGCGACTCTCCCTGGATGGTCGGCCGGCCTTTTCCTGTCTCGCAGTCGGTGCATTCCCCGACGTAGCGCTGGACGCTTCTGAAGATCCCTGGCCAATGGAAGTGGCGCCTCACGCGTTGGTACGTGCGACCGATGCCCTGATGTCCGCCTTCCAGACTTGTGTGATAGTGATGGAGTACATCTTCCCGGAGAGTCTCTGGGATCACCAGCTTCATCATCTCATCACGCCCCTCGGTGGAGTCGTCGTTTCTCGTCTGGTAGTAGAGCAGCCCGCTTTCGCCTTCTTCGTACTGAGGCGCCAGCTTTTGGCAGTTCTTCACTTCGCGTCGAGACAGGTCTCCCACGTCGCCTCGGAGATACTTCTTGAGGTTGACGATCCAGACCTCCTCGTCTTGGGCGACGCGGATCCGGTCCAGGCGCAGTCGTTGTACCACCAGCTCTTTCAGGACTTCGGGCGATCTGCTCCTGCGTGTTGTCGCGCGTGCGGCAGCCGATCGTGTCGTCACCGCAAGGACTCGCGTCTTCTTGCGTCCCGCGTCCGTGGCCTTTCCGACGGGATCATCAGTGTCTCGCGTTCCTGCGTCGCCGTTTTCTGCGTCGAGAATTTTCGCGTCGAGATTATTCGCGTCGAGGTTATCCGCGTCGAGATTGGCTGGAACCTCCATCTCGGGACTTGATGTCCGCGGTCGGATGACTTCTTCTAAGCGGTTCAGCGTCTTCAGGTCTTGGATCTCCTCCGGACTGTGTACGTTACGGCCCCCCTGACGTTGCAGAGCTTGCCCCGCCAGCATGTCGGCGCTGGCGTTCCAGTCTCGTCGTACGTGAAAGAGCTCGCAGTGCGGCCATGCCTGGAGGGCGTTCCGCGTCTTCTGTCGCAGTAGCTTCAGCCCGGGTGACTTGCAGTCCATCTCGTCGCGCATTTGTCTGATAACCAGGTTGGAGTCTCCGCAAACGACGAGACGGGTAACGTCGTCGAGCTCTTCTAAGAGTGAACATCCCAGCAGCAGTCCGCGGTATTCCGCCTCGTTGACCGTGAGGTCCGTCGCGTATCCCGACGCAGCGTGCACGATCTCCCAATTCGGCAGCTGCCAAATGACGGCACTGTACGCCCCGCCTTCTCGTTTCGGCTTAGCCGATCCGTCGAAGCTCAGGACATGCAGGACTTCGTCGTGCGTCACGTTGGGGACTGGAATGGCTACAATCCTGGATGCCCGTTTCCGTGGGGCGATCTCTTCCAGTGCTGCGTCTACGAAAGCTCGCGGTGTGATGCTCGCGGCCAGCGTGCCGAGGAGTTCCTCTTCTCCCTTCATGGATCGGCAGATTTCCAACTTCCACGGCGAGAGGATTGCGGCCCACTGTGACAGTCGACCCTGTAGTCCCTTGGACCGGAACAACCAGGCGAGCGTGGTGTGACGCGTCAAGACACGGATTGGTTTTCCTGCTAGCATCGTGTAACACTCGTTCAGGACACGCAGCAGGGCCAAGATCTCCTTTTCGACGATGTCGTAATTCAGCTCGTTGGGCTTCAACGTGCGACTGGTGAACTTCACCGGCATGTACACATCGTCGTGGACTTGCGAGAGCACCCCGGAGATGGCCCAGTCACTAGCATACACAATTACGACGGATTCTCGGTTCTCGTCGAAGTGTTTCAGCATTGGGGTCTCGGCGAGTTTCGTCTTGAGCACGTCGAAGGCGCGCGTCGCGTGGGTCCACTTCTCTTGTTCGCGGAACTCTGGGCGCGTGACGTATTCGTCAAAATCAGTCTCCGTCAACGAATACAGAGCGGTCGCGTACACCGCGAAGTCTGCGATGAACCGGTGGTAGTAATTGAGACTACCCAGAAACGATTGTAGACCCTTGAGCGTGCGCGGGAAGTCGAGTGTCGTCAGCGACTCCAGGTTCTTCGGCTTCGCCTCGAGGCCGAGTCCAGAGACTCGATGGCCTAGGTAGTCGACCTTGGACATGCCCCACTCGCTCTTCTCGACGCTGATGGACAAGTGCCATTGCTCGCAGACATCTAGCAAGCGTTCGACCTTTTCGCACAGGTCGTCCCACGACGTGCCTCCGATAAGGATGTCGTCGATGTACGACCTCCGTCCCAGTACCGAGTGAATACCTGGCTTCGCTGGTTCGCCGTTTTCGAATACGTCCCGGGTGCTGTCCTCCGGTGACAGCTTCATGAACCCGTAGAGCGCGTTGTCGATTAAACGTTGGTAAATCTGCGGCGCGTTACACAGGCCGAACGGCATGCGCAGCCACTCGAACAGACCAATCGGCGTGATGAAAGCCGAGATGAGTCGGGCTCGGTCCGTCATGGGGACAACCCAAAAACCACTCGCCATGTCGAGGGAGCAGTACCACAGGTACTTGTCCAAGTCTTCGAGTAAATCGTTGACGAGAGGCATGGGGTACACCATCAGCTGCGTCAGCCCGTTGATGAGCCTATAGTCGATGCAGAGCCGAATGTCGACGCCGTTCTTCTTTATAATCACGACAATGGGCGACGCCCACGGTGACTTCGACTTCTTGATCATCCTCGCGCTCAGCAGCCCCTTGATCAAGTCGGCCACCTTCTCTCGGAACTGTGGCGGGAGTTTCCGGACGCGTTGCGCCACGGGTTTTGCGTCGCCCACGTCTATGTCGCAGACCACTCCCAGGGCGGCTGGTGGCAAAGCGTTTCCTTTGCCGATCAACCACTTTCGTCGCCTCCAGATGATTTGGCGTAGCCGCGTTTCTTGTTTCGCGGCTTCCTCGGGTGGGAGTCCCGTCGGCATCCCAACCTTCAAGTCCTCGATCTTCACCTCGGCGGTCAATGAGAGGTCTGGCAGCACCGCCATCTCCGCCTCGAGATCCTCTGCGAAGAGGTCGGACCCCTCGTGAATGAGGACCGCGTCGTCTTCCTCCTGCCCCTCACGCTTCGGCTCGTCGAGTTTCGGCTCGTCGAGTTTTGGCTCGTCGGGATCTGGCTCGGCGCGTTTTGGCTTCGGCGATTCTTTCACCGCGGTGCTTCCCGCCATAACTGGAGGTACATCGAGTTCGTCTTCTACCGCCCCTTCGTCGGCACTCAGCTCGTGGTTGTCGGACGGCGTCTTCACCTCGCTTACTTCCGGTGTTCTCGCGACTGCCGCCAACACTGGGGTCACAGCGCGTCGCGTCCCGAGTTGCCTCGGTTCCGGGCGCAGAATGGCCCTAGGCGTCGGGTATGCGGGACGATCCGTCATCGGCCCGTCGGGCTCGGCTGGGATCCAGTTTTCTTCTGCGTCACGCGTCGCGCCGTACGCCACATTCTGCCACTGCTGGTATCGAGGGGAGCCCAGTCGAACAAACCCGCGACTCCGAGGCTGGGCGTCAGACGGCGTCCACCACCCCAACGTCTCATGTGCGTCGAGGGTCACCGCTACGTCTCCAATGTTCGTGACGCGTAGGTAAGTCTTCCTTCCGGCTCTCCCTTTGACAAAAGTCGTCACCCACGATTCTGCCCGCGTTACCCACAGGAACGGCGCGTTTCGGTCTGGCCTCAGCGGAACTTCGTGTGTGTCCCCCGGCTCAAGCCTCACAGGCGTCTTGACGTTGACCGGGCTCATCCGTGTGCCATACAGCGGTCTTCGCCCGATCATCTGGATGTGTACCTCGTCGGGGAGGCACGCCGTGCCGTCCGCCGTGTCGATGCGCACCCCAGCTGGCACCATGAAGTTCATTCCCAGGATTGCGTGTTGGCCAACCAAGTCGCCGACCCACAGGTGCATGTAGTACACCAAGTTCCCCGCCAAGGTAATCTTGACTCTGGTTCTCCCCACCGTGTAATATGTCTCATCACGAATTCCCACACATTCTTGCGTGATCTCTGTGTCGATCAGGCAGCCTACCTCACGAGCAAAGGTGGTGTCCAAGATGGACACCTCGGCACCTGTATCGAGCAATAACACCGCGCGGTGGTTGTTCAGCTTTCCATGAATCTTGGCCTGCTTGTACCACTTGTGCGGCGCGTAATGTTTCCAGTATCCGCGTCGTTCTCCTGGTTGCAAGTCGACTTCGTCCAAGGGTGGTTCCCGTGCGAACTCGTCGTCCGGTGTACGTCGGACCGCCAAGACTTGCGGCGCACTTTCTCGCATGGGGCTCTCCAGGTTGGTTTCACATGTATTATCATTCAGGGAAGTCCGGTTCTCACTAAACGCTTCTCGCGACTTCTTGGTCACATATGCATAGACGGAAACGGGTCGCTCGTCTCGTACTGGTTTCCAAACCAGCGAGCGGCCTAGTTTAACATCTTCTCGGCGGCTGGCGGCAGCATTCCCGCGTGTTTGTTCGGGTCAAACCACTGGCGCAATTGGTTGAAGAACTCCTCCATGGGACATTCTCCGGCTTCGTGCAGGTCACCACAGGCCTTACACACCTTCAAGCATCGCTCCGTCGGGTGTTGGCCGCCGCACTTCTGGCAGGTCAACATCTTCCAGCAATCTCCTTCAGCGTGGCGACGTGAGCCACAGTGGCGACACCGCGGGCGGTCGCGTCCCGAGTCATCCAGATCGAAGTTGCGACGCGCCTGCTCCCCCGGCGGGGCCTGTCCCGCGACGAACAACTTGGCGCGTTCCTCGTCTTCCTCGTCCTGGTCATACTGGCGGTCGTCGCTGTCGCGACTTTCGCGTTCCGAGTCGTACTCGTCCTGTGCGACGTGGACTGCATGTACGGCGCGCGCCGGTGGGGCCGGTGGGGTCGGCGCCTTTTGGCGGAACTTGTTCGAGCCGAAGAGTGTTTTCTTCTGGTGAGCCAAGCCACGTTGTCGGGCGCGCAACTTCTTTTCCAGCGCCTCCGAGTCGGCGACCTCCATCAACGTGAGGCGTGAGGCAAGTTCGGCCTCCTGCGTGTTCAGCGTCCGGATGAAATGTTCGACATGTTCCCGCTTCTCTTCCGTCGTGCCATCGGCGTACGGCACGTTGGCCCTCAAACCTGCGACATTGAGCCGGTACAGGTAATCCAGAGGGGCCTCGTCGGGGCGTTGGGCCGCATGGTAATAACGGCTGGCCATTGACACCCCCTTGCCGCAGTACTGCACGCGGAATTGCTCCATCAGCTCGGTCCATGATTTCTTGACCGTCTTGGACAACTGGAGGTACCATTGGCGCGCTGGGCCGCTCATCAAGTCGCTGAACTGCCCACACACTTCTTCGCCCGTCATTCCGTCGCGTCGCGCGGCGGACTTCAGACGGTTGAGCCACAGCCTGGCTTTCTCCTCGCCGGCGTCTCGTCCCGAGAACTCTTTCAGCTCCGAAGATGCTGAGAGGCGAACACGAGCGAGACTTACGCCGCCGGCTGTCGCCGTCGAGATGGCGGCTGCGGTTCTCGGCGCTCCAATGTCCAAGTCGAACAGGTCGTCGGGGTCCTCGTCCGCGCGTCGAGTTTTGGACTTCGTCGACGAGTGCGAACTGACCGACTCCATAGCGACATCTGCTGCCTCATGGGGGCGGGCCACCGTGGGAGTTGCAGCGGTGTTGGCCGGCGCGGTGCTCATTATCGTTGTCTGCATCAACTTGATGATGGAATCTCTCAAGGCCTTGGGGAGCACCTCTTCGGCGGGTTTCGCCACTGTGCGCGCGGGCGCCGCGGATAGCTGCATGGCGCGCGGCGGCCGACTCATCGGCATGCGCTTGGGCGATTCGAGACTGCTGTCGGAGTCTACGCTCGAGGGGTATCGAGGTAGAGGCGAAGGCGTGGTCGTCGAAATCTGAGCTGGGCCCGCCGAGGGACTCGGCGCGACTTTGCCCGTTGCGGGACTCGTCGTGGCCTGCTTGACTGATCCAGCCAGAATCGTCAAGTGCCCTTGCACGACGCGAATTGTGCGCAACCAAGACTGGAGGTCCCAGTCGCACAGCCTTTCCATCTCGAAAGCTCCCAGCACGAACCCCGAATCCCGCAACATCTGGAAGAGAGTCGGCGCGGCGTAGGCGACGCTGGTGAGACCTTCGAAGTCGGGCGCCACGAAAGGGCCCGTGAAGTCGCTCATCAGCATGGGCTCGAGGAAAGCTAAGATTGGGTCTTGCTCTAGCAGACGGAAGAGCTCCGTGCGCGCCACGACGTATCGCAGTTCCTCGGCAGTGTACTGGCGTCCCGCGTCTTTGCCTTTCGGCTTGGACACGGACTCCTCCGCCGAGCCCGGCGCGCGTAGCTTCTTCTTCTTCTTCTTGGACGACTTGCGCTTCGCGGCTGCCTTGGTGGTGGTTGTTTGTTGGTCGTCGGCCTTTGCGGGCTTCCGACCGGTAGGACCGCGACTTGCGTCGCGGCCCTTGGCGGCTCCCTCGTCGGGAGCCGTATCGGGAACGGCAAACTGTTCTTCGTAGCCCTCCGGGTCGTCGCTGGCCCCGTGGCCTGTCGTGAAGGTTCCCTCAGAGCTCCACGACGCGACAGGTCTCTCACTGTGCTCTCTTGCGGTCGGCGACCTTCCAGCCGACTGCGCACCTGCCTCCGATGCCTCTTGGATCGTTAGCCCGTCATTCGAAGTAGTACTCCCGGGTCGCGGCACCATTGTGGAGTAGCGGCCTCGCAGAAATCTCGCGTGGTCGGTCTCACACAAGCTCGGCGCGTCGTGATCGTGGTCGCGTCGAGTTGTTTTACCCGGTTGTTGGAGTAGCGTATCTTCGTAATACAGGCCCAAGTCTTCGCAGGCTTCAGAGTTGGGGGTTCTTGGTTGACGCTTGTTCCTTGTCGTAGGGCGTCGAGCCTTGGGCGTGCGGCGTTATCGGGCCGGCGTTTCCTTGGCGTTCCCGTCGGGCGTGCGGCGTTATCAGGCCGGCGTTTCCTGGGGCTTGCGTGGCGTTATCGGGCCTACGCGGGGGGTCTTGTGCACGGCGGTTATCAGGCCAGTGCGGTCCTTCGCCTAGGCAGCGCGTTATCGGGCGCCACCTAAACGGTATACGTTTAACGTGCCGTTGTCGGGCACGGGTCTGTGGGGGGTGAGTACCCAAACCAGCAGGCGTCGGGGGGCCGCGATATCGAGGCGGCTCTACTTGCCGGCGCTTGGTGGTTCCCCTGGAACCGATGGAAAGACGGGAGGTCTTTGTGGTTCAGAGAAATTTCGGGACTGAGTCCTTACCCTATCCTATGTCCTTCCTACTGGCTACTCCGTACTACTGCTTACTAAGCCTACCGATCTGTGCCTGTCCTTACTCCTGTCGTGCTTGCACTACCGTCCTTCAACCTGATTTACGTGGCGTAATCAAGATCTTACCTCGTCGCGGTTTGGTCGGCGGGGTTTAGGGTCGGCGCGTTTTCCTCGGCGGGTTTTGCTCGGCGGGGTTTTTCTCGACGGGGTTTAGGGTTGGCGAGTTTCGTCGAAACGGGTGCGGGAGTTGACCTGTCGGATGATTGCGCGCCGCACTGGCTTCTGGCGTCGTGTCCCACGGTTCATCACTCATGTCGCATCTCTTCGTCGCCCATCAAACCGCGTCGCGTTTTCCCCGCCGCGTCGAAATCCGTCACTCACATCCGTCAACCTCCATCCCGGCGTCCTCCTTCCCCGCCGTCCGGTGTGTCCGCTTCCTCCGCGAGGTGCTACACCACATTCGTCCCGCTGCCACGCACGCGCACTCCCCAGGTGGGTGTGTCGTCGCAGAACCTGCCTCGCGCCTTTGGCTCCGCCGCATCTCCTGCCTCGTCGCCTGCCTCGCTGTACCTCTAATGGCTCATCGTCACAACGTCGCCGCCGACGGCATTAACCTGGTGGAAGGGGAGCTCGACACCAACGACCTCGAAGCTGCTGGCTGCGTGGTCTGTGCTCTCGGCGCGCAGCGTCCTCGTCTTCCCACCGCGCCTCAAGTTCAGCTTCCGACTCCGGGCGCCCACGTTCACTCGGTGATGACTCTCGTCGCCGACGCGTATGCCCTCCAGCGCGATAACGAAGAGTTGCGCGCCCAACACGAGCTCGTCTCGGCTCACAATGCGGGTTTGGCTGCTCACGCGGCCGTGTTGCACGACCGTAACCTCGCCATCTTGCATCGCGCTCGCGAGGGTTACCGTGCAGGCATGACTCGGCTCGAGCAGGCATTCCTCTCTCAAGAACGGGTCGAGCGGGACTACGCCGAGCTGGAGGGTCGAGTAGCCGACTTCCGCGCTCGTGCTGATCGCACGGAAGCTGCCGAGACTCTGCTCCGTGTCGAGCGAGATGCCTCGGCCGAGCAATACCGCGATCTTCAGGCTCAGCTCCAGACGGCACAAGACCAGGCCGCCGATTATGCCGCTCAGCTCGCGCGCGCCGCTGCTGCGCCGCCTCCGTCGTCCGTGCCGCTAGCGCGGCTATTTGCTGCCCAGGGCGAGCGTGACGACGCCCGTGCCGAGCGTGACGACCTTCGCGTGGCCCTTGCGGCCGCCCAAGCGCGCGCGGACGCTGCCGAAGCCGAACGGGATCAGGTGCGACAGCAGGTAGTTACTGCTGAGCAGCAACGTGATGATGCTCTCGCCGAGCGAGACCGCGTGGCCCACGTTCTTGTAGTTGCGGAGCAAGCGTGCGACGCCGCACTCGACATGCGAGATCAAGCGCGTCAACTCTCTTCAGCCCTGAGGCGCGAGCGAGACGCCGCTATCGCCGAGCGAGATCGAGCTCGTCAAGCTGTGGCACCCCTCGAGCAGCAGCGAGACGCTGCCATCGTCGAGAGAAATCAAGCCCGCCAAGCCGTGGTTGTCCTTGAGCAACAGCGGGATGCTGTCACCGCGGAGAGGGATCAGGCTCGCCAAGCATTGTCCGCCCAGAGGCAACTGCGCGCAACGGTCGCCGAGGAGCTCCGCGTGGCTCGCACGTCGCTTTCGCAGAGCCGGGCGGAAGGGGAGGCGGCCCAGAACCTGAACGTCCCGCTACAGGACGACCTTCGGCGTGCTAACGCACTCCTGGTGGCCCACGCCGAGGAGCTTCGCCGCGGCGCGACTCGTATCCACGAGCTGGAGGGGTCCGTGGCCACCGCTACAACCCTCCGGGTGGCTGCCGAGTCTGAGATGGCACGAGCCCAAGCCGACGAACTCGGCGCCGTATCTCGTGCGGCGCAATATCGAGCTGGCTGGATATCCGTGCGGCGGTCATCTCAGCGGCGTCAAGGAGCTGCTGGAGCTCGGGTCCACCGTCTCTACGCCCGGGTCGCCGAGCTGGAGGGGGAGCGCGACTTGGCTGTCCGAGAGCGCGACGAGCGTGCTCTGGCTTGGCGTCGGATGCTCCGAGACGCACGTCGGGGTCGAGAGTTGGCGCAGCGGGTACGAGACGAGCTCGCCGATCGTCTCGCCGACGTCGTGATGAGCGCCGGCGGGCATATCGACACTGCTGATTTAATCCGTCAACTCGAAGCTACTTTCGCGGCGGCGATCGACTCGGCCGTCCCTCTTCCTCCTGCTACCCCGACGTCTGCAGCGGTTCCTGCAATATCCGTCGCGTCGACTCCTGCCGCCTCCGCCTCTGCTCCCTCTGCGTCGAGCTCTGGTGCTCATACTGTATCGTCGACCGCGGCGACTGGCGTTCCAATGGGCACTCCTCCGGCTGGTCCTTCGGGTTTCCCTTCGACTCCGGCTCCGCCTTCGTCCGGTTCCCCGCGGTCTCGTCCGGGCGCGTCGAGTCGTTTGGGCTCCCGGGCGCGTGCGTCGGGGCCTTCAGGAGCGGCGCCCGCCCCGTCGTCTGGTCCTTCCCCCTCTCGGCGCAGCCGGCGGCCCTCCACAGTAGCCGACACTGCGGCTACGTCTCGTGCTGCTGCCCAAGCTTCTTCAGCCGCAACGCTCTCGGCGGCTGCTGCAGCTGCGAGGCGTGCCCGAGAGGACGCGGCGCTCTTTGGTTCCGAGTCTTCGGATAGTGACGATCAAGCGCGACCACCCCCGTCCAAGCGTGCTCGGACACATGGCCCTGGGTCTCGCTCGCCGTCTCCGGCACGTCGGCCTCCTCGTTCGCCGTCGCCTTCCCGCCCGTCTCCGCGTTCACGGCCCGTCTCGCGTTCACGCTCGCGTTCGGCCTCGTTGGCTTCAACACGTTCGGTGGGGTCGGCGCGTTCGGTGCACTCAGCGAGGTCAACGCACTCCGCTGGGTCGGCTACTCGGCGCCGTCGATCTCCTGCGCCGCCGACGCGCTCTTCGCCGAGGGGTCATGGAGCATCGAGTGGGGGTTCAAGTCCCGGCCCCGGTAGTCCGGGCGACTCCAGTGGCGACGACTCGTCTTCTTCGTCGTCGTCCCGCGCTTCGTCTTCGAGCGCTGCTTCCAGTGGCTCGGCGGGGAATTCGCCATTGGTCCCCTTCTTCAGCCCCGTGATCCCGCCCGCCGGAGCTCCATCTGGCTGGGGGCAGCCCCGTTACGCCCCTTGGCCCAAACGAGTGCGACGCCTTCGTCTTCACCTTATCACTGCGCAAGAGTTGAGGACCCTCTTCCTGCCGCCGCCCGGCTGGATCATTCCACGCCTCGCTTCGCCCGAGCCCACCAACTGGAACCACGCCCTCGTGACCCCGGCCAACGTCGACGCATTGTATGCGACTCGGCCATGGCGGTATCTCGCTCAGACGGCTGAGACGCTTCTCTTCGCGGCCGGCGATGCGGCGTTCCGTCCGTTTCTGCGTAGGCTCGAGCGTCACCTCGAGAACTGGGCTCAGGCGTACTGGGAGTCTACCCATGAGCTCCCAGTTCAGGGTGCGGCATGGAAAAGGTGGCGTACGGCTCGCAACTCGCGTCGTTCTCACGCCGGCAGTCACCTCAGCAGCGTGCTGCAGCTGGCGATCGCGTTGTTCAGGCAGGGGCTAGCAGATATGGATCTGCTATTGGATCCGACGATGCTCCACTTCCCGCCTGCGCACACGTCGATCGGACGGTGGTATCCTGGCCCGCAGCACGCGACGTTACAAGCTGCGCTCGACGACATCGATGCGCAGGAGCCTTGGCGTCGGTTTTACCGGACGCCGCTCACTGTGGCCGAGATGGATGCCCAAGTGCCTTGCCGTGTGACGCGCGACCATCCCGCCTTCCATGTGCCGCGTCTTGCCGATAAGTTCGTCCAGCAGATTTGAAGTTAGCTCGTCGTAACCTTCAGACTAACACGTAACTTTGATCCATGTCCTTCGTTTCTTTCCACTTTGTCACATCCTTTTTTATGAGACGGCCCCCCGCCGTCCCATCTTCAGCCACAGGCTGGTCCTCCTCACTTCCCTCTCCCAATTCCCCGCTCCAGCCATTCCCAGAGTTCGAGGCTTCCCACCTGTCCTCCCATCGGCAGCCCCCCTGCCGACTTCATCACGCCTGTGGGCACCTACCCACCAGGCCCCGCTGCCTCCGCGTTCTCATGCGACTGCATCACCTCGAACCGGTGGCGCCCTGTGCGCTCGCGCAGGAAGTCGTACAGCAGCCCGCCGCAGTTCAAGTCAAGCTCGTCGACCCACGTCGTATCCGGGTAGCCCTTCCACTTCACTTCGAACTCGCGTCGCGTGCGTCCATATCGTGTGGCTCGCCCTTCGCGTACGCCCAAGATCTTCTCGACTTCGAAGACGTCGTCCTCCAGCTCGCGTGTGGCTTCCCAGCTATCTTCAGGCAAGAGCTCCTCGTCGAAGTCGAAACGCTCTTCGGCCGGCGTCGCCAGCTGCGTCGCGGGTCGCGACGGGAATTCCCGGACGGGCTTCAGCTTGGAGATATGGACGACAGGGTACAGCTGATAGGGTGTTCCCGCCGTTTCGAGGCGCACTGCGAACGCGCTGACCAGCTCGGCGACACGGAATGGCCCGTGCCACATGTGTGCGAGTTTGCGCGCGTATCCGGGCTTCACACGATCCAGGTACAGCCAAACCTGCGAGCCCGCCGCAATTCCATGTTGCGTTGCTCTTTCGGTTTGTCGGCGCGCTCTCTCTTCGACAGCCTCTCGGACTAACTCCAACGCTTGCGCTCGTGCCACCTTGTAGTGTCGCTGGATACGGAGCCTCCATCGCCTCGCCTCGGCGTCTCTGGTCGACGTGTTTCCGACGGCTAACGTCGTTTCCAACGTCGACCTAGGATCCCAGCCGTGCACCAAGAAGAACGGGGTCTCGTCCCTCGTCCGGTCGTGCGACGTGTTTAGTGCGAAGGTAAGGCGTTCAGCGTATTCGTCCCAGTCGCGTTGCTCCACGTCTGCGATGTACATCTTGATCGCTCTTGTAACCGTCTGTACCATCCGTTCTGCAGCGCCGTTGGCTTGTGGACGATAGGCAAGCGTTGCTCGCTGCCTCTGACCCATGAGTCTGCTGAACGCCTTGAAGAAGTCCGACATGAAGCCCGGCTCACGGTCGTGGCGAATAGCCTCGCTCGCGCCGAAGCGTCTGAATACAGCTTCCTCGTACGCCTCGGCCACCGTCTGTGCGGTCCGTGACGCATTCGCTTTTACCACTACGAACCCCGTGAAGAGGTCAACCCAGACTAACAGCTCTGTGTTGCCTTTGTAGGACGCCGGTAACGACGGGATATGATCCATGGCAATGACCTGGAACGGGTATGTCGCGACAATATTGCCCGGCGACTCTCCCTGGATGGTCGGCCGGCCTTTTCCTGTCTCGCAGTCGGTGCATTCCCCGACGTAGCGCTGGACGCTTCTGAAGATCCCTGGCCAATGGAAGTGGCGCCTCACGCGTTGGTACGTGCGACCGATGCCCTGATGTCCGCCTTCCAGACTTGTGTGATAGTGATGGAGTACATCTTCCCGGAGAGTCTCTGGGATCACCAGCTTCATCATCTCATCACGCCCCTCGGTGGAGTCGTCGTTTCTCGTCTGGTAGTAGAGCAGCCCGCTTTCGCCTTCTTCGTACTGAGGCGCCAGCTTTTGGCAGTTCTTCACTTCGCGTCGAGACAGGTCTCCCACGTCGCCTCGGAGATACTTCTTGAGGTTGACGATCCAGACCTCCTCGTCTTGGGCGACGCGGATCCGGTCCAGGCGCAGTCGTTGTACCACCAGCTCTTTCAGGACTTCGGGCGATCTGCTCCTGCGTGTTGTCGCGCGTGCGGCAGCCGATCGTGTCGTCACCGCAAGGACTCGCGTCTTCTTGCGTCCCGCGTCCGTGGCCTTTCCGACGGGATCATCAGTGTCTCGCGTTCCTGCGTCGCCGTTTTCTGCGTCGAGAATTTTCGCGTCGAGATTATTCGCGTCGAGGTTATCCGCGTCGAGATTGGCTGGAACCTCCATCTCGGGACTTGATGTCCGCGGTCGGATGACTTCTTCTAAGCGGTTCAGCGTCTTCAGGTCTTGGATCTCCTCCGGACTGTGTACGTTACGGCCCCCCTGACGTTGCAGAGCTTGCCCCGCCAGCATGTCGGCGCTGGCGTTCCAGTCTCGTCGTACGTGAAAGAGCTCGCAGTGCGGCCATGCCTGGAGGGCGTTCCGCGTCTTCTGTCGCAGTAGCTTCAGCCCGGGTGACTTGCAGTCCATCTCGTCGCGCATTTGTCTGATAACCAGGTTGGAGTCTCCGCAAACGACGAGACGGGTAACGTCGTCGAGCTCTTCTAAGAGTGAACATCCCAGCAGCAGTCCGCGGTATTCCGCCTCGTTGACCGTGAGGTCCGTCGCGTATCCCGACGCAGCGTGCACGATCTCCCAATTCGGCAGCTGCCAAATGACGGCACTGTACGCCCCGCCTTCTCGTTTCGGCTTAGCCGATCCGTCGAAGCTCAGGACATGCAGGACTTCGTCGTGCGTCACGTTGGGGACTGGAATGGCTACAATCCTGGATGCCCGTTTCCGTGGGGCGATCTCTTCCAGTGCTGCGTCTACGAAAGCTCGCGGTGTGATGCTCGCGGCCAGCGTGCCGAGGAGTTCCTCTTCTCCCTTCATGGATCGGCAGATTTCCAACTTCCACGGCGAGAGGATTGCGGCCCACTGTGACAGTCGACCCTGTAGTCCCTTGGACCGGAACAACCAGGCGAGCGTGGTGTGACGCGTCAAGACACGGATTGGTTTTCCTGCTAGCATCGTGTAACACTCGTTCAGGACACGCAGCAGGGCCAAGATCTCCTTTTCGACGATGTCGTAATTCAGCTCGTTGGGCTTCAACGTGCGACTGGTGAACTTCACCGGCATGTACACATCGTCGTGGACTTGCGAGAGCACCCCGGAGATGGCCCAGTCACTAGCATACACAATTACGACGGATTCTCGGTTCTCGTCGAAGTGTTTCAGCATTGGGGTCTCGGCGAGTTTCGTCTTGAGCACGTCGAAGGCGCGCGTCGCGTGGGTCCACTTCTCTTGTTCGCGGAACTCTGGGCGCGTGACGTATTCGTCAAAATCAGTCTCCGTCAACGAATACAGAGCGGTCGCGTACACCGCGAAGTCTGCGATGAACCGGTGGTAGTAATTGAGACTACCCAGAAACGATTGTAGACCCTTGAGCGTGCGCGGGAAGTCGAGTGTCGTCAGCGACTCCAGGTTCTTCGGCTTCGCCTCGAGGCCGAGTCCAGAGACTCGATGGCCTAGGTAGTCGACCTTGGACATGCCCCACTCGCTCTTCTCGACGCTGATGGACAAGTGCCATTGCTCGCAGACATCTAGCAAGCGTTCGACCTTTTCGCACAGGTCGTCCCACGACGTGCCTCCGATAAGGATGTCGTCGATGTACGACCTCCGTCCCAGTACCGAGTGAATACCTGGCTTCGCTGGTTCGCCGTTTTCGAATACGTCCCGGGTGCTGTCCTCCGGTGACAGCTTCATGAACCCGTAGAGCGCGTTGTCGATTAAACGTTGGTAAATCTGCGGCGCGTTACACAGGCCGAACGGCATGCGCAGCCACTCGAACAGACCAATCGGCGTGATGAAAGCCGAGATGAGTCGGGCTCGGTCCGTCATGGGGACAACCCAAAAACCACTCGCCATGTCGAGGGAGCAGTACCACAGGTACTTGTCCAAGTCTTCGAGTAAATCGTTGACGAGAGGCATGGGGTACACCATCAGCTGCGTCAGCCCGTTGATGAGCCTATAGTCGATGCAGAGCCGAATGTCGACGCCGTTCTTCTTTATAATCACGACAATGGGCGACGCCCACGGTGACTTCGACTTCTTGATCATCCTCGCGCTCAGCAGCCCCTTGATCAAGTCGGCCACCTTCTCTCGGAACTGTGGCGGGAGTTTCCGGACGCGTTGCGCCACGGGTTTTGCGTCGCCCACGTCTATGTCGCAGACCACTCCCAGGGCGGCTGGTGGCAAAGCGTTTCCTTTGCCGATCAACCACTTTCGTCGCCTCCAGATGATTTGGCGTAGCCGCGTTTCTTGTTTCGCGGCTTCCTCGGGTGGGAGTCCCGTCGGCATCCCAACCTTCAAGTCCTCGATCTTCACCTCGGCGGTCAATGAGAGGTCTGGCAGCACCGCCATCTCCGCCTCGAGATCCTCTGCGAAGAGGTCGGACCCCTCGTGAATGAGGACCGCGTCGTCTTCCTCCTGCCCCTCACGCTTCGGCTCGTCGAGTTTCGGCTCGTCGAGTTTTGGCTCGTCGGGATCTGGCTCGGCGCGTTTTGGCTTCGGCGATTCTTTCACCGCGGTGCTTCCCGCCATAACTGGAGGTACATCGAGTTCGTCTTCTACCGCCCCTTCGTCGGCACTCAGCTCGTGGTTGTCGGACGGCGTCTTCACCTCGCTTACTTCCGGTGTTCTCGCGACTGCCGCCAACACTGGGGTCACAGCGCGTCGCGTCCCGAGTTGCCTCGGTTCCGGGCGCAGAATGGCCCTAGGCGTCGGGTATGCGGGACGATCCGTCATCGGCCCGTCGGGCTCGGCTGGGATCCAGTTTTCTTCTGCGTCACGCGTCGCGCCGTACGCCACATTCTGCCACTGCTGGTATCGAGGGGAGCCCAGTCGAACAAACCCGCGACTCCGAGGCTGGGCGTCAGACGGCGTCCACCACCCCAACGTCTCATGTGCGTCGAGGGTCACCGCTACGTCTCCAATGTTCGTGACGCGTAGGTAAGTCTTCCTTCCGGCTCTCCCTTTGACAAAAGTCGTCACCCACGATTCTGCCCGCGTTACCCACAGGAACGGCGCGTTTCGGTCTGGCCTCAGCGGAACTTCGTGTGTGTCCCCCGGCTCAAGCCTCACAGGCGTCTTGACGTTGACCGGGCTCATCCGTGTGCCATACAGCGGTCTTCGCCCGATCATCTGGATGTGTACCTCGTCGGGGAGGCACGCCGTGCCGTCCGCCGTGTCGATGCGCACCCCAGCTGGCACCATGAAGTTCATTCCCAGGATTGCGTGTTGGCCAACCAAGTCGCCGACCCACAGGTGCATGTAGTACACCAAGTTCCCCGCCAAGGTAATCTTGACTCTGGTTCTCCCCACCGTGTAATATGTCTCATCACGAATTCCCACACATTCTTGCGTGATCTCTGTGTCGATCAGGCAGCCTACCTCACGAGCAAAGGTGGTGTCCAAGATGGACACCTCGGCACCTGTATCGAGCAATAACACCGCGCGGTGGTTGTTCAGCTTTCCATGAATCTTGGCCTGCTTGTACCACTTGTGCGGCGCGTAATGTTTCCAGTATCCGCGTCGTTCTCCTGGTTGCAAGTCGACTTCGTCCAAGGGTGGTTCCCGTGCGAACTCGTCGTCCGGTGTACGTCGGACCGCCAAGACTTGCGGCGCACTTTCTCGCATGGGGCTCTCCAGGTTGGTTTCACATGTATTATCATTCAGGGAAGTCCGGTTCTCACTAAACGCTTCTCGCGACTTCTTGGTCACATATGCATAGACGGAAACGGGTCGCTCGTCTCGTACTGGTTTCCAAACCAGCGAGCGGCCTAGTTTAACATCTTCTCGGCGGCTGGCGGCAGCATTCCCGCGTGTTTGTTCGGGTCAAACCACTGGCGCAATTGGTTGAAGAACTCCTCCATGGGACATTCTCCGGCTTCGTGCAGGTCACCACAGGCCTTACACACCTTCAAGCATCGCTCCGTCGGGTGTTGGCCGCCGCACTTCTGGCAGGTCAACATCTTCCAGCAATCTCCTTCAGCGTGGCGACGTGAGCCACAGTGGCGACACCGCGGGCGGTCGCGTCCCGAGTCATCCAGATCGAAGTTGCGACGCGCCTGCTCCCCCGGCGGGGCCTGTCCCGCGACGAACAACTTGGCGCGTTCCTCGTCTTCCTCGTCCTGGTCATACTGGCGGTCGTCGCTGTCGCGACTTTCGCGTTCCGAGTCGTACTCGTCCTGTGCGACGTGGACTGCATGTACGGCGCGCGCCGGCGGGGCCGGTGGGGTCGGCGCCTTTTGGCGGAACTTGTTCGAGCCGAAGAGTGTTTTCTTCTGGTGAGCCAAGCCACGTTGTCGGGCGCGCAACTTCTTTTCCAGCGCCTCCGAGTCGGCGACCTCCATCAACGTGAGGCGTGAGGCAAGTTCGGCCTCCTGCGTGTTCAGCGTCCGGATGAAATGTTCGACATGTTCCCGCTTCTCTTCCGTCGTGCCATCGGCGTACGGCACGTTGGCCCTCAAACCTGCGACATTGAGCCGGTACAGGTAATCCAGAGGGGCCTCGTCGGGGCGTTGGGCCGCATGGTAATAACGGCTGGCCATTGACACCCCCTTGCCGCAGTACTGCACGCGGAATTGCTCCATCAGCTCGGTCCATGATTTCTTGACCGTCTTGGACAACTGGAGGTACCATTGGCGCGCTGGGCCGCTCATCAAGTCGCTGAACTGCCCACACACTTCTTCGCCCGTCATTCCGTCGCGTCGCGCGGCGGACTTCAGACGGTTGAGCCACAGCCTGGCTTTCTCCTCGCCGGCGTCTCGTCCCGAGAACTCTTTCAGCTCCGAAGATGCTGAGAGGCGAACACGAGCGAGACTTACGCCGCCGGCTGTCGCCGTCGAGATGGCGGCTGCGGTTCTCGGCGCTCCAATGTCCAAGTCGAACAGGTCGTCGGGGTCCTCGTCCGCGCGTCGAGTTTTGGACTTCGTCGACGAGTGCGAACTGACCGACTCCATAGCGACATCTGCTGCCTCATGGGGGCGGGCCACCGTGGGAGTTGCAGCGGTGTTGGCCGGCGCGGTGCTCATTATCGTTGTCTGCATCAACTTGATGATGGAATCTCTCAAGGCCTTGGGGAGCACCTCTTCGGCGGGTTTCGCCACTGTGCGCGCGGGCGCCGCGGATAGCTGCATGGCGCGCGGCGGCCGACTCATCGGCATGCGCTTGGGCGATTCGAGACTGCTGTCGGAGTCTACGCTCGAGGGGTATCGAGGTAGAGGCGAAGGCGTGGTCGTCGAAATCTGAGCTGGGCCCGCCGAGGGACTCGGCGCGACTTTGCCCGTTGCGGGACTCGTCGTGGCCTGCTTGACTGATCCAGCCAGAATCGTCAAGTGCCCTTGCACGACGCGAATTGTGCGCAACCAAGACTGGAGGTCCCAGTCGCACAGCCTTTCCATCTCGAAAGCTCCCAGCACGAACCCCGAATCCCGCAACATCTGGAAGAGAGTCGGCGCGGCGTAGGCGACGCTGGTGAGACCTTCGAAGTCGGGCGCCACGAAAGGGCCCGTGAAGTCGCTCATCAGCATGGGCTCGAGGAAAGCTAAGATTGGGTCTTGCTCTAGCAGACGGAAGAGCTCCGTGCGCGCCACGACGTATCGCAGTTCCTCGGCAGTGTACTGGCGTCCCGCGTCTTTGCCTTTCGGCTTGGACACGGACTCCTCCGCCGAGCCCGGCGCGCGTAGCTTCTTCTTCTTCTTCTTGGACGACTTGCGCTTCGCGGCTGCCTTGGTGGTGGTTGTTTGTTGGTCGTCGGCCTTTGCGGGCTTCCGACCGGTAGGACCGCGACTTGCGTCGCGGCCCTTGGCGGCTCCCTCGTCGGGAGCCGTATCGGGAACGGCAAACTGTTCTTCGTAGCCCTCCGGGTCGTCGCTGGCCCCGTGGCCTGTCGTGAAGGTTCCCTCAGAGCTCCACGACGCGACAGGTCTCTCACTGTGCTCTCTTGCGGTCGGCGACCTTCCAGCCGACTGCGCACCTGCCTCCGATGCCTCTTGGATCGTTAGCCCGTCATTCGAAGTAGTACTCCCGGGTCGCGGCACCATTGTGGAGTAGCGGCCTCGCAGAAATCTCGCGTGGTCGGTCTCACACAAGCTCGGCGCGTCGTGATCGTGGTCGCGTCGAGTTGTTTTACCCGGTTGTTGGAGTAGCGTATCTTCGTAATACAGGCCCAAGTCTTCGCAGGCTTCAGAGTTGGGGGTTCTTGGTTGACGCTTGTTCCTTGTCGTAGGGCGTCGAGCCTTGGGCGTGCGGCGTTATCGGGCCGGCGTTTCCTTGGCGTTCCCGTCGGGCGTGCGGCGTTATCAGGCCGGCGTTTCCTGGGGCTTGCGTGGCGTTATCGGGCCTACGCGGGGGGTCTTGTGCACGGCGGTTATCAGGCCAGTGCGGTCCTTCGCCTAGGCAGCGCGTTATCGGGCGCCACCTAAACGGTATACGTTTAACGTGCCGTTGTCGGGCACGGGTCTGTGGGGGGTGAGTACCCAAACCAGCAGGCGTCGGGGGGCCGCGATATCGAGGCGGCTCTACTTGCCGGCGCTTGGTGGTTCCCCTGGAACCGATGGAAAGACGGGAGGTCTTTGTGGTTCAGAGAAATTTCGGGACTGAGTCCTTACCCTATCCTATGTCCTTCCTACTGGCTACTCCGTACTACTGCTTACTAAGCCTACCGATCTGTGCCTGTCCTTACTCCTGTCGTGCTTGCACTACCGTCCTTCAACCTGATTTACGTGGCGTAATCAAGATCTTACCTCGTCGCGGTTTGGTCGGCGGGGTTTAGGGTCGGCGCGTTTTCCTCGGCGGGTTTTGCTCGGCGGGGTTTTTCTCGACGGGGTTTAGGGTTGGCGAGTTTCGTCGAAACGGGTGCGGGAGTTGACCTGTCGGATGATTGCGCGCCGCACTGGCTTCTGGCGTCGTGTCCCACGGTTCATCACTCATGTCGCATCTCTTCGTCGCCCATCAAACCGCGTCGCGTTTTCCCCGCCGCGTCGAAATCCGTCACTCACATCCGTCAACCTCCATCCCGGCGTCCTCCTTCCCCGCCGTCCGGTGTGTCCGCTTCCTCCGCGAGGTGCTACACCACATCACAACGGTGAACGTGAGAGGCCTTGCAACACACATGGAAAATCTAGCGGCAAAACTACAGGGGCTCAAGGAGCACCACAAAAGAGGGCAACGCGATATCACCTTTATACAAGAGACCCATCTAAACGAGGATGAACATGAAGAAGCGGGAGCACAATTCGCTGCTATGTGGGGATTCAAGAGGGCCACGGCTCACAAGTACACATACTGGGCGTCGGGAGTGGACAGGCGAGCGGGGGTCGCAATCCTGCTCAACCCGTATGGAGCAGCGACGAACCCAGAACCGTGGGGATGTGAACACTGGACTGAACACCTAGTGATGATAAGAGCGTTGGTGGGCGGCAAGAAGTTCATATTTGTCAACATATACGCGCCATCGCACCCGGCGGTGCGAGTGCAGTTTTACTCGAAGCTACGAAACATCAACTTTCCGGAAGATGCGATTGTAGTGTGCGGAGGTGACTTCAACTGTGTAGTGGACAGGCAGCGCGATCGAATTGGCGGGAACAGCAAGAAAGATGTAGACGCCGGTGAACTGAACAAGTTCACTGAGCAAAATGGATTGATGGACACGGGCTACTCGAACTTGCCGAAGCGTGTCAACAGAGAGGAAATACGCAGCTACGCTCACAAACATCACACCCATAGGCATAAGGCAGCAGACGGCTCCGTCGGCACCTCAAGGCTGGATCGGTGGTATATAACGGCGTCGGCACAGCAGCTCGTGCGTGGGCAATTAGCGGAAGAATCTCCGTGTGCAGCGGATCACAGGGCGGTTCTACTAGAACTTCACTCCCCACACGGAGCAATTCGAGTAGCAAAGAGACCGAGAATATATCCAGCCCCGGCATACGTGCAGACAGCGACGACGAGCATGGTCAAGGCAAGGCTGGATGAGTTGACTGGAGAGATTGGTAAGCTGGATAACGAGAGCACAGCTGTTGCATGGGATCAGTTTAAGACAAGAATCAAGCAGGAAATGATTACGCTCAAAAAGGAAGCACGCAAAAGGACGACCAGCGGGTGCAGACAGAGAATCAAACGGCTGAAGCAACAGCTCGAACGATGTGGGTATGCGGATGTGGACAGCGACACACAAAGAGGGGTTATTTTGAAGAAGATCCAAGATATTCAAGACTCTCGGCGGGCGCTACGCAGACGAGTGACGGTCGCTAGAAATGCGTGGAGCTCAAGAGCGTCAACCAAGCATTTCTTCCGCAGAATCTGTACCAAATATGGAGATAACACGATACCCACGTTAGTGAGCACGGCGCACCATGTCCAGAGGGGAGCACATGATAAAGCAAACATACTAGCCGATAGCTGGGAGCATATTTTTAACGGGGCAGCAGAACAGCAGGAATCCATACCGGAATACGTGGATCGACTAGCGAGCAACTGGCAGCTAGTAGATCTTAGCGATCTAGACGACAAGATAACTGAAAAGGAGGTCGCAGATGCAATCAGTAAGTGCAAGAGCGGCAAAGCGTGCGGGCCCGACGAGCTTGGCAACGAATGGTACAAAGACCACAAGGAGGAGTTGGTGCCACTATTGACACGGATTTTCAACGACTGTATGGACCACGGTACTACGCCGGCGTCATTCTTGGAAGCTTTTATATTCAGCATCAGCAAGGGGGGGGGACGGAGTCATCCGCTCAACTACCGCCCCATTGCCCTGCTCAACACGGACTATAAGATTTTTACGCGAATACTGGCATGGCGAGTACGGAAATACATAACCAAGTTGGTGCATGAGAAGCAATGCGGCTTTATCCCAGGACGTACCATACATGAAGCGATAGATCTCTTCGAAGCGGCCAAGGAAATATGTCGAACGGGTGGGGATATGAATCACCTCAGTGAAGCACAGGTATTAATGTTGGACTTCGCGAAAGCGTACGATTCGCTCGATCGCACCTTCCTCCTTGAAGTACTCAGACGGAAAGGTTTCCCACCGCGGTTTTGTGCGATAGTGGAAGCCATTCACAGAGGAACAACAGTTCGCTTCATGGCCAACGGAGATCTTTCCAGGCCGGTAATGGTAACCAGCGGGATACGGCAAGGGTGCCCGCTGGCACCGTTGCTGTTTATAATTGCTGTGGACCTACTGTATACGGAGATCGAACAAGCACCAGAGCTGCGAGGAATACCCATCGGTACGGACGAGCGAGCGAGCAATCTGATCGTGGCAGGATACGCTGACGATACAGCGATATACCTAGAGCATCGTAGAATGCAAAAGGCCGCCATCCAAGCGGTTGGCAGGTTTTCAGCGGTGTCCGGACTAAAGCTCAACGTTGCAAAGTCATCAGCGATAGCTCTAGGGCCCGGCGGTGAACAACAGCAGGACATCCACACGGAGGCCAACGAGGCGGCGGAAGACAAAGAAGAAGAGGATCGGGAGCAAGAAGTGCCAGTAACGGAGGAAGTTAGGTACCTAGGGCACATCGCGGGGCCGAGAGACACCACGGAAGCGGCTTGGAAGAAGGCATACGGAACGTTAACCGTGCGGCTGGCGTTAGCGGAGCTTAAGACCAACACGGTGGCTCAACGGGCACTGATCGCCGCTGCGGTCATCGTGCCAAAGCTACTCTATGTGGCACGACATGCGTGGCCCACGGACGACATCATCAAGGTGGCGGACTTAAGAATACGAAACTTCGTGTGGCACGCATCTTTTGCAGCTCCGGAGAGTGCACCCATAGGGTGGGTTAAGCGAGAGCTAGCCGAACAGCCCACGAGTAATGGCGGAGTGGGTATACCCAGCATTCAGACAGAGTTGTTAGCGATGAGCGCGACGATGGTCGGGAAGTGGGGGTTATCGCAGAACCCGCAGATTCAACGAGTGGGGGAGATCTTGCAATCACGAGCAGCAGTAGAGGCAAAACATCTGGAGGCGTCCACCAACAGACCCACAGGCAACATCGGGAAGTCGAGCTGGGTGACAGGACGGAAATGGGCAGAACTATGGATGGGGCAACAAGCACCGGCAGTGGAGGATACAGATACCGCCCACTAAGTTGTACAGTGGTACTCTTTTAGTTCCTACAGTATATTATATGTGCTCAGAATATACGATACTACAGATGGTTGACGTTGAAGTTTACGTGCATTCAAATTCCTCGAGCTCTGGGCAGCGCAGCGTGAGGGAGCGGCCTTTGGGCGTGCAGGCTGCCTCCAGATTTGACTTGACAGTAGTGGCGCTGCGCAGAATATTCGCGATGGTAGCTCGAGACGGCGGCTGCGACAGCTTGAACTTGGCCTGTGACCAGCGTGCCAGATCGGCGAGCGATGGCGACGGCTGCGAGCGTCCATGCTCCTCGATAACTTGCCATTTTTGCGGGATCGTGAGCCACTTGCCCTTCGTTTGCTTCGTTGTACAGGTCATGGTGGGCTGCGGGGGGGGGGGGTCTTGCAGGGCTCTGTTTGAATGGTGAAAGATCCCTCTGGGCGGGAAAACTGGATTTTTCCTCCTAAAAGCGATAAGTCCTCATTACCGATTTTGAGGGTGTATAGACTGACTGTGTGTACAACTTAGTGGGCGGTATCTGTATCAGGGCCGAGGCCAAAAAGATCAGACCGATGATGCGGGTCCGACACGGTTTAACGACAAAGTGGACCAAAACGGGGCTGGAGGTACACTGCGTAGGCCAGCTGCGGGCCAAGATGGCAGCCATAGCCGCGGAGCGAGCAAAAACACACGGCGACTTCATTCACGAGGCGGCCGACACGATCCAACTGGCTAAGTTGGGGTTATGGAATGATGCTGGCGGCCAGACAAAGTGGAGCGACTACAAGGCAGTGGCGAAGGTCACACAGTGCACAAGGTTACGGGATATAGCACAAGTGCTGAGAACACCAACAGGGGCGACGATAGTGGTCCCGAAGGTGCCGGTCTTGATGGGGACGGGGAAGGAGGCGGCTTTGTTTCGAGAAGTCGTGCTTAACGTCTTAGCGAGCTATCCTGAAATAGTGACTGGAAGAGACGAAACCGCGAGAGTGAGGGTACATCATTCCCTCGAGGACCCACATCACACGTTTGAGTTGGAGTCAGAGCAAGAAAGGCGATTGAGGCATTCATGGGCCTCCATGTCTTCGTGTGTGGATCTGGAGGATGGGCGCGTGGCGGTGGAGAGAGCAGCAGCGGACACTTTGGCGATCAAGCGCAACGAGGTGTGGGTAGTACCGCACCCATGGATCACGAAGTCTAGGCCACTTTGGGCGGGCAAGAGGCGCTGGACGCAGAAAAGGAAGCACTACAAGCAATTAATCAACGAAGTCAGAGATATGAAGGCCGAGACAGCAAAGCAGGCTATACAAGACAAGTGGCGTCGTGGACATCCAAATTTGGCGGCGGCTATACAGAGATTGGAGTGGAAACGAATCGGGAGAATGGAGGGTGTAACCCCATATCAAGCCCAAAACATCAGGCGGCTCAAGGCACACAGGCTGCGGCTATGGACGGGGAAAGAGAATGGGTACAAGTGCATGGGGGCCCAGTGTACAGGGAGCACGGCGGAAGGTTCAGGGCACCTGGCGTGGGAGTGTGGAGATGCGCAGCATCACTGGAGAGCATGGCTAGATAAGTGGGGCCGGAGTGGGCTGCCAGCAGCGTCCGAGCAGGACATCAGTGAAGAGGAGCGGGGAGACATCTTCGCTTTCCAAATACGAAATGTACCGCAATGGCTACGGGATTGGGGGCAGCAAACCAAAGTGGACACATGGGAGTTGCTACATCAAGTGGCAGGAGAATTATGGACAATCGGATGTGCAGTGATACTCACTGCCATATGGAGATGGAACGTCGACAGGCTATACAGCGCCGCGAAGCAGACCAAAAAGATAGAAGAGCAGGTGTCACGGGCGCTGAGCATGGTCACGGACGCCTTCGAGAGGTACAGATTGGGCTTATACCCGATCACACAAAGATCGCAGCCAAAAATAGAGGTTGCGGCCGCAATTATACAGAGGTGGAAGCGCGTTTTTGACAAACGCACGCCTTGGAGGCAGGATCAGGTGGTGCGGATTGGCTTTTTCGACGGGGGGTCTCGCGGCAATCCTGGAGCAGGCGGCAGCGGCAGTGTCATTGTGCAGCTGGGAGAGAATAACGCAAGCCACAAGATCATCTGGGCGGCAGCCACAGCACTCGGAAGACCAGATACAACCAACAACATTGCCGAATTTATCGGACTGCACAGACTGCTGGCCCATGCAGTGGAGAAAGGATGGATGGATTTGCATGTGGTGGGCGATAGTGCTCTCATATTGGGAATGACTAGCCAAGCGCCACCGCTACGCGGTGGTGGTTTTCTTATTAGTTGGAGCCGCTCAGCTCACTACGCTCGCCTCACTACTTCAACCAGGCTGCCTACGCTCCGCTACGGCAGTGGCGCTCCCCGTTCCGCTCGCCTGCGGCCTCGCTGCACTACTCACCCAATGGTTCTGCGAGGCCGCCTTCGCTGCGCTCGGCAGCTGCCAATTATTATTGTCCAATGAAGGCCGCCTTCGCTGCGCTCGGCAGCACTATTTGTACCCAATTGAGGACGTTCTTCATTAATGCCCAATGTATGTCGTAGATCGCAAATTTTGGCCAATCGAATTCGTGTGGCATCTCCGTGACCGACGGACAGCGTTGCTCTGATTGATGCTTTAGACTAGCCGAGCGCCGCCCGCTCCGCGGGCGGAGGTATTAATATAAAAGTTAGTGTGAATATTAAGTCAAGCGCCACCGCTGCGCGGCGGGTTAGTATACCGCCCCCGTTCCGCTCGCCTTACGGCGTCGCTGCACTACTCGCTGTGTTATGATAATTAATTAATGGAGGGCGGGCCCTATCGGTCCCGCTAGATCGACAGGGAAGGCCGCCTTCGGCGGGGCCGCCTTCGCTGCGCTCGGCAGCTTTTTGGCCAATAGGGGCCGCCGTCGCTTCGCTCGGCAGCGTTCCGTTTTTGCGCACTACATCTATGTGGGCCACAATACTTGTCACGCAGCTATTTTTGTAATATTTGCATAATAGAAGCCAGTCCGGGGGATGGTGTGATGCGATAGCGTGGGTGCGTAATGTGTGGTCGGGCGCTAACTATGATATGCGACAGGGCAGGCTGATGCCGCAAGGGCGGGAACGGACCAACTGACCAACAAACCAACCTCGTACTCTGTTAGTAAGGGTAGACTAGCCGAGCGCCGCCCGCTCCGCGGGCGGAGGTATTAATAATAAAGTTAGTGTTTTTATTAAGCCGAGCGCCACCGCTGCGCGGCGGGGTAATATAACGCCCCCGTTCCGCTCGCCTTACGGCGTCGCTGCACTACTCGCCGTGTTATGATATTTAATTACGGGAGGGCGGGCCCTACGGTCCCGCTATATCGACACGGTAGGCCGCCTTCGGCAGCGGGGCCGCCTTCGCTGCGCTCGGCAGCTTTTTGGCCAATGGCGGCCGCCGTCGCTTCGCTCGGCAGCGTTCCGTTTTTGCGCACTACATCAAGGCTAGCAATTGGAACAATAGGAACACCCCTGTTAGTCTGCATTCTTGTCACGCAGCTATTTTTGTAATATTTGTATAATAGAAACAATGCCGGAGGATGGTGTGATGCAGTAGGGTGGGTGAGTAATAGGTAGCCGGGCTCTAACTATGATATGCGACAGGAGAGGTCGATGCTCTAAGGTCGGGAACGGACGGACAGCGGACGACAAAACACGTGGTACTCTGTTAGTTGTTTAGGATGATGAGACGACAGCCGCCGAAATCGCACAAGCTGCAGCACTGGTACAGAGTTACGAGACGGCTGGCAGATTTGTGCGGGGTCCGCAGCTGGAGCCATCACTATCGGAAGCATAACAAGATGTCAGACTGGATCGCAAATTTTGCTATGGACAGCAAAAAGAGTGCAGTGTGGACGGAGCAAGTTAATGGAGAACGAGAGGCCATGTACGGCGGAGTAAAGCAATTCCTGGCGACCGACCTCCAAAGATGGACGGAGGGGACAGAGATGCCAGCAGAGGGGAGGTAGACATGATCCTCGAGGAAATGGCGAAGGTGGAGACGAAGGTAGATAACGAGTGAAGACAGCAGGGCAACAGGAGGATGCCGGCGAAACTTGGTTGGATATGTAAGCCAACCAGGAATGGATATTAGAGTTCGGGCCGCCAGGTACCAGTAACACAATATACCTTACCATTTATTATTTATTATTATTACACTGACGCGTATCATGACGTCGCTGTGCTTGGGAATTGTGTTCGGCTTGGTATTGGTGAACGGGGAGTACACTTCGTACCAGGGCCTTAACGCCGCGGTGGGCGTCATCTTCATGACGACGCAGTACAACGGCATCATTGCCTACGTGGGAACGCTACCATTCACTGGTCATGAGCGTGAATCGTACTACCGGGAACGCGCCTCGCAGACGTACAACGCGCTCTGGTACTTCGTCGGCGCGACATTTGCCGAAATCCCGTACATTTTCTTCAGTGGCTTCGTGTTCACTGTGATTTTCTACCCGCTGCTGGGCTTCACATCCGTCACGACGTGGCTGTTGTACTGGATCAACCTTTCGCTCTTCATCCTCATGCAAACGTACCTGGGCCAGCTCTTCATCTACACGTTGCCAAGCGTGGAGGTGGCCGCTATCGTGGGCGTGCTGATCAACGCCATCTTCCTGCTGTTCGCCGGCTTCAACCCGCCTGCTGCATCCATCCCTGAAGGCTACAAGTGGCTTTACTTCATCACGCCTCAACGGTACTCGCTCTCCATCCTCATGACAATCCTGTTCGGCAACTGCCCCGAAGACCCGACGTACGACGAGGCTACACAGACGTACATCAATGTGCGCTCGGAGCTGGCCTGCCAACCACTGCAGAACACGCCGCTGTCCATCGGCCACACGACGGTGAAGGGCTACATCGCGGACGTGTTCAAGATGGAGTACGACGATATGTGGAGCAACTTCGGGTGCATCTTCATCTTCCTCTTTGTCTTCCGCTTCTTGTCGCTGTTGGCACTTCGATACATCAACCACCAGAAGAGATAAACGTAATACAGTCCAGAAAAATACAAACGCACAGTTCATCCCACGCGCACGCGTCGATCTAACAGCATCGCACTCTGCCCATTCATAGATATTTGGACATGTAAGGCCCATCAATCTCGTAACCCAGCTTGCGGTAGTAGTTGCGAGTACCAACACCAGCGATAACAACAAGTTTGTGTGATCCGTGCTCTTCCAATGCAATGCGCTCCGCCTCTTCCATCAGCAACGTCCCGAAACCTTGATGCTGGAATTTGGTCGGGTCTCGCGCGTGAAGAGGCACCGATGACCCGTACACATGAAGCTCGCGCACGATAGAACAGCCTGGGGGTATCTCGTCACGGAATGAAGCCACGCTGGCTTGGCGGAGACGTAGCAGGCCGATCAAAATGTTCTGCTGCGGGTCTTCGTACGAAAGGAACGTCTCCCAGCCACCATTGGCTACGTAGTCGCGGCGAACAAGCTCTACTTGATCCGGGACACTCTGGTCATGAATGCCCTTGATCCCCACCTCACGCGTACGCACATCGTTGCACACAAGCCCGAGATCACGCATTCTCGCTAGCGCAAGTTCACGTAAATTGCCATGCTCGACACCCGACGTCACGAGCGGCATGGGAATGTCTCGTTGCACTCGGTACACTCGGGTCCACGGCGGCACCAAAGCAAGCAGCCGCGCCATCAAATCCACCAGATCTTCCGGGGAGTAGTTCTTGTACGCGCCCGTCTTCCAGAGCTCATACAGGCCTGTGCCTCGGATCACAAGTGTCGGATAAAGTTTGATGCCGTCACTTCGGAAGCGCGGATTCTCAAAGTATTCGCGGAAGCCCGCGAGGTCGCGCTCCATGCCCATGTTCGGCAAGTCGGGCATCAGGTGCGCAACGATCTTGAACCCGCAGTCCTTCGCCAGCTGAAAGCAGTGCGAGACAGCGGCCACCGTGTGTCCGCGGTTCGTGTCGCGGGCCACATCCTCATACACACTCTGCACTCCAATCTCGATGCGCGTGCAGCCGTAGCGCAGCATGTCGTGCAGGTGGGGCTTCAAGCAATAATCCGGTCTCGTTTCAATCGTGATGGCCGTGCACTTGGTCGAACTCTGCTCCGAGTACCTCACCGCCTCCTCCACGCTCGTGGACGAGTGGCCCGACAGCGCGTCGTGCAGATTGCGAATGAAATAGTCCCGGTAGCGTGTGTCCAGCGACAGGAAGGTGCCGCCCATGACGATAAACTCCACTTTGTCCACGGAATGGCCGAGTCGCTTCAACTGGGCAACGCGGTGTCGTGTCTGCAGCGCCGGGTCGTAGCGGGCGCGGATGGCCCGCATGCTGGTGGGCTCATAACCTGTGTACGCCTGGGTCGAGTACTCAAAGTCCGAGTCGGGGCCTCCAGGGCAGTAGACGCAGATGTTGCCGGTCATGGCAATGTGCGGGCAGCGGTGGGGCTTGCACATAACGGCCTGCGTCACAGTATACAGTAGCAAGAAAAAAAAACAAATGTGTCAATTGAGAGATATCTCCCTCCTGTGAGCTACAGAGCTCCGTTTTGAGCGGGAAAAGGCGCAAATAGAGCGTCTTTCTGTAGTGCATTTAATTGCCACGTACAACGACAGCGATACCCGACGCCGTGCGCACAGGCTTGGCCTTGAGGAACGGCAGCAGCTTGTCCTTGTAGTCCTCGGGCACGGCCGAGATGATGTCCACGAGTTTGGGCATCGACGGCAGCCGGAACTGCTTGGCCACGTCGTTCTTCAGCCGCGTCATGTTGACGGGCTCCTGCTGCTCGAAGGCCGCGATCAGCGCGTCCACGATGCCGGCGATGGCCAGCACGTAGCCGGCAGTGTCGGCGTCCGCCATGCTGTCGGTATTAATATGGACCACTAATAGTTGTGCACCACCTTAATGTTACTTCAGACGGAGGAGAGTAAACTTCGTGAGTATCTAACTTCAACAAGGCTTTTGTAGTAAAGTTAGTGAGTACAATAGGTCTATAGACTTAGCTTACCAATGTGTAAAACGTATTGTGTGTTGTTTGTGTTTGATGCGGCGCTACCTCTTCTGGTGGTTGACGTATCGGATTGCGAGCAACGACAGCACGCGGAAGACGGCCAGGAACACGAAGACGCAGCCGAAATTCGACCAGATCTCGTCGTGCTTCATGTTGAAGACCTTCTCCACGTAGCCCTTGACGGTGGTGTGGCCGACGGACAGAGGTGTGCCCGTCAGCGGCTGGCACCCGAGCTCCGGGCCGACGTTAACGTACGACTGCGTGGCTTCGTCGTACGTGGGCTCCACCGGACAGTCGCCGTACAGGAGCGACACCAACACAGACAGCGAGTAGCGGTGCGGCGTGCAGTGGTAGAGCCACCGGTAGCCGGCCGGGATGGATCCGGCAGGCGGGTTGAACCCGGAGAACAACAGGAACGTGGCGTTCACGAGGACGCCGACAATCACCGCGACCTCCACGCTCGGCAGTGCGTACACGAGTAGCTGACCCAGGTATGTCTGCATGAGCACGAACAGCGACAGGTTGATCCAGTAGAGAACCCCGGTGACGACGGAGGTGAAGCCTATCAGCGGGTAGAAGATGATCGTGAACAGGAAGCCGCTGAAGAAGACGTACGGGACTTCCGCGAGTGTGGCGCCGACGAAGTACCAGAGTGCGTTGTACGTCTGCGAGGCTCGCTCGCGGTAGAATGGTGCACGTTCGTGGGCTGTGAACGGGAGCGCACCGACGTACGCAGCGATGCCATTGTACTGCGTTGTCATGAAGATGACGCCTACCGCGGCGTTGAGTCCTTGGTACGAAGTGTACTCCCCGTTCACCAACACTAAGCCAAACACCGACCCTAGTCCAACGGCGACGATGAAGCGGGTCAAGTTGTACGACGGCGTGCGCCAGTACATGGTCAGGAACCGGCCCACCAAAACACGTAGCTGTGTCATCGGGGTAGCAGCTCGCTTCTTGCTAAAGTTGAGTTCTCCAAGCTGGTTAGCAGGGATTGCGACACCAGGTTGGCCTAGTCCACCGATCAAGGCCTGCTGCTCGGCGCTCTCGCGGAAATGCTGGGCAAAGTTAACGCTTGTAGTCGAAGCCGAGTTTTCGGCACCAGAGGCGACACCAGCACCGATACACTCCAGCATCCACGTCGCCGGGTTCTGGCCCTCGGGCAAACGCGCCACCTCCGGAATCGCCTCGAAGTAGTCAATCAGGTGTCCGCACTCGCGGTCGTCCGGCTGCGCGTTGTCCAGCTCACCGAAGAACACCATCTCGCCGCCGCGCTTCAGCAGCAACAGACTGTCGAACAGGAAGAAGACGTCGGACGAAGGCTGGTGAATCGTGCACACAACGGTGCGGCCGCTGTCCGCCACCTTCCGCACGCCGTCCATGATCACCTTGGCGGAGTGAGCGTCCAGACCACTAGTGGGTTCGTCCAGGAACAGCACACTCGGTTGCGCTGCGAGTTCGACGCCGATAGTGAGGCGCTTCATTTGCTCCTGCGATCGACCGCGGATGATCTGGTCGGCAATGGGACGCAGATCCAGCAAGTCCAGACATTCCTCCACAGACGCCAACTTGGCACGCTCCGATACACTACTATCCTGGCGCAAGAAGGCGCTGAACGTGAGCGCTTCTCGGATCGTTGATGACTCGGAGTGGATGTCCTGCTGCTCGCAGTAACCTGTGCATCGACGAATGGCCAGCTCCGTCGCTGGGTATCCGTTGAGTAGAATCTCGCCACGGATAGTGCCTCCAGTCTTGCGGCCGGCGATCACGTCCATCAGGGTGGTTTTACCAGCACCCGACGACCCCATAAGCGCTGTCATGGTTCCAGGTAGAGCGTAGCCGCTGATACCCTTAAGCAGGTCAATGGTCTCGCGCTTGTTGCCCGGATTGGGAACCGAGTACCATAGATCTTTGAATGCCAACGTGACGGGGACGAACATTTTGTCGTGCTCCGCGTGGATGTTTAGGACTACGACTCCGCCCGAGCTTTCTTCCGGCGAGAAAGCAGCTCGTGGAGTCGATGCCAGTGCATAGCTCACTTCGCTTTCGTGGTGCTTTGCGTCCTCTTCATCAACCTCGGCGTTTTCGACAATGCTTGTAACCACTGCCACCGCCGCCACAGCAGCGTCGTATCGTTTGTTCTCGAGCACGTAGCTCCCAAGACCCATGAAGAAGACGTACGTGAAAGCCAGGAACGCCACTCCAGCCCAGACCCACGCTTTATCCGACGGCACGTCGTATTGAGAAAGCGAATACTCCCCCATAGTCATGTTGAACTGGGCGCAATAGTCTTCTCCTCCGTACACGCAGACGTCGAAGATCGGCGAGCGGTACTGGTTGACAGCCACGGAGCGTAGACACCAGGCGATGGGGTTGATCCAGTAGATCCACACGAGAAATGCAGGAATGCGCCCCATTGGAACCACAAAGCCGGCAAACACGATGAAGAAGACGATGGAGAACGTGGACATGGGCTTGGCGATGTTGAAATTGGGCGACATTGCCGTCACGCAGAAGAACCACGCGCAGAAAACCATGTTGGTCAAGATCATGGTCAGCATGAAGAACAGGAAGTAGCTCGCCTCGGCAATAAATCCACACATCCAGTACACGATGGAGCCGAAGACAATACACTCGCCCATAGCCGTCGGAATGAGCGCTACGGAGCATCCGATCGCAAACGATGCGGTACGGTAGAAGTTGGCGCGCCGCTGCTTGTAGTAGATCTCGCGGGCTGCGATGAAAGACGGGATCTGCGACGCCTGCCCTAGTTGTAGGAACATGGTGGCTTGGAACAGCACCCCCAGCGATACTTGCACGTTGGTCGGGTCCACTTGGTAGAAGGTGCTCGCATACACGAGCCCCATGAACACCACCATGAAGGCTCGCACCCGGATAAACGCGGTGTTGCGGAGAGCAATGGTGGTCTGACGACGGGCCAACGTCCAGGCACTTGCCCAGAAGGACTGTCTGAATTCGGGCATCTTGTCAATGTGTTCCTTGGCGTCCTTCGCACGCTCATTGTTCAAAGGTGCTTCCAGAGCACGCATCGTCTCGTGGTGAACGTGCGATTGCTGGAAGAGCTCAGCAAATTCACTCGCCAGACGCGGGGCCAGACACTGCAGCGATGGGTGGTCCCCTGCCTTCACCATTTCGTACTGGTACTGCTCGTCTGTGCCGAGATCCAGCAGGTAGTCCGCGACGTCCCGATCGGGCGGACACACGAAGCCTAGATTCTCAAAGTACGGCAAGACCTGCTCGCGCGGCCCGTGGTACATCACCTCACCGTCGTTCAGCAGCAAAATGTTGTCGAAGAGCTCGAACACCTCCGGCGCAGGCTGCAGCAGCGCGATAACTACCGTTTTGTGCAGCTTCTTGGCGATATCGCGTTGAGTGGCGATGATATCGAAGGTGGCCGCGCTGTCCAGCCCTGTGCTGATCTCGTCCATGAACGTCGCGTACTTCATGCCGAACTCCATCTCACCCGTAGTCACTCGACGGCGTTCACCGCCTGACACACCGCGTCGCAGCTCATCGCCTAGAGCGGTATCTCTGCAGTTCTGAAGACCGAGCTGCTCCGTGATCACTGCTGGGTAGTGGTCATTCAACGCTTTGACTGTTTGTTGCGCAGCCCTGTTTTCCTCAGCAGAACCTCGTGCAAGAAGCCACTCGCTATCTGTGAGCGCAAACTCCTCTGGACAACACGTGTGCGCGAACTCAAGCGTCTCTTTCACCGATAACGCGGCGAAGTGCTTGTCGTGCTGTGGTACATACGCCGCTAGTTGCGGGAGTCGAGGCAGAAGGTCTTGCTGGGGACGACCATTGTACGTGACTGCGCCCTCAACACTGATGTTCGTTTCCATTGGGAACTGCCCGCTCAGGAGTCTGAGCAGCGACGACTTGCCCGATCCCGGTTGGCCGAGCAACAGCGTGATGGTGCCGGGCTCGAAGACTGCGCTCACGCGGTTGAGGATATGCCGCTTGGTCACGTTCCTGCTTGCAGTGAGCTTCTGCACGACGTGTTTGACGCTGTTATAGATGGTCGGGAGTTCGGCCTTGACGCTAGCGGATCGCTGGACGACCGAAACCTCGGCGATCAGCGAGACTTCCCTGCATCGCACCTCCATCTGCGGGAGACTGCGCCCCAATGCCGGCTCGATCTTCTTGGCGACAAAGTCGTGGAACGCGGCAGGGCCCTGGGCCATGAGCGTCTGGCCGGATTCAAGCCCGAGTTTGGCGGCGTCGCTCATTGCTAGGCACCGCGGACCTCCAAGAGGTTTCGACTTGGAGTCGGGAGCTCGGTCGGAGGCGAATTCGGTTGTGTGCCTCGATCTGCGAGAGTCGCCGAATTAAAAGGAGCGTGCGAAGCTTGAACAAACACGCCAAGCAATCGGTGGCGTTGGCGCTGGCTGGCGAGGAATCGGCGCGGCGTGTCATATGCCGCGCGTTTTGCACTAAGCTTATGCGACCAAGGATCCCATGGCGAACGATCTCGTGGCCGACAGGCTGGGAACACGAGGAATCGTCATGCTGCAGGCGTCGTTTAACGTCGACCCACCGTCGAGCACCGATAGCTCTATCTGATACTACATGTACGACGGCAGACTGGGCGAGGTGCAGTCGAGACAACTTCAGCTTCGACCAAGCACCAATTGCCTCGTCACAGAGATGGGCGGGTCATTCAAAACGGTTCAGCCGATGGAGACTGCACTTCCCCTTCACCATCCCGAAAACGCTGGGCATCAGAAAAGTGCACTCGACAAACAACAATTGACTGCAGGCTCTTTGACAATGCAGCTCGACAACGCTGGCTTCGAGCTGCAGCATCCCACTCATTGTCGACGACGTTCAATCCCAACGTCACTCATGCATCATGGTAGGAAGTTGTTCCTGTTGAGAGCAGAGGACGCTACAGCATGGGGTGCCTGCTGGCAATGAGGACATGGCAACGAGGACAACCGAAAGACGAAACACAAATCTATTTAACAGTACGGCGCTGCATGCTGCGCCCTTAGAATCGGTACTCCGGGTACGGCCCGAATGAGCGGCCGGGGTGGTGGTAGCCGACCATGCCCTCGTACACGAAAGCTCCGGCAGCACCGCCCAGGACCGGAGCCACGAGCGGGATCCAGAAGTAGTAGTGGTTCAGCGTGAACACCCGCGAGCCCCAGCCTGCAGTGAGCATGAAGAGGCGAGGGCCCAGGTCGCGCGCACCGTTGGCGGCCAGCCCCGTGTTCGTGGCAAAGCCCATCGCAATGGCGCTCACAAGCACACCGATGGCCGGAGGCACCGCGTGACGGCCAATCGGGCGGTTGTGCTGGTCCAGCAGCGCCAGAATTCCCAGGATCAGCAGCGCTGCAGCGAGGAACTCGGTCACGAAGCACGTGAAGTTGCCCACGTTTTCATGCGGGAACGTCGCGAAGACGGTGTGAGTCGTGGTGCGGTCCGGGTCCACCTCGTTGAACAGGGGGCGATACACGATGTACACGACCAGTGCCGAGACGTAGGCAGCAACGGTTTGCACGAGGATGTAGAACGGCACCTTCTTCCACGGCAGCAACTTGAGCAGAGCAAGCGTCACGGTCACCGTCGGGTTCAGGTGGGCACCAGACACACCGCCACCGATCGAGATACCAATGAAGTAGGCGAAGCCCCAAGCCAACGCGATGGTCACGAAGCTCCCGGCGCTACCTCCACTCAGCGTGACTTGGGCCATGCACGACAGGCCGAAGAGCATGCAGATGAAGGTGGCGAGGAACTCGGCCATCATCTCCTTGGCGAATTGGCTCTTGACTTGATACGGGGCGACGGGCACTTCCTCAAGGAGGACGTGGGTGCCCGTAGTGGTGGAGTGGCCATCGTGCGCTTCCAGGTCGACGTAGCCGATATCGTGCTTCTCGTTGAAGGCATCCGAAGGCATCTTGCAGTCGAATCGAGGAGCTTGTGACTTGGACAGAGGAGATTGAAAAATGAGCTCCTGGACTGTGATGAAGAGAAGAGTGCGCCCGAAGTCGGCAGCATTGGTATGCAGCGTGTCGACCGATGAGCAGGGGCTGGATCGCTGGCCAAGACGCAAGCTGGAGGCTGTCTATCCACATCAGCGCGCACCAAGCAGACGTCGAAGTTGCCTTTTATGCAAGCACTCGCACAAAGCACAGGCGCTAACGTAGCCGCCCACCAGCAATGATCGGCGCTTTGATGGATGCATCGCAGCATTCCGACTAAAACCCCGCGGAGCAAGCATGTCGAAGTCGCAACTGTACATCGACGGCAGAGTGTCCCCGACCACAAGCATGCCAATCACCTCCCGTCGAGCATTCGCGTTCGGACGCTTTGCAAATCGAGTGGAGACCTGGAAAATGCTGTTGTGCTGTATCGCTGGACAGGTTTGCGTGCCAGTTTGATCACGGACCGGCGGCAATTGCTGCATGTCTTGGTGCACGACTTTCGAGCTGGCGCTGGATCGCGATCAAGTCATTTTGTTTGTGACGGTAGGGCTCAGGTTTTACGTTTCTTGGCACAGCTCCGATGACACAGTCACCGTCGCCACCAGTTGTCCGCCAAAAGAGACGAGACGAAGGCCTGATAACCACCCCATCGTTCGAGATAAAGCGCAGGATTGCCAGGTGAAGGCTGCGTGTTTTGATTTATCGAGAACAAGTAGCAGGTCGAGCTCGCTGTACATGTAGTGAATCCATCCACGAGCCGCGCAACTCGTCACGAGTCAATACATGGGATCTGGTCTATGGATCTACTTCTTCGGAGCTTTGCCGGAGCTCACAGCTTCGGGCATCAGCTCTTTCCCCACTTCTTGCAATTCAGCCACCGTCTCCTAGTGAAGTCATGGCAGGGGATATGAATTAGTATAAATCTTGATGTGAAGTACACTCAACGACAATATACGTGCGCACTTACCATATTTTTCTCCAGCATGTGGATCAGGACGCGCTGGTGGTGCTTCTCCAGATCCACGTAGAACACCTTCTTTATCGACACCACGGTGAATACCAAAATCGGGAAGAACCGGTGGCCCCACAGCAAATACTCGCGCGGTGTTGTGAACGGGGAGATTTCCTTGATCACAGGATCGTAGCGGGTCAACCGCACGGTGACCTCAATAGCAAGAAGCTGCATGAACAAAACACGTAGAGACAGCGTTAAACTACGAGCCGTCACATCTAGGCAGTCAACATTGCATCGACACGTACAGCCACAAGCCCCACGAACGACATTTTACTCGCAGCTTGGGCCGCCTTCGGCGTCGTGACAGCATAGCTTCACACACACACGACCAAATTCATCAGTAAAACACTCCGTTCGACTACATTGCCTGCACATCGTCGGCATCCCACCACACGTACATGATGGCAATCCAGAGCACGTAGAAGAGTCCGACATTGACTTGCGTCTCGTACAGCGACATCTCCTCCTGACCGGGGCCCCAAAAGTCGTACAAAAAGCGCGATTTCTCATTGTAGATGTTCTGTCCGGTCGTCCATTAAACATCAACTCAACAGCGTTAGCCCCTCAATTCAACACCACATCTGGCAACTCGGCCACCAACGTACGTCGTACGCCGTGTCGATCGTGTGCCAGGCTTCAGACGACATGTGGCCGGCCTGGAAGTGCTTCCGGAAGAAGGCGTACTTCTGCGACCAGTGGTACAGCGACTCCGCGCGACTCATCTAGACGTCAACAATTAATTGGCAGCAGAACATACACACACACAAAATAGCTATTTAGTTCAATATTGTACACGCAGCCTCCCCGCCAGTCACTGCGTACCGTCAGCATCCTGTACACGTTCTTCTCCTGTGGCCAATACCACTGCAACATCCGTCAATAATACACGGTGAGCGCACCAACCTTTGTCATAAGCATCAACAACCACATTATGTACTGTACATACCATGGGCAGCAGCACAGCCAGCGTCGGCACCGCCAGCGACACAATGTAGACCTGCAGGGGCGTCGTGCTCTTGCCGCGGTACAGCAGCAGGCGCGACGCCAGTGCCGTCAGCGGCGCCACGACCAGCAGCGCGTAGGCCGCGGCGTGCGAGTCGCGCAGCGCGTCCGGGTACAGACGGAAGAGCTCCGCCGGCAGAGGTGACGCGTCCGCCATGGAGACGCTCGGGGATAGTGCAGTTGTGATGGTGGTCGACGTGCGTCGGCATCTACCATCATTCACGTGCAACTTGTTCTCTATGTTGCTGAACAGCTGCAACGTAGTCATCGTCAAGCAACTGATGATGGTTAACGCAACTTATCGTGCAACCTAAAAACAAGGGGAGGTTTTCTGACGACCAAGCGAGAGCTCATTCTCCAAGAAGATCAAGTGACATAACTGAGAGACGATGGCCGAGCCGAGCAAGCAGCGCTCCGTGGCGGGCGTGTTCTTGTACGTGCCCAACCTCATCGGCTACACGCGCGTGCTGCTGTCGCTCTACAGTCTGGCGGTGGCGCTCACGGACTACAAGACGAGCGTGCTGTGCTACGCGCTGAGCTTCACGTGCGACTACTTCGACGGCTTCTTCGCGCGGCTCTGCGACCAATGTGCGTGTCGTTCTACCGGCGGTAGAACCATTCTCCCTCTCTTGACTCTACTGTACTACGTCTCTCTGTGTGTAGGCTCCACGTTCGGCGCCGTGCTGGACATGGTGACGGACCGCTGCTCGACGGCGGGGCTGCTCGTGGTGCTGTCGCACCTGTACCCGCAGTACATGGTGGTGTTCATGTACCTGCTGATCCTCGACTTCTCCAGCCACTGGTACCACATGTACTCGTCGCGCGGCCACCACAAGCTCGTGCCCGCTGAGCGCAACTTCCTGCTGCGCTTCTACTACGGCTGCTACCCGTTCTTCGGCTTCTGCTGCGTGGGCGCTGAGCTGTTCTTCATCCTGCTCTACGTGCTGCACTTCGACCCGGCGCTGCTCATCCCGTACATCAACGTGCCCGTCATGCAGGTACGGACGGAAAAGCTGCTCCTTTGAGTGGCAACAACTGATCCATGGACTTGTTGTGGCTGTGTGTTGATCGTGCAGCTGTGCTACTACGTGTGTCTGCCCGCCTGCGTGTGCAAGAACGCCATCAACGTCGCGCAGCTGTGCAGCGCCGCGCACTCCGTGGCGGCCGAGGACGTCGCGCTCGCCAACAAGACCAAGTAGAGCAGCAGTAGAGTGCGGCGCAATCAATGCCTGATAGTCCAGAGGCGTCAACGAGTGAGAGAAATATGAGGCAGAGATACAACAAGAAGCTGTGGGATTCTGTGCCGATGCACTAGGACGCGTCTTCCCGCGCGTACAGGATGTCGTAGTGGCCGGGCCGATACAGCAGCGTGATGGACACTGGCTCCTGTTGCTCCGCCGCCGTCGGCGAGCACACGTAGCTCTGCAGCTCCTGTCCCGGGCCGGCGCTCCCGTCCAGATACTCGATCTTGACGCCCACCTGCAGCGCCTCCGTGAGCGCCGCGATCTGCGGCTGGTCGCACTCCTTCCCCATGGGCTCCACCTACAGCAGCAACAGCAACTCTATCAGCACTCTTCCCCCTCCCTTCATCCCCCAGCCTTCCTCTCTCACCTCCGCGGCGCAGAACTGCGCCACCGTCTGACCAGGACACAGCCCGTCGATGAAGGGCTGGAACGTCTCTGCGTGCTGCTTCATGTAGCCCGCCGTGAGCAGCCGCATGTACCAGACGAGGTACTCGGACTCGCCGCCCTCCGTCTGGAAGTCCTGCACCAGCTCGGCGTGCGAGCGCGTCTCCATGGCCGCCAGGTAGTCCACGAACGTCTCCCAGAAGGCGTCGATGGCCACGTCGCTGTAGCCGACGGCCAGCAGCTCGCTCTTGCTCTGCTGGATCTTGATCTGCATGCGCCCGCGCAGCGCCGCGTTGCCGTCATCGGCCCCCGCGGTGGGCAGCAGCCGCTCGCACAGCGCGAAGATGAAGCCCCGGAAGAAGCAGTTGCCGTCCCCGCGCACGCGCCGCAGCGCCTCGTAGCGCGCGTTCAGCGACTCGATGCCGTGCATGAAGTTGGCGTTGGCGTTGCCCACGTACTCGGCCTTGAGGCACAGCGGCGACATGCGGTCCGTCAGCAGCGGACCCACGGGCCAATCCTGCTCCTGCTCCTGCGCGTCCGACATGGTGTCTTCCGATCCAAAAAGCTGAATTGCGAGTATGTTTGCATCATTTGTACTTTTTGAAAATGTTTGGTGTAGTTTGAGACAAAAGATGTGATATTTAAGTTTGTAAAGATATCTTGTTTTGTGGACTTTTAGTGTAGATTTTGTATAGATTTTGCTATAAACAACTTCAACTACGATGACATCCAAAACGTTAGCGTTGTATTGGCGTTGTAAAGATATCTTGTTTTGTGGACTTTTAGTGTAGATTTTGTATAGATTTTGCTATAAACAACTTCAACTACGATGACATCCAAAACGTTAGCGTTGTATTCGACCTAGCGATACGAAGTACAGAACTAGGAGAGGAATTTTACGTGTTGAGCCAGTCGACGTCGTGTGGGGATGTGCCTTGTTCCTCAAGTATAAAATCGCTGTCGTCGTTGAACTGTTCAGCCAGGAGAGATCGAGGCTTCTCGCCACCAGTAGAAGTACATTTTGTATTCGTCGTGGGGTGACGGTGGCGTTGGGTTTCAGCGCGATGCTGCCATTCGTAGAAGCTGAAGTCATTCCAGAGTAGTGGGTTCTTTAGAAGTTCCGGTCGTGCGCACTCCACGAGTTCATCAATGCTGGCGAGCGGATAGCTCAGTGCTTTTAGGAGGCGAGTCGTACGGGTTATCGTGGCTTCAGTCTGCTGAGAGTTAGCTGAAGTTTGCGTCTGTAGTCTCCGTTTGAATTCGGGAAAGTAGCTGTCCAACAGGCTGTGGATATTCATGAGGCACATGCCCATGAGCTCGCAGTCGACGTCAGCTTTGAGCTCGCTAGGGTCGTATGCGCTTGCAACTGTTGAAGACCAGGAAATAGTCTCCATCACCTCTTCATACTTGCGTTGGCACGCAGTTACCGACTCAATCTCTGCTGAAAATGGGCCAAGCAGACTGTCAGTGCTGCAGCTTCGAGATCGGAAGTCGTCGATCTTGCCGCATGCTCTCCATTGATCGGTGAATTCTGCAATGCAAAATGCCATTGCACGCATAACTTTCTCCTGTTTGAGTGAAGGGTGGAATCCAGGCACACACTCCCGTGGGAACAGCAACGCTGGACCTAAGAAATGGTTGAAGAAGACGAGGTGCACAGCATCCAACTCCATTTCACGGCTATGGTTGGCATCTCCTTCACAAAACAACTTGGCACACACGCGACACAAAAGTACGATTTCAACAGGGAGCGCTTCAATGTGCTCGGTAAGTTTTTCCAGAAGAGCTTCAAGCTCCAAGATGGGGTCTACCAGATACACTTTTCTTGTATCACCACCTAGCGATAACAATTCCGCCATCCACTTGCCACCAACGAGTCGGCAAAAGCAAGCAAGCGTCATACTGGCCGCACTGTGCCGGGTTAAAAAGCCCTGGCGCTGGAAGATAGGATCACTCCCTTTCATGCTCGTAAGTCCTTCAGAGTATTCGATAGCCACGAGCTTGAAAACAAATCGAGTCCCCTGACGCTCACTCTCCAACAGAGGGAGTAGACTTCGCAAAATAAACGCTTGCATCAGGATTTTCTCTTCTTTCACACTTCCAGTCGAACTCACACAACTCTTCAGCAAACACACGCTGACCAGCAAGTCTGGTTGCAAAACCATATCTGCAAGACTCATCAGCAGCACCGAGTACTCATAGTCATTCTGCGCAACCTGTTTCCGAAAAAGTCGTTGCTCTTGCTCAAATTTCTGCCGCCGCTTTTTTCGTGCACGACTGCAACAGCAGCAGCAAAAGCCAATCGAAACGCACGAGGCATTGGACAGCACCAGCCAGCCTGCTAGCAGGAAAAGCAGTGTCGAGATATATCGCTCTAACTGTGAACTCAAATCCAAAACTAAATTTCCGCCAGAGGTTGATCCACTGGAAGCACCACCTGGAAACTTGATGGTGAATGTACCTGTGGTTTCCTGCGTTGTGGCCTCGCTTTCAGCTCGAGTACCAATACGTTTGACCCACAGTTTGAACTCCGCTGTATGTGCGACGTTCGGAGAAATTCCGGACAAGTCTCGAAATACAAGAGCTGAAAGTGCCTTGCTCAGTGCAGCCATCGTCCCAGTCACCTGGATGTGTGATGGATCGTATAGCTGTGTAGTGACATGGAAGCTCAGCTCCGAGTCTCGAGTGCTGTTTGAGCTAGTGTTCAAGCGAGTCCCATTTGTGCTCCAAAGGAGTACACATGGGCGCTCATACGGACACCCCGCCATGACGTCTTCATCAGTAACCACAACGCCAAGCTCCAGCTCAGATACACCATCTGCAGCCTCGAGATTCACTTGATAGAGTTGGTCAGCATCGATGCTGTCGGGATCTTCGAAAGCTACGGGAGCGGGTGCAGTGTCATCACTTGAAGTGAATGCGAACGGCGGTAGCACAACCAAGTTATCTGGGACGTTGACAACCTCCAGCCGCACTCTTCGAGCCATCGACCCATTGTTGAAAAGTGCTGCGGGCGATCTCTCATGCACCACTAGCGAGTTATTGTTTGTTGGTGTATTGAGGACTTTGTACTCAAAGTAGTCGACGTCAAAATCCCACGCAGATGACAATCGTGGATCTAGATTGAAATAATTGAGTTTGGGGACGTAGATAACTCCACCTTGTAAATCGGAAACGATAGTGCCAGTAGTCCGGATGCGCGTTCCAATTTGCTCGCGTGGCACGTTCCTGGTCGCATTCACTGTATTTTCTTCGGCTGTAGCGCTTTTGTTGAAGCCATTCAACTGGAACAAATTGCCATGGCGAGGGAGAACCGTCAGTTCGAACCGTGTCCTGGAGTTGAAAAATGGTGCTAGCGGATCCAACATACCAAGGTCCAATAGTTGAAGCGAGTCTTCATCCAGGTGAATAGTTGCGAGCGTATTGCCGCCTACAGTATTGATGGTTCCACTCGCCAAAACAAACTTGATGATACCAACATCGGAAAAGACACCAGGATCTCCATCAGATAATCTGTACCATAGTTCGTCAACCACTAAACCACCTCCATTCCGCTCAACATTTTCCTGCCCCCATCCGTGATAAATGTATACCAACGTGGTGGAATGCGTCGCAGTGTCGATTTCTGTGCTGTTTCGATAGACTCGAGCATATTCGAGCTCAAGGTCTTCTGCATAGCTCATCGTTTTACAACTTGCATTGCAATCGAACAACTTCCCAAATTTTGGCATTCGTACAATTTTCAACAATTGGTGGTTCGTAGAGGTGGTCGTCGCGTTCGTGAACGCAAAGCTTGATAAGAGCCCACTCGCATCACTAGCTTTTCCCTTTGCTGCTGAAGCTAGAGGGGTTCCATCATCGTCGTCCCCTTCCAGATTCAGAGTAAGAGGAACCCCAAATCTGACAGTCACTTCAAGCTCAGAGTTCCGAGGTCGCGGCGGGTCGTTCACAGCATCCACGAAAATGTCGATTCTTGCTTCCGTGCTCCGGTTCACAATTCGTCCTGCCAAGCTTTCAGCAACGCCAAATGTGACGGTAGCGTACGGTTGCAGTCTCCGAGAGAATGCGACAGGGTTCGGTAGCGGGAGGTTTTCATTGTTTTGGTCAGGTTCAGGTCGGAAAAATATGCAGCGCTGGTATTCCAGTGGAAGCTCTTGAAATGCGTCCGTGTTGTCTGCCGACACAATAGTTTGGTTCGGGAAAAGCAGCAACTGGCCGAATTCAGGCAATCCACGCAGCTCCAGACGCAAATCATCAAACACTCCAAGCAGCATCGTGATGTTGAGTAGAACAAGCGAGTCCTCTGGAATCCGCACTGTTTGCTGCTTGGATGGGAACTGGCGGGACGGTAACAGCAGTTGTCTTGTGACAGAATTCACCTGCTCCTCCGACACTACACGGCGATAAATCGCGAAGTGGAAAAGATCAAATGTCGCGCCACCTGCACCTTGATACAAAGCCGCTCTGGAGAATGCTTCACTTCCGTCGCTACTTTGGCCAGGTGATGCCGGGGAATCTCCACTTCGACGACTTTGCTCATACGATCGTCGCCCCACCACGGACTTGCTCGCTTTCTGCTGCACTAAGTGAACCAAGTAGTCGACGATCTGGTCGCCGTATTGCTCTTTGAAATCCTCGATCTTGCTTCGCAGATAAGCAAGCGGCGTGTCCTCGTTCAGTGGGGGGAAAGTGACCCCCAAAATGTGTAGCGAGAGTGAGTTGTCACCAAAAATCCGCATAGCCCTCGGCAGTCGTGGCCCGCTGATACTCATCAACTTGTGCTTAAGCACGGCACGCAGCCGTTCGGTAGCGTTCAAGCTGCTCGTGTTCCCCAGATATTGAAATTCACGAGCAGGAGCCAAACGTTTGCGTTTTCGTGGTGAAGTGACGTTGCGCGGACTGTTGCCTAGATACAACCGGTACCTGCCTTCAATAAGCTTGTTCAGCACCTGTGGGTTGGGTGGGTGTTGCTCGTCATGCACGACACAGTCGATCCTCTGCATCGTATCGACGTCCGTGTAGCTCATGTAAAAGTCTGTTTTCATGAGACCCCTTTCGCTCGATGGGTCTAGCGTGACGGTGATCTGAACGACTGGAGTGCGCTCCACCGGCTCAACAAGTGGCGGTAGCTGGCATGCAGCCGAAGTGTCCACGGAAAAGAGTCGCTGCTCGTAACAAGCTTCCACGCCCGCTTCACCCCCTTCCTCCAGCACTGGGACGAAGTAGATGAATGCTAGGACTTGGTGCTCGTTCAAATCCAGTCGAAAGCCCGGATCCACGCAGTTGTCGTACTCGTTGGCGATGGAGAAGAGCGTCATGCTCCGGTTGGTGCTCGCGCGACGTCGTATCACCATCTCAAATGTCACGCCCGATCCACTCACGGAGTCGTTCCTCACAGCCGCCATCGTGAAGAGCTCACGCGCCGAGACGGAGCTGATCGACGAAAGTTGAACGCGTTTAGTGTCGTTGCGTGGGTCCTCTGCCAGGTGAACTCCGAGCTGCCAGAACGAAGACGCCGCGTTCAAACTTGTCACGAGCTCGTTGTCGGGCTGAAGGGCATCAAACGGACACGCACCGCCGGGGACTTGGTTCGCGACGGTGCTGCTGCTGCCGATTCCTGGATCGTCGAAAGTGTAGAGACACATCGGGTGCCAGGCGGTGCGCTCACTTAGAAAGCTGGCAATGACAGCGTCTTGCTCGACTGTATAGCGCTCCGCTCCAATGCCGCCTCCAATGGAGAGCGTCACCAACACGACCAAGAGAATCATCGGCATCAGACTATCTTCTAGAACTGAGACCCCCCTGCTTCTTATTTCAACACAAGATAATACTCATTTTGCATGAACCCTTCAAGTTGAAGTGACCTGTTTCGAATCGAAGGCCCTTCAATAGGCAATCAATCCATCATCCGCGCGTCCGACCTGAGTTTGGGCCCAGCGTGTTCCGTTTCAGCGGAGTCTCTATCACGGACACGTTCGTCCACAGACTTTTGATCGCCGCACGATCCTTGAACGATCCCCAGACCCAAGCAATAACCGCCCCAAGCACTGCAGTACGGCGTGGGAGAGGGGGGGGGGGCTTGTCGCGGCAAAGCTCACAGCACAAGCAACTACGCTTGCTCACATACGAGGCTGATCCCATTCAGCCACCGTGAATAATAAACTCAAATAAACTCACTCTGCAGCTCAAACGTGTCAGGAACGCTTGACCACATCCACCGGTGGATGATCCACGGTCCTCTCGCTGCTCACAAACTCAGGTCGCACCGAGATGGCTTCGCGCGTAACGCGTAGTAACGACCGCTGTCTTCGATGTTGAAGTGCAGTTTGGAGCTCACGAGGGACGACAGGAGGTGAACCGTTGGATGGCAGGCGAGCAGACAAGTGAGCCCATCCTTGAAAGAACGACGACAGCGCTCTCTTCAGCCCCGTGGGCGATGCGGAGCCACGAATCTCGGGTCACGGCTTTCTTGGCGACAGAGACACCGGAGCCGGTCGGCCCGGAGCAGCCGTTAAACGCCCGTTCAGCACCGACATAAGTATTCGGCGACAGCCTTTTAATGCTCTAGATCTAACGATCTAACGGCGCGATCTTCGAACGCTGCTGCGAACTCTGACCTCGAGCAGTGGCTGGCATCGGTTGCAATGTCGTGCACGAAGTGGTGTCTGTATGATGCTGTTGGAGCCAACAGCTTCAGTCAGCCAGAGGTATCGTGCACCACCCCACCGTTACAACGCGCTTTTTCCACTGCGTTCGTGTGCCATCACCGCCATCGTTACATGAACTTGCGCTGCTGATTTCTACGTGAACGGTCCTTCCTGGAAACGAATGCCAGGCGCCGGATTCTACTTTTCCGTTTTGGTACGAGAGCTCTGGTTCACTTTCCGTTTTGCCCGCTTCCAGCCAAGATGCCACGCAAGCTCTCACTCACTCTCGGCTTCGGCGAGCGCGAGGAGTCCATCCTCGCCTACGCCGAAGACGACTTCGACGACTGGTGCGAGCAACCGAACAGCTCGACGTCGCGGTGGCGGAACTCGTGTCCGGATCAGAAGTCGACGGCCACCGCCAGTCGCTGGGGCTCGCGGCTCACGTCACTGTCGACTGGTCTACTCGGAGCCGGCACTGCTCTGACCACACGCGCCAAGCAACTTTGTGCTGGCGACTCAACGCACCGGGCCATCAACCAGCTACGCAGGTCCATGGTGGAGGTTTCGTCGTCTCGTTCGCTGAGGGGATCGACACCGACCCAGCACCGATTCAGCGAGTCCGATATCGACTGCTTCAAGGACGTTGAGACCCAACCCGAGGCTGAAAAGGCTGGCGATGAAGAATGCGCGCACGGCAAAAAGTGTCCTAAGTGCGCCTTGCCATCGCGTGGGGGGAAGCTGAAAAGGCTCGAAGCATCACGATCATGGACCCAAGGCTGCTCATAGAGAGATAGATGATGATGCGTAGTGAGTAGGCAAACATGTCAATAGAAGGAGAATGAACCACGTACTTATGCTCTCGGTGAGTACATAACAAACATGTCAATGAATAGAATGAGAATGAACCACGTACTTATGCTCTCGGTGTGTAAATTATTTTCGGTCGGTAAACACAGGGAATCAGCCTCGGTTTAGACCATCCTATGTCAGTAATCCGAGTAAAAATCGACCTAATCCCCTCGCGTGTTCATTGGTCCGCGCGACGGATGGATGGCTTGAGCTGCATCATACTCAATTGACCAGCCATGGCGGAGGAAGTGCTCAAGTGCGCGCGCTACGGCGACGAGGAGGAGCTCAAGACGCTGCTGAAGTCTGTGGAAGGAGAAGAGAGAGATGCGTTCGTGAACTTCGTGCAGCCGGAGACGCTCAACACGCCTCTGCACATGGGTGCGTCAGTGAACGAATGACCACTCTCCCACCCACCCAATTGGGTCACTTGAACTGACGTTGCAATGAATGTTGGGTGATTGGGTTTATTTCTTTGTATTACTGCAGCTTGCGCCAACGGATTCGTGGAGTGCGTCCGCGAACTGCTGAACAACGGGGCGCGTCACGTGCCCAATGCCAGCGGGAACCTGCCTCTGCGTACGTCATTTTGGCCCATTTTGTATAATGGTGGGTTATTTGATGCTTACTCGACGTGGGTTTTATTGATTTCGTGCAGACTGGGCTGTGCAGAACAGACACCGCGAGGTGGTGAAGCTGCTGGTGGACGGTGTGAAGGATCTTGACGTGCTGGCGCGCAACAGTTTCGGGCGTGGTTGTGTCACGGAGGCTTTCCAGTGCGAAGACACGGAGATCTGTACGTTTGGAGACTGGGTGGTTGAGTGGGTTTTATTGGTTGTGCTCACGGAAAATTATTTTTTGTGGCTGCAGTGGCTATGCTGCTGGAGCACAGCTCGGCATCGGAGGAGCGTCTGGCGGAGGGCACGGGCATGGGCAAGGACGCCATTAAGGAGGAGGTAGAGGAAGACGGGGACGAGACGGACAGCAATTCGCCAAAGGTTCTGCAGGAGACTGTGCTGGAATTCAACTTTGCCCCTGGACTGCCGATCCTGCGTGCCAGGGAGCTGGCGTTGGAGTGGAGCAAGGACGCGTTCGGCTCAACTGCTGAGGAGGACATCACGGGTGTGTCCATCTGGTCGGCAGCGCTCATCTTGAGTCGCTGGGTGATTGACCACCGCGACATCTTCGACGGCAAACAGGTGTGCGAGCTGGGCTCGGGCTGCGGTGTCAGCGGTCTCGCTGTTCACAAGTACACGAACGCGGCGCGCGTCGTGCTGTCCGATCTGTTTGCGCACACTATTCAAAACCTCGAGTACAACGTTGAACTGAACAAGCAATCCGCAGACAAGAAGGCTGAAGCGGACGTCGAGGAGAAGCAGGAGGCTCCTGTCCTCGACTGCTGCAGCAGATGTGGCGCTGTTCAGCGCTTCACTCCCGACAACCCGGAGGGCAAGCTGATGACGTGCGGTGGCTGCAGATCGGTCGCGTACTGCTCGCGTGAGTGCCAGAAGAAGGCGTGGAAGAAGCACAAGGCCGACTGTAAGACCATTCGTGCACAACGCGAGCAGGCGGAGGCTCTTAAGGAGAGTAAAGCGACTGAGGACGGAGTTGTCCAGGTCGAGGCTATTGACTGGGCTCAGCGCGAGACCTGGCCGATTAGCTGTGACGGCGACAAGTTTGACGTGCTCTTCGGCTCAGACCTCGTGTATCATCAGGAGATCGTGCCAGTGCTTGTCAACGTTGTGGACGGTATGTTGGCTGCCGAAGGTCGGTTCGTGCACGTTGCTTCCCAGGCTCGGCACTCGCTTGTGGAGTTCAAGGAAGCGATGGAGGCTCGTGGCTTCAGCTGCGATATTGACGAGGTCCCGGAGGACTACAAGACGAATCCGCTCGTAGGCAATGATGCGGTGGCTGAACTGTTCGCTCTGCACTTCAACGAGATGAGCGACGTGTACTGCATCTACACCTTTACTCGCACTAGCCAGCCTTAGATTATCTGGCACCTGTCTAATGGATCCATAACGTGTATCGCTCAGTTGCACTTGTTGTGTTTCTTTATACTATGGCGTCAGGAGAATGAGATCCTTCAGCGCTGGTAGGTTTTACTCTGCCAGCATCGCGGCGCTTTTTCTTGCTAAGAGTTCGCGGATTCGGCGGAGAGCGCGTGCTCGGCATGAGCGACAAAATCTTGTAAGCTTAGTTGCACCGACCGAACACCAACTCCCAGTTGCTGTGTATGCTGCCAGTTGAGTACGGACTGATCACTTTTCCGCCATGGAGGCGGCGATTCCTCGGATGACGATTGATCTGCACCTCCACCGAGGTCTAGCAACAGCAGCAAAAACACTATTCAGCTTCCAGATAAAAAATACCAGCACATACTCAATATTTTACCTGTGCTGTGGCAATGAGATAGATGTGCCATGTTGCGAGGATGCTCACAGCCAAGCCTGCGGCTCCCGACATCGCGAAGGCGAACTGGAGCGTGTTTGATGCAGAAATGTGAAGCGAACCCACTTGAGCGAGCACGAGCATCTACATGGTAGTTCGAATAATCAGTCTACAAGCAAGCCATACAAGGAAACAAGCCCTCGACTTGCTTTAGCGTATTGCTCGCGGCTCAGGTCCGTGTAAGCTGCCTTGTAGCTCATGTACGCTGCGTAGTAGCATCCCACCGCCAGCCAAACCAGAAACGTGAAGAAGTACTGCGCAGCAACATTGAAACAAATTAAGATACGCTGCCTCCGTGTCGTCTTCAACTGCCCCCAACTCTTCCTACCCGATAGTTGTCGCGTCCGATGCAGTTGTTGACCCACGGGCAGTGGTGATCCAAGTGAGCGATGCACCGGTCGCACACGGAGCAGTGGTGAGCTCGAGGCGGTCGGAAATGACGACACCTCCTGCAAAACGTGATACCATCCCCCGCGTTCGGGTAGCGGCCTCTCTGTCTTGCAACACTCTGCGGGTCCACAAGCTGCACCCGTGGCAACTGCACCCGACCGCCTCCTTTCTTCCCGTCTGGAGTCAACGCACTCGGTCGGATCCTCGGGAGCAGCTCCACCTCCGCACTCTCCTCTTCACTGCCACCGTCTCCCTGCTCCATGTCACTCTCCTCGTCTTCATCATCTTCTTCTTTTTCGTTGGCGTTCTCCGCTTCGACGTCCCAGAAATCCGCTTCGTCCTTCCACTTGGCCGTAATGACTCCCTGACAAAAGGAGGGTTAGAGTAGAGTGAGTAGAACGCATCAACCTCCTCCCCAGCATTGCAACTGCAATTGATACCGGGTCCGTGGCGATACACAGTGCGTAGTTAAAGTAGATGTTGAAGAGCAGCACCATCGCCACCACCAAGTGGCACATCAACTAAATAGCAGCAAACAAAACAATTCGGTAGAACCCAACACCCCCACCATTCTCCAAATTCTACCCTGTTCTACCTGCAATGTCGTGTCCGCCATAATGGGGATGATTGCGTGCATGAACACGCCCCCCACGAGGAACATCAGCGCTGCAAACGAGAAATTTGACAATGGGATATCGTTAATCAGAAGTAGAAGTTTGTAATTTGCTGCAAAGAGCGACGCGCACCCAAGCCGACGGCCACGCAGACGACCCCCGCATAGCGCATGAAGCAGCTGATGGCGCGCACGAACGCCACGGCGCACACGAAGCCCCACTGCATCGGGTCGCGCCACTGCGGCGGCACATGCAGCATCGCGACAAAAAATGACGATAGCAGTCTAACCTAAAATTGTGTTTCTCACATCGTATTTCGGTGGTCGACAATGGTACGTGTACTGGTATGTAACGTTACAGCTTTTTTGAAACTGCAACGCTAGACGTCCACCATAGATGTGGATTGATTTTTTAAAATAACTTACTTAAAATTATTTATCGGGCACTAGCGTCCATGTTCTTGTAGTTGGTGGCGGTGGGGGAGCTGAGGTCCGAGATGTTGAGGTTGAGATGGCCATTGCCAGTTGTGGCGGTCACCGAGTCGGTGGTCGCGTTGCTGCTGCGTTTGTAGTGCGCCTGCCACTCGGCCGGCAGGTGAGCTTGGTAGTTGCGTCCGACGCTACCGGAACGGGAGGCACCACAGGTTCCTAGTCGCCGGGCGATGCGGAAGCACAGGAACACGGCAGATCCGAGGAAGCGCACGACGTTGAAGACGGCCACGACGTACGAGATGAACTTGAGGTAGCACGAGCTCGACACGAAGCTGGTCATGCAGTGCATCCACACGGCGTTCGTCACCAGCCAAAACAGCAGCAGCGACGACCGGAACGCCCGGAAGCTGTTGTCCACGTCCTCCTTTTCCTGGGCCGCCCGCTGCTTTTCGGCCTCGAGGCGCTTTTGCTGCGCTACGATTTCCTTCAGGTTACCAGTTCCCTGGGGCACTTTGGCTGCTCCGTGGCCTGCTGTCTCCAACCCCTTCGTGCCCCAGCTAAGGTCGTGCAGATTGCTGTAAGCGTAGATGCCCAGGATGTTCTGCAGCGACACACAACGAGAATAAACTTTCAGTGACGTACGACAAGATCCGCAACACGATTCAGACGTACCACAAACGTAGGCAGCATGAAGTAGTACTGGAGCGTGCTGAGCAGCACAGAGAACTCGCCGTGGATGAAGGCTGAAGCGAAGACGAGACCGATCGCCGTGACGACACCCCCCACCAACTCGAAGTTCGAGACACTGCACGAAGCGAGGTCGTCCCGCGGGTCAGTGACGCTTACGTCTTCAACCAGACCGTAGATGGAGATAACCGAGACCACGAGCATGACGAGCCCCATAAATATGTAGCTGAAGGAGTAGAAGGCTGCGGTGCGCTTCTCGGGGCGATTACCGAGTGCAAACACCACGATCCCACCCACGATGGCCAGGTAAATGCCCAGCACGATAGCCAACAACGCGGGATACTTGCTGTACAGCGTCAGCGTCAGCACGTAGTAGAACGTGAGGAAGAGGTTGCTCAGCAAGAACCAGCTCAACACACTCTGCACGCTCAGATAGATAAACTGCAGCGTGAGGACGACCTTGCGCGACAAACTGTGGCCGCTCTCCTTCCAGACACGACTGAAGTTGCTGATTGCAAACAACCCAGCAAAGAAGCTGCCGTTGAGCCATCGTCGTCGCTGCTTGATCAAGTCGACTAACGTTTCGGGGACATCGGTACGTGCAATGGCGTCTTTCACGTAGTGCATTGTCCAGTTCCGACCACGCCGCGCCAACAACTCGAAGCACAAAATACGGTCTTCTGCTAGGTACATGTTGCCCTTGAACGGTCCCAGGTCCCTTGTCGACGTCGTGAGACTCTTGAAGTACTCAGGCAACGGACCCGCTCCCTTTTCAGCTCGGATGGCCTCGTATCGATAGGCTGAAAACGCACCAGGTAGTACGCTGATGAAGCCCAGCACCGACTCGATAGATTTATCCATGAGATTGGAGATCTTGTACTCAAAGTGCTGCGCCGCGATGACCGGATTGAAGTAGTTCGGGTGGTATACCGCGATCTCGCCAGCGACACCACCGATCTGCGGGTTGCGGTCCATGCTGCGAATGAGCTTGAAAATTGAGCTTGGACCAGGGATCGTCCCGACGTCTACAAGCACCGTGTACGTGGGCAGTAGCTGCTCCGAGAAGGCGTTGAAGAACCACAGATGGGAGTTGAGCTTGCCCGCGTTCTTCTCCTTGAGCGCGTACAGGAGTTGAATCGGCGGGTAGAACGACTCGAAGTTGTCGTCGCGCACGAGCTGCACCGTAGCCTCGAACAAGTGCAGCTGCACATCGACGCCCACGCTCGTGACCGTCATGATCTCCTCGTCGAACGCGCCCAGCCCAGTCAAGAAATCCAAGCAGGACGCGCTGGCCTTCGTCCGTCCGTCAGACACCACAGCAACAGCGACATTCTCCCACGCCCGATCGCCCCACTGTTCTGCCATGAACTCCAAGTTCTTTGCAATGCCCGTGAGCGTCCCCTGTAGTTCGCTGCCTTGTTCATTGTACATGGTTATGGTGACAAACACCCGAATCTTCTTGCCCGCCTCCTCGACGCGCAGTTGAAAGCCATCGTCTGAGAACTTCACGGGGTCCTTCGTCGACACGGCGGTGTACCGCATGTGTGTGAACTCGGGTGCCTGACTGAGCGTGGGGCTGCGTCCGTGCCACGCTTCCTGCACTCGTGGCACCTGCGTCCTCTGGATCTGCAGCTGGGGCGGCAGCGCCGCTTTGCGAGCACTCTCCTGCACTGAATAGTACCATTCGTCCAGCTCCTCCGCGCGCTTCATGACCTCATTGGCCTTCTCTCGAATGCCCTGCTTCAAGAGCGGGTCCGGTTCATTCCTACCCACGGAGATGAGCACGTCGCCCGCGTCCGTGTAGAGCTCAATGGCCTGCAACGGGTGACCGCCGCGCTCCGCCTCCGCTGCCAATTGGATGAGGCGGAAGGCCGCCTCGTACGTCTCCTCTACTGCCGGGTACGAGAGCTGCCTCTCGATGGGCTGGTCGTCCACGTACGAGTGGCGCGTGGGTCTCGTGTCCCGCCAGAAGTTGGTGTTATCCTCCTCTGTGCTGCTGCTGGCGGAGCCTCCCGGCGTCGACTGCAGGTCCTCGAGCTCGTCCAGCTGGAATGTGTCGCCCCAGTCTCGAACTGGTTCTAGACGCTGCGGTGGCGACTGTCGGAGTGACTGCAGACGCGCGTGCAGGTCCTCAGTGCTGCGTCCGCTGCTCATGACAATGCGTTGATGTGCGCTGGACTCGGCGAATTGACAAGTGAGACCAACGGGATTGGCTGCAGAAAGGATGTCGGGGGATTGACGCGCATGAACTGGACACTGAAGGACGACGAGATGGACGTGGTCAAGCAGACTGAACGACCAAGACTGAGGCTGGTGTGGCAGTGACCAATGCACTACAAGTCATCGGCCTGTACTACTGCTGCAGTTGAAGTGGTTCAAATCCCCGCTGAAAGCTCGCGGCGCGGCGCGTAGTGAAATTCAATCGAGGAGCGCAAAGCACAAGTGGGTACACCTCCGTAGGACACGTTGTGGGTATGACGCGAGAGCTCTAGGCCATGGCACTTCCGTGCAGTGCAGCGAGGGCTTATAGGAGACTACATGTAACTTCGACGTACAGACTGTAGACGAACGGGTCCATTTTAATCGAATGGTTGCAGTCGACTACATGTAGCTAAACGCACTGGTCTACAGCGAGGATTTGTTCTCGAGCGTCGGGTAGTCGGTGTAGCCAAGCGAGAGCGGGCCGCTCGCCGGCATGTAGAACGTCTTGCGGTCCCAGGGGTTCAACGGCGCGCCGACTTCGAGGCGGTGCACGAAGTCCGGGTTGGAGATGAACGGCCGCCCGTATGCCACGCAGTCCGCTGCGCCGCTCTCCGTGACCTTGATGCCCTCCGCGCGGTCGAATCCAGACGACGTCATGAGGACGCCGTTGTAGCGCGAGCGGCAGAACGGGGTCGTGCCGTCCTTGGGCACGCGCGGTCCCGTGAAGTGGAAACCTCGCGGCTCCACGATGTGCACGTAGGCCAAGTCCCGCGCGTTGAGCTTGTCCAGGACGTAGCCGTACGTCTCCTCCGGGGTGGAGTCCGTGCAGCCGAAGGTGACGCCAAACGGCGACAAGCGGATAGCCACCTGACTCGAGTCCAGACTCGACAGCACGGCGTCAAGCGCCTCGAGCATCAGTCTGGCGCGGTTCTCAATGCTGCCGCCGTACTCGTCCGTGCGGTTGTTCACACTGTCACACAGGAACTGCTCGAGCAGGTAGCCGTTGGCGCCGTGCAGCTCCACGCCGTCGAAGCCCGCCTCAATGGCGTACTCCGCCGCGCGCTTGTAGTCGGCCACAATGGTCGGGATCTCGTGGGTCTCCAGTGCGCGCGGGACGCTGTACGCGCGCCTCTCGCCATCACGCGTGATAGGAGACGACAAGCCGTCGTCGAGCTGAATCGAAGACGACGACACGGGCTGCTCCCCGTTCGGCTGATTGAGACTGTGGCCGACACGGCCGGAGTGCCAGAGCTGCACGAAGATCTTGCCCTGCTTGGCGTGCACAGCTTCCGTCACCTTCTTCCAGCCCTGCACCTGCTCCCACGTGTACAGTCCAGGTGATCCGTAGTAGCCGCGAGCCGTGGGGCTGATGTTGGTCGCTTCGGCGATGATGAGGCCGCCGGGAGTGGTGCGCTGCGCGTAGTACTCAGTCACAAGGTCCGTCGGGACGCCGTGCTCCCCCGTGCGGAGACGCGTGAGCGGCGCCATGATCACGCGGTGCTGCAATTGCACGCGGTTCTTCTTGCCGCCGAGCGTCAGAGGGGAGAAGAGCTTGAGCATCTTGGACGCCATCGTTCGAGTGAAGTGAAGTGCGGGCACTTGTGCAGGATGCGGCTACTTGGATAATGAGGGCGAGGTCGATGCGCATCGGCGAGCGAAGACAGCAGTGCAGTGAGAGAGCCTGGTGTCATCAACTCATCGAATGCAGTGCCAGGACTTGGAACGAATTGATGCCACGAGACTGCTAAAGTTACGGCGGACTCGACGCACAGAGCAGATCAGAGTGGGATGTCATCGCCTGGTTCAAGGCCTGAATCAGGCCGCCACGTACTTGAGCCCTTCAAATGTAGCCATGCCGGATGCTACTCAGTAACTTTACGCCAATCATAAACTGCAGGACGATCGTGTGGCGCGGGATGTGGACTGTGCGCATGCAGACTGCCGGCCGCTGCGCGCACGGGCGCTCCGTGTTTTCGCCTGCAACAGCTCGCAGAGGGGCTGCACTTACTGTGCTGTCGAAGCACGCGTCGGAATCGGCTCGCGTATTCTCTGCCTCGCCGTCAAATGGCAGCGAAGCGTTCCCCAACACGGCCATCCACCCTTCCGCGAAGGTTTGACGGCTCCCACTCGTCTGCAGCAGTTATCACAATGGGGTTAGACTCACTAACCTGTGCCTTTCATGTATGTGTGGGTTGCGATGCTGTGGTAGATCGGCAAAGGCTGTCGCATTGGCGCGTTCACCACCATCGGGGAGGACGTGGTCATCGGCGACGACACGACTATTGGTGCCAACGTGACGCTGCAGAACTGCACCATTGGCAGTAAAGTGGTGCTTCACCCGGGCGTTCGTGTCGGCCAGGACGGCTTCGGGTTCATGCTGGACGCCAGTGGTGAGCACACCAAGAAGCCTCAGGAGCTGAGGGTTGAGATCCACGACCACGTCGAGATCGGGTGCGTAGGGTGACGCTGACGCTGGTGGTTGACTGAGGGCGGAGGGAGTAACATGAGTGGGTCTGCTGCTGTGGTCGTTTGTAGTGCGAACTGCTCGATTGATCGCGGGAGCTGGCGCAACACGGTGATCGGCAAAGGCTGCAAGCTCGACAACCTGGTCAGCATAAAATGCCGCGTGATACGTGCTTAGTGCTGTTCCTAACGGTGTCTTGATGCGCAGATTCAAATAGGTCACAATGTGCAGCTCGGAGCAGGCTGCGTCATTGCGGCTCAAACGGGCATCGCTGGCAGCACCACGCTGGGGAACAGCGTTTACATTGGCGGACAGGTTGGCGTGGCGCAACATCTGAAGATTGGCGACAACGTTCGTATCGCTGCGAAGAGCGGCGTCATGAACCACCTCGAGTCGAACGCCACCTATGGTACGGTGGATATCGTGCATGGTTACTTAGAACACAGGGACTGACTGTTGCTGTGCTACAGGCGGAAGTCCGGCCGTTCCTATCATGGAGTATCGCCGGCAAATGGCCTACATGAGGCGGCTCGGCAAGAAGCCTGTGGACTGAGACAAATACAAACTGTGGTTGGAAGTCAGTCTATTGAAAAGTAAGACATCCTTGGCGTTGTAAAACAAACTGCTTCTTTCATGGATAAGTTAAAACAAATGCTTGCGCTAATATGGTGCAAGAGGGTTGGTAGTTGCAGCGAGCCTAAGCCCAAGAACTACTCCCCCTTCGTCTCGCTTCCCCGCCTTTGGGTTGTTGTGAGCCTATCGTCGAGTGTTTCCCTGGATGTTGGAATTGTACTTCGCCATCAAATACGTCGCTTCAGCTGCCATGTTGATCTGCATGAGTCGCTCCATGAGGTTTTCTTGGTCACTTGAGCCATTTGACGAGGCCGTCGTGCCAGTAGAGCCCGCGAGTCCACATTCGTTGGTGCGGAACGAGTTGATGTACTTCAGCTTGTCCTTCTCGAACACGTCAACCGGCTCGGGCTCAATTGACGGATCGCTACTGGGGATGGAATTTCGGTTGATCTCGACCACGTCACCTTCGTCAACGTCGTAGATGTTGATGAGTTGTCGTTGACCCCGATTGCTGTGGCTTGTGACTTGCATATCTTCTTCATCCGATGACTCTTCACTCATATCGCTGTCATCACTTATAAAACCGTGGCCGCGGTAGGTATCGTTCCCTTCGACATCGTACGTGCTGTCAATGGACTGGTTACCCGTGTACGTATTACCGTTGTAAGATTGACCGGCCGGGAGGGCCACAACTGGCATACGGCTGCTCGTGTAGGCCCTGGGAGCTGCATTGCGACGCAGTGTATCGCTCTCAGAGCGCTGGAGCTTGAACGGACTTGCCGCCGCGCGATTTTCGACTGACCGACCTGATGGCCGGCTGTGTGTGGGCTGGAAAACTCTCATACTTTGAGCACCGGTTGAGCTGCTGAGGTTGTCGTCAATGGAGTTAGAACCATTCATCGAAGACAGGCTGTAAACATACATCGACGGATCCGACGAGGCCGTAGCACGGGCACTGTAATAGCTGCTAGCGCTGCTGCGTGGGCTTAACGGGCGACCTCCTCGAGCCCTGAACGGTGGCATTGTAGCCGACCCCACCTGGTCGTGCGATAACACACGGTGACGCTGCGCTGGGGTGGGGTCAGATGACGACGACATCATTGACAGACCCGGTCGTCCCGTCGACGGAGCGCGCGCGTAGCGTGGCGACCCGGAGCGGTTCGATCCTGACCTCCCAGACGAATCCTCCGAGTGGAAACTCACGCGCGTGGCACCGCGGCCATAGAGCTTCTCCTTTGCGTCGTTCAAACACGGCTTGCAGAAGAAGTAGCTGCACGGGAAGTTGCCCGTGTTGCGCGACGGGTAGATGAGCTTGGTCATCCGACAGCGATCGCACACGTTCTTGCCGCAGATCTTGCAGTTCTGGTTGCTTTTCAACATCTTGAGCTTCGAGTCGCAGATGTCACACGTTTTGCTCCTGTCAAAGGTGTCAGCCAAACCTCATTAACACACCACCAACACACACACACATGACAACACCCACGTACTGCGTGCTGGTGACGAACATCTCCTTGCCGCTCACGAGCTTCGACAGGCGCTTGGCCTTGGCACAATCCAATGCGCTGGCGATGCCGAGCCAGAGCTCGGCCATGATGGCGTCTGCACTCCAGGCTCTGGACTTGCCTCCGACTGCATGCTGCCCCTGCATGTAGACGGCCACGAGGTTGTTCGGCAGCGGGCGGAAGACGTAGCACACGGCGGCGGTGGACCTCGTGAGCCCCTGCTGCTCGAACGGGGGACACTCGTCCACCCTAACTGACTGCATGACGAGGAAGCCCACGTCGTCCCCATTGGCGTCTTGCGTGCGTCCGAGCTCCTCGTGCCAGCACAGGTCCCTCTTGTGCACGAGCTTGCCCGCGGGGGCGCAGGCCAACCACTTGAGCCCCGCAAAGCGGTACGCGAAGCCCGTGTCGTCCTCACTGTGCGGGTCCTCGTCCAGCACGTGCAACACGGCCGCGTCCAGGAAGTCGCCGTGCATGATGGCGCGCTGGGTCTTGAGCGCGTCGCTGGACGCGGCGTAGAGGCCCAGCAGCACGTCCTCCAGGCTGCCGGTCAGCTGGCCCAGCGCATTCACCCGCACGGCGTTGCCCTTGACGAAGCCGCGCTCGCGGTAGAGCTGCAGGCCGCTGCGGTCGCCGATGAGCTTCCACTGGTCCGGCCGCTGGCTCGGGTGGAAGCGCGTCACGGGCGACTCGGCCGCCAGCGTCTGGGCCAATAGGCGCGACGCCGAGAGCTGCAGGTCCAGCGCCAGCTGCGCGGACGGAGTTAGCTCCGGGAAGAAGTCGTCAGGGAACGGCAGCTTCACCTCCTTCAGCACGCGGCTCAACATGGCGACACAACCTGCGTGAGGTGGAGGATATCGGAGACTGAGCGTGGCGCACTTCCTGCGAAACAAGGTTTCTACAATCCCGCTGAAGGTGGTGAACGGATGTGGGAGGGTATGGGATGTTGGATGACATGGGAAAAGGGTTTTATATGAGTGTGTAGGGATTTGGGGTATGGAGTGTGAGAGGTGGCGAGTGGTGAAACGAGGCGTGCAAATCGCCGCTTTGACTCGGCGATCTTTCGAGTGGCTGCACTTCCATCGAGCGTCTTCACACTTGCTGCTGCGCTTTTTCCAGTTCGCTCTGGATGGATCACCTCGGATCCACGTCAGTCACTTATTTATCATGGACAGCAGCACCACCGGAGTCTGCGTGCTCGGCCGCCGGAGAGGGATGAAAGGCGAGGTGGTCATTTTGGGAAGACGCACGCCTGGCGCACGTCATCCTGCAGGTGATTGTCATGTTACGTTTGGTCGATGAGAGGCAACGGTTGAAATCGGGATGTGGTGACTGAGAGAGCATCGCCGGCGTGTGTGCGCCCCTGGACACCATCGCGGGACCGCACAATGTGCGGCACATCCAGCATGATGCTGGCAGCATCTACCAATGGACCATTGGATGGTAGACTACCATCGAGGGAAGCGGCCCGCACGGGATTCCGGTCTGACTGGCGTGCGGGGCGGCTCCGGCACTCCCGGTTCGTATTATAGTGCGTGCGGGACAAGACTCTTGTCACAAGATCCGCCGCAACTTGACCAGCTGAACTTCAGCCTGAAGTGATCCCTTCAAGAACCTAAAGGTCAGCGACAGACTCCACAGCCTTTTCACTCACCTCAATGACTCCACAGCCTTTTCACTCACTCAATCCAATTCGTACTTAATTGTTAGCATACAATACTTCCTGCATACGTCAAGCAGCAGCTTGAAGCTCGCATCAGAATCGGACCCGACGACACCGCGCAGGATGGAGACGCTCGCACACGGGATCGCCGGCAGTGCAGTGCGTGTCACTCTCTCCGTCTTCTCGACGTGCCTACCTGCCTGACGACTTGCGTGTTGTACATGTATTGACTGCAGGGCGGCATGCTGGCCATGGCTATGCTGTACCCGCTGGACCAGATCAAGACCATCATGCAAGGCACGCACCCGGAGACGGACTGAGGACTGCAGTACAGTACCGGTAACTGACGGTGGATTGTTGTCTGCAATGGGCAGTGGAGGCCAACGCGCTGGAGGAGGAGCCAGAGCAGGAGCAGGACAAGAAGGTGGAGGCCAAGCCGCCCAAGAGCTTCTGGACACAGGCGCTGCTGATCCTCCGGAAGAAGAAGTGGCAGGTGTATCAGGGCCACGTGTCCACGCAGGTCGCGCTCGGCGGGTCGAACTTCATTTACTTCTTCTGGTGCGTTCGGGGGCTGCTCTTCGTGGGGATTGTGGCTTGGACCTGACGCTTGTGGTGCAGTTACAATGGACTCAAGACGCAGCTCTTGAAGCGGCTGCAGCAGCAAAACCGACAGATGAGCGGCATTATCACACCCATGCAGAACCTCGTGCTGTCCTGCCTCGCCGGCGTCATCAACGTCTACATTTGTGCGCCTTTGTGGGTTGCCAATATGCGCCTCAAGTCGAAGGACGCCGCCAAGTACTCGGGTGTCGTTGGTGCGTGGGGTTTCGTTGCCATTTTTGCTTGGTGTCTTAGCTCTCCTTTCTAACGGTGAGGTCTACGATGCAGACTGTCTGCGGAAGGTCACTGTAAGCGAAGGATTCCTGTCGCTGTGGAACGGCACGCTGGCGTCGCTGGTCCTCGTGTCCAACCCGGTGATCCACTACGTCAGCTACGAGCGCATGAAGATTGCGCTTCAAAAGAAGCGCCACGCCGCTGGGCCCGCAGGAGCTGCTCTGTCTGCCTTGGACATCTTCGTGCTCGGAGCGTTGGCCAAGTCGTTCACGACCGTCGTCACGTACCCGCTGCAGGTCGCGCAGTCGCTCATGCGAGTGCAGCAGAAGACACTCGACACGCAGCAAAGTCGCCCCGCTCGGTCGACAAGTTTGACCGGCTGCCTCGCCCGAATTTACGCCGACAGAGGCGCGGCCGGCTACTTCGCCGGCCTGCAGGCCAAGCTGCTACAAACCGTGCTGACCGCCGCGATCTCCCTGGTCACGTACGAGAAACTGCTGGCGCTGATCTTACTCATGATGCGGCAGCCGGCGAAACCAATCGCCCAGAAGGCAGCAGCGTAGAAAGCGGTGGACGCATCCAGTCATGTGTGCCGTGAAATTTTGCAATGGAGAAGCTGCTACATGTACTGAACAGTGGCGTTATGTGCGGCGTCGTGCCTGCCACCAGCATTCTTCGGTCTCGCTTGACATCTTGCCGCGCGCGCGCGTTGCGGTGTGGCAACCCGCGACGTTGAAAGAGGTCGCCCCACTTTCAGTGTTCGTGTTGCAGTTGTGCTCACATGCACCAGCTGTGCTTTCGTTCACGATAACATCGTGTTCACCAAGCATGTTTACCACGAAATGTCTTAGTCAGGCAGACGTCCAAGACACAAACTACACCAAGGTACGGTACCGGTAGCGGAGCCCAGCAACTTCCACATGAACTGGAAGTACATGTACCTCGTGATCACCAAACTGTCGGTTATGGAGGCGGTGATGTCTAGAAATGAACAATGAACACAAGAACTCCTCCCTCCCCGAAATGCCCCCAGTTACTCCCCGAAATGCCTGCACGGGGTCGTTCCATCGAGGCGTGTTCACGGCCAACGCCCCATTTCTGACGGATCCAGCGGTGCAAAGCCTTCGTCTCGCCAGAAGCATCGAGCGCGGGCACCAAAGTCACGATGGGGGCAGCGCCTCCGAATGCATGTGCAGTAAATAGCCACCTACTACATGGCGATAGGTCACAGGAACTTGTGATCATTCTCCTGCTGCAAGTCGTGGAGGGCAGCCCTCGGGCCAGCCACGCGCTGCCCTCCATTAGCTCGCCGCGCGCTCTGCGGGCCCGCAGCGCCCGACGTGTGGACGCGAAAGAAGTAGCCGGAAGAGCCGACAATGTTGCCACGTTGCGCTCAAGGGTAGGACCTTCCATCTGCACGTGTTGCAGATGTTCCCTATGTCAGCAGATTACGACGGCTCTCCACCGCCTGACGCCGCACGCCATACGCCGCCGCCCAGTGCGCATTCCGCCACAGGCAGACGCAACCGCAGACTCTGAACGCATGAAGGCGCTGGCGCATCGGCTGCGCGGTCGCCGCGCGAGCAGGAGGGGCGACGACGGCCCGGACGACGTCGAGCGCAGCCTACGCGTCGACGAGGCTGACCAGGACGAGCGCGCGCGCAGGCGGGACGACGCGGCGGCGCCGGTCCGCCACGACGACTACCGGAAGGCGGACAGGGGCCTCAGCAGCAAGACCGGCAGCCTCAACGCGCTCGCGGCCTCCGCGCAGCAAGCGGACGCGCAGCTCAAGGTCCTGCCGCAGGGCCGCGCTGCCAGCGCGTCCAACGTGACCAAGGCGGAGACGCAGCAGAAGCCGCTGGCGAGGGCGCACTCCAACTCCCGCGTCACGAGCTCCACGGCAGCGGCCGCGGCCGCGCTGAGGCCCAACAACCGCCACCAGAGCCACCACCACAGCAGCGACGAGCGGGCCATCTGCTCGTCCTCCAGCAGCAGCAGCAGCGCCGGCCGACGCACGCGCTCGAGACGCGGAGGCTCCATGAGCTCAAACGCGAGCTTCCTGTCGGTCAGCAACCAGCGGCCCGAGGCGGCCGTGGACGTCCGACACAGCGGCTACCTGTTCATCAAGCGCGGGCTGCTCAAGGTGGCGGACAAGCGCTTCTACTTCGTGGCGCGCCGCAGCCCCGAGCTCTACTCCTGCAAGGACGAGACGTCCTTCAGTCTGTGGCTGGCCTCAGGCCACGCGCTGGACCCGCACGGAGGCAACTCACTCGCCAAGGCGAGCGGCCTGAGTCCGGTGCTGGTGGGCGCCGTGCTGCGAGCCGACGTGTCGTCCGAGGACGGCGGCGGCCACTCGGACAGGATGTTCTCGGTCGTAGTGGGCTCCGCGTCCAAGTGCATCACGCTGCGCCTCGGAGCGGAGAGCGGAGAGAAGGCGGCACAGTGGCTCGAGGCCCTGCGCGAGGTGCAGGTGACCAAGCGCCATGAAGCCTCTCGACAGCCTGGCAAACTGGCCTCGGCGTCGAACCAGCGGCTGCTGCTGCCGCTCAACGAGCACGACGCGCTGCGTGCGGCGGACTCCATTGGCAGCTCAAGTAACGAGCAAGGGCATCAGAGCGGAGCTAGCAATGGAGACGTGGTGCTGCTCTTCGACGAGACCAGTGAGCCCGTGCCAACGAAACCTGCACAGGCCAAGCTGCCTCGTGTGTATGCAGGCGGGAAGCTGCAGAGCAAGCCTCGGGTGACGGAAGAGGACGAGGCCACGGCGGTGTCCACGCCCACCTCGCACACTGGGAGCTCGCCCACGTCAGCGTCAGCGTCGACTCCAGTGGCTGCTCAGTCACGTTCGTCTTCGCGGCTGAATCGGATGGACTCGTGCTCGTCCACTGCCTCGGGCCAGTCGCAGGGAAGCAACCCGGGGAACGTGCTGCTGTTTGTTCCTGTGGCAGGGTCCGCGCTCACCGCCTCGGCGTCCAGGATGGCGAAGGCGCAGCAGGAACTCGATGCTCTGGTAGCAAAAGGCGCCAAGCTGCCGTCGCGTGTCAACAAGGAACCAGCGAACGGAGAAGCCATTCAATGGCGCTACGGCGCTCCGGAGTACGTGCTCACGGACTTGGCGTACGTTAAGGGCCGCACGCGCGAGCCAGACGCCACGCCTCTCGCTTCGTACGTGGAGGAGTGTTGCCAGACGTTCATCATGGAGGCCACCCACAAGACGCGCTACGATCAGTGGCACAGTGTGCGCCACGACAGCTTTTACTTGCAGGTGAACGATGGAGTGCAAGTACCCGGCTCGTCGATCCTCGAAAACGACATGTTGGGGTTGCTGTATCTCGGTGGCATGGAGGCGAGTTCAGGTGCAGACCAGGGAGACAGCGACGAAGGACAAGACCCGCGCGCGGAGCTGGCCGAAGCCTTCCCGGACGGCTTCCCCATGGAAGTGCTGGATGTGTTCACGCAGCCGCCGCAATGCTACTTTTCGTGGCGTCATTGGGGTCCGTTCACGGGCAAGTTCCGAGGTGTGAAGGGCGATGGGTCGAAGGTGGAAGTGCGGGGCTTTGGCGAAATGACGGTGGATGCAAGCCGCATGCGAAGCCTTCGCCTCTTCTTCAAAGACAAGGACCTGATCGCTGGTCTTCGGCAGGTCACCGACCGCGTTACGCGAGCTCGACGAGATACTGCCACGATTTCGTCCATGAACGGAGTTCCTGTACGGACAGCACGAGCCACATCTGCTGCGGTGGCGCCGGTTACCCGCAAAGGATCAGTGCCGACTTCAAGAACCAGCGAGATCATCGAGGGCCTCGCCAACTTCACAATCGAGGCACAGGAACACCAGAGAAAGCAGTCGCGGTAACGCGGGTGGGTTGTATGCAAACACCTGCACTGATCCCTCTTCGTCCGCTACCAAGTGTTTGTTGTGAAATGTAGTACGATAGTGGTGACTATTTAGTGAATGAAGACGTATCAAGATGCAGCAGTGTGCCCGAGTTCCTGTTTCTAACCTTTTGTTGTTCTCGAAATATAGCAAGGCGGTTGTTGGCTCGGCGTTTTGGGGACGACTGCACAAAAGTTACGGGGCCTACGTGTTAGTTCCTACGACATGGAGGTGGAGAGCACCCACGTGCATGTTCGTCCTGATGGCAAAAAGCTGATTGACGTCACGCTGCGGCGTTCGGGGATGTCTCCTCAGCAGGTTCATTGACTACTTATGCGTTGATGTCGATGCTGAAGCCGTGACTTAAACGTGTTGTGATTCTGTGTGTAGGCCCCGTTAGTCGTCCCTAGTTTCGATGACGAAGACGACAGCAGCTCCGACTCGGATGACGAAGAACCAGCGATCAAGTCCACAGCATCGCTGAACAAGAGGTACTATAGCATTCCCAGCAACAACAACGACGAGGACGATCATGGCGAGGCTTCAGTTCGTTGTGACAAAGCAAACCAAGGCGAAACCTTTCAGGGCGAAGTGCAATGGGACCGGGTGCAGGAGCTTCAGGACCTCACGAATGCCAACGCGACGTTGACTTCTGAAGCACGAGACCTTCGCCAACAGGTCAAAACGTACGTTTGAGGGATCAATTGCAACGTTGGTGGTGCTTCGTGTCTGCTGAGCTTGTTGTTTTGATTTCCCGATGTCTAGACTGCAGATTCAGTTGGAGGCACAGGCCCCAGTTCCAGGACTGGATGTTGACGCAGTTCAGGACATTCTGCTGGAGAAGGACAACATGGAGCATGTAAGCATCGTAATAGCGACTTATTTCACTTTATTCAGCAGTTCTGCGGCTAATTGGCACTCGTTGAATTGGTTCACAGGACGTTCGCGACGTGAAAATTGTGCATCAGGCGAAGTCGCTTCGTACACTAAAACGCTCGTTGCAGCGCGAGAAACAGATAGCTGCGGATGCAGTCAAGCAGTGTAAAGCCTTTGAGGCTACCAACAAGAAGCTCGAAGATGAAGTGGACATGCTCAAGCTAAAGCTTCAACGGTTCCAGGCTCGAGCCGCTGCTGACAAAGTGAACGCAAATGGCTATGGAGGTGCTCAAGGTGCTAATCGGCAGCTGGAGCCCGAAGATCAAACGTCCACTACTGACGCTGGAAGTGATTCCGGGGCCTTGAAGAAACTGTGCGAGGAATTGAAGTCGAAGAACACTGCACTGCAGCTGGAGCTCAAAAAGACTCAGCGCGCCTTAGTCCGGGAAGTTGGCGACGAAGTTCCACTTGAAGACATTGTCGGCAATACGGACAGCACTGCAAGCGGAGCGAGCCGCCGAGGCCGTTCTCAGCACATTATTATGTTGAAAGCCAAGGTGAAGAAGCTGCAGGCTCAGCTTGCCACAGTGAAGCCCGGTACTACTTCGATGCCCTCTCAAGACCCGGCTGATTCAACGACGGTGTTGGACGTAGATCAGCGTGCACAACAAGATCTGTCGGGCCAGCATATCCAGCGACAAAAGCTACTGGACCAACTTACGAGTCAGCGTGATGACCTACAGGAGCGAGTTCATCGCTTAACTCGGAAGTTCGATGCTCTGAAAGCGCGAGCGCAGATCCTCGACAGAGAGAAGCAGGAGACGCGCAATAAGTTTCAAGTTCTGGTGGAAAAGTCTCGCACTGACGATGCCTTGGTGGACGCGTTACAGCGTCAGCTTGAGACGTGGAAAGCCAAGCTGCACGAGGCGAGGCGTGCACGGACCGCGGACGGAGTGAAATACAGTGCTAACCCAGACGAACGCGCTGAGCTGGAGCGACTTCGCAAAATTGTCGCTGAGCACAAAAGCCGAGGTGGTGACCGGACGGTGCAGTCGAACACGCTGATGCCTCTACCGAGTGAGGCTTCGCAGTACCGCGCGATAGCCGTACGCTGTGTCCTCAAAATTTAGCCGCTAACACTGATGCCAAGACTCACCGCAATGTTGCCTTGTGCTATGAGTGACAGGCGGAGAAGGAGCGCTTAGCAGAGGTAGTCCGCGGATTGAAAGCCCAACTCGAAGAAAAGGACAAGCAGTTGCGAAGCGTGCAGGGTGAATTCCCGATAGCGGTGCAGTATTTGACGCAACCGACTCCGCCGTCACCTTCGCTACCCCCGATCGGAGACGAAAGCGGATCACGTATTCCAGTGAGTCAAACACGCTGGCAGACGGTATGAACTTGTCTTGGCTAATTGCTGTTGTTGTGATGCTTTTTGTTGTTGCAGAGGAGACCTGGAAGCAAGATTCCCAAACCGGGAGGGAAGAGTGTCAACGCTACAGCAGTAGGACCCCCTGCACCGTCGGTCATGATGGATCAACAACAGCAGCAGCTCAAACACGAAATGGAGACACTCCGTAAAACATTTCGCGAAAGCATGCGCGAGAAGGACGAGCGAATCGCTGAGCTTGAGCGGCTACAGCATACTTCAACACCGACTGCAACGGATAATGCGTTGGCCGAGGAGTTGTTGGACCTGCAGGAAGAAAACGATTTTCTGCGGCAAGAATTTGAAAAGCTCAAGACGCGCTACGAGGCGCTCGTCAAACCTTCAAGTGCTGGCAATAGGAGAAAACACAGCACGATACCCAAGTGACTGGATGATAAAATGGTGGACCTCGGTTCACGCTTCAAACGCGCGTACTCTGTCCATTATTGTGCCTTTTATCACTGATCTCTCCGCTTGAACGCTACTTCGCATGACCTCAGCCCATTGATCTATCGGTTTGGCTACTGGGGCTTGATCTTCTGTGCAGCCGTGAAGTAGCTTTTGAACGCCCAACAGCTCTCGTCTCAGCTTCTGGACGTCTTTAGACGACTCACTAGCTCGGTGCTGGTTGTCAGCGAGAAGCTCGCGCATGCGAATGACTTCTGTGCGATACCGACGTTCTTGACTTGCTCGTTCCTGCGCCTTTGCTTGAGTTAGTCGCTCGTTCTCAGCTCTCTGAAAAGCTTCAACCTGCTTTTGTGCGTTGTCGAGTCCTTGCGTAGCTTGTCGTAACTCCGTCCGTGTGCCTTTCAGCTCCATTCGACAGGTCTCAAGCTCATCATTCCGTTGCACGAGCTCTTCTCGAGCATCCGCCAGCTCACTCTGAAGCTGATCCACCTCCCGGGTCAACCCTGTCACACGTTTTGCAAGCTGCTTCTTCGCCTTCTTCACCTGAACCAGCTCATCTGCGTGCGACTCGTGCTCAACACGCTGGCTGTCGATAATGTCCGTGAGGTGGGCGCCGTCGCGTTTCACGTGGGTCAGTTGTTTGCGCAGCCCGTCGTTGTCTGTCTGCACCTGCGCAAGCTGCTTCTTGGTCGCTCGTACAGTCGATCGTTGCGCTACCAACTCCTCACTCACTGCTCGAAGCTTCGCTGCTCTAGCCATCAGCTCCTTCTTGTGCTTGTTCTTCTCTTGGCGTCTACGCAAAGCCTCCTGCTCTCTTGCATCGCTCTCGTGTGCTCGTAGCGCTTCCAGCTCCCTCTCTACCCGCTTCGCTGCCTCTTGATACTCTGCTCGCTCATCATCAAGCTGAGCCCTCAGGCACTCCATCTCCTCTGCAAAGTTCTGCTCTTGCTGCTCGAGACGGTTCTCCGTGGCCTTGAGCAGATCCGCAGCTGTGCCGAGCTGCTGATGCACGTGCTCCGAGTACTCTCGGTCCTGCTTGGCTGCATCGCGTTGTATCTCCAAAGCTTGCTGAGCCTCCGACACCTGCGCTTCGAGCGTGATCTTGTCGGTCTGCAGGTCAGCGATGGAGGACTGCAGAGCCGCCACGTCCGCCTCGTGGCGCTGCAGCTGCAGGCCGATCTGGGCGTTGAGCTCGCCCAGCTGACCGCACAGCAGCTCGTAGTTGACCTTGTACTTGCGCAAGGCGCGCACTTGCAGCTGCAGCGTGGCGATGGCCGCCTCTGCCTCCTCTCGCTCAATTGCAGCGGTGTATTCATCGCTGTAGACTTCGTCCTGGTCGCAGTATTCGTCCACGTAGAGTGGTGAGCTCACTGCGAGTGCGTCGTCGTCTTTGCATTCGTCTGAATCGATGCAAAATTCATTGCGGTTGGTCTCAGGGTCGCTAATGGACTGCACGGAGCTTCGTGATGATAGATTGGATCGTCGTGGGACGTCATGTAGCGAGCAGGAGCAGGGCAGCGGCATGTTCTATCAGTGCAATGGAGTGTAGCCATTATCTTGTCGCGTCGTTTCGATGTAACGGTCACCGTCCTCAGAATATAGTCCGTAGCAAAGCTGTCACAAAAAGAGCATACGTAGATGGAGTGAAATGCATCTGTAGGATAGCATCAATATTGTGTGGACTTGTGTAGATACTACTATCAAGATATTTGAACGTTCGTCGAAATATCGGATTGATGCCCTCAGATTTTGGTACCTATAGTTTATTCAAGTGAGCGGGAACTGCCTTGGCTGCATCACCTCCATCCGTCACACATTCCATTTTGCGAGAAGCCTCTCCGACACTTCAGCACCTCGTTAGACCATGGGCGGCGGCAACGGACAGAAGTCTGCGACGAAGCGCGAGCGCAACAACCTCAAGAAGATGAAGGATGCCAAGCAGAAGAACCACGCCGAGTCCAAGGCCAAGATGGAGGCCGACAAGAACGGCGTCAAGTGCAAAATCTGCATGACCACGTTCCTCATCACTGCCAGCGTACGCCCCTGTCGCTTTAACACCACCTAACGTTTCAACACTGTACTAACCGCATGCCTGATGTGTTTCACACGAGCAGAAGTCGCAGCTGAACGACCACTTCGAGAGCAAGCACTCAGCGAAGGGCTTCACTATCGAGCAGTGCTTCCCCGGCAAGGTCTAAGCTGTCTCCTGAGCCATCGACAGGTCGTCCCTCGACGGCACACACACACGCATACCGAAGACCCGTTGATCGATGCCCCCTTCACTCCATACATACATTTATCAGCTCAAAGCACGGCCGTCGGAACCTCTGTAGCGAGATTTCAGTGCGCTACGCTGCAAGGAGCAAGACGCGCGAAGGTGAAATACAAGTTGATCCTCGCTCAACCACAACAAAGAGAGATCGCGTCTTTTGCTGTCTTCCTCCATCAGCTACAAATGTCTTATGAGTCTCTTCGTCGTGGAGTGACGCTTCCTCCTTGATGCTGTCACTTGCTTGCTCGAGTTGCCATGCATCCCTCAGCAGGTTTATGCAGCTGTTCCCACGCGTACGTGGCTTGTTGGGTACTTATCCGCTCCGAAAAAAGAATGAACACTTCGCTGAGTTTGAGCCATATCGGCACGAAATACCACATAATATTACATGTATAGTGTGTTTTTCACAGTAACGTTTAAATTGTAACTGTAAATTTAACGATAATATCGTGAAATACTGAATGAAACCTCATATTATGTGGTTTCATTCAGTAATTTTCCCGTTTGAATATTCTTGCCATCACTTTCAGCGAAAGCATCACTTTCGCTGAATAGTCATTAAACCAATCCGTTTGTGGAGGTGAGAAGGTTTTTATCGCTATTAATAATCACATGGATGAGGAAAAAAGATGCGCTTACAATTCGTAAGAAGAAAAATATTGCCTAGAAGCTGCAAAACCGTAAGGTTGATACAAATTTGACATTTATTTGTGCCTCGTACGTTGACCAATCAAACCTGCACATAGTGCGAGGTTTTACTCTAAAAAACCTGACTGACCGACGTCCCTGTATCATCATTCCCCAAGTCGCCTCACAGCGCACAAGTTCCGAGCAGCTCCAGTAAACACAGCACAGCAAGAGACATGGGCGGCGGCAACGGTCAGAAGTCGGCTGCTAAGCGCGATCGCAACAACCTCAAGAAGATGAAAGATGCCAAGAACAAGAACCACGCCGAGTCCAAGGCCAAGATGGAGGCGGACCGCACCGGGCTCAAGTGCAAAATCTGCATGACCACTTTCCTCATCACTGCCAGCGTACGCCCTGTCGCTTTAACACCACCTAAACGTTTATGGTAACACTGTACTAGTAGTACTAACCATTTTCCTGTGTGTTTTACACGAGCAGAAGTCGCAGCTGAACGACCACTTCGAGAGCAAGCACTCAGCCAAGGGCTTCACTATCGAGCAGTGCTTCCCTGGCAACGCGTAAGAGCGAATCGATTCAAGTGTTTGAACAATGATGACACTTGTGGTAATAGAGAAAAGTGCATGAAACCTTGGTAGGGTGGGTGTGTTCTATGTATGATGATCGTCTCTATCTATCTGGTTGTGCTCACTTCTTCCCCTTGAAGCGGCGAGGCGTGAAGTGGCCACTCTTCTGCTTCCTGGTCAGGGCCGACTTCTTGCCACTCTTCGCACTCGACGAAGTGGCTGGTGTTGACACTGCAGCGGCCTTCGGCTCCTGGCGCTGCTTGCCATGCAACACGCTGCTGGTGCGTTGCTGGAACTTTTTGCGCTTCTCGAACGGGTTCTCCTTGTTGCCGCGCAGCAGAAGACGAGCTGGGACGCCCACCATGTCGAACTCTTCGCGTAGCTGAGTCAGCAAGAACCGCTGGTACGCTTCGGGCACGTCGGACGGCTTGCTGACGAACACCGCAAACGTGGGCGGGCGGGACTTGACCTGCGTCGCGTACTTGACGTTCAGCGTCTTGCCCTTGACCGTCGGCGGCGGGTGGTGCCGCGCCATGGCCTTCAACCATCGGTTCAAGCGGCCAGTGGTGACGCGGAGGTCCCACTTCTCATAGGCCTTGAGCACTTCCGGCACGAGCTTCTTGATGCCGTTGCCCGTGAGCGCCGAAATAGGCACCACCGGCACGCCACGCACCTGCGCGAGCGAGTCCTGCAGCTCGTTCTGGATACGCTGCATCTCGTACTCGACGTTAGCGCCCGCCAGGTCGCTCTTGTTGGCTGCGAGCACAAGTGCACGACCCTCTTCGATCACGCGCTGCGCAATGGTCAGATCCATGTGAATGAGCTTGGGCTCGCTCATATCCACGACGACGACCACAACCTGAGCCGAGTCGATCGCACGGAACGCGTCGCGCACCGACAGGTTCTCGATCTGGTCGTCGTGGTCGCGCTTGCTGTATCGTCGGATACCCGCCGTGTCCACAAGCTTAATGGGTCGTCCGTGGAACGTCCACGGCACCTCCACCGAGTCACGCGTCACACCAGGTCTGGCAACAAACCACGTCCACGAACGTTAGCAAAAAAAAAATCATAACCAAAACGTCCTGCCAGAGTGAGTTCACGACGTACTCGGGGCCTGTGAGCACGCGGTCGTTGCGTACAATCTTGTTGAGCAGCGTCGACTTGCCGACGTTGGGGCGGCCGACAATCGCCAGCTTGATCGTACGCGGCTATCATAGAAATCATCACCACCACCACCACACACAGTCAGCACCTCTCATCTCTCCACTCAAAAAGACCCAACAAAACACCGCCCGCACATCGTCGTCTTCTTCCTCCGGCTGCTCTCCTTCCTCCTGCTTCACCTGCGCCTCTTTCTTCTCCGTGAGCTTCTCGAACTTCTCGTACTCGGGGATGATCTCGTCCAGCAGCAGCGTGAGGCCCTCGCCGTGCTCCGCCGACAGCGGGATGGCGCCGCCCATGCCCAGCTGGTAGCAGTCGTTGAGCTCGTTCTCCCAGCGTGCCGGGTCGCCCTCCAGCTTGTTGGCCACCAGGTGCACGGGCGCCTGGGGGTTCTCCCTGCGCAGCCAGCGCGCGAAGTGCGTGTCCACGTGGGTCACGCCCTGGCGGCCGTCCACCAGGAAGAACACGACGTCGGCCTCGTGCACGGCGCGCCGCGTCTGCTCCAGCATCCCCTCCTCCAGCGACCCGGAGGGCGCGTCCGCCAGGCCGCCGGTGTCCACCACGTCCAGCTCCAGTCCGGCCAGCGTCGCGCGCGCGTAGCGGCGGTCGCGCGTCGTGCCCGGCACGTTGTGCACGATGGCGGAGCGCGTCTTGGTCAGGCGGTTGAAGAGTGTGCTCTTGCCCACGTTGGTGCGGCCCACGAGCGCGATGCGGAGACGAGGGTGGTCCTCCAGGAAGCTCCGAGGCTCGGCGTCGTCCGCCAAAGAGGAGAAGCAGCGCGCGGGGCGTAGCAGCCCCGGGCTCGAGCGCGGCGAGCGGCGCAGCAAACTCCGCAGCATGGTTGATGCAGTAAAGTGTGGTGGAGGCGAGCTCGACCCATTTATGACCAATAGCGACGCGAGTAGGAGATACGATAAATCAGTACACTGGATATCAAAAGACGATGTCAGTACATGTACAGTGATTCGCGTAAGTTAGCGCTATGAAATGAAGTTACTAAGTGTAGCACAATGAAATGAAAACATTTACGCTAATACTCCTCTTCTTCCTGATCACGGTAGGATTTCCGCAGTGCGCATGGTCGTTTTGTCGCTGACTTACCATTGCTAATTGCACCAATGCTGCGTTCGCACTAACGTAATGCTGCGTTCACACAAACGTTACTCGATTCGTTGCTTTTTGTTGCTGGGCGGGATATCACCCTCGCCAACTCCACATTTTTCCGAGGGTATATTTTCTTCTTGCATATCCTCCTCCTCCGCCGAGTCTTCGTCCTCCAGATCCTTTTCCTCCTCCTCTGAGTACTCCGAGTCTTCGTCCTGCAAATACTCCTTCTTCAATTCCATGAGCCGCCGGATAGCGTCCATGGCGGTCGGTCGTTTGGTTGGATCAGGATGCATGAGCTCGTTCTTAAAAGCCGATCTCTTCCCCGCATCAAACCACTGCACGTCGCTTGTTTCGATCAAATAGCCCACCGACCAGATATCCACCGCTGTCGTGTGTTCACAGCTCGCATCAAATATCTCCGGCGCATGACTTTTACGGCTCAAATGCTCCCCACTCGATGAATCTGCTGGGCTTAACTTCGCATCCATGAAGTCAATAAGAAACCACGAGTTGGAGCCATCATACCGCTTCATGACGTTCGACCACCGAATATCTCGATGCATCCACGACCGCGAGTGCAACCCTTGCAGCGCCCATAAAACATCGCCAATAGCAGCAAATAACTCCTCGAGGTTTGTAGGCTTGGTGGCTCTTCCACGAGGAGTAAATACCATTCTCCATGAGTCAGAATTCATCGACACTAAGCGATCCGAGCTCACACCCTGGGCTTCTAGCACTCAGTAGACCTTATCTTGCATACTCGCTTCCAGATACGTATGCGGGAAAAAGGTTTTCGTGACGCGAGTGGGTTCGAGGAAAATCTCGACACCATTCGACCGACGCAGCACCCGATACTCGTCACGTCCAGATTCAGGACACAGAGTAGCAATGCTCTGCAGCAGGCGACTCATATTCAGCACCGCCAACAGCAGGTGGAAACGTGAGTCTGTAGACGAGATGTTGTACGAGTCAAGACGCCGAGTACGAATCTGATTCGAATCGGGTGACTGCCGGGTGAGTGCGTACAACGAGACAATTGAGGCATCGGTCGTGTATCCAAATAAGTAGGGCACGTTTCCGTGGGTCCAACGAACTTGGTCAAACTTTCTGAAACGGGGACTGTCGACTAGTATAGGCTTCGGACCCGCCTCCTCTCCACGAAGTACACAGACAGAATCTAGCATGAAGACGAAGTCTGGGGTGGCGGGCCCACCGTCCAAGGGTGCGTCAATTGAGTACCGACTGCTCTGTCCCCTCAGCACGAATTCGAGAACGTGACGAATCGAGTCGTCCCAGTGCGAAATATAACTTGCCTGTGTGTCTTGACTATATACCGGACAAAGAGTCCGATATCCGACTTGATGTAAGAACTCCACACACGGCTCCGAGTCGGTGGCTTTGAAAATCTTCTCCGGGTACCAAAACTGACGACTCCATGTGTAAAAACTTTCCGGAACACCAATCTTGACGGGTAGCTCGCTATCGAGAAATTCTCCTAGGTCGTCAACAGGAGGCAAAGCCTCCGGCAATACTTGCTCGCTGTTGAAAGCTTTCTTCCATGCGGACGTCCACCCTTCGTCGAAAACTGGCATAACAGACTTTACGACTGCCGGAGCGCTTTTGTCTCCAATGACCTTAACGAGCACATGGATTGCCTTGTTTGGCGGAGCATCTGAGAACACCTCACGCACCAGAGCTTGGGGTTCAATTGACTTGCGCGTCAGCAGCTCGAGTTTTGCAGGAATTTCCCCCGTCTTCAGTTCGCTTATTACAGAATCTTGTGAATCGAGCCAGACACCGCCACTATCTTGCTTGGCAAGATAAAGCCTTAGCTTGCGATTAGGGCATTGGATGTCGGGATTCTTCGCCTTAATGGCATCCTTGACAGTGTCGACTACATTTTGGCTATCGACCTCGATATCAAACGGTTCTTCGTCTGGCAAACCGAGAAGTAAGCACGTGAGCGTCGTCACCATGCTACTGTCCAACCAACTTGGCCCACAGGGAGTCGATTAGCTTTACGCTGCCGCTTGAGAAGAAATTGCAGTTTGAGAGCACGGTCAGCACTTGGCAAATTTGAGATTGCGACAAATACCATACAAAACTAGGCATAGTTTCAACGGGTTTGCAGATAGATGATGTCTGCGGACTCGATCAGGGAAAGAACCTCGATTTTGAGTCTTTAAAACATTTTGATTGATTGCTGGAGGTTTTTTGTTTGGATCCTAGTTTTCGGACTTAGCCGGGAACAATTGCTTCCAAGCACAGAACAAACAGTCCCGTGACCATGGGTCGCCCGCTGCTACCGATATGGAAGGAGTTCGTCACGACAGTGCCCGCGGACAGCGAGAAGCGCAGCCCCGACGTAGCATGTCTGCACTGCCGCAACACGATCGCCAACGCCCGCCCCATCAACCTCATGCGGCACGTGCTGCGCTGCTCGGAGATGCCCGAGGACGTGGTGGCCCAACTGACCAGTGGGATGCGGCAGCAGCAGCAGAAGCAGCAGCAGCCGCCTGCCATCTTCCGTGAGGATCTGGGGGCGGGGGTGGCGAGCGCTGCGCACCAGGCGGAGCAGAGCGAAGACGAGCAGGAGCTGGAGACGGACAGGGCGACGACGACCTCGACGATGCCGACGCCGCCGACGGAGAAGCGCCCGCCGGTGCTGGGCAAGCGGCCGCGTGCTCTTGCTCCTGCTCCTGCTACTGCTGCCAGCAGTGAGCACCTGGAGCAGGTGCTGACGTCCATCCGAGACGTGATGACCCAGACGCTGGAGTGCAAGCGGCAGGAGCTGCAGCTGAGGAGGGACGAGCTGGAGTTCCAAAGGGAGGCGCTGGCCACCAAGATGGCGGACAGACGCCAAGCCAGGGAGGAGGACAGGAGAGAGAGACGCGAGCAGCGGGAGGCGGACAGACAGGAGAAGCTGGAGCTGGCCCGGATTGAGAACGAGAAGAATCTGGCCTTCCTCAAGGCGGTGATGGAGTCGTCGCAACAGGCGCGGCGGTGAAGATGAAGTGGCAGCCTGGAGGAGGAGCCATCGCATTTGGTGTTTACAAAGACTGCAGGTGCTATGCGAACACTTAATTCGAGGAAGTGTATACTTGCGTTGGGGCGCGTTGAGTTACGTCCACTTCTAGCGCTCGTACTTGTTCCACAGATGAGTGAAGTGCTCGTCGAAGCGACCTGTCAGATAAAACAGAAAGGTGTTAGTTTGTAGTGACAAGACACTGAGCCCAAATCAACTCCATTGTACCGATGATGGGTCCGTCTTTGTGGATAACGAGGTTCTCGGCGTTGCCCACGACGGCCTGTCGACTCCAGTTGAAGGAACCTGCGTGCAGCATCATTCTGTCAGAGGAACACTCATGTGGTAAGTATGCAACTGCACTGCACTGTACCATTCAGTAAGATTTTCTTGTCAATGACGCAGAACTGGACCATGGTAACCACAATTAGTGTAAGCGAGACGAATCCGTTCAACGATCACAGTGCAGATACCTTGTGGTGCATGTAGGTGCGGGCATTGTCGTCCCGCACTGGGATTCCCTGTGACAGAAGCACAATATGATGCAACAGTCAGGCCTCATGGTTCAGGGGGCCGCTTCTCGTCAAGGTCACGCACAGCGTCGATGAACTTCTGGATGTCGGAGCCTTTGCCCTTCGCCTGCCCGTCGTCCGTGATGACTCGAACCTTGACACCTCGGGCGTGGGCATCCAGCACGGCCTCCGCGATCTGCAGCAATGGGCAAAAGTTGTCAGCTCTGTTCACACGAGCTTCTACTTAGTGCGGAAGCGCGTACGTCGTCGCATGTGATGGTGAAGACGCAGATGTCCATGGTCTTATTCGCCCCCTTGAGGTAGCCGAGCATTGTCATAAGCGAGCTGCCCTGGTCATGGATGGACCTGCAGTTCTTGCGCGTGCAGCCCTTGTCCGAGTGGAAGTTTCTGCACGGCATAGCTGGGTCCGGGAAGAACAGCACGTCCACGAACGAGTCACCCGTGGTGCTGGCAGTCGTCTCCACTCCGAGGCAGTTGCCCATACTGATTGCTAGCTGTTTGGAAGTGTCCTGCTGGAAGTGCCGCAAATGAGAAAGTGACGTGGGTAATGCAGTTGCAGCCACCACCGACCAATCAGCGTCCCCCAAACTGCACCGGAATGTAGCCATCCAAGTTGAAGTGCGCGGTCTCCTCATTGGCGGATCCGGTCGCCCTGTCGTCCAATGGGCGCAGATCGCCAAGACGTCATTGTTTGTATCCTCCCCAGTGCTGCAACATGCGCGAGCCTCTGCAGCGCGAGGGCGTGCTCTCCGCCGCCGCCATGCTGGTGTCCGGCACCTTCAGCACCGTCATCATGAAGACCGAGTACGCCGTGCGCTCGCACGGCACCGCCACGTGCGTGGACCCGGCGTCGGGTGCGCAGACGACGCTGTGTCCCTTCGACAAGCCCTGGTTCGGCGTGCTGCAGATGAAGGTGGCCATGACGCTGTGCCTGGCCTTCCTGTACGCGCGCAAGTGCTCGCAGCACCGCCGGTACCTCGAGACGCCCGTGCTGCGGATGCACAAGGGCGGCAGGCGGTACGTGGCCGCCACGCCGTCCGAGGAGGAGATGGCGGCCATCAAGCGCAAGTACGCGGGCCACGCCGGTGCCGAGAACAAGGTGGAGGCGCTCAAGCGCAAGTACCGACCGTCACAGACCCACAACAATGGGGACGCCAATGAACAGTCCCCACTATTGGGGCCTCGACTGCTCGGAGGAGAGCAAGACCAGCAGGGACGCGTGTCCCTGCGCACCATGGCGGCGATCGCGGTGCCCTCCATGCTGGACCTGCTGCAGACTGTGCTGTCCAATGTGGGGCTACTGTGGATCTCGTCGTCCGTGTATCAGATGGCCAGGGGGTCGATCATCATCTTCAGCGCCTTCTTCTCGGTGCGGCTCATGGGCAAGAAGCTGTACGGCTACCACTATGCCAGCATTTCGATCGTTATGCTGGCGGTGGCATTAGTGGGGTACGCTGGCGTAGGACATCACCCGAATGCTACGGCTGCGGACGATGCCGAGTCGATGAACGCGGTGCTGGGGCTGGCTTTCATCATTGCGGCGCAGATCCTGTGCGCGCTGCAGATTGTCGTGGAGGAGCACATGATGCTGGCGTTGAACGTGAGCCCGATGCTGCTGGTCGGCTTGGAGGGACTCTGGGGGCTGGTCTTCTACATCATTTTGGTTCCCATCCTCACGCTGACGCCTGCAACGGGGTCGGCATTCGCGCGCACATGGCATGAGGACTTTGTCGACTCGTTCGTGCAGGTCAAAAACTCGCCCACGCTCGTTGGGCTCATCTTGGCCTACATCGTTGCGGTGGGCACGCTCAATGTCACGGGCAATTATGTTACCAAGCACCTGTCAGCCGTTATGCGCAGCATTGCAGAGGTTTGAATTTGTTGCCTGGCTGTTGAACGCGTTCACCGTCTTGTATCGACTTCTGTCTTGAGCTAACGTTTGCCACTTCTGTTTGCAGACGTTGCGCACACTCGGAGTCTGGACGCTTAGCCTCTTCGTTTACTATGTAGTCCAGTGGCAGGGCGCGGCATCGCCCGGGGAGCAATGGACTACGTACAGCTGGTACAAACTTAACGCTAGCTTCTCGTTGTTGTTGATCAACTTCTCCTTCTGACTAGAATGTGCGTTTGCGGCGGTCGTGGTGCAGGCTGGAGCTGCTGGGCTTTATTTTGATGGTCTACGGCACGCTTGCGGTACGCTCTAGGCGGCTAACATCCTTCAGCCGATCTCGGCATATCGTTTTCGACCGCGGCGACGATATCTGGTGATCTGATACTGTGTACATTGTCATCTTTCTTCCTGTGCAGTACAAGCAGCTGATCCATCTACCAGGTTCGAAGCTCTACGAGGCCGAGCAGCGCGAGCAGATTCGCGGCCGCACTGACGCCATCAAGTCTCCCTTCATGGGTAACATGCACAAGTAGGGCCTGGATCGCAATCAGCAAGTTACATGATTGACGCCTGGGTTGCTGCTTTAAAATGCTCGGGCATTGGTGTCCGATCTCATCCTTTACTTTGGTTGTTGGCTATCTGAGGAAGGGACCAGCGTCGGGTGTATCAAGAAGCTCAGGTTTCAAGCCTCACTTGCATTTTCGCCTTCACTGACTCGGCAGGTGTTCCCATAGAGAGAAGCTTGAATAACTTCGTGAAACGTTATCCTCAGATAAGGCATTTGCCGATTTGACCCAAGAGCATGGCTTGTTCAGGGCAGGACATCCATAGGGCAGCATACTAAAACCAAGATAAAACGAAATCAAAGTGTATTCAAGAAGCATCTGATGTTAGTGCACGCATTTACAAGGTCTGCAAACGCCGGCGCGTGTCCCTCTTGGGGTTTGTTTCTCGAAGGTTGACCTGTTAGAGCTTGCTAAACTGCTGCGTTCCTTCAATTGACAAGTTCAGATGCGAGAAGTCAGTGAGAGGTCGTGAAAATCCAAACTTTCTTAGTACTTTCTTAGGATCTGCCATTTTGTACAGATTTCGTACAGATTTCCATAAAACGGCTACTTCTAGACAACTCGAGCCCTGTCGATCGACAGATTTCACTTTTGTCGGAGGGTATTCAACTTTTCCTGTGGGCAACGTGCAATGGCGGAATCGACGCGGTTTGATGCCCGCTTTTCAGGGCAGTGCTCGTTTGAGCGCCAAAATATTCCCAGTCTTACCAAAAGAAGAAGACCACCCCACTCTCAGTCCGGATTTTCACTTGGTTTTATTATAGTGATTTGACCTAACCCGGATAGAATACTCGCGTGTACCAGGGTACCCGGTATGGATACCGGTATCAACAACCAAAGGCGAAGTACAATACCGTAGCAGTCCGATTGGCCATTTGTTTAGGCTGTGTTCGACCTGTGCAGCGCAATCGAGCTTGATATAAATCGGGCTGGAACCACAAGCCAGTTGTTTTGTTAGCGATGCTTTTGATAAAGAAAAGAATCATGTTTCAGTAAAAAAGAGCTGGGAAACATTAACTCTATTGCCATGCTAAAACCATTAAAACGAGAACGTCGACAGATCTCTAAGCCAACCACTTTTATATCATACTTGGTCCTGGATTTAAACCTGCGTGCTTGAGGCAGGGGGGGGGGGCTAACTACATGTACACGCGTCGATTTTTGGCGTGCCCTGCAAGATGGGTTCGGAACGGAATTCACCAGAAAACATGGGCTGTACAGTACCTGTATTTTCCGGAAAAAAACGAATGGCATGCTTACGAAAGTTCGTCTGTTTCCTCAGTTCCTGCTGGTTTTGACTCAAAACCTTTGAGTATTTATAGCCAATGGTCTGAGGTGAAACTGAAGAATCTCAGCTTTTATTTTGAGCTATTATTTGTTTAGAAACTGAAGAATCTCAGCTTTTATTTTGAGCTATTATTTGTTTACGATTCGATTTCATTTTTTATGGCTGGAAAACAGAAATGTCGATTACGTGGACCAGAGAAGTAGTTATTATCAATCAATTTACATTTTGTGGATCGTATCGTCGCCACCAGCAAGTCAGTTGTCGGCTCCCCTTTAGGCTTAAGTTTAGCCGCTTCGGCTACCGGCTTCAGCTATTAACACCGGCTTCAGCTACCGGCCTCAGCGAACCGGCTTCAGTCACTGGCGCGAATAAACCCGATTTGGGCTGTTCCAGCAATACCTATCATAATCATAAATTTCCTGCTATCCAGTATAACTACCGGTATGCTAAATGAAAGGGTTCAGGTTGCAGCGAAAGTCATGATATAAACTCCATGTATGCTAAAATGCCAGGTTTCAAGTTAATTCTGTCATTTTTTCCACCGAAACCCTGATTTAGCCCATTAGCGTCGTTTACGCCCCCCGTCGTTTACGTCCCCAGCGGAGTGCCGGAAGGACAGAGATCAATTCATCAGATGGGGACGGAGAGGCGACTTCAGTGCCATGAGCACTGATGCTGCCGGTGATAAGCTTAGGGTCATTTCACAATTTGTTCGCTGCGACGCCCCCCCTCACTCAAGCAGTCCCTCACTCGAACAGCATCATGGTCTCCTCCTCCACCATTTTTGGCATGGCGGCGCTCGCGTTGGCATACCTCGTGGCCCCTTCTGCCGCTGCGGACCAACCGCTCCCCTGGGACGGCCGCGGATTCGACTTGACCGTTGACACGCTGACGAACAAGTATCTGACGCACATCCTGACCATGCGCAACGGCACGACGGACGGCAAGGTGTCAGACTACGTGACGATCACCAAGGACGGCCGCTCGCCGAACTTCAACGGCGACACGGGTGTGATCGACATCGCCGTGGACTCGAAGGCCATCTTCAAGACGCAGAACAACTTCCGTCGCTCGGAGCTGGTGCAGAACATCGCTGGCTACGAGAAGGGCGCGACATTCTTTCGCGCGAGCGTCATGAAGAAAGAGGCGTTCCTGAACCCCTACGTGTGGCAGATGATCTTCCCGGAGTCGCACATCTTCGAAATCCGCGTGGACGCCACGGTCAGCCCGGCCAAGATCATCTACCTGAACAACGGTACGTATGACGCCAAGTGGCAGACGGAGTTCGTGCCCGGCACGTGGTACAACTTCGGTATCGGCGTTTGGCCCGCCACGATGGGCAACGGCTCCATGCTCCAGTTGTACACGAGCGAGGGCGATAAGGACCTCGCACTGGTGGCCACGCACACCACGGTGACGACGTTCCCGTCGACGTACGAGTTCCACATGGGTCTTCTTACGCTGTCGGACGACGGCAGCGACCCGAAGATGAACGCGAAGCCGGACATCGTATCGTACAATGGCGTGTCGGTGGACAAGAAGGTGACCACGTCTGCGTCTGATGATTCCTTTTCCGCTGCTCCGTTGGTCGCCGCTGAGGCCATGACTGGTGCGACGTCCTACACTTTCTCGTAGCTGGGTTGCTCTCTGGATTTTATATTCAGAGTTTCTCCATGGATGGCATTCGAGTAAAACTCTTACTTCTTCTTGTGTCCCTCTGTTCTACGTAGTAAATTCTAAACAAATGGCCAATCGCAGACAGGGCTTGGTAGTAAGTTACTAGCGCCGTGAGTTACTACTAGTAACTCACGGCGCTAGTACTAGTAGAAGATAGTACTGCAATACTACTACTACCGGTACATACAATACTACTATTACTATACTGTAGTAGTAGTAGTAGTTCGGCCGATTTCGATTCTACTACTACTACAGTAGTACTGTAGTACTATAGTAGTAGCTAGTAGTTCAGCTAGCAATCCAATAGTACTAACGTTAGTGAGTTACTAGCGATATGGCATTTGTACAAACACCTAAGATCGCTGATTTCACGACGGCTTGCTTCCCGTGTGGCAAGCTTTTCATCCGTATTTCACATCGGGTTGGTCGCACGATTAACGAGGCTGGTTGCAGAATGGGGCCAGATCTCGCTTTCAAGGTTCTATATATAGCATTATATAGCTACTTAGATGATGGTAAGTGGCCTTCTATTCGATGTTTATGTGTTTGTTTCTATAGAAGCCTTTTGATAGTATAAAAGACGTGACTTGATGTCATTCATCTGTCGTGCTGGAGTTGCGTTTGGTTGATTTTGTAGCGTGAATGTTGTCAAGTATTTTTGCATTGGGTCTGGGATCGTGCTGAGTTGTCGCAGGTGGAATTGCCGTGCCTTACTTACGTTTGCCAGTGTCCGAACTGCTTCCAGATCGGCTTTCGCTGGTGTGCTCCATTGAACAACGAAGAAACGCTGTAACTCTTGGTCCACTTCCTGGATGGGGCTGCCGCTCTTCGTTTTCTGTGGCTTCGCACTAAGAGCCTTCTGAATTGTTTTGTCTACGCTGTCAATTCGAAGGTACGCATTTGCTGCGTCTCCGATTTTCTTGAATTCCTGGAGATTATATAGCTAACATTGCTCATTCAGATGCGCGTGCGGGCCCCACTGTGTGTGTGTGTGACTTCAACCACTACAATATGGTAGTAGAGATCGACGTGAGCTTGATCTCGGAGTGCCGACAGAGGTGAGGTTTTGTTCACTTTGCAATTTGCTTTGCACGCTCCAGATCACCGCTGAACGCTCGCGCCACCTCTACCCTACTACCGCCGTCGCCACCATGAAGTGCTCCTCCACGGGCAGTGTCAACCCCGAGTAGACGAAAACGCACGACCATGTAGCCATTGAGGAAGAAGGCGCTCGCGTCCGAAGCCATGGAGCTGCCCGTCTCTACCACCGGGTGCTCAGCGAAGTCTGCGCGTTCTAGCTCTACGTTGCCGACATGCGTGGCAGCGGCCACCTGGTGGCGAACTTGACCAGAAGCTCACTTGTCGGCAGCATCTCCTACTTCAGCGTGCGCTGAAAGTAGCAAGCGAGTTGAGATTGGGAGGCGCCAGTATGAAGACGCAGGAGCTGTGTTTCTAAACCTTCACAGCATTATCCACCGCTCACATCATGCGCTAGTTTTTAGTTTTTGGTGAGGTACATTACAGTCATTTAGGAAACCTAACGACTAAGCCAATGTCCGTCTGTCAGAAGCCTTCACATCTTCTGTCAGCTTGCTAACTACCGTTGAAGGTGTTAGCACATGCATCCTCCTCAGAGTTGCCTAGTGAGTTCGACCTTCTACCGTCTTCATCCGAGTCTAGATGGGTTTCAATCCATTGTGATACATCGCTAGTGAGTAGTGCTATCACGGACGAGCAGGTCGGGGTAAGGTGCTCGATGTCTGTGTCAAGTACCTGGATGCTGCGTGTGGTATCCATCGCAGTGTTCGCCAGTTTGTCAGCCGTCTTATTGAAATGGCGGAGGTGATGCGTCCAGGACGTGATCTGAAGCTGATCCGCGATAGTTCTGCATTGCGCGTAAATATCTCGCAAGTGAGCAGCCTTGGGAGGGCGTCGCCGCGCCAGATGCGTGAGGATAAGTTTGCTGTCTCCAATCACATGAAGCCCCGTTAGCTTCATCACCAGCGCTCGCCGAAGGCCCACTAGTAGCCCCCTGTATTCCGCCAGGTTATTCGTCGTGGAGTGCGCTGCATACGACACGCCCGCCATCCACATCACAACTGGAGAGTGGTCACGGCCACCAATCCGTATAATCACCGACCCCGAGCCGCCGTCGAAGAAAAGTAAAAACCTCGACGTCTCCAGTGCTCCTGCAGCGTATTCGGGTGTGGTGCCGCCGCCGGCTGTGAGCACCGCATGGGCAAGCCGAGCTGCTCGATGGATGTGAGGAGCAGCGGGTGATCCAAGCGCCCGTTCTCGCAACATGAGGTACCCTTGTGCTAGACGCCCCGATAACAACGCCACGGCCCGATGCGCCGACGGATCTTCGACAGGGTCTCGGCAACGGCTCCTCCATTTCCAGATAGCGTGAAGAGTAAGGACGACGCCAAGCCGCCAACAGTCCTGCAATGAGTCCCGGAGTACTCTACGGACATTGTGTCTGGCAGCCTCCGACTCCAAGGCATACTTCGTGTCCAGCAGCGCCCATACCCCAGAGGGCACGATAGACAAGTCCAGCCCGAATATGTCGGCAAGGTGTGACTGTAAGTCCCCCATACCGAGCGCTTGCCATGGCCCTAAAAACACGTCCAAAGGCGGTTAGCCCCAGCGCACTCCCAGAAAATGTGAGCCGCACCTGTTGCCGATTGGAGGCAGACCGGAAGCGGACACCCAGACCTCCCGTGAACCGCATGCCTATATGAAAAGGCCCGTAGCTTCAGCCTATAGAGAACTTGTACATTCCAGACGGTGGCCCCTGTGATTCGGCGCAGGTCCAGCCAGTCCACCTTAGTCAGTGCCGCGCATATGGCTGGGTGATCCGCCTTCCAGGCAGACTCGCGCCCGGCAATATCTTGAGCGCCGTGTCGAAGTCGCCAGTACTACACGTTTGAAAATGTCTCTCGTGCAGTTGACACTCGTCCACAGCGTAACTGTGGAGAAGCAGGATCCGAGAATTCGGAGATTGAAGCTGACTGACAAGTGAGAGATTGGGACGCGCCTGGTCACTAATCCGAGACACTGACCTGACGGGATCTATGCGAAGGAAAGGGTAGTGCACCGCGGAAAGAAAGGCCCACGATCATCACAGGACCAAAACGGGCGAAGGCCAAGCGGTTGCAGTCCAGATCGAGAGGCCTGGGAGGATAGGAGAGAGTTGGATCTGGAGCCCAGATCGGGATCAGATCTGATACCCTGGATCCAGATCCAGTACAGAAACCGCCCCCACTTCTGGTACCCGGATTTCAATCTTCTTTCTTGGGGCATTAAAATCCACAGGTTTTGTGAATAGTAACACCCCGAAGCCACAAAGCGAGGGACTTGGCGACTCTCGCGGTGGTCCCAGAAGCGGACTACGAGCAATTGCGGCAGGATCGAGATCACACCGAGGATCCAGAGCCGCAGGCACCATGTTGGGACTTGTGTAAGCATGGCAGCACCGACGGGCCGTCGGCGACGGCACCAACGTGAAGATGGACGCGAAGCGGCGGATGATTAGGTACGACGCCTGGATGGCGCCACCTCGCGCATCGATTCGATTGCATTCTGTGCGCACTTCTAGCGTACCGTAGCACCAATGGCTTGCAATACTTGTTGCATCGCTTTGACCCTATTAATTTCAGCGTCACTCTTTTTCACAATCACACGTTGTACTTCCTAACGCATGCCATAGCGAGTAGATATTCACTTCAGCTTGCTTTAGCGGGCGTTCTTCGGAAACGCACCACCATGTCTTCGCAATCACTGACTTTTGGGCGATGCTACGGGCATTATCTTCATCTCAAGGAGGAGATCAAGCCACTACATAATCGACGGCTGTATTATCTGATGATTTATAGACACCGGGTGTGAGCGCGTTGCTCGGCGATGACTCGGCAGCGAGTGGTGGTGTGGTCATCTTGGCGCTGGTCTTCGTGGAGTTGGTCAGCGTTGGCTACACCACCTTGTATGTGTTGCACAACCTTGTGACCATCACTCCACTCGTTGAAACGATTTGATCTGTTATGATCGGGTTGGAAAGGATATTCGAGGATAGTGGAAACGGAAGTGGGGGCAGTTTCTGTATTGCGGATCCGGCGATGACGACGTGCCAGGGGCCCGGATGACGCCATAAAGGAGGTAAAGGGAGGCTACAGAGCCAGTAGGGATCGATGGGATGATAGCCGGATAGAAGAATAGGTAGACAGGATGGGATCGGAAAATAAATCAGTATCGAATTTGCCTTGGACATCGCAACCGCCTTCTCCCTCGCCTGGAAACGGGAACTACATTGGCCCTGCGAGGAGTAGAAGACACAGCGGTAAGAGATCTAGCGTCGGTAAAGTCTGAATAATATATTGGCCAGATTTAGACCTTCCTAGTGATCTACTCTCAAGTGCGGATCCCAGATCCACCGGAGTTCACAGCTTGGCCGGTCGTGTCTTCGACGCTCAACAACCACAGATCCCGCTATAGGAAGCGGCAGTCATCGTAAGGAAAGGAACGCAAAAGGACAAGACCCCGTAAAGGCAACCCCACGGCCAGATCCAGATCCAGGCCGCAGATCCAAGTGCAAGACTACTTGATCTGAAAGTACAACCGCGAGCTGCGTGAAGATTTCCGCGCCGCTCCACCCCATCCCCGCGTCTCGCCAAGACTGTCTCGACTTCAAGGTGTTGACACTTCGGAAGACACCAGAAGAGCAAGATCCAGCGGTACACAAGGTGACCCAGTTCAGCACACGTCACGGCAGATCGGAGTACCCCCTCCGTTAGTCGGTGTTCGGGCGCAGTTGGTAAGCCGGACTAGCGATCTCTCAGATTTTGCTGATCCCGCTACACCACAATGGTGCGCGTGCCCGGATCTTCTGGTGACTCGGGATTTCACCGTGAGTTCCAAGAAGAAGTCAAAGTAAAGATAGAGCAAGGGGACCAGGCGTCATCGGACCTCGGATCGACGACGACGCCGCTGAATGAAGCAAGACCCGCAGATCGACAGAGTGCTGGGAGGAACTCTATCGACGGAAAGGAGGCAGATCCGGATCCGGAAGATAAACAATCAACCTCCTCCCCAGGTCCCTTCGGGGACCCCAGTGAGTCTCGATTCACATCGAGACTCACTAACAAAACAAACTAAGGCCGGACAGAGCCGGTATGCGTTCGCTGACTCGCCCGTCAAGCTGCCGCCACGGGATCCTGCCCCCTTATTGAAGCCCAGCTGGGAGTGGAAAGGTAAGGTGCCCGCCAAATGGACGGCGCTCAAGGCCCCGGATCTGGAGGATGAGCCCAAGGACGGACTAGTTCCAGCCGGAGTCAAGACGGAGACGTCAAACCCGACGTGGAACGAGGCAGATCTGGAGTCCAGGTACCACCGAAAAGAGCTCCAGGATTTCATGACCCACGACCCGATCATGCAGATCCTACGACCGACGCAGATCGGTGATCAGCTCGGACCAGTGACAACACCAGCTTCGACAGACAATAAGCTGGAGGCGATCAAGATCCTCATGAATCTACTATGGGAAGCGGGTCTGGTAGCGGGAGCATTCGACGCCGATGACTTGTTCCGTCCAGGGCTACGGATGTTCCAGATGTCAACAAAAAACCTCTTTGACAAGTTGAAGGTAATAGTAGGAGAGAAGGTGATGAGCCCCAGTATGACCTCAAGCCCGGACCGCCGACGCAGATCGGCTCCACAGGTGACCGGACTTCTTCACCTTTCGTGTCAGCAGCCGAGGCGGAGTCGGACACGTCGTCAGAACCACGACGGATGTCGTTGGGCCCCACTGGTGCCGCTATGTTGCAAGCCAGATCCAAGACGGCGCGGCCGAAGACCACCCGGGCCAAAACTAAAAAGACATCCGGGGCGGCCAACAAGCCAACGTCCCCTCCCCATATCGGGGTTATGAGCGACGACGCTACGACCTCGACGAAAAAAATGGAATCTTACTTCCAAGCGGTCATGAGCCGCTTCCTCCGCGAACAGCAGATCTCCATGCCAAACCTGGCAGCCAGGACTCTCCCGAATCCAGGGGCCAGAGATGTGGAGATGGAGTCCGCCGGATCGGACGATTTGGAGCGGCTACAGTGGGAATACGATCCAGATGATTTAGATCTACCCACCGCAGCACCAGCAGCGGTCGCGACAGCAGCAGCCGGCTCCCTTGAGTCGACGCTGATCCAACGAGTCCGGATCTCTGCTATATCTGATCTGAAAGAATTTACCGTGAAGGACCAGGATGAGGATCGAGCGAGGGCCTGGATCAGCAAAGTGAAATCTTCCTTTATGCGAGACCAAGCTTCCGATGAAGAGAAGTGCCTGACCCTCGCGGATCTGCTATCAGGACCGGCCAAGTATGGGTACCGGCAACTGCCGAGATCTACACGCAACAAGTGGACCGAACTGTTCAAGAGTTTCCAAGTCCAGTATTGTGGGTTTGGGATCTCGGTGGCCCGCCAATATTACCAAGCGCGGAAGCGTTCGGATGAGTCTGCACTAGAATATCTGCACAGGCTTAACGTGGCGGGTTTACGAGCACGACGGAAAGTCAAGGACGGTGGTGCCAAGGAACGGAAGGAACATGTGGACCATTTCATTGAGACATTGGGAGACCCTGAGTTGGCCGACAAGCTGACGTTGCTACGGCTGTCGGACGCAGATGATTTGGAGGAAGTGCTGCGGGCCCTAGACCGGGCGAAGAGTCGCCAGAAAAAGACAACCGCTGGATCCAGCCGATACCGGCAGAAAGCAGCCCCATCGCCAGCGCCAGCTGCATCGGCCAAGCAAGTACGTGCGATACAGATCCAAGCACCGGACTCGGACTCTAACTCGGACGGATCGGACTCGGACCGGGACGAACATCGCCGGATCTACCTTGCCGCAAGTGAGGAAACCCCGCCGCCTGGAGAAGAGCCGAAGACTTTGGATCGCGAACCGTCGGATCGCCGTGTCCCAGATTCTCAACTCGGAGATCCGAGGCCACGATATCAAACGGACAACACCGACCGGGGGCGATGCTCTCACTGTGGCTCCAAGGAGCACACAGATCTGGGGTGCTGGAGACGACTGACGTGCAAGAAGTGTGGAAAGTGAGGCCACCCGGCGGATCACTGCCTGTTCGTATGCCGAGGATATGGAGAACTGCACGACATGGGGAAGTGCCCGATGGAGGAGTTCTACAACCAGATCCGCCAGTGGTTTGATCCAGTTAAACATGCTGGGATGCTGCCAGAGATGGCAGAGAAGATGTTAAACTAGGACGCTCGCCGGGATGGAATCCGGTACGAGCCGAGCGCTCTAGGTATTGCATTTATGCATACGTGAACAAGCCATCGATAGATCAAGCTAGCAGAAGGCCAGGTCTATGTGATAATACATTCGATCTACATGGGAAACGCACTGCCATATCCATACCCAGTCTTTGTCCAGCTGACGACTTCGACAGATCGGATGCCGCCGAAGTGATCAATCTCAACCCTGGTACCTCGCGTGGTTATTGGAAACAACAGGACCCAGATCTCTGGTTCTCGCCTACCGAAGGGGAAAGCATTCCCCCGAATCATCAGCCTAGTCTCGTGGCTGAATGTAAGCGAACTGGAGACCCGAGTCCAGATCTGTTGCCCGGAGAATCGAGAGGATACTGGAAGCATCATGCACCAGGGAAGTGGTTCCGGCAGGCTAAGATCACAGGGAAGATCAATAATGAGAAGGCGATCCTGCTTCTCGACACCGGCGCTGAGGTGTCTATCGTAGACACTACGCTCGCCCAGCGAATGGGGTGTTACGTAGATAGGAGTCAGAGTCAAGACTGTGTGGACATCGGAGATACGGTGTACTCGACCGCCGGACGGACGCGGATCAAGATCACGTTGGCCGGATATCTGGTGTATCTGTTCGACATCTGGGTTGGCGATCTATCTGGCCAAGAAGGTATCTTGGGGATGGACTTCATGGTGCCCGCAGGGATCCACCTGGATCTAGCGGATGGGTCACTGTGTCTCCCAGACGAGGTGCGGATCCAGCTCAGCGGCAGACGCCAGCTGTATAACGGCAAGGCAAGGATCGTTAGGTTGGATCAACGCCTGCAGATCGACGTCGGAGACTCAATGGAAGTACCCATGCGGAGGCAAACCACAGATCAAGACTCATTGTGGGTGACCCGGGGGACCGATGGGTGGCGACGGTAAGCAGAGGACCAGGTAAAACGCTGTACTTGACGATTGCGAACATTGGAGAGAAGAAACTGATCCTGCAGGGGGGGGGTGAACGGATAGCGATGTGGTTGGCTGGAGATCGGGTGCCTCGACTACAAGGTTTTGTGACAGCCGGATCTCGCCGCTATCTAGAGTGGCAGAATCTGGCTCTACAGGCGACCACCGACGCCAAAGTATCGGAGAAGTACCAACCTCCGGAGCAGCCAGATCTACCTGCGGTGGAACGACCAACTTACCCAACCCCGCGAGCGATACTGCGCAAGCCCAACCCGGGCGACGACCAACGATCGGGAGAGCAGAGATTTGTCCTGCCTGTCCAAGTAGCTGTAGGTTTACCAGATCCGGAAGCAGAAGTGCCCGTCCAAGTAACTGTGGACTTGCCAGATCCGGAAGCAGAAGTAGGCGACTCAACGCCAACCCCCAGAGTGGAGATCTCGAGTCAATCGCCAGCCTAGATCTGGACGAGCAGCTTGTAAACGAAGCGGTGGACGAGTTGCAGAGCCAGAGTACGGTGGGAGCGACGAGCGCCCCAAAGGAGAGTCGGGAAGAAGTGGAAGAGCCGACCCCTGAAGCGGCACCGTCGGGTCCGACTCCGGGGGGAGTAACCGCTGAGGTCGCTGTCCCGGTGGAGGATGACCAGGTGTGCTATCACGAAGGGGGTGATCTCGGAGCCGAAGAAGTGGAGTCAGAGATGGCTGTGTTGCCCGAAGTCACACAATCGACAGAAGAGGTGACGATAGGGGACATCCAAGTGGGAGATCCGACTGTCAACTCAGCCGAGGAGATAGATCGACTACGACGACTGATTTGGAGGCGCCGTCACCTGCTCATCGGAAAAGGCAATGCACTTCCCCCCGCAGCAAGAGGGATCGTCTGCGACATCGATGTGGGAGGCGCTAAGCCCATCGCGCAACGGGTACGAAAAGTGGCCCCTCAGTTTCGGGAGAAGCTCTCGGATCTGATCAAGGGATTACTGGGAGCTCGGATCATAAATATGTCGACTTCACCCTGGGCCTCGCCGATTGTGGTGATCATCAAGAAGAATGGAGTGGATATCAGGCTCTGTATTGACTACCGGTTAGTCAACAGCCTGACGAGGCTTATGATCTATCCGATGCCCCTGATCAATGACCTACTGGAAGATCTGGACAAGGTGCTATGGTACTGCTCGCTGGATATGGCGAGCGGGTTCTGGGTAGTGACCATGACGGACCACGCGCGCGCAATCTCGGCGTTCATCACCCCCTTCGGACTGTTCGAGTGGAACCGAATGCCCTTCGGCCTAAATAATGCCCCCCACCAGCGGATGCTCGATAACGCGCTGTATGGCTTCACGCGGATCCCGCGATTGGAAGGGGATCACGTGCCGAAGCAGTCAGATCCAAAGACAAGCCCGGATCTGATACCCTCCGAACCTAAGGATGACGGCAAGAAGTCGGTGCTAGGACGCAGATCCTACATTGATGATATTCTGATCACGGCCGAGTCCTGGGATCACCTCTGCAATAGGGTTGAATGCCTGCTCGACGTGTGCGACGAGTGGAACCTGTCTATTAGTGTGGTAAAAAGTTTCTGGGGCAAGGATCAAGTGGAGTACCTCGGGCATAAAGTGTCGAGCCAGGGACTGGAGGCGAACCCGAAAGATCTGTCGGCGTTGACGGAACTACCGTTCCCCGGGTCATTCCGGGCCATGCAATCCTTCTTGGGGAGCCTCAACTACTACAATAAGTTTATTGAAGATTACGCGATCTACGCCGCAGTACTGTATGAGCTGCGGGAGGTAGACTTTGCAGCCATGAGCAAGCCGGAGAACCGATCTCGGATCCGAGATCTGGCAGCGGCCGTAGACGACGATATGGCGGACTTGCTGAAGACGATCTACGTTGGATCCGGGCTCACAAGTCGTTCGCCAAGCTGAAGGAGAAGGTGGCAGCCACGCCGATCCTGCGTCACTTCCAACCAGAGCTGCAGCCAGTGGTGGTCGTCTACGCCAACGATTGGGCGATCTCTGCGGCCCTGATGCAAGAGCACGACGATATGTTCCACCCGGTTATGTTCGCGAGCCGTACATTGAAGTCAAATGAGCTAAACTACGGGATCGTTCAGAAGGAGGTGCTAGCCTTGCTCAGTGTCTTGGATCTGGGACATAACCTGTTGGTGGGACGCGAGATCAAGGTGCTGGCCCGCTACTCGACCCTAGCCTGGTTGTTCAGATCCTCTGGTCTACCGGGCAGGCTCGGACAGTGGGCAGCTCTGCTATCCCCTTGGACCCTCGAAATCGTGAAGTGCACGAAAGGAGAAGACGAGATCCTGGGGGCGATAGCCACCACCATTACTCCCAGAGCTGAAGTAGATCAAGCATTGATCGCCATCGCGCCACTAAAGGAGCCTCGACGTAAGATCCAGGCCCCGATCCCTACGGTGTACCCCGGAGAAAGCCTGTGGGTGGTCAGCTTTGACGGATCTGCCCGCGTCAAGCGTGGTGGAGGCGCTTATAGCGCGATCCTGTGGAAATTGCCCGAATGGACAGTGGTGAAGGCCCGATCGGAGTACGCAGACGGTCTGACGGTCAACGAAGCTGAATACCGAGGCCTATTGCTGTGTATGGATTTGCTGGAGGGAGAAACCCAACAACGCCTGGTGGTCTGCGGTGACTCTAATCTGGTGATCCGACAAGTACGGGGAGAGATCGACTGCAAGGCCCGGTATTAAGGCAGAAAGCGCTGGACCGGTTACTGACGTGACCAGACCACGAGCTGCTCCACGTCAAGCGAGACTGGAACGGGAGTGCAGATAGCCTGGCGGGTGCTGGCTTACAGCGCCAAGCTGGAGTCGATGTGGAAGAAGGCCCCGACTTTGAGAATCTGGTGACGCTGAATCGCCTCGAGGAGATCTTGGTGGTGAGGGAGGCAGAAGAGCATCCCACAGCCAAGATCTGCCCAGTAGCCACGAGGACGACCGGCGACTCGCCCCGCAGTGCTCCAGGAGGAAGTGGTAAGGAATCTGCGGATCGGGCGGATCAAGCAGGCTCAAGACGAAGAAGTATGGATCGCCAGGCTGAAGAAATATCTGGTGGGAGCCGTGCACGACTTGTCCCCAGAAGATATCAAGTCCTACAATGCTGTCGGGTCCGGCTACGATGAAGATCTGGATGGACTGCTGTTTTACTGTCCGCCCACCAAACGAACGACGGAAGAACGTGATGGGCTGATGCGGTTGGTAGTTCCCGAAACGCTGCAGCAGGATGTGCTGCATCACTACCACTCTAGTCTCGAAGGGGGACACCAGTGGATCGGGCGGACGTATCAGCGGATCCGAGATCATTTCCATTGGAGAGGGCTTTACCGCAGCGTGCAACGCTATGTTGGAGAATATGTGGACTGCGAGACGGGGAAGGGGCGGCCTACACTCCAAGGGGAGTCGCCGGGCAACATCCAAGCCACCTACCCATTCCAGATCATCGCGATGGACCATACCCCCTCGCTGCCCAAGTCACACAAAGGAAACACTGAGTTGTTGATGTGGGTGGATCTGTTCACGGGGTACGTGATTGCGAAAACGAGCGCGTCGAGAATCGCACAGACGATAGCGGAGTCTTACGAAGAGTGCGTGTTCAGGAGATTTGGGGCCAGCGAAGTGATCCGACACGATCGTGAGCCTGGGTTTATGGCCGACTTCTTTAGATCTTTCAACAAGATCCTGGGCCAGCGACAGCGGGCTACGATGGCTTACCGACCCCAGGCGAATGGGACAGCCGAACGAATGGTGCAGACTACCACTCGCGCGCTCAAGATGTATGTGCAGGAGCTAGACCAACGGGATTGGGACGAGTATGCAGAGAGACTTACGTTCGCCATTAACACGGCCCAAGACCGGATCCGAGGGGAAACACCTTTCTATCCGGTACATGGGTGGGATGCCCAATCTACACAGGAGGCGACTTTGCCGGTAGGCAGCACCGCACGTCGAGACCGGGAACCTCGGAGATGGAGATATCAGATCCAACGGTACTACCAACAGGCGAGATCTCAAGTCGGTGAGCGGATTAGAGAGGCCATCTCAGATCGAGCGACTCGTCACAACGAGGAAGCCCGGCCACATGAGATCGAAATCGGATCTCAGGTGTGGCTATACCTGGATCGAGTGAAGGAAGGCTACGCCAGGAAGCTGGCACACCTGTGGCACGGTCCTTTCCGGGTGATGGAAAGGATCGGGGAACATGCAGTCAAGATCGAAACTGCTGGTACAGAATACCGGCTATTCCCTGTGGTGCACATTTCCAAACTCAAGTTGGTAAGGACATTCCCTGATAGACCCACAGCTCGTTTGCTCGACGAAAGATCAGAGCGTGTAGATCTGAACGAAGCCCTCCTCCCTGAAGATAGTTGGATCCGCGATTTGGACGAAGTTGAATACGAAGTAGAGAAGATCGCAGACATGAGGACGGGCAAGCGAACCCGGTACGGCCGGATCTACCGCGAGATCCTGGTGCATTGACGAGGGTATGAGGATCCGACATGGGTTGACGAGGCGGATCTCAATTGTGGGGCGTTGCTACATGAGTTCCTCCGGAATCACACCAGCCGAAACCGGTTCGGAGTGATGCAGTCCCACGAGGAGTAGTGAGGGGAGACCTCGGAGGCGAGTGGGTCGTGTCCGAGTGAGAAGGAGAAGATGGATCTGCAGGGAGGGTGCAGATCGGAGGAAGGGGAAATGAGCGTTTACATATTAGAAGGAGGATGAGGCAAGATGACTGGATCAGAAGGCCCAGATTGCAATCGGATTCGACGAGATACAAGCCAGGGATACAAGTCGTAGACAAGGAAATAATGAGCGCGCAAAATTGGATTAAAGATTACGAGAACTGAAGGAGAGAGAAATGCAGACGGAAGACCGAGGAGGCAGATCCAGAAATTATTCTGCGTCTTGGGCCTGAACTCCGAAGAACTTGTCGGTCAGCCGCGAGAGTGAGTTGGCAGGATGCTGCTGCGGGAGATCCCGATAGTGGTTACGCCAAGGATCCGTAGAATTGTCTTCGTCCAGAGCCGCAAGGAGATCCACTGGCTAACGTCGATGCAGATTTGGATCAGCAAGGTTGGCTTGGCGAGCAGTCAGACCAGGAAACCAGGTGACGGTCTCGGACCGCTTCGGGAAGTGGAGGAAGAACGGATCCAGTAGCAGATCCAGATCGCACCAACCCTCACGCATGGACAGAATGAGAAGCTCGAGGAAGGCTTTCCAACGATTTCCCGCGTGAGAGCGCCGATTGTTGCGTTCCTTGCGGTAAACGGCCAGCCACGGGTGCTCCTTCACCATTGCATGAGTGATTGGGAACGAGTGCGTGGATTCCCAATAAGATTGCAAACTCTCGGCTTCATGGGAGCTGTAACGCTGGACAGCCACTCCAAGCCGCCCTCCGACATCAGTTTCGAAGGAAACGGCAGTTCCCGATCCCTCGAGGACCTTCCACGGCGCCACCTCCAACAATGCCCGCACGTTGGCCTCGGTGATCAGGTCGGCGCTGTAGTCCGAGGCGGTGTACTGCTGCCGTTTGCCGGAATCTACCCGAGGAAACAACCAACCGGGCTTGGTGGGTAGGACGGGGAAGAGATGGTTGATCAACATCGTGACCATGGCCAAATCCGAGATCTGGCTAGCCAACCAGGGATCCACGTCCTTGTCGATCAGCTTGCGAGCTTGCGCCCGACCCGGGATACATAACTCCTCAGATCCGAAAGGGGCCACCGGGGACATCGGGCCAGACAGCTCGGAAGGGCGGCGACGAGAAGAAGCAGGTGTCTTGCCTGGCGGACCGGCACGCGACGCAGGTCCGGGAGCTGAGTCATGATTGGCGTCCGAATCATCAGAGCCATCAGGGGACGCCCCGGATCCAGATACCTTAGGACCTTGACGAGGAGAAGCCTGCCGGCGTCGACGCTCCGCAGACCGAGACTGGGCGAGAGCTTGTAGCGTCTGAGCTTCGAAGAGCTCGTCGGCGACCTCAGCATCATCCTCATCATCTTCGTCGCCTTCGTTGTTTTCGTCCTCCGCGTCGCCGTCACTGCCAGAGTCGGTAGCCGCGTTTTTCTTCGCAGGCGACTGCCGAGAAGTTTCAGATCCGGAGTCGTCAGCGTGACCACCATCGTCAGAAACCGCCCCACCGTCAACATGAGACTCGTCATCCTGAGTCAGATCCATCGGATTGGAAGGATCCCCTTCAGCGGATCCAGAACCGCCGCTAACGTCAGGAGACAGAGGAGTCACTCGGCGTTTGGCTGGGGGCGCCGGACTAGACTCAGGCGAAGTCAGGTAGCCGCGAGGCCGCTTGGAGGGTGTCGAAGGTGTATCGTCCTGCGGACCTGCCGGGGCAGCAAGCGACAGGCGCGAGACCACCGTCGGACCCGACCCTCCGGTGTCCACTGCCGGTTGAACTCCAACAGTGGACGCGACAGTAGCCAGGTTTTGGCGGGCACCTTCGAACTCACGCTGTAAGTCGTCGTGGGAGCGCCGGATCTGGTCCCGTGCTTGGCGAGAAGCGTCTCTCTCCCTTAGGAGTACATGATTCGAGTGCTGGAGATCGCCCAGTTGACGATTCGCGTCAGCAAGTTGTTTGGCCGGGCCGGCGTGGGACTTGGCGGCTGCAGCCAGTTGATGCTCTGGGGATGCATCAAAGCCGGAAGAAGGAGAGGTTAGCAGATGTAAAACGGGAAGATCGCGTAAGACTGGAGGCGTATACTTACGAAGATCGGAAGCGTCTCCGCGATAGCGGGTTGCATCAGCTCTTGCGACATCGCGATCCTTCACCGTCTGGATCAGATCCGAAGTGGTAGCGGCGTGGACGGATCTAAGACTGTTGAGCTCTGTCTGCGCGCTTCGGTGCATGTCTTGAAAAGACCTCAGCTGACTACGCAACGGGGCGATCTGGCCTTCCGCGTCAGTAGCTGCCGCCCGCGCTTCGCCCCGCTCTCGGGTGAGCCGATCCACGTCAGTAGCCACGGAGTTCGCCGGAAGAATTGCAGGCGGCGAGATCTGGTTTTCCGCTTGCGTCAAAGAGGTTTGGACCCGCGCCAAGCTAGCCTCAGACAACCGCAGCTCGTGCTCAGCATTCTCGCGGGCGCGATCCAGGTCGTTGTGATCCTCCTGGAGCTGTTCAATCTCCGCTCCAGCCAAGCGCACCTCCTCTGCTACGTGGTTGTTTTGATCTTGGAGGGCGTTGCGATCCGAAATAGCTTGATCCAGCTGGAGCTCCAAGTCACAGATCTCGTCGACCTGCTGTCGAAGCTGAGACTCCATGTTGACGACGGTCGGATCCGGTGAGGAGTCGGAGTCTCCGGTGGCTTGGAACGCAGCGATTTCGCCGCGTAGGCGAACCACCTCCGCTTGCCGGGCGTCGTACAGCCTTTCCAAAGCCCGAAGCTCACGGGTCTGCCTCAACAACGTCAGCGAAAACTGGTGCTGATGGTCCACCGCCGCATCTCGGGAGACTGTTGCTGCTTGGAGGTCCGCCGCCGAGCGCGCCAGTCGGCTGTGCAGTGTGCAGTTGAGCCGTTGGAGCTCCTCCACCGTCGCCATAGGGGGAGGAGACTGGCTGGGGGGACGAGAGGCAGTCGATTCGGCCACCATCGGAGATCCTCGCGAAGTGGCGAAAGGTTTAGGCGAGAGACGAAATGAGCGCATCGTGCGAGTGGGCGGGGTCGCTGACAAGTGATGGAATGTACCCGCAGTGATGTCAGTTGGATGACAACAACTACGGACAGGAGGCGATTGTGAAGAAGCAGGATCCGAGGATTCGGAGATCGAAGCTGACCAACGAGTGAGAGATTGGGACCCGTTCGGTCACTAATACGAGATACTGACCGGATGGATTTAGCGCGAGGAGAAGGAGCAGTACACCGCAAGGGCACGGTCCACCAATGTAAATAGGACCAGAGCGGGCAAAGAACTAGCAGTCGCAGCTCAGGACGGTGGTTGGGTGAAGATTGGGGTGGGTGGGTATCAGATCTGATCCCGATCCTGACTCCAGATCCGCGGATCCAGATTCAATATTGCGGCTCCGGCGATGACGGCGCGCCAGAGGCCTGGATGACGTCATAACGAAGGTAAAGGGAGGCTACAGAGCCGTTAGGTATCGATGGGATGATAGAAGGATAGCAGGGATCGGACTTAAGCATAAACCAGTATCGAATTTGCCTTGGACATCGCAACCGCCTTCTCCCTCGCCTGGAAACGGGAACTGCATTGGCCCTGCGAGGAGTAGAAGAGGCAGCGGTAAGAGATCTAGCGTCGGTAAAGTCTGAATAATATATTTGCCAGATTTAGACCTTCCTAGTGATCTACCCTCAAGTGCGGATCCCAGATCCACCGGAGTTCACAGCTTGGCCGATCGGGTCTTCGACGCTCAACAACCACAGATCCCGCTATAGGAAGCGGCAAGCATCGTAAGGAAAGGAACGCAAAAGGACAAGACCCCGTAAAGGAAACCCCACGGCCAGATCCAGATCCAGGCCGCCAGATCCAAGTGCAAGACTACTTGATCTGGAAGTACAACCGCGAGCTGCGTGAAGATTTCCGCGCCGCTCCACCCCATCCCCGCGTCTCGCCAAGACTGTCTCGACTTCAAGGCGTTGACACTTCGGAAGACACCAGAAGAGCAAGATCCAGCGGTACACAAGGTGACCCAGTTCAGCACACGTCACGGCAGATCGGAGTACCCCCTCCGTTAGTCGGTGTTCGGGCGCAGTTGGTAAGCCGGACTAGCGATCTCGCAGATTTTGCTGATCCCGCTACACCACATAACCACACGCGACAGCGCCGGGTCCGGAAGGACGGATGAAATGTCGACGTCTGTGCCGGCAAAGCGACGCAACTCCTGCAGCGCTGCAGGCTGGGAGTGGACCAGCACTTCCGTACGCGAACCTCGTGCAGCCGCGGTGATGGTCAAGAGGCAGCCATGGTCTGGGCCGGAAATGTAGCTAGCGTGCGCGATGATTGGGTGGTCGGACGACGTCGCTACTAGCTGCATCTCCCCCATGTCGTGGCGGGAGTACAGCAAGCCGGGGTAATTTGCGATAAGCGCCACCAGCAGCATTCGAATAGTTGTAGCGCTGGCTCCACTTACATTCCGAACTTCGAGCACTCCCGCCCTTAACCCCTCTAGCCCCGCCGCCTGTATTCTACAGGATAGGCAAAAAATTATATGATAATGATTTTGTCAAATCACGTCCATACTTTATTCAAGTCATCCTATACAAAAATCAAGTCATTTGATTTGCCCATCCCTCTTGCTACTTTGTTGCTAACCTCGGGGGGGGGGGGGGTATAATTCGTGGCCACAATTTCTCGAGATTTCGGAATTCTGGGCGGGCCAGTTTCGCGCCATTTGCCAATCGGACGGACAAAGCGCACACGTGCAAGACGCACGCAATGCCTAAACGAAAACACATCAAGCCGCTGACCTGGGGGAAACTCTGGGCCAAACTGAAGAAGCGGGGATGGAAGTTTGAGCGCCCGAAGGGACTTGCCACTGAGAACCGCTACTTCACTCCTACAAGCTGGGAAAAACGACCTAACGCAACCCACCTAGTTGACTACTTTGATGGACCCGACGAAGTATGGAAACATTTACCAGTCGACGGTACGTAAAAGCAGTTTGCTGTACATATGATCGATTATCTAACATTATTGGTAGTGATCTATGATAATGTGACGCCTGCTAAACGCCAAACGCTGGACCCGCAACCCGTCATGGCGTCTGAAGCGTCGATTGGCACATCTCCCGCCGCCACGCCGCCTGCCTCGCTGGCCAGGTCGTCTGAGAGATCCCCAGAGGAGTCTCCGCCACTGGCCACATCGCCAGCCACTCCAGCTGATAAGGACCATGCCACGCCCGCAGCCAAGTCGCCGTCCAAGTTGACTGCCACGCCCGCGGCCAAGTCGCCGTCCAAGTCGCCGGCCACGCCCGCAGCCAAGTCGCCGTCCAAGTCGCCGGCGAAGTCACCTGCCACGCCCGCAGCCAAGTCGCCGGCCAAGTCGACTGCCAAGGTGCCCACCAAGGCACCCGCGAAAGCGCCAGTGAACACACCTTCGAAGAAGCGCGCACGGAAAGCAACGACGCACAGCACACCATCGTCGCAACCCCGGATGCGTGTACAGCTTTGCACGTCGTGCGACCGAAACTGTTGATATATCGGAGGGTGACGACCGAATGAGCTCCGGCGACGAAGATGACTACAACGTCGACGACGACGACGACGAATCTGATGTTGAAGCCTCCAGTGAAAATTCGGCTAGTGAAGACGAAGCTACGAGTGATGAAGAGGATGTTGTCGATCTGTCCGCCGGGACTCCGTTTGACAAGTTGACCAAGGAGGAATTGAGCGAGCATGCCAAGACGGGCTGGACGACCTACTTTGAAGACGAATCTAACTGCGGACCTGTACGATACAGTATACCGATCTACTTGAAGTTCGTGATATCCTGTATTGGACACTTACAACTTATGACTGCTTCGCTACAGGTACTTCGCTGCAACTACCTGCTGCCGACCTCGCTCACGCAGCAGCAGCCCCGACGGAACTGGCGCAAGCGCTAGGGAACAGTGTGGAAGGGCTGTTCTTTTTGTTTCTCCCAAAAAGAGATGTGGCTGTCAATTGCAACGGAGTCCAACTGATACCAGCTCCAATACCGGACCCAAGCGGCGGATGAGATTATGGCTCGTCAACGGCGAATCAAGCAGCGGCGCCCATCATACCGGATGAAGACACTGCAGCAAGTTCAGAAGGAGCAAAGGTCATTCAAGCCCATTCAAGCGCATGATTTGGTCAATTTTATCGGTCTTCTCTGCGCCCGTACCCTGTGTCCTCATAGGGAGAAGATGTCGAAGCACTGGGCCGTGGACGCACATAGTGCGGTCCCTAAAGGGACCTTTGGGCGCTATATGGCGTGGAAGCGCTTCGAGGATATTGTGCGATTCCTGCACTTTAGCGACAACCACGGGCCCAACGCACTCAAGAACAACACCTGGAAGATCAAGTCGGTTGCCGACACGATCAACAAGACCTTCAAGCTGGTAATGACTGTCGGAAAGCGGATCGCCTTTGACGAAGGCGTGATTCCTATGAGGAGCAAGTATAATCCTATGCACCAGTATCTCCGAGGAAAACCTCATCCTTGGGGCACGACGTGTTTCCTGACATGCGACGCTGGCACCGGATACTGCAACAGGTACGGTTATGTCTATTGCTGGTTGAATTATACAGGTTATTTACTGACTGATCTTGTCGTTATCCTGTATAGGGCCGAGATCTACCAAGGACGACTCAACAGTGACAGCGCCGACCTCAACCAGGGCCCAAACGCAGTGCTTCGCAACGTGGAGGAGGGGCTGGATGGCCTGCCAAAACGTCGCCTCATCATTACGGACCGCTTCTACTCGAGCGTGCTGTTGTCATCAATTCTTCTATAGCGAGGGCTCTATCATGTCGGCACGATTCTAACCAACCGACGAGGCTACTGCAAATCTACCCCGTACAAGCAATCGAAGCGGCCGAAGGCCATGGAGAGGGGTTCGTATCCACGACACGGCGACCATGCTGGGTTCTGCATTGAGGCGCGTCATAGATCTGACCAGCGCTTAGCGCGATTTCGATCTCACGAACCCAGACGACAAGACTGTCTGACTCCTTGCCGCCGAACGTCGGAACCGACATCTTGACGGTCTTCGTCGTGGTAGGACGCGCAGCGAATGAGGCTGTATTCGTGGCGGACGCTTGTGTCGCACTCTGTGCCTCAGCTCGCATCGTCGCACGAGCGGATTCCTGCGCAGCAGCGCTCACGTGAGCAATCAGCGACGACTCGTACTTGTCGAAGCGTTCCACGCGCGCCTTTGCTACTCAGCAGGAAGATTGGGGAATCCAGCGAAGGCTGCCTCGCCCAGGAGGCTGACCATCCTGTCGCACTCTGTGCCTCAGCTCGCATCGTCGCACGAGCGGATTCCTGCGCAGCAGCGCTCACGTGAGCAATCAGCGACGACTCGTACTTGTCGAAGCGTTCCACGCGCGCCCTTTGCTGCTCAGCAGGAAGATTGGGGAATCCAGCGAAGGCTGCCTCGCCCAGGAGGCTGACCATCTTCTCCAGCGTAGCCCAGTGGGCATCGGAGAGGGGAGGAAAGTCCTGCCGTGCCGGCAGCCGACTCCCTGAGTCTTCCATACTCAAAGAGACCCTGATTGTAGAGATCCGCGTCGGTCGCGGGATTGACTACAAGTGCTACCAGGTGTGACGGGGGTCACACGCACAATAGCTAGGAGGAAGCGTAACACGCTAACCACAACAGACGCCTGGCGTCTCTGTTGTTGCTTATGCAAAAGGCCTTGCCTTATCGGTCCTCTTTAGTACCGAGTACTTAAAGGGACTTGCACACTTGTAGGTTAGAGTTAAACAGACTTGTATTAATAACACTCATAAAGTTCTATCTACTGCTTTCTATCTGCATACTGAATCCCTGTCTAAATTGCGATCTTCCTCAGCGGTTGGCTCTCGTGAACCGTCGTCCTTAAGTACGGTCGAACCTTAACCTAAAGTATTACCTTGGGGAGGTCTACCATGAATACTCTATATAAGGACTCCTGGTACACCGTACCCATCGTGGTGTGTGACACTCAGTTCTTGTGGGCCACACCGGCCGGTGTTGTCCACACTAGAGAACCTCCCTTTTCCTTGAAAAGGTCACTGGCCAATCCTGGCCCCATTACAGCCTGTGAGCCGGGCATACGACATTCCGCTGACATGACGGACACGCCCACACGGGCGCATGCGATGTACTGCCAGGACGGCATGCTCTCACTTGTGCAGTGCGCTGTATGTATAGACTCCAACCGGCTCAGGCGGCTGTCCACGATGATCTTGTGGTATTGCAAAACACACAAATCGTCAAATGTGGGTCCTAACAACAAACCAACAACAATAGCCGAGCTAGTCGGCTGAGTTGGCCTGCGTGGGGTCTCTTTCGGTCCTCAACGGTCCGGCCCAGCCGGGACAGTAGGTGTCTTGTCTTCGCCGAGTTCCAGCCAACCGGTTCAACTCTCCAGAGACTCGCCTGAGCCGGGCAGTCTCCGCTCACAAAACCCGTGCCGTCCACCAAAGGATGGAACAGTCACGGGCCGCCGAGTGCAAAGGCAGCAGCAGCAAGTTATAACTAGCGACATGTACACCATCTGTAAAATTCACGTTTTCAGACAATTTAACGTTATCTATTTTTACATTTAAATGCTTATAAGTAAAAGAAACTAAAATAACCCCCTTTGCACAAATTAGGGTTGAGCGCCCTTGGCTAAAATGACCCCAATCATAGACACGAACAAGCTCTAATAACTATAGGAGGCGTACTAAATTTAACATCCAAGGGACTACCCTTCAGAAAATCAACTTACAATATTGACATACCAGTTTCAAATTTTGGATATATAAAACTGAGTTGATCCTGATATAAGAAATATAAAAGTATAATAACAACATATCCTACGATAACCAACCAACCAACAACAACGATGAACGCCGATCTACTCCCCATCCTACCTACTGAGGAAGAAGCCAACATTAACCTCTTCCCGCACGAAGAAGCTAACTTCGTAAGTCCAGAACCAGGCTTCTTTATGGAAGTTGTCGACTTCTTTGTAGAAGAAGAAGAGTATGAAGAAACGCCTCAAGAAAGAATCTATCAGTATTGGTACCTATTTACGAAACAACAACTTTTCGGTTATGTTGGATATTTAGGCGATGAGTATGATGAAGGTAATGAAGATGATGAAGATTTTGAAGAATTTACGGTCATGTTCGACAAGTCTTATTTAGTTCACCCAGTCAAGAGTATTTTCAATGGTGTAAAAGATAAGATTAGGGAGTTCGAACACCGCAAATACTTTATTCAAAATGTTAAAGAAGAACTAATCGCAACCGTGACGCATCCTTGCCGCATCCAAAATCAAATGAATCAGTTCTGTGATGTCGGGTTTTGAACCTGATTGACGGCCCCGCCCGAGGCCTAACGACCTTGAGCCTCGCTGAGAAAGGTGACCGAGGCCTCTGATTGGCTACACACATTCCCCGCGTTTTAGTGCCAGCAGACTAGTTAGTGACTGGGAGTCACGGCGGGTTCTAATACAAACCCCGTCGTGACCCCCGGTCAGTCATACCTGTACCCACTCTTTACCTTTTAGTTGGAATCCGGAATTAGGACGAAGCCTCGTCCGGTTGTAGGATTGGACCGAAGGCTCGGTTTAGACTAGGCCTTTGTATAGACATTAGGGATTAGTTATAGTCGAGGCCTCACAGCCTCTAATCACTAAATCAGAGTAGAATTTCCCCCTCAAGCCTCAAGAGTCAAGTCCGTCTCCGGTAAGTCTAGCTAGCTTAGCCGTAGCCTCAGGATACACTCGGTCGTGGTGGGTTATGTCTACCGGTGAACTTAAGGTACATTGACTGAGAGTTCATCCTGGTAAGACCAAGAGTAGAGAAGTGGCCGAGTGTTGAGAGGTATTAGAGACCTCATTGTGTATTTCTGGGAGAGGGGCACAGCCCCCTCCAGTATATTTGACCCCTGACTGAGGTTTTACTTCGGTCCCCCTGTAAAAGGCCTTGACTGGCCCGGCACCCTTCCTTTCTGAGGGACTACAGGGGGTAAGCGCTAAGCGCAAACTGTGTACGCACCCTAGCCTTTGCTCGTGGCTAAGAGTGTATTTTTATCTGTGGGAATACCTGCCTGACCCAACGGCGCACTTAGGCACATTCCAGCCCGGTGTACAGGGATCGGATCTGGTCTTCAGATTATATCCCGACGATATTCGCCGACCTTAACAGGAAAGCGTGTGTTGTTGGTAGGGCTCGTTCCCCTTACGTAGTAGGAGGGACGAGGACTCGCAAAATCGTGTTTCCCTACACGACAACTGGTGCCGCGACCCGGGACTGGTGTGACTTTAGTGTGTTGTGTGGTCTGTGTAGGTATTGCCCCTAACGAGCTTTGAGAAGAGAAGAAAAGAGAAGAAAAAAAAGAAGAACAAGAACAAGATGGCGAAAGGATCCAAGTCAGCGGTACCAGCCACGCCGGTCAGGCCGACGCGTGGACCGACCGGAGCTACGTCAACCCTCGCCAGTGATCTGACGTCCTGGTTGTCAACTATCTCCGAGAGGTCGGTCAGCTTCGACGACTCGGTGGACGAAGGTCCCGACGCCAAGGATACGATGATGGACTATGAATACCTGGAAGAGAAGACTCCAGCAGCGATGCAGGAGTTGGATGACCAGGAAGGCGCGATGTTGTCGGCGGGACGTAGCGGGGGCTCGCGCTCCCTGTCCCATAGTCTCGCGTCCGAATTTGATGAAGTTGCGAAGCCGGATCATGCCCACAACGATTACGAGGACAGCGCCGAGGAGTCAAAAGCCTTGGTGCAGGTTATTAAGGGCCCTCAAGAATTCCGCGGGTACCGGCCCCCGCTGAACAGCAGCACTCCAGCTGCCAACAAGGTGCTCGGGCGGATGCTCGAGCAAATGATCGAGTCCAGCGAGTGGATCCAACAATTCACTCCGCAGATGGTTCGCCAAGCCGTCTGGGCCGAGCTGAGCGGCGAGTTGGCGTGGCCCGTGAATACGATCACCACCACTCAGGTGGTCGAGGACACGGTGTCACTCCTCCGAGCGATGGGGTGCGAGCCCCAGACGCACCCGTCTGAAGCAGCGCTCGAAGGATGGACGCCGGCACTCGCAGGTCGTGACCTGCACAAGTGGAAGAGGAAACTTCGGTTGAGCTTCGGAACGTCCGACATCAGCCTGGGACGGCCACCCAGGACTCCTGGGAATCAGGAGGAGGAAGACCCATCAAGAGTCCCGCTTCCACAGACTCCCAAGAAGTCGCCCGAAGGCTCGGCTGACCGAACCACCACGGAGGGAGTGTTCTCCGCCAAGACTGTGGGCTCACCGTACTTCCAAGACTCCCACATGGTGACACCTCGGTCAACGAGTCGGGCCGACCGCCTGTCGCGCGAGTCTGAGACCTCGCGAGGCAGTCGTGGCGTTCGACCAAGCACCTCCACTAGACGAACGGCTCGCAGGTTCGTCCCGCGCGAGGATTCGTCTGACGATGACAGTGGCGAAGACTACACCGATCGTAGCAACGACCCCGACAGTCCAACCGACGAGCTGACGCGCCAAATACTCGAATTGAGTGAAACTGAACGCCTGAACTCGACGCCGAGACTTGAGCTCGCAACTCACCGGCCTCTCGCTCAGATCAAGCATTTCACGGGATCCCGTAACAAGAGTAATAACTCTATGCAGTGGCTACGAGCATTTGTCTACGAGATGAAGGGTACGCACACTCCCCCGAACGAGTGGTGCATGGCGTTCGAATTGAGTCTTCGTGACGGAGCCCTACACTGGTACCGTCAGCTACCGAAGAAGCCCAAACGTCAATGGAAGCTGCTCAGCGATGCCTTCATTAAGTACTACTGCTCGCAGTTCCGCCAGTCGGCGAAGGCTCGCTACTATTCTGCCAAGAGTGAAGGAGCTGAACATGTCTGCGACTACCTCAACCGGCTGAACGGATATGCTCGCAATGCAGGGCTGCAGTTCGAGAGGGGTGGTCGCGATGCGAAAGACCATGTGCAACGTTTCCTCGAAACGTGTGGAGATCGTGGGCTCGAACGTCGCCTATGTCACGTGCGGGTGAAGGACATCCACGAGCTCGAGGATATGATCAACGATATCCTCAAGTCGGAAGAGCGCAGGACACCCCGCGAGGGATCAGCGTATCCGACGAAGAGCCGTGATGGTCACCCACCGAGGAGTCGAGACAGCTCACGTCGGCGCGAGGATAGACGCCCCGAAGTGACCCGGGACTCTTACCGCCGGGACCGGTCCGACCGACCCGACCGACGTGAAAGAGAATTTGACCGCCGTCGTGATGACTCACGCAATGTCCCACGGATCTCACTGGCTGAGGTGACGTTGTCCGACCTGATGACTGAACTTCAAGTGCGTACACCAGCACGTGGACAGGCCGGGCGCCTGACTCGGTATACGTATAGCGATGAAGAGGATGACCCGAGCGACCACGGCTACTCGGACGACGACCGCAGCATTAGGGACGACGAAGAGTTCTATGACACGGAAGAGGAGAGAGACCATGTAGCAGCAGCAAGCGAGCAAAAACGCCGTGCCGCTGCCGACGGGACATTCGCCCGGTCGGACAACCGACCTCGCCGCGGGGGTGACCCTGGGCGAGGGTTCGACCGTGGTAACAGGCCTTTCAATCGGGACAACCGTGACAACCGTGACAATCGACCTCGCCAGTATGGACCATGCGCGGCATGCGGAGGAGCTGGACACTCGGCTCATTACTGCTACCGCCGCTGCAAACTATGCCAACAGGTGCACGACGTGGGCAAGTGTGAGGCTCTTCAAGCCCTCACCTCCTTGATTCGGACGAAGGTAGAGAAGAAAGATCTTACCCCCGACCTCCAAACCTTGATCTTCGGCGGCCATTTAAACTAGGCAGCCCGCCAACTGAAACTGGGTTGGTCCCAATCGGGCTGCCACAGTTAGCCGCTCCATCGATTGACGCAGACTGTGTCTACGCGTTCGTGGGAGCGAGCAAACGGCCGAAGAATGATGAAAACGACAAGGTGATGATGACAGACAACGGAGAGGGGAGAGACGAAGCGAATGAAGGATGAAGGAGATGATGGAAACTGCACCGAGGCTTGGGTATCAAGTGCGGTGCAACGGGGAGCCTATTCAAGCCAAGAAACCCGGGGGGCAACAAAATTGCAGCCTGGGGAACGGCTCGGATGGTGGTCCGCGCAGAGGTTTGACCGGAGAGCTCGGATGAGAGCTTATGTCAAGGGCGCGGTGAATGATGCGCGCACGCGAATCCTTCTGGATACTGGGGCGAACGTCAGTGTGATATCGGAGCGATTCGCTAAACAATTGCGGCTACGCGAAGTGCAAGGACACGGTCGTTGTATGGAGATCCAAGGATTCACTAAAGGAACGATGGCTACCGAGCGGCGAGCCTTGGTTAAGGTGACGCTGGGGTGGCAGCATGTGTATGAATTTGAACTGTGGATAATGGACCACGGTGCAGGAGTTGATGTGGTGCTGGGGACAGACTTCATGATCCCAGCAGGAGTGCGGTTGGACATGTTCCATGCGACAGCCCGATTGCCAGACGAAGTGAACATCCCACTCATCAAGACGCTGAACATGCAAGACGACAGAGGGGAAGGACCTCACGTGACAGGAGGCCCCACCGAAGACTTGCTGGTGCCCAGCCGAGAGTTCGCGGAGTACCGATTACCGAGGGTTCGGCCGCCGGCCGACACTCACGAAGTATGGGTTCGGCGCACGAAAGCCTTGCTACCAACAGTGGTGCGGTCACAGCGAGGAAAGCTCGTCAGAGTGAGATTGACCAACATCTCTAACCGACTTACTTCCTGTTCAGCTCATTCACCAGTCCTGATATGGGTACCTATCGGCGATCTCCCTAGGTCTGACGGGTATGTCCGGCTAAGCTCCAGTCGCTACAATGATTGGCAGCTGTTAGCTTATGAGGGAAGCCGTGATAAGGAAGTCTTCCGGCGAGAAGGAGAGTTGTATGCTCAGTGGTTGGCTTCGCAACCTCCGGCTGTGGAACGCCCGGAGTATGCCACCCCGACACGCCTCCTGAGGCGATCGGGCGATGATACACCGCCTCAAAGGGAGTATGTGAACAGCACGGTGCGTCTTGAACGAAGAGAGGAAAGGTGGAGTAGACCAGACCAACGTCCTACCAACGATGTTGCTTCCGACGATGAGTCCGACCAAGAACCTGCGCCGGCGGATGCGGATCCACCGAACCAGGATGAAGTTGAGCCGGAAGTGAGCGAGGAGCCGGGTGCAACCATGAACAGTGTGCGTCTACCTGACGAGCGCTCAGGACACTCGGTTACCCCCAACGACCCCTCGGAGGACGACCCTGGACCAGGCGATGAGCACAGGTTGGATTCAGAACCCAAGTGCAGGTCCAGCGAGAGCTCGGTCGAGATCTTGGAACGGTTGTATGTGTCTGTTGCTACAGTGCTCTCTGCGGAAGCGAACAGTGACCGGACAGAAGAGTACACGACCGCAGAGCACACCGCGAACACGATCAATTTGGAAGACTACGCGCATGAACTAGCCTTCTTACCTGACCTGACCGAGGCTTTGGCTACGGAACTCGATTACTCGGCGGCGAATGTTCGCCACCCCGAGCTCAGCCTCGATCTTCAGGAAAAGGTAGTACGTGTGCTCAAGGAACATGAGAAGATTATGATCTCGAGTGGTAATGCACTACCCCCACCTGCCTACGGGGTGGTGTGCGACATCGATGTGCAAGGACACCCGCCTATCAAGCAGAAAGCTCGGCGAGTGCCCCTTCGTCACCTCAAGAAGCTCTATGAGTTTCTTAAGGGTTTGTTGAAGGCAGGGTTGGTCTCGTTCTCTACGAGCCCGTGGGCGTCGCCCATCGTGATCGTATTGAAAAAGAACGGCGTGGATATCAGACTGTGCATTGATTACAAGATGGTGAATGCGGTGACGGCAATCATGGAATATGCAATGCCGCTGGTCGACGACCTCCTCACGGATCTCGAGAAATATCTCTGGTATTGCTCACTCGACGCGGCGAACGGATTTTGGGCGATCATGATGACTCGGAGAGCACGGCAGGTCTCGGCATTCGTCTGCGCACTGGGCCATTTTGAGTGGCTTCGAATGCCCTTTGGGTTAAAAAACGCTCCCATGATCTACCAACGCATGATTGACAATGCCCTGTGGGGGTTCGTGCAGCCCAAGGGTGGATGGACACACTACGCGGCTTTGATGCAGGCGGCCGAAGAACAAGACCGAGCATTGCGAGAGAGGTCGAGCACAGACGCCGACGCGTCCACTGGGGTGGCCAAGTTCGACGCAGATCTCAGGGCCAGCCAAGCCGAAGGCTCGGTGGCAGAGCTGGTGAATAGCCCGCTGGCCGACATGTTCACGAACGGTGAAGCCGATGCTTCAACACTGACACCGGTGTTTGAACGGCGTTCCTTCGTGGACGATATCTGCTTTGGTGGTGAGTCCTTCGAGGACTGCCTGGGAACGCTGGATCGACTCCTCGCTCGGTTCGAGGAGTGCCGCATCAGTATCAGCTTCACGAAGAGTATCTTTGTCCAGTCGAAGGTGGACTTCCTGTCCCACGAAGTCACGCGGGCAGGGATCCGAGCGGACCCGAAGAAGCTTAAGGCTATTACTGAGCTGTCGTTCCCGCGGTCCAAGAAGGGGATGCAATCATTTCTCGGAGCATTGAATTACTACAGTCGCTTCATCCAAGACTTTGCGGTCTACGGTGCAGCGCTCTACCAGGTCAAGGACGAGGACTTCGCTGCAGGAGGTGACCTCTCTGCGGCTCGACGCAGCTTTGCTACGCTGCAGCGGAAGGTCGCTGACGCTCCCATCCTCCGACACTTTAGCCGAGACCTCCCAGTACATGTGACATTGTTCGCCAACGAATGGGCAGTGAGTACGACCCTCATGCAAGAGCACGATGGATTGATGCACCCCGTACGGTTCTGTGGGCGAGTTCTTAAGGACGCTGAGATGAATTACCACCCAGCAGAGAAAGAAGTTCTCGCTCTACTCCAACTCTTGAAGGTGTGCTACACCCAACTGGCTGGACGGACTATCCATGTCTACACGCGTTTCTCGACGCTCGAGTGGGTGCACAAGTCCAAGTCACTGTTCGGACGTGCCACGCAGTTCGCAGTTTTGTTGTCCCCTTGGCACCTGGTGGTCCAGCGTGTCAAGGAGAAAGATTGCGCTTTCGCCCAACTCCTTCAATCAACCATCACCAGTTTTGTTGACCTCGAAGACTCGCTCAGCTTGGTGACCCCACCAACACGGGGCTCGCCGAGTGTTCGGATGGATCCCCAACTGTTGTATGCTCGGTTACCACGAGACTACGTTGGGTACGTCATTTCTTTCGACGGATCGGCCAAGACGGAGAAGCACGGTGGATATGGTAGTTGTGCGTGGATTCTGTGGCGACTTCCCGAATGGACAGTAGTGATCGCTGCGAGTGCTTACCTCGAGACCACGACAGTCAACATGGCCGAGTACACGGGCATGAACAACGGTGTCGCAGCCGCCTTAGACCATGGGGCTGAAGACCTGGTCATCGTTGGGGACTCGAGACTCGCAATCCAGCAATCCCTAGGGGTGATCGCCTGTCGTAAGAAGTCGCTGATAGCACAACTCAACCGACACAAGGAACTCACAGCAAAACTCCGGTCAGTGAAATATCTTCATGCAATCCGAGAGTTCAATGCTGCAGCAGACTCATTAGCTGGTGAAACCCTCGAGAGTAAAGTGTCCGCAGTGGTCGAGAGTGAAGACAGGAAGCGCGAACTGAAAGTGCTGAACCGCATCCACGAAGTCATCTATGAACCCTCGACCGATACCTCGGATGAGGTAGTGACGCGGTCCATCAACTCGATACGCGCACTGGAAACCCGAGACGACGGCCGTAGTAAGAATTTTTTTGATTTTGCATGGGAAATTGGACAAGTAGCTGCGGTGACGAGACACCAAGCAAGGGCTCGCCAGAAACATGTCCGCTTCGCAACTGAACCAGTGATCATCAACCCGGACGCAGAGGTGCGGAACCGACCCGACGACCAAGTCGAAGAGACTCCAGACCCACAAGATCCACCGGGACCGGACGCAACGAGCATTCACGAACCATCGGCAGACGATATCGACCCCCTGGTTGTTCAAGGAGAACGGCGTGAACGCATTAGCAGAGCCCAAGATGAGGAGCTTCGCTGGTCTAACCTCAAGACAGTGCTGAAAGGCGAAGAGGCACAGCTCGGCTACAGAGCAGCTCGTGAGGCCTGGAAGATGGTAGACAAGTTCGTACTAAGTGAGGACGGGTTGCTGTACTTGCTTGGAGCGAACCGTCGGTGGGGAAGAGAGCGGACCGAGGAAACAACGTTACGCCTAGTAGTGCCCACGACGATGGTCCAGGAGGTACTGCAGAACTGCCATGACTCGCTGGAGGGAGGTCACCAAGGAATCGTCCGAACCTACCACCGTGTTAAGACTGACTATTATTGGATCGGCCTGTTCGCCGATGTGGAGAAACACGTCCGCTCATGCCTCGACTGTAGTTCCAGCAAGAGCCGTCCGCACTTCCGCGGATACTCGCCAGGTAACATACTGGCCGAGAGACCGCCCAGATGGTGTCTATGGACTTCGTGATTCCCCTACCGAAGACTCGGCGAGGAAACACCGCGCACCTACTGTTCCAATGCGCGTTTGCGGGTTTTGTCATGGGAAAGGCAATGGCAGACACGTCCGCACTGCGCGTAGCCCAAGCATTTGAAGAGTGCGTATACCGCAGGTTTGGAGCATCGTCGTTGATCAGACACGACCGAGACCCACGCTTCATGAGCGAGGTCTTCCAGGCATTTGCAGAGATGATGCAGTCTAGATCAAGAGCGACTCTGAGCTATAGACCACAAACCAACGGACAACAGGAACGCTCGATAAAGACTCTGATACAATCAGTGAGAGTGTATGCCGAGGATCCGTTACAGCAGGATTGGGATGAGATTGTGGAGAAACTGATCTTCGCGATCAACAACTCGCACGACTCGACGAGGAGAGACACCCCGTTCTACTTAGTACACGGTTGGGATGCACGGTCGACATTACGAGCCATGTCGTCCTCACTCAAACGAGGAGTCGGTCGACAGTCTGACGCGCTAGCATGGAGACGAGAAGCCAACAGACAGCAAGAGATCGCTCTAGGAATGGCCAAGGAATACCAAGCCACAGAGAAGGCTCGCAGGGCTCAGAAACACAACGAGTCTTTAAGCCGAGCCGAGCGAGCTACTGTGCCCGAGTCTACGGAGACGACGGACCCGGTTGCCACCGATGAACCCGGAGAACCCAACGATACGAACGAGAGTTCGCCAGATGAGGACACGCAGTCGCTATTCCAGCCCGGGGACCGAGCATGGTTGTACATGGAACGAGTGAAGCCAGGGCTCACTAAGAAACTTGGACACCGATGGCACGGCCCGTTTCGAATCAAGAGGAAAGTGGACGAGTTCGCGTTCGAGCTGGACCTGCCCGATCGGAGTGGGTACATGTTCTACCCGGTGGTTCACGTGTCCCGCCTGAAGGCGGTGAACGAATTTGGAGAACGGCCGAGGACTCGTCTAGCCCCCGATGTGACAGAAGAAACGAGACTCGACTTTGATGAAGAGCTGCTGCCCGAGGACAGCTGGGAGCCCGACCGACTCGCCGGTGAGTATGAGGTTGAAGCGATCCTTGAGGACCGCATCCCTCTCCTCAACAGCACCGAGCGAGCGGTCAGAGAGTTCCTGGTGAAGTGGGTCGGCTACGAGGACCCCACGTGGGAACCCGCAGCCAACCTCTCATGCGGAGGACTACTATATGACTACCTGCGTGAGAAACGCAGCGCGCAGCGGCTACAGATGGCTCAAGTGGCGGACGAGGATTAATCCAACCGCTGGAATGATGATGAACTGCCGGTGGGGAGGTACAGCCCACTCAAGCAGATGAAAATATTACTGCACCAAATGATGAACTGCCGGTAGGGTGATGCAGCCTACCCCAGCAGACGAAGACGATTACTGCACCAAAAAATGATTGCATATTACATGTATTTGTGGAAATTACAAACACAGTCGCGGCGGAGGATATGATATGGGATAAACATAGAACGCGACTGAGATTAATGATTATGCTACGCTGAGTGTGGCCATAATGTTACGACTGAGCAAGAAGAGGTCCAGACCACACGCGCGCGAGAAGAAAGCAGGAGCTCAGCACCAGCACTACTTGGACGTCGTCGCCACCGTGGCCAATACGTCGAGACAAATTGCAGCTCGTGGAGGCTTGCTCGCTGACTCGTCAGGAGACTGCTCGTCTTCAGCAGCTGAGCCGGTGGAGTCATCTGCTTCCTCGCCTCCAACGCCGCCGTCATCCTGGACAGGTGGCTTGTGAGGCTGCGACGAATGCTTCGACACCGCCTTCTTGGACGATCCGCCAGCAGCCGAGGTGTCGCTCAGGACGCCCTCGGACAACACGTCGTCATCCTCCTCTTCCGCTTCGGACGCAGGACGAGGCCCGTGGTAATCTGTGTAGTCTTGGACCCATTGGGCCGTGACTTCGCAGGGATCCAGCGAAGAGTCGACCTGAACGGCTGAAGCAACCTCCTGGAAGTTGAACCCCGTCGGCACAAACAGCGGAGCCTTGGGGTTGCAGGGCGCGAACGAGGTGTTGTACGGGTGAGCAGCCGGCACGTCCACCCAGCAATTGCGCCAAGGCTCGTGGTCATCCACCGCCAGCACCTCCTTGACCCAGTCAGCCGAGCCAGGAGCCCACGGCAACGGCTCCAGCGAATACAAGAGGATCGAAGGCTCGAACAAGTTTTCGGGCGAGCACAAGACCACGCCGTCAGCATCCGGCAGGCACCAGGTCCACAGGCGCTTGGGGATCTGAAGACGCAGACGATCGGCGCGAGCATTCCGGTCACGAGCATACTCAGTCCACGCTGCGAGAATGGCCAGATACAGCGGCGAAGTCTCGCCCAAGATGGCTGCGAGCTGCTAGAGCCAACGCTCGACAGAGGCGGTAGCAACCCAATGCCCACGCTCGTAGAGCGCAAAACCAAGGTCGTCCTTCTCTGTAGAACCAAACGACTTGCCACGGAACTGCCGCCAAAGCTTGACCACGATCGCGACACCATCAGCTCGGATGGAGATGGTCTTGTCCGGCATAAACTCCGACGCGTCGAAGAGACACGGCTCGTCGGGAAGGCTGGCGAGAAGACGCTGGTATGGGTGATCCGGGATGGTCCAGTCAGCAAAGGCCCAGATCCCTTCCACCGAGCACTGGACCAGAACCGAAACCGGAATGGACTTCGGCACACGGATCTCCATGATCATGGTCCAGCACTCCTTGGCGCCAGGAGCCGTGAACGGAGGGTCCAGCACCTGGCTCGCAGAGTCGGAGTGCTTCTTGGGCATCTTGGTCGACGAGGGCTTGCTGCGAGAAGGAGGCGAACCATCGGGACGCAGGCCACGAGAAGATGGAGACGGCTGTGACTTCCGGCTTGGAACCGAGTGCTTGACAGCTCGAGCCGGTTTGACTGCTTTCGCAGGCTTGGCGACCTTGGATGACTTGGCTTTAGCAGGTTTGCTCTTGGCCGCCTTAGCCGGCTTGCCAGCACGAGCTTTCGGCCCGATGACCATCGTCTCGAAGGTCGTGGGCTGAGAGCTGTACACGAAACCGTCGCCTGCATCCTGGCCCGCCACGGATCGGGCAGAAGACGAAGACGCGCCAGGATTTGACCCGAGCACTACGGCGTCCGACGCATTCTCTCGCTCCACAGCCGACTTGGACTGGAGCGAAGCTACGGTTGACGCAGGACGGACAGGTCGGCCATCGCGACGCGGTGGGATCACCACAGCCGCTTCAAACGGAGAGTCCCGAGTCGACTTGGCAACGCGAGGAGTCGAGGGTGGAGGACTTGGCAACGACGACGACGCCGCCGAGGTTTCCGGACGACGTGGAGAAGGAGGCGGAGTACATCCCGTCGTAGACGTCGGAATGTCAACCACTGGCAGAGCGCTGGGCGGAGGAGCAACCGGAACGGACTGGTCGCTGACGACCCCTTGGGATTCGGCAACCACTCCCGACGACACCCCAGCGTGGCCTGGAGGAGGAGCGGAGTGTGCACCCTCGGCCGCGGTCGCAGAAGTACCAGACTTCGAGCGAAGATCTACCGACGGCTTGCCAAGTCGCGGCTTGCGACGAGAAGGCGATTGGACCTTCGAAGCAGAGTGAGACGACGCCCGCTTCTTCTTGGACTTCGGCGAGGTGAACGACTTCTTCCGGCGCTTGGGCGAGGGCTCGACGAATACAACATCAGAGTCTTCCGAAGACTCGTCGGACGACGACCCCGACCCATGACTAGCGCGGACAGCAGCCGCAGACGGAGTGGCAGGACGCTTGGACCCAGCCGAGGGCTCGGTCGGATGGAGCTGGATTGATCGAACTTGGTCCAAGAGGGTCTGGAACCCTTCCGGAAGCGTGGTGTCAGTCCCATGATCGACGAGACACCCGCTCTCACGATCGCTCTGTCGAGCCTCGAGGTACTCACGGAACGTCTTGAGACACGAAGTGAGGTCAGACAACCCCTTCTTGATCTTCAAACGGTCGCTGCGGACTGTCTTACGGGCATCTTCGAGCTTCTTATCATACCCCTTGATCCGAGCCTTCAGGAGGTCGATGATGTCAGCACTCTTCTGAAGCGATACGGCAGCCAGCGCAGCTTGACGATTCACCTCGTCTCGCTCCTCACGGAGCGCGCGCGCGTCCTCAACCGCCTCGTTGCGCTCGTTGGAGACCGAAGCACACAGTGACTCAGCTTGACGACGAAGATCCGTCTCCTTGTAGAGCCACTTCTCGCACTCGCGGAGTTGCTCACGGTGATATCGAACATCCACGCGGAGAATCTCCATCTCCGTATCCCGGTTGGCCGGCGGAGTGTTAGCACCTGGGGCTACGGCGTGGACGATGGTGTCCAAGTCGTGGGCTCCCTCGAGCCTTCGATCGAGGTCAGGATCGACCCGGAGCGGCGGACAGCGAACCAAACCCACCATGAGGTGAGCGAGATTTGTGAAGTACCGCTCGTTGAAGGCCTCCAGTCGACGCACTGTCGAATCGGACGCGCCTTGAACGACTCCTTCCAGAGCGTACGCCGACGCCGACTCCCGCGCAGAAGGCACCGGTTCAACAGGAGGCACGGCGTAGCGAGAGTTCGTCCGGCAGAAGCGAGACGGGTCATGCGGCGAGTTCGACGGCGAGACGGGCGACTGACAGCGCTGGCGAGGGCTCGACGGAGTTGAGCACCGCCCCGTCGACGGAAGGTCGAACGGGAGTTGGCGGCGCTTGACCAGCACGTCCGGACGCCGCCTCCGGAGCCAGGATACCAGACACGGGTCCAACAGGGGCTCCAACAGCACCAGCAGCCTGGGGCTCGTCCGACGCCCCGTGTGCCGAAGCAGGGACGGAAGTTGGCGACGAAGGAACCCCGGCGCTTGACGACGGAGTGACGACCGGAGAAGACAGCACCTCGGTGGTCGCGTCCTCCGACGCAGAAGCACTGTCGGGCGACGGAGCTTCAGCGTCGACAGCAGGAGTACCAGACGAGCCTTCATCAGCAAGCGGCGGAACAACAGCGCCGGCGGCTTCCTCTGACCGGTTGGAGTCGAACTGCAAGGCAAGGAATAAGAATACAAGGTTAGCGACAAAGATCCAGCAAGCGACAAGCAGTGACAGCGAGGACTCACCCCGAGGGCAGCGCCGACGGCGCGGATGGCGCCTTGAGCTTGGGCGATGGCGTGTGGCATGGCGAACGGCGAATGCGGAGTGCACCACGACGCTCACCGCTTTGGCAGGTTCGTGTCGAGGTGGGGGCTGTTGTGATGTCGGGTTTTGAACCTGATTGACGGCCCCGCCCGAGGCCTAACGACCTTGAGCCTCGCTGAGAAAGGTGACCGAGGCCTCTGATTGGCTACACACATTCCCCGCGTTTTAGTGCCAGCAGACTAGTTAGTGACTGCGGGTTCTAATACAAACCCCGTCGTGACCCCCGGTCAGTCATACCTGTACCCACTCTTTACCTTTTAGTTGGAATCCGGAATTAGGACGAAGCCTCGTCCGGTTGTAGGATTGGACCGAAGGCTCGGTTTAGACTAGGCCTTTGTATAGACATTAGGGATTAGTTATAGTCGAGGCCTCACAGCCTCTAATCACTAAATCAGAGTAGAATTTCCCCCTCAAGCCTCAAGAGTCAAGTCCGTCTCCGGTAAGTCTAGCTAGCTTAGCCGTAGCCTCAGGATACACTCGGCCGTTGTGGGTTATGTCTACCGGTGAACTTAAGGTACATTGACTGAGAGTCCATCCTGGTAAGGCCAAAAGTAGAGAAGTGGCCGAGTGTTGAGAGGTATTAGAGACCTCATTGTGTATTTCTGGGAGAGTGGCACAGCCCCCCAGTATATTTGACCCCTGACTGAGGTTTTACTTCGGTCCCCCCTGTAAAAGGCCTTGACTGGCCCGGTACCCTTCCTTTCTGAGGGACTACAGGGGGTAAGCGCTAAGCGCAAACTGTGTACGCACCCTAGCCTTTGCTCGTGGCTAAGAGTGTATTTTTATCTGTGGGAATACCTGCCTGACCCAACGGCGCACTTAGGCACATTCCAGCCCGGTGTACAGGGATCGGATCTGGTCTTCAGATTATATCCCGACGATATTCGCCGACCTTAACAGGAAAGCGTGTGTTGTTGGTAGGGTTCGTTCCCCTTACGTAGTAGGAGGGACGATGACTCGTAAAATCGTGTTTCCCTACACGACAGTCTCAACAACGGGTTTAGTTGCCTGAGTTGAAGTCGCTACTGAAGCGTTACTTAAATCACCATCTCCGGCCTGGACATTCGAATCCTGAGTGGGTTTCTTCCCAAGGGAGATGACTTTATCAGGATCAGTAGCCCATTGTGTAGCAGAATACATTTCGCGTTTTTCATTGGCCTGCTTCACACGCCGTTGAGCTCGTTCTAGTAGCTCTTGACGTTTTTGCTCTCGCTGAGCTAGACTTGTAAATGAAGGAAACATAGTTCTATATTCAAATATCGAAAAAAGAAGCGCTTTTAAACTGAAACTGGGTTTGCATTTGTTGTTTGTGTGGAGCTATCTACCTTGCTGCTATTTAACGAGATAGACTTATCAGCATCTGTAGCCCATTGTGCTTCTGAATACATAACTCGTTTGACTTTAGCCTGACGTAGTCGTCGTTTAGTTCGCTCAAGTAATTCTTGACGTTTTTGCTCACGTTGAGCTAGACTTGTGAATGAAGGAAACATGTCTATATATTGATTAATTGAAATTAAGTAGTGATAATTCACCAGTAGCTTGACATGACCGAGTCATGTTGATATGAAGGCGCGTATGAATGACTGATGCGGTTCCGTTCATTTAAAAGACATAGATATCGTTTCTTTATATGATGAAATGGGATACGAAATATATCTTCGAGTTCTCGTGCGTATTTTCTGTTAGTTATCGTTCTTCGGTATGATGCCATGGGATCAAGATTCGTTAACATAAATTTGATTCGGCTTACCTCCTGGATTACCCATAGCTTTCTACGCAGTGAGGCGAGTTCTACACATTTTTTACAAGTCATACTTGATATTAGCTTATCTCTATATATAGTATACAATATATTTTGAATTTGTGTGAGAAATAACGAAACATATATAGTCAATATGGATGCGAACTTAGAGTTCATTGACTATGACCTTTTTGATGATGGTTATGTCTATGACAACTCAACGCTACTAGAAGATAGTTCTAAGATCCCACCAAAACGTAAGCCAGTTGAAGAAGCAATATTCAGGCCAAAGTTGAGAAAGGTGTCGCCTAAGAGTGATTTTAAGCGTCCGTTCATACAGATATCACGTGAATAATATTCTTCATGTTATTTTTTTAGCGCCAGGGCGCAAGCGTCGCAGACGCTCATATTCAAAGACTAAACATGAGCTTCAGCTCTTTGTGTCCTCCAGTATTCCTTTTCGAGTGTACTCTGCTCATTTTTATTAATCAGTCGCATATTTGAGAATGGTTCCCAGGTGGGTTCTTCATAACCCCTCCACTGTACAAGGTACTTCACTTTGCCGTTTTTCATTTTTTTGTGCTCCAATATTCGCTCAGCTTCATAAATCTGATTGTTTTCGATTGGTGCGTCTGTCGGTTTGTCCTTAATAGTTTTGATATCGTTAGGCGACTTATAGAGAGTATGTCCATTCTTAGAGCGAATTTGAACTCGATAACCATCGATTCCTACGATCTCATAAATAGCTTTACTTCATCGCGCGTCTTCTTTACCAAATTATTTCTGTTTTTTACTCCCAATCTCTAGCTTGGTTTCAAGTTTATCCATATTTTCGCGGTTGTACTCTAATTCGCTTTCGATCACTGTACCTTTCGCTTGGTTAGGAGTCATTCCGATCGAACGGTGAGTTGTGTTGTTGTAATTGAATATAACATCGCTGAGTAGCTTAACTGTAAGCGGATTGTTAATCTTAGTTAAGCGCGATTTCAACGTTCTGTTGAAGCGCTCGATTTTACCCATCGTGTTGTGATCTCCGGCTTCGTTATTGTAATGCGTGATTGACTTACTTTTAAAATATGCTTGGGCTTGAACATTCATGAATTCGGAGCCGTTATCAGTTGTCAAGATATCGACTTTCTGCTTTTCAAGCAATTTAATACCTTTCGACACACTACTCCATTGCTTATTCTTTAGAATATGAGCAAACCCAATTCGACTATTGATATTGACTGCCGTCAGTATGACTTTGCTTTTTGAAAAATGCTAAATCCGCTTGCCAAGCATTTGGGTTATGAGAAGTGATTTTGAAGTCATCAAAGCCACGCTTCTGTTCTTGAAAACGCTGAATATCGGTTTGATTAGCATACCATTCTTTAACACTTTTCAGAGTTATTTTAGGTTCGATCTCCCGCGCTTTTTGATAAAGTGCTTGAACGCCTACGTAACCGGTTTTCGGATCATGGTATAGCTTTGATAGTAAGGTCTCCATTTGTCTCTATAGTATACGACAAAAAAATGGGCCATAAAAGCTCCTATTGTTATGTAATGATTTGAATATAGACGCACGAAACTAGATGCGCGTACTTAGATTGGTAGTGGAGCAGTCGATATACCATCCGAGAGCACTTGTCGCTTGTTATAATAATAATTCAAGCCGTTTTGCTTTGTCTGTAGGTGATAATTGCCTTATTCTTCTTACAAATGCGGAAGCCACTGTTTACAGCTTTGAGTGTTATTTGATCGCGAATGACTGTTTCAAATTTTTCTGGTATTAGTTGGTCAATGTTTTTTCGCTTTTGAACACCTTTAGCTGATAATTTGAAATATCTTACCTAATCCTCGTCATTTTCGATAACGGTCCATTTGTCTTTGTCTATCTTATATTCATCGTCAGGCATGTAGCAGATGTAATTTTTCGAAGATATAGCAACGATTGCATCGCCTTGCCATTCCTTCTTAAATAGACCTGGTGTAGTCTGATCATACGCGCACAGCTTCTCATCATAATCTCGAGGGAACCATTCGTATTTTCGTCTCTTAAATTCTTCAGCTAAGTGAGGTTTGATACACTCTTCAAATGGTTTATCACTGCTGAATGCGATGTATGCGCTATCGGTATCCATCTCCTGATACTGGAAATCACTTCGATCAATGTAATAATCAATACAATCATAGTAGAACTGTAACATTCGAAGTTTTGCGAGCTGATAGATTGCAATACTAAGATGAATCGGTTTTTTTGCCCTAATAGTTTTTTTCTTCATGGTAATCTCCCAAGCACCTCCGAGGTCTTCCATATCATAGAAAGTAAAGTGTTCCTTTCTCTTAAAAGCTGCTTCATCCGTGTGAACGTATTTTACGCTCTTATGTTTCGTCATGTCCATACCACTTCGACCGAAAGCGCTATTACCTACCAGTTTCATCATATCTCCAATAATTTTCTTAGTCTTGTCTTTTTTACCTGCACGACGAGCATCTGAAACCTGATCCATGAAGGTTTTGAATACACGATGCCCATTGCATTTAATGAAACTATATATGTTTGTGATTTCCATTCCATGACTTAGATACCATTTGAGAAGAGGCGTATAGATGAGAATCTTTTTACCGAAATAGCTGCCAATAAGCTTACGAGCCTTCGTGGCAAAATTAGTAGATTTATCTTCCCTGTATTTCTTCTCGCACTCCTGATTGTACTCATACATATGAGAATCGACAACGTTCTCATCGTCTGGGTCAATTTCAACGTTTTTGAATATAGCTGTCATTTCAAAGAAGTAATCCTTGAGGTGTTCAGGCGTTATAATATCACATTCGACAAAGCCGAATATCTTATCATTCATGATATCATCGATAATTTCTGGATAAGGTTCGATAGTAGTTAATCGTCCGCAAGACATCTCACTACCTAGTGCCCAAAGATACAAAGCATTTGCGTCATAGCCGATAATCTCCATGCACTTCTTACCACCTCGAATATCCGTCACTTTACGTTTAGCGTATCGATTAAATATAATTGAAGGACCGCCGACAATGTTATTTTTCATCTTGTCGTAAATGTCTTTTTCTTCTTCGTCTATAGAGTAAACCAACTTGTCTGAATTATACTCGAGAAGCTTTTTATGTCGGAAAGCACTGATGCTCATGTTTTTACGCGCTACATTACACGAAATGCAGGTAACCATAAAATTGTCATTCGTGTGACCAATATCATTACTTATACGATCAACAGATGCGGTATCAGCAGTAAGAGGTGAATAGCATAACGCACAGAGATATTTCTGATTGTGCATGACTGTACTGACTCTTCCATACGTCATATCAAACTCACGATCTGCTTTCAGATCTTGATCACGATACCCATTGAAACGGTTCATAGGAAAATCAAAGCCAGGTGCAGCGATTCGAGGCTTATTTTTCAAGTTCTGGAATGCCGTTTGATACATGATTTTCTCTGACAATCCTGGAAGAGAAACACCATCGGCAAACATGTCGAGACCAAACTTTATAAAGAATTCTTTCTGTTTCTGGATATCTTTGCAAAATGGTAGTACATCCTGTTTATTATACCAAATCAGTAGATCGCGTATGGTTTGCATGTTGTATCGTTCCCAAACAAATTGTAAACGTTTATAATCAGCATCAGCGATCTTTGCTTTCTTCATTTTGCAATCAAACGCTGATTGAGGTGGTAACTTAGTCTCGTTTAAGACTTCGAAACTGGTTAAATATTCATAAGGGAAGTGACCTTTCGTTAATCCACAAGTGCATTGTATTTTATCATCGCACTTGCATCCACCGTGAAATGTAGATAGATAACTATCGAGTGATATTCCAGCCGGGCAGTAATTCATAATATCCAACATCAAAATCACCGTAATTTAAGATATAATCCTCTAAATCAAGATAGTCAGGTTCCTCCGCGATCTCCTTTTGAAGTTCTTCAAGGTATTTTTCACCTTTTTGAATTGCAATCATCTCTTCAAATTCATAACAAAATTTTGTGATATTGTATCGCTGGATTTTCTTCACAGCGATCTCAAACTGCTCGATTATTCGTTTAATGAGATTTGCAGGCGATTCATCTATAATACAAATTGCTTTGATGCTATAGCTGGTTCCAATACTAACTGAAATAGGAATGTGGACATTCACTAATTGTGTGTTTCCACCATATTCTTCATTAACCGGTTTCAAAACAGATTCAAAGTCGTACACAATGAAATGATCTGAAATGTAATCAATATCATCCTTGTATGCGTGACTTCGATACTTTCTAATGATGTTCTTGACTGGATTTTCTTGCGGTATGTACATCGTAGGCTCCTTAACGAAGCTGGTGATGTAGAGTTCATTGCAGCGATTTCTCTTGTGATTATTACGTTCATCAGCTGTTTTAAATATCATTTCACACTTCGGACAATGGAATTTCTTTTCAAACATGTCGAGATCCTTGATATACATTGCGTGATTCTCGTGTGAAAGGATATTAATTATGCTGTCGTAGCCTTCGCTTGCTTCACGCGTGATATCAACATTTCCGGTTTCAGTATCCATCGTGAAAACGTTAATACCAACTTTGAAACATTCTTCGATATCATCGCACTGCATCAGATCAATAGATTTAAAGTTTTTGTATAGTTTGATCGAGTACTCAATGCTTTTATATTTACAATACTTCATAAATACATCCTTTACCTCAGAGTGAATACGTCTATAATTTTTTTGAGCATTTGTACTTTGATGGTATGCAACGCAAAAGAATACGCATTTATTGTTAGTTTTTTGGAAAGTTGAGTACATGATGATTATTTTTAATGATATTAGGAATCAACGCATCGCTATCGCCTAGTCGATGATTGCGGAAGTAAATGAATACTTTAAAAGCTGTAATTTCTTCCAGTTGATAGTGGCTCGATGGATATTTTAGTTTATCTGCAAGCTCCAAGGTTCTGATTTCACTTATAGCTCGCGCTATATCTTCGTTTTTACTTACCGCGAACGGCATGTCGAAAACGGAAGTATTACCAACTCGCGGATGCCAATATGGTCGATCATTTGGATCAGTCTTCGACTGTAAGCGATAACCAAGTGCAACGTTGAATTTGAACGCTCTCTTCTGCGATGATAGGATCTGCTCCAGTCTTTCATAAAATTCACCAGCCGAAATATGTTCATATAGGTGAGACTCACCGTGACTAATCTTACGACCATCACTCGAAAAACGATAAATAGGATCCTCCTTTAAGTTGGCAGATAGATGATTTTCAAGATGTTTCATCGATACGTTGTACTGTTTTGCAACTAATTCTCTGTTACTCTTTTTGCTTAAGTTTCCAATGTAAACCATTCGACCCGTCCTTCCGCGAACCTTAACCCGCGCGTTACCGGACCATCTCTTGAATTGAATTCCTAGTCGTCTGAGTCCTTCGATCTCGTATCCAAACATGTTCGTCGTATATCCGCTGTACTATATTTAATAATATTTTAATTCTTAAGATAGTACGTTTTATATATGGATAAACATAAAAAACAAAACAAAATAATTTAAATTATTTTTACTTTTCCGTTTCTTTTGTGATTTCAGTATCTACACTGTCTGAAACCTCAACTCTTCCTGCAATTTTACGTTTTTGCTTCTTTCTTTCATGTTTCGTTCTTTGATAATACTCTTTACCTCGTTTACTTATTTCTTCCTTGTGCAAAGCATTATACGCTTTCTGTTTCGCGATACGTTCCTCTCTATTCTTCTGATAGTATCGCTTTTGAGCGGCTTTCATTGCTTCTTTATTGAGCTCATAATTTTCACGGACGTAAACCATTTTAATATTTATTGTATTAAGTAACAATGATTGTGTTTATATATTATGAATTATTGTGTGTCAGCAATGAAATTAATTAATTAATTAATTTTAATTTAGACAAAAAAATGCATTGAATTCATGTTTCTTATTTCTTGACAGGTTCGTATGCGGATCCATGGGTTCGTTCGTACCAGTCCTCATAATTTTGATGTACTTCTTCAATTGGTTTGCTCGTAAAAGTCGTTTATCACTTGATTCAGGCATTACTGTCATCCAAGTTTTATGCTTTTTGCTTTGACAATGACGACCAAAATTCAAACGAGTTATTGTAGAACTACAAGGGCATTGTACTTTATTATGCATTGGTACTCTATATATAGCTTTTATCATATCAATTGCTTGATCGTATGACGTTATCGCTTCAGGATCAATTAACGGTTTTGGTTCACCTTTACAATTCCTCTTGTGATTATTACGTTTATCGCATGTATTAAACACCTTGTTGCATCCCTTAACACTGCAATAGTATCGACCACATAACATGTCAAGATTCGTGATATACATTGCATGATTATCATGTGAAAGAATACTAATGATGCTGTCATGATTTTTGCTTGTTTCACGTGTGATATTAACATTTCCGGTTTGGGTATCCATCGTGAAAATGTTAATTCCAACTTTGAAACATTCTTCGATATCATCACACTGCATCAGATCAAGTGGCTTAAAGTTCTTGTATAGCTTGATCGTATAATCAATGTTTTTGAATTTACAATACTTCTTGAATGTATATTTCACCTCTGTTTGCATGCGTCTGTGATGTTTCTTCGGATTTGTGCTTTGATGATATGCCACGCAAAAGACTACACATTTGTTGTTAGTTTTTGGAAAGTTGACTACGTATTGATTTCTTTTAATTATATCAGGGATATCCATGGATCTACAATTTATATACTTTTATATTTCTTATATCAGGATCAACTCAGTTTTATATATCCTAAAATACAATCTGGCATGATAATATTAGAAGTTGATTATATTATATTGTACAGGGTAGTGGCGACAAAAAAAATCTAGCTGATGGGTCGTCTAATTAGCATCCCATAGCTGTGAAGAATTGTTCGATATCATCGAACTGTCGTGTAGGGAAACACGATTTTGCGAGTCCTCGTCCCTCCTACTACGTAAGGGGAACGAGCCCTACCAACAACACACGCTTTCCTGTTAAGGTCGGCGAATATCGTCGGGATATAATCTGAAGACCAGATCCGATCCCTGTACACCGGGCTGGAATGTGCCTAAGTGCGCCGTTGGGTCAGGCAGGTATTCCCACAGATAAAAATACACTCTTAGCCACGAGCAAAGACTAGGGTGCGTACACAGTTTGCGCTTAGCGCTTACCCCCTGTAGTCCCTCAGAAAGGAAGGGTGCCGGGCCAGTCAAGGCCTTTTACAGGGACCGAAGTAAAACCTCAGTCAGGGGTCAAATATACTGGGGGGCTGTGCCACTCTCCCAAAAATACACAATGAGGTCTCTAATACCTCTCAACACTCGGCCACTTCTCTACTCTTGGCTTTACCAGGATGAACTCTCAGTCAATGTACCTTAAGTTCACCGGTAGACATAACCCACCACGACCGAGTGTATCCTGAGGCTACGGCTAAGCTAGCTAGACTTACCGGAGACGGACTTGACTCTTGAGGCTTGAGGGGGAAATTCTACTCTGATTTAGTGATTAGAGGCTGTGAGGCCTCGACTATAACTAATCCCTAATGTCTATACAAAGGCCTAGTCTAAACCGAGCCTTCGGTCCAATCCTACAACCGGACGAGGTTTCGTCCTAATTCCGGATTCCAACTAAAAGGTAAAGAGTGGGTACAGGTATGACTGACCGGGGGTCACGACGGGGTTTGTATTAGAACCCGCCGTGACTCCCAGTCACTAACTAGTCTGCTGGCACTAAAACGCGGGGAATGTGTGTAGCCAATCAGAGGCCTCGGTCACCTTTCTCAGCGAGGCTCAAGGTCGTTAGGCCTCGGGCGGGGCCGTCAATCAGGTTCAAAACCCGACATCACAACAGCCCCCACCTCGACACGAACCTGCCAAAGCGGTGAGCGTCGTGGTGCACTCCGCATTCGCCGTTCGCCATGCCACACGCCATCGCCCAAGCTCAAGGCGCCATCCGCGCCGTCGGTGCTGCCCTCGGGATGAGTCCTCGCTGTCACTGCTTGTCGCTTGCTGGATCTTTGTCGCTAACCTTGTATTCTTATTCCTTGCCTTGCAGTTCGACTCCAACCGGCCAGAGGAAGCCGCCGGCGCTGTTGTTCCGCCGCTTGCTGATTAAGGCTCGTCTGGTACTCCTGCTGTCGACGCTGAAGCTCCGTCGCCCGACAGTGCTTCTGCGTCGGAGGACGCGTCCACCGAGGTGCTGTCTTCTCCGGTCGTCACTCCGTCGTCAAGCGCCGGGGTTCCTTCATCGCCAACTTCCGTCCCTGCTTCGGCACACGGGGCGTCGGACGAGCCCCAGGCTGCTGGTGCTGTTGGAGCCCCTGTTGGACCCGTGTCTGGTATCCTGGCTCCGGAGGCGGCATCCGGACGTGCTGGCCAAGCGCCGCCAACTCCCGTTCGACCTTCCGCCGGCGGGGCGGTGCTCAACTCCGTCGAGCCCTCGCCAGCGCTGTCAGTCGCCCGTCTCGCCGTCGAACTCGCCGCATGACCCGTCTCGCTTCTGCCGGACGAACTCTCGCTACGCCGTGCCTCCTGTTGAACCGGTGCCTTCTGCGCGGGAGTCGGCGTCGGCGTACGCTCTGGAAGGAGTCGTTCAAGACGCGTCCGATTCGACAGTGCGTCGACTGGAGGCCTTCAACGAGCGGTACTTCACAAACCTCGCTCACCTCATGGTGGGTTTGGTTCGCTGTCCGCCGCTCCGGGTCGATCCTGACCTCGATCGAAGGCTCGAGGGCGCCCACGACTTGGACACCATCGTCCACGCCGTAGCCCCAGGTGCTAACACTCCGCCGGCCAACTGGGATACGGAGATGGAGATTCTCCGCGTGGATGTTCGATATCACCGTGAGCAACTCCGCGAGTGCGAGAAGTGGCTCTACAAGGAGACGGATCTTCGTCGTCAAGCTGAGTCACTGTGTGCTTCGGTCTCCAACGAGCGCAACGAGGCGGTTGAGGACGCGCGCGCGCTCCGTGAGGAGCGAGACGAGGTGAATCGCCAAGCTGCGCTGGCTGCCGTATCGCTTCAGAAGAGTGCTGACATCATCGACCTCCTGAAGGCTCGGATCAAGGGGTATGATAAGAAGCTCGAAGATGCCCGTAAGACAGTCCGCAGCAACCGTTTGAAGATCAAGAAGGGGTTGTCTGACCTCACTTCGTGTCTCACGACGTTCCGTGAGTACCTCGAGGCTCGACAGAGAGATCGTGAGAGCGGGTGTCTCGTCGATCATGGGACTGACACCACGCTTCCGGAAGGGTTCCAGACCCTCTTGGACCAAGTTCGATCAATCCAGCTCCACCCGACCGAGACCTCGGCTGGGTCCAAGCGTCCTGCCACTCCGTCTGCGGCTGCTGTCCGCGCTAGTCATGAGTCGGGGTCGTCGTCTGACGAGTCTTCGGAAGACTCTGATGTTGTATTCGTCGAGCCCCCGCCCAAGCGCCGGAAGAGGTCGTCCACCTCGCCGAAGTCCAAGAAGAAGCGGGCGTCGTCTCACTCTGCTTCGAAGGTCCAATCGCCTTCTCGTCGCAAGCCGCGACTTGGCAAGCCGTCGGTAGATCTTCGCTCGAAGTCTGGTACTTCTGCGACCGCGGCCGAGGGTGCACACTCCGCTCCTCCTCCAGGCCACGCTGGGGTGTCGTCGGGAGTGGTTGCCGAATCCCAAGGGGTCGTCAGCGACCAGTCCGTTCCGGTTGCTCCTCCGCCCAGCGCTCTGCCAGTGGTTGACATTCCGACGTCTACGACGGGATGTACTCCGCCTCCTTCTCCACGTCGTCCGGAAACCTCGGCGGCGTCGTCGTCGTTGCCAAGTCCTCCACCCTCGACTCCTCGCGTTGCCAAGTCGACTCGGGACTCTCCGTTTGAAGCGGCTGTGGTGATCCCACCGCGTCGCGATGGCCGACCTGTCCGTCCTGCGTCAACCGTAGCTTCGCTCCAGTCCAAGTCGGCTGTGGAGCGAGAGAATGCGTCGGACGCCGTAGTGCTCGGGTCAAATCCTGGCGCGTCTTCGTCTTCTGCCCGATCCGTGGCGGGCCAGGATGCAGGCGACGGTTTCGTGTACAGCTCTCAGCCCACGACCTTCGAGACGATGGTCATCGGGCCGAAAGCTCGTGCTGGCAAGCCGGCTAAGGCGGCCAAGAGCAAACCTGCTAAAGCCAAGTCATCCAAGGTCGCCAAGCCTGCGAAAGCAGTCAAACCGGCTCGAGCTGTCAAGCACTCGGTTCCAAGCCGGAAGTCACAGCCGTCTCCATCTTCTCGTGGCCTGCGTCCCGATGGTTCGCCTCCTTCTCGCAGCAAGCCCTCGTCGACCAAGATGCCCAAGAAGCACTCCGACTCTGCGAGCCAGGTGCTGGACCCTCCGTTCACGGCTCCTGGCGCCAAGGAGTGCTGGACCATGATCATGGAGATCCGTGTGCCGAAGTCCATTCCGGTTTCGGTTCTGGTCCAGTGCTCGGTGGAAGGGATCTGGGCCTTTGCTGACTGGACCATCCCGGATCACCCATACCAGCGTCTTCTCGCCAGCCTTCCCGACGAGCCGTGTCTCTTCGACGCGTCGGAGTTTATGCCGGACAAGACCATCTCCATCCGAGCTGATGGTGTCGCGATCGTGGTCAAGCTTTGGCGGCAGTTCCGTGGCAAGTCGTTTGGTTCTACAGAGAAGGACGACCTTGGTTTTGCGCTCTACGAGCGTGGGCATTGGGTTGCTACCGCCTCTGTCGAGCGTTGGCTCTAGCAGCTCGCAGCCATCTTGGGCGAGACTTCGCCGCTGTATCTGGCCGTTCTCGCAGCGTGGACTGAGTATGCTCGTGACCGGAATGCTCGCGCCGATCGTCTGCGTCTTCAGATCCCCAAGCGCCTGTGGACCTGGTGCCTGCCGGATGCTGACGGCGTGGTCTTGTGCTCACCCGAAATCTCGTTCGAGCCTTCGATCCTCTTGTATTCGCTGGAGCCGTTGCCGTGGGCTCCTGGCTCGGCTGACTGGGTCAAGGAGGTGCTGGCGGTGGATGGCCACGAGCCTTGGCGCAATTGCTGGGTGGACGTGCCGGCTGCTCACCCGAACAACACCTCGTTCGCGCCCTGCAACCCCAAGGCTCCGCTGTTTGTGCGACGGGGTTCAACTTCCAGGAGGTTGCTTCAGCCGTTCAGGTCGAGGAGGTTCATTTAAAGTAGAAGTACCAACAGCTGCAACGACATCTACAATCAGTCTTAACCTTCAAGATGGTATCTATCAATATGATGATATCAATCGAAGTATCCAGACTGCTCTCGTTAATGCTGGTGCATATCTGATCGATGCATCGGGTAATAACGTGTTCTACATAAAAATGAGCGAGAATAGCGTCTATTATGCATGCCAGGTTGATTTCTCTCCAACTCCGACGAGTCTTCCTGTTGGTTATACACGACCTGCTACTGACTTGTACTCTACCGATGGTACTGGTTTGCCTACGACTAGCCGCGTTCCTCGTCTAATTATTGATAACGTTGAATTCGGGAAGGTAGTTGCCTTGACAGCGGGTACATATCCGTCGACATCTGCAACCGTTGCTAGCGCTCAGCTTTCAAACATTATCCCTCAAATTCACCCTACGAGTTCGTATATCGTTAGATGTGACTTAACCCTATTGCGAGGGATGGTGCTTAAAACCAGCCACGTGACCATGTTTAGCAAAACAAGGTACCTTTTCGAAATTACTATTAGGATATAAACAGGGACAAGCGACGATCAACCTTGTTTTTACACAGCAAAGATCAATATTCATACTATTGTCCGTAATATATTCAGCTACCTATCCTCAGATTTGAATACTGGCTTAAAGGAATCATGTTTCTACCAATCAAAGCAACTTGCGGAAAGCGCTCTAAAACATGGCATCTAGCCATGTTTTACGTTTGAGCTGGAGCTGTCTTCCTCCAAAACCTCCCTAATGTGATGTTTTTAGTTGCGGGAAGCGGGGTAAAACAGTGTATCTAGGCATGTTTTACGATTATTGTATGGAGGGGTACCATACTGAAATCAAGTCAAAATACATCGCAATAGGGTTAATCAAAAACGATTTTGTAGCATCAGGCGATATTATCAGTGCATTTGATAGAGGCGATGCCGCGATAGGAAAGCTAATTTCTTACAAACCGAGCCAATACGCGTGGATGAACACTCACAATGGTTCGCGATCAACAATCACAATTAGTATCTACAATCAAAATGATAAAAAGTGATCTTCCGTGATACTTCAGTCTCGATAATGCTCCTACTCAGACAAAAAAAGTAAGTTATGCTTATTTTTTTCTTACAATGTGAAGCTTCCTCCAGACTTGCGCCTCGCTCTGAGCGCAGCCATCTTCGCCTTCATCTCAGGCGATCCTTTCGCTAGTTTCTTACCCTTAGGTTTGGCTACTCCGACACCATACCGTCGGCGGACCTCGCCTCTAACAGACTTTATTAGGTTCTCGTGCTCAGGTTTGGTAGCTTTGCTAAGTAAGAGCTTTTCACCAGCATCAACTGCTTCTGTGATGAGACCCTTGCGCTTAGCATAACCAAGAGCATTCTTCGCTGCCTTCTTGGCGTCAGCCATTGATACTCTACCGCCTTCTTTCTCGACATCACTATCAGAATCAGAAATACCAATACCAGTAAGAGACTTGATGGCAGCTCTTGCCGGAATATCAGCGGTGGGTTGACCAGCATAGGTTGCTAGCGCTGGAACAGCAGCATCAACTGCCTTGCTTAACAGTCCGCTGTCTTTGGCGAATTTAAAACCCTTTTTGATACCTCCCCAAATCTTACTGAATATACTCGCACCATGCATACCGCCACCATTAAGATGTTTGAACGGATACCCAATCTCCTTTTAAGTAATTGATAAACGCGTACATTTGCCCGCTTTTTGAGCCTTTAGAGCTTTAGCATATGATTCGAGATGTAGCACCAGAACCACTTAGCTCATTTTTCGTTAAGGATAGTTTCCCTGTTTTGAAAGCTCGCTTGAGCTTCGCCTCAGGGATATATGTCGAAACGGCTAACTCTTTGAAAACCATATTTATATTTGATTAGGTAGAGAAAATGTGAATTCAATTTAATTCTGGAATAGCACTAGTTAGAGAACAACAATGTTTAGATCTCTAAATCGCTCTAATAATTCCATTTTATTTTTTTGTCTGCAGTATATGAATAGTAAACAGAATATGCCACAATAATCCGAGTACGTACCCTGAAGTTGTCTCGTATAATATCGTTTGATACCAAGTTTAGTTGGTCCCGCTTCAGCCATTGAGTCGAAATAATAGTCATCACAGGAGCAGACCCAGTGTCCTACATCAAGATTAGGCGGTCGAAGCAGTATGAGGAACGATCCTTTCTTTGGAAGAGGTTTCGTTATTTCACTTAGCTCAAATATACCATCTAGCTTAATATTTAATTTATCAGCGAGCTCAATCAAATCTTGATCACTGGTAATTGGCTTGATTAGGTCGGCCATAATAATTGATTTATTGAAAGTATGTAAAAGACCATATAGAATCAACTATGAGCGAGACACAACTATCCGATCAATATTTATACCAAAGCTCTCTTAAGAGCGACCCGGAGATCAAGGTATCTTCTGGCAAGCGTGTACCCTTTGTTATCGATCTAAATCAGGGTTCGTACCAGAATGGTGTTATTACCATTGATGCTACGGCTCAGCTGAATGGATCTGAAGGATTTGCATTCCTTCGCGATGCTTACCTTATGCTGCCGTACAAGGTGTCGATGAAAAACGGTGCAACTGCGCAAACCGCTGCTGCTAATCGTCTATGTGCCACGTTAAAGTGCGGTAATTGGACTGTAATTGATTCGATGTCGCTCGAACTAAATGGCAAGACTATCGTGAGTATGGCTGACTACAAGCTATTCTGGAACAATATCCGTGCTCAAACCGGATACAGTACTCAGTACGTCGAGAAGCATGGTTCTGAATCTTTCCTATACCCCGATGCCGGTCAGTCTATATCATACAGCTCTGGAACGAACTCAACTAACGGTGACGGTTATTCGAACAATGCTACGTTTTCCTCTTTATTCTCCGCCTCTGCTCCTCCTGGTGGCGCTACAATTGCTAATGACGGGTTTGTAAAGCGTCTCTTGTCGAACCCTCCCAATGCCGGTGCTGATTACACTTCTTCTTGGCCATCTGTAGGTGGTGCTAGTGCTTCGACTACAATTGCAAATCAGACTTCGCGCGGAGCATTTGTGGCTGGTGCATCTACTGCTAACGCCATTATGGGCACGTGGAACTACATGCTTAAGATTAAGCTAACGGATCTTCACCCAATCTTCAAGGAGCTAGATCTCATGGCTAATCCTCAGATCCGTCTACGTTTCCGTGTCAATCAAGGTACCGCTGCTGTCGCTGTTGATTCAGGAAAGGGAATGTCGCTGACTTCTACTACTCTTTCAAGCGGTAATACTTGTCCTGTCATGATTGCCCCCTCGTCCAGTGGTAATCCGATGGCTGGCGTTCTTGCTGCCTCTGCTGGTTTCAGTATCGCGTGGGGTGCTATCGTTAATGCCCTTGAGCCTACTATTGATGGAACAGACATGCAATTTACGACGACTCGTCTTTACGTTCCGTTTGTGCATCTTGAGAATCCTCAAGCTATCATTAGCAAGCCTGTTAAGAAGGTGCGATTCAATGATTGCTATGCGCAATTCTTCAGCCAACGCGCTGGTATTGGTAAACAATCGAATCAGCTTAACGTTGCATTCGATTTACAACTATCGGTTTCGGTGAAGAATGCGAAGTATGTTATTCTCCTGCCGTTTGCTGAGCAGACGGCTAACTTTGCCAGTGCAGCTGTACAAGAATACCAATCGCCCTTTGATACGGCCCCGTGGACGCTTCAACCTGGTTCATCGATTAGAAACTTTAATGTCCGCATTGGTTCAACGCAAGCATTCGATATTAGTCACGACTATGATTTCCATCACTTCACGAATGAAATTGCTAAGATCGGCGCCATCAATGGTGATCTAACACCTGAACTCGTGAATGGTCTTTTTGACTGTCAAACTTGGTCGTTAACTAACCGTGTTCTAATCGCTGATGTTAGTCGTCTAACCGATAAGGACATCCCGCAAGCTATTCAAGTAAGCGGTGTTAATGCAGGGTGCCAGGGAACAAATATGTTGATCTTAGTCGTTAGCGAGCAAGAGCTGACCTATAATCGCCTCACAGGCGAAGTAGAAGATTTTACCACAGCTTAGATATTTAATTTAAAAAAAATATAGGTTGTGTCTGCTCTGTATATAGAGATACCATGTCAACAACGATTACATTCGGCAAGTATAAGAATTCTTCTATTGAAGAAATCTTCGCTAAGGATCCCGGCTATTGTCGGTGGTTGAATAATCAACCAAACCTAGTAAACGAAGAAGTTAAGAATTATCTTATGTCAAAGTTATCTCAGGATGACGGTGACTACGTGATGAATTTTGGAAAGTACAAAAGAAGAAAGTTAAAAACTGTTCATCAACTTGATCCTGAGTATACCGATTGGTTACGTAATAACATCTTTGTTAAAGAGAAGTGTTCGCGTCTTGTCGCTGAATTAGCTGAACTTCATTAAATCGTGGATATTCTTTTTTATCTTTTTAGATGACCAAAAAAAATCTAGCTGATGGGTCGTCTAATTAGCATCCCATAGCTGTGAAGAATTGTTCGATATCATCGAACTGATTCATTTGATTTTGGATGCGGCAAGGATGCATCACGGTTGCGATTAGTTCTTCTTTAACATTTTGAATAAAGTATTTGCGGTGTTCAAACTCCCTAATCTTATCTTTTACACCATTGAAAATACTCTTGACTGGGTGAACTAAATAAGACTTGTCGAACATGACCGTAAATTCTTCAAAATCTTCATCATCTTCATTACCTTCATCATACTCATCGCCTAAATATCCAACATAACCGAAAAGTTGTTGTTTCGTAAATAGGTACCAATACTGATAGATTCTTTCTTGAGGCGTTTCTTCATACTCTTCTTCTTCTACAAAGAAGTCGACAACTTCCATAAAGAAGCCTGGTTCTGGACTTACGAAGTTAGCTTCTTCGTGCGGGAAGAGGTTAATGTTGGCTTCTTCCTCAGTAGGTAGGATGGGGAGTAGATCGGCGTTCATCGTTGTTGTTGGTTGGTTGGTTATCGTAGGATATGTTGTTATTATACTTTTATATTTCTTATATCAGGATCAACTCAGTTTTATATATCCAAAATTTGAAACTGGTATGTCAATATTGTAAGTTGATTTTCTGAAGGGTAGTCCCTTGGATGTTAAATTTAGTACGCCTCCTATAGTTATTAGAGCTTGATCGTGTCTATGATTGGGGTCATTTTAGCCAAGGGCGCTCAACCCTAATTTGTGCAAAGGGGGTTATTTTAGTTTCTTTTACTTATAAGCATTTAAATGTAAAAATAGATAACGTTAAATTGTCTGAAAACGTGAATTTTACAGATGGTGTACATGTCGCTAGTTATAACTTGCTGCTGGCAGCTCAGCTGAAAGGTTACGGTGCCCTGGGACTTATAGGCCCACCGGCTCGCCGAGTTCGGCAAGACTTTCTCTTCGCGCTTAGCGAGACTGCCCCTCCCAGGCCTACGTTATCTCTTGGCGCTACCTCCTGTTGGTACCGCATTTCGCATGTAGAGAGCTACAGCGGCTTAACAGATCAACGACGTAATAGAAAAGTGCACGAGATCGCATGTTGAGCGATACACCCGTAATATGGGTATTTTACACATTTTTTTATTAGCGTGAGAGCCTTTCAAGTGCATGACTGAGGATACCGCTCCGCAGCTCGGCGAGTGCAGCGGCCAGCTGCGTGCGTCGAGACCTACGACTGCATCGACACGCCGACGGAGGAGAGGCTGATGTGCTGAAGCTTAACTGCGTGCGGGGGGCCAACATGACGGCTACGGAGCCCGCCCTCATCTGCCACACGTACATGTCGTGCATCGCCCAGATTGTGGCCGCCGGCAAACAGCTCGCGGGCGTCAACCGCTTCTGCTCGGCCATCTGCCCGCAGGAAATCCTCGGCACGGTGACCTAGCGCAACGCCGCAAGCGTCGGCATTGCCGTCTCGTAAGCTTACTCGCTATCGGCCTCATCCGCCGGTCCAACTCGTCTTCGAGCTACCGGCAGTCTACTGTATCCCCAAAATATGGTCACCTGTCCCAATTTATGGGTTTCACATTGTTTTTAAGATGAGTGCACCAATTAACCTAAACCTATGACATGGGCTGTGTTCCTCTACAAGCGAAATGCGGTACCCTACAAGCTATGCCTCTCAGGTACTAACCGCAGACATACCCCGGCCCTATGCAGGGACTTACCGAAGAAGTGTACACGTGTCTTGGACTAGAAAAAGTCTGCTCTGTTTGTTTGTTATATCTTTCGGGCGCCCTGAAGGGGCGCCTCTACTGTTCCTGAGTTCCTATACAAATACCTAATGACATCGAGTGGTTTCGGATCTCGGCCAACCCTTCGCCGAGTTCGGCGACTTTTCGGGCTCAGTTGATCCGGATACTGCGTTTATCCGGACCCCGAAGTCGGCTGGTCCGGATGCTGAGCTATCCGGATGGTACTATGTACCCTCCAGCCGAGTTGCCACCGTAGGCTTGTTATCGTAAGCCGACTTGGTACAGGGTGCCACTCGGCGAGATAGTACTTTGACCGCTCTGAAGCTGAGACACTAGACCGCTCTGAAGCTGAGACAGTAGACCGCTCTCACTCTGAGACAGTATGGTCGCTCCCATTCTGAAACGGTCTAGTGTCCCCGATGTTCGGTGTCTTGCCACATGAGTCATCGAACCTTCATGTTTACCGCACCATAATCTCGCCGATTATTGGGGGCTGCCTCGATTCGACTCATTCCATGAGACTCAGCGAGGAATTGCCTTCAATAATCAAGAACAACCGTCTTTGCCCCAACGTGCTTGCGTACTGATGAAATGGAAACGGATGACCTCCTCGTGCGGCGCAGCAAGAGGATGAACATAGCGTGTATACGTCTGAGTGATTGTTGAGCTCTAAAGCAGACTGATGAGCCGCCAAGCAAACAAGACCAACATCCGTGAACACAGCGCCTTCTGATAATTGGAGTACCTTCACGCAACATATGCACTTCGCACTTAGCTGAGGTGCACGGCACAGGCTACACGCAGGTAATTTATTAACCCTTTCGCGGTAGTAGGGCACATTTTTCTTAACTGTGTCGGGCATTAAATCGTGTTCCACAATTCGTGAAGATTTTGTACCTCTACCTTCGTAACTGCATGGTTCTTATATATATAAATTACCAGGTTATAGGATGCTCCAAAATCAGACGTCCACTGGAATCCACTCCTAAGAGCATCTCCACCGGGGTTTGAATAAATCTAACCGTAAATGATTTTGTGATTGAAAATATTAGATCGTGCAGTGCAGCTTTGCTTGACCGCATACAGATACCACCCACTAAGTTGTACACACAGTCAGTCTATACACCCTCAAAATCGGTAATGAAGCCTTATCGGTTTTAGGAGGAAAAATCCAGTTTTCCCGCCCAGAGGGATCTTTCACAATTCAAACACAGCCCTGCAAGACCCCCCCCCCCCCCCCCCCGCAGCCCGCCATAACCTGCACAACGAAGCAAACGAAGGGCAAGTGGCTCACGATCGCGCAAAAATGGCAAGTTATCGAGGAACATGGACGCTCGCAGCCGTCACCATCGCTCGCCGATCTGGCACGCTGGTCACAGGCCAAGTTCAAGCTGTCGCAGCCGCCGTCTCGAGCTACCATCGCGAATATTCTGCGCAGCGCCACTACATGTACTGTCAAGTCAAAACTGGAGGCAGCCTGCACGCCCAAAGGCTGCTCCCTCACGCTGCGCTGCCCAGAGCTCGAGGAATTTGAATGTACGTAAACTTCAACGTCACCATCTGTAATACCGTATATTCTGAACACATATAGTATACTGTAGCAACTAAAAGAGTACTACAGTAGCGCTCTTCGCGCGCGAGGTCTCTCAGCCTTCTGCACACAATACTTCCTTAACTCTTTCGTTTTAATCTGCACACAGGCTGGTCTGCTATCACACACTTCTTGTAACCTCGTCGGCCCTCAGTTAGGAAGGGTCCAGGACTTTTCAGCCGGTGAACGAGGCGACTGGGGTAAACGACTCGAGACTTTCTCTTCGCGCTTAGCGAGACTGCTATGGTGTAGTGCCACACCGAAAATTCGGTGACCAACATGTGACGCCATACCAACAGTCGGGGACTCAAACAAGCCGACGTTGTCTCAGAGTGAGAGCGGTCGGCGACTTTAAGCTGGGAATTGTATGCGTCCCAGATTGAGAGCGACCACGGTGCTATCTCGCTGAGATCGAAGGGTCGGCTGAGATCTTGCGGAGGTTACGAAGGGGCTCCGCGAGAGGTCGGCTGGGATCCAAAACTCCCTCATTTCACTAGATATTTGTATATGACCATAGGAAAGAGTAGATAGAGCCCAAGAGGCTCTTCCGAAGATATAACAAACCAACAGAGCAGAATTTTCTAAGTCCAAGACAAGCGCACACTCTCCGGTAAGTCCCTGCGTGGGCTGGATTATGTCTGCCGTCGCCACCCGAGAGGCATAGCTTGTAGGGGGTTGACAGGTAGCGCCAAGAGACTAAGTCGGCCCGGGGAGGGCAAGGTTCACCAAGTGCGCTAGTGCAAGTCTCGCTGAGTCCAGCGAGCCGGTACGCCCGTCAGCCGGGGTGCCGTAACTCTTCCAGCCGAGAAGCCATTGCTCTCAGTGACCTGTAAAAGCGCTCGCGCGCCGTCGTCCATCCTTTGGTGGAGGGCATAGGGTTTTGTGGAACGAAGTCAGTGAGCTCAGCTGACTCTCGGAAGAATTTGACTGGCTTGGTTGCCTGGTCTCGGCGAGAACCACCACTACTGTCCCGAAAGGGCCGAACCGCTGGCGACAACCTAGTACAGGCCGATAAATGCCGACTAGCTCGGCGATTGTTGTGTCTGTGGCAAGAACTAATTTTGTGCGTTCTGCTATACCACAACTGGTGCCGCGACCCGGGAACAGGGTGTGCGAATTGTCGCAGGTACCAAGTAACCAAGTTTCGAGAAAACAAGTGAGCAAGATGGCCAAAGGATCGTCACCGCCGAGCCCGGGAAGTCCAGCGACTGCTCGAGGATCCCCGGCCGGATCTCCAAACTCGGCAAGTGAGCGGGCTGTAGGCGTGGATGCGCACACAGCTCGCAGTGTCCAGTTTGAAGATGACGATGCTCGAGGCCAAGGAAGTGATGAAGAGTATGAAGAGAAGGAGGAAGCTGACGACGATGTGAGGTCGACAGCGGAGTTACTCAGCGAGGTCGACGAGCTGTCGCTCCAAGTGAGCCGGATGGGAATTTCGCGCCCAGTTGAGCGCAACCTCGTCGCCGAGCTGAATGCAAGTGCGGACGAAGACGATGAAGAACAAGGGGCTGCTCAAGGGGAACGTCCGCCCCTTATCCCAATAGCAACCCGGATCGCCGACACGCCGAGTGCCAATAAGGTACTTGCGCGCCTCGGCGAAGAGATGAGAACGCAAAGTGAGTGGATGATGATGTTCGCGCCGGTGGCCATGGCGCAATCGAAGTGGCCGGTGCTTGGGCCTGAGCTGACTCAGCCAGTGAACAGCACCAGCATCAACCAGCTCATCGAAGACACGGTGTCGCTTCTGAGGGCCGTGGGTTTCCGCTGCAACAGTCGACTCAACAGCCTGATTCTGGGTGGGTGGACTCTAAGCCGAGCTGGAGCTGAGATTACCCGGTGGAAACGCCGTCTTCGCGACGAGTTCGGACTTGAACGAGCCCCAGGATCCCGGCAACTCATCCAAGACAGATCTGCCAAGATGCTTGAACTCACAGCGGATCCAAGCAAGGTGCCTCTGCCGAATACACCTGAAACCAAGAGGGGAGCTAAAACCGAGAAGTTCCGGTCGACAGTGGGCACCCCGTATTTTGAAGACTCGTATATGCAAGCACCGAAGAAAGACCGCCCGAACAGCGGCCGCTTCGATCACCTCTATTATGCAAGCGACAACGCCGAACTCGGCGACGCCGACGACTTCTACAACAGGGGTGACCAAGAGGAGACGGTGAAAGATCAAATCCGCCGACTCAGCTACGATGATGATGAGCGAGATGACACCAAGTACTTGCAGATTCGCACTCATTTCTCACTCGACAAGATAGCTGAGTTCGATGGAAATCGACACCGATCGGACGCGTCTCTCCAGTGGCTGAAGCGGTTCATCTACGAGATGAAAGGCACTCGAATGCCTCAAAACTCGTGGTGCGAGCCTTTCTCGCTGAGTCTGGGCCGAGCAGCCAAGCGCCGGTACCGGCAGTTGCCCAAGAAGACGCAGCAGCGCTGGAACCTGCTCAACGAAGCCTTCCTGGATTACTACTGCTCGCAGTTTGATCAGTCGGCCCGCACTCGGTACTACTCGGCGAGCCGAAAGGAGAACGAACCCATCTGTGACTTCCTCATCCGACTCAACGGATACGCCCGCACCGCCAAGATTCAATACGAGAAGGGTGGCGCGGATGCAGCCGACCACGTCGAGCAGTTGTTGCTCAATTGTGGCGACGACGAAGTGATGGATTTTTTGTATCCCCTTCAGCTCGCTGACATCCAGCGGGTCGAGCAGATTATCAACAAGAAGATACTCGGCGAGAAGAGGAAGAAGCAGCGTGATCGCATGGTCTCCAACCGAACACGAGACACTCGTCGAGGTGACAACTCCCGGCGAGGGGAGTCCCGCCGAGATGATCGACGTGAGTCTCGCCGGGACGACCGACGCGACCCGCACCGAGATGACCGACGTAGCCGCCGAGACGATAGTCGTGATCGCCGAGTCGCAGTGGCTGAAGCATCGGTCGATGACTTGTACCATGGGGTTGACTCCCGCCAATCTAGCCGCCGGATCAACGCGCTTGGGTCTTCAAGCAGTGCCGGCAGTAGCAGCGAGTACAGCGATTCCGAGTCTGATCAAGATCAGAACTACATGGACGCAGGAGCAGGGAATGAGCGGACGAACGGACCAAGCAACTCGGCGGAACGTCGCCGAAATGACCGTCCGTCCCGCCGTGATGATTCCGCCGAGCATCAACGCCGTGGCCGCCGAGATGATTCGCGTGAGGGAAGGCCCTTCGACCGACGCGGCAGCCGAGGTGGCTCTGGTGAGCGACCGCGCTACGGTCCGTGCGCCGCTTGTTGTGGCGCCAACCATTCAGCACACTTCTGCAACCGTCGGTGCAAGTTCTGCAAGCCGGTTCACGATGTTGACCGTTGTGAGATGTTCCAGCGACTCGAAAAACTAACCAAGTTCGTCCGTACCTCCGTCGACAAGTCCACGGTCCCCGCCGACCTCCACGACATCTATGAGCCGAAGAATTTAAACTAGGTGGCCCGCCAACACCGACTGGGTTGGATAATATCGGGCTGCCACAGTTAGCTGAGCCGGCTGTAGATGCGAACTACGTGTTCGCCTTTGTCGGCGAAGCACAACGGCCCGAGATGTGTGGAGCAGAGAGCGCGGGATTTGAAGATGAAAACGACGGACTTGAATGTGAAAGTGACGGGGATGATGAACTCGACGATCCAGAGGAAGATCGCCTAGTCATGGCAAGTGGAATGATGGAACGTCAGCAACAGCGGTAGGCTGGGGCAGGCGGAGGCTCCAAGACGATGAGATTGTACCCAGGCGAGCGCACGGGGTGGTGGTCAGCGCAGAAGTTCGACCGCCGAGTCCGTATGCGTGCCTTAATGATGGGTGCAGTGAATGATGTGCGAACGAAGATACTGCTGGATACTGGGGCAAACGTCTCGGCTATTAGCGAATCTTTTGCCAAGAAGCCACGTTTGAAGGCCCGAGCAAGCACGGATAAGCAGATCGACGTACAAGGAATTAACAAGGGCAAGTTGCCCACGACGTCCCGCACAACAGTGAAGGTGACACTGGGCTGGAAGATTGTTTACGAATTTGAGGTGTGGATTATGGATCATCATGCCGGTGTTGACCTAATCTTGGGAACCGATTTCATGATTCCAGCTGGTATCCGGCTTGATTTGTACAATTCGACAGCGAGGTTACCCGATGAGGTAATCATCCTACTCTTCAAATCACGTGCGGCTGAGATTACGGGACCATCATATGGTGATCACGTTACCGACGGCCCCGCTGAGTCGACTAGCATTCAGGCGAGGATGATCGCTGAGTTCTAGCTAGGACGCAAACAGCCAAGTGACGAGACCCATGAACTATGGGTGCGGCGAACGATGGACTGGGTACCGACCTTGATACACAACTCACACAGGAGACCCACTCGAGTTCTACTCACGAATGTTAGCGGGAAACTCGTATGGTGTCCCGCCCACTTCCCGGTGGTCCACTGGGCGTCATATGGCGAGCTGGCTCGTGATGACGGGTATGTCAGGCTCACATCGGCGAGATACCGCGACTGGCAAGTCCTCGCCTACGAAGCCGCAATCGACAAAGACTTGCTCAAACGCGAGCAGTGCCTGTTGAGACGAAGCGGGTGAACATTTTTACCGTCCAAGATGTATAGCGCGTCCGGGGTTAAAAGACTGGTATTCCAGACTGGACCAGCCCCGGTTAACTCGAAACACACAGTAGAATGACTCGAGTCGGCGTGTGACCTTGTGCAATCCCTATAGGTGTCGATTAATTCGGCGGACCGTCTTTCAACCGGAAATGTAACAATCAATTAGATACAAGAATACAGAGAACTTCCAAGTTCTTCTCAACTGGGAGATCCCGAATGGAGGCAAGCTTACGAGCAAAGACCTTTCCCCAAACAACCACTCCTAAAAATAACCAATAACAATACAGAGTTTGTATATACAATATGCAGTCTGTCAACCTTAGGTTACAACCCGGATACAGAGAAATCCGGGTTGCCCAACGCGCACCACCCTCGAATGGACGAGGGAACCACAAATACAGTCCTAAAACAAGCAATCTAACTCGGATCTCAGGGGGTGATTGCTACAACCTCCTGAAACTACAGATGGAATATGAAATGCAAGGGTCCTCTTTCGAGTGTCCACAGGCAATTTAAGGATATGAAATGGGTAGACCAACCCGAAAGCAGCCTTTTTGGGTACCCAATTTGATTTGAAGCGTGTAGGTGAGAGTTCCTTGTGCAGTTGCACGACCTTGGACGTCCGTTGGTTTACGCGGCTCCCGGACCTTCCTTTGGATTCTCCTTTGGGTAGCAGAAATATGGCGTCGTCGTCCTCGGCGAATACACTCTCCAGGGTCAATGGCAAATGGCAATGAGGTCCACTTGGGCCCTGGAAGGCAAAACAAACTCTGATTATCTCTTATCTCTCTCTCTCTCTCTCTGGCTATCATTTCTTTCTTTCTTTCTTGGTATCTGGGTTTTCGGCGGTCTCCTCTGCTCGAATCGCATGCACTCCTCCCGGATGACTGGGTTTCAGTATACTTGGAGTCACGTTTAACTCGCGGAGGGCCGCTCACTCATCTTGCACTAGCTGCAGTCTTGAGCAGTCGCACTTCGTGCGCTGGCGCGCTGTCGCCATTTGATTGGCTTGTCTCGAAGATCTCTGGCTTAGGCGTAGCACTGTCTGGATCTTGGTCTCATGTTCGCATGGGTGCCTGATTTGGCACGCCCCTGGGGCTTCGTTGATTGGTCGGATTGTAGTTGGGTACACTTGCCATCCGGAGTGGCATCCATCCAGGGTGACATACATCCGGGGTGGTATCTTGGTCATTCAGGGTGTCCTTCGTCTGGACTTCCACAATGTCGTTCAGTCATCTTGATCTTGAGGCATTGGGTGATCACTCGGCTCGTATGGGCAGGCCGCTTTCCGGGATACATTCTACCGGAAGCGTTTGGCCCCTTCATATGGGTACCTGCCGCAAAGGTAAGTCGGCGGCCGGACAGGGCGCTATAACTCCATCCCGAATCCTTGCTTCGGGAGAGACGCCTCCGTGCCTGTGAGCCTATACGTGTTCCGAGTAACCGTCCTCGCGATCTTCAACTAGTCAGCACTTTCGAGTGTACCATTCCTGTACCACTCTGAATCCAGATTTCCATTCGACACTCTCTGTCTCTGCACCCGGGGCAGCTGCGAACTGGCCACTCTGGAAAAACTTCCAGTTGCCTCGCGTCAACCGCCCCTCTGATCTCGGACCCTCACTGAGAGATTTATCTCCGAAGTGTCAGACCATGAGCAGATCCACTCGCGATCGCAGCCGTCCTGGGCGCAATGCCAACTCGGCTCGCCAACCATCCGACAGACTCCCCGGATTGTCCACCATTCTCCGTCCCGTCCCGGATCCAACTGTCACACCCACTATTCGTCCAATCTCCAGACGTGACAACCCAACGCGTTCAAACCGCAAAAACCTTCCAGCCTCACACACGATGAGCACCAAGGCAAGCACTGATAACGGCGATGGCCGTGACAGGGACGACGCGCCTCCGCACGCCCCTGGGCAACTCCCGGGCACTCCTCCAAAGGGAGGCAGTGCTTCGGGCTCAGGTGGGGAGGACGGCAGCGAAGGTGGTCCCTCCGGCAAGGCAGATGACGCCCCCCCACCGCAATTGAACACTCCAGACGGAATGCCTACGTCTGAGGACGTTCCGGCGCAGACCAACTCGCCGCCTGATCCTCCAGCGACACCGAAGTCACCGATTGCTGGCGTGGACTCGCCCGCCATGCATGATCCGGCCGCCATCGCGGCTGCCTTTGCGTCTGTGGGTCAGCAACTGGTGACCCAGCAAGTAATTTCGGCGGACACGGCGAAGAGCATTTTCCAAGGCGAGCTCAACCTGGAGAGGTCCGACGCCGCCGTGGCCGTGGAGATAGACCCGACCCTTCCCGGTGACGTTCCACCTGCACGATTCGGGGTGCGCCAAGACCCATCCAGCTTCGTGGTGAGGATTCCGGCCACTCATGCGGACCTGCTCTCAGGGCACTTCATGCGTGACGGATATGGTGGCTTGGAAACTTTGGCGTTCGTGGAAACCCTCTCGGACGAGGACATCCGAGACCTCACCGAAATGTCTGGCTCCCCACTTAGCGTTCGTCCTGAATTACTACTCCCTCGATCGGCTGACTCCGTTGCTACCGTGCCTGAATTTCGCGAACTTTTGGAGAGCATGGACGCGAGGCGTGAATTTGCTTCGCTACTCCAGCATTATCCCGTGGAACAGTTGGCGCGCAACGTCTTCATGATGTCCACCTTCCTGAAGCGGACGTTGACTCAACTCCGGGAGGCCAAGCGGCAGCTCGCGTTAAATGGTTCTCGCGACGGCTCTGAAGTGCTCAAGAAGCTATCCGAAGTCAGCGCCCTGAAAACTGGATTTGCTCTCCTGAATCGTCACTGGCAAGACGCATTCTTGACTTCCAAACGCCAGCTCGTCCAGGAGATCGCCAACCACGCCCGGGATTTCAAGCGTGCAGCGCAGAATCACGAGCGGGAAGAAGAGGCCCTCCGGTCGCGTCTGGCGGCCATGACCCAGGAGCGGGATGACATGTTCGCTTTCGCTCGGGTGCTGGAACGTCGGCTGAAGGCTGGTACAATCAACGTCCCGAAGGTGATGAATTTCTTGAATCAGCACCAAACTCAGGTTGTTGGCAATTGGCCACGCCTGAAATCTTTACTCGAGCACCTCAAAGATCACCAGGCTCCTCCGGATAATTGGACCACCCAGATCATGGTGACCGCCATTGACGACTACTCCGCGCAGCCTGGTCTTTTTGTTCCCCTGAACGAGGATGACCAGGGCGAAGAAAAGAAGGAGGAAGATGGCCCGGGATCTGGAAGTGGTTCCAAGAACGCGCCCCTGGATTTCACCCAGGATCCCACTCCACCGGCTACGCCCCAGACTCCTCCAAGCAAACGAAACAGAACGTCGCCTGCGAATTCTCGGAAGCTGCAACTGCGTCCAGATCGTTACACCCCAAGTGACAAGGACGCTCTGGATCCCCGGACGTCACTCGCTCGGACAGTCGAGGAAGCTCGTGCATCCCTGGCCGATCATGCAGTGGTTTGGAGCAAGCAACGCACCGATCTCCAGTTGGTCATGCGCTCCGGGTTGGATTATCTGGACGCTTTTGACTTGGTGAACGGTGATCACCTCGTACATCCTCGGATTCCAGTTCGGGAGTTGACTCTCATGCTAGCCCGGATGATGTACTGGGGTCGTCTTAATCACACTCCATGGACCAAGTACGTCCCGAGCTGGTGTTACAAGAAGGCCGAGTCATATCTCGAAAATCTGGACAGCGCCCCTGCTCGTTGGCCAGCTCTAAAGAAACTGCGCCTGGATGACTCGGCAGAAGTGATGGAGGCTCTCTTCTCGGGAGTCGGCGAAAGTGAAGACGACGAAGACCGGGATGTCACCTTCAAGTCCAGTGTGGAATTCAAGCCTCAAGCTCCGGGGACCACTCCGCCCCGAGAGGCAAAGCGTCGGCGTGGCTCGGTTTCGTCTGTTTCAAGTTCATCGGCCCCGACCGGGACTGACCCGTCTTCAGAACCCCCTGCCAAGCGTCCCTGTCCAGCGCAAGATCGTCGTCGATCTGTCCTAGCTCGCAAAGAGTATTCCGAATTGTCCCCGGATGAGCTTGCGCTGGTTGAGACTCCAGGGCGTGGTGTCATGTCTTGGCGTCAGTATGGCATTCTACTCAAGTTTGCACCCGGAACTGCGAACGCTGTCGAGCAGACCACTGGCTTCCCGGATTATGCTCCTAATTTGGCCAAGGTCGCCGAGCTGGAAGCTGGCCGGACTCGTTGGGATCCGGCGTCTTTCAAGGTGTTGTGGGACCTCGCCCCGTGGGATGATATGTTCAACCAACGGATGAAGTTCCTGATTCTACATCAGCTGGATTCCCTGAATGCCCAAGCGAGGTCCGGCTTGGTTGACATTGTGGAGTTCATGTGGAAACATCGTCGGGCTTTCTGGCTGATCGGCCACTGGTTTTTCATTGACCACCGTCTCGATGATTATTCAGCCGAGCTTCATGCTGATCGCAAGAAGGAGCGTGACACCGCCAAGAAAAATTACAAGAAGCTCCTGGATGACAAGGTCCGGGAAGGTCTTCCTGAGTCAGTCCTGGAAGAACCGGGTATCTGGACGTTCCCGGCGAAAGTGTGCTCCTGGATCTGGATGGACAAGTCGCAATTGAACGATCAAGGGCGCCCCTTTTCGCTGGCGGAGCAGCTCCATATTGTCGACAAGCTGGAGCCCGCCCGAGTGCAATGGAACTCATGCGACTCGGATGACCAACGTGTGGCCCATCTGAGCTCATCTCTTCGGAAGAAACTGCTTCCCGAGTCCGAGCGCCGCCGCTACCCGGTCTCCACCCAACGTCCTTAGGGCTCTTTTCGTACGTCGCGGGAGCCGGATTTCCAGGAGTTCGTTTCATTTTTCTGCATCTCAGCTTAATCACGTTCTAAAACTCCATTAATATATCCGACTTCCCATTCGTGTTCCAGCTTTCTCTCGTAATCCTCTTCTGCACGCGCAACCTCATTTCAGATCTCTCTTCTGCTTCGTTGTACTCTCTCGCCCATTTTTCAGGTAGTCAGCTCCATTCTCCACTCGAAATCAAAACATTTTCAGTCAAATTCACAATTCCGCGATCTGTGTCGGTCAATTCGGATTCATCCGGGTGCCTATAGCCTAGGATGATCATCTCCAGCCTGCATAGCCTGGAAACGTGCCTTAGCCTTTGCCCCTTGGTTGAATTCGTATAGGAGAGCACCGCAACTTAACTGGGATACCGGCGTCCAGTCTGGGTCATCATAACCCTTCCATTTCACCAGGTATTCCCGAGTACGCTTAGCAGTGCGCGTCCGTTTGACCCATCGCAGATCCAGGATCTTCTCAACTTCGTATTCATCATTCGAGTTGTCTGGTTCCCAACTATCCTCTGACAACAGGGCTGCATCAAAATCATCGTCGTCATCCAGGTCGAGCTCCATTGTGGGTCGTTTCGGGAAGACGACACGTGGTTTCAGGCGACTTACATGTACCCAAGGGTTGACACGGTATCCCGTGTCCTCGACCTTGAGACGGACTCGGAGATCATCCTGGATTTCTTCAATCCGGAACGGTCCGTGCCACAAGTGTGCCAGTTTTCGACTTAATCCAGGTTGTACCTTCGGGATATATAACCACACGGCATCCCCCGTCTCGAAACCTGCCTTCAACCTCTCGGATAATTCCCGCCACTTCGGGATCTGTTCTTCTGAACGGATGCGTCTCGCCTTCCTTTGGAGGTCTTCAGCACACGCTAGGGCGTACCCGTAATCTCTCTGGAATTTGCGTCGCCACTCGTAGGCGGTCCGTTCAGGCAAGCTAGATGGTTTCGGGCCGAGCATCGCTGTCGCGGTACCTTGGGCGTCCCAGCCGTGCACCAGATAGAAGGGTGTTTCCAGGCGCGTAGCGTCGAAAGAAGTATTCAGGGCGAACATCAATCTTTCAGCGTGTTCACCCCAGTCCGACTGGTCCGCCTCAGCGGTGTATGCCTTGACACTCCGGATGACCGTCTGGACGGATCGTTCCTGCTGCCCATTGGCTTGAGGACGGTAGGCCAGTGTCGCACGCTGTTTGCTTCCGAGCAACTCGCGAAACCTCGTGAATACCTCGCTCATGAACCTGGGGTCCTGGTCGTGTCTGATCATAGATGACGCCCCGAATCTCCGAAACACCTGCTCTTCATATGCTTCGGCTACATCCTGAGCCGTCGTGGAGATCGGTTTACACATGATGTATCCGGAGAACGTATCCTGAAATAGGAGCAGAAAAGTGTTCCCTCGGGCCGACTCAGGCATGTGCGTAACGAAATCCATGGAGACCAATTCGAATGGCCGTCGCGGCTCGATATTCCCAGGGGATGGTCCCGGATTGGGGGGATGCCCCTTTCCGCTGGCGCAGTCCGTACATTCTTTCACGTAGTGTTCTACACCAGCATACATACCGGGCCAATAAAATTCCGAACGCAGCTTCTCGTAGGTACGGGTGATACCTTGGTGTCCTCCCTGAACGTCCTCGTGAGCATAATGTAACATGTCTTCTCGTAAGGCTTCCGGGACTACCAGACGTAACTGGTCTTCCGCATCCCGAGGGCGATCCCGAGTGGAGCGCGCTAGCCGATAAAGCACTCCCCGAACATCCAACGCGAATAAATCGGCAACCTTCGCGACCTTCCGCAATCGTTTCGGCGAAAACCGTTCCAAATTTCCTTGAAGGAAATCCCGGATCTCCGACAAGTAACCATCTCGTTCCTGATGTGCACGAATGCGCCTCCAGCGTTCCGCCTGGAATTCCAGGGGGCCCAGAGGTGGCGTATCATCCTGGGTACCCTGCGTCTGCCTCCGGGTCAACACAGCTAATACTTGTGCTGTGAAGGGAAGAGGTGCCGATTCGGGGCCAGGTCCAACCTCACGCTCGGGACCCCTGCTGGGCGACCCATCCGAGACACCCATGGGTTCGACCGGACATACTTCCGCATTCTCTTTCGGCGATTTTCATTATCTGTTCCGAGATCTTCGACACAATCCTCAGATGTTCCTTTTCTCTCTCGTCCTGGATGACACAATCTTTTCCTGAAACTAGCGTCTTGGACGTCAGGTAGTCTGCAGCCTGATTGAAATCCCGTTTCACGTGTACCAAACGAACTAGTTGGAATTTCACCTTCAACACTTGACATTCGGCCAATCTGCGCTGCAGGTTGGGTTGATTACAATTGATCAAACCCTGGACTTGTTGAATAACGATTCGAGAGTCCCCCACAGCTACGAGATCCTGGACGTTGTGTTCCAAAGCCATTCCCAATCCTTTTAGTAGCCCATAATATTCCGCGTCGTTCACTGTCACTTCATTCAGGATGAAACCTCGGGCATCCAGGATGGTCCATTCAGGCAATTGCCACAATATGCAGCCACAACTGCCTTGTTTCGTAGACGTTTTAGCTGCACCGTCGAAGCTTAAGACCACCCCAGAATAATCGGCCGCCAACATCTCCACGCTCAGCACTGGGGGTGCTCGGATGCGCCCCTTAGCCGGAATCAAGTTTTCGGCTACCTCGTCCAAGTGTTCCCTGGGCGTGATACCTGCACCCAGGACGGCCGCCAGTCCGTCTTCGTCACGTTGTACCTTCCGGATGTCTAAGTCGTAATGCGAAAGAGCAACACCCCAGGGCACTGTCCTACCATCCGCAGTTTTCGACTTGATTACCCACTTGAGAACGGAATAACGCGTATACACAATCAAAGGACAGCCTTCAACCAGAGTCTTGAACGTCTGGAGCACCCGGATGACAGCCAAAACTTCTTTCTCGGCAATGTGATACCGGAGCTCCGCGTCGTGGAGAACTCACCCCGTAAATCGCACGGGTTGAATAACACCATCATATTCTTGTCCAAGCACCGCACAGGCAGCCCACTAGTTGGCATGCGGAATAATAACAAAAGGCTTCGAGCGGTCTGGGTGTCGGAGCATCGGTGTAGACACGATCTTCTGCTTCAGGATATCGAACGCTTCCTTCGCCCGAAGTAAATCTCGGCCGGCCCGGACCTGATCGTCCGTCAATTCGTACAACACTGCGGCGACTACCGGGAAATCCTCGATGAATTTGTGGTAATAATTCAGACTTCCGAGAAACGACTGAACTCCTTTTAGGGTCTTCGGGAATGGTAGATCCTGGATGCCTTTCACGATCTTCGGAGTGGCTCTGATGCCCTCAGCCCCAATCTCGTGAGACAGATAAGGGATCGTCCTCTTCCCGAATTCGCTTTTGGGCAAACTGACCGAAATGTTCCAATACCGTAGGCGATATAACAGTGCGTCCAAAGCGTCACACAACTGATCCCAGGTCACGGCACCATGAGCAATGTCGTCAATATAAGAACTACGTCCCAATACCGGTCCTATCCGGGGTGGCATGGGGATGTTCCGCTTGAAAACTGTCATCTGCTCTGTCAGTGCGGGTAAATAATTTTCCGGGTGTGTCACGTCAGGTCCCAACTCAGGGCGTTCTGGCTCTCCCGAATCTTGCGAATCCAGACCGAGATACTCCAGGACTTCCTGATCCACCAGCGCTTCCTCTTCAGGTGGTAGTCGAACAAAACCCCACAGACAGTTGTTGATCACGTGTTGATAGATCAGCGGTGCGTTCTTCAATCCGAAAGGCATTCGTACCCACTGGAAATGTCCGAATGGACAGATGAAAGCTGATATGAGCTTGGCACGTTCGGTCATTCGGACCGCCCAGAAGCCACTGGCCATATCCAGACTCATAAACCACATCGCACTTTCGAAACCGACCAACAGGTCGTCAATCAAGGGCAATGGGTAGTTTGAAAGTCGAATGAAACCGTTGACAATCCGGTAGTCAATACACATTCGGATATCGATGCCATTCTTTTTGAGAACAATCACGATCGGGGATGCCCACGGAGATTCAGAATGTTCGACTAGCTTAGTCTCCAGAAGTTTCTTGAGTAGTTCGTACACTTTGATCATGATGTGTGGTGCGATTGATCTGGGTCGCTGTGCCACGGGGCGAGCGTCTCCCACGTCTAAATCGCACACTACACCTCTGGCTGGAGCAGGGGCCGCATTCCCGTCGCCCAGGAAAATCTTCCGATGGTGTTTCAGGATACCTCTGAGCTTACGATCCTGAATGTCTGTGCTCAAGCCCGGTTCTCCAACATCAGCTTCGGTAATGTCACACTCGGGACTGAGGTCTAGCAATTCAGGTAGTAATGCCAACTCGTCCTTCAAGTGTGCCATGAGTTCACTCCCTTCATGAAGGTATACGGCAGGTTCCAGGTCCAATTCCTCTGAATTCACCCGCATACATCGGGCGTACTCCAATTCGAGCTTCTCGACGGGGGTGCCTGTTGCGATCACGGAAGGTGGCTCGGGATCTTCATCTTTTCGGGTTGGTTCGTCCGGGAGTATCTCCTCCTCAGTCGCTCCTTCCGAGACTGGATCCTCTTTGTCTGCGCCATTCGAGCTGGAGTCCTGTTGCAGTGATCGCTCCGCTCCTTCGCTCCCGGAATTGCTTATCGGTGAACTTGGACCTGCCTTGTCATCACATTCTGAAGTACCATCTTCTGCCTCTCCTGAGACTCCACCTCCAAATGTCCGTTCTCCGTCCGTGGCCGATTCCGAATAGTCAACGTCTGCTTCCTGCGTGGGCACCGGCTTATTTTGCAACTGTACCATTCGGACTGCTTCGGTATCCGACCGTGGTCGCATTAGCAACTTAGTCGGCCACTGGTATTTCCGTGTCTGTACTGCGGGCGGTTCTTCATCCTGAAGCATCTGCTCATAGCGTCTCGCTCGCTACCTTGCTTGGGCGGATAATGTGCTCTCGAAAATCAACTGCTGCCACTCCTGATAACGCCGTAACCCAGGTCGTACGAAACGTCCCGCTGTCGGGAAGTGTCCGTACTCAATAATCCGGGCCACTGGCGTCCGAGTATCAATCCAGAGATCCTGATCCGAAATGTTCACCACCTTTATCGCCGTGGCCCAAGTCTGGGGACCGTAAAGTACTTGTGTTACCCATCTATCGCCCCGTCCTGCCCAAACCACGTCAGTTTCCGGGTTGCTCTGCCCGTATCGAATACGTACGGTAGCACTCTCCCCGGGTCGCAGGTGTAAGCCGATCGGGGCTTTGATCGGGAGATCCAAACCTTGGCGACGCTGAACTACTTCTCCATACATGAGAATAGACTCCTCATCCGGGAGTATAACCAGACCTTCACGAATGCAAAGGCGTACCCCGGCGCTGAACATGAAATCCATCCCGAGCAACACATCCACGTCTTCCCCAATGTTCGTGACCCACAAATCCAAGACGTACACCACCCTATGTCCCAATGTGACCTTCACCTGGGTGCTTGAGCTGATATACGTCGGAACGCCGCCTAATCCCGACACCTTGATTTGCCGATGTGAGGTTAGAGTAAGTTGGAGCCTACGCGCAAGGTCCAAACTTATCATACTCACTGTGGCTCCGGTGTCCAATAGGATCGACGTCCTGAAATCACTCACTGCACCATGCACCCTTGCGACTTGCCGCTTCTCGTCTTCTGGATCATGATCTGCCCACCATCCATACCTCTCTCCTGGGGACAGCCGGAATTCGACTGGCCCCGCTGGGTCTGGTACTGACGGCAATCTCGGATAATCCAAACACTCTCGCTTGGATGGCGCATGTCCGTTGTCAATCAGGGATGTCATACATTGTTGGTTATCGTGGTTCTTGGTCCGTAATTCGGGGCCAACATAAGCTAAGACACACAATTCTGAGGGTTTTCTCTGCCCGACGCGTACCGAATCCTCATTCAGCGGGCTTAGTGGTTTAACTGCTGTCCCTCAGAATCGGCCTCACCATTCGGGGTGGCACCATCTAGGATGGCGTCCCGGACGTGGCTTGGCAGGTCGCTTAAGGCCCCTTGGCGCACCAGTTTATTGATCTCTTGGAAAGCTTTCCAGTCTTCACATCGTCCTTCGTGGAATTGTTCACATTTCTTGCACGGTCGCGTCTCACACATTCGGGCAGGGTGTCCACGTCGATGACAGCGGTCACAAATCATGCTGCTCCACCATTTCTCGGTGCGATGACCCCACCGACCACAGTCTTCGCAATACTCATTCCGATCCGGGTTGACTCGAGGTGGGTATCCCGGATGAGGAGGAGACCCAGATTGCCGTGGCGCTGGCGCCCCTGGGTTAGGAGGGGAGCCCCGTTGTGGCCATCCCACGCGTTCCATCACGCGAAATACCTCGTGAATGAGTTCTTCCTTGGTCAGCACCACATCTGTGCGTGAAACCGAAGCTCCGCCATCCAGGTCCTCTTGGACGAAACTGCTCCCGGATGTCCCAGTGCGAATTTCAGGGGAACCCTCGGACATTTCATGTTCTTCCGAATCCAGCTCAGCGTCGCCTTGGGCTACAAAAGCGCGATCCCGACGCTTGGGTTTGAAACGGTCTCTGACTACATTGTCAGCCCGAAAATCGCGAGTCTGTTGCGTTCTAGCGGGCGGGTTATTCTCTTGGCGGAGTTCTTCTCGCTGCTTCAGGATGTATTCCAGATCGGCTACCTTCTTGAAACGGTGACTCTGGAGGGTCTCCTTGAGAGATTCATCCGAGAGGTTTCTCACGAACTGCCGCAGATGTTGCTCGCGCTTCTTGCTAGACTTCCGGAAATATACGCCTGCACGTTCCGCAGCGAGATTCAGGCGGTACAGGAACGCCAGAGCCTTCTCTCCCTTGCGCTGCGTCATGGTGTAATAACGTTCAGCCTCAGATAGTTTCGACTTGCAGTATTCACGCTTGAAAAGCTTGGACAGCCGAGTCCAATCTTGGCGATTCCCCTTGGAGAGCTGACCCCTCCAATTCCGGACTGCCGGAGGCATCTTGAGTTTGAGTTCGTACACCTTGGTCCGATCCGACCAGCCACCTTGAACCGTCAGATTCAGGAAACGTTCCCACCAGCACCGTCGTGCCGGTAGCTGGGCCTCTTCATCAAAGTCTTCTAGTGTGCTCGAGCTCACGTATGGTCTGAACGTCAGTGTAGTGCCTCCCAGGGTCGCAGCCGTTGTAGCTTGCGGGGGCCCACCACCACTGGAGCTGTCGGAGTCATCGTCACTCGAACCACCATCGCTCGACCCAGAGATCGAGCTGTCGTCTGAAGGATCCCCTCCTCGTCGACCTGAGTGTTTCTTGTCCGAGGTCCGGCGGGAATGGGGCTTCCTTGATCCCGATCGCCCAGGCTCCGTGGACTTTGATCCGGACTTCTGAGTCGTCGCTCGGGATGCATCGGTAGTGGCGACCTTGGAAGTCGTCTCCGTTTTCGCATACTTGGTCTCAGTCATTGGTTGTAGGGTTGCACGCAGCTGAGCTGCTGTAAGATCGCTGATTGGCTTGTCCAACCTCTCGTCTCCTTTTCCCATATTGACGCCACTGGATTCTGGGTACATAGTCATGCGGACTGGCTCTGTTCTGGGCAATGTTGCCGAATCAGTGCTGGAGGTCGCTTGAGTACCTTGAACCTGAGGGGAGGTTGCAGGAATGTTGCGAGAGCGAGTTCGCTGAACGTTCTGGAGGGCTCTGATAGTAGCTTGATCCAGATTGCGTGCTTCCTCCATTTCACGCATCCTCTGCTGGACAGTATCCATCTGTGAAGTCAGCTGCCGCTGGAAATTCGCAGCCCAAGCAGCTTTCTCAGCTTCGACTTCAGACTGCTGTTGTTGCCAACGTCGGTCTAGCTCTACTTGAGCCGCTTCTTGCGCGCGACGTACTGCCTCAGCCTGGATGGCTTCAACGTTTACTGGTGCCTCTGGAATCGGGGCTGTGCTGCTTTCCGGGGGTGCCGCCGAGGTTGGAACCCGGGCAGCTACTTCCTCCTTGACCATGGGCTGTGCGGCTTTATCCTGCATTGCTTGAAACGCTTGCTGGATCAGCTGGGCCTGTCGAGCTTCTGCTGCCTCTTGTCTGAGTTCCATCCGGGATAAGGCCTCCTGGGTCGTCCTCATTGTAGACAACGCAACTTCCGAGGGGCCCGACCTCGTCGAATGGCCTGATCGTCCGGAGCGTCTCGTCCATTCCGACTTCACTGACCGGCTTGGAGATCTTCTTGACCTGGAGCCATGCTTGGAAAGCCGGCTCTCCCTCCTGGAACTTCGATGTCTTCTTCGAGTCTCTACATCTGAGCTCGAATCACTGGAGGACTCGCTTGAACTAGCTTTTCGACGTCGGGGTTTCGCATATGACTTCTTTGGGCGTCGGTCACTCCGGATGCTGACGCGTCCAGCTTCTGACATTGCAACATCGTCCTGGTCCACCAGGATCATCGGAGGGGTTGACGTGGTGTCTGAAACTCGGACACCTACGTCTCCGCTACCTCGAGCCACACCACCTTGAGCCATCATTACTACTCCAGTCAGTCCGGCTTGATGCTTCAGCTCCCCCAAGTGACCACATCGAAGATGAAGATGATGACACCCTTCCTGATGATCGTGATCCAGAGATGTTGCTGAAGTTGGACTCATCCGAGCCGGCCACTGTAGTTCCGAATATACTGGATTCCCGATCCGGGCTGCGTCGTGATGAAACACTGTGGGCGACAGACATCGGACCGCTTAAGCCGTCGACATCCTGAATCGTCTGTACCGATGACGGGTATGACAAGTGTGAACTCAGAGATGGAATTGACGTTGGTCGTGGCGGGCCAGACTGCGAGCGTTTAGGTTCTGGTCTGTCAATGGCTGAACTTGCTGGGCTGCGAACCTTTCGGATGCCTGCCGCCTTCATTCGGAGGAGGCATTCACGTCCGAGCAGTCCGGATTCATGTTCCAGCATTGTCACATCTCCTTCTTCAGACTTCACTTCGTCATTCAGGACTTGGAGACTCAGAGCTGGCACAATTCGGGTGGCGACATCTGCGATTACACCTCGCCACTCGAGAAACTCCACAGCTAGCAACTGCTGCAAGTCCTCAACCACCATGCGCACCAGGCTCGGGTCCACCCTGGATGCGCGCGCCTGAAACCACTCAGGGACTAGGTTGCGAAACCGAAATCCCATCTCGAAGAACAATGTCTGAGTGAGTGCAGCGCATTCTCGTGGTGATAATGTGCCTGGGGGTACTGTGATTGCGGTGACGTCAGTCACGATGTTGGGTGCCAGTCGGACGAGGTTCCACTCAGAAATCCAGGCTTCCTCTGAGCTGGCCATGGCAGTCCGGGATGCAATATACTCGGACGTCATCATCACGGCTGCCCACCAGTTCTGAAAATCCGGAGGTGGTGATGGCCACGAGTACTCAATCGTTGGTGATGTCACGAATTCAGTTGTCACTCGTTCCCAGCGGCGGACTTGGTCTGCTACGTACGTTTTCACCTGAGTGACCATGGATTCGTCATGTCTAGGTGGCAACTCTGGCAGCACTTCTCCAGTCAAGTCAATGACCATCCGGGAAGCTTGCGTAGTCGTCGCTTCGGGTGACAGTTCCTGGACCTCAATTGATGCATACGGCGCGGGTTCCTCTTGGACAACCGGCAACGGACCCTCTTTTTTACATGTGAGCCGGGAAGTTTCTTCTTCCAGCGTCACCACATCTTGGACCGGCGGGGACAATTCCAAAGTTTCGTCCGCAGCCGGTGGCTCAACCTTCACGGCGTCTTCCGTTGACGCCTGGGCGGATGCGTCCGGGGTGGACACATCCTGGGACCCCGAATTCGGGTCCCTCTCCGAGTCTTCTGGAGGCGCTTCGTTCACACCTTCTCGAGCGCCGGTATCCGGGGAAGCTTGGTGCGCATCCTGAACTGCCGGCTCCAGATCGGGCTGATCTTGAGCATCCGTTGACTCCTTCTCCTCGCGGGCCGCCTTGCGCCTCTCAGCATTTCTTCGTCGAGCAGATCTTTCAACCTCTTCGAGGGAGAGTTGCTCTTCAGGCGGCGCTCCTTGAGTTCGACGCGAGCGCCGCGTTCCTTCGCGCGCGCTCCGTCCTCCTTCGCGTGTACTCTCACTTCCAGCCATAACCTCCACAGTTTAGTCGGTTAGTAGCTCTCAGCACCCTTTTAAGATCCAAATTAAATATACAAATCCGGTGAAATCCTAGGCAACCAAATCCGGGCACGCGCACCAGTTGAGACGAAGCGGGTGAACACTTTTACCGTCCAAGATGTATAGCGCGTCCGGGGTTAAAAGACTGGTATTCCAGACTGGACCAGCCCCGGTTAACTCGAAACACACAGTAGAATGACTCGAGTCGGCGTGTGACCTTGTGCAATTCCTATAGGTGTCGATTAATTCGGCGGACCGTCTTTCAACCGGAAATGTAACAATCAATTAGATACAAGAATACAGAGAACTTCCAAGTTCTTCTCAACTGGGAGATCCCGAATGGAGGCAAGCTTACGAGCAAAGACCTTTCCCCAAACAACCACTCCTAAAAATAACCAATAACAATACAGAGTTTGTATATACAATATGCAGTCTGTCAACCTTAGGTTACAACCCGGATACAGAGAAATCCGGGTTGCCCAACGCGCACCACCCTCGAATGGACGAGGGAACCACAAATACAGTCCTAAAACAAGCAATCTAACTCGGATCTCAGGGGGTGATTGCTACAACCTCCTGAAACTACAGATGGAATATGAAATGCAAGGGTCCTCTTTCGAGTGTCCACAGGCAATTTAAGGATATGAAATGGGTAGACCAACCCGAAAGCAGCCTTTTTGGGTACCCAATTTGATTTGAAGCGTGTAGGTGAGAGTTCCTTGTGCAGTTGCACGACCTTGGACGTCCGTTGGTTTACGCGGCTCCCGGACCTTCCTTTGGATTCTCCTTTGGGTAGCAGAAATATGGCGTCGTCGTCCTCGGCGAATATACTCTCCAGGGTCAATGGCAAATGGCAATGAGGTCCACTTGGGCTCTGGAAGGCAAAACAAACTCTGATTATCTCTTATCTCTCTCTCTCTCTCTCTGGCTATCATTTCTTTCTTTCTTTCTTTCTTGGTATCTGGGTTTTCGGCGGTCTCCTCTGCTCGAATCGCATGCACTCCTCCCGGATGACTGGGTTTCAGTATACTTGGAGTCACGTTTAACTCGCGGAGGGCCGCTCACTCATCTTGCACTAGCTGCAGTCTTGAGCAGTCGCACTTCGTGCGCTGGCGCGCTGTCGCCATTTGATTGGCTTGTCTCGAAGATCTCTGGCTTAGGCGTAGCACTGTCTGGATCTTGGTCTCATGTTCGCATGGGTGCCTGATTTGGCACGCCCCTGGGGCTTCGTTGATTGGTCGGATTGTAGTTGGGTACACTTGCCATCCGGAGTGGCATCCATCCAGGGTGACATACATCCGGGGTGGTATCTTGGTCATTCAGGGTGTCCTTCGTCTGGACTTCCACAATGTCGTTCAGTCATCTTGATCTTGAGGCATTGGGTGATCACTCGGCTCGTATGGGCAGGCCGCTTTCCGGGATACATTCTACCGGAAGCGTTTGGCCCCTTCATATGGGTACCTGCCGCAAAGGTAAGTCAGCGGCCGGACAGGGCGCTATAACTCCATCCCGAATCCTTGCTTCGGGAGAGACGCCTCCGTGCCTGTGAGCCTATACGTGTTCCGAGTAACCGTCCTCGCGATCTTCAACTAGTCAGCACTTTCGAGTGTACCATTCCTGTACCACTCTGAATCCAGATTTCCATTCGACACTCTCTGTCTCTGCACCCGGGGCAGCTGCGAACTGGCCACTCTGGAAAAACTTCCAGTTGCCTCGCGTCACTGTACGATGAGTGGCTGGCCAAGCAACCACCGGCAGTGGAGCGGCAGCGATATACTCGGCCACAAGGAGTGATGAATCGAGAACCCCGCCGTCCGGGTGAGGATGGCGTCGAAAGGACGTGTGCACAGCGCCATGGAGAACGGGACCAGCTGACGGCAGTCCCTATGGAGACGAGTGGTGCTGAGGAACAAGCCTCCGAGTCGGTCGACTCGACTGGGGTGACAATCAAGACCGACGAGTCGGCAGAACCCGTTCCGACGAACGACTCCAAGGGCGACACGGACTCAGCGGTATCTGCGGACGCGGGATCTGAAGAAGCTGTCGTCGTGTCAGGACGCAGCCGAGTGCGTGTAGCGGAAGATACTATCTCCGAGTTGACGCAGTTATTGGATAACGCTCGAAAGCTTGGCGCCGAGTTGGAGTCGGATGAAAACGATGCTGTGCGCTCCTGCAGCGCCGCTATGGACAAGGTTCTCCGTGACGAGATTGAAGTCAGCGATGAGTGTTTGGACGATGACCCTGAGGAAGACCTCCGTCTCCGGTTTGTCGCTGCGATGACACTCTGCGAAGATGAAGCCATTGCGATGATAAGCGCTACGGGCGAGGAAGCCGCCGAGTTCGAGAGCTCGGCTAACGAGATTGATCTCGCCGACTATGCTCAAGAACTGGCATTCCTCCCTGACCTAACTGACTCGGCGCTGACGGTATTGGATTACGCTAGTAAGAATGTGGTATACACAGCTCACACGAAGGATTAGCGAGCCAAGCTGGTGGAGATGTTGAAGAAACAAGAAGGAATTATGATTGCCAGTGGAAATGCGCTGCCTCCGCCAGCTTACGGAGCAATTTGTGATATCGATGTGCAAGGTCACGCACCGATCAAACAACGAGCCCACCGAGTTCCACTCAAACACTTGAAGAAGTTATACGAGCTGTTGAAAGGACTACTCAAGGCCGGGTTGATCGCCTTTTCGAAAAGCCCTTGGGCATCGCCTGTTGTGATTATTTTGAAGAAGGATGGCGTCGACATCAGGTTGTGCATCGACTACAAGATGGTCAACGCTATTACTGTGTTGATGGAGTACGCCATGCCTCTAGTCGACGACCTGCTTACTGAACTGGAAAGTTACCTTTGGTTCTGCTCGCTCGACGCAGCAAGCGGATTTTGGGCGGTCATGATGACTCGGCGAGCCCGCGAAATCTCGGCGTTTGTATGCGCACTGGGGCATTTCGAGTGGCTCAGGATGCCAATTGGGAAGAACGCTCCGATGATTTATCAACGCATCATCGACAACGCCTTGTGGGGTTACGTGCAGCATCGCGGTGGTTGGGCGGCTCACGCCGAGAAGGTCCGCCGAGCCGAGGCAGCCTCAGCAATCCTGCGGAGCCAACAGGCGGAAGCGAGCAGCCAGCTGGCCCAGCCTTCTCCAAGTTCTGCATCCAAGTTCGAAGCGGACCATCGTGCTTCAGCCGATCGGATCCGCTCCAGGATCTTGTCAATGGGCCAGACGGTGATATGTTCACCAATGACGAAACCGATGAGTCGGCGTTGACCCCGGTATTCAAGCGCCGGTCATTTGTCGACGATATTTGCTTTGGTGGAGCCACATTCGACGAGTGTTTGGACACGCTGAGTCGACTGCTAGCCAGGTTCGCCGAGTGCAGGATCAGCATCAGCTTTACCAAGAGCATATTTGTGCAACCGGCAGTCGACTTCCTGTCGCATGAGATCTCGTCGAGTGGGATCCGGGCTAATCCAGCCAAAATGGCGGCAATCGCCGAGCTGCCGTTCCCTAAATCTAAGAAGGGAATGCAAGCCTTTTTAGGAGCACTGAACTATTACAACCGGTTCATCCAGAACATGGCTGTGTATAGAGCAGTCCTGTATCAGCTGAAAGACGACGACTTCAGTCAAGGGGGTGACCTCACTGCCGCTAAGGTGGCTTTCGCCGAGTTGACGAAGAGGGTAGCTGACGCCCCTATACTTCGACATTTCGATGCGGCTGGAGAGGTCCACGTCATGCTTTTGGCTAATGAGTGGGCGCTGAGCAGCACGCTGTTACAGCCTCACGAGGAGAAACTTCACCCAGGGCGGTTCTGTGGACGAGTGCTCAAAGACAACGAGCTTGGCTATCATCCAGCTGAGAAGGAAGTGTTGGCTTTGCTACATCTACTGAAGACCTGCCATACTCTTCTCGCCGGAAAGACGCTCCACATCTACACTAGGTTTTCCACGTTGGAGTGCGTCTACCCGTCGAAGTCTTTGTATGGACGGGCAGTCAGCTTGCAGTACTTCTATCGCCATACCACCTGAAGATCAAGCTTGTTCGCGAAAACGATGTCGACTTCGCTCAGCTGTTACAGGCGACCGTCACGCCGCACATTGGGCTCGACGAGTCCCTGACTCGGCTGCAATTCTACTCGACCCAGAACTGCTATATGCACATGTGCCTCGTAACTTTGAATGGTACTTGCTGTCATTGGATAGATCCGCCAAGACGGAGAAGCATGGCGGCTATGGCAGTTGCTCGTGGATATTGTGGCGTCTTCCTTCTTGGGACATTGAGATCGCTGCGAGCGCGCACCTCTCGTCGACCACGGTCGACATCGCCGAATACACCGGCATGAACAATGGAGTGAAAGCTGCATTAGAGCGCGGTGTCACGGATTTGATTATCGTGGGCGACTCTCGGCTGGCGATCCAGCAATCCATGGGGGTGATCGCATGTAGGAAGGAGACGCTGTAGGTCGAACTAGCACTCCACGAGCAAATGACCGAACAACTGAGCTCGGTCCGCTATCTACACGTAGTACGTCACTACAATGCAGCCGCCGACTCTCTGGCAACTGAGGCTCTGGAAGACAAAGCCGGCCGAGTTATACTCAGCGGAGAACGCAAAGCCGACCTCAACGCGCTTAACAGAATATCCGAAATCCTCTATGCCGAAGTCAAGACTGACTCAGCAGAAGCCAAAGCCAAAGTGACAGTGATGACACGGAACCAGAAGCGCCGAGTCCACTTTGAAGATGAAATGAAGAGCGAGATCGATAACGAGCCGAGGATACCGTCCCTACCAGGGGCGGACACTGAGGACACTGAATTTGAATCCCCAAGAGTACCATCTCGAATCCGCCGAGTCGAAGGACAAGCCCAAGTCGAAGTCGACGAGAATAGAACGCCGGACGTGGCCGACATCGACCCAGCAGTGGTACAAGCCGAGCGACGACGACGTATCTCAAATGCTCAAGACGAAGAGCTCAGGTGGGCAGACCTGAAAGCATTCCTGCGCGGAGAGCTTGATGGCCTCACTCACCTCCGGGCTCAGAACGCCAGCAAGGTCGCGGATAATTTTGTACTTAGCGAGGACGGACTGCTTTACTACCAAGGTCAGAAACGACATCGCGCTGAGCTCGACTCGGCAGATCTCGCCCTCAGACTAGTAGTTCCGACGACATTGATTGACGAAGTCCTCCACAGCTGCCACAACGCGATTGAAGGTGGCCATCAAGGCATAGTTCGGACGTTCTACAGGGTGAAAGCTGAGTTCTACTGGGTTAGACTGTACGCTGACGTAGCAAAACACGTCCAAGCCTGTGAAGACTGCCGTACCAGGAAAAGCAAGCCTCAACTGAAGGGATATTGTCCTGGAAACGTGGCATCCGAGTTCCCGTTCCAAATGGTGTCAATGGATTTCGTAATCCCGCTGCCTAAGACTCAGCGAGGCAACACAGCGTTGCTACTATTCCAAGATCACTTCACTGGATACGTCATTGCCAAAGCAATGAGTGATACTGGGGCACTCGACGTGGCCAAGGTTTTCGAAGAATGCGTGTTCCGACGATTCGGAGCACCGTCACTCATTCGCCACGACCGAGACCCTCGGTTCATGAGTGAACTGTTTCAGTCGTTCGCCGAGCTGATGCAGTCGAGATCGCGAGCCACGCTGAGCTACCGACCTCAGGCCAACGGCCAGCAAGAACGCTCAGTCAAGACAATGGTTCAGACTGTTCGAGTATACGTGGAGGACCCCCTGCAGGTCGACTGGGACGACATCGCCGAGAAATTGGTGCACGCCATCAATAACTCTCGAGACACCACTCGGCAGGAGACGCCCTTCTATCTTGTGCACGGGTGGGACGCTCAGTCCACCCTGAAAGCCATGGCGTCTACTATCAAAAGAGACCCAGCGGGTTCCGCTGACGCCAAGCAATGGCGACGAGAAGCAAACCGTCAGCGGGAAATTGCCTTACAACTTGCAAAGGAATACCAACTAGCTGAGAAGGCTCGGCGAGCTGAGGAACACAATGCACGACTCAGCAGCAAGGAACAGAGAGCACTGCCGGGGTCGGCGGAGTCGGCCGAGGAAGGAGAAGATCTGCCCACTGATTCAGCTGAGTCCCATAAGTCACTGTTCCAGACGGGAGAACAAGTGTGGCTGTTCATGGAGAGAGTCAAGCCGGGTCTAAAGAAGAAGTTGGCCCACCGGTGGCACGGTCCATTCAGGGTGAAGAAGAAGATTGAAGAATTCGCGTACGAGCTAGAACTCCCGGACAAGAGCGGCTACAGGTTTTATCCAGTGGTCCATGTGTCCCGGCTGAAGAAAGTCACCAACTTGGGGCAGAGACCCACAGTCCCGCTAGTTGACGAGCTCAGCGAGAATCAACGGTTCGATTTCGACGAGGAATTACTGCCGGAAGACAGCTGGGAACTCGGTGAGGACGCTGACAAGTACGAAGTGGAAGCAATCCTCGCTGACGAGACGTCAGAGTCAACGAGTAACAACCGAGCTCAGAGGCTGTTCAAAGTCAAGTGGGTCGGGTACGACGAGCCAACTTGGGAACCGGTCGCTAATCTGTCGTGCGGAGGGCTCCTGTTCGACTACTTGCGAAACAAGAAACGTGAACGTCGTCTGCAAATGGTGCAGGTTCCAGAGGAAGACTAAAAGCTACTGCACCACATGTTGACCACCGCCGAGTGACTATGCAGGCTCGGCGGAGTGGAAAAGCTACTGCAAATGCATGTGATATATGTGGAGGAAATGATGGAATTACGGACCTAGCTGAGCTCTCTCGGGACTACTTACGAACTACCTACTACTCAGCTGGTAAAACAGAACACTTACGCAGAGGCGTCGTCCGAAGCCAGGAGGATGATCTCGAAGATGCTCAACTCCTCACGATTGGCAGGAGTCGGCGCTTGGGCAGAACACAAAGGAGGAGTCGGCGCATTAGGATCCACGTCCTCGGCGACCAGGCTGCGAACTTGGGCATGATCGAAATCGGCCGAGGTAAACATCGGGAACTCTGGATGCAGCGGCAGGAAGCACTCGTTGTACGGGTGCAAAGCCGGCTGGCGGAGCCACCAAGCACGCCAGGGTTCAGCCCAATCGACCAACGCCGACGCTGCACACCAATCAGCACTCGCAGGAACCGACGGAAGATTGGCTGGAGGCGCAAAAGGGACCAACGGTTCGAAATACAACTCCGGATCCAGACCCGGAGCAGGCTGGTCATTCGCCGAGTCGACGACCTTCGACGCTTGATACAGGGTACCGTACAGCTCGTTGAGAACTGGGCGCAACGCATCGCTGCGACGTTTCCGCTCGTGGCTGTACTGCTGCCACAACTTGAGAGCCAGCGCAAGCTCGGCTGGGGTCCGTCCAGGGTTGAGATCAGGATGCAGACCGAGGATGACGCTTGAATCCACGACCCAGTGCATACGCTCGTACAGAGCAATAAATATCTTCATCAAGCCCGGACGATCTTCTCGACACTTGAGCCTGCACTCGACCACGATCTCGGCGGGGGGGCGTCGTCTTGGGAGACGATCGCCGAGACTCGACTCGGTGAAGCACCTTCGGCGACATGAAGAAACCCAACTCTGAAAGCTTTGAGCGAAGTCGCTGACACGGGTGCTGGGTCGACGTAACATCCAGGAACGCGGCGAGACCCTCGGGAGACGAAGGAGTCGGCTTGACACAAGACTTGCCGCCGACGGTCTCCATTTCGATGGTGACAACGCACGAAGCCAGGATCTTGTCCCAGCAACGAGCAGACCCCAAGTGGAAGAAGGGGGGATTCCTCCATATCTTCATCTGGGCCGGCACACGAGAATCACGCGCGACAGCCTGAGCAGCCCGAGTCCTCAGAATCGCAATCGGCAACGCCAATACGTCGGGGAGATCAGCGCCGGCGGAGCTGCCAGCCGACTGGCCGGACGACGCCGAACCCGACTTGGCGGTTTTAGCCACAGTCGACTTGGAGGGCGCGGGCTTGTGCGCACTAGACGGCGTTGACTTTGTCGCGGCCGACTTGGAGGACGCTGGCCTGTGCGCAGCTGACTTGGAGGATGCCGACTTACGCGCGGCTGGCTTGGACGAGGCCGACTTGGACGAAGCAGACTTGACCGACGAAGACTTACTTTTCGCAGCCGTCGACGTCTTCCGGGCCTTCTTGGACGACGACTGGGGAGAAGGCTGGCGAGCCCGCTTAGTTCCTCCCCGTGAAGACGAAAAAGTGGCAGGGGTCGCAGAAGCTGAGTCGTCGACTTTAGCGGGAGGTGCAGGCTTGTCCTCCAGCTCTTCGTCCCCTTCTTCGTCGTCGTCAAAATCGTCGGCGGTGTTAGCGTCTTTCATCTTGGTGCTCCAAGAATGAAGAGCTTCCAGAGCCTTATCATCTTTTTGACGCCGGGCCGAGCGATTAGAGGAATCGCCTGACTCTGAGTCGGAGTCGGCGGATGACGCCGCTGAGTGAGAAGCCGAAGAAACCAACTCCTCAGTTTGATCAGACTCGGATGAAGCACTCGATGACCCAACGATTACGGGATTGTCACCAGAAGCCGACGGAGTCCCATCATCATTGCCCAGAACGGCGTCGTCCGAAGCCTCCAGCGTCTGGATTTCGAGCGCTTGGAGAACATGCGCGTTCTGGGCCGCCATCCGCTTCCCAGTGGTGCGTGGAGAGATTGACTTCCTCGTCCCAGCCGACTTGATCGACTTAGCACCTGGCTGAGAAGACTTGACACCCCGCGAGGTTGACGCAGGTTCCGCAGCGGCAGAAGCCGCCGGGTGGGAAGCCTTCTTCTTCTTCTTCTTCTTCTTCTTCTTCGAGGAAGCCGACACCACGAGAGTAGGTACAGCCGGACTCGGAGCCGAACCGTGTGTCACGGCAGGCGATGGAGTAGGCGTAGAGCTCGGCGGGACGCTGATACCAGCAGCTGAGGAAGCGCCAGCCGAACCATCACTTGAGCCCGTCGATACAAGCGGTGCCTGGCCGCCAACTTGGCTCACTGACGCGACCGACACCCCAGCTCAAGATGCAGACGAAGTCGCAGCCTGAGCTGCCGAAGTCGTCGGTAGATGCACAGAGGGTCGAGTGGCTGGAGTCAGATGGTCTCGGGCGAAACGACTCTCAGGAACTTGGCGAGGCTCCACAGACGGCACGTCAAAGTCCAGAGTGGACTCATCGGGCTCAGCGGACGAAGCTAGAGCTACTGGACTCGGAGTCGGCGTATCGGCGGGAGCATGCACGGGAGCTACAGGCCCGCTGACTTGTAGCGTCACCTTGCGGAGTTCATCATCAGAAATCTGCGCCAGCTCAGGCCAGCGAGCTTCAAGGAGTCGACATAGCCGAGCATTGATAGACAGCTCGCTCGGGGACAAGCCAGGAGCATCCAGTCCAGCAGCAGCCATTGCCAAAGTCAGCTACAGCGATCTGACCATTGTGGCGGAGGATGTTCTTCTGTTGCTGGATGACTCGGCGCTGCTCATGAATGGTCTGGTTGGCGAAGCGCAAGGCGCGTGCTTGGCCACCAGACGAGACGACTTGAGCAGCCTCTTGAATCTGAGCGAAGTACGACGACGCCACTCCCTGAAGGGCGGTGTAAGCAACATCGCGCTCCTTTAGGTGACCCATCAGGCGGTCCAAGTTCTTGTCGCGCGTCTCGACCGTGCTTCGAAGATGGTCCACAAGCACTTGAGAAGAATCCACTCGGCGGTTGGACTGCCGAGACATCTCCCTCATTTGGGCCTCGTGAGTGCAGACGATTTTGCGGAAGGAAGTGATCAGCTCCGTGTGGCGCTGAGCCTCCTTCTTCCACTCGTCCCGCTCACGAACCAAGACCACCAGCTCGTGAGAAAGCCGAGTAGCCTCGGCCACCGCCGTCTCCATCCGACGAGTGGGCGCATTGTTTTCACGCGTCAGCTGGGCGTCTCGGACCCGCAGCTCAGCGAGCTCCTTGGTTGAACATGGAGGCTCCGGCGCGTCAGCTCGAAGAATCTCTAGCATCTGAGACGACGAATCGGCAGAGAGGAGATAACGCGGCATCCAACGAGGTGGGAGGTCGGAGAAGAGCATATGCAGTCAGCCGAGCTTGATTCTTCTCGTGGTCTCGACGAGCGCTCTCCTAACGTTGGAGTAGGCTCCACAGTTCAGCCACCGTTGAGGGCGTGGACTCGTCCTCGGCGAGCCAACCAGCGAGGGAGGCGAGTCACTTGGAGCGAAGCGTCTGGCCGACGGAATTGGCGAACTCGGCGAAGGTCCAGGAGAGTCAGCGGAAGGCTGACTAGGAATCCCTGCTTCTATCAACCCGTCCGGCCGGAACCCTGGAGGCACCTGAGGACGAGGAGGACTCGGCGAGCACGACGACAACGACGAGTTTGTCTTGCTATAAGCTGGAGACGAACACAGCGAGCCAGACTTATCTGGATCAGCCGGCGAAGCAGGCGAGACCGGCTTTATAGCAGGGTCGTCACGAATCGGCTCCCGAGGAGGCTCCACAACCAGAAAAGAGTCTCCAGCCGAGCGGTCCTTTGTCCCGAGTCCGGGTGGGACGCAGACGCGCCAAGGGTCCTTCGGCAGCAGGTTACAAGTCATGCCGGTGGTCGGCAACCAGGGGCTGCCACTGAACGACACATGGGTACACCCGCCGTGGGGATGGGCTCGGCTGGTGTGCAGCACCCAGCCTAGTAGAAGAAGATGCGCCCCGAAAAGATGGCGCGAGGTCGGCATCTACGGATGCGCTGCGAGGTCAAGGCCGGCCAGGACGGACGTCACGATGGTGAAGCAAGGCACGTACAGCCTCTCGGTGGAGGGCTGTCACGCTGCAGGACGGAGGTCGCGTCGCGAGGAACCCAGGGCAGGGCAGAGAGGGTGGCACCCTCACACGGGGCGTGCGCATCGCCGACGCGCTTTCATTTAGGTCAGTCGTACATTTTCCCTACCAAGAACACTAACAAGTTGACATTCATAGTTACCTTGTTGGGTGGTTCATTTGCACATCTATTGCTACAGTCTAGTTTAGCCCAACTCTCACTCAAGAGCCCGCAGCTACTCGCCCTAAGGTCAGGGGAGGTGTGCGACATTTGGTGGAGAAGCAGGGTAGCTGTTCGCTCGAGAACGGCTAGCTAGACTAGATCAAGGACTTCTCGCGTGCTGCCAAGGACTGGACACCGAGTGCAAGAGGAAGAGAAGATGGCATCGCAAGGATCCGACGGCGACTCCGACAGCTACAGCGACGGCCCCGAGACGGGGTACCGGGACGCTTTCGTGTCGGAAGTCTTCGTCAGCGATGCCAACCAAGGAGAAGGCGGCCGACCTACTCCTACTGCTGCAACTACTACGCCTGGAGCTCCTACGGAGGGTACGGCTAGAGGGGAACGGGGTGCGGACGCGCCTCCGGGAGATGCCTCTCAGCCAGACCTGACGACTCCCGAAGGACGAGGCGCCGTGTGGGACGTGCTGGTCCGGGCCATGGTCAGCACTGGCTACACTGGCGGCGGACAAGGCCAAGGTCCTCACGGGCACGGTGGTGACGCACAAGCTCCGGGTGCAGGTCATCAAGGTGGAACCCCGCCTGGTCGGCAAGGCGTGCCCGTACCCGACCCACAAGGTAACCCAGGTGCCGAACTACAACCACAAGGGTATGGTGGGGGGCACCATCTCCAAGGACAAGGAGGCGGGCTACCCGATCGAGGACAAGGTGGAGATCCTAGCTCTGGCGGGGGGCAACCTGCTCCGAGCCTCGGTCAGCACCAACAAATGCCACCTCGGCAGACAGGGGAACAGGCTTGGGGGGCCTACTGGGAGCAGGGCAGGTTCGCTTCACAAGCCCCTACCGTCTCCAGCACGGTGCAAGTCAAGACGAAACAGCTCCAGCCACAGGGCCAGCCCTCGCTAGCAACTGGCCAGGGGCAGGGACAGCCGACGCAGGGTGGGCAAGGCCAACAAGGACTCGGGGGATACGGGCCACAGCTATCCGACCCGTATCAGGGCCAGCCGTATGGGCTCTCGTCCCAGTCCACCCAGCACGCGAACCCCTTCGCTGCTGGGACCACGTCCACTCCAGCGCCTTCGACGCAATACAACACGCCCTATGGGGGCACGGCGTACGGAGCTACCACGTCTGCTGCGCCGAGTGTCCAGATGCCGCAGACTGCGATCGCATCGTACGGGGGAATCTCTGTGGCGAACATGCAGCGTGCTGGGTTCAGCTTCGCGAACCCGTTCTCGCAGCCGACGGGGCAAGCGCCGCCGGTATTGCCGGTGCCCGCCCCTCATCAATCTCAGAAGCCCCCTTGGATGGGACCGACTCAGCCGTTTCCGCCGCCACAAGCGTGGCCGAACCAAGGGGGAGCAAACGTGAATTCCCCTTCCTCGGTCAAGGTGGAGTCGCCGCAGTCAAGCCGAGCGTCGACGGCTGAGCAGCCGTCCTACGGTGGCGTTCCGGGCTACGGATCCAATGGAAACCCCTACGCTAACCCGAGCGAGGGGCAGCCAGTGTTCAGTTTGCCCTCGAGCATCAAGAACGCGGTCCGGATGATCCAGCCGTTCTACTCAGAAGGTGCCACCATCGAGAAGGCAAGGGCGTTCAGGGATTCATTCGAGATGGCCACAGTCGGCCTGAGCGACACGATTCGGCTGAGTGCTTTCCGCGAGTGTCTAAAAGGCAAGACTGGAGAGGACTGGTGGATATATTCGCAAATTAGTGATTTTGAGACTCTGCGCCGGAGATTCCACAACCAGTTTATCTGCCAGACGCCGCTCCAGATGATCGAGGGCCTGAAGTCGACGAAGCGTACCAAGGGCATGTCGGCTGAGGTCTGGGGAGACCTGATCTCCAGCCTCTGCAATGCCGCCCACTGCTACGACGAGCAGATGAGGTACCAGTACTTCTTGTCCGGACTAAGGAAACGTGAGTGGAAGACTGCGCTGACTACATCCATGGTGAATACGATTCCTGAAGCTGTATTTGTGTTACTCTACAAGAACATGCACTTGCCGGTGTAAGATGACGCCGAGTTCGAAGACGATGGAGTGAAGAAACCGGCGACCGAGAGTGTCATGATGCAGCAGATGCTGAACATGATGCAGCAAACGCAGAACCTGCTGGCACAGCAACAGGAGATGGTCCAGGCGCCAAGGTCTCCGAGGCGAGCTCCGATGGTGGCCGCGGCGTACATGAACGCGATGGGGTCGCCACGCGCGTCGGACACAGCGTCGGGACCCGAGAACTCGGGGACGTACTCTGGCGGGATTCGCCAGGGGTCGGATCGTTTCACCCAAGACGGCCTGAGAGTGTGTGGGCGTTGCCATTTGATGGGCTGTAGTCGTGTCACTTGCCGGTACGGCAACATGACGTGTGGGAACTGCCGTGTGCGGGGGCACGTGTGGCGAGGCGGGTGAACGCCTTTTGACCGCCCAGGTGTACAGTGCCGTGCTCCAGACTCTGGAAGGTGCTTCCGGTTAGGAAGTCCTCCACTGGGAACTCCTGAACGTAAACGTCCAGGTGACGTGTGCTCCTTGTGGTAACCCCTCTAGGTTCGTTTGTCTTCGAACCGGGAGATGCACCGCGGAGATTAGTTGTTTTGTAACCAATATCGGTCTTTGGAGAAGAACGTAGCGTCACCAACTTAGACGTAGCTCCAACAACCAAGATAACCAAAATTATGCACACAAATATACAACCGTTCTTATTCGTAGACCCTTGAACGGTGGGTCGTACACCAGTCAACTTAGCTGCACTTCCAGGACACTGGTCAGTTTCGGTCAGCTTTTACAAACGCGCACCACCCCAGAAGTACTGGGGATGGTTCATTACAATCTCACTACCTACTTTCTTCCACTCTTTTCAGGATGTATATGGGATATGAAATGTAGGATCCCCTAAGCGCACACTATAATTGGAATATGAAATAGGGCAGATTTACCACGGGCTCCACACCCGCTACTCACCCTAATTTGGACTTGGAGTTTTGGGGGTGGAGTCCACACCTCTGGATGTCCTTCTACAGAGGGCCTTTCGCCTTCAGCACTTGATCGGGGCCGCCGGTATTTTGTCCGGCCGAAGCTGTCCGAGCGCTTGCGGGGTACACGGAATATTGAACTCTGTTTGGTTTTTATCTTTTGTGGCTATCTTCCTGCAATAGACACGTATTCAGCTTTTGACGTACTTTCAGTATACCTTGAGGGGCGTCATCATCTTAGGCATCCTTGATCTCATTGTGATGTCGTGGGTACAGGCGTAGGACTTCAAGGTTCCACGGAATCTTCCCGGAACCTGTCTGGTCGTTCTGGTCGGTCGGATATCACTTGGCTTGGTTATATCTTGATCCTCTCGTCCATTGTTCTTCGGTGCTCTTTGGTGTTCTTCGGTGTTCTTCGATGTTCTTTGCCACGTTCAGTCATGTCAAGACGGGCGGCCACCAGTCAATATGAACTGGGGCCTTTGGACGCTCCCGTAGGCTTGACCCGTCGTCCGGTAGTTGGGTCCATCCAGACTCGTTACGTCTGGGGTATCCAACCCGATCCATGCCTGAACGTGAGAGCACCTTGTCCCGCAGATATCATCACGTCCCACAATTCCATACTCACTGGTATATTGGCTTTTCAACCAATCACCATTCCACTTGTAGAGAAATCTCGATTCCCATCGTGTCAACCGCCCCTCTAGTCTTGGTCAACATTGAGGTCATTTGACGAATTGGTCGAACATGACTAGATCACCCGATCTATAGTTGTCCCGACGTAACGCGGGTCTGAACGTTCATCCCGTTGAGAATCTTCCTGCTCTGGCGACCGTTCTGTGTGCCCTTTCCCAGCCTGGTCCCAGACCTTCGTTTTCACTTTCAGGCTCCCGCCAGTACGCCTTCGGCTCACAAGGCAATTTTCTCCCGCGCACACACAAGATGAGCGCGCATTCTTCGGCGGGCAGCAGCACCAACAAGCACACGTCTTCTCCAACTGTCCCTGGCAGCGATCGTCAAGAACACCACCCACTACCGGATGCCGAGACTCCGGGTGACGCTGGTGTGGTGCCAATAGTACCTGCGGCGGCTTCGACGTCCAGCCCCCTTCACTCTCCGCAGCTCGAGGGCGATGCTGGAAAAACAGGCAACGTCGTGGATGACTCCCAACCGGGGTCCTCGCAGGCGAACGTCTCGCGCACTGGGCTACTCAGTCCTGATGAGGTGATTCGGCGAGTCCACGCGGGGATCCACCCTGATCGTGATCAAGGCTCTTCCAGCAACTCCAACGTCCTGCCGGCGCGTCACACTCTTCCTCCGCCCCGTACCCTGGTAGGTGATTCCTTCATCATCGGCATTCCCGCGCAGGTCTCAGCGTACCGCAATGGGGCGTACGTCCGGGCGGGATACGGCGGTATCGAAGCGCTAATGCTGTTCGACGGCCTGTCAGAGCCGGACGTTCGGGACTTGTGTTCCTTGGTTGGGGATTCCGCGGAGGTCCGACAAATGATACTTCGTCCATGCCACGACCAGCAAGCTCCCACTCTCGATGCTTTGGAGACTACACTGAGTTCTCTCATGGCTCGTCGAGAGTTCGCTTCGTTGATCATGCACTTTTCTCCACTCGCACAACGGGTGTTCTACATGGTTTCTCTTTTGCATCGAGTGTTGGTCCGGGATCGGCAGCGTCACCGCATCATCCAGGATATGGATGTGAATTATGTTGCCCGGCGCCTCCTGTGCCTCCAAGGTGAACACGATCGGCTCAAGCAAGAATTCGTATTCCTGTACGAATACCACCAACAAGAAGCGTAGTCCGTCCAGAATGAAGAGGCCAGCACTCGGTGTCTACTCGAAACCGACTTTGCGCGCCTCGCCCGTGAAACCTTGGAAGAGACAGCGGCCCTACGTCAACGCGGGGGTGACCTCGAGTCTCAACTGCGTTACTCTCAGACCCAGATCGCTTCCTTGAAGAGACAAGTCCGAGAGAGCAAGTTTGACGCTGATGGGTTGCCTGCTTTCCTGAATGGAGGAAGCAATGAAGTCCGTGGGAAGTGGCCTCGATTTCGTCGATTGCTGGGTCAGTTCCGGCGGGGCGTGTCTCCTCCCAGTTCCTGGAAGACCTGGATCACGGTGGAGGCAGCGGACAAGGCGTTTCGGATGATCCCGCCTTACCCCGGTCCGGCCCCTCCAGATAGCGACGCTGACGACGATGGCGACGCCGAGCAAGAAGAAAAGCGTGAGGATAATCCTCCATCTCCTCCAGGCTCACCGTCTCCTTCTAGAGATGACTCCGGGCGTCCCTCAAAACCCAAGCAACGTTCCTCGTCCAGGCGGGCCCAGTCTTCTGAGATCCAGCATCGTCCTACCGTCCATCCAGAGTCCAACGTCGGACCCCGCGCGGCATCAGATGTTTTACCTTACACGGTCCGCGAGGCTTGCGCTATTCTTCCGGAATTCATCGCCTGGGATGACCTCCGTCTGGATGTTCAATGGACAATGCGTACTGGTGTGGGGTACGAGGAGGCGGTCGAGATGATGTTGGCCGACGACATCCAGCATCAGATTTTCCACCGAGACAGCTTGTGCGAGATGTTGGCTACAATGATGTACCAGCAGAAACTGGACGAAACTCCGGTGGCCAAGTACGTCTCCGTCTCCTACTATCTGATGGCTGACGTGCTGTTGGAGAGTTGGCTCGAAAAAGGAGTCGTCCCCGCAGACTGGCCGGAGCTCCGCAATCTGACAGATGATCTCCCCGAAATTTCTGACAGCAGTTCGTCAGAGGAGGAAGACAATCGGGAAGACCCCGACTTTGGTGGTCCAGTTCCCGAGGGTGCGGAAGCGGACCCTCCTCAGGCTGACACAGCTGGTGGTGAAGGTTCCCCACCAGACGGCGACGGTTTGATCCTACGGTCCAAGCGGAAACTCAAGGTCCAGAAGGTGTATTCCTCTTCTGATACTTCCGAGGGTAGCGATACTGCCACTTCCAAGAAATTGGTTTACACTCCATCTCCCAAGCGTCCTCGTCCTTCGCGTTCTAGCGGCCGCCCGAGCAAGAAGTCTGGCAGTCTTCGACCGAAAACTCGCTCAAGTCTGGACAGAGTGCGATCCCTCCTCGCGCGCAAGTCTTTCGAAGACCTAAGTCCCACCGAGTTGGCAGTAATCGAGATTCCTGGCCGGGAGATACTCTCGTGGCGTCGTCGTGGCATTCTGACTCAGCGTACTCCCCGAAAGGGATATCATGAAGACCAGACTCCCGGTTTTCCAGGATATTCTCCCCAGAAGACTGAGATCCGTTATCTCGCCCAGCGCTGGACTCCTCTTGAGGGCGCCTACGTGATGCTTCGAGCCAAGAAACCCTGGGATATCATGTTCCAGAATCGGGTCAAGGTCTTTTATTTCCACCGGCGTGCAGATCTGAGTGCGAAGGTGTTGAATCGGTTGGAGGAATACTTGGAGTATGTCCGAGATCACGCCGAAGCCTTCTGGGAGGTCCTCCACTGGTTCACCATCAAGTACAAGCCCGAACGCGACGAGGAGGATGATGACCTGGATCAATACTCGGTATCTGCTAAGTTGTATCGCGAGCGTGCAGCTCGTCACGAAAGCGTGGGTCGCTCCATGGGTGCTCGTATCCGCAAGTACATCTCCAAGGGAATGCCTGCCTCGTTGTTCGAAGAGCCTGGCGTCTGGAAATATCCCGTCAAGATCTGTCACCTCTACCTTACGGACGAGTCCACTCTGAATGCAGCCGGGAAACCTTATTCGTTGGAAGAACAGATCGACATGGCCGAGAAAGCGGAGCCTGATCGCACCCAGTGGACCAAGTACTGCACGGATTCCGAGCGAATTGCGCATGTCTCAAAGGAGCTTCGTGCGAAGCTGCTTTCACCTGATGAACGCAAGGAAAACCCGGTTTCACTGTCGCTGTGATTCTTTTCCGCCCAACAAGTTCATGTCCAGTGAAGCTCCTTTGTAGGTGACATCTTTTCCACTTTAAGTAGCGTAACCTCATAATCACCTTTGAGCTTCTCTTGTTCGTCTCTTTCCGGTCGGCCTTCTTTGCATGTCCATCCAAACTTTCTGCACTCAGGGTCTCAGTGGGTTAGTCTCATCTTAAACGGTCGTAGAACACTCGTCACATTCTCCTTCACATTTCACATTCACTTGTTTTGTCACTTCACTCTGGCGGCGGTCTGTTGCGTTTTCAAGGTGTCCAACTGGACTGCTAAACTCTCGGGTGGTCATCCCCGGCTTGCATAGCCTGGAATCGAGCCCGAGCTTTCGCCCCTTGGTTAAACGCATACAACAACGCGCCACAGTTTAGTTGTGTTATTGGAAGCCATTCGGGTTCTTCGTATCCTTTCCATTTGATCAGATATTCACGAGCCCTCTTGGATGTGCGTGTGCGTTTAGACCATCGAAGGTCCAAGATTTTCTCCACTTCATACTCGTCATTGTCGTTGTCAGCTTCCCAGCTGTCTTCGGGTAGTAGTGCAGTGTCAAATTCATCTTCATCTTCGACATCTATATGGACGGAGGGTCTTCTGGGATGCAGCGCTCGTGGCTTCAGTCGGCTAACATGCACCCAGGGGTTGACTCGATAGCCTGTGTCTTCGATCTTGAGTTTCACTCTAAAATCATCATGCATCTCAGCGATCCTGAAAGGACCATGCCAGAGGTGATCCAGCTTGCGACTCAACCCAGTCTGCACTTTGGGAATGTACAGCCAAACCGCATCTCCAACATGAAAACCTGACTTGAGTTGATCGGACAATTCCTTCCACTTTTGAGTCTGCTCGTCAGACCTGGCTCTCTTGGCTTTCCTTTGAAGGTCCTCCGCACAAGCCTGAGCGTAACCGTAGTCCCGTTGGAACTTCCTCCGCCATTCATATGCCGTACGTTCAGGGACACTGGATGGTCTAGGACCTAGCATGGCCGACAACGTTCCTTTAGCATCCCAACCGCGAACCAGATAGAATGGAGTGTCTAGCCGAGTAGCATCGTATGAAGTGTTCAGGGCGAACATCAACCTCTCGGCGTGCTCATCCCAATCACTCTGGTCAGATTCTGCAACGTAAGCGCGTACACTCCGGATGACAGTCTGAACAGACCTTTCCTGTTGGTCATTCGCTTGAGGGCGGTAGGATAAAGTAGCTCTTTGACGGCTGCCGAGGAGTTCCCGGAAGCGGGTGAAAACTTCACTCATGAAACGGGGGTCCTGATCGTGGCGCAATAATGAGCTGGCCCCGAAGCTTCGAAACACCCTCTCCTCGTATGCTTCCGCAACGTCTTGAGCGGTGGTTGAATCCATGGGCTGGCACATCACATATCCCGAGAACGTGTCCTGAAAGAGGAGCAAAAAGGTATTTCCTCGTTCGGACTTTGGAAGATGGGTGACAAAGTCCATCGAGACTACTTCGAATGGGTACCTTGCTCAATGTTTGCTGGGGACGGCCCTGGATTGGGCGGTCGCCCCTTGCCGCTTGCACAGTCCACACACTCCTTCATGAAAGTCTCCACATCGGCATACATGCCGGGCCAGTAAAACTCGGACCTTAATTTCTCGTGTGTCCGGGTTATCCCTTGATGTCCGCCCTGAAAATCTTCGTGGGCATAGTGAAGGAGGTCCGGGCGGAGTGACTTTGGTACGACCAAGCGTAACTCATCTGACATATCTCGCGGACGGTCTTTTGTCGATCGACTCAGTCGATAGAGCACGTCTCTCACATCCAGGACATATAGCTCTGCCTGTTTAGAGATCCTGCGTATCTGACTATCCAAGTCTCCCTTCAGGAATTTCTTGATTTCCATGAGTTGATCATCACACTCCTGGTGGGCCTTGATTCGCCGCCATCGTTCAGCCTGATACTCCAGTGGCCCCATTGGCTCTCCCTGTTCGGGTTGTTCTTGAGCGCGACTCCGAGTTACTGAAACCATGATCCTAGCGGCTGTAGACAGTGGTGCAGATTCCGGTCCTGGACGTATGCCGTTTGGGATCTCCACAGGCAAGTCTTCCTGGGGGGGAAACATCTTGGATGTCTTCATCCACGATCACGAGTGGCTTCATCAGCTTTTCGTGTATCTTGGACACCTGCACCAGGTGCTTCAGCTCCTCCGGGTCTTCAGTCTGCCAGGATGTCCCCAACGCTAACGTCTTGGATGTAAGGTAATCTGCGGCCTGGTTGTATTCCCGTTTGACATGGACCAGCCGCATTGACGTGAACCTTTCCTTCAGTACTCCCACCTCGGACAAGCGTCGTTGCAAGTTTGGTTGGTTGTAGTTAATCAGTCCTTGCACTTGTTGGATGACTATGCGAGAGTCTCCGACTACCACTAGGTCCTGAATCTCTCGTTCGGATGCAAGGGTTAGACCTTTCAGCAGTCCGTAATACTCAGCGTCGTTGACAGTGACATCTTCCAGGATGAAGCCATGTGCAGCCAGAATATTCCAGCCTGGTAGCCCCCAGATGATACAACCACAACTACCTTGACGCGTTGAAGTCTTGGCTGCTCCGTCGAAACTTAGGACGTAAGCGGCGAAGTCTGCTTCCAACATCTCCATGCTAATCACTGGCGGTGCCTTGACTCGCCCCATGGCTGGGATGATGGATTCAGCAACCTCGTCCAAATGTTCGCGTGGGGTGATGCCTGCTCCGTCTTCGTCTTTCTGAATCTTATGTACTTCCAGATTCCAATGTGACAATATGAGTCCCCAGCGGACACACCTCCCAGCGGTTGTCTTGGACTTCAGCAACCAACTCAGAACGGAGTGTCTAGTGAAAACCTTGACCAGGCAATTCTGAACAAGAGTCTGGAAAACATCCAGAACCCTCATCACTGCAACCACCTCCTTCTCAGCGACATGGAACCGGAGTTCCGCGTCGTTCAGGACACGCCCCGTGAACCTGACTGGGTGTATCACGCCGCCATATTCCTGCCCGAGAACTGCACAAGCAGCCCACTGATTGGCATGAGGTATAATCACAAAAGGTCTGGTCCGGTCGGGATGTCTGAGCAGCGGAGTGGATACAATCTTCCTCTTCTAGATCTCGAAAGCTTCCTTCGCCTTGGATAAGTCTCTCCCCGCACGTACTTGTTCGTCCGTGAGCTCATATAGAACTGCAGCCACCACGGGAAAGTCTTCAATGAACTTGTGATAATAGTTCAGACTTCTCAGGAAAGACTGGACTACTTTCAGTGTCTCCGGGAATGGGAGGTCCTGGACGCCTTTAGCAATCTTGGGCGTGGCTCGATGTCCTTCCGCACTGAACTCATGAGAGAGGTATGGGGTAGACAATTTGCCGAATTCACTCTTGGGGAGGCTGGCCGAGATATTCCAATAGCGGAGTCTTAACAACAAAGCATTCAGATCTTCACATAGCTGATCCCAAGTTGGCGCCCCATGAGCAATGTCGTCAATGTACGAGCTACGTCCAATCACCGCGCCCATCTGGGACGGCGCTGGAATATCGCGCTTGAACGCAGTGATCTTATCCGTCAGTATTGGCATTCTTCGCTAAGCTTTGTCTCTTTCGGACTCGTCTCGTTCAGATGGATCTAACCCTAGGAATTCCAACACATCCTGATCCACCAACTTCTCTTCGTCCACAGGTAGTTGGACGAATCCCCACAGGCAGATGTTAATTACCGCTTGATAAACGAGGGGGGCATTCTTTAAACCGAAAGGCATTCGTACCCACTGGAAGTGTCCGAACGGACACACAAAAGCGGAAATCAGCTTCGCGCGTTCAGTCATCCGTATCGCCAAGAAACCAGTCGCCATATCGAGGCTCTTAAACCAAATTGCACTCTCGAATCCAATCAACAGATCATCTATCAGGGGTAGCGGGTAGGTTCAAAGTTGGATGAAACCATTCACCACCCGGTAGTCGATACACATCCGGATGTCCACACCGTTCTTCTTTAAGACGATCACGATCGGGGATGCCCAAGGGGACACCGAGAATTCAATCAATTCCGTTTCCAACAGCTTCTTGAGTAGCTCATAGACTTTCAACATGATATGTGGGGCAATGGACCTTGGACGTTGGGCTACTGGTTTAGCATCTCCCACGTCCAGGTCGCACACCACGCCCCTTGCCCGAGCGGGCGCTGCATTACCATCACCCAAGAATATCTTCCGATGATACGTCAGGATAGACCGTAATTTCTTCTCTTCCGCGGCGGTAGTCCGATCAGGATCGCCGACGTCTGCTTTGGAGATGTCACATTCGGGACTCAAGTCCTTCAACTAGGGCAAGATGGCAAGTTCGTCACGCAACTGTGATAGAAGCTCACTGCCTTCCTGAAGGTAGATGGCTGGCTCTAGATCCAGGTCTTCTTGACTGACTCTCATGCATCTGCCATATTCTTCTTCCAACCTCCGGATGGGGGTGGATGGCCACGCACAGCTTGGGAGGTCCATCTCTTCAGCCTCCCGACCTTGGCATTCCTGAACCTCTGCATCCAGAGACTCCAGATCAGAATCCAGTTCTGCTTCACTAGGACTCGCGTCGATACTCTCCGACACACTTGCTTTCGGTATCGTCACTTCCGCGATTTCTTGGACCACATCTGTCTGAGTGCCGACGTCCGTCAGCTCTGTCGTTTGAGTAGCCACATTGCATACAACTTTGATTGGAGGCTCCACAGTCGTCGGGTGAAACTACTTGGGCGGGTCTTATAGCTGGACAATTCTAGCCGCAGTTGCTCCCGGCTGCGGTCGTAACATGATCTTGGAAGGCCATTCGTATTGGGGCGTGGAGACAGCCGGTGGTTCCTGTTCCTGTCTGAGTTCATCAAGCTCGCGCTCGCGTTTCCTCATTTCAGGAGACGGTGTACTCTCATAAATGAGTTGCTTCCATTCCTTGTACTTCTGGCATCCTGGGCGAACGAATCGTCCGGACTGAGGAAAGTCTCCAAACTCTACTATTCGCGCAAGCGGGGTTCGAGTGTCAATCCACAGCATCTGTTCTGAAATATTGACCACTTTGACTGCAGTAGCTCCTGATTGTGCCGTGTAGATGACTTGAGTCACCCAGCGGTCGCCTCGTCCTGCCCAGACTACATCCCGCTGGGGGCTGCTTTGTCCATATTCAATACGAATCATCGCATGTTCCCCCGGGCGTAGATAGAGACTGCGCGTAGACAACACAGGCAGGTCTAACCCTAGGTGTTGGCGCGACGCTCCTCCACTCATCAGGATGGTTTCCTCGTCTGGGAGTTGGACGAGTCCCTCGCGCACACATAATCGAACTCCAGCGGCGTACCTGAAGTTCATTCCCAGAAGCACTTCCACGTCTTCACCGATATTCGTCACCCAAACATTCATGACATAAACCACTCGTACTCCAAGTGTGATCTTTACTCTCGCACTCGCAGTGATATACGTCGGGACGCCTCCTAGGCCGGACACCTTGATAGGTTCTGGTAACATCTGGAGCTTCAGCTTGAGCCTACGCGCAAGGTTCAAACTGACCATACTTCCAGACGCACCAGTGTCCAGCAGGATCTGAACCCGAAGATCATTCACTGCTCCATGTACAGATGCAACATCGCGACTGTCTTCTTGTTCGTGATCTGCCCACCAACCATAACGCTGACCGGGACCTAACTCGATCTCGGTCGGAGCGTCTTGGTCGTTCAAGCTTGGAGGGGTCCGTTCAGGGTCACATCCTCCAGACTCAGCAGTATCATCTCGAATAGAAGTCATGCATTGTTGGTTATCGTTCATCTTCTTTCTCAGCTCTGGTCCGACATACACTAAGACACACAATCGTTGGGGATTCTTCAGCCCGACGCGTTCTGGACCCCTGTCCAGCGGGCTTACTCGTTTAACGACTTCCCTCGATTGGCCTCTCCACCCAACAATCTCTTCTCCAGTTGCTTTGTACATGCTTGGAGAGCTGGCCACGCCAATTCCGTACCGCCGAGGACATCTTCATCTTGAGCTCACTGATCTTCATCTTGTCCGTTTAGTCACCTTGAACCGACATGTTGACAAAACGCTCCCACCAACTCCGACGATCTCCCATGGAGGCCTTCTCGTCAAACTTCTCCAAAGTACTGGAGGAGACGTACGGGCGGAGAGTCAAGAGGGTTCCACCAACCTTAGTCGCATTCGAGGCATCTACGCCTGTCGACAGGTCTTCATCCAGACTGTCATCAGAGTCACTCGAGCTTGAGTCTGAGCTCGAACTCGAGCTGGAGCTGGAGCTCGAACTGGGGCCAGATGGGTAACCTCGTTTGGACTTCTTTGGGGGAGGAGGCTTCTTGTCCGGCTTCTTCGACCCCGCTTGACGCTCTGACTTCACATTCTTCTTGGTGTCCGCTTTGGGCGTCTCCGTCCGGGTCCTCTGTGGCACGTTCGCCTTGATCGTAGTAGCATTCGCGTCAGCCTTCCTCGGGGCTGGCACACTTCCAGCCCGACGCGTGATCGAGGGGTCTGGTAACGCCCCTCTGATTTGCGCCAACAGTCGTTCGACAGTGTTCCTCGAGTCAGTTCCGGCTTGATTACTACTGGTGACCTCTCCCATGTCTGCGCCACTCGTCTCAGCTGCTCTATCAGAGCTAGTCCTTTCGGCCTCGACTTGTGTCACTGGGTTGGGGGGTGGTATCACGTGACTCACTTGCCCTGGAGTAGAGCCTGCTTGAAGATTCCGAATTTGTTCAGCCTGGTATCGCTGCATATACCTTGCAGTCACTCGCTCATCTTCCAGACGTTGCTCAAAGGCAGCTTGCTGTTCGTCCAGATTCTTCTGGGCTTGTTGGAGCCACGCAGCTTGTTCAGCTTCCCGTTTTGCGTCCACTTCCGCTTGCTGCTGTTGCAAGAGCTGTATCGCCACAGCTTCCACACGTTCCCTTTTGGCATTGGCCGCCTGGAGACATGCTGACTGTATAACGTCTGCAACATCTTCCCTTTGAGTTGCGGCCTCGGCGCGTTCAGCAGAGAGTCCAGTCAGACGGCGTTCAGCCTCCTGGGCTCGCAGCTCTGCTTCACGGGCACGTGTTCCGGCTTCTGCAAGCACTTGTTGGAAGTTCACATCTGGCTGGCTCGTCGACTTCTGAGCTGCAAGTTATTCGGTCAGCTTCGCCAGTTCTTCACGGACTTGTTGTGCCTCACGCAATGCGCTTACAGCGGCTTCAGCCACTCCAGTCGACACCGACCATCCAGACTTTTCCGAATGATGTGAGTGTCTGGAATAACTCGAGTGTCGCGATGAGGATCTCTTCCTTGACGGTTTCTTGGACGAGCTACGTCGGCTGCGAGAACTCCGATGATGACGACTCCTGTCGGATTCCGATTCAGATTCGCTAGAGTGTCTCCGGTTGGAGATCCTATCTGGCTTGCGTCTTCTCGACTCGGGTGTCTCACTGATCTTCGTACTCACTGCAACCTCGGGCTCTGTCATGACAACATCATCTTGATCCGGCAGGATTCTCCGTTCTGGAGTGATTGTTTGACGGGTCAAGTAGTATCCCAGGTCTCCACTTCCAAGCGCGCTCGAGCTAGTGGTCTTGGCAGACATCACCATTGGACCGTAAACGGCGAGCGGCATATGCGCCCCTCCACCAGAATCTAGTGACGTCGAAGAGGACCCTGGTGAACTGTTCCTGGATATGAGAGACTCTGACGTCGTGCCACGGGCAGACCCATCGGTGGTGCCAACCAAGCTCGGGACTGGGTCCGATATTGGCACCATAGACAGATCTTCCTGGTCGGGCATCGTAGTCGACGGAAGCTCAGATGGTAGAGATGCAAGTGGATCTTCTGGCCGAGGTGGTCGATGTTGTTGACGCTTCGACGGTGGTTCTCCAACCGAAGAGCTAGTCAAAGACCAGTCAAGTGTAAACGTAGAACATAACTTCGTCCAAGAAGGTTGATCTCATAATCGTTCATCAGCAAGTCCCCATCTTGATCCTCTGCATGGTAATCCAGGAAGGGTGTTTCTTCCACTTCAGCTTCTCGTTCGATTGCAGAAGTCACCTTGAGCGTGGCCCCGACACAAAGTATCCGCCACTCCGTTAACTCAGCAGCCAGAAGACGTTGAATGTCTCCAACTAGACTTCGTACGAGATCCGCTGTGATCTTGGACGCACGCGTCCTGAACCACACTGGGACCATATTGTCAAAGTGGAAACCTGCCTCGCAGAGCAGTGTTTGCAGAACAGCGATGCACTCTCTGGGCGAGAAGATGCTGACCGGGATCTCGGCTGCGACTACATCTTGAGCAGTAGCCAAATCACGTCGATCCAGATTGAGCTCGAACACACAAGCTTGGATGGCATCACCCAAGGTTACACGGGCAGCTATATACTTGACGTCGCGAGAGTAGCCGCAAGCCACGGCAGAGAGTCAGGCCGAGAGCTCGGCCAGTCGTATTGGACCGCAGGTGGGTGAACTCGTTCAGAACGAACTTGTTCCCACCGGGAAACTTGTTTCGCCACATACGCCTTAGCCAAATCATCACTCAGTCGCTGCGAACTCGGGGCCGCAGCCTCCTTCACCGTCGTTGAGAGTTGTACACTCGACGGGGCCTTCTCTTCCAGGAGTGCTAGCGCTTCCATGTCTTCGCCAGACACGTCCTCCCGGACTGTCGGCAGGGGCACATCTCGAGCGGGTGCCTACACGCTCACGTCTTGCTCAGGCAGAGGGGAGTCCGAAACTCGACTCTCCGCCTGGGACTCTTCCACGTCAACGCCTCCCACAGACGCCACTTCGGGTTCACCCTGACCGGTCTCCAACTCGCCTCCAGCATTCCCATCCGCGGACACTTGGTGCGCGTCGTCTTGGACGGGTGGATCTACAGCCGGCTGGTCTTGACTCAGAGACCGCTTCTTCTCCTCACGGGCTGCCTTGCGCTTTGCAGCGCCCGCCTTCCGAGCCGAACGGAGAACTTCCTCCAGACTCGCATGCTCCTCGGACGGCAGCCCCTCCGCACGTCGTGAACTTCGCGTAGCTTCTTCGCGTTCGCGACCCTCACGGCCGGCGTCTCGCATGTCCTTCATGCTTTTAGCCATAAGAACTAGTTTAGTGGGTTAGTACGCTTCCTTGCAATAAACCAACACAAAATATACAAACAACTTCGCGGTGAAATCCCTGGATTCGAATCCGGGCACGCGCACCAGCTGTGGCGAGGCGGGTGAACGCCTTTTGACCGCCCAGGTGTACAGTGCCGTGCTCCAGACTCTGGAAGGTGCTTCCGGTTAGGAAGTCCTCCACTGGGAACTCCTGAACGTAAACGTCCAGGTGACGTGTGCTCCTTGTGGTAACCCCTCTAGGTTCGTTTGTCTTCGAACCGGGAGATGCACCGCGGAGATTAGTTCTTTTGTATACCAATATCGGTCTTTGGAGGAGAGCGTAGCGTCACGACGTAGCTCCAACAACCAAGATAACCAAAATCAATACAGAGTTATACACACAAATATACAACCGTTCTTATTCTTAGACCCTTGAACGGTGGGTCGTACACCAGTCAACTTAGCTGCACTTCCAGGACACTGGTCAGTCCCGGTCAGCTTTTACAAACGCGCACCACCCCAGAAGTACTGGGGATGGTTCAATACAATCTCACTACCTATCACACAAGATGTCCTTCGATCACGATCCTGAATGGGACTTTCTTCCACTCTTTTCAGGATGTATATGGGATATGAAATGTAGGATCGCCTAAGTGCACACTACAATTGGAATATGAAATAGGGCAGATTTACCACGGGCTCCACACCCGCTACTCACCCTAATTTGGACTTGGAGTTTTGGGGGTGGAGTCCACACCTGTGGATGTCCTTCTACAGAGGGCCTTTCGCCTTCAGCACTTGATCGGGGCCGCCGGTATTTTGTCCGGCCGAAGCTGTCCGAGCGCTTGCGGGGTACACGGAATATTGAACTCTGTTTGGTTTTTATCTTTTGTGGCTATCTTCCTGCAATAGACACGTATTCAGCTTTTGACGTACTTTCAGTATACCTTGAGGGGCGTCATCATCTTAGGCATCCTTGATCTCATTGTGATGTCGTGGGTACAGGCGTAGGACTTCAAGGTTCCACGGAATCTTCCCGGAACCTGTCTGGTCGTTCTGGTCGGTCGGATATCACTTGACTTGGTTATACCTTGATCCTCTCGTCCAGGGCGTCCATTGTTCTTCGGTGTTCTTTGGTGTTCTTCGGTGTTCTTCGATGTTCTTTGCCACGTTCAGTCATGTCATGACGGGCGGCCACCAGTCAATATGAACTGGGGCCTTTGGACGCTCCCGTAGGCTTGACCCGTCGTCCGGTAGTTGGGTCCATCCAGACTCGTTACGTCTGGGGTATCCAACCCGATCCATGTCTGAACGTGAGAGCACCTTGTCCCGCAGATATCACCACGTCCCACAATTCCATACTCACTGGCATATTGGCTTTTCAACCAATCACCATTCCACTTGTAGAGAAATCTCGATTCACATCGTGTCACACGTCACGTCGGAGTGCGAACGCTCTCGCCAACAAGGCGCTGGGGGCATGAACCGCAGCCAACTGCAGGGCTCGGGTGGTCCGAACCGCGGTCAGCAGCCGAACGCCGGAAGTGAGAACGGCTACTCGCCGAGGAACCCCAGAGCGTGCTACATGCGCAAGGCTACGGATCATGGGGTTCGCGACTGTCCGTTGATGTCCATGCTGCGGAACATGGCAGGGCAGAACGCGAATGGAGCTACGCCCGTACAGGGGCAAGTTCCGTCCCAGCAGTGATGGGGGCAGGAGGAAGGGGAAGGAGGTGTCGCGCCTTCCTCTTGTCAACGGGACGGCACTGGAGGGGGCTTCTCAAATGCACGTATGGAGTGGTTGGTGAGTTCGAAGGAGTCCTGAGGGATGAGGGAGCTGGTGATTACGCTCCTAACATGTATGAAACTACGGATTTGGAAGTGAACACGAGTGATTTGAGAAACGAAGACTATGATGATGAACGCCCGACTTGGGGTCAAGATGAGGAGGACTACAACGAAGCTTCTCCGGTGAGCGTGGTGAACCCCGAGTTTGGGGGCGTATTTCCGACTAGTGACTTTGGTGACTGGGAACGCTCAGCGATCCCTGGAGCAGTCGCGACGGATGCGGCGCGCTCTACGGATACGGGGTCAGCTGAGGGCGAAGGAAACGGGATTGACGAGGACGTCATCCCTACTGAAGAATTGAACGATGCTACGGTGAGCGTCGTACAAGGGACCGTTCCGCGGAGGGACCATCCAAAGCTCAGGGAGAGCAAGATGAAGAGCACGCTGCACCCGTCGTGACGGAGGAGGTCGTGCGCAACGAGAATACCGTTTTCGATGATGATTGGGCTGGGAAGATTGCTTTCGCGATGAGTACGTAGGCCACCTCGGATGTGGAATTAATCCGGGTAATGAAAAGGAGTGCGATGCGGTATCGACACTCCCGGTGGAGGCTACGTCTAATGGCGAAGACGAGATGAAAAGACCTACTGTCGAAGCGGAGGATACGAAGTGCACGTACGCTCCTCCTAGTCGTGACGAAGAACTGACAGAGCGGTCGGACTCGGCCGAAGAAGGAGAACACCTTGATGGCGAGGACCTAACTGACGAAGCGCTGGGTACGCTGAGTGTAGACGCCGAGATGATTCGAGCAGGTGCTGTGGCAGGCGTGGCTGAAGCCGACCCCCACGGAGGAAGCCAGGCGGGCCAACCGCAATTTCCAAGGGGTCGAACCCACTGGCACAAACTGCGCATTCGGGGCGAGATTGACTTACCCCTTCGGGTCGGGTCGCTGGAGGTGATGCGACCGTTTGTCGTCGTCGACCGACTGCACGTGGACACGATCCTGCGCACGGATACATTAAAAGAGCTGAGGGCTGTGATCGATCTGGAAGAGAACACGCTCACTCTCAAGGGCACCGGCGAAGTGCTCCCCTTGGGGACTCCTCGAGTGGAGGAAATGCACTCAACCCTGATTAGCTCCACAGTTCGCCTCCGGCCGGGCGGCCAAGCACTCCTTGTGACTGACGTCCAGGGCAAGGCGCCCGCGGACGCCACGGTGCTAATTGAGGGCCTCCAGGAAGTGGATGCGAATGTGAGAGTCGCGAGAACATTGTGCCCGGTTCACGACGGCAAGGTGCTCGTGGAAGTGTGCAACGCCTCCACGGAGGAAGTCACCATCAGTAAAGGCACGCTGTTGGCGGCGGCCACGGTCGTGCCCGAGACCGCCTTCGCGTCGAGTGCCAGTACTAATGGGGGCAAGACGCCTGCCTCCGAGGAGTCGAGAACGGATCCGGAAGGCAACCCGTCATGGATTGACTCGATCCTGAGTGCGGCAGCCACGGATGCGTCCTCGAGCCAGGGCACGATGCCCGAACTGGAGAAGGTGCTTTCATGAAGAGCTGGACGTCGACTTCTCCGACTCAAAGCTGAACGAGGAGCAGCGCGCGTTGCTGTGCAGCCTCCTAGAGCTGTTCGGTGACAAGTTTGTGGAGTCCTCAATGACGCCGGGGCGTACGGATTTACTGCAATTCTCGGTCGACACGGGTACGCACCCGCCTATTAAGCAGAGGCCGTACCGCGTGTCCATGGCCAAGGCGATGTGATGGAGGCAGAGATCCAACAGTACCTCAAGTTGGGGCACATCCGCCCGTCAACGAGTCCGTGGGCCAGCCCCGTCCTCACGATCCGGAGGTTTGATGGGGGCATCCGATTCTGCATTGATTACCGGCGACTCAACGCGGTGACGATCAAGGATTGTTATCCTATGCCTCTCATCGACGATATCCTGGACGTGCTCGGCAAAGCAAAACTATTATCTACCATGGACATTGCATCGGGCTATTGGAATGTGCCCATAGCCGCCGATAGTGTGGAAAAGCCGGCGTTTAAGTGCAAGTATGGACTCTACGAATAGTTGGTTATGCCCTTCGGACTTTGCAACGCTGTGCCTGCGTTCGAAAGGCTAATGGAGGATGTATTGATCGACTTAAAGTGGAGAACCTGTCTCGTTTACCTTGATGACTGTGTGGTGTTCAGCGACGACTTCCCCACTCACCTTGTTCGGCTGAAGCAGGTTCTGGAGCGATTCCGGAACGCTGGCTTCAAACTCAAGATGAAGATGTGCAAGTGGGGACGCGACCAGGTGGCGTTCCTGGGCCACATCGTCACGCCGTCGGGGATCCTCCCGAACCCTGAGAAGGTGAAGTCGGTCATGAACGTGAAGTGTCCGCACGACTTGCACACGGTGCGGGCGTTCTTGGGGCTGACTAGCTACTTTAGGAGGTACATTCCCGGTTACGCCGGCATTTCGGCTCCCATTGAGAGACTAAAGTTGAAGGTAGCGGCGTTCGTATGGACGGACGACTGGGAAGCGGCGTTCCCGCAGCTGAAGCGGAAGCTGATTGAGCCTCCTATCCTGGTGTACTCTGATTTTTCTAAGCGCTTTAAGCTTTATGTGGATTCGTCAAAGCAAGCCGTTGGGGCGTGCCCGATGCAAACCGTGGACGGTCAAGACCGTGTAGTGGCGTACGCCAGCAAATTACTTGTGGGGTCCGAAAAGAACTGGATCCACAAGCAAGATGGCACGTCGGAGATCGAGTGCTGGGGCATCGTGTGGGCAACACGAAAATTCCGCTGCTACTTAGACCGGCAGGAGTTCGACCTGTTCACAGATCACAAGGCGCTGACGTGGGTATTCGACGCCGGAAACCGTACGAGTAATGCAAAACTAGCCAGGGGGGCCATGGAATTGTCGCAATTGCGGTTTAAGGTGTTCCATAAGGCCGGTCCAGATTGAGCTCGACCACACAAGCCTGGATGGCATCACCCAAGGTTGCGCGTGCAGCCATGTACTTGGACGTCGCGAGCGTAGCTGCAAGCCACGGCAGAGAGTCAGGCCGAGAACTTGGCCAGTCACACTGTACTGCGGGAGGGAGGACTCGTTCAGAACGAACTTGTTCCCACCGGGAAACTTGTTTCGCCACATATGCCTTAGCCAAATCATCACTCAGTCGTTGTGAACTCTGGGCCACAGCCCCTTGTACTGTCGTCGAGAGTTGTACACTCGACGGGGCCTTCTCTTCCAGGAGTGCTAATGCTTCTATGTCTTCGCCAGACACGTCCTCCCGGACTGTCGGCAGGGGCACATCTTGAGCGGGTGCCCGCACGCTCACATCTTGCTCAGGTAAAGGGGAATCCGAAACTCGACCCTCCACCTGGGAATCTTCCACGTCGACGTCTCCCACAGACGCCACTTCGGGTTCACCCAAACCGGGTTCACCCTGACCGGTCTCCAACTCGCCTCCAGCGCTCCCCTCCGTCGACACTTGGTGCGCGTCGTCTTGGACGGGTGGCTCTGCAGCCGGCTTGCCTTGGGTCAAAGACCGCTTCTTCTCCTCACGGGCTGCCTTGCGCTTTGCAGCGCCCGCCTTCCGAGCCGTCCGGACAACTTCCTCCAGACTCGCATGCTCCTCGGGCGGCAGCCCCTCCGCACGTCGTGAACTTCGCGTAGCTTCTTCGCGTTCGCGACCCTCACGACCGGCGTCTCGCATGTCCTTCTTGCTTTTAGCCATAAGAACTAGTTTAGTGGGTTAGTACGCTTCCTCGTAGTAAACCAATACAAAATATACAAACAACTTCGCGGTGAAATCCCTGGTTCGAATCCGGGCACGCGCACCAGCTGTGGCGAGGCGGGTGAACGCCTTTTGACCGCCCAGGTGTACAGTGCTGTGCTCCAGACTCTGGAAGGTGCTTCCGGTTAGGAAGGCCTCCACTGGGAACTCCTGAACGTAAACGTCCAGGTGGCGTGTGCTCCTTGTGGTAACCCCTCTAGGTTCGTTTGTCTTCGAACCGGGAGATGCACCGCGGAGATTAGTTGTTTTGTATACCAATATCGGTCTTTGGAGAAGAGCGTAACGTCACCAACTTGGACGTAGCTCCAACGGCCAAGATAACCAAAATCAATACAGAGTTATACACACAAATATACAACCGTTCTTATTCTTAGACCCTTGAACGGTGGGTCGTACACCAGTCAACTTAGCTGCACTTCCAGGACACTGGTCAGTCCCGGTCAGCTTTTACAAACGCGCACCACCCTAGAAGTACTAGGGATAGTTCAACACAATCTCACTACCTATCACACAAGATGTCCTTCGATCACGATCCTGAATGAGACTTTCTTCCACTCTTTTCAGGATGTATATGGGATATGAAATGTAGGATCGCCTAAACGCACACTACAATTGGAATATGAAATAGGGCAGATTTACCACGGGCTCCACACCCGCTACTTACCCTAATTTGGACTTGGAGTTTTGGGGGTGGAGTCCACACCTCTGGATGTCCTTCTACAGAGGGCCTTTCGCCTTCAGCACTTGATCGGGGCCGCCGGTATTTGTCCGGCCGAAGCTATCCGAGCGCTTGCGGGGTACACGGATAATTGAACTCTGTTTGGTTTTATCTTTTGTGGCTATCTTCCTGCAATAGACACACATTCAGCTTTTGACTTACTTTTAGTATACCTTGAGGGGGGCGTCATCATCTTAGGCATCCTTGATCTCATTGTGATGTCGTGGGTACAGGCGTAGGACTTCAATGTTCCACGGAATCTTCCTGGAGCCTGGTTGGTCGTCTTGGTCGGTCGGATATCACTTGGCTTGATTATACCTTGATCCTCTCGTCCAGGGTGTCCGTTGTTCTTCGGTGTTCTTCGGTGTTCTTCGGTGTTCTTCGACACGTCCAGTCATGTCAGGACGGGTGACACCCAGTCTAATGTAGACTGGGGTACTTAATCGCTCCTGTAGGCTTGACCCGTCGTCCGGTAGTTGGTGCGTCCAGACTCATTACGTCCAGAGCACTCAACCCGATCCATGGCTGGACGTAAAACGCCGCGTCCCGAGAATATCACCATGTCCCACAATTCCATACATACTGCTGCATTGGCTTTTCAACCAATCACCACGTTCCACAGTGAAAATCTTGATTCCCATCGTGTCAACATCGTGAACCGCCGGATGAGGGTCTGTCAGTAAAAGCTGATGGATCTTCACCCACGTCTAACCCATCGAGGGCACGATCAGCCTTGAAGAAGTCTAAGAAGGTGAGAGCCTCGAAGAAGAAGATGAAGGCACCCGAGTCTGACGCTGAAGATCGCGACGAACCCGAGACCTGGGCCAACGCGCAGCTCGAGCAGTTTGAAGATGCCCTGAAGCGCAAGAAGCTGCAGGCGTTCCTGGTCGAGGACTCGGTCATGAAGATCATGCGGCTGAAGATAGTCGGAACCTTGCAGGGCCCAGTCACGGCACCCGTGGTCACGACCGACAAACTGGACGCAATCAAGATGCTGATGCGTCTGCTTAAAGAGGCCGGGATCGTGCAGGGCGCCTTTGAGGTGAAGGAGCTATTTGACCGAGATGTATCAGACATCACGAGGAGCACCATGGCTCTTCATCTGATGCTAGCACCTTTGGTTGGTTCCACGAAAGCCGAGATCGATACTGCGCCCGCAGTCTCTCCTCGCAGCCCGGAGTACCAGACTGGATCGTCTCAGTACGCTTCTGCCACGTCGGAAGCCGAGTCAGAATCGTCGGTCGATCTACAGCGGATGACCCTCGGTCCCTCGGGTGCAGCCATGCTGCAACAGCGGAAGATGAAGGAAGAGGCGACTCATCAGCAGCCGGCGTTAACAGCATCCGCGTTCGTCGCCCCTAATCGGGGTTCCGCTGATCGCATGCAGTCGTTCTTCAATGCCGCAATGGGCCTTTTCCTTAGGGAGCAACAGACGCCAGAAGCTGCCCCAGACTCACAGTTCACGAGACCCACGCGGACGTCCGCCGATACCCCTTCCGCTCCTAGAGCCACAGCAACGGCTAGGGCGCAAGGTACTCAAGACGTAGATATGGAGTCGGTTGGTTCCCGTCATTCTGAGCTGGCGGATGAATACGACCCTGATGATATGAGTCTCGAAGCGCCTCGACGTGCAGCCGTAGCCTCTGCCGGAGCTACGTCTGGAAACACCTCAACGCCACAGCGAATCCGAGTATCTGCAATCTCCGAGCTGAAAGATTTCTCCGGTAAAGATGGTGATGTGGATCGAGCCAGAAGCTGGATCGGCAAGACGAAATCGGCTTTCCTGCGCGATCAGGCTCCGGACAGCGAGAAGTGTCTGGTCTTCGGCGACTTGATGTCAGGTCCAGCCCGCAATTGGTACAGACAGCTTGCGCGGTCAATCCGAAGCGACTGGAAGAGCCTTTTGGAGAGTTTCTTGGTGCAGTACTGCGAACGTGGGGTGTCTGTCGCGAGGCAATATTACCACGCGCGGAAGAGATCGGACGAGTCCCCAATCGAGTACCTCCATCGGCTGAATGTCGCTGGCATGCGAGCCAAACTTCCGATCAAGGGAGGAACTCCGTCCACCCGACGCGAACACGTGGAGCACTTCATTGAGACCCTCGACGACCGCGATCTGGCCGATCAGTTAGTGCTGTTGCGTTTGCGCGACGCCGATGAACTGGAAGAGACTCTACGCCTTCGCCAAAGATCGAAGGCCCGACAGGGCAGAGCCGCAGTGGGATCGAACAAGTTCCGCCAGCGAGCCGCCCCCGCTGCTAACTCGGCCTCTGCGAAACCCACCAGAGCAGTCCATGCAATCCAGACAGGGGATGGAAGCAGTTCGTCGGAATCAGACGAGAGCGGATCGGACCAAGACGCGGGTTACCGCAGGATTCACGTAGCTGCTGCTAACGAGCGCGACGTGAAGGAAGGCCAGGCTCTGAATCGCCGAGAGCCTCCGAGTCCAGATCAACGTCTCGATCGCGATCGAAGCTTGCAGGCGAAGCAATGTTCTCATTGCGGCTCCACGAGACACGACAACTTCAGCTGCTGGAAACGGCTGACTTGATAGAAGTGTGGCAAGCGTGGACATCCGTCTGACCACTGTCTGCACGTGTGTCGCGCTTGTGGAGAATTGCACGACATGGGCAAGTGTCCGATGGAGGAATTCTACAACATGATACGCCAGTGGTACAATCCAGGCAAACACGCTGGGATGCTACCGGAAAACGCGGAGAAGATGTTAAACTAGAACGCTCGCCAGGTTGGAAACTGGTACGAGCCGAGCGTTCTGGGCTCTGCATTTTTGCCTACGTCGAAAAACGGGAGAGACCGAAAGTTAGTGAACTACAGGCCTCCACCGCCAATATCGACAATACATGTGAATTTCATGGAGACTGTACCTCGCAGCGTCGAGCTTGCGGAGGGTTGATGGATTTACTCGATCGGATGTGACGATGGAACTGTAACTGCAGTATGGCGAGTCGCGGGGGTACTGGAAGTACCACGCGCCCGGCAAATGGTTTCGGCAGGCCAAGGCCATCGGGAAGATCAGCAACGAAAGGGCCACGCTTCTCTTCGACTCTGGCGCGGAAGTCTCGATCGTGGACTCCACCTTTGCTCGTAAGGTTGGATGTACCATAGACGAAAGTCAGAGACAAGAGTGCGTTGGAATAGGAGAAAACGCGTACATGACGGAAGGACGTACCAAGATCAAGGTGACGTTGGCTGGATCGCTGGTGTACTTCTTCCACGCATGGGTCGGCACGCTGTCTGGGCAGGACGCGATCTTGGGCATGCGGAACGGCTATGGGGCATGTAGACGGACTGTCTCGGCTTCACTACTATACTGTGAACGCCCTGGCGTGGGCGGACCTGTTGAAAGCTGAGGAAGATGGCGAGGGAGATCGACTTGTCCAAGTCGAGGAGGAAGGCACGGTCGACGCCATCCCCACGGCGGTCGAACCAAGGGCCGACTGGTCGGGTAGCGATGAAATCACGCCGGTCCCTGGTCTACTCGAAGTCGAGGAGAGTGGAGCGCGCCGTTATCAATCACTGGAAGATAGCGCGCCCCACACTCCTGAGTCACAGCAAACGGCCTTAGAGGGGGCGACACGGAAGGGGAGGCTGAATCCCCCCAAGCCGAGTCCTCACTTGACGAGTTCGGGCTCGACAAGTTCCGATTCGTGGAGGAACAGAAGAGGACGCCGTGGATCATGGTGATGGTTTCCTTCCTTGAGGCTGGAGCGCTGCCTCTGGACGCACAATTACGCGTGAAGGTGCTGCAGATGGCGCCTCACTTCGTGATACGGAACGGTATCCTGATGCGACTAGTACACCTACACGCCCGAGCGGGGCCGGCCAGTACAATCAGCGTTCCGGTCATCCCGCTGCAATTTATCGAAACCGTCCTACACTATTGCCACTCTGACCTATTCTCGGCCCACGCGGGTCTTACGAAAACCATTCACCGCGTGAGGAAGCACGCGTACTGGCACGGGTGGAAGAAGGACGCTAAGGAGTACATCCGGGCCTGTACGACGTGAGGGAGCGGAAAGGGGTACCGGCCCTGGAAGAACGGTTGATGCAACGCATGCCCGTGCAGGAGCTGTCTGGGCCGTTTTCGCTGTTGGTTGTGGATGCAATCGGTCCCCTGGTGACAACACCGAGGGGCAACAAGTATATCTTAAATTTCGTTGATTATTTCACGCGGTGGGTAGAGGCGTTCCCGGTCAAGGCGCTCGTCTCTCTGACCTTCGTGCAGATCATGGTCGACAAAGTGCTGTCGAGGCATGGCGTACCTGAACGACTGCTTAGCGGCCGAGGACCGAACTTTATTTCCTCGCTAGCCCAGTCGTTCTACCAGACCCTCGGCATCAAGAAGGTATTCGGGGCCGCTTACCATCCCCAGACGCAGGGTCTGGTAGAACGCTTTAATGGCACTTTGCTTGGGATGCTCCGTATGTACGTGGGTGAAGCCCAGACGGACTGGGGTTTGTACCTACCTCGTGTGCTATTTGCGTATCGGACGTCATATCACGAAGCGCTGGGAGACTCCCCGTTTTTCAGTCTGTACAGGCGAGACCCCGTGCTTCCTCTCGATCTAGCGTTCCTCAACACCAATGAGGATTGGAAAAGCAACGAAGTTGCCGCGTATAGGCGAAAACTGTTCTTGTCGTTGAGAGACTCGCGACGAATGGTTGAGAGGCAGCTGCTGAAGGCACAGGACCGCCACGGACGGCAGATGGAAGGTCAAGCCGCCGTGAAGTTCGACGAGGGCGATGCTGTGTGGGTTTACCAGTATTTCCGCGCTCGACGAGGTGAGCGCCGAACGAAGAAACTAGCTTTTTCCTGGCACGGGCCGTACCGGGTGGAAGGGCAAGTAGGAGAGAACGCCTACCGTGTGGCCATCCTCTCTCATCCCGACCGCGTGGTTACAGTCAATGTAAATTGACTTAAGCGGTTCCAAGGCCGTTGGAGCCGACCATTTCCGAGCGAGCAGTCGACCCCTGGAGTTGATGATCAAGGGCCCCTTTCTGAAGAGGACCTACCTCCCACCAGTTTCGTCGAGCGACTTTCGATCGGAGGGGAGGAGACGGCGTTCTCTGGAGTTTCGAACCCCGTCGTCGACGTGCTAGCTAAGCGCGTCTACAACCGGGAGGAACAGTATTTGGTGCTGACGGCTACGTACGAGGTGTGTTGGCGGCCCACGGGCTCTCTTCTCCCTACCTACATAGTCTTAGTCGACGCGTTTGAGGATGAGTAGCGAAAGAACCAAGGGCTGCCGAACTGCGACGAAGTGCTCGCCTTGCCGAAGCCAATTTGGCTGCGGACGAAGACGAGCTGTTGTTTTAGACGGTGACGACCGTCGTGTGAGGTCACTCCGCTCCCCGCTGGGCGGGAGTAGAGTCGATGGAATTGTGGATTGTATAATTGTACGGCCTGGAGCTGTACCTGCGTGATGAAACTACATTTGACAGCCGATTGCTGTGCATACATGATGAAAATTCGAAATATAAAGACTTGACGGGATGCCGAGCTAGAAGAACGGCTCGTTGAAGGCAATTGGAGTAACGAAGGCGAAAGTGGAGTGGATTAATTGTTAGATGGAAAAGCTGGATTGATAAGCATTCCTACGACCTTCTTGCTTTCCGTCTTGGGGGTCTTCTCGTTGACCTCCCGGGGGAGACTGGCCGTAGAAGACGCGTCGCTGCTCTCGTCGTTGTTGTTGCCCGACGGGATTCCCTCGACGACCTCAGACTGTCTCCGGTCATGTCGATGACCTCGTCGACCGTCTCGCTGGTCGCGTCGTCGTCACCCTGGGCCGCCACCACGTCGTCGTAGCCCACGGGGAGTCCTTCGTCCGGAGCCAGCGCCGTGTACAACCCGTCGGCCTTCTTGAAAGGGTCGTAGCCACTCTTCGTCGCCTCCTTCGGGTCGAAGGCCGTCGCACGAGGGATCTCGTACGTCGAGTCACGGAGCTGCGCCTCGACGGTGGCTTGAAGGTCGCGGATGCGAGTGTCCTCGACGAGAGCCTTCCAAACGCCCGCCTTGAGGTTCCCCTTCCAATGTTTGCGAGCTGGTCGCTGCGAAGTCACGTCGAAGCGTACCCGAGCCAACGCTAAGTCGCTCAGACGATTCTCAGGCTTCTTGCAGGCGGGGTTCAGGGCACCCGACAACACGAGCAGCGACGTCATGTTCTTGTAGGCGTTCTTCTTGTCCAAGCGGCCAGGAGTCAGGGCCGAGTGGATCCGAGTCTTATACTCGAACTTGCTGCGACTGCACATCTCGCCGAGATCCTCGCTGGTGTGCCCGGCCGACGCCGACCCCGCGGAAGAAGTCTTGCCTGGGAGTCCTCCCCACCACATCAGGAGAGTGTTCCCGCAATACTCCAAGCGGTGGAGGAAGTTGTAGTAGCCAAAAGTGGCGATGTTCATACTGATGAACACCAGGCGGGCTGCCACCGCCGCCATCTTGCGCTTGCGCCGCGTTAGACGTCAGCGGTGCGTGGAGCCCCCACTCCCAGAAGACGCGTCGTCCGTTCATCCAGAACCACCTGTGCTCGACGTGCAGCTCCGGATACTCGGCGGGGTCATACCAGACCTGGATCTCCACCCACGGGTACGCCATCACGTACACCGTCACCCCGTGGGTGGAGGCGTTCACGTACAGCACCTCCAGGTCTTCGCGCAAGGGGACCGGGGCTCGAGGCGAAAGTTCAAAGTCAAGCATGGAGGCCGCTCGAGCCGGAGGCGGCTCGATGGGAGGCGGGTTCGGCAGCGTGAGCTTCTGCTTCTTCGGGGGCTTGGGCGTTTTGCTGATGGCACCAGCCACGGAGCTTGAACGCTTCTCCCCGGTCGAGAATGCGGGGTGGATCGGAGCCTTGCCGCCGGTCCGCTGGCGCGAAGGAGGAGGAAGGAGGTTGATCGGGCCGCTGAACGCCAAGAGGGGGTTGGCCTGGCCTCTGATCAGGGCGGCCGCGATGTCATCCAAGATCTCGACGCCGCTGGTGAGCTCGTTCACGGCGAGGATGCTCCTCATGGCCGACCAGAACTCGGTCTGGGCCAAGCGTTCGTCGTTGGGGGTGAGGGTGCCGTCTTGGACCGCCTTCTCCAGCTCGAAGAGCGCGGCGATGCGCTTGAGCGTAGGGTCGAGATCGTCATCGCCCTTCTTCTTCTTGGCAGCCAACTTGGAGGCGGCGGGCGCCATCGTGGAGGGTCGAGTGGGGTCTTGCGCTGCGGGCTGCGGATTGAAGAGTCAGGGCCGGAACCGTTCTCGGAGGAACGCTGACGGATCCTGATCTCGGAGATTGACGAGAATGGCCGCCAGATAAGGGCCGGAGAAATTTCCGATTGAAGTTGAACCCCCTGTCGCTCCTGTCGGACTGCGAGGGCCCGAGCTGCGTGCTGGACTGCGAGCGACACAGTAGACGCCGGCTGGATGGACATGGCGGTCGACTACTCCCGCTAGGTGGAGGCGTACTGTATGGACAATCAAGCTTTGGATGTGTTGCACTGAAGTGGAAGGATGGAGGTGTCGTGGGACACCTTACACGAACGCTATTCGTCCGCGGAAGTGGCGCTCCTCGCCGCTGTGTCCTGCCTCGTAATGTGGGTGTTGACAACACCCATACGTGATGTCGGCTGGGCTTTTGCCGGCGAAGTATGGCGTGTGGTAAAGATGAATTTTAGCATGTTCGGCGACTTCCTGACTCGCTAGCAGGAAGTACTTCGAGATCCCGGTGTTCGAAGTCTACGAGGACCAGCTTACGCCTTAGCACTGTGGGGCGCGTTGCTCACCGTCCCTGGTCAAGTGTTGGAGGACAAAGAGGACAAGTACGGGCCCTACGGACGAACATTACGGGCTTGGTGGGTGGCCCTACGCGACACCTACTACGACTACTTGCCGGACCTCAGCATGGCGTTCTGTCGCCAGGTACTGCCGAGCGTCTTTTGGAGCTTGTCTGGCGTCGTGCAAACGCACGTATGCCGTGATTCAGTTCGTGTGCTGGTTATTGTTGCTCGTGCTATCGCTAGCCGTGCATCTACCGCTAGCCTGCTACGATTTGCTGGAGTTTGGTCTATGTGGGGTGGTCGGCGTTGTGATCCTGCTATTGACCCTCAACTCGGTGAATCTCTACTTTCGGTGGGTCGGTTGGGGAATGGAAGTGAGTGCCGCTATTTGTCTCGTGGGTGTTGTAGCCCACCTCTGTCGGATCGGCGATGTGGATGGTAGAGTGCTGCAGACCACGCCTCGGGCCGTTATGGAGAACGTCTTAAACAGCGTGCGTACCTGTTCGTCGGCTCGGCGCCGACGAGAAGCTGCCAACCTGCGTCAGCTTCGGAACGCTGACATCGAAGACCTGGACGATTTCCACGAGGCCGACGACGGACTCGACCTAGACGTTGTAACGGATGAGGGCCGACCTCATGGGGACATCGCCGCCGACGTCCAGAAGGCTGCCCACCTCCTAACTTCTCTGCAACAAGAATTGAACCTGCATCCTCGGGTCCGCCGAGGGCGGCGGACTTCAAGTCGAGGAGAATGTCCCGAGTCCGGGTGGGACGCAGACGCGCCAAGGGTCCTTCGGCAGCAGGTTACAAGTCTTGCCGGTGGTCGGCACCCAGGGGCTGCCACTGAACGACACGTGGGTACACCCGCCGTGGGGATGGGCTCGGCTGGTGTGCCGTACCCAGCCTAGTAGAAGAAGATGCGCCCCGAAAAGATGGCGCGAGGTCGGCATCTACGGATGCGCTGCGAGGTCAAGGCCGGCCAGGACGGACGTCACGACGGTGAAGCAAGGCACGTACAGCCTCTCGGTGGTGGGCTGTCACGCTGCAGGACGAAGGTCGCGTCGCGAGGAACCAAGGGCAGGGCAGAGAGGGTGGCACCCTCACACGGGGCGTGCGCGTCGCCGACGCGCTTTCATTTAGGTCAGTCGTACATTTTCCCTACCAAGAACACTAACACGTTGACATTCATAGTTACCTTGTTGAGTGGTTCATTTGCACATCTATTGCTACAGTCTAGTTTAGCCTAACTCTCACTCAATAGCCCGCAGCTACTCGCCCTAAGGTCAGGGGAGGTGCGCGACACCTTCAAGATGGAGCGAAGCTGAAACCCAGGTCGCTGGGAATCAGGATTAGACGACGCACCCGGCTCCGCTGCAGCATCAGGTGAAGGCGGCGGACTCGGCGAGTGCGCACGAAAGAACTCTTCGAGCTCCAGCGGCGACTCAAACAGCGGTTCGTTAGGGAACCGGGAACTGAACGCGACGCCCATGACAGGAGCCCAGACCGATGGGTTACAAGGGACTGGGTCCAGGAGCGGGCGAGCAGGAACCAAGCCAACCTGCAGTCAGCCACGACCCAAGTCAGCTTCAAGTCGTCAAGTCCTCGCCGACCCGGATCAACGCACCTGGCCGCGATCATTAGTGCGAGGGCTCGACTCGGCAGTATCCTCAGTCGCAGGAGGGTCGCTGGATGGAGCAGAGGCAACAACGCCCGTTACAGAAGAAGCGGACGACGCAGGACCAGTCACAGCCGAGTCGCTGACATGCGCGGCCTCGGCGGGGTCAGAGACAGCCGGCTTCGCCATGAGAGACTACCGCGAATGGGCGATAGGTGAGTCAGTCTGCTGGAGTGAACCAGGAAGACACAGCGGCACAAGCTTACCGGCAAGAAGTCGCGCGAAAGGCACCTGGAGACGGCGTGGGTCGTCGAAGTTGTGGCGACCAGAAATTGACGCGCTGAGTGATGGGAAGAGATCCAGACGACACACCAGTTGGATCAAGACACTCACCAGCTGGGTTTGTATCATGACCGGGGCAGTTATGGTGTAGTGCCACACCGAAAATTCGGTGACCAACATGTGACGCCATACCAACAGTCGGGGACTCAAACAAGCCGACGTTGTCTCAGAGTGAGAGCGGTCGGCGACTTTAAGCTGGGAATGGTATGCGTCCCAGATTGAGAGCGACCACGGTGCTATCTCGCTGAGATCGAAGGGTCGGCTGAGATCTTGCGGAGGTTACGAAGGGGCTCCGCGAGAGGTCGGCTGGGATCCAAAACTCCCTCATTTCACTAGATATTTGTATATGACCATAGGAAAGAGTAGATAGAGCCCAAGAGGCTCTTCCGAAGATATAACAAACCAACAGAGCAGAATTTTAGGTCGGCTGGGATCCAAAACTCCCTCATTTCACTAAATATTTGTATGTGACCATAGGAAAGAGTAGATAGAGCCCAAGAGGCTCTTCCGAAGATATAGCAAACCAACAGAGCAGAATTTTCTAGGGGTAAGTCCCTGCGTGGGCTGGTGTGACGAAGTCCGCTCAGATTCTGTAGCAGACTCCGTCAATCGACTGGCTTTGATCCCCTCTTAGCTTGACAAGAAGTCTGGCAGCAACTGACCTTGTCGAAGTGGTTGCTTCTACGGTGATTAGCTCGGAGCGCGTACCCAAGATGCCAGCCAGAACGTGAAGTCTCAGCTCTCAGTCGAAGGCTACTACCGTGCCAATGCGAGTCGTCTTGACTATGTTGTGCTGGTATTTGGAGCTGAGTATGCAGTGACTAAGCCGTGGTGAACGAACCCCCTCTGGATCACGCTGAGTGCAATGGAGTCTGAGCGACGACGCCTTGAATCCGCCGAGTGCTGGATGTCTATGGGCTACGTGTGACTGAGCTTTCCATGCCTCGGTGGACGCTTGCCGGGCTCAAGAGTGGTGAGTTGGATCTTACCCATTTCCAGTCCGAAGCAGTTGAGCGACCCTAATGTGCTGGAAATCTGTGTCACACATGACTGAGCTCGCCCTGTTTCGATGGCTGTTCGCTGAGCTCGGAAGTGGTGATGTCGATGGTGTCGGCGCTCAGCTGGAGGTGCCCAAGTCGAGTGTGGCCGAGCTCCAGCAATATCAGCGGTGATCCACTGAGCCGAAATGCCTGGCCCCGTTGAAGTCGGTGTGCCGCTGCGCGAGGCGCTGGTGTGACGATGCTCCCCCCAGATTTCTGGGAGAGTTCCTCAAGCATCTGCCAGTGACCACTCTCAGACGAGGATCACTTGTGATTGGCTAGACAATGGCTGAACTCAACGCCTGTTATGCCACCTTCAACTGGCTTGAGATAATTTGAAGTGACGTGGGAAATGACCCAGTCAAGCTGAGATGACTCAGCCGGATCACACTGATGACAACGGAGTTTGAGCGACGACACTTCGGAGTTGCTGAGCAGTGGATGACCGCAGTCTAAGTGTCACCGAGCTGCTCGCGCCTCAGTGATCTCTCGTTGAGCTCGAACGCGGCGAGGCCAACCTCATCCGTTCTCAGTCTGAAGCAATGGGGCGACCCTGATGTGCTGGAAGTCAACCAGCCACATGACTGAGCTCATCCTGCTTCGATGAACTACTCGCTGAGCTCAGAAGTGGCGAGGACAATGCTATCTTCGCTCAGCTCGAAGTGCCTAGGTCAAGCGTGGCTGAGCTCGGACAACCTCAGCAGTGAGTCGCCGAATTCTGGAGACATGGCTTTGTGGATGGTGAGTCTCAGCAAGGGGGTGTTCGTCCTGGCTACAATGGAGCTCAGCTATTACAGAAGTGTGCGCATGAGCTCGGCTGGTCATTTCGAGTCTCAGCGAGTTGCAATGGACTTCAGCAAGAGATGAATGCCGATGGACATTGACACTGAGGGTGTCGGCGTAGATCTTATCTGAGCCCCGGGGGTCTTGGCTAGTCGCCGACGGTAGGCTGAATGGTCGCCGCACGCCGGAGAGTCGCGTCATCAAATATTGACCGGAGACAAATCAGCTGTGGCACAATCCGGTGAACCCAGATGACACACCTCGACCAGCCAATGAGAAGCTCAAGATCCGCTACTCATCAGTGAAGCATCGCTGAGTCACTTCCTGACGTCGCTGGACTTTGCTGAGATCGGCCAGTCATTGGCCAGACTCATGTTGAAGCGCCGCTCGCATTTGGCTTGCTGGCAGCTCGCAAGACGATATCTTTCTTTTCACCTTTGTTTGGGTGCGCTCCGAAGGAAGCCGAGCGCCCTCCCTTGATAGGTTTTTGTTTGCATGTGTAAAGTATCAATCAGAATCAAATTTGCCCCGAAGGCCACAGCGTTAAGTTTGCTGCTGCGGAAAAGGGTGTCTTAGGAGAATCCAACAGAACTCAGGCCCCATATAGACCTTTTGGGTGTACCTCGGTGTGAAGGGGTACCCAAGAGACAATTTCATATTTCCTTACGCGTTGGCAGGTCGACTAGGCGGCTGTACCTGACGCGTATTTCATATCATTTTGGCGCTGAGCTTGGGACCGTGTTTTCCCCGCTCAGCCGTTCCGTCTACGACAAGACGTGGTGAGCGGAAGTCCCAGGGCAGAGACGAGAACCCTGGATTACGACAGGCTCAAACCGAGCCAATTTCTCGGAGCCACCCTAGGTCGGGGGGCGAGTGAAGACCTGTGTACGCGGCGCTCAGACTGAGTGCCGCGCGGAAGTCCCAGGGCGCAGAGGCGAGAACCCTGGATCAAGACCGGCTCAGCTCGAGCCAACTCTCGGAGCCACCCTAGGTCGGGGGGCGAGTGAAGACCTGTGTACGCGGCTCTCAGCTGGAGCCGCCTGGAGGAAGAGGAGAAGCAAGGAAGACCGGGTCTGCGGTCTTGGAAGGAGCAGACAAGTGTGTGTGTGGAGTCGTGTCTACATCAAGAAAACCCCGGGGCAAATCGGGTCGAGGACACGTGCGAGCGAAGGCCTGTTGAGCGAGGAGCCGGCTTCGTTTGGAGAGTTCCAAGGGACGACTGGACAAGGAACAAGAAGACGTGGTTGGCTGACGTCTGGGCCCAAAGCGTAGCCCCAGCAAGAACCGTCAAGGGGATCGCAAGGGAGGCGCACACGCCGCGTCAGACCAAGAGTTCGGGTTCAGAGGTGGTGGCCGAGTCTTCGTCGAGTACAGCTGAGATCTTTCAACTGAGACTCTAAGACTCTGAGCCCCCCCTGGACTTAGGTTCAAGGTTTGCTGATTCAAGTTACATTCAAGGTATATTCTGGACGCTTGGAAGTTGCCCGCACCTCACCACACTGGATTATGTCTGCCGTCACCACCCGAGAGCCATAGCTTGTAGGGTGTTGACAGGTAGCGCCAAGAGACTAAGTCGGCCCGGGGAGGGCAAGGTTCGCCAAGTGCGCTAGTGCAAGTCTCGCTGAGTCCAGCCAGCCGGTACGCCCGTCAGCCGGGGTGCCGTAACGTCCAGCCGAGAAGCCATTGCTCTCGGTGACCTGTAAAAGCGCTCGCGCGCCGTCGTCCATCCTTTGGTGGAGGGCACAGGGTTTTGTGGAACGAAGTCAGTGAGCTCAGCTGACTCTCGGAAGAATTTGACTGGCTTGGTTGCCTGGTCTCGGCGAGAACCGCCACTACTGTCCGGGAAGGTCCGAACCGCTGGGGACAACCTAGCACAGGCCGATAAACGCCGACTAGCTCGGCGATTGTTGTGTCTGTGGCAAGAACTAATTTTGTGCGTTCTGCTATACCACACTGCCCCTCCCGGGCCTACGTTATCTCTTGGCGCTACCTGTTGGTACCCTACAAGCTATGCCTCTCAGGTACCAACGGCGGACATACCCCGGCCCTATGCAGGGACTTACCGAAGAAGTGTACACGTGTCTTGGACTAGAAAAAGTCTGCTCTGTTTGTTTTTATATCTTTCGGGCGCCCTGAAGGGGCGCCTCTACTGTTCCTGAGTTCCTATACAAATACCTAATGAAATAGAGTGGTTTCGGATCTCGGCCGACTCTTCGCCGAGTTCGGCGACTTTTCGGGCTCAGTTGATCCGGATACTGCGTTTATCCGGACCAGCCGAGTTCGGGGTCCGGATGCTGAGCTATCCGGATGGTACTATGTACCCTCCAGCCGAGTTGCCACCGTAGGCCTGTTATCCTAAGCCGCCTTGGTACGGGGTGCCACTCGGCGAGATAGTACTTTGACCGCTCTGAAGCTGAGACACTGGTCCGCTCTGAAGCTGAGACAGTAGACCGCTCTCACTCTGAGACAGTATGGCCGCTCCCATTCTGACACAGTCTAGTGTCCCCGATGTTCGGTGTCTTGCCACATGAGTCACCGAAACTTGATGTTTACTACACCACAACTGCCCCGGCCATGCTACGAGCCGGAGTGGTGAGTGGCCTGGCCCAACTGGAGTGTCACACGCCTGGTCCTGTCCAGTCAAATCCATCGCAATCACTCTGCGTTCACATTTCCGAAAATCACGCCACACCAAGCTCCTGCAACGCTACCTCGGCGCCATCACCCTGTAAAAGTGAGGCTTCCCCACGACTTGGGACTTTGCCCGCATCTTGTCTGACATGTGGTCTCCGTGTCCAAATGTGTCTGTACACGTAGAGATGTCTCAGTCGTCGTCACCAAGCCCCGCCGTTCAGCCAAGTTGGACGCATTCAACCTCAGATGGCGACTTCCACGGGGACACAAGTGGGCTGCGCTGGACAAAGGGAAGTCAGCTGGTGCCCCTGCCGACGTCAAGCGTCGGAACATCGCTGTTGGTTCCCCAATGTCGAGTCACGTGAAGATACCAGTGCTGAGACACGTGGGGAAACGTCGACTTCACACACGCCCGCGGTTTGAAGCCTCACGATCGACTCAGCTAACCAGGTCGCTTATGGTTCCGTGTCCGATGAGCGAAGTTGAGCCTAAGCGTGTTGATGCCATGTTGTGGGTCATATAGAGGTCGGCGAACTCGGTGAGCTCGGCGAATCGACCGAATGTTTCTGTACGAGCTCGGTGAACTCGGCAAGTTGACCTAACGAACTCGGCTGAGCTCAGACGCCAGTTTGTCAGCTGATCCCGAGCTCAAAGTAAGACAGCATTTTGGACCCGGCTGGCCCTCAACTAAGCTGAAGTGAAACCCGACTAGGCGAAACTCGGCTTCGCTCCAACTCTTCACATCTTGAGCTCGGATACGCTTGAACTCGGCTTCACTTTGCGCGAACCTCGCTGGTACTCACATAACCGAAGGCGCGAGGCGCTTGGACTCGGCTGAAAAGTCGGTAACTCCAGCGATGTCGCACGTGGCCTCCAAGACTCAGCGGGGCCTACTAGCACCTGGCTGACACGTCGACGTCCGGTCACAACGCTTCAGATGCAGCTACCCGGTCTCTTCAAACTCAACTAAGTCTCCAAGTTCCCACCAATACGTCAGCCTTCGGCCCCAGCAGTTCTGGATAAAAACGCGGAGTCTCCAGCCGCTACCCCATCTTCGAGCTCAACCGGGTCATTCCTGCACCCAACACTTGGTGGTGACGCTCGCAGGAGCTGGGAACTCAGCTCGGGGCTCCGTATTAATACCTGGTGCTATTTCAGCAGGTTTGCAGGTGGTTTCGTTGCATACTCCAGTGCCCCCAGCGCTCAGCGTCGAGGTCGGGATCCTTGCCATTCCGTTTCGTAATCAATATAATTATACATTTTGACGCAGTAGTTGTCTTCGACTCGACTCAGCCTGTTGTCTTCACTGGGTCGGCGGATTTCTTGATTGACGCAGTATCTGTCTTCGACTCGACTCGGCTCACCGTGTCGGCGGACTCATTTTCGTGGAGCGTTAGTTCTCGTCTGCCACTTGCACCAATTTTCGATGTGTCTTCGCTGTGCTAGTCGAGAGGGGTAACTCGTCGTCCAAGATAGCTTCCACTTCGTAGCTGTCTTCTCCTTCGTCGGGTTCCCAGCTATCTTCTGGCAGCAACGCTTCGTCAAAATCTAATTTCTCGACTTCACTGGGTTCCGGTCGGAGCCGAGTCGTGGGTCTTTCACCATTCTCTTTCACAGCTTTCAATCGTGATACATGAACGACTGGGTAGAATCGATATCCACTTTTGCCAGGCAACTAGAGTTCGTACGCGAATTCTTCGACCTTCTTCTTGATCCTGAAAGGTCCGTGACATCGGTGAGTTAGTTTCTTGGTCAGTCCGGTTTTAACACGCTCTATCAACAGCCACACTTGGTCGCCTTCCTTGAACAGTGCCTGGGTTAGCTCAGCTGACGGGCTCTCCGTATTTGGCAACTCGGCTGACGGCGCTCCGGAGGTTGGCGACTCGGCTGAGTGCTCTTCAATGGTCGGCGGCTCAGCTGCGTGCTCGTCTTGCGTTGGGATAGCTCTCCTCTCAACTCGGCTAAGAGCATCGTTGTGTTCCTTCGCTCTCCTTCCATTATCTTCAAAGTGAACTCGGCGTGCTTGGCTCCGGGTTACCGCGGCGATATTCGGTGTCGCCTTGTCATCCTCCGCCGAGTCGCGGTCCACATACAGCACTTCCTGGATCCTATTTAGCACTTGTAACTCGGCTTTTCGGTCGGCGCTTAGTATCACGCGTCCAGCTTTAGCCTCCAGTGTGGTGGAGCGGGAGTCACGAAAATCAATGACGTGCTCCGGCTTACCAACGGCTGCCTAGACTGCCGACTAACGGAGGGGGTACTCCGATTGTCCGTGGGACGCTGAGCGTGGGGTCACCTTGTGTACCCGTCGGCTTGGGCTAGTTACGCTCTTCTTGGTGCTCTCAAAGAGACTTTGGGGTCTTGATCGGGTCCGTGCTGACGGCACTCGAGATCGGGGGTGTTGACACACACGCGGGAATCTTCACGCGGTGTCGGGTCTTGTGATCGAGCTTCGCGAGAAGTCGATCGGGGCGGTCGTTCTTGACCGCGGTTGTCCTTTGGGGTTGCCTTGTCCTTTCCTTTTCGTTGCTTGCCGCCTCCTATGACGGTTGAGTTGAGTCGTTGAGAAGAGAAGAAGTGCGACGCTGGTCAAGCTTTCCAGGTGCCTCCGTGTAGATTCTTGTTAACTGTAGTGTCGGTTGTGGATGGGCCAATACAATTCCCTCCCCGAAGGCCGAAGTCACTTGTGTCTTTCAAGGAAAATTTCTCTCTGATTAAGTACCTTAGATCTGCTATCTGTCTCTAAACCACACAGTTTCTCTCCCGCTCTTACCGATCACTTGCGTACCTCTTGCGCATCCGGTGATTGCGTCCCCTGTTCGCTGGCTCTTGGCTGTGCACCACCCGTTCGCTGCAATTGTGGGTGTTGTTGCTTGTACCAAAACGTTGGTACCCGATAACCCTCGATCGGATCGTGTATCGAAATGTTTGTACCGGGTCGATCTCGATCTGATCGTGTATCGAAATGTCTGCACCAGATCGATCCGATCGGGGACCATCATCATTCCGGTCACCATCATTCCAATCACCATCATTCCGACCGCCATCATTCCGATCAGTCTGATCTGCAACCCTGATCCCTCTCAATCCACCAATCACCGTCGATCCAGAGGCGCTCCCGATCGCTCTGCGTCAATTTCTATCTCCGCTTTTCCACAGCCGTCCCCTGCACGTGGCCCGACCGAACGGCGGTCGGGGCGCCGTGCACATATCGCAATCTCCTCTGCACCCGGCATCTTCGTGGCTCGCGCTTCCCGTCAGTGACCATGTTGTCTTCGTCGTTCGACACTCCGGCCCCATCTTCACCGACAGTCGCAGCGACCGATCCCGCGACGGGTGTCCACGCCCGACGCCCCCTGCTTGATCCCCGACGCCGTCGACAGTTGAAGCCGCCACGACTGCGAGCGCTCCTGCGCACACGGCTTGGTTTTCGGGTTGGGATGGTGGGCTTCCGTCAGCAGAGAGCCCGCGCTGCACGCCCCCAGGCCAAGCTTCCTCCCTCCAACAGGCTACCGGTGACTTCAGCTAGACCCGCCGCGTGTGCTCCCATGCCACGTGCCCCTTCAGACGCCGCTTCAGACGCCACTTCAGACGACCCTTCAGGCGCCCCTTCAGTGTCATCGATCCACGTGGCTCTGCCTCGATCGGATCGGGACGCTGTGCGCGCGGCGATCAGTCCTTCAGGCGCCCCTTCAGGCGCCCCTTCAGACGCCCCTTCAGACGCCCCTTCAGACGCCCCTTCAGGCGCCCCTTCAGTGTCATCGATCCACGTGGCTCTGCCTCGATCGGATCGGGACGCTGTGCGCGCGTCGATCAGTCCTTCAGACGCCCCTTCAGAGCCTCGATCCCCGTGGTTCTGCCTCCATTGGATCGAGACGCTGTGAGCGCGTCGATCATCCAACTGACTGGCATATAGGACCACGTGACTGCTCTCGCCGATCGGGAGAACGACCACGAGGACCTCCACTTTCCGCGGGCAGGCGAAGAGAGGGCGTGGTATCCTGGCCTAGAACTGCAATCGTGCGCAGGCTGACCTCATCTTAGCTTTGCGCGCGATCGACTCTGCGGAGCCTTGGTGCAACCCGTTCAGCGATCAACAAGCAGCCCATGCTTCATCGCAGATCGCTCGTCTCGCTGACAAGTTCGTTCCGGCTGGTGTCCTCTAACGAGGGACCGCGTCATTCGAGGCGAGAACTCTCTCAATATCGATTTTCCATCATCGATTCTTCTTCCTTGTAGCCCTCAAGGGCCGTTCGAGCGGGGGCTCGGGCATCCGATCTTCACTCATCAACACAAATCCGCCTCCACCTGCAATGCACAGCCACCCTGTACACCTCTTCCACCCTCTCGCCGCGGCCAACCCGCAGCGAGAGTTTCCTACTCCTCGTCTCCTTCGTGCGACTGCATCACGTTGAAGCGGTTGCGATTCACCAGCTCACGTTCATATTCTCGCATCAGCGCACGACAATTGAGGTCGGCCTCGTCGACCCACGATGGTTCGGCGTAACCTTTCCAGTATACTTGAAACTCGCGGTGCACGCGGCCATAGCGCGTACGGCGACCCGTCCGCATGTCGGTGATCCGCTCCACCTCATACTCGTCTTCGCCAAGCAGTGTCGTCCAACTGTCCTCTGGCAGGAGAGCTTCATCGAAGTCCAGCCGATCTGCCTCGTCGACTGTGAGCTCCGTCCCCGGTCGATCTGGGAACTGTCGAACGAGCTTGAGCTTGGAGACGTGCACAACCGGGAATAACCGATACTCTGTGCCGGCGGTCTCAAGTCGAGCTGCGTGATCACCAACCATTTCGACCACTCGGAAGGGCCCGTGCCACATGTGGGCAAGTTTTCGTGCGTAGCCCTCCTTGACTCGATCCAGATATAACCAGACTTGCACGCCAGCCTCAATCTTGTGTGGACGTGCTTCTTCGTTGTGTCGATCTGCCCTCTCTTGGATCGCGACCCTCAGTCTTTCTCTCACTTGTTCCCGGGCCCGTTGATAGTGTCGCTGGATATGGTACCGCCACCGGCGCGAGCTGGTGTCGCGACGTCTTGTGCTCCCTAAAGGCAACGACGCCTCCAACGTGGAGCGGGGGTCCCATCCATGTGTCAGGTAGAAAGGTGTGTCGCCGCGTACTCGATCTTGAGCCGTATTCAAGGAATACGTGAGCCGCTCCGCGTACTCGTCCCAGTCCTTCTGATTTACATCTGAGACGTACATCTTCAGCGCTCTGGTAAGCGTCTGCACCATTCTTTCCGCAGTTCCGTTGGCTTGTGGTCGGTACGCCATAGTGGCCCTCTGTTTTTGTCCCACAATCCGGTTAAAAGCGCGGAAAAAATCAGACATAAACCCGGGCTCTCTATCGTGCCGGATAACTTCACTGGCGCCAAACCGTCGAAAGACACACTCTTCATAATTCTCCGCGACCGTCTGGGTCGTCCTGGAAGAGCTGGCCTTCGCGATCACATATCCCGAGAAGAGTTCGACCCAGATCAAGAGCTCTGTGTTCCCCTTGAACGACTTCGGCAACGACGGGATGTGATCCATCGCGATCATCTGGAACGGGTACGTGGCTTGCAAATTGCCTGGCGACTCGCCTTGCGCCACCGGTCGTCCCTTTCCTGTCTCACAGTCGATGCATTCTCCCACATAGCGCTGCACGCTCCGGTAGAGGCCTCGCCAGTGGAAGTGAGCCCTGATGCGATGGTACGTCCGGCCGATGCCTTGATGTCCTCCTTCGAGACTGGTGTGATAGTGATGAAGAAAGTCTTGCTGTAACGTTTCAGGTACCACCAGCCTCGCAACCAGATCGCGATCTTCGTCGGTCTGGGCCGTCGTCGGGCAGTAGAAGAGCAGATCGAGTTCGTCTACTTCATAGTCGTCCGCGAGCTTGGCGCAGTTCTTGGCTTCGTCCGAGGACAGGTTCCCTACTTCTCCGTTCAGGTACGCCTTCAGATCGACGATCCATCTCTCTTCGTTTTGGCTTGCAATATGCGCTCACATCGTGTTCGCTGTACAATCTCTTCTTGCAGAACTTCGGGCGACACCCTTCGGCGTCGGGCCGATCGGGTTACTGCGGCCACATGAGCGATAGAGTCGGCTGATTTCGGCATCAGCAGCTCGTCCAGCCGGTTCAGAGCGATCAGATCAAGTTTGTCTTCTTCTGAGGTAACTACTTCTCCGTCCCCACGTTGCAGAGCCGCGCCCGCTAACTTATCTGCGCTCTGATTCCAATCTCGTTTCATATGCAGGAACTCATGGTCCGGCCACGATCTCAGTTTCTCCATCGCTTTCAACCGCAACAGCTTCAAACCTGGAGCTTTGCACTCGATCTCCCCACGCATCTGACGAATGACCAAGTTTGAATCTCCGCAGATGATGAGTCGTCCCCGGTCCAGTGGAGCGACCAGATCGAGGCATAGCATCATGCCTCTGTATTCCGCCTCATTGACTGTCAACTCGGCCATGTACTCCAAAGCAGCGAAGACAACTTTCCACTGTGGAAGCTGCCACACGATCGCACTGTAAGCTCCACCTCCTCGCTTCACTCGAGCTGATCCGTCGAAGCTGACAACAAGCAGTTTCTCTTCGGGCTCCACAGTGGGCGGCGGCATGGCGATCACCTGTCGTGGTTGCTTCTGGGGCGCGATCTCGATTAACGCTTCATCCACTTTCGCTCGGGGAGTGATGGTCGCAGCCAGGGTTCCCAAGATTTCGTCCTCGCCTTTGGTACACTTCACGATCTCCAGTGTCCACGGTGACAGCAGTGCGGTCCATCGGCCTAGTCGCCCATGGAAGCCCTTCGACTGCATCAACCACCCAAGTGTTGAGTATCTCGTCAGCACCTTGATCGTCCGCGTTACAAGCAGCGTGTAGCAGATTTCCAGGATCCTTAGAAGCGCCAGGACTTCTTTGTCTACGATGCCGTAGTTGATCTCGTTCGACTTCAGCGTGCGGCTAGTGAAGGTCACCGGCCAGTACACTCCGTCGTGCTCCTGCATCAGGGCGGCAGAAACCGCCCACTTGCTCGCATAGACCACCACTACTGGGGGTCGATCTGGATCGAAGTGTCGCAGCACGGGGGTAGCAGCGATCTTCGTCTTCAGCACTGTGAACGCTCGCTCGGCTCGGGTCCATCGATCTTCACCAGCTGGAGCTTCCTCGCGATCGTCGCTATTTGCTCTCTCGACCACACTTTCTTTGGGCTTCTTGCGGGTGATCTCGTGGAAATCCGACTCTCTCAGCTCGTACAGGACCGATGCGTAGATCGCGAAGTATTCGATGAACCTGCTGTAGTAATTCAAGCTTCCCAAAAAGGACTGCATCGCGCGTAACGTGCTCGGGAACGGCAGATCAACCAGTGCTTGTAGATCTTTCGGGTGAGCTTCCAGCCCGTCCATCGAAACTTGGTGGCCCAAGTAGTCGACCTTACGAAGACCCCAAAAGCTCTTCACCACGCTGATCGACAAATTCCACTTGTCGCAGGTCTGCAGGAGTCGATCGACCTTATTGCAGAGGGTGTCCCACGAATCGGCGGTCACGAGGATGTCGTCAATGTACGAACGTCGCCCTAACACAGATGGCTTCTGTTCGGTTTCTGCCTCGCCTGTGAGGAATACGTCGCGAGGCTCCGAGTCATTTGAGTCGTCGGGACTAATTTTGAGGTACCCATACAGCGCATTATCGATCAAGCGCTGGTAGATCTGGGGGGCGTTCTTCAATCCAAACGGCATACGGTTCCACTCGAAAAGTCCGAAGGGTGTAATAAACGCTGAGATCAGGCGTGCCCGCTCCGTCATCGAGACTACCCAGAAACCAGTTGCCATGTCGAGCGAGCAGCACCACAAGACTTTGTCCAAGTCCTCCAACAGATCGTTGATGAGCGGCATGGGATACACCATGAGCTGCGTAAGGCCGTTCACTACTCGGTAGTCAATGCAGAGCCGGATGTCGACACCATTCTTTTTGATGATGATCACGATCGGGGACGCCCAGGGGGATGTCGAAGGGCTGATCATCTTGGCGGACAGGAGTCCCTTGATCAGATCGGACAGCTTCTCTCGAAACTGAGGAGCGACACGTCTGCAGCGTTGGGCCAACGGAGTAGCGCCCCCAACATCGATGTCGCAGACTACGCCTCGTGCCGCAGGTGGAAGAGCGTTACCCTTCCCCATCAACAGGTGACAGCGTTTCCAGATAATTTGTCGCAGTTCCTCGATCTCCTCCGGACTGTTGTCTGCCGGGTTGCCGACTTGGATATCTTCGATCGTCACCTCCTCGGTTGTGGTGGTGACCTCCGGCAACACCGCCATGTGGCTCTCGACATCTTCTGCGAACAGCTCTCCGCCTTCATGATAACATACCAGATCCCCCCGAGGTGGATCGGGTGGCTCGGTCTCCGGAGGCTCTGGTTCCATTGGCGTTTCCGCTGGAGTCGTGTCAGTTCGATTTTGGACTGCGGCCTCGATCAGCGAGGAGTCATCTGATGGCAGAGCTCTGATCGGCTCTTCAGCTTCCGGTTTCTCTTCCGTCCCAACGAGACTGGGGCGTTCCACGGTCACGTTTGGTTCAACTTCGAGCGTTCCTTCATTCGGCACCAGTGTCGGTGGTATCGAGGCAGCCACTTGAGATATTACTGGCCTGTGATTCTCTTTCGATCGGGCCAAAATGCGTGTGGGGGTCGCGTACTGCGGTCGATCCACCATGGGCTCCGTCGACTCCTCGCCAGGACCGTCATCAGGCAGATCGGTTGTCGCCTGAAACGCTAAGTTCTGCCATTCGGCATACCGACGCGATCCAACCGTGACGTACCCTCCAAGACGAGGAATAGTGTCTCCCGGTAACCACATCCCTATTCGGTCGTGTGGATCGAGGTATAATGTCCTCTTACCGAGATCGGTGATCCGCATGTACTGCCTTCGGCCCAGTCCGCGCACGACCGTCGGTACCCAGTGTTACCCGCGGGTGACCCACAGCGTCTGATGTTCGATCAATCCGGACCGAATTGGTATCTCCTCCGACCGCCCTACTAGAATCGCCAGGCTGCGATCGACTGAGATTGGAATGACCTTGCTGTTGTACAGTGGCCGCCTTCCCGACAGCTGAATTCGCACTTCGTCCGGCAAGCATAGCGTTCCTTCCGCTAGATCGAGACGAATTCCTGCGGGGGCCATGAAGTCACGTGATTTGGCTACTGCTCAAGATGTGGTTGCGGCCGAGATCCCAGTCAGCATCTTCTCACCCCGAGAGTGCATTGCCGTTCTGCAAACGTTGCTTTTCGATGCTGGTTTCCACTTTGACAATCTGGTCCCAGTGTGGTTCAGGACGCGTGCGTCCAAGATCACAGCGGACCTCGTGCGAAGTCTGGTTGGGGACCTGCAACGTCTTCTGGCTGCTGAGTTAACGGAGTGGCGGACACTTTGTGTCGGAGCCACGCTCAAGGTGACCCCTGCAATCGAACGAGAAACTGAGGTGGAAGAAATCCCCTTCCTGGATTACCATGCAGAGGATCAAGATGGAGACTTGCTGATGAACGATTATGAGATCAACCTTCTTGGACGAAGTTATGTTCTACGTTTACACTTGACTGGTCTTTGACTAGCTCTTCGGTTGGAGAACCACCGTCGAAGCGTCAACAACATCGACCACCTCGACCGGAAGATCCACTTGCATCTTTACCATCCGAGCTTCCGTCGCCTACGACGTCTGATAAGGAAGACCTGTCCATGGTGCCAATATCGGACCCTGTCCCGAGCTTGGTTGGCACCACCGATGGATCTGCCCGTGGCACGACGTCAGAGTCTCTTATATCCAGGAACAGTTCCCCAGGGTCTTCTTCGACGTCGCTAGAGTCTGGTGGAGGGGCGCATATGCCACTCGCCGTTTATGGCCCAATGGTGATGTCTGCCAGGACCGCTAGCTCAAGCGCACTTGGAAGTGGAGATCTAGGATATTATTTGACCCGTCAAACGATCACTCCAGAACGGAGAATCCTGCCGGATCAAGACGACGTTGTCATGACGGAGCCCGAAGTTGCAGTGAGTACAAAGGTCAGTGCGACACCTGAGTCGAGAAGACGCAGGATCTCCAACCGGAGACACTCGTCTAGTGAATCTGAATCGGAGTCCGACCGGAGTCGTCAGCATCGGAGTTCTCGAAGCCGACGTAGCTCGTCCAGGAAAACGTCAAGGAAGAGATCCTCATCGCGACACTCGAGTTATTCCAGACACTCACATCGTTCGGAAAAGTCTGGATGGTCGGTGTCGACTGGAGTGGCTGAAGCCGCTGTAAGCGCATTACGTGAGGCACAACAAGTCCGTGAAGAACTGGCGAAGCTGACCGAACAACTTGCAGTCCAGAAGTTGACGAGCCAGCCAGAGGTGAACTTCCAGCAAGTACTTGCGGAAGCTGGAACACGTGCCCGTGAAGCGGAGCTGCGAGCGCAGGAGGCTGAGCGACGTCTGACTGGACTCTCTGCTGAACACGCTGAAGCTGTTTCCCAAAAGGAAGATGCAGCGGCTGCTATTCAGTCAGCATGTCTCCAGGCAGCCAATGCCGAAAGGGAGCGTGTGGAAGCGGTGGCGATACAGCTCTTGCAACAACAGCAAGCAGAAGTAGATGCAAGACGGGAAGCTGAACAAGCTGCGTGGCTCCAACAAGCCCAGAAGAATCTGGACGAACAGCAAGCTGCCTTTGAGCAACGTCTAGAAGATGAACGAGTGACCGCAAGGAATATGCAGCGATATCAGGCTGAGCAGATTCGGAATCTTCAAGCAAGCTCTATTCCAGGACAAGTGAGTCACGTAACACCACCACCCAACCCAGTGACACAAGCCAAGACCGAAAGAACTGACTCTGAAAGAGCAGCTGGGACGAGTGGCGTAAACATGGAAGAGGTCACTAGCAGTAATCAAGCCGGAGCTGACTCGAGGAACACAGTCGAACGACTGTTGGCGCAAATCAGAGGGGCGTTACCAGACCCCTCGATCACGCGTCGTGCTGGAAGTGTGCCAGCCCCAAGAAAGACTGACGCGAATGCTGCTACGATCAAGACGAACGTGCCACAGAGGACCCGGACGGAGACGCCCAAGGCTGACACCAAGAAGAATGTGAAGTCAGAGCGTCAACCGGGGTCGAGGAAGCCGGACAAGAAGCCTCCTCCCCCAAAGAAGTCCAAACGTGGTCCCCCATCTGGCCCCAGTTCGAGCTCCAGCTCCAGCTCGAGTTCGAGTTCAGACTCAAGCTCGAGCGACTCTGAGGACAGTCTGGATGAAGACCTGTCGACAGGTGTGGATGCTTCGGATGCGACTAAGGTTGGTGGAACCCTATTGACACTCCGCCCGTATGTCTCCTCCAGTACGTTGGAGAAGTTCGACGAGAAGGCCTCCATGGGAGATCGTCGGAGTTCGTGGGAGCGTTTTGTCAACATGTAAGTTCAGGGTGGCTGGACAGACAAGATGAAGATCAGTGAGCTCAAGATGAAGATGTCCTCAGCTGTACGGAATTGGCGTGGCCAACTTTCCAAGCATGTGCAGAGCAACTGGAGAAGACTTTCGGGAGAGTTTAAGCGCAAGTATTTGAAGGCCCGGACGTCCGAGTCTGAACGATATTACACTATGCGTCAGAAGTCGAACGAGAGCGCCATGGAGTTCTTCTACAGGCTGAACGAGGCTGCAGTCAAGGCTGGCATTCGCTATAAGAAGGGCAAGAAGGAGTCCGCTCACCACATCAAGCGTTTCATCAAGAATCTGAGAGACCAGCAACTCAAGGCCATCTTGCGCAATACGAGATTCCACAACTTGGACGTCCTCGAGTACGTCCTGCAACAGGATGAAGACCTGGGTCTAGACGGAGGGTATGACACCCCACCGCACCGGACGAGAGATTTCAGGGCGGATAATATCCCGCCCAGACGTTTCAAGCCTGGACGACAAGGTCGAGCGTACATTGGTTTAAGCGGTGGAGAATCCGAAGGCGAAGTCGAGGGGCGCGTACGTTTTGAAGATGAAGAAGATGATTCAGATGAAGCACCCCCGGAACCCCGGAGTTCAGGACGAAACAAGTCAGAAGTCGCTAGCCCCGAAGTGCCAACTCGAAGTGTGCCTACCCAAGAAGTAACAACAGAACAAGACATCCGCAAGGCAGTGTTTCGTGTGATGGAGCATTCGGGGCGGAGACCGCCCCCACAGGCGGATCCTCGCCCAGGTTGGCAGTCGCCTCGCCCTGGTTGGCAGTCCCCTCGGTCGGATAACCCGAACAAGAACGAGTTCTGTGAGAAGTGCAGCAAGTTCGGCCACAAGGAAGAGAACTGCTGGAGTGAAATCAAGTGTGACAAATGCAAACGGACAGGCCACCCGACACATGCGTGTAGAGTCCCTCCGTGCAAGAATTGTGGAGAGTTCCATGACGGTCAGTGTGCAGACCATGAAGTCCTTCAAGCTGTGAAGACTCTCGCTCGTCAAGGCATGCTAAAAGACCTGCCCCCTCACATCCTCAAGAAATTGCTGGGTGGAGAGGCCAATCAAGGGAAGTTGTTAAACGAGTAAGCCCGCTGGACAGGGGTCCAGAACGCGTCGGGCTGAAGAATCCCCAACGATTGTGTGTCTTAGTGTATGTCGGACCAGAGCTGAGGAAGAAGATGAACGATAACCAACAATGCATGACTTCTATTCGAGATGATACCGCTGAGTCTGGAGGATGTGACCCTGAACGGACCCCTCCAAGATCGAACGACCAAGACGCTCCGACCGAGATCGAGTTAGGTCCTGGTCAGCGTTACGGTTGGTGGGCAAATCACGAACAAGAAGACAGTCGCGATGTTGCATCAGTACATGGAGCAGTGAATGACCTTCGGGTACAGATCCTGCTGGACACTGGTGCGTCTGGAAGTATGGTCAGTTTGAACCTTGCGCGTAGGCTCAAGCTGAAGCTCCAGATGTTACCAGAACCTATCAAGGTGTCCGGCCTAGGAGGAGTCCCGACGTATATCACTGCGAGTGCGAGAGTCAAGATCACGCTTGGAGTGCGAGTAGTTTACGTCATGAATGTCTGGGTGACGAACATTGGCGAAGATGTGGAAGTACTTCTGGGAATGAACTTCATGTACGCCGCTGGAGTTCGATTATGTGTGCGCGAAGGACTCGTCCAACTCCCGGACGAGGAAACCATCCTGATGAGTGGAGGGTCGTCGCGCCAACACTTGGGGTTAGACCTACCTGTGTTGTCCACGCGCAGTCTCTATCTACGCCCGGGGGAACATGCGATGGCTCGTATTGAATATGGCCAAAGCAGCCCCCAGCAAGATGTAGTCTGGGCAGGACGAGGAGATCGCTGGGTGACTCAAATCATCTATACGGCACAATCAGGAGCTACTGCAGTCAAAGTGGTCAATATTTCAGAACAAATGGTGTGGATTGACACTCGAACCCCGCTTGCGAGAATAGTAGAGTTTGGAAACTTTCCCCAGTCCGGACGATTCGTTCGCCCAGGATGCCAGAAGTACAAGGAGTGGAAGCAACTCATTTATGAGAGTACCCCGTCCCCTGAAATGAGGAAACGCGAGCGCGAGCTTGATGAACTCAGACAGGAACAGGAACCCCCGGCTGTCTCCACGCCCCAATACGAATGGCCTTCCAAGATCATGTTACGACCCCGTCCAGGAGCAACTGCGGCTAGAATTGTCCAGCTACAAGACCCGCCCAAGCAGTTTCGCCAGACGACTATGGAACCTCCGATCAGAGTTGTATGCAATGTGGCTACGCAAACGACGGAGCTGATGGACGTCGGCACTCAGACAGACGTGGTCCAGGAAATCACGGAAGTGACCATACTGAAAGCAAGTGTGTCGGAGAGTATCGAAGCAAGTCCTAGTGAAGCAGAACTGGAATTTGATCCGGAATCTCTGGATGCAGAAGTTCAGGAATGCCTGGATCCGGAGGCCGAAGAAATGGACTTCCCGAGCTGTGCGTGGCCATCCACCCCCATCCGAAGGCTGGAAGAAGAATATGCCAGATGCATGAGAGTCAGTCAAGAAGACCTGGATTTGGAGCCAGCTATCTACCTTCAGGAAGGCAGTGAGCTTCTATCACAGTTGCGTGACGAACTCGCCATGTTGCCCGAGTTGAAGGACCTGAGTCCTGATTGTGACATCTCCAAGGCAGATGTAGGCGATCCCGATCGGACTACCGTCACATAAGAGAGGAAATTACGGTCCATTCTGACTTATCATCGGAAGATATTTTTGGGGGATGGCAATGCAGCGCCCGCTCCGGCAAGAGGTGTGATGTGTGACTTGGACGTGGGAGATGCTAAGCCAGTAGCTCAACGTCCAAGGTCCATTGCTCCGCATATTATGTTGAAGGTCTATGAGCTACTCAAGAAGTTGTTGGAAACGGAATTGATTGAATTCTCGGTGTCCCCTTGGGCATCCCCGATTGTGATCGTCTTAAAGAAGAACGGCGTGGACATCCGGATGTGTATCGACTACCGGGTGGTGAACGGTTTCATCCAACTTTCAACCTACCCGCTACCCCTGATAGATGATTTGCTGATTGGATTCGAGAGTGCAATGTGGTTCATGAGCCTCGATATGGCGAGTGGTTTCTGGGCAATCAGGATGACTGAACGTGCGAAGCTGATTTCTGCTTTTGTGTGCCCATTCGGACATTTTCAATGGGTGCGAATGCCTTTCGGCTTGAAGAATGCCCCCCTTGTTTATCAGGCAGTAATTAACAACTGCCTGTGGGGGTTCGTCCGACTACCTGCAGACGAAGAGAAGTTGGTGGATCAAGATGTGCTGGAGTTCCTCGGGTTAGACCCATCTGAACGAGATGAGTCCGAACGAGAACAAGCTGAACGAAGAGTGCCGATACTGACGGACAAGATCACTGCGTTCAAGCGTGATATTCCGGCGCCGTCCCAGATGGGCCCAGTGATTGGACGTAGCTCGTACATTGATGACATTGCCCATGGGGCGCCGACCTGGGATCAGCTATGTGAAGATCTGAACGCTTTGCTGTTTAGACTCCGCTATTGGAATATCTCGGTCAGCCTCCCCAAGAGTGAGTTCGGCAAATTGTCTATCCCATACCTCTCTCATGAGATCAGTGCGGAAGGGCTTCGAGCCACGCCCAAGATTGCCAAAGGCGTCCAGGACCTCCCATTCCCGAAGACACTGAAAGGAGTCCAGTCCTTCCTGGGAGTCTGAACTATTATCACAAGTTCATTGAAGACTTCCCGGTGGTGGCTGCAGTTCTATACGAGCTCACGGACGAACAAATACGTGCGGGGAGAGACTTGTCCAAGGCGAAGGAAGCTTTCGAGATCTTGAAGAGGAAGATTGTATCCACTCCGCTGCTCAGGCATCCCGACCGGACCAGACCTTTCGTAATTATACCTCACGCCAACCAGTGGGCTGCCCGGTCAGGTTCACGGGGCGCGTCCTGAACGATGCAGAACTCCGATACCATGTCGCCGAAAAGGAGGTGGTGGCTGTGATGAGGATTCTGGATGTTTTCCAGACTCTTATCCAGAATTGCCTAGTCAAGGTTTTCACTCGACACTCCGTTCTGAGTTGGTTGCTGAAGTCCAAAACGGCCGATGGAAGATGCGTTCGGTGGGGAGTCATATTGTCGCACTGGAACCTGGAAGTATGTAAGATTCAGAAAGACGAAGATGGCTTACCTGCCATTCTAGGAGCAGGCATCACTCCACGCGAACATTTGGACGAGGTTGCCGAGTCACTCATTCCGGCCAAGGGGCGAGTCAAGGCACCACCAGTGATCAGCATGGAGATGTTGGAAGCAGACTTCGCCGGTTACGTCCTAAGTTTCGACGGAGCAGCAAAGACTTCAACGCGTCAAGGTAGTTGTGGTTGTATCATCTGGGAGTTACCTGGTTGGAATATTCTGGCTGTACATGGTTTCATCCTGGAGGATGTCACTGTCAACGATGCTGAGTATTACGGGTTGCTGAATGGCCTCACACTCGCGTCCGAGCGAGACATTCGGGATCTGGTAGTGGTCGGAGACTCTCGCATAGTTATCCAACAAGTGCAAGGGTTGATTAACTGTAACCAACCGAATTTACAACGACGCTTGTCTGAGGTGGGAACATTGAAGGAGAAGTTCACATCAATGCGGCTGGTTCATGTCAAGCGGGAATACAACCAGGCAGCAGATTACCTTACTTCTAAGACGTTAGCGTTGAGGACATCCTGGCAGACTGAAGATCCGGAGGGACTGAAACACATTGTACAGGTATCCAAGATACACGAAAAGCTGATGAAGCCACTCGTGATCGTGGACGAAAGTACTCAAGATGTTTCCCCCCAGGAAGGCTTGCCCAAGGAGATCCCAAACGGTATACGTCCAGGACCGGAATCTGCACCACTGTCTACAGCCGCTAGAATCATGGTTGCAGTGACTCGGAGCCGTGCCCAAGGACAACCCGAACAAGGAGAGCCAATGGGGCCACTAGAGTATCAGGCTGAACGATGGCGCAGGATCAAGGCCCACCAGGAGTGTGACGACCAGCTCATGGAAATCAAGAGATTCTTAAAAGGTGACCTGGACAGTTTTTCTCGTGGACAGATACGCAGAATCTCTAAACAGGCAGAGTTGTATGCCCTGGACGTGAGAGATGTGCTCTACCGGTTGAGCCGCGCTACAAAGGATCGTCCTCGAGACATGTCAGATGAGTTACGTCTGGTTGTGCCAGAGTCACTCCGCCCAGACCTCCTCCACTATGCCCATGAAGATTTTCAGGGCGGACACCAAGGGATAACCCGGACGCATGAAAAGTTGCGGTCTGAGTTCTACTGGCCCGGCATGTACGCTGACGTTGAGACTTTTGTGAAAGAATGTGTGGACTGTGCAAGTGGCAAGGGGCGACCGCCTAATCCAGGGCCGTCCCCGGGGAACATCGAACCGCGATACCCTTTCGAAGTGGTCTCAATGGATTTCGTCACTCACCTTCCGAAGTCCGAACGAGGTAATGCGTTCTTGCTTCTCTTTCAGGACACGTTCTCAGGATACGTGATGTGCCAGCCCATGGATTCAACTACCGCTCAAGACGTCGCGGAAGCATACGAAGAAAGAGTTTTCCGAAGTTTTGGGGCCAGCTCGTTGTTGCGTCACGACCAGGATCCTCGTTTCACGAGCGAAGTATTCACCCGTTTCCGAGAACTCCTGGGTAGCAGACAAAGAGCTACTTTGGCCTACCGTCCTCAAGCGAATGGCCAACAGGAAAGATCTGTCCAGACAGTCATCCGGAGTGTACGCGCCTACGTTGCAGAGTCCGACCAGAGTGATTGGGATGAACACGCCGAGAGGCTGATGTTCGCTTTGAATACTTCGTACGATGCAACACGGCTAGACACTCCATTCTATCTGGTTCACGGTTGGGATGCTAAAGGAACAGTGTCGGCCATGCTAGGTCCTAGACCTTCCAGTGTCCCTGAGCGTACAGCGTATGAATGGCGGAGGAAGTTCCAACAAGATTACAGTTACGCCCAGGCTTGTGCGGAGGACCTTCAGAGGAAAGCGAAGAGAGCCAGGTCTGACGAACAAAACCAGAAGTGGAAGGAATTGTCTGACCGACTCAAGTCAGGTTTTCACGTTGGAGATGCCGTTTGGCTTTACATTCCCAAGGTACAGACTGGATTGAGTCGCAAGTTGGCCCACCTCTGGCATGGTCCATTCAGGATTGCCGAGATGCACGATGATTTCAGAGTGAAACTCAAGATTGAAGACACAGGCTACCGAGTCAACCCTTGGGTGCACGTTAGTCGCCTAAAGCCGCGAGCTCTGCATCCTAGAAGACCATCCGTCCAGATAGATGTCGATGACGAAGACGACTTCGACACTGCATTGCTGCCGGAGGATAGTTGGGAAGCTGACAACGACAATGACGAGTATGAAGTGGAGAAAATCTTGGATCTTCGGTGGTCCAAACGAACACGCCCATCTATAAGGGCTCGTGAATATCTGATCAAGTGGAAAGGATACGAAGAACCCGAATGGCTCCCAATGACACAACTAAGCTGTGGGGCGTTACTGTATGAATTTAACCAAGGGGCGAAAGCTCGGGCGCGATTCCAGGCTATGCAAGCTGGGGACGACCATCCGAGAGTCTAGCAGTCCAGCCGGACACCCTTGAAATGCAACAGACCGCCGCCCGAGTGAAGTGACAGAAGAAGTGAATGTGAAATTGGAGAGATATGTAATGGACGTTTGTATTAAACTGGAAGTGAATTGGAGAAGACACTAGACGCTGAAGGCCAATATGAAAGGAGTAAAGGAAGGCTCAAAGGTGATTATGGTTTACGCTACTGAAAGAAGGGTGGAAAGAAGGAAGAAAAATGCATCACCTAGAACGGAGACTTCCTGAACATGAAGTTGTCGGACGACGATTCACAAAGTCAGTGAGACTGGGTTCTTCTGGCGTTCCTCGGGTGAGAGCATCTTCAATCGAAGCTCATTCGAGACGTGGGCAACCCGGTCAGCATCCGTGCAGTACTTGGTCCACTGAGTCCGGCCGGGCTCTGCCATCTCGGCCATGGTGACCTGCTCCTCCAGGGAGTAGGGTTTCCCATTGGCATTCAGGGTGGACTCATCCACGAGGTACAAGTGGCGAATCATGACTGGATACGTCCAGACACCAGGTTCTTCAAGCAGAGAGGCTGGAAGCCCTTTCGAGACGAACTTGCAAATTCGAGCCGCCATGGACCGACCCACACTCTCGTGCCGAGCAGCTCGTTCCCGATGAAGCTTAGCCGAGACCGAATATTTGTCCAGGTCGTCATCTTCTTCATCCCTTTCAGGCTTGTACTTGATCGTGAACCAGTGAAGCACCTCCCAGAAAGCTTCGGCGTGATCCCGGACGTATTCCAGATACTCGTCCAGTAAATTCCACACCTTAGCGCTCAAATCTGCCCGCCGATGGAAGTACAGGACCTTGACCCGATTCTCGAACATCTCGTCCCAGGGTTTCTTAGCCCGAAGCATCACGTAAGCACCCTCAAAGGGAGTCCAACGCTGAGCGAGAAAGCGAATCTCCGTCTTCTGGGGGGGGATATCCTGGAAAGCCGGGGGTCTGATCTTCATGGTCCCCCTTCCGGGGTGTGTACTGGGTCAGGATCCCGCGACGACGCCAAGAGAGTATGCCACGCACAGGGGTTTCAATCACTGCCAGCTCAGTCGGACTTAGGTCTTCGAAAGATTTCCGAGCCAAGAGTGACCGAACCCTGTCCAGACTCGAACGAGTTTTTGACCGTAGACTGCCAGATTTCTTGCCGGATCGGTCACTTGTCCGAGAAGGACGGGGGCGCTTGGGAGATGGTGTATACACCAACTTCTTGGAGGGGGCAGTGTCGCTGTTCTCGGAAGTATCGGACGAGGAGTACACCCGCTGGACCTTGAGTTTCCGTTTGGACCGCAAAACTAGGGCTTCGCTGTCTGGTGGAGAACTATCCCCGCCAGCCACGTCCGCTTGGGGAGGATCCACTTCCACAGTTTCAGGGACCGAGCCATCGAAATCAGGGTCTTCCAGGTTGTCCTCCTCCTCAGACGAGCTGCTATCCGAGACGTCTGGAAGATCATCGGCCAGATTGCGTAGGTCAGGCCATTCAGCAGGCTCGATCCCTTGCTTGAGCCAGCTTTCCAGAAGCACGTCTGCCATCAAGTAGTAAGATGTGGGGACGTACTTCGCCCAAGGAGTACCATCCAACTTACGATGATACATCATGGCAGCAAGCATGCCGCACAGACTATCCCGATGAAAGAGCGAATGCTGGACGCCGTCAGCCAACATCATCTCGACCGCTTCATCATAACCCACGCCAGTGCGCATAGTCCACTGGACGTCCGGACGCAGGTCTTCCCAGGCTATGAACTCCGGAAGGAGAGCACAAGCCTCTCTAACGGTGAACGGGAGCACGGAGGATGCTGGACGAGGACCCACGTCGGACTCCGGGTGGACAGTGGGGCGACACTGGATTTCAACCTCGACGGCACGCTGCGACGAGGCACGGCGCTTGGACCCAGTCTGAGACTTCCGAGGCTCTTCCCCGCGCGGAGTGCCTCGCTTGGGATCCGGAGAAGGAGGATTCTCTTCCGACTTTCCTCCTGCTCCGCGTCGGCGTCGTCATCGGCATCCCTATCCGGGGGAGCTGGACCAGGGTACGGAGGTATCATACGGAACGACTTATCCGCAGCCTCCACCGTGATCCATGTCTTCCAGGATGGAGGAGCCGTCACACCACGCTGGAACTGACCCAAGAGTCTACGAAATCTCGGCCAGTTCCCTCGAACCTCGTTACTTCCAGAATTCAGGAAGGAGAGCAAGCCATCCGCATCAAAGCTCTTATCCCGGACACGCTGTTTCAACGTCGAGATTTGAGTCTGGGTGTATCTAAGCTGAGACTCAAGGTCATCATTGCGTTGACGAAGAGCAGCAGTCTCTTCCAGATTCTCCCTGGCCAGACGAGCGAAGTCGGCTTCCAGCAATCCCCGAGCGTGACTGGCTTCATCTCGAATGGACTGTGCCTCTTGCTGATGGTATCCGTACAGGAATACGAAGTCTTCCTTGAGCCGGTCGTACTCGCCTTGGTGACGTAAGAGACGCCGGACGACGGAATTCTCGTCCATACCTTGGACGATGTGTTCTCGCTGCCGATTTCTCACCAACACCCGATGCAACAAGGAGACCGTATAAAACGTTCTCTGCGCAAGCTGGAGGGGGGAGAAGTGGGTAATCAGGGAGGCAAACTCTCGACGTGCCAGCAGAGAGCCCCACGTAGTCTCTATCGCGTCCAAAGTTGGACCCTGCTGACCTTGGTAAGGACGAATCACCATCTCGCGGACCTCCGCCGAATCGCCAACCAGGTTACACAGATCCTGGATGTCAACCTCGGACAGTCCATCGAACAACATGAGAGCTTCGACTCCACCGTAGCCTTCCCGGACGTACGCGCCATTGCGATATGCCAGGGCGTGCGCAGGAATGCCAACGATGAAGGAGTCTCCAACCAGGTTGCGCGCCGGAGGAAGGGTGAATCGTGCTGGTGGAGTATTTTGCGTTCCCGGAGAACTTCGGTCACGGCTGGGGAGCACGCCAGCCCGGACGTGGCCGACCACTTCGTCAAAACTGAGCATGCCAGTACGGGAGACGACAGACTCCGACGGTGCTGGGCGCGAAGCAGTGTCTTGCCCGACGCTGGAAGACGTATTGTCGCCAACGGTGCCTCCAGGATGCGAAGAGCTTGGAGAAGTCTCAACCGGAACGGGAGATTGTCCCCCACTAGGGACGCCATCGGAAGGAGGAGTGTCGCTGTGGTGGCTTCCATCGTCACCGACATCGGCCGAAGTAGCAGGCCGGCTTTGGGAGCTGGCGTCAGCCAAGTTTGGCTCGCTCATCTTGTGCACTCGAAGGAGGAAATCAGGTTGTGAGCTGTAGGCGTACCGTCGCGATCCTGAAAGCGAAAGAGAAGGTCTGGGACCCGGCTGGGAAAGGGCACACAGAACGGTCGCCAGAGCCGGAAGATTCTCAACGGGGCGAACGTTCAGACCCACACGCCATCGAGACAACTGTAGATCGTGTGATCTAGTCATGTTCGACCAATTCGGCAAATGACCTCAGTGATTGATCACGACTAGAGGGGCGGTTGACACGATGGGAATCAAGATTTTCACTGTGGAACGTGGTGATTGGTTGAAAAGCCAATGCAGCAGTATGTATGGAATTGTGGGACATGGTGATATTCTCGGGACGCGGCGTTTTACGTCCAGCCATGGATCGGGTTGAGTGCTCTGGACGTAATGAGTCTGGACGCACCAACTACCGGACGACGGGTCAAGCCTACAGGAGCGATTAAGTACCCCAGTCTACATTAGACTGGGTGTCACCCGTCCTGACATGACTGGACGTGTCGAAGAACACCGAAGAACACCGAAGAACACCGAAGAACAACGGACACCCTGGACGAGAGGATCAAGGTATAATCAAGCCAAGTGATATCCGACCGACCAAGACGACCAACCAGGTTCCAGGAAGATTCCGTGGAACATTGAAGTCCTACGCCTGTACCCACGACATCACAATGAGATCAAGGATGCCTAAGATGATGACGCCCCCCTCAAGGTATACTAAAAGTAAGTCAAAAGCTGAATGTGTGTCTATTGCAGGAAGATAGCCACAAAAGATAAAACCAAACAGAGTTCAATTATCCGTGTACCCCGCAAGCGCTCGGACAGCTTCGGCCGGACAAATACCGGCGGCCCCGATCAAGTGCTGAAGGCGAAAGGCCCTCTGTAGAAGGACATCCAGAGGTGTGGACACCACCCCCAAAACTCCAAGTCCAAATTAGGGTAAGTAGCGGGTGTGGAGCCCGTGGTAAATCTGCCCTATTTCATATTCCAATTGTAGTGTGCGTTTAGGCGATCCTACATTTCATATCCCATATACATCCTGAAAAGAGTGGAAGAAAGTCCCATTCAGGATCGTGATCGAAGGACATCTTGTGTGATAGGTAGTGAGATTGTGTTGAACTATCCCTAGTACTTCTAGGGTGGTGCGCGTTTGTAAAAGCTGACCGGGACTGACCAGTGTCCTGGAAGTGCAGCTAAGTTGACTGGTGTACGACCCACCGTTCAAGGGTCTAAGAATAAGAACGGTTGTATATTTGTGTGTATAACTCTGTATTGATGTTGGTTATCTTGGCTGTTGGAGCTACGTCCAAGTTGGTGACGTTACGCTCTTCTCCAAAGACCGATATTGGTATACAAAACAACTAATCTCCGCGGTGCATCTCCCGGTTCGAAGACAAACGAACCTAGAGGGGTTACCACAAGGAGCACACGCCACCTGGACGTTTACGTTCAGGAGTTCCCAGTGGAGGCCTTCCTAACCGGAAGCACCGTCCAGAGTCTGGAGCACAGCACTGTACACCTGGGCGGTCAAAAGGCGTTCACCCGCCTCGCCACAATGTTCGTCGCGATCCGCGGGGACCCCCGAAGGGGTCTGGGGAGGAAGTCGAGGTTTCTCTTCCAGATCCATCGCTGAATCTTCCTCTTTCTTCACATCGTCGGAGCTCCTTCCAGCACTCTGACAATCAGCAAATCCTGCTTCGTACAGCGGCGTTGACGGCGATTTGCCTTCCGTCGACGCTTCGATCTCTGGTTCCGCTTTGACCTTGGTCTCTTCTTGATCGGTGGACTCACGGTGAAATCCTGAGTCACCAGAAGATCCGGGCACGCGCACCATTGTGGTGGAGCGGGAGTCACGAAAATCAATGACGTGCTCCGGCTTACCAACGGCTGCCCAGACTGCCGACTAACGGAGGGGGTACTCCGATTGTCCGTGGGACGCTGAGCGTGGGGTCACCTTGTGTACCCGTCGGCTTGGGCTAGTTACGCTCTTCTTGGTGCTCTCAAAGAGACTTTGGGGTCTTGATCGGGTCCGTGCTGACGGCACTCGAGATCGGGGGTGTTGACACACACGCGGGAATCTTCACGCGGTGTCGGGTCTTGTGATCGAGCTTCGCGAGAAGTCGATCGGGGCGGTCGTTCTTGACCGCGATTGTCCTTTGGGGTTGCCTTGTCCTTTCCTTTTCGTTGCTTGCCGCCTCCTATGACGGTTTAGTTGAGTCGTTGAGAAGAGAAGAAGTGCGACGCTGGTCAAGCTTTCCAGGTGCCTCCGTGTAGATTCTTGTTAACTGTAGTGTCGGTTGTGGGTGGGCCAATATAATTCCCTCCCCGAAGGCCGAAGTCACTTGTGTCTTTCAAGGAAAATTTCTCTCTGATTAAGTACCTTAGATCTGCTATCTGTCTCTAAACCACACAGTTTCTCTCCCGCTCTTACCGATCACTTGCGTACCTCTTGCGCATCCGGTGATTGCGTCCCATGTTCGCTGGCTCTTGGCTGTTCACCACCCGTTCGCTGCAATTGTGGGTGTTGTTGCTTATACCAAAATGTTGGTACCCGATAACCCTCGATCGGATCGTGTATCGAAATGTTTGTACCGGGTCGATCTCGATCTGATCGTGTATCGAAATGTCTGCACCAGATCGATCCGATCGGGGACCATCATCATTCCGGTCACCATCATTCCAATCACCATCATTCCGACCGCCATCATTCCGATCAGTCTGATCTGCAACCCTGATCCCTCTCAATCCACCAATCACCGTCGATCCAGAGGCGCTCCCGATCGCTCTGCGTCAATTTCCATCTCCGCTTTTCCACACCAGTGCTTCGGTGGCGAGGGCGTCTGCCGCAGCGTTGTAGGTGCGCAGAACATGCAGATATCGCGTCGAGCCGAGTTGTTTCGTGAGTGCCTTGTGGCGGGCTAATTCCACCTGTAACGTATCCTTCTTGCAAGCAATCACCCCCATGGATTGCTAGTTTGCAAGCCGCGAGTCTCCGACGATAATCAAGTTGGTGATGCCCCAGTCCAATGCCGCCGCCACCCCATGATTCATTCCAGTGTACTCGGCTATGTTGACCGTGGTAGACGAGAGGTGCGCACTCGCAGGGAATCTCGATGTCCCAAGTAGGTAACCGCCACAGAATCCACGAGCAGCTACCGTATCCTCCATTTTGTTCCGTCTTAGCTGAGTCATCAAAGGATAATACATGACCCATGAAGTCTCTTGGCACCCGCGCGTACAATAGCTCCGGGTCGGTCCGGACGCTAGTCGAGCCCTTTGAGGGTGGGGCTATAGGTGTCCACTCATCCTTCCGCCGAATCATATGTTCTTCACCCCCCAAGTCGGTTGTCGTCTTGTCACCCATGTCGCTCACCACAGTTATCTGATCGCTGGGCGCACAATCCGCCGCGTTTTTACTGCCGGGTTCATTTGTATCCAAGGAGCCAGTTATGCCCGGATCACATCTGTCACCCCGGTCCGGGCTAACAATCGGGCGGCCATTACTGGGAGACTGTGACACAGGTGCAGCCGGGGGGGGGGGGGGGGGGGGGGTACACTTGGTCGCCTGCCTTGAGCGTAGAGTCAATTGGCTCGGTTTCGTCGAGCTCAGCTTCATCCTGTGGGGTCGTCGAACTCGGCTGATCGCGCAGGAGTCGTTCCGTTTCCTCTTGAAGCCGTTCGAGCCGCTCCCACTGCTCGGCACATGAGAGCCCGCGTTGGTAAGCTCCTTCTCCACTGTCTGGTTGCTGTCGGATGCCCGTCGGTGTCACATAGTCGGGTCGATCGACACCTGCTGGTTGATGTCTCAGCCACTCGGCATACAGTCGTTGCTCTTTTTTCAACAAATCCCGGTCGATAACCGCGTCATACGCCAATACTTGCCAGTCTCTGTACTTCGTCGAGTCCACACGCACGTATCCCACCGTGAGTGGTAGAACTTCGTGGAGTACCCATTGCACCACAGGAAAACGGGCGGGGCAGGAACCCGGCGTTTCCCCTGTGTTAGTCAGCAGGACTCGGCTGGGCCGTCCGTTCGTCGTAAACCTCACTGTCGGCACCAGTTTGTTGACCCGCCGGACCCACAGTTCGTGCGTGGCCTCGTCTGGCGGTCGACGCGGCAGCTTGAACTCGGCTGTGAGTCGACTTGCAACATCCATGGTCTCGGTCGGTCCTCCGCAGATAGTGTTGCCGTACTCGGTGTCTTCACGCGCACTTGTCGACTTGATCAGGTTGATCTCGATCTCGTCGGGCAGCTTTGCCTTCGGGTTGAACGAATCCAGCCTGATCCCAGCTGGGATCATGAAATCCGTACCCAGGATCACATCCACTCCGGCGGGATGGTCCATAATCCACACTTCTAACTCGTAGACAATTTCCCAGCCGAGTGTAACCTTGACCATGGCTCGTGTAGTCGTCTCGACTTTGCTCTTGCCGATTCCTTGCACATCATTTTTCAAGTCGGCATTCGCCAGCCGCTTCAGTCGCAGCTTTTTGGCAAATGACTCGGTTACAGCCGAGACGTTGGCCCCTGTATCCAGCAGTATTTTCGTTCGCACATTGTTGACTGCTGCCATGACCAGAGCCCGCATTCGCACTCGGCGGTCAAACTTCCGCGATGACCACCAGCCGAGTCGCTCACCCGGCAGAAGTCTCCATTTCTTGGATTCGCCGATTGTGACGGCTGCTCGTCGGGTTGTAACTGCACTCGCTATGACCCTTGCTGAGTCTTCTGCCGACTCGGCTGTCGCATCACTATCTTCCTCATCTCCGCCAGCCCCGTTCCCACTCGACTTGGCTGGTGTATCCCTTCCATCTTCGTCCTCGTCTCCACGCCGCACGTCACTCTCCTCTCTTTCACTCCATCCAATAGGCCGTTCTGCTTCGCCGACAAAGGCGAACACATAGTTCGCCTCGATAGCTGTCGGCTGAGCTGACTGTGGCGGCCCGCTTATACCCAACCCAGTCACAGTTGGCGAGCCGCCTAGTTTAAATCACCGGGCGTGTAAAGGTCTTGAAGGTCAGCCGGGACAAGGGATTTGTCGACCGACGACTTCACGAACTTGGTGAGTTTCTCGAATCGTCGGAAGAGCTCACAACTTCCCGCGTCGTGTACCTGCATGCAGAACTTGCAGCGGCGTCTGCAGAAGTGGGCATCGTGGTCGTCTGCGCCACAGGCTCCGCACGGACCATAGCGCCGACGCTCGCCGGACTCATCGTGGCGGGGAGGGTATCCTCTAGAATCGGATCGACCAGGGGATCGCGGAGCGGAGTTGTGGCGGGAACCACTCGAGCCACCCCTCTAGTACATGCGCTTCGACTCGGCTGTCACTCCAGCGTCGATGTATTCGGAGTCTGAGTGGGACGGCGACTCGGCTGCCACATCTCCCTCGCTCCCTTCGCTCGAGGAATCGTAGAAGTTGGCATTGTGACTGGTGCGACGCTCGTCGAGGGCGGCTCAGAGGTCTTCCACACTCGAATCGGCCAAAGTGACTCAGCGTTCACGGTCTTCACTGCGGCGTTCGCGGCGGTCATCACGTCGGTCGCGTTTGTCGTCATGGCGCTTCTCTCTGCAGCCGACATTACATCTGGACTCACTGCGTCGGTTTCCATCATCTCGGCGCGACTCGCGAACTCGGCTGGGTGCTGTGCGATCCCACTGCTTCTTCCTCTTATCACCGAGCAGCTTCTGGTTGATGATCTTCTCCACCCGCTGGATGTCCCTGAGTCGCTGCGGGTACAGTTGGTCTGTGGTGGAGCGGATCTCTAGATTTTCTAGGGATCCCGACTCGCACTCACTGCGCCCAGACACCGACTAACGGAGGGGGTACTCCGACGGCCGTGTAGTTGCTGAGTGGTTCACCTTGTGTACCCGTCGGCGGGCTGGTACAGCTCTCTCGTTGACACGAGATGCGCACTTGGTGAGTGGTGGACGTCCTTGTGGGGACTCGAGAGGTTGGTGGATCCGCGCGGGTATTCCTGCGCACGGGATCCGGATGGGGTCGGCCTTGATCTACTTGAGTAGGCCTTGTGGATCCGCAATAGAAATGCGCGATCCGGAGTTGTTCCTTTGCGGGGGTTCCTTGTTCCTTTACGGGGTTGTCCTTGTTCCTTTACGTTGCTTGCCGCTTCCTATAGCGGGGTCTTTGAGGGGGTTGAGAGCTCGAAGGGCGCGCGCTGCCTGGCCAAGCTATCCAGGGGCTGCCACGTATTGCAGGAAGATTACCAAAATACACTTGATCTAAGTATGGGGCCAATAATAATCCCCTATACTGTAGCCAAGTATGTCTTCCAGTGCAAATTCGGTTCTGATTTAAGTGTTAACTGGACCTCTTCCCCCCGAGCGCTCTGAGCCTCCCATTTGGACCACATCTTAATATAACTATAGACTCAGATCCATCTGATCCGGATCCGTTATCCGGATCCTTCTAATATGGATCCGCTCTGGGATCCGTCCCATATCTTACCTTTATGGGACGGTCATCTCGATCTGCCCCGGATTAAGGCCTGCATGTCGCGTAGTCAGGATCCATCCATCTGGGAGCTTCGCGCCAACGGCCGATCGGGCCCTCTAATTTCCACACTGCAATACCACATCCGTCCCCGACACGTTGTGGCTACCGCACAACGGCAACGCATCGTGTCGCTTGGCTCCATCCGCTGTCTGCGAACATGTCTGACCCCGACGCCCAACCTGACGCCTCTGACGTCCAGCCTGACGCCGCTCCGGACTCCGGAGACGACTTGCGTGCCGCGGTCTTCGCTGGGAGGGGTCAATCCACCCAGCCCCCTCGCCCCTGCAAACACTGCGATCAAGCGCCGTCGGACCTGTCGGCCGCCGCCACTCCGCTGGAGGTGGATCTGCGCGCTCTGCAGACCGCGGCGTCCTCCGCGCATACGTTCATCGGTGCTTACCGGGAGCTCCTGTCCAAGCACCAGCAAGCGATCCGAGCTCTGATCCGCGCGCGCCGCCACAATGAAGAACTTCATGCGCAAGCCCGTCCCCCGTGGGATGTGGCGCGCGCCTTCGTAGACTTCGCGCAACACCGTTACGACGTTTCACAGGAGCGAGTGCGGCAAGTGGAGCGGCAGGAAGCAGACACGCTGGAAGCCAACGAGAAGCTTCGGGACGAGCTGAAGGAACTCGCGACGCTCAGACTCCGCTACAGCATCCTGGAGGAGACTTCGGCCGACTCCTTCGCACGGCTGCTTCAGTACACCGTCAGTGTGGAACGATGCCCCTTTTCGGAGCGTGGCCCTCCGCGTGTGGTCTGGAGCACCCTCTTCCACCCGACGAAGGTCGGCCGATCGCATTCGGCTTGGCGGAGCGTGCCTCGAGCCTGCAAGGTCACGCGGGACAAGCCTCGCCCCACGGCCAAGTCGCCACTCCCTCCGCATCCGCTCACTCAGGATCTGCTAAACGCTTGTGACGAGAAGGATCGGCTCTACGAAGAGCTGAAGGAGCTCAAACCTCGTCTCGACACTGCCGAATCTTCGCGGGATACGGTCCTCCAGGACCTATTCCAACTACAACGGGAGCATGCGGATCTACGCAAGTCCCACACGGATCTGGAGCGTTATTATTCCCAGTGGAAGGCACGGGCTGAAGATCTGGATCGTGAGAATCAGCGGCTGCGGCGCGATTTGGAGCACGCACGTCGCCCCAGAGACAGATCTGCTCTGGGCCAAGAGAATTACCAGTTGCGACGGGATCTGGATCGCGCGCGTCGACGGCTGGATGACTCCGCGCTAGGTCAGGAGAACCGCCGGCTTCGACGAGACCTCGACCGCGCGCATCAGCGACTTGCCGGATCGGCCGCCGCGACTGACCTTCAGGCCGCACAGTTGGAGATCCACGTACGCGGGGAGAAGATAGCTGAGCTGGAGCGTCTACTCGACAAAGCCAACGATCGTCGGGCGCAGCTACACCGCGTCCACGAACGCACCGTGGAAAAGCTAGATTCTGCCAACCGTACCGTCCAAGGGCTGCGGCATGACCTCCACGCGCTTCGCGGTAGTCGCCACGCGGACCAGCTACAAGCGGCCCAGCGCCAGATCCGACAGTTGACGCAGGAGTTGGACTCTCTTCGTGGCGGTAGTGGCCACGCTCGGCTGCAGGCCGCTGAGCGCCAAGTTGAGGATCTTACGCGCGAGTTGAACTCGGCCCGTCGCCAGCATGCGAAAGCAGAAGACTCCCTCCAAGGTGCTCAAGAAGCTTGTCGGGGCCTCAACGCTGAGCGGGATCGTTTGATCCAGGATCGGGACGACGCCGTGCAGAGTCTCAAGCACGTGAACTCCCGGGCGTCCCACCACGAGGCAGAGATTGCCCGAGTCGGGCGGATCCGCCAGGAGCGGGATGAGTCCCGGAAAGAACGTGATCAGCTTCGTCAAGAGCGAGCCACAACTGCTGCTCGAATGGCCGAACTCACTGCTCAGCTGGGTCAGTCGTCCCAGGATCGTGACACGGCCGTATCAGAGCGTGACGAGGCGATCCGCGAGAAGCAGAGGTACCAGGAGTCCCACCGTGAGCTTCTAGCTCAAATTGCTGATATGCAGCATTCGTTTTGGCTGGTGCGTCAAGACTTCGACCGCGCTCAGGATCAGCAGGATTCCTTCCGGCAGGAGCGTCAAGATCTCCTTTCCAGTTACTCCTCAATGGCTGTAGAGCGGGATTGTGCTCTGGATCGGTTGGCATCAATCGCTTCAACCGCCTTGCGTGGCACGCCGGCCGAACGTGGCGAGCAAGTGGGCTCTCCTGTTCCAAGCGTCCATTCGTCTCGGAAGCGGTCGCGAAGCCCTTCTCCATCTTCGGCGGACCCTCGCTCTAGCTCACCTAAACGAGTCCGCCCCAGTCCACCCCGTGCCACCACCGATTCTCCCGTTCCCGTTTCGAATCCTTCTCCGAAGGGTGATGTGCCGGAGTTGCCGTCATTCCTCGCTATGGATTTACCCGTCGAGCAAGTGGGGTCCGATTACGAGTTCCCTGGATCCGATCCATCATCCAGCGAGGATGAATCGGAGGAAGGGTCGACTTACTCAAGCGTCGAGGAAGACACCTCTCCCGCCTGTGCCAACCCCACACCTGCAGGTTCGGCTGCCACTTCTGCACCCACGGATCGGGCGAGTCCTGAGTGTCGTCCCTTTGCGACTACACCTGACTCAGGGCCCTCTCAAACTCGCCCTCCCGTGGTCGACTCGGATCAGCAGGGGGCTGATTCTCCCGCAATAGCTTCCGCGGGTGGGGATCCTGAGCCACCGTCTTCGACAGCTGACGCCAGCGGATCGGGAGCGAAGCAGCGGCTGACCCCCATGGCGTCTACGCCTAAGTCTCCAGCTGTGTCGGAGGACTCAGATGCGATCTTTGATCCTTCCGATGGCGAGTCGTCCCAAGATGGCGCCTCAAGTCCTCCTCCGGTGGACTCCGTCGATCCTGACGCTGTCTTCGAGGACTCAGACGACGAGCGACTCCAAGTGGCCCTCGCTAGATCTCGGTCTGACGCTCGGCCTCGTGCTGGCACGCGCCGCCGGAGCTCTTCCAGCGTCCCCGACGACGGTAGTGGATCCGCTGTTGCCCCCATCGTGTTGGACCGAGGTGACGACCCTTATGAAGCCGCTGAAAGTGTGTCGACCCAGAGCTTCGGGGATCCCGCTTCGCCAAGAGCTGACCCAGCGGCCCCGCCGACCTTCCAGCCATTCGCTCCGGTGGGCGACTTCATTCCTGGTCTTCATCAGGCTCGTGACATCCCTCGTTCCGCCATAGTGCCTTGGGACCCCGCGCAGATCCGTGTGCTCACCTTGGATACCGTTACTCCTCGGATCCTGACCAGTCAGAAGGTTCTTCCTCCAGGTTGGCTGTTTCCGAAGCGAACCGGTCGGGCCGGACAGCTAGATCCGTCGCTGTACCTCCCTGGACTGATCACGGAGCGCGAGGTCACCGATCTCTACCTTGACGAGCCGTGGGAAGATCTGGATCTGGACTCCACCAAGCCGCTGACCTTTGACCCCGACCTCAGCCCACCTCTGGCCGCAATCATGGACGAGTTTCTCGTTCTGGTGAAGGATAACAAGCAGGCTGTCTGGGAGTCCACCCACTCCTTCCCGATCCCTCGTGCCAAGCAGCTTGCCGAGTCCTGGGCTGCTTCCTTCTACTCGGGACGCAAGAACCGCAGCTCTCATGCGCGGGAGAAGTTCCGAGCGTGGGAAGGTCGAGTTCTCGAGTTGATCCGCCGGACAGGGTGTTGCGATCTGGACGTGTTGCTGGATCCTGTGTTCCTGCGGTTCTCTCAGCCGTCGGAAGAGACGACTTGGTTTCCTGGGCGAGAGTCCCTTGCCGCAGGTCGCCCTGCCCCCAAGAGCTTGAGGGCTGCGCTTCGCGACTGTGATCAAACGTCGGCTTGGCGTACTCACTACCGTGTGACCCCAAGCTCTCATCCGGCGCTCAAGATCCGTCGCCTCCGCCTGAAGTTCACGCCCCCGGCTCCATCCACCCAGTAGTTGGCCAAAGTCCATCCTAGTCGAAGTTTTGGTAGTCATGGCCCACCCCTGCATGTCGTAGCGTTGTTAATGTCGCTGATCCGCTCCCATTCCTCCGTCTCGTTCGTAGATCGTTTCTAGATCCTTGTTTCGTTAACTTCGCCAATCCTCCATCTCATCTCGTCGTGATCTGCACCTGTCTGTTTAACATGTACACATACACCTCCTCCTCTTCAGGCATGCCGCCTTCCGGCATCCTCTCTCTCGCTTCATCCGCCCCATCAACCAACTTGTTGGGGCAGGCATCCTCCTCCTTGCTTCACCGGTGGCCTCCCCACCGATCTTCTACCAATTCATCTATACCCGCGACCAGCTCGCGGGCAAGGATCCCTCTCCTACACCTCCTCATGCGACTGCATGACTTGGAAGCGACTCTGTTTCGCGCGATCCTGCAGGAACTCATGCAGAAGTGCTCCGCAGTTGAGATCCGCTTCATCCACCCAAGTGGGATTATCATAGCCTCGCCAGTGCACCTGGAACTCCCTGAGTGCACGTCCATAGCGAGTGCGTCGACCGGTCCTTACGTCACTGATCTTCTCGACCTCGTACTCACCCTCTTCTAGGTCCTGATCCCAGCTGTCCTCAGGCAACAGTGCCTCGTCGAAATCGAGGCGGGTGTTGTCTTCCGTCGTTAGTGTCGCCGTAGGTCGATCGGGGAACATCCTCACGGGCTTGAGCTTGGACACATGGACCACAGGGAAGAGGCGATAATCTGTGCCGGTCGTCTCCAACCGGGCTGCGAAATTGCTCACCATCTCCTTCACGCGAAACGGTCCGTGCCACATATGCGCTAGTTTTCGCGCATATCCCTCCTTGACCCGGTCTAGATACAGCCATACCCGAGACCCAGACGTGATAGCGTGCGGCTCCACTCCTTCGTTGTGTCGTTCGGCTCGTTCCGCGATCGCTGTCCTCAGCCTCTCGTTGACCTCCGCTCTCGCCTGTCGGTAGTACTTCTGGATCCTGTAACGCCACCTGCGGGGATCACGGTCACGTCGTCTGGTACTGCCGAGGGGTATCGTTGCTTCGAGAGTGGTCTTAGGGTCCCACCCGTGGACCAGAAAGAAAGGCGTATCGCCTCGGATCCGGTCGTGGGCGGTGTTCACCGCGAAAGTTAGACGCTCGGCGTATTCGTCCCAGTCCCGCTGCTCTTCATCGGCCACGTACATCTTGAGCGCCCTCGTCATAGTCTGCACCATACGCTCTGCGGTGCCGTTCGCTTGCGGTCTGTAGGCCATGGTAGCGCGCTGTCTCTGGCCCAGGATCCTGTTGAAAGCTTTGAAGAAGTCGGACATGAAACCTGGCTCTCGATCATGCCGGATCGTCTCGCTAGCGCCAAAACGCCGGAAGACATATTCTTCATAGGACTCGGCGATGGTCTGAGCGGTCCGTGAGGCGCTCGCCTTGGCGATGACATACCCGGTGAACAGGTCCACCCAGATCAGGAGCTCGGTATGCCCTTTGTAAGACTTGGGTAGCGAAGGGATGTGATCCATCGCCAAGATCTGAAAAGGATAGGTAGCCTGTACGTTGCCGGGTGATTCTCCACGGAGGGTCGGTCTTCCTTTCCCCGTCTCGCAGTCCGTGCACTCCCCTATGAAGCGTTGCACACTTCGAAACAGCCCTCGCCAGTAAAACTTATCCTTGATTCGTTGGTAAGTGCGACTGATCCCTTGATGGCCGCCCTCCAGGCTCACGTGATAGTGATGGAGCAGGTCCTGGTGGAGAGTCTCTGGGATAACTAGGCGTAGCAGCCCGTCCCTCTCCTTGTCCGGCTTTCGCAACGGGGGGCAGTAATATAGCAGATCTTGTTCGTCCATCTCGAAGTCATCCGCGAGGTTGCTGCACATGCGGGCTTCTTCCTTCTCCAGATCCGCTACCTGTCCTCGCAGATAGTGCTTCAGATTCGCGATCCACTTCTCTTCGTCTTGTCCTTGCCGGATCCGATCCACCCGTAACTGGCGGACAGCATCTTCTTGCAGCACTTCCTGGTTGGGCACCTTCCGACGAGATCGGGTGGCCATGGCGGAGATCCTTAGCGTAGTTCCTTCCACCGGGGCTGTCAATATTTCCGGCAGCCTGTTCAACGTCACCAAATCGTCCCAACCTTGTTCCTGTACTACCATTCCTGCCTCTCGCTGCAAGGCGGCACTCGCCAGGCTGTCTGCGCTCGCGTTCCACGCGCGCTTCACATGGAGTAAATCATGAGCAGGCCACGTCCCCAATTGGCGTAAGGCTTTCTGCCTCAGCAGGGTCAGCGCGGGAGCTTTACACTCGATCTCCCCTTTCATCTGACGGATCACCAAGTTAGAATCACCACATATCACCAGACGCGTCCGATCCTGATCCTCTAGCAGGTCGAAACAGAGTAACAGGCCACTGTACTCCGCTTCGTTAACCGTCATCCCGAGGCTGCTTTGATCACCGTCCACTCCGGTAGCCTCCAAAGGATCGCGCTAAACACTCCTCCGCCTCGTTTGACCCGGGCCGATCCATCAAAACTAGCCACCAGGAGCACCTCCTCCGGTCCCACCGTGGGCACTGGGGTGTCCACAGATCGCCGCGGTTCTTTGCGAGGGGCGATAGCCGTGAGAGCCTGGTCCACTTCGGAACGTGGTGTGATCGCGGCAGCCAGGGTTCCTAGGATTTCGTCTTCTCCCCGAGTACACTTGGTGATCTCTAGGGTCCACGGGGATAGTAGAGCGGCCCACTGGCCTAACCGTCCCTGCAATCCTGCGGCCCGGAATAACCAGGCCAGCGTGGAATGCCGAGCCAGCACTTGGATGGACCGACCTACCAGCATCGAGTAACCAAGGTCCAGCATACGCAGGAGGGCTAACACCTCCTTCCCCACGATCCCGTAGTTTAATTCGTTCTGCTTCAATGTACGACTCGTGAACATCACTGGTAGGTATAAACCATCATGATCCTGCACCAGCGAGGCTGATACTGCCCATTCGCTGGCGTAGACGATCACCACTGGTCGTTTTTCTGTGTCGAAGTGTCGGAGGATGGGAGTCGCCGCGATCTTCTCTTTCAGTTTCGAAAACGCTGCTTCTGCTTCCGTCCATTTAGGATCCGCAGTCGCTTGGTCATCCCGTTGATCCTCCGTAGGTTCCACAGTCGGGCCAATCCTTTCACGTCCGGCTCGATCACGGATGGCGGCGAAGTCTACCTCCCGGAGTTCGTATAGCACTGAAGCATAGACCGCCATATCTTCGATGAACCGCCCGTAATAGTTCAGGCTGCCTAGGAACGATTGCATAGCGCGCAGAGTTCTCGGGAACGGCAGATCCGTCAAGGCGCTCAGATCTTTCGGGTGGGCCTCTAGCCCTTCGTTCGACACGCGATGACCCAAGTAGTCTACCTTCTTCAACCCCCAGAAACTCTTAGTCACGCTAATAGAGATGTTCCACTTATCACACGCTTCCAACAGCGCCTTCACGCGATCGCATAGTAGGTCCCAGGACCCTGCTGTCACCAGGATGTCATCAATGTACGATCGTCGCCCCAACACCGAGGGTTCGCCCTCTTCCTCGGGCTGCCCTTCCTCGAAGAGATCCGTCAGCGCTTTCTGATCCGTCACGGTTGGGATCCGCAGGAACCCGTACAGCGCATTGTCGATCAGCCTCTGGTAAATCGGAGGTGCATTCTTCAGCCCGAAGGGCATACGATTCCATTCGAAAAGGCCGAACGGGGTGATGAACGCCGAGATCGCACGAGCTCGATCCGTCATAGACACCACCCAAAACCCACTAGCCATATCCAGAGAGCAATACCACAGTACCTTGTCCAGATCTTCCAACAAGTCATTAATCAGTGGCATCGGGTAGATCATCAGCTTGGTGAGACCGTTGACTAAACGATAGTCAATGCACAACCGTATGTCCACGCCATTCTTCTTGATGATCACCACAATAGGCGACGCCCATCGGGAAGTCGAATGTCGGATAATCTTCGCCGATAGTAACCCCTTGAGAAGATCCGATACCTTCTCGCGGAATTGGGGTGCGATCTTCCGCACTCGTTGAGCGACTGGGACCGCATCCCCGACATCGATGTCGCATACTGCTCCCACGGCAGCCGGGGGTAGCGCATTGCCCTTCCCGATCAGAAGGTGTCGGTGCGCCCAAATGATATCTCGTAACTTACGAATCTCCTCTTCGGTGTTGTCCGTCAAGTCTCCCACTTGGAGATCCTCGATCCGCACCTCTATCGTAGCTGGCGACACTTCGGGCAGTACTGCCCACTCCCCATCGACTTCTTCTGCCTCCAGGGTACCCCCGTCGTGATGGCACACTTCCGATCCGCCTCCTGACTCAACCCTAGGAGTCTCTGGTTCATGAATTAGCCTCGGATCGTTAGGGGCTTGTTCGGGGGGGTCTTGCGGCATCATGTCAGGCGTCGGTGCAGTCACGTTGGCCCAGCCCTCCTCGGGAGGAGCCTGCATCGTTGCGCTTTGCGTTGGGGACCGAGTCATATCTTTTGTCTGCGATTCGGCCTTACGTCCCGACTCCTGATCTCGAGTTTCATCAGATTGCGCCCCGTCCTCCTCTTGTCCACACGACACCACGTCTTCTTCCATCGTGGCGGCTGGAACCTCTGGTGAATCTTCCATCGTGGCGGCTGGAACCTCTGGTGAATCTGTAACCACAGACTCTCCCTCGGTTGGGCGGTCGGCGTCTCCACAGGTCTCTTCGTGATCCGAGTCTTCCTCCTTCTCCTCGTCCGATACTTCTCCGACGAGCGACATACCACCCCGGGCAGTACACACCGCCACTGCCCGTCCCCTATCACTAGCCGCATCTCCACGTTCGGTGGTGACAGCCGGCTGGGGTCGGGCGAGGATCCGTCGCGGGGTGGTGTATTCTGGCCGGTCGACTGCTGACCCATCTTCCTCGGTAGGCGGTGATGCCGCTGCTGTGGTCGCGGCGTCAGTGGTGGCTTCCCATGCTAGCGTTTGCCACTCCACATACCGGCGCGACCCCACCGATACGAAACCTGGCTGTCGAGGGACATGATCTCCACTCAATTGTAGTCCGACCTGCACATCCCGCTGTAGGGTCAGCTTCTGGTCGCTCAGATTCGTGATATGCAGATAGCGCAGCTTGCCGGGGCCCTTTATCAGGGTGGGCACCCAATTTTGCCCTCTCGTAAGCCACAGCTTCTCGTGATCCGCTTCCCGTAGGCGCAACGGCAGTTCTACGGATCCTGCGACTCCAATCGTGAGGTGTTCTCCTGCACATATCGGACGGGCCTTGTCACTGAAAATTTGTCGCCGTCCGTGAAGCATGACCCGGATCTCGTCAGGCAGACACATGGACCCGTCCCCCAAATCCAGACGGATCCCTGCCGGCACCATGAAATCCATTCCGAGGATCGCTTGATAATCTGGAGGCAGGTCATCCCCTACCCAGACCTCGTACAAGTATACTAAAGATCCTGCCAGTGTGAGCTTGATCTTCGTTCGTCCAGTTGCGACGTACAGCTTCTCTCCGATCCCCAGACATTCTTGACTCTGACTTGTGTCAATATAGCATCCTACCTTACGAGCAAAGGTGGCATCGATAATCGATACCTCGGATCCTGAGTCAAGAAGTACTACGGTTCTCACGTTGTTGATTTTGCTGTTTGCCTTAGCCTGCTTGAAGTGCTTGCCTGGGACATGGTACTTCCAGTACCCACGCGACTCACCCGGCTGCAGTTCCAGCGTCATTTCTGCCTCTGACCGCTGATAGTCATCAACAGGCCGTAGACTTCCAACTTTAGCCGTACGTTTTTCATGAACTTCACATGTATTACCGAATAGATCCGTCCGCAGCTTGCTAACCTGATCCTTCGGCTTCTTCTCCACAAATGCGTAGATGAAAGAGCTAGAACGCTCGTCTCGTACCGGGTTCAACACCGGCGAGCGTCCTAGTTTAACATCTTCTCCGCCGCTTCGGGTAGGAGTCCAGGATGTTTGCTGGGGTCGAACCACTGACGGATCAGGTTGTAAAACTCTTCCATCTGGCACTTTCCATGGTCATGCAGCTGACCACAGCCCCGGCACACGAAGAAACAGCGATCGGAGGGGTGTCCCCGTTTACCACATTTCTGGCAGGTGAGCCGCTTCCAACACCCGAGATCTGAGTGTCGGTGTGATCCGCAATGCGAACAGCGTTGCTGGCCGTCCCTGCTGAAACGCGGCCGGTGTTCTTGTGGCTGGCTATCTCCTGGGGTGTCGCTCGGGCGTCCACCATCCTGTGTTCTGGGTGGGTCCACCGTTGCAGACGCCTGTGGTTGGTCGCTCGCGGCCGCCACGTATGCACGGACGAGCTCCCCGTCGGATCCTGAATCTTCCGGGTCTGATCCATACTCGGAACTGGTCTCCGCGACTTGGATCGCGCGTACAGCTCTCGTCTGCCCTGCTGGTGGCGCTGGCGCGGGCGGTTTGGGTCGGTACTTGCTGGGCATCGTCGACTTCTTCTGTCTAGACTTCGCGCGCTCGCGTGCCCGAAGGACGTCCTCCAGTTGATCCGCATCTGCCAGTCTTAGCAGCGTGAGCTGGTCCGCCAGGTCTGGGTCTCCTAGCGTCTCGATGAAGTGTTCCACATGTTCACGGCGGGCTTTCGAGTCCCCGTCCTTGATCTTCAGGCGCGCACGCATACCAGCGACGTTGAGGCGATGGAGGTATTCTAGTGGTGTCTCCTCCGACCGCTTGCGTGCGTGGTAGTACTGCCACGCTACTGAGACACCCAGTCCACAGTATTGCGTCTGGAAACTCTGGAGTAGGTCACTCCACTTCGTCCGTGTTGACCGACTGAGCTGCCTATACCAGTTCCTTGCTGGGCCTGTGAGCAGATCTGCAAAGGTGAGGCATTTTTCTTCATCTGTAGCTTGGTCTCTTGTGAACGCTGACTTCACCTTGCTGATCCATCCTCTAGCTCGTTCTTCGTCGCGGTCCTTGCCTGTAAATTCCTTCAGGTCTGAGATCGCCGAGATCTTGACGCGTTGGACTGCTGGGGAACCTGTTGGTGCGACCGCTGCTGCGGTTGCCACCGTTCGCCGAGTCGTCCCCATGTCAAGGTCGTCGGGGTCATATTCCCAGAGTTCAGGGTGGTCCTGTGATACTACTGATTCCATGTCGACATCTCGCTCTCCTATCTTCGAGTGGGCGGCTTTCTGCCGTGGGGTTCTCATCTCCGGTCGCTCGCTCAGGAAGCGCGACATAGCGGCCTGGAAGTACGACTCCAGGCTGTTGGCTGGATCCTGGGGTGAAGTTCTCGGAGAGACTCTGCTCGACGTGACCTTCGCGAGCCGAGGCGTCGGGATCTTGACAGTTAGATCGCCAGCAGCACGTGCCTGCAGCATTGCTGCTCCAGACGGTCCTAGAGACATCCGTCGCGATCCTGATGAGCTGTCAGAGCCAGCTTCCGACGTCGCCGAAGCATACTGGGAGGATCCCGTGTGGTATTCGGGCGACTGGGCCTGGGCACTCTTTGGCTCCGCGGGTTTAACTGCCGGCTGCTCATCGTCGAGAGGCTTCAACAGGCTGAAAGGCTTGGGTCGCCTCGCTGTTGGCAACTCTCCTACCATAGGCTTCAACAAGTTGAATAGCGCTGCGGTGGCGATCCTGATCTCGTCGACTTCCAAGTGGAAGAGATCGTCGGCATCGAATGCTCCCGCTGTGAGCCCAGCTTCCTTCAGCAGCCGTAGCAGATCCATCGCCGCGTCCAGTTTGTTCTTTGTAGACAGCGGGGCCTGCACAGGTCCCGTGAGGGCTCCTAGCAGCTTCAGATGCATGGTCCTCATCACCGGGTCCTCACGCAGGAAGTTGTTCAGCTCTGCGTGTAGGTATGCCATCTCCAGCTTAGACTGTGACCAACTGAGTATGGTCTGATCTTCGCTTTCCGCATCTGGTGCTTTGAGTTTCTTCCTTGCGGCCTTCGTCTTCTTCGACACAGCACCTGAGGGCGCGAGGGTGGTGTTGTTGGGAGAAGATCTCCTCGTTTTCACGAGTGGATCTTCCTCCGGCGGATCTTGACTCGCGTCAGGATCCGCGGGGGTCCCCGAAGGGACCTTGGGAGGAAAGCGAGGTTTCTCTTCCAGATCCGTTGCCAGATCTTCCTCTGTTCCGTCGGCAGGGCTCCTCCCGGGGCTCGGCCGATCCGTGGATCTCTTATTCAGCGACGCCGTCGGCGATCCAGTCTCCGTCGGCGTTTCATCTCCCGATCCATTGCTCACTTGCGCATCATCTTGGGAATCACGGTGATATCCCGCGTCGCCAAGAGATCCGGGCACGCGCACCATTGTGGTGGAGCGGATCTCTAGATTTTCTAGGGATCCCGACTCGCACTCACTGCGCCCAGACACCGACTAACGGAGGGGGTACTCCGACGGCCGTGTAGTTGCTGAGTGGTTCACCTTGTGTACCCGTCGGCGGGCTGGTACAGCTCTCTCGTTGACACGAGATGCGCACTTGGTGAGTGGTGGACGTCCTTGTGGGGACTCGAGAGGTTGGTGGATCCGCGCGGGTATTCCTGCGCACGGGATCCGGATGGGGTCGGCCTTGATCTACTTGAGTAGGCCTTGTGGATCCGCAATAGAAATGCGCGATCCGGAGTTGTTCCTTTGCGGGGGTTCCTTGTTCCTTTACGGGGTTGTCCTTGTTCCTTTACGTTGCTTGCCGCTTCCTATAGCGGGGTCTTTGAGGGGGTTGAGAGCTCGAAGGGCGCGCGCTGCCTGGCCAAGCTATCCAGGGGCTGCCACGTATTGCAGGAAGATTACCAAAATACACTTGATCTAAGTATGGGGCCAATAATAATCCCCTATACTGTAGCCAAGTATGTCTTCCAGTGCAAATTCGGTTCTGATTTAAGTGTTAACTGGACCTCTTCCCCCCGAGCGCTCTGAGCCTCCCATTTGGACCACATCTTAATATAACTATAGACTCAGATCCATCTGATCCGGATCCGTTATCCGGATCCTTCTAATATGGATCCGCTCTGGGATCCGTCCCATATCTTACCTTTATGGGACGGTCATCTCGATCTGCCCCGGATTAAGGCCTGCATGTCGCGTAGTCAGGATCCATCCATCTGGGAGCTTCGCGCCAACGGCCGATCGGGCCCTCTAATTTCCACACTGCAATACCACAGGTCCATCACGGCGTCATCCCCGCAGTGGAGCAGGAAATGCTCGACGTGGCTTGCAGCTTGAGGACCGCCGGCTTCATACTGGATTTTCGCAGCTCGCGCGTACCCGTTCAGCCTCAGGAGGAAGTCGCAAATGTGCTCGTTCTCCTTTCGCCGAGCTGAGAAGTAGCGCGTCTGGGCTGTCTGGTCGTACTGCGAACAGTAATAATCCAAGAAAGCCGAGCTGAGCGGACCCCACTTCAGCTGAGTCTTCTTCGGGAGCTGTCGGAACCAGCTCTTGGCCGCCTTCCCGAGACTGAGCGAGAACAGTTCGCACCACGAGTCGTTGGGCATGCGAGTGCCCTTCATCTCGTAGATCAACCACTTCAACCACTGTAGCGAATCTTCGGACCGGTTGCGCTTCCCATCGAACACCGCGATCTTGTCCAGGGGTGCGTGAGTACGCACTTCGAGGACGTTCGAGCGGCTCCTATATTGGTCCTCCAGACTCAGCTGTTGGATGCAGTGCTTTGGGGACTCGTACGGGTCGGCTTTGGCTTCCCACGCGTCACATTCATCGTCGGACTCGGCTGCACCAGCTGAGTCGCGGGACTCGTCGAATCGGGTCGACCCTCGGGGTGGCGTCTGCATGTCGGTATCCCTAATATATGGAGTACTCCCAGAGGCGCGAGGCGCTTCTCGGCCGCGGTTGACGTCTGGGGGTTTCGGCAGCGGGATTCGACTCGGGTCGACTGCCATGACTGCGGACTCGGCTACTGGTACTGGGAGCTCGGCTGTCGCGCCCGCTGAGTTCGTGGACTCGGCTAAGCGCGGTACCCGTGGTCTGGGGACGTCGGGTATGCGCTCGAGCCCGAATGCAGTGCTCAGTTTCATCTTCCACTGCATGACTTCGTTCCCTGCGGCCTTGAGCGTCCATTTCTTCTGCTCCAGTCGAGTGGACCGACCCATGCAATGGAAGCCCATCGCTCGGAGGAGGGTCGACGTCTCGTAGACCAAGTACTGGCCACTTAGCTTGCGCCATCAGCTTTGGTTCGAACGTCGACAACCATCCGCCAGTCGACCTCATGTTCTCGCCCAGTTTGGTCAGTACCTTGTTAGCACTCGGCGTGTCCGTATTCCTCGTAGTGCGAGGGATTCGCGGTGGACGCTGGCTCGGGACCACATCTTGTTCATCGTCGTCAGCATCTTCGCCGAACTCGGCTACGAGACTGCGCTCCACTGGGTGCGGGGTTCCCTCTTGGTCACTTGGAGTGACATTTCTTCCGCATCTTCCCCTTCATTCATCTCAGACAAGGACTCCTCCTCTTCGTCGCTCTCGTCCTCCTTTTTTCACCTTCATCTTCACTCGCATGGCCTTGGTCGTTGACGTCTTCAAACGGGATTCTCGGCGTGTCGCCCGGCGTCACGATTGCCACCGCCACACTCGCCGAGTCCGCTTCCGACGGAGTCGGGCCCCTGGCTCTCCCAGCCGGGCTGGCACTCCTCGAGGACGATCCCTTGGCCATCTTCTCTCTCTTCTCTCTCTCTCTCTTCTTGCTCGTAACTTGGACTTGGTTAGTTGGCACCGCCAAATACAAGCGCACCCCTGTTCCCGGGTTGCGGCACCCGTTGCGGTATTGCAAAACACACAAATCGTCAAATGTGGGTCCTAACAACAAACCAACACCAATAGCCGAGCTAGTCGGCTGAGTTGGCCTGCGTGGGGTCTCTTTCGGTCCCCAACGGTCCGGCCCAGCCGGGACAGTAGGTGTCTTGTCTTCGCCGAGTTCCAACCAACCGGTTCAACTCTCCAGAGACTCGCCTGAGTCGGGCAGTCTCCGTTCACAAATCCCGTGCCGTCTACCAAAGGATGGAACAGTCACGGGCCGCCGAGTGCAAAGGCAGCTCAGCTGAAAGGTTACGGTGCCCTGGGACTTATAGGCCCACCGGCTCGCCGAGTTCGGCGAGACTTTCTCTTCGCGCTTAGCGAGACGGCCCCTCCCGGGCCTACGTTATCTCTTGGCGCTACCTGTTGGTACCGCATTTCGCATGTAGAGAGCTACAACGGCTTAACAGATACACCTTCAAATTGACCAATCAACGACGTAATAGAAAAGTGCACGAGATCGCATGTTGAGCGATACACCCGTAATATGGGTATTTTACACATTTTTTTTATTAGCGTGAGAGCCTTTCAAGTGCATGGCTGAGGATACCGCTCCGCAGCTCGGCGAGTGCAGCGGCCAGCTGCGTGCGTCGAGACCTACGACTGCATCGACACGCCCACGGAGGAGAGGCTGATGTTCTGAAGCATAACTGCGTGCAGGGGGCCAACATGACGGCTACGGAGCCCGCCCTCATCTGCCACACGTACATGTCGTGCATCGCCCAGATTGTGGCCGCCGGCAAACAGCTCGCGGGCGTCAACCGCTTCTGCACGGCCATCTGCCCGCAGGAGATCCTCGGCACGGTGACCTAGCGCAACGCCGCAAGCGTCGGCATTGCCGTCTCGTAAGCTTACTCGCTATCGGCCTCATCCGCCGGTCCAACTCGTCTTCGAGCTACCGGCAGTCTACTGTATCCCCAAAATATGGTCACCTGTCCCAATTTATGGGTTCACATTGTTTTTAAGATGAGTGCACCAATTAACCTAAACCTATGACATGGGGTGTGTTCCTCTACAAGCGAAATGCGACCCTACAAGCTATGCCTCTCAGGTACCAACCGCAGACATACCCCGGCCCTATGCAGGGACTTACCGAAGAAATGTACACGTGTCTTGGACTAGAAAAAGTCTGCTCTGTTTGTTTGTTATATCTTTCGGGCGCCCTGAAGGGGCGCCTCTACTGTTCCTGAGTTCCTATACAAATACCTAATGAAATAGAGTGGTTTCGGATCTCGGCCGACCCTTCGCCGAGTTCGGCGACTTTTCGGGCTCAGTTGATCCTGATACTGCGTTTATCCGGACCCCGAACTCGGCTGGTCTGGATGCTGAGCTATCCGGATGGTACTATGTACCCTCCAGCCGAGTTGCCACCGTAGGCCTGTTATCCTAAGCCGACTTGGTACAGTGTGCCACTCGGCGAGATAGTACTTTGACCGCTCTGAAGCTGAGTCACTAGACCGCTCTGAAGCTGAGACAGTAGACCGCTCTCATTCTGAGACAGTTTGGTCGCTCCCATTCTGAAACAGTCTAGTGTCCCCGATGTTCGGTGTCTTGCCACATGAGTCACCGAACCTTCATGTTTACCGCACCACAATCTCGCCGATTATTGGGGGCTGCCTCGATTCGACTCATTCCATGATACTCAGCGAGGCATTGCCTTCAATAATCAAGAACAACCGTCTTTGCCCCAACGTGCTTGCGTACTGATGAAATGGAAACGGATGACCTCCTCGTGCGGCGCAGCAAGAGGATGAACATAGCGTGTATACGTCTGAGTGATTGTTGAGCTCTAAAGCAGACTGATGAGCCGCCAAGCAAACAAGACCAACATCCGTGAACACAGCGCCTTCTGATAATTGGAGTACCTTCACGCAACATATGTACTTCGCACTTAGCTGAGGTGGACGGCACAGGCAACACGCAGGTAATTTATTAACCCTTTCGCGGTAGTAGGGCACATTTTTCTTAACTGTGTCGGGCATTAAATCGTGTTCCACAATTCGTGAAGATTTTGTACCTCTACCTTCGTAACTGCATGGTTCTTATATATATAAATTACCAGGTTATAGGATGCTCCAAAATCAGACGTCCACTGGAATCCACTCCTAAGAGCATCTCCACCGGGGTTTGAATAAATCTAAGCGTAAATGATTTTGTGATTGAAAATATTAGATCGTGCAGTGCAGCTTTGCTTTTACGCATACAGATACCACCCACTAAGTTGTACACACAGTCAGTCTATACACCCTCAAAATCGGTTATGAAGCCTTATCGCTTTTAGGAGGAAAAATCCAGTTTTCCCGCCCAGAGGGATCTTTCGCAATTCAAACACAGCCCTGCAAGACCCCCCCCCCCCCGCAGCCCGCCATGACCTGCACAACGAAGCAAACGAAGGGCAAGTGGCTCACGATCGCGCAAAAATGGCAAGTTATCGAGGAGCATGGACGCTCGCAGCCGTCACGATCGCTCGCCGATCTGGCACGCTGGTCACAGGCCAAGTTCAAGCTGTCGCAGCCGCCGTCTCGAGCTACCATCGCGAATATTCTGCGCAGCGCCACTACATGTACTGTCAAGTCAAAACTGGAGGCAGCCTGCACGCCCAAAGGCTGCTCCCTCACGCTGCGCTGCCCAGAGCTCGAGGAATTTGAATGTACGTAAACTTCAACGTCACCATCTGTAATACCGTATTCTGAACACATATAGTATACTGTAGGAACTAAAAGAGTACTACAGTAGCGCTCTTCGCGCGCGAGGTCTCTCAGCCTTCTGCACACAATACTTCCTTAACTCTTTCGTTTTAATCTGCACACAATAGCTACTATCCCAACGCGTCGCCCTGCAGCCGTCACCGCACTGTCGTGTAGGAACACGCCAGATTTTGTATAGGCTAGTACTCCCACCCACAACGTACACCTTGTCCGCTAGGACTCGGTGAAAGATCGGGCGAGAATAAGACCTGAAGGCCTTGACTCGATCCCTGCACCGGGTTGGTAAGTAACCCTGTGAGTTGTGATTTGTCGGTAGGGCAACCAGTTGGGGTTTCCAGCAGCACCAGCCACGAGCACAGGCTGGTATGCTATCACACACTTCTTGTAACCTCGTCGGCCCTCAGTTAGGAAGGGTCCAGGACTTTTCAGCCGGTGAACGAGGCGCCGGAGTATAACTCCGACTGGGGTAAACGACTCGGGGCTCCCAGGCACTCCGACGTCGGACGAGCAGTTCTCGTCCTAATAATCCAAATACAGCTACACACGTCCTTCTCTTGGCGCTGCCGGGTGGATAAACGCTTGGCTATCCTAACCTTCGCGTCCACCGGCAGGCATAATCCTAGCGACCAAGCGGGACCAGACACTACGTAGACTTACTCTGCGTAGCCGGACTTGACTCTTGTGAGATCGGGAGGAAAAGCTGCTCTGTTGGTTGCGCTCGAAGGCGCTTATCTGTCTATCTACTATTTTCTATACTCCTATACAACTATCTAGTGTAAACGCTACAGTTATGAAACCACCGAGATCTCGCGACTGTTCACCGAGGGCTCAAGGGGTCGTTACTGGATATCTTTCCGGATACAGTGGTAGTGTGTGCCACACCACCTCGCTCCAATGCCCTCGTCACTCAGCTGCGGGATTCTCTTAGCCAATCAGCGCCACGCCACACATTCTGTCCCCGCTCCCAGACTCGTCTCGTCAATCCAGAAAGCGGCAACGCCGGCGACATCGGCGGCGACGGCGCCTGCGTTTCCCGACACCACAACTGCCCCCACTGCGACGCAAGCCACAGCCTTGGTGAGCATCGTAGTGCGTGTCGGCTGCTGCATGTCCAAGCCCTCCAGCACCATCCTGGTCGCACGAGCTCTCGCTCGACGCATGGGAATCGCGAACGCCCACGATCCAGAGGTACGTTGCTGCCCCGGCTTCCTGCGTCTGCCGGATCTTGACGCAACTTGTTGTGTGGCTGGTACGGACTGCTCTTGATGCGCTGCTGCTGCTTGCAGAACTCGGCAGGACCCTCGGTGGAACCTCCGGCTGCTGCTGTGCCAGTCGACCCCGGTCCAAGCTTCGCCTGCTTCAGCACCAGCTCCCACGACGTCGCGCGCCTCCGAGGCTATGCAGCATGCGCATGGTTCGACGTCAGGTGCTCCGGCACCACATGTCCAGTCTTCGTCGTCGGTACGTCACTTGTCTTCATCATGTCACCTTGCACATCTTGGTCAGCTTACCGAATTCTTGCACTTCTTGCATGCAGCCTCCAGCACGGCTTCCAGCTCCGCGGCTGTCCGACATTGAGGGCACCGTACTTCATGGGCTGCTGATGGGTGCTGCGGACGAGTCTACGGAGAGGCTCTGCGCTGTCTTCGGTTCGCGCCTCACTGAAGCCATCCGATGTCTCGTCCAAGTGATGATCGACCCGCCTCGCTGCCAAGACCACACTCGCGATCGTCGCATTGCCGAGGCACGGTCCATCCCTGAGCTTGTTGCTGCAGTGCAAGAGCCGGGTGAAGACCCACGAGACCTCGCTGAAGAACTTGGTCAGCTCCAGGCACGTCTCGCTGCCGAACAAGCGGCTCGCACTGCTGCAGAGCGGTCTGCATTCGACTCGAGGGCGGAGCTCAAAAAGAAGGATCGGTGGTTGGTCGGCATGGCTGCCGAGAACGCCGAGCTTCAGAAAAGGATCCAAGCGTCGGAAGACCAGCGCATCACCAGGTTGCCGCCCAGCAAGGTGCCGTGGAGGCTCATGATGAGATCCTTGCCAAGGCTACCGCGCGCTCGAAGCAAGCCGATGAGTTGTTGGAGTCTCAAGCCAAGAAGATCAAGCGCGATTGGCAGTTCTACAAGAAGAATTTGGCCTTGTTCGCGGACCGTGTGGCGCGACTACACCGCTACCTCGCGGCGAATGGCACCGAGGCTGCAGATCGCGCCCAACGTCACTTGATCGAGTCCATGAAGTTCACGATGAGCAAGACTCTCGAAGCTTACCGCTATCTCCGAAAGTTCGTTTACGACCGTCGTCTGGATCCTGACACCCTGATGCTTCTCGCGGAGGGTGCGTACAACTGCATGGTGGCCGTCTTCGATCTGTCACTGATATCCATGAATGTTCGGTGTGCTTGTGTTCACAGGTGGGTGCATTGGCGAGCTGGACGTCGGGCTTCTGGGCCTTGACCAAGACGCCGGGGACATCGTGAAAGAGGCTATCCAAGAATTGGACCCCTCGAAGTCTGCAAAAGCTCAGGCTACAGAGCTCGCTCAGCTCGTGCATCGCATTCGAGACGGCCCCATCCTGGCGGAACCTACGGCCGGTACCACAAACCAAGCTTCGGCGACCAGTGCACCGGTTGCGGGCACTGATGAAGGCGGCGAGGGTGAAGTTGAGGGTCGTACTAACCCGTCGGACTCCTCTGCTGCAACTCCTTCGTCCAGTGCTCTGACGCGTGGATCACCAGTACTCGGTAAGCGCTCTGCTGCAAAGGCCAGAGCTGCAACACCCAAGTCGAAGAGGGCTCGACTGGCCAAGCCAGCGTCCAGATCTAAGGCAACGCCCAAGTCTGGTACTCCATCGAGAGCTCGTTCGGAATCAACTCCACGTTCCAAGTCACCGCCGCGTTCCAAGTCACCGCCACGTTCTAAGTCACCGCCAATTTCCAAGTCCGTATCACGCTCGAAGAGTGTGACGCGTTCGAAGTCTGTGACGCGCTCGAAGTCGGTGACACGCTCGAAGTCGGTGCCACGTGCAGAAGCTGTGTCACGCGCGGCTTCGCCCACTGCTACTCAGCACGGTATCGACATTGGACCTGTGGTCGAAGAGGTGTCGGTGCTTCCTGTCACGGCTGTGGTTCCGGAGCAGGACCCGGCGTCGTTGACATCCCTTGCTGCCGCTAACTCTGCACCGCACTCGCCGGGCTCAGAGTCGTCTACTGCTACGTTGGACTTTGAAACGATGCAATCTTTCGCTTCGGCGTCCGAGCCCATTCCACTCCTTGTTGGTCCAGCTGTGTCTAAACCTGATGACCTTCCGATTCCACCGGAGCCTCAGCGTCGATCTCGGCGTAAGGCAGCGGCAAATTCGCGTGCTGATTCTGCTCGAGTCATCGCTCAGGAAGCTGTGGACGATGACTTCATCTTGGGCTCTGGTTCCCCGACGCCTGGTTCACCGACAAGTCGCTCTACAAGTCCACCCCGACCTAGTCGTGCCGAAGCGTCGACAGAGGAGAAGGAGGCAGACCAACTTACTCCATGCGAGTTGGAGTCGTCGAGCCAGAATGCGAATGATCGTCGCGCAGCGGTTGATCTGCCGGCCAGCAGCGATGTGTGGTCTCGTCAGGGGTCGGCGTCGGCTGCCGCGTGTGTGGTGCTTCCCCACACCGTGATACTGGCGAGTATGGCTGCTTTACCTGGTGCTGTGGCGTGGAGATCCGGCCGAAAAGTGACCTCGGCCGGACCGGGCTGCAAGCGTACTCCGTCGGATTCGCTGACGGAAAGGAAGTTGCCGTTGTGACAAGCTGTCACTCTCATTTACCTCGGTAGAGTGACAGGTAGTGACATTGGCCTCGGCGGGACCTAATAAACACCCGACCGAGGCTAAATACGTCAGACTCAGTGCTATTTACGACCATAACCATAGTCGTACTTAAGTGGAAGCCTCGTTCAGGTGAACGAAGCCTCGTTCGGACGACCGCAGCCTCGTTCGACCCTCGAGGTACCTCTGGCGTAATCACCGTCATTATTGATGAGTGTACAGAGGTCGCCACATCGAGATTCGTTTTATACTAGATATTTGTATGTAGGATTAGGATTAGCTATAGGATGATCTGCAGAGGCTCTCAGAGCCTCTGAATATTCAGTAATAAATCAGCAGTCTTCCCCCCAAGTCTTCAGAGGTTAAGTCCGACTCCGGTAAGTGTTAGCTAGCTTGCTGTAGTGCCTGGATACGCCTGGCTTAGTGGTATGACCGTTGACGGATTAAAGATTAATTAATCAATAGTCCGCCGTGGTCAAGCCAAGAGTTGGCGTGGCCGAGAGGCTAGAGTGGCACTTAGAGTGTCGTTCTGTGTGTGTGTGGGGTGTCTTAGTCCCCTAGAGTATATTTTACTACCGACCGAGGATTACCTCGGTCCCCTTTGTATTAGGCCTAATCCGCCGGTACCCTTCCATCTGAGGGACTGCAAAAGGGTTGCGCGAAAGCGCTATATTGCATTCTAGCCTTCGTTCGTGGCTAGTTAGTGCAGGTTTTGGGTTGACCTAAAACAACTTGGGTACACAGAGGCTTATATCCAACCCGGTGTAAGGGATCGTTCCTGGACCTCAGGTTTTGATTCCAACTTTCGTTGACCTAATTAGGGAGACGTGTGTTGTTGGTGGGACTCGTACCTTACGGTAGCGAGATTTTCAGCGTGTTCCTACACGACAACTGGTGCCGCGACCCGGGATTGGAATAACCTTCTGTGTATTCTGGTTGTTGTAGGTCTCAACCCCTACGAGCAAAAGAGGAGAAGAGAAGAAGAGAAGAGAAGAAGAGAAGAGAAGAAGAGAAGAGAAGAGAAGAAGAAGATGGCGCGAGGAACCAAGTCTGCGGCTCCAACTACGCCGATGAAGTCGAGTGGGTCGCGCTCCGAAGCGCTGGACCACTCCGGAAGCTCGTTCGAGTCTCTGGCGACCGTGGCGATGGACAGAGTCGACGAGCATCAGGCGACCTACGATTCTGCGTTTGAACCCTCGGACGCCATGGAGGAAGACGAAGATGATGACTGGGAAGTCAAAGGCACCGCGAACGAGGCCGCGGAGGAAGCGGTTGTGTCTGCAGGGCGAAGCGGTGGTGTGCGACCGCTCGCCCGAAACCTCGTCGACGAGCTCGACGACGTCGCCAAACCGGAGCCAGCCTTCGGCGAAGACGACGGAGAAGATGGAGCGAAGGACTTCCCGAAGACGGCGGCGGCCACGACGCAGCCGACGGGAATACGTCCACCCCTCAACGGAGACACACCGGCGGCCAACAAGGTGTTGGGCCGGTGTGTGGAGTTGATGAGGACGAAGAGCAACTGGATGAGGCAGTTTTCACCCAAGATGGTTCGTCAGGCGGTGTGGGCGGATCTCGGACAAGCGCTGGCCGCGCCCATTGACTCAACGAGCACCTTGGCGGTAGCTCGAGAGACCGAAGGATTACTCAGAGCGATGGGGTGCGACTCTCAAATGTACCCGTCGACCATGGCGCTTGCCGACTGGAGTCCGACCGAGGCGGCCACTGCTCTCTCGAAGTGGAAGAAGAAGTTGCGAACGGCGTTCGGTGCTACCAACGCAAGCGTGGCCACCCTAGTGTTTGGGACGAAGGCTTACCTCGTCCAAACCGAGGCGGATCCGTCGAAGGTGCCATTGCCACCGACACCCCAGAAGGAGACCAACGACTCCAAAGCTGGAGTGTTCGCTGCGAAGGGCCTGGCGTCACCGTACATGCAAGACTCGCACATGGTGACGCCGAGGTCTGTCGACCGTAGTGACCGACTAGCGAAGGAGAACGAGGCCTCGTTCACTACGCCGAACACTCGCCGAACGACAGTCCGACTTCCCGAGAAGAAGTTCGAGGCCCGAGAGGAGTCGTCGGACAGCGACGAGGATCGTTTTGACCCGGACTACTACGACGGTGACCAGACGGGTGAGTGGGCACGCCAAGTGAGGGAACTGAGTGCAGCGAATGGCCGGAGTAACACACCGAGGCTTGAGATCGCGACGCACCTTCCCCTCGGCAACATCAAACCGTTCCTCGGTACTCGCAACAAGAGCGAGCGGTCGATGCAGTGGCTCCGAAAGTTCATGTACGAGATGAAGGGAACGCACACGCCGACGAACGAATGGTGCATGGCGCTTGAACTCAGCCTCCAAGATGGGGCACTCCATTGGTACCGCCAGCTTCCTCGCAAGACGAAGCGTACGTGGAAGCTGTTGAGTGATGCTTTCATCAAGTATTATTGCTCGAAGTTCACCCAGTCAGCGAAGGCTCGCTACTACTCGGCGAAGCGAGAGGATAAGGAGCACGTCTGCGACTACCTCAACCGCTTGAACGGGTACGCGCGCAACGCTGGCGTGCAATTTGAGAACGGTGGACGTGAGGCGAAGGACCACGTGGATCACTTCCTCGATTCATGTGACGACCGAGGCTTGGAAGAACGACTGTGTCATGCGCGGGTCAAGGACATCCACGACCTCGAAGAAATGATCAACGACATCCTGCGCAGTAGAGAGCGAAAGACGGCGCTCGAACCCTCGGTGAGACGCCACCGAAGCCAAGATGATGACCGGCGACGTGAAAACCGGTCGAACGAAGCTGCGAGAGGCGGTTTCAGCCGTGAACGACGCTACCGAGACGATGGTCGACGCCGAGAACGACGTGACGAATCCCCATACCGGTCGAGGATTACCCTAGTGGAAGCCTTGGCTGACGTCGTCACCGCTTTGAACATCAGAGCCTCGGACACAGATCACGAAGATTCCCAATCTGCTCGCGGATACGGGCGTGATACGACCGAGGCTAGTGGTCTAAACGGCGCGCCGTACGACGCCGACGAGTATTCGGACGCGGAATCGGACTCGAGCGAAGTCTCGGCCGACGATCGTGGACATGTCGATGCGACGAACGACAACGAACGTCGAGCCGCGGCGGCTGGGACCTTCGCTCGACCGGACAATCGTCGTCAGTCAGGTGGAAGCACCCAATTCCAGCGCGAACGAGAGGGACGTCGCCAGTACGGACCGTGTGCGGCATGCAACAGCCCATACCACTCGGTGCACTACTGTAACAGGAGGTGCAAGTTGTGTAAACAAGTACACGATGCCGGCAAGTGCGACGCCCTCCGGGAGCTGACGAGTTTGTTGCGAACGAAGGTCGACAAGAAGGATCTCACCCCAGAGCTGCAGAGCCTGGTGTTCGGGAGCCATTTAAACTAGGCAGCCCGCCAACTGAAACTGGGTTGGTCCCAATCGGGCTGCCACAGTTAGCTGAGCCTGCTGTCGACGCAGACTATTTGTTTGCGTTCACAGGCAAAAGCAAATGGCCCAACGATCGAACGAACAACGAACGAGTGAACACGATGGAAAATGGAAGTGACAGAGGCGTACGCCTCGGTGAGAATGGAATTGATGAAACAAGTGATGGCGAACACGTACGTGCCCCGACCGAGGCTGTCATCACGAGTATGGCTCAAGTGGAGTCGGTCGACCGAACCCTCGGTCGGGCAATAAAATTACTGCCCGGCGAAAGAATGGGGTGGTGGTCGTCCCAACGATACGACAAGAGGAAGAGAATGCGCGCGCTGGTCAAGGGCGCAGTAGATGACACCCGGATACGGATTCTGCTCGATACAGGAGCGAATGTGAGCGTGATCTCGGCGAGCTTTGCCAAGAGGCTCCGAGTGAGGGAGGTATTCGACCACGGTCGTAGCCTGGAAGTGCGGGGCATCAACCCGGGCACTATGGAAACTCAACGAAGAGCCCTGCTGAAGGTCACCCTCGGGTGGAGACATGCGTACGAGTTTGAGATGTGGATCATGGATCACAGTGCTGGAGTAGACGTGGTCCTAGGCATGGATTTCATGGTACCCGCCGGAATTCGACTAGACTTGTTCCACGGTACGGCTCAGCTTCCGGACGAGGAAATGGTACCCCTTCTGAAATCGAAGGAGTCGGACGAGCCGGTGACATACGGCAGTCACATCGTAGGAGGTCCTACCGAGCTGCTGGCGATCCCAGGCAGGGAATGGAGAGAATTCCGCTTGGCTCGCCGACAACCGTCTCGAACGACCCACGAGACGTGGATTCGTAGGTCAACGAGGCTTGTGCCGACCGTGGTGAAGAGTCAACGAGGCCGGCCGATCTGGGTACGGCTGACTAATGTTACAACGAAGGGAACGAGTTGCTCGGCGCACGAACCTGTCGTGTTATGGGTGCCCAGGGGCGACCTACCTCGGAGAACGGGCTACGTGCGAGTAGGGTCCGACAAATATCGAGAGTGGCAAGTGCTGGCGTACGCGGAGAGCAGGGATGAAACGCTGTTCGGACGCGAGGGCAAGCTCTACCAAGAATGGCTAGCGGCACAACCCTCGGCCGTAGAACGACACGAATATCCGATTCCGCGGGCACTCCTCAGACGACCAACCGAGGCTACGGCGTGCACTGAGACGTCAAACGAGGACGACGATGGCCAACTAGCGACGGCCAACGGTCTGGACCTCGTTGGGACTGTGGACGAAACGAGCGAGTGCCAGCCACCCTCGGTCGATACCGAACCATGTTCGGCGAGAGGTGAAGGACAGGATTCAAGGCCGTCCGAGGACTACGCGACTGAAGAAATCACAGAACGACCCGAATCAGGTAACCCGGATCTCGAAGTCCGAATTGATGACTCCGCACGCCCTCCAGGCGAGTTCGGAGAGATCCTGGTCTCGGTGACCACGGGTGACGATGCCCGTTCTGACCAAGTAGGCGTTTATGCGGTGACCGAGCCCAGGGGTGACCCGGAAGCCGCAGTAACGACTGACCGAACAACCACCAACTCAACCGACAGACATGTCAAGTCCGACGCGGAACGTCTGGAGGCTGTCTACGTCTCGGTCATGGCTGGAGGCAGTCCGGAAACAGTCGCGGATGCGGACTGGGGCACCAACGATACGGCGGAACACCTACCGAACGAGATCGAGTTGACGGACTACGCACACGAGCTCGCGTTCTTGCCAGATCTGACGGAACCGTCATCGACAACTCTGGATTACTCGGGTCCGAATGTCCAGAACACCGACCTGAAGACTGAGCAGCAGGTGCAACTCGTGGCGGTGCTTCAGAAGCACGAAGAGATCATGATTGCGAGCGGCAACGCTCTGCCCCCACCGGCATATGGTGTGGTGTGTGACATCGACGTGCAGGGGCACCCCCCGATCAAGCAAAAAGCTCGGAGGACCCCTCTACGTTTGCTAGGGAAGCTCTACGAGCTGCTGAAGGGTCTACTGACGGCAAGACTGGTCTCGTTCTCGGATAGCCCGTGGGCTTCACCTATCGTTATTGTGCTGAAGAAGAATGGAGTCGACATCCGGTTATGTATTGACTACAAACGAGTGAATGCGATCACTGCAATCATGGAGTATGCAATGCCGCTGGTCGACGATCTATTGACTGAGATGGAGGCATACCTGTGGTTTTGCTCCTTGGATGCGGCGAGCGGGTTCTGGGCGGTGATGATGACTCGCCGAGCCCGCAAGATCTCCGCTTTTGTCTGTGCGCTGGGCCACTTCGAGTGGCTACGCATGCCGTTCGGGCTCAAGAACGCGCCCATGATCTACCAACGAATGATTGACAACGCCCTCTGGGGGTTCGTTCAACCCAAGGGAGGCTGGACTAGCTTCTCGGAGAAGATGCGGATAGCTGAAACGGCCGACGCCGAAGACAGGGCAGGGGTGACCGAGGCCTCGGTCAGCCTGAACGAGGCTCCCCGGACTAAATTCGAAGCCGACCGAGCCCTGTCGACCACCGAAAGCGCTGTGGCAACCCTGGTGAACAGCCCTCTGGCCGATATGTACTCCAGCGGGGAGCCAGACGAATCCTCGTTGGTACCAGTGCTGGATCGGCGTTCGTTTGTAGACAATATCTGCTTCGGCTCCGAGACCTTTGAGGCTTGCTTGGCGACGCTAGACCGTCTGCTAAGTCGTTTTCAGGAGTGTCGGATCAGTGTTAGCTTCTCCAAGAGCCTGTTCGTACAACGAAAGGTTGGCTTCCTGTCCCACGACGTATCGGCAGCGGGTATTGCTCCCGACGCTAAGAAGGCAGCGGCGGTGACCGAGCTCAAGTTCCCCACGTCGAAAAAGGGGGTTCAATCCTTCCTCGGAGCGCTCAACTATTACAGTCGTTTTATCCAAGATTTTGCGGTGTATGGGGCAGCGCTCTACCAGCTCAAGGATGCAGATTTTGAGCTCGGTGGGGACCTTTCCGCGGCCAGGCAGAGCTTTGCCATGCTACAGCAGCGTGTCCGAGACGCTCCGATCCTGCGCCACTTCGACAGGAGCAGGGATGTCCATGTCACCTTGTTCGCGAACGAGTGGGCCCTTAGCTCTACTCTGATGCAAGAACACGAGGGCAAACTACACCCTGTTCGCTTCTGTGGTCGAGTATTGAAGGACGCCGAGATGAACTACCACCCGGCCGAGAAGGAGGTCCTAGCTTTACTGCTAGTATTGAAGGTGTGCTATACCCAACTCGTTGGGAAGACTATCCGAGTCTACACTCGGTTTTCGACGCTCGAGTGGGTGCACAAGTCCAAGACACTCTTCGGTCGGGCCACCCAGTTTGCCGTCTTGCTATCGCCGTGGCACCTGGTGGTCGAACGAGTGAAGGAAAAGGATTGTGCGTTCGCTCAGCTGCTCCAAGCTGGACTGACGAGTTTTGTCGATTTGGACGAGTCGTTGGCCTCGGTGGCCCCTCCATCCAAAGGGTCACCAAACGTTCGTTTGGACCCGCATATGTTATATGCGCGACTACCGACCTCGTACAGTGGCCACGTCCTCTCGTTCGACGGCTCGGCGAAAACGGAGAAGCACGGTGGCTATGGGAGTTGCTCATGGATATTATGGAAGCTTCCGGAATGGACGATAGTGATCGCTGCCAGTGCTTATCTCGAAGCCACTACGGTCAACCTCGCTGAGTACGCCGGCATGAACAACGGCGTCTCGGCAGCGCTCGGTCTAGCCATTACCGACCTTGTCATTGTCGGAGACTCGAGACTCGCCATTCAGCAATCACTAGGGGCGATAGCGTGCCGGAAGGAAACGCTGATGGCGCAACTCAACCACCACCGAGAGCTCGTGGCCAAGCTTCGTTCGGTCAAGTACCTGCATGCAGTACGCGAATTCAATGCAGCAGCAGATTCTCTAGCCAGCGAGACGTTGGAGTCTAAGAGGTCGGCGGTGACGACGTCCGAGGCGAGGATCGCGGAACTGAAGGCTCTGAACCGGATTAACGAAGTCATCTACGAGACCTCGGTGGAAGGAACGACGGAAGAGAAACCCTCGGTGAGCGTCTTGCGAGCGTCTATGACCCGCGAAGAGCCCCGAAGTAAGACTTTTTTCGATTTTGTGCGGACCGAAGACCGAGATTCGGGCCATGTGACGGTTACAACGAGGCATCAGGCAAAGGCGAAGACGAAGCGAGTCCGGTTCGCGAACGAAGTATCGGTCATGGGTCAACACGATGCAGCTCGACTTGCTGAATCCAACGCGGCACCGAACGAGGCTCAGAACGCGCAGGAAGAAACGCTACCGGCCAACGAGGCTTTGACGGCTGCCACGGCGGCTCCGCCTGATGCAGAGGATGTAGACCCGCTGTCAGTGCAGGAAGAGCGCCGGAGAAGAGTCGCAGCCGCACAAGAGGAAGAACTGAGATGGTCCAACCTGAGAGCGGTCCTCCGAGACGAAGATGCTCGCCTGGGCTACAAGGCGGCTCGCGACGCGTGGAAAATGGCTGACCGGTTCGTCCTGAGTGAAGACGGGGTCCTCTATTTCGTGGGAACCAATCGTCGTTCGGACCCGGATGAGCAGCAGGGAGTGTGGATGCGTCTCGTAGTACCCTCAACGATGGTCCAGGAAGTGCTGCAGAGCTGCCACGACTCGTTGGAAGGTATTAATCGCACTTACCACCGAGTGAAGTCGGACTAATATTGGATCGGACTGTACGCGGATGTAGAGAAGCATGTCAGGTCATGCCCGGACTGCAGTTCGAGCAAGAGCCTACCTCAGCTGAGGGGCTATTCCCCAGGAAACGTACTGGCCGAGAGACCGTTCCAGATGGTCTCCATGGACTTTGTGATTCCCTTACCGAAGTCTCGGCGAGGAAACACGGCGCTACTGCTCTTCCAGTGCTCGTTCACCGGATTTGTGATGGGTAAAGCTATGTCGGATACCACTGCACTTGTCGTTGCCCAAGCTTTCGAGGAGTGTGTCTACCGAAGGTTCGGTGCACCCTCGCTGATTCGTCACGACCGAGACCCAAGGTTCATGAGCGAGGTGTTCCAAGCCTTCGCGGAGATGATGCAGTCTCGGTCGCGAGCTACGCTGAGTTACCGACCGCAGGCTAACGGACAGCAAGTACGGTCAGTGAAAACCGTCATGCAATCCGTGCGCGTGTATGCCGAGGACCCCCTACAACAGGACTGGGACGAGATCGCAGAAAAGCTGATCTTCGCTATCAACAACTCGCAGGACGGGACCCGGAAGGAGACCCCGTTTTACCTCGTTCATGGTTGGGACGCACAGTCGACACTCAAGGCGATGTCGTCGTCTCTCAAACGAGGCTCCGGGCGGCAGTCCGATGCTTTAGCATGGCGCCGCGAGGTCAACCGACAGCAGGAGATTGCACTCAGTATGGCCAAAGAGTACCAAGCAACGGAGAAGGCTCGGAGGGCTAAAGAACACAACGAGACACTCGGGCGGCAGGAGAGAGAATCACTACCGAGCCCCTCAGGTGAGGTGGATCCAAACGAGGCCTCACCGAGGTCGCTGTTCGGGCCGGGAAGCCGGGTATGGTTATACATGGAACGAGTGAAACCCGGCCTGACGAAGAAACTTGCACACCGATGGTATGGACCATTCCGTATCAAGAAGAAGGTAGAGGAGTTCGCTTACGAGCTAGAGCTACCGAATCGAAGCGGCTACCGCTTCTACCCGGTCGTACACGTCTCGCGGTTGAAGGCAGTGAGTGAGTTCGGAGAGAGGCCTAAAGTTCGGCTGGCACCCGAGGTAGACGAGGAGTCACGGGTGGACTTCGACGAAGAGCTGCTGCCCGAGGATAGCTGGGAGCCGGACCATCCTTCGGGCGAGTTCGAAGTCGAAGCCATCCTGGACGACCGCACGCCGCTATCAACGAGCACCAACCGAGCGGTTCGAGAATTCAAAGTGAAATGGGTCGGCTACGAGGAGCCAACGTGGGAACCAGCTACCAACTTGTCGTGCGGAGGACTACTCTATGATTACTTGCGTCAGAAACGCAGCGACCGACGACTACAAATGGCTCAGACTGCGGACGAGGAGTAGCGCTTGGTGCTATCGACGAATGAACTGATTGCGAGGGGCACCAGCTTGCAAATACAGACGAAAGAAGTTACTGGGAACACGGTCGCCCGCGGAAGGGATTAAGATGGAGGAAGAGGACCCACCGCTGAGGCGACCGAGGACTGAACTGCCTGCGAGGAGCAATTGGCTCGCAGTAGCAGACGAAAGAAGATACCAAACGGACAATGCATATTTACATGTGAACGAATTAAGATGACAACTCAAGAACGCGAGACTACCCCTCGGTCGGCACACCGGAGGAACCGCAGGATCACGGCGGAGAAGGTAGACCACCGAACGAGGGGTATATCAAGGTCACGGCGGAAGATGCAGCAGAAAAGGAGTTACGGATGGATTAAAGCGATAATGGAGAATTAACGAAGAATGAACTACAACCCTACAAGCTGCCTGCAAAACTAGAGTGTCGGACGATACTGGAGCAGCGAGAGTTGATGTGGGAGAACGGGAATAACTTGCGACCGAGGACAGGAATGCCTAAGGGGTGTCTGCGCCGACGTTCGGCGAGTCCTTCGACTCCTCTTCCGAAGCATCATTGTCACGACCGGCACCAAACTGGGTAACCCATGGAGCGGTCACCCACGACGCAGGAAGAGACGGCTCCACGACCACAGAAGCTGCCACCTCTTCGCTGGTCATTCCGCGTGGCACGAACAGCGACACTGCAGGATTGCAAGCGGCGAACGTCGTGTTGAACGGATGGCTCTCGGGGGCATCAATCCAGCAGTTGCGCCATGGTTGACGAGCGTCCAGCTCGTTCACCTCCGTGACCCAATCCGCTGTCTTGGGAGCCCACTCCACGACCTCGAACGAGTATTGGAGGTAAGTGGGCTCCAGCAGAGTCTCGGTGTAGTATTGACGAGGCTCGCGGTTGTATTCGATACAACCCGTCCATAGCCGCTTCACCATCTGCTGCCGGAGACGGTCAGCTCGGAGGCTCCGACCTCGGGCGTACTCTCGCCAGAGCCGGCGAAGCTGGAGAAGGAGAGGGTAGCGACGGCCGTGCTTCGTCGACAAGTAAGCGAAGTACGCCTCGACGGCAGATACCGAGATCCAGTGGCGGCGCTCCCACAAGGCGAAACCTAAGTCAGCCTTCTCGGTGGCATCGGTGGAAGTACCCTGGAATTGGCGCCAGAGCCGAACGAGGAGAGCTTGGCCGGTGGCCCGAACGGAGATTGTCACGCCATCGGTGAACTGACCGACGCCGAAAGTACACGGTTCGGCAGGGAACTTGACCCTCACCAGTTGCCATGGATGGAGGGGGTTCACCCAGTCAACGAACGAGGCTATGCCAGCCTCCGAACATGGTGACACCGGGTCTTCAGCGGGGATGTCCGGCACGCTAAGGTTCTGAAGCAGGCACCAGCATTCCTGAGCACCTGGGGCCGTGAAGCCCGGCACGAGGAACAGGTTGCCGAGTTCGGACAGCTTCCGAGACCCTTCCGCCACGTCGGACACGCTGGTGACGACGGGCGTGAACCCGGTCTGCACGGTGCCAGGAGCAGCTGAAAGAGTGGCAGTCACTTCGGACCGCGGACGCCCGCGTCGCGGAGCAGCAGACGAACCCTCGGCCGGTGAGGCACCCGATGCGGAAGACGCCGGCGACGACGTGGCAGGTGCGAACGAGGCCTGAGACCCAGTCCCAGCAGAGGGAGACGGGTTTTCGTCTTCGCTCTCCGAGCCGAACATGGCCCGTTCGAGCGTGTCTGGAGACAAGTTGTCGAAGTTCTTTGACGAAGCGGCCGACTGTTGGGGCGGTGTTGCAGGAGGAGATTCGCCACCGCCCGACGCGGCAGATGACCCGCTGGACCCGCTGGACGACTCACCGGAATGCTCGCCATCGTCAGAGCCCGGCGGCGATGGGCTGCCACTACTTGGAGGCGAACCGCCAGCCGGAGAACCAGGCGAACCGCCAGCCGGAGAACCAGGCGAACCGCCAGCGGGAGACCCTGGCGAACCGCCAGCTGGAGACCCTGGTGGACCTTCATCGCTCGGAAAACCACTTCCTTTCGGTGAGCCAGGTTGACCCATGCTGTCATCAGACTGTGTAGTTGGGGGGCCCGAAGCGACAGGCGATGACGGACTAGTCGAAGCCGACGACGACACCTGAGCCGGAGAAGCGTCGCCACCCTCGGTCGACCCACCAGCAGATGGCCCGAGAGAAGCAGAAGACGACGGAGAGGCGACCGAGGGTTGCTGACCCCCAGGAGACCCACCGGCACGCTGTGCAGCAGTGGCCGCAGCCCTCGCCCGCAAGTCGACAGACGCGCGACCAAGCCGTTTGGATGGAGGCAGTTGAGAAGCAGCAGCACCCTCGGTCGATGACCGAGGAGACGAGTCCCGCTTACGCTTCGACGACGATGACCCGGACGAGGGCGATGCCGGAGGACTGGAGCGAGGAACTGCAGGAGTCGGAGAACCCTCGACGGGCGGCTCATCAGGGCTTGATGACTCGTCACCACTCTGTGGAGACCCGACGATGACGTCTGGAGGGTTGAGACCCAGCAGTGTCCAGTCAATCTCGTCAGCCGAGATGCCTGCCGACGCCAGGACGAGAGTGTCCACGTCCAACTCATGCATCGCAGAGTGGCGACGCAAGACCGAGTTCGCACGACGCAAACCGTTGTTCTCGTCTTGGAGAGCTTGGATACGTGCGGGTATGACCCCGGATTGCCCTCAGTCTTGGTCGGCAAGTTGCTGCCGAAGGCGGTCAAGCTGAGCGGTGTGCGCAACGAGGCTTGCTTTCAACCGCTCGCGGTCCGTTATGACCTGTCGACGAGCCGTGGTCGCCTCGGCGTTGGTGTCAACGAGACGCCGTTCGAGCGAAGCAGTCACCTCTCGGTGGGACGCCATGGTAGCTTCCGCCTCAGCCAGCCGTCCGAGAAGCAGCCGCCGCTCCTCTCGAAGCTCATCGAGTCGATCTTGAGCCTGGTGGAGCGCGGTCGACGTCTGGACGCAGAAGATGTCGGACTTCACACGGAGATCCATCTCAACGTGGAGCTTATCCTCTGTGTCCTTCGCCAGAGCCTGAAGCCGGTCCACCTCCTGGCGAAGGGAAACCATCTCTTCAGACTCGGCAACGGGCAGACGCCGAGGAGCCACGGCAGCAGCAGCCACCTCTTCTAGGGTCGTAGCGAGCTCAAGGCGCCGATCCAACACCGGATCGACCCGAGCGGGAGGTGCGCGAGCGACGCTGACGACCAACTCGGCGAGCCGATGGAGCTGGCGGTCTGACGCCGTCAAGACTGGAGCGGGAGGCTCGGTCGCACCCGCTGTAGATGCAGCGACCATGGTTCCAGCAGCCTCGACCCCGACCGACGCCCCGCGAGTTGCCAACGAAGTCGAAGGCGCGGGAGTTGGCGACGGAGGGGAATGGCGGCGCGGAGGAGAAGTCGGAGGCGAGCGATACGGAGAATCGCCCGGTAACTCCGCCGGCGGGGACCCGGGATCCTCGGTCGACTCTGGATATGGACCCAAGAGACTGCCCGGAGGTGCGGGGCGCTCGACCGAGGACTCGGGAGCCGCAGGAGCCGCGTCTCCGGGTCGAGAAGCGGTCGGAGGAGCGTCACCACGCGGACGAGACGTGGCAGTGCCGGTGGGCAAGTGTGGCTGAGGCTGCGTGGCCTCGGCGAGGACGTCCAGGGCGCTCTGAGGGAATGAACAAGGAGATACAAGTCAGCACCAAGACGATCAGGACAAGAACGAGCTGCGCAAGACTGAGCTTACCTCGCCAGTGCAACCCAAGGATCGGAGCGCACGCGCGGTGGCCGAAGCCAGCGACCGAGATTCGGGGCGAGTCGGAGGGCGAGACATTGCGCCGCGCCGTTCGCCAGTGCCAGGTTCACGACGTGGCGGGGGCAGTTGTGGCGTGGAGATCCGGCCGAAAAGTGACCTCGGCCGGACCGGGCTGCAAGCGTACTCCGTCGGATTCGCTGACGGAAAGGATGTTGCCGTTGTGACAAGCTGTCACTCTCATTTACCTCGGTAGAGTGACATGTAGTGACATTGGCCTCGGCGGGACCTAATAAACACCCGACCGAGGCTAAATACGTCAGACTCAGTGCTATTTACGACCATAACCATAGTCGTACTTAAGTGGAAGCCTCGTTCAGGTGAACGAAGCCTCGTTCGGACGACCGCAGCCTCGTTCGACCCTCGAGGTACCTCTGGCGTAATCACCGTCATTATTGATGAGTGTACAGAGGTCGCCACATCGAGATTCGTTTTATACTAGATATTTGTATGTAGGATTAGGATTAGCTATAGGATGATCTGCAGAGGCTCTCAGAGCCTCTGAATATTCAGTAATAAATCAGCAGTCTTCCCCCCAAGTCTTCAGAGGTTAAGTCCGACTCCGGTAAGTGTTAGCTAGCTTGCTGTAGTGCCTGGATACGCCTGGCTTAGTGGTATGACCGTTGACGGATTAAAGATTAATTAATCAATAGTCCGCCGTGGTCAAGCCAAGAGTTGGCGTGGCCGAGAGGCTAGAGTGGCACTTAGAGTGTCGTTCTGTGTGTGTGTGGGGTGTCTTAGTCCCCTAGAGTATATTTTACTACCGACCGAGGATTACCTCGGTTCCCTTTGTATTAGGCCTAATCCGCCGGTACCCTTCCATCTGAGGGGCTGCAAAAGGGTTGCGCGAAAGCGCTATATTGCATTCTAGCCTTCGTTCGTGGCTAGTTAGTGCAGGTTTTGGGTTGACCTAAAACAACTTGGGTACACAGAGGCTTATATCCAACCCGGTGTAAGGGATCGTTCCTGGACCTCAGGTTTTGATTCCAACTTTCGTTGACCTAATTAGGGAGACGTGTGTTGTTGGTGGGACTCGTACCTTACGGTAGCGAGATTTTCAGCGTGTTCCTACACGACAGTGCTCTCGGGAACGCGGTGACCGCTGACCTCCCACCTTCGATCAGAGGCTGGCAGCCTCTCGTGCGTCCAAAGAAGAAGGTCGTCCTCACCATGGCTCCCTTTGTGGAGCCTGGCTTCGAGAAGAAGGGCGCGCAGCTGTGCTGGTACAGGATTCTAAACTTCCGGACGCCCATGCCAATTGGTGGAGATCTCGTTATGAAATGTACTGCAGAAGGTATCGTGGCCTTCGCTGGTTGGGCGGGCTCGCAGCATCCTTGGTAGATCCTAAACCAGAAGCTGCCGGAGATTGCGCTTCTGTTTGACGTTGAACCATTCATGCCGGACGTTCACATCTCCATTCATGGCTCCAAGGAGGCTCGCACCGTCAAACTCTGGCGCCAGACACACGGAAATGCGTTCGAGAAGTCGGAGAGTCCCGACGTTGGCATGGCTCTCTGGGAACGAGGTCACTGGGTCCCGAATGCTGTGGGTGAGGCAGCAATTGCTGCATTAGCTCGGATCCACGGCGAGAACTCGGCGCTTGTCAAGGCTGTCCGCAGGGCTTGGGTCATCTACTACCGAGATCGCAGCCGACGGGCAGACAACTTGCGCAACCGCTTCATGCAGTTCTGGCAGTGAATGGGGACGGTGTTCGTGAAGTTCCGACCGAATACATGTTCGAGCCGACCATGCTAGCGTACACGTTCGAGGTGCTGCCGTGGGTTCCTACCACGGCGGATTGGTGCAAGGAGGTCGGAGCTGTGGACGCGGCTCAGCCTTGGCGGAATTGTTGGGTCGACGCGCCCAGCGAGCACCCGTACAACACTACCTTCGCCCCCTGTAACCCGGATTCCAAGCTGTTTGTGCCTGAAGGTATGACAGAGGCGGAGGTCGGACGTGCTGTCGTCGTGAACCCTGAGCTGGCTGACACCGACATCTCACCCCAATGGACGACGATGATCGGCGCTTGGCACTGAAGAGCCATTGCTGTTGCAGGTGATGCGGCAAGTGGTGTTTCGTCGATGGGTGAAGTGACTTATATTTAGTCCTCGGTATCAGCATCACGTGTTTCTTCGTGTCACCAAGAACGCCCAAGTTTTGACCGTAGCATCGTAGTGTAGTTGGCGTGTCTTGGTTTCGTAATTATCCCATTCTCCACGTGAAGTCGTTCACAAATATCAATCAAATGCAATATGTAGTTGCTGCAGTAGCTGTTTTCGTCTGCATACTCGGGCTGCACTGCCCCAAGTGCAGGTCATTGTTCATGGTGGCATGGCGAACTCCCGACAGGAATTCAGACCACTATCGTGCCGCAGTAGCCATTTTCGTCTGCGATCTCGGGCTGCGTTGCCCCGAGTGCAGTTCGTTCTTAATGATGATCTTGATCTAGTCCTCGTCAGCGACTTGGACCATCTGGAGTCGATGCTCGCGCTTTTTTCGCTGCAAGTAATCGTACAGCATTCCACCACAGGACAAATTAGAGATCGGCTCCCACGTTGGCTCGTTCTGATCAGCCCACTTGATCTTGAATTCTCGGATGGAGCGTCCAGTTCTCGTCGACATCGGCATTCTATCGTCCAGGATTTCCAAAACCTCGCTCTCCCCAGCCAAACTATCCGGCTCCCAGCTATCTTCGGGTAAGAGCTCCTCGTCCAAGTTGAAACGTGAATCTTCGGTCACGTCAGGCGCCAATCGAGTTCTCGGTCTGTCTCCAAACTCACTCACTGCTTTCAGGCGCGAAACGTGCACGATGGGATAGAAACGGCATCCGCTGCGGTAGGGTAATTCCAGCTCGTAAGCATACTCCTCGACCTTTCGTTTGACTCGGAACGGCCCGTGCCATCGATGAGCAAGTCTCTTCGTCAAGTCGGGCTTCATTCGCTCCATGTAGAGCCACACACGGCTTCCGGGTTCGAACAGAGACCTCGTTGCAGATTCGGATTCGTCATTCGCGGTGCTCTCGTGGGTGGCGGATGTCGCTCCATCAGGGGTACAGTAGCTCGCTCTCGACGACTTAAGGCTTCGTTGTGTTCTCTAGATCTTCGAGCTTTCTCGGTTGCTTGATACTGTTTGGCCATCTCGAGCGCGATCTCCTGCTGGCGGTTGACTTCTCGGCGTCACGTGAGCGCGTCGGACTGTTTTCCCGTTCCACGTCGTAAGGAAGTCGTCATTGCTTGTAGTCTCGAGTGCGCATCCCATCCATGCACGAGGTAGAACGGAGTTTCCTTCCGCGTCGTGTCTAAGGACGTGTTGATTGCAAACACCAGTCGCTCGACGATCTCGTCCCAGTCCTGCTGCAACGGGTCTTCCACATACACCTTGATCGACTGCATCACCGTCTTCACCGACCTCTCCTGCTGTCCATTTGCTTGTGGTCTGTAGCTCAGCGTCGCCCTTGACCTGGACTGCATCATCTCCGTGAACGCTTGGAAAACCTCGCTCATAAAGCGAGGATCGCGGTCGTGACGGATGAGTGAAGGTGCACCGAAGCGTCGATATATACACTCTTCGAAGGCTTGTGCGACCGTGAGAGCCGTCGTGTCTGACATAGCTTTTGCGATGACAAACCCCGTGAACGAGCATTGGAACAGCAATAAGGCGGTGTTGCCACGACGAGACTTCGGCAAGGGTATGACAAAGTCCATTGAGACGATTTGGAATGGTCGCTCGGCCAAGACGTTGCCAGGTGAGTATCCGAAGTTGTGGTCGACTCTTGCTGGAACTGCAGTCTGGACACGACTTCACATGTTTTTCGACGTCTGCATATAGACCCAGCCAGTAGTAGTCGAGCTTCACTCTCTGATACGTTCGCACCACACCTTGGTGCCCACCTTCGAGAGAGTCATGGCAGTTCTGGAGCACTTCTTGAATCATCGTTGTGGGCACCACTAGCCGCAAATGGGTCTAAGCCCGTTGTCCGTCACCACCATGTCGGCGAAATCCCATGTAGTACAGCAATCCATCGTCCGTGAGCACGAACTTATCGGCCAGCTTCCATGCGTCCCGCGCAGCTCGGTAGCCTAGAGTTGACTCCTCGCCTCGCAGAACGGCTTTTAGGTTCGACCATCGTAGCTCTTCATCTTGACCTTGGCAGATACGTCGTCTTCGTTCTTCTTGTACTGCGACTGGGTCGATGTCGTTGCTACTTGGTGTCGGAAGCTGCGTCGGGCGGCGGCGTGATTTACGTCTTGAACTTCTGGTGGGTGCCCCTGTCGATTCGGTCGACGGGTTGGCATCCGTGGGAGGCTCGGTTGAGACTTCATCAGCGAATCTGACTCGTTTTCGCGTGCCTTGCTCTGCCTTCGTGTTACCACCGAGACTTCCCCTCGTTCTGGGCGACCGAAATCCACGAATGTCTTGCGCTCTGACATAACTTCAGCATCCAAAGTTTGGACGAAATTTCCTGTGGTTTGATTCAGCTCGTCGGTGTCGCCGGTAGGGACTTCATAGATCACCTCTGGTATCCTATTCAGGCTTTAGAGTTCGGTCTTCCGGTCCGTACTGAGGACAACTTTCGACACCCTCGTCTCCAAAGTTTCACCGACCAGTGAGTCTGCTGCGGAGTTGTATTCTCTCACCACATGAATGTGGCGAAGTGGTTCCGCGAAATTTGCAGATCGCGGTAGTCCTCTTGCACACGGCGCCCGAACTGCCGACTAACGGAGGGGGTACTCCGATCTTCCGTGAAGTGTGTTGATCCTCACCTTGTGTACCCGTCGGTGGGCTGGATCGCTCTTCGGTGATCTCGGAAGACGCGCTTGTGTCGAGTCTTGAACTGTCTGACAGACAGCGGGAACGTGGGGGCAGCAGCGGGGATACTTCTACTCGCTGCGCCGGTGTAGGGTCGAGTCGTCGATCTTGGGTTGTCGAGATCGAGACTCGCAGGCCAGTGTTGATCTGGGCCTGGGGTTGCCTTGGGGGTCGGTACGTGACCTTCCTTTGCCTTTCCTTGCTTGCCGCTTCCTTTAGCGGTGGGTCGTAATGAGGGTTGACGGACGCTGGGCCAAGCTATCCTGGCGTCCGGGGTGATCCGATCTTGGAGGGGTTCGTCGACTTGCGAAGCGTCGGGTGGGCCAAAGTATATCCCGTGCCCGGTAGCGCGAAGGCGAAGACCACTTGTGAAGAAGGAAGGAAATTCAACTCTGTTTAATTTGTTAGCCTTTGCCCTCCAACCTGCTTTACCTTCTCCTGTGCTCCTTGCGTCCACCGACTGCTCTCCGTGTCTTGGCGAGTTCTCATTGGCTCCCTTGGTCGTCTGCCGCCTAACCGACTCTCTGCCGGATGCTTACGTCGCACGTGGAGCCAAGATTCAGAGCCTATCTTCAAGATCGGCGTCATCCCCGTCAAGATCGATGTCGTCGATTTACACCGAATATGCCGGGGACCGGACTGCTGACACTTGGGTATTGCTCCTCCGGTCTTGGCATCTCTGTGGGAGGGCCTTGACACCCCTTGCGAGGTGTTGCGCTCCTTGATCGGAGTGACAGGCCGAAAATTCTTGATCTTGCTCCACCACAGTCGTCCCCTACACGAGCGAACACCGCACAACGGCATTCGACTCGCTGCATAATTCAGCATCCACCTTCTTCTCCATTGGGTTCGCGATGCACACGACACATGTCCACGTCGCAGTTGTCCTCCTTGGCGTGACCTTCGCAATGATCCGCCGATTTCATCGATCCGCACCATCATCTCTCTTGGATCGATCTCGCACATGCATATACACCTCCAATCTTCCTGACGTGCAGCCACCCTGCACATCTTCTCCACCACCCCTCGCGAAGCGACCAATTCACCCGCGATCCTTACTTGCAGCCATCCTGCAAGCCCGTCACCCCGTCCGCTCGCGGAGCGACCAACTCACCCGCGATTTTCGCCACTAGTGCTCTTCGTGGGACTGCATAACACCGAACCGGTGTCGATTGACTTGCTCCCGTAAGTAGTCATGCAGCAATGCTCCACAATTGAGATCGACCTCGTCAACCCAACTGGGCACGTCGTACCCCTTCCAGTGCACCAAGAATTCTCGTAGCGTACGTCCATAGCGTGTTCGTCGCCCAGATCGCATATCCACGATGCGCTCCACCTCATACTCGTCCTCGGCCAGATCCACGCCCTAGCTATCCTCAGGGAGGAGAGCTTCGTCAAAATCAAATCGATCTTGATCTGGAGTCAGGAGTTGGACGCTTGGGCGATCGGGGAAGTTGCGTACCGGCTTCAGCTTGGAGACATGCACGATAGGGAATAAGCGGTATTCCGTGCCGGCGATCTCCAGACGCGCTGCGTGGGCGCCAACCACCTCTGCCACTCTAAATGGGCCATGCCACATGTGCGCCAGTTTGCGTGCATAGCCTTCCTTGACCCTGTCTAGGTATAGCCACACCTGCATTCCGACTTCGATCTTGCGAGACTGTACCTCTTCGTTATGTTGATCTGCCCGATTCTGAATCGCTTCGCGCAATCTTCCGTTGACTTGTTCTCGAGCTTGCTGGTAATGCCTCTGTATGTGGTATCTCCATCTTCGTGATTCGCAGTCGCGTCGGCGCGTCGATCCAAGGGGAACCATCGCTTCCAAAGTGCTACGTGGGTCCCACCCGTGTACCAAGTAGAAAGGTGTGTCTCCGCGCACTCGATCTTGGGCTGTATTGAGTGCGAACGTTAATCGTTCCGCGTACTCATCCCAATCTCGCTGGTTGACGTCAGAGACATACATCTTCAAGGCTCGAGTCAAAGTCTGCACCATCCGTTCCGCTGTACCATTAGCCTGTGGCCGATAAGCCATCGTCGCACGTTGTTTCTGACCGACGATATTGTTGAACGATCTGAAGAAATCCGACATGAACCCAGGTTCTCGATCGTGCCTGATTGCCTCACTCGCGCCAAATCGACGAAACACGCATTCCTCGTAGTTCTCCGCAATAGTCTGGGCGGTTCGAGACGCACTGGCCTTTGCAATTGCATATCCAGTGAAGAGGTCGACCCAGATCAGCAACTCCGTGTTGCCCTTGTATGACTTGGGCAATGATGGGATGTGGTCCATAGCAATGATCTGGAACGGATAAGTAGCCTGGAGATTCCCAGGCGACTCTCCATCCATGGTCGGCCTTCCCTTTCCTGTCTCGCAGTCCACACAGCGGCCGACATAGCGCTGCACACTTTGATACAGACCGCGCCAGTGAAAATGGGCTCGGAGTCGCTGGAATGTCCTTCCGATGCCTTGGTGTCCACCTTCCAGGCTCGCATGATAGTGGTGCAGAAAATCACGTTGCAGAGTCTCTGGAATCACAAGTCGTGTCATCAGATCGCGATCTTCATTGGTCTGTTTCGACGGTGGACAGTAAAACAGCAATCCGGCGTCATCCACCTCGTAATCTTCGGCGATCTTGGCACACGACTTGGCTTCTGCCGAGGTAAGATCTTGCACGTCCCCAAGGAGGTACTTTTTTAGATCGACGATCCACTTCTCTTCGTTCTGGGCTCGACCAATTCGCTCCATTCGCAGGCGTTGCACGAGTGTCTCTTGTAGTGCTTCTGGGTTCAACCGCCGCCGTTGTCTCGTTATCGCTGAGATCTTGACCACCGATGCACGCGTGCGTGGTACCAGCAACTCATCTAGTCGATTGAGAGTCGCCAGATCGTCTCGCTCAGCGCCTGACAGAACCACCGCCCCGTCCTCTCGTTGCAATGCTGCACCTGCTAGTCGGTCTGCGCTCTGGTTTCAGTCTCTTTTCACGTGGAGAAATGCATGATTTGGCCAAGATCGCAGCCGTTCCATGGCTTTCTGGCGCAGCAGCTTCAAACTCGGGGCCTTACATTCGATCTCCCCGCGCATCTGCCGGATCACCAGATTTGAGTCTCCACAGAGAATGAGCCGCCCCCTATCTAAATCAGACAGGAGATCGAAACAGAGCAGCAACCCGTGATACTCCGCTTCGTTTACCGTGAGATCGGTCTTGTACTTTGAAGCGGCCGAGATCACCGTCCATTCTGGCAAACTCCAAACGACCGCACTGAACGCGCCCCCACTGCGCTTGACACGTGCCGACCCATCGAAACTCACCACTAACAGCTTTTCGTCGAGTTCCACCGTAGGAGGCAGCATGGTGATCGCCTGTCGGGGTTGCTTCCTGGGCGCGATCGATGTCAGGATCGCATCGACTTCTTCTCGAGGCGTAATGCTCGCAGCCATCACTCCTAAGATCTCGTCTTCACCCTTGGTGCATTTCACGATCTCCAGTGTCCATCCCGAGAGTAATGCTGCCCATCTACCCAGCCGACCTTGCAGCCCAGAGGAGTTCACTAACCACGCTAAGGTCGAGTGACGTGTCAGCACTTTGATCGACCTTGTCACGAGCTGCGTGTAGCAGACATCCAGTACCCTTAGTAGGGCCAGTACCTCTTTGTCCACAACGCCATAGTTGATCTCATTCGGCTTGAGCGTGCGACTGGTAAATGTCACTGGCTGGTATATTCCATCGTGATCTTGCATCAGCGCTGCTGAGATTGCCCACTTGCTGGCATACACCACCACCACCGGTCTTCGATCTGGATCAAAATGCCGGAGAATCGGCGCTCTCACGAGCTTATCCTTCAAAACCGTAAATGCTGTCATCGCTCGGGACCATTTGTCTTCACAACCAGGCTGACTGTCGTCGTCCCCAGTCAGATTTACATCGGGATTGATCTTAGACCTTCTGGTCGCCTCGAAAAAATCCGCCTCTCGGAGTTCATACAGGATCGAGGCGTAGATCGCGAAATCCTCGATGAATCTGCTGTAGTAATTGAGGCTGCCCAAGAAGGATTGCATGGATCTCAAGGAGGTCGGGAACGGTAGATTAACCAGGGACGCCAAGTCCTTGGGCTGCGCTTCCATACCGTCTCCAGACACCCGGTGTCCCAGGTAGTCGACCTTCTTCATGCCCCAGAAGGATTTGACCACACTGATGGACAAATTCCACTCATCACATGCGTCCAGCAGCTTGTCCACCTTCTCGCACAGATTCTCCCACGATCCAGCCGTGACCAGTATGTCATCGATATAAGATCGACGACCCAAGACAGAAGTACGCTTTTCCGTCTCTGGTTCACCTTCCTTGAATACATCGACCGGACTCCGTTCGTTCTTGGCCTGTTGATCTTGCTTGTTTGTGATCCTCATGAAGCCATACAGTGCGTTGTCAATAAGTCGCTGGTATATCTGCGGCGCGTTCTTCAAACCGAAGGGCATCCGATTCCACTCAAAACGTCCGAAAGGCGTGATGAATGCCGAGATCATACGGGCTCGATCCGTCATTGAGACGACCCAGAATCCACTGGCCATGTCCAGCGAGCAGTACCAGAGCACCTTGTCGAGATCGTCGAGAAGATCGTTGATCAACGGCATGGGATAAACCATCAGTCGTGTCAGACTGTTGACCAGTCGATACAGAGTCTAATGTCGACCCCATTCTTCTTGATGATCACCACGATTGGTGACGCCCAAGGCGACGTCGAGTTCTGGATAATCCTGGCCGACAAGAGTCCCTTGAGTAGCTGAGATAGCTTCTCGCGGAACTGCGGGGCCACTTTGCGGACGCGTTGGGCGACAGGCTTGGCGTTACCCACGTCGATATCGCAGATCGCCCCCCTTGCCGCTGGTGGCAAGGCATTCCCTTTGCCGATCAGTAGATGTCGTCGGCGCCAGATGATCTTTCGCAACCTGTCGATCTCTTCTGGGTCGATTTCGCCAGGGTTACCCACTTGGATGTCTTCGATCGTGATGTCTTCGGTCGTGGTTGTGACCTCAGGGAGCATCGCAAGCTGACCCTCGACGTCTTCGGCGTAGAGATCGCCACCTTCTTTGATACAGACTTGCTCATCTCCGACGTCTTCGATCTTGACTTCCTCAGTCATGGCAGTGACTTCAGAAGGCTTCGAGACCTGACCTTTGGCGTCTTTGGCGTCGAGATCGCTTCCATCCTTGACACTAACCAGTTTGCCGCCAGCATCTTCGATCTTGATCTTAGCAGCGACCTCCGGAAACTGCGTCCACTGACCTTCAGCATCTTCAGCGTCAAGATCGCCGCCATCCGTGACACCGCCCTGCTGACCTTCGGCGTCTCCGGTGTCGAGATCGTCCGTGACACCAACCTGTTCACCGCCAGCGTCCCCGATCTTGGTCTCCTGGACCGTGGCGGTGTCTTCCGGAAGCTGCGTCTGTTGACCTTCGGCATCTTTGGCATCGAGATCACCGCTGTCCTTGGTACATCCCTTGATGCCGCCAGCCTCCTCGCTCTTGATCCTCTTGGCCGTGGCCGCACCCTCTGGAAGCTGCGTCTGCTGACTTGCGGCGTCCTCTGCATGGGGTTCACCTCTCTGCACGACACAGAATTGTCCATCGCCGACGTCCTCCTCTGCATGGGGTTCACCTCTCTGCACGACACAGACTTGTCCATCGCCGACGTCCTCCGCCCCCGAGTCAAGGTCGGCCGCTCCAGAGTGCGTGTCTAGACCTTGATCGCCGTTGGCTGCATGTCTACGCGTCCCCGTACCGTCGCCCATATCAGTCGTGCAACATTGATTACGTTCCGTGCGACATTGATTACGTCCCACATCAGATCTTGTCACATCGCGTCGATCTTGGTCAAACATCTGTTTTTCAAGAAACCTGGTGGTACCGACTGATCCTGTCGTATCGCGACCCCGTCCTTCAACGGAAAATGCATCAACTGCCGCCGCCCGATGGTCTCTCCTATCTGCCGACGAGGCAGATTCACCACACGTCTCATCCGCGACGGGTCGCGTGTCGCGACTGTTCGGTACATGTTTACGCATCCCCGAATCATCGCCCATCTCAGGCATGCGACATTGATTACGTTCCCCAACCGGTCTTGTCCCATCACGTCGATCTTGGTCAGAAATCTGATTTGCGCCTGTCCCGTCACGTCGATCTTGGTCAGGCGTCCCAAGTCGCGTCGTTTCTACCAGTCGATCTTGGTCGTCGATCTGATTTACCAGATTTTTGGTGACACAGACTGGGACGGCCCGGTCGCAGACTGGAATTTCGACGTTGCAGATTCCGACTGTCGCCGATCGAGGGGCCTTCCCATTGGTCGACGGGGTCGCGTCCGCACACGTCCCATCCACGACAGTCCTCACGTCGCAAGCATAGGCTTTGACGGTGTTCTGGGCCTGGTTGCACTTCGAGACCGCCGTTTTCTCCGCAGTCCGTCCTGGAGGGCGCCTCAGGATCGCGGTGGGCAATGTGTACTGTGGTCGCTCGACTGCAGGTCCATCGTCACCCGCAGTTGGCCGGACTTCATCGTCTCCGTCGGCGGTCGCTTGGTAAGCCAAGTTTTGCCACTCAGCGTACCGGCGCGACCCAATCGAGACGTACCCAGGTACGCGTGGCACACGATCTCCCTCGAGCCAGATTGCGACTCGTAGATCTCGATGCAGCACTAATTTTCGATCGCTCACATTGGTGATAAGCAGGAATCGAGTTGCGCCTGGACCAGCAGTCACGGTAGGTACCCATCGATCTCCACGTGTGACCCAAAGCTTATGCTGGGCTGACGTGTTCCTTTGCAGCGTCACTTCCGCCGATTTTCCGACGTCGATCTGGCAATGTTGGTTGAGAAATACTTGTGCCACCTTGTCACCGTACATTGGACGTCGCCCCGCAAGCTGGATTCGGACTTCATCTGGCAAGCAGATCGATCCATCGGCTAGATCAAGGCGGATACCAGCGGGGACCATAAAGTCCATACCAAGGATCAAGTCCTGGCCGCCGGTCGGCGGGCCAACCCACGCGTCGAAGAAGTACACCAACGATCCAGCAAGCGTGATCTTGAGACGGGTACGTCCTTCAGCTGTGTATGGTGATTCTCCCACTCCCTCACACTCCAATGTTTGACTGTTGTCCACGTAGCACCCTACCTTACGAGCAAAGGCGATGTCCAAAATAGACACCTCGGCGCCACTGTCAAACAACAAAGTTGCCTTTTCATTGTTGATCTTCCCCACAGCTTTCGCTTGCTTGAACTTCTTGTCAGGAACGTGGTATTTCCAGTAACCACGCGATTCACCCGACGCGATCTCCAAAGCCATCTTCACGTCCGATCTGGAATACTCATCAATCTTGTGAAGACTCGATACGGAGGCGGTAGGTTTTCCATGCAGATCACGTGTATTGTCGATCAGCTCGCTTACTGTCACTTCCGACTGCTTCTCGATGTATGCATAAATGCAGAACCTAGAACGCTCGGCTCGTACCGGATTCAAACCCGGCGAGCGTCCTAGTTTAACATCTTCTCCACTGACTCTGGCAACATACCTCCATGCTTGGTAGGGTTGTACCACTGGCGAATCAAGTTGTAAAATTCTTCCATGGGGCACTTGCCAGCGTCGTGGATCTCACAGCATGCCTTGCAGACAAAGAGGCATCGATCTGACGGGTGGCCCCTCTTCCCACACTTCTCACATGTCAATCGTTTCCAACACCCAAGATCATCGTGCTTGCGAGACCCACAGTGTGAGCACCTCTTGGAAGGCGCCCCCATGTCGACCGATCTGGGGTTTTGTCCGAGGTCGCGATCCTGGAGTAAACTGCTTCGATCTTGATCAGACTGACGTCGGCCTGGCGATCCTCCGTGAGTTTTGGCTGCAGCGACGTACACGCGACGAAGACATCCATCATCGTCTGAATCCTCCGACTCGATCTCGGATTCGCTGCTGTCGGCTCGCACCTGAACTGCACGCACTGCACGGGCACCAGCCGCGGCGGGAGGCTTCTGACGGGGCTTGACAGAGCCATACACGGTCTTGCTCTGCCGCGCCTTGGAGCGCTGGCGAGATCGCAGGACCTCTTCCAGTGTATCCGCGTCCGGGATTCGCAACAAGGCAAGCTGGTCTGCCAGATCGCGATCATCCAGCGTCTCGATGAAGTGGTCCACATGCTCCCGTCGTACCTCCGACGGACCGTCCTTGACCTGAATGCGAGCGCGAAGTCCTGCAACGTTGAGACGGTGCAAGTACTCGAGAGGTGACTCATCAGATCGCTTCCGGGCATGGTAATATTGCCGCGCCACGGAGACACCTCGACCGCAGTATTGAACTTGGAAGCTCTGGAATAGATCCTCCCAGGTGCTGCGGGTTGTGCGACTGAGTTGGCGATACCAGTTACGGGCTGGTCCCGTGAGAAGATCACCAAAGACCAAACACTTCTCTTCGTCGGGCGCTTGATCACGGATGAATGCCGATTTCACCTTCCCAACCCAAGATCGAGCTCGATCTTCATCGCCATCCTTCCCTGAGAATTCCTTCAGCTCTGACATGGCCGACACGCGAAGACGCGAGGCCCCGGTCGCTGTTCTAGCCGTCGTTGCCGTCGTCGTTGTCGTTGCAATCGCTGCACGAGCTGGTTGACCGAGATCGAAGTCGTCAGGATCGTATTCTCCTGGCGGGGGAATCCGAGCTGGTGATTCAACCGACTCCATTTCCACATCTTGATCTTTAGTCAGGATCGGCTTCAAGCGCGCCTGGGGCGCCCGCTGCTCCTTCAAGAATCGCCCCATAGCCGACTGGAAGAAGGACTCAAGCTTCTCCGGCGAGTGAGTCTTCGGGTCGATGACTGCGATATTGGTACTGCCAGCTGACGAAGTTGCCGCTCGTTTGGCTCGATCTCGCAGCATGGCTGCCCCCGACGGACCCAGCATCATACGAGGACTGTCATTGGCGCTGTCGGAGTCCACCTCTTCAGTGGCAGACACATACGGGGACGACATTGCTGTCTGATCTCCGGGACCGGGCGCCGGCGTCGATCTCGCTGGTGTTGTTGTTGGCCTTGCCGATTTCGGTGATAGCGACGTCGGGTGCTCCTGTGAACCGGCGACCTCACCCACCAGTGGCTTCAGAAGCGCGAACAGGCTCTGGCTGGTGTGTTCGATCTCACTGAGTTCGAGGTCGAAGAGAGCTCCAGTCGCGAACGATCCCGCCACTATGTCTGCTTCCTTGAGCAGGCGTAGCAGTGCCTTCGCTGCGTCCACCTTGTTCGATCCAGGTGTTGGTCTCGATACTGGGCCCCGGAGGTCCCCAACAATCTTTGGTCGAAGAATCTGCATTCCAACGTCTTCGATCAGGAAGGCGTACAGTTCCTTCTTGTAATACGCCACAGCCAGCTCGTCCTCGATCTTCTTCAGCGTAAGATCAGCACAGTCGTCGGCATCGGAGTCCGGTGCCTTCATCTTCTTCCGCGAGGACTTTGATCTCGACGACTTCTTCTTGGCTGTCGATTTTGCACTGAGCGGCTGGGTGGACGGATGACCCCGGCTCGCGCCGGCGGACTTTCGTCCGGCGGGTCTAGATGCGAATCTAGACCCGCAGGGGTCCCCGAAGGGACCTGGGGAGGTGGTAGAGGTTTTTCTTCGAGGTCCGTCGCCGGACCTTCCTCAGTTCCGTCGGTGGAGCCCCTCCCAAAGCTCCGCCGATCCGCGGATCGATCTTGTTTCAGCGGCGTCGTCGGCGATCCGATTTCCGTCGACGCATCATTCCCTTGTCCAAACTCTTCTTGCGCATCCTCTTGAAGGGACTCACGGTGAAATCCCGAGTCACTCAAAGATCCGGGCACGCGCACCATTGTGGTGAAGTGGTTCCTCGAAATTTGCAGATCGCGGTAGTCCTCTTGCACACGGCGCCCGAACTGCCGACTAACGGAGGGGGTACTCCGATCTACCGTGAAGTGTGTTGATCCTCACCTTGTGTACCCGTCGGTGGGCTGGATCGCTCTTCGGTGATCTCGGAAGACGCGCTTGTGTCGAGTCTTGAACTGTCTGACAGACGGCGGGAACGTGGGGGCAGCAGCGGGGATACTTCTACTCGCTGCGCCGGTGTAGGGTCGAGTCGTCGATCTTGGGTTGTCGAGATCGAGACTCGCAGGCCAGTGTTGATCTGGGCCTGGGGTTGCCTTGGGGGTCGGTACGTGACCTTCCTTTGCCTTTCCTTGCTTGCCGCTTCCTTTAGCGGTGGGTCGTAATGAGGGTTGACGGACGCTGGGCCAAGCTATCCTGGCGTCCGGGGTGATCCGATCTTGGAGGGGTTCGTCGACTTGCGAAGCGTCGGGTGGGCCAAAGTATATCCCGTGCCCGGTAGCGCGAAGGCGAAGACCACTTGTGAAGAAGGAAGGAAATTCAACTCTGTTTAATGTGTTAGCCTTTGCCCTACAACCTGCTTTACCTTCTCCTGTGCTCCTTGCGTCCACCGACTGCTCTCCGTGTCTTGGCGAGTTCTCATTGGCTCCCTTGGTCGTCTGCCGCCTAACCGACTCTCTGCCGGATGCTTACGTCGCACGTGGAGCCAAGATTCAGAGCCTATCTTCAAGATCGGCGTCATCCCCGTCAAGATCGATGTCGTCGATTTACACCGAATATGCCGGGGACCGGACTGCTGACACTTGGGTATTGCTCCTCCGGTCTTGGCATCTCTGTGGGAGGGCCTTGACACCCCTTGCGAGGTGTTGCGCTCCTTGATCGGAGTGACAGGCCGAAAATTCTTGATCTTGCTCCACCACATGAAGGTATCTTGCCGACCGAAGTCTCGCTGTAAGCTCCTTGTGGTGGTTCAGCATAGTCATGAGCGACTCCTTCCGGCAAGCGATCACCCCTAGTGATTGCTGGATTGCGAGTCTCGAGTCACCAACTATTACCAAGTCCTCGGCACCATGGTCCAAAGCGGCTTGGACTCCGTTATTCATGCCGGTGTATTCCGCAATATTTACCGTTGTGGTTTCGAGGAAAGCACTCGCAGCGATCAATATGCTCCATTCAGGAAGTCGCCATACAATCCAAGAACAACTCCCGTAGCCTCCATACTTCGCTGTCTTCGCCGATCCATCAAACGACACAACGTGTCCTTGATAGTCGCGAGGCAGGCGTGCGTACAGAAGCTCAGGGTCCATCCGGACTGTTGGGGATCCCTTCGTAGGTGGTGCAACTAGGGCCAACGAGTCTTCGAGAGCCACGAAATTCGTAATCGTCGATTGAAGAAGCTGAGCGAACGCTGTGTTCTTCTCCGAAACACGCTGGACCTTGAAATGCCATGGCGAGAGTAGAACCGAAAACTGTATTGCTCTGCCGAAGAGTGACTTCGACCGATGTATCCAGTCGAGTGTCGAGAATCGCGTGTATACGTGAAGTGTCCGGCCTGCGAGCTGGGTATAACACTGCTTCAGGAGTAGAAGCAACGCCAGCACCTCCTTTTCCGCTGGGTGATAGTTCATTTCTGCATCCTTCAGCGCTCGCCCACTGAATCGCACCGGGTGTAGTAGACCCTCGTGCTCTTGCATCAGGGTGGTGCTGAGTGCCCACTCGTTGGCGAACAACATGACGTGTACCTCCTTGGTCCGGTCAAAGTGCCGAAGGATCGGAGCGTCAGCCACCTTTTGCTTGAGCGTTTCGAAGCATCGCCGAGCTGTCGTGAGTTCACCGTCTGATCCAAAGTCAGCACCCTTGAGCTGGTAGAGCGTGGCGCCGTACACAGCATAATCTTGGATAAATCTGCTGTAGTAGTTCAACGCGCCGAGGAAGGACTGTATTCCTTTCTTGGATGTCGGGAACGAGAGATCTGTGACGAAGTGACCGAACCAAATTTGCCAAGCCCTGCGCACTCGGATCTGGGAGTCCATGCACGCTGAAGCGAGATCCAGAGAACAAGCGAACTCCGGACGACATGTGATCAGGAGTCTCAGAGTCAAGATGCGATCGGGGATCCCAGAGCCAAGAAGTCCAGAAGTCAAGAGTCCAGAAGTCGAGAGTCCAGAAGTCGAGAACCAAGAAGTCTAAGAGGAGGAAGAAGTCCGGAAGTCAAGAGTCCAAGAGTCGAGAAGGTAGGAGCCCAATAGTCAAGAGTGAAGGAGCCCAAGAGTCGAGAATGATGAAGTCCAAGAGTCGAGCCATCGAGAAGTCCGAAAGTGAAGAATCCGGAAGTCCAAGAGGAGATGTCCAAGAGTGAAGAAGTCCAAGAGTGAGGAAGTCCAAGAGGAGATGTCCAAGAGTGAAGAAGTCCAAGAGAGGAAGTCCAAGAGTGAAGCAGTGACGTGACCTCCAGGAGGAGGAAGTCACAGAACGAAGTCACGAAGAGGGTGATGCTCCAAGATGAGTCACCATACAAAGTCCAAGTCAAGTCAGATCCCAAGATGTGTCAAGAGCAAAGTGTGGTACTTATGTACCACGGTTACCCACTGAGTCACACCCACGTGCGAGGATGCGGACCCGACGCGTTGGACGATTGCGCGCCCCGAGGTTGAAGCTGGGACGTCGCCCCATACAAAGATCAAGATAAAAGAAGAGTGTGTGTCGAAGATCGACGCCAAGAACGCAAAGAGACCTCCAGCAGAGATCTCCTAGCCAAGATAAAAGAGAGAGAGAGAGAGAGAAACCAAGATAACCATTAATAACATAATCTGTTTTGCCTCAAGACCCGCAAGTGCATCGTAATTCCGAGCACGGGAGCGAGGCGAATATCGCCTGGGACCAGAGGACAGCAGCCTACCGCGTTTTTTAGGGACCGACCCCGGAGGTCTGCCTGCCCGACCGTCGACTTCCAGACACACCGACCGTGCCAGGGGACGTGTGGGGATTCTCACCCAAAAAAGGTCAAGTCACATTTAGGACGGGGACCCGGGCTCGCACACCGGGAGTGATCCGTTGCTATTCCATATTATTAGTTGGGAAGTACACTCTTTCGCAGAGGAGCTTTATCCATTCCATATTAACTGCAGTCTAGGAGGTTTGTTAGTGATCGACCCCTGGAATTATTGATAGATTACTGTGTGATAGGACTGTGTATTAGGTCTGTCTATTTTCCTCCAAACGGAGGTGGTGCGTGAGTCGAAGAGAAGATTATTGGTAAGGGTTCGTTTGGAGGTTGACCAGTGCCTCTCAAGCGGATAACCCTATTTGACTGGAGTGTTGACCCACCGTCCGAGGGTCCAAAAGAATAAGTGACGGGTAGTTGTTTGTATTTGTATTCTGTATATTTGAGATTGGTTATCTCTACTCTGGGAGTGGATCTGGTTGGTAGATCACTCCTTCTCACTAAATGTACGAGCGTCGTTTGGAGATACGTCCGCGCTCGGTACTCTTATATTTTCTATACCTATATATTAACAACTCACTAGGTGGAATCCGGTCCGCCGAAGATAAACGGCCCAAAAGGGGATTACGCAAGGTACACACGCCAACTCCAAACGAGGTTTCTCGTTTGGAGGTATACCCGCCTGTTCTCCTCCTGGAAGTTCTCCTTTTGGAGGGAGAAACCATCGAGGGTAGCACGAGAGCACTATACACCTGGGCGGCAAAAAGTTGTCACCGACTTCGCCACAGATCGGTGATGGCCATAAGCTTCTTCGGGTCCGCTCGGATCCCTTCGCGTGATACTTCATGTGACAGGAAGTCGACCCGCGACTGGACGATGATGCTCTTCGTGAAACTGACACTGATTCGACACTCTTCAAAGCGACTTAGCAGACGGTCCAGCGTAGCCAAACAGTCGTCGAACGTTGAGCCGCCAAAACAGATGTCATCAACAAACGAGCGACGGTCGAACACTGGAACCAGTGTCGATTCATCGGTTTCGCCGTTCGAGAACATGTCGGCGATAGGTCTGTTGACCAGCTCAGTCACCGGGTCAGTCACCGTTGAGGCTGCCCGATCTGCTTGAAACTTCGTCCGAGATGTCGATTCAGGTCCGAATTCCGTCAGCGATAGCTCGTTAGTTACATCATGGAGTTGCTGGGCTCGATCTTCGGCTGCACGCATAAGCGTCGCGTAGTGTTGCCAGCCTCTCTTCGGTTGAACGAATCCCCATAACGCGTTGTCGATCATACGCTGGTAAATCATCGGCGCGTTCTTAAGACCGAATGGCATACGCAGCCACTCGCAGTGCCCCAAGGCGCTGACGAACGCGGAGATCTTGCGTGCGCGTAAGGTCATCATAATTGCCCAGAATCCGCTGGCTGCATCCAATGAGCAGAACCATAGATAGGCCTCCAAATCCGTCAGCAAATCGTCTACGAGCGGCATTGCGTATTCCATGATAGCCGTGATTGCGTTCACCAGTTTGTAGTCGATGCACAAACGGATGTCAAGTCCGTTCTTTTTAAGCGCGATTACAATCGGCGACGCCCACGGGCTGTCCGAGAAGGCGACGAGTCCTGCCTTGAGCAAGCCCTTTAAGAGCTCGTACAGCTTGCGGAGGTGTCGTAACGGGACCCGTCGGGCACACTGTTTGATCGGTGCGTGCCCCTTTCCGTCAATGTCACACACGACGCCGTACGCAGGAGGAGGGAGAGCGTTGCCACTCGATATCATGATGCGCTCGTGCTTCTTTAACACCCTGATCAGCCCAGCTTGCTGCAATTTCTCCAAATCCTTGTTGAGTGCATTCGGTGCAGAGTAATCCAAGACCGTGACAGAGACTTCGGTCAGGTCTGGTAGGAACGCGAGCTCCTGTTCGTAGTCCTCAAGCTCAATACCGTGGGCTTGGTGTTCGAATGATCTCTCGTTCGCGCCCGCGGAGTCTTCGTTGCTTTCTATATTCAGCACTCGCAACACCGATACGAACGTCTGCTCTAGCTGGGCCACTGGATCAGCAATGTTTCCTTCAGGAAGTGTATCCATCTCGGGTGCAGCACCCTCCGAAGGTGGCTCGTCCGTGAACTCGATTTCGCCAGTCAACCTTGGAGGCGTCACCCCTGTGGGTGCCTCCTGCCCGTCTTTGGGTAGCTCGGTAGGCTTGATCGCTGGATCGTTGCCCACTGGCAAGCCGTCAACGTTGTCGTGCGAGTCCTCGTTACTGCGTTGCAGTAGCAAGCGCTCCCAGCGTTGTGCGCATGTGAGCCGCCCATCTTCGTCGCTTCAGTCGTCAGCTGGTCTTTGTCTCAAGCCTCTTGGTCGAGCATATTCTGGTACCTCAACCGTAGGAGGCTGCTCCGACAGCCATTCTTCATACCATCGGCGCTCTTTCTCGAAGAGCTTGGAGTCTCGACACTCAGAGAACACCAGCACCTGCCACTCCTTGTACTTTCAGGAGTCTAAACGGACATACCCCTCGTCTCGTGGGAGGTCTCCAACAGGTACCCACAGGACGACCGGCAGATGACACGGGCAGGCGACCAACCTCTCGGAGATGTTCGTAAGTCGAACACGGTCGGGCTGTCCGCGACGAAAGCTCGCCACCGTTGGCACCAGTTGTTGCGTTCCTCTGATCCATATCTCGTGCGTATCCGAAGTAGGTTGCCGGCGTTGAAGCCTGAATTCTCGTGAATCTCATTTTGGTATCTGTAGAACGTCGGTAGGGCCACCTACCACGTGACCCACTCCGAAGTCGTCATCTGCTGCGCTTTGCGTCTTAACCAGCGGGATCTTGACTTCGTCCGGAAGCTGTGCCGTAGCATGGAACAGGTCCAGCCGGACTCCGGCCGGAATCGTAAAATCCGTGTCCAGCACCACTTCAACTCCCGCACTGTGGTCCATGACCCACATCTCGAACTCGTACACGCGTTCCCAGCCGAGCGTGATCTTAACGAGGGCTCGTCGCGATGTTCCTTCTTTTTCTTTGGTGAATCCTTGTACTTCCCTGTCTGGTACGTCTCGTATCCAGAGCTTCCTGGCCAACTTGGTCGAGATGACGCTGACGTTCGCTCCAGTGTCCAGAAGAATCCTTGTTCTCGCGTTGTTCACTGCTCCATTGACTAGAGCTCTCATCTTTCTTCGTTGATCGTACTTCCGGGGGGACCACCACCCCAGGCGCTCTCCAGGCAACAGTCTCATCGTCTTGCCGAGACCTCGCTGCCTACTCTCGGAGCGCACTGCACTTGAGGCCCAATCTGCGGTTCCATTGCCGCCTGTCTCACCACTCTCTTCGCCACTTAATTCACCTCCACCGAGACTTGCGTCTCTCTCCTTTTCCAGTTCCGTCGAAATATCGTTGTATTCTTCATCCTCGCTTTCATAATTCGGCCATTCGCACTTGCCCACGTATGCGTAGATGCATTGAGCTTCAAAGCACGTGGACTCAGCTAACTGTGGCAGCCCGATAGGGACCAACCCAGTTTCAGTTGGCGGGCTGCCTAGTTTAAATGCCCGAATACGAGGTTCTGGAGCTCTGGAGAGAGGTCCTTCTTGTCAATCTTCGACTTGACGAGGTTTGTGAGTTCTTGGAAGGCTTTACACTTCCCTGCATCGTGCACTTGTTTGTACAACTTGCAGCGTTTGAAGCAGTAGTGAGCTGAGTGGTTGAGACTGCCACATGCTGCACAAGGGCCATGCTGGCGACCACTGTCGCGGCGGTCCCTTGGGTAACGGTCATCACGGCTGTGGCTTCGCTCGGGTCGGTCACCCCTTGGCGGTCGGTTGTCCGACCGGCCGAAAGTGCCCGCTGCAGCTGTACGTCGCTCGTTCTCATTCGCAGCTGCGAGGTGTCGTCCTTCGATATCAGAGTCTTCACTGTCACGGTCTTCGCTCTTGAAACTTCGTTCAGACTCCGAGTCGTACTCGTCCTCGGTCACCCCACGGTGGCGTGAGCTCGATCGGTCTACATGTTCACTTCGTGATTCGCGGACGTTCAGCTCAGCAATAAGGTCCGTCAGCGACGCTTCAGCGAGGGCAACTCGTGGTGGATTGCGCTGGTCGTCACGTCGACGGTTGTAATCACGGTCCCGTCTGTCGCGACGGTACCCATCACGTGTCTCGTCACGTCGTTCGTCACGTCGGCGGAAATTGTCACGACCTCGCGAGGAGTCACGACTGCGCTGGGGCTGCTGTTGAATGTCCTTGTTTAAACTGCGATCCTCCATCTTCAAGATCTCGTTGATCATGCCTTCCAGCTCGTAAACATCACTCACTTGCAGGTGCCCCAGTCGCTTCTGCAAGCTCTTATCACCGCACGTCTTCAGGAATCGTCGAACGTGGTCTCGGGCTTCGCGACCACTGTTAGCAAATCGAATGCCAGCGTTCCGCGCGTAGCCGATGAGTCGGTCAAGTAGTCGCAGATATGCTCCTTGTCGGTGCGTTGCGCCGAGTAGTAGCGGGTCTTCGAGGACTCGTTGAACTGCGAACAGTAATACTTGATGAACTCCGCATTCAGCAGCTTCCAGTCACGCTTCGTCTTCCTCGGAAGTTGACGGAACCAGTAAAGGGCTCCGTCCCGAAGGCTGAGTTCAAAGGCCATACACCACTCGTTAGGCGGAGTGTGCGTGCCTTTCATCTCATACACGAACGCGCGCAGCCACTGCATCGAGTTCTCCTGCTTGTCACGAAGTCCAGCGTAGGGCTTGATTTGAGCGAGAGGTCGGTGCGTCGCGATCTCCAGTCTTGGGGTCACGTTCATGCTTTCCATCTCACTCGCTTCACGCATCTGTTGCGCGAACTCCGTTGCCAAATCGTCACCATCATTCCCGAAGTCAAGAAGATCACGCCCATCATCAGACGAGTCGTCGCCGCCAGAAAGTCTCCATCCAGGACGCTTTCCTGATCCACGTCGCGTCGGCTGCTCCGAGCTCGAAGCCTCTATCTCACGTGCGAGTCGTGCGGTACGGCTGGCTGAGCGTGGAGTCACCATGTGCGAATCTTGAAAGTACGGCGAGCGTTCGGCAGACGCGGCAAACGTTTTGTTAGTCGCGTTCTCATCCGTACTGCTATATTCCTTTTGGGAGTCTGCGGTAGCGGGATGTTTGCCGGATCGATGACCTGTCCAGCTTGGCGCGCCACAGGTTGTCGGCCAGCTCCTAATCCAGTCGCTCCAAAAGCAGAACGAAGTTTCTTCTTCCACTTCTGCAGCTCTGCACCGGCGGCAGCCGGCTTCCAATCTTGTAGCGCCAGTCCAGATGGGTACGACTGCGCTTCTATGCCCATTGCCATCAGAAGCGAGACAATGTCATCGGCCACTTGACGGGTGCTGGTTGAGTTGACCGGTCACGCCAGCTCATTGCTGAGGTCCACCCAGACGGCCTGTCGGACAGGCTTCGGAGCGAACATAGGCACCCATTCACTCTCCTTCAGCATCAGTTCCAGGCACCGCTCGAGGATCTTGTTAGCCGCTGGGGTGTCCCCGTTAAGTGGTGGGCGGTTGCCCTGAGGTTTCGCCGAGCTCCTCTCAGTCTTCGTGGAGGGTTTCTCTTCTCCATAATCATCATCATCATCATCACTGTGCGCTGGATCCGGTCTTGCGACGTCGTCCAGTTCCTTAGCCAAGTTGCGCGACAGCGACCGCGTCCCGCCGCTGCGAGTCGTGTCACTATCGCGCCTTCCGGAGTCTCGGGTGTCACCACCGCTGGCGCATGCGCCTTCTTCTCCAGGTCATCATTTTCTTCCATGTTGGTGTCGAGATCATCCGCCGAGTCGTCCTCGAAGCTGACCGAGCGCTCGGCAATGACTGCCATGCGCGGGGTCTCCGGGGCCGAACTTGGTTCGTCGTCCCGGGCTCCACGGGTCTTCATCGGCGTAGCTGGTACCGCACTTGATCCTTTCACCATATTGTTCTTAGTCTTCTTCTCTTCTTCTTCTTCCTTGGTTTGCTCGTAAAACCGGTCGCCTACAAACAAACCGCAACACACAGAAGGTCACACCAATCCCGGGTCGCGGCACCAGTTGTCGTGTAGGAACACGCCAGATTTTGTATAGGCTAGTACTCCCACCCACAACGTACACCTTGTCCGCTAGGACTCGGTGAAAGATCGGGCGAGAATAAGACCTGAAGGCCTTGACTCGATCCCTGCACCGGGTTGGTAAGTAACCCTGTGAGTTGTGATTTGTCGGTAGGGCAACCAGTTGGGGTTTCCAGCAGCACCAGCCACGAGCACAGGCTGGTATGCTATCACACACTTCTTGTAACCTCGTCGGCCCTCAGTTAGGAAGGGTCCAGGACTTTTCAGCCGGTGAACGAGGCGCCGGAGTATAACTCCGACTGGGGTAAACGACTCGGGGCTCCCAGGCACTCCGAGGTCGGACGAGCAGTTCTCGTCCTAATAATCCAAATACAGCTACACACGTCCTTCTCTTGGCGCTGCCGGGTGGATAAACGCTTGACTATCCTAACCTTCGCGTCCACCGGCAGGCATAATCCTAGCGACCAAGCGGGACCAGACACTACGTAGACTTACTCTGCGTAGCCGGACTTGACTCTTGTGAGATCGGGAGGAAAAGCTGCTCTGTTGGTTGCGCTCGAAGGCGCTTATCTGTCTATCTACTATTTTCTATAGTCATATACAACTATCTAGTGTAAACGCTACAGTTATGAAACCACCGAGATCTCGCGACTGTTCACCGAGGGCTCAAGGGGTCGTTACTGGATATCTTTCCGGATACGGTGGCAGTGTGTGCCACACCACCTCGCTCCAATGCCCTCGTCATTCAGCTGCGGGATTCTCTTAGCCAATCAGCGCCACGCCACACATTCTGTCCCCGCTCCCAGACTCGTCTCGTCAATCCAGAAAGCGGCAACGGCGGCGACATCGGCGGCGGCGGCGCCTGCGTTTCCCGACACCACAGCACAGTGAACGACTACCACCTGCACACAATACCTTTCATTCAAACGACCCCAACGCGTCGCCCTCCGCACAGTGCACACACTGTACCACACAGGCTGTGTGACACTGTGTCACTGACACAGTGGTCTCTATTCCAAAGTCTTTACGTTGAGGATACCCTTCAGCTCAGGTGTACCGTTTCTAAAGGTCTGAGCTGTACCGGTTGATGCTGGGGAGACCATAGTGAAAGCGAATGAGGTCCCAGCCCATTTTTAGGGACCTGCTTTCATTGGCTGAAACGAGTCAAATGTATATTTTACTAAGTGATTATGTATACTTTAACGAGTGAGGTGGGCGATCCTTCGCTTCCTGACCTCTACCGTTGGTTTCCAGAAAAGTGTATTTCTATAACGCGAACTACAATAGCACCGTATAAACATTAACTTAAAACGGGGTAGTACCGTGCCTTGCTGAAATAGTATGCAGAAGTAAATGGCTTCAAAGGGAGAATTCTTTGAGACAATGTAGTCTACGTTTGAGCACATTCACAAATATGAAGGGGCGTCCCATGCGAGTCTTGTAAACGGGCAGGACATACAAACGCCATGTGATGAAAAAAAAACAGTTTGCAACACTTACGTAAAAAAAAACAGCCCGGATTTCACCAAAATGTTTCAAAACATTCATATAAATCATTCAAGTTGAAGAACAGCACGTTTAGAAACGGAATTGCAGTGGTATACTCTCAGCTTAGGCTGAGAGAACTGTAGCGCGCTCAAGGCTTTGCTCAAGGCCTGGTCGTGCGCGATATCTTTCAGCTAACCAGGAAGGACAATTCACAGCAATTTCAGGATTTGTCGCCCAGTGAACATTTTGCAGTGTCGTGGTGAGGCGCGACTTTCCACCGGTCCGGAAGGACCATGTAGCGTGTTGATATGCATATGGTTAGCACGCCGCAATTGGCAGGAATGTAGGGTGATGCATAGTCTCGTACATTGCGCGGCGATGGCCAGCTTGAGGCTCTCCTGAATCTTGGCCTCCTACACGGCCTGATGCGGTACGCCCTTGCGCTTACGACTTACAAAGCACCGTGCGGAACTTGCACTTGATCCTGGAGCGTAGACGCTTGGCCATCGTGTCGTTCGGCGAGCGGGAGCGGGAGCAGGTGACGGGCCATGGTGGTGTCTGCCACGACCACGAAGTCCATGCCCATAGCGCCGTGCTGCAACCCCTTCCACGCTGCTACGTAGAGCTGCCAGCCCACACCGAATTGCACTGGCGTGACCAGCAAGCACAACAGCAGCAGCTTCACCGCCACGGCGTTAAACACTGGGGTCATGACACCCTCTCCATCGGCGGGATGTACATGTACATGAGCACCATGTGGATGAGCATGGCCGGCACTGCCGGCGATGCCGATCCGGCAGCGAGAAGAGCATGGCCGTGGTCAGCAGTTAGCGCCGCTTGTCCACCTCCGACCTGCTCAGTGCGCTCTGGTCCGCGGTCCCCAGCGCCACCTCCGCCGAGTAGCCCAGTCCGTGGACGCACTCCAGACTGGGACGTGCTGGAATCCAGCACGTCCCGCGGGTCCGTCTTGGCCAGCTGCTTGAGGTGCATGTGCGCCTTGTGGAGCGGCAGGTCGATCAGCACCTTGGTGACACCCGGCAGACCGCCCACCGCCGCCTCGATCTTGCCCACGCACGCGGCGCCGCTCATGCCCGCGACCCTCGAGCTCGGGCGAGTCGTCGTCGCCCAGCTTTACGACGTGCGAGAACGTCGCGTGGTGGCCGGCGTCCTGGATCAAGGTCGCGTTCGAACGCCACCTTGGCCTTCTGGCTGATGAGCCCCACGCGGCAGTGCAGCACGCCCTCGGCCCTGCCCACGTGGTCCTCGATGGCCTCGGCGCACGCGGCGCAGCTCATGCCTTCCAAGTGGAACACGGCGCACGTCCAGGCTCTTCTCCTGCTGCTGCATCTTCTGCTGCCTCTTGACAGCCGCGGCCTTGGCGGCGTCGTACGCGGTGGCCCGGCAGCGCGACGCTGCAGGAGCTCGTGGACGCGGCGGAATGCGTGGGCTTCGAGGCCGGCAGCGGCGGGAAGTGCGGGTGGCGGTGGAAGAAGCGCGGGCCCTCGAACTGGTAGCACCCCGGTACTTTTCAGTATCCGAGCTGATGAAGCCATGTGACGGCAACGCTTACAGTTAAATCTAATTCGGGACCGCTCTGTCGCCATCCCATGCCAGTTCTAGCGCCATCATTGGCCTAAACACTGCAGTCACGCAGTTTGATTGGCGACAAGCCGGGAAGAGACCCTCCACAACTCTATCTCCCATGCCTCACGGCGCCGTTTCCACATTTAGCGTTGAGTACTTTGGCGAGTAACGATTTCGGTGCAAAGGGTCGCTCCGACCACCCTATCCCGTCGAAGAAGTATCGGTTCTAACCGATACACCGATATGAAGGGGCGGTACCGAGCCAATGGGCGAGACCTTAACTTAGCGCGGGAGACAAACGTAATTTCAATTGGGTAAGTCTAATATGAAATTTGGTTAAGTAGCAGCCCCGTACGTGTCCCGTAAGGGAGGCGCCCCTTAGTGAAACGCAGTCAGGGCTGCTGACCTGGCTGCGCCACACCCCTTTTAACTGGCAACAGACCCCTCTGAAATGGCAACTTCAAGCCATATTTTCCTCAAAACGCGATATACCGGCTATTTTTTCGGTACTTCAACGTGATCGGGTCTGTAGGCTTTCAGCCTTTAGCTGAAAGAACAGTAGCGCGCTGCGAGCGCACGAGGTATTTCAGCTGCAAGTTTGTTTTTTCACGAGTTCTAAGGGCGTCTTTGTTTCGTTTTGCCGTCCAGTTAAGTTAAGTCACCTCATAACGCGACTCGACCCTGATTGGCTAAACGGACTTCACCAGACGGGCTTTCTTTAACTACGTCCCTGACGTAGTTACTGTCTGGTGAAGTGTCGCTTCGAATGATCCCTCGCATGAGCCTGACAGAGGAAACTGCAGCGCTTAGCGTGTGTAGTGCTGTCGTTGCGGCGGCTAACGCTGGCGCACTCGCAATGGAAAAGAAGGCTAAAAGCCTGTACTAATAGCGCGTCCGAAGAAGGACTTAACTTAAATGTCTGAATCAGACCATACATGCGGCGACTTTACTCTGTTCTTTGGAGGCCTGCCGCGCTTGGTCTGCATCTGGGTGCCCGGTTCGCCAGCTATTTCGCTCCGGTCCTGATCTGGTGCTCCTTGTATAGTCATCGTTGCCTGCTCACTCTGACCGGCGGCGTCTCCTGGAAGGGCAGAGTACGTCTCTGAAGACACGACGCAGTTGGCCTCTCCGCTCTCGCTTATCCATACCATCGCGTGCTCAGCTCCTCGAATGGGGGGGGGAGGGATATCATTGGCTGCCCAAGCGACGCAAAACAAAGACCGCCAACTTTAACCAAATGGTTTCTCTTTAACTTCAACAGACGGAAGAGCAAAACAAAGACGCCCTAAGACTAAAATGCATGTATTTATGTAGCAATATTAATAGGAATAATAGCAATAGCAATAGCCTGGCAAACCAGGGCTTCACGATGCATGTAATCGTATCATTGGTGCGACGCAGTCACCCGCGCCAGCAATAGATGCGAGGAGTTGTTGCTGAGCAGTGATCGATAGGTCAGCCAGTGCATACCTCCCTTGTGTAGCACACCTAACTCCATTGTGCAGCACCTGACTCTCTTGTGTAGCACACGTAACTCCCTTGTGTAGCACACGTAACTCCCTTGTGTAGCACACCTGACCCCATTGAACTCCACTAGCCAAGCGCCACCGCTACGCGGTGGTGGTTTTCTATTAGTTGGAGGCGCTCAGCTCACTATCCTCGCTTCGCTATTAAAGGTAGGCTGCCTCGCTACGCTGCGGCAGTGACGCCACCCGTTCCGCTCGCCTGCGGCCTCGCTGCACTACTCACCCAATGGTTCTGCAAGGCCGCCTTCGCTTCGCTCGGCAGCAAAAAATAATTATTATCCAATGAAGGCCGCCTTCGCTGCGCTCGGCAGCAGTATTTGTATCCAATGAAGGATTTTTAGCATTAATGCCCAATGAAGGTCGTAGATCGCAAATTTCGGCCAATGGCATTCATGTAACGCCTCGTGACGGACAACGTTGCTCTGATTGATGCTTTAGACTAGCCGAGCGCCGCCCGCTCCGCGGGCGGAGGTATTAATATTTTTATTATTAGTGTTTTTATTAGGCCAAGCGCCACAGCTGCGCGGTGGGGTAATATTACGTCCCCCGCGGCGTCGCTGCACTACTCGCCGTGCTATATTAATTAATTAAAGTAGGACGGGCCCTATCGGTCCCGCTATATCGACAGCGTAGGCCGCCTTCGCTGCGCTCGGCAGCTTTTTGGCCAATGGGGGCCGCCGTCGCTTCGCTCGGCAGCGTCCCGGTTTTGCATTCTTGTCACGCAGTGCTATTTTTGTAATTTTTGTATAATAGAAGCCAGTCCGGAGGATGGTGTGATGCGGTTGCGTGGGTGAGTAATGCGTGGCCGTGCTCTAACTATGGTATGCGACAGGAAAGTCCAAGTCTGTAAGACAGGGACCCCTACCGACACCCTGACCAACAAACAAACCTCGTACTCTGTTAGTTGTTGTGGACTAGCCGAGCGCCGCCCGCTCCGCGGGCGGTAGTTTTAATATTTAATTTAGTGTTTTTATTAGGCCAAGCGCCACCGCTGCGTGGAGGGGTAATATTACGCCCCCGTTCCGCTCGCCTTACGGCATCGCTGCACTACTCGCCGTGTTATAATATTAATTAGAGTAGGGCGGGCCCTATCGGTCCCGCTATATCGACAGGGTAGGTCGCCTTCGGCGACGGGGCCGCCTTCGCTACGCTCGGCAGCTTTTTGGCCAATGGGGGCCGCCGTCGCTTCGCTCGGCAGCGTTCCGGTTTTGCACACTACATCAAGGCTAGTATGCATTCTTGTCACGCACTGCTACTTTTGTAATATTTTCATATTAGAAGTCAGTCAGGAGGATGGTGTGATGCAGTAGGGTGGGTGAGTAATGTGTGGCCGGGCTGTAACTATGATATGCGACAGGAAAGGCCAAGTCTGTAAGACAGGGACCCCTACCGACACCCTGACCAACAAACAAACCTCGTACTCTGTTAGTTGTTTAGGATTATGTAGCACACCTAATTGTGTAGCACACCTAACAGTAGCGTTGTGTAGCACACCCTAATAGTGCCGTTTGAGCTCGTGCCAGCTTCAATGTAGCACACCCTAATAGTGCCGTTTGAGCTCGTGCCAGCTTCAACTTGAACTTCAAGTGGTGTCGCGCCACCTTAGTGTACCTATTAGAAACGTCAACTTCTGGCAATACTGAACTCAAGTGCGTGGCCAGGTGCTACTTACATGAAGCGTCACGGGATACTTCGGCTGGGTTGGGTACTACCATATTTAGTGGTTTGGGCCGCTACGCGCTACCATTGGCGCTGCGAAGGGTCGGCGCTATTTTTATGAGGCGTCGCGTGGATACTTCTGGTTGACTGTAGTACCCTGGTTGAGTTGATTTCTAATGCTCCTGCAACACTACGTCTGTTCTAGTATTAACCTGAGCGAGAGAAATCAGCGCTGTACCGTGCTTTGTCGTTCATGTAGGCAAAAGTATCGTCGAATTATCTGGGTATTTTCTAAGTCGTGTCTACGTTTCTAAGAGCGCCAAACGTCGAGCTCGGGCAAGTCCCATGCAAGCGCGATGCATACTGAAAGCAAGACAGCGCTGTTTAAAACCGCAGCAAAAGTGTGAAAGTGCTGAAAGAATCTCAATAAATCAATTCGTGGCGATTTAGAAATGCCGCCGGACCCTTGTGCTTTCAATTATCTAGGAAAAACGTAGGACTTCTCGCGGGCAACCAAGGTTCTATTTCTATTGGACGACGCAGAAAACCTTTTCTCCAATCAGGGAGCACTTCGAGAGCGCTTTGAAGCTGCTTGACGAGCAAGAGTTCCAAGACACAGCTCGGATACGCGGCGCTTGCGAATCGAAGCTAGGAGAGGCAAGTTGTAACGGGCTGGTTACGGTTACGTAAGTAGGTAGACAGAGTTACATAAGTAGGTAGGAGCCTCATGGCTACATACACAAAAGTAGGTACAGGCACACGGCTAGCGTGTGCACTGTTGTCATTACCTGATTGGATGGAAGTGGGGAGCCAGACCCATTTCAGCCAATCAGGCACCGACTTAGATTTGAGTGGTTCACAAAGAGAACGGGAGCCCCCGCCCCCGTTCCATAAATAAACAGAGTTAAATTTGCCCCAAACCTGACACTTGGTTCTACTATTGCGAGCTTCCTCTTGCATCTATAGTGTACGCTAGTGACGGTACTTCTTACCCCGTTACACCTGGTAGCACTTCGTAGTCCTTCCAATGACCAAGTTCGAGATGAGTGAAGGCACGCCGTCGGTGGCCCCAGCGATGACGCTGGAGCACACGGCGTTTCCCCACCTCACCACTATTGAGTGGCAAGCGCTACACCGCCTCGCGGCGGTGTCCGGAGAGTTCGTCGTCACGTCGCTGCTGAGCTCAGCGACCCCCGACCAACAGCGCCAAGCCATCCAAGAATTCATGGAGCGCGAGCTCGCCGAAGCGAAGCGGCGAGTACCAACTCCCTCGCACTCCTCACGGCACGACGCCGTGAAGATGGAGACGTCGTCCTACTCCGGCGCCGGACAAGACCGTCTCCCACTGAACCGCTGGTTCCGCGAGATCGACATCGCGATCGCTTCGAGGTTGATCGAAGCGCCGACGGCGAGAGTCAACTTCCTGTTGTCTCGCCTCTCCGGAAAGGCCAAGGAATGGGCCCTTGGCAAGCTCGTCGTCGACCGAGATGCGTTTCCGACTCTGGAGAGTCTCCAGAGTGACCTCCGACTCGCGTTCGAGCCTCCGCAAGACGAGTCGCGCACGCGTGCGACGTTCTTCGCCCTTCGGCAGGGCAAGATGTCCATGCGCGACTACGTGCAGAAGACCCGACACCTGGTTTCGTGCATCGTCACGAACCCGATCGACGTTGCCTCCCAAGTGCACGTCTTCATCTTCGGGATGCGTGAGGGCATGACACGGTAGTGCCTCACGCGAGCGGAGCCGTCAACACTCGAAGCTGCGTTCGCACTCGCGCTGCGCGAGGACTACACGGTCGCGTCCTCCTACGCGCGAGCGCTGACGCCGGACGCTCGGGCCTCCACGCCCGAGCCCATGGAGATCGACGCCATCGAAGCCGAGTCGAGGTCGCGGTCGACCTCGACTGCACGTGGTCCAAGGTGCGACAACGACAACCGCCCGCGCGACGGTCGTCCACTGGTCTGCTACCGCTGTCGCAAGTCCGGTCATCGCGCAGCGGTGTGTCGCGCGCCAGCTCCAGTCCTGGCAAGCGCTGAAGTCGTCGGCGAGGCCGACGACACGTTCCCGACCGCTCTTCCAAAAAACGGTCGGGACCAGTAGGTGCGGGGCGCCCTACTGGCTGGAACGGAGGTCCGGGTCCCCCGGTGGCAACCCGACCTCCTAGCCCCCCTGTGCTTTACGCACACTTCAATGCCACCACCACGAACGGCGACTCGAGACTGATCCTCATCAGTCTTCACGTCGCCGGCGCGGAGCGTCCGCTCCGCGCGTTGCTTGACTCCGGGGCCACGAACAACTTCATTCGTGACGACTGCCTCGCTCTCCTCCCGTCGCATGTGCGAGTGCGGGAGGGACCGGGCGAGATCGTCGTGAAGTTGGCCGACGGCAAACCCCACCGCGCTCCGCGGCGGGCTGTGTCGTTGGCGTACGCCTTCGACGGCTTCTCCACCAACGACGACTTCCTGGTGATCGAGCTGAACTACGCCTTCGACTGCATCTTGGGGATGCCGTGGCTCGCACGCTACCAGCCGGAGATCGACTGGTTAGCCCGTTCAGTTCGCCGACGTGTCGGCTACGACGTCAGTGAGGTGTTCACTCACCTACTTGTCGCCCCGTCGCGTCACGTCGCAGTCGTGGATCGGACATCCACGACACAGCCCCCACCACGAGAGAGCGATGGCCCTCGATGTGTGGAGTGCGCGGCCTCCGTCATTGGTCCAGTCAGCAACCCGCCCTCGCGAGCGCGCGAGGGCCTGAAGAGAAACACGGTCGAGCAGTGGCTCCCGTACGAGAACTACGCGGTCGAGCAGGGGCTCCCGCACGTGAAGAACGCGGTCGAGCAGGGGCTCCCGCACGTGAAGAACGCGGTAGAGAAGCGGCTCCCGCTCGCGGACGCGACGGTCGAGCAGCGGCTCCCGTTCGCTGATGATTCCGTCGCGCAGCAGGATCTGCGCGACACCGGCATGGTCGAGACCGAGCTCCCATGCCTAGAGGAGGGTGAAGTGTCATCCAGCGAATCCTCTTCCAGCGAGACTTCGGCCTCGAGCAGTGGCTCGAGGCGACTGAGGAAGTCCAAGCGCAACCGATCCGGACGCCGCCGTCTGCGCCGGAGGCCTACCGCGGTCGACCAGGCCCCGTCGAGCGAGATCCTCAACGTCGTTGAATATTCGGAGGGCTCTCCGAATCAGGTTCGCGCGATCGAAGTGGCGAATCCTCCCACCGATGCGGCGACCATCACGCGGCTTCCAGGCCTCTCCTGGAAGCATTTCCTGCGCGACCTGAAGGCCGGTGAGATCGAGCAAGTCTGTCTCCTCACCGGCTCCGACCAATCCGACGTACTTGCCCACGCAGTCAGCGACGACACCTCATCGTCGCGACCGAAGGCGGCTGAGCCGAAGTCTGTTCGCGAGGCACGCTTCGCTGCGCAGTCTTGGCAAGCTCTCCAAGACTCGAACAACCCCGTCTACTCGCTTGCACGCGAGTTCGAAGACATCTTCCCCGAGAAGATTCCGGCGGAGCTTCCTGCTGAGCGAGGCGTTCGACACGAGATCGACCTCGTGCCCGGGTCGAAGTACTGCGTGACGCGGCAGTGGCCACTGCCGCGGGATCAGGTCCAGGCCATCGACGACTTCTTCGAAGGCCGCCGCAAGGCTGGCCATGTGCGAGAGAGTATCTCTCCGCACTCGAGTCCGACGTTCTGCGTGAAGAAGGCGACTGGCGGGTGGCGCATTGTCCACGCGTTCAACAAGTTGAACGACGCCACCATTCCCGCGCAGACGCCTATTCCTCGGAAGGACATGGTCCTCGACACCATGTCTGGCAGCGTCATCTACAGTGCGATCGATCTGACAGACGGCTTCTATCAGATCCTGATGAGAGAGAGCGACATCCCTCTCACGGCCGTCAGCACTCCCAGCGGCATGCTCTGGGAGTGGCTCGTGATGCCACAGGGTTTGAAGAATGCGCCGGCCACCTTCAACAGGATGGTGTCGCATGTGCTGCGTCCGCTCCGTGCTTTTGCACCGAGCTACTTCGACGACATCTTTGTGCACAGCCGCGCTGAAGACGGCCTCAGCGCCGTCGACGTACATCTCCGGCATCTCCGCAAGGTTTTCGAGAAGATGCGCGAGAACAAGTTGTATGCAAACCTCAAGAAATGTGTATTCTGTGCGCCGGAGATTCCGGTGTTAGGCTGCTACGTCAGCAAGAGCGGCGTGCGCGCCGATCCTGAGAAGATCTCGTCGATCTGTTCTTGGCCGACGCCCAAGAACCAGACGGAGCTGCGTCAATGGCTGGGCCTCGCGAATTACCTTCACAAGTACACGAAGGATTACGCCGGCCTGATCCAGCCGATGTCTTCGCTGCTGAAGAAGGACGTGGCATGGAACTGGCGTCCTGAACACCAGGACGCATTCGACGCCGTGAAGAAGAGCCTCGCGTCTGCGCCTGTCTTGATGCTGCCCGACACGTCAAGACCCTTCCATGTGGTGTGCGACGCAAGCGACTTCGCCATCGGATGCGCCCTCATGCAGTTTGATGCTGAGGGCCGCGAGCGCGTCGTGAGTTATCAGTCACGACAGATGAAGCCGGCGGAGAAGAACTACCCTGTCCACGACAAGGAGCTCCTCGCGATGCGCTACGCTCTGATCAAATTCAGAGTGTACCTCCTCGGTGAGCAGACATTCGCAGTTTACACGGATCATGCCTCGCTACGGACGGCGATGAAGAGCCCGCATCTCTCTCAACGCATGGCACGATGGCTCTCGTTCTTCGCCGAGTACAACTTCGTCGTGCACTACAAGCCGGGCAAGAATAACATTCTTGCCGACGCGTTGTCCAGACGACCCGACTACGATCCGCGGCGCTTGACGCGTCATCAGGACATTCCTGACGACGATGACGATGAGGATGACTGCGCAACTTGCATGACGCTGGGCATCAACGCCACAGTGTCGAGCCCCGTTCTGCCGCTGCATCAGCAAATTGCTGACGCGTACGAAGAGGACGCCTTCTACGCTGCGATCATTCGGTATCTGCGTAATCCAACAGCAGACACGCTCGCCAAGTTGACTCGCCCAACGCGTGATGCGATCACGCGTTATGACCTCGACGGTGATCTTCTGACGTACGCCATCGACACATTCGACACGCCGCGTGTCGTCATCCCCGCGGATGACGACCTTCGTGCTCGTCTGGTGCACGAGTACCATGATGCACCCGCCGGTGGTCATCTCGGGCGCGAGAAGACGTTCGCGGCGCTCTCACGTGACTTCTTCTGGCCTCGCATGTACAAGTGGATACGGAAATGGGTCCGTTCCTGCGAGATTTGCCAGCGTGTGAAGCCTGCAGCGTCCAAGCAGGCTCCGCTTCGTCCGCTTCCCATCGCCACGAGCGCGTGGCGATCTGTCAGCATGGACTTCATCTTCGGACTTCCACGTGACGCCGAAGGCCGCACCGGTGTTCTCGTCTTTGTGGATCGCTTCAGCAAGATGGTCCATCTTGCTCCAGTCGCGGCAGAAGTGACAGCCGACGAGTCGGCCGAGCTGTTCCTCGACCTGGTGTTCCGCCACCACGGCCTGCCGGAGTCCATCGTCTCGGATCGCGACCCCCGTTTCACATCCGCGTTCTGGTCGCGGCTGTTTGCGCTGCTGGGCACCCGCTTGCTTATGTCCACGGCGGCCCATCCAGAGACGGATGGGCAAACGGAGCGTGTGAATCGCGTCCTCGAGGACGTATTGCGTAGCTACGCAACGTCTTTCGCCTCTTGGAGCTCCTTCCTGCCGATGGCCGAGTTTGCACTGAACAACTCGACCCACGCGTCGACAGGCTTGACGCCGTTCTTCGTGAACAACGCGCGGCACCCGCGCGTTCCAGCTCTACTGGCCGTCCGAAGTTCGAATGCAGCAGCGGTCTCCACTCTTGGTGGGGGAGGAGTGGCACCGACATCGAAGTCGGTGCAGGATTTGAGCGAACCCCCGCTGCCCCAGTCGGCCAAGCCCAACTCTCGAGACGCCACAGTCGAGGGCCACGCCCTTCACGGCGTGGCATACGAGGACTTCTTCGCAGTTGACGTGGCTTCGCCCGCCACGTCCGCCGTCGCTAACTTCGCCCCGGCAGCAACCCCAACGCCGATCGACTCTACAGCAGTGTCCGAGTTCCTTCTGCACCGCCAAGCCGTCACGCGGTTTGTGCGTGACGCGCTCCAAGCAGCTGTTGACCGACAGAAGGCGAATGCAGATCGGCGGGGCCGGAAGAACATGTCGTCCTTCCGGCGAGGCGAACGAGTACTTCTATCTACGGATGGCATCCAAGGAACTGCTGTGACGAACTTGGGTGCAAACAAACTGGCGCCACGTTTTATTGGGCCGTTCAAAATTTTGAAGGTTATCGGAGATGCCTACACGCTAGACATTCCTACTGCTATGCGACTACACCCGACGTTTTACGTCGGGCGCCTCAAGCCCTACGTTCCTGCGACGATCCCTGCGCCGGAGGCTGAGAGTCCACGGCCGGCGCGTAATTCAGACCGCCCTGATGTCGGCGCTGACGCCGAGTCGGCAAGGGCCATCGCTCCTCACGCGAGGGCGTCGCCGAGCGTGACCCGAGCGACTCCAAGTGACGAAGCCACTTCGGCGTCATGCCCCGCACCTGCTTCGATCGAATCGCAGCAGTCTCCGCAGCAGCCGCACACTCGCGCGCAGACTCAGCGAGGTTCTGAGCCTCTATCGCGCCGCTCCTCGCGTGATCCGCCCCCTGCTCGTTCGTCAGGCGCTCCGAGCGACGTGTCGATTCGGAGCAGCGAGACCCCTCGACAGTCGCCGAAACCGCTGAAACCGCCGAAACCGGCGACCCTTCAGAGTCGTGGCTCTGAAGCGACGCCTCGACCCTACGAGACGACCTTTCGTCGAGATGGTCCGCCCCCGCTTGTCGATGCGTCAGGCGCTCGGCGCTGGATTGCCGAGCGCATCGTGGATCATGAGACGCGCAGGACACGCGCAACGGGCACGGCGCCGACGTCCCGTCGGGCGCGTGCGACCGAAATGTTCTATCGGGTCCGCTGGCTTGGATTCCCGCCAGCGGAGGACACGTGGGAGCCTCGTAAGCGTCTGATGGAGGACATACCAGACGTCGTGAAGGAGTACGAGGCCACGCTCGCACTGATCTCCGACGACGACAGCTCGGAAGATGATCATGACCTCGTGAGCGATGGCGCTCACGAGTATTCGCGGTGTGAGTTCCCGGGCGACGACGACGCCATTGTGACCGGCATCAGTGACGAAGCTCCAGCGAACAGTCGCGACGTGAACAGTCGCGACGCGAACAGTCGCGTCGCGTACAGCCGTGTCCCCAGCGATGACGATCACGCCGCCAGAAGTGTTGACATGGACATTTCAACAACCACGTCGTCGGCTACGAGCTCCAGCGCTCGTAGCGCCATGCTCCCTTCGGCCTGCACTTGCGTCGCGCGTGCGTGAAGACCTTGAGGACCCTTGTGAAGCGTCCCGCTCGGCTGCACATTGCCGAGCGACCCCGACGGCGCCATGGATTGAAGATTGAGCGCGCAGCGCCTCCGCTGCGCGCGCTCGTCGGACAGTTCGTCTCTTCATTCACTTCCCGATGCGACAGCACTCACCCACGGTGAGTGCAACTTTGAGAGGGGGGTGATGTAACGGGCTGGTTACGGTTACGTAAGTAGGTAGACAGAGTTACATAAGTAGGTAGGAGCCTCATGGCTACATACACAAAAGTAGGTACAGGCACACGGCTAGCGTGTGCACTGTTGTCATTACCTGATTGGATGGAAGTGGGGAGCCAGACCCATTTCAGCCAATCAGGCACCGACTTAGATTTGAGTGGTTCACAAAGAGAACGGGAGCCCCCGCCCCCGTTCCATAAATAAACAGAGTTAAATTTGCCCCAAACCTGACACTTGGTTCTACTATTGCGAGCTTCCTCTTGCATCTATAGTGTACGCTAGTGACGGTACTTCTTACCCCGTTACACAAGTTCTCCATCCCTACTCTAAATATTTTCTCTGCCTGCTGTTCAGTCTTGTCGAATCTAGTTTCGTAGCCTGCTTCAGCTGATTCCACAATACCTTTTACCAGATTCAGTCCGAAAATGTTTTTCGCATTCGTTCACGAGGGAGATCATGCGTGCGAACACGCTTTAATGGTGGGTAGCCTCTCGTATTGTCCCCAAACCACCACAATTGCCACGCCCCATTGGCCCCCACCTTGGGGAACTCGAACGTCACTGGGAGCATGTAGAATTTGCGGTTATAATAATGCGCCGTACACAAAGGCGATTCTGATGACGACACTTGTGTTGCCTCTGCTTGAGCATGAGCAAGCCCAGCGCGCTCCAGCGCGATTTCGATAGTACTCTCCAAGACATCTCGAGTGGTGTTGTCTGCTGCAACCCCCTTACTCTCGATTAGTTCGCTCATGCAAAGGGCCGAGCTGGACCCGGAGGAGGTGGGGACCGAGCTGGACCCGGAAGAGTAAAGGGCCGAGCTGGACCTGGACGAGGTCAGGGCTGAGCTGGACTCGGAGGAGGCCACGGCCGAGCTGGACCTGGAGGAGGTCAGGGCTGAGCTGGACTCGGAGGAGGCCACGGCCGAGCTGGGCCTAGAGGAGGCGGCGGCCGAACTGGACCCGGAGGAGACAAGGGTCGATCCGGACTTGGTGGACGCCGCGGTCGAGCTGAACTCGGAGGAGACCGCGGTCGAACTGGGCTTGATGTTGGGCGGAGCGGATCTATGCTTGGAGGAGGGGCTTGCTAGATGAGCGTGGAGGAAGGCTCGTCATGGTGCTGTACAACTTGAGTTCTTGGTATGATAGCGGGGATTGTTTTGTACTAATCCTAGCGAGTCGGATTTGTTGCCTACGAAACGTGAGTCATTCGGCCACCTTTTTGAGAGAATACATATCCCAGTATGTTAGCTTGTGCAATCACTGACAATGTTGTTGATTCGACCGCAAAATTTCCTACGATCACATACAAAGTGCCATATACTGCCTACGTTTCGACGACAATCAATTATCTAGGAAAAACGTGGGACTTCTCGCGGGCAACCAAGGTTCTATTTCTATTGGACGACGCAGAAAACCTTTTCTCCAATCAGGGAGCACTTCGAGAGCGCTTTGAAGCTGCTTGACGAGCAAGAGTTCCAAGACACAGCTCGGATACGCGGCGCTTGCGAATCGAAGCTAGGAGAGGCAAGTTCTCCATCCCTACTCTAAATATTTTCTCTGCCTGCTGTTCAGTCTTGTCGAATCTAGTTTCGTAGCCTGCTTCAGCTGATTCCACAATACCTTTTACCAGATTCAGTCCGAAAATGTTTTTCGCATTCGTTCACGAGGGAGATCATGCGTGCGAACACGCTTTAATGGTGGGTAGCCTCTCGTATTGTCCCCAAACCACCACAATTGCCACGCCCCATTGGCCCCCACCTTGGGGAACTCGAACGTCACTGGGAGCATGTAGAATTTGCGGTTATAATAATGCGCCGTACACAAAGGCGATTCTGATGACGACACTTGTGTTGCCTCTGCTTGAGCATGAGCAAGCCCAGCGCGCTCCAGCGCGATTTCGATAGTACTCTCCAAGACATCTCGAGTGGTGTTGCCTGCTGCAACCCCCTTACTCTCGATTAGTTCGCTCATGCAAAGGGCCGAGCTGGACCCGGAGGAGGTGGGGACCGAGCTGGACCCGGAAGAGTAAAGGGCCGAGCTGGACCTGGACGAGGTCAGGGCTGAGCTGGACTCGGAGGAGGCCACGGCCGAGCTGGACCTGGAGGAGGTCAGGGCTGAGCTGGACTCGGAGGAGGCCACGGCCGAGCTGGGCCTAGAGGAGGCGGCGGCCGAACTGGACCCGGAGGAGACAAGGGTCGATCCGGACTTGGTGGACGCCGCGGTCGAGCTGAACTCGGAGGAGACCGCGGTCGAACTGGGCTTGATGTTGGGCGGAGCGGATCTATGCTTGGAGGAGGGGCTTGCTAGATGAGCGTGGAGGAAGGCTCGTCATGGTGCTGTACAACTTGAGTTCTTGGTATGATAGCGGGGATTGTTTTGTACCAATCCTAGCGAGTCGGATTTGTTGCCTACGAAACGTGAGTCATTCGGCCACCTTTTTGAGAGAATACATATCCCAGTATGTTAGCTTGTGCAATCACTGACAATGTTGTTGATTCGACCGCAAAATTTCCTACGATCACATACAAAGTGCCATATACTGCCTACGTTTCGACGACAATCAATTATCTAGGAAAAACGTAGGACTTCTCGCGGGCAACCAAGGTTCTATTTCTATTGGACGACGCAGAAAACCTTTTCTCCAATCAGGGAGCACTTCGAGAGCGCTTTGAAGCTGCTTGACGAGCAAGAGTTCCAAGACACAGCTCGGATACGCGGCGCTTGCGAATCGAAGCTAGGAGAGGCAAGTTCTCCATCCCTACTCTAAATATTTTCTCTGCCTGCTGTTCAGTCTTGTCGAATCTAGTTTCGTAGCCTGCTTCAGCTGATTCCACAATACCTTTTACCAGATTCAGTCCGAAAATGTTTTTCGCATTCGTTCACGAGGGAGATCATGCGTGCGAACACGCTTTAATGGTGGGTAGCCTCTCGTATTGTCCCCAAACCACCACAATTGCCACGCCCCATTGGCCCCCACCTTGGGGAACTCGAACGTCACTGGGAGCATGTAGAATTTGCGGTTATAATAATGCGCCGTACACAAAGGCGATTCTGATGACGACACTTGTGTTGCCTCTGCTTGAGCATGAGCAAGCCCAGCGCGCTCCAGCGCGATTTCGATAGTACTCTCCAAGACATCTCGAGTGGTGTTGTCTGCTGCAACCCCCTTACTCTCGATTAGTTCGCTCATGCAAAGGGCCGAGCTGGACCCGGAGGAGGTGGGGACCGAGCTGGACCCGGAAGAGTAAAGGGCCGAGCTGGACCTGGACGAGGTCAGGGCTGAGCTGGACTCGGAGGAGGCCACGGCCGAGCTGGACCTGGAGGAGGTCAGGGCTGAGCTGGACTCGGAGGAGGCCACGGCCGAGCTGGGCCTAGAGGAGGCGGCGGCCGAACTGGACCCGGAGGAGACAAGGGTCGATCCGGACTTGGTGGACGCCGCGGTCGAGCTGAACTCGGAGGAGACCGCGGTCGAACTGGGCTTGATGTTGGGCGGAGCGGATCTATGCTTGGAGGAGGGGCTTGCTAGATGAGCGTGGAGGAAGGCTCGTCATGGTGCTGTACAACTTGAGTTCTTGGTATGATAGCGGGGATTGTTTTGTACCAATCCTAGCGAGTCGGATTTGTTGCCTACGAAACGTGAGTCATTCGGCCACCTTTTTGAGAGAATACATATCCCAGTATGTTAGCTTGTGCAATCACTGACAATGTTGTTGATTCGACCGCAAAATTTCCTACGATCACATACAAAGTGCCATATACTGCCTACGTTTCGACGACAATCAATTATCTAGGAAAAACGTAGGACTTCTCGCGGGCAACCAAGGTTCTATTTCTATTGGACGACGCAGAAAACCTTTTCTCCAATCAGGGAGCACTTCGAGAGCGCTTTGAAGCTGCTTGACGAGCAAGAGTTCCAAGACACAGCTCGGATACGCGGCGCTTGCGAATCGAAGCTAGGAGAGGCAAGTTCTCCATCCCTACTCTAAATATTTTCTCTGCCTGCTGTTCAGTCTTGTCGAATCTAGTTTCGTAGCCTGCTTCAGCTGATTCCACAATACCTTTTACCAGATTCAGTCCGAAAATGTTTTTCGCATTCATTCACGAGGGAGATCATGCGTGCGAACACGCTTTAATGGTGGGTAGCCTCTCGTATTGTCCCCAAACCACCACAATTGCCACGCCCCATTGGCCCCCACCTTGGGGAACTCGAACGTCACTGGGAGCATGTAGAATTTGCGGTTATAATAATGCGCCGTACACAAAGGCGATTCTGATGACGACACTTGTGTTGCCTCTGCTTGAGCATGAGCAAGCCCAGCGCGCTCCAGCGCGATTTCGATAGTACTCTCCAAGACATCTCGAGTGGTGTTGCCTGCTGCAACCCCCTTACTCTCGATTAGTTCGCTCATGCAAAGGGCCGAGCTGGACCCGGAGGAGGTGGGGACCGAGCTGGACCCGGAAGAGTAAAGGGCCGAGCTGGACCTGGACGAGGTCAGGGCTGAGCTGGACTCGGAGGAGGCCACGGCCGAGCTGGACCTGGAGGAGGTCAGGGCTGAGCTGGACTCGGAGGAGGCCACGGCCGAGCTGGGCCTAGAGGAGGCGGCGGCCGAACTGGACCCGGAGGAGACAAGGGTCGATCCGGACTTGGTGGACGCCGCGGTCGAGCTGAACTCGGAGGAGACCGCGGTCGAACTGGGCTTGATGTTGGGCGGAGCGGATCTATGCTTGGAGGAGGGGCTTGCTAGATGAGCGTGGAGGAAGGCTCGTCATGGTGCTGTACAACTTGAGTTCTTGGTATGATAGCGGGGATTGTTTTGTACCAATCCTAGCGAGTCGGATTTGTTGCCTACGAAACGTGAGTCATTCGGCCACCTTTTTGAGAGAATACATATCCCAGTATGTTAGCTTGTGCAATCACTGACAATGTTGTTGATTCGACCGCAAAATTTCCTACGATCACATACAAAGTGCCATATACTGCCTACGTTTCGACGACAATCAATTATCTAGGAAAAACGTAGGACTTCTCGCGGGCAACCAAGGTTCTATTTCTATTGGACGACGAAGAAAACCTTTTCTCCAATCAGGGAGCACTTCGAGAGCGCTTTGAAGCTGCTTGACGAGCAAGAGTTCCAAGACACAGCTCGGATACGCGGCGCTTGCGAATCGAAGCTAGGAGAGGCAAGTTCTCCATCCCTACTCTAAATATTTTCTCTGCCTGCTGTTCAGTCTTGTCGAATCTAGTTCCGTAGCCTGCTTCAGCTGATTCCACAATACCTTTTACCAGATTCAGTCCGAAAATGTTTTTCGCATTCGTTCACGAGGGAGATCATGCGTGCGAACACGCTTTAATGGTGGGTAGCCTCTCGTATTGTCCCCAAACCACCACAATTGCCACGCCCCATTGGCCCCCACCTTGGGGAACTCGAACGTCACTGGGAGCATGTAGAATTTGCGGTTATAATAATGCGCCGTACACAAAGGCGATTCTGATGACGACACTTGTGTTGCCTCTGCTTGAGCATGAGCAAGCCCAGCGCGCTCCAGCGCGATTTCGATAGTACTCTCCAAGACATCTCGAGTGGTGTTGCCTGCTGCAACCCCCTTACTCTCGATTAGTTCGCTCATGCAAAGGGCCGAGCTGGACCCGGAGGAGGTGGGGACCGAGCTGGACCCGGAAGAGTAAAGGGCCGAGCTGGACTCGGAGGATGCCAGGGCCGAGCTGGACCTGGAGGAGGTCAGGGCTGAGCTGGACTCGGAGGAGGCCACGGCCGAGCTGGGCCTAGAGGAGGCGGCGGTCGAACTGGACCCGGAGGAGACAAGGGTCGATCCGGACTTGGTGGACGCCGCGGTCGAGCTGAACTCGGAGGAGACCGCGGTCGAACTGGGCTTGATGTTGGGCGGAGCGGATCTATGCTTGGAGGAGGGGCTTGCTAGATGAGCGTGGAGGAAGGCTCGTCATGGTGCTGTACAACTTGAGTTCTTGGTATGATAGCGGGGATTGTTTTGTACCAATCCTAGCGAGTCGGATTTGTTGCCTACGAAACGTGAGTCATTCGGCCACCTTTTTGAGAGAATACATATCCCAGTATGTTAGCTTGTGCAATCACTGACAATGTTGTTGATTCGACCGCAAAATTTCCTACGATCACATACAAAGTGCCATATACTGCCTACGTTTCGACGACAATCAATTATCTAGGAAAAACGTAGGACTTCTCGCGGGCAACCAAGGTTCTATTTCTATTGGACGACGCAGAAAACCTTTTCTCCAATCAGGGAGCACTTCGAGAGCGCTTTGAAGCTGCTTGACGAGCAAGAGTTCCAAGACACAGCTCGGATACGCGGCGCTTGCGAATCGAAGCTAGGAGAGGCAAGTTCTCCATCCCTACTCTAAATATTTTCTCTGCCTGCTGTTCAGTCTTGTCGAATCTAGTTTCGTAGCCTGCTTCAGCTGATTCCACAATACCTTTTACCAGATTCAGTCCGAAAATGTTTTTCGCATTCGTTCACGAGGGAGATCATGCGTGCGAACACGCTTTAATGGTGGGTAGCCTCTCGTATTGTCCCCAAACCACCACAATTGCCACGCCCCATTGGCCCCCACCTTGGGGAACTCGAACGTCACTGGGAGCATGTAGAATTTGCGGTTATAATAATGCGCCGTACACAAAGGCGATTCTGATGACGACACTTGTGTTGCCTCTGCTTGAGCATGAGCAAGCCCAGCGCGCTCCAGCGCGATTTCGATAGTACTCTCCAAGACATCTCGAGTGGTGTTGCCTGCTGCAACCCCCTTACTCTCGATTAGTTCGCTCATGCAAAGGGCCGAGCTGGACCCGGAGGAGGTGGGGACCGAGCTGGGCCCGGAAGAGTAAAGGGCCGAGCTGGACCTGGACGAGGTCAGGGCTGAGCTGGACTCGGAGGAGGCCACGGCCGAGCTGGACCTGGAGGAGGTCAGGGCTGAGCTGGACTCGGAGGAGGCCACGGCCGAGCTGGGCCTAGAGGAGGCGGCGGCCGAACTGGACCCGGAGGAGACAAGGGTCGATCCGGACTTGGTGGACGCCGCGGTCGAGCTGAACTCGGAGGAGACCGCGGTCGAACTGGGCTTGATGTTGGGCGGAGCGGATCTATGCTTGGAGGAGGGGCTTGCTAGATGAGCGTGGAGGAAGGCTCGTCATGGTGCTGTACAACTTGAGTTCTTGGTATGATAGCGGGGATTGTTTTGTACCAATCCTAGCGAGTCGGATTTGTTGCCTACGAAACGTGAGTCATTCGGCCACCTTTTTGAGAGAATACATATCCCAGTATGTTAGCTTGTGCAATCACTGACAATGTTGTTGATTCGACCGCAAAATTTCCTACGATCACATACAAAGTGCCATATACTGCCTACGTTTCGACGACAATCAATTATCTAGGAAAAACGTAGGACTTCTCGCGGGCAACCAAGGTTCTATTTCTATTGGACGACGCAGAAAACCTTTTCTCCAATCAGGGAGCACTTCGAGAGCGCTTTGAAGCTGCTTGACGAGCAAGAGTTCCAAGACACAGCTCGGATACGCGGCGCTTGCGAATCGAAGCTAGGAGAGGCAAGTTCTCCATCCCTACTCTAAATATTTTCTCTGCCTGCTGTTCAGTCTTGTCGAATCTAGTTTCGTAGCCTGCTTCAGCTGATTCCACAATACCTTTTACCAGATTCAGTCCGAAAATGTTTTTCGCATTCGTTCACGAGGGAGATCATGCGTGCGAACACGCTTTAATGGTGGGTAGCCTCTCGTATTGTCCCCAAACCACCACAATTGCCACGCCCCATTGGCCCCCACCTTGGGGAACTCGAACGTCACTGGGAGCATGTAGAATTTGCGGTTATAATAATGCGCCGTACACAAAGGCGATTCTGATGACGACACTTGTGTTGCCTCTGCTTGAGCATGAGCAAGCCCAGCGCGCTCCAGCGCGATTTCGATAGTACTCTCCAAGACATCTCGAGTGGCGTTGCCTGCTGCAACCCCCTTACTCTCGATTAGTTCGCTCATGCAAAGGGCCGAGCTGGACCCGGAGGAGGTGGGGACCGAGCTGGACCCGGAAGAGTAAAGGGCCGAGCTGGACCTGGACGAGGTCAGGGCTGAGCTGGACTCGGAGGAGGCCACGGCCGAGCTGGACCTGGAGGAGGTCAGGGCTGAGCTGGACTCGGAGGAGGCCACGGCCGAGCTGGGCCTAGAGGAGGCGGCGGTCGAACTGGACCCGGAGGAGACAAGGGTCGATCCGGACTTGGTGGACGCCGCGGTCGAGCTGAACTCGGAGGAGACCGCGGTCGAACTGGGCTTGATGTTGGGCGGAGCGGATCTATGCTTGGAGGAGGGGCTTGCTAGATGAGCGTGGAGGAAGGCTCGTCATGGTGCTGTACAACTTGAGTTCTTGGTATGATAGCGGGGATTGTTTTGTACCAATCCTAGCGAGTCGGATTTGTTGCCTACGAAACGTGAGTCATTCGGCCACCTTTTTGAGAGAATACATATCCCAGTATGTTAGCTTGTGCAATCACTGACAATGTTGTTGATTCGACCGCAAAATTTCCTACGATCACATACAAAGTGCCATATACTGCCTACGTTTCGACGACAATCAATTATCTAGGAAAAACGTAGGACTTCTCGCGGGCAACCAAGGTTCTATTTCTATTGGACGACGCAGAAAACCTTTTCTCCAATCAGGGAGCACTTCGAGAGCGCTTTGAAGCTGCTTGACGAGCAAGAGTTCCAAGACACAGCTCGGATACGCGGCGCTTGCGAATCGAAGCTAGGAGAGGCAAGTTCTCCATCCCTACTCTAAATATTTTCTCTGCCTGCTGTTCAGTCTTGTCGAATCTAGTTTCGTAGCCTGCTTCAGCTGATTCCACAATACCTTTTACCAGATTCAGTCCGAAAATGTTTTTCGCATTCATTCACGAGGGAGATCATGCGTGCGAACACGCTTTAATGGTGGGTAGCCTCTCGTATTGTCCCCAAACCACCACAATTGCCACGCCCCATTGGCCCCCACCTTGGGGAACTCGAACGTCACTGGGAGCATGTAGAATTTGCGGTTATAATAATGCGCCGTACACAAAGGCGATTCTGATGACGACACTTGTGTTGCCTCTGCTTGAGCATGAGCAAGCCCAGCGCGCTCCAGCGCGATTTCGATAGTACTCTCCAAGACATCTCGAGTGGTGTTGCCTGCTGCAACCCCCTTACTCTCGATTAGTTCGCTCATGCAAAGGGCCGAGCTGGACCCGGAGGAGGTGGGGACCGAGCTGGACCCGGAAGAGTAAAGGGCCGAGCTGGACCTGGACGAGGTCAGGGCTGAGCTGGACTCGGAGGAGGCCACGGCCGAGCTGGACCTGGAGGAGGTCAGGGCTGAGCTGGACTCGGAGGAGGCCACGGCCGAGCTGGGCCTAGAGGAGGCGGCGGCCGAACTGGACCCGGAGGAGACAAGGGTCGATCCGGACTTGGTGGACGCCGCGGTCGAGCTGAACTCGGAGGAGACCGCGGTCGAACTGGGCTTGATGTTGGGCGGAGCGGATCTATGCTTGGAGGAGGGGCTTGCTAGATGAGCGTGGAGGAAGGCTCGTCATGGTGCTGTACAACTTGAGTTCTTGGTATGATAGCGGGGATTGTTTTGTACCAATCCTAGCGAGTCGGATTTGTTGCCTACGAAACGTGAGTCATTCGGCCACCTTTTTGAGAGAATACATATCCCAGTATGTTAGCTTGTGCAATCACTGACAATGTTGTTGATTCGACCGCAAAATTTCCTACGATCACATACAAAGTGCCATATACTGCCTACGTTTCGACGACAATCAATTATCTAGGAAAAACGTAGGACTTCTCGCGGGCAACCAAGGTTCTATTTCTATTGGACGACGCAGAAAACCTTTTCTCCAATCAGGGAGCACTTCGAGAGCGCTTTGAAGCTGCTTGACGAGCAAGAGTTCCAAGACACAGCTCGGATACGCGGCGCTTGCGAATCGAAGCTAGGAGAGGCAAGTTCTCCATCCCTACTCTAAATATTTTCTCTGCCTGCTGTTCAGTCTTGTCGAATCTAGTTTCGTAGCCTGCTTCAGCTGATTCCACAATACCTTTTACCAGATTCAGTCCGAAAATGTTTTTCGCATTCGTTCACGAGGGAGATCATGCGTGCGAACACGCTTTAATGGTGGGTAGCCTCTCGTATTGTCCCCAAACCACCACAATTGCCACGCCCCATTGGCCCCCACCTTGGGGAACTCGAACGTCACTGGGAGCATGTAGAATTTGCGGTTATAATAATGCGCCGTACACAAAGGCGATTCTGATGACGACACTTGTGTTGCCTCTGCTTGAGCATGAGCAAGCCCAGCGCGCTCCAGCGCGATTTCGATAGTACTCTCCAAGACATCTCGAGTGGTGTTGCCTGCTGCAACCCCCTTACTCTCGATTAGTTCGCTCATGCAAAGGGCCGAGCTGGACCCGGAGGAGGTGGGGACCGAGCTGGACCCGGAAGAGTAAAGGGCCGAGCTGGACCTGGACGAGGTCAGGGCTGAGCTGGACTCGGAGGAGGCCACGGCCGAGCTGGACCTGGAGGAGGTCAGGGCTGAGCTGGACTCGGAGGAGGCCACGGCCGAGCTGGGCCTAGAGGAGGCGGCGGTCGAACTGGACCCGGAGGAGACAAGGGTCGATCCGGACTTGGTGGACGCCGCGGTCGAGCTGAACTCGGAGGAGACCGCGGTCGAACTGGGCTTGATGTTGGGCGGAGCGGATCTATGCTTGGAGGAGGGGCTTGCTAGATGAGCGTGGAGGAAGGCTCGTCATGGTGCTGTACAACTTGAGTTCTTGGTATGATAGCGGGGATTGTTTTGTACCAATCCTAGCGAGTCGGATTTGTTGCCTACGAAACGTGAGTCATTCGGCCACCTTTTTGAGAGAATACATATCCCAGTATGTTAGCTTGTGCAATCACTGACAATGTTGTTGATTCGACCGCAAAATTTCCTACGATCACATACAAAGTGCCATATACTGCCTACGTTTCGACGACAATCAATTATCTAGGAAAAACGTAGGACTTCTCGCGGGCAACCAAGGTTCTATTTCTATTGGACGACGCAGAAAACCTTTTCTCCAATCAGGGAGCACTTCGAGAGCGCTTTGAAGCTGCTTGACGAGCAAGAGTTCCAAGACACAGCTCGGATACGCGGCGCTTGCGAATCGAAGCTAGGAGAGGCAAGTTCTCCATCCCTACTCTAAATATTTTCTCTGCCTGCTGTTCAGTCTTGTCGAATCTAGTTTCGTAGCCTGCTTCAGCTGATTCCACAATACCTTTTACCAGATTCAGTCCGAAAATGTTTTTCGCATTCGTTCACGAGGGAGATCATGCGTGCGAACACGCTTTAATGGTGGGTAGCCTCTCGTATTGTCCCCAAACCACCACAATTGCCACGCCCCATTGGCCCCCACCTTGGGGAACTCGAACGTCACTGGGAGCATGTAGAATTTGCGGTTATAATAATGCGCCGTACACAAAGGCGATTCTGATGACGACACTTGTGTTGCCTCTGCTTGAGCATGAGCAAGCCCAGCGCGCTCCAGCGCGATTTCGATAGTACTCTCCAAGACATCTCGAGTGGTGTTGCCTGCTGCAACCCCCTTACTCTCGATTAGTTCGCTCATGCAAAGGGCCGAGCTGGACCCGGAGGAGGTGGGGACCGAGCTGGACCCGGAAGAGTAAAGGGCCGAGCTGGACCTGGACGAGGTCAGGGCTGAGCTGGACTCGGAGGAGGCCACGGCCGAGCTGGACCTGGAGGAGGTCAGGGCTGAGCTGGACTCGGAGGAGGCCACGGCCGAGCTGGGCCTAGAGGAGGCGGCGGCCGAACTGGACCCGGAGGAGACAAGGGTCGATCCGGACTTGGTGGACGCCGCGGTCGAGCTGAACTCGGAGGAGACCGCGGTCGAACTGGGCTTGATGTTGGGCGGAGCGGATCTATGCTTGGAGGAGGGGCTTGCTAGATGAGCGTGGAGGAAGGCTCGTCATGGTGCTGTACAACTTGAGTTCTTGGTATGATAGCGGGGATTGTTTTGTACCAATCCTAGCGAGTCGGATTTGTTGCCTACGAAACGTGAGTCATTCGGCCACCTTTTTGAGAGAATACATATCCCAGTATGTTAGCTTGTGCAATCACTGACAATGTTGTTGATTCGACCGCAAAATTTCCTACGATCACATACAAAGTGCCATATACTGCCTACGTTTCGACGACAATCAATTATCTAGGAAAAACGTAGGACTTCTCGCGGGCAACCAAGGTTCTATTTCTATTGGACGACGCAGAAAACCTTTTCTCCAATCAGGGAGCACTTCGAGAGCGCTTTGAAGCTGCTTGACGAGCAAGAGTTCCAAGACACAGCTCGGATACGCGGCGCTTGCGAATCGAAGCTAGGAGAGGCAAGTTCTCCATCCCTACTCTAAATATTTTCTCTGCCTGCTGTTCAGTCTTGTCGAATCTAGTTTCGTAGCCTGCTTCAGCTGATTCCACAATACCTTTTACCAGATTCAGTCCGAAAATGTTTTTCGCATTCGTTCACGAGGGAGATCATGCGTGCGAACACGCTTTAATGGTGGGTAGCCTCTCGTATTGTCCCCAAACCACCACAATTGCCACGCCCCATTGGCCCCCACCTTGGGGAACTCGAACGTCACTGGGAGCATGTAGAATTTGCGGTTATAATAATGCGCCGTACACAAAGGCGATTCTGATGACGACACTTGTGTTGCCTCTGCTTGAGCATGAGCAAGCCCAGCGCGCTCCAGCGCGATTTCGATAGTACTCTCCAAGACATCTCGAGTGGTGTTGCCTGCTGCAACCCCCCTACTCTCGATTAGTTCGCTCATGCAAAGGGCCGAGCTGGACCCGGAGGAGGTGGGGACCGAGCTGGACCCGGAAGAGTAAAGGGCCGAGCTGGACCTGGACGAGGTCAGGGCTGAGCTGGACTCGGAGGAGGCCACGGCCGAGCTGGACCTGGAGGAGGTCAGGGCTGAGCTGGACTCGGAGGAGGCCACGGCCGAGCTGGGCCTAGAGGAGGCGGCGGCCGAACTGGACCCGGAGGAGACAAGGGTCGATCCGGACTTGGTGGACGCCGCGGTCGAGCTGAACTCGGAGGAGACCGCGGTCGAACTGGGCTTGATGTTGGGCGGAGCGGATCTATGCTTGGAGGAGGGGCTTGCTAGATGAGCGTGGAGGAAGGCTCGTCATGGTGCTGTACAACTTGAGTTCTTGGTATGATAGCGGGGATTGTTTTGTACCAATCCTAGCGAGTCGGATTTGTTGCCTACGAAACGTGAGTCATTCGGCCACCTTTTTGAGAGAATACATATCCCAGTATGTTAGCTTGTGCAATCACTGACAATGTTGTTGATTCGACCGCAAAATTTCCTACGATCACATACAAAGTGCCATATACTGCCTACGTTTCGACGACAATCAATTATCTAGGAAAAACGTAGGACTTCTCGCGGGCAACCAAGGTTCTATTTCTATTGGACGACGCAGAAAACCTTTTCTCCAATCAGGGAGCACTTCGAGAGCGCTTTGAAGCTGCTTGACGAGCAAGAGTTCCAAGACACAGCTCGGATACGCGGCGCTTGCGAATCGAAGCTAGGAGAGGCAAGTTCTCCATCCCTACTCTAAATATTTTCTCTGCCTGCTGTTCAGTCTTGTCGAATCTAGTTTCGTAGCCTGCTTCAGCTGATTCCACAATACCTTTTACCAGATTCAGTCCGAAAATGTTTTTCGCATTCATTCACGAGGGAGATCATGCGTGCGAACACGCTTTAATGGTGGGTAGCCTCTCGTATTGTCCCCAAACCACCACAATTGCCACGCCCCATTGGCCCCCACCTTGGGGAACTCGAACGTCACTGGGAGCATGTAGAATTTGCGGTTATAATAATGCGCCGTACACAAAGGCGATTCTGATGACGACACTTGTGTTGCCTCTGCTTGAGCATGAGCAAGCCCAGCGCGCTCCAGCGCGATTTCGATAGTACTCTCCAAGACATCTCGAGTGGTGTTGCCTGCTGCAACCCCCTTACTCTCGATTAGTTCGCTCATGCAAAGGGCCGAGCTGGACCCGGAGGAGGTGGGGACCGAGCTGGACCCGGAAGAGTAAAGGGCCGAGCTGGACCTGGACGAGGTCAGGGCTGAGCTGGACTCGGAGGAGGCCACGGCCGAGCTAGACCTGGAGGAGGTCAGGGCTGAGCTGGACTCGGAGGAGGCCACGGCCGAGCTGGGCCTAGAGGAGGCGGCGGCCGAACTGGACCCGGAGGAGACAAGGGTCGATCCGGACTTGGTGGACGCCGCGGTCGAGCTGAACTCGGAGGAGACCGCGGTCGAACTGGGCTTGATGTTGGGCGGAGCGGATCTATGCTTGGAGGAGGGGCTTGCTAGATGAGCGTGGAGGAAGGCTCGTCATGGTGCTGTACAACTTGAGTTCTTGGTATGATAGCGGGGATTGTTTTGTACCAATCCTAGCGAGTCGGATTTGTTGCCTACGAAACGTGAGTCATTCGGCCACCTTTTTGAGAGAATACATATCCCAGTATGTTAGCTTGTGCAATCACTGACAATGTTGTTGATTCGACCGCAAAATTTCCTACGATCACATACAAAGTGCCATATACTGCCTACGTTTCGACGACAATCAATTATCTAGGAAAAACGTAGGACTTCTCGCGGGCAACCAAGGTTCTATTTCTATTGGACGACGCAGAAAACCTTTTCTCCAATCAGGGAGCACTTCGAGAGCGCTTTGAAGCTGCTTGACGAGCAAGAGTTCCAAGACACAGCTCGGATACGCGGCGCTTGCGAATCGAAGCTAGGAGAGGCAAGTTCTCCATCCCTACTCTAAATATTTTCTCTGCCTGCTGTTCAGTCTTGTCGAATCTAGTTTCGTAGCCTGCTTCAGCTGATTCCACAATACCTTTTTACCAGATTCAGTCCGAAAATGTTTTTCGCATTCGTTCACGAGGGAGATCATGCGTGCGAACACGCTTTAATGGTGGGTAGCCTCTCGTATTGTCCCCAAACCACCACAATTGCCACGCCCCATTGGCCCCCACCTTGGGGAACTCGAACGTCACTGGGAGCATGTAGAATTTGCGGTTATAATAATGCGCCGTACACAAAGGCGATTCTGATGACGACACTTGTGTTGCCTCTGCTTGAGCATGAGCAAGCCCAGCGCGCTCCAGCGCGATTTCGATAGTACTCTCCAAGACATCTCGAGTGGTGTTGCCTGCTGCAACCCCCCTACTCTCGATTAGTTCGCTCATGCAAAGGGCCGAGCTGGACCCGGAGGAGGTGGGGACCGAGCTGGACCCGGAAGAGTAAAGGGCCGAGCTGGACCTGGACGAGGTCAGGGCTGAGCTGGACTCGGAGGAGGCCACGGCCGAGCTGGACCTGGAGGAGGTCAGGGCTGAGCTGGACTCGGAGGAGGCCACGGCCGAGCTGGGCCTAGAGGAGGCGGCGGCCGAACTGGACCCGGAGGAGACAAGGGTCGATCCGGACTTGGTGGACGCCGCGGTCGAGCTGAACTCGGAGGAGACCGCGGTCGAACTGGGCTTGATGTTGGGCGGAGCGGATCTATGCTTGGAGGAGGGGCTTGCTAGATGAGCGTGGAGGAAGGCTCGTCATGGTGCTGTACAACTTGAGTTCTTGGTATGATAGCGGGGATTGTTTTGTACCAATCCTAGCGAGTCGGATTTGTTGCCTACGAAACGTGAGTCATTCGGCCACCTTTTTGAGAGAATACATATCCCAGTATGTTAGCTTGTGCAATCACTGACAATGTTGTTGATTCGACCGCAAAATTTCCTACGATCACATACAAAGTGCCATATACTGCCTACGTTTCGACGACAATCAATTATCTAGGAAAAACGTAGGACTTCTCGCGGGCAACCAAGGTTCTATTTCTATTGGACGACGCAGAAAACCTTTTCTCCAATCAGGGAGCACTTCGAGAGCGCTTTGAAGCTGCTTGACGAGCAAGAGTTCCAAGACACAGCTCGGATACGCGGCGCTTGCGAATCGAAGCTAGGAGAGGCAAGTTCTCCATCCCTACTCTAAATATTTTCTCTGCCTGCTGTTCAGTCTTGTCGAATCTAGTTTCGTAGCCTGCTTCAGCTGATTCCACAATACCTTTTACCAGATTCAGTCCGAAAATGTTTTTCGCATTCGTTCACGAGGGAGATCATGCGTGCGAACACGCTTTAATGGTGGGTAGCCTCTCGTATTGTCCCCAAACCACCACAATTGCCACGCCCCATTGGCCCCCACCTTGGGGAACTCGAACGTCACTGGGAGCATGTAGAATTTGCGGTTATAATAATGCGCCGTACACAAAGGCGATTCTGATGACGACACTTGTGTTGCCTCTGCTTGAGCATGAGCAAGCCCAGCGCGCTCCAGCGCGATTTCGATAGTACTCTCCAAGACATCTCGAGTGGTGTTGCCTGCTGCAACCCCCCTACTCTCGATTAGTTCGCTCATGCAAAGGGCCGAGCTGGACCCGGAGGAGGTGGGGACCGAGCTGGACCCGGAAGAGTAAAGGGCCGAGCTGGACCTGGACGAGGTCAGGGCTGAGCTGGACTCGGAGGAGGCCACGGCCGAGCTGGACCTGGAGGAGGTCAGGGCTGAGCTGGACTCGGAGGAGGCCACGGCCGAGCTGGGCCTAGAGGAGGCGGCGGCCGAACTGGACCCGGAGGAGACAAGGGTCGATCCGGACTTGGTGGACGCCGCGGTCGAGCTGAACTCGGAGGAGACCGCGGTCGAACTGGGCTTGATGTTGGGCGGAGCGGATCTATGCTTGGAGGAGGGGCTTGCTAGATGAGCGTGGAGGAAGGCTCGTCATGGTGCTGTACAACTTGAGTTCTTGGTATGATAGCGGGGATTGTTTTGTACCAATCCTAGCGAGTCGGATTTGTTGCCTACGAAACGTGAGTCATTCGGCCACCTTTTTGAGAGAATACATATCCCAGTATGTTAGCTTGTGCAATCACTGACAATGTTGTTGATTCGACCGCAAAATTTCCTACGATCACATACAAAGTGCCATATACTGCCTACGTTTCGACGACAATCAATTATCTAGGAAAAACGTAGGACTTCTCGCGGGCAACCAAGGTTCTATTTCTATTGGACGACACAGAAAACCTTTTCTCCAATCAGGGAGCACTTCGAGAGCGCTTTGAAGCTGCTTGACGAGCAAGAGTTCCAAGACACAGCTCGGATACGCGGCGCTTGCGAATCGAAGCTAGGAGAGGCAAGTTCTCCATCCCTACTCTAAATATTTTCTCTGCCTGCTGTTCAGTCTTGTCGAATCTAGTTTCGTAGCCTGCTTCAGCTGATTCCACAATACCTTTTACCAGATTCAGTCCGAAAATGTTTTTCGCATTCGTTCACGAGGGAGATCATGCGTGCGAACACGCTTTAATGGTGGGTAGCCTCTCGTATTGTCCCCAAACCACCACAATTGCCACGCCCCATTGGCCCCCACCTTGGGGAACTCGAACGTCACTGGGAGCATGTAGAATTTGCGGTTATAATAATGCGCCGTACACAAAGGCGATTCTGATGACGACACTTGTGTTGCCTCTGCTTGAGCATGAGCAAGCCCAGCGCGCTCCAGCGCGATTTCGATAGTACTCTCCAAGACATCTCGAGTGGTGTTGCCTGCTGCAACCCCCTTACTCTCGATTAGTTCGCTCATGCAAAGGGCCGAGCTGGACCCGGAGGAGGTGGGGACCGAGCTGGACCCGGAAGAGTAAAGGGCCGAGCTGGACCTGGACGAGGTCAGGGCTGAGCTGGACTCGGAGGAGGCCACGGCCGAGCTGGACCTGGAGGAGGTCAGGGCTGAGCTGGACTCGGAGGAGGCCACGGCCGAGCTGGGCCTAGAGGAGGCGGCGGCCGAACTGGACCCGGAGGAGACAAGGGTCGATCCGGACTTGGTGGACGCCGCGGTCGAGCTGAACTCGGAGGAGACCGCGGTCGAACTGGGCTTGATGTTGGGCGGAGCGGATCTATGCTTGGAGGAGGGGCTTGCTAGATGAGCGTGGAGGAAGGCTCGTCATGGTGCTGTACAACTTGAGTTCTTGGTATGATAGCGGGGATTGTTTTGTACCAATCCTAGCGAGTCGGATTTGTTGCCTACGAAACGTGAGTCATTCGGCCACCTTTTTGAGAGAATACATATCCCAGTATGTTAGCTTGTGCAATCACTGACAATGTTGTTGATTCGACCGCAAAATTTCCTACGATCACATACAAAGTGCCATATACTGCCTACGTTTCGACGACAATCAATTATCTAGGAAAAACGTAGGACTTCTCGCGGGCAACCAAGGTTCTATTTCTATTGGACGACGCAGAAAACCTTTTCTCCAATCAGGGAGCACTTCGAGAGCGCTTTGAAGCTGCTTGACGAGCAAGAGTTCCAAGACACAGCTCGGATACGCGGCGCTTGCGAATCGAAGCTAGGAGAGGCAAGTTCTCCATCCCTACTCTAAATATTTTCTCTGCCTGCTGTTCAGTCTTGTCGAATCTAGTTTCGTAGCCTGCTTCAGCTGATTCCACAATACCTTTTACCAGATTCAGTCCGAAAATGTTTTTCGCATTCGTTCACGAGGGAGATCATGCGTGCGAACACGCTTTAATGGTGGGTAGCCTCTCGTATTGTCCCCAAACCACCACAATTGCCACGCCCCATTGGCCCCCACCTTGGGGAACTCGAACGTCACTGGGAGCATGTAGAATTTGCGGTTATAATAATGCGCCGTACACAAAGGCGATTCTGATGACGACACTTGTGTTGCCTCTGCTTGAGCATGAGCAAGCCCAGCGCGCTCCAGCGCGATTTCGATAGTACTCTCCAAGACATCTCGAGTGGTGTTGCCTGCTGCAACCCCCTTACTCTCGATTAGTTCGCTCATGCAAAGGGCCGAGCTGGACCCGGAGGAGGTGGCGACCGAGCTGGACCCAGAAGAGTAAAGGGCCGAGCTGGACCTGGAGGAGGTCAGGGCTGAGCTGGACTCGGAGGAGGCCACGGCCGAGCTGGGCCTAGAGGAGGCGGCGGCCGAGCTGGGCCTAGAGGAGGCGGCGGCCGAGCTGGACCCGGAGGAGACAAGGGTCGATCCGGACTTGGTGGACGCCGCGGTCGAGCTGAACTCGGAGGAGACCGCGGTCGAACTGTGGGCGGAGCGGATCTATGCTTGGAGGAGGGGCTTGCTAGATGAGCGTGGAGGAAGGCTCGTCATGGTGCTGTACAACTTGAGTTCTTGGTATGATAGCGGGGATTGTTTTGTACCAATCCTAGCGAGTCGGATTTGTTGCCTACGAAACGAGAACGTGTTAAAACCACTACAGATTGCAGAATAGCACACAATCTCTGTGCTCATGTCATACATGTCTGAAAAACACATTAAGATGCTGTAGCGTTGTCGTGCGCAGCAGTGTATCATACACAGAAAAGTGCGTGGCGTGTACACAAACCAATTGCGCCCAATCTGATTGCTTTAAACTGTCTATTTCTACCAATGATGTCATTGGAGTTTCGGCATAATCATGCCTGGTCCCCCGGCATAATTATGCCGGAGGCAGAACTGCATATCATCAGTTGCAAAGGATATGGTAACTGCTCCGTGAGGCAAAATGTGCCTGGGGGCAGAGGCATCACTTTAAACAACGAACCAGCAACTCGAGTCAGTACCGGTATGTACAAATTGGGAGCACACGGATAGGTCCAGACGAAGTAGTACGTTAAGGTATACAAAGTGAAGTCCACTGGATCGTATCCTACTCCACTAAGTTCTGCGGCTATATATGCACGCGTATAGCTACACACAGCTACATGTTGCCATGACGTACTGTATACAGGCAGTGTACATGCACTAGCGCGTTAGGTATGAGCTTAATTCAGATAAGCGTTCATGTACCGGCAGAAACGCACTGATCGTTTTAAGCTTGTATACCACTCCATTGCACAGTCCACCCTTGTTGTCCATGTTGTCCTCACCAACCATTTGAGTGCATTCAACATGGATCGATTTATTTCACTTGCATTCTATATATGAGTGTTTTTCAAAGGTAACTTGTGAATCAACTGGGGGTGCATTGCTAACATGTACTTCACAAGTTATTAAACCATGCATTGCTCGTAAACAGAGCTGCATGTTGCGGAATCGCCAAGGTGCATGTTGCCAGAATGTTGTCAGATGCAACAGAAGACACAATGTTGCTTGATTGGTCGACATCGGGCAACTTCGGTAACATTAGCGTTGTGTTGCCGGATGTCAACCGCAAACTTTTCAAGGCCCCTAACACAGTTTTTCGAACTGCGAATCGCAGAGATTCGTTTGAATTGCTGCTTGGCTGATGAACGTGCTTACCAGCCTCGTGACCAGGCCATCGTCTCCTGCTGGGAGCTGCACGTCTCGTTTTCTGTGTTGGGCTAACGATCTGCCACTTCTGTTTGCAGACGCTGCGCACATTCCGAGTCTGGGTGACGCTCAAAGCGGCATGCCTCGGCAGGTACATGTATTACCTGCGGGACTGCATTACCTGCCAGGTAATGCAGTCCTACACTTAGCATGATCTTTCGCCTCGTCCTGTCGTTGTCGCTACATGAGCTGCAATTGTGGCTTCTCATTTGAGCGAAAGTGAGGTGCAGACTGAAGCCGCATCTTGATGGTCTTGAGCACGCTTGCGGTACGTCCTGGGCGGCTGATTTCCTTGAGTCAAGCGTGGCGTACATATCTTGATGAGTCCTCTCGACTTTGGGAGATCTGATCGATCGCCTCAGTGCAGTCGGTCGAAGCTCTACATTAAGTTACAAGGCTGAGCAGCGCGAGCAGCGTCGCTGCCAACAACGCCATCCCTTCACGGGCAACATGTACCAACCAGAGCAGTGCAGAGTCAATGCAAGCAGCAACTCGCTGCCAGTCTCAGCCGTTCTTGTCTCACAAGTCGCTTTAACCCGGAACAACGTGGCGAGATCAGCGGCAGCACCTCTACACCTTTTCCCACCCAAAATGGCACATTTCCCGACCAAAGTGGTGCTGTGATTAGTCGTGCAACTGTATTCAGGCGGAAAAGGTGCGTTTTTCAAGCAAAGTGGTTTGCCGGTAAAACTTTCCCAAGCAAATTGGTTTACCTATCCCTGTGCACCTAAAACGGGCTTCAGTGGTAGGAGGCAAGGCACGGAACGATGTGGGGTGGATGAAAAAGGTTGCTTTTCGCTTCTAAAACCTGTCTAATATTAATCTATGATGAAATTGAAGCATAATAGACCCCTTAACGACCGTTAAACTCTCATCAGAGGCTTCATTTTCCATTTGGAGAGGTTGTCCTAAATCCTCAAGATTAGGGGCACCACTTTGCTTGGTAACGATTTGCGACAAAACCACTTTGCTTGAAAAATCTGAGACAATTGATTTGAGGTTTTATGTAAAAAACGCTTTGCACCACTTTGGTCGGGAAATGTGCCATTCTGGGTGGGAAAAGGTGTACATACCCCAGCAACGGCGCTGCCGAAGTGTGTAAGTAGCCAGCTTGGCCGTCGGGTTTCGCTGGCGTGATACATGTAAGACGACCGCCACCACGCACCATCAACGCCAGCGTGCGCTGCTTGGGCTGGCAGCGATGGGTCAGAGTCCTCGGACAGCTGCGGTCGCGTCGCCGCCTCGGTCCTTATCAGCGCGTGTGGCGGGCATCAGCTTTGACAGGCGACTCGTTCTCTGCACTGATGGCGATTCGTGCAAAGACGAAGCGAATCGCTGTCGCCAGGGCGACCGGCCAAGCGCGATAGTGAGGCGGCTTTGCAGGGTCATGCATTCTCACGGTCAGTAAAACTCGTTAAGTAGTAAATAACGAGCCTTTTCCCGTGTGTGATATTGAATTCAACAGGTTTCGTTGCGCGACGGCACCGCGTGGGATAGATTCTGGGAACGGGAGCATCGCCTCTTAAATTTGATTGCTCCGCCAGGACCTTGCACAGCCATAATATATATCATGGACTCCTGAAGAACTTCTTAGCCTGCAATCTTCAATATTATAGAAACATGCAAGCCTGCACCGCCTTGGTCCCACACACAGTGACCGTTCTGACCGTGTGAGACCTGTAAGCTACGGGCTGTACAGTAGCAGATCTTCGGGGGCGGAGCTACGCATTCGCGCCGATGAACCCACTGTACCGTATCGACCTGTGTACACGTACAGCTCGCCATCGGTGCATCCATACACCAAGTACGCATCCGCACTGCGCTCCTGAAATCTACTTGTGCCGCTGCTTCGTCCCTCCAGCTCCCTTACCATTGGTCCAATATCGCGCATTATCCGCCAATGCTCGATCCTTTATGTGCATAGCCGGGGCGCGCGGGCCTCCGCCCTCACCGGCTGGCTCTCTCTTCGACCGGCTCCCCCTCTGCCACTTGCTGACCGGAGCCAGCTCCGCCACACTCGATCTCCCAGGCAGGCAGCGCGCCTTCAGGCCGTCCGTGCACAGGACAAGCGGCCTCCGCTCTAAACACCACCTACACACACACAGACACACAACAACACACAGTCACAGATATGAGCAACGGCGTGGGCTTCACCGTCTTCCAAGTGCCGGGCGCCAAGTCGACCAAGCGCTCCACGGGCGCGCGGCTGGGCGGCGGGCCCGTGCTCTCCACCTCCAGCAGCTCTCACACCTTCAGCGACGCGTACGCCGCCTCCCCGCACGTCGGAAGCAGCGCGTCCCTGACCAGCGCGGGCTCAACCAACTCGCTACTGACGCAGCAGCGCGGCCAGCGCAACAGCGCCACGACGTTCGCGGCCTTCCAGCCGCCCGGGGGTCTGCAGTCGCTCTCGTCGCAGAGCGCGGCCATCTCGTCGTCCATCGGCGCGCCGTACGCCGGCACCGCCGGCAGCATGGGCAGCCACAGCTCCACCAGCAGCAACTCAGGGCTGGCCGTGCCCATGGGCGTCGGCATCGGCTTCCGGGCGGAGGAGCCGCCGCGCGGAGGCTCCAGCTGGATGCGCACGGGGCGCGTGATCCGCGTCAAGGACTCGGGCGACAGCTTCCGCTTCCCGCTGGACAGCGAGCACCTGCCGACCTCCAACGTGTCGGCGGAGCAGTTCGAGGCGCTCAAGACGAAGCTGCAGGGCGTGGCCGAGGCCCACGTCAACTCGCCGGCCACGTGGCTGGACAACCCGAGCCTGAGTCCGCAGTACCGCAACCAGAGCTGGAAGCCGCACCTGGAGAAGAAGAACTGCGTCATCTACCGCCAGAAGGAGGCGGCCGACGCCAGCAACTTGCAGCGCAGGTCCATCCTACGCGCCAAGCTCGACACGTCGCTCGAGGAGCTCGAGTACGCCGTCAACTGCGCCGCCACGGAGGACGAGCGCGCCTACATGTCGCACTGCTACCAGGACAGCTTCCTGGACTCGGCGGTGCTGCAGGTGCACGAAAAAGCGTCGAACGACGACCCGTTCCGCTTCCTGGGCGTCAAGTGGCTCGCCTTCCAGAGCTCCGTGGACTCGGTCTTCAGCTGCCGCGACGCGCTGGTGGCCGAGTTCTCCAAGACGATGGAGGACGCCAAGGGACAGAAGGTGCTGGTCAAGGTGCAGCAGAGCGTCACCATGGCCGAGTGCGACGGCCACGAGCGCAACTTCGGCTTCTCGCGGACGTCGGGCACGTGGGTCTGGCTCTTCCGCAGCATGGGCACGTCCAGCGGCAAGGTGGACATGTCCGTCTTCTCCGAGGACCGCTTCGACAGCAGCCGCAACACGCCCAGCTGGTTCGCCAACCGCGTCGTGTCGACGCTGTATACGGTGGCACTGCACCACGCCACGGCTGCGGACGCCAAGTTCCTGGTGCGCAGTCGGATGATCACAGACAAGGCGTGGGTGCCCAACAACGAGCGGCCGGCCTGCTCGGTATGTTTCAAGAGCTTCAACCTGCTGCGCTCACGCCACCACTGCCGCGTGTGTGCCGAGATTATGTGCGGAGCCTGCACTATTGAGCTGGGGATTCAGGCTAGCAAACTGCCCACTGGGATGCTGCCGGAGACGGGCAACAGCTTCATCGTCAGCGTAGAAAAGTTCTGCCTCAAGTGTATAAACAAGGCCCGACAGGAACGCCGCAGCGCGCTGGCGGCCAAGAGTGCCGGTGTCGACCTCGCTACCGAAGTGTACGATGACAACGTGCCCTCGTCGTACGCCTCTCGTGCCAGTGAAGTGTTTTACGGCCAGGTGCCTCCTGCTCGTGCCTCGCTCTCCGACCACTCCGCCGATAGGGACGTGACCTCGCAGCAGAACCACTCGTTCGCGTCTTCGTCTTCGTCTACAAGCTCAGTAGGGGGAGCCAGCGGTACCAGTGGTGACAAGTCGGGTATTTCGTACGCTGGTTGGTCTACGAAGGTTCTTTCTGCTATCAACCGGGAGAAGCCTGCAGATGGTGTCAAGGAGCAGTCGCTGGTCACACTTACATCGGCAGGCAGTAACAGGACTTTGGATATTGGCGCCGCGCGTAACGGGAGGCAAGGATCAGGTGATCGACGGAGGCACAACTCGGACGCCTCCGGCGCGTCCACCAGCATCAGTTCGCAGAGTGATCGTGGCAGCAATTCCGTGTCGGACATCAAGACCCGCAAGGAGCCAACTGACGCTGTCGTGTTGCTGGAGGAGCCCGATCAGGTGCAGAACATTACTCCGCTGCCGACGTCTTTCACCAAAATGGAGGAGCAGATCGCCGCTCAGCAGGCGCTGCTACGATCGATGTTTATTGAGGGCAAGAAAATCATGGAGCAGCAGCAACAGTTCGCTGGACAAGTTCACCCCGCGCAGCAGCAGCGTTACATCAACCAGATGCAGGCCCCCGAGAGCATGGAGAACAAGGCACCACTCGCACTGCCGCCTTCCTCGACTTCTATCGAGTACATTGACTGAGCAAGCTTTACGAATCACACCCATCGTTAGTTGGTTGCTGTCGTGACTCTGTTAGCTCAGTTCTCTGCATTTTGCCTCGCTACGATACAGTTCGCGTCCCACGTTCAAAGTGCCATCCTGTAATAAACATTTCCGTCTAAACCACTACAGGATCATTGCATTCATTGTGTATCATCACTTTTGCTTAGAATCTTTACCACCTTCGTGCTTAGCCATACATGTACATGCACCTAGCACGCAATGCATCCACAGAAAAGCTTTTGCTTCGGGGCGCCAGTAGAACTTGCACCTCCTGTCCTGTTACCAGACGTGCCACCACACAGCCCAGCATGAAGACTCGCTAGTGTTGTTGCCTCTCCGTACAGCAATTCCTCCTCGACATGCACCTGGTACTTCTGCGCGATCACGCCTTGAAGCTGCGTCAGTGCCATCGAGTCCAGACCGAGTTCCTGCAGCGGCGTGTTGTTGTTAACTTGAGCAGGCTCAACGCCGAGAGTGTGGGCAAGTTCGTTGACCAAGAACGCGTGCACTTGGTCAGGGGGGACCCCCGTGATCACGGACGGCAGGTTTGACTTGGGGGCGCCACTGTCGGTGGGGGCCACACGAGGCCCGTTGACATTTCGCTCCATTGTCTCGCCAGCCACAGCTTCATCGCCTCCATCATCCTCAACCGGGATGTCGGCAATCATGTCCTCATTGCGGTAGAGCTCTTCGAGCGCTTTGTCTTCGAGTGCCTTTTTGCACCGAGATCGCGAGATTTTACCGCTTGTCGTCTTCGGGATTGTACGAGGCGCTAGCAGCACGACCAGAGTCACTTTGACACCATGTTCGCGTGCAATAGCGCTACGAATCTTCCCACACAGACTTGCTTTGCTAGTCATCGCAGGATCACGCAGCTCCGCCACTACAGCCAACTTCTCTTCTTCATCATTGCCACCGGCTGCGTACGAGAACGCGGCGCAGCATCCTGGTCGCAGCTCTTCGTGAGTCTCTGCTGTTGTCTCCAGATCCTGGGGATAGTGGTTACGGCCGCGAATGATCACCAGGTCCTTCATACGGCCGCAGATGAAGAGCTCTTCGTTGTATATCACACCCAGATCGCCAGTTCTCAGGTACGTTTTGCCGCCCGCGTCAGCAGCAATCGTTGCCTGGAATGCCTCGGTGGAGAGCTCGCGCATCTCCTCGCCGTAATACCCTTGCGCCTTCGAAGCACTTGAGATCCATACCTCTCCGGTCTCTCCATCCGGCTTTTCCTGTCCCGATTCCGCGTCGACAATGCGAACATCAATGCCATAGTCCTTCCGTGAAGGCACACCGCACCCAATCATCTCCTTTACGAGCCCTGTTGCGCTTGTTTTCTCGGCCACTCGGAAGATGCGATCACGCTCCAAAGCCTGCTTGTCAACCCACAGTCGCTGCTTGCCACCACCACAGACGTATACGGTGTGCTCAGCAAGGCCGTACGTAGGCTTCACAACTCCCTCTGGTAACCCGAAAGGCGAGAAGGCACGGTAGAAGTTGTCGATGGCCTCACCTTGAATGGGCTCAGCACCATTGATCATATGCCTCACGCTGGAGAGATCCACCTGCTCGCCGCTACCGAGTCCCGCGGTAAGCCGATCGGACTTCCTCTCAAGAAGTGAATACGCGAAGTTGGGAGCTTGCAGGTGCGTAGCACGGTGCTTGGAAACGAGGCGAAGCCACAGGCAAGGATCACGAATGAAGCTGAACGGGGACAAGTACACGCCCGTTCCGCCATTGAAGATGGTGCCGAGGTAAGCACCGATAAGGCCCATGTCATGATATTGCGGCAGCCATGACACCACGACCGTGTCTCGCCCGGCATGAAGCGCCGAACTGATAGTGCGCAAGTTGTGATTCAGATTGCCATGCGAGAGCACCACTCCCTTGGGGGCCGAAGTTGAGCCCGAAGTGTACTGCAGAAACGCTGTGCTGTCAGCAGAAGGAGACTGAGTAAGCCAGTGCCTGACTGGGTCGATCCCTTTAGCGTCCACCAAATCGTCCGTCACGACCCAGGACAGGTGCTCCGGCCATTGCGCTGCACCCGAAAACGTGAACTTCTCCTTGATAGCCGAGATCTTCTTGACATTGTAGTACGTGGAGCACGTCAGCGCCGTCTTGGCCTGACAATTCTGTGTCACGGCAACAAACATGCTGATGTCTTTCTTCATCTTGCGCGGGTCAGGCGGGTACACCGGCACCGCCACAACTCCAGCTCTCAGACAAGCTAGAAAGGCCACGATGAAGTCCAGCCCCGGGGGATACACCAACAGCACTCGGTCTCCCTGCTTCAGTCCCAACCTAAAACAGGTAAAGCGAACTAAAATGTCAGTTTTCCAGCCCCTGGTGGCCAAACGAGCAGCAGCCAGTACCAACCCCTTGATTTGCTGCTGTGTAGAGGCAACGAGAAGTCCCGCGAGATTCTGCACGCGCTTGTTAAGCTCCTAAAAGTGACCAACAACAGTAAGGTATCAGCTAAAATGGCTTCCGAGTCGTTACTCGGTTTCTAGCGAGCTCTAGACGACGAAAAAGACCGCATACTATGCAGGTGAGCGACGCCGTCACAACCCCCTTGTCGTCGGCGAACGACAGCATTGTCTGCAGCAGCAAAACCCACGAACACAAGATTGTCATGAAAACTCCGATCACCAAAGCTCTAGACGCGACTGCTGAGGCCGCAAGGCAGCGCTGGGCCTCGCGGTTTCGCACAGAGGTAGCCACGCGTCTTGACTACATGGTGAGGCGTCATGCAGCGACGACGGACCTTTGTGGGCGTCTCGGAAGCCCATTTCTCCACGCGCTCGAGCAGCTCCGACGACATCTCTATGCGTGTTACAAAATGAGGGTTCAGGAGCCAGCGCAATCGGATTTTGCAGGTTGGATTGTTGGATTATTGTTTTTTGCAGGTCCTTTATCAGATTACGGAGGCAAAAGCCGCTTCAACAACGACAGCCAATCAACGACGAGCAAACGAAACCTCCGCGTCGCTTCGTGTGCACTGCCATAGTCGATCATGCGAGCTGACCCTGCGGTCTCCCAGCGACTCCAGCAGGCCGCGGAGCAGCTCCAGGCCGCCATCCAAAGCGCCAGGAAGAGGAGGCACTCTCGCGATGGCGTGGGCCAAAGTCCCGGCGGGAAATCGTGGCGCCTGGCTCCGACGGTGATGCTGGCGCCGGAGCATGAGGAGAGCGATGGAGAGGAGGACGGTGCCGATTGGGCGCAGCAGCAGAGCTCGGACAATGAAGCGGATTCGGCTGGGACGTCGCTCGCGTCGGGGTCGAGGCCGCAGTCACGTGCGACTTTGAAGCGGTTGTATCAGCAGCTGAGACCTTCAGGTGTTGACGTTGTCTGTGTGAATTTGCTTGATGTAGCGACGAAAGGATGGTCTGAAGTACGAGACGCCGAGGTCTTGCAAGAGAACAAAGTGGAAATGGACTCGGTGGAGCAAGAAATGTGCAAGGCGCTGGACTGGATGCAGCGCGACGTAGAGCGGCAGGCAAGAGAGAACCGTGCGGTTCGAGAGACCCTCGCCCGATCGATCCTCGATGTTACAGACATTATCGCAGACTTTGTGTCTCCTAACGCAGCGAGTTTGCTACTGCGCACAGCTGCAGCCGCAACTGGGACGCCGTCGGAAGAGGTTGATAACAACGCGGCCACGCCCCAACTGATACCGGACAAAGTCGACGAACTGGTAGTCCAGTGGGAAGACGCGTTGGTTGCTTGGCGAGAGCAGAGCCTCGTCGCGAAGCAAGAGCTTATGGAAGCGTTCACCACTTTTGAAGAGGAATGTATGGTGCGAATGCAAGCTGGCGAAGCGTCACACAGGTCGGAGCAAGAGCAACTGGCGCATGATGTCAATGCACAGCAGAGTACGTGTAGCAAATGCTTGCAGTTCTTTTGATCATGGTCGCTAATTTGTATCGACATTCTTCCCAGTGTTCTACGAAGACTGCATGAGCAGCCTCTCATCGCAGCTTGAGCGGACTCAACGCGAAGTTCAATCACTTCAATCGCAAGTGTTGTCGTTGCTGGCTACAGCAAACGTCCAAGCGAAGTCATGCGACGCAACAACAGACACGATCGAACTCGAATTCCAAGGAGAAAATCTGCAGCAGCAAGTATTGGAGCTTTCTGCACGTGTGGAGTCTGCAGAGATGTTCCGTTTGCAATGCGAGGCGTCCCTAAGGGAGCAAACCCAACGTGCAGATGAAGCAGAGAGTCGATTGAGTATCCTGCATGAAGAGTGTCAGGAGCTGCGGATGCAACCGAGTCACGCTCGCACAAGTGCAGCGCCCAATGATGCGCTGCAATCCTATCAACAAAAACTAGAATTGCTTGAAGGCCGCATGCAGGACGTTCTGCAACAAGTCGCTTGCGATCACGAGCAGTATGAGTACGAGCAAGCCAAGTGGGCGCTCGAGAAGCGGCATCATCGAGAGAAGTATGACGAGGTGCTGGACGCCAGCGTCAAAGTGCTCAAGGTCCTGATTATCCGCGAAAAGCTCATGAAGAAGCACGAGCGAGCGCAAAAGCGGCAGAGCGAGGAGTGCCAAGATAAGCAGCTTGAGCTTGCATGTCACGTTGCTTCGTTGCAGGGCATGACAAACGAGCTGATGCAACTAAGCGCGATGGTACTGCTGGTCTTGCAGCAGCTTGCGGTGCTGAAAGCAAACGCGAGTGTGTCCCAAGACGCGCCCGCTAGATGGACGTTGCCAGCCAAACCCGTGCAGATGAAGTCGATGATCAAGCGTCTGAAGAAGATTGAAGCTGCGCTGGGTCGACGTGATTGGGCGTCAGCAACACCTTCGATGCAGAGCTTGAAAGTCTGTCCGTAAACGTATCCAGCTTAGCACGCTGGTTTTGAAAGTCCAACCTAACTCATACATGCGTCCGACGCCAGCACGCACGTTAACGCCCACAACATCGGCACGCACCAGGGTGAAAGCTGCGAAAAGGCTGAATAGTTGTGCAGAAGTTGTTAGCGCTAATCGTGGAAAAGGATACGAAAAGTCCAATTGCATGAGTTCATGATGGCGACTACTAACTCACTCATTCCCCAATTTCCACTGCCCAACAATGAGAGTGACTGAACATGCTATCAAGCTGCTTTTGGTAACGCTACCAGTGGTTGCTAATGTAGTCAAGTGCGACACGGAGGAGCCCTGCACACTGGACTGTCAGTCCGGGCAGGTCTGTCAGCTGATACCCGTGAACTGCCTTATTGGCCCGTGCCCGCCGCCGATGCAGATGTGCGTCGCTGGATCGAGCGGTTCCGAGAGTTCACCGCAGTGGCTTCCAAGAGTGCCGAATCTACGAGCCTGACAAGAGTGAGTACTGCGCCGACCGGTGCTCCAAGGGCCGTTGCCCTGAAGGCTCCTCATGCGAGCTTCAAGAGGTGCAATACATCAAGGCTCCGTGCCCACTGGTGGTGTCGTGCGCCAGCGCGTCCACAACCTAGTAATACGACAGACAGCCTAGCCTCTAAGACGGCCAGTATCCAGAATAGGAGCAGGAGGTGAACCCGTTGCTAAGCAATACACGTATGGATACGCTGCTGCGTTTGGTCTACCAACGGTAAAGGCTGCGGTCTTCTGGTTCTGGCACATATGCGAGCGAAACTTCTTGTCGGCTGAACGGTTTTGCTGTCGAATCGGAGCAATGGGTTCGCACTTGCCGTGTCAGTCTGCGCGGCAGGAGACACTTCACTTTCCAATTCTCCGTGCCAGAGCGAAGACCCTCAGCTACTCCAAGACAACAAACGATGCGTGGACTCGGAGGCTTCGTTGTGCTGCTGGCCGCCCTTGCCGCCGCTATGGCCGATGCCACACAGGACAGCGGTGTGTGCAACCTGGCCTGTATTCAGGGCACCACATGCGAGGTCGTGAACGGTGTTGCGAAGTGCGTCCCTGTTGAGTGCACGAAGAAGTGCCCCACGAACGAGAAATGCCAGATCAACTCGGCTGACAACTCCCAGTGCTGCATCAGCCCGTGCGCGACGATTCGTTGCAAGTCGGGCTACACGTGCCAGGTGGAGCAAGTCCAGTGCATTCGCGCCCCGTGTCCCCCCGTCGGAACCTGCAAGCCCGTCAAGAAGGGCTACGGCCTGCGGGCCCTCAACGAGGAAGAGTAGGGACGAGAGATTTCCGTGTCTCTCGATTCGCTTTCCGATAAAAAATCTTCAATGTAATGTAATGTGTCCATGCTGAACGTACAAGCCCAAGCTTAAATTTCTTGCGTGCACCATTCAATAGCACATGCACCGAGGGTGTTTGCTGCTCGAATACAAGTCCATCCAGATAAACCAAGACGTGATCCCTGCGTTCTGTGGTCACCGAGCCACCCCAGGGAAAGTAGGTCTACAGTACGTAGCGCAATGGTCACCATCAAGGCGCTGGTCCGGGATTTGCGCCTCACTCCGGCGGTTCTCTATCAGCGCACACACGAAAGCCAGCCTCTGATCGGGGAGCTAGAGACGTTGGGGGGCCCATTCATCGGATGGGGACGGAGAGGCGTGTTTGGCGCCTTCAGTGCGAGTGAGCACTGGCGCCGCCGGCGTGTGGGCCATTTCATAATCTGCTCGCAGCGACGGACGCCAACCTCAGCACTTGAACAGCATCATGGTCTTCTCCTCCGCGATCTTCGGCATGGCTGCGCTGGCGTCGGCCTACCTCATGGCCCCTGCTGCCGCTGCGGACCAACCGCTCCCCTGGGACGGCCGTGGATACGACCTGACCGTGGACACGCTGACGGACAAGTACCTGACGCACATCCTGACCATGCGCAACAACGGCACGGACGGCAAGGTGTCGGACTACGTGACGATCGCCAAGGACGGCCGCTCGCCGGGCTTCAATGGCGACACGGGCGTGATCGACATCGCCGTGGACTCGAAGGCCATCTTCAAGACGCAGAACAACTTCCGCCGCTCGGAGCTGGTGCAGAACATCGCTGGCAACACCAAGGGCACGACGTTCTTCCGCGCGAGCGTCATGAAGGAGGAGGCGTTCCTGAACCCGTACGCGTGGCAGATGATCTTCCCGGAGTCGCACATCTTCGAGATCCGCGTGGACGCCACGGCCAGCCCGGCCAAGATCATCTACCTGAACAACGGCACGTGGGACGCCAAGTGGGAGACGGAGTTCGTGCCCGGCACGTGGTACAACTTCGGCATCGGCATTTCGGCCGCCAAGTCGGGCAACGGTTCCGTGCTGGAGTTCTACACGAGCGAGGGCGACAAGCACCTCGCGCTGAAGGCCACGCACGAGACGGTGACGGAGTTCCCGTCGTCGTACGAATTCCACTACGGTCTTCTGACGCTGTCGGACGACGGCAGCGACCCCAAGATGAACGCGAAGCAGGATATCGTGTCGTACAACGGTGTGTCGGTGGACGCGAAGGTCTCGAAATCTGCGTCTGGGAAGACTGCGGTGGGCCCTGCAAGTAAGGCGACGAAGGGCCAGAACAAGACTCCAGTAACTCAGAACGAGGCCCCCTCCACCGCTACGAAGTCCTACACTTTCTCGAAGCAGAGCATTTAAGAGCTATACTGGATGAGAAATATCACCTTTCGCTGAAACTACCGGTAGGTCGTCTGCGACTTTCATTTTGTGGTCGTAGACGTTTTGGGCACTAATTTTGGGTACTGTAGCTGCGCCAAAAAGAGCAGTTTCCAGAGACTGAAGATTAGATCTAATTCGTTGAAATCAGAGCTTTCTTCCTGTGCCAGATTTTGATTGGCTGGATCTGTAGGAGGCCAATATTTTTGAGTCTCCCCGATCAGTACGGGTGAAGATTATGGCAGGTTTGTCGCGCTCGTCGCGTTGCAGGACATCCGAAGCACTAAGAAGCTTTCTCGCAGAACAACTGGTGTTTCAACTCACGAACTTCAAAAGCTTGAGTTGTTCGCTCCACGAAAGCTTCTTCAGCTAGAGGCTGTGGTTATTGTACTGGATGGTGCCGGCGATAGAGTGGAGGCGTCAAAGTGCTGCTGTTGCTCGAAGGAAACAGCGGGCATCTACCACAGTACACTACTGTACGTGCAGATCAGAGTCCATAACGAACGCGGTCGGCGCTTGAACTGATCTAAAATGTCTTGCAGGTGCAAGTGCAATCGCCTTCAGTGTTTTAGTGCTTCTACGCCAGGCACCAGAATGCTGAAGGGGTATGTGAATGCCCAACCCTCCTGCTGCAAAGCTTCGTTTGGACTCGTGTTACGTGGTCCAGCTTAGCCTTTTGCTCCATTTGCGTGATCCCCACGTACTGCCGGATAGTCTGGTGGCCTTAGTCATCGCGGACGCGATCGCACGGTAAAAACGAGTGAGGGAAATCGACACCAGAGATTTAGTACACCGCCACCAGAAAAACGATCAACATCACCAGAGATTTGGACATCATCACTCACCAGAGAATTGGTACACCATTTCAAGGTCAAATTGAGAGAAGTCGTGGTTCAAATTGAGAGCAGCCAAAATCGAATTGAGATTATACAAGAAAAGGCGCACTGTCCCGGCTAAAGCTTTCCGAAGGGATTTTTCAGGGCGCGATAGAGTAGACAAGTCAGTGGCTCTGTACATAATATTAAGTGCGGAAGGGGATTAGATGATAATCATATACGGTATTGCAGGTTCTCTCAACTTGACTTTGGCGGCTCTCAATTTGAACCACGACCTCTCTCAATTTGACCTTGAAATGGTGTACATGTACGAAAACACCAGAGATTTGGCACACCATCACCAGAAAATATATTAATAGTTGGTATAAATAAGAAGGAACGAGGGCTTTGTCTGAGCCCACGGCTTTTAATAGTTCCTGCCTTACACCCCACCACACCCCGTCAAGTTGAAGTGGAGCAGTTTTCGCAGGACCAGGTACCCTGTGAGGTATTGCTCTACCTGTAGATATGACTGTAATCTCATTCTGTGGCATACTGCAGACTTTCGACGACACTGGAATCGAAAAACTTGAGTGCTCAGGCTGCGGTCTTTCCAGCAGAAGGGGGGGGGGCACCGTTCGAGTAGCCATCCCCAGTCTTCCCGTCGTTGTTGCCCTTTACACCGATAATGCTCGGCGCTTACAGTAGCTCCGAAGTTTGCACCAACACTGGCACCAAGGCCAGCATCGGCCTTGACGGTACATGTAACATCAACAGCGCCGACCTTCACGCCACGATTAGCATTGATCTCCCACCGGCACGGCCTCCAAACCAGCATTAGAGTCAGCCTTCACACCAACATCTCCAGCTTCGACATTGACACCAGCCTTGATACCTGCACCGACACCACCGGCGACTACGGCAACAGACAGGTAACCCCCTACCCAGACCGACACCAACACCCACGCCAGCCTTTGCACCGGCGTTGACTCCGACTGTAGATTCAACGTACATGGTGCCCTTGGCGCCAAGACCGACAACGCCAACGCCGAGTCCAGCGCCGGAGTTCGCCCCACTGTTCGCGTCGATTGCCTTGCCACCGTTGACGTAGCTGTCAGCCTGTGCGTACGTCTGGGTCACTTCCACATACGCGGCTACCATGCTGCCAGATAACGTCACGGCGGCAACAAGCAGAGCGCATGACACCGAGGACGCAGGATGTGCGCTTAATTCAATAAAATGGATCTTGTCCTGACTGGAGAACAAACGACACGGTCCCGCATGGGGTCTAAGTGTCAAAAGCTACGCTAAATAGAATGAGGTGGAGCAGAGATTGGGTTGAAATCTCTGCTCCACCTCATTCTTGGTTGGGTTACTCCCTCTCTCGCTTGTCCGTTGGCCGACCCCCTCACTTACCCATGAAGGACTCGTACTTGGCCGGGTTCCAGTCCGGGAAGAACTTGATGGCCGTGTCCGCCACCTCCTGCTCCTTGCCGACCACGCCGCGCCCTCCTCGAAGATGGCCGTGAGGAAGGCCACGAAGTCCGTGTTGAAGTTCTTCTTGTTCTCCTCCAAGTCCTCGTAGCGCACCTCGATCTCCTTGTTCAGCTTCGTCTCCACGAGGTCGCGGATGTGTAGTGGCGACAGGCGCTCAGTTTCAAACGCCAGCTTGGCGCCCTCCAGCGCGCTCTTGGCGCCGTCGACAGCACGCCCGCCACGAAGCGACCCACGTCCGCGTGCGACGTGATGCTGAACCACGACGTTCATGTAGCCCTCGTCGTAGTGGTAGCCGAGGAAGTAGGACAGGAACTCGGCGAACAGGTCCGTGTAGAAGACGGCGAAGGGCAAGTCGTGCTGCGAGAGCAGTTCCTGCACCTCCTTCTTGGCCACGTTCGGGCCCTCCGTCACGCGCATGCCGTACTCGGCCGACACGAAGAGCTGGATGCCTGCCACCTTGACCGACGGCCTTCTGCATGCCCATGTGGTAGGGCGACACAGTGCTCACGGCCACGGTCCTGGTCTTGTAGTCAAGTGAACGACCGTGGCGCCCGCCTTGAAGGCCTGCAGATCCGGTTTGCTCTCGTCGCGCGTGAGGATGGTCACAGACACGACCTCGCCCCTCTTCAGCAGCTCGTCCGCGACAGTGCCGCCGACGCCGCCGGCTCCGATGATGGCGAACTTGGTGTAGACCGACATGGCCGGGGTTGGTAGAGTAGAGTGGGTAGAGTGGGGTGGTGGGTGACTTGCGTCTTGGGAGGACTTTGGAGTTATGAAGTCGCAGCAGACATCTATGACTGATCGCCCAAGCATATTTTAGATTTTGCATGTGTGGTGAAGATGTTCCTTTTATCTGGTGATGGATACCCTATTTTCTGGTGACGATTTCCAAATGGCTGGTGATTTCGACCCTTGAAAAGTCTGGTGATGATGTCCAAATCTCTGGTGATGATCTCCCGATTTCTGGTGATGCACACCCAAATCTCTGGTGTGGAATTCTCTCCCTCGGTAAAAACGACGAAGGCTTGAGACTTACAAGAGTTGAAGGTGTCACGTACGCTTCTCCGTCCCCATCCGATGATAGGCTCGCTTTCCGCTTTGAAACGGTGCCAACCCAATGGATGACCCATACATGCGGCGTGTGGCGTGCTCTGTCAACATCTTGCTTCAAGCGCGTCCGCTGGCCAGCGTCGGCGTTGGAGGTTTCAGTGGAACTCCCGACCAGTTGTATCCTTTCTGCGAAAAGCTTGAGATAAGCGAGAGGCTTTCATCGTCGTCGTCTCGTCCTCGTCAACTCAAGAGCAAGCCAAGCAAGTCGCTGTGTGTGGAGCGGTACTGTACATCACATTTTCACTTTGCGGCGTCAGCGCCATTCAATTTAATGTCGGCAAACCAGCTACCCACTATCCATGTAAGTGTACAGATATACCTGTACCGTTAAATGTTCATCATCACTCCACTGGAGTCACTCCAGCTCGCTTCATGTTTCTTGGTGCAAGAAGCTTTCGGGCTCTGGGAGCTCCACGTCTGGCTCTGGCGAGCTCGCGTGCACTCAGATGGAGATTGGCATAAGTCGAGAGAACCGGCAGCGCGAGGTTCTCGGCGAATAAGCGGCAATGCAAATCCCAGACCTTGGCCCCTTGATGTACAAGATGTACCAAGGAACCCAGCCTGCTTTGTCGGAAGTGTCCCCGGGACACCACCTTTTCTGGAGGTGACAGCGCCACCGTCCAAACAGCTTGGTGGCCATTCTCCAATTTGCTCGCTGTCCCCACCACCACTCAGCACTTGAACAGCATCATGGTCTTCTCCTCCGCGATCTTCGGCATGGCTGCGCTCGCGTCGGCCTACCTCATGGCCCCTGCTGCCGCTGCGGACCAACCGCTCCCCTGGGACGGCCGCGGATACGACCTGACCGTGGACACGCTGACGGACAAGTACCTGACGCACATCCTGACCATGCGCAACAACGGCACGGACGGCAAGGTGTCGGACTACGTGACGATCGCCAAGGACGGCCGCTCGCCGGGCTTCAACGGCGACACGGGCGTGATCGACATCGCCGTGGACTCGAAGGCCATTTTCAAGACGCAGAACAACTTCCGCCGCTCGGAGCTGGTGCAGAACATCGCCGGCAACACGAAGGGCACGACGTTCTTCCGCGTGAGCGTCATGAAGGAGGAGGCGTTCCTGAACCCGTACGCGTGGCAGATGATCTTCCCGGAGTCGCACATCTTCGAGATCCGCGTGGACGCCACGGCCAGCCCGGCCAAGATCATCTACCTGAACAACGGCACGTGGGACGCCAAGTGGCAGACGGAGTTCGTGCCCGGCACGTGGTACAACTTTGGCATCGGCATTTCGGCCGCCAAGTCGGGCAACGGTTCCGTGCTGGAGTTCTACACGAGCGAGGGCGACAAGGACCTCGCCCTGGAGGCCACGCACGAGACGGTGACGGAGTTCCCGTCGACGTACGAGTTCCACTACGGACTTCTGACGCTCTCGGACGACGGCAGTGACCCCAAGATGAACGCGAAGCAGGACATCGTGTCGTACAACGGCGTGTCGGTGGACGCGAAGGTGTCGACGTCTGCGTCTGCTGGTGCTTCTTCCGCGGCTGGTTCCACTGCTTCGTCGGTTGGCGCCGAGTCCACGTCCACCACTTCTGCATCGGCTGAGACCGAGACCACGGAGACCCCCGCCACCCAGAACGAGACCCCCTCCACCGCCACGAAGGAGGGTGTCGTGAAGAACTCTGGAGAGGGTTGCGCCCGTAAGTAAGTGCTCATTGAGCACGGTTTTATCTCCATTTAGCGGAAGTGATGTACAAAGCTGGTTAGAGATCTGCATGCATGGGCCAGTTACTTTTCGCTGAAATAAATGTTCACTGTTCGATCGTGTTTTGATTCTCGCACCTCTTGTTTTCCTTTTTTGTCGGCTAAGGTACCTGCGTTGATGTGCTCTAATCTAATTTATGGGATGAAAGCCCAGATAATGTAAGCGCGGCTGGCGCAATGGATAGCGTATCAGACTTCGAATCTGGGGGTTGCGGGTTCGAGTCCCGCGTCGCGTACATTTTTAACGGTAATTGTAGTACTTGCTGAAATAGTAGCTATCAGTAATACTACTATCCACAAAAGTGGATAGTAGTCATACTTTTACCGTATATTAATAGTATGATATTCAATATTAGTGTTACAGTGCTACGCTATCATCAGCACAGTCCTATAGTACTCTTCAAGTCCGAACCACATCGATCGATACACCTTATGGACGCGTCTACAGTTTGTAGTAGTCTTGGAACCGCAACACCGCCCCCCCCCCATCGCTTCAGCAGTCCATACATTCTCCAAAAAATCGTCCAAAACATTGTCGTCATCTCAGCAATTTCAGGTGCCATTTGATCGACGCACCCCAAAAATCGACGACAAAACGCGAACGTACTGTAAGTCCGGCGGTGTGCCATCTTCGCCCACCACTTCATCGTTCTACATGAGCGAGACGCCTCATTGCCACATGCAATTGGTGAGCCTCACCGAAAGTTTATCCCCGCCAAGTTCACCTCGACTTCGACTTTGCATCCCGAAGCTGCTGCTGGCGTCGTTCCAGGGCCTGCGAGCCACCGAACGCTCCTTGTTTCGGTTCACCTGGTCAGCTCAGCTTCGGCCGCGCTGGGTTCGAGAATCCCAGCCTGATCGCACTCTTCGCCCAGCCATTTTGCTTGGGCGTCGAATTCCTCACCTCCGTCTGCCGGCTTCGCTAGTCGCGTAACGGCTGAAACATCTTCATTTCACTATACCTCTCCCTCCACCAGCTGCTTCTACAGAACCTGCATCACCGCGGACAGGGTCACCTCAACCTGGTCGCCGCATCCTGGTCACTGCACTGCACTGCACTGCACTGCGCCCTCACTTTCTCTCTCTCCACCTCTCGCGCCAATGACCCGCGTCCACTCGATCCTCGCGTCCTGCGCGGCGCTGCTGGCCGCTCTGCTGGCCCCAGTCGCCCACGCCGCCGACGACCAGGCGCTGCCCTGGGACGGCCGCTTCCAGGACCTGACGGTGGCCTCGCTCACGGACAAGTACCTGACCCACATCCTGACGAACCGCCAGAACGGCACCGCGAGCCCGGACCAGTGGGTCACCGTCACCCAGAAGGGCCGGTCGCCCGCCTTCAACGACGACACGGGCGTCGCCACGCTGGCCGTGGACTCGCAGGCCATTTTCGGCGGCCAGACCAACTTCCGGCGCTCTGAGCTGGTGCAGGACGTGGCCGGCGACACGGCCGGCACCACCTTCTTCCGCGTGAGTCTCATGAAGGAGGAGGCCTACGTGAACCTCTACTCGTGGCAGGTCGTGTTCCCCGAGTCGCACCTGTTCGAGATCCGCATCGACGCGTCCGTGGACCCCGTGCAGCTCGTGTGGTACACGGGCGGCAGCACCGAGACCCGCTGGTCCACCGAGTTCAAGACCGAGACCTGGTACAACTTCGGCATCGCCGTGTCCTCGGGCGAGCTGGCGCTCTACTTCAGCGAGGGCGACGACGCAATCGCGCTCACCAAGACGGAGACGTACAACGGGGCCGTGCCGACGGACTACGAGTTCCACTTCGGCCAGCTCACGCTCTCCAACGACGGCAGCGCCGTCAAGATGGTGGACGGCCAGCAGGACGTGCTGTCCTTCAACGGCGTCTCGGTCGAGAGCGGCATCCCCAGTGGCCTCGGCTCCAGCACCGAGAGCTCCAGCACGCCGACGGCCACTTCGGCCCCTGCTGCCGCTCCGTCGGCCACCACGGCCACGCCCACTGCGACGACGGCCACTCCTTCGACGGAGGCGGCCACTACCAGCGAAGCCGCCGATGAGACCACGGAGGCGTCGGCCTCAACCAGCGCGGACGAGGACACCACGACTGTCACGGACGCCCCAACGACAGACGCCCCTGCCACAGATGCACCGGCCACGGACGCACCGGCCACGGACGCGCCGGCCACGGATGCGCCGACGACCGGCACTTCTGGCTGCAAGGTTCGTCGCCGTGACTGAGCAGATCAACCAAGCGGGCGGCACTTGTGGCGTGTGTGGACGTAGTTTAGTGATGTGATGTGCGCTTGCTCGCTTGCTTGTATTCCCACGGTAATAAACTCGCTGCTCTAGAGTCTCCTGTTGCTTGTCACCGCGCGTACAGTGCGACGTCGTTGAGATAGACCACCTCCTGGCCCGGGCCGCTGGAGTCGTAGCCCCATACATCGCCTCGGATCCAGAGCGCCGTCGCGGTGGCCAGCACGGCCTGGAACTCGTCACTCGTCAGCGAGGCCGCGTCCGGCTCCGTGATCCACCCGAAGTCTTCGCGCAGCACGACCGAGTAGAACGTCCAGCGAGACACCGACGGCAGGTCGAAGGACCCCAGCGCGACGGAGATTCGAGTCGCGACCCCGTCACTTCCAGAGCTCAAGATGGACACTTGACCTCGACGGGGACGCGGAGACCCGTTGAAGCTCGGGGCCAGCAGACGGAATTGCAGGCGGCCGCCGTACGCGCCTTTCAGCTTGGCAGTGAACGTCGCAGGAGCCGAGAAGTGCCAAACGTTGGAGAAGACCGGACCGCACGGGAACGCGGCGTCGAGTCGAGGAACGGCGCCGTGAAGCAGGCAGCTACCGACACTAGGGATGGCCGAAGTAGAAGCCAACTGCAACGTGGTCGTGTTGCTGGTCGCGCAGTGAATCACGCCGAGGTTCTTCTGCTCTTGGCCCTGCATCGACAGGTCGTTCACCACTCGGCCCTGCAGCAGCAAGAAGGACGAGTCGAAATTCCACCCGAGGACGAGTCCATTGCTCACGAGGCGAAGCGGCCACGCCAGCTCTCCAAGAAGTTCGGACCGCGCGAGTACTCGTGACCAGACGTGGACGTGCTGAATCTGGCCCTTGAACCCGGTGCCTGCCACCACGTCGCAGCTAACATCCCCCGTGGTTGATGTGAATGCGGCTGGATCACTGGTACTTTGGGCTAAGACTTCGGCCCGAGCAACGCAGGGGCTCGTTGTCGCACTCGAGAGCACCAACTGACCGGCTACGAAGAACCCACTCGACTCAATCGTCTTCCCTTGTCGGTACGGCCCACCGTCGAACGCCAGCATACCGTTGTCGAAAACACGCACCCGACCGTCCTCAGAGTTCCAAGTTACAGCAAGGAAGTGCCACGTATTATCGCTGACGTTTACAAACGTCGATAGTCCACTCGCGTCGCTTTCAGCGTTGATGAATAGCTGCACGTTGGAGGGATTGCAGAGTGCTAATGGTACGGCAGAAGCTGTGATGGAGTTCACTGCGTACGAATAGAAGCAAGCTCCCGGGTCGGTTTGCGACGTCTTCACCCAAAGCGACACCGTGAATGCCTATCACATACACAGCGTTTGTCAGTTAGCAGGAGTTTGGCAGACGCAGTAACGTTACTCGTACCTCGGACGGGAAGGAGCTGATGCCGTTCACACTCGCAGCAAAGTCGTCTCCATCCAGGACCAGCGTGTTGTAAGTGGAGTCCAATCCGTCGGTCGTGGTAAGTCCACCACCAAGCTCGCAGGCGTAGCTACACACACCGGTGGGCGCTGCGAGGTCACATTTCTGGTTGTACTCGGCTTCACCGAACACATCATCGACAGCAAAAATGCCGTTGGCATCGATACGCAGCGGACTCGCTCCATTGGCGACGACCTGCCAGCCTTGCAGAGGATCACGCTGGTCATTCGGATCTGTAGCATCAAGTGAGAAGCTCGCGTTTGCTAGCGGGGTGCCATCCCCGTAGTCGTAAATCCGAACGACGGTCTCTTTTGTCGACCCTAGCGATGCCCCAGACGTCTGAGGAGTGAGCAGAGCTAGCGAGAGTGTCTTGAAGTGGGTTTCTCTCACACTGTTGTCCAGGATGTCCAGCTCAATAGTCTGCAAGACGTCGCCGATCTCAAACCGTAGATGAAGCAGCTTCAGCGTACCGTCGAACGTGGCCGATGGTGGGAAAGCGTAGTCTTTTTCCAATACCGCTGACGTCCCTGTGGTTTGAATCTGTACAGTGATAGAGACAACCGACGTCGTTCCTTGCAGTCGAAGGACAGGAATCACCAGCCTCGAGGATTTCTCTGTGACGCTGTAAATGCTTCTGACGAACGAGAAGAGTCCATTCGATTGGTAACCCAAGGCTTGAATTGCCATCGAAGCAGTGGCAGGCGCCGGAAGTGATGCCAAGGTTACACTTAGCGCTGTTGCGGGGTTCTTCACGGCGACAGTATTGCTCGTGAGTAAAGCACTGCTAGTATCCATGAGTTGCGCGTGAAGATCTTGAAGTGCCTCGGCCACGGAGGGATCTGCGGCGTTGTCGGAGGACAAAAGCTGGAAGTTGACGATCACTGAGCCGGCCACGAGGCCCGTGATGTGGATTCGAGACGCATCAACCCCCAACGAAGTCGCGAGTGTAGCGATGAACGAGGCCTTGAACGCGGCTTCAGCGTTAGACCCTGCGGGGATTTCGTTAATGTCTTTGTCAAGGGTGAGCGAGACTGTCGCAACGTCTCGGCTAGCAGTGAATTGGTCGCTGGCTGCAGCAGCAGCCTCCTCGTCATAGCTGGTCGAGAGAGCAGCAGTTGAACTCTGTCCGATGCTCGCGGTAGACGCAGCCGAGCTCTGAATCGGGATGTTGGTGTAAAGTTTGAACGCGTGGCCTAAAAACTTGTAGCAGAGCGCCATACCAGAACTTTGTTCAGCAAATGTGAAGGTCGCGCGGGCGTTGACGACGTCACTGGCCTTACTTCCACCAACTGCCGGGAACATGTTGCAGTCTTCATCGCTAGCCGCCGCAGTCGCGTCCACCCATTTCGCTGAATCAAAATCTTGCAAGCCAACGCCATCAAACTCGAACTTCATCACAGCTCCAGTGCTTGTAGGTTCCATGCTGATCAACTGAACTTGAACGATATTCAGCACTGTACACAGCACATTGCCAAACATGAGGAAGGTTGGCGTCGTGCCAAACCGATAGCACAGCTTCCAAGTGGAGAAACTGTCCGTAGCGGTGACTCCGCTGTCGCTACTAGGAGCGACGTATTTCGCGCTGAACACCGCCCCACCGGCACGTGGCACGATCGTCTGCGCCTTCGTAGCACTTCGCACTGACGTCTGCATTATCTGCGAGTACTTGGCGACGGTATCATCGGAGCAGTCAACATCATCCGACGGCACCCACGCGATTTGGTCTGTGCCTTGTGTGATCCCGAACGTCCCCGACACGTCGAGCTCTGTCGTTTGATCCGCGATGATCGACACTGTCTGCGGCGTCCAAATCTCCGCCTTCACGACTGACAGCGTCACCGTCTTGAAGATGTCGAACGGCTGGCGATTGAAGCTGTAGCAGAAATTCAACTGCGAGTAGCTCTCGGAGAACTGGACGACTGCTTTTGTCCCCGATACGTCGGTGCGTCCAAGCATCATACTGCAGTTTGTTGTGCTTGTAGTCCACCCCATTTCGTCTGTATCCGAGACCCGAAAGCCGATTATTTGAGCTACAGTTGAGGCGCTAACGAGCACAACGCTGCGATCCAAGCCCGTGATCCCGTAGGTTGTCACCGTGAAGTCGCGAACGTAAGTAAACGGTTCATCCTGAAATTGATAGCACAAATGATACACGTCACTGGTAGACGCTGGGAAAGCTGAGATGATGCCGGAGAAGATCAAACTGGACCCTACAGTCATGACTGACGTCCCGACAGCGATGTTGGCGTCGGCCACCCCACAATCAGCACTTGCTGTCACGCTTTGAGGTACGATCTTGGCAACATCACCTGCCATGATTCCTGATCCGACGGGTTTCCATTGCTTCCGATGGCCTATTGTGGCAACGCCTCCTAAGCCGACGATGTCTTGGAACGAGTAGTCCAGTAGCGCTGTGATTTCTTTAACCGTTATAGTCACGGTAGGGTACAGCCGATAGGGCTCGTCATCGAACCTGTAGCAGAGTGTCCATGCTCCCCCGTTCGAGCCCAAGTCGAAAGGCAGCCACACCGTTAAGTCAGCGGTGACTTGCAGCTGCTTACCATTCTGCCCTTGTGCCGGGAGATCCACACAGTCCGAGTCCCCGCTGTCGCTGGTCGCGTTCACAAATTTGAGCGAGTCTTTAACACTCATGCCAACCCCGTCAATGGCCATTTGTTTGGGTTCGTTCACCACCACTACACCGTCTTGACCGCCTACTTTCGTGTCAAACTGGTGCAGTGCCCAAATCGTTTTCACGTCGACGCGGAAGTTCTCGTAAAAGACGAATGGTTCGACCCCAAAACGGTAGCAGAGAACGCGATCAAGTCCCGCTGACTTGTTGTCAGTGCTCACTTGAAAACTTCCAGTGGTAGTGACGCCCGATATCTCGTAAAGGTACATGGCCATTTCGTCGTAGTCGTCGTATTCTTTGATGATGTTCAGGAGAGTGACACCTGGAGTTGTGCAGTCCGAGTTATTGCTTGAAACAAACTTGGCAAAGTCGCCCGTGGCCACGCCGTCTCCATCGAATAGAAACGACTTGATTGCACCCGCGACAGCGACATTGGGGCTCGCAACAAGCGCCCGCATGTTTGTGATACTCTTCACATCCAAATAGAGTCCAGTGTACAACTTGAAAGGCTCCTGGCCGAACCCATAACATAAGTACACGCGCTTTCCCGAGCTTAGCGTAGACAACGCAACGCCGAACGTGTTGGAGTCCGTCGTGTACGACAGATAGTCGTTGTCAGTATTCAACGGATTAGGTACCAACAAGCTCAAATTTGTGCACGGAGTAGGTGAGTCGATGACAGCGGTCCAGCCAACTCGGTCACCTTCAGCAACGCTTGTCCCCAGAAGCGTAAAGTTTTTCCGCGAAGTAGCCACTGCAACTTCTTTGGCTCCTGTAAGAGGGGATTTGCCTCGAATCGTCCCAATTGCTATTGAGATACCGGAGTAGAGTTTGAAATTTTCTTCGCCGAATTTGTAGCATAGTACAGGATTGAAGTCACTCTGCGTGGTTGTGAAGTTGAATAGAGCCGCACTGTTGTTGTCCAATGTAAGTGTATCAACAACTTCCATTGTCGTTGGCTCCACTAGCGACGCGAGGCTGCTCTCGCAGTCTTCTTCGCCGTGCAAAATCCACCGCACTTGATCTCCACCGTCCAATCCAAATCCAAGGAACGTCAGCGGTTCTGCTACTTCGGCAACAGCGAGTTTAGGGGATCCCAGAGTGCCGGTGTACCGCGTGACCATCTTCACGGTCAGTCGAATATTTTGATAAAGTTGGTGCGGCTCCATTCTAAACTGATAGCACGGTACCACGACCATACCAGCAGCGGTGGCATCGAAATTGACCTCGGTTACAAGGTTCGCGTCGATAAAGAGGACGTTTTGCTCTTGGTCATTGATCATGTGTGTAAGTTGCAGCGACGTATCGTTGTTACTTTCTGCGCAGGACGTCACGCTGCCCAACTCGACAAAGTACAGTCGATCGTTCAAAAACACACCATCCCCAGAAAACGCAAAAGCCTTCGGTGCGTTCACCACTGCGACCACATCACTTCCAGTAGATTGAGCTGCGATCGATCGAAGGTGGTTAACTTGTACTTTAATCGAGGGGTAGACAGTGAACGGCTCGTTACCAAACTTGTAACACAGGCAATACGTCTTGCCACTGCTGTCTGCGGAGAACGCGAAAGGTGAACCCAAATTTGCCTGAACCACTCGAGTGTAGTCATCTTCTGGTGCGTTTAAGGACCCAAAAACTGGAGGCGCCAGCTTCGCGAGCGTTGAAGTGTCAAGACAGTCGGGTGGATTCAGAACGTACGCTGCACTCGTGGCCACTTCCAGATCGATCCATCGCACTTGATCTCCGGCCGCAACTCCATTACCACCGAAGCTCCAGGTCTTTACAAAGTCCGCCACTGCAATGTCTGGAAATCCCACATCACAAGTCACGGATTCCACTTCTTTGACGGTAATGCTTAGCCCCGAGTAGAGCTTGAACGGGTTGTCCCCGAACTTGTAGCAAATGGCAAATGGCTCCCCGTTGGGTGACGACTGTGTGAACTTTACAGCGACATCAAGATCTACACTTAAATACTTGACGCTGACGCCTCCGACGTCGGATTGGCCGGTGGTTGACGTGCCGCAGTTTGCATCGCTCGTGGTGCTTGCATCCACGAACTTGACGACATCGTTTGCGGCCATAGCGGATCCTTCAAAGTGAAATGTCTTCGCAACACCAACCACCGCTACGAGACGGTCACCCGAGTTGGTGATTCCAGTCACAGCTGACGTGATGGCTCCCGTTGTGATGCTGTTAGTTTCGTCGATCTCACCCCCGTCAGCGGCAATAGTCCGAGCCGATGCGACTCCTTCTGGCATCACGAGGGAAGGATTGTAAACTCCTGCGAATGAAATCTTCACGTCTGTCGCCTCGACGAGAGGGTCCACCAAGAGGATGCTGATGTTGTTCTGACTGCAGGACGCTGTACCCAGCACAGGTGGATGCACGAAGACTGCTTGGCATGTTGATGCCATGACCCACTCGAAAGGAAGCTCCACCAGGATGAACCCCCCTGCTGCGATTTGCCCTGTTGTCTTGAACGCGAGGTCCGCGGAAGTCTTTAAACCTGCAACTGGGCCAGGGCTATAAACCGAGGTCTGCCATGTTAGCGGGCCAACCAACGACCCGGGAGTGACAGCGTTAATGCGAATGAAGCCGGTGTTCACATTTCCTCCGAGGTGGCTCTGAATAAGCAGTGACGCTACTCGCTCAGGACGCACAGATTCGGGCGACAGGATATCCGTCAAGGCAATACTTACATCCGTTTGTTGATCGATGGCCACGGCAGTCTGCATACAAAATGTACCAGTCGTCTCGTTAACTGTGAGTGCCAACGAAGATGACTGCGTACTTCCAGTCAAAGCTAGTGAGGCGGAAGTCGAAGACAGACGCGTCCAGGTGTCCACCATCTTGATGCAAAACTTTGCCCCAGACTCCAATTTCCCGCCCGTTGTGAGTGTGACTGTCTGCGATGACATAACCCCTGGAGTAGGAATGGTTGATGTCCACGAGCCATTTGTTGGCAATGCCTCGCTCACTATCGCATTCACGACAATATCTTTCGACTCATCAACAAGCCCCGAGTCTGCAAGCATCGTCAATACCGAGCATACACCCGGGGCTGCACTAGAATACGGGTTGATCATGCCGGAGACTAGCAGTTCAACCGGGGTGCCCTCGCTTAGACTTCCCACAGTGACGACACGCAGTTCATAGCTTTCTGAAGCCCAAACGGCCGATTGAACTGTGACTCCTGTCGCCGGTAGTGAGAATGACACCAACACCGACGCGGTGTTGGTCATTCGCCAACCACCAGTAGGGAGAGTTATTACGATGATGCTGCCGCTAGGAAGGGCCCCACTCAACGTGAAACGTAGCAGTTGGTCGCTTTGCATGCTGGCGCTTGCGGTCGTCGTAGAAGTCCACGACTTGGCCCCTTTTAATGCCCCTCGAGAAATCGCCAACACGGAAAGGGAGTCGGGACCATCAATAATGCTGCCATCAGCTGCTCTGGTCGTGAGGTAGGCGTTGTTAATCCATGTCTCTTTTGGCGGATTCGTGACGTCTTGAACGACCAACGTCACTCCAGTGTAAGCGGGGAGCGAGACCGTGCCGGACAACGTCACGGTCATCATTAAGGTGGGCGCGTCCCACACAACTGACCCAACGGCCCCTAGTTTTGGTGAAGTGAACGTCGCGAAGCCTGATGCAGACATGTTCCATTGTGTATCTGGCAGCGTGAATTCAAACGACCCACCAGGATCGATCTTCCCGCTGATGAAGAACTCGATGGTCTGGTTGCTCGTCACTCCTGCAACCGCATTCACCGCAGTCCAGATGCGGCTTCCCAGTATGTAACCTGCGGTGATAGCATCCAGTTGAATAGTACTGGGGCCGTCAATCTCGATTCCCAGGGGATCGAATGTCGTCAAAGTGGCTGGCAATCGTGAGGCAAGGCGTACGGATCCTGGCGTGTCAAGTTTCATGATCTTCACTTGAACGCCCACTTTGTACGCCGGAATAGAGTCGTTTGAAATGACGATATCAAGCGATGCCGTTGCAGCATTCCACGATGCGGTACCCACGACAGTGCTGGGGGATTTGAACACGACCGAAGGCGAATTTCCTGCTGAGCTCGCGTAGAAGTCCGAGGCTGGCAACGACAACGTAATTTTGCCGCCTACGGGGATCAGACCGTTGGTTTTAAAAGTAACCAGCACATTGGACGTGATGCCTGGGTTCGGTGTCTCCGTGGCCCACGTGCATGGAAGGCCTTGAACCGCGGTGATCGCGCTGAGCATTAATGTACTTGCATCATCCAGCTGTAGACCTTTGGCATTCCAACTCGCTATCGTTGCTGATGAGGACGCTGTTCGGACGGATTGAGGCATGTCCAGCGCTGTCACTTGAAAATTCACTGCAGCGCCATGCGGGATCGTTGTCGAACTGGTTATTAGAATCAGGATTGCCGACTCCGAACTATTCCACGAAGCTGTAGCAGTCAAACTCGAAGGCGCTGCTACCACGACGGACAGGATCGCCACTGCAGCATCGTATTCGCCTGGAGGTAGGTAAATTACTAGAAGGCTGTATTTCGCCAGCCCCGCAGATGCGGTGAAAGATATGTCAACCCGAGAAACAATTCCAGGGTGAGGCAACTGCGGAGTGAGCACTGCATCCGTAATAGAACCTGGTAGAATGACAACACCCCCACAACTTGCGCTCTCCAGAAGGTATCCGTTTGCGTCGGTCGTAGATACTGCGAAAGTCCCGGTAGTAGATGCTCCTAGTCCACGTAAAGTAGCAATACAAAGATGAGAAAGCAGTTTGGGTCACATACAGCCGGACATTGTTACCTGGGTTCTGGAGAAATTTGACTTGAACACTGTGCTGGCCTGCGGTGTAGGCTGCCAAGGCTTTAAACTTGATGGCTTGTCCGTCTATCGTCCCACCCCACGCTAATGACAGCAGTGGATCTTCCATCAGAATACTACCGGAAGGTGTAAAATCGCTTGGTACCCCAACAACAAAGTATCCATTCGCTGGTACGTCGACATGCATCTCCAATGCCACAGAATACATCGACTCCGCGCCCGCAATCGCAATATCAACTCCAACTGAAAGCGCGGCCAGCGTCGTTTTCACGATCGTCACCGTACTGATCGCGGTGGCCTGCTCGAAGATATTGGACGAGCTGTCCAAGGTCGCCAACGTGAACGTGCCGGTCGTCTTCGCTCCCGGGTTCGTCACGCCGTCCAGCTTGAACGACACGCTCGCCCCTGCTGCCACCGCACTGCCCGCAACTGTGACGCTCACCACCGAGCCGGACGTCGCCACCGCGCTGGAGCTGCCGATGTTCGTCGCAGAGGACAGCGTCGTGGACGCCACCGTGAAGTCGCTCGGGAACGTCACCTTCACCACGCTGCCCACCGGCAGGCCCACAGCGCTCGTGAACGCCACGGTGGCCGTCCCTGCCACGCCTGCGTTCAGGCTATCGGGGGCCACGGCCGCGCCGGCCAGCGTCGTTTTCACGATCGTCACCGTACTGATCGCGGTGGCCTGCTCGAAGATATTGGACGAGCTGTCCAAGGTCGCCAACGTGAACGTGCCGGTCGTCTTCGCTCCCGGGTTCGTCACGCCGTCCAGCTTGAACGACACGCTCGCCCCTGCTGCCACCGCACTGCCCGCAACTGTGACGCTCACCACCGAGCCGGACGTCGCCACCGCGCTGGAGCTGCCGATGTTCGTCGCAGAGGACAGCGTCGTGGACGCCACCGTGAAGTCGCTCGGGAACGTCACCTTCACCACGCTGCCCACCGGCAGGCCCACAGCGCTCATGAACGCCACGGTGGCCGTCCCTGCCACGCCTGCGTTCAGGCTATCGGGGGCCACGGCCGCGCCGGCCAGCGTCGTTTTCACGATCGTCACCGTACTGATCGCGGTGGCCTGCTCGAAGATATTGGACGAGCTGTCCAAGGTCGCCAACGTGAACGTGCCGGTCGTCTTCGCTCCCGGGTTCGTCACGCCGTCCAGCTTGAACGACACGCTCGCCCCTGCTGCCACCGCACTGCCCGCAACTGTGACGCTCACCACCGAGCCGGACGTCGCCACCGCGCTGGAGCTGCCGATGTTCGTCGCAGAGGACAGCGTCGTGGACGCCACCGTGAAGTCGCTCGGGAACGTCACCTTCACCACGCTGCCCACCGGCAGGCCCACAGCGCTCATGAACGCCACGGTGGCCGTCCCTGCCACGCCTGCGTTCAGGCTATCGGGGGCCACGGCCGCGCCGGCCAGCGTCGTTTTCACGATCGTCACCGTACTGATCGCGGTGGCCTGCTCGAAGATATTGGACGAGCTGTCCAAGGTCGCCAACGTGAACGTGCCGGTCGTCTTCGCTCCCGGGTTCGTCACGCCGTCCAGCTTGAACGACACGCTCGCCCCTGCTGCCACCGCGCTGCCTGCAACCGTGACGCTCACCACCGAGCCGGACGTCGCCACCGCGCTGGAGCTGCCGATGTTCGTCGCAGAGGACAGCGTCGTGGACGCCACCGTGAAGTCGCTCGGGAACGTCACCTTCACCACGCTGCCAACCGGCAGGCCCACAGCGCTCGTGAACGCCACGGTGGCCGTCCCTGCCACGCCTGCGTTCAGGCTATCGGGGGCCACGGCCGCGCCGGCCAGCGTCGTTTTCACGATCGTCACCGTACTGATCGCGGTGGCCTGCTCGAAGATATTGGACGAGCTGTCCAAGGTCGCCAACGTGAACGTGCCGGTCGTCTTCGCTCCCGGGTTCGTCACGCCGTCCAGCTTGAACGACACGCTCGCCCCTGCTGCCACCGCACTGCCCGCAACTGTGACGCTCACCACCGAGCCGGACGTCGCCACCGCGCTGGAGCTGCCGATGTTCGTCGCAGAGGACAGCGTCGTGGACGCCACCGTGAAGTCGCTCGGGAACGTCACCTTCACCACGCTGCCAACCGGCAGGCCCACAGCGCTCGTGAACGCCACGGTGGCCGTCCCTGCCACGCCTGCGTTCAGGCTATCGGGGGCCACGGCCGCGCCGGCCAGCGTCGTTTTCACGATCGTCACCGTACTGATCGCGGTGGCCTGCTCGAAGATATTGGACGAGCTGTCCAAGGTCGCCAACGTGAACGTGCCGGTCGTCTTCGCTCCCGGGTTCGTCACGCCGTCCAGCTTGAACGACACGCTCGCCCCTGCTGCCACCGCACTGCCCGCAACTGTGACGCTCACCACCGAGCCGGACGTCGCCACCGCGCTGGAGCTGCCGATGTTCGTCGCAGAGGACAGCGTCGTGGACGCCACCGTGAAGTCGCTCGGGAACGTCACCTTCACCACGCTGCCCACCGGCAGGCCCACAGCGCTCATGAACGCCACGGTGGCCGTCCCTGCCACGCCTGCGTTCAGGCTATCGGGGGCCACGGCCGCGCCGGCCAGCGTCGTTTTCACGATCGTCACCGTACTGATCGCGGTGGCCTGCTCGAAGATATTGGACGAGCTGTCCAAGGTCGCCAACGTGAACGTGCCGGTCGTCTTCGCTCCCGGGTTCGTCACGCCGTCCAGCTTGAACGACACGCTCGCCCCTGCTGCCACCGCACTGCCCGCAACTGTGACGCTCACCACCGAGCCGGACGTCGCCACCGCGCTGGAGCTGCCGATGTTCGTCGCAGAGGACAGCGTCGTGGACGCCACCGTGAAGTCGCTCGGGAACGTCACCTTCACCACGCTGCCCACCGGCAGGCCCACAGCGCTCGTGAACGCCACGGTGGCCGTCCCTGCCACGCCTGCGTTCAGGCTATCGGGGGCCACGGCCGCGCCGGCCAGCGTCGTTTTCACGATCGTCACCGTACTGATCGCGGTGGCCTGCTCGAAGATATTGGACGAGCTGTCCAAGGTCGCCAACGTGAACGTGCCGGTCGTCTTCGCTCCCGGGTTCGTCACGCCGTCCAGCTTGAACGACACGCTCGCCCCTGCTGCCACCGCACTGCCCGCAACTGTGACGCTCACCACCGAGCCGGACGTCGCCACCGCGCTGGAGCTGCCGATGTTCGTCGCAGAGGACAGCGTCGTGGACGCCACCGTGAAGTCGCTCGGGAACGTCACCTTCACCACGCTGCCCACCGGCAGGCCCACAGCGCTCATGAACGCCACGGTGGCCGTCCCTGCCACGCCTGCGTTCAGGCTATCGGGGGCCACGGCCGCGCCGGCCAGCGTCGTTTTCACGATCGTCACCGTACTGATCGCGGTGGCCTGCTCGAAGATATTGGACGAGCTGTCCAAGGTCGCCAACGTGAACGTGCCGGTCGTCTTCGCTCCCGGGTTCGTCACGCCGTCCAGCTTGAACGACACGCTCGCCCCTGCTGCCACCGCACTGCCCGCAACTGTGACGCTCACCACCGAGCCGGACGTCGCCACCGCGCTGGAGCTGCCGATGTTCGTCGCAGAGGACAGCGTCGTGGACGCCACCGTGAAGTCGCTCGGGAACGTCACCTTCACCACGCTGCCAACCGGCAGGCCCACAGCGCTCGTGAACGCCACGGTGGCCGTCCCTGCCACGCCTGCGTTCAGGCTATCGGGGGCCACGGCCGCGCCGGCCAGCGTCGTTTTCACGATCGTCACCGTACTGATCGCGGTGGCCTGCTCGAAGATATTGGACGAGCTGTCCAAGGTCGCCAACGTGAACGTGCCGGTCGTCTTCGCTCCCGGGTTCGTCACGCCGTCCAGCTTGAACGACACGCTCGCCCCTGCTGCCACCGCACTGCCCGCAACTGTGACGCTCACCACCGAGCCGGACGTCGCCACCGCGCTGGAGCTGCCGATGTTCGTCGCAGAGGACAGCGTCGTGGACGCCACCGTGAAGTCGCTCGGGAACGTCACCTTCACCACGCTGCCCACCGGCAGGCCCACAGCGCTCATGAACGCCACGGTGGCCGTCCCTGCCACGCCTGCGTTCAGGCTATCGGGGGCCACGGCCGCGCCGGCCAGCGTCGTTTTCACGATCGTCACCGTACTGATCGCGGTGGCCTGCTCGAAGATATTGGACGAGCTGTCCAAGGTCGCCAACGTGAACGTGCCGGTCGTCTTCGCTCCCGGGTTCGTCACGCCGTCCAGCTTGAACGACACGCTCGCCCCTGCTGCCACCGCACTGCCCGCAACTGTGACGCTCACCACCGAGCCGGACGTCGCCACCGCGCTGGAGCTGCCGATGTTCGTCGCAGAGGACAGCGTCGTGGACGCCACCGTGAAGTCGCTCGGGAACGTCACCTTCACCACGCTGCCCACCGGCAGGCCCACAGCGCTCGTGAACGCCACGGTGGCCGTCCCTGCCACGCCTGCGTTCAGGCTATCGGGGGCCACGGCCGCGCCGGCCAGCGTCGTTTTCACGATCGTCACCGTACTGATCGCGGTGGCCTGCTCGAAGATATTGGACGAGCTGTCCAAGGTCGCCAACGTGAACGTGCCGGTCGTCTTCGCTCCCGGGTTCGTCACGCCGTCCAGCTTGAACGACACGCTCGCCCCTGCTGCCACCGCACTGCCCGCAACTGTGACGCTCACCACCGAGCCGGACGTCGCCACCGCGCTGGAGCTGCCGATGTTCGTCGCAGAGGACAGCGTCGTGGACGCCACCGTGAAGTCGCTCGGGAACGTCACCTTCACCACGCTGCCAACCGGCAGGCCCACAGCGCTCGTGAACGCCACGGTGGCCGTCCCTGCCACGCCTGCGTTCAGGCTATCGGGGGCCACGGCCGCGCCGGCCAGCGTCGTTTTCACGATCGTCACCGTACTGATCGCGGTGGCCTGCTCGAAGATATTGGACGAGCTGTCCAAGGTCGCCAACGTGAACGTGCCGGTCGTCTTCGCTCCCGGGTTCGTCACGCCGTCCAGCTTGAACGACACGCTCGCCCCTGCTGCCACCGCACTGCCCGCAACTGTGACGCTCACCACCGAGCCGGACGTCGCCACCGCGCTGGAGCTGCCGATGTTCGTCGCAGAGGACAGCGTCGTGGACGCCACCGTGAAGTCGCTCGGGAACGTCACCTTCACCACGCTGCCAACCGGCAGGCCCACAGCGCTCGTGAACGCCACGGTGGCCGTCCCTGCCACGCCTGCGTTCAGGCTATCGGGGGCCACGGCCGCGCCGGCCAGCGTCGTTTTCACGATCGTCACCGTACTGATCGCGGTGGCCTGCTCGAAGATATTGGACGAGCTGTCCAAGGTCGCCAACGTGAACGTGCCGGTCGTCTTCGCTCCCGGGTTCGTCACGCCGTCCAGCTTGAACGACACGCTCGCCCCTGCTGCCACCGCACTGCCCGCAACTGTGACGCTCACCACCGAGCCGGACGTCGCCACCGCGCTGGAGCTGCCGATGTTCGTCGCAGAGGACAGCGTCGTGGACGCCACCGTGAAGTCGCTCGGGAACGTCACCTTCACCACGCTGCCCACCGGCAGGCCCACAGCGCTCATGAACGCCACGGTGGCCGTCCCTGCCACGCCTGCGTTCAGGCTATCGGGGGCCACGGCCGCGCCGGCCAGCGTCGTTTTCACGATCGTCACCGTACTGATCGCGGTGGCCTGCTCGAAGATATTGGACGAGCTGTCCAAGGTCGCCAACGTGAACGTGCCGGTCGTCTTCGCTCCCGGGTTCGTCACGCCGTCCAGCTTGAACGACACGCTCGCCCCTGCTGCCACCGCACTGCCCGCAACTGTGACGCTCACCACCGAGCCGGACGTCGCCACCGCGCTGGAGCTGCCGATGTTCGTCGCAGAGGACAGCGTCGTGGACGCCACCGTGAAGTCGCTCGGGAACGTCACCTTCACCACGCTGCCAACCGGCAGGCCCACAGCGCTCGTGAACGCCACGGTGGCCGTCCCTGCCACGCCTGCGTTCAGGCTATCGGGGGCCACGGCCGCGCCGGCCAGCGTCGTTTTCACGATCGTCACCGTACTGATCGCGGTGGCCTGCTCGAAGATATTGGACGAGCTGTCCAAGGTCGCCAACGTGAACGTGCCGGTCGTCTTCGCTCCCGGGTTCGTCACGCCGTCCAGCTTGAACGACACGCTCGCCCCTGCTGCCACCGCGCTGCCTGCAACCGTGACGCTCACCACCGAGCCGGACGTCGCCACCGCGCTGGAGCTGCCGATGTTCGTCGCAGAGGACAGCGTCGTGGACGCCACCGTGAAGTCGCTCGGGAACGTCACCTTCACCACGCTGCCAACCGGCAGGCCCACAGCGCTCGTGAACGCCACGGTGGCCGTCCCTGCCACGCCTGCGTTCAGGCTATCGGGGGCCACGGCCGCGCCGGCCAGCGTCGTTTTCACGATCGTCACCGTACTGATCGCGGTGGCCTGCTCGAAGATATTGGACGAGCTGTCCAAGGTCGCCAACGTGAACGTGCCGGTCGTCTTCGCTCCCGGGTTCGTCACGCCGTCCAGCTTGAACGACACGCTCGCCCCTGCTGCCACCGCACTGCCCGCAACTGTGACGCTCACCACCGAGCCGGACGTCGCCACCGCGCTGGAGCTGCCGATGTTCGTCGCAGAGGACAGCGTCGTGGACGCCACCGTGAAGTCGTTCGGGAACGTCACCTTCACCACGCTGCCCACCGGCAGGCCCACAGCGCTCGTGAACGCCACGGTGGCCGTCCCTGCCACGCCTGCGTTCAGGCTATCGGGGGCCACGGCCGCGCCGGCCAGCGTCGTTTTCACGATCGTCACCGTACTGATCGCGGTGGCCTGCTCGAAGATATTGGACGAGCTGTCCAAGGTCGCCAACGTGAACGTGCCGGTCGTCTTCGCTCCCGGGTTCGTCACGCCGTCCAGCTTGAACGACACGCTCGCCCCTGCTGCCACCGCGCTGCCTGCAACCGTGACGCTCACCACCGAGCCGGACGTCGCCACCGCGCTGGAGCTGCCGATGTTCGTCGCAGAGGACAGCGTCGTGGACGCCACCGTGAAGTCGCTCGGGAACGTCACCTTCACCACGCTGCCAACCGGCAGGCCCACAGCGCTCGTGAACGCCACGGTGGCCGTCCCTGCCACGCCTGCGTTCAGGCTATCGGGGGCCACGGCCGCGCCGGCCAGCGTCGTTTTCACGATCGTCACCGTACTGATCGCGGTGGCCTGCTCGAAGATATTGGACGAGCTGTCCAAGGTCGCCAACGTGAACGTGCCGGTCGTCTTCGCTCCCGGGTTCGTCACGCCGTCCAGCTTGAACGACACGCTCGCCCCTGCTGCCACCGCACTGCCCGCAACTGTGACGCTCACCACCGAGCCGGACGTCGCCACCGCGCTGGAGCTGCCGATGTTCGTCGCAGAGGACAGCGTCGTGGACGCCACCGTGAAGTCGCTCGGGAACGTCACCTTCACCACGCTGCCCACCGGCAGGCCCACAGCGCTCATGAACGCCACGGTGGCCGTCCCTGCCACGCCTGCGTTCAGGCTATCGGGGGCCACGGCCGCGCCGGCCAGCGTCGTTTTCACGATCGTCACCGTACTGATCGCGGTGGCCTGCTCGAAGATATTGGACGAGCTGTCCAAGGTCGCCAACGTGAACGTGCCGGTCGTCTTCGCTCCCGGGTTCGTCACGCCGTCCAGCTTGAACGACACGCTCGCCCCTGCTGCCACCGCACTGCCCGCAACTGTGACGCTCACCACCGAGCCGGACGTCGCCACCGCGCTGGAGCTGCCGATGTTCGTCGCAGAGGACAGCGTCGTGGACGCCACCGTGAAGTCGCTCGGGAACGTCACCTTCACCACGCTGCCCACCGGCAGGCCCACAGCGCTCATGAACGCCACGGTGGCCGTCCCTGCCACGCCTGCGTTCAGGCTATCGGGGGCCACGGCCGCGCCGGCCAGCGTCGTTTTCACGATCGTCACCGTACTGATCGCGGTGGCCTGCTCGAAGATATTGGACGAGCTGTCCAAGGTCGCCAACGTGAGCGTGCCGGTCGTCTTCGCTCCCGGGTTCGTCACGCCGTCCAGCTTGAACGACACGCTCGCCCCTGCTGCCACCGCGCTGCCTGCAACCGTGACGCTCACCACCGAGCCGGACGTCGCCACCGCGCTGGAGCTGCCGATGTTCGTCGCAGAGGACAGCGTCGTGGACGCCACCGTGAAGTCGCTCGGGAACGTCACCTTCACCACGCTGCCAACCGGCAGGCCCACAGCGCTCGTGAACGCCACGGTGGCCGTCCCTGCCACGCCTGCGTTCAGGCTATCGGGGGCCACGGCCGCGCCGGCCAGCGTCGTTTTCACGATCGTCACCGTACTGATCGCGGTGGCCTGCTCGAAGATATTGGACGAGCTGTCCAAGGTCGCCAACGTGAACGTGCCGGTCGTCTTCGCTCCCGGGTTCGTCACGCCGTCCAGCTTGAACGACACGCTCGCCCCTGCTGCCACCGCACTGCCCGCAACTGTGACGCTCACCACCGAGCCGGACGTCGCCACCGCGCTGGAGCTGCCGATGTTCGTCGCAGAGGACAGCGTCGTGGACGCCACCGTGAAGTCGCTCGGGAACGTCACCTTCACCACGCTGCCCACCGGCAGGCCCACAGCACTCGTGAACGCCACGGTGGCCGTCCCTGCCACGCCCGCGTTCAGGCTGTCGGGGGCCACGGCCGCGCCGGCCAGCGCCGTTTTCACGATCGCCACTCCAGTAACAGCAGCATTTGTCTCTAGAACAGCGTTGTTTGTGTCGTATGTGGTGATAGTAAAATCCGCCGTCGTCTGCGCTGCTGGGTTCGTGACGTGTGCAATTGAGAACTGGAACTCGACGCCCGCCGAGATCTTCATAGCCCCCACTTGCACCGATAACTGCGTAGTTGAGACAGACGCCACCGACAACGTGGTGGAGCTGCCCGTAGTCTTAACGGATACTGTTGTGGTGCTGGAGATCTGGAACCCCGTGGGGAACTGGACCAGCACGGAGCCTCCCACATCGACGTCCACCCCGCTCGTGAACGTGACTGTGACGTCGCTGACCTCGCCCGCACTGAGAGACGCAGGCGACACACTCGCACCCGTGATAGCAGCATGGACTACAGGACGGAACCACGTCAGGAGCAGCGACAGGAGCAAGAGCAGCAGCACCCGCGCCGACCGTCGCATATCCTTCCGCTCGAGAATCTATCGAGAATCTATTGTTGGGTGGCCCAAAGGGCGGCGATCCGATCCATCTCGGTGTGCGAAATGCGCGTGGGTCTCGTCAATAGGTGCGGTCTCAGGCGCGCCACTTACACCGCCAGCTCCACGTCCCCACTCCCTCGCCGCAAATAAGGTCTTTGGGGGTGAAGTTCCGCAATGCTTTTTCCTCAAGTCATCGCAGTAAAATAAAACTTCTATCCTTCATCAACTTCAACTTGCAGTCTGTTTCGCAGTGCTTTGTTTCGTGTCTATGTGCGTCTTCTCTCGGATTGGGCAAAACCCCTCCCAGATCCAGCCAATCGGAGCGAGGGCGGTTGGTAGCCGCTCGATTGCTGCACAAGCAAAGCACCCGCGGAATCCCCTCATCGCCATGTCCGTCGCTCGCCTGACCACCCTCGCCAAGGAGCTCTCGGGCTTCGGTGCGTGCTGCTAGCTGCTTCTTCCATCTCTGCGTCACATTTTCTGACCGTTTCCCTGTATGTTGCAGCCCCGTGGGCCGCCCCCGGAGCGCTGCTGGTCGGCTGGATGGCCTGGCCGGCGCTCTCGCCCGCCTTCAAGGAGGAGACGCTGGGCCTCAAGCCCGCCACGCTGTCGGCCGCCCCCGCGGCTGCCGGTGGCAACCTGTTCCGCGCTGCCGGCAAGTACAAGTACGTCAAGGGCGAGATCGGCGAGGCCCCCACGCTCGAGGAGGACTAGACGCACGAATGCTCACGTGACGCACGCGCGTAGACAGCAGGAAACTCAATGAAAACCAGCAGAAAAATGTACGACGACGTCGGCTGTTACTAGTTTAACCCTTGGGGGCACGCAGAGATGGAGTTGGAGGGGGGGGTTGGGGGGTATGTTGCTACAGGCTCGTACAGATGCACTACGTTGAGGTGGAGCTGGCGCAGGCGGACGCAGCTACAAGGAGGGAGGAAGACGCACACACACAAGACGCGACACGCTGCTCAGGCCTCCGTCTGGCGCAGCACATAGTCCAGCAGACAGCGCGGCTTCTTGGCGTTCGTGCGGTTGGGCTTCCAGTGGCGCTTGCGCATGTTGGCGAACCAGTTGCGCACCTGCTGCTCCGCCAGCCCCGTCTTCTCGGCGATCTCCGTGCGCTCGTCCGGGGACGGGTACGGATTGTCCTTGTGCGCGAGGAACCAGGCCACGAGGAACTCGTTCGAGCGCTTGGTGATGCGCGAGCGCTTGGCGCCCGAGAGGATCATGCCCTGCGACAGCGCGTCCGAGCACCTGTCCTCGAACGTGGGGGAGATGGAGGGCGCCTCTCGCTTCTGCAGCAGACTCGTCCACTGCTTGGGCTCTTGTCTGAGCTGCTGCTGCTGCGTGGCCGTCTCCTCGACGCTCGTCACGGCCTCCACGCACAGCACGCACACGTACTGCCACAGCCGCCAGTAGTACAGCGCCGCCTTGAGCAGCATCACGTCCGTCGGCCGCAGCGCGAACCGCTCGGGCGCCTGCACGAGGCGGCACCAGGCGTCGCACAGGCCGCGCAGCTCCGCGTGCTGGAAGGCCACGGCCCGCAGCCACAAGGTCTGCTTGGACGTGCGCTCCACGCAGTCGACGACCAGAGCTGCGAGGAGCTTCGCCGGCTGCGCGATCATGGCCATGAGCTTGTGCGTGAGCTGCAGCAGCGCGTCGCAGTCCTGCGTCTCCCTGCGCAATGCCGCGAACGTCGCATCCCGAGCCGCCGCCACTTGCTGGGATTTCTCTCGAGGGCGCAGGCGGTAGCTGATGCGGTTCGGAAAAGTCATTTTCGCTTGTGACGGCCGCGGACTGAAGCAACGGGAGCTCCGACCAGTGCAAGTTGCAGTGCCCTCGTCAGCTGCGCTCCTATTGGCCAGTTCCCCAAAATCTGCGACGCTGCGCACAACGCGAGAGACTTTCATGGACGGTTCCGGACAACGCCTCAGTTGGTGCTTGGGGTGGGTGAGTGCGTGTCAACCGAAAATAAATACAGTGGGTCAATCGTTTGACTGATGGAGTGGCTGGAGGCGCACGCGCGGCTGGAGCAGAAGCGGGCGGCTGCGCTCAGGCGGCAGCAGCGGGAGTTGCAGCGGAAGAAGCGGGAGGCGGAGGCTCGAGAGAGGGACCAGCAGCGACTGGCCGCAAGATGTCGAGAGATGCACCAGGAGGAGCTTCTGTCCGTCGCAATGAACACTTGTCATCGTAACGAGGAGGAGCGCAGGAGACTGGAGGCCCAGCGCCTGGAAGACTTGAAGCTGTACGCGACCATCTCCAAGACGAGGAGGAGGATGACGGGGCTCGGACTCGGACTCGCTCAGTCGACGCCTGGAGCTGCTGCACCCCAGCGACTGCAACTGCTTGAAGCGCGCATTGCGGAGAAGGAGCTGACGTTGATCAAGTCGCACGAGGCCAAAGTCCGACTTGACGCGCTCCCTGTGAAGAGGAAGAAGCTCACGCAGCTCATGCACTCGTTCTTCACGTCAAGCAACAGGAAGAAGGTGGAGAATGTCGTGTTCCACCAGCATTGGGACCGATTGGTGCCTCTCTTCGATCCTGCAACGTCGTATCAATCGCCGGATCTGGTTGACCATGAGAGCGCGAACGGCTTTACGCCTGTACTCGTCGCGGTTTTCAAGGGGAAGTTGCGAGTGTTGCGTCAGTTGCTCGAGCTGGGCGCGTCTCCAAATACAGAGACTGGAGCGGGGCTCACACCGCTGCTTGCTGTTGTTATGACGGGAGACGTCGTGGCCTTGAGCATTCTGGTCGAGTTTAAGGTGGACCTGAACCATGAGACGAGAAACAACGTCAACGCGGTTCTGTTAGCTGCGGACAAAGGCCGCGAGGAGGTACTCAGAGCGTTGCTGGAGTACGGCGCGCATGTCAATGGCGTGAACGCTGTCGGCAGATCGACACTCATCCAAGCCGCGATCTCGGGAAATGTCGACTTATTCCGGATCCTCTTGGCCTACGGGGCGAGTAAGGAGCTCCGGGACCGCGACGGCAAAGCGGCACTGGACTGGGCCATTCAACTGCGCAACTCGGCCATTGTGTCGATCCTGAACAGCTCCCTCACGAGCGCGAACCTTTTGGCTCAGCTGAAAGCTGAAGATGAAGAGGAGGACGGTGATGTTCTCAGCTCGTTGTCAACTAACCGGGTGCTTCGAAGCAAACGAAGGGCAGAGATGGACAAGGCTTTGCGCAATGCTGACCTGGACAGGATTCGAGAACTCGTGTCGACTGAAGATCTCCAGCTCAGTCCGAACTTCGAAGACGCCGACGGGAATACGCCTCTGTTAGTTGTCTGCAGTAGTGGAACGTACGCCGACGTGGTGTTCTGCCTCAAGCGCCACTGCATTCCGATCCATCAAAACCGTGAGGGTATCAGCGCCTTAATGATCGCATGCAAACGCGGTGATGTTGCACTGATGGAGTTGTTAATGAAGTGTGGCTGCAACCTGTTGACTCGAGACTTTTCCGGTCGTGATGCCTTTTACTATCTGAATTCCTTTGACCATCCGGACCTTGCAATTGAATACACAACCAAGCATCGTGTTCATGGTCGTGAGAGTGTTCCTGCACTTGTGCTAGGTAGCAGTGTCTCCTTCATGAGTTTCCTGAAATCGGAGTACTCGATCTCGTTGGCACAGGCTGAAATCTCGTTCAGTCTCGAAGGTGCAAGTGATGACAGCAGTCGCACCGTTGATGAGACTGCCAATGTTCAGCTTAACGATGATGAAGATGAAAACGAGGAACCAGGGGACAACTCAGCTACTCGAAAGTGGGGGATTCGTCAGACAACGCTGAAGAGGGATAAACATCGACTGCAGTTATACGAGAAAGAGCGTGAGCGTATTCTAGCTGCAAGAGCTCGCGGTCGTCGGAACGGACTCATTGCTCCATTGCCATCGGACCCAGCCAGCCGACTTAAGTTTCCTACTTGTGACAACTGCCACCAGAGTCGAGCACGCAAACGATGCTTGTCGTGCGACCAGGTGCTTTGTGATAAATGCCACGCGCGTCTGCATGAGCTCGCGTACCGACGACACCATCAGTACGAGGAGCTAACACCGGAGCTGTATGTGGGGCACGAACTTCGAGAAGTTGTTCAAACAAACCAGGAAAACTCCCTTCCGTTCGTCGTTTTGAGCAGTACTAGCTGCGTCGCTGATATGCGCAAGTTGATAGTCGGAGGAGACCACGTTCCCCACCGAGTTGCATCACCGTCATCCATTGACCCAGAAGTTGAGAAATACCAGCGGAAACAACGCATCGCGAAGGAGAAAACAATCTCTCAAATGCAAATAAATGTTCCTGTCGCTGCTGCGAAGCATGCAGCTCAAGCAGGTGAAGAGACGATTTTCACGCAGCCAGCAGAGCTCGAACTCGCAGCACTTTACACAACTCAAAAGAAGTATGACGAGGCTCGAGAGCTCCTTGGACAGGTGGAAAAACTGGTAACAGACGCGCTGGGCATTCTTCACCCTACGATGCTCAAGGTCGCCATCGGCAAGGCTCGCATCTCTCAGGTACTGACAAGTTTTGTGGCGGGAGTTCTTAGCAACGCACAGCTAAACGTCGTGTGTTTCACTGCAACAGGAGACAACTCAGCACGAGCAATGCATCGGCACAATGCAAGACACACTCTCAATGTTTGAAAGCGTTCTGCCTCTTGATCACAAGGATCTCCTCACGGCTACATCAATGCTGCTCCATAGCTTGGTAAGTTTTGATCCATTTCTTCAATCCTGGCGTGAAAACTTGACTAATTGCGTGCGGCTTGACTTGGTGATGTAGGACGCGATGGAGCGCTATCATGAGGCCGTTCAAACGTGCCGCCACGTGTACAGCATTCGTGTACGAGCACTCCCGCCTTCTCACAAATGCCTGAACGAGATCCGAGAGCAATTGGACGAGTTCATTTCAAAGCGGGAGACGGCCGATATGAGCAACGAGGACCTCGTCACACTGGAGAAGATCGAGCAGGAGCGAAAGCGTCTGGAACACCTCGCCAACGAAAGTGAAAAGTGCGTAGTTTGGCTGAATGTTGCATCGGTAGGGATCGATGAGGTGTGTGACGTCGCTTGTTTTTTTCTCTTTTAGGCACTTGGAGAGCTTTAGACACCTGATGATGGAGGATACCGAGGGCTTGGCTAGCTTCTTAGCGTTTGCAAGACAGGAATTCGCTGAAGACCTCGTCAACTTTTGGGTTTCAATGGAGGAGTTCAAGGAGGTAGGTCGCTGAAAACTACGGAATTCCACCCTTAACTAACCAACGACAATGGAACGCAGGATGGAATTGATGGCAAGACGCTTCGCTCGCGCGCGGTGGCCACCTACCTCACGTACATCAAGTCACGTCGCATCAAAGTCATCACGGCGGCACAGCGCAAGAAAATCAAGAAAGCCATCACGACGCCCGGCAAGAAGCTGCAGCAAACGATCTACGACGACGTCCAGGCGCAGATATTCGAGCTCGTGTACAGGGGCGTCTACGTGCGATACCTCGCACAAACCAAGTGATACTGTCGCAATGTCATGCTGGACTCTGTAGTTCACGTACGTTACCGCGGGGAAGCGGCACGTCGTTTCATGGCCTCCAGTCGACGTGTTGGATAAGTCTCAGCTCGGTTCGGGTTGAGAGCGACGGACAGACCACCAAGGATGCCGAAGAGCTGGACCACATCACCACGCCACCATCCTCAGCGGTACCCACACCAAGCAGACTTTGATGTGGATTCCTCTTCAGAGTCACCATCGGACGGTGAACATGCAGACGGGGTAGCGACTCGAGTTCGTCCAATTCAGCAACGGAAGACGTCAGGAAAGGTATATTGTTATTGATGTGGTAGTTTGGCTAATGTACCTTGTCCCTAGTATTTATCCTCTTTGATGTATGTCTGGTCGAAAGGTTGATAGAGCGAGGAACCCGGTGAAATACCGTGACTACACCGTGAGAATCTCTACAGTATTAGCATAGGATGGGCTTCTAAGAATCGATGTTAATTCACTGTCCTTATGAACTTGTGTAGGCCTCATCGAAGTCGAAGTCCCACCTTCGACGACAATCATCAAGCGAACGTTTATCACTGCCAAGGCCTGAAGAAGTTTATGTGACGACAATGGATGAAGACGATCAGCAAATGTTCATTGCGTTGTTCTACTGGAGGAGGAAAGTGATCGAAACGCACTTTTCGGCGTGGAAGTGGGTGGCTCTGGGGCTCCGTCGATCCGCGAAGCAGATTCATCGCCACACTCGACCACGTGAGTCACTTTCCCCCACCTACGACTTGGGTGGCTTACCTCCGCCGCGGCGAAACCTCATTCTGAAGCGTCATACTGGTCGATCGAGTGCCGAGGAAACGGAAAACAATCGGAGCAACAATTTGAGTTCTCCTGAATGTCTTAAACCAAGTCCAACGACCAAGTTGAGGCAAGCTGGTATCGATGAACAAAACCTAAAGGAGAAGAACAATTCCACTACGAAGGAAATTCCGTTTGGCACTCACTCCGAGGAAAAGCGACGTCAATTCAAAACTGAGCTGCGCTCGATGTACTGTTGCTTCAGTCAGTGGAAATGTAACGTGGATCAGTCGAGGAAGAAGCGCGTCCTCCAACTCATACAAGCCACAGACTTCCGTCGCCAGAAGCAGTTAAAAACGTTTATCCGAGCGTGGAAATGTGGAAGTGACACTTACAAGTTGACAAGACAGCGACTCAAAGGTGCAGATCGATTTCACTGGGCTGCCCTCAAACAGCACGTATTCTTTGAATGGAAACGCCATTGCCGGGTTGAGCGCGAGATCCGTCGGCGAGAAGACACCAGAGCAGATCAACTGAAGTTTAGTGCTTTTCACCACTGGCACCGTTGTATTTTACAGACACGACAGTGTTGGGACTTCACGGCGAAGAGAAACCGGAGGCATCTGCATTTGGCGCTGAGATATCTTCAAGAAGGTGTCGGTCATGCAAAACAAGAACGCTCGAAATGTGACGATGCCATTTCTCACTATCGTAGCAACCTACAGCGGTTGGTACTTCGTACGTGGAGAGAAAATGTTTTCGAGGACCCCCTTTATCTGCAGTCAATTGACCATGAAAAGCGCATCAGTTTATCCAACGGAGTGAGGAAGTGGAGGCGATTTATTACTCGAAAGGAAGAACGCGCCCGCCAAGTTTTACTAGCAGACTTTTATCGGTACCGGTCAGATTTACAGCGCGCGCTTAGAGGCTGGGGCCAGTTTCTTGGGTGGAAAAGGCACCACAAGGGAGTATTTGATGAAGCTCGACGACATTATCAGCTAAACGTGAAGAGGATCGGTATTCAGGCATTCCGAACTGCTGTCATTGTGAACCATACACGACGAGGCCAAGTTAGGGCAGCAACGCGGTGGCACCAACGCAAGTTATTGGCCAAACTGTTTGAACTGTGGGTCATCACTGCACAGAAAAGTCTAAGGCTGAAAACCTTCCAGCGTTCTATTGACGCGAGGAGATTGAACAGTGTTGTAAATGGTTGGCGAAACCAAACAGCGGTGTCCAAACGACTTGGCGCAATACAAAGTATCGTGTCAAAGCGCTGGGCTGCGTTACTACTGCAGGCGTGTATGACAAAGTGGGTACGATGGTTGCATGTCAAATCGATGATATCTTCATGCGAGTTTAAGCGCAGGAATAGGAGTATTGCAAACCATTTCCGTGCGTGGCATGATTGGAGCAGGACCCAAGTGTCTTGGAGGAATAATGTGGTGCAGCAACGCCTCCGACATGATACCGCACTTCTCCAGCGCGTGGTAGGTCAGTGGCTCGGCGTAACTTTGCGTAAGCGCTGCTTGAATCGGCTGGTGAAGCTTTTCCGAAAGAAACAGTCTCGAAATCGTGTCAAGTTCATCTTCCAGCTATGGCGAGTTGATGCTCACGTTTGCAAGGCGACTCGTAAGCTGGATCAAGAGCTGACTCGACTCTCGTTAGTGGAGTGGAAGCGCGTCTGCCGCAAACGAAAAGAAGAGCGAAGTGCGATGAGTATGGCGACTCAATTCTATAGCGATCGCCGATGTATCATGGCGATAGAGCAGTGGTCTGCTTTTGCTCATCGAAGGGCTGAATCTCGGAAAGCGGACAGTCAGGCATTATCACACTACTTTCGTCGGATATCGATCAGAGCCTTGCAGTGCTGGTACGTCGCAGTGAGAGAGCTTCGTCGTCAATCAGAGCTTTTCCGTTATAGACAACACCTTCGAGACAAGAAGTCAATGACTCGTTGTCTGCACGCTTGGTACCAGCTTGTGCGACGGAGAGCAGACCATCGAGCGAAGGAGTGGACCGCACTTCAGTTGCAAGTGCAGAGTCTGCAGCGTCGCTCGTTCTGCGCTTGGTTTGAGTTTTTAGAAACCCGTCGAACGTCAAATGAGCGAAAATACGTCGCTGTTACTACCTACGAGAACTCCTTACAGCTGAACATTCTTCGAGTCTGGCATTTAGAGACACGAAAGTCAGCTCAGCACAGACTCAATAGCTCTCACTTGAGAAACACGCTCATGCAAAGACGTCTCCAAGCTCGAGTCACACATTGGTCTGACTTTTGTCGTGAACGTCGACATCGTCGCCAACAAGTCGCTACGGCGGATAAATTTTACAACGAATACGTTGTATGCCTAGCGATGTTTCACTGGCAAGGCATGTGGCTCAAGTCATCTGCACTACGACACAAAGAAGCACAAGTCGCTAGGCAACTCAACTCGAGACGGCTCTCAAAAGCTGTGTACCAATGGTACGAGAACTATCGACACAGCTCAGTCAGTCGCTCGAAGAAGGCGAAGGCATCTCGGCTTTACTCCAGGAGTTTGTTGACGCAGTCTTTTCGCGTGTGGAAGGAATACAACGATGCAGCTCGCCAGAAAGTATCAAAGAGGAGGTTCATAGCACGCCTACAGCAGCGGAAAGTGCTGTCAAAGATGTTTCAAAGATGGCGGAGCTTTACAGAATGCAGTGCGTTCGATAGGCGGCAGCTGAGACTCGCACTCGACCACCGATCACGAGTTATTCTTCACCTAGTTTTTCAAAACTGGAAGAGTTATCGAAGCAAGCGCACGCTCTACATTATTGCTTACATGTTTCGGAGGAAGCTGCTGCTTCGGAAAGTCTGGATTGGTTGGAAACGACACTGTGAATACGTAGCAAAGGTTCGGCACAACATTCTGGTGACTAACCAACTACTACGGAGCAACCTCGTCCGAGCCACATTCGTTCAATGGAAAGCGTATATTGTACAGCACCAAGAGCGCCAGGACCAACTACATCGTGCTGACGATCATTACGTTCAATACCTATGTAGACGCGCAGTAGCTCGCTTGAGAAAGCGGGCGAAGTTCCGACAATCAGTTGTGAAAGCTGCAATGTTCGGGCGGATTAATGGAGCGCGATATCTGTGGAGACGGTGGAAATACTTCGTTGGTATCAAACGCATGCAAAGAGGTCGGCGTTCGTTGGCAAAACAAACGTATTTTCACAAGCATCAGAGACGCCACTTTTTAGCGTGGAAGTCGCATACAAAGCGCTGCGCTCAAGGGCGTTTGACCAAGAGCGACGCCTTGTATCGAGTCTCGTGTTTAAGAAGGATTTGGTCTCGCTGGGGTCGTGTGCTGGCTTGGCGTAGATGCATCACTACAATGGGCTACCGACGAGGCGAGTACTTGCAGGCGGCTACGTTGCGTAGATGGCATGTTCATGTCAGAGAACGAATCGACCAGAGGGCCAAGGTCGCGAGAGCGATTGACTTTCAAGAAGTTAAGCTTCGAGAGAAGTCCTGGAAAGCATGGCAGCTATACATCACATATCGACACGAGAAACAGCAGCAATTCGAGTGGATTCTAAGCCACTACTCCGTACAAGTTCTTCTCCGAAAATCGCTGGTCTCGTGGAAAAGACTCGTCTCGATTGAGCAAATGAAGAGCGACAACAAAGAACTGGCAGACACTTTCAACTTGCATCGCTTAGCTCACATGGGATTCCGCAAATGGAAAACGTTCACTGAGCTTAGGCAGGTAAAGCTGGTTCAAAAGGAAGCCCAACTACGCAAGTTTGAAAGGCTCGGGTTGTCTCGCACTCTCCGAAAGTGGAGAAATCTTGCTGCCGTGAGGGGGAGGCAACGCCAGAACGAAGTCAGAGCCACTCAATATTATAGCAGGAGACGTTTGCTGCATGGTCTAGACAAGCTTCGCTACTGGAGAGTTACACAGAAAACTACAAGTGACCGTATTATCCGCGCAGAACGCTTTAGAGGTGACAAAACATTGGTCGCGTGTTTCCGGCGTTGGCAGCGCTACCACCAGTGGCGAGCAAGATATGCCCATTTGGCCCTCGCTTTCAAGCGAAACCAAAAGGAAGACGCATTCATTCGTTGGAAAACGTTCTGGCAGCAGCGCCAATCCATGAACGAGAAGCGGCTAAAGGCGAGAGTTTTTCACTGTGTTCATGTGGAACAGACTGCGTTGACCACTTGGAGAGCAGTTGTACGTGAGCGGAAGCAACGCAAAGTGGCTCGAGCATTCAACACCGGCAAAGTACTTCGCAAGACGTTCACATTGTGGAAGCGAAAGGCTCGTGTGCTGCATCAGATGAGGAAAATGTTCCTCTGCCAGGAACGTTTTCGAGCGCAAACGCATTTTGACGCTTGGAAGCGGTATGTATCAGCTAGGAAGCAGCTAAATGAAAAACTGCGTGGGGCTACGAGATTTAGAGACAATCGCATCAAATCGGACGTGTGGCAGAAGTGGAACACTTGGGTATTCACGCAAAGACAAGAGCGCGACACGATCCAACTGGCAGTTGTCTTCTGGCAGCGTTTCTCCACCAGAAAAAGTTTTGCGCTATGGAAGAATCGATGTCGGTACCTGAAACGCAGGAGCGTTCTGGCAGATCAAGCGCTACTCCATTACCATAGCAGCATCTTGCACCGATGCTTCCACGCGCTTGTTGCCCGACGACAATCCACAGCACAGTTGTTCCAGCGTCAAACCGCTCTAAAAGCTCAGCTCGTCCACAGGCGCAAGCTCCGCGTCATCGCCACCTTGCGAGATCTATGTGCAGAGAGCGACAGCAAGCGCAGTCTAGTCAAGCGTGCGTGCAGACACTGGCAGCTGTGCCACCAGCAGAAGTACTGGGGTCGTGTCATGCAGTGGTTTGACGTCGCCAAGTATCGCAAGCTTCAGCGCACACAGGCAAATGCCTTTGCTCGCTCGCACCTCTTGAGCCGTTGCATCAGCGCTCTCCACCTCCACATCAACCACACGAAACAACTGAAGGTCAAGGTCGAGGCTTTCCGGTGTCGGTACTTCCGCAGCGTCGCCGACGAGTGCTTCTACCAGTGGAAGGCATTCACTGCTTTCAAGCAGAAGCTGCGCGTCTTGAGGCAGAAAACTCGGCAGTCGCAGCGCCGTCACCGACTCCAGCAGTGGCGTCGCATCACAGTGGAACAAGCGCGTCGGCGAGCAGGGATGCAACTCATCACCGCCAAACGCCGTTGCCGCGAGCTCGTGGTGTGGTTCAATCACTGGGAGAGCGTGTGCACGGACCAGTGGATCAACACGGAGCTGGTTGCCCACCACCGGCGTCACGCGCACAAGCAGCGACAGCTTCGCTCCGCCGTGGCAGCATTCAAGACCCAACTGGCAGTCCGTCGCCAGCGTCACAAGTACAAATCCTTCTTCCTGCAGCACCACAAGACATTCCTCGTCCAAACGCTCCAGCGTTGGCGTCACGCTACCGACCATCAAAAAGGCAACTTCAACATGTGACGTGTGAGCACGACCCGATCCAAAATGTATCCATCTTCAAACATGGTACACTGTACCTACTGACCATAAACATGCATCTTCGTACCGGAATGACAGCTCCCTTCACTTGCACTCACTATGCCCCAACAGGATCTGAGTCGCCACCATAATCATTAGCCAAGATGTTCTCTGAGGCGGACTGCGAGGCGCTGCTGCCTGTCGACGCGCCCCCCGTCCGCGCGCGCCGCCGCCTGCAGCGTATGGACGTGGCGTTGCTGGCCGTCGTGCTCCTCGTCGCCTGCTTCGTGGGCGTGCGGCCGCCCGCTCTGCGCGTGTCGAACCCGCTGCTCCGAGCCGCCAAGACGCAGTATCTGACGTACGAGGACATCGACGCGGCCAAGCGCCAATCAGGATACAGCGTCTCGTACTCGGCGCGCGGCTTCGAGGTGGACGGCCGGCGGACGCTGCTGCTGGGCGGATCCATCCACTACCCGCGCAGCTCGGCGGACGAGTGGGAGACGCTGCTGCGCGCGGCCAAGAGGGACGGCCTCAACCACGTTGAGATGTGTGAGAAGGATGGCTACATTTGTGTACACTTGGTGTGTTTATGAACTAAAAATATTTACTGATGCGGCAGACGTGTTCTGGAACCTGCACGAGCAGGAGCGCGGCGTGTGGAATTTCGCAGGGAATGCCAATGTCACGAGGTTCTACGAGCTGGCAGCGGAGGTGGGACTGTTCCTGCACGTGCGTTTCGGCCCGTACGTGTGTGCGGAGTGGAGCAATGGGGGGCTGCCCGTGTGGCTGAACTGGATGCCTGGGATGAAGGTGAGGGCGAGCAATGGGCCCTGGCAGAGGGAGATGGAGAGGTTCGTGACGCACATGGTGGAGCTCTCGAGGCCCTTCCTGGCGGAGAACGGAGGGCCCATCATCATGGCGCAGATCGAGAACGAGTTCGCCATGCACGACCTGGAGTATGTGAAGTGGTGCGGGGAGCTGGTCACGAGGCTCCACACGTCGATCCCTTGGGTTATGTGAGTCTCTCTCTGTCCAGGTTGGTTGGTGTTATGATTGGTGATCACTGATAAAGTGTATGCGGCTCGGTGTGTGCAGGTGCTACGCCAATGCGGCCGAGAACACCATCCTGTCGTGTAATGACAACGACTGCGTCGACTTTGCAGTCAAGCACGTGAAGGAACGCCCCTCTGACCCGCTTGTGTGGACGGAGGATGAGGGCTGGTTCCAGACGTGGGCGGAGGACAAGGAGAAGCCGTTGCCAAATGACCAACGCACTGCTGGAGATGTGGCGTATGCTGTCGCTCGGTGGTTTGCAGTCGGAGGCGCCTCGCACAATTATTACGTGCGTACCATTCGCTTTCTAGTAAGTGGAGTTTGGTGGTGGTCTGACTGTGTAACTCCTGCGTACTGCTCCAGATGTATCATGGTGGCAACAATTTTGGCAGAGCAGCTTCAGCGGGGGTGACTACCAAGTATGCTGACGGTGTAAATCTCCATTCTGATGGTCTCAGTAACGAGCCGAAGCGATCTCACTTGCACAAGCTCCACGAAGCGCTAATCGAGTGCAATGACATTTTAATGCGCAACGACCGCCAACTACTGCACCCTCACGACTTGGCACCTGCAGACGGAGAAACAGTAGAGCCGTCCTATCAGCAGCAGCGTGCCTTTATCTATGGACCAGAAGATGGACCGAACCAAGTCGCGTTCTTGGAGAACCAGGCCAACAAGAAGGTGACTGTTGTGTTCAGGGGAAGCAAATACGAACTGGCACCGTACTCAATGGTGATCGTTAAGGACGGAGCTTTACTCTTCGACACAGCGGATGTGCAGAAGTCATTTCCGGGTACGGTGCATCGAGCGTACACGCCAATTGTAGAGGCTGCTACCCTCAACTGGGAAACCTGGAGTGAGTTGAATGTATCGTCGCTGACACCAAGGAAGCGCGTCGTTGCCGAGCGACCTGTTGAACAGCTTCGGCTGACAGCGGACCGATCCGACTACTTGACGTACGAGACCACATTCACCGTGGCTGACATTCCAAGCGACATCGATAGTGACGCATCCATGGTGAAAGTGACCTCATGTGAGGCTTCCAGTATTATTGCTTTCGTCGACGACTGGCTGATCGGCGAGAGAAATCTAGCCTACCCTGGAGGCAACTGCTCCAAAGTGTTCAGATTTCATCTGCCGGCCAATATTGATATCAACCGCCAGCACAAACTGAAACTGGTATCAGTCAGTTTGGGGATCTACTCGCTCGGAAGCAACCACACAAAAGGACTGACTGGCAAGGTTCGAGTCGGGCACAAGGATCTGACAGAGGGCCATCAGTGGGAGATGTACCCGAGCCTTGTTGGCGAGCAATTGGAGATCTATCGGCCAGAGTGGCTGTCATCGGTCCCGTGGACTCCAGTCCCCCGTGTGATTGCTAGCGGAAGACAACTCATGAGTTGGTACTGGACGTCGTTCTCCTACCCGACGTTTGAGCTGCCAGCGGAGTCGGATCCCGTCGCGAAGCAATCATCCATCCTACTCGACTGCATTGGGCTCACTCGTGGCCGGGCTTATATCAACGGCCACGACCTGGGACGCTACTGGCTCATCAACGACGAGGGCGACTTTGTGCAGCGCTACTATCACGTTCCGCGGGACTGGCTGGTCAAGGACCAGGCGAATGTGCTGGTTGTGTTTGACGAGCTAGGAGGGTCAGTGGCCGATGTGAGACTGGTATCGTCTTGGATGGTTGCCGATGCAGTGTCTGCTGCTGCTGTGGGTGGTAATATCGCTGTAGCTGACGAATTTCTAGAGAAAACCAGCCCCACCGCTAGTGAAGTTGTATCCGTGGCTCAAGAGTGATGGAAGGCCGTGGCTGTGCGAGTGGCAAGTTCTATCTAAGCGGAATATAAGCAGGGAAAAAATACAGGTGGGGAAATTAGAGCTTAAGACTGCGCTTCAGTATTCGACAGACAAGCCACATACCTGAACGAGCATCGACAGCGAGCAGCACCAGCCGAAACGCTTCCCCGCTTCACTGTTCGAGAGTGAGACAGCCAGGTTGCTATTGGCGGATCTCTCACTGGGGCAACCGTGTCGAATCGACGTGGAAGTGAGCCGCTAACAAAAATGGCGATGCTTGTCAACGGCTCACTTCAACTTGCTCACCAAAGTTAGTCGATGGGCGTTCGATTTTTCGACCAATCAGCGACATAGCGCATGTCGCATGCCGTAATCGGCACTTCTTCGGACACCGTGATCAATTGTCTCCCGAGCAACATTGCTGCTGGAGACGGCGGCGGCGAAACGCTCAGCGCTGGAGCCCACAGCAATACACTCTCAACGGCTCCAAGCCTCAGACATGGTGTCAGACGGCCAAGCCGACGAACGTGGGTTTGTCTCAGAGCCAGCCGGTGCAGGCTGGATATCGGAATCTTCAGTATCTTTAAGATCCATACAGAGAGCAAGTCAAACGTGAACTTCAGTTGGCCCCGGTTTTGCACTCGGGACACACTCCGTCGGACAGTGAGGCCAAATACAGTTCCCTCGCACAACCCGAATTAGCCCGAAGCTTCCTGCCGTTTGGTCTGCTTGCCGAAACTCCGCCATGAGCTACATGTCGGCAGATTCCCCCAAGATGGGCGAGGCCGAGCACTACAACGCGCTGGTGCAGGAGACGTCCAAGGCCGTGGGCCAGTTCAACCAGGTGACGCGCACCATCGCGCAGAAGATGACGCTCTTCGGCACGCCGCAGGACTCGCGCGCCAACCACCAGCAGCTCACGGAGCTCGCGGACCGCGGCAACAAGCTCGTGGCCAAGATCAACCGCCGCCTGCAGGAGCTGGACAAGGGCGCCAAGGCCGCGGGCGGCCGCGCGCGCAAGACGCAGGTGGCCAAGCTGTCGACGGACTACAAGAACCAGCTCAAGAGCTTCGAGGAGACGTGTCAGAAGCTGCTGGCGGCGGAGAGGGCCGCCGTCTCCAACCTGCGGCAGTCGTCGCTCTCCTTCCGCTCCGACGACAGCGACAAGCCCGCGGGCTTCGACGGGTACAACGAGGACCAGATCTACGCCCAGGCCAACGTCACGAGTTACAATGAAGACGGTGCGTGCTTGTAGCTGTGGGAGGGAGGCAGCGTCTGTATGTAGACTTAACTGGGTGTGTTTATGTTTGTGCTGTGGTCCACAGACCTGGTGCGACGAGAGGAGGATATTATCAAGATCAACCATCAGCTGCACGAGGTCAACGCCGCCTTCCGGGAGGTCGACGGACTGGTGCAGGACCAGGGCGAGATCGTCGGTGCGTGTTGCCGTCGGGACTTGCTGTGGTTGTAGAATTGGTGCTGACGTTTGACGCTGTGCTGTTGCAGTGGACATTGAGGATAACACGACCGCCGCGCAGGAGAACACGGAGGGCGCGCTGCGCAACGTGCGGGAGGCCAACCTCAAGCGCGGGTTCTGCAAGTGCTCCAAGACGAAGCTGATCTGTATCGGCATCTTCGCGCTGTTGGTGATCGTGGCTATTATCGCGATCCTCATGGCGGTCAAATAGGCAGCCAAGTTTTGAAACGCTGGGGCGCGCTGTCGCCGCAGTGGCAGCGCCCCATGACAGGCTTATTCTCGCAAATATATAACGTTTTGATCCATCCGCGCTGCTTTGGCTTTTTCCGTTGTGGAAGCGCCCACAAGAGTTTCCAGTGGCATCGGATAATATCCGAGATACAGGTACTTTGAATAAGTTGCCCTTTGACAGATGGCTACATCTGACCTTCACTCACACCAGACTGGATTTTTCCCCGCACGTTCCCTACGGTATGGTGCGAAGACGTGGCGCCAGCGTGGGTTGACCTGGCACTCCAAGGCTTCATTTCCAAAGATGCTCGCTGCTACCAAGACTACGATGCCCTCAAGACTCCAAGTGTTAAGCCACACCACCGCAAACCCTGCGAGCGCTGAGGCAGCGCGCGGCCCGGGGAGCCGCCGCCGCCCCGCTCTGCAGATGAGAGCCAAGTTGGACGTCGTCGCCGAGTCTTGCTGCCGCTGGCAGCTGTGAGCGCAGAGCTCCAAGCCGCCTCACGCCGCTTCGCCAGCACTGAACGAAGCAGCAAGCCTCTCGCCCGACGATAGAGGACGTTAGAACCAGCGCCGCAGACCGCGGCGCGTCAGTGTATTGGTCGGTGGGTCGATCACCGGCGGTCGGCTACAGCTCGCGGAGGCTTCCCCCTCCTTTTCTACCAGCCCAGAATGACGGAATTCTGACTTCAGTCTCCGCGTGCTGCCGCCGTCCGCCTCTCAGAACAACCCCCTCTCCACCCAACTTGGTCCCGCTATATTTAAACCAGCTTGTATTGGTCTCCAGTCCGACCGCACGTGCGCCGCGCGCTCCGCCCGACAACACCCCTCCCTGGCCGAGGGCGCCGCAAGAGTAAAAGGCTTGCGTCCTGAAGGTGCGGAGACGCTGCACGAGCCCGGACCAGAGACCGACACAAGCGACAACAACAAAAACAATCGTTCAACCAAGACCAAAAACTAGCTAGTTACAGCAAAAAATAACACTACATGCCCATGCATTCATCACATCACAAGTGGTACATGTCCATGCATTCATCACATTGCCTTGCATTCTCTCATGCGTCTCTTTATGATTCATCACCATGTGCACCACACCACGTCAAGCTGTCGGTAAGTAAGTTCATCTTAGTGACCCGTCACTGAACCGAACCCACCAATCACAGACCTGGCTCATGCTTGTCATCCTCACTTCATTATCGTATCCATCGACCAAGCACCAAGCAGTAAGAATGGAAGCGGCTGCGCAGCACACCAAGGAGATCATAGGGCGCGAGCTCTCGTCGCCGTCGGCGGCGCAGGCTTCAAGTGACGCGGCGTTGTTCGACCCCGTGGCGCTTGGACTCGAGTCGGACTTCGTGCTCACCAACTTCAGCGCTCTCAAGGGCTGCGGCTGCAAGCTGCCCCAGGCCAAGCTGCTGGGCTACCTGGACGACCTGGCGAACGACCTCAAGCCCAACGAGACGCCGGGCATGGACTCGAGCGTGGTCAAGATCTCGCACGGCCAGGACTTGTACCTCGTGTCCACCACCGACTTCTTCTTCCCGAGCGTCGAGGACCCGTACGTGCAGGGCAAGATCGCCTGCGCCAACGTGCTGTCGGACGTCTACGCCATGGGCGTCACCGAGGTGGACACGATGCTCATGATCCTCGGCGTGTGCCGCGACATGAGCGAGAAGCAGCGCGACGTCGTCACCACGCAGATGATCCGCGGCTTCAACGACCTGGCCAGGCGTGCTCAGACCAACGTCACGGGCGGCCAGACGGTAAGGACACTCGCACACGCTCCTTCCCGCCCTTTATCGACAAGATAGCAATCAATTACAATGCTCTTCAACTGTAGGTCATGAACCCGTGGCCCATTGTTGGCGGTGTTGCTATGAGCGTGCGCAGCGGTAGGTGCTGACAGCAGTAGATGGTGGTCTTTGTGGAGTGCTGACAGACTGTTGCGCAGAGAGTCAAATCATTCGCCCGGAAAACGCTGTGGTGGGAGATGTGATCGTCCTCACGAAGCCACTCGGCACGCAGGTGGCTGTGAACCTTTTCCAGTGGAAGAAGAAGCCCGAGCGCTGGCAGCGCGTGGAGAAAGTCGTGACCCCGGAGGACGCCGACGTTGCATTCCGAATGGCGTCCGAGTCCATGAGCCGCCTCAACCTGAACGCTGCCAGGATGATGCACAAGGTTTGTTAGGGGCTTAGTCGCTCAGTTGAAGTCAGGTAGGTGATACTCAACCTCATTCTGCGTGTACAGTACGGCGCGCACTCGGCAACCGATGTGACGGGCTTCGGTATCCTGGCCCACGCACGCAACCAAGCCAAGTCGCAGCTGGGCGACGTGTCGTTCGAGCTGCACACGCTCCCGGTCATCAAGAACATGGTCAAGGTCAACGAGACCATCGGCAACTCGTTCAAGCTGCTGGACGGCTTCGCTGCAGAAACGTCTGGCGGTCTGCTGCTGTGTCTGCCGGCTGAGAACGCAGACGCGTACATCAAGGAGCTGCGCGAGCTCGATGGCAAACCCGCGTGGGTCGTCGGCCGCGTGGTTGCGGGCTCGAAGGACGCCCACATTGTGCCGAACCCAACCATCGTCGAGGTTTCACCGGAAGACTAAACGCGTTGCGCGCGATGGCGTCGTAGTGTGCCGTGGATGGAATGGAGTGGATCACCACTGGTTATGCTAACGCATTGAAGCTGTGACGTGAAGGCGTTTCCAATTTCATCCTGTGGACGAACAAGTTCGACCGTAACGCAAATAGTATCTTTTGAGGTGCAACTGCAACTACCAGTTCAACCACGGCCGTTTTTCAAGCGATGGTGAGCAGTGCTTGCTACAGGATTCCGACGGTTTGTTCATTAGGCAAGGCCGATCGTATTTTCCTGCAGCTGGCTGCGCGAGCGCGGCGGCGTTCGTTTCCCGCAAGATACAGTACCGCAGCGCCAGAAAGTTGGATGACGAAATGTTCAGGTGACGTCCGTTATGAGTTTTGGCACTTGCTTGTGTGTCTAGGAAAGAAGCCGTGATCCGCAGACGATTGTCATGGCGTGTGCACTGAGCTCGATCCGAGGTACAAGATCGACCCGGGCTGCTATCGATGATAAGTCCTGGCCGGCCGGATTCAATAGGAATTCATGCTGCTGCTATCCGACTGTGGCGCGGTGAGGTTATCAGCGAGGCCCCCGCCAGGCTTCGCGCTGTCGTGCTTCGCAGACGTTGAATCCATGCGACGGCGCAGATATCCACCTCCGGGCCCGGATGCAGGTGATCAGCCGGCGAAAGGCGTCGTGTGAAGCCCCGTTCTGGCTGCAGCAGTGGTGGCGGCGTCGCGCAGACCTCACTCACAGTGAGTGAGTCTCACTGCAACCAGAAAGCGAGCGGCGAGTTCTACGCGTCGAGCATGTTGCACGCAGTCCAGTAGTGGGGTCGTGTGCAACCTCGCCCGTCCGAGCGAAAACGCATGTCTGCCCGTTATCGGCGCCGATGATGAGGTGTGGCTGGACGCAACTCAACGGCCATTTCAGGGCGGTCTACTAGATAGTATGCAGTGCACCTCGAAAGCAAAGAGAGCAGGAAAAGAATCTGCAGCTCATAGCAGATATGCGAGAGCCACTGTAACGGACGGCCAAAGATGATGATGACTCGATGTAGAAGAATTGGGGCGACGAGCTGCAGCAGCAGCAGTAGCAGGTAACAAGTTAGCACTCCCCGATCCGCCTCCGAGCCCACAAGCGCGCAGCGTCTGCTTCCCATTCGCCAGACGCCCCGAACACGCGGTCGAATCAACGCTGCTCGCCTTGAACACGGAGAGCGCTCCAGCTGGGACTCGCCTATCGTCAGCCTTTTCTCGCCTGCGCCAAGCAGCACAACAGCAGCAGCAACAACCGCAACAACAGCAGCATCTGGAGCGCCCTGAGTTGGTTCTCGAAGCTGCTGTGCTCCTTGTTGGCCGACGCTCGCCCATCGCCTTACAGTTGGACGAGAACAATCATTTGAGTTCGGGCGGCGACGGTCTCACGTGACGAGTGAAGTGAGACTCTCGACTTGCCCTCGCACACACGCGACCACTCTTCAACACAACACGCGAGCTGGACGCGTCCATTCGCCGCGGACACAGCGCAGCACCGCAGACCACCGGCATGGGCACCAGCCGCTACGAGACTGAGGCGTCGCTGCGCGCGGCCATCTTCGGCGAGATCCTGCTGAGCCGCGACCGCCTCACGCACGAGCGCGTGGTGGTCAAGACCGTGGACCTGCAGCTGGCGCTGCAGCACAAGTCGCGCTCGCAGGAGCTCGTGCAGGAGAACGTGCTGCACGAGGTGGAGGTGCTGAGCCGCGTGCGCGCGCTGGGCGGACACCCGAACGTCATCAACCTGCGCAGCTACTTCGTGGCCAGGGCCGGCGGCCTGCTGCACATGGTGCTGGACTACTGCGAGGGTGGCGACCTGCTGGACGCGTGCGTGCAGCCCGTCGCGGCGGACGAGGCCAAGAGCGGCAGCAGCAGCAGCAACTGTAGCAGCGGTGGCAGTGTTAGTAGCAGTAGCGACAGCAGCGACGGCCAGGACAACCAGAAAGAAGACGCAGCAGCAGTAGCCACACTAGCGACACTAGAAGAGCCGGGCCCGGAGGCCACCAGCGGCCCCTTCCTCAACGGCGTGGACGGGTCCAAGCGCCTGCACGAGAGCGTGGCGCATCAGTACCTGGCGGACGTGCTGTCGGGCCTGCGCTTCCTGCACAGCCACGGCATCGCGCACCGAGACGTGAGTCTCGAGAACATCCTGCTGCGCGACGGGCGCGCCGTGATCGCGGACTTCGGGCTGTGCGCGCAGGACCCGTCGGCGGTGGGCGGTCCGACGAACGGCGGCGGCGGGTTCCGCTGCGACGAGATGGTGGGCAAGAACTACTACATGGCGCCGGAGATCGTGGCGCGCGAGCGCTACGACCCGCGGCGGGCCGACATCTGGTCGGCGGGCATCGCCTTCTTCATCCTGCTGACGTCGTCGCCGCCGTTCGAGCGCGCGGAGCCGTCGGACCCGGGCTTCCGGTACGTCGCGAAGCGCGGCATCAAGGCGGTGTTCGCGGCGTGGGGCCTGGGCCAGGAGGTGTCGGAGCCCATGCAGGACCTGCTGGCGCGCATGCTGAGCGTGGACCCGCAGGAGCGCATCACGATGGAGGAGATCTGGCAGCACCCGGTGCTGCATCGGCCCCGGACCGGCGCGGCCTGCAACCAAGCGGACTGAGCCGAGAGGCGTGCGTGAGTCGTCGTGTATTGTAGTTGTATTGAGCCGGCGTCGCGCGCGTGCATGGAGGACGGACTGCACCGGCAGGCCACGGAGCTGCTGCAGTGCAGTGCAGGACGGATGCAATGCGTCGTGTGCCGGGCGGCCGAGTCGTATAAGACGGAATTAGCTATCAGTGGACTAGGAATTGTGCGAATAATGGAGTATTTTAATGGGCCTCTTTGTAACAACAGTTGCCGGTAAAAGCGACGTCCAAACACGCGATTGCGATCATCTCTGCGGTGATTTGCCAGATGGCTCACTGGCATTTGGCGCCACTCGAATTCAAACCCGAACTGGCACCAATGACGGCAGCATCAAGAGCAGCCAGCGCGCCGGCGACGGAGCTGGAGCTGGTGGTCGTGACCAAGAAGACCAAGGCGGAGTGGCTCGCGCAGGCCGTGCGTCTGGAGAAGAAGTGTGGTGACCAGCAGTAGCAATAGCAGAGTTGCAGTACTAGTGGCGGCCGCAGCAGCAACAGCGTTGCAGGCGTTGCTCGAGCGCTTCTCCGACTCTAGTGCCACGCCCTCTTGCGCCCCATCCTCACGAAGCTCCCGTCTGCCTATTGTTCTCGCTGTGTGCGTTGCAGGAGCTTCTCCAAGAGCGACAGCCTCGGTCAGCGCTTGGTGGAGGAGGCCATGAAGCCGTAGGATACCCGCCCGCCATCAACACTGTGTCGTATCCCGCACGCGGCCACTGACTGACTGCTATTGTTCTCGCTGCTGTGGCCGCCTCGTGTAGACACAACACCCTGCTGCTAGCCGTCGACGGCGCCGTGCACGGCTACATCCTGTTTCGGCGCAACGGCGTACGTGGGGAGATAGATATTGCTGCCAACGGTGCTGCGGTACAGTCAGTCAGTCAGTCGCTCACGCTGCTTGCTCGCTCCACTGTTTGCCTCCTGATGTGTGCAGACCGAGGGACACATCGACCGCATCGCTGTGGCCGAGTCCCAGCGGCGGCGCGGCCTGGGGCGGCGCCTGCTGCAGTTCGCCGTCACGACCCTGCGGACGAGTCGGTGCGTGTCCTCGCGCAGATGCTACGCTGGAAGATCGGGTCGCTGATGTTTTTCGAACTTTGCTGCTTGGTGTCCATCTTATTCGTGGACCACGAATCGTGGCCGCTCGTCCGCGTGCTCAATCGCTGCAGCGCGGCCATGCTGCTGCTGGAGGCGGACACGGCCAACGTGAGTGCCATCGCGCTGTACGAGTCACAGGGTTTTGCGCGTGCCACCATCCGTGCCGACTACTACAAGCCTGGCCGCGACGCGCTACTCATGGAGCTCAAGCTGTAGGTGGCCGGCGGGGATCGTGGGTGCGCTAAGCACACGCGCTGCTTCAGAAGCGCTCCGAAGCACGCGTCCGCAGCCATGGCGTGCGTCCGGACGGATTTTTTCGCCGCGCGCTCGACGAGTGCTTGTGACACGGCAGCGGCCAACGTTGAAGGGAAGCCGCAGGTTTAGCTCGGCGGGTTTTGGGCCTAAGTTGGCGGCGCAGCTCTATTGGCAGTGGCCTTGTGGAGAGTTTCGACTCGGAGTGTTTTCAGGTTCGGGTGCTACTGGTCGATGGGAAAACTGTGCTTGAAGGCCTTGCTCGAATTGCGTCGAGGACGCTGTCATGTTCTGAATTGACATTTTGACGTTTGATGATATCTGGACGCCGTCAACACTATTGATAATAGTGTAAGATGGCTGTAGGCATTTTCGAACGGAGTCTGAAGTATTTCGATGCAAGCTGTCACTTTATGCGCATACATGTATGATGCTGATATCGCGAGCTCAAAAGTTTCAAAAGTACTGTTTGCATCGACGACAAAACATTTGCTGTTGCAAGAATTGCATTCTTATTCTTAAAGTAGATGGAATGTCGCCTTAGTGTACATCTCGTGTTGGCGCTGATCGTTCTTGCATTTTACTCTACGTAGGTGGAATAGTTGAAATCGGGTAGGCAAAACTTTAGAGTACTTCAGTGTAGTGCCATTTAGAAGCTTGTAATAGCAAACGAGTTGACCATAGCTTCGAAGCGAAGCTTGTTTGTCGTTGTGACGAACAAGATATTAAATGTATCTAGCAAATACTCCAGCCCTCGGTGCACCGCATCTGACGGGAATCCAGCTTCAACTCCGAGTCGAAACTCTCCACAAGGCCACTGCCAATACTATACTATTGGCCCAATAGAGCTGCGCCGCCAACTTAGGCCCAAAACCCGCCGAGCTAAACCTGCGGCTTCCCTTCAACGTTGGCCGCTGCCGTGTCACAAGCACTCGTGGAGCACGCGGCGAAAAAATCCGTCCGGACGCACGCCATGGCTGCGGACGCGTGCTTCGGAGCGCTTCTGAAGCAGCGCGCGTGCTTACCGCACCCACGATCCCCGCCGGTCACCTACAGCTTGAGCTCCATGAGTAGTGCGTCACGGCCGGGCTTGTAGTAGTCGGCGCGGATGATGGTGCGCGCAAAACCCTGTGACTCGTACAGCGCGATGGCGCCCACGTTGGCCGTGTCCGCCTCCAGCAGCAGCATGGCCGCGCTGCAGCGAGTGAGCAGGCGGACGAGCGGCCACGATTCGTGGTCCACGAATAAGATGGACACCAAGCAGCAAAGTTCGAAAAACATCAGCGACCCGATCTTCCAGCGTAGCATCTGCGCGAGGACACGCACCGACTCGTCCGCAGGGTCGTGACGGCGAACTGCAGCAGGCGCCGCCCCAGGCCGCGCCGCCGCTGGGACTCGGCCACAGCGATGCGGTCGATGTGTCCCTCGGTCTGCACACATCAGGAGGCAAACAGTGGAGCGAGCAAGCAGCGTGAGCGACTGACTGACTGACTGTACCGCAGCACCGTTGGCAGCAATATCTATCTCCCCACGTACGCCGTTGCGCCGAAACAGGATGTAGCCGTGCACGGCGCCGTCGACGGCTAGCAGCAGGGTGTTGTGTCTACACGAGGCGGCCACAGCAGCGAGAACAATAGCAGTCAGTCAGTGGCCGCGTGCGGGATACGACACAGTGTTGATGGCGGGCGGGTATCCTACGGCTTCATGGCCTCCTCCACCAAGCGCTGACCGAGGCTGTCGCTCTTGGAGAAGCTCCTGCAACGCACACAGCGAGAACAATAGGCAGACGGGAGCTTCGTGAGGATGGGGCGCAAGAGGGCGTGGCACTAGAGTCGGAGAAGCGCTCGAGCAACGCCTGCAACGCTGTTGCTGCTGCGGCCGCCACTAGTACTGCAACTCTGCTATTGCTACTGCTGGTCACCACACTTCTTCTCCAGACGCACGGCCTGCGCGAGCCACTCCGCCTTGGTCTTCTTGGTCACGACCACCAGCTCCAGCTCCGTCGCCGGCGCGCTGGCTGCTCTTGATGCTGCCGTCATTGGTGCCAGTTCGGGTTTGAATTCGAGTGGCGCCAAATGCCAGTGAGCCATCTGGCAAATCACCGCAGAGATGATCGCAATCGCGTGTTTGGAATTCGCTTTTACCGGCAACTGTTGTTACAAAGAGGCCCATTAAAATACTCCATTATTCGCACAATTCCTAGTCCACTGATAGCTAATTCCGTCTTATACGACTCGGCCGCCCGGCACACGACGCATTGCATCCGTCCTGCACTGCACTGCAGCAGCTCCGTGGCCTGCCGGTGCAGTCCGTCCTCCATGCACGCGCGCGACGCCGGCTCAATACAACTACAATACACGACGACTCACGCACGCCTCTCGGCTCAGTCCGCTTGGTTGCAGGCCGCGCCGGTCCGGGGCCGATGCAGCACCGGGTGCTGCCAGATCTCCTCCATCGTGATGCGCTCCTGCGGGTCCACGCTCAGCATGCGCGCCAGCAGGTCCTGCATGGGCTCCGACACCTCCTGGCCCAGGCCCCACGCCGCGAACACCGCCTTGATGCCGCGCTTCGCGACGTACCGGAAGCCCGGGTCCGACGGCTCCGCGCGCTCGAACGGCGGCGACGACGTCAGCAGGATGAAGAAGGCGATGCCCGCCGACCAGATGTCGGCCCGCCGCGGGTCGTAGCGCTCGCGCGCCACGATCTCCGGCGCCATGTAGTAGTTCTTGCCCACCATCTCGTCGCAGCGGAACCCGCCGCCGCCGTTCGTCGGACCGCCCACCGCCGACGGGTCCTGCGCGCACAGCCCGAAGTCCGCGATCACGGCGCGCCCGTCGCGCAGCAGGATGTTCTCGAGACTCACGTCTCGGTGCGCGATGCCGTGGCTGTGCAGGAAGCGCAGGCCCGACAGCACGTCCGCCAGGTACTGATGCGCCACGCTCTCGTGCAGGCGCTTGGACCCGTCCACGCCGTTGAGGAAGGGGCCGCTGGTGGCCTCCGGGCCCGGCTCTTCTAGTGTCGCTAGTGTGGCTACTGCTGCTGCGTCTTCTTTCTGGTTGTCCTGGCCGTCGCTGCTGTCGCTACTGCTACTAACACTGCCACCGCTGCTACAGTTGCTGCTGCTGCTGCCGCTCTTGGCCTCGTCCGCCGCGACGGGCTGCACGCACGCGTCCAGCAGGTCGCCACCCTCGCAGTAGTCCAGCACCATGTGCAGCAGGCCGCCGGCCCTGGCCACGAAGTAGCTGCGCAGGTTGATGACGTTCGGGTGTCCGCCCAGCGCGCGCACGCGGCTCAGCACCTCCACCTCGTGCAGCACGTTCTCCTGCACGAGCTCCTGCGAGCGCGACTTGTGCTGCAGCGCCAGCTGCAGGTCCACGGTCTTGACCACCACGCGCTCGTGCGTGAGGCGGTCGCGGCTCAGCAGGATCTCGCCGAAGATGGCCGCGCGCAGCGACGCCTCAGTCTCGTAGCGGCTGGTGCCCATGCCGGTGGTCTGCGGTGCTGCGCTGTGTCCGCGGCGAATGGACGCGTCCAGCTCGCGTGTTGTGTTGAAGAGTGGTCGCGTGTGTGCGAGGGCAAGTCGAGAGTCTCACTTCACTCGTCACGTGAGACCGTCGCCGCCCGAACTCAAATGATTGTTCTCGTCCAACTGTAAGGCGATGGGCGAGCGTCGGCCAACAAGGAGCACAGCAGCTTCGAGAACCAACTCAGGGCGCTCCAGATGCTGCTGTTGTTGCGGTTGTTGCTGCTGCTGTTGTGCTGCTTGGCGCAGGCGAGAAAAGGCTGACGATAGGCGAGTCCCAGCTGGAGCGCTCTCCGTGTTCAAGGCGAGCAGCGTTGATTCGACCGCGTGTTCGGGGCGTCTGGCGAATGGGAAGCAGACGCTGCGCGCTTGTGGGCTCGGAGGCGGATCGGGGAGTGCTAACTTGTTACCTGCTACTGCTGCTGCTGCAGCTCGTCGCCCCAATTCTTCTACATCGAGTCATCATCATCTTTGGCCGTCCGTTACAGTGGCTCTCGCATATCTGCTATGAGCTGCAGATTCTTTTCCTGCTCTCTTTGCTTTCGAGGTGCACTGCATACTATCTAGTAGACCGCCCTGAAATGGCCGTTGAGTTGCGTCCAGCCAGCAGTTCATCGGCGCCGATAACGGGCAGGCATGCGTTTTCGCTCGGACGGGCGTGGTTGCACACGACCCCACTACTGGGCTGCGTGCAACGTGCTCGACGCGAAGAACTCGCCGCTCGCTCGCTTTCTGGTTGCAGTGAGTGAGGTCTGCGCGACGCCGCCACCACTGTTGCAGCCAGAACGGGGCTTCACACGACGCCTTTCGCCGGCTGATCACCTGCATCCGGGCCCGGAGGTGGATATCTGCGCCGTCGCATGGCTTCAACGTCTGCAACGCACGACAGCGCGCAGCCTGGCGGAGGCCTCGCTGATAACCTCACCACGCCACAGTCGGATACATGTAGCAGCAGCATGAATACCTATTGAATCCGGCCGGCCGGGTCTGTGGTGTGGTGGATGATATCGTCGTCGCCGCCGCTCGTCGGATAGCTGGTCAGCTCAATCTGGCCGGGTCGAGATCGCGATAATATTATAGCAACGCGCTCGATGATATGTTATTGAACGCAACGAGCAGTAACGAGCTGAGATCATCCTTCGGTGCGGTGCTATCCAACGAGCACGTCTTGAAGTTTTGGGATAAGACGACCTCTCGTCACTTCGCTTGGCCAGCAGCGCCTCCCTGCTACCGGTACTGTAAAACACCTCGATCTCCCTAACTCATCTAATTTCCCCTTTCAGCACTCACACATTTGTTAATAATAATATTATTCACATATTATGTGGCTGATTTGGAAGTGCGCAAGTATTGCCGTTTATCCCCCGCAATGTTGTAAGCTTACCAGTATTCCGTTGTCTACCCCGGGCGGATGTTTGGAGATGTGGCTACGGTAAGTTCCGAATGAGCAGATAATTGTTTAACTACTTATTATTTTTGCGTCCGTCTACAATACAGTGACAGCTTGGCCGAGTGGTTAAGGCGATGGACTTGAAATCCATTGGGGTAACCCGCGTGAGTTCAAACCTCACAGCTGTCGATACTTTTGCGATTTGTTCGTCATAGACATAGACTTGGAGCAAGCATTTCAGTACACCACAGAGCACCAAGTCAACGAACCGAGTAAAATAAATTCGACCGCCACTGTTACTGTATGACTACCTCACGCCTGCACATGAAGCTCGCCCGCTATCTAGCTCCTCACAACCTACCTGATGCTTGAATGTTTTCTGCTGGTTTCTCCCCGTTTGTCTTGCTGAGCTCATATCAAATAAATTAAACAACTCACCGTCGCCTCCCGTGCCTCGTGATTCTTGATGTCCTTGGCCATCCAAAAGATGAAGTGCGCACTCGTTCACTGCACGGCTCGAAAGTCACTTGGTGTGTATCAATCGAGTCCCCAATTGGTCTAGAGGATGGCGTGCAGACTCACGCGCTGCTCGTCGTCGAGTGATACGCGGTGGGCCAGCACCACGTCCTCCGATCGCTCGGCCTCGGGAACATACGCGGGTGTAGACGACGACCGGCGGTAGAAGGCGTTCGGGTCGCTGACGCGGGACACCTTGCCGGAGTATCGGGGCTGGTGGCCACCGTACATGAGGTTGGTGTCGCTACGACGCGAGCTCGCGATGTAGCTGTGACGAAGGTGCGGGTCGCTGCGGGGGTCACTGCGACGAGCTCCAGCCGAACTACGACGAAGGTACGGGGCCATGTCGCTCGGACGCAGCTGGTTTAGGTCGCTGGAGCGCACAGTGGAGGAGCCACTGCCGTACGAGCCGTTCTCGCCGAAGGAGCCGTGGGAGCCACGCGAGCCACGCGCGGCGGCAGCGGCGCCGTAAGCCTGGAAAAACTTTTGCATCTCGAAGCTCAAGCGGCCATCGGTGCCACCGCTTGAGCGCGGGGTGGACGACGCCGTCAACGTGTTTCCAACGCCGCTCTGGTAAAACTTGTCCATGTCTCCCAGGTCGATGACCGAGCGCACACTCGAGGCCGTGGTGGTCTGCGAAGCGTACGAGAAGTTGGACGCGATTGAACGCGGCGACGAGAGACCACCCGAGGACGCGTAGCTGTTGGAGCGATGACGAATTGGACCCGAGGAGCGGCGCGACGAAGACATACCCTCAGGTGGCAATTCACCTGCGATGTCCGAGGCCTCGCCATTGATGTTCGAGGATGAAGCCTCAATTGCGTTGCTGCTACGGCGAGACGACTCCCGTCGATCCAAGTGACGAGAACGCGTGGATGACATGGACGATCTGGGCACGTAGTCCACGTACGCTGCAAGTCGGTCCTCCTCGTCCTCTTCGGTGAACGAGCCCTGGACCTCACGGCGACCAACCAACGTGCTGGCGTCCGCCTCGATGAAGTCGAAGTACTGCGTCTTCTGGATCCAGCCTTCGGGGATCGAGTCCAAGCCGTCTTGGGCGGCGAAGCAGGCACCGATGAACATGGCACGTCGACAAGTGCGTCCACCTCCGATGATGTTCTCGCGGACGGCCGTAGGGTAGTCGTTGAGCACAAACAGCGGCTGAAGCACAGCGTGGAAGCCACCGGGAAGCGAACCGCGGTTGCCGAACTTCTGGATGGCCTCGTAACTAGGCAACTGCGACTTGGTGAAGGCCTTGAAGATGACCTTACGCTGCTTGACACTGAGTCGCTCCGTTCGGATGCTCATACGCATGGCCTGCAGCACGGAGGCACCGAGAATCACCTGCTCCAGAACAAACGCCGCCACCAAAGCGGCATCACGAACGCGAGTCCCCACATAGAAGACCTTGACCAGCTCGTCCACCTTGGTGAAAAGCTGGTTGGTACCGGCGTACAATGCCACAACGATCGGGATCAACGACAACACATCAATGGATCGGCACTTGACAGCACAGTGTGGCCAGCCCTTCCCAGAGTGCACGCGTTTGATGAACGACCTCGACGACGCACTCAACAGTCGATGGTCGTTCTTGAACCCCCAGTACGCGTCCTTGGCCAGCTGCGATCCGTGGATATGGCCCCGGCGAGCGATGCACTGCAGCAGAATACGAGCTTCGAAGCCCGTGGACGACTCCATCCTGGTGCGACTGCCCTTCTTGTCACTGCCGTCGGCCGTGTCGTACAGGCCGCAGAAGGCCGGGTCGAAGTCCAGTCTCAGCAGGTTGGGGATGGTCTTCTCCGGGTGTGAGACGCCGTTCAGCGAGGTGGAGGCCGCGTCGGCCACGAAGCCGCCGATGAGTGCGGCCAAGGCACGTCGTCGGGCCGCCGCACTCAGAGGCAAGTCCAGCGTGGCACTGGGTAGTGGCCGCTCGACGGCCTGCACGAACTCGGGCGTGGTGGCCGTGAACCGGTAGAACCGCTTCTTGTTGTACTCGAACTTGGTCTCCTTCTCCACCTTTTCAATGTAGCGGTGGGACATCAGGCCTTGGCCCTTGCGGACGGCCTCGGCCACGCTCTTGGCCTCCATCTGCTCGAGCATCCAGTCGACGGCCTCCATGCCGGTGAAGCAGTCCCTGTACTTCTTGAAGATGTGGCGGCGGCGGTCGCCCGTGGCCACGTTCTGCTTCATCCTGGCGGCCAGCCGCAGCAGCGCCTCCTCCTGCTCGGCCTCTTGGTCTCCGTTGGCGGCCGAGGATTCGGGCACGCGCTCCACGGCCGTGGGCATGGAGAACTGCATGGCCGGCATGAAAGTACGTAGAAGGAGGGAGATCTCCTCACTCTACGTTGGACGTTGACACGCGAGCCGAATCGAGCCAACCGGGTCGACTGAGTCGTCCGAAGTGGAAATGCAAGAGCTTTCGGCCGCGCGAAACGAGCGAGTTCGGTCGAGAAGGCGACAGGCGGCCGAGTCTCTGCACCCGACGCTGCAAAGAGGAGAGTGGGGCGGGCGAGCGCGGAAGAGCGTCCAGTTGTGCGGATAAGGGCCCACATGGTCCGCTTGACACACTCGCGCCGAAAGCCAAGTGCCTAAACAGATCGTCTGGCCGTCACCTGCCGCTCACTTGGATCCATTATAGAGACTGGCTCTTCTGGGCCGACTCGTTACGTAATGGACACAGAAAGTCTCCGCTACTGTAATGGGCCGGCCGGCCGAGTGGAGCCACCGCCGCCCCCTTTGCCAAGGAGTGGCCCGGAGCCTTGGCGAATGCAGTGAACCGCGTGACACAGTAACGGGGGCCCGCAGATGCAGTGGCCGACCTCCGGTAGCAGCGGCCAGACATTGGTGATCGAGTTTGTTGATGGATAGACAGCCAAAGTGCTGCAAATGCCGCGTCGGCCCGCGCGCTCTCTGTCTGTGGCTCGTTGCGAGGTACACGGGGAGAAAGACGAGCCCGCGCGGCTTCAACGTGCCTCAATGTGGCGCTTGACGCTTTCCACCAGTCCAGACGGGCATGGGCACTCTGTGTGTGGGTGGGTGGCCTTGTGCCTTTCACTCGAGTGGCCGGCGCCGGTCCGACTCGAAAGCCACTGCTCTGGGGCTCCGAAGTGGCACAAGCTGAGATGGCCGGCCGCTGCTACTGCTACTACACAACACGCAACGTCGAGATGGCTGTGCTCGCGCGGCAAGATCGACTTGTCTTTTGAAACTACACTGCACATGTGGCTGATGATCACAGGTGTCTTTAACTCAAGTTACCAGTAATAGCTTCCTGAAAAGTCCTTAAGCCGAGACTACAGAGTCCTATCGGATAGAGCTATAGTGGATGCATGAGCACTTCTAAAAGTGCCATGTATCCCCCCCCCTATAGCTGAAAAGCAAACAATATGCAATCGCCGCCTTGCACTTCGTGAGACTATCCACTTGGTCTTGCCCAGCGGACACACGATCCCTCTGGTTCACCTCTGTCAGCCTGCTGGCAGCGTTGCTTCGCGCGGCTTTCTCGGCCCGTGGCCTGATACACTTCAATGTCACCGAGTGAGTTAGCACACGCTCAGCGTGACGCTGGTGTAGAGCGTAGCTGCTGCGGGCTGCTGCTGTTGAGCTGACGGCTGGTAGAGTTGACGGACTGACGAGCTGACGGGTTTGTTACCGACGGACCTGCGCCATCAACATCCTTACCCAGGGTAAGTTACCCTGCCCGCAGCAGTAAGTTACATCGTCATCAGCGAATGCCCTTACGGTAGCTCCATGCAATTAGCCTTGGCCGTCCTGATGCGTGCAGTCACAGTGGAGTGGCCACTGTAGCTCCCTTCGTACACCTTTTGCTTGTCGAGACTTTGGCGTCCATAGTCCCACCTCCGTCGTCGATGGCACGACCCATAATGATACAATACAACTTCAACAAGGGCAATAAACTTAAGCGGTCTCGACAAGCGCGTCTTTTTGTACATTATCAGCATGTACCTACAGCTGCTACGACGTTTAGCCTACGTATTCTCAGCAGGAATCCGCTGCCGTGAAGCGGTAGAACCGCTTGGGGTCGCTGTTGAACTCGGCGGCGCCGTCGATCTGCTCGAGGAGTCCTCGGTCAATCAGCGTCTGGCATTTGCGCACAGCTTCACCGCCATCTCGTGCTTGCTTGCGCTCCAGCACCCAATCGACAGCTTCCTGGCCGGTGAAGCACTTGGGGAACTTCTTGATCGGACTGCGGTATCGAGTGCCGGTCACCAAACTCGCCTGCATACTCGCGCAAAGTGCCGCTGGGCCAAGCTCGGAGCTTAGCTCCTTCTCCTGCTCGTCCCTCACCCCGTTCGGCTTGACCACGAGGTCTCCAACCAATGGCGTGGAGCACTGCGAGCCCATGTCTTAGTGCGCCCCTTTCGCTTCCGTGAAGAGAGGAGCGACTTTGTCCCCCGCGTGACGAGTTTCCATACGATTCTCGCTCACCTTCGGACTGAAGCGAGCTGGCTTTTGTGCTGACTACCATCCGCCTCACCGCTGTGCAACACAAGTTCGTGGAGACCATGCGGCCTGAGACAGCAAGCGCATCTTCATCATCAAGTTGATGGGCATCAATCCAGGTGAAGCCTTCAACCGCTCTTGTCTCTATTGCACGCACATGTCAGTCTCTGTGGCCGCTATCTAGCACGGATCGCTGCCGAAGTCGTCATCGTCGATGCGCACGCGCGCTATGAAGTCCTCTCCTAGCAGCGGCTCGCCCCCCGGGACGTGCAGACGCACTACGAAGTGCTTCTCCCACTGCTCCAGACACGTGTCCTCCATGATCGGAACGGTCACCAGCTTGGACGTCTCTCCGGCTGCGAACGTCACCTCACCCGCAGTTTGCTGGTAGTCTCCGCAGTTCTTGCGCTGCGTGGACGGCACCTTGAGGCAGGCTGCAAACTTCAACGCGTCAACCCCCACTGCGGACCGGTCTTCCGTCGCGTAGCCAACAGTGAGAGCTCGAGTCAAGTTGCTCGTCGCTGCTGAGCGCGACAGCGTGAGACCCACGAGACCGTCAGGGTTCCCCTCGATGCAGGCAAACCACGGATTCGTGAACTTCACGCCTGCAACGGACAAGTCGTACGCGAACGCTCGACCGGACTGCGATAGCACTGGAGATATCGAGAACCCAGGCGCCCCCACCACCAAGTCGCTGCCGTCCATGTCCAAAGCAGCACCGAAGCGAGATTGGCGCTGCTTTTGAGGATACTGCATCTTCGCTACCTCCTTGGGGGCCCACTTGGGTGTGCGCAGCAGCACACCTGCTCCATCACGTATCTCGTCGGAGCGACGGAACACGTAGATACTCCCCACCTGCTCCATCGCTGCCAGCCCTTCCTTGCTCACGTCGAGGCCGTCGCTCAGCACGTGCTCGATCGTGTTGTTGGCATCCACACCGCGCTGACCCGGTGCAGCGATAACCGCGATACCTTGGACGTCATCTACCGCCACACTATACCCGAAGAGATCTTCGCTGCGCTTATCACTGGCAGCAAGACGTGCTTGGAACTCCCACTCGCAATACCAACGATTCATGCCTTCACACTTGGCAGTCGGAAACGCTGTGCCAGGAGCGCGGCGACGGAATGTGTAGGCAGCACCAGACTTCGATGTCGACGATTGCGCTACTCGCGTAGCTCCCCACGAAAAGCGCACGTCGTCGAAATTGATGTGGCCCCAGACCACGTTGCTGGATGCATCGACTACTCGAATCTGTGCCGAGCGGTTCTGAAAGGCGCTCAAGTCCCAAGTGACTGTCTGCATGCTTTCCTGGCATCGCCCTGTGGCTCTCAGCTTCGACGTTGCGGTCACGGGTCGGATGCTGTCCCCTGCCGTAGTACCAGCGGTTCCGTCAGCAGCGACTTCGACTGCGACCTGTTCAGCCGCCACCGACTCCGCAACTGCAGCAGGCTGGCCGTCGATTAGCAGTTCCACGTACACAAAGCGAACGTCGCAGCCACCACCGACGCGGAATGACATCCACTGTCCTTCAATTGTGAAGGGTAGAGATGTAAGCGTTCCTTGAGGGCCGTCTCCTTGGGTAGTACCCGCTGAGGCACTGGCACTTGGCAGCTTGTAGTTCGGTGCACGGCACAGCTCATCGTTGGCAAAAGCACACATTTGCGCTGCCACCTGAGCTGCTGTTGTCGCCTTCCCTGCCCCTGGGCGTGCCTCGAATGATCCCACCCAGTAGCGCCCTTCATGCTGAGCTCTTTGGCCACGTGGTGAAGCGCCTGGGGTCCCTCCTTGCCTGTAGGTGTTGATACGAGCATAGCTATTATCACCATACGTAGGTTGTTGATCGAAAGCCGTGCCCGTTGTCACCCATCCTGTTAGATCACCCGTCTCGAAATCCCATGTCGTCGTTGTGAAAGCACTAGAGCCGGCAGCGCCCACAATCGCCTGTTCACCGCTAAGCCCAACGCTAATGCCAAACTGATCACCGGGGTTGCCATCGGGGGCCGTGACCCGCGTCTGCTGCTTCCAGCCAATGCCAATCGCCACAATCTCCGAAACGAGAATTTGGCGAGCTGGGTCAGCGATGAAAGTGCTACTGAAGGGTTTGCATGTAGTACATCCGTAACCCGACCACGAAGGACTCAGCACTGGTACCGACACGATTTCTCCAATAAACGTCACGCTCCACGTAAAGCCCTGATCAATTGATCCGGTGCGACCAACTTCAAGCAGTCTAAATCCCAAGGCCTCGATGGTCGAGCCGTCTCCGTCTTGGCCATTTGTGCCTTCTAGTGCCGCCTTGACCTCTGCAGCTGTTGCACCGTAGTTAATCGCACGCGTGATCCCCAAAATTCCTCGACGTATCGCCGATAACCTGAACGTACCACTTACGAGTGGGTTGCTCGTGCGCAGAACAATCTTTTGCTCCTGGGCCTCAAGGTGAAAAACGTAGGCGGCGCCTTTTGCAAAGTAGCGACGATCGAAGTCTGCACTATGGTATTGCTGCGCTGTGAAGGCACCTGCATCGGAGAATGGGGCTCCGACGATGAGTGTTCGGCGATCCATATCCAGGGCATATCCGAAGGCGTATGTTTGTTCGACAGTCCGCTCCAGGATTTGGTACTGCACACGATCACTTGCACGCAGTGTTGACACGAGTTTCCAAAGGCCATCGGTGCCTCGATGGTACACGTACACCTTCTCCAACCCGGAAGCACCGACAACCGCCACATCGCCAAAAATTGTCACGGCATTTGCCCCTGCATAGTTGTGGTTGATGTCGTCTGTGGGTTGCGTTGGTTCATCGAGTCGTGTCTCCTGGGTCCACCTTGCAGCTGGCGTTAAACCATCCCTTGTATAGAGGTAAATGTACGCTGCATCCGCACCAGGGGCACCAACAATGGCTCGGACGGGGCCAAGACTTCCATCAATCGCTACAGAAGCTCCGAACCTCATATCTGGTGCGCAATCGGACGGAAAGATTGTAGCATCACGCTCCCAAAAACCACTGCGACGAACGAAAAAGTGCACAGCTCCACACTTCACGCCCCCGTCAGATTTTTCTGAAGGTGCGCCAACAGCCGCCACATTACCAGCGTTGAAAACGCTGACAGAAGTGCCGAACTCACATTGTACCTGGGCCAAGGCTGGATCTGGGTTCAAGTGCGCGAGGTAGGATCGAGCACCACTCCCACCATCTCCGTTGTCTTTAATTGTTAGTGTAGACCAGAGATCTCCTGTAATGCTGGGCCAGATACCAGGCAGTGATAGCCGCATCATCACCGTCTCATCGGGGTTTTCTACTACGTAATCGCTCGTCGTCTGTACAGTGAAGGTGTGCGTTAAATCATCCACACCATCAAAATAAAGCTCTCCCGAACTCGACGAATAATCGGACGTGCCAGCGTAGTCAAATAGTGCATCCACCCACAGTGATCGACGCTCGCTGCTACCGTAGAACTGGTTGCGACCATTGGCTGTTCCAACCGCATTAGCGCCGAGCCACCGTCCATTGCCTATCTGTGGGAACGGTTCTTGCCCCATAACATCTTTCGCGAAGAACACCGATGCGGAGCCCTGCCTACCAGCAGCGTCAAGACTTGACATCTTTCTGTATGGACCGATATGGGGAATTACAGCGACATTCGTTTGAGATCCAGACTGTCGGTCCGAAAAAGCATCGCCTGTGTCATACTCAATGTAAAGTTGAGGGGCAGCGGATACGTCCATCGCACAAAATCCTCCAGAGCGACTGCATCGTTGTACTGTCACGTCGAAACTGTCGCCTTCCAGGACACTGTACGTCTTCGCCGAAAAGCGCAGGGACATAATTCCGAGGTCTGAGACGAAGGCACCACCAGAATTGATGCCGGACACGTACGTATCTAGGTTGGGTGATCCAATAACTGCAGTACGCTTGTGAATCGCAACTGCTGAGCCAAACCATGCAAAATATTGTTTCTCGCGAGGGAAAACCGACGCTTGCTCTGTCCATCTTCCGTTGGCATCCCGGGTGAACACGTATGCACTTCCTCGAAGTACGGGAGCCAAGTGGCTAATCCATTTTACAGTCACTTCACCTCCTCTAAGCTGTGTACTGTCAGCCTCGAGAAGTGGCACTTCACCTGAACTTCCCGCAAAGGTCACATACCAAGTGTATCCGTTAGCTGTACTCGGGCCATCGCGTCGTACAATGACATTTGTTAGCTCAAAGTCGGTTTCCAAGATTGCTTGTAATCCAGAGGAAGTGGTGTCGCAAGCAATCAGTCGTGTCTGCATCCGCGTCAGGGTTGTCACCTTTGTTGGGTCTTCTCCAGCGTTTGAACGCAAGAAACTCAATACGAATGAGCCCCCCTGGATCGTTCCCGTTGTTTCACTCTCTAGTACGCTCGTAGTGATGGCTTGCACCGCCTTTCGAATCGTACGCGCACCATCGTATAGCTCGTGCGCTCCCACAATAATCGTGTCTTTTGCTACAGCTACGCTTGTTCCGAACCGATCGCGCGCACGTGTATCTGATCCGTACAACACTTGTTGTAGCACGAAGAAGATGTCAGTGCTACTTCGACGAACAAACACAAGCACTAGGCCACCGTCTGCAGCATCCAGCATGCCAGCACTTTGGTATGTATGGCGGTGAGCACCAACCACTAGCGTATACGTTGAAAGCATATCCAAATCCAATGCATTTCCAAAGCGATCACCTGGTTGCATTTCTGGAGTCACCGTCAACAGCATTTGACGGCTTTGGAAATAGCCTCCTACGAGATCAAAGACGAATACCGCGCCGCTTTTGGAGGCGTATCCTGGAGCTCCTACAACAATGGTGGTTGTTGCAGTACCAGAAATTGCCACAGCTTCGCCAAACCGGTCGCCACTTGTAATGACATTTGGTGCTGCGCTGAGTGTTTGAAAAAGAATCCACCTATCCACACCGTTGTACTGATAGACGAATGCACGCCCTTCTTCATTAAAGGCTCCAGGCGAGCCCACAACTGCGAACGGGTCGGAGAGCGCAACCGCCGCACCATATTCACGCACATTCCCGATAAGCTCAGCTGGTGGGGCAAACTTTGTGTACTCCGACCACGTACTTTGGACCTGATCTCGTATGAATACATAGGCCGCACCGCATTGCATTCCCTTTGCATTTGCACCATCGCTACGAAATGTGCCTGCGGAGTACTCGTGCATTTGAGCGGTTCCAGGCCCTCCGAGTTTTGTCAGCGTACTTGAGTCAACAGAAAGATCTGGAATGTTACCAGAGTCATCCCCGTGGTCTCCTGCTCGCAGCGTAATGTCGATTTCGGTGCCCGCACATAATGCGTTGAATGTCGTATCGATCTGTACTTCACCGTAGTCCACTGACATGACATCTGCAATTACCGATTGCAGCTCTTGCATATTTGCGTCGAATGGAACTGGGTCCGATGCTTTTCCTTTGAAAATTAAGCGCAAGTACCCCCCGTCGGCATTGCACAAGAGCGATTGTCTTTCGAAATCACCAAAGATGGCTGCAGCTGGAGCACCCACAACCAGGGTGTTACTCTGCAGACTTACACTTGACCCAAACAGATCACCACCGCGAGTATCATGTCCTTCGATGGTACCACCTTGCTGCTTCCAATCGTTATTTCCTCTCGTGAAAACAGCAACCATGCCTGCAGATCCACCTGGAAGACCTGCATTGGTACCTAAACCGTCCGCGGTTAAGGACAATGGTTCGTAGCCCCCGACTTGTACGACTATGTGTGCATTGGTACCCTTTAATTTTGTGGTTACCGGCACAAGAGCTGGTAGATTACCAGATGAATCCACCACGGGTCCATAGTCGTTCCTGGTGTTAACCTGAACAAAGGTCACAGTCCAAGAGTACCCGCCATATACGTTCATTGATGTTGAGCGCTGCACAGTTACATCGTTCACCGACACAAGACTCTCCAGTGCGACCTCTACATCGTGATCGCTAGCACTCACCGCAATATCACCTGTTTCATCACTTGGGAAAATGTCAGTGCGAAACCGGAGACGGAAGAACCCCGACAAACGACCTTGGCCGTTGCGCTCTGTGCGCACAGTGAGACTTGCACCATAGCCAGTAAGCAGTATACCCTGAGGGAGCAGTTGAGGAACATCGTAAAGTGTATCACTTGCCGTGAAAGTAACACTCCAAGTGTAGGTATTCATCAATCCTGGTGGCGAACGCGAAATACTCCAAACATCAAGGTCCAGATCTTGCGTCAAAATTGTCGTCAGCTCCACTTCATCAACATTGTACTTAATATTTCGAGTGATGAGATTGCCCAACTGGAGTGTCATGGTCCCTCCGAGCGTAGTGGAGGGAACCGCAATGACCGCAGCGTTTCCGAATCTTCCATCCCCGATAGTAGCTAATCGTCCAGTAAGCTGGCTGCTAGCCACGGTCAATGTGTCCAGGGGTCCTTTCGCATATAAGAATGTGATGCGCCACACGTATCCATTGCTACAGGCGCAATACGTGTTTGGTTCTCGAGTCACACTTATCGTCTGAAGCCCAAAGCCTAAATCCATCTCCAACGCCACGCTTACTTGCGTTGGATCAGCGTTGTAGGCCATGCGACGTGTAGGACCAATAAATCCTAGTTTCAGGTTAAACCAGCCACCGATTGTCTCGCCAGGTGCAGCCGAACTTGTAAGAACCTGTACCGCTGGCTGTTGTTGTGCTACAGTTTGAAGAACCTGGATTTCATTCACGTAGCTCTCTGCGTCTCCTAGAGCGGTAACAATCTGCACGGCAGATACAGGTTCGCTTGCCCCAGGCCCGCCAAGTACGAGTGTGTCTCCGTCCACGTCGACACTCGAACCGAGTCTGTCACCACTAGCATACGGCGAGCTACGCAAACCGTATACAGCGGAAGAAAGCACATCAAAACTTGCCCTCGTCTCCAGCATTGTTTGGTCATACTGCGAACTGAAAATTACACGATAGTCAAACCCTAGTCGATCCACCACAAGATCGGCAAAAGTAGCTTTTCCGAAGATGACAGGCTTGACAGTTGCACCGAGCAGTCTACCTCCAGGTGGATTAAGGTGCAAGTCTACGCTTTGAGTTGGTGCTACACTCGCGTTCGCGGTACACGTTAAGATACGAGCGCCATTAAGTTCCAGCGCTGTCGTATCGGCGTAATCTAGCGCGATGGCGGTATCTCCGGTTTTGATAGTGTACTCGAAACGCAGTGCTGTACCGGGACTTCCACTCGCATATGCTCCATATCTCGTAATTGTGGTGGCGGGAGAGACCGATAGCGAGGACACCGGTGTAGGCTGGAAGCGTAATCTTGGGGTCGGCCCTTGTACTCCCAATGCGCCTCTGTCAATCACAACGCAGGAGCTGAAAGCCACCTCCATGACCACCGTCTGAGAAACTTTGTAAAGACCATCAGGGGATACAAACCGAGTCGATAAAATGCTGGGTTTGCGGCCATTAACCTGGAGGTTCTTGTTGTAGCTGAGACTGCCCTGTGTAAAAGGAAAGGGAAGGTCGACATTCGCCACTGTCGTTGGATTTGTTGATAGGTGCAGGATTGCCGTTGGAATTGTATCACTAACACTAGTGGTCGCATCCAGGGAGTGATGATCCACATATTCCATATCCACCGAGTAATCTCCTTCTTGAACCGTATAAATGAACGTGAGCACCGTCATACCGCTACCACTAGTATACAGTGCCTTGCGCGCGACCGCCCCCATATCCAACCACAAGAAGGGGGCTCCTTTCACTATAACATGCTGACTGAAGGACACTGTAATAGTAATTTGATCACCACATCGGTAAAGTCCATTGGCAGTTGTAGAAGAAACACTCAGGACAGTGGGGATCGTGTTGCCATTCACATTGAGTGACACGCCAAGAGGCACTGGAACAGGAAGCGTCAAAATTGCATCCGTCGTTGGCGTAGTCGAAAACCTTTTAATGGAAGACTGGCCACTGTTCAGCGTCAGTGCGTTTTGGTCCACGTACGCAAGGTCGGTAGCTACGTCTCCAACTTCCACAACATATCTGAAAAGCAAAATATGGCGGTCATTGTTTGCGTAGCCTTTGCACAGCACAGGTTTTCCACCCTTCACAGTGTTCAATAGAAGCAACGGCGCCTTATCGGGGTACGCACTGGGTGGAGGATCGATAAAGACCTCGCGATCCATCTTGACCACGACGTCAATGACGTCCCCAACAACGAACACGCCATTATTTACTGTCGGGGCTGTCGTGACTGCGTACACGCTCACCACTTCAGGCGCACTAGTGTCGACCACGATGTTCGCAGGTACGAGACTAATCCCCGTTAACGCCAGATTCACTGGTTGTCCGTTATAATTAATAAGTTGACAAGCCGGAGCGCTGCACAGTATGGCACTGTCGCCAATCTTGTCCAGGGCTGCCGTTGCTTCACCATTTTGAACGATATACAAGAAGACCAGTGTGTTCGTGGAGCTACCAGTCGCGTATGGTACGATGGTTCCTGTGTTGATCTGGAGCGACGGAGGAGTCGCGCCAGATAGTGCGACCTCATCCGAAAACACGACTGATAGTGTGATAACTTGCTTTGTGCCGTACGAGCCCGATGCTACATCTGCCGTGAAGTTCGTGATAGTAGAAGCAAACCCAAGGGCTCGATCCACGATTATTTGCGGGCTCAAGGAAGGTGGATCTGGCAACGTCAAGTAAGCGTCAAGTGTGGGGGTCATTGAAGTTCGCCGAATTGTTCCACCGTTGAGCACTAAAGCCGAACGCGAGCGATAATTCGCTCCATTTGGCGCTCGATCTCCCAAGCTTACGATGTAAGAGAACAGGAGGGACTGCGACCCGTTTCCTGACTTGTATACGGCTTGGCGATTTTGGTCCCCAACTGCCATCAGCAGAGACGGAGTACCTTTTGTTGTATCCACAGTAACAAGAGCGGAAAAACTAATACCGATGACAATTTCGTTGCCACGGGTAACAGTTGTAGAGGGGGCAGACGACACAGATGACACAGAGATTCTTGTCACTGTCGGAGGGAGTCCATCAATAGTCAGCTGAGCATTGTCCGACAGAGCCTTGCCTGCAAGCGTTGCAGCAGTCAAGATTATCACTGCAGATGCTCCTACCGCCCCCGTTGACCCAACGATACTGCGGGATATCGTGCCACCATTTAGATTAAGTGCCTGGTTGTCACGGTAGTTCAGAAACCCGCCTCCAGCAGTATCACCAGCAGAAACCCGATAGACAAAAGTCAACACTTTCGTGCCGCTGCCCGAACTATAGCCGGCAGGGCGCTTAATTGGGCCAGTCTCGAGAAATAGACGCGGATAGCCTGTGACCGCCACTGGTTTGGTAAATGTGATCAAAATTTTAATCTCGTCTCCGGGGGCATAAATGCCATTACTTGTGCTGCTTGTTACGCCCACAGTCGCATCGATAGTTGGAATGGCTGTGTCAATGACGATGTTATTCGCATTGGAGAGTTTAATTGGAACCGTTGACATTGTCACCACTACATTAGTGGTCGGGCGCTGGGAGAAATGCTTGATAAATCCCCCGTTGACATTTATGTTAGCTGTCACGTCCAGTCTCGACGCCATGTCACCGCTTTGAGCCATATATACGAACACCAACACGTTGGTGTTGTTTCCGCTAGAAAATATCGCGTTTCGTATACCTCCTCCGCTACCGACAGTAGTGAGCGCAACTGGTAGCAGCGGGTTACCGTACACAGTCACGGGCTGGGAAAACTGAACTCTCATATTAATCTGTTGTCCAGTTCCATACTCACCATCGCCAGGAGTAGCACAAGTCACGGATGTTATCACTGGGGCTGTTGTATCGATCACGACCGCGCTGGTCCCAGATAAGGAATTTGCACTGCCCAATACTGGCAGTGTGAGAATCGGTGTATTACCATTGCGGTCAGAGATGATGCCACCATTGAGCGACAACGCTGTCGTAGAAGTATACTCCAAATCCGCAGTGTTATCGGTGATCACAACGTCATACTCGAAAGCAAACGTGGCCGACCAAACAGTGGTTGTCGCGACTGCGACAGCTTTGCCGTTGGCTCCAGCTCCGTTAGTCGAAGTCGCCAGCTCCAATGTCGGTGCACCCATTATGGATACCTCGTCAGAAAACGTAACTTGAACGGAAACACGTGCGCCGACACCGTAGGGCATCGGATAGGTCGAGTTAATCAATGCGCGCACATTCACAACAGTCAAAAGAGGGGCAGCAGACGTATCAACAACTATGCTGGAACTTACTGAGGCACTGGAAACAAGGGATGCTGTGACGGTTCCTGTCACGAGAGAAGTTACCACGTTACCACCGGAGTCCAATAGCGCCACAATCGGCTGCTCTTCGTTGGGCTGGCCATCCAAAACGCCATCTGAGAGGTTACGCTGCAGGAACAATGACACCGGAGTTCCTGTAAGCACGTCGAACGTTTTTGAGACCTGAACAACGTCCGACTTCTTCCACGTATTTTTGCCATCCACTTTGTTGTACAGTGTGAACTGAAGAGAGTATCCATTGCCTGCTTTGTCAATTTTCAGGCTGCGGAAAACAGCGACGCCTCTCTGAACTTTAGCAGTTAGAGCATCCGTCGGCGTAAGCGTACCGCGAGACGGGTTCGCAGCAATAGTAACACGAATGATGCTTGAGCTGTCAGCCTGTAAAACGTTTCCACCCGAATCAAGCAGCTTAAGCACTGGCTGGGTTAAAAAGGCCTTGCCTCCCTTAGATGTACCAGGCGAGCTTGTCAAATTAAGTTTGTTGCACACACCCGCTGCCACCGTGAAAGGATTTGTGACCACGGTACTGCCACCAACTAGTACAAGATCCGTCGTGTAGCGCAGCTTGTAGGGAGATCCAGCGACGTCGATAAATGTACCGCCGAATCGCGCGATACCGCTAACAATGGAAATATTGAGAAGGCCGACCGGTTGCAACACGCCCCCTACGGGGTTTACTTCAATCTCGATCCGCACGGATCCTTCAGTTGTTGTCGTAACAAGGTTACCGCCTTTGTCCACCACACCCGCAGTTGGCTGCGGCAAAAAAGGTGTACCACCATACGCCGTACTGATGTCGGCAATAATCGCAAGCCTGTACCTCGGGCCCACGACGACGTCAAAGCCTGATGTTTCCGCTCGCACGCCATGATAGAAAGACGAGAACACAAGTGTGAAGCCCACGTTGGCCTCGTTAACGTACAAGCCTGAACAGCGAGCGATGCCATTCACGAACGAGAAGGCAGCCCCCGACGGGTAGACGACTGCGAACCGAGACGGATTGTTACCGATGCTCACCGAGACCGTACCGCTACTTTCGGTCGTGAGAATATTTCCGCTATCATCGGTGAGCGCTAGTACAGGTTGCACTGATAGCGTCTCGCCTGCCGTGGAGGTCAGTGGCTGCACTAGGACAGTCAATTGCTTGGCCCACGCCCCGGAAGCAAGTAAGCATACGGCGAGTAGCAGCGCAACGCATCTCTGCAGCATACCTTGGCCCTCTCTGCACCGTGCAATCAAACGCAACAGCAAATGAGCGTCAACGCAGGCAGCCACTTGTACATCAAGAGTGCAATTGAAAGATTTGGATTCAGGATCTTGAGGCGCGACCTTTCACGCCGCAGCGAAATAGCTTCGGCGTGCTGGATGCGATGAGCGTCAAGGCAACAGCGGTACGACCGCTATTGCTACTTCGTGTAGAAACCGTTGTAATCAAGACGCGTGCACAAGTTTGAAAGGTGCGAGTTTTGCTGTCAAACAGAGATGGTTAGATAGATGCATGACAAGCACAAACAAAAAGGCAATGCACGACCCCGTACCTGCAGCAACGATCGTCGCAGCAACTGCTGCATGAACTCGCCGAGCAATGAATCAAATTGATTCTCCAAGTCGTTTGTCATGCGCACGAAAGGGTTCTCCTTGTCGCCTTCGGTCAGTGCACGTTCCACGTCATCGGACAGCTCCTTAATACGCGTTCGCCGCATGTCTACGTGGGAGGACTGGCGGCGCCTCAACACGCCACCTTTCTTCTTGCCACCAAAAGTTCCGTTCTGACGCTGATAGCTCGCCAGGGCGACCTCCGCTTCTTCGCGCGCTCTTTTCTCAGCCCGGCGATCGCGCTCAGCCTCTCGCTCAGCCTTGATGGTCTCTTCATCCAAGAAATAGGGTCGCGTGAACCTCTCGATGCTATTCGCGAAGGTCATGCATACCGTCATGAGCTTCGTCAGAACGCGCAGGAGGTCTGGGTCTGTCAGCAGACACTCCTTCAGGCAGATATCGAGAAACTCGCCCTGGAACTCCAGAATATCGTCCACCGTTTCCGCAGTTGCGAACTGCTGCTGGAAGTCGTGCCACCGTGGCGAAATCACCTCGAACATCATGTAATATACAAAATTTTGCTGGAAGTGAAGCATGCGCTGTCTTAAGCAAAATGACGGACCGAGCGCTGAGCGCAGCGAGAGCTCTTTTGTTGCCTGGTGGTTCAACCAGGCATCGCAGAGCTGACGCTCCACGTGTTTGCAAAAGAAAATATGCCGGAAAATCATTTGGTACTTGGTTAACGCACCGCAGGAGATCACGAGCGACAACGGCCACTTCACGTTGTAGTCGAGAGTGAACGCATCGATCACCTTATAGCCTGGGTGGCCAATGGAGGAGGACTCGAACGTCGTCAGCGAATCTCGAACTCGTTTTTGTGCTCGTTGATGAATGGCCTCCATGTGAGAGATGAGGTTATGCGGCGACAAGAAACACTGTAAATCATCCTTGTACGGGTCGGACGAGCACGTTGACGTCTGGAGCGACAAATGAAGCAGCGATTCCAATCTGGGTAGCGACAACTTATCAGCACGCAGCTTCAGCTCTTCCTCAGCAACGTCCATAAAATCAACAAAGAAATCCCCCTGATCCATGAGGAAGTAGTGTTTCAATGAGATCAGGCGGTTTTGCAAGTCGTTCTCGCGCACAAACAGATCCAAAAGCGTCCGACTCGCAAACGCATGGGCCTTGTCGATCAGCTCTTCGTATACTGCCTCACTCGAGGAATACACGATCTCTCCAGCAAACGGACAGTCTACTTGACGATTGCATGTGCGAAAAACATTCAGGTACTTGCCTGCAGTCAAGATTTTTTGCGCTACTCGCGTAAGAAAGAGAGGCACTTGCGATTCACGAACAGTATAGCGGCTCTGCCAATACGTGGAGTACGGATTATCTTGAACATCCTCTTTACTCACTTGTTCATCCCGCCGGATCATAAATTCGTCGTACGGATCCACAAGATCTCCATGGTAAACCCACCGTTCCACCATTTTCAGATACGGCACACTGGCGCGCTCCATCAGAAAAGAAAACACCTTTCGTGCGTTCGAGTCGCCAGCCAATGAGGACATAATTCGCTGAATCTCCGTGAGCAACGAACCACCACCGATAGTTTTACGGCATGCGTCCACGAGCAAACTCAGCATCTCCAATGTTCGTAAACTTGGCTGCACGTGGTACCATAATTTCTGGATAGTGTAGGGAGTAGCTCCATCCATACCCGTTGCACCCCATCGTGCCTGATGCTCGAGTTGCCCCACCATGATCTTATACTCCTTCACCAGCGTTTTCAATGCTGCACAAAGTGCGTGGCTTACTTGGCCGTACTCGTACCGAGAAAATTGCTCAATGTAGAGAGTCAATTTAAGGTAAAACTCACCCAATGGCAGGCACCGAGATGCCAAGGTAAGTAGTGACGGATCCATGCCAGGTTGATTGAGGCCAAACTTGAACGAGCGCGTTGACCTGGCGGTATCAACGCCATGAGTCTCCGTGACTGACAGTTTAATATAGCGACCTTCCACACCGAGAAGGACGTACAGCAATTCGTCCACAATAATCGATTCTTGCACCGATGGTGGATACGTAGACAGCGGAGCCATATTCAAATCATCATCGTCTGCGGCGTGGTTTCTCTTGGATTGAGGCTGAACAAACGCTTCGCCAGTCAAGTACGGCCGTTCGCGATTCCATTCGGGGTCGTAGGGCAGGTTTGACTTGGTCACCTTCCAGACCTGCAATGTATCGTTAATGCCATCGTTTTCTTTGCTGAGCATGACTGTGGCGCGCGATCCCGATGAGTCCTCGTGGCCGTACCGACTTGGACGCACAGAGAGGTAGAGATCAGCTGTGTTCATCTTGAGCATGACTCTTTCGCTGGTTGCAATCGCTTTTTGCTGGCCCCACAACCTGCTTGCAGCATCCACGGACACGAACGAGTCCTGGTTGCCCCCAGCGAAGTCCTCGCGGACTTCAGCTGCAGGATTCACAAGCCTCCACTTCTCGCTGTTCGATATCACTGGCCCCTTCTTGGTCGTCAACGTCTGCGTGGCAGCATCCACCGACAAAAACTGTCCCTTGCAGCTCCCACCGACACAATACAGCGACACAACGTCCGAGTAATGCACCGCCGCGCAATCCGAGCGCAGTGCAGTGTTTTGCAGCACAAAGATCTGGTCGTCGTCTCCATCCAAGCCGTCTCCACTCACATCGATCTGCGCTAAGGTCGCCGGCCGCATCCGAGCAATGCCCATCGAAGATCCTGTTGCTGCTGCTGCTGCTGCTGCTGAGCTCGAGGGTCTGGGTGGCAAGTGCGACGTTGCCTGCTGTTGCGGGCTGTTGTCCTTCACCGCCGAAATCCTCAGACACTGGCGACTGCTAAGCCTCAGTCTGATGGGCGAGTTGTAGAGAATCTCCGCCCCGCAACTGGACGGCTCCCTCTGCTCCTCCCCTCGCTGGAAAGGCCGCGCGGCAGACGCCCCCAGCGGCGACACACTGCTGCTACTGCTGGTGGACGCAGCGTACATCGAGTGCGCGCCGAACTGCGACGAGGAGACGGAGCCGCCGCCTGGCTGCGAGCCCAGCAGACTGTCCACGCGGCTGAGCATGGCCCTGTGCGGCGACAGCTGCGTGGTCGCGTTGAACTCGAGGCTGCTGCTGACGCTGTAGAAGGACGAAGAGCGCGGCGTGCTGCGCGAGCTGCTGTGGTTGGTGGGCGTCGTGTTGCTCGTGTTGGCGCCGCTGGTGTGCAGCGTCTTCAGCTGCTGGCGCTGCTTCTCCATCTCCAGGCGCGTGCGGGGCGACAGCGGGTCGTCGTCCTTCGACGCGTCCGTCGCGACGTGGAGCGCAGCGCCACTGGACGGGAAGCCGCTGGACGACGCGGCGCGCGACGAGAAGCCGCCCGCGCGCAGCTCGCTGAAGGTCGGCGGACGGCCTCCGACACGTAGCGGACCTACTCCCGTGGACTTGGAGGCCAGCGAGCGGCTGCGAGCGTCCGTCGTCGGCGGCGGAGGTGGCGGCGGCGGCGCCTCGTCTGGATGCGGCATCTTGTTGCTTTTTGAAGCGCAGAGTGCGCACAAACGTTAAGTACGAAATCGAGATTGAGCCGGCGTCCGACGTCCGACGATGAGCCGATGGCTTCACGCAGAACAATACAAACTGATAGACGCTTCGACTGATCCTCTGCTACGTGGCGACGCGACTTCCATGCGGGTGCGTAGACTGCCTAGAGGAGCGAGTGTATTGCTGTGTTATTGAGTGCTGTCTGTTCTTGTTCAGCTCCCGGTGTCTGTCGGTTTGGTGCTGTGCATGCTGCTGCTGTGGCTCGTGGGCGCCGTGTTCACCCCCGCGGAGGAGAAGGGCGGAGTGCTGGCGCTGTCTGTTGCAGAGTGAGTCGCACACTGCACTGCGTGTGCCTGTCTGTGGGTCCATACTAACGGACTCTCTCTCTCTACCCAGTGTGATTCTGCGCCACATCCGGCCGTGGGTCTACGTCACCGCCGGCTTCTACCACCCGAACCTCGTCCAGGTGAGCTGGCTGCTTGCTGTGGCTGCTGTTGACGCAGTGCTGACACGTTATCCCCTTCCTCTATCAGCTGGCGTTCGTCCTGCCATTGGCCTTTGGGCTGGCGAAGCGGGTGGAGCCTGATCTCGGCGCTCTGAACCTCGTGCGGCTGCTGCTGTTTGCCAACACTGCGGCGGCGGTCGTGCTGTTCGTGAACCTCTTCGTGCTCTACGTCATATTCCGGAACCCTGTCTACCTGTACGATACGATAGGGGCCTTTCTGGTTGAACTGACCGAGCTCTTCTTGTGACTGACGGATCTTTGATACATGCAGGGAGGCGAGTTTCTCGGGCTTCACTGGTGGAATCACGGCGTTGTTGGTGGCATTCATGAAGCCGGCGCCATTTGCGACCGCGCCGTTGTTCCCAGGCGTCCCGCTTCGCGTACGTTTTACTAGCGATGCTGCTTCAGTGGCGATGTTGCGACGAACTCACTCATGTTGCTGCTTTGTCGTGTGTTTCAGTTCTACCCACTTGTGGCGAGTGTCATTTTCACGTTCTGCACTATGGTGGGCATGACCTTCTCGGCTTTCCCGTCAATTAGCCTAATGATGCTGAGTGCCGGACCCTTCTCGGTTCTGGGAGGCTACTTCGGGTGGTACTACCTGCGCTTCCTTAACAAGAACCGCGATCAGACTGTTGGGGACGTGTCGGACGAGTTCGCGCTGGTGGTGCTGCTTCCTGACTTCTGCACGTACGTGGTCTTTTGATGATTGTGGATGCGACTGATGACGCTTAGCATTGCTGTGTGTTTTGCTTTGACAGACCGCTTGTTGGACCCCTCGCAAACTTCTGCTTCAGCGTAGTCAAGCTCTGTGGATTCTTTAAGAAGCGGGCGGCGCAGAAGCCCAAAATGCTGCCAATCCTAACGGTACGATATAGAGGTTCAACACTCTGTTACGGGGGGCGTAAGGGTGACGGTGATAGTTCGTGTTCTGCGTGCGGTTCTACAGGAAATTAAGAATGACCCGATCGCCGAGCGTCGAAAGTGAGTGCTGGAGTGACCATCCCATTTAGCAATCGATTTCGCGTTTAGCCAAACTCACGTTTGCCCTTGTTTCTGCTTTATGTAGAGCGCGTGCGATGAAGGCACTGGACGAGAAATTGGCTAAACTAGCTCACGCTCGCAATGACAATGGTCACTCGTCACTGTTATCTGTGGAAGTGCGCGATGACGGCGATAACTAAATTGTACGCATCCTATTCCGCGGCTAGTGGACCGTGAAAGTAGAAGATTGACGACTTGAGCGCAATGAATAGACAGCAACAAGGGTCCACTTGTACGGAATGTACATTTCATTGCTAACTTTTCCTCACCTGTTAGACCCAATGATGCGCAAGCCAAGTTGATGTGGCCCCGTGCGGCTTTGGAAGCAGCGGAAAGCACACGACGCTTGCGTTTGGCGGCGGAGAAGCTGCACTCTCATCTAAACTGCGATATTCAACGATCTGGTCCGGAAACGTATTTTCAAGGAAGCATGCCTCTGGGTGAGCCATCTCGAGCCAGTGGTCGAACTTGTAGATATACTTGGTGACTGCGGTGAAGTGCGAATGCAGGAAGCTGTAGACGAATTGAAGTGACCCTAATTCTTCGTCGCTAATGTTGCGCCACGCCATGATGCTGCTGTTGTAGCCCCCTGCACGTTGCTCGTTGGCCATCTCGTCCGTCTTCAATAGAGCCAACACACCCACGGCAGGAGTCCACGCTAGTAAATCAACCAGGCTGCCAACGATCACAGTGTCGAGGTCCATGTAGAGACACCGCGAGTGGCCCAGCGCTCGCAGTTTCGCGGACATTTCACTGGAGAATAGGTGGCATTTATTCCACCAGCCTTTCCAGCCGTCGGGCAACGGCAGGACACGCAGGTTGTCATGTAGATCGACGCCATCTGAGTTGTCAGTCAAGCACACAAACCTCACCTGCAGCTCTCCGCAGTGCCGCGTGACGGAATTGTAGAGCTTGTTCACGTACTCTGGACCATACTTGGCGCCCCACTTCACACAGACAACGGTAACTCCACCCTCATCACTTGCTTGGTTACATGTCGTGTCTTCACTAGACACGACACTCGGCTTCCCCGCTCCCCCCTGCCCGTCCACAGGCAGAACAACCCGCGCCAGCTCGTCGGGCATCGTCTGTCGGATAGTCTCCGCACCAATGTCGCGTGCCAGACACTCCCAATACATGGCGACCGCCTCCTGCTGGCGCCCCAGTCTTCGCAGCAGCATGTTGCGGTTGTAGTGCGCCTCCGCGACGTCCGGGCGCAGCGCCAGCGCCTGCTCGCAGAGCTGCAGCGCGCCCTCCAGCCGTGTCGCATCTGCGATGGCCAGCTGCGCCGCCAAGTTGATCAGCGCCTCGACGCACTCGGGATCGGCCTGCAGGACCTCCTCGTACAGGCCGATGGCGGCCTGGCGGCGGCCGCGCTTGGTCTCGACCGCCGCGAGCTCGAACAGCCACTGGAGACGCTGACGCCGCCTCTGCGCTTCCTCCTCGGGCCTCGCGCCGTCCTGCTGCAGGCCTTGCAGCGCTCGACGCAAGTGCGAGGCCGCACTCTCGTGTCTGCCTGAGGCGGTCAGCAACGTCGCCAGCCGCGCGTGCCAGCGAGCGTCGGCGCTGCCGCTGCTGCTCGCGATCTTGTCGCCGGCCATTATCAAGTTGAAGGGCTCCGACATGGCTACATGAGGCCGAAATTTTTGCCCATCTCCCCGTTTCAGTAAAGGGTCTGATTTGATGTGCAGTCGGTACAGTCGGTGGCGCTAGCCATCCGAGCAGGCGAACGTGCTCAGAAGGCGCCGCCTCAGTCTCCAACCGGAGCATTAGAGCCCAGAGAGACCGACGCCAAGTCATGACCGTGTACAGCTGGGGCCGCGGCGAGGACGGCCAGCTCGGCCTCGGGGACACGAGCGACCAGCACCGCCCCGTGCCCATCGAGGCGCTGGCCGAGTGCCGCATCGTGCAGATCGCGTGCGGCAGCGGCCACACCGTCGTGCTCACAGGTACAAGCCAAGCCCAAACAAGGTGCACTTGGATCTAGTGACTGACTGACTGACTGTGACGCTCTGGCAGACGAAGGCGAGGTGTACACGTGGGGCCGCGGAGACGACGGCCGCCTGGGCCACGGCGACAACGGCTGGAAGTTCGTGCCGCGACTGGTGGAGGAGCTGCGCGGCAAGAACATCCGCCAGGTGACGTGCGGCAGCTACCACACGGCGGCCGTCACGGTCTCGGGCGACCTGTACACGTGGGGCGGCGGCATGTACGGCAAGCTGGGCCACGGCAACGAGACGGGCCACTCGACGCCCTTCCTCGTGGAGACGCTCAAGGGCATGCAGGTGCGCCAGGTGGCCTGCGGCAGTCGCCACACTGTCGTGCTGCTGGAGAGCAAGGACGTGTACACGTGGGGCGACAAGGAGAACGGCGTGTCGGGCCACGGAGACACGGAGGGCCACCAGTATCTGCCGTGTCCGGTGGAGGAGTTGCGGGGCAAGAATATCATCCAGATCTCGGCCTGTGGCTTCCACACGGCCGCGCTGAGCGAGTTCGGAGAGGTTTTCACCTTCGGAGAGGGCAAATTCGGCCGACTGGGACACAATTCGGAGCGCAACCAACCGGTGGCTCGCTTTGTGGAGGCCTTGGCGGGCAAACGCGTGAAGCAGGTGGCCTGTGGTGGATTCCACACCGCTGCAGTCACGGAGACGGGAGAAGTATATACGTGGGGCGGAGGAGAGCATGGACAGCTCGGACATGGCGACAAGGTGAACAAAACGGTGCCCACGCGTGTGGAGAGTCTCGTCGAGAAGCTGGTCGTGCAGATCACGTGCGGATGGAGCCATACGGTCGCGCTCACGGATACGGGCGAGGTGTATACGTGGGGAAACGGAGATCACGGCAAGTTGGGGCATAACGACACTACCAAGGTCACATTACCCAAGCTGGTGGACGTGCTGGAGGGGAAGCGTGTGATCAGTGTGGCTTCTTACAACGAGCACACGGTCGCGCTCGTGGACCCGGTGGCGATGCTACGAGCCTCTATGCTGACGTCTTCATACGTAGGAGACATGCGTCAGCTCATCGACAGTGCCGAGTTCTCAGACGTCACATTTCTGATTGAAGGGCGCGCCGTCCATTCACATCGTGCCATTTTGGCGGCTCGCAGCGACCATTTCCGCGCAATGTTCTCGTCCGGGATGCGCGAGTCTCACGAGCAGGAGATCCCGCTGATGCACACTCGCGTGCCAGTGTTTCTAGCGCTACTGGAGTATATTTATGTGGACTCGATCAATGTGGGGGCGGAGATGGCGCTGGAGTTGTACGCCGCTGCCGATCTGTACACGCTGGACCGCCTCAAGGGCCTGTGCGAGATTATTGTCCAGAAGAACATCAACGTTGATAATGCAGCCGCGCTCCTTCAGAGCGCTGACGACCTACACTCGCATCGCCTGCGCGAGATCTGCCTGTCGTACATGGTCCTGAACTTCGACATGGTGACAAAATCCGACGGCTTCGCCAGTCTTTCGCGCGACCTCATCCTGGAGGTGTTGCAGAATCGGTAGAAAAGTAAGCAGACGACCGCGGCCCAAGGCGACCAAGAGGAAGCAGATCCCGTGTTTCTCCGTGCTCGCCTCTCCCCGAGGAGAGTGTCCTCCTAATGTATACGAAAAACAGCTATCATTATTACCAGCCTTTTCCATCTTCCTCCTTTGTAGCTTGCTGCCTTTTACGCCACATCCGCGTCATGCTGCCCTGTGATCTTCTGGAAGTTCCAGTCGTGCACTTCAATGCGCTTGCCCACATCCTCCAAATTCTTGGTCTCGATATCCAGCCAGAACTCGGCCAGGCGGAGCTCAGCTTCAATCGACAAGTACTTCATCTCGGCTTGGTTGTAGTCGCTGTTGCTCTTCAAATACGCGCGGTGGCTTTCACGCCGCGCCTCGCGCTTCTTCTCCAGAACGGGGTTCACAGCAGGCGAGAACGTGTGGTGGGTTCCGTTCCCACCGGTGGATCTCGTGGGCGTCGACGTGCTACTAGGAACACCTCGTGGGGATGAGGTTGTCACTCGGTCCGAGATTGTGACCGTCTTGGCTGGCGTTGACGACCCAAGCGTTGCAGGCGAAGACGAAGGAGCGCAGGCATCGTGATGAACAGGGCGTCGACTGTGGGACTGGTGGTTATATCCGTGTGCATTGGTGCCAGCGCTGTATCCACGAAGTTCATCGGAAGCTTTGCTCTCCTTGGCAGGATCTGATGCGTTCTGCTTTCCATCGCCACCCGTTTCCACTGCAGAATCACCAGCTCTGGGTTTTGGTGGAGCGTCACCCAAAGGAGAAGAAGAAGCTGCAGCAGTAACAGGGCTCTGCTTGCTCACTGGCGGGTCTTGAGAGCGTCTGTCGTTGTTGCGGCTGCTACTGCGTCCGCGTGACGACCCCGATCGCGACGACGCATCTTCACTTCGACGTTGTCGGGAGTCCGACCGTGACCGGCTTCTTCGATCGTCGTGGTCATAGCGACGAGGACTGCGACTATGGCGACGTGCTCTAGAGCTTCGATGGCGGGGGCTGGGACTGCGTCTTCTCGGAGTTGGGCTGCGACGCGGGCTGGGACTGCGTCTTATTGGGCTGGGACTGCGTCTTATTGGGCTGGGACTGCGTCTTATTGGGCTGGGACTGCGGCGTTCCGGGCTGACACTGCGCCCACGTGTGCTCGCACTACGGCGTCTCGGGCTGCGGCTGCGTCTCGGGCTTCTGCGTCGTGGGCTGGGGCTGCGACGACGTGGACTGGGACTGCGTCGACGTTGCACGGTCTTGTACCTGCGTGGACTCGGACTACGCCGGCGTGGGCTGCGACTGCGTTGGTAGGAGCTGGAGACGCGTCCGCGAGCCGGACTGGGGCTCCGACGTCGCGGGCTGGGGCTGCGCTGGCGACGGCTCGAATCTCGGCCGCGCCGCGCGTCGACGCTCTTGCTTCTGCGCCTGCTTCTCCTGCTGCGACTGCGGGCGCTGCTACTGGCGCCTCTTTCCTGCGTCTGACGGCGCTGGTAGCGGTCGGCATAGTGGGCGCCTCCCCTGGCCTTGCTGGCCTGCGCCTGGCGGTCCACGAGGCTGCGACTGCGACTGCGGTGGTTGCTTCGGCTCGGGCTGCGACTGAAGCTGCGGCTGCGACGTCTGCGGCCGCGCTCGGGGCTGCGGCGGCGCGGCGAGCGGCTTACACTCCGTCGTCCTCGGCGGCGATCCATCAGAACGAGCTCCTTTAGTCCCAAAATGAGCGCACAATAAGAGAGGGTGTACCGATTATCCGGTACATTATTATTCTTATTTTCACCCAATCACGCGAGGACCAGACTGACGTCAAGTTTCTCAGAAGGAAACACCCGCAGCATGGCGCAGTATCGGCCCAAGCAGCGGGCGATGGCGACGCGCGCCAGCCCCGCGCCCGTGCGGCTGCTGGACCGCCGCGGGGGCTCCGAGCCGCTGGCCGTCACGACCCAGAAGAAGAGCCCCAAGCCGCGTCGCAGCAACGGCAGCAAGACGCTGTACAGGCCCAAGAGCGACGGCCCGAGCCGCAAGACGCCGCCGCCGCTGCCTCCCGCGCCCGCGGAGGACGCGCAGGTGCTGGTACAGCGGCTGAACACGTGCGAGCAGCTGCTCAAGGGATGCAGGCGAGTGGCCAGCAGATGCGCAGAGGACAAGCGCCGATTGCTCACGTTCTTACTGAGTTATTGACTGACTGCAGGGAGCAGCAGGACGAAGCCGAGTCGGCGTCCGCGCGTGCAGCGCTGCGCCACACGTGCGTGAAGCTGATCAACGCGTTCCCGCAGACGGCCAAGAGATTGGTACGCAGATGACACAAGACAGACAGACAGACAGTGTGGCCCATTAACCATGCGCTGCGTGTCTTGACAGAGCATCAGCGAGCGGCTGTGGAGGAGCTGGTACCGCGAGATCGAAGGAGAACAGTCGTCTTCTGTGCTGACGGCATGCTCGACGTTCTACTCGAGTCTCGCTAACCAGCTGCAGGCCTCGCTGCGCCGTCCGAACCGCTCGCCGGAGCATTTGGACGGACTGAAGCACTCGCTGCAACTGGCGCTGGTGGCGCTGGGCGACGTCGCTCGCTACGAGCAAAACCGACTCGAGAAGGGGGAGACTCGGGATTGGACCGCGGCGAGGACGTGCTACCAGCACGCGCTGGAAGTGGCTCCGTCCAGCGGGAAAGTGTACAACCAACTGGGTCTGCTGGCAGTTCTCGAGGGAAAACTCGTCGACGGAGCCTACCTGTACGCGCGCAGCCTTGCGTGTGAGACCCCGTTTGCTAACAACAGCAATCTGCTCCATGTGCTGCAACGTGGAAGGACTGCGGACAAGCAGCTGCAGACGCAGCAACAAATGTCGGGCTCACCGAGTTGCGAGGCGATGGAGACGTACGCTGCGCGCGTGCTTTCGTGCTTGCATATGCTATTGACGGGCAAAGACTGCAAGTCGGAGTGGGGAGAGGCCGTGAAGCGTGTGCAGACTGCTCTTGCTCATCTTCTGGATGTCTGTGACCAACAGGACGAATCGATGCCGATAGACGGCTCCCTTCTTGAGACATTGTCGGCAATGCTTACGCACGCTGCCTGCTTGACGATCGCACTCAATCACAGTGCACAACATGCCGTCGGAGAGACATCGAGCCGTCGGACGTTTGACGAGGCCTTTACAAGTGGTGCAGGAAACGAGCGGGCACAAAAAGCGTTAGAAGTCGGCAACATGATGATATCGTGTGTGCTGTTGAAGCTCACTGCCTTGCTGTCTACATCGGCGGAATCCACTCGCTGCAAGTACTTCGCTAATGCGCTGTTGCCAGCATCGAACGTTTACCTGGACTGGCTGCATTTGCACCAACCTCTTCTCCACAAGGTGAACCCGGGTGCTGCGGCCTTACAAGAACATTGCGTTGCCCTATTCCACACGTTGTCCGCGAATGGGTTCATCGAGCGCGGTTTATGCTGTGCGAGGAAGCGGGACAATAACCTGTCAAGCGCCATTTTGCCCGAGGATCGTGAGATGAATGGGTTTTTGCCGTACGAACAAGCCCTTTTGGTGCGCTTTCCGGAAGAGCTGACACCAGAAAAGAATTCCTCTCGGCAATTGACGGAAGAAGAACGTTTGGTATTGCGTGCAACGCGATTTATGGCTTCAAGCGAGAGGTTTGTGTTTTCGGGAAAGCCGCCAACACCAATTTCGTCCGTCGAGGTTGCGACTTCTTCTAAACCTCGTGCTGCGAGGATCGCTGAATCGAGCACGTCTAAAACCACTCGACGGGCCTCAAATGGGAGAAGCACAACTACGAAGGTGGATCCGTTCGCGATCGATCCTGTCCTCAGTGGCCGGCTTTGCATCTTGTGCAGCAACACGAGCACTTTTGCAGACGGCGTGTGCGAGTTTTGTGGCTACGAGGATGAGGACTTCGATGTCGACACCGTATCGGACGACGGAGGAGACAGCTTGAATCAACCTTCTTGGATTCAGCAATACGATCTGGCGTACAACAACAATGACTCCAGTCCCGGAAGAAGCCCTGCGTCGCCGCGATCACCGCCCGTACGACGTGGCAGCTCCGCGTCTTTGTCCTCATCACCTCAGCCTACGTCTCCGATGTCACCTCCTGGAAAGCTCGAGATTGACTTCAAAACAATCATGTCTATTGGAGCTGACAACGACGACTTTCAAGATGGTTTGGCTGCTAGCAAGGATCAACGGCGGTTGGTTGTTATCGACGCCCCCAATGTTGCCATGAGGCATGGCAAGGGCAAGGTTTTTTCGTGTGCTGGAATTGACCTAGCAGTTAACTACTTTCAAGCACTGGGTCACCGCGTTGTCGCCTTTATCCCAGACTACATGCTTCAGTCCGATGACGAGCGCGCCGAGCGCGAAGAGCAGGGTGAGGTCCTCACAGCCGCAAAAATCCCTGACAACGTCGCGCTTCTTGAGCGCTTGGTGCTTAAGGGTGTGTTAATTCCCACCCCGCCACAGGACTACGACGACTCGTACTCCATCCAGTACGCGGGTCTGCACGATGGATACGACATCGTCAACATGGTTGGTCCGCGAGAGCGTAAGGTGGCCATGCGTGCGTGGCTGCGGGCCCACCAAATCTCGTACTCGTGGGTACGGAACGAGTTCCTGCCGAACCCGAACTTCAGGTGCGACGCGGCATGTAAGTAGATATTCTCTGTAGCTGTGGTGTTCTCACACTTGTGGTGCTTTACTTGTTCTTGATAGGTTTCCAGACGCGGGCGGCAGCGCATTGTAATGGCCCAACCCTGGCCTGGCCCATCCCTGTGGTAATCCATGAACACGCCAAAACCATCATGAGACGAGGCACCAACTTCAGCGGCGGAAAAAGAAGTTTGATACCCGCCGCCGGACACGCAGCGAACGAGCTGTATGCAGGATGAAAGGTAAGAAGGCCAAGGTCCGTCCGTGCCCATGATTCCTGCCCCAACTGCCGCTGGGACAGCCCAGCGAGGCGGTTGCTTGCAATCGCACTTTACGACCGACAAGTCAAGTCTTTTGGAAGCCAGCGCTGCAAGCGAGGCACTTCCAACCTGTACGAATGTGATCATAGTGGCTGTGATCGAGACACTCACTCCCTTGACCGAGTCTGTCTAAAAGGACACTTGTCGAGAAGGACCCTCTTAACTGCATAAATACACTCCAGCATTTTCAACATGAAGACAGTCGAGTGCAGTGTCGTGCTCCCGAGAGGGTGAGCAGAGCTGGGATCGGTTCATGGAAACCTTGTCGAAATTACATACTATGTGCATGGTACGGGGTATGGTGACCTCGGATCAGAGCCCGTCGTGGGCGTCCTCGTGTCTCTCCTGCCGTCGCCACCTCCCCTCGCATCGCGTGCGCATCCGTGTGCCTGTGAGTCTGCTCTGCTCGTGCGTCTAGTGGAAGAGCTGGGACACGGACTTCTTGCCGTGGATGTTCTGGATGGCCTGCGCCAGCAGCGGGGCGATGTCCAGCTGCACGATCTTCTCGTTGCCCTCGCAGCTCTTCGGCAGCGGCGTGGTGTTGACGACCACGACCTCCTTGAGCGCCGACTTCTTGATGCGTTCGTTGGCCGCGCCGTTGAACAGGCCGTGCGACGCGAACGCGTACACGTTGCGCGCGCCGTGGTCGGCCAGGTGCTGCGCGGCCTTGCACAGCGTGCCGGCCGTGTCGATCATGTCGTCGACGATGATGCAGTCCGAGCCCTCGACCTGGCCCACGAGGTCCATGCGGTCGATCTCGCCGGCCTTGATGCGCTGCTTGATGATCATGGCCAGGCCCGTGTTGGGCAGGCCGTACTTGCCCACGAGCCACTCGCGGAACTTCTTGGCGCGCGCGACGCCGCCGGCGTCGGGGGACACCACCACGGGGTTCACGAGCTCGTGGTTGCCGAAGTACGACACGCCCACGAGGCCGCCGTCCAGGTTGTCCACGGGCACGTGCGGGCCGAAGAAGCCCTGGATCTGGCCGCAGTGCAGGTCCACGGCGATGACGCGGTCCACGCCCATGGCCTCGAGCAGGCGGGCCACGTCGGCGGCCGAGATGGGCACGCGCGCCGCCATCTTGCGGTCCTGGCGCGCGTAGCCGTAGTACGGGATGACGGCCGTGATGCGGCGTGCCGAGGAGCGGCGCATGGTGCTGACCATGAGCAGCAGCTCCATGAGGTTCTCGTTCACGGGCACGCACGTGGGCTGCACGATGTACACGTCCTTGCCGCGCACGTTCTCGTGCACCATGAGGTTCACCTCGCCGTCGGCGAAGCGCTCGACCGTGATCTTGCCCAGCTGCACGCCCACGAGCTTGGCCACGTTGGCGGCCAGCTCGTGGTTGGCGTTGCCGCTGAAGATCTTGAGCCCGTTGATCTTGGGCTGCTTGGCCACGGGCGCGGCCCGCGGGAACGACGAGTCCTCGGCCAGTGCGGCCGGCGCCTGCTGCTGCTGCGCGCCCAGGAGGGCGCCCGCGGCCGCGAAGCCCATGGCCAGCGCGGCCGACGAGGTCTTGCCGTGGCGAGCGACCAGTTGGCGGAACATGCTGAAGGCGACGGAAGGAGGGACTTGAGAAATGAACCAACCGCGCGACGAAATAATGGACCGATGGCTGGCCGCAAGCGGGATACCTCGCATACCCGATCACATCCGGTTCGAGAGGGACAGGCAAGATTTGAGGCTGGCTAACGTTATGCTTCAACTCCTGGGTGGAGCAGGAGTGTTTCGAGCTCGACGGAACGGGAGGTGGTGGTTGTTCGGGGTCAACACTAACTTTGGCCAAGTGCGCCGGCGAGATGAAGGCCCTGGCGCGCGGAAATTTACCATAAATGTGGCCCGGGACGTATCGTTTTCATGAGTGCATTTGATCGCTGTGGCCTGCTCGAATAGATTTATTGGCGAGCTGCCACAAGTCGCCCATGGCCAGTCGCCCGGGTTTGTGTTGAGCGGCATGCTTGCTGCTGCTGCCACCCACCGCTTGCCAGCGATCGTGACACTTCCCCAACCAGAAGACAGATAGCGCTATTTACATCTGACATGAATTCCAGGGTGCAAAGTTCGCGTGTAAAATTCGCATCCCATGCAGGTCCACAGAGCCCCACTTGACATTGCCACGAAGGAGAAAAGCTATGAACCACTGCGCAGTATGAGTTGCGAGTCGCAACTTGCGACTTTGTGGAATGCGAGCATCGTTCATTGATATTGACATACGAGCACCATTAGTTTGTGTAAATTAACTTGTCGTCTTGTTCTTACCATGGTGACAGCTTGGCCGAGTGGTTAAGGCGATGGACTTGAAATCCATTGGGGTAACCCGCGTGAGTTCAAACCTCACAGCTGTCGATACTTTTCACCTCTGTGGCATTTCTGTTCAAAACCTCGGTTGACGAACCTGCGTAACCAAGTCTCTGCGTTAAAATCGAAATGACCCTCGATTAAAGCTACCGACGCCATTAAACAGAGGTAACACGACTTGATTAGGGGAACACGGGCTCCACAAGAACGTGCGGCGATTTCAAAGTGTCTTTCGCCTTGACTTTCGCCTTGCACACTCCGCCACTTGAACGCCAGCCATGACGACCCGCGTGCTGCTCATCGACAACTACGACTCGTTCACGTACAACATCTTCCAGGTGGGTCCTTCTGCCTCCGCCTCCACCTCTAGCGACTACTAACCCACCCCTCTCTCTTGCAGTACATGGCCCAGCTCGGGGCGCACGTGGAGGTGCGGCGCAACGACCAGATCACGCTGGACGAGATCCGCGAGATGAGGCCCGACCGCATCATGATCTCGCCCGGCCCGGGCTACCCGAAGGACGCGGGCGTGTCGTGCGACGTGATCCGCGAGTTCGCGGGCCAGATCCCGATCGCGGGCGTGTGCCTGGGCCACCAGTGCATGTTCGAGGTCTTCGGCGGCACGGTGGACCACGCGGGCGAGATCGTGCACGGCAAGGCGTCCGTCATGGTGCACGACGGCAAGGGCCTGTTCAAGGGCATGGCGCCCGAGTTCAAGGCCATCCGCTACCACTCGCTCGTGGGGCTGCCCGAGACGCTGCCCGAGGTGCTCGAGGTCACGGCCACCGTCAAGGGCAGCGACATGATCATGGGCGTGCGGCACAAGCAGCACAAGGTCGAGGGCTGGCAGTTCCACCCGGAGAGCATCCTCACGGAGGACGGCCTCAAGCTCATCCAGAACTTCCTCGACATGTGAACGGACGGAGGAGACGCTGCGAAATACGAGTACAGTGTAACTACAACCTCCTGCTTGCTTGCTTGGTCTCTCTCTCTCTCTCGTTTTCTATTACATACAGAGCCCGGTTAATTGCTACTTACGCGGAGCAGAAGACCTCGCGCGCGAGGCACCACAGCTGAAGACGTTGCTGGCACATCACATCGTCTGCGCGCACGCGTGGCAAAAAAGCAAGCGAGGCAAAATAGGTGGCTACAGCCCAGAGCTCGCTCACGTAGCGCGCTGCTTCGAGGAAGCTCGTGGGTTTACTTGTCGACGTCATTTCGAGGGGTGCTAGTCCTCGGAGAAGATAAATGTCAGGTCCTTCTCGGACGCTGGGGTAGACGGTGTCGGAACAAACTACAGCAAGCGAGAATCGTTGTTAGCAGACCTGATTCGGTGAGGACGCGCAGTGCAACCATGACGCACCTGTAGCTGGTCGATTGACGGGCGGTTCTCCACGGACCACGACAGGAACTTCTGGAACTGGTGCGGAGTCATCGTGTTCCGCGATTGATGCAGGATGGTCTACAGAGCAGAGGTCACTGGTAAATAATCGCAACACACGTCATCGAGAGCGCATGCAGACGGCTCACCTCAATGCCTGGCACGTAAAGCCAATCATGCGCTCGCAGCGCGGAAAAACACTTCCGAATTGCGTCTAACTTGGTCGCTTCCTCGCTGGCAGGAACCGCCAAACTTGCCAGCCGCTGACACTGATCCTCTGTAAGCCCCAGCTGCGCACGTAGTGCCTGAGAGAACTCCGAGTTATCCGACGCTACTGCGATCAGTGCCTGGTTTTCTGCATTAGCACGGCGGATCTGCCAAAACAACAAAAGTCTCCGTTAACCCTCCCGAATCGCTGCATGCACATACGCAGCCGGCAATTACCGCGTCGGTATTGCGCGAGTGATGGCCGAGAATTCGCGCCATCAGCTCCATCTTGGCCTCCTTGGACATCTGCGCGTGGCGAAGGTGTTCTCCCGAGCTGTACTCTGCACAAATTCAATTAATCAGACCAGTCAGCTAGCTCTCCCCAATAACTCTCCGACCCACGTACGCAGAGCTGTGGCCAGTTCCTCGGCGTTGCCCGTGCCGAACTGGTGGTTCTTGAGCATGTTGAGCGAGCTCTCGAGCTTGGACACCTCTCCCTCGTACGTCTCCACCATTCCCTTCTTCTTCTCTCTCCGCACTCGCGCCGACGCGCGGTTGCGCTCCAGTCTCCGCTGCCTCCGGTCGTCCTCCTCCTGCAGCTTCTGGTAGATGGACAGCAGGTCGGGCGTGCGCATGATCTGCTTGATCTCCTCCGAGCCCATGAGCGACGGGTCCGTGCCGCTCACGCGCGCCAGCAGCGCCGTGTCCATGGCCAGGCCGCCCGTGCTGGCCGCGAACTGGGCCGCCGAGATCTGCGAGGCCGGCGTGGCGTCCTGTCGCCCGTGGAAGCCGCCGCCTTCCTGGAACGACATGCCGCGCATCCCCTCGGAGGGACTGGGCAGCGCGCCGCTGGGCTTGGCGCCTTCCGCGCCCGCGGGTCGCCCGCCGCCGCCCATGAACATGAACTGCGGCTGGGTGGGCGGCGCTTTCCATTGGCGCTGGGCAGCGTCTGCGTCGCTCTTGGGGCCGGCCTGGCTCAGCAGGTTGTAGCCGAAGGGGAGGCCGGAGGGCGCACCCTGAGAAGATGAAGGCATGTACGAGGGCAGCGACGAGGGCAGGTCGCCGTCGCCGCCGCCTTGGGCACCACCTTGGCTCTGCATGATTGATAGTCTGTTTCGGAAGTGGTGAGACTGTCACTGCGACGGGGGTTTTGGACATCCGTTGTCGACGCTGAGCGCGTCATACACTTAGTAAAGGGTACACGATGAACCCTTATATAAGTATAAATTTCCCGCCAAAACCCTGCTGACGTCAGTCGGGCTTTGAATAGCGGAGGTGGGGTGTCATGGGCGTCGACGGATTCCTGCGGACGCTCTCGGAGGCGGTGGACAACACGCACCTGCGGCTATTCGCCGGCCAGACGCTCGTGGTGGACGCGCTCTCGTGGCTGCACAAGGCGTACGTGTGTCTGCCAGCTGCGTCTCGTTGTATGGACAGTAGTTGAACTCATGGCGTCCGTCCTGCAGCTGCTACGGCTGCGCGTTCGAGCTGTCCACGGGCAGGAACACGGACAAGTACGTGCAGTACATGCTGCGCAAGGTGGACATGATGCGCGGCTGCGGCGTGGCGAAGGTCGTCCTCGTGTTCGACGGCCAGCGGCTGCCGCTGAAGGTTCGAGAGCTTTTTGATTCACTCCACGCTTCGAGAGGACGGAGACTTATTGGGTTTGTGCTGCAGTCGGCGACGCAGGAGAAGCGACAGAGCTACAAGGAGGAAAACCACAAGCGAGCGCTGCAGGCCATGGCCGCATCCAAGAGGCTGCAAGGAGCGGACCGACAGGATGAAATGAACAAGGCCTACCAGCTCTTCCAGAGGGTGGGTGGGGGTGTTGCTACTGCACGAAAGAGGGGGAACTTAACATACTCTTTGTTGGTTACGGCAGTCGGTCTCAATCACTCCAGAGATCATTTCCACTGTCATGAATGCACTGCGAGCTGCACGGGTGCCGTTTGTCGTGGCGCCATTCGAGGCGGATGCACAGGTTCGACAAGTCGCTAGGTTTGTTTGGGTTTGATTCGATTCATGTGAGGCCTGATGCAAAGGAACTCTCTTTATTCAGATGGTGTGGATGTGCAAGGAGGGATTGGCAGCGGGCATTGTGACGGAAGACTCGGACGTTGTGGTCTATTGCCTCACCGCCGACGTCTCCAGCCCCGTTCTCGTCAAGCTAGAAGACAATGGATCAGCTCAGGTAAAAATTAAAACTGAAGCTTTGTCACAGAGATGATAATCTTTAACCATGAACCTCTCTTGGGCAGGCTGTGTCGCGCTCCATTATCCACAACAACTCGGCCAAAGCTTCATGTAAGTGCTTCGTTCGGCAGGACCGTTCTTCACTGATCTCCCACTAATACTGTGCCTGTTACTACTGAAACTTGCTCCAGCTAACGCCTTGTTGAAGAAGATTCATTTTCTTACGTCGGGGGAGAAAGAAGCCACGCGGATGTTTGTCCAAGTGTGCGTTCTAGCCGGTTGCGATTTCATTGACTCGCTTCCGAATGTGGGGTTTGCAGTACGTTCTCAGCTTGGCTACTCTCATATCCTGCTGGCTTGCACCACTGATGTTAGTGGTTGCTTCTAATGACAGACGGCAGTAAAGCATATCTTCAATTTCCGCGGCGCACCTGCACATTTGCGAGTCCAGCGGCTAGTGAGCAAGCTTTCAAGTTCAGGCACAAAAATCCCAAGTGACTTCATGCAGCAGTTCTTGAAGGCGGAAACGATCTTCTTCCACCACATTGTCTTCAACCCCAAGAAACGCAGTTGTGAATTCCTCATCAGTGAAAAACACAACAACTGCTTCCCTGATATTCTCCAGCGCGCAAAAGAATCGCTGGGCATCCCGTCACGAAATGAAGAAGTGGATCTGACGTCCAGCGCCCAACAGCAAGACTTGCACACAGTTGCAACTTCCACGAAGGGATTTCTTGGACAAGTTCGCTCGCGTGAGATCGTGGAGCAAATCTACAAAGGCGAAGTGTGTCCCCGAACACTCCGCAATATCCCTGATGGTCCAACAAGTACCCAAACGGTCCAATACTCGGGCCAAGCAGGACATCAAGCACTCAATCGCGCGGCCGAATTGCCAACCAGTCGTGGTGATGGTGGGTTCGACGGTGACTCCGATGAAACCTTCCCCACAACGGTGACACGGCAAGCAGTCAAGAAACCTTCCCCCGTTATGACAGCGCAGCAACTTGAGAACAAGAAACGCGCTCAGGCACATGAGCGGGAAACATCGCTTCAAAGCTTGGTAAATATCTACAGGAAAAATGCACCACCAAGTGCACCTTCGACCAACGGCGAGCAACAATGGCTGACATCGGCAACCCGTACAACGGCTGTCGACCAAAGACAATGCGCTGAAGGCAAGGCCCCCTCAAGTGTTGATGCTTCAGCGCACATCCTATCGTCGACAACAACAGCGGTCAAGGTGTCGAAAGTTACCGCTACGTCGTTGAAAGACCTCGTCATGAAGCACTCGCAGTCGGTTCAAGCGTCAAAGTCGCCCGAGGTGCATTCATCCGTAGCGAAAACAATTGTACCGCAGAGCGCCCCTGAGTCTAGAAAGAGGCCACGACCAGCTGCGAAGCCCGTCGCGAACAGTGCACGAAAGGCCCGGACACTCACGTCCAAGTCGGGTCCCAGCAGCGGTAGGAAAACGCTGCTGGACTTCTTCAAGCAAGGGTGAGTCCAGTCTGTATACAAACCTGAAGAGAGTAGAGTGTCAATCAAAAGCCAATGCCCATATACTCACTCACGCACTCGCTTCCTGTTGTTTCCGGTCTGATGCTCGTTAAGGCAAAAGCATCCGTCTCTTGCCGGTGTTTGGGCTGTTAGATCCGCGCTCCTGAGTCAAAGCCGTTGCCGACCTTGAGGTGGTCCTTGATGAGCTTGGAGATGCTCTTGAACTCGGGGTTGCTGGCGTCGTTGGCCAGCTGGAAGATGGCCGACTCGACGGACGTGATGTAGGCGCCCGACTGGCGCATGCGCTCCAAGGCCATGGAGCGGTTGTAGCTCGTGGAGCTGGACACGGCGTCCGAGACCACGTGCACGTCGTAGCCCTTGTCCAGCAGGTCGAGGCACGTCTGCAGCACGCACACGTGGGTCTCGATGCCGCAGAGCAGGACGGACCTGCGCTGCGGCATGTTGGCGGCCAGGTGGCGCTCCACCTCGGGCACGAGCATGGAGAACTTCATCTTGTCGAAGATCTTGACGTCCTGCACATCCTGCAGGTTCTTGGCGATCTCGGACACGGTGCTGCCCAGGCGGGCGCCGTACTGGGTCGTCACGACTACCGGCAGGTTCAGCAGCTTGGCGGCGGAGACCTGGCGGCAGGCAGCAAGAGGCAGACAGTCAGCACCGCAGTTTTACTTTAGGGACAAGGAAGGTCTCTCTCTTTCGGTCGGACCAGCGTGTTGGTGCCCTGGATGACCGTGGGCAGCTGGAACGTCAGGCCGCGGAAGACCTCCTGCACGTCGCACACGAAGAGCACGCTGGACTGCGGGATCAGCCGCCCCAGGCGCTTGGTCGCCGAGCTCATTGCTGCTGTTGCTGCTGCTTGCGTATCTAAGTTCAACGTATTCAAAAATATTTGCCGTTAAATTCGAATTGTGTGCGTTATATTAACCAGTATTTTTATAAATTATTAAAATATGTTTTCTGAAATAATATTTGATTTCCCATAAAGGTTAATACGGTCCGTATTAATTGGAAATCCGTATTTCCGGTATGAATTTGGTGATCATGCTGCTGCAACTATTATCTACCCAGATTTGATACAGTAGTAGTACTATTGCTAATAGTACTACTAGTAGTAGTAGCACTTTAGTGCTTGGACGCTGGAATGTGCCTTTAATAGTATTAGATTGTATAGTAATATTACCGAAGTGTTCTAAGTTTAAGTACTACTGCTATTATTTGGTAAGTACTACTAGTGGTAAGTACTATTAGTGCATAAAGTATTTTATCATGGTCTTTATTTTAAAAAAAGAGTCCGAACCAGAGGTATTAAAGTTGGCAACGCTTTAAGTCTGTCCTGATTTAGATCTGTCCTAGTTTTAGGTCTGTCCTGGTTTTAGGGTTTTAGGTCTGTCTGTCTGTCCCTGAAACCTCTGTCTCCTAAAACCTCATACTTTTCACTTAAAAGTGGTTATGGGCGCTTCTATACGAATCATAAAGTTGCCTGAAACACTGTTAGGCGTCCTAAAATGATAAACTTCGCTTTGGCGAAGTTCTTGGCCTGACGCTTCTATACAAACCATAAAGTTGCCTGAAACACTGTTAGGCGTCTTAAATGATAAACTTCGCTTTGGCGAAGTTCTTGGCCTGACGCTTCTATACGAACCATAAAGTTGCCTGAAACACTGTTAGGCGTCCTAAAATGATAAACTTCGCTTTGGCGAAGTTCTTGGCCTGACGCTTCTATACGAACCATAAGTTGCCTGAAACACTGTTAGGCGTCCTAAAATGATAAACTTCGCTTTGGCGAAGTTCTTGGCCTGACGCTTCTATACAAACCATAAAGTTGCCTGAAACACTGTTAGGCGTCCTAAAATGATAAACTTCGCTTTGGCGAAGTTCTTGGCCTGACGCTTCTATACGGACCATAAGTTGCCTGAAACACTGTTAGGCGTCCTAAAATGATAAACTTCGCTTTGGCGAAGTTCTTGGCCTGACCGCGCCCTTCCGTCGTCGTCATGACAGGCTGAACAACCGCCCAAGCCCACCAGAACCGCTTGAGCTAATACTGACATGCTTATCGGTGAATTTCTAGGCTTTCATCTACGCATAATAGCTTATGGACCGCTAGAGTTCTTATGGACAGCTAAAAAGGTTTGACCTGCTGCGGCCGAGTCGCTTACACGCAGTACTTGGACTTGGTGGCGGCCGGCGTAACGGCGGGGGTCGGCTCCGTTGCAGCCGGGGTGGTGGTCTGCGACTCGCCGTTCACAACCTCGTCCTGGGTGTGCACCTTGCCAGCGTCCGAGCCAGAGGACTGCTGCACGGGGGCGTCCGTGGCCGGGGTCTCAGTAGCGGGGGCGTCCGTGGCCGGAGCATCCGTGGCCGGGGCCTCGGTCGTCTCGGGAGCGGGGGTCTCCTCAGTAGTCTGCTGGGTGGCGTCCTGCGAGGCGGAGGCCGAGGCGGAATAGGTCTGCTGCTGCTGCTGCTGCTGCTGGGCCGAGGACGCGTCGCCCGACGGGCAGAAGGTCACCTCGAAATCGGTGCCGAACTTGCACGAGTGGGTCTTGGTGTCGTCCTTGGGGAAGTTGTAGGCGTCCTCGCAGCCGTCGGCCAGGCACGTGAGCTCGCGGCAGTTGTCGCCGTTCGTGTTGGACTTGGGCGTCACCTGCACGGCCGTGTTGAAGCCGTGGCCGGCGGCCGAGTGCTCCTTGCACTCCTGGAGGCTCGAGCAGTACTCGTAGCCGGCGTCGAGACGCGGCGGGATGATGCCGATGTCGTACCAGGCCAGGTCGAGGTCGCCCTTGGTGGCGAACTCGACGAGCGTGGCGGCGTCGTCCGTTCCGTTGCGGAAGTGGCCCTCGTAGCCCTTCTCGATGGTCTTGTCGACCGAGGCGCCCGAGGCGATGGTCTCGCTCTCGTCCGTGAAGATGCTGGCGAGACGCGTGTAGAGCTCAATGTCGCCCGAGCAGGCGTTGGAGAAGGTCACCGTGAAGGCGTTGGCGGAGGCGAGCGCCGCAGCGGAGGCCCCGGCAAAAGCAGCAAGACGGACCATTGTCAGTTTAGGAAGACTCGGTAGTGCAGCGGGAAACTTGGTGAATGAGGCTGGAAGCTAGAGCTGCTGGCCGCTCTCGATGCGTTCCGACACTCACACAGGCCGTCAAGCCACAAAGCAGCACGCCAGCGCCAGATGACCACATGCGCCGACTGGATACCAGGCACCATTGCACCTTCCAACCACCACTACAGTCTAGAAACGGCAGTGACAGGCTTGGCCTCGATACTGGGGGCAAGTCTAGCGTGAACCTCTACCAAAGGGCTCATGGTTTCTGTCTCGCCAGCTGTGTCCGCGGCGCGAACAACAAAAGCGCGATCGACTACAGTAGGATCGGGAAATTCTATGGAGATCGAGTTAGGGAGATCGAGGTGATATAGCACCGACTTTATGTCGCGTAGCCCAGCAGGACACTCGCGCGTTGGCACTCGCCTGCGGACTTAGCGACGACGCCGCGGGGGGCCCGCCCCTCTCTCGCTTCGCTCGGGGGGCGACGCTTCGCGTCCTGCCCCACCCCCTTGCGTCTTACGCTAAGTCCTCGGCTTCAGCCAGGCGCGGTGTCTAGAAAAAAAAATAACTCCTTGTCAGGGCACCTACTCCGGCCCACGCGCCGACCATTGCAGACCTTCGCTTCGCTTCGGTTGCAAACGGTCTCTCTGAGGCCTCATTTGTACTTATACCTTTTTGGTAATACATGTAATGACCCGTTTTTGGACCTTCTATGACACCTCGATCTCCCTAACTCGATCTCCATAGAATTTCCCAGTAGGATCACGATGAAGCCAAGAACGACCTCTGCTCCACAAATGGTGGCGTTGAGTTGTTGAAACAACTGCTGCCCATGCTCGACCGACCTCCTTGATAAGATGTACCGATAGGTGACTTGCTTGTCTTACCGCTCGAAGACGAAGTGCTCTCCCCGTCGAGTCTGGTGTAGCGTCAGCTTTACGACAATGGCGTCGTGGACTATGATACTTCTAGTCATGTACTACATGTAGTATTACTGCACTCGCATTTGCCATCGCAGTCAAAGTGCACCACCGTCACAGCGTTGTGCCTCCAAAGTGATCAGCCTTCCTTCCAGCGGCGACAACCGACTATTTCGTGGGCCGAGCCGAGCCTGTCTTCACGTCGAGTCGCCATTGTCGACACTTTGGGCCAAAGTTTTGGCATCCGGGCCCCTGGCAGCAGGTTCGCCGTCGAATTCCGCGACTGCTCTCGGTGCAGTTTATCTGCAGTGTTGCGTTAGCCGAGCGCTGAAATAGGCTGTTGGGCTCCATCCACGCGAGCGCTGGGCAGATGTCGCCAGTCGACTGCCCCGAAAGAACTTGAGCTGATGGCTGCTACAGCAGCATGCCCGTAAACCACCGAAACGCTAAGTCGGCGGGCAGGAGGAGGTTGAAGTCGATCTTGGTTGCGCGAGCTCGAGCACGCACCTGTTTAGTATTTTTGACCATTTCGCTCTGTACCACGAAGAAGTCATGTTTTAGAGCAGCTTAAAGTTTTTAAACTCGGGTCCCGCTTGTCGTTTCCGCAGCACTCGCTCCGACGCAGAGAGCAGGCAATAGGGCGCAGCTAGACGATCGACACCGTCGTACATTGCACGGTTTGATGCATCGATTCGGATTCTTCATACATACACGAAAAATCGAGGTCGCCGACTCCATGGGGAAAAAATGAACTTGTTTGGCTACGGTTGGCGGCGAAGCGATCAGCTCCATGTGAATACAGTGCCATACATGGATCTGGCTTTGAGTGTAGCTGCACCAATCCACGACTCGAACCCGCTCGTCGACGTATCTCCCGACCGGTGCTGTCCGTGGTCCCTGTAAACCTAAAACGACTTTGTTTGCTGCAACGAGAAGCTCTGTATGGCAATGCCACCGCTGGTTGATCTTCACGCCACATACAGGGATACAGTCAGTCAGTCAACCTGCGCGCTTGCGTCCTCCGACGTCCACCTTCGAGTGACTGTAGCGGCGGTGTGTCTTCCGCAACATACGAGGTCACTGCCTCGAGGTGAGCCCCTCGCGCCAGTGCCGTCAGCTTTTTCCGTCTTCACAAAGCGAGCAAGCGCGTGTTACAATTAGACCAGCGCGGCGTCATGGTGCTCACGGACAAGCAGCGGCAGGACCTGTGCGTGTGCATCCTCCTCCTCCTCCCTCCTCGTTCTCCCCCTCTAACCCTCGCTTGCCTCCCTTCCCCGCAGCCACCAGGCCATGCTCGACTACCTCGTGGGCATGGGCGAGCGCTTCGCCGACACGGCCGCGGCCTTCGAGACCGAAGCGGACGTGAGCAAGTCCAGCGACGGCAAGCACGCCGGCCTGCTGGAGAAGAAGTGGACGTCCGTCATCCGCCTGCAGCGCAAGGTCATGGAGCTCGAGACGAAGGTGGCGCAGCTGGAGGAGAACGCCAAGCTGGGCGGCGTGCTGAGTCGCAGGGACGTGCTGGGCGCCCGCCAGCGGTCCGAGTTCCTGCCGCGCGCGCCCGCCAAGTTCTCGCTCTCGGGCCACCGCTCGCCCATCACGTGCGTGGCCTTCCACCCCGTCTTCAGCGTGCTCGTGTCGGGCAGCGAGGACGCCAGCGTCAAGGTCTGGGACTTCGAGACGGGCGACTACGAGCGCACGCTCAAGGGCCACACGAACCCCGTGCAGGCCGTGGCCTTCAACGGCTCCGGCTCGCTGCTGGCCTCGACCTCCACGGACCTGTCCATCAAGATCTGGGACTTCTCGAGCGACGGCGACTACGAGTGTCTGCGCACGCTGCGGGGCCACGACCACAACGTGTGCGGCGTCGTCTTCGGCCCGGACCTGGCCAGCGACCGACTGTACTCGTGCTCGCGGGACAACACCATCAAGGTCTGGGAGCTCTCCACGGGCTACTGCGTCAACACGCTCAACGCCGGCCACAGCGACTGGGTGCGCGACGTGGCTGTGAGCGACGACGGACTGTACTTGGCCTCGTGCGGCAACGACCGCTCCATTCTCTTCTGGGACCTCCAGCACATGCGCGTGCTGCAGTCGATCCGCGAGCACGAGCACGTGGTGGAGAGTGTCGTGTTTGCCAAGACGGGGATTCAGGAACAGGTTATCGAGCGGGCGCACTCCAAGAAGCTCGCGGCGACGGGGGCACTCATCGCGACCAACGGGAACGTCTCGTCCGAATCCGACAACCATGACATGACCGGCAGCTCGGCAGGAGAACCGTCAGGGGCTGTCGCTGTTGCTAATGCTCCGTCAACCCGCCGTATGAAGTTCCTGTTGTCTGGCTCGCGCGACCGCACGGTCCGTTTGTGGGAAGCCTTCAGTGGCATGCAGCTCATGCTCTTCGCGAGTCACGAGAACTGGGTTCGCGAGGTGCGCTTCCACCCCAGTGGCAAGTACGCACTTAGTGCGGGCGAGGACAAGAGCATTCGCGTGTTTGACATTGAGGTGAGTCTGTTCACTAGCGCTGCGTTGGGTGGTGATGTGTTTTCTGATTAGGTACTGTTGTTGCTGTTGCCTGTAGACTGGACGATGTGTGCGGACGCTGGACGAGGCGCACAGCCACTTCGTGACGTGCCTGGACGTACACCCAAGCCTTCCGCTGATCATATCAGGCGGCATCGACAAAATCATCAACGTGTGGGAATGTGTATAAAGGTAGGGGTAGCGGCAGCCGCTCTCCAGCTTTAATCGACCTTTCAACCTGAAGATCAGTGGTAGCGGCGCCGGTATTGGAGTAATGTCGACATTTCTCGCCGGGCTTCCGCCTACGTGGGCAATCGTTGCAAGTAGTAGCAACCTGGGCGTGGTGACAGCGGAGAAGACAATGCGTTTTGCGTGGCGAAATCTGCTTGGCTGGTGAAAGTCGACAAGTACAGTTAGAGTAGGTGGGAGGGAATGCAGCAGTATAATGCTCCCCAGGTGGGTGAACGCTTGTGTTGTGGGAAGAGCCATGGTCGCGCCGGGAGTCTCAGGTGATGTTGCACTAGCAACACGCTATCTTACCAGGTACTACACCACGACAGGCCTTCCAACCACCGGAATAACCCGTAAGAATGAAGAAGCTGCGACGTTTATCATCTCAATGATCCTGATCCCTGTATTTCCACAACGCACGCTCCAACACCAAGGCACTCACCAAACCCAGCGCACAATACACAGCAGGGCACTTTTGTTCTCATCGAAATATTACCGCGAATTAAATCGTCCTACCAAGACTGGCGTCCTCGTCCCTTGATCCGGATCGCCCATTCCATTGCCGAAGTGGTCGAGTTCCAGACGCTGCAGTCTGATCGAAACGACCGGTAGACTCCACGACGAGAAGATCGAGAAAAAATCTGCACCACCGGCGGCTGTCTCCAGTCGTCTGCGCTGCGCTGCTCCCCCCTCTGCCCTTCCCTGCCCTGTCGAGTACCCGTTCACTGCAGCCGAAGCGTGACTAGACACAGACTGACTGCGCTTATCTCAGGCGGCGAGCCTCGCGCTCCCACTCGAGCAGGCACAGGATGTCGCCCTCACGCACGGGGCCCTTGACGTTGCGGATGATCTTACGCTTGTCGTCCTGCAGGAACTCCACGCGCACCTGGGTCACGTTGCCCGTGTTGCCCGTGCGTCCGAGGACGTTCACGACCTTAGCCAGCATGTAGTCACGAGGGGCATCCTGCCAATGGGCACAAACCTCCAGTTAGTCATCTCCTTCTCTCTGTGTATTGGCTGGGCAACTGCAGCGCATGCGGACGCCTGTGAGGATTTTTAACGCTTTCGGAGCTCTTCGCTTCGCCTGACTTTGGCCTGTAATTGCGCGTCCTCTAGGCGTCCGTTGCGGATGGCGAAGGTCGGAGCTGAAGCGGCCGCGTCTCCGCTTTATGGCCGTGCTGCGTTCGACCTCCGGCGCTCAGCGCTGCAGTTGCACGCGCAGCTTAAAAGACGCCGCTAACTTACCATTTTTGCGTTAGATGTCGATGAGGTAGTGCAGTAGAATGCGAGGACTGGCGCGGCCGGCGCCGATTCCAAGCCGCGCTTAAATTCGCGGACCCGCCTGGCTAGGCGCGAGCGACCCACTTTTAAGCGCGCTTAAGTGGGACGTAGTGTGCACCAACCAATCAATCTCGGTATGGCACTAAAACACCCTGAGAGAGTGACATGGCTACCTCGAAGTTGAAGTGGATCGACCAACAGTCTACGAGGAGCCGAACTTGACCTGCCACTGCTGGTACCTCCGCAGTAGCTGCTGCGTCGACGGCTTGGTCTTCTGCAGCGCTGCCAGCACGTCGCCAGGCTGCACGTGGCCCAGCATCTCTCTCCAATCCGCTGCAGATGCATCTCGCCCCTGGTTGCTGCTGGCGGGGGCGTCCGTGGTCTCCAGCTTCTCCATGAGCCGCCGCACTGGAGCCATACAGGCCTCTTTTGCTACCAGTTTGATGTCTGCTCCAGAGTAGCCGTCGGTCTGCTTGACGGCCTCGTCGAAGTCGAAGTCGCTCGGGGTGTAGGGCTCCAGCAACGAGGCAAAGAGCGCGTGGCGAGCGTCGGCCGTCGGCAGGTCGACGAGCACGCGCTTCTCGAGTCGCCGCAGCATCGCCGCGTCCAGATCCCACGGCAGGTTGCTGGCCGCCAGCACGAACACCACGTCGTCGGTCTTTGCGAGGCCGTCCATCTGGATCAGCAGCTCGGTCTTCATGCGGCGACTGGCCTCGTGCTCTTGGCCGCCGCCTCCGCTGTCGCGCTGGCCCATGATGGAGTCGATCTCGTCCAGGAAGATCGTGGATGGCGCGTGGTGTCGAGCCAGCTCGAACAGCATGCGAATGAGCTTCTCCGAGTCGCCGCGGTACTTGCTCACAATGGACGAAGCCGAGATGTTGAAGAAGGTGGTGCGGCATTCCGTTGCGACGGCCTTGGCCAGCATCGTCTTGCCGTTTCCAGGCGGGCCGAAGAGCAAGATGCCAGTCCAAGGCGAGAGTAAGCCCTGGAAAAGTTGCGGGTACTTGAGCGGCATCACGACGGCCTCTTTCAGCAGGCGCTTCGTCTCGTGCAAGCCGATGACGTCGTCCCATCGGACGTCCGGGTTCTTCACGAAGATCTCGCGCGTAATGGTCTCCGCTAGAGGGCGAAGCTCCAAGTCGTTAGCGAAAGACGGCAGTGGTTTCAGGAGCCGTTCTTCGATGCTCTCTTCTTGTTGCTGTTCGTCTGCTGGCTGAGCTTTCCTAGCCTTGCCATTCCGAGCTTGAGCTTGCGCCGGCTTTTGTCCGACGAGTCCGAGATCGACGGCGGGGTTTTCTTCTGGTGATTGACTCGCGTCCTTGCTCGATCTAGCAGACGCGACTTGTGCTGATGCGTGAACCGCCCGCATAGCAACGTTGTTCTCGACTCGAGCCTCTGTCGGCATGTGAGAAGACGTGTACTCGTTGCGGCGAGCTCTCTTGGCCGCTGCAGTGGCCTTCTTGTCGTTCGCAGACCGAGCTCTATCCTGTTCATCGGGCGACATTCGACGAACAAGTTTGGGGCGTTTGCCGAACTTGATCTCTTGGAAGTCTTCGTACTCCTAGTAAACGATGGAGGCTGGTTAGCGAGGAAATCAAGACAAATGCAGGATGTCTGACGCACTTGCACGATACGCAACAAGTCCAAGTTCTCCACAACTTCGAACTTGGAGAGAGCGACGCCTGCCTCTTGTTGAAGCTTCTCGGCCGTCTGTAGATATCCGTTCTCCGTGCAGTGCTGCAGCATCATAACCAGAACGTTGCGTCGGCGATCAATCAACCGCTTCTCGTCCTACAGTTGGAGCGGGTGCAGTTAGAGATACCAGCGCGTGTTCAACCATGGCGACAGAGCATTGAGTCCATGTACCATACCGCTAGTCGACTTTCGTTCTGCGCTTTGAGCTGCATCAACGAGCTCATGGTGACAAATGGACCTGGCAGGGTTTATCCCTTTGGTTTCACCGAATGCCTGTTTCAAAATAGGCGGCGTACAGTCGAGTTCGAGCTCACCACACCACGGGGCGCCATGGTCACGAAGGACGAGAGAGATTCTTCTCCCTTTGAACCTTCACGCTATCGTGGTTGGCTGTATCATTTCGGCACCCTCCACCTCGCCGGTCGATCTTGAAGGGCCGCATACTCGAATCCGAAATCTTTTGACGAGGGTCCTGAGGCTACGATGCAGACAATCCACGACAATGTGACGGTCTTCGTGACTCAACGTGAGCTTCAGTCGCGAGCTCCCAAGTTGGATGGCTCGATGGCTTCCACAACTGCCCTCCAATACGTCGCGGAGAACGGTGGCTTTGATACCGTCACGTTCCGCGTCGACTTCAACGAATCGGCCAACATCCGACTGCACCGCCCTGTTGATAGACCCCACCAAGGGTTAAACACATCCGACGCGTTGCAGAAGTCGACACAAGAGCTGGAATTCGAGTGCGTCCTCCGTCCGTTGGAACGGCGCGTGCTCGCGTACGTGGTCAAGAGGGCGAAAAAGCGGGCGTTTGTTCGTGTCCACTACGCGGTGACAGTTGTGCGTACGCCCTCCGTCGACGCAGTTATCGAAGCTCAGCAAGGAATGGTGACAAAACTCCAGCAGCTACAGCAGCGCAGCAGCCAGACGTTTAGGCACATTAGCAAGTGGAACGCACTGCCTTGTCAACCTGAGGCGGCGATAGACCGAGCGTGCAACGAGATCAATCGGTACTTTCGTGACTTTGGCGAGGTGTTTATCGACTCCAGCTTCATACCCGCAGCAGAGTCGCTTTACGCTTCGGAGACGCCAAACAAATTATCGGAAGGAGATTCGACGGTGTACACACTTTGCTCGTGGGAGCACCTACACAATATCGCTGACTCATCGTGGACTTTCGTAGCTCCTGCCAAAGTGTCACCGAAAATCTCGATCCACGAACTTGCCCCTGTGGCTTTATTTACGTCGGGACTTCCATCACAGGACTCTTTCCTTGGCGCACTGTCGATCGTCGCTCCATTTCGCGAGCTGTGGTTTCATCGGTGGTTCCCGTCGTTGGATGCTACGTCGGAGGTGGAGAATATGGCGGCCATCTCGGTGGCGCTCTGTAACAAGGGCGTTTCATGGCAAACCCTTCTTGTCGACCTATTCCTCCCTGTCTTCCCGCTTGGACGAGGTTTGATGGCACCACGCAACGTTGATGGGGAGTTGTATCCAGCCCTTCTTCACAAGGCTTATGCGAAGTTGAAAGGAAGTTACGCAGCAGTATCGGGAATTCCAACACTCGACATCCTTCGCGAGCTGACAGGGTGTCCTTGGTGCGTAAGCCTCTCGTCGACATGGATTCCGTGTTGCCCACTAACCCTTCCATTGTAGGATTTGTTGCTATGATAGCTCGTGTAGGGAATTTGGTGTTGCGGAGCCAAGCGAGCAGCTTCAGCATGCTGTGGAAACAACGTTACCACAACAACGAAGAGTGATGAATCCACCAGAAATCGACGTGACTTCGAACCTTGTGGTTGCTACACTTGGGAAGGTTGACAGTAATCACCGCGCTTTCAGGCTTTCGGTTGTCAGGGACGAAGACGCCTGTGTCGTTTTGCACGACGTCTCGGGCAAGTATTTACGTGAAAGAATCATCGAAGAGTTCAATGGTGGTCAAGAAGACCCAACGTCGCTCCGTCTATCATGGGATCAGCTTCATGCACTGGAGCCTGTGGTATGGTCGCTCGCACTTGGTCGGCGGATTGAACAGCGACTGAGACAAATAATTCTTCACGAACGTGGTGCAGCGAAAATGGCCGTTGCCATCAGCGTTCCAACACTCTCGACGATCACTTTCTCGTGTGCTTACTTTGCTCACTTCCCGTCTGAGACTAGCGGTGTGGAGGACCCCAAGTTGCGAATGAGCATCGCAGCAGTCGAGAACGATTTTTCGTTGACGCCACTTGAAGACAACAGCTTGGCTTCTGCTTCACCTTTCAATAAACAGGTAAGGCTAATTTTTCCTAGGCTTATGATAGATGTATCCATGCCATTGACTCACGCTCGGTGCATGAACAGATCGTGAGAACGCTCAGCGCCGGTGAGTACGTCGTGACAATATCAGCCGAACGTTCAGGCCGCACTGAATCACATCCAGATCCGCCCAAGGCAGAAGAAAGCGAACCCGTGAGTGACATGGCCGTACTGACCCCAGCCTCGGTGGACGCTAATTTGCAGCTGGCTTTCGACTGTCTCGACCGTGAAGGAAGACACGAATTGTCAGAGGGCGATATCGTCAACTTCCTGCAGCTACACGAACGTGTGTTACCATCACAACGCGGCAAAGAGGCACTTCGATCCTTTCTGCTTCAACATGGAAGTGCAGCAAGTCCTGCGTCCCTGGAAAGGAGGTTGACGTTCGATGACTTTCGTGAGGTCTACCTCAGCTTAGCCGCGCGCGATTGCAACGAAGTCCATGCAACCAGCGACTCAATTCGAGCCCGTCACCAGGAACTCGTGTGGCAAGACCTCCTTTGCCTGATCTCGCACTCAGGCAGTGGCGATAAGGCATCAGACGCTATCGACTCGCGCACAGAAATCGATTGTCGAGATATTGTCGAGATTGCGTGCTGCTTCCACTCGGACGTGCCGCTGCTCAGCGTCACGCCGCTTCCTGACGAAAGTACCAATGGCAATCGCTTCAACACGCAGCTATGAATTGTCCCTTTTTGTTTCTGTGGTCAATGATCTTCACTTCGATCTCGCTTATCTTCGTGTTCTGCTAGCACGTGGTGGGCGACGAACAACAGGTAGGCTAGGCTACTCGAGCCGGTACGGCCTTCTAGGCCTCCTGCCGTGTGTGTGTTGGGTTGGGTGGAGTCTACTGTAACTACTGGACGGGTCTCATGATACAAACAGGTGTGCAGTCAGTCAGTCGGTCACGTGAGCTGCATCTTCTTGTGGAATTCCTGCGTGAGCTCGTCCAGCGTCAGGTCCGGGTTGGCCTGGAAGAAGTCGAGGAAGGCCTGCGCACCCGCAGCCCGCTCAGCGTTGGTGGCGCCGCGCTCCTCGGCCTCGTAGACGAGGTGCTCGGCCTCGTGCTGCAGCTCCTTCTTGTCGTAGTACTCGGGGTCGGCCACGCGCTTCATGAGGTTCAGGAACTGCTCGTACTCGCAGCAGGCCAGCAGGATCTGCACGAAGAAGCTCAGACGCGTGTGCCGCTGCCGCTCCTCGGACAGCGCGATCTCCTCGTCGCAGCGGGCGCTGTACTGGTCCATGGAGAAGCCGCGCGCCAGCAGGAAGGCCTCGATGTGGCTGTTGGCCGAGTCGATGAAGGCCTCGTGCAGCTCCTTCCACGTCCTGTTCAATAGAGTTGTTAGGTTAGGCACAAGGTAGAGCAGGAGGTAGAGCAGGAGGTAGGGCGGTTCTACTGACGGTTCTACTTTGTCCAGGTCGGCGGCGGAGGGTCCTCCCTTGGTGAGGAGAATGGCGAAGTGGCCCACGTGCGCGCCGCAGAACTGGTTGATGGCTTCCTGGAAGTCGTCGCTGCCCACGTAGGCCGCCACCCACTCGAGCACGTCGTCGCTCGGCTCCATGTCCTTGACGAGCGGCGTCTCGTAGCGCAGCAGCAGGTCGATGGCGTCGAAGCTGGCCATGGTCAAGAGCAGAGCAGAGAGAGGAAGTCGGAGAGAGCTCGAAGGACTGCGAGTGTCTCTTCTCGGCGACTCACTTGAGCTTTGTATACTGTACCCGCTTTGCTGCGGTGCGAGGCGACGACGAGGACAGGGCACCGAAAAGCATCAAATATGCGTTTCGAGAGGGACTCGGGCGCAGAGACGAGGCGACATGGCTACAGTATCCAGCACCAAGAAGCGAGAGCTTTCGCGCTTCTGGCTGCCGAACCGCCCGCGACTGTCCTCGCCCACCGAGAAGAGCGACGCGGAGGACAGCCCACCACTTGGTCTCCCGCGCTCGTCGGGAGTGAGTTCAGTTTTTACGTATATGGGTGTACGTGAATGCACTCCAGCACCAGCAGTGCTGGGTCAGCACGAGCACGTCCGACAAGTCCCCACCAGTCTCAGAAGTGCACACGTAGCGAAGCAGCAAGCTGACTGCCTGCCAGACTTTGGAGCGAGTATTCAAGACTCCAACACGATGCCGCCCATTTAGCGGCGCCTCTCTAGAGTGCAACAACAGCCTTAGCTGCCAACTCGCTCAACTCAGCAGACGCACAGATTCATGCGGGTCAGTTCATCGACCGAAGTGATCAAAGTCCCACCTAGGCAGCCTCCCTGAAATGAGGGTCGTAGTTAGGGGGACGAATTCGTCCAAATCGGAGTAACGCTGCGCCACCCTATTTTTATCCCCAACAGTGCTCAGTTTTACTTTCTCAACTGTGAATTCCGTGCTCAACTGCCGCATCCGCAAGCCATGGCGTCGACGCCCTCCGCGCGGCCGTCGAGCATTGCCATCGACGACGCCAATGACCGGCCGCTGGGCGCGCCCTCGTCTCCCGTGGCGGCCATGGTGGACCTGTCGCTGTCCCCCTCGCACGTCGAGGAGGACGAGGACGAGGACTTGGCGTCCGCCTCGAAGCTCATCCCGCTGTCCATGACGGACTCGGCCAGCGGCGCGCGGCCGCTGCCGTCGCTGCAGTCGCCGCTCATGTTCCGCGACGTCCCGTTCGCTGGTCTCTTCGTGCTGCACCTGGTGCTGCTGCTGCTGGCCACGGGCGGCATCCGCTCGGCCGGCGAGCAGACGGAGCGCGAGGACGAGCGCAGCGACGTGGTGGGCGGCCTCCAGAGCTCGCAGAGCGGCCCGCAGGACGACGCGGACGTGGGCGTGGCGCTGCGCTCGCTGTGCGTCGTGAACGTGCTGTTCGCGCTGGGCTGGCTGCTGCTGTTCCTCTTCTACTCCAAGCTGCGCTTCGTGCAGGGCTCGTGCGTCTTCTCCGTCGCGGGGCTCTCGGCGCTGGCGGCCATGCTGTTCCTGCTCGAGTCCAGCGACGGCCTCTTCTGGGCCGTCGTCTGCGCGGGCGTCGTGGTGCTGGACTTGGCCTGGTACGTGCGCTCCAACCACGGCCTGGACTTCGTCGCCGTCTTCTTCGAGCTGGTCGTGGAGTTCCTGCTGCAGCACCCGGCGCTCGGGTTTGCCACGTGTGCAGTGCTGGTGGCCTACACGATCTGGGCGAGTTGGATCTGCACGACCATCGGGTACGTCGGACGCGAGCTGTCGCCCTGGAGCTTGTCGATCATGTACCTGGTCTTCCACTTCTACTGGACGTCCAACGTGCTCAAGAACATCCTGACGATCGTGGCGTCCGGCACGACGATGATCTGGTACTACCGCAATGACTCGACAGAGATCTCGCCCGACGTGCGCGAGAACATTTCGGACCACGACTCGCCTACAGATGCCAATGGCCAAGCACAAGACGCACCAGCCGAGTACCTGGACCGGAAGGTGGTGCTGCACTACGCGCGGTGTGCCATGACGAGCTCATTCGGATCCATCTGCATCGGTTCGCTCCTGTGTCCACTGGCACACCTCGTGTGGAACGCTCTGCGCTGGGCCCGGCGAGACGAGTCGGTGCTGTCGCGGCGGTTCCTGTCACTGCGCTCGGAGCGGGTGGAGCACTTCATCCGCACGTACCACAAGTACTCGTTCGTGCACATTGCGGGCTATAACAAGACCTACTACGTGGCGGCTCAGGATGCGTGGAGACTGATGGAGCACCACGGCGTCGAGGCAATCGTGGACGACGACCTGACGAGCCGCATCCTGCTGCTCGGAGGCAACGGCTGGGCGGGCGTCATGAGTGCGCTGACTGCGTCAGCCCTGGCTGGTGCATCGTCCCACGCAACCTTCTTCACGCTCACAGCGTTCACGCTCTGCTACACCACTATCTCGCTGGCCACGCAGGTGATAGCGGCCGTCATCAAGACGCTGTTCGTGTGTTTTGCCGAGAACCCGGGGCGACTGAGCCAGCTGCACCCGCTCATCTACCACCGCTTCGTGCGACTCGCCGAGCTCAAGAGCTTCCGTGACCACAAGGCACCAGGCAGCACGCGCGCATAGACCACCGAGGACTCCTGACGAGCCAAAGACAACGGGGGTAGAATGGTTTTGACTGCAGGGCCCCCTTGATAACCGAACTGAATAGCATATACAGAAACCGCCCCCACTTCCGGTACCCGGATTTCAATCTTCTTTTCCGGGGCATTAAAATACACAGGTTCTGTGACCGAAGGCACAAAACAAGCTTGGCGACTCTCGCCGAGGTCGTCCCAGAGGCGGACCACGAGCGGCAGTGGCAGGACCGAGATCATAGCGAGGATTACCAGAGTCGTGGGCACCGTATTGGGCTCCAACCGGTGTGCAAGCACGGCAGCACCGACGGCACCGACGTGAAGATGGACACGAAGCGGCGGATGATCAGGTGGCACCTGTAACAGACACCTGGATGGCGCCGCCTCGCACAGGGATTCGCCCACATTCTGTGCGCAGTCTAGCGGTAGCACCACTAGCTTGCATTAATTGTTGCATCGCTTTAACCTATTTTTTTAGCAATTAATTACAAGCTATACTTCCTAACGCACGCCATAACGGGTAGATAATATATATATATGCATATTATGCACTTCAGATTGATTAAGCGGGTGTTCTTCGGCAAAGCACAGCCATTATGTCTTCGCACGCAATCGCTGACCTTTGGGCGATGCTACGGGGATCATCTTCATCTCAAGGAAGAGGTCAAGCCACTGCTTCATCATCTGATGATTCATCAACACCGAGTGAGCGCGTCGTCGGCGATGACTCGGCGGCGAGTAGTGGTGTGGTCGCTGGTTTTTGTGGAGTTGGTCAGCGTCGGCTCCACCACCACCTCGTGTGTGCACCCCCCCCCCCCCCCCCCCCCCCACTTCAACCTTGTAACCATCACTCTACTCGTTGAAACGATTTGATCTGTGATGATCGGTTTGGACAGGATATATGAGGATAGTGGAAACGGAAGTGAGGGCGGTTTCTGTAGGACACCGAATTAGTATTGCCACAGCAACAACTGCAACGGCAACAAGTACCCACTAAAATCATGGCTACCTTTTCACGCGTTGTGATTGGTCCATCCAAACTGAGTTCACTTGTCAACAGTGAAGTCTCAACAGTACCGGTACAGCGTAGCAGGAAGAGACACACATGGAGAGCGGTTACCTGCGCGCCGCGATGGCGCTGTCGGCGGCTGGCATGGTGCTCGTGCCTGTGTTCGGTCTGCTGCTGCGGTTCCAGCCGACGTTCGTGCACGGCCTGCGCGTGAGTGCAAGCGCTGCGGAGGCCAACTGCTACCTCGTAGGCGGCCTGTACGCCTGCGTGTTCCTGGTCTGCGGCCTGCTGTTGACGCTCAAGACTCGCGGCTGCTTGGACCGGAAGCAGCGCGAGGCTCAAGACGACGTCACACGGAGGAATCAGCGCTATGGACTTCAGTTCGTGGAGCTGGAGAGCAAGGAGTTCGTCCGATCCATGGACGCCATGGACAGCAGCACCCAAGTGACACCCGCGCCCTCGACATCTCTCAAGCTGCCCACCAAGTTCCCGAGCAAAGCCGACCCAGTGTAGTCGACGTTGAAGTAAGCCTCCTGGACCACGTGCAGATGGTCGTGACGATTCGACGTAGTTAAGTTAGTGAAGCACGAGGAGCCGACGTCTATGAGCTCTCGGAAGTGCGCGAGTACAATAGTCAAAAACACAAGAAGAAGAAGATGAAAGAGCACATTCAAGCTCAGCTTTGGACAACTTGATGGTCTCTTTGAGACTGATTGTCTTTTGTTTGCGGTTTTTTGTTAGCACTTGTAGACGAGCACGCCGATCTCGCCCACGTACAGGTACAACATGTGTCGCTGCTGGTAGCTGATGTCGAAGCCGTAGCCCTCGCCGATGAAGCAGTGCCACGACGATCCGAACTTCTTGTCCATGCTCTGCTTGATCAGCTGCGCTGCGGCCTCGTAGTTCTTGACGGGCACGTGCTTGTCACACGCCATCGTGATGATCTCGATGGTCTCCGTGCACACCTCCGCAGTCATGTCGTTGTGCTTCAGGTGCGGCCGCGACGAGATCTTGCGGTACTCCTGCTCCGTGATCTCCGACGTGGCGTCGCTCTTCACAGCCTCGGGCATCGTGTTCGCTGTCTAATACTTACTGAAAGTGACTCTTCGAGGCGTCGCAAAGCTCCAACTGAATGGAGACTGCAGCCCTAAAGGCTCTTGGTCAGCACCACAGCACTTCTATACATAACCCAAGCAGGTGTAGCGAACACATTCAATGTCATGGACGCTAGTTACAATCTCTCAAGCTTGGTTTGCCTTGATTTTCTTCGACTCAAGTTCATGTCTTCTCCTTCGACATCATCAAAGCTTTGTGCTCGCTCAGTCCTTGCGACTGGAGTCAACTCGCCACCGCGTGCTCGAACTCGCACCAACTCAGCCAATGCAACGAGCAGCTGGCAGCTCCATCTTCGGATCGAAAGTACTGCGCGAGTTGCGTCTGTGTGTCATGCGTCCATGATCAAACGTTCCGAGGCACTGCACCCCACAGAGTATCACTAGAATTCTGTGTCGCGTTCAGCACGTTCCGGCAGGCCGAGTGGGTGGGGCCAGACAAGTCCTGCGAGCCTCCCGATGGTCCTGGCGGCGTTCAGAAACGCCGTCCCAGCTGCAGATGCATGCGTGGCGGTTGCTCCTTTCAAGCGCCTGTGATGCCTGCTGGCAATTGCGATCCTTCTGCTTGACTAGGATCTTGGCATGAGCTTCTGACAGCAAGAGTGACTGATCGGCCGCTGCGTTGATCGTCCAGCACTGCGACGCCGCTCGACGACCGCAGGCGCGAATGAATCCAGAGGTGGCAACATCGAGCAATAAATGGGAAGGACATCAAGGCGTCCGGCTTTGAGTTGGGCCCTGCTTCTTGTTCCTTGCCGGCCCAAGGCGACAGGAGCTTGAGTCGATCCAAGTCATTCCTCAATTTGCCGTCGCATAGCCACAGCAGCAGCTCACACCGACGCCAACAATGCAATTCACTTGGTCCACTGCCTTCGCCTCGGCTGCGCTCGCCTTCAACTCGGCCGATGCACACGGGTACATCTCAAACCCAGCGGCTCAATTCGTCGACCCGACCACCTCGACGTACTACGCCAAGATCATCACAGCCGACGTGAACAGCGCCTTCGGAGGCCTCAAGTGGGACGACAGCCCGGAGGCCAACACGGCCACCTTCACCTCGTCCTTCGCCAACGCCGGCTACTCGTCGCTGAGGAACATGCTCGACCAGCAGGTCACGGACTGCGCCAACACGCGCACTGACGTTTCGGCCGTGGACGTGTCCGGCCTCACGGTCATGAACTGGCAGAACGACCAGGAGCAGAAAGGATTCATCGACTCACACCATGGCCCGTGCGAGGTCTGGATCGACGACACCATGGTGGACCACCAGGACGACTGCGTGGCCACTTACGGCTCCGGGTACCCGGCCAAGGTGAACGCCGACTTCTCCAAGTGCTCGGGCGACTGCACACTGCGCTTCTACTGGCTGGCGCTGCACCAGCCCAATTGGCAGATCTACAAGCAGTGCGTGCCCGTCACGAACAACTCGGGGGCCCAGACGATGGTGCAAGGCACGGTGACTCCCGCTGGATCGACCACCGAGACTGCCAACGAGAGTGACAGTGGCTGCCAGAAACGTGCTCTCCGCACCGCTGACGACGCTCCGACCCACCTGTCCAACGGTGTCGAGATTGACTGGACGGACAACCGATTCCTCCGCGCCTTCAACGAGTTCGCAGCGAGCTTCCAGCACAGCGACTGAATCTACCGGTGAGGCGACTGCGTAGTAGACAATAGCGACTCGCCCTCGGACAGCGATGTCGATAGCGTACCGGTATGTGTAGTGTGTTGGTATCCCTGGTGTCCAGGGGTGAAATCTGAATTGAGTGTGCTGTGTATCAACTTGGTCGTTGTCGAACTGTTGCATCGTTTCGATGATTGGCCGACTGGCGAAATGGCTACAGCTGAAGATTACTCTGTTGGAAGATTACTCTAGGGTTGACGTCCATCGTAAGAGGCGTAAAGTTGTGCACGAGGGCGTTGTGTTTGGATACGTATGTGCTTGTATTATAGTGTCGATCGCAACCAACAGCTACGGCGAGTCGCGGCGAATCGTGGGGTCCTTGTGCTCGTCGTAGTTGCGCTCTAGGTAGTCGACGTGCACGAAGGCGCGCTCCACGTTGTCTAGCTCCTCCACCTTGTCCTGCAAACTGAGACTGATGTCGTGGGCGTCCTTGACCCACATGTCTTCGGGCAGGATGACTTCCATCTCGACCAGGTAGTTGTTGCCGAAGTGATATGCACGCACGATGTCGGTTCTCATCATCGGGTGGTGAACGTCGCCTAGCAGTCGGATCTGATCAATAAACTCCTGGTCGGCCTCTGTAATGTACACCCGAGAGCAGTTAGAACGAGGTAAACTAGCAACGAAGCAGAGGACACTTGGCACGTACGCAGGCCGACGAGGCGCTCCACTTGCTCCTTTCCAGTCGCGAGCCAGCTGACTGCAATGTACACCGAAATGACGATGGCGCCGACCGAGTCGAGGTACCAGAGACTCGAGTGCCAGTGGGCGGCAAAGGCAGCGGCGACTGCGACCGTGTTGCTGAAGACGTCGTTGCGGTGGTCCTGCAGCACCAAGCAGCAAAGCACGGGGGTCAGGGTTGGTTGTGTCCAGAGACGCGGCTCGAAGCTGTTAGACGAGCGTCAAAGATTGAGTGGCAGCGGTCGGTACCTGTGCGAGGGCGTCGGCCGATGGCGAGTGCGACGCGATCTTGGCGCAGACGTACCACAGCGCCAGCTTGATGACGATGGCGACCAGCAGCACGGCCATCGTGAAGTTGGAGATCTCGAGCACGCGCTGGTGGCCGTTGAACCCCTTGACGAGCGCCTCCACCGACTGCTGAATCACTTCAATGGCTGCGAAGACCCAAACAATAAAATTAAATAAATAAATACATTCCACGGATGAAATTGCAGCTTGCTGCAGCTGCTCACCTGCCATGCCCATGAGCGTGGCCGAGATGATGACGGCAATGGGCTCGAGCCGCCGTCTGCCGGCCGGGTACTTGACGCTGGGCGTGTGCATCCGCTTGTCCGAGTACCAGAAAAGCGCCTGCGACGCCAGGTCCAGGATCGAGTCCACGAGCGACGACAGCACGGCCAGCGAGCCGCTCGTGAAGGCCGCGTACGTCTTGACGACGGCCAGCGCCTGCGTAGGTCAACAGGCGAGTGAGTAGCTGGTAGAGCCAAGTAGAACAGAAGCAAAGCCCAGGACGCACCACGTTGGCCGCGAGCGACGCGTTGATGGCGACCTGCACGCGCAGCGTCCAGTGCGAGGGCGACGCCAGGTGCTGCGCCTCCACGTCCGCCTCCTTCTTGAGCAGGAAGGCGTGCGACACCTGCGAGCGGCGGTAGCGCTCGTCCACTTTGGAGCCGCCGGGCGTCGTCGTCGCCACGGACAGCGACCCGTAGCCGCTGGGCGTGAGTTGCTGCTGCTGCCGCGGCGGTGATGGGGAAGCGAGCGGCGTGGATTCGGCCATTGGACAGAGGAAGCGGCTGGTCTGAGGACAATTCGCGAGTGGTCGGGCGGGCGTCGAAGCAGCGAGTTCCCGCTGAGGATAGTGAAAAAACTGACCACCTTGACTTCGACATCGGAACCGCTCTCAATTTGATACGATTGACCAGGGAGAAGTATGGAGACTTGACCGCTTTGAATACGTTACAATAAGTTTCAAAAACATATGAACGCTGTAAAGTTAGAACCGCTTTCACAGTGTTACTGTAGTCTATAGATTATGCAAGTATGTTTGACCGCGCTGAGAATGAGACGACTATTTTCTATACGACTGAACGGCCTGTTCGTCTCCAGTCAAACGTTGCAGCCCAAAGTCGAGCAGTTGAGACTAAGAGTTGTGTAGCCATGTTCGTGCTGACGCGCATCTCGGACGTGATCCCCGTGGCGCCGGAGCTGTTCGACGCCGACTACACGCAGGTGCTGGTGGAGGAGATCGACCGCAAGTACGCGAACAAGGTGATCGCGGACGTGGGGCTCTGCCTCACGCTCTACGACTTCGTGAGCATCGGCGACGCGTTCGTGCACCCGTCGGACGGCACGTCGCACTCGCAGGTCGAGTTCCGGCTCGTCGTGTTCCGCCCGTTCGTGGGGGAAGTGCTCAAGGGCCGCATCGTCAGCTGCACGGAGGAGCACATCCGCGTGTCCATGGACTTTGTGCAGGACATCATCATCCCGTCCTACGCGCTGCAGACGCCGTCCTACTTGTGAGTCGCTCAACTGTACTGCACTGGGGGCTGTACTGGCAGCTTACTCACCAGTTGTTGCTGTTATTGTTGTTGTTGCTGCTGCAGTGACACGGCGGAGAGGCTGTGGGTGTGGAAGTACTCGGAGGGACAAGGTGCGGAAGGACGGATGAAGACTCTGTGACCATGCAGACGACGAACTGATGTGATGTGTGTGACGACGTGTTTGCAGAGAAATTCTACATGGACCTGCACGAGGAGATCCGCTTCCGCGTGACCAACATCAACTTCACGCGGGTGACCAAGACGGCCAAGGGTACGGAAGGCTCTTTGAGCTGAGCGGAGCGGGGGTTTGAGGCGCTTAACGGTGCTGTTGTGTTGCGTGCGTGCTTCAGGCATCCAAGCCACGACGACGGAGGCCACGGACAAGGCGGAGAAGGAGGTCAGCGCGGGCGACATGCGGCAGTCGCTGGCTCGCCGGCGGTCGTCGAGCGTGGATCTGTCGGACAAAGACCCCACGCCGTCCGCCATACACATCCTGGTGAGTGCAGCCAGCAGATCTCTCTGTCGTCGTGGTGTATTACACTAATATCTGACCGCTGTGTTTGATGCGAAGGGAACGATCGACGAGGACGGCCTGGGCTTGTCGTCGTGGTGGACGAGTTAATTTACCAGCGGTTAGTAGAGACGAACGCCCTTAACAAAAACGCAGTTAGCCCTTTTCACACGTCGAGTGAGTAGTTTTTCGGTCGTCCGTTACAGCCCCAGCGGCCATCCATCGCCCAAGATCAGCTCGAGCATGTCGTCGGAAGCAGCCGCCGCCACGGCGCTCAAGTCTCGGGCCGAAGTGCAGCTCCTGAACGTCCTCAACCAGAAGAAAGCGCGCTCGGCGTCGTTCTACCTCAAGGAAGAGCAGCAGAAAGCACTGGCGGAGGATGAAGAGGACGAGAAGCTGGTGCAGACACGGAATCGCATCGCATTGGAGGCGATGCCTGCGTGCACGGAGCAGGCGCGACTGGTGTCGGAGGTCCGGCAGCTGGAGGACGACTACTTCATCGTAGGAGTCGAGGACAACCAGAGCGCACACCAGCCACAGGAAGGTCCGAGCCAGATCAAGCTCAACGAGGTTCATCGGCGCGATCGCCACATGGAGGCGCAGATGCAGTACGCGGACGAGGTGAAGGCGATCAGCGAGGACGTGGAAGTCGCGATCATCCGAGCAGCCGACGACGTGAAGGAGGTCCTGGCAGCTATCGATGACGGAATCCGAGAGGCCCAAGCTGCTCTAACGAGCAACGACTTGCTGCTGGCATCCGACAACGAGAACATCTTGACGATGTGGAGCGAGTTGGAGGCCGTTTGCCAGCGAAGAAGCGACGGGATCACGCGGTTCGCGGCCCGGCTGGATGAGATCGAGCAGACTCGAATCCATCGCGTGCGGGTCGGACTGCAGCGCTTGACGCATGTCCTGATGGAAACAGCACACGCGTTGCCGCCCGAAGTCGAGCGCATCATTGAAGCGGAGGCGTACGAGGTGAACACCGTCGTGATCTCCAATCGCAGAGTGTACGCAGACCTGGTGGCCAGGATGGGGACCGCAAATGTCGACGTGTTCCTGAGCGCCAGGCTTGCGTGGGAACAGGGTCAGATTCAGTGGCGTCACTTACGACACGATGATGCCGTCGCGAAGTTTCAAGCCACGCTCGACTCGCCTGTCTTCACCGACCCTGAGGAGAGGCGACACGTACTCCAGCAGATTCGTGTCTTTCAAGAGAAAACCCACCGCGAGCAGCGTCTTGAGGTTCTGAAGCGATTGGAGGAGGCTGGACCCGCTCTCAGCTCGGAGCTAGCGAATCGTATTCTGGAAGAGCTTCGTGCTACGCAGCAGCTCGAAGAAGATGCAAACCAGTCGTTCTTCTCCGACTTAAGGGGGCTGCACGAATCGAAAGGCGACGCTGCGAAAGCATTGCGCGAAGCTCTCCGACTGGAACTTCATGGGTTTGGGGCCATGGCGAAAGAAGGAGCGATCGAAGAGGCAAAGAAAACCCTCGTGACTTTGCTTAGCGATGACTCCATGGAGGATTTTTTCCGTGCAGCTGGAGGTTTGAAGACGGAGCTAGACACGCTCGCAAAGCAGTTGTGCGTCGCTGATCTCATTTACAACGCAAACTTGGAGCCGGTGGTGAGCTCGGTGGGAGTTCTCTTGAGTGCGTTACCGCTGGGAAGCGTGATGGAAAAGCAGGGTAAGGAGGCCGAGCAAAAAGCGGTACAAGCGACTCTCGAGAAGATTCGCAAGGCCAGCAAGGCCGAGATTGTGTCGCTGCTACCGTCTCTGCAGACACAAATATCGATGCTGATGAACCTTGAGGAAATGAGCGACAGTTTTAAAGGAGAACTTGAAGACATCATGACTCAGTTGGAGACGATTATCCAGGAGTCTGGGTCCCTTGCTCAATCTACTGAGGACTCGTCTTCATCTCCACTCAAACGCACAGGTAGTATGAGTCCGGTCAATTCGTCAGCTTCCAGCGACAAGTTTGCATCTCGCTCTCCTTCGCTGGTCGCCCCAATGAGCCCCAAAAGCATGAGGAAGAGCTCTGCGATGTTTGGTGCAGCGTCGACTACCACTAAAAGCAAGACAAGCGATGGACCGCAAACTATTGGCAGTGCTGTCGATCTCCAAGCGATTCGAAAGGTGCAACGCCGCCTTGGTACGCTGGTGTACGCTTCCGAGTTGGGTGCCCCCTGGCAGAAGCATCTGCACTTTATCGCAGACCAGCTCCTACTGCAGCAGCGTGCTAACTGCACCGTGGACGACGTGATCTCCCGCGAATGTGACAACCTCATCGAAACACGACAACAAGAAAGTCGTTTACTGGTGGAGGAAATGGGGAAGCGAATGGAACAACAGAGCGCGCTACTGCACGACCATGTCGAGAAGTTGGCCAAATTTTTCCTCCAGGTGGCGCTTTGCATGGAGGAAAGTGCCGACAAGGTCGAGTACGTGAATTTGAGCGTGATGGATCTGCTTGACACTCTCAAGGAGAACGACGAAGAAACTTTAGCAGATCTGGAGACAAAGTTTACGCAGAGCTGCGCGCGACTTCGCCACTCTCCCAATGACAACGTCCTGCGCGATGAATTCCAGCGATCGTCAGATCTCCTTGTGCTCATTGAAGGAGAGTATCGGACATATGACAAACGAGTGTCTTTGGCGGCAGACAACAACGTCGTGGCAATTGGCAAACAAAGGTTACTGTATCTTCAACGTCTCTGCGACTTCTTTGGACTGAAGCAGCTTCATCACCCTGAAAGTGCTGATGTATTTAACTTGGACCACTTCCTCAGTGCGCAACACATCGAAGAAGTACTAAACCCAGTCGCTCAAACAATGGCGAATGACTCGACAGCTGCAAATTCCAAGGTTGTATCTGCTGAACCGGAGTTTCGTCCATCAGAAGAGGACATTTTCCGAGCAGGATCAGGCTTGGAGCTGATAGTTGTTCTCTCCCCTGCGACCCTTGCGCATGGCATCCTGGCTCAGAGTGAGGACGAAAGTGACGATCAGGAACCCGCTGAAGTATCGAGCAATGAACCAAAGGAACCACAGGAAGACCAGCCGAGCCGTCCGAACGATGGAAGTGACACCACTGAAGCTGAGCCAGATACTTCACGTTCGTTGCAGCAAGCCGTTCTGGAGAAGGTTCAGACGGAGTTCCTAGTACTGAGTGTCACGAGCGACACTGTCGAGGGTATGCTCGCCACCTTCCGAGACTCGATTTTGTCAAAGTACGATTCAGACGCCGCCGCAACTTCGACGCAGACGGAAGACACGCGAGATGAGCGTCATGCAAGCTCCTCGATGCTTCTGGAGGAGAGACTGCGCGTTCACTGGCCTCGTAAAGGGCGGCTGGACGTGCAGTTTTACCAGCCTCGGATGGGCGAGCTCTTGAGCCACCAGCAGCGACAAGAACGTCACTTGAGGGGGCTATGGACGAAGGTGGAAGAGCAGCAAGCATCGTTCGCCAAAAGAGCTGAGGAGGCTCTTGTCCATATTGAACAAGCTCGAATGGCGCAGATTAGCTTTCAAGCGCAGCTCCCGCTCCAGCTCAGTCTGGCTGCACTTCAGGGCCTTGAAGTAAAGGCGAAAAAACATCTCGGCGTCTTCAAAAGCGAGACGATGGAGAAACTGGTTACACTCCGTACGATGACAGACAGTGATCTCAACAGTTTGTTGTCCTCGTGCCAAGATTACGTCCGTGCCTGCTCTTCGCAGCTATTCCCCGACTTGACGAGCTGTGAGATCATCAGTGGATGCGACTACCACCCAGAGGAGATCACCGCAATCAAGGAGAAACTATTCGCAATTGAAGCGCAAGCTCGTGATCGGATCTCCGAGCGAGAGAAGCAAATTATTGGGATCGGTAACAGCCAAGGTCTGGTGCTGGAAATGTGGCAAACATTCAAAACAAGGTATCAAGCTTGCGTGCAAAGCTTGGCTATGAAAGAGGGTCTTGGTCAAAAGTTTGGACTTCCTCGTCGAGCAGCCCAAGAGCGCTACCGGTCTGAAATGACGCGGTGTGAAGCGCGTTCTGCATCGATTAATGCGTTGTTAGCCTCTCTTCAAGCAATAGCCGACGGAGAGAAAAATTGCAGTCGATCAGAGTTGGTACACGATGGACAGGAGCTGACGGGAATCGTACTACCCACGCTGATGCAGCTTCGAGCCAAGATCTATCACCGTGGGATGTACTTTAAGTTCTTAAGGAGTCCGAGCCAGCTCGAGTTGAAGCCGATCGAGTTCAACCCTGTTGTAGGACAGAATGACGAGGGAGGCCAGAGCGTGATACGCGATCTTGAAGTCGTTGACGAGGAAGATCAGACGCTTGCCATTCCCTTCCTCGAGTTTGCCGATCAAGTGAGTATCAAGTGCCAAGAGGAAACAAAGGCGCTCTACCAGCAAGAAGGGAAAACCGAGGAGCTTCCGCCATCCGGCGTGCCTGTCGCTTTGGAGGAATATCTGGCTAACCAACTGGAGAAAGCGCGGTTGTTTGTGATTCAACAAGAAGGGTCGTATCGCGAGCAAGTGAGTGCTTTTGCGCATTTGTTGACGCTTGTTCCAGGGACCGTGGTGACGAATTTTATGGAGCATGCAAAACAACAAATGCGGCTGAGGATTTTAGATATAACCTCAGCGTTTGACGCTCAGTATCAGTCGTGGATGAACGTAAAAACTCAGCATACAGTCGAGCTGCGGCCTCATCTCTGTAGCCCGAACAATGCTCATCTCTTGCAAGAACTCGAAGAACGCGAACAAGCACGGTCAACATCAACTCAAGTTGCGTTGCTCGACCATCGGATCCAGTTCTTGGCCGGACAGATCCAATTTTCCATGGCGTTTGAAGCTCGACTCGTTGGCCTCTGTCAGTGTCTCATGTTGCTGCTGGATTCGTCGGTGCTGTCACTAGATGATCTCAAGCCGTTTTCGGGCGAGGAACTGCCAAAGACCAAGCGCAAGTCGCTGAAGCGGCTACGCAAAATGGCCAGAGTGAACGAGGTGGGAGACCCTCGTGAAGTCAAAAGAACAGCTGCAGAGCTACAGAAATTGACGCAAAGTGGAGAAGCCCCTCGGTTCCCGGTGCGCGCTTGGTCCGGTATTCCTTCCTTCGGGTTGCAGTCACTTTGGGAAGAGGTGAAGGATGAGATTCTTGCGAAGGATGCAGGCCTCGCATCTGCATCAATCGTGAAAGCCCAGTCTTCCATCCAAGATTTGGCGTGCGTCTCTCTAGCGTCCAATGATGGCACATGCACGACTCTCCTCACACCAGCGCACAGGGCGCTCATCAGAGCTCGGGACACGGCTTATGCTGACTATGTGAAGTTTTGCCGCGAAATCACTCGACAGAGTCTGGATGGTCTGTATGAACGACTTGAAGACGAAGTCAAGCGGACACTAAGCTGGGAGAAAGGGATAGAAAACATGAAACAGCAACAGTTGCGATAACCACCTTAACTTGAAGCCTAAAGCAACCCTAAGTATTATGACAGCAGCGCTCGAAGTCTCTGTCGAGCTCTCTTCGCACACGAGGTCTCTCAGCTAGCAATGACAAAAATAAAAACACGCTTGTGAGCAAAATTGAACTCAGAAGAACAATTATCCACTTCCCAAAACAGAATCTAATATCGGCGGCGCAGGGGTGCGGATGGTATTCGCGTGCACAAAGGTGGGTTTCCGAGTGCAGTCGTACTTTGCAGGAAACGGATGATGGATCGAGTGCAGTGTACAGCCGCTGCGATGATAATACATGTACTGGGGGTTGTTAAAGTGCGCGTTTTACGGTAGAATGGAAAGTGAGATTCAGTCTTAGTGGTAGCCTATCCTTAGCTTATCCTTACTTACCTCGTCATGCATGGTCACAGCTGAGCGGCGGATCCTGGCGCCAGAGCGCCCCATCCCTCACGACCCTGACGCCAGATCGGAGGGAATTCAACACTCCTCCACGCCGGCAGCGGCGACTTCCCTCTCGTCTCAGTGGAGACCCACGATGACCCGCCAGCCTTGGCGCCTCCAAGGCCTTGGTGAGGACGTCTGCTGGCATCTTCTCGCTCTCAAGGTACTCGGCCTTGAGCACCCCGCGCTTCGCAAGCGCGCCCACGAACTTGATGCGCACATCAATGTGCTTCGCCTTGCTCGACGAGCCTTCACCGTCGAGCTGCTTGAGCGCCGCTTGGTTGTCGACGCGCAGCGACATCGGGCTGGCATGCGCGATGCCCAGCTCGCCGAGCAATTCGCGCACGCCCAGCAATTCCGTTGCCATAACCGAGGCAGCAGTGTACTCAGCCTCCATGGTGGAGAGGCTGACACCGGTCTGCTTCTTGCAGATCCACGACACGGGCATCCCGTCAACCGTGAGCATGCCGCCGGTCACGGACTTCCTGTCCGCCTTGTCGGCAGCGAAGTCCGCATCGCTGTACGTGATGACCTTCAGAGGCTCCTTCAAAGCCCCCTGGCCCTTCATGCTTAGCCGCAGGCTCTTGGTCCCCGCCAGGTAGCGCGCGATGCCCTTGCCGAGCTTCCAGTCGGACATCGTGGGGCTGTGGGTGCGTCGCGACGCTTTGTGCACCGCGTACGCGATGTCAGGGCGCGTGCAACGCGCCACCCACATTAGGCTCCCCACGAGCGACTGGAACTTGCGCGCTGTCACCACGCCGTCTCCTCCAGACGTGGGCAGAAGCTCGTCCGATGTCTCGTCGATCTCGTTCGACTCGGCGCCGATCGGGGTGCGCACGCTGTGCACTGACGCCATCCCGTGCTCGCGCAGCATCTCCTCAATGGCCAGTTCCTGGTCGAGGTCGTAGCCTTCGTCCTCGTCGTACGAGACCCTCATGCCGAGGAACTTGCTGGCGGGGCCGAGGTCCTTGATGGAGAGCTCGGTCAGCTCACCGATGAACGCGTCGACGGCTTGCTGCTCCATTCCCGTGACCAGCAGGTCGTCGACGTACACGCCGACAACCACCAGGACGCCTTCTCGGCGCCTGTAGTACACGCACATGTCCGTCAGACTCTGGGCGAAGCCCAACTTGATGAGAGTCTTGTGCAAGAGTTGGTTCCAGAGGTGGCCGGCCTGCTTGAGGCCGTACAGAGCCTTCAACAACTCCAACACCAACTCGGAGTCGTTCGCGACGCCCAGGCGCTTGCGCACGTCCTCCGGAATCACCATCCCGCGCGGCAGGCGCAGGAAGATGTCCAGCTCGGCCTCCTTGTCGGCCTTGACGTACGCGTTGGGCACGTCGCCGTGCTTCGCGGGGACACGCCACTTCCTGTCGAGCACGAAGATCAGCTTCACGCTGCTCATCTCGATCACAGCGGAGAACGTCACGCTGTAGTCGACCCCGAACTCCTGCTCGTTGCCGTAGGCGACGAGTCGCGCCTTCAGTCGCTCGATGGCGCCCTCCGCGTCCATCTTGGTCTTGTAGACCCACTTGGTGTGGAGCGCGTGGGCGCCCTTGGGCTTGCGCACGACCCGCCACACCCCGTTCTCCTCCAGAGCTCGCAGCTCCTCGGCCATCGCAGCAAGCCACTTGTCCTTGAGCTTGCTGCGCATGGCCTCCTGGTACGACTTCGGGTCGTGCTCGGTGACGCTGTTCACGATGTCGCGCGCCGCCTCCTGCGACTGCGCGGTCTCGTTCGTCACGCCGCTGGCGTTCTTAGCCACGGCGCGCGTCACGTGGCGCTCGCGCGCCCACGGCTTCTTCTTCTTGGACGCACGCTTCTTCTTGCTGCGCGCGCTCGTGGTCTCAGCCACCGACGCTTGAACCTCGCTCACCGGCGCCTCGTCGCCCTCGAGCGTCTCGTCGCCTTGCAGGTAGAGCCTCTGAACCTGCAGGTTCTGCTCTTTATCGAGCGTCTCGATATTTTTGACGTGCTGCGTGGTCACCACCACCCTGTCCTTGGGTAAGTACACTCGGTACCCCTTCGTCTCCTCACCCACGCCCACGATCATGGCCGTCTGCGCGCGCTGCGCAAAGTTCTTCTTGCGCGGGTCGCGGTACACGGTGCACGGCGATCCGAACACCACGATCTCGCCGAGCGGCGGAGACTTGCCCGTCAGCACCTTCAACGGCGACGCACGCCCTGGGTTGGAGTTGGTCGGGGCGCGGTTCAGAATGTACGCAGCGGACTGAATCGCGTCACTCCAGAACCTGAGCGGGAGCCCGCACGCGAAGATCATGCACCGCGCCATGTTCATGATGGTGCGGTGCATGCGCTCGGCCTTGCCGTTGCTGGACTGGTTCCGCGCCTCGCTGCGCTGCCTGGCCACGCCCGTGCGCTTGCAAAACAAGTCCACGTTCTCGTACTCTCCTCCGGAGTCGGTGCGCAGAACGTGGATCTTGCAGTCGAACTCCTTCTCGAAGTAGACTAGGAAGTGCTCGAAGAGCTTCGCCGCCGCGTCCTTGGTGCGCGCCAGGAACACGCGGCAGTAGTTGGACTTGAAGTCCACAAAGTTGATCATGTACCTGTCCCCCAGGCGGTCCTTGGGGGTCATCGGCCCCTTCAAGTCAGAACATATCACCCCACCCACCCTGTCGATGGGTGAGTGGGCGCCGGTGTCATTCTTGGACCGCCGGTTCTTCGTCTGCTTGCCCTCGGCGCACGTGAGGCAATTGACCCGCTTGTGGTCGGTCAAGTAGACCCCGGAGCTCGGCTCCTTAGCCAGTCGCTCCACCGAGTCATAGTTCAGATGCGCAAGGCGCTTGTGAAACTCCAGCAACGTGCCCTTCTGCACGTCGCCCGATACCTCCACAGGGTCCGTGAGCTCCTGGCTCAGCGCGGACATGATCACGTCCGAGGGCAACTCATGCCTCGGCTCCACAGCGGCGCGCACAACCAACACGTTGCGCCGCATCTCGACGTCGAACGCCACGCGTCCACCGCCCTTGGCCGCAACGACGCGTCGTCCGGCTTGCTGTCTCAGCTCGAAGCCACGCTTGTCAAGCTGCCCGTAGGAGATGAGATTGTGGACCACGTCCGGCGCGAAGTACACATTGGTGAGCCCCACCACCTGCTCCTTGCCACACGCCGTGACGCTCAGCAGCACCTTGCCGCGCTTGGTGATGCGCAGCGACTCGCCGTTGGGCTGCACGCACTCGTCGCTGCAGTCATCGACCTCCGCGAGGAGCGACTCGTCGTTCACGAGGTGGCGGCTGGACCCGCTGTCCAGGATCCAGACGCCGTCGAACTCGCCGGACTTCTCGCCGACGGCCAGCGTGATATCCGCTCGCTGCTTGCGGTCCGGGCATGTACTCTCAGGTGGTCCACACGGCCGCACTCATGGCAGCTCCGCGTCTCCTTGCGCTGGTAGCCGCTCTCTCGCACTGCGTTGACCGTCTCGCGCCCGAGCGACTTCTGCTTGGTCGACTCGGTCTCCCAAGACTGCGCGAAGTGCGCGAGCTCCTCGGCGTGCTGCAGGTAGTCGGTCCGCGACTGATCCACCTTAGCCATCAGCACCGTGCGCAGCTGCGGGGAGGCGTACTGAACAATGTTGTTCAGCACCAAGTAGTCGGCGCTGCTCCCCGTGGCCTCGGAGATGGCCACGAGGTACATGTAGTGCTCGGGCCACGATCTCTTGGCGTCCTTCGGCGCCGTGAACAACTTCATGGCCTGGGCGGGCGTGATGTTGGTCTTGAACGCGTCCAGCATTCGCTCCATGACGTACTGCAAGGTGGGCAACTGGTTCCACTAGGTGTCCACCTGCTTGTTGTAGTACCGCTCGGCCGTACCCGACAGGTAGTGGCCGAGCAGGTCCACCTTCACGTCCTCGGACCATGGGAAGCCGCACGCCGACTGCCCGAGCGCCACTTGCCGCTCGAACCTCCTGCCCCAGTCCAAGAAACCGGAGCCCAGCCCGACGTACAACTCCTTGCCGTCGAACGGGCGGATCGCCAGCTTCTTCTGGCGAGCGTCCGGGTATCGAAGCGCCCCGCCCTGGTTCTGCTGCAGGTACTGGTGCTGCGTGGGGACGACTGGCGGCTGAGCTTCCGGCTGCCGAGGTGCTGGCGGCTGCGCTCCTTGTCCAGCTTGGGCGGCGTGCTCCGCCGCGTAGAGCCTCTGCAGCTCCGACATGCCGTAGCCCGGCTCATGGGACCCGACGTCCGCATGGCGCAGCCCGAAGTACTGCGGGGGCGCTGTCGGTCTGCGCGGGGTCTGCGTGTGCGGCGTGCCGCTCGAGCTGTCGATGTGCATCCTGGACCCGCGGCCCAGGGCCGACGCGAACAGGTTCGTGTCCATCAGGGCCTTCGCGTCCTTCTTCGGCGGCTCCAGGCGCTGCTCGAGCTTGGTCTGGGACTCCTCCGCTTGTCCAGCCGACCGGCGACGCCGCGAAGCAGCGCCAGCAGCTCCGACGCTTCGCCCCCCTCCGCGGTCGCCGACGCGACGTTCCCGGTGTTGCCGTCGCCCCTTGCGCGGGCGACGGCGGTGCTCTCCACTCCGGAGCCGGTCCTTGCGCGACCTGGCTCCGCTTGCATCTGGGCTCAAAACCTGTTGAAGTGCGCGTTTTACGGTAGAATGGAAAGTGAGATTCAGTCTTAGTGGTAGCCTATCCTTAGCTTATCCTTACTTACCTCGTCATGCATGGTCACAGCTGAGCGGCGGATCCTGGCGCCAGAGCGCCCCATCCCTCACGATCCTGACGCCAGATCGGAGGGAATTCAACAGGGGTTGCACCCCCAGACCCCCGCTTAAGAAAAACTAACTACTGGACAGGGCAACGGGTCCGTTCGCTGGTGAGCTCGTCGCTGGGCCCGCCTTCGCAAATACCGAGCGGCCCTGCTTCGCGGGCACCCCGCTCGGGTTTGATATGGCTACGCTCCTCACACCCGCTCACTACCGATTACATGTTCATAAACTGGATGCACTCTATCGATTATCCGTTTTGGGTCAAAAGCACGCTAAGTTCCACCGTTTGTGCAGAAAACTGCAATGCACTCGAAGTCCTGAGATTTGCACGCGAATACCATCTCATTCCGCGGCGCAGCACGCGTGCTGGAGCAGGGAATCACAGAGATGCTGGCAATCACGCAAGCACGGTTTACTTGCGCATCGCAACCTTGGATAAAAAACTCCAAGCTCATGTGCAAGCTGATGAAGTAAAGTCCGACCGCCTGAGTGAGGAAGTGGCGAGCTTGATGAACAAATTACACAAGGTCTTCTCGATACAATGGGGAAATCCCACAGGAACAGCGCATAAGGCAGCTAAACTGATGAGCACAATCCAACAGAACAAAATCTTCGACATTCAAGGAAACGAGCCCAAGTACCCATGTACGGAAGATCATCATGAAATCACCAGAAAAACTAGTATCACCTCCCAGACAGACGAATGACATAGTGTCACGTCTTATTGTAGGATAAGTGTTATTCTGCCGGACACCCGACCCCTATCATTAGTTCGTGAATGAGCTGTAGCCAATCAGCGATTTTATTTATACCGTTCGACTGTCAATTGCCTAATTTTAACCAATCAACTCTCATTAGGGGTAGGTTTATTCCGTCCCAACTTACCGTATTCCTTATGTGCTTACTGACAGCCAAATTTACGATTTGAACTCGGTACATTCCACTCCAAAAACGTGACCTGTAGGAGCATAGATGATATTCCACTCGATGAACACCCGCTGATTGGAGGAATTGTAAAATAATGTCTATTTTATGTATCTAGACGTGTCCCTGGCACTTTTCAGTTAGCACATAAAGTGCTTCGACATTCTTTTCTAAGGATTTTGATTGGCCGGTGAGGTTGTCAGGAATGACTGAACGTCAGTAAGCACATACTTCTCTGTCCGGCTAATTTATACGAATTTGGTTTTTTTGTAGTCCACACAAAATGTTACATGCTTTTCATTGGCTGAAAATATTCTGCTCTAAATGGCTGGCAGGAGGCAGCAATTCGCGGCGCTCGGGCTATGGCAGACCATTCATTGGCCTGTACCTCGCCGGCCTCAGCGAGAACGACCGGCTCCCTCGCGGCAGCAAGAAGCTCGCCATGCAGACGTCCAAGGTCTGCCGAAGCTCTGTCGCCAGCATCTGGAGAGTGCGACTGGCATCTAGACTAGCTAGGCGGCCGTACTCTCAGCGAGAGCGACATTTCACAGTCGACGCGCTGGGGCAAATCATTGCCGCCGTCCCTCGTTGCAAACGGCAGACCATCCGAGCTCTCGCTGAGACCACCCAGATCCCCCGATCTACGCTGCACGACTATCTGAAGGCAAAGGCATTCCGACGTGCAATATACCGCGTTGAGCCGACGCTCACGCCCGACCACAAGAGCAGGAGGCGCTAAACCCGTTCAGCACCTTGTATTTGGTAATTTTAGATCAGACGTAAAACGTAGCCTAAGATGTAGCCTAAAATTGTACTATCTCGTGATTGGATAAAACAATGAAGGGGTAGGTTGAAACCAATATCAGCCAGCGTAACATCGAGTAAAACCTCGTTTTTCAATCAGCAATTACACAGTATGTAGGTGCGTTGTACAGACACAGCAAGTGGTAGGCAGGTGCACATATCGCTGACGAATGCGTAGTATTTTTTTGATATAATATCGCTATCTCGAAGCAAAGTTACGAAAAAAAGGCTTTCACGCATTGAAAATCAGAAGATTATTGCAAAGTTATTTACGCACTGAATTCAGTTAACGAGCAGCAAAAAATACGTGGAGATTCGCCTTGATCTGCTCTTTTATTTAAGCACCTATGTGACCGACGACTACAAAAAATGACAAACTAATCGAGGTAGGGGCGATATTCGTATAAATTCGCCGGACAGAGAAGTAAGGAATACGGTATCTCCGGAATCGTCCGGATTTTGGTTGTCTTACACTGTAATTGAGTACCGTAATCCTTATGTACTTACTGACAGCCAAATTCATGATTTGAAGTGGGTCTATCCATGTCCATAAAAGTTACCTGCATAGAGAATATATGTGACGTGTGCAAAACTATATAAGTGACGTGAATGTATTATTAAAGTGAAATATCTACATCATCAGTGTCAGCTTCTGTGTCGGAGAAACTGAGCTCGTCGTCCGATGAAACATCACTAACAAAGCTGTCTATCAATCGTAGCTCATGCTCAGTAATAGCGTCGATTTCTAAGACGGTGTCGACGTAGAAACCCTTTCCGCCAGTGCCATGAGCCCTCAAATGCTTCAATACCTAAGTCCTCTGCGACCTCAGCCGCTTTCAGACGCAGCATCGTGGCACTGACAGGAACGCCATGTAACGGGCTGGTTACGGTTACGTAAGTAGGTAGACAGAGTTACATAAGTAGGTAGGAGCCACATAGCTACATACACAAAAATAGGTACAGGCACACGGCTAGCGTGTGCACTGTTGTCATTACCTGATTGGATGGAAGTGGGGAGCCAGACCCATTTCAGCCAATCAGGCATCGACCTAGATTTGAGTGGTTCACAAAGAGAACGGGAGCCCCCGCTCCCGTTCCATAAATAAACAGAGTTAAATTTGCCCCAAACCTGACACTTGGTTCTACTATTGCGAGCTTCCTCTTGCATCTATAGTGTACGCTAGTGACGGTACTTCTTACCCCGTTACACCTGGTAGCACTTCGTAGTCCTTCCAATGACCAAGTTCGAGATGAGTGAAGGCACGCCGTCGGTGGCTCCAGCAATGACCCTGGAGCACACGGCGTTTCCCCACCTCACCACTGTTGAGTGGCAAGCGCTACACCGCCTCGCGGCGGTGTCCGGAGAGTTCGTCGTCACGTCGCTGCTGAGCTCAGCGACCCCCGACCAACAGCGCCAAGCCATCCAAGAATTCATGGAGCGCGAGCTCGCCGAAGCGAAGCGGCGAGTACCAACTCCCTCGCACTCCTCACGGAACGACGCCGTGAAGATGGAAACGTCGACCTACTCCGGCGCCGGGCAAGACCGGCTCCCACTGAACCGTTGGTTCCGCGAGATCGACATCGCGATCGCTTCGAGGTTGATCGAAGCGCCGACGGCGAGAGTCAACTTCTTGTTGTCTCGCCTCGCCGGAAAGGCCAAGGAGTGGGCCCTTGGCAAGCTCGTCGTCGACCGAGATGCGTTTCCGACTCTGGAGAGTCTCCAGAGTGACCTCCGACTCGCGTTCGAGCCTCCGCAAGACGAGTCGCGCACGCGTGCGACGTTCTTCGCCCTTCAGTAGGGCAAGATGTCCATGCGCGACTACGTGCAGAAGACCCGACACCTGGTTTCGTGCATCGTCACGAACCCGATCGACGTTGCCTCTCAGGTGCACGTCTTCATCTTCGGGATGCGTGAGGGCATGACACGGTACTGCCTCACGCGAGCGGAGCCGTCGACACTCGAAGCTGCGTTCGCATTCGCGCTGCGCGAGGACTACACGGTCGCGTCCTCCTACGCGCGAGCGCTGACGCCGGACGCTCGGGCCTCCGCGCCCGAGCCCATGGAGATCGACGCCATCGAAGCCGAGTCGAGGTCGCGGTCGACCTCGACTGCACGTGGTCCAAGGTTCAACAACGACAACCGCCCGCGCGACGGTCGTCCACTGGTCTGCTACCGCTGTCGCAAGTCCGGTCATCGCGCAGCAGTGTGTCGCGCGCCAGCTCCAGTCCTGGCAAGCGCTGAAGTCGTCGGCGAGGCCGACGACACGTTCCCGACCGCTCTTCCAAAAAACGGTCGGGACCAGTAGGTGCGGGGCGCCCTACTGGCTGGAACGGAGGTCCGGGTCCCCCGGTGGCAACCCGACCTCCTAGCCCCCCGTGCTTTACGCACACTTCAATGCCACCACCACGAACGGCGACTCGAGATTGATCCTCATCAGTCTCCACGTCGCCGGCGCGGAGCGTCCGCTCCGCGCGTTGCTTGACTCCGGGGCCACGAACAACTTCATTTGTGACGACTGCCTCGCTCTCCTCCGGTCGCATGTGCGCGTGCGGGAGGGACCGGGCGAGATCGTCGTGAAGTTGGCTGACGGCAAACCCCACCGTGCTCCGCGGCGGGCTGTGTCGTTGGCGTACGCCTTCGACGGCTTCTCCACCAACGACGACTTCTTGGTGATCGAGCTGAACTACCCCTTCGACTGCATCTTGGGGATGCCGTGGCTCGCTCGCTACCAGCCGGAGATCGACTGGTTAGCCCGTTCAGTTCGCCGACGTGTCGGCTACGACGTCAGTGAGGTGTTTACTCACCTACTCGTCGCCCCGTCGCGTCACGTCGCAGCCGTGGATCGGACATCCACGACACAGCCCCCACCACGAGAGAGCGATGGCCCTCGCTGTGTGGAGTGCGCGGCCTCCGTCATTGGTCCAGTCAGCAACCCGCCCTCGCGAGCGCGCGAGGGCCTGAAGAGAAACACGGTCGAGCAGTGGCTCCCGTACGAAAACTACGCGGTCGAGCAGGGGCTCCCGCACGTGAAGAACGCGGTAGAGCAGAGGCTCCCGCCTGTGCTGAACGCGGTCGAGCAGAGGTTCCCGCATGTGAAGAATGCGGTAGAGCAGCGGCTCCCGCTCGAGAATGCGACGGTCGAGCAGCGGCTCCCGTTCGCTGATGATTCCGTCGCGTAGCAGGACCTGCGCGACACCGGCATGGTCGAGACCGAGCTCCCATGCCTAGAGGAGGGTGAAGTGTCATCCAGCGAATCCTCATCCAGCGAGACTTCGGCCTCGAGCAGTGGCTCGAGGCGACTGAGGAAGTCCAAGCACAACCGATCCGGACGCCGCCGTCTGCGCCGGAGGTCTACCGCGGTCGACCAGGCTCCGTCAAGCGAGATCCTCAACGTTGTCGAGTATTCGGAGGGCTCCCCGAATCAGGTTCGCACGATCGAGGTGGCGAATCCCCCCACCGACGCGGCGACCATCACGCGGCTTCCAGGCCTCTCCTGGAAGCATTTCCTGCGCGACCTGAAGGCCGGTGAGATCGAGCAAGTCTGTCTCCTCACCGGCTCCGACCAACCCGACGTGCTTGCCAACGCAGTCAGCGACGACACCTCGTCGTCGCGACCGAAGGCGGCTGAGCCGAAGACCGTTCGCGAGGCACGCTTCGCTGCGCAGTCTTGGCAGGCCCTCCAAGACTCGAACAACCCCGTCTACTTGCTCGCACGCGAGTTCGAGGACATCTTCCCCGAGAAGATTCCGGCGGAACTTCCTGCTGAGCGAGGCGTCCGGCACGAGATCGACCTCGTGCCAGGGGCGAAGTACTGCGTGACGCGGCAGTGGCCACTGCCGCGGGATCAGGTTCAAGCCATCGATGATTTCTTCGAAGGCCGTCGCAAGGCTGGCCACGTGCGAGAGAGTATCTCTCCGCACTCGAGTCCGACGTTCTGCGTGAAGAAGGCGACTGGCGGGTGGCGCATCGTCCACGCGTTCAACAAGTTGAATGATGCCACCATCCCCGCGCAGACGCCTATCCCCCGGAAGGACATGGTCCTCGACACCATGTCAGGCAGTGTCATCTACAGCGCGATCGATCTGACAGACGGCTTCTATCAGACCCTGATGAGAGAGAGCGATATTCCTCTCACGGCCGTCAGCACCCCCAGCGGCATGCTCTGGGAGTGGCTCATGATGCCGCAGGGTTTGAAGAACGCGCCGGCCACCTTCAACAGGATGGTTTCGCATGTGCTGCGTCCGCTCCGTGCTTTTGCACCGAGCTACTTCGACGACATCTTTGTGCACAGCCGCGCTGAGGACGGCCTCAGCGCCGTCGACGTACATCTCCGGCATCTGCGCAAGGTTTTCGAGAAGATGCGCGAGAACAAGTTGTATGCAAACCTCAAGAAATGTGTATTCTGTGCGCCGGAGATTCCAGTGTTAGGCTGCTACGTCAGCAAGAGCGGCGTGCGCGCCGATCCTGAGAAGATCTCGTCGATCTGTTCTTGGCCGACGCCCAAGAACCAGACGGAGCTGCGTCAATGGCTGGACCTCGCGAATTACCTTCACAAGTACACGAAGGATTACGCCGGCCTGATCCAGCCGATGTCTTCGCTGCTGAAGAAGGACGTGGCATGGAACTGGCGTCCTGAACACCAGGACGCATTCGACGCCGTGAAGAAGAGCCTCGCGTATGCGCCTGTCTTGATGCAGCCCGACACGTCAAGACCCTTCCACGTGGTGTGCGACGCGAGCGACTTCGCCATCGGTTGCCCTCATGCAGTTTGATGCTGAGGGCCGTGAGCGCGTCGTGAGTTATCAGTCACGACAGATGAAGCCGGCGGAGAAGAACTACCCTGTTCACGACAAGGAGCTCCTCGCGATGCGCTACGCTCTGATCAAATTCAGAGTGTACCTCCTCGGTGAGCAGACATTCGCAGTTTACACGGATCATGCTTCGCTACGGACGGCGATGAAGAGCCCGCATCTCTCTCAGCGCATGGCGCGATGGCTCTCGTTCTTTGCCGAGTACAACTTCGTCGTGCATTACAAGCCGGGCAAGAATAACATTCTTGCCGACGCGCTGTCCAGACGGCCCGATTACGATCCCCGGCGCTTGACGCGTCATCAGGATATCCCTGACGACGATGACGACGATGATGACTGCGCGACCTGCGTGACGCTGGGCATCAACGCCACAGTGTCAAGCCCCGTTCTGCCGCTGCGTCAGCAAATTGCTGACGCGTACGAAGAGGATGCCTTCTACGCTGCCATCATCCGGTATCTGCGTAATCCAACAGCAGACACGCTCGCCAAGTTGACGCGCCCAACGCGTGATGCGATCACGCGTTATGACCTCGACGGTGATCTTCTGACGTACGCCATCGACACATTCGACACGCAGCGTGTCGTCATCCCCGCGGATGACGACCTTCGTGCTCGTCTGGTGCACGAGTACCATGATGCACCCGCCGGTGGTCATCTCGGGCGCGAGAAGACGTTCGCGGCGCTCTCACGTAACTACTTCTGGCCTCGCATGTACAAGTGGATACGGAAATGGGTCCGTTCCTGCGAGATCTGCCAGCGTGTGAAGCCTGCAGTGTCCAAGCAGGCTCCGCTTCGTCCGCTTCCTATCGCCACGAGCGCGTGGCGATCTGTCAGCATGGACTTCATCTTCGGCCTTCCACGTGACGCCGAAGGCCGCACCGGTGTCCTCGTCTTTGTGGATCGCTTTAGCAAGATGGTCCATCTTGCTCCAGTCGCGGCCGAAGTGACAGCCGACGAGTCGGCCGAGTTGTTCCTCGACCTGGTGTTCCGCCACCACGGCCTGCCGGAGTCCATTGTCTCGGATCGTGACCCCCGTTTCACATCCGCGTTCTGGACGCGGCTGTTTGCGCTGCTGGACACCCGCTTGCTTATGTCCACGGCGGCCCATCCAGAGACGGATGGGCAAACGGAGCGTGTGAATCGCGTCCTCGAGGACGTATTGCGTAGCTACGCAACGTCTTTCGCCTCTTGGAGTTCCTTCCTGCCGATGGCCGAGTTTGCACTGAACAACTCGACCCACGCGTCGACAGGCCTGATGCCGCTCTTCGTAAACAACGCGCGACACCGCGCGTTCCGGCTCTACTGGCCGTCCGAAGTTCGAATGCAGCAGCGGTCTCTACTCTTGGTGGGGGAGGAGTGGCACCGACATCGAAGTCGGCGCAGGATTCGAGCGAACCCCCGCTGCCCCAGCCGGCCAAGTCCAACACTCGAGACGCCACAATCGAGGGCCACGCCCTTCATGGCGTGGCATACGAGGACGCCTTCGCCGTCGACGTGGCTTCACCCGCCACGTCCGCCGTGGCTAACTTCGCCCCGGCAGCAACTCCGACGCCCATCGACTCAGCAGCAGTGTCCGAGTTCCTACTGCATCGTCAAGCCGTCACACGGTTTGTGCGTGACGCGCTCCAAGCTGCTGTGGATCGACAGAAGGTGAATGCAGATCGACGGGGCCGGAAGAACATGTCGTCCTTCCGGCGAGGCGAGCGAGTACTTTTATCCACGGACGGCATCCGAGGCACGGCTGTGACGAACTTGGGTGCGGACAAACTCGCTCCACGCTTTATTGGACCGTTCAAGATTTTGAAGGTTATTGGTGATGCCTATACACTAGATATTCCTACTGCGATTCGACTGCACCCGACGTTTTACGTCGGGCGCCTCAAGCCCTACGTTCCTGCGACGATCCCTGCCCCGGAGGCCGAGCGTCCGCGGCCGGTGCGCAATCAGAACCGCCTTGCTGTCGACGCTGACGCCGAGTCGGCAAGGGCCCTCGCTCCTCACGCGAGGACGTCGCCGAGCGTGACACGAGCGACTCCAAGTGACGAAGCCACTTCGGCATCACGCGCCACACCTGCTCCGATCGAGTCGCAGCAGCCTTCGCAGCCGCAGTACGCTCGCGCGCAGACTCAGCGAGGTCCTGAGCCTCTATCGCACCGCTCCTCGCGTGATCCGCCCCCTGCTCGTTCGTCAGGCGCTCCGAGCGACGTGTCGATTCGGAGCAGCGAGACCCCTCGACAGTCGCCGAAACCGCTGAAACCGCCGAAACCGGCGACCCTTCAGAGTCGTGGCTCTGAAGCGACGCCTCGACCCTACGAGACGACCTTTCGTCGAGATGGTCCGCCCCCGCTTGTCGATGCGTCAGGCGCTCGGCGCTGGATTGCCGAGCGCATCGTGGATCATGAGACGCGCAGGACACGCGCAACGGGCACGGCGCCGACGTCCCGTCGGGCGCGTGCGACCGAAATGTTCTATCGGGTCCGCTGGCTTGGATTCCCGCCAGCGGAGGACACGTGGGAGCCTCGTAAGCGTCTGATGGAGGACATACCAGACGTCGTGAAGGAGTACGAGGCCACGCTCGCACTGATCTCCGACGACGACAGCTCGGAAGATGATCATGACCTCGTGAGCGCCATCGCTCACGAGTATTCGCGGTGTGAGTCCCCGGGCGACGACGACGCCATTGCGACCGGCATCAGTGACGAAGCTCCAGCGAACAGTCGCGAAGTGAACAGTCGCGATGCGAACAGTCGCGTCGCGTACAGCCGCGACCCCAGCGATGACGATCACGCCGCCAGAAGTGTCGACATGGAAATTTCAACAACCACGTCGTCGGCTACGAGCTCCAGGGCTCGTAGCGCCATGCTCCCTTCGGCCTGCACTTGCGTCGCGCGTGCGTGAAGACCTTGAGGACCCTTATGAAGCGCCCCGCTCGGCTGCACATTGCCGAGCGACCCCGACGGCGCCATGGATTGAAGATAGAGCGCGCAGCGCCTCCGCTGCGCGCGCCGGTCGGACAGTTCGTCTTTTCATTCACTTCCCGATGCGACAGCACTCACCGTGGGTGAGTGCAACTATGAGAGGGGGGTGATGTAACGGGCTGGTTACGGTTACGTAAGTAGGTAGACAGAGTTACATAAGTAGGTAGGAGCCACATAGCTACATACACAAAAGTAGGTACGGGCACACGGCTAGCGTGTGCACTGTTGTCATTACCTGATTGGATGGAAGTGGGGAGCCAGACCCATTTCAGCCAATCAGGCATCGACTTAGATTTGAGTGGTTCACAAAGAGAACGGGAGCCCCCGCTCCCGTTCCATAAATAAACAGAGTTAAATTTGCCCCAAACCTGACACTTGGTTCTACTATTGCGAGCTTCCTCTTGCATCTATAGTGTACGCTAGTGACGGTACTTCTTACCCCGTTACACGCCATCTTTACGCAGTAAATTTACCCACTGCACAATAGCAGCCTCCGCCTCGCGAGGGAGTATGGTCGCAACCCCGGGCTCCCTCACATACTTCATGACAGCAACAGTCGGAATATGGCAGCGCTCCGCATAGAGCGATACGTTGGACCGCCACTCGTAAAGTAGTTTGCGGCGCTGCTCCTTGGTGTCACCGCTGAGCTTTGGATAGAAATGACGCAGCGTCTCCTTCACATCTTTGCAGCTGACAAGGTGCTGAGCAACTTCTATCATAACTTGTGCTGATTCGAGAAACTGGAGCGGGTATGCTTGGCCTTCTTTCTACCGTCCCCGCTAATGCGAGGTCTGCCTTGGTGTTGCGGCATTGCCGCGAGTCGTAGAATAAATAAACTAAAGGAGAACTGAACCTGTCAGTAAGCACATAAATTGCGACCGCACGATTTTTAGAGCTATGCTATTGGTTGAACGACTTGTCGGTAATGACTGAACGTCAGGAAGCACATAAGGATTGCGGTATACAATATCCAAGTGGTAGGAGCTTTTACTTGATACCGCATCGCCCCTGTCCTAAGCGAAGTTTTGCCCTAAGCGAATTTTTATTATAGCCAATGAAAACGCTGTATTTGTATCACATGGCCGTGGTTAAATTTCCATGTTGGCCAGCTAATTACAGACTGCTGCCAGCCATTCGGTCTCAGTGTCAAAAGCGCGATGGGTAGACCACGCACCACAGGAACCGGCAAAAAGCCAAAGCGCTACACACGAATTGCAGTCGACTACACGCACAAGCGCCGCCTTCTCGAGTTCCTGGTTGCTGGCCATTCTGTAAACGAAGCTATTGCCCAATTCTATCCTAATTGCAGCGAAGCTGACACTGTGCGCAAGCAGAAGCAGATTTCTAAATGGAAAAAAGCAACAGGACCACATTATAGCAGTGTGTGATGAAGGAAAAGGTCACCTTCAGAATCTACGTTACAGCGGGCAGGCCACCGTTCTCTCTAGCGATGCTGAAGGTGATATTGTGCTGTGGATCAACTCTATGCGTAAGGATGGCTGTCCTGTTTCATCGCAGATGCTCAAGTACAAGGCGCTGGAAGTGGCCGCCGACGAAGGCCTCTCGCCGGAGACCTTCAAGGCGTCTCACTCATGGCGCCGTCGGTTCATGCGCAGACACAAGCTGTCCATTCGTGTACGGACTCGCCAGGGCCAGACCACGCCGGAGGACGCTGCACACGCGAAGGAGAAATTTAGCAGCGATGTACGAGCTGCTATCATTGAACACGGCATCAGCAACGTCTACAACGCTGACCAAACCGGTACGAACAACAACTACAAAGGCAGTCGCTTATCACCTACACTAATCAATGCGAGTTGTTTCTAGACGTCTTCTTTGAGTATCTACCTCGTAAGACTGTTACCACCAGAGGGGCTAAGACGGTCTGGGTCAAGTGTGACGGCAAGGATAAGGAGCGTGCTACGGTGATGCTGCTCGGCGACTGGCACGGAAACAAGTACGCACCGTTCGTCATCTTCAAGTGCGGCACGTCACGACGCAAGAACATCCAAGAGGAAAATGACGCTGTTCGCCACGGTTTTAGCGTTCGGCTGTGGAAAGAGGTGTTTGGGCTCCAAGCCCTGCACGGCTGTCGTATCTACGGCAACCTTACGGCATGGAGGAACTCCTACATCTCGCTTCAATTCCTACAATACCATTTCGGCTATCGCGAAAACATGGATGAGAAGCTGTTGCTTCTCTGGGATGATTTTTCGGGACATTGGACACCGGAGGTGCTGGACTATGCTGCGTCGATCAACGTCATACTGATGAAGGTTCCTCCACGCTACACATACGTGTGCCAACCCGCCGACGTGGCGTGGAACCAGCCATTTAAATGCCGCCTGCGTCAGCTCTGGCTTGACTGCCTCCGCGCTCAAATCGCTACTCATCATGCACGCGAGAAAGAGCGAGCTGAGAAGCGACGTCAGCTTGGTGAGGAAATTGCAGTCATCGCTAGAAATGAAATGCAAGAGGTTGCGAGGGTGGAGATTCGCCGCGTCCAAGAACAAGACCCAAGCTCGGCCTTCGAAATGGTGGCGCCAAAGCGTGTTGACATTGCGTCGTGGATCGCGGAAAGCTGGCACGACCTAAGCGCGACGACGATTGTGAGTGGGTTCGCAAAAGCAGATCTGCTTGGTGACACGCACAAGGTTGACACTCCAACTGAGTATCCCGGCATTGACAACATTACAGATCTTTTGAGCCAGTTAGAAGGCCTTGGTGCTGTAGGTAAGCAGGTTTGTACTGACGATGAATACGCCAGTAGCTCCGACGATGACTTTTTCTAGATGCACAGTACAATACATGACTTTTATTACAGTCAATTGCGAAGGTAACCAAGCGTGCTTGGACACGTAGCTCAATTGGCAAGAGCACCGCAATTTTATGCGGATGGACGCGGGTTCAATTCCCGCCATGTCCACGTGGAACTAGACATAACTGGAGCCCTCTAGAGCCCTCTAGAGCACTTCTAACTACCTTTTTGTATACTGCTTGTCGCGCGTGTCTCGATCGCTGCTCCGCGTGTCAGATTTGATCTATACTGTATCTAAGTAGTTTAGAGCTGTCGTCCCCATACCGGACAGATCTGTTGCGCTGTTTAGCCAACTACAATACGTCTAACTCTCTGTGCTACAAACCCGCTCTGCGGAGAATTAACATCCAAATGGGGTCACTGTATTCAACGCATTATGTGACCTTTGAAAATCTCACCTACTTACCAGCTCAGGATCACCTCCTGGTTAAAGACTGTCCCCGCTGCCGTACCCATACTCGGTCTCGCTGTCGAGGTCGCCGTAGTCAGGTTGGCCACGGTACTCCCACGCAGCCTGGCCTCCGTGTTCGACCAGCGCTTGGTTGCCTTGGTCGGCCGTATCCGAGTTGCCATTCTCGAGCGCCAGTTGGCCGCGACGGCCGCCGCGGAGAGTCATGGCGTGACCAGGAACACGAGCAGGGACCAAAGCTTGAGGCATCACTTCGCGAGCTGGGGGCTTCTCCTCGTCCTCGACGCCATCGACCTCGTCACCTGAGCTCTCGTCTTCTTCAATAGACAGTCTACCCATTAGATGCTGCTGCACGAACTCGAGAATTACGGCATGGCCTTCCTCTACGAGGCCGTACTCGCGCAACAGGTTGACCGATTCAACCTCGATTGAAAGAAGGTTAACCCAGCCACTTTTTGGGTTAATGTTGTCGCGGTGAGCATGGCAGCCACTGTCGAACTCGGCACGGACCCAGTTGTTGCAGACCCAGCATTTCCGAGTAGGTAGCTCGTTGACGCGTAGATGAACTGTAGCTTGCGGTAGCATAGCCGGGTCGACTTCAGGTTGATCACGTGTTGAGTTGGACCGGGAGCGAGACTGCGACGAGGAGTTGGAGCGCGAACGCGGCTTCGACTCTTCCGACGGCGAGTTGTTGGACGGGGTCTTCATCAGTAAGGGTGGTAACTGAGTAGGTTGGAGCAAAATGCAAAGTGATATTGAGTGGAGACCATGTTTAGCGCGATCGACATCGATGTTGATCTCGATCAGCGGAAGAGGGCGGACCGAGGATCAACCAATCAGAGCGCGGATAAGACCACACACCCGCATCGAATCCATAAATAACATCGAATTAATAACTTGTGCAGGTAATTTACCTCTGCGATATTATAACTGATTGTGAGAGGGATCCTAGCGCTTGATTGGCTATTGCAAAGAGAGGGAGAGACGCTAGGGGACGCCAATTAAACAGACAGGGACGCCGCGTCCTCTGTGACTTTCGATAACCAGATACTGTTTAACCTTCGCACATGTAATAACATCACAGAGGGGCGCGAGTGGCGCGTCTTTTAGCCCAATTGCAAATATGTTAAAAAAATACCTTGTTTGTTTGTTCAATCAATCAAAATTGTTGTTCTCTCTATAAATTATTATACTGTCCCTACTGTCCCTTTAATAAAAACAATATAATATATAAATACTAAAAGACTTCTACTTGCTTTATAGTTTTAGAAACAGAGGGACGGCAACGCGTCCCCATGCGTCCCTCTCATATATAACTATATAAAATATAAATACTAAAACACATCTACTTGCTCTACAATATAAGAAACAGAAAGACGCAACCAATACCAACGATATAAAAAAATGCCATCTTAAGAGATAAATATACTAAGATATAACAAGACGACATAACAAGAACGGTAACCAACCAACCAACAACGATGAACGCCGATCTACTACCCATCCTACCTACGGAGGAAGAAGCCAACATTAACTTCTTTCCGCACGAAGAAGCTAACTTCGTGAGTACAGAATTAGGGTTCTTTATGGAAGACGTCGAAGAAGAGGGCAATCATGTTATTCTGCCTAGCGAGGAAGATGCCAACTTTTACTCATTTCTACAAGAAGAAGACACCGATGAAGATGCGTATAGATTTCGTTGTAATGAGGATAATTTTGCGCGATACATGATCTATGATGACATTTTTAGAACCTATGGAGAAATGTACTTCTTAAATGATGAAAATGTATGGCGGGGTGTCTTTGGTTTCAGACCGCACTTTGCATACTCCAATAGAAAACTTATCAACGAGCAACTACATAAGCGACTATTCCGATCGCAAATCGCCGAAGAACTAATCGCAAACGTGATGCATCCTTGCCGCATCCAAAATCAAATGAATCAGTTCGATGATATCGAACAATTCTTCACAGCTATGGGATGCTAATTAGACGAACCATCAGCTATCTTTTTTTTGTCTAAATCAATTTCGGCAGATGCCTAAACATTTGATCGAACTGGGGAAGCTTGCCGTGCTGAAGGCAGTAAAGAAAGAATACAGAATAATCGCCACAGTGCCCGAATCGATGATCCTGCACTCGAATGCCATACTGCTTGTAATTGACAGGGATCACTCGCGGCTTTGGCAGCCCTAGCGGATCAAAATATACTTTATCTTTGTTACTAACAGCGACCCAATGCGTTCCTCCGATTTCTGGCGTACCCATATTTAAAATACAGTAATCGCGAGAGGTATCGAGATATTGTTTGAAATCAATTTGATCCACTTGAACTCCCATCGCCGATGCCAACCTCAACAGATCTTCATCAGAATCTCTTGGTGACTTAATTATTTTTGAAATCGACTGCATTTTATATTAAGATGAATATAAGCAATTTATAATCGAATATGTCTACTGCTGCAGATTTATCCGCGTTCGAACACTCTGTTGAACCCGCCACTGGGGAGGTTCTATTCTCGGGAAAGAAATGGACCTACATCCAAGACTCGAGCTCGACGTCCGGCCAATATAGCGGTCAAATTCAACTCAATTTGTCTTCGATCTCGTCTCAGGCATCGTTTGTTAATTGGCAAGAGGCTGTCATTCAGCTCCCCGTCAAACTCCAGATTGTTACCAACTCTGCCTTAGCCGCTAACTGGGGTACTGCCGCAGCTATTGATCAGCTCGTACCAAAGTCTGGATCATGGCAGTTCATTGACAGCGTATCTGTCGTCATCGATGGCGTCACCGTGCAGACGAATCAGATTCACGAAAATGTAAACGCTACGCTGAAGGCTCTAACTGAGTGGGATGCTCAGGATCTCGCTAAGCACGGATCGACAAGCAACTTTGCTCTTGATCGCTACGCTCCTCCTGGCCGCAACACTGCGCAGTCGCTCGAGAACGTAGCTACTTCGAACTTCATTCGTGGTAAAATCGCTAACGGAACGGGTGAAAACGTTGGTGAGTTTGGCCTCTCTGGCAGCTACGCTAATGAGGGTCTCCGTCAGCGATCGCTCTTCACCGGAGTTTCGACCAAGCAGGGAACGCTCGCTTATGATGTTATGGGTTCTACTGCCAACGTTAGTGCGATTGCTAAGCCGGTCGTATATGTTGCTGATCCGGCTAACGCGGCACCCGCGGGTACTCCACTGTACGTAGCGCATTTCCTAGCCAGTATCAGACTCGCGGACGTATGCGACTACTTCAAAAAGTGCCCTATGTCTAAGAATGCGAAGGGCTTTATCTATCTTAACTACAATGCATCAACTACGACTATTGTCACTGCTGGTACGGTGGGTGTTGTTGATCCCACCACGGTAGCAAGCGTTGCCACCGGAATGAGCTTTGGCAACACGCGCCCTGTCGTGTATAACACTAATCCAGCTAGTACTGGTACTTCGATCGCCAGCTACTCCGGTCTGTCAGTGCCCGCCTCTACCTCGCTCATGATCATCTCAGATATTGATGGTACGAGTGTTGCTGGCTCGGGTATCAGCCCCAGTCAGAAGTTCTGTCGCCTCCTCGTACCAACTTACATGCCAAATCCCACGGCTGACCATGCTCTAATTCAGAAGAAGTCGTTTCGGTATTTCGAACGCATGACGAACAAATTTACGATTGCTCCTAATCAATCGTTCAACTTCACCCTAACGAATGGCATCGCAAACCCTAAGAAGCTCTTCCTATGTCCAGTGATTACCAACCCCAGCTTACTGCTGAATGCGACAACTTCGGATGTTATCAACCCTTATCGATCGCCTCTAACCACTATTCCGGCTACAATGAGTGCTTTTGCGAGTCTAAAGCAACTTCAGGTCACCGTTGGCAACATCCCGATCTGGAACTCCCCTGTATCATTCGGGTACGATATGTACGTGCAGGAGATGCGCGATTCGGGCGTAGATGGAGGTCTCGATGATAAAACAAAATGCGGACTGTTGAACCAGCAGGATTGGGAATCTCTTTACAGATTTGTCCCTGTTGATATTGGTCGTCGTCTCCCTTCGGAAGATGGTGCCTCGAAGTCTATCATCGTTTCTGGAGTTAATAATACTCAGTATGCTCTCACGGTCTATTACCATATCTGGCGCGATGCTATTGCTACTGTGGATACTGCGATGGGCACTGTTAGCCAAGGCGCTACGCAAACTTAAATAAAAAATAATACTGTATTTCTAATCGTTAATATATGAAAAATGTCGTTAGCATCATATTTTAGCGATAACCAGACCAAGCAAAAAGCTTATGACCGATTTTACAATCAAATGGCGAGGAGTGACTTCGTTCAACGCCGAAAGCTCCGTGCCTTGATTGCTCAAGAAGCTGCTGATGAGGCTTTGACTGATAAGTTAGCTCAATTATACATGGGCTCAGTAAGCAAGGCCCCGGAGTATGACTACGATAAGGTGCTAAAGAAAGTCCAAGCTGCAAAGCCTGAGGTCGTTAAGGGACCGACTATTGAACTTCCGGCTCGCGGAGGATTCGCCGAAAATCTCAGAGCCAACGCGAGGGCTGCTCGAGACACCCCTGCTACTGAATCGGACCGCCGGAGCATGGAGTTCTTCAATGATCAGTTTAACAAGGATACCAGGGCTTTTCAGACAACCAGATTATTCAAAGCATCTTCTTACGGAGATGCGAAGAAGATGGCACAGCGAGAGGCTTTTAAGTATGTCGAAGACTACCAAAAGCGCGCACGTAGCGATAAGGTAAATGCTAATCGAGTTCTCTCGCCTGATCAGGAGGAGGCCGCTGCTAAAAAGGTCGCCAAGAAAATTCTCTCTGGTTTTAAGCGCGATCGTAAGGATTCAGTAGTCTCAGCGAAGCCAGATCCGAAGAGGCGGCTATTTGCTGATGATGCTGAAGATGCTGAAGATGTTCCTGACGACGATGTGGAAGAAAAAATGACTGAGGAGGAAATTCGCCGAGAGAAAGAACTGAAAAGTCAAAATCCTAATCTTCGAACTCTTTACCAAAACATAGCAAAGAACCAGTTTATCAATAAAGATAATTTTGATTCTTATGAATTCTTCAAGAAAATCAAACACGATTTCACAGCAAATGTCGATCTACGAAATGGACATGGTTATTTCAAGCGACACTTCCCGCAACCAAAACCGAACGTCTCTAATGATCGCAAAAACTTCGACAAATATAAAAAGAAGCTCAGTGAGGCCATCAATAAAGCATTTCCAATCTAGTTTAAAAAAACTTGTGGTTGTAGTAATTTAATCTATAAAAATGTGTATACTCTTTTTTTATCGGCGCGCAATATCAAGAACATTGTAAAGAGTAACAAGTCCGCTTAACGTCACCAATAAATATATTTCGCCTATTAGCAAAAAAAGGATCATCATTCGTTTGTCGCTGACCAAGCCGTGGCTATATTAACTTTGAGATCTTTCGTTCGAGGTCCTTGATTTGTTGCTGCTGTCGTAGCACAAGCTTATGAAGCAAGCATGTCATTTTACCATAATCCACCGAGTAGCTAATGTCTTTCATATCAGTTTCTGGGTCTTCAATTTCTAATCCATCGCTTTTATGAAACGTAATGCAATGCGGAAGACCTGCTCGCAAAAGTGATTGAGCTGAATAGCCTACTTGGAGAGAGGCACTATCAGGGTCTGTCTTATAGCGATAAAGCATCGGCTTAACTTTAAGCATCGAATCGGAAACGTCATCACTTAACTCAGTCCAATCTTTTTTTAGTCTTTCATCTGACCAAACATAGCAACCGGTGCTTGCTACAAGTGCTCCACTACATGTAATACCTACAGCTACGCTACTAAGTGGGCCAACCGTACTGACGAGTCCTCCCGAAACCTTGAAGTAAGCAACGCCTGAAGCACCACCATCGATCGTGACGGTGGCTGTCGTCGTTACGTGTAATCCATACAACGGAGCCGTAATAACAATGCCGACGCGTCCGGCTGATGTGATAGTCATTATCGTACTGTTATTAGTCATAAAGCGTAGATCGTTGTTCGACACGGTGCCCATGACGACCGAATTAGTAGACGTACTAGCAACGCCGTTGTTCATTTGAAAAGCAAATAATAATTCACTTGTAACATTGCCATTAGACAGACACAAAGGCATGTTCCAGCTACTAGTTCCATCGTTGAATGAGTTATTAGATTTGATGAACATATTGCCATTGCAAGTGAATCCTGCAGTGCCGTAGGTTGCATTAGTGTACGGAGTATCGGTATTGAAGAGGAGCTTGTCGATATTATCAGGAGCAGTTGCTCCACTTCCGCTAACAAGGTACAAACAGCCCTTTGGCGGATTAGCGGTTCCTCCTAACGTATTGATGCAAAAAGCATCGCACGATATCGCTAAGGTGTGGCAATACGGATAGCCGCTTTTGTAGTTTCTAGAGTTACCAAAATCTAGCATATGCTTGATTGTTTGCGATGACCACGTAGATACTGATGATTGCTTCCAATCGATCTGAAAAAGGCTTTGCGAAGTAGCGGATGCTCCAAGTTGCGATATTGAAGTCGCATTATCGCTTGCTACTAGATTCAATAGAGGATATACAACGTTAGATGATATCGTCGAGCAGGTAGATGCTAAAACTAATCCGCTTGTGTCTGAGACTCGGTATAGATTAATCGACTGAGTGTTCAGAGTTGATCCCCAGAATCGAACGTTATTGTTAGTCAGGGACTGAGATCCTGAGCTTCCTAGAGCTAATGTGATACCAGTCGAAGTTAGATTTCCAGAGCACAGGATCGACCCATAGACTTCGAGGGCACACGATGGGATCGTTTGGTTAATGCCGACCATGCCATTATTAGACACTGTGAGCGTGTTAGCAGAGTTATGGCCCAATGAAAGATAATTATTATTTGTGTTGCTGCTATCATAGTAATAATTGATCCGTGCATATTGATCAGCGACATAATTCCTCCCTAATATGAGATAGCATGCGGATGTGCTCGACAGTGAAGGCATGAGAATCTTACCAAGCGAACCATTGGTTCCTCCGACAGAAACGTTCATTGATGTTAATGTTCCTAATGAAGTAATATTCGGCTGAGCAGCAGTCTGTAGCGTGCCGGTTAGATTTGTTGCTGATAGTGAACCGATACCAGATATGTTGCTTGAACTATCGAGAACTAGAGCTTTAGATGGAGCTGCTGTGCCCTCTGTTATGCCAATAACATACGATGGCGGCGGCACTACAGCATTGCCTCCGACCGTTAGTGTGCCTACTATGCTTAACGATCCTCCGATGAAGCCACCCCCCAAATTAAGATACCGTTTATCGGCTAATTCGAGTGTCAGAGCATCTGTATTGGCACTAAAAAAGCTTGAATTGAAAATTGGCGTTTGAATTGATGGTGGTTGAGGCATCTTTTGACTTGGTTTATATAATAAGCAGACACAAAAACATGCCGATTCACAATTTTTATGAGTCCATCGATAAGAAAATCCTCAAAAAGTACCCAAAGAACGAGTTCTTCGATCTCCCATTTCGAGCGACCTTCTCGGCGCCTTCAGGGGCTGGAAAAAGCAATACAGTACTCAATCTGATCGCGCTGCTGTCTAAATGCTTTACTCGCATCGTGATCGTAACCAAAGAGATGGAACCACTTTACGAACATCTAAAAACGAAGATTCCCGGCGTAGAAATCCATGAAAACGGCAATATGCCCAATATTAATGAATATGATAAAGAAACATCTAAGCTAATGATTCTCGATGATCTCGTTCTAGAAAAAAAGGCAACGCAGGCTCAAATTGGTCAGCTATACATACGAGGACGGAAACTAGGTTGGTCGACAATCTATATCAGCCAGAGCTATTTTGGTATCTCTAAAATGATTCGAATTAACGCTCAAGAAGTTTTTCTCGGTCGCAATCTGACACAACGCGATCTTCAAATTATTTGTAGAGACTTTCCGTCTGATATGAACATAAATGAATTTATATCACTATACAAATCCATAACCAAAGAGCCGCTGAGTAGCGTCAGAATCGATATAATCAAGCGCAAGATTTATCAAAATCTTACCGAATACGTTTGCGATCTCTAAAAGACATAATCATCATTTTTTTTCGGTCTTACTAGCAATCTTACGCAGAGGTTTGGGTCAGTGATCTGCAGTGGAAGCATATCTTGACTATAAAAACTCACGAGCAGTTCGTTGGTCGTACCTTGCATCGGAGTGTACGTAATCCCTTGACCTTGTGATGTAGTTATGAGCCCACCAAAAGCAACACCCGCGCTTGTAAAGCTATGGAGTACCTGGTTATTATTTGCCAAGGGATTCATCAGGTTGGATACGCCTACGACGACCGATGCTACTGGATCGATTTGTGGCACCAAATTGCTTGAAACACTGTATAGGGTAGATTGCTGCGCGGAAGGATACGTACCCTGGCTTAGCCCGATAATAGAGCCGAATGAGTTTGATCCAGTATCGACGATTTGAAGCTGTGGGGTGTAGCCACTAGTGCTTACCGCCAAAGCTCCGCTTGCAGCCGTGTAACCAATTTGGGCCACGTACGGCGACATTGTGAACTGTAGAGCATATGCGGACGGATTCTCGGTGCAGCTAATAAAGTATTTGTATTGTCCGGTAGTGTTGTTGATGTAGTATAAATTGTTTTGGATTGACCAATATTGGAGATAGTTGTTGATATCGCTCGCTGAATACGTTCCGTCAGGAAGCGTAATAGTGAAAGTTTGCGTAGTTGCACCAGTTGGCCAGATGATCTTAAATTTATTGTTACCTCGCGTGGAGGTGATCGCTTTCCAGCTGTAGTACATGCTGATCGAACCCAGTCCGATCTCAAATTTACTGAGATCAATTGGTCTCGAGAAAGTGTACTTGTATTGGTGAGTACTCACCTGATTGTTAATATTGAGCATAATTGGAAACGACATCTTTATCGCGATTAATATATATTACCAAGCGATAAAAATGTATCGACGAAAACGTCTACGCAGATCACTTATGCCGAAATTGGCGACCGCGATGGAGATCGATGGTGAAGGTGCACATGAAATCTCCGGAACGGTTAAATCTTTAAAACCAGCTACTCGTGGGCCAGAACCTACCAATATTCAGACACTTACTGACCAATTAGAGAAACTCACAGTCAAATCAATTGTACAGGAGCACAAAAAAAAGAGGAAACCAAAATACATTGATACATCGTCGCTGTTGAAATTTACTCGCTCTCCTATTAAGGATTGAAATAGCGTCTGAATTGGGTGTAGAATTGGTGGCTGAATACTCCTTTGCCGTAGAGTTTATCTAAAATCTCCTTCATCTCTGTTTTGAGAGTTGGGTTATCGTTACCAATCTTGATAGCCGATTGAATCATGTTCAATCTATCTACATAATGACTAATGCTTAGATTATACTCTCTTTCAAACTCTCTTGATGGGATTTTGCATTTTTTATTGAGTATGCCATAAAATCGCGCTCACTCTCGGATAATTGGTTGAACAGTGTCTTATCAAAGCTTTTATCAAGCTCAATGATGCGCCAGAGCTCAACGAAAACATGCGAGACGAGCAGAGAGCGCACGGTTCGGGTTTTAGCATGTATTGACTTAATACAGGCATGTAGCCCATCGAAATACATGTGGAATGGGCCATTAGGTGATTTAAAACGTTTCGACATGGCTATATTACTCCCAATATAATGTGTAAATGAATAAATATTAAGAATTGGCGTAGAATACGCATTTGAATTAATTAATATTATTTGTTATCGCTGGAGCTAATATAAGATGTATAAAGCATTTAAGCTAGATTTATCGCCTGCGCAAGGCAGGAAGGTGCTTCAGGGCAAGACGATCCGTCTACGCTCGGATCAGCTCGGTACCGGCCATGAGCACATGCTCCATCCCGAAAACTATAAGAAACTAATCAGAGCTAAGAAATCAAACAAGGGAATTACACTCGCCATGGCTCATGGCGAAGTAGCAGCAACTTATCACTCGGGACTAACTGGATCTGGCTTTTGGGGAAATGTTTGGGGTGGAATAAAAAAAGGAGCTAAATTCTTGAAGGACTCGGGCATTCTCAGCAAACTACTTGATGCGGGCATTCCCGCTGCCGCAACTGCTCTTGGGGCTCCTGAGGCAGCTCCTATCGTCAGAGGCGGGATCAAGCAGCTAACGGGAGTTGGCATTGATGGTGGGATGTTGAGCGCAGCTGATATCAAACATGGAGCCCGAAGTGCATTCAACTATGCTAAAAAGAAGGGCATCGTTAGCGATATCATTGACCAAGGCGAGAAATATCTAATTACCAAGAGTGATCGTCCCGAACATCATGAAATGATTCGGGGTCTTCGACGTGGCATCCGTAAGAAATATGGCGTTGGCCTGGCTGGTGGGTCCTTCCGCCTCGGATAGGCGACAAAAAAAAACATGATAGTTGTTTATTCCTCATTGTCCGGGATTTGCCAGTTATAAAGCAGTCCCGTGCGATGTGAGTGGAGTAGTTGTCCATGGGCTCTATCACGAGCAGCTACTGTCATATTTTGGTACTTCGGATCGCGTTGCAATGCGATCTCGTAAGCATGGCGGAAGCTATTAACAGTTTGGCGCTTGCTGAGAACACCTTCGGATGCGCGAGAGAGAGCTTTACCAAACGATTCGCGGTTGATGGTTGATAGTTTGACATCCTTATCAGGAGACAATCGCCAGATGAATAGCTGCTTGGGTGCTGATCCATTCAGTCGCGTAAGCAAGTCAACCCAATATCTCAGATAGCGCTTAAGATCGGGAGAGTCAACTTCTACAATTTGAGCACCCATATGCTTGACATTTTTAAATTTGTTCATTGCGATACGAATGCGTCCGCCTCGAAGAAACTGAATCCAGTTTTGGTCGGCGCTTAAGCGATTGATCGCCGCACTCGTTATCTCGAGAGTTGACCAATCGGATCGGAGAGGCGGTTGAAGGATGTAGCATGCTAGCATGAGTAGTTTCTGGAAATCACGAGCGAACGATTTGATATTCTTACGATCCGATGGGATATCCCATTTTTCGTAATCGTCAGCACTGATTTTCTTTACATCCATCGGCAACCAATATTCAGTAAATAGCCTAATCACACCCTCATTGAGTTGCTTAGTCATGTCGTCAAGACTGACATACATCGCTAATTGATCCGGCGTTGCGTAGTTCTCAGCGGTTCGAGTCATGCTTTGATTGCGAGCCCGAGTCGCAGCTGCGCGGAATTGCTTCTTCGCGGTTGCGTCAACGTTCTTGCCCGCTTTACCGTCTACGAGCGACATGATATGAAAAAGCTTCGTTTTGCGAGCCTCAAGGCTTTCGGATTCATTAACATGCTTAATTACCTTACTATAACTGTTGAGAAAGCTTAGATCATCGACACCGTTGCCAATATCGCGATATAGCTTAAACAGATAGCTCGATCTCGCTCTAATAGTTGCATCCGATAGGGGCTTGCCCATGGTGAGCATCTTAATGAAGTCGTCGCGGGTTAGCATAGTTTTTTTTCACGGACAGATTTGGGGTCTTGTTATATTTATAACAAAGAAACCTCATTACCAAATTATTTTAAATTTATTATTAGCATAATATACATAATGGATTGCATTGAGTATGTCGATGACCTTGACGAAGCCGATGCAATCATGATAGATGAACAATATTATACCAAGACGCCATCAGAGTCTTCAGTCGAACTCGAGGATGCCGATTTAGCACTTCGACGATTGGGATGCTCAATGCTGTCAGCTCTAGATCATAGACCACAGCCGCGAGCTATACCAATCTGTCCCAAGTACTTCAAACGGATCCTTCGTAAGAAAAAAAAGAAGAAGACGACTTAATGTAATTCATTTTTTATATCATCTTGAGAGATAAATATTAAGGTATATAACAACAAAGTGTAACTACGATGGAATCTCAAGAGCCTACGAAGGAGAGCAGATATGCCCGCTATTACCGCAACAATAGTGACCGGTGCCAACGTATTCAACGTGAATACTATCAAAGGACACGGGAGGAACGTCTTGCGTATCAGAGAGAGTATTATTATCGTAAGAAAGCTGAGAAACTAGCTGCAAAACTAGCTACAGAAGCAGCTAAGTAAGCGCTGTTAGTTTTTTTTAGCTCAGCAACTCATCTAATGCATTTTTTAGTGCTGGAGTTTTTTCGATAACGAACTTGCTCCTTGATAACCACTCGAGGTAGCTACGGTCAATAGTAAGGATTTGCTGAATGGTACGGCCCTTATATCTTCCCCAGGTCATTAGGAAAGAGTCATCCATGTCTCCGAATTTGCTTTTCAGGAACTTATCAATCGGGGTATCCTCGCCTACTAAATGTTTTTGATTCATTAGCCATCGGCAGTAGCCTGGGTTTGCATCATATACGTCTTCAATGCTCCTATAGCGATACTTCCCGAATCGAAGGTGCAGTGGATTTATGGTCTGTTTATCATCATCATCGGATTCTTTACGAAACATGCCGCCGGAATGGTTTGACTCGGTAAAAATTGATGTCCACCCATGAGTATCTAGCTATCTATGTATATACCCCGATACTACTTCCAAAAAAATAAAATATTTAAAACGGGATACTTATAAATATGTTTGCAGAGCTGTTGCTAGTATATCTACATCGTAGCGTTTAATCCGGCGGCCGGCTGTTTTTGTAGTTGGTATATATGCTTGCATATCCTTGATAAAGGTTGGTTGAGTAATTGCCGATTTGATTTTCGCACGGGTAACGAAAACTAAATATCGATCCCATAGTTGGGCTGGTGAGGGCCTTTGCTCGCCCCATAATTTATCTTTATCAACGTCTGACATCAATTCCAATTGAGCATCACTGTATTCTATACCATCGGTGTCGGTAGTTCGCGTCCTGAGTCTATCCAACTCGTCGAGGAGAAACTTGACGATAGATGATGCTTGGACACGTTTTAATGTCTGTTTATATTCGGTCCGAGGGCAGTCCTGTGCAGTCCAATCCTTAATGTCTACGTGACGCACCAACCAATGGAAGATATGTTTCCCGGCTTCTTCGTTAGCGAGTGTACTCCAATAGTTTTTATAATATTCCTTATCACCTCGCCTTGAATCATTTGTCTCAAGACAAAACGCGCGACGATCAGACTCTTCGATAAATGAAGCAAAATCCTGGTTAGAAATGACTACATAATTGATGAAATCCCTGACAGTGAACGGCTCTTTGCCCTTGTATTCGATTTGTGTTTCTTCGGAAGTAATCAGATTTTTGAATTTGTTCATTAGCGCGCGATCCTTATTATCGACAGCCTCGTCCAAAACGCAAGAGATAAGAGATTGGCGGAGTGAATTGAAGCGACCTGCAATAAGATCCATAGACGCAGTTGTTAATGATAGTGTTGATCCGAGAACAAAGCGATGGAAGATATCAAAAGAACAGTTTTTTCCACTACCCTGCTTGCCCTTGACCACTAACACTAAACCGGTTTTGATCATTGGATTAATTAGCTGGTATGTGAAATATTTAAGCAAGTGGTCATATACCTTATCATCATTATTCGCAAGAACAAGCTTAATATGGTTAAGCCAGACATTGACAATCGATTCATCAATAATAAAATCTTTATCAAACGTATGAACAAATCCTCCGAACAAGTTGAAGTTTTGGCGTTTCGCATAACTGTTATCAGTGTCAAATACGCCATACGGTTCGAGAACAGTTTTCCGATGATTTATTAAGCTTTTGACATGAAGAACAATATCTCCTAAACCCAATCCAACTTTATCGAAATCGTAATTACTTTCAGCCTCGAGAGGCAGTAACAGATCATATTTATATTGAGCAATTTGGCGCTGCGACCTTGGGATGTAAGTAGTTGTCATAACAAACTCCCTCCCGTATTGACGCTCATCTAGAACTTTTACAAATATAGCCGGTTCTCCATTATTTTCAACTCGGACCATTGTTTGACGTATCAGTAATGCTAATTCATCAATTTTCATCGTCTCATTATCGCGCATAGCAAGATCATTGAATTCAAGGTCATTTTGGTCCCTGATAACATTGCGATCAATACTTTCAATCGCTTTATATAAAGCGTCAAGCGTTTGTATAATGGCATCGTCCTTCTCTTTTTGAATCTCTTTTGCGGTTTTGCTCGATTTGGCTTTTTTTGCTGATTCTGTACTAGTTGACTCGGCTGGGGCTGACTCGCGCAAATAAAACCGAACCGCCTTCTCACCCTGAGCACGATCGCAGCGCCAAGTAGCATATCCCTGTTTTGCATTAAAGAACAGGAGCAATGTGTTATCATTGTCGTGATCGCGCTCGCACATGCCACAATGTGACGATTTCTTACGGTTGACTCGGATGCCCCGGCCAAACTTAGTAAATATCTTAAAATTATGGCCCTCATATCCAGGAATATTCTTAACATGCTCCAACGCCTCTTTCATAAATCCATCCATGCTCTTAATACTGGACTCGTCCTCATCTCCGGATTCTTCGCTATCACTATCAAGATCGTTCGTATAACGCATAGAACTATCACGCATATGTGTTGGTGATGAAGTCGCATTGATCAAAGGTGGTAGACCTTCAATAAGCATTGTAGAACGAATGCCATTTTTAACACCCTCGGGTAGGGCAAGACAAGAATTAATTCGATATTTTCCATCATCGAACCCTTCGACCATTTTTAAAACCCATTCATCCTCTTCGTCATCCGTATTATTCGACACTAAATAAGTTTTGAGTAGTTGAAGAAACTCATTAGCTTTCGCAAACGATGCGGCAATGTTAGTATAAACATGGAGCGAGATTTTAAATCTGTCAGCATCAATCTGACGACTACGTTCAGATACCGAAAATTGAAATGATTCCATTCCATCGCAGTGGTCGTTTGCAACATCTCGAATAGCTGCGACCAGTGTTTCCGCTGTTTTCATGTTTGCATCCTCTTTGCTATCAAACCACGAGTCAAATTCGCAAATATCCAACTTCCAGTCTAGATCAATGAAGAACGAGCAGTCGCGTTCGTGGTTATACTGATGAACCTCCGCGTCGTTATATTGAGCACAGACTAGTCTATTGAACTTTAACATCTCGTCCGTTGTGACGAACCAGTAATATTTCATACGGGGTCCATCTTTATATCCATCTGTAACGCGCGCGCAAAATTCATACGTGAGAGTCTCATGTCCGATGGAGATTTTACTTGGTCGTTTTGCGTTTCCATTTGGACCATTAATTAACTTTACTGAAACTATCTCGTCATCAATATAGCCAGATATGTTTTTAATATTTTGAAAGAACCAATCATTGTTCGAGCTGACCATCTTAACCGGCTTAACTGTCTTAACAGTAGGTGTGGTGTCTTCGTGAGTCGCGGTCGTAGCAGTCTGAGGTGCCATCTCAGTTGTTATATTAGAATCATGAATATTTTCATCGGTGTAATCAAATGGTTCTTGAAATGGATTTTCAATTTGATCGACACATTGATCGTCAAATGGGTCTTCGATGTAAACCGCCGGTTGCGGTTTTTTTATAATCTTACGAACCGAGAAGCTTGATGGTAGATCACGCTTCAAATTCTCATAAGCTTTTATAGCATCGTCGTATTTCATGAACACGTAGTCTTGGATATCACCGTTAGAGCTTTTGGTTCTGATGAAACTATGCTTCTTGTCATTTCTGATATTCTCCGCAGTCGCAAAAGCGAAGTTCTCGATATTATACGAGTAGATCAGATCAGTTGCACTAATTGAAGTTGCTTTGGACTCTCTAATATCCTCAGAATCCGATTCCTCATCAGAAGAAACGTCATCCGTTCCAACTGCAGAAGTCTCAACCGGGGCAGTCTCAACCGGGGCAGACTCTGTTGGCTTCTGATCAATGTGTTGAAAGCACCACTCGGCCTTGCGACCACATTTATCTCCATTCGCTTTAAAGCCGTTGCACATGTTGTCTTGTTATGTCGTCTTGTTATATCTTAGTATATTTATCTCTTAAGATGGAATTTTTTTATATCGTTGGTATTGGTTGCGTCTTTCTGTTTCTTATATTGTAGAGCAAGTAGATGTGTTTTAGTATTTATATTTTATATAGTTATATATGAGAGGGACGCATGGGGACGCATGGGGACGCGTTGCCGTCCCTCTGTTTCTAAAACTATAAAGCAAGTAGAAGTCTTTTAGTATTTATATATTATATTGTTTTTATTAAAGGGACAGTAGGGACAGTATAATAATTTATAGAGAGAACAACAATTTTGATTGATTGAACAAACAAACAAGGTATTTTTTTTAACATATTTGCAATTGGGCTAAAAGACGCGCCACTCGCGCCCCTCTGTGATGTTATTACATGTGCGAAGGTTAAACAGTATCTGGTTATCGAAAGTCACAGAGGACGCGGCGTCCCTGTCTGTTTAATTGGCGTCCCCTAGCGTCTCTCCCTCTCTTTGCAATAGCCAATCAAGCGCTAGGATCCCTCTCACAATCAGTTATAATATCGCAGAGGTAAATTACCTGCACAAGTTATTAATTCGATGTTATTTATGGATTCGATGCGGGTGTGTGGTCTTATCCGCGCTCTGATTGGTTGATCCTCGGTCCGCCCTCTTCCGCTGATCGAGATCAACATCGATGTCGATCGCGCTAAACATGGTCTCCACTCAATATCACTTTGCATTTTGCTCCAACCTACTCAGTTACCACCCTTACTGATGAAGACCCCGTCCAACAACTCGCCGTCGGAAGAGTCGAAGCCGCGTTCGCGCTCCAACTCCTCGTCGCAGTCTCGCTCCCGGTCCAACTCAACACGTGATCAACCTGAAGTCGACCCGGCTATGCTACCGCAAGCTACAGTTCATCTACGCGTCAACGAGCTACCTACTCGGAAATGCTGGGTCTGCAACAACTGGGTCCGTGCCGAGTTCGACAGTGGCTGCCATGCTCACCGCGACAACATTAACCCAAAAAGTGGCTGGGTTAACCTTCTTTCAATCGAGGTTGAATCGGTCAACCTGTTGCGCGAGTACGGCCTCGTAGAGGAAGGCCATGCCGTAATTCTCGAGTTCGTGCAGCAGCATCTAATGGGTAGACTGTCTATTGAAGAAGACGAGAGCTCAGGTGACGAGGTCGATGGCGTCGAGGACGAGGAGAAGCCCCCAGCTCGCGAAGTGATGCCTCAAGCTTTGGTCCCTGCTCGTGTTCCTGGTCACGCCATGACTCTCCGCGGCGGCCGTCGCGGCCAACTGGCGCTCGAGAATGGCAACTCGGATACGGCCGACCAAGGCAACCAAGCGCTGGTCGAACACGGAGGCCAGGCTGCGTGGGAGTACCGTGGCCAACCCGACTACGGCGACCTCGACAGCGAGACCGAGTATGGGTACGGCAGCGGGGACAGTCTTTAACCAGGAGGTGATCCTGAGCTGGTAAGTAGGTGAGATTTTCAAAGGTCACATAATGCGTTGAATACAGTGACCCCATTTGGATGTTAATTCTCCGCAGAGCGGGTTTGTAGCACAGAGAGTTAGACGTATTGTAGTTGGCTAAACAGCGCAACAGATCTGTCCGGTATGGGGACGACAGCTCTAAACTACTTAGATACAGTATAGATCAAATCTGACACGCGGAGCAGCGATCGAGACACGCGCGACAAGCAGTATACAAAAAGGTAGTTAGAAGTGCTCTAGAGGGCTCTAGAGGGCTCCAGTTATGTCTAGTTCCACGTGGACATGGCGGGAATTGAACCCGCGTCCATCCGCATAAAATTGCGGTGCTCTTGCCAATTGAGCTACGTGTCCAAGCACGCTTGGTTACCTTCGCAATTGACTGTAATAAAAGTCATGTATTGTACTGTGCATCTAGAAAAAGTCATCGTCGGAGCTACTGGCGTATTCATCGTCAGTACAAACCTGCTTACCTACAGCACCAAGGCCTTCTAACTGGCTCAAAAGATCTGTAATGTTGTCAATGCCGGGATACTCAGTTGGAGTGTCAACCTTGTGCGTGTCACCAAGCAGATCTGCTTTTGCGAACCCACTCACAATCGTCGTCGCGCTTAGGTCGTGCCAGCTTTCCGCGATCCACGACGCAATGTCAACACGCTTTGGCGCCACCATTTCGAAGGCCGAGCTTGGGTCTTGTTCTTGGACGCGGCGAATCTCCACCCTCGCAACCTCTTGCATTTCATTTCTAGCGATGACTGCAATTTCCTCACCAAGCTGACGTCGCTTCTCAGCTCGCTCTTTCTCGCGTGCATGATGAGTAGCGATTTGAGCGCGGAGGCAGTCAAGCAAGAGCTGACGCAGGCGGCATTTAAATGGCTGGTTCCACGCCACGTCGGCGGGTTGGCACACGTATGTGTAGCGTGGAGGAACCTTCATCAGTATGACGTTGATCGACGCAGCATAGTCCAGCACCTCCGGTGTCCAATGTCCCGAAAAATCATCCCAGAGAAGCAACAGCTTCTCATCCATGTTTTCGCGATAGCCGAAATGGTATTGTAGGAATTGAAGCGAGATGTAGGAGTTCCTCCATGCCGTAAGGTTGCCGTAGATACGACAGCCGTGCAGGGCTTGGAGCCCAAACACCTCTTTCCACAGCCGAACGCTAAAACCGTGGCGAACAGCGTCATTTTCCTCTTGGATGTTCTTGCGTCGTGACGTGCCGCACTTGAAGATGACGAACGGTGCGTACTTGTTTCCGTGCCAGTCGCCGAGCAGCATCACCGTAGCACGCTCCTTATCCTTGCCGTCACACTTGACCCAGACCGTCTTAGCCCCTCTGGTGGTAACAGTCTTACGAGGTAGATACTCAAAGAAGACGTCTAGAAACAACTCGGCTATCGCGAAAACATGGATGAGAAGCTGTTGCTTCTCTGGGATGATTTTTCGGGACATTGGACACCGGAGGTGCTGGACTATGCTGCGTCGATCAACGTCATACTGATGAAGGTTCCTCCACGCTACACATACGTGTGCCAACCCGCCGACGTGGCGTGGAACCAGCCATTTAAATGCCGCCTGCGTCAGCTCTGGCTTGACTGCCTCCGCGCTCAAATCGCTACTCATCATGCACGCGAGAAAGAGCGAGCTGAGAAGCGACGTCAGCTTGGTGAGGAAATTGCAGTCATCGCTAGAAATGAAATGCAAGAGGTTGCGAGGGTGGAGATTCGCCGCGTCCAAGAACAAGACCCAAGCTCGGCCTTCGAAATGGTGGCGCCAAAGCGTGTTGACATTGCGTCGTGGATCGCGGAAAGCTGGCACGACCTAAGCGCGACGACGATTGTGAGTGGGTTCGCAAAAGCAGATCTGCTTGGTGACACGCACAAGGTTGACACTCCAACTGAGTATCCCGGCATTGACAACAGTGGGTCTCAGTTCTGGCAGCAGCAAGATAGAGGTCTGCGAAATACATTCAAATTTCTACCAATCGGAGCCAAAGAGAACTGAGACCCCCCTGGACCTGCGCAGCAGCAAGAAACGTGCAGTTCAGTTCGCAACACACAAGCCCCCTCCGCCATGCCTCGGACATCGCAGCGAGCCAAGCTCGTCCGCGCCTACAAGCAGCTTCTTGACTACCGGTTCGCTGCTCGACATGCCCGGCTGCTGCACGACGTTGAAGACGCCCAGGAGGATGACACCGACTTTGCTATGCTAGCTCGATTCCACCAACTTCTTCAGACGCGCTACCTCTCCTCTCGTTCACAAGTATCTCGGAAGCCTCGCTTCGCGCATTTTCTGGGAGAATGCAGTGAGCGCGAGTTTCAACGGTTGTTTCGGCTAGAGCGCTACTCGTTTGACAGGCTTGTCACACTCATTCAAGACCACGCCGCGTTCGAGGGAGGTGACAGCTCCAAGCGCATGGCTTCACCGATTGAACAGTTGCTTGTGTTCCTTAAATACATCGGCACGCTTGGATCGGACGCGTGCATTGAACAGCTTGGTCAGATGTTTAACATCAGTGGTGGTGTATGTTTTGACTACATCGAGCGGGTGTCGCGCGCCTTATTGCATCTATACGACGACGTCGTCTACTGGCCTACACCACAAGAACGACAAGATATAGCGGCGCGAATACGCATTGGATTCGACTTTCCTAACTGCGTTGGTTTGGTAGATGGTACTTTATTGCCATTAGCCTTTAAGCCCACTCTGAACGGCGAGGACTATTTTACGAGAAAAGGAGGCTACGCCTTAAACGCTCTACTATTCTGTGACGATCGCGCGAGTGTTACGTACGCACTAGTTGGTTGGCCGGGATCATCGCATGACAACCGAGTCTGGTCAAACTCGGTTGTCTGCAGAAAACCAGAACAGCACTTTGACAGCAAGCAGTATCTTCTAGGCGACTCCGCATTTTCACCCTCGCGGCACATGGTACCTGCGTTCAAGAAACTCCCTGGTGCTTCCAATACACCGGAGGCTGAGTTTTTTAATAGGAAGCTGGCTAAGATACGCATTCGGTCGGAGCATTGCATTGGTTTGATCAAGGGCCGGTTCCAATACTTCAGAGGTATTCGAATCCTCATTGAGAAGAAGAAGCACCTCGCTCGGATTCTACGTCTATTTCGATGTGCATTAGTACTGCACAACCTCTTGGTAAGTGATCCAGTTCCTCCTGAGCTTGAGCAAGAGGTCGAGGCTGAGCGCAGGCGAGCGTCAAGCGAAAACGAGGAGCTTATATTTGAATATGATACAAATATCATCGCCGATGGAGAAGGACGTAGAACTCAGCTTTTTCATTATCTTTTAGAGAAAGATGGCCGTTTCTAATTCTAATTGACTGACAGTATCTCGTGGATTTCTTCCTCCGTCATGCCCTCTTCTCGTAGCTGTTTGCGGTATCTCGCAAGCTCCATTCTTAATGCGATTTCCTCTTTTTTTCCTTGGAGACGCTCGCGTTCGGCTTGGGCCTGCAGAAGCATGACGCGGCATCTTGACTCTTCTTCCGAACAAGCAATCCGGCGTAGTTCTACACGGGCATTTTGATGCATCTGCTCACGCTGTAGCGCCAGTGTTTCACCATGCATTTCCCTGGTACTCTCTCTTTCCTGCTCCTTAACAGCAGCGTATGCAGCGTTAAAGTCGCTCCACGCTCCAGTATCGCTAATAGAGCGAGATGTCGGTCGTCGGATTGAACTGACACGTTTACCACCGCCACTCGGAACGCTAGTAGGCTGAGTCAGAACCGGCGACCCACTGGTGGCATCGTGCTCCACATCATCCGGCTCGGACGGTACGCTATCCTCCGTGCCTTCAAGAAAAGCACTGTCCTCCGTCGTTAGCAGCGGTCGGGTGCTTGGTTTGTCCACCATAACGTCCTTGAGTAGATTGTAGTGGGGGCACCGGTCTTCTATTGCGGCTTGCAACGAGGCTTCGTTCGTAATTCCTGCCCCCGTGTTGGCAAGAAAGTCGGATGCAGCTCGAAAACTTTGCTCAAGGAGCCCTATTTTCGTTACGATGTCCTTGGGCTTTCGTTGGTGCACGATACCGTTAACACGGATACGCTCAGAAATCTCAGTCGCTAGCGCCGTCTTGGTGTCCCCGTTGTGCTTGTCCCCACCGCGCCACTTCGTGTAGTTCCCTTCCTCCGTTAGCCAATCTAGCAACACACTTAGCGAGCTCAATGAGTCATTAGGACCATCTGTATCCCATAGCGTGCGGCGGCCGGTCTTCGGCTTCTTCCGCTGCGAGGTCTGGCTCTGAGATGAACGCTTCGCTCTGTTTGGACTCTTGGCGGGCGGTCCGCCTGATTGTGGCAGCCTCTGGGTCTCCGATCCAGCGGGGGCAAGGGCGGGGAGTTGGCTGCCGCCGGGGGGGTCATCGTCTCCGGCTGCAGGCATGACTGGGATCTGGTGGAGACGGTCTCGAGACGGAGAGTGTTTCTTGCTGCTGCCAGTGCTATACTGCACCAAAATCGTGGCAGTAAGGAAAGCGGTCGGCAGCAAGATAGCAACCGAGTTTTAACCAATCACAGCTGATATCCTTCAAGATTTGTAAGAGAGCTATCTTGCTGCTGCCAGAACTGAGACCCACTAACATTACAGATCTTTTGAGCCAGTTAGAAGGCCTTGGTGCTGTAGGTAAGCAGGTTTGTACTGACGATGAATACGCCAGTAGCTCCGACGATGACTTTTTCTAGATGCACAGTACAATACATGACTTTTATTACAGTCAATTGCGAAGGTAACCAAGCGTGCTTGGACACGTAGCTCAATTGGCAAGAGCACCGCAATTTTATGCGGATGGACGCGGGTTCAATTCCCGCCATGTCCATACTTTTTGATTGGTGGAAATTATGAAGAATTATTATAACATTTACTTTTTAGCATTTAATTCTGAGTCTTGGAAACATATGTAGCGTAAACTGCGTACATTGCAGTTCGCTTAGGACAGGGGCAATGCGGTAAGCGAAAGTTTGTCCGGAGCAATGCAGCTGATGCCATTCCTGAAGTTGGCTGCCGTGCGCGAACGCCGACTGAGTTAGTCAGTCGGACTGACCCATCAATTGCCAAGCAGTACACGGAGAATTATGCCCATGCCAGACCAGTATTGACATCACCACGTGAAAATAATAAAAGGCGAACAACCAGAGTAGATCGTAGAACATCGTATTTGCTACATTACACCATAAGAGCACTCTTCTCGCTCGGCAGAACACTCAGCTCGTCGCCCGCCTCGGCACTCAGCTTCGCAGTCGCGGCCTGCAGCTGCTCCGCCAACACATACAACTCGATCTCCAGTTCAGCCACGCGCTCGCTCTTCTTGCCGAACTGCGCCATCGCCTCCGACTGGCCGGTCTTCAGCGTCGACACCTCGCTGACCAGCTCGCACTTCTTCTCCTCCAGCGCGGACACCGCAGCGCTCTGCTGCTCCTCGATCGGTGCACTGATGTGAGACTCCATCTCAATGTGAGCCTTGCTCGCAGCCTCGCGCTCCTCCTCCGCCGACACAACGCGCGCCTCGGTCTCGGCCAGCTTCAGCCGGATCGCCTCCAGCGTCTCCGCCGTCTGCGCCTCCGACGACTCCTCCGACGACTCCCTTGCACAGCGGCCACACAGACCCTCCCTCTCTCACTACAGCAGGAACGGCCCATCGCTGGGGGGGGGGGGGGGGGGGGGGCGTGAATGGCGTGGGCGTCCTCCTAGCTCCAGCTTTGTCTCGTCCTCCGCTTTGTCTCCGCGGAGTCAACGTCGCCCCTGAGATGCATCCTTCGCTGCGTGTCTGGAGCACTTCTCCTACTCGAAGATCATGGGGCCTTCTCCTGCGTGGACGCGATGACGAGCGGCAGGTTGTCGGACTTGAAGAACTCGCCCATGGCCCCCTTCCCCAACTCGCCGTGGTAGATTACCTTGCCCTCGTCGAACTCCTTGTACAGCACCACCTTGTTAACCGCGGCGAAGTCCTCCGTCGCGTTCGTGCTGGTGAAGACCTCATACATGCTCGAGACAGCCTCATCGAAATTGCTCGCCATGAGCACCAGCACGTCGTCTTCCTCCTCGAACTCGGCCGCACGCACCACAAGCGCCACGGCGAACAGCAGCGTCAGCGCGCGTCATTCTGCCGTCCTCCGTCGCTTCCGCCGTCGATCAGCACCACCGTATCGCGGTCGCCCATGCGCTCGAAGGTGTCGCGCACGGCGTGCACAAATAGCACCGGGTCCGGGATGCCTATCGGCTCTCCGGTCAACTACCGGTAGATGGGGGTGGGCTCCAGTGGCTTCTTGCGCTGGTTGTCCATGGCGCGCACCGCCAAGCCCTCCTGCTCGTGCGTCGGTCCCAGCTGCAGGATGACCGTGCCGTCGGCGTCGCTGCGGCGATCCCGTCGCGCCATTGTCCTCCACGCCGTCCCCGCCACCCCAGTCTGCCACGCTGCTTCCGTTGTGCTGTCTTCTGAAGAAAGCTGACCAGTGATAAAATACCACAAATAAGCTTATGTACGATTTTCGATCCTAACCGCTGTCGTCCGGAATAAATAAGTCGACGTTGATTGGCGAGAGTTTTTTTGTGTCTCAACCAGTGTGGCTCTATGGGAGCTTTCCGGATTCCGGTCCGGAATCTGCCAATTACTGCATATCAGGCTTCTATAGGAAAGTAACAATACTCAAATAGAAGGCCACTTACCCCCCCCCCCCCCAGAAGAACAATTGGCGAATATCTGATCGCAGCCAGCCTTAGTGCTACCTTCCACTCGTTGAATGCACTTCTTTCCTGCTCTGTGATGTACGGAGGTATCAAGACTATGTCTGTGACGGGGGTCACACGCACAATAGCTAAGAGGAAGCGTAACACGCTAACCACAACAGACGCCTGGCGTCTCTGTTGCTCTTAGTACAAAAGGCCCTGCCTTATCGGTCTCCTTCTAATACCGAGTATTAAGGAGACTTGTACACTTGAAGGTTAGAGTTAAACTGTCTTGTATTAATAATTCTCTTGAATTCGTTGGCGTCCGACCTTCTGTTTGTATGAAAACTTTTGCGTTTCCTGTGCGTGTGTGCGCACACGAATTCGTTTAACCCTCGGCGATCTTTCCATACAATCCGGTGTTATTTTGGGGGCCAACGAGACCGCCGACGAATTTGTTGGCGCCAGACGCACAGAAAACCTACCGTGACACACGAAACTCAATACCCCACACTAATAGACGCTGCCAGTCAAACAAAGTCAAACGCGAAGGATGCGCGTGCTGGAGAAGGCAGGGTAAGCCGGAGGGTAAGTGCTACATTATCTCAGAGTTCAACGACCAAGAGCTGGCCCACAAGCTCCCGTCTACAGTATCTACCACCCCAATTTCTGAGAGCACCGCTGCAGTATGTGTGCGGATTTGATTGCGGGAGGACTAACGGAGCCCGGTACTGCAGAGCTGCCGGAGTTGGATCCGTTCTTCATGAAAGTACAGTTCATCGTTAACTCGGAGATGTTGGTGGTCCACCCGTGCGCCAAGCTGGTGGAGAGCAAGTGCCCGGTGTACGGGAAGGTAAGCTGCGAGCACGGGCAAATGCTCCAAAGTCAGGTACGTCAGTGGTGTGTGCGCGTGCTATACAAGTTCTGGTAGGGGTGGGCACGAGCTCATGCTGACTGGTGTGCTTGTCAGGCTGCTGCACTACTTCGCGCTCTCGGAGGAGCAGATCGCGGCGAAGAATGAGGCGACATCGCTCGAGGACTGGTCGCCCGGTGTAGGTGACAGCGCGCTTACCGGACTGGTACATGCCATGCTCACGGACAGCACGGACGCGACGGTGCCCACAGGCGGGGCTGCTAATGTATGAGCAAAAGCAAACTCTTCGTCATTGTGTTTAAGAAACGTAGTGCAAAGAGATCGTAACACGGAATGATAGAGGCTCCTTCCCCTCCGTCAGCTTCACACTAGCATCGTGATTCCGTCGCGCGACGCTGCGCTTTAGGCCGTCAAATCAGCAGCAAACTCGGGTGGCATCGTCCGCCCGTATACTCTAGCGACATATTCCACGGACGTACATCAATACAGTCTTCCATCCGATGACATTGACCAGCAGCGTCAGCGTCCGGATTCATGGCGTGCAACTGAGTACATGTACCAAAAGTCACACACCACTTCGCTTAAGTGCGATCACAGGATAGTCACACAAATTCTTGCTACATATAACACTCTAAAGGTTCTATCTACTGCTTTCTATCTGCATACTGAATCCCTGTTTAAATGGCGATCTTCCTCAGCGGTTGGCCCCCGTGCGTCTTCGTCCTAAGTACGACCGAGCTAACTTAACTCAGTACATTGAGGGGTCTACCGTGAACACTCTATACAAGGATCACTACCGTGAACACTCTATATAAGGATCACGGGTACACCGTACCCATCATAAGTGGGTGATACCCAGTCAGTGTGGTCCACACTAGAGAACATCCCTTTTCCTTGATAAGGTCACTGGCCAATCCTGGCCCCATTACACCCTCCCTCAACCAAACGGGAAGCACCTTTCCCAGCGGGGAATCCAGCGGAAACGCGAGCACCAGCTCATTCTGCAATTCACGCTCAACCGAGCACACACACACGCCCCTACGCCCACCGGGCATGACGACGGAGACCCGGATCATCGTGCGGCCCGCCCAGGACACCCTTCGGGCTGTAGGCCCCATCAAGACCCCCGCCGACACGGCCACCTCAAGCGACATGGAGGAGAAGCCTCCGGCGCCTGCTTCCAAGAAGCACTCGGGCGATCCGGAGGTGGCGAAGGCCGCGTCGGCTTCCAAGAAGCCTGCGAAAGATGCGGAGGAGGCGAAGGAGACCCTGGCTTCTATGAAGCACACGAAGGAGGCGGGCAGAGCGAAGACGCTGCCCGCTTCCAAGAAGCCCAAGGTCGCGACGACCAAAGCGAAGGCGAAGGCGAAGGCGAAGGCGCCTGCTTCACCGAAGCCTACGCGGAAGCCGAAGAAGGTGGCTGCTTCGTCGAAGCCTGCCTCGAAGAAGCCCGCAGTGAGGAAGCCCGCTGCAAAGCAGCTTCCAGTGAAGAAGGACTCCACGAAGGAGGACCCCAAGACGCCGAAGCTGCCGCCCAAGCGCACGGATGTGCGGCTGCCCGGCCCCTATGAGGAGGTAAGCAGTGACTCGTCCGACACGGACATCCCGAACCCCGGGTATGTCAGTGGAGCCACCTCGCCTGCTCCTGGAGCTCTTGCGTCCACGAAGGAACATGCAACTTCCTCGAAGGACGCGACCACTTCCCCTCCGGGGCGTAGTCCGTCGCCACATCCCTCTTTGGAGGTGGATTACGAGGAGTCGGAGCCCGACGTTGACCACGAGGACGGTGAGGTCCAGGACCCTTGGTCGTCACCGCAGCTCACGGATGAGCAACGGGTTCTCCACCCGGGGAGCCCAATGACTCCTAGGACTGTGGAGGCGGTGGCACGTGCCAAGGCCAAGGAGGCGTCAATGTCTCGCCGAGACGACCCGCCCACTGCGGTGTCAGAACCCCAGATCATCACCAATGCCGGTATCGACGAGGGGGTCCCGCCTGAGCTGCTTCAGCCCGAGAATCGGCAGCACCTGGCCGAACGTTCCCATCAGGAGGCCTCTCAGGCGGTGGGGACCAAGCGCGATCGCGAAGTCCATGCCCCTCGCACACGCGATCAACTACTCGCGTTGCGGTATTGGACTACGGCGAGCACCTCCGCCAGAGTCGAAGGCCTGGCCCAGGCGCGCCGCAGTGCGACAAGTGTCCGGTCGTGCTGCTGTCAGACAGCGGCCTGGCCCGCCAGCGGAACGAGACTGAGTTCGAGGAGTGGTTGCACCACTTGGGCTACCCTGAGCCCGAGTTCTTGAACTCTCCGTTCCGGATTGATTGGCTGGTCCAGCGTCGTCTTCGATTTCGCATGGCGAAGATGATCGCTGACGACACTTGGTCGGGTCGATACCTTGATCGACACAAGCCCATGCCGGGCGTCATCCTCGAGGAGGTGCTGCAGAAGATACAGAAGTCTTGGCAGTCGCAGCCGATAGAGCCTAAGAGTGTACTCAGCTCTGTCAGCGCCGACCAGGTCCGTGGGCACGCTCAAAAGCGGCCACGAGGTCGGCGCAGTCCTTCTCGAGGCGAGCCCCAGGCTCCCACGAGTTACGACTACTCGGGTAGTCACGCCACTTCACCAGGTACTGGTACTGACCGCTACGCCCGCGGCGCCTCAGTAGCTTCTCGACATGGTAGTAGAGGACGCCCTCGTTACCAAGCAGAGGCGGCGGAGCCCGCGGCGGCAGTGGTCTCTGACCAAGACGCTCAGCGTCGCCCGACTGGCTCCCGTCCTGACCTGGAGGGTCTTCTCTCCGGGGTGGAGTCATGTCAGCGACTGCTGGATGGTCAGCGGACCGAGATGGTGGCGCTTCGCGCTCGAGTCCAAGATGCGGAGGCCCGCCTGGAGAAGCTCCGGGATGTCCGACAGGACTTGGACACCCTGCGGGATCGCGTCTGGGATCTGCCTCGGCAGCTTGGTGGTGACGTTGACCGCTTGCGTGGCCGATGTTCGCAAGGCGAGGAGATCGACGAGCGGGTACGCCAGAGCCTGGAGAGGCACCTCGCCTGGTTCCGTGATCTGTACGACCGTGTGGGTTACTTGGAGGCGCAAGCGGCTCGCCGCGTAGCGGCTCGAGCTCCTGATCCGGCTCCGGCTCCTGCGCCTGCTCCTGCCCAGCTTCCTTCGGAAGAGCTCGTCCGGATGATGGCGAGTGCCTTCCAGCAGTATTCTGCGACGCAGTCGGCTCCTCAGGCTCAACAGCCTCCGCCGGGCGATAGGGCTTGAGCAAGCCAACGTAGAACGTCGGGTGCGTGGCCATGGATGATGGTAGATCCAACGTGTAGGCGTGGCCGTGGACCCCGATGACCGTGAACGGCCCCACGAAGCGAGGTCGCAGCTTGGTGCTGCCTACAGCGGAGACCGCCTGAGTAGGAAGGTTTTTGGCATTTAATAAGACTTGGTCTCCCAACTTAAACACTTGCGTGTTCTTACGCCCTTGGCGATCACTGTGTTCCTTCTGAGTGTCTTGGGCAGCGGCCATGGCGTCACGTACGCGCTGTCTGACAGCTTCACCAGTCTCGATAAACGAGAGCAGGTTCCGTTTTACGGACGTTCGTAGGCCTTTAAGGCCCCTTGGGTCTTCGGCATTAGCCTCTCCCCCACCTAAACTCGAGACTGGGGGTAACGTCAGTGGCGTACGCGGGTGCCGCAGTCCGTTCATGTAGAACGGAGCGAAGCCCGTGGACGAATGCACTGCATTGTTGAGCGCAAATTCCACCTGTGGAAGAAGCGCACTCCACTTCGTGGGCTCTGCTGCGCAGACACTACGAAGGATGTCTTCCAGAACCCTGTTCACCCGCTCAGTCTGACCATCGGTCTGAGGATGGCCCGCTGTGGACATGTCTAACCTCGTGCCTAGCAGGCGGAAGAGGTGTTGCCAAAAGTGGGACACAGACCTCGCGTCCCTGTCACTCACGAATGCCTCGGGGAGGCCGTGGTTACGAAAGACATTGTCCACAAAGATCTGAGCCGCCTGAGGCGCAGTCACACTCTTCCGCACAGCGGCCAGCCGCACCATCTTACTAAGGCGGCACACAAAGACCAATATGCCAGTGTGGCCACGCGTGTCGGCCGGAAGCTCGAAGATGAAGTCCATGCTCACAGAGCGCCAGCAATCCGCCGGCACCGGCAAGCTCATCAAAGGAGCTGACGCCGAGGGCGCAGGCTTGACGCGCTGACACGTCTCACATGTCTGTACGTACTTACGTACCCATTTGTACATGTGGGGCCACCAGAAGTTGCGGGCCATAGACGGGTGCGTTTTCTCCCGCCCCAGATGACCGCTAAGCGGCGTGTCATGAGCCTCGTAGAGGACATGATGACGTAGATCCTCGTCGTTCGGAACGACAATGCGAGGCTCGTCGCCCCCGTCTACTTGGTAGTAGAGTAAGCCCTCTGCTACCGAGTAGCGGTGCAGACGTGAGCGCTGTCGCGCCGTGAGCTCGACGGCCTTGTTTGGAGCGCTCAGTGCCTCCACTAGACCTGCAAGGTCGTTGTCATCGGCATACGCCTCGCGAATAAGCTCATAGAGCGGTGACTCGAGGTAGGCCATATGTGCCAACTCGTAATCTGGCCGCCGGGAGAGCGCGTCCGCTAGGACATTCTGCTTTCCCGGTTTGTACTCCACAGTAAAGTTGTACTCAGCGAAGAATGAGAGCCACCGCGCCATGCGCTGAGAGAGGTGGGGCGACGACGTCGCCGTCCTCAACGAGGCATGATCTGTGTAGATCACAAAGGGTTTTTGACCTAACAGGTGCACCCGGAACTTGACCAAGGCGTACTTCATCGCCAAGAGCTCCTTGTCGTGGACAGGGTAGTTCTTTTCCGCCGCCTTCAATTGGCGAGATTGGAAAGACACTACCCTTTCCTTGCCTTCGGCATCCACCTGCAGCAGGCCACAGCCGATGACAAAGTCAGATGCATCGCATACCACACTGAAGGGACGCTCCTCATCGGGCAGCGCCAGAATCGGAGCGCACTGAAGGCTGCTCTTGATAGCTTCAAAAGCCTGTTGAGCCTCAGAGGTCCATGACCACACGGCATCCTTCTTGAGAAGATTCGTTAGTGGCCTTGCCATCTCGGCGTAATTGGCACTATACTTGTGCAAGTAGTTGGCCAGGCCGAGCCATTTACAAAGGTCCTTCTGCGAGACGGGCACCGGCCACTGTGCAATGGCACACACCTTCTCCGGATCCGCACGGACACCGTCCTTCCCAAGGAAGCAGCCCAAAAAGGGAATCTCTTCGGCTCCGAAGATACACTTGTTGATGTTCGCATAGAGGCGATTCTCGCGCATGCACAAGAGAACCTCAAGGAGGTGGCCAAGATGGGCTTCGACGGCCGTATTCCCTTCTGACGCACGACTGTGCACGGAGATGTCGTCGAAGTACGTCTGTACGAACTGCCGCATCGGCCTGAAGAGCTGCGTTACGAGCCTGTTGAACGTGGCGGGTGCGTTGGACAGCCCCTGGGGCATGACCAACCACTCCCACAACATCCCGCTGGGAGTGCTCACAGCAGTAAGCGGAATGTCCGACTCGCGCATCAACAGATGATAGTAGCCGTCGACCATGTCGAGTGCACTAAAGATCGTGCAACCAGCCATGTTGTTTTGCAACACATCCTTCCGAGGAATAGGCGTCGACGCCGGAATGGTTGACGCGTTCAATTTGTTGAATGCGTGCACCATGCGCCACTTCCCATTGGGCTTGCGCACACAGAACGTCGGTGGCGAATGTGGCGACTTAGACTCGCGCACCATGCCAGCGGCGTGTTTTGCCGCGAAGAAGGCGTCGATGACGTCAACCGGCTCCTTCGGAAGCGGCCACTGCCGCGTGGTACAGTACTTGGTGCCTGGCACTAAGTCAATCTCATGCCGCACGCCCCGATCCGGGGGAAGGACCGAAGGGGGGTCGTCGCTCACGACATCCGAAAACTCCTTCAGAAGGGTGTAATACGGATCCGAGGGGTCCTTCAAGATGGCAGCGCCATACCGCATCTGCCTCTTAGAGGTTCGTTCGTCTTCCAACACCTCGGGGTCCATGACCGACGAGGAGTTGATCTCTAGTGAGCTACCTTCTGGGCGAAGCATAACCACTTCTGCCAACTCTCCTGCCTTGAGAGAGTCCATAAACTCAACATACGAAAGCTCCTCGAGCTCAAGTAGCTCTGCTACTGTGGGTAATGGAGTCAACACCTCCTCCACCTTGGGTTCGCCCGTGAAGACGTCGAACACTTGAGGAACCTTGTCCTCAGCCGCGGAATCCGCATCGCGGCTAGACGCCTCTGCCTTGGGCGCGCTCGTGACCTTGTCACTCTTGTTGTCCGTGAAAGTGGGAGCCCCTACTCGACCACTTGTGGTTGCGCGAGCACCAGCTCTAGCGCCTTCTGTCGCGCGAGCTGAACCAGCTCCAACGCCTTGCGTAGTGGGAGTTCTGACTCGACCACTCTTGTGTGCGCGAGCAACAACTCCAGCGCCTTTCTCCACGTGGGCTGAACCAGCCACCACGCCTTGCGTAGGGGGAGCTCGGACGCTACCACGCGAGCTGCTGCAGCGTCCGCGCCTTGAGTCTTCACTGCCCCTGGGGCAAGTGCAACTCGGTTGCCAACTGCAGAATCCTGTTCTCTACCCAGAGAGGTACTAGGATCCTGCGGATCTTCTCCAGCACCTACCTCGAGCTCCCGCGCTCGTGGAGGCAATGCCATGGGCAATTCCAACACTTCCGAAGTGCCGGCAAACTGCCGTTCACCGCGTGGCACACGGTGCTCATGCACAAACCCGTCTCGGGAAGAGGAGGGGACATGACCCGCCAGGGCTCTGTCCGCGAGGGGGTTGTGGCTGGCACAAATGGTGCGACTACGCCAGTCTATCCACGGCTCGTGCTTAGCAAGCCAAGGCATGCCGAGGATAAGATCGTACCGATCATCCATGTCCAAGACAATGAACGGTTCGATCGAATTGAAGTCGTCAAACTTCACGCTTAGGGGTACCGTAACCTTGCGTGTTGACACGATGGAGCCCGTCGCTAAGCGAACAGATACATTGGTATTAGTCTTAGAAGCTTCTAAAGCACTAGCATACAATGCACTGTTCCTAGCCACACTGGCTTTCGTCGCAAAGTTGAACGACGCTCCTGAATCGATCAGGACCGTCATCGGTTCGGGGTACCCTTTCACGCTGGCAGTGACGACCACGAGGTTAGACCGCGCGGCGGCCACGGAGAGACACAGAAGTGTCGTCCCAGGGACTTGCTCCTTTGGAGAGGCTGGTGAGGGACTCACCTTCCTCGACGAGGAGCGAAGTCTCCCAGCAGGGCGTCCCGCCCCTACTGGGAGTCGCCGTTTTCCGACTCTGTCGCCTCGAGGCTGTTGAGAGCCGGACGCGCCGCGTACTTCTTGTCGCGTGGCGCCTTCCATGGGTTGTTGGGGCAGTTCCGACGGAAGTGACCAGGTTGGTTACAACCGAAACAGCGCCCACTCGCCCGTTGCGTCTTCTGAGAGCGTGCGGACTCGGCAAGGGAAATCTCCATCGGAGTGGGACCCTCACTGACTTCAACATGAGGCGTGTGCCCTTGCGCTGAGCGCACGCAGTGGTCCTCCAGCATAGCGATGTGAACCGCCTCATTGAAGGTCTTCGGCTGACGCCGGAAGAGCTCCGTCCGAACCGGACCCGTGCGGACACCGTCCATGAAGACCGTCACCTTGACGTCCTCAGAGAGGGGTGCGCCGGCCATGGCGGCTTCGAGGTTGTGGGGCTCCATGACATAGTCTTGAAGCGATCGCTTGCCCTGCTTGCACCGCAAGAAACTAGAGCGGTGGCGGTATGCCACGTTGGCAAGGAGGAAGGTGGAGCGTAGCTCCTGTTCCATGAACGACCACGAGGTGAAGTACCCCGGCGTTGCCGTTTCACGGGCCATAGCCCATGCGCGTGCGCGCCCCCCAAGGTTGGATAGCGCAAACGCCACTTGGGCCCGCGCGTCGTAGATCTGACCAGCGCTTAGCGCGATCTCGATCTCGCGGACCCAGAACACAAGACTGTCTGAGTCTTTGCCGTCGAACGTCGGTACCGACATCTTGACGGGCTTCGTCGTGGTTGGACGCGCAGCGAATGAGGCCGTGTTCGTGGCGTACGCTTGTGCCGCACTCTGTGCCTCAGCTCGCATCGTCGCACGAGCGGCTTCCTGCGCAGCAGCGCTCACGTGAGCAATCAGCGACGACTCGTACTTGTCGAAGCGTTCCACGCGAGCCCTTTGCTGCTCGGCAGGAAGGTTGGGGAATCCAGCGAAGGCTGCCCCGCCTAGCAGGCTGACCATCTTCTCCAGCGTAGCCCAGTGGGCATTGGAGAGGTGAGGAACGTCCTGCCGCGCCGGCAGCCGACTCCCTGAGTCTTCCATACTCAAAGAGACCCTGATTGTAGAGATCCGCGTCGGTCGCGGGATTGACTACAAGTGCTACCAGGTGTGACGGGGGTCACACGCACAATAGCTAAGAGGAAGCGTAACACGCTAACCACAACAGACGCCTGGCGTCTCTGTTGCTCTTAGTACAAAAGGCCCTGCCTTATCGGTCTCCTTCTAATACCGAGTATTAAGGAGACTTGTACACTTGAAGGTTAGAGTTAAACTGTCTTGTATTAATAACACTCTAAAGGTTCTATCTACTGCTTTCTATCTGCATACTGAATCCCTGTTTAAATGGCGATCTTCCTCAGCGGTTGGCCCCCGTGCGTCTTCGTCCTAAGTACGACCGAGCTAACTTAACTCAGTACATTGAGGGGTCTACCGTGAACACTCTATACAAGGATCACTACCGTGAACACTCTATTTAAGGATCACTGGTACACCGTACCCATCATAGTGGGTGATACCCAGTCAGTGTGGTCCACACTAGAGAACATCCCTTTTCCTTGAAAAGGTCACTGGGCAATCCTGGCCCCATTACAATGTCGATGAGGCGCTGCATTTCATTCTTGGTCGTTTCCGTCGGCTGGAATTTCGCGAGCCTCCGTCAGAGTGAAGGCCTGCAAGCAGGGATTGATAGTAGAATGTTTTTCGGCCAAACTAATATAGTACTTCCTCCGGTAAGAAATAAACGCAGGTAAGCTATATGACAGGTCGATAGTTTTTGATGTGCAACCACAGGCTCTCATTATCAGATTTACCAGGTTAATAAAACATCTAAGAAGTGGTGGGTTGCTCCGTGAAGAAGAGATGTCCGCCATAGTCTTCATCTCTTAGGGTGGCAACAGCTCGATTGTACACTTCAACATCACAGGGCAACGATTGTGGAAGTAATCCTTTCCTCCGCAGCGCTTCCTTTCCCATGTGGGGAAGCTTGTAGTCGTTTCTGCCGTCACAGGAAAGCACACAGCGCATCCAATTCTGTAGCGACAGGAAAATATTCTCAATGGTCTTCTTCGGCATTTCCGCGTAGGCCTTCCTCACCTCCCGTGTTATCTCCTCAGTCTTCATATGTGGAATCCGGGACTGCAGTGACTGTAATGAAGCAAAAACTCCCAAATCAAGTACATTCATATCTGGGGAGTTAGGTGGCTGGCAGATAAGCCGAATGTTCCAGCCACCCTCCAAACCTGCTTCCAGTATGTCTGGGTCAAATGGAGACACGTGAGGCTTGGCGTTGTCCTGTTGGATCCAGATCAGCTTCCCCCGGTCCCGCCGCGGCCACTTCATCTTGATAGACGGGATGAGATTGCTCAACAGGAAGTCCTTGTACACGGCGCGGTCAATCTTCGGTATGTTGCGCTCAAACGGTGTGCCCTTCGGGCGGTTTTTGCTGGCTCGCTTAGCGAAACACTCCTCCGTGAACGGCCACAACCCAACCTTTCCATCCCAATCCGAGTTGCGGTGAGGGTCAAACCTGTGGTAGTATATATCAGTATTACGGTACAGAGGATATTAAAATATAGAGGGGAACTTACCGAGGACAAGCGATGGCTGCTAGAAACATCGTCTTGGGAAGGTGCTGCTTGCTTGGGCGTGCTCGCAGAGGTAAGACCTCGTCGTCAAACGCAATGATAGACGCTCTTGTCTTTGTCGGTGCGAAACCATTTTTCGTCGACGTGGACTACGTCCATCATGGGCTCGAACTGCATGAGGTTCTCGTCTACCATGGCGAGCGCAAACTCGATACGTCGGAGCCGATTGAGCTGGGAGAGCACGGGTTTAATGCGCGTTGAGCGACGCGAGAGGTCGCTGTTCTTCATCATATCCGTCACCAGATACAGCGAGACGCCTGCGAGAGCCGCCACCCTACGTACCACCTGCCGTTCCATCAACGGCACGGCGCGGATCTTGCTGCGCACTTCTTCGCGGTCGAAGCGTTTCCTGCCGCAATTCCCAGCCTTCCTGCTCTTCCACGCATCGCCATGGCGGCCTGCGGCCTTCCTCGCGACGAAAGAAGTCCAAATCCGCGCCACCGTGACGGGGTCGCAATCCCACCTCTTCGCTGCAGCCGCATAGCTTCCGCGGGGCAGAACGTAGTCAATACTGACCACTAGAAGCTCGTCGATGATGGCGCGGCGGTCACAGTCCGTGAAGTTGGGCATGCCGGTGTTGGTTAGGCGATCTGGGCCTTGGTTGACGTGTGGCGGAATCTTGTCAAATGAAGACCGGAAGACAGTGTGCCTTCGTGGCCACACCTCAGCCATTACTTCGATTCCAGTAGAAAACCGAATATGAGCCAATAGCTGAGATCACGTAGATTAATTTGGTCCAATCAACGCGCAAAACAACGTTGTTTGACAAAATTACGGGCCAAAGTATCTGAAACCTGCGTTAATTATTTACCAGAGGAAGTAGCACTCTATTAACGCGATGGAGACTACATGTAATAGTCAGTTAATAGCTCATCCATCACTTTCAAACCTAATATAGCGATATTACTATAGTAGCGTGATATTACTATCGACCATCAAATGTCGACCATCGAGATCGATGTCGACCAACTAAAGCTGTAGCACCACTCAACCTTCATTATGAGCCTCCGTGCGCCGGAACTCCTTCCGGTTATGCTTCAACAGGACTTGCATCTCCGCGCGGCGATTGTCCGTCCGGGTGCGCAAATTGCTCATCAATCCCGCGGGTCGAAAAAACTGGATCCATGTCGTGCCCGCTCGTCTTCAAGTCGGTGTCTCCAATCTGCACTGCAGAAGCGCTCGGAAAGATTTCCGGGTTCGCAGAGGTCGTTACTCCAAATATGATGAAAGCCACGTCTACAAGCCACGCAGGTGTGGTGTAGCGGGATCCGCAAAATCTGCGAGATCGCTAGTCCGGCTTACCAACTGCGCCCGAACACTGACTAACGGAGGGGGTACTCCGATCTGCCGTGACGTGTGCTGAACTGGGTCACCTTGTGTACCCGTCGGTAGGGCTGGATCTTGCTCTTCTGGTGTCTTCTGAAGTGTCAACGCCTTGAAGTCGAGACAGTCTTGGCGAGACGCGGGGATGGGGTGGAGCGGCGTGGAAATTTTCACGCAGCTCGCGGGTATACTTCCAGATCGAGTAGTCTTGCACTTGGATCTGGCGGCCTGGATCTGGATCCGGCCGTGGGGTTGCCTTTACGGGGTCTTGTCCTTTCGGGTTCTTTTCCTTGCGATGCTTGCCGCTTCCTATAGCGGGATCTGTGGTTGTTGAGAGTCGAAGACCCGACCGGCCAAGCTGTGAACTCCGGTGGATCTGGGATCCGCGCTTGAGGGTAGGTCACTAGGAAGGTCTAGATCTGGCCAATATATTATCCAGACTTAACCAACACTAGATCGCTTACCCTACCTATTCTTCTTCTTGTAGGGCCAATGTAGTTCCCGTTTCCAAGCGAAGGCGAAGGCGGTTGCGATGTCCAAGGCAAATTCGATACTGATTTATGCTTCAGTCCGATCCCATCCAATCTACCTATCCTTCTATCCAGCTATCATCCCATCGATACCTACCGGCTCTGTAGCCTCCCTTTACCTTCGTTATGACGTCATCCAGGCCTCTGGCGTGCCGTCATCGCTGGATCCGCAGTGCCGGATCTGGGCCCTGGTATCAGATCTGACCCCGATCTGGGCTCCAGATCCAAACCCTCTGATCTTCTTCGAACCGCTTGATCTGGGTTGCAACCGCTGGTCCACGCCCGCTCTACCCTTCCGGCGCCCTGTCAGCTTCTGTCCTGCGTCTCCCTGCTTCCTCCTTTGTGTAGATCTCGCCAGGTCAGTGTTTCGTAATAGTGACCAGCCGGGTCCCAGTCTCTCACTTGTCAATCAACGGCGATCTCCGATTTCTCGGATCTCGCTTCTCCACAGTCGCCTCCTGCTCGTAGTTGTTGTTACCCAACTGACATCACTGCGAGTACTTTCCATCACTCCGGAGTTGGTTCCAACCTCGCGTCATTCTTATTCGCACACCCCGTCCTTTTGGTCCGCCGGCTCAAGATCCCATGTCGTCCGCGTCGCCTCCAGGATCGCCGAGCCAGTCTCCTCCGGCTGAAGCCAGCGCTGACGAGCTCCGCCGTCTCAACTCCCTACTGCGTGGACGTCTCGCGCGGGCGAGCGTCGATCTCCAGACAGCCGCGTCTTCCCGAAGCGTGACGACCGACGACCAGCATCGGCTTTCCCGCACTCTGCTCAGGCAGACCCACGACCTCCGGACTCTGGAGAGTCTTTACGCGGCACAGCAGCGAGAGGTGGGGCGTCTTCGCGCGGAGATCACTGCCCTCCAAGAGCCAAGTGACCCGGGTGCTGCTCGCGATCCGGCCGCGGTCCAACTCGAGTCTCAACTCCGACAACGTGAGGCGGAGTTCCGTAACCTCGAGTCGCGCTTTGATCAAGCGGTTTTTGAGCGGGATGTCCTTCAAGACCAGAGTGACCATTTGGCTGAAGAGGTGCGGCTGGCCAGTGACGAGATCGAGCAGCTCCAGGAAGACCGGTACGATCTGGATCGCGCGCGCGAAAACGCCGAGCACGAGTTGCTCCTTAAGGAGACCAGCTTGGCCCGGGCCGCTGAGGCCCTACAGCAGGCCGAATCTCAGGCCGCAAGACTCGCCGAAACTTCGGGTACGACTCCCTCTGATCTGGATCGATTAATCCAGGAACGAGACGCGGCTCGGGCTGCAGCTGCCCGTGCTAGTGACCACCTGGGCGCCGTGGAGGAAGATCTCCGGGGACACCAACGCTCGTGCCGGGATTCTTCGGCAGAGTTGAACCGTCTTCGAGCCCTCCAAGCGGCCTCGACAAACGATTTAAACCGCACGGTCCAAGATCGCGACGCCGCGCGGGACGACGCCGACCCCCTCCGTGGCGACGTTTCGGATCTCGGTACGTCTTCTTCCTCCTCCTTTCGATCTCGGCCTCTCTCACTAGCTCTTCGACTGTGCTTCCTTCCACATCTCTCACAGACGCCAAGTTGGCCGCCGCTAAGAAATCGCAGGGAGTTCCAACCAAGGAGCTCGCGGACGCGAAGCGTCGCCTCTAAGATTTGGAGCATTCGGTCCGAGTGCTACAGCGTGAGAGAGACACCGCCCGTGACGCGCGCGATCAGACTCGACGAGAGCGTGACACACTCCAGCGCGATCTCGACATCGCAAATCAGAAGATAGCGACTGTGGCCGCGGCGGTGGGACCAATCTCGGTCGCAGATGTGGGTGCTTCTGGTCCAGCTGCTGTGTTGCACTCACTACGCAGCACGCCAGTTGGCCCTTCCGCTCCAGATCCTCCGGCAAGTCTTCAGGATCAGGCTCCGTCCGGGTCCGACGCTGCCACCTCACCTCCGAGCTCCAAACGGCCGCGCAGCTCACCGGCGTCGCCTGGATCCAGCCCAGCGCCCCCTGCCAAGCGTCGTGCAGTTCCCTTGTCCCCAGACAATGACGACGACCATGGATCCAAGTCCTCGGCTGGTGGGAGCGGCTCTAGTCCTGTCGACTTGACCCAAGACGACGAGCATCTCGCAGACGACAATCAGGGAGTGCCCGATGTTGGCTCTGGATCCCCCGGTGCTGTTGGATCTGGTGGCGGGGAAGACTCGGACGCCAAGTCGAGTAGTGACGAGGAAGAGGACGAAGATACTGCCGAAGTGGCTAACGACCTCCTCGAAGCCCAGACTCTGCAGGCCCTCGCCCAGTCTCGCTCTGCTGAGCGTCGGCGGCGACAAGCGTCTCCTCGTCGTGGTCCCAGAGTGGCTGGATCTGGCGCATCGCCTGATGGCTCAGACGGATCTGACTCTGATGCGGGTTCCGCTCCCCGATCGGCTCCGAATGCCGACCCATCGGGTGACGCACCGGCCTCGCCTCGTCGTCAGCCTGCTGGAAACCTGCCTCCAGATCCGATGAGGCCTGTGGCTCCGTTTGGCCCAGAGGAGCTCTGCATCCCGGGGCGGGCTCAAGCGCATGCCATGATCCAAACGGAGGTGGATCCATGGCTGGCCGACCAAATCTCGGACAAGGCCATGGTCACCATGTTGATCAACGTGTTGTTTCCCGCTCTTCCGACTCGCCCCGGCTGGCTGTTTCCCCGAATTGCTCCTGCAGCTCGGCGCCAATACGCGCCTCGAGATTACTGCGTGGATCTGATTACAGAAGACAACGTGCGAGCCTTGCTGGATACCCGACCTTGGGAGGTCTTGGAGCGAGCTAGCGACGCCGACGCACTCTCTTTCGAGGAGGATGGGGGGACGCTTTGGGGTGGCGATCCAACGTTACCAGGCCCACGAACCCGACTGTCTGCAGTCGTATTGGGAATCTACGCATGCCTTCGTCATCACGCCGGCTATGATCGCCAATCACCCATGGCTTGGCGTCTACAAGAAGGAGCACAACAATCGTCGTTCGCACGCCGGCGCGCACTGGAAGCCATTCTTGGAGATCTTCATCTTGGCGATGCGCGAAGGCTGGTGTGACCTGGATCTGCTGCTAGATCCTTTCTTCCTCCATTTTCCCAAGCGATCGGAAACCGTGACTTGGTATCCGGGGTTGGCGTCGCGTCAGGCTAATCTCCAAGATCCTAACCTCCACCGGGCCGAACCGACTGACCTCCTCGAGGCTTTAGATGAAGCTAACTCCGCAGACCCGTGGCGCAATCACTTCCGCGATACGCCCGACCAGCATCCGGCCCGCGCTATCGCCCGCCTCGAGAACAAGTTCTTCGGGGTTCAGGCTCAAGGCACTGAGTGACTTCCGGATCCGGATCCAGGCCCAGAGCGCGAAGTAGCTTCTGGGTACGCTCGTTCAGCCGTCCCTTCGTTGTTTCTCGTCCATAATCATTAATCCACCTCCGTTGAGTAGCTATCGTTCTCCTTTCCTTCGATCTGTCTTCTAACTTGTAGCTTGTCACTCTGATCGCGATCTGGACTTCGTGATCTGGCTGTCCTGCCTCCTCTCTTTTCTATATGTAAGCATTCACTCCCTTTCCTCCGATCTGCAGCCTTCCTGCAGATCCATCTTCTCTTGCTCACTCAGACGCGACCAACTCGCCTCCGAGGTCTCCCCTCACTACTCCTCGTGGGACGGCATTACTCCAAACCGGTTTCGGCTGGTGTGATTCCTGAGGAATTCATGCAGTAACGCTCCACAGTTGAGATCCGCCTCGTCAACCCATGTCGGATCCTCATATCCTTGCCACTGTACCAGGAACTCGCGGTAGATCCGGCCATACCGAGTACGCTTCCCCGTCCGCATGTCCGTGATCCTCTCTACTTCATATTCATATTCATCCAAATCGCGGATCCAGCTATCTTCAGGGAGGAGGGCTTCGTCCAGATCTACACGTTCCGATTCTTGGTCGAGCAAACGAGCTGTGGGTCTGTCAGGGAAGGTCCTTACCAACTTGAGTTTGTAGATGTGCACCACAGGGAATAGCCGGTATTCCGTACCAGCAGTTTTGATCTTGACCGCATGTTCCGCGATCTTCTCTATCACCCGGAAAGGCCCGTGCCACAGGTGTGCTAGCTTCCTGGCGTAGCCTTCCTTCACCCGATCTAGGTATAGCCACACCCGAGACCCGATTTCGATCTCATGTGGTCGAACCTCCTCATTGTGGCGAGTTGCTCGATCTGAGATGGCCTCTCTAATCCTTTCGCCGACTTGAGATCTTGCCTGTTGATAGAACCGTTGGATCTGATATCTCCACCTCCGAGGTTCCCGATCCCGGCGTGCGGTGCTGCCTACCGGCAAAGTCGCCTCCAGTGTAGATCGGGCATCCCATCCATGCACCAGATAAAAAGGTGTTTCCCCTCGGATCCGGTCTAGGGCCGTGTTAATGGCGAATGTAAGTCGCTCTGCATACTCGTCCCAATCCCGTTGGTCTAGCTCCTGCACATACATCTTGAGCGCGCGAGTGGTAGTCTGCACCATTCGCTCGGCCGTCCCATTCGCCTGGGGCCGGTAAGCCATCGTAGCCCGTTGTCGCTGGCCCAGGATCTTGTTGAAAGATCTGAAGAAGTCAGCCATAAACCCAGGCTCACGATCGTGTCGGATCACTTCGCTGGCCCCAAATCTCCTGAACACGCATTCTTCGTAGGACTCCGCTATCGTTTGTGCGGTCCTCGACGCGCTCGCCTTCGCAATCACATACCCCGTGAACAAATCCACCCAGATCAACAACTCAGTATTACCTTTGTGTGACTTGGGCAGCGAAGGGATATGGTCCATCGCGATGATCTGGAATGGGTAGGTCGCTTGGATGTTGCCTGGCGACTCCCCTTGGAGTGTGGGCCGCCCCTTCCCCGTCTCGCAGTCTACATACTCTCCAACATAGCGCTGCACGCTGCGGTAAAGCCCTCTCCAATGGAAATGATCTCGGATCCGCTGATACGTTCGCCCGATCTCCTGGTGCCCCCCCCCCCCCCCCCCACGAGACTAGAGTGGTAGTGATGCAGCACATTCCTGCTGCAGCGTTTCAGGGACCACCAGCCGCATCAGCCCATCACATTCTTCCGTCGTCCGTTTGACGGGCGGACAGTAGAACAGCAGTCTGTCCAGATCCACATCATAGTCGGACCCGGCGGCATTGTAGGACTTGATATCTTCAGGGGGCAAGTCGTGCACGGCTCCCACCAGATACTTCTTCAGCCCGGCGATCCACACTTCCTCATCTTGAGCCTGTTTGATCCGCCCGATCCGCAGATCCCTTACCACTGCCTCCTGGAGCACCGCGGGGCGGGATCTGGAGTCGTCGGTCGATCTCGTAGCTACTGGGCAGATCTTGGCTGTGGGATGTTCCTCGGCTTCCCTCACCACCAGGATCTCCCCAAGGCGATTCAGTGTGGAGAAGTAGGATCCGAGAATTCGGAGAGCGAAGCTGACCAACGAGTGAGAGATTGGGACCCGGTCAAGTCACTAATCCGAGATACTGACCGGAGGGACGGCCTGGATCTGGAGTCAGGATTGGGATCAAATCTGATACCCAGGCCCAGATCCAGCTTTGCGGATCCGGTGATGACGACACGCCAGAGGCCTGGATGACGTCACAACGAAGGTAAAGGGAGGCTACAGAGCCAGTAGGTATCGATGGGATGATAGCTGGATAGAAGGATAGGTGGATAGGATGGGATCGGACCTAAGCATAAATCAGTATCGAATTTGCCTTGGACATCGCAACCGCCTTCGCCTTCGCTTGGAAACGGGAACTACATTGGCCCTACAAGAAGAAGAAGAGGTAGGGTAAGCGATCTAGCGTTGGTTACGTCTGGATAATATATTGGCCAGATCTAGACCTTCCTAGTGACCTACCCTCAAGCGCGGATCCCAGATCCACCGGAGTTCACAGCTTGGCCGGTCGGGTCTTCGACACTCAACACTCACAGATCCCGCTATAAGCATCGCAAGGAAAAGAACGTAAAGGACAAGACCCCGTAAAGGCAACCCCACGGCCGGATCCAGATCCAGGCCGCCAGATCCGAGTGCAAGACTACTCGATCTGGAAGTATAACCGCGAGCTGCGTGAAAATTTCCGCGCCGCTCCACCCCATCCCCGCGTCTCGCCAAGACTGTCTCGACTTCAAGGCGTGACTACTTCGGAAGACACCAGAAGAGCAAGATCCAGCCCTACCGACGGGTACACAAGGTGACCCAGTTCAGCACACGTCACAGCAGATCGGAGTACCCCCTCCGTTAGTCGGTGTTCGGGCGCAGTTGGTAAGCCGGACTAGCGATCTCGCAGATTTTGCTGATCCCTCTACACCACAATGGTGCGCGTACCCGGATCTTCTGGTGACTCGGGATTTCACCGTGAGTCCCAAGAAGAAGTCAAAGTGAAGATAGAGCAAGGGGACCAGGCGTCATCGGACCTCGGATCGACGACGACGCCGCTGAATGAAGCAAGAACCGCAGATCGACAGAGTACTGGGAGGAACTCTATCGACGGAAAGGAGGCAGATCCGGATCCGGATCTGGAAGATAAACCTCAACCTCCTCCCCAGGTCCCTTCGGGGACCTCAGTGAGTCTCGATTCACATCGAGACTCACTAACAAAACAAACTAAGGCCGGACAAGACCGGTATGCGTTCGCTGACTCGCCCGTCAAGCTGCCGGCAGGGGTTCCGATGTTGAAACCCAGTTGGGAGTGGGAAGGGAAGGTACCCGCCAAGCGGACGGCGCTCAAGGCCCCAGATCTGGAGGACGAGCCCAAGGGCGGACTAGTTCCAGCCGGAGTCAAGACGGAGACGTCAAACCCGATGTGGATCGAGGCAGATCTGGAGTCCAGGTACCACCGGAAGGAACTCCAGGACTTCATGACCCACGACCCGATCATGCAGATCCTACGACCGACGCAGATCGGTGATCAACTCGGACCAGTGACAGCACCAGCTTCGACAGACAATAAGCTGGAGGCGATCAAGATCCTCATGAATCTACTATGGGAAGCGGGTCTGGTAGCGGGAGCATTCGACGCCGATGACTAGTTCCGTCCAGGGCTACGGATGTTCCAGATGTCAACAAAAAACCTCTTCGACAAGCTGAAGGTAATAGTAGGAGAGAAGGTGACGAACCCCAGTATGACCTCAAGCCTGGACTCGCCGACGCAGATCGGCTCCACAGGTGACCGGACTTCTTCACCTTTCGTGTCAGCAGCTGAGGCGGATTCGGACACGTCGTCAGAACCACGACGGATGTCGCTGGGCCCCACTGGTGCCGCTATGTTGCAAGCCAGATCCAAGACGTCGCGACCGAAGACCACCCGGGCCAAAACTAAAAAGACATCCGGGGCGGTCAACAAGCCGACGTCCCCTCCCCATATCGTGGTTATGAGCGACGACGCTACGACCTCGACGGACAAAATGGAATCTTACTTCCAAGCGGCCATGAGCCGCTTCCTTCGCGAACAGCAGATCTCCATGCCGAACCTGGCAGCCAGGACTCTCCCGAACCCAAGAACCAGAGATGGAGTCCGCCGGATCGGACGACTTGGAGCGGCTACAGTGGGAATACGATCCAGATGATCTAGATCTTCCCACAGCAGCACCAGCAGCAGTCGCGACAGCAGCAGCCGGCTCCCCGGAGTCGACGCTGATCCAATGAGTCCGGATCTCTGCTATATCTGATCTGAAAGAATTTACCGGGAAAGACCAGGATGAGAAGTCCTCCTTTATGCGAGACCAAGCTTCCGATGAAGAGAAGTGCCTGACCCTCGCGGATCTGCTATCAGGACCGGCGAAGAATTGGTACCGGCAGCTGCCGAGATCTACACGCAACAAGTGGACCGAACTTCTCAAGAGCTTCCAAGTCCAGTATTGTGGGTTTGGGATCTCAGTGGCTCGCCAGTATTACCAAGCGCGGAAGCGTTCGGATGAGTCTGCGCTAGAATATCTGCACAGGCTCAACGTGGCGGGTTTACGAGCGTGACTCAAAATCAAGGACGGCGGTGCCAAGGAACGGAAGGAACATGTGGACCATTTCATTGAAACATTGGGAGACCCTGAGTTGGCCGACAAGCTGACGTTGCTACGACTGTCGGACGCAGATGATTTGGAGGAAGTGCTGCGGGCTCTGGACCGGGCGAAGAGTCGCCAGAAAAAGCCGACCGCTGGATCCAGCCGATACCGGCAGAAAGCTGCCCCGTCGCCAGCGCCAGCTGCATCGGCCAAGCAAGTACGTGCGATACAGATCCAAGCACCGGACTCGGAGTCAGACTCCAATTCAGACGGATCAGACTCGGACCGAGATGAACATCGCCAGATCTACCCTGCCGCAAGCGACGAAACCCCGCCGCCCGCCGAAGAGCAGAAGACGTTGGATCGCGAACCGTCGGATCGCCGTGCTCCGGATTCTCAACCCGGAGATCCGAGGCAACGATATCAAACGGACAGCACCGACCGGGGGCGATGCTCTCACTGTGGCTTCAAGAAGCACACCGATCTGGGGTGCTGGAGACGTCTGACGTGCAAGAAGTGCGGAAAGAGAGGCCACCCGGCGGATCACTGCCTGTTCGTATGCCGAGGATGTGGAGAACTGCACGACATGGGGAAGTGCCCGATGGAGGAGTTCTACAACCAGATCCGTCAGTGGTTTGATCCAGTTAAACATGCTGGGATGCTGCCAGAGATGGCGGAGAAGATGTTAAACTAGGACGCTCGCCGGGATGGAATCCGGTACGAGCCGAGCACTCTAGGTATTGCATTTATGTATACGTGAACAAGCCATCAATAGATCGAGCTAGCAGAGGGCCAGATCTATGTGATAATACATTTGATCTACATGGGAAACGCACTGCCGCCATATCCAGTCTTTGCCCAGCGGGTGACTTCGACAGAGCGGATGCCGCCGAAGTGATCAATCTCAACTCTGGTACCTCACGGGGGTACTGGAAACAACAGGACCCAGATCTCTGGTTCTCACCTACAGAAGGGGAAAACATTCCCCCGAATCATCAGCCTAGTCTCGTGGCTGAATGTAAGCGAACTGGAGTTCCGAGTCCAGATCTGTTGCCCGGAGAATCGAGAGGATACTGGAAGCATCATGCACCCGGAAAATGGTTCCGGCAGGCTAAGATCACAGGGAAGATCAATAATGAGAAGGTGATCCTGCTCCTCGACACTGGCGCCGAGGTGTCTATCGTAGACACTACGTTCGCCCAGCGAATGGGGTGTTATGTAGATAGGAGTCAGAGTCAAGACTGTGTGGGCATCGGAGATACGGTGTACTCGACCGCTGGAAGGACGCGAATCAAGATCACGTTGGCAGGATATCTGGTGTATCTGTTCGACATCTGGGTGGGTGATCTATCGGGCCAGGAAGCTATCTTGGGGATGGACTTCATGGTGCCCGCAGGGATCCGCTTGGATCTAGCAGACGGATCACTGTGCCTCCCAGACGACGAGGTGCGGATCCAGCTCAGCGGTAGACGCCAGCTGTATAACGACAAGGCAAGGGTCGTCCGGCTGGATCAGAATTTGCAGATCGACGTAGGGGATTCAATGGAAGTGCCCATGCGGAGGCAAACCTCGGATCAGGACACGTTGTGGGTGACCAGAGGGAGGCGATGGGTACCGACAGTAAGTCGAGGGCCAGGTAAAGCGCTATATTTGACGATCACGAACATCGGAGAAAAGAAACTGATCCTACAAGGGGATGAACGGATAGTGCTGTGGCTGGCCGGAGATCGGGTACCTCGACTGCAGGGTTTTGTGACAGCCGGATCTCGCCGCTACTTAGAGTGGCAGAATCTGGCTCTACAGGCAACCACAGACGCCAAAGTATCGGAGAAGTACCAACATCCAGAACAGCCAGATCTACCTGCGGTGGAACGACCAACTTTTCCAACCCCGCGGGCGATACTGCGCAAGCCCAACCCAGGAAGCGACCAACGACTAAGATCGGGAGAGCAGAGATTTGTCCTGCCTGTCCAAGTAGCTGTGGATTTGCCAGATCCGGAAGCAGAAGTAGGCGACTCAACGCCAACCCCCCAGAGTGGGGATCTCGAGTCAACTGCCGATCCAGATCTGGATGGACAGCCTGTAGACGAAGCAGTGAACGAGTCGGAGAGCCAGAGTACGATGGGAGCGACGAGCGTCTCGAAGGAAGGTCGGAAAGAAGTGGAAGAGCCGACTCCTGAGGCGGCACCGTCGGGTCCGACCTCTGGAGGGATAACCGCTGAAGTCGCTGTCCCGGTGGAAGATGAACAGGTGTGCTATCATGAAGAAAGCGATCTCAGAGCCGAAGAAGTGGAGTCAGAGATGCCTGTGTTGCCTGAAGTTACGCAATCGACCGAGGCTGTGACGATAGAGGACATCCAAGTGGGAGATCCGACTGTCAACTCAGCTGAGGAGATAGATCGACTGCGGCGGTTGATCTGGAGGCGTCGGCACCTGCTCATCGGAAAAGGCAATGCACTGCCCCCCGCAGCAAGAAGAATCGTCTGCGATATCGATGTGAGAGGCGCTAAGCCCATCGTGCAGCGGGTGCGCAAAGTAGCCCCTCAGTTTCGGGAGAAGCTCTGAGATCTGATCAAGGGGTTGCTTGGGGCTCGGATCATAAACATGTCGACTTCACCCTGGGCCTCGCCGATCGTGGTAATTATCAAGAAGAATGGAGTGGATATCAGGCTCTGTATTGACTGCCGGTTGGTCAACAGCCTGACGAGGCTTATGATCTACCCGATGCCGCTGATCAATGATTTACTGGAAGATCTGGACAAGGTGCTATGGTACTGCTCTCTAGATATGGCGAGCGGGTTCTGGGTAGTGATCATGACGGACCGCGCACGCGCGATCTCGGCGTTCATCACCCCTTTCGGACTGTTCGAGTGGAACCGAATGCCCTTTGGCCTGAAGAATGCCCCGCAGATCTATCAGCGGATGCTCGACAACGCGCAGTACGGCTTCACGCGGATCCCACGATTGGAAGGGGATCCTGTGCCGAAGCAGCCGGATCCAAAGACAAGCCCAGATCTGATACCCTCCGAACCTAAGGACGACGGCAAGAAGTCAGTGCTGGGACGCAGATCTTACATTGATGACATTCTAATCACGGCCGAGTCCTGGGATCACCTCTGCAATAGGGTTGAAGGCCTGCTCGACGTGTGCGACGAGTGGAACCTGTCAATTAGTGTGGTAAAAAGTTTCTGGGTAAGGATCAAGTGGAATACCTCGGGCATAAAGTGTCGAACCATGGACTGGAGGCGAACCCGAAAGATCTGTCGGCGTTGACGGAACTACCGTTCCCAGGTTCACACCGGACTATGCAATCCTTGTTGGGGAGCCTCAACTATTACAGTAACTTTATTGAAGATTACGTTATCTACGCGGCAGTGTTGTACGAACTACGGGAGGTAGACTTTGCAGCCATGAGCAACCCGGAGAGCCGAGCTCGGATCCGTGATCTGGCAGCGACCGTAGACGACGATATGGGAGGAGTCGACGGACCCGTTGAGGCCGATCTACGTTGGACACGGGCTCACAAGTCGTTCGCCAAGCTGAAGGAGAAGGTCCGATCCTGCGTCACTTCCAACCAGAGCTGCAGCCAGTGGTGGTCGTTTATGCCAACGATTGGACGATCTCTGCAGCCCTGATGCAAGAGCACGACGATATGTTCCACCCGGTCATGTTCGCGAGCCGTACATTGATGTCAAATGAGTTGAATTACGGGATCGTAGAGAAGGTGGTGCTAGCCTTGCTCCGTGTCTTGGATCTGGGACATAACCTGTTGGTGGGACGCGAGATCAAAGTGCTGGCCCGCTACTCGACCCTAGCCTGGTTGTTCAGAGCCTCTGGTCTACAGGGCAGGCTCGGACAGTGGGCAGCTCTGCTATCCCCTTGGACCCTCGAAATCGTGAAGTGCACGAAAGGAGAACACGAGATCCTGGGGACGATTGCCGCTACCATCACTCCCAGAGCTGAAGTGGATCAAACATTGATCGCCATCGCGCCACGAAAGGAACCTCGGCGCAAGATCCAGGCCCCGATCCCTACGGTGCACCCCGGGGAAATTCTGTGGGTGGTAAGCTTTGACGGATCTGCCCGCGTCAAGCGTGGTGGAGGCGCTTATAGCGCGATCTTGTGGAAATTGCCCGAATGGACAGTAGTGAGGGCCCGATCGGAGTACGTGGATGGCCTGACGGTCAACGAAGCTGAATACCGAGGTCTATTGCTGTGCATGGATTTGCTGGAGGGAGAAACCCAGCAACGTCTGGTGGTCTGCGGTGACTCTAATCTGGTGATCCGACAAGTGCGGGGAGAGATCGACTGCAAGGCCCCCCGGCTTGACGCTATTAAGACAGAAAGCGCTGGACCGGTTACTGGCGTGGCCAGATCACGAGCTGCTCCACGTCAAACGAGACTGGAACGGGAGCGCAGATAGCCTGGCGGGTGCTGCCCTACAGCGCCAAGCGGGAGTCGACGTGGAAGAAGATTCCGACTTTGAGAATCTGGTAACGCTGAATCGCCTTGAGGAGATCCTGGTGGTGAGGGAAGCCGAGGAACACCCCACAGCCAAGATCTGCCCAGTAGCTACGAGATCGACCGACGACTCCAGATCCCACCCCGCGGTGCTCTAGGAGGAAGTGGTGAGGGATCTGCGGATCGGGCGGATCAAGCAGGCTCAAGACGAGGAAGTGTGGATCGCCGGGTTGAAGAAGTATCTGGTGGGAGCCGTGCACGACTTGCCCCCTGAAGATATCAAGTCCTACAATGCCGCCGGGTCCGACTATGATGTGGATCTGGACGGACTGCTGTTCTACTGTCCGCCCGTCAAACGGACGACGGAAGAACGTGATGGGCTGATGCGGCTGGTGGTCCCTGAAACGCTGCAGCAGGAATGTGCTGCATCACTACCACTCTAGTCTCGAGGGGGGGGGGGGGGGGGGGGCACCAGGAGATCGGGCGAACGTATCAGCGGATCCGAGATCATTTCCATTGGAGAGAGCTTTACCGCAGCGTGCAGCGCTATGTTGGAGAGTGTGTAGACTGCGAGACGGGGAAGGGGCGGCCCACACTCCAAGGGGAGTCGCCAGGCAACATCCAAGCGACCTACCCATTCCAGATCATCGCGATGGACCATATCCCTTCGCTGCCCAAGTCACACAAAGGTAATACTGAGTTGTTGATCTGGGTACGGGATATGTGATTGCGAAGGCGAGCGCGTCAAGGACTGCACAAACGATAGCGGAGTCTTACGAAGAATGCGTGTTCAGGAGATTTGGGGCCAGCGAGGTGATCCGACACGATCGTGAGCCTGGATTTATGGCTGACTTCTTCAGATCTTTCAACAAGATCCTGGGCCAGCGACAGCGGGCTACGATGGCTTACCGGCCCCAGGCGAACGGGACGGCCGAATGAATGGTGCAGACTACCACTCGCGCGCTCAAGATGTATGTGCAGGAGCTAGACCAACGAGATTGGGACGAGTATGCAGAGAGACTTACATTCGCCATTAACACGGCCCAAAACCTGATCCGAGGGGAAACACCTTTCTATCTGGTACATGGATGGGATGCCCGATCTACACTGGAGGCGACTTTGCCGGTAGGCAGCACCGCACGCCGGGATCGGGAACCTCGGAGGTGGAGATATCAGATCCAACGGTTCTACCAACAGGCAAGATCTCAAGTCGGTGAAAGGATTAGGGAGACCATCTCAGATCGAGCAACTCGTCACAATGAAGAGGTTCGTCCACATGAGATCGAAATCGGGTCTCAAGTGTGGCTATACCTGGATCGAGTGAAGGAAGGCTACGCTAGGAAGCTGGCACACCTGTGGCACGGTCCTTTCCGGGTGATGGAAAAGATCGGAGAACATGCAGTCAAGATCGAAACTGCTGGTACGGAATACCGGCTATTCCCTGTGGTGCACATCTCCAAACTCAAGTTGGTAAGGACATTCCCTAACAGACCCACAGCTCGTTTGCTCGACCAAGGATCAAAACGTGTAGATCTGGACGAAGCCCTCCTCCCTGAGGATAGCTGGATCCGCGACTTAGACGAAGACGAATATGAGGTAGAGAAGATCGCAGACATGAGAACGGCGAAGCGCACCCGATACGGCCGGATCTACCGCGAATTCCTGATATATTGGCGGGGATATGAAGATCCGACCTGGGTTGATGAAGCAGATCTCAACTGCGGGCCGCTGTTGCATGAGTTCCTCCGGAATCACACCAGCCGAAACCGGTTCGGAGTGATGCAATCTCACGAGGAGTAGTGAGGTGGAGACCTCGGGGACGAGTTGGTCGTGTCTGAGTGAGAAGGAGGAGATGGATCTGCAGGAAGGGTGCAGATCGGAGGAAGGAGGAGTGAATGTTTACGTATAGAAAAGAAAGGAGGCAAGACAGCCAAATTGTGAAGTCCAGATCGTGATCAGAGCGACAAGCTACAAATCAGAGAACGGATCGGAGGAAAGAAGAACGATGGCTACTCAACGAAGGTGGATTAATGGTCATGGACGCGAAATAACAAAGGAGCAGCTAAGAAGATGTACCCAGAAGCTACGTGACGCTCTGGGCCTGGATCCGGAGCCGGAGGTTACTCAGTGCCTTGAGCCTAAACCCCGAAGAACTTGCTTTCCAGGCGGGCGATGGAGCGAGCTGGATGTGGGTCGGGCGTATCGCGGAAGTGGTTGCGCCACGGATCGGAGGAATTGGCTTCGTCCAGAGCCTCGAGAAGGTCAGTGGGTTCAGCCCGGTGGAAATTAGGATCTTGAAGGTTCGCTTGACGCGACACTAGACCTGGATACCACGTCACAGTCTCGGAACGCTTCGGGAAGTGGAGGAAGAAGGGATCCAACAACAGATCCAGGTCACCAGCCCTCACGCATCGCTAGGATGAAGATCTCCAGAAACGCCTTCCAGTGATTGTTGCGCTCCTTCTTGTAAACGCCGAGCCAGGGGTGGTTCACGATCATGGCCGGAGTGATGACGAAAGAGTGCGTGGCCTCCCAATACGACTGCAGACAGTCAGGTTCGTGGGTCTGGTAACGCTGGATCGCGACCCCAAGTCGTCCCCCCACATCTTCCTCGAAGGAGAGCGCGTCAGCACCGCTAGCTCGCTCCAAAACTTCCCAAGGTCGGGTATCCAACAGAGCCCGCACGTTATCCTCTGTGGTCAGATCCACGCAGTAATCTCGAGGCGTATATTGACGCCGAGCCGTGGGGGCGATCCGGGGAAACAGCCAGCCGGGGCGAGTCGGAAGAGCGGGGAACAACGCGTTGATCAACATGGTGACCATGGCCTTGTCCGAGATTTGGTCGGCCAGCCATGGATCCACCTCCGTTTGGATCATGGCATGCGGTTGAGCCCGCCCCGGGATGCAGAGCTCCTCCGGACCAAACGGAGCAACCGGCCTCATCGGATCTGGAGTTGGAAGTCGAACCGGCTGACGGCGAGGCGAAGCCGGCGCACCCCCTGGCGGGTTATCATTCGGAGCAGATCTGGGATCAAAACCCGCATCAGAACCGGAACCGTCTGGTCCATCAGGCGACGCACCGGATCCAGCCACTCTGGGGCCACGACGAGGAGATGCTAGTCGCCGCCGACGCTCAGCAGAGCGAGACTGGGCGAGGGCCTGCAGAGTCTGGGCTTCGAGGAGGTCGTTAGCCACTTCGGCAGTGTCTTCGTCCTCTTCCTCGTCGCTACTCGACGTGGCGTCTGAGCCCCCCCCCCCCCCCCGCCACCAGATCCGACAGACGCTGGAGGTCCGGAACCGGCGTCCGAGTCTGCGTCGCTAGCGTCGGAACCCTCCACGGTCGTCGTCTGCGAGATGCCCGTCGTCTTGAGTCAGGTCAACGGGGCTGGAACCACTCCCACTAGCAGAAGACTTGGACCCCTTGGATCCACGGTCGTCACTACCTGGAGAAAGAGGAACTGCCCGACGCTTGGCAGGGGGCGCTGGGCTGGATCCAGGCGACGCCGGTGAGCTGCACGGTCGTTTGGAGCTCGGAGGTGAGGTGGCAGCATCGGGCCCAGACGGAGCCTGATCCTGAAGACTTGCCGGAGGATCTTGAGCGGAAGGACCAACTGGCGTGCTACGCAGTGAGTGTAACACGGCAGCTGGACCAGAGGCACCCACATCTGCGACCGAGATTGGCCCCACCGCCGCGGCCACAGTCGCTATCTTCTGATTTGCGATGTCGAGATCGCGCTGGAGTGTGTCACGTTCTCGTCGAGTCCGATCGCGCGCGTCACGGGCGGTGTCTCTCTCGCGTCGTAGCACTCGGACCGAGTGCTCCAAATCTTGGAGGCGACGCTTCGCGTCCGCGAGCTCCTCGGCTGGAACTCCCTGCGCCTTCTTAGCAGTAGCCAACTTGGCGTCTGTGAGAGAGATGGAAGGAAACACAATCGAAGAGCTAGTAAGAGAGGCCGAGATCGAAAGGAGGAGGAAGAAGACGCAACGAGATCCGAAATGTCGCCACGGAGGCGATCGGCGTCGTCCCGTGCGGCGTCGCGATCTTGGACCGTGCGGTTTAAATCGTTTGTCGAGGCCGCTTGGAGGGCTCGAAGACGGTTCAACTCTGCCGAAGAATCCCGGCACGAGCGTTGGTGTCCCCGGAGATCTTCCTCCACGGCGCCCAGGTGGTCACTAGCACGGGCAGCTGCAGCCCGAGCCGCGTCTCGTTCCTGGATTAATCGATCCAGATCAGAGGGAGTCGTACCCGAAGTTTCGGCGAGTCTTGCGGCCTGAGATTCGGCCTGCTGTAGGGCCTCAGCGGCCCGGGCCAAGCTGGTCTCCTTAAGGAGCAACTCGTGCTCGTCGTTTTCGCGCGCGCGATCCAGATCGTACCGGTCTTCCTGGAGCTGCTCGATCTCGTCACCGGCCAGCCGCACCTCTTCAGCCAAATGGTCACTCTGGTCTTGAAGGACATCCCGCTCAAAAACCGCTTGATCAAAGCGCGACTCGAGGTTACGGAACTCCGCCTCACGTTGTCGGAGTTGAGACTCGAGTTGGACCGCGGCCGGATCGCGAGCAGCACCCGGGTCACTTGGCTCTTGGAGGGCAGTGATCTCCGCGCGGAGACGCCCCACCTCTCGCTGTTGTGCCCCGTAAAGACTCTCCAGAGTTCGGAGGTCGTGGGTCTGCCGGAGCAGAGTGCGAGAGAGCCGATGCTGGTCGTCGGCCGTCACGCTTCGGGAGGACGCGGCTGTCTGGAAATCGGCGCTTGCACGCGCGAGACGTCCACGCAGTAAGGAGTTGAGACGGCGGAGTTCGTCAGCGCTGGCGTCAGCCAGAGGAGTCTGGCTCGGCGATCCTGGAGGCGACGCGGAAGACATGGAGACCTTGGACTGGCGGATCGAAAGGAGGGGGCGTGCGAATAAGAATGACGCGAGGTTGGAGCCAACTCCGGAGTGATGGAAAGTGCTCGCAGTGATGTCAGTTGGGTAACAACAACTACGAGCAGGAGGCGACTGTGGAAAAGCGAGATCTGAGAAATCGCTGATCGGCGTTGATTGACAAGTGAGAGACTGGGACCCGACCGGTCACTATTATGAAACACTGACCTGGCGGGATCTACACCAAGGAGGAAGCAGGGACACGCGGGACGGCGGCTAGCAAAGCGCTGAAAGGGGAGAGCGGGCGTGGACCAGCGGTTGCAACCCAGATCAAGCGGTTCGAAGAAGATCAGAGGGTTTGGATCTGGAGCCCAGATCGGGATCAGATCTGATACCAGGGCCCAGTTCCGGCACTGCGGATCCAGCGATGACGGCACGCCAGAGGCCTGGATGACGTCATAACGAAGGTAAAGGGAGGCTACAGAGCCGGTAGGTATCGATGGGATGATAGCTGGATGGAAGGATAGGTAGATTGGATGGGATCGGACTTAAGCATAAATCAGTATCGAATTTGCCTTGGACATCGCAACCGCCTTCGCCTTCGCTTGGAAACGGGAACTACATTGGCCCTACAAGAAGAAGAAGAGGTAGGGTAAGCGATCTAGTGTTGGTTAAGTCTGGATAATATATTGGCCAGATCTAGACCTTCCTAGTGACCTACCCTCAAGCGCGGATCCCAGATCCACCGGAGTTCACAGCTTGGCCGGTCGGGTCTTCGACTCTCAACAACCACAGATCCCGCTATAGGAAGCGGCAAGCATCGCAAGGAAAAGAACCCGAAAGGACAAGACCCCGTAAAGGCAACCCCACGGCCGGATCCAGATCCAGGCCGCCAGATCCAAGTGCAAGACTACTCGATCTGGAAGTATACCCGCGAGCTGCGTGAAAATTTCCACGCCGCTCCACCCCATCCCCGCGTCTCGCCAAGACTGTCTCGACTTCAAGGCGTTGACATTTCGGAAGACACCAGAAGAGCAAGATCCAGCCCTACCGACGGGTACACAAGGTGACCCAGTTCAGCACACGTCACGGCAGATCGGAGTACCCCCTCCGTTAGTCGGTGTTCGGGCGCAGTTGGTAAGCCAGACTAGCGATCTCGCAGATTTTGCTGATCCCGCTACACCACAATCGCGTAATCTTCAATGAACTTACTGTAGTAGTTGAGGCTCCCATACAAGGATTGCATAGCCCGGCGTGAGCCCGGGAACGGTAGCTCCGTCAATGCCGACAGATCTTTTGGGTTCGCCTCCAGTCCATGGTTCGACACGTTATGCCCGAGATACTCCACTTGATCCTTACCCCAGAAACTTTTTACCACACTAATTGACAGGTTCCACTCGTGGCACACGTCGAGCAGGCCTTCAACCCTATTGCAGAGGTGATCCCAGGACTCGGCCGTGATTAGAATGTCGTCAATGTAGGATCTACGTCCCAGCACCGACTTCTTGCCGTCGTCCTTAGGTTCGGAGGGTATCAGATCCGGGCTTGTCTTTGGATCCGGCTGCTTCGGCACGGGATCCCCTTCCAATCGTGGTATCCGCGTGAAGCCATACAGCGCGTTGTCGAGCATCCGCTGATAAATCTGGGGGGCATTCTTTAGGCCGAAGGGCATTCGGTTCCACTCGAACAGTCCGAAGGGGGTGATGAAAGCCGAGATTGCGCGCGCGCGGTCCGTCATAGTCACCACCCAGAACCCGCTTGCCATATCTAGCGAGCAGTACCATAGGACCTTGTCCAGATCTTCCAGTAAGTCATTGATCAGAGGCATCGGGTAGATCATAAGCCTCGTCAGGCTGTTGACCAACCGGTAGTCAATACAGAGCCTGATATCCACTCCATTCTTCTTGATAATTACCACGATCGGCGAGGCCCAGGGTGAAGTCGACATATTTATGATCCGAGCCCCAAGCAACCCCTTGATCAGATCTGAGAGCTTCTCCCGAAACTGAGGGGCTACTTTGCGCACCCGCTGCACGATGGGCTTAGCGCCTCCCACATCGATATCGCAGACGATTCTTCTTGCTGCGGGGGGCAGTGCATTGCCTTTTCCGATGAGCAGGTGCCGACGCCTCCAGATCAACCGCCGCAGTCGATCTATCTCCTCAGCTGAGTTGACAGTCGGATCTCCCACTTGGATGTCCTCTATCGTCACATACTCTGTCGATTGCGTAACTTCAGGCAACACAGCCATCTCTGACTCCACTTCTTCGGCTCTGAGATCGCCTCCTTTATGATAGCACACCTGTTCATCTTCCACCGCGACAGCGACCTCAGCGGTTGTTCCTCCAGAAGTCGAACCCGACGGTGCCGCTTCAGGAGTCGGCTCTTCCACTTCTTTCCGACCTTCCTTCGAGACGCTCGTCGCTCCCATCGTACTCTGGCTCTCCGACTCGTTCACTGCTTCGTCTACAGGCTGTCCATCCAGATCTGGATCGGCAGTTGACTCGAGATCCCCACTCTGGGGGGTTGGCGTTGAGTCGCCTACTTCTGCTTCCGGATCTGGAGAATCCACAGCTATTTGGACGGGTACTTCTGCTTCCGGATCTGGCAAATCCACAGCTACTTGGACAGGCAGGACAAATCTCTGCTCTCCCGATCTTAGTCGTTGGTCGCTTCCTGGGTTGGGCTTGCGCAGTATCGCCCGCGGGGTTGGAAAAGTTGGTCGTTCCACCGCAGGTAGATCTGGCTGTTCTGGATGTTGGTACTTCTCCGATACTTTGGCGTCTGTGGTTGCCTGTAGAGCCAGATTCTGCCACTCTAAGTAGCGGCGAGATCCGGCTGTCACAAAACCCTGCAGTCGAGGTACCCGATCTCCGGCCAGCCACAGCACTATCCGTTCATCCCCTTGTAGGATCAGTTTCTTTTCTCCGATGTTCGTGATCGTCAAATATAGCGCTTTACCTGGCCCTCGACTTACTGTCGGTACCCATCGCCTCCCTCTGGTCACCCACAACGTGTCCTGATCCGAGGTTTGCCTCCGCATGGGCACTTCCATTGAATCCCCTACGTCGATCTGCAAATTCTGATCCAGCCGGACGACCCTTGCCTTATCGTTATACAGCTGGCGTCTACCGCTGAGCTGGATCCGCACCTCGTCTGGGAGGCACAGTGATCCGTCTGCTAGATCCAAGCGGATCCCTGCGGGCACCATGAAGTCCATCCCCAAGATAGCTTCCTGGCCCGATAGATCACCCACCCAGATGTCGAACAGATACACCAGATATCCTGCCAACGTGATCTTGATTCGCGTCCTTCCAGCGGTCGAGTACACCGTATCTCCGATGCCCACACAGTCTTGACTCTGACTCCTATCTACATAACACCCCATTCGCTGGGCGAACGTAGTGTCTACGATAGACACCTCGGCGCCAGTGTCGAGGAGCAGGATCACCTTCTCATTATTGATCTTCCCTGTGATCTTAGCCTGCCGGAACCATTTTCCGGGTGCATGATGCTTCCAGTATCCTCTCGATTCTCCGGGCAACAGATCTGGACTCGGATCTCCAGTTCGCTTACATTCAGCCACGAGACTAGGCTGATGATTCGGGGGAATGTTTTCCCCTTCCGTAGGTGAGAACCAGAGATCTGGGTCCTGTTGTTTCCAGTACCCCCGTGAGGTACCAGAGTTGAGATTGATCACTTCGGCGGCATCCGCTCTGTCGAAGTCACCCGCTGGGCAAAGACTGGATATGGCGGCAGTGCGTTTCCCATGTAGATCAAATGTATTATCACATAGATCTGGCCCTCTGCTAGCTTGATCTATTGATGGCTTGTTCACGTATGCATAAATGCAATACCTAGAGCGCTCGGCTCGTACCGGATTCCATCCCGGCGAGCGTCCTAGTTTAACATCTTCTCCGCCATCTCTGGCAGCATCCCAGCATGTTTAACTGGATCAAACCACTGACGGATCTGGTTGTAGTACTCCTCCATCGGGCACTTCCCCATGTCGTGCAGTTCTCCACATCCTCGGCATACGAACAGGCAGTGATCCGCCGGGTGGCCTCTCTTTCCGCACTTCTTGCACGTCAAACGTCTCCAACAACCCAGATCGGTGTGCTTCTTGAAGCCACAGTGAGAGCATCGCCCCCGGTAAAGCGCACACAAAAGCTGAGATCCGCCGAGCTCGGCTGGCCATCATCACGGCCCAGAATCCACTCGCCGCGTCGAGAGAACAGAACCACAGGTAACTCTCCAACTCAGTGAGGAGATCATCCACCAGGGGCATAGCGTATTCCAACGCTACCGTAACCGCGTTGACCATCTTGTAATCGATGCATAATCGGATGTCGATGCCATTTTTCTTGAGCACTATCACAATAGGCGACGCCCAGGGGCTGTTCGAGAACGCCACCAGCCCTGCCTTCAGCAACCCCTTCAGCAACTCGTACAACTTCTCGAGGTGCTTGAGAGGAACTCGGCGGGCGCGTTGTTTGATTGGGGCGTGACCTTGGACATCAATGTCGCACACCACCCCATATGCCGGAGGTGGTAGGGCGTTTCCGCTGGATATCATGATCTTGGCGTGACGTCGGAGTACCTTCAGGAGCCTGTTGTATTGTTCAGCCGAGTGGGACGACGACTGGACGTTATCTCCTTCATAGTCAAGTGCCGTCGACTCGGCGGTCGTCAGATCTGGGAGGAAGGCCAGTTCATGGGCGAAGTCATCCAATTGGATACGCGTGGGCGTATGCTCCCAGCTGCTCCTCCGCCGAGTGGCCTTGTCTTCGTCGCCAAACTCAGTTGACGGTGTGTCACCCCTGTCGTTGACTGCGGTAATCTGGTACCCTTCGTCCCGTATCAAGTCGGTGAGGGCCGCTAGGAACCGCAGCCTCAGGTGCTCGGCCGGGTCATCGTCCAGCAAATCGTCGTCGATGCTCAGTAGTCCCCACTCAGCTCGTAATGCCTCGGCGTTGGCGGGCGCAGCGCTCCTCACTTCGGCTTCCTTACATAAGGTTCGTGCTTCCGACAGCAGATCCTCCACCTCGTTGTTTTGCTTTCCGGAGGGAGAGGTCCAGGGTTTTCTGATCCGCTTCGCTCTTACACTCTGGCTAACTCGTGTCCACAGATCCAGGTATGCCGGGATCCCATCTGTCACCCCTGTCTGGGGTAGTGATCGGTCGATTGTTGTCGAGAGACGGTGCCCCCGGGTCAGCTGATAAGCATACCCAGTCGTTCGCCTGGGGCCAGGAGTCGCTCGGTTCACTTCCGTCGGGCTCGGCTTCAACCCCCGAATCGTCTCGTGAAGCCGCCCAACTCGGCTGGTTGTGCTGTAATTGCTCCGTCTCGGCTTGGACTCGTTCGAGCCTCTCCCATTGTTCTGCACATGTGAGTCCCCGCTGGCGAGCTCGATCTGCTGACTCTGGTCGGTGTCGGATGCCCGTCGGTGTCTTATAGTCGGGTCGATCGACAGCTGCGGGTTGGTGGCTTAGCCACTCCGCATACAGCCGCTGCTCTTCCTTTAGCAAGTCGCGGTCGATCGCCGAGTCGTAGGCTAGTACCTGCCAGTCTCTGTACTTTGCCGAGTCCACACGCACGTATCCTTCTGAGAGTGGTAGAACTTCATGTGGAACCCACTGAATCACAGGGAAATGAGCAGGGCAGGACCCTGGTTTATCACCCGTGTTGGTCAGCAAGACTCGGCTGGGTCGTCCAGTGTGCGTAAACCTCACCGTCGGCACCAGCTTGTTGACTCGCCGAACCCACAATTCATGCGTGGTATCATCTGGTGGCCGTCGCTGGAGCTTGAACTCGGCTGTGAGTCGACTTGCAACGTCCACTGCCTCTGTCCCCCCCCCCCCCCCCCCCGCAGATAGAGTTGCCATACTCGGTGTCCTCACTTCGCCTTCGAGTTGTACAGACCCAGCCTGATCCCAGCTGGGATCATGAAATCTGTACCCAGGATCAAATCCACCCCGGCGTGATGATCCATAATCCATACCTCGAACTCGTAGACGATCTTCCAGCCGAGTGTAACTTTCACCATAGCCCGGATAGTCGTCTCGACTTTGGTCTTGCCGATCCCTTGCACATCGATCTTCAGGTCGGCGCTCGCCAGCCGCTTCAATCGCAACTTCCTAGCAAACGACTCGGTTACCGCTGAGACGTTCGCTCCTGTATCCAGCAGTATCTTTGTCCGCTCGTTGTTGACCGACCCCATGACCAGAGCACGCATTCGAATCCGGCGGTCAAACTTCCTTGACGACCACCAGCCGAGTCGCTCGCCTGGTAGCAACTTCAATTTCTTGGATTCGCCGATCGTGACTGCAGATCGCCGGGTCATAACTGCACTCGTTATGGCCTGAGCTGAATCTTCTGCTGACTCGGCTGTCGCATCACTGTCTTCCTCTGTACCACCGGCCGCGTCTCCACTCGACTCGGCTGGCGTGCTCTTCCTTTCTTCGTTCTCCTCCCCGCTCTGCATATCGTCTTCCTCTCCTTCACTCCCCTCACCAGGCCGTTCTGCTTCACCGACAAAGGCGAACACATAGTTCGCCTCGATAGCTGTCGGCTGAGCTGACTGTGGTGGCCCACTTATACCCAACCCAGTCAAAGTTGGCGAGCCGCCTAGTTTAAATCACCGGGCGAGTAGAGGTCTTGGAGGTCAGCCGGGACAAGGGATTTGTCGACCGACGACTTCACGAACTTGGCGAGTTTCTCGAATCGTTGGAAGAGCTCACAGTTTCCCACGTCATGCACTTGCTTGCAGAACTTGCATCGTCGCCTGCAGAAGTGGGTGTCATGGCCGTCAGCACCACAAGCGCCGCACGGGCCGTACCGCCGACGTTCACCGGACTCGTCGCGACGGGGGGGATATCCCCTAGACTCAGATCGTCCAGGGGATCGCGGAGCCGAGTTCTGGCGGACACCGCTCGAGCCTCCTCTGTACGGCGGACGCTTCGACTCGGCTGCCGCTCCAGTGTCGATGTAATCCGAGCCTGAGTCGGACGACGACTCGGCTGCGGCATCCCTGTCGCTCCCTTCGCTAAAGGAATCGTAGAAGTTGGTTTCGTGACTGGCGCGACGTTCACCGAGAGCGGCCCTGAGATCTTCGACGCTGGCATCGGCCAGAGTGACTCGACGTTCGCGGTCTTCGCTGCGACGTCCACGTCGGTCTTCGCGCCGGTCGCGGTGGTCGTCACGGCGTCTTTCCCAGTAGCCATCACTGCGTTTTGACTCGTTGCGTCGGGTTCCATCATCGCGGCGAGACTCGCGGACTCGGCCAGTCGCTGTACGGTCTCGCTACTTCTTCCTCTTGTCGCCGAGCAGCTTATGGTTGATGACGTTCTCCACCCGCTGGATGTCGCTGAGTCGTTGCGGATACAGTTGGTCCATCACAGCGTCATCTCCACAGTGCAGCAAGAAGTGTTCAACGTGGCTTGCAGCTTGAGGCCCACCGGCTTCATACTGAATCTTCGCCGCTCGCGCGTACCCGTTCAGCCTCAAGAGGAAGTCGCAGATGTGCTCGTTCTCCTTTCGCCGAGCCGAGAAGTAGCGCGTCTGAGCCGTCTGGTCATACTGCGAACAGTAGTAGTCCAAGAACGCCGAGCTGAGCAGGCTCCACTTCAGCTGAGTCTTCTTCGGGAGCTGCCGAAACCAGCTGTTGGCCGCTTTCCCTAGGCTGAGCGAAAACGGTTCGCACCACGAGTCGTTGGGCATGCGAGTGCCTTTCATCTCGTAGATGAACCACTTCAGCCACTGCAGCGAATCTTCGGACCGGTTGCGTTTTCCTTCGAACGCCGCGATCTTGTCCAGGGGTGCGTGAGTACGCACTTCAAGGACGTTCGAGCGGCTCCTGTCCGGGTCCTCCAGACTCAGCTGCTGGATGTAGTGCTTCGGAGACTCGTACGGATCGGCCTTGGCTTCCCACGCATCATATTCATCGTCGGACTCGGCTGCGTCGCCCAAGTCGCGGGATTCGTTGAAACGTGTTGCTCCACGGGGTGGTGACTGCATGTTCGTATCCCCAAAGTAGGGAGTACTTCCTGAGGCGCGGGATGCTTCTCGACCACGGTTGACGTCTGGGGTCTTCGGAAGCGGGATTCGACTCGGGTCGACTGCCATGACAGCGGACTCGGCTAATAGTCTTTGGGACTCGGCCGCTGCGTCCGCCGGGTTCGTGGACTCGGCTAGGCGCGGTATCCTGGGTCTGGCGACGTCGGGCATGCGCTCAAGACCGAATGCTGCTCTCAGCTTTCGCTTCCACTGCATGATTTCGTTCCCTGCAGACTTGAGCGTCCATTCTTTCTGGTCCTTTAGACTCGGCGATCCCACGCACCGATAGCCCATGGCTCGGAGGAAAGTCGACGTTTCATAGCACAACTCGTTCATAGTTGTGCTACTCACCGGGTGAGTCAACTCGGGGCCCAGCACTGGCCACTTGGCTTGCGCCATCGCCCTCGGCCCGAACTTCGACATCCATCCTCCGGTTGCCTTCATTTCTTCGCCTAGTCTGGCCAGCACTTTGTTGGCGCTCGGCGTATCGGCGTTCCTCGTAGCGCGAGGAACCAATGGCGGGCGCTGGCTTGGAACCACATCTTGGTCGTCATCGCCATCATCTTCTCCGAACTCGGCTACGAGACTGCGCTCCACTGGGCGCGGGGTTCCCATCTTGGTCACTTGGAGTGACATTTCTTCCGCATCGTCTTCTTCATTCATCTCGGACACGAACTCTTCCTCGTCTTCGCTCTCGTCATCCTTCTCTTCACCTCCATCTTCACTCACATGGCCTTGGTCGTCGACATCTTCGAACTGGACTCTCGGCGTGTCATCCGGCGTCACGATCGCCGCCGCCACGCTCGCCGAGTCCGGTCTCGACTGGGTCGGACCCCTGGCTCTCCCAGCCGGGCTGACGCTCCTCGAGGACGATCCCTTGGCCATCTTCTCTCTCTTCTTGCTCTTAACTTGAACTTGGTTAGCTGGTACCTAACAAAAACAAGCACACCCCTGTTCCCGGGTCGCGGCACCAGTTGTGGTATTGCAAAACACACAAATCGTCAAATGTGGGTCCTCGCAAACAACCAACAACAATAGCCGAGCTAGTCGGCTGAGTTGGCCTGCGTGGGGTCTCTTTCGGGTCCCCTACGGTCCGGCCCAGCCGGGACAGTAGGTGTCTTGTCTTCGCCGAGTTCCAACCAACCGGTTCAACTCTCCAGAGACTCGCCTGAGCCGGGCAGTCTCCGTTCACAAAACCCGTGCCGTCCACCAAAGGATGGAGCAGTCACCGGCCGCCGAGTGCAAAAGCAGCTCAGCTGAAAGGTTACGGTGCCCTGGGACTTACAGGCATACCGGCTCGCCGAGTTAGGCGAGACTTTTCTCCGCGCTTGGCGAGACTGCCCCTTCCGGGCCTGCGTTATGTCTTGGCGCTACCTGTTGGTACCCTACAAGCTATGCCTCTCAGGTACCAACGGCAGACATACCCCGGCCCTATGCAGGGACTTACTGAAGAAGTGTACACGTGTCTTGGACTAGGAAAATTCTGCTCTGTTTGTTTGGTTATATCTTTCGGACGCCCTGAAGGGGCGCCTCTACTGTTCCTGAGTTCCTATACAAATATCTAATGAAATAGAGTGGTTTCAGATCTCGGCCGACCCTTCGCCGAGTTCGGCGACTCTTTGCGCTCTGTCGGTCCGGATACTGCGTTTATCCGGATCCTGGACTCGGCTGGTCCGGATACTGAACTTATCCGGATGGTACTCTGTACCCTCCAGCCGAGTCGCCACAGTCGACCTGTTATCCTAAGCTGCTTCGGTACCTTGTACCAGTGTGCGCCACAAAACTTGACGTTTCCTACACCACATCCCGGTCCAAGGGACTACAGGGTCGACTGTCACAGTGGGCCGCAATCCTCTCGCCGTGGAAGTTGGAAATCTGCCGATCCATGAAGGGAGAGGAGGAACTCCTCGGCACGCTGGCCGCGAGCATTACACCGCGAGCCTTCCTAGACGCGGCACTAGAAGAGATCGCCCCACGGAAACGGGCATCCAGGATTATAGTCATTCCAGTCCCCAACGTGACGCACGACGAGGTCCTGCATGTCCTGAGCTTCGACGGATCGGCTAAGGCGAAACGAGAAGGCGGAGCATACAGTGCCGTCATTTGGCAGCTACCGAACTGGGAGATCGTGCGCGCCGCGTCGGGATATGCGACGGACCTCACGGTCAACGAGGCGGAATACCGCGGACTGTTGCTCGGATGCTCGCTCCTAGAGGAACTCGACGACGTCACCCGACTCGTCGTATGCGGAGACTCCAACCTTGTTATCCGACAGATGCGAGACGAGATGGATTGCAAGTCACCCGGACTGAAGCTACTGCGGCAAAAGACGCGGAACGCCCTCCAGGCATGGCCACACTGTGAACTCTTTCACGTACGGCGAGACTGGAACGCTAGTGCCGACCTGCTGGTGGGGCAAGCTCTGCAACGTCAAGGGGGCCGCAACGTGCACAGTCCCGAGGAGATTCAAGACCTGAAGACGCTGAACCGCTTGGAGGAAGTCATCCGACCGCGGACATTGAGTCCCGAGATGGAGGCTCCAATCAGTCTCGACGCAGATAATCTCGACGCGAAAAATCTCGACGTAAAACATCTCGACGCAAAAAATCGCGACGCGGAAAACGGCGACGCGGGAAATGCCACGGACGCGGGACGCGAGAAGACGCAAGTTCTCGCAGTGACGACACGCTCGGCGCCGCACGCGCGACAACACGCAGGAGCCGACCGCCCGAAGTCCTAGAAGAGCTGGTGGTACAACGACTGCGCCTGGACCGCATCCGCGTTGCCCAAGACGAGGAGGTCTGGGTCGTCAACCTCAAGAAGTATCTCCGAGGCGACGTCGGAGACCTGTCTCGACGCGAAGTGAAGAACTGCCAGAAGCTGGCGCCTCAGTACGAAGAAGGTGAAAGCGGACTGCTCTACTACCAGGCGAGAAACGATGACTCCGCCGAGGGGCGTGATGAGATGATGAAGCTGGTGATCCCAGAGACTCTCCGGGAAGATATACTCCATCACTATCACACAAGTCTGGAAGGCGGGCACCAAGGCATTGGTCGCACATACCAACGCGTGAGACGCCACTTCCATTGGCCAGAGATCTTCAGAAGCGTCCAGCGCTACGTCGGTGAATGCACCGACTGCGAAACAGGAAAAGGTCGGCCGACCATCCAGGGAGAGTCGCCGGGCAATATTGTCGCGACATACCCGTTCCAGGTCATTGCCATGGACCATATCCCGTCGTTGCCTGCGTCCTACAAAGGCAACACAGAGCTGTTAGTCTGGGTGGACCTCTTCACGGGGTTCGTCGTGGTCAAAGCGAATGCGTCACGGACCGCGCAGACGGTGGCCGAGGCGTACGAGGAGGCGGTATCCAGGCGCTTCGGCGCGAGCGAGGCTATCCGCCATGACCGTGAGCCGGGCTTCATGTCGGACTTCTTCAAGGCGTTCAGCAGACTCATGGGTCAAAGACAGTGAGCAACGCTTGCTTATCGTCCACAAGCCAACGGCGCTGCAGAACGGATGGTGCAGACGGTTACAAGAGCGATTAAGATGTACATCGCGGACATCGAGCAACGCGATTGGGACGAATACGCTGAACGCCTTACCTTCGCGCTAAACACGTCGCACGACCGGACGAGGGACGAGACCCCGTTCTTCTTGGTGCACGGCTGGGATCCCCAGTCGACGCTGGAAACGACGTTAGCCGTCGGAAACACGTCAACCCGAGACGCCGAGGCGAGGCGATGGAGGCTCCGTATCCAGCGACACTACAAGGTGGCAAGAGCACAAGCATTGGAGTTAGTCCGAGAGGCTGTCGAAGAGAGAGCGCGCCGACAAACTGAAAGAGCAACGCAACACGAAATTGCGGCGGGCTCGCAAGTTTGGCTGTACCTGGATCTGGTGAAGCCCGGATATGCGCGCAAACTCGCGCATATGTGGCACGGGCCATTCCGTGTCACGGGGCTGGTCAGCGCGTTCGCAGTGCGTCTCGAGACGGCGGGTACACCCTATCAGTTGTACCCCGTCGTCCACATCTCCAAGCTGAAGCCCGGCCGAGAATTCCCGTCGCGACCCGCGACGCAGCTGACGACGCCGGCCGAGCAGCGTTTCGACTTCGACGTAGAGCTCTTGCCTGAAGACAGCTGGGAAGCCACACGTGAGCTAGAGGACGATGTCTTTGAGGTCGAGAAGATCCTGGACGTTCGCGAGGGGCGCTACGCGATATGGACGCACGCGACGCGAGTTCGAGGTGAAATGGAAGGGCTACCCGGACACGACGTGGGTCGGCGAGCTGGATTTGAACTGCGGCGGGCTGCTGTGCGACTTCCTGCGCGAGCGCACGGGACGCCACCGGTTCGAGGTGATGCAGTCGCATGAGAACGCGGAGGCAGCGGGGTCGGGTGGATAGGAGCCCACAGGTGTGACGAGGTCGGCAGGGGGGCTGCCGATGGGAGGACTGGTGGGAGGACTGGTGGGAAGCCTCGACTCTAATAATGGCTGGAGCGAGGGATTGGGAGAGGGAAGTGAGGAGGACCAGCCTGTCGCTGAAGATGGGACGGCGGGGGGGGGTCGTCTCATAAAAAAAGGATGCGACAAAGTGGAAAGAAACGAGGGACATAAATCAAGGTTACGCGTTAGTCTTAAGGCTACGACGAGCTAACTTCAAACCTGCTGGACGAACTTATCGGCAAGACGCGGCACATGGAAGGCAGGGTGGTCGCGCGTCACGCGGCAGTGCACTTGGGCGTCCATCTCGGCCACAGTGAGCGGCGTCCGGTAAAACCGACGCCACGGCTCCTGCGCGTCGATGGCGTCGAGCGCAGCCTGCAACGTCGCATGATGCGAACCGGGATACCACCGCCCGATCGACGTGTGCGCAGGCGGGAAGTGGAGCATCATTGGATCCAACAGTAGATCCATATCCGCTAGCCCCTGCTGGAACAACCCGACCGCAAGCTGGAGCACACTGGTGAGGTGACCGCCGGCGTGGGAGCGACGCGAGTTGCAAGCCGTACGCCACCTCTTCCATGTCGCGCCCTGCACGGGGAGCTCGTGGGTAGACTCCCAGTAGGCTTGAGCCCAGTGCTCGAGGTGGCGCTCGAGTCGACGCAGAAACGGACGGAACGCCGCATCACCGGACGCGAAGAGAAGCGCCTCAGCAGCCTGAGCGAGGTACCGCCATGGCCGAGTCGCATACAACGCGTCGACATTGGCCGGCGTCACGAGAGCGCGGTTCCAGTTCGCAGGCTCGGGTGAAGCGCGGCGCGGAATGATCCAGCCGGGTGGCGGCAGGAAGAGGGCCCTCAACTCCTGCACGGTGATGAGGTGAAGGCGGAGGCGTCGCACTCGCTTGGGCCAAGGAGCGTAACGCGGCTGCCGCCAGCCAGAAGGGGTCCCGGCGGGCGGGATCACGGGGTTGAAGAAGGGGACCGCGGGTGAACTCCCTGCCGAGCCACTGGAAGCGGCGCTTGACGACGAGGCGCGGGACGACGAAGAGGAAGACGAGTCGTCGCCACTGGAGTCGCCCGAACTGCCTGGGCCAGGACCGGAACCCCCGCTCGCTGCACTGTGGCCCCTCGATGAAGAACGTGCCGGCCGCACCGGGGGCACGGAACGTGTCGACCCCGCCGAACGCGTCGACGCCAAGGAAGCCGAACGCGCGCGCGAGTGCGAATCAGACCGGCGACGCGGAGGCGTGGAGGAACGCGACGGGCCCACGTGCAGGAGACGACGAGCGAGACCAAGGCCATGCAATCGGGGACGCTTGGAACGCGCCCCCCCCGCGCTTGGTCGTCACTGTCCGAAGACTCAGAGCCGAAGAGCGCCGCGTCCTCTCGGGCACGCCGCGCAACTGCGGCGGCCGCCGAGAGCGCAGTAGCGGAAGAAGCCTGCGTCGCAGCGCGGGACGAAGCCGTTGTGTCGGCCACCGTGGAGGGCCGCCGGCTACGTCGGTAGGGAGAAGGAGTGGACGACGCAGCGGGCGTCGCTCCTGAGGACCCCGATGCGCGCGACTGAGAACTCGAACGCCTCGGCACGCCAGAGCGGGATCACCGGGAACCCGACAGAGGCGAGGTTGGGGCCGGAGTCGAGCCGAAGGGGGACCCGAAGGACCGGCCGAAGAAGAAGTGCCAGTCGTGGGACCAAGCGTAGCGCCTGATGAGCCCGTGTGAGTGCCCGAGCTCGACACAGCGGGAGCAGGCACAGAGTTCGAGGCCGCGGCTATCGCCGGGACTACTGCAGACGCCGGAACAACAGGAGGGAGGGGGACAGCAGCGTCGACCTCCGCCGCGAAAGTGGCCTCGAGCCGACGGACCAAACCAGCGGTGTCAACCCGTCCGCCTGCGCCCATCACGACGCCGGCAAGACGATCAGCCAGCTCGTCACGAACCCGCTGCGCCAACGCTCGGCCCCGACGCGCGTCTCGGAGCATCCGACGCCAAGCCGTGGCACGCTCGTCACGCTCACGGATAGCCAAGTCGCGCTCCCTTTCCAACTCGACGACCCGGGCGTGGAGGCGGCAGACCTGGGCCCCATCATCTTCTCGACGCCGCTGGGACGACCGCCGCACCGACATCCATCCCGCGCGAAACTGCGCCGCGCGGGACGTGGCACCAAGTTCGTCAGCTTGAGCTCGCGCCATCTCGGACTCGGCGGCCACACGGAGGGTCGTGGCAGTGGCCACTGACCCCTCCAACTCGTTGATACGTGTCGCGCCGCGACGGAGCTCCTCTGCGTGGGCCACCAAGAGCGCGTTGGCGCGCCGAAGGTCGTCCTGCAACGGAACGTTCAAGTTCTGGGCTGCCTCACCCTCCGCCAGGCTCTGAGAAAGCGACAAGCGGGCCACTCGGAGCTCTTCCGCGACCAGGGCACGCTGCTGCCTCTGGGTGGTCAAGACCAAAAGAACCTGATCCCTCTCCGTGATGGCAGCGTCTCGCCGCTGCTCAAGGGGCGCCACAGCTTGAAGGGCCCGATCTCTTTCGGCGACGGCAGCGTCTCGCTGCTGCTCAAGGCCAGCCAGGGCTTGACGAGCCTGATCCCTCTCGGCGACAGCGGCGTCTCGCTCGCGTCGTAGAGCTGTTGACATCCGACGCGCTTGATCCCGCATGTCGAGGGCTCCGTCACACGCTTGCTCGGCGACCGCGAGAACGCGGGTCACGCGATCCCGCTCGGCGAAAGCGTCATCGCGCTGCTGCTCAGCGGTGGCCGCCAGCTGCCGCACCCGGTCGTGTTCGGCTTCGGCAGCGTCCGCGCGTGCTTGAGCGGCCGCGAGTGCCATGCGAAGGTCGTCACGCTCGGCGCGTGCGTCGTCACGCTCGCTCTGAGCAGCAAATAGCCGCGCTAGCGGCACGGAAGACGGAGGCGGCGCAGCAGCAGCGCGCGCAAGCTGAGCGGCATAATCGGCGGCCTGATCTTGCGCCGTCTGGAGCTGAGCCTGAAGATCGCGATATTGCTCGGCAGAGGCATCTCGCTCGACACGGAGTAGGGTCTCGGCAGCTTCAGTGCGATCAGCACGAGCGCGGAAGTCGGCCACTCGACCTTCCAGCTCGGCGTAGTCCCGCTCGACCCGTTCTTGAGAGAGGAATGCCTGCTTGAGCCGAGTCATGCCTGCACGGTAACCCTCGCGAGCACGATGGAAGATGGCGAGGTTGCGGTCGTGCAACACGGCCGCGTGAGCAGCCAAACCCGCATTGTGAGCCGATACGAGCTCGTACTGGGCGCGCAACTCTCGGTTCTCGTCCTGGAGGGCGTGGGCGTCCGCAACGAGAGCCGGCACCGCATGGACGTGGGCGCCGGGAGCTGGAAGCTGGACTTGGGGCGCGGCAGGAAGGTGGGGACGACGCGCGCCGAAGGCGCAGACCACGCAGCCAGCAGCCTCGAGGTCGTTGGTGTCGAGCTCGCCCTCCACAAGACCAATGTCGTCGGCGTCGACGTCGCGACGGTGGGCCATGGAGCTGAAGAACGCGGCGAGACAAGTCAAGACGAAGCCAAAAGGCGCGGAGCAGGTTCTGCGACGACACGCCCACCTGGGGAGTGCGCGTGCGTGGCAGCGGGACGAATGTGGTGTAGTGCCCCGCGGAGAAGGCGGGCACACCGGACGCCGGAAGAAGAAGGCGCCGAGATGGAGGTCGGCGGACTTGAGTGATGGACTTCAACGCGGGAGGAGAAGCACGGCGCGGTTTGATGGGCGCAACAGCTCGACGGGAGGTGCGACATGGGTGATGAGCCGTGGGACACGGCGCCAGAACCCAGTGCGACGCGTAATCATCCGACGGGTCAACCCACGCGCCAGTTTCGCCGAAATGTGCCAACCCTAAACCCCGCCGAGCAAAACCCGCCGAGCAAAACGCGCCGACCCTAAACCCGCCGACCAATCCTGATTACGCCACGTAAATCAGGTTGAAGGACGGTAGTGCAAGCACGACAGAAGTAAGGACGGACGCAGAACGGTAGGCTTAGCTAGCAGTAGGACAGAGTAGCCAGTAGCAAGGACATAGGATAGGGTAAGGGCTCAGTCCCGAAATTTCTCTGAACCACAAAGACCTCCCGTCTTCTCCGAGGTTCCAGAGGAACCACCAAGCGCCGGCAAGTAGAGCCCCCTCGATATCGTGGCCCCCCCGTCGCCTGCTGGTTCGGGTACTCACCCCCCACAGACCCGTGCCGGACAAAAGCACGTTAAACGTATACCGTTTAGGAGGGCGCCCGATAACGCGCTCCCTAGGCGAAGCCGTACTGGCCCGATAACCGCCGTACTCAAGACCCCGCGTCGGCCTGATAACGCCACGCAACAAGCCCCAGGAAACGCCGGCCCGATAACGCCGCACGCCCAAGGAACTGACGCCCTACGACAAGGAACAAGCGTCCACTTAACCCCCCAACTCTGAAGCCTGCGAAGACTTGGGCCTACACTTCGAAGATACGCTACTCAAGTACCGGGAAAATACTCGACGCGCCTGCGATACCGACGCGACGAGTTTGTGCGAGGACGAACTTACGGAAGACTCCTGTTTTCTGTGAGGGCGCTACTCCACAGTAGTGCCGGTTGTGGGCGGGCCAATGTAATTCCCTCCCCGAAGGCCGAAGTCACTTGTGTCTTTCAAGGAAAATTTCTCTCTGATTAAGTATCTTAGATCTGCTATCTGTCTCTAAACCACACAGTTTCTCTCCCGCTCTTACCGATCACTTGCGTACCTCTTGCGAATCCGGTGATTGCGTCCCGTGTTCGCTGGCTCTTGGCTGTGCACCAACCGTTCGCTGTGATTGTGGGTGTGGTTGCTTGTGCCAAAATTTTGGTACCCGATAACCTTCGATCGGATCGTGTACCAGGTCGATCTCGATCTGATCGTGTACCGAAATGTCTGCACCATGTCGATCCGATCGTGGACCATCATCATTCCGATCGCCATCATTCCGATCAGTCTGATCTGCAACCCTGATCCCTTCCAATCCACCAATCACCGTCGATCCAGGGACATTCTGCATTGATTCACATCCCACTTCTCCACACACTTGATCTAAGTATGGGGCCAATAATAATCCCCTATACTATAGCCAAGTGAGTCTTCCAGTGCAAATTCGGTTCTGATTTAAGTGTTAACTGGACCTCTACCTCCCGAGCGCTCTGAGTCTCTCATTTGACCTACATCTTAATATAACTATAGGCTCAGATCCATCTGATCCGGATCCGTTATCCGGATTCGCCTAATGCGGGGCAGCTTCGGGATCCGTCCCATATTTCGGCCATTATGGGACTCCCTTCGCCACCCGTCCCATATCTTACTCTTACGGGACGCCCCTCTCGATCCGTCCCGAATTGGAGCCTGCGTGTCGCGTGGTCAGGATCCATCCATCTGGAGGCCCCACACCAACGGCCGATCAGGCTCTCTCTTTCTCGTACTGCAATACCACATACGTCCCCGACACTCGTGTGGCGTGGAGATTTGGCCGCGGCGCGGCAGCTCTGTTGCTCATGCCGCCACCGTCAAACCTTTCAGTGAAATGCTGTTCTGGGTTCTGATTGGTGGATTACATTTCCCGCGGTAGAGTGACATGGAACTCGGTAGTGACACAAGCCTCGGCGGGCCATAATAAATACCCGACCGAGGCTAAATACGCCGATTTAGTAATAGGTCCTCGGTCGTACCCAAGTGGAAGCCTCGGTCGTACCCCCGAAGCCTCGTCGTACTTAAGTGGAAGCCTCGGTCAGGTGACCGAAGCCTCGTTCGGACGACCGAAGCCTCGTTCGGACGACCGAAGCCTCGGTCGACCCTCGAGGTACCTCTGGCGTAATCACCGTCATTATTGATGAGTGTACAGAGGTCGCCACATCGAGATTCGTTTTATACTAGATATTTGTATGTAGGATTAGGATTAGCTATAGGATGATCTGCAGAGGCTCTCAGAGCCTCTGAATACTCAGTAATAAATCAGCAGTCTTCCCCCCAAGTCTTCAGAGGTTAAGTCCGACTCCGGTAAGTGTTAGCTAGCTTGCTGTAGTGCCTGGATACGCCTGGCTTAGTGGTATGACCGTTGACGGATTAAAGATTAATTAATCAATAGTCCGCCGTGGTCAAGCCAAGAGTTGGCGTGGCCGAGAGGCTAGAGTGGCACTTAGAGTGTCGTTCTGTGTGTGTGTGGGGTGTCTTAGTCCCCTAGAGTATATTTTACTACCGACCGAGGATTACCTCTGTCGTGTAGGAACACGCTGAAATTCTCGCTACCGTAAGGTACGAGTCCCACCAACAACACACGTCTCCCTAATTAGGTCAACGAAAGTTGGAATCAAAACCTGAGGTCCAGGAACGATCCCTTACACCGGGTTGGATATAAGCCTCTGTGTACCAAGGTTGTCTTCGGTCAACCCAAAACCTGCACTAACTAGCCACGAACGAGGGCTAGAATGCAATATAGCGCTTTCGCGCAACCCTTTTGCAGTCCCTCAGATGAAAGGGTACCGGCGGATTAGGCCTAATACAAAGGGGACCGAGGTAATCCTCGGTCGGTAGTAAAATATACTCTAGGGGACTAATACACCCCACACACACACAGAACGATACTCTAAGTACCGCTCTAGCCTCTCGGCCACGCCAACTCTTGGCTTGACCTCGGCGGACTATTAATTAATTAATCTCTAGTCCGTCAACGGCCATACCACTAAGCCAGGCGTATCCAGGCACTACAGCAAGCTAGCTAACACTTACCGGAGTCGGACTTAACCTCTGAAGACTTGGGGGGAAGACTGCTGATTTATTACTGAATATTCAGAGGCTCTGAGAGCCTCTGCAGATCATCCTATAGCTAATCCTAATCCTACATACAAATATCTAGTATAAAACGAATCTCGATGTGGCGACCTCTGTACACTCATCAATAATGACGGTGATTACGCCAGAGGTACCTCGAGGGTCGAACGAGGCTTCGGTCGTCCGAACGAGGCTTCGGTCGTCCGAACGAGGCTTCGGTCACCTGACCGAGGCTTCCACTTAAGTACGACTTTGGTTGTGGTCGTAAATAGCACTGAGTCTGACGTAATTAGCCTCGGTCGGGTGTTTATTAGGTCCCGCCGAGGCCAATGTCACTACCTGTCACTCTACCGAGGTAAATGAGAGTGAAAGCTTGTCACAACGGCAACTCCATTTCCGTCAGCGTATCCGACAATCCTTAGCGGAGCGACCCGGCCGAGGTCACTTTTCGGCCGGATCTCCACGCCACAACTGCCCCCGCCTCGCTGCGAACCTGGTACTGGTGAACGGCGTGGCGCCATGTCTCGTCGCCCGACTCGCCCCGAATCTCGGTCGTTGAGGTCGGCCACCGCGCGAGCCTTCCGGTCCATGGGCTGTACCGGCGAGGTGAGCATCTCCTTCTTCTTGTTCGCATCTTGTTTATCGTGATGCTGACTCGTTCTTCCTCGTTCATTCCCTCAGAGTGCTCTGGACGTACTCGCTGAGGCGTCAACCGAGTCTCGCCCGCACGGTGACACTCCTCCGGCCGTTCCTCGACCCGGCGACGCGGCTTCCGCGGCTCCCGTGCCCTCGGTCGAGCATCCAGCGCCTTCGGGGAGCCTCCTGGGTCCTTATCCTGAGTCGACCGAGGCTCCAGGGTCCGCTTCGCCCGAGCTACCGGGTGATTCCCCGTATCGCTCGCCTCCGACCTCTCCTCCGTGCCGCCATCCCCCTCCGTCGCCAACTCCCGCGCCTTCGACTTCGTTGGCAACTCGCGGGGCGTCGGTCGGGGTCGAGGCTGCTGGAACCATGGTCGCTGCATCCACAGCGGGTGCGACCGAGCCTCCTGCGCCAGTCTTGACGGCGTCAGACCGCCAGCTCCACCGGCTCGCCGAGTTGGTCGTCAGCGTCGCTCGTGCGCCTCCCGCTCGGGTCGATCCGGTGTTGGATCGGCGCCTTGAGCACGCTACGACCCTGGAGGAGGTGGCTGCTGCTGCCGTGGCTCCTCGGCGTCTGCCTGTTGCCGAGTCTGAAGAGATGGTTTCCCTTCGCCAGGAGGTGGACCGGCTTCAGGCTCTGGCGAAGGACACAGAGGATAAGCTCCACGTTGAGATGGATCTCCGTGTGAAGTCCGACATCTTCTGCGCCCAGACGTCGACCGAGCTCCACCAGGCTCAAGATCGGCTCGATGAGCTTCGAGAGGAGCGGCGGCTGCTTCTCGGACGGCTGGCTGAGGCGGAAGCCACCATGGCGTCCCACCGAGAGGTGACTGCTTCGCTCGAACGGCGTCTCGTTGACACCAACGCCGAGGCGACCACGGCCCGTCGACAGGTCATAACGGACCGCGAGCGGCTGAAAGCAAGCCTCGTTGCGCACACCGCTCAGCTTGACCGCCTTCGGCAGCAACTTGCCGACCAAGACCGAGGGCAATCCGGGGTCATACCCGCACGTATCCAAGCTCTCCAAGACGAGAACAACGGGTTGCGTCGCGCGAACTCGGTCTTGCGTCGCCACTCTGCGATGCATGAGTTGGACGTGGACACTCTCGTCCTGGCGTCGGCAGGCATCTCGGCTGACGAGATTGACTGGACGCTGCTGGGTCTCAACCCTCCAGACGTCATCGTCGGGTCTCCGCGGAGAGGTGACGAGTCGTCAAGCCCAGATGAGCCGCCCGCCGAGGGTTCTCCGACTCCCGCAGTTCCTCGCTCCAGTCCTCCGGCCTCGCCCTCGTCCGGGTCATCGCCGTCGAAGCGTAAGCGGGACTCGTCTCCTCGGTCATCGACCGAGGGTGCTGCTGCTTCTCAACTGCCTCCATCCAAACGGCTTGGTCGCGCGTCTGTCGACTTGCGGGCGAGGGCTGCGGCCACTGCTGCACAGCGTGCCGGTGGGTCTCCTGGGGGTCAGCAACCCTCGGTCGCCTCTCCGTCGTCTCCTACTTCTCTCGGGTCATCTGCTGGTGGGTCGACCGAGGGTGGCGACGCTTCTCCGGCTCAGGTGTCGTCGTCGGCTTCGGCTAGTCCGTCATCGCCTGCCGCTTCGGGTCCCCCAACTACGCAGTCTGATGACAGCATGGGTCAACCTGGCTCACCGGAAGGAAGTGGTTTTCCGAGCGATGAAGGTCCACCAGGGTCTCCAGCCGGCAGTTCGCCTGGTTCTCCGGCTGGCGGTTCACCTGGTTCTCCGGCGGGCGGTTCGCCTCCAAGTGGTGGCAGCTCGTCGCCGTCGGGCTCTGACGATGGCGGACGTTCTGGCGGTTCTTCAAGCGGGTCCGGCGGGTCATCCGCTGCGTCGGGCGCTAGTGAGTCTCCTCCTGCGACCCCGCCCCAGCAGCCAGCGGCTTCGTCACGGAACCTCGACGACCTGTCTCCGGACACGCTCGAGAGAGCTATGTTTGGCTCGGAGAGCGAAGACGAAGACCCGTCTCTCTCTGCTGGGGCTGGGTCACAGACCTCGTTCACACCTGCCACGTCGTCGCCGGCGTCTCCTGCATCGAATGCGCCACCGACCGAGGGTTCGTCTGCTGTCTCGCGACGTGGGCATCCTCGGTCCGAAGTGACTGCCACTCTCTCGGCTGCCCCTGGCACTGTGCAGACCGGGTTCGCGCCTATCGTCACCAGCGTGTCCGACGTGGCGGAAGGGTCTCGGAAGCTGTCCGAGCTCGGCAACTTGTTCCTAGTGCCGGGCTTTACTGCCCCAGGTGCTCAGGAATGCTGGTGTCTGCTTCAGAACCTCAGCGTGCCGGACATCCCCGCTGAAGACCCGATGTCACCATGTTCGGAGGCTGGCATAGCCTCGTTCGTTGATTGGGTGAACCCCCTCCATCCATGGCAACTGGTGAGAGTCAAGTTTCCTGCCGAGCCCTGTACCTTCGGCGTCGGTGAGTTCACCGACGGCGTACCGATCTCGGTTCGGGCGACCGGTCAGGCTCTCCTCGTTCGGCTTTGGCGACAATTCCAGGGTACGTCCACCGACGCGACCGAGAAGGCCGACTTGGGTTTCGCTTTGTGGGAGCGCCGCCATTGGATCTCAGTGTCTGCCGTCGAGGCGTACTTCGCCTATTTGTCTACGAAGTACGGTCGCCGTTACCCTCTCCTCTTCCAGCTTCGCAAGCTCTGGCGGGAGTACACCCGAGGTCGGAGTCTCCGAGCCGACCGTCTCCGGCAGCAAATGGTGAAACGGCTGTGGACGGGTTGTATTGAGTACAACCGTGAGCCTCGTCAGTACTACACCGAGACTCTGTTGGAACCCACTTACCTCCAGTACTCGTTCGAGGTTGTGGAGTGGGTTCCCAAGACGGCGGATTGGATCGCGGAGGTGAACGAGCTGGACGCTCGTCAACCGTGGCGTAATTGTTGGATTGACGCCCCCGAAAGTCACCCTTTCAACACGACGTTCGCCGCCTGCAACCCCGAAGTTCCGCTGTTCGTGCCACGCGGAGCAACGAGTGAAGAGGTGGCGGCCTCGGTGATCGTGGAGCCGTCTCTTCCTCCGTCATGGGTGACCGCTCCGTGGGTTACCCAGTTTGGTGTCGGTCGTGACGATGACGAGGAGTCGGAGGACTCGCCGAACGTCGGCGCAGGCACTCCCTAGGCATTCTCGTCCTCGGTCGCCCTTCGCTCCTGCCTTCCAGTATCAACTCTCGCTGCTCTAGTACCGTCCGACGCTCTAATTTTGCAGGCAGCTTGTATGGTTGAAGTTCGTTCTTCATTAATTCTCCATAATCACTTTAGTCCATTCGTAACTTCTTCCCTGCTGCATCTTCCGCCGTGAGCTTGATCTATCCTTCGTTCGGTGACCCACCTTCTCCGTCTTGGTCCTGCGGTTCTTGTGGTGTGTCGACCGAGGAGTAGTTTCGCGTTCTTGAGTCATCATCTTAATTCGTTCACATACACATATACATTGTTCGTTTGGTATCTTTTTTCGTCTGCTACTGCGAGCCAATTGCTCCTCGCAGGCAGTTCGTCCCTCGGTCGCCTCAGCGGCGGGTTCTCTTCCTCCATCTTAATCCCTTCCGCGGGCGACCGTGTTCCCAGCAACTTCTTTCGTCTGTATTTGCGAGCTGGTCCCCCTCGCAATCAGTTCATTCGTCGATAGCGCCAAGCGCTACTCCTCGTCCGCAGTCTGAGCCATTTGTAATCGTCGGTCGCTGCGTTTCTGACGCAAGTAATCATAGAGTAGCCCTCCGCACGACAAGTTGGTAGCTGGTTCCCACGTTGGCTCCTCATAGCCGACCCATTTCACTTTGAATTCTCGAACCGCTCGGTTGGTGCTCGTTGATAGCGGCGTGCGGTCGTCCAGGATGGCTTCGACTTCGAACTCGCCCGAAGGATGGTCCGGCTCCCAGCTATCCTCGGGCAGCAACTCTTCGTCGAAGTCCACCCGTGACTCCTCGTCCACTTCTGGTGCCAGCCGGACTTTAGGCCGGTCTCCGAACTCGCTCACTGCTTTCAACCGCGATACATGCACGACTGGGTAGAAGCGGTAACCGCTCCGGTTTGGTAGCTCTAGCTCGTAAGCGAACTCCTCCACCTTCTTCTTGATACGGAATGGTCCATGCCATCGGTGCGCAAGTTTCTTCGTCAGGCCGGGTTTCACTCGTTCCATGTACAGCCACACGCGGCTTCCTGGCTCGAACAGCGACCTCGGTGGGGCCCCGTTTGGATCCGCCTCGCCTGAGGGGCTCGGTAGTGACTCTCTCTTCTGTCGTCCGAGTGTCTCGTTGTGTTCCTTGGCCCTCCGAGCCTTCTCCGTCGCTTGGTACTCCTTGGCCATACTGAGTGCGATCTCTTGCTGTCGGTTGACTTCACGGCGCCACGCCAGGGCATCGGACTGGCGTCCGGAGCCTCGTTTGAGGGACGACGACATCGCTTTCAGCGTTGACTGTGCATCCCAACCATGAACGAGGTAAAACGGGGTCTCCTTCCGTGTCCCATCCTGCGAGTTGTTGATGGCGAAGATCAGCTTTTCTGCAATCTCGTCCCAGTCCTGCTGTAAAGGGTCTTCGGCGTACACACGCACGGACTGCATGACGGTTTTCACTGACCGTTCTTGTTGCCCATTCGCTTGCGGCCGATAACTCAGCGTAGCCCGCGACCGAGACTGCATCATCTCAGTGAAGGCTTGAAATACTTCGCTCATGAACCTCGGGTCTCGGTCGTGACGGACCAACGAGGGCGCACCGAACCTTCGGTAGACACACTCCTCGAAAGCTTGGGCAACGACGAGTGCAGTGGTGTCCGACATGGCTTTGCCCATCACGAACCCGGTGAACGAGCATTGGAAGAGCAGTAGCGCTGTGTTTCCTCGCCGAGACCTCGGTAGTGGAATCACAAAGTCCATAGAGACCATCTGGAACGGTCTCTCGGCCAATACGTTTCCTGGCGAATAGCCTTTCAGCTGGGGCCGGCTCTTGCTCGAACAGCAGTCCGGGCAGGACCTGACGTGCTTCTCTACGTCCGCGTACAGTCCGATCCAATAATAGTCCGACTTCACTCGGTGGTAAGTGCGATTAATACCTTGGTGGCCACCTTCCAACGAGTCGTGGCAGCTCTGCAGCACCTCTTGGACCATCGTTGAGGGTACCACGAGACGCATCCACACTCCCTGCTGCTCGTCCGGGTCCGAACGACGATTGGTTCCCACGAAATAGAGGACCCCGTCTTCGCTCAGAACGAACCGGTCAGCCATTTTCCACGCGTCGCGAGCCGCCTTGTAGCCCAGGCGAGCATCTTCGCCTCGGAGGACCGCTCTCAGGTTGGACCATCTCAGTTCTTCCTCTTGTGCGGCTGCGACTCTTCTCCGGCGCTCTTCTTGCACTGTCAGCGGGTCTACGTCCGCCGCATCAGGTGGGGCCGACGCGGCGGCAGTCAAAGCCTCGGTGGGCGGTAGTGTCTCTTCCATCGCGTTCTGAGCCTCGTTCGGCACCGCGTTGGATTCAGTAAGTCGAGCTGCATCTTCCTGACCCATGACCGATACCTCGTTCGCGAACCGGACTCGCTTCGTCGTCGCCTTTGCCTGGTGCCTCGTCGTAACCGTCACATGGCCTGAGTCTCGGCTTTCGGACCGCACAAAATCGAAAAAAGTCTTACTTCGGGGCTCTTCGCGGGTCATAGACGCTCGCAAGACGCTCACCGAGGGTTTCTCTTCCGTCGTTCCTTCCACCGAGGTCTCGTAGATGACTTCGTTAATCCGGTTCAGAGCCTTCAGTTCCGCGATCCTCGCCTCGGACGTCGTCACTGCCGACACCTTAGACTCCAACGTCTCGCTGGCTAGAGAATCTGCTGCTGCATTGAATTCGCGTACTGCATGCAGGTACTTGACCGAACGAAGCTTGGCCACGAGCTCTCGGTGGTGGTTGAGTTGCGCCATCAGCGTTTCCTTCCGGCACGCTATCACCCCTAGTGATTGCTGAATGGCGAGTCTCGAATCTCCGACAATGACAAGGTCGGTAATGGCTAGACCGAGCGCTGCCGAGACGCCGTTGTTCATGCCGGCGTACTCAGCGAGGTTGACCGTAGTGGCTTCGAGATAAGCACTGGCAGCGATCACTATCGTCCATTCCGGAAGCTTCCATAATATCCATGAGCAACTCCCATAGCCACCGTGCTTCTCCGTTTTCGCCGAGCCGTCGAACGAGAGGACGTGGCCACTGTACGAGGTCGGTAGTCGCGCATATAACATATGCGGGTCCAAACGAACGTTCGGTGACCCTTTGGATGGAGGGGCCACCGAGGCCAACGACTCGTCCAAATCGACGAAACTCGTCAGTCCAGCTTGGAGCAGCTGAGCGAACGCACAATCCTTTTCTTTCACTCGTTCGACCACCAGGTGCCACGGCGACAGCAAGACGGCAAATTGGGTGGCCCGACCGAAGAGTGTCTTGGACCTATGCACCCACTCGAGCGTTGAAAACCGAGTGTAGACACGGATAGTCTTTCCGACGAGCTGAGTATAGCATACTTTCAAAACGAGCAGTAGGGCTAGGACCTCTTTCTCGGCCGGGTGATAGTTCATCTCGGCGTCCTTCAACACTCGCCCACAGAAGCGAACGGGGTGCAGCTTGTCCTCGTGTTCTTGCATCAAAGTAGCGCTAAGGGCCCACTCGTTCGCAAACAGCGTGACATGGACATCCTTGCTCCTGTCGAAGTGGCGCAGTATCGGAGCATCTCGGACGCGCTGCTGTAGCATAGCAAAGCTCTGCCTGGCCGCGGAAAGGTTCCCACCGAGCTCAAAATCTGCATCCTTGAGCTGATAGAGCGCTGCCCCATACACCGCGAAATCCTGGATGAAACGGCTGTAATAGTTGAGCGCTCCGAGGAAGGATTGAACCCCCTTTTTCGACGCGGGGAACTTGAGCTCGGTCACCGCCGCTGCCTTCTTAGCATCGGGAGCAATACCCGCGGCCGAGACGTCGTGGGATAGGAAGCCCACCTTCCGTTGTACGAACAGGCTCTTCGAGAAGCTAACACTGATCCGACACTCCCGGAAACGACTTAGCAGACGGTCTAACGTCGCCAAACAAGCTTCAAAGGTCTCGGAGCCGAAGCAGATATCGTCTACGAACGAACGCCGATCCAGTACGGGTACCAGCGAGGATTCATCTGGCTCTCCGCTGGAGTACATGTCGGCCAAAGGGCTGTTCACCAGGGCTGCTACGGCGCTTTCGGTGGTCGACAGGGCTCGGTCGGCTTCAAATTTGGTCCGCGGAGCCTCGTTCGGGCTGACCGAGGCCTCGGTCACCCCCGCCCTGTCTTCGGCGTCGGTCGTTTCAGCTATCCGCATCTTCTCCGAGAAGCTAGCCCAGCCTCCCTTCGGTTGAACGAACCCCCAGAGGGCGTTGTCGATCATTCGTTGGTAGATCATGGGCGCGTTCTTGAGCCCGAATGGCATGCGTAGCCACTCGAAGTGGCCCAGTGCGCAAACGAAGGCAGAGATCTTGCGAGCTCGGCGAGTCATCATCACCGCCCAGAACCCGCTCGCCGCATCCAAAGAGCAAAACCACAGGTAGGCCTCCATCTCGGTCAACAGATCGTCGACCAACGGCATAGCATACTCCATGATTGCAGTGATCGCATTCACTCGTTTGTAGTCAATGCATAACCGGATGTCGATCCCGTTCTTCTTCAGCACAATAACGATAGGTGAAGCCCACGGGCTATCCGAGAACGAGACCAGTCTTGCCGTCAGTAGACCCTTCAGCAACTCGTAGAGCTTCCCCAGCAAACGAAGAGGGGTCCTCCGAGCTTTCTGCTTGATCGGGGGGTGCCCCTGCACGTCGATATCGCACACCACACCGTATGCCGGTGGGGGCAGAGCGTTGCCGCTCGCAATCATGATCTCTTCGTGCTTCTGAAGCACCGCTACGAGTTGCACCTGCTGCTCAATCTGCAGGTCGGTGTTCTGGACATTCGGACCCGAGTAATCCAGAGTTGACGATGACGGTTCTGTCAAATCGGGCAAGAACGCGAGCTCGTGCGCGTAGTCCGTCAACTCGATCTCGTACGGTAGGTGTTCTGCCGTATCGTTGGTGCCCCAGTCCGCATCCGCGACTGTATCCGGACTGCCTCCAGCCATGACCGAGACGTAGACAGCCTCCAGACGTTCCGCGTCGGACCTGACATGTCTGTCGGTTGAGCTGGTGTTTGTTCGGTCAGTCGTTGCTTCGGCTTCTGGGTCACCCCTGGGCTCGGTCACCGCATAGACGCCTACTTGATCGGAACGGGCATCGTCACCCGTGGTCACCGAGTCCAGGATCTCTCCTAACTCGCCTGGAGGGCGCGCGGAGTCATCAATTCGGACTTCGAGATCCGGGTTACCTGATTCGGGTCGTTCTGTGACTTCTTCGGTCGCGTAGTCCTCGGACGGCCTTGAATCCTGTTCATCACCTCTCGCTGAACAAGGTTCGGTATCGACCGAGGGCTGCTGGCACTTGCTCGATTCGTCGACAGTCCTGTCGAGGTTCCGACCGTTGGTTGTCGCTAGGTAACCATCGTCGTCCTCGCTTGGCGTCTCAGTGCACGTCGTAGCCTCGGTGGGCCGTCGGAGGAGTGCCCGTGGAGTCGGGTACTCGCGTCGTTCCACGGCCGAGGGTTGTGCGGCCAGCCATTCTTGGTAGATCTTGCCCTCGCGTCCGAACAGCGTTTCATCCCTGCTCTCTGCGTACGCCAGCACTTGCCACTCTCGATATTTGTCGGACCCTACTCGCACGTAGCCCGTTTTCCGAGGTAGGTCACCCCTCGGCACCCATAGCACGACAGGTTCGTGCGCGGAGCAACTCGTTCCCTTCGTGGTAACGTTAGTCAGCCGTATCCAAACCGGCCGGCCTCGTTGACTCTTCACCACGGTCGGTACAAGCCTCGTTGACCTACGGATCCACGTCTCGTGGGTCGTTCGAGACGGTTGCCGGCGAGGCAAGCGGAATTCTCTCCATTCCCTGCCTGGGACCGCCAGCAGCTCGGTAGGACCTCCTACGATGTGACTTCCGTATGACACCGGCTCGTCCGACTCCCTCGATTTCAGAAGGGGTACCATTTCCTCGTCCGGGAGTTGCGCTGTTCCGTGGAACAGGTCTAGTCGAATTCCGGCGGGTACCATGAAATCCATGCCTAGGACCACATCTACTCCGGCACTGTGATCCATGATCCACATCTCAAACTCGTACGCGTGTCTCCAACCAAGGGTGACCTTCAGCAGAGCTCTCCGTTGAGTTTCCATAGTGCCCGGGTTGATGCCCCGCACTTCTAGGCTACGACCGTGGTCGAATACCTCCCTCACTCGGAGCTTCTTGGCGAAGCTCGCCGAGATTACGCTCACATTCGCTCCTGTATCGAGCAGAATCCGTATCCGGGTGTCATCTACTGCGCCCTTGACCAGCGCACGCATTCTCTTCCTCTTGTCGTATCGTTGGGACGACCACCACCCCATTCTTTCACCGGGCAGTAATTTTATTGCCCGACCGAGGGTTCGGTCGACCGACTCCACTTGAGCCATACTCGTGATGACCGCCTCGGTCGGGGCACGTACGTATTCGCCATCACTTGTTTCATCAATTCCATTCTCACCGAGGCGTATGCCTCTGTCACTTCCATTTTCCATCGTGTTCACTCGTTCGTTGTTCGTTCGATCGTCGGGCCATTTGCTTTTGCCTGTGAACGCAAACAAATAGTCTGCGTCGACAGCAGGCTCAGCTAACTGTGGCAGCCCGATTGGGACCAACCCAGTTTCAGTTGGCGGGCTGCCTAGTTTAAATGGCTCCCGAACACCAGGCTCTGCAGCTCTGGGGTGAGATCCTTCTTATCGACCTTCGTTCGCAACAAACTCGTCAGCTCCCGGAGGGCGTCGCACTTGCCGGCATCGTGTACTTGTTTACACAACTTGCACCTCCTGTTACAGTAGTGCACCGAGTGATACGGGCTGCTGCATGCAGCACACGGTCCGTACTGGCGACGGCCGTCTCGGTCGCGCTGGAATTGGTTGTTTCCGCCCGAGTGACGACGGTTGTCCGGTCGGGCGAAGGTCCCCGCCGCTGCTGCTCGACGCTCATTGTCGTTCGTCGCGTCCACATGTCCGTGATCGTCGGTCGAGACTTCGCTCGAATCCGATTCCGCATCCGAATACTCGTCGGCGTCATACGATGCACCGTGCAGACTGCTGGCCTCGTTCGCATCACGTCCGTATCCGCGAGCAGATTGGCCATCTTCGTGGTCCCCGTCCGAGGCTCTGATGTTCAAAGCGGTGACGACATCGGCCAAAGCTTCTACCAGTGTAATCCTCGACCGGTGCGGGGACTCGTCGCGTCGGTCTCGGCGTCGACCTTCGTCTCGGTAGCGTCGTTCGCGGCTGAAGCCGCCTCTCGTAGCCTCGTTCGACCTGTTTTCACGTCGCCGGTCATCGTCTTGGCCTCGGTGACGCCTCACCGAGGGTTCGCGTGCTGTTTTCCGCTCTCTACTACGCAGGATGTCGTTGATCATTTCCTCCAAGTCGTGGATGTCCTTGACCCTCGCGTGACACAGTCGCTCTTCCAGGCCTCGGTCATCACATGAATCGAGGAAGTGATCCACGTGGTCCTTCGCCTCGCGGCCACCGTTCTCAAATTGCACGCCGGCGTTGCGTGCATACCCGTTCAAGCGGTTGAGGTAGTCGCAAACGTGCTCCTTGTCCTCTCGCTTCGCCGAGTAGTAGCGAGCCTTCGCTGACTGGGTGAACTTCGAGCAGTAATACTTGATGAAAGCATCACTCAACAGCTTCCACGTCCGCTTCGTTTTGCGAGGAAGCTGGCGGTACCAATGGAGTGCCCCATCTTGGAGGCTGAGTTCAAACGCCATGCACCACTCGTTCGTCGGCGTGTGCGTTCCCTTCATCTCGTACATGAACTTTCGGAGCCACTGCATCGACCGCTCGCTCTTGTTGCGAGTACCGAGGAACGGTTTGATGTTGCCGAGGGGAAGGTGTGTCGCGATCTCAAGCCTCGGTGTGTTACTCCGGCCATTCGCTGCACTCAGTTCCCTCACTTGGCGTGCCCACTCACCCGTCTGGTCACCGTCGTAGTAGTCCGGGTCAAAACGATCCTCATCGCTGTCCGACGACTCCTCTCGGGCCTCGAACTTCTTCTCGGGAAGTCGGACTGTCGTTCGGCGAGTGTTCGGCGTAGTGAACGAGGCCTCGTTCTCCTTCGCTAGTCGGTCACTACGGTCGACAGACCTCGGCGTCACCATGTGCGAGTCTTGCATGTACGGTGACGCCAGGCCTTTCGCAGCGAACACTCCAGCTTTGGAGTCGTTGGTCTCCTTCTGGGGTGTCGGTGGCAATGGCACCTTCGACGGATCCGCCTCGGTTTGGACGAGGTAAGCCTTCGTCCCAAACACTAGGGTGGCCACGCTTGCGTTGGTAGCACCGAACGCCGTTCGCAACTTCTTCTTCCACTTCGAGAGAGCAGTAGCCGCTTCGGTCGGACTCCAGTCGGCAAGCGCCATGGTCGACGGGTACATTTGAGAGTCGCACCCCATCGCTCTGAGCAATCCTTCGGTCTCTCGAGCTACCGCCAAGGTGCTCGTTGAGTCAATGGGCGCGGCCAGCGCTCGTCCGAGATCCGCCCACACCGCCTGACGAACCATCTTGGGTGAAAACTGCCTCATCCAGTTGCTCTTCGTCCTCATCAACTCCACACACCGGCCCAACACCTTGTTGGCCGCCGGTGTGTCCCCGTTGAGGGGTGGACGGATCCCCGTCGGCTGCATCGTGGCCGCCGCCGTCTTCGGGAAGTCCTTCGCTCCATCTTCTCCGTCGTCTTCGCCGAAGGCTGGCTCCGGTTTGGCGACGTCGTCGAGCTCGTCAACGAGGTTTCGGGCGAGCGGTCGCACACCACCGCTTCGCCCTGCAGACACAACCGCTTCCTCCGCGGCCTCGTTCGCGGTGCCTTTGACTTCCCAGTCATCATCTTCGTCTTCCTCCATGGCGTCCGAGGGTTCAAACGCAGAATCGTAGGTCGCCTGATGCTCGTCGACTCTGTCCATCGCCACGGTCGCCAGAGACTCGAACGAGCTTCCGGAGTGATCCAGCGCTTCGGAGCGCGACCCACTCGACTTCATCGGCGTAGTTGGAGCCGCAGACTTGGTTCCTCGCACCATCTTCTTCTTCTTTTCTTCTCCTCCTCTTTTTGCTCGTAGGGGTTGAGACCTACAACAACCAGAATACACAGAAGGTTATTCCAATCCCGGGTCGCGGCACCAGTTGTCGTGTAGGAACACGCTGAAATTCTCGCTACCGTAAGGTACGAGTCCCACCAACAACACACGTCTCCCTAATTAGGTCAACGAAAGTTGGAATCAAAACCTGAGGTCCAGGAACGATCCCTTACACCGGGTTGGATATAAGCCTCTGTGTACCAAGGTTGTCTTCGGTCAACCCAAAACCTGCACTAACTAGCCACGAACGAGGGCTAGAATGCAATATAGCGCTTTCGCGCAACCCTTTTGCAGTCCCTCAGATGAAAGGGTACCGGCGGATTAGGCCTAATACAAAGGGGACCGAGGTAATCCTCGGTCGGTAGTAAAATATACTCTAGGGGACTAATACACCCCACACACACACAGAACGATACTCTAAGTACCGCTCTAGCCTCTCGGCCACGCCAACTCTTGGCTTGACCTCGGCGGACTATTAATTAATTAATCTCTAGTCCGTCAACGGCCATACCACTAAGCCAGGCGTATCCAGGCACTACAGCAAGCTAGCTAACACTTACCGGAGTCGGACTTAACCTCTGAAGACTTGGGGGGAAGACTGCTGATTTATTACTGAATATTCAGAGGCTCTGAGAGCCTCTGCAGATCATCCTATAGCTAATCCTAATCCTACATACAAATATCTAGTATAAAACGAATCTCGATGTGGCGACCTCTGTACACTCATCAATAATGACGGTGATTACGCCAGAGGTACCTCGAGGGTCGAACGAGGCTTCGGTCGTCCGAACGAGGCTTCGGTCGTCCGAACGAGGCTTCGGTCACCTGACCGAGGCTTCCACTTAAGTACGACTTTGGTTGTGGTCGTAAATAGCACTGAGTCTGACGTAATTAGCCTCGGTCGGGCGTTTATTAGGTCCCGCCGAGGCCAATGTCACTACCTGTCACTCTACCGAGGTAAATGAGAGTGAAAGCTTGTCACAACGGCAACTCCCTTTCCGTCAGCGTATCCGACAATCCTTAGCGGAGCGACCCGGCCGAGGTCACTTTTCGGCCGGATCTCCACGCCACACCTCGGTCCCCTTTGTATTAGGTCTAATCCGCCGGTACCCTTCCATCTGAGGGACTGCAAAAGGGTTGCGCGAAAGCGCTATATTGCATTCTAGCCTTCGTTCGTGGCTAGTTAGTGCAGGTTTTGGGTTGACCTAAAACAACTTGGGTACACAGAGGCTTATATCCAACCCGGTGTAAGGGATCGTTCCTGGACCTCAGGTTTGATTCCAACTTTCGTTGACCTAATTAGGGAGACGTGTGTTGTTGGTGGGACTCGTACCTTACGGTAGCGAGATTTTAAGCGTGTTCCTACACGACAACTGGTGCCGCGACCCGGGATTGGTGTAACCTTTTGTGTGTCGTGGTTGTGAGCGGTATCAACCCCAACGAACGAAAGAGGAGAAGAGGAGAGGAGAAGAAGAGAAGAAGAAAAAGAAGAAGAAACAGAAAAAAGAAGATAAGAAGTGGAAAAGAAGAAGAAACAGAAAAAAGAAGAAAAGAAGAAGAAGAAGAAGAAGAGAACAACAAAGAAAAGAAGAGAAGACGGCGAGTGGAGTCAAGTCAATGGTACCAGCTACGCAAGCGAAGTCAAGTCGGATGCTCACCGAGGGTTCGGTGGGTTCCAGGATCTCGTTTGTGGCTACACCGATGGTCGAGATGGACGAATGTCTGGTGAGCTGCAATTCAGTGGTTGAAGCCTCGGACGCCAACGAATATGATGAAGACGATGTCTGGGAAGTCAGGGGCACCGTGACCGAGGCCGCCGAGGCAGCGCTAGTGTCTGGAGGGCGAATCATCGGAGTGCGACCGCTCGCCCGAAGCCTCGTTGAGGAGCTGGATAACGTAACCAAAGCCAAACCTGCTGACGATGAACACGACAGAGACTTGACGAGGGAATGGGCCCAAGAAGCGAGGGATCTGAGTGCGGTGGACAACTACAGCACCACTCCGAGGCTTAAAATTGTCACGCATCTCCCACTCAACAGCATCGAGCCCTTCTGCGGAATTCGAAATCAGAGTGAGAAGTCCATGCAGTGGCTTCGGACTTTCGTTTACGGAATGAAAAGGACGCACAAGCCGCCTAACACGTGGTGCGTTCCGTTCGAGCTTAGCCTGTACGACGGAGCACAGCACTGGTACCGGCAGCTTCCGCACAAGACGAAACGCACTTGGACATTGCTGAGTCAGGCGTTCATCAAGTACTACTGTGCGGAGGTTACTCGGTCGGCGAAGGTTCGGTACTACACAGCGAAGCGATATGGCAAGGAGCACGTGTGCGACTACCTAAACCGACTTAATGGCTACGCTCGCAACGCTGGTGTGCAGTTTGAGAGCGATGGACGCGATGCCAAGCACCATGTCGAACACTTTCTCGATACGTGCGACGACCGAGGTCTAGAAGAGCGTCTGTGCCACGTCCGAGTCTCGGATATCTATGAAATCGAAGGCATGATCGACGACATTTTGCGTTACCGCGAACGAAGATCAGCCCGGGAACCCTCGTTGCGCCGCTACAGAGATCAAGATGATGATCATCGACGTGAAGCCAGGTCGACCGAGGGTCCCCGGGGCGGCTACAACCGCGAACGAGGCTTCCGAGACAGTGATCGTCGACGTGAAGGCAGGTCGACCGAGGGTCCCCGGAGCGGCTACAACCGCGAACGAGGCTTCCGAGACAGTGATCGTCGACGTGAAGGCAGGTCGACCGAGGGTCCCCGGAGCGGCTACAACGGCGAACGAGGTTTCCGAGACAGTGATCGTCGACGTGAAGGCAGGTCGACCGAGGGCCCCCGGAGCGGCTACAACCGCGAACGAGGCTTCCGAGACAGTGATCGTCGTCATGACCGACCGAAGATTACTCCCCTTGTCGAGGCTTTGACAGGTGTGCTCTCAGCGCTGAGCGCAAAGAGCTCGGACGGGTCTCGGAGAGGTTCCCTAGCCGTACGCAGACATGGATACGATACTACCGAAGGTTGCGGCAACGTTGGACACCCGTACGAGCGCAGCCAATACTCGGACGAGAAGTCGGACGACGGTAACGGGTCGGATCCGACTCACGTGCGCATGGAGTCCACCACCGAGAACGAGCATCGAGTCGCAACGAATGGAACCTTGGACGTCGTCAGGGGCATGGAGTTTTTGACCCCAGACGGGATCAACATCGACCTGTTCCACGGTACGCTGCCCAACGAGGCCATGATGCATCTGCAGCAGCGTAATGAACGCTGGGTGGCAGAACAATCGTCGGTTGTTGACCGCCAAGACTACCTGACTCCGCGCAAGATCCTCACGAGAGCCACCGAGGCTTTGCGATCCGCGGATGGATGTCGGATAACGTCGGTTGAGCAGGCTGAACTAACGCCCGCCTTGACCGGCGATTTCGCTGGACCAAGAGTACGCAAAACCTCGGTGGTAGTCCGGGAGGATGTGTTTCGTCATGGCGATGGTGAGCCCACCTCGTCCGAGGATTCAAATGCCAATGGACCCACTGCAGACCCCAGAGGAAGCGGTGTTGGGGGTATTGACTTGATTGGTGGTTCGGCGAAGGTTTTCAAGCAAACCCAAGGGTTTCAAGCCTCGGACGCAATAGTGGTCGACAGTTCTCGAGACGGTGATGCAGATTATGGGCCGTCCGAGGGCTGGAACGATCATGGGGCAGCACCCACCACGTACGACACGAGTGATTATCCTGATGACGGGGCGACAGATGGTACAGAGTGCCTATTGGATGCCGGTTATGCCTCGGTGGTAGATGCGATGCCACCAGAATACTCTACTTGTGACGAAGCAGACGCTACCGACACGTTCAAGCATCGGCCGATCGAAACCAAGCCCATGGAGAATCTGGAGAACGAGACCAAGCTAACGGGCTACGGTGACAAGTCGGCATTCATACCTGACTCTTCCGAGACGATGCTGACGTATTCTGAACCGATTGGTCAGAGCAGGGGCATGGATGTTATTCAGCGCGAGATTTTGATTACGAATGTTCCGACCCCGCCAGTGCGTAATACTCGCGTAATGGGACAGGTGACTACCAAAGGGTCACATCGTTCATGGACTTTGTGGATATTACTATTGTGGACTGTAGCGATCGCTGCGAGTGCTTACCTCGAGGACACAGCCGTAACCCTCGTTGGGTACGCTGGGATGAGCAATGGCGTATCTGTTACAATGGAACCCAAGACCGAGGCTTTTACCGTCGCCGGGGACTCGAGATTCGCAATCCAGCAATCCCTAGGGGCAATCCCATGTCTTTGGAAGTCATTTATCACGCAACCCAACCGCCACCGAGATCTGATTACCAAACTTCGGTCGGTGACGTATCTACATGGGGAACGAGATTTCAATGTGGACGAGGTGTCGACGGTGGTATCATCCGACACCAGACTGTCGGAATTAAGTGGATTGAACCGAACCCGTAACGTTACTCCGGCAGGCGGTTTGACGTCGAGCGAACCCTCGGTCAATGTTGCACAAGCTTCCGTGGCCTCCATGAACACCGGTGGCAAGATTTTTTTCGATTTTGTGCGCGGCAGAGCCGAACGAGACTACGACGGAGACGACTCTGATTTTGTAGCAGTAATGCGGCGTCAAACAAGAGCGAAGGAGGAACTCGTCGGATTTGCGAATGAAGTGTCGTTCATGGGTGCAGGAGATGCAGCTCGTCGAGAGGATTCGTATGAGGTACCGACCGAGGCTCTGGGCGGCATCACACTGGACCGTTCGGATTTTGAAGTCAAGGCGAGTGACTCGTGCAATATGGCACCGATGACTATTGTGAACGAACCCTCGGTCGGGACTTCCTCGGATGAAGTGTCGGTCATGCGTCCAGGAGATGCAACTCGTCGAGAGGATTCGTATGAGGTACCGACCGAGGCTCTGGGTGGCATCAAACTCCACCGATCGAATTTTGAAGTCAAGGCAAGTGACTCGTGCAATTTGGCACCGACTACTATTGTGAACGAACCCTCGGTCGGGACTTCCTCGGACGAAAGGGCAGCGGGCAATGCTCTATATGCACGACCGCGGCCCCTACGTCGGCGTATGATTCGCGTTTGGCCTTACATGGAACGTGGCAAACCTGATGGAGCCGGAAAATTATCCCGCCGATGGAAGTGGACGAACTCGGAGAGTGACCGAGGATTCGGCCGACCTCTAAACTGATCACGAGCAACCGAACATTGAACTGCCTGCGAGGGTTATCCGGCTCGCAGAGACAGACGAAGAAGAATACCGGTGAACGAGTTGTCCACGTTGCAGAGGAGAATCTGCTGCATGCACAACCGAAGAATGAACTGCCTGCGAGGAGCAACTGGCTCGCAGTGACAGACGAAGATGGATACCAAACGAGAACTGCATATGTGCATGTGAAGGAACGAATCATGATGAAAACGCAAGAGTGGAACTACAAGCCTCGGTCGATGTGCCGAGAGGGAGAAGGTACCAGTGCGAAGCTACTGGTGGGGCGACCGAGGCTCTAAACAGACAATACGGCAAAGGAGAACGAACTACGGAGGTTTAATTGGCCGCAGAAGCCTCGGTATCGCCCAGAACGCCTGTGGAGTAGCCTTCGGATATCCCTCGGCGACCCTTCAGGCTCTTCGTACAACCCTTCGGATGACCCTTGAGCACCTCCCACTCAGCAGTGAATGAAGCCTCGGTGGCGCCGATCATGATGAAAGAGACTTGAACCGCCAAAGTCCGCCACAATCCTCGGACGGTACCTGACCAATCCGAGTCAGCGAAGCCGATGCTGGAGAGAGAGCGAACGAGGCTTAATTCGCCGCACAAGTCGCAAGAGCGCTCAGGACGATCATGGAGCAAGACCTCTAGGGTGACCCTTCAGGCGGCCCTTTGTCTGACCCTTGGGTGACTACCCACGGACAGCCTGGGTGAGTTTAAAGGCTCGGTGGGTAGACCCGCAGCTTTATGTGATTACATACAAGGCAATTGGAGCACCACCGAGGATTCTAGCGACGTTGACGCCACGGCAAGTGCCAACGAGGACAAGCTACCGATGCCAAGATGCCAAGAACTGACCGAAGGATGGATGCTGGGCCAAGGGCTACAGAGCACGCCACGCGCACCATGGCGGCGCATTCGAGAGGCGACACGACGCTCTCCATCGGGGCAGGTTCGCATCGCGCCGGGGGCAGTTGTGGCGTGGAGATTTGGCCGCGGCGCGGCAGCTCTGTTGCTCATGCCGCCACCGTCAAACCTTTCAGTGAAATGCTGTTCTGGGTTCTGATTGGTGGATTACATTTCCCGCGGTAGAGTGACATGGAACTCGGTAGTGACACAAGCCTCGGCGGGCCATAATAAATACCCGACCGAGGCTAAATACGCCGATTTAGTAATAGGTCCTCGGTCGTACCCAAGTGGAAGCCTCGGTCGTACCCCCGAAGCCTCGTCGTACTTAAGTGGAAGCCTCGGTCAGGTGACCGAAGCCTCGTTCGGACGACCGAAGCCTCGTTCGGACGACCGAAGCCTCGGTCGACCCTCGAGGTACCTCTGGCGTAATCACCGTCATTATTGATGAGTGTACAGAGGTCGCCACATCGAGATTCGTTTTATACTAGATATTTGTATGTAGGATTAGGATTAGCTATAGGATGATCTGCAGAGGCTCTCAGAGCCTCTGAATACTCAGTAATAAATCAGCAGTCTTCCCCCCAAGTCTTCAGAGGTTAAGTCCGACTCCGGTAAGTGTTAGCTAGCTTGCTGTAGTGCCTGGATACGCCTGGCTTAGTGGTATGACCGTTGACGGATTAAAGATTAATTAATCAATAGTCCGCCGTGGTCAAGCCAAGAGTTGGCGTGGCCGAGAGGCTAGAGTGGCACTTAGAGTGTCGTTCTGTGTGTGTGTGGGGTGTCTTAGTCCCCTAGAGTATATTTTACTACCGACCGAGGATTACCTCGGTCCCCTTTGTATTAGGTCTAATCCGCCGGTACCCTTCCATCTGAGGGACTGCAAAAGGGTTGCGCGAAAGCGCTATATTGCATTCTAGCCTTCGTTCGTGGCTAGTTAGTGCAGGTTTTGGGTTGACCTAAAACAACTTGGGTACACAGAGGCTTATATCCAACCCGGTGTAAGGGATCGTTCCTGGACCTCAGGTTTGATTCCAACTTTCGTTGACCTAATTAGGGAGACGTGTGTTGTTGGTGGGACTCGTACCTTACGGTAGCGAGATTTTAAGCGTGTTCCTACACGACACTCGTGGCTGCTGCACAACGGCAACGCATAGTGTCGCTTGGTTCCACCCGCTGTCTGTGACCATGTCCGATCCTGACGTCCAACCTGACGCCTCTCCGGACGTCGTCACCGGCGACTTCGCGCTGCCGTCTTCGCCGGGGCGGGTCAGTCTACCCAGCCCCCTCGTCCCTGCGAGCACTGTGACCACGCGTCGTCGGATCCGTCGGCTGCCGCCGCCCCGCTCGAGGTGGATCTGCGCGCTTTGCAAACGGCCGCATCCTCCGCGCATACCTTCATCGGCGCCTACCGGAAGCTCCTGTCCAAGCACCAGCAAGCTGTCCGAGCCGTGATCCGCGCGCGCCGCCACAACGAGGAGCTTAATGCGCAGGCCCGTCCTCCGTGGGGTATGGCGCGTGCCTTCGTGGACTTCGCTCAACGCCGCTACGACGTGTCTCAAGAGCGGGTCCGGCAAGTGGAGCAGCAAGAGGCTGACACGAGGCAAGTTAACGAGCATCTTCGGGGTGAGCTGAAGGAACTCGCGGTTCTCAAGCTTCGTTACAGTATCCTCGAGGAAACCTCGGCTGACGCCTACGCACGGCTGCTCCAGTACACCGTCAGTGTGGAGCGGTGTCCCTTTTCGGAGCGTGGTCCCCCCCGGGTGGTCTGGAGCACTCTCTTTCATCCCAAGATGGTCTGCCGGTCGTACTCGGCGGAGCGTACCCCGAGCGTGCAAGGTTACTCAAGACAAGCCTCTCCCCTGGCGGAGCGTACCCCGAACATGCAAGGTTACTCGAGACAAGCCTCTCCCCGCTGCCAAGTCACCGCGTCCTCCGCACCCGCTCACCCAAGATCTGTTAAACGTCTGCGCCGAGAGGGATCGGTTCCACCAGAAGCTAAAGGAACTCCAACCCCGTCTCGACACGGCGGAATCTTCGCGGGACACGGTGCTCTAGGATCTGTTCCAATTACAGCAGAAGCATGCGGATCTGCGCAAGTCACACGGATCTGGAGCGCTATTATTCCCAGTGGAAGGCGCGGGCTGAAGCCCTGGATCGCGAGAATCGGCAATTGCGACGTGATTTGGATCACGCGCGTCGTCCCAGAGATAGATCCGCTCTGGGCCAGGAGAACTACCAGTTGCGACGTGATCTGGATCGCGCGCGTCGACGGCTCAGCTCACCGCCCAGTTGGGTCAGCTGTCCCAAGGTCGAGATGCAGCAGTGTCGAAACGTGACGAGGCGATCCGCGAGAAGCAGAGGTACTACGAGTCACACCGCGATCTTCTGGCTCAAATAGATGATATGCAGCACTCGTACCGACTGGTGCGTCAGGACTTTGATCGTATCCAAGATCAGCAGGATTCCCTCCGGCAGGAACGCCAAGATCTTCTTTCCAGTTGCTTCTCGATCGCCGGGGAACGGGACTGTGCTCTTGATCGTTTGGCGTCGATTGCTTCGACTGCCTTGCACGGCACGCCGGCTGAACGTGGTGAGCAAGTGGCTTCTCCTGTTCCGGGCGCCCACTCGACTCGGAAGCGGTCGCGAAGTCCCTCTCCGTCTTCGGCGGATCCGAATTCCAGCTCGCCCAAGCAATCCCGTCCCAGTCCGCCTCTTGCCGCCACCGACTCTCCAGCTCTCGTTCCGACTCCTTCTCCGGGAAGTGACGTGCCTGCGTCGTTGCCATTCCTCGCTATTGATCTACCCGTCGATGAAGGGGGGTCTGATTACGAGTTCCCCGGATCGGATCCGTCGTCTAGCGGAGACGAATCGGAGGGAGGGTCGACTCACTCCAGCGTCGAGGTAGATACTCCCTCCGCCTGTGCCAGCCCTGTACCCGCAGGTTCGGCTGCATCGGCGGCATCTCCGGATCGGGCGAGTTCCGAGCGCCGTCCCCTTGCAACTGCACCTGGCCCGGAGACTCCCCAACCTCATCCTTCAGTGGTCGACACGGATAAACCAGAAGTTAGTCCAGCTGCAGCGGCTTCCGGTAGTGAAGACCCTGGATCCTCTTCTCCGGTAATCGGCGCCGATGTATCCGGAACGGAGCCGCGGACGACTTCTGTGGTGCAAACGCCCAAATCTCCTGCTGCCTCAGAAGACTCGGATGCGATCTTTGACGCTTCCGAGGACGAGTCGTCTCAGGCGGACGCCCCAGGTTCTCCTCCGGCTGACTCGGACGACCCTGACGCCATCTTCGAGGATTCAGATGACGAGCGGCTCCAAGTCGCTCTCGCCAGATCCCGGTCTGACACTCGGCCTCGTGCTGGCTCTCGCCGCCGAAGCTCTTCCAGTATCCCCGACGACGGCAGCGGATCCGCTGCTGTCCCTATCGTCCTGGACCGGAGTGACGACCTTGACGGCGCTACTGAGAGTGTGTCGAGGGGATCCTGCTTCGCCGAGAGCTAGCGCGGGGGCAGCGACGACGTTCCAGCCATTTGCTCCCGTGAGCAACTTTGTCCCCGGCCTTCATCAGTCTCGCGACATCCCGTGTTCCGCCATAGTGCCTTGGGAACCCAAGCAGATCCGCGTGCTCACTCTGGACACCATTACCCCTCGAATCCTGATCCGTCAAAAGGTTCTTCCTCCGGGTTGGCTGTTTCCGAAGCGGACAGGTCGAGCTGGACAGCTTGATCCGACGCTGTATCTCCCTGAGCTGATCACGGAGCGCAACGTCACCGATCTCTACCTCGACGACCCATGGGAGGCTCTGGATCTGGACTCTACCAAGCCGCTGACCTTCGACCCCGACCTCTGTCCTCCTCTGGCCGCGATCACGGACGAGTTCCTTGTTCTGGCGAAGGATCATAAGCAAGCGATCTGGGAGTCCACCCACTCCTTCCCCATTCCTCGTGCCAAGCAGACGGCCGAGCCCTGGGCTGTTACCTTCTACTCGGGGCGTAAGAATCGTAGCTCCCATGCGCGGGAGAAGTTTCGAGCGTGGGATGATCGAGTCTTCGAGCTGATCCGCCGGACAGGATGCTGCGATCTGGATGTGCTACTGGATCCCGTGTTCCTGCGTTTCCCCCAGCAGTCGGAAGAGACGACCTGGTTCCCTGGGCGGGAGGCTCTCGCCGAAGGTCGTCCTGCTCCTAAGAGTTTGAAGGCTGCGCTCCGTGATTGTGACCAGGCGTCGGCTTGGCGCAACCACTACCGCATGAATCCAGGCTCCCACCGGGCTCTCAAGATCCGCCGTCTCCGTCTGAAGTTCACACCCTCGGATCCACCCGCCCAGTAGTTGACCCCGGCTTGTCCCTGTGGGGTCCGACGGTCATGGCCAATCCTTGTATGTCGTAACGTTGTTAATGTCCCTGATCTGATCTGCTTTGACTCTGCTCCGCTTGCAACCTGTCTTCTACGTTCTCGCTTCGCCAACTTCGTCAGACCCACACTTCTTCTTGATCCGCACTGATTATCAAAATGTATATATACACCTCTGCCTCCTTAGGTATACCGCCTCCCGGCATCCTCTCTCTCGCTTCATCCGCTCCTCCAACCAACTTGTTGGAGCGGGTAACCTCCTCCTCTCTTCCCCCGTGGCCTCCCCACAGGGTCTTCTACCGACTCATCCGCGTACGCGACCAACTCGTGAGCGGGGATCCTCCTCCTAGGCCACCTCGCGCGACTGCATGACTTGGAAACGACTCTGTTTCGCGCGATCTTGCAGAAATTCGTGTAGATGGGCGCCGCAGTTGAGGTCGGCCTCGTCCACCCACGTGGGATCGTCATAGCCTCGCCAGTATACCTGGAACTCTCTGAGCGTACGGCCATAACGGGTGCGTCGACCAGTCCTCACGTCGCTGATCCTCTCGACTTCGTACTCACCCTCCTCCAGTTCTTGATCCCAGCTATCCTCGGGCAATAAGGCCTCATCGAAGTCGAGGCGGTCCTCGTTCTCCGCCGTCAGGGTTACTGTTGGTCGGTCCGGGAACATCCTCACGGGCTTGAGCTTGGACACGTGGACCACTGGGAAGAGGCGGTAGTCTGTCCCTGCGGTTTCCAGTCGAGCTACGAAATTGCTCACCATCTCCTTCACGCGGAACGGTCCGTGCCACATGTGCGCTAACTTGCGCGCATATCCCTCCTTGACGCGGTCCAGATACAACAACACCCGAGATCCAACCACTATAGTATGCGGCTCCACCCCTTCGTTGTGCCGTTCCGCTCGATCCGCGATCGCCGTCTTCAGCCTCTCGTTGACCTCCGCTCTCGCCTGTTGGTAATACTTCTGGATCCTGTAACGCCACCTGCGGGGATCTCGATCGCGCCGCCTGGTACTGCCGAGAGGCATTGCCGCTTCGAGCGTGGTCCTAGGATCCCATCCGTGGACCAGAAAGAAAGGTGTGTCGCCTCGGATCCGGTCGTGGGCGGTATTCACCGCGAAGGTCAGACGCTCTGCATATTCGTCCGTCTCGCTGGTTCTCGTCAGCTACATATATCTTAAGTGCTCTCGTCATCGTCTGCACCATGCGTTCCGCGGTGCCATTAGCTTGTGGTCGGTAAGCCATGGTGGCCCGCTGCCTCTGGCCCCAGATTCTGTTGAAGGCTTTGAAAACGTCGGACATGAAGCCCGGCTCTCGATCATGTCGGATCATTTCGCTCGCGCCGAAACGCCGGAAGACACATTCCTCGTATGATTCGGCAATGGCCTGAGCGGTCCGCAACGCGCTCGCCTTGGCAACGACGTATCCGGTAAACAGGTCTACCCAGATCAGGAGCTCGGTGTGCCCCTTGTATGACTTAGGCAACGAGAGAATATGGTCCATCGCAAGGATCTGAAACGGATAAGTGGCTTGCACATTACCGGGCGATGCCCCGCGGAGAGTCGGTCTTCCCTTCCCCGTTTCGCAGTCCGTGCACTCTCCTATGAAGCGCTGTACACTCCGGAACAGCCCTCGCCAGTAAAAACGATCCTTGATCCTTTGGTAGGTACGGCTGATCCCCTGGTGGCCTCCTTCCAAGCTCACGTGGTAATGGTGGAGCAGATCCTGATGCAACGTCTCGGGGATGACTAGGCGCAGTAATCCGTCCCTCTCTTTGTCCGGCTTCCGTGAGGGAGGGCAATAGTATAGCAGATCTTGTTCATCCACCTCGAAGTCGTCTGCGAGGTTACTGCACGTGCGAGCTTCTTCTCTATCTAGGTCTGCCACCTGTCCTAGCAGATAGTGCTTCAGGTTCGCGATCCACTTCTCTTCATCTTGCCCTTGCCGGATCCGATCTACCCGTAGCTGGCGGACCGCATCCTCCTGCAGCACTTCCTGATTTGGCACCTTTCGGTGGGGTCGGGTGGCCATGGCGGAGATCCTCAATGTAGTTTCCTCCGCTGTGGCCGTCAGGATCTCCGGCAGCCTGTTCAGCGTCACCAGACCGTCCCAGTCCTGTCCTTGCACTATCACTCCCGCTTCCTGCTGTAAGGCTGCGCTCGCTAGGCTGTCGGCGCTTGCATTCCACGCCCGCTTCACGTGGAGCAGATCATGGACCGGCCACGTTCCCAATTGGCGTAAGGCCTTCTGCCTTAACAAGGTCAGCGCCGGAACCTTGCAATCGATCTCTTCTTTCATCTGGCGGATCACTAAATTGGAGTCACCGCAGATCACTAGGCGTGTCCAGTCCTGATCCTCCAACAAGTCGAAGCAGAGCAAGAGGCCACTGTATTCTGCCTCGTTGACCGTCATATCTGTGGCGTGGAGATCCGGCCGAAAAGTGACCTCGGTCGGGTCGCTCCGCTAAGGCAATTGTCAGATTCGCTGACAGACAGAAGTTGCCGTGGTGACAAGCAGTCACTCACATTTACCTCGGTAGAGTGACGAGTAGTGACTTTGGCCTCGGCGGGACCTAATAAATACCCGACCGAGGCTAAATAGGGCAGACTCAGTGCTATTTGCGACCAAAACCTCGGTCGTACTTAAGTGGAAGCCTCGTTCAGGTGACCGAAGCCTCGTTCGGACGACCAAAGCCTCGTTCGACCCTCGAGGTACCTCTGGCGTAATCACCGTCATTATTGATGAGTGTACAGAGGTCGCCACATCGAGATTCGTTTTATACTAGATAGTTGTATGTAGGATTAGGATTAGCTATAGGGTGATCTGCAGAGGCTCTCAGAGCCTCTGAATATTCAGTAATAAATCAGCAGTCTTCCCCCCAAGTCTTCAGAGGTTAAGTCCGACTCCGGTAAGTGTTAGCTAGCTTGCTGTAGTGCCTGGATACGCCTGGCTTAGTGGTATGGCCGTTGACGGACTTGAGATTAATTAATTAATAGTCCGCCGAGGTCAAGCCAAGAGTTGGCGTGGCCGAGAGGCTAGAGCGGTACTTAGAGTATCGTTCTGTGTGTGTGGGGTGTATTAGTCCCCTAGAGTATATTTTACTACCGACCGAGGATTACCTCGGTCCCCTTTGTATTAGGCCTAATCCGCCGGTACCCTTTCATCTGAGGGACTGCAAAAGGGTTGCGCGAAAGCGCTATATTGCATTCTAGCCCTCGTTCGTGGCTAGTTAGTGCAGGTTTTGGGTTGACCGAAGACAACCTTGGTACACAGAGGCTTATATCCAACCCGGTGTAAGGGATCGTTCCTGGACCTCAGGTTTGATTCCAACTTTCGTTGACCTAATTAGGGAGACGTGTGTTGTTGGTGGGACTCGTACCTTACGGTAGCGAGATTTTCAGCGTGTTCCTACACGACAACTGGTGCCGCGACCCGGGATTGGAATAACCTTCTGTGTATTCTGGTTGTTGTAGGTCTCAACCCCTACGAGCAAAAGAGGGGAAGAAGAAGAGGAAGAAGAAGAAGAGAAGAAGAAGAAGGAGAAGATGGCGCGATGAACCAAGTCTGCGGCTCCAACTACGCCGATGAAGTCGAGTGGGTCGCGCTCCGAGGCGCTGGACCACTTCGGAAGCTCGTTCGAGTCCCTGGCGACCGTAGCGATGGACAGGGTCGACGAGCATCCGGCGACCTACGATTCTGCGTTTGAACCCTCGGACGCCATGGAAGAAGACGAAGATGATGACTGGGAAGTCAAAGGCACCGTGAACGAGGCCGTGGAAGCAGCGGTAGTGTCTGCAGGGCGAAGTAGTGGTGTGCGACCGCTCGCCCGAAACCTCGTTGACGAACTCGACGACGTCGCCAAACCGGAGCCAGCTTTCGGTGAAGACGACGGAGAAGATGGTGCGAAAGACTTCCCGAAGACCACGTCGGTGACGACCCAGCCGACGGGAACCCGTCCACCGCTCAACGGAGACACGCCGGCGGCCAACAAGGTGTTGGGCCGGTGTGTGGAGCTGATGAGGACGAAGAGCAACTGGATGAGGCAGTTCTCACCCAAGATGGTTCGTCAGGCTGTGTGGGCAGACCTCGGACGGGCGCTGGCCGCACCCATTGATTCAACGAGCACCTTGGCGGTAGCCAGAGAGACCGAAGGGCTACTCCGAGCGATGGGGTGCGACTCCCAAATGTACCCGTCGACCATGGCGCTTGCCGACTGGAGCCCGACCGAGGCGGCCACTGCTCTCTCGAAGTGGAAGAAGAAGCTGCGAACGGCGTTTGGTGCTACCACCGCGAGCGTGGCCACCCTAGTGTTTGGCTCGAAGACCTACCTCGTCCAGACCGAGGCGGATCCGTCGCAAGTACCGCTGCCACCAACGCCCTTGAAGGGAGCCACCGACGCCAATGGAGGAACGTTCGCTGCAAAAGGGCCGGCATCCCCGTACATGCAAGATTCGCACATGGTGACCCCGAGGTCAGTTGACCGCAGTGACCGCTTGGCGAAGGAGAACGAGGCCTCGTTCACCACGCCGAACACTCGTCGAACGATGGTCCGACCTCCCGAGAAGAAGTTTGAGGTCCGAGAAGAGTCGTCGGACAGCGACGAGGATCGTTTTGACCCGGACTACTACGACGGTGACCAGACGGGTGAGTGGGCACGCCAAGTGAGGGAACTGAGTGCAGCGAATGGCCGGAGTAACACACCGAGGCTTGAGATCTCCCTCTCGGTAACATTAAACTGTTCCTCGGTACTCGCAACAAGAGCGAGCGGTCGATGCAGTGGCTCCGAAAGTTCATGTACGAGATGAAGGGTACACATACTCCGACGAACGAGTGATGCATGGCCTTTGAATTGAGTCTCCAAGACGGAGCACTCCATTGGTACCGACAGCTCCCACGCAAAACGAAGCGTACGTGGAAGTTGCTGAGCGATGCTTTTATCAAGTATTATTGCTCCAAGTTCACCCAGTCAGCGAAGGCTCGCTACTACTCAGCGAAGCGAGAGGACAAGGAGCATGTCTGCGACTATCTCAACCGCTTGAATGGGTACGCACGCAACGCTGGGGTGCAATTTGAGAACGGAGGACGCGAGGCGAAGGACCACGTGGATCACTTCCTCGATACGTGCGATGACCGAGGCCTGGAAGAGAGGCTGTGCCACGCGCGGGTCAAGGATATTCATGACCTAGAAGAAATGATCAACGACATCCTGCGTAGCAGAGAGCGGAAGACGGCGCGCGAACCCTCGGTGAGACGCCACCGAAGCCAAGACGACGACCGGCGACGTGAAAACCGGCCGAACGAGGCTACGAGGGGCGGTTTCGGCCGCGAACGACGCTACCGAGACGATGGTCGACGCCGGGAACGACGCGACGAGTCGCCGTACCGGTCGAGAATCACCCTGGTAGAAGATTTGGCCGATGTCGTCACCGCATTGAACATCAGGGCCTCGGACGGTGATCATGAGGATTCCCAATCTTTTCGCGGATGCGGGCGTGATGCGACCGAGGCTAACAGCCTACGCGGTGCGTCGTACGACGCCGACGAGTATTCAGATGCGGAGTCGGATTCGAGCGAAGTCTCGGCCGACGCTCACGGACATGTGGACGCGACAAACGACAATGAGCGTCGAGCAGCCGCGGCTGGGACCTTCGCTCGACCGGACAATCGTCGTCAGTCAGGCGGAGGCAACCAATTCCAGCGCGACCGAGAAGGACGTCGCCAGTACGGACCGTGTGCAGCGTGCAATAGCCCGTACCACTCGGTACATTACTGCAATCGGAGGTGTAAGCTGTGTAAACAGGTACACGACGCCGGTAAGTGCGACGCCCTCCGAGAGCTGACGAGTTTATTGCGAACGAAGGTCGACAAGAAGGATCTCACCCCAGAGCTGCAGAGCCTGGTGTTCGGGAGCCATTTAAACTAGGCAGCCCGCCAACTGAAACTGGGTTGGTCCCAATCGGGCTGCCACAGTTAGCTGAGCCTGCTGTCGACGCAGACTATTTGTTTGCGTTCACAGGCAGAAGCAAATGGCCCGACGATCGAAAGAACAACGAACGAGTGAAAACGATGGAAAATGGAAGTGACAGAGGTTTAGGCCTCGGTGAGAACGGAACTGACGAAGCAAGTGATGGAGAACGCGCGCATGCCCCGACCGAGGCCGTCATCACGAGTATGGCTCAGGTGGAGCCGGTCGACCGAACCCTCGGTCGGGCAATAAAATTACTGCCCGGCGAACGAATGGGGTGGTGGTCGTCCCAACGATACGACAAGAGGAAGAGAATGCGCGCGCTGGTCAAGGGCGCAGTGGATGACACCCGGGTACGGATTCTGCTCGACACCGATGCGAATGTGAGTGTGGTCTCGGCGAGTTTCGCCAAGAGGCTCCGAGTGCGAGAGGTATTTGACCACGGTCGCAGTCTAGAAGTGCGGGGCATCAACCCGGGGATCATGGAGACCCAACGACGAGCTTCGGTGAAAGTCACACTCGGCTGGAGACACGTATATGAGTTCGAGGTGTGGATCATGGACCACAGTGCCGGAGTGGGCGTAGTCCTAGGCATGGACTTCATGGTGCCTGCCGGAATTCGCCTGGACCTGTTCCACGGTACAGCCCGGCTCCGGGACGAGGACATGGTACCTCTCTTGAAGTCGAAGGAGTCGGAAGAACCGGTGTCCTACGGAAACCACATTGTAGGAGGCCCTACCGAGCTGTTGGCGATCCCCGGCAGGGAGTGGCGCGAATTCCGTCTGCCTCGTCGACAACCGTCTCGAACGACCCACGAGATGTGGATTCGCAGATCAACGAGGCTGGTGCCAACCGTGGCGAAGAGTCAGCGAGGTCGGCCGATCTGGATTCGGCTGACTAATGTTACAACGAAGAGAACAAGTTGCTCGGCGCACGAGCCTGTGGTGTTATGGGTGCCTCGAGAGGAATTACCCCGAGAGCCAGGCTACGCGCGAGTGGCATCTGACAAGTATCGAGAATGGCAAGTGCTGGCGTACGCGGAGAGCAGAGATGAAACGCTGTTCGGACGCGAGGGCAAGCTCTACCAAGAATGGCTGGCTGCACAGCCCTCGGCCGTGGAACGACGCGAGTACCCGACTCCGCTGGCACTCCTCAAGCGACCGACCGAGGCTTCGGCGTGCACCGAGAGGCCAAGCGAAGCTGACGATGGTCAACTAGCGACGGTCCACGGTTTGGGCCTCGCTGAGGCTGCCGACGAGGCAAGCGAGTGCCAGCCGCCCTCGGTCGACGCCGAAGGTTGTCCAGCGAGAGATGGAGGACAGGATCCACGGTCGTCCGAGGGCTACGCGACTGGGGAGATCGCAGAACAACCCGAACCTGGTAACCCGGATCTCGGAGTCCGAATTGATGACTCCGTGCATCCTCCAGGCGAGTCCGGAGAAATCCTAGCCTCGGTGACCACAGGAGACGACTCCCGCGCTGATCAAGTAGGCGTTTGTGGGGTAACCGAGCCCAGGGGTGATGTGGAGACAGCAGGAGTGAGTGATCGGACAACTACCAGCTCAACCGACGGACAATGTGTCCAGTCTGACGCAGAGCGTTAGGAAGCCGTCTACGGCTCGGTCATGGCTGGAGGCAGTCGGGCGACAGTCACTGATGCAGACTGGGGCACCAACGATACGGCAGAACACCTACCGAACGAGATCGAGTTGACGGACTACGCACATGAGCTCGCTTTCTTGCCCGACCTGACGGAACCATCGTCGACGACGCTGGATTACTCGGGTCCGAATGTCCAGAACCCCGACTTGAAGACCGATCAGCAGGCGAAGCTCGTGGCCGTGCTTCAGAAACATGAAGAGATCATGATTGCGAGCGGCAATGCTTTGACCCACCAGCATACGGTGTGGTGTGTGACATCGACGTGCAAGGGCACCCCCCCCCCGATTAAGCAAAAGGCTCGGAGGACCCCTCTACGGTTTCTGGGCAAACTCTACGAGTTGCTGAAGGGTCTACTGACGGCGAGATTGGTCTCGTTCTCGGACAGCCCGTGGGCCTCACCTATCGTTATTGTGTTGAAGAAGAACGGAATTGACATACGGTTATGTATCGACTACAAACGAGTGAATGCGATCACCGCAATCATGGAGTATGCTATGCCGCTGGTCGACGATCTATTGACTGAGATGGAGGCATACCTGTGGTTTTGCTCCTTGGATGCGGCGAGCGGGTTCTGGGCAGTGATGATGACTCGCCGAGCCCGCAAGATCTCCGCCTTTGTCTGCGCGCTGGGCCACTTCGAGTGGCTACGCATGCCGTTCGGGCTCAAGAACGCGCCCATGATCTACCAACGAATGATTGACAACGCCCTCTGGGGGTTCGTTCAACCAAAGGAAGGCTGGGCTAGCTTCTCGGAGAAGATGCGGATAGCTGAAACGGCCGACGCCGAAGACAGGGCAGGGGTGACCGAGGCCTCGGTCAGCCTGAACGAGGCTCCCCGGACCAAATTCGAAGCCGACCGAGCTCTGTCGACCACCGAAAGCGCCGTTGCAACCCTGGTGAACAGCCCTCTGGCCGATATGTACTCCAGCGGGGAGCCAGACGAATCCTCGTTGGTACCCGTGCTGGATCGGCGTTCGTTCGTAGACGATATCTGCTTCGGCTCCGAGACCTTTGAAGCTTGCTTGGCGACGCTAGACCGTCTGCTAAGTCGTTTCCAGGAGTGTCGAATCAGTGTTAGCTTCTCAAAGAGCCTGTTCGTACAGCGGAAGGTGGGCTTCCTGTCTCACGACGTCTCGGCAGCCGGTATTGCCCCCGATGCTAAGAAGGCGGCGGCAGTGACCGAGCTCAAGTTTCCCACGTCGAAGAAAGGGGTCCAGTCTTTCCTCGGAGCGCTCAACTATTACAGCCGTTTTATCCAAGATTTTGCGGTGTATGGGGCAGCGCTCTACCAGCTCAAGGATGCCGACTTCGAGCTCGGGTGTGACCTCTCCGCTGCCCGACAGAGCTTTGCCATGCTGCAACAGCGTGTCCGAGATGCCCCAATACTACGCCACTTCGACAGGGGCAAGGACGTCCACGTCACGCTGTTCGCAAATGAGTGGGCCCTCAGCTCGACCCTTATGCAAGAACACGAGGGCAAACTACACCCCGTTCGCTTCTGTGGTCGAGTATTGAAGGACGCCGAGATGAATTACCACCCGGCCGAGAAGGAGGTCCTAGCTCTACTGCTAGTATTGAAGGTGTGCTATACCCAACTCGTTGGGAAGACCATCCGAGTCTACACTCGGTTTTCGACGCTCGAGTGGGTGCACAAGTCCAAGACACTCTTCGGTCGGGCCACCTAGTTTGCCGTCTTGCTATCGCCGTGGCACCTGGTGGTCGAATGAGTGAAGGAAAAGGATTGTGCGTTCGCTCAGCTGCTCCAAGCTGGACTGACGAGTTTTGTCGATTTGGACGAGTCGTTGGCCTCGTTGGCCCCCACATCCAAAGGGTCACCGAACGTTCGTTTGGACCCGACTACCGACCTCGTACAGTGGCCACGTCCTCTCGTTCGACGGCTCGGCGAAAACGGAGAAGCACGGTGGCTATGGGAGTTGCTCACGGATCTTATGGAAGCTTCCGGAATGGACGATAGTGATCGCTGCCAGTGCTTATCTCGAAGCCACTACGGTCAACCTCGCCGAGTACGCCGGCATGAACAACGGCGTCTCGGCAGCACTCGGTCTAGCCATTACAGACCTTGTCATTGTCGGAGATTCGAGACTCGCCATTCAGCAATCACTAGGGGTGATAGCGTGCCGGAAAGAAACGCTGATGGCGCAACTCAACCACCACCGAGAACTCGTAGCCAAGCTTCGTTCGGTCAAGTACCTGCATGCAGTACACGAATTCAATGCAGCAGCAGATTCTCTAGCCAGCGAGACGTTGGAGTCTAAGGTGTCGGCAGTGACGACGTCCGAGGCGAGGATCGCGGAACTGAGAGCTCTGAACCGGATTAACGAAGTCATCTACGAAACCTCGGTGGAAGGAACGACGGAAGAGAAACCCTCGGTGAGCGTCTTGCGAGCGTCTACGACCCGAGAAGAGCCCCGAAGTAAGACCTTTTTCGATTTTGTGCGGTCCGAAGGCCGAGATTCAGGCCATGTGACAGTTACAACGAGACACCAAGCGAAGGCGAAGACGAAGCGAGTCAGCTTCGCGAACGGAGTATCGGTCATGGGTCAGGACGATGCAGCTCGACTTGCTGAATCCAACGCGGTGCCGAACGAGGCTCAGAACGTGCTGGAAGAAACACTACCGCCCACCGAGGCTTTGACAGCCGCCGCGTCGGCCCCGCCTGATGCAGAGGATGTAGACCCGCTGACAGTGCAAGAAGAGCGTCGGAGAAGAGTCGCAGCTGCACAAGAAGAGGAACTGAGATGGTCCAACCTGAGAGCGGTCCTCCGAGGCGAAGATGCTCGCCTGGGCTACAAGGCGGCGCGTGACGCGTGGAAAATGGCTGGCCGGTTCGTTTTGAGCGAAGACGGAGTCCTCTACTTTGTAGGAACCAACCGTCGTTCGGACCCGGACGAGCAACCGGGAACGTGAATGCGTCTCGTGGTACCCTCAACGATGGTCCAAGAAGTGCTGCAGAGCTGCCACGACTCGTTGGAAGGTGGCCACCAAGGTATTAATCGCACTTACCACCGAGTGAAGTCGGACTACTACTGGATCGGATTGTACGCGGACGTGGAGAAGCACGTCAGGTCCTGCCCAGACTGCTGTTCGAGCAAGAGCCGACCTCAGCTGAGGGGCTATTCCCCAGGAAACGTGTTAGCTGAGAGACCGTTCCAGATGGTCTCTATGGACTTTGTGATCCCGCTACCGAAGTCTCGGCGAGGAAACACGGCACTACTGCTCTTCCAATGCTCGTTCGGGATTCGTGATGGGTAAAGCTATGTCGGATACCACTGCGCTCGTTGTTGCCCAAGCTTTCGAGGAGTGTGTCTACCGAAGGTTCGGTGCACCCTCGTTAATTCGCCATGATCGAGACCCGAGGTTCATGAGCGAAGTGTTCCAAGCTTTCACTGACATGATGCAGTCTCGGTCGCGAGCTACGTTTGAGTTACCGGCCGCAGGCGAACGGACAGCAAGAACGGTCAGTGAAAACCGTCATGCAGTCAGTGCGCGTGTACGCCGAAGACCCGTTGCAACAGGACTGGGACGAGATTGCAGAGAAGTTGATCTTCGCTATCAACAACTCGCAGGATGGTACCCGGAAGGTGACCCCGTTTTACCTCGTTCATGGGTGGGATGCACAGACGCCACTCAAAGCGATGTCATCGTCCCTCAAACGAGGCTCCGGACGGCAGTCCGACGCCCTGGCGTGGCGCCGCGAGGTCAACCGACAGCAGGAGATTGCACTCAGTATGGCCAAAGAATACCAAGCAAAGGAGAAGGCTCGGAGGGCCAAAGAACACAACGAGACACTCGGGCGGCAGGAGAGAGAATCACTACCGATCCCTTCAGGTGAGGCGGATCCAAACGAGGCCTCACCGATGTCGCTGTTCGGGCCAGGAAGCCGAGTGTGGTTGTACATGGAACGAGTGAAACCCGGCCTGACGAAGAAACTTGCGCACCGATGGCATGGACCATTCCGTATCAAGAAGAAGGTGGAGGAGTTCGCTTACGAGCTAGAGCTACCGAATCGAAGCGGCTACCGCTTCTACCCGGTCGTACACGTCTCGCGGTTGAAGGCAGTGAGTGAGTTCGGAGACCGGCCTAAAGTTCGGCTGGCAGCAGAGGTAGACGAGGAGTCAAGAGTGGACTTCGACGAGGAGTTGCTGCCCGAGGATAGCTGGGAGCCGGACCACCCGTCGGGCGAGTTCGAAGTCGAAGCAATCCTGGACGACCGCACGCCGCTATCAACGAGCACCAACCGAGCGGTTCGAGAATTCAAAGTGAAATGGGTCGGCTACGAGGAGCCAACGTGGGAACCAGCTACCAACTTGTCGTGCGGAGGACTACTCTATGATTACTTGCGTCAGAAACGCAGCGACCGACGACTACAAATGGCTCAGACTGCGGACGAGGAGTAGTGCTTGGCGCTATCAACGAATGAACTGATTGCGAGGGGCACCAGCTTGCAAATACAGACGAAGGAAGTTACTGGGAACACGGTCGCCTGCAGAAGGGTTGGAGATGAACGAAGAGAACCTACTGCAGAGGCGACCGAGGGATGAACTGTCTGCGAGGAGCAATTGGCTTGCAGTAGCAGACGAAAGAAGATACCAAACGAGCAATGCATATGTACATGTGAACGAATTAAGATGACGACTCAAGAACACGGGACTACCCCTCGGTCGGCACATCAGAAGAACCGCAGGACCAAGGCGGAGAAGGTGGACCACCGAACGAGGGATGTATCAAGGTCACGGCGGAGGGTGCAGCAGACAAGAAGTTACGGGTGGATTAATGTGATTATGGAGAATTAACGAAGAATGAACTACAACCCTACGAGCTGCCTGCAAAATTAGAGCGTCGGACGGTACGGGAGCAGCGAGAGTTGATGCATGAGAATGGGAGTGACGGGCGACCGAGGACAGGAATGCCTAGGGAGTGTCTGTGCCGACGTTCGGCGAGTCCTTCGACTCCTCGTCCGAGGCGCCATCGTCACGACCGGCACCAAATTGAGTGACCCATGGAGCGGTCACCCATGACGGAGGGAGAGACGGTTCCACGACCACCGAGGCTGCCACCTCTTCGCTAGTCGCCCCGCGCGGCACGAATAGCGGAACAGCGGGGTTGCAGGCGGCGAACGTCGTGTTGAATGGGTGGCTCTCGGGGGCATCAATCCAACAGTTGCGCCACGGTTGACGAGCGTCCAGCTCGTTCACCTCCGCGACCCAATCCGCTGTCTTGGGAGCCCACTCCACGACCTCGAACGAGTATTGGAGGTAAGTGGGCTCCAGCAGAGTCTCGGTGTGGTATTGACGAGGCTCGCGGTTGTATTCGATACAACCCGTCCATAGCCGTTTCACCATCTGCTGCCGGAGACGGTCAGCTCGGAGGCTCCGACCTCGGGCGTACTCTCGCCAGAGCCGGCGAAGCTGGAGAAGGAGAGGGTAACGACGACCGTGCTTCGTAGACAAGTAAGCGAAGTACGCCTCGATGGCAGATACCGAGATCCAATGGCGGCGCTCCCACAAGGCGAAGCCCAGGTCAGCCTTCTCGGTGGCATCGGTGGAGGTGCCTTGGAACTGCCGCCAGAGCCGAACGAGGAGAGCTTGGCCAGTGGCCCGAACGGAGATCGTCACACCGTCGGTGAACTGACCGACGCCGACTCGGCGGGGAACTTGACCCTCACCAGTTGCCACGGGTGAAGAGGATTCGCCAAGTCGGAGAACGCGGCAATTCCTGCTTCGGAGCTCGGCGACACAGGGTCCTCGGCCGGAATGTCCGGCACGCTGAGATTTTGCAGCAGACACCAGCATTCCTGGGCACCCGGTGCAGTGAAGCCCGGCAAGAGGAACAAGTTGCCGAGCTCGGACAGCTTCCGAGACCCTTCCGCCACGTCAGACACACTGGTGACGACAGGCGGGAATCCGGTCTGCACGGTGCCGGGGGCAGCCGTGAGGGTGGCAGTCACTTCGGACCGGGGGTGCCCATGTCGTGGAACAGCAGACGAACCCTCGGTCGGTGACGCACCAGATGCGGAAGTCGCCGGAGACGACGCAGCGGGTGTGAACGAGGCTTGAGACCCAGCCCCAGCTGAGTGAGATGGGTTCTCGTCTTCGCTCTCCGAGCCAAACATGGCCCGCTCGAGCGTGTCTGGAGACAAGTCGTCGAAGCTCCTTGACGAAGCCACCGGCTGCTGGGGCGGTGTTGCAGGAGGAGACCCACTACCGTCCGATGCAGCGGATGACCCGCCGGACCCGCTTGAACACCCGCCAGAACGCTCGCCATCGTCGGAGCCCGGCGGCGACGGACTGTCACCATCCCCACTACTAGGAGGCGAACCACCATCCGGAGAACCTGGCGAACCGCCAGCTGGAGACCCAGGCGAACCGCCGGCGGGAGATCTCGGCGGAGCATCACCGATCGGAGAATCACCTCCACCCGGCGAGCCAGATTGGCCCATGCTGTCATCCGGCTGCGCCGTTGAGGGTCCCGAAGCGGCAGGAGACGGCGGACTGGCCGATGCTGACGACGACGCCGGAATGAGAGAAGCGTCGCTACCCTCGTTCGACTCACCACCAGGTGACCCATGAGTAGCGGGAGGCGGAGGTGAGCCGACCGAAGGTTGCGAGCCACCCGGTGACCCGCTAGCGCGAGATGCGGCTGCCGCTCTCGCGCGCAAGTCAACAGACGCCCGGCCAAGACGTTTGGATGGGGGCAGCTGTGAAGCAGCCGCGCCCTCGGTCGATGACCGAGGAGACGATTCCCGCTTGCGCTTCGACGAGGATGACCCGGACGAGGGCGACGCTGGAGGACTAGAGCGAGGGACCACGGGAGTCGACGGAGCCTCGGCAGAGGGTTCGTCTGGACTGGACGACTCGTTACCGCTCTGCGGAGACCCGACGACGACGTCTGGAGGGTTGAGACCCAGCAGCGTCCAGTCGATCTCGTCCGCCGAGATGCCTGCCGTCGCGAGGACGAGAGTATCCACGTCCAACTCGTGCATCGCCGAGTGACGCCGCAGGACCGAGTTCGCTCGGCGCAAGCTGTTGTTTTCGTCTTGCAATGCTTGGATACGCGCGGGAATAACCCCGGATTGACCTCGGTCTTGGTCAGCCAGTTGTTGGCGAAGACGGTCGAGTTGAACAGTGTGAGCAACGAGGCTCGCCTTCAACCGCTCGCGGTCTGTCGTGAGCTGTCGACGAGCCGTAGTCGCTTCAGCGTTGGTGTCAACGAGGCGCCGCTCGAGCGAAGCGGTCACCTCCCGGTGCGACTCCAAGGTAGCTTCTGCTTCATTCAGCCGCTCGAGGAGCTTCTGCCGTTCCTCTCGAAACTCGTCGAGCCGATCCTGAGCTTGGTGAAGCTCGGTCGACGTCTGCACACAAAAGATGTCGGACTTCACACGGAGATTCATCTCAACGTGGAGTTTGTCCTCCGTGTCCTTCGCCAGAGCCTGAAGCCGGTCCACCTCCTGACGAAGGGAAATCATCTCTTCAGACTCGGCAACGGGCAGACGCCGAGGAGCCACGGCAGCAGCAGCTACTTCCTCGAGAGTCGTGGCGAGCTCAAGGCGCCGATCCAACGCCGGATCGACCCGAGCGGGAGGCGCACGAGCGACGCTGACAACCAACTCTGCAAGCCGGTGAAACTGGCGGTCGGCCGTCGTCAAGACTGGCGCCAAAGGCTCGGTCACACCCGCTGCGGGTGCCGCAACCATCACGCCGGCAGCCACATCCCCGACGGACGCCCCGCGAGTTGCCAACGTTGCCGAAGGCGCGGAAGTTGGCGACGGTGGAGGATTGGTACGCAGTGGAGAGGTGGGGGGCGAACGATACGGGGAATCACCCGGTAGTTCAGGCGAAGCAGACCCGGGAGCATCGGTCGACCCCGGGTATGGACCCAGGATGCTCCCCGGAGGTGCAGGATGCTCGACCGAGGGTACGGCAGCCGCAGAAGTTGTGCCGCCAGGACGAGATGTGGTCGGAGGAGCCTCACCACGCGGACGAGGCCCAGTGGAAGACGCACTGGTGGGCAAGTGCGGCTGAGGCTGCGTGGCCTCGGCGAGGACGTCCAGAGCACTCTGAGGGAACGAACGAGAAAGAGCGAGTCAGCATCAACACAATCAAGATAAGAGCGAGTCGACAGAGAGATGCTCACCTCGCCGGTGCAGCCCAATGACCGGAAGGCTCGCGCGGTGGCCGAAACCAGCGACCGAGACTCGGGGCGAGTCGGGCGACGAGACATGGCGCCACGCCGTTCACCAGTGCCAGGTTCGCAGCGAGGCGGGGGCAGTTGTGGCGTGGAAATCCGGCCGAAAAGTGACCTCGGTCGGGTCGCTCCGCTAAGGCAATTGTCAGATTCGCTGACAGACAGAAGTTGCCGTGGTGACAAGCAGTCACTCACATTACCTCGGTAGAGTGACGAGTAGTGACTTTGGCCTCGGCGGGACCTAATAAATACCCGACCGAGGCTAAATAGGGCAGACTCAGTGCTATTTGCGACCAAAACCTCGGTCGTACTTAAGTGGAAGCCTCGTTCAGGTGACCGAAGCCTCGTTCGGACGACCAAAGCCTCGTTCGACCCTCGAGGTACCTCTGGCGTAATCACCGTCATTATTGATGAGTGTACAGAGGTCGCCACATCGAGATTCGTTTTATACTAGATAGTTGTATGTAGGATTAGGATTAGCTATAGGGTGATCTGCAGAGGCTCTCAGAGCCTCTGAATATTCAGTAATAAATCAGCAGTCTTCCCCCCAAGTCTTCAGAGGTTAAGTCCGACTCCGGTAAGTGTTAGCTAGCTTGCTGTAGTGCCTGGATACGCCTGGCTTAGTGGTATGGCCGTTGACGGACTTGAGATTAATTAATTAATAGTCCGCCGAGGTCAAGCCAAGAGTTGGCGTGGCCGAGAGGCTAGAGCGGTACTTAGAGTATCGTTCTGTGTGTGTGGGGTGTATTAGTCCCCTAGAGTATATTTTACTACCGACCGAGGATTACCTCGGTCCCCTTTGTATTAGGCCTAATCCGCCGGTACCCTTTCATCTGAGGGACTGCAAAAGGGTTGCGCGAAAGCGCTATATTGCATTCTAGCCCTCGTTCGTGGCTAGTTAGTGCAGGTTTTGGGTTGACCGAAGACAACCTTGGTACACAGAGGCTTATATCCAACCCGGTGTAAGGGATCGTTCCTGGACCTCAGGTTTGATTCCAACTTTCGTTGACCTAATTAGGGAGACGTGTGTTGTTGGTGGGACTCGTACCTTACGGTAGCGAGATTTTCAGCGTGTTCCTACACGACATATCTGCCTTCCACCCCGAGACTGCTTTGACTACCGTCCACTCCGGTAACCTCCAGATGATCGCGCTGAACGCTCCTCCACCTCGTTTGACTCGGGCAGATCTGTCAAAACTAGCCACCAGGAGTGCCTCGTCCTGCTCCACCGTGGGCACCGGGGTATCCACGGATCGCCGCGGCTCTTTGCGAGGAGCGATATCCGTTAGAGCCTGGTCCACGACGGAGCGCGGCGTGATGGCGGCGGCAAGGGATCCTAAGATCTCGTCCTCCCCTCGAGTACACTTGGTGATCTCCAGGGTCCACGGGGATAGCAAAGCGGCCCACTGGCTCAGCCGACCTTGTAGTCCTGCAGCTCAAAATAGCCAGGCCAACGTGGAGTGCCGAGCTAATACTTGGACGGATCGGCCCACCAGCATCGAGTAACCGAGATCCAACATACGCAAGAGTGCTAACACCTCCTTCTCCACAATCCCGTAGTTTAGTTCGTTCTGTTTCAGCGTACGGCTAGTGAACATCACAGGCAAGTAGATGCCGTCGTGATCTTGTACTAGCGAGGCCGACACTGCCCATTCACTGGCATAGACGATCACCACCGGTCGTTTCTCCGTATCGAAATGTCTGAGGATGGGGTCGCCGCGATCTTCTTCTTCAACTCCGAGAACGCCGCCTCCGCTTCGACCCACGGTTACTTGGTCGTCCTGCAGATCTTTCGCGGGCGTCACGGTCTGGCCAGCCCTTCCGCGTCCGGCCCGGTCTCGGATCGCAGCGAAGTCTACCTCCCGGAGTTCGTACAGCACTGAAGCGTAGATCGCCATGTCTTCGATGAAACGTCCGTAATAGTTCAGGCTACCCAAGAATGACTGCATAGCGCGCAGGGTTCTCGGGAATGGTAGGTCTGCCAACACGCTCAGATCCTTCGGGTGGGCTTCTAATCCTTCGTTCGACACGCGGTGGTCTAGATAGTCCACTTTCGTTAGTCCCCAGAAACTCTTAGCCACACTGATGGAGATGTTCCACTTATCACACACCTCCAATAGCGCCTTTACGCGATCACACAGCAGATCCCAGGACCCAGCCGTCACCAGGATGTCATCAATGTAGGATCGCCGTCCCAACACAGAGGGTTCCCCCATCTCTTCGGGACCCCCTTCCTCGACGAGGTCCGTCAGCGCATTCTGATCCGCTGCTGGCGGGATCCGCAGGCATCCGTACAATGCATTGTCGATCAGTCTCTGGTAGATCTGTGGCGCGTTCTTCAAACCGAAGGGCATGCGGTTCCACTCGAAAAGGCCGAAAGGGGTGACGAATGCTGAGATCGCACGAGCTCGGTCCGCCATAGACACCACCCAGAACCCGCTAGTGTGGTGTAGCACCTCGCGGGAGGAGTGGGCGCACCAGGCGTCGAAGGGAGAAGACGCCGGGATGGAGGTCGACGGAGGTGAATGATGGACTTCGACGCGGCGGGGAAAACGCGACGAGGTTTGATGGACGACGAGAGATGCGACATGAGTGATAGGCCGTGGGACAAGACGCCAGAATCCCGTACAACGCGCAATCACCCAGCGAGTCGACTCACTTGCCCGTTTCGGCGAAACGAGCCAACCCTAAACCCCGCCGAGCGAAATCCCGCCGAGCAAAACCCGCCGAGCAAAACGCGCCGACCCTAAACCCCGTCGACCAAAACGCGCCGAGGTAAGATCTGGATTACGCCACGTAAATCAGGTTGAAGGACGGTGGTGCAAGCACGACAGAAGTAAGGACAGGCGCAGAGCGGTAGGCTTAGTAAGCAGTAGGACATAGTAGCCAGTAGCCAGGACATAGGATAGGGTAAGGACTCAGTCCCGAAATTTCTCTGAACCACAAAGACCTCCCGTCTTTCCCTCGGTTCCAGGGGAACCACCAAGCGTCGGCAAGCAGAGTCGCCCCGATATCGCGGCCCCCCGTCGTTTGCTGGTTCGGGTGCTCACCCCCCCCCCCCCCCCCACAGACCCGTGCCAGACAACGGCACGTTAAACGTATACCGTTTAGGTGGTGCCCGATAACGCGCTGCCTAGGCGAAGGACCGCACTGGCCTGATAACCGCCGTGCACAAGACCCCCCGTGTAGGCCCGATAACGCCACACAAGCCCCAGGAAACGCCGGCCTGATAACGCCGCACGCCCGACGGGAACGCCAAGGAAACGCCGGCCCGATAACGCCGCACGCCCGAGGCTCGACGCCCTACGACAAGGAACAAGCGTCAACCCAAGAACCCCCCAACTCTGAAGCCTGCGAAGACTTGGGCCTGTATTACGAAGATACGCTACTCCAACAACCGGGTAATTTACTCGACGCGACCGCGATCAAGACGCGCCGAGCTTGTGCGAGACCGACCACGCGAGATTTCTGCGAGGCCGCTACTCCACAATGGTGCCGCGACCCGGGAGTACTACTTCGAATGACGGGCTAACGATCCAAGAGGCATCGGAGGCAGGTGCGCAGTCGGCCGGAAGGTCGCCGACCGCAAGAGAGCACAGAGAGAGACCTGTCGCGTCGTGGAGCTCTGAGGGAACCTTCACGACAGGCCACGGGGCCAGCGACGACCCGGAGGGCTACGAAGAACAGTTTGCCGTTCCCGATACGGCTCCCGACGAGGGAGCCGCCAAGGGCCGCGACGCAAGTCGCGGTCCTACCGGTCGGAAGCCTGCAAAGGCCGACGACCAACAAACAACCACCACCAAGGCGGCCACGAAGCGCAAGTCGTCCAAGAAGAAGAAGAAGAAGCTGCGCGCGCCGGACTCGGCGGAGGAGTCGATGTCCAAGCCGCAAGGCAAGGACGCGGGACGCCAGTACACCGCCGAAGAAGTGCGGTACGTCGTGGCGCGTACGGAGCTCTTCCGTCTGCTAGAGCAGGACCCAATCTTGGTTTTCCTCGAGCCCATGCTGATGAGCGACTTCACGGGCCCTTTCGTGGCGCCAGACTTCGATAGTCTCACCAACGTCGCCTACGCCGCGCCAACCCTCTTCCAGATGTTGCGTGACTCGGGGTTCGTGCTGGGAGCTTTCGAGATGGAAAGACTGTGCGACTGGGACCTCAAGTCTTGGTTGCGCGCGATTCGCGTCGTGCAAGAGCCCTTGACGATTCTGGCGGGATCAGTCAAGCCAGCCGCGACGAGCCCCGCAACGGGAAAGAATGCGCCGGGTCCCTCGGCGGGCCCAGCTCAAACGTCGACGACCACGCCTTCGCCTCTACTTCGATACCAATCGAGCGTAGACTCCGACAGCAGCCTCGAATCCCCCAAGCGCATGCCGATGAACCGACCGCCGCGCGCCATGCAGCTATCCGCAGCACCCGCGCGCATGGAGGCGACAAAACCCGCCGAAGAGGCGCTCCCCAAGGCTTTGAGAGATTCCATCATCAAGCTGATGCAGACGACCGTAATGAGCACTGCACACGCCGACACCGCTGCAATCTCCACGGCGGCGCGACCCCATGAGGCAGCGGATGTCGCAACGGAGTCAGTCAGCTCGCACTCTTCGACGAAGCCCAAAGCTCGACGCGCGGACGAAGATCCCGACGACCTGTTCGACTTGGACGTCGGAGCGTCGAGAACTACAGCCGCCATCTCGACGGCGACAGCCGGCGGTGTGAGTCTCGCTCGTGTACGCCTCCCAGCATCTTCAGAGCTGAAGGAGTTCTCGGGACGGGACGCCGGCGAAGAAAAAGCCAGGCTGTGGCTCAACCGGCTGAAGTCCGCCGCGCGACGCGACGGGATGACGGGTGAAGAAGTGTGCGGGCAGTTCAGCGACTTGATGAGCGGCCCAGCGCGCCAATGGTACCTCCAGTTGCCCAAGACGGTCAAGAAATCATGGACCGAGCTAATGGAGCAATTCCGCGTACAATATTGCGGCAAGGGCGTGTCAATGTCCAGCCGCTATTACCACGCGGCCCAACGCCCCGACGAGACCCCTCTGGATTACTTGTACCGGCTCAGCGTCGCGGGTCTGAGGGCCAACGTTCCATATGCTGATGGGACGACTGAAGAGAAGCGCGAACACGTCGAACACTTCATCCGGACGCTGAACACGCAAGAAGCCGAACTCGGCTCACGTCTCACGCTGATGGAAGTCGCCGACTCGGAGGCGCTGGAAAAGAAGTTGCGCGCCCGACAACGTGGCTTGGCTCACCAGAAGAAAACACTCTTCGGCTCGAACAAGTTCCGCCAAAAGGCGCCGACCCCACCGGCCCCGCCGGCGCGCGCCGTACATGCGATCCACGTCGCACAAGACGAGTACGACTCGGAACGCGAAAGTCGCGACAGCGACGACCGCCAGTACGACCAGGACGAAGAAGACGAGGAACGCGCCAAGTTGTTCGTCGCGGGGCAGGCCCCGCCGGGAGAGCTGGCGCGTCGCAACCTCGATCTGGATGACTCGGGACGCGACCGCCCGCGGTGCCGCCACTGTGGCTCACGTCGCCACGCTGAAGGAGATTGCTGGAAGATGTTGACCTGCCAGAAGTGCGGCGGCCAACACCCGACGGAGCGATGCTTGAAGGTGTGTAAGGCCTGTGGTGACCTACACGAAGCCGGAGAATGTCCCATGGAGGAGTTCTTCAACCAATTGTGCCAGTGGTTTGACCCAAACAAACACGCGGGAATGCTGCCGCCGGCCGCCGAGAAGATGTTAAACTAGGCCGCTTGCTGGTTTGGGAACCAGTACGAGACGAGCGACCTGTTTCCGTCTATGCATATGTGACCAAGAAGTCGCGAGAGGCGTTTAGTGAGAACCGGACTTCCCTGAATGATAATACATGTGAAACCAACCTGGAGAGCCCCATGCGAGAACGTGCGCCGCAAATCTTGGCGGCCCGACGTACACCGGACGACGAGTTCGCACGGGAACCACCCTTGGACGAAGTCGACTTGCAACCAGGAGAACGACGCGGATACTGGAAACATTACGCGCCGCATAAGTGGTACAAGCAGGCCAAGATTCATGGAAAGCTGAACAACCACCGCGCTGTGTTGTTGCTCGATACAGGTGCCGAGGTGTCCATCTTGGACACCACCTTTGCTCGTGAGGTAGGCTGCCTGATCGACACGGAGATCACGCAAGAATGTGTGGGAATTCGTGATGAGACATATTACACGGTGGGGAGAACCAGAGTCAAGATTACCTTGGCGGGGAACTTGGTGTACTACATGCACCTGTGGGTCGGCGACTTGGTCGGCCAACACGCAATCCTGGGAATGAACTTCATGGTGCCAGCTGGGGTGCGCATCGACACTGCGGACGGCACGGCGTGCCTCCCCGACGAGGTGCACATCCAGATGATTGGGCGAAGACCACTGTACGGCACACGGATGAGCCCGGTCAACGTCAAGGCGCCTGTGATGCTTGAGCCGGGTGAAACACACGAAGTCCCGCTGAGGCCAGATCGAAACGCGCCGTTCCTGTGGGTAACGCGGGCAGAATCGTGGGTGACAACTTTTGTCAAAGGGAGAGCCGGAAGGAAGACTTATCTACGCGTCACGAACATTGGAGACGCAGCGGTAACCCTCGACGCACATGAGACGTTAGGGTGGTGGACGCCGTCTGACGCCCAGCCTCGGAGTCGTGGGTTTGTTCGACAGGGCTCCCCTCGGTACCAGCAGTGGCAGAATGTGGCGTATGGCGCGACGCGTGATGCAGAAGAAAACTGGATCCCAGCCGAGCCCGACAGACAGATGACGGATCGTCCCTCATATCCGACGCCTAAGGCCATTTTGCGCCCGGAACCGAGACAACTCGGGGCACGACGTGCTGTGACCCCAGTGTTGGCGACAGTCGCGAGAACACCGAAAGTGACCGAGGTGGAGGTGCCGTCCGACGACCACCAGATGGATGCAGACGAAGGGACGGCGGTAGGCGGACCCGATGGGCTTCCAACTGTGGCTGAAGGCGCCACGGCGAGGAAATCGCCGGAGCCGGAACCCGTCAGAAAAAAACCTGCCGAGCCAAAACTCGACGAGCCGAAACACGACGAGCCGAAGTTTGTTGAACAAGAGGAAGACGACGCAGTCCTCATCCACGAGGGGTCCGACCTCTTCGCAGAGGACCTCGAGGCGGAGATGGCGGTGCTGCCAGACCTCTCGCTGACCGCCGAGGTGAAGATCGAGGATTTGAAGGTCGGTATGCCAACAGGACTTCCTCCCGAGGAAGCCGCGAGACAAGAAACGCGGCTACGCCAAATCATCTGGAGGCGACGGAAGTGGTTGATCGGCAAGGGAAACGCCTTGCCGCCGGCCGCCCTGGGGGTAGTTTGCGACATCGACGTGGGCGACGCAAAACCCGTTGCGCAACGCGTCCGGAAACTCCCGCCGCAGTTCAGAGAGAAAGTCGCTGACTTGATCAAGGGACTACTGAGCGCAAGGATGATCCGGAAGTCGAAGTCACCGTGGGCGTCCCCCATTGTCGTGATTATAAAAAAGAACGGCGTCGACATTCGGCTCTGTATCGACTACAGGCTCATCAACGGGCTGACGCAACTGATGGTTTACCCCATGCCACTCGTCAACGACTTGCTCGAAGACTTGGACAAGTACCTGTGGTACTGCTCCCTCGACATGGCAAGCGGTTTTTGGGTCGTCCCCATGACCGACCGGGCCCTACTCATCTCGGCCTTCATCACGCCGATAGGCCTGTTCGAGTGGCTACGTATGCCATTCGGCCTGTGCAACGCACCGCAGATTTACGAACGTTTAATCGACAACGCGCTCTACGGGTTCATGAAGCTGTCACCGGAGGACAGCACCCTGGACGTATTCGAAAACGGCGAACCAGCGAAGCCAGGTATTCACTCGGTACTGGGACGGAGGTCGTACATCGACGACATCCTTATCGGAGGCACGTCGTGGGACGACCTGTGCGAAAAGGTCGAACGCTTGCTGGATGTCTGCGAGCAATGGCACTTGTCCATCAGCGTCGAGAAGAGCGAGTGGGGCATGTCCAAGGTCGACTACCTGGGCCATCGAGTCTCTGGACTCGGCCTCGAGGCGAAACCGAAGAACCTGGAGTCGCTGACAGCACTCGACTTCCCGCGCACGCTCAAAGGTCTGCAATCGTTTCTGGGTAGTCTCAATTACTACCACCGGTTCATCGCAGACTTCGCGGTGTACGCGACCGCGCTGTACTCGTTGACGGAGACTGATTTTGACGAATACGTCACGCGCCCGGAGTTCCGCGAACAAGAGAAGTGGACCCACGCGACGCGCGCCTTCGACGTGCTCAAGACGAAACTCGCCGAGACCCCAATGCTGAAACATTTCGACGAGAACCGAGAATCCGTCGTAATTGTGTATGCTAGCGACTGGGCCATCTCCGGGGTGCTCTCGCAGGTCCACGACGATGTGTACATGCCGGTGAAGTTCACCAGTCGCACGTTGAAGCCCAACGAACTGAACTAGGACATCGTCGAAAAGGAGATCTTGGCCCTGCTGCGTGTCCTGAACGAGTGTTACACGATGCTAGCAGGAAAACCAATCCGTGTCTTGACACGTCACACGACGCTCGCCTGGTTGTTCCGGTCCAAGGGACTACAGAGTCGACTGTCACAGTGGGCCGCAATTCTCTCGCCGTGGAAGTTGGAAATCTGCCGATCCATGAAGGGAGAAGAGGAACTCCTCGGCACGCTGGCCGCGAGCATCACACCGCGAGCCTTCGTAGACGCAGCACTGGAAGAGATCGCCCCACGGAAGCGGGCATCCAGGATTGTAGTCATTCCAGTCCCTAACGGGACGCACGACGAGGTCCTACATGTCCTGAGCTTCGACGGATCGGCTAAGCCGAAACGAGAAGGTGGGGCGTACAGTGCCGTCATTTGGCAGCTGCCGAATTGGGAGATCGTGCGCGCCGCGTCGGGATATGCGACGGACCTCACGGTCAACGAGGCGGAATACCGCGGACTGTTGCTCGGATGCTCGCACCTAGAGGAACTCGACGACGTCACCCGACTCGTCGTATGCGGAGACTCCAACCTTGTTATCCGACAGATGCGAGACGAGATGGATTGCAAGTCACCCGGACTGAAGCTACTGCGGCAAAAGACGCGGAACGCCCTCCAGGCATGGCCACACTGCGAACTCTTTCACGTACGGCGAGACTGGAACGCCAGTGCCGACCTGCTGACGGGACAAGCTCTGCAACGTCAAGGGGGCCGCAACGTGCACAGTCCCGAGGAGATCCAAGATCTGAAGACGCTGAATCGCTTGGAGGAAGTCATCCGACCGCGGACATCGAGTCCCGAGAGGGAGGCTCCAGCCAGTCTCGACGCAGATAATCTCGACGCGAAAAATCTCGACGTAAAAAATCTCGACGCGAAGAATCGCGATGCGGAAAACGGCGACGTGGGAAATGTCACGGACGCGGGACGCAGGTGAAGGCGCAAGTCCTCGCAGTGACGACACGCTCGGCTGCCACACGCGCGACAACACGCAGGAGTCGACCGCCCGAAGTCCTAGAAGAGCGGGTGGTACAACGACTGCGCCTGGACCGCATCCGCGTCGCCCAAGACGAGGAGGTCTGGATCGTCAACCTCAAGAAATATCTCCGAGGCGACGTCGGAGACCTGTCTCGGCGCGAAGTGAAGAACTGCCAGAAACTGGCGCCTCAGTACGTAGAAGGAGAAAGCGGACTGCTCTACTACCAGGCGAGAAACGATGACTCCGCCGAGGGACGTGACGAGATGATGAAGCTGGTGATCCCAGAGACTCTCCGGGAAGATATACTTCATCACTATCACACGAGTCTGGAAGGTGGGCACCAAGGCATTGGTCGCACATACCAACGCGTGAGACGCCACTTCCATTGGCCAGGGATCTTCAGAAGCGTCCAACGCTACGTCGGTGAATGCACCGACTGCGAGACAGGAAAAGGTCGGCCGACCATCCAGGGAGAGTCGCCAGGCAATATTGTCGCGACATACCCGTTCCAGGTCATTGCCATGGACCATATCCCGTCGTTGCCTGCGTCCTATAAGGGCAACACAGAGCTGTTAGTCTGGGTGGATCTCTTCACGGGGTTCGTCGTGGTCAAAGCGAATGCGTCACGGACCGCGCAGACGGTGGCCGAGGCGTACGAAGAAGCGGTATTCAGACGCTTCGTTGCGAGCGAGGCTATCCGCCACGACCGTGGGCCGGGCTTCATGTCGGACTTCTTCAAGGCGTTCAACCGACTCATGGGTCAAAGACAGCGAGCAACGCTTGCTTATCGTCCACAAGCCAACGGCACTGCGGAACGGATGGTGCAGACGGTTACAAGAGCGATTAAGATGTACATCGCAGACGTCGAGCAACGCGATTGGGATGAATACGCTGAACGCCTTACCTTCGCGCTAAACACGTCGCATGACCGGACAAGGGACGAGACCCCGTTCTTCTTGGTGCATGGCTGGGATCCCCGGTCGACGTTGGAAACGACGCTAGCCGTCGGAAACACGTCGACCCGAGACGCCGAGGCGAGGCGATGGAGGCTCCGTATCCAGCGACACTACAAGGTGGCAAGAGCACAAGCATTGGAGTTAGTCCGAGAGGCTGTCGAAGAGAGGGCGCGCCGACAAACCGAAAGAGCAACGCAACACGAGATTGCGGCGGGCTCACAAGTTTGGCTGTACCTGGATCGGGTGAAGCCCGGATACGCCCGCAAACTCGCGCATATGTGGCAAGGGCCATTCCGCGTCGCGGAGCTGGTCAGCGCGTTCGCAATACGTCTCGAGACGGCGGGCACGCCCTATCAGCTGTACCCCGTCGTCCACATCTCCAAGCTGAAGCCTGTCCGAGAGTTCCCGTCGCGACCCACGACGCAGCTGACGACGCCAGCCGAGGAGCGTTTCGACTTCGACGAGGAGCTCTTGCCTGAAGACAGCTGGGAAGCCACACGTGAGCTAGAGGACGACGTCTTCGAGGTCGAGAAGATCCTGGACGTACGCGAGGGGCGGGCCACGCGATATGGACGCACACGACGCGAGTTCGAAGTGAAATGGAAGGGTTACCCGGACACGACGTGGGTCGATGAGCTTGACCTGAATTGCGGCGGGCTGCTGTACGACTTCCTGCGCGAGCGCACGGGACGCCACCGGTTCGAGGTGATGCAGTCGCATGAGAACGCACAGGCGGCGGAGCCTGGTGGGTAGGCGCCCACAGGCGTGATTAAGTCGGCAGGGGGGCTGCCGATGGGAGGACCGGTGGGAAGCCTCGACTCTGGGAATGGCTGGAGCGAGGGATTGGGAGAGGGAAGTGAGGAGGACCAGCCTGTGGCTGAAGATGGGACGGCGGAGGGCCGTCTCATAAAAAGGATGTGACAAAGTGGAAAGAAACGAAGGATGGAATCATGGTTACGCGTTAAGTCTTAAGGCTATGACAAGCTAACTTCAAACCTGCTGGACGAACTTATCGGCAAGACGCGGCACATGGAAGGCAGGATGGTCGCGCGTCACGCGGCAAGGCACTTGGGCATCCATCTCGGCCACAGTGAGCGGCGCCCGGTAAAACCGACGCCAAGGCTCCTGCGCGTCGATGTCGTCGAGCGCAGCTTGCAACGTTGCATGCTGCAGGCCGGGATACCACCGTCCGATCGACGTATGCGCAGGCGGGAAGTGGAGCATCGTTGGATCCAATAGTAGATCCATATCTGCTAGCCCCTGCCTGAACAACCCGATCGCCAGCTGCAGCACGCTGCTGAGGTGACTGCCTGCGTGGGAACGACGCGAGTTGCGAGCCGTACGCCACCTTTTCCATGCCGCACCTTGCACAGAGAGCTCATGGGTAGACTCCCAGTATGCCTGAGCCCAGTGCTCGAGGTGACGCTCGAGTCTACGCAGAAACGGACGGAACGCCGCATCGCCGGACGCGAAGAGAAGCGCCTCAGCCGTCTGAGCGAGATACGCCATGGCCGAGTCGCATACAACGCGTCGACATTGGCCGGAGTCACGAGAGCGCGGTTCCAGTTCGTGGGCTCGGGCGAAGCAAGGCGCGGAATGATCCAGCCGGGCGGCGGCAGGAAGAGGGTTCTCAATTCCTGCACGGAGATAAGGTGCAGACGGAGGCGTCGCACTCGCTTGGGCCAAGGGGCGTAACGAGGCTGCCCCCAGCCAGATGGGGTTCCGGCGGGCGGGATCACGGGGTCGAAGAAGGGGACTAGTGGTGAATTCCCTGCAGAGCCACTGGAAGCAGCGCTCGAAGACGAGGCGCGGGACGACGAAGAAGAAGACGAGTCGTCGCCGCTAGAGTCGCCCGGACTACCTGGACCGGGACTTGAACCCCCACTCGATGCTCCATGACCCCTCGGCGAAGAGCGCGTCGGCGGCGCAGGGGACCGGCGGCGCCGAGTTGCCGACCCAACGGAGTGCGTCGACCTCGCTGAGTGCACCGAGCGCGCCGACCCCACTGAACGTGTTGAAGCCAATGAGGCCGAACGCGAACGTGAACGTGAAACGGGCCGTGAACGTGGAGACGGACGGGAAGGCGACGACGAACGAGGAGGCTGGCGTGCCGGAGACGACGAGCGAGACCCAGGGCCATGTGCCCGAGCACGCTTGGACGGGGGTGGTCGCGCTTGATCGTCACTATCCGAAGACTCGGAACCAAAGAGCGCCGCGTCTTCTCGAGCGCGCCTCGCAGCTGCGGCAGCCGCCGAGAGCGTAGCGGCAGAAGAAGCTTGGGCAGCAGCACGGGACGAGGCCGCAGTGTCGGCTACCGTGGAGGGCCGCCGGCTGCGCCGAGAGGGAGAAGAACTAGACGACGGAGCGGGCGCCGCTCCTGAGGGCCCCGATGCGCGCGCCCGAGAACCCAAATGACTCGACGCGCCAGAACGGGGCCGCTGGGAGCTTGATGAAGGCGTAGCCGGAGTCGAATGGAAACGCGAAGGACCAGCCGGAGGGGTACCAGTTGGGACGCCAGCCGCCGCGGCCGACGATCCCGTACGAGCACCAGAGCTCGACACAGAGGGAGCCGGGGCAGAGGCGGCAGGGGTCGACGCGACGGATATTGCAGGGACCGCTGCAGACGTCGGGATAGCAGGAGGAAGAGGGATGGCAGAGTCGATCGCCGCCGCGAAAGTGGCTTCGAGTTGACGGATTAGACCCGCGGTAGCGATATGCCCGCCGGCACTCATCACGACGTCGGTGAGACGATCGGCAAGCTCGTCCCGTACCCGCTGCGCCAACTCTCGGCCCCGACGTGCGTCTCGGAGCATCCGTCGCCAAGCCAGGGCACGCTCGTCGCGCTCTCGGACAGCCAAGTCGCGCTCCCCCTCCAGCTCAACGACTCGGGCGTGGAGACGGTGGACCTGAGCTCCAGCGGCCCCTTGACGCCGCTGGGATGACCGCCGCACGGATATCCATCCAGCTCGATATAGCGCCGCGCGGGATACGGCACCGAGCTCGTCGGCTTGAGCTCGTGCCATCTCGGACTCGGCAGCCACCCGGAGGGTCGTAGCGGTGGCCACGGACCCCTCCAGCTCGTGGATACGGGTCGTGCCGCGGCCGTGGGCCACCAGGAGTGCGTTAGCACGCCGAAGGTCGTCCTGCAGCGGGGCGTTCAGGTTCTGGGCCGCCTCCCCTTCCGCCCGGCTCTGCGAAAGTGACGTGCGAGCCACGCGGAGCTCCTCGGCGACCGTGGCGCACTGCTGCCTCTGGGCGGCCAATGCTTGGCGAGCCTGATCCCTCTCCGCGATGACAGCGTCCCGCTGTTGTTCAAGGACAGCCACGGCTTGGCGGGCTTGATCTCTCTCGACGATGGCAGCGTCTCGCTGCTGCTCGAGGGGTGCCACAGCTTGACGGGCTCGATCTCGCTCGCGACTGCAACGTCTCGCTGCTGCTCAAGAGGAACCACGGCTTGACGAGCCTGATCCCTCTCGGTGATAGCAGCGTCTCGCTCGCGTCTCAGGGCTGTAGAAAATTGGCGCGCTTGATCTCGCATGTCGAGAGCGGCGTCGCACGCTTGCTCCGCAACTACAAGAACGTGGGCCACACGGTCTCGCTCGGCGAGAGCATCATCACGTTGCTGCTCAGCAGCAGCCACCTGCTGTCGCACCCGATCACGTTCGGCTTCGGCAGCGTCCGCGCGCGCTTGAGCGGCCGCAAGGGCCACGCGAAGGTCGTCACGCTCGCCCTGGGCAGCAAACAGCCGCGCTAGCGGCACGGAAGACGGAGGCGGCGCAGCAGCGGCGCGCGCAAGCTGAGCGGCATAATCGGCGGCCTGGTCTTGCGCCGTCTGGAGCTGAGCCTGAAGATCGCGGTATTGCTCGGCCGAGGCATCTCGCTCGACACGGAGCAGAGTCTCGGCAGCTTCAGTGCGATCAGCACGAGCGCGGAAGTCGGCCACTCGGCCCTCCAGCTCGGCGTAGTCCCGCTCAACACGTTCTCGAGAGAGGAGCGCCTGCTCAAGCCGGACCATACCCGCACGATAACCCTCACGAGCACGACGCAGGATGGCAAGGTTGCGATCGTGCAGGACGGACGCGTGAGCCGCCAAGCCGGCATTGTGAGCCGAGACGAGTTCGTACTGGTCGCGCAACTCTTGGTTATCACGCTGGAGAGCATACGCGTCGGCGACGAGAGTCATCACCGAGTGAACGTGGGCGCCCGGAGTTGGAAGCTGGACTTGAGGCGCGGTGGGAAGATGAGGACGATGCGCGCCGAGAGCACAGACCACGCAGCCAGCAGCTTCGAGGTCGTTGGTGTCAAGCTCCCCTTCCACAAGGTTGATGCCGTCGGCGGCGACGTTGTGACGATGAGTCATGAAGCCGGAGACACAGCGGGGCGGACGACAAGGCAGGAGATGCGGCGAAGTCAAAGGCGCGAGGCAGGTTCTGCGACGACACACCCACCTGGGGGGTGCGCGTGCGTGGCAGCGGGACGAATGTGGTGTAGCACCTCGCGGGAGGAGTGGGCGCACCAGGCGTCGAAGGAAGAAGACGCCGGGATGGAGGTCGACGGAGGTGAATGATGGACTTCGACGCGGCGGGGAAAACGCGACGAGGTTTGATGGACGACGAGAGATGCGACATGAGTGATAGGCCGTGGGACAAGACGCCAGAATCCCGTACAACGCGCAATCACCCAGCGAGTCGACTCACTTGCCCGTTTCGGCGAAACGAGCCAACCCTAAACCCCGCCGAGCGAAATCCCGCCGAGCAAAACCCGCCGAGCAAAACGCGCCGACCCTAAACCCCGTCGACCAAAACGCGCCGAGGTAAGATCTGGATTACGCCACGTAAATCAGGTTGAAGGACGGTGGTGCAAGCACGACAGAAGTAAGGGCAGGCGCAGAGCGGTAGGCTTAGTAAGCAGTAGGACATAGTAGCCAGTAGCCAGGACATAGGATAGGGTAAGGACTCAGTCCCGAAATTTCTCTGAACCACAAAGACCTCCCGTCTTTCCCTCGGTTCCAGGGGAACCACCAAGCGTCGGCAAGCAGAGTCGCCCCGATATCGCGGCCCCCCGTCGTTTGCTGGTTCGGGTGCTCACCCCCCCCCCCCACAGACCCGTGCCAGACAACGGCACGTTAAACGTATACCGTTTAGGTGGTGCCCGATAACGCGCTGCCTAGGCGAAGGACCGCACTGGCCTGATAACCGCCGTGCACAAGACCCCTCGTGTAGGCCCGATAACGCCACACAAGCCCCAGGAAACGCCGGCCTGATAACGCCGCACGCCCGACGGGAACGCCAAGGAAACGCCGGCCCGATAACGCCGCACGCCCGAGGCTCGACGCCCTACGACAAGGAACAAGCGTCAACCCAAGAACCCCCCCCCCCCCCCAACTCTGAAGCCTGCGAATACTTGGGCCTGTATTACGAAGATACGCTACTCCAAAACCCGGGTAATTTACTCGACGCGACCGCGATCAAGACGCGCCGAGCTTGTGCGAGACCGACCACGCGAGATTTCTGCGAGGCCGCTACTCCACACTAGCCATATCCAAAGAGCAATACCACAGCACCTTGTCCAGATCTTCTAGCAGGTCGTTAATCAGCGGCATCGGGTAGATCATCAGTTTGGTAAGGCCGTTGACTAGTCGATAATCGATGCATAACCGTATGTCCACGCCATTCTTCTTGATGATCACCACGATAGGCGACGCCCAGGGAGAAGTTGAATGTCGGATAATTTTCGCCGATAGTAGTCCCTTGAGCAGATCCGATACCTTCTCGCGGAATTGGGGCGCAATCTTCCGTACTCGTTGCGCTATTGGGACCGCGTCTCCCACATCGATGTCGCATATCGCCCCACGGCAGCTGGAGGTAAGGCGTTGCCCTTCCCGATCAGATAGTGCCGGTGGGCCCAGATGATATCCCGTAATTTGCGAATCTCATCTTCGGTATTGTCAGCCGGGTCTCCCACTTGGAGATCTTCGATCCGCACTTCTATCGTGGCTGGCGACACATCAGGTAGTATCGCCCACTCCCCATCGACTTCTTCCGCCTCTAGGGTACCTCCGTCGCGATAGCACACCTCCGACCCGCCTTCTGGCTCACCCCTGTGGGTCTCCGGATCTTTAGGGGCTTGGCCGGGGAGGTCTTGTGGTATCATGTCAGGAATTGGCGCGGGTACACTGGCACGATGATCTTCGAGCGGGATCTGCTTCGTCGTACCTTGCGTTGGGGGCCGTGCCACTCCTTCCGCTTGCGGTCCTGCTTCGAGCATCGGCCTTTGATCCAAAACCCCGTCGGACTGTACCGAGTCGTCTTCTCGTTCACTCGACACCGCGTCCTTCCCTGCCGTAGCGGCCGAAGTCTCAGGTGCGTCTGCAGCTATGGACACTTCCTCGGCTGGGCGGTCGGCCTCTGCGCAGATCTCTGCGTGAAGTGGATCACTTCCCAGTCCTGCGTCTGTTATCACTTCGGCAGGTGGTGTGCCACTCCGAGCAACACATGCCGCGACTGCTCGCCCTCCACCTCCGGTCGCATCTCCTCGTTCTGTGGTGATGGACCTTTGGGGTCGGGTGAGGATCTGCCGTGGCGTTGGGTACTCCATTCGTTCGACTGCTGGCCCCGTGTCCTCTGGTGGTTGTACAGTGGCCGTCGTGGCATCCGTGGTAGCCTCCCACGCTAATGTCTGCCATTCCGCATACCGCCGCGACCCAACCGACACAAAGCCTGGTTGCCTAGGCACATGATCTCCGCTTAATTGCAGTTCGACCTGCACATCCCGTTGCAGGATCAACGTCCGGTCGCTCAGGTTCGTGATGTGCAGATACCGCAGCCTGCCAGGGCCCTTTATCAAGGTCGGTACGCAACCTTGCCCTCTCGTCAACCAAAGCTTCTCGTTGTCTGTATCCCGCAGGCGCAACGGCAATTCGGCGGACTCCGCGATCCTGACGGTGAGGTGCTCTCCTACGTACACTGGACGAGTCTTGTCGCTGAAAATCTGCCGCCGCCCGTGAAGTATAACTCGGATTTCGTCCGGTAGGCACATGGACCCGTCCCCCAAATCCAGACGGATCCCTGCCGGAACCATGAAATCCATCCCGAGAATCGCTTGATAGTCCGGCTGCAGGTCGTCTCCAACCCAGACCTCGTACAGGTACACCAGAGAACCTGCCAACGTAAGCTTGATCTTCGTACGTCCGGTTGCGACGTACAACTTTTCACCGATTCCTAGACATTATTGACTCTGAGTTGTGTCAATGTAGCATCCTACCTTACGAGCAAAGGTGGCATCGATGATCGACACCTCGGATCCTGAGTCAAGAAGCACTACGGTTCTCACGTTGTTGATTTTGCTGTTCCCCTTAGCCTGCTTGAAGTGTTTGTCTGGGACATGATACTTCCAGTATCCACGCGACTCGCCCGGCTGTAGCTCCAACGGCATCTCTGTCTCTGACCGCTGATATTCATCAACAGTCCGTAAACTTCCAACTTTAGCCGTACGTTTCTCATGAACTTCACATGTATTACCGAATAGATCCGTCCGCAGATTGCCAACCTGATCCTTCGACTTCTTCTCCACAAATACATAGATAAAAGAGCTAGAACGCTCGTCTCGTACCGGGTTCAACACCGGCGAGCGTCCTAGTTTAACATCTTCTCCGCCGTTTCGGGCAAGAGTCCAGGATGCTTGCTGGGATCAAACCACTGGCGGATCAAGTTGTAAGACTCTTCCATCTGACATTTCCCATGGTCGTATAGCTGGCCGTAGCCCCGGCACACGCAGAAACAGCGGTCGGAGGGATGTCCTCGCTTGCCACACTTCTGGCAGGTGAGCCGCTTCCAACACCCGAGATCTGAGTGTCGGTGCGATTCACAATGCGAACAGCGTTGCTGGCCGTCCCTGTTGAAACGCGATCGGTGTTCCTGCGGCTGGATGTCCCCCGGGATGTCGCTCTGACGTCCAGGGTCTAGCGCCTTCGGTGGTTCTCCGGCTACAGGCGTCTGTGGTTGATCGCTTGCGGCTGCCGCGTATGCCCGGACGAGTTCTCCGTCGGATCCTGAGTCTTCCGGAGTTGATCCGTACTCGGACCTGGTCTCCGCGACTTGGATCGCGCGCACAGCTCTCGGCTGGCCGGCTGGTGGAGTTGGTGCGGAAGGTTTGGGCCGGTACTTGCTGGGCACCGTCGACTTCTTCTGTCTGGACTTCGCGCGCTCTCGGGCTCGAAGTACGTCTTCCAATTGGTCCGCGTCCGCTAATCGTAACAGCGTGAGCTGGTCAGCTAGATCCGGGTCCCCTAGCGTCTCGATGAAGTGTTCCACATGTTCAAGGCGACCTTTTGAGTCTCCGTCCTTGATATTCAGGCACGCACGCATACCTGCTACATTGAGGCGGTGGAGGTACTCCAGTGGTGTCTCCTCCGAACGCTTGCGCGCATGATAATACTACCACGCTACTGAGACACCCAATCCGCAGTACTGCGTCTGGAAACTCTGAAGTAAGTCGCTCCACTTTGTCCGCGTTGACCGACTGAGCTGTCTGTACCAGTTCCTTGCTGGGCCTGTGAGCAGATCTGCGAAGGTGAGGCATTTCTCTTCGTCCGTAGCTTGGTCTCTCGTGAATGCTGACTTCACCTTGCTGATCCATCCCCTAGCTCGATCCTTGTCACGGTCCTTGCCTGTGAATTCCTTCAGGTCCGAAATCGCCGATATCTTGACGCGTTGGACTGCTGGTGATCCTGTTGGTGCGATCGCAGCCGTTCGCCGTGTCGCCCCTATGTCAAGGTCGTCGAGGTCATATTTCCGAGGTTCGGGGTGATCCTGGGACACCACCGACTCCATGTTGACATCTCGCTCTCCTATCTTCGAGTGGATGGCTCTCTGCCTCACCTCTAGTCGCTCGCTCAGGAAGCGCGACATAGCTGCCTGGAAGTATGATTCCAGGCTGTTGGCTGGATCTCGGGGCGGAGTTCTCGGAGAGGCTCTGCTCGACGTGACCTTCGTGGGTCGTGGCGTCGGAGTCTTGACGCTCAGATCGCCAGCAGCCCGTGCCTGCAACATCGCTGCTCCGGACGATCCTAGAGACATCCGTCGCGATCCTGATGAGCTGTCAGAGCCAGCCCGACGTCGCCGAAGCATACTGGGAGGATCCCGTGTGATATTCGGGCGACTGGGCCTGGGCACTCTTGGGCTCTGCGGGTTTCGTTGCAGGCTGCTCATCGTCGAGAGGTTTCAACAGGCTGAAAGGATTGGCCCATCTAGCCGTCGGCCGCTCTCCTACCATAGGTTTCAGCAGGTTGAACAGCGCTGTGGTGGCGACCCTGATCTCGTCAACTTCCAAGTGGAAGAGATCGTCAGCGTCGAATGCTCCCGCTGTGTTACCAGCTTCCTTAAGCAGCCGTAGCAGATCCATCGCCGCCTCCAGTTTATTCTTTGTAGACAACGGGGCTTGCACAGGTCCCATGAGGGATCCTAGCAGCTTCAGATGCATGGTCCGCATCACGGGGTCCTCACGCAGGAAGTTGTTCAGCTCCGCGTGTAGGTATGCCATCAGCTTAGACTGTGACCATGTGAGTATGGTCTGGTCTTCGCTTTCCGCATCTGGTGCTTTGAGTTTCTTCCTTGCGGCTTTCGTCTTCTTCGACGCAGCACCTGAGGACGCGAGGGTGGTGGTCAAAGAAGATCTCCTCGTTTTCACGAGTGAATCTTCCTCCGGCGGATCTTGACTCGCGTCAGGATCCCCGAAGGGACCTTGGGAGGAAAGCGAGGTTTCTCTTCCAGATCCATCGCCAGATCTTTTGCCTCTGTTCCGTCGGCGGAGCTCCTCCCGGGGCTCGGCCGATCCATGGATCTCTTATTCAGCGACGCCGTCGGCGATCCAGTCTCCGTCGGCGTTTCATCTCCCGATCCATTGCTCATTTGCGCATCACCTTGGGACTCACGGTGAAATCCCGCGTCGCCAAGAGATCCGGGCACGCGCACCATTGTGGTGGAGCGGATCCGCTAGATTTTCTAGACATCCCGACTCGCACTCACTGCGCCCAGACACCAACTAACGGAGGGGGTACTCCGATGGCCGTGTAGTTGCTGAGTGGTTCACCTTGTGTACCCGTCGGTGGACTGGTACAGCTCTCTCGTTGACACGAGATGCGCACTGGGTGAGCGTTGGACGTCCTTGTGGGGACTTGAGAGGTTGGTGGATCCGCGCGGGTATTCCTGCGCACGGGATCCGGATGGGGTCGGCCTTGATCTACTTGAGTAGGCCTTGTGGATCCGCAATAGAAAAGCGCGATCCGGAGTCGTTCCTTTGCGGGGGTTCCTAGTTCCCTTGCGGGGTTGTCCTTGTTCCTTTACGTTGCTTGCCGCTTCCAATAGCGGGATCTTTGAGGGGGTTGAGAGCTCGAAGGGTGCGCGCTGCCTGGCCAAGCTATCCAGGGGCTGCCACGTGTTGCAGGAAGATAACCAAAATACACTTGATCTAAGTATGGGGCCAATAATAATCCCCTATACTATAGCCAAGTGAGTCTTCCAGTGCAAATTCGGTTCTGATTTAAGACCTCTACCTCCCGAGCGCTCTGAGCCTCTCATTTGACCTACATCTTAATATAACTATAGACTCAGATCCATCTGATCCGGATCCGTTATCCGGATTCGTCTAATACGGGGCAGCTTCGGGATCCGTCCCATATTTCGGCCTTTATGGGACTCCCTTCGCCACCCGTCCCATATCTTACTCTTACGGGACGCCCCTCTCGATCCGTCCCGGATTGGAGCCTGCGTGTCGCGTGGTCAGGATCCATCCATCTGGAGGCCCCGCACCAACGGCCGATCAGGCTCTCTCTTTCTCATACTGCAATACCACATGCTCGTGCTTCTTGAACACCCTGATCAGCCCAGCTTGCTGCAATTTCTCGAAATCCTTGTTGAGTACATTCGGTGCAGAGTAATCCAAGACCGTGACAGAGACTTCGGTTAGGTCTGAGAGGAACGCGAGCTCCTGTGCGTAGTCCTCAAGCTCGATACCGTGGGCTTGATGTTCGGATGAGCGCTCGTTTGCGCCCGCGGAGTCTTCGTTGCCTTCCATATTCAGCACTCGTAACACCGATACGAACGCCTGCTCTAGCTGGGCCACTGGATCAGCAATGCTTCTTTCCGGGAGTGTATCCCTCTCGGGTGGATCACCCTCCGAAGGTGGCTCGTCTGTGAACTCGATTTCGCCAGTCATCCTCGGAGGCGTCACCCCTGTAGGGGCCTCCTAATTGTCTTCGGGTAGCTCGGTAGGCCCGATCGCTGGATCATTGCCCACTGGCAAGCCGTCGACGCTGTCGTCCGAGTCCTCGTCACTGCGTTGCTGTAGCAAGCGCTCCCAGCGTTGTGCACATGTGAGCCGCTCATCTTCGTCGCTTGAGTCGTCAGCTGGTCTTTGTATCAAGCCTCTGGGGTGTAGCGGGATCAGCGAAATCAGCGAGATCGCCAACCCAACTTACCAACTGCGCCCGAACACCGACTAACGGAGGGGATACTCCGATCTGCCGTGACGTGTGCTGAACTGGGTCACCTTGTGTACCCGTCGGTAGGGCTGGATCTGCTCTTCTGGTGTCTTCCGAAGTGTCAACGCCTTGAAGTCGAGACAGTCTTGGCGAGACGCGGGGATGGGGTGGAGCGGCGCGGAAATCTTCACGCGGCTCGCGGTTGTACTTCCAGATCAAGTGGTCTGAGACTTGGATCTGGCGGCCTGGATCTGGATCCGGGCCGTGGGGTTGCCTTTGCGGGGTCTTGTCCTTTACGTTCCCTTTCGGGTTCCTTTCCTTGCGATGCTTGCCGCTTCCTATAGCGGGATCTGTGGTTGTTGAGCGTCGAAGACCCGACCGGCCAAGCTGTGAACTCCGGTGGATCTGGGATCTGCACTTGAGGGTAGATCACTAGGAAGGTCTAAAGCTGGCCAATATATTATCCAAGCTTTACCAACACTAGATCTCTTACCGTTGTGTCTTCTACTCCTCGCAGGGCCAATGTAGTTCCCGTTTCCAGGCGAGGGAGAAGGCGGTTGCGATGTCCAAGGCAAATTCGATACTGATTTATGCTTAAGTCCGATCCCATCCTATCTTCCTATCCTTCTATCCAGCTATCATCCTATCGATACCTACTGGCTCTGCAGCCTCCCTTTACCCACATCACGGCGTCATCCGGGCCTCTGGCGTGTCGTCATCGCCGGATCCGCCCTGCTGGATCTGGGCTCCGGCATCAGATCTGATCCCGATCTGGGCTCCAGATCCAAATCCTCCGATCTCCTTCGAACCACTTGATCTGGGTTGCAACCGCTGGTCCATGCCATTGTAGCCCCTTCAGCGCCTTGTCAGCTTCCGTCCTGCGTCTCCCTGCTTCCTCCTTAGGCCAGATCCCGCCAGGTCAGTTGTAATGGGCTTACTTAGCCCAATACTTTAGCTTACACGTGAGCGCCCGTGTATGAGGAAGCGTAAGGTGTAGTTAACTTAGATTAAGTATACTTGTATCCACAAGTATAATTAGATCTAAATAAAGGTACAAATAGTAGCTTTTGCGGTAAAATGAGAACTGAATTGTTTGTTAACTGTGGCTTTCCTCCTAAAACTGATATCTATAAAGAGGGGTTCTGCCAACGAGTGGTTGGCAGAAACCCTGACCTAATGCTTGAGTATTACTGGTAGAAAGACCCTGCTTTCTGACCAATAGGACTGCTTCCTATTATGAATGGTGACCACACTGCGATGTGGCCCACCTGAATGTATCCACTTAGTGCGTGTTGCACTAAGGTGAGGTTAGCCGAATGTGTAGCCCCGCTACACCATCCCCCCGTTAGGACTTGATGTGCCGGTCTCGACACATCAATCCAAAGTCTTCTTCGGAGAGAACATCGTGCTCATTTCGAAATGAGCACGCCAACGACGCAGACTTCCGACGAGCTTGCTGCACCTGCAGCAAGCAACACAGTCGTCGCCAACACAGCGACGACTGCCGCATCTCCAGCCTCTTCGGCGTCCGTCGTCACTTCCTCTGTGACGACGCAAAGCTCCCCCAAGCTGTACCATCTCGGTTGGGGAGTATCACAAGGCGCGCAACGTCACCTATGCCAACGAAACCCTCTTCGATGGCATGGTGGACTTGAATGTCGACAATGATGTCGACATGGAGGAGGGTGAGGAGAAGCAAGACTCCTCGTCCACAGGGCGCGATGAAGCTAGCGTGGGGACTCGTCGTCCTCGCGAGGACGACTCGGACGTTTCGAGTTCTAAGCGCTCGCGTAGCGGCAGCGATAGGCCGCTCGCAGATGCTGGGGCGTTGTCTACGCCGCGGGGTGGAGACGATGACGACTCCACTCCGTCTGCGACTGTGACGTCGCGCGCTAAGCCGGCGCGCGACCCGTGGATGCCGTCTCCGAGCGAGATCCGATCTCGCTACGGCAATACCACGCCGGTCAGCAAGTACGCGCTGTACTCCTGCAGCGCCATCGTTGATGACGATGTCACCAAGGAGCTCGACTTTGATCCGGCGACGGATCAAAGACGTGATTACTACATCGGGCTCTTCCATGAGCTCCGATTCTACGGGAATAAGAGGACTTCCCGTAAGAGCAAAGTGACAGAGTGGGAGGCACTCTGTCAAAGCTGGGGCGCGTTCGTTGAGAACTTCAACCGCGACCCGGCTGGTTACCGTGAGCGAGTCCGCTCTGCGAGTGAGCGCCACGAGCGCTTCTCGAAGCGGTCCAAGATTTTGCGGCTGCACGAAGGTGCAGTCGAGGCGGGGATTCCGTGCGCAGTGCCGTCTGGCGTTGCGTGCGCGCAGTGCCAACCCGGGGCAGTGCGGCTTTCGGAGCGAGACCTTCTCGGGTACACTGGTGTTAGTGTGCCCGTGGAGTTGAAGACACTGCGTGAGAAGTTAATCACGCAGTTGTCGTCTGAGAGTGCTGAGGGTGAGCGCAACACTCAGCCGAGGGCTGTAGGCGACTACAGCTCTCGCTCAAGTTTTACGCCCTTCGGCGGAGCTGCTGGTGGCGGGCTTCGTACTCCGTCACCATTTCCGGAACGTCGCTCATCAGGACGTTCCGCGGCTCCCATGTATCGTGGTCAGGAGAGTATCCTAACCAACGAATACGAAAATGAACCGGACCTTGGGTCCGGATCTGATGATCAACAATTCGCTGGACAATCCAGCGAGTTTCCCCGCGTGCATCTCGCAACGGGGGCGGCGGCGGTGGAAAGACGCCACGGGCCGTCGCCGGGCGAGGTCTGGGATCGTTTGGAGGCTGTGGAGCGCCTCCAGACGGCTGAGCTCGCCGAGATACGGCAGGAGCTAAAGCTCTTGAAGGCCCGGATCGATCAGGCCGGGCAGACCGCTTCGAACATCCAGGTCGACCTGGGGACTCTCGTCGCTTGCCTGACGGGTCGCGTCTCCGCGCTCGAGGCGAGGATCGCGCCGAGTCACCGGGCGTAGGTGACTCGTGTTGCGAGTACGGCTTCAGCCGCCCAACGTAAAAGGTTGGGTGGAGGCGCATGCTGGACGGTATGTCTAGCGTGTACGCGTTGCCATGCTTCGCCAACACGGTGAATGGGCCGATGAAGCGCGGGGCAAGCTTGCTTGCTCCGAAGTCGGAAACTGCATGTTTAGCTAGGTTCTGTGTAGCTAACAGAACTAATGAACCCACTTTGAATTCATTTGTGTTTCCTCTGCCATTGTTGTCTGCATTCAACTTCTGTCGATCGACAGAAGCTGCAATAGCATCTTGCACAAACCGTATTACGGCTTGGCGGCGCTGGACAAAGTCCATTGCCTTCGAGTTGAACTCCTTGTTCAACCCGTTATCCTTGTTCACAACAGGCCCAGCCTGTGTGTGGTTGTTGTTGTTTTGAGTGTCTACGCCCGGCGTAGGCACTAAACTCTCGTCGATCGGACTACGCGCAGACCGTGCGCGTGTCGACACAGCTGATATGTTGCTCGTATCAGCGTGTTCATTCGGTTTGTTTGAAACCGGATACCCTCCCCCACTTAAGGAAGGAGCTACCGCACCGAGTACGCTCGGGACGCGTGGATGCCTCATGGCGTTCACGTAAAACGGTGTATGTCCTGTGGAGGCATGCACCGAGTTGTTGATGGCAAACTCTGCCATCGGCAAGCAGTCGCTCCATTGTTTGAACGAATGGGCGTAGCTCTTCAAAGCGTCAACCAAGACTCGGTTGACGCGCTCGGTTTGTCCGTCGGTCTGCGGATGATCCGCAGTCGACATGGACAGCTGCGTGCCAAGAAGTTCAAACGCTTCTTGCCAGAAACGCGCTGTGAAGCGCGGATCACGATCAGACACAATGTCGATCGGCATGCCATGGTGTCTAAACACCAAGTCAACAAACAGACGTGCCGTCTGCTTGGCTGTCACTTCGGCTGGTACTGCAGCAAGATGCACCATCTTACTGAATCGGTTGACAAAGACCACAATACCAGTCCTCCGCTTGTTATCAGGCGGAAGACCAAATACAAAGTCCATTGAAATGGACTGCCAACACTCCGACGGAGTCGGTAGTGATTGAAGTGGAGCCTGCGAGAAGGCTGCAGGCTTCACGCGCTGGCAAACCTCGCAAGCACGAACGTACTTGCGTACCCACTTGTACTGGTGACTCCAATAGAAGTCACGCGTGAGAAGCAAGTATGTCTTCTCACGACCCGGATGTCCCGACGTCGGGGCATCGTGATACTCGTAAGTGATCCTGAGCTTCAGCTCATGATCGTCCGGCACGACAATGCGATCAGCGTTGTCGTCGACTGCGCTGTAAAGCAACAGTCCATTGTGTACACGATAACGGTGTACACGTGCACGGAGATGTTTCGCTAACTTCTGACGAGTCTTGTCAGAAGGAGCAGCGAAGTAGTCCAACAACTGCTTCGCGTCCGCATCCTTCGTGTATGCGGACCTCACGTCGTCTAACAAAGACGACGAGGGAGTAGACGTCCGTGCGACGCCAATTGCATTGGCGTCGGCCTTGTGCACCGCATAATCAGGTCGACGCGACAACGCGTCGGCCACAACATTCAACCTTCCAGGTTTGTACTCAACCTGGAAGTTGTACTCCGCAAAGAATGAGAGCCATCTCGCCATTCTTTGTGAGATGTGCGGCGACTTGATCGCCGTACGCAATGATGCGTGGTCGGTGTAAACCACAAATGGTCTACTCCCAAGTAGATACACTCGAAACTTCGCGAGTGCATACTTCATGGCAAGGAGTTCCTTGTCATGTACCGGGTAGTTGCGCTCAGCTGGTTTCAGCTGACGCGACTGATGGTAGACCACGCGATCACGTCCCTCGTGATCGTGTTGCATTAGAGCGCATCCGATTGCGAAATCGGACGCGTCACACACGACGTGGAACGGACGATCTTGGTCGGCCACCGCCAATATCGGCGCCTCAGTCAAGCCCGGCTTGACTGCATCAAAGGCCTGCTGACACTCAGCAGTCCAAACCCATGCAGCGTCCTTCTTTAGGAGCTGCGATAGCGGGTGAATCTTGCCCGCGTAGTTGCTCACGTACTTGCATAAGTACGTAGCGAGTCCAAGGAACTGCCTCAGTTCCTTGACATTGGAAGGCGTAGGCCATTCATTGATCACTCTGACCTTTCCCGGGTCAGGGCGTACGCCGTTCTTCCCTACGAGACACCCAAGGACGGGTATCTCGCTAGCCCCGAAGATACACTTCTTCAGGTTCGCGTAGAGCTTGTGTTTGCGCATGAGCGCAAACAACCTGCGGAGATGTTCCTTGTGCATCTCCACTTCCGACTTCCCGTCCACAGCCCGGCTGTGGATGAATACATCGTCGAAATAGCTCGGTGCGAAGTCGCGCACCGAGCGCAACAAGTGCGTGACGCACCTGTTGAACGTCGCAGGGGCATTCTTTAATCCCTGCGGCATTACAAGCCACTCCCAGAGCATACCGCTCGGAGTGCTCACCGCCGTGAGAGGTATATCGCTCTCACGCATGAGGATCTGATAGAATCCGTCTCTCAGATCCAGAGCACTGAAGATAGTGCTCAGAGCCATCGAATCGATGATCACATCTTTTCGCGGTATCGGCGTCTGCGCCGGTACCGTTGCGTCGTTCAGCTTGTTATAAGCATGAACGATGCGCCACCCGCCCTGTGCCTTCTTGACACAGAACGTAGGCGCGCTGTGCGGGGACTTCGATTCCCGCACTTGCCCAGCCTTGCGACGACTCTCAAAGAAGTCGTCGATCGCTTTGACTTGCTCTCGCGGCAGTGGCCACTGCCGCGTCACGCAATACTTCGTTCCCGGCACGAGATCAATCTCGTGCTGAACACCCTTGTCCTGCGGCAACTCCGCAGGGATATCGTCCGGGAGTACGTCTCTGTACTCACGCAAGACCTCGTAGAAGGGGCTCGACTTCAGCGAGTCCCAGCTCTGCTCGTCGAAGCGTTCCTTCTTCGACTTGGCGCTGAGGGCGTCGACGCCCTCAGCGACGAGCTGCTTCAACTCTTCCGCTTCACACTTCATCCTCTCGACATCCGAGAGGATGCAAATCTGCTCGATGCGTCCATCGTGCAGGTCGCGGGCGAAGCGCCTCCAGCTCGTGACTGGAAGCGAAGTCAACTCCGACGCCAATGTCGGAGGGTTCTCCAACTTCATCTTCTTATACTGGAGACCAGTATTCGTACGCGTCAAGACACTCAGCGTCTCGACGGTCGTCTCCAGTTCCTGTGTCTGCCCGGCAGACACTGCGAGTAGCGTCTCGGTCCCTGACCGAGACTTGCGCAGCTTTGCTCGCTTGCGCCGTTCGCTTCTTGTGCGGAACCCGGTTCCGCGCGTCTTGTTTTGTCCGGGCCCGGCCGCGGACAGATCTTCCTTTTGATCGCCGGCGGGTTCAACCCGCGGGCACACGCAATCAAGCCCGGCTTGATCGCGTATCGCTTCTTCGTGCAGCCCGGCTGCACGTGAGCACGCAATGCGTTTCTTGTTGTCGCCGGCGGGTTCTTCCCGCGGGCGCACGCAATCAAGCCCTGCTTGATCGCGTACCGCTTCGTCGTGCAGCCCGGCTGCACGCGAGCACGCAAGCATTTCCGGTGCGGGACGTTTGCAACCGTCCGCACTGCCTGCAGCGTCGGCTCCCAGAGCCGGCGCGCCTTCTTTACCTCGACGCCTGACGGCGGAGCGTCTTTCGACGTTTGGGCCAATCGCATCAGCTCCCTGAGCTGACGCGTCCGAGTCACTGTCCTTATTAGTGACTGGCTCCTCTTGTTGAACTTGTGTGTCGACACTAATAGTCGACACGACCGCGTCACTCTTGACGCTTCGAGAACCTCTCGAATCCGATCGAATCTGAGTCTTCTGATTCGACTCACATTTTCTCCCGACGACCCTCTCAGTCGTCGGTGTCTGTGCGGGGTGATCGGAGACAGCCGCGCGTCGCGCTGTCTCTCCTGGTGGGTCGCGTGCACCGCGAGGTGCACGTGCTGCGCCGACAGGGCCATCGCTCACTGTCGCGCCGCTACTCCCGAAGTGCACGATCGTGCGCTTCGTCCAGTCGATCACCGGATCATGCCGTGCAAGCCACGGCATGCCCAACACCATGTCGAACTTATCGTCTAAGTCAAGCACGATAAGCTCGTCCACGAACGTTCTCTTCCGATACGAGAAGCGTACGCGTACGACACGCTTCTCGGTACTAACAACGACACCCGTTGCTAGTCTTACTTCCAATAGACTTCGAGGTAGTTCCACTTCCTCGAAGTCAAGCCTCGCTAGGCTCTGCAGTCGAACAAAGTTGTTCGACGCACCACAATCCACCAACGCACGAGGAGACTTCTCTCTCTTCGAGTTAACCTTCAGGATGACAAGGTTCGGCCTGTCATCCTGCTTCTTACAGTGAGAGTGACTCTCACTGGGGGCAGCAGTCTTTAATACGGCGTGTCCAATATCGACACGCTCGACTGCATCACCAGCAGGGCGCCCCGCGCCTGCTGGTTGTTCTAGTTTTTTGATTGCCCGTGGCGATACCCGGTATCGTCACGCCGGCCCTTGGCCGCCTGCATAGGCGCTGTGCATTCACGGGCGTAGTGACCGTTGTTTCCACACCGGAAACAGCGGACATTCGTTGGTCCACGACGCTGCTGAGATCCAGCAGCCGTCGCACTCGAGAGGTCCATTGGTTCGGGACCTCCCGTCGGCTTCACCGTCGGTCGCGGCATCGGCCGCGGGACGTTCACATGGAGTTTAGCCTGTCGCAGGCTAAACTCTTCTTGCATTGCAAGGGTAATCGCAGACTCGAGAGTACTTGGGTACTCTCGGAAGAGATAGGTCTTCACAGGCCCATCTTTCAGGCCCTTCATGAACGTGACGACCTTTGTCGCCTCGTCTATCGGGTTGGTCACGATGTTCGAGACCAAGTACCGCGCCCTTTGAGCGTAAGCATGCACGTCATGCTTGCCCTGTTGCAGGTCGAGGAACTCAGCCCTCGATCTGAACTCATTCTGCGGGGGCTCAAACGCTTGTCTGAGCTCCTCCTTGAACACCTCGTACGTGCTAAAGCACGTAGGTTCAGTGAGTCGGCGTCCGTACGCCCAACTCCTGGCTCGTCCGCCAAGGCATGACATGGCGAACGCAACCTTCGACAACGGGTCGACGATACGTCGAGCCGTGATGGCAGTGTCGACTTCGACAAGCCAACGGAGGAGAGGCTCGCCCTCTCTTCCAACATAGCTGTTCACGTGGAGTTTCAATGACTCCACGCGCGGTGTGGACGGAGTCGACACCGTAGCGCGAGCAGCGGTCTCGCGCTGTTCCTTCATGATGAAGCCTAGAGCAACACCGTGTTGCTCTGTCGGCGATAGCGTGCGTATCATCGTCGCTACGGCCGCTTCTCCAATGACCGTCGACAGTCGTTGGAGCGCCTCCCACTCTGGATCCGCCAGGTGGAGACAGTCTTCGCGTGCAACATGCGTTGCACCCGTGTTTGGGTTACCAGTGGACATACTCGCGTCCACAGGCAGGTCCTCGGCCCCCGTATCGAACTTCATTCAATACGTAATTAGTCGGTCGTTGGACGGACTACAAAGTGCTACCAGGTGTAATGGGCTTACTTAGCCCAATACTTTAGCTTACACGTGAGCGCACGTGTATGAGGAAGCGTAAGGTGTATTTAACTTAGATTAAGTATACTTGTATCCACAAGTATAATTAGATCTAAATAAAGGTACAAATAGTAGCTTTTGCGGTAAAATGAGAACTGAATTGTTTGTTAACTGTGGCTTTCCTCCTAAAACTGATATCTATAAAGAGGGGTTCTGCCAACGAGTGGTTGGCAGAAACCCTGACCTAATGCTTGAGTATTACTGGTAGAAAGACCCTGCTTTCTGACCAATAGGACTGCTTCCTATTATGAATGGTGACCACACTGCGATGTGGCCCACCTGAATGTATCCACTTAGTGCGTGTTGCACTAAGGTGAGGTTAGCCGAATGTGTAGCCCCGCTACACTATCCCCCCGTTAGGACTTGATGTGCCGGTCTCGACACATCAATCCAAAGTCTTCTTCGGAGAGAACATCGTGCTCATTTCGAAATGAGCACGCCAACGACGCAGACTTCCGACGAGCTTGCTGCACCTGCAGCAAGCAACACAGTCGTCGCCAACACAGCGACGACTGCCGCATCTCCAGCCTCTTCGGCGTCCGTCGTCACTTCCTCTGTGACGACGCAAAGCTCCCCCAAGCTGTACCATCTCGGTTGGGGAGTATCACAAGGCGCGCAACGTCACCTATGCCAACGAAACCCTCTTCGATGGCATGGAGGACTTGAATGTCGACAATGATGTCGACATGGAGGAGGGCGAGGAGAAGCAAGACTCCTCGTCCACAGGGCGCGATGAAGCTAGCGTGGGGACTCGTCGTCCTCGCGATGACGACTCGGACGTTTCGAGTTCCAAGCGCTCGCGTAGCGGCAGCGATAGGCCGCTCGCAGATGCTGGGGCGTTATCTACGCCGCGGGGTGGAGACGATGACGACTCCACTCCGTCTGCGACTGTGACGTCGCGCACTAAGCCGGTGCGCGACCCGTGGATGCCGTCTCCGAGCGAGATCCGATCTCGCTACGGCAATACCACGCCGGTCAGCAAGTACGCGCTGTACTCCTGCAGCGCCATCGTTGATGACGATGTCACCAAGGAGCTCGACTTTGATCCGGCGACGGATCAAAGACGTGATTATTACATCGGGCTCTTCCATGAGCTCCGATTCTACGGGAATAAGAAGACTTCCCGTAAGAGCAAGGTGACAGAGTGGGAGGCACTCTGTCAAAGCTGGGGCGCGTTCGTTGAGAACTTCAACCGCGACCCGGCTGGTTACCGTGAGCGAGTCCGCTCTGCGAGTGAGCGCCACGAGCGCTTCTCGAAGCGGTCCAAGATTTTGCGGCTGCACGAAGGTGCAGTCGAGGCGGGGATTCCGTGCGCAGTGCCAGCCCGGGGCAGTGCGGCTTTCCGAACGGGACCTTCTCGGGTACACTGGTGTTAGTGTGCCCGTGGAGTTGAAGACACTGCGTGAGAAGTTAATCACGCAGTTGTCGTCTGAGAGTGCTGAGGGTGAGCGCAACACTCAGCCGAGGACTGTAGGCGACTACAGCTCTCGCTCAAGTTTTACGCCCTTCGGCGGAGCTGCTGGTGGCGGGCTTCGTACTCCGTCACCATTTCCGGAACGTCGCTCATCAGGACGTTCCGCGGCTCCCATGTATCGTGGTCAGGAGAGTATCCTAACCAACGAATACGAAAATGAACCGGACCTTGGATCCGGATCTGATGATCAACAATTCGCTGGACAATCCAGCGAGTTTCCCCGCGTGCATCTCGCAACGGGGGCGGCGGCGGTGGAAAGACGCCACGGGCCGTCGCCGGGCGAGGTCTGGGATCGTTTGGAGGCTGTGGAGCGCCTCCAGACGGCTGAGCTCGCCGAGATACGGCAGGAGCTAAAGCTCTTGAAGGCCCGGATCGGTCAGGCCGGGCAGACCGCTTCGAACATCCAGGTCGACCTGGGGACTCTCGTCGCTTGCCTGACGGATCGCGTCTCCGCGCTCGAGGCGAGGATCGCGCCGAGTCACCGGGCGTAGGTGACTCGTGTTGCGAGTACGGCTTCAGCCGCCCAACGTAAAAGGTTGGGTGGAGGCGCATGCTGGACGGTATGTCTAGTGTGTACGCGTTGCCATGTTTCGCCAACACGGTGAATGGGCCGATGAAGCGCGGGGCAAGCTTGCTTGCTCCGAAGTCGGAAACTGCATGTTTAGCTAGGTTCTGTGTAGCTAACAGAACTAATGAACCCACTTTGAATTCATTTGTGTTTCCTCTGCCATTGTTGTCTGCATTCAACTTCTGTCGATCGACAGAAGCTGTAATAGCATCCTGCACAAACCGTATTACGGCTTGGCGGCGCTGGACAAAGTCCATTGCCTTCGAGTTGAACTCCTTGTTCAACCCGTTATCCTTGTTCACAACAGGCCCAGCCTGTGTGTGGTTGTTGTTGTTTAGAGTGTCTACGCCCGGCGTAGGCACTGAACTCTCGTCGATCGGACTACGCGCAGGCCGTGCGCGTGTCGACACAGCTGATATGTTGCTCGTATCAGCGTGTTCATTCGGTTTTGAAACCGGATACCCTCCCCCACTTAAGGAAGGAGCTACCGCACCGAGTACACTCGGTACGCGTGGATGCCTCATGGCGTTCACGTAAAACGGTGTATGTCCTGTGGAGACATGCACCGAGTTGTTGATGGCAAACTCTGCCATCGGCAAGCAGTCGCTCCATTGTTTGAACGAATGAGCGTAGCTCTTCAGAGCGTCAACCAAGACTCGGTTGACGCGCTCGGTTTGTCCGTCGGTCTGCGGATGATCCGCAGTCGACATGGACAGCTGCGTGCCAAGAAGTTCAAACGCTTCTTGCCAGAAACGCGCTGTGAAGCGCGGATCACGATCAGACACAATGTCGATCGGCATGCCATGGTGTCTAAACACCAAGTCAACAAACAGACGTGCCGTCTGCTTGGCTGTCACTTCGGCTGGTACTGCAGCAAGATGCACCATCTTACTGAATCGGTCGACAAAGACCACAATACCAGTCCTCCGCTTGTTATCAGGCGGAAGACCAAACACAAAGTCCATTGAAATGGACTGCCAACACTCCGACGGAGTCGGTAGTGACTGAAGTGGAGCCTGCGAGAAGGCTGCAGGCTTCACGCGCTGGCAAACCTCGCAAGCACGAACGTACTTGCGTACCCACTTGTACTGGTGACTCCAATAGAAGTCACGCGTGAGAAGCAAGTATGTCTTCTCACGACCCGGATGTCCCGACGTCGGGGCATCGTGATACTCGTAAGTGATCCTGAGCTTCAGCTCATGATCGTCCGGCACGACAATGCGATCAGCGTTGTCGTCGACTGCGCTGTAAAGCAACAGTCCATTGTGTACACGATAACGGTGTACACGTGCACGGAGATGTTTCGCTAACTTCTGACGAGTCTTGTCAGAAGGAGCAGCGAAGTAGTCCAACAACTGCTTCGCGTCCGCATCCTTCGTGTATGCGGACCTCACGTCGTCTAACAAAGACGACGAGGGAGTAGACGTCCGTGCGACGCCAATTGCATTGGCGTCGGCCTTGTGCACCGCATAATCAGGTCGACGCGACAACGCGTCGGCCACAACATTCAACCTTCCAGGTTTGTACTCAACCTGGAAGTTGTACTCCGCAAAGAATGAGAGCCATCTCGCCATTCTTTGTGAGATGTGCGGCGACTTGATCGCCGTACGCAATGATGCGTGGTCGGTGTAAACCACAAATGGTCTACTCCCAAGTAGATACACTCGAAACTTCGCGAGTGCATACTTCATGGCAAGGAGTTCCTTGTCATGTACCGGGTAGTTGCGCTCAGCTGGTTTCAGCTGACGCGACTGATGGTAGACCACGCGATCACGTCCCTCGTGATCGTGTTGCATTAGAGCGCATCCGATTGCGAAATCGGACGCGTCACACACGACGTGGAACGGACGATCTTGGTCGGCCACCGCCAATATCGGCGCCTCAGTCAAGCCCGGCTTGACTGCATCAAAGGCCTGCTGACACTCAGCAGTCCAAACCCATGCAGCGTCCTTCTTTAGGAGCTGCGATAGCGGGTGAATCTTGCCCGCGTAGTTGCTCACGTACTTGCATAAGTACGTAGCGAGTCCAAGGAACTGCCTCAGTTCCTTGACATTGGAAGGCGTAGGCCATTCATTGATCACTCTGACCTTTCCCGGGTCAGGGCGTACGCCGTTCTTCCCTACGAGACACCCAAGGACGGGTATCTCGCTAGCCCCGAAGATACACTTCTTCAGGTTCGCGTAGAGCTTGTGTTTGCGCATGAGCGCAAACAACCTGCGGAGATGTTCCTTGTGCATCTCCACTTCCGACTTCCCGTCCACAGCCCGGCTGTGGATGAATACATCGTCGAAATAGCTCGGTGCGAAGTCGCGCACCGAGCGCAACAAGTGCGTGACGCACCTGTTGAACGTCGCAGGGGCATTCTTTAATCCCTGCGGCATTACAAGCCACTCCCAGAGCATACCGCTCGGAGTGCTCACCGCCGTGAGAGGTATATCGCTCTCACGCATGAGGATCTGATAGAATCCGTCTCTCAGATCCAGAGCACTGAAGATAGTGCTCAGAGCCATCGAATCGATGATCACATCTTTTCGCGGTATCGGCGTCTGCGCCGGTACCGTTGCGTCGTTCAGCTTGTTATAAGCATGAACGATGCGCCACCCGCCCTGTGCCTTCTTGACACAGAACGTAGGCGCGCTGTGCGGGGACTTCGATTCCCGCACTTGCCCAGCCTTGCGACGACTCTCAAAGAAGTCGTCGATCGCTTTGACTTGCTCTCGCGGCAGTGGCCACTGCCGCGTCACGCAATACTTCGTTCCCGGCACGAGATCAATCTCGTGCTGAACACCCTTGTCCTGCGGCAACTCCGCAGGGATATCGTCCGGGAGTACGTCTCTGTACTCACGCAAGACCTCGTAGAAGGGGCTCGACTTCAGCGAGTCCCAGCTCTGCTCGTCGAAGCGTTCCTTCTTCGACTTGGCGCTGAGGGCGTCGACGCCCTCAGCGACGAGCTGCTTCAACTCTTCCGCTTCACACTTCATCCTCTCGACATCCGAGAGGATGCAAATCTGCTCGATGCGTCCATCGTGCAGGTCGCGGGCGAAGCGCCTCCAGCTCGTGACTGGAAGCGAAGTCAACTCCGACGCCAATGTCGGAGGGTTCTCCAACTTCATCTTCTTATACTGGAGACCAGTATTCGTACGCGTCAAGACACTCAGCGTCTCGACGGTCGTCTCCAGTTCCTGTGTCTGCCCGGCAGACACTGCGAGTAGCGTCTCGGTCCCTGACCGAGACTTGCGCAGCTTTGCTCGCTTGCGCCGTTCGCTTCTTGTGCGGAACCCGGTTCCGCGCGTCTTGTTTTGTCCGGGCCCGGCCGCGGACAGATCTTCCTTTTGATCGCCGGCGGGTTCAACCCGCGGGCACACGCAATCAAGCCCGGCTTGATCGCGTATCGCTTCTTCGTGCAGCCCGGCTGCACGTGAGCACGCAATGCGTTTCTTGTTGTCGCCGGCGGGTTCTTCCCGCGGGCGCACGCAATCAAGCCCTGCTTGATCGCGTACCGCTTCGTCGTGCAGCCCGGCTGCACGCGAGCACGCAAGCATTTCCGGTGCGGGACGTTTGCAACCGTCCGCACTGCCTGCAGCGTCGGCTCCCAGAGCCGGCGCGCCTTCTTTACCTCGACGCCTGACGGCGGAGCGTCTTTCGACGTTTGGGCCAATCGCATCAGCTCCCTGAGCTGACGCGTCCGAGTCACTGTCCTTATTAGTGACTGGCTCCTCTTGTTGAACTTGTGTGTCGACACTAATAGTCGACACGACCGCGTCACTCTTGACGCTTCGAGAACCTCTCGAATCCGATCGAATCTGAGTCTTCTGATTCGACTCACATTTTCTCCCGACGACCCTCTCAGTCGTCGGTGTCCGTGCGGGGTGATCGGAGACAGCCGCGCGTCGCGCTGTCTCTCCTGGTGGGTCGCGTGCACCGCGAGGTGCACGTGCTGCGCCGACAGGGCCATCGCTCACTGTCGCGCCGCTACTCCCGAAGTGCACGATCGTGCGCTTCGTCCAATCGATCACTGGATCATGCCGTGCAAGCCACGGCATGCCCAACACCATGTCGAACTTATCGTCTAAGTCAAGCACGATAAGCTCGTCCACGAACGTTCTCTTCCGATACGAGAAGCGCACGCGTACGACACGCTTCTCGGTTCTGACAACGACACCCGTTGCCAGTCTTACTTCCAATAGACTTCGAGGTAGTTCCACTTCCTCGAAGTCAAGCCTCGCTAGGCTCTGCAGTCGAACAAAGTTGTTCGACGCTCCACAATCCACCAGCGCACGAAAAGACATCTCTCTCTTCGAGCGAACCTTCAAGATGACAAGGTTCGGCCTGTCATCTTGCTTCTTACAGTGAGAGTGACTCTCACTGGGGGCAGCAGTCTTTAATACGGCGTGTCCAATATCGACACGCTCGACTGCATCACCAGCAGGGCGCCCCGCGCCTGCTGGTCGTTCTAGTTTTTTGATTGCCCGTGGCGATACCCGGTATCGTCACGCCGGCCCTTGGCCGCCTGCACAGGCGCTGTGCATTCACGGGCGTAGTGACCGTTGTTTCCACACCGGAAACAGCGGACATTCGTTGGTCCACGACGCTGCTGAGATCCAGCAGCCGTCGCACTCGAGAGGTCCATTGGTTCGGGACCTCCCGTCGGCTTCACCGTCGGTCGCGGCATCGGCCGCGGGACGTTCACATGGAGTTTAGCCTGTCGCAGGCTAAACTCTTCTTGCATTGCAAGGGTAATCGCAGACTCGAGAGTACTTGGGTACTCTCGGAAGAGATAGGTCTTCACAGGCCCATCTTTCAGGCCCTTCATGAACGTGACGACCTTTGTCGCCTCGTCTATCGGGTTGGTCACGATGTTCGAGACCAAGTACCGCGCCCTTTGAGCGTAAGCATGCACGTCATGCTTGCCCTGTTAGAGGTCGAGGAACTCAGCCCTCGATCTGAACTCATTCTGCGGGGGCTCAAACGCTTGTCTGAGCTCCTCCTTGAACACCTCGTACGTGCTAAAGCACGTAGGTTCAGTGAGTCGGCGTCCGTACGCCCAACTCCTGGCTCGTCCGCCAAGGCATGACATGGCGAACGCAACCTTCGACAACGGGTCGACGATACGTCGAGCCGTGATGGCAGTGTCGACTTCGACAAGCCAACGGAGGAGAGGCTCGCCCTCTCTTCCAACATAGCTGTTCACGTGGAGTTTCAATGACTCCACGCGCGGTGTGGACGGAGTCGACACCGTAGCGCGAGCAGCGGTCTCGCGCTGTTCCTTCATGATGAAGCCTAGAGCAACACCGTGTTGCTCTGTCGGCGATAGCGTGCGTATCATCGTCGCTACGGCCGCTTCTCCAATGACCGTCGACAGTCGTTGGAGCGCCTCCCACTCTGGATCCGCCAGGTGGAGACAGTCTTCGCGTGCAACATGCGTTGCACCCGTGTTTGGGTTACCAGTGGACATACTCGCGTCCACAGGCAGGTCCTCGGCCCCCGTATCGAACTTCATTCAATACGTAATTAGTCGGTCGTTGGACGGACTACAAAGTGCTACCAGGTGTAATGGGCTTACTTAGCCCAATACTTTAGCTTACACGTGAGCGCACGTGTATGAGGAAGCGTAAGGTGTATTTAACTTAGATTAAGTATACTTGTATCCACAAGTATAATTAGATCTAAATAAAGGTACAAATAGTAGCTTTTGCGGTAAAATGAGAACTGAATTGTTTGTTAACTGTGGCTTTCCTCCTAAAACTGATATCTATAAAGAGGGGTTCTGCCAACGAGTGGTTGGCAGAAACCCTGACCTAATGCTTGAGTATTACTGGTAGAAAGACCCTGCTTTCTGACCAATAGGACTGCTTCCTATTATGAATGGTGACCACACTGCAATGTGGCCCACCTGAATGTATCCACTTAGTGCGTGTTGCACTAAGGTGAGGTTAGCCGAATGTGTAGCCCCGCTACAACAACAGTGACCAGCCAGGTCCCAGTCTCTCACTTGTCAATCAACGGTGGTATCCGATTTCTCGGATCTCGCTTCTCCACAGTCGCCTCCTGCTCGTAGTTGTTGTTACCCAACTGACATCACTGCGAGCACTTTCCATCGCTCCGGCGTTGGTTCCAACTTCACGACATTCTTATCCGCACACTCTGTCCTTTTGGTCCGCCAGTTCAAGATCTCCATGTCTTCCGCGTCGCCTCCAGGATCGCCAAGCCAGTCTCCTCCGGCTGGGGCTGACGCTGACGAGCTCCGCCGCCTCAACTCCTTGCTGCGCGGACGCCCGGCCAGCGCGCATGCCGATCTCCAGACTGCCGCGTCTTCCCGAAACCTGACGGCGGACGGGCAGCACCGTCTCTCCCGTACCCTGCTCCGGCAGACTCGCGAACTCCGAACTCTGGAGGAGTTGTACGCCGCGCAACGTGAGGAGGGGAGACAGCTCCGGGTTGAGATTGCGTCTTTCCAAGAACCAAGAGAGCAGGGCGCCGCCCCCGATCCGAGCGTGGCCAACCTCGAATCCCGGCTCCGACAGCATGAGGCGGAGTTCCGCAGCCTCGGATCGCGTTTCGACGATGTGGTCGCTGAGCGAGACGTCCTTCAGGATCAGAGCGATCATCTCGCCGAGGAGGTGCGGCTGGCCGGTGACGAGATCGAGCAACTTCAAGGCGACCGCGACGATCTGGATCGTGCTCGCGAGAACGCGGAGCACGAACTTCTCCTCACGGAGACCAGTCTAGCTCGGGCTACTGAGGCCTTACAGCAGGCTGAGACTCAAGTCGCCCAGCTCACTGAGACTTCGAGTGTGACTCCTTCGGACTTGACTCGGCTAATCCGAGAACGAGATGCAGCTCAAGCTGAGGCGGTACGCGTTGCTGATCGCCTGGGTGCTGTAGAAGAGGATCTTCAGGGGCACCAGCGTTCGTGCCGTGACTCTTCGGCAGAGCTGAACCGTCTTCGAGCTCTCCAGGCGGCCTCGACCCACGATCTGAATCGCACGGTCCAGGATCGCGATGCCGCGCGGACGACGCCGACCGCCTCCGTGGCGACGTCTCTGTGGCGTGGAGATCCGACCGAAAAGTGACCTCGGCCGGACCGGGCTGCAAGCGTACTCCGTCGGATTCGCTGACGGAAAGGAAGTTGCCGTGGTGACTAGCTGTCACTCTCATTTACCTCGGTAGAGTGACAGGTAGTGACATTGGCCTCGGCGGGACCTAATAAACACCCGACCGAGGCTAAATACGTCAGACTCAGTGCTATTTACGACCATAACCATAGTCGTACTTAAGTGGAAGCCTCGTTCAGGTGAACGAAGCCTCGTTCGGACGACCGCAGCCTCGTTCGACCCTCGAGGTACCTCTGGCGTAATCACCGTCATTATTGATGAGTGTACAGAGGTCGCACATCGAGATTCGTTTTATACTAGATATTTGTATGTAGGATTCGGATTAGCTATAGGATGATCTGCAGAGGCTCTCAGAGCCTCTGAATACTCAGTAATAAATCAGCAGTCTTCCCCCCAAGTCTTCAGAGGTTAAGTCCGACTCCGGTAAGTGTTAGCTAGCTTGCTGTAGTGCCTGGATACGCCTGGCTTAGTGGTATGACCGTTGACGGACTAGAGATTAATTAATTAATAGTCCGCCAAGGTCAAGCCAAGAGTTGGCGTAGCCGAGAGGCTAGAGCGGTACTTAGAGTATCGTTCTGTGTGTGTGTGGGGTGTATTAGTCCCCTGGAGTATATTTTACTACCGACCGAGGATTACCTCGGTCCCCTTTGTATTAGGCCTAATCAGCCGGTACCCTTCCATCTGAGGGACTGCAAAAGGGTTGCGCGAAAGCGCTATATTGCATTCTAGCCTTCGTTCGTGGCTAGTTAGTGCAGGTTTTGGGTTGACCTAAAACAACTTGGGTACACAGAGGCTTATATCCAACCCGGTGTAAGGGATCGTTCCTGGACCTCAGGTTTGATTCCAACTTTCGTTGACCTAATTAGGGAGACGTGTGTTGTTGGTGGGACTCGTACCTTACGGTAGCGAGATTTTAAGCGTGTTCCTACACGACAACTGGTGCCGCGACCCGGGATTGGAATAACCTTCTGTGTATTCTGGTTGTTGTAGGTCTCAACCCCTACGAGCAAAAGAGGAGAAGAAGAAGAGAAGAGAAGAAGAGAGAAGAGAAGAAGAAGAAGATGGCGCGAGGAACCAAGTCTGCGGCTCCAACTACGCCGATGAAGTCGAGTGGGTCGCGCTCCGAAGCGCTGGACCACTCCGGAAGCTCGTTCGAGTCTCTGGCGACCGTGGCGATGGACAGAGTCGACGAGCATCAGGCGACCTACGATTCTGCGTTTGAACCCTCGGACGCCATGGAGGAAGACGAAGATGATGACTGGGAGGTCAAAGGCACCGTGAACGAGGCCGCGGAAGAAGCGGCGGTGTCTGCAGGGCGAAGCAGTGGTGTGCGACCGCTCGCCCGAAACCTCGTTGACGAGCTCGACGACGTCGCCAAACCGGAACCGGCTTTCGGCGAAGACGACGGAGAAGATGGCGCGAAGGACTTCCTGAAAACTGCTGCGGTCACGACCCAGCCGACGGGAACCCGTCCGCCGCTCAACGGGGACACACCGGCGGCCAACAAGGTGTTGGGCCGGTGTGTGGAGTTGATGAGAACGAAGAGCAACTGGATGAGGCAGTTTTCGCCCAAGATGGTTCGTCAGGCAGTGTGGGCGGACCTCGGACGAGCGCTGGCCGCGCCCATTGACTCAACGAGCACTTTTTCGGTAGCTCGAGAGACCGAGGGATTGCTCCGAGCGATGGGGTGCGACTCGCAAATGTACCCGTCGGACATGGCGCTTGCCGACTGGAGTCCGACCGATGCCGCAACGGCTCTCTCGAAGTGGAAGAAGAAGCTGCGAAAGGCTTTCGGTGCAACCAACGCGAGCGTGGCCACCCTAGTGTTTGGTACGAAGACCTACCTCGTCCAGACCGAGACGGACCCGTCGCAAGTGCCGTTGCCACCGACGCCCCTGAAGGGAACCACCGACGTCGGCGGAGGAACGTTGGCCACGAAAGGGCTGGCGTCCCCGTACATGCAAGACTCGCACATGGTGACGCCGAGATCGGTCGACCGCAGCGATCGTCTGGCGAAAGAGAACGAGGCCTCGTTCACCACGCCGAACACTCGCCGAACGACGGTCCGACTTCCCGAGAAGAAGTTCGAGGCCCGAGAGGAGTCGTCGGACAGCGACGAGGATCGTTTTGACCCGGACTACTACGACGGTGACCAGACGGGTGAGTGGGCACGCCAAGTGAGGGAACTGAGTGCAGCGAATGGCCGGAGTAACACACCGAGGCTTGAGATCGCGACGCACCTTCCCCTCGGCAACATCAAACCGTTCCTCGGTACTCGCAACAAGAGCGAGCGGTCGATGCAGTGGCTCCGAAAGTTCATGTACGAGATGAAGGGAACGCACACGCCGACGAACGAGTGGTGCATGGCGTTTGAACTCAGCCTCCAAGATGGGGCACTCCATTGGTACCGCCAGCTTCCTCGCAAGACGAAGCGTACGTGGAAGCTGTTGAGTGATGCTTTCATCAAGTATTATTGCTCGAAGTTCACCCAGTCAGCGAAAGCTCGCTACTACTCGGCGAAGCGAGAGGACAAGGAGCACGTCTGCGACTACCTTAACCGCTTGAACGGGTACGCACGCAACGCTGGCGTGCAATTTGAGAACGGTGGACGTGAAGCGAAAGACCACGTGGACCACTTCCTCGATTCATGTGATGACCGAGGATTGGAAGAACGACTGTGTCATGCACGGGTCAAGGACATCCACGACCTCGAAGAAATGATCAACGACATTCTGCGCAGTAGAGAGCGGAAAACGGCGCGCGAGCCCTCGGTGAGACGCCACCGAAGCCAAGACGATGACCGGCGACGTGAAAACCGGTCGAACGAGGCTACGAGAGGCGGTTTCAGCCGCGAACGACGCTACCGAGACGATGGTCGACGCCGAGAACGACGTGACGAATCTCCGTACCGGTCGAGGATTACCCTGGTGGAAGCCTTAGCTGATGTCGTCACCGCCTTGAACATCAGGGCCTCGGACGGTGATCATGAGGATTCCCAATCTGCTCGCGGATACGGGCGTGATACGACCGAGGCCAGTGGTCTAAACGGCGCGCCGTACGACGCCGACGAGTATTCGGGTGCGGAATCGGATTCGAGTGAAGTCTCGGCCGACGCTCACGGACACGTAGACGCGACGAACGACAATGAACGCCGAGCAGCTGCGGCCGGAACCTTCGCTCGACCGGACAATCGTCGTCAGTCAGGCGGAAGCAACCAATTCCAGCGCGAACGAGAGGGACGTCGCCAGTACGGACCGTGTGCGGCATGCAACAGCCCATACCACTCGGTGCACTACTGTAACAGGAGGTGCAAGTTGTGTAAACAAGTACACGATGCCGGCAAGTGCGACGCCCTCCGGGAGCTGACAAGTCTGTTACGGACGAAAGTCGACAAGAAGGATCTCACCCCAGAGCTGCAGAGCCTGGTGTTCGGGAGCCATTTAAACTAGGCAGCCCGCCAACTGAAACTGGGTTGGTCCCAATCGGGCTGCCACAGTTAGCTGAGCCTGCTGTCGACGCAGACTATTTGTTTGCGTTCACAGGCAAAAGCAAATGGCCCGACGATCGAACGAACAACGAACGAGTGAATACGATGGAAAATGGAAGTGACAGAGGCGTACGCCTCGGTGAGAATGGAATTGATGAAACAAGTGATGGCGAACACGTACATGCCCCGACCGAGGCTGTCATCACGAGTATGGCTCAAGTAGAGTCGGTCGACCGAACCCTCGGTCGGGCAATAAAATTACTGCCCGGCGAACGAATGGGGTGGTGGTCGTCCCAACGATACGACAAGAGGAAGAGAATGCGCGCACTTGTCAAGGGCGCAGTTGACGACACCCGGATACGGATCTTGCTCGATACAGGAGCGAATGTGAGCGTGATCTCGGCGAGCTTGGCCAAGAGGCTCCGTGTGAGGGAGGTATTCGACCACGGTCGAAGCCTGGAAGTGCGGGGAATCAACCCGGGCACAATGGAAACTCAACGACGAGCTATGCTGAAGGTCACCCTCGGGTGGAGACACGCGTACGAGTTCGAGATGTGGATCATGGATCACAGTGCTGGAGTAGACGTGGTCCTAGGCATGGATTTCATGGTACCCGCCGGAATTCGACTAGATCTGTTCCACGGTACGGCTCAGCTCCCGGACGAGGAAATGGTACCCCTTCTGAAATCGAAGGAGTCGGACGAGCCGGTGTCATACGGGAGTCACGTCGTAGGAGGTCCTACCGAGCTGCTGGCGATCCCAGGCAGGGAATGGAGAGAATTCCGCTTGCCTCGCCGACAACCGTCTCGAACGACCCACGAGACATGGATTCGAAGGTCAACGAGGCTTGTGCCGACCGTGGTGAAGAGTCAACGAGGCCGGCCGATCTGGATCCGGCTGACTAATGTTACAACGAAGGGAACGAGTTGCTCGGCGCATGAACCTGTAGTGTTATGGGTGCCTAGGGGCGACCTACCTCGGAGAACGGGCTACGCGCGAGTAGGGTCCGACAAATATCGAGAGTGGCAAGTGCTGGCGTACGCAGAGAGCAGGGATGAGACGCTGTTTGGACGCGAGGGCAAGCTCTACCGAGAATGGCTGGCCGTACAACCCTCGGCCGTGGAACGACGCGAGTACCCGACTCCACGAGCACTCCTCAGACGACCTACCGAGGCTACGGTGAGCACTGAGACGCCAAGCGAGGACGACGATGGTCACCTAGCGACGGCCAACAGTCTGGACCTCGTTGGGACTGTCGACGAAACGAGCAAGTGCCAGCCGCCCTCGGTCGATACCGAACCTTGTTCAGCGAGAGATGGAGGACAAGATTCAGGGCCGTCCGAGGACTACGCAACCGAAGAAATCGCAGAACGACCCGAATCAGGTAACCCGGATCTCGAAGTCCGAATTGATGACTCCGCGCGCCCTCCAGGCGAGTTAGGGGGGATCCTGGCCTCGGTGACCACGGGTGACGACGCCTGTACGGATCAAGTAGGCGTTTATGCGGTGACCGAGCCCAGGGGTGACCCAGAAGCCGAAGTGACGACTGACCGAACAACCACCAACTCAGCCGACAGACACGTCAAGTCCGACGCGGAACGTCTGGAGGCTGTCTACGTCTCGGTCATGGCTGGAGGCAGTCCGGAAACAGTCGCTGATGCGGACTGGGGCACCAACGATACGGCAGAACACCTACCGAACGAGATCGAGTTGACGGACTACGCGCACGAGCTCGCTTTCTTGCCTGACCTGACGGAACCATCGTCGACGACGCTGGATTACTCGGGTCCGAATGTCCAGAACCCCGACTTGAAGGCCGATCAGCAGGTGAAGCTCGTGGCCGTGCTTCAGAAACATGAAGAGATCATGATTGCGAGCGGCAACGCTTTGCCCCCACCAGCATACGGCGTGGTGTGTGACATCGACGTGAAGGGGCACCCCCCGATTAAACAAAAGGCTCGGAGGACCCCTATACGGCTTCTAGGCAAACTCTACGAGTTGTTGAAGGGGCTACTGACGGCGAGATTGGTCTCGTTCTCAGACAGCCCGTGGGCCTCACCTATCGTTATTGTGTTGAAGAAGAACGGAATCGACATCCGGTTATGTATCGACTACAAACGAGTGAATGCGATCACCGCAATCATGGAGTATGCAATGCCGCTGGTCGACGATCTATTGACTGAGATGGAGGCATACCTGTGGTTTTGTTCCTTGGATGCGGCGAGCGGGTTCTGGGCGGTGATGATGACTCGCCGAGCCCGCAAGATCTCCGCTTTTGTCTGCGCACTGGGCCACTTCGAGTGGCTACGCATGCCGTTCGGGCTCAAGAACGCGCCCATGATCTACCAACGAATGATTGACAACGCCCTCTGGGGGTTCGTTCAACCAAAGGGAGGCTGGGCTAGCTTCTCGGAGAAGATGCGGATAGCTGAAACGGCCGACGCCGAAGACAGGGCAGGGGTGACCGAGGCCTCGGTCAGCCTGAACGAGGCTCCCCGGACCAAATTCGAAGCCGACCGAGCTCTGTCGACCACCGAAAGTGCCGTTGCAACCCTGGTGAACAGCCCTCTGGCCGACATGTATTCCAGCGGAGAACCGGACGAGTCCTCGTTGGTACCCGTGCTCGATCGGCGTTCGTTCGTGGATGATATTTGCTTCGGCTCCGAGACTTTCGAAGCGTGTCTGTCGACGTTAGACCGTCCGCTAAGTCGCTTCCAGGAGTGTCGAATCAGTGTTAGCTTCTCAAAGAGCTTGTTCGTACAGCGGAAGGTGGGCTTCCTGTCTCACGACGTCTCGGCAGCGGGTATTGCTCCCGACGCTAAGAAGGCAGCGGCGGTGACCGAGCTCAAGTTCCCCGCATCGAAGAAGGGAATTCAGTCCTTCCTCGGGGCGCTCAACTATTACAGCCGTTTTATCCAAGATTTTGCGGTGTACGGGGCAGCACTCTACCAGCTCAAGGATGCTGATTTTGAGCTCGGTGGAGACCTCTCTGCTGCCAGGCAGAGCTTTGCCATGCTACAGCAGCGTGTCCGAGACGCTCCGATACTTCGCCACTTCGACAGGGGCAAGGACGTCCACGTCACGCTGTTTGCAAATGAGTGGGCTCTCAGCTCGACCCTTATGCAAGAACACGAGGGCAAACTACACCCTGTTCGTTTCTGTGGTCGAGTATTGAAGGACGCCGAGATGAACTACCACCCGGCCGAGAAGGAGGTCCTAGCTCTACTGCTAGTACTGAAGGTGTGCTATACCCAACTCGTTGGGAAGACTATCCGAGTCTACACTCGGTTTTCGACGCTCGAGTGGGTGCACAAGTCCAAGACACTCTTCGGTCGGGCCACCCAGTTTGCCGTCTTGGTATCGCCGTGGCACCTGGTGGTCGAACGAGTGAAGGAAAAGGATTGTGCGTTCGCTCAGCTGCTCCAAGCTGGACTGACGAGTTTTGTCGATTTGGACGAGTCGTTGGCCTCGGTGGCCCCTCCATCCAAAGGGTCACCGAACGTTCGTTTGGACCCGCATATGTTATATGCGCGACTACCGACCTCGTACAGTGGCCACGTCCTCTCGTTCGACGGCTCGGCGAAAACGGAGAAGCACGGTGGCTATGGGAGTTGCTCATGGATCGTATGGAAGCTTCCGGAATGGACGATAGTGATCGCTGCCAGTGCTTATCTCGAAGCCACTACGGTCAATCTCGCTGAGTACGCCGGCATGAACAATGGCGTCTCGGCAGCGCTCGGTCTAGCCATTACTGACCTTGTCATTGTCGGAAGATTCGAGACTCGCCATTCAGCAATCACTAGGGGTGATAGCGTGCCGGAAGGAAACGCTGATGGCGCAACTCAACCACCACCGAGAGCTCGTGGCCAAGCTTCGTTCGGTCAAGTACCTGCATGCAGTACGCGAATTCAATGCAGCAGCAGATTCTCTAGCCAGCGAGACGTTGGAGTCTAAGAGGTCGGCGGTGACGACGTCCGAGGCGAGGATCGCGGAACTGAAGGCTCTGAACCGGATTAACGAAGTCATCTACGAGACCTCGGTGGAAGGAACGACGGAAGAGAAATCCTCGGTGAGCGTCTTGCGAGCGTCTATGACCCGCGAAGAGCCCCGAAGTAAGACTTTTTTCGATTTTGTGCGGTCCGAAAGCCGAGATTCAGGCCATGTGACGGTTACGACTAGGCACCAGGCAAAGGCGATGACGAAGCGAGTCCGGTTCGCGAACGAAGTATCGGTCATGGGTCAGGAAGATGCAGCTCGACTTGCTGAATCCAACGCGGTGCCGAACGAGGCTCAGAACGCGCTGGAAGAAACACTACCGCCCACCGAGGCTTTGACTGCCGCCGCGTCGGCCCCGCCTGATGCGGAGGATGTAGACCCGCTGACAGTGCAAGAAGAGCGTCGGAGAAGAGTCGCAGCCGCACAAGAGGAAGAACTGAGATGGTCCAACCTGAGAGCGGTCCTCCGAGGCGAAGATGCTCGCCTGGGCTACAAGGCGGCTCGCGACGCGTGGAAAATGGCTGACCGGTTCGTTCTGAGCGAAGACCTGGGTCCTCTATTTCGTGGGAACCAATCGTCGTTCGGACCCGGACGAGCAGCAGGGAGTGTGGATGCGTCTCGTAGTACCCTCAACGATGGTCCAGGAAGTGCTGCAGAGCTGCCACGACTCGTTGGAAGGTGGCCACCAAGGTATTAATCGCACTTACCACCGAGTGAAGTCGGACTACTATTGGATCGGACTGTACGCGGACGTAGAGAAGCACGTCAGGTCCTGCCCAGACTGCTGTTCGAGCAAGAGCCGACCCCAGCTGAGAGGCTATTCCCCAGGAAACGTACTGGCCGAGAGACCGTTCCAGATGGTCTCCATGGACTTTGTGATTCCCTTACCGAAGTCTCGGCGAGGAAACACGGCGCTACTGCTCTTCCAGTGCTCGTTCACCGGATTTGTGATGGGTAAAGCTATGTCGGATACCACTGCACTTGTCGTTGCCCAAGCTTTCGAGGAGTGTGTCTACCGAAGGTTCGGTGCACCCTCGCTGATTCGTCACGACCGAGACCCAAGGTTCATGAGCGAGGTGCTCCAGGCCTTCGCGGAGATGATGCAGTCCCGGTCGCGAGCTACGCTGAGTTACCGACCGCAGGCTAACGGACAGCAGGAACGGTCAGTGAAGACCGTCATGCAATCCGTGCGTGTGTATGCCGAGGACCCCCTACAACAGGACTGGGACGAGATCGCAGAAAAGCTGATCTTCGCTATCAACAACTCGCAGGACGGGACCCGGAAGGAGACCCCGTTTTACCTCGTTCATGGTTGGGACGCACAGTCGACGCTCAAGGCAATGTCATCGTCTCTCAAACGAGGCTCCGGGCGGCAGTCCGATGCTTTAGCATGGCGCCGCGAGGTCAACCGACAGCAAGAGATTGCACTCAGTATGGCCAAAGAGTACCAAGCGACAGAGAAGGCTCGGAGGGCTAAAGAACACAACGAGACACTCGGGCGGCAGGAGAGAGAATCACTACCGAGCCCCTCAGGTGAGGTGGATCCGAACGAGGCCTCACCGAGGTCGCTGTTCGGGCCAGGAAGCCGGGTATGGTTATACATGGAACGAGTGAAACCCGGCCTGACGAAGAAACTTGCGCACCGGTGGCATGGGCCATTCCGTATCAAGAAGAAGGTGGAGGAGTTCGCTTACGAGCTAGAGCTACCGAATCGAAGCGGCTACCGCTTCTACCCGGTCGTACACGTCTCGCGGTTGAAGGCAGTGAGTGAGTTCGGAGACCGGCCTAAAGTTCGGCTGGCACCCGAGGTAGACGAGGAGTCACGGGTGGACTTCGACGAAGAGCTGCTGCCCGAGGATAGCTGGGAGCCGGACCATCCTTCGGGCGAGTTTGAGGTTGAAGCCATCCTGGACGACCGCACACCGCTATCAACGAGCACCAACCGAGCGGTTCGAGAATTCAAAGTGAAATGGGTCGGCTACGAGGAGCCAACGTGGGAACCAGCTACCAACTTGTCGTGCGGAGGACTACTCTATGATTACTTGCGTCAGAAACGCAGCGACCGACGACTACAAATGGCTCAGACTGCGGACGAGGAGTAGTGCTCGGCGCTATCAACGAATGAACTGATTGCGGGGGACACCAGCTCGCAAATACAGACGAATGAAGTTACTGGGAACACGGTCGCCCGCAGAAGGGTTAGAGACGAACGAAGAGAACCTACTGCAGAGGCGACCGAGGATTGAACTGCCTGCGGGGAGCAATTGGCTCGCAGTAGCAGACGAAAGAAGATACCAAACGAACAATGAATATGTACATGTGAACGAATTAAGATGACGACTCGAGAACGCGAAACTACCCCTCGGTCGGCACACCAGAAGAACCGCAGGGCCAAGACGAAGAGAGCAGGATACAGAACGAGGGGTAGATCGAGCTCACGACGGAAGATGCAACAGGAAAGGAGTTACGAATGGTTAAAATGATTATGGAGACTTAACGAAGAATGAACTACAACCCTACGAGCCGCCTGCAAAATTGGAGCGTCGGACGGTACTGGAGCAGCGAGAGTTGATGCTGGAGATCGGAAATGACGGACGACCGAGGGCCGGAGCGCCTAAGGAGTGTCTGCGTCGGCGGTCGGCGGGTCCTTCGACTCCTCGTCAGAGGCGGTGTCGTCATGACCGGCACCAAATTGAGTGACCCATGGGGCAGTCACCCACGACGCAGGGAGAGACGGCTCCACGACTACAGAAGCTGCCACCTCTTCGCTGGTCATTCCGCGTGGCACGAACAGCGACACTGCAGGGTTGCAAGCGGCAAACGTCGTGTTGAACGGGTGGCTCTCGGGGGCATCAATCCAACAGTTGCGCCACGGTTGACGAGCGTCCAGCTCGTTCACCTCCGCGACCCAATCCGCTGTCTTGGGAGCCCACTCCACGACCTCGAACGAGTATTGAAGGTAAGTGGGCTCCAGCAGAGTCTCGGTGTGGTATTGTCGAGGCTCGCGGTTGTATTCGATACAACCCGTCCAGAGCCGCTTCACCATCTGTTGCCGGAGACGGTCAGCTCGGAGGCTCCGACCTCGGGCGTACTCTCGCCAGAGCCGGCGAAGCTGGAGAAGGAGAGGGTAACGACGACCGTGCTTCGTAGACAAGTACGCAAAGTACGCCTCGATGGCAGATACCGAGATCCAATGGCGGCGCTCCCACAAGGCGAAGCCCAAGTCAGCCTTCTCGGTGGCATCGGTGGAGGTGCCTTGGAACTGCCGCCAGAGCCGAACGAGGAGAGCTTGGCCAGTGGCCCGAACGGAGATCGTCACACCGTCGGTGAACTGGCCGACGCCGAAGGTGCACGGCTCGGCGGGGAGCTTGACTCTCACCAGCTGCCATGGGTGAAGGGGATTCGCCCAGTCAGAGAACGCCGCAATTCCAGCTTCGGAGAGCGGCGACACAGGGTCCTCGGCTGGAATGTCTGGCACGCTGAGATTCTGCAGCAGACACCAGCATTCCTGAGCACCCGGTGCCGCGAAGCCCGGCACGAGGAACAGGGCACCGAGCTCGGACAGCTTCCGAGACCCCTCCGCCACGTCAGACACACTGGTGACGGCAGGCATGAATCCAGTCTGAACGGTGCCAGGGGCGGCCGAGAGAGTGGCAGTCACTTCAGACCGGGGACGCCCTTGTCGTGGGGCAGCAGACGAACCCTCGGTCGGCGGCGTGCCAGACGCAGAGGACGCCGGTGACGACGCAGCGGGTGCGAACGAGGCCTGGGACCCAGCCCCGGCTGAGGAAGACAAGTTCTCGTCTTCGCTCTCCGAGCCAAACATGGCCCGCTCGAGTGTGTCAGGGGACAAGTCGTCGAACTTCTTGGACGATGCCGTCGATTGCTGGGGCGGTGTAGCGGGAGGAGACTCGCTACCATCCGACGCAGCAGAAGACCCGCCGGACCCGCCTGAAGACCCGCCGGAACGCTCGCCATCGTCAGAACCTGGCGGTGATGGACTGCCACTACTTGGAGGCGAACCACCAGCCGGAGAACCTGGCGAAGCACCGGCTGGAGACCCTGGTGGACCGTCACCGCTCGGGGAATCACCTCCGCCCGGTGAGCCACCGCTCGGGGAATCACCTCCCCTCGGTGAGCCAGGCTGACCCATGCTGTCATCCGACTGTGTAGCTGGGGGCCCCGAAGCGGCAGGCGATGACGGGCTAGCCGACGCCGACGACGACACCTGCGCCGGAGAAGCGTCGCCGCCCTCGGTCGACCCACCAGCGGGTAGCCCGGGAGAAGCAGGAGACGACGGAGAGGCGACCGAGGGTTGCTGACCACCAGGAGACCCACCAGCACGTCGTGCAGCAGTGGCCGCCGCCCTCGCCCGCAGGTCGACAGACGCACGACCAAGCCGCTTGGACGGGGGCAGCTGTGATGCAGCCGCGCCCTCGGTCGACGCCTGAGGAGATGAGTCTCGCTTACGCTTCGACGTAGATGAGGCGGACGAGGGCGACGTCGGAGGGCTGGAAAGAGGAACCGCGGGAGTCGAAGGACCCTCGGTGGACGGCTCATCCGGGCTTGACGATTCGTCACCGCTCTGAGGAGACCCGACGATGACGTCAGGAGGGTTGAGACCCAACAACGTCCAGTCGATCTCGCTAGCAGAGATGCCCGCCGACGCCAGGACGAGGGTGTCCACGTCCAACTCATGCATTGCTGAGTGGCGCCGCAAGACCGAGTTCGCGCGACGCAGGCTGTTGTTCTCATCTTGAAGCGCCTGGATGCGCGCGGGTATGACCCCCGACTGGCCTCGGTCTTGGTCGGCTAGTTGCTGCCGAAGGCGGTCAAGCTGGGCGGTGTGCGCAACGAGGCTTGCTTTCAACCGCTCGCGGTCCGTTATGACCTGCTGACGAGCCGTGGTCGCCTCGGCGTTGGTGTCAACGAGACGCCGTTCGAGCGAAGCAGTCACCTCTCGGTGAGACACCAAGGTGGCTTCCGCCTCGGTGAGTCGCCCGAGGAGCGTCCGCCGTTCTTCCCGAAGCTCTTCGATGCGATCCAGAGCTTGGTGGAGCTCGGTCGAAGTCTGCACGCAGAAGACGTCGGATTTCACACGGAGATCCATCTCAACGTGGAGTTGATCCTCCGTGTCTTTCGCCAGAGCTTGGAGCCGCTCCACCTCCTGACGGAGGGACACCATTTCCTCGGACTCGGCGATGGGAAGCCGACGGGGAGCCACCGCGGCCGTAGCTACCTCCTCGAGAGTCGTGGCATGCTCAAGGCGTCGATCCAGCACTGGATCGACCCGAGCAGGAGGAGCGCGAGCGACGCTGACGACCAACTCAGCAAGCCGGTAGAACTGGCGATCGGACGCCGTCAATACCGCCGTAGGAGGCTTGGTCGCGCCCGCTACGGGAGCAGCAACCATCGCGCCGGCAGCCACACCCCCGACCGACGCCCCGCGAGTTGCCAACGATGTCGAAGGCGCGGGAGTTGGCGACGGAGGGGGATGGCGGCGCGGCGGAGAAGTCGGAGGCAAGCGATACGGAGAATCGCCCGGTAACTCCGCCGGCGGGGACCCGGGATCCTCGGTCGACTCTGGATATGGACCCAAGAGACTGCCCGGAGGTGCGGGGCGCTCGACCGAGGACTCGGGAGCCGCAGGAGCCGCGTCTCCGGGTCGAGAAGCGGTCGGAGGAGCGTCACCACGCGGACGAGACGTGGCAGTGCCAGTGGGCAAGTGTGGCTGAGGCTGCGTGGCCTCGGCGAGGACGTCCAGGGCGCTCTGAGGGAATGAACAAGGATATACAAGTCAGCATCAAGACGATCAGGACAAGAACGAGCTGCGCAAGACTGAGCTTACCTCGCCAGTGCAGCCCAAGGATCGGAGCGCACGCGCGGTGGCCGAAGCCAGCGACCGAGATTCGGGGCGTGTCGGAGGGCGAGACATTGCGCCGCGCCGTTCGCCAGTGCCAGGTTCACGACATGGCGGGGGCAGTTGTGGCGTGGAGATCCGACCGAAAAGTGACCTCGGCCGGACCGGGCTGCAAGCGTACTCCGTCGGATTCGCTGACGGAAAGGAAGTTGCCGTGGTGACAAGCTGTCACTCTCATTTACCTCGGTAGAGTGACAGGTAGTGACATTGGCCTCGGCGGGACCTAATAAACACCCGACCGAGGCTAAATACGTCAGACTCAGTGCTATTTACGACCATAACCATAGTCGTACTTAAGTGGAAGCCTCGTTCAGGTGAACGAAGCCTCGTTCGGACGACCGCAGCCTCGTTCGACCCTCGAGGTACCTCTGGCGTAATCACCGTCATTATTGATGAGTGTACAGAGGTCGCACATCGAGATTCGTTTTATACTAGATATTTGTATGTAGGATTCGGATTAGCTATAGGATGATCTGCAGAGGCTCTCAGAGCCTCTGAATACTCAGTAATAAATCAGCAGTCTTCCCCCCAAGTCTTCAGAGGTTAAGTCCGACTCCGGTAAGTGTTAGCTAGCTTGCTGTAGTGCCTGGATACGCCTGGCTTAGTGGTATGACCGTTGACGGACTAGAGATTAATTAATTAATAGTCCGCCAAGGTCAAGCCAAGAGTTGGCGTAGCCGAGAGGCTAGAGCGGTACTTAGAGTATCGTTCTGTGTGTGTGTGGGGTGTATTAGTCCCCTGGAGTATATTTTACTACCGACCGAGGATTACCTCGGTCCCCTTTGTATTAGGCCTAATCAGCCGGTACCCTTCCATCTGAGGGACTGCAAAAGGGTTGCGCGAAAGCGCTATATTGCATTCTAGCCTTCGTTCGTGGCTAGTTAGTGCAGGTTTTGGGTTGACCTAAAACAACTTGGGTACACAGAGGCTTATATCCAACCCGGTGTAAGGGATCGTTCCTGGACCTCAGGTTTGATTCCAACTTTCGTTGACCTAATTAGGGAGACGTGTGTTGTTGGTGGGACTCGTACCTTACGGTAGCGAGATTTTAAGCGTGTTCCTACACGACATCTCGGATCTCAGTATGTCATCTTCTTCCTTCCTTCGATCTTGACCTCTCATACTAACTCTTCGATTGTGCTTCTTTCCATATCTCTCACAGACGCCAAGTTGGCCACTGTTAAGAAGGCGCAGGGAGTCCCAACCAAGGAGCTCGCGGACACGAAGCGTCGCCTCCAAGATTTGGAGCACTCGGTCCGAGTGTTACGACGCGAGAGAGACGCTGCCCGTGACGCACGCGATCGGGTTCAACGAGAACGCGACGTCCTCCAGCGCGATCTCGACATCGCTAATCAGAAGATAGCGACTGTGGCCGGGGCGGTGGGGCCAATCTCGGTCGCGGACGTGGGTACCTCTGGTCCAGCCGCCGTGTTGCACTCACTGCGTAGCACGCCGGTTGGTCCTTCCACTCAAGATCCTCCGGCCAGCCTTCAGGATCAGGTTCCATCCGAGTCCGGTACTGCCACCTCACCTCCAAGTTCTAAACGACCGCGCAGCTCCACGGCGTCGCCTGGGTCCAGTCCCGCGCCCCCTGCCAAGCGTCGAGCAGCTCCACTCTCTCCCGGTAGCGACGACTGTAGATCCAAGGGATCCAAGCCTTCGGCTAGTGGGAGTGGTTCCAGTCCCGTCGACCTGACTCAAGACGAAGGGCATCTCGCGGACGACGACCGTGGAGGGTCCGATGCTAGCGATGTAAACTCGGATGCCGGTTCTGGACCTCCAGCTTCCGTCGGATCTGGTGGTGGGGAGGACTCAGACGCCAAGTCGGGAAGCGACGAGGAGGAGGACGAGGATACTGCTGAAGTGACCAAGGACCTCCTGGAAGATCAGACCTTGCAAGCCCTCGCTCAGTCTCGCTCTGCTGAACGTCGGCGCCGGCTGGCTTCTCCTCGAAGCGGGCCTAAAGTGGCCGGATCCGGTGCTTCGCCGGACGGGTCAGATGGCTCTGGATCTGGCGCGGATTCGACCTCTCGGCCTACTCCGAAGGTGAGCTCTTCGGGGGGTCCTTCAGCTACGCCATCTCACCGTTCTGCCAGATCTTCCGCTCCGGATCCAATGAAGCCCGTGGCGCCGTTTGCTCGGGAGGAGTTGTGCATTCCGGGGCGCGCTCGAGCACACGCCATGATCCAACGAGAGGTGGATCCGTGGCTGGCCGACCAAATCTCGGACAAGGCCATGGTTACCATGCTGATCAACGTGTTGTTCCCAATCCTTCACACTCGCCCGGGCTGGATGTTTCCTCGAATCGCTCCCACCGATCGGCGCCAAGTCAAGCCCCAAGATTACTGTGTGGACTTAATCACGGAGGATAACGTGCGGGCCTTACTGGATTCCCGACCTTGGGAAGTCCTGGAGAGAGCCACTGATGCCGATCCGATCTCCTTTGAGGACGATGTGGGAGGACGTCTCGGGGTCGCGATCCGGCGCTATACGACCCACGAGCCTGACTGTCTGCAGTCGTACTGGGAGTCCACCCACTCCTTCGTGATCACCCCGGCAATGATGAAGAAACACCCTTGGCTGGAAGTTTACAAGAAGGAGCGCAACAACCGTCGTTCGCATGCTGGGGCTCACTGGAAAGCGTTCCTGGAGATTTTCATCTTGGCGATGCGTGAAGGCACGTGCGACCTGGATTTGCTGCTGGATCCGTTCTTCCTCCACTTTCCCAAGCGATCGGAGACCGTGATCTGGTATCCGGGGCTGGCGTCGCGCCAGGCCAACCTCCGAGACCCCAACTTCGTCGCGCCGAACCTACCGACCTCCTTGAAGCCCTGGACGAAGCTAACTCAGAAGATCCGTGGCGTAATCACTTCCGCGACACGCCCGAGGAGCATCCGGCCCGCTCGATCTCCCATCTCAAGGACAAGTTCTTTGGGGTCCAGGCTCAATACGCCGCGTAGTTCCTGCGCCCACCTTCCTCGTTGTTTAGCTGCATCCACTCCTTCGTTTAGCTCCCATAATCGTTAATGCACCTCTTGAGTCATCTTCGCCTTCTTTCTCTTGATCCATCTCTGACTAGTAGCTTGTTGTTCTGACCGCGATCTGGACTCCGCGATCTGGTTACCTTGCCTCTTCTCTTTTTCTGTATGTAAACATTCACTTCTCCTTCCTCCGATCTGCACCCTCCCTGCAGATCCGTCTCCCTCTTCTCACTCGAGCACGACCAACTCGTCCTCGAGGTCTCCGTCTCACTACTCCTCATGAGACTGCATCACTCCGAACCGGTTTCGGCTGGTGTGATTCTGGAGGAACTCATGCAGCAACGCTCCGCAGTTGAGATCCGCTTCGTCCACCCATGTCGGATCTCCGTATCCTCGCCAATGTACCAGGAATTCGCGGTAGATCCGGCCATATCGAGTACGCTACCCCGTCCTCATGTCTGTGATCTTCTCCACTTCATACTCGTCTTCATCTAAGTCGCGGATCCAGCTGTCTTCAGGGAGGAGGGCTTCGTCTAGATCTACGCGTTCCGATTCTTGGCCGAGTAGACGAGCTGTAGGTCTGTCAGGGAATGTCCTTACTAGCTTGAGCTTGGAGATGTGTACTACAGGGAACAACCGGTATCCTGTACCCGCAGTCTCGATCTTGACCGCATGCTCTCCGATCTTCTCCATCACCCTGAAAGGGCCATGCCACAAGTGTGCCAGCTTTCTAGCGTAGCCTTCCTTCACTCGATCCAGATATAGCCACACCTGAGACCCGATCTCGATCTCATGCGGTCGGACCTCTTCATTGTGACGGACCGCTCGATCTGAGATGGCCTCTCTAATCCGCTCACCGACTTGCGATCTCGCCTGTTGGTAATACCGTCGGATCTGATATCTCCATCTCCGAGGCTCCCGATCTCGACGTGCAGTACTGCCTACCGGTAAAGTCGCCTCCAGTGTAGATCGGGCGTCCCACCCATGTACCAAGTAGAAAGGTGTCTCCCCTCGGATCCGGTCTTGGGCTGTGTTAATGGCGAATGTGAGCCTTTCCGCATATTCGTCCCAATCCCGTTGATCCAGCTCCTGCACATACATCTTGAGTGCGCGAGTCGTGGTCTGCACCATTCGTTCAGCCGTCCCGTTTGCCTGGGGTCGGTATGCCATCGTAGCCCGCTGTCGCTGTCCCAGGATCTTATATAAAGATCTGAAGAAGTCAGCCATAAATCCAGGCTCTCGATCGTGCCGGATCACTTCGCTGGCTCCAAATCTCCTGAACACGCACTCCTCGTAGGATTCTGTTATTGTTTGTGCGGTCCTCGACGCGCTCGCTTTCGCAATCACATACCCGGTGAACAGATCCACCCAGATCAACAACTCGGTGTTACCTTTGTGTGATTTGGGCAGCGAGGGAATATGGTTCATCGCGATGATCTGGAACGGATAGGTCGCTTGGATGTTACCCGGCGACTCCCCTTGAAGTGTGGGCCGCCCCTTTCCTGTCTCGCAGTCTACGCACTCTCCAACATAGCGCTGAACGCTGCGATAGAGTCCTCTCCAATGGAAATGGTCTCGGATCCGCTGATATGCTCGTCCGATCCCCTGGTGTCCCCCTTCGAGACTAGAGTGGTAGTGGTGTAGCACATCCTGCTGCAGCTTCTCAGGAACCACCAGCCGCATCAGCCCATCACGCTCTTCCGTCGTTCGTTTGGCGGGCGGACAGTAGAACAGCAGTCCGTCCAGATCCACTTCATAGTCGGATCCGATGGCATTGTACGTCGGTCTGCGGATGATCCGCAGTCGACATGGACAGCTGCGTGCCAAGAAGTTCAAACGCTTCTTGCCAGAAACGCGCTGTGAAGCGCGGATCACGATCAGACACAATGTCGATCGGCATGCCATGGTGTCTAAACACCAAGTCAACAAACAGACGTGCCGTCTGCTTGGCTGTCACTTCGGCTGGTACTGCAGCAAGATGCACCATCTTACTGAATCGGTCGACAAAGACCACAATACCAGTCCTCCGCTTGTTATCAGGCGGAAGACCAAACACAAAGTCCATTGAAATGGACTGCCAACACTCCGACGGAGTCGGTAGTGACTGAAGTGGAGCCTGCGAGAAGGCTGCAGGCTTCACGCGCTGGCAAACCTCGCAAGCACGAACGTACTTGCGTACCCACTTGTACTGGTGACTCCAATAGAAGTCACGCGTGAGAAGCAAGTATGTCTTCTCACGACCCGGATGTCCCGACGTCGGGGCATCGTGATACTCGTAAGTGATCCTGAGCTTCAGCTCATGATCGTCCGGCACGACAATGCGATCAGCGTTGTCGTCGACTGCGCTGTAAAGCAACAGTCCATTGTGTACACGATAACGGTGTACACGTGCACGGAGATGTTTCGCTAACTTCTGACGAGTCTTGTCAGAAGGAGCAGCGAAGTAGTCCAACAACTGCTTCGCGTCCGCATCCTTCGTGTATGCGGACCTCACGTCGTCTAACAAAGACGACGAGGGAGTAGACGTCCGTGCGACGCCAATTGCATTGGCGTCGGCCTTGTGCACCGCATAATCAGGTCGACGCGACAACGCGTCGGCCACAACATTCAACCTTCCAGGTTTGTACTCAACCTGGAAGTTGTACTCCGCAAAGAATGAGAGCCATCTCGCCATTCTTTGTGAGATGTGCGGCGACATGATCGCCGTACGCAATGATGCGTGGTCGGTGTAGACCACAAATGGTCTACTCCCAAGGAGATACACTCGGAATTTCGCGAGTGCATACTTCATGGCAAGGAGTTCCTTGTCATGTACCGGGTAGTTGCGTTCAGCTGGCTTCAGCTGACGCGACTGATGGTAGACCACGCGATCACGTCCCTCGTGATCGTGTTGCATTAGAGCGCATCCGATTGCGAAATCGGACGCGTCACACACGACGTGGAATGAGCGATCTTGGTCGGCCACCGCCAATGCAGTCAAGCAGGGCTTGACTGCATCAAAGGCCTGCTGACACTCAGCAGTCCAAACCCATGCAGCGTCCTTCTTTAGGAGCTGCGACAGCGGGCGAATCTTGCCCGCGTAGTTGCTCACGTACTTGCATAAGTACGTAGCGAGTCCAAGGAACTGCCTCAGTTCCTTGACATTGGAAGGCGTAGGCCATTCATTGATCACTCTGACCTTTCCCGGGTCAGGGCGTACGCCGTTCTTCCCTACGAGACACCCAAGGACGGGTATCTCGCTAGCCCCGAAGATACACTTCTTCAGGTTCGCGTAGAGCTTGTGTTTGCGCATGAGCGCAAACAACCTGCGGAGATGTTCCTTGTGCATCTCCACTTCCGACTTCCCGTCCACAGCCCGGCTGTGGATGAATACATCGTCGAAATAGCTCGGTGCGAAGTCGCGCACCGAGCGCAACCAGTGCGTGACGCACCTGTTGAACGTCGCAGGGGCATTCTTTAGCCCCTGTGGCATTACAAGCCACTCCCAGAGCATACCGCTCGGAGTGCTCACCGCCGTGAGAGGTATGTCGCTCTCACGCATCAGGATCTGATAGAATCCGTCTCTCAGATCCAGAGCACTGAAGATAGTGCTCAGAGCCATCGAATCGATGATCACATCTTTTCGCGGTATCGGCGTCTGCGCCGGTACCGTTGCGTCGTTCAGCTTGTTATAAGCATGAACGATGCGCCACCCGCCCTGTGCCTTCTTGACACAGAACGTAGGCGCGCTGTGCGGGGACTTCGATTCCCGCACTTGCCCAGCCTTGCGACGACTCTCAAAGAAGTCGTCGATCGCTTTGACTTGCTCTCGCGGCAGTGGCCACTGCCGCGTCACGCAATACTTCGTTCCCGGCACGAGATCAATCTCGTGCTGAACACCCTTATCCTGCGGCAAATCCGCAGGGATATCGTCCGGGAGTACGTCTCTATACTCTCGCAAGACCTCGTAGAAGGGGCTCGACTTCAGCGAGTCCCAGCTCTGCTCGTCGAAGCGTTCCTTCTTCGACTTGGCGCTGAGGGCGTCGACGCCCTCAGCGACGAGCTGCTTCAACTCTTCCGCTTCACACTTCATCCTCTCGACATCCGAGAGGATGCAAATCTGCTCGATGCGTCCATCGTGCAGGTCGCGGGCGAAGCGCCTCCAGCTCGTGACTGGAAGCGAAGTCAACTCCGACGCCAATGTCGGAGGGTTCTCCAACTTCATCTTCTTATACTGGAGACCAGTATTCGTACGCGTCAAGACACTCAGCGTCTCGACGGTCGTCTCCAGTTCCTGTGTCTGCCCGGCAGACACTGCGAGTAGCGTCTCGGTCCCTGACCGAGACTTGCGCAGCTTTGCTCGCTTGCGCCGTTCGCTTCTTGTGCGGAACCCGGTTCCGCGCGTCTTGTTTTGTCCGGGCCCGGCCGCGGACAGATCTTCCTTTTGATCGCCGGCGGGTTCAACCCGCGGGCACACGCAATCAAGCCCGGCTTGATCGCGTATCGCTTCTTCGTGCAGCCCGGCTGCACGTGAGCACGCAATGCGTTTCTTGTTGTCGCCGGCGGGTTCTTCCCGCGGGCGCACGCAATCAAGCCCTGCTTGATCGCGTACCGCTTCGTCGTGCAGCCCGGCTGCACGCGAGCACGCAAGCATTTCCGGTGCGGGACGTTTGCAACCGTCCGCACTGCCTGCAGCGTCGGCTCCCAGAGCCGGCGCGCCTTCTTTACCTCGACGCCTGACGGCGGAGCGTCTTTCGACGTTTGGGCCAATCGCATCAGCTCCCTGAGCTGACGCGTCCGAGTCACTGTCCTTATTAGTGACTGGCTCCTCTTGTTGAACTTGTGTGTCGACACTAATAGTCGACACGACCGCGTCACTCTTGACGCTTCGAGAACCTCTCGAATCCGATCGAATCTGAGTCTTCTGATTCGACTCACATTTTCTCCCGACGACCCTCTCAGTCGTCGGTGTCTGTGCGGGGTGATCGGAGACAGCCGCGCGTCGCGCTGTCTCTCCTGGTGGGTCGCGTGCACCGCGAGGTGCACGTGCTGCGCCGACAGGGCCATCGCTCACTGTCGCGCCGCTACTCCCGAAGTGCACGATCGTGCGCTTCGTCCAATCGATCACTGGATCATGCCGTGCAAGCCACGGCATGCCCAACACCATGTCGAACTTATCGTCTAAGTCAAGCACGATAAGCTCGTCCACAAACGTTCTCTTCCGATACGAGAAGCGCACGCGTACGACACGCTTCTCGGTTCTGACAACGACACCCGTTGCCAGTCTTACTTCCAATAGACTTCGAGGTAGTTCCACTTCCTCGAAGTCAAGCCTCGCTAGGCTCTGCAGTCGAACAAAGTTGTTCGACGCTCCACAATCCACCAGCGCACGAAAAGACATCTCACTCTTCGAGCGAACCTTCAAGATGACAAGGTTCGGCCTGTCATCTTGCTTCTTACAGTGAGAGTGACTCTCACTGGGGGCAGCAGTCTTTAATACGGCGTGTCCAATATCGACACGCTCGACTGCATCACCAGCAGGGCGCCCCGCGCCTGCTGGTCGTTCTAGTTTTTTTATTGCCCGTGGCGATACCCGGTATCGTCACGCCGGCCCTTGGCCGCCTGCATAGGCGCTGTGCATTCACGGGCGTAGTGACCGTTGTTTCCACACCGGAAACAGCGGACATTCGTTGGTCCACGACGCTGCTGAGACCCAGCAGCCGTCGCACTCGAGAGGTCCATTGGTTCGGGACCTCCCGTCGGCTTCACCGTCGGTCGCGGCATCGGCCGCGGGACGTTCACATGGAGTTTAGCCTGTCGCAGGCTAAACTCTTCTTGCATTGCAAGGGTAATCGCAGACTCGAGAGTACTTGGGTACTCTCGGAAGAGATAGGTCTTCACAGGCCCATCTTTCAGGCCCTTCATGAACGTGACGACCTTTGTCGCCTCGTCTATCGGGTTGGTCACGATGTTCGAGACCAAGTACCGCGCCCTTTGAGCGTAAGCATGCACGTCATGCTTGCCCTGTTGCAGGTCGAGGAACTCAGCCCTCGATCTGAACTCATTCTGCGGGGGCTCAAACGCTTGTCTGAGCTCCTCCTTGAACACCTCGTACGTGCTAAAGCACGTAGGTTCAGTGAGTCGGCGTCCGTACGCCCAACTCCTGGCTCGTCCGCCAAGGCATGACATGGCGAACGTAACCTTCGACAACGGGTCGACGATACGTCGAGCCGTGATGGCAGTGTCGACTTCGACAAGCCAACGGAGGAGAGGCTCGCCCTCTCTTCCAACATAGCTGTTCACGTGGAGTTTCAATGACTCCACGCGCGGTGTGGACGGAGTCGACACCGTAGCGCGAGCAGCGGTCTCGCGCTGTTCCTTCATGATGAAGCCTAGAGCAACACCGTGTTGCTCTGTCGGCGATAGCGTGCGTATCATCGTCGCTACGGCCGCTTCTCCAATGACCGTCGACAGTCGTTGGAGCGCCTCCCACTCTGGATCCGCCAGGTGGAGACAGTCTTCGCGTGCAACATGCGTTGCACCCGTGTTTGGGTTACCAGTGGACATACTCGCGTCCACAGGCAGGTCCTCGGCCCCCGTATCGAACTTCATTCAATACGTAATTAGTCGGTCGTTGGACGGACTACAAAGTGCTACCAGGTGTAATGGGCTTACTTAGCCCAATACTTTAGCTTACACGTGAGCGCACGTGTATGAGGAAGCGTAAGGTGTATTTAACTTAGATTAAGTATACTTGTATCCACAAGTATAATTAGATCTAAATAAAGGTACAAATAGTAGCTTTTGCGGTAAAATGAGAACTGAATTGTTTGTTAACTGTGGCTTTCCTCCTAAAACTGATATCTATAAAGAGGGGTTCTGCCAACGAGTGGTTGGCAGAAACCCTGACCTAATGCTTGAGTATTACTGGTAGAAAGACCCTGCTTTCTGACCAATAGGACTGCTTCCTATTATGAATGGTGACCACACTGCAATGTGGCCCACCTGAATGTATCCACTTAGTGCGTGTTGCACTAAGGTGAGGTTAGCCGAATGTGTAGCCCCGCTACAACAACAGTGACCAGCCAGGTCCCAGTCTCTCACTTGTCAATCAACGGTGGTATCCGATTTCTCGGATCTCGCTTCTCCACAGTCGCCTCCTGCTCGTAGTTGTTGTTACCCAACTGACATCACTGCGAGCACTTTCCATCGCTCCGGCGTTGGTTCCAACTTCACGACATTCTTATCCGCACACTCTGTCCTTTTGGTCCGCCAGTTCAAGATCTCCATGTCTTCCGCGTCGCCTCCAGGATCGCCAAGCCAGTCTCCTCCGGCTGGGGCTGACGCTGACGAGCTCCGCCGCCTCAACTCCTTGGTGCGCGGACGCCCGGCCAGCGCGCATGCCGATCTCCAGACTGCCGCGTCTTCCCGAAACCTGACGGCGGACGGGCAGCACCGTCTCTCCCGTACCTTGCTCCGGCAGACTCGCGAACTCCGAACTCTGGAGGAGTTGTACGCCGCGCAACGTGAGGAGGGGAGACAGCTCCGGGTTGAGATTGCGTCTTTCCAAGAACCAAGAGAGCATGGTGCCGCCCCCGATCCGAGCGTGGCCAACCTCGAATCCCGGCTCCGACAGCATGAGGCGGAGTTCCGCAGCCTCGGATCGCGTTTCGACGATGTGGTCGCTGAGCGAGACGTCCTTCAGGATCAGAGCGATCATCTCGCCGAGGAGGTGCGGCTGGCCGGTGACGAGATCGAGCAACTTCAAGGCGACCGCGACGATCTGGATCGTGCTCGCGAGAACGCGGAGCACGAACTTCTCCTCACGGAGACCAGTCTAGCTCGGGCTACTGAGGCCTTACAGCAGGCTGAGACTCAAGTCGCCCAGCTCACTGAGACTTCGAGTGTGACTCCTTCGGACTTGACTCGGCTAATCCGAGAACGAGATGCAGCTCAAGCTGAGGCGGTACGCGTTGCTGATCGCCTAGGTGCTGTAGAAGAGGATCTTCAGGGGCACCAGCGTTCGTGCCGTGACTCTTCGGCAGAGCTGAACCGTCTTCGAGCTCTCCAGGCGGCCTCGACCCACGATCTGAATCGCACGGTCCAGGATCGCGATGCCGCGCGGACGACGCCGACCGCCTCCGTGGCGACGTCTCTGTGGCGTGGAGATCCGACCGAAAAGTGACCTCGGCCGGACCGGGCTGCAAGCGTACTCCGTCGGATTCGCTGACGGAAAGGAAGTTGCCGTGGTGACAAGCTGTCACTCTCATTTACCTCGGTAGAGTGACAGGTAGTGACATTGGCCTCGGCGGGACCTAATAAACACCCGACCGAGGCTAAATACGTCAGACTCAGTGCTATTTACGACCATAACCATAGTCGTACTTAAGTGGAAGCCTCGTTCAGGTGAACGAAGCCTCGTTCGGACGACCGCAGCCTCGTTCGACCCTCGAGGTACCTCTGGCGTAATCACCGTCATTATTGATGAGTGTACAGAGGTCGCACATCGAGATTCGTTTTATACTAGATATTTGTATGTAGGATTAGGATTAGCTATAGGATGATCTGCAGAGGCTCTCAGAGCCTCTGAATACTCAGTAATAAATCAGCAGTCTTCCCCCCAAGTCTTCAGAGGTTAAGTCCGACTCCGGTAAGTGTTAGCTAGCTTGCTGTAGTGCCTGGATACGCCTGGCTTAGTGGTATGACCGTTGACGGACTAGAGATTAATTAATTAATAGTCCGCCAAGGTCAAGCCAAGAGTTGGCGTAGCCGAGAGGCTAGAGCGGTACTTAGAGTATCGTTCTGTGTGTGTGTGGGGTGTATTAGTCCCCTGGAGTATATTTTACTACCGACCGAGGATTACCTCGGTCCCCTTTGTATTAGGCCTAATCAGCCGGTACCCTTCCATCTGAGGGACTGCAAAAGGGTTGCGCGAAAGCGCTATATTGCATTCTAGCCTTCGTTCGTGGCTAGTTAGTGCAGGTTTTGGGTTGACCTAAAACAACTTGGGTACACAGAGGCTTATATCCAACCCGGTGTAAGGGATCGTTCCTGGACCTCAGGTTTGATTCCAACTTTCGTTGACCTAATTAGGGAGACGTGTGTTGTTGGTGGGACTCGTACCTTACGGTAGCGAGATTTTAAGCGTGTTCCTACACGACATCTCGGATCTCAGTATGTCATCTTCTTCCTTCCTTCGATCTTGACCTCTCATACTAACTCTTCGATTGTGCTTCTTTCCATATCTCTCACAGACGCCAAGTTGGCCACTGTTAAGAAGGCGCAGGGAGTCCCAACCAAGGAGCTCGCGGACACGAAGCGTCGCCTCCAAGATTTGGAGCACTCGGTCCGAGTGTTACGACGCGAGAGAGACGCTGCCCGTGACGCACGCGATCGGGTTCAACGAGAACGCGACGTCCTCCAGCGCGATCTCGACATCGCTAATCAGAAGATAGCGACTGTGGCCGGGGCGGTGGGGCCAATCTCGGTCGCGGACGTGGGTACCTCTGGTCCAGCCGCCGTGTTGCACTCACTGCGTAGCACGCCGGTTGGTCCTTCCACTCAAGATCCTCCGGCCAGCCTTCAGGATCAGGTTCCATCCGAGTCCGGTACTGCCACCTCACCTCCAAGTTCTAAACGACCGCGCAGCTCCACGGCGTCGCCTGGGTCCAGTCCCGCGCCCCCTGCCAAGCGTCGAGCAGCTCCACTCTCTCCCGGTAGCGACGACTGTAGATCCAAGGGATCCAAGCCTTCGGCTAGTGGGAGTGGTTCCAGTCCCGTCGACCTGACTCAAGACGAAGGGCATCTCGCGGACGACGACCGTGGAGGGTCCGATGCTAGCGATGTAAACTCGGATGCCGGTTCTGGACCTCCAGCTTCCGTCGGATCTGGTGGTGGGGAGGACTCAGACGCCAAGTCGGGAAGCGACGAGGAGGAGGACGAGGATACTGCTGAAGTGACCAAGGACCTCCTGGAAGATCAGACCTTGCAAGCCCTCGCTCAGTCTCGCTCTGCTGAACGTCGGCGCCGGCTGGCTTCTCCTCGAAGCGGGCCTAAAGTGGCCGGATCCGGTGCTTCGCCGGACGGGTCAGATGGCTCTGGATCTGGCGCGGATTCGACCTCTCGGCCTACTCCGAAGGTGAGCTCTTCGGGGGGTCCTTCAGCTACGCCATCTCACCGTTCTGCCAGATCTTCCGCTCCGGATCCAATGAAGCCCGTGGCGCCGTTTGCTCGGGAGGAGTTGTGCATTCCGGGGCGCGCTCGAGCACACGCCATGATCCAACGAGAGGTGGATCCGTGGCTGGCCGACCAAATCTCGGACAAGGCCATGGTTACCATGCTGATCAACGTGTTGTTCCCAATCCTTCACACTCGCCCGGGCTGGATGTTTCCTCGAATCGCTCCCACCGATCGGCGCCAAGTCAAGCCCCAAGATTACTGTGTGGACTTAATCACGGAGGATAACGTGCGGGCCTTACTGGATTCCCGACCTTGGGAAGTCCTGGAGAGAGCCACTGATGCCGATCCGATCTCCTTTGAGGACGATGTGGGAGGACGTCTCGGGGTCGCGATCCGGCGCTATACGACCCACGAGCCTGACTGTCTGCAGTCGTACTGGGAGTCCACCCACTCCTTCGTGATCACCCCGGCAATGATGAAGAAACACCCTTGGCTGGAAGTTTACAAGAAGGAGCGCAACAACCGTCGTTCGCATGCTGGGGCTCACTGGAAAGCGTTCCTGGAGATTTTCATCTTGGCGATGCGTGAAGGCACGTGCGACCTGGATTTGCTGCTGGATCCGTTCTTCCTCCACTTTCCCAAGCGATCGGAGACCGTGATCTGGTATCCGGGGCTGGCGTCGCGCCAGGCCAACCTCCGAGACCCCAACTTCGTCGCGCCGAACCTACCGACCTCCTTGAAGCCCTGGACGAAGCTAACTCAGAAGATCCGTGGCGTAATCACTTCCGCGACACGCCCGAGGAGCATCCGGCCCGCTCGATCTCCCATCTCAAGGACAAGTTCTTTGGGGTCCAGGCTCAATACGCCGCGTAGTTCCTGCGCCCACCTTCCTCGTTGTTTAGCTGCATCCACTCCTTCGTTTAGCTCCCATAATCGTTAATGCACCTCTTGAGTCATCTTCGCCTTCTTTCTCTTGATCCATCTCTGACTAGTAGCTTGTTGTTCTGACCGCGATCTGGACTCCGCGATCTGGTTACCTTGCCTCTTCTCTTTTTCTGTATGTAAACATTCACTTCTCCTTCCTCCGATCTGCACCCTCCCTGCATATCCGTCTCCCTCTTCTCACTCGAGCACGACCAACTCGTCCTCGAGGTCTCCGTCTCACTACTCCTCATGAGACTGCATCACTCCGAACCGGTTTCGGCTGGTGTGATTCTGGAGGAACTCATGCAGCAACGCTCCGCAGTTGAGATCCGCTTCGTCCACCCATGTCGGATCTCCGTATCCTCGCCAATGTACCAGGAATTCGCGGTAGATCCGGCCATATCGAGTACGCTACCCCGTCCTCATGTCTGTGATCTTCTCCACTTCATACTCGTCTTCATCTAAGTCGCGGATCCAGCTGTCTTCAGGGAGGAGGGCTTCGTCTAGATCTACGCGTTCCGATTCTTGGCCGAGTAGACGAGCTGTAGGTCTGTCAGGGAATGTCCTTACTAGCTGAGCTTGGAGATGTGTACTACAGGGAACAACCGGTATCCTGTACCCGCAGTCTCGATCTTGACCGCATGCTCTCCGATCTTCTCCATCACCCTGAAAGGGCCATGCCACAAGTGTGCCAGCTTTCTAGCGTAGCCTTCCTTCACTCGATCCAGATATAGCCACACCTGAGACCCGATCTCGATCTCATGCGGTCGGACCTCTTCATTGTGACGGACCGCTCGATCTGAGATGGCCTCTCTAATCCGCTCACCGACTTGCGATCTCGCCTGTTGGTAATACCGTCGGATCTGATATCTCCATCTCCGAGGCTCCCGATCTCGACGTGCAGTACTGCCTACCGGTAAAGTCGCCTCCAGTGTAGATCGGGCGTCCCACCCATGTACCAAGTAGAAAGGTGTCTCCCCTCGGATCCGGTCTTGGGCTGTGTTAATGGCGAATGTGAGCCTTTCCGCATATTCGTCCCAATCCCGTTGATCCAGCTCCTGCACATACATCTTGAGTGCGCGAGTCGTGGTCTGCACCATTCGTTCAGCCGTCCCGTTTGCCTGGGGTCGGTATGCCATCGTAGCCCGCTGTCGCTGTCCCAGGATCTTATATAAAGATCTGAAGAAGTCAGCCATAAATCCAGGCTCTCGATCGTGCCGGATCACTTCGCTGGCTCCAAATCTCCTGAACACGCACTCCTCGTAGGATTCTGTTATTGTTTGTGCGGTCCTCGACGCGCTCGCTTTCGCAATCACATACCCGGTGAACAGATCCACCCAGATCAACAACTCGGTGTTACCTTTGTGTGATTTGGGCAGCGAGGGAATATGGTTCATCGCGATGATCTGGAACGGATAGGTCGCTTGGATGTTACCCGGCGACTCCCCTTGAAGTGTGGGCCGCCCCTTTCCTGTCTCGCAGTCTACGCACTCTCCAACATAGCGCTGAACGCTGCGATAGAGTCCTCTCCAATGGAAATGGTCTCGGATCCGCTGATATGCTCGTCCGATCCCCTGGTGTCCCCCTTCGAGACTAGAGTGGTAGTGGTGTAGCACATCCTGCTGCAGCTTCTCAGGAACCACCAGCCGCATCAGCCCATCACGCTCTTCCGTCGTCCGTTTGGCGGGCGGACAGTAGAACAGCAGTCCGTCCAGATCCACTTCATAGTCGGATCCGATGGCATTGTAGGACTTGATATTTTCAGGGGACAAGTCGTGTACGGTTCCCACCAGGTATTTCTTCAACCCGGCGATCCATACTTCCTCGTCTTGGGCCTGCTTGATCCTCCCAACCCGTAAATCTCTCACCACTTCCTCTTGGAGCACCGCGGGGCGGGATCTGGAGCCGCCGGTCGCTCTCGTAGTTACCGGGCAGATCTTGGCTGTGGGATGCTCTTCTGCCTCCCTCACCGCCAGGATCTCTTGCAGGCGATTCAGCGTTACCAGATTCTCGAGATCGGAATCTTCTTCCACGTCGACTCCAGCTTGACGCTGTAGGGCAGCACCGGCCAGACTGTCCGCGCTTCCATTCCAGTCTCGACGTGGAGCAGCTCGTGATTCGGCCATGTCAATAATCGGTCCAGCGCTTTCTGCTTTAACAACGTCAAACCGGAGGCCTTGCAGTCGATCTCGCCTCGTACTTGTCGGATCACCAGGTTAGAGTCGCCGCACACCACCAGACGCTGCTGAATCTCTCCCTCCAACAAATCCATGCACAGCAATAGGCCTCGGTATTCAGCCTCGTTGACTGTCAGGCCATCCACATACTCCGATCGGGCCTTCACCACTGTCCATTCGGGCAGTTTCCACAAGATCGCGCTATAAGCGCCCCCACCACGCTTGACACGGGCAGATCCGTCAAAGCTCACCACCCACAGACTTTCCCCGGGGTACACCGTCGGGATCGGGGCCTGGATGTTGCGCCGAGGTTCCTTCCGTGGCGCGATGGCGATCAAGGCTTGATCCACCTCAGCTCGGGGAGTGATGGTAGCGGCAATCGCCCCCAGGATCTCGTCTTCCCCTTTCGTGCACTTCACGATTTCGAGAGTCCAAGGGGATAGCAGAGCTGCCCACTGTCCGAGCCGCCCTTGTAGCCCAGAGGCTCTGAATAACCAGGCCAGGGTCGAGTAGCGAGCCAGCACCTTGATCTCCCGTCCCACCAACAGATTATGTCCCAAATTCAAAACCCGGAGCAGGGCTAACACCTCCTTCTCCACGATCCCGTAGTTCAGCTCGTTTGACTTCAATGTACGGCTCGCGAACATGACCGGGTGGAACACATCGTCATGCTCTTGCATCAGGGCCACAGAGATCGCCCAATCGTTGGCATAGACGACCACCACTGGCTGTAGTTCTGGGTGGAAGTGACGCAAGATCGGCGTGGCCGCCACCTTCTCCTTCAGCTTGGCGAACGACTTGTGGGCCCGGATCCAACGTAGATCGGCCTCAGTCTGCTCGTCGACTCCTCCCATACTGTCGTCTACGACTGCTGCCAGATCGATCGGTTCTCCGGCTTACTCATGGCTGCGAAGTCAACTTCCCGTAGTTCGTACAGCACTGCAGCGTAGATCGCGTAATCCTCAATAAACTTACTGTAGTAGTTGAGGCTCCCCAAAAAGGATTGCATGGCCCGGAGCGACCCGGGGAACGGTAGTTCCGTCCGTGCCGACAGATCTTTCGGATTCGCCTCCAGTCCATGGCTCGACACCTTATGCCCGAGATACTCCACCCGATCCTTACCCCAGAAACTCTTTACAACACTAATTGAGAGGTTCCACTCGTCGCACACGTCGAGCAAACCTTCCACCCTGCTGCAGAGGTGGTCCCAGGACTCGGCCGTGATCAGAATATCGTCAATGTAGGATCTACGCCCCAGCACCGACTTCTTGCCGTCGTCCTTAGGTTTGGAGGGTATCAGATCCGGGCTTTTCTTTGGATCCAGAGATCGGGTCCGACAGTGCCGTCTCAGGAGCCGGCTCTTCCACTTCTTTCCGACCTTCCTCCGGGACGTCCGCCACCCCCTCCGTATCCTGGCTCCCTGACTCGTTCACTGCTTCGTCTACAGGCTGTCCATCCGGATCTGGGTCGGCAGTTGACTTGAGGCCTCCATATTGGGGGGTTGGTGTTGAGTCACCCGCTCCTGTCTCCGGATCTGGCAGACTCCCAGCTACTTGGACGGGTAGGACACATCTCTGCTCTCCCGACCTTAGTCGTTGATCGCTGCCTGGGTTGGGCTTGCGCAATATCGCCCGTGGGGTTGGATAGGCTGGTCGTTCCACCGCCGGTAGATCTGGCTGTTCTGGACGCCGATACTTCTCCGATATTTTAGCGTCCGTGGTTGCCTGTAGAGCCAGATTCTGCCACTCTAAGTAGCGGCGGGATCCGGCTGTCACGAAACCCTGCAGTCGAGGCACCCGATCTCCGGCCAGCCACATCGCTATCCGTTCATCGCCTTGTAGAATCAGTTTCCTTTCTCCGATGTTCGTGATCGTCAGATATAGTGCTTTGCCTGGTCCTCGACTTACTGTCGGCACCCATCGACTTCCCCTCGTCACCCACAACGTGTCCTGATCCGAGGTTTGCCTCCGCATGGGCACTTCTATTGAATCCCCTACGTCGATCTGCAAATGCTGATCCAGCCGGACGACCCTTGCTTTGTCGTTATACAGCTGGCGTCTGCCGCTGAGCTGGATCCGTACCTCGTCTGGGAGGCATAGTGACCCGTCAGCTAAATCTAACCGGATCCCTGCAGGCGCCATGAAGTCCATCCCCAAAATAGCCTCTTGGCCTGACAGGTCACCAACCCAGATGTCGAACAAGGGAGCTGCCTTCTGCCTGTACCGGCTGGATCCAGCGGTCGTCTTCTTCTGGCGACTTTTCGCCCTGTCTAGGGCCCGCAACACTTCCTCCAAATCATCTGCGTCCGACAGTCGTAGCAACGTCAGCTTGTCGGCCAGCTCAGGATCTCCCAGTGTCTCGATGAAATGGTCCACATGTTCCTTCCGTTCCTTGGTGCCGCCGTCCTTGACCTTCAGTCGTGCTCGTAAGCCCGCCACGTTGAGCCCGTGCAGGTATTCTAGCGCAGACTCATCTGAGCGTTTCCGAGCTTGGTAGTATTGGCGGGCTACTGAGATTCCGAACCCGCAATATTGGATCTGAAAGCTCCTGAGTAGTTCGGTCCACTTGTTGCGGGTGGACCTCGGCAGCTGCCGGTACCAGTTCTCCGCCGGCCCTGACAGCAGGTCTGCGAGGGTCAGGCACTTCTCTTCGTCGGAAGCTTGGTCACGCATGAAGGAAGACTTCACCTTGCTGATCCAGGCCCTCGCTCGGTCTTCGTCTTGGTCCTTTCCCGTAAACTCCTTCAAGTCTGAGATGGCGGAGATCCGGACTCGTTGAATCAGTGTCGAGTCCGAGGATCCGACCGCCGCCGTGGCTACTGCTGCCGGTGCTGCGGTGGGGATATCTAAGTCGTCTGGGTCATATTCCCACTGTAATCTCTCCAAGTCTTCCGATCCGGCGGATTCCATTTCCACGTCCCTGGTTCCTGGATTCGGGAGGGTCCTGGCGGCCAAGTTTGGCATGGCGACCTGTTGCTCTCGAAGGAAACGACTCATGGCTGCTTGGAAGTAGGACTCCATCTTATCCGTCGAGGTTGTAGCGTCTTCGCTCACGACCACGATATGGGGAGGGGAGGCCGTCGGCTTGTTCACCGTCCCGGAGGTCTTCTTCGCCTTGGTTCGGGTAGGTTTCGGTCGTGACGCCTTGGATCTGGCCTGCAACATCGCGGCACCAGTGGGGCCTAGCGACATCCGTCGTGGTTCCGAAGACTCGTCCGAATCCGCCTCAGCTGCCGACACGAAAGGTGAGGAAGTTCGGTCACCTGTGGAGCCGATCTGGGTCGGTGAGTCCGGGCTTGAGGTCGTGCTGGGGTTCGCAGCCTTCTCTCCGACTATTACTTTCAGCTTGTCGAAGAGTTCCTTCGCCGACGTCTGGTACATCCGTAGACTTGGACGGAACAGGTCGTCTGCGTCGTACGTTCCAGCTACCAGGCCCGCTTCCCATAGTAGGTTCATGAGGATCTTGATCGCCTCCAGCTTATTGTCTGTCGAAGCTGGTGCTGTCACTGGTCCGGTATGATCTCCGATCTGCGTCGGTCGTAAGATCTGCATAATCGGGTTGTGGGTCATGAAGTCCTGGAGTTCCTTCCTGTGGTATCTGGACTCCAGATCTGCCTCGTTCCATGTTGGGTCTGACGTCTCCGTCTTGATCCTGGCTGGAACTAGTCTGTCCTTGGGCTCGTCCTCCAGATCTGGGGCCTTGAGCGCCGTCCGTTTGGTAGGCACCTTGCCTTCCCACTCCCAGCTGGGCTTCAATATGGGATCCCTGTCGGCAGCTTGACTGGCGAGTCCGCGAACGCATACCGGTTCTGTCCGGCTTTAGTTTGTTTTGTTAGTGAGTCTCGATGTGAATCGAGACTCACAGGGGTCCCCGAAGGGACCTGGGGAGGAGGTTGAGGTTTATCTTCCAGATCCGGATCCGGATCTGCCTCCTTTCCGTCGATAGAGTTCCTCCCAGCACTCTGTCGATCTGCGGCTCTTGCTTCATTCAGCGGCGTCGTCGTCGATCCGAGGTCCGATGACGCCTGGTCCCCTTGCTCTATCTTCACTTTGACTTCTTCTTGGGACTCACAGTGAAATCCCGAGTCACCAGAAGATCCGGGCACGCGCACCATTGTGGTGTAGCGGGATCAGCGAAATCAGCGAGATCGCCAACCCAACTTACCAACTGCGCCCGAACACCGACTAACGGAGGGGGTACTCCGATCTGCCGTGACGTGTGCTGAACTGGGTCACCTTGTGTACCCGTCGGTAGGGCTGGATCTGCTCTTCTGGTGCCTTCCGAAGTGTCAACGCCTTGAAGTCGAGACAGTATTGGCGAGACGCGGGGATGGGGTGGAGCGGCGCGGAAATCTTCACGCGGCTCGCGGTTGTACTTCCAGATCAAGTGGTCTGAGACTTGGATCTGGCGGCCTGGATCTGGATCCGGGCCGTGGGGTTGCCTTTGCGGGGTCTTGTCCTTTACGTTCCCTTTCGGGTTCCTTTCCTTGCGATGCTTGCCGCTTCCTATAGCGGGATCTGTGGTTATTGAGCGTCGAAGACCCGACCGGCCAGGCTGTGAACTCCGGTGGATCTGGGATCTGCACTTGAGGGTAGATCACTAGGAAGGTCTAAAGCTGGCCAATATATTATCCAAGCTTTACCAACACTAGATCTCTTACCGTTGTGTCTTCTACTCCTCGCAGGGCCAATGTAGTTCCCGTTTCCAGGCGAGGGAGAAGGCGGTTGCGATGTCCAAGGCAAATTCGATACTGATTTATGCTTAAGTCCGATCCCATCCTATCTTCCTATCCTTCTATCCAGCTATCATCCTATCGATACCTACTGGCTCTGCAGCCTCCCTTTACCCACATCACGGCGTCATCCGGGCCTCTGGCGTGTCGTCATCGCCGGATCCGCCCTGCTGGATCTGGGCTCCGGCATCAGATCTGATCCCGATCTGGGCTCCAGATCCAAATCCTCCGATCTCCTTCGAACCACTTGATCTGGGTTGCAACCGCTGGTCCATGCCATTGTAGCCCCTTCAGCGCCTTGTCAGCTTCCGTCCTGTGTCTCCCTGCTTCCTCCTTAGGCCAGATCCCGCCAGGTCAGTGTTCCACAACAGTGACCAGCCAGGTCCCAGTCTCTCACTTGTCAATCAACGGTGGTATCCGATTTCTCGGATCTCGCTTCTCCACAGCTTCTGATGCTCCGTCTGGTGGGTCATCACCGGCGTCGAGCACAGCATCTTCGAGGTCTCGCATGTCGAAGAAGCAGCTAGTCAACGGTGGTTACAACGTGAAGGCGTCGACAGCACTTCCGCCTATGCCGGAGTACCACCCGACTCACTGGAAGAACCACGTCGACCTGAACGAGCGGTACGAGCCGGAACACAAGTTTCAGGTCGTGCGGCTCCTCGATCGACGCGGCAAGCCTCCCCAAGCTCGCGTACCTGACCGAGTGGAAGGTTCGTCCGCGGCAGTTCACCTGGGTCTGGGAGGAAGACCTGGGTGAAGACTGTCACGCGATGATGGACCAGGTCGACGAGTGGAAGACCTACAGAGCCGGCGGGGGCACCCAGAACGTCGCGCAGTTCCTTGGGAAGCGCAAGTCAGGTGCGACGGCGTCTGCGTCCGGCCGGTGCTTCCTCAAGGCTTTTTCAGTCGGCGCTGCACTTCGCGGGGCTCGGTGGAGTCGTGACTGCTGTGCTGTGGGATTCCTACGCGCGCGCGTCACAGAAGGAATTCATCGGGGGGGGGGGGGGGGTCAAGAGGGGGGAGCAGGTGGAGTTCTACCGCTTCACTTGCTCCCAAGGCCTCATGCTCGACTTCATCCCCGCGACCAAGAACGTGCTCACCACGGCCATCATCTCGGTCGGCAAGCTCGTCGACTTCGTTGCGACGCTCGAGCCTGGCGTCTTTGTCGCCCACGCCGGTCAATACCTCGATGAGCTTTGCTTTGTTCTCGTGGTGGGCGACAATGGCCGGGGTCAAGTCGCGGAGGAATTCGACGAGGTCAAGTCCCCACCGTGCGCGTTGGAGTCGCTCTCCAATTTGGAGTGGATTGAGCGTGTCTACTCCATTCGACGCATTCGTGCAACCAGTGTTCCTTTCAAGGGTCGTGTGATGAAGCGTTTGAAGTTGAATTGAACTGACTTCTCATGTGTTGGTCTTCTTATGCTTGCATGGTTCAAGATTTGCCCATGACACCTGTTGCAGTTGAAGCAACGGCAGCTGTTGCACCTATAGACACCACTTGAAGCAACGCACCAGATGCAGCGACCGGTCGTATCTTACCGAAGATACGCTGAAAAAAAAACGTAGACGAGTTGCTCCACACGTAAAGCAGTGATAGAAAAACGCGAAACTTTTCGCCTTTTGAAAAGTTTAGGCGGAGCCTTTTCGCCCAAACAGGCCGCCCTTTGGCCCTTTCGCCTTATCGCAAAGCAATGAAGGAGTGTAGGTTATGCTGGATGAGAGGATTTTCATGGCACTCCTCCATGTTTGATGTCAGATTTACCTTCATTGAAGCCGGGGCAAGACCGCTGGCGAAGCACTGGTTGCTGTTGTGTTCGCCGGTATCACTTTTGCAATCTGCGGTGCGTGTGGAGATTCTATTTTTTTAAGGCGCCGTTGGTGACTGTATTATCTACGCGGGCTTTTTCATCATTAACTTCGGTGGCTTTGGTGCTGCTGCTGCTATCGTCGTGCTGCATGTGGAGTGGGAGGTTCCGTTTCGAAGAGCGTGGCTACAGTGCAATTCGTGGTGTGTGCAATCGCTTCCTGTCGTGCTTTTGGTGGACTGCTGCGATTTCATCTTACATTTGTGGAGTTGGAGGTTCCGTGTCGTATAAAGTTTGGGTGGTGTAGCTGCTGGCGTGAGTTTACTTTTTAGCATGGCTCGCACGGCGATTCCCGAGAAAGGGCACTTTGACACGAGAAAAGATCTCCCGAAGAGTGCGGGTGGATACCTTTATTGTGAGTGCAAACATTGCAAGTTGGCGTACAGCAAGGATCCCGACCGAGACCCCCCACATTTGTTACTTGCTCGTGCGTATAGTTTCAGAGGACATCTGAAAAAGTTTGATGCGTACCAAGCAACTATTATTTCGTCATCCTTTCAAGCTAACGTTAATGGCGATTCTGATTCCAGCTCAAGTACATCTTCTCTGGCGAGAACTAAAAAGCGTTTGTTTTGCTCGAAAGTATCTCCATTGCGCCCAAAAATTCCCAAGCGCAAAAAGAGCTCAGCGTCACCCCGCAGACTATTCAAGGCACGCAAGCAAGAATTAGAGCGCTTGCTGGTTGAGTTTCAAGCTGGAAACTTGCTCCCAGATCTCTTTATAGAACGGCGCTGCACAAGGGCATTACTGGAGTTTCTATGCCCCGGGATTTCAGCTTACTTACCCTCTCAAAAAATCTTAGGAGAGGGTATTTTGAAGTCTCACGCAGCCTTTTGCTATGAGGAGGAGTCGAAAAAGCTGTCAAAGAAACAAGTTTCTACCTGAGGATTGATAAATTTTCTCCGACGTTTGGCAAAACATTTCTCGCGATCACGTGCTAGGTTGCCAACTGGCACTTCTTGGTTGTATTCTGACGTATGCGTTGCCAAAGGCCGGTACCCGCTATGATGGCGTCGCTATGGCAGAAGACATGGAGAAAATTTTGATTTTAGCAAGTAACGATGGGTGGCAGATAGGTGCAGTTGTCACCGACAATGCTGGCCAAAGCGGTCGAGCTCGCCGGATTTTGGCACTTCGCTTCCCAAAGACGATATTTCTATTTTGTTTCGCGCATTGTATCAATAATATTGTGAAAGCGGTTTAAAAATCCACGTTCTCAGATGTTGCTAAAGAGGCTACAGCTGTCCTCAAGTGTCTAAATATGTCGTCTTCGAAGTGACAGGGCGTTAATGACGGAATGCTACGGAAAGCCACTTGCGCTGTTCACACTTTGTGAAACCAGGTGGAACAGTATACAAAGTTGTTTTGCATCACTGCTTCGAGTTCGAACATCCCTCGAGATGTTAGCAGCCAAAGATTTTCCATCTTCACTAATGGTACTCAGTGAGCGTCAATTTTGGAGTGGTCTGGTAGAAGCTGAACGTGTAATTGCACCATTATCATAGGCGTCGTATCGTCTCCAACGAGACGAGAACACTTTATCCGATGTCGTTGGTTCATTCAGAGACATTTATTTCTGATTTGAGGGATTTCATGGAGACGAAAGCGGCAGAAACAATTTGATAAAGAGCGTAGAAGACCGGTGGCAGCAATGCGGACAACCACTATATCTTTTGACAATTATATTGAATCCTTTGACGATGAAGGACACTCGGAAACTGATCGAGCGGACGGATGGCGAAAGACAAAACGCTGAAGCGGACGCGCGACTAGCATTTGGTGAAATAAACGAACGAAAGGCAAAGAAACAAGCTAAAGAGAGCAAAATACCTGCAAAGATTGCTTCTTCAACGCAGTTAGGGAAGTTTGCTGTCTATTACTATCGTCGTTTGGTTGGAGATCACTATGGCGTTGTACGAGGCGATATGATGAAGTGGATTTCAAACGGGTTAACATTATCAGATGTGAGCGAGTTTGAATTTGATGTGATTAGTTTCTAGAAACACGTTGAAAATGAGCACCCTTCAAGTGGACTGCCCCGACTTGCTATCCGATTGCTGTCCGTAGCACTTAATACGGCAACAACAGAGCGGTTATTCAGTGAGCTTGGAATGATTCAAACCGCCAAGCGTAACAAAATGACATTGGCTAAAGCTCAGGACACGCAGCGTATCCCGCAGCACATGCGCGAGTTAGAGCGGCAATCGGCTCCACTGGAACCGACTGTAAAACGAATCCTGGATGCTACTGAGCGACCTGTTATTGATCGCGAGATGCGTAATGATTTTGTCGCCGAATCACCGGAGCGGTTAGCGCAACAGCATATTCCACGGTCACCGCATACAACATACTCCACCCCATCTAGAACTACGTCCACAGAAGCCGCTTTTCTCACACCTCGTTTAAGGTCACAATCCCCTCATCTGCCATCATCTCGCACACGAAACGGATCAGCAGCGTCAGTGCGGCGGTCATGCTCAGTGGGACTCGATCGACAGCGGGTGAAACTGAGTGCGACGACGATGAAGAGCGATCGCAAGATGCTGCAGAAGACGAATTTGGTGATCGGGAAGACTGGCGGCCACTAAAGTATAAAATTAAATAATAGTGAAAAGCAAATTGAATTAGCGAGCTGAGGCAGAAGAGTCCAAAGCTGAAAGAGCGCTTACGCACGGTACCTGTTTTTCCGTCTTCCCATTTGCTCTGCACTTCGGTCGCGCGATCTCTCCGACGATCACCGACGGCAAACTTCCGCTATAAAATATAAACACAGCTTAATTAACCTTTGAGCCCGAAGCACATTCGTCACTTACCGACGGCTGTGACGGCGTTTCACCGAGGGCGACCGAGAGCGATCGAAGAGCTTAAATTTGATCAATAACCAAACAATATGTTAGACCACCGTGCCTCCTAAAGATCGAATACAACCGGAGACACTACACCAGCAGCACCCAAGCTGTAGAGGTCCGAGATGTCCAGCACCTCCTTTACCTTGGCTAGGTCCAGTCCATCCATCGGGCACGTGGCGAGGTCGTGCACCTGGGCGGCGTACAGGTAGGTGGCGGCGGCAAACGTCGTCTACTTGTACGCTCACTCCTCTGTGGACACGTTCGGGTCGTGCTCGCCTGAGAAGAGCTCTAAGAGAGGCGAAACTTGCTCACGAATACGTCGGGGGCGCTGTTGTCGCGGTTCAGCTGCTGCATGCGCGGCACGTTCTTGCAGGCCTCTGTAACAGCGTGGCACAAAAGATGCATCAGTGAATCATTCACTGCAGCCAGTGCTCGGAGCAATAACGTACCGAAATCGACTGCGAGCACGACTACGACGAGGGTTCCCTTGACCTTGCCGGCGTTTGAGTCCATCATGGCGCCCACGAGCTTCTCGCGGTCCTCGGTGGAGCGCAGCACGATGCCGACATAGGCCTGCGTGTTGAATCCGGTCGGGGCTCGCTACAAGCACTGGGAGCAGCGCTATCAGCGAGAGCAGTACGAGTCGTACGACGATGTAGGACGGAAGTGAAGTGCGGCGGGTAATCTGCTGGCTAAAATAATGTCTAAAATGAGGGTTGTTTATCGGTGAAAACGTATGGTATACCAAATCCAAGTATAGTTGAAAAGGCGCCCATTGTAAAAAGGCGAATCGGCAGCCCTTTGGCCTATTCCTAACGCCTAAACTCGTTGAGGCGCCTTTTGAAAAGGCGGTAAAGGCGGCCATTGCCACCACTGCGTAAAGGTGTCGTCGACTTTGCCCCATGCAAAGAACCCGGTCACGTCCATCGCTGCAAGAACCGAAGCACGTTTCCCCCGAGAGAACGGGGCGCTTACATTGACCGGGGTGTTGCGCAACGCCGACGCAGCACGGACCTGCGAAAACGACAAAGTATGCACAGTTAGAACTTTAAAATAAAAATGTAGACCTTGTTCTCCACATTCCATCCTTAGACGTTTCATCTACAAAAACGAGTTGGTCAGGCCCGGAGTAGTAGGGGCTAAGCCGAGAAATAAATTCTTGGCGCTCACGAGGGAGGCTCTCACGAGCTCTTTTTGTCAGTAGTTTGCGAGTCAACCCGAGGTCAAAACGCAGTGCACGACATATTGTCGCGTCGGACAAGCACAAACCGCTAGGGAAGTTAGCCAGAATGGCTTCACGGAGCTCATCAAAATAGAAACATGCATGATTTTCTACATAGAGACAAATGCACACACATGCTCGGGCCATTTGACCTATTCGCGATAGCCACCTACTTCTCTACGTTACCCGTCAGTAGAAACTTCTGGTATCATCGCGTCAGACTTCGTTCGGAAATTCCGAGTAGTGTAGCGACAACACTTGGCTGTATTTATGTTGCACGAGTGTAACAGATTAATCAAATGTTGCATACTAAGTATTCGTTTGACGATTACCCCGGGCGGGTATCGCTCTCCAGTTGCGGTTAGTATACTATAGCTGCAGAAGCGTCGCTCTTAACAGAAGATCGCCACTCATTTCTTTCAGTAACCAGGTAGTAATCAGATAGAAATATCTGATTTCAATCTAAACTGATACTGACATATTAGCAGAATGAGCCCAATTCATAATTAATTGTCTCGCTACATGTATTAGTTTTATACTAACGAACTGTCTTTAGGGTCTGCACGGCACCACAGCCACCACAAAAAGTTAGTCTTCATGGCGTAGCACCTCCACGGCGCGTACGCGTACCTTGATCTATGGGAAGCACCACCCCGCCCCGAGCGACGCTGGGCCCGGTTGTCTTAAGGCCCTGCACGGTACAAAAAAGTTAGTCTTCATGGCGGAGCACCTTCACCACCAGCGGCACGCACGCGTACCTTGATCTGTGGGCCCGAGTGACGCTGTGCTTGGTTGTCTTGGTCCCCTGCACGGCATCTCAGCCACCACAAAAGATTAGTATTCGCTGATGAGCACCACGGCGCCCGCGCGTGCGCACTCACCTTACTGATGTTCGCTCGACAAAGCAAATTCTAAAATGAGGGCTTTGCGCAGATGCGCCGTGGTCCGTTCATAAAAACTCGGTCCACTTCAACATGGCCAAATGTCTTTGAACAGTCGATACTTTTCGTCTCTGGTGGCTAATACTTTTGTGGTTTTAGGTGAGGCAACATACCCGGTGAAGAATACCGGTGAAAACTGGCCTTGTGTCACGTGTGTCATCTAGCGGTATTATCGGTAGAATACCGCAGATATCCGCTGTACTACGATTTGTGGTCTAAACGATAGTTCTTCGAACTACGAATAGGGTAGGGTGGTCGGAGCGACACAACCCCATGTATCCGACGAGCTTGCACACGTGCTTGTACCCAATGAGTTTGGCGGCGACGCAGCAATACAATGATGCTGTTTTAATATTAAGTTATATTAAAATGGAAAGCAAAAGCCTACTCACCCAAGTACAGATAGCTATAGCCAAGGAGGTCGTCCATGGTTGTTTGAGCCGGTCGGTTCTCTTCATCTTCTGCATATCAACACGCTACATGGTCCTTCCAGACCGGTAGAAGTCTCACAAAAGCGAGCCTCACCGCAAGTCGTGGTCCACAACACTGCAAAATGCACACTGGGCGATAGATCCTTGCTGTAAAAGGTCGTTCCTGATTAGCTGAAAGATCTCGCGCACGACCAGGCCTTGATCAAAGCCTTGAGCGAGCTACAGTTTACGGGACGCCAGCACAAGTTGATGCTGCTCCCCAAACGTAGACAAATTCTTCATCGAATAGTTATCCACGGACGAATCTGCTTAAGTGCGACAAACCACGGAAAGTTCCTCGATCAAGTGACCGCTCGTTGCAGAACTCTACCGGCTAAATATACTTCTGCGGAAGAGCACGGTGAGATTATGTGGTTCACATTGTTAGAAATGGTGACTCGGGTTGCAGGTCGAACTGCAAGTTGCAGTCGAGCTGCAGGTTGTAGGCGAGCTGCAAGTTGCCGGTGAGCTGCAAGTTGCAGCAGACGGGAAGCTGGAAGGTGATCTGCGCTTTGTTTGTGGCGGCTGCATCACCACCTGCATTTACTTTGTATTTGAGAGACTGGAGCTGGCGCAGGAGAGACCTAGGAGGCGTTGGGAGCAAGAGCTACGAAGGGCATGCGCTAAACGTTCAATCTCAATCACTTCTACTTTTACTTTCGAGCCCACAAGCGTCCTACTCCGTCCCGACACCTTCGTTCAGGTTATGAGCCCAAGTACCGACGTCGCCGACAAGGAGCGTGAGCTCGTCTCCCCGAGCAGTGAAATCGACCGCGGAAGGGTCAGTCACTCGGCGGGAGGAGAAGGCGAAGTCCAGGCGGTTGCGGCGGAGACACCGGACAAGTACGAGCTGATCGTGGACTTGCTCAAGGGACTTGCCGGCCGGATGGACAAGCTCGAAGCCTCGCAGGCATCGCTTGTCAAGGATAGGAGTGAGGCATTCGAAGATGCGCTCGAGGCGAGCGTATTTGGGTCATCACTGGGGCTGGGTGCCCAGCGTGGCGCGGGGAGGATGAGGCTTCAGTCACTCGAGCGAACGCCGCCTCGTGGCTACGTTCAACCCCCGGCTTACTTCGGGCATCGGCAGCAAGGTTACGGTATGGACGTGGAGCGTCAAGTCCCGAGCCCGAATGTACCCATGCCAGAAGTCCCCCCACCTGCAGTCACACCTCCGAACATGGCACCGGTACCACCGAATCATCGCCAGCAGGCCCACGGCCAACGCATTCCTGACGCTCGCCAACGAAAGCTAAACATCAGACCCTTTGACGGCAAGGAACTCTATCAAGGCCTTGGTAGCGGTTTCATGCAATGGGGGATCCGCTTCGTGCGCCAGATGCGCTACGCTGAGGCTGCGAGTGGTTTTGCATGGAGCGAGGACGTCAAGGTTGATTTGTTGGGTCATCATTTGTCTGGCGTCGCTGAAAGGTACTACAACCGCCAGGTGGAAGGTTGGTGGGCTGAAAGCCAACGGTCGAGCACGTCATGCAGCGGATGCTGGAGACGTTCAACGTGAGAATCACTCCAGAACAGAGCATGAAGCTGTTTACCACACCGAAGAGCGGCAAGCGCACGTGGACGGAGCACTACCTATATTTGGTGGCCGTCAGCGAAGCATGCGGCGGAGCTGATAACCTTGTCCTCGACAACATCGTTCGGTACGCGGCCCCCGATATGCGTGGTGTTATGCTCTCGAGGCTCAACCTGGCTCGGATGGACTACCTCAAGCAAGCAGAGGAGCTGGCACAGTTCGCGCAGTCTGCGGAGCGAGAGATGAACAACACCAGACACATGGGCAAGGACATGGCTGCGGCTGTCAGCGAGCCGAAGCCGAAGCCGAGGAAGTGCTACGTCTGCGGATCGGAGAAGCATCTCAAGGCGACATGCCCCGATCGGAACAATATCAGCGGCAAGCGAGGCGCAGACTACACACTAGCCGTGTTAGACACGGCGCTGGTGGTGGCAGACAACCGTGGCAGCAGAGACTATTGGATTCTTGACTCTGGTTCCAGCCGTCATCTCGTAAACGATGAGCGTCTGCTGGAAGACCCACGAGAATGCTCAAATGTATGTCTCGGAGCTGGTGGTGAAGAGCTGCTTATTGAAAAGCAGGGAAGTGTCCTTCTTCAAGTCGATGTTGGGGGACAAACGAAAATGGTCCGGCTTGAAGACGTGCAATTTGCACCCAAGTTGGCAAGGAACCTGATTTCGTACGGGTTACTGGAGACGAAGGGGTATGCATTGTCGTATCGTGGTGGTAGCCGGGTTCTCGCACGCCGCGATGGAAGAGACCCTGTCCTCGACGTGGACCGAAAGAACAACGTGCTTGTTGTCTGGGCAAGAGCAGTTCCGGCTGCCGTGCCCCCCGCAGCCGTGGTCATGAACGCGCTCGATGCTGAGGACAAGGAGGAGTCGACTGTGCAAGAGGGATCGCTCATGCATTTCCACACGAGGCTTGGCCATTTGGCGTTTGATACCATCGAGCACATGGCTCGCGAACCCGGGTCGGGAATCACGTTGACTGATAAGACACGAGAGCGCTGCTTGATGTGCGCTCAAGGGAAGCAGTCGAAGAATCCCCAGAGCAAGAAAGACACGGGGGCGAACGCACCAATTGATACCATCGGTGGCATCATTTGCTCCGATCTGAAAGGACCTGTTACGCCTCGAGACCGCTGTGGAAACCGATACTTGGTCAACTTCGTCGATCACCGCAGTAACTACTGCCGAGTCTTCCTGGCACGCACGAAAGACGCAGCAGCCGAAAAGTTCAAGCTGTTCCTGAATTTCTTCGAGAAGCGGTTCAACTACTGCATTCATGTGCTTCGCACGGATGGTGGTGGTGAATATCGCGTGCTGGACCCGTTTTGTGGCGACGCTGGTGTCCGCAGGCAGATCTCGGAAGCCAGCAACCAAGATCGCACAATCCTCAACATGGCGCGGTGCACGTTGTTCGAGTCTGGCCTGCCGCTCAAATTTTGGGGGGACGCTGTTCAATACGCTGCCTACGTGCTCAACAGGAGCCCAACCAGTGCAAACTTCGAGCGGCAGCCCCCACTTGCAGTTCTCACAGGTGAGACGCCGAGTCTTGGAGAGATTGTAGCATTCGGGTCACCGTGTACTGTGCGCCGGGACCCGCTGAAGAAAACGTTTGCGCAGCGCGCTCAGCCTGGGATCATCGTGGGAAAGTCGGATGAAACCAAAGGGTTCAGCGTTTACCTCCCCAACATCAAGAAAGTTGTCGTGACTCAGCATATTCAGAATATTACGACGCTGTCCGACAGCCAGAACACTCAGTGGCAGCGTGAGATGCTGGAGGCCAACAAGCCAAGTGACACTGCCGAAGCGAGCACCGGTGGCACCAAGACTCCCAGTCCGAAGAAGAAACGACGTTCGTCCAGATTGAAGCAGAAGCAGAAGGCTTCGGTCGATGCGGCACCTCGGGTGACGAGATCCGCCGCGGGACAAACCTTGAGAAATACACCCAACCAGGAGGAGCACGGTGTAGCCAATGCTATTCGCGAGGCCGACCCGCGGAATTATGGCGAAGCCATGAGAAGCAGCATGCGCGAGAAGTGGATCGACGCAATGAATGTAGAGATCGCAGCTCTGGAAGCCAACGATGTCTGGACAATTGAGCAACGCACGCCGAACGCACATGTACTCCACACAAAATGGGTGTTCAAGACCAAAATGACAGCGGATGGTGAAGTCGAGCGCTACAAAGCGCGTCTCGTTGCCTGTGGCAATGAACAATTCTTTGGTGTGGACTATACGATTACTTTTGCGGCGGTAATGGAGCTAGGGACCGTCAAGGTTGTGTTAGTTCTCGCACGACGCTGGAAGGTGCCTGCTAAGCACGGGGATATTCCTAATGCTTACGTTAAGGCTGCCACGGAGGACGAGCTGGAGATTTTCATCGAGATCCCACCCGGTATGGAGATTCCTGATAGCGTTTTGCCACTGTTCGGTGTGAAGCGCAAGAACAGGCTCATGCTGAGACTTGCGAAATCACTTTACGGACTCAAGCAAGCCGGCCGTCTCTGGAGTCAACTGCTCCACAACCATCTCCTGGCAGCAGGTTTCACTCAAGCAATCTCGGACATGTGCCTTTACTTCAAGCACGACGGCTCCGACATGGTTGTCGTTGGAGTGTATGTCGACGATCTTCTTGTGACCGCAACGCGTGAGGAGCTGGTGGACAAGTTTGTTGAGGACATGGCGGGTCTATCGATAAAAAAACCTCGGATATGTGAGACGATTTCTTGGGATGCGTGTCCACTATGATGAGCATCATGGGTACGAACTCGATCAAGAGGTAGCTATTGACGAACTGCTGCGCGAATTCGGCATGGAGAATGCGCACGGAGTGCGAACTCCGATTGGAGAAGAGTGCAACGACAAACCAGCACTTCAGGAGGAGCTACTACCCGCTGTGGACAAAAGTGGGGGACCTACGCTTCGGCGATTTCAATCTTTGGTCGGCAGCCTGCTGTGGCTTGCACGCTGTACCAGACCGGATATCGCTTTCGCAGTCCACAAAGCCACTCGTCAGACGCATCAACCTCGCTTGGCGGACTGGAAGCTCTGTAAGCGTGTGCTTCGCTACCTGAGTGGCTCAAAGAGCGTCAAACTGCGAATGAAAGGCTGCAATTCTGGCGCCGCACTGCGACTCGAAGGATTTAGTGATGCAGACTTCGCTGCGGACAAGACCGACCGCAAGAGTGTTACGGGAGGTGTTGTGCTACTGGACGGTATGCCAATTCTGTGGGTGTGCAAGAAGCAAGGCGATGTCGCACTTTCGACTATGGAAGCAGAATTTACGGCTGCATCGCACATTTGCCGTGAATTGCTTGGTTTCCGCCAGCTACTGCTGGAGATCCGTTTGCCGGTGCTGGAACCGATGCCGCTAATGGTTGACAACCAAGCAGCGATAAAGCAGCTTCGAAGTGAGTCGACGTCGGCCAGTGCAAAACACATTGACATTCGCATCAAGTTCGTGTACTCATACACCCACCAAGGAGTCATCGAACCTGTCTACGTGGAATCGCGACATCAGCTAGCTGATTTGCTGACGAAGACACTGCCGGCGCCGCGTCTCAGCGAACTCCGCGACTTACTGCATTTGAGCGATCCTAAGAAGTGCAGGTACGGCGATGCTGCCGAGGAGGAGTGTTAGAAATGGTGACTCGGGTTGCAGGTCGAACTGCAAGTTGCAGTCGAGCTGCAGGTTGTAGGCGAGCTGCAAGTTGCCGGCGAGCTGCAAGTTGCAGCAGACGGGAAGCTGGAAGGTGATCTGCGCTTTGTTTGTGGCGGCTGCATCACCACCTGCATTTACTTTGTATTTGAGAGACTGGAGCTGGCGCAGGAGAGACCTAGGAGGCGTAGGGAGCAAGAGCTACGAAGGGCATGCGCTAAACGTTCCATCTCAATCACATCTACTTTTACTTTCGAGCCCACAAGCGTCCTACTCCGTCCCGTCCATCGCTGCAAGAACCGAAGCACGTTTCCCCCGAGAGAACGGGGCGCTTACATTGACCGGGGTGTTGCGCAACGCCGACGCAGCACGGACCTGCGAAAACGACAAAGTATGCACAGTTAGAACTTTAAAATAAAAATGTAGACCTTGTTCTCCACATTCCATCCTTAGACGTTTCATCTACAAAAACGAGTTGGTCAGGCCCGGAGTAGTAGGGGCTAAGCCGAGAAATAAATTCTTGGCGCTCACGAGGGAGGCTCTCACGAGCTCTTTTTGTCAGTAGTTTGCGAGTCAACCCGAGGTCAAAACGCAGTGCACGACATATTGTCGCGTCGGACAAGCACAAACCGCTAGGGAAGTTAGCCAGAATGGCTTCACGGAGCTCATCAAAATAGAAACATGCATGATTTTCTACATAGAGACAAATGCACACACATGCTCGGGCCATTGGACCTATTCGCGATAGCCACCTTCTTCTCTACGTTACCCGTCAGTAGAAACTTCTGGTATCATCGCGTCAGACTTCGTTCGGAAATTCCGAGTAGTGTAGCGACAACACTTGGCTGTATTTATGTTGCACGAGTGTAACAGATTAATCAAATGTTGCATACTAAGTATTCGTTTGACGATTACCCCGGGCGGGTATCGCTCTCCAGTTGCGGTTAGTATACTATAGCTGCAGAAGCGTCGCTCTTAACAGAAGATCGCCACTCATTTCTTTCAGTAACCAGGTAGTAATCAGATAGAAATATCTGATTTCAATCTAAACTGATACTGACATATTAGCAGAATGAGCCCAATTCATAATTAATTGTCTCGCTACATGTATTAGTTTTATACTAACGAACTGTCTTTAGGGTCTGCACGGCACCACAGCCACCACAAAAAGTTAGTCTTCATGGCGTAGCACCTCCACGGCGCGTACGCGTACCTTGATCTATGGGAAGCACCACCCCGCCCCGAGCGACGCTGGGCCCGGTTGTCTTAAGGCCCTGCACGGTACAAAAAAGTTAGTCTTCATGGCGGAGCACCTTCACCACCAGCGGCACGCACGCGTACCTTGATCTGTGGGCCCGAGTGACGCTGTGCTTGGTTGTCTTGGTCCCCTGCACGGCATCTCAGCCACCACAAAAGATTAGTATTCGCTGATGAACACCACGGCGCCCGCGCGTGCGCACTCACCTTACTGATGTTCGCTCGACAAAGCAAATTCTAAAATGAGGGCTTTGCGCAGATGCGCCGTGGTCCGTTCATAAAAACTCGGTCCACTTCAACATGGCCAAATGTCTTTGAACAGTCGATACTTTTCGTCTCTGGTGGCTAATACTTTTGTGGTTTTAGGTGAGGCAACATACCCGGTGAAGAATACCGGTGAAAACTGGCCTTGTGTCACGTGTGTCATCTAGCGGTATTATCGGTAGAATACCGCAGATATCCACTGTACTACGATTTGTGGTCTAAACGATAGTTCTTCGAACTATGAATAGGGTAGGGTGGTCGGAGCGACACAACCCCATGTATCCGACGAGCTTGCACACGTGCTTGTACCCAATGAGTTTGGCTGCGACGCAGCAATACAATGATGCTGTTTTAATATTAAGTTATATTAAAATGGAAAGCAAAAGCCTACTCACCCAAGTACAGATAGCTATAGCCAAGGAGGTCGTCCATGGTTGTTTGAGCCGGTCGGTTCTCTTCATCTTCTGCATATCAACACGCTACATGGTCCTTCCGGACCGGTAGAAGTCTCACAAAAGCGAGCCTCACCGCAAGTCGTGGTCCACAACACTGCAAAATGCACACTGGGCGATAGATCCTTGCTGTAAAAGGTCGTTCCTGATTAGCTGAAAGATCTCGCGCACGACCAGGCCTTGATCAAAGCCTTGAGCGAGCTACAGTTTACGGGACGCCAGCACAAGTTGATGCTGCTCCCCAAACGTAGACAAATTCTTCATCGAATAGTTATCCACGGACGAATCTGCTTAAGTGCGACAAACCACGGAAAGTTCCTCGATCAAGTGACCGCTCGTTGCAGAACTCTACCGGCTAAATATACTTCTGCGGAAGAGCACGGTGAGATTATGTGGTTCACATTGTTAGAAATGGTGACTCGGGTTGCAGGTCGAACTGCAAGTTGCAGTCGAGCTGCAGGTTGTAGGCGAGCTGCAAGTTGCCGGTGAGCTGCAAGTTGCAGCAGACGGGAAGCTGGAAGGTGATCTGCGCTTTGTTTGTGGCGGCTGCATCACCACCTGCATTTACTTTGTATTTGAGAGGCTGGAGCTGGCGCAGGAGAGACCTAGGAGGCGTAGGGACCAAGAGCTACGAAGGGCATGCGCTAAACGTTCCATCTCAATCACTTCTACTTTTACTTTCGAGCCCACAAGCGTCCTACTCCGTCCCGACACCTTCGTTCAGGTTATGAGCCCAAGTACCGACGTCGCCGACAAGGAGCGTGAGCTCGTCTCCCCGAGTAGTGAAATCGACCGCGGAAGGGTCAGTCACTCGGCGGGAGGAGAAGACGAAGTCCAGGCGGTTGCGGCGGAGACACTGGACAAGTACGAGCTGATCGTGGACTTGCTCAAGGGACTTGCCGGCCGGATGGACAAGCTCGAAGCCTCGCAGGCATCGCTTGTCAAGCATAGGAGTGAGGCGTTCGAAGATGCGCTCGAGGCGAGCGTATTTGGGTCATCACTGGGGCTGGGTGCCCAGCGTGGCGCGGGGAGGATGAGGCTTCAGTCACTCGAGCGAACGCCGCCTCGTGGCTACGTTCAACCCCCGGCTTACTTCGGGCATCGGCAGCAAGGTTACGGTATGGACGTGGAGCGTCAAGTCCCGAGCCCGAATGTACCCATGCCAGAAGTCCCCCCACCTGCAGTCGCACCTCCGAACATGGCACCGGTACCACCGAATCATCGCCAGCAGGCCCACGGCCAACGCATTCCTGACGCTCGCCAACGAAAGCTAAACATCAGACCCTTTGACGGCAAGGAACTCTATCAAGGCCTTGGTAGCGGTTTCATGCAATGGGGGATCCGCTTCGTGCGCCAGATGCGCTACGCTGAGGCTGCGAGTGGTTTTGCATGGAGCGAGGACGTCAAGGTTGATTTGTTGGGTCATCATTTGTCTGGCGTCGCTGAAAGGTACTACAACCGCCAGGTGGAAGGTTGGTGGGCTGAAAGCCAACGGTCGAGCACGTCATGCAGCGGATGCTGGAGACGTTCAACGTGAGAATCACTCCAGAACAGAGCATGAAGCTGTTTACCACACCGAAGAGCGGCAAGCGCACGTGGACGGAGCACTACCTATATTTGGTGGCCGTCAGCGAAGCATGCGGCGGAGCTGATAACCTTGTCCTCGACAACATCGTTCGGTACGCGGCCCCCGATATGCGTGGTGTTATGCTCTCGAGGCTCAACCTGGCTCGGATGGACTACCTCAAGCAAGCAGAGGAGCTGGCACAGTTCGCGCAGTCTGCGGAGCGAGAGATGAACAACACCAGACACATGGGCAAGGACATGGCTGCGGCTGTCAGCGAGCCGAAGCCGAAGCCGAGGAAGTGCTACGTCTGCGGATCGGAGAAGCATCTCAAGGCGACATGCCCCGATCGGAACAATATCAGCGGCAAGCGAGGCGCAGACTACACACTAGCCGTGTTAGACACGGCGCTGGTGGTGGCAGACAACCGTGGCAGCAGAGACTATTGGATTCTTGACTCTGGTTCCAGCCGTCATCTCGTAAACGATGAGCGTCTGCTGGAAGACCCACGAGAATGCTCAAATGTATGTCTCGGAGCTGGTGGTGAAGAGCTGCTTATTGAAAAGCAGGGAAGTGTCCTTCTTCAAGTCGATGTTGGGGGACAAACGAAAATGGTCCGGCTTGAAGACGTGCAATTTGCACCCAAGTTGGCAAGGAACCTGATTTCGTACGGGTTACTGGAGACGAAGGGGTATGCATTGTCGTATCGTGGTGGTAGCCGGGTTCTCGCACGCCGCGATGGAAGAGACCCTGTCCTCGACGTGGACCGAAAGAACAACGTGCTTGTTGTCTGGGCAAGAGCAGTTCCGGCTGCCGTGCCCCCCGCAGCCGTGGTCATGAACGCGCTCGATGCTGAGGACAAGGAGGAGTCGACTGTGCAAGAGGGATCGCTCATGCATTTCCACACGAGGCTTGGCCATTTGGCGTTTGATACCATCGAGCACATGGCTCGCGAACCCGGGTCGGGAATCACGTTGACTGATAAGACACGAGAGCGCTGCTTGATGTGCGCTCAAGGGAAGCAGTCGAAGAATCCCCAGAGCAAGAAAGACACGGGGGCGAACGCACCAATTGATACCATCGGTGGCATCATTTGCTCCGATCTGAAAGGACCTGTTACGCCTCGAGACCGCTGTGGAAACCGATACTTGGTCAACTTCGTCGATCACCGCAGTAACTACTGCCGAGTCTTCCTGGCACGCACGAAAGACGCAGCAGCCGAAAAGTTCAAGCTGTTCCTGAATTTCTTCGAGAAGCGGTTCAACTACTGCATTCATGTGCTTCGCACGGATGGTGGTGGTTAATATCGCGTGCTGGACCCGTTTTGTGGCGACGCTGGTGTCCGCAGGCAGATCTCGGAAGCCAGCAACCAAGATCGCACAATCCTCAACATGGCGCGGTGCACGTTGTTCGAGTCTGGCCTGCCGCTCAAATTTTGGGGGGACGCTGTTCAATACGCTGCCTACGTGCTCAACAGGAGCCCAACCAGTGCAAACTTCGAGCGGCAGCCCCCACTTGCAGTTCTCACAGGTGAGACGCCGAGTCTTGGAGAGATTGTAGCATTCGGGTCACCGTGTACTGTGCGCCGGGACCCGCTGAAGAAAACGTTTGCGCAGCGCGCTCAGCCTGGGATCATCGTGGGAAAGTCGGATGAAACCAAAGGGTTCAGCGTTTACCTCCCCAACATCAAGAAAGTTGTCGTGACTCAGCATATTCAGAATATTACGACGCTGTCCGACAGCCAGAACACTCAGTGGCAGCGTGAGATGCTGGAGGCCAACAAGCCAAGTGACACTGCCGAAGCGAGCACCGGTGGCACCAAGACTCCCAGTCCGAAGAAGAAACGACGTTCGTCCAGATTGAAGCAGAAGCAGAAGGCTTCGGTCGATGCGGCACCTCGGGTGACGAGATCCGCCGCGGGACAAACCTTGAGAAATACACCCAACCAGGAGGAGCACGGTGTAGCCAATGCTATTCGCGAGGCCGACCCGCGGAATTATGGCGAAGCCATGAGAAGCAGCATGCGCGAGAAGTGGATCGACGCAATGAATGTAGAGATCGCAGCTCTGGAAGCCAACGATGTCTGGACAATTGAGCAACGCACGCCGAACGCACATGTACTCCACACAAAATGGGTGTTCAAGACCAAAATGACAGCGGATGGTGAAGTCGAGCGCTACAAAGCGCGTCTCGTTGCCTGTGGCAATGAACAATTCTTTGGTGTGGACTATACGATTACTTTTGCGGCGGTAATGGAGCTAGGGACCGTCAAGGTTGTGTTAGTTCTCGCACGACGCTGGAAGGTGCCTGCTAAGCACGGGGATATTCCTAATGCTTACGTTAAGGCTGCCACGGAGGACGAGCTGGAGATTTTCATCGAGATCCCACCCGGTATGGAGATTCCTGATAGCGTTTTGCCACTGTTCGGTGTGAAGCGCAAGAACAAGCTCATGCTGAGACTTGCGAAATCACTTTACGGACTCAAGCAAGCCGGCCGTCTCTGGAGTCAACTGCTCCACAACCATCTCCTGGCAGCAGGTTTCACTCAAGCAATCTCGGACATGTGCCTTTACTTCAAGCACGACGGCTCCGACATGGTTGTCGTTGGAGTGTATGTCGACGATCTTCTTGTGACCGCAACGCGTGAGGAGCTGGTGGACAAGTTTGTTGAGGACATGGCGGGTCTATCGATAAAAAAACCTCGGATATGTGAGACGATTTCTTGGGATGCGTGTCCACTATGATGAGCATCATGGGTACGAACTCGATCAAGAGGTAGCTATTGACGAACTGCTGCGCGAATTCGGCATGGAGAATGCGCACGGAGTGCGAACTCCGATTGGAGAAGAGTGCAACGACAAACCAGCACTTCAGGAGGAGCTACTACCCGCTGTGGACAAAAGTGGGGGACCTACGCTTCGGCGATTTCAATCTTTGGTCGGCAGCCTGCTGTGGCTTGCACGCTGTACCAGACCGGATATCGCTTTCGCAGTCCACAAAGCCACTCGTCAGACGCATCAACCTCGCTTGGCGGACTGGAAGCTCTGTAAGCGTGTGCTTCGCTACCTGAGTGGCTCAAAGAGCGTCAAACTGCGAATGAAAGGCTGCAATTCTGGCGCCGCACTGCGACTCGAAGGATTTAGTGATGCAGACTTCGCTGCGGACAAGACCGACCGCAAGAGTGTTACGGGAGGTGTTGTGCTACTGGACGGTATGCCAATTCTGTGGGTGTGCAAGAAGCAAGGCGGTGTCGCACTTTCGACTATGGAAGCAGAATTTACGGCTGCATCGCACATTTGCCGTGAATTGCTTGGTTTCCGCCAGCTACTGCTGGAGATCCGTTTGCCGGTGCTGGAACCGATGCCGCTAATGGTTGACAACCAAGCAGCGATAAAGCAGCTTCGAAGTGAGTCGACGTCGGCCAGTGCAAAACACATTGACATTCGCATCAAGTTCGTGTACTCATACACCCACCAAGGAGTCATCGAACCTGTCTACGTGGAATCGCGACATCAGCTAGCTGATTTGCTGACGAAGACACTGCCGGCGCCGCGTCTCAGCGAACTCCGCGACTTACTGCATTTGAGCGATCCTAAGAAGTGCAGGTACGGCGATGCTGCCGAGGAGGAGTGTTAGAAATGGTGACTCGGGTTGCAGGTCGAACTGCAAGTTGCAGTCGAGCTGCAGGTTGTAGGCGAGCTGCAAGTTGCCGGCGAGCTGCAAGTTGCAGCAGACGGGAAGCTGGAAGGTGATCTGCGCTTTGTTTGTGGCGGCTGCATCACCACCTGCATTTACTTTGTATTTGAGAGACTGGAGCTGGCGCAGGAGAGACCTAGGAGGCGTAGGGAGCAAGAGCTACGAAGGGCATGCGCTAAACGTTCCATCTCAATCACATCTACTTTTACTTTCGAGCCCACAAGCGTCCTACTCCGTCCCGTCCATCGCTGCAAGAACCGAAGCACGTTTCCCCCGAGAGAACGGGGCGCTTACATTGACCGGGGTGTTGCGCAACGCCGACGCAGCACGGACCTGCGAAAACGACAAAGTATGCACAGTTAGAACTTTAAAATAAAAATGTAGACCTTGTTCTCCACATTCCATCCTTAGACGTTTCATCTACAAAAACGAGTTGGTCAGGCCCGGAGTAGTAGGGGCTAAGCCGAGAAATAAATTCTTGGCGCTCACGAGGGAGGCTCTCACGAGCTCTTTTTGTCAGTAGTTTGCGAGTCAACCCGAGGTCAAAACGCAGTGCACGACATATTGTCGCGTCGGACAAGCACAAACCGCTAGGGAAGTTAGCCAGAATGGCTTCACGGAGCTCATCAAAATAGAAACATGCATGATTTTCTACATAGAGACAAATGCACACACATGCTCGGGCCATTGGACCTATTCGCGATAGCCACCTTCTTCTCTACGTTACCCGTCAGTAGAAACTTCTGGTATCATCGCGTCAGACTTCGTTCGGAAATTCCGAGTAGTGTAGCGACAACACTTGGCTGTATTTATGTTGCACGAGTGTAACAGATTAATCAAATGTTGCATACTAAGTATTCGTTTGACGATTACCCCGGGCGGGTATCGCTCTCCAGTTGCGGTTAGTATACTATAGCTGCAGAAGCGTCGCTCTTAACAGAAGATCGCCACTCATTTCTTTCAGTAACCAGGTAGTAATCAGATAGAAATATCTGATTTCAATCTAAACTGATACTGACATATTAGCAGAATGAGCCCAATTCATAATTAATTGTCTCGCTACATGTATTAGTTTTATACTAACGAACTGTCTTTAGGGTCTGCACGGCACCACAGCCACCACAAAAAGTTAGTCTTCATGGCGTAGCACCTCCACGGCGCGTACGCGTACCTTGATCTATGGGAAGCACCACCCCGCCCCGAGCGACGCTGGGCCCGGTTGTCTTAAGGCCCTGCACGGTACAAAAAAGTTAGTCTTCATGGCGGAGCACCTTCACCACCAGCGGCACGCACGCGTACCTTGATCTGTGGGCCCGAGTGACGCTGTGCTTGGTTGTCTTGGTCCCCTGCACGGCATCTCAGCCACCACAAAAGATTAGTATTCGCTGATGAACACCACGGCGCCCGCGCGTGCGCACTCACCTTACTGATGTTCGCTCGACAAAGCAAATTCTAAAATGAGGGCTTTGCGCAGATGCGCCGTGGTCCGTTCATAAAAACTCGGTCCACTTCAACATGGCCAAATGTCTTTGAACAGTCGATACTTTTCGTCTCTGGTGGCTAATACTTTTGTGGTTTTAGGTGAGGCAACATACCCGGTGAAGAATACCGGTGAAAACTGGCCTTGTGTCACGTGTGTCATCTAGCGGTATTATCGGTAGAATACCGCAGATATCCACTGTACTACGATTTGTGGTCTAAACGATAGTTCTTCGAACTATGAATAGGGTAGGGTGGTCGGAGCGACACAACCCCATGTATCCGACGAGCTTGCACACGTGCTTGTACCCAATGAGTTTGGCTGCGACGCAGCAATACAATGATGCTGTTTTAATATTAAGTTATATTAAAATGGAAAGCAAAAGCCTACTCACCCAAGTACAGATAGCTATAGCCAAGGAGGTCGTCCATGGTTGTTTGAGCCGGTCGGTTCTCTTCATCTTCTGCATATCAACACGCTACATGGTCCTTCCGGACCGGTAGAAGTCTCACAAAAGCGAGCCTCACCGCAAGTCGTGGTCCACAACACTGCAAAATGCACACTGGGCGATAGATCCTTGCTGTAAAAGGTCGTTCCTGATTAGCTGAAAGATCTCGCGCACGACCAGGCCTTGATCAAAGCCTTGAGCGAGCTACAGTTTACGGGACGCCAGCACAAGTTGATGCTGCTCCCCAAACGTAGACAAATTCTTCATCGAATAGTTATCCACGGACGAATCTGCTTAAGTGCGACAAACCACGGAAAGTTCCTCGATCAAGTGACCGCTCGTTGCAGAACTCTACCGGCTAAATATACTTCTGCGGAAGAGCACGGTGAGATTATGTGGTTCACATTGTTAGAAATGGTGACTCGGGTTGCAGGTCGAACTGCAAGTTGCAGTCGAGCTGCAGGTTGTAGGCGAGCTGCAAGTTGCCGGTGAGCTGCAAGTTGCAGCAGACGGGAAGCTGGAAGGTGATCTGCGCTTTGTTTGTGGCGGCTGCATCATCACTTGCATTTACTTTGTATTTGAGAGGCTGGAGCTGGCGCAGGAGAGACCTAGGAGGCGTAGGGACCAAGAGCTACGAAGGGCATGCGCTAAACGTTCCATCTCAATCACTTCTACTTTTACTTTCGAGCCCACAAGCGTCCTACTCCGTCCCGACACCTTCGTTCAGGTTATGAGCCCAAGTACCGACGTCGCCGACAAGGAGCGTGAGCTCGTCTCCCCGAGTAGTGAAATCGACCGCGGAAGGGTCAGTCACTCGGCGGGAGGAGAAGACGAAGTCCAGGCGGTTGCGGCGGAGACACTGGACAAGTACGAGCTGATCGTGGACTTGCTCAAGGGACTTGCCGGCCGGATGGACAAGCTCGAAGCCTCGCAGGCATCGCTTGTCAAGCATAGGAGTGAGGCGTTCGAAGATGCGCTCGAGGCGAGCGTATTTGGGTCATCACTGGGGCTGGGTGCCCAGCGTGGCGCGGGGAGGATGAGGCTTCAGTCACTCGAGCGAACGCCGCCTCGTGGCTACGTTCAACCCCCGGCTTACTTCGGGCATCGGCAGCCAGGTTACGGTATGGACGTGGAGCGTCAAGTCCCGAGCCCGAATGTACCCATGCCAGAAGTCCCCCCACCTGCAGTCGCACCTCCGAACATGGCACCGGTACCACCGAATCATCGCCAGCAGGCCCACGGCCAACGCATTCCTGACGCTCGCCAACGAAAGCTAAACATCAGACCCTTTGACGGCAAGGAACTCTATCAAGGCCTTGGTAGCGGTTTCATGCAATGGGGGATCCGCTTCGTGCGCCAGATGCGCTACGCTGAGGCTGCGAGTGGTTTTGCATGGAGCGAGGACGTCAAGGTTGATTTGTTGGGTCATCATTTGTCTGGCGTCGCTGAAAGGTACTACAACCGCCAGGTGGAAGGTTGGTGGGCTGAAAGCCAACGGTCGAGCACGTCATGCAGCGGATGCTGGAGACGTTCAACGTGAGAATCACTCCAGAACAGAGCATGAAGCTGTTTACCACACCGAAGAGCGGCAAGCGCACGTGGACGGAGCACTACCTATATTTGGTGGCCGTCAGCGAAGCATGCGGCGGAGCTGATAACCTTGTCCTCGACAACATCGTTCGGTACGCGGCCCCCGATATGCGTGGTGTTATGCTCTCGAGGCTCAACCTGGCTCGGATGGACTACCTCAAGCAAGCAGAGGAGCTGGCACAGTTCGCGCAGTCTGCGGAGCGAGAGATGAACAACACCAGACACATGGGCAAGGACATGGCTGCGGCTGTCAGCGAGCCGAAGCCGAAGCCGAGGAAGTGCTACGTCTGCGGATCGGAGAAGCATCTCAAGGCGACATGCCCCGATCGGAACAATATCAGCGGCAAGCGAGGCGCAGACTACACACTAGCCGTGTTAGACACGGCGCTGGTGGTGGCAGACAACCGTGGCAGCAGAGACTATTGGATTCTTGACTCTGGTTCCAGCCGTCATCTCGTAAACGATGAGCGTCTGCTGGAAGACCCACGAGAATGCTCAAATGTATGTCTCGGAGCTGGTGGTGAAGAGCTGCTTATTGAAAAGCAGGGAAGTGTCCTTCTTCAAGTCGATGTTGGGGGACAAACGAAAATGGTCCGGCTTGAAGACGTGCAATTTGCACCCAAGTTGGCAAGGAACCTGATTTCGTACGGGTTACTGGAGACGAAGGGGTATGCATTGTCGTATCGTGGTGGTAGCCGGGTTCTCGCACGCCGCGATGGAAGAGACCCTGTCCTCGACGTGGACCGAAAGAACAACGTGCTTGTTGTCTGGGCAAGAGCAGTTCCGGCTGCCGTGCCCCCCGCAGCCGTGGTCATGAACGCGCTCGATGCTGAGGACAAGGAGGAGTCGACTGTGCAAGAGGGATCGCTCATGCATTTCCACACGAGGCTTGGCCATTTGGCGTTTGATACCATCGAGCACATGGCTCGCGAACCCGGGTCGGGAATCACGTTGACTGATAAGACACGAGAGCGCTGCTTGACGTGCGCTCAAGGGAAGCAGTCGAAGAATCCCCAGAGCAAGAAAGACACGGGGGCGAACGCACCAATTGATACCATCGGTGGCGTCATTTGCTCCGATCTGAAAGGACCTGTTACGCCTCGAGACCGCTGTGGAAACCGATACTTGGTCAACTTCGTCGATCACCGCAGTGACTACTGCCGAGTCTTCCTGGCACGCACGAAAGACGCAGCAGCCGAAAAGTTCAAGCTGTTCCTGAATTTCTTCGAGAAGCGGTTCAACTACTGCATTCATGTGCTTCGCACGGATGGTGGTGGTGAATATCGCGTGCTGGACCCGTTTTGTGGCGACGCTGGTGTCCGCAGGCAGATCTCGGAAGCCAGCAACCAAGCGAGTAATGGCAAGGCCGAGCGCATGCATCGCACAATCCTCAACATGGCGCGGTGCACGTTGTTCGAGTCTGGCCTGCCGCTCAAATTTTGGGGGGACGCTGTTCAATACGCTGCCTACGTGCTCAACAGGAGCCCAACCAGTGCAAACTTCGAGCGGCAGCCCCCACTTGCAGTTCTCACAGGTGAGACGCCGAGTCTTGGAGAGATTGTAGCATTCGGGTCACCGTGTACTGTGCGCCGGGACCCGCTGAAGAAAACGTTTGCGCAGCGCGCTCAGCCTGGGATCATCGTGGGAAAGTCGGATGAAACCAAAGGGTTCAGCGTTTACCTCCCCAACATCAAGAAAGTTGTCGTGACTCAGCATATTCAGAATATTACGACGCTGTCCGACAGCCAGAACACTCAGTGGCAGCGTGAGATGCTGGAGGCCAACAAGCCAAGTGACACTGCCGAAGCGAGCACCGGTGGCACCAAGACTCCCAGTCCGAAGAAGAAACGACGTTCGTCCAGATTGAAGCAGAAGCAGAAGGCTTCGGTCGATGCGGCACCTCGGGTGACGAGATCCGCCGCGGGACAAACCTTGGGAAATACACCCAACCAGGAGGAGCACGGTGTAGCCAATGCTATTCGCGAGGCCGACCCGCGGAATTATGGCGAAGCCATGAGAAGCAGCATGCGCGAGAAGTGGATCGACGCAATGAATGTAGAGATCGCAGCTCTGGAAGCCAACGATGTCTGGACAATTGAGCAACGCACGCCGAACGCACATGTACTCCACACAAAATGGGTGTTCAAGACCAAAATGACAGCGGATGGTGAAGTCGAGCGCTACAAAGCGCGTCTCGTTGCCTGTGGCAATGAACAATTCTTTGGTGTGGACTATACGATTACTTTTGCGGCGGTAATGGAGCTAGGGACCGCCAAGGTTGTGTTAGTTCTCGCACGACGCTGGAAGGTGCCTGCTAAGCACGGGGATATTCCTAATGCTTACGTTAAGGCTGCCACGGAGGACGAGCTGGAGATTTTCATCGAGATCCCACCCGGTATGGAGATTCCTGATAGCGTTTTGCCACTGTTCGGTGTGAAGCGCAAGAACAAGCTCATGCTGAGACTTGCGAAATCACTTTACGGACTCAAGCAAGCCGGCCGTCTCTGGAGTCAACTGCTCCACAACCATCTCCTGGCAGCAGGTTTCACTCAAGCAATCTCGGACATGTGCCTTTACTTCAAGCACGACGGCTCCGACATGGTTGTCGTTGGAGTGTATGTCGACGATCTTCTTGTGACCGCAACGCGTGAGGAGCTGGTGGACAAGTTTGTTGAGGACATGGCGGGTCTATCGATAAAAAACCTCGGATATGTGAGCCGATTTCTTGGGATGCGTGTCCACTATGATGAGCATCATTGGTACGAACTCGATCAAGAGGTAGCTATTGACGAACTGCTGCGCGAATTCGGCATGGAGAATGCGCACGGAGTGCGAACTCCGATTGGAGAAGAGTGCAACGACAAACCAGCACTTCAGGAGGAGCTACTACCCGCTGTGGACAAAAGTGGGGGACCTACGCTTCGGCGATTTCAATCTTTGGTCGGCAGCCTGCTGTGGCTTGCACGCTGTACCAGACCGGATATCGCTTTCGCAGTCCACAAAGCCACTCGTCAGACGCATCAACCTCGCTTGGCGGACTGGAAGCTCTGTAAGCGTGTGCTTCGCTACCTGAGTGGCTCAAAGAGCGTCAAACTGCGAATGAAAGGCTGCAATTCTGGCGCCGCACTGCGACTCGAAGGATTTAGTGATGCAGACTTCGCTGCGGACAAGACCGACCGCAAGAGTGTTACGGGAGGTGTTGTGCTACTGGACGGTATGCCAATTCTGTGGGTGTGCAAGAAGCAAGGCGGTGTCGCACTTTCGACTATGGAAGCAGAATTTACGGCTGCATCGCACATTTGCCGTGAATTGCTTGGTTTCTGCCAGCTACTGCTGGAGATCCGTTTGCCGGTGCTGGAACCGATGCCGCTAATGGTTGACAACCAAGCAGCGATAAAGCAGCTTCGAAGTGAGTCGACGTCGGCCAGTGCAAAACGCATTGACATTCGCATCAAGTTCGTGTACTCATACACCCACCAAGGAGTCATCGAACCTGTCTACGTGGAATCGCGACATCAGCCAGCTGATTTGCTGACGAAGACACTGCCGGCGCCGCGTCTCAGCGAACTCCGCGACTTATTGTATTTGAGCGATCCTAAGAAGTGCAGGTACGGCGATGCTGCCGAGGAGGAGTGTTAGAAATGGTGACTCGGGTTGCAGGTCGAACTGCAAGTTGCAGTCGAGCTGCAGGTTGTAGGCGAGCTGCAAGTTGCCGGCGAGCTGCAAGTTGCAGCAGACGGGAAGCTGGAAGGTGATCTGCGCTTTGTTTGTGGCGGCTGCATCGCCACCTGCATTTACTTTGTATTTGAGAGACTGGAGCTGGCGCAGGAGAGACCTAGGAGGCGTAGGGAGCAAGAGCTACGAAGGGCATGCGCTAAACGTTCCATCTCAATCACTTCTACTTTTACTTTCGAGCCCACAAGCGTCCTACTCCGTCCCGACCCCTTCGTTCACACATCGCCGTGAAGGGTCGCCCACGAGCTCAATTAAGTGTCGCTCTTATAGGTCATACCCCACGAAAGAAGACGCGCCAGCCAATCAGAGGCCAAATCCATATTTAGCTTTTTTTGTTGGGATCACGTGACTCCCGTCCTCTTAGTTTTCGTATGTCGAGTGGTGCCGACACGATTGGGGAGAGCTCAGTCTCGAATCTATCGCCGCACCCACCACCGCGCATCCTCCTGTGCCCAGGTTCGTTGGCTTTTATCGGGTCGTCGGAAGCGTAGTGGTTGTGAATACTTCCACTCGCGGACGATGTCCCGTACTGCCAGCGCTCCGGGGAGGAAGGGGTTGGCGCGGCGTGATGAGGGCCCATCGTTGATGGAGCGGCTGCAGGCGCGCGTTGCTGCTGCTGCTGAGGTGCGCCCCGTTGCAAGCCCCACAGGTTCGCGCGGTGGGCGTCGGGCTGCGTATCGTGTTGTGCGTCGGGCTGCGCGTCGGGGTGATCGACAGGCGACTCGTCAGGTTGCCGCTGGTGCTTGTGGTGCTGCGTCTCCTCCGTCGGGCGCTGTGTCAACGCGTGCTGCTACCCCGCGTGCTGCTTCCCCGCGTACTGCGTCTCCATCGGGCGCTGAGGGTTCACCAGCTTTGTCGGTGTACTCTTCGCCAAGGCCTCAAGCCGCTTAAGATTCGCCAGCAGAGTCGGGGTATTCTGACTCTCCGCGTGCTGCCAGTGTTGGCGCTGCGTCGCCGGGTGCTGCTTCCCCGCGTGCTGAGTCTCCGTTGGGCGCTGCGTCGTCGGGTGCTGCTTCCCCGACAGGGCTGTTGTCTTCCTTGGCTTCTGCAGCAGCATCTCCCTCAGCTGTGTCTCCGTCGGCTGCGTCGGGTGGGGGTTCGTCTCCAAGTGCAAGCGCTGCGTCTCCATCGGCGTCTTCTGGGGTTTCAGTTGCTGCTGCTGCTGTTGCGGTATCGAACTCTGTAGCTTCTGATGCTCCGTCTGGTGGGTCATCACCGGCGTCGAGCACAGCATCTTCGAGGTCTCGCATGTCGAAGAATCAGCTAGTCAACGGTGGTTACAACGTGAAGGCGTCGACAGCACTTCCGCCTATGCCGGAGTACCACCCGACTCACTGGAAGAACCACGTCGACCTGAACGAGCGGTACGAGCCGGAACACAAGTTTCAGGTCGTGCGGCTCCTCGATCGACGCGGCAAGCCTCCCCAAGCTCGCGTACCTGACCGAGTGGAAGGTTCGTCCGCGGCAGTTCACCTGGGTCTGGGAGGAAGACCTGGGTGAAGACTGTCACGCGATGATGGACCAGGTCGACGAGTGGAAGACCTACGGAGCCGGCGGGGGCACCCAGAACGTCGCGCAGTTCCTTGGGAAGCGCAAGTCAGGTGCGACGGCGTCTGCGTCCGGCCGGTGCTTCCTCAAGGCTTTTTCAGTCGGCGCTGCACTTCGCGGGGCTCGGTGGAGTCGTGACTGCTGTGCTGTGGGATTCCTACGCGCGCGCGTCACAGAAGGAATTCATCGGGGGGGGGGGGGGTCAAGAGGGGGGAGCAGGTGGAGTTCTACCGCTTCACTTGCTCCCAAGGCCTCATGCTCGACTTCATCCCCGCGACCAAGAACGTGCTCACCACGGCCATCATCTCGGTCGGCAAGCTCGTCGACTTCGTTGCGACGCTCGAGCCTGGCGTCTTTGTCGCCCACGCCGGTCAATACCTCGATGAGCTTTGCTTTGTTCTCGTGGTGGGCGACAATGGCCGGGGTCAAGTCGCGGAGGAATTCGACGAGGTCAAGTCCCCACCGTGCGCGTTGGAGTCGCTCTCCAATTTGGAGTGGATTGAGCGTGTCTACTCCATTCGACGCATTCGTGCAACCAGTGTTCCTTTCAAGGGTCGTGTGATGAAGCGTTTGAAGTTGAATTGAACTGACTTCTCATATGTTGGTCTTCTTATGCTTGCATGGTTCAAGATTTGCCCATGACACCTGTTGCAGTTGAAGCAACGGCAGCTGTTGCACCTATAGACACCACTTGAAGCAACGCACCAGATGCAGCGACCGGTCGTATCTTACCGAAGATACGCTGAAAAAAAAACGTAGACGAGTTGCTCCACACTCTGCAGCACGTAAAGGTGTCGTCGACTTTGCCCCATGCAAAGAACCCGGTCACGTCCATCGCTGCAAGAACCGAAGTACGTTTCCCCCGAGAGAACGGGGCGCTTACATTGACCGGGGTGTTGCGCGACGCCGACGCAGCACGGACCTACGAAAACGACAAAGTATGCACAGTTAGAACTTTAAAATAAAAATGTAGACCTTGTTCACCACATTCCATCCTTAGACGTGTCATCTACAAAAACGAGTTGGTCGGGCCCGGAGTAGTAGGGGCTTAGCCGAGAAATAAATTCTTGGCGCTCACGAGGGAGGCTCTCACGAGCTCTTTTTGTCAGTAGTTTGCGAGTCAACCCGAGGTCAAAACGCAGTGCACGACATATTGTCGCGTCGGACAAGCACAAACCGCTAGGGAAGTTAGCCAGAATGGCTTCACGGAGCTCATCAAAATAGAAACATGCATGATTTTCTACATAGAGACAAATGCACACACATGCTCGGGCTATTGGACCTATTCGCGATGGCCACCTTCTTCTCTACGTTACCCGTCAGTAGAAACTTCTGGTATCATCGCGTCAGACTTCGTTCCGAAATTCCGAGTAGTGTAGCGACAACACTTGGCTGTATGTCGTAGGCATAAATGAGAACAATGCCTCGATCAAGCGAAAAAGTCATTATTTCCACACTGGAGCACGTGAAGTGCACAAATTCATCGAGCGCTTGGTTGTACCGGTATTGTTGATGTGCACCTTGCAAAATTTATCCATTTATGTTGCACGAGTGTAACAGATTAATCAAATGTTGCATACTAAGTATTCGTTTGACGATTACCCCGGGCGGGTATCGCTCTTTAGTTGCGGTTAGTATACTATAGCTGCAGAAGCGTCGCTCTTAACAGAAGATCGCCACTCATTTCTTTCAGTAACCAGGTAGTAATCAGATAGAAATATCTGATTTCAATCTAAACTGATACTGACATATTAGCAGAATGACCCAATTCATAATTAATTGTCTCGCTACATGTATTAATTTTATACTAACGAACTGTCTTTAGGGTCTGCACGGCACCACAGCCACCACAAAAAGTTAGTCTTCATGGCGTAGCACCTCCACGGCGCGTACGCGTACCTTGATCTATGGGAAGCACCACCCCGCCCCGAGCGACGCTGGGCCCGGTTGCCTTAAGGCCCTGCACGGTACAAAAAAAGTTAGTCTTCATGGCGGAGCACCTCCACCACCAGCGGCACGTACGCGTACATTGAACTGTGGGAAGCACTACCCCGCCCCGAGCGACGCTGGGCCCATTTGCCTTAAGACCCTGCACGTACAAAAAAAGTTAGTCTTCATGGCGGAGCATCTCCACCACCAGCGGCACGCACGCGTACCTTGATCTGTGGGCCCGAGTGACGCTGTGCTTGGTTGTCTTAGGCCCCTGCACGGCATCTCAGCCACCACTGTGACGCTGTGCTTGGTTGTCTTGGGCCCCTGCACGGCATCTCAGCCACCACAAAAGATTAGTATTCGCTGATGAGCACCACGGCGCCCGCGCGTGCGCACTCACCTTACTGATGTTCGCTCGACAAAGCAAATTCTAAAATGAGGGCTTTGCGCAGATGCGCCGTGGTCCGTTCATAAAAACTCGGTCCACTTCAACATGGCCAAATGTCTTTGAACAGTCGATACTTTTCGTCTCTGGTGACTAATACTTTTGTGGTTTTAGGTGAGGCGACATACCCGGTGAAGAATACCGGTGAAAACTGGCCTTGTGTCACGTGTGTCATCTAGCGGTATTATCGGTAGAATACCGCAGATATCCACTGTACTACGATTTGTGGTCTAAACGATAGTTCTTCGAACTACGAATAGGGTAGGGTGGTCGGAGCGACACAACCCCATGTATCCGACGAGCTTGCACACGTGCTTGTACCCAATGAGTTTGGCGGCGACGCAGCAATACAATGATGCTGTTTTAATATTAAGTTATATTAAAATGGAAAGCAAAAGCCTACTCACCCAAGTACAGATAGCTATAGCCAAGGAGGTCGTCCATGGTTGTTTGAGCCGGTCGGTTCTCTTCATCTTCTGCATATCAACACGCTACATGGTCCTTCCGGACCGGTAGAAGTCTCACAAAAGCGAGCCTCACCGCAAGTCGTGGTCCACAACACTGCAAAATGCACACTGGGCGATAGATCCTTGCTGTAAAAGGTCGTTCCTGATTAGCTGAAAGATCTCGCGCACGACCAGGCCTTGATCAAAGCCTTGAGCGAGCTACAGTTTACGGGACGCCAGCCCAAGTTGAAGCTGCTCCCCAAACGTAGACAAATTCTTCATCGAATAGTTATCCACGGACGAATCTGCTTAAGTGCGACAAACCACGGAAAGTTCCTCGATCAAGTGACCGCTCGTTGCAGAACTCTACCGGCTAAATATACTTCTGCGGAAGAGCACGGTGAGATTATGTGGTTCACATCGCCGTGAAGGGTCGCCCACGAGCTCAATTAAGTGTCGCTCTTATAGGTCATACCCCACGAAAGAAGACGCGCCAGCCAATCAGAGGCCAAATCCATATTTAGCTTTTTTTGTTGGGATCACGTGACTCCCGTCCTCTTAGTTTTCGTATGTCGAGTGGTGCCGACACGATTGGGGAGAGCTCAGTCTCGAATCTATCGCCGCACCCACCACCGCGCATCCTCCTGTGCCCAGGTTCGTTGGCTTTTATCGGGTCGTCGGAAGCGTAGTGGTTGTGAATACTTCCACTCGCGGACGATGTCCCGTACTGCCAGCGCTCCGGGGAGGAAGGGCTCACGACATACGAAAACTCCTTCAGAAGACCGTAATACGGATCCGAGGGGTCCTTCAAAATGGCAGCGCCATACCGCGTCTGCCTCTTAGAGGTTCGTACCGACCTCAGTGGGCCAGTGGTCACACCCTGACATTGAGACCGGGAGGCACAGGGATCGATACCGCCGAGTGCGGATCTTTCACCTTAAGCCGGAGATAGGCAATCTCGTGGACGAGCAACCACCCCCATAGGAGTGGCCGCCCTGCCAACCCGCACCCATAAAAAGGGCTGTGTGATAGTTGGGTGGGCTGGAGGCCCTACGTGCCGAAAATCCCCAAAGTGTAATGACGGGGTCCGGAACCCGGTCCCAGAAATGGGTCGGATAGCTACCAGCACCTGCACCAGAGGTGGGCTTAAGCCCTGGTGTACGGGTTCCGGTAGCTTAAATCTCTCTCTTAGAGGTTCGTACCGACCTCAGTGGGCCAGTGGTCACACCCTGACATTGAGACCGGGAGGCACAGGGATCGATACCGCCGAGTGCGGATCTTTCACCTTAAGCCGGAGATAGGCAATCTCGTGGACGAGCAACCACCCCCATAGGAGTGGCCGCCCTGCCAACCCGCACCCATAAAAAGGGCTGTGTGATAGTTGGGTGGGCTGGAGGCCCTACGTGCCGAAAATCCCCAAAGTGTAATGACGGGGTCCGGAACCCGGTCCCAGAAATGGGTCGGATAGCTACCAGCACCTGCACCAGAGGTGGGCTTAAGCCCTGGTGTACGGGTTCCGGTAGCTTAAATCTCTTAGAGGTTCGTGGATCTTTCACCTTAAGCCGGAGATAGACAATCTCGTGGACGAGCAACCACCCCCATAGGAGTGGCCGCCCTGCCAACCCGCACCCATAAAAAGGGCTGTGTGATAGTTGGGTGGGCTGGAGGCCCTACTTGCCGAAAATCCCCAAAGTGTAATGACGGGGTTCGGAGCCCGGTCCCAGAAATGGGTCGGATAGCTACCAGCACCTGCACCAGAGGTGGGCTTAAGCCCTGGTGTACGGGTTCCGGTAGCTTAAATCTCTCTTAGAGGTTCGTTCGTCTTCCAACACCTCGGGGTCCATGACCGACGAGGAGTTGAGCTCCAACGAGCTGCCTACCGGGCGAAGGAGAACCACTTCTGCCAACTCTCCCGCCTTGAGAGAGTCCATGAACTCGACATACGAAAGCTCCTCGAGCTCAAGTAGCTCTGCTACTGTGGGTAATGGAGTTAACACCTCCCCCACCTTGGGTTCGCCCGTGAAGACGTCGACTACTTGAGGGACCTTGTCCTCAGCCGCGGAATCCGCATCGTGGCTAGACGCCTCTGCCTTGGGCGTGCTCGTGACCTTGTCACTCTTGTTGTCCTTGAAAGTGGGAGCCCCTACTCGACCACTCGTGGTTGCGCGAGCACCAGCTCTAGCGCCTTCTGTCGCGCGAGCTGAACCAGCTACAACGCCTTGCGTAGTGGGAGTTCTGACTCGACCACTCTTGTTTGCGCGAGCAACAACTCCAGCGCCTTGCTCGACGTGGGCTGAGCCAGCCACCACGCCTTGCGTAGGGGGAGCTCGGACGCTATCACCCCTTCCTGCGCGAGCCGCTACAGGCGTCCGCGCCTTGAGTCTCCACTGCCCCGTGGGCAAGTGCAACTCGGTTGCAAACTGCAGAATCCTTGTCCCCATCCTGAGAGGTACTAGGATCCTGCGGATCTTCTCCACCACCTACCTCGAGCTCCCGCGCTCGGGGAGGCAATGCCATGGGCAATTCCAACACTTCCGAAGTGCCGGCAAACTGCCGTTCGCCGCGTGGCACCCGGTGCTCGTGCTCAAACCCGTCTTGGGAAGAGGAGGGGACATGACCCGCCAGGGCTCTGTCCGCGAGGGGGTTGTGGCTGGCACCAATGGTGCGACTACGCCAGTCTATCCACGGCTCGTGCCTAGCAAGCCAAGGCATGCCGAGGATAAGATCGTACCGATCATCCATGTCCAAGACAATGAACGGTTCGACCGAGTTGAAGTCGTCAAACTTCACGCTTAAGGGTACCGTAACCTTGCGTGTTGACACGATGGAGCCAGTCGCTAAGCGAACAGATACATTGGTATTACTCTTAAGAGCTTCTAAAGCACTAGCATACAATGCACTGTTCCTAGCCACACTGGCTTTCGTCGCAAAGTTAAACGACGCTCCTGAATCGATCAGGACCGTCATCGGTTCGGGGTACCCTTTCACGCTGGCAGTGACGACCACGAGGTTAGACCGCGCGGCGGCCACGGAGAGACACAGAAGTGTCGTCCCAGGGACTTGCTCCTTTGGAGAGGCTGGTGAGGGACTCACCTTCCTCGATGAGGAGCGAAGTCTCCCAGCAGGGCGTCCCGCCCCTACTGGGAGTCGCCGTTTTCCGACTCTGTCGCCTCGAGGCTGTTGAGAGCCGGACGCGCCGCGTACTTCTTGTCGCGTGGCGCCTTCCATGGGTTGGTGGGGCAGTTCCGACGGAAGTGACCAGGTTGGTTACAACCGAAACAGCGACCACTCGCCCGTTGCGTCTTTTGAGGGCGTGCCGACTCGGCAAGAGAGATCTCCATCGGAGTGGGGCCCTCACTGGCCTCGACATGAGGCGTGTGCCCTTGTGCTGAGCGCACACAGTGGTCCTCCAACATAGCAATGTGGACCGCCTCATTAAAGGTCTTGGGCTGACGCCGGAAAAGCTCCGTCCGAACCGGACCCGTGCGGACACCGTCCATGAAGACCGTCACCTTGATGTCCTCAGAGAGGGGTGCGCCGGCCATAGCGGCTTCGAGGTTGTAGAGCTCCATGACGTAGTCTTGAAGCGACCGCTTGCCTTGCTTGCACCGCAAGAAACTAGAGCGGTGGCGGTAGGCCACATTGGCAAGGAGGAAGGTGGAGCGTAGCTCCTGTTCCATGAACGACCACGAGGTGAAGTACCCCGGCGTTGCCGTTTCACGGGCCATAGCCCATGCGCGTGCACGCCCTCCAAGGTTGGATAGCGCGAACGCCACTTGATCCCGCGCGTCATAGATCTGACCAGCGCTCAGCGCGATTTCGATCTCGCGAACCCAGAAGACAAGACTGTCTGAGTATTTGCCGTCGAACGTCGGAACCGACATCTTGACGGGCTGCGTCGTGGTTGGACGCGTATCGAATGAGGCCGTATTCGTGGCGGACGCTTGTGCCGCACTCTGTGCCTCAGCTCGCATCGTCGCACGTGCGGCTTCCTGCTCAGCAGCGCTCACGTGAGCAATCAGCAACGACTCGTACTTGTCGAAGCGTTCCACGCGCGCCCTTTGCTGCTCAGCAGGAAGATTGGGGAATCCAGCGAAGGCTGCCTCGCCCAGGAGGCTGACCATCTTCTCCAGCGTAGCCCAGTGGGCATCGGAGAGGTGAGGAAAGTCCTGCCGCGCCGGCAGCCGACTCCCTGAGTCTTCCATACTCAAAGAGACCCTGATTGTAGAGATCAGCGTCGGTCGCGGGATTGACTACGAGTGCTACCTGGTGTGACGGGGGTCACACACACAATAGCTAGGAGGAAGAGTAACACGCTAACCACAACAGACGCCTGGCGTCTCTGTTGTTGCTTATGCAAAAGGCCTTGCCTTATCGGACCGCTTTAGTACCGGGTACTCAAAGAGACTTGCACACTTGTAGGTTAGAGTTAAACTGTCTTGTATTAATAACACTCATAAAGTTCTATCTACTGCTTTCTATCTGCATACTGAACCCCTGTCTAAATTGCGATCTTCCTCAGCGGTTGGCTCTCGTGCATCGTGACCCTTAAGTACGGCCGAACTAACTTAACACAGTACATTGGGGAGGTCTTCCGTGAACACTCTATATAGGGATCACCGGTACACAGTGTGTGACACTCAGTCCTTGTGGGCCACACCGGCCGGTGTGGTCCACACTAGAGAACATCTTTTTTCCTTGAAAAGGTCACTGGCCAATCCTGGCCCCATTACAGACAAAGACCAGCTGACGACTCAAGCGACGAAGACGAGAGGCTCACATGAGCACAACTTTGGGAGCGCTTGCTGCAGCAACGCAGTGACGAGGACTCGGACGATAGCACTGGCGGCTTGCCAGTTGGCAATGAACCAGCAATCGAGCCTGCCGAGCTACCCGACGTCGATCAAGACGCATCTACAGGGGTGACGCCTCCGAGGATGGCGGGCGAAATCGAGTTCACGGACGAGCCACCTTTGGAGGGTGATGCACTCGAGATGGATACACTCCCCGAAGGAAACATTGCTGATCCAGTGGCCAAGCTAGAGCAGACGTTCGTATGGGTGTTACGAGTGCTGAATATGGAAGGTAACGAGGACTCCGCGGGCGCAAACGAGAGCTCATTCGAACACCAAGCCCACGGAATCGAGCTTGAAGACTACGCACAGGAGCTCGCGTTCCTCCCAGACCTGACCGAAGTCTCAGTCACGGTCTTGGATTACTCTGCGCCGAATGTACCCAACAAGGATTTGGAGAGATTGCTGCAAGCTGGGCTGATCGGGGTGTTAAAGAAGCACGAGCGCATCATGATATCGAGTGGCAACGCTCTCCCTCCCCCTGCGTACGGTGTCGTGTGTGACATTGACGTCAAGGGGTACGCACCGATCAAACAGCGCGCCCGACGGGTCCCGTTACGACACCTCCGTAAGCTGTACGAGCTCTTAAAGGGCTTGCTCAAGGCAGGACTGGTCGCATTCTCGGACAGCCCGTGGGCGTCGCCGATTGTAATCGTGCTTAAAAAGAACGGGATTGATATCCGTTTATGCATCGACTACAAACTGGTGAACGCAATCACGGCTATCATGGAATACACAATGCCGCTAGTAGACGATTTGCTGACTGATTTGGAAGCCTACCTGTGGTTCTGTTCATTAGACGCAGCCAGCGGATTCTGGGCAATTATGATGACCTTACGCGCGCGCAAGATCTCCGCGTTCATCTGCGCTTTGGGGCACTTCGAGTGGCTGCGTATGCCCTTCGGTCTCAAGAACGCACCGATGATTTACCAGCGTATGATCGACAACGCGTTGTGGGGGTTCGTCCAACCGAAGGGAGGCTGGCAGCACTGTGCGACACTTATGCGCGCAGTCGAAGAGTGAGCCAAGCAACTACATGATGCAAGTAACGAGCTCTCGCTGACGGAACTCGGACCTGAATCGACATCTCGGACGAAGTTTCAAGCGGATCGGGCAGCCTCAACGGTGACTGACCCGGTGACTGAGCTGGTCAACAGCCCTATCGCCGACATGTTCTCGAACGGCGAAACTGATGAATCGGCACTGGTTCCAGTGCTCGAACGTCTGTTTCGGCGGATCGACGTTTGACGACTGTCTGGCTACTCTGGACAGTTTGCTAAGTCGCGTTGAGGAGTGTCGAATCAGTGTCAGTTTCACGAAGAGTATCTTCGTCCAGTCGCGAGTCAACTTCCTGTCTCATGAAGTATCACGCGAAGGCATCCGAGCTGACCCGAAGAAGCTTACGGCTATCACCGAGCTCTCGTTCCCGACATCCAAGAAAGGAATGCAGTCTTTCCTCGGCGCGCTGAACTACAGGGGGTAGCGGCAATAAGAAAGGGGTGAAATCTAATAATTGTGGCATCATATAGTTATGTGTTTCTACAGGACCTTCGTATAAGTACTGACATACTAAAGAGCCAGAGCAGCAACCCCTTTTGAATTTGCGCGCCACAATTCAAACGGCACAAGACCTCTAAGAGACCACCTCACACCCCACACGCCGCCAGCATGCACTGCGTTTGCTCTAGCACGAACCCAACCTACCAGTGCATTGACACGATGCATTGTGTCTCCCTGCCGAAGCGCCTCCGCCTGACTAAGCTGCAGCAGATCCAGATCTGTCGCCAGAAGGAAAAGAACCCCGACTGGAGTCACCGGAGGCTGAGCATCTGGGCTCAGAAGGAGTTCGAGCTCGCTATACCTCCCTCCATACCAGCTGTGTCAAAGATTCTAAAGCGGCGCAATGAGCTGAAGCAGACGGCGCCTGACCTCTTGGACTGCAAGAAGGCTCCGTCGCGCGAGCGAATGCTGCTCGAGATGTACCTCGTCGAGGCGGTACTGGAGTTCGAGTCTCGCAAGGTTGCTTTGTCGGGGGAGGTGCTGAGGTGGTTAGCGGGGGATTTTGCGGAGTTCGTGGTCATTCCTGCAGCGAAGCGCTCTAAGTTCACGAAGAGGGGCTGGCAGCATCACTTCATGGCACGCTACGGACTCCGCAAACGCAGAGGCCATGGCGAGATCGGGTCGGTGAACATTGACGTCGCTCGTCGCAAAGCACAGGAGCTGCGTGCTGAAATCGGCCGCTTCCATCCCGACGATGTTTTTAATATGGATGAAGCGGCCTTTTTTCTATAAAGCCACTCGATCACGCTCCACGAGGCCCCAGCACTGAAGCAAAAGAAGGGCCGCTTTACAGTGGCGGTTGCCACGAACAGCTCGGGCACGCAAAAACTTCCCCTGGTTTTCTTAGGGAAGGCTAAAAAGCCGAGGTGGCTGGACGATAAACCGGCGGCAGCCGTCTATGATGGAACCTCAAAGGGCTGGATGACCGTAAAGGTCTTTAGGGAGTGGCTGGATACACTGGACAACGTGATGAAGGAGCATGGGAGGCACGTCTTGCTACTGATAGACAACGCTCCGGTACACAAGGTACCGGACTCGCCGCTGACAAACGTAACCGTGAAGATGCTGCCTCCCAACACAACGGCAGCGATTCAACCCATGGATCAGGGGGTGATCGCGTGGCTCAAGAACCGCGTGTTGGCAGCACGTAGTCGCGAGGCAGCGCTACGTCTACTGGAAGGAGACGACAACCCGTACGGCATTTCACCTGCGGGGGCGTTAGAGTGGATTTGCGACGCGTGGGAGGAAATGCCTTATAAAGACATCAAGAAGTACTGGGGGCACGCTGGGCTATATGTGGATAGATCGGAGATCGCCGATCTTCTGAACCCGGTCCAGTAAGCGTACTTAATCCGTTAGTGTTTTCGCATTAATTCAATAGAGTTTGAGCTCTGCTAGATTTGATTTGCCTTTTGTATAGTATACACCTCCAAGACTTTGATCGTTGGACCCTTTCTTATTGCCGCTACCCCCTGTACTACAGCAGATTCATTCAAGATTACGCTGTGTACGGTGCTACACTCTACCAGCTCAAGGACGCAGACTTTGAATCAGAAGGTGAACTCACGACAGCCCGACGCTGTTTCGAAACGCTCAGGCAAAAGGTGGCTGACGCTCCGATCCTTCGGCACTTTGACCGGACCAAGGAGGTGCACGTCACGTTGTTCGCCAACGAGTGGGCACTCAGCACCACCCTGCTGCAAGAGCACGAGGGTCTACTACACCCGGTGCGATTCAGTGGCCGAGTGCTGAAGGACGCAGAAATGAACTATCACCCAGCGGAAAAGGAGGTGCTGGCGTTACTTCTACTGCTGAAGCAGTGTTATACCCAGCTAGCAGGACGGACACTTCACGTGTACACGCGGTTCTCTACACTAGACTGGATACATCGGTCGAAGTCACTCTTCGACAGAGCGATGCAGTTTTCGGTTCTACTCTCGCCATGGCATTTGAAGGTCCAGCGCGTTTCGGAGACGGACACTGCGTTCGCTCAACTTCTGCAATCGACAATTACGAATTTCGTGACTCCCGAAGATTCGTTGGCCCTAGTTGCCCCGCCAACGAAGGGATCCCCAACAGTCCGGATGGACCCTGAGCTTCTGTACGCGCGCCTACCTCGCGACTATCAAGGACTCGTTGTGTCGTTTGATTGCTCAGCGAAGACAGCGAAGTATGGAGGCTACGGGAGTTGTCCCTGGATTGTATGGCGACTTCCTGAATGGAGCATAGTGATCGCTGCGAGTGTTTTCCTCGAGACCACCACGGTCAATATTGCGGAATACACCGGCATGAACAACGGAGTCCAAGCCGCTTTGGACCATGGTGCCGAGGACTTGGTAATAGTCGGTGACTCGAGACTCGCAATCCAGCAATCACTAGGGGTGATCGCTTGCCGGAAGGAGTCGCTCATGACTATGCTGAACCACCACAAGGAGCTTACAGCGAGACTTCGGTCAGCAAGATACCTACATGTGGTGAGAGAATACAACTCCGCAGCAGACTCACTGGCCGGCGAAACATTGGAGACGAGGGTGTCGAAGGTGGTCCTCAGTACGGACCGAAAGACGGAACTCTCAAGCCTCAATAGGATACTCGAAGTGATCTATGAAGTCCCTGCTGGCGACACCGACAAGCTGAGTCAAACCACTGGAACTTTCGTCCAAACTTTGGATGCTGAAGTTATGTCAGAACGCAAGACATTCGTGGATTTCGTTCGCCCAGATCAAGGGGAAGTATCGGTGGTAACACGAAGGCGAAGCAAGGCACGCGAGAAACGAGTCAGATTCGCTGATGAAGTCTCAACTGAGCCTCCCGCGGATGCCAACCCGTCGACCGAACCGACAGAGGCACCCACGAGGAGTTCGAGACGTAAGTCACGCCGCCGCCCGACGCAGCCTCCTACGCTGAGTAGCAACGACATCGACCCAGTCGCAGTACAAGAAGAACGGAGACGGCGTATCCGCCAAGGTCAAGATGAAGAGCTACGATGGTCGAACCTAAAAGCCGTTCTGCGAGGCGAGGAGTCAACGTTAGGCTACCGAGCTGCGCGGGACGCATGGAAGTTGGCCGATAAGTTCGTGCTCACGGATGATGGATTGCTTTACTACATGGGATTTCGCCGACATGGCGACGCCGGACAGCGGGATGAGACCCATTTGCGGCTAGTGGTGCCCACAACGATGCTTCAAGAAGTGCTCCAGAACTGCCATGACTCTCGAAGGTGGGCACCAAGTTGTGGTGCGAACGTATCAGAGAGTGAAGCTCGACTACTACTGGCTGGGTCTATATGCAGACGTCGAGAAGCATGTGAAGTCGCGCCCAGACTGCAGCTCCAGCAAGAGTCGACCGTAGCTTCGCGGATACTCACCTAGCAACGTCTTGGCCGAACGATCATTCCAGCTCGTCTCAATCATACCCTTGCCGAAGTCTCGTCGTGGCAACACCGCCTTATTGCTGTTTCAATGCTCGTTCACGGGGTTTGTCATCGCAAAAGCTATGTCGGAAACGACCGCGCTCACGGTTGCACAAGCCTTCGAAGAGTGTATATATCGACGCTTCGGTGCACCTTCACTCATCCGTCACGACCGCGATCCTCGCTTTATGAGCGAGGTTTTCCAAGCGTTCACGGAGATGCAGTCCAGGTCAAGGGCGATGCTGAACTATAGACCACAAGCAAGTTGACAACAGGAGAGGTCGGTGAAGAAGGTGATGCAGTCGATCAAGGTGTATGTGGAGGACCCGTTGCAGCAGGACTGGGACGAGATCGTCGAGCGACTGGTGTTCGCAATCAACACGTCCTTAGACACGACGCGGAAGGAAACTCCGTTCTACCTCGGGCATGAATGGGATGCGCACTCGACATTACAAGCAATGACGACCTCCTTACGGCGTGGAACGGGGAAACAGTCCGACGCGCTCACGTGGCACCGAGAAGTCAACCGCCAGCAGGGGATTGCGCTCGAGATGGCCAAACAGTATCAAGCAACCGAGAAAGCTCGAAGAGCTATAGAACTCAACGAAGCTTTAAGTCGTCGAGCCGCTGTACCCGGTGGATCTCGACACCTACTCCAACCACTCACGGACATCGAATACGTGGGAACTACGTTTTCAAATTGGTCATTGTCCCGAGTATTTGCATAGGAAGCTCAGAATGATCTGGTTTGGAGAGGTGATTGTTCTCGAGCACCAGCGAAACAAGCGAAACAAACAATGCTTGGCTTGCGGAGATCCCGATCACCTAGCACGACGTTGCAAGCAGACGCCAGCGACGCTGAGGCTCGGAGAAGTAGTAGTAATCGAGGAAACCGAGGTAGCGGCGCTAGGGAAACCAAAGCCGGCTTTCAAGAACCTAGCGGAGCTGAAAACAGCGATAGCGTGTAATCGAGAGCAGAAGACCTTCTCTGTCCCAGAGGTAGAAACGCATACATCGTCAAGAAGTATGAACGAGACGGCGGAACATTCGAAGATTGCCGCGGGAAGTAAGAATACGCGGCAGGGCCCAATTGAAAAACTTAGTGAACGGGTTCGTGATGATTCCTGGAAGACGGTGACCAACAGTAGTGCAGCTACAGTAAGCAGAACCCAGATGCAAACTCGGCTTCAGTCAGGGGGCCAAAAGTGGCCATCGAATCGAGAAGTAATCGATTTGCTGGTCAGTGATGAAGATGGAGAAGATGAGCACGAGGAAAAGGCAACAACATCACTGGCTAAGCCATCGACTACCGAGCATCAACAAACATTGCGCGCGATTCATCTCCTGGACAGCTTAACAAAGACAAGGGAGGTAATTGCAACAACCGTTCGAGAGCAAGCTCTCTGCAGAGGCAAGTCGCTAACTATGCAACGACTTGGGCTAACTGCAGCAAAGATCACCACATTTTCCGCAGTGGAACACGCTCTCGGTCTACGTGCAATGGCAACGCCACCGACTGGCAATTGCCAAGTCCTGGCAGTAGCACAAGCTGTGCTCGGCGTAGAGCACAGTATCCATACCGATATTGTTAATGCGCTAGGAAAGATGATTAAACTTGGAGTTCAGCAAGTAGCATCACTCAACTTCGGCAAGGAATTTCCACACGAGGCGAGAGCCCGCATTCTTCTACGAGAGGCTCAAGAACAGGGCAGTGATGATCGACCTGCGCGCACGAGCAATGGAACGAAAGTCACATCTCGTAACTCGGCGAAGCTCTTCACAAAGTGGTTAGAGGGCCGTTTGCTTCTGAGTGCATTCAAAGTGACTGTACGCAATGTGGTGCTCGTCCAAAAATCTGGTGACTATTGGGCCTGCGGACGGATTGTCTTCTGCCGCTGTTAGTGACGACCTAAAGTCTGCATCCATGTCGTTAGATCGAGAGGGTATTCCTTCTCACTCTGATACGATGCTCCATTTTTTGTCTGTACGACGCATTTGTGACGTGTACAGCTCCAGTCGCTGTCCCAGCACGTAAATATCTCTTTTCAGCAAACTAGCCATCATCCGTAGCGTATTATTGTTGCCCCATAAGTGTCTTGGTAGTACTGTGACTCCATCCGTCAGACTTGTAGCGTATACCATTTCAAACATAAACGGAATTTTGCTTTTGAACCATTGGTAAATCCGTCCTAAATCCATACTGCGTGTTAGGTTACGCAAGCGATGATGGTAGTATGGCTGCACTGTTCTGATAGGCTTCATCTCTTGAACCGCGTCAATGCTGATATGGGTGTTCTGCAGCGTATGGAGTCGTCGACCAAATGGTACTCGTACGTGGGCACATCATAGTGCCGCCACTCTGAGAAAAAAAACGTGAAGACAATCGTGTGTGTCGGAGCCTCATAACGTACAGTCTTGATTGATGCTAGCATCGTGTACAAATCTTTCGAGGAACTCTGTCTCGATGCTGCTGCTGTCCCTATGAGTTGTAGAACTCGTTCAGTGGTTCGTTGAGTTGAGTGCACGACTTCTTCGACATCTAATTGCATCTTCAGCTCGCCTTCTATGTTGGCATGCAACATCAGCTGTAATTCGAAACAGCCTTCTGCTCCGAGTACCTTCATGAGCACTGGGGGCAATGTACGGCAGAGGATATCTCCGTCGGCTACACCTTCAGCGACGCGCCATTCGTCCTCAGTGCATTCTGCTTTACTCGCGGCCGGGTCGTACTGCTGGAGACAAACTGCAAGAAGTCGTTGCTGATCTTCTTCACTGTTTTTGGCCGGGTTGAACATGAACTTAACCTCTTCCGTTGTCGCTGGTGTCGCTACAACAGTTGCCGCATCCTTGCTGCTCTTGACTACCTTAATCGACTTGTGAAGTACTGGTGTACTCTGGACCTCAAAGTTAGAGGTTACGTTGTCCAATGCCTTGGTCAGATGCCACTTAGCTTTAACTACCAGTAGAAGCACTTTATCAAGTGCTGCATCCCATGCCTCCGCCGCCCGTGATTATGCCCCCCCCCCCCCCGATCACTCTTGCTAGCTTGAGTAGCCGTTGCTTCTCCTTGATGTTTAGTATTTTGTTGAGACCTTCCATTTTCTCCTCCTCTTCTAAATGGTTTCTCTGGACTGCTGCAACGTACAACTCAGCAGCGAGCTGGAGCTCCGTTGTCAGCGGCCTTGCTGGTGACGAGTCGTTCAGTGAGCTGAGTAAGAGCTCAAATTTACGCTGAGGGGGCACTTCATCTTGATTCGTCTCCTCGGCAACTGCCTTTAGAGCGCTGGTTGGCTCATCTGTCGTATTTCCTCTAGCCTGCACATCAGGAACGTCCTCCGGCTGATCATACGGACTCGGTCCGCTTGTGTTGGCACGCCTGTCAGGCTCAGGTCTGACTTCGGTGTCGATCCAAGGACACGCTTCGTCTGACTCTTCATACTGCTGGCTTGGCGGCTTCCCTCTGATAGGCTGCTCTTGCATCCTCTCGTTTCCCTCTCCATCACCTTGGCTTGGTTTGATGTCTTCGTTTCCGCCGCCTCTAGTAGCGCCAGGGTCGTCCGGCACGCCTCGAGGAGGCTCGTTCATTATGGGTATAGTGAATCCAAGTAGTTTGGCCTGAACTATTCCTCGCCTGTGGTTCTTTTCCCTATCCCGAACAGCACAACCCGAACCGAGGTTGTGCCGGCTTTATCGCAAATTCGGAACTGACGAGATCGAGATTAACCTGATCAAGTCAGCTAGTGCGCGCGAGGACACCGATTATGGCAACACCATCTGCGGGAGGTCGACGGAGACCGTGGACGTTGCAAGTCGGCTCACAGCCGAGCTCAAGCTACAGAGACGACCACCGGATGCTACCACGCATGAATTATGGGTTCGACGAGTCAACAAGCTGGTTCCGACTGTGAGGTTTACACATAATGGACGGCCTAGTCGAGTCCTGCTGACCAACACAGGTGAAAAGCCGGGTTCTTGCCCCGCTCATTTCCCTGTGGTTCAGTGGGTACCCCATGAAGTTCTACCACTCACCGAAGGATACGTGCGTGTGGACTCGACGAAGTACAGAGACTGGCAGGTGCTAGCCTACGACTCGGCTATCGATCGCGACTTGTTAAAGAAAGAACAGCGGCTGTATGCCGAGTGGCTGAGCCACGAACCCGCAGCTGTCGATCGACCCGACTATGAGACACCGACGGGCATCCGCCAACGACCTGACACTGGAGATGGAGCTCACCAGCGTGGACTCTCATGTGCAGAACAATGGGAGCGGCTCGAGCGACTCCAAGCGGAAACGGAGCAACTCCAGCACAACCAGCCGAGTCCGGCGGTCTCACAAGACGAATCTGAACTCGAAGCCGAGTCCGGCGGCCTCACAAGACGAATCTGAACTCGAAGCCGAGTCCGACAAAAACGAGCCAAGTGACTCCGTGCCCCAGTGACCGGGTGTTTTTTCAGCTGACCCTGGGGTGTCGTCTCTCGGCAATAGCTACCCGATTACCACCCCAGACAGGGGTGACAGGTGGGATCCCGGCATAGCTGGATCTCTGGATACAAATCAGCCAGAAGGGAAAGGCGAGGCGGATCAGGAACCCACGGACCTCTCCCTCCGGCAGGCCAAACAACGGATAGTCGAGGTGGAAGACCTGCTGTCGGAAGCGCGGGCCTTATGCAAGGAAGCTGAAGTGAGCAGTGCTGCGGCCGTCAACGCCGTGACATCACTAGCCGAGTGGGGACTACTGAGCATCGACGATGATGTGCTGGACGAAGACCCGGCCGAGCACCTGAGGTTGCGGTTCCTAGCTGCCCTCACCGACCTGGTGCGAGAAGAAGGGTACCAGATTACCGCGGTCGACGACAGGGGTGACACCCCGTCAACTGAGTTGGGTGACGAAGACAATGCAACTCGGCGAAGGAGCGGCTGGGAACATACGCCCACGCGTATCCAATTGGATGACTTCGCCCATGAACTGGCCTTCCTCCCAGATCTGACGACCACCGAGCCGACTGTGCTCGACTATGAAGGAGACAATGTCCGGTCATCGACCCACTCGACTGAGCAATACAACAAGTTTGTGAAGGTGCTCCGACGTCACGCCAAAATCATGATCTCCAGCGGAAACGCCCTACCACCTCCCGCCTATGGGGTGGTGTGCGACATCGACGTTCAGGACCACGATCCAATCAAACAGCGTGCTCGCCGAGTTCCTCTGAAGCACCTCGAGAAGTTGTACGAGTTGTTGAAGGGATTGCTGATGGCGGGGCTGGTGGTGTTCTCGAACAGCCCCTGGGCGTCGCCCATTATGATCGTGCTCAAGAAAAATGGCATCGACATTCGATTATGTATCGACTACAAGATGGTCAACGCGGTTACGGTAGCGTTGGAGTACGCTATGCCCCTGGTGGATGATCTCCTAACTGAGTTGGAGAGCTATCTGTGGTTCTGCTCTCTCGGCGCGGCAAGTGGATTCTGGGCTGTGATGATGACTAGCCGAGCTCGGCGGATCTCAGCTTTTGTGTGCGCTCTAGGGCACTTTGAGTGGTTGCGCATGCCATTCGGCCTGAAGAATGCGCCCATGATTTACCAACGACTGATAGACAACGCGTTGTGGGGCTACGTGCAACCCAAGGGTGGCTGGATAGCTTTCGCCGAGCGAATGCGCTCGGCCGAATCGGCTATGACCGCTCAGCGATCTCGGAACTCGGCTATGACCGAACGACCGGGTGTTTTGACGAAATTCGACGCCGACTACTCGGCGTTGGCCACCTCCGATCAAGTGCAAGCTTTGGTTAACGGTCCAGACGGAGACATGTTCTCGTCAGGAGAACCCGACGAGTCGAATCATGTGCCAGTGTTTGGACGACGTTCTTTCGTGGATGATATTTGTTTCGGTGGAGTTGACTTTGATGATTGTTTGGAGACCCAGGATCGCCTCCTCACCCGGTTCGCCGAGTGCAGGATCAGCGTGAGCTTTACAAAAATTATCTTTGTGCAGCCGACAGTGGACTTCTTATCGCACGTGGTCACCCCACAGGGTATCGCGGCAGACCCGAAGAAGCTAGCCGCGATAGCCGAGATCCCGTTCCCAAGGAACAAGAAAGGGATGCAGGCTTTCTTGGGAGCGCTCAACTACTACAGCCGGTTCATTCAGACCTGGCAGTGTATGGTGCGGTCCTATACCAGCTCAAAGAAGACGATTTCGGTGCAAGCACTGCTTTATCAGCGGCCAAGGCCTCCTTCGCCGAGATGAAGCGGAAGTAGAGGCCCCGATCCTACGCCATTTCGACTCGGCGAAAGACGTCCACGTCATGCTTTTCGCAAACGAATGGGCTTTGAGTAGCACCCTGATGCAGCTCCATGAGGACAAACTTCACCCAGTTCGTTTCTGCGGTCGGATGCTAAAGGATAATGAGGTGAACTATCTCCCGCCGAGAAGGAAGTACTGGCGCTGTTGCAATTGCTCAAGGTGTGTTATAAGTTGCTGGTCGGCAAAACTATTCACGTCTACACCCGATTTTCGACCTTAGAGTGGGTGTTCAACTCGAAATCCCTATACGACCGAAAAGTGAGCTTCGCTGTGTTGCTGTCACCACATCACTTGATCATCAAGCGGGTCCGGGAGAGAGACGCCGACTTCGCTCAGCTCCTCCAAGCGTCTATCACGCCATCGATCGGGCTGGATGAGTCATTGGCCCACATCGCCCCACCTTCGAAGGGCTCGGCTAGCGTTCGTATGGATCCAGAACTGCTTTACGCACGAGTGCCCAGCGACTTTGTGGGCCATGTTTTGTCATTTGACGGCTCGGCTAAGACAGAGAAGAACGGCGGTTACGGCAGTTGCTCGTGGATTCTGTGGCAGTTACCAACTTGTGACATTGATATCGCTGTGAGTGCGCACCTCTCGTCCACTACGGTCAACATAGCCGAGTACACCGCGATGAACCATGGTGTCGCGGCGGCATTGGACCGGGGCATCACCGACTTGATCATAGTCGGGGACTCGCGGCTTGCAATCCAGCAATCCATGGGGGTGATCGCCTGAAAGAAGGATACGTTGCAGGTTGAACTAGCCCGCCACAAAGCACTCACGAAGAAACTCGGCTCGACGCGATACTTGCACGTCCTACGTACTTACAACGCCTCAGCAGATGCCCTGCTACGGAGGCTCTTGAGGCCAAAGCCGGGCGTGTGATTCTGAATGCCGAGCGGAAAGCCGAGTTACGAGTGCTCAATAAGACCCAGGAAGTGCTGTATGTGGACCTGACTCGGCGAAGACTGACGAAACAACGCCGAACGTTATGGCGGTAACACGGAACCAAGCGCGCCGAGTCCGCTTTGAAGATAACTAGCCGAGCGCCGCCGTTCCGCGGCGGTGGCGCTATTATTTACGTTGGTGTTTATATGAGCCGCCGCTACGCGGCGGTGTTATTATTATCTATGTCAGTTTTATTAAATTAGCCGAGTGCCGCCGCTGCGCGGCGGAGTGATATCCCGCCTCCGCTCCGCTCGCCTCGTCGGCTCGCTGCACTACTCGCATTGCTATGCCAATGAATCCGATGAAGGGCGGGCCCTCCGGTCCCGCAATAAACGCCGGTGGGGCCGCCTTCGGCGGCGGGGGCCGCCTTCGCTGCGCTCGGCAGCTTTTTGGCCAATGGGGTGCCGCCGTCGCTGCGCTCGGCGGCTCGGCGGTACAGTGTACCCATGTCCAATGGACAGACGTGACACACAGACTGACAGACTGACAGAGTGCTCTCTTAGATGGGGGTAGATGAAACGCAAAACTCGACTGAACGTTACTCGGCTGATGACAACTCGGCTGAGGAGCCACAAGAGACCCCTGGGGCAGAAGAAACGACTAGAGCCACGGGAGGGCCAAGGGAACGAGTTCGAAGTATCATACCACGCACCAGAAGCACACAGAGTAGTGGATCCGGCGGAAGCTGCAGCCGAGCCAAGATGGACGCCGAGTGCGCAGGACGTCGACCCTGTAGCGATCCAAGCCGAGAGGCGGAACCGCATTTCAAAAGCCCAGGACGAAGAGTGCAGATGGGCCGACTTGAAAACGTACCTGAGGGGCCAGATCAACCAGCTGACTCGGCGAAGAGCGTACAATGCCGGCAAAGTGGCCGATCACTTTGTCCTCAGTGAAGACGGACTGCTATACTATGTCGGTCGACGAAGAGGAAGAGGGGAGCCGACAGACGACGAGTTGAAGCTCCGCCTAGTAGTACCAACGATGCTGATCGATGAGGTCCTGCAGAACTGTCACAACTCCCTCGAGAGAGGACACCAAGGCATGGTCAGAACGTACCACCGAGTTCGCGCTGACTACTACTAGATCGGCCTCTATGCAGACACCATCAAACATGTGGAGTCATGCGAAGACTGCAGCACGAGCAAGAGTAAGCCGCATCTTCAAGGATACTCTCCAGGAAACCTGGTGTCAGAACGACCGTTCCATATCGTGTCACTCGACTTTGTAATCCCGCTGCCCAAGACGACGCGTGAAAATACGGCGTTGCAGTTGTTCCAAGATCACTTCACGGGTTTTGTGATTGCGAAGGCAATGATCGAGACAGGGGCACTCGAGGTCGCCAAGGTATTCGATGAATGTGTGTTCCGCCGATTCGGAGCACCATCACTAATACGGCATGACCACGACCCCCACTTCATGAGCGAAGTGTTCCAGAAGTTCTCCGAGATGATGCAGTCGAGATCGAGAGCGACACTTAGCTACCGGCCGCAAGCTAACGGCCAACAAGAACGATCCGTGAAGACGATGATCCAGACAGTACGGGCATACGTGGAAGATCCGTTGCAGGCCGACTGGGATGACATAGCCGAGAAGCTGGTACACGCTATTAAATATTCAAGGGACTCAACTCGGCGAGAAACACCATTTACTTGGTTCACGGCTGGGACGCTCGATCCACGCTCAAAGCGATGACTGAGTCAGTCAAACAGGGGCACCGAGGGCAGAGCGACCCGACTGGGGCCAAGGAATGGCGCCGAGAGAGCAACCGACAGAGAGAAGTAGCCTTACGTCTAGGAGCCGAGTTCCAACTGAAGGAGAAAGCAAGGAGAGCGAAAGAGCACAATGAAGCTCTCAGTCGAGTCGAAAGGAGAGCCATCCCGATACAGGATCAGCACTCAGCCGAGTTGCCGACCTCCGAAAGGCCCTCAGTCGAGTTGCCAACGTCAGGGACAACGTCCGTCGAGTTGCCCGACTCGGAAGAACCGTCAGTCGAGTCAACCCAGTCACTGTTCAAGGAGGGCGACCAAGTGTGGTTGTTCATGGAACGTGTGAAACCCGGATTGACCAAGAAACTGGCTCACAGGTGGCACGGACCTTTCAGGATCAAGAGGAAAGTCGAAGAATTTGCTTATGAACTTGAACTGCCAGATAAAAGCGGATATCGATTTTACCCAGTGGTACATGACACATTGTGTCACGACTAAAGACGGTGAAGGAGAACGGGGAAAGACCCACAACTCGGCTCAGACCAGAACTCAGCGAAGCCGAGCGATTTGATTTTGACGATGAATTACTACCGGAAGACAGCTGGGAGCCTGAAGAAGGAGAGGACCGCTACGAAGTGGAAGCCATTTTGGATGACGAGTTACCCCTCTCGACGAGCACGGCAAAAACTCAGCGGAAATTCAAGGTCAAGTGGGTAGGCTATGAGGAACCGAGTTGGGAACCTTTGTCGAATCTGTCCTGCGGAGGACTGCTCTTCGATTATCTTCGCAACAAGAAGCGCGCGAACCGGCTGCAAATGGTGCAAGTGGCCGACGAGGACTAACACTCCGCGAAAATGAATCCGCTGACTCGGTGAAGACAGCAGGCCGAGTCGAATCGAAGAAAGATACTGCGTCAAATTAAGGAACCCGCCGACTCAGTGAAGACAACAGGTTGAGTCGAGTCGAAGACAATTACTGCGTCAACATGTATTAACTGCATCTATCATGAAAAGAGAACGGTGAAAGATTAGAAGCCCGGAGATCCAAAAGCTCGAGGAGAACCACTCGGCGAGCCAGACAAACCCGAAAGAGTAGCTGCAGAAGCAACATCAGCCAATACGCTCATCGACTCCCTAGCCGGCGGAGACGTGCCAGCCGAGTCGGAACCAGCAGCAGGAGAAGGCGAAGCGGGAGAATCACCACCGAAGAGAGACTGCATCGGAGATGGGCCACGCACATTGGGAGAATCGTCACCACACACCGGATCCGGATCATCGGCTGACCAGCCGAGCTCTCCTTCTTCACACCCTTCGAAAATGTGAATTCCCTCTCGGTTGGCAGGAATCCGAAGAAATCTGGGGTGGAGCAGGTTCATCCAGATCGACGTCATCTTCCACCGCGTCCTCGACGATACGAGGGTCAACACCGTTGGAGGCGAAGACTTGGAATTCCAGATTCCGGGTGCGGAAGCATGTATTGAATGGATGCTCCGCTGGGTCGGTGAGCCACCAAGTACGCCAAGTTTCGAACCGGTCCACCGACTCAGCTGAACCACACCAATCCTTGCCCGACGGGATCCACGAGAGGTTGACTAATGGGTAGAACGGAACCGACGGCTCGAAGAAGAGCTCCGCATCAGCGTCCGGCGCAGCAAGCCCATTCAATTGTTTCATCACCGCCGAGTAGAGGTCATCCGTCAGAAAAGACATCAAAGCCCGAAGGGCGTCGCTTCGACGCTTGCGGGCGAGACGATACTGGACAGGGCGTATATCTCAGCGACCTCGTCGTAGGTCCGGTCTTCATGATAGGCTGGATGCAGTCCCATCATCACGCTTGACTCGACCAACCAATGACCTCGTTCGTACAAAGCGACAAAGAAGAGAGTGGGGTGATCGTCGCGAGTCGTGCTCGAAGCACCTCCAGCCGAGCCCGGAATCTCACCACGGATCTTGACGAACACATCGGCTAACTTCTCCACCAACCCGACCGGCTTAGTCGAGTTGGCCAACCGAATCCGCGCATCCTCAAGAGCCTTGGGCGAGAGAAAGAAAGGAACGTCCGGAAGGAGCCGACGCAGGCGCTGAGCAGGATGACTGGGATCGTACACGTCTGCGAAGGCCCGGATTCATTCCAGACAACTCCGGGTAGATGGAACGCGGGCTTTTCCAGACGAGAAATCCATTGAAACTTGACCAGTTTGCTTCTCCAAGATCGCTTTCCAACAGCGAGCCGAGCCATAATGGACGAACCGAAGATCACGCAATCGAGCCAACTGAGAGGTGATCCTAGAATCACGCGAAGCCGCTTGAGGGCGCGTGTGCGAAGCTTGGCCAACGACACTCGCAAAACCGCCGGCAACTCGGTACGATTATGTGCATGAGAGTCGATGAGGCGGATCCAGCCGAGCTAGGGGCAGCCGGAGTCGAGCTCGACAGCACATCTGAAGAGGTATACCCGGGCCCAGTCAACGAACTAGCCGAGTCCGTCCGGCGCTTCTTGCTCTTCTTCGATCCACGAGCCGACTGGGCGGAAACTGGGCTGGAAGACCGGTGCGGGTGATGGTGCTTGTGCTGGCGCTTGCGTTTATGCTTATGCTTGTGCTTCCGCTTACGCTTCTTCAAGGAGGAGCGAGCACCAGAACCATCCCCGGAATCATCTCCACTGTCGTCCGATTCAGCAGGAGGCCCAGGAGGTGTCCGACCTGCCTGCAAAAAACTCTGCACCTTCCCACGGGGAATTGAACTGCTCGAACAAAGAGAACTCAGCGGAACGTTGTCCGACTCATCGTCCTCAACCTCATCCTCCGACTGGGTACGAACCTCGACGAAGCCGACTCTTACCCGGCGACTTCACGGGAGCAGGTGGAAGAGAATCGGCTGAGTCTTCATCAGCCCCATCTTCGTACTCCGACCCGGCTGCCGACGAACCGTCCGACACGGAAAGTGGGTGAGCCGACGTCCCCTCAGCTGGAGGGTCACATCCGAGTCGAGCAGGTCTGGTGAACCGGGCGAACGACCAGAGCCGAGAACGACATCATCCGGCGTCTCCAGTACGTCCAAACAATGAGCGCTGATCATCCGGGCCGTAGCTGCCTTGGCGCGGATCGGCCGACCCGACGGAGAAGTCATAACGACCGACGACGGAGGAACGGTCGGCCGACTCGATGTGGAGACCATAGGAGCCGAGGTCAGCACGATAGAAGACGCCGATGAAGAGGAAGAGGCTGGAACCCCAGATGACACAGACGTCGGCCGGGACGAGCAAGCCAGCAAGCGAGCGACCGCCGAGCTAGGAGTCTGCCCGGATGAAGCAGAACCCAAAGTCGGCGGGACCGTAGGTCCTGAGGTATGGACTGAGTCAGCCGAGCTCAATGACTTCGGTGGAACCCACCTCACGGAGGTGGGGTACTCTGCCGTCGACGGGAGCGCCAGAGCAGCACTCAGGGTCACCGTGTCGGACTCGGCGGAGGTAGCTGCCGGCTCGACTACAACGTCAACAGGACTCACCCCAGAGAGCTCAGCCGAGACCGACAAGGAAGCCATCCCTCGAGACAGATTGAGCACCCGGGTCTGGGGAGACGTGGAGCAAACTTGTGACGTAGTCGGTGCAGGCGACGAAGTTGGAGACACCGAGTAAGGCACCAACGGAACCGGCTGAACCCATCAAAGTCCAAGGAGGAGTCGTCCACATCGGCGAACTCCTGGAGCTCGACGGGAAGTGAGCTACCTGGACCCGACTTTAGCTGCGACGAAGAAGATGGGAGAAATCCAACTTCGCGAGCAGCCTCGTCCAGCTGACTGGCCGCCTCGGCGTGACCCTCCTCCCCAGGAAGCGGACATGCGTATGGCTGGGGAGGTGGAACGTGAGGCTTGACGCGGGAGCCAGCAGCGGTCGACGACTTCGGGTTCGAGTATCGACGCAGCTTTTCAGCCGGAGTCAAGGTATCCAGCCGAGCTCGGCGCAACTGGTCGATGGATTTGCTCGGCGGAGCTGGGACACTCGAGCCGGACTGAGCAGGAACAACAGGAGGTACCATGGCAGAGGAACTGACCGGCGTCGATGCATCGACACTCAAGGAAACTCCAGAAGTACGAGAGTCCAAGCCGAGAAACGATCCAGCCGAGCTTGATGAAGCCAGCGGCGCTGAGGCAACCCCATCTTCGCGGGGATGAATAACCAACTCCACAGTACGGGTCCCCCCGGCGGGGATATCCATAACCTCCGGAAATCGCAGGGCCAAGGCCCGACAAAGCCGAGCATTGAGTTGCAAGTCGGCAGGATTCAGTCCAGGAACGTCCAGCCCGGCTCCAGCTGCAGCAGCCATGTGTGGATCGTGCATAGGGAGCATTCCCTGCCGAGCGATCACCCGCTTCTGGCTCAAGATGACCTTGTGCTGGCTATCGATTACAGCCTTGGCATGACGGAGAGGCTGCGAGTCTCCGTCCAGAAGAAGTCGAGTTGACTCCTGGAGCTGCTCAAAGTGCTTAGTCGACACGGCGTGAAGCTCGGCGTAACGGTCCGTGAAAGCCTTCGTGAGGGTGACGACCTCCTCCTCCAGCCTCTTGACCTTCTGGACATGGTCAGCCGAGTGTTTGAAAGCCGACTCGATCTTCCGATTTTGCTTGTCCTGCGCCAACCGGAGAGCAGCTTCAGACTTAGCCAGAGCCTTTCGGAGAGAAGTAAGAAAGGGAGAAGCCTTCTTAGCTTCGCGCTCCCATAGTGAGCGCTCCAAGTTGGCTCCTTTCACCTTCTCTTGGAGCTCGGCATTCTTCGTGGCCAACGAGTCCAGTCGGCGAGCTTGGTCACCCTGGAGAGTTTGTAAGGTGCCGAGCTCCTGGCGAAGGTCGGCAATAACCTGAGCCGAACCCAGCGGAGAATACTGACCCCGCAGAATATGAGCGAGCTCTGTCACCGACTGGGCGTCCAAGAGAGCTCGGCGTTGGAACCGATCCACGGGTGGAACCGGCTGGGTGGAGGCGAACGACAAAAGCCGAGCCAAATCACCGTTCTCCTGCCGACGGCACTGGGACTCTTGGCGTATCAGCTCCTCGAGAGAGGCTAAGCTCACTTGCCCAGCCGAATCTGACTGGCCCGTGCCAGCGGTGTCCGAGGTAGTGTCACCATGCAGACTCGGCGGACGAGGAGGAGAAGCGCGAGAAGACTCCTCGGACTCTCGGTCGAACTCCTGGGGAGTTGTCAGATCAATGAGGGGAGAATCCCGCTCACTGCTGACCCCACGAGCCCGGGACGGCCGAGAAGTCGACCCAGCGGGCTGCCCCTCACCTCGAGGAGCGGCTGCAGATCCGACCGAAGCTGTGGCCGAAAACTGGTGGAACAAAGGGTGACGAAGTGAGCACACATGAACAAGACGGAGTCTCGCAGTGATGGAGAGCTTACCGGAGGCGTGGAGGCCGCACCGGACGACGACATCGAGTTGAGATGTGGAGGCCGTTGGAAATGTTGGAGACTGAACGAGACTACCGGAGTGATGGTCAGGACCATCTCCAGCTCGGCTCGGGACATGACCGGGGCAGTTGTGGTGTAGGAAACGTCAAGTTTGTGGTACACACTAGTACAGGGCACCAAAGCAGCTTAGGATAACAGGTCGACGTGGCAACTCGGCGGGAGGGTACAGAGTACCATCCGGATAGCTCAGTATCCGGACCAGCCGAGCTCGAGGATCCGGATAAACTCAGTATCCGGACCAACCGAGCTCGAGAGGTCGCTAACTCGGCGAAGGGTCGGCCGAGATCCAAAACTACTCTTTTTAGTTAGGTATTTGTATAGGAACTCAGGAACAGTAGAGGCGCCCCTTCAGGGCGCCCGAAAGATATAACAAACAAACAGAGCAGAATTTTCCTAGTCCAAGACACGTGTACACTTCTTCGGTAAGTCCCTGCATAGGGTCGGGGTATATCTGCCGTTGGTGCCTGAGAGGCATATCTTGTAGGGTACCAACAGGTAGCGCCAAGAGATAACGTAGGCCCGGGAGGGGCAGTCTCGCCAAGCGCGAAGAGAAAGTCTCGCCGAACTGGGCGAGCCGGTGGGCCTGTAAGTCCCAGGGCACCGTAACCTTTCAGCTGAGTTGCTTTTGCACTCGCCGGCCCGCGACTGCTCCATCCTTAGGTGGACGGCACGGGTTTTGTGAACGGAGACTGCCCGGCTCAGGCGAGTCTCTGGAGAGTTGAACCGGTTGGTTGGAACTCGGCGAAGACAAGACACCTACTGTCCCGGCTGGGCCGGACCGTTGGGGACCCGAAAGAGACCCCACGCAGGCCAACTCAGCCGACTGGCTCGGCTATTGTTGTTGGTTGCTTGCTAGGACCCACATTTGACGATTTGTGTGTTTTGCAATACCACAGTTGTGGTATAGCAGAACGCACAAAATTAGTCCTCACCTACAGACACAACAATCGCCGAGCTAGTCGGCGTTTATTGGCCTGCGCTAGGTTGTCCCCAGCGGTTCGGCCCTTCCGGGACAGTAGTGGCGGTTCTCGCCGAGACCAGGCAACCAAGCCAGTCAAATTCTTCCGAGAGTCAGCTGAACTCACTGACTTCGTTCCACAAAACCCTCTGCCTTCCACCAAAAGATGGACGACAGCGGGCGAGCGCTTTTACAGGTCACCGAGAGCAAAGGCTTCTCGGCTGGAAGAGTTACGGCACCCCGGCTGACGGGCGTACCGGCTCGCTAGACTCAGCGAGACTTGCCCTATCGCACTTGGCGAACCTTGCCCTCCCCGGGCCGACGTAGTCTCTTGGCGCTACGTGCCAACACCCTACAAGCTATGCATCTCGGGTGGTGACGGCAGACATAATCCAGCCCACGCAGGGACTTACCGGAGAGTGTACGCTTGTCTTGGACTTCGAAAATTCTGCTCTGTTGGTGTGTTATATCTTCGGAAGAGCCTCTTGGGCTCTATCTACTCTTTCCTATGGTCATATACAAATATCTAGTGAAATGAGGGAGTTTTGGATCTCAGCCGACCTCTCGCGGAGCCCCTTCGTAACCACCGTAAGATCCCAGCCGACCCTTCGACCTCGGCGAGATAGCACCGTGATTGCTCTCAATCTGAGACGCATACCGTTCCCAGCTTAAGGTCGCATACCGCTCTCACTCTGAGACATCGCTGACTTGCTTGGGTCACCGACTGTCGGTCTGGCGCCACATGTGGACCACCGAATTTTCGGTGTGGCACTACACCATACAGTGGTCTACGCGAGCAAGTGGGCGGTTTCCGCCGCCCTGATGCAGGAGCACGACGGAGTGTACTGGCCCGTGACCTTCACTAGCCGAACGCTGAAGTCGAACGAGATCAATTACGGCATCGTATACGAAGAAGTCCTGGCTCTTCTCAGGATCCTGGAGGTCTGCTACACGCTGCTGGTATCGCGGACGATCAAGGTGCTGACGAGGTACTCAATACTTGGGTGGTTGATGCAGTCGAAAGGCTTCCATGGGCGGCTAGGCTGATGGGCCGCACTGCTGTCACCGTGGACACTGGAGATCGTGAAGTGTACCAAAGGCGAGGACGAAATCTTGGGAACCCTGGCTGCGACCATCACCCCCCGGGCGAAAGTGGATGAAGCGTTGATCGAGATCGCGCCCCAGAAGCAACCACGACAAGTGATCACCATCCCGCCGCCCACTGTGGAGCCCGAAGAGAAACTGCTTGTTGTCAGCTTCGATGGATCGGCTCGAGTGAAGCGAGGAAGTGGAGCTTACAGCGCGATCGTGTGGCAGCTTCCGTAATGGAAAGTTGTTTTCGCCGCTTCGGAGTATATGACTGAGTTGACGGTCAACGAGGCGGAATACAGAGGCATGATGTTATGCCTCGATCTGGTCGCTCCACTGGACCGGGGACGACTCATCATCTGCGGAGACTCAAACTTGGTCATTCGCCAGATGCGCGGGGAGATCGAGTGCAAAGCTCCAGGCTTGAAGCTGTTGCGGTCGAAAGCGATGGAGAAACTGCAATCGTGGCCGGATCATGAGTTCCTGCATATGAAACGAGATTGGAATCAGAGCGCAGATAAGTTAGCGGGCGCAGCTCTGCAACGTGAGGACGGAGAGGTAGTTACCTCGGAAGAAGACAAACTTGACCTGATCGCTCTCAACCGGCTGGACGAGCTGCTGATCCCGAAATCAGTAGACTCTATTGCTCATGTGGCCGCAGTAACCCGATCTACTCGACGCCGAAGGGTGTCGCCTGAAGTTCTGCAAGAAGAGATCGTACAGCGAACACGAAGTGAGCGAATATTGCAAGCCCAAAACGAAGAGAGGTGGATCGTCGATCTGAAGGCGTACCTGAAGGGAGAAGTAGGGAACCTGTCCTCCGACGAAGCCAAGAACTGTGCCAAGGTCGCGGACGACTATGAAGTAGACGAACTTGATCTGCTCTTCTACTGCCCGGTGGCAGCCCAGACCGACGAAGATCGCGATCTTGTTGCACGACTGGTGGTGCCTGAAACGTTGCAGCAAGATTTCCTTCATCATTATCACACCAGTCTCGAAAGAGGGCATCAAGGACGTACCATCGCATCAGAGCTCACTTCCACTGACGAGGACTCTATCGGAGCGTGTAGCGCTGTGTGGGAGAATGCGTTGACTGTGAGACTGGAAAGGACGACTAGTGGCTCAAGGCGAGTCTCCAGGCAATTTGCAAACCACGTACCCGTTCCAGATGATCGCGATGGATCACATCCCGTCGTTGCCGAAGTCGTTCAAGGGGAACACTGAGCTCTTGACCTGGGTCAATCTCTTCTCGGGATATGTGATCGCGAAGGCCAGCGCTTCCAGGACGGCCCAGACGGTCGCGGAGAATTATGAAGAGTGTCTTTCGACGGTTTGGCGCCAGTGAAGTTATCCGGCCCGATAGAGAGCCCAGGTTTATGTCTGATTTTTTCCGCGCTTTTAACCGGATCGTGGGACAAAAGCAGAGAGCCACTATGGCGTACCGGCCACAAACCAACGGTACTGCTGAGAGAATGGTGCAGACACTCACGCGATCGTTGAAGAGGTATGTCTCAGATGTAAACCAGAAGGATTGGGACGAGCACGCGGAACGTCTGACCTATTCCCTCAACACCGCTCAAGATCGAGTTCGGGGCGACACGCCGTTCTACCTGACGCATGGGTGGGATCCACTATCTGCTGGAAGCCTCACTTCCCCTGGGGAGCACGAAACGCTGATTGAGACGCCCGTCGCTGGCGCTATCGCGTTCAGCAACACTATCAACGCGCCCGGGAATAGGTCAAAGAACGCTTGCGCGAAGCAATCAGAGACCGTGCTGACCACCACAATGAACGAGTACGATCGCACAAGATCGAGGTGGGCGCTCAAGTGTGGCTCTATCTGGATAGGGTCAAGGAAGGTTACGCTCGGAAGCTAGCCCACATGTGGCACGGCCCGTTCCGAGTGTTGGAGCTTGTGGGTAACCATGCAGCACGACTGGAGACAGATGGTACAGAGTATCGCCTTTTCCCAATAGTTCATCTCGCAAAACTCAAGCCCGTCAGACAATTTCCCGATCGGGCGGGGACGACGCTTACGGTGGACGAAACGGGTCGTTTTGACTTCGACGAAGCCTTGCTGCCGGGGGATAGCTGGAAGACGCCGCTGGGAGAAGACGAGTTCGAGGTCGATCGGATCGCTAACATAAGGACTGGTCGACGAACTCGATATGGTCAAGTACATCGAGAATTCCTAGTGTACTGGAGGGGCTACGAGGACCCGTCGTGGGTCGATGAGGCTGATTTGAATTGTGGCGCACTGACGCGGGAGTACGAGCGTGGGCTGGAAAATCGCAATCGGTTTCACGTGATGCAATCACAGGAAGGAGATGAGGAGTAGGCAGCTCTCGTCGCGGGTTGGTCGCACCGAGAGGGATGAAGGGGGAGGGTGCACAGGGAGGCTGTGTACGGCTGGAGGACTGGGATCAATGTAAGTGAGTGAAGATCGAGGGGCCGACTGAAAAGCCCGCGAGGTCACAAGGATGAACGACTTGATGAGGAAGAATCAAGAGGTCATGTATTAGGGGGTTTCAATGTACACATTAAAGAGGTTCATTTTTTTGGCAAAAATCAGACTAATCTTTCAACCAACAGTACCAACACTTCAGCATTGAAACGCCCTAAAAATTAGGTTCCCACTAAGTTCGACGCTATCTCAGACGCCGAATAAACCGCCGCCCCCGCGCAAGTTCTTCGGCACCAGCAAGTTCTCGCCGCCGCCAACGAGATCAGGACTGCCGCCGTCTCCAGCATCGAGGTGGCCGCCAACAAGTCTGGGTTCGCCACCGCCAGCAGCAAGACCGGGTCCGCCGCCGTCAGCAGCAAGTCCGAGTCCTCCACCTCCAGCAGCGAGTCCGAGTCCTCCACCTCCAGCAGCAGGAAGACCAGCGCCGCCCTCGTCAGCAGCAAGTCCGAGTCCGCCGCCGTCAGCAGCAAGTCCGGGTCCGCCGCCGTCAGCAGCAAGTCCGAGTCCTCCACCTCCAGCAGCAAGTCCGAGTCCTCCACCTCCAGCAGCAGGAAGACCAGCGCCGCCCTCGTCAGCAGGAAGTCCGGGTCCGCCGCCGTCAGCAGCAAGTCCGAGTCCTCCACCTCCAGCAGCAAGTCCGAGTCCTCCACCTCCAGCAGCAAGTCCGAGTCCTCCACCTCCAGCAGCAGGAAGACCAGCGCCGCCCTCGTCAGCAGGAAGTCCGAGTCCTCCACCTCCAGCAGCAAGTCCGAGTCCTCCACCTCCAGCAGCAAGTCCGAGTCCTCCACCTCCAGCAGCAGGAAGACCAGCGCCGCCCTCGTCAGCAGGAAGTCCGGGTCCGCCGCCGTCAGCAGCAAGTCCGAGTCCTCCACCTCCAGCAGCAAGTCCGAGTCCTCCACCTCCAGCAGCAGGAAGACCAGCGCCGCCCTCGTCAGCAGGAAGTCCGGGTCCGCCGCCGTCAGCAGCAAGTCCGAGTCCTCCACCTCCAGCAGCAAGTCCGAGTCCTCCACCTCCAGCAGCAGGAAGACCAGCGCCGCCCTCGTCAGCAGGAAGACCAGCGCTGCTGCCGTCAGCAGGTAGACCAGGATCACAGCTAGGGAAGTTCGATGCCTTCAAGTGATCGGAAGAAGATGCTCACGTGGCTCAACGAGCAGTTGTTTCTTCTGGGTGTTTACGATATGACTGTGGACTGGTGTTCGGGAGAGTCTAAATGGATCTCAACGCAAGCAAATGACTTCATGGCATGGGTGGCGTATTTGTCCAGCGTGCGTACATTATCGGCGTCAACACGGATCGAGAAGAGTAGCAGTTACTCAGAGATGATCTTCCGACTTCCTGATAAAGAGTTTAGGCAAGCAGTTCGGGTCGACAAAGCGGTGTTTTCGGAGCTCGCAGTGGTGATTGGAGGTGATGAAGTATTTCGTTCTCGCAGCCGCAACTGCCAGCGGCCCATACACATTCAACTGGCAGTGACGCTGGAGCGACTGGGAACGTACGGCAACGGTGGGTCGACTGGTAGAATTGCGCAGGCGTACGGGATCGGCGCAGGAACAGTGACATTGTACGCCAAACGAGTTATAGCCGCTTTGCTGCGTCGCTACGATGACTACGTTTCATGGCCTAGCAAGCATCGGCGGGAGGTTACCTCAACGTCTTGTAGCGAACGCTACGGTATCGGTGGAGCTGTCGGGTTCGTCGACGGCACGCACTTCAACTTCAGTCAGAAGCCCGGCGTCGATGGAGAAGCGTATTTCAATCGAAAAAAACGCTACTCTATCAACGCTATGGTGGTGTGTGATGAAGACAAACGCATCCTTTACGCATTAGTCGGATGGCCTGGGTCGTGCGCCGATTCCACGGTCTTCTCGAAGTCGCGCGTCGCTGCGGACCAAGAGAATTTGTTTTCACGTGGGCACTACTTAGTAGGTGACTCGGGGTATCAGCTCACAGGGAGAATGCTGGTTCCCTACAAGAAACCCAAAGCGCTGCAGCCTGACAACTCGGTATTCAACACCATCGTAGCTTCGGCTCGTGTCGTGAACGAGAACTGTATCGGTTTGCTGAAAACCGATGGGCGTTCCTCAAAGGCATATCTACTCAAGTTAAAGTTAAGGAGGACTTCGTATGGGTCAACAAACAGTGCATGGCGTGTGTGGTGCTGCACAACTTCGCGTTAGCTTATCACGACCTTGACCCGTTCGATGATGCAAGTGATGATGAAGAAGATGAACAAGACGACGGAAATTCGGAGCTAATGTCAAGAAGTGAAACACACGAAGGCGATGCTTTAAGAGAGAGAGTCAAAGCTGCAGTGTTAGATGGCGTGTAGGATTTGTTTTGGGGGGGAGGGTCGACTTCCTACATCGGCACCACCTTCTCTACAATGGAGAGCGCTTCTTCTTCGGTTCGACCGCGTTCCAGCAGCTTGAGAAACATGTCTTTGCGCAGCGCAGACTGCGATTCCTTGAATTGCAGCTCGCGTGTGGCCTTTCGGTCACCTTGCTCTTGCTTCCTTAGTTCTAGATCAGCCAGGCGGCCGGCTCTGGCTTCAGCCAGCTCGTCTCGGCGCCATCCAGACTCAGCCAGAAGTCTCTTCTCGCTAAACTCTCGAAAGGTTGAGGCGAAATCGCGCTTCCGAGCCTGGTGCGCTTTGTCCAATCCAGTGTTCCTGGCCGAGCGAGCTGAGCCAGGGGTTCTTGTAGTGGTAGATGACGATATAATCGAGCCAGTTCCTGATGATGCAACTGACGAGGCAGGCCTTCTGGTGCCTGTGTCTGCACTACGGCTAAGGTCAAAATGACCACGCTGCACATCACCACTGGCAACAGGCGACAAAGCCACATCGTCGTATTGCTGCGATATTTGATCGTCTCCGCCGGAAATTTCTGCTGAGGCTGCAGGCATCATGCTCTGAGCCAAATCAAAGCTTAGAGACGGCGTAAAATCCGTTGTTGAATCCACCGAAATTAAAGCTTCACTGGTCATCTCTTCTTGATCGTTTTCTCTGCACACTGAGGAGACGTTAGAAGGCATTGCACCGCTATCCATTACGGAGTGAGGTCGCACGTTCTGGCGCTCACCGAAAAGGATATCGAGCCGGAAGTAAAACGGGCAAACCGCTTCAATTGCTTCCTCCAAAGTCTTGCCCTCGTCGATTTCCTTCAGCGTCAAACCGAAGCCGGTCTGCGAGTCGACACGCGCTTTGGTTTTCTTGTACACCTTAAAGTAGGATGCCCACCTACTTTGACAGACAGCAGGCTCCCATTCCTTAGTGTACTTCGGTGGCACGGCCTGGCCTTCGTCAGTAAAAGCACTGATACAGGAAGCATAAACGTAGTCAGCCATTAGCCCAAACCCAGCAATCTTTGTTTGTGCTCCACCAAAGGCCTTTGCACGTTCATCAGTCGATTTGCCAACAATGATATTGAACTGGGAAGGAACTTCTAGCCATTCTACTATGAACTGCTTTTGTAGCAGGGTTGTATGCCCCCCACCAGCATTTCCAGTACCACCAGAGCTGTCAGCACCAGCGGCGCCAGCCGCTCGCCCACGCGCCATCTTTCGCTGCCAGCACTCAACGTCGACTGGCCCCTTGGACCACACATCTGATCAAACGTAAATACGTATTCCGTAAAAATAAATCCGTAAAAAAACGAAAAATGAGCTGGCAAAAAATTACTCGAAAAGATGCGTCTCGGAAGGCTCATCTTTTGTGCGAGCAAATCCTGTTTTTTTGCAAAAGATTTTCCTCATCGATGCGAGCTTTGAAACCCCCTATTACGCTGTATTATTTACGCAATCTGGTATGGGGGCGCACTAGCCAGGGCAAATTTGTTGGCCAACCGCGAAATCTGGGCCGCCGGATGAGCATGAGGCTGACCCCGGAACTGATTGCGCTAGGGATCAGCGAAGTCGATCGCCCGTAGCGCCTGCAAAAGGTCAGTGGGCGGAGGGTTGCACCCTAGGCCTGAAAACCATGACTTCTTCTCACCAGCGCGCGGAAAATGAAGGAAGAAGCGGTCCAAGAACACGTCCAGATCGCAGTGTCCAGCCTCGATCCCACGCAGCATGAAACGTAGAAACGACTTCCAACGAGCACTGAGGCGTGATCGACGCTGCTTACGGTTGTCGGCCTGCTCGTCGAAGAAAGGGCTGCTTTTGCGCAGACTGGTGGTGATGGGGAACGCGTGCGTTGACTCCCATAACGCTTGGCGGAAGTCATCCTCGAACTGCGTGTACTTGTTCGCCATGACCTCGAACCAGTCCACCAGATCGAAGGACACAGGCGCGACAACTACATCGAGCACATCCCATGGGGTGGCGGCGTACAGCGCGCGAACATTCGCTTCTGTGATGAGATCAGGCGACCAATGCTAGCGCGTCCGTCCGGCGGGAATATCCAGAGAGCGGGATTTTAGAACTTCTGGAAGGGCAAGTCGACCGTAAGCTCTCGAACGCTGAGCTGCAAAATTTCGGGCAAGGCCCAAGGAGCAACGTCAGCCACCACGAAGTTACGCCGATCGGCGTAGCCAGGAATCCATTAATCACGAGGAGCTCGAGTGGCCGGTAGAGCTGCCAATGCTGTGGCCGAAAGCAGACCACCAGTAGAAACGGATGCTTGCGACCTTGGTGACGAGACCGATCGCGTAGAAGATCCATCGTCACTGTGGTGCCCACCGCCCCCACGATCGGATGTGTTGGCAGCCGGACCCACGGACTCGGGGTCTTCGTGATCGGAATGATCAGGACTGGTCAGCTCGATCGGGTGTGTGGGAGATCCACGACCCGACGCGGCGGCAGAAGAACGAGGAGATGTGCGACGAGTGGCATCTGGACTCTGGCGACGACGGCGCTCTGCGGCCCGAGACTTGGAAAGGGCTTGCATGATCGAGCCGTCATCGTCGGTGTCGTCGTCCGAGGTTGATGGCACACCTTGGCCGCGAGAACGCGCGCGACTCCTGCTTCCCCCACGGAGACGACCGGATGATGATGAACCACGCGGACGCTTCTGCGAAGACGACCCTTGGCTAGCAGGCGATGCCCCCCCCCCCCCCCCCCGAGTGTGACGGTGAAGCCGTATGCTGGTCATGTGCAGCAGACCTCTTCTGTGATCCTGGCGGCGGGGGCGGAGAAACGTTGTCAGGAGACTGACGACGATCTCGCCCACGTGCCGGAGAAGATCGACTAGTCGACGGGCTGTGACCGCGCTTGCGGTTTGGCGGTGGGTTGGCTGGCGATGCAGAGCGGGAGCGTGAGGTGCCGGTTTGCACGAAAGTCATCAAACCCGCGATCCGAGATCGGATCGCGGTATAGTCGGCAACCGCTTTGGCTCGGGCTGCGCCCAGATCAGAGCAGCGCTGCTGGGCTGCTGCGAGGTCGGTGGTCAGGACGGCGTTAGCAGCCTCGAGATGCTGCAGCTCTTGACGATCCACTTCGAGGTCATTGACCCGCCGTTCCAGGCGGACTATAGAGGAGCGAGCAGCACCGACGAGTTTCTCTGTGGACGCCAACAAAAGAAAGTGATCAGTGTTGGAAAGTGGGGAAGAGGATGGAGGAAGCTGCGAGTACGTACCATTGGAGTGGAGTGCAGCTGCGGCTCGATCACGATCTTGACTGCGCTTCTGAAGTTCGGCAGCGACCTTCTTGAGCTTGTCTTCGGCGAGATCCACTCGACTCTGCTGGCGATCGCGTTCTTCATGCGCACAATCTAGCTGCTGTTTAGAGCTGCGCGCTTGCCGCCGAAGTTGTTCGTGAAGATCGGAAGACTTCACCTCTTGAGCCTCCACTTGGCGACGGAGTTTTGCAGTCGCCGTCTCTAAGGCCGCGCTGGATGCCTCCCATGCTCGCGCGGCCTCATCGGACTCCTTGGCTTTGCAAAGGGCAGCGTCCCGGTCGATGCACACCTGGCGCAGCTTCATCTCAAGCGCGGAAATACGTCGATCAGTGGCCGCGGAGGGCGAAGAGGCTGACACCGACCGAGCCGCCGTGAGCTGTGCCTGAAGATCGTCGATCCGAGCGAGGAACCAGGCAGCCTAATCGGATTGAACTTTCCGAGCCAATTCCAGCAGCATTTCCCGCGCATTCTGGAGCTCTTGCGTGTTGTCTCTACGCCTAGCGAGCTCTCCCTCCATCTCTGCACATACTAGTTGAGAAGGTTGAAAGCGGGATACCAGCACCTCATATTGGTGCTGGCAATGGGCAGCAAGCGGGCCGGCCGTGGCGTATATATACGCCAGCTCCCTCTCCAGGGGGTCGACCCGATCGCTAAGTTACCGGAAGCGTCGTTGGAGGTCTTCGTGGTCACGCTCTAGATCACCAAGAGCGGCCACCCGATCGAGTATCCCCGAGAGGTGATCGATTGACGAGCGCACGGCGTCCTGATCCAGCGGTGGCAACACCACGTGGATCGCTGACACCAAAGGTATAGGCGCCTCCAAATTACGCTCGACGGACTCAGCCGGGACCACCGTCGACTCGTGTACAAGTTGGAGCCCGACCCGGGGACAAGCGACGGATGCGGATGCGAACGCGAGCGCGATACCAACAGTGGTCGTCGTCGTAGACGGCGCGACCGACGAAGACGCTGGCGCGAGCGCGATGCTAATAGAGGGCGCCGCCGCAGACGGCGTAGCGAACGGAACCACAGGCACGACGCCAACCGGAGCCGACGGCGTAGCTGGCGCTTCGGCAGGAGTCGACGGCGTGGCAGGCGCAGCTTCGGCAGGAGCCGACGGCGTGGCAGATGCAGCACCGGCAAGAGGCACGGGCGAGAACGTCATGACGCGGGGCGAAGCAGTTGGAGTGGCGAAGGCAGCGGAAATTCCAGAATGTGCACGGAGCCGCGACCGCCGTCCGGCCGAGTCTCGTGCAGGGGGCGGCTGTGGAGAAGTGGCTTCAAGAAATGGCTGGGGGCCGATCAGGTCGACAGATCGACATTAATTGGTGGATCGGGATAGGCCAGGGTTGCGGAATGATGATGTTTGGAATGATGATGCTCGGAATGATGGTGAGCAGAATGATGGCGATCGGAATGATGGAGACTCAGGATCAGATCGACAGGGCATCATCATTTCGGCACCCGATCAGATCGAGATCGACCTGGGACAAACATTCCGATACACGATCCGATCGAGGATGATCAGGTACCAACATTCCGGTACAAGCACAAACATTCGCCAGCATGGAGAACGAGTGGTGCACAGCCACGAGCCAGCGAACGGGGGACGCAATCATCGGATGCGCAAGAGGTACGCGAGTGATCGGTAAGAGCGGGAGAGAAACTGTGTGGTTTAGAGACAGATAGCAGATCTAAGGTACTTAATCAGAGAGAAATTTTCCTTGAAAGACACACGTGACTTCGGCCTTCGGGGACGGAAGTATATTGGCCCACCCACAACCGACACTACAGTTAACAAGAATCTACGCGGAGGCACATGGATAGCTTGGCCAGCGTCGCACTTCTTCTCTTCTCAACGACTCAACTCAACCGTCATAGGAAGCTGCAAGCAACGAAAACGAAAGGACAAGACAACCCCAAAGGACAACCGCGGCCAAGAACGACCGCCCCGATCGACTTCTCGCGAAGCTCGATCTCAAGACCCGACGCCGCGTGAAGATTCCCGCGCGTGTGTCAACAACCCCGATCGACTTCTCGCGAAGCTCGATCTCAAGACCCGACGCCGCGTGAAGATTCCCGCGCGTGTGTCAACAACCCCGATCTCGAGTGCCCTCAGCACGGACCCGACGAAGACCCCAAAGTCTCTTCGAGAGCACCAAGAAGAGCGTAACCAGCCTAAGCCGACGGGTACACAAGGTGACCCCACGCTCAGCGTCCCACGGACAATCGGAGTACCCCCTCCGTTAGTCGGCAGTCTGGGCAGTCGTTGGTAAGCCAGAGCAAGTCATCGATTTTCGTGACTCCCGCTCCACCACACCACTCATGGCGAGACTGAGCATCAATGCTTCCTCCGATAGTGGTTCCGGATGGTTGAGCTTCCACGCTCCATGTACTTGGATGATCAGTCCTCGTACGCAAGTTTTCGCGACTGCGAGGAATCACTGCCCTTTGCGGATCCACCACCCTGTCATCCAGAGGCGGAGCCAGGATCAAAATGGGGGGGGGGGGGGCACCTGCCCCCCCCCCCCATTTTTTTTAGAATTGTTTTGGATTTCCTGGGAATTGGGCAAAAAAGTGGGGATTATAGCCGATTATGGGCGAATCGGTAGCACCATGCCCCCCCCCATTTTTGAACTGCCCCCCCATATTTTTTGGGCTGGCTCCGCCTCTGCTGTCATCACCACTGTCAATGACTCTCGGCAGTAAGGTCTCACCGACCTGCGCGCTTCCTGCCTGTGTCGGCTGCTCCAACCTTGACGCACTTGTCCGCTGTCCACTCCAAGCATCCGACGCCTCACTGGCTCCGATGGCCTCACTGGTTCTCGGTAATGGAGCCCCTTGAGCGCTAGTGAGCTGAACCTCACTGGCTCTAATCGCACGTGCCTCACTGGTAGACTGTGTGTCTGTGGGCTCTGTCCCACTGGATCTAGAGACGGCCTCACCGGTCTGCTTCCCTTGTCTTCTTGTTCGTGACTTGGTCGCAGCATCTTCTGCACGTAGGATCGCTTCCACTGAAGCTGTTGCCTGCGCCAAGCGGTCGTCGCAATGATGGCACCAACAGGTACGTTGTCTCTCATTTGGCAAAGCCGACCGCACTGACTGCAAGCCGGGGAAACTCGTCCTCATTGAACTTCACATCACGTGAATGAATCACTTCACAGTCGAGGAGACGTAGTAGCCTGTAGCCAGAGCGATCCTCTTCGTCATAACCCACGAATATACACTTCACTGCATGTGCTTCGAGTTTGTTTCGTTTATCCTTTGCTTTGGAATCCAAGCGTACGCAGCACACACAAACGTACGTAGCTTGTTGATCCGTGGAGACGATTGTGCCACAGCAGGTAAGGTGATCTCATGTCAATTGCCGCACTCGGCGTAAGATTGATGAGGTAAGTTGAGATCATCACGGGCTCGCCCCACAGGGCACCGGACAAATGTCCTTCAAATAGCAAGCAAAGAGCCTTCTCCATCACCATGTGAATGCGGCGCTCTGCCATGCCATTCTGCTGCGGAGTGTAGGCTTGAGTGAAGCGGAAGCGCGTGCCGTACTTCACAATGATACGTGCCAGCTTCTCGTACTCCTTGCCATTGTCACTTTGCACTATCTTGATCTCATCGCCGTACTCTGACAACACTGTGTAGGTGTAATTGATCTTGTCTCTGACCTTTCTCCGTAAGACCTCGTAGACATGGTAGACTTCATCACGCTTCCGCATCAGGAAGGTAAACACGTAGCGTGTGTATTCGTCCGCGAAGACAATAAAGTATCTGTAACCACTGAAAGATGCAATTGGTAAGACGCCAATGTCCGTGTGGAACACTTCCCCAGGACGTGTGGTCATCTTGGGAATGACTCTACTAAAGGGCAAGCGGGTGGACTTAGCGAATGCACATGACTCGCAGAAAAGATCATTGATTTGGGACTTAGGAAAGCACACCGCTCCCGAGTCAAAGTAGATCTGATGAAGTTCTCGCATTGCATTCACTCCAGGGTGTCCAGTCTGCCTGTGCCACCGCAAAGCCTCTTTAGTATTAGCATTCCCACCAGCAAGCAGAACACACTCACGCTTACCGATGCCACGCAAAAGGTAGAGGTCCACTCCTCCGCCTCCAGGGGCGGACAACACATATCCGTCGCCCTCATGACGCAGGGTGCACTCCCGCTTGTCAATCGAAATCTCAAAGCCATCGTTCACCAGGGCCTTGATCACCGAGAATAGGTTGTGTGCCACACGAGGCACGTAGTTCACGTCCTTGAGCTCCACCGTCCGCACAGCATTAGAAGAGTCCTTGACGGGAAAGCGCACGGTGCCTTTCCCGAGAATGCGGAGCGGATTGATAGCCGTCTCCATTCTCGACTCAATGGGCTCGAACTGCACGAACAACTCGATGTCCTTGCACATGTGCGACGTCGCTCCAGTGTCAACCACCCACGTCAACTCGGTCATGTTGAGAGTCGATGTCACACTCACCAGGCCCATTGCTGGCTGGACCTGAGCACTTGCGTCGGCAGCCACTGCTGCACTCGCTTGGCTTGGAGTTGGATCCGCCACTGCTTCACCTTCCGTAGTTGCAGGAAGTGACGGGACCACTGCCTTGTCTTTTCACGTTTGCGCATGTCCTCACGAAGCTGGTCCTCCAGGTTCTTAAGTGTTTCTGGTTGTTTCTCTTGAGCTTCAGCAGCAGAGAGGAACCGCAGACCTTCCTCCGAGTAAACACTATCACTCGCGTAGGGGTCTTCGGGCGAGGGTGGCGAGCCGCCGAGCACTTGACGCCAATTGGCGGGGTTGTCTCCACGTCGGATCACACGAGCTGCACGCCTCACTGCTTTCTGACGGTCAGTGTAGCCCCGACGCTTAGCGCTTCGAGGTCGAAGCGCTTCTTGACACTGGCACGAGTAAGTCGCTTCTCTGTGCGTGTCATCTTCGTGTTCTTGTTGATGTTCGCAATGATATCATCACGAGTGATCACTAGAACGCCCGAAGATCCGCCCTCATCACTGTCCTCTTCCTCACCGGAATTGGAGGCGCGGTTGCGCTCAAACTTGTACTCGTAGGTACTGTCACCACGACGAATACATGCCATGCCCTTGTCTCGAATGTGGGCGGCAATGAGGTCCTGCTCTCCTTCTTGGAACTCGGTGCGCTACTGTGCAGTCGACTGTCTTGGCGGAGCTGGAGAAAGTGCACTCACGAAACTCACGCTCTCGCGGTTCATCACGGGGCTTGGGTGACTGCCGGCCTCCGCCTTGAGGGGAATGCGGACTGCCGTATGAGTCTCGGTGACGGGGTGATCCGTCACCACGACGGTCGTACGAACGCCCACGGCGCTCATCAGGACGGCCACTGCCTTGCTGGTAGTGAGGGCGTTCACGTGAATGAGAGCGGCCTCGCGGTGGTGAGCGTCCACGCCCGCGCGCCGGAGAGAAGTCTCTTGGTCCACGTGGAGGCGAGTAGCCCCGTCCGGGTGGTGGTCCACATTGATCACCAGCCCGGAAGGGTGTGCCTTGTTGGTTTCCGTACTGCTGTAGCAGTCCAGCATTGCCGCACTGCGGGGGCGGTCCGGCATAATGCTGTGGATTGTATCCACGATCATCATGTCTCGGAGCCGGATAGCCGTGCTGGCGTTCGTCACGAACTGAGGGTGCAGGACGGTAGCCAGACCCACGTGTAATACGGGGGCTCTGGGCCTCCATACCCGTACCCGCGAGGCTCACCGCGGTATTGAGGAGGGGGAGGTCCGTAACCAAAAGGTTGACCCCTCTGATTACCATAGCCACCATAGTCTTGACGACCTCGATCACCATCGTGAGCACCACTGTGCCCACTGGTCCACTGACCACTTGCTTGTGACACTTGTCCACGTGGTGGCGAGCGTGTGTCCTCATGACGTCGTCCATCGTCGTGCTTGTCACGATCTCTGTGATCATGACGCTTGGTGTCCTTCTTACTGAACTGTTTCCCCGTGTTCTGCTTCTTCTTAGGAGGCTCGGAGGTGCCGACCTTCTCGCCCCTGTTCGGGTTTTCGGGGCAGTCAGCAACGAGGTAGCCCGGCTTCTTGCACGCGAAGCACTTCCGCTCAATGGTGCCACCAGTAGGCTTAGCCTCCACCGCTGCTTAAGTCTTCTCAGCCTTGCCCTTGTCCTGGCCACTGCCTTCTGGACAGCGGCGCTTCAGCTCGGAGCTCACCAGCTCCATCAGCTTCACGTATGAGAGAGTCTTGGCCTGGCCCAGCCAGCCGCGCACAATGTACTACCACGATGCAAGCAATGCATGTTGTAGTATCATGGACTTGAAGATGTCGCTCAGCTTCGTGTCAATGACGCGCTCGAACGTAATGATGTTCGAGTCCAGCGTCTGCACGAACATCTCGGGGTTCTCATCATCGTCGAGCCTGTACCGGAACACACCCGTGTACGAGCTCGCGTAGTCGGTCGGGTCTCGGGTCCCGAAGTGGCCTTCGATCGCGTGCCACATGGCGTGCGGACACACAAGTCCCTGCACGAGCTAGCGGTAGTTGACTGGGAGGCTGGACACCAAGATGTAGCACACGTCCGCCTTCTCGGTCTCGATCCGATTGAGCAATTGAGCAGCCTGTCGTGTAGGAACACGCTTAAAATCTCGCTACCGTAAGGTACGAGTCCCACCAACAACACACGTCTCCCTAATTAGGTCAACGAAAGTTGGAATCAAACCTGAGGTCCAGGAACGATCCCTTACACCGGGTTGGATATAAGCCTCTGTGTACCCAAGTTGTTTTAGGTCAACCCAAAACCTGCACTAACTAGCCACGAACGAAGGCTAGAATGCAATATAGCGCTTTCGCGCAACCCTTTTGCAGTCCCTCAGATGGAAGGGTACCGGCTGATTAGGCCTAATACAAAGGGGACCGAGGTAATCCTCGGTCGGTAGTAAAATATACTCCAGGGGACTAATACACCCCACACACACACAGAACGATACTCTAAGTACCGCTCTAGCCTCTCGGCTACGCCAACTCTTGGCTTGACCTTGGCGGACTATTAATTAATTAATCTCTAGTCCGTCAACGGTCATACCACTAAGCCAGGCGTATCCAGGCACTACAGCAAGCTAGCTAACACTTACCGGAGTCGGACTTAACCTCTGAAGACTTGGGGGGAAGACTGCTGATTTATTACTGAGTATTCAGAGGCTCTGAGAGCCTCTGCAGATCATCCTATAGCTAATCCTAATCCTACATACAAATATCTAGTATAAAACGAATCTCGATGTGCGACCTCTGTACACTCATCAATAATGACGGTGATTACGCCAGAGGTACCTCGAGGGTCGAACGAGGCTTCGTTCACCTGAACGAGGCTTCCACTTAAGTACGACTATGGTTATGGTCGTAAATAGCACTGAGTCTGACGTATTTAGCCTCGGTCGGGTGTTTATTAGGTCCCGCCGAGGCCAATGTCACTACCTGTCACTCTACCGAGGTAAATGAGAGTGACAGCTTGTCACCACGGCAACTTCCTTTCCGTCAGCGAATCCGACGGAGTACGCTTGCAGCCCGGTCCGGCCGAGGTCACTTTTCGGTCGGATCTCCACGCCACAACTGCCCCCGCCACGTCGTGAACCTGGCACTGGCGAACGGCGCGGCGCAATGTCTCGCCCTCCGACTCGCCCCGAATCTCGGTCGCTGGCTTCGGCCACCGCGCGTGCGCTCCGATCCTTGGGCTGCACTGGCGAGGTAAGCTCAGTCTTGCGCAGCTCGTTCTTGTCCTGATCGTCTTGGTGCTGACTTGTATCTCCTTGTTCATTCCCTCAGAGCGCCCTGGACGTCCTCGCCGAGGCCACGCAGCCTCAGCCACACTTGCCCACTGGCACTGCCACGTCTCGTCCGCGTGGTGACGCTCCTCCGACCGCTTCTCGACCCGGAGACGCGGCTCCTGCGGCTCCCGAGTCCTCGGTCGAGCGCCCCGCACCTCCGGGCAGTCTCTTGGGTCCATATCCAGAGTCGACCGAGGATCCCGGGTCCCCGCCGGCGGAGTTACCGGGCGATTCTCCGTATCGCTCGCCTCCGACTTCTCCGCCGCGCCGCCATCCCCCTCCGTCGCCAACTCCCGCGCCTTCGACATCGTTGGCAACTCGCGGGGCGTCGGTCGGGGGTGTGGCTGCCGGCGCGATGGTTGCTGCTCCCGTAGCGGGCGCGACCGAGCCTCCTACGGCGGTATTGACGGCGTCCGATCGCCAGTTCTACCGGCTTGCTGAGTTGGTCGTCAGCGTCGCTCGCGCTCCTCCTGCTCGGGTCGATCCAGTGCTGGATCGACGCCTTGAGCATGCCACGACTCTCGAGGAGGTAGCTACGGCCGCGGTGGCTCCCCGTCGGCTTCCCATCGCCGAGTCCGAGGAAATGGTGTCCCTCCGTCAGGAGGTGGAGCGGCTCCAAGCTCTGGCGAAAGACACGGAGGATCAACTCCACGTTGAGATGGATCTCCGTGTGAAATCCGACGTCTTCTGCGTGCAGACTTCGACCGAGCTCCACCAAGCTCTGGATCGCATCGAAGAGCTTCGGGAAGAACGGCGGACGCTCCTCGGGCGACTCACCGAGGCGGAAGCCACCTTGGTGTCTCACCGAGAGGTGACTGCTTCGCTCGAACGGCGTCTCGTTGACACCAACGCCGAGGCGACCACGGCTCGTCAGCAGGTCATAACGGACCGCGAGCGGTTGAAAGCAAGCCTCGTTGCGCACACCGCCCAGCTTGACCGCCTTCGGCAGCAACTAGCCGACCAAGACCGAGGCCAGTCGGGGGTCATACCCGCGCGCATCCAGGCGCTTCAAGATGAGAACAACAGCCTGCGTCGCGCGAACTCGGTCTTGCGGCGCCACTCAGCAATGCATGAGTTGGACGTGGACACCCTCGTCCTGGCGTCGGCGGGCATCTCTGCTAGCGAGATCGACTGGACGTTGTTGGGTCTCAACCCTCCTGACGTCATCGTCGGGTCTCCTCAGAGTGGTGACGAATCGTCAAGCCCGGATGAGCCGTCCACCGAGGGTCCTTCGACTCCCGCGGTTCCTCTTTCCAGCCCTCCGACGTCGCCCTCGTCCGCCTCATCTACGTCGAAGCGTAAGCGAGACTCATCTCCTCAGGCGTCGACCGAGGGCGCGGCTGCATCACAGCTGCCCCCGTCCAAGCGGCTTGGTCGTGCGTCTGTCGACCTGCGGGCGAGGGCGGCGGCCACTGCTGCACGACGTGCTGGTGGGTCTCCTGGTGGTCAGCAACCCTCGGTCGCCTCTCCGTCGTCTCCTGCTTCTCCCGAGCTACCCGCTGGTGGGTCGACCGAGGGCGGCGACGCTTCTCCGGCGCAGGTGTCGTCGTCGGCGTCGGCTAGCCCGTCATCGCCTGCCGCTTCGGGGCCCCCAGCTACACAGTCGGATGACAGCATGGGTCAGCCTGGCTCACCGAGGGGAGGTGATTCCCCGAGCGGTGGCTCACCGGGCGGAGGTGATTCCCCGAGCGGTGACGGTCCACCAGGGTCTCCAGCCGGTGCTTCGCCAGGTTCTCCGGCTGGTGGTTCGCCTCCAAGTAGTGGCAGTCCATCACCGCCAGGTTCTGACGATGGCGAGCGTTCCGGCGGGTCTTCAGGCGGGTCCGGCGGGTCTTCTGCTGCGTCGGATGGTAGCGAGTCTCCTCCCGCTACACCGCCCCAGCAATCGACGGCATCGTCCAAGAAGTTCGACGACTTGTCCCCTGACACACTCGAGCGGGCCATGTTTGGCTCGGAGAGCGAAGACGAGAACTTGTCTTCCTCAGCCGGGGCTGGGTCCCAGGCCTCGTTCGCACCCGCTGCGTCGTCACCGGCGTCCTCTGCGTCTGGCACGCCGCCGACCGAGGGTTCGTCTGCTGCCCCACGACAAGGGCGTCCCCGGTCTGAAGTGACTGCCACTCTCTCGGCCGCCCCTGGCACCGTTCAGACTGGATTCATGCCTGCCGTCACCAGTGTGTCTGACGTGGCGGAGGGGTCTCGGAAGCTGTCCGAGCTCGGTGCCCTGTTCCTCGTGCCGGGCTTCGCGGCACCGGGTGCTCAGGAATGCTGGTGTCTGCTGCAGAATCTCAGCGTGCCAGACATTCCAGCCGAGGACCCTGTGTCGCCGCTCTCCGAAGCTGGAATTGCGGCGTTCTCTGACTGGGCGAATCCCCTTCACCCATGGCAGCTGGTGAGAGTCAAGCTCCCCGCCGAGCCGTGCACCTTCGGCGTCGGCTAGTTCACCGACGGTGTGACGATCTCCGTTCGGGCCACTGGCCAAGCTCTCCTCGTTCGGCTCTGGCGGCAGTTCCAAGGCACCTCCACCGATGCCACCGAGAAGGCTGACTTGGGCTTCGCCTTGTGGGAGCGCCGCCATTGGATCTCGGTATCTGCCATCGAGGCGTACTTTGCGTACTTGTCTACGAAGCACGGTCGTCGTTACCCTCTCCTTCTCCAGCTTCGCCGGCTCTGGCGAGAGTACGCCCGAGGTCGGAGCCTCCGAGCTGACCGTCTCCGGCAACAGATGGTGAAGCGGCTCTGGACGGGTTGTATCGAATACAACCGCGAGCCTCGACAATACCACACCGAGACTCTGCTGGAGCCCACTTACCTTCAATACTCGTTCGAGGTCGTGGAGTGGGCTCCCAAGACAGCGGATTGGGTCGCGGAGGTGAACGAGCTGGACGCTCGTCAACCGTGGCGCAACTGTTGGATTGATGCCCCCGAGAGCCACCCGTTCAACACGACGTTTGCCGCTTGCAACCCTGCAGTGTCGCTGTTCGTGCCACGCGGAATGACCAGCGAAGAGGTGGCAGCTTCTGTAGTCGTGGAGCCGTCTCTCCCTGCGTCGTGGGTGACTGCCCCATGGGTCACTCAATTTGGTGCCGGTCATGACGACACCGCCTCTGACGAGGAGTCGAAGGACCCGCCGACCGCCGACGCAGACACTCCTTAGGCGCTCCGGCCCTCGGTCGTCCGTCATTTCCGATCTCCAGCATCAACTCTCGCTGCTCCAGTACCGTCCGACGCTCCAATTTTGCAGGCGGCTCGTAGGGTTGTAGTTCATTCTTCGTTAAGTCTCCATAATCATTTTAACCATTCGTAACTCCTTTCCTGTTGCATCTTCCGTCGTGAGCTCGATCTACCCCTCGTTCTGTATCCTGCTCTCTTCGTCTTGGCCCTGCGGTTCTTCTGGTGTGCCGACCGAGGGGTAGTTTCGCGTTCTCGAGTCGTCATCTTAATTCGTTCACATGTACATATACATTGTTCGTTTGGTATCTTCTTTCGTCTGCTACTGCGAGCCAATTGCTCCCCGCAGGCAGTTCAATCCTCGGTCGCCTCTGCAGTAGGTTCTCTTCGTTCGTCTCTAACCCTTCTGCGGGCGACCGTGTTCCCAGTAACTTCATTCGTCTGTATTTGCGAGCTGGTGTCCCCCGCAATCAGTTCATTCGTTGATAGCGCCGAGCACAACTCCTCGTCCGCAGTCTGAGCCATTTGTAGTCGTCGGTCGCTGCGTTTCTGACGCAAGTAATCATAGAGTAGTCCTCCGCACGACAAGTTGGTAGCTGGTTCCCACGTTGGCTCCTCGTAGCCGACCCATTTCACTTTGAATTCTCGAACCGCTCGGTTGGTGCTCGTTGATAGCGGTGTGCGGTCGTCCAGGATGGCTTCAACCTCAAACTCGCCCGAAGGATGGTCCGGCTCCCAGCTATCCTCGGGCAGCAGCTCTTCGTCGAAGTCCACCCGTGACTCCTCGTCTACCTCGGGTGCCAGCCGAACTTTAGGCCGGTCTCCGAACTCACTCACTGCCTTCAACCGCGAGACGTGTACGACCGGGTAGAAGCGGTAGCCGCTTCGATTCGGTAGCTCTAGCTCGTAAGCGAACTCCTCCACCTTCTTCTTGATACGGAATGGCCCATGCCACCGGTGCGCAAGTTTCTTCGTCAGGCCGGGTTTCACTCGTTCCATGTATAACCATACCCGGCTTCCTGGCCCGAACAGCGACCTCGGTGAGGCCTCGTTCGGATCCACCTCACCTGAGGGGCTCGGTAGTGATTCTCTCTCCTGCCGCCCGAGTGTCTCGTTGTGTTCTTTAGCCCTCCGAGCCTTCTCTGTCGCTTGGTACTCTTTGGCCATACTGAGTGCAATCTCTTGCTGTCGGTTGACCTCGCGGCGCCATGCTAAAGCATCGGACTGCCGCCCGGAGCCTCGTTTGAGAGACGATGACATTGCCTTGAGCGTCGACTGTGCGTCCCAACCATGAACGAGGTAAAACGGGGTCTCCTTCCGGGTCCCGTCCTGCGAGTTGTTGATAGCGAAGATCAGCTTTTCTGCGATCTCGTCCCAGTCCTGTTGTAGGGGGTCCTCGGCATACACACGCACGGATTGCATGACGGTCTTCACTGACCGTTCCTGCTGTCCGTTAGCCTGCGGTCGGTAACTCAGCGTAGCTCGCGACCGGGACTGCATCATCTCCGCGAAGGCCTGGAACACCTCGCTCATGAACCTTGGGTCTCGGTCGTGACGAATCAGCGAGGGTGCACCGAACCTTCGGTAGACACACTTCTCGAAAGCTTGGGCAACGACAAGTGCAGTGGTATCCGACATAGCTTTACCCATCACAAATCCGGTGAACGAGCACTGGAAGAGCAGTAGCGCCGTGTTTCCTCGCCGAGACTTCGGTAAGGGAATCACAAAGTCCATGGAGACCATCTGGAACGGTCTCTCGGCCAGTACGTTTCCTGGGGAATAGCCTCTCAGCTGGGGTCGGCTCTTGCTCGAACAGCAGTCTGGGCAGGACCTGACGTGCTTCTCTACGTCCGCGTACAGTCCGATCCAATAGTAGTCCGACTTCACTCGGTGGTAAGTGCGATTAATACCTTGGTGGCCACCTTCCAACGAGTCGTGGCAGCTCTGCAGCACTTCCTGGACCATCGTTGAGGGTACTACGAGACGCATCCACACTCCCTGCTGCTCGTCCGGGTCCGAACGACGATTGGTTCCCACGAAATAGAGGACCCCGTCTTCGCTCAGAACGAACCGGTCAGCCATTTTCCACGCGTCGCGAGCCGCCTTGTAGCCCAGGCGAGCATCTTCGCCTCGGAGGACCGCTCTCAGGTTGGACCATCTCAGTTCTTCCTCTTGTGCGGCTGCGACTCTTCTCCGACGCTCTTCTTGCACTGTCAGCGGGTCTACATCCTCCGCATCAGGCGGGGCCGACGCGGCGGCAGTCAAAGCCTCGGTGGGCGGTAGTGTTTCTTCCAGCGCGTTCTGAGCCTCGTTCGGCACCGCGTTGGATTCAGCAAGTCGAGCTGCATCTTCCTGACCCATGACCGATACTTCGTTCGCGAACCGGACTCGCTTCGTCATCGCCTTTGCCTGGTGCCTAGTCGTAACCATCACATGGCCTGAATCTCGGCTTTCGGACCGCACAAAATCGAAAAAAGTCTTACTTCGGGGCTCTTCGCGGGTCATAGACGCTCGCAAGACGCTCACCGAGGGTTTCTCTTCCGTCGTTCCTTCCACCGAGGTCTCGTAGATGACTTCGTTAATCCGGTTCAGAGCCTTCAGTTCCGCGATCCTCGCCTCGGACGTCGTCACCGCCGACCTCTTAGACTCCAACGTCTCGCTGGCTAGAGAATCTGCTGCTGCATTGAATTCGCGTACTGCATGCAGGTACTTGACCGAACGAAGCTTGGCCACGTGCTCTCGGTGGTGGTTGAGTTGCGCCATCAGCGTTTCCTTCCGGCACGCTATCACCCCTAGTGATTGCTGAATGGCGAGTCTCGAATCTCCGACAATGACAAGGTCAGTAATGGCTAGACCGAGCGCTGCCGAGACGCCATTGTTCATGCCGGCGTACTCAGCGAGATTGACCGTAGTGGCTTCGAGATAAGCACTGGCAGCGATCACTATCGTCCATTCCGGAAGCTTCCATACGATCCATGAGCAACTCCCATAGCCACCGTGCTTCTCCGTTTTCGCCGAGCCGTCGAACGAGAGGACGTGGCCACTGTACGAGGTCGGTAGTCGCGCATATAACATATGCGGGTCCAAACGAACGTTCGGTGACCCTTTGGATGGAGGGGCCACCGAGGCCAACGACTCGTCCAAATCGACAAAACTCGTCAGTCCAGCTTGGAGCAGCTGAGCGAACGCACAATCCTTTTCCTTCACTCGTTCGACCACCAGGTGCCACGGCGATAGCAAGACGGCAAACTGGGTGGCCCGACCGAAGAGTGTCTTGGACTTGTGCACCCACTCGAGCGTCGAAAACCGAGTGTAGACTCGGATAGTCTTCCCAACGAGTTGGGTATAGCACACCTTCAGTACTAGCAGTAGAGCTAGGACCTCCTTCTCGGCCGGGTGGTAGTTCATCTCGGCGTCCTTCAATACTCGACCACAGAAACGAACAGGGTGTAGTTTGCCCTCGTGTTCTTGCATAAGGGTCGAGCTGAGAGCCCACTCATTTGCAAACAGCGTGACGTGGACGTCCTTGCCCCTGTCGAAGTGGCGAAGTATCGGAGCGTCTCGGACACGCTGCTGTAGCATGGCAAAGCTCTGCCTGGCAGCAGAGAGGTCTCCACCGAGCTCAAAATCAGCATCCTTGAGCTGGTAGAGTGCTGCCCCGTACACCGCAAAATCTTGGATAAAACGGCTGTAATAGTTGAGCGCCCCGAGGAAGGACTGAATTCCCTTCTTCGATGCGGGGAACTTGAGCTCGGTCACCGCCGCTGCCTTCTTAGCGTCGGGAGCAATACCCGCTGCCGAGACGTCGTGAGACAGGAAGCCCACCTTCCGCTGTACGAACAAGCTCTTTGAGAAGCTAACACTGATTCGACACTCCTGGAAGCGACTTAGCGGACGGTCTAACGTCGACAGACACGCTTCGAAAGTCTCGGAGCCGAAGCAAATATCATCCACGAACGAACGCCGATCGAGCACGGGTACCAACGAGGACTCGTCCGGTTCTCCGCTGGAATACATGTCGGCCAGAGGGCTGTTCACCAGGGTTGCAACGGCACTTTCGGTGGTCGACAGAGCTCGGTCGGCTTCGAATTTGGTCCGGGGAGCCTCGTTCAGGCTGACCGAGGCCTCGGTCACCCCTGCCCTGTCTTCGGCGTCGGCCGTTTCAGCTATCCGCATCTTCTCCGAGAAGCTAGCCCAGCCTCCCTTTGGTTGAACGAACCCCCAGAGGGCGTTGTCAATCATTCGTTGGTAGATCATGGGCGCGTTCTTGAGCCCGAACGGCATGCGTAGCCACTCGAAGTGGCCCAGTGCGCAGACAAAAGCGGAGATCTTGCGGGCTCGGCGAGTCATCATCACCGCCCAGAACCCGCTCGCCGCATCCAAGGAACAAAACCACAGGTATGCCTCCATCTCAGTCAATAGATCGTCGACCAGCGGCATTGCATACTCCATGATTGCGGTGATCGCATTCACTCGTTTGTAGTCGATACATAACCGGATGTCGATTCCGTTCTTCTTCAACACAATAACGATAGGTGAGGCCCACGGGCTGTCTGAGAACGAGACCAATCTCGCCGTCAGTAGCCCCTTCAACAACTCGTAGAGTTTGCCTAGAAGCCGTATAGGGGTCCTCCGAGCCTTTTGTTTAATCGGGGGGTGCCCCTTCACGTCGATGTCACACACCACGCCGTATGCTGGTGGGGGCAAAGCGTTGCCGCTCGCAATCATGATCTCTTCATGTTTCTGAAGCACGGCCACGAGCTTCACCTGCTGATCGGCCTTCAAGTCGGGGTTCTGGACATTCGGACCCGAGTAATCCAGCGTCGTCGACGATGGTTCCGTCAGGTCAGGCAAGAAAGCGAGCTCGTGCGCGTAGTCCGTCAACTCGATCTCGTTCGGTAGGTGTTCTGCCGTATCGTTGGTGCCCCAGTCCGCATCAGCGACTGTTTCCGGACTGCCTCCAGCCATGACCGAGACGTAGACAGCCTCCAGACGTTCCGCGTCGGACTTGACGTGTCTGTCGGCTGAGTTGGTGGTTGTTCGGTCAGTCGTCACTTCGGCTTCTGGGTCACCCCTGGGCTCGGTCACCGCATAAACGCCTACTTGATCCGTACAGGCGTCGTCACCCGTGGTCACCGAGGCCAGGATCCCCCCTAACTCGCCTGGAGGGCGCGCGGAGTCATCAATTCGGACTTCGAGATCCGGGTTACCTGATTCGGGTCGTTCTGCGATTTCTTCGGTTCCGTAGTCCTCGGACGGCCCTGAATCTTGTCCTCCATCTCTCGCTGAACAAGGTTCGGTATCGACCGAGGGCGGCTGGCACTTGCTCGTTTCGTCGACAGTCCCAACGAGGTCCAGACTGTTGGCCGTCGCTAGGTGACCATCGTCGTCCTCGCTTGGCGTCTCAGTGCTCACCGTAGCCTCGGTAGGTCGTCTGAGGAGTGCTCGTGGAGTCGGGTACTCGCGTCGTTCCACGGCCGAGGGTTGTACGGCCAGCCATTCTCGGTAGAGCTTGCCCTCGCGTCCAAACAGCGTCTCATCCCTGCTCTCTGCGTACGCCAGCACTTGCCACTCTCGATATTTGTCGGACCCTACTCGCGCGTAGCCCGTTCTCCGAGGTAGGTCGCCCCTAGGCACCCATAACACTACAGGTTCATGCGCCGAGCAACTCGTTCCCTTCGTTGTAACATTAGTCAGCCGGATCCAGATCGGCCGGCCTCGTTGACTCTTCACCACGGTCGGCACAAGCCTCGTTGACCTTCGAATCCATGTCTCGTGGGTCGTTCGAGACGGTTGTCGGCGAGGCAAGCGGAATTCTCTCCATTCCCTGCCTGGGATCGCCAGCAGCTCGGTAGGACCTCCTACGACGTGACTCCCGTATGACACCGGCTCGTCCGACTCCTTCGATTTCAGAAGGGGTACCATTTCCTCGTCCGGGAGCTGAGCCGTACCGTGGAACAGATCTAGTCGAATTCCGGCGGGTACCATGAAATCCATGCCTAGGACCACGTCTACTCCAGCACTGTGATCCATGATCCACATCTCGAACTCGTACGCGTGTCTCCACCCGAGGGTGACCTTCAGCATAGCTCGTCGTTGAGTTTCCATTGTGCCCGGGTTGATTCCCCGCACTTCCAGGCTTCGACCGTGGTCGAATACCTCCCTCACACGGAGCCTCTTGGCCAAGCTCGCCGAGATCACGCTCACATTCGCTCCTGTATCGAGCAAGATCCGTATCCGGGTGTCGTCAACTGCGCCCTTGACAAGTGCGCGCATTCTCTTCCTCTTGTCGTATCGTTGGGACGACCACCACCCCATTCGTTCGCCGGGCAGTAATTTTATTGCCCGACCGAGGGTTCGGTCGACCGACTCTACTTGAGCCATACTCGTGATGACAGCCTCGGTCGGGGCATGTACGTGTTCGCCATCACTTGTTTCATCAATTCCATTCTCACCGAGGCGTACGCCTCTGTCACTTCCATTTTCCATCGTATTCACTCGTTCGTTGTTCGTTCGATCGTCGGGCCATTTGCTTTTGCCTGTGAACGCAAACAAATAGTCTGCGTCGACAGCAGGCTCAGCTAACTGTGGCAGCCCGATTGGGACCAACCCAGTTTCAGTTGGCGGGCTGCCTAGTTTAAATGGCTCCCGAACACCAGGCTCTGCAGCTCTGGGGTGAGATCCTTCTTGTCGACTTTCGTCCGTAACAGACTTGTCAGCTCCCGGAGGGCGTCGCACTTGCCGGCATCGTGTACTTGTTTACACAACTTGCACCTCCTGTTACAGTAGTGCACCGAGTGGTATGGGCTGTTGCATGCCGCACACGGTCCGTACTGGCGACGTCCCTCTCGTTCGCGCTGGAATTGGTTGCTTCCGCCTGACTGACGACGATTGTCCGGTCGAGCGAAGGTTCCGGCCGCAGCTGCTCGGCGTTCATTGTCGTTCGTCGCGTCTACGTGTCCGTGAGCGTCGGCCGAGACTTCACTCGAATCCGATTCCGCATCCGAATACTCGTCGGCGTCGTACGGCGCGCCGTTTAGACCACTGGCCTCGGTCGTATCACGCCCGTATCCGCGAGCAGATTGGGAATCCTCATGATCACCGTCCGAGGCCCTGATGTTCAAGGCGGTGACGACATCAGCTAAGGCTTCCACCAGGGTAATCCTCGACCGGTACGGGGATTCGTCACGTCGTTCTCGGCGTCGACCATCGTCTCGGTAGCGTCGTTCGCGGCTGAAACCGCCTCTCGTAGCCTCGTTCGACCGGTTTTCACGTCGCCGGTCATCGTCGTGGCTTCGGTGGCGTCTCACCGAGGGCTCGCGCGCCGTTTTCCGCTCTCTACTGCGCAGAATGTCGTTGATCATTTCTTCGAGGTCGTGGATGTCCTTGACCCGTGCATGACACAGTCGTTCTTCCAAGCCTCGGTCGTCACATGAATCGAGGAAGTGATCCACGTGATCCTTCGCCTCACGTCCACCGTTCTCAAATTGCACGCCTGCGTTGCGTGCGTACCCGTTCAAGCGGTTAAGGTAGTCGCAGACGTGCTCCTTGTCCTCTCGCTTCGCCGAGTAGTAGCGAGCTTTCGCTGACTGGGTGAACTTCGAGCAATAATACTTGATGAAAGCATCACTCAACAGCTTCTACGTACGCTTCGTCTTGCGAGGAAGCTGGCGGTACCAATGGAGTGCCCCATCTTGGAGGCTGAGTTCAAACGCCATGCACCACTCGTTCGTCGGCGTGTGCGTTCCCTTCATCTCGTACATGAACTTTCGGATCACTGCATCGACCGCTCGCTCTTGTTGCGAGTACCGAGGAACGGTTTGATGTTGCCGAGGGGAAGGTGCGTCGCGATCTCAAGCCTCGGTGTGTTACTCCGGCCATTCGCTGCACTCAGTTCCCTCACTTGGCGTGCCCACTCACCCGTCTGGTCACCGTCGTAGTAGTCCGGGTCAAAACGATCCTCGTCGCTGTCCGACGACTCCTCTCGGGCCTCGAACTTCTTCTCGGGAAGTCGGACCGTCGTTCGGCGAGTGTTCGGCGTGGTGAACGAGGCCTCGTTCTCTTTCGCCAGACGATCGCTGCGGTCGACCGATCTCGGCGTCACCATGTGCGAGTCTTGCATGTACGGGGACGCCAGCCCTTTCGTGGCGAACGTTCCTCCGCCGACGTCGGTGGTTCCCTTCAGGGGCGTCGGTGGCAACGGCACTTGCGACGGGTCCGTCTCGGTCTGGACGAGGTAGGTCTTCGTACCAAACACTAGGGTGGCCACGCTCGCGTTGGTTGCACCGAAAGCCTTTCGCAGCTTCTTCTTCCACTTCGAGAGAGCCGTTGCGGCCTCGGTCGGACTCCAGTCGGCAAGCGCCATGTCCGACGGGTACATTTGCGAGTCGCACCCCATCGCTCGGAGCAATCCCTCGGTCTCTCGAGCTACCGAAAAAGTGCTCGTTGAGTCAATGGGCGCGGCCAGCGCTCGTCCGAGGTCCGCCCACACTGCCTGACGAACCATCTTGGGCGAAAACTGCCTCATCCAGTTGCTCTTCGTTCTCATCAACTCCACACACCGGCCCAACACCTTGTTGGCCGCCGGTGTGTCCCCGTTGAGCGGCGGACGGGTTCCCGTCGGCTGAGTCGTGACCGCAGCAGTTTTCGGGAAGTCCTTCGCGCCATCTTCTCCGTCGTCTTCGCCGAAAGCCGGTTCCGGTTTGGCGACGTCGTCGAGCTCGTCAACGAGGTTTCGGGCGAGCGGTCGCACACCACTGCTTCGCCCTGCAGACACCGCCGCTTCTTCCGCGGCCTCGTTCACGGTGCCTTTGACCTCCCAGTCATCATCTTCGTCTTCCTCCATGGCGTCCGAGGGTTCAAACGCAGAATCGTAGGTCGCCTGATGCTCGTCGACTCTGTCCATCGCCACGGTCGCCAGAGACTCGAACGAGCTTCTGGAGTGGTCCAGCGCTTCGGAGCGCGACCCACTCGACTTCATCGGCGTAGTTGGAGCCGCAGACTTGGTTCCTCGCGCCATCTTCTTCTTCTTCTCTTCTCTCTTCTTCTCTTCTCTTCTTCTTCTCCTCTTTTGCTCGTAGGGGTTGAGACCTACAACAACCAGAATACACAGAAGGTTATTCCAATCCCGGGTCGCGGCACCAGTTGTCGTGTAGGAACACGCTTAAAATCTCGCTACCGTAAGGTACGAGTCCCACCAACAACACACGTCTCCCTAATTAGGTCAACGAAAGTTGGAATCAAACCTGAGGTCCAGGAACGATCCCTTACACCGGGTTGGATATAAGCCTCTGTGTACCCAAGTTGTTTTAGGTCAACCCAAAACCTGCACTAACTAGCCACGAACGAAGGCTAGAATGCAATATAGCGCTTTCGCGCAACCCTTTTGCAGTCCCTCAGATGGAAGGGTACCGGCTGATTAGGCCTAATACAAAGGGGACCGAGGTAATCCTCGGTCGGTAGTAAAATATACTCCAGGGGACTAATACACCCCACACACACACAGAACGATACTCTAAGTACCGCTCTAGCCTCTCGGCTACGCCAACTCTTGGCTTGACCTTGGCGGACTATTAATTAATTAATCTCTAGTCCGTCAACGGTCATACCACTAAGCCAGGCGTATCCAGGCACTACAGCAAGCTAGCTAACACTTACCGGAGTCGGACTTAACCTCTGAAGACTTGGGGGGAAGACTGCTGATTTATTACTGAGTATTCAGAGGCTCTGAGAGCCTCTGCAGATCATCCTATAGCTAATCCTAATCCTACATACAAATATCTAGTATAAAACGAATCTCGATGTGCGACCTCTGTACACTCATCAATAATGACGGTGATTACGCCAGAGGTACCTCGAGGGTCGAACGAGGCTGCGGTCGTCCGAACGAGGCTTCGTTCACCTGAACGAGGCTTCCACTTAAGTACGACTATGGTTATGGTCGTAAATAGCACTGAGTCTGACGTATTTAGCCTCGGTCGGGTGTTTATTAGGTCCCGCCGAGGCCAATGTCACTACCTGTCACTCTACCGAGGTAAATGAGAGTGACAGCTTGTCACCACGGCAACTTCCTTTCCGTCAGCGAATCCGACGGAGTACGCTTGCAGCCCGGTCCGGCCGAGGTCACTTTTCGGTCGGATCTCCACGCCACAAGCCTCATCTCCGTCCGTCACCAGGCCGGAGGGGCTCGTCTACTTCTTGACCTTCCTTTTCTTCTTCTTGGTGCCGGCGTTGGTGTTACCGTCACCTCCATCGTCTTCTTCTTCTTCTTCATCGTTGTCGCCCGAACGCGGTGTGACTGACGCGCGAGGTGTCGCGCTGTCCGGACCACTGTCCTTCCCCTGCAGGTTCACCACCGGCGGGTACTCGCGTCCTTGGAACGTATACGGCTTGGTCGGGTTGTAGTCGCTCACCGCGATGTAGCTGAGCTTGCCGTCTCCACTGAGAGCAAACACCAGCAACTGGCTGAAGCCATCGAACTCCTCGCGGTTCCTGCTGAACGTCGGCCACTCGCGCTCGTGACTGCCTTGTCTGGAACTTGGGCTCATATCCTGAAGCGGTCCACACAAAATGAGAGGACTCCCAGCCACGCGGGGAGAAGAAGGCAGCTCTGTCTGGTCGGGGGCAAAAACCAAAGTGACGATTCTTCTGGGCTGTCGGCCAGTTACAAATAGCCTAGTCTAGATAAACTCACCTAATATAGTCCGGGAAAACCTCGTATAGAGGGAAAACCACGGTTGAATTTCAGCTGTCAAGTGTCACACACCATAACCAATAGACCATTAGAAAACCGGTATCTTGACAAACCTTGGCGGAATTGTTGGGTCGACGTGCCCAGCGAACACCCGTACAACACTACCTTCGTCCCTTGTAACCCGGATTCCAAGCTGTTCGTGCTTGAAGGTATGACAGAGGCGGAGGTCGGACGTGCTGTCGTCGTGAACCCTGAGTTGGCTGGCACCGACATCTCACCCCAATGGACGACGATGGTCGGCGCTTGGCACGGAGGAGCCAGTGCTGCTGCAGGTGATGCGGCAAGCGGTGATTCATCGGCGGGTGAAGTGACTTCTATTTAGTCCTCGGTATCGGTGTCACGTGTTTCTTCGTGTCACCAAGAACGCCCAAGTTTTGACCGTAACACCGTAGTGTAGTTGGCGTGTCTTGGCTTCGTAATTATTCCATTCTCCACGTGAAGTCGTTCACAAATATCAATCAAATGCAATATGTAGTTGCTGCAGTAGCTGTTTTCGTCTGCAAATTCGGGCTGCATTGCCCCAAGTGCAGGTCATTGTTCATGGTGGCATGGCGAACTCCCGTCAGGAAGTCAGACCACCATCGTGCCGCAGTAGCCATTTTCGTCTGCGATCTCGGGCTGCGTTGCCCCGAGTGCAGTTCCTTCTTCATGATGATCTTAATCTAGTCCTCGTCAGCGACTTGGACCATCTGGAGTCGATGCTCGCCCTTCTTCCGCTGCAAGTAATCGTACAGCATTCCACCACAGGACAAATTAGAGATCGGCTCCCAAGTTGGTTCATCCTGATCAGCCCACTTGATCTTGAATTCTCGGATGGATCGTCCAGTTCTCGTCGACATCGGCATTCTATCGTCCAGGATTTCCAAAACCTCGCTCTCTCTAGCCAAACCATCCGGCCCCCAGCTATCTTCGGGTCTCGTCGAAGTCGAAACGTGAATCCTCGGTCACGTCAGGAGCCAATCGAGTTCTCGGTCTGTCTCTAAACTCTCTCACTGCTTTCAGGCGCGAAACGTGCACGATAGGATAGCAGCGATATCCGCTGCGGTCGGGTAATTCCAGCTCGTAAGCATATTCCTCGACCTTTCGTTTGACTCGGAACGGTCCATGCCATCGATGAGCAAGCTTCTTCGTCAAGCCGGGCTTCACTCGCTCCATGTAGAGCCACACTCAGCTTCCGGGTTCGAACAGAGACCTCGTTGCTGAATTGGATTCGTCATTCGCGGTGCTCTCGTGGCTGGCGGATGTCGCTTCCTCAGGACTCTGAGACAGCCAACCCTTCCGAGCTAGATGCAGAGATGAAAGAGGTAAACAGCGAGAATGTCTACACTGAAGATGAAGTCTCAAAGAAAGAGGGACAAGCAGGAGGGAAAAGCCTAGATGGTACCAGTATTTCGCCTGAGTCGGCGTTGGAGATTAATATTCTTCTCAGCAAAGATGATGCGGCTAAGGGGAATGTGATAGACTTCTTCAAACAAGTGATCCCGGACATGACGGAGGTGGAAGAGGAGAGGTTGTGCGCATCAGATGGGTTTGACGGAGCGGAGCTCATGGGGTTCATGCGTCACCACCAATATCAGAAGAGAGCTACCAGCTCTGGAAAGTAGAAGACCAGAGCAACAATGCCACCCAGACGGAGATGCAACCACTGAACAAGCATCAGGGCGCCAAAATTTCGGTTGCAGCAATACTTACAGGAACGGGGGTGCCGGTCTCAAACGGGGATACACATCAAATGACGGTCCGAGCCCGGCCCAAAACTGGCAAGGGTAAGCGCTACCACGTTCAAACGCCGATGAAGAAGAAACATGTGAATGGAGTCGTCGTAAATGCCCACAACGCAAGTGTTCCATTAAAAAAGACGCGCAGTGAAGCAACAGAGGAAAATGAAATCCCTCGCAGACTATTGCATGAGTTCGCAGAAGAAGAACTGTCATCAGAAAGTGATAGTGGAGAACATGCCAACGCCACCACAAGCCAAGACAACTGGCAGGTTTTGTGGGACAAAAAGGCAACAGAATGGACGCGGCGCACCAAAGTGCGGTTCCCAAGAACAACTGAGACTGAGCGACAATGGACGGCTGCCTCTATCAAAGAACCACTGCTGTTAATCCAAATGATGAGAGAGTTCGCGTTTCCAGCACGGGTACTTGAAAGGTCATCAGCACAACAGATAGCGCAATGGACGTCAGGATGGCGGGTAGAGTGTCTCCAAGAGGAGCTTCACAGTTTACGGAATCGTTTGGAGCAAGGACCGGCAAAGCAATGGGCATCGAAATGGCTAAGCCGACTGCACAATTCAGCTACACACCAGCAGCGTCAACTTGTGGCAGTAGCTCGGATGACTGGAATCACGCAACAGCGTTAGGGAAGCGCTACAGCAGAGATCTTGAATTATGTTCGCCCAAACATAAGAGCAAACTAGGTCGACACCTAAAGCCAGGAGCCAGCTCCCCGTCCAGAAATCTCAAACAGTTCATCAAATGCTACAGCTGCATCTACAACATGTTGATCACGATGAAAACTTGAAGGCTGCGTTTGAAAACGCTGACGACTACGTTGACTGGGACTCGGTTGACACTTTCTTCACCGCGAAAACGCTGGAGATAGTGCACCAGACCCAGCTCCACAATTAAGGGCTGCACTGTAGAAGTGCAGGCTCCAGGCATGCCGCGGAAGCAGGCCGGAGCGAGTGACGCCTTTGGACGTCACTACCAGTTGGAGCAAGAATTTGAGCGAGCGGGCCTATGGAACCGGCCATCCTTTCATAAGCTACATAGCGGGTCTCGCATCATGACGCAAAATTTGAGAGGCTTTAAGAAGGACACGAGACTGCAATGGTTGCGAGCTTGGCGGACAATCCAGATGAGACAGGGGCCACTTATGATTCTGGTTCAAGAAACGCATATCGTAAGCACTAAAGAAGCGGACGAATGAGAGAGTCAGTGGCGTAGACTTTGGGGGCTCTCCAAAGAATCGACACGTACTACCTACCTATTGGAGCATCAGCGATAAACCGAAAGGTGGAGTTGGAATTTTGCTGTGCCCAGAAGCATTGAACTCGACAGCACCCTGGCAAATGGCTCAATGGAATTCGAGAGTGCTGTCAGTGCACCACGAGCAACTAGGAGTGGTGATGAATATTTATGCCCCGAACAAGCACCGCGATCGCGAGAAGCTTTTTGCAGGGTTGCGCAACAGCACTGCGAACCTTACGACTAACACTATCGTAGCAGGCGATTTTAATTGTGTTCAATGTCCTCTATTAGACAGAAGAGGGGGAGAGAGACCTGCGCGGTCTGAAAGCAGAGAGTTAGACGATTGGATGAGCGACCGAAACTGGGTGGATGCACGAGAATTAATGGGTCATGCAGAAGATGAGGGTGCACTTCCTCCGACAGCTCACTTCACGTACTGGAAGCAGAATTCTGCTAGCAGAATTGACCGCTTTTACGTTTCGGCAAATTGGCAGCAGCAAGTACAGTGGGTGGACGTGCAATTACCGCCTGTCGACTCTGATCATCAAGCAGTGACCTTGCATTTAAGTGGGCAGCGAAAGCACCCGAACAAAAGTCAGTGACGACCGTCGTACCCGATCCGATCGACTTATCCCGACAAGGTGCTTCTGGAATTACTAACTGAGATAACCAGAAGAGGAGTAGGGCAACGTAGTGGGGTCCAATGTTGGGATGAATCGCTCAATCTGATATCTAAGGCTATAGCAAATGTATCAGAACGAGAAAAACAGCGACGACAACGTGTAACGCAGCGCATTCAACGCCAGACGCGAGCCAATCTCGTCACGCGACAGCAGCTTATTCGAGCAGCAACAGATGGCTTCAAAGCAGCGGCGCAGATTCGACTGGGTGCGAACTTAGACAATACGACAGAACAGATTTGGCTGAAGTTTAAGCGCTGGTCAGACTGGGAGCGCAATCAATCGGTCACCAACATACGAGCGGCAAATGGATCGGATTATCCTAACACCATGCCAATATCAGACCGGTTTGCGATCGAATGGAGCACCATACAAGGACAACGGCACAGTGAGTTTACTGATTCTGAACAGCTCCGTGCTGCCTTGCATGACTTCGTGAAAATTCCAGAAAAGCGAAAGGTGCGCCCGGAGGAACTATGATCTCATGAGAGAAATAACCACGACGGAAATTGCAACAGCAATTGAGTCACTTAGTCGCCACAAAGCGGCCAGAGAAGACGGCCTAAACAATGATTTTTACAAGGACGCAGGGGGCATCCTCATCCCTCTCTTAACGAAGCTGAGTAATGACATCCTTCAAGGGGCAGAACCTCCCGAATCGTTCCGCAGAGCGATGATAATTCCGCTTCGAAAGAAGGGTGATTCAGAGCAAGCTATGGACTACAGACCTATAGCACTGCTTCAAACAAGCTACAAGGTCTTTACCAAGGTGCTAGCAATGCGGCTGCAGATGTTCTTGGGTAGGCTGATTGGTGCAACTCAGCAAGGTTTCGTGCACGGCCGACAGATTCAAAAGACAGTTGCCATGATGTTGGCTACCCTTCAGGACGCTATGGAGGCCATTAATATGGACGACGAATCAAGCACAGGCATTCTTCTACTAAGGCGTACGACACACTGGATAGAGAGTTCATGCTATTAGCGTTGGAGAAGTTTGGATTCGATCCTCGATTCGTAGCATTAATCGGTCGGCTACATGAGAAGACGACGGCTCAATTTATGGTAAATGGAGAGCTGTCAAAAGCAGTACCAGTGGTTACGGGCATTAGGCAATGATGTCCACGAGCGCCTCTGCTTTTCATATTGCGAAACTGCTTGGACTGGCGTTACTGCACGTCCATAATATTGAGGGTATCCGAGTGCCTGGAGGAAACCCAGAAACCAAGTATCTCTTCTCTGCATTTGTGTAATGGGTTACTTAGCCCAATACTTTAGCTTACACGTGAGCGCACGTGTATGAGGAAGTGTAAGGTGTATTTAACTTAGATTAAGTATACTTGTATCCACAAGTATAATTAGATCTAAATAAAGGTACAAATAGTAGCTTTTGCGGTAAAATGAGAACTGAATTGTTTGTTAACTCTGGCTTTCCTCCTAAAACTGATATCTATAAAGAGGGGTTCTGCCAACGAGTGGTTGGCAGAAACCCTGACCTAATGCTTGAGTATTACTGGTAGAAAGACCCTGCTTTCTGACCAATAGGACTGCTTCCTATTATGAATGGTGACCACACTGCGATGTGGCCCACCTGAATGTATCCACTTAGTGCGTGTTGCACTAAGGTGAGGTTAGCCGAATGTGTAGCCCCGCTACACCATCCCCCCGTTAGGACTTGATGTGCCAGTCTCGACACATCAATCCAAAGTCTTCTTCGGAGAGAACATCGTGCTCATTTCGAAATGAGCACGCCAACAACGCAGACTTCCGACGAGCTTGCTGCACCTGCAGCAAGCAACGCAGTCGTCGCCAACACAGCGACGACTGCCGCATCTCCAGCCTCTTCGGCGTCCGTCGTCACTTTCTCTGTGACGACGCAAAGCTCCCCCAAGCGTACCATCTCGGTTGGGGAGTATCACAAGGCGTGCAAAGTCACCTATGCCAACGAAACCCTCTTCGATGGCATGGTGGAATTGAATGTCGACAATGATGTCGACATGGAGGAGGGCGAGGAGAAGCAAGACTCCTCGTCCACAGGGCGCAATGAAGCTAGCGTGGGGACTCGTCGTCCTCGCGATGACGACTCGGACGCTTCGAGTTCCAAGCGCTCGCGTAGCGGCAGCGATAGGCCGCTCGCAGATGCTGGGGCGTTATCTACGCCGCGGGGTGGATACGATGACGACTCCACTCCGTCTGCGACTGTGACGTCGCGCACTAAGCCGGTGCGCGACCCGTGGATGCCGTCTCCGAGCGAGATCCGATCTCGCTACGGCAATACCACGCCGGTCAGCAAGTACGCGCTGTACTCCTGCAGCGCAATCGTTGATGACGATGTCACCAAGGAGCTCGACTTTGATCCGGCGACGGATCAAAGACGTGATTATTACATCGGGCTCTTCCATGAGCTCCGATTCTACGGGAATAAGAAGACTTCCCGTAAGAGCAAGGTGACAGAGTGGGAGGCACTCTGTCAAAGCTGGGGCGCGTTCGTTGAGAGCTTCAACCGCGACCCGGCTGGTTACCGTGAGCGAGTCCGCTCTGCGGGTGGACGCCACGAGCGCTTCTCGAAGCGGTCCAAGATTTTGCGGCTGCACGAAGGTGCAGTCGAGGCGGGGATTCCGTGCGCAGTGCCGTCTGGCGTTGCGTGCGCGCAGTGCCAACCCGGGGCAGTGCGGCTTTCGGAGCGAGACCTTCTCGGGTACACTGGTGTTAGTGTGCCCGTGGAGTTGAAGACACTGCGTGAGAAGTTAATCACGCAGTTGTCGTCTGAGAGTGCTGAGGGTGAGCGCAACACTCAGCCGAGGACTGTAGGCGACTACAGCTCTCGCTCAAGTTTTACGCCCTTCGGCGGAGCTGCTGGTGGCGGGCTTCGTACTCCGTCACCATTTCCGGAACGTCGCTCATCAGGACGTTCCGCGGCTCCCATGTATCGTGGTCAGGAGAGTATCCTAACCAACGAATACGAAAATGAACCGGACCTTGGGTCCGGATCTGATGATCAACAATTCGCTGGACAATCCAGCGAGTTTCCCCGCGTGCATCTCGCAACGGGGGCGGCGGCGGTGGAAAGACGCCACGGGCCGTCGCCGGGCGAGGTCTGGGATCGTTTGGAGGCTGTTGAGCGCCTCCAGACGGCTGAGCTCGCCGAGATACGGCAGGAGCTAAAGCTCTTGAAGGCCCGGATCGGTCAGGCCGGGCAGACCGCTTCGAACATCCAGGTCGACCTGGGGACGCTCGTTGCTCGCCTGACGGATCGCGTCTCCGCGCTCGAGGCGAGGATCGCGCCGAGTCACCGGTCGTAGGTGACTCGTGTTGCGAGTACGGCTTCAGCCGCCCAACGTAAAAGGTTGGGTGGAGGCGCATGCTGGACGGTATGTCTAGCGTGTACGCGTTGCCATGCTTCGCCAACACGGTGAATGGCCCGATGAAGCGCGGGGCAAGCCTGCTTGCTCCGAAGTCGGAAACTGCATGTTTAGCTAGGTTCTGTGTAGCTAACAGAACTAATGAACCCACTTTGAATTCGTTTGTGTTTCCTCTGCCGTTGTTGTCTGCATTCAACTTCTGTCGATCGACAGAAGCTGCAATAGCATCTTGCACAAACCGTATTACGGCTTGGCGGCGCTGGACAAACTCCATTGCCTTCGAGTTGAACTCCTTGTTCAACCCGTTATCCTTGTTCACTGCAGGCCCGGCCTGTGTGTGGTTGTTGTTGTTTAGAGTGTCTACGCCCAGCGTAGGCACTGAACCCTTGTCGATTGGACTACGCGCAGTCCGTGCGCGTGTCGACACAGCTGATATGTTGCTCGTATCAGCGTGTTGATTCGGTTTTGAAACCGGATACCCTCCCCCACTTAAGGAAGGAGCTACCGCACCGAGTACGCTCGGTACGCGTGGATGCCTCATGGCGTTCACGTAAAACGGTGTATGTCCTGTGGAGACATGCACCGAGTTGTTGATGGCAAACTCTGCCATCGGCAAGCAGTCGCTCCATTGTTTGAACGAATGGGCGTAGCTCTTCAAAGCGTCAACCAAGACTCGGTTGACGCGCTCGGTATGTCCGTCGGTCTGCGGATGATCCGCAGTCGACATGGACAGCTGCGTGCCAAGAAGTTCAAACGCTTCTTGCCAGAAACGCGCTGTGAAGCGCGGATCACGATCAGACACAATGTCGATCGACATGCCATGGTGTCTAAACACCAAGTCAACAAACAGACGTGCCGTCTGCTTGGCTGTCACTTCGGCTGGTACTGCAGCAAGATGCACCATCTTACTGAATCGGTCGACCAAGACCACAATACTGTCGTGTAGGAACACGCTGAAAATCTCGCTACCGTAAGGTACGAGTCCCACCAACAACACACGTCTCCCTAATTACGTCAACGAAAGTTGGAATCAAAACCTGAGGTCCAGGAACGATCCCTTACACCGGGTTGGATATAAGCCTCTGTGTACCAAGGTTATCTTTGGTCAACCCAAAACCTGCACTAACTAGCCACGAACGAGGGCTAGAATGCAATATAGCGCTTTCGCGCAACCCTTGTGCAGTCCCTCAGATGGAAGGGTACCGGCGGATTAGGCCTAATACAAAGGGGACCGAGGTAATCCTCGGTCGGTAGTAAAATATACTCTAGGGGGCTAATACACCCCACACACACACAGAACGACACTCTAAGTGCCACTCTAGCCTCTCGGCCACGCCAACTCTTGGCTTGACCTCGGCGGACTATTAATTAATTAATCTCTAGTCCGTCAACGGCCATACCACTAAGCCAGGCGTATCCAGGCACTACAGCAAGCTAGCTAACACTTACCGGAGTCGGACTTAACCTCTGAAGACTTGGGGGGAAGACTGCTGATTTATTACTGAATATTCAGAGGCTCTGAGAGCCTCTGCAGATCATCCTATAGCTAATCCTAATCCTACATACAAATATCTAGTATAAAACGAATCTCGACGTGGCGACCTCTGTACACTCATCAGTAATGACGGTGATTACGCCAGAGGTACCTCGAGGGTCGACCGAGGCTTTGGTCGTCCGAACGAGGCTTCGGTCACCTGACCGAGGCTTCCACTTAAGTACGACGAGGCTTCGGGGGTACGACCGAGGCCTATTACTAAATCGGCTTATTTAGCCTCGGTCGGGTATTTATTATGGCCCGCCGAGGCTTGTGTCACTACCGAGTTCCATGTCACTCTATCGCGGGAAATGTAATCCACCAATCAGAACCCAGAACAGCATTTCACTGAAAGGTTTGACGGTGGCGGCATGGGCAACAGAGCTGCCGCGCCGCGGCCAAATCTCCACGCCACAACTGCCCCCGGCGCGATGCGAACCTGCCCCGATGGAGAGCGTCGTGGCGCCTCTCGAATGCGCCGCCATGGTGCGCGTGGCGTGCTCTGTAGCCCTCGTCCCAGCATCCATCCTTCGGTCAGTTCTTGGCATCTTGAGCGTCGGTGGCTTGTCCTCGTTGGCACTTGCCGTGGCGTCTACGTCGCTAGAATCCTCGGTGGTACTTCAATTGTCTTGTATGTAATCACAAAAAGCTGCGGATCTACCCACCGAGCCTTTAAACTCACCCAGGCTGTCCGTGGGGACTCACCCAAGGGTCGTACAAAGGACCGCCTGAAGGGTCACCCTAGAGGTCTTGCTCCATGATCGTCCTGAGCGCTATCGCGACTTGTGCGGCGAATTAAGCCTCGTTCGTCCTCTCTCCAGCCTCGGCTTCGTCGACTCGAACTGGTCAGGTACCGTCCGAGGATTGTAGTGTAGCGGACACAGCTTTTGGCGGCTCAATCTTCTTTCATCGGAATCCGCTCCACCGAGACTTCATTCACTGCTGAGTAGGAGGCGCTCAAGGGTCATCCGAAAGGTTGTACGAAGAGCCTGAAGGGTTGCCGAGGGATATCCGAAGGCTTCTCCACAGGCGTCCTGAGCGATACCGAGGCTTCTGCGGCGATTTAAACTTCCGTCGGTCGTTCTCCTTTGCCGCATCGTCTGTTTAGAGCCTCGGTCGCCCCACCAGTAGTTTCACACTCGTGTCTTCTTCCTCTCGATGCATCGACCGAGGGCTGCAGCACCGTTCTTGAGTTTACATCATGATTCGTTCCTTCACATGCACATATGCAGTTCTCGTTTGGTATCCATCTTCGTCTGTCACTGCGAGCCAATTGCTCCTCGCAGGCAGTTCATTCTTCGGTTGTGCATGCAGCAGATCCTCCTCTGCAACGTGGACAACTCGTTCACCGGTATTCTTCTTCGTCTGGCTCTGCGAGCCGGATAACCCTCGCAGACAGTTCAATGTTCGGTTGCTCGTGATCAGTTTAGAGGTCGGCCGACGCCTCGGTCACTCTCCGAGTTCGTCCACTTCCATCGGCGGGATAATGTTGCGGATCCATCGGGTTTGCCACGTTCCATGTAAGGCCAAACGCGAATCATACGCCGACGTAGGGGCCGCGGTCGTGCATATAGAGCATTGCACGCTGCCCTTTCGTCCGAGGAAGTCCCGACCGAGGGTTCGTTCACAATAGTAGTCGGTGCCATATTGCACGAGTCACTTGCCTTGACTTCAAAATTCGATCGGTGCAGTTTGATGCCACCCAGAGCCTCGGTCGGTACCTCATACGAATCCTCTCGACGAGCTGCATCTCCTGGACGCATGACCGACACTTCATCTGAGGAAGTCCCGACCGAGGGTTCGTTCACAATAGTCATCGGTGCCATATTGCACGAGTCACTCGCCTTGACTTCAAAATTCGAACGGTCCAGTGTGATGCCACCCAGAGCCTCGGTCGGTACCTCATACGAATCCTCTCGACGAGCTGCATCTCCTGCACCCATGACCGACACTTCATTCGCAAATCCGACGAGTTCCTCCTTCGCTCTTGTTTGACGCCGCATTACTGCTACAAAATCAGAGTCGTCTTCGTCGTAGTCTCGTTCGGCTCTGCCGCGGACAAAATCGAAAAAAATCTTGCCACCGGTGTTCATGGAGGCCACGGAAGCTTGTGCAACATTGACCGAGGGTTCGCTTGCCCCTAGGGATTGCTGGATTGCGAATCTTGAGTCCCCGGCGACGGTTAAATCCTTGGTCTTGGGTTTCCATGCAGCAGATACGCCACTGCGCATTTCAGTGTACCCAACGAGGGTTACTGCTTTGTCCTCGAGATAAGCACTCGCAGCGATCACTACAATCCATAGTGGTAATATCCACAAAGTCCATGAGCGATGTGACTCTACGGTAGTCACCTGTCCCATTACGCGAGGATTACGCACTGGCGGGGTCGGAACATTCGTAATCAAAATCTCGAGCTGAATAACATCCATGCCCCTGCTCTGACCAATCGGTTCAGAATACGTCAGCATCGTCTCGGAAGAGCCAGGTATGAATGCCGACTTGTCACCGTAGCCCGTTCGCTTGGTCTCGTTCTCCAGATTCTCCATGGGCTTGGTTTTGGTCGGTCGATGCTTGAATGTGTCGGTAGCGTCTGCTTCGTCACAAGTAGAGTATTCTGGTGGCATCGCATCTACCACCGAGGCATAACCGGCATCCAATAGGCACTCTGATCCATCTGTCGCCCCGTCATCAGGATAATCACTCGTGTCGTACTTGGTGGGTGCTGCCCCATGATCGCTCCAGCCCTCGGACGGCCCATAATCTGCATCACCGTCTCGAGAACTGTCGACCACTATTGCGTCCGAGGCTTGAAACCCTTGGGTTTGCTTGAAAACCTTCGCCGAACCACCAATCGAGTCAATACCCTCCTCTGGGGTCTGCAGTGGGTCCATTGGCATTTGAATCCTCGGACGAGGTGGGTTCACCATCGCCATGACGAAAACCATCCTCCCGGACTACCACCGAGGGTTTGCGTACTCTTGGTCCAGCGAAATCGCCGGTCAAGGCGGGCGTTAGTTCGGCCTGCTCAACCGACGTTATCCGACATCCATCCGCGGATCGCAAAGCCTCGGTGGATCTCGTGAGGATCTTGCGCGGAGTCAGGTAGTCTTGGCGGTCAACAACCGACGGTTGTTCTGCCACCCAGCGTTCATTACGCTGCTGCAGATGCATCATGGCCTCGTTGGGCAGCGTACCGTGGAACAGGTCGATGTTGATCCCGTCTGGGGTCAAAAACTCCATGCCCCTGATGACGTCCAAGGTTCCATTCGTTGCGACTCGATGCTCGTTCTCGGTGGTGGACTCCATGCGCACGTGAGTCGGATCCGACCCGTAACCGTCGTCCGACTTCTCGTCCGAGTATTGGCTACGCTCGTACGGGTGTCCAACGTTGCCGCAACCTTCGGAAGTATCGTATCCATGTCTGCGTACGGCTAGGGAACCTCTCCGAGACCCGTCCGAACTCTTTGCGCTCAGCGCTGAGAGTACATCTGTCAAAGCCTCGACAAGGGGAGTAACCCTCGGTCGGCCATGACGACGGCCACTGTCTCGGGAGCCTCGTTCGCGGTTGTAGCCGCTCCGGGGACCCTCGTTCGACCTGCCTTCACGTCTACGATCATCATCTTGACCTCTGTAGCGGCGCAACGAGGGTTCCCGGGCTGAGCTTCGTTCTCGGTAACGCAAAATGTCGTCGATCATGCCTTCGAGTTCGTAGATATCCGAGACTCGGACGTGGCACAGACACTCTTCTAGACCTCGGTCGTCGCACGTATCGAGAAAGTGTTCCACATGGGGCTTTGCATCGCGTCCATCGCTCTCAAACTGCACACCAGCGTTGCGAGCGTAGCCATTAAGTCGGTTTAGGTAGTCGCACACGTGCTCCCTGCCATATCGCTTCGCTGAGTAGTACCGAACCTTCGCCGACCGAGTAAACTCCGTACAGTAGTACTTGACGAACGCCTGACTCAGCAATGTCCAAGTGCGTTTCGTCTTGCGCGGAAGCTGCCGGTACCAGTGATGTGCTCCGTCGTACAGGCTAAGCTCGAACGGAACGCACCACGTGTTAGGCGGCTTGTGCGTCGCTTTCATTCCGTAAACAAAAGTCCGAAGCCACTGCATGGACTTCTCGCTCTGATTCCGAGTACCACAGAAAGGCTGGATGCAGTTGAGTGGGAGATGCGTAGCAATTGTAAGCCTCGGAGAGGTGCTGTGGTTGTCCCCCTCACTCAGATCTCTCACTTCTCGCGCCCATTCCTTCGTCAAATCTCCGTCGTGGTCATCGTCAGCCGGTTCGGCAATGGTTACGTTATGCAGCTCCTCAACGAGGCTTCGGGCGAGCGGTCGCACTCCGTTGATTCGCCCTCCAGACACTAGCGCTGCCTCGGCGGCCTCGGTCATGGTGCCCCTGACTTCCCAGTCATCTTCTTCATCATCTTCGTCGGCGTCCGAGGATTCAACCACGCAGCTCATCGAGCATTCGTTCATCTCGACCATCGGAGTAGCCACAAACGAGATCTTGGACATCACCGAACCCTCGGTGAGCATCCGACTTGACTTCGCTTGCGTAGCTCGTACCATTGACTTGACTCCACTCTTCGTCTTCTCTTCTTTCTTTGCTGTTTTCTTCTTTTCTTCTTCTTTTCTTCTTTTTTCTTTTTCTTCTTCTAGTTCTTCTTCTCTTCTTCTCCTCTCCTCTTCTCCTCTTTCGTTCGTTGGGGTTGATACCGCTCACAACCACGACACACAAAAGGTTACACCAATCCCGGGTCGCGGCACCAGTTGTCGTGTAGGAACACGCTGAAAATCTCGCTACCGTAAGGTACGAGTCCCACCAACAACACACGTCTCCCTAATTACGTCAACGAAAGTTGGAATCAAAACCTGAGGTCCAGGAACGATCCCTTACACCGGGTTGGATATAAGCCTCTGTGTACCAAGGTTATCTTTGGTCAACCCAAAACCTGCACTAACTAGCCACGAACGAGGGCTAGAATGCAATATAGCGCTTTCGCGCAACCCTTGTGCAGTCCCTCAGATGGAAGGGTACCGGCGGATTAGGCCTAATACAAAGGGGACCGAGGTAATCCTCGGTCGGTAGTAAAATATACTCTAGGGGGCTAATACACCCCACACACACACAGAACGACACTCTAAGTGCCACTCTAGCCTCTCGGCCACGCCAACTCTTGGCTTGACCTCGGCGGACTATTAATTAATTAATCTCTAGTCCGTCAACGGCCATACCACTAAGCCAGGCGTATCCAGGCACTACAGCAAGCTAGCTAACACTTACCGGAGTCGGACTTAACCTCTGAAGACTTGGGGGGAAGACTGCTGATTTATTACTGAATATTCAGAGGCTCTGAGAGCCTCTGCAGATCATCCTATAGCTAATCCTAATCCTACATACAAATATCTAGTATAAAACGAATCTCGACGTGGCGACCTCTGTACACTCATCAATAATGACGGTGATTACGCCAGAGGTACCTCGAGGGTCGACCGAGGCTTCGGTCGTCCGAACGAGGCTTCGGTCACCTGACCGAGGCTTCCACTTAAGTACGACGAGGCTTCGGGGGTACGACCGAGGCCTATTACTAAATCGGCTTATTTAGCCTCGGTCGGGTATTTATTATGGCCCGCCGAGGCTTGTGTCACTACCGAGTTCCATGTCACTCTATCGCGGGAAATGTAATCCACCAATCAGAACCCAGAACAGCATTTCACTGAAAGGTTTGACGGTGGCGGCATGGGCAACAGAGCTGCCGCGCCGCGGCCAAATCTCCACGCCACAATACCAGTCCTCCGCTTGTTATCAGGCGGAAGACCAAACACAAAGTCCATTGAAATGGACTGCCAACACTCCGGCGGAGTCGGTAGTGACTGAAGTGGAGCCTGTAGTGACTGAAGTGGAGCCTGCGAGAAGGCTGCAGGCTTCACGCGCTGGCAAACCTCGCAAGCACGAACGTACTTGCGTACCCACTTGTACTGGTGACTCCAATAGAAGTCACGCGTGAGAAGCAAGTATGTCTTCTCACGACCCTGATGTCCCGACGTCGGGGCATCGTGATACTCATAAGTGATCCTGAGCTTCAGCTCATGATCGTCCGGTACGACAATGCGATCGGCGTTGTCGTCGACTGCGCTGTAAAGCAGCAGACCATTGTGTACACGATAACGGTGTACACGTGCACGGAGATGTTTTGCAAGCTTCTGACGGGACTTGTCAGAAGGAGCAGCGAAGTAGTCCAACAACTGCTTCGCGTCCGCATTATTCGTGTATGCGGACCTCACGTCGTCTAGCAGAGACGACGAGGGAGTAGACGTCCGTGCGACGCCAATTGCATTGGCATCGGCCTTGTGCACCGCATAATCAGGTCGACGCGACAACGCGTCGGCCACAACGTTCAACCTTCCAGGTTTGTACTCAACCTGGAAGTTGTACTCCGCAAAGAATGAGAGCCATCTCGCCATTCTTTGTGAGATGTGCGGCGACTTGATCGCCGTACGCAATGATGCGTGGTCGGTGTAGACCACAAATGGTCTACTCCCAAGTAGATACACTCGAAACTTCGCGAGTGCATACTTCATGGCAAGGAGTTCCTTGTCATGTACCGGGTAGTTGCGCTCAGCTGGCTTCGCTGACGCGACTGATAGTAGACCACGCGATCACGTCCTTCGTGATCGTGTTGCATTAGAGCGCATCCGATTGCGAAATCGGACGCGTCACACACGACGTGGAACGGACGGTCTTGGTCGGCTACCGCCAAGATCGGCGCCTCAGTCAAGCCCTGCTTGACTGCATCAAATGCCTGCTGACAATCAGCAGTCCAAACCCATGCAGCATCCTTCTTCAGGAGCTGCGACAGCGGGCGAATCTTGCCCGCGTAGTTGCTCACGTACTTGCATAAGTACGTAGCGAGTCCAAGGAACTGCCTCAGTTCCTTGACATTGGAAGGCGTAGGCGATTCATTGATCACTCTGACCTTCCCCGGGTCAGGGCGTACGCCGTTCTTCCCTACGAGACACCCAAGGACGGGTATCTCGCTAGCCCCGAAGATACACTTCTTCAGGTTCGCGTAGAGCTTGTGTTTGCGCATGAGCGCAAACAACCTGCGGAGATGTTCCTTGTGCATCTCCACTTCCGACTTCCCGTCCACATCCCGTCCACAGCCCGGCTGTGGATGAACACGTCATCGAAATAGCTCGGTGCGAAGTCGCGCACCGAGCGCAACAAGTGCGTGACGCACCTGTTGAACGTCGCAGGGGCATTCTTTAATCCCTGCGGCATTACAAGCCACTCCCAGAGCATACCGCTCGGAGTGCTCACCGCCGTGAGAGGTATGTCACTCTCACGCATGAGGATCTGATAGAATCCGTCTCTCAGATCCAGAGCACTGAAGATAGTGCTCAGAGCCATCGAATCGATGATCATATCTTTTCGCGGTATCGGCGTCTGCGCCGGTACCGTTGCGTCGTTCAGCTTGTTATAAGCATGAACGATGCGCCACCCGCCCTGTGCCTTCTTGACACAGAACGTAGGCGCGCTGTGCGGGGACTTCGATTCCCGCACTTGCCCAGCCTTGCGACGACTCTCAAAGAAGTCGTCGATCGCTTTGACTTGCTCTCGCGGCAGTGGCCACTGCCGCGTCACGCAATACTTCGTTCCCGGTACGAGATCAATCTCGTGCTGAACACCCTTGTCCTGCGGCAACTCCGCAGGGATATCGTCTGGGAGTACGTCTCTGTACTCACGCAAGACCTCGTAGAAGGGGCTCGACTTCAGCGAGTCCCAGCTCTGCTCGTCGAAGCGTTCCTTCTTCGACTTGGCGCTGAGGGCGTCGACGCCCTCAGCGACGAGCTGCTTCAACTCTTCCGCTTCACACTTCATCCTCTCGACATCCGAGAGGATGCAAATCTGCTCGATGCGTCCATCGCGCAGGTCGCGGGCGAAGCGCCTCCAGCTCGTGACTGGAAGCGAAGTCAACTCCGACGCCAATGTCGGAGGGTTCTCCAACTTCATCTTCTTATACTGGAGACCAGTATTCGTACGCGTCAAGACACTCAGCGTCTCGACGGTCGTCTCCAGTTCCTGTGTCTGCCCGGCAGACACTGCGAGTAGCGTCTCGGTCCCTGACCGAGACTTGCGCAGCTTTGCTCGCTTGCGCCGTTCGCTTCTTGTGCGGAACCCGGTTCCGCGCGTCTTGTTTTGTCCGGGCCCGGCCGCGGACAGATCTTCCTTTTGATCGCCGGCGGGTTCAACCCGCGGGCGCACGCAATCAAGCCCGGCTTGATCGCGTATCGCTTCTTCGTGCAGCCCGGCTGCACGTGAGCACGCAATGCGTTTCTTGTTGTCGCCGGCGGGTTCTTCCCGCGGGCGCACGCAGTCAAGCCCTGCTTGATCGCGTACCGCTTCGTCGTGCAGCCCGACTGCACGCGAGCACGCAAGCATTTCCGGTGCGGGACGTTTGCAACCGTCCGCACTGCCTGCAGCGTCGGCTCCCAGAGCCGGTGCGCTTTCTTTACCTCGACGACTGACGGCGGAGCGTCTTTCGACGTTTGGGCCAATCGCATCAGCTCCCTGAGCTGACGCGTCCGAGTCACTGTCCTTATTAGTGACTGGCTCCTCTTGTTGAACTTGTGTGTCGACACTAATAGTCGACACGACCGCGTCACTCTTGACGCTTCGAGAACCTCTCGAATCCGATCGAATCTGAGTCTTCTGATTCGACTCACATTTTCTCCCGACGACTCTCTCAGTCGTCGGTGTCCGCGTGGGTTGACCGGAGACAGCCGCGCGTCGCGCTGTCTCTCCTGGTGGGTCGCGTGCACCGCGAGGTGCACGTGCTGCGCCGACAGGGCCATCGCTCACTGTCGCGCCGCTACTCCCGAAGTGCACGATCGTGCGCTTCGTCCAGTCGATCACCGGATCATGCCGTGCAAGCCACGGCATGCCCAACACCATGTCGAACTTATCGTCTAAGTCAAGTACGATAAGCTCGTCCACGAACTTCTTCTCTTGATACGAGAAGCGTACGCGTACGACACGCTTCTCGGTTCTGACAACGACACCCGTTGCCAGTCTTACTTCCAATAGACTTCGAGGTAGTTCCACTTCCTCGAAGTCAAGCCTCGCTAGGCTCTGCAGTCGAACAAAGTTGTTCGACGCTCCACAATCCACTAACGCACGAAGAGACTTGTCCTTCTTCGAGCGAACCTTCAAAATGACAAGGTTTGGCCTGTCATCTTGCTTCTTACAGTGAGAGTGACTCTCACTGGGGGCAGCAGTCTTTAATACGGCGTGTCCAATATCGACACGCTCGACTGCATCACCAGCAGGGCGCCCCGCGCCTGCTGGTTGATCTAGTTTTTTTATTGCCCGTGGCGATACCCGGTATCGTCACGCCGGCCCTTGGCCGCCTGCACAGGGGCTGTACATTCACGGGCGTAGTGACCGTTGTTTCCACACCGGAAACAGCGGACATTCGTTGGTCCACGACGCTGCTGAGATCCAGCAGCCGTCGCACTCGAGAGGTCCATTGGTTCGGGACCTCCCGTCGGCTTCACCGTCGGTCGCGGCATTGGCCGCGGGACGTTCACATGGAGCTTAGCCTGTCGCAGGCTAAACTCTTCTTGCATCGCAAGAGTAATCGCAGACTCGAGAGTACTTGGGTACTCTCGGAAGAGATAGGTCTTCACGGGGCCATCTTTCAGGCCCTTCATGAACGTGACGACCTTAGTCGCCTCGTCTATCGGATTGGTCACGATGTTCGAGACCAAGTACCGCGCCCTTTGAGCGTAAGCATGCACGTCATGCTTGCCCTGTTGCAGGTCGAGGAACTCAGCCCTCGATCTGAACTCATTCTGCGGGGGCTCAAACGCTTGTCTGAGCTCCTCCTTGAACACCTCGTACGTGCTGAAGCACGTAGGGTCAGTGAGTCGGCGTCCATACGCCCAACTCCTTGCTCGTCCGCCAAGGCACGACATGGCGAACGCAACCTTCGACAACGGGCCGACGATACGTCGAGCCGTAATGGCAGTGTCGACTTCGACAAGCCAACGGAGGAGAGGCTCGCCCTCTCTTCCAACATAGCTGTTCACGTGGAGCTTCAATGACTCCACGCGCGGTGTGGACGGAGTCGACACCGTAGCGCGAGCAGCGGTCTCGCGCTGTTCCTTCATGATGAAGCCTAGAGCAACACCGTGTTGCTCTGTCGGCGATAGCGTGCGTAGCATCGTTGCTACGGCCGCCTCTCCAATGACCGTCGACAGTCGTTGGAGCGCCTCCCACTCTGGATCCGCCAGGTGGAGACAGTCTTCGCGTGCAACATGCGTTGCACCCGTGTTTGGGTTACCAGTAGACATACTCGTGTCCACAGGCAGGTCCTCGGCCCCCGTATCGAACTTCATTCAATACGTAATTAGTCGGTCGTTGGACGGACTACAAAGTGCTACCAGGTGTAATGGGCTTACTTAGCCCAATACTTTAGCTTACACGTGAGCGCACGTGTATGAGGAAGCAAGCAGGTGGGAGACAACACCACCATAGCCGATACGGAGGTCGTTGCTGGGATGTCGCCGAGAGACACGGCGGGCTCGAAGCCCAAGGCGGACCCGCCAGTCAAGCGCTTGACACTCGCTCAAGGCCGTGAGCGTGCCCAAGCGTCGAAGGCCGCTGCGAAGGCCGGGGAGGCCAGTGCGAAGAAGCGAGCTGCTCCTAGTTCGTCGCCCAGAGGATCCAGCTCCAAGCTGTTCAGCAACTCGGAGTCTGAGAACGAGGAGGGCACCATCCACGAGGACCAGAAGGTCTCGAACGACCTCGATGAGCAGCAGCAGTACCAAGCTGCTGCCTCGGGCTCACACGCCAGGCAGTCGGCTACTGCGACTGCTGTCGGGTCTTCTTCAGGCGGGGGTGCCTCGTATCCGCAGGGCTACTTCCCGCCCGAGCCAGGCACCGGAGCGCCAGCTCTGTTGGAGAAGCTCACGGCTCCGCGTGGCCTTATCGGCGGATACACCACAAGGGGTTCCTATGAGCGTGGTCTCGTTGAGAAAGAGCACTCTTTCTTGGCGACATTGAAGTCGCCCGGTGTGTGCTACTAGCACCACACAAGCTCACACTCAAGGAGTTCACCACGCTCCGCAAGAAGCCGGAGGACAAGGGTGGTCTTCATCCTGTGTGGGGTTTCCACTGGGTCAAGCCTAATGAGAACATGACCTGGACTGAGGTGGAAGACCTCTTCTGGCGTTACGTCCAACGCAAGGGGTATTCCGACCAGGAGTTTAAAGAACTCCGTGAGGATCGCGCTATGTCCGCTATCCTGGACATGCGCGAGCTTCGCATCGAGTTCGCTCAACTCGTGAGCAAGCGCAAGCTCCGCCCGAAGATGGACGAGCTGAAGCAAGAGGCGAGAGCCAAAGCTCGTGAAGAGCGTGGGCGCGGTGCGACTACTCTGCTACCGTGCCCCGTACACCGGCTAAGAAGCCACGGACTACTTACGAAGCTGCCGCTGCTTCTCGTCCCATATTGCGACAGCCTTCGGGCAGTCTGCCTGGAGCTGCTCAACGGGCTCCCACGAGTTATCCGACTCAGGGTAACCCCTCCACTTCACGAGCAGCTGGCGCCTACCATGGAGCCGCCGCTCCCGGACGACTCGTTCCACGTGATAGTGGATCTGCCCATTACGATCAAGGAGGGCCGGCGGTGGCCTCGCACGACCATGGCAACGAGCCAGAGGCAACGCAGCCGTATGCTGGGCCCCGATCCAGGTGGTGGCTCTTCCGCAAGAGGAGATTCGTCTTCTCCGGGACCGCGTGTACGCCCATGAGATCGCACTTGGCGTTGGCCTTGGTGGCGAGGCTGCCTCTCGTGCCGGTCAGCCTGGTGTCGTGGAGCGGCTTCGTGCGGATGTTGCTTCGCTGTTCCGGGAGACTCGCGATCTCCATGGCCGCGTGGATCATCGAGCCGACCTGTCGTCTTACGACTCGCTGCGAAGCCAGCTTGCTGGCCTTCGGGCCGAGCTTCATGGTCACGCGCCGCAGCAGCAGCCCCACTCGTATCAGGTCCAGTTTGATCAGGGCTCGTACGGAGTCCCTGCGTATGCCGCTCCGATGTACGCCGCGCCGTCTTACGACCAGCGCGCGTACCAGGCGCCTTATCGCGACCCGACCCCGCGCTTCGAGGAGCTCCGCTCTTCCCACTGGGCCGCCCACCGCTTCCTGCGGCGCAGCCAGAGCCAGAGGGTCATGGTACCTCTTAAGACGACCCACGTAAAACGTCGGGTGAGTTGTCATCGACTTGGGTAAGTCTATGGTGTACGCCGCGCCATGCCGGCTGAGGACCGTGAAGGGTCCAATGAAGCAGTGCTTCCACTTGTTGCTCTCGAACGAGCTAACAGTGTTTAGCGGTAGGTTTCTAGTGTCTAGGAGAACTAAATCCCCAACCTTAAACACGTTCAAGTTTCCTCTTCCATGTCGGTCAGAGTACTCCTTCTGTTTGTCTTGGGCTTGCGCCATGGTATCTCTTACCCTGCTGATTATGTTCAGCCTGTCTTCAACAAACGAGGACAGTTGCTTCCGCAAGGCGGCTGGACTCACGTCCGAGACTTGGGAGGAAAAGGTTTTCCGAGCCTCTCCCCCACTTATGGCCGAAGCCCCGGTGCGTCCCCGTAATGTGAGCGGCACCTGAGGGTGGCGCAACCCATTGAGGTAAAAGGGCGTATAGCCCGTCGAAGCATGCACCGCATTGTTGAGCGCGAACTCAACCATGGGCAAGCGATCAGCCCAAGAGCGGGGCATCTCCGCGCAGATACTGCGGAGCGTGTCCTCGAGCACGTGATTAACGCGCTCCGTCTGGCCATCCGTCTGCGGGTGGTCCTCCGTCGACATTGACAGCCGTGTGCCAAGAAGGCGAAACAGCGTCTGCCAGAACGCAGCGGTGAACCGCGGGTCTCGATCAGAGACAATGGTCTCGGGTAGACCGTGGTGTCGGAAGACACAGTCCATGAACAGGCGAGCGACCTCATCGCTAGTGACGGTGTCACGAACTGGAGCAAAGTGTACCATCTTGCTCAGACGGAACACAAAGGCAACAACACCGGTGTGGCCACGGTCATCGGCCGGAAGTCCGAAGACAAAGTCGAGACTCACCGACTTCCAGCAGTCCGCTGGGGCCGACAGGCTCTGCAATGGTGCCGAGGCGTGACCCGCAGGCTTCACGCGCTGGCACGTCTCGCACGTCCTGACGTAGGTGGCGACCCACTTGTACATGTGACGCCACCAGAACGTCTGCGAGACGGACGCATACGTCTTCTCACGGCCTAGATGGCCGCTGGATGGAGCGTCGTGCGCCTCCATCAGGATGTCGTACTTGAGATCCTCGTCGTTGGGTACGACAATACGGGGAGGGTCCTCGGGCTCAACCCGATATTGGAGCAACCCATCAGCCCACTCATATCGGTGCAGCCTTGCACGTTGTCGTGGCGTAAGCCACTCGACCTTGGCGTCGGAACCAGCGGCCAAGAACCGCGCAAGAGGTCCGAGACTGGCATCGTCTCGGTACCCCAGTCTGATGCGATCATGCAGATCCGTCGTGACCTGACTAATGTGAGCAAGCTCGTAGTCGGGCCGGCGCGACAGCGCATCGGCAAGCACGTTCAGCTTGCCCGGCTTGTACTCGACGCGGAAGTTGTACTCCGCGAAGAAGGACAGCCAGCGCGCCATCCGCTGAGAGAGGTGCGGCGAGTTGACGGCAGTCCGCAAGGACGCGTGGTCTGTATAGACTACAAAGAGCTTCGAGCCCAGGAGGTGCACTCGGAACTTGACAAGAGCGTACTTCATTGCAAGTAGCTCCTTGTCATGGACTGGGTAGTTCCGTTCGGCTGCCTTGAGCTGCCTGGACTGGAACGAGATGACCCGTTCGCGGCCTTGATCGTCGGCCTGCAATAGCGCACAGCCAATTGCGTAGTCGGACGCATCACAGACAACGCTGAAAGGCCTCATCTCGTCCGGCAATGCCAGGACTGGCGCGCGCTGTAAGCTCGCTTTGATGTCGTCGAAGGCATCTTGGTGACGACGTTCCCAGCGCCAGTCGGCGTCCTTCTTCAGGAGATCCGACAACGGCCGTGCCAACCCGGCGTAGCCAGCACTGTACTTGTGCAAGTAGTTGGCAAGGCCCAACCACTGTCGTAGGTCCTTCTGCGACCGAGGTGGCGGCCAAGCCGCGATGGCTTTGACCTTCTCCGGGTCCGCCCGGACCCCGGCGCTGCTGACGAAGCAACCCAGGACATTGATCTCCTCCGCTGCGAACACGCACTTGTCGATGTTGGCATACAGCTTGTTCGCCCGCATGACTTCGAACACGCGACGGAGGTGCTGGAGATGCACCTCCATGACCGTCTGGCTGGCTCGGCACGGCTGTGGACGAAGATGTCGTCAAAGTACGTCTGTGCGAACGCTCGCATAGGTCGGAATAGTTGTGTGACCAAGCGATTGAACGTTGCCGGAGCGTTCGAAAGCCCCTGGGGCATGACAAGCCACTCCCAGAGCATACCGCTGGCGTGCTCACAGCCGTGAGAGGGGTGTCGCTCTCGCGCATCAGGATCAGGTAGTAGCCATCCACCAAATCCAGCGCACTGTATAGCGTGCAGCCGGCCATATTGTTTAGCAACACACATCCTTGCGCGGGATCGGCATCTGTGCTGGCACCGTCGCGCTGTTCAGCTTGTTGTAAGTATGAACCAGACGCCACTTTCCGTTCGGTTTGCGAACACAGAAGGTGGGCGTCGAGTGTGGGGACTTTGACTCCCTCACCATGCCTGCCTTCGCCTTGGCGGCAAAGAAGGCATCGATGACTTCACACTGCTCCCGCGGAAGAGGCCATTGTGTAATGGGCTTACTTAGCCCAATACTTTAGCTTACACGTGAGCGCACGTGTATGAGGAAGCGTAAGGTGTATTTAACTTAGATTAAGTATACTTGTATCCACAAGTATAATTAAATCTAAATAAAGGTACAAATAGTAGCTTTTGCGGTAAAATGAGAACTGAATTGTTTGTTAACTGTGGCTTTCCTCCTAAAACTGATATCTATAAAGAGGGGTTCTGCCAACGAGTGGTTGGCAGAAACCCTGACCTAATGCTTGAGTATTACTGGTAGAAAGACCCTGCTTTCTGACCAATAGGACTGCTTCCTATTATGAATGGTGACCACACTGCGATGTGGCCCACCTGAATGTGTCCACTTAGTGCGTGTTGCACTAAGGTGAGGTTAGCCGAATGTGTAGCCCCGCTACAATTTGCGAATGACTCTACAATATTTCTCAAGCGGACCGCTTAGCTCCGAGCGGCATTATCAGTCGTGACTCGATTTGGTGTATTATCAGGGCTAAAAGTGCAGCCTGCAAAAAGTTGCTATATTTTTCTAAACAAAGCAATCGCGTTGACGACGATACACAATATCCCAGTCCTGCGGCATGGCGACACGACGAGATACCTCGGATACCAAGTGGGGACGGGAGCAATGAAAGCGATCAACTGGGCCGACAGAATCCGGCGCTTAAAACGCAGACTGACCACAGCCGCCTCTAAACATACCAGTGTGGATGACAGAGTCGTGATACTTAATGTTATCATGCTCCCAGCGCTCCTTTTCACGGCTATCATGTTTCAACCAACCTTGGAGACGCTCGAGGAGTTAATGCTCCTACAAAAGCGTTTTCTTTGGCATGGGAGAGAGGACAGGGATACAGTACGACACAAAATGAATCCAAGCTTGGTACATACAGCCAGAAAAGCAGGAGGACTGGGTCTTGCATCAATTGCCGTCGCACTGAAAACGCAACGCGTCAAGCACGCTATGCAATGGCTTCTCAGGGCCGTTCCTATCAGACGGTAGCGTTGTAGCGCACACAACCAAAATTAGAACAGCTGGGTTGCGCGCTACCGGGGCGTTCCTATCATTAGACTATGTAGCGTAGGTTGCGCATAATTCAGATGAGCACATCTCTGAAAGGTCACTACCACGATCGCTACGTCTCGACATGAACACCAGTGATAGCTCCGACGACAAGAATGATTCCTCCCCAACTGCAGCGAGCGCAATGCTGCTCTTCTTGTTAGCGCACGAGGCCGTTCTGGTCGCGCGTTCAGAGGCGACTACTCGCCAGCGCCTGCAGTGGCAACACCGTGTGGAGCAGCTACAAGCGGAGCGATCCTTCAACCGAACGTACCGCATGTCGTTGGAATCGTTCAACACGCTACTGTTGTACTTGCGCAACGATCTGGCCGTTGACTACACTATGTCGACTCGAAGCACCGGTGTCAGGCCAATTGAACCGGAAATAGTGCTTCACTGCACACTGCGTTGGCTCGCTGGTGGTTCGTATATTGACATCAGGGACCTTGCGGAAATCAGCGTATCTTCGTTCTACCGAGTACTACATGTCGGAATCCGTGCTCTAGTCAAGTCCGACCAGCTGCGATACCATTTTCCGTCTACACTGACCGAGGTTAATGCGGCAGCCGCGCGCTTTAAAGCGCATAGCTCATTTGGAGTGCTGAATGGCTGTGTAGGCTGCCTCGATGGTATCCTGATTAGGGTCCGAACACCTTCGGTCTCAGAGACGCGCAACGCCCGCGCCTACTTCCCTGGTCATTACCAGACCATTGGCGTGAATGTTCAAGCAGTATGCGATCACCTGTGCAGGTTCGTATATCTGTGCGTTGCAGCTCCAGGCGGCACAAATGATATTCGAGCCTACGGCAGAACTAGTCTCAAGCGTCTAGTAGACGACCTCCCCGTCGGCAAATACGTGATTGCCGACAACGCCTATGTGCCGTCTGAGCACTTGTTGACTCCGTACTCGGGCTCAAATCGGGCTGTTCCAGAACACGACGCATACAACTTCTATATTAGCCAACTGCGCATAAAGATTGAACAAGCATTTGGACTGATGACTACAAAGTGGCGTATATTGCGTCACCCGCTGCTCGTGAAGCTGGGTAACGTAGGGAACGTGGTCATGGCGATATCGAGACTGCATAATTTCGTAATCTCTCAGCGCCCCGATGCTGCTTTACGCGATGCAATTGATCCGGTGGATGGCGCCGGGCCTAGTGCACTCGGCTACATTCCAAGTGATACTACGGTCGTACAGGTAACTGGTGTGTCATTTTTACGGGATCGAATCGTGCGCCATATTCGATCGAACGCGCTCGCTCGTCCGCAGTACAACCAAGAGCGCAACCAATAACTCGCATACTATTGCACGCCAACCCTTATATTTTTCTATAAGATCATATTACTCTTTCTAGCTCTGAGAATACTAATGTCACTCTCTATATCAGCTCGAACAGAAAGGTCCTCTTCACTTGATAGTTCGCGCTGTAGTAATCGAATCCGATCTGAGAGTCTTTCCCATTCTTGCAAGCGTAACAGCGCCGACTGCTGCTCGTGTTGTTCTCGCTCCCGCTCAGCCCGAGCCTCCTCGCGGGTGTCTCTCTTCGCATAAAACGCGGCTCGCTGTTCCGAGTACGTGGTGTTGGAACTCTGCTCGACAAATCGGTTGACCGCGTCTACTATGAGCGCAACGTTGTTCTTCGTGCGCTTCAACGGAGTAGTCTGGCCACTCGAGCACTCGCTGTTTTGGCGCCGTTTTTCCCCCAAGGCCTCGCTGTCGACGAACGTATCGTCGGGAAGATCCGCTTCGACAACTTCAGCAAGCATTGGCCGCGCCTTTGTATGTAGGAACAGGTACAAAGCGTCTAGTCTGCCGGCGCAGAAATTGAAGAAATTCTCCTCGTGCATTCCCGACGCGACGCGACTTCTAGCTGCTTTAAATGCGACTCTGGTTTTCTCATAGATGCCTCGCAAGGCGCGCCAGTCATGGTGTACAATCTTACTTGGGTCGATATTTTGAATGTCGAGCTGAGGATGAGAGAACTGTAGACGTCCAACCTCGACAATTGAGTCGTCGACGAACCGAGATTGCACTGATTGCCAAAACAGAGTCTCGCGGCTTACTGGTCCGTCAAGTTCTTGCCTAGTAAGAGGGTGTCCAAGAGAAGCGAATAATTCAGCGACTTCATCAGAGAACAGAATATTGAGTAATCGGAATGGGCACTGGATCTCTTTCTCTGGGACCCTTTCATTATTTGGGCCAGACTGATCACTCGCGTAGATCGACTCGTTCTGCTTCTTGGCGGCGATGAGGTGCGCCATGTCCTCCTTTTTCTTGTTCTTGTATGCCGGCACGCTCAGCTTAGAGCAGATTGACCGCAACTCGGCGTGCTTGATCGTGTTGATCGGTCGACCGGCGATTGAGGACGCGAAATGGCGTTGAACGAGGCGTCCGTTCACCATTACATCCTTGACGGTAATGACGACGTCGTCGAGGGTGATGCGCGCATACCAGGTCTCGCTTTCAGCTTCACTTCGATCAGCTTGAGACATCCTTGGGCACCCGCAGCTCGGTGAATGTAGAATGCAGAATCTCACGAGAGACCTTCCGAGCAATATAGTATTTATAGCGCACTTGGAGCAGCAGACAAGAGCAAGATCGCATATAGAAGCACCGCGCTACCACGCAACGTTGCGTGGCGGAAGATCGTAGAGGCGCTCAACCGCTCGTACAAAAACAAGACCTACGAGAGTTACGCGCCACTACCACGCAACCGCGCTACCCCGTGTTAGGAACGGCCCTCAGGCCAACTGATGAATACACGACTGCATGGAACTTCTGGCAGAAATACAACGATGAGTTGGTGTACCCGCAGGGAGAATGGGCACCAACGCCACGAGCAAAGAACAACCATCTACGACGACGTGGCATTAGTGACCAGCATGTTGTCTCGATCTAGGAGAATGGATTGCACCGGGCCAATCCGTTCGCACTGCGAGGCACAGACATAGTGTCAGTAGCATCCAGCGCCTTCAAGAGTCTACTTTCAATTGGTGGGGTGAAGGTGACACGAGGCTTTTACTCACATCGGGAACTGAATTTCCAGTAATGGATATAGTACCAAGTCACACTCGCCATTTTTGGAATAATTTTTCAGGGGCTGCAAACCTATGGATATGCAGTCAAACTGGATCAGAATTACGAGCACGCCAATTTCCACGTATACAACCATGTAGTTTGAGTGCGCTCAACATAAGGTGTATAGACAATGATTTATACATGGTGACAGTTTCTCGCCCTACTGGGGAAGCCAAACATCACACCCTACCAAAGCTCCAGAGGTGGTTTCTCAGCATTCTCGTGGCGACACCAAAGGATACACGCGCCACATTCGGAAAGGTGGGCACCACTGTAACACTTTCGCCACGCGCCAACACTGTCAGTGCCATATTTTTGGAGAAAGTCAGCAACGGAAACAGTACTAGGCCATCCATGTTCAGGAGCAGAGGTACAAGGAAAAATTATACTGCATCAGGGACCCAATGGGGTCAACTGGAGGATAGGCAGCATAGATGGCAACAGGGAACTACTGCAGGACGGGGCTGAGCTAGCCAAATATTCTCACCACGAAGGTATTGTAGTCGAGGCAACTCCTCTTCTACATGGATTTCCTTGGGACGTTCCGGAGCAGGTGAAAAACAAACGTGTATTACAAGCTATCAAGAGAACCTTTTCGAAAATTTCGACTCAGTCTAAGCAAACACCTCGGGCAACTAGTGACCAAACTCCAAAGCAGGGGAACGCAGTCTGAGTGGGTAAAGGCGACGCAAGACCAAACACCAACAGAATTATGGACTCGGAAGACAGCTTTAACAGCTTTTTAAGCATGGACTGCGTACCGGGTTTCGGTCAGTCAACTTTACCTGTACTTTCCGGGACGCGAGCAAAGCGCACATTGCCGGATGACACCGCAATGCAACGAGTGCAAAGAGATACTGGAACACCTCTTCTGGGGATTCCCACACGCAGTTGCAATATGGGTGCTTCTAATTGAACATTGGATAGGAACAAAAGTAGAAAATGTGGATCTGCCGAAGTACAAGTATTTTGTGGCTTCGCGATCACCACCAGCCCTCACAGAGCGGCTCAAGCAACTGATCATCTCCGAATCTGGAGAATTGACGACCGAGCATACTGAAGTGGCGCGCTTCATCTGGTGGGCTTTCTGTAGTATTGCAACCGCTACAATCTGGCTGATATGCAACCGAATTGTTCACCGGCAAGAGCAGATTCCGGTGGAACAATGTGACGGGGCACACAGCACTTCTTAACAGAGGAAGCAGGAGTATACAAACTCCAAGTGAACAGCCGTTCACGTGCCCCTGGTCTGAAGGGGACGATTGACTTGACTTGTAAAGTAAAGCGATAGATCTAAGACTGAATGTATTTATAGGTTAGTACGGATTTGGCATGCATACAAATCCTAAGTTCCCTGTAGTTTGTGTCATACAAAATGTATCTGTTGGCTCTGAGGCCACTTGGGTCACTATCCAGGGGAGTGACCTTTGATGTAGCCATCCATGAATAGTGACAGAGTCACTATTCCATGTAACCCCGTTACATCCTCCCCCACTTAGATTCGATCTTATCGACCAATCAGAGCGAGGTTACGCCGGCGACTCACATTTCACTCGCAAAGTCGAAATTCATCGACGACGGCGCGAGCTCTGGCGCCTCAGCTCTCGGGCCTCACAGAGCAACTGTCGCATCGCCGAGCAAGCCGCAGGGTCTCCACGTCGACCGGAAGCATGCCTCCAAAGCGCAGTGTGCGCAGTGCGAAAGCACCTTCAAAACCCCGGGCCGTAGGGCCGAAGACCAGAGCGGCCAAGGCCAAGCACGATTCGTTCGCGCTGAAGGAGGCTACGGAGACGGCCGAGGAGGCGGTGCGCTCTCGTGGCAGCACGCCGGAGGGTGAGCGCCGGTCTCGGAGTCGGAGCAAGACTCCCGAGGCCGCGCCAGGCAAGGAGGAGAGCCCTCAGTCACAGTCGGAGCGGCGCAAGCCGCGCTTCGACTGGACGGCCAACCTCGAGAACTGCACGCTGGTTGTGCATTCTGGTGAGAGCTCACCTGAGGGCAGCGAGAACGCTGCTAAAGACGATCAGTTGGCGGCGAGTGGCGTGTCCAACACCCCGCCCTTCCCACCTGCTCCGTCCGAGCAGGGGGCTGGGGACATCGGGCCCATCGACGACGACAAGCAGGTGGGAGACAACACCACCATAGCCGATACGGAGGTCGTTGCTGGGATGTCGCCGAGAGACACGGCGGGCTCGAAGCCCAAGGCGGACCCGCCAGTCAAGCGCTTGACACTCGCTCAAGGCCGTGAGCGTGCCCAAGCGTCGAAGGCCGCTGCGAAGGCCGGGGAGGCCAGTGCGAAGAAGCGAGCTGCTCCTAGTTCGTCGCCCAGAGGATCCAGCTCCAAGCTGTTCAGCAACTCGGAGTCTGAGAACGAGGAGGGCACCATCCACGAGGACCAGAAGGTCTCGAACGACCTCGATGAGCAGCAGCAGTACCAAGCTGCTGCCTCGGGCTCACACGCCAGGCAGTCGGCTACTGCGACTGCTGTCGGGTCTTCTTCAGGCGGGGGTGCCTCGTATCCGCAGGGCTACTTCCCGCCCGAGCCAGGCACCGGAGCGCCAGCTCTGTTGGAGAAGCTCACGGCTCCGCGTGGCCTTATCGGCGGATACACCACAAGGGGTTCCTATGAGCGTGGTCTCGTTGAGAAAGAGCACTCTTTCTTGGCGACATTGAAGTCGCCCGGTGTGTGCTACTAGCACCACACAAGCTCACACTCAAGGAGTTCACCACGCTCCGCAAGAAGCCGGAGGACAAGGGTGGTCTCCATCCTGTGTGGGGTTTCCACTGGGTCAAGCCTAATGAGAACATGACCTGGACTGAGGTGGAAGACCTCTTCTGGCGTTACGTCCAACGCAAGGGGTATTCCGACCAGGAGTTTAAAGAACTCCGTGAGGATCGCGCTATGTCCGCTATCCTGGACATGCGCGAGCTTCGCATCGAGTTCGCTCAACTCGTGAGCAAGCGCAAGCTCCGCCCGAAGATGGACGAGCTGAAGCAAGAGGCGAGAGCCAAAGCTCGTGAAGAGCGTGGGCGCGGTGCGACTACTCTGCTACCGTGCCCCGTACACCGGCTAAGAAGCCACGGACTACTTACGAAGCTGCCGCTGCTTCTCGTCCCATATTGCGACAGCCTTCGGGCAGTCTGCCTGGAGCTGCTCAACGGGCTCCCACGAGTTATCCGACTCAGGGTAACCCCTCCACTTCACGAGCAGCTGGCGCCTACCATGGAGCCGCCGCTCCCGGACGACTCGTTCCACGTGATAGTGGATCTGCCCATTACGATCAAGGAGGGCCGGCGGTGGCCTCGCACGACCATGGCAACGAGCCAGAGGCAACGCAGCCGTATGCTGGGCCCCGATCCAGGTGGTGGCTCTTCCGCAAGAGGAGATTCGTCTTCTCCGGGACCGCGTGTACGCCCATGAGATCGCACTTGGCGTTGGCCTTGGTGGCGAGGCTGCCTCTCGTGCCGGTCAGCCTGGTGTCGTGGAGCGGCTTCGTGCGGATGTTGCTTCGCTGTTCCGGGAGACTCGCGATCTCCATGGCCGCGTGGATCATCGAGCCGACCTGTCGTCTTACGACTCGCTGCGAAGCCAGCTTGCTGGCCTTCGGGCCGAGCTTCATGGTCACGCGCCGCAGCAGCAGCCCCACTCGTATCAGGTCCAGTTTGATCAGGGCTCGTACGGAGTCCCTGCGTATGCCGCTCCGATGTACGCCGCGCCGTCTTACGACCAGCGCGCGTACCAGGCGCCTTATCGCGACCCGACCCCGCGCTTCGAGGAGCTCCGCTCTTCCCACTGGGCCGCCCACCGCTTCCTGCGGCGCAGCCAGAGCCAGAGGGTCATGGTACCTCTTAAGACGACCCACGTAAAACGTCGGGTGAGTTGTCATCGACTTGGGTAAGTCTATGGTGTACGCCGTGCCATGCCGGCTGAGGACCGTGAAGGGTCCAATGAAGCGGTGCTTCAACTTGTTGCTCTCGACCGAGCTAACAGTGTTTAGCGGTAGGTTTCTAGTGTCTAGGAGAACTAAATCCCCAACCTTAAACACGTTCAAGTTTCCTCTTCCATGTCGGTCAGAGTACTCCTTCTGTTTGTCTTGGGCTTGCGCCATGGTATCTCTTACCCTGCTGATTATGTTCAGCCTGTCTTCAACAAACGAGGACAGTTGCTTCCGCAAGGCGGCTGGACTCACGTCCGAGACTTGGGAGGAAAAGGTTTTCCGAGCCTCTCCCCCACTTATGACCGAAGCCCCGGTGCGTCCCCGTAATGTGAGCGGCACCTGAGGGTGGCGCAACCCATTGAGGTAAAAGGGCGTATAGCCCGTCGAAGCATGCACCGCATTGTTGAGCGCGAACTCAACCATGGGCAAGCGATCAGCCCAAGAGCGGGGCATCTCCGCGCAGATACTGCGGAGCGTGTCCTCGAGCACGTGATTAACGCGCTCCGTCTGGCCATCCGTCTGCGGGTGGTCCTCCGTCGACATTGACAGCCGTGTGCCAAGAAGGCGAAACAGCGTCTGCCAGAACGCAGCGGTGAACCGCGGGTCTCGATCAGAGACAATGGTCTCGGGTAGACCGTGGTGTCGGAAGACACAGTCCATGAACAGGCGAGCGACCTCATCGCTAGTGACGGTGTCACGAACTGGAGCAAAGTGTACCATCTTGCTCAGACGGAACACAAAGGCAACAACACCGGTGTGGCCACGGTCATCGGCCGGAAGTCCGAAGACAAAGTCGAGACTCACCGACTTCCAGCAGTCCGCTGGGGCCGACAGGCTCTGCAATGGTGCCGAGGCGTGACCCGCAGGCTTCACGCGCTGGCACGTCTCGCACGTCCTGACGTAGGTGGCGACCCACTTGTACATGTGACGCCACCAGAACGTCTGCGAGACGGACGCATACGTCTTCTCACGGCCTAGATGGCCGCTGGATGGAGCGTCGTGCGCCTCCATCAGGATGTCGTACTTGAGATCCTCGTCGTTGGGTACGACAATACGGGGAGGGTCCTCGGGCTCAACCCGATATTGGAGCAACCCATCAGCCCACTCATATCGGTGCAGCCTTGCACGTTGTCGTGGCGTAAGCCACTCGACCTTGGCGTCGGAACCAGCGGCCAAGAACCGCGCAAGAGGTCCGAGACTGGCATCGTCTCGGTACCCCAGTCTGATGCGATCATGCAGATCCGTCGTGACCTGACTAATGTGAGCAAGCTCGTAGTCGGGCCGGCGCGACAGCGCATCGGCAAGCACGTTCAGCTTGCCCGGCTTGTACTCGACGCGGAAGTTGTACTCCGTGAAGAAGGACAGCCAGCGCGCCATCCGCTGAGAGAGGTGCGGCGAGTTGACGGCAGTCCGCAAGGACGCGTGGTCTGTATAGACTACAAAGAGCTTCGAGCCCAGGAGGTGCACTCGGAACTTGACAAGAGCGTACTTCATTGCAAGTAGCTCCTTGTCATGGACTGGGTAGTTCCGTTCGGCTGCCTTGAGCTGCCTGGACTGGAACGAGATGACCCGTTCGCGGCCTTGATCGTCGGCCTGCAATAGCGCACAGCCAATTGCGTAGTCGGACGCATCACAGACAACGCTGAAAGGCCTCATCTCGTCCGGCAATGCCAGGACTGGCGCGCGCTGTAAGCTCGCTTTGATGTCGTCGAAGGCATCTTGGTGACGACGTTCCCAGCGCCAGTCGGCGTCCTTCTTCAGGAGATCCGACAACGGCCGTGCCAACCCGGCGTAGCCAGCACTGTACTTGTGCAAGTAGTTGGCAAGGCCCAACCACTGTCGTAGGTCCTTCTGCGACCGAGGTGGCGGCCAAGCCGCGATGGCTTTGACCTTCTCCGGGTCCGCCCGGACCCCGGCGCTGCTGACGAAGCAACCCAGGACATTGATCTCCTCCGCTGCGAACACGCACTTGTCGATGTTGGCATACAGCTTGTTCGCCCGCATGACTTCGAACACGCGACGGAGGTGCTGGAGATGCACCTCCATGACCGTCTGGCTGGCTCGGCACGGCTGTGGACGAAGATGTCGTCAAAGTACGTCTGTGCGAACGCTCGCATAGGTCGGAATAGTTGTGTGACCAAGCGATTGAACGTTGCCGGAGCGTTCGAAAGCCCCTGGGGCATGACAAGCCACTCCCAGAGCATACCGCTGGCGTGCTCACAGCCGTGAGAGGGGTGTCGCTCTCGCGCATCAGGATCAGGTAGTAGCCATCCACCAAATCCAGCGCACTGTATAGCGTGCAGCCGGCCATATTGTTTAGCAACACACATCCTTGCGCGGGATCGGCATCTGTGCTGGCACCGTCGCGCTGTTCAGCTTGTTGTAAGTATGAACCAGACGCCACTTTCCGTTCGGTTTGCGAACACAGAAGGTGGGCGTCGAGTGTGGGGACTTTGACTCCCTCACCATGCCTGCCTTCGCCTTGGCGGCAAAGAAGGCATCGATGACTTCACACTGCTCCCGCGGAAGAGGCCATTGTGTAATGGGCTTACTTAGCCCAATACTTTAGCTTACACGTGAGCGCACGTGTATGAGGAAGCGTAAGGTGTATTTAACTTAGATTAAGTATACTTGTATCCACAAGTATAATTAGATCTAAATAAAGGTACAAATAGTAGCTTTAGCGGTAAAATAAGAACTGAATTGAATGTTAACTGTGGCTTTCCTCCTAAAACTGATAACTATAAAGAGAGGTTCTGCCAACGAGTGGTTGGCAGAAACTCGGACCTAATGCTTTAGTATTACTGGTAGAAAGACCCTGCTTTCTGACCAATAGGACTGCTTCCTAATATGAATGGTGACCACACTGCGATGTGGCCCACCTGAATGTGTCCACTTAGTGCGTGTTGCACTAAGGTGAGGTTAGCCGAATGTGTAGCCCCGCTACACATTGCCTCGTGACACAGTACTTCGTGCCCGGCACGAGGTCAATCTCGTGCCTGATTCCCCTGTCCGGTGGGAGTTGAGACGGTGGGTTCTTCGACACCACGTCCTCGAACTCCTTCACTAAGGGATACACCGGGTCCCGGGGGCTCGTGAGAATCTCAGAGCCCATGCGCGAAGCGCGCTGTCTCTGGAATTTCTCCAGGACTTCCTTGTCCATCTAGAACTCTTCCAGGACTTCCTTGTCCATGACCGAGGATGAGTTCAACTCGGTCGACATGGACTCCGGCCGGAGGAGAACCAACTCTGCGATCCCCCGGCCTTTAGCTCGGCCAAGAAGTCCTCCATGGCGAGCTCTTCCAGGTTCAGCAACTCTAAAACCTCAGGCAGAGCTGTAAGCTCGACAGCCCCTGCCTTGACCCGGCGACCGGTCACGCCGTCGAAGATGTGATAACACTCTTCGGCGGCTGGAGCCTTAGTTGGAGGCTCGGAGTCGCTGGCGACTGGCGTCGTCGGCCACGCGACTAGGCCCGGCTTACGACGTGACCCTCGGGTGTCTTCGTCTCGTGGCACCACGCTGGCGGCACCACTGATCTTCTTGATCCCATGCGGAACTACGTTACCCGCGCTGTTCTTGAGCGGAACTATGGTACCCGCCTTGTTCTTGGGCGGAACTTGGTTACCCGCCTTGCGGGGTGGAACGATGTTACCCACCTCGCCGTGTGGAACTTGGTTACCCACACCAGGAGCGTCTTCAGCGACTCCCGCATCAGTTATGGTCTGAGTGACCTCCTGTGGAACTGTGTTACCCACATCGGAAGCGCCTGCAGTGCCTTCCTCGTCAGTTATGGTCTGAGTGACCTCGCGTGGAACTTGGTTACCCACACCAGCGCCAACAGCGCCTTCTCCAGCAGCTCTTGCTGCCTGCGGTACTTCGTTACCCGCGTGTGGACTTAAGTTTCCCACCTGGTATATGCTGTCCGGCACCCCTACTCTCAGGCCTTGACCGGCCCGGCCGAAGTCGTCATCAGTCTCGACGACTTCCAAAAACTCGTTAGACGCTGATGCGCCCTGGCGGCCCTTGCGGGCGCAGCTGCTGCCAGAGGTGGGAACATGACTCACCAAAGCTCTGTCAGAGCGTGGGGGACGGCTGGCCCCGATGGCCTTGCCGCGCCAGTCGATCCAGGGCTCGTGCTTCTCCAGCCACGGCATGCCCAGGATTGTCCATGTCCAGGACCAAGAACGGCTCGAACTTGACAGCGAGGTCCATGTGGACCCGAGGTAATTCTACCACCGTACCGTCGGCCAGTCTGACGGAGACCAGCCCATTGCCTTTGCTGCCTCGCAGCGCAGCGGCATACTTGCCGCGATTGCCTGCGACAGTCTGGCGGCATGCAAAGTTCTTTGACGCCCCAGAATCGATCAAGATTCTCAAGGGATGATCGTATCCCGGTACACTCGCATGCACCACAAGCAGCCCACCGCTGCCCTTCTCCGCTTCGAGAGTACAGAGACTCTCAGGGGCTAAGTCCCCATGACGTGCGCCACCCGCACGTCCCTCATGAAGACTTAGAGTTTCCCCAGTAGGGCGCCCCGCCCCTACTGGTTTCCGACGTTCCCCTGGTTCCTGGGGCGCGGCTTCTGCCAGCGACCCCTAGAGCCAAAGGGCTTCGAAGAGAACTTCTTCTTCAGTCCTCCCGCAGGACAGGCGCGTTTCATGTGCCCAAGCTTGCCACAGCCATAGCAGCGAATGTCACTCTGCTCGGTCATGCCCAGATCCATGTGAACCGGTCCGTTGGTCGCTCCATTGCTGGAGCTACCTGTCGGCGCACCGCCAGAGGCAGGGTTGCTCTGCCATACCGTGGCGGGGGTACGGGCCTGCTTGTGGCTGTACTCCTCCTGGAGGGCGATCTGGATCGCCTCCTCCATAGTGCTTGCTTGCACACGGAAAAGTTGGGTGTGGGTGGGGCCGACGCGCAGGCCGTCCATGAACACAGTTACCTTGATGTGTTCAGGTAGGGTTCCCCACCAGAGACACAGTGAGTACTCGCATCAATTGGATGTACTCATGCAGCTCGCGCCTTCCTTGTTTGCAGGCAAGGAAGCGCGAACGCTGGCGGTACTCGTAGTTCGCCGGAAGAAACGCGGCCCGTAGCTGCTCACACAGCTAGGACCATGATGCAAAGCATCCAGGCGTCGTAGCCTCGCGCGTGTACGCCCAACTCTTAGCGCGACCACTAAGGTTGGAGAGCGCAAAGCGACACGGAGTCGCTCGTCCGAAACGAGAGCCGCATCCATCGCGAGCTCAACCTCTCGGACCCAGAAGTGTAGGTTCTCACCTTCCTTCCCTTCAAAGGGGTGAACCTTCAGCCTCAATGGCTTCGGTTGCACCGGCTTCGGCACGGCTGCAGTGGCCTGCAGCCCTTGAACGTGGGCGATGAGCCCTCGCTCGTAGGTGTCGAACGCGTTGATACGCCCAACCTGCTCAGCCGGCGTCGCCACCGCTAAGCTACGCAGGACATCTGTCCCAAAGATGCCTGCCATCTTCCGAACAGACTCGTACTGCGAGTCGCTCAGATGAGGAAACTCCGTCCGATCCATCTTGGCTCACTCGATGAGACCACAGAGGATTCAGGTAGTCCAATCTACCCGCGTAGGCGTAGGATTGACTACAAGTGCTACCAAGTGTGACGGGGCACACAGCACTTCTTAACAGAGGAAGCAGGAGTATACAAACTCCAAGTGAACAGCCGTTCACGTGTCCCTGGTCTGAAGGGGACGATTGACTTGACTTGTAAAGTAAAGCGGTAGATCTAAGACTGAATGTATTTATAGGTTAGCACGGATTTGGCCTGCATACAAATCCTAAGTTCCCTATAGTTTGTGTCATACAAAATGTATCTGTTGGGTCTGAGGCCACTTGGGTCACTATCCAGGGGAGTGACCTTTGATGTAGCCATCCATGAATAGTGACAGAGTCACTATTCCATGTAACCCCGTTACAAACAAGGAACAACGGAAATCTGGCGAAGCACATTGCGACAACTCAGAGCGGTTGCTCACCGAGATTCCAGAAGCATCGAACGGCGGATGTTTGGTTTACGACTTCGGCAGGTACGCGACTGCTTTGAATACGGAGATGCTCTGAAAGGAGCACACAACCCAGCCGTAGATAAACCGCGGCACAGACCGCCAATTGTTCAGTGGCTTAGGACTTTTCAGGAAGCAATTAACTAAAGTTAAATAGACACCTGTGATCATCATCATCATCTGTAATGGGGCCAGGATTGGCCAGTGACCTTTTCAAGGAAAAGGGATGTTCTCTAGTGTGGACCACACTGACTGGGTATCACCCACTAGGATGGGTACGATGTACCAGTGATCCTTATATAGAGTGTTCACGGTAGTGATCCTTATATAGAGTGTTCACGGTAGACCCACTCATGTACTGAGTTAAGTTAGCTCGGTCGTACTTAGGACGAAGACGCACGGGAGCCAACCGCTGAGGAAGATCGCCATTTAAACAGGGATTCAGTATGCAGATAGAAAGCAGTAGATAGAACCTTTAGAGTGTTATTAATATAAGCCAGTTTAACTCTAACCTTCAGTTGTACAAGTCTCCTTAATACTTGCTATTAGTAGGAGGCCGAAAAGGCAGGGCCTTTTGTACTAAGAGCAACAGAGACGCCAGGCGTCTGTTGTGGTTAGCGTGTTACGCTTCCTCTTAGCTATCGTGCGTGTGACCCCCGTCACACCTGGTAGCACTTGTTGTCAATCCCGCGACCGACGCGGATCTCTACAATTAGGGTCTCTTTGAGTATGGAAGACTCAGGGAGTCGGCTGCCGGCGCGGCAGGACTTTCCTCACCTCTCCGATGCCCACTGGGCTACGCTGGAGAAGATGGTCAGCCTGCTAGGCGAGGCAGCCTTCGCTGGATTCCCCAACCTTCCTGCCGAGCAGCAAAGGGCGCGCGTGGAACGCTTCGACAAGTACGAGTCGTCGCTGATTGCTCACGTGAGCGCTGCTGCGCAGGAAGCCGCTCGTGCGACGATGCGAGCTGAGGCACAGAGTGCGGCACAAGCGTCCGCCACGAACACGGCCTCATTCGCTGCGCGTCCAACCACGACGAAGCCCGTCAAGATGTCGGTACCGACGTTCGACGGCAAAGACTCAGACAGTCTTGTGTTCTGGGTCCGCGAGATCGAGATCGCGCTAAGCGCTGGTCAGATCTACGACGCGCGGGCCCAAGTGGCGTTTGCGCTATCCAACCTTGGAGGGCGCGCACGCGCATGGGCTATGGCCCGTGAAACGGCGACTCCGGGGTATTTCACCTCGTGGTCGTTCATGGAAAAGGAGCTACGCTCCACATTCCTCCTTGCCAATGTGGCATACCGCCACCGCTCCAGTTTCTTGCGATGCAAGCAAGGCAAGCGGTCGCTTCAAGACTACGTCATGGAGCTCCACAACCTCGAAGCCGCTATGGCCGGCGCACCCCTCTCTGAGGACGTCAAGGTGACTGTCTTCATGGACGGTGTTCGTACGGGTCCGGTTCGGACGGAGCTCTTCCGGCGTCAGCCGAAGACCTTCAATGAGGCGGTCCACATCGCTATGCTGGAGGACCACTGCGTGCGCTCAGCGCAAGGGCACACGCCTCACGTTGAAGTCAGTGAGGGTCCCACTCCGATGGAGATTTCCCTTGCCGAGTCGGCACGCTCTCAGAAGACGCAACGGGCGAGTGGGCGCTGTTTCGGTTGTAACCAACCTGGTCACTTCCGTCGGAACTGCCCCACCAACCCATGGAAGGCGCCACGCGACAAGAAGTACGCGGCGCGTCCGACTCTCAACAGCCTCGATGCGACAGAGTCGGAAAACGGCGACTCCCAGTAGGGGCGGGACGCCCTGCTGGGAGACTTCGCTCCTCGTCGAGGAAGGTGAGTCCCTCACCAGCCTCTCCAAAGGAGCAAGTCCCTGGGACGACACTTCTGTGTCTCTCCGTGGCCGCCGCGCGGTCTAACCTCGTGGTCGTCACTGCCAGCGTGAAAGGGTACCCCGAACCGATGACGGTCCTGATCGATTCAGGAGCGTCGTTTAACTTTGCGACGAAAGCCAGCGTGGCTAGGAACAGTGCATTGTATGCTAGTGCTTTAGAAGCTTCTAAGAGTAATACCAATGTATCTGTTCGCTTAGCGACTGGTTCCATCGTGTCTACACGCAAGGTTACGGTACCCCTAAGCGTGAAGTTTGACGACTTCAATTCGGTCGAACCGTTCATTGTCTTGGACATGGATGATCGGTACGATCTTATCCTCGGCATGCCTTGGCTTGCTAAGCACGAGCCGTGGATAGACTGGCGTAGTCGCACCATTGGTGCCAGCCACAACCCCCTCGCGGACAGAGCCCTGACGTGTCATGTCCCCTCCTCTTCCCGAGACGGGTTTGTGCATGAGTACCGTGTGCCACGCGGTGAACGGCAGTTTGCCGGCACTTCGGAAGTGTTGGAATTGCCCATGGCATTGCCTCCACGAGCGCGGGAGCTCGAGGTAGGTGGTGGAGAAGATCCGCAGGATCCTAGTACCTCTCTGGGTAGAGAACAGGATTCTGCAGTTGGCAACCGAGTTGCACTTGCCCCAGGGGCAGTGAAGACTCAAGGCGCGGACGCTGTAAGGGCTCGCGCAGGAAGGGGTGGTAGCGTCCGAGCTCCCCCTACGCAAGGCGTTGTGGCTGGTTCAGCTCACGTCGAGAAAGGCGCTGGAGTTGTTGCTCGCGCAAACAAGAGTGGTCGAGTCGGAACTCCCACTACGCAAGGCGTTGTAGCTGGTTCAGCTCGCGCGACAGAAGGCGCTAGAGCTGGTGCTCGCGCAACCACAAGTGGTCGAGTAGGGGCTCCCACTTTCAAGGACAACAAGAGTGACAAGGTCACGAGCGCGCCCAAGGCAGAGGCGTCTAGCCGCGATGCGGACTCCGCGGCTGAGGACAAGATTCCTCAAGTGTTCGACGTCTTCACGGGCGAACCCAAGGTGGGGGAGGTGTTGACTCCATTACCCACAGTAGCAGAGCTACTTGAGCTCGAGGAGCTTTCGTATGTTGAGTTTATGGACTCTCTCAAGGCAGGAGAGTTGGCAGAAGTGGTTATGCTTCGCCCAGAAGGTAGCTCACTAGAGCTCAACTCCTCGTCGGTCATGGACCCCGAGGTGTTGGAAGACGAACGAACCTCTAAGAGGCAGATGCGGTATGGCGCTGCCATCTTGAAGGACCCCTCGGATCCGTATTACACCCTTCTGAAGGAGTTTTCGGATGTCGTGAGCGACGATCCCCCTTCGGTCCTTCCCCCGGATCGGGGTGTGCGGCATGAGATTGACTTAGTGCCAGGCACTAAGTACTGTACCACGCGGCAGTGGCCGCTTCCGAAAGAACAGGTCGACGTCATCGACGCCTTCTTTGCGGCAAAGCACGCCGCTGGCATGGTGCGCGAGTCGAAGTCGCCACATTCGTCACCGACGTTCTGTGTGCGCAAGCCCAATGGGAAGTGGCGCATGGTGCACGCCTTCAACAAGTTGAACGCGGCAACCATTCCGGCGTCGACGCCTATTCCTCGGAAGGATGTGTTGCAGAACAACATGGCTGGTTGCACGATCTTTAGTGCACTCGACATGGTCGACGGCTACTATCAACTGTTGATGCGCGAGTCGGACATTCCGCTTACTGCTGTGAGCACTCCCAGCGGGATGTTGTGGGAGTGGTTGGTCATGCCCCAGGGGCTGTCCAACGCACCCGCCACGTTCAACAGGCTCGTTACGCAGCTCTTCAGGCCGATGCGGCAGTTCGTACAGACGTACTTCGACGACATCTTCGTGCACAGTCGTGCGTCCGAAGGAAAGACGGCCGTCGAAGCCCATCTTGGCCACCTCCGTGAGGTTCTCTTGTGCATGCGCGAGAATCGCCTCTATGCAAATATCAACAAGTGTATCTTCGGAGCCGAAGAGATCCCCTTTCTGGGCTGCTTCCTTGGGAAGGACGGTGTCCGTGCGGATCCGGAGAAGGTGTGTGCCATTGCACAGTGGCCGGTGCCCGTCTCGCAGAAGGATCTGCGTAAATGGCTCGGCCTGGCCAACTACTTGCACAAGTATAGCGCCAATTACGCCGAGATGGCAAGGCCACTCACGAATCTTCTCAAGAAGGATGCCGTGTGGTCATGGACCTCTGAGGCTCAGCAGGCTTTTGAAGCCATAAAGAGTAGCCTTCAGAGCGCTCCAATCCTGGCACTGCCCGACGAGGATCGTCCCTTCAGTGTGGTATGCGATGCATCTGACTTTGCCATTGGCTGTGCCCTGCTGCAGGTGGATGCCGAAGGCAGAGAAAGGGTAGTGTCTTTCCAATCTCGCCAATTGAAGGCGGCGGAAAAGAACTACCCTGTCCACGACAAGGAGCTCTTGGCGATGAAGTACGCCTTGGTCAAGTTCCGGGTGCACCTGTTAGGTCAAAAACCCTTTGTGATCTACACAGATCATGCCTCGTTGAGGACGGCGACGTCGTCGCCTCACCTCTCTCAGCGCATGGCGCGGTGGCTCTCATTCTTCGCTGAATATAACTTCACGGTGGAGTACAAACCGGGAAAGCAGAATGTCCTAGCGGACGCGCTCTCCCGGCGGCCAGATTACGAGTTGGCACATCTGGCCTACCTCGAGTCACCGCTCTATGAGCTTATTCGCGAGGCGTATGCCGAAGATGTCGACCTTGTAGGTCTAGTGGAGGCACTGAGTGCTCCAAACAAGGCCGTTGAGCTCACGGCACGGCAACGTTCACGTCTGCACCGCTACTCGGTAGCAGAGGGCTTACTCTACTACCAAGTAGAAGGGGGCGACGAGCCTCGCATTGTCGTTCCGAACGACGAGGATCTACGTCATCGTGTCCTCTACGAGGCTCATGACACGCCGCTTAGCGGTCATCTGGGGCGGGAGAAGACGTACACGTCTGTGGCCCGCAACTTCTGGTGGCCCCACATGTACAAATGGGTACGTAAGTACGTACAGACATGTGAGACGTGTCAGCGCGTCAAGCCTGCGCCCTCGGCGTCAGCTCCTTTGATGAGCTTGCCGGTGCCGGCGGATTGCTGGCGCTCTGTGAGCATGGACTTCATCTTCGAGCTTCCGGCCGACACGCGTGGCCACACTGGCATATTGGTCTTTGTGTGCCGCCTTAGTAAGATGGTGCGGCTGGCCGCTGTGCGGAAGAGTGTGACTGCGCCTCAGGCGGCTCAGATCTTTGTGGACAATGTCTTCCGTAACCACGGCCTCCCCGAGGCATTCGTGAGTGACAGGGACCCGAGGTTTGTGTCCCACTTTTGGCAACACCTCTTCCGCCTGCTAGGCACGAGGTTAGACATGTCCACAGCGGACCATCCTCAGACCGATGGTCAGACTGAGCGGGTGAACAGGGTTCTGGAAGACATTCTTCGTAGTGTCTGCGCAGCAGAGCCCACGAAGTGGAGTGCGCTTCTTCCACAGGTGGAATTTGCGCTCAACAATGCAGTGCATTCGTCCACGGGCTTCACTCCGTTCTACGTGAACGGACTGCGGCACCCGCGTACGCCGCTGACGTTACCCCCAGTCTCGAGTTTGGGTGGGGGAGAGGCTAATGCCGAAGACCCAAGGGGCCTTAAAGGTCTACGAACGTCCGTAAAACGGAACCTGCTCTCGTTTATCGAGACTGGTGAAGCTGTCAGACAGCGCGTACGTGACGCCATGGCCGCTGCCCAAGACACTCAGAAGGACCACAGTGATCGCCAAGGGCGTAAGAACACGCAAGTGTTTAAGTTGGGAGACCAAGTCTTATTAAATGCCAAAAACCTTCCTACTCAGGCGGTCTCCGATGTAGGCAGCACCAAGCTGCGACCTCGCTTCGTGGGGCCGTTCACGGTCATCGGGGTCCACGGCCACGCCTACACGTTGGATCTACCATCATCCATGGCCACGCACCCGACGTTCTACGTTGGCTTGCTCAAGCCCTATCGCCCGGCGGAGGCTGTTGAGCCTGAGGAGCCGGCTGCGTCGCAGAATACTGCTGGAAGGCACTCGCCATCATCCGGACGAGCTCTTCCGAAGGAAGCTGGGCAGGAGCAGGGGCAGGCGCAGGAGCCGGAGTCGGATCAGGAGCTCGAGCCGCTACGCGGCGAGCCTCCTGTGCCTCCAAGAAACGCACACGGTCGTACAGATCTCGGATCCAGGCGAGGTGCCTCTCGAGGTCCAGACGTACCCGCCCGTCGTTCTCCTCGCCTTGCGAAACTCGCCCACGCAGGCGGTCCACCTCACCACCAAGCTGCCGAGGCAGATCCCAGACGCGATCCCGCAGGGTGTCCAAGTCCTGTCGGACATCCCGGAGCTTCTCCAGGCGGGCCTCCGCATCTTGGACGTGAGCGCGAAGCGCCACCATCTCGGTCCGCTGACCATCCAGCAGTCGCTGACATGACTCCACCCCGGAGAGAAGACCCTCCAGGTCAGGACGGGAGCCAGTCGGGCGACGCTGAGCGTCTTGGTCAGAGACCACTGCCGCCGCGGGCTCCGCCGCCTCTGCTTGGTAATGAGGGCGTCCTCTACTACCATGTTGAGAAGCTACTGAAGCGCCGCGGGCGTAGCGGTCAGTACCAGTACCTGGTGAAGTGGCGTGGCTACCCGAGTAGTCATAACTCGTGGGAGCCTGGGGCTCGCCTCGAGGAGGACTGCGCCGACCTCGTGGCCGCTTTTGAGCGTGACCACGAACCTGGTCGGCGCTGACAGGGCCAAGAACACTCTTAGGCTCTATCGCCTGCGACTGCCAAGACTTCTGAATCTTCTGCAGCACCTCCTCGAGGATGACGCCCGGCATGGGCTTGTGGCGATCGAAGTATCGGTTCGACCACGTGCGGTCAGCAATCATCTTCGCCATGCGAAATCGAAGACGACGCTGGGCCAGCCAATCGATCCGATAAGGGGAGCTCAAGAACTCGGGCCTGGGATAACCCAAGTGGTCCAACCACCCCTCAAACTCAGTCTCATTCCTTTGGCGAGCGAGACCGGTGTCCGCCAGGAGAACGACCGGGCATTTGTCGCACTGCGGCGCGCCTGGGCCAGGCATGCGACTCTGACGCAGGTGTTCGCGGTATTCGCTCCAAGTCCAGTATCGCAGTGCGAGTAACTGGTCTCGGGTACGAGGGGCGTGGGCCTCGCGATCCCGCTTAGTGCCCACCGCCTGAGAGGCCTCCTGGCGCGTACGATCGGCCAGGTGTTGCCGATTCTCGGGCTGAAGCAGCTCGGGAGGAACCCCCTCGTCGACACCGGCATTGGTGATGACCTGGGGCTCCAACACCGCAGCGGGCGGGTCGTCTCGGCGAGACATTGACGCCTCCTTGGCCTTGGCGCGTGCCACCGCTTCCGCAGTCCTAGGAGTCATGGGGCTCCCAGGGTGGAGAACACGTTGCTCATCCGTGAGCTGCGGTGACGACCAAGGGTCTTGAACCTCCCCGTCCTCGTGGTCAATGTCGGGCTCCGACTCCTCGTAATCCACCTCCAACGAGGGATGTGGCGATGGACTACGCCCCGGAGGGGAAGTGGTCGCGTCCTTCGAGGAAGTCGCATGGTCTTGCGTAGACGCCCGAGCTCCAGGAGCAGGCGAGGTGGCACCACTGACATATCCGGGGTTCGGTATGTCCGTGTCGGACGAGTCACTGCTCACGTCCTCGTGAGGGCCGGGCAGCAGCACATCCACGGCCTTGGGCTTCTTGGAAGCGGGCAGCGTATTCGCTCCGCCCGTCTCCTTCGCGTGCTTCTTAGAAGCCGGGGACTCCTTCGTCTTCTCCGTGTCATTCGCGGGCTTCTTGGAAGCCGATGCGGCCTTCGCCACCTCCGGATCGCCCGAGTGCTTCTTGGAAGCAGGCGCCGGAGGCTTCTCTTCCATCTCGCTTGGAGCGGGCGCGTCGGCGTGGGTCTGGATAGGGCCTACAGCCCGAAGGGTGTCTTGGGCGGGCCGCACGATGATCCGGGTCTCGGTCGTCATGCCCGGTGGGCGTAGTGGCGCGCGCGTGTGCTCGGTTGAGCGTGAATTGCAGAATGAGCTGGTGCTCGCGTTTCCGCTGGATTCCCCGCTGGGAAAGGTGCTTCCCGTTTGGGTGAGGGAGGGTGTAATGGGGCCAGGATTGGCCAGTGACCTTTTCAAGGAAAATGGATGTTCTCTAGTGTGGACCACACTGACGGGGTATCACCCACTAGGATGGGTACGATGTACCAGTGATCCTTATATAGAGTGTTCACGGTAGTGATCCTTATATAGAGTGTTCACGGTAGACCCACTCATGTACTTAGTTAAGTTAGCTCGGTCGTACTTAGGACGAAGACGCACGGGAGCCAACCGCTGAGGAAGATCGCCATTTAAACAGGGATTCAGTATGCAGATAGAAAGCAGTAGATAGAACCTTTAGAGTGTTATTAATATAAGCCAGTTTAACTCTAACCTTCAGTTGTACAAGTCTCCTTAATACTTGGTATTAGTAGGAGGCCGAAAAGGCAGGGCCTTTTGTACTAAGAGCAACAGAGACGCCAGGCGTCTGTTGTGGTTAGCGTGTTACGCTTCCTCTTAGCTATCGTGCGTGTGACCCCCGTCACATCATCAATCTCGATACGCCCAACCTGCTCAGCCGGCGTCGCCACCGCTAAGCTACGCAGGACATCTGTCCCAAAGATGCCTGCCATCTTCCGAACAGACTCGTACTGCGAGTCGCTCAGATGAGGAAACTCCGTCCGATCCATCTTGGCTCACTCGATGAGACCACAGAGGATTCAGGTAGTCCAATCTACCCGCGTAGGCGTAGGATTGACTACAAGTGCTACCAAGTGTGACGGGGCACACAGCACTTCTTAACAGAGGAAGCAGGAGTATACAAACTCCAAGTGAACAGCCGTTCACGTGTCCCTGGTCTGAAGGGGACGATTGACTTGACTTGTAAAGTAAAGCGGTAGATCTAAGACTGAATGTATTTATAGGTTAGCACGGATTTGGCCTGCATACAAATCCTAAGTTCCCTATAGTTTGTGTCATACAAAATGTATCTGTTGGCTCTGAGGCCACTTGGGTCACTATCCAGGGGAGTGACCTTTGATGTAGCCATCCATGAATAGTGACAGAGTCACTATTCCATGTAACCCCGTTACAAACAAGGAACAACGGAAATCTGGCGAAGCACATTGCGACAACTCAGAGCGGTTGCTCACCGAGATTCCAGAAGCATCGAACGGCGGATGTTTGGTTTACGACTTCGGCAGGTACGCGACTGCTTTGAATACGGAGATGCTCTGAAAGGAGCACACAACCCAGCCGTAGATAAACCGCGGCACAGACCGCCAATTGTTCAGTGGCTTAGGACTTTTCAGGAAGCAATTAACTAAAGTTAAATAGACACCTGTGATCATCATCATCATCTGTAATGGGGCCAGGATTGGCCAGTGACCTTTTCAAGGAAAAGGGATGTTCTCTAGTGTGGACCACACTGACTGGGTATCACCCACTAGGATGGGTACGATGTACCAGTGATCCTTATATAGAGTGTTCACGGTAGTGATCCTTATATAGAGTGTTCACGGTAGACCCACTCATGTACTGAGTTAAGTTAGCTCGGTCGTACTTAGGACGAAGACGCACGGGAGCCAACCGCTGAGGAAGATCGCCATTTAAACAGGGATTCAGTATGCAGATAGAAAGCAGTAGATAGAACCTTTAGAGTGTTATTAATATAAGCCAGTTTAACTCTAACCTTCAGTTGTACAAGTCTCCTTAATACTTGGTATTAGTAGGAGGCCGAAAAGGCAGGGCCTTTTGTACTAAGAGCAACAGAGACGCCAGGCGTCTGTTGTGGTTAGCGTGTTACGCTTCCTCTTAGCTATCGTGCGTGTGACCCCCGTCACACCTGGTAGCACTTGTTGTCAATCCCGCGACCGACGCGGATCTCTACAATTAGGGTCTCTTTGAGTATGGAAGACTCAGGGAGTCGGCTGCCGGCGCGGCAGGACTTTCCTCACCTCTCCGATGCCCACTGGGCTACGCTGGAGAAGATGGTCAGCCTGCTAGGCGAGGCAGCCTTCGCTGGATTCCCCAACCTTCCTGCCGAGCAGCAAAGGGCGCGCGTGGAACGCTTCGACAAGTACGAGTCGTCGCTGATTGCTCACGTGAGCGCTGCTGCGCAGGAAGCCGCTCGTGCGACGATGCGAGCTGAGGCACAGAGTGCGGCACAAGCGTCCGCCACGAACACGGCCTCATTCGCTGCGCGTCCAACCACGACGAAGCCCGTCAAGATGTCTGTAATGGGCTTACTTAGCCCAATACTTTAGCTTACACGTGAGCGCACGTGTATGAGGAAGCGTAAGGTGTATTTAACTTAGATTAAGTATACTTGTATCCACAAGTATAATTAGATCTAAATAAAGGTACAAATAGTAGCTTTTGTGGTAAAATGAGAACTGAATTGTTTGTTAACTGTGGCTTTCCTCCTAAAACTGATATCTATAAAGAGGGGTTCTGCCAACGAATGGTTGGCAGAAACCCTGACCTAATGCTTGAGTATTACTGGTAGAAAGACCCTGCTTTCTGACCAATAGGACTGCTTCCTATTATGAATGGTGACCACACTGCGATGTGGCCCACCTGAATGTATCCACTTAGTGCGTGTTGCACTAAGGTGAGGTTAGCCGAATGTGTAGCCCCGCTACACCATCCCCCCGTTAGGACTTGATGTGCCGGTCTCGACACATCAATCCAAAGTCTTCTTCGGAGAGAACATCGTGCTCATTTCGGAATGAGCACGCCAACGACGCAGACTTCCGACGAGCTTGCTGCACCTGCAGCAAGCAACACAGTCGTCGCCAGCACAGCGACGACTGCAACATCTTGTGGCGTGGAGATTTGGCCGCGGCGCGGCAGCTCTGTTGCCCATGCTGCCACCGTCAAACCTTTCAGTGAAATGCTGTTCTGGGTTCTGATTGGTGGATTACATTTCCCGCGATAGAGTGACATGGAACTCGGTAGTGACACAAGCCTCGGCGGGCCATAATAAATACCCGACCGAGGCTAAATACGCCGATTTATTAATAGGCATCGGTCGTACCCCCCGAAGCCTCGTCGTACTTAAGTGGAAGCCTCGTTCAGGCGACCGAAGCCTCGTTCAGGCGACCGAAGCCTCGTTCGGACGACCGAAGCCTCGGTCGACCCTCGAGGTACCTCTGGCGTAATCACCGTCATTATTGATGAGTGTACAGAGGTCGCCACATCGAGATTCGTTTTATACTAGGTATTTGTATATAGGATTAGGATTAGCTATAGGATGATCTGCAGAGGCTCTCAGAGCCTCTGAATATTCAGTAATAAATCAGCAGTCTTCCCCCCAAGTCTTCAGAGGTTAAGTCCGACTCCGGTAAGTGTTAGCTAGCTTGCTGTAGTGCCTGGATACGCCTGGCTTAGTGGTATGGCCGTTGACGGACTTGAGATTAATTAATTAATAGTCCGCCGAGGTCAAGCCAAGAGTTGGCGTGGCCGAGAGGCTAGAGCGGTACTTAGAGTATCGTTCTCTGTGTGTGTGGGGTGTATTAGTCCCCTAGAGTATATTTTACTACCGACCGAGGATTACCTCGGTCCCCTTTGTATTAGGCCTAATCCGCCGGTACCCTTCCATCTGAGGGACTGCAAAAGGGTTGCGCGAAAGCGCTATATTGCATTCTAGCCCTCGTTCGTGGCTAGTTAGTGCAGGTTTTGGGTTGACCGAAGACAACCTTGGTACACAGAGGCTTATATCCAACCCGGTGTAAGGGATCGTTCCTGGACCTCAGGTTTTGATTCCAACTTTCGTTGACCTAATTAGGTTGACGTGTGTTGTTGGTGGGACTCGTACCTTACGGTAGCGAGATTTTCAGCGTGTTCCTACACGACAACTGGTGCCGCGACCCGGGATTGGTGTAACCTTTTGTGTGTCGTGGTTGTGAGCGGTATCAACCCCAACGAACGAAAGAGGAGAAGAGGAGAGGAGAAGAAGAGAAGAAGAAAAAGAAGAAGAAACAGAAAAAAGAAGATAAGAAGTGGAAAAGAAGAAGAAACAGAAAAAAGAAGAAAAGAAGAAGAAGAAGAAGAAGAGAACAACAAAGAAAAGAAGAGAAGACGGCGAGTGGAGTCAAGTCAATGGTACCAGCTACGCAAGCGAAGTCAAGTCGGATGCTCACCGAGGGTTCGGTGGGTTCCAGGATCTCGTTTGTGGCTACACCGATGGTCGAGATGGACGAATGTTTGGTGAGCTGCAATTCAGTGGTTGAAGCCTCGGACGCCAACGAATATGATGAAGACGATGTCTGGGAAGTCAGGGGCACCGTGACCGAGGCCGCCGAGGCAGCGCTAGTGTCTGGAGGGCGAATCATCGGAGTGCGACCGCTCGCCCGAAGCCTCGTTGAGGAGCTGGATAACGTAACCAAAGCCAAACCTGCTGACGATGAACACGACAGAGACTTGACGAGGGAATGGGCCCAAGAAGCGAGGGATCTGAGTGCGGTGGACAACTACAGCACCACTCCGAGGCTTAAAATTGTCACGCATCTCCCACTCAACAGCATCGAGCCCTTCTGCGGAATTCGAAATCAGAGTGAGAAGTCCATGCAGTGGCTTCGGACTTTCGTTTACGGAATGAAAAGGACGCACAAGCCGCCTAACACGTGGTGCGTTCCGTTCGAGCTTAGCCTGTACGACGGAGCACAGCACTGGTACCGGCAGCTTCCGCACAAGACGAAACGCACTTGGACATTGCTGAGTCAGGCGTTCATCAAGTACTACTGTGCGGAGGTTACTCGGTCGGCGAAGGTTCGGTACTACACAGCGAAGCGATATGGCAAGGAGCACGTGTGCGACTACCTAAACCGACTTAATGGCTACGCTCGCAACGCTGGTGTGCAGTTTGAGAGCGATGGACGCGATGCCAAGCACCATGTCGAACACTTTCTCGATACGTGCGACGACCGAGGTCTAGAAGAGCGTCTGTGCCACGTCCGAGTCTCGGATATCTATGAAATCGAAGGCATGATCGACGACATTTTGCGTTACCGCGAACGAAGCTCAGCCCGGGAACCCTCGTTGCGCCGCTACAGAGATCAAGATGATGATCGTCGACGTGAAGCCAGGTCGACCGAGGGTCCCCGGGGCGGCTACAACCGCGAACGAGGCTTCCGAGACAGTGATCGTCGACGTGAAGGCAGGTCGACCGAGGGTCCCCGGAGCGGCTACAACCGCGAACGAGGCTTCCGAGACAGTGATCGTCGACGTGAAGGCAGGTCGACCGAGGGTCCCCGGAGCGGCTACAACCGCGAACGAGGCTTCCGAGACAGTGATCGTCGACGTGAAGGCAGGTCGACCGAGGGTCCCCGGAGCGGCTACAACGGCGAACGAGGTTTCCGAGACAGTGATCGTCGACGTGAAGGCAGGTCGACCGAGGACCCCCGGAGCGGCTACAACCGCGAACGAGGCTTCCGAGACAGTGATCGTCGTCATGACCGACCGAAGATTACTCCCCTTGTCGAGGTTTTGACAGGTGTGCTCTCAGCGCTGAGCGCAAAGAGCTCGGACGGGTCTCGGAGAGGTTCCCTAGCCGTACGCAGACATGGATACGATACTACCGAAGGTTGCGGCAACGTTGGACACCCGTACGAGCGCAGCCAATACTCGGACGAGAAGTCGGACGACGGTTACGGGTCGGATCCGACTCACGTGCGCATGGAGTCCACCACCGAGAACGAGCATCGAGTCGCAACGAATGGAACCTTGGACGTCGTCAGGGGCATGGAGTTTTTGACCCCAGACGGGATCAACATCGACCTGTTCCACGGTACGCTGCCCAACGAGGCCATGATGCATCTGCAGCAGCGTAATGAACGCTGGGTGGCAGAACAATCGTCGGTTGTTGACCGCCAAGACTACCTGACTCCGCGCAAGATCCTCACGAGAGCCACCGAGGCTTTGCGATCCGCGGATGGATGTCGGATAACGTCGGTTGAGCAGGCTGAACTAACGCCCGCCTTGACCGGCGATTTCGCTGGACCAAGAGTACGCAAAACCTCGGTGGTAGTCCGGGAGGATGTGTTTCGTCATGGCGATGGTGAGTCCACCTCGTCCGAGGATTCAAATGCCAATGGACCCACTGCAGACCCCAGAGGAAGCGGTGTTGGGGGTATTGACTTGATTGGTGGTTCGGCGAAGGTTTTCAAGCAAACCCAAGGGTTTCAAGCCTCGGACGCAATAGTGGTCGACAGTTCTCGAGACGGTGATGCAGATTATGGGCCGTCCGAGGGCTGGAACGATCATGGGGCAGCACCCACCACGTACGACACGAGTGATTATCCTGATGACGGGGCGACAGATGGTACAGAGTGCCTATTGGATGCCGGTTATGCCTCGGTGGTAGATGCGATGCCACCAGAATACTCTACTTGTGACGAAGCAGACGCTACCGACACGTTCAAGCATCGGCCGATCGAAACCAAGCCCATGGAGAATCTGGAGAACGAGACCAAGCTAACGGGCTACGGTGACAAGTCGGCATTCATACCTGACTCTTCCGAGACGATGCTGACGTATTCTGAACCGATTGGTCAGAGCAGGGGCATGGATGTTATTCAGCGCGAGATTTTGATTACGAATGTTCCGACCCCGCCAGTGCGTAATACTCGCGTAATGGGACAGGTGACTACCAAAGGGTCACATCGTTCATGGACTTTGTGGATATTACTATTGTGGACTGTAGCGATCGCTGCGAGTGCTTACCTCGAGGACACAGCCGTAACCCTCGTTGGGTACGCTGGGATGAGCAATGGCGTATCTGTTACATTGGAACCCAAGACCGAGGTTTTAACCACCGCCGGGGACTCGAGATTCGCAATCCAGCAATCCCTAGGGGCAATCACATGTCGTTGGGTGAAATTTATGACGCAACTCTGCCGCCACCGAGATATGACTACCAAATTTCAGTCGGTGACGTATCGACATGGGAAGAGGGATCTCAATGCGGCAGCGGACTACCTGGTGAGTGAAGCGATGGAGAACGAGGGGTCAACAGCGGTATCGTCCGACGCCAGACTGTCACAATCAAGCGGATTGAACCGAATCAGTAACGTTACTCCCTCACGCGGTTTGGCATCAATCGAATCCTCGGTCAGTGTTGCACAAGCTTCTGTGGCCTACATAAGTCTCGGTGGCAAGATTTTTTTCGACTTTGTGCGCGGCAGAGCCGAACGAGACTACGACGGAGACGACTCTGATTTTGTAGCAGTAATGCGGCGTCAAACAAGAGCGAAGGAGGAACTCGTCGGATTTGCGAATGAAGTGTCGGTCATGGGTGCAGGAGATGCAGCTCGTCGAGAGGATTCTTATGAGGTACCGACCGAGGCTCTGGGCGACATCACACTGGACCGTTCGAATTTTGAAGTCAAGGCGAGTGACTCGTACAATATGGCACCGATGACTATTGTGAACGAACCCTCGGTCGGGACTTCCTCGGATGAAGTGTCGGTCATGCGTCCTGGAGATGCAACTCGCCGAGAGGATTCGTATGAGGTACCGACCGAGGCTCTGGGTGGCATCAAACTGCACCGATCGAATTTTGAAGTCAAGGCAAGTGACTCGTGCAATATGGTACCGACTACTATTGTGAACGAACCCTCGGTCGGCACTTCCTCGGACGAAATGGCAGCGTGTAATGCTCTATATGCACGACCGTGGCCCCTACGTCGGCGTATGATTCGCGTTTGGCCATACATGGAACGTGGCAAACCTGATGTAGCTGAGAAACTAGCTCACCGATGGCATGGGTGCTTCCGAGCTACATTCAAAAGTGAACTGGATCGGCTATACAAAACGTTGCCGATGTCAGCCTCCACTCTGTCGTGCAAAGGCTTACTTTATGGCTACTTGCGCTGGATGAGCTGCGACCGACGCCTACAAATGGGTCAAGTCGTGGATGAAGCCTAGTGACTGACACAACCGATGATTGAACTGCCTACGAGGGCTATCCGGCTCGTAGTAGCAGATGAAGATTGATACCGGAGAAGGATCGCCAGGGGCACGTCCAAATTATGGATGAGGACTTGCTGCGCGTGCGACCGAAGAACGAACTGCCTGCGAGGAGCAATTGGCTCGCAGTGACAGACGAAGATGGATACCAAACGAGAACTGCATATGTGCATGTGAAGGAACGAACAATGATGAAAACGCAAAAGTGGAACTACAAGCCTCGGTCGATGCGCCGAGAGCGAGAAGGCACCAGGGCGAATCTACCGGTGGGGCGAACGAGGCTCTAAACAGACGATACGGCAAAGGTGAAAGAACGACGGATGTTTAATTGGCCGCAGAAGCCTCGGCATCGCCCAGGACGCCTGTAGAATAACCTTCGGATATCCCTCGGTGACCCTTCAGGCTCTTCGCACAACCCTTCGGAGGATCATTGAGCGCCTCTCACTCAGCAGTGAATGAAGCCTCGGTGGCGCCGATCATGATGACAGAGATTTGAACCGCCAAAGTTCGCTAAGAGCCTCGGTCGGTGCTTAGTCAGTTCGAGTCGACGAAGCCGAGGCTGGAGGGAGGACGAACGAGGCTTAATTCGCCCCACAAGTCGCGATAGATCTCACGACGATCATGGAACAAGACCTCGAGGGTGACCCTTCAGGCGGTCCTTTGTACGACCCTTGGGTGACTCCCCACGGACAGCCTGGGTGAGTTTAAAGGCTCGGTGGGTAGATCCGCAGCTTTATGTGATTACATACAAGGCAATTGAAGCGCCACCGAGGATTCTAGCGACGTAGACGCCACGGCAAGTGCCAACGAGGACAAGCCACCGATGCTCAAGATGCCAAGAACTGACCGAAGGATGGATGCTGGGACGAGGGCTACAGAGCACTACACGCGCACCATGGCGGTGCATTCGAGAGGCGCCACGACGCTCTCCATCGGGGCAGGTTCGCATCGCGCCGGGGGCAGTTGTGGCGTGGAGATTTGGCCGCGGCGCGGCAGCTCTGTTGCCCATGCTGCCACCGTCAAACCTTTCAGTGAAATGCTGTTCTGGGTTCTGATTGGTGGATTACATTTCCCGCGATAGAGTGACATGGAACTCGGTAGTGACACAAGCCTCGGCGGGCCATAATAAATACCCGACCGAGGCTAAATACGCCGATTTATTAATAGGCATCGGTCGTACCCCCCGAAGCCTCGTCGTACTTAAGTGGAAGCCTCGTTCAGGCGACCGAAGCCTCGTTCAGGCGACCGAAGCCTCGTTCGGACGACCGAAGCCTCGGTCGACCCTCGAGGTACCTCTGGCGTAATCACCGTCATTATTGATGAGTGTACAGAGGTCGCCACATCGAGATTCGTTTTATACTAGGTATTTGTATATAGGATTAGGATTAGCTATAGGATGATCTGCAGAGGCTCTCAGAGCCTCTGAATATTCAGTAATAAATCAGCAGTCTTCCCCCCAAGTCTTCAGAGGTTAAGTCCGACTCCGGTAAGTGTTAGCTAGCTTGCTGTAGTGCCTGGATACGCCTGGCTTAGTGGTATGGCCGTTGACGGACTTGAGATTAATTAATTAATAGTCCGCCGAGGTCAAGCCAAGAGTTGGCGTGGCCGAGAGGCTAGAGCGGTACTTAGAGTATCGTTCTCTGTGTGTGTGGGGTGTATTAGTCCCCTAGAGTATATTTTACTACCGACCGAGGATTACCTCGGTCCCCTTTGTATTAGGCCTAATCCGCCGGTACCCTTCCATCTGAGGGACTGCAAAAGGGTTGCGCGAAAGCGCTATATTGCATTCTAGCCCTCGTTCGTGGCTAGTTAGTGCAGGTTTTGGGTTGACCGAAGACAACCTTGGTACACAGAGGCTTATATCCAACCCAGTGTAAGGGATCGTTCCTGGACCTCAGGTTTTGATTCCAACTTTCGTTGACCTAATTAGGTTGACGTGTGTTGTTGGTGGGACTCGTACCTTACGGTAGCGAGATTTTCAGCGTGTTCCTACACGACAATCTTCAGCCTCTTCGGCGTCCGTCGTCACTTCCACGGTGACGACGCCAAGCTCCCCCAAGCGTACCATCTCGGTTGGGGAGTATAAGGCGCGTAAAGTCACCTATGCCAACGAAACCCTCTTCGATGGCATGGTGGACTTGAATGTCGACAATGATGTCGACATGGAGGAGGGCGAGGAGAAGCAAGACTCCTCGTCCACAGGGCGCAATGAAGCTAGCGTGGGGACTCGTCGTCCTCGCGATGACGACTCGGACGCTTCGAGTTCCAAGCGCTCGCGTAGCGGCAGCGATAGGCCGCTCGCAGATGCTGGGGCGTTGTCTACGCCGCGGGGTGGAGACGATGACGACTCCACTCCGTCTGCGACTGTGACGTCGCGCGCTAAGCCGGCGCGCGACCCGTGGATGCCGTCTCCGAGCGAGATCCGATCTCGCTACGGCAATACCACGCCGGTCAGCAAGTACGCGCTGTACTCCTGCAGCGCCATCGTTGATGACGATGCCACCAAGGAGCTCGACTTTGATCCGGCGACGGATCAAAGACGTGATTATTACATCGGGCTCTTCCATGAGCTCCGATTCTACGGGAACAAGAAGCATTCCCGTAAGAGCAAGGTGACAGAGTGGGAGGCACTCTGTCAAAGCTGGGGCGCGTTCGTTGAGAACTTCAACCGCGACCCGGCTGGTTACCGTGAGCGAGTCCGCTCTGCGAGTGAGCGCTACGAGCGCTTCTCGAAGCGGCCCAAGATTTTGCGGCTGCACGAAGGTGCAGTCGAGGCGGGGATTCCGTGCGCAGTGCCGTCTGGCGTTGCGTGCGCGCAGTGCCAACCCGGGGCAGTGCGGCTTTCGGAGCGAGACCTTCTCGGGTACACTGGTGTTAGTGTGCCCGTGGAGTTGAAGACACTGCGTGAGAAGTTAGTCACGCAGTTGTCGTCTGAGAGTGCTGAGGGTGAGCGCAACACTCAGCCGAGGGCTGTAGGCGACTACAGCTCTCGCTCAAGTTTTACGCCCTTCGGCGGAGCTGCTGGTGGCGGGCTTCGTACTCCGTCACCATTTCCGGAACGTCGCTCATCAGGACGTTCCGCGGCTCCCATGTATCGTGGTCAGGAGAGTATCCTAACCAACGAATACGAAAATGAACCGGACCTTGGGTCCGGATCTGATGATCAACAATTCGCTGGACAATCCAGCGAGTTTCCCCGCGTGCATCTCGCAACGGGGGCGGTGGCGGCGGGAAGACACCACGAGCCGCCGCCGGCCGGGGTCTGGGAGCGTCTGGATGCGATGGAGCACGTCCAGACGGCTGAGCTCGCCGAGATTCGGCAGGAGCTGAAGCTCTTGAAGGCCCGGGTCGGTCAGGCCGGGCAGACCGCCTCGAACATCCAGGTCGACCTGGGGTCGATCGTTGCTCGCGTGGAGCAGCGTGTCTCCGCGCTCGAGAAGAGGATCGCGCCGAGTCACCGGTCGTAGGTGACTCGTGTTGCGAGTACGGCTTCAGCCGCCCAACGTAAAAGGTTGGGTGGAGGCGCATGCTGGACGGTATGTCTAGCGTGTACGCGTTGCCATGCTTCGCCAACACGGTGAATGGGCCGATGAAGCGCGGGGCAAGCTTGCTTGTTCCGAAGTCGGAAACTGCATGTTTAGCTAAGTTCTGTGTAGCTAACAGAACTAATGAACCCACTTTGAATTCATTTGTGTTTCCTCTGCCATTGTTGTCTGCATTCAACTTCTGTCGATCGACAGAAGCTGCAATAGCATCTTGCACAAACCGTATTACGGCTTGGCGGCGCTGGACAAAGTCCATTGCCTTCGAGTTGAACTCCTTGTTCAACCCGTTATTCTTGTTCACTACAGGCCCGGCCTGTGTGTGAGTGTTGTTGTTGAGAGTGTCTACGCCCGGCGTAGACATTGCGCTCTCGTCGATCGGACTACGCGCAGTCCGTGCGCGTGTCGACACAGCTGATAGGTTGCGCGTATCAGCGTGTTCATTCGGTTTGTTTGAAACCGGATACCCTCCCCCACTTAAGGAAGGAGCTACCGCACCGAGTACACTCGGTACGCGTGGATGCCTCATGGCGTTCACGTAAAACGGTGTATGTCCTGTGGAGACATGCACCGAGTTGTTGATGGCAAACTCTGCCATCGGCAAGCAGTCGCTCCATTGTTTGAACGAATGAGCGTAGCTCTTCAGAGCGTCAACCAAGACTCGGTTGACGCGCTCGGTTTGTCCGTCGGTCTGCGGATGATCCGCAGTCGACATGGACAGCTGCGTGCCAAGAAGTTCAAACGCTTCTTGCCAGAAACGCGCTGTGAAGCGCGGATCACGATCAGACACAATGTCGATCGGCATGCCATGGTGTCTAAACACCAAGTCAACAAACAGACGTGCCGTCTGCTTGGCTGTCACTTCGGCTGGTACTGCAGCAAGATGCACCATCTTACTGAATCGGTCGACAAAGACCACAATACCAGTCCTCCGCTTGTTATCAGGCGGAAGACCAAATACAAAGTCCATTGAAATGGACTGCCAACACTCCGACGGAGTCGGTAGTGATTGAAGTGGAGCCTGCGAGAAGGCTGCAGGCTTCACGCGCTGGCAAACCTCGCAAGCACGAACGTACTTGCGTACCCACTTGTACTGGTGACTCCAATAGAAGTCACGCGTGAGAAGCAAGTATGTCTTCTCACGACCCGGATGTCCCGACGTCGGGGCATCGTGATACTCGTAAGTGATCCTGAGCTTCAGCTCATGATCGTCCGGCACGACAATGCGATCAGCGTTGTCGTCGACTGCGCTGTAAAGCAACAATCCATTGTGTACACGATAACGGTGTACACGTGCACGGAGATGTTTCGCTAACTTCTGACGAGTCTTGTCAGAAGGAGCAGCGAAGTAGTCCAACAACTGCTTCGCGTCCGCATCCTTCGTGTATGCGGACCTCACGTCGTCTAACAAAGACGACGAGGGAGTAGACGTCCGTGCGACGCCAATTGCATTGGCGTCGGCCTTGTGCACCGCATAATCAGGTCGACGCGACAACGCGTCGGCCACAACATTCAACCTTCCAGGTTTGTACTCAACCTGGAAGTTGTACTCCGCAAAGAATGAGAGCCATCTCGCCATTCTTTGTGAGATGTGCGGCGACTTGATCGCCGTACGCAATGATGCGTGGTCGGTGTAGACCACAAATGGTCTACTCCCAAGTAGATACACTCGGAACTTCGCGAGTGCGTACTTCATGGCAAGGAGTTCCTTGTCATGTACCGGGTAGTTGCGTTCAGCTGGCTTCAGCTGACGCGACTGATAGTAGACCACGCGATCACGTCCCTCGTGGTCGTGTTGCATTAGAGCGCATCCGATTGCGAAATCGGACGCGTCACACACGACGTGGAACGGGCGATCTTGGTCGGCCACCGCCAAGATCGGCGCCTCAGTCAAGCCCTGCTTGACTTCATCAAAGGCCTGCTGACACTCAGCAGTCCAAACCCATGCAGCGTCCTTCTTTAGGAGCTGCGACAGCGGGCGAATCTTGCCCGCGTAGTTGCTCACGTACTTGCATAAGTACGTAGCGAGTCCAAGGAACTGCCTCAGTTCCTTGACATTGGAAGGCGTAGGCCATTCATTGATCACTCTGACCTTTCCCGGGTCAGGGCGTACGCCGTTCTTCCCTACGAGACACCCAAGGACGGGTATCTCGCTAGCCCCGAAGATACACTTCTTCAGGTTCGCGTAGAGCTTGTGTTTGCGCATGAGCGCAAACAACCTGCGGAGATGTTCCTTGTGCATCTCCACTTCCGACTTCCCGTCCACAGCCCGGCTGTGGATGAACACATCATCGAAATAGCTCGGTGCGAAGTCGCGCACCGAGCGCAACAAGTGCGTGACGCACCTGTTGAACGTCGCAGGGGCATTCTTTAATCCCTGCGGCATTACAAGCCACTCCCAGAGCATACCGCTCGGAGTGCTTACCGCCGTGAGAGGTATATCGCTCTCACGCATGAGGATCTGATAGAATCCGTCTCTCAGATCCAGAGCACTGAAGATAGTGCTCAAAGCCATCGAATCGATGATCACATCTTTTCGCGGTATCGGCGTCTGCGCCGGTACCGTTGCGTCGTTCAGCTTGTTATAAGCGTGAACGATGCGCCACCCGCCCTGTGCCTTCTTGACACAGAACGTAGGCGCGCTGTGCGGGGACTTCGATTCCCGCACTTGCCCAGCCTTGCGACGACTCTCAAAGAAGTCGTCGATCGCTTTGACTTGCTCTCGCGGCAGTGGCCACTGCCGCGTCACGCAATACTTCGTTCCCGGCACGAGATCAATCTCGTGCTGAACACCCTTGTCCTGCGGCAACTCCGCAGGGATATCGTCCGGGAGTACGTCTCTGTACTCACGCAAGACCTCGTAGAAGGGGCTCGACTTCAGCGAGTCCCAGCTCTGCTCGTCGAAGCGTTCTTTCTTCGACTTGGCGCTGAGGGCGTCGACGCCCTCAGCGACGAGCTGCTTCAACTCTTCCGCTTCACACTTCATCCTCTCGACATCCGAGAGGATGCAAATCTGCTCGATGCGTCCATCGTGCAGGTCGCGGGCGAAGCGCCTCCAGCTCGTGACTGGAAGCGAAGTCAACTCCGACGCCAATGTCGGAGGGTTCTCCAACTTCATCTTCTTATACTGGAGACCAGTATTCGTACGCGTCAAGACACTCAGTGTCTCGACGGTCGTCTCCAGTTCCTGTGTCTGCCCGGCAGACACTGCGAGTAGCGCCTCGGTCCCTGACCGAGACTTGCGCAGCTTTGCTCGCTTGCGCCGTTCGCTTCTTGTGCGGAACCCGGTTCCGCGCGTCTTGTTTTGTCCGGGCCCGGCCGCGGACAGATCTTCCTTTTGATCGCCGGCGGGTTCAACCCGCGGGCGCACGCAATCAAGCCCGGCTTGATCGCGTATCGCTTCTTCGTGCAGCCCGGCTGCACGTGAGCACGCAATGCGTTTCTTGTTGTCGCCGGCGGGTTCTTCCCGCGGGCGCACGCAATCAAGCCCTGCTTGATCGCGTACCGCTTCGTCGTGCAGCCCGGCTGCACGCGAGCACGCAAGCATTTCCGGTGCGGGACGTTTGCAACCGTCCGCACTGCCTGCAGCGTCGGCTCCCAGAGCCGACGCGCCTTCTTTACCTCGACGCCTGACGGCGGAGCGTCTTTCGACGTTTGGGCCAATCGCATCAGCTCCCTGAGCTGACGCGTCCGAGTCACTGTACTTATTAGTGACTGGCTCCTCTTGTTGAACTTGTGTGTCGACACTAATAGTCGACACGACCGCGTCACTCTTGACGCTTCGAGAACCTCTCGAATCCGATCGAATCTGAGTCTTCTGATTCGACTCACATTTTCTCCCGACGACCCTCTCAGTCGTCGGTGTCCGTGCGGGGTGATCGGAGACAGCCGCGCGTCGCGCTGTCTCTCCTGGTGGGTCGCGTGCACCGCGAGGTGCACGTGCTGCGCCGACAGGGCCATCGCTCACTGTCGCGCCGCTACTCCCGAAGTGCACGATCGTGCGCTTCGTCCAATCGATCACTGGATCATGCCGTGCAAGCCACGGCATGCCCAACACCATGTCGAACTTATCGTCTAAGTCAAGCACGATAAGCTCGTCCACGAACGTTTTCTTCCGATACGAGAAGCGTACGCGTACGACACGCTTCTCGGTTCTGACAACGACACCCGTTGCCAGTCTTACTTCCAATAGACTTCGAGGTAGTTCCACTTCCTCGAAGTCAAGCCTCGCTAGGCTCTGCAGTCGAACAAAGTTGTTCGACGCTCCACAATCCACCAGCGCACGAAGAGACATCTCTCTCTTCGAGCGAACCTTCAAGATGACAAGGTTCGGCCTGTCATCTTGCTTCTTACAGTGAGAGTGACTCTCACTGGGGGCAGCAGTCTTTAATACGGCGTGTCCAATATCGACACGCTCGACTGCATCACCAGCAGGGCGCCCCGCGCCTGCTGGTCGTTCTAGTTTTTTGATTGCCCGTGGCGATACCCGGTATCGTCACGCCGGCCCTTGGCCGCCTGCACAGGCGCTGTGCATTCACGGGCGTAGTGACCGTTGTTTCCACACCGGAAACAGCGGACATTCGTTGGTCCACGACGCTGCTGAGATCCAGCAGCCGTCGCACTCGAGAGGTCCATTGGTTCGGGACCTCCCGTCGGCTTCACCGTCGGTCGCGGCATCGGCCGCGGGACGTTCACATGGAGCTTAGCCTGTCGCAGGCTAAACTCTTCTTGCATCGCAAGGGTAATCGCAGACTCGAGAGTACTTGGGTACTCTCGGAAGAGATAGGTCTTCACAGGCCCATCTTTCAGGCCCTTCATGAACGTGACGACCTTTGTCGCCTCGTCTATCGGGTTGGTCACGATGTTCGAGACCAAGTACCGCGCCCTTTGAGCGTAAGCATGCACGTCATGCTTGCCCTGTTGCAGGTCGAGGAACTCAGCCCTCGATCTGAACTCATTCTGCGGGGGCTCAAACGCTTGTCTGAGCTCCTCCTTGAACACCTCGTACGTGCTAAAGCACGTAGGGTCAGTGAGTCGGCGTCCATACGCCCAACTCCTTGCTCGTCCGCCAAGGCATGACATGGCGAACGCAACCTTCGACAACGGGTCGACGATACGTCGAGCCGTAATGGCAGTGTCGACTTCGACAAGCCAACGGAGGAGAGGCTCGCCCTCTCTTCCAACGTAGCTGTTCACGTGGAGCTTCAATGACTCCACGCGCGGTGTGGACGGAGTCGACACCGTAGCGCGAGCAGCGGTCTCGCGCTGTTCCTTCATGATGAAGCCTAGAGCAACACCGTGTTGCTCTGTCGGCGATAGCGTGCGTAGCATCGTCGCTACGGCCGCTTCTCCAATGACCGTCGACAGTCGTTGGAGTGCCTCCCACTCTGGATCCGCCAGGTGGAGACAGTCTTCGCGTGCAACATGCGTTGCACCCGTGGTTGGGTTACCAGTGGACATACTCGCGTCCACAGGCAGGTCCTCGGCCCCCGTATCGAACTTCATTCAATACGTAACTAGTCGGTCGTTGGACGGACTACTAAGTGCTACCAGGTGTAATGGGCTTACTTAGCCCAATGTGGCGTGGAGATTTGGCCGCGGCGCGGCAGCTCTGTTGCCCATGCTGCCACCGTCAAACCTTTCAGTGAAATGCTGTTCTGGGTTCTGATTGGTGGATTACATTTCCCGCGATAGAGTGACATGGAACTCGGTAGTGACACAAGCCTCGGCGGGCCATAATAAATACCCGACCGAGGCTAAATACGCCGATTTATTAATAGGCATCGGTCGTACCCCCCGAAGCCTCGTCGTACTTAAGTGGAAGCCTCGTTCAGGCGACCGAAGCCTCGTTCAGGCGACCGAAGCCTCGTTCGGACGACCGAAGCCTCGGTCGACCCTCGAGGTACCTCTGGCGTAATCACCGTCATTATTGATGAGTGTACAGAGGTCGCCACATCGAGATTCGTTTTATACTAGGTATTTGTATATAGGATTAGGATTAGCTATAGGATGATCTGCAGAGGCTCTCAGAGCCTCTGAATATTCAGTAATAAATCAGCAGTCTTCCCCCCAAGTCTTCAGAGGTTAAGTCCGACTCCGGTAAGTGTTAGCTAGCTTGCTGTAGTGCCTGGATACGCCTGGCTTAGTGGTATGACCGTTGACGGATTAAAGATTAATTAATCAATAGTCCGCCGTGGTCAAGCCAAGAGTTGGCGTGGCCGAGAGGCTAGAGTGGCACTTAGAGTGTCGTTCTGTGTGTGTGTGGGGTGTCTTAGTCCCCTAGAGTATATTTTACTACCGACCGAGGATTACCTCGGTCCCCTTTGTATTAGGCCTAATCCGCCGGTACCCTTCCATCTGAGGGACTGCAAAAGGGTTGCGCGAAAGCGCTATATTGCATTCTAGCCTTCGTTCGTGGCTAGTTAGTGCAGGTTTTGGGTTGACCTAAAACAACTTGGGTACACAGAGGCTTATATCCAACCCGGTGTAAGGGATCGTTCCTGGACCTCAGGTTTGATTCCAACTTTCGTTGACCTAATTAGGGAGACGTGTGTTGTTGGTGGGACTCGTACCTTACGGTAGCGAGATTTTAAGCGTGTTCCTACACGACAACTGGTGCCGCGACCCGGGATTGGTGTAACCTTTTGTGTGTCGTGGTTGTGAGCGGTATCAACCCCAACGAACGAAAGAGGAGAAGAGGAGAGGAGAAGAAGAGAAGAAGAAAAAGAAGAAGAAACAGAAAAAAGAAGATAAGAAGTGGAAAAGAAGAAGAAACAGAAAAAGAAGAAAAGAAGAAGAAGAAGAAGAAGAGGACAACAAAGAAAAGAAGACGGCGAGTGGAGTCAAGTCAATGGTACCAGCTACGCAAGCGAAGTCAAGTCGGATGCTCACCGAGGGTTCGGTGGGTTCCAGGATCTCGTTTGTGGCTACACCGATGGTCGAGATGGACGAATGTTTGGTGAGCTGCAATTCAGTGGTTGAAGCCTCGGACGCCAACGAATATGATGAAGACGATGTCTGGGAAGTCAGGGGCACCGTGACCGAGGCCGCCGAGACAGCGCTAGTGTCTGGAGGGCGAATCATCGGAGTGCGACCGCTCGCCCGAAGCCTCGTTGAGGAGCTGGATAACGTAACCAAAGCCAAACCTGCTGACGATGAATACGACAGAGACTTGACGAGGGAATGGGCCCAAGAAGCGAGGGATCTGAGTGCGGTGGACAACTACAGCACCACTCCGAGGCTTAAAATTGTCACGCATCTCCCACTCAACAGCATCGAGCCCTTCTGCGGAATTCGAAATCAGAGTGAGAAGTCCATGCAGTGGCTTCGGACTTTCGTTTACGGAATGAAAAGGACGCACAAGCCGCCTAACACGTGGTGCGTTCCGTTCGAGCTTAGCCTGTACGACGGAGCACAGCACTGGTACCGGCAGCTTCCGCACAAGACGAAACGCACTTGGACATTGCTGAGTCAGGCGTTCATCAAGTACTACTGTGCGGAGGTTACTCGGTCGGCGAAGGTTCGGTACTACACAGCGAAGCGATATGGCAAGGAGCACGTGTGCGACTACCTAAACCGACTTAATGGCTACGCTCGCAACGCTGGTGTGCAGTTTGAGAGCGATGGACGCGATGCCAAGCACCATGTCGAACACTTTCTCGATACGTGCGACGACCGAGGTCTAGAAGAGCGTCTGTGCCACGTCCGAGTCTCGGATATCTATGAAATCGAAGGCATGATCGACGACATTTTGCGTTACCGCGAACGAAGCTCAGCCCGGGAACCCTCGTTGCGCCGCTACAGAGATCAAGATGATGATCGTCGACGTGAAGCCAGGTCGACCGAGGGTCCCCGGGGCGGCTACAACCGCGAACGAGGCTTCCGAGACAGTGATCGTCGACGTGAAGGCAGGTCGACCGAGGGTCCCCGGAGCGGCTACAACCGCGAACGAGGCTTCCGAGACAGTGATCGTCGACGTGAAGGCAGGTCGACCGAGGGTCCCCGGAGCGGCTACAACCGCGAACGAGGCTTCCGAGACAGTGATCGTCGACGTGAAGCCAGGTCGACCGAGGGTCCCCGGGGCGGCTACAACCGCGAACGAGGCTTCCGAGACAGTGATCGTCGACGTGAAGGCAGGTCGACCGAGGGTCCCCGGAGCGGCTACAACCGCGAACGAGGCTTCCGAGACAGTGATCGTCGACGTGAAGGCAGGTCGACCGAGGGTCCCCGGAGCGGCTACAACGGCGAACGAGGTTTCCGAGACAGTGATCGTCGACGTGAAGGCAGGTCGACCGAGGGCCCCCGGAGCGGCTACAACCGCGAACGAGGCTTCCGAGACAGTGATCGTCGTCATGACCGACCGAAGATTACTCCCCTTGTCGAGGCTTTGACAGGTGTGCTCTCAGCGCTGAGCGCAAAGAGCTCGGACGGGTCTCGGAGAGGTTCCCTAGCCGTACGCAGACATGGATACGATACTACCGAAGGTTGCGGCAACGTTGGACACCCGTACGAGCGCAGCCAATACTCGGACGAGAAGTCGGACGACGGTTACGGGTCGGATCCGACTCACGTGCGCATGGAGTCCACCACCGAGAACGAGCATCGAGTCGCAACGAATGGAACCTTGGACGTCGTCAGGGGCATGGAGTTTTTGACCCCAGACGGGATCAACATCGACCTGTTCCACGGTACGCTGCCCAACGAGGCCATGATGCATCTGCAGCAGCGTAATGAACGCTGGGTGGCAGAACAATCGTCGGTTGTTGACCGCCAAGACTACCTGACTCCGCGCAAGATCCTCACGAGAGCCACCGAGGCTTTGCGATCCGCGGATGGATGTCGGATAACGTCGGTTGAGCAGGCTGAACTAACGCCCGCCTTGACCGGCGATTTCGCTGGACCAAGAGTACGCAAAACCTCGGTGGTAGTCCGGGAGGATGTGTTTCGTCATGGCGATGGTGAGCCCACCTCGTCCGAGGATTCAAATGCCAATGGACCCACTGCAGACCCCAGAGGAAGCGGTGTTGGGGGTATTGACTTGATTGGTGGTTCGGCGAAGGTTTTCAAGCAAACCCAAGGGTTTCAAGCCTCGGACGCAATAGTGGTCGACAGTTCTCGAGACGGCGATGCAGATTATGGGCCGTCCGAGGGCTGGAACGATCATGGGGCAGCACCCACCACGTACGACACGAGTGATTATTCTGATGACGGGGCGACAGATGGTACAGAGTGCCTATTGGATGCCGGTTATGCCTCGGTGGTAGATGCGATGCCACCAGAATACTCTACTTGTGACGAAGCAGACGCTACCGACACGTTCAAGCATCGGCCGATCGAAACCAAGCCCATGGAGAATCTGGAGAACGAGACCAAGCTAACGGGCTACGGTGACAAGTCGGCATTCATACCTGACTCTTCCGAGACGATGCTGACGTATTCTGAACCGATTGGTCAGAGCAGGGGCATGGATGTTATTCAGCGCGAGATTTTGATTACGAATGTTCCGACCCCGCCAGTGCGTAATACTCGCGTAATGGGACAGGTGACTACCAAAGGGTCACATCGTTCATGGACTTTGTGGATATTACTATTGTGGACTGTAGCGATCGCTGCGAGTGCTTACCTCGAGGACACAGCCGTAACCCTCGTTGGGTACGCTGGGATGAGCAATGGCGTATCTGTTACATTGGAACCCAAGACCGAGGTTTTAACCACCGCCGGGGACTCGAGATTCGCAATCCAGCAATCCCTAGGGGCAATCACATGTCGTTGGGTGAAATTTATGACGCAACTCTGCCGCCACCGAGATATGACTACCAAATTTCAGTCGGTGACGTATCGACATGGGAAGAGGGATCTCAATGCGGCAGCGGACTACCTGGTGAGTGAAGCGATGGAGAACGAGGGGTCAACAGCGGTATCGTCCGACGCCAGACTGTCACAATCAAGCGGATTGAACCGAATCAGTAACGTTACTCCCTCACGCGGTTTGGCATCAATCGAATCCTCGGTCAGTGTTGCACAAGCTTCTGTGGCCTACATAAGTCTCGGTGGCAAGAATTTTTTCGACTTTGTGCGCGGCAGAGCCGAACGAGACTACGACGGAGACGACTCTGATTTTGTAGCAGTAATGCGGCGTCAAACAAGAGCGAAGGAGGAACTCGTCGGATTTGCGAATGAAGTGTCGGTCATGGGTGCAGGAGATGCAGCTCGTCGAGAGGATTCTTATGAGGTACCGACCGAGGCTCTGGGCGACATCACACTGGACCGTTCGAATTTTGAAGTCAAGGCGAGTGACTCGTACAATATGGCACCGATGACTATTGTGAACGAACCCTCGGTCGGGACTTCCTCGGATGAAGTGTCGGTCATGCGTCCTGGAGATGCAACTCGCCGAGAGGATTCGTATGAGGTACCGACCGAGGCTCTGGGTGGCATCAAACTGCACCGATCGAATTTTGAAGTCAAGGCAAGTGACTCGTGCAATATGGCACCGACTACTATTGTGAACGAACCCTCGGTCGGCACTTCCTCGGACGAAATGGCAGCGTGTAATGCTCTATATGCACGACCGTGGCCCCTACGTCGGCGTATGATTCGCGTTTGGCCATACATGGAACGTGGCAAACCTGATGTAGCTGAGAAACTAGCTCACCGATGGCATGGGTGCTTCCGAGCTACATTCAAAAGTGAACTGGATCGGCTATACAAAACGTTGCCGATGTCAGCCTCCACTCTGTCGTGCAAAGGCTTACTTTATGGCTACTTGCGCTGGATGAGCTGCGACCGACGCCTACAAATGGGTCAAGTCGTGGATGAAGCCTAGTGACTGACACAACCGATGATTGAACTGCCTACGAGGGCTATCCGGCTCGTAGTAGCAGATGAAGATTGATACCGGAGAAGGATCGCCAGGGGCACGTCCAAATTATGGATGAGGACTTGCTGCGCGTGCGACCGAAGAACGAACTGCCTGCGAGGAGCAATTGGCTCGCAGTGACAGACGAAGATGGATACCAAACGAGAACTGCATATGTGCATGTGAAGGAACGAACAATGATGAAAACGCAAAAGTGGAACTACAAGCCTCGGTCGATGCGCCGAGAGGGAGAAGGCACCAGGGCGAATCTACCGGTGGGGCGAACGAGGCTCTAAAAAGACGATACGGCAAAGGTGAAAGAACGACGGATGTTTAATTGGCCGCAGAAGCCTCGGCATCGCCCAGGACGCCTGTAGAATAACCTTCGGATATCCCTCGGTGACCCTTCAGGCTCTTCGCACAACCCTTCGGAGGATCATTGAGCGCCTCTCACTCAGCAGTGAATGAAGCCTCGGTGGCGCCGATCATGATGACAGAGATTTGAACCGCCAAAGTTCGCTAAGAGCCTCGGTCGGTGCTTAGTCAGTTCGAGTCGACGAAGCCGAGGCTGGAGGGAGGACGAACGAGGCTTAATTCGCCCCACAAGTCGCGATAGATTTCACGACGATCATGGAACAAGACCTCGAGGGTGACCCTTCAGGCGGTCCTTTGTACGACCCTTGGGTGACTCCCCACGGACAGCCTGGGTGAGTTTAAAGGCTCGGTGGGTAGATCCGCAGCTTTATGTGATTACATACAAGGCAATTGAAGCGCCACCGAGGATTCTAGCGACGTAGACGCCACGGCAAGTGCCAACGAGGACAAGCCACCGATGCTCAAGATGCCAAGAACTGACCGAAGGATGGATGCTGGGACGAGGGCTACAGAGCACTACACGCGCACCATGGCAGTGCATTCGAGAGGCGCCACGACGCTCTCCATCGGGGCAGGTTCGCATCGCGCCGGGGGCAGTTGTGGCGTGGAGATTTGGCCGCGGCGCGGCAGCTCTGTTGCCCATGCTGCCACCGTCAAACCTTTCAGTGAAATGCTGTTCTGGGTTCTGATTGGTGGATTACATTTCCCGCGATAGAGTGACATGGAACTCGGTAGTGACACAAGCCTCGGCGGGCCATAATAAATACCCGACCGAGGCTAAATACGCCGATTTATTAATAGGCATCGGTCGTACCCCCCGAAGCCTCGTCGTACTTAAGTGGAAGCCTCGTTCAGGCGACCGAAGCCTCGTTCAGGCGACCGAAGCCTCGTTCGGACGACCGAAGCCTCGGTCGACCCTCGAGGTACCTCTGGCGTAATCACCGTCATTATTGATGAGTGTACAGAGGTCGCCACATCGAGATTCGTTTTATACTAGGTATTTGTATATAGGATTAGGATTAGCTATAGGATGATCTGCAGAGGCTCTCAGAGCCTCTGAATATTCAGTAATAAATCAGCAGTCTTCCCCCCAAGTCTTCAGAGGTTAAGTCCGACTCCGGTAAGTGTTAGCTAGCTTGCTGTAGTGCCTGGATACGCCTGGCTTAGTGGTATGACCGTTGACGGATTAAAGATTAATTAATCAATAGTCCGCCGTGGTCAAGCCAAGAGTTGGCGTGGCCGAGAGGCTAGAGTGGCACTTAGAGTGTCGTTCTGTGTGTGTGTGGGGTGTCTTAGTCCCCTAGAGTATATTTTACTACCGACCGAGGATTACCTCGGTCCCCTTTGTATTAGGCCTAATCCGCCGGTACCCTTCCATCTGAGGGACTGCAAAAGGGTTGCGCGAAAGCGCTATATTGCATTCTAGCCTTCGTTCGTGGCTAGTTAGTGCAGGTTTTGGGTTGACCTAAAACAACTTGGGTACACAGAGGCTTATATCCAACCCGGTGTAAGGGATCGTTCCTGGACCTCAGGTTTGATTCCAACTTTCGTTGACCTAATTAGGGAGACGTGTGTTGTTGGTGGGACTCGTACCTTACGGTAGCGAGATTTTAAGCGTGTTCCTACACGACACCAATACTTTAGCTTACACGTGAGCGCACGTGTATGAGGAAGCGTAAGGTGTATTTAACTTAGATTAAGTATACTTGTATCCACAAGTATAATTAGATCTAAATAAAGGTACAAATAGTAGCTTTTGTGGTAAAATGAGAACTGAATTGTTTGTTAACTGTGGCTTTCCTCCTAAAACTGATATCTATAAAGAGGGGTTCTGCCAACGAATGGTTGGCAGAAACCCTGACCTAATGCTTGAGTATTACTGGTAGAAAGACCCTGCTTTCTGACCAATAGGACTGCTTCCTATTATGAATGGTGACCACACTGCGATGTGGCCCACCTGAATGTATCCACTTAGTGCGTGTTGCACTAAGGTGAGGTTAGCCGAATGTGTAGCCCCGCTACAATGTCGGTACCGACGTTCGACGGCAAAGACTCAGACAGTCTTGTGTTCTGGGTCCGCGAGATCGAGATCGCGCTAAGCGCTGGTCAGATCTACGACGCGCGGGCCCAAGTGGCGTTTGCGCTATCCAACCTTGGAGGGCGCGCACGCGCATGGGCTATGGCCCGTGAAACGGCGACTCCGGGGTATTTCACCTCGTGGTCGTTCATGGAAAAGGAGCTACGCTCCACATTCCTCCTTGCCAATGTGGCATACCGCCACCGCTCCAGTTTCTTGCGATGCAAGCAAGGCAAGCGGTCGCTTCAAGACTACGTCATGGAGCTCCACAACCTCGAAGCCGCTATGGCCGGCGCACCCCTCTCTGAGGACGTCAAGGTGACTGTCTTCATGGACGGTGTTCGTACGGGTCCGGTTCGGACGGAGCTCTTCCGGCGTCAGCCGAAGACCTTCAATGAGGCGGTCCACATCGCTATGCTGGAGGACCACTGCGTGCGCTCAGCGCAAGGGCACACGCCTCACGTTGAAGTCAGTGAGGGTCCCACTCCGATGGAGATTTCCCTTGCCGAGTCGGCACGCTCTCAGAAGACGCAACGGGCGAGTGGGCGCTGTTTCGGTTGTAACCAACCTGGTCACTTCCGTCGGAACTGCCCCACCAACCCATGGAAGGCGCCACGCGACAAGAAGTACGCGGCGCGTCCGACTCTCAACAGCCTCGAGGCGACAGAGTCGGAAAACGGCGACTCCCAGTAGGGGCGGGACGCCCTGCTGGGAGACTTCGCTCCTCGTCGAGGAAGGTGAGTCCCTCACCAGCCTCTCCAAAGGAGCAAGTCCCTGGGACGACACTTCTGTGTCTCTCCGTGGCCGCCGCGCGGTCTAACCTCGTGGTCGTCACTGCCAGCGTGAAAGGGTACCCCGAACCGATGACGGTCCTGATCGATTCAGGAGCGTCGTTTAACTTTGCGACGAAAGCCAGCGTGGCTAGGAACAGTGCATTGTATGCTAGTGCTTTAGAAGCTTCTAAGAGTAATACCAATGTATCTGTTCGCTTAGCGACTGGTTCCATCGTGTCTACACGCAAGGTTACGGTACCCCTAAGCGTGAAGTTTGACGACTTCAATTCGGTCGAACCGTTCATTGTCTTGGACATGGATGATCGGTACGATCTTATCCTCGGCATGCCTTGGCTTGCTAAGCACGAGCCGTGGATAGACTGGCGTAGTCGCACCATTGGTGCCAGCCACAACCCCCTCGCGGACAGAGCCCTGACGGGTCATGTCCCCTCCTCTTCCCGAGACGGGTTTGTGCATGAGTACCGTGTGCCACGCGGTGAACGGCAGTTTGCCGGCACTTCGGAAGTGTTGGAATTGCCCATGGCATTGCCTCCACGAGCGCGGGAGCTCGAGGTAGGTGGTGGAGAAGATCCGCAGGATCCTAGTACCTCTCTGGGTAGAGAACAGGATTCTGCAGTTGGCAACCGAGTTGCACTTGCCCCAGGGGCAGTGAAGACTCAAGGCGCGGACGCTGTAAGGGCTCGCGCAGGAAGGGGTGGTAGCGTCCGAGCTCCCCCTACGCAAGGCGTTGTGGCTGGTTCAGCTCACGTCGAGAAAGGCGCTGGAGTTGTTGCTCGCGCAAACAAGAGTGGTCGAGTCGGAACTCCCACTACGCAAGGCGTTGTAGCTGGTTCAGCTCGCGCGACAGAAGGCGCTAGAGCTGGTGCTCGCGCAACCACAAGTGGTCGAGTAGGGGCTCCCACTTTCAAGGACAACAAGAGTGACAAGGTCACGAGCGCGCCCAAGGCAGAGGCGTCTAGCCGCGATGCGGACTCCGCGGCTGAGGACAAGATTCCTCAAGTGTTCGACGTCTTCACGGGCGAACCCAAGGTGGGGGAGGTGTTGACTCCATTACCCACAGTAGCAGAGCTACTTGAGCTCGAGGAGCTTTCGTATGTTGAGTTTATGGACTCTCTCAAGGCAGGAGAGTTGGCAGAAGTGGTTATGCTTCGCCCAGAAGGTAGCTCACTAGAGCTCAACTCCTCGTCGGTCATGGACCCCGAGGTGTTGGAAGACGAACGAACCTCTAAGAGGCAGATGCGGTATGGCGCTGCCATCTTGAAGGACCCCTCGGATCCGTATTACACCCTTCTGAAGGAGTTTTCGGATGTCGTGAGCGACGATCCCCCTTCGGTCCTTCCCCCGGATCGGGGTGTGCGGCATGAGATTGACTTAGTGCCAGGCACTAAGTACTGTACCACGCGGCAGTGGCCGCTTCCGAAAGAACAGGTCGACGTCATCGACGCCTTCTTTGCGGCAAAGCACGCCGCTGGCATGGTGCGCGAGTCGAAGTCGCCACATTCGTCACCGACGTTCTGTGTGCGCAAGCCCAATGGGAAGTGGCGCATGGTGCACGCCTTCAACAAGTTGAACGCGGCAACCATTCCGGCGTCGACGCCTATTCCTCGGAAGGATGTGTTGCAGAACAACATGGCTGGTTGCACGATCTTTAGTGCACTCGACATGGTCGACGGCTACTATCAACTGTTGATGCGCGAGTCGGACATTCCGCTTACTGCTGTGAGCACTCCCAGCGGGATGTTGTGGGAGTGGTTGGTCATGCCCCAGGGGCTGTCCAACGCACCCGCCACGTTCAACAGGCTCGTTACGCAGCTCTTCAGGCCGATGCGGCAGTTCGTACAGACGTACTTCGACGACATCTTCGTGCACAGTCGTGCGTCCGAAGGAAAGACGGCCGTCGAAGCCCATCTTGGCCACCTCCGTGAGGTTCTCTTGTGCATGCGCGAGAATCGCCTCTATGCAAATATCAACAAGTGTATCTTCGGAGCCGAAGAGATCCCCTTTCTGGGCTGCTTCCTTGGGAAGGACGGTGTCCGTGCGGATCCGGAGAAGGTGTGTGCCATTGCACAGTGGCCGGTGCCCGTCTCGCAGAAGGATCTGCGTAAATGGCTCGGCCTGGCCAACTACTTGCACAAGTATAGCGCCAATTACGCCGAGATGGCAAGGCCACTCACGAATCTTCTCAAGAAGGATGCCGTGTGGTCATGGACCTCTGAGGCTCAGCAGGCTTTTGAAGCCATAAAGAGTAGCCTTCAGAGCGCTCCAATCCTGGCACTGCCCGACGAGGATCGTCCCTTCAGTGTGGTATGCGATGCATCTGACTTTGCCATTGGCTGTGCCCTGCTGCAGGTGGATGCCGAAGGCAGAGAAAGGGTAGTGTCTTTCCAATCTCGCCAATTGAAGGCGGCGGAAAAGAACTACCCTGTCCACGACAAGGAGCTCTTGGCGATGAAGTACGCCTTGGTCAAGTTCCGGGTGCACCTGTTAGGTCAAAAACCCTTTGTGATCTACACAGATCATGCCTCGTTGAGGACGGCGACGTCGTCGCCTCACCTCTCTCAGCGCATGGCGCGGTGGCTCTCATTCTTCGCTGAATATAACTTCACGGTGGAGTACAAACCGGGAAAGCAGAATGTCCTAGCGGACGCGCTCTCCCGGCGGCCAGATTACGAGTTGGCACATCTGGCCTACCTTGAGTCACCGCTCTATGAGCTTATTCGCGAGGCGTATGCCGAAGATGTCGACCTTGTAGGTCTAGTGGAGGCACTGAGTGCTCCAAACAAGGCCGTTGAGCTCACGGCACGGCAACGTTCACGTCTGCACCGCTACTCGGTAGCAGAGGGCTTACTCTACTACCAAGTAGAAGGGGGCGACGAGCCTCGCATTGTCGTTCCGAACGACGAGGATCTACGTCATCGTGTCCTCTACGAGGCTCATGACACGCCGCTTAGCGGTCATCTGGGGCGGGAGAAGACGTACACGTCTGTGGCCCGCAACTTCTGGTGGCCCCACATGTACAAATGGGTACGTAAGTACGTACAGACATGTGAGACGTGTCAGCGCGTCAAGCCTGCGCCCTCGGCGTCAGCTCCTTTGATGAGCTTGCCGGTGCTGGCGGATTGCTGGCGCTCTGTGAGCATGGACTTCATCTTCGAGCTTCCGGCCGACACGCGTGGCCACACTGGCATATTGGTCTTTGTGTGCCGCCTTAGTAAGATGGTGCGGCTGGCCGCTGTGCGGAAGAGTGTGACTGCGCCTCAGGCGGCTCAGATCTTTGTGGACAATGTCTTCCGTAACCACGGCCTCCCCGAGGCATTCGTGAGTGACAGGGACCCGAGGTTTGTGTCCCACTTTTGGCAACACCTCTTCCGCCTGCTAGGCACGAGGTTAGACATGTCCACAGCGGACCATCCTCAGACCGATGGTCAGACTGAGCGGGTGAACAGGGTTCTGGAAGACATTCTTCGTAGTGTCTGCGCAGCAGAGCCCACGAAGTGGAGTGCGCTTCTTCCACAGGTGGAATTTGCGCTCAACAATGCAGTGCATTCGTCCACGGGCTTCACTCCGTTCTACGTGAACGGACTGCGGCACCCGCGTACGCCGCTGACGTTACCCCCAGTCTCGAGTTTGGGTGGGGGAGAGGCTAATGCCGAAGACCCAAGGGGCCTTAAAGGCCTACGAACGTCCGTAAAACGGAACCTGCTCTCGTTTATCGAGACTGGTGAAGCTGTCAGACAGCGCGTACGTGACGCCATGGCCGCTGCCCAAGACACTCAGAAGGACCACAGTGATCGCCAAGGGCGTAAGAACACGCAAGTGTTTAAGTTGGGAGACCAAGTCTTATTAAATGCCAAAAACCTTCCTACTCAGGCGGTCTCCGATGTAGGCAGCACCAAGCTGCGACCTCGCTTCGTGGGGCCGTTCACGGTCATCGGGGTCCACGGCCACGCCTACACGTTGGATCTACCATCATCCATGGCCACGCACCCGACGTTCTACGTTGGCTTGCTCAAGCCCTATCGCCCGGCGGAGGCTGTTGAGCCTGAGGAGCCGGCTGCGTCGCAGAATACTGCTGGAAGGCACTCGCCATCATCCGGACGAGCTCTTCCGAAGGAAGCTGGGCAGGAGCAGGGGCAGGCGCAGGAGCCGGAGTCGGATCAGGAGCTCGAGCCGCTACGCGGCGAGCCTCCTGTGCCTCCAAGAAACGCACACGGTCGTACAGATCTCGGATCCAGGCGAGGTGCCTCTCGAGGTCCAGACGTACCCGCCCGTCGTTCTCCTCGCCTTGCGAAACTCGCCCACGCAGGCGGTCCACCTCACCACCAAGCTGCCGAGGCAGATCCCAGACGCGATCCCGCAGGGTGTCCAAGTCCTGTCGGACATCCCGGAGCTTCTCCAGGCGGGCCTCCGCATCTTGGACGTGAGCGCGAAGCGCCACCATCTCGGTCCGCTGACCATCCAGCAGTCGCTGACATGACTCCACCCCGGAGAGAAGACCCTCCAGGTCAGGACGGGAGCCAGTCGGGCGACGCTGAGCGTCTTGGTCAGAGACCACTGCCGCCGCGGGCTCCGCCGCCTCTGCTTGGTAATGAGGGCGTCCTCTACTACCATGTTGAGAAGCTACTGAAGCGCCGCGGGCGTAGCGGTCAGTACCAGTACCTGGTGAAGTGGCGTGGCTACCCGAGTAGTCATAACTCGTGGGAGCCTGGGGCTCGCCTCGAGGAGGACTGCGCCGACCTCGTGGCCGCTTTTGAGCGTGACCACGAACCTGGTCGGCGCTGACAGGGCCAAGAACACTCTTAGGCTCTATCGCCTGCGACTGCCAAGACTTCTGAATCTTCTGCAGCACCTCCTCGAGGATGACGCCCGGCATGGGCTTGTGGCGATCGAAGTATCGGTTCGACCACGTGCGGTCAGCAATCATCTTCGCCATGCGAAATCGAAGACGACGCTGGGCCAGCCAATCGGTCCGATAAGGGGAGCTCAAGAACTCGGGCCTGGGATAACCCAAGTGGTCCAACCACCCCTCAAACTCAGTATCATTCCTTTGGCGAGCGAGACCGGTGTCCGCCAGGAGAACGACCGGGCATTTGTCGCACTGCGGCGCGCCTGGGCCAGGCATGCGACTCTGACGCAGGTGTTCGCGGTATTCGCTCCAAGTCCAGTATCGCAGTGCGAGTAACTGGTCTCGGGTACGAGGGGCGTGGGCCTCGCGATCCCGCTTAGTGCCCACCGCCTGAGAGGCCTCCTGGCGCGTACGATCGGCCAGGTGTTGCCGATTCTCGGGCTGAAGCAGCTCGGGAGGAACCCCCTCGTCGACACCGGCATTGGTGATGACCTGGGGCTCCAACACCGCAGCGGGCGGGTCGTCTCGGCGAGACATTGACGCCTCCTTGGCCTTGGCGCGTGCCACCGCTTCCGCAGTCCTAGGAGTCATGGGGCTCCCAGGGTGGAGAACACGTTGCTCATCCGTGAGATGCGGTGACGACCAAGGGTCTTGGACCTCCCCGTCCTCGTGGTCAATGTCGGGCTCCGACTCCTCGTAATCCACCTCCAACGAGGGATGTGGCGATGGACTACGCCCCGGAGGGGAAGTGGTCGCGTCCTTCGAGGAAGTCGCATGGTCTTGCGTAGACGCCCGAGCTCCAGGAGCAGGCGAGGTGGCACCACTGACATATCCGGGGTTCGGTATGTCCGTGTCGGACGAGTCACTGCTCACGTCCTCGTGAGGGCCGGGCAGCAGCACATCCGCGGCCTTGGGCTTCTTGGAAGCGGGCAGCGTATTCGCTCCGCCCGTCTCCTTCGCGTGCTTCTTAGAAGCCGGGGACTCCTTCGTCTTCTCCGTGTCATTCGCGGGCTTCTTGGAAGCCGATGCGGCCTTCGCCACCTCCGGATCGCCCGAGTGCTTCTTGGAAGCAGGCGCCGGAGGCTTCTCTTCCATCTCGCTTGGAGCGGGCGCGTCGGCGTGGGTCTGGATAGGGCCTACAGCCCGAAGGGTGTCTTGGGCGGGCCGCACGATGATCCGGGTCTCGGTCGTCATGCCCGGTGGGCGTAGTGGCGCGCGCGTGTGCTCGGTTGAGCGTGAATTGCAGAATGAGCTGGTGCTCGCGTTTCCGCTGGATCCCCCGCTGGGAAAGGTGCTTCCCGTTTGGGTGAGGGAGGGTGTAATGGGGCCAGGATTGGCCAGTGACCTTTTCAAGGAAAATGGATGTTCTCTAGTGTGGACCACACTGACGGGGTATCACCCACTAGGATGGGTACGATGTACCAGTGATCCTTATATAGAGTGTTCACGGTAGTGATCCTTATATAGAGTGTTCACGGTAGACCCACTCATGTACTGAGTTAAGTTAGCTCGGTCGTACTTAGGACGAAGACGCACGGGAGCCAACCGCTGAGGAAGATCGCCATTTAAACAGGGATTCAGTATGCAGATAGAAAGCAGTAGATAGAACCTTTAGAGTGTTATTAATATAAGCCAGTTTAACTCTAACCTTCAGTTGTACAAGTCTCCTTAATACTTGGTATTAGTAGGAGGCCGAAAAGGCAGGGCCTTTTGTACTAAGAGCAACAGAGACGCCAGGCGTCTGTTGTGGTTAGCGTGTTACGCTTCCTCTTAGCTATCGTGCGTGTGACCCCCGTCACATCATCAATCTCGATCTCGTCGGGCGACTTAGCTTTCGAGTTGAACAAATCCATCCTGATCCCAGCTGGGATCATGAAATCCGTACCCAGGATCATATCCACCCCGGCGTGATGATCCATACATGTATAGATCGCTAAATAACGTTAGAAAGTGCTAATCGGTTACAGTAGAGAGGCTACTGCGACACCCAGTCGGGGACGGGAATTTGACAGAAATAGTATAACGTGGTTTACCAATCGATGGGCCTTACCATATCATGGCCCAATAACGACTTTCAGCCAATTAGTAGTGCTCAAATCAGTGTAGGGTCGCTCTGATTGGACAATCCATTTTTTACCAGATCATGGACCACAATATAAATTCCCCTCACCCCGTAAGATATCAACTCCCTCACTCTTGAAGAACTGCACGAGGAGATGAAGGCTCGCTTCGCAGATGAAGAACTGGAGGAGGCGCTACAGAGCTCTCGTAAGACAGCAGACGCAAGCAGCAACATTCTGCGCAAGAGTGACGTGTTGGTAACCCCGCCTCTTAAAAAGGGGGGTTACCAGCACCCGGGCGCAAGTAGCGGTGCCTCGTATGGTGACAGTGCCTGAAAATGAGGAGGGGGCGTCCATTACGACGCAGGGGTAATTTGTTCCGCTGGACAGTGCACTAGTGTGAGCGACAGTCTTGACTGCGATGGTGCCATACTGGAACCTAGGCTTTTGTATTGGGATTTGTATGGGGCCTACTGGTCCATGAACTGGTCAGAGCGTAATAAAAAAATAAATTTCAGCTTCCTTTGCCTCATGATATCTTGGTCAGGATTGGCTCAGAAACAGGGAGAGACCCCTTAAAAATCAGTTTTAAGTCACCTGATTGGAGCGCTATCGCTACGGGTCCACCAACACAAAAATTGAAGTCGGCGTGACGATTTTCCGTTAGCATAGCGCTGGTGGGCCATCAATTGGTAAACCACGTTAGATTCAATCTTAAGTGACAAGAGTACAGACAACGACGGATAAATCCGGGCGACACTAAAATCCGGGTGAGACAGTTGCATAGCAGGATCTCCATACTAAACTAAATGGCAATATTATCCAATAGAAACGCAGGATAAAATATTTTTAGAACCAATTAGATAGTTACGATTAATGACTGGCTCAAAGCAAAACGCCTCATAGCGACAGTAAATTTGAGGTCAGTTCCGCAATGGTGCGCGTCGAGCGCAGTTATACTGTTAAAAGGAAGCGGGAGGCGCTCGAGTTGGTAGAATCGGTGGGGGTTGCCGAGACTTCGCGGCGGATGGGCATCGCGCACGGCACAGTCCACGGATGGACTCTACAAGCCGACGCCATCATGAACTACAAGGGGCATGCAATGTCGAAGACGTTAAAAGGTCAGGGGCGCAAGGAAATTTTTCCTAGCGTCTCTGACCTTTTGACGTATATGAAGGACACGAGACGCGATGAGGCTGTAAGACTTCTTATTTATTAATTTAATTTGTTTTATTTGACGCTAACTTACATAGTTAGCTTCTTTCGACAGCAACGATGATCGATGTCATGTGGAAAATCGAACCAGTTTGGATGGCTTCATACGTTTCTGGTAAGGAAAACCCTGAAAGTGCTCTAGAAAGAATGGTGCAACGAATCGCGAAACGGTAATATATTTTTCACACTGACAAATCATTGTTTGAAATTGTTTTAACACGTTATGAGTCGTATTATTAATATTATAGGTATGGATTTTCCTCACAAAAGCCACAGGAAGCTAAGAAATCGTATGAAGACCTCGAAGAAACTCGTGCAAAATTCGCAATTGAATTTTGGGAAAAGTATGGCGAATATCAGGGAGGCGGCATGTTAAATGTAGACGAAACTGCTATTCTGTTTGACATGCCGCCTACAAAGAGTTGGGCGTTGAAGGGACGTAAGGATTCGGCTCGCATACTCGGTATCACCAAGCACGCGGGACGTATGACCGCCGTGCTTACTATTCGCGACAACGGTAAATTCATTTTATTTTTTATTTTTATTTAATTTGTTTTTAACGATTTTTATTTGATTTTGAATTATTATTTAGGAGAGAAGTTACCTATCCTTTTCATCATCCGTGGAGTACCTGGCGGCAGAATCGAAGAAAACGAGTTCAAGGAGTATCCGGACGAGCACTTCTACTCGGTGCAAGAAAACGCCTGGATGGACAAGAACGTTTGGAAAATTTATGTTGAAAAGCTACTAAAATTTGAAATAGATACCCCCACTGTCCTTCTCCTTGACAATTTCGATTGTCATGTGTCGGAAGAAGGACAGGGGCTAGTAGCGGAGCAGGCTAATGCAACAGTGGTCCCCTTGCCACCAACCAGCACAGCGGTGTGCCAGCCGCTTGATGTTGGTGTGATGGGGCCACTTAAAGCCAAGCTTAGAAATAGTGCTAAACGCACCGGGGGCACAGCGAAGGAAAAACGCCTCCGCGCAATTAACGCCACCATTGCTGCATGGAATGCCATAAAACCGAAGACGGTAATTCGTAGCTTTGAAAAGGCAATTCCTAGGTACCCTGAGGTATCTGTCTAATAAACGGATCTTTTTTGCTTTTCTATACGGTTATGACTACGTTCTTTGCACATTCAACGCATATATTAGCCAATCAAATGTTAGTATTTTACCCTCCGGATTTTTGTGTCGGGAACCGTGATGTCCCCCATAGTATGGGGGATGGCATTCAGTCAGTCCGGATTTATCCGTCGTTGTCTGTAGTAGTTTCCGTGTCAGTACTACCAGTAGTATAGCCACCGTCTGTATTTTTTATCGCCAAACATAGTACCGTATCGCCCCTGTCCTAAGCGAAGTTTTAAGCGTATTTTTATTATAGCCAATCACATAGTCTTATTTTCAACAGATGGTTGTTACTAAAATGCCTTCCCAACTAGCTAATTACAGGCTATTCATTCCGATGGTGGCTGCTTGTCGTCGTCGCACCATCGGAACTGGCAAAAAGCCAAAGCAGAAGAGCAAACCCGTATTGCTGTGCACTACACTCACAAATGTGTGGCATAGTTGGCGGGGCGCAGACGTATCCCTTCCTAGCTATATATCTATTCGACCACCTTATACTGTGTAGGCGCACTGAGACGATGTTATGCGTCACGGTGCATCCCAACGACCGCTAGAGCTAAGACAGCACTCTTGCATCAGTTTCTAGGTCTGGCTGGCAGCTAAAGATCCCTCGTTGCTGTCCCGCCCCCATAGCGTTTTACTCGATAAACCCCGTGACATAATGTTTACGTTTTAGATATTAATTCATACTTCCAATAATTAACCCTAACGTTGACAAGGCACATTGGCGTTCGCTTAGGACAGGGGCGATACGGTATAGAAAGGTTCTGGTGTGACAGAAATAGTTTTGAGCACTTAGAAACTCGAGCACAGGTATTAATCCACACATAGGGTCTCAGGAGCGAGGAACGACCCACAGTGGGGATGGAGGAGAGGCAGGTTAGCAACTGATAAGCTGCTTAAGTCAATCTACAAACTCAGAGCATATTGTTATTCATGTGGGTGACAAAATCACGTATTTAATAGGGGGTTTCAAAGTAGCTTTTTGCCAAACATATTGACCTGAAGACATGAAAAGTTCCAGCCTCCCTGATTGGCTGTTTCAAAAGCTACTTTGAAACCCCTTTTCCAAGTTCGACCAGTCGGCAAGCAAACATAAGCCCCGAAGCGGCTGTGCAGTTCCGCACGAAGGTCAATTCGGCTGGATTCCTGTTACAAGGCGCCAACTGCGAGAGTAGCACCAGCACCGGGCATCAGCGGCGAAGGCAAGGGGAGTGCAAGGGGCGAGAGCAAGACCAGCATCAGCGCCGAGGGCAAGTCGAGCACCTGCAACCAGGCCAAGTGCAAGTCCGCAAACCACGGCGAGTGCAAGACGAGCGCCGTCGTCGAGGGCAAGTACAACTGCACTGGCGTCGTGATCGAGGCCAACAGGAGACTCGCGAGCTTCGAGGGCAAGTACGCGGGGCAAGACTTAAAGAAGAAGGAGGCCAAGGTCAGCACCAGCAGCGCCGACATCAAGTCTAGCACCAGCCGCAAGGGCCTGGGCCAAGTTTAGCGGCCGTCCGGATATTGGCTGCACCAGCGCGACGTTGCTGATCTTCGTTGCTTGGTGTTGGACGCCATGGACGCTAGCGCTGGAGCCGCAGTTGGCGCCTTCGCGGGCACACGCTTCTGGCAGAAGAAGGAAAGGGAAACCTTTGAAACAGGCAATTAGATACATATGTACCAAGTCAATAGGCTCTTAGGTCGTTTGGACTCGATTTTGGCGTCAGTAAACATGACATGACGGCAAAACCGCAGCGCAATTTGATTGGCTGAAAAGCTGTTTATGTTCTTACGTCTATAGGCTCACAGTCAGTCCAACTTTGAAACCCCCTAATATAATGCTCGCCTTTGGCGCTTTTTGAGAAGTCTCTCGAGGAGCTCCCGCTGACGCTGTCGCCGAAGGAGGCAACCTCGTCAACACGTAAACTGCACGCCATCGTCGGCTACAGCATGTACCACAATGTTCGCATCGACAACCAGGTCGAGCCGGACACGCTCGTGCCTGACCTTGTCGCGCAGGGTGCAAGAGGGCAGGTGCTCGAGTACGGGAGATACTAAAGCCCCGTGACAAAAATACTAGAGACCCGTGACGGTACCAATAGTGTGGTACAGCAGTCGGTAGCTGTAGACAATCAAAACTGATGATGTGCGTACGCCGCTGTGCTTAGTGTTTTAGAGAGAATGTCTCTCTAAAACACTACAGAAGATGTGGGCATCACTGAGCTTGTGTTGCAAAAAATTTTGCAGAGCGCTGCGAAATCCCTAATTACCATCGTCACCACCTTCAACTGCTTACACCTCTCCCCGAAATTAACAAGAAAGCACATATCATTTCAACCATCGTAGAATGCAACAAGTAGAGCGCACGTTTTGAGCTCATACACGGCGTACTGTAGCGTCTCTGGGATCTTGCCATGGCCGCGCCCGCGATGATGCGGAGGTCCTGCATAGCGGAGAGACAGTGGCCATCCCGATGCGGCATCATTGATGCCACAATGCTTGGGCAACACAGGGTCGCTTTCACATCGCTGTACGCAAAAGTACTAAAGCCCCATGACAACGCAAATGGAGCTGCCGACGTTGTCCTTATCCACGCCTTGGTGATGATACTCGAGAAAACATAGCGTATTGTCACGGGTCTCTAGCAAGCTTGAATAGTTTCGATCATCTATAGCTACCGACTGATGTACCACATTATTGGTACTGTCACGGGTCTCCAGTATTTTTGTCACGGGGCTTTAGCATCTCCCCTCGAGTACGAGCTCGCCTACTTCTCGCAACGACCAGCGCGGGGTCTACAGGGCCTACAGAATTTCAGTGAACATCGTTCACCTTCAGCTTTCTTTACCACGAGACCATGCTGGACGACTTCGCGGCGCCCAAGTCGCCAGTCGACCTCGTGGGCCTTGCAGTGGGCCGGCAACACCGTATCCACCTACCCGAACGACGACCTACCCGAACGACGACGACGACGCGCTCTTCCTGTACACGCGGTCAAGCAGAACGTCACGCTCCACCGCGGCTCAACAGGGCCAGCGATCTCGCGACGCCAAGGAAAAACTATTACGTATTCCGACGGCTCGCTCTGACGTGGCGTTCATGGCGGACGGTAGCAACGAGTGATAACCTTTTTTTGCGGGTCGTATACGGGTCAGGTCTTGTTTAGGTCGAGCCAATCAGGTACCACGTTGAAGTTGTATTTGACACAATGTTGGTACGCTCCTTCGTGAGCACAGACAACACCATCAACCGAGAAGTTAGTAGGACACTCGCGCGTTGGCTCTCGTCTGCGGACTTAGCGACGGCGCGGCGGGGGGGCGCCGCTTCGCGGCCTGCCCCACCCCCTTGCGCCTTACGCCAAGTCCTCGACTCGGCCAGGCGCGGTGTCTGGATTAGATTGTAACTCCTTGTCAGGACACCTACTCCGGGCTACGCGCCGACCATTGCAGCCCTCCGCTTCGCTCCGGGTGCAAACGGTCTCTCTAAGCCCTCATATGACATGGTTGGTTGATCACTCGCTTCAAGTTGATAGTGTCAACCTTTGTCAAAAAGTCACCTTAGACCTAAACAAGACCATACCCGTATATGACCCGCAAAAAAATCTACCGCAACGAGTGTCTGGCCTGCGGTCAGCGTTTCGCTAACTTGAACAAAGGCAAGCTGGTGATCGCCAAGCTCTTCATAAACTGCTCCCCCTATCTCTAAAAAAAGGTGTGGATAGACGAGATATAATTGCCAATGCAAAGGGATGGCACCCTCACGGATGCATAACTGTCTTCGACACGGTGCGCATCTCGTTTGTATTTTACGTGCATGATAAATATCACCACCGTGCTTGTCAGACGAATCTATCCTATTTATCCATTACGGATCGATTTTTCTTCCACCTCCGCGCGGTGGGGAACTTGCCCACCACCTTCTTGCGGGGGTGGCTGGAGCCGCCATTGAGCAGTCATCCCGTCTGGAGGTAGGAATGCGAGGCCGTTTCTATACATGTTTCTATCTTTTGACGAAAGTGGGGGTCGAAGTGGAATTTGTTCGCCAAAAATTGTAGGATTTCAAGGTCAAATTGAGAGAAGTCGTGGTTCAAATTGAGAGCAGCCAAAATCGAATTGAGATCATCCAAGAAAAGGCGCAATGTCCCGGCTAAAGCTTTCCGAAGGGATTTTTCCTGGCGTGATAGAGTAGACAAGTCAGTGGCTCTGTACATAATATTAGTTGTAGAAGGGGATTAGATGAAAATCATATATGATATTGCAGGTTCTCTCAACTTGATTTTGGCGACTCTCAATTTGAACCACGACTTCTCTCAATTTGACCTTGAAATGGTGTACTGACATATTATTTTCGCTGTCGGTAAACCGATCTGACTATAATAGGGGGTTTCAAAGTAGGTTTTAGTGAACTGAACGTGATGAAGGTCGTTCCAAGACGGCGAATACCGTAAAGATAAACAGCACACAGATAGCGTGGATCGAACGCACTTGAAGGCGATGAAGTGGGCTTAAGCTGTTCCAGGTATGTAGGTTTCTTGTCCGATATACGCTCTTTAGATTTTGACGAGCGGTCGTGTGGGGTCCCAGTTGATCCTCGCAAGCGAGACGACTCAACAAAAACAAAAACCTACTTTGAAACCCCCTATTACTCCCTATTACTCTTAAGTGAAAGACGCTTGTAACCGTTACAAACCAAACGTGATATAGCCGGGCGGACGCGTACAAACAGATACAAACTCCACAAAATGGTTTGTGGCCGTGGCCAAACGGGTACAAACAAAAAATAGATTACGCGATGGCCTCGAATAAATTACCTAAATATAGACAAATCTGAGTGACTGGCGTAGAGGCAAGTTTAGCTGCGGTAACGCGAATGTTGTGCGAGTGCATGGAGATTTGTTGGATGTAACTCTAATGTGAAAAGAACTCTGTGCTATGAAGGTTTAGTTGGGCAAGCTACACTAGGCTATGAGTGCGTGAAGTCTCGGCGTCTGTCGAGCCGGGCGCCCCAACTTTATCGTCAAATATACCGCTGCACTCGAGCACGTCGCTGCACTGAGTGATGAGGATCAACACGTAGGCTCTGTAGATCATTTAGTAGGCAGGCGGATCACATGCACACTACTTCCACTCTAGGTTGCCAAGGCAACCCTTGAACAGGTACCGGAATCGAAGATACTGAGCGACTTCCTGGCCGAATACGTCATTGACCATGAAACAGAAAAGCTTGTAACGAGAAGCGTTAGTATTGTGTGTGCTATCTAGCAGTACAACTTGAGGAAAAGCCTCGAAAAAGCGGTGCATCTGGTGAGACTGGACTGCGATAGTTTGTGCGGTCTTCTTGTCGTCGACAAACACGGTAGCGGAGTTACCCTCTGAAGAGCAGAACGAGCGCAATACAAGTTCCAACCGCTCCTCCACAGTAGAGGCAGTCCGGCGCTCTCGCTTCAGACGCTGCACCAAGTTGTGCACGTCCCGCAGAATTACTTTCTTGTCTATACACAATATGTATGAGTACAAACTATACAATCCATTTGTGATTCAATCAAAATGCGTTAACACGCCCAACCCAACTTGTAGACCGTCGAAGGAACTGCAAGATCAAACGTGGCTTGGACCCAGCTAAGCGCATCTCATTGACAATGTCAATGACGCCTTCGTCTTCAATCCTGCGCTGAGAGGGGTAGTTGCTGTAGATGTTTTGGTCGATAGCGTGGTTGTGGACCACGACGCAACGAGTCACTTTGACTTGGTACACGCCTTCGTCTTCTTTCAGCAGCAGAGTAGCCGATATCGTCGCTTTGCAACCTGTGCGCACCAAGTGCCCCGTCCGCCTGCCCTCACCTCGAGGTTTAGTTTGCCCCGCATGAGTGCACTCATACTTCTTGTAGTAAGATCCACAGTCCTCTGGTATCAAGTCAGCACTCTCCCACTTGACCTTCGCCTTGATCTTCTTGTTTCGCGTTTCTGGGGGTGTCGACGATCTCACACGGTAAAGTTGTGACGTCGCGCGCATGTACTCGGAAAAGTAGGTCTCGAACGCTTCCCAATCTAAATGCCATACACGTTCAACCCCAGGACAGACAACCCGGACAGGGGCTTGATCGTCTTCTGAGGACGATTCGGCCGCTGTACCCTCACACGTCTGACGCGGCATCTGCATGCAAATAGGGGGAAGGAACGTTAGTAGAGCACCTTCGTGGCGGGGGGGGGGGGGGCAGAGAGCGGAAGCCGGACAGACGACGCACCACGGCTACACGTGGCAAGTGGCTTACGCGCTACGGGGGGAGAATCTCGAATGAGCGGATGGAAGGACGCGCGCAATGATTTCTGAAATTTGACTGCAGAGTTTTTTTGAAATCCTCGGTAATATTACCGCGGTAAAATAAAATTAACCATCACTCACCGACAAAGACAAACGCTCATGGTTTGTAACGCTAATCACTTCCTAAGTGAAATAGGGGGTTTCAAAGTTGGATTTGAAACCCCCTATTTCACTTAACCCCCCTAATCCGAAGATAATTCCGGATATATAAGAGTAATAGGGAGTAATAGGTGGTTTCAAAGTAGGTTTTTGTTGGACCTGAAGACATGCAAATTAAATTAACGCCCGAAGGAGCTCTGAAATTCTTAGAGCTCCTTCGTGCGTTAATTTAATTAAAAAGCTAAAAGAATTCCAAAATTCCCGTAAGCTAATGGCAATTAAAAAAAACGATCTGGCAAGAAATCAAGCGCTCGCTGTGCAATCCAGTTTTACGATCTAGCACCAAAGCAGACTCAATAGATAAGCAAATACTGTACCCTCCATACCAAACAAAGCAAACCCGTGCAAGTCTCACCTCGGGCTGCCCTCTATCAGCGCCAGCTCCACTGTAAAGTATGACTCATACCCGGCAGCACCTTGCCAGGCTCGCCGTTGCGGTGCTGTAGGATGAAGCGCAGGCAGTGCAACTCCGTTCCACACGAGGCTCGTGTTAGTCGGAGTCTGATTCGGCGCCGCTACCTGTTCCTGCAGTAGGCCCCTGCTCTCCTGCTGCTGCTTTTTCCGTCGGCGACATGGACGAGATGGAGACTCCGAGCTCTCGTGCGTCGCTCTTCTCCAGTCGCTCCATCAGCTCCGTCGTGTTGAAATCGAAGGCCAGGGGGCTCCACTTGCCGGCGGTTGAGGGCGCGTCCTGTGCTCCGCGCTGCTGCAGTCACGCCACACAGTTAGCCACCCGCCCGCAGCCTCTCCGCAGCCACGCACGCACCTTGATGGAGAAGGACCGGAACAAGCTGCTGACGCTGCTGCTCGGGTTGAAGACTGGGCCGGCGGCGCGACTGACGCCCTCCGTGCGCTTCTCCAGCTCGCGCGTGGTCTCCAGCATCCTCCCCACGAAGCGCTGCACGCAGACAGGAGACACGCGTCAGTCTCTGCTACTGCTGCGGCGGCAGATCCGCCTCGGGGCCCGCACCTCGATGAGGTTCACGCGCAGGAAAACGTCCTCGAGCTCGTTGCAGTTGGCCAGCAGCTCCTCCAGCAGCTGCTCCTGGACCTGCTGCGCGTCCTGCCGCAGCGCGTCGGCGGCCGCGCACGCCTCGTCGATCTTGAAGAGCGCCAGCCCGATGCGCTCGTCCGCCGGCTGCGTCGCCTGCGCGGCCTCGTCCAGCAGCTCCTCGTAGTCCAGACACAGCGCCTGGAACGCGCGCTTCAACGCGTCGTCCCCCATGTCTTCAATTATTGTTCAGGTGTGCAATTATTTGATTTGCATAATTTGTTTTCAGTTGTTGAAAATGAAATTGTGATCATTAATTGCGATTATTCTTCCGCCCGCCTATTGGTTGGCCAGCGCTTCTTCGTCTCCGACCTGAGAGAGAGATATCCGCCGGCACTGCCGCATTGCCTGCCTTCCTGCCTGCCTGCCTGCCTGTCCTGCTCATCACCTCCCCCGCCGACCATGACGGACGCCAACCCTCGAGACATCACGCCCGACCAGAAGAAGACGTGGGAGGAGTCGTCCGACTTCGCCAACTACTTCTGCACGTACGCCTTCATCTACCACCAGAAGCAGATGCTGTCGGACGACCTGCGCATGCAGAGCTACCGCGACGCCATCTTCGAGAACCCCAACCACTTCAAGGACAAGGTGGTGCTGGACGTGGGCACCGGCAGCGGCATCCTGGCCATCTGGGCGGCCCAGGCCGGCGCGCGCAAGGTGTTCGCGGTGGAGGCCACGGACATGGCGCAGCAGGCGCGCAAGGTGATCAAGGCCAACCAGCAGGACCACGTGGTCACCGTCATCCAGGCCAAGATGGAGGACGTGGAGCTGCCCGAGCAGGTGGACGTGATCATCTCGGAGTGGATGGGCTACTTCCTGCTGCGCGAGTCCATGTTCGACTCGGTGATCGTGGCGCGCGACCGCTGGCTCAAGCCCGACGGCGCCATGTTCCCGTCGCACGCCAGCATGTCCATCGCCCCCATGTGCAACGAGGACAACAGCAACAAGCGCTTCAGCGAGTTCTCGTCGGCCATGGACGGCTGGCGCGGCTTCGTGGACAACACCAAGGCCGCCTGGGGCGTCGACATGAGCGTGCTGGGCAACGCCTTCCGCAAGGAGCAGGAGCAGTACTCGCTGCACACGTCCTCGTGGAAGGAGCTCAACGCCGGAGACCTCATCGGAGACGAGGTGGAGTTCGCCAAGTGGGACCTCAAGACCTGCACGCTGGACGACATCAAGGAGGTCAAGGCGCCCTTCGCCATGCCGATCTCCATCATGTCGCGCTTCGGCGGCATCGCCGGCTGGTTCGACGTCGACTTCAAGGGCTGCACCGAGAACCCGGCGCTCAAGGAGGTGACGCTCACCACGTCCCCGTTCGTGCAGCCCACGCACTGGGGCCAGCAGGTCTTCCCGCTCTACCCGCCCATGCAGGTCTGCGAGGGCGACGTGGTGGCGGGCGACATCTCGGTGGCGCGCCGCTCGGACAACCAGCGCCTCATGAACGTCAAGTTCGACTTCCGAATCCGCCGCCCCGAGGACGACGACGAGAGCATGACCGGTCCTCCCAACACGGCCGTCTTCCAGATCGAATAAGCAGCTTTCAACTAATAAATTTCCACTCCACTGCATTGCATCCGAATGGTCCTCCCTTGCATTCCTCGACCTAATAGCCTGGACAATTTGAATAAAAAGAGACCTGGCAAGCCGTATCCTAGTACGGTGCATGTGTAGAAGGTGGCGGTCAAACCAAACGTTAGCGGTCGCTGAGAAAGAACGGCGACGTGTTTTGTATATGCCTCGCGCGGTTAGCATCCAGGGCCTGGCCATCTGAGAAGAAGCAGTTCCTACGTGAGGATGTCAACGCCGTCCTCGGTGATCAGCACCGTGTGCTCCGCCTGCGCGGATCGGCCGCCGTCCGCCGTCGCCACCGTCCAGCCGTCGTCCCAGTGCACGATCTACAGCAGCAACAGACTCACAGATAAGCAAATACCCCCCGTGTCAACACACAACACACGCGTCCGTGTGCGTCTCACCTCCGGACTGCCCTCCGTCAGCGCCGGCTCCACCGTGAAGGCCATGCCCGGCAGCATCTTGCCCGGCTCGCCGTTGCGGTGGTGCAGGATGAAGGGCAGGCAGTGGAACTCCTTGCCGATGCCGTGGCCCGTGTACTCGCGCACGACGCCCAGCCCCTCCTTGTCGGCCAGCGTCTGTACGAAGTGGCCGATGGCCGCGAAGCGGTTGAGCGGCTTGCAGCAGAGCTCGATGGCGCCCGTGAGCGCCTTGTTGGTCACGTCCACCAGGTGCCTCCCGGCGTCGTCCACGTCCCCCACCAGGAACGTCTGCGACGTGTCGCCGTGGAAGCCGCCCAGGAAGACGGACACGTCGATGTTGACGAGGTCCCCGTCCTGCAGCGGCCTGCTGTCCGGGATGCCGTGCACCACGACCTCGTTCACGGACGAGCACAGCGCCTTGGGGAAGCCGCCGTAGCGCAGCGGAGACGGGTACGCGCCACGTCGCACGATCTCCTCGTGCACGAGGCGGTCGATGTCCTCCGTGGTGGCGCCCGCCTGGCACAGCGGCCGGGCGAACTCGCGGATGTCTCCGGCCAACGCGCAGGCGGCGCGCAGTCGCAGCTGCTGCTCGGCGTCCAGCACGGGGATGAAGGGCTTGAGCTCCGACATGCCGCCGGTCGCCGCGTACGGAGGCCGCGCGATGCCCGAAGGCACGGACCGGGGCGGCGTCTGATGGCCGGCCACCACGCGCGGGCGGCCGGCGAAGCGGCTGAAGAAGCGCTTCATGACTGGGAGACGAACTGATGGGGAATGGGCTGCACGCGGGACGAGGAAAGGGCGAGCGCTCAAGAGGGGGGAGAAGGGGGACGGACTGCTGGGTGCTGAGTACGTTGTGCATTGCTTGGTGCCTTAAGGCTCATTGGGCTACTGCTGCTACTGCTGCTGCTGCTGCTGCTGGTGGTGGACTACATTTTGGTGAGCTGGCGGCTGCGCGCGAGCAGGCGGGCGAGAATGGGCGACGCGGCGATGGTGAGCGCGCCTCGGGCCGGGCCCGTGGCCACCGTGGAGAGGTAGGCGAGCGCCAGCGTGCCGGCGTCCGGGTCGATGCTCGACAGGTCCACGAAGGGGACGCGCCTGGCCACGGCCTGCAGATCCACGCCCTGGTTGATGGCCGCGTACGAGCCGGCGAGCGTCGAGGCGAAGACGGCGGAGTGGAAGAGGAAGGCGGTGCGTCCGTAGCGCTGGAGCACCTGCTTGACGCGCGCGGCCATGGGCTCTCAAGAGTGGGGGCTGAGACCTCAAGTGACTAGGTGCAGGAAGGTGCTGAGCTGTAGGCGGACGCAGCTTTGAGCTTCGCCGGGAGCTTGTGACGTCACGAAGCAAATTTCGCACTGACAGCGCCGGCGATCACGCGATTTGGAGAAGGTTCGTGGGTAGTTTTTCGCAGCTGGCGAGGACGCGGTGGACGACTGCCGAGAGATGCCCGGGCTTGCTCTAGGAACGGACTGTACTGCGGCGCCTTGATGGACTCCACAGGCATGTTAACGTTACTTGACATGCCTCTTGGGCGAGTCGTCGGGCGTCAAGAGTCACGCCACTCTCGTGGATATCCAAAGGCGATCTCACCAAGAGAGCGACGCTGAAGGAGCAGCGGCATCATGTCCAAGAAGGCGCAGCGCCTGGTACCCACGATCGCATTGACGCCTTCATGAGGGTGTCTGTGTGTCTGTCTCACCTGTTGTTGTTTTTGTTGTTGTTTGCTGTCTACAGAAGCCGAGCGAGATCCTCACGGCCTTCTCGGCGGCCAAAGCTCATGCCGCCAAGCACGCGACGAGTCGCATCGTGGAGCTCGTGAACGCCGAAGACCACACGGCGCGCGTGTCCAGCTCGGTGCCGCTGCACCAGCCGCTGTTCGAGCCCACGCCGGCCGAAGTCTGGATCGACGAGTACACGCCGTTCCAGCCGCTCACGATCAAGCTGCGCTTCCGCAACTGCGACACAGTGGTGCGACGCCTCAAGATCGAGCCTCCGCGCTCCCCCGTCTTCCGCGTGCGGCCTTGGGACGCAGGCAACCGAGAGAAAGCTGGCAGACCGGAGCGGGTCGACGGCAAGGTGGCCGCGGGGATGGAAGTCGCCTTCGCCCTCGACTTTTTGCCGCAAGAAGTCACGGAGTATGCGATCGACCTCGTGTGCTGCACGGAGCGCGAGCGCTTCCTGCTGCCTGTTCGTGTGCGCGGGCGCTTCGCAGCGCTGGACCTGCCGGACGAGCTCGAGTTCGGGGTCTGCCCCGTCAAGATGCCCACGACTCGCGTCCTCACGGTGCGAAACGTGGGCACGCGCGGCTCCTCCTTTGCGTTCCAGACGAGCGAGCACTTTCGAGTCACTCCGCCAAGTGCGACGCTGGCGCAGGGGGCGGCTGTGCAGATTGAGCTCGTTTTGATGCCGCCCGACCTGGAGTCGGGGCAAGGCGAGCTGGAGGTCAAGGACGATAGCGGGCAGACGGCAGTCGTGCAGTTGGCAGGCCGCGTCGTCAATGTCGACGTCTTCTTGAGCCAGCCGCTGGTGGAGCCCAACGCAACGTACCTGTCACTGTCGTCGCGCAAAACGGTCAAGATCTGCAACGAGTCCGAGTTCACGCTTGAATTTGTATGGAAATCCTTCGCAGATCGCGCTCATGAGGAGCTTGAGCGGACTCAGCTACTGGAGGAGCTGTCTCGGATGGAGGCAGCAGAGCGCGAACAGTTGCATCTGCAACTTCAGGAAGTCGAGGCGGACGACGCAGGATTCACACAGTCGCCGTTTGACGTGCGAAAAACGCTGGACACCAAGTACAGACATCTGCGGAAGGCGACACTCGATGATTCTATGCAGTTTGTGGATTCCTGTTTCTCGATTACACCGCTCAGTGGGCGAGTTTGGGCGCATTCTGAAGTAGATGTCGTCGTGTGCTTCACGCCTGAGGTGGCACATTTGTACTCCTGCTACGCTTTTCTGGAAATCGCAGGACAGGCAGCTCGGCTCCCTCTTCAAGTCCGTGGACAAGGAATTGGTCCCAAAGCTAAAGTCGTATACAACGAGCTCCTGGACTTTGGCGATGTGTTTATCAACGACGAGCGTACACGTGATTTTACAATTCAAAACAAAGGCGAGATCCCGGCTGAGTTCGAGCTAATCCCGTTATCGATGCCTTCGGGTACTACACTGAGCGTCCATCCAAGTCGTGGAACGCTGGCCGTGAACGCGATGCTAAAGATTGTGGTGACTTTCTTCTCGCAGGAGCTAGGTGAAGCATTTCACCACATTCGCTTCAGTATGCAGGGCTCGGACGAGCAGCTTACAGTGCGGTTCAAAGCGAACGTGATACCCCCAGTATTCCATTTTGATGCCGACCAAGTGGACTTTGGCGCCGTGTCGTACTCGTTTCCACAGACTCGAACGGTCAAGCTTATCAACGCATCCAAGATTGCAATAAGATACTCGCTACGAATCCCCGAGGAAGCGAGCTACAAGCACAAAGAATTTGAACTGGTTCCCTCTGACGGCAAGCTGAATGCCTACGGCGAGCAACAGATCACGGTCCGATTCACTTCTCACAATGTGAAGACGTATCAGTACCAGCTTGTCGTCGGTGTTACTGGTGTTGGAGCCGATCTGCTTAGTATTCCTGTGCGCGCACAGTGCTTTGTTCCCGAGCTTACTATCCTGCGGCAAGAGCTGGATTTTGGTCGATGTTTCTTGCGTTATCCGCACAAGCAAATGCTTGAGCTAGAGAACAAGTCGACGCATCTCTATGGACGCTTCGAAATAGGCGAGCAGGATGATCATTCTCGAGCTATCGCCACGTATAGCGCCAGCGAGTTTTCCGGTAGCGTGGGGCCAGGAGAGCGTGTGTCTGTTGAAATCGCCTTATCCTGTGAAAAGCTTGGTAACATCCGCCTTCCAATGGTGGTAACAGTCCCGGGAAGCACAGATCTCCCGTTATCCGTGACGCTAAGTGCCACCGGATCAGGGCCCAAAGTGGAGCTGGATCAACCGGAGATAAACTGGGGAAACTGTACGTGCTTGGTGGACCACGAAAGACTCTTGCGTATGACCAATGTTTCCTTGATCCCGGCATCATACAAGACGTTTATCCGAAATGCGCGCTCCAAGTTTCAGATCGATCGAAAAGAGGGTGTGCTGATGGCTGGCGAGAGTCAGGAATTTGTGCTTGTCGCGAACCTTGACGACACGGTGGTTTTTAAGGACCAGCTACACATTTTGATCACGGAGGGAGATAACCTTGTAGTGCCGCTGTCAATTAGAGGAACGGGGACAACAATGTGGTCGCCAAGTGAACTCCGAGTGATCGATTTCAGTCATCAGATGACCAGCAAAGAGTGCGAATGGAGCTGTACACTCGAAAATAAGGGGAAACGAGTGCAGGTTCTCACTTGGGTGAATAAGACAGTTGCAAATGCCAACAGCAAAATCAGTTCCGCCGACCAAGGGAGTTTATCGAAGAAAGGGTCAAAGGTCGGCGTGGACAGCCGATCAACAGCTAAGACCAACAAGTCTGGCAACAACCGCAGCGGAAGTGGTGCTGCTGGGGACGGAAGGGACGAAATCATTCCTGTGTTTTCAGTCTTCCCTGGGACCATTGAGCTTAAGCCACGTACGGCGTGTATCTTTGTCTTTAAGGGACTCTCCTCCACCGCTGGGCTCATACAAGAAGAATTGGTGTGCGAGACGCGCGTTGGAAAGGAAAAGGCCAACAAAGTCGCGTTTGTGACTGCCGTTTGCGCAAATTTCGTGGATCCAAAACTTACCCCGTCGTCGTCATTGCTGTCGTTTGAGTACATTCATCACCCTGGTAACCAAATCACGACTCAGTCACAACCATTGAGTCTAACGAACGCCTGTGAACTGCCGTTGTCGTTCACACTTCGGACACAAACCCCATTCGCACTGGACTGTTGGGAGGCAGTGTTGCAGCCGGGTGAAAAAGTAGATCTGAACGTGGAGTTCTATCCGGGGTTTAAGGATGACTACACCTGTCGTGTGATAAATGGCAAGGTGTTGGTTTCCTACACGGGCCACCCCCAGAAAGACAGCGTTGAGCTGTTAGGTGACATAAGCTTTCCCAATCTGTCCTTCGAGACCACCAAGATTGACTTCGGGTGCACGCTCAATGATACGCAAAAGAACATCAGCTTAAACGTGACGAACGTCTCTAAAGTGGACACAAGTTTTCGGTGGGTCTTCATTGAGGACGAGAAAGAGGCGTTATCAACTGCGACTGCCAAGAAGCCCCACATCCCCATCAACCAGGTATTCGACATCTTGCCAATTCGCGGGCTTCTAAAGCCGAACGAAAGTGAGAAGATCGAGTTCGTGTACTATGGTCATGCAAACCGTAAGTTTAAGAGCACTGTAGCGTGTGAAGTCGAAGGTGGCCCCGAATACGAGCTGACGCTGTCAGGTGAGGCGTCATCGCTGGTCTACAAGCTGGACAAGCAGTCGCTGGACTTTGGCCAGGTCCTGTACAACAAAACCGAAGATCGAGACTTCTCGATCCTGAACGTTGGCAAAGTGCCTTTCTCGTTCAACATCATCGTAGACAATATCGCTTGCGGGAGAACGCTGGAAATCTCACCAACGAGTGGGAAGATTGCCCCAAACGAGAAGCAGAGAATTCTCGTTCGGTTGCGGCCAGGCATCCCCGAGTATTTTGAAGAGACGGTAGTGCTTGAAATCGCGCACTTCCAACCGATACAATTTAAACTAGTTGGAAGTGGCACTTTTGCCGCAGTTTCACTCAACCTACCACGTGAAAACCATCCCGCGAGTGTTATTCGTGGTGAAGCTCCCAAATGGAAAGAGCTGAAGAAGCGCGCCAAGCAGAATATTGAACTTGGGACGCTGAATGCTGCAGCTATGGAGGCGAAAAACACCCAAGTTGCCAGTAGTAACGCAACGTTGACGTCGTCAGAATCCAAATCTACGCTTTCGACCACCTATCGAGGAAACGAGAAACATAATTCGGTCGCCTTACCAGCTTCGCCGCATGCAAAGGCAGTTGGCCAAAGATTGGGGGCACCAGGCAGCCCCGTCCGTGGCGCTGCTGCTTTGGCAATAGCTGCGATAGATGAGCTAGACATCGAAATTGAAGCTTGCCGATTGTTCTTCGCGGACTATTTACTTGTTCAAGAGCAGAAGCGGGCTGATGCTCGAGCTCTGAAGAGTGCTGATCCGAGTAACGAAGAGCCAGCCGAGCCCACAGAGGCCGTCAAAGTTACGACTAAACCGTCGAGGCCTCCGTCGTCAACTTCAGAGGCCAGATCTCAGAAAAAACGCGGACCGGAGGTGTTTCCGTTCATTCTATCACAGTTCGTCTTGGACTTCGGAAATGTTGTTGTGGGGACGCACAAGATCAAACGGTTCAGCGTCACGAATATCGGCCACGGCCCTGCTTCCTTCCAGCTCGACAAGAATCTGGCAAGCTCACGTGGTTTCCAGATTGAACCCGAACGGGTGGTGCGGCTACCTGAGAAGCAGTCGGTTGAATTTACTGTCACGTTCCACGCTCGCAAGAACATTGAAATGGGCTTACACATGGCACAGCTGCCAATTGTAACCAAGAACGGACCGCCTTGTATTGCTATGGTCCGTGCTCTAGTCACCGTACCAGATATCTCGATCTCCACAGAAAGCCTCGACTTTGGCAAAATTGCGGTAAGTACATGCCATACAATGTTTACCCAGCTACTGAATGTCTCGGCAGTACCAGCAGAATGGGCATTTAAAAAGCCTATGGGGTCTACGAAGGATGTAGGGAATTTCCGCTTCACTCCACAGAGCGGACTGCTGACTCCGGGGGCAAAAGTCAACATTCAGATTGAATTTGTGCCGGACGATGGGCGTCAGTTCATGCTCAAGCTTCCGATCAAAATCAACTCAAACCCAAAGACGCGCTCGATTATATGTCGAGGAGAAGGCTCAGATTTACGCATTTCCTTCTATCCGCCGCTTGTTGAGCTAGGTCCAGTTCTTCCTTGTGCCCCACCTCAGGAACAGCTCGTGGAGATACGCAACGACTCGGACTACGCAGTTGAGATTTTTTCGCTGGACTTTGACTCGTCGTATGAGCAAGACGAGGCCTTATTACGCTCCTTGTCTGCATTTACCTCTGGAGATACGATTCAGCTACCGATTCGGGTTCCAGGTCAGCCGATCACAGAATATCTAGCAGATAATGGCTTGCTTCCCGTGAATACTACTGACGTGACGGAGTCGATGGTGGATACCGACCACCCTGTAGATTCCAGCACTATAGACGATCCTTCTGTCCAGACGCCAGAAGGCGAAAGTGTTGAAGACTCCACCTCACAGACCCCAATTGCAGCATTCAACTCAGCGCCGCGAAAAGGACTTGACTACGTTGTGGTAGGCCCTCCGCGGTGCGGGAAGTCAACACAGGCTCGACTTCTCGCGGAAAAGGAATGCCTGTCTGTTTGGACTATTGATGGTGCGGTTAAAGATGTATGCGCCGCAAGAGGTCCCCTTGCGACTGCAGTACGCAAAGCCCTGGGGGTTGACATAGGAGAGGATGAAGCTGTTCCTTCTGCGGAGGGTGAGGAAGGAGTGCCTGTTGATAATCCCCAGGAGACTCCAGAATCAGAGGATGCTCGTGACGCTACCCCCGAAGGGAATGGGGAACCTGAATCCGTCAGTGACAAACTCGCCCGCATTTTAGACCAGGTTTGCCTATGGAGACTGGCACAGCCTGATCTGAAAAGCGGCAGTATCTTGGATGGGTTTAGCAACTCATTCTTGAGCTTTGAACAAACACTGAAGTGCTGCTCGAAGGTCTTTGTTACAGCTCGGATCATTTTGCTCGGGTTTGATGAGGACTGCTACGAGTCAATGTCTGCTCTGCTGACACGTCCAGAAAATAAACCCGGGACTATCGTATCTGTTACGCCGTCCCCTTCGAGAGATCGATTAACACCAAGCAACTCAGGAAATATCGGGAGTAACAACGTGGGTGAGAATAACCAGGAGAATGCTGAGCATATTGATAACGGTGGAGGAGCCCAACGTTCTCCGTCCCGAGCTAGTAGCCACGAGGGAGAGAAACAAAGTTTATCGGGGTCTCCTTCACGACAGACGTTAAGCCAGTCTAGCTTGGATGGAACAAGCACCGAAAACCTTCTTGCTGGGGATGAGTCCAACAACTTGCCTGAAGGGGATTCTACTGTGCAAGACAAGGTGCTGGAGCTGGCCCGATCACTATCTGCATCTGTGCTTAGTCCTGCAACATTTGCAGAGTATACACAAGCGTTGGAAGCCATGAAGCATCAGCTGGCCTTGTTCATGCTTCGAGATGAAATGGAGTCCGCCAATACGTTCCAACCTCCACCAACAGGTCCTAACGTTCCCAGCAGAGAAAATGACGCTGAGGCTGTGTGGGCGCAAGTGAAGGACCGAAACTCACCTGATAACTTTCTGTTGGAGATTCCGATCATGGAAGTAGGCCCGCCTCTTCTCATCCACAGTGTGATCTTCTCCACGATTGAAAAGTTTGTTCGGGAACTGGAATCCAGCCACCTTCCTATTCCCACTGCAGCCAAGTTTCAGCTAGTTCGAAGACCACCCGAGAGATTTACACGAAAGCGGATTGCACGTTTCTCTTTGAGATCGCCATCGGTACTGTCAGCCAGCCCCTCAGAGGCTAGCAGCGAAGCAAGTCTCCACACAAGTGGATCACGCTCCCAAGTTCCAAGCAAACATTCGTCACGACCTGCAACTGCGGGTAAGGACCCCGATCATCACCAGGCTACGGACGCTGACGCAGGTGACGGAAATGACAGCCAAGTGGCCTCCGATGGTTCGAGACCGCAGTCCTCGAAGTCGCGAGATTCTTCTTCTCCTGCTTGCCGCTGGGTCATTGCTCCTCACTCGAGAGTAAACATGCTGGTCCAGTTCGCTTCTGCTGACGTTGGCAACTTTGATTGCAGCATGGGGTTCGAAATCGTGGGTATCCGTCGTGAATTTGCGCTGTTTGGTCGAGGCATTTGTGGCGTGCCAACGATCAACAGCGATCCGAGGAATGTGTTCATGCACCGCGTCAAAAGCCGTCCAGAGGGTGGCTTCGTGCAGAAGAAATTTGTCATGTCGAGGAATCAGTTCGAGTTTGGGCCGCTTATCATCGCTACCCAAGCGGTGAAGCCACCAGAGACGGATCGGGAATTCATCGAGTGGCAGAAATCGAGTCCAAACAACGTAGAAGTGTTTCGGATGTCCAACAGCAGCAAATTCCCCATTTATCTCGAGTTTGGGATGGAAAAGGAAGACGACAACATCTTTGCTGTTTTCCCTCCGACACTTGAGATTAAGGAGGGGGACACCAAAGAAGTGAAGGTCTGGGCAAACCCCTCAGAGAACGGACTTCATGAGAACGCTCTCATTTGTTGCATTGGCGACAACCCTGAACCTGTAGAGTTTCGGATCAGTTGCTACGGGTGTATACCAGAGTTGAAGCTGCGTGGTCCGTGGGAGCAGCCAGCAGCAGCGAGTACCTCCGAAAGAGAGGCATCTGAGGTTGACGAGGCTGGTTCAAACACTGCTCCCGGATCTTCTCGGTCTAGCGTCCCAGGGAGTGCCCCTGTCTCTTCTCGGTCTAATGCGCCGCCTGTGGAGCAACCCCCAACTCCATCCCACTCACCACAGCAACCATTGTTGGACTTCGAGCAGCTTCTACTGAAGCGCCAGGACGAAAAGACATTTTACATCGAGAACATGTCACCCGTGCCAGTGTCCTGGCGTTTGCTTGGTGAGGATTTACCAGCAGATTTTCGGATTTTCCCAGTGGAAGGCACCATCAAGTCTCTGCAGAAGGCGCCGGTGATGGTTGTCTTCTCCGCGACGACTGAGGCAGTTCACCAGTTGCCGCTTCGGATTGAATTCTCCGATGCTGAGAGTGCCCTCCAAGTGAGCGACCGAAATCGACTGCTTGAGCTCACTTTGTGCGGTGAAGCCTACAAAATTGATGTGAGCTCTTTCGATAGTGAAGCAGGTGAAGTGCCTAGCCAAGCGGCTGCTGGGGCTGCGCTGAGCACCGGTGCGCGCCCTGTTGGTGGCGATGGGAGTCTGGATTTCGGTCTGGTTCGAGTTGGAGAAAAACATTCACGCTCGTTCAACATTCGAAACCGGGGCAAGTACAGTGTCAAGTACATCATCGCTATCAGAAGTGCTGCCACACGAGAGTATTTTACTATCGATCCTAGTGAAATGGTGCTGGAGCCAGGGCACTCATCATCCGTCAATGTGACTTTCACGTCCAAGAGCGAAGTAACGCTTCGTGACTGCAAGGACATCAAATGCACCATCATCGAGATGCTGTCGGGAGAAGCTTGTCGGGAGTTTTACGTTTACACGAGTGCTCGATCTGTCTTCAGCAAGTTCCGACTCCAGCCAAATCGAGGGATTAACTTCGGCCCACACAAGTACAGCGATCAAGCACAGTCTAAGCGAATCGAGATACGAAACGATGGTGAGTTCCCATTCAAGTTCCGTGTCCAGGCATCAAGACCAGTGAGTGCGAGCGGGAAGAAAGAGGCCTTGATGATAGAGACGCCTATTTCTCCATCCACACTGAACTTGGGACAGTTCGCAATTACACCGGACTGCGGGACTGTTGATCCTGGTGTTACTATGGGACTGGATGTGGTGTTTCAGCCAAAGGAGTGCGCAGTATACAGCGAGACGCTTAGTATCGAGATATCAGGACGCAATACGGATGATGCAGCGGAGACGGGCATGCTGTTGTATGAACTGGTGGGAGAAAGCTGTTATCCAGGTATCAACACCACAGACTATGAGAGTATTTTCGAGGAGCAAACTGTGGTTCGCTCTCTAGGGGTTGACTCAGCTATGGCATCGTCAACACTTCGCAATGGGGCGTTTCCTGGCAGTATTCAGGCGGTCACCTTTGCGGAGAAGGAGAAAATATTTTCTTTTGGTCCATTAATTGCTGCAGCAAACTGGAAGGGAACTGTGGAGCGCTTTAAAATGTGCAACCCTATGAAGGTGAGCTGCACGGTGCAATTTTCTATTGCGATAAGTGCAAGCAGCTCTGGAGCTTCTGGGGAGGACGAATCAGAGGAGGGGTCGCAAGCGTTTACGGTACAACCGGCAGTGTGGGAAATCCCCCCTCTCGAGCATCGTTTTGTGAGCGTCTACTTCCGCCCTACCACTATTGCGTTATTTCACGCCACCTTCAGGGCGAAAGTTGATGACAGTCCTCCCCAAAGCAATCTGGCTGATAGGCTTCTGGAGTTCGAGATGCGGGGGGAAGGAACGATGCCATGTGTCACAGTTACGGAGCCTACAGGCAGAGACTCAACCGGTGCGTTGGTATTGGATTTCGGTCGGGTTCGAACCTCGAAGGCCAAGGATATGCGCTTGGCGCTGCGCAATGACGGGATTCTCCCAGCGACCGTATTATTTTCCATCCAAACGAACCCCAACTTCCTATTTGCGCTGGGTAATGGTTCAGTGGTAGTGCCTCCAAAAGCCACCGAGACTCTGACCGTGCAGTTCCGACCCCAGAAAGTTCACGAAGAACCCACGACGTCGCAACTCAAGATCACAGTGCAAAACAACCCGTTCGAAGAAACCACTTTCAAACTTTTCGGGACTGGGTACCGGGAAGACCTGGTGTTTGAAGACTTACCACGAGGTCACGATGACGAACTCTACTTTGACGATATCCGCCTCCCTGATCCGAGTTCCACTGATGATACCAAGGACGAATCGGCGCCGCTAAACGACTCGGCTCTTGTGGTTAAAGACACTAAAGTTTTCTCTCTGTGCAATCAATCGTCTGACGTTGTGCGGTTCGAGTGGCCGAAAGCGGACCCCTTTCACTTTTCCCCCGGTATTGGACATCTACGACCAAAAGCACACAAACTGATCAGAGTGACATTTGAGCCAGGGCTGGATGGAGAGAAGGCGATCATTTTTCAAGCACATCGTATCGGGTTGCAGGCCCAGCGAATCTCGTACAAAGGTAGCTCGGCCACTCAAAGCGATGAAAGTGGCTGGGACGAGTCTATTCAGACAATATCGTTTGATGGGCAAGCTGGGGCTGGCAGTGTTTCAAAACAGGCCATAGCGGAACCCGAATACGAAGTCATCGGATCTCCAGCGACGATTGCGCTGAATTGTTTCGCAGCTGCAGACGTGCTTTCTTTCGACTGCGACACGACTTCGATAGCTTTCCGGAAAACGTTCATGCTGCAAGTGTGTACTCACAAAATCACAGTACACAACAAGAGCAAGATCAAGTTGGCATATTCATGGAGGTGGGAACAAGGGCATCCTGGTCAATCCGATGCAGTCGGCTACCCCCAGATTTATGCAGGCGTGGATGAAAACTGCCCGTTTGAAGTGGCTCCAGAGAGCGGCGCCATCGGAGGGGAAGAAACACAAGTCTTCACCATCAAGTTCGCACCAATGGAGGTAGACGAGTACTTCTACTGGCTTTGCTTTGATGTGCCAGACGCGATGGGGGAGAAATCATCAGCACTCAAATTGGACGTTCGTGGAGGTTCCCTACGACCTGCCTGCCATTTCGATGTCGAGAGAAGTGATTACGCTCAGTGGCGAGCACCGAACCTTGTTGGACCCCACGGCGAACTGGGGCCGTTAGATCCCTCCGTGAAAGTTATTGAGATGGAATCTCTAGGTGTTCGCGTTCGCAACACGCGTCGATTTTACGTGGTGAACCCGACGAACGTGTCGTATGAATTCTCGTGGACGCCCCAAGGAGAGATTAACCCGTGCTTTCGATGTGCGACACCTAAAGGCCTCATGCTAGCTGGGAAGCGGTGTGAAATGATTTTCGAATTCACACCACAGCAACTGGAGCTTCAGGAAATGTTCTGGTACTTCAAAATTCCCCACTTCCAAGTCAACCAGCTCTTTCTGTTCGTCGGAACCACCACGGAGCCTCGGGTGGCGCTGGATCGCGGGAGTGTTAATTTCAACACGCTGCTAATCGGAACAAAGACGTCCCAGAGCATCGCATTGGTGAACCAGGAGCATATTCCGTTCAACTTTGTGTTTGACAAGACGTCGCTGGATTTCGCTGGAGAAGTTCCTGCGCTGATCGTTCATCCACTGAGTGGGGTGATCCCGCCCAACAGCCGAACGTCAATTGAAATCGAGTTCATTCCTACAGAAGAAAAGTCCTACAGCTTTAACCTGAACTGTATCATCAAGCGCAAACCCACGCGTCTGTCTCTAAATGTGAAGGGAGAGGGTTATAGTATTCACGATGCCCTAACACTGGCATCCGACGATAATAACGAGAGTCGGTCGTTGTTTCCTGGACCTGGCAACGTGTTGGACTTTGGAGCTGTTCGTGTAAACGAAGAGGCCCAGCGCTCTGTTGTGATTCACAACAGCGGCAAATTCAACTTCGACTTCAACTGGAGTGTGGCCAAGCAACCTGCAGCCTTCACGATTGAACCGATGCAGGGAACGATCAAAAAGAACGACAAAACCACGTGCAGACTCATTTTTGCCCCGACAAAGCAAACGTCTCTGGACGGGGCGCAGGCGACTTGCACTGTGGCGGGGTCTCGCAACTATGTACTGGCGCTACAGGGCAACGCTGTGCCTCCCATGCTGCAGTTTTCATTCACATCTCACGACTTTGGTCCGTGCTTCATCGCAGAAAACGACTCCGCCCCCATGGCCGAGACGACTGCACTCACCGTATTCAATATGGACCCCGAGAGCGGCATTGATCTCGATTGTTTGTTTGAGAAGAAGCCACATCTGCGCGTGGATTGCCCACCAACTGTGCTGGGACCGCGTGAGACGATCAACATCCCAATTGTATTCACCGCACGACAGGAAGTGGCGTACCTTGAGATGGTTCCGTTCACAATCAACGGTTCGTCTACAGTCAACGTAAGTATCCGCGGAGAGGGCGTGTTCCCTAAAGTCGAGCTCGTGAATTCGTCCATGCAGATGGTTGTTCTCGGAAATCTGCAAATTGGGCAGCAGACCTCGCGGACGGCGAAAATCGCAAACCGGTCCAAGCGAAAGACGATAGTGGAATGTGTGGATTCTCCACAACCAGGGGTCCCGTCACTGGAGGCTTTGGGCATCTCGATCTTCCCCCAGCATGAAATCTCTCTCCGAGCAAAGGAGAGTGCCGACATCGAGTTCCGTTTTGCGCCAACGCAGCGTATACCAAGCTTTCAAAAGGATGTTTTTATTCGTGTTGGTGGGAGCACCAAGAAACTGCTTACACTATCGGGATGCTGCCAAGGCATTGAGGTGGGACTGGAGACTGACACTCTTTCGTATGGAGCAGTCTGTCTAGGCAGCCAGCTCGTGAGAAAAGTACGCCTACAAAACCGTGGGGACGTCGCCACTAAGTTTCAGTGGAGTGTCCGTGAGTTTGCCCCCGACTTTCTGGTCTCGCCGGCTGAAGGCGTGGTGGCTCCGAATCAGCACAAGACGATTGAGGTCACCTTCAAGCCCGCAGCAGTGAATCCAGACATCCGCTATGACAGAGTTACGTGCATGATCGACGGAACTGCCCCCGCGACTCTGACACTGGTGGGCGCTTGTGTGCCTCAGGCGACGTCATCGATTCAAGACGTCAATTTTGATTCTCCAGTTCGACAAGAGACTCACAAGGCCATTGCGATCGAGAATGCGACGGCATTCCCTTGGAACCTTTTCCCAGTTGTACAGGGTGACCACTGGTCCTGCCCGGAGAATGTTTTGGTTCCAGCACACGGGAAGGCGAACCTGGATGTGCTGTACTTGCCCTTGACCATGACAAAGCAGAACTCGCAGGAGGAAATTGACTCGCAACGTCCGACAGTTCACAAGGGGTCGATTTTCCTTGCCATTCCCGACGGAAGTGCTCTACTGTACAATGTACTTGGCAAGGCATCAGTGCCATTGCCTGCTCCCGCACTCTCCCTCTACACCGCTGCGAAGAAGACGTTGTCGATATCAGTCCCGATCAAAAACTGGCTGAAAGTTCCGCAAACGTTTGCTGTGGACGTCCAGAAACCTCCAGGACTCGAGTCTGTTGTCGTACAAGGGCCATCATCGATTCTACTGCATGCTGGCGTGACTCGCAACTACAACATGAAGTTCTTCTGCTACACTGAAGGGACTGTGGATCTGTGCGTACGATTCGTGAACCAAGAAAGTGGTGAATATCTCGCACACGACGTTCGGGTGGCTGTGTCGAAGGCTGTCGATGTGGACACGCTGTACTTCGATGCCCCTGTGCGTCAATCAGTGAAGAAAACAATCTCCATTGAGAACCCCTTCGAGCGCCAACGCCAGATTAACTTCGTGGACAAAGTTCACTGGTGGAAGTGCTCGAGTCCATCGATCCGAGTTCGCCAGATAAGCGAAATCAGTGGTCGCTCTGAAGGTTCCTACGAAATTGAGTACCGACCAACGCTGCACTCGGAGACTCCTATCGAGGATCGACTAACGATTAGCTTCGTGGAGCTTGGCGAGTACACGTACAATCTGGTGCTAAGCACCCAATCCGTCGGGCCCGAGCGCATCCTGTACTTCAAAGCTCCTCTGGGCGGGTCTCAAACCCAGACATTTACCTTCACCAGCTACGCCGAGACCCCAACAGAACTCGCGTGCTCCGTCCAGGATCCAACATCGTTTTCCGTGCCGACAAGCTGCAAGGTCGAGGGATCACCTGCCTGGGAAGGGAACCAAGAGTCGATCCTGATCAAGTTCGAGCCTGAAGCTATCGGCGACTTCCGAGATACACTTACACTCTCTTCAGACGCTGTTGGCGAGTACAAGTGCACACTGCAAGGGCTGTCGGTTCCGCCGCTGCCTCAAGGTCCTTACGTGTTCTCGACGTCGAAAGACATTGAGTTCAAGAACGTCTTCTCAACGCCCCAGGACTTCGAGGTCATGGTCGACAACCCTCGCTTCGTGGTGTCCACGACCTCGTTGTCCATCCCTGCGAAATCGACTCGAGCTATCACGGTGAAGATCGACCGCCCGCCTTCCTCTGCGAGAGGTGAAAAGCTGATGCAAAGTGGTGCTAGTGAGACTGGCAAACTGTTTGTGTCATGTCCGCAGTTGAAAGAGCTTCCTCCGTGGGTCTACTACCTGGAGGCGACTGCAACATGAGCAAATGCATGTACAGTACTCAGTAAGTAAAGTCGCTATCCCATTCATCACTTGATAAAGAATAGCTGCGATTCTTCTCTCTGAACGATCAATTGGGACGCTAGAAGATGCTCGAGACCAGTCTCGATCCACTGCAGCGAAATGCATTTGAATCGCTCCTGGGCGAGCACAGCGTCTGCGATTTCTGCAATAGAACGACCAGACGAGTCTACAGAAGACTGTTAGTGAGTGAGTGATCAGGTGACGTTGTTCTCGGTAGCGCACCTTGTAAAAGCTGCAGAAGCGCAGGCTTCAGAACTGCCTCAAAGCTCAGCAAAGTGTGGCGATCAGCCTCATCGTCTTCCAGGAACAGGAGCCCCACTCGACGAAGCTTTCGAAAGGCGAACTGCAGTGCTCGAACCCGCTGGTTTCTCGTGCTTGGAGCTCCGTCCTGACCCTTTGTCTGTCGTGATGAACAGGGAAAAGCAGCAGTCAGGAAGGGGTCAATCAGTGCCATCCACAAGTACTTACAGCCGCGTCACGCTCCGCTGCAGCAATTTGGTCCCCGAAAGTCACGTCGACAACTTCCACAGCCCCGCTCGCCTTTTGTCGGACCAGTAGGGACTCCAGTGTCCCCAGCAGGACGTCGTCGTGCGGGTGACGGTCACTTCGGCCTAGAAACTGCTGCGTGCTGCTGGGACTCAGCGTCAGACTGAAAAAGGCTTCGGCAGCGAGGTCCTCCCACTGCGCCTTCCGTCCCTCCATCGTCCTCTCCTCGACCGGGGCCTCCCCTGCACTGCAGTAGTAACTCTGCGACAGCTCCACCACTTGGCTCCAATGCAGCAGCTCCTCGTTCGGGTCCTCGATCTTGGACATGCGGAGGACTCGCAGCTCTCGGGACCTGCAGCACAGCGGTCAGTGGTGAGTTCTCTGTTCTCTACTGGTAGTCGACTGCTAAACTCACGGCTCGACGGCGTCCCAGTTCCTGTCCACGTTGAGTTTGCCCTCCACGTGCACGAGGTCTCCCAGAGCCGCTTGGGCCGAGACGCCCTCCCCCCACACGACCGCCTTGACCAGTGCAGTGCCGTCGTCCACCAGCAGCTCCACTGCCACAAGACGCTGTCAGTCACAAGTAACTAAGTTCCTGAGCACATGGTTGACGGCTCATTACCGCGATCGGCGCGCTCCACGACGGACACGACGACTCCGCTGCACTGCGCCTTGGTCAGCAGCCGCGCGCGCCAGAGCCCAGCGGCCTTCCACCGCCACGCGTGACTCGCGGGCAGCCCCTCGAACTCGCCCAAGTCGCGCGCCACCTGCAGCCCAAAGAGCTTCACGAAGCTCTGGCGAGGCGATGGGCGAACGTCAGCACGCAGCTACCTACCCATCTATCCATACGTGGCAAGGGCTCGTACCCACGTGAGCGGGTCCTTCCCCAGCTCCCGCATCGCCCACAGCCAACGGTCAAATTACAGTGTGTACAGTAGACGGGGGATTCTTATAGTTGAAGTGCGTCGACGCTGTGTGGTCAAGTACTTACGAAGTAAAACGATCAGTTTGTGTTTCGACACCAGTACGAGACTTTCGAGGGTAAGGACAGCAGGCATCTTCTCGTCGCTGGTTGATACCATGGGCCAGCAGAGTGGACCCCAAGCAATTCTGCATTCGCTCGCAGTGTTTGATCAAGTTCTCTATTGGCTCATGTAGCTCGTAAGGGCGCCTGCAAAATCAACTTGGCCGTCATTTTCCATGCAGAAGAGATGCTGCTGGAGAGAGTCCGGCAGCGCTGTCACTTTCAAGAAAAACTCGTTCAGCTTCTTCTGGAGCTCTTCCTTTTCCTGAGCAAGCAGTTGCATAACGACGTTCAATAGCTGTGAGAGAGACTCGATCGCCATTTCAACAGACATGACAGAGACTCACCTCGTTCGTCTTCCGCAATTGCTGCGTCAGGTCCTGCAACTCGCCCTCAACACGGAACGTCTTCTCGCCCAGCTCCAACTGAAGCTCCGCAATCTTCTCGTTGAGCGTCTTCTCCTTCTCCTCGGCATTTTTTATTGTAAACGCCAGTGTGTCGACCAACTCGGTGCGATTCGCCATCTCCCGCCGTACAGCGAGCTCCAGCTCGTCCACCTTTGCCGTAAGTACCGCTTTCTGGTTCGTTGCGTCCTGCTGCGAGTGCTCGAGGACAATCGCCTTCTCTTGCAACTCGACATTCTGCTGCTTCAGGTCGCTCAGCTCATCTCGCAATCGTTTGGCCTCGCTCCCATCGATTTTCACTCGGGCAGCTTTCGCTTCGTGCATTTTCTGCATCGTCTCTAGGTCACGAGCCATTCCAGCGCGTAGTTGCGTCTCTTCCTGCTTAAAGTGCTCGACAAGAGCCTCCTTCTTGTCCGCGAAGTCCTTCTCGAGTTGCTGTCGCAGCTCTTCCAAGCGAGACTCGCTCAACTGCTGCGTCACGACGTTTTCGAGCTGTTGAAAGGCCTGAATCGCCTCGTTCTGGTAGAAGTCACGGAGCACAGCAGCCTTCTCGGGACCACGCGCTTTCTCATTGAACTGCTTGTCAAACTCTTGAATCGCCGCCAACATGGCAGCGAATGAACTGCCGTCGCGCGTGTGAGTCGCGCGCGCAAACAGCTCCGTCCACAATGTCAGCCGCAGCGCCTCGCAGTACTCCCGCGACTTGTGCGTTAACACGCCCAACTCGGTCTCGTAGTGTGCGCGGATATCCGCCTTTAGCTGGTTGCGAACGGTGCGGTGACGCGACGACTTGTACTTGCTCGCCGAGTGGTAGACGTCCATGCTGAGGCGCCAAATCTCCTCGTGCAGCTGCTTGAGCGCGTCCAGTTCCATGGGCGGGTGCTCGAGCACCGACGGGTGCACGCAGTCCACGTACGTGTTGAGCGCGTCTTCCGCCAGCAGTCGGCACTTGTCCTCCACGAAGTCGTCCCACGCCGTGCCAAAGTCCAGCGGGTCTTGGGCAAGCACCTGCTGCGAGAGCTTGCGCAGCAGCGCGCTGAGCATGTCCCCCGTCATCTCCAGTCCGAACAGCCTCTTGACACTGGCGTGCGCCCCACAGAAGTCCCCAAAGCTCATGGCCGCGATGCTGCGCGGGTACAAGAGTCCGACTCGCTTGAACTTGATGAGGCTCTCGAGCGCTTCGACGCGCGCGTCCGCCCGCTGCGTCTCGGCGTCCGCCAGTTTGTCCGCCAGCGAGCGACTGGGAGACCAGTCGACGCTCAGCATCTTGGGCAGCAGCTCGAACACTTCCATGGACGCGAAGTCCCTCGCCAGCGTCTGGAAGAGCGACTGGAATTGGGGCAGGAAGGGCGCGAGGCACCGCGTGGCCCCGATCTCGTCGTAGCACGACACAACCAGCGACGACAGCGCGCACAGCGCCCCGCTGAGCTGCTGCAGGCCGGAGGGCGCCTCGCTCTCCGACGCGTTGAGGTCCAGCACCAGCACGTGGAAGTCCTCCTCGGCGTACGCGACGCTGGCCAGCAGCACGAGGGCGGCACTGTCACTGTCGGTGGAGGGTGGGGCCTCCTCCTGGCCCAGTAGTTTGGCCACCAGCTCGCGCCTCGCTGCGCGCGTGGACGGAGGACCCAGCAGCGTGACGACGGCCAGACGCTCCTCACTCAGCTCCTGCTCCAGCAGCCGCGCGCCGTCGGGCGTCAGCGCGCCGGACGCATCCGCCAGCACAAGTCCGCGCCAAGTGGCGTCCATGTCGATAATACTCAAAGAAGTGCAGTCGACTAAAATTGTAATACGGTTTGTTTTGCGGGTCACTTCAACTTGACTTTATGAGCATTACTTGACATGCCTCTGTGTGCACCTCTTAAAGACCGCCTCGAACATGTCGGTGGAATGCTGCTCCTGCATCTTGTAGTAGATCTGGACGAGCACGTGGGCGTCCAGCGCTGCGTATTGCAGCTGGGCTGGCGTGAGTGGGCGGCGCTCCCAGTCCGACATGCGCGCTCGCTTGTCCAGAGGCAGCCCCAAGTACGTCTCTGCGATCGCTGTCAGCCCTAGGCGAGAAGACTTTGCGGCCTCGTGATGCTCGCCAGTCTTGCTGCGCTTGTTCTTCCGCTTCCTCGACTTCGAGTCGGATCCGCAGGCCTCGCTGTTCGCTACAGAGCTGTCTGCACTGCCGTTGGTGTCGCCACCCTCGTCATTGCTTGTCTTGACCTTGCTCTTTGAATCAACAGCGGCGCTTTTAGGGACAGGAAGCTTTCTCGAGACGGCTTGCAGGTCCACCAGCATCGACATGACGTACTCCGTGGCATACACCCCCGAGAGGAAGGGGCGCAACGCCTTCACGTCGCCTCTAGTGTCGAAGCCCAACTTGATCACCGAGTCCGACTGGAAGAGAGGAGCCAAGATGTGTCCGTGGTCGTAAAGCGCCAGCACATCCACCACAAACGCCTTCTCCCGAGAGGCTAACTGCACGAGTGCGCATTTCGCCGGAGCATCCTCCGAGTTCGTCGAAATGTGCACTGCCTTCCACTCCGAGTCAAACCCAATAGCCGGTTGTGTCACGAGGTGGTCGACACACGTCTGCAATGCCTCGGGCGTATCTACAAACACAATGTTGGCTTCACCGATGGCGTCAACTAGCGATAGGCACGTGTCCAGAGGAGCCATATCGTCGTTATCCTTGAAACTCTTGCCCTTCTCCGCACTGGTGTCGACCTCCAGAAACTGCTCCGCCAGTCCTGCTCGGAAAATGAACTGCTTGGTCGCGGGGTCTGTCGGGCCAGCGTGTCGGATGATCATTTTGCACGCGTAGAGCTTGAGATCCTCAGAGCTCTCGACGAACTGCAGAGCTTGTTCGTATTCTTTCGAGTAGACGAGGAACCGCAGCGTGGCTTTCTGCCGTCTACTCACAATGACCAACAAAAAGTTAATAAACGACCAAGTCCCCCCTCCCCATTGCTGCGTACCGCTCGAAGTAGACTGGGAAGTTGCTGGCCTTCAACTTGAAGAGCGACAGTCGCTTCTTGATGATTTTGTCCTGCACGTTGCGGTCGATGAGCATCTGCACGAACAGCTGCTGCTTGTCTCGCTGGCCCTTGACGAACTGGTCGCCCGTGCGGAAGTCCGTCTGCTTGATGGCGGCCTCCAGCACGTCCTGCGTCGGCAGCAGGTGCTTCATCTTGAGGCACTCCATGAAGTGGGCGGCCAGCCCCGCGCGGGTCTCCAGCAGCAGCGCGCAGAAGTGCGCGAGCGTCTGCTCGTCCACTTTGTAGGCCAGCGCGAAGTCGGCCACGAACGGCATCCGCGAGCGCTTGAAGGCCGGCAGCATGGAGCCGGCCAGGAGGCTGTCGGCTGAGGAGATCTGCGGGTCAGCACGGCCCTTGAGGCAGCCCAAAGCCACCTCGATCCACTGCGCCGCGTACGTCAACTGCTTGTCCGGCAGCTGGCCGTAGAGCTCCACGCACTGCAGGAAGGCGGAGGGCGCGTGGGTCACAGACGCGAAGGCCAGCGCCAGCTCCACCTGCAGCTTGCCCGAGTCCCAGGCGCGCATGGCCTCCATCGCGTCCTGCAGTCGCTGCTGCTCGAACAGCTGCGCCAGCGTCTCCTCCTTCTCCTCCTGCTCCTGCTCCACCGCAGCGCCGTCTTGCTCCATGGTCATGATCACTAAAAGTGGTACTGGGGGTTGATGGGGTATACTGAAGGGGAAATTGCTAATCGGTACCAACTCCGTGTGGGAATTTGCTAATCAGTACCATTGATGCTCTACAAGTGTTTATCAGTTATGTAGCACTTTTGTGTGTGCACGGTTGCACAGCACTACTAGCATTGACGCATTCGGTTGAAGATATGGTGGCGCCATATTATCGCTATGCCTGTTCACATTCCGTGTTCCAGAACTCACTTACCCCTGGTCACATCAATTCGGCATTGCGAGACGAATTAACACTATACTAATACCACCGCCGAGTTACAGATCCGCTGGCAGGCCTCGCAAACAGAGTCGACTTCGTAGCCGCGGTGAGATTGACCCTGATGCTTCCTATTGTATGCTCTAGGTGCGTGTGTAGAGTTCACAACATCCTAATCTGTGCGCGTCGGTAAGCACTTCGCGAAGAAGGAGCTAATGCCCACCAGGCAATCAATCGCTAACATACACCCAAAGTACAGACTCATTACATTGCATGCATTAAACTCTGCAGGTGTAAAAACCCACATAACGATTTCTATACCGTCGTCTTGATTTATAATCGTTGCTTAGCCGCTAACACGTCGCAGTCAACACGAAATAGTGTAGCTGTCCGTGTACAAGCGTGGCGATCTCAGTTCGCCATGCATGTGTGGTCATCAGTCAAAAAGTGCTACATAACTGATAAACACTTGTAGAGCATCAATGGTACTGATTAGCAAATTCCCACACGGAGTTGGTACCGATTAGCAATTTCCCCTATACTGAACGCAAGTGAATTCGTTTGCAGAGGGCCACTTTTCAATTTTCGATTTGGGTCAATGGAGCGCCATCGCCGCCGCTCTCGCTCTCGGTCTCCGCCGTCTGGAGGTCGCCGCAGTCGCTGGCAGGAGAAGTCCAGGTCCAGATCCAGGTCGTCACCTCGACGCGGCAGACGCGAGGACCGGGAGAAGCCCCGGGGCCAGCGCAACGAGGACAAGAAGACGCGCGACTTCTCCCACCTGGTCCAGTGCGTCCACGGCTGCGAAACTAACGGGAGCTACGCGTGTTTCTCTCTGTGCTAATGGGTGGATTTCCTGTGTGTGTTGGCTGCTTTGTGGCTGCAGGTGGGGCAAGCAGGAGGATGAAGAGAAGGAGGAAGAGGAGCCTGTGGAGGTGGAGAAGCCCAACTTTGGCCTCACGGGGGCGCTGGCCAAGGACCAGACCAGGGGCAACATGCAGAACGGAGTTGTCATGAAGTTTTCGGAGCCGCCTGAAGCCCGTCAACCGACCAAGCGCTACCGTTTTTACGTGTTCAAGGACGACAAGAACATCGGTGAGGCGGCTGAGTGGCTGAATACGGGGAGTGGAGGCTTGCATTGACTGACTGGTTGCGTCTGTCTGTGGCTTGATGCAGCGACGCTCCACGTGCATCGCAAGAGCGCGTTCCTCATCGGCCGCGACAAGGCAGTGGCCGACATCCTGACGGAGCACCCGTCGTGCTCGAAGCAGCACGCCGTACTGCAGTACCGAATGTACCAGAAGGAGACGGAGGACGGCCTCGGCTTCACGCAGGAGGTGCGGCCGTACATCATGGACCTCGACAGCACCAACTCGACGTTCCTCAACGGCCGCAAGATCGACGGCTCGCGCTACATTGAACTGCGGGAAAAGGACGTGCTAAAGTTCGGCGAAAGCACGCGCGAGTACGTTCTGATGAATGCAACCTAGACCAGTAGCATGTCAATGCTAGCTCACGTACTCAAATGAACACAAGACTCAACAGCAGCAAAATGGTAGGAACAGCGCGCAATGCGTCGGTTGGGGGTTGCATTTCAGCAGTTATCTGTGCACTGGACTAGCGCACCAAAAAGTCTGCAGTCCGCAGAATTGAGGCATTGGCCCCAGCACCACAGAGCGGTGCAGACCGTCTGCTGGCAATCAGTCGAGGCGCTTAAATTAGGAGTTGCTCGATCTGCTCGCGCATGCTCTGGATCTGCGGGCCCAGCTGCGAGGCGTCGTTGGACGTGATCGAGGCGGAGATCACGGGGCGCGACACGCCGCAAGCGCGGCCCAGGGCGACCTTGGAGGGCACGAACACGTATGGTACATTCTTGTCTTCGCACAGCAGCGGCAGGTGCAGCAGGATCTCCAGGGGCTCCGTGTCGGCGGCCATGATGATGAACTCGGAGATGCCGCGGTTCAGCGTCTTGGTGGCCTCGTTGGCGCCCTTCTTGATCTGCTTGTAGTTGGTGGCCTGCTGCACCAGGTCCAGGATGGACACAGTCAGCTTGGCGTCCGCGAGCGGGTAGGCCTTGGGGTTCACGGCGGCGTCAGACATTTTTGCTTCGAAGGTAACTTGCTCACGACCGATGGATCACTGCACTGTTGGGGAATGGTGCAGCGACATGCCCGCGAACCGACATGGACTCGACACTTTGCCACCAGCCAAAAAGGCTCGGGGTCGCGCACCAGTCATTGGTTATCAGATGGAGTAATTACGATAGCGGCTCGTAAAAACATATTTCTGAAGCGCGATAGAAATGGCTTCAATTAACGTTAGAAACCACAATGTGGCATTGCCGTTCCACGAATGACGTCTAAGCTTCAGACCGCAATGTTTCTCACATTGCACTACAGGCACAGCGAGTGTGGTGGTGCTGTGAAGCACAATTGATTACAGGTGTAGCTGTCAAAAAAGTTTGAATCCAATGCCAATATTCCGCAAAGTGTAGGAGTACATGTAATGTGATGTGACGTCGCTGCCTATTGCAAAAGTAAAATCAATACGTAGAAGAACCGCACTACCATAGTATGTCTCTACATGTATAGCGTAGTGTGCAGCCATCACGGTGGTTGAGCCGGAAGCTGGAAGGTTGTTGGGATATCATGATGAGACTCACCGGATCGATCATGCGAATGAGCACATGTATCTCAATAACTTCAGTACCGGTACATGTAGACAACTCAACGGGGCAGCTCCATCGTTGTTTACAATTATCTTGGTTGTGCTTTGCGCAATCGAAATAGGTGCATCGGGCTGCAGTTCCATTTAGATTGGATTGTATAACCTCCGCAGAACTGCAGCGTGCAGCGCGTACGATGGTACGGGTTAACTTAAATTAACATTCGCAGAAATGGATTGTACATGTATACATATCGATTTCGTTGTGCTGTAGCACGAACACTCGCATCTTTTTAAGAAACCGCGAACGTTCTCCTCCCGGGCGTTGTGTTGTGACTCACGTGAGCGCCGACTTCAACCGCACAACAGCTTGCTTGTTGCTCCACCCAAACTGTCGTGTGACGACGATGTCCCTTCGTTAGAAATGTTTCTATACTCCCCTTTTCTCGATTACTCTCGTCTTATTTTGATTTTTGTATTTGGATCGTTCGTGCGGTCATGGAGCAGCGCGCGTTCCTGCAGTTGGCGGTCCTGGCGTCGCTGGCCACCATCAGCGCGTTCGTGGCCTTCGGGGTCTTCCGCAAGCGCCAGCACAAGCAGATCGAGGATGTGAAGCAGCCGCAGGTGGCAGTAGCAGCCGCCCCCAAGACGCAGCCGAAGCAGCAGGAGCAGAAGGTGACGGAGACCCCCGCCCCCAAGCCCGCGCCCGCTCCTCCGGCCAACGTCGGGGAGCAGGAGGCCACGCTGGCCACCAAGAAGTACAAGGCCGGGGACTTCGACGGGGCCGTGGAGCTCTACTCCGTCGCCATCTCCAAGTGCGAGCAGCAGCAGCCGCTGGACGCCCGCAACCTCAAAGTCATGTACTCGAACCGCGCCGCGGCCTACGAGAAGCTGCAGGACTTCGAGAGCGTCATCTCCGACTGCTCCAAGGCCCTGCAGCTGGACAAGAGGCACCCCAAGTCCTACCTGCGCCGCGCGAAGGCCAGAGCCAACACGGGAGACCTGCGCGGGTCGCTGGTGGACTACGTGTGTCTGCTGGTCATCTCGGAGGAGAAGCAGGAGCAGGTGGACGAGAGTCTGGCCCAGGAGATCAGCCGCATCCACAGCGACATCACCGTGAAGGAGATCGAGGACGCGCAGCAGAACAAGCAGAACCCCAAGCGCTACCTGCCCGACCAGTTCTTCGTCACGTCGTACTACTCGTCGTTCCACCCGAGCGACGGCGAGAACGACATCGTAGTGCAGAAGACGTCGGAGCAGTACACGACGGAGCTGGAGGCTCTCGAGGCTGGAGATGACACGCGGCAGCAGCGCGGTCTGCTGCTGACCAAGCGTGGACTGGCGCTGAAGAAGGAGAAGGAGTACGACATGGCGGCGAAGGACCTGGAGGCTGCCTGCAAGCTCGTGAAGCCCGACGAGGAGGCGTACTACACGGCCCAGATTGAGAACGGAACGTACCACCACCTGCGCGGCGAGTTTGAGCTCGCTCGCAAGTCGTTCGAGGAGGCTCTTGCTGCCAAGCCGCACTCGATCTTCGCCAAGATCCGCATGGGTGGCCTGTGCTTCGACCAGAAGGACCTGAAGAAGGCGCTGGAGTGGTTCGACAAGGCTCTCGCCGAGAAGTCGGAGTGCTCCACCGCGTACTTCCACCGCGGCCAGCTCCACTCGATTGACGTGTCTCCGGACGGAACTAGCAACGAGTCGTCGATGGCTGCGGCGCTCAGCGACCTCGAGAGGTGCATCACCATTGCGCCGGACTTTGCCATGGCCTACATTCAGCTTGGTGTGACCCACGCGCGCAACGGCAACTTCCAGGGCGCCGTGGAGTACCTCACGTCGGCAGCTCGCATCACGCCGGACGTACCGGAGATCTACAACTACCTCGGCGAGACGTACATGCAGATGCTGCAGTCCCCCGGCAGCACGGTGGACCTGAAGACCGTGGAGGAGATGTTCGAGAAGGCGATCGAGCTGGACCCGTCGTACCCGATGGCCTACATCAACCAGGGCAACCTGCTGGTGCAGAAGGGCACGGAGTACGGCCACCAGGCGCTGGCGCTGTTCGAGAAGGCCGTGGAGATGTGTCCGCGCTCCAAGTTCGCGTACTGCCACCTGGCGCAGGTGTACATGGCGATGCAGGAATACTCGCGCGCCATCGAGCAGATCGACAAGGCTGTGGCCTTCGCCTTCAGCAAGGACGAGCTCAACGAGCTGTTCGCCATCCGCGTGACGGCTGAGACGCACCAGCAGGCCTCAGTGCTGCTCCACTAGCTGGAAGACGACCCCTAGTGGAAGACAAATAGCAAATGCCCATGTAGACCAAGCAATCTGAGTTCTTGCCTCTTCGCATGCTGCCGTCCCACACATATCAGATTATCAGCTTAAACGGGCGGCCACGATCACGAACACTCTCCGTAATGTCATAATCACTAATAATCCAGTTACAACGTCTGTCGCTTATCCATACAAACGTTGTGTTACAACGCAATATTTTATCCTTAAGCATTGGATATGTATCTACGTATTGTTCACGGCTAGCATGATATAGAGGGCGTGCCGGTGCCTTGGCCGATAAACACGTCATTCGATCTTCGCGTTCCAAGCACCAAAGCGTCCCCCTCCACCCCTTCCTCATGACCCTCTCCGTGGCCACCGCGCGCGCCGAGCTCAAGCAGCGCGTCCCCTCCGCCGCCGCGGGCGTGGGCGTCGTGACCATCTGCGGCGGCGGCAACGGCGCGCACGTGGCGGCCGCGTACCTGGCGTCCAACGGCGTGCGCGTGCAGGTGCTGACGCGCCAGCCGGAGCGCTGGGCGCAGACGCTGGAGCTGAGCACGGCCGGCAGCAGCTGGGAGGCCAAGGGCGTCATGACGGGCCGCCTGAGCCTCGTGTCCAAGCACGCCAAGCACGTGATCCCGCAGTCCGACGTGGTGATCGTGGCGGCCCCGGCCAACGCGCACCCGGCCATCCTGGAGCACGTGGCGCCCTACCTCAAGAAGGGGGTCAAGCTGGGCGCGCTCTTCGCCCAAGGAGGCTTCGACTGGGCCGCCAAGAAGGCGCTCGGAGAGGAGGCGCTGGCCAGCGTGGACCTGGTACGCGGATAGTGCAGCTGCACTGTGAAGGAGACTGTGGGGCTGTGGACTGACCTCTGGCTGTTGTTGTTGGTGTTGCTGTGCAGCTCTTCGGTCTGCAGAACATCCCGTGGATCTGCAAGGCCACGGAATACGGGTGAGCTGGAGCTGCTTGTTGCGGGGGGGGTTGTTGCTCGTGTGTACTGACTGCTGCTGGACGTTTGGACAGCCACAAGTGCCGCATCATCGGCCCCAAGCAGTGTCTCTACGTGGCGTGCTACCCGGTGGAGCGCAAGGAGGAGGCGGCGTCGCTCATGCAGACGCTGTTCGACATCCCGTGCAAGACGGTGGCCAACTTCCTGAACCTGACGCTCACGCCGTCCAACCAGATCATCCACCCGGCGCGCTACTACGCCATCTTCCGCGACTGGGACGGCAAGCGCACCTACACTTTCGAGGAGCTCAAGAAGCGCGAGGCTCTCACGCTGTGTACGTGCAGCAGAAGAGGGTTTATTCCTGCTGCTGCTGCTGGTTGTTAACGCTCTTGCCTTCCGTGCTACAGACGCCGACTTTGACGAGTTCTCCGCGGAGCAGCTGACGATGCTGGACAACGAGCTGCAGCAGGTCAAGTACGCGCTGCTGCAGCGGTTCCCCGCCCTGGACCTGTCGGACGTGCTGCCCATGGGCGACCGCGTGGTGAAGCACTACGGCAAGGACGTGTCCGACCGCTCGTCGCTGCTGCAGATCTTCCGCACGAACCTGGGCTACGCGGGCTGCGCGACGCCGCTGACGGAGGTGTCCAAGGGCCAGTTCCAGCCGGCGCTCAAGTCGCGACTGTTCTGGGAGGACATCCCGTACGGCTTGTGCATCCTCAAGAACATGGCCGAGATGCTGGGCAACTTCCCGACGCCCCGCATCGACTTCATGATCCGCTGGCACCAGCAGTACATGGGCGTGGAGTTCCTGAACCCCGACGGCCAGCTCAACGCCCGCGAGCTGTGGCGTACGGGCGCGCCCAACAAGTACGGCATCCACAGCCTCGACGAGCTGGTCTCGACGTCGCTGCCTAAGGAAATGCGCGACTACCGCCACCCGCGCTCCCGCATTTGAGCCAGCCGCGCGCTCTGTAGATAACAGCGAGTTGGGGGAGATGCGAGATGCAGAGTGTATTTGGTGAGGCAGGTGAGAGCCTGCAGCGCCTGCAATACGATTCGTGTGTGCCTAGAGTCCGAGCTAGTCTTGCTGCCGTGTCGTCCAAGCTGCCACTGACCATGTGACAGGGTTTTGTCTTGTTGTTCTACGCTCCGCAGCAGCTCTGGAACGCCGGGACGTACTGCTGGATCATCAAGTGCGCGTCGTCCCTGCCGTAGGCCTCCATGGTCTCCAGTGCTTCAGCCACGAGCTCCTTCGTAGCGCTGTCTCCCGTGCCGAGGTGTTTGTCCTGCAGGATGTTGCACAGCGGCAGCAGCGAGCGGTAGTAGTCCGCCAGGGCCGAGCCGACGCCTTCACACACCGCCAACTGCTGCAGCACCAGCAGAACGCGGTGCACGACGGCCTTCTCGCGCGTGCTCAGCGCGCTCTTGAGCTGCTGCACCACTTGGGGCAGCGCCTTCAGCACGCGCGTGTCGCGCCGGCCGCTCTCCAGCAGCCCCAAGGCGGCGTCGAAGGCGAACGACGGGTACGGCTCGAGCTTCTCCTGCAGGCCGCTGAGGCAGATGGGCAGAAAGTGCGCGAAGTCGAGCTGCTCCAGGCTCGCCGTCCACGTCACGCGGCGCACTCCGTGGCGCGTCTCGATGAGCAGCGGCAGCTCCTCCGTCTCCAGAAACTGCCGGAACTCGCTGAGCTTGGGCTTCTTGGACCTCCCGCCGGACGTGTTGGGGCGCGAGGACCCCGCGCTCGAAGGGGGTCGTCCGGCGTCGTTGGAGTCCAGGGACAGGACTTGGCTCTCCAACGCGCGCCCTCGAGATGCCATCGCGTGGAGCTGTCGGTGGCGAATGCGACGCTTGGTTAAGTCGCGTCTATTTGGCCGAGTGCCAAGAAGAGCAGTCGTGTTCAAACGTGTCGAGCGTGACTTGGTGGACGAATTAACCAGCGGTCGGGCCACAAGCACCACTTTCGAAACAGCTCGTGGGTACTTCATGAGCGCACACGTCCGCTACAGGTTGAGCTTCGAGCTACACCATACTAAGTTTCGGCGTGGGTGCTCAGGAGTATTAGCGCTCACAGCTTCCAGATTGGAGTTTTCGATGTCGCTGCTGCTGCAGTGCGTCGTTGTTTTGCCTGCGCACGTTGTCGGACAAAACCTGGGTTGCGCTCAAAATCAAGCAGGCGAGACGTGACATTGTGAGGGTTGATTCCTGACGTTGTAGTGTGGATCGGCCGGAATGTGTGTGGAGTGTTGCAAGGCAGAACAACGGGATGGAGGCGATTGTGATCGTCCACGGTGGGCTGGTCGGGCAGCAGGATCTGCTCTAGCTCTTTGTCGGCGGAATTTGAGTCTTGGCATTCTTCTTCAACAGTGACGGAAGGTTGTTCGAGCTCGCTGATGACTGCCTCCTGTTCGTCGTCGAAGCTGTATTGACTGGAGGTGTTGCAGGGAGATGCATGGCTAGCAGCACCGGCATCAGCATCTGAAGCACTGGCAGACATGATGGTGTAGCTTGCGTAGGCACTTGCTGCTGCGAGGCCAGCTACAACTGCGTGGGGGTTCTCGAACTCCGCAAACCTTACCGAATCGATGACTTGGATCGACCAGCGAGGGTCGATCGACTCCACGACTGCCGCCGCTGAATCATGGGGATTCGGGAAGGCAGCGAAGCGGACTGCATCGATCGCTTCCATGGAAGTCGACGCGATGGTCGACGATGCCCCGTTGAACCGGATCAGAGCGCAGACTCTTGGCCTGCTGATCGCTTCGGGAGCACGTGTCGCAGTGTGGACGGCGACGGGGGACTCGGACATGGCAACGAGGCGTCTTACGGACAAGCCATGATTGAATGAGGACTGAGTTCGTGGAGCTGTAAGCTTTCAAACCCCGTCGTCGAGAACCATCAATCAATACTCGAATACTTGTACGAATGAGGTGAATACATTTTGTTGTTCTTCAGCATAAAATACTTTGTCTACAATGAACTGTAGAGTCTACACGCACATGTGCAGCTACTGCACCGAGTCAACAACACTGTGGGCCGCACTTGTGTGCAGTTCCTGCTCGCAGCGACTTGGATACGCATCTTCGTGGCTTCCGCTACTGTCCGTATGGCCGACGCCTTGGGCTTCACGAGCTTGTTTCTGCTCTTGCTTGAGGTCCTTCAGCTGTTGTTTTATGTCCTTTTGTTGCTGTTTGAACAGTGCCGATATGTTGTGGAATGCAACCTGGCGCAACGCAGTCACCTGCTTGGTGGCTTGCCGCTTGTTGCTGCAGTTCACCTGGAGTTAAGACGAGGTCATGTTAGCAGAGGTGATACTTCTCTTAGTCACTCTACAAGAAGGTGACGCACCGTTGGGATGATGGCAAGGGGGTTCACAACTTGGACAAAATCGCAGAGCTCAGCAAAACTCGAGTGCTCGCTGTACGGGATGCCATAAACCTGAATTTTGCCTGATGGGTCCGTACAGCAAGTGGAAATTGACCGCGGGTTCTTGCTGCTGAAGGTCCATCCTGTGGGGCGAAACGCTACGATGCGCCGAAATCGAAGCCGGTGCTTCGCCAGCAGAACGGATAAGTTGTCCATTTGAAGATCCTGCATCCGAACGACATGTAGACTGTTTTCATCGACACAGTACAGCATAACATCAGCGCGTTAGCTACCACCAAAACGTGGATAGGCAAAATAATACTACGCATTTCGTACTTGGTTGCTCCGGGTTCTGTCGTCAAGAGCTGCATATCTTGAGTGGGCCAACCGAAGGTTTCAATGATTTTCCGTTTCGCCTTGGACACGCACACTTTCTTCTCGAACTTGCGCGCGATTTCCATGAACAGCCGTTCTTTACCAATCGTGTACGACCCAAAGAGGTAGAGGACTTTCTCCTGCTTGAAATGCTTGTCCATGAGCTCGAGGGCATGATTGATCGCAACTTGCTGCGTTGGGAACGTGTACTTGGGGTCGCAGTAGGTGGTATCCAAATACACCCCATCCAGACGATTAATGCCGACGATCTTACCGTTGTGGTCAATCGTTTCGTCTCCAGTCGGAATGTGGGGTTGAAGCGCATGGTAGTCCAGCATTTTCCTGTGGAACCGGAAATCACCAGTATGAAGATATGTTTTTCCATCCTTCAGGCGGAAGAGGATGATTGCTGCGCCAGGGCAATGGTTGGCGTCCATAAAGGTCACTTGCACGTCTCCGACGAGCACAGGCGTGTTCATCCCCACCGGGTGCACGAATTTACTCTGAACTCCGAGCTCTTGGACGACGAGCTTGGCCGTGATTTCATTGCAGTAGATGATGCCGCAGTCAAAACTCTGTCAAGGAATAACACACAGCAACGTCAGCATACAAACAGTATCGACGATGACCGTGAGTGAACTCACCCTGGCGAGCCCTCCATAGTGATCCGCGTGGAAGTGAGTCAGGAAATAGATGCTCGAGTTCTCCTTGCAAGCGTATTGGAACCCGTCCACAATGAATGGAGGGTTCGTCCCTCGAATGCACTTGAACTCGGGGTACAAAAGACGTCGTCGTTGAACGGCCTTGCGCGTGAACTTGAAGGGCACAGGCCGCTTCCTCGCGTTGAGCACAGCCGCCGTCTTGGAGCCGCGCATCAGCACATCGAAGACGTTTGATCGCTCTGCACCCCACACGGTCAGTCCAGAGTCCAAACAAGCACCAGAGCCCACAACTAGAACAGATCCTACCCATTGCAGCAGCCGGCGCCGACGTTTTCCCTGACGACGACTGCATCATGATGGCGAACGCATCCGGCGCATTTGTCTCCTCCTTCTCCTTCTTCTCCAGCCTCGCAGCGATCGTCTCCGCCTGCTCCACCTCCGACATGTCCCCAGGCCGCACGCCGAACTTCTGGCCGCACTGCTTCACGTGGCGGATGCGCCGCATCAGGTCGAGCTCCGACATGTCGGCGCCGCAGATTTTGCACACGTAGCCGCACTCGCTCTCACTGTCGTAGTCGTCCGCGTCTTCCTCCTCCTCCTCCTCCGCCTCCTGCACCTGCGTCAGCTCCGCCACCTGCGTCTGCATCTCCATCTCGTCCTCTTCTTCTTCTTCTTCTTCTTCTTCTTGCACAGCCACCGTCACTACCGCCTCAGTGGCAGCAGCCTCCGCCCTGTCCAGACATCGGTTCACGTGCTGCGTGCGTTGGCGCTCGTCGCAGTCCGACAGTTCCTGGCCGCACGTGGGGCAGTCGAAGCGCTGCGCGTCCAGACACGCGTTCAGGTGCGTCTCGCGGTCGGCCACGCTCCAGGGCGCCATGTCCATGGAGCACACGACGCACACCACGAGCTCGTCCATCATACACCAAGTCTGAAGGTTGAATATTGCAATTGAAACTTGCGTTTTTCCGCGCGCCGATTGGTCCACCAGCTGGCTGAAAGGGCTCAGGGACACTCAGCTTCAACGCCATCACTTGAAACGCCGGAGCCGACGCCGCCAAGCGCAGCATCTCGACGTGCCATTCCGGAACCCGCAGCGACGCCACACCACCAGCAGCAGTGGAAGCATCGGCCATGACCAAGCACCTGCTCGTCCTGTCGACGGGCCAACACGTGGGCAAGACGACGCTGAGCCTGGGGCTCGTCAAGACGCTGCAGAGCAAGTTCCAGGGCTCCGGCAAGCAGGTGGCCTACTGTAAACCCGTGGGGCAGCAGCACGTGGCGGTGGGCGGCGGCCTGCGAGTGGACAAGGTACCGGTAGAGCTTGTGGTAGATGTGGTTGATGTGTTAAGTCTGACTGGCTGGGTGTGGCTGTGTGTAGGACGCGTTCCTGTTCAAGGAGCACTTCGGGCTGGTGCAGGACTACAAGGACATGTCGCCCGTCATCTTCCCCGACGGCTTCACGCGCGACTTCATCGACGGGAAAGTCACGTCGCAGCAGCTCATGGACTCCATCAGAGTCGCGCACAGGCACCTGTACGAGCAGAGCGACTTCCTCGTCTGTGAGGGCACTGGACACACGGGGGTGGGCTCTATCTGCGAGCTCAACAACGCTCAAGTGGCAGGTGCGATGATAGGGGGGATATACACTACCTGCGTAGTGTGCTGACGGTTGGGGCTCGTGCTGCTGGCAGCGGAGCTGAAGCTTGACGCCGTTTGTGTGGCGCTGGGCGGCCTCGGCTCGTCGTTCGATCAGCTGGCGATGAACCGGGAGATGCTCAAGCAGAACAACGTGCGGCTACGGGGCGTGATCCTCAACAAGGTCAACCCGGCGAAGATGGACATGATCAAGGTACGTCTGTGGATGAAAAATTCGGTCGGCAATTGAAGCTTACTCCACTGTCTTGTGTATGTTGCAGGACTACTACTCGCGAGCACTGAAGCGCTGGGACGTCCCACTCGTTGGTTGCATCCCGGACCTGAAGGACTTGTCGTGTCCGACTATGGCGGACTACGCTAAGCTGCTCAAGTCGGAACTCGTATCCGGTAAGGACTATCGACCTTCGTTTGCTATTCAACTTGTCCAACGTGAACATCGTATCCTCTACCTGACTTACCTCGGGCTGTAGGTAAAGATGCCAGTCTCCGCTATTTCAGCAGCACCCGGCTAGCGCTGGCCCCTGTGGACGATAGCAACCGCTTTAAGGCTATCCCCAACCAGCTCGTTATCACGGTAGTGCAATGTACCGGTGGATCTGTGCTTGCTTGTTTATTGTACACTAACGCTGCTTGACGTGTACGCAGCATAGCGGCCGTAAGGATGTGATCGACGCGATCATCGGCAACCAGGAGACGTCCACCTCTCACGGTGAAAACCTCAAGTCTGGCCTCATTCTCACTGGTTGGAACCCGCCAAGCGCTGAGCTCGCGCAGCGTCTGGACGCGGACAACATCCCGTGCATCTACGTCTCACCTGACAAGGCAGACAGCTACACGATAACAGCGCGGATCTCCCAGTTCACGGCCAAGATCCGACGCGAGGACGTGGAGCGGATAGATTTGGCGGCAGACCACGTCTCCAAGCACTGCGATTTCAGCTTCCTGGAAGGTTAGGCTGCTGCCATCGTGCTCTTTGTCACTTCGACACACGAAAAAAAAACAAGGTTGAAAAGACTTGGAATGTACGAAAAAGCGGGACACTTGACAAAGGCAACACTCTCTCCACTCTGTTGCGTTCGGGTATTCTTCTACTGACCTCTTACGCGCGCTGCCCGAGCTCCGCCAAGAGTGCGGAAACTTTACTGCAACTCGATCACAGCTCAGAAGCGCGCAGTCTTCACTGTAGTAAAACTGCGTCTTCGTCACTCCGCAGCGACAATAGCAATTTAGGAGGGCAGCGTCATCTTCTTGCCGTGGTATTTGCTGATGTCATAACGTTAACGTGCGTGTAGAATGGTTAGTGATTGCAATAATTCACAACAGGCTCAGAAAATTCAGTGAGGCCGCACCTGATAGCGTAGTAGTAGAAGAAGTCGACATAGAGCGCCGTCTGCACCATGCCGGCGATGAACATGAGCCAAATGAAGTGGTAGGACGTCTCGGTGGCTGCGCGGTAGATCCAGTTGAGCACGTAGCAGCCGCGGTAGGCTCCGAGCAGCACGACGTAGTTGCTCGTGAGGTTCTCGACCTCTCCGTGGCGCTGCAGCAGGATGAGCTGCGGGATGATGGCCACGGCCTCGAGGTAGATGGAGAAGGTCCAGAGGATCTCCACGACCTCGAACTGCTCGTTGAACACGAGCGCCAGCAGCGCGCAGGGCAGCACGGCGAACTTGAGGTGCAGGAAGGCGTCGTGGGACTTGTCGTACGTGCTGCGGAAGGGCTCCTTGAGGCGGATGACGTACACGATGGCGCCCGAGAAGAGCAGGAACAGCAGCTTCATCACGGTGTTGTACACGCTCACGAAGTGGAAGAAAAGGTCCACGTAGCGGGTCACGAACACGAGGAAGAACAGCTCCTGCGTCTTGAGGGAGATGCCTGCAGCACAATAGTCGGATAGTTAGTCACTTAGTGCGTCCTCTGGTGCTTAACAGACGCACGGGACGCGTACCGTTCGCGGAGCGAGACGCCAGCATCTTGAGCAGCAGCACCAGGAAACTGGCCAGGTGCGCCATGTCGCCCACCAGGCGGAACAGATTCATCGTGGGCCTTAGTGAGCTTGAGCTTGGAGCTTTGAGCTACGATGTCTTTCGGAACAATGATGCGCCGGGTGGGCAACCCCTCTCCCCCGCTTCAGTGACTAAAGAGTGCCATATGACGTGTCAGCCCTTCAACATGAAAAGTGGAGACGAATGGAATGGCTACACTTGCAAAGGATGTTGCAGCATTGCTGCTAAGGCGAGCTGAGCTGAGCGTCCAGCAGCGAGATCAGATTCGACCATGTGCACAAGGAGCTGGCGTTCTTTATATTTATCGGCGAGCTAAGAAAAGCTCTCGGCATGTCGACGCTCCTTCTCAGGTCCTTTTTTCTCTCTCACTCAATCACACACGCAGAGGAGATTGGAAGAGCAACAAGTTGGTGGCGCAGAGCACACGCAGCAGCTGATGGAGGACGAGGAGAAAGACACGAGAGACGTCACTACAGCCGACGCAGAGGAGCTCGTGGGCCCCAATGAGGTCGTCGCGCGAGCGCTGGACGGAACGAGGTTCTACCTCTACAACCACCAGGTGCGTTCGCTGTCTCTCTCTCTCTCTTTGCTGTCCACAGTGCAGACGATAACAACAGATGCAATGGCATGTTAGGCGGGAGGCCACACGGCGTTTCTGCGCAGTGGCGGCGGCTCCGTGTGCAAGCCGGTCGTCGCGCTCGAGCTCCAGTTCTACGAGGCGCTCGCTCCGCAGTTCCCACAGCTGCGGCCGTTTGTGCCGCAGTTCCTGGGGAAGGTCAAGGTGGAGCTGACGACGTCAACGCCGAATGGGTCTCCGACGTCGCCCTCCTCTTCGCAGGCGTCTTCGACGCCGCCGATGGAGTCGCTAGCCTCAAATGAGCCGATGACCACCCCCAAGAGAATTCGCAAAGGCTCCTTTGGGAAGAAGCGTCGTCTGGGCAAGTCCAGCGGGTCTAACCCGATGACTCCGCCGACGTCGGGAGGGGGCTACAGTGCGAAGCTCTGGAAGCAAGAGCGAGCGAAGAAGAGCAAGAAGAACGCAAAAGGTGACAGTGCCGTCGCTTTGACACGCTCCGAAAGTGGCAACACGAAAGACTACCTCGTGCTGGGCGACCTCACTAGAAACTTTCGCAGGCCTTGCGTCCTAGACATCAAAATGGGCACACGTCAGCACGGGGAGGATGCCTCGCCTGCCAAGGTTATATCCCATACAGCAAAGTGCGCTGCCACTACGTCGCTTGCTCTTGGACTACGGCTCTGTGGCATGCAGATCTACGATGAACGCGACGGCACTTACACAATTTGGGACAAGACTTGGGGAAGACAGCTAAAGCCCGAAGACATCGAATCAGCACTCGAGACGGTGGGTACCCTACCAATTCAGACTATCTTGCGCAGTCTTCTGGGGCACTAACACCACATTGCCATGCTTTTTTGTGCTACAGTACCTGACTAGCGGCCTCGCACTGCGCTGGAATGCGTTGGAAGAGCTGCTCGTCAAAATACGCCAGCTGAAAAACATCATGGCCAAGACCACAGGTCTGCGCTGTTGGGGATCCTCTTTACTTCTCATCTACGAAGGAGATCAAAGCTACGGGCCACCCAGTGCGGACGTGCGTCTCATTGACTTCGCGCACTGCCAAATGAGCCCTTCACTGGACACACCCGACGATGGAATGCTACTGGGGCTCTCAAACATCGATCGCTACCTCAGCAACATTATCGCTCGAAAACCGACTCAAGCGGAAACAGGGTCTACGGCCCCTGCATCTCCCTCGGCATCAAAACTTCAGCTAGTAGCCTAAGAAAGAAATTCAAGTGGGCACTATCTCCCAAAACCCGATCCTGAATAACATTATCCATTCGCCTTCCGTTGCTAGATACCGTCCGCCTGAAATTGCCTCGCCATGGTTCGGTATTCATTTGCTTCCTCTGGTCTTCCTAAAGTGGTTAGCAATTGAGCACATTTCTCCAACAGAACGCAGCGCTCCCCAACGTCTTCGGCAACACCCAGGGACTGGGTGTACTGACGAAGAGCATCTTCCGCACAATTTTGTGCGGATAGCACATCTGCCAGTGTTTTTCTCGTGAGGGACGAGTCCTGGCAGGCTAGTGAACGACGGAGCAGCTTTTCCGCAGTCTCTAGACGGTCGATTGCCACGAACGCATTGCTGAGTTCTCTTAGTAGTGCGGGGTTGCTAAGATTATGTCGCAACGCTTGCGAGACAAACTGCTGGGCGTCCTTCTCGTCATGCCCACTTACCGAACCGTGAGCCGTTAGAGCAAGCAGCGCAAGATATGCCCACACATCAGGGTTTGAAGGGTCCAATTTGTTAGCCTCCGACAATGCCATCTGAGCACGTTCCCACTTTTCGAGGCGCACGCAAGCAATTCCTACGCCAAGCCAGCACGAAGCCACACGAAACTCATCGCACGCTAGCAGGAACGTTGTTTCAGCCGCCTCGAACTGTTGGGAGTGAAGAAGAGCTAAACCAAGCCGCAAGTATAATCCAAGTCGCAATGACTCTGCATTCATGGCTTCCCGGTGCTCTAACGCGCGCTGCAGACACTCGATCGCCGTTTTGGTTTGAGAGTCTTGCTGAAGATACACCTTTCCGAGTGTAAGCCACGCAATGGGATGAGATGCATCGATTTCTAGAGCTTCTTGTAGTAGTTTGATTGCCCGAGAACTTCCGGTGTCCTCTCCATCTCCACCGTTTCGCAAACACAATTCGGCTTCCATAGCTCTTTTCATTACTCGTAGCTCGCCGTTGATCACATCACGCGACTTCAAATGAGTATCTGCTAGTTGCAAAGCACGCTGGGTCAGTCCCCACAGTTTGCACTCATGCGCGTACTCCGCCAGGAATATCCATACAGCGCTCACGCAAGAAGCATGTCTGCGTTTACTTCCACCAGTATTACTTGTCAGCACCTGCTGTGCTTTGAGAAGTTCAAACATTGTTAAGTTCCCTGTCGGATCTTTCCCCTCAAACTGTGAAAAGAAGAATGCGAGAAGAGCGTGAGCCAGCGCACCATGTTCGAGACCATCTTTAGGGCGTTTCTGTGCCTCCACTACAGCATTCTTCACGAGGGATTCTGCACGCGCAAAGTCTCGAAGCTCGCATTGCACAGCCACGAGCGTGATCAGTGCTTGAATTGCATGTCCATCGAGGCGCAAGCACTGCTGCAAACCTGATCCTGCCTTTTCAAGTTTTGCCCGGGCAATGCAAAAGCGCGCGTAGTCGTACCAAACGCCCATGAGTAACTGAGATGCGGTTGTCTTATCCACATCAGCAGAGTCTTGAGCTTTTGGGTTCACCTGAGCATGACCTGCATGCTGCTCTGCGTAAGCAATGCGGTCCAAATGAAGCATCTCGCTCTTCTCGAAATCCCCACTAACCTCGTTCTCCACCGTTTTAAGTCGCAAGACTTCTAGCACGGATGCAATCTCTTTCAATGTTGGGCGCCCCTCAACAATTGCGTGCGCCTTCTCTAGAAGTGCGTTTGAGTCTGAGTAGAAGGTTTCATGGAGAATCGCGTTCACTTCCTGCATGAGAAGCGTGTAGAGCTGGCCAAACTGTTCCTTCTTTTTCTCTTCTACTGTTTTCTCGTCGGGCTGAGCTTGACCGTCTTCGTCATTTTCCTCGGACTCGACTCCAATACGAGCGAAAGACTCGCGGATAATGGGAACGATTCGCTTCTTTAGTGCTTCTTTAAACGAGTGATATACCCCCTGCGTATTCAGTCGATAAATGAGAGTCTGCTTTTTCTCGTCACGTAAGGCGGGGGCATCGGCTGCATATTCCTCAGCCGCTTGTCTTTTATCGCCACTAGCGCGAAACGCATCCTCGTACTCACGCAACAGACTCACCACCACAAGGCGGATTTCTGTTCGTAATCCCACATAAATATCACGTCGCTCCTCGTTCTCAGCTTCCAAATCGCGCGGAGGAATCAGTTCCTTAATTGTTTTTGAGGGAGTCTCCAGGTCTTGTGGTGGCTGAAGTACGAGCGGTGTGTGGAGTACCTCCGCGGCAATTTCGATGTGGGTCCCGGCAGAGGTTGCAATGGTAGTGAGAGCCGCTGCCTGTTGGACAGTTGTCTCGTAATCAGCCAGAGCACTTTGAAACTTCTTCTTGTCATCGTTCGACTGAGCGCCGGCTAGCTCCTGCTCCAGAAATGCCCGCGAAACAGGCGAGATAGCCCGCAGTGGAGCTTTATGTAGAATTTTCGTAGTACCAGGCGTCAGTAGATCGTCCAGATACAGACGGAATTCTGCCGAAATGGCATCTAATGCCTTCCCACTAGAATTATCGGCGGGGCTCCGTCGTAAAACTCCGCCCACGTGTTTTTCAACTGCGAGAAATTCAACCAAACGTTCAACGGAGCTCTAGGGGACAAAGTGCCTGTTAGTTAAACTGCAATAGTAAGTCGACGGACCAGCGGCCAAGACAATCTTACACAACTTCTTACCTTGAAATATAGCACCGATAACACAGTCGTTCCTGGGAACCGAACGCTCCACTCCCCTGATAGCGTTGAAATCGGAGAAGCCGGTCGCTCTTCTTGCTGCTCGTCACTACTCGCAGGCGGTTGAGCAACTACCCCGTGAATCTTTTTCTCCTTACCACTGCCATTGAGTGTCGGTTGAAAGCACAGTTTTCCCCCTTTCAACGTCGTCACATCAAATTGATACGGTGATGCAGCTCCTTCCTGCCCTCCAGCGTCATCCACAGCGCCATCCTTCGCTCCCAATTGTGGCAGCGTGATGTCAAGTTCATAGCACGCTGTGTTCTGGTCCGCTGCCGCACAAATCTGAAGCGCCTCCTCGTTGCTCATACAATTCTGGAATGTCCACTCTGCAGGCAAGTTCCCCACGCAGGGCGACTGCATCTCCAGCACCCTCGCACCCAGCATAAAGTCCGCCAGCGCCACGTCGCACTGGACGTCAAGGTCGAGCACGAACGTCCCTCCGGACGAAGCTAGAGCCACCTGCTGCCTCTGCTTCTGCCCCAGCAGCGCCGTCCTCAGCGGCACCAGCGTCTTGCTCAGTAGCACGTCGGTGGCTCGAGCCCTGGACGCCCCGCAGTGGAGCGACAGCAGCAGCTGCGCCTGCACCAGTTCCTGCATGGCGTCGGCCGTGAGCGCCACGGCCCTCGAGCTCTGGTTGTAGTTCAGCTGCAGCGCCTGTCCGCTGCTCTGCGCCGAGACGGAAACGCTCCTCGTCATCATATTGTCGTCCTCCGCAGTGAACCAGACGCTCTCGAGGGGCTGCTCCGGCGGCAGCACGAGCTGCACGAAGGCCCAGACCTGGCGCTCTGCTGCGTCTGCATTGACAGCGTCGGGCTGCCGCGTGAGCGACCGCAGCGAGACGGTGAAGGACCCTTTCTCGGGTGCCGCGCTCGATGTCTCCATGGTGGTGGCGGTTCTGGTCTGACTGCCGATCCTCAACAGCCGCGCCGCTTCAACCTGAAAATGAATCGTGTGGTGTACACCAAATTGACCATCACTCTGCTATTCCGCACTCGTTGCACCGCATCCAAGAGATGCTACGCGTGCTACGCAAAGGAGCGACCAGCGGCCATCGCGTGCGCCCCTCTGGGGCGGTGCTGCGTCGCTGGAAGAGCGAGGAGACCGCACCACCAGTGCAGAAGCTCAGCGACGACATCCGCCGCTCGCAGGAGGAGACGCGGCGTGTGCTGCTGCTGATCCGCACCTTCAAGCAGGTACAGTACCTACGCTGTGGATCTTCAGGAAAGGACGTGGACTTCTGACAGACTGCTGGCGTTTGGCTTGTGGTAGTATGGACACTACGTCGCCCAGATCGACCCGCTGCAGAAACGTGAGGCTCCAGCGCTGAGTGTAGAGGCGCAGAGGGGACGAGGAGACTCACGTTGTTGCTGTTGTTGCTACAGGGGAGAAGCTGCCGGAGCTGGAGCGCTGGATCAACGGCGACCGTTGGGTAGAGACGCCGTTCTTCGACGAGTTCAATCTACGCAATCTCGCATCCAAGAACCTTCTGGAGCTCACGACGCACGGTACGCAGCGGTCGGTGGATGCAGGCGGCTCTTCACTTACTCCTGAAGCTCACGCGTTGTCTGTTTAGGCCTCACCGCCAGTGACATGGACCGCGAGTTCTTCATCGGACAAGATCTTTCTATTGGGCCTGTGGCGACACTCCGAGAGGTGCGAGTTGCGTCATTAGGCGTTGGGAAAAGGGACGCCTGTTGTCTGACGCTGGAATTCGCTCGTGATGTGGCTGCAGATTGTGACGGAGTTGCGAGAGCTGTTCTGCGGACACATCGGACTGGAGTACCAACACCTGCGCAACCGCGACGCTGCGTTGTGGATCCGCGAGCGCTTGGAAAAGTACAAGGTGCGAGGAGGAGCGTGATACGAGGTTGTATGTAGTACTGAAGTATCTCATTATCGCAATGATCGTTACAGGGAAACATGCATAGTGACGAAGAGAAGATCGATATGCTGCGCCAAATGGTGCAGGCAGAACTATTCGAGCGGTTTCTAGGCCGGCGTTTCTCTGGGGCTAAGCGCTTCTCTATTGAAGGCTGCGAGAGTTTGATTCCTGGTCTCTGTGAGCTGCTTGAGAGCGCCAGTGACCACGGTGTGGAGGTCGTGCAGATGGGAATGGCTCATCGTGGCCGATTAAATGTCCTCGCGAATGTCCTGCAGCGACCCCTGCGCTCCATTATTTCTCAATTCCAGCCATATTTGCCAGATGAACCGGATTACCCGAACAACTCTGACGATGTCCGGTATCACCTCGGAACCTCATCAAGCATTGAGATGCGCAACGGAAAACGCCTGGAGGTGAATTTGGCCGCGAACCCTTCGCACCTAGAGGCAGTGAACCCTGTTGTGCTTGGTCAGGCACGTGCATGTCAAACCCAGCTAGGAGACAACGGCAGCCGTGTAATGCCGATTCTGATTCACGGGGACGCTTCAATGTTCCAGGGGTCAGTCAGAGAGGCATTGGGATTCAGTTCATTGGAGGACTTTCGAACGGGAGGAACAATTCATGTGATTATCAACAACCAGATCGGCTTTACAACACTGCCCAAGAACGCTGACTCGGCAGTGTATTGCACGTACGTATTTGCACTTCATGTGGGATAACATATCGAACAGTGATTATAATTTGCTCTAATGTTGTTTTTGTGCTCAGTGATGTGGCTAAGGCGTCCAGAAGTCCAATTTTCCACGTTAACGCCGATGATCCGGAGGCGGTAGCGAAGGTGATGAAAATTGCCGTTGAGTTCCGGCAAGCCTTTCACTGTGATGTGACTATAGATTTGGTGTGCTACCGTCGGCATGGTCACAACGAACAAGATTCACCAGAGATCACAGCTCCAGTCATGTATCACTTCATCAACAAGCACCCGACAGTCATCAAGCTGTACTCACAGAAACTTGCGAGTGAAGGTGCTCTCTCATCTAAGGACTACGCAAAAATGTGTTCTGCATTCGAGGATCACCTTGTCTCTGAGTATCACCACTCGCGTGAAATGTATTCTGGATGGGACAACCCGGGTGACACGTCGTGGAAAACCGAGTGGTATACCAAAAGCTCGAAACCAAATCCTTCAGAAGACGTTCCAAACACCTCCCAACTGAGCGACACGCAAATCTATGATCGATCGACAGGTGTCGATAAAAAGTTTCTCGAGCAAGTAGGCGCGCAATTGTTCCGGATCCCTCAAGGATTTTCCGCGCACCGAAAGGTTGAAGCCATTATGAACAACCGCCTGCGTGCTGTTGAGACTGGAGCTCGTGTGGACTGGGCAACGGCCGAAATGCTAGCCTTTGGTTGTCTACTGGTGGAGGGAGTCGATGTTCGGCTTAGTGGTCAAGACTGCGAGCGCGGCACATTCAACCAACGCCACGCCGTTCTTTACGACCAATTCGAAGCACTGTCCGGGCGCAACTCATCGTACACCCCTCTGCATAACATTGATGTCGAAGGCATTAGGGGCATGCTACAAATGTCTGGGTTGGAAAAAGCGCAGCGAGGACGGTTCGATGTAGTCAACAGTCCGCTCAGTGAAGAAGGTGTACTTGGCTTCGAGTACGGCTATTCGGTGCAGACTCCCATGGGTTTGACGATCTGGGAAGCTCAATTCGGGGACTTCGCCAATGGTGCCCAAACGATGATCGACACCTTTATTACTTCTGGCGAGCAAAAGTGGCAACGGCAGTCAGGTATCGTTCTCAATTTGCCGCATGGCTTTGAGGGACAAGGACCCGAGCACAGTAGTGCACGGATCGAACGTTTTCTCCAGCTAGTAAACGAAGATAGCGATGATTTCACAGCGGAAGAAAACGTTGACACCGCCAATACGCGAACAAATGTGCAGGTGGTGATTCCATCCACTCCTGCTCAATATTTCCACGCACTCAGGAGGCAGATATCCTCCAGTTACCGCAAGCCGTTGATTATGTTTACTCCGAAGTCGCTTCTCCATCACCGCCCGTGCAACTCGGATCTGGCTGACTTCACTCTTGGAACATCGTTTCAGCGAGTGCTCCCGCCGCACCCCGATGACCAAGTGACAATGGTGAACGACGATGAGGTGGGTATCATTGTTTCTTGCTCTTATTCGTTTTGTGTCTGACATTCATTGTTTTGCGTCTAGATTCGCAAGCTGGTTATCTGTTGTGGCAAAATCTACTATCCTGTTCGTCATGGCCTGCGAAGCCGTGGAATTCGAGACATTGCCACGTCTCGCATCGAGCAATTGGCTCCGTTCCCATTCCACGAAATGGCTGATTGTATCGCCCGCTACCCAAAAGCAGAAATCGTATGGGTGCAGGAGGAGCCGAAGAACATGGGCGCGTACGGTCACGTGTTCCCTCGGTTGCTGACGGTGATGAAGCATTTAGGTGACCCCCGGAATTTATCCTATATCGGACGGTCACCATCCGCCTCACCAGCAACAGGACAATACGAAGTCCACGTTCAGGAGATGAAAACGATCGTCGATGAGGCGCTCGCATGATGCTGCTCGACTGTATGCTAGCTAATGCCATTGCACCCATTTGATAATCTGGCGTTGATCAGCAGGGTGAGGGTATACGTGTTACCGTTGACAAACCGCGACTACATGTACGAAGTTCTCCAGACAGAACACATCGAGATTCTTGTTACGGTACGGTAAATCTAATTCCGCGTTTTCCTTCAATAGAGGCGCGGAACCCGAAGCACTTGAACTACAGTCATTACAGCAATTAGTCGTGTTCAAAAATAGTCTGTATTCCTAATTAGTCTAGGACAGACTAATTCCTGTTGCTCGGTGAACCCAAGGTTCATAATTAGTCTGTCAACAAAATCGAGCTGTGGTCCGCTCCATTTCCACGACCGGGTTCGAGTCCCTAGATGCGGAGATTAATAGGCACAAGCTAGTGACGCAAAGCCCTAGATATGGTAGCATATCGCTTCGTGTTGATGGAGCTTGGCGTACGACGCAGTTGCTCCCGCATTTGAGGACATCATAAAATGTACCCTAAAGAGTTTGATGGAAGAGTCTCAACTACAAACACCGTGGCTGTAGATGAAGAAGCAGACAACGTTTAAGAGGCCCACGAGGAAAACGAAATGGTGCTCCCAGTGGCGTTTAATGTTGCAGGCAACGAGGGGCTATAATAATACCGGTATAGTTAAACTTTGAAGATGGATACTTATTCCTTTCCTGTTCAAAATTAGTCTGAGTTCAAAATTAGTCTGTATTCAAAATTAGTCTGTACGCGGTGATGACAGACTATTTAATGTAATTCGATCAAAAAGCTGCTCACATAAATTAGTCTGGGACAGACTAATTACTGTAATGACTGTACTGGGTTTCAGTTACAGAAACCGCTCTCACTTCCTTTTCTACTATCCTCGCATATCCTGTTCAAACCGATCATCACAGATCAAATCGTTTCAACGAGTAGAGTAATGGTGACAAGGTTGAAGTGGGGGTGCAACACACTCAAGGTGGTGCAGCCGACGCTGACCAACCCCACGAAGACCAGCACCAACATGAACACGTCACTACACCTTTTGCGAGTCGTTCTGCCCAAATGTCCGATTCAATACAACCAGTCAGAAAAAGGGCACGTATACTTGATGTGTATACTTCTAGAACAGTCGATCGAAAGTTCGATTCGAAATGACCACAGGCTTGATTCGATATGCCCACGGCCTGTCATCTCGAAAGTTGAGTCATGGGGAAGACTTACACCTACGAGGAGCGTGCGAGGGTGCCAGCCAGGGGGGGGGGGGGGAATTGGCGACTCGTCGCAATGTGGCTGCTAACGAATACGTGCGTGCTATGCTTCAAGATCAAGCGACGCGCGGGCCGTTGAGCAACGTGGTTGTCGTCGTTGACAACGCTCCGCGCCAGTCGCGTTGAGGAGGTTTTTGAGGAGACCGAGTTTGCTGCTGCTGAGTACTTGCGGCTGGGCCCGTACTCACCCATGCTAAATGGGATTGAAAATGTCCTTTCGGCCTACACGGCTGCAGTGAAGCGCTACATGTACATGGCAGGCAAAAGAAGATATATTTTGAACGTGCCAGAAGGGACCACAATTCATGACCACCGGTCGTCGTTTCTCCTGCACGCGGCCAACAGCATCTTCTCCGAGGTTGTGACGGAGGAGCTATGTCGGAAGTGTATTCATCACACGTTTTCTTTCGTCGCAGACGCCATCTTGCTGAAGGACATGCCGGAGGCAAGTAGGGAACTGTACCAAAAGCACGGTACTGGTTGTTTTGAAAAGAGAGGTGGTCATTTCAAAACAGCGTTTTTTGTACCTAAGTAGGACGGTGTATAGTGCTCTTTTTCTGACTGGTTGTATTGAATCGGACATTTGGGCAGAACGACTCGCAAAAGGTGTACTCGCTGCCGAGTCATCGCCGAGCGACGCGCTCACGTCCGGTGTTATGGAGTGGCTTCAAGCCACTACATAATCGACGAAGCCACTGGCTTGGTCTCCTCCTTGAAATGAAGATGATCGCCCAAAAGTCAGCAATTGAGTGCGAGCACGTGGTGACTACATTACCGAAGAACGACCGCTAAAGCAAGCTGGAGTGCATATCTACCCGCTATGGCGTGCGTTAGGAATACAGCGTGTGATTAAGTGCTAAAAAGAATGCCTATTACTGAAACTAATAGGGGGTGTCAGAATTAGCAAAAGTGCCGCGGAAATCACATGTGATTTCGCCACGAAATGGCATGTGATTTCTGGGGCAAATGACATGTCATATCAAAGCTTCTTGCAGGGCGTATCAGATTTTGCGCGGGAAATCTCCGATTGGTCATCATATGCTAACACAATCGCGTTGCCATGCCAAAGATTAGTGACCGCCAGCTCCTCGTCGCCGAGGTGATCGATCTCCTCGCTCTCGCTATCCTCGAAGAGGAGTTCGACGAGACCATTGGAGAGGGCTCTCCTTTCGATGACTGGATTGAGTGCTTCCCAGTCGAGTCCACAGTGAAAGAGCTGCACGACATCCTGACCCAAGTTCTCTCGCGGCGATATACGACGGCAAGAGCAAACAAGCAGAGAAGTCATGAATTCGCGATGGAATACTTCCGGAATCTCGACAATGAGGAGTTCCGACAACTTACCCGCACAACAAGGGAGTCTTTTGACGTCATCTGCAACTTGAGAGGGAGTCATCGCGTGTTTGCCAACGACAGCAAGCATGAGCAGGCTCCAATTTGGCTTCAGCTCGCCGTAGCCCTCGATCGTCTCGGGACAAACGGGAACGGATCATCACTGGGGCGCACAAAGAACATTTGGGGAGTTGGCACTGGAACGCTGGACCTGTACACGGCTCGTGTGGTGATTGCATTGATAGACTTGCAAAATGACTACATCAAGTGGCCCGATGAGGAGGAGAGAAATCGAATTTCGCGGCGAATGAAGCGCAAGGGCTTTTCAGGTTGTGTCGGGTTTATTGATGGCACCACATTCCCTCTTGCTCAAAAGCCAGGGGTGGATGGTCAGTGCTTCTTTGACAGAAAGCACCGTTACAGTTTGAATGGCCAAGTGATTTGTGACGACTATCGGCGCATTCTTTCATTCTACAGTGGATGGCCAGGCTCGTGCGCGGATAGCACTGTCTACCGAAAGATGGCATTGTCCAAGGATGACAACAAAGCCTTTTTCTTTAGCCCAGGGCAGTATTTGCTGGCAGACTCGGCGTACCCAGCAGATAAAACACACAACACGTTGGTGCCGGCATACAAGAAAAACCAACCTGGTACAGACAATGATGCATTCAACACGTGTGTCGCTCACGTTCGCGTAGTCAACGAACACACTATTGGCGTTCTGAAGGGACGGTGGTCTTCGCTCAGGGAACTTCGGGTCCAAATCAAGGTGAAGGAAGATATCGAGCGCGTACTGCGATGGATAACAGCATGCGTTGTGCTACACAATTTGCTGATCAGCATCGGAGATCCGTGGACGTCAGAAGAAGAATCGTCTTCGTCTGAAGAAGAAAACGTCGAGTGGGATGACGACGACTCGTTCCCTTTTCGCGGACAACTCAAAGCCCGTGCCGTCGCACGAAGTCGTGAACCCGGGGGTATTTTGTGGTACAGGGGGGAATGAACGTTCGTCGCGTAGGCCATCACAGCGTTGCTAGTTTCAAAATCTCGTATCACATTCAATTTTAAACGCTTCTTAAGTATGAGTTACGCAACTAACATGCAGACAACTGCTAATGCGCTCCTTGCTTGCAACCAATTTCGTGCCAGCTCTCACGCAAAAGGTTACGTGTAGTCAAGCTCGAGCAGCTCCTTGATTTCTGCTGCAGACTTGCCTTGGTTAACCAGAGCGAGAATAAAGTCGCGACGCGCGGATGTTTTGCGTGCTGCCGCTTCTTCTTGGTGTCGCTCACGCTCCAGTACAAGTTGGTTCTGCTTCTCAGCTTTTTCGTCGCTCCATTTCAGCTTGTTAAAAGCCAGTTGGTCGTAGAGGAAGTCCTGCTGCATCTCCTGCTTCTTTAAGCTAACTTCCATGTGAGATTGGGCCAGAGATAAGCTTTTCTGGTGGTTTGAGAGCCTTGTTTTCTTCCCTCCATTTTTTTTGCCCGATTTTGTCGAAGCTTCAGCGGTGCGTTTTGAACCTGAGCGCTTTGAACCAGACTGGCGAGGGTTGGTGCTTGCTACCACATTTTGGTTACGCGCCGACTTCAGCACACTAGATCCAGATGAGGCGGCTTTGCCTACTTTATTGTTGGCTATCGAATTGGCGGGCAATTCGTCTCCATCAGATTCAGCTCCACTTGACACACTAAAAACGCGCTCGGCCAGCCCACGGGGCAGGTTGTCCCCAAGACGGTGCGCATGATGAACTCGCTGAGATGAAGCCGAATCGCTCGCAACTGCCGGATCACTCTGGGCGGCGTCGAAAGTGCTGCTTGCAGAAATTATGTCTGTGTTAGCAGCAGCATCTTCGTTAGTTTCGTGCGTCGGGGGTGGCCCGACAGATACACCCAAAGAGGGGAGGGGTTCTTCGTCACCCTCTGTAGTGCTGACCGTAGAGCTTAGCTCAGCTATCTCTGACAAATTTTCGCCTTCAGTTGCAGGGTCTGCTGGACTTTTATCTTGATTAGCGCTTGCAATTTCATGCTGCCCTTGCGCTGGAGTAAGCCATTCCGTTTCGTCACGGAGACCATCGCCGTAGTCGGTGCTAGCGTCAGAGCTGATGTCATCGTTGGTGTAGTTCGCATCGCCGCCAGCAGCGGCATTAACAAATTCAGCAGGTAGGCCGAGCTTGATCGTTGCAGCGGGGGAAATGTTTGGCTGGTCACCGAAGATTGCCTTCATGCGCGAAAACTCAGGACACTTCATCTCCAGTTTCTCTTCAACTGTCTTGATCCCGTTGGCGAGGTCTCGCTCAGTCAACCCAAACCCGGTACGGTGCAGACTAGCGTCGAGAGTCTCCCTAAACTTCTTCATGTACGTCCGCCATTGACTCTGCAGTAGGTGACCCTTTAGGCGAGTCAACTCCCGGTGGTTTGAGTTCGCGTACAGGTAGTCGGCCATGTCTTCAAAGGCTGAGCTCTTGGTCTGCTTGGGCGGTCCTCCAACCTTGGGCTTCTTGTCTGTGCCGTAGATGGCCTTGAAGTTCGCTTCAACCTCGATCCAGTCCACCAGAACTTTGTAATCGTGGGCGGACAGGTGCACCTTGGAGCTGTCGGTCGACGCCTTGCGTTTTTCGGTCATACCTAGACATCGGAGGCCATAGTTAGGAAGTATCAGGCGATTATAAGAGGCATCAAGGACGTGAGTAGGACTTACTTGGTGAGGCGGTTGTACTACGACTTGAAGAGGGCGACCCCCAGCGATAGAGAACGCCGATCCGGCTGTGAGTGGCGATAGCTATGACCTCGGCGGGTCTAAGCTAGACACCGGTGATGCCAGTGTGACGGTGAGAGCGCCAGCGTAGCGTCCTCCCGGGGAAAGTTGCTGTTTCCGTTCTGGTGGCTTTTTGGCTCTGGCAAATAGCATGTGTTATTTCGCGAAATCACCCACCTCCAGAGGTGGGTGATTTCGAATTACGTGTCATTTGCCCCAGAAATCACATGCCATTTCGGGGCAAAATCGCATGTGATTTCTGGAGCACTTTTGCTAATTCTGACACCCCCTAATAGGATTAAAGCGACGCAATAATTACTGCAAGCCAGTGGTGCTACCACTAGAAGCACGTACAGAATGCGGGCGAATCCCTGCGCGAGGCGGCGCCCTCCAGGCGTCGTACCTGATCATCCGCTGCTTCGTGTCCATCTTCACGTCGGTGCCGTCGGGGCTGCCATGCTTGCACACGGGTCGGAGCACAACATGGTGCCCGCGGCTCTGGTCATCCTCGGTATGATCTCGGTCCTGCTGCTGCTGCTCGTGGTCCGCCTCTGGGACCACCTCGACGATAGTCGCCAAGACCCTCGCCTTGGTTGTGCCTTCGGCGTCACAGAACCTGTGTATTTTAATGCCCCGGGAAAAAAGATTGAAATCCGAGTACCGGAAGTGGGGGCGGTTTCTGTAATCATTTCTTCAAACGACGAGCCCAAGGAATGAGCTCATTCCTTGGACTCATTCCTTCCAAGAGCCTCATTCCTTGCGGCCCTAGGAATGAGTCCAAGGAATGAGCTCATTCCTCGGGCTCATCGTTTGAAGATAATAGTTGTTTGTTTCGTGAAAGGGGCGGACCACCTGGACGTATTCGAGCTCCAAAACTCGGGCTTTCATTTACACAGTTCTACCATTTTTTCATACTACCTCCGCCCGGAAAATAATGAGCATATGTACTCGTACACAAACCTCTACAAATATTATATCCTGCCTAATTCGAGTGAACGATTTTACGGGGCTTCCCGCCCATTTTCCCGCCCATTCCCAAACTGGCCACTTCGCAAGATCCCTCCCTCCATCACAAGCGTTTGAATTTCCGGCCACCTGTTCCACCTGACCTCCCCTCCTCATGGGGTGAAGCAGGTAACTAACGATGAGCGCTAAGTGCTGTGGAAGACCCGGCTATTACGCAGCTACTAGTAGGATGGCAAGCTAAAGCGCGGAGACATCAAGCAGGCGGCAGCGGACTTCGGTGGCGGTCGCTCTGTCGTCTTCAGATTATGGGAGCGGGGGATTCGCTCGATGCGCGACCGTGTTGCGGCTGTGCGTGGAGGCTCGTTGGAATATGCGGGGAGAAAGAAGAAAGACCAAGCTGCGCTCTGCCAGAAGATTCTAAAGCCGACCGCCGCAACGAAGACCTGATCCGAGAGGTGGAGCGAGCGTTTGCGGCCACGACGGCGATGGCGTAAGACGTTCAGCTCATCATGGTTAACCAAGACGTTCAGCTCATCATGGAGGGCATCATGCAACACGGCGGCGGCAACGCGTTTCGGTTGCGCCACATGCACAAGGATAGATTGCTGCCAGCGGGAAAGTTCGCTGTCATGCGACGCGAACATTCACTCGAGAGCCTTCCAGAAAGTCATGCCTGACGCCCTTGAAACGAGTCACTCCCCCTCTCGAAGTAGAGTTGCTCTGTTACTGACCTGGCGGAACAAGGACGCCATTAGCAGTTTGCATTTTGATTTATATCTTCAGGTTTGATCCGCACTGAGAAAGCGCACCGCTAGACAGCGAGCGAGAGACAGAGAGCTTTTGCATATTTTATATCCAGATTAAGTACGAGGCGGAGCCCTCGTGAATTTTTTTTAGAAATGCTCATTATTTTCCGGGCGGAGGTAGTACTTCGATAGTACGGCTGCACTAGTGCCGTTCGTCTACTGCTGGGCCAGCCACGCGTCGCGGGCGGGCACGGCCGTCTTGCAGTTATCGCTGAACATACCGTCGATGCCCATGTCGAACAGCTCCAGGTACTCGAGCGTCGCGTTGCCCGAGTAGTTGACGGCCAGACGGTAGTTCTCGTCACGCATCGTCCACGTGTGCACCTTGAGGCCGGCGGCGTGCGCGTCCGCGATGACATTCGAGTACTCGAAGACGGTGTAGTCGGCGTCCGAGACCTTGCCGTCGCCGTTCGAGTCCACGGCGTTGCCATCCGCGTCCACCTCGACGGCCACGGCCTTGAGCAGGTATCGCTTCCAGGGCGAGATGACGTCGGCGTAGGTGGCCACCTCGGCGAGACCCGCGGGCGTGGTGAGGTAGCCGAAGTAGTCGGTGCGGTTGGCCAGGGTCCAGTCGTACGGGCGGTCGGACGGCGCCTCGAAGATGACCTCGCCCGTGATCGGGTCGCTGTCGTAGCCGTCGATGAGCTGCACGAGCGTGAGGTTGGTGACCTCGTTGAGCTGGCGCAGGTTCTCCGTCTCGAACGACTGGATGAACACGGGCGCGTCCGCGTGGTTCCAGCCGTACTTGGTCAGCAGCTCGAGCATCGTGTTCTCGATGGGCAGCCCCAGCGCCTTGTGGAAGCTCGAGTGCTTGACCTCCGGGTAGATGGCGATGGTGCGGTTGTACTCGGCCGACTTGCTCTGCGCCAGCTGGATGACCTGCTCGAACGTCGGGATCTCGTACAGGCCGTTGTAGCTCTGGTCGCGCTCGGGCAGCGGCTGCACGGCGCGCAGCGTCTTGATCTCCGCGAGCGTGAAGTCGCTGACGAAGAAGCCCTCGGTCACGATGCCGTCGAGCGTCTTGTTGGTGCGGCGGTCGGCGAACTCCGGGTGGTCGGCGACGTTGGTGGTGCCGTCGATGTAGGGCTCGTGGCGGACGACGAGCACGCCGTCCCTGGTGCTCACGAGGTCGGGCTCGATGACATCGACGCCCACTTCGATGGCGAGCGTGTACCCGGGGATGGTGTGGTCGGGCAGGTACCCGGGCGCACCGCGATGGCCAGTGATCGTCGGGTGCTTCAGGGAGCTCAACTTCCACTCCGAGCTCACGGTACTCGACGACTGGGTAACGGAGGTGGTGGAGCCGTCGGTGGTGGTCACGGAGGCGTCTCCGCAGACGTCCGCGTTCGCGTTGGAAGCAGCAAGGGCTAAGACGAGTGCACCGGTGTACCAGACGTTGACCATGGCGGCTGGGTGAAGTTCTTGCGATGAAACGAGGCGGGACTGCGGTGGCGAATTGAGAAGTGAGAGTGCATGGCAGCAGGCGAGCACGGGATGAGGATTGGATGCGGGGGTTATTGCATGTGCTCCTGCGCGGCGAAGATGGGGATTAGTAGCGCCTAGTTTTTGCGAGGTTTAAGGAGACCGTATCTCCTACGCATAAATGAACCCATCCTGGTCGGGTTGGGGTAACGCCCTCCCGGGAAGCTTGGGGGAGCATGATGCTCGCCCAGCGCTTCCGGCGGACGCTTAACCGCGTCTGCCAGCTTTTCACGGATCTCTCTCTCTCTCCTTCTAACCCCCCCTGTGTAAGCAATCCCTCTTCCGCGGTCTCCCCGCGCGCGCACCGCCAACTCCGATTAGGTACGTTCAATGTCAACTCGATTGGTTCACAGCGCAAGCAGCACGAGACGCTTCCCAGTGACCTGGAACGCTACCATCTCGACATCCTCGGGCTTCAGGAGACACGCATCAACTACCAGAGCGAACAGAAGGTCGGTAAGTACCACCTCCTGACGCTGCCGTCGAGCAACATCCACCACTGCATCGGTTTCGCTATAGCCCCGCATCTACGCAAGTTCCTACACAAGTACTGGGCCCAGTCTAATCGTGTCGGCGTCCTCCAGCTGCGACTTCCAAAGGCGCAGCGCATCAACGTCATCACGGCCTACTCTCCCCACAGTGGGTGGGATCTGGAGTACGTGGACAGCTTCTACGAAGACTTGGACGCTGCACTGGGCCAGCTCCCACGCCGAGATACCACGTTCGTCCTGGGTGATTTTAACGCAAAACTAGGCCGTCGTCGTGAAGGCGAAGCCTTCATGGGTAACTGGGGACGTGGCAGACGTAACCGGAATGGTCATGTCCTCGCCTCATTCTGCGCTACTAACAATCTCTTTGTCACTAACACCGCTTTCCAGAAAAAAGCGCGGAACATCACAACTTGGACATTGCGCCAGAGAGACCACAGCATTTTCAATCAGATAGATTACATCCTGTGCAGTCAACAGCACCGGTCGCTCTGCCGGAACGCGCAGTCATGGGGGGGGCACCAAGACACCGTCCGACCACAAGCTTGTTACGCTGGACACCGAGATTGGCTCCATCGCAAGGCTTCGTCGCGCGCAAACCGCAGCACGATCAACCGATCAGACAACTCGTCTGGCAACTCACCGCCTGGTACACGACCGCTCTCAACGTGACAACTACAGCCGACTCCTCTCTCAGTACCAACAAGAATCGTCGGCGCCCGCAAGTGCAACCACTAACGAGCGGTGGGTAGCCACACTCCGTGCGGCCCTCGCGGCAGCGGAGGATTCAATAGGCTATATACCGTACGTGCCTCATGCTCGCATCGCGGACCCGGAGCTGGCTCAACTGACAGCCGAACAGCAACGAATCCGCCATCTCATCTCGAATGACCATACCAAAGATGTCAAGCACCTTCGCAACCAACGGAACCAGCTCCTACATCGCGTTAGGGCCCGCAGCACACAACTTGCCAACGCCATCATCGACGCCCAAGTGACCCAGATCGAGCAATCCAGTGACTCCACCAAGATGTTCGAGGCAACCCGAACGCTCTTCCGGAAACGCACTACACTAACCTCGTTATGTGACCCTACAAGTAAATTCATCCTCGACAAAGCGCGCGCAGGGCGCATGATTAATAAGCACTTCCAAGCCCAATTCGTGGACCCGACCCGGTCGCCAGTCCAGCCGAACCCGAGCCCGAGGCCTCTACGCACCCCAATCACCGCTACCGAGCTCTGCATCGCCTTCAACCGCCTCCGTAATGGTCGAGCGGCCGGCCCTGATGCAATCCCAGCGGAACTTCTGAAGTATGGCGCGGCCACCCTGGCCACACCACTCGCCGACATCCTGAACCACGGACTTCAAACAGGAGACGACATCCACCTCGGTGAAGGAATACTCCTCGGCCTCCCGAAGCCGAACAAGCCGGCTGGCCAGTGTACCAGCTTGCGACCCATCGTGCTGCTAAACAGCATTCGGAAAGCGATCTCGCTCGTTGTGCTCCGGCGCATCACTCCGAAGGTCGCCCAATTCCTGTCACCCCACCAAAGCGGGTTTCGGCCCCGTCGCAGTACTGCAGATGCAGTATGGGCCCACCGGTGGATAGCAGCGCGCGCTCAACGCTACCAAGTACGATTCTACATCCTCGGTATCGACCTATCGCGCGCTTTTGACACTGTTCATCGCGACAAACTCCTATCCGTGCTGGAAGACATCCTCGACGACGATGACATCCGCCTCATTCGCCTACTACTTCAACGAACTACGCTTTCGCTACGGACCGGCCGCCACACGCTCGACCCCTTTGAGAGCAACACAGGTACACCACAAGGCGACTCACTTTCACCCGTTCTTTTTGTTGTCTATCTAGAAGCCGCACTCCGCGATGTGGCTGCGCAGCTCGACGTACCCCATCAACTTCTCAAGGACATGATCGTGTATGCAGACGACGCTGATTTCGTCTGCCCTGACCCCGCCATTGCTGACAAGATCCACGCTGAAGCGCCTGCAATCCTGGCTCGATGGTCCCTCGTCATGAACACGTCGAAGACCGAACACACGACCGTGCACCGACCTCTCCACGCCTCCACGAACCGCACCGACCGCGCCAAAGAAGAAACGTGGCGCAATACGCGCAAATTAGGCTCTCTCTTAGGCGACGCGGAGGACGTCTCGCGCAGGAAGAGCCTCGCCACAGCAGCTCTCCACCGCATGTGGAAGGTTTGGACTCGGACATCGCTGACCTCGGAAGCCACGCGTTTGCGGCTTTACCAATGCTACGTGCTTCCTATCCTGTTGTATAACTGCGGTACGTGGGCGCTGACGCGGACTGAACTCCGCGGACTTGAAGCTTTCCACTGCCGCCAACTTCGCAAGGTCATCGGTGTGACATACCCCGACGTCATCTCCAACGACGAACTCTACGAGCGCACTGGAGCTGAGCCGCTCCGATACCGCCTCCTCGAGCGGCGCTGGACACTACTCGGCCAGATCCTTCGGCTCTCTACGACGACCCCAGACTTACCTGCCTACCGCTACATGGAAGCATACTTTGCGCCAAGCCAGAACCCCAAGTTTCGAGGCCGCCAACGCACCACGCTTCCCGTGGTCCTCGATGCCGACCTCCGAACCCTCCCAGACAACTATCGCCTCCGACGAGCTGCTGACCTTTACCTACTACGCTGCCACGCACAAGACCCGAAAGAGTGGAGACGACTAATCCAGTCTCTCCTCGCCTACACATCCTCAGAAGAGAGAGATCCGACGTATGCGAACGCTACACTAGCCAGGAGGCTCAATCAGATGACTCTTAACTAGCGTAATGAACGCGAGAACACGTTTACTACTAAATGAACCCAGGCGAACCCGAATCCTCACGGCCAAGGTCACGTAAAAACAAACTAAAATGCTCACTTCAGAAACTAAAACGATTCGAGAGGAATGAGTTATTATTGGTGATTAACAGTAAGCAAAGGTATGAGCTGTAGAAAATCGTGACAACTTTCGAGGAATGGTACAGTACGCAAGACTTCTTCGGACCGCTGAAGCATCGGTACCTCAAGGCAGCTGGAGGACTATCGATGCGATTGCGTTCGCCCGGCGCAGGGCGATATGTTGGTTTGATGGATTTCCACGGTGGTGTCCACAGTGTTTCCCTTTCGTCGGCACGGTTTTCTGAACTCGACGACCTTCAGATGTGCTGCAGCAAGTTGCATCGCGATCTCAGACATGCACAGCCTGACCGGCGGTCTTGGCGTCGATAGAAAACAGCCGCTGGAATGCTTCACACGCTTGGCGTGTTTGCCGGCTCTCACTCAAACACGCACAGCTCTGCAAACACGCATTTCGTTACTGTCTCCGATCCTCTGCTTCCCAAGGGAACTTGCTGTGCCAGGCCACGCGCTTCGGTGGTGGTGACGGATATCCAACGATCGTGCAAAATGCCAACAACAATACGCGTGAATAGTGCAGTCTGCATCGATCTAAGTCGTTCTGCTGACTGGAACTGGGGCGAATTCCACTCGGTTGTAGTGGAGTTCGCTGTAAATAAGGACCACAGGCGGGTTGATCGTCGAGCTAGTGTCGCGACACGCTCGCTGGAGCCGCGAGAGCCACTCATCGAGTTTCGAGCTGGCAAAATAGTACTCCTCCGCTGAGTCCAGCTCGTGTCCAGCCTTGGTAATTCGTTCGGGCTCGTAGATTTGGTAGGTGGGGACCGACTGCAGACCGGAAGGCGCGATGATCAAGAAAATGGGCTGTTGTAGGAGCTTGGCCATCATGCGAAGGGTGACCTCTGTACCCCACAGCTCCAAGGGCACAAACGCCGAGATTGCAGATGCCGACTGCGAGATGTCTTGGATGTATTCCTGAAACAGTAGACCCGATTCCGTTTCTGACAAGGGCGTTGCCAGCTCTTGATCGCCAGCCTCCAGCCGATTGACTACCAAAATGGTTTGTCGGATGTCGTGTGGAAACTCCACGTCGAATCCATGGCGACTCGCCTCCACAATGCCTTCCTTCAAGACTTGGGTCGTCTGCTCCAGCACCTCGATATGTTGCGGCGTGTCGAAGCGCATGTCCAGTAGAGACATTGCGACCGCGTAGTATTGGCAATTCCCCGTAGCGGGGGTGGGTGCCGGTTGTAGCCCATAGCGCGCAAAGACCTCCTCCACAGTCAAGTCGCTTTGTGGTGGCTCTCGCCAGCGAGGATCCGTGCTGGAGGGTACGAATACCTCGCTAGCATCAGCCAGAGTGCGCTCGACAATGTCACCAATGAGTCGCTGGTGCTTGGTCAGCGAAGCTGGACGTGGAATAAACTTAGTTCCCTGGTTCTCCAGCTTGGGATTCACGTTCGATAGACCGTTGTCGCCACTCTCGCCTTGTTCCAGAGGCGTTGTGCAGGGTTGGTGGAGGGTTTCTATGCTGTCGATGTCCATTGTTTCGGGGGCTGGGCATACGCCACGGGTAGTGACCACGGAAGCAGTTCCGCCGGCTACGGAAGTGGCAAGCGTCAGGATCAATGCACCTGCGTACCAGGCGCTAACCATTGCAGGGAACTTTTAAGCTGACGAAGCGTGTGGGTCTCGTGCGAGAGCTGAGAAGGCTGCGTTGGGGTCGACCGCCACTGAAAGCTCAAAAGGGGGGAGACCCTTATGGATAGTGCTTGTGATTTGAAAGCTGCAATAATGTCGAACGAGATAAAACCTTGGACACAAGACGATAAACTCGAAAACTGATGCAGCTATTCCAGGTCGACCGAGCAGTTCAGCCGTACTGCCGGTATCCAAGTATTAAAACGGAAGAACTGTGTATTGAAAGCATGATGTGCTGCGTTCAATGACGGAGCTTTGGAGCTCGAATACGTCCCCCCTTTCACGAAAAACACTATTGGGAGCGCTGAAAATCGCAGCAGCAGCAAAAAATCGTTGGTGTTCGACGTTCGTCAACAAAATCACACCTCCGAATACAACTTCCGGTAAAGCGTCTCCTGCTCGTGGCGTGCCTCAAGGTAAGCTGCGTGGGCTGCCGCATCGGGGTGCGAGTATTCCAGCTGCGTGGTTTCCGCCGGGAAGGACCCAGACGCCTTGAGAGTGTGAAGACCCAAGTACGTTCCAATGAGCACCGCGAGACCACGCGAAGTTGTTTCGGTAGCGCTGGCCTCGAGGATGAGCTTCTTTCCCAAACAGTCCGCAATCATCTGTCGCCAAACTCGAGACGATGTGAGGGCAGTCCCGCTTACGACAACCGTCGCGTCAAGGTCGGCAGAGAATGCTACATGTAGCATTGGATTAAACGCGTTAGTCGCTTGAAAAAATCACCATTATCACGAGCCAAATGTGACGTACCAAGAAGAGAAAAGAGCACGCCGATACGCAGAGCAATCGACTCCATGCCAGCACGCAGGAACTCGATGGGTGTCGTCCACTTGTTGATGCCGCTAATGGTGCAGGTCGCATTTTCCAGCCATCCCGGCGAGCGCTCTCCACTCAAAAACGGCAGAACGGTAAGACCGTGCTTTGTAGGGGCGACTTTCTCCAGCTGAGTACTCAAGTCTGGACACAGGACAAGCAGTGTTAGACTGAAGTACAGGGCTTAGTGACGCAACTTCAAATGATACGCACCCTCGTCGCTTAGACGAAGAGACTCGCGGAAGAACTTGTACACCGAGCCACCGTCGCTTAGTGCACCGCCGAGAAGAACCTGATCCTTTCCAATGCGATAGCACCACAAACCCTTCGGGACCTTGGCGTTCTTCATGGCATCTGCACTCAGCACCACGCGAAGTGCAGCACTGGTGCCGATAGTCACAGCGATTCGCCTAAAAAACAAACAAAACAAGATGAGTGAATAAAAACACACGAATGCTTTACGCTACAAATTGCAACCACTTACGATGCATCGATGCACTTGGATCCGATGTTCGCGGCGGCGCCGTCCGAAACACCGAGGAAGAATGGCACGTTTTTCAGCTCCGGCCATCGCTTGGCAAAGGTCGAATTGAGTCCCGAAAATGGAACGGAGGAGTCCACCACCGGCGGCATCTTACTGCCGTCCATTCCAATGAGCTCAAGCAGCCTCGCATCCCACTGGCTGCGTCGGAAGTCGAGCAGCCCCATCCACGACGCCTCGGAGAAGCTCATAGGCAAGCAGCCATCCTGCGCCGCGGTCGTCCACTTGCCAATCAAATAGCCCGAGATGCTCTGCCACTTGGCAACACGCTCCACCACCGCCGGCTCCTCCTCATGGAGACGCAGGAACGTGGCCGGCGCGTACGCAGGATGGATCACCGTTCCTACACCACAAACAACATTGTCAGTCCACAGTCTCCACGTTGCTCTGTCCCCCTCGTACCTGTACGATTATGGGCCTCCTCCAGCTCTCCACGGGCCACCAGTCTTTCCTGCAGCTGCTTCGCCCAGTGCGCCGTCGCCTTCCTCCTGCCAGCATACTGCAGTCACAAGAGCGTCAGTGTCAGTGTCAGCCCCCCCCTCTCCCTCCCTCCTCTCTCTTGAGCCGCCTCACCGTGTACACTGGCGTGACGATTTCCCCCCTGTCGTCGACGCCCAGCACGTTCATGGCGAAGGTGCTGAAGCCCACGCCCACGAGCTTCTGCGCCAGGTCCGTGGCGCGTAGGAAGCGCATCGTGCGGTCCAGAATCTGCTCCACTGTGGCGGCGATCACGGCCCCGTCGGCCTCTCCATGAGCGTCGATGGAGCTCACGTGCTGCTGCTGCAGCGACCCGTCGATGAGCGTCCACTGGGCCTCGGACACCAGCGCGAAGCAGCTGGAGCGGATCGAGGAGCTCCCCACGTCCACCACGACGACCACAGGCAGCCCGCGGTACTGCTGCGGCTGTGCCAGGCCACGCACGAACGCCTCGTACTGCAGACGCTGCTGGCGAGAGTGGTAGAGCCACGCACAGGCCGCCGAGGACGCCGCGAGCACCGGCAGGAAGAGCTTCATCGCGTTTGTGATGACTTTGATAGGGATGAAGTGAAGTGCGGTCTTTGAGCACGCGATCGTAAAAGCGTTTTTTACGGATTCGTGCTAAAACAAAAGGCCAACTTGAAGAAGCAACTTTACGTTCGCGTTTAACAAACCGTATTTAACGTTAACGTACATGTAAGGGACATTAAATACACGCCGTAAAAACAAGTATAATCAAATGCAGTGTACTTAATTTAAGTACCGGTATTGTAAACTAAAGGATTAATTCAAAAACCACATTTAAATCTTTTATCCGTATTTACGTATTTAATTCATTTCGACGGTGGCCGCACATCGCCAAGTCCACACACACACAACACTTTGAGACCATGCTGAGCTCCCGGGTACTGACGCGACTGGCGCTGCCGCTGCGCCGCGCCTTCCACGCGTCCGCCGGCCGCCAGGCCATCCAGACCGTCAACGTGCCGTCCATGGGCGACTCCATCAGCGAGGGCACGATCGTGGAGATCGTCAAGAAGGCGGGCGACGCCGTGCACGCCGACGAGGTGGTGCTCGTGCTCGAGACCGACAAGGTACCGACCGCCCGACGCCTGCAGTCGCCACGCCGTCGAGATCTAACTGTAGCTGCTGCTGTTGCCAGGTGAGCGTGGACGTGACCAGCCCCGTGGCCGGCACCGTCGTGGAGGTGCTGGCGCAGCTGGAGGAGAACGTGGAGGTGGGCAAGCCGCTCTTCACGCTGGACGACGCGCTGGTCCCCAGCGGCTCCAGCTCTGCACAGATGACGACCGCCGCGTCGACGGAGGTGGCTTCAGCTGCTGCTGCCGTTGCCGCCGCGCCGTCCGGACACCGCGTGCCCCTCATCAAGTTCCTGGGCAAGCGCTCGCTGCTGCCGCCGAAGCCGTCGCCGCTGTCCAAGCCGCTGGGCCTCACGCTGCCGCCGTCCCCGCTGCGCGCTGTGTCTGTACAACCGTCCAGTGCCGACGTCCTGCCCTTCACCAGCGCCAAGCGCCTGCCGCTGTCGCCTGCAGAGGTGGACTCGATCAACTCGGGTCTCGCCTTCCTGTAAGTTTGTGATGAGAGGCTGTAGACAGCTCTTGAGAGGAACGGAAGTTGGTAGCAGTAAGAGAAGACGCTGGTGGCGACTGTGCAGCACTTAGACGAAAAGGAACGGAAGTAAGTCCATTCAAGAACAGAATACACGAACTCGCACGCACGCTATAGATATGGTCGGCCCTGTCAGCAGGTTCACTCATCTAAGGAGTCAATGTCACACGGAGACGACAGCAGCCTCGCCGAAGATCTCGTGCTGTGGGCACACACCGCCTCCGATCGCCCACTCGTTGCAGTCCGACACCGTGCACTTCTTGCCGCCGCCGTGGGCTTTGCAGTAGCCTCCGCCGCGGTTCGTCTTCACGCACCCCTCCGTCTTGCAACGACCCCCGCCTCCGTGGCGAATGCAGTGACCTCCACTGTTTGCCTTGCGCGTACACTCCGGAAAGCTGCAAGGCTTCGTGCCGCCGTGAGACTTGCACAGTCCACGAGACTGACTCAACCGCTCGCAGCCTGCAACAGTGCACCGCGGCTTTCCACCATGTGCACAGCAACGCCCGAAGCGGATCTGGTTGGTGATACACCCACATAAGTTACTACAGCTCACACCATCACGAATACATAACCTCATCACTTACCTGCTTCTTGGTGCAGTCCGGGAAGGTACAGGTGAACCCGCCACCGTGTGCGAGGCAGTATCCTCCTCCTTGATCATGCTTGTCACACCCCCGACGCGAGCAGCGCTTGCCCGTGCCACCGTGTTCCTTGCATCGGCCGCCATTGAGAGCCCAGTTGCGGCAGCCTTCAGCCTGGCATCGCTTCCCGCCACCGTGCAGTTTGCAGCGACCGCCGCCAACACACGGCGTCGTGCATCCCTCGACGTAGCACTTCTTGCCGCCGCCATGAGCGACACAGAGACCGCCGCCCTTGTCCTTCTTCTCGCAGCCCTGCACCTTGCAGAAGTAGCCTCCGCCGTGCGCCTTGCACTTGCCCTGGCCTCGATCGTACTTGGTGCAGCCTTCCACCTTGCAGCGCGCGCGTCCGCCGTGGCCGCTGCACAGTCCGTAGCGAATCGCCTTCTTGGTGCAGCCGCTCGTGGTGCAGTCTCGCCCGCCTCCATGGGCCAGGCAGAACCCCTGGCCGGCGTCGTACTTGTCGCACTTCTTCTTGGAGCACTTGCGGCCGCCGCCATGCGCGCAGCACAGCGCCGAAGAGCCCATGGCCACGCGCGTGCAGCCCGCGACTCCGCAGCGCTTGGAGCCGCCGTGGTCCGGACACGTGCGCAAGTTAAAGAAGGCGCAGAACGGCGTCTGGCAGCGGTAGCCGCCGCCGTGGGCGATGCAGAGGCCGCCGGCCTGCGCGAACTTGAGGCAGCTCTCGAAGCGGCACTGGTAGCCGCGGCGGTCGGCAGCTTCAGCTTCAGCTCCACCTTCATCTTGAGCTTGAGGCGGAGTTGCCGCCGCCTTCTGTCCGTTGTGTGGCTGCTGCTCCTGGGTCGTCTCCTGAGGCTGTTGCGCGGGCGACTGGGCGACGGATTCTCCGCCGGCCTCTGCGCTGCTGGCCGCCGGCTCCAGGCCGCGCTTTACGTCCGCCGGCGGAGCGGACGCCGCGCCTTGAGTTGCTGCTGCTGCTTCTTCTCCTTCTGCTGCTGCGTCTTCGTCGCCTCGCGCCAGCAGCGGCATGGCGAAGGATGGCGGCAGGTCGGACCCGTCCATGCCCTCGTCGTCGAAGCGCGGCTCGCCCTCGGCGCCGTCGAACAGCGCGGCGGACGCCGTCGCCACCTCCCGCGCTTCCTCCTCCGCTTCCATCGGTCAACTATAATATAGTAATCGCAAGTATCGTAATATTCGCAGTAGAATGTGACAATAACACATTTCACGAAAAAGACTCGGCCAAGATGACGGGCATGACCAGGTCCGTGCCGACGGAGGCTGCAGGCTGCTGCACGCTGAGGACTGACGCTCTCTCTGTGTGTGTGTGTATGTATATGGACAGAGTGGTGATCATCCAGGACGTGAATATCACGCAGAAGTACCAGGAGCTGCTGCGCAAACTCGAGTCCATGGGCGGCGAGAAGGTCGGACGGCACGTGGTGCACTGCCGCCTCTTCAACCGCAAGACGCTCACGGGTGCGGCGGAGTCTGCAGGGGGGTCAAAGGCGGGTCTCTAGAGGACTGAGAGCTGGTCCATTTTCTGTCTGTTGGTGCTGCGTGCAGACGGCTACGTGAACCAGCGCATGTTCATGCTGCGGATGTCCCAGAACGACGACCTGGTGTACGCCGTGCTGGCCAACGAGAAGGCGCACGGCCTGGCGCCCAGCGACAACGGCCTCGAGGGGCTCATGGAGGACTGCTCGCTGCTCGAGTGCGGGCTGGACGGGGCCAACATCCTGCAGCAGGTGGAGATCTACGCCTTCAAGTCGGACGGACAGTTCGAGGTGCGCCCTGCGGTGGGTTGGCTGGGCTCTGTGGGGGGTCTACTGACACTCCTCTTGTATGCTACAGGGCACGCAGTACCTGGTGGGGGACTTCGTGGTGAGCGTCTGCACGTTCATGTCCCGCAACAACCTGCCGCGAGGGCTCATCATCGAGGTGCAGTACTCGCCGTGCTACACGGTGTCCCACGTGGACATGCTGATCGACGAGTTCCTGAGCAACTTCGCCTCGCACGACCACCTGCGCAAGCCCGTGGACAACATGCCGGCGCTCTTCGACAAGGTGGGGCTACCCAACACCGAGTATAGTCTCAAGCACACGGCGCTGCAGTATGTGGCGGCCTTCAACATCCTCCGCAAGTTTGAAAAATAGGAGCTGGAAGTTGAGCGCTGCAAATAAAGACTCCTCCTCGTCGTAAGCACGTCCTTCGATGTCCAATGTCCCGAAGACTTGAAGACATGTACAAGAAAAAAATGTATTTGTGCAAGATATGCATATCCCAACGATTAATGATGGTGCTGCTCAAGTCTCTATGAGGAGGCGGTGGGAGAGGCAGACGGAAGCGCACTGCCGCCGAGCGAGGCCAACGGACTAGCACCCGACGCGCCAGGCGTAGCTCCCAGGCACGTGCGCGCCACGTCGTCGAAGACCTCCTTGATCTCGCTCGAGCACTCGAGGTAGTCCTGCTCCCAGAACTTGTAGCTCTTGTTGCGGATCAGCTCGATGAACGTCACCAGCAACCCCCACGGGTGCGGGCGGTTGGCGATGAGGCGCTCGATGAGGACGCGCGTGATCTGCTCCTTGACCATCTTGTTGTTCGAGTACGAGAACAAGTACAGGATGACGCAGCTGAAGTAGTGCGTGTGGCTGTTCGGGTAGCGCAGGTGGTTGGCCAGGGAGCTGAAGTACCAGTAGCGGCCCTCGGTGTCGAGCTCGTCCGCCAGGTAACGGAACACGTCCATGGCCGCGCTCTGCTCGAACTTGCTTGTCGTACTGCCGGTCCCGGCCTTGCCGTCAGCTCCAGACGGTGTCGGTGGCGCACTAGCGGAGGTGGAAGAGCCTCCGTTGGCCATGTCCGCAATGCCCTCCTTGCCGAGGTACAGCACAAGCGCATTGAGCGCCGGCAACGCATACTTGCAGGACGTCGGGTCACGTTCAAGCTGAGCAGCAGGGCGCATCAACTTCGATAACAGGTCTGCGGGGAACATCGAGGCGCGGTTTGCGGACGCGTGCAGGAATTCGTCGACATACTCCTTGATGCCGTTGTGGGCGAGAGCGGCTCCCCACGCAGGCATGAGCCGTGGGGCCACACTCACTTCCGGGAGCTGAGCAACTTGAAGTCCCAGCGTGAGAGGATCAGGCAGACGCATCGAGCGGGAAAACGCCGACAGGATCACGTTACGGAGCTGCACGCAAGCCGCGGGCAGCACGTCGCAAAAGCTTGTGTAAAAGTCGCTCAGGAAGTCCGGGTAGTCGTGCAACAACACCAAAATGATACGCACAACGCCCTTGTAGAGAGCGGCGATGGAGTCCGGCAGCGGTACGGCCGAGTTCGCATGGCGGAGGAATGGCTCCATGAACACGAGCAGATTCATGAGCAGGCGGTGCAGAATTTGCCAGCCACGCTGCTGCTTCGCACGCAACAACAGCGGCATGAAGCAACGGTGCGAAATCAGCTCCGTCCAAGCAAACACAAATCCAGGCAGTCCAAGCGGCTGCAGCGTGTTGTACGCGCTGGCGAACGTGTTAAGCACCTGGAGGTGGATAGCATCCAGAGCCGGCTCTTGAGCTGTCAGCTCCTTCATGAGGTTAACGAACATGCGGAAGAACACACGCTGATCGAATGGGGCCTTCTTCTTGCGGGACATGTCGTGTGCGGCAACCAACACATTGGCGATAGCACCCACTGCGTGGTTCAACACTTGCAGCTTGGCAGCGGGCGAAGGGTCAAGGTACTTCACCAGCAGCGCCATCAGATGCGTTAGCGCATCCAGCACGGCGTAGTTTAACGGGACCTTGGCACCAGCCTTGAGAGCAGCTGGATCACTAGCCGCGAACGAACTCTTCAGGCATGCATCGACGCAGAGTTCTGTACCAAACTTGAAGAACAGCGAAACGCTTTCGTCATCAGCAAGCAGGCCGTACTGCTTCAGCATCTGGAGGTACTGAGCATGCATCTTGGAATTTCCAGTGGGTTCCTTGTAGATAGCGATCCAGTGTTCGAGTGCATTGCTGACAGTATGCCGGAAAGCAGCGTGCTCCTGTACCAGAGGGCGTTCCCCAGCAGCCTTCGAAGCACCACTACCAATTGCGCCCATGCTCTTCTGAGGTGCTGGAGGGGCCGGGCGGTTCTGCAGCTTCTGGACACGGGCCTGTTCTAGCAGCGCGGCAAGGATCTGCACGTTCTTGTTTGCAGTAGCACCTCCATGGCGCTCCACAATGCGCGCAAGAGCTTCCAGAGTGTTCGGCAGCTGAGCCGCGACAGCCACGTGCTCCATGATGAGGCATTGACGCACAACGTGCACCGCGAACTCAATCGCTACACTATTGCGCTCCATATTGCGTGCCAAATACACATCAAACTCACTTGCCTCCACGACCTTGTAGCGAATAAGCGCCACAATGATTTCACAGTGTAGCTTTAGCTTGTCATCCACTGGCGCGCGCAGCACCCAGCCAACGATCTCCTTACGAAGTTTCTCGCAGCTAGCAGTCAGTGCCTCCAACGAGCTCACAAGAATCTCCAGGAACAGCTCGTTGCCCCGGCCACCGTTGCCCAGCTCGTACATGAACTTCACAATACGGTTCGCGATCTTAAGACATGCTTCGTCACGCAGCGCTGGTCGCACGCTTCCACCAAGCGCACGCACCTCACGCAGCACAGCGAACACCTCACTCTCAGCCGGGATAGCCAACAGCGACGGCAGCTCGCGCTGAGCAGCTGCGGCCTGACGAGCCACCTTCTGCACAAACAGTTCGAAACGCTCCAGCAGTCCAGCGAAGCGATCCAGCGCTGCTGTTACGCTAACACCAGCAGTATCTCCTTCCTTATCCACTGCACCTCCCGGGTATGCGCTAGGGCCTGCACGAGACGAAAGCGGCATGGAAGTAGGTCGTGGAATGCGCTGGAAGGCCTCGTAAACAACAAGCTGCATGGGTGGCACTCCACCCGGCTTGGGCTTGAAAACTTCGGGCAATGCAGCCGGCCAGTGACCACTGGGCGCACCAGGTGAGCCTGCTGAAGCTGCCACAGCAGTGCTGCTTGCGCTTCCTTCGAAAAAGTGCACGCCATCAGCCCCCGGTGCTTTACCAGCCTGAGCTTGCTGCTGCTGGTAGCGCCGACGCGACGCATAAGCACCCGCAAGAGCCTCATCAATGTCTCGCATGGCCTTTTCAGACGACGCCTTTTCAATAAGCATGCAGCCTAAGTCCGTGTTCTCGTTCGAGCAGACTTGGATCACATGCTCTAGTTGCTGCGGGTCCCCAGCGCTGGTGGGAAGCAGTGCACGCAGGTGTGTCCCAATAGCATTGCGAAGCGGCTCCTTCGCCGTGATGAGTGCTAACGAGCCCGACATTGAAGCGACCATTAGATGCGCAGCCTTGCGCATCTTCGTATCGTCACTTTCTGTAGCGAAATCCTTCAAAATCACCTCGCGGGTAGTAATACACGCAATCGTTACGCTGCGCTCTACCACGGGGGAGATCACCTCGCGAATAGCGCGGTCCACAGCAAGGGGGACCAAACGGCGCAAGTTCACGTTGCGCAGCGGCAGCTCCGGGTTTACAGCGACGTACGAAGCTAGGTTCGGGATCACCGTCGACTCCGCAGCCGCAGCTCCACCAGCAGCACTAGTCGCTCCGAGGGAGCTAAAGCTTGCCATTCCCTCTCTTCCAGTCGGGCTGCCAGCCGGTACGTTCTTCAATGGCTTTCCTGGAGTCAGTGGTCGGCCCAGCTTAGATCCCGAGCCAGGAGGCGGCGTGGCAGACCGCTGCCCCATCATCGTGTTCTTCGGGACCTTCACATTGAAGTCCGGGTTCGCTGTGCGAGGCGGTGCACGACGTGTATGCAGTAGCTGCGCCTTGCGTTGGTCCTCCACATTCAGCTTGAACGACTTGAACAACACTTCAATCTCAAACTTTAGGTTAAGCTTGAGATCGGGTACATCGTAGATCTCACTCATGGCATGAATAAGACCCATAACCCACGGGTTAGGCGGCTTGAAAATCTTTGACTTCTTGCAGCCTTCAAGGATCTTCGCCACGAACGGCGTGACAGCGATGAGGTGACCGGTTTCGTAGCCCACGTAGAGTAGCTCCTTCAAGTCCAAGTCACGCTGCAGCAGAGGCTTGTTGCGTGCAAGAGTGAATACACCAAGCCACGAGCCCAAATTCTTCAGCAACGAGCGCTGCTGCGAATTAGTCGTGATTGTCCCAGACGTCAACAGCTTACGAGCATTCTGGAAGGTACGCTTGAGAATCTCACGCTCAAGTTCGGGCCGCATCAGCTTCTCGATGAAAATAAGGTAAACTGTGTGGTAGTTGGGCTGGGTCGAAATACGTTTCACCACCAAGTAGTTCGCGAGCCATGCATGGTATACAGGCAACAGCATTTTGCGCACTTCCGGGATCTTCGCCTCCAAATTCGAGATCGACATGTTGTTCACAATGAAGTGGATGCGGTCCTTCACGTTTTCGTCGGGTTGTTCGACCACCTCATCTTCGTCCACCTTGCTTAATTCATGGAAAATATGATCCACCTTCAGCTCTGGCGCAGGTGCAATGGGTGGAGGCGGCGAACCAGCTGGAGCCTTCGGCGACGGGGCAATCAACGAGGGTCCTGCCGAGCGACTTAGGATCGACGATGGGATTTGGATACCCAACACAATGTCGTCCTGAGCCTTCTGCCCGGATGGAGCGCGCGGTGGCGACCCAGCACCAAGCGTGGTGGTAGAAACAGCAAGCCTCGAGATGCCATCACCCTCAGCTGCGCCACTCAGCGGGGGCAGTGAAGCACCTAGTGAGGATAACGCACCACCATTACCAGCACTAGCATCCAGAGCGGAACCTGACAGCGCGATTGAGCGCGTGACTTGGTTCACTTGGCGCATGATTTCAGGTAGTGCATGTTGCAAGTGGGGGATTTGCGACAGATTCGTACAATACGCCGGTAGCTCTCGCAGCCTTGGAACGAACTGCTGCAACGCGCAGGCGCCAAAGAAAAAGAACTTGGAGTTTACCGGCTCGCGAAGACTCTCGAGCACCGAGCGAAGCGCAGTTTGCAGGAAATTGGGCGGAAGTACTTGGTGTTCAATCAGCTTACCGAAGAGAACGCCAGTGATCCGCAGCTCCATCTCTGGATACCGAGGGAAGAAGCGGTACTCATCGAAGAGATTGTGGATCATGCAATAGAAGATTTGCCGCTCACGCTCATCGCGCGATCCTTGGAAGCGCTTCAGCATTGCCACGACGTCGTTGATGTTCTGCTCTGACGTGTAGATCTGTTGGAAGTAGGCGTTCGCCTGTTCCTCGATCATTTCTGCCGTGTAGGTCGGCGCATCGGCGCCGCCAGCAGACGACTCGCCTCCAACTCCTACTGCAACTCCAACGCCCGCAGCTGCAGCGGCTCCGGCAGCCATAGTAGTGGCCGCCCCCGGGACGTGGGGGGTTACCTCTCCGGCCGGGCGCGTGGATGCCGAGATGACGGGGTGGGTCTCCATGCAGAGCGTGATAATGCGCTTGAGCTCTTGAGCGATAGTAACGGGCAGCGCCCCCTGAACCGCCATGATGCACTTAAGAATAGTCGCCAACGACTCGATGGACAGGACATGGCTCGACTGCGGGGTAATGTTGCTCTTGGGAACGGCGCGCGCGTAGTTGCGGTGCACGAACGCCAAGCACGACGTCGCAAACGCCGTCCGTTGCGACGCGAGGCGCTCCACCAGCCACGTCTCTAAGTTTAGCACGTCGTGGTTGGCCCCCATCGTGGCTAAGGCAAGCGCGAACGAGAAGTAGTTCGAGTGAATAGCCGAGGCGAAGGAGTCGCCCGTGTTGCGGAAGAGCGCGAAGAGTCGTGACACGATGTGCGGGGCCGTGGCGGCGTAGAAGCACTTGACGCTAGCGTAGAGCACGAGCTTGGGTGCCACGGACCACAAGTGGCGCATGATGAGCGGCGCGTTAGGGCGACCCATGATGTACGTGCTGAAGAGCTCCGAGAACATGTCGTCGCGGAGCGCATTCCAGCGGGGCGAGGCCTGCGCCAAGTTGGCAATCAGGACGTCCGGACACGTCTTCATGGCCCCATCCAGCAGCTTCCGCACGTCGCCGTAGCAGTCTTGCTCCGACACTTGCAAAAGCGTTTCCACAACATCAAGCGAGAACCATACACCGTTCTTAGGGACAGCTGACGCGTCGGCGCCTTCGAAGGGCGCGAGCTTGTGCGGCGATTCCGCGAACGACAGCACTTCCGGTGGTGCCTCGACCGCTGCCTTCAGGATGCTGATGTGGGCGCGGCTGTTCTTCCATGGCCGGAGCAGCGTCGTCACGCGGAACTTGGACTGCGAGAAACGCTGGAAGGCAGTAATAAGCACGCGCAGTTGGACCGCATTCTGGATGTCCAGGTCGGCGCGGTCCAGCTTCTCCGCAACCTTGGTCCACTTGATAGAGCCGTAGTCCTTCTGCAGCACTTCTGCGATAACGTCGAGGTCCCAGTTTTCCCGCACTGGGGATGCGGCTGCCTCGTCCGACGCGGTGGCCTCGAAGTCAATTGTAAGGTTCGCCATCAGAGTCGCGCCGTTCTCCGCGTCCAATCCCGTGTAGGTTCGCGAGAGCATCGCCAGCATGCCCGCGACCTGGACCGGCGGGATCGTGGGCGCCTTCGCAAGCCCAGCCTCTGCCAGCAGCGTACGGAAGGCTTGCGGAGACGACGTGCACGAGTAGCCGACGTCCTCCATCAGCTCGTAGAAGAGGCAGCTGGACGACACGTCCGAGATGAGCTTGCTGAGGGAGTCCGGGTCCATCACGGGCTCGCAGTCCACGTGCTCGGGGTCGCCCATGGTGAGCGGAGCCATCTCGAGCGAGCCCATGTCGTTCGGGTGCGCCGACGAGATGCTGGCGAGGAACGAGTCCGTCTCGGCCACGTCCGCGTGGAACTCCTTCTTCATGCGCAGCACGAAGACGAGCGAGTGCAGCACGTCGGACGGCAGTTTGGCGCCGCAGGACGAGATCTCGGGGATCTTGGTGCGCAGGAAGCGGATGGCGTGGGCGGAGCTGTCGGTGTTCTCGCCCTGGGCGAAGGCCAGGCCGACCGTCACCTGCTGCGGGAGGCTGAGCTTGAGCGTCTTGCAGAAGAGCTGCAGGAAATCCTCCGTGACGAGGCGCGCGCTCCCATTGGCTGCGGCATCCGGCGAGCTTCCTTCGATCGCCTAGAGAGAGAAAGTAATGTTAGTTGTAAGTCAAAATATCACAATAGCTAGCAATTGTCACGATAAACAGCGAGAAAGGCTTGGGGCTCCCTACCTCGCAGATGAAAGTGGTGAAGTTGGGGCGCGACGAGGCCTGCGAGACCTCGTGCGTGAGCAGCTGGATCTTGAGCGCGTCCTTCTGGCCGCGCGCGTCGCGGAAGTCGATGTCCTTGACGAGGCAGTTGAGCAGGAAGATCCGCGCGTCTTCTCCGTAGAGTTCCACGAGCTGCGGACGCCAGAATCAGAAATAGACACATACGCACAGACAAGGGTCAGCTTATGGCCGCGGGGGAGCGCGCGTAGAGGCCGCTACGAGCCAAGATCGGCACCTGGTTGAGCTCGGCCACGTTGGACTTGAAGTTCTTCTTGTTGAGGTTCGTGACCAGGTAGTTGATCTGCCAGAACAGCGGCGACGCGAACGACACCATTGTGACGGCGGGCGGGTCCTGGGCGCGGGGAGGGGGAGGGAGGGGGCTTCCTCTCGCGGGGGCGTCTTCGGGGCTTCCTCTGCTGGGCGCGTTGGCGTTTGGCTGAGGAGCTACGGGAAGGGGGCCGGCGGGTGATGCGGCCGATTGATTGGCCGAAAGGATGTGACCGACGGTGGCTGATTTGTGGAAACACGCGATTATGCGATTGGTCGAAAAAGAGATTCGACCAATTGCGCGCCAGAAGCTCCAGGGAGGAAGGCCGTCATGACCATGACGCCGGCGCACGCGCTCCACCTCGACGCGGCGCCCGAGGCCAGCGACTTCTTCTTCGGCAATGTGCTGGGCCAGGGATCGTACGCCAAGGTGCGCACTTGGCGTCTCTCTGGGCAGGAGTGTGGCTGGGCTGAGACAACACACAGAGGAGGACTGACGTCTGGCGGTTGGCTGGGTCGTGCTGCTGTTGCTGCTGCTGCTGGTGCTGCAGGTTTTCCACGCGCAGATGAAGCAGAACCGCATGGACTTCGCCGTGAAGGTGATGGACCAGAGCTTCATCCGCAAGGAGAACAAGACGGCCTTCGTGCTCACGGAGCGCAAGGTCATGTCGCGCCTCTCGCACCCGAACATCGTCAAGTTCTACTGCAGCTTCCGCGTAAGGCAATCTATTGCGTGCATCGAGCTGCTGCTCGACTACGAGTGGCTGTGCTTGCGCCCGTTGCGTGACTCAAGCGAGCGAAAATATCCATCCATCTGGCCTCCTCGTCTCATGTTTTCGGCCGTCTGATTGTGGATACAGGACCACCACAGCTTGTACCTGGTCATGGAGCTCTGTCGCGGCGGCGATCTCTTCGGGCTCATCAGGTGAGGGTGCAGCAGTGTGTACAATGGCATGGAACGAGCCTACGTTGACGTGCAATTGTTGTCTATCTCGTGGCCCCTTCCAGCAAGGAGTACCAAAAGCATCAGGAGCTCGACGTCGCAGACACTGCGTGCTCGCTCGAATTGACGCGGTTCTACACGGCGGAGCTTGTCAACGCCCTCGAATACATGCACTCTCAGGTACAACTACGTGCCTGATGCCTCGCTCTGTGTCTGTGCCGTATCACCGCTCTAACTACAAAGGGTCCTACTGTAGCATGTCATCCATCGAGACATTAAGCCTGACAACTTGCTTCTAAGGTACGGCTACGCATTTAATTCGCTGCATCCGACGCTTGTTGAAAAGTGACCTCTAATGATGACGTGTGCTAACGTTCTCAAGTGAGGATGGAAATCTAAAGGTGACTGATTTTGGCTCCGCAAAGGTGAGGCGCTACTGGTTTAGACTACTGTGGTGGCAATTATATCGGTGCTGACTTTCGCTGGTAAAAAACAAATGCAGGACCAAGATTGCGAGAGTGTCGAAGTGTGTCAGTTCTGCGGAACGGCGTCCTACGTTTCTCCTGAAGTTTTGCACGACAAGCCGGCTGCGAGAGCAGCAGATCTGTGGGCAATGGGTTGCCTGATCTTCCAGGTATTATACTACTTATTGAGTTCGAGGCGTTAGCGCACTACGGATCGACGTGTGAATTTCTCATTTACCCTATGACCGCAGATGTTTACTGGCCGAGCACCTTTCGTCGGAGAAAACGATTACCTGACTTTCCAAGTGGTAAGATGCGCAGGTATAATATTGATGCAACTCCGTTTCTAACGTGCTGCTTACAGATTATTAACCACTCGAGCGACGAGTTTGAGTTCCCAAGCAGTGTGCCTGAAGCTGCACAGGATCTCATCCGGAAACTTCTTGTGCAGGTAACATAGCTTACAAGCTGCTTCGTGTGTAATTCCTGTGGAATATTTTTTGACCCTGTCACATTGTCCAGGACCCTGATGAGCGCATCGGTGCTCAGCAAAATGAAGAAGGCTACACCGAGCTGAAGGTGGGTCCCAGCTGCTACTCTTGCTTTCGTGTGTAGATCAACCATTTCTAGCGGTTAACAGAGATGGCTGTGCAGAATCACCCGTTCTTCGAAGGCGTTGAATGGGATGACCTTGGCGATCAGACTCCCCCGTACAACCCTCCCGAGCTAGTTTTGCCTGAGCCAAAGCTGGATGGCGCCTCAGAAAATTGGACCGTTGCCGAATACTTTTCGGACGATTTTTCAGAAAGCACTTCTGACGATTTCAGGTACAGTAGGCTGGTTCACTGTTTTGAGGATAGCTGTGGATCCTTACCGTTGCGTCACTACTGGTTTTGCTATACGCAGTAGCAAGCGTTCGCGCAGCAGCAGCTCGCTGCAGAGAAATCGGCCAGCCTGCATCGCGTACGATGAGCAGATCCGGTTTGAATCCACCGTGAAGGTCCACTCCAAGATGTTTAGTCGGACTCGTGAGGTGTGTGGGGTCCATTTTCAGAAAGTGCCTCTCTGTGTTGCTGCCAGCGCCGCTCACTGTGTCTGTGTTTTTTCTTGACGCTTGTCAACAGCTCTACCTCACAGATGCCCCGCGCCTGGTTGTGATCAGCTCGTGGTCCGGCCGCTTTAAGCGCGAGGTGTTCCTGACGCCTGACACGACTGTGAATGAGATCGACCCCCACACGTTTGACGTTGTATCGGTGCGTAGCAGCATCATCTTGCCTGCAGCTGTCAACATACTGTACAGTGTACCAATTCCTTCCTCTCTGCGCAGCGGTCAGATACGATCCGAATCACGGACTCCAGCAACCTTGCTCAGCAGTGGGCGCGTGCCATCACGGAGGCTGTCTCGGAGTAGAGCGACAACAACAACGCAAACGCCGCAACACCTGTTGGCAAGGTCGGGCGGAGACACAGCATCGTGCCATCTAAAATACAGCAGTACAGCAGCTAAGAGTGTCTTGTTGAAATGGACGTTGAAGTGAAGTGAAGTGTAGCCATTTGTGTGTCACTTGTGTGGTGCAGTTCCCACACCAAAATGCGCGAGCTGCCCGAGGCCAGCGTGCTGGACCTGCTCAAGCGCCTGCGCTGTCGCCTCTGCGGCGAGTCCCGGAGCAACCTGCGGCGCGTTCTGCCCGTCTACGAGCGTCTTCTGAGCCCCGTACGTCCGTCTCAAGCAGCTTCTTGGTGTATGTGTTGTGTGGTGCTGACGGAGCTTGCTGTGCTGCCAGCGTGAGGACGCCGCTGTGTCCGTGCAGCATGAGCTGATGGACGTGCGTGCGAGGTTGCTGGCGTGTGGTGACGACGCAGACGTGTACGCTGCAGCTGGATGAAGCTCTGGCGGTGGCTCCGTAGTCACTCATAGCTCTGGCTTGGTATGCGCAGAACGGACGTCGTGGACCGCATGGACCACGTGGTGGAGCGCTGCATGGGCCTCGTACAGGAAGAGCAGAAGCTGCCGAGTGCAGAGGCTGCAGGTGGGGAACATGCTGTGTTGAGGTGGTGTGGATTGTGTGTGGACTGACGTGAGAGTCGTCACTTGATTCCAGTCGAAGACGTGATGCGGCTGCTAGTGGCACTTGCAGGTGGACAGGATGGAGAGACATTCGTGCTCGAGGACCCCATGAGAGTCGAGTTTGACAAGTCGAGCGTGGTGAGCCAGGACTGGCGTCGTGTACTTCACATGCTTGTCCTAATTATTTGGGGACTATTGTCGGTGTTTCCTGTCCCTGCTAGATGCATAGTGTTGGGAAGAAACGCATTGGCGACCGCATCCAGATGAGTGATATTGGGCTGGTGTACCGCTCCAAAGCGCTGTTCAATAAAGCGCCAATTCCGATGGAGGAGTCAAAGTGAGCAATGCCAGGCACTTGCTTCCATCTCCAGCTATTGTACACTAATCGACGTGTCGTGGTTTTTTTAGGTTATTTTCCCAGAACTTGTTCAGTGGATTCGGCAATGGCATATCGCGTCAACATACCAGTTTGTGGTGCCCCGATGCTAACTCTGGTCCGACCGAAAACGAGGGATTTTTCAGCATGATGCCGATGCAGCAGGTATGTGGATGGAAGCGCTACGAGAAGCCTAGAAAAGAGTGACTAACCGCAGCACCATGTATAGCCTAATCGTTTCATCGGCATCTTTCCCGGTAGTCCTCCCCAACAAAATGGTTTCGGTGACAGGTCGACCCAAGCGTACGTAAATTCTACATGTAGTAGCAGATATTTTTGAGGTGATTATCGTTGCATGACTGATGTCGAATGTGAAGCAGAGATGACACTGAAAAGCGATATCATGATAAGCTTACATTGAAGACTGACACCGCTTCACTCATGGCACCGACTTCTCGAGAGAGCAAACAGCAATTGTCGCCGAGTAAAGATGTGTTCTTTTACGATGGAACGCAGCAAGTGCATTGTGATGGACGAAAAGAACTCTCAGATTGGGGAGAAGCAAGCAGCATTACAGAAAATTCATCGTGGGACTCTGAGAGCTCGTTCGATGCGACAGAGCCATGGATTGCTCGGACGTATGCGTGGGAAGACCTGGGAGATCGTGTAGGGCTTCCTGATAGCTACTGCCGGCCGCCGGTGCTGGATGAAAAGCGATCGCTTAGTGATATTGTTATACCCACCGATTTCTCTTGCAGAAATCATGTGGGGGAAAATCCGCTGGAAGTTCACGAAGCGGACGTAATTGAGGTTCGTTAAACTCAATTTGTTGTCCCGAGCTTTGATTATGACTGACAACCGTCGTGGCAATAATGATTAGGATTCACTGCGAGCACTTTGCGGGGTTGAGTCTACGATTTACCGAAGGGAGTTCTCGTCAGCGACGTTCCAACTGCCTAAAAAGCGCAAATTAAAGATCCGCAACGCAACAATTTCAGCTACAACATCAGTGTTAGAGGTACACTCTGTGACGTGCAGTGTTTCTTCGTGGGTTCTGACATGCAAATGCATCCTTTCAATAGCTATTTTGTAAGGCTGGAACTATGGTGATGCGACTGGAGCTACTGGCGATCTACTATTCTCAAGACCCTACACGAGGGGGCAAGACGCTTCAGGCCATGGGTGATGCACTCCTGTTGTATCTGTCCATGCATCGGGTAAGATGGTTTGGTGAGGTATATACTCAGTTATGCTTGCGATTCTAACACTGAGCTGGTGCCAGGCGCGCGTAGACAATATTGCACGAGAGTGTTCAGAATCTTCTTTTGGAGATGACGAAGAGGGCGAGGTTTTATCTGTTACAAAATTAATCTGCAAGACCCGGACAGTGTGCCGCGCCCTGGAGATGGTTGGCCACATATTCACGTGCGATGAAGACCCCTTCTGGCCATTGTTACAACAAGGTAGTGGGTTCTATTCTGTTCATACCAAGGAATATGCTTGCTAATTTTGTTGATATTCTTTCACGCCAATGATTAAGGTGAATTCCCGTGTGGAATTGCGTTGCTCGATCATCTGCATCACCACGTATCCTCGCTACGTGTGGAAGATGCCAGTGGCTGCATGCAAGAGATGGCGACTTGGTTTCTCGTTAAATCCTGCTCACCGCTAATGGCAGTACTTTCCGACCTCAATGTATTCGGAAGGGTGCGCGAGGCTACGGATCCCTTTGTAAGTGCATTTTCCACCTGTGGTAGGACATGGAACTTGATCTGACGACCTTATTGCCGAAAATGTTAGGATGAGTTTGAAGTGACTGCGTGGAGCAGGAACTTGCTTGAAAAGGCCTCTGCAGGGGGCGGTGACGGGTTATTCGGCGAAGGTATTTCGACTGAAGTCGCCAAAATGCTTCCAGAGTTTCTGGAAGGCATCGCTCCACTGATCGTCCATCTCAGTCAAGTTCAAGCACTTTTACGCAGCGTGAATGCTATTGCGTTAACTCATCCGCTGGTATCCCTTTTACTGATTGGGCTTCCCAGGTGACTTGCATCGCAACTAACTTTCACTGATGCCTACCCCAGGTTAATATGAATCCACTGATAATGCTTCATCGCGGAGATAAAGCCATTGACTGTGCGGAAGACTGGGAATCTACAATTAGTGAGGCTATTGCATCAGTGGACGATACTCGCCTAGGAGATGCCGAAGTCGATCAGAGCATGCCAAGGACAAACTGCGTTTTTGCCGAAGAAAATTCACGGGTGGATGCCTCACGCGAACTGGTAAGTGCTTGCCTACTCTCGTTCATCTACAAACAAAATACTGATGAGCTTTCTCGCGTAGAATGATGCTAAGCTAAAGTCCCAGTTGGAGCAAAGAAACATGTTGGACCAACAAGTGCTCGATAGGCGACAACGCAAACTTCAATTAGCGCGAGATGAGGAAGCCGACTATGCCATGCAAATAACGGAAGCAAATCAGGCTGAGGCAGACCAAGACGCCTTCGCCCGTGGTGCTCTGCTCAATAAGTATGCCGCGACGAGAAATGTTCAGTGTGAGCACAAACTAACACGCATATTCGCTTGATTGCTTTTCTCAGGTACTCTAAGCTGATGGATGCGGCGGAAGAGCGGCATGACTACATGAAGTGGCGACGAGATCGTGCCTTGCGCTTATCAATCGCAAGGGACCAGCTCCAACATCTCCACGCAGATGACATGGCTGAGTGGGCAACAGGTACTCATGAAACACATTTGGGGTACGAAGAGGCCATCATAACCTGATTGCCCAATATGAAAACAGACAGGAAACAGCGGCAGAGCGGAGAAGCAAGCGCAAGCGTAAGCGTATCAAAAGCGAACGCGAGCAAATCGGAGTCAGTGCGAGCGGAAGGCGAGGGATGTTTGGCTACTGCGACTGTGGACAAGTCTCCGATCCCGGTATCGAATTCAGAGCGGAGGGCGTCTGTGGAAGTAAACGAGGAAGCGGGGGGCCGCTCCACCGACGATAGTGTCTGGAGAGCTTCTGTGAAAGTGAACAAAGAGGCCGGAAATCGGACTGCAGCCACAACGGACGACGGTGTCTGGAAAGCGACTGTAAAAGTGAACAAGGAAGCCGGCAGCCGCACCTCGACATCTACTGATGATGGTACTTGGAGAGCTTCAGTAAAAGTGAATATGGAAGCGGGCAGTCGCACCTCGGCATCTACTGATGCAGGTGTCTGGAGGGCTTCGGTAAAAGTGAACGAGGAAGCGGGTAGCCGCACCACATTATTCACTGATGAAGGAAATTGGAGGCCTGCGGTGAAGGTGAACACTCAGGCGGGAAACCGTAGTTCGGGTGTACTCAACCACTCGCCATCCTCCGAAACCATTGCTCATAGAACAGGAGTTCGTGTCTTGAACGAACCTGGAGGAAGCGGTGCTGACGTCTATGGGGCTTTGTACGGTGGTATCAATGAAGATCGTGTCAGTCAAGATGAACTCGCTGAAGAAAAAGACTGTGATGAAATCGCAATGGCAAATGTAACTGAGGATATTGAGATGGTTGATGGCGAAGACCCGAGTGAAGTCCACGCAATACTTTGCGCATCTCGTTCAGAGGCCAATGAGGACGAAGACGTTGTGATGCAAGATATAGCTCGAACCGAGGAGGATTCTGCTAGCCACGGAAGTGATATGGGTGATGAGGTGTCAGTAGAAACTGCTCAACCACCATCAACGTCTACTCGACTATCCCTCCCACCAGTACATCCTTTCTTTTCAGAGGCAACCTCTGAAGAGGATTCCGAGGTGCTGGTGCGCGCGCAAACCCAGGTACAGGGATACGTGTTCTTTTACCGGTTGATTACCTGAAGGCTAACGAACATCCTATTGTTTGTTCACTTTATCCGCGTGCTATAGACAACGTCTTCTTTCGAAAACGATTTTACATCGTTCAAGTCGATCGTTAACTGCTGTGTTGAAGTACCTGTCCGGCTTGTTGCCGACAAACTCGAAAAAGTAGCAGTGGATTGGTTTCGTAACTCACTGCGGATTGTTGAGCACCTTCGATGGATGCGCAAGCTAATGCTCATGTCAGAAGGGCTTTGCATGGATATCTTCGCACGAGATTTTCTTCACGGTTTAAACTCGACTACTCGAGTAAACTGGGGAATTGAAGGACGGCTTACATCGGCTCTCACTCTGGCAATGATCGAGGGATCTGTGGCATCGGATGCCATGGCGCAGAACTTTCATTACTCGACTACACCTGCTCTTTCCGAAGGTACGCTTTCTTGAAGTCAAGTTTGCTGGATTTACAGTCTCATTATTTCATTGTGGTTCTACAGTATTAAGCAGTCTAACGATGACTCCAGCCATGCCAACATTGCTTGGCGAAACTGAGCTCGTGTACGACGTCAAGTGGCCTCTTGGCTTAGTGATCACTTCGGAATCGCTGGATCACTACAAGCATATGCACCGATTTCTTCTTCATGTACGATTGACATCGCTGGAAATGCGGGAGGCGTGGGCACTCCTTCGCGCTATTCGCCGACGTGGAGATTTGCCCCCGGTTCTTGAGCGGTTATGCGGGAATGTTGTATACAAGATGCAGGCTCTACTTCAGGCGTTCAACGAGACTTTCGCGACGAAGGTTCGTGCCATTCTCACGATTGATGGCCCCGTGCAATCTAAAGTGATAACCATCTGCATTATTTCAGGTCCTAATGTCGGCATGGTCGGAGCTTGAGCATGCGCTGCAGAAGGCGACAATGCTGACAGAATTACGGTGTTGCCACGAAGATTACATCGCTATTGCACTTCGCTGCTGCTTCCTGGACACTCCCGAGGTAAGCGCCGAGATATTGCATTTCGTATTGTGTCTCGCTCACGAGGTTGACTCTAACGGGGCACGATTTTCGCTGCAGATTCACTCGGCTTTCCTGACCACGCTGGCAGCAGCCTGGAGTTTGACGGCATTTGTACGAGGATTGGACCGGCAAGTGACAGGAAGGGCGTCTGAAGAGGTTCGAATCCGTACGCTGTGCGAAGAGTGCGACGATGAGCAGCGTGCACTAGTTGTCAGTCTGCAGAGTGTTACCCGCAATGCAGATCGGAGCACACGGGAGTTTTCGGAGGTACGTGAGCTGTTGTATTTCTTCCTGCTATGACTCCTCCTCCTGTGCATACGCTTGGGTTTAGATTTTTGATAGAAAAGTAAATAGCGAGAGGCGCGGCTACCGCTCTAATGTGCTGACTCCTGTGCTCTTGTCTGCATACCACGTGCTGCCTAGGGTCTTCTACTCCGGCTGAACTTCAACGACTTCTACTCCACAGGTGCCGCTCCAGCAGCCAAGTGAGTGAGTGAGTGACAGGACTTCAATGACGATGTAGTCGCGGAGTTCAAGCATCAGGCACGCCGAAATAAAATACACCATTCTGCCTTGGAATCAGCCGTCTCGCGCGTCTGTCAGTCAGTCGCCCCCTCAAAAGAACAGCCGATGCGTGTCCATGGGATACAAACGACGTTGGCACAATGGGCACTTGCCGCTCGCGCGGATTGCTTGGTGGATGCAGGCGCCGCAGAAGATGTGGCCGCACGTGGTGGACGTGATGTCCTCCATCACGTCCAGGCAGATGCTGCACTTGAGCGCGTCCTTGAACTTCTCCAGCTGCTCGTTGTTGTGCATGCTCACGCTCGTGGACTCGGCGCTGTGCGTGATGTCCGTGCGGCACTGGCGCTTGGGCACCCCCACGTCTCCCAGCGCTGGTCGACGGCGTTTCCGCCGCACCGGCGCCGGCTGCGGGGGTGCAGAGCTCTCGGAAACCCCCAGAATCTCGATCACGTCGTCGCTGTCTTCTGCAGCAGCTGTCCTCTGGCCGTTATGTTCGTCACCCTCGTCCTCCGAGGACGAGACCGTCAGGTCGATCTCCTCTGGATGCTGCGTGGGTGCTGAGCCTGAGCCTGAGACGTCCTGGAAGTGCACCATGTGAGGCAGCACGAAGTGGTCGCGGGTGGGGGCCCAGTCCTCGTCCGAGTCGTTGAGCAAGTTGTCGAGCGCGCCACGATCACTTCCACTGCGTCTAACTGCTGGTTGTGCTCTGCTGCTGTTGTTGCTGCTGGGGCTGGAGGCGGCGCTGCTGTCCACGGAGGCGCCGAAGCGGGAGGCCAGGAAGCGGCCGGGCAGCGTCATGAACTGGTTCAGCGGCGGCAGCGACCAGAGGCCCGACGCGTTGCCAGCGGTGGGAGGGGGAGCGGATGGTCGCGACTGGGCGGCGGACGAGAAGGCAAACGCGGGGGTCAGCACCACGTCCGGCCGTCGCATCTTTAGACTGAGACTGAGAACGCATCGTGTGCTTGGTAAGAACGGTTTGATCAGGAACGGAACGGTGTACCGGGAGTCGGGTACATTGTACCGGTCACGTGTGATTTGCTGGAAACAAAAAAAATCGAACACGTGCTGTCATTGAAGGAAAATCGACACTGCAAGGCCGACGTAACAGACAGACAGACGATGAGCGTGGCGCCGCCGCACGAGCTCGTGCTGCAGGGCTATCTGCACAAACAGGCAGGTGATAGGGCGTAGAAGAGCTCTATCCATCGTAGAGGAGGCTGATGTAGTTGCTGTGGCTGTGGAGCAGAGCAAGCACCTCAAGATCTGGCGCATCCGCTACTTCATGCTCACCAAGGCAAGCGACCTGACGACAATTAGACGGAAACCAATGCAGAACAGCGACTAGCAGGGCGGGCGGAGGGAACTGACGGTGCTGCTGACTCTGTTGGCAGGATGAGGTGACGTACTCGACCAAGTCTGGACGCAAGCCGCGACTGCTGCTGTCTCTGGGAGACGTCCAAGTGGTGCGTCTCAATACACAAGCAATGCTGGCTGGACAAGGCCTAGTACTGACGTTGGGGGTGCTGGCAGATCGACGACCAGAACCGGGTGCGCCATCCGGGCAACTACGTGTTCGTGCTGCAGACGCCGTCGAGGAAGCTGTTCCTGAGCGCCACGACGGAGCAGGAGCGACGCTGTTGGGTGTCGGAGCTGCGTGGATTGCTGTCTGGAGGTTACGACGGCATCGACCGCTCGGTCTTGGACTCGGCGGTTTTGGGGCGGAACCCGTCGAGCGCGGCGAAGACGTCGACGGCTGCTGCGGTGCTGAACAACCAGAGGAAGTCTCACAAACGAGCGTCGAAAGAGAGGCGAGCGGAGAGGCGACGCCAACAACTCCCAAAGTTGAAACGGACGTTCACGGAGACGTGGCTGGATGAAGTGTTTGTTGAGCCGAGTGGCAGCACGCGCGAGGATATACCTCTGCTAGACGCGCTGTGCTTCGCTGGTATCCCCAAGGAGCTACGGGGACGTGCGTGGGCATGGATGCTCGGAAACACGTTGCAAGTCAATGAAGACTTGTTCAACATTTGCAAGGCTCGAGCTCAGGCTGTGCTGATGGAGATGTCGTTGAAGCGCGATGTGGACCACTCGGTGGTCGAGACCCCGACGACCAGCTCTGATAGCACAAGTGTCATTCTGGAGTCACCGGGAAGAAGTATTTCAAGCGTGAGCAGTGCTTCGTCGGCCTCAGACACTAACCACGAAGATAGTGAAGGACCTGCTACTACTGAGGACTCAGTCCTTACCCAAGGTGCGGTTAGTGCAAAAACTTCAGCGGCCACTGAAGTCTCGTTGATGGAGGAAGACTCGCCGCCCAAGGAAGTAAGTGACCGGAAAAGAGCAAGACGGTCATCTGCTGTGCTACCAGTGCAAAATATGCTGCAGGATGCTGTCGGTATTGCTGAGATGCTTGTTGCGCACGGTGAGCGTAGCATAAAGCTCGTCAACGTTGACATGCCACGCACGTTTGGCCATCACCCACTGTTCCAGCCAGGCGCCGAGGGGACAGCGCGCACGACGGAGGTGCTGGAGGCGTACATTTGCTACCGACCAGACTTGGGTTATGTGCAGGGCATGAGCTACCTTGCGGCTACGTTGTGCTTTCACATGGACAGCTTCACTGCTTTCAAGGCACTGGTTGCTCTGATGAGCTCAAGTCTGCTCTTCGACATGTTCCGTCTGGAAGCAACGCGAGTATGTGATTTTGAAGACATGTTCGCATATACTTTCTCACCGCTCTGTTTTGCTGCAGACATTCCACTACATTGATGTGTACAACCAGATCCTCGAATACGAACTACCCGCCCTGGCAGCGCACTTCCAGGAGATCGGCATTGATGCGCAGATGTACGCCGTCGATTGGTACGTCCCGTTTGGGTGGAGTTTGCGCGTACCAGTTCTGAATATTGAGCTAATGCTTGTTGTGCGTCTTTGTGTGAGTAGGGCGCTGACCCTGTTTACAAGAAGCTTGCCATTGGACCTAGCGTTGCGTATTTGGGACGTCTACGTGCTGTTAGGCACGCCATTCTTCTTCCAGGCCAGCATGGGTAAGCCTTAACCGTCTCGAGTCAACAGGTCGTATCATAGCATGGCTGACGCGTTTTGTGCGCTCCAACGTAGGCCTGCTGTCACTCTTCCAGGACGCTCTGCTGTCGATGGAGGCGGAAGACATCATGAGGCTGCTGCACAACTTCCCCAAGAGCACATCATCGCGACAGCTCTTCGAGGCCATTTCGTCCGTGAGCCTCTCGTGCCAGGAGATCACCGAGTTGTTGGCCGGGGGCAAGCTCTGGTCGCCCGACGAGGCTCGCCAGGTGCCGGTCAAGTTTCCCGAGACCTACGAGTGACCAAACAGACGGACCCACTTCAACTTGCAAAAAGTTACCTAAAGTTCATCATTTTTGCCTTCTCCACGGAGTCCGTCCTCGCCCAACGGTGGCAACTGTATTTGGTGCCTTACCTGTACAGGCATCCAAATTAGTGCAAGAAGGACGCTGTGGTTTCTTTGTTGAACAGCAAGATGGCTACAAATTCACGATGTGGTTCGCGAAATTCCGGCTAAGTGCGATTCCATTCCAATAAACTCCCAGCCAAACACTTTTCGATATTGCTCATACCCGTTAACGGACCCCCTCGACCATGGCGACCCGCGGCAAGCCGAGCGTGTTCGCAGCCCTGAGCCAGCTGCGCGTGAGCGAGGACTTTGACTCGGACAACGACAGCGCCGAGGAGCGGCAGCAGGAGCGCAAGGAGAAGCAGAAGCAGAAGAAGAAGTCGCGCAACAAGAAGAAGAACAGGCAGGCGCCGGTCTAGGTCGCGCTCGGTTGCTGCTGCTGCTGACACTGTTGGGTGTTGTCTGTCTCTGTGTGGCGCGTTGTGATTGCAGCGACTCGGCGCAGTTGAAGGATCTGGCGTTCGTGTCGGTGTCCAAGCCCAAGAAGAGCAAAGGCAAGAAGAAGGCGGCGCCTGGGTCGCCAGTGGAGGAGGTGCAGCCATCGGCCAACGGAGCCAGCGAGGAGAAGACGCCCGAGGTTTCAGTCCCCAATCCTTCGCTGGCGGACATGATCAAGGCAGCACCACAGCCGCAGAAGGTGAGACGATAGCACGTCTGAGTCGGAGTTTGATTCGGACAGCCGACCGACTAGCATAGAGCAGTGGCCGGAGTTGCCTTGATGGAGTGGGTTGCTGACGATTGCACCGGTTGAATATGTGTGTTCAGACTGCTGCAGTGCCCAATGTCGTTGCGAAGAAGCCCCAGCCAACAGCACCCCAGCAACAGCAGCAGCAACAACAGAAGGTTAGTGTGTCGAATTGCAGAGGTGATCGCCTAGTGCATGGGGCCTGACAGGGCTATGACTGCGATCCGTCGTTCGTGTCCGTGTAGACTGCGTCTCCTCCAAAGCAGCATCACCAGTCTCAGCAGCAGCCCCAGCATAAACAGATCCAGCAGTCGCAGAGCGTAGCGCCGCCTCCGGCACCCGCCGCAGCTAGCGCACCGCCGTCTTCTTCGGAGACGGAGCTGGGTGCCGTGTATACTCCGGCGCATATCACGATCACCCGTGTGGACGGCCAGATGAAGCGCACCGTGGCAGTGACGGAGGTGATGGACCAACTCCTGCGCTACACGCAGCAGAACACGCAGCTTCTAATGGTGCAGGATCAACTGGGGGTACGTGGCCGACCTCGACGTGATCGTAGAGGGATCCCTTGTGTTTAACCGCGGTTTGCTGACGTGCTGCGACGTGTGTGTATGTATGTATCTTGACAGCACGCGAATCGCAGTCTCCAGGACCAATTGCAGCGTAGCGCAGGTATGACCTTTGTTGATCACCTCGCTGTGTGGATTTGCCCGTGGCCGTGACTGATCGAACCGTGCGATATTGTTGCCTGTTTCTGTGCTGTGGTGGGACCGAGTAGAGATTATCAACGGTCTTCAGAACGAAGTGACCATGTTCCGGCAGATGTGTCTGAACCTGCAGGCCGAGGTGAGTCGGTCGATTGAGAAGTTGCTCAGGGCGGCAGCACCGATCGGTCGAGCTGCCAAGTGTGACCGTGTCGAGTCGCAGTTGAAGCGCGACCATGTGGCTCACCCGTTATTATTTACTGTCCATCTGTGCAGGTGTCGTTGCTGCGCTCCAGTGGCCCCGCGCCAGATGTCGGCGGCAGCAATCCCGAGCCGCAGCATCACCACCGCCCGCCGCCTGGCATGTCCTGAGCGCGAGCGTGCGACTGACAATAGCAACCCGAACAACATCGTGGACGCAGCCTGTAACACCCGTCCTCGCAATAGAAGTCCGTTAGCTGGTCTGGTACAGTGCCTCCCTCCTCCTTCTAACTCTGTGCGGGCTCGTCCGTTTTGAACCAGACCCGTGCCACCATCGTCGCAAACATCGCGTTGAGTCCAGATGTGCTGTTTCGCTGGGTGGTGTCGGTGTGGTGCAGGATGTGGCTTCGACGATCGTTTCCACGACTTTCAGTTGCAAACGACAATCAGAGTCCGTTGCAGCGAGATGCCGCGAGCCCCACAAGCACGACTTCTTCAGACAAGAAACGCCATCAGCTATCTCCTACATGCTCCAGCCCATTCTGCCCGTATTTTGCGTTTGAAATGCCGGTAGCCGCACTGTGGTATCCGCAGTAATATCGCTTCAAAGCTGCAACGACTCACAACCTATAACCCTGCAAGTTTAGTTCTCACATCAAAAGTACTACGTAGTATACAGACTAGTCGCAATATACAACTAACTAATTACCTCCGTAACTTAATTTTACCCAAACAGCTTCGAGTTCTGTGCGTTACAGTAGGCGTTGTCGATTCGTGCTCGAAGTTCGAACTGGCCACGGAGCATCTGGTGGACTCTCTCTTCATCGTCCTCGACTAGCTCTCGCATCCATCATTCGAGCTTTATCCCCGCGAGTCTCACATTGCGTGTGAGCTTTAGCCATAGACTTCGTATACTGCACTTCACATCACATCAACCCCCTTAGACCCCTCTCCCCATGGTGGGCGGCACCATGCACCGACTCAAGAACAAACTGCGCGGCAGTCGCCTGGGCAGCAGCAAGAAGGACGCGGCCTGGGAGCTGGACGAGGACTCGCTGCGGCTCAAGCAGACGCAGGACGACGTGCCCGTGCGCTACGACCGCAGCGGCACGCTGGCCACCACCGTGAACGATACGGACGACGTGGAGGAGCTTTTCTACGGCCGCGGCACCAGCAACCGCTCCACCACCGCATCGGACGAGCCGCAGTACCGCACGACGGAGCAGCTGCGCGGCTGCAACAACCTGCTCACGCTCTCGGCGCTGCATGAAGACGCCGAGACGCCGTCGGCTGCCAGTCAACTCAGCAGCAGCTTCTCGCAGTTCTCGGCCACGACGCCCAGCAACTACGCGGAGTCCACGCCGGGCAACTTCAGCACCAACTTGAACCGCGGCTTCAGTGCCGCCCCCGTCCAGGAGGAGGGAGAGCTGGAGCGACTGCGCGCGGAGGTGCTCGAGGTCAAGGAGGAGGTGCAATCAATCCGACGCGAAGTCATGAACGAGCTGCACGTCACGCGCTACGACGTGCTCAAGGAGCTGGCGCTGCTCAAGGGCGCGGTGGCTCAGCTGGCCGCGGCGCAGAGCAGCAGCTCCGCGGTCTCTGAGGACCCTCTGACGGCTGAGGACCGCAAGGCGCTGGTCCGACAGACGTCCACCAAGACGTCGCCCGCCACGCGCGAGCGGCTCGCAGCTTCCCGTGCCAATGTCCAGAAGACGCCGCCTCCGTCGGCTCGTGCCAGTGTGAGACTCACGCAACTGGCCCCTGTAGCGGACGACGCGCTGTCGACGCCTCTGACGTCTCAGCAGATCAACGAGATGTTCCCGCTTATCGACTTTACGTCGGAGCTCGCAGCGCACGCGCGCGGCCTGACGCCTGGATCGCGTACGTGGGCGCTGACTCGAGTCGAGGAGTGGCTGGACTCGCGCTTCAGCACGGGCAGCGACATGCTGCTGGCCGTTGTCGGCGAGGGAGGGACAGGCAAGAGCGCGTTCTGCGGGACACTGGCCCAGCAGTTCCGAGGGAACATGCTGGCTGCGCACTGCTGCAAGTTCGACCGCAAAAGCAAGAGCAGTCCGCGCAACGTGTTGCTGTCGATGGTGCACCAGATCGTGGACAACTTGCCGCCGTTCAAGAACCAACTGGCGAGACTCAACCTCAAGTACGTGTTGGAGGAGGCGGACCCGATCCTGCTCGCGGCGAAGGTGCTGGTGGACCCGTTGAACGCCCTTGAGGAGCCGGTGCACGCAGCGTTCATGTTGGTGGACGGAATTGACCAGTGTGCGGCTGGAGCGGACGGCCGCAATGAGTTGCTGGACTTCTTCGCTCAGATCATCCCTCAGCTGCCTTCGTGGGTTGGGTTCCTGCTGTCGTCGAAGCCGTCGTCCAAGCTTGCGGAACGTCTGCCAGTGTCTTCCGTGCTCGACTTTAGCGCCGAAAACGACGCGTTCGTAGCAGATGTTGCGTGGCTTGTCGAAGACATCGCTCGCAACTTCAGCGATGATGATGCCGCGGAGGCCAAGGAAAGGCTCAAGAAGAAGAGCGACGGTAACTTTGCGTACCTGGAGTTCACGAAGCAGGCTCTATCGCACCCAGGGATGGCGGCCGCCAGCAAGGAAGGCGCCGTGCCACTCGGAGTTCTTAATGACCTGCCCGAGACGCTGTACGATATTTACGCCGAGATTTTCGAGGACAAGTTCGGCCAGGGACGAGCTCGTGTGTGGGCCAAGGCCAAGCCGCTTCTCGAGCTGGTGGTCGGAGCAGCATCAGGTCCGTACTCGCCAGTGACGGAGGAGCAGGCCAAGGAGCACTTCAACCTTACGAAGGAGGACCTTCGCATGCTGCGTCGCTCTTTCGTTGATCTCGTTGCTGTTAGACACGGCGCCTACCGCATCGAGAGCTCAGCGCTGTGCACGTGGCTGAGCGACCCTGCTCGATCTGAAGAGCAGTTCTACTTCAGCACCGACGATGCGCTTCAAGCTCTTCGCGGTATGCGCCGTGCTGGGTCCAGTGGCTCGAGCAGTGGCCACTCCGACAGCTCATCGGACGGCACTACCAGCTCCCCAACTCTGACGCGTACAAGCAGCCGAGAAGCGATGAGCAAGTCACACCACCGATCAAATGCCCGACACGAGCCGCGCGCCAACCCCGACTTCAAACCTGTGGGCATCCTCAAGCGTGGCACGACCTATTGAGTAGAGCAGATGTGAACAAATAAGTATTGATGTTGATATCTCTTCACTGCTAGTTGACTATCGTCGCAGTCGCCGCATTTTGCTGAGTCTATCACCTTTACCACCACCCGTGGATGTCCGCACAGCGGACAACACTTGAGCGAAGTTCCCAGTACGAGCTGAGCCAGGACGAGATGGAGATGTTGCCATCTCGATAGTCGCGCCTGCCTCGCGGCCGATCACTTCAAGTGCAGTGCGCATGAATGCCAACGCCCCGTCGGTCGTCTCACCAACACTCAAAACACCGAAGACACCGGCCGTGAGGCTGTCAGCAAGCAGGAAGAGCGTGCCTAATGTACGCTCAACGTCGAAACACACGCCGTGCAGCCTGCAGGCGTGGAAAAATGCAGTGTACTGCATGGTGGTCACGTGCGGGTGGAAGACGTACGAGCACACCACGTAGCAGCGTGGGGTGCCAGCTTGAACTCCCTTGGCCACTGAAGCCTCTCGCAGTAGCAGGTCCGTCGTGGCACTTCGTCCAGAATTGACCGCAGCTAGTGAATTGGCAGTCACTCGGTAGACTCCTGAGCTGGCGTCCAGCACGCCTCGAGCAAGAAGGTGAAAGCACGCGAAGCTGGCAGCAGAGTCGGTCAGGAACGGGTGCACAGCTAGCGCCCACAACCGCGGTGCACCGCCGCTCTTGTCATCCTGGAACACCACGAAGTCCAGACTCACGTAGCCCCAGACGTTGGTCTCCACTAGCAACTTCCCCACCGCATTGCATGCACCCTACGCCAAACAACAGACAAACGTCAGTACGCAGGAGACCAACAAACACAACAGACGCAGTCTCACCGTCACAGCCTCGTGCGGTGCCGCACTCTGAGGAAACGTGAATGCCACCGTTTTCCGATTCAGGCCACCCCCACTGGCCAGTACATTCTGCGTCGACGTGGTATGAACAGTGCCGTCCGGGTCGATGAACAGGTTGGCACGCACGTAGGCCGGGTCCACGGACGAGCTCGCAGTCTCGGGTGAGGGTACGAAGCTTGTCGGAGGAACCGCTTCGATGACGCAGCCGAAATGGTTGATCGCTTCAGTGTACTCTCGCCACGACGGGAACACTTCGGTGTGCATGGGCATCGCAAGTCGAGCCAACATGCCTGGACGCTCCAATTCCGCTAGCACCAGCTTCGATGCAGCATCACGAGGACCCGGTTGGCGCCAGTACTCAGGTGTCCGCTTCTCACGTCGTAGCTCACGCATCGCTTGCATCCCCGATAGATCAACCACCGCTTCACCAACACCAAGGGGGTCATAGTCGAGCTTCAGCAGCCATTTCGGCTGATCCATGTGGGCGACAGCAAGCTTGGCGAGGGCTGCAAACAGCTCGTGCTCGTCGTACAACTCGTAGGTGCCCGTGGGGACGTTCACATCGGCACGAATCAGCAGCCGCTTGCCACCTGAACGAGTGAGCAGCGGCAGTGCTTGAGGCGGTGGCGCACCCAGGATAGGTAAATCCAAGGCGATAGCCAGCCTTTGGTCTTCAATACCAGGCAACCCCATCACGAGGTACGCGTCTTTGCCTGCTGTGTAGTGTCGAATGCGTCGCAGGCAGTGAGGCGAGTAGAGCAATACCGAGGAAAGTGAGAAATGCGCTGGAAAGCGGGCAGCCTGCTCTGGGAAGACGAGCTTGACGCGAGGTCTGCTGTCAGCAAGACCACCAAGCTGCAGTAGTTTGAGGAAGTACTGCGAGACATCCGCCGTGAGCTCGAACGGAGACACATACACGAGCAGATCCACGTTCGAATCTAGAGCTGCAGCGCATATCCGGGTCAGCTGGAGGTTCTGCTGCACAGCGAAGTTCTCAGCACTGAGGCGCGAATGTTCATCCAGCGATAACGAAGGCACATGCACCACAACACGCCGGCGTCCTGCAATCTGGGACCATCGCGTCTTGAGATCGTTCATCTTTGCTTCCCACTTGTCGAGCTGCTCTCGTCGAAGCTCCCGCAACCGAGATTTCAGAGCTGTGTGGCAGCTGAAGGCACGCCATGCAAGCTGAATTTTGGTCGCGCTGATGTCGCTCGCGCGTGATCTAACGTATCGGCGGTGGATCGACCACATACGGACAGAAGCTTGAATTGTCGTAGCAGCCCGGCGCTTGCGATCTCGTCCTTTGTATCGCTGCCCTGGACGACGGAGTACCGCCATCACCTGCTCTTCGTTCACAATGCAGGACAGCAATTCGCGTTTTGAAAACCGAGGCTGTCCTGTAGACGCAAGCGATAGCAATCGCTGGCCATCAATATACGCCAGCGGCACGAAATACTGCGTGAGTAGAGTTTCCAACGCTCGCAAGGCCTCTTCAACACTCCCCCAAAGCTCTTGCGCAACTCGGCGGAATGACACAAACTCGGGTGTATCTCGCATTGTGCGTCCCTTGTGAATCAGGAACTGGTGCAAGCTGTACGCGTCCAGCAGCTCGTTGTATCCGCGGATTTTGTCGACGTTGGTGCCCAGCTCCTCCATCTCGGCCTCTTCGTCCTTTTCATTCTCAGGGTCCTCCTGCTCCTCATCCGAAACCTCGTCGTCCGGCTGCTCACTGAAGCGGTCTCGATTGTCTTCGAGATCGTCGACTTGGTTCGTGAAGGCGGCTACTGCGGCAGATACCAGTGAACTTTGACGTACCGATCTGCCACTCTTGTCGACCCGAGCAGACTCTGGGAACGACATCGTAACTTTGCTTGGACCCTGTCGGGCCGAGCCTCTTCTAGTGCTGTTTCTTCTCGTCATGGCACTAGTGGGAGGGCTGGCTTCAGCTGCCGGTGGTGGGGGTGTAGGTGGCGCCCTAAGATCAAACTTCAGAGCTGCGAGGTTATAGCCCGTGGACTGCGTGAATGGCGTCGAGCGAACGGATTGCTCCGAACGATCGTAGATCCGTGTCGCGCGCTGCTTCATAACGCCACCACCCGAGCCATCGTTTCCACCGCCGGTTCCTGCGAAAGCTGGAGTCAGGTCTGCGTACGCAGGTAGGAACCCACGTGTGACCAGGTTTAACACGCCGTGTTTGGCGTCTTCCTCTCGAAGTTCAGGCGTTGGCGCGCCTGGGTCGACTTTGTTGACACTCGGCAGGATGCGACAGTGTTGCGTGGTTTTCTTGCGCAGGAGGCGGCCGTGATGCATCCCAAGATGCCGCTGCAAATGCTGAGGCGAAGGCATCAGAGTCCGCCGAATTTCAACGCTGCTGTTCCGAAATTGCTAAGCATACAGGGTCAGTTCAGAGGCTCAGCTTGTCTTCACAGTCACACACAGCGAGCACTCACCTCTCGGAAAAACTCCATGGGGATTGAGCTCGCATCCATACTTTTTGCCATTCTCGACTTACACGCGTTGTTGTATCCGCTACGGTGTCGTGTCGAGGGAGGTGCTGCGACCGTGACAGCAGGAAGGAGTGTGCCGCTTTGGCTCTGATTGTTTTGAGCGCTACTGCTGCTGTTGACCATGCCATTCAGAACGAGTTCCGCCTTGGCGCGCAGTTCGGCTTCGGTTTGCTGGAGAATGGCGTTGAACGCTTGCACTTCGGCTGTGGTCACCACTGCGCTGTGCCGCATCGGTGATGCGTTAGCCTCCACGGCTGCAGCTGCTGCGGTCATTTGCTCTCGCATAACACGGAGCTGCTCCTGCGTCTGCAACAACAGTCGACCCACATCTTCCACATGATGCTGCTGCTGAACCTTCTCCATCTTGTCGTCGTGTCAAGAGAGCCTCTATATGCTGGCAGCGCCAAAATATACCTAGGATTGAGATGCTGCGCTGGAATGGCACCGATGTCAGGCTTCCTCCGATATTAATAGGGCTATCAGCACAGACCACCTCGCCTTCGCCACATCACCTTCGCCACATCACCTTCAAACTTCCTCCATTGAACCCCTCCACTCTTGTTGCAGCATGAACATCTTACGGGTGCCCGAAATCGGTGCCACCGCTTCAGGTGACAAGGCGCGGCCCACATCGTGCGAGGGATACGTGACCAAGAGAGGGCATTTTCGCAAGTCCTGGCGCGTCCGATTCCTGGTGCTGGATGGGTCCAACCTCAACGTAGCGTACTTCGAAAGCCGTTCGGCCTGCCACCCGCCCTCTGGTGAGCCCTCGGCGCCCAAGGGGAGCTTCTACTTGTCGAGCATTGAGCCGCACGAGTACGTCGTAGGTGTCATGGGAGCCGCCGAGAAACCTTTTGGCTTCAAGATGGTCGGACACGCCCCCAGGAAGGGGTACGTTGAGCTGGACGTGTTCGTGGAGACGCTGACCGACCGCAACAAGTGGCTCGAAGTCGCCCGCAACGCGTTGAGCGCCAAGCGTCAGCTAACACGCCAGGCCATCGACCAGAGCGTCAGTCCGAACCGCAAGAATCTCTTCGGCTTCAACATGTCCCCGCAGCCCGCTGTGTCACCGCAGAAGCAGATGCAGACTCTGACCAAGAGCAGGGATGAACTCCTCTCTGAAGCGCTGCGTGACATCGAAGCTGCCAAACTCGTCGGCCGAGAGGCCTGCAACGAGATCGTCATCCAGGGCGAGAAGCTGGACGCCATCGAGCAGGACCTGGGCGCCATCGACCGCGACCTGGATTTCGGGGACAAGCTGCTGCGTCGCCTCAAGAGCCCCACTCTGCATCTCTTCTCGGACGACTCGCGTCCCAAATCCTCCGCCTCGAAGGCGCCTTCCCCTCAGCGTTCGCAGCAGTCGGGCAGTCCTTCACGCCTCCCACCGGCTATGGACAGCAACGACGCAGGGGCCAGTGACTTGGAGCGACTCGCCCAGGCACTGGGCGAACTCGAAGTGCAGGCCGAGCTGCTCAACGGCGAGGCGGGCCGAGGCACGCAGCAGATCGAGCGCATCGAGCACCAGCTCTCGAACGTCACTGCGCGCGTGGAGAAGCAGACCAAACAGGCGTCGGCAGCGCTGAACGCCGGCCCAAGACTTTTCTAGACTCTCATACACACAGCTCAGCTCAGCACAGTGACAGCCAATAAAGAGTCGACAGCGTTCGTGTCTTGATTGAAATGTCTAGAAAATGGGGCGGGGCGGGCCGCTCTTGCGGTCCATGAAGTGCTGCCGACGCAGCAGCTGGTGGTGGCGTCTGAGTCCCGCCTCGATGTCCTGCGTCTTGTAGCGCGCGTTCTCCTCGCCCTTGGCCTCCAACTCGGCGGCGTCCACGCGCTGTCCGTTGCGGTAGATGAAGCGCTGCACGCCCGTGTTTGATTCCGCCCGCGGCGTCACGATCTTCAGGTAGCTGAGCGACGACTGCGCGCGTTGGATCAGCGCCGACACCCTGCAGTCAGGCAGTGCAGTGGCTGGTTAGTGGACAGACTAGAGTCTGGACAGGGTGATAAGTTAAGCCACAGGGACGCACTCCTTGGGGTCCTTCAGGTCGCCGTGGCTGCGGAACTCGCGTCGGATCTGCTCCAGCGACTGCTGGCGCTTGGGCTCCGGCAGACTCTGCGCCAGGCGCAGCAGCTTCTTGTACAGTGGGCGCAACTCCGCCATCGGTCGATCTGCTTTGGTGATGTGCGGCTGCAATGTGAGACGTGTTTTGGTATGGACAATATTTTGAGCTGGACCAAAGTGATTTGAGTACGCCTATATTATTTTGGGTGGAAATAATTGTATAATAATATCCTCGAAAATACATTTCAAAGAGCAAAAATAAATTTCAGAGAGCTGAAATTAATTTTAGAGAACAGCCGGGCCGGGCCGACTGCAGACGATTGCAAACCAGCAAGAATCGCCCCTCAGATGATCGACCGAAGCACACGAAAGCGCGAAACACGTGCTAATGTTGTGCACAGCGCCTCACACACACGAACTGAACCCGATGGGGTGGTCAACACGGCCACACGTGCTTGTATCATGTTGTGTGCACCGTGTTTGACTACCGTAGTCAAGGCAGCACCTCGAGACAGCCGTAGAAAGCTTTCCACCAGACATCGCCTGCCATTTGAGCTAGGTGCACGGTATTTTAATAAACAAGTCGGACTTTGACGGCAGCAGCTTCCAGACTTCATTCTCCAATTCACCCAGGAGCTCCAACTCCTCGAGGTGAATCTCCCAGAGCAAACGCTCTCCGTGTCATATCCGTCCAAGCTTCAGTCTACAACAAACAGTCACCAGTCATGCTGAGCAGCAGTCATATCTTCGCCATGTGCATCGCCGCCGCCGCCCTGTCAAGCGGAGTTCGCGCAGAGAAGGCGATAGCCGAGACCTTTGGCCACCTCCACGGCGTTCACGGTATCCACGGCGTGCATGGTGTCGGCGTCGGTGTGGGAGTTCCTAGCGTCGTGGGTGTCGGAGTGGGCCCAGGCTTGTACGGTCACGGCGTCGGTGTCGGCCTCCCCGGTGTCGGTGTCGGCGTGAACGGCGTCGGTGTCGGCCTCCCCGGTGTCGGTGTCGGCGTGAACGGCGTCGGTGTCGGCCTCCCCGGTGTCGGTGTCGGCGTGAACGGTGTTGGCGTTGGTGTTGGGGTGCCGGCGGTCGGTGTTGGTGGCCCCGCGGTTGGATATAACGGTGCCTACGCGCCTGCTAATGCCGTCTCCAATGCTAATGCAGGAGCGCCCGCTAACGCCAATGCATACGCCGGCGCACCCGCCAATGCTGTCTCCAACGCGAATGCCGGTGCGCCAGCGAGTGCGGTCTCGAACGCGAACGCAGGCGCCCCCGTCCCCGTGGTTAATGGTGGCGGTGCCAGCGCGAACGCGAATACCAACATCGGCCCCGGCGGCAACGGTGGCCCGACCCAGACGGTGACGTCGACGAACGGCGATGGAACAGCCTCCGCAACGACCTCGAAGACGGTCGGTGGTGCGAGTGCGACCGCCTCTGCGAACGCGAACGCTGGCCCGAGCGGCCCAAGCGGTGGCCCAAGCACCGGGCCCAGCGCCGGTCCTAGCGCTGGTCCTAGCGGTGGCCCAAGCACCGGTCCCAGCGCCGGTCCTAGCGCTGGTCCTAGCAGTGGCCCAAGCACCGGTCCTAGCGCTGGCCCTAGCGGCGGACCGAACACCGCAACTGGTGGCGCGGGCGCTACGTCTCAGAAGGCGTACCGCAAGCTCCGCTCGGTGTGAGGTGTGGGTTCGCGTCGATTTTGGTCGGCATGGTCTGCGCAAGGGATGTGTCGTACAGTGCACCCAGCAAGTGATCTCTGGCCCACGAATGGTCCTGCGGTGCAGCAGCACATGGACTGGCCTCGGTTTCGTATCAGTATTTGTCTTTGAGTTATGCTTCATAAAGCACAAGTTTTGTTTTTTGCCCCGTCGGTTCTCTTTCTGATCTTTCTCACAAAGTTTGCGGTAACAGACGCGGATGCATTCATACATACTACCGGTACGAGCAGATCCTTGCTGTACGTCCTGCCAAGACGTGAGGCTGCGCATTGCGAAGCTGATCCATTCATTCATACATTCCTGTGAGCGAAGCTTGCGTTTAGTGTTCGCAGTCTAGCCGCGACTTTCGTGCTTGGGTAGCTGTTGTAACCACGGTGGCGAGAACGCCCACGTTCACGCCGTTGTAGCCGATTGGGGAACCCACACCGGGGCCGAAGCCACCAGTGCCGTATACGCCATAACTATAGACGCCAGACCATACTCATCCAGGCCGACCACCCCGAAACTTGCAACACCGGGAACGCCGACGCCGACAAAATCCAGACCGCCCACCAGGGTCTGGACCACCTCTCTTTTTGCAAGCACGTCACTTGATAGGGTGATGGTGGCGATGCACACGGTGGAGAGCCTGCGATGCATCGTTCTTCTACGTCAAACTGACCGATATACTGCCGCGCATCTTCCGTCTGAGAGAAATAACAGCACGGATGGACGCTCGCCATTTTGTACCGACAATTGTATGCTCCATGTTGAAGTTGAAAACAACATATGTATTACACTAGCTCTGAGTTGCGCGTATATGTATGAAGTAGAATCTCGCGCAAACGTCAAGGAATCATGTTGGTGACGCTCGTTGCATTCTTGCTCGAGAGCTTCGAATCGTCGTATTACTCGAAGAGTACACAAAGCTACTCGAAGAGTAGCTTTGTGTGCTGGCGTAGATGCTGGAGGCTTATAAAAATTGAAGGTGTTTTTTAAGCGGGAGCTGGTTCTGTGTGTGTTTTCAATTCTAAACAAGCAAATATGCGGAGCTAAAATAAATTCGAGAGAGCTGATAGCGAGCATCCGGGCCGGGCCGACTACAGACGTTTGCAAACCAGCAAGAATCGCCCCTCACATGATCGACCGAAGCACACGAAAGCGCGAAACACGTGCTACCATCGTGCACAGCGCCTCACACCCACAAACTCGACCCGATGGGATGGTCAACACGGCCACACGTGCTTGTATCAGACTGCGTGTATCGTGTTTGACTACCGTAGTCAAGGCAGCACCTCGAGACAGCGGTAGAAAGCTTTCCACCAGACATTGCCTGCCATTTGAGCTAGGTGCACGGTATTTTAATAAACAAGTCGGACTTTGACGGCAGCAGCTTCCAGACTTCATTCTCCAATTCACCCTCGAGCTCCAACTCCTCGAGGTGAATCTCCCAGAGCAAACGCTCTCCGTGTCATATCCGTCCAAGCTTCAGTCTACAACAAACAGTCACCAGTCATGCTGAGCAGCAGTCATATCTTCGCCATGTGCATCGCCGCCGCCGCCCTGTCAAGCGGAGTTCGCGCAGAGAAGGCGATAGCCGAGACCTTTGGCCACCTCCACGGCGTTCACGGTATCCACGGCGTGCATGGTGTCGGCGTCGGTGTGGGAGTTCCTGGCGTCGTAGGTGTCGGGGTGGGCCCAGGCTTGTACGGTCACGGCGTCGGTGTCGGCCTCCCCGGTGTCGGTGTCGGCGTGAACGGCGTCGGTGTCGGCCTCCCCGGTGTCGGTGTCGGCGTGAACGGTGTTGGCGTTGGTGTTGGGGTGCCGGCGGTCGGTGTTGGTGGCCCCGCGGTTGGATATAACGGTGCCTACGCGCCTGCTAATGCCGTCTCCAATGCTAATGCAGGAGCGCCCGCTAACGCCAATGCATACGCCGGCGCACCCGCCAATGCTGTCTCCAACGCGAATGCCGGTGCGCCAGCGAGTGCGGTCTCGAACGCGAACGCAGGCGCCCCCGTCCCCGTGGTTAATGGTGGCGGTGCCAGCGCGAACGCGAATACCAACATCGGCCCCGGCGGCAACGGTGGCCCGACCCAGACGGTCACGTCGACGAACGGCGATGGAACAGCCTCCGCAACGACCTCGAAGACGGTCGGTGGTGCGAGTGCGACCGCCTCTGCGAACGCGAACGCTGGCCCGAGCGGCCCAAGCGGTGGCCCAAGCACCGGGCCCAGCGCCGGTCCTAGCGCTGGTCCTAGCGGTGGCCCAAGCACCGGTCCCAGCGCCGGTCCTAGCGCTGGTCCTAGCAGTGGCCCAAGCACCGGTCCTAGCGCTGGCCCTAGCGGCGGACCGAACACCGCAACTGGTGGCGCGGGCGCTACGTCTCAGAAGGCGTACCGCAAGCTCCGCTCGGTGTGAGGTGTGGGTTCGCGTCGATTTTGGTCGGCATGGTCTGCGCAAGGGATGTGTCGTACAGTGCACCCAGCAAGTGATCTCTGGCCCACGAATGGTCCTGCGGTGCAGCAGCACATGGACTGGCCTCGGTTTCGTATCAGTATTTGTCTTTGAGTTATGCTTCATAAAGCACAAGTTTTGTTTTTTGCCCCGTCGGTTCTCTTTCTGATCTTTCTCACAAAGTTTGCGGTAACAGACGCGGATGCATTCATACATACTACCGGTACGAGCAGATCCTTGCTGTACGTCCTGCCAAGACGTGAGGCTGCGCATTGCGAAGCTGATCCATTCATTCATACATTCCTGTGAGCGAAGCTTGCGTTTAGTGTTCGCAGTCTAGCCGCGACTTTCGTGCTTGGGTAGCTGTTGTAACCACGGTGGCGAGAACGCCCACGTTCACGCCGTTGTAGCCGATTGGGGAACCCACACCGGGGCCGAAGCCACCAGTGCCGTATACGCCATAACTATAGACGCCAGACCATACTCATCCAGGCCGACCACCCCGAAACTTGCAACACCGGGAACGCCGACAAAATCCAGACCGCCCACCAGGGTCTGGACCACCTCTCTTTTTGCAAGCACGTCACTTGATAGGGTGATGGTGGCGATGCACACGGTGGAGAGCCTGCGATGCATCGTTCTTCTACGTCAAACTGACCGATATACTGCCGCGCATCTTCCGTCTGAGAGAAATAACAGCACGGATGGACTCTCGCCATTTTGTACCGACAATTGTATGCTCCATGTTGAAGTTGAAAACAACATATGTATTACACTAGCTCTGAGTTGCGCGTATATGTATGAAGTAGAATCTCGCGCAAACTTCAAGGAATCATGTTGGTGACGCTCGTTGCATTCTTGCTCGAGAGCTTCGAATCGTCGTATTACTCGAAGAGTACACAAAGCTACTCGAAGAGTAGCTTTGTGTGCTGGCGTAGATGCTGGAGGCTTATAAAAATTGAAGGTGTTTTTTAAGCGGGAGCTGGTTCAGTAAGCAGGACTGTTTTTCGGCTCAGACTGACTGGCGAAGTGGACCCTTTACCAAGGCAAGAAGAGCAATGAGGAGCAGACAACGAGGAGGACAGCGCGACAAGAGGACAAAGGCAGACAACGAGGAGGTCAGCGCGACAAGAGGACAAAGGCAGCAGTACGGGCTGGTGGCGAAACGGGCAAGGAGGCGGCTGCCGACAGCCAGCATGGAAAGATCGCGGCGGCATCAAGCTTCAAGATCATGGGAGGGGTGAGCAAGGTGACGGCGAATGCGGACGGCGATGACATCGCGAGGGTGGCAATTGTGCGGCTGAGGCGTGCTGGCAAAGGTCGCTGGCAGCGACTCTCTGCCAAAGATCGCCCGCCCCCAAACGTCACACTCGACGAAGACCCAGGTGAGCAGCGAGCTCAGTCTAAGATCTGCGGAGTCGGTCACAAGCCGAAGACGCACACGAGCGCGAGAAGCCGAGCGCACGCCAAGCAGGGCATTACGCCGGTCAGGTGTAGTGCAGCAGCAACTTAACGAAGGAATACACTTGATTCCCCGAGTCAACTACCAACTAGTGAATAAGCCACTGTCGAAGGAGGTCGTGCAGAAGCAGCAGAGCAGAAAGCAACAGCCAGCTGAAGCAGCCAGAGTCGCCGAACTACTGGTGCCTCGCATCGACAGGCCCCACGGCAGAAGACCGTCGGAAGGGAGAACACGAAGGCTGTGCGCGCACGTGGGCACGGTCTACACAGTGACAGCTCCAGTCAGCTATAACCTCTTTGGGCCTAAAGAAGAAGCAAAGGGTCGAGAGCACGTGCAAGCAGTACCTGGGACAATTTCGGTGATAGCCAAGCTCTGTCTGTCAAGTAGATACTGTACATTGCATATTTAGCTGAGCTGTCATCGTTAGCCACCGGAGACCTCGGAGCTGCAGTAACGAGATCTGGGCAAGGTACAGGTGGTAGCTGATAAAACAGAGGTAGCTTACTTGGTGGTCATACAGGGGCCGATCAAAACGGTTGGTCCTACCGCTGAGGCTACATTGTGGGCCTTCACGAGACTCGGTTCAAGCGGGCACGAACTCGGGCAAACAGATCAGCACTTTGGAGGTTAGAGCTCTAACCACTGGCAAGACAAGAGGGAGTCGGAAATACGAAGCTGCGCGGAACGTAACCTACTTGTCACCTCACCCGTGGGCAGAAAGAGGAGCACCTGGCACAGCAGCTGCAGGACAACTGGGGGGTCCGTACCCAGCGTTGACCTGACTGCAGCCGAGAAGCAAGGCACTGGCGAATCCAGAAAGAAGAAACAAAGAGAAGAAGCAAGAAGGGGCCGCTGGTGTAGTGCTTAGGCGAACTGCAGGATCGCGAATCTTCCTGGCGGGGTGGTTGATCTGAACAAGAGCGTGTATCGAAGTATTGCACTGACGACATTGAAGTAGAAGACAAGAAGAACAAAAACAGTATATTGAGGAGAGCAGAAACTGACAGCAGCAGCGTACGGCGGACGAGAAGATGACGAGAACTCAACTTGGACCAGCAGCAAGAACTCGAAGTACAGGAATGGAGGTTGAAGATTATGATGACGATGCCGGACTGGGCCGACGGCACAAGCGACAACGCGTGACAAGGATGACGCTGGATCCCGACGGCAATGGTGGCAATGAAGACGTAGAAGTGAGTACCACGTTGGTCACTGTTGGTGCTGGTGGTGATAATCCCGGTGGGGATGGCGGCGACAGTGATGACAATCAAGGTGATGGACGACGCGGAGTTGGGCGTCAAGGCGAAGATGATGCGAACCGTGGAGACAATACCAGACGTGAGGGAGATCGACCTGACAGCGGCCGAGCACGACGTGAAGCTCATGCACATGGTCTGGGTAACAACAATGACGACGAATCACCTCGGAATGACCAGGGTGAGCGGCACTGGTGGGACACGCTGACGCCAGCTCAACAGCGAACCATCGCCTTGCAGCTGATCACTCCAGCAAGTATGGCAGCAGCGTCGGCGCCGCCACCGCCGCCGCCACCACCTCAGCGGGTAGCCCCCCACGACGAACCAAGACGGCGAAAGAAGAAGCTGGAGATTGAGGACTTTACGGGCACGGCTGCAGAAGATGTCGGGTCATGGCTAGAGACAGTGCCTATAGCAGCGCAGTCGCAGTTCGTATTGAACGGAGAAGAATGGTCACCCGTGGATCTGTATTACGGTGTCGCCGCACATTTGAAAGGGGCAGCGAATACTTGGTTTCGCGCCCTGAACAAGCAGACTCTACCAGAGCGTCGCAGCATGTCGTACTTGGGGCGGAAGCTGCGAGAAGCCTATGGCAGTCGTGAAACAGCATGGGAAATACAGAACAAATTAATGACTCGCAAGCAGCAACCTGGTGAACTCCTACTGGACTACTCGAATAGCCTTACCGAACTGGGAGCAGGGCATCCGGGTTTGTCGCCATCATTCTACGTGGATGCATTTGCAAGGGGCCTCAACAATCCCATCTCGGCGCAAACAGTAACCTCTGCCAGGTTGCCGACGCTGGAACAAGCTGTCAGCTACGCGATTGACAACTGCGGGCGGTATGGCGAAGGCAGTGCCGTCAACGACTGGAAACTGGGCGTGGAGAAGTACGACCGACGGCGAGTCTTGGAGAATGCGGGCAAAACCGGCGCGAGTGAGGCGAAGCCCGCAGCAGTGTCTCTCGACCAATTAGATTTGACCAAGCTGGGGCTGAACGTGGGAACGGTCGACTCAGACCAAGCTCCGCAGTATGATCGCAAGGGACAACGAGTGCGTGGTCTGGCTGCAAGGAAGAGTCTGGAGAAGGAAGGCTCACTCCCATTGGCTACGCTACAAGCTATCGCTGTTGCGACTAGAGCCGTCACCGCTGCTGTGACAGAGCCGAAACCAGTTGCTGCCAAGTCCAGCATGAACCAAAATAAGCCGAAGGTCGCGAGGACGCTGGAGGTTAAAGCAGAGGAAGAAGAGAAACCGGCACCACCTGGGTTCATGCCGAGTGTACAAGCTACAACGGCGACAACTTGGCCACCTGAGAACAACCAGCTGACTCATGACAATAGCGCATACCAAGCCTTTGGTGGAGGCTACGGAAACAACCAGTCATATGCTTACGGCCAACCGCCTGGAAGCTACGGAGGTCGAGGTCGAGGTTATGGTGGTAGAGGCCGAGGAGGAGGCAGGTACGGTGGAGATTATGCTGGACGTGGAGGAGGCCGCTTTGGTAATAATGCCTGGGGAGGTCGCGGGCCAGATCGAAGTGCCACCGATATAGCGGGTTTGAAGACGAGTACACACTGCCACTATTGCAACGAAAAGGGTCATTGGTATCGCGAATGCCCGGCGAGAATTGCTGACATCCAAGAACGACAGGCTCTGAGAGCTGGGCAGCCTGCCAGACCAACATCATTTGCAAGTGGAGATCCGAACCCAAGCCAGCAGCAATCGCAGCAGCCGCCGCCGACGGGAAATGCTTCACGGCAGTAGAGGTGGGGACTCTACTGTCGGCAAACGACAAACACCCCAGTGAAGATATTCCTGCAAGTGGTCGAAATGCAAGAAGGGCAGCGAAGCGGAAGCGACGACACTCAAGATGGAGTCCGTCGGTTGTTCCGGAGCATAACCGAGTGGTGGAAAATTTGGTGTCGACAGGAGGTGTAGTGACCAAGGGGGAGAGAGCACTTGGTGGAGTTCAATCAGTCACGAAACGAGAGGATAGTGAACAACGTGGTGATGAAGTACGAGATGAGCTCCGGAGAAGACCAGGAGGACGGAGTCAGCCAATACGAGAAGGAGATGAAAGAGATGAGAGACAAGCAGTGTGCGACACCAAGAAACGATCAAGTGGTCATCCATCAGGTTCAGGTACACTGGCCGACAATCTACCAATGACTGTGGCGGAAGACGCGACGATTTCGGTAACGAATCCCGGATTTGCGGGACAAGAGCTTGAGAAAGATGACAAGGTGGCGGAGGAGCGTGAAGAAGCAGTGTGGCGAGCAGAGCTACAAGACGGAGACGGCGTCAGCACTAATCCCCCAATGCATGTACCTATCTGCGTTAACAGCGTCACTTTAGCTTCGGACGGAACCGGTCGTTACGTGCAAGATGTGGTGGAAGAAGCCGTAGGCGTTGAGAGCGAGGAACCAGCGCGCATGGACGCCGATGTCATAATGACAGAGAAAGGCTTGGTCGATGCGGATGAAGGTGCCAGCCCGAACGCCACACAGCAGACTCCACAAGCTCACAGCAATGTGCCGCCGAGTGGTCTGCTCAACGCGCGAATGAAAGTGAGTGGTGGACGAACGGCAGCAGCTAAACGCCGTCAGCGCCGTGCTGAAAACGATATCGCTCGAGTGCATGGAATCCTAGTCGAAGAACTGCGTGAGCGACATGATGCTCGAGCCGAACAACTACACGTGGCTGTACGGCAACTCGTCGCTGAACTAAGAGAGTGTTCCGACATCACGACGGTCCGACAACAGCGGGCAGATTTCCAACGCACAATAGCCCAAGTCCGTAAAGTGGCGATGAAAGTGATCAATCACGGCGAAGTCATAAAGAACAACACGATTGTACCAAGCGTGGAGAGAAAAGGATGCGATTTGCTCAAAGCGAGGCAATTAAAAGCTGACACTGATGCAGAATGGGCAGCGCGAAAAGCTGCGTTCGAAGCACGCGTCCCACGATATTTGGAGGAGAAGGGAACACTGGCGGAAATGAGGGCGGCTAGACGTCAGGCGAAGAAAGAGGTGAAGCAGTTCAATGCAGCCCGACGACTACGACGCCTTCAGCAGCAACAAGTGCGGCGTGCAGGAAAAGTGGTAAAAATGACATCAAGTACCACAGATCGAGATGTGGTGACGACTGATGGAGCCAAGCCGTCATACCGATACGAACAGCAGGGCGTATACAATAGTCCGGATATCGTAGCAGGAGCAGACGGTCAACCTTTACGCGTGGCGCAGCTCCGTGCTACTGGTAGCAATTCCACGAGCAGTCTTCCTTCAGTAGTGTTGGCGATGGGCAAGCGTCACAAGCAGGAAGCTCGGCTGGACACCTGTGCACAATACAGTGTGGCTGGAGCGGGACTTCGCAAGTACGGACGTTGTATCACTCGTGAGGGCCCTGTTGATATCATTGAGGGATTTGGTGGCGGGCGCTCTCGCGTTCTTGGAGTATGGCAGTTCCGAGGAACAACCCAATACCAACAAACGGTGGTAGTTAATGCGCTCGTCGTCGATGCACATGAAAATGAGCTGCTGATCGGGGAGGATTGGATGATTGAACACCAAGCGAACATAGATTTCGGAAAGCGCGAGATCAAGTACGTAGATGAATGTGGAAGAAAGGTACTAGTGCCATTCACTTGCTCAGGAGCGCTTCCGCTGATGACTGCGTCTGGAGAATGGGCGGCGACCGTGCGAATGGTGAAAACTGTGAAGATCGCTACTAATACACGGAGTATTGTACGCGTTCGTGTCAATGCTGTCGAGGGTACGACTGGCATATTTCTACCGAAGCCAACAAGCAAAAGGCATCTGCTACTGGCACCCACTGTTGGAATTGTGCGAAATGGCATGGTGCCTGTTGCTGTTCTCAACCTCGAAGGCAAGCGGGAGAAGCTGCCCGCTAGGGCTGAACTGGGGTCGTGGATACCCACGAATGAAACGATGGAGTTACTCACACTGAATGGACAATTGGAGCGGACTCGAGTGATGGAGTGGGTGACAAAGCTCCGCGCATCAAAAGCTGCACCCCTTTCTGATGAAGATAAACTTGATATTGGTGAGATGGAACAGGAAGATCGAGAATTGGTGATTGCATTGCTTCGGCAATATGCAACAATTGTGGAGAAAAAGCCTGGATGCCCACCACTTGCAGACACGACGGTTGAGCATCACATCAATACCGGTAATGCAGCGCCGATTATGCTTCGTCGGCGGCGTCAAGCTGTTGCTGAAAATGACATTATTGACAAGGAAGTGGACGAAATGCTGCATCACGGCGTTATCGAGGAAGGCCAAGGTGCCTGGGGTTTCCCTGTTGTCCTTGTTAAGAAGAAAGACGGAACCGTTCGATTTTGCGTGGATTATCGTGCTCTGAACGCAGTCACGATCAAGGATGTCTACCCGCTACCACGAATAGACGAAACACTTGAAACATTGCACGGCAGCGAGCGTTATACATCACTTGACCTACATGCCGGGTACTGGCAGCTGGCAGTTGCTGCTGAGGACAAGCCAAAGACTGGATTTATTACGAGGCGAGGCTTATTCCAGTTTTGCAGAATGCCGTTTGGTCTGTGCAATGCACCGAGCACATTTCATCGATTAATGGATTGCGTGCTGCGTGGCCTTACGTGGGTCAGCTGTTTAGTGTATCTCGATGATGTCATCGTCTTTACTAAGGGCTCCGTGGCACGGCACGTCGTAGAACTAGCAGCAGTACTCGAGCGTTTGGCAGAAGCAGGATTGAGTCTCAAAGTCAGCAAATGCAGCTTCGCAGCAACGCACATGGAGTATCTTGGCCATGAACTATCACCGGAAGGAATTCGACCTCTGGAAAGGCTCGTACGGGCCGTGAAAGATTTTCCTGTTCCGTCGAATGCAGATGAGGTGCGCAGATTTGTAGCCCTCGCCGGATATTACAGACGATTCATCCGCGATTTTGGTGCACGAATGACGCCGCTGACACGGCTGCTGCGCAAGACGACCAAGTGGGAGTGGACTATGGAGCAACAACAAGCATTTGAGTGGGCTAAGGTGCAGTTGATGCAGAAGCCGGTATTAATCTACCCCGACTATAGCCTTCCCTTTAAGTTGACGACCGACGCCTCGCAAGCGGGATTGGGAGCGGTGCTGTCGCAAGATCACGGATCTGGTGACCAACCAGTGGCTTATGCGTCTCGCGTAAACAACCCGACCGTTGCGAACTACAGTGTCTCTGAGCTGGAATGTCTTGCGGTGGTATGGGCTGTTAAGCTTTTTCGGCCTCATCTGTATGGGCGCAAGTTTACTGTGGTAATGGATCATGTTGCCTTGAAATGGTTGCTGACTGCGAAAGATTTAGCCGGGCGCCTGCATCGGTGGTCGTTAGCACTACAGGAATATGACTTTGATATCCAGTATCGCCCTGGACGGGAGAACCACGTCGCTGACGCGTTATCTCGGAACCTACCTAGCAATGGATCGGAGACCCAATCAGCCTCCAGCAGCACGGGTACTGCTACTACCGATAACAGCACTGCCGACACCAAGGATTTGCGTGTGGTCGCCGCGATTTGCCGTGTGATAGGCGAACCGGCAAGAGTGGAAGCGGTAGAGCGGTGTGATCCTGCTATGACAACCCCGAATGGAGGTGGTGACGGACTCGGTGCTAGGACAACCATAATTGCCAATGGTGTGCGACAACGGATCGAGAACGCCGCAAAAGAAGCAATTGCGTGGGCTATGGAGATGCTGGAGTTTACTACTGGGCATAAGGCACCTCCAACTATTGCTAATGATAAATGCGAGGGTGGTGATCAAGTTTCGGTAGCTGCGGTCACCAAGAGCGACTATCGATCGCATGATAGTAATCCTCTTGGCGAGAAGGAAGGGCTCACGTTTGCAAAACTGGTGACGCAACATGATACCGAGATTACGGACGAGCAAGCAAGACAGATGATTGATGACGCTGCAGCCGACGTAATTCGATTGGTGAAAGTGCAGCGTGTTGAAGCAGCAGAACTAGGTGTCTTACAGTTCACGGACGATGACATCAAACGCGAACAAGGAAGCTCAGTGATGGTGCAAATGCTGCTGAGGCGTGGCATCTATCAAGGACGCAAGGTGACGGTGCATGATGATGGTATCGTCTACTTAGCAGGTGCTGATGGAGATAAAATTATCTTGCCTGCCGTCTATTGGCCCCTCGCTTTCAAAGAAGCGCATGACAGCATTTGGGCAGGACATTTGCGAGGCCCCCCAACCTACGAACGACTCAGGCGAATGTATTGGTGGCCCCGGATGCGAGAAAGTGTCTCCCAATGGGTAGCAGCGTGCCAGGATTGTGGGTCTAGAAAAGCTAAGCCGACTGCCGTGGTACCACCACTGCGCAGTGTTCGCACCGGAGATGTTTGCGACCGGTGGGCTATTGACGTAGCTGGCCCCCTCCCAATAACCCCGCACGGAAATCGATATGTCATTGCTGCGGTCGAGTACGCAACCCGCTACGCTGTCGCCGTTGCAGTACCTCAGCACACCGCAAAATATGTTGCTCAGTTTTTGATGGAAAGGATTGTACTTGTTTTTGGTCCGATGCGTGAAGTGATGATGGACGGGGCAGCAGAGTTCAATAGCAAAGCCATGGATGAGCTCCTGCAGTTGATGCAAGCAAAGCAGACGACACCAGTACCCTATCGCCCAAATTTATTAGGACTTGTGGAGCGCTTCCATCGTACTTGGAAAGATATGATCAGCTTGTATGTGGATGATCGCCATGACGACTGGGATGATTTTCTACCATCAGCTGTCTATGCATACAATTCGTCTATTCACACTACGCATGGCTTCCAGCCGAACGAGCTCATGATGGGGAGGAAGCTGCGCACACCGAGTGAATTGCTGCGCAGGAGTCGTCTAGCCCACCCTACTCAGAGCATTGAAGCGTATCACGAATTGTTGATTGATGACCTGAAGCGAGCACACGCATTAGCAAAGGAAACCCTCGAGAAAGAGCAAGCAAGGCAGGCAATTTACTACAACCAGAGGCGCGTCAAACAGAAGGCATCATACGCACCTGGACAGCTGGTATGGATCTACCGACCATCGAAAGGTCCTGGTATTACTAAGTTCCGACACCAGTGGCGAGGACCTGCGCAAGTGATTGAACCTGCTGGATTTGACAATTATAAGGTGACGATGCTGGAATCAGGAGCTGAGCTAGTCACACATTGCTCGTTCTTATTACCGTATTTTTACCCTACTAATTTGCTGGACAAGATGGCGAAAGACATCGCGCTGGACCTGCGGGAGGAAGCCGAAGCAGCTGGAGACCCTGTTGAACCTGGCCCCGGACAAGACGAAGAAGCAGAATATGCAGATGAAGCGGTAAATTTAGCTGGCGACCCGCAGGATCGCATAGACATGCAGATACGAGGGCAAGAAGTAGCTACAATTCAACCGACAGAGCGGCCCTCGAGCCACTCAACTCACAGCCAACCAGCAGCCCTCACGGAGACAACACCTCACGTGGAGTCAGACGCCGATCTTCACGGGCGAGAACCAGCAGCGCCCACAAGGACCGAAGCAAGCAAGCGTAGAAGCCATCCGGATGCAAGCAAAGATGGTGAGCAACGTGACAACACTTCACCCCAAACAAAGAAGCGGCGAACGGAATCAACGAGGGGCGGAAGAAATCTCACTCAGCTACCACAGCGGGATGTACCCGGTGATAGCATTGCGGGACGTACGAGATCGCAGTTACGACAAGCACCGTACCCTCAAACAGGCGGACAAAAACATCATTCCTGTGGAGAAGTCGGCGCTGAAGGACCCCAAGCTAGTGGACGAGCGCTCGAAGAAGATACTACAGCACCAGCAACCTATGAAGACAATCGAAACGATCAAAGCAGGAATGACATCTCATTGGGTGACGCCGCATCTGCACCCCAGCCAGTTCTTAGAGACGATCAAGTCGCCGTACCTACAGACGAAGAGTACATCTACGTTTTTGCGGGCCGTGGACGACGAGGCGTCGATAGCTTGGCAGCTACAGTCCCCAGCAGAATGCGGATTAAGCCCGGAGAGCAAGTCCGTGAGTGCCGACGCCGACGTTACCGCACACGTTCCGGACGCTATGTGCTCGAGTTTGAAGTCGAACGCCTGGGCACTAGATCTACCAGCGGAAATACCGAACGAGTCTGGATCAACCAACACGAGTATGAACAACTCTGGAGAGACGGACGTATGCGCAACGAGTATGAAACCGCAGCGCCTGAGCAGTAGTTTTTCAGCGGAACCAGCAGCCAAGCGTGTACGAACGATGCCCACGCACCAATCATCGGGGACGATGATGGATCTAGGGGGAGAGAGTAAGCAGGACTGTTTTTCGGCTCAGACTGACTGGCGAAGTGGACCCTTTACCAAGGCAAGAAGAGCAATGAGGAGCAGACAACGAGGAGGACAGCGCGACAAGAGGACAAAGGCAGACAACGAGGAGGTCAGCGCGACAAGAGGACAAAGGCAGCAGTACGGGCTGGTGGCGAAACGGGCAAGGAGGCGGCTGCCGACAGCCAGCATGGAAAGATCGCGGCGGCATCAAGCTTCAAGATCATGGGAGGGGTGAGCAAGGTGACGGCGAATGCGGACGGCGATGACATCGCGAGGGTGGCAATTGTGCGGCTGAGGCGTGCTGGCAAAGGTCGCTGGCAGCGACTCTCTGCCAAAGATCGCCCGCCCCCAAAAGTCACACTCGACGAAGACCCAGGTGAGCAGCGAGCTCAGTCTAAGATCTGCGGAGTCGGTCACAAGCCGAAGACGCACACGAGCGCGAGAAGCCGAGCGCACGCCAAGCAGGGCATTACGCCGGTCAGGTGTAGTGCAGCAGCAACTTAACGAAGGAATACACTTGATTCCCCGAGTCAACTACCAACTAGTGAAGAAGCCACTGTCGAAGGAGGTCGTGCAGAAGCAGCAGAGCAGAAAGCAACAGCCAGCTGAAGCAGCCAGAGTCGCCGAACTACTGGTGCCTCGCATCGACAGGCCCCACGGCAGAAGACCGTCGGAAGGGAGAACACGAAGGCTGTGCGCGCACGTGGGCACGGTCTACACAGTGACAGCTCCAGTCAGCTATAACCTCTCTGGGCCTAAAGAAGAAGCAAAGGGTCGAGAGCACGTGCAAGCAGTACCTGGGACAATTTCGGTGATAGCCAAGCTCTGTCTGTCAAGTAGATACTGTACATTGCATATTTAGCTGAGCTGTCATCGTTAGCCACCGGAGACCTCGGAGCTGCAGTAACGAGATCTGGGCAAGGTACAGGTGGTAGCTGATAAAACAGAGGTAGCTTACTGTTCTGTGTGTGTTTTCAATTCTAAACAAGCAAATATGCGGAGCTAAAATAAATTCGAGAGAGCTGATAGCGAGCATCCGGGCCGGGCCGACTACAGACGTTTGCAAACCAGCAAGAATCGCCCCTCACATGATCGACCGAAGCACACGAAAGCGCGAAACACGTGCTACCATCGTGCACAGCGCCTCACACCCACAAACTCGACCCGATGGGATGGTCAACACGGCCACACGTGCTTGTATTAGACTGCGTGTATCGTGTTTGACTACCGTAGTCAAGGCAGCACCTCGAGACAGCGGTAGAAAGCTTTCCACCAGACATTGCCTGCCATTTGAGCTAGGTGCACGGTATTTTAATAAACAAGTCGGACTTTGACGGCAGCAGCTTCCAGACTTCATTCTCCAATTCACCCTCGAGCTCCAACTCCTCGAGGTGAATCTCCCAGAGCAAACGCTCTCCGTGTCATATCCGTCCAAGCTTCAGTCTACAACAAACAGTCACCAGTCATGCTGAGCAGCAGTCATATCTTCGCCATGTGCATCGCCGCCGCCGCCCTGTCAAGCGGAGTTCGCGCAGAGAAGGCGATAGCCGAGACCTTTGGCCACCTCCACGGCGTTCACGGTATCCACGGCGTGCATGGTGTCGGCGTCGGTGTGGGAGTTCCTGGCGTCGTAGGTGTCGGGGTGGGCCCAGGCTTGTACGGTCACGGCGTCGGTGTCGGCCTCCCCGGTGTCGGTGTCGGCGTGAACGGCGTCGGTGTCGGCCTCCCCGGTGTCGGTGTCGGCGTGAACGGTGTTGGCGTTGGTGTTGGGGTGCCGGCGGTCGGTGTTGGTGGCCCCGCGGTTGGATATAACGGTGCCTACGCGCCTGCTAATGCCGTCTCCAATGCTAATGCAGGAGCGCCCGCTAACGCCAATGCATACGCCGGCGCACCCGCCAATGCTGTCTCCAACGCGAATGCCGGTGCGCCAGCGAGTGCGGTCTCGAACGCGAACGCAGGCGCCCCCGTCCCCGTGGTTAATGGTGGCGGTGCCAGCGCGAACGCGAATACCAACATCGGCCCCGGCGGCAACGGTGGCCCGACCCAGACGGTCACGTCGACGAACGGCGATGGAACAGCCTCCGCAACGACCTCGAAGACGGTCGGTGGTGCGAGTGCGACCGCCTCTGCGAACGCGAACGCTGGCCCGAGCGGCCCAAGCGGTGGCCCAAGCACCGGGCCCAGCGCCGGTCCTAGCGCTGGTCCTAGCGGTGGCCCAAGCACCGGTCCCAGCGCCGGTCCTAGCGGCGGACCGAACACCGCAACTGGTGGCGCGGGCGCTACGTCTCAGAAGGCGTACCGCAAGCTCCGCTCGGTGTGAGGTGTGGGTTCGCGTCGATTTTGGTCGGCATGGTCTGCGCAAGGGATGTGTCGTACAGTGCACCCAGCAAGTGATCTCTGGCCCACGAATGGTCCTGCGGTGCAGCAGCACATGGACTGGCCTCGGTTTCGTATCAGTATTTGTCTTTGAGTTATGCTTCATAAAGCACAAGTTTTGTTTTTTGCCCCCGTCGGTTCTCTTTGTGATCTTTCTCACAAAGTTTGCGGTAACAGACGCGGATGCATTCATACATACTACCGGTACGAGCAGATCCTTGCTGTACGTCCTGCCAAGACGTGAGGCTGCGCATTGCGAAGCTGATCCATTCATTCATACATTCCTGTGAGCGAAGCTTGCGTTTAGTGTTCGCAGTCTAGCCGCGACTTTCGTGCTTGGGTAGCTGTTGCAACCACGGTGGCGAGAACGCCCACGTTCACGCCGTTGTAGCCGATTGGGGAACCCACACCGGGGCCGAAGCCACCAGTGCCGTATACGCCATAACTATAGACGCCAGACCATACTCATCCAGGCCGACCACCCCCAAACTTGCAACACCGGGAACGCCGACGCCGACAAAATCCAGACCGCCCACCAGGGTCTGGACCACCTCTCTTTTTGCAAGCACGTCACTTGATAGGGTGATGGTGGCGATGCACACGGTGGAGAGCCTGCGATGCATCGTTCTTCTACGTCAAACTGACCGATATACTGCCGCGCATCTTCCGTCTGAGAGAAATAACAGCACGGATGGACGCTCGCCATTTTGTACCGACAATTGTATGCTCCATGTTGAAGTTGAAAACAACATATGTATTACACTAGCTCTGAGTTGCGCGTATATGTATGAAGTAGAATCTCGCGCAAACGTCAAGGAATCATGTTGGTGACGCTCGTTGCATTCTTGCTCGAGAGCTTCGAATCGTCGTATTACTCGAAGAGTACACAAAGCTACTCGAAGAGTAGCTTTGTGTGCTGGCGTAGATGCTGGAGGCTTATAAAAATTGAAGGTGTTTTTTAAGCGGGAGCTGGTTCTGTGTGTGTTTTCAATTCTAAACAAGCAAATATGCGGAGCTAAAATAAATTCGAGAGAGCTGATAGCGAGCATCCGGGCCGGGCCGACTACAGACGTTTGCAAACCAGCAAGAATCGCCCCTCACATGATCGACCGAAGCACACGAAAGCGCGAAACACGTGCTACCATCGTGCACAGCGCCTCACACCCACAAACTCGACCCGATGGGATGGTCAACACGGCCACACGTGCTTGTATCAGACTGCGTGTATCGTGTTTGACTACCGTAGTCAAGGCAGCACCTCGAGACAGCGGTAGAAAGCTTTCCACCAGACATTGCCTGCCATTTGAGCTAGGTGCACGGTATTTTAATAAACAAGTCGGACTTTGACGGCAGCAGCTTCCAGACTTCATTCTCCAATTCACCCTCGAGCTCCAACTCCTCGAGGTGAATCTCCCAGAGCAAACGCTCTCCGTGTCATATCCGTCCAAGCTTCAGTCTACAACAAACAGTCACCAGTCATGCTGAGCAGCAGTCATATCTTCGCCATGTGCATCGCCGCCGCCGCCCTGTCAAGCGGAGTTCGCGCAGAGAAGGCGATAGCCGAGACCTTTGGCCACCTCCACGGCGTTCACGGTATCCACGGCGTGCATGGTGTCGGCGTCGGTGTGGGAGTTCCTGGCGTCGTAGGTGTCGGGGTGGGCCCAGGCTTGTACGGTCACGGCGTCGGTGTCGGCCTCCCCGGTGTCGGTGTCGGCGTGAACGGCGTCGGTGTCGGCCTCCCCGGTGTCGGTGTCGGCGTGAACGGTGTTGGCGTTGGTGTTGGGGTGCCGGCGGTCGGTGTTGGTGGCCCCGCGGTTGGATATAACGGTGCCTACGCGCCTGCTAATGCCGTCTCCAATGCTAATGCAGGAGCGCCCGCTAACGCCAATGCATACGCCGGCGCACCCGCCAATGCTGTCTCCAACGCGAATGCCGGTGCGCCAGCGAGTGCGGTCTCGAACGCGAACGCAGGCGCCCCCGTCCCCGTGGTTAATGGTGGCGGTGCCAGCGCGAACGCGAATACCAACATCGGCCCCGGCGGCAACGGTGGCCCGACCCAGACGGTCACGTCGACGAACGGCGATGGAACAGCCTCCGCAACGACCTCGAAGACGGTCGGTGGTGCGAGTGCGACCGCCTCTGCGAACGCGAACGCTGGCCCGAGCGGCCCAAGCGGTGGCCCAAGCACCGGGCCCAGCGCCGGTCCTAGCGCTGGTCCTAGCGGTGGCCCAAGCACCGGTCCCAGCGCCGGTCCTAGCGCTGGTCCTAGCAGTGGCCCAAGCACCGGTCCTAGCGCTGGCCCTAGCGGCGGACCGAACACCGCAACTGGTGGCGCGGGCGCTACGTCTCAGAAGGCGTACCGCAAGCTCCGCTCGGTGTGAGGTGTGGGTTCGCGTCGATTTTGGTCGGCATGGTCTGCGCAAGGGATGTGTCGTACAGTGCACCCAGCAAGTGATCTCTGGCCCACGAATGGTCCTGCGGTGCAGCAGCACATGGACTGGCCTCGGTTTCGTATCAGTATTTGTCTTTGAGTTATGCTTCATAAAGCACAAGTTTTGTTTTTTGCCCCCGTCGGTTCTCTTTGTGATCTTTCTCACAAAGTTTGCGGTAACAGACGCGGATGCATTCATACATACTACCGGTACGAGCAGATCCTTGCTGTACGTCCTGCCAAGACGTGAGGCTGCGCATTGCGAAGCTGATCCATTCATTCATACATTCCTGTGAGCGAAGCTTGCGTTTAGTGTTCGCAGTCTAGCCGCGACTTTCGTGCTTGGGTAGCTGTTGCAACCACGGTGGCGAGAACGCCCACGTTCACGCCGTTGTAGCCGATTGGGGAACCCACACCGGGGCCGAAGCCACCAGTGCCGTATACGCCATAACTATAGACGCCAGACCATACTCATCCAGGCCGACCACCCCCAAACTTGCAACACCGGGAACGCCGACGCCGACAAAATCCAGACCGCCCACCAGGGTCTGGACCACCTCTCTTTTTGCAAGCACGTCACTTGATAGGGTGATGGTGGCGATGCACACGGTGGAGAGCCTGCGATGCATCGTTCTTCTACGTCAAACTGACCGATATACTGCCGCGCATCTTCCGTCTGAGAGAAATAACAGCACGGATGGACGCTCGCCATTTTGTACCGACAATTGTATGCTCCATGTTGAAGTTGAAAACAACATATGTACATGTATTACACTAGCTCTGAGTTGCGCGTATATGTATGAAGTAGAATCTCGCGCAAACGTCAAGGAATCATGTTGGTGACGCTCGTTGCATTCTTGCTCGAGAGCTTCGAATCATCGTATTACTCGAAGAGTACACAAAGCTACTCGAAGAGTAGCTTTGTGTGCTGGCGTAGATGCTGGAGGCTTATAAAAATTGAAGGTGTTTTTTAAGCGGGAGCTGGTTCTGTGTGTGTTTTCAATTCTAAACAAGCAAATATGCGGAGCTAAAATAAATTCGAGAGGGCTGATAGCGAGCATCCGGGCCGGGCCGACTACAGACGTTTGCAAACCAGCAAGAATCGCCCCTCACATGATCGACCGAAGCACACGAAAGCGCGAAACACGTGCTACCATCGTGCACAGCGCCTCACACCCACAAACTCGACCCGATGGGATGGTCAACACGGCCACACGTGCTTGTATCAGACTGCGTGTATCGTGTTTGACTACCGTAGTCAAGGCAGCACCTCGAGACAGCGGTAGAAAGCTTTCCACCAGACATTGCCTGCCATTTGAGCTAGGTGCACGGTATTTTAATAAACAAGTCGGACTTTGACGGCAGCAGCTTCCAGACTTCATTCTCCAATTCACCCTCGAGCTCCAACTCCTCGAGGTGAATCTCCCAGAGCAAACGCTCTCCGTGTCATATCCGTCCAAGCTTCAGTCTACAACAAACAGTCACCAGTCATGCTGAGCAGCAGTCATATCTTCGCCATGTGCATCGCCGCCGCCGCCCTGTCAAGCGGAGTTCGCGCAGAGAAGGCGATAGCCGAGACCTTTGGCCACCTCCACGGCGTTCACGGTATCCACGGCGTGCATGGTGTCGGCGTCGGTGTGGGAGTTCCTGGCGTCGTAGGTGTCGGGGTGGGCCCAGGCTTGTACGGTCACGGCGTCGGTGTCGGCCTCCCCGGTGTCGGTGTCGGCGTGAACGGTGTTGGCGTTGGTGTTGGGGTGCCGGCGGTCGGTGTTGGTGGCCCCGCGGTTGGATATAACGGTGCCTACGCGCCTGCTAATGCCGTCTCCAATGCTAATGCAGGAGCGCCCGCTAACGCCAATGCATACGCCGGCGCACCCGCCAATGCTGTCTCCAACGCGAATGCCGGTGCGCCAGCGAGTGCGGTCTCGAACGCGAACGCAGGCGCCCCCGTCCCCGTGGTTAATGGTGGCGGTGCCAGCGCGAACGCGAATACCAACATCGGCCCCGGCGGCAACGGTGGCCCGACCCAGACGGTCACGTCGACGAACGGCGATGGAACAGCCTCCGCAACGACCTCGAAGACGGTCGGTGGTGCGAGTGCGACCGCCTCTGCGAACGCGAACGCTGGCCCGAGCGGCCCAAGCGGTGGCCCAAGCACCGGGCCCAGCGCCGGTCCTAGCGCTGGTCCTAGCGGTGGCCCAAGCACCGGTCCCAGCGCCGGTCCTAGCGCTGGTCCTAGCAGTGGCCCAAGCACCGGTCCTAGCGCTGGCCCTAGCGGCGGACCGAACACCGCAACTGGTGGCGCGGGCGCTACGTCTCAGAAGGCGTACCGCAAGCTCCGCTCGGTGTGAGGTGTGGGTTCGCGTCGATTTTGGTCGGCATGGTCTGCGCAAGGGATGTGTCGTACAGTGCACCCAGCAAGTGATCTCTGGCCCACGAATGGTCCTGCGGTGCAGCAGCACATGGACTGGCCTCGGTTTCGTATCAGTATTTGTCTTTGAGTTATGCTTCATAAAGCACAAGTTTTTTTTTTTGCCCCGTCGGTTCTCTTTCTGATCTTTCTCACAAAGTTTGCGGTAACAGACGCGGATGCATTCATACATACTACCGGTACGAGCAGATCCTTGCTGTACGTCCTGCCAAGACGTGAGGCTGCGCATTGCGAAGCTGATCCATTCATTCATACATTCCTGTGAGCGAAGCTTGCGTTTAGTGTTCGCAGTCTAGCCGCGACTTTCGTGCTTGGGTAGCTGTTGTAACCACGGTGGCGAGAACGCCCACGTTCACGCCGTTGTAGCCGATTGGGGAACCCACACCGGGGCCGAAGCCACCAGTGCCGTATACGCCATAACTATAGACGCCAGACCATACTCATCCAGGCCGACCACCCCGAAACTTGCAACACCGGGAGCGCCGACGCCGACAAAATCCAGACCGCCCACCAGGGTCTGGACCACCTCTCTTTTTGCAAGCACGTCACTTGATAGGGTGATGGTGGCGATGCACACGGTGGAGAGCCTGCGATGCATCGTTCTTCTACGTCAAACTGACCGATATACTGCCGCGCATCTTCCGTCTGAGAGAAATAACAGCACGGATGGACGCTCGCCATTTTGTACCGACAATTGTATGCTCCATGTTGAAGTTGAAAACAACATATGTATTACACTAGCTCTGAGTTGCGCGTATATGTATGAAGTAGAATCTCGCGCAAACGTCAAGGAATCATGTTGGTGACGCTCGTTGCATTCTTGCTCGAGAGCTTCGAATCGTCGTATTACTCGAAGAGTACACAAAGCTACTCGAAGAGTAGCTTTGTGTGCTGGCGTAGATGCTGGAGGCTTATAAAAATTGAAGGTGTTTTTTAAGCGGGAGCTGGGTCAGTAAGCAGGACTGTTTTTCGGCTCAGACTGACTGGCGAAGTGGACCCTTTACCAAGGCAAGAAGAGCAATGAGGAGCAGACAACGAGGAGGACAGCGCGACAAGAGGACAAAGGCAGACAACGAGGAGGTCAGCGCGACAAGAGGACAAAGGCAGCAGTACGGGCTGGTGGCGAAACGGGCAAGGAGGCGGCTGCCGACAGCCAGCATGGAAAGATCGCGGCGGCATCAAGCTTCAAGATCATGGGAGGGGTGAGCAAGGTGACGGCGAATGCGGACGGCGATGACATCGCGAGGGTGGCAATTGTGCGGCTGAGGCGTGCTGGCAAAGGTCGCTGGCAGCGACTCTCTGCCAAAGATCGCCCGCCCCCAAAAGTCACACTCGACGAAGACCCAGGTGAGCAGCGAGCTCAGTCTAAGATCTGCGGAGTCGGTCACAAGCCGAAGACGCACACAAGCGCGAGAAGCCGAGCGCACGCCAAGCAGGGCATTACGCCGGTCAGGTGTAGTGCAGCAGCAACTTAACGAAGGAATACACTTGATTCCCCGAGTCAACTACCAACTAGTGAAGAAGCCACTGTCGAAGGAGGTCGTGCAGAAGCAGCAGAGCAGAAAGCAACAGCCAGCTGAAGCAGCCAGAGTCGCCGAACTACTGGTGCCTCGCATCGACAGGCCCCACGGCAGAAGACCGTCGGAAGGGAGAACACGAAGGCTGTGCGCGCACGTGGGCACGGTCTACACAGTGACAGCTCCAGTCAGCTATAACCTCTCTGGGCCTAAAGAAGAAGCAAAGGGTCGAGAGCACGTGCAAGCAGTACCTGGGACAATTTCGGTGATAGCCAAGCTCTGTCTGTCAAGTAGATACTGTACATTGCATATTTAGCTGAGCTGTCATCGTTAGCCACCGGAGACCTCGGAGCTGCAGTAACGAGATCTGGGCAAGGTACAGGTGGTAGCTGATAAAACAGAGGTAGCTTACTTGGTGGTCATACAGGGGCCGATCAAAACGGTTGGTCCTACCGCTGAGGCTACATTGTGGGCCTTCACGAGACTCGGTTCAAGCGGGCACGAACTCGGGCAAACAGATCAGCACTTTGGAGGTTAGAGCTCTAACCACTGGCAAGACAAGAGGGAGTCGGAAATACGAAGCTGCGCGGAACGTAACCTACTTGTCACCTCACCCGTGGGCAGAAAGAGGAGCACCTGGCACAGCAGCTGCAGGACAACTGGGGGGTCCGTACCCAGCGTTGACCTGACTGCAGCCGAGAAGCAAGGCACTGGCGAATCCAGAAAGAAGAAACAAAGAGAAGAAGCAAGAAGGGGCCGCTGGTGTAGTGCTTAGGCGAACTGCAGGATCGCGAATCTTCCTGGCGGGGTGGTTGATCTGAACAAGAGCGTGTATCGAAGTATTGCACTGACGACATTGAAGTAGAAGACAAGAAGAACAAAAACAGTATATTGAGGAGAGCAGAAACTGACAGCAGCAGCGTACGGCGGACGAGAAGATGACGAGAACTCAACTTGGACCAGCAGCAAGAACTCGAAGTACAGGAATGGAGGTTGAAGATTATGATGACGATGCCGGACTGGGCCGACGGCACAAGCGACAACGCGTGACAAGGATGACGCTGGATCCCGACGGCAATGGTGGCAATGAAGACGTAGAAGTGAGTACCACGTTGGTCACTGTGGGTGCTGGTGGTGATAATCCCGGTGGGGATGGCGGCGACAGTGATGACAATCAAGGTGATGGACGACGCGGAGTTGGGCGTCAAGGCGAAGATGATGCGAACCGTGGAGACAATACCAGACGTGAGGGAGATCGACCTGACAGCGGCCGAGCACGACGTGAAGCTCATGCACATGGTCTGGGTAACAACAATGACGACGAATCACCTCGGAATGACCAGGGTGAGCGGCACTGGTGGGACACGCTGACGCCAGCTCAACAGCGAACCATCGCCTTGCAGCTGATCACTCCAGCAAGTATGGCAGCAGCGTCGGCGCCGCCACCGCCGCCGCCACCACCTCAGCGGGTAGCCCCCCACGACGAACCAAGACGGCGAAAGAAGAAGCTGGAGATTGAGGACTTTACGGGCACGGCTGCAGAAGATGTCGGGTCATGGCTAGAGACAGTGCCTATAGCAGCGCAGTCGCAGTTCGTATTGAACGGAGAAGAATGGTCACCCGTGGATCTGTATTACGGTGTCGCCGCACATTTGAAAGGGGCAGCGAATACTTGGTTTCGCGCCCTGAACAAGCAGACTCTACCAGAGCGTCGCAGCATGTCGTACTTGGGGCGGAAGCTGCGAGAAGCCTATGGCAGTCGTGAAACAGCATGGGAAATACAGAACAAATTAATGACTCGCAAGCAGCAACCTGGTGAACTCCTACTGGACTACTCGAATAGCCTTACCGAACTGGGAGCAGGGCATCCGGGTTTGTCGCCATCATTCTACGTGGATGCATTTGCAAGGGGCCTCAACAATCCCATCTCGGCGCAAACAGTAACCTCTGCCAGGTTGCCGACGCTGGAACAAGCTGTCAGCTACGCGATTGACAACTGCGGGCGGTATGGCGAAGGCAGTGCCGTCAACGACTGGAAACTGGGCGTGGAGAAGTACGACCGACGGCGAGTCTTGGAGAATGCGGGCAAAACCGGCGCGAGTGAGGCGAAGCCCGCAGCAGTGTCTCTCGACCAATTAGATTTGACCAAGCTGGGGCTGAACGTGGGAACGGTCGACTCAGACCAAGCTCCGCAGTATGATCGCAAGGGACAACGAGTGCGTGGTCTGGCTGCAAGGAAGAGTCTGGAGAAGGAAGGCTCACTCCCATTGGCTACGCTACAAGCTATCGCTGTTGCGACTAGAGCCGTCACCGCTGCTGTGACAGAGCCGAAACCAGTTGCTGCCAAGTCCAGCATGAACCAAAATAAGCCGAAGGTCGCGAGGACGCTGGAGGTTAAAGCAGAGGAAGAAGAGAAACCGGCACCACCTGGGTTCATGCCGAGTGTACAAGCTACAACGGCGACAACTTGGCCACCTGAGAACAACAAGCTGACTCATGACAATAGCGCATACCAAGCCTTTGGTGGAGGCTACGGAAACAACCAGTCATATGCTTACGGCCAACCGCCTGGAAGCTACGGAGGTCGAGGTCGAGGTTATGGTGGTAGAGGCCGAGGAGGAGGCAGGTACGGTGGAGATTATGCTGGACGTGGAGGAGGCCGCTTTGGTAATAATGCCTGGGGAGGTCGCGGGCCAGATCGAAGTGCCACCGATATAGCGGGTTTGAAGACGAGTACACACTGCCACTATTGCAACGAAAAGGGTCATTGGTATCGGGAATGCCCGGCGAGAATTGCTGACATCCAAGAACGACAGGCTCTGAGAGCTGGGCAGCCTGCCAGACCAACATCATTTGCAAGTGGAGATCCGAACCCAAGCCAGCAGCAATCGCAGCAGCCGCCGCCGACGGGAAATGCTTCACGGCAGTAGAGGTGGGGACTCTACTGTCGGCAAACGACAAACACCCCAGTGAAGATATTCCTGCAAGTGGTCGAAATGCAAGAAGGGCAGCGAAGCGGAAGCGACGACACTCAAGATGGAGTCCGTCGGTTGTTCCGGAGCATAACCGAGTGGTGGAAAATTTGGTGTCGACAGGAGGTGTAGTGACCAAGGGGGAGAGAGCACTTGGTGGAGTTCAATCAGTCACGAAACGAGAGGATAGTGAACAACGTGGTGATGAAGTACGAGATGAGCTCCGGAGAAGACCAGGAGGACGGAGTCAGCCAATACGAGAAGGAGACGAAAGAGATGAGAGACAAGCAGTGTGCGACACCAAGAAACGATCAAGTGGTCATCCATCAGGTTCAGGTACACTGGCCGACAATCTACCAATGACTGTGGCGGAAGACGCGACGATTTCGGTAACGAATCCCGGATTTGCGGGACAAGAGCTTGAGAAAGATGACAAGGTGGCGGAGGAGCGTGAAGAAGCAGTGTGGCGAGCAGAGCTACAAGACGGAGACGGCGTCAGCACTAATCCCCCAATGCATGTACCTATCTGCGTTAACAGCGTCACTTTAGCTTCGGACGGAACCGGTCGTTACGTGCAAGATGTGGTGGAAGAAGCCGTAGGCGTTGAGAGCGAGGAACCAGCGCGCATGGACGCCGATGTCATAATGACAGAGAAAGGCTTGGTCGATGCGGATGAAGGTGCCAGCCCGAACGCCACACAGCAGACTCCACAAGCTCACAGCAATGTGCCGCCGAGTGGTCTGCTCAACGCGCGAATGAAAGTGAGTGGTGGACGAACGGCAGCAGCTAAACGCCGTCAGCGCCGTGCTGAAAACGATATCGCTCGAGTGCATGGAATCCTAGTCGAAGAACTGCGTGAGCGACATGATGCTCGAGCCGAACAACTACACGTGGCTGTACGGCAACTCGTCGCTGAACTAAGAGAGTGTTCCGACATCACGACGGTCCGACAACAGCGGGCAGATTTCCAACGCACAATAGCCCAAGTCCGTAAAGTGGCGATGAAAGTGATCAATCACGGCGAAGTCATAAAGAACAACACGATTGTACCAAGCGTGGAGAGAAAAGGATGCGATTTGCTCAAAGCGAGGCAATTAAAAGCTGACACTGATGCAGAATGGGCAGCGCGAAAAGCTGCGTTCGAAGCACGCGTCCCACGATATTTGGAGGAGAAGGGAACACTGGCGGAAATGAGGGCGGCTAGACGTCAGGCGAAGAAAGAGGTGAAGCAGTTCAATGCAGCCCGACGACTACGACGCCTTCAGCAGCAACAAGTGCGGCGTGCAGGAAAAGTGGTAAAAATGACATCAAGTACCACAGATCGAGATGTGGTGACGACTGATGGAGCCAAGCCGTCATACCGATACGAACAGCAGGGCGTATACAATAGTCCGGATATCGTAGCAGGAGCAGACGGTCAACCTTTACGCGTGGCGCAGCTCCGTGCTACTGGTAGCAATTCCACGAGCAGTCTTCCTTCAGTAGTGTTGGCGATGGGCAAGCGTCACAAGCAGGAAGCTCGGCTGGACACCTGTGCACAATACAGTGTGGCTGGAGCGGGACTTCGCAAGTACGGACGTTGTATCGCTCGTGAGGGCCCTGTTGATATCATTGAGGGATTTGGTGGCGGGCGCTCTCGCGTTCTTGGAGTATGGCAGTTCCGAGGAACAACCCAATACCAACAAACGGTGGTAGTTAATGCGCTCGTCGTCGATGCACATGAAAATGAGCTGCTGATCGGGGAGGATTGGATGATTGAACACCAAGCGAACATAGATTTCGGAAAGCGCGAGATCAAGTACGTAGATGAATGTGGAAGAAAGGTACTAGTGCCATTCACTTGCTCAGGAGCGCTTCCGCTGATGACTGCGTCTGGAGAATGGGCGGCGACCGTGCGAATGGTGAAAACTGTGAAGATCGCTACTAATACACGGAGTATTGTACGCGTTCGTGTCAATGCTGTCGAGGGTACGACTGGCATATTTCTACCGAAGCCAACAAGCAAAAGGCATCTGCTACTGGCACCCACTTTTGGAATTGTGCGAAATGGCATGGTGCCTGTTGCTGTTCTCAACCTCGAAGGCAAGCGGGAGAAGCTGCCCGCTAGGGCTGAACTGGGGTCGTGGATACCCACGAATGAAACGATGGAGTTACTCACACTGAATGGACAATTGGAGCGGACTCGAGTGATGGAGTGGGTGACAAAGCTCCGCGCATCAAAAGCTGCACCCCTTTCTGATGAAGATAAACTTGATATTGGTGAGATGGAACAGGAAGATCGAGAATTGGTGATTGCATTGCTTCGGCAATATGCAACAATTGTGGAGAAAAAGCCTGGATGCCCACCACTTGCAGACACGACGGTTGAGCATCACATCAATACCGGTAATGCAGCGCCGATTATGCTTCGTCGGCGGCGTCAAGCTGTTGCTGAAAATGACATTATTGACAAGGAAGTGGACGAAATGCTGCATCACGGCGTTATCGAGGAAGGCCAAGGTGCCTGGGGTTTCCCTGTTGTCCTTGTTAAGAAGAAAGACGGAACCGTTCGATTTTGCGTGGATTATCGTGCTCTGAACGCAGTCACGATCAAGGATGTCTACCCGCTACCACGAATAGACGAAACACTTGAAACATTGCACGGCAGCGAGCGTTATACATCACTTGACCTACATGCCGGGTACTGGCAGCTGGCAGTTGCTGCTGAGGACAAGCCAAAGACTGGATTTATTACGAGGCGAGGCTTATTCCAGTTTTGCAGAATGCCGTTTGGTCTGTGCAATGCACCGAGCACATTTCATCGATTAATGGATTGCGTGCTGCGTGGCCTTACGTGGGTCAGCTGTTTAGTGTATCTCGATGATGTCATCGTCTTTACTAAGGGCTCCGTGGCACGGCACGTCGTAGAACTAGCAGCAGTACTCGAGCGTTTGGCAGAAGCAGGATTGAGTCTCAAAGTCAGCAAATGCAGCTTCGCAGCAACGCACATGGAGTATCTTGGCCATGAACTATCACCGGAAGGAATTCGACCTCTGGAAAGGCTCGTACGGGCCGTGAAAGATTTTCCTGTTCCGTCGAATGCAGATGAGGTGCGCAGATTTGTAGCCCTCGCCGGATATTACAGACGATTCATCCGCGATTTTGGTGCACGAATGACGCCGCTGACACGGCTGCTGCGCAAGACGACCAAGTGGGAGTGGACTATGGAGCAACAACAAGCATTTGAGTGGGCTAAGGTGCAGTTGATGCAGAAGCCGGTATTAATCTACCCCGACTATAGCCTTCCCTTCAAGTTGACGACCGACGCCTCGCAAGCGGGATTGGGAGCGGTGCTGTCGCAAGATCACGGATCTGGTGACCAACCAGTGGCTTATGCGTCTCGCGTAAACAACCCGACCGTTGCGAACTACAGTGTCTCTGAGCTGGAATGTCTTGCGGTGGTATGGGCTGTTAAGCTTTTTCGGCCTCATCTGTATGAGCGCAAGTTTACTGTGGTAATGGATCATGTTGCCTTGAAATGGTTGCTGACTGCGAAAGATTTAGCCGGGCGCCTGCATCGGTGGTCGTTAGCACTACAGGAATATGACTTTGATATCCAGTATCGCCCTGGACGGGAGAACCACGTCGCTGACGCGTTATCTCGGAACCTACCTAGCAATGGATCGGAGACCCAATCAGCCTCCAGCAGCACGGGTACTGCTACTACCGATAACAGCACTGCCGACACCAAGGATTTGCGTGTGGTCGCCGCGATTTGCCGTGTGATAGGCGAACCGGCAAGAGTGGAAGCGGTAGAGCGGTGTGATCCTGCTATGACAACCCCGAATGGAGGTGGTGACGGACTCGGTGCTAGGACAACCATAATTGCCAATGGTGTGCGACAACGGATCGAGAACGCCGCAAAAGAAGCAATTGCGTGGGCTATGGAGATGCTGGAGTTTACTACTGGGCATAAGGCACCTCCAACTATTGCTAATGATAAATGCGAGGGTGGTGATCAAGTTTCGGTAGCTGCGGTCACCAAGAGCGACTATCGATCGCATGATAGTAATCCTCTTGGCGAGAAGGAAGGGCTCACGTTTGCAAAACTGGTGACGCAACATGATACCGAGATTACGGACGAGCAAGCAAGACAGATGATTGATGACGCTGCAGCCGACGTAATTCGATTGGTGAAAGTGCAGCGTGTTGAAGCAGCAGAACTAGGTGTCTTACAGTTCACGGACGATGACATCAAACGCGAACAAGGAAGCTCAGTGATGGTGCAAATGCTGCTGAGGCGTGGCATCTATCAAGGACGCAAGGTGACGGTGCATGATGATGGTATCGTCTACTTAGCAGGTGCTGATGGAGATAAAATTATCTTGCCTGCCGTCTATTGGCCCCTCGCTTTCAAAGAAGCGCATGACAGCATTTGGGCAGGACATTTGCGAGGCCCCCCAACCTACGAACGACTCAGGCGAATGTATTGGTGGCCCCGGATGCGAGAAAGTGTCTCCCAATGGGTAGCAGCGTGCCAGGATTGTGGGTCTAGAAAAGCTAAGCCGACTGCCGTGGTACCACCACTGCGCAGTGTTCGCACCGGAGATGTTTGCGACCGGTGGGCTATTGACGTAGCTGGCCCCCTCCCAATAACCCCGCACGGAAATCGATATGTCATTGCTGCGGTCGAGTACGCAACCCGCTACGCTGTCGCCGTTGCAGTACCTCAGCACACCGCAAAAGATGTTGCTCAGTTTTTGATGGAAAGGATTGTACTTGTTTTTGGTCCGATGCGTGAAGTGATGATGGACGGGGCAGCAGAGTTCAATAGCAAAGCCATGGATGAGCTCCTGCAGTTGATGCAAGCAAAGCAGACGACACCAGTACCCTATCGCCCAAATTTATTAGGACTTGTGGAGCGCTTCCATCGTACTTGGAAAGATATGATCAGCTTGTATGTGGATGATCGCCATGACGACTGGGATGATTTTCTACCATCAGCTGTCTATGCATACAATTCGTCTATTCACACTACGCATGGCTTCCAGCCGAACGAGCTCATGATGGGGAGGAAGCTGCGCACACCGAGTGAATTGCTGCGCAGGAGTCGTCTAGCCCACCCTACTCAGAGCATTGAAGCGTATCACGAATTGTTGATTGATGACCTGAAGCGAGCACACGCATTAGCAAAGGAAACCCTCGAGAAAGAGCAAGCAAGGCAGGCAATTTACTACAACCAGAGGCGCGTCAAACAGAAGGCATCATACGCACCTGGACAGCTGGTATGGATCTACCGACCATCAAAAGGTCCTGGTATTACTAAGTTCCGACACCAGTGGCGAGGACCTGCGCAAGTGATTGAACCTGCTGGATTTGACAATTATAAGGTGACGATGCTGGAATCAGGAGCTGAGCTAGTCACACATTGCTCGTTCTTATTACCGTATTTTTACCCTACTAATTTGCTGGACAAGATGGCGAAAGACATCGCGCTGGACCTGCGGGAGGAAGCCGAAGCAGCTGGAGACCCTGTTGAACCTGGCCCCGGACAAGACGAAGAAGCAGAATATGCAGATGAAGCGGTAAATTTAGCTGGCGACCCGCAGGATCGCATAGACATGCAGATACGAGGGCAAGAAGTAGCTACAATTCAACCGACAGAGCGGCCCTCGAGCCACTCAACTCACAGCCAACCAGCAGCCCTCACGGAGACAACACCTCACGTGGAGTCAGACGCCGATCTTCACGGGCGAGAACCAGCAGCGCCCACAAGGACCGAAGCAAGCAAGCGTAGAAGCCATCCGGATGCAAGCAAAGATGGTGAGCAACGTGACAACACTTCACCCCAAACAAAGAAGCGGCGAACGGAATCAACGAGGGGCGGAAGAAATCTCACTCAGCTACCACAGCGGGATGTACCCGGTGATAGCATTGCGGGACGTACGAGATCGCAGTTACGACAAGCACCGTACCCTCAAACAGGCGGACAAAAACATCATTCCTGTGGAGAAGTCGGCGCTGAAGGACCCCAAGCTAGTGGACGAGCGCTCGAAGAAGATACTACAGCACCAGCAACCTATGAAGACAATCGAAACGATCAAAGCAGGAATGACATCTCATTGGGTGACGCCGCATCTGCACCTCAGCCAGTTCTTAGAGACGATCAAGTCGCCGTACCTACAGACGAAGAGTACATCTACGTTTTTGCGGGCCGTGGACGACGAGGCGTCGATAGCTTGGCAGCTACAGTCCCCAGCAGAATGCGGATTAAGCCCGGAGAGCAAGCCCGTGAGTGCCGACGCCGACGTTACCGCACACGTTCCGGACGCTATGTGCTCGAGTTTGAAGTCGAACGCCTGGGCACTAGATCTACCAGCGGAAATACCGAACGAGTCTGGATCAACCAACACGAGTATGAACAACTCTGGAGAGACGGACGTATGCGCAACGAGTATGAAACCGCAGCGCCTGAGCAGTAGTTTTTCAGCGGAACCAGCAGCCAAGCGTGTACGAACGGTGCCCACGCACCAATCATCGGGGACGATGATGGATCTAGGGGGAGAGAGTAAGCAGGACTGTTTTTCGGCTCAGACTGACTGGCGAAGTGGACCCTTTACCAAGGCAAGAAGAGCAATGAGGAGCAGACAACGAGGAGGACAGCGCGACAAGAGGACAAAGGCAGACAACGAGGAGGTCAGCGCGACAAGAGGACAAAGGCAGCAGTACGGGCTGGTGGCGAAACGGGCAAGGAGGCGGCTGCCGACAGCCAGCATGGAAAGATCGCGGCGGCATCAAGCTTCAAGATCATGGGAGGGGTGAGCAAGGTGACGGCGAATGCGGACGGCGATGACATCGCGAGGGTGGCAATTGTGCGGCTGAGGCGTGCTGGCAAAGGTCGCTGGCAGCGACTCTCTGCCAAAGATCGCCCGCCCCCAAAAGTCACACTCGACGAAGACCCAGGTGAGCAGCGAGCTCAGTCTAAGATCTGCGGAGTCGGTCACAAGCCGAAGACGCACACGAGCGCGAGAAGCCGAGCGCACGCCAAGCAGGGCATTACGCCGGTCAGGTGTAGTGCAGCAGCAACTTAACGAAGGAATACACTTGATTCCCCGAGTCAACTACCAACTAGTGAAGAAGCCACTGTTGAAGGAGGTCGTGCAGAAGCAGCAGAGCAGAAAGCAACAGCCAGCTGAAGCAGCCAGAGTCGCCGAACTACTGGTGCCTCGCATCGACAGGCCCCACGGCAGAAGACCGTCGGAAGGGAGAACACGAAGGCTGTGCGCGCACGTGGGCACGGTCTACACAGTGACAGCTCCAGTCAGCTATAACCTCTCTGGGCCTAAAGAAGAAGCAAAGGGTCGAGAGCACGTGCAAGCAGTACCTGGGACAATTTCGGTGATAGCCAAGCTCTGTCTGTCAGGTAGATACTGTACATTGCATATTTAGCTGAGCTGTCATCGTTAGCCACCGGAGACCTCGGAGCTGCAGTAACGAGATCTGGGCAAGGTACAGGTGGTAGCTGATAAAACAGAGGTAGCTTACTGTTCTGTGTGTGTTTTCAATTCTAAACAAGCAAATATGCGGAGCTAAAATAAATTCGAGAGAGCTGATAGCGAGCATCCGGGCCGGGCCGACTACAGACGTTTGCAAACCAGCAAGAATCGCCCCTCACATGATCGACCGAAGCACACGAAAGCGCGAAACACGTGCTACCATCGTGCACAGCGCCTCACACCCACAAACTCGACCCGATGGGATGGTCAACACGGCCACACGTGCTTGTATCAGACTGCGTGTATCGTGTTTGACTACCGTAGTCAAGGCAGCACCTCGAGACAGCGGTAGAAAGCTTTCCACCAGACATTGCCTGCCATTTGAGCTAGGTGCACGGTATTTTAATAAACAAGTCGGACTTTGACGGCAGCAGCTTCCAGACTTCATTCTCCAATTCACCCTCGAGCTCCAACTCCTCGAGGTGAATCTCCCAGAGCAAACGCTCTCCGTGTCATATCCGTCCAAGCTTCAGTCTACAACAAACAGTCACCAGTCATGCTGAGCAGCAGTCATATCTTCGCCATGTGCATCGCCGCCGCCGCCCTGTCAAGCGGAGTTCGCGCAGAGAAGGCGATAGCCGAGACCTTTGGCCACCTCCACGGCGTTCACGGTATCCACGGCGTGCATGGTGTCGGCGTCGGTGTGGGAGTTCCTGGCGTCGTAGGTGTCGGGGTGGGCCCAGGCTTGTACGGTCACGGCGTCGGTGTCGGCCTCCCCGGTGTCGGTGTCGGCGTGAACGGCGTCGGTGTCGGCCTCCCCGGTGTCGGTGTCGGCGTGAACGGTGTTGGCGTTGGTGTTGGGGTGCCGGCGGTCGGTGTTGGTGGCCCCGCGGTTGGATATAACGGTGCCTACGCGCCTGCTAATGCCGTCTCCAATGCTAATGCAGGAGCGCCCGCTAACGCCAATGCATACGCCGGCGCACCCGCCAATGCTGTCTCCAACGCGAATGCCGGTGCGCCAGCGAGTGCGGTCTCGAACGCGAACGCAGGCGCCCCCGTCCCCGTGGTTAATGGTGGCGGTGCCAGCGCGAACGCGAATACCAACATCGGCCCCGGCGGCAACGGTGGCCCGACCCAGACGGTCACGTCGACGAACGGCGATGGAACAGCCTCCGCAACGACCTCGAAGACGGTCGGTGGTGCGAGTGCGACCGCCACTGCGAACGCGAACGCTGGCCCGAGCGGCCCAAGCGGTGGCCCAAGCACCGGGCCCAGCGCCGGTCCTAGCGCTGGTCCTAGCGGTGGCCCAAGCACCGGTCCCAGCGCCGGTCCTAGCGCTGGTCCTAGCAGTGGCCCAAGCACCGGTCCTAGCGCTGGCCCTAGCGGCGGACCGAACACCGCAACTGGTGGCGCGGGCGCTACGTCTCAGAAGGCGTACCGCAAGCTCCGCTCGGTGTGAGGTGTGGGTTCGCGTCGATTTTGGTCGGCATGGTCTGCGCAAGGGATGTGTCGTACAGTGCACCCAGCAAGTGATCTCTGGCCCACGAATGGTCCTGCGGTGCAGCAGCACATGGACTGGCCTCGGTTTCGTATCAGTATTTGTCTTTGAGTTATGCTTCATAAAGCACAAGTTTTGTTTTTTGCCCCCGTCGGTTCTCTTTCTGATCTTTCTCACAAAGTTTGCGGTAACAGACGCGGATGCATTCATACATACTACCGGTACGAGCAGATCCTTGCTGTACGTCCTGCCAAGACGTGAGGCTGCGCATTGCGAAGCTGATCCATTCATTCATACATTCCTGTGAGCGAAGCTTGCGTTTAGTGTTCGCAGTCTAGCCGCGACTTTCGTGCTTGGGTAGCTGTTGCAACCACGGTGGCGAGAACGCCCACGTTCACGCCGTTGTAGCCGATTGGGGAACCCACACCGGGGCCGAAGCCACCAGTGCCGTATACGCCATAACTATAGACGCCAGACCATACTCATCCAGGCCGACCACCCCGAAACTTGCAACACCGGGAACGCCGACGCCGACAAAATCCAGACCGCCCACCAGGGTCTGGACCACCTCTCTTTTTGCAAGCACGTCACTTGATAGGGTGATGGTGGCGATGCACACGGTGGAGAGCCTGCGATGCATCGTTCTTCTACGTCAAACTGACCGATATACTGCCGCGCATCTTCCGTCTGAGAGAAATAACAGCACGGATGGACGCTCGCCATTTTGTACCGACAATTGTATGCTCCATGTTGAAGTTGAAAACAACATATGTATTACACTAGCTCTGAGTTGCGCGTATATGTATGAAGTAGAATCTCGCGCAAACGTCAAGGAATCATGTTGGTGACGCTCGTTGCATTCTTGCTCGAGAGCTTCGAATCGTCGTATTACTCGAAGAGTACACAAAGCTACTCGAAGAGTAGCTTTGTGTGCTGGCGTAGATGCTGGAGGCTTATAAAAATTGAAGGTGTTTTTTAAGCGGGAGCTGGTTCTGTGTGTGTTTTCAATTCTAAACAAGCAAATATGCGGAGCTAAAATAAATTCGAGAGAGCTGATAGCGAGCATCCGGGCCGGGCCGACTACAGACGTTTGCAAACCAGCAAGAATCGCCCCTCACATGATCGACCGAAGCACACGAAAGCGCGAAACACGTGCTACCATCGTGCACAGCGCCTCACACCCACAAACTCGACCCGATGGGATGGTCAACACGGCCACACGTGCTTGTATCAGACTGCGTGTATCGTGTTTGACTACCGTAGTCAAGGCAGCACCTCGAGACAGCGGTAGAAAGCTTTCCACCAGACATTGCCTGCCATTTGAGCTAGGTGCACGGTATTTTAATAAACAAGTCGGACTTTGACGGCAGCAGCTTCCAGACTTCATTCTCCAATTCACCCTCGAGCTCCAACTCCTCGAGGTGAATCTCCCAGAGCAAACGCTCTCCGTGTCATATCCGTCCAAGCTTCAGTCTACAACAAACAGTCACCAGTCATGCTGAGCAGCAGTCATATCTTCGCCATGTGCATCGCCGCCGCCGCCCTGTCAAGCGGAGTTCGCGCAGAGAAGGCGATAGCCGAGACCTTTGGCCACCTCCACGGCGTTCACGGTATCCACGGCGTGCATGGTGTCGGCGTCGGTGTGGGAGTTCCTGGCGTCGTAGGTGTCGGGGTGGGCCCAGGCTTGTACGGTCACGGCGTCGGTGTCGGCCTCCCCGGTGTCGGTGTCGGCGTGAACGGCGTCGGTGTCGGCCTCCCCGGTGTCGGTGTCGGCGTGAACGGTGTTGGCGTTGGTGTTGGGGTGCCGGCGGTCGGTGTTGGTGGCCCCGCGGTTGGATATAACGGTGCCTACGCGCCTGCGAATGCCGTCTCCAATGCTAATGCAGGAGCGCCCGCTAACGCCAATGCATACGCCGGCGCACCCGCCAATGCTGTCTCCAACGCGAATGCCGGTGCGCCAGCGAGTGCGGTCTCGAACGCGAACGCAGGCGCCCCCGTCCCCGTGGTTAATGGTGGCGGTGCCAGCGCGAACGCGAATACCAACATCGGCCCCGGCGGCAACGGTGGCCCGACCCAGACGGTCACGTCGACGAACGGCGATGGAACAGCCTCCGCAACGACCTCGAAGACGGTCGGTGGTGCGAGTGCGACCGCCTCTGCGAACGCGAACGCTGGCCCGAGCGGCCCAAGCGGTGGCCCAAGCACCGGTCCCAGCGCCGGTCCTAGCGCTGGTCCTAGCGGTGGCCCAAGCACCGGTCCTAGCGCTGGCCCTAGCGGCGGACCGAACACCGCAACTGGTGGCGCGGGCGCTACGTCTCAGAAGGCGTACCGCAAGCTCCGCTCGGTGTGAGGTGTGGGTTCGCGTCGATTTTGGTCGGCATGGTCTGCGCAAGGGATGTGTCGTACAGTGCACCCAGCAAGTGATCTCTGGCCCACGAATGGTCCTGCGGTGCAGCAGCACATGGACTGGCCTCGGTTTCGTATCAGTATTTGTCTTTGAGTTATGCTTCATAAAGCACAAGTTTTGTTTTTTGCCCCGTCGGTTCTCTTTCTGATCTTTCTCACAAAGTTTGCGGTAACAGACGCGGATGCATTCATACATACTACCGGTACGAGCAGATCCTTGCTGTACGTCCTGCCAAGACGTGAGGCTGCGCATTGCGAAGCTGATCCATTCATTCATACATTCCTGTGAGCGAAGCTTGCGTTTAGTGTTCGCAGTCTAGCCGCGACTTTCGTGCTTGGGTAGCTGTTGTAACCACGGTGGCGAGAACGCCCACGTTCACGCCGTTGTAGCCGATTGGGGAACCCACACCGGGGCCGAAGCCACCAGTGCCGTATACGCCATAACTATAGACGCCAGACCATACTCATCCAGGCCGACCACCCCGAAACTTGCAACACCGGGAACGCCGACGCCGACAAAATCCAGACCGCCCACCAGGGTCTGGACCACCTCTCTTTTTGCAAGCACGTCACTTGATAGGGTGATGGTGGCGATGCACACGGTGGAGAGCCTGCGATGCATCGTTCTTCTACGTCAAACTGACCGATATACTGCCGCGCATCTTCCGTCTGAGAGAAATAACAGCACGGATGGACGCTCGCCATTTTGTACCGACAATTGTATGCTCCATGTTGAAGTTGAAAACAACATATGTACATGTATTACACTAGCTCTGAGTTGCGCGTATATGTATGAAGTAGAATCTCGCGCAAACGTCAAGGAATCATGTTGGTGACGCTCGTTGCATTCTTGCTCGAGAGCTTCGAATCATCGTATTACTCGAAGAGTACACAAAGCTACTCGAAGAGTAGCTTTGTGTGCTGGCGTAGATGCTGGAGGCTTATAAAAATTGAAGGTGTTTTTTAAGCGGGAGCTGGTTCTGTGTGTGTTTTCAATTCTAAACAAGCAAATATGCGGAGCTAAAATAAATTCGAGAGGGCTGATAGCGAGCATCCGGGCCGGGCCGACTACAGACGTTTGCAAACCAGCAAGAATCGCCCCTCACATGATCGACCGAAGCACACGAAAGCGCGAAACACGTGCTACCATCGTGCACAGCGCCTCACACCCACAAACTCGACCCGATGGGATGGTCAACACGGCCACACGTGCTTGTATCAGACTGCGTGTATCGTGTTTGACTACCGTAGTCAAGGCAGCACATCGAGACAGCCGTAGAAAGCTTTCCACCGGATATTGCCTGTCATCTGAGCTAGGTACACGGTATTTAAACAAGTCGGACTTTGACTGCAGCAGCTCCCATACTTCATTCTCCAATTCACCCTCGAGCTCCAACTCCTCGAGGTGAATCTCCCAGAGCAAACGCTCTCCGTGTCCTATCCGTCCACGCTTCAGTCTACAACAAACAGTCGCCAGTCATGCTGAGCAGCAGTTATATCTTCGCCATGTGCATCGCCGCCGCCGCCCTGTCAAGCGGAGTTCGCGCAGAGAAGGCGATAGCCGAGACCTTTGGCCACCTCCACGGCGTTCACGGTATCCACGGCGTGCATGGTGTCGGCGTCGGTGTGGGAGTTCCTGGCGTCGTGGGTGTCGGAGTGGGCCCAGGCTTGTACGGTCACGGCGTCGGTGTCGGCCTCCCCGGTGTCGGTGTCGGCGTGAACGGCGTCGGTGTCGGCCTCCCCGGTGTCGGTGTCGGCGTGAACGGTGTTGGCGTTGGTGTTGGGGTGCCGGCGGTCGGTGTTGGTGGGCCCGCGGTTGGATATAACGGTGCCTACGCGCCTGCGAATGCCGTCTCCAACGCGAATGCAGGCGCGCCTGCTAACGCCAACGCATACGCCGGCGCACCCGCCAATGCTGTCTCCAACGCGAATGCCGGTGCGCCAGCGAGTGCGGTCTCCAACGCGAACGCGAACGCAGGCGCCCCCGTCCCCGTGGCTAATGGTGGCGGTGCCAGCGCGAACGCGAATACCAACATCGGCCCCGGCGGCAACGGTGGCCCGACCCAGACGGTCACATCGACGAACGGCGATGGAACGGCCTCCGCAACGACCTCGAAGACGGTCGGTGGTGCGACTGCGACCGCCTCTGCGAACGCGAACGCTGGTCCGAGCGGCCCAAGCGGTGGCCCAAGCAACGGTCCCAGCGCTGGCCCTAGCGGTGGCCCGAGCGGTGGCCCAAGCACCGGTCCCAGTGCTGGCCCTAGCGGCGGACCGAACACCGCAACTGGTGGCGCGGGCGCTACGTCTCAGAAGGCGTACCGCAAGCTCCGCTCAGTGTGAGGAGTGGGTCCGCGTCGTATTTTGTTCGGCATGGTCTGTGCTACTGGATGTGTCGTACAGTGCACCTAGCAAGTGGTCCACGAATGTTTCCTGCAGCGCAGCAGCACATGCACTGGCCTCGGTTTCGTATCAGTATTTGTCCTTGAGTTCTGCTTAATAAAGCACAAGTTTTGTTTTCTGCCTCCGTCGGTTCTCTTTCTGATCTTTCTCACAAAGTTTGCGGCAAACAGACGCGGATGCATTCATACATACTACTGGTTCAAGCGGATCCTTGCTGTACGTCCTGCCAAGATGTGGAGTTGCTCAATGCGAAGCTGGTCCATTCATTCATACATTCCTGTGAGCGAAGCTTGCGTTTCGCGTTCGCAGTCTAGCCGCCGCTTTCGTGCTCGGGTAGCTGTTGTAACCACAGTGGCGGGAGCGCCCACGTTCACACCGTTGCAGCCGACTGCGGGACCCACACCGGGGCCGAAGCCGCCAGGGCCGCATACGCCAGAACTATAGACACCAGGCCATACTCACCCAGGCAAATCCAGACCGCCCACCAGGGTCTGGACCACCTCTCTTTTTGCAAGCACGTCGCTTGATAGGGTGATGGTGGCGATGTACACGGTGGAGACCCTGCGATGAATCGTTCTTCTACGTCAAACTGACCGATATACTGCTGCGCATCTTCCGTCCGAGAGAAATAGCAGCACGGATAGGCGCTCGCCATTTTGTACCGGCAATTGTATGCTCCATGTTGAAGTTGAAAGCAGCATATGTTTTACTTCAAGAAGGAGCTAAGGACGAGTTGCGCGTATATGTATGAAGTGGAATATCGCGCAAACTTCAAGGGATCATGTTGGTGACGCTCGTTGCATTCTTGCTCGAGAGCTTCGAATCGTCGTATTACTCGAAGAGTAGCTTCGTGTGCTGGCGTAGATGCTGGAGGCTTATCAAAATTGAAGGTGTTTTTTTTTGAGCGAGAACTTCTGTGTGTTTTCAATTCTAAACAAGCAAATATGCGGAGCTAAAATAAATTCCAGAGAGCTGATAGCGAACATGCGGGCCGGGCCGACTACAGACGTGTGCAAACCAGCAAGAATCGCCCCTCACATGATCGACCGAAGCACACGAAAGCGCGAAACACGTGCTACCATCGTGCACAGCGCCTCACACCCACAAACTCGACCCGATGGGATGGTCAACACGGCCACACGTGCTTTTATCATGTTGTGTGCACCGTGTTTGACTACCGTGGTCAAGGCAGCACCTCGAGACAGCCGTAGAAAGCTTTTCCACCGGATATTGCCTGTCATTTGAGCTAGGTACACGGTATTTAAACAAGTCGGACTTTGACTGCAGTAGCTCCCATACTTCATTCTCCAATTCACCCTCGAGCTCCAACTCCTCGAGACGAATCTCCCAGGGCAAACGCTCTCCGTGTCCTATCCGTCCACGCTTCAGTCTACAACAAACAGTCGCCAGTCATGCTGAGCAGCAGTCATATCTTCGCCATGTGCATCGCCGCCGTCGCCCTGTCAAGCGGAGTTCGCGCAGAGAAGGCGATAGCCGAGACCTTTGGCCACCTCCACGGCGTTCACGGTATCCACGGCGTGCATGGTGTCGGCGTCGGTGTGGGAGTTCCTGGCGTCGTGGGTGTCGGAGTGGGCCCAGGCTTGTACGGTCACGGCGTCGGTGTCGGTGTCGGCGTGAACGGCGTCGGTGTCGGCCTCCCCGGTGTCGGTGTCGGCGTGAACGGTGTTGGCGTTGGTGTTGGGGTGCCGGCGGTCGGTGTTGGTGGGCCCGCGGTTGGATATAACGGTGCCTACGCGCCTGCGAATGCCGTCTCCAACGCGAATGCAGGCGCGCCTGCTAACGCCAACGCATACGCCGGCGCACCCGCCAATGCTGTCTCCAACGCGAATGCCGGTGCGCCAGCGAGTGCGGTCTCCAACGCGAACGCGAACGCAGGCGCCCCCGTCCCCATGGCTAATGGTGGCGGTGCCAGCGCGAACGCGAATACCAACATCGGCCCCGGCGGCAACGGTGGCCCGACCCAGACGGTCACATCGACGAACGGCGATGGAACGGCCTCCGCAACGACCTCGAAGACGGTCGGTGGTGCGACTGCGACCGCCTCTGCGAACGCGAACGCTGGTCCGAGCGGCCCAAGCGGTGGCCCAAGCAACGGTCCCAGCGCTGGCCCTAGCGGTGGCCCGAGCGGTGGCCCAAGCACCGGTCCCAGTGCTGGCCCTAGCGGCGGACCGAACACCGCAACTGGTGGCGCGGGCGCTACGTCTCAGAAGGCGTACCGCAAGCTCCGCTCAGTGTGAGGAGTGGGTCCGCGTCGTATTTTGTTCGGCATGGTCTGTGCTACTGGATGTGTCGTACAGTGCACCTAGCAAGTGGTCCACGAATGTTTCCTGCAGCGCAGCAGCACATGCACTGGCCTCGGTTTCGTATCAGTATTTGTCCTTGAGTTCTGCTTAATAAAGCACAAGTTTTGTTTTCTGCCTCCGTCGGTTCTCTTTCTGATCTTTCTCACAAAGTTTGCGGCAAACAGACGCGGATGCATTCATACATACTACTGGTTCAAGCGGATCCTTGCTGTACGTCCTGCCAAGATGTGGAGTTGCTCAATGCGAAGCTGGTCCATTCATTCATACATTCCTGTGAGCGAAGCTTGCGTTTCGCGTTCGCAGTCTAGCCGCCGCTTTCGTGCTCGGGTAGCTGTTGTAACCACAGTGGCGGGAGCGCCCACGTTCACACCGTTGCAGCCGACTGCGGGACCCACACCGGGGCCGAAGCCGCCAGGGCCGCATACGCCAGAACTATAGACACCAGGCCATACTCACCCAGGCAAATCCAGACCGCCCACCAGGGTCTGGACCACCTCTCTTTTTGCAAGCACGTCGCTTGATAGGGTGATGGTGGCGATGTACACGGTGGAGATCCTGCGATGAATCGTTCTTCTACGTCAAACTGACCGATATACTGCTGCGCATCTTCCGTCCGAGAGAAATAGCAGCACGGATGGGCGCTCGCCATTTTGTACCGGCAATTGTATGCTCCATGTTGAAGTTGAAAGCAGCATATGTTTTACTTCAAGAAGGAGCTAAGGACGAGTTGCGCGTATATGTATGAAGTGGAATATCGCGCAAACTTCAAGGGATCATGTTGGTGACGCTCGTTGCATTCTTGCTCGAGAGCTTCGAATCGTCGTATTACTCGAAGAGTAGCTTCGTGTGCTGGCGTAGATGCTGGAGGCTTATAAAAATTGAAGGTGTTTTTTGAGCGAGAACTTCTGTGTGTTTTCAATTCTAAACAAGCAAATATGCGGAGCTAAAATAAATTCCAGAGAGCTGATAGCGAACATGCGGGCCGGGCCGACTACAGACGTGTGCAAACCAGCAAGAATCGCCCCTCACATGATCGACCGAAGCACACGAAAGCGCGAAACATGTGCTACCATCCTGCACAGCGCCTCACACCCACAAACTCGACCCGATGGGATGGTCAACACGGCCACACGTGCTTTTATCATGTTGTGTGCACCGTGTTTGACTACCGTGGTCAAGGCAGCACCTCGAGACAGCCGTAGAAAGCTTTTCCACCGGATATTGCCTGTCATTTGAGCTAGGTGCACGGTATTTTAATAAACAAGTCGGACTTTGACTGCAGTAGCTCCCATACTTCATTCTCCAATTCACCCTCGAGCTCCAACTCCTCGAGACGAATCTCCCAGGGCAAACGCTCTCCGTGTCCTATCCGTCCACGCTTCAGTCTACAACAAACAGTCGCCAGTCATGCTGAGCAGCAGTCATATCTTCGCCATGTGCATCGCCGCCGCCGCCCTGTCAAGCGGAGTTCGCGCAGAGAAGGCGATAGCCGAGACCTTTGGCCACCTCCACGGCGTTCACGGTATCCACGGCGTGCATGGTGTCGGCGTCGGTGTGGGAGTTCCTGGCGTCGTGGGTGTCGGAGTGGGCCCAGGCTTGTACGGTCACGGCGTCGGTGTCGGTGTCGGCGTGAACGGCGTCGGTGTCGGCCTCCCCGGTGTCGGTGTCGGCGTGAACGGTGTTGGCGTTGGTGTTGGGGTGCCGGCGGTCGGTGTTGGTGGGCCCGCGGTTGGATATAACGGTGCCTACGCGCCTGCGAATGCCGTCTCCAACGCGAATGCAGGCGCGCCTGCTAACGCCAACGCATACGCCGGCGCACCCGCCAATGCTGTCTCCAACGCGAATGCCGGTGCGCCAGCGAGTGCGGTCTCCAACGCGAACGCGAACGCAGGCGCCCCCGTCCCCGTGGCTAATGGTGGCGGTGCCAGCGCGAACGCGAATACCAACATCGGCCCCGGCGGCAACGGTGGCCCGACCCAGACGGTCACATCGACGAACGGCGATGGAACGGCCTCCGCAACGACCTCGAAGACGGTCGGTGGTGCGACTGCGACCGCCTCTGCGAACGCGAACGCTGGTCCGAGCGGCCCAAGCGGTGGCCCAAGCAACGGTCCCAGCGCTGGCCCTAGCGGTGGCCCGAGCGGTGGCCCAAGCACCGGTCCCAGTGCTGGCCCTAGCGGCGGACCGAACACCGCAACTGGTGGCGCGGGCGCTACGTCTCAGAAGGCGTACCGCAAGCTCCGCTCGGTGTGAGGAGTGGGTCCGCGTCGTATTTTGTTCGGCATGGTCTGTGCTACTGGATGTGTCGTACAGTGCACCTAGCAAGTGGTCCACGAATGTTTCCTGCAGCGCAGCAGCACATGCACTGGCCTCGGTTTCGTATCAGTATTTGTCCTTGAGTTCTGCTTAATAAAGCACAAGTTTTGTTTTCTGCCTCCGTCGGTTCTCTTTCTGATCTTTCTCACAAAGTTTGCGGCAAACAGACGCGGATGCATTCATACATACTACTGGTTCAAGCGGATCCTTGCTGTACGTCCTGCCAAGATGTGGAGTTGCTCAATGCGAAGCTGGTCCATTCATTCATACATTCCTGTGAGCGAAGCTTGCGTTTCGCGTTCGCAGTCTAGCCGCCGCTTTCGTGCTCGGGTAGCTGTTGTAACCACAGTGGCGGGAGCGCCCACGTTCACACCGTTGCAGCCGACTGCGGGACCCACACCGGGGCCGAAGCCGCCAGGGCCGCATACGCCAGAACTATAGACACCAGGCCATACTCACCCAGGCCGGCCACCTTGCAACACCGGGAACGCCAACGCCGACAAAATCCAGACCGCCCACCAGGGTCTGGACCACCTCTCTTTTTGCAAGCACGTCGCTTGATAGGGTGATGGTAGCGATGCACACGGTGGAGATCCTGCGATGAATCGGTCTTCTACGTCAAACTGACCGATATACTGCTGCGCATCTTCCGTCCGAGAGAAATAACAGCACGGATGGACGCTCGCCATTTTGTACCGACAATTGTATGCTCCGTGTTGAAGTTGATAGCAGCATATTGGCCGTCCGGGTGAGCTCTGACATATATAAATGAGTGGCGCTTAGATGCATGAAGCAGAATTTGAACAGGTATTCTTTTAAGAATATTCAAATACCGGGGAATAAGTAGCTAGGTAGCCGTCATCATGAGTCTAGAGCACCTTTACCCCAGTGAAAAGCTCAATAAAATATTTGAGCTATCTCACTCCGAACAAAGCTTCGCTTCGAGAAACACGATGACTCGAAGCTCTCGAACAATATCGCAACGAGCGCCACCAACACGATTCCCTGTAGTTTTGTATTCAAGCAAAACCATGGGGAGCACCTTGAGCAACTACAATTACAGGGAAGAGTATAGGGAAATGAACTGTAAACATACTTTTGCGTTACTAGCGCCTCGATTCAGTATTAATGTTAGAGTTAAGCTCGCTGTGCCAGCCAAGCACGAAAAGGGAGAACAGGCCATGCCTTGTTTAAAACGGCCACGCCTTATCCAGTAATTCCTCGAACACGCCATCCTTGAGGGGCATCTTGACGCCTGCCGCGTTGAAGAGAGTGTCGTCCCAGTCCGTGTGGTTGAGAGAGTACCGTGCCAGTTTCGAGAGCTGCTCCCACGTGATGAGGTCCTGAAACTCGCCAGCATCTTCAGTGAGCCGCAGCGCTGTGTTGCCGATCAGGTGGTTGTAGTAGTATTCAACCTTCACGCTGGAACCATCGACATACTGAGAATCTGGGGGCGTCTGGCCAGCGTGTCCGACACTCGCGGACATCGAGGTGCCTAAAATTGTTGCGTTCTCGAGGTCGGGGTTGTCGATCCAGACAATGGCGTACTCCCAGTTGTGCCGGTGTCCGAACAGCCGAAGGATAAGCGGCAGGGGTACCGCGCCTCGGCCCTTTGGGAAATACCACGCGTACATGATGGCCCACACGTCGTTTACCCACCCCGAACGAGAGTAAACCTGCGAGCCTAACTTGGAACCTGTGCACTCGCCGTCCTGCGGTCCGCCCCACTTGAGTCCGCCACTGATGGAGCCGTCCTTCTGAACGGCGGGGTACGGGTGGCACCCGTCATCGATCTTGAGCTGTGGTTTGAACTTGACGGCCGCTTTCTCGGAGACGGTGACGGGGTCCGGCTGCGGGAACGGCCGCACCAGGTTGTGGTTAATTATCTGAGCTTGAGCCGCAGCGAACGAGGCGAAAGTAGCGACAACGAGAGAGCGAAAGTTCATCGTGCTGTCCAACCGCTGTGGAGCAACCCACGGTAAGTGCTGCGCAGGAAAATAGGTGAATGAGGCCGCCGAGGCATTGGGCGCCGAAGTCGTTCTGTGGTTGACGTTTTATGTTGGAGGTAAGGTTTTCATGAGCTTTTTTCGAGATTTGCTTTTGTCTGAATGGAAATTCAAACCGTGTCTGAGTGACAACTTGACTGTCAAGTTGACAGGCATCACAAGTTGATGCTGCGCAGCAATATTGTCTAAGATTTCTTGTTAATATCGCGCCATAAGTCCAGATTTACCAATGAACAGGCCTTGGTAGCTCGAAGAAGAGAAAAAATAACTTGAATTTTATATGAAAGCGGTTCGGCCGAATACACAATATTTCGATGGGGCCGCAACGGACCTGCACACTGTATAAATACCACCGATTTGTGCAACCGGTGTGCTACTTTCTATTGATTGGCTAAAAACATTTATTTGCCCAAGCAGGATGTCTGTCGCGCTTTTTATCATTGCACAGGGCTCTAGAAGAGCATTGAGTACTGAGGGCTGCTTAATGTTTGCGGCACAAGCTTTTACAACCTCATTATCACTAGTAAATGTGTAACATAAGCTTTCGCTAAGCTCTACCGGACGCCGAGCTAGTTTGGTCTAATTTCGCTTCAATGGGCTTGACTTGGGCCCTACACGACGCCCACGGCATGAAAGCCTTCCAGCCCTTCGCAGAGGCGATGGACGAGGCGCAGTTCCTGACCTGCAAGCGCTTCAAGCAGCCCATGTGGTACTGGAAGCTGCGTCGCTGGCTCAACGTGGGCGACGAGAAGAAGCTCAAGGAGAACGTGCGCGTGATCGACGAGCACTTGATGGGCATTATCGCAGACGCTATCGAGCGTCGTCGCCACCGCGTCGAGGAGATGAAGGCCGGTCGACCGGCTGCTCTGGTCGACAAGGACATTGCCTCGATCGTGCTCGACACGATGGAGGCCAGCGGCCAGCCCGTGAACCCCGTGGAGGTGCGCAACATCGCCGTCGCATCGATCATCGCCGGCCGTGACACCACTGCCGACTGCATGGGATGGCTGTTCCACCTACTGAGTGAGACCCCGCGTGTCGAGACCAAGTAGCCACTAGTATGCGAAGGCGCTAAAGTAAAAAAAAAATGTCGGTCTGCGTCGGCGCGCAGCGCCAGAAAAAATCGTCTGGTGGAGAAGCTTCACCACGATGAACACGCTGTTGCTACATGTACTATAGTCCTCATTGTCCTTTTAAGATACATATAATATAAACACGAACTGCACGAGCTCGGGCTTGTTGCGACTTGTCATGGTGCGGAATGGTTCTGCAACCCTTCACCAGTGCACGCAACAAAATAACTTAGTTTTTGTATGGAGGCGTCGTTTTGCAACCGTGACTGAGTTTTTGTATGGGATTTGGGTTGCAAAACTCCTCGGTACCTGCTACCGTAAACGCAACCACAGTTGCAATTGATACGCCGCCTTTTCGGCGCAGTATCAGCAACAATCCTGGTCGATACTGGGCAACCGTCCAATCATCGACCAGCGATGCGAGAAATACAACCCCGGTTGCAAATGGCTGGTAATGTATAAATACCACCGATTTGTGCAACCGGTGTGCTACTTTCTATTGATTGGCTAAAAACATTTATTTGCCCAAGCAGGATGTCTGTCGCGCTTTTTATCATTGCACAGGGCTCTAGAAGAGCATTGAGTACTGAGGGCTGCTTAATGTTTGCGGCACAAGCTTTTACAACCTCATTATCACTAGTAAATGTGTAACATAAGCTTTCGCTAAGCTCTACCGGACGCCGAGCTAGTTTGGTCTAATTTCGCTTCAATGGGCTTGACTTGGGCCCTACACGACGCCCACGGCATGAAAGCCTTCCAGCCCTTCGCAGAGGCGATGGACGAGGCGCAGTTCCTGACCTGCAAGCGCTTCAAGCAGCCCATGTGGTACTGGAAGCTGCGTCGCTGGCTCAACGTGGGCGACGAGAAGAAGCTCAAGGAGAACGTGCGCGTGATCGACGAGCACTTGATGGGCATTATCGCAGACGCTATCGAGCGTCGTCGCCACCGCGTCGAGGAGATGAAGGCCGGTCGACCGGCTGCTCTGGTCGACAAGGACATTGCCTCGATCGTGCTCGACACGATGGAGGCCAGCGGCCAGCCCGTGAACCCCGTGGAGGTGCGCAACATCGCCGTCGCATCGATCATCGCCGGCCGTGACACCACTGCCGACTGCATGGGATGGCTGTTCCACCTACTGAGTGAGACCCCGCGTGTCGAGACCAAGTAGCCACTAGTATGCGAAGGCGCTAAAGTAAAAAAAAAATGTCGGTCTGCGTCGGCGCGCAGCGCCAGAAAAAATCGTCTGGTGGAGAAGCTTCACCACGATGAACACGCTGTTGCTACATGTACTATAGTCCTCATTGTCCTTTTAAGATACATATAATATAAACACGAACTGCACGAGCTCGGGCTTGTTGCGACTTGTCATGGTGCGGAATGGTTCTGCAACCCTTCACCAGTGCACGCAACAAAATAACTTAGTTTTTGTATGGAGGCGTCGTTTTGCAACCGTGACTGAGTTTTTGTATGGGATTTGGGTTGCAAAACTCCTCGGTACCTGCTACCGTAAACGCAACCACAGTTGCAATTGATACGCCGCCTTTTCGGCGCAGTATCAGCAACAATCCTGGTCGATACTGGGCAACCGTCCAATCATCGACCAGCGATGCGAGAAATACAACCCCGGTTGCAAATGGCTGGTAATGTGCATGTATTTGCGGATTCTTCTTGGTGTCCAGTGGGCTCGGCTCAGATGTAAGAACGTCGGAGTCGGACTGAGGGTCAGCGTGCGACTCACTTCACGAACCAATTTGACACGAATGGCAACCACCCCAAACAGGATCATGGCAGGCGACCTGCGGCAAGTACAATTCATAGAATTTGACGGTCAACGGGGGTTATTGCCGCTCGACTGTGGTGACGTACAAGCAGGAGCAGCTCTTGGTGAGCGAGGGCTGTCAATAACTTCAGCGCCGATCGAAGCCGCTCTCATTTAGAGCAACAGTCACGAAGCCAGACGAATACATAAAGCAGCTACGTGCAGCCAACAGCCCCTCAAGCTGCTTGAGGTCAGCAGTGATGATGAAGTACTGATCTCAAGAAACTCGAAAATACGGCACCACTAAGTCCCTATGAGTGTCCTCAAGATTGGCCCTGGAGCGTGCTCGCATGTTTCATTTGACCCAAGTTGTGGCCTCTCATAAACATTTGATGCTGGCTCACATTTTTAAATGTTCCGGTGCTGGAACCAAGCTGGCCGCACGACAGCGCTAATTTCCATGCCAAATAGATTCATCCGTTCTTCAATTCTATTGGTAGATGATTATGTTTTTCTGACCAATGGTGGCGCTCCAAACGATTTATCGTCTCACTTTGTATTTTTTGCTGCGTCCTGTGAATGGACGCAGTGGGGAATAAGCGCAAGAAGATGGCGTCGGGCGTCGAGTGAGTTGCGTCTCTACCTGCGCGTATACAGTACACGACCATATGCGTGACTGACCTCCTCCGTCTCCCTCTTGCTGCAGCCTCGCGGAGACGCTGACGGCGGCGCCGGACTCGTCCGTGGCTACATTCCACATCGCTGGCTGGAGAACGTGTAAGCGTCTCTATAATACCTACCGCGCTCTTAATTGCTAGTAAGCTTCCACTGACTCGTGCATTTATTTATTTATTCGCGCGCAGGTCCGTCCTTCGTGAAGGCCGCGGAGGTGGCGGCGGCCATGCAGATGCTGTACCCGGACCGCGTGGCCTTCGAGACGCACCCGTTCGAGGACCGAGACGCCTTCAGGCACTGGCTCGGCGACACGCAGGGCGACTTTGCCTCCTGTTTTGGAGCTGAGTCCAAGGCCGTGAAGCACGTGACGTCGCCCTTTGTGTGGAGCAGCAACCCCACGACGTTCGTGGGCGGCTGCGATGACCTGCTGGCCTTCTTCCGCTCTGGCGTCGCAGTCGGCAAGCCCCAAGGCGTGGCTCCGAGCGAGCAGCAGCAGCAGCAGGAGACGGAGAAGGCTGAGCTAGCTGTCGTGCCGACCACTGAGGTCGCTGACGCCCCTGCACCCGAAGTGGTGGAGACTTCATCGGCTGCAGATGCAGTGGAGACGAGCTACGACTACGACTTGGTGGTGATTGGTGGCGGCTCTGGAGGCTTGGCCTGCTCCAAGGAGGCGGCCTTGTTCGGCCAAAAGGTCTGCGTGCTGGACTATGTCAAGCCGTCGCCGCAGGGCACGTCCTGGGGCCTCGGTGGCACGTGCGTGAATGTCGGATGCATTCCGAAGAAGCTGATGCACCAGAGCTCCTTGATCGGTGAGCTGATGCACCACGACAGCGCGAGCTTTGGCTGGAACATTAATTCTGCAGACGGCAGCGCGCCGGTTTTCAGCTGGAAGCAACTCGTGTCCAATGTTGACGGCTACATCAAGAGTATCAACTTCAAGTACAAGGTGGAGCTGCGCAGCAAGTACGTCAAGTATGAAAACTTCCTCGGATCGTTCGTGGACCCGCACACGCTGGAGTTGTGGCACCCTCGGAAGGGCACAAAGCAGATCACAACGCGCGATGTAGTCATCGCTGTTGGCGGTCGGCCGAAGGAGCTGGCCTGCCCTGGCGGAGAGCACGCGATATCGAGTGACGACATTTTCTGGATGAAGAAGAAGGAGCCGGGCAAGACGCTAGTGGTCGGTGCGTCATACGTTGCACTCGAGTGCGCTGGTTTCTTGAAAGGCATGGGCTACGATGTCAAGGTGATGGTGCGCTCCATCTTGCTCCGCGGCTTCGATCAGGACATGGCGAACAGGATTGGTGAGTACATGGAAGTGCAGTCGGGCATTGAGTTCATTCGCAAGACCGTCCCGCAGTCTATCACGAAGCTTGAGAGCGGCCAGCTTCTTGTGAAGTGGACTACTGAGGACGGCGAGAGCTGTGAGGAAGCGTTTGACACGGTGCTCAATGCCACGGGCCGCGACCCCGACGTCGCCAAGCTCGGTTTAGACAAGGCTGGTGTGAAGCTGAACGAGAAGACAGGTCGCATCTGGGTGAAGAACGAGCAAACCTCGACGCCGAACATTTACGCGATTGGTGATGTCATTGATGCACCGGAGTTGACGCCTGTAGCAATCCAGGCCGGACGCTTGCTTTCGCGCCGTCTGTACAACAACTCAACGGTGCAGATGGACTACGATAAGATCTGCACGGCCGTGTTCACCCCCATCGAGTACGGGTGCTGTGGACTGTCCGAGGAGGACAGCAAAGAGAGGTACGGTGAGGACAACGTCGAGGTGTACCACAAGAACTTCGTCCCGCTGGAGTGGGCCCTTTCGGAGGAAACTCGCACGGGGGCTGAGTCGTGCTACTTGAAGGTGATTTGCGACAAGACTCGCGATAAGTTCGTTGTGGGTTTCCACTACCTGGGACCGAATGCAGGCGAGGTGACGCAGGCCATGGGCTTGGCGATGAAACTGGGCTTCACGTACGACCAAATGGTGGACACGGTGGGCATCCACCCGACGACTGCTGAGACGTTCACAACGCTGGAGATAACGAAGAGCAGTGGTGGCACCACCACTGGCGGGGGTTGCTGAGGTTAAGTTCCCCCCTACTTTCCTCCAAACCCTGCTAGCGGCTAAGCCGAACGCACTTGCATGACCGTCCTAGTCGACACTGCACTGAGTTCGATGCAAGCCGCTTGCAGGATGGAAAGGAGGGGGAGAGGAGGCAGTTGACGGAGACCAAGCTGTCGGGCTTGTCGGGAGACTAGCGCTGAGTAATGACGCTCTTTCCAGAAATCCTTAGCAGGAGGGGAAATCGAGCTGAGGATCGGCGCAACAAAGTCCCCCACGTCATGAGTCGCTGCTTCCTCGTTTCGCTCGGTGATGGTTGATGGTGACTTGAGAGTCACCAGCATCGACAGTAGTGAGCGAGACGTTGCATACAGCAGAATGCATACAGTATCACATGTAAACGAGATACCAAGACAAACACGGATAGTGTAGACAGCTCTACTGCAGCTGTAGCTGTGACTGAGCACTGAGCTAAGCTAAGCTCTAATCCACAGTTTTATCTCGATCGGTTGCACTAGCCAATTATTCACCGACGTGTGAGGCCATCTGGGCTGCGTCTTCCCGCGCCCTGTACTCTTCCAGCAGCGACACTCTTACATCGATCGACATGGGACTATCGTCTCCTCTACTGCTACTTCTTGCGCTGGTGCTACCAGCGTCGGTTGCCGGCCAGCGGCGCCTTGACGCGGGCCTGGGCGAGGGCCAAGTCGTGCAGCGGCCCCCTCCCTTCTTCATCGTGGACGGTCTGGACTTCCAGGGCATGGCGCTCGCCTACCTGCAGGAGCAGGGCGTGAACACGAGCATCGAGGCGCAGATCTGGATGCGCGCGCACGGCTACTCGTCACTACGCGCCATGCTGGACGACGAGTCGCTGTACAGCGTGACGGAGGAGGCTCTGTTCGACTGCGGCCTCACGAGCCCCAAGACGGAGACGCAGCCAATCCCGACCAACGGCTCGTTCCAGACGTCGGGCTACACGCTGGACGGCCCGTGCGAGGTCTGGCTGGACGACACCAAGGTGCTGGCGGGCCGCAACTGCCACACCGAGTTCCCGCACGGCCAGCACGAGATCGACTACAGCGCGTGCGGAGACTCGTGCACGCTCTGGTGGTACTGGCTCGGCATCAAGTACGTCGAGGGCACGTACTCGTGGCAGGTCTACAAGAACTGCGTCGGACTCAACAAGACCGCGGCCGCGTGAGGAGCTGGCGTCAGGCTGCGTTGACTGTTGTGCGTAGCGTGTGCTCATGGAAAATATCACACAAGTGTTTTAGTTACATTCGTTTTTCGTGCCCCGTCCCGGAGTTTGCTGCAGGACGCGCGCCATTTTCAGAGGTAGCAACACACCGTCCGCCTTTCAGGCGTTGACTGCCTGCTTTTGCGTATGCGCTCTCGCTGATCGAACGAAAGACGCGTACTCACCTCTACTCGAACCCAGACTACTGGCGCGTGTAGCAGACACTTCCATTAATGTACCTGTCGAATCGCGCAGGTCGACCACCGCACTGATCGTCGTCGCGAACAGATGGAGGATAAGCGACCAGCGTGGTGATCGAAGGAGGTACTGGATGCTTTTCGGTGCAGCGATCGCGAGGCGTGGTCGAGGTGTACAGTTGATACACTTAGTGGGCACAAGTTTTCTCTGTCCGAATTTGATGTGGAGGAGCTCTGCAAACCCAGTCACTGCCACTTGACCAGTGGCGAGCAATGCGCTCGCGCCGTGGCCACTGCAATGAAGCAGCCAGCAGCAGGAGATGGCGACTACTATACGACTAGCGCAACTTGATGACTCCGTAGAGGAGGAAGATCGCCTCCTTTTCCGACTTCCACGCTGGTTCGCTTCTGCATCCGCCGCGACACCGGCTGGGCCCCTCGGTGCACCTTTCAAAGCCGAGGTCCTTTGCCCGGCACGCGCTCGAACACCACCGGACCAGACCAGACCGTCGACAGGGGTATGTCATGCCTCCTCGCTGTGCGGTCGCCTCGGAATGCAACAACCTGCTCCTGCCCACTTCCAATTCCTCCGCGTCGCCGTCAGCCAACCCTCGACCATGACCCCTTCCTTCCTCTCGTCACTCTTGGCCGCTGCTGTGCTCTCCAGCGCTGCGCTACTTGCTCCTACGGCCGACGCGCACCAGGTCGTGCTGCTGCCTGCACCGACTTACACCACGGACGACAAGGCCACCAAGTACGCGCCGCTGGCCTTCCTCGAGAACCAGGGCTACGAGACCGTCGAGGACTTCAACGCGTGGCGCCGCGGCAAGGGCTACAAGACCCTGCGCGCCTTCATGGACGGCGCGTCCTACACGGTGGCCGACGGTGCCGACTACCACTGCGGGTTCACCAACATCAAGGGCGACGTGCAGCCCATTCCGGCTGACAACGCCATGCGCTCCACGGGCTACACGCACGACGGTCCGTGCGAGGTCTGGCTGGACACTACGCGCGTACTGCAGTCCGACAACTGCCACGAGACCATCAGCGGTAAGGACTACAAAGTCGACTACAGCTCGTGCACGGGCTCCTGCACCTTGCGCTGGTACTGGCTGGGCGTGCGCTTCCTCAAGAACGAGTACTCATGGCAGGTCTACAAGGCGTGCGTGCCGCTGTCTGCGTCGGCCAGGAGGCTCGAGGGTGCGGCCAACGAGTCCGCCGCCTTTGAGTTCTGATACCAACGATAACTCAAAAACTCACAATCATGAGTGATCGTTTTTTTAGTCAATTGACGCTTATCCTGATCTTGAGTCTAGCGATCCTTGACATGTACTAAAATAATGTTACAACTTGCGGAGTCTCCTTCATACATGTAGAGGGAGTGACAGAACATTTACGTGTATTCCTTTCGGTCGGCACTAACACAGACATACGTGGTATTTTGCTCGAAAGCCTCAGCAGGATCATCCTGACCTCTTAAGCTGGAAGCATCTTAGAAATCGAGGACCGCCGACTCGTTGGCCGCACCCTCCAGGCGCCGGGCCGACGTAGACAGCGGCACACAAGCCTCGTAGACCTGCCACGAGTACTCGTTCTTGAGGTAGCGCACGCCCAGCCAGAACCAGTAAAGCGTGCACGTGGAGGTGCATGAGCTGTAGTCAATGGTGTAGTCCTTGCCGCTGATGGACTCGTGGCAGTTTTCGTACTGCATGACCATGGTGTCGTCCAGCCAGACTTCGCACGGACCGTCGTGCGTGTAGCCCGTGGAGCGCATGGCGTTGTCATCCGGAATGGGCTGCACTTCGCCCTTGACGTTGGTGAACCCGCAGGTGAAGTCGGCGCCGTCGGCCACAGTGTACGACGCTCCGTCGTTGAAAGCACGCAACGAGTCGTAGCCGTTGTCCGTACGCCATGCAGTGAAGTCCTCCTGCGTTGCAAAGCCCTGATCTTCCAGGAAGGCGAGAGGGGCGTACTTGGTGGCCTTGTCGTCCGTGGTGTACGTCGGTGCGGGCAGCAGCACAACTTGGTGGCCGTTGGCCAGCAGCGCAGCACCGGACAACACAACAGCAGCCGAGAGGGAGGAAATCAGCGAAGGGATCATTGTGCGAGGGTTTCGTGGATGGTGGTGGCTTGCTCGGACAGTGGCAAAACAGGAAGTGAGAAGACCCGCAGGCCTCAGGTTCAGTCTATCGTGACGCAGAACTACCGGTGGCTGGAGGCTGGGCTTCTACTAAAGGCTCATGCGCCATCCTGGTCTCATGTATCCGCGTTCGATTCGTGTTATCGCTGGAAAAGGCAGGACGAGCGTACATGTATCCCCATGTGGCTTTCAGATAGGGTGCGAGTGAGCACAAACCTGCTGCTTCGGGGCACCATCGAGGAATCGCCCGACCTAGTAAGGTCTCGTACATGTAGCTGCCTCACCACACAGTTTCTGGTGGGTGGGGGCATTACGTGCTGCCTGCAGTCTCAACACCTTTACGGTCAACCGAAAGCTGACTCAGATTATCTTTCGCCAGTCGTTTCGCGATCAAGCATTGGTCAACAAAGTTGAGGGGGGGGGGGGTAATTCGGCCTTCTATTTTGTTTGATGTTATATCCTATAGAAGCCTTTTAGGCAGTCTTAGAGATCTGCCCTGTCTTCCTCGAAGATTTTCACTTCGATCTTTTCCTTCAGGCTTGCATGTGGTGGGTGTCTCATACCCGTTACAGGGGATCCTCTCTGAGGTCTTGTTCGGTCGATGTGGGTCTTCACGCCAAGTTGAGTATTTCACGCTCTTGCATGCTGAGCTGTCCGTATCCGCTAGGAAGAGTTTACCACTCGGGCTCAGCAGTGGTCACTTTGTCGGTATCGGGTCTTCACTAGAAGAGTAACCAGTTCTTCATCACCGTGGGGTGCCGTACCGTCATTTGGACTTGCTGAAATGCTTCTGCTGTCAATAGGCTGGCCTTCATGTCGAGAGCTTCGTATATGGACTGATGTGTTGCACTCTGGGGAGGGGAAATCGTGAGCACAGAGGGGTCCCATCTCCACTGTGGTTGGTGCTTGAGCTGAAACGCGAAGGGCTCACCAGGCCCGATGCGTCTTGGTGTGTGAGATCTTGAACACTTGGGGGGTCACCGGGCCCTCCGTGCTTTGGTGGTTGAGTTGCGTAAGCGCGTTGGTTCACCCTGCCAACTCGCCGTGGTAGGTGCTTGTCTTGAGCGCTCCGAGGGTTACCAGGTCCTCGGCGCGCCTTGGCGATAAATCATCTTGGGCGCTAAGGGGCCGCCAGGTCCGGCGCGCTTGGTGTGGATCTTGGATACACGTGGAGGTCATCAGGTGCGGCGATGTTGATAACAGTCTTGGTGGCAGACACCAGACACGGCGCCACGTCCGTGCCAGGCGCGCAGGAACACCCCATCTCGCCTTCTCGGCCCCACGCTGGGGGGACTTCGTCCGAGAAGCGAGATCTTCCGAAGAGTCGCTGGAGGTGTTCCTGGAACCACTTGTGCCAGAGGGCGCGAAAGGCGAAGTTGGTCAACAAAGTTGAAGTTGTCAATGGATCAGTAAATGAAGGCGTAGACTTAATCGTCCTCGTCGAGCCACCCGCGCACCTTGCGCCACAGCTGCCGCTTTTCGTGCTCAAGTTCTCGCTGCAGTTTGGCGTCACTTGAGGCCTGAAGCCACTGAGAGAAAATACGTCGGAGTTTCGCTTGTTGCAGCTTGGTAGCCGCCTCATAAGCCATTTCACGCTGGCAGGTGCGCTCGTCCACAAGGCGTTTGTACCAAAGCTTCCATGTCTGCTGAAGAGAGTTCCAGTGGTTCTGACGGCGCACGGCGAGTGCACGAGCCTCCGTCGCCTGATGGTAGCGCATTAAGCCCCACAGAGCGCGTCGCTGCAATGAACGCGCGTGGTGCTTCGCTGCTTCCTCCATCTGCCCCCGTTCTCGTCGTCGGTGGCGTTTACGACACATGAGCACGAACTGCTGCCATTGTCCCCAGTGAGAATACACTGTGCGAAGCTCGTGCCACCGGGTGGCGTTGCGTGCGACTCGTTGGTTAAGCGCGTGGTGCTTCCTCCATGGCAGAAGAGCGTAGAATAAGAGAAGTCGTCGGCGGTTGTGCTTGCTCGCCTTATGCCATTGAGCGAGCATTTGGTCGCGCCGATCTCGCTTCTCCTGCTGAACACGCGCTTCTGCTAGTTTTCGTTCCCGAATACGTGCCTTCTCCTCTATCCGTTGCTGGAGAAGAAGAGCTTCACGAGCAGCACGCTGCTCTTCTTGCTCCTTGCGCTTCTGTTGCTCGAGCTCTTCATATTTACGTTTGAGTTCTTCCCGCCGTTTCTTCCGCTCGATTGCACGCTGCTCCATAGCCTCATAGACTTTATCAACCCGCTTAGAAGTTCGTGCCAGAGTCGCCTCTGCAAATTGCGGTGGTGGAGGCAGAGTGTTAACGGGTATGACTTGCTCGCTGCTTCGTGGTGGTGGTATTTCTTGCCCCTCAACTCCTGGCCACGCATCCACTCTTCGCTGGCGTTGACGGAGCCTAACCACAGAGTTGGTACTGTGACTCCGCTCGTATTCAGCTGTGGTCGTTTGAGGAAGGACTTCTTCAGTATTTGCATCTTGGCTTTTCAAGTGTTCGCCAGATTCTTCCTGACAATTGACTGGAAGTGTTTTCTGCCTATGAAGTCTCTCCATAAGCCGCTCAGTTTGAGCTTTACGCCTCGCTGCGGCTCCATCCGCCGCACGTTGCTCCTTTTGTTGAGCCACAAGCGTTGCCCACTGGTAAAACCACTTCGGTAGATACTTCAAGCGATGGAAGTTTTTCGCGTGCTCGTTCAGTTGCTGCTCTCGAACCAGTTTCAATCGTGCTTCCTCTGCTGCTCTGATCTGCCTCTGTCGATGCGTATATCGCTTCCAGCTTGTCATGGTACTCCTAAGAGTTCGCCAACGTAATTCAACCATCACTCGAAGCTCTTGTTCTCGTCGATACTCCACACACTTTTGCCAGCACCCAAAACACTTGCAGATGGTCTCTAATCGCTCTTTTCGGCGCTGAAAGCGCTCTTCAAGTGTGACGGCCTGCTGATTTTCCACAGTGAGACGCTCAATCCGCTCTTCTATTCGGCGCTGCTCTTGAATCTCTTCCTTATTGTTGTCAACTGCAACGTGCTGGCGTAGCTGTAATAGTGATTTTTCTTCCGCAGCCTGAAGTTTACGAGCGTTGCGGGCCTGTTGAAGGAGTTGCTGTCGGCGTTCCATCGGAAGTTGTCGGGGTGGTGGCTGACGCAAATGTGGTCTTTTGTTTGAGATACTGTTGCTGGACGCTTGGTTCTTGGATTTTCGTTGCACTGTTGATTCATCCCTGGTCGGAATTATTTCGGCCTTCTGGTTGTCACCACCTTCAGTTTGCATCAGCCGCACTCGTGGCTTCTTCTCCTGAGCTGGCGTGTGCCGCAGCTTCGAGTCTGTTGGCGGCGAGAACTTTCTGGAAGCACATTTAGACGTGCTCGACTGTGTTGCACTCGAATATTTGGCCTCAGCTCGCCGTTTTGGATGCTTCTGATGCCCAGAAACCCGTCGCAAGGCATCCACCTGGTTCTCGATCTGGAAACGAGCTTGGATGATCTCCTTCGCTTCTGCAGCCGTGTTCTCGCAGTTGGTATCGTCGTGGTCATTGTCCGACCGCTTCGTTAGACGCAGCTCTGGTCCCGTGCCAAAAGCATTGCGTCGACCGATTAACTGGTCAACACACTCGCGACTCCATTCCTCCTGCTCTTTTGGTTTTGCATCCAGCGCACGCAGCAGTTGATCTGCAATTGAAGGCGCTCGGGAGTCGGGTGAACGGGGACAGATTTCGGCTCCAGATTTCGACTCATTCGGCTGAAGTTGCGATCTCGATGCAGACTTCTTGCCGAATCGTAATTGCCACGTCGACGGTCGTGCAGGTGAATCCGTGTCCGGTGCGGCACATTCATCCCTCATTGTCGAAGGTAGCAAATTGGGAAATACAGCTCACTACTCTAAAAGTGGCAGCAAGAACTAGGACATCGTCGCAAAATGTTTGATAAAAATACGGTCATAGCTTATCGCTGCAAGATCCCAGCCTTTGGGGGAGAAATTCCAATGCGTTGGTGCCAGGACGTCACGACACTACCATGTTCCACAAGGAGGGCCTCATCCAGTTCATGGCCGGTTCTGGTTGCTACAGTATCGTTCAAATGATTCTGCTTATCGTGCTGGGAGCTCTGCTGGTTGACAACGAACACTATCACCAACTCTTGGGCTGGACTATTCGCGATGTGGGCGGCGGCCTCATTTTCACGGGTGTTTTCTACTTCTTTGCTGCGTTGCTTGGATTCGCCACCGCTCGAACAAAGAACAAGTGTCTTCTCCTCGTGCAGGTTGTCCTGTTAGTGTTCCTGCTATTCTTCCAAACTGTCATGGGTGGGGTCGCACTCGCAGCTAGTAGAGCTCCCAGCCTTGCGCTTAGCTACGATGCTCAAGTTATTTGTCTGACGGTGGGGAGATATGAAGCCTTAAGCGATGAGGACAAACACACATGCCAGAAATTCTTCCGAAGCGACGAGTTTGCCGGTGCAGTGCTCGTGTGGCAGGCCTACTACGTCAAAAGTGCTGTAGGCAGTGATTCAGCGAGTTCCTATCGTGCGATGGTTCTGGAACTGCAACGCGATAACTTCTGCTGTGGATATGGACTGCCCATACATTGTACCGCTGATACCAGTTCGTTTCCTAGCTCCCGACCTAGTGCGCTGGTGCCCAAATGGGATGAAGAACGCCAAGTCTGCTCGAGTACCGCAGGATTGTATTTGCCCACGACTGAGTGCCAGGGTGCATGCTCATTTGCACTACCTAGCGGTACCTGTGGAAAGAACCCAGTCACAGCCACCTCACGTGGATGTGCTGCCTTCGTGTCAAGGCAACTGAGCTTGCAGGTTGAAGCTATTGGCGCCATTGCACTGGCATTTGTGGCATTCCCGGTGCGTACACTTTGTTTTCTGTTCAATACACCACTACATAGTTGACTGCGTGCTAATATCTTAAATGTGGCAGATTGTCTTCATCATAGGGTCCGTGTGTCTGTGCTTCAAGCGAAGAGATCAAGACGTGCGACCGCAGATTGAATTCGCAAGTAAAGTCAAAATCCACGCAGAGATGTGAAGACTCAAAGAGGTTCAGAATACTTATACACGATCATGCTCAAGCTCAGTGTGGAGCTGCAGCTCTATCCAGTTTTGCTCTTGTAAACAACTCCAGGAATGAATTTATGCATTATCCCCCTCATTCGTCTCCCACGCCTCCCGAATCTGGCCAGTGTTCCTGTTGGTAGCTGAATGCAAGTTCATCATGGCGGCTCGCTCACTTTCTAGGAACTTGGATCTAAACAACTCCGACGTCCGTCGGGCGGCCGCTGTTGCTGTCTCACGAGATCGATTGAACCGCTCGTCGTCCACTGCTTGGTAGATAAGGTGACAGGCTCGGCACACGGTTACCATTTCATATTCGTGAGGTAGCCACTGGGCATCTTCGAACTCCACTGGAAAAGCACAGTCAAATAAAATGTTAATACAGTGCTGCACATTTCACTACAAAGAATCGTACGCAGTGCACTCACGGGCTTTGGGGTCAAACGCATCTGACTTTGGATTCCACAAGGTATTCTGAAGCATGAAAATTCGTCGTTCGAGCAGCCTCATGACGGCAGGGGATTCACCGCTACCGTTCTTCCCTCGCTTGGCCCATGATGAACTTGCTGTTAAATCCGAGATGTCGATGGTACGGAGAGTGGCTTCAGCATCCGCCCCGAAGCGTTCGAGGAAAGCAGACTCATTCTCACTCAGCGAAATTGACTACACATTGATCACGAATTGTTAGGTGGTTCTTGGACATTGAGGAGCAGGATAGGGTTGGTACAGTACAGTACCTTGCGCGTGATTTGACGTAGTTCTGTGTGCTTGCGCAGCGGCCGAAATCTGCTCAAGCTGGGAGCGTTAATTACACCGATGCAGTGACAGAAAGCACGGCCTGCACATTTGCTGCTCTCGTCAACTGCAACGGAAGACTGAACAGCAAAACCAAATCGTGAGCTCGGTTTTTGTGATCAGAAATTTGGATAGAAGTTTGCGTACCGTGCGTCGGCGGGGCTTACGTCTCTCTTCAGTGTTACTCGCTATACTTTGCAAAACTGTGGAGGGTGCGTCTTTCTTCTGGATCAGGTCCGAGGAGAACACGACGCCGCTTACACGCACCAGGACGAGTCGATGCATATCCGTGATTTGGAAGTCGGCAGTCAACAACCGCACGCGGTCGCGAAAAGCTGCCTCAACCTCATGCACGAGTTTGCGAAGTTCCCCCTTGACTATTTCTTCCAGTTGGTGGCTTTGGGATGTAGGAGGAGCACTACTCGGTCGTCTATTACGGCCTCCACATACGACCTCATAACTTGCTGGTGTCTGAGATGGCAGCAGTCCGTACAATCCGCCACTTTCAAGATGCAAGACGCGCGTGCAAGAAGAAGTCGCGACGATGTTGTACTTGGCAACAAAAGTGCCTCGCGCATTGGCAGGCTGTCGATTTGGTGGTAATAATGGCTGCAGAAGCACCGAGGCCAGGGCCAGATCCGACGGTGGCTGGCTCAGAACGAAACTAATTTCTCCATCACGAAGTGGGGTGTATACAAGTTGGCCAGACTCCTCGTGTACGAGTCGAGCACGAAGTCGCTGACGGGACTGATCTGAAGACACGGCTGTTTTGGCACAATGCTGCCGGATTGACACGGCGTTCAACTTCGTGCTAGTCTTCTTTTTCACCTCCTGCGAGAAAAGTGTGCAAATATCACTGTCGGAGCCTGCTGGTAACTTGGAAATACTACTGTAGAAAAACATGTAAAGTCCACGCACCCCAGTGACGGCCGACGTGAAATACCAATCCGCTGAGACACCATTCACGAACAGAATCGTGTCTACAATGTCTAGTTTAGTTCTGTGAAGCAAAGAGCATGAGGTTGGATCTTCATACAGTCACTGAATAGATTGCAGCACATAGGAACAATTGCAAGCAGCTCACTTGCGTTCCCACATTCGACGGTATAACCTGCAAGTCCAAGCACAAGTTAGAACTATCTTCTGGTTAGTTCAAGCTATGACAACTCATACTCGGTCCATCGCCGCCGCTGAAGTACAGTGCTTTGAGCGACTTGCTCTACGAGATCTACTCCACGCAGCCCATTCGCAGATCGCGTTTGAATTGAGATGGTCGGGTGGTTGTGGACCTGCACAGTGTTAGATCTAGATCGGTGACGAAGGCCCTCTTTCGAGCGGGCTTTGACATCCATCGCGGTGACACGCAACTCACAATACCGAAATGGTTGCAACAAGTAACAAGACAGCGCGTCCAGCGACTATAGACAAATTTTACCGAGGAGGTCTATTTTGAATTGGCCTCTTCGCCCGCTGTGCTCACCACAAAACGCGTTTGCGCAGGCACGAAACCAGCGGAGGAATCGGCAGGATGAGTTTCTATCTGCTTAGTGAGGGCCTCACGTACGATAGTTTGGCGGTCTTCAACATGGAAAGTGTCCGACCACTGACCCACGATCTGTCTGTTTTGCAGGTGTGTGGGGGTTTGTTCGGGTGCCTACGAGTCGCTCAAGGTGCTCTCTCGGGTGGAAAAGGGCGTCGATACCGCCACTCTTGCTGCCGTTCTTGAGTTCTGGTAAGTCATTTTTGTGGATCTTAGATCTGCTATGGTACTGTAGTTCCGACAAATTGCTTGAATAATTCTACAGGATCGTCCTAGCTGCAGCTGCGATTTTCCAGCAGTACCTCGAGTTTTTCATTTCGTGGTATGTTGCGGCAATATTTTTTTGGGAAAGCACCCTGGCTGATGGGTGTTTCGTTCGCAGGTTCCCCTTCTACTACCTTTTCAAGTGCATCCTGCTGGGTCTACTGCTGACTCCAAGCAAACAAGTATGGCAAGATCTTCATTTGTGGTCATAACTGACCAGCTGACGCTGTTTGCTGTGAATGCAGTTTCCTCATCTTCTTTTTGAGGGTTTTATTCGACCTGCGGTGGTGCTTTTGAAATGCGAGTTGGACACGAACGTGTTGCCTGTTGTCGAGTCGCTGATCATGAAGTAAGTATGTACACTCTTCTTTAGTGTTACAACCCTTGATAACATTTGTCTTTCGTTTTACCAGACACGGCCACTGGTTCAACAAAAAGCTCTTAGCACGCTCGCTTCAGCTTTCATCCGAGGACGAGCTCCTGGAGCTTGAGCGAGATCTGCAGGAGAAACTCACTCAAGTTCGCGTACGTGGCTTTGGCGATATTGGTTGATTTGCTTACGAGTGACACTGATCGGTGGTTTGATACATGTGTTAGGTTGAGATCCGTGAAAGGCAGAGCACCACCAAAGCTCCCAAGCCGCTTCAAGACTGATTATCTTCAAAGAAGAAACCAGCCATTTGAACTATCGTGTGCAAACTGAAATACACACCATAAGAAATGCTTTCATTATTGGTCATTCTTCGTACGCATTCCTACTTACTTGTCTGTCATCTCACACGATTGCATGCACTGAAGCTGGGGCTAAGGTGCCCATTTTCAAGGCGCCAGTAGCGAGTGCAAAGGCAATCGGTCCCTCAAACTTTGAATTCGAACCGTAGGACGGCACAGACGCGTTGTTGATCGCTGCTGGGTAGTCTGTAGGGGTGCGCGGAGCACACGCTCCAACAAAGACGACGATGCAGGCGTTGATGCAGGCCATGGTCCCAGCAATTATCCCGAAGACGTGGCCGATCATCCCGAGATCCATCAGACCGATGAACAGGAGGTAGGTGGCCATTCCGCGATAGCCATAGAGGAATCCGAAGTTGGGGCGTAGGATATTGTCCGTCAGGGTCAAGTGGCACTCGAAACACGCGAGCAACAAGGCGAAGACTATAGCGTACGCTGCGATGAGAAAGCCCGTGACGTCAAGCGTGAAGAAGCCAACAAGACTGTTCACACCCGCCGCAAACTGCACACAGGCCGTGATCATGTTCAGCACTCGCACTGTCCGAACCAACTTGGTCACCCTCTCCACGCGCAGCCGCAGAATGGCCATGATACTTGCTGTAAGAGCTAGAACTGAAGTGGGAGATGAGAAATGTCAGAGTCCAAGCATGCGCCCGACCATGATGTCATCTACGTACGTCCTTATCACTTGTCTGTTGTTGCGAGAGCGTAAAATTGCCACTGCTTCCATCGCCATCACACCTCCTAAAGATAAGAACCTTTTTTCCGGTGCATGAAAACTACCATGAAACGCAGCACAACAATAGGCAAAGCACTTCGCATTTGGGGGTTACTCCTCATGACAACAAACAGCATGGCATACCCACCTCAAGTCGCCTTGACAACGCACTCTCCTTCTTTGGGCTGAGTCCGTTGACACAGAAGCGTAACCGCGTAGTGCAGTGCAGTCCGTACCTCGCCTCTTAATGGTAGAATTCAAAGGTCGTGTCTGCCCGCTTAATGGCGTTCTTGTAGCCCTTGTCGAAGTCCTTGGGCAGCACGACGTAGCGGTTCTTGCGCACCGCCTGCAGTCCCGCTTCCTGGCAGATGGACGCAATGTCGGCCGAGCTGATCTTCTCGGGGCGGTTCACGTAGTCCTCGAGGTCCACCTCGTCTCCGAGGTTCATCTTAGCAGTGCAGGCCTGGTAGATGAGGCGCTTCTGTCTTCGGTCCGGCAGCGGGAACTCGATCTTTCGATCCAGACGGCCGGGCCGCAGCAGCGCCGGGTCCAACGTGTCCGCGCGGTTGGTGGCCATGATGACCTTGACGTTCGTGGCCTGGTCGAAGCCGTCCATCTGGTTCAGCAGCTCGAGCAGGATGCGCTGCACCTCTCGGTCTGCGCCCGTCTGCGCGTCGAAGCGCTTGGTGGCGATGGCGTCCACCTCGTCGATGAAGACGATGGCGGGCGAGTTCTCCTTGGCCAGACGGAAGACGTCGCGCACCATGCGCGGGCCCTCGCCCAGATACTTCTGCACGAACTCGGAGCCCACGACGCTGATGAAGGCGGCGGTGGTGGCGTTGGCCACGGCCTTGGCCAGCATCGTCTTGCCCGTGCCCGGCGGGCCGTACATGAGCACGCCGCGCGGCGGGTCCACGCCGATCTGTTTGTACAGGTCGAAGTGCGTGAGCGGCAGCTCCACGGCCTCGCGCACCTCCTGCTTCTGGATGTCCATGCCGCCGATGTCCGAGTACGACACGTCGGGCCGCTCCGACATCTGCATCATCTGGATGCTCGAGTCCGACTCGGGGGGCAGCACGTCCACCACCGCGTGCGAGTGGCGGTGCAGCGCCACGGACGAGTTGGGCTTCAGGCGCTCGCGGTCCAGCGTGCTGAGGATGCGCACGTAGTAGTTGGAGCCGGCCGTGGAGCCCACGATGCCGTAGTTGGCGTCCACCATCTCCAGGAACTGGCCGATGACCAGCGGCACCGACTGGATGCGCTTCACTTCTTCTTTGGCGCGGATGAGCTCGCGCTTGAGGTTCTTCATCTCGTCCTTGATGTAGCCCTCCTGGATGTCCAGGAACTCCAGGTGCCGCTCCAAGGACTTGAACTTGGCGTACAGGTCCGTCTTGCGCTCGATGGACACGGGCACCAGAGGGTCCTCGTCCAAGGACACGGGGGGCAGGCCAATCTCCTCCATCGTGCTAAGATCTTTTTGGGCTTTTGGGCGAGGGGATAAAAGGAGGTTGGTGTGGAGTACATGAAATTGGTGGGAAAATTAGTGAGTATGTATGGATACGCACGAATTTTGAGATACCCGTGAAGTTTGTCAATGTAGTCACCTGATCTGCTTGGTTGAATCGCGAGTTGTCCTGAGCAGCACTGCAGATCCCCTGCAGCATTTGTATCTGCAGGACCTGCGGCGCAGGTTATTGTGCGCGTGAGGATAGTGCATCATGCAGTCTGCACAACGTGCCAGTGCATCGCCCCTTGCAGCTGTATCTCAGATTCATTACTCGTCGCAACGGGAAGCGCTCCCGATTTTCAGTCTTGCAATGTTGGGCATGCTGTCATGGCTGCACCACTCCATCCGCTACTGCTACTACACTGTCGTTGTATCTCCACCAAAACTCGAGCATGCATTGTATTGGTTATGCGGTGCCGGGACGTTTTCGGACGAAGCGGGCGGGTCGTCGCCTGCAGCCGAAATAATGATCGTATTCGTACACTAGTAGGTCTTTACATCTGCCACCGTCTACACTTGCGCAATGAGCTTCAAAGCGCACGCGACGAGCGCCGCGACCACCAACGACAGGACCTGCGTCTGCCACGAGAAGGTGACCCGGTACTTCAGGACCGTCATCACCGTCGACGAAGTCTCCGTCTCCGTCTGCGACTCGGGGGGCGGCGTGGAGCTGGCGACGGACGAGTGACGCCTGTGCAGCCCGCGGCTGCTGACCGCCCGCAGCGGCAGACTGAGCCTCTCGAACCTGTCGTCGTCGTCATTGTCCAAGACCGCGGGGCTCGTGTGGGCGCGCAGGAACTCGGGCGTGGAGCGGCGGCGGTTGATCTCCGAGATGTTCTGCACGTTGGCGTCCACGCAGTCGTCGCAGGTGCGCACGCTCTTCTTCTGGAAGAGGATGCGCTTGGTGGAGCAGGCGCCGCACACGATCTCACCGCACAGGCGGCAGTGGTGTTTGCCGGCCCAGAGGCGGAAGCTGCGCCGGCAGTTGGAGCAGCTCGAGCGCGACGACTTGGGCACCCAGTGCGAGCGGTGGCACAGCGCCGCGGCCTCCATGCCCATGGCCTGCGCCGACATGCGGCGGAACAAGTTGCCGGGCGCCACGCGCGCGTGGCGGAGCGAGGGCGACGAGGGCTCCGGCGCGGCGATCGCCATCATGCAGCGACGGTCAGCACGGCGGCGGTGGGCACTGCGGAGCACAGGCGGCGGAAGATGGAGAGACGGCGACAGACCAAGATGGAAAGTGAGCAGCGAGAGGCTTGGGAGAGTGTAGCGAGTCTCTCTGTGGCAACAGACGACGACCGGCGTGGCGTGGCGTGCAGGTTGCAGAGTGTCCGGTGACTGGACTCGAGTATGGCCGCCCCAGCTGGGGCAGCGAGCGCACTCTGGATCCTCGACGAAAAAAGGTCAACGAGTCTTTAACGGCCAAAGTAACGGGCAGAGAGGCGGCCCGCAGATACATCGCTTCCTGGTCCCAGCTCCGCGTCGTGCACCGCATCGGCGTCGCAGGCGAACCGAATTAGCCGCACGCGCGGGGGCAGGCAGCACAAGTGAGCGCACTAACGCCCGCGATTCATGGGCAATGGCACACGAGGAGCGTTGGACTCCAGGCTGGAGGCATTGAGTGGTGATTACGGCAATTGTTACACACACTCGAATCATCGGTCTCGAATGGGCTCTAAATTATTAAATGGGTCACACACAGGGAGGCGATTTTGAGCCCATTTCTTGATTTAAACCCAAAAATTAGGATGGGTTTGGCAAAAGGATGGCAATCATCGAGCCTCCAAGTGCGAGAATTGACGAGTGTCTACATGTAGTATGGATACTAGCAATAGTTCAGTCCTCAGCGACGTCACGGGCATCGTTGAAAAGTACCACACGCTGCTACATTTATATGGACCTCTCTGGACAACTCGATTACCATACAGACGAAAGCGGTGGTGGCACCACCACTGGTGCTGCCAAGTCGCATGTGACAAACACTTCAAGGATACAGCGGTACCTCTCGGCTCGTCAGTTACGCGCCGCTTCGTTTTCCGAATGGCTACACTAGGACAACTCCGACGACTCATCTCGCTGGACGTGTATCGCCCGACATACACGAACTCGGGCTAGAAGCACGTCCGTTTGCAGTTGGCGTTACGCCAGCTGCAGAGGGATCCACTAGCGGCTCTGCCGCGACCGCAGCAGCAGTAGCAGCAGCTGGGCTGTCGTCGAAGTCTCGCTTTGGATCGGCGCACAGATCGACGGCGTTGCGCACTACCACGTTGATCGCCGCGGGGCTGTTCTCCTTCTCCTCCTCCTCGCTGCAGCTGCTGGTGCTTCCACTTGCCGCCTGCAGAAATTTCTTATCACCGCTGGAAGCGGAGTCCTCCTGCAGCGAAGTCGCGCCGACTGCAGCCCTGTACTCGTCCTTGGCGGTCGTCGCTGCTGCAGCGGCGGGCTCGAACATGTCGTCGAGCACACCCATCAACGACGAGCGCGCCACCTGCAGCGACTCGATATAATGCCGCAGCTCATCGTAGATCGGCTGGATCTCATCGTCGTGCACCTTTTGGTTCGAGATCCACACCAACCCAGTCTGCGTCATGCGCGCAAAGCACGCCAGCGACCGATGTACATACTGCCGATAGTACGAGATCATGCGCCGCGCGCGCGGTGGCCGAGGCTCCTGCGCCACGATGGCGTACTCCGCATTATGGTTCAGGTGCGTGAACGGGATCGGGTGCAACGCCTCACAACAAAAGTCGAAGCGCTCGACCAGCGCTTTCTCCACCATCCGCCGCTCGAATGCGTCCTCGATCTTCAAGAAAATGGGGCAGTTCAGCGGGTGGAGGTCCAGGTTGCTAGAAATGCCGTTCTCGGTGACCTTCTGCAGCTCCAGACCTAGCTGTTTCGCGCGGCGGCTGATTGCAGTGATAAGATCGTCGACCAGGGAGCTGCGGCACACAAGCCACTGGATCTCCACGTGATAGCACTGCGTCGGCAGCACTTCCGTATCAACCTTCGCGATGATCCAGTTCTGACTTGTGACATCATCATTAGTCTGCAGCAGCATCTTCACACTCCTTTGGCCCACGCGCTTGAAGGCATCGACACCGCTCGTTGTGATGCCATTCTTCCAGTCGGTGGAGAGTTTCACGTTTGGAAAACCTGTGCTCGCGTCCGCTTTGGTGCGCAAAAACTCGAGGAACTTCCTACAGCCCTCCGTGTAATCGCGCAGATTTTCTGTTGGCATGAATTAACGCACACATCAAGATAAGTCTGGCAGCCCCGAAATGAACACGATACAAAACACACACAGCCCATACCTTGGTCACCGACGTCAGAGCCTCCAAGTCGAGGTGGGAGGAGACAGTAAAGACTGCGTTTGTAGCGGATTCCCTCGCTCATATCGTCGATGTATCCGCAGATCAATTGGTCAAGGTGGTTCCACTGATACTCAATTTGCGGGTACTTCCGGAACTCCTGAGCCACAGTGACAAATCGATCGACAACTGGTGACCACAGCGAGTAGCGGTACTCCATGATATCTACATCTGAACGTGTCGTCACCTTCTGAAGGTAGCGCTTCACATCGATCGTCTGAGTCTCTTCGTTGTACACAATTTCGTGGATGCGATGGCCCATACTGAGTCGAAACACAGTGCCATCTTTATCTCCAACCTCACTTGAGTCCTCAGCCGAGACAAGCTGGAAGTCTTGCGATAGTCGCTGAGCCACCATTTCCAGCACCAGCTCACGGTAATCACGGAAGGTTACCCCATTTTGCTCGTCGCGCTCAGGAAGCATGACGCTGTAAAAAGACTCGGTATAATGAGCTTGCAACTCTTTGGCGGCAGGCATGAAATCACTTGCAAGTGGCAGTAGTGCAGGGAAGCAAAGGCTTCTCCACTTCAGGACATTCTGCGCTATCTTATATTGTCGGTCTTCATATGGCCGCACCTGGCTCCACCGACGCTGATTGCTGGTGAGCTGCTTAAGCATGAACGCCTGAGAATGGAAAATGTCTTCTTTCACTGCACCGTCCGCGGGGCGGAGAACAGGACTCGAAGTGAACGGCGTGTGGTTCGGGCCACTGCCATCTCCCATCTGAAATGTGTTCGGGAACGAGCCCGAAGTTATCCGGGGCTTCTCTCTATCGTCCTCCAGAGACCCGACTTTTGCCTCCAAGCTGCCTCGGTAATCAGCCATGTCAACATTCAGTGGTGAAGGCTCTCGCTGTTCGTATTGTCGCCAGCGAGCCCCGCCACTATTACTGCTACCATTTTCGTTGCCATTGCCGGCCGAGCCCGACTGGAACCCAATGGTTCCTGTTCGTTTTTTTACCATCGAGTTCAGGTACGACATACCAGGTCGCGTTGGCGGAGTTGTCGCTAAGCGAACACTCATGTCACTGTCGGAAGACTTCTGCACGAGTTTGGGTGCTGGCGCAAACCCAAATACTTCGTCATCATACCGTTCATACTCTTGCAACAACTTGTTCTGCTCGGTCAAGGAAAACGTGCGGACTTTGGTTACCACCTCGCCATCATATGAAAGGGAGTCGTCCGAGCATGACATTGAAGACGCTCGGGCACGAACAAGATCACTATTAAGTCCAGCAAGAATCACGTCGCCGTAGGTAGAACCACTGACAGAAGGTGTCGTGCCGAAGGCATCGTTACCACGATCATCGTCGCTCAGAGACGACTCCGACATTTGAAAGCCGTTCAGTAAACACTCCAATGGCTTTGGGAGCGACAAATAGCCGAAGTGAGTGAGGTCGTTGTCCTTGAACATCCGACACATCGGCAACGGCTCGAATATCTTGTTCTTGGAGTTTTTCGGTGCACAGACATCGCAAAACTGGGTAATGTCTTCATCTAATGGGCACTCGTGAGGAATCAGCATATTTTCCTGTACGAACCAGAGCGGGATCCAGAGCGGTACGACGTAATTTTTACGGTTTTTCATCCGCTGCAAACAATACTTGCAAAGCTGACCAGTTCGCACTGACGACACCCCAGTATCTGCAACCGCTGATTGTGAATCCGTGACAGCATCGTTCGAGCCTGTACGTGACCGCCGTTGGTACCCACTCTTCGAACCGTGGGGGTTGTTGTTGCACAAGCACACTTCATTTGCAGGGTTGCCTTCTTTTCGACCAGGTAACTTTAGTTCAGACAGATCTGACTGTTTGAAGAGAAATAGTGGACACTTATGAAGTGGGCGCGACGCCAGCGAGATCAGATCAATACCGATACCATGGTCCATCATGCGCTGCTCTGTAATCTCGGCAAGCCGCTTATTGACGGAGAAAATGCCATTTCCCGGCGTGATTAACACGACACTTTGACCGCTGCGAGATAAATCACGATCGATATGATGCTTCTCAAAGATATTCAGCACGAGGTTCACAGCTTCAAGCAGGTTGCCGTCACGCGCGTTTGATGGAACACCTGGCCGTGGCCCCGACTCATTGTCGACTGCTTCAACAGGCGAGAAGGACGAAACGTAGAAGTCTGCTGGTGACCGCCAGCCACATTCACGAGGGAACGCATTCATCTCCTCTTTGAGCTTCACCAGCAGCGGTTGCACATCGGTTATAATGCTGTCAAATGCCACCAACTTGTAGAAGTCCTGATAGTGTCTGCCGTCTTCGTCTACACCTACCGAGAAGCAATCGCTTCGTTCGTACGGAAACGACGACTCCCTCTCATCAGCAGCGGCACGCGATGACCTCCTGTTCGACGTAAAATTTCCATGCGGGTAATATCCCCCCGACGTCGACGAGCCCCGATCTTGGTCCATTTCCGGATAAAAGCAGCGTGAGTAGAATAAAATCGTCAGACTGTGCGAGACCTTGTGCTTCATCCACTTCTTGAGCACATTCCGCACCACCGTGAGGAAGATTTCCAGGTACAGCAGCCCCGAGTTGGCCATGTCCCACATCTCCGGACTAACCTGCACCAGCCACATGATCCGCGACGTGCGCGAGCGGAACGTGAACTTGGTGTGCTCCGAGATGACTCCGCTGCGCACCTTCTCGCCGTCCGCGCGGACGTCCAGCACCTGCCAGCGCGTGCCCTGCACGCGTATGGTCTTGCCCACATACAGAGCTGTCCCCACCATGGACTTCTTGAGGTACATGAGGTCCCGCCTCGACATGAACTGGTCCTTGAGCGAGACCTCCACGAAGTCCACCTCGACCTGCGTCTTGGGCAGGAAGCGCACCGTCACGTCCTTGAAGGGCGCGAGCTGGAAGATGGCGGCCGTGTCCTTCAGCACGCTGACTTGCATCTTGCCCTTGAGCGGCGCGGCGCTGCTCTCCGGGATCTCGAGCAGCAGGTGCTTCTGCGGCGAGCCCTCGGCCAAGTCCGTCGTCGTGCCCTGCGCGTCGCCGCCCGCGTGCTCTGGGTGGAAGACCTCCACCACGTAGTCCTTCCACGCCAGCTCCTTGAGCTGCGGGAAGCTGTCCGGGTTCAGCACGAGCTCCTCGCCGCCCTGGAACTCGAGGCCGTGCACGTGCAGCTTGATCTGCGCGGCCGCGTGCACCGTCGTCTGCCGCTTCTTGGTCGCGGGCGTGGCCGCGGCGACGTCTGCGGGGGTTGAAGAGCCGTCGGGTGCATTGGTTGCGGTCTTCTCCGCGATGGCAGCGGCGGCCGCCTTGGCCTTGGCGGCGCGCCGACGTTCGAAGCGCCGACGCATGTTAGCAGTGCTGCAGTTTGATGCGGATGGAATAATGGTGGTAAACCAGAGTGTAAATAGGGGTGGAGGCAAAACAGAGTGTATGTAAAGCGGAGTGAATTGAATTGACTTGGCTACATTTATAGCGCCGCTGACATTGCCCTGAAAACTTGTTCAGCTCGCTTCATGTATCTCCACCTGCTATCCAGTTATGCTGAGCACAGTGCGGTGGGGCTTGAATGTAGCCAAGATGGAGAGGGTTAGACTACTCACTCCACTGCCTCTCCAGGAGACGGTCGATCGTCTCCAATACTCGACTGCTAACGGTGCGGGTGCCAGCGACGCCGGTCGCTATCTATGCGCGCTTGCCGCCCTTCCGGCTCTTCGCCGAGTTCACGATAGCTGACACCATCCTGCAGCAGCCGACATCATAAAACAGCGTTAGTGAGAGAGGCACTACCACGAGCACTCGAAACTCCAAGTAAGTAGGCTGCAACGCACCAGAACATGCCGTAGACGATCTGCAGGCCGTAGAACACCGTCCTGGCGATCGACTCCAAGCGAGCCTGCTGCAGGTTTTTGAAGCGCAGGATCTCGGTCGGGTCCATCATGTGCTCATTCCGCATGACACTGGACAGACAACAATGACAACCATGTAAGTCAATACCGTTAGTCAGCCAGTCCTCAGCTCCCAATACAAAAACCGCATGCAACAGCAGACTCACCGTCGAGCGTGCCACACGGCGAGGGGCAGATTGAGCAGGAAGACCCAGGGCGCCCACGCCAGCAAGCACAGGAACATGAGGACGCCGTGCAGAGCCATCTCCGGATCTGCAGCCAGCCACACAACAACAACAGCAACAGCGCAAGCGTCAGTCCAGTCCCCCCTTCCTTCCAGTGCAATGCAGCCGCCTACGCACACACGAGCTTGTTGAGGCGCTTGGCCACGTCGGCCGGGTTCAGATGGTCCAGCTCCAGCTCATCGAGGGTGATCAGCTGTGCGCACAAGATACTTCGGTCAGACCAGCAGAGCGAGGTTACAGCAACAGCGACATCAACAGAGAGGGGGGAGAGAGACGGAAGACGCACCCAGTAGCCGTTCAGGAACGTGAGCGCCACGATGTCGATGAAGCTCAGCACCGCGATGAGGACCTGCATCGCGTTGATTCGATTGAGCTCGCAATTTATTTTGATTTGATTTTCTCCAGTTGTGTGACCGAATCAGTCAAAAGTACAAAAGTACCACTAGCCCGGACCCGAACCCGAACCCGGATCTAAATCCCGCGGGTTTGTTGGCCGCATACAAATTTGCAGTGCACCGCTGTAAGCGTCGCGACTCCTGCAGCAGGCATGGCGCTCGCCCGGCACTGTGCGTTCCTGACCTCCTACCAGCGCCGTGCGTGCATTGAACCTCACAGTCTCATTGCATGCATTTGCCTACCTGGTAGCTCACTTCCTGGCGCACTCCAGCAACGTCAACTGCCTGCGCTTCGGCCGCAAGTCGGTAGGTCGACGCCACCTTCATCCGTTCAAACAGTGCAGCGCTCTTATCACTACTCTTTGCATCGCTGCTGTTTGCCCATGACAGGGCCAAGTGGCGGCGACTGGTGGAGATGACAACATGGTGAATCTGTGGCGCATGCGCGAGAAGGAGACCAAGAACATTATGGTGTGTCAAACAAACCTTCTGCTGGGTTAGAACCATTGGAGTTCGTCTAGTCTGACTGTTGGTTGCTGTGCCAATGCATCAAGAGCCTGTCGGGTCACCAGAGCGCCGTCGAGAGCGTCGTGTTCGATCCGGCGGAGCGCAAAGTGGTGGCTGGCTCGCAAGCGGGATCTATCAAGGTGTTCGACCTGGAGGCTGGCAAAGTGAGCCGCACGCTCAAGGGCCACATGGCCTCGACCACGACGCTGGACTACCATTTATACGGTGACTATGTGGCCTCAGGCTCGCGTGACACCATCGTGAAGGTCTGGGACCTTCGAACCAAGAGCTGCATGCAGACGTTCAAGGGACATGCGTCGGAGGTGACGGCGGTGAGCTTCACGCCCGACGGACGCTGGCTCACGTCCGGTGACCAGGACGGTGTTATCAAGATATGGGACCTCACGGCTGGACGCCTCCTACGCGAATTTCCTGACCACGGCGGAGCGGTAACAAGTCTCGAATTTAACCCAGAAGAGTTCATTCTCGTGTCCTCTGCTGCCGACCGCACTGTGCGATTTTGGGACGTACAGGAGTTTGCTCTCATCGGTGTCACCCCCGTTGATAACGCCACGGTAGGTCGACCTGGTGTACAGTACTTCCGCATGAAATGTACTAACGGTGTTTTGCTCAGACGACATCGATGTGCCACACGGTGGCTGAGCCATACAGCGGAAAGTATCTATTTTGCTGTTCCCAGGAAGTCATTCGAGTGTGGTCATACGAAAATGCTATTGAGGTTGGTATTACGTGTTTTCGAGTATTGCCTCGATACTTTAGAGAACTTTCGCAGCAATCTAACAATCGCGTTTGTCAGTGTCACGATAGTGTGATGATGCCGCGGCAGAAGGATCTGGGCTACGTGGAGATGCATGCCGACACCACAATGACACAGGATATGAAACTTATGGGTGGTTGCATTCAGGATGCTTTTGTCTCGGTGTGGGTCCTCGATGTGATGCAGATGCGGCCATTTAACCGCAAGAGCGGTCAAATTGGCGACCATAGAGCTACAGAAGTAAGAAGCAGCAGCAACAGACCACCATCTTCACGAGCAGTAACTCCGCCCGGCCAAGTCCCCACAGCACAAGCCGTAGTTCGGCCTTCCACCGCTACCCCCGCTGAAGCACCAGTTGTAACTGGCCCTTGTGGCGCGTCTCGAGGCTCTGTGAATGGCAGCACCGACGGTCTGGCCCGAGTTAGAACCCCCGTACTGCGACAGCAAGCTCGTGGTCTCAGTTGCCAAGATGCGATTTCTAATCGACCTACTACTCCAGGGGCATTGGTCTCTCCATTTCAAGGAGATTCAATCCCACGCCCTGTACGCCGTGCTGAGGACCCTCGGACATCAGGTACCATACTTTCATAATAATACGCGCTGCTGAGTATTAAATGACTAACCATGCTAACTGCAGTCGATGCGCCACGCCCAGTTAGCTCAAGACAAGCCACTCCAATTCACGCAGAGCCCCAACAAGTAGAAAAGCCGCCAGAAGTCATTGCACCGCAACCGCCCGAAAAAGAGGTAGCGACCTCAGACTTTGTAATGGAGCTTCGCTGTGGAATGGATACTTGTGTGAAGGCATTCAAGGCTCGCCAAAAATGTGTGCAGCAACTACTGGTCCATTGGGAAAAGGGGCGCTTGCACGATGGTCTCCGATATATTGCCGAGTTGCCGCGAGGGAAGCGTGAAGCAGTCGTGGTGGATGTGCTGCGTACTACGGACTTACAATCACTCGGTGTGGACTTGGAGGCGTGTGTGTTGCTACTTCCGCTTATTGTGGATGTGCTGGAAAGCAAGTTCGAATTGTGCGTACACCAACAAGTGTCCTTGTTGCTTTCACAAAAAATCTAACTGCGGTGGCATCGTTGATTGTTGATGAACAGATATTTAAGCGTTGGCATCGACTCCGGACAAAAGCTGTTCGATGCTTTTTCGCCCATTGTTAAGGACGCTCGAGATGCTCGTCAGTACTGCTCGCGAGCGATCAACCTAGCAGGAGAAGAACGGTGACGCTTGTGTAGATGGCGTTGGCCTGCTCCAATGGTGGATGGGTGAACTAACATACGGTTACCATTATGTGTTTGAACTGGGATGATCATGGCAGAGCTCAAAGGTGCAAAGCTTGTGACGCGTATTTTCAAGAAATGCAGCAGCGTGTGCACCACGTAGCGGAAACTTGCACCTTGTCATCGCTACAGAACAAAGTTCACGTATTTGCGCGAGCTCTTGACGACTTTTACGGGAGATAAAGTAACATGCCTGCAGCAATACATCCGATGCACCCGATGCCCCGAAGTGAACTCAGCGGCGGATACGATGCCGCCTCGAGAACTCAATTTTCAACTCTTCGTGACGTTATAGGCAACCGGTGTGCAACCATTACGAAACAGGTTTTGTCATCAAAGTTCTACTACTGTAGTATGACCAGGGATTGACAGTAGTTTGTTTTGGATTACTATCCATTAATAGCGCTATTAAAATGATACCGCAAACTACTATAGTAATTTTTAGTTTGGGACGGAGCGAAACTAATATTACTATAGTAACTAGTAGATCAGATCGGAGCCCACATATTAATAGTGACTACTAGTGCGTGCCTGAAGAAATCAAGGGGCGTGTGGCAATCTACAAGGGAGGGGCATTCTGGTTCGGTTGCATTCTAGCTTACTTCGACGCGTTTGAGGCATTTCCTTGTTTGATAGAATGGCAGGGCGTGCGCCTTGACAACGTTCGCAAGAGCGAAATCGTCGTACGAGCAAGAAGCTTGCCGCAGAGAGCTGTTTCGGAGGACCAGGCCCCGAAGATTCTGTCTTAAGCTTTCATTTTTCAAGTTTCCGGCTAACCCAGAAGCCCCCAAACCGACCGCAACGACCAAGAACTCACACTTCTCTGACGTCCTCATGAAGTGCACAAACCCGACTGCTCCTACGCCATATTAACGACGATCAGGGAAGGATGGGATGACCAAGGATGACTTGACCCGATTTCTACTGGTTCGCCGCAATGGAGTTGTTTTCTGGTGCGTGGAGGCAGTCTGCGAGCAAGTGGGCATTCTCCACTGGTTTCGCGATGTCGGACGAGCACACTTTCCTTCTATCGCGGCTTTGGCACGCGTTTGATTGGGGCGGAGTCCGTCCAACGCGTTCCAAGAGCGTGTCTTCTCTACTGGAGGATTCGTGATGAGTAACCTTCGGACGAGAACGGACAACCAGCGCGCAGAAATGCAGGTGCTTCTCAAGCATAACCGAGCGGAGGTCCGTCGTATGGAGCGCGGGATCATGGATCAGGAAGTCGACCACCGAAACTACTAGGAAATACTATCTTCTACTACATTAATATTACTATAGTAGCGGAGATCTCTGAAGTAATACTAATATTACTGTAGTAGTTTACCCGCCTCTGCTCAGGTATTAATATAGTAGTTCAGACGAAAATCAAACTACTGTCAATCCCTGAGTATGACCCCTTGGCTGGGACCTAAAGTACCACCAGAGACCGTGGCCAAAGCTTCAATCGATCAACTTCACTGTTTTTATAGCGTTAGCAGGACAATGTCACCAACACAACATACCCAGAGCCAAGCCTAGAGTTTGGAGGCGGAGCGCACCATCGTGGCCGAGATGATGCCGTGCGGCTCGTCGATGGGCAGGAAGACCTCTCCGTGCGGGTGGATGTTCCTGCAGCCGAAGCGCGAGAGGTCGATGGGGTTGTTGTGGATGTTGGGCATGGTGATCTTGATGTCCTTGACGTACGGGCAGCTCTCGAGCACGGCCTCGCCCATCTTGTAGAGCGTGAACTGCACGGCGGGACTGGGCACGCCCACGTCCGCCGGGCCCGCGAACGTCTCGAGCAGCACGCGCTTGATCTGCGCCGCCCTGGCGGTGAAGTCTGCGGCGTCGGGCGCGTAGCTCCACGTGGCCGTGACGCACGTGCTCACGAGGCGGTCGGGCGCGTCCTGCAGCGTCGTGTACTCGTCGCGGAAGAAGTCGACGAAGGAGCTCTGCGTGGTCTTGAGCACCTTGAGGCCGTCCACGCCGCCCTGCACAGTCACGGTCGGAGCCCCGCGCGAGGACTTGCGGGCCACCACACTGAGGGAAGAGAGAGAGACAAGACAGACAGAGCGTTCGTTAGCAGGGATCCACCCAGTCGAAAGACCGACCAAAGGGCCACTCACTAGGCGGTGGAGAAGCCCGGACTGGTGCTCACGAAGGCGTGGTGGTGGGGGCGCGTCTGGCCCTTGGAGTCCGGCACCACCAGCCGCTCCCACGGCGTCTCGAAGAGCTTCACCTTGGCCACGCTGATCTACTCGGAGAGGGGCACAGAGAGACAGAGACAAAGGTGCTGTTAGAGCTCTGGAGGTACTCTACTGACAAGGGCTCCTATCTGTGGCCGTACGATGTCCGGGTGCTTGGTGACGAAGTGCGTGGCCAGGATGACGCCAAAGTCCTCGAGCGAGGCGAACTCGTGCTTCTTGGCCAGCACCCACACCGTGTTCTTGACCGAGTCGGTGGGCAGCACGTGGCCGTTGTCGCCGTCGTAGTAGGCGCTGGCGGCGGGCGCGCCCTCCAGCAGCACCTGCGCCTCCAGCTGCACCACCGCGTGCTTCTCGGGCGTGCGCGTCACCTTGAGCAGGCGCACGCGGCCCTTGCCGTGCTCGTGCTGCAGGAGCTTGACGACCATGGGGGTGGGTGGGTGGGGACGAGAGGACGGGGCTGGAGGCTTCGGCGGCCGGGCGCGAATCGCGAAATGAGCTGCAGCCGCTCGCCGACGTTGAACTGGAGGCCAGCCAGATGATCTCTTGAGTACGCACGCATTCAGTATGGACTCCGCTAAGTCGGTACGTTGAAGTGCAAATCCGTCCTTAAATCCTTACATCGAGATGCCGACGCGCTGGACGTCAACGGTAGGCGCGCAAGGCAATCTCTGGACGTGAGTACCGGTACAACATTTCAGAGAGAGAGTGAAGGTAGTCTATTTAACTATGCGTTATTAGCTTCCTGGTATAATCTTTCAGCTTGCATCAGAGCTCGAAATGAGCGATCAACCGTGAATGCTTTTTAGTCTTTTTTTAAGCTTTTTTAAAAGCAAAAAAAAGAAAACACACAAAGTATATGCAGTGCAGGGGGGTCCTGCCGTTGTTGTTGTCATGGACAGGTATGACTCATACTTGTTCATGACATACAACCGTATGATCATACCGATGAGAGAGAGATTGCAGCGATGTTGAAGCGTAAGTTGAAGTGCGACCTTCATTCTTTCGGGAACATCAACTAGCAGATAGGACGAACAGGGGGGGGGGGTCGGTAAGTATGCTGCTGTGGCACAGCCTGTGCAACCGAGTCATTATCATGTTTACAAAAATGTACAAACAATATCGATTAGGACTGTTTCATGCAGTGCTCGAAAGTGCATGAAAGTACTGGGTGATACAACTAGCCTCGCGTGTGTGCTATCTCGATCCGCAGGAAGAGCGACCCCAACGGCGCGAAAATGAAAGAATCACCACCGAGAAATGAGAAGCGGCAATACTGGCAGAATGGCGTGCAGTCCATGTGTTGAAAGTGCTGTATTTTTGTAAGTAGGCCCGTTGTCTTTCTTGATCCAGTTTTCATTTTGCACTGTGGTTTTAATGCATGCTTAAATTTCAAGTATGGGATCGAGCGCGGCTTATGTTACGAAGCCGCGCTCAATCTCCGCTGCCCTGCGTCGGGCAGGAGCACGCGTCGACGAGGTGAGTGTTGGCCTCGCGGATGCAGCCAAACGCAAAAGAAACGCGCTTCGGTGCCAAGCAGACCACCGGCACCAAAGTGCTGATACCCGTGACGTCCAGCGCGTCGGCATCTCGATGTAAGGATTTAAGGACGGATTTGCACTTCAACGTACCGACTTAGCGGAGTCCATACTGAATGCGTGCGTACTCAAGAGATCATCTGGCTGGCCTCCAGTTCAACGTCGGCGACCGGCTGCAGCTCATTTCGCGATTCGCGTCCGGCCGTCAAAGCCTCCAGCCCCGTCCTCTCGTCCTCCCCCACCCACCCACCCCATGACCGTCAAGCTCCTGCAGCACGAGCACGGCAAGGGCCGCGTGCGCCTGCTCAAGGTGACGCGCACGCCCGAGAAGCACTCGGTGGTGCAGCTGGAGGCGCAGGTGCTGCTGGAGGGCGCGCCCGCCGCCAGCGCCTACTACGACGGCGACAACGGCCACGTGCTGCCCACCGACTCGGTCAAGAACACGGTGTGGGTGCTGGCCAAGAAGCACGAGTTCGCCTCGCTCGAGGACTTTGGCGTCATCCTGGCCACGCACTTCGTCACCAAGCACCCGGACATCGTACGTCCATAGGCAGTAGCCCTGCTGTCCGTCTCGACCGCGTACCTCTAACAGCGTCTCTCTCTCTCTCTCTGTGTGCGTACCCCGAGCAGATCAGCGTGGCCAAGGTGAAGCTCTTCGAGACGCCGTGGGAGCGGCTGGTGGTGCCGGACTCCAAGGGCCAGACGCGCCCCCACCACCACGCCTTCGTGAGCACCAGCCCGGGCTTCTCCACCGCCTAGTACGTGACCCTTTGGTCGGTCTTTCGACTTGATGTCTGCTAAGCTTAACGCTCTGTCTATCTATTTCTTCTCCTCCCTCAGTGTCGTGGCCCGCAAGGCCTCGCGCGGGGCCCCGGACGTGACTGTGCAGGGCGGAGTGGACGGCCTCAAGGTGCTCAAGACCACGCAGAGCTCCTTCGTCGACTTCTTCCGCGACGAGTACACGACGCTGCAGGACGCGCCCGACCGCCTCGTGAGCACGTGCGTCACGGCCACGTGGAGCTACGCGCCCGACGCCGGAGACTTCACCGCCAGGGCGGCGCAGATCAAGCGCGTGCTGCTCGAGACGTTCGCGGGCCCGGCGGACGAGGGCGTGCCCAGCCCCGCCGTGCAGTTCACGCTCTACAAGATGGGCGAGGCCGTGCTCGAGAGCTGCCCGTACGTCAAGGACATCAAGATCACCATGCCCAACATCCACAACAACCCCATCGACCTCTCGCGCTTCGGCTGCAGGAACATCCACCCGCACGGAGAGGTCTTCCTGCCCATCGACGAGCCGCACGGCATCATCTCGGCCACGATGGTGCGCTCCGCCTCCAAGCTCTAGGCTGGGCTCCGGAGTATGTTGGGTCGGCGACGTTGTCCTGCTAACGCTATAAAACAGTGAAGTTGATGGATTGAAGTTTGGCCACGGTCTCTGGTGGCACTTGCATTAGTTAGGTCCCAGCCATGGGTCATAGAACTTTGGTGACAAAATCCTGCTTTGTACTTGTACAAACGGCGGGCTCAGCCCGCGCATTGGTGACATTGATGAAGTCTGCTAACTGCTCAGACTTACTTGGATGCACCTGGCTACTGATACTACTGGATGTAGTTCCATTTAATCATTCATCACGCTGGTGCAGAAGTCTTCGGTAGCATTGCACTGTACCGCCTCAGTCGTTCTGGAACACTTCGTTCTGATAGTCCTGCACGATGCTTCCAAACCGCTGGATGCATTCGATGTGGGGGAAGTAGTGCACTTCGACCATGGAGCGGTCATAGGCAAGCACACTGCCGAGAAGCTTCACAACCTTCGGAGCCGAAGGTTGTGTCGACATCTCGAACAGACTCGAGGCTTTGGTAGCAGGAAGCGTGACTGCCCGAGCATACACCAGCCCTTCCTCCACAAGCAGCGACATGGCCTCGCGCGTGTCCTGCAGCGACAGCAGCTTGTTCATCTTGACATAGGCGCGTCTCTCGGTGATGCCTGGTGTCTGGATAACCAGCGACAGCAACTTGCGCTGGATCGCGAACAGGAACTTATAATTCGTCCCGCCGTCCATCTTCAGCCATGGGAACGAGAGCGTGTCCTTTTCGCCTTCAAACACAACCTGAGGCGTCGACATGGAGCTGGTGCTCGGAACCAGCGAGAACGGGCGCAACATCCACACATCCCCATGCTCCTTCACAATGTACCGCTGATCGTAGTACGCATTGACGCAAATTAGCACCCCCTGGTCGACGAGCGAGTCTAAACACCCAGTCACGTTCATCCGCAGCAGTTCGCCATCGGTAGCTGAGCGCAACTTTATCATCAGAGATGGCAATGTCAGCCCTTCTTCGCCACTCTCGCGCACGTGACCCACCACTGCCTGTGCCAATACTTGCTCAGACTCATTGCGGCATCGCAATGGACAGGATACCAGATCATTGTTTTCGTCGCTGTCTTCCAGCGAAAATGCCTCGCAGGCGCTTAGCAGCTCCGAGTCTTCGACCGTCACCGCGTCCATCTTCGTTTCCACTCGCCAACTATCAATAAGAGCCGACGCCTTCGTGACATTCACCTTATTGGCCAAGTGCGCAGCGAAACCAGACCTGTCCTTCAGGCTCCTACAAGTCAAGAGGCTTTCTCTCTTCGTAGAACTAGGCAGCCTCTTGCCGTTTGTTTGCTGTGTTGCCAGCGCATCGTCACCGCCCGCGCCGGTATCAAAAATCGTGGTGTGGACTGCGGTAAGCGAGCAGGTACCAAGCACTTGACAGCCCAATTCCAGAGCACATTGCCCAGGCGTTGCGTTCGTCGGGAAATCATCCTCGAAGAGTTGATCACCATTGTCAGGTACACCAATAGAGGCGATGTGCTGCTTGGTTTCATTCGGCTCAGGCCTACCGGCTGAGATTTCCTCCAGCGTGGAGCTGACCATACTCTCCTGCTCTGCAGCCTGCTGAAATAGCAGAAGTGGGTACGACAATGTGGTCACCTTGAGTGAGTCTTGTAACCGCATGCTGGTACAATAGCCACGACCACGCTCTTTCTCGGAAGCGCGAACAATCCAATTCTTCAGCCAAAGGTACCGCCAAACCAGTCGGATCTCGTGCGGGGTCCAGAACGAAATCAATTCCTCGGCCACGAGCGGATGATACTCTTCTCGGGGAGACACGATCATCATTATCGCGCGCCGAAAGAGCGCAGTAAGCCTAGTCGACCCTTGAATCGCAATCTCCTCATCAAACAGACCCCCGGGGTTGTCAGATAGTTCCGCTTCCCGCTTTGCGTTTTCAAACAAAAGTTTTACTACGGGCTCCATCAGTTTTTCCTTGAGTCGCTTCTTCACGTCAATCTTTCGTTTGCCTAGTTTTCGTGCAATGGCCACAAGAGCGAAACCCGTTCGAGAGATTGTATGGTTTCGGAAGGCGACCTGCTCCTTCTCACGCTGCAAACCTTGAGGAATACTCACTTTCCACCGACTCTTGGAGCTGTCAATAAAGTACTCCACCAAAAGCTGTTCGTGCTCGTCTGTCCACGTGAGTGCTTCCGACTTTGACTCATTTTCATCCTCGCCGTTGATGGAATGCTTTTTCCTATGTTTTCTTTTGACCTCGCCACCACCATTACCATTATCGCCTTGCTGAGATAGTCGTCTTTTTTTACGGGGTCGGAAATTAGAAGACACAATACCGCTGCTTGCAAAATGCGGGTTGTTACCGTCATCTCCATCCTCGCGTTTGTGCTTGGGTATAGGTTTTCGTGACTTCGGTATCCAAGCAAGAATGCGATGCATTCGTCGAGCTCGTGTCTTAATGGGCTTAGGAACCTCGGATACGGCTGGCTCGTTTTTTCGTGGGTTTTCCACTTCCATTGTCATCTGCTCAAGGCATAGACACTCAAGAGCCTCCCAATAGCGATCGACATCGCATCCAGACCCCAACGAAAATGTCAATGGAAGCGTACTCGCGAAGCTGTATGTCTTTTCCGTAAATCCGACGATGCGAATTGAATCGAGTTCGTTCACCCCACGACGTTTTGTATCTGCTTCACCTTGAGGGAAATAGCAATCGCTTCTGCCACTGTCATCCAAAACAATTCTGGCCTGCTTGTTAAAGCGAAAGAGACCGCCGAGTGCATTGTCCTTCAGCGCCCGGGAAAGCACACCATCTCGCCCATCCGTGTACCCGGTTCGAAGGATCTTAACAAGGTGCTTCATTCCAATCTTGTGCGGAAGCACCAGACCCAGGTCTGCTAGAGTACCCAATACTTTTGCCGTTCGCTGGGATTCGTGGCTCCAGATCTTTTCACGGAGTACCTGCGGGAGTGCGTCGAACGTGCGTTGATGCGCAATGGCTTCTTCAACTACAGCAAACTCAGCGTCTGTTAAAATACCGCCACCCGAGAAAATCTGAATGTACAAGTGCACGGGCATCGAGTGCAGAACAGATTCGCGAGAAAAAACAATTCCCTGTACAGCAGACCCCGGCTCGCCCGACGAATTTCCAGCTCCATCACATTCACCATCGCCGTCGTTTAATTCTTCAACTGATCCATCACTGCCATCACCGGGGAGCTGTAGGTTCGACCCATGCTTATGCAAAGCATCCCACAAAAACCGGTGTAGAGCTTTGCAACGATACATAACGCCGTACGCAAATCCGAGCTTCCTAAACTGCTGATTGTGGATTCCCGACTTCTGCTGGCTCACAAAACGCCGGATCTTATAGCTAATTTCAGGCCGCGAAGGCGAAGGTGGGTCACTGACCTCAGCTTCAATGTCAGAGGCATGACGAATTGTATGGAAGCCGGCCTCCCTGGCCTCCGAGAAACCATCACAGTCCGAATTCAGCTCCTTGACCACGTCAGCGCTTGTCCTGGGTATCCTTGTGTCAGTCCGACGTCTCTTTCGGGCTGACCCGTGTCCCAATTCATCATTATTACCACTTCCAATCTTGTGAAAACGAACCACCTCCCCTTTGTCGGCGTTGCGATGAATTCGCCGCAAACGTTCATCGCGACAATAGTTTTTAACGAAGCCTTGAATAAAGACGTCGTTGTGTTCATATCCAGGCGCCACTACGCAACGCAGGGCGCGGAATTTAGTTGAAACATTACGTGCAGGCAATGGCAGTTGCAGCAATCGCAACTTTTTCGCCAGCTCCAGTTCCGTTGCGATGCGAAAAATTGACCGAATGTCCATTTTCCCCACTGCAGCAGACGACATTAAGCTGTTTCCATTGCTCTGGACCGCCTCGCCCTCTGCGTTCGCGCGCTCCGTCTCCATACTATATACACTGGCACGCAGAGACGATAGACTGATGATCTTTTCATCCTCGAGGCGCTCCAGGATGTGCTCGCGACGACGAGCACTTGTACCATCCACTTCAGCCCCGCCAAGCGCCACCTTCAATGCCTTATTTGCTCGAACTGTATAGGGCCTTTCAAACTTCACTTCAGTAACTGGTGCTTCCTCCACTGTAGTGTTATCTGTAGAATGGTGAGTTGTTAGCGACGAGGTGTCATCTGTTACGTCCGGCGACTTGTTGGTCCTGTTGCTGCTGGGCGCCACCGAGTCGAGATACAGTCGGAAAGCTTTATTCTTCCCCAGGATAATCGACTCGGCTTTCAATCTGTACATCCCGGCCAGCACACTCACTAGTTTATACGGCAACTTGCTTCCTGGGAGCACAATTTGGTTACGCAAGTCGATAATGGTCGCGCCATTTTCCGCGCTGTCCTCAATAATCCCATAGATCTGACGGAGCAATCCGAGCTCCAACACAATACCCCGGTGACAATTTGAGTTCCTTCGGGTGTTAGGCGGTTTGTACCGCACGCAATTTAAAATCTTGGGCTCGAGACTGGCACGTCGCGACGGCTGCAGCACCGCCTGGAACAGCTCCAACGGGTAATTCTCGTCCGCCTTGCACTCCTGCATGATGTGCGAGCGCAGCACCTCCAGATGCCGCTTCTGCAAGTTCAGGTCCCTTCCCAGATCCGACAGCACGGACGAGTGCGTCGGCAGGCCTTTCAGATAGTTCTCCGCTGCTGCACACAAAATCTTCTTGCTCTGGTCGTCCGACTCGAAGTCCGCCGACTCGTCGAACATCTGCGGCTTGAACTCCGCCGCAAAGCGCGGCAAGTGGATGATGTTGAGTCGTCGCATGGCCGGCCGGGCCACGATCATCATCCGCTTGACCACCAGCCCGTACGAGATGAGCGTGTCCAGGCAGTTGTGCAGCCTCTTGACGGTGCCTCCACCCAGCAGCTTCGTCAGCGTCGTGACCGTCACTCCGCGCACTCGCGCGTGACCCACCGCCTCGAGGATGCGCAGATGCTCGACGCCCAAGTCTGCGGCGATGGCCTTCACTGGGATGTTGAGCGCCCGATGACGCAGCTCCTCGCACGCCACGACCATCACCTGATCCTGATTCTGAGTATGATCCGCCACCGCTTCCTCGTACGGCATGAGCGCGAGCTGCTCGACCGTCAGCGCCGTCTTGGCGTCCAGTTCTGCGGCTTCTGCAGCCTCCAGCAGCTCCCGCTTCACTTCCACCGCGTTCTGCTCGTTGTCCAATGGTCCGGGTCGCTTGCGCTTCTTGGCTAATGATTCTGAGTAGCTGGCGGGGGCTGACGCGCCTCGGAAGAAGCGCAACACGCCGTAGCTCGAGCGCAGCAGCCGCCACACTTGGCGTCGCACGTGCACGTCGCTGGACGGCTCGACGCTGGAGAAAAGCGACGCCACCGACAGCCCGGCGCTTCCTTCGAGCGCGATGTGGTCCATGCACGCGGCCACCAGCTCGCGAGGCGGCCGCACGCGCGCGTAGGCTCCCGGAGACGGCCGCGTCGACATGGCGTCCAAGTGATGGCCGGCGTTTTGGATGGCGATGGCGGAAAACAAAATAGGTGGTCACAAAATTTAGTGACCCGATTTTGAGTCATGGCTACAGAAAAGGGGTATAGTAGTAATTTTCGCATTCGTGCCTGGTGTCACAATCCAGCTGGTGTCATTCTGACACAATGCTGCCACCGTACGCACAAAGACACGCAAGGGCGAATGGCTGACGTCTGTGGCACAGATCCGCGTCGACCCCACATTCCGGTGAGCGCAGGGCCAAGCAAGAGATGAACGTGACGGTGCGGCGCTCGCTGTGGCACGCGGCGGGGCGCGCAAGTCGGTGGCAGGCGTCGCGACTGGCGCACAGCGTGGCGTCGCAGGCGCCCAGCGCGGACGCGACGGAAGAGCGCGAGCTTCCGATCCAGACGCGCAAGCCCACGGTCAGCAGCAAGGGCTTCAACCTCATCAGCGCGCACTCGCCGCCGCCCCCAGAGCTGGTGACGGACAACGAAAAGGCGTGGAAGCGGCCGGACAAACTCCGCCGCAAGAAGAAGAAGAAGCAGAGCAAGTGGTGGGCGGATATGGACCGCGTGTCCTTCCGCCTGCTGCTCACGGAGCAGATGAGCTCCAGCAAAGTCTCGTCCGTGCTGCGCAAGTACATGGACGAGTTCCAGATCCTGAACAACAATTGGTCGGACCAGGAGCTCGTGATGATCGTGTGTGCCCTCATCAAGATGAACCGCGGTGAGATGGCGCTCGAAGTGCTGCGCAACCAGATCACAGAGCCCAACCGCGACCGACTGAACCGCGTGGCGGCGGCCAGCGCCAGACTGGGCAATGCGCAGGTGGCTCTGGGCGTGCTGGAGATCACCAACCACTTCAACATGGTGCCAGATGTGGTGACGTTCACCAGCGCCATCCACGCCTGCGCGCGCGGGGGCAAATACGACCTTCCAACGGCCTTGAGCTTGCTGAACGAGATGATCTCGGTAGGCGTCGAGCCGAATGCGCGCACGTACGGCGCAGCCATCCTGGCCCTTGCGCGGATGATGCGCTGGGAGGAGATCGAGGAGATGGTGAACTCCATTGCGTTCAAGGACGACGCGCACAAGAGGGAGGTGTTCACATGCGCCATTGTCTCGTGCTCGCGCAACCGTCAGCACAACTACGCGTCCCGGCTCTTCGAGTTGTTGCTCGAGGATGGCGTCTATCCGGGTGATAACGTCTGCAATGCTGCATTGAGCGCCTGTGCGCGAACGTCCGACTTGACGCAGCTTCGCCGCATCTACAAACTGGTCGAGCGACACACTACACCATCGGTTTACTCCTTCAATTGCATGATCTCGGCGTTCGGTAACGCTTGCAAGCTGGACGAGGCGCTGCAAGTGTTCGAGACCATGCGGAATGAGTCTACCGTTGCCCCCGACGTCGTGACGTTCAACTCCCTGCTACTCGCTGCGGTGCGGTCGCGAAACGTAGATATGTTTCCCTTCATCTTGTCAGAGATGAGCGAAGCCGGACTCAAGTGGGACGCATACACCTTGAACATCCTGTTGGAAGGCTGCGCGTTAAATGGAGACAGCGAAATGGCCAGGCATTACTGGGCAGAGGCGACGCAAGGAAGCCAAGTAGGCTCGGATGAATCGCCGGAAGGCAAACAGAATGTCACCTTGGACCGTGCACACTACGAGACGCTCATGGGCGTTTACTTTGCGGCGAAAGACTATAAAGAGCTCGTGGATCTGTGGCAAAACGACAAGCTCTGTCGCCGCCGCGCCAAGAGCTCGAAGGCACTCAACTTTTTGATCCGCGCATGTGAAGGCCTCAAAGACGATGTGACGGCGGTGGCGATCCTAGCTCAGTTTGCCGACCGCGGGCAGTCGCTATCGTCAATTACGCACCACCACATGCTGGAGGTATTTCTCGCTGCCGACAAGTACAATGCTGCGTCGGCTTATCTGCACAAGATGCTCAAAGTGGATGGACTGGTGTCCACGTTTTCGTTCACAGTGCTGATCAAGTACCTGGCCAAGAACAAGCGCCACTCGGACGTGTTGGCGTTGTTTGATCTGTACCTGAAAACTCGTGATACTTCCTGCAAAGGACAGAACCCGCTGCTTCACTACCCGACGGACGCTATCTACGTTTTGACAATGCGCTCGGCTGTGGAGCTGCAGGACCACGAGACTGTGCTTGCCATCTACGGCGACCTGCCCACCACGATGTCCATGGCGGTTCGTACGGAATTGCTCGTGTTGGTCATCACGTCGTGCGAGTGCGAGGGAGACTGGCGTGCCGCAGTCACAATGTATGACGAGATGACTGGGAAACTGGACGAAGACACGAATGTGGAGCTGTACAAGCATATTGTGAAGATTGTCGCCAGTGCTGGCGAGTTTGACCGCGCTCTTGACGTGGGCGGAGGGCAATGGTACCGTCAGAACCGGCCTGACAAGGGCTGGGGGCTCTCATAGTATGCAAGTTTTGCATCCAGTGGCAACCAAGTCCAACCCGTAGAGATTTGATAGATGAATGCGAGCACGATCGCTAGTCTGTGAAGAAGTTATCTTTTGGCTTAATTCTCATCTACTGGTCCGAGTATGAACGTGGTGGCGCGTAGCAATGCTGAAGAAATCGTTTACTAAAACTAACTTTATTGGGGTCTTCTGTTCATACTCGTGGATACTGAAACTATTCCATCCACTTGATCGAGCCCACCAACAAGTTTCGCGAGGGCAGCGGTCCTGGTGAAGGCACAAGCAGCACCAACTTCTGTTCTGCCACCCGAACCTCCTTACTGCACGCACGAAGCAGAAAGGAAACACACAATATTAACGATACACTCAAACTGACACACTTCCAAGTTCGCACACGTACATGAAAACAAAGCCTGCAGCGGGAGCACTGAGCAGCCACGAGAGGTCTGTTGACGACAAAGAGGACGTGTCCTGGCCGTGTGGCGGGTGCGCCACTGCTGCCAACGAGTGTCCGAGGTCGGCCGTCTTCTCGACGGGCACCACACGCAGACGGTCGGTCTGCGTCTCCACCTGGCCCACCGGAAGCATCACATCGGACACCTTCATGTCTGCAATGAAGTACAGCAAAACAAAGCACACAACGTAATTGATGAGACTCCCAAGCACGAAATACACCCCACCCCACCCTTCACTGCACTCACCTTTAATCGCGTAGAAGGACACGTCGTCGAATGAGAACTCGTTGATGCAGGGCGACAGCGTAGGGATCGCCACACTGAGCGAGTGGGCGCCGTAGAAGTACTCGCGGATGCAGCTGATGCGTGCGGCCGAGCGCAGTTTGTTGTTCAGCGGGACAACGCCGCCCGACCTGGCCAGCTTGACGATGGACCTGTCCACTCCGTTGGCGTTGGCGCCCGTGAGCGCGCTCTGCAGGCGGCTGTAGAGTCTGTCCTGGCCGATGACGAGCACCACGTCCACGTCGAAGTCCCTGATCGCCTGCACCAGCAGGTCGAAGCCCGTGCCGTCCACCCAGCCGCACGTGTTGACGACGCAGCCGGCCGCGTTCACCTCCTCGTCGTTGGCCAGCCGCCTCTTGACGGCCGCGGCCAGCTGCTGCTGCTGGTACCGGAAGAGCTCGACGTTCTCCGAGCAGGCCGCGTGGCCGTAGAAATAGGCCAGCGGGTTGGTCAGCACGAAGTCCTCCTCGATGCTGAGCGCGTTCATGTCCAGCGGCGAGGCGGCCAGCGTCCCCGGCACGCTGAGGCAGCCGTGGCCCGCGTCCAGCTCCACGAGCGTGGGCTTCTCGCCCAGCCGCAGCGCGTAGTTGACGAGGATCTGCGCGAGCGTCGACTTGCCGCTGTCCGCGGGCCCGCACACGAGCACGCGCGGGCCGGCGGCGCGCTTGGCCCTGGCCAGCTCCCGGCGGCGCTGCAGCTGCGCGTGGATGTTGAGGTAGCTGTCCATGGGCGTCTCCTCCGACGTGTAGGCCACCTCGGGCGCGCCGCGCACCTCGAGCGTGCAGCCGTACCACGTGAAGATGGCCAGCTTGCGGTCGCGGAACACGTAGGCGCGGTCGATGGCCAGCTCCACGCCGAACAGCTCGGCCGACCCGCTCTTCAGACGCACGCCCACCTCCGTCTGCGGCGGCACCTCCACGCGGTACTCGGCCTCGCGCGCCAGCACCACCTCCGTCGTCGTCTCGGCCATGGTCGACAAGTGAGTGACTGACGGTTCGTACCGGATACCGGTATGCTGCGGCGGAGGTATCGTGTACACCACACCAATTTACTGGCGGTTGTACCGGTATGCTTGGCGGTTGTCTCGTGCGTGTGCACCACACCAAGTAGAGCTGAAGATGAAACATGGCTACATTCGAGCCGACGAAACATGGCTACATTTTGCAATTATGCAGCGACGCACGGCCATCAAGCGGCAGCCATGGACTAAGGACGCGACTGCGCGGCGTCAGGAGACGCTGGCGCTGCAGCGGCAGGCCAGGAGGGACCTCACGGCGCACGCGCGGCAGCTGGCGCAGCAGCAGGAGCCGTCGTCGCCCTCGCCCATGGACGTGACTTTGCAGCCCAAGCGCAAGACCCGCGAGGACCGCGTCAAGCAGCGCCGCGAGCACTTCGCCAAGCAGCTGATGACGCCCGAGTGGCTCATCGACGTGCCCAGAGACCTCAACGGCAGCGGCAGCGCGCTAGGCGAGGGCTGGTACGTGCTGCCCAGGCCCGAGGGCAAGCGCTGCCTCGTGGTGGCCAACGGGTGGGTGCATGGAGTCGTAGATGGATACACTGCTGCTGCTGCTCTGACGGCTGCTGTTTATGACTGTATAGAGGTTCCACCATTGCCAGAATTCCGTCTGGGGGGATCCTGAAGAAGTTCCCGTCGGCGCTGCCCTGCGGCTCGCACAAGACCAACAAGTCGAGCGACGGCTACTGCATCTTGGACTGCGTCTTCCAGGAGCAGGACGCGACCTTCTACGTGCTGGACGTCATGTGCTGGAAGGGATATCTGCTCTACAACTGCACGACGGAGTTCCGACTCTACTGGATGCGGGACAAGCTCTCGGAAGGAGCGACGGCAACGGTCACACCAGCGAACCCCTTCCGCTTCTTGGTAGGGGCAGAAACCGAGTGCTAATGTGTAGTGAATCTTTATACTAATTGTGTTGCCTCTGGATGCAATGCAGCCTATTCCGTGCTATGAGAGCGACCCGGCAGGGATCATGGCGGCGTACTCGACGACGTATCCGTTTCTCAAGTACGTCAAGTGTTCTAATGGTACATTTTCAACATAATCTCACCGGCTGACTGTATTTTGTACTGTTTTCTTTATGCAGAGACGGACTGTTGTTTTACATGAAGGCTGGCCACTATGAGATGGGGTTGTCACCGCTGGCGCTGGTCTGGAAGGATGCCAACACAAGCCGATTTTACGTCTACTCGGCGAAGCCGTCCATTGTGTTACGTCTCGAAGGCGACAATGAATTCGCTACATTGGAGGGCATTGTCCTTTACACGGCCGACCAGGATTTTATTCAGCAGCACGAGGTTCGAGGCAGTGTATAGAAGCGATGTTTGGTGTATTCAGCCTACTGACTTCGTATTTGTATTTTTTTAGCTTACCGAAGGAGATCTTGCAAGTTTTGCTTTCGAGCAACACGAAGTGGACGAGAATCAGACTCCGCATCTAACTGGCATGACCTTTGTGAAGCGCTGCTCGCCGCAGCGAGCCCTTCCGGATAGCTGGACGAAGATTTTGTTCCAGTATAACGCGAGGTCGGGTGGCGTACCGATTGAGCGGATTTTGGAGGTAAGCATTTTCGCCACGTTAATCGGCATTTGTACGAGTTGCTTACCTTTTTGTTGTTTATGGATGTTGATAGGCAGCCCAGGTCGCCACCGCGGAGGTAGAGATGGAAGAATAACGTCAGCTCAATGGCTTCACGAACAGAACAGTATTTATTCTTCGACATTGCTAAAGGACGAGGACTAGTAGGAATAGTCCTTTGACCGTGGTTGACCATGGCCTTGCACGAGCATATTCCCGCGGAAGAATGGCAGCGACTGATTTTGCTGATTCTGTGGTTGTTGCTGGTTACTTTTGGTGGACTTGCGCTTTGTAGGGGACTCGGGGTCTTGTTTTCTGCAGGCCTCCTTCAGGTCAGTGAGACTGCTAACAGAACGTGTTTTGGGCATGATGTCAGGCAGACGACTGCGCTCGCCCGTATTCTTGGTACGGCTGTGCGGTCTAACCTTGTCTGGCAACGGTGCGCATTTCCCCGTACCAACAGACGATTCACGGCGTTCTTCATCAATATCAAGATGGCGTTGTTGCTGCTGCATTGCGATGATGGCGTCTGCTGTAGGTATTCGAGGGCGCTTTTGGCTACTTGGTGTTCTCAAAGGCAATCCCATGAGAAGTTTGAACTTTCGCGAGTCTCGTGCAAGATATGGATCTTGATCAATCTCGTCCAGTACAAGCGCTTCTTGCAGAGGAATTGTGTACCCTACCGCTGGTTTCACTGGAGTTCGTCGCTGTTGCTCCTGCTCCAGTCTCCACTGAATTCGAGGAAGGAAGGACTCGGATGCCTCTGCTGAATCGTTGTAAAATGGATGGAACGGGGTGTAGATCTCCGACAAAAAAGCACGTCTCACAGCTCGCTGGTGCTCCAACGCCTTCAACTCTTTGCCGACGAGTGAGGATCGTTTATCTTCCGCAGACGTACAGGCCTGTTCGTGCAGTAGCAGACGCATCCTCGCCACAGCAGCTTCACGTAGCTCCTTCCTAACCTGGAAAGCTAGCTGGTCTTCCAGCTGCATCCCGATTTGATCTCGCAAAAGTTGATCACGGTTCCAGCACGAAAGCTCGTCTTCCCGCTGCATGAGGTTTTGCTCCATCATCTCGTGTGACACTTCAAGTTCGGCTTTGCGTTGAGCCTCGAGTTCAGCTTGGTGCACGAGGACCTTCTTGAGTTCTGCTTGTCGGACCCGGCGGAACTGGAATGCTTTCTCTTCTCGCTCCTTCTCGATTCGAGCTCGTTCAGCCTGCCGTTCCAGCTCCAGAAGTCTTTCAGCTTCTTGTTCGTCCAGAAGCCGCTGGCGCTCGCGTTCACGCTCCAACTGTTCTTCTTCTTCGTGCTCCTCGTCCCCGTTGTCAACACCGCTACCAGCTCGCCAGCCAGAGGAAGCCACTTTTCGATAATGCATTGGAAGGTTGCCAAAGAAGTATGACCGTGAGAAATCTGTCCGCTTGGGCATGACCAAGGATGGTTCCTCGACTTCTTCATCGCTCTCGACGAAGCTGTTGTTGTACTCACGCGACAAGGCATCTTCCCGCGCCATATAGATGAGCTCGAGTGTGATCTTCGCTTTTTCGCCTTCCCGTCTCCGAAGTTCCTCCTCTTCTTGCTCCCGTTGGTCGTCAATGGAGGCGAGTTTGGGTTGTTCAACTTCTGCAACATCTTCAGGTTCCACCGGTTCCTCCTCTTTTTCACCAGTCTCAACGAACTCTTCGGACTCGACTTCCTCGACAATTTCTCGCTCGACAAACTTGAAAGAGGTCACAAGTGGAAGCGGTAAAGTTTCGACGACAAGAGGAGCTGGGAGTTTTCCATACCGAGCGACACTGGCAATTCGGCTCTTGCGTTTCAGATAGAAGAGCTTCTTCTTGAGGAACGTGTGTCGTGCCTTGTCCGAGCGGAAGTACGACTCGAAAAAGTCTTTGATGACCTGGTTCCTATCGATTGTTTCGCCGTCGAGGTGTTGCTCTTTGGACAACAATTCGAGAATGGCTTTGCTGGTGGAGGCTTCATGAACTTCACGCTTGAGGAAATCTCTGCGGTGAACGTTGCGCGTGGCCCGCCACCATGGAATGAACTTACCGGCTAATTGCAACATGTCGAAATCCTCCATGCACGATCCAGACACGTCAGGCAGCTCGATATCGTTCCTCATCGCTGCGATCTGAACGGCAGGGTCCATCAATGCCAACGTGATTTCTTTCTGGCGGTTCTCCGGACTCGTGTTCTCCCACGACGTCGGGCTGTCTTTATCGCTCAGCGAGCGTTTGACGAAGTGCTCGAAAACGTAGACACGCTGTGGTGGTTCACTTTCCTCTTCGCAAGGCCCTGCTCTCTCTTCTTCCTCTTGAACTTCGAGCTCCGACTGAGCAACCATGCGTAGTCGCAGCTCCAGATACTCCGTTCGAGCTTTCAACCGTTCTCGTTGCAATACTTCGGGCGGAATGGTCTGATGGCGTGTTGTGAGACCCAAGCAGTACCAGGATACAAACTCTTGCCACGCAGTCGAAGTGGCGAGACCGATTTGCTGTGTCGGTGGTGGTGATAATCCCACATCTGCAAGCTTCTGGTGCACGATGGGGTCTACCGCAGCGAAGAGTAATTCCTCCACGAGGAAGCGTTCTCGTATTCGCTGGCGGTGACGATGCGTTGCTGCGAACCACCTCGTAAACGAGCGAATTCCCAACTGAACTGAAATCTCGACACTCTCGAAGTCGTCCACGGGAGGCACAACGACTTCGTCTCTTTCAGCATCTTCCTGAATACACTTCGACTTGCTCGCTGCCATCAACTCGACTCTACGATCACGCTCTGACATTCGATCCCATGGCAGGAAAGGAATTTCAAACGAAGTTTCGGGAATCTTGTGGTTGCTCTCATCAATGGACTGCCGTGATTTTCGTGATCTGGATCGCCGACTTCCTGGACGATAATCCAGCAACAAAATCAATTCATCTTCATCTTCTACCAGGGAAACCACTGACACCTTTTCTTGCAGACTGAAGTCGAGAGTAATGGCACTGACCGATCGGACAAAATGTTTCGTCAGATCAGCTGTGTCAGTTGACACTAGTTCACCCTCTTCTTCGGATGACGAAGATGAGGATGAATAAGCACTTCCTGCAGTGATAACAGCGCAGCGAGCCTGAGATGGCAGCGAGTCCAGCGGATTGACAGCTTTTCGGTAAACGTGGGGCTTCGTTTGCTGGAAACTGCTTGGGAGTGAGTTTTGTCCCGGTAGAAAACCTGAGTTGGCATCTCGAACATTATTTTTCTTTGGTGATTTCTTCGTACTGCGCTTTTTTCGTTGAGGTGATCGCGAAGACTGGCTCAAATGGTTTCGACGGAGTACAGGAGAGCGAGGTTTGGCTTTAGATGGCGGTCGATCCAAAATACGCGTCGGAGACGCGCTTAGAATATTTCGAAGATTATTTTCCTCGCGAGTTACTTCTTTCGTGTCGACAGTTTTGTCGATAGCTGCTTTGTCCACAGGTTGGGGCTGGACGAGTTTCACTTCCTCAACCACCGGCTTAACGGGCGAAGCTTCTGCAGAAGTCTTGCGCACGACTTTCACTTTTTGCTCGACAGCAGGCAACGTAATGTTTATCCGAACCGACGGAACCCCGAAGCTACTTTGATCGTATGGTATTGGGGCAGATACGCGAGACCTTAAACCGGACGCCGCACTCACACGACGTCCTTCTTCTCGCTTGGTTTGGCCATCTCCATCTTCCAGTTTTCTCAGATCACGTTGAGCAGAGAGTTCTCGTCCCCGCTGAAGACGTTCTCTCACTGCCTCTTTGTCACCAGAGCCGAGGTGATCAACTCGATCAATACAGCGATCAATGTATGCAAACAGGTCCAGGCAGCTATACGGTCAAGCACAATGAACATCAGATCAGCCACACTATATCACCTGCCTGTATCGAGCTAATGCCATGCACCTACCCGTTCGCTGGGGAAATATAGATGCCTTTGATGCACTCATGAACTTTAATTCGTCGGTGTGGAAAGAAGAAGTCGAGAGAGAAACACCAGACTAGGATAATTGCGTCTTCATCGTATGAAAACACCCACGAGAAGTGGTCAGCGACTGGCTGTGAATTAGCAGTGACTAGCTCCCCGGATCCCGATTCACACAAAAGGCAGCGCACTGGAGCTAAGTGCAAGTCAATGGTGTGTAGCGCACGCTTCACGACTGAAATGCGTCCTGCAACTTGTGCTTGGCGTCGTAAACCCTTCGAGGAAGAATTTTCTGACGAGGACGGCAGTCTCCAGCATTCGACGCTACCGCCATCAAACCCACAGAACAGGAACTCGGGAGATTCAAATGTTGCTATTGAGACGTCGGGGGAGTAGGTGCGAAAGCAAACCACCAGTTCCCACTCAAAATCTGGACCAGCTTCTTGGCCTGGTGACTGGGTTCTTCTGACCAGCCAGCGCTTCACTTCACCACCTCGGCTAACAGACAGAAGTGAATGTCCGGTTTCTATTGAGGTTGGTTTTCTGTTGTCAAGATCAAGGAGTGCAGACACACTGGGGACATGCAAGTATAGATTAGCTAAATGCACCACATTCTCTTCAAACTCGAAAAATCGTACCCGTCGTTCGCATGAGCTTGTTTCCGCGTTATCATCCCGTGACAGGCAGCGTCGCTGTTGATTAAAGGGAAAACGTTGATAGCTCCCGTCGAGTCCCCAACTGCAATGCAGTCTACGCGATTAAATGATAAACTTATCATCGTAGTAGCTGTTGCTGCAACCGATTCAAAAGGCTGTGCAATCGTGAACACACGATTGTCAGACAAGTTGTGCTTCTTCACCAACCCGTGAGGCCATAGTGCGATAATGGCATCAGCTGCCACAACATAACCAACAATCGGTAGGGACTTTTCTGCCTCCTCCTCGGCGATATTAGGATCCGGCACACTTGGTAGTGCTGCGAAACGAAATTTTGCATCTCTTTCCTCAAACATGACGACTTGCGCGGAGGGTAGCGGCTCGTAAATGGAAATGATGCCGTCATCTAGCCTCTTGAGATATTCACCGTTGAACGCATCGCAGAGAAGTCGCCCCTGGGCATCCGAGAAAAAGAGCTCCACGATGCAAAACCCCGTCGACCAAACAGCGAAGGCAAAGTTCCGATCTTCAGCGAACGTATCTACATGAAGAGCGTTGTAGCGTTCCGACGGAGGGTTATAAGGCAGTGTCACGGCCGATGGACTGCGACGAACCTGAGGTGTTGTAGCTCTGCCACTCCGTGTTGAATCAGTGATCTCCGTCGTGGTAAATCTCGCGTAGGTATCAACCATAACGACCCCGTTCCCAGTTCCGTGGTAATTTTCGATAAATGCTGCGAGCTCTTGATCGTGCTCATATTCACCCACTTTGCGGAACTGAGGGGTGCCCTTCTTCACGGCAAACGAATATTTGCAGATTTTCCTGTACAAAACGTCAACGATGTTAGTACAGTACCAAGGAAAAAAATATCAGCAGACGCTTCTTGCTACCTCATGTTCATCCTGAACACTAAGAAAACGCTGTTATCTTTGTTGCCACAGTCCATGCTGAAAATGGTTCGGCGTTCTTCACGCAGACAGCAAGGCAGTCGACTACACGATGCGGCGTCGAAAACGTAAACTTTCGTGCTCGTCGCCGCGAAGATCTTTTGGCCGTCGAAACTCATGTGAAGGTGGCGGTAGTACGGCTTCTTCGTCTGCTCGAGGATTTCACATTTATAACAAGAGAAAACATCGTAAACCATAGTTTTCCACCACGTTGCAGTAAACAAGTAGCGCACCGAGTTCGCAGCTGTGTGAACACGTAGGACCCCCTTGAACCCCCCATTGTTCTGTGCATTGGAAATCACACGCAACGCCCACACTTTGATGCCCCCGTCGGTGTCCGCTGTGATGAGCTCTCGTCGGTGTGGATTCGCCAGTGCCGTGTAAAACTGACCCTCTGTCTCCAACAGCGTGTGTGACGTCAGCGATGTCTTGAGGTCTGAGCTGCAATGTGCCAATGAAACGCAGAAGCTCCCGTGAGTGAGCACCAACACCATAGAGCACAGACAGACATGAGTCTAGTTAGTGTCTTGCCTGACAATGCGGTGGTCGATTTTCCCGCTTGCGTGGGAGACGACGACGGAGTAGGCGTCCAGCTACTGGCTCAGCAGAGTCAGTAAGTAAGTACTTTGATTGAGCAAAGGATCAAGCCTGCAGTAGCTACTTACCCAAGGAAGGTGCACGACGAACTGGAAGTAAACATTCTCCTCAGCTGCAAGAGTTGCAAGCAGGTCTCCGCCTGCTGTCAGCATCTTGCCATACAGATAGAGAGCAGTTGGCGTGGCGACTAGCAGCTCTTGTCGCGAGCGGTTGTAGACGGACGACACCGCGTTGCGTAGCGGGATTCTCTCTCCACGCAGTGCCAGCGTCACATCTTCAGTAACTCGCGCTTCCTGCAGCATGGCTCGATCAACACCGAGAAACTCCGACCAAGCGACTCCTTCCGTTTCATGTCATGTTGAAGTGACCACATGGCTACACACAATACTCACCCAAAATAAGAATATCACAATACCTAATTTAGTATTTTGGGTCGTGTTGCCCTCCAGTGATTAGCGTCCGTCGCAGTTGACCAAGAAGCACAAGTGAACCAAAATGGGTCGCACGGGCGCGAAGGTGAAGAAGGGCGGGCTGGGCAACGCCCTGCTGCGCACGCAGAAGAAGACGTCGGCCATCAACACGAAGGACGTGGCGTCCAGCGCCGGCAAACACGTGTCCGAGCGCGACGGCGGCGACGCGTCGGTGGCGCTGGCCTCGTACCTGGAAGGCTCGTCCCTGGTGCGCACACTCACATGTCCAGCCAGCGCTCAATAGACCTCGCTTCTAACTGCTGCAATTGCAATTGAAATTGTATTTGCAATTAATTGTATGTATTGTATTGCAGGATGATTTCCTGGCCAGCGCCGTGCTGGCCAACCGCGAGTTCACGGCCGTGAAGGAGAGCATCATGCTCATGGAGGAGGCGGACGCGGGCCCGCAGCTCATCGAGTGCGTGCAGGACGTCGGTCGTCAATGGAGGACAGTTTTCTCATGTTTTGTGTGTGAATTTGTGGCTTGTGTGGCTGCCTGCAGACGGGAGAAGCACCTGATGCCGGAGATGACGTTCGCCGAGATGAAGGTGCCGCGTCGACCCCAGTGGACCGCGTCCACGACGGCCGAGGAGCTCAACCGACTGGAGAAGGAGAGCTTCCTCGAGTGGCGTCGCGACATTGCCGTGTGAGTGGGAGATACGCTCAGTGCAGTGGTGAGAGGATGCAACGCTGACTGGTTGTGGTGGATGCAGATTGGAGGCGTCGTCGGACCATTTGGAGGTGACTCCGTTCGAGAAGAACTTGGAGGTGTGGCGGCAGCTGTGGCACGTCCGCGAGCGAAGTGACATCATGGTGCAGATTGTGGACGCTCGCAACCCGCTGTTCTACCGGTACGAGCTTGAAGGTTTTTATTTTATTGGCTTTGGACTGACGTAGATTTTTTATATTTTGCAGCTCGACGGATCTGGACGCGTATGCTAAAGAGGGTGAGACGCGTCGCCGCACACTGCTGGTCGTGAACAAGTCCGACTTCCTCAGCGAGGGGCAGCGGTGAGTTGGGTGTGGATATCGTGACTTGCGTTAGAACATCGTCTCACAGTATTTTGTGCACGCAGAACGGCGTGGGGAGAGCACTTCAAGGCTCAGAACATTGATTACGTGTTCTTCTCAGCCAAGGAGGCCCAGGATGAAATCGATGAGGAAGCGAAGAAGTTGCGTCAAGAGGCAAGAGATGCCGAGAACCACGAAGAGTACGATGAGGAAAAGCCCGCAGATGCACCGCCGCAGATTGTGGACGACGCTGTTCTCACAGAGGAGGAGTGCAGTCCGTACCCTGTGCTTTCTCGAATCGAACTGCTTGAGTATGTGACCAAGATCGCTGCGGAGGTACTGCAAGAGGTGGGCGTGCGAGTGAAGGATAAGGGCTTGATCAAGTTTGGTATGGTCGGCTTCCCCAACGTCGGAAAGAGTTCCGTGATTAACGCGCTGCTGGGTGCGTCGACGTACTCGCACAAGACCCAGCGTGTGGCTGTCGGTGCTACTCCCGGAAAGACCAAGCACTTCCAGGTATGCGTTGCTATGAGGTTGACTGCCGTGGTAGCAGAACTAATCTCTTCTGTCGCAAACCGATTGTGTAGACCATGGTTCTGTCCGACAAGATCATGCTGTGTGACTGCCCCGGTCTCGTGTTCCCGAGTTTCGTGAACTCTAAGGCCGAGATGTACTGCTGCGGTGTGCTCCCGCTTTCCCAGCTGCGTGACCACATTTGTACGTTTACTTCCGCTTGCACAGTCTGCTTGTATTCGTTGTTTAACCACAGTTCAATCCTTAATCCCACGCAGCGCCCTGCCAACTCCTATGCCACCGTATCCCGAAGCGAGTGTTCGAGCGTACTTACGGAATTAAGATCCCAACGTCGAAGACGGCCAAGGAAACGGACCCCGTTGGAATCTACGCGCTCCTGGAGGTACGTTGATGGATATGCGGGTAGGAGCGTATGTGGCTTTGTCGTTGACGTCTCTCTTTTTGCTACAGTCTTACGCTCGCAACCGTGGCTACACGACGACCGGTAAGGGTGGTCCCGACACCTCGCGCGGAGCACGGGATATCCTGCGTCACTACGTGAATGGCCGGCTGCTGTATTGCCACCCACCGCCGAACGTCTCGGACCCCGCCATCTTTGACATTCACGCCCTGGCGAAGACTCAGTTCCCCGACGTGGAGGAACCTATCGTCCCAGAAAGCACCGAAGTCGACGACGAGACTAGCTCGGCTACTGACGCGAACGCTGAGGAGGTCCTGGAGTTCGACACCACCGTCGAGGACAAGCAACTGGTAAGCAAGCGGCTGAAGAAGCACGGCCGTAAGGGCCGCAAGGGACGTGACAAGAACCCGTACGAAGACTCGGACCTGCCTGGTGGGTTTTCCGGCGTTCACATCAACTCAGGTGGCAAGAAGAAGAACCGTAGACCGTAAGTGGCTGTGTATGCACGCCCGGATAGATAACTTCACGCAACCTTCGTTAGCTATAACCCAAACATGTTGATTTGTCTCCAACGAACTGATCCAAGAACCGATCCATTCATTAAATTTTCGGACAGATACTTGATCTTCATACAACCATCGTCAGCTACAGCCATAGCAAGTTGATTCGTCTTAGCAAACTCATCAAAGAACCATTCATTCGTCCATTGTTTTTTGTGATTTTCTTAGCTACTTCTTCGTTGTTGCATGTACACAGGGTCAACGGATTGAAATGGTCGAGAAGCGAAGCCACACACTATGAAAAGGAAACACTGCCTCGCCGCTCGACCACCGCTTGCAGACGAGAAGGCAGGATTTCGTGCTGAATCACCTGCCTTCGCGTCTACGTCCGCTAAATCTCCTTGTTGGGATTGCTTCAGTTCCAATCTCTCCTTGTCTAAGTGCCTGAGGGCAAAGGAGCTCGTCAGCGTCATCAACGACGGTCTTAGTTGCCCTTGTGGTCTTCATCCATAGTATCCGCGTTGTACGTGAAGCCAGGGAATTGCGCCTTGTTGCGCTGCGTCTCGCTCATCGTCGTGGTCACAACCGAATCCACCGGCTTCTCGGCAGTGAACTCAACGTCGAAGTTGCTCGTGTCCATGGAGCCCAACCGGTTCGGCGGCTTGAACTCGGGCTGCACCTCCTTGCGCAGCACGGCTTCCCAGTCAATGCCCTTGAAGAACGGGTGCGCCTTGATCTCCTCGGCATCGGTGGGGCCGCTTCCAAGACGGTCCGAAACCTTACGCGTGAGGAGACCGGTCAGCAGGTCCTTGGCCTCGGCAGACATGAAGGACGGGAAGCGCAGCGGCGCGTTCAGAATCTTGTCGTACATGCGCTGCATGTTCTGGTCGTAGAAGGGCGGGAGGCCCGTGAGCATCTCGTAGATAAGCGTGCCCAGACTCCACCAGTCCACGCCCTTGCCGTGACCCTTGTTCTCCAGAATTTCGGGAGCCAGGTACTCGGGCGTGCCGCAGAACGTCTTAGTTCCGCCAACGGCACCAGCGCCGGTGACGGCCTCCTTGGAGAGCCCGAAGTCGGTCAGCCGGATGTGGCCCTCCAGATCCAGCAGGATGTTCTCGGGCTTCAAGTCACGGTAGATGATGTCGTGCTTGTGCAGCTCCTGGAGGGCGAGGATGATCTCGGCGGCAAACAGACGCGCCTTCTGCTGCGAGAAGCGGCGGTCCTTCTTGAGCCAGAAGAAGAGCTCGCCGCCGCCGCAGTAGTCCATGACGAGGTAGAGCTTGTCGGGCGTCTGGAAGGCGTACGTGAGGCTCGTGAGGTACGGGTGCTTGATGCTCTGCAGGATGCTGCGCTCCGTCTTGGTGTGCAGCAGCTGGTTGCGCTTCACCAGCGCGGCCTTGCGCAGCGTCTTCATGGCGTAGATCATCTTGGTGTCCTTCTTGCGCACCATCATGACCTTGCCGAAGCTGCCCTTGCCCAGCACCTTGAGCAGGTCAAAGTCCTCCACGATCACCTTGGTCTGCGGACGGGCGGGGCCGTCCATGTCTTCAATGGCCACCTGCTCCACTGGGCCCGAGTCGTCGTCCTCCAGGTCGGCTGCAGTGACAATGCAACGACAACGGTCAGCTCTCTCTCTCTCTACAGCCTAAAGCTACAGTAGCTGCTCTGTCTAGTACGTACACTCGTCCTCATTCTGCTGCTGCGACGACGGGGCCTGCGCCTGGCTGGGGGCCGGCGGGGGGCCGTCCGAAGGGTACGAGGGTGCAGCGGGCGCGCTCTTGCCGGCGTCGCGGCCGCCGTTGGCGTAGTTGGCGAACTTGAAGCCGCGCGAGTCGCTCTTGATGGGCGGGCGCATGCTCTTGGCGCCCTTCGATCCCTTGTTGCCCATGCTGATCTACTAGAGGAGGAGGAAGGGGGGGGGGGGGGGTATCGGAGATGACCTGTGCCGATGGACGAGTGATGCGCGAATGAGCACTTCACACAATGGACAACGGGGCTACTGTATAGGGAGCAGGGGACACGTATGAACGTATCGCCAGGCTAGATGCTGCTGGACGTACCTCTCGACCTTTCCTTTACGCGCGGCAATTGTGGACTGCTACGAAGGCTCTTTCCTTTTCCACCCCGCGGCAAGACGACACGGCTCGCAATCTGACGCTTGCCTCGCTTTCTTATACGCGCAACCTGCACGACCGACCGGCCGAATGCAAAACTATTTGTATAAATTCCCGACCGACCGACCACGAAGAGACAGGCAGGACGCGGCGGAAGCTACCTTCGCGCAACCGAAGCAGCCGGTTTCGTCGTGCGCTCGGAGAGCAGAAACGGGCCTGGTGTCGCTGCACTAAGTGCGCAACGATGAAGAGGCTTGCAAATTGTATGTAGCATACAGACACAAGACGTTAGACCGGCTGCCGCACTTAGTCGAGACGATCCCAGCGAGCCTCTGGCAGAGCGGCAGTCATTACTGTACAGTACTCACTGGAGCAGCAAAGTGTCCCCCGCGCCTGCATTCCTTGCTGCAAACTTCGCAGCGAGGACAGCAGTGCGGACAGAACGAGGAGTGCATAGCACCGGGGCTGATGAGGAAAACATGAGGGCGGCCAGCCCCGCCAGCTCGGGCTCGAACCTTGGACGCACTGCAGATCCTGCCACTGCCCACTTGGCAAGTGACTTGCGCAGATTTTTGCGTCTCTCAGTGGATCTCCGACCCGTGAGGGAGACTGAGTTGACCACCGCAACGTCTCGTGATGGTGATCTGGGGGACCACCGGGGCCTTCGGCCCCCCCCCCCCCCCCCATCCCAGCACTGCTGGGCTGCTGGGCTGCAGCAAGCCAACGAGCGCAGCGGTAGCTACAGCAAATGCGCAGTTGGGCGTGGTTTTTTTAATAGAGCTGGGGTCTCGAGTCCCAATCAGGGATTGATAGTAATGGGATTTTCTTCCTAAACTACTATAGTAGAATGGATGAGCCTAGATCAATTCTACTATTCTAATATTAGCCAAGTCGAGCGAACCAGAATACTATATTAATAGTACTATAGTAATCTAGATTACTATTGTAGCCATGTCGACCACCGGATGTCCTCCATGTCGACCACCGGATGTCCTCCATGTCGACCACCGGATGTCCTCCATGTCGACCACCGGATATCCTCGATGACGATCATCACGCGCTGTTGCTCTCTAGCTCCATGTGACGGATCTCCTTCTTGTTGTGCTTCAACATCACCTGCATCTCAGCGCGCAGGTTATCCGTCCTCGTACGAAGGCTGTTCATCACGACCCCCCCCCCGTCGAGAAAACACGCTCTTGAGAAGCGTTTGACGGAGCTCTCCTCAACCAGACCCGCGCAAGGGCGGCGATGGAACGAAATCGCCCACTGGCGGACTCACGGAACCAGCACAGGATGTTTACATGTTCGCAGACAGCTTCCACGCGCCAGCAGACAACTCCATTGCGCCGAACCAGCATGAGAGGCGTAAAGTCGTCCATGGACTTGTTCTCGTCTGCCGAGTAACGGCACGCCACCGACACCCAGTCCACCGTGTACTCCAGCCACTCGTCCACCACTTTGTCCGCTTGAGCATGCTGGATCGTCTTCGAAGTGGTGGTGGGCTTGGCTACCGCGATCGGAGCTCCGCAAATGACCTTGTCGTCGTCCACGGATGGAACAAGATCGAAGTTGGGCGAGCTGACATCGGCAGCTTCTTCGTCACCACCACACGAGCCTGCATTGAGCTTGCAGTAGACTTCACGATGCGCATCATAGAGAAGCTTGATTCCCGCGGCGATGGTCTGTTCAAGCCGCTCGTCGTCTGCATCTCCGCCCCTCTCCTTGGTAGCTTGTTTGCCGTCTGCAGCTACGCCACTCTTGGTCGAGCTTGGTCGAGCGAGCGGGTCGGAAGGAGACTGTTGACTTGTCGAGCTGCTGGAAGATTGCAGAATGAGCCCAAAACAGAACGCTGCGATTTGTAGCCTCCAATCGCTCACTACAGAGAGCTAGTAGACCGGTCCCGTGCGACGAACCGCGTCCGCAGGACGCGTGCGCCTCCGAGCAGCGAATCCGCTTCCTCCATGGAACCGAGCAAGCTCCAACCTGTGTATATCGTCCCCCTGCGTTAGCCAAAATGCTACTAGTAATCAGATAGTACTAATATTAGCCGGAAAAAATCTAATATCTACTATAGTAGAATTAAATCAGCTGGGAAAAATTATAATATTACTATAGTAAAATAATATTATTTTACCGGTAATATTAAAAAAAAATCTACTACGGTACTATCTACTATCAATCCCTGGTCCCAATATTCACACAGCGCTCTGCTCCGGTGCTCAAGGGCGCCACAATCGGCCGGCCGCGGATGGTATTCAGCGCTTTCGTTTAACTTCAGTTTTGACGCCACGTCAGAGGGGGCGCGTCACGCGCTTCAACTTGTCCTCTTCAGCGCATTTCGGTGCGGCGATGCAGCACTGCGATCGGCGGCGGGCCGTCTTAGTCATTCATGGCTTTCATGCTGCCGGTCGCGGCTTCCAGGCCGACAGTGCCTATCATGCAGGAAGCTCCCTGCCCGGAAACGGAAGCAGCAGAAGCAGCAGCACTGTTTGACGGAACTGGTGGCGCCAGGCAGCCTTCATCAACGCCGCCGCCAGACTCAGCCCGCGGCTTCAACTCTCACTGGCGGAGCCCGCCTTCTGCACCGCCGCACAGCCCTGTCATCACTTCCGCCACTGATGACATCACCCGGTGGACCAGCGTGATTGCGCACGTCCAGCGCTGCTCATCCCAGCGCCGACTGACCGCCAAAACACGAGAGGAGGGCATAATGACCTAACGCTATAATATTAGCGTTTCGCTAATGCTGGCAGCACGCGTGATCCCGGAAGCAACCTCTCAGAGGTCCTCTGCTGCCACGAGCTCAGCTCCCAAGACCCGCCGCCGATCCATCGTATCTAGCCGAATCATCACGGTGGCGAGATTCCTTCCCCATCCCCCCGTCGACGTCGCCATTATCACGTGATCTTCGCAATACAAAATCCAAGTCAACTGCAGAGAAGGGTTCCAGCGGGGTAGGTGAGTACAGCTCAAGCTCCCGAACTGCGCCAGTGCGCCCCCGACTGGAGCACGTCCGGTGGCAATAGCGTCTCGCCCGGTACTAAATTGAACCAGGCGGCGCGCTGAAAGCCAAGAAGTCCGAGCGGCGCGCCAACCCCTTCCGTGAGTACGCCGCGTCACCACCACTTCCCTTCCGAGCCGCGAGCCGAGAGCACCAACATGAAGGAGGTCGCTTCCACACCCACAATGGCCGCCGCCGCTGGCGGCCCCCCGGCCGCGGACGACATGGAGCTCATGGGCGCCACCAACCGCGACATGTTCTCGTGGCTGCTCTTCAACTCGGAGAACATGACGGCGCCCGTGGGCGTCGGCGTCCACCCGCCCACGGGCATTGACCACGCGCACGCGCTGGCCACGTCCATGGCGCTGGACGACCCCTTCCGCATGCTGGGCCCGGGCGACGACGCCAGTCTGCTGCACCCGGGGGCGCTCTCGGTGGCGCTGCCGGCCTCAACACCCGCCACGACGACGGCTCCGGCCACGATGGCAGCGCCCACCAAGGCCGCACCCACTCAACGCGGCAAGAAGCGGTCAGCCGCTCAGGCGGCCGTGGACGTGGCCAGAGACCTGCACGGCAAGCCGCTGACCAACACGGAGGGGCTGCTGCGCCACCTCGAGAGCGCCAACAACGCGCTGGTGCAGAAGCGCCAGGCGGTGCACAGCGGGCCGGGGGCTCCCGTTCCTGCAGTCAAGTCGCCCAAGACGGAGAAGGCGCCAGCCTCCAGCAGCGGCAGCGACAACAACAACGGAGACATGAGCAGCATGCAGCGCAAGCTCAAGCTGGAGCGCAACCGCGAGTCGGCGCGCGAGTGCAGACGGCGCAAGCGCGAGCACATTCTGGGCGTCGAGGAGCGCTGCCGCCAGCTGGAGCGCGAGAACATGGAGCTGCGTGGCCAACTGAAGGCGGGCAAAGAGGCGATTCGCCAAGAGGAGAAGGAGAAGAACCGCGTGTGCGAGGAGCTGGAGAAGATGATCCAGAGCGGCGCCTCGGAGAAGGAGCTTGCTGAGAAGATCGACAACTTCAAGGAGCAGTACTCGGACTACGGCCACGGCCGCCGCTCGGCGCTGAGCTACCACCTGCACCAGATCGAGCGACTGCTCCTGCCCACGCAGGTGACGAAGATGTGCATTTGGGCGCTGCGTCAGGACGACAGCTTCTGGCAAGACGAGGAGGACGAGACGAGTCTGCCGGTCATTTTGGCCAAGGAGCTCGGGCTCACCGAGGACCAGAAGAAGAAGATCCAACAGCAGAGAGGGTCCATCTCGTTGATCTGCGAGAACCTCAAGAGCGCGCTGGGACTGCTGGCGGAGCTCAAGACTGAGGTGACGAACAAAAACTCCACCTTAGACATGGAGATGGAGAAGCTGCAGAATATTCTGACCCCCACCCAACGCGCCAAGGTGAGTTGTTTGGTTGGGATTGTGAGTTGTTTTCGCTTTGGTAGGATGGATACTTACGCTTCTTGTGCTGTAGTTTATTGTGTGGGTGACCAACAACCAGGCGTGCATGCACCTGCTGAACAAACTGTGGCGGAGTGTGCTATGAGCACGCGGAGAGAGGATCGTCTTTGCTGCGGCGGGTCACGCCAGCTGCAGATTGTTGGAAGTTGCATATATTCGTGAGAGGGGTGGGGTGGGGTGCACGCCATCCCTGCTTATTGACAAGAGCTAGGGTGGATACCCTGGTGTGACGGGTCACGTCTTGGACTAGAAGAGCGCATGCAGAAGCTGGAGGACAAGATACGCGGAAGCACCGACGAAGCTGAAGGGAGAGCAAGGCACTCGAGCTCTTGTGTGGTTTATGGATAGAAGGAAATTGGCTGTCATGGGGCTTGTTTTTCTTTCGCGCTCTCAGAGGCGTTTGGGCAAGCCCCACGCCGGTGCTTAGGGTCGTTCTTTGCTTGCAAAGCTGAGGTGTCAGATTCTTCGGTGTAAAGTAAGGTTTACTTTTGCAACTTGTTGATTTTAGCTTTTCCCTGGTTTGGACCTGAAATGAATTGTGATACGATTGATATGGCCTGGTGAAATCAGTGCTCGTTACCCCGAGTAGGAAGGCGCGACCAACTATCGGGGTACATTCCAGACCACAACAAATTACAAAAACGATGACTCACGTGCCATCACGTGAGTCATCGTTTTCACTTCAGCAGAGCTCCTGCAAAAGTTCAACGTTACCAGCAGGGACGGTAGGGGCGAGCGTAACTTTTAGCAGCTCCTGGCTTACGATACACATGCCGCAGTAAGCTACAGCTCCTCCACGACTCACTTAAGAAACATCATCTGTGGAGAAACGTGGGTCCATTGGAGGCATTGAGCTTACATGTGAACGCCTGCAAGCCTCAGTGAGGGTTGTACCCAAGCCTGCGCACTCGTTCAGTACCATTCTCTTTGAAAAAAATGTAGTATTTTTTTTTTGACAACCTCACACTTCAGCTGCAAGTTTATTCTTCTTTTCAATGCCACTTTCAATGCCAAAAACGCTTTGGCATTCTCTAGAACCCCATCCAGAGCCAGGTTCACCGTTATACTTACTGGTGCTGCTCCAGTAGTGAACGGCGCATGCGCTTCATGTGGCTGTTCCAGTCCTGGCCGTTCGGGTTCGTAAGTCGGTACTGCAGCTCTTCCTCTGAGATACCTTCAGCCATATTTACAAGCGAGCCGAGCACCGTACGGATGTAGTTGGCGCAGTCCTTGTCTGGGCGCGCGCACTTGTAGTTCCAGAGGCCCTTGTCTGCATTAAAAGCGAACTCGAGCACTGCTTGGCGGTTGGGCGACCTCGTCACCAGCTTCTGCACGACGGGCACGTCCTTCGGGTCCAGCCGCACAATCGAATCCAGCTCAATGTGCGTGTTGCGAGGGCCACCGCACGCCAGCTGAACACCGTCGCCTGCCTGGTTCAACGTGGCCATAAAGTCCACTGTGATCAGGTCAGACCACTTCCACTTTAGGTATTCCTGGTGCGTGTTGGTCACGTATTTCGTGTTGGGGCAGAACACCACACCGTCAGTATAGTGCACACGCTTGTCGTCACTGTAGATGCGTGCCATGCTGTGGTCGCGCTTCTGGACTCGCTGGATCTGACGGAACACGTCCATAATGTGGCGGTGCGGCACCCACTTCTTGCGCAAGATAAGCATGATCGCGTGACGGTTGATGTCCAGGTTACGAATGCCCGACGCATAAGGACCCCTGCATTAAAAAAAGAGTAAGTAAACAGCATGACATAGAACGACAAAGCTCAAACATGAGAAGCGTACTCTTCGGACAGGAAATCGTTCAATATCCTGAGGCGCTCGACGAACGGCTTGTCCACGTGGGAGTCTTCCGCCGAAGGACCTGTCGCAATAATGTCGAAAGCGATGAACACGTAGCGCTTGTCCTTCTGGTGGAACTGCAAGATGTAAACAAACACATTAGTATCTCGACGTAAGCATCGGTGTCTCTCCAAGCAAGGGGGCATACCACAAGTTCACCGTCAAGCACCGTGCCTTCAGGCAGCACCAACTTCAACAAGTCCAAGCCCGATGCAGCAAAAGGCGAGTTGGAGCGGTCTACCAGCACTGTGGTACCTCCAGCAACAACCAGAAAATAGCGAACGCCGTCCGTCTTCTCGGAAACGAAGTACTCCCGACTCTGCACAAGTGGAATATGCCAGCGCGCAAAGCCTACGGGCATCGTGCCACTGAATTTGCCGCGAATGCCCAGTCGGCCTTGGTAGGCGTTTTGCACCTCCGTCGCGCCTGGGAAGTCCCAATGGCGCTTGAACGCCTGGCCGGAGTTCGGCATGAAGTACTTGACCATCTTCCACAGCAAGGACGACGTCTCGATCGCGCTCTTCCAGCTCTGCCCGTTCTCATCCGGTTGGCTGAGCCATCCGTTCACCGCCGGCTCGCTGAGCTCCACCTCCACCTCGTACAACTTCCTGTTCGTGCTCTCCTCGAGCACCTTGGTGAGATCCACGCGCAAGTCCCGTCCGACCGCCGAGACGCGGTCCTTGTGGCGGATGTTCTCGGCCGCCGGCATCTCGCTCATATCTCCCTCCAGCTCCCGCAGGGGGAACTCGCACGAGATGGACACGCGACAGTCGTACTGGCAGTGCGGCATGAAGATGTCGATGGAGCCCAGCCGCTCCTTCACCTGCACCATGGGCTTGGCCCGCAGGTTGCTCTGCGGGTCCACGTCCTGCACCACGCGCTTGGACTGGCCCATGTTGTGCACCACCTGCTTCTCCTTGTGCTCCGAGTAGGCGTCTCCGCGCAGCATGCCCTCCACGCCGCGCACGAAGCCCTTGTAGTCGAGCTCGGCCACGCCGGGCACGAACTTGGCGCCCACGGCCTTCATCTGCGTGTCCGAGAGCACCACGGCGGCGTCCACGCCCTCCTGCGACGGGCGGCAGCGCGCCTCCTGCAGACACGACGTGACGCGGCCGAGCCGCAGCTCCACCTCCACGTTGGCGCCGAAGCCCTTCTCGTCGATGAGCGCGCGCATGTCCTGCAGGAACTGGGCGATGGCGGCGTCGGGCGCGGCCGAGTTGTCGTCCACGGCGATGGTCTGGCCGCGGCCGGCCGTGAGCTTGGCCACCTGCGCCTCCGCCTTCTTGGCCGTGAGCGTCGACTCGTTCGTGCGCGACAAAGAGCTGAGCATGCTGCTGAGCACGCCGCCCGACGAGATCTTGGAGTGCGCGCGCTTGGACATGGCTGCGGAGCGAGACGAGAGAGCGCGACTAGCGAGGAAGGCGGGCTGCTTGGACCTCGGCTTCTCAATTGTGGGGGGACGAGTTGGGCGATTTGATTTGGAAGGTCTGAGTATACGTTATGGAAGGTCGAGTGTGGACCACTTCTTTGCTGCGGGCGTGTTGAAGTTCATTGACTAACGTTACAGTGTACCAGTAGAGTGCACAGTATCATAATAGAGTGCACAGTATCATAATCTGTCTGCAGCGTCGGAGGAAAGATGGTGACTCTTTACTGCGCCTTCGTTGGTGTCGCCGGAAGCGCGTTCCCTGTCGATATTGACGAGACTCTGTGCGTGGGAGACTTGAGGGACGCGATAAAGGATAAGAAGATGTATACATACCAGTTTCCTGCATACGAGCTGCAGCTCTTCCTGGCGAAGACAGACAAAGGCCGCGGCGCGTGGCTGACGGAAGAAGAAGCGATGAGCGGTGTGGGTGACACCACTGATCTGGAGCTGTTGGAATCGGCGCTATCGGCAATCGGTGATATTGGACTGTCAGAAGAAGAAGTGCGGCTCCAAGTCACGAAGGAAGCAGTTGAGGATCTGAAGGGCCCTGTTCACGTGGTGGTGGTGATTCCTAGTGACCCCACAGTTGAGAATGGAACATCCGCGCAAGATGATTCTTACTATTCGTGTTTTGAGGACTTGTTCTCGTTCCTTTGGCCGCTGGACGAAATCCATTCGACGAAGAAGGATGTTTAAAATTTGCGAGCGCTGGATGATCGGTGAAGTGTTTTTCGTGAACGGACTGGTTGGGCAGCATGGGTTGCCGCGGTTGAAATCGCACTACGACTACTTCATTGAGTTCTAATGAAGTCAGCCACATCGCCGCACATTGCAGTCACAATCACCTTCTTCTGCTCGCTCGAGATCTTCACCAGGGCTTGGGACGTCTTCCGGGCAGCAATTTCGGCGTTCGAGTGAACCATCGTCCCCTTGTGGTGCTCATGCCCTTCATCCCCTTGCGCAGGGTCTCGGTCTCTATAAAGTTTTACTCCTAAATTAGGGCGTCTGCGACTTAGACTGGGAATACCAATTTTCTTAATACTTAATATAAGCAAAGCTTTTGCATGCGACCGATCGGGCTCTGCTAACGTTAGTAGCAGTGCTACTGCACTGATGACGTCCCTTGCTATGATGCTTCGCTGCTCTGCTAGTAGCAGTGCTACTGCACCGATGGCGTCCATTGCTATGATGCTGCTCTGCTACCAGTATTAATAGTAGCAGCGCTACTGCGTTCGTTGCTATCATGCAACATTTCTAATGTTGTACGAATGTTTACCCAGGTTACGCTTACGCAGTACCGTGGAATTAATCCCTTGAGAGCATCTCCAGCGGTAGGACTTATTTTTCGGTCCTATCGAGCCCCTTAAGACCACGAAAATTAAAATAAGTCGGTGTTGAGAGGACAGCTCCCCACCGGGAGGATGTATTCGCCGTCTTAACTAAATCCTTGACCACGAATTTTCGTCCTGAGCAGCTTCGATTATCCAGCTCCGATCCCCATAGTGAAAACAAGTCAGAAAGGTTAGAATTCGAGTCTTATTTTAAGACCGAAGAGTCAAAGTATAGACCCTGGTGAAGTTAAAACCCGCGATGCGACCTACCGGTGGGAGCATTAAATCTCTCTCAAGTCTCAACGGCGTTACTTTTACGATAAAACTGGTGTTAGAGCTTACCGCTGGAGATGCTCTGAGGGCTGTCCATCCCAGTATAAAACTTGAAATACTTTTCTTAGAAGCAACATATCCGTTTGCCAAACTTTCAGGCTAGACAATAGGGGTAGTCAATGTCTGCAGCAGCAGCTCACTTTTTTTCGATTCAGCAAGTCGGATTTTTTCCTGGTCTCCGATTGGCCAGAAAAAAAATTCGCCATCGGAACAAAAAACCATTCAGCTCGAGCGGCAGCAGCAGCTCCGCTTTTTATCCTGGCAGTCCAAGATTCAAGCCTCAACGCTATCATCACGATGGCAACATGCAAGCTGAAGACGTGTCGCCGCGTGGTGAAGGCGACCGCCGAGGCGTCCGCCCTTGTCGCCTGCAGCAACAGCAGCTGCGAGCAGCGCATTCATCGGGCTTGCCTATCACACTTGCTCACGTCATTCGACGCCGAGGATTCGTTCGCCCAGATCGTGTGTAGCAAGCGTTGCTACAACGCGATTGTGAAGTCGCAGCGCATGGCAGTCTCGGCCCAAACGACCCGAAAGAGAGTCCCCTGGCATAACGACGGACCAAATGACAGCATCAGCTCTCTAAGTGTGCTCATGAATTGGCTGACAAGCGGCAACAATTACGGTCGGTACCGAGGGGGCGAAGGGCAGACCGGTGAGACCAAGCAAACGCTCGCCAGCGAAGTCGTTGACGCCATTGCAGCCAATGGGATCGCGACGGCTAGGACCAGCAAGGATGTGATGACAAAAATATTAGGACTGGAGAGCAGCTTTCGCGTGGCGTCGGATTGGCTTGCCAACACCGGGCAAGGCGTGGAAAACGAGGAATCGTTACGTACAGCTGTTCTGCAGCGCTGTCCTACATTCTTTGAGCTGTACAAAATAATGGATGACAGTCCTAGTACACACCCGCTGCTGCTCAACACAGACCCAGACTTTGATTATAGCGATCGCGGCAGTGAGACTTCCACTTCCGAAGATGACGACGTGACTGCTGCTAATGGCGGATGTGCTGTGGAGGTGCCGAACATTGCCGCGAGTCAGACGCATGCTGATGCTACTAGTGCGGCTCACGAGAGCATTGGAGGTGTCAACATGCACGCGCCAGCTGAAGTAGCACCAGCCAGTTTGTCAACTTTCATCCAAACGGGAAAGCGTACTGGTGGTGTGCTACAGTCGATTGTTTCGGGGAAAAAGGGCAAGAAGTCATCATCGGTGACGGAAATGACTCATGAAAAGTTGATTTCGCTCAAGGAAACGCAGCTGAATGATCAAAAAGAAATTGAATTGAAAAGTTGTTAATTCAACAAGAAGAGCTGGTTCTTCATCGAAAACGCGCTGATGAAAAAAAAACGAGAAACCGATGCACGTGTTGAAGAGGCCAAAGCAAATGCGTTGAAGCTGCAGGCTGAAACTGATCATTGGCAAACGCAGCGAATGGTGCTCTTGCTGCGTGAACGCAAGAAACTAAAAGCCGAGGGCGTTCAGCAAGAAGAAATCGACCTGATGCTGCCATTAATTCCCGCCACTAGCCACGAACTTCCAGGAGATATGCCAGCAACTGATTGCGTCGCTCGTCCCCATTAGCATCGTTCGGTATGGCAAGATTGAGTTCATCATCAGCATCAAGCTCGCTTCGTCCGTTCCTACGAATTTCGTCAGTCCACTTCTCAGGAACAGGCTCAGCGATTAGCAAGTTGTGCACAACGCACGCGCAAGTAACACAGCGAATAATTTTACGAAGATGCCGTCGTTTCGTCAGCTTTGATCGAATGCCTTTCAAATACTGAAATCTAGTTTTCAGAAGCCCAATGCAATGTTCAGATTTAATTCGTGGAGATGCAAGCTTCGTGTTGAAGTACAATTCATTCGAGTCCATAGTACGACCAACTGGCTTTTTAAAAGCAGGAACCATCACACGAGATGTCTGGAACGCTGAATCACCTAGGATATACTCATTGTGACTGAAAAGCTCGTGCATGTTTTGGCAGGGCGGTGAGTTCCTCCAGACGCGATTGTCATGTACCGAACCTGGCCAACCAACGACAATGTGGCGAACTCTGGCCACATTGTCACACACTATCCGCGCATTTACCGCGTAATACCCTTTCCGGGTGTAGTAAGCCTCGCCATTTTTTGTGGCTTGTTTTCCAGAGGAAACAACGTTCCATCTGCCATCCCAATACAATTAACAAAGCCATATTTTTGTTGAATACGCTTTGCAATTCGAACTCGTTCGAGCTCGTCTGGCCAGGCAACAGTGCGAGGTTTAAACTTCAGCAGAGCAGACGAAGCTCGATGTAGGTAGTCCCCAATTGTTCCTTTCCCGATACCGAGAAATAGCGCGTGCTTAGACCAAGTTCTGTCTTTTCCGAACCCTCCCAAACACTTTCGCACCACCATCATATGCAGCTCAGCTGCGCCACGAAACGGACAATATCCCCTCGACGACAGTCCTGCGTCACCTTTCACAAGATCCACGAGACGAAAGAAGGTATCGCGCTCCATCCGAAAGTGCTCCAGAAACTCTGTTGAATTTAAAAGATTGGTATCGTAAAGTAACTTCTTCCAGCGATCTTCGCGCCGCCTGTATGACGAGGGACGGTCAAAATAGCGCGATGCAAGTACTCTCGTGTACTCTGCAGCATACTGGAGATCTGTGTCATCTTCACTCGAGTCTTCTTCATCTAGCATGCAGCGCAGGATGGCTGCTTGTCTCCGTGTGTCTAAAGACGCGCGCAGCCCGCGCAGTGCCTTCTGGCGCGCTGTTAAGCGTGGCATCTCTCTGAAATCATGAACTGAAGGGCGAAAAATCTTTATTTGTTGCTGCTTCGAATGAATGGGGTGGTCAAAGCCTCCTGCACGTGATTGGTCAAAAAGAATTTGTCGTGCTCGAGCTAAAAAAAGAAATTAGTTGCTGCTGCAGACATTGACTGACCCCTAATATCACATCCGCTTGCCAACAATTTTTGCAGAAAATCTACAGAAAATCCACATAAAATCTGAGCATAGTGTACATTTTGAATTAAATCAGTGCACTCTTGTTAAATTTAGAAAGTAGCTATAATCGATGCCTCTCTCTTTTATTATTCATATCAGGCGATGCTAATTCATGCAGATTTCTGTACTGTAGCATGATCTTGTGTGGCCCACGCGAAGAACGACGTGTCGCAGACGAACGTTTCCCTGATTCGACAATCGTCGGGCAGCGATCTTTCAGCTCACTTTCAGTTCAGGCGCCAGCCATTGGCGAGGGTCGCGCGGCAAGGCGCAGTTTTTGCTGCGTGCTTGCTGCTCGTGGCCGGTCAACTTGCTGTGCTTTTCTCTAGGTCTAATTTGTATGATGCGATTGCAGAGATGCTTCGGCTCAAGAAGAGGAGATTGCGCGAAGACTGCAGCATTGCGCGCTGCAATCGTGTTCGGAAGTGATCGTCGGGGTTTGCTGGCATTTCCAGGGGCGACCTAGCGACCTGATACCCTTGTCTTGAACAGTGCTTCATGTATTGAGCAGCGCATCAGCTACCGTGATTTGGGGATGCATTGAGCCCTACTGCGCTCCAACTAAGCCTCTCTTCAGCGGACGCGTGGCACCTTCGCAGCGGCAGCAAGATCGTCAATCGCCCGGGTCGGCTTCGCCGCGCCGAATATCGCCGTGCATCGTCGGTCGAACGCAGGTACAGTACGTATAGAGCGCTGGCATTTTGCAGTCGAGCGGGATGCTATGCTACTGGCGCCGAGCCTTGTCCGGCGTCGCGGCGCAACGACGCGAACCAAGTGTCCTCGCCAATGCACTCTATGCAGCTCAAGAGCAGCGGCGCCGATCTTTTTCTCCCCATCGTTAATGCCTACATCTTCAACAATCCCGCACGGCAGCCTGCGATCGCAGGCTGTCATGCAGCGCAGCGGTGCTCGCAGCACTGCGCATGGGCATGACAGCACCGAGCTCCACCAAATGTAAATGCCGAGCGCCACGCACGTCGAACTTTGACCGCCGCTTGGACTCGAAGCAGCGTGATGGGCAGGTGCCCCTGGGTGGCAAGATTCCTGATTTCCGCACTTAGTCGGGTGCATGCAAAAATCAAGTCTCGTGGATGGGTGCGCGATGCGACGACCTCCGAAGGCTCCGCCTCCAGCGTTTTGGCCGGCCACGTGGAAGCCGTCGACAACACGAGGCGCCTCGTTTCTCGCTCCATGCGCAAGTGTCAAGGCCCATGGCCAAGGCCATACAGAAAGCTCACCGAGGCGCTTGGATTCCTTCCGACCTCGTCAGCTTTTTTCCAACGCGGTACACACCACCACAGCCAGCCAATTGTCTCACATGCTCGACCAAGCAGACTCTGCTCCCGCAAAGACACCCGCCCTGCATCCTGCCTGCTTGCTGCGGTACCAGCAAACCTGATTCGCCCGGAGCGTGCGTGCGTCGCGGTCGGGCGCAAAAGTTGACTCGCGTTTTGTATGCTAAAGTGCTCGCAGTGAATTCCCGCCGCGTCACTGTCGCGAGGGTCAATCCATCATAACAACATCATACAAAATGAAAGTATGTCACTAAACATGTCGCACTTGGCAAGGTAAGTACGATCGAGAGAGATCCTTTCCCGAAAAACGCTCGCCCTTCCTGCGCTCCCCCTTGGCTCATTCCTCTTTTGGAACATCGAGCGCAAAGACGAAGATCTTCGGCTGGAAGTTCCCTTTACCGGCGCTGCGTGGTCGTCCTAACCCCAGCAACAGCATGGCTCCGTTCGACGCATACCGCGCCAAGATGCAGGCCGCGGGCCTGTCCACCGAGGCCATCAAGGCCTTCGAGTACTCGTACGACGCGCTGGTGAGCGGCGAGACGGGCATGATCGCCGAGGACTCGATCAAGCCGGCGGACAACCTGCCGTACCTGGAGAACAAGGAGGGCAGCATCCGCGAGTCGGTGCAGGCCGACCCGGCGCTGCTCAAGGAGACGGTCGTGCTCAAGCTGAACGGCGGCCTGGGCACGAGCATGGGCCTGGACAAGGCCAAGTCGCTGCTGACCGTCAAGGGCGACGACACGTTCCTGGACATCATGGCCAAGCAGGTGACGGAGCTGCGCAGCACCCACAAGTCGAACGTGCGCTTCGTGCTCATGAACAGCTTCAGCACGAGCGCCGACACGCTCGAGTACCTTCAGAAGTACCCGGAGCTGGTGGAGGACGAGGCCCTGGAGCTGCTCCAGAACAAGGTGCCCAAGGTGAACGCGGCCACGATGGAGCCGGCCACGTACGCGGCCAACCCCTCCAAGGAGTGGTGCCCCCCTGGACACGGCGACCTGTACGCGTCGCTGGCCGGCTCCGGCAAGCTGGACAAGCTCGTGGCCGACGGCGTCAAGTACATGTTCGTGTCCAACTCGGACAACCTGGGCGCCACCCTCGACCTGGACCTGCTCACGTACTTCGCGCAGTCGGGCAAGCCCTTCCTCATGGAGTGCTGCGAGCGCACGGAGAACGACAAGAAGGGTGGCCACCTGGCCGAGCGCCTTGCCGACGGCCGCCTCATCCTCCGTGAGTCCGCCCAGTGCGCTGACGAGGACGAGAAGGAGTTCCAGAACATCACCAAGCACCGCTACTTCAACACGAACAACCTGTGGATCCGCCTGGACAAGCTGCAGGAGGAGCTCAAGAAGCAGGGCGGCGTCATCCGCCTGCCTATGATCAAGAACTCGAAGACCGTGGACCCCAAGGACTCGAGCTCGACCCCCGTGTTCCAGCTGGAGACGGCCATGGGCGCTGCTATCGAGTGCTTCGACAGCGCTGGCGCTGTGTGCGTGCCGCGCACGCGTTTCGCCCCCGTGAAGAAGTGTGACGACCTGATCCTTCTGCGTTCCGACGCGTACGTGATCACGGAGGACTACCGCCCTGTGATCGCCCCTGAGCGCGAGGGCGTGGCCCCCATCGTGTCCCTGGACTCGAAGAACTTCAAGCTGGTGCAGCAGCTCGAGGCCGCAGTGCGTGGCAACGTGCCGTCGCTGGTCAAGTGCGACCGCCTGAAGATCGTGGGCAACGTCGGCTTCGCGCCTGGTGTTGTGTTCGAGGGCAACGTGGAGGTTGTGAACAAGAGCTCCGAGCAGAAGACGGTGCTGGCCGGCACGTACAAGGACACCACTGTGGATCTGACCGAGCAGAAGGGTCTGGGCAAGCTTAAGGTGACCACTGTCAAGACGGCTCCGTTCCAGGACCAGAAGCCCGGCACCTCGGGTCTGCGTAAGAAGACCAAGACGTTCATGAGCGACAACTACCTGCAGAACTTCGTGGCTTCGGTGTTTGACGCGCTTCCCGCCAAGGACCTGAACGGTGGCACCCTCGTTGTGTCCGGTGATGGCCGCTACTTCAACAAGGAGGCCATCCAAATCATCATCAAGATGGCTGTGGCCTACGGTGTCGACCGCCTGTGGATCGGCAAGGACGGTCTGCTGAGCACGCCGTGCGTGTCGGCTGTTGTGCGTGAGCGTGAGGGTGGCAGCGTTGCCTTCGGTGCCTTCATCCTTTCGGCCAGCCACAACCCTGGTGGCCCGAACGAGGACTTCGGCATCAAGTACAACTGCGAGAACGGCGGCCCCGCCCCCGAGAAGGTCACGAACGAGATCTACGACCTGTCGAAGGTGATCACGTCGTACAAGATCGCCGCCGACTTCCCTACGGTTGACGTGGGCAAGATCGGCACGACCTCTGTCGCGGCCGACGATGGCAGCCGTACCATCACGGTTGAGGTGTTCGACTCGGCGGAGCACCACGTGAGCTTGCTGAAGCAGATCTTCGACTTCCACGCTATCAAGAAGCTCGTGTCTCGCGAGGACTTCACCTTCGTGGTGGACTCCATGTCTGGTGTGAACGGCCCGTACGCCCGCCGCGTGTTTGTGGAGGAGCTGGGCTGCGACGAGTCGTGCCTGCTGAACGCTATTCCTATGGAAGACTTCAACGGTGGCCACGCTGACCCGAACCTGACGTACGCTAAGACCCTGATCAAGGTGATGGGCGTGGACCCCAAGGGCCTGCCTGTGACCGGCCAGGAGCAGGAGCCGCCTGCCTTCGGTGCTGCCTGGGATGGCGACGCTGACCGTAACATGATCCTGGGCTCGCGCTTCTTCGTGACCCCTTCGGACTCGCTTGCCATCATCGCTGCTAACTGCCAGACGATCCCGTTCTTCAAGAACGGCCTGCGCGGTGTCGCGCGCTCAATGCCTACCAGCGGTGCCGTGGACCGCGTGGCCAAGAAGCTGAACGTGCCTTTCTTCGAGGTGCCGACTGGCTGGAAGTTCTTCGGTAACTTGATGGACTCGCAGATTGTCTTCGGCAAGGAGGACTACACTCCGTTCATCTGCGGTGAGGAGAGCTTCGGTACGGGCTCGAACCACATTCGCGAGAAGGACGGCATGTGGGCCGTGCTGGCCTGGCTTTCGATCCTGGCTTCGAAGCAGGTGGACGGTGCCCCGCTGGTGACGGTGGAGGACATTGTCCGCGACCACTGGAAGAAGTTCGGCCGCAACTACTACTGCCGTTACGACTACGAGAATGTGGACAAGGCCGCGGCTGAGAGCATGTTCGCGGACATGACCAAGTTCGATGGTGTTGTGGGCAAGGAGATCAACGGCTTCAAGGTTGAGAAGGCTGACGAGTTCGAGTACGTGGACCCCGTCGACGGCAGCGTGTCGTCGCACCAGGGTATCCGTTTCCTGTTCGAGGGCGGCTCGCGTGTTATCTTCCGGCTGTCGGGCACGGGTGTTGCTGGCGCGACCGTCCGTATGTACATTGAGAAGTACGAGGAGCCGACGGGCAGCCTGGACCAGAACGCCGCTGCTGCTCTGGAGAAGCTGATCGAGGTGGGCCTGAAGCTGTCGGACCTGGTGAAGAAGACCGGCCGCAAGGCCCCCACCGTTATCACCTAAGGGGAGCACGCGTCTTCTTTGGCTCGGTGGGCAGCTTAGGCTGAGCGTCGATGCGTTGCGTCGCCTGCTCTCTCTGCCCCTTGTGGTGGCTGGGCTGCACTTGGATTCATCTTGCATGTTGTTAGTTGCTTTGTAATAGGTCAGCTCTACCACCATCGAGCAGTAGCAAGTTAAAAGAAATAGCAAACCACTTGAAAACAACTTGTGCGTATTGTGGTCATTAGCATAACATCTTGAAGTGCATGGATACTCTTTGAGCTCACAGCTTACGATCCTGATCCCGATGTTGCAGCGTTTGCTCCTTGGTAAGCCGCTTGAACAGACGAAACTCCGCTGGCAGCTGCGCTTCCGAGAACATTTGATCCGCAAAGTAGATCCGCCGCACTCGACAACTCGCGTGCAGCTGCACACTAACAGCATGCGCGTATCGTTCGTTGTAGCAATTGTGCATGAGCTCGGCCAAATCGAGCCGCAGTTGGTTCCACCCGCTGTCCAATTGCAGCGGCAGCAGAGCGATCTGAGGGTGGAGGGCGCTTTTCTTCTGGAATGTGGAGAAGCGGAAGCGTCGTCTCGAGCCGCGGTCATCGGCCACATGCACCTCCAAGGACACGTGCTGGTCCAGGTTCTTGAGCACTAGTACGAGGTGTCGCAATCGAATATGCAGCGAGGCCGATGGCTCCTGCTGTTCTTGCTGCTCTTCAGCTCCGAAAGGGAACCGCAGCCAGGTGTGCACGAGGTTGTCGGCCGAGAGTTCGACTACAGATGACTGCACGTCCTCATCCAGTACGCGACGCACACATCCAGGAGCCTCCTCGTGCTTCTCGCAGAGCTGCAGCGGTCGTGAGCTGCAGTGATGGCAAACATTAGCGCAATTGACAAGTGGTTGTGGGTGCACACGTTAAGAAAGACAAACGATCACGGAGCTAGACGCACACACCCGATGCTGTACAGGAGCGAAATGAAGCCCGACTGGTACACCTGCGCGAACATGCCAACTTGACCAAACAAAGCCGTGCTGCGCCCGGGGACGCTCTGGATTTTGTAAGGGTCCTATGTTTTGGAAATTTTGAGTCCGTAGTAGTAATAATATTACTAATATTATTAGTAGTGAAGTATCGAGTGACTCGAGTAAAGCTCCCACCGTACTTAATCTCTGTGGGAAAATAATCTTACACGTTATAAAATAAACGGAAAACCTACAGCCCATGTTTTCTGGGGGGAGGGGTGAATTCCATTCCGAACCCATCTTATAGGGCACGCCAAAAATCAACGCATGCAGTTAAAGGGCTGCGCCCAGCACGCAGATTTAAACCCAGGACCAAGTACGGTCTAAAAGGGGCTGGCTTAGGGCTCTGTCGACGCTGTTAGAGCTTTAAGGGCCTTAGCTTTGCAGTAGAGTTAATGTTTCCCGGCAACGAATGTTGAGAATTGTGTAGGATTTGGAGCCCATGACACTCGTCCTCTTGTATCGAAATGATTACATCCATGTTACCCATGTTTTCATTTATACTTGGATTTATTATGGCGAGTTCACCTAGCCCGGATAAAAACCATGGGCTGTATCGCCAGCCTAAAATAAAAGGTCTTAGCAAAAGCTTGTCGTATACTACGTACGATTTAGTGCCTCAAGCGATAAAGAGGAGTGGGTCAGTGAAGTGAGGGGCAAAGTATTGCAGAAATATTGGAAATTCGTTGGGTATTGCAGCATGTATTGGAGTGAGTATGATAGTTGTACCTAGTACATACTGGAAGTTTTAAAGTTTCTTGCAGTACCCAGCAATGTATTTTTGGTCATCACTGGTGCGAACGATCTCCTGAAATCAAAAAATAATCTCGCTAGAAAAATTTATATTATAAAGTTTTCTAGCGAGATTATTTTTTGAAGTTCATATTATGAACTTCATTACCGGGATTACTACGTAGTATTCACTGCCGGTGAATAAACTGATAACACGCTATAAGGATCACGTTTGCCCTCATCGTCTTCCTGGCAATCCTTTACTGCTGCAGCGATATGCAGGCCGCACTTGGACAGCAAGTCGTATAATAGTTGGTATGGATACTACCTACCTTGGACGACTAGTCCACCTTCTCGCCCTTGATGGCGGTGCATGCGTTCTCGATGCGCTTGTAGGCCACGGCCAAAGCTGAGATGTCAACGAAGTGGCGCGCCGCGCGGATGACTACCCACTAGCGTACAGTAGGGGTTCGCATGCATGTATTAATCGGATGCGTCGTGGTGCGATGGTAGCCAGTAGGTGCGGAGTCGCCGTTCTACATCTTTGAAGGAGCGCGCTGCCACTGCTGCAGCCGCTGTGTGAGAGCACAAAATCTGAGAACTGGCAAAAGCTCACTTCAAGAGCAACTGGTCATTTATGTAATATCTATATGAGTGTTGCACGAGTATCATGACCATCATTCCGCTGAAGGTGTATTGAGTTACAAGCAACATCGCATTATGTACTTAAATGTCTGTATCTTATAGCTCAGGTTGTGTTTGTCAAGTGTTGCAATCATATAAAGATTCAGACCTCCGGGTGAGATCAATGTAACAACTCTGGATTAAAATCCAGAGAACAACTACAATCGAACTTAACGGGAAAATGGCTGCAAAAAAAGCAGGATCGCATCTAAGAAACATATTCGCAGTTCGAAGAACTGTTCGCAGTTCGTAAGAACTGTTGCTTGCGCCCCTACGGCGGTTTGACATAATGCGACATTATATTGCTAATGTTGCGAGAGCAACTTTAGGAGTGTTGCGGGAGCAACTTTAGAAGCAATGGTCCAACTGTACGGCTCTGCAACAACATCACTAAATGGTGACAGTAACACCAAGCAAGGTATTATAACGAGCAGCACAGCAGCATCTGATGATCTACTATCTGGCATGGGAGCGTCGGTGGAGCGAGTATGCAACTAGACAGCTTCGCAGCAATGTCAACCATTACAAGTTGTAATGGACAACAGCAGTAACAAAGGCAACTGAAATAAACGCATTTTGTTTCGAGAGAAACAGTCCTATCGTAGGCATACATATTTTTGTTGCTTAATTGGCATTGAGCTATTGATTTCTTGCTATGAGCATCGGCGAGACGCTAAGAGCATCTCCACCGGTATTTGAGCAAAGCTAAGCGCAAATGATTCTGTGACCAAAAATATTAAATCGTTCAGTGCAGCTATGCTTTTACGAATGAGAGAAAGCCCGCTTGGCATCGTTGAATGTGACCAATCGGTCCTTTCAACAGAGAAGATACCTTTGTAGGGGTCTACTACGGAAGTAAGGGTTTGCAAGACTGACAACAAAATCGGGCGATACGAAGCAACCGGGTCTCAGAATCCTTTAGTGAAGTAGATGAGCGACATAACATGCTCAACAATGTTTATATTTCCAGCAAAACTACTCGATGGCTACCCGCTAGCGCTAGGGACGTACTCGGCTAGCTTTGAGGGCATTTACCTGATATCCGATGGCTACTGCGGTTTTCATGTCAAATCTAAGATCCTAGTAATACAAAAATACAAAAGTATTCTCTGAAGGACGCTCAAAAAGACAGGAACGCACAATAGCATTAATATTATTTCATGTGTGTGTTTGTTTGTACCCTGTGGTGCGATTGGACGCCAAGGTCAGTTCGTGTGCTGCGGGTAAAGTCTGCCGAGGAAAAAAAGCTTACGCTCCGCGTTTGTCTGTTATAATTTGGTGGACGAGTCGTTGTGGTTGGGACTGAGGAGCCTTCAGCGTGATTTAAGTTGGTTTGTGTCTCCGTGTGGTTGTCTGTGGATTGGTGCGGGCTTTAACTAGTCGCCGTTTGGGGCGCTGGCAAAATGGAGCGAACCAACTTGAAACACGGACCGTAGTACTACTCCATTTCAGAATAGTTTGGACATTTCAGCCGGGTTTGTGTTTCACAAAAGTTTGGACAAATATTAAACCTTTCGTGAACGGAGCTTATTATCTTTGATTTGTATGGTATACAAAGTTAGCATAATACCGTATCAAGTGGGGCAATTTGACCCCTTTCATAAATCACGGTACTCGCTCACGTGATGTACATATGGTAATTTGGCCCTTTCATAACTCACTGCACTCCCTTCAATATTTTCGAACAATGATTTCATAGGCTGATATTTCAGCTGTCGCGAACAAAATCGAACGGCGATTATTCTCATTGGTCAAGCTTGTTCACGTAATGCACGAAAAGCTGAGACAGATACGTGCGGATACATCGTAACTTACGAGTCCCACTTCATATCTTACGGCACTAACTTCACTATCGTGTGCTGGCGTGTATGCCACACGCACCGCCTTGCAGCCTCCACAACGTGAGCCAAGAGGAATCATAACGGCCCAATTGATGTCTGGGCTACATTACAACTATACATGTGCGATTGTCTGATTATCGCGGCACAATGACCATCGCTGTCAAAGGGGCACACGACTTCGCTCTTCCGCTCAGAACTTGGCGGAACAGGCAGTTGTGCAAGTGTCTTGGTTTCATTATTGGAAGTCTTGGCGGAACAGGCAGTTGTGCAAGTGTCTTGGTTTCATTATTGGAAGTCTTGGCGGAACAGGCAGTTGTGCAAGTGTCTTGGTTTCAATATTGGAAGTCTTGGCGGAACAGGCAGTTGTGCAACTGTCTTGATTTCATTATGGGAAGTCTTGGCGGAACAGGCAGTTGTGCAAGTGTCTTGGTTTCATTATTGGAAGTCATGTGGCAAATAACTTGATTTCATTATTGAAATGTTGTCTCTTCAAACACTATTACCTTGAAATGTCAATGCTATAAAGTATTATGTTATTGTGCTATTCTACCGGAGTTGATCTTGTCATTTGTTATACTTGATCGACAGATGCAATCATTTCCATTTTCCGAAAACGCGTGGAAGCCGGAGGCGCCGCTAGCTATGGTTACCCCTCAACAAGGAGCCGAGCCAAGAGAGGAAGGAGTCGAGCCAAGAGGAGAAGGAGCCGAGGCAAAAGAGGAAGGAGCTGAACCAAGAGAGGAAGGAGAGGCCGCAATCAGAGCCCCCGGTGTTGCTGCTGCTGGTCTGGGTCGTACCACAAGCGCGCTTGAAGCTCTGACGGGTGTGCAGACGATGCTGGCGGTGCTGGTGGCGCTAAAGGTACTGGCGACGCGGAAGTCGCTGGGAGTGTTGGCTGCGCTGGAGGTGACGGAGGCGCGAGAGACGCAGGAGCCGCTGGAAGTGCTGGTGTCACTGGCGTTTCTGGCAGCGCTGGAGGTGCTGGAGCCGCTGGAGGTGCTGGCGGCGCTGGAGTTGGGCGACGTGCGGCCGCGCGCCGTTGTCGCTGCGTAGCACCTTGGCGCAACTGGCGTGTCATCTCTGGTGGTCGACCCCGGGGTCGTTGCACCTGCGCGAAGAAGCTGAGAGGGAACCGCCGGATGTCCGTCCCCCACGTCTTCATCAGAGTCATCAGAGTCCTAAGGCGCTGCTGTAGCTCCCTGGTACTGTGGTCCGCGCGCCGCATCCACTGAGCAACGCCTGCCCATGAGATTCGAGTCCCTGCATCTACGTGGGCGGACGCTAGCTGCACGTGGTGCGCATGGTTGCTGTGGCAAGCAGGCAATTGACTTAGTTTTTGTACAGCACTTATGGAAGTAGGCATTTGACTTAGGTTTTGTATAGCAATTCGGTCGAAAATTGTATGAAGTAATGTGAGGAGACAAGGCTCTTGCTCTGAAAGCATCGCATTACGCGGGCGCGTCAGCAAAATTATCGTAAAGTATGCGTTTTGCTGACGCAATCGCGATATATTTCGCACCTAAGCGCATATATTACGGGATGTCTGCCACATAAAGTAAGATATCGTGGCAAATCATCTGCAGAAACGCGATCCCATTGGCTGTAATAGGAAACGGTGATGGGCTAGTTGAACTTCTGTGAAAGGGGGCAAAATGACCCCTTTCACAGCCATTTTGCTTCAAGGTTACGAAACATGCATCAAAGGGGTCAAATTGCACCCTTTGACCACGAAAGGGTTAATTGGCTGAAAATTGCATTATTGGGAACGTATGATTGGCCAAGGCCAATTGTTTTGTCCAATTGTTCGTCTTCATTATTTTAGGCGTTTCAGGCCATCAAACGCGGAGTGGACGAATGGGCCGCGGACGGTCTACAGAGCTGACGCAGCGTGAGCAGGAGCTGGTTGTACGCTATCTCTGCGAGCGCTACCGTGCAGGCAAGCTGGCATGGGGCGCACAGAAGGCGGCAGCGCAGCATTTTGGTGTCGACCGAAAGACTGTTGGTGCAATATGGAAGAGGAGAGATGACCTTTCCAGCAGAAAGAAAGGAAGGGTAGGCAGGAAGAAGAAGCACACACTCGCAGATGTCGAGCAGAAGATGGAGGCGGTGTCTTTGTTGAAGAGACAGTCACTCAGAGCCACTGGAGCCAGCATTGGCGTGGCTACAACGACTTTGTGGCGGTTGGTGAAGGATGGCTCTCTCCGTAGAGTGTCGTCGCGCATCAAGCCGTTGCTTACTCCGACGCACATGCAGAAGCGTCTTGACTGGGTGATGCGCTTTGTCGGGCCAGGTATGCTACACACATTTACAGACAAATATGTTTTTCTAATTATATTTTTCATTGTCATTTTAGAACTGCCGTTGCGCTTTCATGATTTCTATGACTACGTCCATATCGATGAAAAATGGTTTTTCATCGATGTGGAACGAAAGAAATTTTACATCACCCGAAATGAAAAAGTTCCTCAGCGAGCCTTCCGAAGCAAGCGTCATCTGCTGAAAATAATGTTCCTCGTTGCCGTAGCCCGCCCACGATACAGCGCAGCCAAACATCAATGGTTCAACGGGAAGGTTGGCCTGTGGCCATTCGTTCAGACGCAGTTAGCGCAGCGCAACTCCAAGCTGCGACCAAAAGGGACCCCATTGATGGTTCCAGTGAGTGTGACTCGCGAGGAGGTTCGGAAAAAGCTTATTGAGGGCGTAATTCCCTCAATAAAGCGTATTTGGCCCGGTAAGTGATATTTACATTATTATTTCGGATCTGAAAGTGGTAACTAATATTTAATTATCTGCTTTCATGTAGGGAATAAAACCTTATTCATACAGCAGGACAATGCAAGTCCCCACTGCTTTGTTGATGATCCAGTCGTCACTAAGGCATGTTGCAGCGACGGATGGAACATCTCTTTGATATCGCAGCCAGCACAAAGTCCAGATTTTAATGTACTGGATTTGTCGCTGTTTTCAGCGCTTCAAACGCTGCAACAAACGAAGCGAATGAATACGGTCGCCAGTATCGTTGAAGCCGTCGAAGATGCGTTCCACGAATTGCGTAGGAACACACTGGATAACGCGTTCCTGACGCTGATGTCTGTCATGGAGAAGTGCTTAGAAGACGGAGGTGGGAACCGTTTTCCGATTCCCCACATCAAGAAAGCTAAGCGTCGCAAGGATGGCGAAGATCTCCGGTCGTTGCCGTGCTGCGAGGAGGCATACCGCACTGGTTGGGTGGCTAAGTACCTAAAATAATAAATTGGGTAGTGCCTATTCTCTAATTTAGGTATCATCATTTGAATTTTGTGATTGGAGATATTTGCGTAGACTTCTAGCCAATCGGAATACAATATAGGGCTCGATTTGATGCTTGATTTACATGTGATTGGCTGCGCTTAGAAACATATTGAGATGCTCTCGTGAAAGTTCACAATTTGTGGAATTGGGAACGGTGCCCAAAACCTGCATTGGGTTCTTGGAAGATCCAAACCGGTGCTACAAAGATGGCTTGTCAGTTCAAGCCATGTTTGGCCTCCTCTGTAACAAACATCGTACAAGATCAACTAAATCTGCTAGATTTCCTAGACAGAATGCTACGTGTAGAATGCTCTCCTGCAAACCGCACTAGAATCGGCCACGAACTCATCTTAGGGTACAGCTTCAAAATGAAATGTCCAAACTTTTCTGAAACGGAGTGGTACACATTAGGAAGTCGACGAGAAACAATCCATACGGTGTCAATATCAAAGTAACCCAACCGAACTGCGAGCCCAGCGGGCCAACAGGCCGCGAACCAGTCGCTTGCCACGGCAAAAAGTTTGTCATCGAACGACATTTGTGAAACATTGCTTTTCCATTGTTTCACGAATGTATTACATTACATGTGTACATTACATGTGTATTGTTATCGTCGAGTGTTTTGCGGCGAACACGCTCGCACCTCAGGGCAGGGAAGGTCCGTGGTCGTGGCAGCGTTGGAAGCGGTCGACGTCGTCGACGTCGAGGACAGCGATGAGCACTTGCTCGAGAAGCCGCTCGTGAGGCCGTACACGTTCAGCACCAGACCGCTCGTCGGCACCGTCAGGTCGCAGTCAGGCGGGCTCAGCGCAGCCACCGACTCAATCAGCGACTTGCAGTTGTCCGACGCGCACATCTTCGTGTACTGGGCGTCGTCCGGCATCGACGTCGAGTACAGCAGGCTGAAGCCAGAGTCGTCCACGCAACCCTGGAACGAGCTCAGCGTCAGCATGCTCGCAGTACGCGCTGGTCTGCTACCCAGCGCTCGCCAACCTCCTGTCCCAACAATTTTTCGTAGTCGTGTTAGCATTGCTGAGTCTCGTGGCTGCAGCTGCCGGTATTGCTGCTGACGCTGTTGTCGCTGCAGGCGCCGCGGCTGGCGCGCTCGCTCGAGCAGAGCAACGAGCCGTACGCGTGGGAGAGCCGCGCGCACCTGCGCAGGCTTTGCGTGGGCAAGCAGGTGCGCTTCCAAGTCGAGTACCGCGTGGCCGCCATCAACCGCGTCTTCGGCTCCGTGGGGATGGCGCCCAACGCGCGCGGAGTGGAGGAGAATCTGTGCGTCATCCAGGTGCGCACGGGCTACGCCAAGGTGCCCGAGCAGTCGCGCGACGGCGCGTGGCCAAGATGCTGCAGCAAGAGCAGGTGGCCATCAGCGAGAAAAAATGAATGTACGCGGACGCGGACGCGGACGCCGTCGCGCTCGTCAGCGAGTAAAGGGCAAGTTCGTGCCCGCCATCGTGGAGGCCGTCGCTGCAGCTCGTCAGCTTCGGCCCCTCGGGCATGTAGTGTCCGCATGTGAACCCGTCGGCCAACGCGGCGGTGGAGGGAGAGGCAGACAACGTCACGCCCGCGCCCGTGGGCCCCGCGCTGCACGCGAAGTCTGCTAATGTGATGTCCGCTACTATTACTGGTGTAGCTAGGAAGCTCGTCATCGAGGGCATAGATGATCGACTTCATCCAAATGATATCAGAACAGGAAGAAGTGCTCGTATTTGAATCTTATTATCTTGCAGACTTTGTTGGTCCCGCCTTCGTGAATCTGCCGGGGGTGTCTGTATTCAAGTCGTGGAAAACCAATTACAAAAACAAACGCATGAGCAAACTTCAACCGTATTCTCGAAAGTTTAGAACTGCGAATTCAAGCGGGCCACCAGCCCGCGAACCAGTGCGACATTATAATGCTAATGTTGCGAGAGCACCTTTAGGAGTGTTGTGGAGCAACTTTAGGAGCAATGGTACAACTTTACGGCTCTGCAACAACAGCAATGAATGCAATTAGAGGCTACAGCAACACCAAGCAAGGTATTAGAACGAGCAGCTCAATAGCATCTGATGATCTACTATCTGCGGGCATGAGAGCGTCGGTGAAGCAAGTATGCATCTATACAGCCTCGCAACGATTACAACAGCAGCAGTAACAAAGGCAACTGGAATGAGCGCATTTCGTTTTGAGAGGAACAGTCCTATGGTAGGCACGAATATTTGTGTTGCTTAATTGGCAGTGAGCTATTGATTTCTAGCTATGAGCATCGTCCAGGCGTGAAGCAGTACTAACCGCTCTGTTCATCCCGGCTTGAGTACCGTGCTAGGTCAAAATAGCGTCAACAAAATAACGTATATGATCATTTAGCATACGCTTCGCAAAATGAAGTTATTTACACGGATAGACAGCTACAGTACCGGTATGGGTTCAATGGAGCGATTCCCGTAGCCTTTTGAACCGGTTCAGATCCATGATTTACCCTAACCCAGACATAAAAAAGCCGTTCTATTCTCCAAAAGACAAAAGGCACCGGTTCAGATCCAAGATCTGGAAGCCCCCCCCCCCCTTTCAGATCTTGGATCTGGTTGGATAAACAGCTGTTGGTTGGTCAAATTGCAGACATTCACTCCTGCCCCCCGCACTCTTTCCTTCATTCGGCGGCGCGTGCTGCCGTCACACCCAGCAGCGCTTCCTTCCACCGACAGTGACGGCTACCAGCAATAAGAGACACCATGGTAAGGCGCGGGAGGGTCGCAGATGTACTTTTCACTCTACTGGCCGAGCAACGTTCTTTTGTAGCTGTAGCTATCTAACCTGTTGCTTTTGCTGCTGCTGCTGTTATAGACCTCGGCGCTGCGTACGGCACGGCCAAGACGGGGGTGGGCATCGCGTCGATGGGCGTGATGCGGTCGGATCTGGCCATGCGCAACATCATCCCCGTGGTCATGGCCGGTGTGCTGGGCATCTACGCGCTGATCGTGGCGGTGATCATCCAGGGCTCGATCGACCCTCCGAACGGCAACGCGCCCAAGTACGGTTCGTACACGGGCTTCGCGCACCTGGCGGCCGGTCTGTGCTGTGGTCTGGGCGGTCTGACGGCCGGCATGACCACCGGCATGGTGGGCGACCCCGGCGTGCGCGCCGTGGGCCAGCAGGAGAAGCTGTTCGTGAACACGATCCTGGTCCTGATTTTCGCGGTAGCGCTGGGGCTGCATGGCCTGATCGTGGCGCTGATCCTGTTGCAGAAGAAGAGCGTCGGAGTAAGCAGGTTCGGACAGGTGGTACAGCACGGTAGCTGTCGCCTGCATAGCAGGTAGTCTAGCTACAGGGAGGCAGTGCGGCTGGCGTTTCCGTGCGTTGTGTCGGAGATGCTAGCCGCGAGACGATATGGTTGATCTGTTAAACCAAGCCTGCAGTGTTCGAGGCTGGCATGATCGACAGCAGCTAATAAACCTTCGCGTTTGGTATCAAAACGTATTGGCGTGCGCTGGGTTGACTTCGATAAGTGGATGGTTGATGGAGTTTTATTTGTCTGATGGCACGCTTGCTCTAATGTGCCCGTGCGTCCTACTACAAGCGCTCCGCGAAGGCTGAGATAGGATATAGTATCTCTCGAAGCCCCCCAGCAGCGAGGGCAAGCATAATAACAAACACCAAGCACTCGTCTGCGTAGTCACTGTCCATGTTGCATTAGGCTGGTAGCGACCCATTTCATTTATCAGCGGCTCCTGTTGGCGGCGAAGTAGATGAACGACAAACTTGGTCAAAAATGTTTATATTGCTAGCAACAAATACGCGGTAGCTAACTGCTAGGTACCCGGCTAGTTTCGAGGGCATTAACCTGATAGCCGATGGCTGCTACGTTTAACATGTCAAATCTAAGATACTAGCAATACAGAAGTACCTTCTAAAGACATCTGAAGGGCGCTCAAAAATACAGAAAGGCACAATAACATCAGCACTAGTTTGTGTGTGTACTTGCTGGTGCCCTGTGGTGCGATTGGACGTCAAGGTCAGTTCGTATGCTACCTGTAATGGCTGCCGAGGTGGTAGGGCTTCCGCTCCTCGTTTGTCCGTTATATCTTGGTGGAAGATTCGTCGCGGTTGGGACTGAGATGCGTGCAACGTGTTTGAGTTGGTTTGTGTCTCTGTGTGCGTCATGTGTGGATAGGTTATTATGCGTGTGTGTTTGTGTGTGGATTGAGGCGGGCTTTAACTTGCCGCCGATTGGGACGTTGATGAAATGGAGCGATCCGACTTGAAACACGGACCGTAGTACACATTACGCAAACGACGAGCAAGAATCTCTACGGTGTCAATATCAAATATAACCAACCGAACTGCGAGCCCAGCGGGCCAACAGGCCGCGAACCAGTTGCTTGCGCCCCCACGGCGGTTTGACATAATGCGACATTATAATGCTAATGTTGCGAGAGCAACTTTAGGAGCAATGGTACAATGGTACAACTGAACAGCTCTGCAACAACAGCAATGAATGCAATAAGAGGTTACAGCAACACCAACCCAGTTATTATAACGAGCAGCTCAGCAGCATATGATGATCTACTATCTACGGGGATGGAAGCGTCGGTGGAGCAAGTATGCAACTATACATCTCCGCAACAATGTCGACGATTACAACAGCAGCAGTAACAAAGGCAACTAGAATGGAACCATTTAGTTTTGAGAGAAACAGTCCTATGGTAGGTATGCATATTCGTGTTGCTTAATTGGCAGTGAGCTATTGATTTCTAGTTATGAGCATCCTCCAGACGCTTAGCAGTACTAACCGCTCTGTTAATGGCAACATCCCGGCTCGAGTACCGTGCTAGGTTAAAATAGCGTCAGCAAAATAACGTATAGGATCATTTTGCATACGCATCGCAAAACGAAGTTATTTTCACGGATAGACAGATAAAAGCACCCTCTGGATTTATTGGGATAAAAATTATTTTGCACAAGATTTGACTAAGATTTAACCCTTTCGTGGTCAAAGGGTGTAATTTGCCCCCTTTGATGCATGTTTCGAAACCCTGAAGCAAAATGGCTGTGAAAGGGGTCATTTTGCCCCCTTTCACAGAAGTTCAACTAGCCCATCACCGCCTCCTATTACAGCCAATGCGATCGCGTTTCTGCAGATGATTTGTCGCGATATCTTACTTGATGTGGGACACATCCCGTAATATATGCGCTTAGGTGCGAAATATATCGCGATTGCGTCAGCAGAATGCATAGTTTACGATAATTTTGCTGACGCGCCTGCGTAATGCGGTGCTTTCAGAGCAAGAGGCCTGTCTCCTCACATTACTTCATACAATTTTCGACCGAATTGCTATACAAAACCTAAGTCAAATGCCTACTTCCATAATTGGTAACAAAACTAAGTCAATTGCCTGCTTGCCATGCGCACCACGTCCACTGTCGAAGATGACAAAGAGCTGGTGCAGCTAGCGTCCGCCCACGTAGATGCAGGGACTCGAATCTCATGGGCAGGCGTTGCTCAACGGATGCGGCGCGCGGACCACAGTGTCAGGGAGCTACAGCAGCGCCTTAGGACTCTGATGAAGAGGTGGGGGGCGGACATCCGGCTGTTCCCTCTCAGCTTATTCACGCAGGTGCAACGACCCCGGGGTCGACCACCAGAGTGACACGCCAGTTGCGCCAAGATGCTACGCAGCGACAACGGCGCGCGGCCGCACGTCGCCCGACTTCAGCGCCACCAGCATTTCCAGCGGCTCCTGCGTCTCCCGCGCCCCCAGCACGTCCAGCGCAGCCAGCACTTCCAGCGACTTCCGCGTCGCCAGTACCTTTAGCGCCACCAGTACCTCCAGCGTCGTCTGAACACCTGTCAGAGCTTCAAGCGCTTGTGGCACGACCCAGACCTGCAGCAGCAACACCGGAGGCTCTGATTGCGGCCTCACCTTCCTCTCTCGGTTCAGCTCCTATTTTGCCTCGGCTCCTTCTCCTCTTGGCTCCACTCCTTCCTCTCTTGGCTTGGCTCCTCCATAGCTAGCGGCGCCTCCGGCTTCCACGCGTTTTCGGAAAATGGAAATGATTGCATCCGTCGATCAAGTACCGGTATAACGTATGACAAGGTCAAATCCGGTATAATAGCACAATAACATGATACTTTATAGCATTGACATATCAAGGCAATAGTGTTTGAAGAGACAATATTTCAATAATGAAATCAAGTTATTTGCCACATGACTTCCAATAATGAAACCAAGACACTTGCACAACTACCTGTTGCGCCAAGACTTCCAATAATGAAACCAAGACACTTGCACAACTGCCTGTTCCGCCAAGTTCTGAGCTGAATAGCGAAGTCGTGTGCCCTTTTTGTAACGGGCTGGTTACGGTTACGTAAGTAGGTAGACAGAGTTACATAAGTAGGTAAGAGCCTCATGGCTACATACACAAAAGTAGGTACAGGCACACGGCTAGCGTGTGCACTGTTGTCATTACCTGATTGGATGGAAGTGGGGAGCCAGACCCATTTCAGCCAATCAGGCATCGACTTAGATTTGAGTGGTTCATAAAGAGAACGGGAGCCCCCGCTCCCGTTCCATAGATAAACAGAGTTAAATTTGCCCCAAACCTGACACTTGGTTCTACTATTGCGAGCTTCCTCTTGCATCTATAGTGTACGCTAGTGACGGTACTTCTTACCCCGTTACACCTGGTAGCACTTCGTAGTCCTTCCAATGACCAAGTTCGAGATGAGTGAAGGCACGCCGTCGGTGGCCCCAGCGATGACGCTGGAGCACACGGCGTTTCCCCACCTCACCACTATTGAGTGGCAAGCGCTACACCGCCTCGCGGCGGTGTCCGGAGAGTTTGTCGTCACGTCGCTGCTGAGCTCAGCGACCCCCGACCAACAGCGCCAAGCCATCCAAGAATTCATGGAGCGCGAGCTCGCCGAAGCGAAGCGGCGAGTACCAACTCCCTCGCACTCCTCACGGCACGACGCCGTGAAGATGGAGACGTCGTCCTACTCCGGCGCCGGACAAGACCGGCTCCCACTGAACCGCTGGTTCCGCGAGATCGACATCGCGATCGCTTCGAGGTTGATCGAAGCGCCGACGGCGAGAGTCAACTTCCTGTTGTCTCGCCTCTCCGGAAAGGCCAAGGAATGGGCCCTTGGCAAGCTCGTCGTCGACCGAGATGCGTTTCCGACTCTGGAGAGTCTCCAGAGTGACCTCCGACTCGCGTTCGAGCCTCCGCAAGACGAGTCGCGCACGCGTGCGACGTTCTTCGCCCTTCGGCAGGGCAAGATGTCCATGCGCGACTACGTGCAGAAGACCCGACACCTGGTTTCGTGCATCGTCACGAACCCGATCGACGTTGCCTCGCAGGTGCACGTCTTCATCTTCGGGATGCGTGAGGGCATGACACGGTACTGCCTCACGCGAGCGGAGCCGTCGACACTCGAAGCTGCGTTCGCACTCGCGCTGCGCGAGGATTACACGGTCGCGTCCTCCTACGCGCGAGCGCTGACGCCGGACGCTCGGGCCTCCGCGCCCGAGCCCATGGAGATCGACGCCATCGAAGCTGAGTCGAGGTCGCGGTCGACCTCGACTGCACGTGGTCCAAGGTTCAACAACGACAACCGCCCGCGCGACGGTCGTCCACTTGTCTGCTACCGCTGTCGCAAGTCCGGTCACCGCGCAGCGGTGTGTCGCGCGCCAGCTCCAGTCCTGGCAAGCGCTGAAGTCGTCGGCGAGGCCGACGACACGTTCCCGACCGCTCTTCCAAAAAACGGTCGGGACCAGTAGGTGCGGGGCGCCCTACTGGCTGGAACGGAGGTCCGGGTCCCTCGGTGGCAACCCGACCTCCTAGCCCCCCCGTGCTTTACGCACACTTCAATGCCACCACCACGAACGGCGACTCGAGACTGATCCTTATCAGTCTCCACGTCGCCGGCGCGGAGCGTCCGCTCCGCGCGTTGCTTGACTCCGGGGCCACGAACAACTTCATTCGTGATGACTGCCTCGCTCTCCTCCCGTCGCATGTGCGCGTGCGGGAGGGACCGGGCGAGATCGTCGTGAAGTTGGCTGACGGCAAACCCCACCGCGCTCCGCGGCGGGCTGTGTCGTTGGCGTACGCCTTCGATGGCTTCTCCACCAACGACGACTTTTTGGTGATCGAGCTGAACTACGCCTTCGACTGCATCTTGGGGATGCCGTGGCTCGCTCGCTACCAGCCGGAGATCGACTGGTTAGCCCGTTCAGTTCGCCGACGTGTCGGCTACGACATCAGTGAGGTATTCACTCACCTACTCGTCGCCCCGTCGCGTCACGTCGCAGTCGTGGATCGGACATCCACGACACAGCCCCCACCACGAGAGAGCGATGGCCCTCGATGTGTGAGAAAACTCCAAAAAGCGCATACCACGAGTTTTTTTCTTCAAAAGACGCATACCGCGTCAAAACACGCATACTAGATTCTGATTCCATACTGTGCGGATCATTTCCGATACCAACCAACGCTTAACGAGAAGTAGTCTAAGGCGAGCCGGACCCGCAGCGCCGCAACGCGTCGTCCTGCAGGCACTGCAAGCAGCAAGTGCTGTACCGTACTACAAGGAGTCGGAGCAGGCCATCCGCCACCTCAACAAGTGCGCGACCTTCCAGGAGCTTCGGCACCAGTTCGCCTTCCTGTACGCGTTCTCGGACGTGCTGCCGCTCCACAACCAGAAGATCTACGCCAAGAACCCCGTCGGGAAGCGTCTCAAGATTGAACAGACCCACGCAAGCGTCAAGCCCAAGCCCAAGCCCAAGCTCAAACGTGGGCGGTGGCCCAGCTGCAGGCTCAGACGCAGGAGCTCCAGGCGCAGCAGGCCACGATCACAAGCAGCACGCTGGACCCGGCCGCCGTGTAGCACGCGCAGGTGATGAACCAGATGACCATGCAGCAGAGCATGCCCGGGAGCTTGATGGACCCCACCGGCGCCATGAGCATGACGCTGACGGACGACGGCACGGAGAGACTGCCCAAGGACACGAAGAAGAACAAGACGCTGTCCAAGCCCAGACGGAGCGGTTCGAAGAGGCCGTGGCCATGCACGCGTACGTGACTGGCACGGCGTTTAATGCGGTGGAGGAGTCGCATTTGGACAGGGCGATGGCCATCTTGAAGCCGAATGTGAAGCTCCCGGACAAGAAGAGACTCGAGACGGAGCTGCTGCCTCGCTGCTTTGACAGGATGAAGAAGCAGATGTGGGGCTGCCTCCCGGTCGCGTGTGTTTGAAGCGCAACGTGTGGTCGAATTTGAACTTGTACGACACCATGGAACTGTACGTGACGTACATGGTGGTGAATAACGAGAATCAATTTTTCTTGGAGACGGAGAAGGCTCCTGGAGACGAATCAAAGTACAATTCGATCTCACAAGACATTAAACTCATCATGCAGCCGATGGTGAGCAACATGAGCGGTAGTTTATGATAATACATGTTGGTATGTATTTGTGCTGGTTTACGCGGGGACGGCAATCCTAGTCTTGCTGCCGGGGAATACGTACGTCTCTGCAAGCTAACCATTAGCACCAAGATGTTGGGAGGAAGGAGTGGCTGAGCTTACCACCGCGACTGGAGCGGGACCGCTTTTGCAAGTTTTCCTGTTGTGTCCAGACGTTCCACAATTCGCACACTTCTGGATCCGTGTAGGCCTGCTCTCTCCAGCACTTGGGATTCGCTTCTTGCGGCTTCTGCCTTGCTTGACCTCTTTCCGTTTAGCAGGTAGCAGACAACTTTTTTCAAGCTCACTGGTTGCGGGTATTTCTACTGCAGCGTCGCCGAACACAGTAGAGTAGTTAGAAACCTTGTAGCAAGCGCCGAAGCGAGAAAACACGCTGTCGAGTTGCCCGACGTGTGATAACACTGCAATCAGGTGCCTGCATGGAATCTGGTACTGGTCCATGAACGCACAAGTGCAGCGGTTACCTTCCAGATCCACCGTGCGTCGGAAGGGTGGAAGCCGGCCAACCCTCGACACACTGGCTTGCTTGTCCTTAATTGTGACCACCACCTTGTAATTTCCCATTTCTCTAAGCTGCTCTTCGTACAGTTTCTCAGCTCCTGGAGTCACCTCCCTCTTCTCTTTCAGCCAGTTTGCGCTGTTGCATTGGCGCTTGTACAGCGCGTTAGCCATAGATTCTAGAACCCCATCAAGAAACTCGAACGGGGCTTTCTCACGCAGTTTGTTGACGAGAGTCGTAGCGTTCACGCTTTCGACAAAGTTTGTCGAGCGCCAGCCATACAGTGGAGTCTGGCCTATAGTCGTATAAAGAATCCATCGCTCAGGAGGGATTGCACGGACAATTTCCTCCACTTCTTTTCCGCAATCTTTCCCAAGCAGAACGAGCTGTCCTTCGTATAACGCCTCCCACTTGCACTCTTGCAGCTCCCAAATTAAATTCTTATGGGCATGGGTAAATCGTTTGTTGCGAAGAAGGTTTCTGATAATGTGAAGAGTACAGTATCTAGTTTGGGTTTTAGTACGGTGAGTTGTTAGAAGCATATTAGGAAAATAACATTTTCAAAACGAACCGGGTGTTGATGTCGAAAGTTTTGGCTACGGATCGGAAAGAATCACTTCGATCACAGAACACAGGATAGTCACTCATGTTAAGGCCAGCCTCTTTCAAGCATTCCACGAACCATGTATAGTTGACAATGTCTTCCGCGTTGACGAGGGCTACACCTATTGTGATGTTGTTGCAGTTTCCATCCCTGCCCACGAGTAGCATCTGCTGGCCTTGGTAAATTCGATGCTTCGAATGCCCACAGTCGATACCAAGTATCTGTTGGTTGAATGACATACTGCGAACTAGTGCTCCACACACTACAATAGCTCTCAAAAAGCGACCTTCCGAATCCGTTTGAATGTTTGTGTAGGAACCGGGGTTATGAGCAGAAAACCGATCAAGCAGAGACGGTATGCGCTGATATCCAAGCTCTTGATCCTCCGCCGTACCGTCACTGATGATGTTTTTAACTCGATAAGCAATGCTGTTGTTTGGAAGGCGAATGCCTTTAGCGCGCTGTACATGTTCAATAAGAGCAGAGGCTGATATAGCATTATCGGCTATAACTGCATTGCGGAACGCAGGCTCAGCCAGGAGCTGTCGACTTGTCATTTTGGGCACCGAAGTACAGTTGATGTGCTCCAAGTTGACAGAGCTGATGTACCATGTCTTAAGGCGCTGCTTGCCGGATTTGTGTTGGTAAAGTTGAACGTAAAAACTGCACGTCGATGACGAGCACTTAAAGCGCTTGTGTCCCCCACCACTTCTTCCTACTTTGACACTTTTGAAAGCTGCCAGCGCATAGTCCTGTACCGCTTTCGTCGCTTCGATCCCATTAGCGAACACTGTCCCCGCCTCGAGATCAGCCATTGCGCCAGGTCGCGTTGTGAAGTGCGGGCAACCGCTCGCTGTGGGAGGCCGGCGGTGCGTATTATTAGACCACAGCCCGGTAAGAGCAAAAGGCGAAAGTACGGAATCAGAATCTAGTATGCGTGTTTTGACGCGGTATGCGTCTTTTGAAGAAAAAAACTCGTGGTATGCGCTTTTTGGAGTTTTCTCTCGATGTGTGGAGTGCGCGGCCTCCGTCATTGGTCCAGTCAGCAACCCGCCCTCGCGAGTGCGCGAGGGCCTGAAGAGAAACACGGTCGAGCAGTGGCTCCCGTACGAGAACTACGCGGTCGAGCAGGGGCTCCCGCACGTGAAGAACGCGGTCGAGCAGGGGCTCCCGCACGTGAAGAACGCGGTCGAGCAGAGGCTCCCGCCTGTGCTGAACGCGGTCGAGCAGAGGTTCCCGCACGTGAAGAATGCGGTCGAGCAGCGGCTCCCGCTCGAGGATGCGACGGTCGAGCAGCGGCTCCCGTTCGCTGATGATTCCGTCGCGCAGCAGGACCTGCGCGACATCGGCATGGTCGAGACCGAGCTCCCATGCCTAGAGGAGGGTGAAGTGTCATCCAGCGAATCCTCATCCAGTGAGACTTCGGCCTCGAGCAGTGGCTCGAGGCGACTGAGGAAGTCCAAGCGCAACCGATCCGGACGCCGCCGTCTGCGCCGGAGGTCTACCGCGGTCGACCAGGCTCCGTCGAGCGAGATCCTCAACGTCGTCGAGTATTCGGAGGGCTCTCCGAATCAGGTTCGCGCGATCGAGGTGGCGAATCCTCCCACCGGCGCGGCGACCATCACGCGGCTTCCAGGTCTCTCCTGGAAGCATTTCCTGCGCGACCTGAAGGCCGGTGAGATCGAGCAAGTCTGTCTCCTCACCGGCTCCGACCAATCCGACGTACTTGCCCACGCAGTCAGCGACGACACCTCGTCGTCGCGACCGAAGGCGGCTGAGCCGAAGTCTGTTCGCGAGGCACGCTTCGCTGCGCAGTCTTGGCAGGCTCTCCAAGACTCGAACAACCCCGTCTACTCGCTTGCACGCGAGTTCGAAGACATCTTCCCCGAGAAGATTCCGGCGGAGCTTCCTGCTGAGCGAGGCGTTCGGCACGAGATCGACCTCGTGCCCGGGTCGAAGTACTGTGGTATAGTGCCTTTCTGGAACTTTGGCAGGAAAGCAGCGGGAATTGTCGGGATGGACCCCTTCGGACGACCTTCGCTACACCGAACCAGATGTACCCACGTAACGAATGCGTACCCAGCCGAGAAGGTACGGTGAGGCCCAAGTTGATGACCAGGAGTCGGCAGTCGATGGTCGACGTTCGACACTCGACGTTCGAGAATCGACTTACGGGATTCGAAGTCTAGCGACTCAACGGGGGATGAGCAAGCGGTTGAACTTCAAGGAGAGCATCCTCGCGAGCGGATACAAGATCGCAACACCACAAGAAACGCACGGGAGATCGCGCTCTGACAACGGATGAGTGTACAAAAAGTAAGCCTGAAGTAGGGGTGAAGTAGGGGCAAAGGATAGGAAGATTGTAGGATCAGTCACGAATTAGCGCCCGAGAGCATAGGCAAGGCAATAAACCTTCTTGGACACCAAGTGTTTCTTCGCTTCGCTTCAGTGGATTGGAGAGGGCTTGTCGTGGTCTCAACCCCAGCAACCCGTGTCTGACAGGAAGGCACGTTAAACGAAGTCCCGCGAGGGCAGGTATAGCGACAAAGTCCCGCGAGGGCAGGTATAGCAACAAAGTCCCGCAAGGGCAGGAATAGCGTCGTCCCAGACAACAACCAAGGTATAGCATCCCTCTTCGGAGAAGAAGTCACGTCTATTGGAGAGACGCTTCGACTTAAAAGACTCGACGTTCGTGTGAAGGTTTCCACGCAGACGTCATCCGCTGAAGACACTTGCGACGAAGTCCGACCACTCCATCCCAAGAAATCACGCTAGTCAAGACCCCGGGAATTCTACGCACCACACGCGGCGTACAGTGTGTGAAGTGCGTTCTTGTGTGTCGACCGAGCCCCAGAGAGTAATTTCTGAGAGCCCGCTCCACCACAATGGTGCCGCGACCCGGGACTACTGGTTCTGAAGATGGACATCAGATAAAGCAAGAGCCTGAAGCACGAGCTCCGACGACTGACGGGTCGTCGCCGGATACTCAGCTCGCTATGAGACCCGCTTCGCCACAGATTCATGAGGGAACGTCTGTGGCCCCCGACATCAAGGTCGAGGTAAAGGCCCCCGACATCAAAGTCGAGGGGAAGAAGGAGGAGTACGAAGAAAAGTACCCAGTTCCCGTTATGGCTTCACAGGAAGCCATCAAGGGCTCTGCTACCCAGCAGAGCCCTCCGGGGTCGTCGGTGAAAAGCCGTTCATCGAAAGACGACCCGATGTACCACAAGACATCAAAAACGACGCGCAAGAAGGGCATGCCTATGAAAGCGCCAGACGAGGAAGAGGAGGAGATGAAGCCCCCTGCCCCGTTGCCAACGTTGACCGCCAGTCTCGCTCATCACTTTGGAATTCAGGAGCTGGGCCGACTGCTGCAGGAAGACCCAGTACTTATGGCTCTGGATGCGCGAGCAAGCTCGCGTCTACACGGACCCGTCTCCATTCCTCGGATTGACGAGGTGTATACCACGCTGGAAGCCGTGCGTATGTTGCTAACGTTGCTGGAGGAGTCCGGTTTGGAAGTGCGAACACGAGACCTCAGCGCGTTGGCGTCATTCGACGTTGACGTTGTGACGAATACCATTCGTCGATTATTTCACACTCTGGGTGAGATAGTCGGAATAGCTATGAAACGTGAGCCAAGCCCACGGCAAGCTCCGTCGCCGCGCAGACGCAAAGCAACCGCCGGAAGCTCGACCGGGCCCTCGCGATACCGATCGGTTTCGTCAATCGTCGACGAGTCTGACAGTGGATCAAAGCTCCCGAGCGCATGATAATTTCGCCTGAAGCTCCTCCGTTCAGACCTGCTGAAGCTGCACCTGCAGCTGCTCTGCCGTCGACCCAGTCGACACTGCCACTTCCAGCTATGCCTTCGTTGAATGTGCCCGGGATGCAGCCAGATATGTTCCAACGCGCTCTGGACGCCCTCGTTAGAGGTGTGTCAGGTCTATCGCCACCGACAGCTCCGGTACCGGGCATGACAGTCTCTGCGCCACCCATGGTAGTACCCCAGATGTCAGCTGCTCCTGCACCAACTATGACAGCTCCCGAAATCCCGGCGACTCGGGGACCAGGCTCTGATGTGTCGATGAGATCGGCATACCCGACCTCGACACAGGCGGCATACCCAGCCGATGATCCCGATGATTTCTTCGATCTTGGGACACAGACTGGGGCGACGTCGCGCTCAGCGGTGGTAGCATCGAACGGTTCTGGAGGATCCATGACTCGCATTCGTATCTCAGCAACGTCGGACTTGAAATCATTCAGCGGACGCGACGCTACGGAAGAGAAGTCACGCACGTGGCTTAACAAGTTGCAGTCGGCGGCGAAACGAGATGGTATGTCTTCCGCCGAGATGTGCCTGCTGATGAACGACTTGATCACCGGACCAGCACGTCAATGGTATCTCCAACTGAGTCGCGACATTCGATCCTCGTGGAACGATCTGTCGTCCCAGTTCCAGTATCAATATTGCGGAAAAGGAGTCTCCGTCGCGCGCAAGTACTACCATGCAACCAAGAGGTCTGACGAAACCCCTCTGGAATACTTGCACCGACTGACAGTAGCAGGAATCCGGGCCAAGCTGAGAGTCAAGGATGGTAATGCGGCGGAACGTCGAGAGCACGTCGAACACTTCATCGACACGTTGGGATCTCATGAACAGGCGCTCGCCGACCAGCTCATCATGTTAAGTATCGAGGATGCCGAGGCACTGGAGCGGATCCTTCGCGCCCGTCAACGAAGTCGCGACCGTCAAGGCAAGGCGGTATATAACCCGTCGAAATTCCGAGAAAAAACGCCTGTCCCCACTCCAGCTAAAGCCGTTAACTCTCTGCGAGCTCATGACGAGCAAGGCCACAATGACTATGCGATGGTGTCGCAAGTCGAGGAGGAACGTCGAGACGAGGCAACGAGGGTCTCAGCAATGACCCCTGCCAACCGGGGCGACGAAAACTCGACGGAACCTCACCAGAGACCTCCGTGCTCACACTGCGGGCTGACGCTGCACAAGAGTGAAGACTGCTGGACGATCCTGACCTGCAGTCACTGCAATGGACGACACCCATCGGATCGTTGTCTGAAGCTGTGCAAGGCATGTGGCGAAATGCATGAGGCGGGAGCTTGCCGGTTCGAGGAATTCTTCAATGTGATGCGTCAGTGGTATGTGCCCCAGCGTCATGCTGGAATGCTTCCGCCCGACGCGGAAAAGTTGTTAAACTAGATCGCTCGCTGGGTTTGAATCCAGTACGAGACGAGCGATCAGTGAGCATCTATGCATATGTTGGTACAACATCGAGGACGACGGTTAGTGGAGACACGGCAGTGGTCCAGGATAATATACCAGATACACGTACCTCGAAAGTGATGAGTATCAAGCTTGACAACGCGAACGAGTTTTCCCGAACTCCTGTTGTCGCTGCCGTAAACTTGGAACCCGGAGAGAAACGTGGATACTGGAAAACGCATACGCCGGAGAAAACATTCCGCCAGGCCAAAGTGATTGGTAAAGTCGACGACCACCGCGCAGTCTTGATGTTCGATTCAGGAGCCGAGATGTCCCTCATGGACATTGCCTTTGCTCGTAAGGTAGGCTGCAGAATCGACGAAGAAAGAACGAAAAGCTGTGTGGGGGTCGGAGACGCACCATACGAAACGCTGGGCCGAACGACGATCAAGATCACCTTGGCTGGCAATCTGGTGTACAAATATCACGTTTGGGTAGGCGACTTGCCGGGACAGGATGTGCTCCTAGGGATGGACTTCATGGTCCCCGCAGGAGTGCGAGTGGATGCAGGAGACGGATCGATATGCTTACCAGATGAAGTCTGCATTCGCATGCTGGGGCGTCGGCAACTCTTCAGCGCCAAACGACGACCAGTATTTCCGCGAATCCCTCAACAGATCAAGCCAGGTCAGTCCTATGACTTCGGCATTAGTCCAGACTTGGGTGTGAAGCAACAATTCTGGGTGTGTCGAGGAAAAGGCTGGATACCCACGGTGCTGGGAGACAAGCGGAACCAGCCACGACGACTGCGAGTCACTAACGTCGGTAATCGTCTGGTGACGATCGACAAGATTACTCCCCTTGGTATTTGGATGAGTGACGACTTGGTCCCACGGGAATACGGCTTCGTGACGACGCGCTCAAACCGGTATGCGGAATGGCAGAACTTGGTGTTCGGATCCACGCGGGAGTATGAAGAGGTGGCGGAAGTAGAAGAAGACCATTCCCCACTGGTGGACCATCCGGAATATCCGACACCAAGAGCCATCCTGAAACGCGAGCCAGAAGCCATCGCGGAAGAGGCCCCGCAGCAAGAGGAGGCTGAAGATTCACCCCATCCGTCGATCATCGCTACAGTGAAGGCCGAGGGAACAACCAGTGAAGGGAGTACCAACGATTCCCCTGTCGTCGAAGATATGCCAACACCCGGCGCCAACGAGGCGCCACCGAAAGACATCTTGACGCCACGACTGTCGAGTGAGCCGCTTGTTGCTCCACCAAAGCCGACGCTCGAGTCTAACACCGACGATGCTGTCTGCTATCACGAGGGCAGTGACCTCTTTGCTGAAGACGTCGAACAGGAGATGGCCGTATTGCCGGAAGTGTCCGTCTCACTGACTCAAGAGGTGAGAATCGAAGACTTGAAGGTCGGCATGCCTGATAATGTTCCACGAGAAGTAGGCATTCGAGAGCAAGAGAGGCTGCGTCGAATCATCTGGAAGAAAAAACATCTAATGATCGGCAAAGGAAACGCGTTGCCTCCAGCAGCTGTCGGAGTGGTGTGCGACATTGACGTGGGAGACGCCAAACCGGTAGCTCAACGTTGCCGAAAAGTGCCGAAACCATTCCGCGAGAAAGTGTACGAACTCCTTAAAGGTTTGCTGGGTGCGAGGATAATTAATCCGTCGACGTCTCCATGGGCATCGCCGATCGTCGTCATCATAAAGAAGAATGGCGTCGACATTCGTCTATGTATCGACTATCGCGTGGTGAACGGACTCACACGGCTAATGATATATCCGATGCCGTTGGTGGACGAACTTCTGGAGAATCTGGAGTTCATCCTCTGGTTTTGCTCCCTTGATATGGCGAGCGGGTTCTGGGTGGTCCCAATGACCGATCGAGCTCGCCTCATCTCCGCGTTCATCACTCCGTTTGGTCTGTTTGAATGGCTTCGCATGCCCTTCGGGTTACGAAATGCCCCGCAAATTTACCAGCGACTGATTGATAATGCGCTGTATGGATTTCTGAAGCTGACGAAGAAGGATCCCCGCCTCGACGTATTCAAGCATGTCGTGCCGGAAAACGAAGAACGGGAGTCGGTACTGGGGCGTCGTTCGTACATCGACGATATCCTGGTGGGGGCCACGTCATGGGACGACCTGTGCATCAAAGTCGAGAACCTTCTCGCCGCATGCGATCAATGGAATCTCTCCATTAGTGTCGAAAAGAGCAGTTGGGGTATGTCGAAGGTCGACTACTTGGGACATTCAGTATCGAGCAGATGTTTGGAAGCAAAACCGAAGAATCTGGACGCACTTTCATCCCTTGAGTTCCCACGCACTCTGAAGGCTCTCCAGTCGTTCTTGGGCAGTCTTAACTACTACCATCGGTTCATTGCCGACTTCGCGGTTTACGCTTCCGTGCTGTACAGCCTTTCGGAAGAGGACTTCGAACGTCGAAAAGCGAAGGATGACTCATCGACTCTCGAGAAGTGGAAGCATGCCGAGACCGCGTTTGAACAGCTGAAGCTGAAAATTGCCGACACTCCTCTACTTCGCCACTTCAACCCGGAATTGGAGCCGGTAATCATTGTGTACGCAAGCGAGTGGGCTGTCTCGGCTGTTCTCACCCAGCAACACGACAACGTGTATATGCCGGTGAAATTCACGAGCCGCACGCTCAAGCCCAACGAACTCCGATACGATATCGTCGAGAAGGAAGTGCTGGCGCTGCTACGAATTTTGACTAGTTGTTTCACGATGTTGGCCGGGCGTAGAGTTCGAGTGTTGACTCGACACACGACGTTGGCATGGCTCTTCAGGAAGAACAATCCACAGGGGCGTCTGACTCAATGGGCAGCGTTACTCTCTCCATGGGAACTCCAGATCGAACGTTCGACACGTGGGGAGGAAGAACTGTTAGGCGTCATTGCCGCTTGTATAACTCCAAGAGACTTGGTTGACGCTGCGTTGGAAGACGTGTCACCACGCCGTCAGCCTAAGAAGGTAATGTCAATTCCCCGACCAGTCGTAAACATCGGTGAGAAGGTGTACGTGATCAGTTTCGATGGATCCGCGAAAGCCAAGCGCGAAGGAGGCGCCTTCGGAGCCATCATCTGGAAACTGCCAGGATGGACGGTAGAGAAAGCTGCGTCAGGATATGGTGTAGACCTGACGGTCAACGAGGCCGAATATCGAGGACTGCTGTTGGCGCTTGATCTGCTAAATGGTCTCGACGTACAGAGATTAATCGTGTGTGGCGATTCCAACCTTGCGATTCGACAACTGCGTAACGAAATGGACTGTAAAGCGCTGGGACTGCAACTCCTCCGGAAGAAATGCTGGGACCAGTTGAAAGCACTCCCGAAAGTGGAGCTGTTCCATGTCCGTCGAGACTGGAATGCCAGTGCAGACCTGATCGCTGGACAAGCGTTGCAACGACAAGCGGGGATGCCGATCGTCGAAGAGCAAACTCTCGCGAACCTCGTTACATTAAACCGACTGGGAGAACTCCTCGACCCGACGTCCGGCGAACTCACGAACGACGAAAAGGCTCAGGTCCTCCCGGTGAGGACGAGGTCTGGAGCACGGCAGGAGGCTGAACGATCGGTGGTTGAAGAGATTCCTCCGGTTGAAAGCCCGTCTCGACACTCAACACCCGAGGTGCTAGACGAGATGGTCGTAAAACGAATCCGCATGGAGCGTATCCGGGAAGCCCAAGACGAAGAATCGTGGATCCACAACTTGAAGAAATTCCTCAGGGGCGATGTGACGGACATGACTTCGCGTGACGCAAGCAATTGCAGTAAGCTGGCTCAACAGTATGAAGAGGACGAGAATGGTCTGCTCTTCTATCACTCCAGAGGCGACGAGTCGGCTGAAGATCGAAGCGCAGTAATGAAGCTCGTCATCCCGGAAACTCTGAGAGACGACATACTGCATCATTATCACTCGAGTCTTGAGGGTGGACACCAAGGAATTGGGCGCACCTATCATAGAGTGCGGCAACACTTCCATTGGCCGAGTCTCTACAGAAGCGTGCAACGTTATGTGGGTGAGTGTATCGACTGTGAAACCGGGAAGGGAAGACCTACCATCAGGGGAGAGTCACCGGGCAACATCGTGCCGACGTATCCGTTTCAAGTGATCGCTATGGACCACATACCATCATTGCCGCCGTCGTTCAAAGACAACACTGAACTCTTGATCTGGGTTGACCTCTTCACGGGATTCGTGGTTGCCAAAGCCAATTCGTCGAGGACTGCGCAGACAATAGCCGAAGCATACGAAGAATGCGTCTTTCGTCGATTTGGCGCGAGCGAAGCGATTCGCCACGACCGTGAGCCCGGCTTTATGTCGGACTTCTTCCGAGCCTTCAACCAACTCATGGGACAACGGCAGCGGGCGACGCTTGCCTACAGACCACAAGCGAACGGGTCCGCAGAGCGTATGGTACAGACGATCACCCGAGCCATCAAGATGTACGTCGAAGACGAACATCAACGCGACTGGGATGAATATTCCGAGAGGCTGACTTACTCGTTGAATACGGCTTACGACCGTGTGAGGAAGGAGACTCCGTTCTTCTTGGTACACGGCTGGGACCCACGTTCGACGATCGAGGCCTCGTTATCTGTCGGTAACACACAGCGTCAGGACGTGCAGCCACGCCGATGGCGGTTCCATATTCAGAAACATTACCTACACGCCCGGGCCCAGGCGGCGGACCTGCTGAAAGACGCGATCGCCGAACGGGCAGAGGCTCACAACGAGACGGTGACGGAGAATGCTATCGCGGTGGGCACGCAGGTCTGGTTGTTCTTGGACAGAGTGAAGCCTGGGTATGCGAAGAAGCTCGCGCACCAGTGGCATGGCCCCTTCAGGGTGCAGGAGATGGTAAGCAGTTGCGCAGTAAAATTGGAGGTGGCTGGTACTCCGTACCACCTGTACCCAGTGGTACACATTTCCAAGCTGAAGGCAGTGCGACAATTTCCAACACGTCCTGCAATTGACCTGAGAGTGCCGCCGGAAGATCGCCTAGATTTTGATGAGGAGATGCTACCAGAAGATAGTTGGGCGCCTGAAGCTTTGGGAGCGGACGTCGTTGAAGTTGAGGCTATCCTCGATGTGCGATCCGGACGTCGAACGAGGTACGGACGAGCGTTGAAGGAATATCTGGTGCGCTGGAAGGGCTACGTGGAAACGGCATGGGTCGACGAGGCCGACTTGAACTGCGGAGGGCTGATTTATGACTTCAATCGACGAAGGACGGGAGAACGTCGATTTGAAGCGATGCAGTCGAGCGAACCGACGAGTGCCGAGTAGGCAAGGGAATGGTGGGAGACAGGACCCTGCCAGGATTGGAAGTCGAAGGCACCACAGGATGGCTGTGGTGGCGGTTGGAAGGGTGACCCAGGATGAGGCCTAGGGTCAAGAATGGCTGAAGTACCAGCAGGGAGGCTGCTGGTATAACGAAGGAAAGGAGGGGACTACATGTATGCATTGATGGTGATCAAGACTGGGAAGCCGATGTGCGTAATGCAAGTGTCGTGGAATTGCTGACGATTAAAACAAGAGAAAGAACTAGCTACGGCAACCCAGCAAGCAACATGCCGAGCGAATGACGAACCTGATCCACGCTCGACGACCGGAACGAACTTGTCCTTAAGATGATCCAAACAGCCAACGAAGTGACTGGGATATCCGGCTCGAGGGAAGCAGTCACGACAGGCGACAGGACCGGTACTGGTGCTGAAGGAAGATTCGACGTGGGCGGGAAGGCGAAGCTGCGGATGGCACCCCAGGCGCCACCGGAGGCGATTGGACGACCAGGAAAGCTGTCAATGACGAAGCAGGAGCCAGAGGCGAGTCAGAGGTCACCGGCGGGATAACAGGAGCCAACGGAGCAGCTGAGGCGGTCACCGAAGCAGCTGAAGCGTCGACGAAATTCACTGTAGGCGAAGGCACGGCATCAGGCGCCGGCGAAGACGACATGTGAGTTGGAGTGATGCAGGAGATGCAGACGGAAGCTGGGAATGATGCTGGAGACGCAAACGGATGCAGAAGCTGGCAAGAGGTCACATACATCAGCGGCGAAGCCTACCTGGGGAGTACGCTTCACGCGGATGGGGGCGGCTGTGGTATAGTGCCTTTCTGGAACTTTGGCAGGAAAGCAGCGGGAATTGTCGGGATGGACCCCTTCGGACGACCTTCGCTACACCGAACCAGATGTACCCACGTAACGAATGCGTACCCAGCCGAGAAGGTACGGTGAGGCCCAAGTTGATGACCAGGAGTCGGCAGTCGATGGTCGACGTTCGACACTCGACGTTCGAGAATCGACTTACGGGATTCGAAGTCTAGCGACTCAACGGGGGATGAGCAAGCGGTTGAACTTCAAGGAGAGCATCCTCGCGAGCGGATACAAGATCGCAACACCACAAGAAACGCACGGGAGATCGCGCTCTGACAACGGATGAGTGTACAAAAAGTAAGCCTGAAGTAGGGGTGAAGTAGGGGCAAAGGATAGGAAGATTGTAGGATCAGTCACGAATTAGCGCCCGAGAGCATAGGCAAGGCAATAAACCTTCTTGGACACCAAGTGTTTCTTCGCTTCGCTTCAGTGGATTGGAGAGGGCTTGTCGTGGTCTCAACCCCAGCAACCCGTGTCTGACAGTAAGGCACGTTAAACGAAGTCCCGCGAGGGCAGGTATAGCGACAAAGTCCCGCGAGGGCAGGTATAGCAACAAAGTCCCGCAAGGGCAGGAATAGCGTCGTCCCAGACAACAACCAAGGTATAGCATCCCTCTTCGGAGAAGAAGTCACGTCTATTGGAGAGACGCTTCGACTTAAAAGACTCGACGTTCGTGTGAAGGTTTCCACGCAGACGTCATCCGCTGAAGACACTTGCGACGAAGTCCGACCACTCCATCCCAAGAAATCACGCTAGTCAAGACCCCGGGAATTCTACGCACCACACGCGGCGTACAGTGTGTGAAGTGCGTTCTTGTGTGTCGACCGAGCCCCAGAGAGTAATTTCTGAGAGCCCGCTCCACCACAGTACTGTGTGACGCGGCAGTGGCCACTGCCGCGGGATCAGGTCCAGGCCATCGACGACTTCTTCGAAGGCCGCCGCAAGGCTGGCCATGTGCGAGAGAGTATCTCTCCGCACTCGAGTCCGACGTTCTGCGTGAAGAAGGCGACTGGCGGGTGGCGCATTGTCCACGCGTTCAACAAGTTGAACGACGCCACCATTCCCGCGCAGACGCCCATTCCTCGGAAGGACATGGTCCTCGACACCATGTCTGGCAGCGTCATCTACAGTGCGATTGATCTGACAGACGGCTTCTATCAGATCCTGATGAGAGAGAGCGATATTCCTCTCACGGCCGTCAGCACTCCCAGCGGCATGCTCTGGGAGTGGCTCGTGATGCCACAGGGTTTGAAGAATGCGCCGGCCACCTTCAACAGGATGGTTTCGCATGTGTTGCGTCCGCTCCGTGCTTTTGCACCGAGCTACTTCGACGACATCTTTGTGCACAGCCGCGCTGAGGACGGCCTCAGCGCCGTCGACGTACATCTCCGGCATCTGCGCAAGGTTTTCGAGAAGATGCGCGAGAACAAGTTGTATGCAAACCTCAAGAAATGTGTATTCTGTGCGCCGGAGATTCCGGTGTTAGGCTGCTACGTCAGCAAGAGCGGCGTGCGCGCCGATCCTGAGAAGATCTCGTCGATCTGTTCTTGGCCGACGCCCAAGAACCAGACGGAGCTGCGTCAATGGCTGGGCCTCGCGAATTACCTTCACAAGTACACGAAGGATTACGCCGGCCTGATCCAGCCGATGTCTTCGCTGCTGAAGAAGGACGTGGCATGGAACTGGCGTCCTGAACACCAGGACGCATTCGACGCCGTGAAGAAGAGCCTCGCGTCTGCGCCTGTCTTGATGCTGCCCGACACGTCAAGACCCTTCCACGTGGTGTGCGACGCGAGCGACTTCGCCATCGGATGCGCCCTCATGCAGTTTGATGCTGAGGGCCGTGAGCGTGTCGTGAGTTATCAGTCACGACAGATGAAGCCGGCGGAGAAGAACTACCCTGTCCATGACAAGGAGCTCCTCGCGATGCGCTACGCTCTGATCAAATTCAGAGTGTACCTCCTCGGCGAGCAGACGTTCGCAGTCTACACGGACCACGCCTCGCTGCGGACGGCGATGAAGAGCCCACATCTCTCTCAGCGCATGGCGCGATGGCTCTCGTTCTTTGCCGAGTACAACTTCGTCGTGCACTACAAGCCGGGCAAGAATAACATTCTTGCCGACGCGCTGTCCAGACGGCCCGATTACGATCCTCGGCGCTTGACGCGTCATCAGGATATCCCTGACGACGATGACGATGATGATGACTGCGCGACTTGCGTGACGCTGGGCATCAACGCCACAGTGTCGAGCCCCGTTCTGCCGCTGCGTCAGCAAATTGCTGACGCGTACGAAGAGGACGCCTTCTACGCTGCAATCATCAGGTATCTGCGCAATCCAACAGCAGACACGCTCGACAAGTTGACGCGCCCAACGCGTGATGCGATCACGCGTTATGACCTCGACGGTGATCTTCTGACGTACGCCATCGACACATTCGACACGCCGCGTGTCGTCATCCCCGCGGATGACGACCTTCGTGCTCGTCTGGTGCATGAGTACCATGATGCACCCGCCGGTGGTCATCTCGGGCGCGAGAAGACGTTCGCGGCGCTCTCACGTGCCTTCTTCTGGCCTCGCATGTACAAGTGGATACGGAAATGGGTCCGTTCCTGCGAGATCTGCCAGCGTGTGAAGCCTGCAGCGTCCAAGCAGGCTCCGCTTCGTCCGCTTCCCATCGCCACGAGCGCGTGGCGATCTGTCAGCATGGACTTCATCTTCGGCCTTCCACGTGACGCCGAAGGCCGCACCGGTGTCCTCGTCTTTGTGGATCGCTTTAGCAAGATGGTCCATCTTGCTCCAGTCGCGGCAGAAGTGACAGCCGACGAGTCGGCCGAGTTGTTCCTCGACGTGGTGTTCCGCCACCACGGCCTGCCGGAGTCCATCGTCTCGGATCGCGACCCCCGTTTTACATCCGCGTTCTGGACGCGGCTGTTTGCGCTGCTGGGCACTCGCTTGCTTATGTCCACGGCTGCCCATCCAGAGACGGATGGGCAAACGGAGCGCGTCAATCGCGTCCTCGAGGACGTATTGCGCAGCTACGCAACGTCTTTCGCGTCTTGGAGCTCCTTCCTGCCGATGGCCGAGTTTGCACTGAACAACTCGACCCACGCGTCGACAGGCCTGACGCCGTTCTTCGTGAACAACGCGCGGCACCCGCGCGTTCCGGCTCTGCTGGCCGTCCGAAGTTCGAATGCAGCAGCGGTCTCCACTCTTGGTGGGGGAGGAGTGGCACCGACATCGAAGTCGGTGCAGGAGTCGAGTGATCCACCACTGCCCCAGCCGGCTGAGTCCAACACGCAAGACTCTGCAGTCGAGGGCCACGCCCTTCACGGCGTGACATACGAGGAGTTCTTCGCAGTCGACGCGGCTCCGCCTGCCGCGGCCGCCGTCGCCAACTTAAAAGCAGCTCCGAGGCCGATCGACTCTGCAGCAGTGTCGGAGTTTCTACTTCACCGTCAAGCCGTCACGCGGTTTGTGCATGACGCGCTCCAAGCCGCTGTGGATCGACCGAAGGTGAATGCAGATCGACGGGGCCGGAAGAACATGTCGTCCTTCCGGCGAGGCGAGCGAGTACTCCTATCTACGGATGGCATCCAAGGCACGGCTGTGACGAACTTGGGTGCGAACAAACTCGCGCCACGCTTTATTGGACCGTTCAAGATTTTGAAGGTTATCGGTGATGCCTATACACTGGATATTCCTACTGCGATGCGACTGCACCCGACGTTTTACGTCGGGCGCCTCAAGCCCTACATTCCTGCTCCGATCGAGTCGCAGCAGTCTTCGCAGCCGCACTACGCTCGCGCACAGGCTCAGAGAGGTTCTGAGCCTCCATCGCGCCGCCCCTCGCCTGATCGGTCCCCTGCTCGTTCGTCAGGCGCTCCGAGTGACGTGTCGATTCGGAGCAGCGTGACCTCTCGACAGTCGCCGAATCCGCCGAAACTGCCGAAACCGGCGACCCTTCAGAGTCGTGGCTCTGAAGCGACGCCTCGCCCCTACGAGACGACCTTTCGTCGAGATGGTCCGCCCCCGCTTGTCGATGCGTCAGGCGCTCGGCGCTGGATTGCCGAGCGCATCGTGGATCATGAGACGCGCAGGACACGCGCAACGGGCACGACGCCGACGTCCCGTCGAGCGCGTGCGACCGAAATGTACTATCGGGTCCGCTGGCTTGGATTCCCGCCAGCGGAGGACACGTGGGAGCTTCGCGAACGTCTGATGGAAGACATTCCAGACGTTGTGAAGGAGTACGAGGCCACCCTCGCACTGATATCCGACGACAGCGACTCAGAAGATGATCACGACCTCGTGAGCGCCATTGCTCACGAGTATCCGCGATACGAGTCCATCAGCACCTGCGACGCCATTGGGACCGGCATAACTGACGAGCATCCAGCGAACAGTCGCGACGTGAACAGTCGCGACGCGAACAGTCGCGGCGCGAGCAGCCGTGACCTCAGCGATGACGACCACGCCGCCAGGAGTGTTGACATGGACGTCTCAACAACCACGTCGTCCGCTACGAGATCCGCCGCTCGTAGCGCCATGCTCCCTTCGGCCTGCACTTGCATCGAGCGCGCGTAAAGACCTTGATGTCCATTGCGAAGCGCCACACTCGGCTGCACGTTGCCGAGCGGTTCACGACGACACCATGGATTGAAGTTTGAGCGCGCAGCGCCTCCGCTGCGCGCGCCCGTCGGCCAGTTCGTCTCTTCGATCACTTCCCGCTGCGCCAGCACTCACCGTGGGTGAGTGCAACTTTGAGAGGGGGGTGATGTAACGGGCTGGTTACGGTTACGTAAGTAGGTAGACAGAGTTACATAAGTAGGTAAGAGCCTCATGGCTACATACACAAAAGTAAATACAGGCACACGGCTAGCGTGTGCACTGTTGTCATTACCTGATTGGATGGAAGTGGGGAGCCAGACCCATTTCAGCCAATCAGGCATCGACTTAGATTTGAGTGGTTCACAAAGAGAACGGGAGCCCCCGCTCCCGTTCCATAGATAAACAGAGTTACATTTGCCCCAAACCTGACACTTGGTTCTACTATTGCGAGCTTCCTCTTGCATCTATAGTGTACGCTAGTGACGGTACTTCTTACCCCGTTACACTTTTGGTAGCGATGGTCATTGTGCCGCGATAATCAGGCAATTGCACATGTATCGTATAGATGTAGTGTAGCCCAGATATCAATTGGGCCGTTATGATTCCTCTTGGCTCACGTTGTGGAGGCTGCGAGGCGGTGCGTGTGGCATACACGCCAGCACACGATATTGAAGTTAGCGCCGTAAAATATGAAGTGGGACTCGTAAGTTATGATGTATCCGCACGTATCTGTCTCAGCTTTTCGTGCATTACGTGAACAAGCTTGACCAATGAGAATAATCGCCGTCGATTTTGCTCGCGACAGCTGAAATATCAGCCTATGAAATTATTGCTCGAAAATATTGAAGGGAGTACAGTGAGTTATGAAAGGGGTCAAATTGCCCCACTTGACTTCCCTATCCCTCCCAATTACCATATGATGACGATTTTTTCAAAAGTATCATTAACGTTTTTTTGAGGTTTTTTGCTAGAGGGGTTTAAAGTCAGACCATCAGTTTGGTGGCCGTTTTGACGAAGCCGAGAAAAAGCCAAAAGAAAAAGTTTCACCGCCGGAGCAGCGGTGGGCATGTCACTCGACTTCGCCAGAATGCTTGCCCCGGATGACGCATGAAAAGACGCAGAACAGCAAGGGCAAGACGCTGGCGGGCCCGCTGCGGTTTCAACGTCCGGACCGAGTGACGGGAATGGCTTGATCGCGCCAGCTATCTAGAGCTTTTTAGAGACCCCAGCTCGATTTTGAAGTCGCGGGTCTAAATCTGCTGCACGAAAGCCTGCCTCTGTGGCAAGAAGGACTTAATAGGATATCTCTTAGACTCTAGGGCGCAAGGGGAGGCAAATGCGTCGCTGTTTGCTACGCTGGCGGTGTGAGTAGTGTTCAGAATACTTAATGATACTTTTGACTAAGATTGGTGTTGACAGATTATGGATGTGTCGTAGAAATCTTCAGATTTACTTAAGTTCTCGGCGTCTCCTGAAGCTCTCGATAGGCGCAATCGAAAGATCAGCGTGTTTAGACCCCATAACACTAAGAAAAAAAATCTGAAAAAAAATATTTTTTCCGAGGCATCTCACGCCGATGGCCACAACTTTTCTCCAACTTCACTTTCTGGGGACCTGAAAGCGTCATAATGTAGCTAAAAGACCCCTCTATAACGTAGTATAGCTCGCTTGGTTTTGAGGTTAAATACTTAATGATACCTTTGAATAAATCGTCCTCATTGGCCAGGAAAGTTTGGCCCTTGATATCGTGCAACATTCGGTGCACCGTGTTTATGTTGCACTACCGCAACACAATATCTCAAGTTGCACCACCAGAACATAATATCCGAAGGTGCACCAAACAATCAGCGGAGGGCAACTTGCTCAAGATCACGTGGAATTGTCGATATTCGCAGCTCGAAGAACTGTGTTAGGCGGGCCCAGAAAAGTTTTTGCCATTGACACCCTGCAACATCAGGTGTCTCATATTTAAGTCGCACTGCCGGTACATAATATCTCGAGTTGCACTAAAACCCAATCTGGTATTCAATTAAGTGAAGCGAGCTATGGAATTAAGCGTTTCAGACTGGCGCCATCAATCATGGTGCGTTTTCGAAAGCCGCGCGTAAAATATTCGCTGTCCAGCCGTATTTTGCAGCTACTCTTGGGATATCAGCCGCGTCAAACACCGCGGGGTAGTATGCTGCAAGCCACCTAGCGATATGTAAGCGACCAGCGCCCACGGCCCAATGAAAACTCGACGCGGTGCAACCTTCCACACGCTGAAATTGCATTATAGATGTGTTACCAGTCAGAACCGCGTTGTCCATAGCAGCAGCGGTATAACGCCATGGACGATTCTGATGGAACCATTGAACCACTTCCATACTTCCGCTCGTAACAGCTCTACTCATTGCTGCCGTGGTGCGTTGTACAGACCTCTTGTCTATTGGTATGAAGCAACACCAAAACCTCAAGGTGGCCGGATGCCGCCGCCCAATCCATAGCATTTGTAGAAGTACCGCTCACGGACGTCAATAACTCCAGAATCGCTAGATGACCCTCGCCGGCAGCATGGTCAAACGCAGAAGTGTCATATTGCGCTGGGTAGTGTGCCATGAGCTATAGAAGCTCGTGTGAACGACCTCTGCGAGCAGCCATGATAAAAGCACGCCAAGTACACCCTTCTGTTCGATATTGTTGGAGCCACTCGAGGTTCTAAATGATTGGCCATTGGGTGCCTTTCAAAAAACCCATAAAACCGTTTAATGACTAGGGGAAGGGGAGATTAAACAGGTTATAAAAACCAAGATTAAAAATAATTTTCTCGTGAGACAAAAAGTGGTCTCACGAGAAAAAATATTAAACGCCTTTATCCCCTTTAATGACCCACCCTCAACTTGCAACCGATTCAAAATACACTCTGATTCAGTATGGGTCGAGACCACCCCTTAAAGCAGACATACATACTCAATTTGAAGTCTCGCGCAATCTTCAAGGGCCGTCGGGCGGGAAATTTGCGCGCGCCGCGCTCCCCGCTGCTCTCTCATTTCGAATCTTGCCGTCCGCCTGAGAAGCTTCGCTTCAACAGTGCGTGTGCTTTGTGTGCTACCTTCAGTACGATTCACAAACTGATTGAACTTTCATCTCTCGTTGCTACTGTAGACCCCTTCAGCCACGTACAGGGCGTTATGTTGGCTCCTACCGGTCAAGCTCCGTCTACGTGTCGTGCGCCGCCGACGTCGCTCTCATCGCCTTCTTCACTCGCCGAGCATGCAGATGCCCGACCCGTACGGCCCGTACAGAGTCCCACACCGCATGATAGTCGGTGAGTAGACCGTCGAGCTTGTCCGTCCACCTACAAAACTAACCCTTATGTGTTCGTTGCAGTGTCATGGTCACCCCTCGCTCCAAGCGCAGTCGCTTGGCTCAAGATGTGAGCTTCTTGCTGGACGACTCGTTCGAGCCGCCGCGCCAGCGTCGCAGGGCGAATGATGCCTCCCCGGACCAGACATCTCCGCTTCCCTGGATGCGATCCGGCCGGAGGTTCACGCATCCCTTGGTCGTCGAGGCCGTCACCATGCAGATATTGGCCTTGTCCGAGTTCCAGTTGTGGTGTCGGGAAATGCCGGCGCGCCAGACTCCGGCGACACGGTTGGAGTTGGTGCCGACAACTGCAGAGTCGATTCCGGTCAAGAACCTTCTCCGGTGTTCTTCTCGACGCTGATTGGCCGATGGGACGATGATGTACAACGCGTTTATCACGGCGTCGCAGCTTAGAATGGTGGTGACCGTCGCACGTCTACACGTCCCAGTTGAAGATGGGGTCCACACAACGCTGGAGCCGAGGAGGTGACGTCGACGCGTCAACCAATCAGGAGAGATCCGTACCTTAGTGGGAGTCCGAGTCTTCGGCGACTGTTCAAGCGAGATCGATCGACGGCGTCCTCCAAGAGTCGTTTGAGTCGTCGGTGGCGGGTCGAAACGACTGAGATCTTTGCGAAGAGGCGTGGGTTACGCAGAGCAGCCCAAAACGGACGCGTTTATACTAGATATGTGTATAGGGACATAGGAAAGACAAGATAAATCAGGTAAGCCCATTGGGCCACAAATAACAGAACAGCTTTTCCTTTCAACCACGCAAGGTAGAAGTCCGGCTATCGGTAAGTACACGTAGCGACTGGATAAACCTGGTAGGAAGGATTATGACTGTCGGAGGACACGCCTACTAGTATCGTAGTGTGTGTTCACCCACCTGGCAAGGCCAAGAGATTGTAGTGGCCGGTGTTGGATTGTGGCGAGTTGTCGCCGTGTGTTGGGGTAGCGAGAGCGCACCCCTCCTATTCTTCCCGTCGGAGTATAGCTCCGACACCCTCGTATCAAGCCGTAATTGGCTGGGACCCTTCCTTCTGGGGACCTGCGAGGTATATTTGCGTGAGAGCGTGCTAGCCTTTGCTTGCGGCTAGTGACGCTGGGGTTGTTGGTTGACCCGCGGAAACCACGGTGCACAGAGGAAACATCAACCCGGTGCAAGGGAAAGTTCCTGGTCCTTCAGTTTCTAACCCAAACAAGCCTATTGAGTCTTAGTGACTTGGTGGGTGTTGTTGGTTGGGAAGTGTGCTATATATATATATATATATATTTATATTTATAGGTCAACTGACTTTACGAGCAACCAAAGAGAAGAAGCAGAAGAAAGAAGAAGAAGAAGGAAAATGGCGAAGGGGTCAAGTTCGACGGTACCAGCGACTCCAATGAAGTCTAGTGGAACGCGTGGTGATGACTCGACGGCGGCACTGATCACGCCGCAACTCGAATCGATCGCTGAGCGTACTGTCAGTTTCGACGAGTCAATGAATGGATCCGACGCCAAGGACGAAGATATGAATGAAGACTACGACGACTACCTGGAGGAGAAGGCGCCTGCGCCAGCGGTGGTGACGCCCGAGACTCCGGAAGATGCAGTGATGTCTGCGGGACGCAGCGGTGGGACGCGCTCTTTGTCGCGAAGCCTTGCAAGCGAGCTAGACGAAGACGCTCCCCCCGTTTCGCGAAACCTCGTGGATGAACTGGATGATGTGGCTGGCCTCGGGCCAGCGTATGAAGATTTTGAAGACTTCGAAAACAGCACCGAAGACCCGAAGTCGCCGGTGACGACAGCTCAAGTGACCGAGCAAAGAAGTGGCAACCGTTCTCCAGTCAACGGAGATACCCCAGCTGCGAACAAAGTGCTCGGTAGGTGCTACGAAGTGATGAAGGCGAGTGAGTGGGGGCAGATCTTTGAGCCTAAACTGATCCGCCAAGCTGTGTGGGCTGACCTTAGCTATGAGCTAGAGCGTCCAGTGACATCGACGACGATCGAGCAAGTGGCGAAGGATACGGTGTTGTTCTTTAAGGCTCTCGGCTTGAAAACAACGCTGCAACCATCACCGTCAACTCTGGAAAGCTTCCTGCCATCCGAAGCTGGCGCCGAACTCTGGAAGTGGAAGAAGAAATTGCGCACCGCCTTTGGAACGACCGGTTTCAACTGGGGAAATCAACAATCGACTCGCGCAACCAGCGCAGTGGTCGATCCGGCGCGCATACCACTTCCGCAAACGCCAAAGAAGACTGACCGAGAGGATTCGAGCCGCCAGAGCAATGGTGGGGTGTTTTGTAAGTCTGCTGAACGCTCACCATACTTTCAAGACTCTCACATGGTGACCCCACAATCGACAGCGCGAGTGGAACGAACTCCCCGTGCTACTGAAAACTCGAGATCGATAGGAGGCACCAAGCGCAGCACGGGACGAGTCCCATTTCGTCGTTTCCAGGCTGACGATGACTCATCGGACGGGGACGAGGAGTTTACCGGAGATGGAGGTGCTCAAGTAGGCGAATACATGCGGCAGTTTCAAGAAGTAACCGAGTCCGAGCTGCTCAATTCGACCCCGCGGATCGAAGTGGTTACACACCGACCACTTGGACAGATCAGATCATTCTCAGGTCACCGGAACAAGAGCGAAAACTCGATGCAGTGGCTAAGAGCCTTCGTCTACGAGATGAAAGGGACGCGCGCATCACCTAATGAGTGGTGCATGCCATTCGAACTGAGCCTCCGAGATGGGGCCTTGCACTGGTACCGGCAATTGCCAAAGAAGACCAAGCGAACGTGGAGCCAGCTGAGCGAAGATTTTATCAAGTACTATTGCTCTCAGTTCAGCCAGTCAGCGGAAACTCGTTACTACTCTGCCAAGCGTGAGGACAAGGAACACGTATGTGACTACCTGAATCGTCTTAACGGCTACGCAAGGAACGCAGGAATCCAGTTCGAGAACGGTGGCCGGAAAGCGCGAGACCACGTGAAACGATTCCTAGAACGTATGGCGACAGTGAATTGGAAAGACGCCTCGCCCACTTGCGGATCAAGGACATTCACGAGCTGGAGGAAATGATCGTCGAGATGTTGAAGATTGAAGAAAGAACAACGACTCGCGATTCGACGCCATCACGCCCTCGAGCACGAGACCAACCTCGACGCCGTGAAGATAGGCGCTACGATGACTCGCGTCGCCGTGATGACCGCCGTCGGGATGAAGCACGAGACGCTACCAACCGTCGAGACAGGCGCGAACGAGATTACGAGCGCCGCCGCGACGATTCGCGCAACGTACCTCGCGTCACGTTGGCAGAGGCATCGGTGGCGGACATAGTCGCAGAACTTCAAGTTCGAGACGCCCGGGATGTGCCGGGAGACCGAATGTGTTCACGCCAGCGTTTCCACGGTGACAGCGACGGTGAAGAAGCTAGCGATGATGGATCCGATGACTCGGGCCACTGTGACGACGACCGACGCGATGGTTATTCGTCGGAGGGAGGTGACCACTACCTTGCGGCAGCAAACGACAACGAACGACGAGCCGCCGCGGAAGGAACGTACGCACGATCCGACAATCGACCTCCCAGGGGTGACACAGCCGGACGCGGTAACGGTAGTCGGGACAACCGATACCAGTCTCGAGGGAACCGTGACAGCAACCGAGACGATCGCGCCCGTCAGTATGGTCCATGTGCAGCCTGTGGAGGTCTCTACCACTCCGCCCACTATTGCCGCAAGCGCTGCAAACTGTGCAAGCAGGTGCACGATGCCGGCAAGAGCGAGGTGCTCCAGGAGATTGCAAACTTGGAACGCACTAAGGTGGACAAGAAGGACCTTACTCCGGAACTCAAGAATCTCATGTTCACGGAGCATTTAAACTAGGCAGCCCGCCAACTGAAACTGGGTTGGTCCCAATCGGGCTGCCACAGTTAGCCGAACCTGTTATCGAAGCAGAGTGTATCTACGCTTTATAGGCTCGAGCGAATGGCCCGATGAAGAAAACGATGGTGTGAATTCGACGGAAACTGAAAAGGAGAGAGGCAACAGCCTCGGTGACGGTGAAATGAGTGAGAGAAGCGACGGTGGGTCGATTGAAGATACCACCGAAGACTGGATAGCTAGTGCGGTGCAAGGAACGCCACAGCGTCAACTCGCGGGGGAAGTGCGGCTACTACCCGGAGAACGTATGGGATGGTGGTCGGCACAGAAGCTCGACAAGCGTGTGCGGATGCGAACGTTAGTGAATGGAGCCGTGAACGACTCTCGCATACGGATCCTCCTGGACACTGGAGCGAATGTCAGCGTCATTTCCGAGAAGTACGCCAAGAGGCTGAGGCTCCGCGATATTCCGGATCACGGTCGATGCATTGAAGTCCAGGGGATAACGAAAGGCAAGACAGCGACGACTCGCAGAGCATCAGTGAAAGTTACTCTTGGCTGGGAACGCGTCTATGTCTTCGAAGTCTGGATCATGGATCACAACGCCGGAGTCGACGTGGTTCTCGGCACAGATTTTATGATCCCAGCTGGAATCCGCTTGGATTTGTTTAACGCGACTGCCAAACTTCCAGATGAGGTGATGATTTCCCTGATCAAGACGCTGAACATGATCGACGAGGCCGAAAGAAGCCACGTCACAAGCGGCCCAACGGAAGTGCTGCAAATACCGGGCCGGGAATGGAAGGAGTTCCGACTACCACGTCGAAAACCCCCGTGGGATACTCACGTGTTGTGGGTCCGACGTACGGAGACATTCATTCCGACGGTGACCCGATTCAAGAGAGGAACCCCTGACAGAGTTCGGCTGACAAACATAACCAACAGGTTAGCAAGCTGCCCAATCCATCTGCCGATTGTGGTGTGGGTGCCGACCGGATCGCTACCGAAGACCGAAGGCTACGTTCAATTGGACTCTGCGAAGTATACGGAATGGCAAGTGCTGGCATACGCGGCAGTGCGGGATAAGACACTATTCGAGTGGGAAGCACAGCTGTATGAAGAATGGCTAGCGAACCAACCTCCGGCGGTAGAACGACGACAGTATCCGACGCCAACAGGAGTATTGTGTCACTCCGACGACGACTCAAAAGAAACATGTGACGACTACGAGCCCAGCGTGCACGGGTGTGATAGCCACGACGAGTTGTGTCAAGATTGCGAACCAGTACCGACATCACACGGCGATGACGATGACTTCCTGGCCGCCGCGGACGATACGATGATACCCAGGAGGAATACTACCGACGACGCCCCGAACTTGGACGCGTTACCAGCCCGTAGGCTACCGGAGGATGCCGATGCTAGTCAGGAGCAGCCAAACGATGACTCCAATCCATCACCGACGACCCATTCGGCACCAGTAGTAACCACGGCCTCAACCCTGGCCACACTCGAGCTGATGTTCGTGTCCGCAATCAGGGTATTACAGTCGGAAGGAATGGGTGACTCGAACGCCGGTGTCAGCGACCAGTTCGAACATGCCGCGAATAATATTGAATTGGAGGATTACGCGCACGAGTTAGCTTTCCTGCCCGACCTGTCGGAGGCAGCGGCAACCAACCTGGATTATACGGGGACGAATGTCAAGAATCCCGAGTTGTCGGAAGAACGGCAGCGAAAGCTAATCGCGGTGCTCAAACGACACGAGAAGATAATGATCGCGAGTGGTAATGCATTACCACCTCCGGCATATGGAGTGGTTTGCGATATAGATGTGCAGGGGCACGCACCTATCAAGCAGCGAGCCCGGCGGATAGCATTGCGCCATCTCCAGAAGCTATACGAGCTGCTCAAGGGACTGTTAAAGGCCGACCTCGTCGTCTTTTCGGACAGTCCATGGGCTTCGCCGATTGTGATCGTGCTTAAGAAGAACGGTATCGATATACGCCCGTGCATCGACTACAAGCTGGTCAACGCGGTGACACTCATCATGGAGTACGCCATGCCCTTGGTCGACGACTTGTTGACCGAGCTGGAGGCGTATCTATGGTTTTGCTCTCTCGATGCTGCTAGCGGCTTCTGGGCAGTGATGATGACCCTGCGTGCGCGCAAGATCTCAGCATTCGTCTGCCCACTCGGTCATTTTGAATGGCTTCGCATGCCCTTCGGTCTCAAGAATGCCCCATGATATACCAGCGTATGATCGATAACGCTCTCTGGGGGTATGTCCAGCCAAAAGGAGGCTGGGGTGCGTTCGCAGAACGTATGACGATAGCGGAAGCCGGAAAACCCGAGCCACGACAACTCGAATCTCTACCTGCACAACTCGATGACGTGACGACGACTCGCACGAAGTTTGCCGCCGCTCACGACGACTCAGCGTCAACGGATCCGGTGCTACAACTGATCAACCATCCTGACGCCGACATGTTTACGGCAAGCGAACCAGACGAGTCGTCATTGGTGCCGGTGTTCGATCGGCGATCGTTCGTTGACGACATCTGTTTCGGTGGAAAGACGTTCGAGGACTGTTTGCACACGCTGGACCGACTCTTAAGTCGGTTCGAGGAATGCAGAATCAGCGTAAGCTTCACAAAAAGCATCTTCGTCCAACGACAAGTGGACTTCCTGTCTGATGAGATTTCAAGGGACGGCATACGAGCTGATTCCAAGAAGATGACCGCCATCACCGAACTCTCGTTTCCCCGTACGAAGAAGGGAATGCAGTCATTCCTGGGAGCATTGAATTACTATAACCGGTTCATCCAAGACTTCGCAGTCTACGGTTCAGCCCTCTATCAACTCAAGGACGCGGACTTCGCACCAGGGGGTGATCTGTTAGTAGCCCGTCGCTGTTTCGCTACACTTAAACGAAAAGTTGCAACAGCGCCGATCCTCCGACATTTCGACAGGGCGAAAGAAGTCCACGTCATGCTGTTTGCCAATGAGTGGGCGCTGAGCTCGATGTTGCTTCAGATGCACGACGAAAAGCTGCATCCGGTTCGATTCTGCGGCCGTGTTCTCAAAGACACAGAGATGAACTACCACCCTGCCGAGAAAGAGGTTCTCGCGCTTCTTCTCTTACTGAAGACGTGCTACACGCAGCTGGCCGGCAGAACGTTGCGGGTATATACTCGTTTCTCAACACTTGAGTGGATAACCAAATCCAAGTCGCTGTTCGGTAGAGCGGTTCAGTTCGCGGTACTGCTCTCTCCATGGCACTTGATCGTCCAACGGGTGAAGGAATCAGATTGCGCTTTCATTCAATTGCTCCAGTCGACGGTGACGAGTTTCGTGAACATCGATGAGTCCCTGGAATGCATTGCTCCGCCAACCAAAGGCTCACCGACAACTCGTCTGGACCCCAACCTGCTGTACGCACGTCTAACGACGACCCACACCGGGTTCGTAGTCTCTTTCGATGGTTCAGCGAAGACTGAGAAGTACGGGGGGTACGGTAGCTGTTCCTGGATCGTGTGGCGCCTACCAGAGTGGCAGATAGTGATTGCTGCCAGTGCTTACCTCGAGAAGACGACGGTGAATATGGCCGAGTACATGGAAATGACCAACGGGGTAATTGCCGCTTTAGAACATGGCGCTGAAGACCTCGTCATCGTGGGAGACTCGAGGCTCGCAATTCAACAAGCACTAGGGGTGATCGCATGCCGGAAAGAATCATTGATGACACAACTAAGTCGCCACAAAGAGATCACAGCCAAACTGAAGTCAGTCAAGTACCTGCACGTGCTACGGGAATACAACGCTGCCGCCGACTCATTAGCGACCGAAGCTCTCGAATCGAAGGTGTCGAAGGTGGTCCTGAGTGAAGATCGAAAAAAGGAACTCAAGAACCTCAATCGAATCCAGGAGATGCTTTACGTGGCGAAGTCGGAAGAAGCAGAAGTGCAAAACCTAGATCCGGGAGGCTCTATTCAACTTTTGGGTGGAACTGAAAGCCCCAGACCCAAGACCTATGCGGATTTCATTCATGACGAACCTTGCCGAATTATGGCGATGACTCGCTCGCAGGCCAAGACCACGAAGAAACAAGTCCGATTTGCGAAGGAGCCGCAGAAAGAAGACGCGACTGACGTCACGACAGGTGTTGAAACAGAAACGTTACCCGAACAAATTCGAGCACCACCGGCAGCTCCAAGTGCCGATGACATTGACCCAGTTGAAGTCCAATCCGAGCGACACCGACGCATCGCAACAGCTCAAGGTGAAGAGCTGAGGTGGTCTGACCTCAAAGCCGTACTCCGAGGGGAAGTCGAAAAGCTCGGATATAAAGCCGCAAGGAATGCTTGGAAACTAGCAGACAAGTTCGTCCTTTCGGAAGATGGCGTGCTCTATTACATCGGAGCGAGTCGTCGGAGGTCTGGTGAGCAGCAAGAGGAAGTCAAGCTGCGTCTGGTGGTACCCACCACGATGATTCAAGAGGTTTTGCAGAATTGTCACGACTCTCTAGAAGGTGGCCACCAAGGAGTCGTCAGAACGTACCAGCGCGTCAAGCGAGACTATTACTGGTTGGGTCTCTATGCTGATGTTGAGAGACATGTCAAGTCGTGTCCAGACTGCAGTACAAGCAAGAGCCGTCCACGGTACTCTCCAGGCAACGTGCTGGCAGAACGACCACTCCAAATCGTGTCAATGGACTTCGTCATACCTCTACCGAAGACTCGAAGAGGCAACACAGCTCTGCTATTATTTCAGTGCTCATTCACGGGATTTGTCATTGCTAAGGCTATGTCCGACACGACCGCGCTAAAAGTGGCGCAGACTTTCGAGGAGAGTGTATACCGAAGGTTCGATCAGGCACGACCGCGATCCACGCTTTATGAGCGAAGTTTTCCAGGCGTTTGCAGAAATGATGCAGTCGCGATCCAGAGCAACACTCAGTTACCGGCCACAAGCAAACGGCCAACAGGAGAGGTCCGTGAAGACGGTAATGCAATCCGTGAAGGTGTACGCCGAAGACCCGCTCCAACAAGACTGGGATGAAATCGTGGAACGTCTCGTCTTCGCTATTAACAATTCGCAAGATACGACCAGGAAAGAGACGCCTTTCTACTTAGTCCATGGATGGGACGCTCAGTCAACCCTCAAGGCTATGTCATCGTCACTACGTAGAGGCACCGGCAAGCAGTCGGATGCGCTGTCATGGCGCCGCGAAGTCAATCGACAACACCAGATAGCGTTGCAGATGGCCAAGGAGTATCAGGCGACAGAGAAGGCTCGTAGAGCTCGAGAACACAACGAGACATTGAACCGAAAGGAGAAGGCAGCCGTACCGACGACTCACAGGGACGACACGACAGCGAACGATCCAGCGGCTCGAGCAAGCTCAGACACCAGAGGTGAAGACCCGAAATCTCTCTTTGAGCCTGGCAGCCAAGTCTGGTTGTACATGGAAAGAGTCAAGCCCGGCCTGACCAAAAAGTTGGCTCATCGGTGGCATGGTCCGTTCCGGATTAAAAAAAAGATCGAGGAGTATGCATACGAGTTGGAGCTACCCGACCGAAGTGGCTATAGATTCTATCCGGTGATACACGTGTCAAGGTTGAAGGCAGTAAGTGAATTCGAAGGCCGACAACTCGACTAGCACCAGGCTGTGACGAAGACTCACGAGCGGATTTTGACGAAGAACTCTTACCCCAAGACAGCTGGGAACCGGACATGTTGGCTGGCGAGTACGAGGTCGAAGAAATCCTCGACGACCGGACGCCTTTATCCACCAGCACCGAGAGGTTGGTGCGCGAATTCAAAGTGAAATGGGTCGGTTACGACGAACCCACATGGGAACCTACGTCCAATCTCTCGTGTGGAGGACTTCTGTATGACTACATGCGGCGAAAGAAGTGTGAGCAGCGCTTGCAGATGGTCCAAGTCGCTGACGAAGACTAGGCACCAATGGAGGTTGCCGCTATGAACTGTGCTCGGGGCAACGCAGCCCGTACTACAGACGAAAATGACTACTGCAGTCTGCATGTTGCATAAGAATTATAAACGCAAGTGGGAAACTCGAGCAAACCAAGCTACGGCGACTAAACTACGACAATGAATGACACGATACGAAGCTTGGAGAATATCCACATGACGCACCGAAGACTCAATCCCCTTCCTCGACTTCATCCGCATCTTCCGCGTCGGACAAGGCAGCCGATGCCGCCTGAGCAAGTGCCTGAAGAGAAGACAAGTTGCCGGCAGAAGCGGGATCGAGTGAAGCTTGGGGGGAAGATGAGTTGGAAACCACTGCTGACGGCTCGGGTATTCCAGAATCAGCATTCGGGCCACGGAAGTCAGCGTCCCAACCCCAAGCAATCTCTCCAACCATCAGGGACGGACTGACAGTGATAAGACGACCAACGGCTTCACGAGTTTTGTCTGCAGGAACGAAGAGCGGAACGTCCAAATTACATGGAGCAAAGGTGGTGTTGTACGGGTGCTGTTCGGGAACGTCAATCCACCCGATACGCCATGGTTCAGCTTCATCCAGCACCGCGATCTCATCCACCCATCGTTTTTGGAATCCACGTCAAATACTCAAATGAATGCCCAGGCATGGACGGCTCGAACAAGACCTCGGGAACCACCTTGGCGGACTTAGCACTCTTGGACACAGCCCACTCCCACACTTGGTGAACAATCTTGCCGCGAAGTCGATCGCTGCGTCGAGTGCGATCAACGGCGTACTCCAACCAGGCAGCTTTCGCAGCATCCAGATCCCTCTTGATGACCGCCTTCTGCTCCGCCGACCACGTTTCATTCTCTTCGAGGATTCGATACGCAAGCTTGAAGAACGCCTCCACCACTCGGCGAGGAATCCAATGATCTCGTTCCCATAACGAGAAACCCAAGTCGACATCCTCGGAGTTGCCGTCGCCTCGAAAATTACTCCAGTAACCTTGCAAACGAAGGAAAGGAGGGGCCCGCTGAGAGACTTTGCGATCGGGATCGAACCCCTCTGTGTCAAACAAGCACGCCTTGGAAGGGAGTCGACGGCGATACTGCTGCCAAGGGTGCTCGGGGTTCAAGTAGTCACCTAGCGCTCGAATGACCCGCGATGGTGCGAATCTTGTTGGGTTGCGGAGCCGGCAGTCGGCTGTTCAAGATCTGGATCCAGCACTTGAGAGCTCCAGGCCTATGGAAGCAGGGCGACAAGTACGGGCGAGCCCACTTCACCACCTGCTTCGAGTATCGCACAACTGGCTGATCACCGTGGACTGGAGGAGGAACGGGAAGCGGCCTCATGGAACTCGGGTCGGCGCCAGGAGTGGATGACAATGTGGCGACCACCTGCGAAGAGCGACTCCGAGTAGTCTTCGGCGCAGGAGCACGCGAGCGACGCGGGGTACGCCGACGAGTTCGCGCCCGAGTCGAGGGTGGAAAACCGGGAGCATCAGCAACAACAACTCGATCCACCGCAGTCTCAGCAATAGCATCACTTGGGGGATCAGAAGATGGAGTTGTCGCCACTGCAACGCCAGTGCTCTCGTCGACAACACTCTCGCCCGAGTCGACGTCAGGAAACCACTCAGACGCAGATCGGGGATCTGAACCGCTAGCATTATCCGGTCCCGATAAGTCATCCGGATGACCTTCGTCTCCTTCCACAGAACCAAGTGGCAATCCAGCCGGATCAGGAGAAGGTGATGACGGTCCATCCAGAGGGCCGACCTCGACGTTGTCAGGTTGAAGTCCAACCACTGGATCACTAGCCGGTTGCAGACGTGGAGACACCGTTGCTGCTGCAAGATGGCTTCCGACTTGGACTCATTCTCGTCGTCAGAGCCAAATATCAGCGTTGATGTGGAACTTGCAGACGGAGATATCGGTTCATCCGGCGTGACCACTGGGTTAACCACAGGAAGCACGACGTCTCCAGACAAAGACAACGTGTGTTCGGGCGATGGCGGCGTGACGGTAGATGGAAGAACCTCGCGCGCAGGATAGCTCACCGAAGCAACAGTCAGCGATGACCCACAACGATCCGACGGAGCAATGACAGCCTCCGACGTAGCTTCAGGCGGTACCTCCCCAGGTTCCAGCGGAATAGTTTCTTCAGTGGAAGGCGGAACCTCATCTTCCAGGTCGTCTCCACTAACCTTGGACGAGGACGACTCTCGGACAGCAGTCGAAGACGAGGATACTTCTGGCGTGGATGCCGAGGAGCCATGCGATGGCTCCACAATCATGGAGAAGCCGTCTCGATCTACCGAAGGCGAAGGTGCGCGACTGCGAGACGATCGCGATGGCTGGGGTGACTTGGGAGCCGCCTTCTTCTTCTTGCGAGGAGATGGCTTGTTGGCAGCGTCCGAGAGCTGCGCACTTGAACCCTCAACAACATCATCCGGAGCTGCAACGGAATCCCCTGAGACGAGTGCCGAAGACTCACCAACACTAGCATTCGGCTCTTCACGGGGACTCTTGCGTAGTGGGGCCCGAACGACAGACGACGAACGACGTCTCTTGCGCTTGCGAACGGCATCACCAGACGTTCCCGGAGTGGTCTTTCGCGCATCAGCAGCACGAGCCTCCGGCGTTGACTCTTCGAGCGGATCAGTCTCCATGAAAGCAGCTCGAGCCAAGTCATTAGCGAGCGAGTCGTCGGTCTGCGCGTGATCAGCAGTCCAGAGCAGTCCTTTCAGGAGGACGCGAGTTCGCTCGCTGATATCCAGCAAGCCCCAGTCGAGCTCTCCGATGGACAATCCTGAATCACAGGCAAGGCAGCACGCAATCAGTACGAAGCCGAAAAGAGTTTTGACAAGTGGACGAGGTGACTGACCTTCAACGACAAGAACTAAGACGTCTGGATCCATCTCTTCCAGCTTCACGCGGGAACGCAGCGTCTTGTTAGCCCGGACCAGTTTTTTGACACGCTCCTCCAAGCCTTCAATACGGCGGCGATAGCGAACGGTGGCCGATTCATCGGTGGCATTCATACGTGACAGCAACTGGTGCAGACGTCGGCTCTGAGCGGTCGACGAGGCCACTGAGGCCTTAAAGACTTCTTGCTCTCGCTTGATCTGCTGGGCCAGACGATCCGAAGTCTCTTCAGCAAGTTTGACGCGGTTCTCCAAGCGATCACCGAGCTCAGTGTGAGCGTCGACGGCTGCGCGGTATGACTCCAACTCCTTAGTGTTGTGCACTTCCAGGGCACGGAGACGCTTGACCTCCTTCTTCAGCTGGTCGACTTCGGCTCGTGCGTGCTTCAAGAAGACCATCGTGTTCTCGTGACGATACACCTCGGAGCGTGAGGAGTTTTCGGCAGCAGGCTGGGCAGCTTGGGCAGAATGGAGTTGCGCCCGCAGCGATGCTACGTCCGTGGTAACGTCACCCTGGACTCCCAGGCACGGAGCAGCGGCAGCAACCACGTCCTCCAGTGAGCGTGCAGCCTTCAGGCGGGAGCTCACATGGCGGTCACCCCGAATCACGGGGCCGAGTTGCAGATTCACGGCGAGACGGCCAAGAGATTCCAAACGAGGACCCAACACAGCTATGATCTGCTCCGACGACTCGGCGCAAACTTCACGCATCAAAGCCTTGAACACATCTCGGCGCAAGGCGTGGCTTCGCGCTTGGGGATGCGAGCCGTATATCGAAGGCGGGAACGCTGCAGGATCAGGAGTGTACACCGGAGCAGGAGGTGACGAGGACGAGTCGCCGCCAGGCATGCCGGTACAAGCTCCGTGGTCGGCAAGGACCTGCAACACGCCACAGCCCAACCGTTGCAGCGGCGCGAGGCAGAGATGCACCCCGACACTCACCAAGTGCCGAGGCTCGTGTCACGGTGGGGACGGCTGTGGTGTCGGGAAATGCCGCCGCGCCAGACTCCGGCGGCACGGTTGGAGTTGGTGCCGACAACTGCAGAGTCGATTCCGGTCAAGAACCTTCTCCGGTGTTCTTCTCGACGCTGATTGGCCGATGGGACGATGATGTACAACGCGTTTATCACGGCGTCGCAGCTCAGAATGGTGGTGACCGTCGCACGTCTACACGTCCCAGTTGAAGATGGGGTCTACACAACGCTGGAGCCGAGGAGGTGACGTCGACGCGTCAACCAATCAGGAGAGATCCGTACCTTAGTGGGAGTCCGAGTCTTCGGCGACTGTTCAAGCGAGATCGAGTCGACGGCGACCCTTCCAAGAGTCGTTTGAGTCGTCGGTGGCGGGTCGAAACGACTGAGATCTTTGCGAAGAGGCGTGGGTTACGCAGAGCAGCCCAAAACGGACGCGTTTATACTAGATATGTGTATAGGGACATAGGAAAGACAAGATAAATCAGGTAAGCCCATTGGGCCACAAATAACAGAACAGCTTTTCCTCTCAACCACGCAAGGTAGAAGTCCGGCTATCGGTAAGTACACGTAGCGACTGGATAAACCTGGTAGGAAGGATTATGACTGTCGGAGGACACGCCTACTAGTATCGTAGTGTGTGTTCACCCACCTGGCAGGGCCAAGAGATTGTAGTGGCCGGTGTTGGATTGTGGCGAGTTGTCGCCGTGTGTTGGGGTAGCGAGAGCGCACCCCTCCTATTCTTCCCGTCGGAGTATAGCTCCGACACCCTCGTATCAAGCCGTAATTGGCTTGGACCCTTCCTTCTGAGGGCCCGCGAGGTATATTTGCGTGAGAGCGTGCTAGCCTTTGCTCGTGGTTAGTGACGCTGGGGTTGTTGGTTGACCCGCGGAAACCACGGTGCACAGAGGAAACATCAACCCAGTGCAAGGGAAAGTTCCTGGTCCTTCAGGTTCTAACCCAAACAAGCCTATTGAGTGTTAGTGACTTGGTGGGTGTTGTTGGTTGGGAAGTGTGCCATATATTTATATAATTCTGGCGTGTTCCTACACGACACAGTTGTCTCCGGACGTTGACTCCGACGCGCCGGACAGCGACGTCTCAAGCCAGCGCACGGAGACCGCGCCTTCGTCCCCGACCTCGCCGGCCACGACCATCGCACGGTCATACGTGGTCGGATGCCCCGTGTTGGCTTCACCCACAGTGAGCACTGTGACGCCAAGGACGCCCCAATGAGACAACCACCGCGTGGACCACTCGCGGTTTCAACACCTGAACAGCCCAGACTGGTTCGTCGAGGCCTTCGAGTCGGACGGGTACGACTCGGAGGCCTTGGCGGAGATCGAGCGACTACCACGTGCAACTGCGCCGTCGGACGCGTCGCCCAGTCCAAGCTATCCAGGCTTCAAGCTCGTCGCTGATTCCGCTCTCCGTTCCTCCCGTGACGAATGGGTCCCTGACGTATGGCCGCCGGGTTTGAAGCGCATCGCTGCGCAGTTCAACCCGCGCGGGTGGAAGTTCCCACGCGTTCTTGCTGGATCACGTGGTGGTGCTGGATGTGGCTGCGTTCGTCGTTGCAGCGCCCTGACTTGTGTCAACGCCAGGCAAAGCATATTTTGAACGGAGTGCAATTGTTCCTTCGCTGGCGTCTGTGGAATTGCGCTAAACGAGAGCTCGGCTCTGTCGATACGCCGGAACACGCGCACCGGCATGCGAGGGCTCGTGTCAACTCGAGCTATTCCGGCGGGCGAGGTAATTGGTCAGTACCTTGGCCACGTTCAGCTGTTCGGCCCGCCTTGCCGCAACGCGCCTGCCAACGAGGGCTTCCGGATGCACTTGAAGACCCGTGCGACGGGGAACAAGTACATCGGAATCGATGCCCTGGAACAGGGCGGGCTCCTGCGACTGCTGAACCACTCCTGTAACGCGGCAGCCCGGTTCCACGAAGTTCAAACCGGAGGCTCGCTCAGAGTCGTGGGGGTGACCGCGCGTGACGTGTATCCGGGCGAGGAGGTGACCGTATCCTACGGTTCGAAACTGTGGTTTCTGTGTAGGTGTGGTTGGTGGGGCTGTCAGCACCGCCACCTGCAACACCTCGCTGCGCTTTAAGGCCTAGGAATGTTGGGAAGGTCGACCGCAGTTTGCTGCAAGGACATTGTTGAGAAGGCGAGTTGTTCGTAGACGTAGTTTACCCTAAATTTGGATTTGTTGCACTTGCACATAATGAAAAGAAGACGACTTGCCCAGTCTTCTATCCTCTACAATCCGATTCAACCTCCATAGTGAACCGCTGATATTTGCACCCATATCTTCCCTCTCTATTCCGATCTACATAGCATAGTGACTTGAAGATGTTGAATATCGAGTTCAATCCACACCCCCCCCCCCCTCCTCTCAGTCTTGCATTTGACTTCTGCGGCGCAACGTCAGGCTGCGTCGCTGTTGCTAGATCCGTCATGGTCCAGGTTCGTGTTCTCTGATTGCTAGCTACGTTCGCTGATCTAACCCGAGGTGTGTGTTGTCTGATGTAGCGCGGGCACCGGGCGGGCTACCATAACTACAGTCTCAACGAGCTTATGCTCCTGTGTAACGTAGTCGAGAAGTTCAAGCCGCTAGGTCGTAATATGTGGGAAGATGCCGCGCTGGAGTACAACTCGCGCAGAGAGCGGGGTTGGTTGGAGCGTGACTTCGACTCGTTGAGACGCAAGTTCCGCAATCTCTACGGAAATCAAAACCTACAGGAATCTACAGCGAAATCCCACCTAAACTGCGGCCTATCGCCCTCGCCCACAACATCCAGTATGCGATCGAGGTGAAGTCAGGTGCCCACACGTCCCACGACGGATTTAACAGGGGCCAGGATGATGCTCATCTCCTCCGCGACGTCGACGCCGTACTAGCCGCTAACGACCGCAACGGAACCAACGACGGTGACGCTGCGGAGGAGGGTGCTGCTGATAACGAAGATCCGCCTGAGTCGAGGAGCTCTGCCAGCAAGGACGGAGGAGCCGACGAGGAAGACAGTCAAGCCTTTCACGACGACTTCTCCCAGCTCGCTCAGACTGAGCCGGAGGAGTCACAGGATGCCACTCCACTTGCCATGGGGACGCTGATCACCAGACACGGCACCTTCGACTCCTCTCTTGCGAACGACGTGTGGTCCGAGGATGACGAAGACGGAGGTTCGCGTGGATCGCAGACGGACGTCCATAGTGCCGAAGGAGATACGTCAATCTCTCCCACCGGCGCCTCTGCTAGTGGGCAAGCGGAGACCACCGCCGATACTACCGAACGATCTGCGTTGGAGTCGGTCACTCCAACAGTTATTACCCCGGTGGCATCGTCACGATCGGTGACGGCAATGACTAGGACGCCGTCACCGAGTGCGGTATCCACAAAGCAGAAATCCGCGGGACGGCCTAAGCGGGCTAAAAGCCCATCTGCTGTAGCAAAACCTACTTATGCGTCGCCCGATGGAGCCCCCCTCTTGCGTGACCCGACCCGAGCACTCGAAGACGCTACTGAGATGGCCAGAAACAAGAGCAAGAATACGGTGAGCAATCGCCTGGGGGGGCGACCTGCGGGTCATGCGAGATCATCTAGACGACTTGACGGGTCGCCCGTCAAGTTCTGGAGCGAAGAGAGACGCGCCAAACAGCTTCAGCAGCGGGGCCACCTACGCGACTAATAAGCGTCTATGCGCCAAGACGCGACTGAACCAACTACGCAAAGAGATGGAAGAGGCAGAAGAAAAGCAGATATCGGCAGGCACGGACATGATGCAAGTGTTCGTGTTCATGCGCGAGGACGCGGATCGTCGGGCTGAGATTAGAAACCGACGCAGAAGAGAGGATCGAGAGGTGCTGCTCGCCTCTGAAAAGCGAGAGCGTGAAGAGCGTGAGGCAATTCGCCTCGAAGTGGCGGCAGCAGCTGATGCGCGGAGGTATTAGGAGATTCCGCCGTCCGCACCGCCCGATTGACCTTATACAGCCCCAAACCAGCCTCCAGCTGGACTCAGTTGCCCAGCTCGCCACGTCGGCCTTCTCTCGCGCCACCACACGCCTCCAGCACCAACGCGACCTCGCTGCAGGGAACGCAGCATCCCGGACGTCGGCTGCATGGCCAAAACAAGCAAGACAAGACAAGGCGCAGGAGCGGAAAAGCAAAATTCCCAAACCGGGACTCGAACCCGGGTCGCGTGGGTGAAAGCCATGTATCCTAACCGCCTAGACTATTTGGGAGTACCTTCTCTTAACCAACCCTACGCGCAAATCGCGCCCATTGCGCCACAACCACGAACCGCACGCCGGCGTGCCACGCTCCCCCGGGTCACCCACGCGCCTCTCCGCCGATCGCACCGCCCGATTGACCTTAGACAGCCCCAAACCAGCCTCCAGCTGGACTCAGCTGCCCAGCTCGCCACGTCGGCCTTCTCTCGCGCCACCACACGCCTCCAGCACCAACGCGACCTCGCTGCAGGGAACGCAGCATCCGGGACGCCGGCTGCATGGCCAAAACAAGCAAGACAAGACAAGGCGCAGGAGCGGAAAAGCAAAATTCCCAAACCGGGACTCGAACCCGGGTCGCGTGGGTGAAAGCCACGTATCCTAACCGCCTAGGCTATTTGGGAGTACCTTCTCTAAACCAACCCTACGCGCAAATCGCGCCCATTGCGCCACAACCACGAACCGCACGCCGACGTGCCACGCTCCCCCGGGTCACCCACGCGCCTCTCCGCCGATCGCACCGCCCGATTGACCTTAGACAGCCCCAAACCAGCCTCCAGCTGGACTCAGCTGCCCAGCTCGCCACGTCGGCCTTCTCTCGCGCCACCACACGCCTCCAGCACCAACGCGACCTCGCTGCAGGGAACGCAGCATCCCGGACGTCGGCTGCATGGCCAAAACAAGCAAGACAAGACAAGGCGCAGGAGCGGAAAAGCAAAATTCCCAAACCGGGACTCGAACCCGGGTCGCGTGGGTGAAAGCCACGTATCCTAACCGCCTAGACTATTTGGGAGTACCTTCTCTTAACCAACCCTACCCGCGAATCGCGCCGACTGCGCCACAACCACGAACCGCACGCCGGCGTGCCACGCTCCCCCGGTTCACCCACGCGCCTCTCCGCCGATCGCACCGCCCGATTGACCTTAGACAGCCCCAAACCAGCCTCCAGCTGGACTCAGCTGCCCAGCTCGCCACGTCGGCCTTCTCTCGCGCCACCACACGCCTCCAGCACCAACGCGACCTCGCTGCAGGGAACGCAGCATCCCGGACGTCGGCTGCATGGCCAAAACAAGCAAGACAAGACAAGGCGCAGGAGCGGAAAAGCAAAATTCCCAAACCGGGACTCGAACCCGGGTCGCGTGGGTGAAAGCCATGTATCCTAACCGCCTAGACTATTTGGGAGTACCTTCTCTTAACCAACCCTACCCGCAAATCGCGCCCATTGCGCCACAACCACGAACCGCACGCCGGCGTGCCACGCTCCCCCGGGTCACCCACGCGCCTCTCCGCCGATCGCACCGCCCGATTGACCTTAGACAGCCCCAAACCAGCCTCCAGCTGGACTCAGCTGCCCAGCTCGCCACGTCGGCCTTCTCTCGCGCCACCACACGCCTCCAGCACCAACGCGACCTCGCTGCAGGGAACGCAGCATCCCGGACGTCGGCTGCATGGCCAAAACAAGCAAGACAAGACAAGGCGCAGGAGCGGAAAAGCAAAATTCCCAAACCGGGACTCGAACCCGGGTCGCGTGGGTGAAAGCCACGTATCCTAACCGCCTAGACTATTTGGGAGTACCTTCTCTTAACCAACCCTACCCGCAAATCGCGCCCATTGCGCCACAACCACGAACCGCACGCCGGCGTGCCACGCTCCCCCGGGTCACCCACGCGCCTCTCCGCCGATCGCACCGCCCGATTGACCTTAGACAGCCCCAAACCAGCCTCCAGCTGGACTCAGCTGCCCAGCTCGCCACGTCGGCCTTCTCTCGCGCCACCACACGCCTCCAGCACCAACGCGACCTCGCTGCAGGGAACGCAGCATCCCGGACGTCGGCTGCATGGCCAAAACAAGCAAGACAAGACAAGGCGCAGGAGCGGAAAAGCAAAATTCCCAAACCGGGACTCGAACCCGGGTCGCGTGGGTGAAAGCCACGTATCCTAACCGCCTAGACTATTTGGGAGTACCTTCTCTTAACCAACCCTACCCGCAAATCGCGCCCATTGCGCCACAACCACGAACCGCACGCCGGCGTGCCACGCTCCCCCGGGTCACCCACGCGCCTCTCCGCCGATCGCACCGCCCGATTGACCTTAGACAGCCCCAAACCAGCCTCCAGCTGGACTCAGCTGCCCAGCTCGCCACGTCGGCCTTCTCTCGCGCCACCACACGCCTCCAGCACCAACGCGACCTCGCTGCAGGGAACTCAGCATCCCGGACGTCGGCTGCATGGCCAAAACAAGCAAGACAAGACAAGGCACAGGAGCGGAAAAGCAAAATTCCCAAACCGGGACTCGAACCCGGGTCGCGTGGGTGAAAGCCATGTATCCTAACCGCCTAGACTATTTGAGAGTACCTTCTCTTAACCAACCCTACCCGCAAATCGCGCCCATTGCGCCACAACCACGAACCGCACGCCGGCGTGCCACGCTCCCTCGGGTCACCCACGCGCCTCTCCGCCGATCGCACCGCCCGATTGACCTTAGACAGCCCCAAACCAGCCTCCAGCTGGACTCAGCTGCCCAGCTCGCCACGTCGGCCTTCTCTCGCGCCACCACACGCCTCCAGCACCAACGCGACCTCGCTGCAGGGAACGCAGCATCCCGGACGTCGGCTGCATGGCCAAAACAAGCAAGACAAGACAAGGCGCAGGAGCGGAAAAGCAAAATTCCCAAACCGGGACTCGAACCCGGGTCGCGTGGGTGAAAGCCATGTATCCTAACCGCCTAGACTATTTGGGAGTACCTTCTCTTAACCAACCCTACCCGCAAATCGCGCCCATTGCGCCACAACCACGAACCGCACGCCGGCGTGCCACGCTCCCCCGGGTCACCCACGCGCCTCTCCGCCGATCGCACCGCCCGATTGACCTTAGACAGCCCCAAACCAGCCTCCAGCTGGACTCAGCTGCCCAGCTCGCCACGTCGGCCTTCTCTCGCGCCACCACACGCCTCCAGCACCAACGCGACCTCGCTGCAGGGAACGCAGCATCCCGGACATCGGCTGCATGGCCAAAACAAGCAAGACAAGACAAGGCGCAGGAGCGGAAAAGCAAAATTCCCAAACCGGGACTCGAACCCGGGTCGCGTGGGTGAAAGCCACGTATCCTAACCGCCTAGACTATTTGGGAGTACCTTCTCTTAACCAACCCTACGCGCAAATCGCGCCCATTGCGCCACAACCACGAACCGCACGCCGACGTGCCACGCTCCCCCCGGTCACCCACGCGCCTCTCCGCCGATCGCACCGCCCGATTGACCTTAGACAGCCCCAAACCAGCCTCCAGCTGGACTCAGCTGCCCAGCTCGCCACGTCGGCCTTCTCTCGCGCCACCACACGCCTCCAGCACCAACGCGACCTCGCTGCAGGGAACGCAGCATCCCGGACGTCGGCTGCATGGCCAAAACAAGCAAGACAAGACAAGGCGCAGGAGCGGAAAAGCAAAATTCCCAAACCGGGACTCGAACCCGGGTCGCGTGGGTGAAAGCCATGTATCCTAACCGCCTAGACTATTTGGGAGTACCTTCTCTTAACCAACCCTACCCGCAAATCGCGCCCATTGCGCCACAACCACGAACCGCACGCCGGCGTGCCACGCTCCCCCGGGTCACCCACGCGCCTCTCCGCCGATCGCACCGCCCGATTGACCTTAGACAGCCCCAAACCAGCCTCCAGCTGGACTCAGCTGCCCAGCTCGCCACGTCGGCCTTCTCTCGCGCCACCACACGCCTCCAGCACCAACGCGACCTCGCTGCAGGGAACGCAGCATCCCGGACATCGGCTGCATGGCCAAAACAAGCAAGACAAGACAAGGCGCAGGAGCGGAAAAGCAAAATTCCCAAACCGGGACTCGAACCCGGGTCGCGTGGGTGAAAGCCACGTATCCTAACCGCCTAGACTATTTGGGAGTACCTTCTCTTAACCAACCCTACGCGCAAATCGCGCCCATTACGCCACAACCACGAACCGCACGCCGACGTGCCACGCTCCCCCCGGTCACCCACGCGCCTCTCCGCCGATCGCACCGCCCGATTGACCTTAGACAGCCCCAAACCAGCCTCCAGCTGGACTCAGCTGCCCAGCTCGCCACGTCGGCCTTCTCTCGCGCCACCACACGCCTCCAGCACCAACGCGACCTCGCTGCAGGGAACGCAGCATCCCGGACGTCGGCTGCATGGCCAAAACAAGCAAGACAAGACAAGACGCAGGAGCGGAAAAGCAAAATTCCCAAACCGGGACTCGAACCCGGGTCGCGTGGGTGAAAGCCACGTATCCTAACCGCCTAGACTATTTGGGAGTACCTTCTCTTAACCAACCCTACGCGCAAATCGCGCCCATTGCGCCACAACCACGAACCGCACGCCGACGTGCCACGCTCCCCCCGGTCACCCACGCGCCTCTCCGCCGATCGCACCGCCCGATTGACCTTAGACAGCCCCAAACCAGCCTCCAGCTGGACTCAGCTGCCCAGCTCGCCACGTCGGCCTTCTCTCGCGCCACCACACGCCTCCAGCACCAACGCGACCTCGCTGCAGGGAACGCAGCATCCCGGACGTCGGCTGCATGGCCAAAACAAGCAAGACAAGACAAGGCGCAGGAGCGGAAAAGCAAAATTCCCAAACCGGGACTCGAACCCGGGTCGCGTGGGTGAAAGCCACGTATCCTAACCGCCTAGACTATTTGGGAGTACCTTCTCTTAACCAACCCTACGCGCAAATTGCGCCCATTGCGCCACAACCACGAACCGCACGCCGACGTGCCACGCTCCCCCGGCTCACCCACGCGCCTCTCCGCCGTCCGCACCGCCCGATTGACCTTATACAGCCCCAACCCAGCCTCCAGCTGGACTCAGCTGCCCAGCTCGCCACGTCGGCCTTCTCTCGCGCCACCACACGCCTCCAGCACCAACGCGACCTCGCTGCAGGGAACGCAGCATCCCGGACGTCGGCTGCATGGCCAAAACAAGCAACACAAGACAAGGCGCAGGAGCGGAAAAGCAAAATTCCAAAACCGGGACTCGAACCCGGGTCGCGTGGGTGAAAGCCACGTATCCTAACCGCCTAGACTATTTGGGAGTACCTTCTCTTAACCAACCCTACGCGCAAATTGCGCCCATTGCGCCACAACCACGAATCGCACGCCGACGTGCCACGCTCCCCCCGGCTCACCCACGCGCCTCTCCGCCGTCCGCACCGCCCGATTGACCTTAGACAGCCCCAAACCAGCCTCCAGCTGGACTCAGCTGCCCAGCTCGCCACGTCGGCCTTCTCTCGCGCCACCACACGCCTCCAGCACCAACGCGACCTCGCTGCAGGGGACGCAGCATCCCGGACGTCGGCTGCATGGCCAAAACAAGCAAGACAAGACGCAGGAGCGGAAAAGCAAAATTCCCAAACCGGGACTCGAACCCGGGTCGCGTGGGTGAAAGCCACGTATCCTAACCGCCTAGACTATTTGGGAGTACCTTCTCTTAACCAACCCTACGCGCAAATCGCGCCCATTGCGCCACAACCACGAACCGCACGCCGACGTGCCACGCTCCCCCGGCTCACCCACGCGCCTCTCCGCCGTCCGCACCGCCCGATTGACCTTATACAGCCCCAACCCAGCCTCCAGCTGGACTCAGCTGCCCAGCTCGCCACGTCGGCCTTCTCTCGCGCCACCACAGCCTCCAGCACCAACGCGACCTCGCTGCAGGGAACGCAGCATCCCGGACGTCGGCTGCATGGCCAAAACAAGCAAGACAAGACAAGGCGCAGGAGCGGAAAAGCAAAATTCCCAAACCGGGACTCGAACCCGGGTCGCGTGGGTGAAAGCCACGTATCCTAACCGCCTAGACTATTTGGGAGTACCTTCTCTTAACCAACCCTACGCGCAAATTGCGCCCATTGCGCCACAACCACGAACCGCACGCCGACGTGCCACGCTCCCCCGGCTCACCCACGCGCCTCTCCGCCGTCCGCACCGCCCGATTGACCTTATACAGCCCCAACCCAGCCTCCAGCTGGACTCAGCTGCCCAGCTCGCCACGTCGGCCTTCTCTCGCGCCACCACAGCCTCCAGCACCAACGCGACCTCGCTGCAGGGAACGCAGCATCCCGGACGTCGGCTGCATGGCCAAAACAAGCAACACAAGACAAGGCGCAGGAGCGGAAAAGCAAAATTCCCAAACCGGGACTCGAACCCGGGTCGCGTGGGTGAAAGCCACGTATCCTAACCGCCTAGACTATTTGGGAGTACCTTCTCTTAACCAACCCTACGCGCAAATTGCGCCCATTGCGCCACAACCACGAACCGCACGCCGACGTGCCACGCTCCCCCGGCTCACCCACGCGCCTCTCCGCCGTCCGCACCGCCCGATTGACCTTTTACAGCCCCAACCCAGCCTCCAGCTGGACTCAGCTGCCCAGCTCGCCACGTCGGCCTTCTCTCGCGCCACCACACGCCTCCAGCACCAACGCGACCTCGCTGCAGGGAACGCAGCATCCCGGACGTCGGCTGCATGGCCAAAACAAGCAAGACAAGACAAGACGCAGGAGCGGAAAAGCAAAATTCCCAAACCGGGACTCGAACCCGGGTCGCGTGGGTGAAAGCCACGTATCCTAACCGCCTAGACTATTTGGGAGTACCTTCTCTTAACCAACCCTACGCGCAAATCGCGCCGACTGCGCCACAACCACGAACCGCACGCCGACGTGCCACGCTCCCCCGGCTCACCCACGCGCCTCTCCGCCGTCCGCACCGCCCGATTGACCTTATACAGCCCCAACCCAGCCTCCAGCTGGACTCAGCTGCCCAGCTCGCCACGTCGGCCTTCTCTCGCGCCACCACAGCCTCCAGCACCAACGCGACCTCGCTGCAGGGAACGCAGCATCCCGGACGTCGGCTGCATGGCCAAAACAAGCAACACAAGACAAGGCGCAGGAGCGGAAAAGCAAAATTCCCAAACCGGGACTCGAACCCGGGTCGCGTGGGTGAAAGCCACGTATCCTAACCGCCTAGACTATTTGGGAGTACCTTCTCTTAACCAACCCTACGCGCAAATTGCGCCCATTGCGCCACAACCACGAACCGCACGCCGACGTGCCACGCTCCCCCGGCTCACCCACGCGCCTCTCCGCCGTCCGCACCGCCCGATTGACCTTATACAGCCCCAACCCAGCCTCCAGCTGGACTCAGCTGCCCAGCTCGCCACGTCGGCCTTCTCTCGCGCCACCACACGCCTCCAGCACCAACGCGACCTCGCTGCAGGGAACGCAGCATCCCGGACGTCGGCTGCATGGCCAAAACAAGCAAGACAAGACAAGACGCAGGAGCGGAAAAGCAAAATTCCCAAACCGGGACTCGAACCCGGGTCGCGTGGGTGAAAGCCACGTATCCTAACCGCCTAGACTATTTGGGAGTACCTTCTCTTAACCAACCCTACGCGCAAATTGCGCCCGTTGCGCCACAACCACGAACCGCACGCCGACGTGCCACGCTCCCCCGGCTCACCCACGCGCCTCTCCGCCGTCCGCACCGCCCGATTGACCTTATACAGCCCCAACCCAGCCTCCAGCTGGACTCAGCTGCCCAGCTCGCCACGTCGGCCTTCTCTCGCGCCACCACAGCCTCCAGCACCAACGCGACCTCGCTGCAGGGAACGCAGCATCCCGGACGTCGGCTGCATGGCCAAAACAAGCAAGACAAGACAAGGCGCAGGAGCGGAAAAGCAAAATTCCCAAACCGGGACTCGAACCCGGGTCGCGTGGGTGAAAGCCACGTATCCTAACCGCCTAGACTATTTGGGAGTACCTTCTCTTAACCAACCCTACGCGCAAATTGCGCCCATTGCGCCACAACCACGAACCGCACGCCGACGTGCCACGCTCCCCCGGCTCACCCACGCGCCTCTCCGCCGTCCGCACCGCCCGATTGACCTTATACAGCCCCAACCCAGCCTCCAGCTGGACTCAGCTGCCCAGCTCGCCACGTCGGCCTTCTCTCGCGCCACCACACGCCTCCAGCACCAACGCGACCTCGCTGCAGGGAACGCAGCATCCCGGACGTCGGCTGCATGGCCAAAACAAGCAAGACAAGACAAGACGCAGGAGCGGAAAAGCAAGATTCCCAAACCGGGACTCGAACCCGGGTCGCGTGGGTGAAAGCCACGTATCCTAACCGCCTAGACTATTTGGGAGTACCTTCTCTTAACCAACCCTACGCGCAAATCGCGCCGACTGCGCCACAACCACGAACCGCACGCCGACGTGCCACGCTCCCCCGGCTCACCCACGCGCCTCTCCGCCGATCGCACCGCCCGATTGACCTTAGACAGCCCCAAACCAGCCTCCAGCTGGACTCAGCTGCCCAGCTCGCCACGTCGGCCTTCTCTCGCGCCACCACACGCCTCCAGCACCAACGCGACCTCGCTGCAGGGAACGCAGCATCCGGGACGCCGGCTGCATGGCCAAAACAAGCAAGACAAGACAAGGCGCAGGAGCGGAAAAGCAAAATTCCCAAACCGGGACTCGAACCCGGCTCGCGTGGGTGAAAGCCACGTATCCTAACCGCCTAGACTATTTGGGAGTACCTTCTCTTAACCAACCCTACGCGCGAATCGCGCCCATTGCGCCACAACCACGAACCGCACGCCGACGTGCCACGCTCCCCCCGGTCACCCACGCAAAACAAGCAAGACAAGACAAGGCGCAGGAGCGGAAAAGCAAAATTCCCAAACCGGGACTCGAACCCGGGTCGCGTGGGTGAAAGCCACGTATCCTAACCGCCTAGACTATTTGGGAGTACCTTCTCTTAACCAACCCTACGCGCAAATTGCGCCCATTGCGCCACAACCACGAACCGCACGCCGACGTGCCACGCTCCCCCGGCTCACCCACGCGCCTCTCCGCCGTCCGCACCGCCCGATTGACCTTATACAGCCCCAACCCAGCCTCCAGCTGGACTCAGCTGCCCAGCTCGCCACGTCGGCCTTCTCTCGCGCCACCACAGCCTCCAGCACCAACGCGACCTCGCTGCAGGGAACGCAGCATCCCGGACGTCGGCTGCATGGCCAAAACAAGCAACACAAGACAAGGCGCAGGAGCGGAAAAGCAAAATTCCCAAACCGGGACTCGAACCCGGGTCGCGTGGGTGAAAGCCACGTATCCTAACCGCCTAGACTATTTGGGAGTACCTTCTCTTAACCAACCCTACCCGCAAATTGCGCCCATTGCGCCACAACCACGAACCGCACGCCGACGTGCCACGCTCCCCCGGCTCACCCACGCGCCTCTCCGCCGTCCGCACCGCCCGATTGACCTTATACAGCCCCAACCCAGCCTCCAGCTGGACTCAGCTGCCCAGCTCGCCACGTCGGCCTTCTCTCGCGCCACCACAGCCTCCAGCACCAACGCGACCTCGCTGCAGGGAACGCAGCATCCCGGACGTCGGCTGCATGGCCAAAACAAGCAAGACAAGACAAGGCGCAGGAGCGGAAAAGCAAAATTCCCAAACCGGGACTCGAACCCGGGTCGCGTGGGTGAAAGCCACGTATCCTAACCGCCTAGACTATTTGGGAGTACCTTCTCTTAACCAACCCTACGCGCAAATTGCGCCCGTTGCGCCACAACCACGAACCGCACGCCGACGTGCCACGCTCCCCCGGCTCACCCACGCGCCTCTCCGCCGTCCGCACCGCCCGATTGACCTTATACAGCCCCAACCCAGCCTCCAGCTGGACTCAGCTGCCCAGCTCGCCACGTCGGCCTTCTCTCGCGCCACCACAGCCTCCAGCACCAACGCGACCTCGCTGCAGGGAACGCAGCATCCCGGACGTCGGCTGCATGGCCAAAACAAGCAAGACAAGACAAGGCGCAGGAGCGGAAAAGCAAAATTCCCAAACCGGGACTCGAACCCGGGTCGCGTGGGTGAAAGCCACGTATCCTAACCGCCTAGACTATTTGGGAGTACCTTCTCTTAACCAACCCTACGCGCAAATTGCGCCCATTGCGCCACAACCACGAACCGCACGCCGACGTGCCACGCTCCCCCGGCTCACCCACGCACCTCTCCGCCGTCCGCACCGCCCGATTGACCTTTTACAGCCCCAACCCAGCCTCCAGCTGGACTCAGCTGCCCAGCTCGCCACGTCGGCCTTCTCTCGCGCCACCACAGCCTCCAGCACCAACGCGACCTCGCTGCAGGGAACGCAGCATCCCGGACGTCGGCTGCATGACCAAAACAAGCAACACAAGACAAGGCGCAGGAGCGGAAAAGCAAAATTCCCAAACCGGGACTCGAACCCGGGTCGCGTGGGTGAAAGCCACGTATCCTAACCGCCTAGACTATTTGGGAGTACCTTCTCTTAACCAACCCTACGCGCAAATTGCGCCCATTGCGCCACAACCACGAACCGCACGCCGACGTGCCACGCTCCCCCGGCTCACCCACGCGCCTCTCCGCCGTCCGCACCGCCCGATTGACCTTATACAGCCCCAACCCAGCCTCCAGCTGGACTCAGCTGCCCAGCTCGCCACGTCGGCCTTCTCTCGCGCCACCACACGCCTCCAGCACCAACGCGACCTCGCTGCAGGGAACGCAGCATCCGGGACGCCGGCTGCATGGCCAAAACAAGCAAGACAAGACAAGGCGCAGGAGCGGAAAAGCAAAATTCCCAAACCGGGACTCGAACCCGGGTCGCGTGGGTGAAAGCCACGTATCCTAACCGCCTAGACTATTTGGGAGTACCTTCTCTTAACCAACCCTACGCGCGAATCGCGCCCATTGCGCCACAACCACGAACCGCACGCCGACGTGCCACGCTCCCCCCGGTCACCCACGCGCCTCTCCGCCGATCGCACCGCCCGATTGACCTTATACAGCCCCAAACCAGCCTCCAGCTGGACTCAGCTGCCCAGCTCGCCACGTCGGCCTTCTCTCGCGCCACCACACGCCTCCAGCACCAACGCGACCTCGCTGCAGGGAACGCAGCATCCCGGACGTCGGCTGCATGGCCAAAACAAGCAAGACAAGACAAGGCGCAGGAGCGGAAAAGCAAAATTCACAAACCGGGACTCGAACCCGGGTCGCGTGGGTGAAAGCCACGTATCCTAACCGCCTAGACTATTTGGGAGTACCTTCTCTTAACCAACCCTACCCGCAAATCGCGCCCATTGCGCCACAACCACGAACCGCACGCCGACGTGCCACGCTCCCCCCGGTCACCCACGCGCCTCTCCGCCGATCGCACCGCCCGATTGACCTTAGACAGCCCCAAACCAGCCTCCAGCTGGACTCAGCTGCCCAGCTCGCCACGTCGGCCTTCTCTCGCGCCACCACACGCCTCCAGCACCAACGCGACCTCGCTGCAGGGAACGCAGCATCCCGGACGTCGGCTGCATGGCCAAAACAAGCAACACAAGACAAGGCGCAGGAGCGGAAAAGCAAAATTCCCAAACCGGGACTCGAACCCGGGTCGCGTGGGTGAAAGCCACGTATCCTAACCGCCTAGACTATTTGGGAGTACCTTCTCTTAACCAACCCTACGCGCAAATCGCGCCCGTTGCGCCACAACCACGAACCGCACGCCGACGTGCCACGCTCCCCCGGCTCACCCACGCGCCTCTCCGCCGTCCGCACCGCCCGATTGACCTTAGACAGCCCCACTGGACTCAGCTGCCCAGCTCGCCACGTCGGCCTTCTCTCGCGCCACCACACGCCTCCAGCACCAACGCGACCTCGCTGCAGGGAACGCAGCATCCCGGACGTCGGCTGCATGGCCAAAACAAGCAAGACAAGACAAGGCGCAGGAGCGGAAAAGCAAAATTCCCAAACCGGGACTCGAACCCGGGTCGCGTGGGTGAAAGCCACGTATCCTAACCGCCTAGACTATTTGGGAGAACCTTCTCTTAACCAACCCTACGCGCAAATCGCGCCCATTGCGCCACAACCACGAACCGCACGCCGACGTGCCACGCTCCCCCCGGTCACCCACGCGCCTCTCCGCCGATCGCACCGCCCGATTGACCTTAGACAGCCCCAAACCAGCCTCCAGCTGGACTCAGCTGCCCAGCTCGCCACGTCGGCCTTCTCTCGCGCCACCACACGCCTCCAGCACCAACGCGACCTCGCTGCAGGGAACGCAGCATCCCGGACGTCGGCTGCATGGCCAAAACAAGCAACACAAGACAAGGCGCAGGAGCGGAAAAGCAAAATTCCCAAACCGGGACTCGAACCCGGGTCGCGTGGGTGAAAGCCACGTATCCTAACCGCCTAGACTATTTGGGAGTACCTTCTCTTAACCAACCCTACGCGCAAATCGCGCCCGTTGCGCCACAACCACGAACCGCACGCCGACGTGCCACGCTCCCCCGGCTCACCCACGCGCCTCTCCGCCGTCCGCACCGCCCGATTGACCTTAGACAGCCCCACTGGACTCAGCTGCCCAGCTCGCCACGTCGGCCTTCTCTCGCGCCACCACACGCCTCCAGCACCAACGCGACCTCGCTGCAGGGAACGCAGCATCCCGGACGTCGGCTGCATGGCCAAAACAAGCAACACAAGACAAGGCGCAGGAGCGGAAAAGCAAAATTCCCAAACCGGGACTCGAACCCGGGTCGCGTGGGTGAAAGCCACGTATCCTAACCGCCTAGACTATTTGGGAGAACCTTCTCTTAACCAACCCTACGCGCAAATCGCGCCCATTGCGCCACAACCACGAACCGCACGCCGACGTGCCACGCTCCCCCGGCTCACCCACGCGCCTCTCCGCCGATCGCACCGCCCGATTGACCTTAGACAGCCCCAAACCAGCCTCCAGCTGGACTCAGCTGCCCAGCTCGCCACGTCGGCCTTCTCTCGCGCCACCACACGCCTCCAGCACCAACGCGACCTCGCTGCAGGGAACGCAGCATCCCGGACGTCGGCTGCATGGCCAAAACAAGCAAGACAAGACAAGGCGCAGGAGCGGAAAAGCAAAATTCCCAAACCGGGACTCGAACCCGGGTCGCGTGGGTGAAAGCCACGTATCCTAACCGCCTAGACTATTTGGGAGTACCTTCTCTAAACCAACCCTACGCGCGAATCGCGCCCATTGCGCCACAACCACGAACCGCACGCCGACGTGCCACGCTCCCCCCGGTCACCCACGCGCCTCTCCGCCGATCGCACCGCCCGATTGACCTTAGACAGCCCCAAACCAGCCTCCAGCTGGACTCAGCTGCCCAGCTCGCCACGTCGGCCTTCTCTCGCGCCACCACACGCCTCCAGCACCAACGCGACCTCGCTGCAGGGGACGCAGCATCCCGGACGTCGGCTGCATGGCCAAAACAAGCAAGACAAGACAAGGCGCAGGAGCGGAAAAGCAAAATTCCCAAACCGGGACTCGAACCCGGGTCGCGTGGGTGAAAGCCACGTATCCTAACCGCCTAGACTATTTGGGAGTACCTTCTCTTAACCAACCCTACGCGCAAATCGCGCCCGTTGCGCCACAACCACGAACCGCACGCCGACGTGCCACGCTCCCCCGGGTCACCCACGCGCCTCTCCGCCGATCGCACCGCCCGATTGACCTTATACAGCCCCAAACCAGCCTCCAGCTGGACTCAGCTGCCCAGCTCGCCACGTCGGCCTTCTCTCGCGCCACCACACGCCTCCAGCACCAACGCGACCTCGCTGCAGGGAACGCAGCATCCCGGACGTCGGCTGCATGGCCAAAACAAGCAAGACAAGACAAGGCGCAGGAGCGGAAAAGCAAAATTCCCAAACCGGGACTCGAACCCGGGTCGCGTGGGTGAAAGCCACGTATCCTAACCGCCTAGACTATTTGGGAGTACCTTCTCTAAACCAACCCTACGCGCAAATCGCGCCCATTGCGCCACAACCACGAACCGCACGCCGACGTGCCACGCTCCCCCCGGTCACCCACGCGCCTCTCCGCCGATCGCACCGCCCGATTGACCTTATACAGCCCCAAACCAGCCTCCAGCTGGACTCAGCTGCCCAGCTCGCCACGTCGGCCTTCTCTCGCGCCACCACACGCCTCCAGCACCAACGCGACCTCGCTGCAGGGAACGCAGCATCCCGGACGTCGGCTGCATGGCCAAAACAAGCAAGACCAGACAAGGCGCAGGAGCGGAAAAGCAACATTCCCAAACCGGGACTCGAACCCGGGTCGCGTGGGTGAAAGCCACGTATCCTAACCGCCTAGACTATTTGGGAGTACCTTCTCTAAACCAACCCTACGCGCAAATCGCGCCCATTGCGCCACAACCACGAACCGCACGCCGACGTGCCACGCTCCCCCCGGTCACCCACGCGCCTCTCCGCCGATCGCACCGCCCGATTGACCTTAGACAGCCCCAAACCAGCCTCCAGCTGGACTCAGCTGCCCAGCTCGCCACGTCGGCCTTCTCTCGCGCCACCACACGCCTCCAGCACCAACGCGACCTCGCTGCAGGGAACGCAGCATCCCGGACGTCGGCTGCATGGCCAAAACAAGCAAGACAAGACAAGGCGCAGGAGCGGAAAAGCAAAATTCCCAAACCGGGACTCGAACCCGGGTCGCGTGGGTGAAAGCCACGTATCCTAACCGCCTAGACTATTTGGGAGTACCTTCTCTAAACCAACCCTACGCGCAAATCGCGCCCATTGCGCCACAACCACGAACCGCACGCCGACGTGCCACGCTCCCCCCGGTCACCCACGCGCCTCTCCGCCGATCGCACCGCCCGATTGACCTTATACAGCCCCAAACCAGCCTCCAGCTGGACTCAGCTGCCCAGCTCGCCACGTCGGCCTTCTCTCGCGCCACCACACGCCTCCAGCACCAACGCGACCTCGCTGCAGGGAACGCAGCATCCCGGACGTCGGCTGCATGGCCAAAACAAGCAAGACCAGACAAGGCGCAGGAGCGGAAAAGCAACATTCCCAAACCGGGACTCGAACCCGGGTCGCGTGGGTGAAAGCCACGTATCCTAACCGCCTAGACTATTTGGGAGTACCTTCTCTAAACCAACCCTACGCGCAAATCGCGCCCATTGCGCCACAACCACGAACCGCACGCCGACGTGCCACGCTCCCCCCGGTCACCCACGCGCCTCTCCGCCGATCGCACCGCCCGATTGACCTTAGACAGCCCCAAACCAGCCTCCAGCTGGACTCAGCTGCCCAGCTCGCCACGTCGGCCTTCTCTCGCGCCACCACACGCCTCCAGCACCAACGCGACCTCGCTGCAGGGAACGCAGCATCCCGGACGTCGGCTGCATGGCCAAAACAAGCAAGACCAGACAAGGCGCAGGAGCGGAAAAGCAACATTCCCAAACCGGGACTCGAACCCGGGTCGCGTGGGTGAAAGCCACGTATCCTAACCGCCTAGACTATTTGGGAGTACCTTCTCTAAACCAACCCTACGCGCAAATCGCGCCCATTGCGCCACAACCACGAACCGCACGCCGACGTGCCACGCTCCCCCCGGTCACCCACGCGCCTCTCCGCCGATCGCACCGCCCGATTGACCTTAGACAGCCCCAAACCAGCCTCCAGCTGGACTCAGCTGCCCAGCTCGCCACGTCGGCCTTCTCTCGCGCCACCACACGCCTCCAGCACCAACGCGACCTCGCTGCAGGGAACGCAGCATCCCGGACGTCGGCTGCATGGCCAAAACAAGCAAGAAAAGACAAGGCGCAGGAGCGGAAAAGCAAGATTCCCAAACCGGGACTCGAACCCGGGTCGCGTGGGTGAAAGCCACGTATCCTAACCGCCTAGACTATTTGGGAGTACCTTCTCTAAACCAACCCTACCCGCAAATCGCGCCCATTGCGCCACAACCACGAACCGCACGCCGACGTGCCACGCTCCCCCCGGTCACCCACGCGCCTCTCCGCCGATCGCACCGCCCGATTGACCTTAGACAGCCCCAAACCAGCCTCCAGCTGGACTCAGCTGCCCAGCTCGCCACGTCGGCCTTCTCTCGCGCCACCACACGCCTCCAGCACCAACGCGACCTCGCTGCAGGGAACGCAGCATCCCGGACGTCGGCTGCATGGCCAAAACAAGCAAGACAAGACAAGGCGCAGGAGCGGAAAAGCAAGATTCCCAAACCGGGACTCGAACCCGGGTCGCGTGGGTGAAAGCCACGTATCCTAACCGCCTAGACTATTTGGGAGTACCTTCTCTAAACCAACCCTACGCGCGAATCGCGCCCATTGCGCCACAACCACGAACCGCACGCCGACGTGCCACGCTCCCCCCGGTCACCCACGCGCCTCTCCGCCGATCGCACCGCCCGATTGACCTTAGACAGCCCCAAACCAGCCTCCAGCTGGACTCAGCTGCCCAGCTCGCCACGTCGGCCTTCTCTCGCGCCACCACACGCCTCCAGCACCAACGCGACCTCGCTGCAGGGAACGCAGCATCCCGGACGTCGGCTGCATGGCCAAAACAAGCAAGACAAGACAAGGCGCAGGAGCGGAAAAGCAAAATTCACAAACCGGGACTCGAACCCGGGTCGCGTGGGTGAAAGCCACGTATCCTAACCGCCTAGACTATTTGGGAGAACCTTCTCTTAACCAACCCTACGCGCAAATCGCGCCCATTGCGCCACAACCACGAACCGCACGCCGACGTGCCACGCTCCCCCGGCTCACCCACGCGCCTCTCCGCCGATCGCACCGCCCGATTGACCTTAGACAGCCCCAAACCAGCCTCCAGCTGGACTCAGCTGCCCAGCTCGCCACGTCGGCCTTCTCTCGCGCCACCACACGCCTCCAGCACCAACGCGACCTCGCTGCAGGGAACGCAGCATCCCGGACGTCGGCTGCATGGCCAAAACAAGCAAGACCAGACAAGGCGCAGGAGCGGAAAAGCAACATTCCCAAACCGGGACTCGAACCCGGGTCGCGTGGGTGAAAGCCACGTATCCTAACCGCCTAGACTATTTGGGAGTACCTTCTCTTAACCAACCCTACGCGCAAATCGCGCCCATTGCGCCACAACCACGAACCGCACGCCGACGTGCCACGCTCCCCCCGGTCACCCACGCGCCTCTCCGCCGATCGCACCGCCCGATTGACCTTAGACAGCCCCAAACCAGCCTCCAGCTGGACTCAGCTGCCCAGCTCGCCACGTCGGCCTTCTCTCGCGCCACCACACGCCTCCAGCACCAACGCGACCTCGCTGCAGGGAACGCAGCATCCCGGACGTCGGCTGCATGGCCAAAACAAGCAAGACAAGACAAGGCGCAGGAGCGGAAAAGCAAAATTCCCAAACCGGGACTCGAACCCGGGTCGCGTGGGTGAAAGCCACGTATCCTAACCGCCTAGACTATTTGGGAGTACCTTCTCTAAACCAACCCTACGCGCGAATCGCGCCCATTGCGCCACAACCACGAACCGCACGCCGACGTGCCACGCTCCCCCCGGTCACCCACGCGCCTCTCCGCCGATCGCACCGCCCGATTGACCTTAGACAGCCCCAAACCAGCCTCCAGCTGGACTCAGCTGCCCAGCTCGCCACGTCGGCCTTCTCTCGCGCCACCACACGCCTCCAGCACCAACGCGACCTCGCTGCAGGGAACGCAGCATCCCGGACGTCGGCTGCATGGCCAAAACAAGCAAGACAAGACAAGGCGCAGGAGCGGAAAAGCAAAATTCACAAACCGGGACTCGAACCCGGGTCGCGTGGGTGAAAGCCACGTATCCTAACCGCCTAGACTATTTGGGAGAACCTTCTCTTAACCAACCCTACGCGCAAATCGCGCCCATTGCGCCACAACCACGAACCGCACGCCGACGTGCCACGCTCCCCCGGCTCACCCACGCGCCTCTCCGCCGATCGCACCGCCCGATTGACCTTAGACAGCCCCAAACCAGCCTCCAGCTGGACTCAGCTGCCCAGCTCGCCACGTCGGCCTTCTCTCGCGCCACCACACGCCTCCAGCACCAACGCGACCTCGCTGCAGGGAACGCAGCATCCCGGACGTCGGCTGCATGGCCAAAACAAGCAAGACCAGACAAGGCGCAGGAGCGGAAAAGCAACATTCCCAAACCGGGACTCGAACCCGGGTCGCGTGGGTGAAAGCCACGTATCCTAACCGCCTAGACTATTTGGGAGTACCTTCTCTTAACCAACCCTACGCGCAAATCGCGCCCATTGCGCCACAACCACGAACCGCACGCCGACGTGCCACGCTCCCCCCGGTCACCCACGCGCCTCTCCGCCGATCGCACCGCCCGATTGACCTTAGACAGCCCCAAACCAGCCTCCAGCTGGACTCAGCTGCCCAGCTCGCCACGTCGGCCTTCTCTCGCGCCACCACACGCCTCCAGCACCAACGCGACCTCGCTGCAGGGAACGCAGCATCCCGGACGTCGGCTGCATGGCCAAAACAAGCAAGACAAGACAAGGCGCAGGAGCGGAAAAGCAAAATTCCCAAACCGGGACTCGAACCCGGGTCGCGTGGGTGAAAGCCACGTATCCTAACCGCCTAGACTATTTGGGAGTACCTTCTCTTAACCAACCCTACGCGCGAATCGCGCCCATTGCGCCACAACCACGAACCGCACGCCGACGTGCCACGCTCCCCCGGCTCACCCACGCGCCTCTCCGCCGTCCGCACCGCCCGATTGACCTTATACAGCCCCAAACCAGCCTCCAGCTGGACTCAGCTGCCCAGCTCGCCACGTCGGCCTTCTCTCGCGCCACCACACGCCTCCAGCACCAACGCGACCTCGCTGCAGGGAACGCAGCATCCCGGACGTCGGCTGCATGGCCAAAACAAGCAAGACAAGACAAGACGCAGGAGCGGAAAAGCAAAATTCCAAAACCGGGACTCGAACCCGGGTCGCGTGGGTGAAAGCCACGTATCCTAACCGCCTAGACTATTTGGGAGTACCTTCTCTAAACCAACCCTACGCGCAAATCGCGCCCATTGCGCCACAACCACGAACCGCACGCCGACGTGCCACGCTCCCCCCGGTCACCCACGCGCCTCTCCGCCGATCGCACCGCCCGATTGACCTTAGACAGCCCCAAACCAGCCTCCAGCTGGACTCAGCTGCCCAGCTCGCCACGTCGGCCTTCTCTCGCGCCACCACACGCCTCCAGCACCAACGCGACCTCGCTGCAGGGGACGCAGCATCCCGGACGTCGGCTGCATGGCCAAAACAAGCAAGACAAGACAAGACGCAGGAGCGGAAAAGCAAAATTCCCAAACCGGGACTCGAACCCGGGTCGCGTGGGTGAAAGCCACGTATCCTAACCGCCTAGACTATTTGGGAGTACCTTCTCTTAACCAACCCTACGCGCGGATCGCGCCCACTGCGCCACAACCACGAACCGCACGCCGACGTGCCACGCTCCCCCCGGTCACCCACGCGCCTCTCCGCCGATCGCACCGCCCGATTGACCTTAGACAGCCCCAAACCAGCCTCCAGCTGGACTCAGCTGCCCAGCTCGCCACGTCGGCCTTCTCTCGCGCCACCACACGCCTCCAGCACCAACGCGACCTCGCTGCAGGGAACGCAGCATCCCGGACGTCGGCTGCATGGCCAAAACAAGCAAGACAAGACAAGGCGCAGGAGCGGAAAAGCAAAATTCCCAAACCGGGACTCGAACCCGGGTCGCGTGGGTGAAAGCCACGTATCCTAACCGCCTAGACTATTTGGGAGTACCTTCTCTTAACCAACCCTACGCGCGGATCGCGCCCACTGCGCCACAACCACGAACCGCACGCCGACGTGCCACGCTCCCCCCGGTCACCCACGCGCCTCTCCGCCGATCGCACCGCCCGATTGACCTTAGACAGCCCCACTGGACTCAGCTGCCCAGCTCGCCACGTCGGCCTTCTCTCGCGCCACCACACGCCTCCAGCACCAACGCGACCTCGCTGCAGGGAACGCAGCATCCCGGACGTCGGCTGCATGGCCAAAACAAGCAAGACAAGACAAGACGCAGGAGCGGAAAAGCAAAATTCCAAAACCGGGACTCGAACCCGGGTCGCGTGGGTGAAAGCCACGTATCCTAACCGCCTAGACTATTTGGGAGTACCTTCTCTTAACCAACCCTACGCGCGGATCGCGCCCACTGCGCCACAACCACGAACCGCACGCCGACGTGCCACGCTCCCCCCGGTCACCCACGCGCCTCTCCGCCGATCGCACCGCCCGATTGACCTTAGACAGCCCCAAACCAGCCTCCAGCTGGACTCAGCTGCCCAGCTCGCCACGTCGGCCTTCTCTCGCGCCACCACACGCCTCCAGCACCAACGCGACCTCGCTGCAGGGAACGCAGCATCCCGGACGTCGGCTGCATGGCCAAAACAAGCAAGACAAGACAAGGCGCAGGAGCGGAAAAGCAAAATTCCAAAACCGGGACTCGAACCCGGGTCGCGTGGGTGAAAGCCACGTATCCTAACCGCCTAGACTATTTGGGAGTACCTTCTCTTAACCAACCCTACGCGCGAATCGCGCCCATTCCGCCACAACCACGAACCGCACGCCGACGTGCCACGCTCCCCCCGGTCACCCACGCGCCTCTCCGCCGATCGCACCGCCCGATTGACCTTAGACAGCCCCACTGGACTCAGCTGCCCAGCTCGCCACGTCGGCCTTCTCTCGCGCCACCACACGCCTCCAGCACCAACGCGACCTCGCTGCAGGGAACGCAGCATCCCGGACGTCGGCTGCATGGCCAAAACAAGCAAGACAAGACAAGACGCAGGAGCGGAAAAGCAAAATTCCAAAACCGGGACTCGAACCCGGGTCGCGTGGGTGAAAGCCACGTATCCTAACCGCCTAGACTATTTGGGAGTACCTTCTCTTAACCAACCCTACGCGCGGATCGCGCCCACTGCGCCACAACCACGAACCGCACGCCGACGTGCCACGCTCCCCCCGGTCACCCACGCGCCTCTCCGCCGATCGCACCGCCCGATTGACCTTAGACAGCCCCAAACCAGCCTCCAGCTGGACTCAGCTGCCCAGCTCGCCACGTCGGCCTTCTCTCGCGCCACCACACGCCTCCAGCACCAACGCGACCTCGCTGCAGGGGACGCAGCATCCCGGACGTCGGCTGCATGGCCAAAACAAGCAAGACAAGACAAGACGCAGGAGCGGAAAAGCAAAATTCTAAAACCGGGACTCGAACCCGGGTCGCGTGGGTGAAAGCCACGTATCCTAACCGCCTAGACTATTTGGGAGTACCTTCTCTTAACCAACCCTACGCGCGAATCGCGCCCACTGCGCCACAACCACGAACCGCACGCCGACGTGCCACGCTCCCCCCGGTCACCCACGCGCCTCTCCGCCGATCGCACCGCCCGATTGACCTTAGACAGCCCCAAACCAGCCTCCAGCTGGACTCAGCTGCCCAGCTCGCCACGTCGGCCTTCTCTCGCGCCACCACACGCCTCCAGCACCAACGCGACCTCGCTGCAGGGAACGCAGCATCCCGGACGTCGGCTGCATGGCCAAAACAAGCAAGACAAGACAAGGCGCAGGAGCGGAAAAGCAAAATTCCCAAACCGGGACTCGAACCCGGGTCGCGTGGGTGAAAGCCACGTATCCTAACCGCCTAGACTATTTGGGAGTACCTTCTCTTAACCAACCCTACGCGCGGATCGCGCCCACTGCGCCACAACCACGAACCGCACGCCGACGTGCCACGCTCCCCCCGGTCACCCACGCGCCTCTCCGCCGATCGCACCGCCCGATTGACCTTAGACAGCCCCACTGGACTCAGCTGCCCAGCTCGCCACGTCGGCCTTCTCTCGCGCCACCACACGCCTCCAGCACCAACGCGACCTCGCTGCAGGGAACGCAGCATCCCGGACGTCGGCTGCATGGCCAAAACAAGCAAGACAAGACAAGGCGCAGGAGCGGAAAAGCAAAATTCCAAAACCGGGACTCGAACCCGGGTCGCGTGGGTGAAAGCCACGTATCCTAACCGCCTAGACTATTTGGGAGTACCTTCTCTTAACCAACCCTACGCGCGGATCGCGCCCATTGCGCCACAACCACGAACCGCACGCCGACGTGCCACGCTCCCCCCGGTCACCCACGCGCCTCTCCGCCGATCGCACCGCCCGATTGACCTTAGACAGCCCCAAACCAGCCTCCAGCTGGACTCAGCTGCCCAGCTCGCCACGTCGGCCTTCTCTCGCGCCACCACACGCCTCCAGCACCAACGCGACCTCGCTGCAGGGAACGCAGCATCCCGGACGTCGGCTGCATGGCCAAAACAAGCAAGACAAGACAAGGCGCAGGAGCGGAAAAGCAAAATTCACAAACCGGGACTCGAACCCGGGTCGCGTGGGTGAAAGCCACGTATCCTAACCGCCTAGACTATTTGGGAGTACCTTCTCTTAACCAACCCTACGCGCGAATCGCGCCCACTGCGCCACAACCACGAACCGCACGCCGACGTGCCACGCTCCCCCCGGTCACCCACGCGCCTCTCCGCCGATCGCACCGCCCGATTGACCTTAGACAGCCCCAAACCAGCCTCCAGCTGGACTCAGCTGCCCAGCTCGCCACGTCGGCCTTCTCTCGCGCCACCACACGCCTCCAGCACCAACGCGACCTCGCTGCAGGGAACGCAGCATCCCGGACGTCGGCTGCATGGCCAAAACAAGCAAGACAAGACAAGGCGCAGGAGCGGAAAAGCAAAATTCCCAAACCGGGACTCGAACCCGGGTCGCGTGGGTGAAAGCCACGTATCCTAACCGCCTAGACTATTTGGGAGTACCTTCTCTTAACCAACCCTACGCGCGAATCGCGCCCATTGCGCCACAACCACGAACCGCACGCCGACGTGCCACGCTCCCCCCGGTCACCCACGCGCCTCTCCGCCGATCGCACCGCCCGATTGACCTTAGACAGCCCCAAACCAGCCTCCAGCTGGACTCAGCTGCCCAGCTCGCCACGTCGGCCTTCTCTCGCGCCACCACACGCCTCCAGCACCAACGCGACCTCGCTGCAGGGAACGCAGCATCCCGGACGTCGGCTGCATGGCCAAAACAAGCAAGACAAGACAAGGCGCAGGAGCGGAAAAGCAAAATTCCCAAACCGGGACTCGAACCCGGGTCGCGTGGGTGAAAGCCACGTATCCTAACCGCCTAGACTATTTGGGAGTACCTTCTCTTAACCGACCCTACGCGCAAATCGCGCCCATTGCGCCACAACCACGAACCGCACGCCGACGTGCCACGCTCCCCCCGGTCACCCACGCGCCTCTCCGCCGATCGCACCGCCCGATTGACCTTAGACAGCCCCAAACCAGCCTCCAGCTGGACTCAGCTGCCCAGCTCGCCACGTCGGCCTTCTCTCGCGCCACCACACGCCTCCAGCACCAACGCGACCTCGCTGCAGGGAACGCAGCATCCCGGACGTCGGCTGCATGGCCAAAACAAGCAAGACAAGACAAGGCGCAGGAGCGGAAAAGCAAAATTCACAAACCGGGACTCGAACCCGGGTCGCGTGGGTGAAAGCCACGTATCCTAACCGCCTAGACTATTTGGGAGTACCTTCTCTTAACCGACCCTACGCGCAAATCGCGCCCATTGCGCCACAACCACGAACCGCACGCCGACGTGCCACGCTCCCCCCGGTCACCCACGCGCCTCTCCGCCGATCGCACCGCCCGATTGACCTTAGACAGCCCCAAACCAGCCTCCAGCTGGACTCAGCTGCCCAGCTCGCCACGTCGGCCTTCTCTCGCGCCACCACACGCCTCCAGCACCAACGCGACCTCGCTGCAGGGAACGCAGCATCCCGGACGTCGGCTGCATGGCCAAAACAAGCAAGACAAGACAAGGCGCAGGAGCGGAAAAGCAAAATTCACAAACCGGGACTCGAACCCGGGTCGCGTGGGTGAAAGCCACGTATCCTAACCGCCTAGACTATTTGGGAGTACCTTCTCTTAACCGACCCTACGCGCAAATCGCGCCCATTGCGCCACAACCACGAACCGCACGCCGACGTGCCACGCTCCCCCCGGTCACCCACGCGCCTCTCCGCCGATCGCACCGCCCGATTGACCTTAGACAGCCCCAAACCAGCCTCCAGCTGGACTCAGCTGCCCAGCTCGCCACGTCGGCCTTCTCTCGCGCCACCACACGCCTCCAGCACCAACGCGACCTCGCTGCAGGGAACGCAGCATCCCGGACGTCGGCTGCATGGCCAAAACAAGCAAGACAAGACAAGGCGCAGGAGCGGAAAAGCAAAATTCCAAAACCGGGACTCGAACCCGGGTGTAATGGGCTTACTTAGCCCAATACTTTAGCTTACACGTGAGCGCACGTGTATGAGGAAGCGTAAGGTGTATTTAACTTAGATTAAGTATACTTGTATCCACAAGTATAATTAGATCTAAATAAAGGTACAAATAGTAGCTTTTGCGGTAAAATGAGAACTGAATTATTTGTTAACTGTGGCTTTCCTCCTAAAACTGATATCTATAAAGAGGGGTTCCGCCAACGAGTGGTTGGCGGAAACCCTGACCTAATGCTTGAGTATTACTGGTAGAAAGACCCTGCTTTCTGACCAATAGGACTGCTTCCTATTATGAATGGTGACCACACTGCAATGTGGCCCACCTGAATGTATCCACTTAGTGCGTGTTGCACTAAGGTGAGGTTAGCCGAATGTGTAGCCCCGCTACACCATCCCCCCGTTAGGACTTGATGTGCCGGTCTCGACACATCAATCCAAAGTCTTCTTCGGAGAGAACATCGTGCTCATTTCGAAATGAGCACGCCAACGACGCAGACTTCCGACGAGCTTGCTGCACCTGCAGCAAGCAACACAGTCGTCGCCAGCACAGCGACGACTGCCGCATCTTCAGCCTCTTCGGCGTCCGTCGTCACTTCCACGGTGACGACACAAAGCTCCCCCAAGCGTACCATCTCGGTTGGGGAGTATAAGGCGCGTAAAGTCACCTATGCCAACGAAACCCTCTTCGATGGCATGGTGGACTTGAATGTCGACAATGATGTCGACATGGAGGAGGGCGAGGAGGAGCAAGACTCCTCGTCCACAGGGCGCAATGAAGCTAGCGTGGGGACTCGTCGTCCTCGCGATGACGACTCGGACGCTTCGAGTTCCAAGCGCTCGCGTAGCGGCAGCGATAGGCCGCTCGCAGATGCTGGGGCGTTGTCTACGCCGCGGGGTGGAGACGATGACGACTCCACTCCGTCCGCGACTGTGACGTCGCGCGCTAAGCCGGCGCGCGACCCGTGGATGCCGTCTCCGAGCGAGATCCGATCTCGCTACGGCAATACCACGCCGGTCAGCAAGTACGCGCTGTACTCCTGCAGCGCCATCGTTGATGACGATGTCACCAAGGAGCTCGACTTTGATCCGGCGACGGATCAAAGACGTGATTACTACATCGGGCTCTTCCATGAGCTCCGATTCTACGGGAATAAGAGGACTTCCCGTAAGAGCAAGGTGACAGAGTGGGAGGCACTCTGTCAAAGCTGGGGCGCGTTCGTTGAGAACTTCAACCGCGACCCGGCTGGTTACCGTGAGCGAGTCCGCTCTGCGAGCGAGCGCTACGAGCGCTTCTCGAAGCGGCCCAAGATTTTGCGGCTGCACGAAGGTGCAGTCGAGGCGGGGATTCCGTGCGCAGTGCCGTCTGGCGTTGCGTGCGCGCAGTGCCAACCCGGGGCAGTGCGGCTTTCGGAGCGAGACCTTCTCGGGTACACTGGTATTAGTGTGCCCGTGGAGTTGAAGACACTGCGTGAGAAGTTAGTCACGCAGTTGTCGTCTGAGAGTGCTGAGGGTGAGCGCAACACTCAGCCGAGGGCTGTAGGCGACTACAGCTCTCGCTCAAGTTTTACGCCCTTCGGCGGAGCTGCTGGTGGCGGGCTTCGTACTCCGTCACCATTTCCGGAACGTCGCTCATCAGGACGTTCCGCGGCTCCCATGTATCGTGGTCAGGAGAGTATCCTAACCAACGAATACGAAAATGAACCGGACCTTGGGTCCGGATCTGATGATCAACAATTCGCTGGACAATCCAGCGAGTTTCCCCGCGTGCATCTCGCAACGGGGGCGGTGGCGGCGGGAAGACACCACGAGCCGCCGCCGGCCGGGGTCTGGGAACGTCTGGATGCGATGGAGCACGTCCAGACGGCTGAGCTCGCCGAGATTCGGCAGGAGCTGAAGCTCTTGAAGGCCCGGGTCGGTCAGGCCGGGCAGACCGCCTCGAACATCCAGGTCGACCTGGGGTCGATCGTTGCTCGCGTGGAGCAGCGTGTCTCCGCGCTCGAGAAGAGGATCGCGCCGAGTCACCGGTCGTAGGTGACTCGTGTTGCGAGTACGGCTTCAGCCGCCCAACGTAAAAGGTTGGGTGGAGGCGCATGCTGGACGGTATGTCTAGCGTGTACGCGTTGCCATGCTTCGCCAACACGGTGAATGGGCCGATGAAGCGCGGGGCAAGCTTGCTTGCTCCGAAGTCGGAAACTGCATGTTTAGCTAAGTTCTGTGTAGCTAACAGAACTAATGAACCCACTTTGAATTCATTTGTGTTTCCTCTGCCATTGTTGTCTGCATTCAACTTCTGTCGATCGACAGAAGCTGCAATAGCATCTTGCACAAACCGTATTACGGCTTGGCGGCGCTGGACAAAGTCCATTGCCTTCGAGTTGAACTCCTTGTTCAACCCGTTATTCTTGTTCACTACAGGCCCGGCCTGTGTGTGGGTGTTGTTGTTGAGAGTGTCTACGCCCGGTGTAGACATTGCGCTCTCGTCGATCGGGCTACGCGCAGTCCGTGCGCGTGTCGACACAGCTGATATGTTGCTCGTATCAGCGTGTTCATTCGGTTTGTTTGAAACCGGATACCCTCCCCCACTTAAGAAAGGAGCTACCGCACCGAGTACACTCGGTACGCGTGGATGCCTCATGGCGTTCACGTAAAACGGTGTATGTCCTGTGGAGACATGCACCGAGTTGTTGATGGCAAACTCTGCCATCGGCAAGCAGTCGCTCCATTGTTTGAACGAATGAGCGTAGCTCTTCAGAGCGTCAACCAAGACTCGGTTGACGCGCTCGGTTTGTCCGTCGGTCTGCGGATGATCCGCAGTCGACATGGACAGCTGCGTGCCAAGAAGTTCAAACGCTTCTTGCCAGAAACGCGCTGTGAAGCGCGGATCACGATCTGACACAATGTCGATCGGCATGCCATGGTATCTAAACACCAAGTCAACAAACAGACGTGCCGTCTGCTTGGCTGTCACTTCGGCTGGTACTGCAGCAAGATGCACCATCTTACTGAATCGGTCGACAAAGACCACAATACCAGTCCTCCGCTTGTTGTCAGGTGGAAGACCAAACACAAAGTCCATTGAAATGGACTGCCAACACTCCGACGGAGTCGGTAGTGATTGAAGTGGAGCCTGCGAGAAGGCTGCAGGCTTCACGCGCTGGCAAACCTCGCAAGCACGAACGTACTTGCGTACCCACTTGTACTGGTGACTCCAATAGAAGTCACGCGTGAGAAGCAAGTATGTCTTCTCGCGACCCGGATGTCCCGATGTTGGGGCATCGTGATACTCGTAAGTAATCCTGAGCTTCAGCTCATGATCGTCCGGCACGACAATGCGATCAGCGTTGTCGTCGACTGCGCTGTAAAGCAACAGTCCATTGTGTACACGATAGCGGTGTACACGTGCACGGAGATGTTTCGCCAACTTCTGACGAGACTTGTCAGAAGGCGCAGCGAAGTAGTCCAACAACTGCTGTGCGTCCGCATCCTTCGTGTATGCGGAGCGCACGTCGTCTAACAAAGACGACGAGGGAGTAGACGTCCGTGCGACGCCAATTGCATTGGCGTCGGCCTTGTGCACCGCATAATCAGGTCGACGCGACAACGCGTCGGCCACAACATTCAACCTTCCAGGTTTGTACTCAACCTGGAAGTTGTACTCCGCAAAGAATGAGAGCCATCTCGCCATTCTTTGTGAGATGTGCGGCGACTTGATCGCCGTACGCAATGATGCGTGGTCGGTGTAGACCACAAATGGTCTACTCCCAAGTAGATACACTCGGAACTTCGCGAGTGCATACTTCATGGCAAGGAGTTCCTTGTCATGTACCGGGTAGTTGCGTTCAGCTGGCTTCAGCTGACGCGACTGATAGTAGACCACGCGATCACGTCCCTCGTGGTCGTGTTGCATTAGAGCGCATCCGATTGCGAAATCGGACGCGTCACACACGACGTGGAACGGGCGATCTTGGTCGGCCACCGCCAAGATCGGCGCCTCAGTCAAGCCCTGCTTGACTGTATCAAAGGCCTGCTGACACTCAGCAGTCCAAACCCATGCAGCGTCCTTCTTTAGGAGCTGCGACAGCGGGCGAATCTTGCCCGCGTAGTTGCTCACGTACTTGCATAAGTACGTAGCGAGTCCAAGGAACTGCCTCAGTTCCTTGACATTGGAAGGCGTAGGCCATTCATTGATCACTCTGACCTTTCCCGGGTCAGGGCGTACGCCGTTCTTCCCTACGAGACACCCAAGGACGGGTATCTCGCTAGCCCCGAAGATACACTTCTTCAGGTTCGCGTAGAGCTTGTGTTTGCGCATGAGCGCAAACAACCTGCGGAGATGTTCCTTGTGCATCTCCACTTCCGACTTCCCGTCCACAGCCCGGCTGTGGATGAACACATCATCGAAATAGCTCGGTGCGAAGTCGCGCACCGAGCGCAACAAGTGCGTGACGCACCTGTTGAACGTCGCAGGGGCATTCTTTAATCCCTGCGGCATTACAAGCCACTCCCAGAGCATACCGCTCGGAGTGCTTACCGCCGTGAGAGGTATATCGCTCTCACGCATGAGGATCTGATAGAATCCGTCTCTCAGATCCAGAGCACTGAAGATAGTGCTCAAAGCCATCGAATCGATGATCACATCTTTTCGCGGTATCGGCGTCTGCGCCGGTACCGTTGCGTCGTTCAGCTTGTTATAAGCGTGAACGATGCGCCACCCGCCCTGTGCCTTCTTGACACAGAACGTAGGCGCGCTGTGCGGGGACTTCGATTCCCGCACTTGCCCAGCCTTGCGACGACTCTCAAAGAAGTCGTCGATCGCTTTGACTTGCTCTCGCGGCAGTGGCCACTGCCGCGTCACGCAATACTTCGTTCCCGGCACGAGATCAATCTCGTGCTGAACACCCTTGTCCTGCGGCAACTCCGCAGGGATATCGTCCGGGAGTACGTCTCTGTACTCACGCAAGACCTCGTAGAAGGGGCTCGACTTCAGCGAGTCCCAGCTCTGCTCGTCGAAGCGTTCTTTCTTCGACTTGGCGCTGAGGGCGTCGACGCCCTCAGCGACGAGCTGCTTCAACTCTTCCGCTTCACACTTCATCCTCTCGACATCCGAGAGGATGCAAATCTGCTCGATGCGTCCATCGTGCAGGTCGCGGGCGAAGCGCCTCCAGCTCGTGACTGGAAGCGAAGTCAACTCCGACGCCAATGTCGGAGGGTTCTCCAACTTCATCTTCTTATACTGGAGACCAGTATTCGTACGCGTCAAGACACTCAGTGTCTCGACGGTCGTCTCCAGTTCCTGTGTCTGCCCGGCAGACACTGCGAGTAGCGCCTCGGTCCCTGACCGAGACTTGCGCAGCTTTGCTCGCTTGCGCCGTTCGCTTCTTGTGCGGAACCCGGTTCCGCGCGTCTTATTTTGTCCGGGCCCGGCCGCGGACAGATCTTCCTTTTGATCGCCGGCGGGTTCAACCCGCGGGCGCACGCAATCAAGCCCGGGTTGATCGCGTATCGCTTCTTCGTGCAGCCCGGCTGCACGTGAGCACGCAATGCGTTTCTTGTTGTCGCCGGCGGGTTCTTCCCGCGGGCGCACGCAATCAAGCCCTGCTTGATCGCGTACCGCTTCGTCGTGCAGCCCGGCTGCACGCGAGCACGTAAGCATTTCCGGTGCGGGACGTTTGCAACCGTCCGCACTGCCTGCAGCGTCGGCTCCCAGAGCCGACGCGCCTTCTTTACCTCGACGCCTGACGGCGGAGCGTCTTTCGACGTTTGGGCCAATCGCATCAGCTCCCTGAGCTCACGCGTTCGAGTCACTGTACTTATTAGTGACTGGCTCCTCTTGTTGAACTTGTGTGTCGACACTAATAGTCGACACGACCGCGTCACTCTTGACGCTTCGAGAACCTCTCGAATCCGATCGAATCTGAGTCTTCTGATTCGACTCACATTTTCTCCCGACGACCCTCTCAGTCGTCGGTGTCCGTGTGGGGTGATCGGAGACAGCCGCGCGTCGCGCTGTCTCTCCTGGTGGGTCGCGTGCACCGCGAGGTGCACGTGCTGCGCCGACAGGGCCATCGCTCACTGTCGCGCCGCTACTCCCGAAGTGCACGATCGTGCGCTTCGTCCAATCGATCACTGGATCATGCCGTGCAAGCCACGGCATGCCCAACACCATGTCGAACTTATCGTCTAAGTCAAGCACGATAAGCTCGTCCACGAACGTTCTCTTCCGATACGAGAAGCGTACGCGTACGACACGCTTCTCGGTTCTGACAACGACACCCGTTGCCAGTCTTACTTCCAATAGACTTCGAGGTAGTTCCACTTCCTCGAAGTCAAGCCTCGCTAGGCTCTGCAGTCGAACAAAGTTGTTCGACGCTCCACAATCCACCAGCGCACGAAGAGACATCTCTCTCTTCGAGCGAACCTTCAAGATGACAAGGTTCGGCCTGTCATCTTGCTTCTTACAGTGAGAGTGACTCTCACTGGGGGCAGCAGTCTTTAATACGGCGTGTCCAATATCGACACGCTCGACTGCATCACCAGCAGGGCGCCCCGCGCCTGCTGGTCGTTCTAGTTTTTTGATTGCCCGTGACGATACCCGGTATCGTCACGCCGGCCCTTGGCCGCCTGCACAGGCGCTGTGCATTCACGGGCGTAGTGACCGTTGTTTCCACACCGGAAACAGCGGACATTCGTTGGTCCACGACGCTGCTGAGATCCAGCAGCCGTCGCACTCGAGAGGTCCATTGGTTCGGGACCTCCCGTCGGCTTCACCGTCGGTCGCGGCATCGGCCGCGGGACGTTCACATGGAGCTTAGCCTGTCGCAGGCTAAACTCTTCTTGCATTGCAAGGGTAATCGCAGACTCGAGAGTACTTGGGTACTCTCGGAAGAGATAGGTCTTCACAGGCCCATCTTTCAGGCCCTTCATGAACGTGACGACCTTTGTCGCCTCGTCTATCGGGTTGGTCACGATGTTCGAGACCAAGTACCGCGCCCTTTGAGCGTAAGCATGCACGTCATGCTTGCCCTGTTGCAGGTCGAGGAACTCAGCCCTCGATCTGAACTCATTCTGCGGGGGCTCAAACGCTTGTCTGAGCTCCTCCTTGAACACCTCGTACGTGCTAAAGCACGTAGGGTCAGTGAGTCGGCGTCCATACGCCCAACTCCTTGCTCGTCCGCCAAGGCATGACATGGCGAACGCAACCTTCGACAACGGGTCGACGATACGTCGAGCCGTAATGGCAGTGTCGACTTCGACAAGCCAACGGAGGAGAGGCTCGCCCTCTCTTCCAACATAGCTGTTCACGTGGAGCTTCAATGACTCCATGCGCGGTGTGGACGGAGTCGACACCGTAGCGCGAGCAGCGGTCTCGCGCTGTTCCTTCATGATGAAGCCTAGAGCAACACCGTGTTGCTCTGTCGGCGATAGCGTGCGTAGCATCGTCGCTACGGCCGCTTCTCCAATGACCGTCGACAGTCGTTGGAGTGCCTCCCACTCTGGATCCGCCAGGTGGAGACAGTCTTCGCGTGCAACATGCGTTGCACCCGTGGTTGGGTTACCAGTGGACATACTCGCGTCCACAGGCAGGTCCTCGGCCCCCGTATCGAACTTCATTCAATACGTAACTAGTCGGTCGTTGGACGGACTACAAAGTGCTACCAGGTGTAATGGGCTTACTTAGCCCAATACTTTAGCTTACACGTGAGCGCACGTGTATGAGGAAGCGTAAGGTGTATTTAACTTAGATTAAGTATACTTGTATCCACAAGTATAATTAGATCTAAATAAAGGTACAAATAGTAGCTTTTGCGGTAAAATGAGAACTGAATTGTTTGTTAACTGTGGCTTTCCTCCTAAAACTGATATCTATAAAGAGGGGTTCCGCCAACGAGTGGTTGGCGGAAACCCTGACCTAATGCTTGAGTATTACTGGTAGAAAGACCCTGCTTTCTGACCAATAGGACTGCTTCCTATTATGAATGGTGACCACACTGCAATGTGGCCCACCTGAATGTATCCACTTAGTGCGTGTTGCACTAAGGTGAGGTTAGCCGAATGTGTAGCCCCGCTACACCGGGTCGCGTGGGTGAAAGCCACGTATCCTAACCGCCTAGACTATTTGGGAGTACCTTCTCTTAACCAACCCTACCCGCGAATCGCGCCCATTGCGTCACAACCACGAACCGCACGCCGACGTGCCACGCCCCCCCCCGGTCACCCACGCGCCTCTCCGCCGATCGCACCGCCCGATTGACCTTAGACAGCCCCAAACCAGCCTCCACCTGGACTCAGCTGCCCAGCTCGCCACGTCGGCCTTCTCTCGCGCCACCACACGCCTCCAGCACCAACGCGACCTCGCTGCAGGGAACGCAGCATCCCGGACGTCGGCTGCATGGCCAAAACAAGCAAGACAAGCGCCACCACACGCCTCCAGCACCAACGCGACCTCGCTGCAGGGAACGCAGCATCCCGGACGTCGGCTGCATGGCCAAAACAAGCAAGACAAGACAAGGCGCAGGAGCGGAAAAGCAAAATTCCCAAACCGGGACTCGAACCCGGGTCGCGTGGGTGAAAGCCACGTATCCTAACCGCCTAGACTATTTGGGAGTACCTTCTCTAAACCAACCCTACGCGCGAATCGCGCCCATTGCGCCACAACCACGAACCGCACGCCGACGTGCCACGCTCCCCCCGGTCACCCACGCGCCTCTCCGCCGATCGCACCGCCCGATTGACCTTAGACAGCCCCAAACCAGCCTCCAGCTGGACTCAGCTGCCCAGCTCGCCACGTCGGCCTTCTCTCGCGCCACCACACGCCTCCAGCACCAACGCGACCTCGCTGCAGGGGACGCAGCATCCCGGACGTCGGCTGCATGGCCAAAACAAGCAAGACAAGACAAGGCGCAGGAGCGGAAAAGCAAAATTCCCAAACCGGGACTCGAACCCGGGTCGCGTGGGTGAAAGCCACGTATCCTAACCGCCTAGACTATTTGGGAGTACATTCTCTTAACCAACCCTACGCGCGAATCGCGCCCACTGCGCCACAACCACGAACCGCACGCCGACGTGCCACGCTCCCCCCGGTCACCCACGCGCCTCTCCGCCGATCGCACCGCCCGATTGACCTTAGACAGCCCCAAACCAGCCTCCAGCTGGACTCAGCTGCCCAGCTCGCCACGTCGGCCTTCTCTCGCGCCACCACACGCCTCCAGCACCAACGCGACCTCGCTGCAGGGAACGCAGCATCCCGGACGTCGGCTGCATGGCCAAAACAAGCAAGACAAGACAAGGCGCAGGAGCGGAAAAGCAAAATTCACAAACCGGGACTCGAACCCGGGTCGCGTGGGTGAAAGCCACGTATCCTAACCGCCTAGACTATTTGGGAGTACCTTCTCTTAACCAACCCTACGCGCGAATCGCGCCCATTGCGCCACAACCACGAACCGCACGCCGACGTGCCACGCTCCCCCCGGTCACCCACGCGCCTCTCCGCCGATCGCACCGCCCGATTGACCTTAGACAGCCCCAAACCAGCCTCCAGCTGGACTCAGCTGCCCAGCTCGCCACGTCGGCCTTCTCTCGCGCCACCACAGCCTCCAGCACCAACGCGACCTCGCTGCAGGGAACGCAGCATCCCGGACGTCGGCTGCATGGCCAAAACAAGCAAGACAAGACAAGGCGCAGGAGCGGAAAAGCAAAATTCCCAAACCGGGACTCGAACCCGGGTCGCGTGGGTGAAAGCCACGTATCCTAACCGCCTAGACTATTTGGGAGTACCTTCTCTTAACCAACCCTACGCGCAAATCGCGCCCATTGCGCCACAACCACGAACCGCACGCCGACGTGCCACGCTCCCCCGGCTCACCCACGCGCCTCTCCGCCGTCCGCACCGCCCGATTGACCTTATACAGCCCCAACCCAGCCTCCAGCTGGACTCAGCTGCCCAGCTCGCCACGTCGGCCTTCTCTCGCGCCACCACACGCCTCCAGCACCAACGCGACCTCGCTGCAGGGAACGCAGCATCCCGGACGTCGGCTGCATGGCCAAAACAAACACAAGATAAGGCGCAGGAGCGGAAAAGCAAAATTCCCAAACCGGGACTCGAACCCGGGTCGCGTGGGTGAAAGCCACGTATCCTAACCGCCTAGACTATTTGGGAGTACCTTCTCTTAACCAACCCTACGCGCAAATTGCGCCCATTGCGCCACAACCACGAACCGCACGCCGACGTGCCACGCTCCCCCCGGTCACCCACGCGCCTCTCCGCCGATCGCACCGCCCGATTGACCTTAGACAGCCCCAAACCAGCCTCCAGCTGGACTCAGCTGCCCAGCTCGCCACGTCGGCCTTCTCTCGCGCCACCACAGCCTCCAGCACCAACGCGACCTCGCTGCAGGGAACGCAGCATCCCGGACGTCGGCTGCATGGCCAAAACAAGCAAGACAAGACAAGGCGCAGGAGCGGAAAAGCAAAATTCCCAAACCGGGACTCGAACCCGGGTCGCGTGGGTGAAAGCCACGTATCCTAACCGCCTAGACTATTTGGGAGTACCTTCTCTTAACCAACCCTACGCGCGAATCGCGCCCATTGCGCCACAACCACGAACCGCACGCCGACGTGCCACGCTCCCCCGGCTCACCCACGCGCCTCTCCGCCGTCCGCACCGCCCGATTGACCTTAGACAGCCCCAAACCAGCCTCCAGCTGGACTCAGCTGCCCAGCTCGCCACGTCGGCCTTCTCTCGCGCCACCACAGCCTCCAGCACCAACGCGACCTCGCTGCAGGGAACGCAGCATCCCGGACGTCGGCTGCATGGCCAAAACAAGCAAGACAAGACAAGGCGCAGGAGCGGAAAAGCAAAATTCCCAAACCGGGACTCGAACCCGGGTCGCGTGGGTGAAAGCCACGTATCCTAACCGCCTAGACTATTTGGGAGTACCTTCTCTTAACCAACCCTACCCCGCGAATCGCGCTCATTGCGCCACAACCACGAACCGCACGCCGACGTGCCACGCTCCCCCGGCTCACCCACGCGCCTCTCCGCCGTCCGCACCGCCCGATTGACCTTATACAGCCCCAACCCAGCCTCCAGCTGGACTCAGCTGCCCAGCTCGCCACGTCGGCCTTCTCTCGCGCCACCACACGCCTCCAGCACCAACGCGACCTCGCTGCAGGGAACGCAGCATCCCGGACGTCGGCTGCATGGCCAAAACAAGCAACACAAGACAAGGCGCAGGAGCGGAAAAGCAAAATTCCCAAACCGGGACTCGAACCCGGGTCGCGTGGGTGAAAGCCACGTATCCTAACCGCCTAGACTATTTGGGAGTACCTTCTCTTAACCATCCCTACGCGCAAATTGCGCCCATTGCGCCACAACCACGAACCGCACGCCGACGTGCCACGCTCCCCCGGCTCACCCACGCGCCTCTCCGCCGATCGCACCGCCCGATTGACCTTAGACAGCCCCAAACCAGCCTCCAGCTGGACTCAGCTGCCCAGCTCGCCACGTCGGCCTTCTCTCGCGCCACCACACGCCTCCAGCACCAACGCGACCTCGCTGCAGGGAACGCAGCATCCGGGACGCCGGCTGCATGGCCAAAACAAGCAAGACAAGACAAGGCGCAGGAGCGGAAAAGCAAAATTCCAAAACCGGGACTCGAACCCGGGTCGCGTGGGTGAAAGCCACGTATCCTAACCGCCTAGACTATTTGGGAGTACCTTCTCTTAACCAACCCTACGCGCGAATCGCGCCCATTGCGCCACAACCACGAACCGCACGCCGACGTGCCACGCTCCCCCCGGTCACCCACGCGCCTCTCCGCCGATCGCACCGCCCGATTGACCTTATACAGCCCCAAACCAGCCTCCAGCTGGACTCAGCTGCCCAGCTCGCCACGTCGGCCTTCTCTCGCGCCACCACACGCCTCCAGCACCAACGCGACCTCGCTGCAGGGAACGCAGCATCCCGGACGTCGGCTGCATGGCCAAAACAAGCAAGACAAGACAAGGCGCAGGAGCGGAAAAGCAAAATTCACAAACCGGGACTCGAACCCGGGTCGCGTGGGTGAAAGCCACGTATCCTAACCGCCTAGACTATTTGGGAGTACCTTCTCTTAACCAACCCTACGCGCGAATCGCGCCCACTGCGCCACAACCACGAACCGCACGCCGACGTGCCACGCTCCCCCGGGTCACCCACGCGCCTCTCCGCCGATCGCACCGCCCGATTGACCTTAGACAGCCCCAAACCAGCCTCCAGCTGGACTCAGCTGCCCAGCTCGCCACGTCGGCCTTCTCTCGCGCCACCACACGCCTCCAGCACCAACGCGACCTCGCTGCAGGGAACGCAGCATCCGGGACGCCGGCTGCATGGCCAAAACAAGCAAGACAAGACAAGGCGCAGGAGCGGAAAAGCAAAATTCCAAAACCGGGACTCGAACCCGGGTCGCGTGGGTGAAAGCCACGTATCCTAACCGCCTAGACTATTTGGGAGTACCTTCTCTTAACCAACCCTACGCGCGAATCGCGCCCACTGCGCCACAACCACGAACCGCACGCCGACGTGCCACGCTCCCCCGGGTCACCCACGCGCCTCTCCGCCGATCGCACCGCCCGATTGACCTTAGACAGCCCCAAACCAGCCTCCAGCTGGACTCAGCTGCCCAGCTCGCCACGTCGGCCTTCTCTCGCGCCACCACACGCCTCCAGCACCAACGCGACCTCGCTGCAGGGAACGCAGCATCCGGGACGCCGGCTGCATGGCCAAAACAAGCAAGACAAGACAAGGCGCAGGAGCGGAAAAGCAAAATTCCAAAACCGGGACTCGAACCCGGGTCGCGTGGGTGAAAGCCACGTATCCTAACCGCCTAGACTATTTGGGAGTACCTTCTCTTAACCAACCCTACCCGCAAATCGCGCCCATTGCGCCACAACCACGAACCGCACGCCGACGTGCCACGCTCCCCCCGGTCACCCACGCGCCTCTCCGCCGATCGCACCGCCCGATTGACCTTAGACAGCCCCAAACCAGCCTCCAGCTGGACTCAGCTGCCCAGCTCGCCACGTCGGCCTTCTCTCGCGCCACCACACGCCTCCAGCACCAACGCGACCTCGCTGCAGGGAACGCAGCATCCCGGACGTCGGCTGCATGGCCAAAACAAGCAAGACAAGACAAGGCGCAGGAGCGGAAAAGCAAAATTCCCAAACCGGGACTCGAACCCGGGTCGCGTGGGTGAAAGCCACGTATCCTAACCGCCTAGACTATTTGGGAGTACCTTCTCTTAACCAACCCTACGCGCAAATCGCGCCCATTGCGCCACAACCACGAACCGCACGCCGACGTGCCACGCTCCCCCGGCTCACCCACGCGCCTCTCCGCCGTCCGCACCGCCCGATTGACCTTAGACAGCCCCACTGGACTCAGCTGCCCAGCTCGCCACGTCGGCCTTCTCTCGCGCCACCACACGCCTCCAGCACCAACGCGACCTCGCTGCAGGGAACGCAGCATCCGGGACGCCGGCTGCATGGCCAAAACAAGCAAGACAAGACAAGGCGCAGGAGCGGAAAAGCAAAATTCCAAAACCGGGACTCGAACCCGGGTCGCGTGGGTGAAAGCCACGTATCCTAACCGCCTAGACTATTTGGGAGTACCTTCTCTAAACCAACCCTACGCGCAAATTGCGCCCATTGCGCCACAACCACGAACCGCACGCCGACGTGCCACGCTCCCCCCGGTCACCCACGCGCCTCTCCGCCGATCGCACCGCCCGATTGACCTTATACAGCCCCAAACCAGCCTCCAGCTGGACTCAGCTGCCCAGCTCGCCACGTCGGCCTTCTCTCGCGCCACCACACGCCTCCAGCACCAACGCGACCTCGCTGCAGGGAACGCAGCATCCGGGACGCCGGCTGCATGGCCAAAACAAGCAAGACAAGACAAGGCGCAGGAGCGGAAAAGCAAAATTCCAAAACCGGGACTCGAACCCGGGTCGCGTGGGTGAAAGCCACGTATCCTAACCGCCTAGACTATTTGGGAGTACCTTCTCTTAACCAACCCTACGCGCGAATCGCGCCCATTGCGCCACAACCACGAACCGCACGCCGACGTGCCACGCTCCCCCCGGTCACCCACGCGCCTCTCCGCCGATCGCACCGCCCGATTGACCTTATACAGCCCCAAACCAGCCTCCAGCTGGACTCAGCTGCCCAGCTCGCCACGTCGGCCTTCTCTCGCGCCACCACACGCCTCCAGCACCAACGCGACCTCGCTGCAGGGAACGCAGCATCCGGGACGCCGGCTGCATGGCCAAAACAAGCAAGACAAGACAAGGCGCAGGAGCGGAAAAGCAAAATTCCAAAACCGGGACTCGAACCCGGGTCGCGTGGGTGAAAGCCACGTATCCTAACCGCCTAGACTATTTGGGAGTACCTTCTCTTAACCAACCCTACGCGCGAATCGCGCCCATTGCGCCACAACCACGAACCGCACGCCGACGTGCCACGCTCCCCCGGTCACCCACGCGCCTCTCCGCCGATCGCACCGCCCGATTGACCTTATACAGCCCCAAACCAGCCTCCAGCTGGACTCAGCTGCCCAGCTCGCCACGTCGGCCTTCTCTCGCGCCACCACACGCCTCCAGCACCAACGCGACCTCGCTGCAGGGAACGCAGCATCCCGGACGTCGGCTGCATGGCCAAAACAAGCAAGACAAGACAAGGCGCAGGAGCGTAAAAGCAAAATTCCCAAACCGGGACTCGAACCCGGGTCGCGTGGGTGAAAGCCACGTATCCTAACCGCCTAGACTATTTGGGAGTACCTTCTCTTAACCGACCCTACGCGCAAATCGCGCCCATTGCGCCACAACCACGAACCGCACGCCGACGTGCCACGCTCCCCCGGCTCACCCACGCGCCTCTCCGCCGATCGCACCGCCCGATTGACCTTAGACAGCCCCAAACCAGCCTCCAGCTGGACTCAGCTGCCCAGCTCGCCACGTCGGCCTTCTCTCGCGCCACCACACGCCTCCAGCACCAACGCGACCTCGCTGCAGGGAACGCAGCATCCCGGACGTCGGCTGCATGGCCAAAACAAGCAAGACAAGACAAGGCGCAGGAGCGGAAAAGCAAAATTCCCAAACCGGGACTCGAACCCGGGTCGCGTGGGTGAAAGCCACGTATCCTAACCGCCTAGACTATTTGGGAGTACCTTCTCTTAACCAACCCTACGCGCAAATCGCGCCCATTGCGCCACAACCACGAACCGCACGCCGACGTGCCACGCTCCCCCGGCTCACCCACGCGCCTCTCCGCCGATCGCACCGCCCGATTGACCTTATACAGCCCCAACCCAGCCTCCAGCTGGACTCAGCTGCCCAGCTCGCCACGTCGGCCTTCTCTCGCGCCACCACACGCCTCCAGCACCAACGCGACCTCGCTGCAGGGAACGCAGCATCCCGGACGTCGGCTGCATGGCCAAAACAAGCAAGACAAGACAAGGCGCAGGAGCGTAAAAGCAAAATTCCCAAACCGGGACTCGAACCCGGGTCGCGTGGGTGAAAGCCACGTATCCTAACCGCCTAGACTATTTGGGAGTACCTTCTCTTAACCAACCCTACGCGCGAATCGCGCCCATTGCGCCACAACCACGAACCGCACGCCGACGTGCCACGCTCCCCCGGCTCACCCACGCGCCTCTCCGCCGTCCGCACCGCCCGATTGACCTTATACAGCCCCAACCCAGCCTCCAGCTGGACTCAGCTGCCCAGCTCGCCACGTCGGCCTTCTCTCGCACCACCACACGCCTCCAGCACCAACGCGACCTCGCTGCAGGGAACGCAGCATCCCGGACGTCGGCTGCATGGCCAAAACAAGCAACACAAGACAAGGCGCAGGAGCGGAAAAGCAAAATTCCCAAACCGGGACTCGAACCCGGGTCGCGTGGGTGAAAGCCACGTATCCTAACCGCCTAGACTATTTGGGAGTACCTTCTCTTAACCATCCCTACGCGCAAATTGCGCCCATTGCGCCACAACCACGAACCGCACGCCGACGTGCCACGCTCCCCCGGCTCACCCACGCGCCTCTCCGCCGTCCGCACCGCCCGATTGACCTTATACAGCCCCAACCCAGCCTCCAGCTGGACTCAGCTGCCCAGCTCGCCACGTCGGCCTTCTCTCGCGCCACCACACGCCTCCAGCACCAACGCGACCTCGCTGCAGGGAACGCAGCATCCCGGACGTCGGCTGCATGGCCAAAACAAGCAAGACAAGACAAGACGCAGGAGCGGAAAAGCAAAATTCCCAAACCGGGACTCGAACCCGGGTCGCGTGGGTGAAAGCCACGTATCCTAACCGCCTAGACTATTTGGGAGTACCTTCTCTTAACCAACCCTACGCGCGAATCGCGCCCATTGCGCCACAACCACGAACCGCACGCCGACGTGCTACGCTTCCCCCGGTCACCCACGCGCCTCTCCGCCGATCGCACCGCCCGATTGACCTTAGACAGCCCGACTGGACTCAGCTGCCCAGCTCGCCACGTCGGCCTTCTCTCGCGCCACCACACGCCTCCAGCACCAACGCGACCTCGCTGCAGGGAACGCAGCATCCCGGACGTCGGCTGCATGGCCAAAACAAGCAAGACAAGACAAGACGCAGGAGCGGAAAAGCAAAATTCCCAAACCGGGACTCGAACCCGGGTCGCGTGGGTGAAAGCCACGTATCCTAACCGCCTAGACTATTTGGGAGTACCTTCTCTTAACCAACCCTACGCGCAAATCGCGCCCATTGCGCCACAACCACGAACCGCACGCCGACGTGCCACGCTCCCCCCGGTCACCCACGCGCCTCTCCGCCGATCGCACCGCCCGATTGACCTTAGACAGCCCCAAACCAGCCTCCAGCTGGACTCAGCTGCCCAGCTCGCCACGTCGGCCTTCTCTCGCGCCACCACACGCCTCCAGCATCAACGCGACCTCGCTGCAGGGAACGCAGCATCCCGGACGTCGGCTGCATGGCCAAAACAAGCAAGACAAGACAAGGCGCAGGAGCGGAAAAGCAAAATTCCCAAACCGGGACTCGAACCCGGGTCGCGTGGGTGAAAGCCACGTATCCTAACCGCCTAGACTATTTGGGAGTACCTTCTCTTAACCGACCCTACGCGCAAATCGCGCCCATTGCGCCACAACCACGAACCGCACGCCGACGTGCCACGCTCCCCCCGGTCACCCACGCGCCTCTCCGCCGATCGCACCGCCCGATTGACCTTAGACAGCCCCAAACCAGCCTCCAGCTGGACTCAGCTGCCCAGCTCGCCACGTCGGCCTTCTCTCGCGCCACCACACGCCTCCAGCATCAACGCGACCTCGCTGCAGGGAACGCAGCATCCCGGACGTCGGCTGCATGGCCAAAACAAGCAAGACAAGACAAGGCGCAGGAGCGGAAAAGCAAAATTCCCAAACCGGGACTCGAACCCGGGTCGCGTGGGTGAAAGCCACGTATCCTAACCGCCTAGACTATTTGGGAGTACCTTCTCTTAACCAACCCTACGCGCAAATCGCGCCCATTGCGCCACAACCACGAACCGCACGCCGACGTGCCACGCTCCCCCCGGTCACCCACGCGCCTCTCCGCCGATCGCACCGCCCGATTGACCTTAGACAGCCCCAAACCAGCCTCCAGCTGGACTCAGCTGCCCAGCTCGCCACGTCGGCCTTCTCTCGCGCCACCACACGCCTCCAGCATCAACGCGACCTCGCTGCAGGGAACGCAGCATCCCGGACGTCGGCTGCATGGCCAAAACAAGCAAGACAAGACAAGGCGCAGGAGCGGAAAAGCAAAATTCCCAAACCGGGACTCGAACCCGGGTCGCGTGGGTGAAAGCCACGTATCCTAACCGCCTAGACTATTTGGGAGTACCTTCTCTTAACCAACCCTACGCGCGAATCTCGCCCATTGCGCCACAACCACGAACCGCACGCCGACGTGCCACGCTCCCCCCGGTCACCCACGCGCCTCTCCGCCGATCGCACCGCCCGATTGACCTTAGACAGCCCCAAACCAGCCTCCAGCTGGACTCAGCTGCCCAGCTCGCCACGTCGGCATTCTCTCGCGCCACCACACGCCTCCAGCACCAACGCGACCTCGCTGCAGGGAACGCAGCATCCCGGACGTCGGCTGCATGGCGAAAACAAGCAACACAAGACAAGGCGCAGGAGCGGAAAAGCAAAATTCCCAAACCGGGACTCGAACCCGGGTCGCGTGGGTGAAAGCCATGTATCCTAACCGCCTAGACTATTTGGGAGTACCTTCTCTTAACCAACCCTACGCGCAAATCGCGCCCATTGCGCCACAACCACGAACCGCACGCCGACGTGCACGCTCCCCCGGGTCACCCACGCGCCTCTCCGCCGATCGCACCGCCCGATTGACCTTAGACAGCCCCAAACCAGCCTCCAGCTGGACTCAGCTGCCCAGCTCGCCACGTCGGCCTTATCTCGCGCCACCACACGCCTCCAGCACCAACGCGACCTCGCTGCAGGGAACGCAGCATCCCGGACGTCGGCTGCATGGCGAAAACAAGCAAGACAAGACAAGGCGCAGGAGCGGAAAAGCAAAATTCCCAAACCGGGACTCGAACCCGGGTCGCGTGGGTGAAAGCCACGTATCCTAACCGCCTAGACTATTTGGGAGTACCTTCTCTTAACCAACCCTACGCGCGAATCTCGCCCATTGCGCCACAACCACGAACCGCACGCCGACGTGCCACGCTCCCCCCGGTCACCCACGCGCCTCTCCGCCGATCGCACCGCCCGATTGACCTTAGACAGCCCCAAACCAGCCTCCAGCTGGACTCAGCTGCCCAGCTCGCCACGTCGGCATTCTCTCGCGCCACCACACGCCTCCAGCACCAACGCGACCTCGCTGCAGGGAACGCAGCATCCCGGACGTCGGCTGCATGGCGAAAACAAGCAACACAAGACAAGGCGCAGGAGCGGAAAAGCAAAATTCCCAAACCGGGACTCGAACCCGGGTCGCGTGGGTGAAAGCCATGTATCCTAACCGCCTAGACTATTTGGGAGTACCTTCTCTTAACCAACCCTACGCGCAAATCGCGCCCATTGCGCCACAACCACGAACCGCACGCCGACGTGCTACGCTTCCCCCGGTCACCCACGCGCCTCTCCGCCGATCGCACCGCCCGATTGACCTTAGACAGCCCGACTGGACTCAGCTGCCCAGCTCGCCACGTCGGCCTTCTCTCGCGCCACCACACGCCTCCAGCACCAACGCGACCTCGCTGCAGGGAACGCAGCATCCCGGACGTCGGCTGCATGGCCAAAACAAGCAACACAAGACAAGGCGCAGGAGCGGAAAAGCAAAATTCCCAAACCGGGACTCGAACCCGGGTCGCGTGGGTGAAAGCCACGTATCCTAACCGCCTAGACTATTTGGGAGTACCTTCTCTTAACCAACCCTACGCGCAAATCGCGCCCATTGCGCCACAACCACGAACCGCACGCCGACGTGCCACGCTCCCCCGGCTCACCCACGCGCCTCTCCGCCGTCCGCACCGCCCGATTGACCTTATACAGCCCCAACCCAGCCTCCAGCTGGACTCAGCTGCCCAGCTCGCCACGTCGGCCTTCTCTCGCGCCACCACACGCCTCCAGCACCAACGCGACCTCGCTGCAGGGAACGCAGCATCCCGGACGTCGGCTGCATGGCCAAAACAAGCAAGACAAGACAAGACGCAGGAGCGGAAAAGCAAAATTCCCAAACCGGGACTCGAACCCGGGTCGCGTGGGTGAAAGCCACGTATCCTAACCGCCTAGACTATTTGGGAGTACCTTCTCTTAACCAACCCTACGCGCGAATCGCGCCCATTGCGCCACAACCACGAACCGCACGCCGACGTGCCACGCTCCCCCCGGTCACCCACGCGCCTCTCCGCCGATCGCACCGCCCGATTGACCTTAGACAGCCCCAAACCAGCCTCCAGCTGGACTCAGCTGCCCAGCTCGCCACGTCGGCCTTCTCTCGCGCCACCACACGCCTCCAGCACCAACGCGACCTCGCTGCAGGGAACGCAGCATCCCGGACGTCGGCTGCATGGCGAAAACAAGCAAGACAAGACAAGGCGCAGGAGCGGAAAAGCAAAATTCCCAAACCGGGACTCGAACCCGGGTCGCGTGGGTGAAAGCCACGTATCCTAACCGCCTAGACTATTTGGGAGTACCTTCTCTTAACCAACCCTACGCGCGAATCTCGCCCATTGCGCCACAACCACGAACCGCACGCCGACGTGCCACGCTCCCCCCGGTCACCCACGCGCCTCTCCGCCGATCGCACCGCCCGATTGACCTTAGACAGCCCCAAACCAGCCTCCAGCTGGACTCAGCTGCCCAGCTCGCCACGTCGGCATTCTCTCGCGCCACCACACGCCTCCAGCACCAACGCGACCTCGCTGCAGGGAACGCAGCATCCCGGACGTCGGCTGCATGGCGAAAACAAGCAAGACAAGACAAGGCGCAGGAGCGGAAAAGCAAAATTCCCAAACCGGGACTCGAACCCGGGTCGCGTGGGTGAAAGCCATGTATCCTAACCGCCTAGACTATTTGGGGGTACCTTCTATTAACCAACCCTACGCGCGAATCGCGCCCATTGCGCCACAACCACGAACCGCACGCCGACGTGCCACGCTCCCCCGGGTCACCCACGCGCCTCTCCGCCGATCGCACCGCCCGATTGACCTTAGACAGCCCCAAACCAGCCTCCAGCTGCCCAGCTCGCCACGTCGGCCTTCTCTCGCGCCACCACACGCCTCCAGCACCAACGTGACCTCGCTGCAGGGAACGCAGCATCCCGGACGTCGGCTGCATGGCGAAAACAAGCAAGACAAGACAAGGCGCAGGAGCGGAAAAGCAAAATTCACAAACCGGGACTCGATCCCGGGTCGCGTGGGTGAAAGCCACGTATCCTAACCGCCTAGACTATTTGGGAGTACCTTCTCTTAACCAACCCTACGCGCGAATCGCGCCCATTGCGCCACAACCACGAACCGCACGCCGACGTGCACGCTCCCCCGGGTCACCCACGCGCCTCTCCGCCGATCGCACCGCCCGATTGACCTTAGACAGCCCCAAACCAGCCTCCAGCTGGACTCAGCTGCCCAGCTCGCCACGTCGGCCTTCTCTCGCGCCACCACACGCCTCCAGCACCAACGCGACCTCGCTGCAGGGAACGCAGCATCCCGGACGTCGGCTGCATGGCGAAAACAAGCAAGACAAGACAAGGCGCAGGAGCGGAAAAGCAAAATTCCAAAACCGGGACTCGAACCCGGGTCGCGTGGGTGAAAGCCACGTATCCTAACCGCCTAGACTATTTGGGAGTACCTTCTCTTAACCAACCCTACCCGCAAATCGCGCCCATTGCGCCACAACCACGAACCGCACGCCGACGTGCCACGCTCCCCCGGGTCACCCACGCGCCTCTCCGCCGATCGCACCGCCCGATTGACCTTAGACAGCCCCAAACCAGCCTCCAGCTGGACTCAGCTGCCCAGCTCGCCACGTCGGCCTTCTCTCGCGCCACCACACGCCTCCAGCACCAACGCGACCTCGCTGCAGGGAACACAGCATCCCGGACGTCGGCTGCATGGCGAAAACAAGCAAGACAAGACAAGGCGCAGGAGCGGAAAAGCAAAATTCCAAAACCGGGACTCGAACCCGGGTCGCGTGGGTGAAAGCCACGTATCCTAACCGCCTAGACTATTTGGGAGTACCTTCTCTTAACCAACCCTACGCGCAAATCGCGCCCATTGCGCCACAACCACGAACCGCACGCCGACGTGCCACGCTCCCCCGGGTCACCCACGCGCCTCTCCGCCGATCGCACCGCCCGATTGACCTTAGACAGCCCCAAACCAGCCTCCAGCTGGACTCAGCTGCCCAGCTCGCCACGTCGGCCTTCTCTCGCGCCACCACACGCCTCCAGCACCAACGCGACCTCGCTGCAGGGAACACAGCATCCCGGACGTCGGCTGCATGGCGAAAACAAGCAAGACAAGACAAGGCGCAGGAGCGGAAAAGCAAAATTCCCAAACCGGGACTCGAACCCGGGTCGCGTGGGTGAAAGCCACGTATCCTAACCGCCTAGACTATTTGGGAGTACCTTCTCTTAACCAACCCTACGCGCAAATCGCGCCCATTGCGCCACAACCACGAACCGCACGCCGACGTGCCACGCTCCCCCGGGTCACCCACGCGCCTCTCCGCCGATCGCACCGCCCGATTGACCTTAGACAGCCCCAAACCAGCCTCCAGCTGGACTCAGCTGCCCAGCTCGCCACGTCGGCCTTCTCTCGCGCCACCACACGCCTCCAGCACCAACGCGACCTCGCTGCAGGGAACACAGCATCCCGGACGTCGGCTGCATGGCGAAAACAAGCAAGACAAGACAAGGCGCAGGAGCGGAAAAGCAAAATTCCCAAACCGGGACTCGAACCCGGGTCGCGTGGGTGAAAGCCACGTATCCTAACCGCCTAGACTATTTGGGAGTACCTTCTCTTAACCAACCCTACCCCGCGAATCGCGCTCATTGCGCCACAACCACGAACCGCACGCCGACGTGCCACGCTCCCCCGGCTCACCCACGCGCCTCTCCGCCGTCCGCACCGCCCGATTGACCTTAGACAGCCCCAAACCAGCCTCCAGCTGGACTCAGCTGCCCAGCTCGCCACGTCGGCCTTCTCTCGCGCCACCACACGCCTCCAGCACCAACGCGACCTCGCTGCAGGGAACGCAGCATCCCGGACGTCGGCTGCATGGCCAAAACAAGCAAAAGACGCAGGAGCGGAAAAGCAAAATTCCAAAACCGGGACTCGAACCCGGGTCGCGTGGGTGAAAGCCACGTATCCTAACCGCCTAGACTATTTGGGAGTACCTTCTCTTAACCAACCCTACGCGCGAATCGCGCCCATTGCGCCACAACCACGAACCGCACGCCGACGTGCCACGCTCCCCCCGGTCACCCACGCGCCTCTCCGCCGATCGCACCGCCCGATTGACCTTAGACAGCCCCAAACCAGCCTCCAGCTGGACTCAGCTGCCCAGCTCGCCACGTCGGCCTTCTCTCGCGCCACCACACGCCTCCAGCACCAACGCGACCTCGCTGCAGGGAACGCAGCATCCCGGACGTCGGCTGCATGGCGAAAACAAGCAAGACAAGACAAGGCGCAGGAGCGGAAAAGCAAAATTCCAAAACCGGGACTCGAACCCGGGTCGCGTGGGTGAAAGCCACGTATCCTAACCGCCTAGACTATTTGGGAGTACCTTCTCTTAACCAACCCTACGCGCAAATCGCGCCCATTGCGCCACAACCACGAACCGCACGCCGACGTGCCACGCTCCCCCGGGTCACCCACGCGCCTCTCCGCCGATCGCACCGCCCGATTGACCTTAGACAGCCCCAAACCAGCCTCCAGCTGGACTCAGCTGCCCAGCTCGCCACGTCGGCCTTCTCTCGCGCCACCACACGCCTCCAGCACCAACGCGACCTCGCTGCAGGGAACACAGCATCCCGGACGTCGGCTGCATGGCGAAAACAAGCAAGACAAGACAAGGCGCAGGAGCGGAAAAGCAAAATTCCCAAACCGGGACTCGAACCCGGGTCGCGTGGGTGAAAGCCACGTATCCTAACCGCCTAGACTATTTGGGAGTACCTTCTCTTAACCAACCCTACGCGCGAATCGCGCCCATTGCGCCACAACCACGAACCGCACGCCGACGTGCCACGCTCCCCCCGGTCACCCACGCGCCTCTCCGCCGATCGCACCGCCCGATTGACCTTAGACAGCCCCAAACCAGCCTCCAGCTGGACTCAGCTGCCCAGCTCGCCACGTCGGCCTTCTCTCGCGCCACCACACGCCTCCAGCACCAACGCGACCTCGCTGCAGGGAACGCAGCATCCCGGACGTCGGCTGCATGGCCAAAACAAGCAAAAGACGCAGGAGCGGAAAAGCAAAATTCCAAAACCGGGACTCGAACCCGGGTCGCGTGGGTGAAAGCCACGTATCCTAACCGCCTAGACTATTTGGGAGTACCTTCTCTTAACCAACCCTACGCGCGAATCGCGCCCATTGCGCCACAACCACGAACCGCACGCCGACGTGCCACGCTCCCCCCGGTCACCCACGCGCCTCTCCGCCGATCGCACCGCCCGATTGACCTTAGACAGCCCCAAACCAGCCTCCAGCTGGACTCAGCTGCCCAGCTCGCCACGTCGGCCTTCTCTCGCGCCACCACACGCCTCCAGCACCAACGCGACCTCGCTGCAGGGAACGCAGCATCCCGGACGTCGGCTGCATGGCGAAAACAAGCAAGACAAGACAAGGCGCAGGAGCGGAAAAGCAAAATTCCAAAACCGGGACTCGAACCCGGGTCGCGTGGGTGAAAGCCACGTATCCTAACCGCCTAGACTATTTGGGAGTACCTTCTCTTAACCAACCCTACGCGCAAATCGCGCCCATTGCGCCACAACCACGAACCGCACGCCGACGTGCCACGCTCCCCCGGGTCACCCACGCGCCTCTCCGCCGATCGCACCGCCCGATTGACCTTAGACAGCCCCAAACCAGCCTCCAGCTGGACTCAGCTGCCCAGCTCGCCACGTCGGCCTTCTCTCGCGCCACCACACGCCTCCAGCACCAACGCGACCTCGCTGCAGGGAACACAGCATCCCGGACGTCGGCTGCATGGCGAAAACAAGCAAGACAAGACAAGGCGCAGGAGCGGAAAAGCAAAATTCCCAAACCGGGACTCGAACCCGGGTCGCGTGGGTGAAAGCCACGTATCCTAACCGCCTAGACTATTTGGGAGTACCTTCTCTTAACCAACCCTACGCGCGAATCGCGCCCATTGCGCCACAACCACGAACCGCACGCCGACGTGCCACGCTCCCCCCGGTCACCCACGCGCCTCTCCGCCGATCGCACCGCCCGATTGACCTTAGACAGCCCCAAACCAGCCTCCAGCTGGACTCAGCTGCCCAGCTCGCCACGTCGGCCTTCTCTCGCGCCACCACACGCCTCCAGCACCAACGCGACCTCGCTGCAGGGAACGCAGCATCCCGGACGTCGGCTGCATGGCCAAAACAAGCAAGACAAGACAAGACGCAGGAGCGGAAAAGCAAAATTCCCAAACCGGGACTCGAACCCGGGTCGCGTGGGTGAAAGCCACGTATCCTAACCGCCTAGACTATTTGGGAGTACCTTCTCTTAACCAACCCTACGCGCGAATCGCGCCCATTGCGCCACAACCACGAAACGTGCCACGCTCCCCCGGCTCACCCACGCGCCTCTCCGCCGATCGCACCGCCCGATTGACCTTAGACAGCCCCAAACCAGCCTCCAGCTGGACTCAGCTGCCCAGCTCGCCACGTCGGCCTTCTCTCGCGCCACCACACGCCTCCAGCACCAACGCGACCTCGCTGCAGGGGACGCAGCATCCCGGACGTCGGCTGCATGGCCAAAACAAGCAAGACAAGACAAGACGCAGGAGCGGAAAAGCAAAATTCCAAAACCGGGACTCGAACCCGGGTCGCGTGGGTGAAAGCCACGTATCCTAACCGCCTAGACTATTTGGGAGTACCTTCTCTTAACCAACCCTACGCGCGAATCGCGCCCATTGCGCCACAACCACGAACCGCACGCCGACGTGCACGCTCCCCCGGGTCACCCACGCGCCTCTCCGCCGATCGCACCGCCCGATTGACCTTATACAGCCCCAAACCAGCCTCCAGCTGGACTCAGCTGCCCAGCTCGCCACGTCGGCCTTCTCTCGCGCCACCACACGCCTCCAGCACCAACGCGACCTCGCTGCAGGGAACGCAGCATCCCGGACGTCGGCTGCATGGCGAAAACAAGCAAGACAAGACAAGGCGCAGGAGCGGAAAAGCAAAATTCCCAAACCGGGACTCGAACCCGGGTCGCGTGGGTGAAAGCCACGTATCCTAACCGCCTAGACTATTTGGGAGTACCTTCTCTTAACCAACCCTACGCGCGAATCGCGCCCATTGCGCCACAACCACGAACCGCACGCCGACGTGCCACGCTCCCCCGGCTCACCCACGCGCCTCTCCGCCGATCGCACCACCCGATTGACCTTAGACAGCCCCAAACTAGCCTCCAGCTGGACTCAGCTGCCCAGCTCGCCACGTCGGCCTTCTCTCGCGCCACCACACGCCTCCAGCACCAACGCGACCTCGCTGCAGGGGACGCAGCATCCCGGACGTCGGCTGCATGGCCAAAACAAGCAAGACAAGACAAGACGCAGGAGCGGAAAAGCAAAATTCCAAAACCGGGACTCGAACCCGGGTCGCGTGGGTGAAAGCCACGTATCCTAACCGCCTAGACTATTTGGGAGTACCTTCTCTTAACCAACCCTACGCGCGAATCGCGCCCATTGCGCCACAACCACGAACCGCACGCCGACGTGCACGCTCCCCCGGGTCACCCACGCGCCTCTCCGCCGATCGCACCGCCCGATTGACCTTAGACAGCCCCAAACCAGCCTCCAGCTGGACTCAGCTGCCCAGCTCGCCACGTCGGCCTTCTCTCGCGCCACCACACGCCTCCAGCACCAACGCGACCTCGCTGCAGGGGACGCAGCATCCCGGACGTCGGCTGCATGGCCAAAACAAGCAAGACAAGACAAGACGCAGGAGCGGAAAAGCAAAATTCCAAAACCGGGACTCGAACCCGGGTCGCGTGGGTGAAAGCCACGTATCCTAACCGCCTAGACTATTTGGGAGTACCTTCTCTTAACCAACCCTACGCGCGAATCGCGCCCATTGCGCCACAACCACGAACCGCACGCCGACGTGCACGCTCCCCCGGGTCACCCACGCGCCTCTCCGCCGATCGCACCGCCCGATTGACCTTAGACAGCCCCAAACCAGCCTCCAGCTGGACTCAGCTGCCCAGCTCGCCACGTCGGCCTTCTCTCGCGCCACCACACGCCTCCAGCACCAACGCGACCTCGCTGCAGGGAACGCAGCATCCCGGACGTCGGCTGCATGGCGAAAACAAGCAAGACAAGACAAGGCGCAGGAGCGGAAAAGCAAAATTCCCAAACCGGGACTCGAACCCGGGTCGCGTGGGTGAAAGCCACGTATCCTAACCGCCTAGACTATTTGGGAGTACCTTCTCTTAACCAACCCTACGCGCGAATCGCGCCCATTGCGCCACAACCACGAACCGCACGCCGACGTGCCACGCTCCCCCGGCTCACCCACGCGCCTCTCCGCCGATCGCACCACCCGATTGACCTTAGACAGCCCCAAACTAGCCTCCAGCTGGACTCAGCTGCCCAGCTCGCCACGTCGGCCTTCTCTCGCGCCACCACACGCCTCCAGCACCAACGCGACCTCGCTGCAGGGGACGCAGCATCCCGGACGTCGGCTGCATGGCCAAAACAAGCAAGACAAGACAAGACGCAGGAGCGGAAAAGCAAAATTCCAAAACCGGGACTCGAACCCGGGTCGCGTGGGTGAAAGCCACGTATCCTAACCGCCTAGACTATTTGGGTGTACCTTCTCTTAACCAACCCTACGCGCGAATCGCGCCCATTGCGCCACAACCACGAACCGCACGCCGACGTGCACGCTCCCCCGGGTCACCCACGCGCCTCTCCGCCGATCGCACCGCCCGATTGACCTTAGACAGCCCCAAACCAGCCTCCAGCTGGACTCAGCTGCCCAGCTCGCCACGTCGGCCTTCTCTCGCGCCACCACACGCCTCCAGCACCAACGCGACCTCGCTGCAGGGGACGCAGCATCCCGGACGTCGGCTGCATGGCCAAAACAAGCAAGACAAGACAAGACGCAGGAGCGGAAAAGCAAAATTCCCAAACCGGGACTCGAACCCGGGTCGCGTGGGTGAAAGCCACGTATCCTAACCGCCTAGACTATTTGGGAGTACCTTCTCTTAACCAACCCTACGCGCGAATCGCGCCCATTGCGCCACAACCACGAACCGCACGCCGACGTGCACGCTCCCCCGGGTCACCCACGCGCCTCTCCGCCGATCGCACCGCCCGATTGACCTTAGACAGCCCCAAACCAGCCTCCAGCTGGACTCAGCTGCCCAGCTCGCCACGTCGGCCTTCTCTCGCGCCACCACACGCCTCCAGCACCAACGCGACCTCGCTGCAGGGAACGCAGCATCCCGGACGTCGGCTGCATGGCGAAAACAAGCAAGACAAGACAAGGCGCAGGAGCGGAAAAGCAAAATTCCCAAACCGGGACTCGAACCCGGGTCGCGTGGGTGAAAGCCACGTATCCTAACCGCCTAGACTATTTGGGAGTACCTTCTCTTAACCAACCCTACGCGCGAATCGCGCCCATTGCGCCACAACCACGAACCGCACGCCGACGTGCCACGCTCCCCCGGGTCACCCACGCGCCTCTCCGCCGATCGCACCACCCGATTGACCTTATACAGCCCCAAACTAGCCTCCAGCTGGACTCAGCTGCCCAGCTCGCCACGTCGGCCTTCTCTCGCGCCACCACACGCCTCCAGCACCAACGCGACCTCGCTGCAGGGAACACAGCATCCCGGACGTCGGCTGCATGGCCAAAACAAGCAAGACAAGACAAGGCGCAGGAGCGGAAAAGCAAAATTCCAAAACCGGGACTCGAACCCGGGTCGCGTGGGTGAAAGCCACGTATCCTAACCGCCTAGACTATTTGGGAGTACCTTCTCTTAACCAACCCTACGCGCGAATCGCGCCCATTGCGCCACAACCACGAACCGCACGCCGACGTGCACGCTCCCCCGGGTCACCCACGCGCCTCTCCGCCGATCGCACCGCCCGATTGACCTTAGACAGCCCCAAACCAGCCTCCAGCTGGACTCAGCTGCCCAGCTCGCCACGTCGGCCTTCTCTCGCGCCACCACACGCCTCCAGCACCAACGCGACCTCGCTGCAGGGGACGCAGCATCCCGGACGTCGGCTGCATGGCCAAAACAAGCAAGACAAGACAAGACGCAGGAGCGGAAAAGCAAAATTCCAAAACCGGGACTCGAACCCGGGTCGCGTGGGTGAAAGCCACGTATCCTAACCGCCTAGACTATTTGGGAGTACCTTCTCTTAACCAACCCTACGCGCGAATCGCGCCCATTGCGCCACAACCACGAACCGCACGCCGACGTGCCACGCTCCCCCGGGTCACCCACGCGCCTCTCCGCCGATCGCACCGCCCGATTGACCTTAGACAGCCCCAAACCAGCCTCCAGCTGGACTCAGCTGCCCAGCTCGCCACGTCGGCCTTCTCTCGCGCCACCACACGCCTCCAGCACCAACGCGACCTCGCTGCAGGGAACGCAGCATCCCGGACGTCGGCTGCATGGCGAAAACAAGCAAGACAAGACAAGGCGCAGGAGCGGAAAAGCAAAATTCCCAAACCGGGACTCGAACCCGGGTCGCGTGGGTGAAAGCCACGTATCCTAACCGCCTAGACTATTTGGGAGTACCTTCTCTTAACCAACCCTACGCGCGAATCGCGCCCATTGCGCCACAACCACGAACCGCACGCCGACGTGCCACGCTCCCCCGGGTCACCCACGCGCCTCTCCGCCGATCGCACCGCCCGATTGACCTTAGACAGCCCCAAACCAGCCTCCAGCTGGACTCAGCTGCCCAGCTCGCCACGTCGGCCTTCTCTCGCGCCACCACACGCCTCCAGCACCAACGCGACCTCGCTGCAGGGAACACAGCATCCCGGACGTCGGCTGCATGGCGAAAACAAGCAAGACAAGACAAGGCGCAGGAGCGGAAAAGCAAAATTCCCAAACCGGGACTCGAACCCGGGTCGCGTGGGTGAAAGCCACGTATCCTAACCGCCTAGACTATTTGGGAGTACCTTCTCTTAACCAACCCTACGCGCAAATCGCGCCCATTGCGCCACAACCACGAACCGCACGCCGACGTGCCACGCTCCCCCGGGTCACCCACGCGCCTCTCCGCCGATCGCACCGCCCGATTGACCTTAGACAGCCCCAAACCAGCCTCCAGCTGGACTCAGCTGCCCAGCTCGCCACGTCGGCCTTCTCTCGCGCCACCACACGCCTCCAGCACCAACGCGACCTCGCTGCAGGGAACACAGCATCCCGGACGTCGGCTGCATGGCGAAAACAAGCAAGACAAGACAAGGCGCAGGAGCGGAAAAGCAAAATTCCCAAACCGGGACTCGAACCCGGGTCGCGTGGGTGAAAGCCACGTATCCTAACCGCCTAGACTATTTGGGAGTACCTTCTCTTAACCAACCCTACGCGCAAATCGCGCCCATTGCGCCACAACCACGAACCGCACGCCGACGTGCCACGCTCCCCCGGGTCACCCACGCGCCTCTCCGCCGATCGCACCGCCCGATTGACCTTAGACAGCCCCAAACCAGCCTCCAGCTGGACTCAGCTGCCCAGCTCGCCACGTCGGCCTTCTCTCGCGCCACCACACGCCTCCAGCACCAACGCGACCTCGCTGCAGGGAACACAGCATCCCGGACGTCGGCTGCATGGCGAAAACAAGCAAGACAAGACAAGGCGCAGGAGCGGAAAAGCAAAATTCCCAAACCGGGACTCGAACCCGGGTCGCGTGGGTGAAAGCCACGTATCCTAACCGCCTAGACTATTTGGGAGTACCTTCTCTTAACCAACCCTACGCGCAAATCGCGCCCATTGCGCCACAACCACGAACCGCACGCCGACGTGCCACGCTCCCCCGGGTCACCCACGCGCCTCTCCGCCGATCGCACCGCCCGATTGACCTTAGACAGCCCCAAACCAGCCTCCAGCTGGACTCAGCTGCCCAGCTCGCCACGTCGGCCTTCTCTCGCGCCACCACACGCCTCCAGCACCAACGCGACCTCGCTGCAGGGAACGCAGCATCCCGGACGTCGGCTGCATGGCCAAAACAAGCAAGACAAGACAAGGCGCAGGAGCGGAAAAGCAAAATTCCCAAACCGGGACTCGAACCCGGGTCGCGTGGGTGAAAGCCACGTATCCTAACCGCCTAGACTATTTGGGAGTACCTTCTCTTAACCAACCCTACGCGCGAATCGCGCCCATTGCGCCACAACCACGAACCGCACGCCGACGTGCCACGCTCCCCCGGGTCACCCACGCGCCTCTCCGCCGATCGCACCGCCCGATTGACCTTAGACAGCCCCAAACCAGCCTCCAGCTGGACTCAGCTGCCCAGCTCGCCACGTCGGCCTTCTCTCGCGCCACCACACGCCTCCAGCACCAACGCGACCTCGCTGCAGGGAACACAGCATCCCGGACGTCGGCTGCATGGCCAAAACAAGCAAGACGAGACAAGGCGCAGGAGCGGAAAAGCAAAATTCCCAAACCGGGACTCGAACCCGGGTCGCGTGGGTGAAAGCCACGTATCCTAACCGCCTAGACTATTTGGGAGTACCTTCTCTTAACCAACCCTACGCGCGAATCGCGCCCATTGCGCCACAACCACGAACCGCACGCCGACGTGCCACGCTCCCCCGGGTCACCCACGCGCCTCTCCGCCGATCGCACCGCCCGATTGACCTTAGACAGCCCCAAACCAGCCTCCAGCTGGACTCAGCTGCCCAGCTCGCCACGTCGGCCTTCTCTCGCGCCACCACACGCCTCCAGCACCAACGCGACCTCGCTGCAGGGAACGCAGCATCCCGGACGTCGGCTGCATGGCGAAAACAAGCAAGACAAGACAAGGCGCAGGAGCGGAAAAGCAAAATTCCCAAACCGGGACTCGAACCCGGGTCGCGTGGGTGAAAGCCACGTATCCTAACCGCCTAGACTATTTGGGAGTACCTTCTCTTAACCAACCCTACGCGCAAATCGCGCCCATTGCGCCACAACCACGAACCGCACGCCGACGTGCCACGCTCCCCCGGGTCACCCACGCGCCTCTCCGCCGATCGCACCGCCCGATTGACCTTAGACAGCCCCAAACCAGCCTCCAGCTGGACTCAGCTGCCCAGCTCGCCACGTCGGCCTTCTCTCGCGCCACCACACGCCTCCAGCACCAACGCGACCTCGCTGCAGGGAACACAGCATCCCGGACGTCGGCTGCATGGCCAAAACAAGCAAGACGAGACAAGGCGCAGGAGCGGAAAAGCAAAATTCCCAAACCGGGACTCGAACCCGGGTCGCGTGGGTGAAAGCCACGTATCCTAACCGCCTAGACTATTTGGGAGTACCTTCTCTTAACCAACCCTACGCGCGAATCGCGCCCATTGCGCCACAACCACGAACCGCACGCCGACGTGCCACGCTCCCCCGGGTCACCCACGCGCCTCTCCGCCGATCGCACCGCCCGATTGACCTTAGACAGCCCCAAACCAGCCTCCAGCTGGACTCAGCTGCCCAGCTCGCCACGTCGGCCTTCTCTCGCGCCACCACACGCCTCCAGCACCAACGCGACCTCGCTGCAGGGAACGCAGCATCCCGGACGTCGGCTGCATGGCGAAAACAAGCAAGACAAGACAAGACGCAGGAGCGGAAAAGCAAAATTCCCAAACCGGGACTCGAACCCGGGTCGCGTGGGTGAAAGCCACGTATCCTAACCGCCTAGACTATTTGGGAGTACCTTCTCTTAACCAACCCTACGCGCGAATCTCGCCCATTGCGCCACAACCACGAACCGCACGCCGACGTGCCACGCTCCCCCCGGTCACCCACGCGCCTCTCCGCCGATCGCACCGCCCGATTGACCTTAGACAGCCCCAAACCAGCCTCCAGCTGCCCAGCTCGCCACGTCGGCCTTCTCTCGCGCCACCACACGCCTCCAGCACCAACGCGACCTCGCTGCAGGGAACGCAGCATCCCGGACGTCGGCTGCATGGCGAAAACAAGCAAGACAAGACAAGGCGCAGGAGCGGAAAAGCAACATTTCCAAACCGGGACTCGATCCCGGGTCGCGTGGGTGAAAGCCACGTATCCTAACCGCCTAGACTATTTGGGAGTACCTTCTCTTAACCAACCCTACCCGCAAATCGCGCCCATTGCGCCACAACCACGAACCGCACGCCGACGTGCCACGCTCCCCCGGGTCACCCACGCGCCTCTCCGCCGATCGCACCGCCCGATTGACCTTAGACAGCCCCAAACCAGCCTCCAGCTGGACTCAGCTGCCCAGCTCGCCACGTCGGCCTTCTCTCGCGCCACCACACGCCTCCAGCACCAACGCGACCTCGCTGCAGGGAACGCAGCATCCCGGACGTCGGCTGCATGGCCAAAACAAGCAAGACAAGACAAGACGCAGGAGCGGAAAAGCAAAATTCCCAAACCGGGACTCGAACCCGGGTCGCGTGGGTGAAAGCCACGTATCCTAACCGCCTAGACTATTTGGGAGTACCTTCTCTTAACCAACCCTACGCGCGAATCTCGCCCATTGCGCCACAACCACGAACCGCACGCCGACGTGCCACGCTCCCCCGGGTCACCCACGCGCCTCTCCGCCGATCGCACCGCCCGATTGACCTTATACAGCCCCAAACCAGCCTCCAGCTGGACTCAGCTGCCCAGCTCGCCACGTCGGCCTTCTCTCGCGCCACCACACGCCTCCAGCACCAACGCGACCTCGCTGCAGGGAACGCAGCATCCCGGACGTCGGCTGCATGGCCAAAACAAGCAAGACAAGACAAGACGCAGGAGCGGAAAAGCAAAATTCCCAAACCGGGACTCGAACCCGGGTCGCGTGGGTGAAAGCCACGTATCCTAACCGCCTAGACTATTTGGGAGTACCTTCTCTTAACCAACCCTACGCGCGAATCTCGCCCATTGCGCCACAACCACGAACCGCACGCCGACGTGCCACGCTCCCCCCGGTCACCCACGCGCCTCTCCGCCGATCGCACCGCCCGATTGACCTTAGACAGCCCCAAACCAGCCTCCAGCTGCCCAGCTCGCCACGTCGGCCTTCTCTCGCGCCACCACACGCCTCCAGCACCAACGCGACCTCGCTGCAGGGAACGCAGCATCCCGGACGTCGGCTGCATGGCCAAAACAAGCAAGACAAGACAAGGCGCAGGAGCGGAAGAGCAACATTTCCAAACCGGGACTCGAACCCGGGTCGCGTGGGTGAAAGCCACGTATCCTAACCGCCTAGACTATTTGGGAGTACCTTCTCTTAACCAACCCTACGCGCGAATCGCGCCCACTGCGCCACAACCACGAACCGCACGCCGACGTGCCACGCTCCCCCGGGTCACCCACGCGCCTCTCCGCCGATCGCACCGCCCGATTGACCTTAGACAGCCCCAAACCAGCCTCCAGCTGGACTCAGCTGCCCAGCTCGCCACGTCGGCCTTCTCTCGCGCCACCACACGCCTCCAGCACCAACGCGACCTCGCTGCAGGGAACGCAGCATCCCGGACGTCGGCTGCATGGCCAAAACAAGCAAGACAAGACAAGACGCAGGAGCGGAAAAGCAAAATTCCCAAACCGGGACTCGAACCCGGGTCGCGTGGGTGAAAGCCACGTATCCTAACCGCCTAGACTATTTGGGAGTACCTTCTCTTAACCAACCCTACGCGCGAATCTCGCCCATTGCGCCACAACCACGAACCGCACGCCGACGTGCCACGCTCCCCCCGGTCACCCACGCGCCTCTCCGCCGATCGCACCGCCCGATTGACCTTAGACAGCCCCAAACCAGCCTCCAGCTGGACTCAGCTGCCCAGCTCGCCACGTCGGCCTTCTCTCGCGCCACCACACGCCTCCAGCACCAACGCGACCTCGCTGCAGGGAACGCAGCATCCCGGACGTCGGCTGCATGGCGAAAACAAGCAAGACAAGACAAGGCGCAGGAGCGGAAAAGCAAAATTCCCAAACCGGGACTCGATCCCGGGTCGCGTGGGTGAAAGCCACGTATCCTAACCGCCTAGACTATTTGGGAGTACCTTCTCTTAACCAACCCTACGCGCGAATCGCGCCCATTGCGCCACAACCACGAACCGCACGCCGACGTGCCACGCTCCCCCCGGTCACCCACGCGCCTCTCCGCCGATCGCACCGCCCGATTGACCTTAGACAGCCCCAAACCAGCCTCCAGCTGGACTCAGCTGCCCAGCTCGCCACGTCGGCCTTCTCTCGCGCCACCACACGCCTCCAGCACCAACGCGACCTCGCTGCAGGGAACGCAGCATCCCGGACGTCGGCTGCATGGCCAAAACAAGCAAGACAAGACAAGGCGCAGGAGCGGAAAAGCAAAATTCCCAAACCGGGACTCGATCCCGGGTCGCGTGGGTGAAAGCCATGTATCCTAACCGCCTAGACTATTTGGGAGTACCTTCTCTTAACCAACCCTACGCGCGAATCGCGCCCACTGCGCCACAACCACGAACCGCACGCCGACGTGCCACGCTCCCCCGGGTCACCCACGCGCCTCTCCGCCGATCGCACCGCCCGATTGACCTTAGACAGCCCCACTGGACTCAGCTGCCCAGCTCGCCACGTCGGCCTTCTCTCGCGCCACCACACGCCTCCAGCACCAACGCGACCTCGCTGCAGGGAACGCAGCATCCCGGACGTCGGCTGCATGGCCAAAACAAGCAAGACAAGACAAGGCGCAGGAGCGGAAAAGCAAAATTCCCAAACCGGGACTCGAACCCGGGTCGCGTGGGTGAAAGCCATGTATCCTAACCGCCTAGACTATTTGGGAGTACCTTCTCTTAACCAACCCTACGCGCGAATCGCGCCCATTGCGCCACAACCACGAACCGCACGCCGACGTGCCACGCTCCCCCGGGTCACCCACGCGCCTCTCCGCCGATCGCACCGCCCGATTGACCTTATACAGCCCCAAACCAGCCTCCAGCTGGACTCAGCTGCCCAGCTCGCCACGTCGGCCTTATCTCGCGCCACCACACGCCTCCAGCACCAGCGCGACCTCGCTGCAGGGAACGCAGCATCCCGGACGTCGGCTGCATGGCCAAAACAAGCAAGACAAGACAAGGCGCAGGAGCGGAAAAGCAAAATTCCAAAACCGGGACTCGAACCCGGGTCGCGTGGGTGAAAGCCACGTATCCTAACCGCCTAGACTATTTGGGAGTACCTTCTCTTAACCAACCCTACGCGCGAATCGCGCCCATTGCGCCACAACCACGAACCCCACGCCGACGTGCACGCTCCCCCGGGTCACCCACGCGCCTCTCCGCCGATCGCACCGCCCGATTGACCTTAGACAGCCCCAAACCAGCCTCCAGCTGGACTCAGCTGCCCAGCTCGCCACGTCGGCCTTCTCTCGCGCCACCACACGCCTCCAGCACCAACGCGACCTCGCTGCAGGGAACGCAGCATCCCGGACGTCGGCTGCATGGCCAAAACAAGCAAGACAAGACAAGGCGCAGGAGCGGAAAAGCAAAATTCCCAAACCGGGACTCGAACCCGGGTCGCGTGGGTGAAAGCCACGTATCCTAACCGCCTAGACTATTTGGGAGTACCTTCTCTTAACCAACCCTACGCGCGAATCGCGCCCATTGCGCCACAACCACGAACCGCACGCCGACGTGCACGCTCCCCCGGGTCACCCACGCGCCTCTCCGCCCAACGCACCGCCCGATTGACCTTAGACAGCCCCAAACCAGCCTCCAGCTGGACTCAGCTGCCCAGCTCGCCACGTCGGCCTTCTCTCGCGCCACCACACGCCTCCAGCACCAACGCGACCTCGCTGCAGGGAACGCAGCATCCCGGACGTCGGCTGCATGGCCAAAACAAGCAAGACAAGACAAGGCGCAGGAGCGGAAAAGCAAAATTCCCAAACCGGGACTCGAACCCGGGTCGCGTGGGTGAAAGCCACGTATCCTAACCGCCTAGACTATTTGGGAGTACCTTCTCTTAACCAACCCTACGCGCGAATCGCGCCCATTGCGCCACAACCACGAACCGCACGCCGACGTGCCACGCTCCCCCCGGTCACCCACGCGCCTCTCCGCCGATCGCACCGCCCGATTGACCTTAGACAGCCCCAAACCAGCCTCCAGCTGGACTCAGCTGCCCAGCTCGCCACGTCGGCCTTCTCTCGCGCCACCACACGCCTCCAGCACCAACGCGACCTCGCTGCAGGGAACGCAGCATCCCGGACGTCGGCTGCATGGCGAAAACAAGCAAGACAAGACAAGGCGCAGGAGCGGAAAAGCAAAATTCCCAAACCGGGACTCGAACCCGGGTCGCGTGGGTGAAAGCCACGTATCCTAACCGCCTAGACTATTTGGGAGTACCTTCTCTTAACCAACCCTACGCGCGAATCGCGCCCATTGCGCCACAACCACGAACCGCACGCCGACGTGCCACGCTCCCCCGGGTCACCCACGCGCCTCTCCGCCGATCGCACCGCCCGATTGACCTTAGACAGCCCCAAACCAGCCTCCAGCTGGACTCAGCTGCCCAGCTCGCCACGCCGGCCTTCTCTCGCGCCACCACACGCCTCCAGCACCAACGCGACCTCGCTGCAGGGAACACAGCATCCCGGACGTCGGCTGCATGGCCAAAACAAGCAAGACAAGACAAGGCGCAGGAGCGGAAAAGCAAAATTCCCAAACCGGGACTCGAACCCGGGTCGCGTGGGTGAAAGCCACGTATCCTAACCGCCTAGACTATTTGGGAGTACCTTCTCTTAACCAACCCTACGCGCGAATCGCGCCCATTGCGCCACAACCACGAACCGCACGCCGACGTGCCACGCTCCCCCGGGTCACCCACGCGCCTCTCCGCCGATCGCACCGCCCGATTGACCTTAGACAGCCCCAAACCAGCCTCCAGCTGCCCAGCTCGCCACGTCGGCCTTCTCTCGCGCCACCACACGCCTCCAGCACCAACGCGACCTCGCTGCAGGGAACGCAGCATCCCGGACGTCGGCTGCATGGCCAAAACAAGCAAGACAAGACAAGGCGCAGGAGCGGAAAAGCAAAATTCACAAACCGGGACTCGATCCCGGGTCGCGTGGGTGAAAGCCACGTATCCTAACCGCCTAGACTATTTGGGAGTACCTTCTCTTAACCAACCCTACGCGCGAATCGCGCCCATTGCGCCACAACCACGAACCGCACGCCGACGTGCACGCTCCCCCGGGTCACCCACGCGCCTCTCCGCCGATCGCACCGCCCGATTGACCTTAGACAGCCCCAAACCAGCCTCCAGCTGGACTCAGCTGCCCAGCTCGCCACGTCGGCCTTCTCTCGCGCCACCACACGCCTCCAGCACCAACGCGACCTCGCTGCAGGGAACGCAGCATCCCGGACGTCGGCTGCATGGCGAAAACAAGCAAGACAAGACAAGGCGCAGGAGCGGAAAAGCAAAATTCACAAACCGGGACTCGAACCCGGGTCGCGTGGGTGAAAGCCACGTATCCTAACCGCCTAGACTATTTGGGAGTACCTTCTCTTAACCAACCCTACGCGCGAATCGCGCCCATTGCGCCACAACCACGAACCGCACGCCGACGTGCCACGCTCCCCCGGGTCACCCACGCGCCTCTCCGCCGATCGCACCACCCGATTGACCTTAGACAGCCCCAAACCAGCCTCCAGCTGCCCAGCTCGCCACGTCGGCCTTCTCTCGCGCCACCACACGCCTCCAGCACCAACGCGACCTCGCTGCAGGGAACGCAGCATCCCGGACGTCGGCTGCATGGCGAAAACAAGCAAGACAAGACAAGGCGCAGGAGCGGAAAAGCAAAATTCACAAACCGGGACTCGATCCCGGGTCGCGTGGGTGAAAGCCACGTATCCTAACCGCCTAGACTATTTGGGAGTACCTTCTCTTAACCAACCCTACGCGCAAATCGCGCCCATTGCGCCACAACCACGAACCGCACGCCGACGTGCACGCTCCCCCGGGTCACCCACGCGCCTCTCCGCCGATCGCACCGCCCGATTGACCTTATACAGCCCCAAACCAGCCTCCAGCTGGACTCAGCTGCCCAGCTCGCCACGTCGGCCTTCTCTCGCGCCACCACACGCCTCCAGCACCCGCTGCAGGGAACGCAGCATCCCGGACGTCGGCTGCATGGCCAAAACAAGCAAGACAAGACAAGGCGCAGGAGCGGAAAAGCAAAATTCCCAAACCGGGACTCGAACCCGGGTCGCGTGGGTGAAAGCCACGTATCCTAACCGCCTAGACTATTTGGGAGTACCTTCTCTTAACCAACCCTACGCGCGAATCGCGCCCATTGCGCCACAACCACGAACCGCACGCCGACGTGCCACGCTCCCCCGGGTCACCCACGCGCCTCTCCGCCGATCGCACCGCCCGATTGACCTTAGACAGCCCCAAACCAGCCTCCAGCTGCCCAGCTCGCCACGTCGGCCTTCTCTCGCGCCACCACACGCCTCCAGCACCAACGCGACCTCGCTGCAGGGAACACAGCATCCCGGACGTCGGCTGCATGGCGAAAACAAGCAAGACAAGACAAGGCGCAGGAGCGGAAAAGCAAAATTCCCAAACCGGGACTCGAACCCGGGTCGCGTGGGTGAAAGCCACGTATCCTAACCGCCTAGACTATTTGGGAGTACCTTCTCTTAACCAACCCTACGCGCGAATCGCGCCCATTGCGCCACAACCACGAACCGCACGCCGACGTGCACGCTCCCCCGGGTCACCCACGCGCCTCTCCGCCGATCGCACCGCCCGATTGACCTTATACAGCCCCAAACCAGCCTCCAGCTGGACTCAGCTGCCCAGCTCGCCACGTCGGCCTTCTCTCGCGCCACCACACGCCTCCAGCACCCGCTGCAGGGAACGCAGCATCCCGGACGTCGGCTGCATGGCCAAAACAAGCAAGACAAGACAAGGCGCAGGAGCGGAAAAGCAAAATTCCCAAACCGGGACTCGAACCCGGGTCGCGTGGGTGAAAGCCACGTATCCTAACCGCCTAGACTATTTGGGAGTACCTTCTCTTAACCAACCCTACGCGCGAATCGCGCCCATTGCGCCACAACCACGAACCGCACGCCGACGTGCACGCTCCCCCGGGTCACCCACGCGCCTCTCCGCCGATCGCACCGCCCGATTGACCTTATACAGCCCCAAACCAGCCTCCAGCTGGACTCAGCTGCCCAGCTCGCCACGTCGGCCTTCTCTCGCGCCACCACACGCCTCCAGCACCCGCTGCAGGGAACGCAGCATCCCGGACGTCGGCTGCATGGCCAAAACAAGCAAGACAAGACAAGGCGCAGGAGCGGAAAAGCAAAATTCCCAAACCGGGACTCGAACCCGGGTCGCGTGGGTGAAAGCCACGTATCCTAACCGCCTAGACTATTTGGGAGTACCTTCTCTTAACCAACCCTACGCGCGAATCGCGCCCATTGCGCCACAACCACGAACCGCACGCCGACGTGCCACGCTCCCCCGGGTCACCCACGCGCCTCTCCGCCGATCGCACCGCCCGATTGACCTTAGACAGCCCCAAACCAGCCTCCAGCTGGACTCAGCTGCCCAGCTCGCCACGTCGGCCTTCTCTCGCGCCACCACACGCCTCCAGCACCAACGCGACCTCGCTGCAGGGAACACAGCATCCCGGACGTCGGCTGCATGGCGAAAACAAGCAAGACAAGACAAGGCGCAGGAGCGGAAAAGCAAAATTCCCAAACCGGGACTCGAACCCGGGTCGCGTGGGTGAAAGCCACGTATCCTAACCGCCTAGACTATTTGGGAGTACCTTCTCTTAACCAACCCTACGCGCAAATCGCGCCCACTGCGCAACAACCACGAACCGCACGCCGACGTGCCACGCTCCCCCCGGTCACCCACGCGCCTCTCCGCCGATCGCACCGCCCGATTGACCTTAGACAGCCCCAAACCAGCCTCCAGCTGCCCAGCTCGCCACGTCGGCCTTCTCTCGCGCCACCACACGCCTCCAGCACCAACGCGACCTCGCTGCAGGGAACGCAGCATCCCGGACGTCGGCTGCATGGCGAAAACAAGCAAGACGAGACAAGGCGCAGGAGCGGAAAAGCAAAATTCCCAAACCGGGACTCGAACCCGGGTCGCGTGGGTGAAAGCCACGTATCCTAACCGCCTAGACTATTTGGGAGTACCTTCTCTTAACCAACCCTACGCGCGAATCGCGCCCATTGCGCCACAACCACGAACCGCACGCCGACGTGCACGCTCCCCCGGGTCACCCACGCGCCTCTCCGCCGATCGCACCGCCCGATTGACCTTAGACAGCCCCAAACCAGCCTCCAGCTGGACTCAGCTGCCCAGCTCGCCACGTCGGCCTTCTCTCGCGCCACCACACGCCTCCAGCACCAACGCGACCTCGCTGCAGGGAACGCAGCATCCCGGACGTCGGCTGCATGGCGAAAACAAGCAAGACGAGACAAGGCGCAGGAGCGGAAAAGCAAAATTCACAAACCGGGACTCGAACCCGGGTCGCGTGGGTGAAAGCCACGTATCCTAACCGCCTAGACTATTTGGGAGTACCTTCTCTTAACCAACCCTACGCGCGAATCGCGCCCATTGCGCCACAACCACGAACCGCACGCCGACGTGCCACGCTCCCCCGGGTCACCCACGCGCCTCTCCGCCGATCGCACCACCCGATTGACCTTAGACAGCCCCAAACCAGCCTCCAGCTGCCCAGCTCGCCACGTCGGCCTTCTCTCGCGCCACCACACGCCTCCAGCACCAACGCGACCTCGCTGCAGGGAACGCAGCATCCCGGACGTCGGCTGCATGGCGAAAACAAGCAAGACAAGACAAGGCGCAGGAGCGGAAAAGCAAAATTCACAAACCGGGACTCGATCCCGGGTCGCGTGGGTGAAAGCCACGTATCCTAACCGCCTAGACTATTTGGGAGTACCTTCTCTTAACCAACCCTACGCGCAAATCGCGCCCATTGCGCCACAACCACGAACCGCACGCCGACGTGCACGCTCCCCCGGGTCACCCACGCGCCTCTCCGCCGATCGCACCGCCCGATTGACCTTATACAGCCCCAAACCAGCCTCCAGCTGGACTCAGCTGCCCAGCTCGCCACGTCGGCCTTCTCTCGCGCCACCACACGCCTCCAGCACCAACGCGACCTCGCTGCAGGGAACACAGCATCCCGGACGTCGGCTGCATGGCCAAAACAAGCAAGACAAGACAAGGCGCAGGAGCGGAAAAGCAAAATTCCAAAACCGGGACTCGAACCCGGGTCGCGTGGGTGAAAGCCACGTATCCTAACCGCCTAGACTATTTGGGAGTACCTTCTCTTAACCAACCCTACGCGCGAATCGCGCCCATTGCGCCACAACCACGAACCGCACGCCGACGTGCCACGCTCCCCCGGGTCACCCACGCGCCTCTCCGCCGATCGCACCGCCCGATTGACCTTAGACAGCCCCAAACCAGCCTCCAGCTGGACTCAGCTGCCCAGCTCGCCACGTCGGCCTTCTCTCGCGCCACCACACGCCTCCAGCACCAACGCGACCTCGCTGCAGGGAACGCAGCATCCCGGACGTCGGCTGCATGGCCAAAACAAGCAAGACAAGACAAGGCGCAGGAGCGGAAAAGCAAAATTCCCAAACCGGGACTCGAACCCGGGTCGCGTGGGTGAAAGCCACGTATCCTAACCGCCTAGACTATTTGGGAGTACCTTCTCTTAACCAACCCTACGCGCGAATCGCGCCCATTGCGCCACAACCACGAACCGCACGCCGACGTGCCACGCTCCCCCGGGTCACCCACGCGCCTCTCCGCCGATCGCACCGCCCGATTGACCTTAGACAGCCCCAAACCAGCCTCCAGCTGGACTCAGCTGCCCAGCTCGCCACGTCGGCCTTCTCTCGCGCCACCACACGCCTCCAGCACCAACGCGACCTCGCTGCAGGGAACGCAGCATCCCGGACGTCGGCTGCATGGCCAAAACAAGCAAGACAAGACAAGGCGCAGGAGCGGAAAAGCAAAATTCCCAAACCGGGACTCGAACCCGGGTCGCGTGGGTGAAAGCCACGTATCCTAACCGCCTAGACTATTTGGGAGTACCTTCTCTTAACCAACCCTACGCGCGAATCGCGCCCATTGCGCCACAACCACGAACCGCACGCCGACGTGCCACGCTCCCCCGGGTCACCCACGCGCCTCTCCGCCGATCGCACCGCCCGATTGACCTTAGACAGCCCCAAACCAGCCTCCAGCTGGACTCAGCTGCCCAGCTCGCCACGTCGGCCTTCTCTCGCGCCACCACACGCCTCCAGCACCAACGCGACCTCGCTGCAGGGAACGCAGCATCCCGGACGTCGGCTGCATGGCGAAAACAAGCAAGACAAGACAAGACGCAGGAGCGGAAAAGCAAAATTCCCAAACCGGGACTCGAACCCGGGTCGCGTGGGTGAAAGCCACGTATCCTAACCGCCTAGACTATTTGGGAGTACCTTCTCTTAACCAACCCTACGCGCGAATCGCGCCCATTGCGCCACAACCACGAACCGCACGCCGACGTGCCACGCTCCCCCCGGTCACCCACGCGCCTCTCCGCCGATCGCACCGCCCGATTGACCTTAGACAGCCCCAAACCAGCCTCCAGCTGCCCAGCTCGCCACGTCGGCCTTCTCTCGCGCCACCACACGCCTCCAGCACCAACGCGACCTCGCTGCAGGGAACGCAGCATCCCGGACGTCGGCTGCATGGCCAAAACAAGCAAGACAAGACAAGGCGCAGGAGCGGAAAAGCAAAATTCCCAAACCGGGACTCGAACCCGGGTCGCGTGGGTGAAAGCCACGTATCCTAACCGCCTAGACTATTTGGGAGTACCTTCTCTTAACCAACCCTACGCGCGAATCGCGCCCATTGCGCCACAACCACGAACCGCACGCCGACGTGCCACGCTCCCCCGGGTCACCCACGCGCCTCTCCGCCGATCGCACCGCCCGATTGACCTTAGACAGCCCCAAACCAGCCTCCAGCTGGACTCAGCTGCCCAGCTCGCCACGTCGGCCTTCTCTCGCGCCACCACACGCCTCCAGCACCAACGCGACCTCGCTGCAGGGAACGCAGCATCCCGGACGTCGGCTGCATGGCCAAAACAAGCAAGACAAGACAAGGCGCAGGAGCGGAAAAGCAAAATTCCCAAACCGGGACTCGATCCCGGGTCGCGTGGGTGAAAGCCACGTATCCTAACCGCCTAGACTATTTGGGAGTACCTTCTCTTAACCAACCCTACCCGCAAATCGCGCCCATTGCGCCACAACCACGAACCGCACGCCGACGTGCCACGCTCCCCCCGGTCACCCACGCGCCTCCCCGCCGATCGCACCGCCCGATTGACCTTAGACAGCCCCAAACCAGCCTCCAGCTGGACTCAGCTGCCCAGCTCGCCACGTCGGCCTTCTCTCGCGCCACCACACGCCTCCAGCACCAACGCGACCTCGCTGCAGGGGACGCAGCATCCCGGACGTCGGCTGCATGGCCAAAACAAGCAAGACAAGACAAGGCGCAGGAGCGGAAAAGCAAAATTCCCAAACCGGGACTCGAACCCGGGTCGCGTGGGTGAAAGCCACGTATCCTAACCGCCTAGACTATTTGGGAGTACCTTCTCTTAACCAACCCTACGCGCAAATCGCGCCCACTGCGCCACAACCACGAACCGCACGCCGACGTGCCACGCTCCCCCGGGTCACCCACGCGCCTCTCCGCCGATCGCACCGCCCGATTGACCTTAGACAGCCCCAAACCAGCCTCCAGCTGGACTCAGCTGCCCAGCTCGCCACGTCGGCCTTCTCTCGCGCCACCACACGCCTCCAGCACCAACGCGACCTCGCTGCAGGGAACGCAGCATCCCGGACGTCGGCTGCATGGCCAAAACAAGCAAGACAAGACAAGACGCAGGAGCGGAAAAGCAAAATTCCCAAACCGGGACTCGAACCCGGGTCGCGTGGGTGAAAGCCACGTATCCTAACCGCCTAGACTATTTGGGAGTACCTTCTCTTAACCAACCCTACGCGCAAATCGCGCCCATTGCGCCACAACCACGAACCGCACGCCGACGTGCCACGCTCCCCCCGGTCACCCACGCGCCTCTCCGCCGATCGCACCGCCCGATTGACCTTAGACAGCCCCAAACCAGCCTCCAGCTGGACTCAGCTGCCCAGCTCGCCACGTCGGCCTTCTCTCGCGCCACCACACGCCTCCAGCACCAACGCGACCTCGCTGCAGGGAACGCAGCATCCCGGACGTCGGCTGCATGGCCAAAACAAGCAAGACAAGACAAGACGCAGGAGCGGAAAAGCAAAATTCCCAAACCGGGACTCGAACCCGGGTCGCGTGGGTGAAAGCCACGTATCCTAACCGCCTAGACTATTTGGGAGTACCTTCTCTTAACCAACCCTACCCGCAAATCGCGCCCATTGCGCCACAACCACGAACCGCACGCCGACGTGCCACGCTCCCCCGGGTCACCCACGCGCCTCTCCGCCGATCGCACCGCCCGATTGACCTTAGACAGCCCCAAACCAGCCTCCAGCTGCCCAGCTCGCCACGTCGGCCTTCTCTCGCGCCACCACACGCCTCCAGCACCAACGCGACCTCGCTGCAGGGAACGCAGCATCCCGGACGTCGGCTGCATGGCCAAAACAAGCAAGACAAGACAAGGCGCAGGAGCGGAAAAGCAAAATTCACAAACCGGGACTCGATCCCGGGTCGCGTGGGTGAAAGCCACGTATCCTAACCGCCTAGACTATTTGGGAGTACCTTCTCTTAACCAACCCTACGCGCGAATCGCGCCCATTGCGCCACAACCACGAACCGCACGCCGACGTGCACGCTCCCCCGGGTCACCCACGCGCCTCTCCGCCGATCGCACCGCCCGATTGACCTTAGACAGCCCCAAACCAGCCTCCAGCTGGACTCAGCTGCCCAGCTCGCCACGTCGGCCTTCTCTCGCGCCACCACACGCCTCCAGCACCAACGCGACCTCGCTGCAGGGAACGCAGCATCCCGGACGTCGGCTGCATGGCCAAAACAAGCAAGACAAGACAAGGCGCAGGAGCGGAAAAGCAAAATTCCCAAACCGGGACTCGAACCCGGGTCGCGTGGGTGAAAGCCACGTATCCTAACCGCCTAGACTATTTGGGAGTACCTTCTCTTAACCAACCCTACGCGCGAATCGCGCCCATTGCGCCACAACCACGAACCGCACGCCGACGTGCCACGCTCCCCCGGGTCACCCACGCGCCTCTCCGCCGATCGCACCACCCGATTGACCTTAGACAGCCCCAAACCAGCCTCCAGCTGCCCAGCTCGCCACGTCGGCCTTCTCTCGCGCCACCACACGCCTCCAGCACCAACGCGACCTCGCTGCAGGGAACGCAGCATCCCGGACGTCGGCTGCATGGCGAAAACAAGCAAGACAAGACAAGGCGCAGGAGCGGAAAAGCAAAATTCACAAACCGGGACTCGATCCCGGGTCGCGTGGGTGAAAGCCACGTATCCTAACCGCCTAGACTATTTGGGAGTACCTTCTCTTAACCAACCCTACGCGCAAATCGCGCCCATTGCGCCACAACCACGAACCGCACGCCGACGTGCACGCTCCCCCGGGTCACCCACGCGCCTCTCCGCCGATCGCACCGCCCGATTGACCTTATACAGCCCCAAACCAGCCTCCAGCTGGACTCAGCTGCCCAGCTCGCCACGTCGGCCTTCTCTCGCGCCACCACACGCCTCCAGCACCCGCTGCAGGGAACGCAGCATCCCGGACGTCGGCTGCATGGCCAAAACAAGCAAGACAAGACAAGGCGCAGGAGCGGAAAAGCAAAATTCCCAAACCGGGACTCGAACCCGGGTCGCGTGGGTGAAAGCCACGTATCCTAACCGCCTAGACTATTTGGGAGTACCTTCTCTTAACCAACCCTACGCGCGAATCGCGCCCATTGCGCCACAACCACGAACCGCACGCCGACGTGCCACGCTCCCCCGGGTCACCCACGCGCCTCTCCGCCGATCGCACCGCCCGATTGACCTTAGACAGCCCCAAACCAGCCTCCAGCTGCCCAGCTCGCCACGTCGGCCTTCTCTCGCGCCACCACACGCCTCCAGCACCAACGCGACCTCGCTGCAGGGAACACAGCATCCCGGACGTCGGCTGCATGGCGAAAACAAGCAAGACAAGACAAGGCGCAGGAGCGGAAAAGCAAAATTCCCAAACCGGGACTCGAACCCGGGTCGCGTGGGTGAAAGCCACGTATCCTAACCGCCTAGACTATTTGGGAGTACCTTCTCTTAACCAACCCTACGCGCGAATCGCGCCCATTGCGCCACAACCACGAACCGCACGCCGACGTGCCACGCTCCCCCGGGTCACCCACGCGCCTCTCCGCCGATCGCACCGCCCGATTGACCTTAGACAGCCCCAAACCAGCCTCCAGCTGCCCAGCTCGCCACGTCGGCCTTCTCTCGCGCCACCACACGCCTCCAGCACCAACGCGACCTCGCTGCAGGGAACGCAGCATCCCGGACGTCGGCTGCATGGCGAAAACAAGCAAGACGAGACAAGGCGCAGGAGCGGAAAAGCAAAATTCCCAAACCGGGACTCGAACCCGGGTCGCGTGGGTGAAAGCCACGTATCCTAACCGCCTAGACTATTTGGGAGTACCTTCTCTTAACCAACCCTACGCGCGAATCGCGCCCATTGCGCCACAACCACGAACCGCACGCCGACGTGCACGCTCCCCCGGGTCACCCACGCGCCTCTCCGCCGATCGCACCGCCCGATTGACCTTATACAGCCCCAAACCAGCCTCCAGCTGGACTCAGCTGCCCAGCTCGCCACGTCGGCCTTCTCTCGCGCCACCACACGCCTCCAGCACCCGCTGCAGGGAACGCAGCATCCCGGACGTCGGCTGCATGGCCAAAACAAGCAAGACAAGACAAGGCGCAGGAGCGGAAAAGCAAAATTCCCAAACCGGGACTCGAACCCGGGTCGCGTGGGTGAAAGCCACGTATCCTAACCGCCTAGACTATTTGGGAGTACCTTCTCTTAACCAACCCTACGCGCGAATCGCGCCCATTGCGCCACAACCACGAACCGCACGCCGACGTGCACGCTCCCCCGGGTCACCCACGCGCCTCTCCGCCGATCGCACCGCCCGATTGACCTTATACAGCCCCAAACCAGCCTCCAGCTGGACTCAGCTGCCCAGCTCGCCACGTCGGCCTTCTCTCGCGCCACCACACGCCTCCAGCACCCGCTGCAGGGAACGCAGCATCCCGGACGTCGGCTGCATGGCCAAAACAAGCAAGACAAGACAAGGCGCAGGAGCGGAAAAGCAAAATTCCCAAACCGGGACTCGAACCCGGGTCGCGTGGGTGAAAGCCACGTATCCTAACCGCCTAGACTATTTGGGAGTACCTTCTCTTAACCAACCCTACGCGCGAATCGCGCCCATTGCGCCACAACCACGAACCGCACGCCGACGTGCCACGCTCCCCCGGGTCACCCACGCGCCTCTCCGCCGATCGCACCGCCCGATTGACCTTAGACAGCCCCAAACCAGCCTCCAGCTGGACTCAGCTGCCCAGCTCGCCACGTCGGCCTTCTCTCGCGCCACCACACGCCTCCAGCACCAACGCGACCTCGCTGCAGGGAACACAGCATCCCGGACGTCGGCTGCATGGCGAAAACAAGCAAGACAAGACAAGGCGCAGGAGCGGAAAAGCAAAATTCCCAAACCGGGACTCGAACCCGGGTCGCGTGGGTGAAAGCCACGTATCCTAACCGCCTAGACTATTTGGGAGTACCTTCTCTTAACCAACCCTACGCGCAAATCGCGCCCACTGCGCAACAACCACGAACCGCACGCCGACGTGCCACGCTCCCCCCGGTCACCCACGCGCCTCTCCGCCGATCGCACCGCCCGATTGACCTTAGACAGCCCCAAACCAGCCTCCAGCTGCCCAGCTCGCCACGTCGGCCTTCTCTCGCGCCACCACACGCCTCCAGCACCAACGCGACCTCGCTGCAGGGAACGCAGCATCCCGGACGTCGGCTGCATGGCGAAAACAAGCAAGACGAGACAAGGCGCAGGAGCGGAAAAGCAAAATTCCCAAACCGGGACTCGAACCCGGGTCGCGTGGGTGAAAGCCACGTATCCTAACCGCCTAGACTATTTGGGAGTACCTTCTCTTAACCAACCCTACGCGCGAATCGCGCCCATTGCGCCACAACCACGAACCGCACGCCGACGTGCCACGCTCCCCCGGGTCACCCACGCGCCTCTCCGCCGATCGCACCACCCGATTGACCTTAGACAGCCCCAAACCAGCCTCCAGCTGCCCAGCTCGCCACGTCGGCCTTCTCTCGCGCCACCACACGCCTCCAGCACCAACGCGACCTCGCTGCAGGGAACGCAGCATCCCGGACGTCGGCTGCATGGCGAAAACAAGCAAGACAAGACAAGGCGCAGGAGCGGAAAAGCAAAATTCACAAACCGGGACTCGATCCCGGGTCGCGTGGGTGAAAGCCACGTATCCTAACCGCCTAGACTATTTGGGAGTACCTTCTCTTAACCAACCCTACGCGCGAATCGCGCCCATTGCGCCACAACCACGAACCGCACGCCGACGTGCCACGCTCCCCCGGGTCACCCACGCGCCTCTCCGCCGATCGCACCACCCGATTGACCTTAGACAGCCCCAAACCAGCCTCCAGCTGCCCAGCTCGCCACGTCGGCCTTCTCTCGCGCCACCACACGCCTCCAGCACCAACGCGACCTCGCTGCAGGGAACGCAGCATCCCGGACGTCGGCTGCATGGCGAAAACAAGCAAGACAAGACAAGGCGCAGGAGCGGAAAAGCAAAATTCACAAACCGGGACTCGATCCCGGGTCGCGTGGGTGAAAGCCACGTATCCTAACCGCCTAGACTATTTGGGAGTACCTTCTCTTAACCAACCCTACGCGCAAATCGCGCCCATTGCGCCACAACCACGAACCGCACGCCGACGTGCACGCTCCCCCGGGTCACCCACGCGCCTCTCCGCCGATCGCACCGCCCGATTGACCTTATACAGCCCCAAACCAGCCTCCAGCTGGACTCAGCTGCCCAGCTCGCCACGTCGGCCTTCTCTCGCGCCACCACACGCCTCCAGCACCAACGCGACCTCGCTGCAGGGAACGCAGCATCCCGGACGTCGGCTGCATGGCCAAAACAAGCAAGACAAGACAAGGCGCAGGAGCGGAAAAGCAAAATTCCAAAACCGGGACTCGAACCCGGGTCGCGTGGGTGAAAGCCACGTATCCTAACCGCCTAGACTATTTGGGAGTACCTTCTCTTAACCAACCCTACGCGCGAATCGCGCCCATTGCGCCACAACCACGAACCGCACGCCGACGTGCCACGCTCCCCCGGGTCACCCACGCGCCTCTCCGCCGATCGCACCGCCCGATTGACCTTAGACAGCCCCAAACCAGCCTCCAGCTGGACTCAGCTGCCCAGCTCGCCACGTCGGCCTTCTCTCGCGCCACCACACGCCTCCAGCACCAACGCGACCTCGCTGCAGGGAACGCAGCATCCCGGACGTCGGCTGCATGGCCAAAACAAGCAAGACAAGACAAGGCGCAGGAGCGGAAAAGCAAAATTCCCAAACCGGGACTCGAACCCGGGTCGCGTGGGTGAAAGCCACGTATCCTAACCGCCTAGACTATTTGGGAGTACCTTCTCTTAACCAACCCTACGCGCGAATCGCGCCCATTGCGCCACAACCACGAACCGCACGCCGACGTGCCACGCTCCCCCGGGTCACCCACGCGCCTCTCCGCCGATCGCACCGCCCGATTGACCTTAGACAGCCCCAAACCAGCCTCCAGCTGGACTCAGCTGCCCAGCTCGCCACGTCGGCCTTCTCTCGCGCCACCACACGCCTCCAGCACCAACGCGACCTCGCTGCAGGGAACGCAGCATCCCGGACGTCGGCTGCATGGCCAAAACAAGCAAGACAAGACAAGGCGCAGGAGCGGAAAAGCAAAATTCCCAAACCGGGACTCGAACCCGGGTCGCGTGGGTGAAAGCCACGTATCCTAACCGCCTAGACTATTTGGGAGTACCTTCTCTTAACCAACCCTACGCGCGAATCGCGCCCATTGCGCCACAACCACGAACCGCACGCCGACGTGCCACGCTCCCCCGGGTCACCCACGCGCCTCTCCGCCGATCGCACCGCCCGATTGACCTTAGACAGCCCCAAACCAGCCTCCAGCTGGACTCAGCTGCCCAGCTCGCCACGTCGGCCTTCTCTCGCGCCACCACACGCCTCCAGCACCAACGCGACCTCGCTGCAGGGAACGCAGCATCCCGGACGTCGGCTGCATGGCCAAAACAAGCAAGACAAGACAAGGCGCAGGAGCGGAAAAGCAAAATTCCCAAACCGGGACTCGAACCCGGGTCGCGTGGGTGAAAGCCACGTATCCTAACCGCCTAGACTATTTGGGAGTACCTTCTCTTAACCAACCCTACGCGCGAATCGCGCCCATTGCGCCACAACCACGAACCGCACGCCGACGTGCCACGCTCCCCCGGGTCACCCACGCGCCTCTCCGCCGATCGCACCGCCCGATTGACCTTAGACAGCCCCAAACCAGCCTCCAGCTGGACTCAGCTGCCCAGCTCGCCACGTCGGCCTTCTCTCGCGCCACCACACGCCTCCAGCACCAACGCGACCTCGCTGCAGGGAACGCAGCATCCCGGACGTCGGCTGCATGGCGAAAACAAGCAAGACAAGACAAGACGCAGGAGCGGAAAAGCAAAATTCCCAAACCGGGACTCGAACCCGGGTCGCGTGGGTGAAAGCCACGTATCCTAACCGCCTAGACTATTTGGGAGTACCTTCTCTTAACCAACCCTACGCGCGAATCGCGCCCATTGCGCCACAACCACGAACCGCACGCCGACGTGCCACGCTCCCCCCGGTCACCCACGCGCCTCTCCGCCGATCGCACCGCCCGATTGACCTTAGACAGCCCCAAACCAGCCTCCAGCTGCCCAGCTCGCCACGTCGGCCTTCTCTCGCGCCACCACACGCCTCCAGCACCAACGCGACCTCGCTGCAGGGAACGCAGCATCCCGGACGTCGGCTGCATGGCCAAAACAAGCAAGACAAGACAAGGCGCAGGAGCGGAAAAGCAAAATTCCCAAACCGGGACTCGAACCCGGGTCGCGTGGGTGAAAGCCACGTATCCTAACCGCCTAGACTATTTGGGAGTACCTTCTCTTAACCAACCCTACGCGCGAATCGCGCCCATTGCGCCACAACCACGAACCGCACGCCGACGTGCCACGCTCCCCCGGGTCACCCACGCGCCTCTCCGCCGATCGCACCGCCCGATTGACCTTAGACAGCCCCAAACCAGCCTCCAGCTGGACTCAGCTGCCCAGCTCGCCACGTCGGCCTTCTCTCGCGCCACCACACGCCTCCAGCACCAACGCGACCTCGCTGCAGGGAACGCAGCATCCCGGACGTCGGCTGCATGGCCAAAACAAGCAAGACAAGACAAGGCGCAGGAGCGGAAAAGCAAAATTCCCAAACCGGGACTCGATCCCGGGTCGCGTGGGTGAAAGCCACGTATCCTAACCGCCTAGACTATTTGGGAGTACCTTCTCTTAACCAACCCTACCCGCAAATCGCGCCCATTGCGCCACAACCACGAACCGCACGCCGACGTGCCACGCTCCCCCCGGTCACCCACGCGCCTCCCCGCCGATCGCACCGCCCGATTGACCTTAGACAGCCCCAAACCAGCCTCCAGCTGGACTCAGCTGCCCAGCTCGCCACGTCGGCCTTCTCTCGCGCCACCACACGCCTCCAGCACCAACGCGACCTCGCTGCAGGGGACGCAGCATCCCGGACGTCGGCTGCATGGCCAAAACAAGCAAGACAAGACAAGGCGCAGGAGCGGAAAAGCAAAATTCCCAAACCGGGACTCGAACCCGGGTCGCGTGGGTGAAAGCCACGTATCCTAACCGCCTAGACTATTTGGGAGTACCTTCTCTTAACCAACCCTACGCGCAAATCGCGCCCACTGCGCCACAACCACGAACCGCACGCCGACGTGCCACGCTCCCCCGGGTCACCCACGCGCCTCTCCGCCGATCGCACCGCCCGATTGACCTTAGACAGCCCCAAACCAGCCTCCAGCTGGACTCAGCTGCCCAGCTCGCCACGTCGGCCTTCTCTCGCGCCACCACACGCCTCCAGCACCAACGCGACCTCGCTGCAGGGAACGCAGCATCCCGGACGTCGGCTGCATGGCCAAAACAAGCAAGACAAGACAAGACGCAGGAGCGGAAAAGCAAAATTCCCAAACCGGGACTCGAACCCGGGTCGCGTGGGTGAAAGCCACGTATCCTAACCGCCTAGACTATTTGGGAGTACCTTCTCTTAACCAACCCTACGCGCAAATCGCGCCCATTGCGCCACAACCACGAACCGCACGCCGACGTGCCACGCTCCCCCCGGTCACCCACGCGCCTCTCCGCCGATCGCACCGCCCGATTGACCTTAGACAGCCCCAAACCAGCCTCCAGCTGGACTCAGCTGCCCAGCTCGCCACGTCGGCCTTCTCTCGCGCCACCACACGCCTCCAGCACCAACGCGACCTCGCTGCAGGGAACGCAGCATCCCGGACGTCGGCTGCATGGCCAAAACAAGCAAGACAAGACAAGACGCAGGAGCGGAAAAGCAAAATTCCCAAACCGGGACTCGAACCCGGGTCGCGTGGGTGAAAGCCACGTATCCTAACCGCCTAGACTATTTGGGAGTACCTTCTCTTAACCAACCCTACCCGCAAATCGCGCCCATTGCGCCACAACCACGAACCGCACGCCGACGTGCCACGCTCCCCCCGGTCACCCACGCGCCTCTCCGCCGATCGCACCGCCCGATTGACCTTAGACAGCCCCAAACCAGCCTCCAGCTGGACTCAGCTGCCCAGCTCGCCACGTCGGCCTTCTCTCGCGCCACCACACGCCTCCAGCACCAACGCGACCTCGCTGCAGGGAACGCAGCATCCCGGACGTCGGCTGCATGGCCAAAACAAGCAAGACAAGACAAGGCGCAGGAGCGGAAAAGCAACATTCCCAAACCGGGACTCGAACCCGGGTCGCGTGGGTGAAAGCCACGTATCCTAACCGCCTAGACTATTTGGGAGTACCTTCTCTTAACCAACCCTACGCGCAAATCGCGCCCATTGCGCCACAACCACGAACCGCACGCCGACGTGCCACGCTCCCCCCGGTCACCCACGCGCCTCTCCGCCGATCGCACCGCCCGATTGACCTTAGACAGCCCCAAACCAGCCTCCAGCTGGACTCAGCTGCCCAGCTCGCCACGTCGGCCTTCTCTCGCGCCACCACACGCCTCCAGCACCAACGCGACCTCGCTGCAGGGAACGCAGCATCCCGGACGTCGGCTGCATGGCCAAAACAAGCAAGACAAGACAAGACGCAGGAGCGGAAAAGCAAAATTCCCAAACCGGGACTCGAACCCGGGTCGCGTGGGTGAAAGCCACGTATCCTAACCGCCTAGACTATTTGGGAGTACCTTCTCTTAACCAACCCTACCCGCAAATCGCGCCCATTGCGCCACAACCACGAACCGCACGCCGACGTGCCACGCTCCCCCCGGTCACCCACGCGCCTCTCCGCCGATCGCACCGCCCGATTGACCTTAGACAGCCCCAAACCAGCCTCCAGCTGGACTCAGCTGCCCAGCTCGCCACGTCGGCCTTCTCTCGCGCCACCACACGCCTCCAGCACCAACGCGACCTCGCTGCAGGGAACGCAGCATCCCGGACGTCGGCTGCATGGCCAAAACAAGCAAGACAAGACAAGGCGCAGGAGCGGAAAAGCAAAATTCCCAAACCGGGACTCGAACCCGGGTCGCGTGGGTGAAAGCCACGTATCCTAACCGCCTAAACTATTTGGGAGTACCTTCTCTTAACCAACCCTACCCGCAAATCGCGCCCATTGCGCCACAACCACGAACCGCACGCCGACGTGCCACGCTCCCCCCGGTCACCCACGCGCCTCTCCGCCGATCGCACCGCCCGATTGACCTTAGACAGCCCCAAACCAGCCTCCAGCTGGACTCAGCTGCCCAGCTCGCCACGTCGGCCTTCTCTCGCGCCACCACACGCCTCCAGCACCAACGCGACCTCGCTGCAGGGAACGCAGCATCCCGGACGTCGGCTGCATGGCCAAAACAAGCAAGACAAGACAAGGCGCAGGAGCGGAAAAGCAAAATTCCCAAACCGGGACTCGAACCCGGGTCGCGTGGGTGAAAGCCACGTATCCTAACCGCCTAAACTATTTGGGAGTACCTTCTCTTAACCAACCCTACGCGTGAATCGCGCCCATTGCGCCACAACCACGAACCGCACGCCGACGTGCCACGCTCCCCCCGGTCACCCACGCGCCTCTCCGCCGATCGCACCGCCCGATTGACCTTATACAGCCCCAAACCAGCCTCCAGCTGGACTCAGCTGCCCAGCTCGCCACGTCGGCCTTCTCTCGCGCCACCACACGCCTCCAGCACCAACGCGACCTCGCTGCAGGGAACGCAGCATCCCGGACGTCGGCTGCATGGCCAAAACAAGCAAGACAAGACAAGGCGCAGGAGCGGAAAAGCAAAATTCCCAAACCGGGACTCGAACCCGGGTCGCGTGGGTGAAAGCCACGTATCCTAACCGCCTAGACTATTTGGGAGTACCTTCTCTTAACCAACCCTACGCGCAAATCGCGCCCATTGCGCCACAACCACGAACCGCACGCCGACGTGCCACGCTCCCCCCGGTCACCCACGCGCCTCTCCGCCGATCGCACCGCCCGATTGACCTTATACAGCCCCAAACCAGCCTCCAGCTGGACTCAGCTGCCCAGCTCGCCACGTCGGCCTTCTCTCGCGCCACCACACGCCTCCAGCACCAACGCGACCTCGCTGCAGGGAACGCAGCATCCCGGACGTCGGCTGCATGGCCAAAACAAGCAAGACAAGACAAGACGCAGGAGCGGAAAAGCAACATTCCCAAACCGGGACTCGAACCCGGGTCGCGTGGGTGAAAGCCACGTATCCTAACCGCCTAGACTATTTGGGAGTACCTTCTCTTAACCAACCCTACGCGCAAATCGCGCCCACTGCGCAACAACCACGAACCGCACGCCGACGTGCTACGCTCCCCCCGGTCACCCACGCGCCTCTCCGCCGATCGCACCGCCCGATTGACCTTATACAGCCCCAAACCAGCCCCCAGCTGGGCTCAGCTGCCCAGCTCGCCACGTCGGCCTTCTCTCGCGCCACCACACGCCTCCAGCACCAACGCGACCTCGCTGCAGGGAACGCAGCATCCCGGACGTCGGCTGCATGGCCAAAACAAGCAAGACAAGACAAGACGCAGGAGCGGAAAAGCAACATTCCCAAACCGGGACTCGAACCCGGGTCGCGTGGGTGAAAGCCACGTATCCTAACCGCCTAGACTATTTGGGAGTACCTTCTCTTAACCAACCCTACGCGCAAATCGCGCCCACTGCGCAACAACCACGAACCGCACGCCGACGTGCCACGCTCCCCCCGGTCACCCACGCGCCTCTCCGCCGATCGCACCGCCCGATTGACCTTAGACAGCCCCAAACCAGCCTCCAGCTGGACTCAGCTGCCCAGCTCGCCACGTCGGCCTTCTCTCGCGCCACCACACGCCTCCAGCACCAACGCGACCTCGCTGCAGGGAACGCAGCATCCCGGACGTCGGCTGCATGGCCAAAACAAGCAAGACAAGACAAGGCGCAGGAGCGGAAAAGCAAAATTCCCAAACCGGGACTCGAACCCGGGTCGCGTGGGTGAAAGCCACGTATCCTAACCGCCTAGACTATTCGGGAGTGCCTTCTCTTAACCGACCCTACGCGCAAATCGCGCCCATTGCGCCACAACCACGAACCGCACGCCGACGTGCCACGCTCCCCCCGGTCACCCACGCGCCTCCCCGCCGATCGCACCGCCCGATTGACCTTAGACAGCCCCAAACCAGCCTCCAGCTGGACTCAGCTGCCCAGCTCGCCATGTCGGCCTTCTCTCGCGCCACCACACGCCTCCAGCACCAACGCGACCTCGCTGCAGGGAACGCAGCATCCCGGACGTCGGCTGCATGGCCAAAACAAGCAAGACAAGACAAGGCGCAGGAGCGGAAAAGCAAAATTCCCAAACCGGGACTCGAACCCGGGTCGCGTGGGTGAAAGCCACGTATCCTAACCGCCTAGACTATTTGGGAGTACCTTCTCTTAACCAACCCTACGCGCAAATCGCGCCCACTGCGCCACAACCACGAACCGCACGCCGACGTGCCACGCTCCCCCCGGTCACCCACGCGCCTCTCCGCCGATCGCACCGCCCGATTGACCTTAGACAGCCCCAAACCAGCCTCCAGCTGGACTCAGCTGCCCAGCTCGCCACGTCGGCCTTCTCTCGCGCCACCACACGCCTCCAGCACCAACGCGACCTCGCTGCAGGGAATGCAGCATCCCGGACGTCGGCTGCATGGCCAAAACAAGCAAGACAAGACAAGACGCAGGAGCGGAAAAGCAACATTCCCAAACCGGGACTCGAACCCGGGTCGCGTGGGTGAAAGCCACGTATCCTAACCGCCTAGACTATTTGGGAGTACCTTCTCTTAACCAACCCTACGCGCAAATCGCGCCCACTGCGCAACAACCACGAACCGCACGCCGACGTGCCACGCCCCCCCCGGTCACCCACGCGCCTCTCCGCCGATCGCACCGCCCGATTGACCTTAGACAGCCCCAAACCAGCCTCCAGCTGGACTCAGCTGCCCAGCTCGCCACGTCGGCCTTCTCTCGCGCCACCACACGCCTCCAGCACCAACGCGACCTCGCTGCAGGGAACGCAGCATCCCGGACGTCGGCTGCATGGCCAAAACAAGCAAGACAAGACAAGGCGCAGGAGCGGAAAAGCAAAATTCCCAAACCGGGACTCGAACCCGGGTCGCGTGGGTGAAAGCCACGTATCCTAACCGCCTAGACTATTTGGGAGTACCTTCTCTTAACCAACCCATCGCGCAAATCGCGCCCACTGCGCCACAACCACGAACCGCACGCCGACGTGTCACGCTCCCCCGGGTCACCCACGCGCCTCCCCGCCGATCGCACCGCCCGATTGACCTTAGACAGCCCCAAACCAGCCTCCAGCTGGACTCAGCTGCCCAGCTCGCCACGTCGGCCTTCTCTCGCGCCACCACACGCCTCCAGCACCAACGCGACCTCGCTGCAGGGAACGCAGCATCCCGGACGTCGGCTGCATGGCCAAAACAAGCAAGACAAGACAAGGCGCAGGAGCGGAAAAGCAAAATTCCCAAACCGGGACTCGAACCCGGGTCGCGTGGGTGAAAGCCACGTATCCTAACCGCCTAGACTATTTGGGAGTACCTTCTCTTAACCAACCCTACGCGCAAATCGCGCCCATTGCGCCACAACCACGAACCGCACGCCGACGTGCCACGCTCCCCCCGGTCACCCACGCGCCTCTCCGCCGATCGCACCGCCCGATTGACCTTAGACAGCCCCAAACCAGCCTCCAGCTGGACTCAGCTGCCCAGCTCGCCACGTCGGCCTTCTCTCGCGCCACCACACGCCTCCAGCACCAACGCGACCTCGCTGCAGGGAACGCAGCATCCCGGACGTCGGCTGCATGGCCAAAACAAGCAAGACAAGACAAGGCGCAGGAGCGGAAAAGCAACATTCCCAAACCGGGACTCGAACCCGGGTCGCGTGGGTGAAAGCCACGTATCCTAACCGCCTAGACTATTTGGGAGTACCTTCTCTTAACCAACCCTACCCGCGAATCGCGCCCATTGCGCCACAACCACGAACCGCACGCCGACGTGCCACGCTCCCCCCGGTCACCCACGCGCCTCCCCGCCGATCGCACCGCCCGATTGACCTTATACAGCCCCAAACCAGCCTCCAGCTGGACTCAGCTGCCCAGCTCGCCACGTCGGCCTTCTCTCGCGCCACCACACGCCTCCAGCACCAACGCGACCTCGCTGCAGGGAACGCAGCATCCCGGACGTCGGCTGCATGGCCAAAACAAGCAAGACAAGACAAGGCGCAGGAGCGGAAAAGCAAAATTCCCAAACCGGGACTCGAACCCGGGTCGCGTGGGTGAAAGCCACGTATCCTAACCGCCTAGACTATTTGGGAGTACCTTCTCTTAACCAACCCTACGCGCAAATCGCGCCCATTGCGCCACAACCACGAACCGCACGCCGACGTGCCACGCTCCCCCCGGTCACCCACGCGCCTCTCCGCCGATCGCACCGCCCGATTGACCTTAGACAGCCCCAAACCAGCCTCCAGCTGGACTCAGCTGCCCAGCTCGCCACGTCGGCCTTCTCTCGCGCCACCACACGCCTCCAGCACCAACGCGACCTCGCTGCAGGGAACGCAGCATCCCGGACGTCGGCTGCATGGCCAAAACAAGCAAGACAAGACAAGGCGCAGGAGCGGAAAAGCAACATTCCCAAACCGGGACTCGAACCCGGGTCGCGTGGGTGAAAGCCACGTATCCTAACCGCCTAGACTATTTGGGAGTACCTTCTCTTAACCAACCCTACCCGCGAATCGCGCCCATTGCGCCACAACCACGAACCGCACGCCGACGTGCCACGCTCCCCCCGGTCACCCACGCGCCTCCCCGCCGATCGCACCGCCCGATTGACCTTAGACAGCCCCAAACCAGCCTCCAGCTGGACTCAGCTGCCCAGCTCGCCATGTCGGCCTTCTCTCGCGCCACCACACGCCTCCAGCACCAACGCGACCTCGCTGCAGGGAACGCAGCATCCCGGACGTCGGCTGCATGGCCAAAACAAGCAAGACAAGACAAGGCGCAGGAGCGGAAAAGCAAAATTCCCAAACCGGGACTCGAACCCGGGTCGCGTGGGTGAAAGCCACGTATCCTAACCGCCTAGACTATTTGGGAGTGCCTTCTCTTAACCGACCCTACGCGCGAATCGCGCCCATTGCGCCACAACCACGAACCGCACGCCGACGTGCCACGCTCCCCCCGGTCACCCACGCGCCTCCCCGCCGATTGCACCGCCCGATTGACCTTAGACAGCCCCAAACCAGCCTCCAGCTGGACTCAGCTGCCCAGCTCGCCATGTCGGCCTTCTCTCGCGCCACCACACGCCTCCAGCACCAACGCGACCTCGCTGCAGGGAACGCAGCATCCCGGACGTCGGCTGCATGGCCAAAACAAGCAAGACAAGACAAGGCGCAGGAGCGGAAAAGCAAAATTCCCAAACCGGGACTCGAACCCGGGTCGCGTGGGTGAAAGCCACGTATCCTAACCGCCTAGACTATTTGGGAGTACCTTCTCTTAACCAACCCTACGCGCAAATCGCGCCCATTGCGCCACAACCACGAACCGCACGCCGACGTGCCACGCTCCCCCCGGTCACCCACGCGCCTCTCCGCCGATCGCACCGCCCGATTGACCTTAGACAGCCCCAAACCAGCCTCCAGCTGGACTCAGCTGCCCAGCTCGCCACGTCGGCCTTCTCTCGCGCCACCACACGCCTCCAGCACCAACGCGACCTCGCTGCAGGGAACGCAGCATCCCGGACGTCGGCTGCATGGCCAAAACAAGCAAGACAAGACAAGGCGCAGGAGCGGAAAAGCAAAATTCCCAAACCGGGACTCGAACCCGGGTCGCGTGGGTGAAAGCCACGTATCCTAACCGCCTAGACTATTTGGGAGTGCCTTCTCTTAACCGACCCTACGCGTGAATCGCGCCCATTGCGCCACAACCACGAACCGCACGCCGACGTGCCACGCTCCCCCCGGTCACCCACGCGCCTCCCCGCCGATTGCACCGCCCGATTGACCTTAGACAGCCCCAAACCAGCCTCCAGCTGGACTCAGCTGCCCAGCTCGCCATGTCGGCCTTCTCTCGCGCCACCACACGCCTCCAGCACCAACGCGACCTCGCTGCAGGGAACGCAGCATCCCGGACGTCGGCTGCATGGCCAAAACAAGCAAGACAAGACAAGGCGCAGGAGCGGAAAAGCAAAATTCCCAAACCGGGACTCGAACCCGGGTCGCGTGGGTGAAAGCCACGTATCCTAACCGCCTAGACTATTTGGGAGTACCTTCTCTTAACCAACCCTACGCGCAAATCGCGCCCATTGCGCCACAACCACGAACCGCACGCCGACGTGCCACGCTCCCCCCGGTCACCCACGCGCCTCTCCGCCGATCGCACCGCCCGATTGACCTTAGACAGCCCCAAACCAGCCTCCAGCTGGACTCAGCTGCCCAGCTCGCCACGTCGGCCTTCTCTCGCGCCACCACACGCCTCCAGCACCAACGCGACCTCGCTGCAGGGAACGCAGCATCCCGGACGTCGGCTGCATGGCCAAAACAAGCAAGACAAGACAAGGCGCAGGAGCGGAAAAGCAAAATTCCCAAACCGGGACTCGAACCCGGGTCGCGTGGGTGAAAGCCACGTATCCTAACCGCCTAGACTATTTGGGAGTACCTTCTCTTAACCAACCCTACGCGCAAATCGCGCCCATTGCGCCACAACCACGAACCGCACGCCGACGTGCCACGGTCCCCCCGGTCACCCACGCACCTCTCCGCCGATCGCACCGCCCGATTGACCTTAGACAGCCCCAAACCAGCCTCCAGCTGGACTCAGCTGCCCAGCTCGCCACGTCGGCCTTCTCTCGTGCCACCACACGCCTCCAGCACCAACGCGACCTCGCTGCAGGGAACGCAGCATCCCGGACGTCGGCTGCATGGCGAAAACAAGCAAGACAAGACAAGACGCAGGAGCGGAAAAGCAAAATTCCCAAACCGGGACTCGAACCCGGGTCGCGTGGGTGAAAGCCACGTATCCTAACCGCCTAGACTATTTGGGAGTACCTTCTCTTAACCAACCCTACGCGCAAATCGCGCCCATTGCGCCACAACCACGAACCGCACGCCGACGTGCCACGCTCCCCCCGGTCACCCACGCGCCTCTCCGCCGATCGCACCGCCCGATTGACCTTAGACAGCCCCAAACCAGCCTCCAGCTGGACTCAGCTGCCCAGCTCGCCACGTCGGCCTTCTCTCGCGCCACCACACGCCTCCAGCACCAACGCGACCTCGCTGCAGGGAACGCAGCATCCCGGACGTCGGCTGCATGGCCAAAACAAGCAAGACAAGACAAGGCGCAGGAGCGGAAAAGCAAAATTCCCAAACCGGGACTCGAACCCGGGTCGCGTGGGTGAAAGCCACGTATCCTAACCGCCTAGACTATTTGGGAGTACCTTCTCTTAACCAACCCTACGCGCAAATCGCGCCCATTGCGCCACAACCACGAACCGCACGCCGACGTGCCACGGTCCCCCCGGTCACCCACGCACCTCTCCGCCGATCGCACCGCCCGATTGACCTTAGACAGCCCCAAACCAGCCTCCAGCTGGACTCAGCTGCCCAGCTCGCCACGTCGGCCTTCTCTCGTGCCACCACACGCCTCCAGCACCAACGCGACCTCGCTGCAGGGAACGCAGCATCCCGGACGTCGGCTGCATGGCCAAAACAAGCAAGACAAGACAAGGCGCAGGAGCGGAAAAGCAAAATTCCCAAACCGGGACTCGAACCCGGGTCGCGTGGGTGAAAGCCACGTATCCTAACCGCCTAGACTATTTGGGAGTACCTTCTCTTAACCAACCCTACGCGCAAATCGCGCCCATTGCGCCACAACCACGAACCGCACGCCGACGTGCCACGGTCCCCCCGGTCACCCACGCACCTCTCCGCCGATCGCACCGCCCGATTGACCTTAGACAGCCCCAAACCAGCCTCCAGCTGGACTCAGCTGCCCAGCTCGCCACGTCGGCCTTCTCTCGTGCCACCACACGCCTCCAGCACCAACGCGACCTCGCTGCAGGGAACGCAGCATCCCGGACGTCGGCTGCATGGCCAAAACAAGCAAGACAAGACAAGGCGAAGGAGCGGAAAAGCAAAATTCCCAAACCGGGACTCGAACCCGGGTCGCGTGGGTGAAAGCCACGTATCCTAACCGCCTAGACTATTTGGGAGTACCTTCTCTTAACCAACCCTACGCGCAAATCGCGCCCATTGCGCCACAACCACGAACCGCACGCCGACGTGCCACGCTCCCCCCGGTCACCCACGCGCCTCTCCGCCGATCGCACCGCCCGATTGACCTTAGACAGCCCCAAACCAGCCTCCAGCTGGACTCAGCTGCCCAGCTCGCCATGTCGGCCTTCTCTCGTGCCACCACACGCCTCCAGCACCAACGCGACCTCGCTGCAGGGAACGCAGCATCCCGGACGTCGGCTGCATGGCCAAAACAAGCAAGACAAGACAAGGCGCAGGAGCGGAAAAGCAAAATTCCCAAACCGGGACTCGAACCCGGGTCGCGTGGGTGAAAGCCACGTATCCTAACCGCCTAGACTATTTGGGAGTACCTTCTCTTAACCAACCCTACGCGCAAATCGCGCCCATTGCGCCACAACCACGAACCGCACGCCGACGTGCCACGGTCCCCCCGGTCACCCACGCGCCTCTCCGCCGATCGCACCGCCCGATTGACCTTAGACAGCCCCAAACCAGCCTCCAGCTGGACTCAGCTGCCCAGCTCGCCACGTCGGCCTTATCTCGCGCCACCACACGCCTCCAGCACCAACGCGACCTCGCTGCAGGGAACGCAGCATCCCGGACGTCGGCTGCATGGCCAAAACAAGCAAGACAAGACAAGGCGCAGGAGCGGAAAAGCAAAATTCACAAACCGGGACTCGAACCCGGGTCGCGTGGGTGAAAGCCACGTATCCTAACCGCCTAGACTATTTGGGAGTACCTTCTCTTAACCAACCCTACGCGCAAATCGCGCCCACTGCGCAACAACCACGAACCGCACGCCGACGTGCCACGCTCCCCCCGGTCACCCACGCGCCTCTCCGCCGATCGCACCGCCCGATTGACCTTATACAGCCCCAAACCAGCCTCCAGCTGGACTCAGCTGCCCAGCTCGCCACGTCGGCCTTCTCTCGCGCCACCACACGCCTCCAGCACCAACGCGACCTCGCTGCAGGGAACGCAGCATCCCGGACGTCGGCTGCATGGCCAAAACAAGCAAGACAAGACAAGGCGCAGGAGCGGAAAAGCAAAATTCACAAACCGGGACTCGAACCCGGGTCGCGTGGGTGAAAGCCACGTATCCTAACCGCCTAGACTATTTGGGAGTACCTTCTCTTAACCAACCCTACGCGCAAATCGCGCCCACTGCGCAACAACCACGAACCGCACGCCGACGTGCCACGCTCCCCCCGGTCACCCACGCGCCTCCCCGCCGATCGCACCGCCCGATTGACCTTATACAGCCCCAAACCAGCCTCCAGCTGGACTCAGCTGCCCAGCTCGCCACGTCGGCCTTCTCTCGCGCCACCACACGCCTCCAGCACCAACGCGACCTCGCTGCAGGGAACGCAGCATCCCGGACGTCGGCTGCATGGCCAAAACAAGCAAGACAAGACAAGACGCAGGAGCGGAAAAGCAAAATTCCCAAACCGGGACTCGAACCCGGGTCGCGTGGGTGAAAGCCACGTATCCTAACCGCCTAGACTATTTGGGAGTACCTTCTCTTAACCAACCCTACGCGCGAATCGCGCCCACTGCGCAACAACCACGAACCGCACGCCGACGTGCCACGCTCCCCCCGGTCACCCACGCGCCTCTCCGCCGATCGCACCGCCCGATTGACCTTAGACAGCCCCAAACCAGCCTCCAGCTGGACTCAGCTGCCCAGCTCGCCACGTCGGCCTTCTCTCGCGCCACCACACGCCTCCAGCACCAACGCGACCTCGCTGCAGGGAACGCAGCATCCCGGACGTCGGCTGCATGGCCAAAACAAGCAAGACAAGACAAGGCGCAGGAGCGGAAAAGCAAAATTCCCAAACCGGGACTCGAACCCGGGTCGCGTGGGTGAAAGCCACGTATCCTAACCGCCTAGACTATTTGGGAGTACCTTCTCTTAACCAACCCTACGCGCAAATCGCGCCCACTGCGCCACAACCACGAACCGCACGCCGACGTGTCACGCTCCCCCGGGTCACCCACGCGCCTCCCCGCCGATCGCACCGCCCGATTGACCTTAGACAGCCCCAAACCAGCCTCCAGCTGGACTCAGCTGCCCAGCTCGCCACGTCGGCCTTCTCTCGCGCCACCACACGCCTCCAGCACCAACGCGACCTCGCTGCAGGGAACGCAGCATCCCGGACGTCGGCTGCATGGCCAAAACAAGCAAGACAAGACAAGGCGCAGGAGCGGAAAAGCAAAATTCCCAAACCGGGACTCGAACCCGGGTCGCGTGGGTGAAAGCCACGTATCCTAACCGCCTAGACTATTTGGGAGTACCTTCTCTTAACCAACCCTACGCGCAAATCGCGCCCACTGCGCCACAACCACGAACCGCACGCCGACGTGTCACGCTCCCCCGGGTCACCCACGCGCCTCCCCGCCGATCGCACCGCCCGATTGACCTTAGACAGCCCCAAACCAGCCTCCAGCTGGACTCAGCTGCCCAGCTCGCCACGTCGGCCTTCTCTCGCGCCACCACACGCCTCCAGCACCAACGCGACCTCGCTGCAGGGAACGCAGCATCCCGGACGTCGGCTGCATGGCCAAAACAAGCAAGACAAGACAAGGCGCAGGAGCGGAAAAGCAAAATTCCCAAACCGGGACTCGAACCCGGGTCGCGTGGGTGAAAGCCACGTATCCTAACCGCCTAGACTATTTGGGAGTACCTTCTCTTAACCAACCCTACCCGCGAATCGCGCCCATTGCGCCACAACCACGAACCGCACGCCGACGTGCCACGCTCCCCCCGGTCACCCACGCGCCTCTCCGCCGATCGCACCGCCCGATTGACCTTATACAGCCCCAAACCAGCCTCCAGCTGGACTCAGCTGCCCAGCTCGCCACGTCGGCCTTCTCTCGCGCCACCACACGCCTCCAGCACCAACGCGACCTCGCTGCAGGGAACGCAGCATCCCGGACGTCGGCTGCATGGCCAAAACAAGCAAGACAAGACAAGGCGCAGGAGCGGAAAAGCAAAATTCCCAAACCGGGACTCGAACCCGGGTCGCGTGGGTGAAAGCCACGTATCCTAACCGCCTAGACTATTTGGGAGTGCCTTCTCTTAACCGACCCTACGCGCGAATCGCGCCCATTGCGCCACAACCACGAACCGCACGCCGACGTGCCACGCTCCCCCCGGTCACCCACGCGCCTCCCCGCCGATCGCACCGCCCGATTGACCTTATACAGCCCCAAACCAGCCTCCAGCTGGACTCAGCTGCCCAGCTCGCCATGTCGGCCTTCTCTCGCGCCACCACACGCCTCCAGCACCAACGCGACCTCGCTGCAGGGAACGCAGCATCCCGGACGTCGGCTGCATGGCCAAAACAAGCAAGACAAGACAAGGCGCAGGAGCGGAAAAGCAAAATTCCCAAACCGGGACTCGAACCCGGGTCGCGTGGGTGAAAGCCACGTATCCTAACCGCCTAGACTATTTGGGAGTACCTTCTCTTAACCAACCCTACGCGCAAATCGCGCCCATTGCGCCACAACCACGAACCGCACGCCGACGTGCCACGGTCCCCCCGGTCACCCACGCGCCTCTCCGCCGATCGCACCGCCCGATTGACCTTAGACAGCCCCAAACCAGCCTCCAGCTGGACTCAGCTGCCCAGCTCGCCACGTCGGCCTTATCTCGCGCCACCACACGCCTCCAGCACCAACGCGACCTCGCTGCAGGGAACGCAGCATCCCGGACGTCGGCTGCATGGCCAAAACAAGCAAGACAAGACAAGGCGCAGGAGCGGAAAAGCAAAATTCACAAACCGGGACTCGAACCCGGGTCGCGTGGGTGAAAGCCACGTATCCTAACCGCCTAGACTATTTGGGAGTACCTTCTCTTAACCAACCCTACGCGCAAATCGCGCCCATTGCGCCACAACCACGAACCGCACGCCGACGTGTCACGCTCCCCCCGGTCACCCACGCGCCTCTCCGCCGATCGCACCGCCCGATTGACCTTATACAGCCCCAAACCAGCCTCCAGCTGGACTCAGCTGCCCAGCTCGCCACGTCGGCCTTCTCTCGTGCCACCACACGCCTCCAGCACCAACGCGACCTCGCTGCAGGGAACGCAGCATCCCGGACGTCGGCTGCATGGCCAAAACAAGCAAGACAAGACAAGACGCAGGAGCGGAAAAGCAAAATTCCCAAACCGGGACTCGAACCCGGGTCGCGTGGGTGAAAGCCACGTATCCTAACCGCCTAGACTATTTGGGAGTACCTTCTCTTAACCAACCCTACGCGCAAATCGCGCCCACTGCGCAACAACCACGAACCGCACGCCGACGTGCCACGCTCCCCCCGGTCACCCACGCGCCTCTCCGCCGATCGCACCGCCCGATTGACCTTATACAGCCCCAAACCAGCCTCCAGCTGGACTCAGCTGCCCAGCTCGCCACGTCGGCCTTCTCTCGCGCCACCACACGCCTCCAGCACCAACGCGACCTCGCTGCAGGGAACGCAGCATCCCGGACGTCGGCTGCATGGCCAAAACAAGCAAGACAAGACAAGACGCAGGAGCGGAAAAGCAACATTCCCAAACCGGGACTCGAACCCGGGTCGCGTGGGTGAAAGCCACGTATCCTAACCGCCTAGACTATTTGGGAGTACCTTCTCTTAACCAACCCTACGCGCAAATCGCGCCCACTGCGCAACAACCAGCACGCCGACGTGCCACGCTCCCCCCGGTCACCCACGCGCCTCTCCGCCGATCGCACCGCCCGATTGACCTTAGACAGCCCCAAACCAGCCTCCAGCTGGACTCAGCTGCCCAGCTCGCCACGTCGGCCTTCTCTCGCGCCACCACACGCCTCCAGCACCAACGCGACCTCGCTGCAGGGAACGCAGCATCCCGGACGTCGGCTGCATGGCCAAAACAAGCAAGACAAGACAAGGCGCAGGAGCGGAAAAGCAAAATTCCCAAACCGGGACTCGAACCCGGGTCGCGTGGGTGAAAGCCACGTATCCTAACCGCCTAGACTCTTCTCTTAACCAACCCTACGCGCAAATCGCGCCCACTGCGCCACAACCACGAACCGCACGCCGACGTGTCACGCTCCCCCGGGTCACCCACGCGCCTCCCCGCCGATCGCACCGCCCGATTGACCTTAGACAGCCCCAAACCAGCCTCCAGCTGGACTCAGCTGCCCAGCTCGCCACGTCGGCCTTCTCTCGCGCCACCACACGCCTCCAGCACCAACGCGACCTCGCTGCAGGGAACGCAGCATCCCGGACGTCGGCTGCATGGCCAAAACAAGCAAGACAAGACAAGGCGCAGGAGCGGAAAAGCAAAATTCCCAAACCGGGACTCGAACCCGGGTCGCGTGGGTGAAAGCCACGTATCCTAACCGCCTAGACTATTTGGGAGTACCTTCTCTTAACCAACCCTACGCGCAAATCGCGCCCACTGCGCCACAACCACGAACCGCACGCCGACGTGTCACGCTCCCCCGGGTCACCCACGCGCCTCTCCGCCGATCGCACCGCCCGATTGACCTTAGACAGCCCCAAACCAGCCTCCAGCTGGACTCAGCTGCCCAGCTCGCCACGTCGGCCTTCTCTCGCGCCACCACACGCCTCCAGCACCAACGCGACCTCGCTGCAGGGAACGCAGCATCCCGGACGTCGGCTGCATGGCCAAAACAAGCAAGACAAGACAAGGCGCAGGAGCGGAAAAGCAAAATTCCCAAACCGGGACTCGAACCCGGGTCGCGTGGGTGAAAGCCACGTATCCTAACCGCCTAGACTATTTGGGAGTACCTTCTCTTAACCAACCCTACCCGCGAATCGCGCCCATTGCGCCACAACCACGAACCGCACGCCGACGTGCCACGCTCCCCCCGGTCACCCACGCGCCTCTCCGCCGATCGCACCGCCCGATTGACCTTATACAGCCCCAAACCAGCCTCTAGCTGGACTCAGCTGCCCAGCTCGCCACGTCGGCCTTCTCTCGCGCCACCACACGCCTCCAGCACCAACGCGACCTCGCTGCAGGGAACGCAGCATCCCGGACGTCGGCTGCATGGCCAAAACAAGCAAGACAAGACAAGGCGCAGGAGCGGAAAAGCAAAATTCCCAAACCGGGACTCGAACCCGGGTCGCGTGGGTGAAAGCCACGTATCCTAACCGCCTAGACTATTTGGGAGTACCTTCTCTTAACCAACCCTACGCGCAAATCGCGCCCTCTGTGCCACAACCACGAACCGCACGCCGACGTGCCACGCTCCCCCGGGTCACCCACGCGCCTCCCCGCCGATCGCACCGCCCGATTGACCTTAGACAGCCCCAAACCAGCCTCCAGCTGGACTCAGCTGCCCAGCTCGCCACGTCGGCCTTCTCTCGCGCCACCACACGCCTCCAGCACCAACGCGACCTCGCTGCAGGGAACGCAGCATCCCGGACGTCGGCTGCATGGCCAAAACAAGCAAGACAAGACAAGGCGCAGGAGCGGAAAAGCAAAATTCCCAAACCGGGACTCGAACCCGGGTCGCGTGGGTGAAAGCCACGTATCCTAACCGCCTAGACTATTTGGGAGTACCTTCTCTTAACCAACCCTACCCGCGAATCGCGCCCATTGCGCCACAACCACGAACCGCACGCCGACGTGCCACGCTCCCCCCGGTCACCCACGCGCCTCCCCGCCGATCGCACCGCCCGATTGACCTTAGACAGCCCCAAACCAGCCTCCAGCTGGACTCAGCTGCCCAGCTCGCCACGTCGGCCTTCTCTCGCGCCACCACACGCCTCCAGCACCAACGCGACCTCGCTGCAGGGAATGCAGCATCCCGGACGTCGGCTGCATGGCCAAAACAAGCAAGACAAGACAAGGCGCAGGAGCGGAAAAGCAAAATTCCCAAACCGGGACTCGAACCCGGGTCGCGTGGGTGAAAGCCACGTATCCTAACCGCCTAGACTATTTGGGAGTACCTTCTCTTAACCAACCCTACGCGCGAATCGCTCCCATTGCGCCACAACCACGAACCGCACGCCGACGTGCCACGCTCCCCCCGGTCACCCACGCGCCTCTCCGCCGATCGCACCGCCCGATTGACCTTATACAGCCCCAAACCAGCCTCCAGCTGGACTCAGCTGCCCAGCTCGCCACGTCGGCCTTCTCTCGCGCCACCACACGCCTCCAGCACCAACGCGACCTCGCTGCAGGGAATGCAGCATCCCGGACGTCGGCTGCATGGCCAAAACAAGCAAGACAAGACAAGGCGCAGGAGCGGAAAAGCAAAATTCCCAAACCGGGACTCGAACCCGGGTCGCGTGGGTGAAAGCCACGTATCCTAACCGCCTAGACTATTTGGGAGTACCTTCTCTTAACCAACCCTACGCGCAAATCGCGCCCACTGCGCAACAACCACGAACCGCACGCCGACGTGCCACGCTCCCCCCGGTCACCCACGCGCCTCTCCGCCGATCGCACCGCCCGATTGACCTTATACAGCCCCAAACCAGCCTCCAGCTGGACTCAGCTGCCCAGCTCGCCACGTCGGCCTTCTCTCGCGCCACCACACGCCTCCAGCACCAACGCGACCTCGCTGCAGGGAACGCAGCATCCCGGACGTCGGCTGCATGGCCAAAACAAGCAAGACAAGACAAGACGCAGGAGCGGAAAAGCAACATTCCCAAACCGGGACTCGAACCCGGGTCGCGTGGGTGAAAGCCACGTATCCTAACCGCCTAGACTATTTGGGAGTACCTTCTCTTAACCAACCCTACGCGCAAATCGCGCCCACTGCGCCACAACCACGAACCGCACGCCGACGTGCCACGCTCCCCCGGGTCACCCACGCGCCTCTCCGCCGATCGCACCGCCCGATTGACCTTAGAGCGTGTTCGCTACGCACCTGGAGGTGGAGATGGATTTGGCAATGCAGAAATATAAGGACATGATTGGTCAAAAGGAGGCAGGTGACAACAACACGACTGGAGACAAAAGGCCGGTTTTGTCTCTAGCTTCTGGAGGTGGAGAGGGGTGGAGACACCTGGAGATAGTCGACAAAGAGCAATACATTCATCATGGGGGACGAGGAGATCATTGCCGTAGTTGCTTGCGCCGCGGTAGCGCAGACGATGGCACTGTATGCCGCGAGTAGTGACACAGTATCGCCCGCCAGCAAGAACAGTGTAGGCACAGGAACATATGTAGCTGACGATGCTGGCGAGCCTTGCGCGAGAGGAATAAATGTGAGCACAGCATCGACCACAAAGCAAGCTGTCATCACCGAGCGGTTGCGTCACTTATCCGACGAGTGAGGGCGGTGGCACGTCGTCGTCGTGAGTAAGAGTCATGCCCGTATGAGAGGCTTGAATAGCGGGAGCTGCCGGCCGCGCGGCCGCGCGTGGTGGTGGGGGGAGGGGGGAGGGCATCCTCTCGAAATCTGGGCGTCGGAGAGTTGGTAAAACCCCTTCACGTCATTGGCTTAAAAGTTGGCTGGAGATGGATACATTGCGAACGAACTGGAGATGGATATTGGCCCCCATCTCTATCTCCAGCACAACGCGAACACGCTCTTAGACAGCCCCAAACCAGCCTCCAGCTGGACTCAGCTGCCCAGCTCGCCACGTCGGCCTTCTCTCGCGCCACCACACGCCTCCAGCACCAACGCGACCTCGCTGCAGGGAATGCAGCATCCCGGACGTCGGCTGCATGGCCAAAACAAGCAAGACAAGACAAGGCGCAGGAGCGGAAAAGCAAAATTCCCAAACCGGGACTCGAACCCGGGTCGCGTGGGTGAAAGCCACGTATCCTAACCGCCTAGACTATTTGGGAGTACCTTCTCTTAACCAACCCTACGCGCAAATCGCGCCCACTGCGCCACAACCACGAACCGCACGCCGACGTGCCACGCTCCCCCGGGTCACCCACGCGCCTCTCCGCCGATCGCACCGCCCGATTGACCTTATACAGCCCCAAACCAGCCTCCAGCTGGACTCAGCTGCCCAGCTCGCCACGTCGGCCTTCTCTCGCGCCACCACACGCCTCCAGCACCAACGCGACCTCGCTGCAGGGAATGCAGCATCCCGGACGTCGGCTGCATGGCCAAAACAAGCAAGACAAGACAAGGCGCAGGAGCGGAAAAGCAAAATTCCCAAACCGGGACTCGAACCCGGGTCGCGTGGGTGAAAGCCACGTATCCTAACCGCCTAGACTATTTGGGAGTACCTTCTCTTAACCAACCCTACGCGCGAATCGCGCCCATTGCGCCACAACCACGAACCGCACGCCGACGTGCCACGCTCCCCCCGGTCACCCACGCGCCTCCCCGCCGATCGCACCGCCCGATTGACCTTAGACAGCCCCAAACCAGCCTCCAGCTGGACTCAGCTGCCCAGCTCGCCACGTCGGCCTTCTCTCGCGCCACCACACGCCTCCAGCACCAACGCGACCTCGCTGCAGGGAATGCAGCATCCCGGACGTCGGCTGCATGGCCAAAACAAGCAAGACAAGACAAGGCGCAGGAGCGGAAAAGCAAAATTCCCAAACCGGGACTCGAACCCGGGTCGCGTGGGTGAAAGCCACGTATCCTAACCGCCTAGACTATTTGGGAGTACCTTCTCTTAACCAACCCTACGCGTGAATCGCGCCCATTGCGCCACAACCACGAACCGCACGCCGACGTGCCACGCTCCCCCGGGTCACCCACGCGCCTCTCCGCCGATCGCACCGCCCGATTGACCTTAGACAGCCTCCAGCTGGACTCAGCTGCCCAGCTCGCCACGTCGGCCTTCTCTCGCGCCACCACACGCCTCCAGCACCAACGCGACCTCGCTGCAGGGAACGCAGCATCCCGGACGTCGGCTGCATGGCCAAAACAAGCAAGACAAGACAAGGCGCAGGAGCGGAAAAGCAACATTCCCAAACCGGGACTCGAACCCGGGTCGCGTGGGTGAAAGCCATGTATCCTAACCGCCTAGACTATTTGGGAGTTCCTTCTCTTAACCCTTTCGCGGTAGAAGGGCACATTTTTCACCCTTTAAGGGTGTTTTCAAAACACGGTGTAAAAGCACCGCCTACAAGGGCGCATCCTGTGCCCTTTTACACAAGTTCAACCGTGGATGTACCATCTTTTATGACAAATCATAAACAGTACAATCAGTAATCATCAAACCATACAAATATTAAGTAGTATGCATATGATCGTGGTGCATCAGCAAATCACTACAGGTACTTTGTTACAAGAGTCATGCAAAGCGAGTACCGTGATTATCCTTATGGGCGCATTCTGTGCCCTTTTAGAAGCAAATTACTTAGGCTTGTATAGTATAATTTAGACAAGAGACTCGCGAAAGGGTTAACCAACCCTACCCGCAAATCGCGCCCATTGCGCCACAACCACGAACCGCACGCCGGCGTGCCACGCTCCCCCGGGTCACCCACGCGCCTCTCCGCCGATCGCACCGCCCGATTGACCTTAGACAGCCTCCAGCTGGACTCAGCTGCCCAGCTCGCCACGTCGGCCTTCTCTCGCGCCACCACACGCCTCCAGCACCAACGCGACCTCGCTGCAGGGAATGCAGCATCCCGGACGTCGGCTGCATGGCCAAAACAAGCAAGACAAGACAAGGCGCAGGAGCGGAAAAGCAACATTCCCAAACCGGGACTCGAACCCGGGTCGCGTGGGTGAAAGCCACGTATCCTAACCGCCTAGACTATTTGGGAGTACCTTCTCTTAACCAACCCTACGCGCGTATCCCGCCCATTGCGCCACAACCACGAACCGCACGCCGACGTGCCACGCTCCCCCGGGTCACCCACGCGCCTCTCCGCCGATCGCACCGCCCGATTGACCTTAGACAGCCCCAAACCAGCCTCCAGCTGGACTCAGCTGCCCAGCTCGCCACGTCGGCCTTCTCTCGCGCCACCACACGCCTCCAGCACCAACGCGACCTCGCTGCAGGGAACGCAGCATCCCGGACGTCGGCTGCATGGCCAAAACAAGCAAGACAAGACAAGACGCAGGAACGGAAAAGCAACATTCCCAATCCGGGACTCGAACCCGGGTCGCGTGGGTGAAAGCCACGTATCCTAACCGCCTAGACTATTTGGGAGTACCTTCTCTTAACCAACCCTACCCGCGAATTGCGCCCATTGCGCCACAACCACGAACCGCACGCCGACGTGTCACATTCCCCCGGGTCACCCACATGCCTCTCCGCATCGTCCTGACCCATGACCGACACTTCGTTGGCAAACCCGACTCGTTTCGTCTTCGCTTTCGCTTGGTGCCTCGTTGTAACAGTCACATGGCTCGAATCTCGGTCTTCAGTCCGCACAAAATCGAAAAAAGTCTTCCTGCGGGGTTCTTCGCGGGTCATTGACGCTCGCAAGACACTCACCGAGGGGTTCTCTTCCGTCGTTTCGAGCTCTCAGTTCTGTGATCCTCACCTCGGACGTCGTCACTGCAGACGCTTTGGTCTCTAACGTTTCGCTGGCTAGGGAGTCCGCTGTGGCGTTAAATTCTCGTACTGCATGCAGGTACTTCACCGACCAAAGCTTGGTCACGAGTTCCCGGTGGCGGTTGAGTTGCGCCATCAGCGTTTCCTTCCGGCACGCTATCACCCCTAGGAATTGCTGAATAGCGAGTCTCGAATCTCCGACAATAACCAGGTCCGTAATGGCCAGATCGAGTACCGCCGAGACGCCATTGTTCATGCCGGCGTACTCGGCGAGATTGACTGTAGTGGCTTCGAGATAAGCACTGGCAGCGATCACTATCGTCCGTTCCGGAAGTCCCCATAGATCCAGGCGCAACTTCCATAGCCACCGTGCTTCTCCGTTTTCGCTCAGCTGTCGAACGAGAGGACGTGTCCACGGTAGGAGGCCGGCAGTCGAGCATACAGCAGATGCGGATCCAAACGAACGTTCGGTTACCCCTTGGATGGTGGGTGACCGAGGCGAGCGACCCGTCCAAATCGACAAAACTCTTTAATCCTGTTGGAGCAGCTGGGCGAACGCACAGCCCTTCTCCTTCACTCGTTCGACCATCAGGTCCCACGGCGATAGCAAGACGGCGAACTGGGTAGCTCGACCGAAGAGTGGTCCGACGTCTTCGCCTTGCAGTACTTCTCCTTGAACGCCTTCAGGAATCGCTTCCAACTGTGACGTACAGCTTCGTCCAAATTGTAACGCCAATCTCGGGCCAACGTTGGCAACTTCAGCTTCATCTCGTAAATGCGCACCTTATCGGACCAGCCTCCTTGGACTGCCATACTCTGGAACTTTTCCAGCCCGCGAATGCATGTCGAGAGCGACGCCTTCTCGTCGATGTCTTCCAGAGCTGAGGCGTTAACATAAGGCTTATACGTAAACACCGTAGTCCCAGCTTGAGACGTCTTCGAAGTCATTGCGTTCGGAACCGATTCCTCGAAGAAGCTACTGTCCGAATCATCAGAACTTTCGTCGTCCTTCCTGTCTGAGCCCGAATCTGGTTCGGAGTCATGGGGGTCATTTCCTCGTTTAGAGATCTTCCTTGCGGAATCCCGTCTCGACGACCCTGACTTCCCAGCGTCCCTTTTGGGCGGATCCGAACCTCCAGGCGGAGTACGCCCGGGCGGTCCTCGCTTCTCAGAGCTCCACTTGAGTCGCGCTTCTGCTTCTACTCGCAGCGTCGTTATTGACATTGGCTTGTTGGAAGTTTCCCAGAGTCGCTTGCAATTGCGCCGCGAAATGATTATCTGCAGTCGTCTGAGTGGTCTGCGCTGGGACTTGAGATGGCATTGGGACTTCGTCGCGAGGGTTGGATTGCGTTGTCGCTGGACGTTTCTCCCGAAGCTGACTTGCATAATACTTCTGGACGTTGATAGCAGCTTCTCAATCCCTCTCACGCGCCTCCTGGAGGGCCAGCAGCTCCTTTCGGGTCGCTTCCAGTTCCAGCGCTTGTTGTTTCCCTTCGGACTCCAAACGAGCTTTTGCCTCTGCGACTTCCAGAGCTTCTCAGATTCCAACTGCGCTTGAAAATCTCCCAGCGCTGCTTCCACTCGCTGACGTTCGTTCAGAGCTCCTTCCGCTCGCAGCGCTTCCACAACTTCTGGGGACATCGGAGCGAAGCTTGCCAAGTTAGGCGAAATCAGAGGTGGTACATTCTCCTTCTCGACTCTTGCTCCCTGCTTCCGGACCTTAGCGATCTCCTCCTTCATCTTAGCTATCGAATCTTTCATCCTTTGCATGAACTCCAAGGCTGCTTGTGTTAATCCCGTAGACCTGACGGAGTACCCCGAACGATTAGATTGCTCAGTGTCGCGAAGTCGATCTGCGACGCTCGGGCGCTCGTTTGGACGAACGACCCCTTCCTCTTTCTAGGCGTCGCGAACAGCGGCTGTCATCGGAGGATTCCTCATCTGATGAAGTGTCGGGTTTGCGGACTTTGCGCCGCGCTCGTCGCTGGGACGTCTTCACCATCTTGACATATCTTTCGGAGTCCGGCATGTCCACATCGCCCACATCAGGTTTCAACTCTTGGACAGGCGGGATGATCGTCTGCTGGACGTACATACCCATCTCCGGACCGCTTGGCACGAAACCACTATCTCCGTGAGCCGTCATCACCATGTGATGGTAACCAACGCATGGCATGTGTCCCTCCATCGAGGAGCCAGATGACTCATCCCTCGGCGACAAACTCCCGTCACGAAACTCCGCTGTAAAAAAATTGTCCAGAGACATCCGGCTGACTTGGAAGGAATTTGACTCCGTCTTCCGAGATACACTCATCTGGGCCACTGAATTTACCTCGCTGGGACGTACCGTACTTGTTCCCGCCCCTGACGAAGCGTAGAGTGGATATTTATCTCTAGGGTACCACAACGAAGGCGACATTTAGACCACAAACATTTTGATTGGCTAAAATACAGGGGTGTTGCTTCAACTTCAATCGACTTCACTAACGACGTATGGCGAGCAGCGCGGACGTAATAGTGGCTGTTGTGCTGCTCGTGGGTGACTTCCAGCGCTACCGTCTGGTCACGTGCATGCCGTTCTTCGGCGGGGGCGCTCAGCGTGGACGGCTTCAAGACCGACTTGGAGGAGTCCGAGGCGACCATCACTCTGGACCAGTTCGTCTCGGACTCGGCCACGCGCATGCTGTATGTGTGTACTGCTACCCCACGCATGCGGACGAGATGGGTGGCTGCGTGTATGGAATCTTCGTGTGCGTGAACCTATGCATCGAGAACGTGGATGGCAAGAAGAGCGGCCACGACTTGGCGTGCTTCATCAAGCGCTTCAGCGCGCCGCTGGCCAAGGACTACACGCTCAATCACGAGCTGCAGGTCATGCAAGCATTAGTCGCTCACACCGCTCGTGAAGGAGTACTCCAAGATCCACATGCCTTAGCGAGGGCACGAGAGGTCTGCCGGCCATTTGACGTAGGATGAAGGAGCTCGAGTTCGCTTTGATTCAGGACCAGCAGATCATTGAGATCCCCGAGGTTAACTTGCCCGGTGATTCAGCATGCGGCGGACCTCGTACTGTAGAACTAGCGAGCATTACCTATGTGTAAGTCGGTGTAAGGCGCACTCTGAGGTCAAGCGCCACGACGGAGGTGCCGTGCGAGCGACAAGTTGCCGAGGTGGTGAGTATCAAGTGCAGCGTGATAGATCGACGGGTGCGCCTGCGGTGACGTCTCGGGCGAATGTGTCTTTATTATAGTATATGCCACCGTGGGGGAACTACACGGGACGGCGTGTGATCATCAAACTGTTTAAATACGGCAAGTCAAGGCACCCGATCCGTGAACGTCTTGACCGACGCGGGGGACATGATCTCGAACAACGCGATCCTAGGCTGTATGCAGCACTGCAGTCGTGATGTGTGGACCGCGCGCGGAGAAGGAGGATATGGACACCATGCCGTCGCCGTCGCCGAAGAAGCACTCGCACGCTGCGTCTCGGGAGAGAAACTCTGCATTATTCACCTGAGTCGGCTGTAGGCAAATAACGTGCCTTAACATGTCATTGTCTCCACCATTCATCCATGTTTTGTTGCGTTTGGCGCATTTGTTGCAGTTGAAGGCATAACACCTGACGAAAGAGCCTACACGCTCAAGGTGTCGAAGAGCATGAGCATTTCTGGAGCTTTATGTCCAAACAGATCGAGTTTGCTGAGCATTGCTCCTAAGTTAGGAGTCCTAACGCTCAAGTGCCGACTAAAGCGAAATATTTTGGCCAATCAAAATGTTTGTGGTCCCTAATGATAAATGTCGCCTTCGTTGTGGTGCCCTAGAGATAAATATCCGCGTAGAGTAGCAACGAACTCAGAGATGGAGGCTGAGGTGGATGAGCCTGTGGGCGCTTGGCATCGGGTTCACTCTGGGATGATCCTCTTGGACTTCTCGTCGTTCGGATCCGCAAAGTCCTGAACCGCATCACAAACTCGCGGCCCAGCAGGTCCGACTCATAGTCATTCATGAAGAGGTCTCCTTCGGCATCTCCCGCGTGGTAATCCAATCTGGGGGGACGTTCTGGCTTGACTCCCTCTGGAAGCACAGATCACCCGGGGGCTTAGCCGTCACCTGTTGCCACTCCAGCATTTCCACGCCAAGGAGTTGTAGCAAATCCGCTGCCACCTTGTAGACCTTACTTCGATGTATCTTGGACGCACGTGTCTTGAACCACTCTGGGACGAGATTTGTGAACTCGAACCCAGCCTCACAGATCAGAGTCTGGAGCGCAGCCATACTTTCCCTCGGGGATGACAGACCGGGTGGAATAGTTGCTGCCGTCGAATATTGGGCCATCGCTTGCATCCGTCGTTCCGGGCGAAGTTCCACCACCCAAGCATCTTCCGAAGTCGCCGACAGTGACCAATCTCGGAGGTATCCAGACGTCGCGAGTTTTGCCGCCTGCCAACCTGCGGTATCCAAAATCACAGCGGGCCACGGGTACTCCATGGAAGGAGGTGAAATCCTTCCGGACGGAGCGCGCTCCCAGCGCAGAACGGGTTCTGCGACGTAGTCGCGCGATTGAATTTCCGCGACGTTCACTCCGAGGGCTCGTCGATGTATCTCTATCGGTCGGGGACCGGGAGTTTCCAATACAGGAACTGCTGGATAGGCTCCTGGGAGTTCCTTGTCCCCCTGGACGGTCACCAGGGTTTTCTCAGCCTTGACTAGCGACGCCTTGTCCAAGAGGCCAACGTCGCCTTCCGGGAATACTTCGACCTTCTCATCTGGCTGTGGAGAATCCGAAATTCTATCCACAACCAGGTATACTTCGTTCGGACTCCAGGTAAGCCCAGACCCCCGCACAAACTGTGAACTTGACCTTTTTTTTTTTTTGGGGGGGGGGGGGTGAGAATCCACACACGCGGTCGGTGTGTGTGGATGTCGACGTTCAGACGAGTCAGACCCCCGGGGGCGGTCCCTAAAAGCGCGGTAGGCTGCTGTCCTCTGGTCCCAGGCGATATTCGCCTCGCTCCCGTGCACGGAATTACGATACACTTGCGGGCAAGCCTCGGACGAGCTCAGCTCGTGAGGTTTTATTATGAGCCCAAAAACCTTAAGAGTCGAGCTCATGAGGTTTTAGAGCTCGTCCAAAAACCTCACGAGCTCACTCGAGAGGTGGAGCACAGCTCGTTCTTCTACGATTTTATTCGTCCAAAATCACTATTTTCTGATTGGCAATATCAGGTGAAATATGATATATTTCGCAAATTGTAACCAATCACAAGCGCGTGAGAACGAGCTCGCCTGCTGGAAGATGGCTACAAGAACGAGCTCGTAGCCATTTTGTCTGTAACGAACTCGTTGCTCGCGTACTTAAGCGGAACGAGCCCGAAAAGTGGCAGTTTCGTGCTCGCGGTTTTTCGAAGAGCCCGATTTTCCACAAAACCCAGCTCATCAATCCTGAGCTCGTCCGAGGCTTGCTTGCGGGTCTTGAGGCAAAACGGATTCTGTTATTAGGTTATCTTCCTTTCTCTCTCTCTTTTATCTTGGCTAGAAGATCCCTGCTGGAGGTTTCTTGCGTTCTTGGCGTCGATCTGCGACACACACTCTTCTTTTATCTTGATCTTTGTATGGGACGCGTCCCAGCTTCAACTTCGGGGCGCGCACTCATCCAACACGTCGAGTCCGCATCCTCACACGTGGGCATGACTCATTGGGTGACCGTAGTACTTTGGTACCACTCTTCGCTCCGGATATGTCTTGAGATCTGACTTGACTTGGACTTTGTATGGTGAATCATCTTGGAGCATCACCTTCTTCATGACTTCACTCTGTGACTTCCTCCTCCGGGATGTCACGTCACAGCTTGACTCTTAGACTTCTTCCTTCTTCACTCTTGGACTTCTTCATATCTTCGTTCTTGGCTCCGGGACTTCCGATTGCATATTGACTCTGGCATGTTGTTTGGAGCTCGCTCGTTCTTCAGGTTCTACTTCTGCGTGCGCAGACTCCCAGATCTGCATACGTGGTGGCTGACAAATTGTTTTCGGTCACTTCGTTTTATATATGTTGATCGCCGAAGTGTCCGCAAATGGGAGCCATTCGAAGTGCAGCTTGTTTCACTAACCATGAGTCCAACGTGCTCAGCCACGCCTCGCAGTTCAATTCCAAAGTCGATCCATACCAGTGAAGATGTAGCCCATTGGTTGTGTAAGCCTTCACGGCCTCCTCAGCCGCTTTATCAGTCTCTGTTGGCTCTGGCTGCGTATGGCTACAGCGCTGGCTCGAATTGGGAGCACGTCGCCCAACACGCTGTTTAAGGTAGCGCCGTTCGTTGGGCCAACCACAGCATCGACATGGCATCATTGCCATCCTGGTGTACGAGTTCGTCAAACTGCTCGAATACGCTCGTATGGTTAATATATTGATATGAATCAAAGCTCACGGTTATTCAGAGAACTCTGGTGTCCCGTGTTGCTGGAATCGTAAAGATTTTGTTAGCAAGCACTTGATTATTCAAGGAACCCTTGAGACGTGTAGTCGGCATTTGCAATTGAACAGATCTCTGTTGCGTCCGCTGTATTGAAAGGTTAGTTTAATTCCTGAAGAGGAGATATCTCGACCGCTTCAAATATCCTGAGGTGTTTATCCAGGTGAACTTATACACCCGTCAGTTAGGCTGATGCGAGTGGTTGAAAAATCGGCTGCCGCACCATATCGCGTCCGCATATACTTTCGCTCCGCCACCCCATGTAACCATGGTTTGAAATGCAGCTTGATATCTTCATTTTTTCGCTAAACGGAGTAATCTTCGTATTAAATCTTAACGATTTACTCAATGAAAAGTCCCTCGAAGAATCCGCTGACCGATACAACGCCAACTCCCACTCATGATTCAACTAAGGCTATTGAAAAGCGTGATTTAAAGCGGTTACCACATGCTGGAATGAGTGAATAGTTGCAACTGACACAGACAGTGACCGTATTCGCGTTAATGCACGCGCTGGTCAGGTGAGTACCAGTGATTGAAACAAAGCATGGTTCGTAATTGCATATTTCGTCGTTGTAGACTGGTGTCGTCATAACTGGGTATCGGTCGAGAGGCTGAAAACCCACTGCGGTCGATGTGAACAACTTCTTCAGGCTAAAATTGCGGGGCAACAAAATTGTTGTCCCCGCCAACAAGGGGCGACAGATCTTGTTCACGTAGTTCTGGTTGAGCAGTGGATAGTTGATTCGGATGTTCGTCTCGCAGACGATACCGAGGTTTTGGAACGTTGAAAAGCTGATACCAGTGCTCGCTGGTGTGAGGTGGCCTACGGGTCCATAGATTCGCCGGTGCGAGGGTAGGTGGGTGTCGCGTCATCTAGGCCACCAGAGGAGAAGGCGTGTGTGTCTTGGGATGAAAGAAGGAATGAGTTCATAAGCGATCAAGGAGGACCCAAAGCCTGCTTGGTTTTTTCCATGAAGAAGTCACCTGGATGAAAACAGCCAACTGCTAATCAGGGGGGGGGGTAGCAAGAACCAGTACAGCAGCACCCGAATTCCGAAGCTCTGGTATACAGCGTCGATAAGACCAACGAAGTGTTCCGATGGATTTCAACCTAATGAGGTTATCGGCATAAAACGATAGATTACATACCGGTGGGGTGACTTGTAGAAACGAGAAGGCGAGAAAAAATGTACCCGAGGCTGCAAGAAGTTCTGCCATGCAACAGTATTTTCCGTCTACATTCTTATCACCAAGACGGGAAATCGATATGGAATCTCCAAGCGTGACCAACGGTTAGAACTATCAGCGAGGTTAGTTCGTATAACATCGTTTCCAATTGAGCTTGGGAACGATACTGTTACTGAACGCTACCTACAGAGAGCGGAAAATTCATACATTTTTGCCATTTGAGTGGTGCTTACGACGCGGGAGCTGCTTCGGGTGGAGAAGAAGGCGCAGCTGGCCGAGGAAACGCGCCAATCATTTGAATGTGTCGATTCTGTCCGTACGTTTGTTTCACGCCGGATATGTGTTGACTCAGAGCGAAAGAATACGGGCGGCGCTGGTGTGTGGAGATTCTTTATCGTGTTGACGAGGAAGAATTCCCTGTGGATGCCGAAATAATCAGCACGGTGGATCTGATCGCCGCAGCAAAGTGTTGAAGATATGGAAAAACCCTGATCCATCGCTGAACGTTCTTCCCTATTGTGAAGGCTTCAGCTATCGCTTCGAAAAGGTACATTCTATCAAGTTGCTCTACGGTAGCCCAGTCGGGAATAAACAGATTTGAGAACTCCTGAGCGCAGCCCCACCGCCTCCTCTTGGTTTTGTACCTTGCGGTCAGGACCAGGCGTCTCAATCTTCCTCTGATGTCTCACGTGTGGAGACGGCGATGCTATCGTGATCGCCGTCAAGTGATGCGACATCAACACCAGTATCATCATGCGAACCAGAGAGTGCAGCCACTGCAACTCCGACGGTACTTTTGAAGCGGGAAGCAATGTCCTACGCTGGACTGCCCGCGATGGGATCAAAAACGAAGCGAAGATCAAGGGTTCCGGAGGTTCGCAGAAAAGTAAAACGTTGAAGGGGCAAGGAAGGAAATGATTCCTCTTTCACACACACTAGTTCTATGTATGAAAGACGAACGTCGCGATAACAACGTAAATAGTGCTATCTTACTTCATAATGGGTTACAATTGCTGTTAATTATGTGCGTTATAGTTTGTAGATTGTTCCTACAGAGTTCCCCGGCAAAGGGAGAACTACATGCAGCTATTTACCTCGCATAGATAGTACGGATATGCGGAAGATTTGCTCCGGCTGCACCAGGACTGTAATGGTCTAGTTAGTTTTGGCGATCTTGCGCAATTCTTGCGGGAAACATACACGCATGCAGGTTGCTAGTTTGAAATGGTAAATGAACGGTTTCTGCAATGGCGGGCTGCGTGCACGCCACCATCATCCATTCGTAAAAGTCACCATGCCTCCGCAACCCAAGTACAACAACCAGTCCATAATGCAGAATCTGCGGCTAACGCCCGGCCAGAATGTGATGCTGTGTAAGATGGCCAACCGGCAGCGGCGCAGCATTGCTCATCTTCGACAATGTCGGTTCATCGTATTTTCTGATATTAGTTGTGGAGCTCGTAATAGTTCAGTGCATTTGCTCGTGTTGGAACTTTTTACGAATCTTGTAACCTCATCTTTTTTGGTCCCACCTTTCTCCCTTTGCCGGGGAAATCTGTACCAGAACGATGATACAGTACATGAAAAAGCACCAACACGCCTGGTTGATAAAGTACCTAAGTACGAAGACAAGCGAGAAGAGTGGGGAGAAAGCATTGTTTTAGTTGTGCCAAGAGTTTGCAAAACGGTTATAAAAATACGAGCTGAAAAATTATCCCCCCGGTCACTACTACTTCGTTCAGGAAAACGCTTGGATGGATAGCCGTTGCTGGGCGTTTTACGCCAGCAAATTTCTGACACGTGAGCTCGACGGGGCTGCTGTCATCCTTGCCGATAACTTCGACTGCCACATCTCCGAGCAAAGACAACAGGTCGTTGCGGAAAACGCTAGATAAGTCCTCTACCTGCGAACTGCACATTCAGGTGCCAGCCGCTCGACGTGGGCGTGATGGGGCGGCTCAAGTCATTGCTGCGCTGCAGGTGGGTGTATAGGAAGAGCCTTAAGACGGTCAAGGAGAGGCGCGTCGATATTATCGAGCGCAGCATCATCACTTGGAACAGCATTGATGAAGACACTCTGCGCAGTAGCTTTAAGAAGTCAATCCCGCGACTGTTCGAAGCTGTCGTGTTCATGTAGCCATTACAATTGGACTTTTTTTCGTGAAGTAAATGAGCCTATGTTTACACACTTGGACCATTTTCTAGACTCGGATCTGATTTTTAGCGAATCATCTTCACTGACTATTTTCAGTAGCATTCGGTTAGCTATGGAGGATAGTGGTCAGTGCTAGCGTATTTTTCCGCGGTCATCTGTATTGAGTCTCAACACGGACGCTTGATTCGATCACTTGTAATCGATAAAAATCCTGGGGTCCGAATTATTGAACTTTCCAATATTAATAACAGCTGCAGTACAATGTATCGTAAGGTGAGATGGTGCATTATAACTTTGGAACTATGGCTAGTTAGCCAACTGTCATGTAGGAACACGCCAGATTTCTTATAGGGAATATATTATGGACTAATCTTCTGTGCACTTTTAACTTGTCACTTGAAAAAGTACAATACAAACTAGTTACTTTTACATATTTAACTTGTCACTCGCGTCCTTTTCTGTGCACCGGCCGCTTCAGTTACACTTTCAGCGTACCCTGGGTGCGCAGGGCTGAAGGGACGCATTATCAAGCGCCAACAGCGCCAACGCCCGCCGAAGGAGGGTTCAGCCCACTACCGAGCGAAGCGAGGTGCTCCCCCTCCGGGGGAGGTAGATGGGGGGGTTAGGGTTTTGTGCACTCGCTGTTAAGGGTTTAGGGATTAGGGTGTATTCGTTAACTAGTCATGAACGCAATGGCAGGCTGGAACGCCTCACCTGTGGTCTAAGGGCCATGTGCGATGCACGCGGACTTAAACCCAGGCAAAGTCCAATGTAGAAAGCCACCTGTAGTTTATGGACCGTGTGCGCAGCACGCGGGCGTAAACTCAGGCCTACACAGAATACTAAAAACGTATAAATGCAATTATGTGTCTATTTTATATTATAAATTGTCACTTTTGCGTTGTCGGCTAGTCACAAGTAACTAGTTGAGTATGAATAAGTGACTGATTGCGCTATGAATTTCTGAAAGTGACAAGTTAAAAAAGCACAGGTGACTAGTTTAAAATTTCCACCCTTTCTTATAGGCTAGTACCCCCACCCACAACGTACACCTTGTCCGCGAGGACTCGGTGAAATATCGGGGGAGAATATGACCTAAAGGCCTTGACTTCGAGGTAGTCATCGATTTCACTACCCAAGGCGTTAAGCCACGAATGGGAGCATTTTGACCCCTTTCATAAACTACGGTACTCGCGGGCAAGCTGCTCTCTCAGGATAATGATACGGACATGGGATTTAGAAGGGCTAGGTGGCGAAGTTATCGTGAAAGGGGGGCATTTTGCCCCCTTTCACAAGTTACGGTACTACCTCGTCATCCTGACCGGTATTTTTTTCATTGGTCGAAAATGATACTTCTGGTATGTCACTCTTATCCGTAGCACTTGATTGGCTGCACACCTGCTGGGGTGATGACGTAAAGCTGCAGATCCTGGACCAGATCCCGTAATATATCGAGTCCCACCATGAAGTCTATCGGCATCAGTCATCGGTACATAGGGATGATCCAAAGAACTTTCTACAGTGGTATATCTCTTGGTTTTACTATATAAAATCAAAACTCAATCTAAGTATACACTAAGAGCATTTCCACCGGTCCGACTAAATTTGGGCTAAACCGGACAAAGTCCAGGACACGATAAAATCGTGCAGGAGGCTGATTATCGGTGCTAGCAAAAGGTCAAATTTGGGCTATCCGCTGGTGAAATATAGCCGGTGGATAGTCGGCGTCACTTGATCTTTGTATGGTGATCAAATTTGATTTGGTCAGGCTTTTGTCGAACTGTATAAATTGATCGAAATTCAGCGTGGGCTGACTATGTCCACTTTTAACTTTCTTTAGCTTTGACCGGTGGAAATGCTCTAAGCGACCATTTTCCCTTTTGGTCAAAAGCAGCCAGTATGGAGGGCGACGGGAGAGTGCGACTGCAGGTGACGGTGTCAAATGCTGGTGGTGACGGCGTGAAATGTGCAGACTCGAGGATACAAAACGAGCAGACTCGAGGGTACTGGGCACCGCGTCTCGTGGTGGTGTCGGCGTGAGCGGAGCTGTCGTGAGACGGCAGGGGGCTGCGTCTGGTGGTGTCGGCGGAGCAAACGTGAGGCTGCAGGGCACCGCGACTGGAGAAGATGTCGGCGTGATCAGTGCCGACACGAGGCTACAGGGTGCTACGGCTGGTGGTGGTGTCGGCGTGAGCGGAGCCGACGTGAGGCTGCAGGGCGCTGCACCGGGTGGTGGTGTCCATGCGTTGGCGGCCTCCTGAACGTCGAACTGGTGTAGTGAAATTAGCAGGAAAACGCGCAATGTCTCGACCCCCTGTACGACACAGCGGCTCCGCGGCAGTGCGGCTGCTGTATGACCCGTGGATCGCATGCGGCGCGAAACGTCATTCCATGACACTGGCGTACCGCCGGCGATGAATATTCGAGTAATAATCACTAGCTGCATGTCATCGTAGAAAGTAAAATGGGTCCGCATGTCAGAACAAAAAAAACGAAAGCGTTGTGAGTCTCTTGATTTTTGTATTGAAATGGCGGAGGTCGAATCGTTGGTTACATGAGCAAAACCTGGGCAGTGGGGCACGTGCGCTGTCATTTTCTTGATTCTGTTGACGCAATCTCGGACTTAAGTGCATATCTTTCAGTGGTGTACGCCACATCTGGTAAAATATCGAGTGTTTGGGGATCCCAGAACACGATGCGATTGGTTGTTATGAAATTAGGTCGTGTGATGGTTGAACTTCTGTGAAAGGGAGCATTTTGCCCCCTTTCATGGACGATTCTCTCGCAGGTTTTGGCAAGACCATGAAAGGGGGCAAAATGCACCCTTTGACCACGAAAGGGTTAATGTGCTTTCCAAGATGCCAACAAAACGTAGGAGACATAATGAAGCTGATGAGGCTATGCAAATAGACCATATGTTATGCATGTTAACCCCTCCGTGGCCGCGGCGGATTATAGGTTTTGGCCAACAACATTCTGTGCTGTATAATATGGAATGAATAAAGAGGTGTTACTTACAGTTTTATGGTAGTCACTTAAGTACGAAGCCTCATTCTTAAAAGAACATTTATTCGTCGTGCAAATCATCACGCTGTATAATATGCCATTGTTTTTGCGTTAGTATTTCAATCACATGTCCGAATACAAAGCAAAAGGAACACAGCCTTACCCACCGATTAAAGAAATCCAAGACGTTATCAATTTGCGCAAAGGGTTCCGAGTACCGGAGAGTGCCTTTTTCGGATCTAACATTGGCCGTATATGTGCTGGCTTCGATCTATTTGGAATGCTGAAGCGGTTTGGACCACTGCAAATATTTTTCTAAGATTTCGTCTGGCTCAACTGGGACCTATAATATTGCTAGCAAATCTGGAGATGTATCTACCAAGGAAATTGAAGAAGCGATCATACTCAGCTGTGCAAGCTGCTCTGGCGACTTGTCACACCGCTTCGATTCTGACCGAGTCTCCGTGGCGGTTTCAAGCACACCTTGATCCTGTGGAAGTATCGGGGATGGGGGAGCTGTAACCCCCTCTGACGGAGTCGTAACCTTCTCAGGAGATTCGGCGGTAGCGACAGTATCACCAACCTCTGCGGAGGCCACAGTTGCCGTTGTCGTGTCATCAGTTGGCTCAGCGCCTGCGCGGCTTTCCATCAGGTAGTATGCGCACTTTCCGCGATCTACCTCTTCAGGGTAGGCAGGGTCACCCGTTGGCTTCATCGAATTCTTCAGCAGCATGAGCTTCCGCTCGATTGCATCAACGTCTCGCTTAGTAAAATCGATTGGGAGCTCAGTGTCATAGCGAGCGGCTACCATATCCCATTCATTGCTTCCAAGAGGGAGAACGGTCTCTACTGCTGTTAGAATGCGGTTCAGCACAGGGACCGTCCATCTCCCCCCTCTTCCGGATTTGCTCTTTGACGGTGCCATAAAGCGCATGGTTGAAAGAAAAATGGAGCAAAGATTGCTGCAGAGCTAAATCCAGCTTACAGTGAGACTACACCACCTAGTGTTTCCTAGAGCTGATTGTGCGAAGGTCACAGCCTTACCTTTCAGCTGCCTTCTCTGTCACTATTAATCCATGTGACTGCTGCCTAAATTCGCAGGGCGCCACTTGCCCGAGCTGGTCAAGTGATCACCCTCAGGACTACTATAATTGCCGCAGATCCTCGCGCAGATCGAGCCTCACGTTAATTCGACGCGCTGGTCACTTAAGCAGGTGCTGCAATCATCAAGAACATTCCTAAGCAAGACCCCAAGGGAAACAAGCTGCCGACAGAGGACGATAGCGGCGTCGCGAAGTTGATCAACTTTCGCGTTATTAGTGTGGGTTGAAGTCTCAGCGATGGTGGGGTCATAATTAGTGTGGCCCACGGTATTTGCGCGGCCACGCTAAAGGGGAACCCACACTATATACACTTTTTACTGTAGTAGATTTCGCTTCGCCGTGAACCAACCACCTCGCAAATTGCGGAGACGCCTCCTCCGTCTCCTCAAGTTGCGACGCGAATTGCGAGTGCCTATCCAACAAAAGGTGACTGCGATGTGTGCTAATCATTCTTCTGGGATGAGAGATTTTTGAAAGGCATCTAATGGTTCATGTTTCTCAGTATTGTATGATTTTCTGGCCACTTTCCTAATGTAAACGAACTTCCTTCCCATAAGACAATTGAAAATTCTTCAGAAATACGACTCCACCTGTGCTAAGTGCCGATACACATAATTTAACAGCCACTTGCAAATCATTGTCGACAGTATCATCGCTGCAAATACGTCTGCTTTAGTCCAAGCATGGTTTGTAATTTTCAAATATCATCTAATGAGATGCATCTAGCTGAGCAGTAATGCTAAGCCTCTCAAATCAGAAAATGTATGCATGCAACCAGACCCAGCTCCTGCAGCCATGGTTGCTTCCCCCGAAGAAGCGCATGAAGCGATATACAGTCAAGGCCAAGAGGGACCTGCGTGCGGTAGAAGGACCGAGCTAGCGTGAGGCGGCAAGGTAGTAGGGCGTCACTATCAACTGGTACCGGACCAAGTGAAGCAGCTCTAGCTGTGCAGGTAGCAAGAAGCGTCTGTTGCGCGGGTCAGGGCCCATCAAGATGATCATCACAGAGGACGAGCTAGGGCGGGCTAACGACTCTAGCATTACCATAAACGGGAAAGTTTCATGGAGCGCAAGAAGGACATTGCAACTGCCTACGACTCGCTACTACAGCTACTTTGCCGCTACCACCATGGGTTTGTGCATGCGAACAAGTGGTCCTACCACAAACCTGAGCTGATATATATATATATACAGCACGGCTAAACTGAATTCAATACTGCTTTGTGCTGGACCAATCATAATCGACCGCTTTCTAACTGCGATTGTGGCGTTATGATGTATTGTAGAAAATCGGAAGGACATGATAGGAGCCGCGACGAGTTCGCTAAGCGTTTAAACGCAAGTTACAGCTATATGGCTTCCAACTTAGTATATAATTCTGTTCGCTAAGCGTTTAAACACAAGTTACAGCTATATGGTTTCCAACTTAGTATGCAATTCTGGCGAAATCGACTCCTTTTGTACTGCACACCGCCAAAGAGCGTTTAAGAAAGAAACGAAACCTACCCTTATCACAGCAGAGCAGAAGCGCGCAGCACGACTAACAATTATGTAAACCAACGAGCAGCATGTTGTATAATATACAAAATAATAATGCATAAACAAGTTGTTATGTTGTATTATATGCAATGATAATATAAATATGATTAACCCCTTGGTTCGCAACGTCGTAAGTTACGACATAATCTAAAATCTATGTCGTAACTTACGACATTGAGAGTGCAACAATAGAGAATGGCTCGAAGTATACTTTAATCAAGTTATTTCCAAAATATAAGATGGAAGAGGTAAGATAGGGAATTTCAGAAACAAGTCAGGGATAGGGTGCGGGAAGAAAGGCGGAGGAATAGCGGGAAGGAAGAGATTCACGTTCACTACAAAACTATTTAACGGTTTACAGCTACAACTACAATGTTGGTCAAGCCATTCCAGATGCCGTGGCAACGCAAGTGGTTTTGCGGCGCCCTCGCCAAGCAGCAGGCAAGGCAAAAAACTGCATCGAGTAGGTGTTCATTGCGGCTGAGATGCGGATGACTAGGAATTGCAAGCGACAGTGAGATCCACCAAGCGTGAATGCAGTCTGTACGCGCTATGCTGTAATAATCAGTGTCAGCAATGATGAGTGTACACACTAGTCAGATCGTAATACGTTTTTTTGCATGTTTTGCATTTTCTTTTTCAAACCGGCCGGATTCAAGGTGGGACACTTTGCGACACGTTTCTGGCCAACAGGGCAAGTTATGACATTGAACACACTATAAGCATGACGAAGGTGTATAATATACGACATTGCTCCCAGGTACCTGCTGAGAACTTATATACCCATCCTTTGGTGGACTATGTACACCATACAGATTTTCAGTGAAAAGGCTAAGTCGTAAGATACGACATTCAATACCGTGATTAAGGCGTAATGGGCTCAAAATTCCGGGAACCAAGGGGTTAATATGTATAATATACAACAACAGTTTGTGTAGCATTGTATGCATCGTAACATACAATGCTTTCATCCCGAATAATCAACAGAACACCCGAGGTCCCGTCCTTATCATTGCATTCTTCCCCACCGTAATCGGTATCGTTTGCGTGAGCATCCCTGGCCCACGTGGCGGTGAATAGCCTCGTCCTGGTGGCTCGGGGGAGAAGATCCTTGGCCCACGTGGCACATCGTCCGGGTGGTGGCCACGTTGATCACCCGGATGGAGGGGTGGACCATGTTGGTTACCGTGCTATAATGGTTGTCCAGCAATAGATCGCGGATAATGTCCACGATCACGTCTCGGTAGTGGTGGTGCTCAGCACGAGGTGGGGATGCAAGAGGAAACCTGGCTCACATGACTGGTCGTAACGAAGAGGCTCTGGTCATCCATACCCGTACCCGTGTCGCTCACTGCCATACTGATGAGGTGATATTCCGCAGCCAAGGTGTGGGTCCCGCTGGTCACCATATTTTCCGTAGTCTTGTCGTCCACGATCGCCAGCGTGAGCACCTCTGTGCCTACCGGTCCACTAACAACTTGCATATGACGCCGGTCCACGTAACGGAGAGCTTCATTCATAGTGAGGTCATCTATCAATCACGTAGCTTGGGGCTTTTCTTAGTGAATTGTTTATCCGTGTTCGGTATCTTCTTGGGTGGCTCGGAGGTGTTGACCTTCTCACCCCTGTGTGGGTTCTCGGGGCTGTGCGGTCAGGCTTCTTGCACGCGAAGCACTTCCTCTCAAAGTTTCCACCAGCAGGTATAGCTTCCACAACAGCATAAGCTTTCTCCGCCTTGCCATTTTCCTAGCCACTGGCTTCTGGACAGCAATGCTTCATCTGGGAGCTCACTAGCTCCATCAACTCGATGAACGAGAGAGGATTGACCTTGCCCAATCATCTTTGCACAATGTTCTCCCACAATGCAGGCAGTGCGTGTTGGAGTATCATCGACTTGAAGGTGTCAATCAGCTTGTGTCAATGACACGCTCGAACTGATAGTGTTCGACTCCAGCGTCTGCACGGGCATCTCTGGCTCTCAGCATCGTCGAGTCTTGTACCGGAACACACCTGTGTACGAGCTCGCATAGTCGGTGGGGTCTTGGCTCCCGTAGCAGCCTTCGGTTGCCTGCCACATGGCGTGGGGACACACTAGTTATTGCACAAGCTTGCGATCTTTGACTGGAAGGTTCAATACCACGATGTCGCACACACCCGCCTTCTCGGTCTCCATCCGCTTAAGAAGCCTATTAGCCCCTCTCCGTCACTCACCAGGCCTGGGGGGGGGTCGGCTTCTTCTTTGTGTCCTTCTTCTTTTTGTGGTTGCTGCTGTTGCCATCACCTCCATCACCATCTTCTTCATCATCGTCGTCCATATCATCAGAACGAGGCATCGCGCACATATAGACCACTGTCTGCCCCCTGCAGGCCCACCACCGGAGGGTATTCACGTCCAGGAAAGGTATATGGCTTGGTCGGTTTGTAGTCTCTCACCGTGATGTAGACAAGCTTGCCATCCCCGGGCGATGATTAATACGCAAGTTCAGGAAAAGCTGCCATACGCTTTGATGTACATGGATGGTTAAAACGAATCGGCATATTCTTGCCTACGTTTACCTGGAGAATAAAGTTCATTTCGCATTTGTCAGTCTATCCGGCACACTTATAGACCCTCTGTCGCCACCTGACGTCATACTATTCAGGATGATTTTTGCAATGGCAGCACTCCAATCCTCCCTGCTCTCGACGACTACTCGTGCCAATGCAAGCCTCGGGTGTGATATGACGAAAACGGCTGGTCCTGCGGTAATTACCACCCCAAGATCCTCTGAAACGACGATAACTGTGGAATGCTGACAGAACTTGTTTGTTGTGTCTGCGACTGTTTTCACACTGCGACGTGTGTCAAACTTGAAAACGTTGACCCCAGCACGTTGCTTCTACAGTCAATGAAACTCGACTAGCCCCTCCAAAGCAACTCCCTATCAGCCTCCGGGAGAATTATTATATGCCTGGGCAAAGTGCTGAACTCTCTGGGATTATGTTAGCAAGGTCATGAATGGTTGTACGAGAAAAACAACTAAACCTGCAGGTGTGCACATCGTGCCGATCATCACTGCTGGACAGAAAGAGAATTCACCCGACCAAATTCGCTATTGCAAATGCACTCGTCATGGGTTTCCTGCCCAGTTCTTTCTCCGACAGCACTTTCATAGAAAACGCCATGTTAAATATTTTGCAGCCGATGCATTGGATCTGCGGCGATACGACCAAGCATATCCACAGACACATCGCCACCGATGTGCAGCAGCAGCTACTAGCAACTTGAAGTGCAGTACAAGTGCAGTATGGTCGTTGCTGACACCGACCTCCGGTGAGGTACCCAGAAAGAGGTCCCCAGCGGGTGGTCAGGAGAGCTAGCTAGGAGCAACGAGATCTTAATGACAGTATGGATTTAACCTTCGGCCTAGCAGCAGACCGAGTCTGTGTAAATAATGTTTTAGTTACTGTCGCGCAGTAAACTCCGTGCCTCCGCGAAACACGATCCAGACGAGTAGCTCGCGGGCTCAGCTCGCGTGAGACACTACCGCGTCATGGCTGCGCGCATGCCGAAGAAAAAAAACGTGGACTTGAGACGCCATGTCAATCGGCTTCGTGACGATACACGAAGCGAGATGGTGCGTCTTCGAGACGTAGTCGCGCATGGACATATTGCCTTGCTTGAGCGCGATGAATGTCGCGCGGACGCGCGACTCATCTTGAGGTGGCTCGAAGGCGAGACGCAGGTCACTCTGGAGTGCCTCCAGAGTCGGGAACGCGAGTTGGTCGACAACGAGCTTGCCGAGGGCCCATTCCTTGGCCTTACGGAGATACGGGACAGCAAGAAGTTCACCTTCGCTGACGGCGCCTCGATCAGATGTCAATCTCCCTGAACCAGCGGTTCAGAGGGAGACGATATGGGCCAGTCCCAGAGTACGAAGACGTCTCCATCTTCACGGCGTTGTTCCTGGACGCGTCCGAGGGAGTTGACACTCGCCGCTTTGCTTCAGCGAGCTCGCGATCCATGAACGCTTGGATGGCTTGGCGCTGTTGGTCGGGCGTCGCTGAGCTCAGCAGCGACGTGACGACAACTTCACCGGACACCGCCGCGAGGCGGTGGAGTGCCTTCCACTCGATGGACGTCAGATGGGGGAAGGCCGCGTGCCTCAGCGTAATGGCTGGAGGTCACGCGGGTTGGTCTTCACTCATCTCGAACTTGGTCATGGGAAGGACTACAAAGTGCTACCAGGTGTAACGACCCTAGTGAGTACCTGTCACTAGTTTACACGTAGCGGTGAGGAAGCGTCCAGTGCGCAGTAATAATGAGATCAAGTATTAAGTCTGAAGTAAAATCAACTATATTGTATTTTTGGGACCAGGGGGGGGTATAATGTGAACCACTCAAATGCAGGTCAGCAGCTGATTGGCTGGAATGAGGTCTGGCTCCCCCACTTTCAGCCAATCAGGTGATGTCAAGTCAGCACACGCTAGCCGTGTGCTGTCTGTGCCTACTTATGTAACATCTGTAAAAAAGATCTACCTACTTATGTAAATGGGGAGGGCCCATTACAGCATCACATCTGGCGCAGTACCGACCAAAGCCTACGCTCGCCGAGCTCCACCGTTGGATAGAGAATTCTTAGAGCGACCTGTGGGAAAGCGTCTGACCAATGGGCTGGGGGAGGAGTCGCTGGGCATCAGCGCCACGAATCGTCCGCAAGAAGGATCAAGACATGATCCAACCGCAGAACCTAGGATGACTATTGACACGCGGTCAGTAAATGACAAGACGGACGCGATGCCTTGGCCAATGCCAATACTGGAGATCATCATCGGTGAGCTTGAAGGCGCTACCGTTTTTTTCAGTTTGGATTGGTTCCGGGGTACTGATAAATGCCACTGCACCCTGATTCGCAGGAGTTGTTTTTACTTTCATCACGCAGCGAGGCAGGTACACCACGACACGAGTACCCATGGGCGCCAAGGACTCGGTGGCGTACCGCCAAGCGGTAGTCGAGTAGATATTTGGCGTCCTGATTGGCAATGGCATTTACTGCTGGTTGGACAACATACACCGCTACACCAAAGATGCCGATAGTCTAATGATGCTGTTGGACCAAGTGCTGGAGCGCTGTGAGAAATACGGACTCAAGTTACACGCCAAGAAGTGTCGCTTTTACGCCATGTATATTCAATGGTGTGGAAAGATGATCTCTGCGAACGGTGTGCGCCACTGCCCGGACCGAATCCAAGGACTCGTGGACATGCCGATGCCGCGAACCGCTGTTGACCTGCAGCTATTCCTGTGTGCGGTAAATTGGATGCGACAGAGCATCCCGACGTACAACCTGCTCCTCCTGCATCCCGTATGTGCCACTGCCGGTCGAGTATATTGCTACGGACAATGTGCGTGATGGTGCTAATCGCGCGGTGGAAAACAGTCTGCCAAAAGATGTGACCATGAGTCACGGTGGGTCAGCGGTCATAGACGACGCGCACGGGCCCGGGGGGGCGACATCGTCGAGTAGCGATGAGTCGGAAGTGGACGAAGTTCACGACACCCGAGCGACTGGACATGGTGCGGTGCCAGCACATGGGTCAGCTCAGCCCCTAGCACCAGGTTGGCGTCAACAACGGCGTCAACGGCATTTATCTCTGTCCCCACCAGCAGCAACCCGAGTGTCGACACATGTAAGAACTCCCAACGTGCGGCTTCGAGATTATCAATTACTGGTGGAGGAGAAATTTGTCGGAGATCCAGCCACGGTCGAAGAAGCTCTGAACTCGCCTCAGAGAGAAGAGTGGTTGGCTGCGATGAAGGCTGAATACGATGCTTTGATTCGGAATAATACTTGGAAACGTATTGACCCGCCAAAGTCGTCACCAGGCCAGCCGGTCAAGATCCTCACTTCAAAGTGGGTGCTGCGGGTGAAAAGGGATGAACATGGTAAAAATATTGCGGTACAAGGCCAGACTGGTGATACACGGTTTCAAGCAGCGATATGGAATTGAGTATCGCAAGACGTATTCGCCCGTGGTGAGAATTATCACGATTTTGCTGGTGCTTCTGATAGCACTTATTCAAGAGCTTGAAGCACGACACGTTGGTTTTGAAACAGCGTTCCTGAACACATTGCTGAAGAAATTCATTATCCTGATGCAACAACCTGATTTCTTTGAGGATGGAACCGGACGTGTCTGTTGGCTGCTGAAGGGACTTTATGGGTCGAAGCAGGCCGCTCGCCTGTGGTATCAAATGCTTCACAAGTTCCTGCTAAAACTCGGATTCACTCGCAGTACATTTGACGTCGGACTGTACTTCAAGTTCATCAACGAGAGAATCATTCTCATCACGGTGTATGTAGATGATATGACCATTGTGGGCAAACTCGATGACATCGATCAGGTCATTGCCGATTGCAAGGCTGAATTTGCGCTGAAGGATCTAGGTCGCGTGCATCGCTTCCTGGGAATGGAAGTACATTACGAGCCTGGAGTAATGCTGTGTCTCTCTCAGACCGCGTATATCGACAAGATTCTGCATCGTTTCAATATGTCAGAAGCTCGAACGGTGCGATCTCCTCAAATTATGAACGAGAAGGATCCGGCAATTGAGATTGATCCGAGCAAGGTGAACGATCCGTCGCTGCCATATCAAGAATTGGTCGGTGCATTGCAATATTTGGCCACCTGCACAAGGCCAGATATCGCTAATGCAGTTCGATGTCTCAGTCGTCACACCAGCAGCTACACAAAAGAAAATTACGCAAGTGCCAAGCGAGTGTTGAAGTATCTTCGTGCTACCCATACATTTGGGTTAGTATTCAGACGCTCTGCGGCGGTCCCGAGCAGGAATCGGCAGATGTGCGCATTTAGCGATGCGGATCATGCAAATTGCCCAGATTCCTCACGCTCGGTAACCGGATTCGTTCTTCAATTGAATGGATTTAGCGTTGGATTCAAGAGCAAAATGCAGAAGAGCGTCACAGACGACACGTGTAAGTCGGAGCTGGTAGCTGCTAGCATGTGTGTCGAAGATTTGCTGTGGGCCAAGAAGCTGCTGAAGGAACTTGGACTGGACCAAATGACTCCTGTGCTCCAAATTGATAACCAAAGCACAATCAAGGTTTGCAGCGAAGCTGGCAATTTTGACGGCGTGAAACGCTTCGCCAAGAAAAGTCGCAAGATTGCAGAACTTGTCGAAGCCAAGAAGCTCAAGGTGAAGTACGTGCCTACGTCCGATAACATCGCGGACATGTTTACTAAAGCCCTGGGTCCCCAGCAGTTTGAGAAGCTACGGCGTCGCTTGGTTCGAAGATGTGGTTGCAGCAGTCGAGTTACGCGTGGTCTCCGAGCTCGAGCACGTGAAGTCGTCGATGAATTCACGCCCGGATGATGTGAACAACAACAAGGAAGCGTGAGTTTCGGGGGGGGGGGGGGGGGGGGTATGAGCCTTTCGGCTGCAGTTCCAGGAAACTCACGTTCTTGTCAAGGCCCATCAGTATTGACTGGGATTGACCCGCAGTCCACGTGGCAGTTGGTCAAAAGGGGTTTTTGAGCCTGGAGCTTTCCTCCTCGTGCCTTAGTGTGTGGTATGTTGCATGTAGTTGAGTAAGGTTGGCTGAGAAAAGAATGAATCACTTTGGAATTTGCCTCACTCAAGACAAGAGCCTTTCCTTCTCCTTCTGCTGCTTCGCTTCAGTTCCCAAGACTCCAACACTTCAAGAACATCTACGGACCGACGCTGTTTGTCTCGGAGCGCTCTAACTGCTAGGTTACGAGCCCTCGAGACGGCGATGCATCTAGCGGGGACATGAAGAAGTCGAAACTGTCGAAGTGCTTGCTAGCGGATGCTGGTTGGCGATTTGAAGACGAGACTGCCCTCGAGGCTGTGTGCGCCGCGCTGCTGAAAATGGTCCCGCGCGCTCACCCGAACCAGCAAGACAAGATTCCTGGGGAGACGTCCTCACACAACTCCGACCGGAAGAACTGCAGCTGCCGCTTGAGGAGCAACAGCACCGACCATTAGCATTAGTGAGTGGTCGCCTCACCGGTGCTTCAAGTCACTGGGCAACTATCGAAAAGGAGGCTTTTGCGATCGTGGAATCAACACGTCGGCTTGAGTACCTGTTGTTACGCCTTAAAGGGTTTCGGCTGTATACCGATCGTCGTAACCTCGTTGATATCTTTAACCCGAACGGGGTGGACAACACAAAGGCGCGCTACAAAGCCGACAAGCTCCAGCGCTGGAGTATATCGTTGATGGCATTTCGCTACGTTATCGAGCACGTGCCGGGCGACCGGAACGTATAGGGGGGGGGGGTTGCTGAGTGTTGGGGTGCATCGGGTGTTGGAGTAGCCGACCGAGAAAACGTCCGCATAGCACGGCTCACCGTTGTCGAGCGCGTCTCGCCGCTGTAAGACTCCGGCTTCCAATGGCCTAGTGAAACCGAGATCCACAGCTTGCATCAAGACGTCCGTACCAGAGACCCTTCACTTGTGCCCGAGGAGGTCGCATATGACGAGGCGAGGCAGCTCGTTATTGGCGACGACAATACGGCGTGGATCCCAGAGGATGCGATGGAGCTACAGCAGCGATTGTGCATCGTTGAACATGCAGCCGCAGGTGGCAATCGCTGGGCGACGACTACTGCAACAGCGTTGGCGTCTCATCTCTATCGGAAACCCTCAAGTCTGACGTGACAGCGTTCGTGGCTGAAAATCTCCACTGCATGGTGACCGTCGGCGGTCGGGTGCCCAGACCCCACGGAGAAACGCTCATGGCAACGAAACCGAACGAGTTGCTACATTTTGATTTCCTCACAATGATCAAAGATGACCACGGCACAAAATACGTCCTGGTACTGAAGGACGGAATGAGCGGGTTTTGTGGAGCTGGTGGCCTGTGTGGCTGCGACCAGTGATCAGGTCAACATAAGCCTACTTGATTGGTTTAAGCGCTATGGGATCGTGCATCAATGGGTGTCTGACCAAGGGGCCCATTTCATGAATCAACTCATCGAACGTCTGCGTGTGCCACTTGGTGCCTGCCACCACTTCACCATTGCGTACACGCTGTGGGCGAACGGCACCGTGGAGGTGGTAAACCGTGAGGTGCTCAAAGGCGTCAAGGCGCTGCTGTTGGAAAATAGATTGCGTGTGAAGGATTTGGACCAGTGGGCTCCCGATCATTCAAGCAGCGCATGCCTGCTGACCGACTTGTGTATCCCCCTTGACGGCCTTCACCGCGCTACCAGGCGGTTCGCAGCTAGGCGGTATTTTGCATCCGTCGGGCCCAACAGTCGCGACGGTTTCCTAGACTGACGATCAGATCCAGCAACACCTGGCGTCCGTTCGGACTGATCTTGACGGTATTGTGGCGAAGTCGGTGGCAACTTTTTGCCGCCCAGGTGTATAGTGCTCTCGTGCTACCCTCAATGGGACCTGTTCCTCCCTCCAAAAGTAGAACTTCCAGGAGGAGAACAGGCGGGTATACCTCCAAACGAGAAACCTCGTTTGGAGTTGGCGTGTGTACCTTGCGTAATCCCCTTTTGGGCCGTTTATCTTCGGCGGACCGGATTCCACCTAGTGAGTTGTTAATATATGGGATAGAAAATATAAGAGTACTGAGCGTGGACGTAACTCCAAACGACGCTCGTACAGTTAGTGAGAAGTAGTGATCTACCAACCAGACCCACTCCCAGAGTAGAGATAATCAATCCCAAATATACAGAATACAAATACAAACAACTACCCGTCACTTATTCTTTTGGACCCTCGGACGGTGGGTCAACACTCCAGTCAAATAGGGTTATCCGCTTGGAAGGCACTGGTCAACCTCCAAACGAACCCTTACCAATAATCTTCTCTTCGACTCACGCACCACCTCCGTTTGGAGGAAAATAGACAGACCTAATACACAGTCCTATCACACAGTAATCTATCAATAATCCCAGGGGCCGATCACTAACAAACCTCCTAGACTGCAGTTAATATGGAATGGATAAAGCTCCTCTGCGAAAGAGTGTACTTCCCAACTAATAATATGGAATAGCAACGGATCACTCCCGGTGTGCGAGCCCGGGTCCCCGTCCTAAATGTGACTTGACCTTTTTTGGGTGAGAATCCCCACACGTCCCCTGGCACGGTCGGTGTGTCTGGAAGTTGACGGTCGGGCAGGCAGACCTCCGGGGGCGGTCCCTAAAAAACGCGGTAGGCTGCTGTCCTCTGGTCCCAGGCGATATTCGCCTCGCTCCCGTGCTCGGAATTACGATGCACTTGCGGGTCTTGAGGCAAAACGGATTCTGTTATTAATGGTTATCTTGGTTTCTCTCTCTCTTTTTTCTTTTCTCTTGGCTAGAAGATCTCTGCTAGATTTCTGCTTGCGTTCTGGGCGTCGATCTTCGACACACACTCTTCTTTTATCTTGATCTTTGCATGGGGCGCGTCCCAGCTTCAACCTTGGCGCGCGTAATCGTCCTATGCGTCGGGTCCGCATCTTCGCACGTGGGTGTGACTCAGTGGGTGACAGTGGTACATAAGTACCACACTTCGCTCCGGACATATCTTGAGATCTGACTTGACTTGGACTTTGTATGGTGACTCATCTTGGAGCATCACCCTCTTCATGACTTCGTTCCGTGACTTCTCCTCTTGGACATCACGTCACGGCTTGACTCTTGGACATCTTCTTTTGGACATCTTCCTTCTTTTGGACATTCTTGACTCTTGACTCCTGGACTTCTGCTTCCCTTGGACTCACGTCTTCTCTTGGACTTCCGGACTCACATCACAGCTGACTCTTGGACTTCCCGATGACTCGACTCTTGCACTCCCCCATTGTCGACTCTTGGATTCTCGCTTGCGCTTCGACTCTCGGACTCTTGATCACCGGTCGTTTGGGATTCGCTTGTATCCTGGGTCTCACTTCTGCATGCAGGGGCTCCCAGATCCGAATGCACAGGGCTTGGCGATTTTGGTTCAATCACTTCGTGTCAACCGTCCCTCTGATCCCAGTCACTCATAGAGAAACCGATCGCCGAGATGATTGACTGTGATAAGACCACACGAAGCACCGATCCTCCGAACGGAGGGCGGACATCCAAACGACGTTTCTGGTCTGGCAGTTGATGGGGTCACTTTCCATCCACGTCTGTTCCCATCGCCATCTCTCGGGAATCGCTTCGACTTGTCTCCATACAGCTCTGCGGGGTTTCCAGCATGCTCAATCTGCAATCCGCCAAGCTTTCCACACCACGATGAACTCTACGTCCGCCGCTACGACGCCGCCGGCCTCCGTGCAACTCCCGTCAGGCGACACCTCTGGTGAGGGCGACACTGCGGGCACGGATGGCCAAGGTGGCCAGGCAACCGGCTCCCCAGGTGCCGCTGGCATTCCGGATGCAACTTCGCCCGGAGGGAAGGATCATGGCAAGAATGACATTGGTGAAGAGCCTTCAGTCGCCGTCTCCCCGCGTTCCGATGTTCTCCATGGCCCTCGTTTGGACGGCGCAGTCGACTCACGCCAGACGCGCACCATCGGATCCACGAACATTGGGACGCAGACGGCAGACACCATGGTGGCTCGCTTCCTGACGGAACCAGAGGTGCGGCGCCTAGAGGTGGACAACTCGCTACCTTCTCCAGAGCTCGGCCCTCGCGGCGACGTAGTGGCTCCGACTCGTTGTGACTTTCCGACGGATCCCTCGTCCCTGGGTCGCACCCGGTTAGTGGGCGTCCCTGCTTCGAGTGATCATCTGCTTCGCCACATCCACGCCCGAGATGGGTATGGTGGCTTGGAAGCGTTGCTCCAGGTAGAGGAACTGGATCATGCTGATCTACTGGATCTCCAGGAGTTCTTTCCGGAGGATGGTCCGCCGGCGTCAGACTTGATCTTACGTTCCCGTACGGAGGCGACTCCCGGAGACGAGCTGGCATCCGCACTCCAATCTCTCCCTGTCCAGCGTGAAATGGCGGCTCTCCTCTCGGAATATGGCGCTGACAACTTGGCCGAACGGACGTTCGCAACAGTGTCGCTGCTTCGACGTATCTTGGACATATATCGTCGGGTATGTCGGCAGCTGAATGCATCGGCGACCCGCTCACGACAGGACGCATTGGAGGCGCAAGACCAACTCCGCCTAATCAAACTCTCCCATGAACTCGCCAAAGCGAGGTTGGAGGTGGAGTGCAAGGATATCGTCGAGGCGAACTCGTACACTGCTGAGCGATATCGCGACGACGTGAAAGCCCTTATCCAAGAGCAGGATGCAAACACTCGGCGACTCCGAGAGGAGAACTCCAGACTGCAACAGCAGCTCGATGATTCCCTCGCACTCCAGCGCGTCCAGGATCGGCAACGCCAGGAAACTCGTTTCGAGGTGGCGGACCTGATGAACTTCCTGGGCGACCACGCGACGTTGGCCTGCAACTGGACTCGGCTCCGAGATCTGTTGGTGCACTTCCGCGATCGCACTTCCGTCCCAGGCACTTGGCAGACTGTTATTGCTACGACTACAGGCGATGACCCACTGTCACAATCTGGACCGTTCGTGAGCATGGATCGTCCGGACAATAATCCCGACGACGTCAGCCAGCATGGGAGAAATCCAGGGTCGGCGATTGCTCCACTTCCTGAGGTGGTTCCACCTCGGCGGCAGTCAAAGCGTTCCTCATCCTCCGGGGATCCGACCGGACATTCCAAACGAAGTGCGCACAGGGCGCCTGCAAAGTTGCAGCTTCGTCCTGTGACAAAGGTGCGAGACAATGCCGGGTGTCGTCCAGATGAGAGACCTCAAGTGTGGTCTGTTGAGAAGGCTCGCGGGTCCCTCCCTGCTCCCGTCACTTGGAAGGATCTTCGGCTGGATATTCAACACTTGATGCTCACGGGGATATACTTCCAGGGTGCTTTGGACTGGCTCGGAGAGGATCGTCCCGTGCACACTTGCTTTTATCGTGACGACCTCGTGGAGATGCTCGTTCGGATGATGTTTTGGAACAAGTTGAATGACTCTTTCTGGTCGTTCGGATGATGTTTTGGAACAAGTTGAATGACTCTTTCTGGCCAAGTACGTCCCGGAGAGATATTACCTCGCGGCGGAAACTCGTTTGGATGACCTGGTCGATCAAGGAGTCCGGCCACCGTTCTGGGGAGAACTCGTGCCGTCCGTGGTCCTCGACGCGAAAACTCTTCTGGAGGAGTCGGGGTCAGAACAAGATGATGTGTCTGAGGAGTCCGCATGGAGTGGTGCCGGGAAGGAGGATTCCGAAGACGACGCTGACGACATGGAAGTTTCCCCTACTGCAGAAAACTCGTCCCATCAACGCAAACGTTCAAGCTCTCGCGTGTCCATCCCAGATCAGCCTCCGGCAAAGCGGTCACGTCGAGAGGCACGTCGAGATGGCCGTTCGCCACTCGCCCAAAATGAATATTCCGAGCTGACAGAGGACGAAAAAACCGTGGTTGAGATTCCCGAAGATGGTGTGACTTCCTGGCGATGCCATGGGGTCAGAGTCAAACGCTCGGATCCCAGTTCCACAAAAGAGTCACAAACTCCTGGATTCCGGGCGTACACGCCCAATCGCCATGACTTGGATCTCCTCAAAGCGCGCTTCGACCCGGACGCGTTTCATGCATTCCTGGTGGCCGAGGTCCCCTGGCAGAAGATGTACGCAGATCGGGTCAAGGAGCTCTACTTTCACCGTTTGGATGATCTCTCGGAGGCGGAAGTCGACTTCCTGGAGGCGATGGACAACTTCATGAACGGGAACAGTCGAGCGTTCTGGGCCGCTCTTCATTGGGTCATTTTTCTCCAGGGAGCTCCAGGTTCGGTGGCTTCCAAGATCTACGCACGCCGTCGCAAAGGTCAAGAGTCTGTCGGTAGGCGCATGGCCACGCTGGTCAAACGATACCTGAAGAAGGATGTCCGAGCGAGCTTGCTCCAAGAGCCGGGGATCTGGAAGTTCCCAGCGAAAGTCTGTTACTGGATCTTGGAGGACCCTTCAGCGTCCCTGACGCACTCGCTTCCAGAACAGCTCGCCCGCCTGGATCTCGAGGAACCTGCACGGGTGCAGTGGGCTCATTGCCTCACGGAGGAAGCACGTATCGCTCACCTCCCTGTGGACATCCGCGGTATGTTGATTCCGGCTGGTCAACGTGATCTCATTTCTGACGCGCTTTGAGATGGTCCAAGCGTCATTTTCCGGACGAAGTGTCGTAGCTCACCTTTCCTTGCATCTCCCGGAGCACACTGCCCCGCGTAGTCGTAATCATTTTAATCGTCTGGAATATCAATCATCTTCGCTTCATCATAGCGTTCTCGTTTCTCCAAAATCAGTCTCAGCTTACTCATTCTTCATCTTTCTCGCTCAAAACAGTTACCATCCATCCACACATCCTCGATCCAAGTCCAGCGGGTTCATCATGGTGAATTCCGCTAGACTCGGGGATGATCGTCTCCAGCCTGCATAGACTGGAAACGAGCTTTGGCCTTGGCGCTCTGATTGAACTCGTAGAGTAGTGCACCACAACTGAGTTGAGAGACAGGTAGCCACTCAGGATCGTCGTAATTCTTCCACTTGATCAAGTATTCCTTACTGCGCTTGGACGTCCGTGTTCGTTTGGACCATTTCAAGTCGAGAATCTTTTCCACTTCGTACTCGTCTCTCCCAGAGTCGGGTTCCCAACTGTCTTCCGGGAGGAGTGCGGTATCGAAATCATCGTCCTCTCCGACTTCGACCTCTTCGACCGGTCGCTTCGGATGGAGTGCTCGTGGCTTCAAGCGACTTACGTGTACCCAAGGGTTGTCACGGTAACCCGTACCCTCAACCTTGAGACGCACCCGGAAGTCGTCATGAACTTCATCAATCCGGAATGGGCCGTGCCACATGTGAGCGAGCTTCCGGCTCAAGCCCGTTTGGACTTTTGGAATGTATAGCCACACTGCGTCACCCTTCTCGAAGCCAGTCTTCAACCTCTCGGTGAGTTCCTTCCACTTCTGCGTTTGGATGTCGGAGCGTATTTTCTTCGCTTGGACTTGGAGGTCCTCCGCACATGCGAGGGCGTAGCTGTAATCTCGTTGGAACTTGCGGCGCCACTCGTAAGCGGTCTTCTCCTGGACGCTCGAAGGTCGGGGTCCCAACATCGCGGATACCGTCCCTTGGGCGTCCCATCCGTGGACTAGGTAGAAGGGAGTCTCCAAACGAGTTGCATCAAAAGACGTGTTCAGGGCGAACATCAGCCTCTCAGCGTGGTCGTCCCTGTCACTTTGGTCCGCTTCTGCGATTTACGCTCGGACCCTCCGAATCACCGTTTGGACGGACCTCTCCTGCTGACCGTTCGCTTGGGGTCGATACGCTAAAGTCGCTCGCTGTCGACTCCCCAAAAGCTCTCGGAATCGGGTGAAGACTTCACTCATGAATCGAGGATCTTGGTCATGACGGATCAGGGAGCTGGCTCCAAAACTCCGGAAGACGCGCTCTTCGTACGCCTCTGCGACGTCCTGAGCCGTTGTAGAGCTCATGGGCTTACACATGACATATCCCGAGAAAATATCCTGGAACAGCAATAAGAACGTGTTCCCTCGAGCTGACTTGGGCATGTGCGTGACAAAGTCCATCGACACTGCTTCGAATGGTCGTCGAGGAGTAATGTTTCCAGGAGACGGACCGGGGTTCGGAGGTCGACCTTTTCCACTCGCACAATCCACACACTCTTCCACGAAACGATCCACATCCGCGTACATTCCAGGCCAGTAGAACTCCGAACAAAGTCGTTCATGGGTTCGAGTCTTGCCTTGATGTCCGCCTTGGTAGTCTTCGTGGGCGTAGTGTAAAATGTCCGCTTGGAGAGCCTTCGGTACAACCAGTCGCGGCTCATCTGCGAAGTCTCGTGGCCGATCTCGGGTGGACCGTGCCAATCGGTATAAAATACCGCGAGAGTCTAATGCAAACAAGTCAGCAACTTTGCTGATCTTCCGGAGACGTCTCGGCGAGAACGACTCGAAGTCTCCTTTCAGAAAGCGCACCAACTCTGCGAGATACTCTTCACTCCTCTGGTGGACCTTGATACGTCGCCACCGTTCGGCTTGATACTCCAACGGTCCCAGAGGAGGTCGGGAAGAATCCTCCGCTTCCTGCTGTGCACCACTCCGGGTCACGGCTGCCATAACTCGAGCTGCGTTTGGAAGTGGGGCCGATTCGGAACCAACGTCCACATTCTCCTTTTGGAAACTTACATCGGCCAGACCTTCCGGGACACGGATGTCTACTCCGAGACTCGCTTGCGAATTCATCAACTGCTTCGGGATCTTGGATACCTGTTCCAGATGACGTCTTTCGTCCTCCTCCTGGACTGTCCAGGAGTCGTCGAGCACAAGTGTCTTCGAAGTGATATAGTCAGCGGCCTGGTTGAAATCTCGCTTGACATGAACCAATCTGAGAGAAGTGAAGTGTTCTTTCATGGCTTCGCACTCGGCCAACTTCCTTTGCAGGTTCGGTTGGTGACAGTTGATGAGACCTTGGACCTGCTGGATGACAAAATCCGGGAGTCGCCGACGACGACCAACTCTGTGATGTTTTTCTCACGGGCCATTTGTAAACCCTTCAGGAGTCCGTTGTATTCGGCGTCGTTCACCGTGACGTCTTCCAGGATGAAACCTTGGGCTTTCATGACGGACCACCCCGGCAACTTCCACAAGACGCAACCACAACTTCCTTTCCGAGTCGAAGTCTTCGCAGCTCCATCGAAACTTAACACCACACCTTCAAAGTCGTCTTCCAACATCTCCACGCTGATGACCGGGGGTGCCTTAACGAGACCCTTCGCTGGGACGAGTGACTCTGCGACTTCATCCAAATGTTCTCTGGGAGTAATCCCAGCGCCCATGATCGCCGCTAAGCCGTCTTCGTCCTTCTTCACCTTCTGGATGTCCAAATTCCAATGTGACAAAGTCACTCCCCACGGAACACACCTTCCGTCCGCCGTCTTGGATTAAATGATCCACTTCAGAACGGAGTATCGGGTGTAAACTTTCAGAGGACATCCTTCGATCAACGTCCGGAAGACTTGGAGGACTCGCAACACTGCTATGACTTCTTTCTCCGCGATGTGATATCGAAGCTCTGCGTCGTTCAGAACACGTCCGGTATAGCGTACCTGGTGAATGACTCCATCGTACTCCTGCCCTAGCACAGCGCATGCAGCCCACCGATTAGCGTGCGGGATGATGACAAAAAGCCTTGGTCCGGTCTGGATGTCGGAGCAGCGGAGTCGACACAATCTTCCGCTTGAGAATCTCGAACGACTCCTTGGCTCGGGACAAATCTCGTTTGGAGCGTATTTGCTCAGCCGTCAATTCGTACAGGACAGCCGCCACTACCGGGAAGTCCTCAATAAACTTGTGACAGTAGTTGAGACTTCCGAGAAATGACTGAACTCCTTTCAGAGTATTCGGAAACGGCAGATCGTGGACCCCTTTTGCAATTTTCGGCGTCGCTCGGATGCCTTCTGCACTGATCTCGTGGGAAAGGTAGGGAATCGACCGTTTTCCAAACTCATTTTTCGGCAGACTCACAGAGATGTTCCAATACCTCAGCCGGAAAAGTAGCTTGTTCAGGTCCTCACAGAGCTGATCCCACGAAACTGCTCCATGCGCAATGTCGTCGATGTAGGAACTGCGTCCGAGGACAGGTCCCATATGCGAGGGCGTCGGAATATTCCTCTGGAATACGTCATAGCATCCGTCAGAGCTGGGACTTTCTCCTCTGGGACATCTCCTCTTGGACACTCCAGCTGTAGGAAGTCCAGCACGTCTTGGTCGACATCGGCCTCCTCCTCGGGTGGCAAACGGACGAAACCCCACAGGCAGTTGTTGATTACTGCCTGATATACCAGGGGGGCATTCTTCAGTCCAAACGGCATACGCACCCATTGGAAGTGTCCAAACGGACAAACAAAGGCGGAGATCAACTTCGCGCGCTCCGTCATACGGATCGCCCAGAAGCCACTGGCCATATCCAGACTCATGAACCACATAGCACTCTCGAAGCCAATCAGCAGATCGTCGATCAGAGGCAGCGGGTAGTTCGAAAGTTTAATGAACATGTTCACCATCCGGTAGTCGATACACATCCGGATGTCAACCCCGTTCTTCTTCAAGACAATGACGATGGGCGAAGCCCATGGCGATTCGGAGTGCTCCACAAGTCCTTTCTCCAAAAGTTTCTTGATCAACTCGTATACCTTCATCGAGAGATGTGGGGCCACAGATCGTGAACGCTGAGCTACCGGCTTGGCATCTCCAACATCCAAATCGCACACGGCTCCTCGAGCCGGGGCTGGGGCAGCATTGCCATCACCCAGGAAAATGCTGCGATGATACTTCAGAATGTTTCTCATCTTGTGTTCTTCCTCTGGAGTCGTAATGCCAGGTTCTCCGACGTCCGCGGTTTCGATGTCACAGCTGGGGCTCAGATCCTTCAATTCTGGGAGGAGTACCAACTGATCCCGGAGTTGGGACAGCAGCTCACTCCCTTCGTGAATGTAGATGGTCGGTTCAGAGTCCAGATCTTCCGCGTTCATTTTCATGCAGCGCTCGTACTCCAACTCCAGCTTCCGCAAAGGTCTGCAAGGCCAGTCTTGGACCGGCACATCATGGTCCTCCTCCTCGAGAATCTCGTTTGGAGGGTCACACATATAATCGTCATCCAGACTGATCGCATCGAAGAATTCATCTCCGTCGTCATCTTCGTTGGGAGACGTGACTTCTTCCAGAGCATCCACAAAATCACCTTCATCTTCATCGTCTCCTTCGGGACCGACAAGCAGAGTATCCAACCCACGCTCCGAGTTCATTTCTAGTTCAGGGTTTGATTCTTCTCGCTTGGACGTCCCGGAGGACGTGTCATCTTGGTCGGTCTTTTGAACAATCCGCACCGCAGCTGATCCCGGAGTGTGACGTTTCAACACTCGAGTCGGCAATCCATACTCTTCCTTTTGGACACATGGAGGGTCTTGGTCCTCGTACATCTGGGTCACTTCGTCAATCCTGCGTTCCATCTGATCGGAAAAAGTAGACTCATAGATGAGATGTTGCCACTCCAGATATTTTCGACTTCCTGGACGCACGAAACGACCGGCCATCGGGAAGGAGTCTCGTTCCACAATCCTCGCAATCGGCGTTTGGAAACTGATGGTCAGGTCCTTGTCCGAAATGTTCACCACTTTCACAGCGACTGGATACGATCTCGAAGCGAAGATCAGCTTGGTCACCCAACGGTCTCCTCGACCGGCCCAGACCACATCCTTGTGTGGATCCATCTGAGCATAGCGAATCTGCGTTACGACACTTCTCCCCGGGAGCAACCTCGTCGTGAAATCTGGCGTCACAGCGAGATCCAAACCTTGGGCCTTCCGGATTACTCCTCCTCGATTGAGCAAAATGGTTTCCTCATCTGGGAGTTTCACAAGTCTTTCTCGAACGCAGATCCGAACACCAGCAGAGTACATGAAATCCATGCCCAGGAGAGTATCGATCCCTTCGCCAATGTTCGCAACCCAGAAGTCCAGGATGTAAACCACTCTTGGACCGATGGTGACCTTGACTTGAGCCTTGGATCGGATTATGGTAGGCACTCCTCCCAGACCGGACACTCGCAGAGGACTGTGAACACTTAATTTGAGTTTGAGCTTACGCGCTAAGTCCGCACTCACCATGCTCACAGACGCTCCGGTATCCAGCATTATCGGGATGCGGTGATTATTCACCGCGCCATGCACCGTCGCCACTTTCCAGTCATCATCCGACTCATGATCTTTCCACCATTCAAATCTCTCTCCAGGCTCCAAACGGAACTCGATCGGCGGATCCAACTCCGGGATGTCCAAACGAGAATCGTCCGAACGAGAATCATCATCTTGAAATACAGTCATACATTCGTGATTACCTTGTGTTCGACTCTTCAACTCGGGTCCCATATACACTAAGGCACACAATTCTGGGGGCTTCTTCGGCCCGGCGCGTTCTGGATCCCCATCCAGCGGGCTTACAGGTTTAACTGCTCTTCCCCAGAATTTCTTCTCCTCCCAAAGCCTGCTTCCAGAGTGACTTCGGCATCTCAAACGTCCCCTGGGCAGCCAAAGACCTCAACTTCTGGAAGATCTTGAAACCATCGCAAACTTCGCCATGGAAACCTGCACAGAACTTGCACGGGGACGTCTTGCAGAATTGAGCTGGATGTCCTTGCTGACGACATCGATCACACTGGAGTCCGGACCAACAGCGATCTTCAGTATGTCCAAAACGCTTGCATGTCTCGCAAAATCTGGACGTGTCTGGCGGCTTGCCAAATCGAGGCGACGAGTCATTAGGTCGGAACTCTCTCGGAGGAGGTCTCCAACCGGCGTTCTCCATCGCCCGATACACCTGCGACCAATCTTCCGGAAGTTGACTCTCGGACGACCCTGTCTCCACTTCTTGATCTGGGATCTCTTCAGCCGTCTCTTGGATGTGCACTTGCTTCTCATCCTCTGAACTGGAATCAGCCATGTTCTGCGCAACGTAAGCCTTGGCCGGACGTTTCGGACGGAACTTCCCAGCGGACATGTAGTCCGGGCGAGAATCACGTCTGGGAGGAGGAGTCTCGTAGTCATCGTCTTGACGCATTTCTTCATACTGCTTGAGTACGAACTCCAAGTCTTCCAGGCTATGTAAGCGTTGGCCTTGTAGCGTAGAGCGGAGCGAGGAGTCCAGGAGTTTCTTCATGAACACCTTGAAGTGACGTTCCCTCTCCTTGGACGACTTCCGGGAGTTGATTCCAGCCTTGTCAGCAACCCGATTCAGGCGATAGAAGAATTCCAGCGGAGCTTCCGTCTTCTTCTGAGTCATACTGTAATACCTCTCAGAGTCGGATGTCTTCGCCTTGCAGTACTTCTCCTTGAACGCCTTCAGGAATCGCTTCCAGCTGTGACGTACGTCTTCGTCCAAATTGTAGCGCCAGTCCCGAGCGGAGGACGGCAACTTCAGCTTCATCTCATAAACTTGCATCTTGTCGGACCATCCTCCCTGAACTGCCATACTTTGGAATTTCTCCAACCAACGAATGCGTGTCGACAGTGATGCCTTTTCATTGAAGTCTTCCAGAGCCGACGCATTCACGTAAGGCTTGTACGTAAACACTGTAGTCCCAGCTTGAGACGTCTTCGAAGTCATTGCGTTCGGAGTCGACTCCTCGAAGAAACTGCTGTCCGAGTCATCGGAACTGTCATCGCCCTTCTTGTCCGAGTCGGAATCTGGATCGGAGTCATGAGGGTCATTTCCTCGTTTGGAGATTCTCCTTGTGGAACCCCGTCTCGACGGCCCTGACTTCCCAGCGTCCTTCTTGGGCGGGTCCGAACCTCCAGGCGGAGTACGTCCGGGCGGACCTCGCTTCTCGGAGCTCTGTTCAGTCTTTACTTGAGTCGCGCTTCTGCTTCTACTCGCAGCGTCATTCTTGGCCTTGGCCTGTTGGAGATTTCGCAGAGTCGCTTGGAGTTGCGCCGCAAAATGACCATCCGCAGTCGTTTGAGCGACCTGCGCTGGGACTTGAGATGGCGTTGGGACTTCGACGCGAGGGTTGGATTGTGTCGTTGCTGCATGTTTCTCCCGAAGTTGACTCGCGTAATACTTCTGGACGTTGAGAGCAGCTTTTCGATCCCTCTCGCGCGCCTCCCGGAGAGCCAACAACTCCTGTCGGGTCGCTTCCAGTTCCAGCGCTTGTCGTCGCCCTTCGGACTCCACACGAGCTTTCTCCTCTGCGACTTCCAGAACTTGTCGATTCTTCTCAGATTCCAACTGTGCCTGGAGGTCTCCCAGAGTCGCTTGCATCCGCTGACGTTCGTTCAGAGCTCCTTCCGCTCGCAGCGCCTCCACAACGTCGGGAGACATCGGAGCGAAGCTTGCTGAGTTGGGTGAAGTCCGAGGGAATACGGTCTCCTTCTCGACTCTTGCATTCTGCTCCTGGACTTGAGTGACTTTCTCCTCCACTCTAGCCATCGAAACTGCCATCTTTTGCATAAACTCCATAGCCGCCACAGTCGATCCCGTGGACTTGACAGAATACCCCGAACGATTGGATCGCTCAGAGTGTCGCGAAGTCGACCTGTGACGTCCAGATGTTCGCTTGGACGAGCGACGTCTTCCTCTCTCCCAGCGTCTCGAGTGATAACTGTCATCGGAGGACTCCTCATCTGATGATGTGTCGGGTCGACGGTCCTTGCGGCGTGTTCGTCGCTGAGACGTCCTCACCGTCTTGACACCTCTTTCGGATTCCGACATGTCCACATCGCCAACATCAGGTTTCGACTCTTGGACGGGCGGGATGATCGTCTGTTGGACGTACATACCCATCTCTGGACCACATGGCACGAATCCACTAGCTCCGTGGGCCGCCATCACCATGGGGTGGTAACCGACATAAGGCATGTGTCCGCCCTCATACGACCACATCGAAGATCCAGATGACTCATCCCTTGACGATAAGCTTCCAGTCATGAAACTTCGCTGGGAGACACTCGACTGACCAGAGACATCCGACGGACTCGGAACGGAATTCGACTCCGTCTTCCGGGAGACACTCATCTGGGCCACAGAGTTAACCTCGCTGGGAGGCACCGTACTTGGTCCCGTCCCTGACGAGGCGTACAGCGGCAGCGAACTCAGAGATGGAGGCTGGGGCGGATGAGCTTGTGGACGCTTGGCATCAGGTTCTCTCTGGGATGATCCTCTTGGACTTCTCGTCGTTCGGATCCCCAAAGTCCGGAATCGCATCACAAACTCGCGACCCAACAAGTCCGACTCGTAGTCATTCATGAAAAGGTCTCCTTCGGCATCCTCAGCGTGATAATCTACTCTGGGAGGACGTTCCGACTTGACTCCTTCTGGAAACACCGATCTCCCGGAAGCCTTAGCCGTCACTTGTTGCCACTCCAGCATTTCCACACCCAAGAGTTGTAGTAAATCTGCCACCACCTTGTAGACCTTGCTTCGATGGATCTTGGACGCACGCGTCTTGAACCACTCTGGGACGAGATTTGTGAACTCGAACCCAGCTTCACAAAGTAGAGTCTGGAGTGCAGCCACACTTTCCCTCGGAGATGATAGTCCGGGCGGGATAGTCGCCGCAGTCAAATCTTGGGCCATCGCTGGCATCCGTCTTTCCGGGCGAAGTTCCACCACCCAAGCGTCTTCCGAAGTCGCAGACAGAGCCCACTCCCGGAGATATCCAGACGTCGCGAGTATCGCCGTCTGCCAGCCCGCGGTATCCAAACTCACATCGGGCCATGTGTACTCCACAGAGGGAGGCGAGATTCTTCCGGACGGAGCGCGCACCCAGCGTCGAACTTGTTCTGCAACGTAGTCGCGCGCTTGGATCTCCGCGACACTCACTCCGAGGTCTCATCGGGGAGTCTCGACCGGTCGAGGGCCGGGAGACTCCAAAACGGGAACTGCAGGATCGACTCCTGGAAGTTCCTTATCCTCCTGGACAGTCACCAATGGCTTCTCAGTCTTGACCAGCGACGCCTTGTCCAAGAGTTCAACGTCGCTTTCCGGAAGTACTTCGACTTCCTCATCTGGCTGTGGAGAATCCAAAATTCCATCCACAACCAGGGACACTTCGTTCGGAGCACCTTCCAGTCTCCGAGCGGGGTCTTCCAAAATCTCGACTTCGTCTTCAGACATTCCCAAAGTCGGCATCTTGAGTTCTTCGTCCCCCGCAATTACGCTGACCACGTCGTCCGGCAGATCTTCGCCTCGAACGTCGTCCAAAAGTACTTGGTGCGCATCTTGGACGTCCGGTCCGGGCGACGGTTGTTCTTCAGCCGCGGTCAGCTTCTTCTTCTCCTCGGCTGCCTTACGCTTCGCAGCGTTAGCCTTCCGAGCCTCGCGCTTGACTTCGTCCAAGCTCTTGGTCTCTTCGGGCGGCAGCCCTTGTACTCGGCGCGAAGCCCGCGACGCCGAACCGCGCCCCGCCTCTTCGCGCTCACCTTCTTGCATGCTACTTCTCCGAACCATAACCGCAGTTAGGAAGTAAGTCAACAATCAGCACCCTAAAATAAAACCAATATAACAACTCGGTGGAATCACTAGACAACCAAATCCGGGCACGCGCACCAGCTGTGGCGAAGTCGGTGACAACTTTTTGCCGCCCAGGTGTATAGTGCTCTCGTGCTACCCTCAATGGGACCTGTTCCTCCCTCCAAAAGTAGAACTTCCAGGAGGAGAACAGGCGGGTATACCTCCAAACGAGAAACCTCGTTTGGAGTTGGCGTGTGTACCTTGCGTAATCCCCTTTTGGGCCGTTTATCTTCGGCGGACCGGATTCCACCTAGTGAGTTGTTAATGTATGGGATAGAAAATATAAGAGTACTGAGCGTGGACGTAACTCCAAACGACGCTCGTACAGTTAGTGAGAAGTAGTGATCTACCAACCAGATCCACTCCCAGAGTAGAGATAATCAATCCCAAATATACAGAATACAAATACAAACAACTACCCGTCACTTATTCTTTTGGACCCTCGGATGGTGGGTCAACACTCCAGCCAAATAGGGTTATCCGCTTGGAAGGCACTGGTCAACCTCCAAACGAACCCTTACCAATAATCTTCTCTTCGACTCACGCACCACCTCCGTTTGGAGGAAAATAGACAGACCTAATACACAGTCCTATCACACAGTAATCTATCAATAATCCCAGGGGCCGATCACTAACAAACCTCCTAGACTGCAGTTAATATGGAATGGATAAAGCTCCTCTGCGAAAGAGTGTACTTCCCAACTAATAATATGGAATAGCAACGGATCACTCCCGGTGTGCGAGCCCGGGTCCCCGTCCTAAATGTGACTTGACCTTTTTTGGGTGAGAATCCCCACACGTCCCCTGGCACGGTCGGTGTGTCTGGAAGTTGACGGTCGGGCAGGCAGACCTCCGGGGGCGGTCCCTAAAAAACGCGGTAGGCTGCTGTCCTCTGGTCCCAGGCGATATTCGCCTCGCTCCCGTGCTCGGAATTACGATGCACTTGCGGGTCTTGAGGCAAAACGGATTATGTTATTAATGGTTATCTTGGTTTCTCTCTCTCTTTTTTCTTTTCTCTTGGCTAGAAGATCTCTGCTAGATTTCTGCTTGCGTTCTGGGCGTCGATCTTCGACACACACTCTTCTTTTATCTTGATCTTTGCATGGGGCGCGTCCCAGCTTCAACCTTGGCGCGCGTAATCGTCCTACGCGTCGGGTCCGCATCTTCGCACGTGGGTGTGACTCAGTGGGTGACAGTGGTACATAAGTACCACACTTCGCTCCGGACATATCTTGAGATCTGACTTGACTTGGACTTTGTATGGTGACTCATCTTGGAGCATCACCCTCTTCATGACTTCGTTCCGTGACTTCTCCTCTTGGACATCACGTCACGGCTTGACTCTTGGACATCTTCTTTTGGACATCTTCCTTCTTTTGGACATTCTTGACTCTTGACTCTTGACTCCTGGACTTCTGCTTCCCTTGGACTCACGTCTTCTCTTGGACTTCCGGACTCACATCACAGCTGACTCTTGGACTTCCCGATGACTCGACTCTTGGACTCCCCCATTGTCGACTCTTGGATTCTCGCTTGCGCTTCGACTCTCGGACTCTTGATCACCGGTCGTTTGGGATTCGCTTGTATCCTGGGTCTCACTTCTGCATGCAGGGGCTCCCAGATCCGAATGCACAGGGCTTGGCGATTTTGGTTCAGTCACTTCGTGTCAGTATGCATGTCGAGCTGACAAACGCGAGTGAAAAAACGCCGACGTGCTGCGCGTGAACGGCATGCAAATAAAAAGGGAGCCGTTCTTCCTAAGTTTAGTAAGGGAGACTTCGTGCTCGCTGCCACCGCGACAGGTCGCAGCGGCAACAAGTTGGCCCTGGTGTGGCGCGCATCATCAAGGCGCTCAATGATTACACCTTTGAAGTCCAAGACCTCGTGGAGCTGTTCGCGTTGAAGATACGTCATGCGTCTCGGCTCCAGTTATACCGCGACGCGGAACGTGGTCGCGCAGATTAGTTGGTCGACCAAGCCATTCATGGCCATGAGGGAGGCCCTACGCGCGTGTCGTGTTAGACCAGACACTCAGAGGTTGGAAGTTCAAGTTAAGTGGTATGCCCTGACGAACTTGAAGAATCGTGGGAGACAGTTAAAAAAATTCGAGAGGATGTGCCGGTCCTTCTGCAGGCCTTTCTCGCCGACGGCGGTAATGACCCGACCCGCCGCGCGCTCTCGCGCGCACTCGATACCCGCCCCACGACCCAAGCCCCGCGTAGCAGGAAAAAGAGCAAAACACCGTGTGGCGTTTCTGAAAGAGCATCCACAGTACGATACGCATACTTTGGTTGGGCTCACATCTGAACACATCGTATCAATTAGACACAAACGTCTTCCGGATGTACACAGATCCGACCTACCAATCGATGAAATGCTTCGCTTTCAACAATCGGTGATGACACTATTTCGTCCTTTTCGGAGTGGCATTGATTTGATTCAAATGGTGACACTTTTGGCGCCTTTTTGAACGATGGTGGGCGAGGGAACCCCGTCTAGAGCTCGAATGTTCGTTAAAAATAATGGTGTCTATTACGCCTCTCGCGAATTGCTTCAATCACAGGATGATCCCGAAGCTGCTAGATACCGTAGTTATGAAAACATATCGATGAAGAAGTTGACCTCAATCTTACCGACCTTGAGATGCAACACACCAAAGAGGATGGTGATGCCGATGCCGATAGATACGACCCCGAGACGCTAGACGAGATCGTGTCGACCCCAGGGAAACCTACAAAGCATATCAATGATCTTGACAAATCTAAAGATTGTGTGGGTCTTCCCGCTTTTCTACTCTAGCTGATATGACGGTCACAAACATTTCAATGGCCATCGAAGAGGTTGAGCAGCGTCTAAGTGTTTTGGCCGCATCAGAATTTCAAGTCAACGCTGAAACGGGTGATTTGACGCTATTTACTAAGTTTACAGACCTTCAGACCAGAGTTTACCTCTTTTCAACGTTCAATTGGAAATGGCAATGAAGTGGGGCCTCGTGATCAGTCGACTATGCCGACCAAAAAACGACGAATATCTACACGACGATGCTCCAGATATGTCATCGCTTGACCAAGTGTAATTCGCGATTTAACTGAACGAGAAATAGCGCAAAATGTTCGCCTGCGTGGGGAAAAAGCTGTTGAAATCCCTATCTCTGGGCCATGACTCCAACGATCAAATAGTAGGGTTCCTTGGAGGAAAGCCAAGTGCAGGGAAGAGCAGAGTTATTGTTGCATTACAGGTTCTATCACAGAATTGGAACTCGAAGGAGTTGATAGCCACAGCTACCTACAAAGGCGTTTCAGCTCAAACCGCAAACGGACAAACCATTCACAATTTGTTTGGGGGGGGGTACGTCAACAACAAGAGACGGCGGGCTTCGACTCAAGAGCAGCGTGAAGCTTTGCAAAATCGAAACTGCTTATCATCGATGAGATATCAACGTCTGACGTGAGCATTCTGGGCAAAATTGATTCATCTCTGCGAGAGTTGCTTGGAAACCCAACGAAACTGTTTGGTAGAATTCACGTGCTTCTGGTTGGTGATAGACTTCATCAGCGCCCTGTTGCTGGACAACCAGCATTTATCGGTGCCGATGAAGCGATTCAATTGCGCCAAACGTCTTAACATACTAACGGGGTCTACCAAATAGTATACGGTATACTATTATAATAGTTTACCCTCGAAGTGTGCCAGGGTATACAATATGGCAGGGTATTATAGCGATAGTAGTTTTGGATGTCTAACGATGGCATTAGTGGAGTGCTAATAATTAATGATGGCGTTGTTTTTATTTTTCTTCAGTAGCGAGTCTAAACGCCGGACACTTACCAACCCGAATCGACTTAAATATCCTACGCAGCATGCGCTGACACACCACCTCCTGATCTAGAATCCACTCGATAACATTTCGGTTATGGAAACTGGTTTCATAGGGGACCATCATACGCGGTTAATACGAAAGAGGTGAGAGTACTGTAGTTTGACGGGCGTGTGATCGTTTTTAAACTAAGAGGTGGAAGGGTAGAGGCAAATGTTGGTAGTGTTGATCAATTTGGTGAGTATTGAGCTCGGAATGGTATAGTATTTGGAACGGTATAATACCAAATAGTAAACCTTTAAACTAACCTATGATATTATATTTGTAGTGGGTATACCAATTTGGTAGAACCCGTTAGTCGGATCGTGGATAAATGCGTACCGCTCGCTTAACGCAGTCGTCATTCTTACCGAAAATATGCGTCATAGGTGTGATCCAGTCCGGAGAGAATTTCTCGACAATTGGAGGGTTGGAAATTACGAAGATGTTGATATTGACCACGTTAACAAAACGGCCCACGATGAAAACTGGGCATCTGGTAACATAGATACGAAGAGCTACTGCCCAATTATTGTAACATCCAACGCACTTCGAGCCGAGTTCAACGCGTTAGCGCTACGAGCATTTTTCAAAAACAACCGATGCGATTTTGCATCGATTTCCGGGGAGCTTGTCGAGGCCTAGACGTTTGACAAGTACACAACGAAAACGACTGGAGTCTATCCGTGATAACAAAACCGGAGCCATGCCAGGAGCACTAGAGATCGCAATTGGTTCAACAGCCCAGTGTACCAAAAATATATCACCCCGTTTAAGGTTTGTAAACGGATCTATTGGCACCGTTGTTGCTTTTAGAGCGGCGCAAAATGATGCTGTCAAAATTCAGAAATCGCAGAGCACTTCCTCCAGACATCGTTTTTTGTAAAACTCAAGGATTATTCCAGCCATTGTTTCCTTCCGGAACTTCCGCTAGAAGTTCTTCCTATTCGCCGAAGAGTTGTATCAGGAGTTAAGTTGCCTAATCGAGAGTTTGTGGTCACAATTGACCAAGCTCCCTAAGTGGCAGCATACTCGTTGACATCCGAGAAGTGCCAAAGGCTTACTGTCGATAAAATGATCCTGGCTCCTTTAAATCATGCAACACAACGGTCACCGCGACGATCATCAGTTTACGTAGCAGTCACACGAATCAAATCTTTGAACCTGTTATACCTGATATCACCGCTTACGAAGTAGTTCCTCGAGTATTTTAATCATTCCAAGGACGTCTTGCAAGAGAACTCGCGACTGGAGGCGATGTAGCTACAATAATTGCGATTATGGAAGTCTTGCGAAGTGTGCCACTGGAGCAGGTGCTGCTGGAAGTAGAGACTGGTAAAGCCGTCGATCAAAACTCAAGTCAGTAGCTGGTCACGCGACCACGAAACCACACACTCTGAATTATTGACCTTTGCAGCCAAAGGATTTTTTAATCGGATGTCTTGCTGCTCCGGGTCGTGCAAGTACCAGCTCAAGACGCACCGGCGCGTCCGTATATACAGGAAATGAAACGCAAGTGCAGACATCGCAATGGTGAGGCTGCTCCTCCCATTCTTACTACAGCAGATTTCTCGTTCGACTTGAAGAACTTGACAAAGATGGAGCTACGCATGCTCATCATCAAAGAAGTACAACTTAATGCGGTCAAGTATTACTATTCGGTATGCTGCAGTATCCAAAGAATTGCAACTTAATGTGGTCAAGTATTACTATTCAGTTTGCTGCAGTATCCATAGCTTTCCCGGGTAACGCACGGCATTAGTGAGAGAGATGTAGCACAATGTAGTCATGCGATACTTGCGACACGTCGTTCCAAGACAAGGTGGAGAAAAGCTGAAGTGCACACTGATTGGTCAGTTCTTAATACAGGAGATTTCTCCCTGCCAATGCTTTCAGAGTGCCAATTCTATCTGTTGTGTGTTATTGATGTTTGCCGTCAGTTTTTGGAAGTGATATGGCGTCAAAGCCATCTTCCTCATGAACATCACCCGGCTTATGTATCTTGAGCTTTGCTGGCAGTCTTTCCCACATGGTTGGCTCTCGTAGCTGCAGTACTTGGCTCCATAGTAGCCAATAGGGTTCTCTCTTTGACATTATACTTCACTTCAATATACTGAATACAAATGTCTATATATTGTGGCGCAACACTCCCACTAAAGATGACAGCGGTGTTTTCAAGATCTTTCTCAACTTCAATGACTTTAACTTTGTCTCTTGTCTCTTGCCCAAATTTAAAATCTAGGTGACCTAAAATAGGGTATTCAAGGCAGCGGTGGTACCCGACATAACTGAGATCTGCCCAAAATGATGTCCATACTTTATCTTATATGTTACGGAAGCCCCTTCTCATAGTCTTCTCCGCCTTTTTCTTTTGGCTCTCACTCCCTCATCTGCCTGCCTACCGATCAAGTGCCGGTTTCGCCGCAAACCCTTCGGGAGGTGGGCCGTAAGCCACCCGACATCTCCTGACGACCACAAGACCTGACCTAGGCCATAGAGGGCACACTGCTCCCGGCTTTTTGCGCCGACAGGCTGCCAACCGTCCAACTGGGGACAATGTCGGGGGGAAAGTCAGATCTACCTGCTACTCGCGACCACGGCTTCTGACCAAAGTAATTTTCGGGGGCACAGATTAGGGAGTCACTTAAGGTAAAACTTAGCTTAAATCGAGTGTACAGCACTCGGAGTACGGGGCTAATAGCCCGAACGGTTCACTGTTCTTAAGATAGGACTAGGTGAGGCAATTATCATAGGTTTTAGGCCTTATTTATGCCTTTGACTCTTTAATTTTGCTCTCAATCTGAATTTAATTTTGTGTCTCTGTCCATAATTTGTATCTCCATTTGTGAATAGTTTCAGTAGCCTTTAAACTTATTTTACGGACTAAAATCACTTTTATTGACACTGTTGGCTACATTTGCTGTTTATCATCTTATTCCTGATATTGATACGATTTAGAATCCTATCTTTTAATTTCAGATACACAAATCCTTAACCCCCATCATATTGCGGAGCTTTTCACTCTGATTCTGACTGAGCGGCTTAGTAAGTGCATCTGCTATCATATCGTTTGTGTTACAGTACGTAACTGTGATACTGCCATGTTCATGTTTGTCACGAGCATACAAATGCCTGATATCAATATGCTTCGTGGACGAATGACTACATGGGTCCTTAATAATACTAATGGTGGCAGTATTATCGCACCAACACTGAGTCGGTAGTACTTGTCCGTATCCTAACTCATTTAGTAGTAGCCGTAGCCACATTGCTTCTCGTACGCCCTCACTTGCAGCTACTAACTCTGACTCTGCTGTATTAAGGCTAATGCAGTCTTGCTTTACACTTTTCCATGTGATGCATGCACCAGCGAGTAGTGATACATAACCTGTAATAGATTTCCTTTGCTCATGTGCATTCGCGAAGCTCGCGTCTGTGTATAGCTCAAGCTTAATAGTACTATTGCCATCATATATTAAGCCATACTGCGACGTTCCTTTCAAGTACTTTAGTACTCGCTGAGCAGCTCTCCAATGACTTTTATTGTAGCAAGACAAGTACTTACTTAGTTCCCTTACAGCACTAGCTATGGCAGGTCTAGTGCCTCTTACTAGGTACATTAGGGACCCTACTAATCCTCTATAATCGAACGGCTGCGCCGCGATCTGCTTTGGCGTAAGAGTATCTTCCTTCTGTAGTATAATATTATTTGCCTGTGGTGTAGGCTCAGAACTACAATCTCGCATTTTATACTTGTGTAGTAAGTCATGAATATACTTATGCTGCGAGATGCGCAAAGCCTTAGCTTCTAAATCTCTTTTGATTTCCATTTTTAGAAGATAGTGTAACTCTCCTAGATCTTTCATTGTGAACGTCTCTGATAGTTTGTTCTTTAGCTCCTGGATCGAGCTCAGATGTGACCCCGCAATAGTCAGGTCATCTACATACACACATACACACTATGAGGGTGTGGACGACCCCATCAACCTCCGACTTTTTGTGGTACAAGCAGTACCCTTTCTTGCACCGCAAAAACCCTAACGACTTTAGAAAGTCATTCAGAACACCATACCAAATTCTAGGTGCCTGTTTTAAACCGTACAAACTTTTGCGTAATTTGCACACAAGGGAGGCCGATCCGTGGCGAAACCCAAGTGGTTGGCGCATGTAGATGCTCTCATTCAACAGGCCATTTAGAAAGGCCGTTGATACATCCATCTGATGTAAGCGTAGGCCAAGCGAAGTGGTCAGCGCTAGCAATAGACGCAATGACTCGTAACGAGCAACAGGAGAAAATACCTCTTTATAATCAATTCCGTACATTTGTGTGTTGCCCTGAACTACCAGGCGTGCTTTAAACCTATCCACGGTACCGTCCGCATTGTACTTAACATCAAATAGCCAATGGCAGCCTAATCTTCTGCCAGGCGGAAGTGGGACTAAAGTCCATGTTCCATTGCTTAGGAGCGCTTCAAACTCGGCTTTTACTGCTGCCTCCCACTGCTTGGCATATGGCCCAGCAAAAGCTTCCTTTAGAGATTTAGGTATTGGAATATGACACATTTTAGCAGTCACAGATTTAGCGCCAGTCGGCTTTTGTGATCGTAGCCGCTTAGAGCGGCGCGGTCTCTGACTACCATCCTGTTTGTCATCTCCCACTTTTTGCAATGTCGGTTCAGACGTGACCGATTCTGAGCTTACAGCTTCAACCTCCGTTTCACTGTCCTTTCTAGATCTCTTAACTAAATCAGAAATTATCTGAGTCTCACTTTTATTTTCCAGGATCTTTTCAGATGGAAACGACTGATTGATCATTGCCTCAGTGACTTCTGGGCTGAACTTCACATCTCTTGCCGTGATGTATTTGTTTCCTTTGACATCAAGCAGGTGGTACCCTTTATAATTGTGTGAGATACCCAATAACTTGCACTCTATTGCTCGACCACCTAATTTCGGGTCTTTTCTTTTAGTTTTGGGAATATGTGCAAAACATGTCGATCCCCAGATCTGTAACGCTAAACCGTTACACTTCCTTTTATGGAGTATCTCATAAGGAGTTTTCATACCGAGCCTAGCCATAGGTAAGCGGTCTGTAACTTCGACCATGTAAAGTATGGCATCAGGCCACCACTTTGCTGCCATGCTAGAACCTCTAAGTAGACATCTAACTACACCCATCATGGTTTGGTACGCTCTCTCTGCGCTACCATTCTCTTCTTGTGACTCAACATTTGAATGTTGAAAGAGTAATCCTAACTTGGTACAGAGTTTGCCAACTTCTTTATTTACGAACTCTGTACCTCCATCTGTTCTAATTTTCTTCACTTTGTATGGGAATTGAACAGGGAGTTGTTTTAGAAGATCTCTGATTTTCCCTGACACTTCTTTTAGGGATTTCAATGGAAAATACCATTTGTACCCAGTTGCATCATCTGCCACGGCAAGCGCATATCGGTAGCCGAATGATCAGTACAGACCATTCACTCAAGCCGTCCTGTAGTGTCCATATGGAGCGTGTGTAGCGGCTCTGTCGGCTTATCTCCCACCATGTTCCTATAAGACATGCATCGATCCTTCATTTCCGCACATGTTGTACAGTAGAACGGTACTTCTTTGAGTCTAGAATAACTCAGATTTAGATCTTTTCCTGTTCCTGTATTCAGATTGCTAATTATTTTCAGCAATCTGTCTTTGCCTACATGACCGAGTCTCAAATGCCACTCCTTTATTAGGTGCTCGTACTTTAGTGTCTGTGTAGAAAATATCACTTTCTTTCTAGGCTTAGTGCTTGGCAAGTAATATACCTCACCAATTGCTACTGCTGCAAATAGTAATTTGCCTTCGGTACCAAAGAAGAATAGGAAGTCACCTGTCCTTGATTGCAAGTGTCTATATCCTTGATAGAAGAAGAATAGGAAGTCACCTGTCCTTGATTGCAAGTGTCTATATCCTAGACTAGCCAAGCGCCACCGCTACGCGGTGGTGGTTTTCTTATTAGTTGGAGCCGCTCAGCTCACTACGCTCGCCTCGCTATTCAAGGCAGGCTGCCTCGCCTCGCTATTCAAGGCAGGCTGCCTCGCTACGCTGCGGCAGTGACGCCCCCCGTTCCGCTCGCCTGCGGCCTCGCTAATGGTTCTTTTAGGCCGCCTTCGCTTCGCTCGGCAGCAAAAAATAATTATTGTCCAATGAAGGCCGCCTTCGCTCCGCTCGGCAGCAGTATTTGTGCCCAATGACGGATTTTTAGCATTAATGCCCAATGTATGTCGTAGATCGCGAATTTCGGCCAATCATAATTCAGGTGATATTTTTGTTACTGACGGACAGCGTTGCTCTGATTGATGCTTTAGATAGTATGCGCTTAGCAAATTACTATCACATTGCTTATCAAATACTACATCAATTAACTTTATGACACTCATATTGTGATCAGAATTTAGAACACTAATTTGTATTGAACCAATTAGTGAACACTCAGATGTAGATCCGTTGCCGTATGTGAACCGGTGTCCGTTGCTTGGGTGAAGGCTGCTGAACCACCCTTTGTCTGGTGTTACAGCATGGCCAGCCCCTGTATCCACAACCCACATGTCATCAGTTAATATAAGCCTCTGTAACTTGCTTAGATAGGATGCGTGTTTTCTCCTTACCTCTCGCTCGATCTGTTCCAGATAAGCTGGCGTTTGCCCTTCTCCATCGCTCATAGGCACGTTGCCCTCCTCGTCGCATGCGAGACGGCGGGCATCTTCCGCGTAGTCAACGTCCTCTTCGAGCGGCGTCTGTCCATGCTCATTTAGGCGGTTCTCGCCGTCCATAACGACCGCCTTTATCGTATTGATCGCCGACTGCTTGGCTTTGCGGGCCCATTTGTTGGCCCCGGGAGCTGTTTTCACGTTCGTCCGAAACAATTGCCCCACCTCTCTGTTGGGGTCACTGTCCCGAGCCATCACTGGGCAGTCAGCCTTGTAGTGCTCCGTCTCAAAACAATAAAAGCACTCGTTTTCAGTCTTAGATGCGTGCTTCCGCTTCTGCGCTGGATTAGCGCGCACGTTGTTGATCGAGATCCCGGAGCCCTTCTCCATGTTGACCGAGATCTCTTTCTTCGACTTCTCTCCGAAGATGTGACGCAGCGCACTCTCGACCTTCTCGACCGTGAACTCGCCCTTCTCGATCGAGACCGACGATGCCCAAAACTCACTCGGGAGTTGGGACAAGACCTCGACACAGAACCACGACTCCACTGACCATGTCCTGTCCCAGAAGGGATTGGGTCTTTCGATTGATTTCATTTTGGGCGTTTTTGAGTTGCCCAAAAAGAGTGCGCAGGCGCGCCACTGACTTTTAGCCAGTTTCGACCAAGCTCGGGTTAGCTCAATCAGCCCGGCTGCGTCTCCTTGACCGTAGTCCTTCTCAAGTGCCTTGATCACCTCGCATGGCTCCATCTGCGAGACCAAGTTGGCAGCGTTGAGAGGAAGAAGTTTGGCAACACTTGGTTCAGAAGGTTGTGCAGGTCGCCCTTAGCCTTTTCCCACTCCATCATCGCCCATCGCATCGTCAATGTCTCCTTCTCAGACAGTTGACTCTGCTTTGGGATGGCTGGCGGTTTCCCTGGACTTCCCCGCAGGAAGTCCGCCATCAGCACACGCACTTCTGGCAGCCCTTTCTCCAACTGCTTGCGCTTGTGAAGCTGGTCCTGGGTGTTGATGTGGGTGAGCAACTGTCCTTCCACATCGCGTACCCCTTGCCCTTAAAGGACTCGAGGCCGCTGGCGTTCTTGCCTTCCGATGCCATCACTGGTGTGTACTTGAAATGTTGTGTGTTATTGATGTTTGCCGTCAGTTTTTGGAAGTGAGATGGCGTCAAAGCCATCTCCTTCATGAACATCACCCGGCTTATGTATCTTGAGCTTTGCTGGCAGTCTTTCCTACATGGTTGGCTCTCGTAGCTGCAGTACTTGGCTCCATAGTAGCCAATAGGGTTCTCTCACTTCAATATACTGAATACAAATGTCTATATTGTGGCGCAACACTATCAAACTTTTGCGTAGTAGCCAATTCCGTTTCGATTAGGCACTCGTTACTTGACCCGACTGGGCTTTAAAGACCCTACGAATGGCTTTTATTTGTACATTTTATACGTATAGAAGTATAGTACGGTTAATCACTCAGGGGTAGGCCACTATCGCGTTGGCAGGCTTCAGACCGTGGGCTCGCCCCTCTCTCGCTGCGCTCGGGGGGGGGGGGGCTTCGCGGCCTGCCCCACCCCGGCTCCGAAGTCCTCGACTCGGCCAGGCGCTGTGGCTGGGATTGTAGATTAACTCCTGGACAGTGTTGCCGAGTCTAGTTTTCGTTCATTTTATGCACGGTCATGTGTATACTTTTGGGTCGGATAGCCCATTCAGGGGGCAAGTAGTTACTCACTTTCGTTAATCACCTGTCATAACAAAGAATCTGCCAATAGCGGATATTTCCTGACTGAAAAAGATCTCATCAAACGAAGTCAAGGCCGGCTAATTTTATGAAATCAGCTGCGTTTTGAATGCTTTTTGAACGAATAGAGAGCTGACGATTTCCTCTTTACAACCATACAAACATTATATCACAACTCAGTCTAGACGCCCCACATTTCGTTTCCGAAGTTAGCATCTCACGCGGTTCACTATCGGATTTTCTGCCACAAGCGCACCATTGCACCCCAGCCGCCGCAGACGCCATGGCGCTGAACCTGACCGACGTCGAACGCCGAGAGATCATCGACGAGATGCTGATGCAGTATTGATGGAGTACTGCCCCGAAGAGTGGTGTCGGAGTGTGGCCGCGATTGATCCATCTGACACTCTTAATATTATGCTAGGGGTTCTTCTTAACTAGCAAGAGTCTTCGCCTGGCTGTAGGCGTTGATCGCCTATATGAGGCTGGGTTCGGGCATTTGTCGCATTCAAGGGGCGGTGTTCGCCTTGGTAGCAATGTTCACCAGGCCGGACGAATATGTCGCGTATATGGGACAGTCTTCGCCTGGCCGTTGGCGTTGTGATGTATATGGAGAAACAAATTACATTACACTTTAATTCTGCAAGTTGCCTAGCTACATAATATATGCTTCGAACTTCTTGCGGAAAACCCCCGAACTTAACCAGGTCGCGGGTTACGAACTTGCGTAATTTACCGGAGTCCAGGACAAGTCGTGAAAAATATCGAAAGGTCTCCCCAGGAGGTGACTTTGAAACAGTTTTAGGCGCAACCAAATCAGATGGAGTGCGTTGCTGAATCGTGATAACACGTCGGAAACAAACTGGTAGCACCGTTGTCCCCTTCGCAGTCTGACCGAGAAAATTGAAAACGCGTGATCCGGGTACTTTTTATCAGGTGGTCACCGGGGTAACTCGTGTGCAAATCTTGATCCGGGGTGTTTGTAGACGAGTAAAAATTGTAGTTTGTCGGTATCGCACATCCAACTGGTTGCGTCGAGCATTCATAGAAATGCCTACAAGACAGGATGCCAAGCTGTGGGACTGCGACACGCGCTTGTGTTGGTCGATGATAGCCGTTGTATAGTAAATGGGAGTTCGTGAGCTTGCTCACTATAATTCCCTCGCTTCCAACGGATTAGATCTTCAGGAGTGTGTCGAGATTCCAAAAGGCGGAGGTATAGACAAACTGCGTTTGAATCTTGAATATAAATCACCGGTGATAGATATCCAACTTGAAATCCATTCAGGACGAACGTCTTGAATGGATTTCACATAAAATGGAGCAGTCTTGGATAAATCCAGGAAGTGCCCAAAAGAAAACCACGTCGCGGTTAAAAATAAAACCCGGCGTATTGAACTTGGCTTGCCAGTTCGTCCCAACCATATAAACCAAGCGTAAGACTCAGAGGAGCCGCACAACTTAAAGTCAATTGCTTTCGTAAAGTCTTCAATAATGAAGCGCCAATAAACCGTCGCAACCGCGCGAAGGTCCACAATAGCACACGTCCAAAGGCACTCTTGGTCGTAAATTCAATAAATCCACAGCCAAAAGGCCTTCGAAGCTGTGAAACACCATCGTAAACCATCGAAAACTGCAGCGAAAGCTTCAGAATGTCAGCCGCCCACAGATATTCCACGGGAGAGGATATTCTTGAGCAGGAGGCGCATGCCAAACGAGAGAGCTTATTCGTGAAGAGAAGGTGAATCAGGGTCATCCAAGTCCGGAGCATCAGGGTCAGGGTCATCCGGGAGAAGTGCCGACGGTAACGGGAGCAACCGTAGGAGCGCCCGCAGTTGCCGGCACTTAAGCCCGGAATGGCTCAAGCTCTTCGGCAGGAGGTCTTGATAAAATCGCTTCACGTGGAGTTTAATCACAGCAGTAACTTGTTCTTGGACATCAATCACATTGGTTTGCATACCGTGGAAGCGCAGGTCGTTCCGTTGCATCCAAAGGCACCGAAAATCACCACGCGGACGATATGAAGCGTCACAAACAGGCAGTATCCGTACTCCTTCTTGGCCGCAGGCGTGGGTTTCAGCTTAAAAAAATAAAATGGATTCCCACTCCAGCTTGGTTTCAAAAAATACTTGAAAGGCAGAAAGCCACATACTCCAAACTTGAAGAGCCGCCGTGCAGTACCAAAATAGATGCGGGACCGTCTCCAGCGCGCCACAGCCGTGGTGGCACTGATCCTGCGATTCATCGCGATGTTTAAAGCGGTAGCCGAGAAATAAAGCATTATGCTGCAGCCTGTAAAGAAGATCCGCGTAGACCGGCAGTTGTGATGTATATGGACAAGCGTTCGTATATCCGCTTGATCAACAGCGACATCGATATTCATATGGTTGGTCAGAGATACACTGTATAAGTAGGGGGGGGGGGGGGTCCCCGCTGGATGGGGCGGAGCTCGCGTATTTGTAGGAAATGCTGGCCTGAAGCATTGACCAGACGGGCTCTGACGAAAATTCGATTTGATGTTTTTATGAGAAACAAAGAGAAAAAAACACCAAATTGGAAAAGCATTTCCCAACAGAAAAATCCTCCCCTGACTGCCGTTACCCTTATGGTGCGGCGTCCGCGTCATCGGTTCATCAGGGCGCCCGAGTGGGAAGGGCCATACCGCTTCAACAGATTCAAGCTCATGTGTCTGGCCGCTAAGCAGGTACACGTATCACAGGAGCAGGCATGAAACGCCTACGGCGGTTGTTACGGGACTACGGAGTCACAAAGAGAGCGCTGTTATCTGTGGTAAATCTTTCGCACTCATGCAGGCTTTATTCACAAGCCTCAAGTCGAAGCAGCCTTTCAAGAACCGCCCGAGCAGAACACAGTCCCTCCAAATCAGCACCAAGCACCTCCTGAGCAGCGTCCAGAGCAGTACCAAGATGCATATATTGTACCTGCCTATTATTCCTTAGCAAACGCTGATATGGTCGATTCATAGCAAGATGATGATAGTGATTTTGATCCTGGCAGTAGCGTAGATGATCCCTAACCAGAATCGCCTGACCCGGAAGATTTTGAGTCTGGAGTTCCCAGCAACGACACTTGGCATTCACCTCAAGCCGCCACTGAAGATAAGTGACGGCCGTCCAAGAGGAGCTGAACTTCAAGAGGGATGGTTCCCCTACGAGAGTATTGAGAGCAGCAACTACGGTCCCAACGGGAGGCTTCAGGCTGGAGTAAACTGGACCCATTACTATGTCGATGCCGCACTTCTTGGAAAGAGAGACCAACGGTTGTTGCAGATCCAGGAGAGGAACGATCAAGCTGCTAAAATAAGTATTTTTCAAAACCTTCAGTAGTTGGATTCATCGATGTGGCTTCCACTACTACTTGATGCATGCAACAAGCGGGTTGCCGAGATAAACTTTCGTAGGAACCAGCAATAACATTCATCATATTTGCTTCATCAATCATGTCTTCATGCTCCAGTCGACATAGCGATCATACTTGGTCACGTACATGACAAACCGCGCGGTGAAGTAGTTCGACTGGAGCCGCAATCCACTTGATCTCGCTTTCCGAACGCAATGCACCTGACCTTTCAGCTATCAGAGCAGGAGCCGACATTCTCACAAGAAGCTCTGGTTGCCGATGAACATAGACCGAAAGCTCCTTGAACCAATAGGAAGCAGCCACCTGCAAGGATCAATAAAAGTTCGTCACAATTCTATATAATTGATGGCACCCACTCGACAAACGACACACGGCTGGAATCGCAGCTTCTTGTTGTAAATGCGCCACAATATCCAGCACTTGCGCACATTTTGGGCATTATTGACGGTCGTCACACCGATAAGGCGCTGTCTCCAGTTAGGCAGCACGGCATTCAGCTCAGTTTAGAGTCGTCATGCGCGCAGGCAGCGGTGACGGGACCGTATGGAGTGCTCACGGTAGCGTTCGCGCGGGTGATATCCAGCCCGGTCGCCAACGGGTTTACGATCCCACAGCGGAGCCCGAACTCCACGGGGTAAATGCCGGCAACATAGTCGGCCAGTGCAAATGTAGATGCGCCACCCCATGGGTCCTGAATTTGCCTAGTCCAGGATCGAGAGACTGCGAAAAGTATCGGAACTCCCAACTGGCACCGGAGCAGTACAACTCGTTCGAGATCATGGTGTCCCAGAGGTTGTCCAGCAACAAGGCATCCTGGTCGGTGTTCTGAGAGGTACTGCAGTATGACTCAGAAGAATACGGAAGCCCCGCTGGAATTTTTCTATCGATTGAATCGGGTCGTCGACAAGGCTGGGTCAACTTCCTGAAGTCGTCCAAGGAGAGGGAGAGTCACTTCAAAGCGTTCATGAAGAAACTCCTGGATTCCTCACTACTCCCCATCTTGCAGGGTCACAGTTTGGAAGATTTGGAGTTCGTGCTCAAGCAGTATGAAGAAATGCATAAAGACGACGATTATGAGACTCCTCCTCCCAGACGTGAGTCTCGCCCGTACTTCATGTCCGCTGGGAAGTTCCGTCCGAAGCGTCCAGCTAAGGCTTATATTACGCAAAGCAGAGTCGACTCAAGTTCGGAGGACGAGAAGCAAGTGTATTTCCAAGAGGTGACCGAAGAAATCCCAGATCAAGAAGCAGAGACCTGGTCGTCGGAGAGTCAACTCCCGGATGAGTGGTCGCAGGTGTATCGAGCAATGGAGAACGGTGGTTGGAAACCGCCTACAAGAGAGTTTCGCCCCAACGACTCATCGCCTCGATTTGGCAAGCCGTCTGATACGTCCAGATTCTGCGAGACATGTAAGCGTTTTAGGCACACCGAAGATCGCTGCTGGTCCGGACTCACTATGCTCAGATGGACTCACATCGGGACTTAGTCTGGGCCGGTCGGGGGAGAGGACCGTTGGGTGACCAAGTTGATCTTCGCATCTAAGTCGTACCCAGTCGCTGTGGAAGTGGTGATCATTTCAGACAAGAACCTGTCGCTCAGTTTCCAAACGCCCATTGCGAGGATTGCCGAACGAGACTCCTTTCCGATGGCTGGTCGTTTTGTGCGTCTCGAGTGGCTGCATATCCACGGTACAAATTGCCCAAAAGGTCGATCAAGATGCCATGTCCTCTGAGACTTCCAAGCGAGAAGAGGTGACCTCCGAACGAGAGGTGTGCTCGGATCATGGGTCGGGCTACCAACCTGTCGGTTTGGAGGAAGATGAGGAAGATGAAGAGGATTTTGTGGATGCTTACGAAGAGGCCATGTCTTCCAGCGAAGTTGGCGACGGAGATGCATATTTCGACGCGATTAGTCTGGACGAAGATTACGTGTGTGACTATCCAGACGAGACCCTCGAGGAGGACGAAGAGGTGCCAGTCCAAGATTGGCGTTGTAATCCCTTGCGTAAATTGGAGTTGGAGTATGAACGCTGCGTGAAGATGAATGCGGAAGATTTGGACTCGGAACCAGCTGTTTACATTCACGAGGGAAGCGAGTTGCTATCCCAGCTCCGGGATCAGTTGGTGCTCCTCCCATAGTTGAAAGACTTGAGTCCCAGCGGCGACATCGAAACCGCAGACGTCGGAGAACCAGGAATCACGACTACAGACGAAGAAGACAAGATGAGAAGCATTCTGAAGTATCACCGCAGTATCTTCCTGGGAGATGACAATGCTGCCCCCGCCCCGGCTCAAGGAGACGTATACGATTTGGATGTTGGAGATGCCAAGCCGGTGGCCAGCGCTCACGATCTGTGGCGCCACACCTCTCGATGAATGTATACGAGTTGATTAAAAAACGTTTGGAGAAAGGACTGGTGGAACGCCATGGGCCTCGCCCATAGTCATCGTTCTGAAGAATAATGGAGTGGGCATCCGGATGTGCATCGACTACCGGGTAGTGAATACGCTCATTAAACTTTCGAATTTTCCGCTACCTCTGATCGACGATCTGCTGATTGGTTTCGAGAGCGCAATGTGGTTCATGAGTCTGGATATGGTCGGTGGCTTCTGGGCGATCCGTATAACGGAACGCGCGAAGCTGATCTCCGCTTTCGTATGTCCGTTTGGACATTTGCAGTGGGTGCGTATGCCGTTTGGATTGAAGAATGCCCCCTGGTGTGCCAGGTAGTAATCAATAACTGTGACACAAAGTGACCGAACCAAATTTGCCAAGCCCGGCGCACTCGTATCTGGGAACCCATGTACGCAGAGGTGAGATCCTGAGAACAGGTGAGCTCCGGACGACATGTAAGCAAGGAGTCCCAGAGTCAAGGTGTGGTTGGGAATCCTGGCGCCAAGAACGACGAAGTCCCAGAGTCAAGTTATCAAGAAGTGGACGAATTCATTGCATTGTTGAGCGCAAACTTCACCTGTGGAAGAAGCGTACTCCACGTCGTGGGCTCCGCTGCGCAGACACTGCGAAAAATGTCTTCCAGAACTTTGTTCACCCGCTCACTCTGACCATCGGTCTGAGGATGGTCCGCTGTGAACATGTCCAACCTCGTGCCTAGAACGCGGTAGAGGTGTTGCCAGAAATGGGACACGAACCTCGGGTCTCTGTCACTCACGAAGGCCGCGGGGAGGCCGTGATGACGAAATACATTGTTCGCAAAGAGCTGAACCGCCTGAGGCGCAGTCACGCGCTTCCGCACTGCGACCAGCCGCACCATCTTACTAAGGCGGCACACAAACACCAACATGCCACTGTGGCCACGCGCGTCGGCCGGAAGCTCGAAGATGAAGTCCATGCTCACGGAGCGCCAGCAATCCGCCGGCACCGGCAAGCTCATCAAAGGAGCGGACGCAGAGGGCGCAGGCTTGACACGCTGACACGTCTCACATGTCTGTACGTACTTACGTACCCTTTTATACATGTGAGGCCACCAGCAGTTGCGGGCCACAGACGTGTTCGTCTTATCCCGCCCCAGGTGACCGCTAAGCGGCGTGTCATGAGCCTCATAGAGGACACGATGACGCAGGTCCTCGTCGTTTGGAACGACTATCCGAGGCTCGTCGCCTCCGTCTACTTGGTAGTAGATCAAACCCTTCACTGCCGAGTAGCGGTGCAGACGTGAGCGCTGTCGTGCCATGAACTCGACGGCCTTGTTTGGAGCGCTCAGCGCCTCCACCAGACCTGCAAGGTCGTCGTCTTCGGCATATGCCTCGCGAATATGCTCATAGAGCGGTGACTCCAGGTAGGTCATATGCGCCAACTCGTAGTCTAGCCGCCGAGAGAGTGCGTCCGCGAGGACATTCTGCTTTCCTGGCTTGTACTCCACCGTAAAGTTGTACTCCGTGAAGAAGGAAAGCCACCGCGCCATGCGCTGCGAGAGGTGGGGCGACGACGTCGCCGTCCTCAACGAGGCATGATCTGTGTAGATCACAAAGGGTTTCTGACCTAACAGGTGCACCCGAAACTTGACCAATGCCTTCTTCATCGCTAGAAGTTCCTCTTCGTGGACGGGGTAGTTCTTTTCCGCCGCCTTCAATTGGCGAGACTGGAAAGAGACTACCCCCTCACGGCCCTCGGCATCCACCTGTAACAGGGCACAGCCAATGGCAAAGTCGGATGCATCGCATACCACGCTGAAAGGACGATCCTCGTCGGGCAGTGCCAGGATCGGAGCGCTCTGAAGACTGCTCTTGATGACTTCAAAAGCCTGTTGAGCCTCAGAGGTCCATGACCACACATCATCCTTCTTGAGAAGATTCGTGAGTGGCCGTGTCATCTCGGCGTAATTGGCACTATACTTGTGCAAGTAGTTGGCCAGGCCGAGCCATTCCCGCAGGTCCTTCTGTGAGACGGGTACCGGCCATTGTGCAATTGCACACACCTTTTCCGAGTCTGCACGGACACCGTCCTTCCCATGGAAGCAGCCCAAAAAGGGGATTTCTTCGGCTCCGAAGATACACTTGTTGATGTTCGCATAGAGGCGGTTCTCGTGCATGCACAAGAGAACCTCACGGAGGTGGCCGAGATGTGCTTCGACAGCAGTCTTGCCGTCCGACGCACGACTGTGCACGAAGATGTCGTCGAAGTACGTCTGTACAAACTGGCTCATCGGCCTGAAGAGCTGGGTTACGAGCCTATTGGGTGCGTTGGATAGACCCTGGGGCATGACCAACCACTCCCACTACATCCCGCTGGGAGTGCTCACCGCAGTAAGTGAAATGTTCGATTCCCGCATCAGCGGCTGATAGTAACCGTCGACCATCGTACTTTGCCGCGAAGAAGGCGTCGATTACATCGACCTGTTCCTTCGGAAGCGGCCACTGCCGCGTGGTACAGTACTTAGTGCCTGGTACGAGGTCAATCCCATGCCTCACGCCCCGATCCGGGGGAAGAACCGAAGGGGGTTCGTCGCTGACGACATCCGAAAACTCCTTCAGAAGGGCGTAATACGGATCCGAAGGGTCCCTTATAATGGCAGCGCCATACCGCGTCTGCCTCTTAGAGGTTCGTTCGTCTTCCGACACCTCGGGGTCCATGACCGACGAAGAGTTGAGCTCCAACGAGCTGCCTTCCGGGCGAAGGAGAACTACTTCTGCCACCCCCCCCCCCGCCTTGAGAGCGTCCAGAAACTCGACATACGAGAGCTCCTCGAGCTCAAGTAGCTCCGCTACTGTGGGCAAGGGAGTCCCCCCCCCCTACCTTGGGTTCGCTCGTGAAAACGTCGAACACTTGAGGAACCTTGTCCTCAGCCGCGGAATCCGCATCGCAGCTAGGCGCATCTGACTTGGGCGCACTTGTGACCTTATCACTCTTCGTTCTTGCAAGCGGGTGCCCCTGCTCGACCGCTCGTAGTTGCGCGAGCACCAGCTCCAGCGCCTTCCGTCGCGTGAGCTGAACCAGCTACAACGCCTAGCGTAGTGGGAGTACATACTCGACCACTCTTGGTTGCGCGAGCAACAACTCCAGCGCCTGTCCCTGCGTGGGCTGAACCAGCCACCACGCGTGGTGTAGGGGGAGGGGGGGGGGGGCTCGGACGCTACCACCCCGTCCTGCGCGAGCTGCTGCAGCGTCCGCACCTTGAGTCTTCACTGCCCCTTGGGCAAGCGCAACTAGGTTGCACACAGCAGAACCTTGCCCTCAAACCGGAGAGGAACTAAGATCCTGCGGATCTTCTCCACCACCTACCTCGAGATCCCGCGCTCGTGGAGGCAATGCCATGGGCAATTCCAACACTTCCGAAGTGCCGACAAACTGCCGTTCGCCGCGTGACACACGGTGCTCATGCACAAACCCGTCTCGGGAAGAGGAGGGGACATGACCAGCCAGGGCTCTGTCCGCGAGGGGGTTGTGGCTGGTACCAATGGTGCGACTACGCCAGTCTATCCACGGATCGTACTTAGCAAGCCAAGGTATGCCGAGGATAAGATCGTACCGATCATCCATGTCCAAGACAATGAACCGTTCGACCGAATTGAAGTCATCAAACTTCACGCTTAAGGGTATGGTAACCTTGCGTGTAGACACGATGGAGCCAGTCGCTAAGCGAACAGATACATTGGTATTACTCTTAGAAGCTTCTAAAGCACTAGCGTACAATGCACTGTTCCTAGCCAAACTGGCTTTCATCGCAAAGTTGAACGACGCCCCTGAATCGATCAGGACCGTCATCGGTTCTGGATACCCTTTTACGCTGGCAGTGACGACCACGAGGTTAGACCGCGTGGCGGCCACGGAGAGACACAGAAGTGTCGTCTCAGGGACTTGCTCCTTCGAAGAGGCTGGTGAGGGACTCACCTTCCTCGAAGAGGAGCGAAGTCTCCCAGCGGGGCGTCCCGCCCCTGCTGGGAGTCACCGTTTTCCGACTCTGTCACCTCAAGGCTGTTGAGAGCCGGACGCGCCGCGTACTTCTTGTCGCGTGGCGCCTTCCATGGGTTGGTGGGGCAGTTCCGGCGGAAGTGACCAGGTTGGTTACAACCGAAACAGCGACCATTCGCACGTTGCGTCCTCTGGGAGCGTGCCGACTCGACAAGAGAGATCTCCATCGGAGTGTGACCCTCATTTGCCTCGACATGCGGCGTGTGCTTTTGCGCTGAGCGCACACAGTGAACCTCCAACATAGCGATGCGGACCGCCTCATTGAAAGTCTTCGGTTGACGCCGGAAGAGCTCAGTCCGAACCGGGCCCGTGCGGACACCGTCCATGAAGACCGTCACCTTGACGTCCTCAGAGAGGGGTGCGCCGGCCATAGCGGCTTCGAGGTTGTGGAGCTCCACGACGTAGTCTTGAAGCGACCGCTTGCCTTGCTTGCATCGCAAGAAACTGGAGCGGTGGCGGTATGCCACATTGGCAAGGAGGAATGTGGAGCGTAGCTCCTTTTCCATGAACGACCACGAGGTGAAATACCCCGGAGTCGCCGTTTCACGGGCCATAGCCCATGCGCGTGCGCGCCCTCCAAGGTTGGATAGCGCAAACGCCACTTGGGCCCGCGCGTCGTAGATCTGACCAGCGCTTAGCGCGATCTCGATCTCGCGAACCCAGAACACAAGACTATCTGAGTCTTTACCGTCGAACGTCGGAACCGACATCTTGACGGGATTTGTCGTGATTGGACGCGCAGCGAATGAGGCCGTATTCGTGGCGGACGCTTGTGCCGCACTCTGTGCCTCAGCTCGCATCGTCGCACGAGCGGCTTCCTGCGCAACAGCGCTCACGTGAGCAATCAGCGACGACTCGTACTTGTCGAAGCGTTCCACGCGCGCCCTTTGCTGCTCAGCAGGAAGGTTGGGAAATCCAGCGAAAAATGCCTCGCCCAGGAGGCTGACCATCTTCTCCAGCGTAGCCCAGTGGGCATCGGAGAGGTGAGGAAAGTCCTGCCGCGCCGGCAGCCGACTTCCTGAGTCTTCCATACTCAAAGAGACCCAGATTATTGAGATCCGCGTCGGTCGCGGGATTGACTACAAGTGCTACCAGGTGTGACGGGGGTCACACGCACGATAGCTAAGAGGAAGCGTAACACGCTAACCAAAACAGACGCCTGGCGTCTCTGTTGTTGCTTATGCAAAAGGCCCTGCCTTATCGGTCTACTTTAGTACGGGGTACTTAAAGAGACTTGCACACTTGTAGGTTAGAGTTAAACGGTCTTGTATTAATAACGCTCATAAAGTTCTATCAACTTTTCTATCTACATACTGAATCCATGTCTAAATGGCGATCTTCCTCAGCGGTTGGCTCCCGTGTATCGCCGTCCTAAGTACGACTAACCCTTAACTTAACATAGTACTTTTCGAAGGCATATGGGAATATCCTATCTAAGTACACAGTACCCATCTTGGTGTGTGACACTCAGTTCTTGGGGGCCACAGCGGGCATGTGTGGTCCACACTAGAGAACATCCATTTTTCTTGAAAAGGACACTGGCCAATCCTGGCCCCATTACATATAAAGTAGTAGGGGTATTGACTTATGTAGACTGACAATTCCTTATCACTTACATTAAGTGAAGACTCTTAATAGTATCAACAAAATGGTACATAAATTAACAAGAGATAAAATTATGGAATATCGGACGGTCAGTGGGATCGTGTCCTTGCTCTGAAATAAATTTTTGGAAGTGGATAAAGTCACACAATAAGTGCACGTAAGAAATGCGTAAATAAAATACGGGACTGAAATAAAATCCCGACAAATCAGCCAAGCCGCGAAAAGTCAGAACCCCCCCCCCCCCCCTCCCCGATGCATTTGAACCTTCCATTTCGAAATTCTTCCTCTGGTTGGAAATGATCACCCGAAACAGACATTTAGACCAATAACGTCGCTTCCAGGCGTCGTCTGCTACTATGGATTGAACCAAAATAACGTTCATGATCTCCTCTTTCTATAGCCACCAATTCCAAACCAAACGGACTTCTGTAGCCCTCATCATTTCCATTTTGCCGATCCAAGTCGCCAGCAAATTTCAAGAGGCCACCTGCCACGCCTGCACAACTTCGTTTAGCGCTGTAAAAACATGCCGAAGGCCAACCTGTCGGACATGGAGCGCAGAGCCATCGTCGACGAGCTTCTCAAGTTAAGCAACAATGGAGAACTGTCCCGTGGTGCCTATTCTCGCGTCGGTGCTAATGTTGCGCGTGACCCGACCACAGTGAGAACTATTTGGAAGTTTTGGAACTATTTGGAAACCTGTCGGACATGGAGCGCAGAGCCATCGTCGACGAGCTTCTCAAGTTAAGCAACAATGGAGAACTGTCCCAGTGGTGCCTATTCTCGCGTCGGTGCTAATGTTGCGCGTGACCCGACCACAGTGAGCACTATTTGGAAGCGCTACGCTGCCGCAGTGGAGGCTGGCGTCCCTGGTGGCGAGTGGTCAAGTCGGATCAAGCAAACAGCGACAGGATACGCAAGAACCGAGAAGAAGTGCGGACAAAGTTGGCGACTGTTCCCGTCGAGGAACGAGCTGTGGAGCGGCGCGTTGCAGCAGCTTCGAGTCTGTCACGGCACCTAGTACGACAAGCTGTGAGCGAAAGGATGATCAGGCGGCGAACGACGTTCATCAAGCCGGTGCTGACAAGTGAAAACAAGCTCGAACGTGTCGAACATGCGTTGTCGTTTATCGATGATAGAACCTTACGCTTCGAGTCTCTGCATATTGTGGGGCATGTGGACGAGAAGTGGTTCTATGCCGACCGCAACAGGCGTTCATACCTCGTTTTTGAAGGTGAAGAGCTCCCGCCACGGGCCTGGAAGAGCAAGCGCTTCATTCTCAAGACGATGTTTCTTGCCGCACTAGTACGCCCCCGGTAAACCTCCATATTTTTATAATGTGTGTCTATAAATAACCTCTAATATTGTATGTATTACTCGCCAGGTACGATCCGCATCGTAAACAGAGATGGGATGGGAAGGTTGGGATATGTTCTTTCACTGAGAAGTATGCAGCTAAGCGGCGAAGCAAGAATAGAACCAAGGGGGAAATTTGCACACGCAATATCGATTCGGTCGATCGTAATGTATACAAGGGCTACCTCATCACGAATGTGTTTCCAGCCATCAAAGAGAAGTGGCCAAGAAAGGACCGACACCAGTATATCTTCGTTCAGCAAGACAATGCGAAACCGCACGTGTCGCCAACGGATCCGGAAGTTGTCGCGGCGGGCACAGAAGGCGGATGGAACATCAGGCTACTATGCCAAGCGCCCAATTCGCCAGAGCTCAACTGCCTTGACTTGGGCATTTTTGCTTCGATGCAGAGCATTCAAAATCGGCTACCAAGGAAGGGCATTGACGCTCTCATAGCGTCTGTCGAGGACGCTTTCCGGAGCTGAAGCCCGACACGGTGGAAAATTCTTCCTTATTCTGCAATCGTGCATGTTGGCAATCATGGAGGAGGCGGGTGGTAATCTCTACAAGCTTCCACACTTGGGAAAGGCCAAGCCCCGGCGTGCGAATGAGCTTCCTGTCAGTCTCTCATGCAGCAGGGAACTGTATGAAGCCGCTCTGGCATTACTCGAATCTGCAAACCGTGGCAGTGCGCTATTTTATAGATCTTGATTTATGTAAATATCTTTACAAATTATTATGTTATCCTATATAAGATTTTCGTGGATATAAATAACTTCTCACCTAGCATAATAACTTCCGGTGATCATTTCCAACCAGAGAAAGTAGACGCGAAAACCAGCATGGGGAGTATCGCGCCGGCTTCGGGCCCGACAACGATCCGGATGAAAGTCAATCTCCGGAGGAGCGCGTCCCTGTAACGGACGCTGCTCTCGCCCACGCTCCACGCATGCATGAGGATGTGTTTGAAAGCTGGAAGGCATTTTTCACGTGTTTTGATGCGTATCAAAAGGAGACTCGCCAGATATTCAAAATGCGCACCTTCACCAGCTCGGCTGCGAGGAATGCGGATCTACAACAGCGTGGCAAGACCACCCCTGAAAGACTCATCCCCGCTTCTTTCGACAAGTACTACATGAAACTGGTATGTATGTACACACAGTTGGACGCGACCCAGTCGATCAAAGGGCAAGCGGCAAAACTACTTCGTGAAATCGACAAAACGTGAAGCGCGGATGGCGGAAACAGTAGCGTGGAATGGTTCTAGAGGCTTTCAAGAAAATATTACGAAGCAGAACACCAAGCCTTGTCAACAAACAGGTTCCTTGCATTTTCACCCGCCACGTTTCCATCAGCGTCTTGTAATTGGTTTGCATGCCCTTCCATACCGATCGATGTTAAAGTCACACAATGTGTTGGTGCCTTCACAATGGTGCGCGCTTTGCCGCCCGAGCTGAACCGCCGCCACAAAATGAAGGCCACAACTAGAAGTGGAAGCCGTAGGACAGGAGTCTTTCAAAAACGAAGTCGAACCGTGTGCAGCGAGGTACGCGTACACACAAAAACAATCTTTGCACGCGACGAAGCCTGTGCCTTGTGCCCAAAATTCGACTCCCTTCGAGTTTTCATGGACTCGACGGAACTTCAACCATGCTTTTGATCGATTGGACCCAACATCTCGCAGCACGAAGACGGGATCGCAGGTTTTTGCTTCAAGTCCGCTTTAATTGCAGCCTTTATTGAGTTTAACGGGAGCTGTCGGATTTGTTCAAGTTTCTTGACGGCTTCGACATCTGCAATATTGGCGATCTGCCCACTGGTGTCCGCCTCCATCACTCTACGGTGGTCACAGCAGGCACGCAAACAGTAAGAAGCAATCTAAGTCGTACAGCGAAGGTCAGGTGACGCATATTCATTCACCTGTAATCAGCGGCCGGACGTCGAGATGTGGTCGAGAACCGACCATTCACAAGACGGTTGGTGTGGTTCTTAGCCTAAATTTAAATGCGTCCTAACCGATAATGACTACAATGCTTGGTAACAATTCTTGACTCAAATGCTGCTCTTCCACTACCGGGTCACCCGGACCGCCCGTAAGGCAAATCGGGTACCCGTACCCGAACTTCGGGTACCCGTTGCGAGCTCTGGTTCACTACCTTCGACACCGTGGCTGCTCCCCAGAAGCGCCTGTTGACCTTGAGAAAGAGCAGCATCTCCAGTCAAGCAGGAAGAATAGTATAATTAAATATATTACTTATGTTATGTACGACCAGCGCTACCAGCCCAACCCTCTAGTTTAATGAACGGGAGCGGGGGCTCCCGTTCTCTTTGTGAACCACTCCAATCCAAGTCGATGCCTGATTGGATAAAATGGTTCCGGCTCCCCACTTTAACCCAATCAGGTAATGACAACAGTGCACACCCTAGCCGTGTGCCTGTACCTACTTTTGTGCATGTAGCCACGAGGCTCCTACGTACTTATGTAACTCTATCTACCTACGTACGCAATCGTAACCAGCCCGTTACATCACTCCCTCTCAAAGTTGCACTCACCCCGCAGCGAGAAGTGATTGAAGAGACGAACTGAGCCGCGGGCACACGCAGCGGAGGCGCTGCGTGCTTCAATCTGCAATCCATGGCGTCGTCGGGACCGCTCGGCAACGTGCAGCCGAGTGGGGCCCTTCACAAGGGACGTCAAGGTCTTCACGCTCGTGCGACGCAAGTGCAAGCCGACGGAAGCATGACGCTACGAGCGGTGGATCTCGTAGCGGAAGACGTGGCTGTTTAAACGTCCATGTCAACACTCCAGGCGGCGTGGTCGTCATCGATGTGGTCGCGGCTGTACGCGCCGCGATTGTTCACGTCGCGACTGTTCGCTGGGGCTTCGTCACTGATGCCGGTCGCAATGGCGTCGTCGTTGCTCGGGGTCTCACGTCGCGAATACTCGTGAGCGATGACGCTCACGAGATCATGATCGACTTCTGAGCCGCGCACGTCGGACATCAGTGCGAGCGTGGCCTCGTACTCCTTCACGATGTCTGGGATGTCCTCCATCAGACGCTTACGAGGCTCCCACGTGTTGTCCGCTGGCGAGAATCCAAGCCAGCGTACCCGATAGTACATTTTAGTCGCACGCGCCCGACGGGACGTCGACGCCGAGCCCATTGCGCGAGTCCTGTGCGTCTCATGATCCCCGATGCGCTCGGCAATCCAGCGCCGAGCGCCTGACGTATCGACAAGCGGGGGCGGACCATTTCGGCGAAAGGTCGTCTCGTTCGGGCGGGGCGTCGCTTCAGAGCCACGACTATGAAGGGTCGCCGGTTTCGGCAGTTTCAGCGGTTTCGGCGACTGTCGAGGTGCTTCACTGCTCCGAATCGACACGTCGCTCCGAGCACCTGACGAACGAGCAGGGGACCGGTCAGGCGAGGGTCGACGCGATAGAGGCTCAGAGCCTCTCTCGCGCGAGCGTGCTGCGATTGCGGAGACTGCTCCTCCCGGTCGGAGCAGGGGGCGGTGCGAGATGATGAAGCGGCTTCGGCATCTGGAGTCGATCGCCTGCGGAGGGTCGCACTCGGCGACACACTCGCGTGAGGTGCGAGGGCTCTGGTCGACGCAGCGCCAGCATCATCAGCAATGCGGCTGTGATTTCGCGCCGGCCGCGGACGCTCAGCCTCCGGGACAGGGATCGTCGCAGCAATGTAGGGCTTGAGGCGCCCGACGTAAAACGTCGGGGGCAGCCGTATCGCAGTAGGAATGTCTAGCGTGTAGGCATCATCAATAACCTTCAAAATCTTGAACGGTCCAATAAAGCGTGGCGCGATTTTGTTCGCACCCAAGTTCGTTACAGCAGTGCCTTGGATGCCATCCACAGATAAAAGTACTTGTTCGCCTTGTTGGAAGGACATATTATTCCGGCCCCGTCGATCTGCGTTCACCTTCTGTCGATCCACAGCAGCTTGGAGTGCGTCACGCACAAATCGCGGGACGGCTTGACGGTGAAGTGTTGCAGAGTCGATCGGCGTCGGGGCTGCTTTCGGGGCGAAGTTGGCGACGGTGGACACGGCGAGCGGAACCGCGTCGACTGCGAAGAAATCCTCGTATGCCACGCCGTGGAGGGCGTGGACCTCGTCTGCAGAGTCTTGCGTGTTGGACTCGGCCGACTGGGGCAGCGGTGGATCACTCGATTCCTGCGCCGACTTCGATGCCGGTGCCATTACTCCCCCACCAAGAGTGGAGACCACCGCTGCATTCGAACTCCGGATGGCCAGCAGAGCCAGACCACGCGGGTGCCGCGCGTTTTTCAGCGTCAATCCTGTCAATGCGTGGGCCGAGTTGCTTAGTGCAAACTCGGCCATCGGCAGGAAGGAACTCCAGGAGGCGAAAGACGTTGCGTAGCTACACAATACGTCCTCGAGGACGCGATTGACGCGCTCCGTTTGACCATCCGTCTCTGGATAGACCGCCGTGGACATAAGCAAGCGGGTGCCCAGCAGCGCAAAGAACCGCGTCCAGAAGGCGGATGTGAAACGGGTATCGCGATCTGATACGATGGACTCATGCAGGCCGTGGTGACGAAACACCAGGTCGAGAAACAACTCGACCGACTCGTCAGCAGTCACTTCTGCCGCGACTGGATCAAGATGGACCATCTTGCTGAAGCGATCCACGACGACGAGGACACCGGTGTGGCCTTCAGCGTCACGCGGAAGGCCGAAGATGAAGTCCATGTTGACGAATCGCCACGCGCTCGTGGCGATGGGTACCGATCCTGCTTGGGCGCTGCAGGCTTCACACGCTGACAGATCTCGCAGGAACGGACCCATTTCCGTATCCACGTGTACATACGAGGCCAGAAGAAGTCACGCGAGAGTGCTGCAAACGTCTTCTCGCGCCCGAGTTGACCACTGGCGGGTGCATCGTGGTACTCGTGCACCACGCGAGCACGAAGGTCGTCATCAGCGGTGATGACGAAACGCAGCGCATCAAATGTGTCTATGGCGAACGTCAGAAGATCGCCGTCGAGGTCATAACGCGTGATCGCATCACGTGTTGGGCGCGTCAACTTAGCGAGCGTATCTGCCGTCGGATTACACAGGTACCGAATGATCGCAGCGTAGAAGGCGTCCTTTTCGAACGCGTCAGTAATTTGCTGACGAAGCGGCAGAACAGGGCATGACACTGTGGCGTTGATGCTCAGCGTCACGCAAGTCGCGCAATCATCATCATCGTCATCGTCGTCAGGGATATCCTAATGACGTGTCAAGCACCGAGGGTCGGAATCGGGTCGCCTGGACAGCGCATCGGCAAGAATGTTATTCTTGCCCGGCTTGTAATGCACGACGACGTTGTACTCGGCAAAGAACGAGAGCCATCGCGCCATGCATTGAGAGAGATGTGGGATCTTCATCGCCGTCCGTAGCGAGGCGCGGTCCGTGTAGACTGCGAACGTCTGCTCGCCGAGGAGGTACACTCCGAATTTGATCAATGCGTAGCGCATCGCGAGGAGCTCCTTGTCATGGACAGGGTAGTTCTTCTCCGCCGGCTTCATCTGTCGTGACTGATAACTCACGAAACGCTTGCGGCCCTCAGCGTCGAACTGCACGAGGGCGCATCCGATGGCGAAGTCGCTTGCGTCACCCACCACATGGAAGGGTCTTGACGTGTCGGGCAGCATCAAGACAAGCGTAGACGCGAGCCTCTTCTTCACGGCATCGAATGCGTCCTGATGTTCAGGACGCCAGTTCCACGCCACGTCCTTCTTCAGCATGGATGGCATCGGCTGGATCAAGCCCGCGTAGTCCTTCGTGTACTTGTGAAGGTAATTCGCGAGGCCCAGCCATTGGCGCAGCTTCGTCTGGTTTTTGAGCGTCGGCCAAGAAAAGATCCACGAGATCTTCTCAGGATCGGCGCGAGCGCCGCTCTTACTAACGTAGCAACCTAACACCGGAATTTCCGGCGCACAGAATACACACTTCTTGAGGTTGGCGTACAGCATGTTCTCGCGCATCTTCTCAAAAACCTTGCGCAGATGTCGGAGATGTACGTCGACGGCGCTGAGTCCGTCCTCAGCGCGGCTGTGCACGAAGATGTCGCCGAAGTAGCTCGGTGCAAAAGCACGGAGCGGGCGCAACACATGAGAGATCATCCTGTTGAAGGTGACCGGCGCATTCTTCAAACCCTGCGGCCTCACCTGCCACTCCCCAGGGGATGCCACTGGGGGGTACTGACGGCCGTGAGAGGAATGTCGCTCTCTCTCATCAGGATTTGATAGAAGCCGTCTGTCAGATCGATCGTGCTGTAGATGACGCTGCCAGACATGGTGTTGAGGACCATATCCTTCCGGGAAATGGGCGTCTGTGCGGAGATGGTGGCGTCGCTCAACTTGTTGAACGCGTGGCCGATGCGCCACCCACCAGTCGCCTTCTTCACATAGATCGTCGGACTCGAGTGCGAAGAGATGCTCTTTCGCACGTGGCCAGCCTTGCGGCGGCCTTCAAAGAAGTCGTCGATGGCCGGGGCTTGATCCCGCGGCAGTGGCCACTGCTGCGTCATGCAGTACTTCGACCCGGGCACGAGATCGATCTCGTGCCGGACTCCTCGCTTAGCAGGAAGTTCCGCCGGGATCTTCTCGGGGAAGACGTCTTCGCACTCGCGAGCGAGCAAGTAGATGGGGTTGTTCGAGGTTTGGAGGGCTGACCAAGACTGCGCGGCGAAGCGTGCCTCGCGAACGGACTTCGGCGCAGCCGCCTTCGGTCGCGACGACGAGGCATAGTCGCTGACTGCGTTAACAAGCACGTCGGGTTGGTCGGAGCCGGTGAGGAGACATACTTCTCACCGGCGTTCAGGTCGCGCAGAAAATGCTTCCAGGAGAGGCCTGGAAAGCCGCGTGATGGTCGCCGCATCGGAGGGAGGATTTGCCACCTCGATCGCGCGAACCTGGTTCGGAGAGCCCTCCGAATACTCGACGACGTTGAGGATCTCGCTCGACGGAGCCGCATCGACTGCGGTAGACCGCGCGGTTGCGCGTGGACTTCCTCAGTCGCCTCGAGCCACTGCTCGAGGCCGAAGTCCCGCTGAATGAGGATTCGCTGGATGACACTTCATCCTCCTCTAGGCATGGGAACTCGGTCTCGACCATGTCGGTGTGGCGCAGGTCCTGCTGCGCGACGGAATCATCAGCGAACGGGATCCGCTGCTCGACCGTCGCATTCTCGAGCGAGAGCTGCTGCTCGACCGCGTTCTGCACATGCGGGAACCTCTGCTCGACCGCGTTCTGCACATGCGGGAGTCCCTACTCTACCGCGTTCTTCACGTGCGGGAGCTGCTGCTCGACCGCGTTGTTCTCGTAGTGGAGCCTCTGCTCGACCGCCTTGATCTCGTATGGGAGCCGCTGCTCGACCGCATTCTTCTCGCGCGGGAACCACTGCTCGACCGTATTCTTCTTCGTGACCTCACCCGCTCACTAGGGCGGGTTGCTGACTGGACCAATGACGGAGGCCGCGCACTCCACACAGCGAGGGCCATCGCTCTCTCGTGGATGTCCGATCCACGACTGCGACGTGGCGTGACGGGGCGACGAGTAGGTGAGTGAACACCTCACTGACATCGTAGCCGACGCGCCAAAGAACTGAACGGGCTAACCAGTCGATCTCCGGCTGGTAGCGAGCGAGCCACGGCATCCCCAACATGCAGCCAAAGCCGTAGTTCAACTCGATCACCAAGAAGTCGTCGTTGGTGGAGAAGCCGTCGAAGGCATACGCCAACGATGCAGACCACCGCGGAGCACGGTGGGGCTTGCCGCCAACTTCACGACGATCTCGCCCGGTTATTCCTGCACGCGCCCATGCGACGGGAGGAGAGCGAGGCAATCGTCACGAATGAAGTTGTTCGTGGTCCTGGAGTCAAGCAACGTGCGGAGCGGACGCTCCGCCCCGGCGACGTGGAGACTGATGAGGATCAGTCTAGACTAGGACCTCCGTTCCAGCCAGTAGGGCGACCCGCACCTACTGGGCCCGACCGTTTTTTGGAAGTAAGGCCGGGAACGTGTCGTCGGCCTCGCCGACGACTTCAGCGCTTGCCAGGACTGGAGCTGGCGCACGACACGCCGCTGGGCGATGAACGGACTTGCGGCTGCGGTATCAGACCAGTTGGCGATCGTCGCGCGAACGGTTGTCGTTGCTGAACCGCGGACCACGTGCAGCCGAGGTCGACGGCGACCTCGACGGCATCGATCTCCACGGGCTCGGGCGTGGAGGCCCGAGCGCCCGGCGTAAGCGCTCGCGCGTAGGAGGACGCGACTGTGTAGTCCTCGCGCAACGCGAGTGAGAACGCGGCTTTGAGTGTCGACGGCTCCGCTCACGTGAGGCAGTACCGTGTCATGCCCTCACGTATCCCAAAGATGAAGACGTGCACTTGAGAGGCAACGTCGATCGGGTTCGTGACTATGCACGAAATCAGGTGTCGGGTCTTCTGTACGTAGTCGCGCAAAAACATCTTGCCCTGCTGGAGGGCGAAGAGCGTCACACGCGTGCGCGACTTGTCTGGCGGAGGCTCGAACGCGAGTCGAAGGTCCCTCTGTAGACTCTCCAGAGTCGGGAACGCATCCCGGTCGACGACGAGCTTGCCAAGGGCCCACTCCGTGGCCTTTCCGGAGAGGCGATACAACAGGAAATTGACTCTCGCCATCGGCGCTTCAATCAACCTCAAAGCGATCACAATGTCGATCTCGCGGAACCAACGGTTCTGCGGAAGACGCCTGGCCCGGCGCCGGAGTAGGTCGACGTCTCCACCGACACGGCGTCGTTCCGTGAGGAGTGCGACGGATTTGGTACTCGCCGCTTCGCTTCGGCGAGCTCGCGCTCCATGAATTCTTGGATAGCTTGGCGCTGTTGGTGGGGGGTCGCTGAGCTCAGCAGCGACGTAACGACCAACTCTTCGGACACCGCCGCGAGGCGGTGTAGCGCTTGCCACTCAACGGTGGTGAGGTGGGGAAATACAGTGTGCTTCAGCGTCATCGGTGGGGCCACCGACGGCGTGCCTTCACTCATCTCGAACTTGGTCATTGGAAGGGCTACGAAGTCCTACCAGGTGTAACGGGGTAAGAAGTACCATCACTAGCGTTCACTATAGATGCAAGTAGAAGCTCGCAATAGTAGAACCAAGTGTCAGGTTTGGGGCAAATTTAACTCTGTTTATTTATGGAACGGGGGCGGGGGATCCCGTCCTCTTTGTGAACCACTCAAATCCAAGTCGATGTCTGATTGGCTGAAATGGGTCTGGCTCCTCACTTTCACCCAATCAGGTTATGACAACAGTGCACACGCTAGCCGTGGGTCTGTACCTACTTTTGTGTATGTAGCCATGAGGCTCCTACCTACATATGTATCTCTGTCTACCTACTACGGGCTGGTTACCTACCGTAACCAGCCCTTTACAACTACAGTCATTACAGTAATTAGTCTTTCCCAGACTAATTTATAAGAGCAATTTTTTGATCGAATTACATTAAATAGTCTGTCCTCACCGCGTACAGACTAATTATGAACACAGACTAATTGTGAACAGGAAAGGAATAACCCCAACAAGCGGCCGTTTAGGACCAATTTAAGGACAAAAATCAATTTCACTTGCTTTGAGTATGGGGGCCAATTTAAGGACAAAAATCAATTTAACTTGCTTTGAGTATAGGACGTCGATTTTGGTCCTAGCGGGACCGGTTAGGATAAAAGTACCGTGAACCATTCCAAACTCAAGTAAAAATGGTTTTTATCCTTAAATTTGTACTTAAGATCTGACTGTTGGGGATAAGTATCCATCTTCAAAGTTTAACTAAGCTTATATTATTATAGCGCCTCGTTGCCTGCAACATTAAACGCCACTGCACCATTTCATTTTCCTCGTGGGCCTCCTAAACGTTGTCTGCTTCTTCATCGACAGCCACGGCGTCTGTAGTTGAGGCTCTTCCATCAAACTGTTTAGGGTACATTTTATGATTTCCTCAAATGAGCAACTGCTTCGTACGCCAAGCTCCATCAACACGAAGCGATATGCCACCATATCTGGGTCTTTGCGTCTCTAGCTTGTGCCTATTAATCTCCGCATCTAGGGACTCGAACCCGGTCGTGGTCCACGACTCGTGGAAATGGAGCGGACCACAGCTCGATTTTGACAGACTAATTTTGAAGTTTTGTTGACAGACTAATTATGAACCTTGGGTTCACCGAGCAACAGGAATTAGTCTGTCCTAGACTAATTAGGAATACAGACTACTTTTGAACACAAACTAATTGCTGTAATGACTGTAGCTAGCCAGACTTCCACATCAGCTTCGTACACGCTTTATCGGCACAAGTCTGTGCTAAGAGTGTCTTAATCAGTCTGTGGCTTACAATATCTCCCGATATCCATGTTTTTCGTACTTAATTGGGACCTGGTCTTTACAGATCCCAAGTCAAAATTGAAGGGGGGGCAGACTTTCTGTGGGAATTTTGCGTAGATTAAAATTAAAGCTGATTCGCGCAAAACAGATGATACTGCTGAACACATAAAAACGAGAGCTACTCGTTTGTGGTTATCTCAGAATTTGAGCAGATAATGACTTCAAAACGAAAAAAATCACAGGGGGGCAGACTTTCTGCACCCGCTGTATTGCATTGGCGAGATGAATTGCACCACAAAAAAATGCTGATAAAAAGATAGTACTGATCGTATTGATACCAGAAGACCCGCAATGGAAAGAGAGGGTTTCAGGCAACGTGTGTGTGCTATTCGTTCAGACGAAGCTTTCATTTGTATGGTAAGTATTTTCCGTTTTGCGGGAAATAAATGCTGATCATGAATGTACGAGACATTTTGCACTTACAGTGCTAAGCGATGCCTCAGAATGTAGCTTTGATTTGTGTGCTTCAGAAAAACATACTTCTAGCCACAGCAGTATTGCAAGACGAATGTTCATTTTGACGCTGCTCGTGGCTTTGTCAAGCAAAAAGGTGCATAAAATACTCGTATAAAGGGCATATAACTTTTTTATCAAGCGGGCTATGGTGAAAGCCGGTGTGATTACCGCGACCTTAACGGTGAGACATGCAAGCTCGCTTTAGGCAGTGTAAGGTCCTTTTAAATGAATTTCAAACATTCAAGCGTAATATATTATCCAAAAATTCCAAAGACCGATTAAGTACGCACTATTACATTAAGTACGATAGTTATACTAAGTACGAAACTGGTAGACTGGTGGCCACCAGTCTTGAGATGGCTAATCAAACCAATTGGCAGACCACTTTAAAGTGGATCCCGTCACTTTCACCACGATTAGCTTAGAAGTGACTCATTTTCTCGGTAGGATGCGGGAAAGGTGGAATTCATTGGAATTCATTGGAAACATGTCTATTTTATCGTCTATCAAGCATGACCTGTCAACGTTTGCCATTGTTTGCAGTGCAAGATGCCTTCAAGGGCAAGATCCGTAAATGATGTGCGTCTGTCAGTCTTCTCACACCCTATGAGTGAGAAATCGGGTTCAACAGTGGCTGTGTTAGGAAATACACTTGCAAGTCCTCCACAAAAACGGGCAAGTGTTGGGAACCGCGTAGCAGCGTCATCCAGTTGCCACATCTCCTCAAAGCTTGCTAGACGGTGATCAAACGTGTCGATAGCCGCTTGAATCGGCTTCTTGCTAGATTACTCATGTCGAAGCAGCTGGAACTCCTTGCCAACCCTGTCGAGCTCCTCCTCTCCAAAGTGAAGGATCAATCGATTGTGGTGTACTTCAATCGTCGACAAAAGCACATACATGGAGCTTGCCACGAGTTCTTTAGGGGTGACTGGAGGCGTCGATTCCGTTGGAATGCTAAGTGCGTGGATGTTCTGGATGGCGAGAAGATACATCCGCGCGACAGCATCACCACCGTTTCCTTCTGTTCGACTGTGAGTGTGTCAATCTTCTGACACACCCAAATATCGATGTTCTTCACGTAGCTCTCGGCTGCTACACGTGAAAGAGCAAAGGTTCCGTTGATCTCGTACTCAGATACATCAAGATCATTAACCCTTTCGCGGTAGAAGGGCACATTTTTCGCCCTTTAAGGGTGTTTTAAAAACACGGTGTAAAAGCACCGCCTACAAGGGCGCATCCTGTGCCCTTTTACACAAGTTCAACCGTGGATGTACCATCTTTTATGACAAATCATAAACAGTACAATCAGTAATCATCAAACCATACAAATATTAAGTAGTATGCATATGATCGTGGTGCATCAACAAATCACTGCAGGTACTTTGTTACAAGAGTCATGCAAAGCGAGTACCGTGATTATCCTTATGGGCGCATTCTGTGCCCTTTTAGAAGCAAATTACTTAGACTTGTATAGTATAATTAAGACAAGAGGCTCGCGAAAGGGTTAATTGATGATTCATCCAGAGGCCCTTGAGCTCCGCATATAGACAGGAGGCGTTCAACGAGACCGGAAAATCGGTCTTCTTGCTGTTTTACGAGCGTCGACATGCCTTGCAAAGACACAAAAACTGCGTTTGCTTCTCGTGCCAGGTCTCGAAGGGCGTAGAGAAATATCCACCAGACCAGGTTCGGCGAGCAGCTAGCTGCTTTTTCCGTCAGATAGGAGCGCACACGAAACTCGTGGGTACAAAGCCAATCCGCCACATTGTACATCGACAGCCATCGCGTATTTGCGACTTTGGGGCACGTTGTCTGCATGCTGGTGATCAAATTCTGCTGACGTCTTAAGTATCCAATCAACTCGGTAAGTTTGGTCAAGTAGGTTTCATTGAGGGCTCGCCCGAAGACCAATTGCATCTTGAGGTCGAGTTGGTGTAAGCCGCACCATACACGGACAAGCGGGTGTTTCGCTTCCTCCTCCAGACGTGTTGCAACACCTGCGACACAGCCAATCATGGTCGCGGCACCATCCGTGGCGACACCAAGAAGTTGGTAGCGCCAGCGCGACGCCAAAGCATCAAGGAACTTGGTTACCATCGTGAAAATGTTGAGTGCTGTGTGTCGCTCGTACAGCGGAGTTGCAATTAGGTGGAAGTTTTGGATGGCGCCATTCGCGTAGAATCGACAGCGAACGTCCACATACGACTTTCCAAAGTGCGTTCCAACGTCGAGGGCTAGCGAAAATGCCCAGGATGAAACCATACACTCCGCTAATCTCTGTAGCGATACTGCACAAACTACGCGAGCGTATCGGGCAACGACACCCTCATTGCACCCACCAAATCTTCCAATTCCAGATTCCTCTTTTGTGTCGTCCATTAGGTTCGCTGCCATGCGAAACGACGCTCCTCGCCCAAGGAAACGCACGCAAAGGCGGAACCTGGAGGGTCTTTTCTCCGTAATTCGGTAGTCGTTCCCAGCGAGCTTGAAAATGGACAAAGCTCTGGAATGGGATGCCCCAGCGAGGTCGTCCGGATGAAACAACAACCCGCCAATGATCGTTTCCACTATATCAAGACTTACTTGAAACTCCAACGTTTCCTCTCCCTCAAATGGGGAGGGAATCGTTTCCGCGAAAGGCACAGAAACTGATTTAAAAAAATCGTTTCATTCTTCGTGCGTTGAGAGGTCACAGTATTTGGACCACTTGACGGGGTGCTGGCCTTTTAGGTGCCTTTCGAAGAGGTCCGTCCGAAAGCAGTTGAAGAACTTCGGGTTCGTTGTTCGTGCACGAAGTGTGTTAGCCCTCGCTTCCTTTCCAAACGTGATGCAGAATCGGCAGACTACGGTCTCGACCTCACTGATCGTGGCGTGGCGAGCCATGATTTTCAACCCATACATCAGGGGTCGGAAAAAATAATATCAAAACAATTATTATGGTATTGTTCCACTACAATTATTTATTATTGGATGGCATCGTATTGCAGTTATTATTATTGAGCTTTGCCAGCCCAATTTATTGCGGATTTTTTGTACCCATACAAATATCAAGTGAAACATGTTGGCCAATACAATTATTATGGTATTGCTCCACTAAAATAATTGATTATTGGGGTCACTCGTATTGCAATCATTATTACGGCTAAGTGAAGTCTGCAATACAATAACATATTTTATTGTCCGACCCCTGTCATACATGGTGAGGTGCTTGTCGAAGAACTTGACCCCCTTCTTCACAGTTTTACGAATTGCAGGCTGCTGGCCGTTGATCTTCGTTTGCTGCATAGTTTTCTTCTTCATGGTCCGTTGAAGTTGCTGGTAAGTTGAGTGGCGGCTGTGGATGGCTTGGCAAGTTTGAGAATGAGGAGAGTCGTTTTGGTAGATAGTCAGGAAACATGCAAGCTTTCGCTTCGATATTGTCGCACTGCATATGCCTGCATGCATCCGTTTTGATAATGTCGCACTGCATATGCTTGCATGTAGTGCGACAATTGCTACCAACAGCGGTAAAGGCTCCGAGTCCACGCTCTCGAGGGCAGATGGCCATGTCATTGACCTTATGCTGGTATTACGAGTAGCAATGTCCAGATTTTCCCACTTTGAGGAGCTCATCAGTAAGTGGGAAATGTGGTGTTTTCTTTGGTTTTCCCACGTTTAAAGTGGTCTGCCAATTGGTTTTACCCCGCATATAAGGCATATGTGCTCAAAAGAGATAGTGCATATCGCTCATTTGCCGTACCAACCCGTTTAGAGAACATAATAGAAGGCACGGTCATGGTAGGGGGTCACCTATCCTGACAACCAGTCGCCAAGCAGCTCTCAAGCGCACCTCTTGCTGGCGTTGTGCTGTTCATAACACTACTATGAGCAGCGAGCGACGTAGCTACAGGATTAACGAAAAGCTTGGCGTTCTAGCATACTACCAGAGGGGGGGGGAATACCACGGCCACTGCTTCTTCTGACTATGATGTTCGATGTATATCACATATGCCTTGTAAACGAATAGAACACATGGTTACTGTTGTATTCGTTTAGAAGACGCATGCCAAATATGCGGAGTAAGACGGTAGGTTCCAGGAAAATTGCATGGAAACATTGAAGTCCTACGCCTGTATGTGACGAGGCGGGTGAACGCTTTTTGACCGCCCAGGTGTATAGTGCTGTGCTCCAGACTCTGGAAGGTGCTTCCGGTTAGGAAGTCCTCCACTGGGAACGCCTGAACGTAAACGTCCATGTGGCGTGTGCTCATTGCGGTAACCCCTCTAGGTTCGTTTGTCGTCGAACCGGGAGATGCACCGCGGGGATTAGTTGTTTTGTATACCAATATCGGTCTTTGGAGAAGAGCGTAACGTCACCAACTTAGACGTAGCTCCAACAGCCAAGATAACCAAAATCAATACAGAGTTATACACACAAATATACAACCGTTCTTATTCTTAGACCCTTGAACGGTGGGTCGTACACCAGTCAACTTAGCTGCACTTCCAGGACACTGGTCAGTCCCGGTCAGCTTTTACAAACGCGCACCACCCCAGAAGTACTGGGGATAGTTCAATACAATCTCACTACCTATCACACAAGATGTCCTTCGATCACAATCCTGAATGGGACTTTCTTCCACTCTTTCCAGGATGTATATGGGATATGAAATGTAGGATCGCCTAAGCGCACACTACAATTGAAATATGAAATAGGGCAGATTTACCACGGGCTCCACACCCGCTACTCACCCTAATTTGGACTTGGGGGTTTTGGGGGTGGAGTCCACACCTCTGGATGTCCTTCTACAGAGGGCCTTTCGCCTTCAGCACTTGATCGGGGCCGCCGGTATTTTGTCCGGCCGAAGCTGTCCGAGCGCTTGCGGGGTACACGGATAATTGAACTCTGTTTGGTTTCATCTTTTGTGGCTATCTTCCTGCAATAGACACGTATTCAGCTTTTGACTTACTTTCAGTATACCTTGAGGGGGGGCGTCATCATCTTAGGCACCCTTGATCTCATTGTGATGTCGTGGGTACAGGCGTGGTACTTCAATGTTCCATGGAAACTTCCTGGAACCTGGTTGGTCGTCGTGGTCGGTCGGGAATCACTTGGATTGATTATACCTTGATCCTTCCTTCCGGGGTGGCCATTGTTCGTCGGTGTTCTTCGGTGTTCTTCGGCACGTCCAGCCATGTCAAGACGGGCGGCCTCCGGTCTAATGTCGACCGGGGCCCTTGATCGCTCCCGTAGACTTGAACCATCGTCTAGGGTTGGTCTTTCCAGACTCGTTACGTCTAGGGTATCCAAACCGATCCACGGCTGGATGTGCGAACGCCAAGTCCCGTATCCGTTCACCGCGTCCGACGATTCCACACCAATCAATATAATAATCCACCAATCACAACGCTCCACGTAAAATCTGCATTCCCATTGTGTCAACCGCCACTCTAGCCTTGGTCAATCACTGAGGTCACTTGTCGAGTTGATCGAGCATGGATAGACCACACGACTCTCACTTGCTCACTTGTTTGGACGGAGGGTCTGTTTGAGCTTCCATCCCGTCGGAGATATCTCCGCGTCGGCGGCAATTCTGCACCCTTTCCCAGCTAGGTCACAAGTCTTCAACCTCGCTTTCAGGATCTCGACGATATGCGTTCCATTTACAACGAAATCTGCCTCGACTCGCGCGCCCCATGAGCGCGCCCACCTCTTCGCAACACGCGCCCAGCGGCAAGGCACCTTCCCAGCATCATCTGCCTTAGTCGGGGGCGGCTAGCCGGTGACAGATCGCAACAGTGGCAGCGATGGGGCTCCAAGCTCCGACCGCGATGGTTTCTCAAGCGACTCGCCCCTGGTGGTTGATGTCACAGCGGGTGACGCTCCTGGCAACGGCAACGTGAGCAGGAACGAGGGACGTCCCTGGTCTACGCGGGATCCACAACGTTCAGCTCATTAATAAGGAGAATGCGGACAATGAGGACATCGTCGTGTTATTTGACGACTACATTGCGGCACACCACTTCCACATCGTTGATGTGTTCGATGCTCGTTCGGGCCCCCCTGTGGACTTCGAGGAGAACAGTGGCAAGTTCCTCCAGAGGGTGGCGATATTCGTGCCATCTAAAGCATCAATCCGAGCAAAATTACGGAGCGTGACACGAACTCGATTGGCCGAAATTGGCCGTCTACGACCTTCATTGGGCATTAATGCTGAACGTCTTCATTGGGCACAAGTAGTGCTGCCGAGCGCAGCGAAGGCGGCCCTCATTGGATAAAATAAAACTAACCTGCTGCCGAGCGTAGCGAAGTCGGTGAGGTGAAGTACAGAGGAAATTACACGCGAATGAACCAGATCGATCGATCAGTGCGAAGTGGTGAACGGAATTGACTAGCCCATAGGAACCAAACTTGGACGAGTTGACGTGCGTGGAGCCTAGATCGCCAAAAGGACAAAAGGAGGGCCAGGGTCGAAGATGGTGGATTGATATTGTTGATCGTCGATGGAGATCGTCGATCGACTGAGGATGGAAAGAACCAACGGGCGCTGCCGGGCCAAGAATCAAGTTGTTGTCTGGTTGTAGGATAGAGGCTGGGTTAGTTGCCGTAGGGACGTAGAGGCTAAACATACATCATAGTTGAATTTGCACTTTACATCACAAGTGTCTTCAGTCACCTGCCTCCGGAACTACATTGACCTCGGCGGTGCTGACCAGTGTTCAGGAATAGCGGATCTGGTAGTGAGGTTAAGTCTGGATAATATATTGGCCAGCTTTGCCCACTTTAGTGATTCTTTCCTTCAAGTGCAAGTGCCCGATCGACCAGTTTTAACAGTTTGGCTGGCGATCGTGTCTTCTCTCAACACTCAAGATCTCGTCATAGATGGCGACAAACTACTTGGAAATGAGCCAACATACCAAGGAAGGCAACTACCGGTCTCAGATTGCATCCAGACCCCTCGATCTGAGCGAAGAACCCTCCATCGAGACTATTAACCGGACGCATAGCGAAGATTTCCACGCTGCTCCAACCCCATCCTCACGTCTCGCCAAGACAATCAATCTTCACCAAGTGCTGCATATTCGGAGCCCCGAGAGAGCAGATCCAGCCCACCGACGAAAACAGAAGGTGAGAACTGTTCAGCTGATCACAGATCAAGGGGAACCCCCTCCGTAGGCCGGTGTGTGCGTTGTGGTAGTTCGATCAAGCCTCAACCAGATTTTGGCCGATCCCGCTCCACCACAATGGTGCGCCTCTTGGGGACTCCGGATTTCACCGTGAGTCTGCAGAAGATGTGCAAGTGAAGAAAGAATCGGCGGAAGAGGCGTCGTCGGAACACGGATCGACGAAGACGCTGCTGAACGAAACAAGATCCGCGGATCGACAGAGTGCTGGGAGGAACTCTGTCGACGGAATCGAGGGCGATGTGGAGACAGATGAAGAAGATAAACCTCAACATCCTCCCCAGGTCCCTTCGGGGACCCAGTGGGTCTTGACGAGAGTCGAGATTCACTAACAGAACAAACCAAGGCTGGATCGGACCGGTATGCATTCGCAGATTCGCCGATCAAGCTGGAACCCGGATCCGACCAGCACGACTTCTCGAAGACTGCGCAGGGAGCAGCAATCCCGCGAAGGAAGATGAAAGTCCCAGATCTGGATGATGGGGACAAGAAGGAATCAGATTTCAGGTGGTTGGATGTCGCGCTGGAGTTTGCGTATAACCGACAAGACCTGCAGAAGTTCATCGATCGGGATCCACTCCTGCAGATCTTGCGACCCAAGCAGATCAGCATTCCGAAAGGGCCCATCGTAGCGCCGACGGTATCAGACAACAAGCTGGACCTGATCAAGGGACTTATGAATTTGCTGAAGGAGGCGGGCTTGGTAGCAAGCCCGTGTGATGCGAACGAGCTGTTAGACCTGGATCTGAAGGTGATTCAGTCGTCGATCAAGACCGTTATCATCGAGCTGAAGGTCCTGGTGGGTGTGATCCCGTCATATCGACATCCGACGGTTCCAGATCCGGTATCCTCGCCCCAGATCGGGTCGACAAGGTATCAGACTGCTTTATCCTACCTCTCAGCAGCTGCTCCTGGATCGAACGGATCGTCCGAGCCGCAACGCAAGTCTGGCTGGAGCTGCGATGCATGAATCGCGATCGTATAAACTACGACAAGAGCGGCCGCGATCAAGATCACGGAAGCCGAGATCGACACCTACTGATCGGATGGTCCGTACCACCAGATCGGAGGAATCGACCAGCAGATTTGAGTCTTACTTCCAGACCGCGATGGGCAGATTCCTGAAGGAGCAACATCACGCAACAGCACCAAGCGCAGCCGTGAAGGCGATTCAGTATGTTGGATCACACGATGTGGAGATGAAATCCACCGGTTCGCGCGATCCCGACCCGCCTCATTGGGAATACGACCCAGATGAGATTGATCGCCCAATACCTGCTCGCGCCGCGGTCGCCACAACTGCTACCGGTCCACCAGCCTCCTCTACGATTCAGCAAATCCGCATTGCAGCAATCTCAGATCTTAAGGAGTTTACGGGACGAGATCAGGATGATGATCGGGCCAGATCGTGGATTAGCAAGGTAAAATATGCGCTTCTAAGAGACCGAGCCACATATGAAGAGAAGTGTCTGACTTTTGCCAATCTGCTGACCGGCCCTGCCAAGAACTGCTACCGACAGCTGAGTCGATCGACACGAAACAAGTGGAGTGATCTCTTGCGCAACTTCTAAATCCAGTATTGTGGACTCGTAGTATCTACGACCTGGCAGTATTACCAATCGCGCAAAAGATCGGACGAATCCCCACTAGAGTATCCCTATCGACTGAATGTCGCGGCGCTCCGTGCGAGATTGAAGATCAAGGATGGTAATCTCAAGACTCGCCGTGAACATGTTGAGCATTTTATTGCGACCCTGGGAAACCCCGATCTGGAGTATCAGCTGACCCTGTTACGACTCGCGGATGTTGATGGTCTGGAAGAAGTTGTGCGAGCGCGAGAACGCGCGAAGAGCAGGCAGAGTCGATCAGCCTTCGGCTCCTAGTACCCCCAAAAGGACCCCTAACTTGGCACCGACTACCTCGATCAAGCGCCCTGTGTATGCGGTACAGATCGCGGCACGAGATTCAGAGTCGGATACTGAATCAGACGGATCTGGACCCGAAGATGACCTTCGCCGGATTTATCTTGCGTCGGCTTATAAAAAGTCTTATGACACTGGGGGCGGGCCCTCAGCGTCCGATCAAGTGCGACATGGCCAGATCGACTACAATCGACCCCAATCAAACCATCAATCCAGCACCCAGCATGATAGATCGGATCGCAGTAGCCGCTGCTCACATTGCGGGTCTCGGAAACACAATGATCGTGATTGTTGGAAGCGGTTAACCTGTCAGAAGTGTGGAAAGACAGCCATCCGAGCGATCATTGTCTGTTGTCTTTCGCGGATGCGGTGAGCTACATGACATAAGCAGGTGTCCGATGAAAGAGTTCTACAGTCAGATCTTTCGGTGGTACAATCCTGCGAAGCACGTGGGCATGTTGCCTGCGGTCACGGAGAAGAGGTTAAACTAGGACGCTCGCCGGATGGAATCGGGTACGAGCCGAGCGTTCTAGATATTGCATCTATGCATTTGTAAACAAGAACAATGCAGATCGACTATGAGGACAGGCAGATCTGCGCAGCAATACATGTGATCAGCCCGCGAGAACTGCCGCTGCGATCATGAGTCTTCAGCGATCGAATGAATTCAGCCGGTCTGACGGAGAAGTGCCTATAGATCTCCATGCTAGAGAGTCTCGAGGGTATTGGAAGCAGCTCAGACCAGAAGAGTGATTTAGGCCAGCTAACGGTGAAGTCACTACTGCGATCGTCGATCGAAACCTACCCCGTGTCAGCGATCATCGCAGATCTGGCGCCATGAAGCCCGATCTCCTCCCTGGAGTATTGGAAACACCACTCGCCGGGTAAGTGGTTCCGTCAGGCCAAGATCACCGGCAGGATCAACAATGAGAAGGCGATCTTACTCTTAGATACCGGCGCCGAGGTGTCCTTCGTGGACACCACCTTTGCTCGTAAGCTTGGGTGCTATATCGACACGAGTCAGAGCCAGGAATGTGTAGGGATCGGTGAAAATGTGTACGTGACGGAAGGGAGGACCAGGATCAAGATCACCCTTGGGGGATCGCTGGTGTACTTCTTTGATATCTGGGTTGGCGATCTGGCAGGACAATATGCGATGCTCAGTATGGTCCCCGCCGGATTCAGGCTCGATGTGGCCGACGGGTCCATCTCTCTGCCCGAAGAGGTCAAGATCCAGCTTAGCGGACGTCGCCAGCTCTATAATGGCAAGGCACGGTCCCTCCGGTTGGATCAACATGCGCAAATCGGGATCGGTGAGCCCATCGAGATGCCGTTACGCCTGAAAATATCCGATCGAGAGAAGTTGTGTTTACCCGCGGAGATCACGGGGTGCCAACCGTGGTTAACGGCCCGAGTACGATCCGATACGTGCAGATCACCAACATAAGTAACAAGATGCTCGTCTTGCAACGTGACGAACGGATCGGTGTGGCGAAGTGGTTCCGTGAAATTTGCAGATCGCGGTGGTCCTCTTGCACACGGCGCCCGAACTGCCGACAAACGGAGGGGGTTACTCCGATCTTCCGTGATCTCAGAAGACGCGCTTGGGTTAGAGTCTTGGGCTGTCTGGCTGACAGCGGGAAGGGGGGGGGGCGGGGATACTTCTACTCGCTGCGCCGGTGTAGGTTCGAGTCCACGATCTTGGGGGGTCCGGATCGAGACTCGCAGGCCAGTGTTGATCTGGGCCTGGGGTTGCCTTGGGGTCGGTATGTGACCTTCCCTCGCCTTTTCCTTGCTTGCCGCTTCCTTTAGCGGTGGGTCGTAGAGAGAGTTGACGGACGCTAGGCCAAGCGTTCCTGACGTCCGAGGTAATTCGATCTCGAAGGGCTCCGTTGACTTGCGTAGCGTCGGGTGGGCCAAAGTATATCCCGTGCCCGGTAGCGCAAAGGTGAAGACCACTTGTGATGTAGAAGGAAAATTTGACTCTGTTTAATGTGTTAGCCTTTCCCTACAACATGTCTTACCATTATCCTGTGCTCTTCGTGTCCACCAAGTCCCCTCCTGACCTTGGCGCGTCCTCATTGGTTCCCTTGGTCGTCTGCCACCTTGCTGACTCTCTGCCGGATGTTTACGGCGCACGTGCCGCCGGGATTCAGTGCCAATCTTCAAGATTGGCATAATCCCTGCCAAGATCGATAGTGCTGATCGGTATCGAGTATCACTGGAGTTGGTCCCTTGGTTCACTGGTATTATCGTGGTGGCCATGACAGTCTTGCGAAACGTCTCTGGCACTCGCGCGAGGAGTTACAACCGTTGGCTCGAGTGATAGATCGAGACGTGCCGTCGTCCCCTGCACGAGAGAACGCCGCACAACGGCAGCTCGCTCGTTGCATCATTCACGAATTTCCAAGCTTCGGCACACTCCTTCGCTCCGCCCCTCCTGGTCGCCCCGGTCGTGCTCCGCTACTGGATCTCATGTCTGCTTCACCCAGCGGTAGCGATCGCTCGACTCCCTCCGATCAAGGTTCGAATACAGAGCCGTCTTCGCTAGTTCCCGCCTTGATCGCTTCGCCTCCACGTCACAAAAATGCTGCCTTCGATGTTCTTCTGCCGGACACGCCTACGGTAGCCGATCTGGACCCGGGCGGCGACGACGATCCTGACTCCAAGCTCAACCTTCTCGCGATCGTAGCTGTCGGTGATGAAACTGCCGAGTCCACCACTCCCGCTACAGAGCCTATTCGGTGTCGTGTCTGCGCGCAGGCGGCTTGTGCCCCCACCGTGCCAATCGACTATCCCCATGTTGACCTCGCCGCTGTCCGCGCGTCTCTTCAGTCGATTCAGGCTTCGATCCAGCGGGTTGAACGGGGCCTTAATCAAGATCAGGAATCTCAGCAGCGCCGGCATGAGCACGTCGAACTTCAACGCGCCCACACGACGTCGCTGCGGCACACAAGTGATCTCCATCAACTTCTGGGCACTCTGGAGTCGTCGGCCGAATCATTTGTCCGCTTCTGCCAGGATCGTCATGCTGCCTTGCTTCAAGAGCTGGTGTTGCCGATCGCCCTCTTGGTTTCTCGCAACGTGGAGATGGAGGATCTGGAGATACAAGCGGCCAAGACCGATACTCTCCAGGTCGAGTTGGATCGGCTGCGATCTTCGTCTGAGGCACTCCAGCAACTCCGTCGACGTATACAAGATCTTGAAGTCCAGATTGCAACGGTGACCAACTTCCCCGACATAGGGCCCGTTCCGCCACCTGCCTTGACTCGTCGTCTGCAAGCACAGGTCCGAGAGGTGGATGCCTTGACCACAGATCGGGACGCAGCGCATCAGCGTTGTCAAGCTCTTGATCAATCCGAAAACGCTCTAGTTGAGGCTGCAACGCAGTTGCGTCGCCAAGTCGACTCTCTCCAGCATCGCGTCACTCATCTTCGGGAGGAACGAGACAGTCTCCAAGGCGAGCTGGATACTGCTGTGGGCGAGCGAGATCAGGCAGTGGAGCGGCAACAAATCGAGATCGACCGCACTCTCAAGGCACATTCCGATCTGCATGTCCATGGTAAGTGTCCTGCTTCGTCCTTGCGGGGCTTGCCGTCGTCCTGAATCTTGATTTTTTATGTTCCTTGCTTCCGGATCAACATCTTAACTCCATGTGATCTTCCATTTCTCGCCTTGAGCAGCAAGTGGGCCAACGGCGCAGTACCAGCGTCACCACCGAGCGTCGGCTAGCGGCCACACAGCAAGGTGCTGCGTCCCTTTGGCGGTCACGCGATCTCGCTCTTCACGGTCAAGATGATGTTGTCCGTGATCGTGATGCTGTCGTGACTGACTACCGTCTCCTCCAAGATCATTACGCGAACGCCTACAACCGTTTTTCTGCAGTGGCCGCCGCCATGGGTCAGAACGTTAATCCTCCGGACCCGTCTGGACTTGCTCAACATATGCTCAGTGGATCTGCTGGACCCAGACGTGCCCGGAAAACGCAGCGCACGGCGACTGCATCATCCGCCGCTCGAAATACGCCGTCGTCCCTTTCTCAATCTCCAGTTCGTAAGAGCCCCGTTGGTCGTGCAATGGCCGACGAAGATGATGATGTTGACAGCATCGGTGGTGGATCACCTTGTTCGCCACCCATAGATCGAAGTAAGGAGGGAGCATCTTCAGCCGAGAAGGGATCTCCTGATCAAGACGGTGCGGACGCATCTCCTGCCGAAGAAGTGTCCCCTGATGACGAGGCGTCTCCCGGCCAGGAGGACGGCGCAGATGAGGAGATCTTGGCTGCCCTCTCTCGCTCTCGGTCTAGTCACGTCGCCGCAGTTCTTCGATTTCTGGTACGGGATCAGCCAGTCAGCCTCTGGTCGTCCGTGGATCTGGTGCCGGCCCAGTGCGGTTCTCCTGAACGCCCCTCCGACGACTCTGGTGATGCAGAACCTGATCGCGCGAGTGTTGACGGGCATAGGGGTGATCTGCCCGCTGATGAAGATGACACTTCAGCTCGAGATCGATGAAGACGACGAAGCTTCGTTGCCCTCCACGACCGTGCCTCGTGGTCTCTGGATCCCCGGATATCGCGTGCACCGACTATTCCGTACCGCCGACGTCGCTCCGTGGAATGTTGACAAGGTGAGCCACCAGCCTGCCGTCTAGATCAATGTACCCGCGCTGACTTCTCTTCTGCTAGACGTCTCTGCGTGGTTGTTCCCGACTCTCGCTCCTTCGGCTCACCCACATCCCAGTACGTACCAGCATCTGATTACTAGCGCGGCGGTGGACGTTCTGATGAATCTCTCTCCTACACCATGGGCCTCCCTGGACAACGAGGAAGCTCCTTTGACGTTCATTCCCCATCTTCGTGGCCGAATGCCACGCAATTTCGCGTCAACTTATTGGAGTACGAAGAGCGTCGCTTTCAATCGATCTGGGAGTCCACGCATACCTTGCCAATCACCGAGCCTATGTGCCTGGCAGATCCACTACTCGCTGCGTATCACGAAGAAAGGCGTCGGCGGCGTAGTCGAGCGGGTGTCGCTTGGAGACAGTTCTTGGCGAAATACGTCGTGCCAGCCATACGGCGTCACTTGTGCGACATCGACTAGTTGCTCGACCCCTTCTTCTTGCATTTCCCAAAGCCCCGTGCTTTTAAGGAGTGATATCTAAGATTGACGGGTAACGCAACGACGCTTGCTGGCGCGCTCGAGATTCCGGACGCCGATGAACCTTGGCGGCTTCCGTATCGGCTGAACCCGCAGGATCATCCTGCCATGCAGATCGCTCGCCTTGCTGGCAAGTTTATCGCTCCTCAGTAATACTTTATTAAGCCATTAGTCTCGATCTTGTTCAGTCAATATCTGCTTTGTTTCTTGGAGAGATCATATTCTTGTTAGCACATCTTATCATAGTGTCCTTCTTGGCGTGATCTTCATGACCTGCCTTTTACTTTCATGCATACACACCTCCAGTCTTCCTGACTTGCAGCCACCCTGCACATCCTTCACCACGTTCACTCGCCAAGCGACCAACTTACCCGCGACCCTGACCTGCAGCCACCCTGCACGTCCTTCACCACTTTCACTCGCCAAGTGGCCAACTCACCCGCGATCCTCACTGCTACGACTCTTCATGGGACTGCATAACGCCGAATCAATGCCGATTAGCTTGATCTCTTAGATAACTATGCAGCAGTGCTCCGCAGTTAACATCGGCTTCATCAACCCAACTTGGGTCATCGTAACCCTTCCAGTGTACCAGGAATTCACGCAGATTGCGCCCATAGCGCGCTCGCCGTCCAGATCGCATTGTGGCGAGGCGGGTGAACGCCTTTTGACCGCCCAGGTGTACAGTGCTGTGCTCCAGACTCTGGAAGGTGCTTCCGGTTGGGAAGTCCTCCACTGGGAACTCCTGAACGTAAACGTCCAGGTGACGTGTGCTCCTTGTGGTAACCCCTCTAGGTTCGTTTGTCTTCGAACCGGGAGATGCACCGCGGGGATTAGTTGTTTTGTATACCAATATCGGTCTTTGGAGAAGAGCGTAACGTCACCAACTTAGACGTAGCTCCAACAGCCAAGATAACCAAAATCAATACAGAGTTATACACACAAATATACAACCGTTCTTATTCTTAGACCCTTGAACGGTGGGTCGTACACCAGTCAACTTAGCTGCACTTCCAGGACACTGGTCAGTCCCGGTCAGCTTTTACAAACGCGCACCACCCCAGAAGTACTGGGGATAGTTCAATACAATCTCACTACCTATCACACAAGATGTCCTTCGATCACAATCCTGAATGGGACTTTCTTCCACTCTTTCCAGGATGTATATGGGATATGAAATGTAGGATCGCCTAAGCGCACACTACAATTGAAATATGAAATAGGGCAGATTTACCACGGGCTCCACACCCGCTACTCACCCTAATTTGGACTTGGAGTTTTTGGGGGTGGAGTCCACACCTCTGGATGTCCTTCTACAGAGGGCCTTTCGCCTTCAGCACTTGATCGGGGCCGCCGGTATTTTGTCCGGCCGAAGCTGTCCGAGCGCTTGCGGGGTACACGGATAATTGAACTCTGTTTGGTTTCATCTTTTGTGGCTATCTTCCTGCAATAGACACGTATTCAGCTTTTGACTTACTTTCAGTATACCTTGAGGGGGGGCGTCATCATCTTAGGCACCCTTGATCTCATTGTGATGTCGTGGGTACAGGCGTAGGACTTCAAGGTTCCACGGAATCTTCCCGGAACCTGGTTGGTCGCCTTAGTCGGTCGGATATCACTTGGCTTGGTTATACCTTGATCCTCTCGTCCAGGGTGTCCATTGTTCTTCGGTATTCTTTGGTGTTCTTCGGTGTTCTTTGGTGTTCTTCGCCACGTTCAGTCATGTCAAGACGGGCGACCGCCAGGCCAATGTGAACTGGGGCCTTTGGTCGCTCCCGTAGGCTTGACCCGTCGTCCGGTAGTTGGGTCCATCCAGACTCGTTACGTCTGGGGTATCCAACCCGATCCATGTCTGAACGTGAGAGCACCTTGTCCCGCAGATATCACCACGTCCCACAATTCCATACTCACTGGTATATTGGTTTTTCAACCAATCACCATCCCACTTGTAGAGAAATCTCGATTCCCATCGTGTCAACCGCCCCTCTAGTCTTGGTCCATCATTGAGGTCATTTGCCGAATTGGTCGAACATGACTAGATCACACGATCTACAGTTGTCCCGACGTAACGCGGGTCTGAACGTTCATCCCGTTGAGAATCTTCCTGCTCTGGCGACCGTTCTGTGTGCCCTTTCCCAGCCTGGTCCCAGACCTTCGCTTTCACTTTCAGGCTCCCGCCAGTACGCCTTCGGCTCACATCGTAACTTCCTCTCGCGCACACACAAGATGAGCGCGCATTCGTCGGTGGGCAGCAGCCCCAGCAAGCACATGTCCTCTCCATCCGTCCCTGGCAGCGATGGTCAGGAAGGCCACTCGCTACCTGATGCCGAGACTCCGGATAACTCAGGCGCGGTGCCAGCAGTGCCTGCGGCAGCTTCGACTTCCAGCACTCTCCACTCTCCGCAACGTGAGGGCAACACTGGAGGAACAGACGACGTCGTGGACGACTCCCAACGGGGGTCCTCGCAGGCGAGCGTCTCGCGCACTGGGCTACTCAGCCCTGATGAAGTGATTCGGCGAGTCCGCGCAGGGGTTCTCCCTGATCGTGATCAAGGCTCTTCCAGCAACTCCTACGTCCTGCCGGCGCGTCACACACTTCCTCCGCCCCGTACCCTGGTAGGTGATTCTTTCATCATCGGCATTCCCGCGCAGGTCTCAGCGTATCGAAATGGGGCGTACGTCCGAGCGGGATACGGCGGTGTCGAGGCGCTAATGCTGATCGACGGCCTGTCGGAGCCGGACGTTCAGGACTTGTGTTCCTTGGTTGGGGATTCTGCGGAAGACGCATAGTCTTTCAGGTGAACGAATACAATATCAGGAGGATGCGAATGATAGTTCTCTTCTACTCCATCTGACACATTTACTTGCACGATATCGTATCTTGTTGTTGTGAAGGCGACAACCGTTCCACTAAAACCATTTGCCAGTTTAAAGACGGGAGCAATATTTTTGTGCATTGCACGGTCGATCCAATCGCGAGTTCCAGCACCATTGGCATCCCTTTAGTTTTATCATTCTTAATGCAATCGAGCGATTTTCGTTGAGTCTTCGAGAGTGGGTACCGAGACCTGGTGACCGTTGTTGGAAATCGATGTAAAGGTACACGAGCTTCGAGACAGAAAGCTCGAACTGCAGATACGTTGAACTCGACACGAAGTGCGTTTGAAGTGAAGATAATCGGACAATAACCTTTCTAGATGAAGCAGGCCCTGGGGGGGGGGGATTCCGTGCATGACATAGGCTTAGATGATGAATTACGGGTTGGACACGATGGTATGCTGCTTGGTACTACATGCAAGTGCCGTTACTATATGTAGACGCGCCGTGGGAGTTAGTCGTGCATTTTTTATGCGCACTTTCATTGTGGTTGATGTACTGGTGTGTGCAGGTCATGCGCACAGCAACTGACTCTGCCAGATACGGAGCTGAGATGCTTAATGTGGCAGTGAACGGCCTCCTCGACGCAGTGTAGTACCCAACTGAGCTCGGAGATTTTGTGCTAATCGATTTTGTGAATTTGATGAAATTATCAGCTCATACAATTTACTGAATTCGATGAAATAATGAGCTCACAGAATTCACTGAATTCTATGAAATAAGGCATTTGCACAACACTATCGAATCTATAGAGTATCGATAGGGAAAAACAAGGATATGATTACAAGTGGATAATATCATGATGCTTTACACTTAGCGATGACATTTACTTTTATTGTAGGATACGTATTTTTCTGCCGGACACCCGACCCCTATCATTAGTTTGTGAGCGAGCTCCAGCCAATCACTTTCTTACCATTTGCAAGTCAACAACCTGATTTCAATCAATCTACTTTTCGTATGGTTCGGATTATTCGATCCCAACATATTCCCGGAATCGTCCGGAATTTGATCTTCTTACATTGTATAATTGAGTACTTAAGCAAGTCGTAGTAGCTTTTACTAATTTGTCCGGTCCCGAAATTGGCTGCCGTGCGCGAATGCCACGACTGACCCATCAATTGCCAAGCAGTACCCGGATAATTATGCCCATGTCAGACCAGTATTAATTAACACCACCACTTGAAAATGAAAGACGAGCAACCAGAGTAGATCATATAACATCGTATTTGTTAATGTGTCGTCCCTACACATCGGTCACTGTCACTCCATCAAAAACGGCTCGCTGGGGCAGGAATAGCGTGGACGTCCTCCTAATATTCGCTCAGCTCCAGTTTTGTCTTGTTCTCCGCTCTGATCTGCGCGTCACCAACGTCGCCGCCGAGATGCATCCTTAGCTGCGGGCTCTGTAGTGCTTTTCACACTCGTAGATCATGGGGGCCTTCACCTTCGTGAACGTGATGACGAGCGTCAGGCTGTTGGGCTTGGCAAACTCGCCCAGTGCTTCCTTTTCCACCTTGCCGTTGTAGATGACCTTGCCCTCGTCGAGCTTCTTGAACAGCACCACCTCGTCGACCGCGGCGGCGTCCTCCGTCACGTCTGTACTGGTGGAGATTACGTACACGACTTGGTCGTCATCGGCCGCGAGCTTTTTAAGCAGCGTGTGGGACACCTTTTCCTCTGCACCGAACACGACCAACACGAGCACGTCGTTGGACTCCTTCACCTGGCAGAGCTATGTCGTGTTGGAACACGCTGAAAATCTCGCTATCGTACGGTACGAGTCCCACCAACAACACACGTCTTCCCGAAAGGGTCAACGAAAGTTGGATCTAACCTGAAGGTCCAGGAACGATCCCTTACACCGGGTTGGATATAAGCCTCTGTGTGCTCGGCGTGTTCCGGTTTGTAAGAGGAAAGAAACGGGAGTCAGAATCAAGGTCTAAAATTGATCATTTTTTGTAGCTATATTACAAGCTCCAATTGTGCTCGCATACTCGCTGGCAGGACGCACGGTAGAGAAGATGATACTCGCACTTCTCCGATATCCAACACACCGAATTCCTCAATGCTCATCGTTTATGCGGCGGTTACTCGAGTCACGACGTTGAAACAGCTTTACTTGATGTCGCCGCTGACGAAACAATGCTTAGAATATTTTACTCCGAGTGAAAACGCGTTGCGAGAAAGTAGCCGACTTCAGAGAATTGACGAGGACCAGACCTTATAATAACCCTTTCGCGGTAGAAAGGCACATTTTTCGCCCTTTTAGGGCGTTTTCAAAACACGGTGTAAATGCACCGCCTACAAGGGCGCATCCTGTGCCCTTTTACACAAGTTCAACCGTGAATGTACGATATTTTATGACAAATCATAAACAGTACAATCAGTAATCATCGAACCATACAAATACTAGAGATCCACCAAAAGTTTGTTGGAGAGGGGCTGTCAGAACTGTACTCCATAAAGTTAGGACTCCCCCCACACACCTGCTACTGTAGAACTTCTAGCCTAGAAGTTGTCATGTAATATATTTTGACTAACGCCGTGCTCCACACGGGGAAGCTCTGGATTTTGTTGCCGAGCTAAAAAAAACTCGTAGCATTTGGGCAGACGTTATAGCTGTCATAGCTGTAGGAGGAGATAAGTTTCCTCCATATTTGCTCCGCCTGCTTCGCAGCCGCAGGTACGTACTGTACTTCTACATGTATAACCCATACAAGCAACGTAAAACCCAGTGGGTTCTTAAATTCTTCCAGCTGCGTTTTGTTTTACCCAGTACTCTTCGCGCAACATTCAGTGGGTGGGTGGGTTTTGATGTTGCTCGTGTTGAGCAGGGTCAACATTCACCAGGGTTTTTTCATTGTGGTCCGGCTATATTATCTTACAGGTTCTTTCGTAGGAATTTGTATCAAGGATATAATACAAGAATTTACAGTTCTAGCCTAGACGATGCTATTTCGAAGGGATTTACGCCCTTTTCGAAAAAAAATAACAGGAACGGTTCTGAGATAACAGGTGCATAATCTTGTGAAGATATTTTCGCAGCTGTTCTCGACACAACGTATTTATTCTAAGGATTTAAGTATTGAGAAATAGAGTTTTTTTACGTCGAGCTGCGTTCTCGTAAGTACTCTGGATTAACAATCCAGAGAATAGTATGCTGGTCTGGCAGCCCGCGGATCAGCAAAGGAGATGATATTGTACTGGCGAGATGAAGTGATACACCGAAAATTTGTTTTTGCTATAACTTCACGAATATTGACTCTTCAGAGGTCAGACTACCATGTATATCAAGCTGCAAGCATGCACATTACATTGCGTTAGGCACAAGTAGCAAATAATGGAGCTCTACTTTCGCTTTAGCCGCATCAAGTGGAGCGGGAAACGTGGGATATGGGCATGGCACCATACGTGTTTGACGATATCTTTACGACGGTTAAAGCTATTTTAGAGACGCCAGCGCGTGCGTGGATAATGTTTAACGACGCGCTAGTTGACTGAAGCTGAACCCGTGAAGGGTTGCACTACAAGCAGGACGTTTCATTGCCGTTGTCGACTTTGGCGAGGAATTTGGTTGCCAACAAGCCAATTTTGTGCATGGACTGCGCACTTGACAGGCCGATAGTGAAATCAAGTATATTTATTTGCAAATCCAACAATCCGCAGATGTTTGGTTCATAGCCTCGACTTTTGATAGAGATTTGACGGTACGCTGTTATCTTTTAAGTATAGTGCGGGATGCAAATCAAAGAGACGCAACCGAAATCGTGCACTTGAACGAGGAGATACGGAGCTTTCTAACAGTGGTTTTCTTCCAAAAATTGACACCAAATTGAAAAAGTTATGTTTGTCTAAAGTTGGTGTATCACTTCATCTCGCCAGTACAATAGTAATATAGTAATATCTGATTCACGAATTCTGTCCGAATGCTTTTGCCGCGTGACGTGTGCCTGTAGAAGACTTTAATGTTCATTTTTCCCGCGTCGGCGGAAAGTGGCACAAGCTGTTTGGACGATCAAGGAAGCTAGCAACGAAGGCGAGGCGCGCCACAACTTTAGAGGTGGGTCTATGATAGAGTCAATCGCGTAGGGTCAATCGAGTAGAAAGCGTACGAGGTGAACCGTTGCACTGCAACTTGCAGGCAATAAAGTGGTGTGAAGGAATCTGAAGCGAGATCCAGATGATGACCACTGTCAGAAGTGCTTTTGGCACACATTGACAGGTTTAGAGGCGCGAACGAGATGTCCATAGGCACTAAGAAGAGCAAGAACGATGGCGATGTAGCCTTACGTAGAGGCTTGTGACAGCAAAGCTAATATATAATAACCCTCTATACTAAATTTCACTGTAAGATAACAAGAGTGGTACCTCGGACGGAATGGAGGGCGGAATCTGTACCGTGATGTTCCTTATGGGCGTATTCTGTGCTCTTTTATAAGCAATTTACTTAGGCTTGTATAGTATAATTAAGACAAGAAGCTCGCGAAAGGGATAATAGATGTGACGCTGTCAAGAAATATCCAGAGCTTCCCAGGCCAAGCACGGCTTTGTTTGTCAAGTAACTCACGCCTTCTCGATCCCTGCGCCTTTGGCACCTTGAACATGTTTGCTTGCGACCACTGCCGCGCCATCTCTACATTTAAACGCTACCTAAATTTCAGGGCTTCTTCGTGCCCCGCACGCAGGGGTTAATAGTAGCCCCAAAACCTGGGTAGTAGTATTACCGGAACTACCGGGGCTTCGAAATTGGAGACATACTACACTACTAGTAGACATACCAACAATTGGGTAGTAGTAGTAGTACTACTACTACTCCACTACTACTCGAGCTCAGTGATCCCTGTAATGTAAAGCACCGACCGTACTTTAAAACCCCGTCGAAAAATAGTGTAACACGTTAAATAATCTCAGCGCCTGTCGTACACTATGTAGTAAATTAGTTGATGTGCGAAGAACTGCTGAAGTTGAAAAAACTAAATTCACTAGAAAACTTTATACGAGCTCTCGGTACCACGTGGTACATGTTTTCACTGCCAGTGGATCTGTTCCACACACGCTACAAGGATCACGATTGACCTCATCGCCTTCCTGTTAATCCTTCATGGCACAAACCATGCTTCGTCTGTTGTGGTTTGATGGGGTTTCCATCTTCCCCGAGGCCTAAATACGGGCCTAATTGAGAGCCACTCATACTAGAATTGCAAGATGAGAACTGATTAGGGTCCTTCAAAAGTATTACTTGAAGAGTACTATAGTACCGAAGCTGATGATAGCATAGTATCACTCATATTGATACCGCACTGTACGGTAGCAGTATCACTACTACTCCCAAAAATTGGGTAGTAGTATTACCGAGGTGTACTATTTGAGCAAGTACTACTAACCCCTGCCCGCCCGACTTTGTTTTCTATTGCTTCAAGCCGTTTCCAAGACGCTCGCTTACACTATTACAGACACCGCGCCCACTTCCGACACATGGGTACACACATAAGTTTCTAAAGGGGCATGTATTATTGTTGCTGATAAGATTTTAAAATCCTAAACTGCCATGCTTGACAAGCGAAGAATGACCTCATCAACTTGTACGTCGTCACCGTGGCTGCTACTCGTCATGTCGTCTGGTTTGTCCTTGGGGCCCAGATTGCAGACACCGGTGTGACGAAAGCAGTTCTTGATCGTGTCCTTGCTGGTTACTTCACGCCAGATCTCGTCGCTCCACTTCATTGCTTGGAGCTGGTCGATCGCGTAGGGGTCCTTCGTGATGCTCCCGGGCTCGCGCAGCTTGTTGTAGACGTAGCGAAGCTGCCGCTTCTTGTACGCGGCCTTGAAAGATGCTATGATGCCCGCATCCATTGGCTGGATGAAGGCGGTTGTGTTGGGTGGCAGGTGCTGCACGGTCACATTGGTCAGTGCTAGATCGCCCACGTCATGAGATGACGCATTGTCGAGGAGCAACAGGATGTGGCGGCCTGCTGCTCGCATCTCTAGATCAACGCCACGCAACCACTCTTGAAAGATGACTCTGGTCATCCATGCTTTTGTGTTGGCCTTGTAATTGAAGCCGAGACTCTTTGCCGACTTCTTGTTGAAGCAACGTGGTTTCTTGGCGTGGCCGAGGTACAAAATAGGGAGGGCATTAGAGCCGTCAGCATTCGCTGTCATGACCAGCGTGAGTCTCGTCTTCTTTTTCTTCACTCCGCGCATCTTGTTGGTACAGATCGAACGCGTCAGGGCCATAACGTAACACAGACCAGTTTCATCCATATTATAAATATCCTGTGGTGCATACATATCTGTTACCTGTTGAATCTGTTGCAGCCCGATCCGAACGACTTCTGGGTCGGCTGAGGCGGCTTCACCGTGTCGAATGCGATGGCGCAATTTGTGGCGCCGCATGAACGCCGTCAGCCAGCCGTCCGAGAAGTTGAGGTCCCACGCGTCGCAAACTTGCAGCTGTAACTCCTGTGCTTTCATCGTGATCAGCTCCCTGGAGAGGCAAATGTTACGGCTCTCCAGGTCCATGATCCATGCAGCGAGCCGCTTTTCTAGCTGAGGCGACGTCACTTGTGTAGGCTTACGCTGGTTGTCGTCGCCGTACGCAGCGCTCATGATCTTCGCTGTGTTCTTTAGGATGTCGCTGATTGTGTTCCGGGCGGGTTTGTTGCGCAGCTTGTACTGCTTCGCCACCCACGCAGCCAGCTCCCCCTGACTCATGGACGGTGTGGCCTTGGCCATACGTACAATGGCCCTCTTGTGGCCGATTTTGAGCCAGCGGCCCATGAGGGTTCTCGTGCTTGGTTAGTTGCAAAGTGAGCGCCGAAAAATGGGAGTGCATACATTAGCGGTGCTCACAGCCTACCATTTTCCCGCCCAAACTGTGACGGGGCACACAGCACTTCTTAACAGAGGAAGCAGGAGTATACAAACTCCAAGTGAACAGTCGTTCACGTGTCCCTGGTCTGAAGGGGACGATTGACTTGACTTGTAACAGTAAAGCGGTAAATCTAAGACTGAATGTATTTATAGGTTAGTACGGATTTGGCCTGCATACAAATCCTAAGTTCCCTATAGTTTGTGTCATACAAAATGTATCTGTTGGCTCTGAGGCCACTTGGGTCACTATCCAGGGGAGTGACCTTTGGTGTAACTATCCATGAATAGTGACAGGGTCACTATTCCATGTAACCCCGTTACATCCTCCCCCACTTAGATTCGATCTTATCGACCAATCAGAGCGAGGTTACGCCGGCGACTCACATTTCACTCGCAAAGTCGAAATCCATCGACGACGGCGCGAGCTCTGGCGCCTCAGCTCTCGGGCCTCACAGAGTAACTGGCGCACCGCCAAGCAAGCCGCAGGGCCTCCACGTCGACCGGAAGCATGCCTCCAAAGCGCAGTGCGCGCAGTGCAAAAGCACCTTCAAAACCCCGGGCCGTAGGGCCGAAGACCAGAGCGGCCAAGGCCAAGCGCGATTCGTCTGACGGCCGAGGAGGCGGTGCGCTCTCGTGGCAGCACGCCGGAGGGTGAGCGCCGGTCTCGAAGTCGGAGCAAGACTCCCGAGGCCGCGCTAGGCAAGGAGGAGACCCCTCAGTCACAGTCGGAGCGGCGCAAGCCGCGCTTCGACTGGACGGCCAACCTCGAGAACTGCACGCTGGTTGTGCATTCTGGTGAGAGCTCACCTGAGGGCAGCGAGAACGCTGCCAAAGACGATCAGTTGGCGGCGAGCGGCGTGTCCAACTCCCCATCCTTCCCAACTGCTCCGTCCGAGCAGGGGGCTGGGGACATCGGGCCCATCGACGACGACAAGCAGGTGGGAGACAACACCACCATGGCCGATACGGAGGCCGTCGCTGGGATGTCGCCGAGCGACACGGCGGGCTCCAAGCCCAAGGCGGACCCACCAGTCAAGCGCTTGACACTCGCTCAAGGCCGCGAGCGTGTCCAAGCATCGAAGGCCGCTGCCGCTGCGAAGGCCGCTTTTGCGAAGGCCGGGGAGGCCAGTGCGAAGAAGCAAGCCGCTCCTAGTTCGTCGCCCAGGGGTTCCAGCTCCAATCTGTTCAGTGACTCTGAGTCTGAGAACGAGGAGGGCACCATCCGCGAGGACCGGGAGGTCTCAAACGACCTCGATGAGCAGCAGCAGTACCAAGCTGCTGCCTCGGGCTCACACGCCAGGCAGTCGGCTGCCACGACTGCTGTCGGGTCTTCTTCAGGCGGGGGTTCCTCGTATCCGCAGGGCTACTTCCCGCCCGAGCCAGGTACCGGAGCGCGAGAAGCTCACGGCTCCGCGTGGCCTTATCGGCGGGTACACCTCAAGGGGTTCCTATGAGCGTGCTCTCGTTGAGAAAGAGCCACTCTTTCTTGGCGACATTGAAGTCGCCCGGTGTGTGCTACTAGCACCACACAAGCTCACACTGAAGGAGTTCACCACGCTCCGCAAGAAGCCGGAGGACAAGGGTGGGCTCCATCCTGTGTGGGGTTTCCACTGGGTCAAGCACAATGAGAACATGACCTGGAATGAGATGGAAGACCTCTTCTGGCGTTACGTCCAACGCAAGGGGTATTCCGACCAGGAGTACAAAGAACTCCGTGAGGATCGCACTCTGTCCGCTATCCTGGACATGCGCGAGCTCCGCATCGAGTTTGCTCAACTCGTGAGCAAGCGCAAGCTCCGCCCGAAGATGGACGAGCTGAAGCAAGAGGCGAGAGCCAAAGCTCGTGGGCGCGGTGCGACTACGTCTGCTACCGTGCCCCGTACACCGGCTAAGAAGCCACGGACTACTTACGAAGCTGCCGCTGCTTCTCGTCCCATATCGCAACAGCCTTCGGGCAGTCTGCCTGGAGCTGCTCAACGGGCTCCCACGAGTTATCCGACTCAGGGTAACCCCTCCACTTCACGAGCAGCTGGCGCCTACCATGGAGCAGCCGCTCCCGGACGACTCGTTCCACGTGATAGTGGATCTGCCCATTACGATCAAGGAGGGCCGGCGGTGGCCTCGCACGACCATGGCTACGAGCCAGAGGCAACGCAGCCGTATGCTGGGGCCCCGAGCCAGGTGGTGGCTCTTCAGCAAGAGGAGATTTGTGACGGGGGTCACACGCACGATAGCTAAGAGGAAGCGTAACACGCTAACCACAACAGACGCCTGGCGTCTCTGTTGTTGTTAGTACAAAAGGCCCTGCCTTATCGGTCTCCTTCTAATACCGAGTATTAAGGAGACTTGTACACTTGAAGGTTAGAGTTAAACTGTCTTGTATTAATAACACTCTAAAGGTTCTATCTACTGCTTTCTATCTGCATACTGAATCCCTGTTTAAATGGCGATCTTCCTCAGCGGTTGGCCCCCGTGCGTCTTCGTCCTAAGTACGACCGAGCTAACTTAACTCAGTACATTGGGGGTCTACCGTGAACACTCTATATAAGGATCACTACCGTGAACACTCTATATAAGGAACACTACCGTGAACACTCTATATAAGGAACACTGGTACACCGTACCCCTCATAGTGGGTGATACCCAGTCAGTGTGGTCCACACTAGAGAACATCTCTTTTCCTTGAAAAGGTCACTGGCCAATCCTGGCCCCATTACACCCTCCCTCACCCAAACGGGAAGCACCTTTCCCAGCGGGGAATCCAGCGGAAACGCGAGCACAGGCTCATTCTGCAATCCACGCTCAACCGAGCACCCGCGCGCGCTACTACGCCCACAGGGCATGACGACGGAGACCCGGATCATCGTGCGGCCCGCCCAGGACACCCTTCGGGCTGTAGGCCCCGTCAAGACCCCCGCCGACACGGCCACCTCAAGCGACATGGAGGAGAAGCCTCCGGCGCCTGCTTCCAAGAAGCACTCGGGCGATCCGGAGGTGGCGAAGGCCGCGTCGGCTTCCAAGAAGCTTGCGAATGATGCGGAGGAGGCGAAGGAGACCCTGGCTTCTACGAAGCACGCGAAGGAGGCGGGCAGAGCGAAGACGCTGCCCGCTTCCAAGAAGCCCAAGGTCGCGACGACCAAAGCGAAGGCGAAGGCGAAGCCAAAGCCGAAGCCGAAGGCGAAGGCGAAGGCGGCTGCTTCACCGAAGCCTTTGCGGAAGCCGAAGAAGGTGGCTGCTTCGTCGAAGCCTGCCTCGAAGAAGCCCGCAGTGAGGAAGCCCGCTGCAAAGCAGCTTCCAGCGAAGAAGGGCTCCACAAAGGAGGACCCCAAGACGCCGAAGCTGCCGCCCAAGCGCACGGATGTGCGGCTGCCCGGCCCCTATGAGGAGGTGTCCAGCGACTCGTCCGACACGGACACTCCGAACCCCGGGTATGTCAGTGGAGCCACCTCGCCTGCTCCTGGAGCTCTTGCGTCCACGAAGGAACATGCAACTTCTTCGAAGGACGCGACCACTTCCCCTCCGGGGCGTAGTCCGTCGCCACATCCCTCTTTGGAGGTGGATTACGAGGAGTCGGAGCCCGACATTGACCACGAGGACGGTGAGGTCCAGGACCCTTGGTCGTCGCCGCAGCTCACGGATGAGCAACGGGTTCTCCACCCGGGGAGCCCAATGACTCCTCGGACTGTGGAGGCGGTGGCACGCGCCAAAGCCAAGGAGGCGTCAATGTCTCGCCGAGACGACCCGCCCGCTGCGGTGTCAGAACCCCAGATCATCACCAATGCCGGTATCGACGAGGGGGTCCCGCCTGAGCTGCTTCAGCCCGAGAATCGGCAGCACCTGGCCGAACGTTCCCATCAGGAGGCCTCTCAGGCGGTGGGGACCAAGCGCGATCGCGAAGTCCATGCCCCTCGCACACGCGATCAACTACTCGCGTTGCGGTATTGGACTCGGAGCGAGTACGGCGAGCACCTCCGCCAGAGTCGAAGGCCTGGCCCAGGCGCGCCGCAGTGCGACAAGTGTCCGGTCGTGCTGCTGTCAGACAGCGGCCTGGCCCGCCAGTGGAACGAGACTGAGTTCGAGGAGTGGTTGCACCACTTGGGCTACCCTGAGCCCGAGTTCTTGAACTCTCCGTTCCGGATTGATTGGCTGGTCCAGCGTCGTCTTCGATTTCGCATGGCGAAGATGATCGCTGACGACACTTGGTCGGGTCGATACCTTGATCGACACAAGCCCATGCCGGGCGTCATCCTCGAGGAGGTGCTGCAGAAGATACAGAAGTCTTGGCAGTCGCAGCCGATAGAACCTAAGAGTGTTCTCGGCTCTGTCAGCGCCGACCAGGTCCGTGGCATTGTTAAGCGCAAACTCCACTTGTGGCAGAAGCGCACTCCACTTTGTGGGCTCTGCGGCGCAGACACTGCGAAGAATGTCTTCCAGAACCCGGTTCACTCTCTCAGTCTGACCATCGGTCTGAGGATGGTCCGCTGTGGACATGTCCAACCTCGTGCCTAGCAGGCGGAAGAGGTGTTGCCAAAAGTGAGACACAAACCTTGGGTCTCTGTCACTCACGAAAGCCTCGGGGAGGCCGTGATTACGAAAGACATTGTCAACAAAGATCTGAGCCGCCTGAGGCGCAGTCACACTCTTCCGCACAGCGGCCAGCCGCACCATCTTACTAAGGCGGCACACAAAGACCAATATGCCAGTGTGGCCACGCGTGTCGGCCGGAAGCTCGAAGATAAAGTCCATGCTCACAGAGCGCCAGCAATCTGCCGGCACCGGCAAGCTCATCAATGGAGCTGACGCCGAGGGCGCAGGCTTGACGCGCTGACACGTTTCACATGTCTGTACGTACTTACGTACCCATTTGTACATGTGGGGCCACCAGAAGTTGCGGGCCACAGACGTATACGTCTTCTCTCGTCCCAGATGACCGCTAAGCGGCGTGTCATGAGCCTCATAGAGGACACGATGACGCAGGTCCTCGTCGTTTGGAACGACTATCCGAGGCTCGTCGCCTCCGTCTACTTGGTAGTAGATCAAACCCTTCACTGCCGAGTAGCGGTGCAGACGTGAGCGCTGTCGTGCCATGAACTCGACGGCCTTGTTTGGAGCGCTCAGCGCCTCCACCAGACCTGCAAGGTCGTCGTCTTCGGAATACGCCTCGCGAATAAGCTCATAGAGCGGTGACTCGAGGTAGGCCAGATGTGCCAACTCGTAATCTGGCCGCCGGGAGAGCGCGTCCGCTAGGACATTCTGCTTTCCCGGTTTGTACTCCACAGTAAAGTTGTACTCAGCGAAGAATGAGAGCCACCGCGCCATGCGCTGAGAGAGGTGGGGCGACGACGTCGCCGTCCTCAACGAGGCATGATCTGTGTAGATCACAAAGGGTTTTTGACCTAACAGGTGCACCCGGAACTTGACCAAGGCGTACTTCATCGCCAAGAGCTCCTTGTCGTGGACAGGGTAGTTCTTTTCCGCCGCCTTCAATTGGCGAGATTGGAAAGACACTACCCTTTCTCTGCCTTCGGCATCCACCTGCAGCAGGGCACAGCCAATGGCAAAGTCAGATGCATCGCATACCACACTGAAGGGACGATCCTCGTCGGGCAATGCCAGGATCGGAGCGCTCTGAAGGCTACTCTTTATGGCTTTAAAAGCCTGCTGAGCCTCAGAGGTCCATGACCACACGGCATCCTTCTTGAGAAGATTCGTGAGTGGCCATGCCATCTCGGCGTAATTGGCGCTATACTTGTGCAAGTAGTTGGCCAGGCCGAGCCATTTACGCAGATCCTTCTGCGAGACGGGCACCGGCCACTGTGCAATGGCACACACCTTCTCCGGATCCGCACGGACACCGTCCTTCCCAAGGAAGCAGCCCAGAAAGGGGATCTCTTCGGCTCCGAAGATACACTTGTTGATATTTGCATAGAGGCGATTCTCGCGCATGCACAAGAGAACCTCACGGAGGTGGCCAAGATGGGCTTCGACGGCCGTCTTTCCTTCGGACGCACGACTGTGCACGAAGATGTCGTCGAAGTACGTCTGTACGAATTGCCGCATCGGCCTGAAGAGCTGCGTAACGAGCCTGTTGAACGTGGCGGGTGCGTTGGACAGCCCCTGGGGCATGACCAACCACTCCCACAACATCCCGCTGGGAGTGCTCACCGCAGTAAGCGGAATGTCCGACTCGCGCATCAACAGTTGATAGTAGCCGTCGACCATGTCGAGTGCACTAAAGATCGTGCAACCAGCCATGTTGTTCTGCAACACATCCTTCCGAGGAATAGGCGTCGACGCCGGAATGGTTGCCGCGTTCAACTTGTTGAAGGCGTGCACCATGCGCCACTTCCCATTGGGCTTGCGCACACAGAACGTCGGTGACGAATGTGGCGACTTCGACTCGCGCACCATGCCAGCGGCGTGCTTTGCCGCAAAGAAGGCGTCGATGACGTCGACCTGTTCCTTCGGAAGCGGCCACTGCCGCGTGGTACAGTACTTAGTGCCTGGCACTAAGTCAATCTCATGCCGCACACCCCGATCCGGGGGAAGGACCGAAGGGGGATCGTCGCTCACGACATCCGAAAACTCCTTCAGAAGGGTGTAATACGGATCCGAGGGGTCCTTCAAGATGGCAGCGCCATACCGCATCTGCCTCTTAGAGGTTCGTTCGTCTTCCAACACCTCGGGGTCCATGACCGACGAGGAGTTGAGCTCTAGTGAACTACCTTCTGGGCGAAGCATAACCACTTCTGCCAACTCTCCTGCCTTGAGAGAGCAACATACGAAAGCTCCTCGAGCTCAAGTAGCTCTGCTACTGTGGGTAATGGAGTCAACACCTCCCCCACCTTGGGTTCGCCCGTGAAGACGTCGAACACTTGAGGAACCTTGTCCTCAGCCGCGGAATCTGCATCGCGGCTAGACGCCTCTGCCTTGGGCGCGCTCGTGACCTTGTCACTCTTGTTGTCCGTGAAAGTGGGAGCCCCTACTCGACCACTTGTGGTTGCGCGAGCACCAGCTCTAGCGCCTTCTGTCGCGCGAGCTGAACCAGCTACAACGCCTTGCGTAGTGGGAGTTCTGACTCGACCACTCTTGTTTGCGCGAGCAACAACTCCAGCGCCTTTCTCGACGTGAGCTGAACCAGCCACCACGCCTTGCGTAGGGGGAGCTCGGACGCTACCACCCCTTCCTGCGCGAGCTGCTGCAGCGTCCGCGCCTTGAGTCTTCACTGCCCCTGGGGCAAGTGCAACTCGGTTGTCAACTGCAGAATCCTGTTCTCTACCCAGAGAGGTACTAGGATCCTGCGGATCTTCTCCACCACCTACCTCGAGCTCCCGTGCTCGTGGAGGCAATGCCATGGGCAATTCCAACACTTCTGAAGTGCCGGCAAACTGCCGTTCGCCGCGTGGCACACGGTGCTCATGCACAAACCCGTCTCGGGAAGAGGAGGGGAGAGCGTCGTTTAACTTTGCGACAAAAGCCAGTGTGGCTAGGAACAGTGCATTGTATGCTAGTGCTTTAGAAGCTTCTAAGAGTAATACCAATGTATCTGTTCGCTTAGCGACTGGTTCCATCGTGTCTACACGCAAGGTTACGGTACCCCTAAGCGTGAAGTTTGACGACTTCAATTCGGTCGAACCGTTCATTGTCTTGGACATGGATGATCGGTACGATCTTATCCTCGGCATGCCTTGGCTTGCTAAGCACGAGCCGTGGATAGACTGGCGTAGTCGCACCATTGGTGCCAGCCACAACCCCCTCGCGGACAGAGCCCTGGCGGGTCATGACGAGGTTAGACCGCGCGGCGGCCACGGAGAGACACAGAAGTGTCGTCCCAGGGACTTGCTCCTTTGGAGAGGCTGGTGAGGGATTCACCTTCCTCGTAGAGGAGCGAAGTCTCCCAGCAGGGCGTCCCGCCCCTACTGGGAGTCGCCGTTTTCCGACTCTGTCGCCTCGAGGCTATTAAGAGCCGGACGCGCCGCGTACTTCTTGTCGCGTGGCGCCTTCCAAGGGTTGGAGGGGCAGTTTCGACGGAAGTGACCAGGTTGGTTACAACCGAAACAGCGACCACTCGCCCGTTGCGTCTTCTGGGAGCGTGCCGACTCGGCAAGGGAGATCTCCATCGGAGTGGGACCCTCACTGGCCTCGACATGAGGCGTGTGCCCTTGCGCGGAGCGCACGCAGTGGTCTTCCAACATAGCGATGTGGACCGCCTCATTGAAGGTCTTCGGCTGACGCCGGAAGAGCTCCGTCCGAACCGGACCCGTACGAACACCGTCCATGAAGACAGTCACCTTGACGTCCTCAGAGAGGGGTGCGCCGGCCATAGCGGCTTCGAGGTTGTGGAGCTCCATGACGTAGTCTTGAAGCGACCGCTTGCCTTGCTTGCATCGCAAGAAACTGGAGCGGTGGCGGTATGCCACATTGGCAAGGAGGAATGTGGAGCGTAGCTCCTTTTCCATGAACGACCACGAGGTGAAATACCCCGGAGTCGCCGTTTCACGGGCCATAGCCCAGGCGCGTGCGCGCCCTCCAAGGTTGGATAGCGCAAACGCCACTTGGGCCCGCGCGTCGTAGATCTGACCAGCGCTTAGCGCGATCTCGATCTCGCGGACCCAGAACACAAGACTGTCTGAGTCTTTGCCGTCGAACGTCGGTACCGACATCTTGACGGGCTTCGTCGTGGTTGGACGCGCAGCGAATGAGGCCGTGTTCGTGGCGGACGCTTGTGCCGCACTCTGTGCCTCAGCTCGCATCGTCGCACGAGCGGCTTCCTGCGCAGCAGCGCTCACGTGAGCAATCAGCGACGACTCGTACTTGTCGAAGCGTTCCACGCGCGCCCTTTGCTGCTCGGCAGGAAGATTGGGGAATCCAGCGAAGGCTGCCTCGCCTAGCAGGCTGACCATCTTCTCCAGCGTAGCCCAGTGGGCATCGGAGAGGTGAGGAAAGTCCTGCCGCGCCGGCAGCCGACTCCCTGGGTCTTCCATACTCAAAGAGACCCTGATTGTAGAGATCCGCGTCGGTCGCGGGATTGACTACAAGTGCTACCAGGTGTGACGGGGGTCACACGCACGATAGCTAAGAGGAAGCGTAACACGCTAACCACAACAGACGCCTGGCGTCTCTGTTGTTGTTAGTACAAAAGGCCCTGCCTTATCGGTCTCCTTCTAATACCGAGTATTAAGGAGACTTGTACACTTGAAGGTTAGAGTTAAACTGTCTTGTATTAATAACACTCTAAAGGTTCTATCTACTGCTTTCTATCTGCATACTGAATCCCTGTTTAAATGGCGATCTTCCTCAGCGGTTGGCCCCCGTGCGTCTTCGTCCTAAGTACGACCGAGCTAACTTAACTCAGTACATTGGGGGGGTCTACCGTGAACACTCTATATAAGGATCACTACCGTGAACACTCTATATAAGGAACACTGGTACACCGTACCCCTCATAGTGGGTGATACCCAGTCAGTGTGGTCCACACTAGAGAACATCTCTTTTCCTTGAAAAGGTCACTGGCCAATCCTGGCCCCATTACAAGATTCGTCTTCTCCGGGACCGCGTGTACGCCCTTGAGATCGCACTTGGCGTTGGCCTTGGTGGCGAGGCTGCCTCTCGTGCTGGTCAGCCTGGTGCCGTGGAGCGGCTCCGTGCGGAAGTTGCTTCGCTGTTTCGGGAGACTTGCGATCTCCATGGCCGCGTGGATCGTCGAGCCAACCTGTCGTCTTACGACTCGCTGCGAAGCCAGCTTGCTGGCCTTCGGGTCGAGCTTCATGGTCACGCGCCGCAGCAGCAGCCCCACTCGTATCAGGTCCAGTTTGACCAGGGCTCGTACGGAGCCCCTGCGTATGCCGCTCCGATGTACGCCGCGCCGTTTTACGACCAGCGCGCGTACCAGGCGCCTTACCGCGACCCGACGCCGCGCTTCGAGGAGCTTCGCTCTTCCCCACTGGGCCACCCACCGCTTCCTGCGGCGCAGCCAGAGCCAGAGGGTCATGGTACCTCTTAAGACGACCCACGTAAAACGTCGGGTGAGTTGTCATCGACTTGGGTAAGTCTATGGTGTACGCCGCGCCATGCCGGCTGAGGACCGTGAAGGGTCCAATGAAACGGTGCTTCAACTTGTTGCTCTCGACCGAGCTAACAGTGTTTAGTGGTAGGTTTCTAGTGTCTAGGAGAACTAAATCCCCAACCTTAAACACGTTCAAGTTTCCTCTTCCATGTCGGTCAGAGTACTCCTTCTGTTTGTCTTGGGCTTGCGCCATGGTATCTCTTACCCTGCTGATTATGTTCAGCCTGTCTTCAACAAACGAGGACAGTTGCTTCCGCAAGGCGGCTGGACTCACGTCCGAGACTTGGGAGGAAAAGGTTTTCCGAGCCTCTCCCCCACTTATGACCGAAGCCCCGGTGCTGCCGCGTAATGTGAGCGGCACCTGAGGGTGGCGCAACCCATTGAGGTAAAAGGGCGTAAAGCCCGTCGAACCATGCACCGCATTGTTGAGTGCGAACTCAACCATGGGCAAGCGATCAGCCCAAGAGCGGTGCATCGCCGCGCAGATACTGCGGAGCGTGTCCTCGAGCACGCGATTGACGCGCTCCGTCTGGCCATCCGTCTGCGGGTGATCCGCCGTCGACATCGACAGCCGTGTGCCAAGAAGGCGAAACAGTGTCTGCCAGAACGCAGCGGTGAACCGCGGGTCTCGATCAGAGACAATGGTCTCGGGTAGACCGTGGTGTCGGAAGACACAGTCCATGAACAGGCGAGCGACCTCGTCGCCAGTGACGGTGTCACGAACTGGAGCAAAGTGTACCATCTTGCTCAGACGGCACACAAAGGCAACAACACCGGTGTTGCCACGGTCATCGGCCGGAAGTCCGAAGACAAAGTCGAGACTCATCGACTTCCAGCAGTCCGCTGGGACCGGCAGGCTCTGCAAGGGTGCCGAGGCGTGACCCGCAGGCTTCACGCGCTGGCACGTCCCGCACGTCCGGACGTAGGTGGCGACCCACTTGTACATGTGACGCCACCAGAACGTCTGCGAGACTGACGCATACGTCTACTCACGGCCAAGATGGCCGCTGGATGGAGCGTCGTGCGCCTCCATCAAGATGTCGTACTTGAGATCCTCGTCGTTGGGTACGACAATACGGGGAGGGTCCTCGGGCTCAACCCGATATTGGAGCAAACCATCAGCCCACTCATATCGGTGCAGCCTTGCACGTTGTCGTGGCGTAAGCCACTCGACCTTGGCGTCGGAACCAGCGGCCAAGAACCGCACAAGAGGTCCGAGACTGGCATCGTCTCGGTACCCCAGTCTGATGCGAACATACAGATCCGTCGTGACCTGACTAATGTGAGCAAGCTCGTAGTCGGGCCGGCGCGACAGCGCATCGGCAAGCACGTTCAGCTTGCCCGGCTTGTACTCGACGCGGAAGTTGTACTCCGCGAAGAAGGACAGCCAGCGCGCCATCCGCTGAGAGAGGTGCGGCGAGTTGACGGCAGTCCGCAAGGACGCGTGGTCTGTATAGACTACAAAGGGCTTCGAGCCCAGGAGGTGCACTCGGAACTTGACAAGAGTGTACTTCATTGCAAGTAGCTCCTTGTCATGGACTGGGTAGTTCCGTTCGGCTGCCTTGAGCTGCCTGGACTGGAACGAGATGACCCGTTCGCGGCCTTCATCGTCGGCCTGCAATAGCGCGCAGCCAATTGCGTAGTCGGACGCATCACAGACAACGGTGAAAGGCTTTGTCTCGTCCGGCAATACCAGGACTGGTGCGCGCTGTAAGCTCGCTTTGATGTCGTCGAAGGCATCTTGGTGACGACGCTCCCAGCGCCAGTCGGCGTCCTTCTTCAGGAGATCCGACAACGGCCGTGCCAACCCGGCGTAGCCAGCACTGTACTTGTGCAAGTAGTTGGCAAGGCCCAACCACTGTCGTAGGTCCTTCTGCGACCGAGGTGGCGGCCAAGTCGCGATGGCTTTCACCTTCTCCGGGTCCGCCCGGACCCCGGCGCTGCTGACGAAGCAGCCCAGGACCTTGATCTCCTCCGCTGCGAACACGCACTTGTCGATGTTGGCGTACAGCTTGTTCGCCCGCATGACTTCGAACACACGACGGAGGTGCTGGAGATGCACCTCCATGGCCGTCTGGCCTGCCTCGGCACGGCTGTGGACGAAAATGTCGTCAAAGTACGTCTGTGCGAACGCTCGCATAGGTCGGAATAGTTGTGTGACCAAGCGATTGAACGTTGCCGGGGCGTTCGAAAGCCCCTGGGGCATGACAAGCCACTCCCAGAGCATACCGCTCGGCGTGCTCACAGCCGTGAGAGGGATGTCGCTCTCGCGCATCAGGATCTGGTAGTAGCCATCCACCAAATCCAGCGCGCTGTATAGCGTGCAGCCGGCCATGTTGTTTAGCAGCACATCCTTGCGCGGGATCGGCGTCTGTGCTGGCACCGTCGCGCTGTTCAGCTTGTTGTAAGCATGAACCAGACGCCACTTTCCGTTCGGTTTGCGAACACAGAAGGTGGGCGTCGAGTGTGGGGACTTCGACTCCCTCACCATGCCTGCCTTCGCCTTGGCCGCAAAGAAGGCATCGATGACTTCGCACTGCTCCCGGGGAAGAGGCCATTGCCTCGTGACACAGTACTTCGTGCCCGGCACGAGGTCGATCTCGTGCCTGATTCCCCTGTCCGGTGGGAGTTGAGACGGTGGATTCTTCGACACCACGTCCTCGAACTCCTTCACTAAGGGATACACCGGGTCCCGGGGGTTCTTGAGAATCTCAGAGCCCATGCGCGAAGCGCGCTGTCTCTGGAACTCCTCCAGGACTTCCTTGTCCATCTGGAACTCTTCCAGGACTTCCTTGTCCATGACCGAGGATGAGTTCAACTCGGTCGACGTGGACTCCGGTCGGAGGAGAACCAACTCTGCGATCTCCCCGGCCTTTAGCTCGGCCAAGAAGTCCTCCATGGCGAGCTCTTCAAGGTTCAGCAACTCTGAAACCTCAGGCAGAGCTGTAAGCTCGACAGCCCCTGCCTTGACACGACGACCGGTCACGCCGTCGAAGATGTGATAACACTCTTCGGCGGCTGGAGCCTTAGTTGGAGGCTCGGAGTCGCTGGCGACTGGCGTCGTCGGCCACGCGACCAGGCCCGGCTTACGACGTGACCCTCGGGATCTTCGTCCCCTGGCACCACCTTGGCGGCACCACTGATCTTCTTGATCCCATGCGGAACTACGTTACCCGCCTTGTTCTTGAGCGGAACTATGTTACCCGCCTTGTTCTTGGGCGGAATTTCGTTACCCGCCTCGCGGGGTGGAACTATGTTACCCACCTCGCCGTGTGGAACTTGGTTACCCACACCAGGAGCGCCTTCAGCGACTCCCGCATCAGTTATGGTCTGAGTGACCTCCTGTGGAACTATGTTACCAACATCGGAAGCGCCTGCAGTGTCTTCCTCATCAGTCATGGTCTGCGTGACCTCGCGTGGAACTTGGCTACCCATGTCAGCGCCGACAGCGCCTTCTCCAGCAGCCCTTGCTGCCTGCGGTACTTTGTTACCCGCGTGTGGACCTAAGTTACCCACCTGGTAGATGCTGTCCGGCACCTCCACTCTCAGGCCTTGACCGGCCCGGCCGAAGTCGTCATCAGTCGCGACGACTCCCAAAAACTCGTTAGACGCTGATGCGCCCTGGCGGCCCTCGCGGGCGCCCCAGCTGCTGCCAGAGGTGGGAACATGACTCGCCAAAGCTCTGTCAGAGCGTGGGGGACGGCTGGCCCCGATGGCCTTGCCGCGTCAGTCGATCCAGGGCTCGTGCTTCTCCAGCCACGGCATGCCCAGGATCAAGTCGTACTTCTCCATGTCCTGGACCAAGAACGGCTCCGTGCTGTCGAAGTCTTCGAACTTGACAGCGAGGTCCATGTGGACCCGAGGTACTTCTACCACCGTACCGTCGGCCAGTCTGACGGAGACCAGCCCATTGCCTTTGCTGCCTCGCAGCACATCGGCATACTTGCCGCGATTACCTGCGACAGTCTGGCGGCGTGCAAAGTTCTTTGACGCCCCAGAATCGATCCAGATTCTCAAGGGATGATCGTATCCCGGTACACTCGCGTGCACCACAAGCAGCCCACCGCTGCCCTTCTCCGCTTCGAGAGTACAGAGACTCTCAGGGGCTAAGTCCCCATGACGTGCGCCACCCGCACGTCCCTCATGAAGACTTAGAGTTTCCCCAGTAGGGCGCCCCGCCCCTACTGGTGTCCGGCGTTCTCCTGGTCCCTGGGGCGCGGCTTCTGCCAGCGACCCCTAGAGCCAAAGGGCTTCGAAGAGAACTTCTTCTTCAGTCCTCCCGCAGGACAGGCACGTTTCATGTGCCCAAGCTTGCCACAGCCATAGCAGCGAATGTCACTCTGCTCGACCATGCCCAGATCCATGGGAACCGGTCCGTTGGTCGCTCCATTGCCGGAGCTACCAGTCGGCGTACCGCCAGAGGTAGGGTTGCTCTGCCATACCGTGGCGGGGGTACGGGCCTGCTTGTGGCTGTACTCTTCCTGGAGGGCGATCTGGATCGCCTCCTCCATAGTGCTTGCTTGCACACGGAAAAGTTGGGTGCGGGCGGGGCCGACGCGCAGACCGTCCATGAACACAGTTACCTTGATGTGTTCAGGTAGGGGGTTCCCCACCAGAGACGCAGTGAGTACTCGCATCTCTTGGGTGTACTCATGCAGCTCGCGCCTTCCTTGTTTGCAGGCGAGGATGCGCGAGCGCTGGCGATACTCGTAGTTCGCCGGAAGAAACGCGGCCCGCAGCTGCTCACACAGCTGGGACCATGATGCGAAGCATCCAGGCGTCGTCGCTTCGCGCGTGTACGCCCAACTCTTAGCGCGACCACTAAGGTTGGAGAGCGCAAAGGCGACACGGAGTCGCTCGTCCGAGACAAGAGCCGCGTCCATCGCGAGCTCAACCTGTCGGACCCAGAAGTGTAGGTTCTCACCTTCCTTCCCTTCAAAGGGGGTAACCTTCAGCCTCAATGGCTTCGGTTGCACCGGCTTCGGCACGGCTGCAGTGGCCTGCAGCCCTTGAACGTGGGCGATGAGCCCTCGCTCGTAGGTGTCAAACGCGTTGACATGCTCAACCTGCTCAGCCGGCGTCGCCACCGCTAAGCTACGCAGGACATCTGTCCCAAAGATGCCTGCCATCTTCCTAACAGACTCGTACTGCGAGTCGCTCAGATGAGGAAACTCCGTCCGATCCATCTTGGCTCACTCGATGAGACCACAGAGGATTCAGGTAGTCCAATCTACCCGCGTAGGCGTAGGATTGACTACAAGTGCTATTGTGATTCCCGTCCAAAATTGCACTTTCAGGCCTACTGGCCGAATCGCACATCAAACCCACGCCCTGCACGGATTGGCCAAAATTGCTGTGGTTGGTACAGTGTACCCTCTTTGGATCTAGCTTCAGGTACAGCGTACCATTTTGGTGGGCTTCTGTGTGGTAGACACAGTTTAGACTGTGTAGCGCACCCATAACCCTTAAAAACACATGTATTATGCATTTATAGAGGCTTGCGCGATTGCTTGCGCGATTGATTCGAAGAACCGCGCAGGGAAATTTTGAGTAGAACTCACAATACCGAGTGTCTCTGAGGCCACTTGGGTCACTATCCAGGGGAGTGACCTTTGGTGTAACTATCCAGACAGGGTCACTATTCCATGTAACCCCGTTACACAAACTGACCTCTTTAAATTTATTTTCGTGTTTCTATAATTGAACGACAGGTTATAGGTATACACCCGTGTCGGAAGTGACCGCGCTGACTGTAGTTGCGAAAGCACAAGTGGCTCTTGAAAACCAATTTTCAGGTGCGGCTAGAATTCGGCGCGCACTGTAACCACGATAACGCAATTTCGGTCGGAGTAGAACGCACAATATTGTTCAGCATAGATTCAGATACAGCATGTACTGTATTCCCTTAGCACTGAATCGGTCTCACAATTCACTGGATGATCTTCTCAGCGAGTGACTGGACCTGCGCGTAGTCTTTGGTCTTCTCCTTCCAGTCAGCAGGAACAGCGTCTTCACCTTGCGCTGCTGCAGTAACAGCTCCGATCACGATAGCGCGGCTGCAGCTGTCTCCACCAGCTAACATGTTAGCGCGCAGCGCTTCCACGTAGCCACCGGACGTGAGCAGCACAAACACCGAGCCCTGCAAAACCCCAGGCAAGGGGCATGCCTTGCCAAAGTGCGCGACGGCAGCTGTAGCATCCGGGAAGCTCTTTGCCTTCACAGCATCAATCACTTGCTGAATAGACGCACGCGTGTCAGCGCCGACGGCTTCGTTGGAGGTGAGCGCCGAGATGGCATCCGTCACCGAGGCACCCTGCACCACCTGCTGGATGAGTAGCGCTGTGGCCACTGCCGCATTCTCAGACTCCTCCCCGACTTCGTGCACCCGTACGCCTTCGCGCGTCTTCTGCAGCAGCAGCGGCGTGTCCTCGAAGTAGCGTGCGACGAGAATCGGGGCCTTGATTCCACCGTGCAGATCCTTGCTGGGGGATGCCAGCTCCGGGTACTTCTTGCCGGCGTCTCCCTTGGCCACCATCTCTTTGAGCACACCGTTCAGATAGCCCTTGTCGGCCTTGGCCGCTTGGTAGGACGTCATGGCGAACTCCTCCGGCACGAACTCGCCGCGCTCTGCCACGTCCTTCAGCAACGGCAAGATCTCGGCGCCGTAGGGCGACAGTGCGCCGCTCTCGTACGAGTAGAAGGGGCAAGACGGCGGCTCGTAAAACTCGGGACCCGCAGTGCCGCGCGCTTCCGCGAGCTGCTTCATCTTGTCCCCGTCGTAGATCCAGTGCAGCCCCATCGTGGCGGCGTCGGCCACGAAGCCGCCGGTTACGGCTGCAAGTGCGCGCTGCTTGGTCGTGAGTGACATGGCGGAGATGCTGGAGTGGAGAGTTGCTGTGGTGAGGTGTGCGTCCAAGGCGTCGGATTCGGAAGTGAGCGGATCGGGCCAGAAGCTCGCGAGCAGGGCGAGCAGCAGTGATGAAGCGATCAGCAGGTGCAAGCCCCGGCGCAGACGCCCGTTGGAAGAAATTCCCATTTGCCGATCTCAAGTTTTTAACGTAACAGGTAAGCAATCATTTAACGTACGGGATAAGTAATCATCGTCCCGTAAACAACGGCGGTAGGATAAAAAGCGAACGATGTCTCTCGGAGCCCGAAAGCGCGCGACGAAGGCCAAGGGCGGCAACGGCGCCGTCGTGGGGTTCTCCCTCGTCGTGGCCGCCGGATTCTTCTCCATCCCCTTCATAGCGCACTACACCAAGGTGCGTAGCGCAGTTGTAGTTATCCATACAGCTTGAGGGTGCGGCGCTCACTGGTCCAGTGCAGGGAGCCAACTTGACTGCTCAGGAGAAGCCGCTCAACTCGTCGCAGATCCGACGCGGGCCCTACGCAAACAGCGGCTCGCGTGACGCGGGTGCCGACCCGGATTGGGACCTGAAGACGGGCACATACTATGGCCGACGCGGGCCGAGCGTCAAACACGCCACCGGATCCAAGCATGCGGACGATTAGTGGCTGTCAGAGGAGTGAAGCCTCTAACGTTAGTACAGATCGGTAGACTGGGTGTTAGATCAAGTTCTGGTGCTTCTATATATTCAGGGAGGACACAAGCTAGGCGGTGGACTGCACTACAATCTAGCTGAGATTGGCATATTTGCTCTTCTTGCTCTTCTTGCTCTTCTTGCGGTCGCTGTCCCCGTCCGCCGAGCGCTTGTTGTGCTTGTGCTCCTTCTTGGACTCCTTGGGGTCCTTCACTTCCTTCTTGGGCTTGTTCTGCTTCTTGCTCTTCACCTGCACGACAGCACCGCCGGTCTCGGTCTGGGCAAGTGCAGCGTCCCAATCCGCTTCGTCGCCACGCACGGCATACTTCATCAGGTTGAGACCGTCCAAAAGCTTCTGCTGCTGCTTGGCCTTCTCTTCCTGGGCACCCTCCCGCATCTCCTCGTCCAGCGTCGTTTCCGTGGGAGCCATGGCCTGCGACTGCGCAGCCACCTCCGCCAGCTTCTTGCTGTTAGCGTTTTCCTCCTCCAGCTGCTTCTCCATGAGCTGCTCAATCTGATTAAGGAACTTGCGGACAGCCTTGTTGAACAGCGCCAAGAGTTGGTTGGACGGCACATTCAGCTCCTGCTGGATCACGTCCACCGACTGGTGCTGCAGGCCAAGGCTCACGAGGATGGCGCGCTGCAGGTACGACAGCGACATCTGCGGAAGACGCTGCAAGAAGTACAAGCGCGCTAGAGATGGCACCAGGTCCACGATCATGTGGTAGTCCACCATGTTCTTCGCGTACGACTTCAGACGCTTGGCATCGTACGGCGTCAGTACCATCGCTAACTCAGCAGGGCTGATCTCACCGGTGGCACTGCGGTGGAGAGTGATCTGCTTTTCCTCGTCGTTTGAAGCAGGGGTCGAGGGGGCAGCATCGTCGCTCAGCAAGCCAAGCGCGAGAGCGCACGGGAACTTGGAGAAGTCGTAGCTAAGTAGCGATGTGAGTCGGCGGCGCGAGTCGGCTACGAACTCGTTAAGCCAACCATCAGCGGGAGCTGCCGGCAAGTCGTCGCAACGCAGCGAGCGCAGCATAATAGCAGTGTGCTCGCCCGTAAGGTCGTTGGCCGTCTGCCGGATGTACACCGAGCGGAACTTGGCGCGCGACCAGAAGTTGTGCAGCGGCACCGTGAGACCGAACGACGTACCGAACCAGTGCAAGCGCTCGCACGGACGCTCGTCCAGAGGCAGCAACAGGGGCGGCAGCGTCTTGCGAGGTTTGATCTTTTCCTTGCGAAGTTTCAGCTTCTTCGCTTCCTCATCGTCGTCATCGTCGTCATCGTCTTCATCCTCCTTGTCTTCGCCCTCCTTGTCTTCCGATTCCGCACCAGCAACATCGCTGGTAATTTCACCCTGGTAATACTTCGTGAGAAGTTCAACGGCGCGAGAGCCATAACCCATGCCAGTCACGTCGGGATGCGTCGCAATACGCACCACACGCGCACCCGAGAGAGCTGCAAACTCCGAATCCTGGAACTGCTGCGCCACCGTCCAGGGGATAAGGTCTCCCGAAGCACGCTGGCCACGTGCAAGTTGCGCCTTCACAGACGCCTTTGAGATCTCACCCTCCAGAGCCACTTGCACAACGCAGAGAACGTCCGGGAGCTGTCCAGCGTTGCCCTGCGCCTCGGCGCCAGGTCCAAGCAGGGCGAAGACGTGGTGGGCTGGGGCGTCAGACAGCAACTGCAGGTCATTCGGCGTGTTCTTGTAGTGCGACGACACATACAGTGCCATAATGCGCTGCAAAAAGCTTTCCGAGAGCTTGTGGTACGAGAACAGCGAGTCGCGGTTCACGTAGTAGAGCTCACAGTCACGAGGGTGGGGCGTGCCGGCCACCAAGCGGTGGGTCGCGTTCGTCGCATCCAGGCACAGTAGAGCATTCAGCCAGCGCTCAACAGGGTCGTTAGGAGCATAACGAATGGGCATCTCCAGAGTCACCTCACGGAGCACACGCGCTGACGACGAAGCACTTCCTGCAGCGGCGGCGTGGGCAGCATTGCTGGCTGCCTGCCAACGCTCTTCGTGCAACTTCTGCTCACCCTTGCGACGCTTCTGGTCGCCGTGAATGCTAGCAGCAGCGCGCGCAGCGGCCTCTCCGGCACTACCCTGCTGCTCTCGCAGCTTCTGAAGAAGCTTCAGGGACAGCGAGCGACCAGTACCTTCGTAACCGTTAATGGTGGACGACATGAACACCAGGTAGGGCCCCAGCAACTTCTTGACGACGGGAAGCGGGATAGCAGCAGCCTCATCAATGGCGACAAGCTCCGCCTGCGCCAGCTTCTCGTGGTGTGTAGGCTGGATGTACTGAATCGTCTGACGGTGCTCGCGGAAAATGTTAACGCGGACAACGGCGTGGTTGAACTCCGGGTTGGTACTCTGCACAACTTCGTAGTCCAGGTGTTCCTTGTACTTGAGTGCATCAAAACCCTTGAACACGAAGTCGAACACGGTCTTCAGGTTCTCGGGCGTTGGCGCCGTCACGAAAATGTTGCTGTATCCGTAGGCCACAGCACCCGCCAGCGCCATACCCAGGGCCGCGGACTTACCACGTCCACGCCCGGCAGTCAGTGCCACCGTGGAGCGCAGCGTCTTCTCCGACACCGCCTCCACGAAGGTGAGGATGGCCTTGGCCTGGTCCAGCGTGCGCGCTTGTTCCACGAGTGCGCCGACCGGCTGCGTCTCGCGCAGTGACGTCTTGAGCTCCTGCAGCTCCAGTTCGTCCTTGGTGAGCTCCGTGGCCGGATCGCGAGGAGGCAGCGGCTCAATCTTGCGCGTGTGCTTGGAGATCGGCAGCACGTTGAGCTCGTCGTCCAGCACGACGCAGCGCTCGCACGAGGCCAGCGACAGGATGAAGCGCTCGTTGAAGCGCGCCACCACGTCCTGGTGCGACTCGGTGCGGAAGCGCGCGTGCACGTCCATGCTCATGGTGTAGAGCTGCTTGAGGCTGTCCATGGTGCGCAGCAGCAGCACGACGACGCCGCCACCCTCGACGGTCTCGATGGTGCGCGCCATGATGTTGGGCGTGACGGCCTCGAAGTCCTGCAGCACGCACATGCCGTAGGTGCTGCCCAGCACCTTGTGCGTCTCCTTGTAGTAGCACCAGCGGATGTCGGTGGACGCGATGAAGAGCTCGAACGGGTCGTCCTTGCTGGGGTCGTACAGCCCGCGCTGCTGCTGCTTCTTGATCTGGCGCATGCGCTTCTGGCGGTGCGTGGAGAAGCCCAGCTCCTTCTTGTAGCACCAGAGCACGCGCGGCCGCGCCTTGACGGCCGCCTTGGACAGCATGTAGTGCAGGTTCATGACCTGGTCCTTGCCATGGTCGCCCACGAGCACAACGAAGGAGCGGAAGTTCTCCTGGATGCAGTTCTCCAGCAGCGTCCGCACGCGCGCGTCCACTTTCTTCTTCACCATGGCGAGTCAGTCAGTCAGTCGATCCGCGATGTGATTGTGATGGCAAAGGCCGCAATTGAAAGCATTGACTGGCTGGCAGCAATGAGCTGACCAGTCTTTTCGGGACGAACCAGATGATAGACTTTCATACTGTCATGAAAAGATTGAACCGTTTTGAACAGTGTTTGGATGTGTAAATAGTAAGAGAGTGAGTATTTTGCCCGAATGGATCTCCGTGTCAGAAACCTAACCCTTACCCATCTGCTGGGCGTTCCCGATTTGCTGACCTTGCCACATCCGTACAAGGTATACCGTATATCCCACGTATACAACGGCCTCATATCCACAAATCCCCCCCCCCCAAACGAGTGGCTCCAGCGGAGGATCGGAGGATGAGTATGGAGATGGCGACACGGTCGCGATCGGGCAGCACGCAGAAGCGCCCCCTGCCTGCCGATAGCGTCGACGACAGCGAGGAAGAGGTGTCCGACGCTGGTGAGCGTTTGCCTTCATCGAGTCCAAGCCGTGCAGATTTTGCGGAGACTACAAGCAGCGCTAGTGAACCAGGCGAGCGACACACTGTCATCGCCCCACCGCCTCGAAAGACCCAGTTCTCGTCGTGGGAGGCTCTCGAAGCATATCTGGCTGCTTACGAAGCACAATCGCTCCAGGTAATCTATCGGAGAATCAACCTCATTCACGTTATCTTCTTAATCTCCATCGCTATTCTAACCACTTGTTCACGTGTTTTTACAGATTTTCCGTGCGCGCACGAACACCACGGCGGCAGAGCGTAATGCAGTCATCGACCGAAGAGGCTCGAATGCCACCAAAATTCCCGAGGAATGGAAGCAGTATGCGCGGACATTTGTCTGCACGCATCACGGCAAATATCAGTCGAAATCGAGCACCAAGCGACCAAGACAGGAGAGTCGGGCTAGCGGATGCAAGGCACAGGTAATGCTGCTTTACATTGTGACTGCATTCGGGGTCGTTCGGGCAGGATCGGGCCTACTTAATCTCATCGGGCTCCTTACGTTTCATTCGGGTTTATTCGGGTAGTTTGGTTATTAGCGACACTAACCTCAATTCTGTTGTGACTTGGTGCTTTGGCTTAGATTAATGCGTGTGTTCAGGTCGTCGATGAAGTTAACAAAACATTTGCCGTCAAGATAACGAAGTGCTGTCTTGAGCATAACCACAACCTGTCGGAGTATGCTTTCAAAGGTCATTCTTCGAAACGCATGTCCCTCGACGAAACCACGTTGAAAACGGTAGATGAGCTCCGGAAGGCAGGTGCAAAGAAGACGATCATCCTAAAGTTTATTGCGGACAACTCAGACAGCAATCCAAAGTCCCAGGATGTGCACAACCTGGTACGGAAACTGAAGAGTCGCGACAGTGGGAATGGGCCCAGTACTAGCGCCAAGAGGTTAAAGAGGTGGATGTCCGAGTTTGGAGAAGCGCCTGGAAATGTTGGTCGCATTTTCATTGACTCTGTTGATGGAAAGGTGCGAGATGCATGTCGTTTGATCACAAGTAAACATATTTACTAACAATAGTGTTGTTTTCGTGACTGATTTAGAAAGTTGCTACCTGTATTACACTACAGACAAAGCATATGCGGTCTCTCTTTGGTCAGTTTCCAGAGGTTCTGCTAATTGATGCGACGCATGGGACGAATCGATCAAAGTACAAAGTATTTTCGTTCATGGCTCATGACACGTTCGGCAAGGGTCAGTTCGTGCAGCATGCGTTGCTGCAGAATGAGCAACGGCCGACGTTACTGACAGCCATGGAAGAGTTCAAGGCAAATAACCCGGCTTGGAAAAAGTTGCGCTGCATCTTGATTGACAAAGACTTCACGGAAATGTCGGCGCTGAAGAAGGCATTTCCAGACGTGACAATCCTGCTGTGTCAGTTTCACGTATTGAAGTACCTGAGAGAGGAAATTGCATCGGCAGACTACGGGTTCAGCTCATGGCAGAAGGAGCAGCTGCGTGGAGTGATAAGTCTCCTGGTATACGCGAAGACAGAGAAGGAGTACATGAAGCACTTTCGTTACATGATTCATCTTGCCTCAGTTGGACATTCCGATTCAAGTGTTGTAAGGTGTGGGTTGTCTTCCGATGGTCAAGTATCAAGTTCAGTCGGGCATCAGTCGGGCTCAGTTGGGCAAGTTGGGCTACCATCACTTGGAGGTGGGCGTGGATCAGCTTCAGTTTTGCTTGAAGATTTAAGTGGAGATGAATCGGTTCTGGAGCTTGCAAAACAATCCCCAAGTACGTTTATTCGTTACTTCATGAAGAACTGGGATAATTGCCGCGAATTATGGTGCGCTTACAAGCGCCAGAACACGGTCACACTCGGAAACAACACGAACAACAGATTGGAAGCTTCCTGGAAACAACTTAAAGAGTGGGTAAATTCTTTCATGGCCGTGGATGAGTGCATTGCATCCATCATGTACTACCAGAGTCTGCAGGAAAGACGATTTATGGATGACGTGAACAAGAAGGTCAATGTACACCACACCGGCTACGATCGTGAAATGATTCTGGTGGCGAATCTCGTCAGCGAGCACGCATGTGAACTGATTCATGAGCAGTACGCATATGCTCTAACCAAAGCGTCTTACGAATGCTACGAAGGTTGCCCTGAGGTGTATTTTGTGAAGAGCATGTCCAAGAATGACGACGCACTTGACGAGTTGAATGCAGAGTACTCCGTGACCAAGCGCGAATGGAAATGCTCGTGTTTGTTTATGAGCACGCGGCTGCTTCCGTGCCGACATGTTTTCTACGTTAGAAAACATTTGGGCAAGGAGACGGTCATTCCAACGCAGCTGCTCAATCCACGGTGGTTGATTTCTACTGTCCGGTCAGCGTTAGATTTTGAGCAACAAACAGATAGTTCCGCTCCAGTCGAATCTTTCGCAATCCGTCCGGTGCTCATCAGTGACAATCGCCCGTGGGACTCGAACAGAAAGTATCGCGAAGCTATGCCAATTGCTAGTGGGATTTGCGACACAATGGCGGGACTTGGCATGGACCAGTATCGAGAGGCGCTAGCATATTTGCACGAAGTTGCACGAAAGATCAAGCACGGGGAGTTCGTCAGACCGGAAGTTTTGGAAACCTCGGCCTCAGTAATAGCTCCATTTGTTGGTAGTGAATCGGGTGAACGGGCAGTGGATATGCAGCCCAACGCATCTCATTTTGAAGACCCCCAGAACGACGCCACTGTCCAGTCGGGCGAATCGGGCACCCAGTCGGGCGAATCGGGCACCCAGTCGGGCGAATCTGGCACCCAGTCGGGCGAATCTGGCACCCAGTCGGGCGAATCTGGCACCCAGTCGGGCGAATCGGGCACCCAGTCGGGCGAATCGGGCACCCAGTCGGGCGAATCGGGCACCCAGTCGGGCGAATCGGGCACCCAGTCGGGCGAATCGGGCACCCAGTCGGGCGAATTGGATGAACAACAAGATGAAAGCATTATCGATGTATCTGAACAAACTGAGACATTGACACCGGCGAACGGGCAAGATTTTCATTTGACTAGTCCTCCAAGAGGACGTGGCCGACCAAAACAAACGGCAAGATCCAAAAAGGCTGCCCAGAACAAAATTGTGGCTATGGCTCAAGTGGATTCAGATATGTTCGCTTCGAATCTTAGCCTTGCCGATGTACGAGAAGCCGTTAGCAACCAGCCTACGTATGCTTCGGCAGCAGCTCTTCTCATCAAGTTTAAGTTGTTCGATTTTTCGAGGAGACCCAAAGCGCCGATTGCCCGCAAAATATCATCGTTGCCACCCACAAAGCTGATAACGCCTGTTGAGGCCATCTCGCGCATATTCCGCGCTGATCTCATTGACAGATGCGAAGCAAAGATTACTGCTCTCCAGAGAAAAGAGACAAACGCAGGCCGTGAAAACCTAGGCGAGCAGAAAGTGGCGGTGGAAATAATAGGCGTTGGGGTCTACGCCTCCACAACACTAGGCGTTATGAAGAAGTGGCACAAGGCCATGAAAACCATCCGGCTGGTCGACAAGGCGGTGGCCTGGGTCGAGGCGATTGTCTTCTCTATGCCGATGCCAAGTGCCTATCAGGTTGAACCGGATCCTGCGATACTCCAGAAGCTGAAATCAATTCCGCTTCTATCAATCGAGGTACGATTCTATCGGTGAAATATTGCATTGATAGTATCTAACAGCTGCGGATGCATTTTTCCATTCAGGCAGAAGTACTGGAGCTCGTTGGTAAGAATGCACTGGGTGACGTTACTATTAACACTTTGATGTTGAAGCTGTTTGCTGAGAGAGCAGATACCATTGGAGTTGATACATCGATGGCAGGAAATGTGATGAATGGCTATCTCCCTGTCCATAGTATGGATTGCGTTTTTCTCGGCGTGAAAAACGAGAAGATATTAATTCCTGTCATCTGTGGCAAGAACCATTGGTGCTCGATTATGATCGATCTCCAGCTAAAGGATGTGTGCATTTACGACCCGATGATGTCGACTTATGCTGTTGGCATTCGTGCGCTTGCTGAAAAGATAGTAGAGCTGCTACCAGACTTTTCGCCAAGGAAATACCGAGTTCGCCCCTACATAAGTGAGCTTGGAGTGCAAGTCGACGGCTACAACTGCGGAATGTACATGATGATAGCATTCGAGATGTTTACTGGCGGTGAGAAACTGAGTTTGCTCAGTAAGAAGGAGCTGCAGTACTTGCGCTATCGATACATTTGTATGTGCATTTAAATCCAACAATTTCTTGCATGTGATCTCAGCATTCGCCATATTTATTTGCTTCCTCGCCAAATGACCTTGCGTGCTCTGTGTTTCGGGAGGTGATTATGCTGGCGTTTGACTGGAGAATCAAATTGCAATACACTTAAATTCTGCAAATGGTGTAGCTACTTCGTAGATGCTATGAGCTTCTTGCATATCGTAGTTGTTAATAACGTACTCACGTACGAAAAGCAAGCTGCCGCAACTAGTCGCAAAGTGTCATGGACCTCTCTAGCGGGTCACAGGTGTCCTGGATCGAACTAGCGGTACATGACACAGTCACAGGTGTCATGGATCGAACTAGCGGAACATGACACGGTCACTAGTGATATGGAAATCGCACTAGCGGCACGTGACTCGATCTCATGTAATTCCATGTCGTTGCCGTCCTTCCATCCGGCCATTCTTCCGTTCACATCACTGGGTTGAGTGAGTGTCCATTTGGTATTTGACTGGGACGCACGTGGTCGCGAATCCTAAGCAACTTCCGGGTATACGTATACAACGAAGGACTCATCAATCGATGGTCTTCCGGCTCAACTGTAATCGGGTAGATTCGGGGACTCGAATCGGGTCTTGTCGGGCATAAATGTCCTGTCTCGTGTTACCCACTCGGGTTAAATAACGAGTGCCAAATAGTAAAGTTGATTTTGCAGTCTGAAAGCCTAGAGGTCCAGCTCGACATCCTCGAAATGCTGCGCGTCCTGCACAAGTCCAACCGCCAGCTCGTCTTCGGACGGATCGTCGGCCTGGCACAAATCGTCTAGGCCCAGACGCCCGCCTTCGTCAAACTGACGAAGAAGGAAGCGCTTGCGCTCCGAGTCGTGATTGCGGTGGTCTGAAACATCGCCCTCGTCCAGAATCTCGGCCTGCAAAATCTCCTCCAGAACGTCCTCAAGCGTCACTATCCCCAGCAACGTGTGCATGTCACCCGTCTACAGTATAGAGCAAACACACGCTGGGTCAACAAAAAGCGTGACGCATTCACCTTTGACTTCGGTCTTACCGCGTCGATTGTTTGCGGCTGCTTCACCAGAACCAAGTGAGCACTTTCAGATTTAAACGTGTGCAACAGCGCACTCAGTCTGCAGTCTGGAGCCACAGCGCGGGTAGTTCGACCAAAGATCTGGAAAAAGCTCGAGAGGAGGGTACTTTCCTGAGAACGCAAGCATTGTGTTAGTGTTTTGGATAAAGGGTAAAGGGTCGTGACGCATACGACGAACCTTCGGGTCCACGAAGATGAGGTCCTTGACGTGGATGGTCCCGATGATGTCGTTCACGGAATCACCGTGGACGAGTACGCGCGAGAACCCGCTCGCGAGAATACTGTGGATGAGCACGCGATCCAACATCGCGGAAATAGGAGCCATGAACACTCGATCAACCGGGGTCATGATGCTCCTAGCAGTCTTGTTTCCAAATGTCATGGCACCGCGAATGATACTGCCTTCGTCCTTGTCAATCATCTGCTGCTTCTCGTGGATATCAATAATCTCCGCTAACTGTGCAAAGAGCAACGTGTTTGAGTATCGGTACCTCTCGTCGCAAAGCAACTCACACCCGAGCACGCACCTGTCTCCTCGTGAAAACCGTGCCAATGTCTTCTCCTAAAGTCGCGTCCAGCGCCATGCTCACGGGTTTCGCAAAAATGTAAAAGAGCGCGATCAAGACGCGCACGAACGGAACCACCTTGCCCCCGATCACTGCAAGTGACGACACCAATCAGCATGTCGTTAGTCAAAACAAGAGAGAGGCAACAAATGATCAAGACTCCTCCTCCACACCTAATGCGTATCTGGAGCAGAGAGCCTGCGGGACGATCTCGCCAAAGATCAGGATGAGCAGCGTCGACGCAATGAATCCGAGCAGCCCTATCACCCACAAGAAAAAGCAGTCAAGCGTCAGCACCACTACACTGTACTCCCTGCAGATCTCTTCACTTTACCACTGGTCAGGTCGGCCGTGATGATGGAGGTCAGCACATTCACCGCCACGTTCCCGAGCAGCAGCGTCGTGAGCAGCAGGTTCCCGTTCCGCCGCAGCGGGATGACCTTCTTGGCGGCCTCGCTGTTCATCCGCTCCTTGTCCGTGGCCTGCTCGTCCTCGCCCGCCGCCACGACGATCTCCAGCCCGATGAGGTCCAGCGACATGAGGCCGAGTCCCAGTCCGGCGAACATGGCCGACAGCGCCAGCAGCAGCACCAGCGCCCCCACCTGCAGCGCGATGTCTTCGCTGCTGAGGTCCGCGTGCGCCTTGTCGCCCCCAAAGCCGCCTCCGTTTGCTTCCGCAGACTCCAGTCGCACTGCTGCAACCATCGCGACGCAGGCGGCGCCATGCCACGCACTTCGCAGCATCTTTTGATATACCGACGATATCATCCACAGCCTTCGACCTGATCGACGCTTTAAATAGCGCTAACTTTATCATGAAAGGTCGTATTATATGTGCGCCACATGAGACTCGCCAAAGCGTATCCATCCTGGTCGAATGAGCATGAGCATGAGCATGAAGGTCGTGCGGTCGCTGCTCGTGTGGATGTGGGTGTCGTTATTGTGTGGCGCGCTGCCATTTGCGATAGTAAGCGCTTCTACCTCGCAATGGAACGCTCACCCTCCGGAAATGCTGATACGAGAAGCTATTATGACTGTTGAAGACACGGACATGCTAATTGGCGGAGAAGTGAACTTGGATGCATTTGTCGCCCTTAAAGCTGGATCAACCGTAGACATCAGTGTACACAATGGTGTTGTTTACTCTGTGGGTGACGGCGTACACTTGGACGCGAGCAGCAAACAGCAAATCAGCACAAACGATCGACAGCTTCTGCAGTCGGTCATGTCGAATATGCGGTACATCCCCAACCCAAACTTCAACGGCATCGATGAGATCGAGTTCAGCGCCCAGGGTCAGACAACTACTCTCTACATTTACGTCCAGGGTGAGAATGACCCGCCTAAGTTTGAATTCGACTCGGGCGAGATGAACGATTGGTATAAGTACCCACGAATGTTTCTTCCGTCTTTTCGGCTGGATGACCCGGACAAAGATCAAACGTTTCAAGTCGATATCCGCGTTGACAATGGAACACTTTTCGTGGAGCAAATGGCTACTAGTGCCTTTGACGGTGTGTCTGTGGAATTCAACTCTTCGTTATCGTCGCTGCGGCTGACGTCAGGGTTAGACCGGCTGAACACACTTTTCCTGCAGCGTCTAGTAGAGATTGTGCCGAAGTCTTGTCGGCAGGGAGCCACTCCAACGTCTTGCGCAGCGTTGATCGAGTTGTGCGCCAATGACGGCTTTATCACCTATTGCGAAAAGATAATTTTGCCGGAGCAGGATGTGTTTTACCATGTTGCCGTGCCTACTTGGGCCAAAAGCTTGAATATCACAGCAGGGAGTTCATTGAACGTATCTGAGGCTTTCAAGATACAGCAGAGATTTGATGTTGTGTACGACTTGTTGCTTCGTGTTCACGTATCGTCCGGTTTTTTTCGGGTTGTGGCATCAAACTGTGGAGAATTACGGGACTTTGTTAGTCCGGATATGCTACAGCCGTCGAATCTACTTGGAATGACCCAGCTTATTTATGTGGGAGATGCTGCTTGCTTAAACAAAGTGCTGACAACGATTCAACTGCAGAGCTCGTACGGCTCAAATGCCACTGTTGTTGTCAGCGTTGAGCTTTTTACAGAGGAAATGCGCCTTCTAGCGAACGAAAGCATTAGTGTGAAAGTCTCTGATAAGCGTACGCCGGTCCAAATCAGCGTCGTGCGAACAAGTGGTGACGATCTCTGGCTAACAACACTTGACAGCTACGCTAACTTGACATCACTGGTAAATGTTTCGCTGGTTGGAGATCCTGAAACCACCATGGACGGCGCCATACTTGAGTTGAGGGTTTCCTGCCTACACTGTCAGTGGAAATATCGATCCTTCGTGCCGCAAGTGTCGTATGAACACGCTCAAATCCCTAGTTCTAGACTCGGTTTCCTGGGATTATTTGATTCGCTACGCAAGGTTATTGCTTCTTTGCAGCTCGCAATCACTAATGACAGTGCTGCTGCTGAAGTTATTCACCTGCATATGACACCGCTATCAGGACGGGTATCGGGGCCTGGCTGGAATAGCAGTACAGATATGTCGATCCCATTTACTCTCCACTCTTCTAATCTTTCGTGGGAGGCTCAACGGAGCCTTATGTTCGTGCAAGCACCCAATTATACAGTTGATCTGAGTGGCATCAAACTCACAGGAAAGGAGGAAAGCCCTTCCCTGAATCTAACTATGCAAATGAATTGTGCACTTGGTCAGGCGAGGGTGAGTCTACCGAGGGCAGGTCCGAAGTTTCTGGAACTCCCTTGTGGCCCGAATGAGCCTCCTATAAGTCTGACTGTGCACAGATCTAAATTGAATGACGTGATACGGTCGGCATTGGTATTGGTGATATTTAGTGGAATAGAATCGCGGGTACAGCTTCACCTTACTGCTGTCGAAACAGCTCAAATAGCAATTGCAGACGAAGCATCCATTGATCTAGAATTTCGTGCTTCGCCCCAACAACCTGAAACAAAATTCGCGTTGCGCAACGAATCGAGTTCTATACAAGTGGATGAGGAGAAAGTTCAAACAATTGGAGATATTTTTACCGTGACCGGAAGCCTAGACGAACCAACGTGGTTTAGAATGCTAGCACATGTGACCCATGGACGATTATATGTTCCACTCGATATTTGCTGCGTGGAAATCCGCGAGACCCAGCAGGAAAATGAACTTGATATGATTGGGACAGCGCTCGCACTAATACGCGCACTCGCCTCCGTCCAATTTCAAGGTCATGAACTATACTCTGGGAAGGATTTGCTCGAACTGACCGTTGTCCGTTTCCCCTCGAGATCCAGCCAACCAAACACCTCATTTGGCATCCCAATCGATATCGTTGCGGTAAGCCACGCATCGACGGAGATGATATTGGCGTCTATAAATGATAGTGACACGTGGTCGACGAATATCGATGAACCAGTGATCCCCAGTTGGAGCCAGCCGTCAGGTCTGGACGTTCCGGATACACTAGCAATTGATGAATTAGTTGTGAGTTTGTCTAGTTCTCCTGCTCCGGACACAAACTTAATTGGGACAGAACCTGAAAGCTATCTCGCCCCCAATACGACAGCACTAGTGCCACTGATACATGTAGAAGGGTCCGTTGAAGGTAAGTGAGGTCTACGCAGAATTGCTACAGAAACGTTTAAACTGATGTATGATTGTTTATCTTAGGGCCACTGTCATCGCAGTATTGGGAAATCATTACTCTAGCACTGGAGGCTGGAAGGAGCTGGAGCATTTCGGGAATTTATATCCGCGACAGTAGCGGAGAATCGTTTGTCAGTGATGATGACCTAACTTTGAAGATTGATGCTGAAATTGGTGCTATCCTCCTTGCTGCATGGGATGGTTTGCAGTTATTGGAAGGCTCAGACGCCACATTTGCAGGAAGTATCACCGTCGTCGGTAAATTAGATTTGCTAAATGCCGCATTGTTAACCCTCCGTTATCAGTGTAGTGGAACTTGCAACCGGCAAGATACGGTTACTCTTCAAGTCAACAACCCGTTCGCACCCCCGCCCGAGATCTCGCATAAACGAGCGATTCGAATTGATCTGCTCTATAATGTGCCCGTTCCGTATGTCACGACGAATGCAAGCTTACACTACAGCACAGAGGATGCAGCATTCCAGTTCCCGAATCTCACCCTTCGCTTCGCCGACAATAATCAAAGTCTCCAAGCGATCGAATACATACAGACAGAGCAGCGATCACAACTTTGGAGTGCCGAGTTGAGCTACAGATCAACGAAATACTCGTATCCTCGATCTCGTTCAGACGACAAACGCCACCGTTTTGTGGGAGACTTTGTTGGTGAAAATCCACCGAACTTTATGTGCCAAGTGGGAAACTTTTTTTATTTTGCTGGAAGTGATGAACAGCATGGCGAAGAGCTATGGGTCTCGGATGGATCGAAAGAAGGAACTCGCATGGTAGTTGATTTGCTTCCTGGTCAAGAGGGGTCTTCACCGACGGATTTGGTGGCGTTTAATGGAAAACTAATTTTTACAGCTTTAGGATTTGACCTCACGACTGGAAGAGAGATGTGGGCAAGTGATGGCAGCGCTAAACAGACCTATCTAATTGCCGATATCAGGCAGGGCCCCAAATCCTCCAATCCCCAATACTACACCTTGTTTCAGTCCAAGTTGCTGTTGTTTCAAGCTGAGACGGACGAGTTCGGTGTAGAGTTGTTCAAGACGGACGGTACTAAAGCTGGAACGATTATGGTTGAGGATATATGGCGTGGGCCTCGAAGTTCTAGACCAAAATATTTTGCAGAGTGGACGGCTCTTGATGGTCGTGCGCGCATGTATTTTGCTGCTACATCAGATAGTGGTCGTGAGCTTTGGGTGTCAGACGCGTTATCCAGCTTTAACAGCGATAGAAATCGCAAGCCTTCAGCCTTCAATGTGGCGGTCGGAACGTTTATCGTCAAAGATATTTGCACTGGAGGGGGGTCGTCTAGTCCACGGTATTTGGTGGCAATCGCTTCTGTGGGCATATTTTTCTCCGCCACAGATTGTATTCACGGTCGTGAGCTGTGGTTCACAGATGGATCAAGCACTGGAACAAGAATGATCAAAGACCTGAATGTTGCAACAAACCAGGGGTCAAATCCTACCAGTCTCGTTGTGTTTGGAGGAAAAGTATATTTCCAAGCACAATCGGACTCCTCAACAGGCCGTGAATTATTTGCAAGCGATGGAACCGCAACTGGTACAACGCTTCTTGTCGATCTCGTATCTGGCCCCCTGAGCTCTGCACCTACTTCAATATCGGTTGTAGGACCCATCACTATGACTGATGGCACTACAAGGAACCAAGGTCTTGCTTTCACTGCGATCGACTCGACTGGGCGTAAAAATGTCTGGGTATCAGACGGAACGATGCAGGGCACAATCCCGCTATTGGATGAGGTTTTCCTCCTCAGCCACAATCTCAGTTTTTCTTTGGTTGAACACGACGATCGAACGCAACGATTTATGGAGTTTGGAAATGCTATCTATTTTGCCACTCACGATTTCTCCCCGGGAAGAACAGAAGCCCACGTAGGCCTGTCGACGCTATATCAGCTAGATATACGAGTAAGTTACGGGTTTGTTTTTGTAGTGAGCACCGACGGCTCACCTCGTGGTGAACAGCAAGTACCTAAGAATGCCACAAACGAGCTGAGACTAGAAGGCACCGCGGTCGATTTGGAGAACGATTTGAATAGGATGGTATACCTGCCGCCTCAAAACTGGAACGAAGAACAATTTCCTGGAGGACACATCGTGGAGTGGCAATTTGTAGTTTCGTATGAAAACAAGTCAGTCGAGACATTTGCAGACCTCGTGATAACACCACGAGTTGATACCCCTGTTATTACTGTTCCTCAAACCATTATGGATCCATCTCACTACATGAGCGACTACCTGTCGGTGCTAAGACTGGAGTGCTTGCCTTTAGTGTGCGACGAAGACACTCCTATGCTGCTGGATGGGTTTTTAGTGCGAGCGACTGATACCACGCGAACGCAGTCATCGACTACAGATCTACTCGTGCTTAGCCTTTCTGTTTCTCACGGAGTTCTTACCCTTGGAGACCCATTACGTTCAAACTGTATCAGTAAGTTCATGGGACCCCAATCACGGAAGCGCGTGTCGTTTAAGGCAAGCGCAGACTGTATGAACAGAATTCTGTCAGGTATGACGTACGTTGGCGAACCCAATTTCAGTGGAGCCGATCAACTCAAAATTCGGGTTGAATATGCACGGAATTTGGACGCCGAATTTGACGAGGTTACTGTCCCTATCAGTGTTGTGGAGCTAAATGATGCGCCGTACATCGATGTGCGGTCGGTTTTCTATGAAGCTGTGGAAGACATCCCGCTCTTGATCGAAGACTTGTACTTGCGGGATCCCGACGCGTTTGAAGAGCCTCTTCGTGTTGTGATGGAAACTAGTTGCGGGCAGCTTGCTCTTCTGCGACCTACCGGGATCAATCTGACAGCTGAAACGATCGAGAGTGGAGCCATGCGACTTACACTCGAAGGAACATTGATTAACCTCAACGCCGCGATTGCAGCTGTGGCTTATACTTCAGCAAAAGACTGGAACAGCTTGCAGTTTCATTCTGATGGCGGGCTCAACGGGTTTGACACGATTACGATCAGTTCATCCGACGCGTCTTCGTTCAACGCATCGAGCGTGTCAGTGCTGTTTGTTTACGTGGACCCTGATGTCGACCCAGTTGTAATCGATACTCCATCGAACGTTTTAACAAGCGTCCATGCCAATGATCCGCCAGGAACGCTCCGAGGAGATGAAGATACATGGATTGGTGTAAGGGGGTTGGCGTTTTCTAGCGTCGATGACACCTCGCAGATGACGCTTGTGCTTTCATTGTCGGTGGTGCATGGCGTCCTCTCTTTGTCGCAGCTCCGTGGCATTACGTTTCTTGAGGGAACTAGTGACCAAGCCAGCACAGTGAAAGTCAAGGGCACTTTTGGCAACGTGAACGGGTGCGTGGCTGGATTGAGCTACATTCCATACGAGGATTATTACGGAAAAGATTCGTTAGTTGTCACTGCCCACGCGATCGACGAGTACAGCCAGCAGCAGACACCCTCGTCTTCTATTAGCGTTGTCATAACGACAGACCCCGTGAATGACGCGCCAGTATGGAATATTGGTTCATCTGTTTCTCGTGAAATCCAGCAAGGTCGCTCTGCAAGTGTTGCAGGGGTATATTTTCGTGATGTTGACGTTGCTGCACTTGACTGCGCAGTAGAATCGTGTGTGATGGATCTGATCGTCGAGGCCAGTCACGGCTTCGTGACTCTTTCGGATCAGTCGTCTGCTTCTTTTTCCAATGACATGACCATCAAGAAAGTCGCGTACGTAGTGGTTTCAGGGACACCTGACGAGCTGAACACGGTACTTTCAAAGATGACATTCGAGCTCGCTGCACCGGAATACTATCGCGCAGATCGTCCTGGTCGCACGGATATTAAACTGCAGCTGACAGTTGACGACAGAGGGACGTTCGGTCGGGGCGGACCCCAAATCAGCACATCGACGGTGGTGTTCAGCCCTGTCACGTGGTCTCACTATGACTTGTCAATACTCGCACCAGAGCACGTGTTGGAAATGGACGAAGACACAGCATTTGGTTTCAACGGAGACCTCCTGCTGCTCGATCCGGACTCGGCACGGTCGTTCCAGAATCTCCTTGAATTAACAGTTAGTTGCACGAGTGGAGTATTGGCCCTGAGCAGCCAGACAACAGGAATTCAAGTGCTGCGAAATGAGTCGGGTGAGGTCGTGATTCGAGGCTATTTCGCGCAACTGAATGCGGCTTTGAACAGAAGTTTCTACATACCTGAAGCAGACTGGTATGGTTCAGAGAAGCTGTCCTTGTCAGTTGTGGAATTGAATCGTCTTGAACAAACTGGCAGCGCCGCTGTTGCCACCGTCTTCCTGTTTGTTGCCCCTGTTTGCGACGAACCACAATGGAGAAGTCAACTACGCGCCGACAAACCATTTTCAATGAAGGAAGACGGATACCTGTTGATCGATTCGATGTCACTGACGAACCCTGACTTGGACGATGAACAACGTGAAGTCGAGGTTTCGATTAGCGTCGAGCATGGTGGTGTCATGCTATCATTGATGAAGGGCCTTCTCGTCGAACAAGCGGAATATAGCACTTCGGAGGGAAGACTGATCGCACAGCACGCTCGACCAGGAAACACGTATTCTCGAGCGCGGTTATTTTTCAAAGAGCTGGTAGTTCGGGGTCGAGTTAGCGACATCAATTCGGCCTTGACGGGCATGATATTCAAGCCCTCATTAGACTACAATTCGGATGGTTGGCCGGTTGAGGAGATATCGTTCGTCACAACGAGCTCTTGTGGTGGTATTGAGAGCAGCAACAAGTCTGTCAGCAGTGCCACAATTACAATCGCAGTCGATGCGGTTAACGACCCTCCCATTCTGCTCTCGAAGCACTTTCAACGCATTTCTTCACCAGATTCCCTTGGTGATTTGGATGCCATGCCGGTAAACTCGTTGATCGAAGCAGTAGAGGATTTACCGCAGCCGTTGGAGCCTCTGGAGCTGTACGACCCCGACTGTGACCTCCGTGACGGTGATCTCCGACTTCTTGTAAATATTTCGTGTAGTCACTGCACTATAACGTCGACGAATATGTCCAAGCATCAATCCAGTGACGATTTGGTATTCCTAACACCAAGCTGGAAGAGTAATGGCGGCACTCGGCTAATCGTGCACGGGAGCCTCGAGTCGCTGAACAACAATCTGATGAATCAACTTACGTTCCGGGGTGCAGACAACTTCAACGGAATTGCGTTTGTGCTGATCGAAATATCGGATTTGGGAAACTACGGAGAGGGCGGTGAACAGCGCACTCTGTTTGCGTTGGGTGTTCAGGTTAGAGCTGTAAACGACATCCCCCTCATTCTTCTCCCGCAATACCAGTCTCAGGAGCCCATTCTTAAGCTCGACGAAGACGCTTCGGTGCTGATAGTAGGAGCTCCTGCTCTTTCGGTAGTTCCTGAAAGTGCGCAACAACAACTACTGGAGTGGTCTCTCATGAGTGCCGACCTGATGGGGAATGAGTCTACTACACGACTGTACAGCTTGAATAATTTCTTGGGGGCCAAGGGGATCACAGCTTCGTTTCTTGTGGCGTATATCGGTGGTCTACTTTTTAGTGGTCAGGGACCTGATCTAGGGAACGAGATTTGGTATAGTGATGGCACAGCAGTCGGCACAGTTCTACTCAAGGACATTTTCCCTGGAAGCGGTGGTTCCAACCCGAGATATTTGACACCTTTCTCGAAAGACAACCGCGTGTATTTTGCTGCGGAAGGTCCCCATTTGTCGTGGCAAGTTGAGGAGGCGCATCGAGACGGATGCCAGAGTTTTCGACAGAGTTCACTTGATCCAGATATTTATTTTACTGTGGCAGCAGTGAACGTTTGGGATTCTGACGAGGTACGTTCATTATAGACACGTTGTAGTACATGCAGTTAGGACTATCCGTGGTGAATGTTTCCTTGCTAACGAATGCATTCGATGTACAGACGTACGACTGTCCACTTGGATTTCGCTGGATGTCGACCTCTCGAGCGCAGCAGGTATTTCTTGGAACGATCGAGCTGGATGGCCACAGTGAGGAACCTCTCACTTACTTCGATCAGTGCGGATGGCGGGGGTACGAGTGGGGAGGCCAAACACGAAAGTACTTCCGCTTTTCGGATTCCAAAGTGAGTATTTCACGTTCGATGAGACAACATCGCATATTATTGCTGGTTGCTGTACTTATACTAACGCTTCGCCCTTCTGTCCAGGTCACTGGCGCGTTTAAACATGCTGGCTTTCGAGACTCGTATCGCCTGGACACAGGCTTCCAAACGGATTTTTTTGCTGGTATTGTGTGCTATCGCGAATCTCCATCGTATCAGGTCACATGGGGATCGCAACTGTGGGCAACTGATGGCACTGCGATGGGTACCCAGCGGGTTGCCCGAATATCGACAGCCCCGGAGGGCTCAAACCCGTCGTATTTTGTCGAGCTGAATCAGCGACTATACTTCCAAGCAACGTCCCCTGAGTTTGGTGCCGAATTGTGGTCGACCGACGGCACCAGAACCGGCACTTACCTGGTGGCAGATATTGAATTCGGCTCGCGCAGCTCCAAACCACGATCGCTTACTGTCTTTGACTCGCGAATATATTTTTCTGCAGAAACACAAAACTATGGTCGAGAACTTTGGTTTTCAAACGGTGACCCAAGGTTCGAGTTCAATTATGGTCAACACGCGACTGTCGGGACGGGCTTGCTTCTTGATATTTGTCCTGGGGCTTCGTCATCTTCTCCTCAGCATTTCGCGGTCTTGACTTCACTGTTACTGTTCCAAGCGGATGACTGTGTTCACGGACCGGAGCTCTGGTCGACGGACGGGACTCGGTCAGGGACAAGTCTCGTTCTAGACATTCGCGAAGGATCCACGGGCTCATCTCCACGCTACTTGACGTCTTTCGCCGGGCAAGTTTACTTCCAGGCAGACGATGGTGTTCACGGATCTGAGCTCTGGACTACAGACGGAACTTCTAGCGGAACCGTCATGCTACTCGACCTCGCGCCTGGGGTGCAGGGGTCCACACCCAGTTTCTTGACAATACTCTGCACTTCAAATGCTCCTTCGGGTACACTTGTGTTCGCAGCGCAAGCGGAGCGAGATCTCCTCACGGAATTCTGGCAATCGGACGGAACCAGCGTTGGGACCACCAAGTTGTTCCCTCAGTCTCGCGAAGTTGCCGAGCTGAACGTCGACTCGCTCGATCTCCAGCTAGCAGGGAGCACGCTTGTGGCAATTCCATCCCAGCCTGATAAGTTCTTCTATCTTGGCCGAAAGAGTGGTCAAGGGATCGACTTCCGAAGTGACGCAGCTAATCGACTCGATGTGCCGTATGCTGAAGACGTTGCCCACACGAGGTCGATAACGTTGCAAGACGTTGGGTCAATGGTTGACAGGCGAAATCTGACGCTGTCACTGAATTGCTCGAAGGGCTGGTTGAGTCTTGGAAAGCAGTGTAGTGGCGTGTCCGTAAGTCTGGATGGGACTCCTGATCAGATGAAGGCTGCAGTCGTCACGCTAGAAGGGACTTTGGATGCACTCAACTGCGCAGTGGAGAGACTGACGTACCATGCCAAGCCGCAGGAGAATGGCCGGGACGAAATACACGTGACGCTTAGCCAGGGTGTTGAGACCGCTCCGAGTGAGGTGGACAGCGCCACAAGTACAAGAATCGCTGGCAACTCGGAACGCGACAGCAGCTACACCGTCTCCAAGCGTATGCTAGTTGAAATTCGTGCCATCAACGACCCTCCGTCCATTGGTATGGCCTCGACGTTCTACGCTCCTCTGCGGCAGTGGGTGGCTTTTGCGGGCATTCAAGTCGCTGACCCGGACTCAACTGAAAATAAGCTCTATGTGAGCATATCGGTTCGCAATGGAAGGCTCCGGGCGACGCTACCGCATCGAATAAACGCCTACGGACCAACGGCACTTCATCCAACCGCAGACGGAGACATCTCTCAAGTGCTCGAGTTTGCGACCACCGTGGAGCAGGCGAAGGAGATATTTAGCCGTCTGGAGTACAGCTGCGACGCTGTCTATGGCTGCTCCAACTCCCAGCGAGACTATCTGACAGTCCAAGTCGACGACAATGGGTTCTCTGGGGCGGGCGGGCCTCAGGTGGCCACCAAGACTGCAGAGATAATCATCGTGGCCACCTAAAGTTTGATCGAATACAAACGTTGATAGATGAGTAGCACACGTTATCATTGTATAGTCCTTGACTCACTCGTTCAAAACAGGCTCTTCCTGTGCGCCAAGAGGTCGTCCGTCTAGCTTGCGTTGGGCTCGGTAGACGTCTCTGCTGCCTCCTCCGCCAGCTCCAGCGCGTTCTCCACAAAAAATGCCTTGTCAAAAGCTGCTTCCTCCAACACGCCGTCTTCGTAGCTCGCCTTGTACGTCGTGAGCAACTGCTCGTCGTTCTTGCGAGCTAGCGACTTGAGCACCTTAAGCGCCTTCTCGTCATCAAACAAACCCTCGTTCTGCAGCTTTTTCAGCATGCGCAGGACGTCACTCGACGCGGCACTCGCAGTGGGTGCAACAGCAGCGTCAGCTTCAGCCACCAACTCGGCACTTGTCGGCTCCACGTAGCCTTCAACCAAGACATGCAAACACACGTCAGCATACAACACACAACGGTGCCTAGAAACGCTACCTGCACACTCGACACCACGCACCTTCAATGCACCGCGGGTTTTCCTTCAGCACCTGCAGGAAGGGCTCAATCTCCGCCTCAGTGGGCACAATAATGGCCAGCGGCTGGCCAGGAGCGACGTTGCTGGCTCCCTCGTGTACCACTGCAACAGCCAACAACAACAACAGCAACAGACGTCAGTCGACGCAGCCCCAGCCAAGAGAAATCTCGCCGATGCTGCCACTCACACAGTCGCGCGACGAATCCGTCGTCCCCAGACTCGAGTTGGAAACACAGATCCGGCGTGTCAATCTACAGCACAGCAACTCAGTCAGTCAGTCACTATCTATCTACAGAGCCCCATACAATGCGTCATCCCAGCAGCGTGTCGTACCTCGCACATGTGCGTTCCGTCCTTCACGGCGGCGCCCTCCGCCACGTACCACTTGGTGAGCGTCGTGTCTCCGGTGCCGCTTCCCACCTCCTGCTCATAGACTCACAGTCAGCCACCGAACCATCACGCCTCTATACAGAGAGCTCTAGACGCGACGCACCTTGAAGTCCAGGTCGGGCATGCGGAACTTGATGTGCGAGGGCAGCGCCACCTCCTCCTTCTCGCTGGGCGGCGTCACGCTCGTGGAGAACAGCGCGAACGTCTTCAGTGCGTGCACCTTCGAGGTTGCAGCCACCAGCGCCGTGCGTCGTCGCCCGTGCGCCGCCAGAGCGCGCGTCGCCAGCCGCATCATCGTGATCGAGTAATAATGGACGCAACAGCTACCTGACTTGGTATTTGTATGCCATACATTCACCAATATGAAAGAGGTCGTGGTAGTTATGTAATTTCAGCATATGTGTTTTCGATAATTACAGCATGACCACGATTAACCGGTCCGGCGCTCGTGAACCGCAGATTGAACCGTCGGGCGGCTCGGCTCGGCAGCCACCACCAATCGCCGCCCAAACAACCCACCTCGTGCAGGCGCCTATCATTGGAATTCTCCGCGAGAAACGAAAGGAAGAAACATGAGGTGCGTGTGTGTGGACGTGTGTGTGGGCGTGGGTGTGTGTGCGTTCGTACCACCGAACAGAGCAGTAGACTCACTGTGTCTGCAATGTCCGTACAGCAACTGCAGCATTGAGAACGCCACCACGCTGAACCTGTCCCTCCGCCTGCGCGGTGGTGGTAAGGTCCACGGTTCGCTGGCACGTGCCGGTAAGGTGAAGGGCCAGACCCCCAAGGTCCCCAAGCAGGAGGACTCGAAGAAGGCGCTGACGGGCCGCGCCAAGAAGCGCTGGCAGTACAACCGCCGCTTCGTGAACGTCGTGGCGGGCATGGGCGGCAAGAAGCTGGGCCCCAACTCGAACGCTGCCAAGCAGTAAGCAGGCAGCCGGTAGGCTGGACAGGCAGTCGACGTGAGCGAGTAGCAGAACAGGCAAACAGCGACAACGCGTGCAATGGACTGGACGCGTGGCCACGATGCAGGTTCAGCTTTCAGCTCTTTTGACTCTCACGATCTCTCGACTGCCGGCATCATCATCTCGTCCTTCTCTCCGTTGGTGGTGGTGGTGCTGTCTTTTCTTCTGTGGCGCTTAGCGATCCAGTCGTCTCGGTGGCTGGCGTTGGCGTAGATTCCTCGGGAGCTTCGCGGCTCTTGGTGCTCTCGCATATTCCAAAATCAACCGTATGTTAAATCCAACGCTGCCTCCCCTTCGTCCGGGTCCGGTGTCGCATTTCGCTCTCTCGCAATCCGCTGTGTCGCTTCATTGTGCTGTTGATGTTGTATTTTGTGTTCTTCAACTTGCTAGGCTCGCGCAGATGGTCTTGTTGCTTTATGTGGATTTGCTAGTCAAAAGTATCGGTTGCTATGAGCTGGCGTTACGCTACTTGTGGTGGTGCATGCGATCATGAACTTGCAGTGTCTAAATGTGGGTGAGAGCAGTCGACGTGCATCCTTCGGCAAGAACTGAAGTTGTAGCAGGTCATGTACAGCGATGACTCAGCGGCATCCGAGGTGGAGTCTGACGTGGAGGAAGCCTACGGCGACGGCGGCAGTGAGGTCGCGAGTGAGATTGCCGAGAGCGTCGATGTGCGTGAGCCAGCGACTGTGTTGAAGCAGCAGCAGAAGAAACAGACGCCGATCAAGGCTTCGGTCTCTGACGTCTACGGGGAAGACGAAGACGGATACAGCGTCGACTTTGAAGACGACTTCGAAGAGGACGATGAGGAGACACCTACCATCCAGACTCCACCTCCAGGCCCAATCGCCAAGGCTCCTTCACCAAGTCGCTCAGTCATAAGCAATACGCATCGCTCTGCAGTGCAGTCGGATGACGCCTCAGCGTACGACTACGAGTATGATGAAGCATCCTTTGACGAAGAAAGCCGCCGCTCACAGAGTCACCAAAGTAGCCGCGTCATAGACCTCTCAGTACGCGCGGTGTCTCCTTCGTTCCGACCGGCGCCAGCCCAAGAGAGCAACAACGATCTACCAGGAGCAAACTTTGTGGTTCCTCCAGAGGTTCGCTCTGTAGCGTCAGATACCAAGGTACTATCAAGGCCAACAGCTTTAGCTCTAGCATCCGTCGCCGAAGAAGTAGCGGAAGCCATCGCTACCATTCAGAGCAAGCAGTTTTCACTGCTCCTGCGCAAAGTGGAGAGCAAGTTTGAGGATGAAGTTGAGGAGCTACGAGAGAAAAATGCCTTGCTCACGTGGAAGGAGCGAGAGCTGAAGGCAGCGGTGCGTCGAGCCAAAGAAGAGCTCACAATGCGCAAGGCACGGATCGAGAAAAAGCGTCGGCGAGCTGCCGACCGACGACGTGAACACGAGCGAGCAGCGGAGCGTGTCCAGCAGGAGCTTCTAGCAGCACACGCATCCGTCGTGGATCGTGAGCGACGGATTGAGGAGCTTCAACGTGAACTTGCCCAAATGCGCGAGATGCTGCAGCATGTCGAGGGTGAGAAGCACAAGGCAGAAGAACGTAACTTGGCCCTTGCTGAGAAGTTGCAAGCAGCACTGGGAGACTTCCACCAGCTGACATGCAGCTTTGAGGATGCTGTGAACGCCAAACTAGCCTGTGAACAGCGCATCGAGGAGCTCAAAGGCATGCACCGCGTACAGCTCGAAGTACTAGAGCACAAATGCCAAGTTGACGTTGAAGCTGCTCGTCGGGCACTCGCCGACGAGGCTGCAGCGCGCACTGCTGAGCGCCAAACTTTGCCTGAGATCCACCAACGCATCGTCGAAGCGGAAAAGGAGCGCTTCGAGAAGCTGGAGGCCGCACTGCATAAGCAGATGCGTGAATTGGAGTCACGCGCAGCGCAGGAAGCGCTGACTCATGCTGCAGAGCTGACTCGAGCCACTGAAGGTAAACACCAGGCAGAACAGCGCGCAGAACGGCGAATACAGGAGGAGGTTGACCGGGTACGTTCTGCTCAATTGTAGCCCTCGCGAAGCGGTGTATTCTAACGTGTTGGCTTCGTCCGGTTGTGTCCTCAGATAGCACGCGAGCGTGCGGCTGTAGACGAGCAACGACGCGAGCTGCTGGCGTCGATGGCTCGCACCAACGCGCGTTTCGACGAGGAACGGGGCAAGATGGAGGCCCGGAGCTGTGAGCTGGACGCTCGGCGCTCTGAGCTTGCAGACGAGCGCGCGGAGCTTGAAGCCCGCGTCGGATACGTAGAGCAGAGGACACGACGTCTGGAGGAGGACGAGGCGCTGGTCGAGAGGCGGCGCACCGAGCTGGCGGCCGTCGGGCGGGAGACGCTGGAGCGGTCGCATGCTCTGGCTCGACGCGCGCAGGAGTTCGCTGACGCCATCGCTGAGCGCGAGAAGCTGCGCACACTCGTCAAGGCTCTGACGGAGCGCTCGGAGCGGAGCGAGCAGCGCGCGATGATGCTGGAGCAGGACCGCGAGAAGCTCGAGGCCGCGACGCAGGCGCTGCAGCAGGAGAGACTGCTGGTGGCCAAGCAGCGTGTGCAGTCAAGATACTTCCTGGACGGTGCACGCAAGCTCGAGAGTATGTTGCACCAGAAGCACTGCGTGTTGGAGGCGGCGGATAAGCACCAGCAACTGCAGCAACCCAAGGCGGGGGTGTTCTACACGAGCAACCAGCTCGAGCACCGCAAGCAAAGCGCATGTTGAAGTCACTTTTACTTGAATTTAGTATGGACACACTTGACCAATGATACTGCTACCTTCTGCGACGTCTCGTCGTCACTCTCTCCTCGACCTCCGGCATGTGGCTGCTGAGCTTGAGCCTGGGCTGCTGTCTGTGCGTGTGCTGCTGTTGCTGCTGCTGCTTCGCCGGGCTCTTCGACGAGGGCAAGGTCTCCCCGCTGCCGGTCCCCACTAGGCGGCCCGCTGCGAGGGCTTCTCGCCCGAGTCGCCGCGCACGCGCGACAGAATCCCGTTAAAGAACGGCCGGAAGCCGCCGCCCGCGTTGCTGCTGCTCGCGGCGCCACTGGACTCGTCCTTGTCCATGCTCGCGCGGAAGACGGTGGACGCGCTCGACTGCTCGAACGGACTCTCGGAGATGCGCTCCACACTCGGCAGCTGCAGTCCCAGAGGCCGCTGCTGCTGCGTGTCGCTAGCAAGCGGCACTGCTGGTTTCGTCTCCATCTCTTCATCTGTGTCCATGTCCACATCTGCGGTCTCCTCCGTCTCCAGTCGCTGAATCTTCACGGGGGGCCACAACGTCGTCGCGTCTTCCGGCCGTTCACGTGCTGCAGCTTCTGTCGCGTGTGCGGCTGTGGCCTGAGGCTCGTGCACTGAGTCGCGCAAATACCCAATGTCGACGGGGTTCTGCTTGTAGCTCGACAAGCGCTGCGCTGTGATAGCAGCAGCTGCCACCACACTCGCAGCGGATACGGATGGCCTGGTGCCTCCTAACGGCGTCGTCGCTGCGCTGTTTGCTGCGGATCCGGGCGTCGGGGGCCCAGAGCCAAACCCAAGCGTACTGCGTGGTGTGAGGTTGTTGGCGATGTACGAGCGTGGTGTATTGCTGTCGTTGAAGAAGGCACCTCCAGGGGTGCGTGCTCCTCGCGCATGACTCTGTCCGTGCCCGCGAGCATCGTAGACTGACCGAGTGGAAGTAGTCGACCGAATGGAGAGGTTAGACTGAGCTGATGCGTCCGAATACGCCGACGGGGTGCGCGGCCCGCCGCCATTGGCCATGTAGAGATCCATCAGGTTCATTTCGTTGTGCGCGATCGTGCTGCTGGACGTAACGGAGGAGGTAGATATATCCGACATGCTTCCATCATCTTGCCCACCAGCCTTCTGCACACCCATGTTGCACACAGAGCAGATGCGGACGTTCTTGAGCGTCGTGCCAGGCACCTCCACCGACTTGAACACGCTGCACTTACCACAGATGACCTCGCCACAGCTTCTGCAGTGATGGCGCGGACGGAACGTACCAAACGTCCGGCTGCACACGATACAATGGAGACGCTCGTGGTTGGGCACCCATTGCCGCTTATCCACGAAGGTGCACGCGTTCATCTGCTGCTTGTCAATGATGCGGCGAATCTGCACGATGCTGTTCACCAGTTGGGACTCTGCTGTCTTGAAGGCCCACTGCGAAGGAAAATAACCTCCCGGGTCGAACCGCGCCACGTGATGCACTCGCACAACGTTCGGCTCGGCGCGATCGGTGCGGTACATGTATCCGGCGAGGATCTTTGCGCGCACAAGTCCATGCGAGTTCTCGAGCGACGGACACTCATTGATTTCGATCGAGTTGAGGATGCGGATGTACATTTCGTTGCCGAACGAGTCCACGATCTTGTCCTGCACCTCGAGGCAGCAGTAGTCTCGATGCGACACGATGGGCGTGGGCGTCTTGACAGCGTACCACTTGATGCCAATGTACCTGAAGGGAGTGAGCGGCGTGCGCGGCACGATCGTGAGCAGCACAGCGGCGTCCATCACAGCAGGGTTGAGCTTCTTCATGAGTCTCCTGAACAGCGCGTCGTCATGCGCCGCGTAGGCGCGTCCGACCTGCTCCAGCGAGGCGTTCAGCTCGCCCTTGCAACCCACCTCGGCGATGTTGGACTTGTAGGCGTTGGGGCCGCGCATCTGGCCGAAGTTGCGGTAAATAGCCACGCCCTTCTTCTCGCGCATGGGGATCCAGCTATTCTTGTGGCAGTCGCTCAGCGCGAAGACCTTGCGGATCGAGCCCTCCGCGAACTCGATGTACTGGCGGCGCATGTCCTCGGACACGTGCACATTCGTGTTGAAGAAGCCCCTGGGCAGCGGCAACGACGTCGACATGAGTGCGACCTCTGCACTGCGCTTTTAGGCAAGTAAAGACGGAGTGGCAACGACGCTGCAGCCCCGGCGAAATCCGGCGCGCGGTTCGTGCCGTCGCGTGTCGAGCTGTCGTCTGGGGGTCGCTGGCGCGTAACTGGCGACGATCTCGTCACTGCGGCGTATTGGGGTCCAGACGGCGATAGCCTGTAGACGTCAGTTACCGGTAATGTCGGCGCTCGCGGCCAGCTGGGGGGCGAGCAGCGTGGCTGTGACGCAGAGAGCGAAGTGGCCGATGTAGCGCGCCGAGCCTGATGGAGATTGATGGGACGGGTGCGTGAGACTCGGCCGAAAAATTGGCCAATCAAGGTCGCCAGTCGTGCGTGCTGGTCTGATTTGGACTGACTATACGCTGTCGATTGATGGAACACCGGTCGAAGTTCCTTGTGTCATCCTTACGCTGTTCCGCTGCTATCCGGTATTAAAGGACTTCCGACACTTGAAATTGCAGAGGCGAGTACATGTACCGGTACACGCAATAGCATACCATGGAAAACCAGCATCTCCCACGACGTTGGCTAGCACGGAGGAGGCAATACACGGCTTGAACTGACAAGCAATCTTTGTATCATAGGTTTGGATCTTCCAAAAACCAAATATTGGGTTTGGGCTCTGTGCACTGCGCAGCCTGCACAGTGGTGCAGGCTGCGAGGTGTCGGATTATCTGTACTAAAACGATCCTAAAAGTCCTAAAGTGTCCTAAAACTTACCGATGAAAATTACGGTATTAACGGTATATTACGCCGTGGTATTTTAGGACATTAGGACACGATGCTGTCCTAATATGACACTTTAGGACACGCTAGCAAGCCTAGGGAGTCTCCTATTAATTAGTAGTCTACTATACTAGTAGTCAACTACCAGTAGGAAGTCTGCTACTCCACCGTCACAGCACAGCCGCACGCACGCCGCAAACACCGAAGCACTCGCAGTCATAAACTACACGTTTGGTAGGACACTCTCGCGTTGGCTCTCGTTTGCGGACTTAGCGACAGGGCTGCAGGGGGCCCGCCCCTCTCTCGCTTCGCTCGGGGGGCGCCGCTTCGCGTCCTGCCCCACCCCCTTGCCCTTTACGCTAAGTCCTCGACTCGGCCAGGCGCGGTGTCTGGGGAAAAAAATACCGCGTTGCAGCGCTCGCTATGCTCGCTCGCTTGAACAGCCCCGCCTAATCGGCGGGCGTTGGAAATACGTGAATGCACCGAGTGAGGCTCGCGCTCGCGTTCGCTCGCCCTCGCCCGATGTCACCAATGCTTTGCATCCAAAGTACATAGCACGGATGTTTTAGGACATGTCCTAAAGTCTTTCCTAATTTACCGGTATTATGTGTTAGGACAGTAGTAGGACATGCATAAATTTCACCCTTTTGTACAGCTTTTGTACGGAATGCGTAATCTATTTCGGTTAAGTACGACGTAATTTAGGACACTTTAGGACTTTTAGGATCGTTTTAGTACAGGTAATCTTCTTCCGGCTGCGAGCTTTCACAATAGCATCTCACCAAACGCTGCCAATCACAAGTGAATCGGGGGCTCAAAATCGATCCAAACTTTGCGTTCTGATTGAATATTAGTCTGCGCAAATATAATATCTCCAATCACCAATCACAAAAATCAAAAGAGGGAAATCTAAAGTACACTTTTGCCATCTCAAACCGACCAAAGCACAACGCAAATTGAACAGCACTGTAAATTCTATTCGCATTACTAAAAAAAGAAACTAAGTCACGCTTCGCACGAAGAAGCTCTGAAATTTAAAAAGCTGTTTGAAACTGTGTTAGAGACCTTTTGCTCACGTATTTTACGTCTTTTGCTGCCTCTCCTGGGATTCGTAAATTGTAAATTTGCCAGCGACACCTTTTGCTAACGTATATTCGGTTAGGTACGAATATCAAGCTCTGACAGGATACCCTCAAAGGAAACCTTCTGCTCTAGCGTGATACACAGCGCCTCGATGCCAGATACTCGATATCCTTCTTCAATAGAGAAAAACGGTGGCAGTCGGAATTGCATAAGCAAGTACGCTAAATGCACCTTGCAGAACCGAAAGTAGTTGATGCAGTCCTTCTCCGACAAACGATTGATATTAAATCGGAGGTCTGGCACTTTTCCCCGAATGATCTCCTGTTCGTGATCTCGCATCTGCATTGCTAACGCACACACTACAGCGCGCGAAAACATACGTAGTTGTCGATAACGGAGTAGCCTTCTATACAACACCCAAGTGTCGATGCTGTTCCTCGGCGTCTGGCGCAACATCTTCTCGGCTGCTTCAATTATCTGCTGCTCCAGTTCTAGTGAAAGCAGGGGCGGATCTAGGCCTATTGAGGGGGGCACCGGCCCCCCCTAAAATTTTGGCGAATTTCAGCTTACCCCCCTATTTTTGGGCTTCGTAGACGCTGACTCGCCCCCCTATTTTGGAGTCCCTACTTGGACCTTACACCCCTAATTTTGACCCACCCCTGGCCCCCCTTAGAATTTTGGTCTGGCTCCGCCCCTGAGTGAAAGCCGCCCATCTACTGTCGTGGGGTCATCAGCGTGCCCTTCGTCATCTTGCTCAGCTTCATCGTATTCGTCGTCACCCTGCTCGCCGTCACCTTGGCCGACAAGCACTTCATGTTCGTCATCGCCGAGGTTCTTAGCATCGTCACTGAGCTCTCTCCATCTGTGCTCAACATCACCAGCGGTATCGCGGTGCACAACACGTCATCACCACGCACGCCATCGCCGTCACCACGAACTCCATTGCCGTCATCACGAACCCCATCGCCGTTACCACGACCTTCGTCGTCATCACCACAAACTCCATCGCCGTCACAACTATTGCCACTTAACAGCAAAGCAACAAACCCGTTCCGAAGATTACCTCTGGAATCATAGTCAGCTCCAGAAACACTGGAAACATTACCGCTAGCGGTGAACGTGCTGCCCATGGCTTCGTCATAGTCACAATTAGGGTCTTGAAACCGATCATCAAAATGTGTAACACCAACGGGCAGGCTCTCGAGGACGCCATGATAATCGGTCCACGCATCACGGTGAGTTATATAGCGGAGATTATCAACTGGTGGAGCCCACGCGCCGAGCTCACCGCCAATCGAGACTGCCAGGTTGGATAGGACCTGCAGTGGCTGCACTTGTGTATGGGCAAGACCCCCGTACTCTGGAAAACTGAAATCAAGCTGCTGTAGCCCCCCACCCCACCCCCCGGTCGCACTGAGTGCTCATGATGTCCCCGGCTGCTTGTTACGGCCCTCACCGCTAGTGCCCAATGAGATTCCTGGATCTGGCAGTGTGGGCTTGCTGCTGCTGGGCTCCCGTGCATCTGGTGGCTGGTGGTAGCTTCTGTTGTGGATGTGCGCCGTGGCTGTTGCTCTGTTTGTGCGTCCGTCATGAGCGGGCGGAAATCCGTGACGGCGTCGGTGTCGTCGGCGGAACTCATCAGAGTGCGGAATGCGCACAAAAATTCCATCACCAACGCTCCCAAAATCTGTAAGACATTATATACTGCGTATGGATCATCTAAACCATATATAAGAGGTATATCACAGTAAACAATCCGTCAATCTTCGTTTGAACGTGACGACTTCACGCGTTTTGGTGTGGAAACATGTGCTCGAAAACGCGTAAAATACGTGAGCAAAAGGTCTCTTTACTGGCCATGATACTGCTGTTTGTCTCTACCATCGCGAGTGGTTTGCATTTCTTCGTGCTCACATACCATTGACCAATAGGAGCATCTGGTGCGCCTGCTTCGAAGCCGCACCATCTGCATCGTGCCAGTCACCTGTACTTCAAATGCAAGTATAGACCCAAACCAGTTCTAAATGCACTTTGGTGGAGGGACGCACCACGTGAACGAAGTAGCATCAAACCTTATAAGTACTTACTATCTTAGTAAAACTAACCGATATATAAATTAAACTATGCGTTTGTATGGCTACATGTGTAGGCAACTCGTACGTATTAGAGAATTTTCGGAGCCCTCAAATTGGCCCGTTTCAGATGAGATTCAGCTGGTGAAAGCAAAACCTCTCACAATTTACAAGGCCGTGCAGTTTGCCCGGAACAGCTCTGGATTTTCAAATTGTTTTGCGTCTTAGCTCGACGTATTACAACGACAGTCGTGAGGACGATAAAGGCAATAACTTGACGAGAAATCTATTCTGGACAAGGTTGTAGGCTTTAACTTCCTTCAATGCGGCATGTATCCTGGACTTGGGTGTCTTTACGCTTGCCAAAAGGGTCTGGGAGACAAACGTAAGCTGTAGATCAGAGCTCGAAAAAAACTATTATACTGAACGTTACTAGTGGAAAGCGTTGCGACTCAAGCGATGAAGCGCCACGCAGCAAAACTCTAGAAATGCCTTAGTTATTCTAATCGTTTTCCGTCGAACCTGATGCGTGTTTGCTCCAGTAGCACAAATTTTGCGCCACGCAGCAAAAATCTAGTAAGGCCTGAACTATTCTAATCGGCATTAAAGAAAATCTGATGCGTGTTGCTCCAGCGCTATAAACACATACACTGCGCGACAGATTAGATCGGACACCCCTTCTGGTGGCCGTCACTAGATCAATTTTTATCATTTGAAGGTGGGGTTTTCTCCACAAGGACCAAAACACGCTAGGCAGTGCATGCGTGCGTTGGTTTCCGCGGATTTGCACTGCATCGAGGAGCCCACATACAAATAACCGTTTTTGGCATTGCGACAGATCAAATCGGACACATGTCTCCAATACTAATTTCTATATTAACCAAAACCCTCCCTAACACGAAATGACTAGGGATTTGTATGAAGGCACATTTCAAACCCGCTGCACGTGAACACCAGCGCACGGAGCGCAATTCCAACAAGTTAGACGTGCTTTCATTAGAAAAGTGTAAGCTATAGTAAGATAACTCCGCCGCTTGAGCGATCTTGACCGATAAAATGATCATCAACTTGAGCTCTGAAAATGTCAACCCAATTTGCATCAGATTTGCTAAAAAAAGTGCAGAACCTAGCAACTCGGACAAGTGCCGCAAAATATACTAACCTACGTCTTCACACGCCTTCCACGTTCAAGGAAACTGTTTTGTAGTCTCCCACTAGCATTTTGTGTTTCCCTAGCGTGACTATTGTGATTCAATGACGTCTTGAAGCGGGTTTGAAATGTGCCTTCATACAAATCCCTAGTCATATCGTGTTAGGGAGGGTTTTGGTTAATATAGAAATTAGTATTGGAGACATGTGTCCGATTTGATCTGTCGCAATGCCAAAAACGGTTTTTTGTATGTGGGCCCCTCAATGCAGTGCAAATCCGCGGAAACCAACGCACGCATGCACTTCCTAGCGTGTTTTGGTCCTTGTGGAGAAAACCCCACCTTCAAATGATAAAAATTGATCTAGTGACGGCCACCAGAAGGGGTGTCCGATCTAATCTGTCGCGCAGTGTAATATGTAACAGGTATTATAGCCAAATGCAAGCTACCAAATACAACAGGTATTTTATCTTAATCTCAACTGGATGGGTCAACATACCAGCATAATGTGGATATCAAACAGGTTATCTAACGACACAGGTATTCGCGGTTACGAGTATAAAGATTGACATATCGTAAAATACAGGTATTAAATCAGAGAATAATCGTACCTCAGTGCGATCCCGCCTAGGACTCTGGATAAATCCAGAGAATTCTCAAACCTGCTTTTAGTTGAGCAAAGTGGACATTTATCTCAACAGCTATTTCAGATTCAGAAAGCCACCCATTCTCGAAGAGCGAACTCACCCGGTGACATGATTCAGCAATGCTTAGCTTGAGCGGAATTCTAGACGAATTTTCGAAGTACGAGTGCTTCAAGGGAAGAGTTATCTACGGCCACGAACCCGCAATCTCCCGCTTCGTAGGCGGATGCCTGGGCCACGGGGACGCTTCGGCCTTGGCTTCATGCGTGATGCAGTGGCGGCATCTGCGTCTGGTGTTGATTTTGAGGTGGGGTTTGTGCAGTCCAAGCTCGCACTGATCACACCTAGCTCACGATCGCACTTGTTGTAGCTGCCCATTCGTAACATTTGATCCTTTAGCTCCTCACGTACTTGCCCCTATTTCGACCAAGCCCCTGGACTCCCGCGAGTTCACTGTGTCCACGCGCTCGGTCAATGGGTATTCGAATCTGTCCGACAGGCAGGCCATTGTCGGCGACCGTCCTGGAAATGGAATACGCGAGCGAGCGAGCGAATGTATCTGCGAGTCGGTGTGGTGACCCCACACGCTGCCGTGCGACTCGGCTATCGCGACGCATTGTTCAGGAAGTGAGGCAAGGCGGTTGATCGGTCGATCGATCGGCAACGCGTCTTGAATGTGAGCGGGCGATAGTGGTGGTGCGGATAGCAGTTGGGTGGTGCGCGTAGCGTGCGTCGGGCGTGCGTTTCGCGTTTGTGATAGGCTGTGGGTGTGCTTGTTTGTGTGCGTGTTGGCGGTGTGAGTGGTCAGCCTTCCCATATAGTCTAGGCGGTTAGGATAGCTGGCTCTCACCCAGCAGACCCGGGTTCGAGTCCCGGTGTGGGAACATCTTTGCTCTTCTTTGCTGCTTCCCCACTCTTCTTTTGGCCGCTTTGGACGGCCGCCGCAGCCTCGGCATCGTGTTGGCTTGGTGCTGCCTCCCATTCGCGAGTCCAGCTGTGTTCGCGCGCTCGGTCAATGGGTATTCGAATCTGTTCTCTGGATTTTATCCAGAGTCCTAGGCGGGATCGCACTGACGTACGATTATTGACTGATTTAATACCCTGTCGAAATCGAACCCGATGTTGCCAAATTTAAATACGGTAAGACCTGTATATATTAATTACTTGTGTAGTGTTAAAACTATGCTCGTATGTTGGGTTTATCGCTTTTACTAGGGGAAGTCCCGCAACCGTCGGCCACCGGCTTTGCCCGAGTTCCAACGTTGATGACCGGCTTGTTGTCCCGCAAATTGTCCCGACCTCCCCCAGCTGGGTAAGCACACAAATTACACACAAATTTCATTTCGCCAGAAGACAGCAATGCTGGCTGGTCTCCTTCGGCTCAGAGCGCGATTCATGCTGCACAAAGGGAATGCGAACTGCCACGTCGATATCGCTGCGTCGGATACCGATACTTCGCTGCCTCGGACGCTGCTGTCCCGCTTACCCCGCCCGGTCAGACTGTGCAATCAGCTCGGCGTCCCCATAGCTATTGTATCGAACGAAGTATGTGTGATGCTTGTTTTTCATGATGTCTTCGTATATTGCAGTTATACGAAGAAGCTATCTAATGTGTTATGTTGTTTGCTGCTATCGCGTGTGCAGTGGGGGTTTACACGACGATCGCCACACCTTTTATTTTTGTGCTGGCAGCTTTCACAAGCCGTCGGCTTCCGCTTTTTCGTCAATAGTGGTATTGCTGCTTCTTGAGCTGGAGATGCCGTTGATGGATTGCCGTTCTCTCTGAGCCGACAACGTAGTGCTTCGTTAGAAAGAGTCATGTTCGGATACAAGCGCTCGAAGACCGACAGCATGTAGGCCCACTTGCCTCGCATACTCGAAAGAGAATCGGCTAGCGAACGCAAATACGCCAGATGCTCTGAAGAAATGCATGGTGGCTGCATCAGCCCAGCATGCGCAATATCAAGAGGGATTTCTAGAGACGTGTGAGTGCTTGACGGTCTGGCGGTCGAATTGGAAATCGGTAGCAGCGTGCTCAAATTGCTGAAATTGGGTGTTGCCGTTGTCAGTCAGCTTGGGTTGGCGAGTTCTGGTAATTGCGGAGGATCACCGGTGGCGGCATGTGGAGAATTCAGCACCAACAACGGTGTGGCGAGGCGGGTGAACACCTTTTGGTCGCCCAGGTGTATAGTGCTGCGCTCCGGAAGCTGGAAGGCGCTCCTGTTAAGGAAGCCCTCCACTCGGAACACCTGGACGTGAAATGTCCAGGTAGCGTGTGTTCCTTGTGGTAATCCCTCTAGGTCCGTTTGTCTTCGAACCGGGAGATGCACCGCGGGGGGAAGTTGTTCGTATTCCAATATCGGTCTTTGGAGAAGAGCGTAGCGTCACCTACTTGGACGTAGCTCCAACAGCCAAGATAACCAAAATCAATACAGAGTTATACACACAAATATACAGCCGTCCTTATTCTTAGACCCTTGAACGGTGGGTCGTACACCAGTCAACTTAGCTGCACTTCCAGGACACTGGTCAGTCCCGGTCAGCTTTTACAAACGCGCACCACCCCAAAAGTACTGGGGATAGTTCAATACAGTTTCACAACCTATCACACAAGATGTCCTGCGATCACAATCCTGGATGGGACTTTCTTCCACTCTTTCCAGGATGTATATGGGAATATGAAATGTAGGATCGCCTAAGCGCACACTACAATTGGAATATGAAATAGGGCAGATTTACCACGGGCTCCACACCCGCTACTTACCCTAATTTGGACTTGGAGTTTTGGGGGTGGAGTCCACACCTCTGGATGTCCTTCTCCAGAGGGCCTTGTACCTTTGGGCGCTTTATCGGGGTCGCCGGGAATATTCATCCGGCCGATCTGTCCGAGCACTTGCGGGTTATAGGGGAAATTGAACTCTGTTTGGTTTTTATCTTCTGTGGCTATCTTCCTGCAAAATAGACACACATTCAGCTTTTGACTTACTTTCAGTATACCTTGGGGTGGCGTCATCATCTTAGGCGTGCTTGATCTCACCGTGGCGTCGTGGGTACAGGCGTGGTACTTCAATGTTCCATGGAAACTTCCTGGAACCTGGTTGGTCGTCCTGGTCGGTCGGGTGTCACTTGGCTTGATTATACCTTGATCCTTCCTTCCAGGGTGGCGATTGTTCTTCGGTATTCTTCGGTGTTCTTCGGTGTTCTTCGGCACTTCTAGCCATGTCAAGACGGGTGGCCTCCGGTCTAATGTCGACCGGGGCTCTTGATCGCTCCCGTAGGCTTGACCCATCGTCCGGTCGTTGGTCCTTCCAGACTCATTACGTCTAGGGTGTCCAACCCGATCCACGGCTGGATGAGCGAACGCCAAGTCCCGTATCCGTTCACCGCGTCACACAATTCCACACCAATCAGTAGATTAATCTACCAATCACAACGCTCCACGTAAAGTCTGCAATCCCATCGTGTCAACCGCCCCACTAGCCTTGGTCAATCACTGAGGTCACTTGTCGAGTTGATCGAGCATGGCTAGACCACTCGACTCACATTTGGCTGAACGGAGGGTCTGTCTGAGCGTCCGTCCCGTTGGGGATATCTCCGCGTCGGCGGCCATTCTGCGCACCCTTCCCAGCCTGGTCACAAGTCTTCAACCTCGCTTTCAGGATCTCGACAGTATGCCTTCCATTCACAACGAAATTGGCCTCCACTTGCGCGCCCCATGAGCGCGCCCACATCTTCGCAACACGCGCCCGGCAGCCAGGCACCTTCCCGGGAATCGTCTGCCTCAGTTGAGGGCAGCACGCCGGCGACAGGTCCCAACAGTGGCCGCGGTAGGGCTCAAAGCTCCGACCAGGATGGCTCCGTAAGGAACTCGCCCCTGGTGGTTGATGTCACGGCGGATGACGCCCCTGGCAGCGGAGACATGAGCTGGAACGATGCTGGCGGGGACGCCCCTGATCTGCGCAGGATCAACAACGTTCAGCCTGTCCACCACATCAGCGCAGCCTGCTTGGGGACTCGTCAGCTCTTCGTCCTGCTGTTCCTTGGGAATCTATCACCCCGGCTGGGCCGGACCGTTGGGGACCCGACAGAGACCCCACGCAGGCCAACTCAGCCGACTAGCTCGGCTATTGTTGTTGGTTGTTTGCGAGGACCCACAATTGACGATTTGTGTGTTTTGCAATACCACAGATCGCTGCTGCATCACGATCAGGATCCTCGCTTCCGAGAGCTCCTTGGTAGCAGACAACGAACAATCCTGGCCTACCGACCCCAAGCGAATGGCCAACAGGAGAGGTCCGTTTAGACAGTTATCCAAAGTCTCAGGGCCTTTGTCGCGGAGTCCGACCAGAGTGACTGGGACGAGCACACCGAGACGTTGATGTTCGCCCTGGACACTTCGTACGACACTACTCGGTTGGATAGTCCATTCTACCTGGTCCACGGTTGGGACGCCAAGAAGGACGCGATCGGCCATGTTGGGCCGAAGCCGTCTAGTGCCTCTGAACGTTCAGCGTACGAGTGGCGAAGGAAGTTTCAAAGGGATTACAGTTACGCTCAAGCCTGTGCGGAGTACCTCCAAAGGAAGGTGAACAGAGCTCGGTCAGACGAACAGACCCAGAAGTGGAAAGAAATGTCCTACCGGCTCAAGTCTGGTCTCCACGTCGGAGATGCGGTGTGGCTGTACATTCCCGAAGTGCAGACTGGACTAAGCCGCAAGATGGCTTACCTCTGGCGCTGTCCGTTCAGAATCGCCGAGATGCATGACGACTTCAGAGTGAAGCCCAAGTTTGAGGACACGAGCTGCCGAGTCGACCTTTGGGTGCACGTTAGTCGGGTGAAGCCGCGCGCTGTACATCCTAAAACGGCCTTCCGTTCAGATCGACCTTGATGAAGACGACGACTTCGATATTGCTGTGCTGCCGGAAGACAGTTGGGATGCCGACAATGACAACGATGCATACGAAGTGGAGAAGATCATGGACATCCGATGGTCTAAACGTACTCGTACGTCCAAGAGGAGTTCTCGAGTACCTCGTCAAATGGAAGGGATACGACGAACCCGAGTGGCTCCCAATGTCGCAGCTAAGTCGTGGGGCGTTACTATATGAGTTCAACCAGGGTGCAAAGGCTCGTGCTCGCTTCCAGGCTATGCAGGCTGAAGACGACCACCCGACAGTCTTGTACCCTAGGCGGAAATTCCTGAACGCAACAGACCGTCGCCCGAGTGAAACGTGGAGAATGATTGTGGATTGCAGAAAAGTAATGACACGTCCAAGTTATCCAGATTGAGATGACTCTGGATGTGGGTGAGGAGTGCTAACAAGTGATGAAGCGCAAGAGTAAACATCCGGGTATGGAGCAGAGGCGACTTCCAAGAAAGCGGTGAAGAAGGTGACCCGGAAGGAGAATGGAGTGACGACGATAGGTGGCGTGTCTTCGCCGAGTTCCAACCAACTGGTTCACTCTCCAGAGACTCGCCTGAGCCGGGCAGTCTCCGTTCACAAAACCCGTGCCGTCCACCAAAGGATGGTACAGTCACGGTCCGCCGAGTGCAAAGGCAGCTCAGCTGAAAGGTTGCGGTCCCTGGGACTTACAGGCCCACCGGCTCGCCGAGTTCGGCGAGACTTTTCTCCGCGCTTGGCGAGACTGCCCCTTCCGGGCCTACGTTATCTCTTGGCGCTACCTGTTGGTACCTTACAAGCTATGCCTCTCAGGTACCAACGGCAGACATACCCCGGCCCTATGCAGGGACTTACCGAAGAAGTGTGCACGTGTCTTGGACTAGGAAAATTCTGCTCTGTTTGTTTGGTTATATCTTTCGGGCGCCCTGAAGGGGCGCCTCTACTGTTCCTGAGTTCCTATACAAATATCTAATGAAATAGAGTGGTTTCGGATCTCGGCCGACCCTTCGCCGAGTTCAGCGACTCCTCGGATTCCGTCTGTCCGGATACTGAGTTTATCCGGATCCTTGAACTCGGCTGGTCCGGATACTGAGCTTATCCGGATCCTGCTGGTCCGGATACTGAGCCATCCGGATGGTACTCTGTACCTTCCCGCCGAGTTGTCACCGTCGACCTGTTATCCTAAGCCTCTTCGGTACCTTGTACCAGTGTGTGCCACAAAACTTGACGTTTCCTACACCACAACTGCCCCGGTCATGTCCCGAGCCGAGCTGGTGAGGGTCCTGACCATCACTCCGGTAGTCTCGTTCAGTCTCCAACATTTCCAACGGTCTCCACACTCAGCTTGATGCCGTCGTCTGGTGCGCCCTCCGCGCCGTCGGTAAGCTCTCCATCCTCGTGTGACCCTGTCTTGTTCACGTATGCTCACTTCGTTGCTTTCTTGGTCGTCAGTCTTCGGCCGCGGCTTCCGCCGGATCTTCCGCCACTCCTCGGGATGAGGGGCAGCCTGCAGGGTCGACCTCTCGGCCGTCCCGGGCTTCTGGGGTCAGCGGTGAACGGGATTCTCCCTTCATCGACCTGACAACTCCCCAGGAGTTCGACCGGGAGTCTGAGGGGTCCTCTCGCGCTTCTTCTCCCCGTTCGTCGAGTCCGCGTGGTGGCACCACTTCGGACACCGCTGGCTCGGGCCAGTCGGGCTCGACTGGACAGGTGACCCTGGCGTCTCTCGAGGACTTGATCCGCCAAGAAGCTCGCTGTCGCCAACAGGAGAACGGAGACTTGGCTCGGCTGCTGTCGTTTGCGTTTACGCATCCGGTTCCGCCAGCTGACCGCCTCCAGCGTCGAGCCTTGCTGGACGCGCAATCGGTTGCAGAGCTCGCTCACATCCTGCGTGGGCAGTACTCTCCGCTGGGTTCGGCTCAGGTCATAGCCGACCTCCGCCAGGAGCTCGGCGTCCTGCAGACTCTTCAGGGAGACCAAGCTCGTCGACTGGATTCCTTGGCCTCGGAGAACGCCGAGCTCCAAGACAAAGTGAAGGAAGCTGAGCTGGAACGCTCGCTGTGGGAGCGCGAAGCCAAGAAGGCCTCCCCTTTCCTTACTTCTCTTCGCAAAGCTTTGGCCAAATCTGAAGCGGCGCTCAAGTTGGCTCAGGAGAAGCAAGTCCAGAAAGTCAAGTCGGCTTTCAAGCACTCGGCTGACCACGCTCTCCAGATCAAGAGGCTGGAGGAAGAGGTAGTGACCCTCACGAAGGCCCTTGCGGACCGAGATCACGCCTACGCTGAGCTTCACGCGGTGTCCACCAAGCAACTTCAGGAATCGACTTCACTCTTGTTGGATGGTGGTTCTCAGCCTCTTCGCCACGCGAAATCGGTGATCGACAGCCAGCGTCAAGTCATTTTGCGCCAGAAGCGTGTGATCGCTCGGCAGGGATCGATCCCCATGCACGATCCACACATGGCTGCTGCCGCTGGAGCTGGGCTGGATGTTCCTGGTCTGAGTCCTGCCGATCTGCAACTAAATGCCCGACTCTGTCGAGCTTTGTCCGCGCGGTTCCCGGAGGTGATGGATATCCCCGCTGGGGAAACCCGTACGGTGGAGTTGGTTATTCATCCGCGTGAAGATGGGGCTGCCTCCACCCCGCCGGCTCCTTCGAACTCGGCTGGGTTGTCTGTCGGCTCGGATTCTCGTACCTCTGGAGTTTCTTCGGGTGTCGACACATCCACGCCGGCCAGCTCCCCTGCGGTTGTCCTCCCGGGGTTCCTGCTCAGCCCAGCTCGAGTGCCCCCGTCCCGCCGAGCAAGTCTATCGACCAGTTACGCCGGGCTCGGCTGGACACTCTGACTCCAGCGGAGAAGCTGCGTCGTTATTCCAATCCTAAGTCGTCAACTGCGGCTGGCTCACGCGTCAAGCCTCACGTTCCACCTCCTCAGCCATACGCCTGTCCGCTTCCTGGGGAGGAGGGGTACGCAGAGGCGGCTAGTCAGCTGGACGAAGCCGCCCGAGAGGTTGGATTTCCTCCAGCTTCCTCGTCGCAGCAGGAGTTGAATCTGGATAGTTCAACCTCCGCCGAGTTCCAGGACTTCGCCGATGTGGATGACTCCTCTCTGGACTTCGATGGGTCAAGTTTGCAGCAGATCTCGTTGGTACCTTACGCGGTGTCTCCGACTCCCTCTTCTGCGCCAGCGACGTCACCCGTTGGGATTCCTTCTCCTCAACCTCGCGTGCTCAATCTGTCTCGGGGGATGGCTCCTCTGTCGGTCTCGGCTGAGCTTTCTGGAGTAACTCCGGTCGACGTCGTGGTCGATCCGGTGGCTATTTCTGCCGAGTCCGAGACGGTGACCCTGAGTGCGGCTTTGGCGCTCCCCTCGACAGCTGAGTATCCTACCTCAGTGAGATGGGTTCCACCGGAGTCATCGGGTTCAGCTGACTCGGCTCGCCCATCGGGGTCTGTTGCCTTGGCGACTTCGGCTCCGACTCCTTCCAGCGGGTCGCCTTCTAGCTCGGCTGTCGCTCCATCGGTATCTGTTGCTCCGTCGACTTCTGCTCCGACTTCTTCCGGCGGGTCGCCTCCTAGCTCGGCTGTCGCTCGTCTGCTGGCCTGTTCTTCCCAGGCGAAGTCCGCGTCGTCTCGGACTCGAGCGCCCTCTTCCTCGTCGGCGTGTTCCACTGTTTTGACTTCGGCTCCAATGGTCTCCTCCACGTCAAGTCGGCCCACTGTTCCCCCGGCGCCGGCAGCTATGACCTCCCCGTCGGGTCGGCCGATACGCGCCAAGGCCGCCACTGCTCGGATGATCAGTGCCCATTGTTTGGAGGTGCTGGAGACGCCGGACTACGTCGTTCTCGGCTCGGATCGTTCGTCCGGTTCACCGGACCTACTCGACTCGGCTGGTGGTTCCCCGACTGCTGGGACCTCTGCAAATCCTCTCTCGGTGACTGGAGGTTCGTCGGTGGCTGGGTCGGAGTACGAGGATGACGCCGATGTGGTGGAGCGGATCCTCTAGATTTTCTAGGGATCCCGACTCGCACTCACTGCGCCCAGACACCGACTAACGGAGGGGGTACTCCGACGGCCGTGTAGTTGCTGAGTGGTTCACCTTGTGTACCCGTCGGCGGGCTGGTACAGCTCTCTCGTTGACACGAGATGCGCACTTGGTGAGCGGTGGACGTCCTTGTGGGGACTTGAGAGGTTGGTGGATCCGCGCGGGTATTCCTGCGCACGGGATCCGGATGGGGTCGGCCTTGATCTACCTGAGCAGGCCTTGTGGATCCGCAATAGAAATGCGTGATCCGGAGTTGTTCCTTTGCGGGGGTTCCTTGTTCCCTTACGGGGTGTTCCTTGTTCCTTTACGTTGCTTGCCGCTTCCAATAGCGGGATCTCTGAGGAGGTTGAGAGTCCGAAGGGCGCGCGCTGCCTGGCCAAGCTATCCAGGGGCTGCCACGTACTGCAGGAAGATAACCAAAATACACTTGATCTAAGTATGGGGCCAATAATAATCCCCTATACTAAAGCCAAGTGAGTCTTCCAGTGCAAATTCGGTTCTGATTTAAGTGTTACTAGACCTCTACCCCCGAGCGCTCTGAGCCTCTCATTCGACCTACATCTTAATATAACTATCGACTCAGATCCATCTGATCCGGATCCGTTATCCGGATCCGTCCAATACGGGGCACCTGCGGGATCCGTCCCGTATTTTGCCTTTATGGGACGGTCGTCTCGATATGTCCCGAATTAAAGCCTGCATGTCGCGTAGTCAGGATCCATCCATCTGGGAGCCGTGCGCCAACGGCCGATCGGCTTCTCTAATTCCCATACTGCAATACCACATCCGTCCCCGACACGTTGTGGCTACCGCACAACGGCAACGCATCGTGTCGCTTGACCCCATCCGCTGTCCAAGATCATGTCTGACTCCGACGTACAACCTGATGCCCCTCCGGACGCTGGGGACGACCTGCGCGCGGCCGTCTTCGCTGGGAGGGGCCAATCCACCCAGCCCCCTCGCCCCTGCAAGCACTGCGATCAAGCGCCGTCGGATCTGTCGGCCGCCGCCACTCCGCTGGAGGTGGATCTGCGCGCTCTGCAGACTGCGGCGTCCTCCGCGCACACGTTCATCGATGCCTACCGGGAGCTCCTGTCCAAGCACCAGCAAGCGATCCGAGCTCTGATCCACGCACGCCGCCACAATGAAGAACTCCATGCGCAAGCCCGTCCCCCGTGGGATATGGCGCGCGCCTTCGTGGACTTCGCGCAGCATCGCTTCGACGTCTCACAGGAGCGAGTGCGGCAAGTGGAGCGGCAGGAAGCAGACACGCGGGAAGCCAATGAGAAGCTTCGGGACGAGCTGAAGGAACTCGCGGCGCTCCGACTCCGCTACAGTATTCTCGAAGAGACTTCGGCGGACTCTTTTGCCCGGCTGCTCCAGTACACCGTCAGCGTGGAGCGATGCCCCTTTTCGGAACGTGGCCCTCCGCGCGTGGTCTGGAGCACCCTCTTCAGCCCTACGAAGGTCAGCCGGTCGCATTCGGCTTGGCGGAGCGTACCCCGGGCGTGCAATGTCACGCGGGACAAGCCTCGCCCCACGGCCAAGTCGCCACTCCCTCCACATCCGCTCACTCAGGATCTGCTAAACGCCTGTGACGAGAAGGATCGGCTCTACGAAGAGCTGAAGGAGCTCAAGCCTCGTCTCGACACAGCCGAATCTTCGCGGGATACGGTCCTCCAGGATCTATTCCAACTACAACGGGAACACGCGGACTTACGCAAGTCCCACACAGATCTGGAGCGGTATTATTCCCAGTGGAAGGCGCGGGCTGAAGATCTGGATCGCGAGAACCGGCAGCTGCGACGCGATTTGGAGCACGCGCGTCGCCCCAGAGACCGATCTGCGTTGGGCCAAGAGAATCACCAGCTGCGACGCGACCTGGATCGTGCGCGTCGACGGCTGGATGACTCTGCGCTGAGTCAAGAGAACCGTCGGCTTCGGCGGGACCTTGACCAGGCGCATCAGCAACTTGCCGGATCGGCCGCCGCGACTGATCTTCAGGCCGCACGGTTGGAGGTCCACGTACGCGGAGAGAAGATAGCTGAGCTGGGGCGTCTACTCGACAGGGCCAACGATCGCCGGGCGCAGCTACACCGCGTGCACGAACGCACCGTGGAAAAGCTAGATTCCGCCAACCGTACCGTCCAAGGGTTGCGGCGTGACCTCCACGCGCTTCGCGGTAGTCACCACGCGGACCAGCTACAAGCGGCTCAGCGTCAGATCCGACAGTTGACGCAGGAGTTGGACTCTCTTCGTGGCGGTAGTGGCCACGTTCGGCTGCAGGCTGCTGAGCGCCAAGTTGAGGATCTTACGCGCGAGCTGAATTCGGCTCGCCGCCAGCATGCGAAAGCAGAAGACTCCCTTCAAGGCGCCCAAGAAGCTTGTCGGGGCCTCAACGCTGAGCGGGATCGCCTGATCCAAGATCGGGACGACGCCGTGCAGAGTCTCAAACATGTAAACTCCCGGGCATCCCACCACGAGGCAGAGATCGCCCAAGTCGGGCGGATCCGTCAGGAGAGGGATGAGTCCCGGCAAGAACGTGACCAGCTCCGTCAAGAGCAAGCCAAGACCGCTGCTCGAATGACTGAGCTCGCTGCTCAGCTGGGTCAGTCGTCCCAGGATCGTGACGCGGCAGTATCTGAGCGTGACGAGGCGGTCCGCGAGAAGCAGAGATACCAGGAGTCTTACCGTGAGCTTCTAGCTCAAATTGCTGATATGCAACATGCGTATCAGCTGGTGCGTCAAGACTTCGACCGCGCTCAAGATCAGCAGGATTCCCTCCGGCAGGAGCGCCAAGACCTTCTTTCCAGTTACTCCTCGATGGCCGTAGAGCGGGATTGTGCTCTGGATCGATTGGCATCCATCGCTTCGACCGCCTTACGTGGCACGCCAGCCGAACGTGGTGAGCAGGTGGGCTCTCCCGTTCCAAGCGTCCACTCGTCTCGGAAGCGGTCGCGAAGCTCCTCTCCGTCTTCGGCGGGCCCACGCTCTAGCTCACCTAAACGAGTCCGTTCCAGTCCACCCCGTGCCGCTACTGGCTCTCCCGTTCCCGTTTTGGATCCTTCTCCGGAGGGTGATGTGCCTGCGTTGCCGTCATTCCTCGCTATGGACCTACCCGTCGAGCAAGTGGGATCCGATTACGAGTTCCCTGGATCCGATCCATCGTCCAGCGAGGATGAATCGGAGGAGGGGTCGACTCACTCAGGCGTCGAGGAGGACACTTCTCCCGCCTGCGCCAACCCCACACCTGCAGGTTCGGTTGCCACCTCTGCACCCACGGATCGGGCGAGTCCTGAGTGTCGTCCCCTTGCAAATACACCTGACTCGGGGACCTCTCCGACTCGTCTTCCCGCGGTCGACTCGGATCAGCCGGGGGCTGATTCATCCGCAGCAGCTTCCGCGGGTGGGGATCCTGAACCACCGTCTTCGGCAGCTGACGCCGGCGGATCGAGAGCGGAGCAGCGGACGACCTCCATGGCGCCTACGCCCAAGTCTCCCGACGTGTCTGAGGACTCAGATGCGATCTTTGATCCTTCCGATGGCGAGCCGTCCCAAGATGGCGCCTCAAGTTCACCTCCGGTGGACTCCGTCGATCCTGACGCTGTCTTCGAGGATTCAGACGACGAGCGACTCCAAGTGGCCCTCGCCAGATCCCGGTCTGACGCTCGGCCTCGTGCTGGCACGCGCCGCCGGAGCTCTTCCAGCGTCCCCGACGACGGTAGTGGATCCGCGGTTACCCCTATCGTGTTGGACCGAGGTGACGACCTTGATGAAGCCGCTGAGAGTGTGTCGACCGAGAGCTTCGGGGATCCTGCTTCGCCGAGAGCTGACCCAGCGGCACCGCCGACTTTCCAGCCATTCGCTCCTGTGGGCGACTTCATCCCTGGTCTTCACCAGGCTCGTGACATCCCTCGTTCCGCCATAGTGCCTTGGGACCCCGCGCAAATCCGTGTGCTCACCTTGGATACCGTTACTCCTCGGATCCTGACCAGTCAGAAGGTTCTTCCTCCAGGTTGGCTGTTTCCGAAGCGAACCGGTCGGGCCGGACAGCTAGATCCGTCGTTGTACCTCCCCGGACTGATCACGGAGCGTGAGGTCACCGATCTCTACCTCGACGAGCCGTGGGAAGATCTGGATCTGGACTCCACCAAGCCGCTGACTTTTGACCCCGACCTCAGTCCACCTCTGGCCGCAATCACGGACGAGTTTCTCGTTCTGGTGAAGGATAACAAGCAGGCTGTCTGGGAGTCCACCCACTCCTTCCCCATCCCTCGTGCCAAACAGCTTATCGAGTCTTGGGCTGCCTCCTTCTACTCGGGACGCAAGAACCGCAGCTCTCATGCGCGGGAGAAGTTCCGGGCGTGGGAAGGTCGAGTTCTCGAGCTGATCCGCCGGACAGGGTGTTGCGATCTGGATGTGTTGCTGGATCCTGTGTTCCTGCGGTTCCCTCAGCAGTCGGAAGAGACGACTTGGTTTCCTGGGCGAGAGTCCCTTGCCGCAGGTCGCCCTGCCCCCAAGAGCTTGAGGGCTGCGCTTCGTGACTGTGATCAAGCGTCGGCTTGGCGTACTCACTACCGTGTGACCCCAAGCTCTCATCCGGCGCTCAAGATCCGTCGCCTCCGCCTGAAGTTCACGCCCCCGGCTCCATCCACCCAGTAGTTGGCCACAGTTCATCCTAGTCGAAGTTTTGGTAATCATGGCCCACCCCTGCATGTCGTAGCGTCGTTAATGTTACTGATCCGCTCCCATTCCTTCGTCTCGTTCGTAGATCGTTTCTGGATCCTTGTTTCGTTAACTTCGCCAGTCCTCCATCTCATCTCGTCTTGATCTACACCTGTCTGTTTAACATGTACACATACACCTCCTCCTCCTCAGGCATGCCGCCTTCCGGCATCCTCTCTCTCGCTTCATCCGCCCCATCAACCAACTTGTTGGGGCAGGCATCCTCCTCCTTGCTTCACCGGTGGCCTCCCCACCGATCTTCTACCAATTCATCTATACCCGCGACCAGCTCGCGGGCAAGGATCCCTCTCCTACACTTCCTCATGCGACTGCATGACTTGGAAGCGACTCTGTTTCGCGCGATCCTGCAGGAACTCATGCAGAAGTGCTCCGCAGTTGAGATCTGCTTCATCCACCCAAGTGGGATCATCATAGCCTCGCCAGTGCACCTGGAACTCCCTGAGTGCACGTCCATAACGAGTGCGTCGACCGGTCCTTACGTCACTGATCTGCTCGACCTCGTACTCACCCTCTTCTAGGTCCTGATCCCAACTGTCCTCGGGCAACAGTGCCTCGTCGAAATCGAGGCGGGTGTCGTCTTCCGTCGTTAGTGTCGCCGTAGGTCGATCGGGGAACATCCTCACGGGCTTGAGCTTGGACACATGGACCACAGGGAAGAGGCGATAATCTGTGCCGGTCGTCTCCAACCGGGCTGCGAAATTGCTCACCATCTCCTTCACGCGAAACGGTCCGTGCCACATATGCGCTAGTTTTCGCGCATATCCCTCCTTGACCCGGTCTAGATACAGCCATACCCGAGACCCAGACGTAATAGCGTGCGGCTCCACTCCTTCGTTGTGTCGTTCGGCTCGTTCCGCGATCGCTGTCTTCAGCCTCTCGTTGACCTCCGCTCTCGCCTGTCGGTAATACTTCTGGATCCTGTAACGCCACCTGCGTGGATCCCGATCGCGTCGTCTGGTACTGCCGAGGGGTATCGTCGCTTCGAGAGTGGTCTTAGGGTCCCACCCGTGGACCAGAAAGAAAGGCGTATCGCCTCGGATCCGGTCGTGGGCGGTGTTCACCGCGAAAGTTAGACGCTCGGCGTATTCGTCCCAGTCCCGCTGCTCTTCGTCGGCCACATACATCTTGAGTGCCCTCGTCATAGTCTGCACCATACGTTCTGCGGTGCCGTTCGCTTGCGGTCTGTAGGCCATGGTAGCGCGCTGCCTCTGGCCCAGGATCCTGTTGAAAGCTTTGAAGAAGTCGGACATGAAACCTGGCTCTCGATCATGCCGGATCGCCTCGCTAGCGCCAAAACGCCGGAAGACACATTCTTCATAGGACTCGGCGATGGTCTGAGCGGTCCGTGAGGCGCTCGCCTTGGCGATGACATACCCGGTGAACAGGTCCACCCAGATCAGGAGCTCGGTATGCCCTTTGTAAGACTTGGGTAGCGAAGGGATGTGATCCATCGCCAAGATCTGAAAAGGATAGGTGGCCTGTACGTTGCCGGGTGACTCTCCGCGGAGGGTCGGTCTTCCTTTCCCCGTCTCGCAGTCCGTGCACTCCCCTATGAAGCGTTGCACACTTCGAAACAACCCTCGCCAGTAAAACTTGTCCTTGATTCGTTGGTAAGTGCGGCTGATCCCTTGATGGCCGCCCTCCAGGCTCACGTGATAGTGGTGGAGCAAGTCCTGGTGAAGAGTCTCTGGGATAACTAGGCGTAGCAGCCCGTCCCTCTCCTTGTCCGGCTTTCGCAAAGGGGGGCAGTAATATAGCAGATCTTGTTCGTCCATCTCGAAGTCATCCGCGAGGTTGCTGCACGTGCGGGCTTCTTCCTTCTCCAGATCCGCTACCTGTCCTCGCAGATAGTGCTTCAGATTCGCGATCCACTTCTCTTCGTCTTGTCCTTGCCGGATCCGATCCACCCGCAACTGGCGGACAGCATCTTCTTGCAGCACTTCCTGGTTGGGCACCTTCCGACGGGATCGGGTGGCCATGTCGGAGATCCTTAGCGTAGTTTCTTCCGTCGGGGCTGTCAATATTTCCGGCAGCCTGTTCAACGTCACCAAATCGTCCCAACCTTGTTCCTGTACTACCATTCCTGCCTCTCGCTGCAAGGCGGCACTCGCCAGGCTGTCTGCGCTCGCGTTCCACGCGCGCTTCACATGGAGTAAATCATGAGCAGGCCACGTCCCCAATTGACGTAAGGCTTTCTGTCTCAGCAGGGTCAGCGCGGGAGCTTTACACTCGATCTCCCCTTTCATCTGACGGATCACCAAGTTAGAATCACCACATATCACCAGACGCGTCCGATCCTGATTCTCTAACAGGTCGAAACAGAGTAACAGGCCACTGTACTCCGCTTCGTTAACAGTCATGTCTGCTTTCCATCCCGAGGCTGCTTTGATCACTGTCCACTCCGGTAGCCTCCAGAGGATCGCGCTGAACGCTCCTCCGCCTCGTTTGACCCGGGCCGATCCATCAAAACTAGCCACCAGGAGCACCTCCTCCGGTCCCACCGTGGGCACTGGGGTGTTCACAGATCGTCGCGGTTCTTTGCGAGGGGCGATGGCCGTGAGAGCCTGGTCCACCTCGGAACGTGGTGTGATCGCGGCAGCCAGGGTTCCTAGGATTTCGTCTTCTCCCCGAGTACACTTGGTGATCTCTAGAGTCCACGGGGATAGTAGAGCGGCCCACTGGCCTAACCGTCCCTGCAATCCTGCGGCCCGGAATAACCAGGCCAGCGTGGAGTGCCGAGCCAGCACTTGGATGGGTCGGCCTGCCAGCATCGAGTACCCAAGGTCCAGCATACGCAGGAGGGCTAACACCTCTTTCTCCACGATCCCGTAGTTTAATTCGTTCTGCTTCAACGTGCGGCTCGTGAACATCACTGGTAGGTACACATCATCGTGATCTTGCACCAGTGAGGCTGATACTGCCCATTCACTGGCGTAGACAATCACCACTGGTTGTTTTCCTGTGTCGAAGTGTCGGAGGATGGGAGTTACCGCAATCTTCTCCTTCAGCTTCGAAAACGCTGCCTCTGCTTCAACCCACTTAGGATCCGCAGTCGCTTGGTCGTTCCGTTGATTTTCCGTAGGCACAGCCGTCGGACCCATCTTTTCTCGTCCGGCTCGATCACGGATGGCGGCGAAGTCTACCTCCCGGAGCTCGTATAGCACTGAAGCGTAGACCGCCATATCTTCGATGAACCGCCCATAGTAGTTCAAGCTACCCAGGAACGATTGCATAGCACGCAGGGTTCTTGGGAACGGCAGATCTGTCAGGGCGCTCAGATCTTTCGGGTGGGCCTCCAACCCTTCGTTCGACACGCGGTGGCCCAAGTAGTCTACCTTCTTCAGCCCCCAGACACTCTTGGCCACGCTAATGGAGATGTTCCACTTATCACACGCTTCCAACAGCGCCTTCACGCGATCGCACAATAGGTCCCAGGATCCGGCGGTCACCAGGATGTCGTCAATATACGATCGTCGCCCCAACACCGAGGGCTCGCCCGCGTCCTCGGGCTGTCCTTCCTCGAAGAGATCCGTCAGTTCCTTCTGATCCGTCGCGGTCGGGATCCGCAGGAACCCGTACAGTGCATTGTCGATCAGCCTTTGGTAAATCTGAGGCGCATTCTTCAACCCGAAGGGCATACGATTCCATTCGAAGAGGCCGAACGGGGTGATGAATGCCGAGATCGCACGAGCTCGATCCGTCATGGACACCACCCAAAACCCACTAGCCATGTCCAGAGAGCAATACCACAATACCTTGTCCAGATCCTCCAACAAGTCATTAATCAGCGGCATCGGGTAGATCATCAGCTTGGTGAGACCGTTGACTAGGCGATAGTCGATACATAACCGTATGTCCACGCCGTTCTTCTTGATAATCACTACGATAGGCGACGCCCAGGGGGAAGTCGAATGTCGGACGATCTTCGCCGATAATAGCCCCTTGAGCAGGTCCGATACCTTCTCGCGGAACTGAGGTGCGATCTTTCGCACTCGTTGAGCGATCGGGGCCGCGTCTCCGACATCGATGTCGCACACTGCCCCCACGGCAGCTGGGGGTAGCGCATTGCCCTTTCCGATCAGAAGGTGTCGGTGTGCCCAGATGATATCCCGTAACTTACGAATCTCTTCTTCGGTGTTGTCCGTCAGGTCTCCCACTTGGAGATCCTCGATCCGCACCTCTATCGTAGCTGGTGACACTTCGGGCAGCACTGCCCACTCCCCATCGACCTCCTCCGCCTCTAGGATGCCTCCATCGTGATGGCACACTTCCGATCCGCCTCCGGACTCACCCCTAGGAGTCTCTGGCTCTGGGACTAGCTTCGGATCGTCAGAGGCTTGTTCGGGGGGATCTCGCGGCATCATATCAGGTGTCGGTGCAGTCACGTTGGCCCGGCTCTCCTCGGGAGGAGTCCGCGTCGTTGCGCTCTGTGTTGGGGACCGAATCATATCTTTTGTTTGCGATTTGACCTTACACCTCGCCTCCTGATCCCACATTTCATTGGATCGCGCCCCGTCTTCCTCTTGTCTACACGACACCACACCGGCTTCCGCCGTGGCGGCTGGGGCTTCTGGGTAACCTGTAGACGCAGATTCTCCTTCGGTCGGGCGGTCGGCGTGTCCACAGGTCTCTTCGTGATCCGGGTCTCCTTCCCCTTCCTCGTCCACTACCTCCTCGACGAGCGACATACTACCCCGGGCAGTACACATCGCTACTGCCCGTCCCCCATCACTGGTTACATCTCCACGCTCGGTGGTGACAGCCGGCTGGGGTCGGGCGAGGATCCGTCGCGGTGTGGTATATTCCGGCCGGTCGACTGCTGGCCCATCCTCCTCGGTAGGTGGTGCTGCCGCTGCCGTGGTTGCGGCATCAGTGGTGGCTTCCCACGCTAGCGTTTGCCACTCTGCATACCGGCGCGACCCCACCGATACAAAACCTGGCTGTCGAGGGACATGGTCTCCACTCAATTGTAGTCCGACCTGCACATCCCGCTGTAAGATCAGCTTCTGGTCGCCCAGGTTCGTGATGTGCAGATAGCGCAGCTTGCCAGGGCCCTTCATCAGGGTTGGTACCCAATCCCGTCCCCTCGTCAGCCAGAGCTTCTCGTGATCCGCTTCTCGTAGGCGCAACGGCAATTCCACGGATCCTGCGACTCCAACTGTGAGGTGTTTCCCTGCGCATACAGGGCGGGCTTTGTCACTGAAAATCTGTCGCCGCCCGTGAAGCATGACCCGGATCTCGTCAGGCAGGCACATGGACCCGTCCCCCAAATCCAGACGGATCCCTGCCGGCACCATGAAATCCATTCCAAGGATCGCTTGATAATCTGGAGGCAGGTCATCCCCTACCAAGACTTCGTACAAGTACACCAAAGATCCTGCCAGCGTGAGCTTGATCTTCGTTCGTCCGGTTGCGACGTACAGCTTCTCTCCGATCCCCAGACATTCTTGACTCTGACTTGTGTCAATATAGCATCCTACCTTACGAGCAAAGGTGGCATCGATGATCGATACCTCGGATCCTGAGTCAAGAAGCACTACGGTTCTCACGTTGTTGATTTTGCTGTTTGCCTTAGCCTGCTTGAAGTGCTTGCCTGGGACATGGTACTTCCAGTACCCACGCGACTCACCCGACTGCAGTTCCAGCGTCACTTCTGTCTCTGACCGCTGATAGTCATCAACAGGCCGTAAACTTCCAACTTTAGCCGTACGTTTCTCATGAACTTCACATGTATTACCGAATAGATCCGTTCGCAGCTTGCTAACCTGATCCTTCGGCTTCTTCTCCACAAATGCATAGATGAAAGAGCTAGAACGCTCGTCTCGTACCGGGTTCAACACCGGCGAGCGTCCTAGTTTAACATCTTCTCTGCCGCCTCGGGCAGGAGTCCCGGATGTTTGCTGGGGTCGAACCACTGACGGATCAGGTTGTAAAACTCTTCCATCTGGCACTTTCCATGATCATGAAGCTGACCACAGCCCCGGCACACGAAGAAACAGCGATCGGAGGGGTGTCCCCGCTTACCACACTTCTGGCAGGTAAGCCGCTTCCAGCACCCGAGGTCTGAGTGTCGGTGTGATCCGCAATGCGAGCAGCGTTGCTGGCCGTCCCTGCTGAAACGTGGTCGGTGTTCTTGTGGCTGGCTATCCCCTGGAGTATCGCTCGGGCGTCCAGGATCCTGTGTTCTTGGTGGGTCTATCGTCGCCGACGCCTGTGGTTGATCGCTTGCGGCTGCCACGTATGCACGAACGAGTTCTCCGTCAGATCCTGAATCTTCCGGGTCCGATCCGTACTCGGAACTGTTCTCCGCGACTTGGATCGCGCGTACAGCTCTCGTCTGACCGGCTGGTGGGGCTGGCGCGGACGGTTTGGGTCGGTACTTGCTGGGCATCGTCGACTTCTTCTGTCTGGATTTCGCGCGCTCGCGCGCCCGAAGGACGTCCTCCAGTTGGTCCGCATCTGCCAGTCTTAGCAGCGTGAGCTGGTCCGCCAGATCAGGGTCCCCCAGCGTCTCGATGAAGTGTTCCACATGTTCGAGGCGGGCTTTCGAGTCCCCGTCCTTGATCTTCAGGCGCGCACGCATACCAGCGACGTTGAGGCGATGGAGGTATTCCAGTGGTGTCTCCTCCGACCGTTTGCGTGCGTGGTAGTACTGCCACGCTACTGAGACACCCAGTCCGCAGTATTGCGTCTGGAAGCTCTGGAGTAGATCACCCCACTTCGTCCGTGTTGACCGACTGAGCTGCCTGTACCAGTTCCTAGCTGGGCCTGTGAGCAGATCTGCAAAGGTGAGGCATTTTTCTTCGTCCGTAGCTTGGTCTCTCGTGAATGCTGACTTTACTTTGCTAATCCATCCTCTAGCTCGTTCCTCATCACGGTCCTTGCCTGTAAATTCCTTCAGGTCCGAGATCGCCGAAATCTTGACGCGTTGGACTGCTGGAGAACCTGTTGATGCGACCGCTGCTGCGGTTGCCGCCGTTCGCCGAGTCGTCCCCATGTCAAGGTCGTCGGGGTCATATTCCCAGAGTTCGGGGTGGTCCTGTGATACCACCGATTCCATGTCGACATCTCGCTCTCCTATCTTCGAGTGGGTGGCTCTCTGCCGTGTGGTTTTCATCTCCGGTCGCTCGCTCAGGAAGCGCGACATCGCGGCCTGGAAGTACGACTCCAGGCTGTTGGCTGGATCCTGGGGCGGAGTTCTCGGAGAGGCTCTGCTCGACGTGACCTTCGCTGGCCGAGGCGGCGGACTCTTGACACTCAGATCGCCAGCAGCACGTGCCTGCAGCATTGCTGCTCCAGACGGTCCTAGAGACATCCGTCGCGATCCTGATGAGCTGTCGGAGCCAGCTTCCGACGTCGCCGAAGCATACTGGGAGGATCCCGTGTGGTATTCGGGCGACTGGGCCTGGGCACTCTTGGGCTCCGCGGGTTTAACTGCCGGCTGCTCATCGTCGAGAGGCTTCAACAGGCTGAAAGGCTTGGGTCGCCTCGCTGTTGGTAGCTCTCCTACCATAGGCTTCAGTAAGTTGAATAACGCTGCGGTGGCGATCCTGATCTCGTCGACTTCCAAGTGGAAGAGATCGTCGGCATCGAATGCTCCCGCTGTGAGTCCAGCTTCCTTCAGCAGCCGTAGCAGATCCATCGCCGCGTCCAGTTTGTTCTTTGTAGACAGCGGAGCCTGCACAGGTCCCGTGAGGGCTCCTAGCAGCTTCAGATGCATGGTCCTCATCACCGGGTCCTCACGCAGGAAGTTGCTCAGCTCTGCGTGTAGGTATGCCATCTCCAGCTTAGACTGTGACCAACTGAGTATGGTCTGATCTTCGCTTTCCGCATCTGGTGCTTTGAGTTTCTTCCTTGCGGCCTTCGTCTTCTTCGACGCAGCACCTGAGGACGCGAGGGTGTTGTTGTTGGGGGAAGATCTCCTCGTTTTCACGAGTGGATCTTCCTCCGGCGGGTCTTGACTCGCGTCAGGATCCGCGGGGGTCCCCGAAGGGACCTTGGGAGGAAAGCGAGGTTTCTCTTCCAGATCCGTTGCCAGATCTTCCTCTGTTCCGTCGGCAGAGCTCCTCCCGGGGCTCGGTCGATCCGTGGATCTCTTATTCAGCGACGCCGTCGGCGATCCAGTCTCCGTCGGCGTTTCGTCTCCCGATCCATTGCTCACTTGCGCATCATCTTGGGAATCACGGTGATATCCCGCGTCGCCAAGAGATCCGTGCACGCGCACCATTGTGGTGGAGCGGATCCTCTAGATTTTCTAGGGATCCCGACTCGCACTCACTGCGCCCAGACACCGACTAACGGAGGGGGTACTCCGACGGCCGTGTAGTTGCTGAGTGGTTCACCTTGTGTACCCGTCGGCGGGCTGGTACAGCTCTCTCGTTGACACGAGATGCGCACTTGGTGAGCGGTGGGCGTCCTTGTGGGGACTTGAGAGGTTGGTGGATCCGCGCGGGTATTCCTGCGCACGGGATCCGGATGGGGTCGGCCTTGATCTACCTGAGCAGGCCTTGTGGATCCGCAATAGAAATGCGTGATCCGGAGTTGTTCCTTTGCGGGGGTTCCTTGTTCCCTTACGGGGTGTTCCTTGTTCCTTTACGTTGCTTGCCGCTTCCAATAGCGGGATCTCTGAGGAGGTTGAGAGTCCGAAGGGCGCGCGCTGCCTGGCCAAGCTATCCAGGGGCTGCCACGTACTGCAGGAAGATAACCAAAATACACTTGATCTGAGTATGGGGCCAATAATAATCCCCTATACTAAAGCCAAGTGAGTCTTCCAGTGCAAATTCGGTTCTGATTTAAGTGTTAACTAGACCTCTACCCCCGAGCGCTCTGAGCCTCTCATTCGACCTACATCTTAATATAACTATCGACTCAGATCCATCTGATCCGGATCCGTTATCCGGATCCGTCCAATACGGGGCACCTGCGGGATCCGTCCCGTATTTTGCCTTTATGGGACGGTCGTCTCGATATGTCCCGAATTAAAGCCTGCATGTCGCGTAGTCAGGATCCATCCATCTGGGAGCCGTGCGCCAACGGCCGATCGGCTTCTCTAATTCCCATACTGCAATACCACACCGACGCCGATGTAGCTTCCAGTGGTTCGTCTCCCGCTGCGTCACGCCGGCCGTCGGAGAAAAAACGACTCCGCCGAGCTCAGCGCCCTTCGGAGGACGAAGTCGAGGATGAAGATTCCGATAGCGTTCCGCTGAGTTCTCTCCGCCCCGGTTCCTCCGTTCCCCGCGGGAAGATGCAGAGTTACTTGCAAGCTGGCCGCAATCCTCCTGGGCCCCCTGCGGGATCGGATGATGCTGGAGCTGACTCCGAGGATGATGCTGGTGCCATCCGTTCATCTCAGAAACGTAAGCGGAAGCGCAAGCTCAAGCCGAAGCACACGCATAAGCACAAGCACAAGCACAAGCATCGGCGCCGCTCTCCTTCTCCCGGTCCATCTGTGTCGACCCACCGTTCCAAGCCGCGCAAGAAGCGCAGGACTGACTTAGTTGGTTCGCCGGCGAGATCTGCTCCGACAAATGTGTCGTCGAGCTCGGCTCCAGCCTCCACCAGCTCAGCGGGTCCTGTTCGGATCCTTCTTATCGACTCGAAGGCCCACGACCGTCCTGAGCTGCCTGAAGTGTTGCGTGTTCCGCTCTCGATGCTTCAAAGACGCGCCTCCCAAGCAGCTTCGCGTGATTCTCGAATCACCGCCCAGTTAGCTCGGCTGCGTGAGCTCAGATTCGTTCATTATGGTTCTGCACGCTGCTGGGCAGTCATCTTGGCTCACCAGACTGGGCAGGTTTCGATGGACCATTCGTCTGGGAAGCCCCGTGTTCCGTCAACAAGATGCTGCTTCGACGGAATCAAGGCTTTTGGGGATGTGTATAACCCACACCATCCTGCCCAGCGTCTCCGTCGACTCTTACCGGACGTTCCGTTCTTCCTTTCGCCCAAGGTTCTGGAGGACGCACGAACTCGACTGGTCAACTCCGTCAAGCCAGTTGGGTTGTTGGAAAGGATCGCTGATGTCTTTGTCAAGATCCGTGGAGAGATACCTGACTCGACTGGAGCTGGTTCAAGCTCGACTCGCGATGACCACCCTACTCGTTTCTTCGTTGCGTTGTACGAGCGGGGTCACTGGTTGGTCGAGTCGAGTGTGATGATGGGGCTGCATCCGGCTTATCATGAGGGTCTCACTTATGACGAGGTCGCAGAGATGCATGCTCTCTGGGTCCAGTATCGTCTCGCCCGTAAGCGTCGGAGCGACGCCCTTCGGGCATTGATGTCCTTCCTGACGGATGACCTCTACTCGGCGGTGATGAAGAACTTGAACGGGCTTGCTGCTCCCGAGGCCGACGCGGAGTTGTTCTTCGAGCCATCGGTCCCCTTCTACCCGTTGGTCAATCTTTCTTGGATTCCGTCGGGTCGGGACTGGTGTGGCTCAGCTGAGTCGGTGGATCGGTTTGAGCAGTGGCGTACTTGGTGGCTCACCGACCCGGCGGAGCACCCCTTCAATACTTGCTTTCGTACCCGAAATCTGGAGTTCCAAGTTTTCGCCTCCAAGGGTGTGGATCCTCGCATTGTTGAGGACGCGGTGGAGGATGATGTTGACTTGGATGAGCCCGCTCCGCCTCAGATCTCCTCAGGTGCTCGGATTCCTGTCAACCGAGAAGGAATTCACATCTTCGAGGGGGTTGAGGAGGGAGAACTCGGCTGGTCGGCTGATGACCCGGATCCGGTGTCTGGCAATGATTCTCCGAATGTGCGGGGTCCTTCTCCGACCCCATCTCTCTTCGGCGGAGAGTCTCCTGTTTCGACTTCGCCTGCTGCGACCTCCGACTCGGCTGACCCTTCTCTCCCAGCGACGGGGTCGATGAGCGTGTTGGCTGATGTCGCTTCCGCGGCGACTCTTTCGGGTCTATCTGGTTCGCCGAGTGGTCCTCCTCCAGCTTCCGGATCTCCGAGCTTCTGATCTTCGACCATTCTCTTTTCATAGTTAATGCAGTAATACATGTTGACACAGTAATTGTCTTCGACTCGACTCAGCCTGTTGTCTTCACTGAGTCGGCGGGTTTCTTGATTTGACGCAGTATTTCTCTTCGACTCGACTCGGCCTGCTGTCTTCACCGAGTCGGCGGATTCATTTTCGTGGAGCATTAGTCTTCATCGGCCACCTGCACCATTTGCAGCCGGTTCGCGCGTTTCTTGTTGCGAAGATAATCAAAAAGCAGTCCTCCACAGGAGAGATTCGACAAGGGTTCCCAACTCGGCTCTTCATAGCCTACCCACTTGACCTTGAATTTCCGCTGGGTCTTTGCCGTGCTCGTCGAGAGGGGCAACTCATCATCCAAAATAGCTTCCACTTCGTAGCGATCCTCTCCTTCTTCTGGTTCCCAGCTGTCTTCGGGTAGTAATTCTTCGTCAAAATCAAATCGTTCGGCTTCGCTGAGTTCTGGTCTGAGCCTGGTCGTGGGTCGCTCTCCATTTTCTTTTACCGCCTTTAGCCGTGACACATGGACCACCGGGTAGCATCTATATCCGCTTTTATCTGGCAGTTCGAGCTCGTACGCGAATTCTTCGACTTTCTGCTTGATCCTGAAAGGTCCGTGCCACCTGTGAGCCAGTTTGGCTTTCACCCGTTCCATGAACAACCACACTTGGTCGCCTTCCTTGAACAGTGACTGGGTTGGCTCGACAGAATGTCTTTCCGGACCTGGCAACTCGGCGGATGTTGCTCCAGACGTTGGCAACTCGGCTGAGAGCCCATCGGAGGTCGGCAGCTCGGCTGAGTGCTGATCCTGTGTCGGGATGGCTCTCTTTTCGACTCGGCTGAGAGCTTCATTGTGCTCTTTCGCTCTCCTTGCTTTCTCCTTCAGTTGGAACTCGGCTGCTAGACGCAGGGCCACTTCTCTCTGCCGGTTGCTCTCTCTGCGCCATTCCTTGGCCCCTGTCGAGTCGCTCTGCCCGCGGTGCCCCTGTTTGACTGACTCAGTCATCGCCTTGAGCGTGGATCGGGCGTCCCAGCCGTGAACCAAGTAGAACGGTGTTTCTCGCCGAGTTGAGTCCCTTGAATTGTTGATAGTGTGGTGGAGCGGATCCTCTAGATTTTCTAGGGATCCCGACTCGCACTCACTGCGCCCAGACACCGACTAACGGAGGGGGTACTCCGACGGCCGTGTAGTTGCTGAGTGGTTCACCTTGTGTACCCGTCGGCGGGCTGGTACAGCTCTCTCGTTGACACGAGATGCGCACTTGGTGAGCGGTGGGCGTCCTTGTGGGGACTTGAGAGGTTGGTGGATCCGCGCGGGTATTCCTGCGCACGGGATCCGGATGGGGTCGGCCTTGATCTACCTGAGCAGGCCTTGTGGATCCGCAATAGAAATGCGTGATCCGGAGTTGTTCCTTTGCGGGGGTTCCTTGTTCCCTTACGGGGTGTTCCTTGTTCCTTTACGTTGCTTGCCGCTTCCAATAGCGGGATCTCTGAGGAGGTTGAGAGTCCGAAGGGCGCGCGCTGCCTGGCCAAGCTATCCAGGGGCTGCCACGTACTGCAGGAAGATAACCAAAATACACTTGATCTAAGTATGGGGCCAATAATAATCCCCTATACTAAAGCCAAGTGAGTCTTCCAGTGCAAATTCGGTTCTGATTTAAGTGTTAACTAGACCTCTACCCCCGAGCGCTCTGAGCCTCTCATTCGACCTACATCTTAATATAACTATCGACTCAGATCCATCTGATCCGGATCCGTTATCCGGATCCGTCCAATACGGGGCACCTGCGGGATCCGTCCCGTATTTTGCCTTTATGGGACGGTCGTCTCGATATGTCCCGAATTAAAGCCTGCATGTCGCGTAGTCAGGATCCATCCATCTGGGAGCCGTGCGCCAACGGCCGATCGGCTTCTCTAATTCCCATACTGCAATACCACATCCGTCCCCGACACGTTGTGGCTACCGCACAACGGCAACGCATCGTGTCGCTTGACCCCATCCGCTGTCCAAGATCATGTCTGACTCCGACGTACAACCTGATGCCCCTCCGGACGCTGGGGACGACCTGCGCGCGGCCGTCTTCGCTGGGAGGGGCCAATCCACCCAGCCCTCGCCCCTGCAAGCACTGCGATCAAGCGCCGTCGGATCTGTCGGCCGCCGCCACTCCGCTGGAGGTGGATCTGCGCGCTCTGCAGACTGCGGCGTCCTCCGCGCACACGTTCATCGATGCCTACCGGGAGCTCCTGTCCAAGCACCAGCAAGCGATCCGAGCTCTGATCCACGCACGCCGCCACAATGAAGAACTCCATGCGCAAGCCCGTCCCCCGTGGGATATGGCGCGCGCCTTCGTGGACTTCGCGCAGCATCGCTTCGACGTCTCACAGGAGCGAGTGCGGCAAGTGGAGCGGCAGGAAGCAGACACGCGGGAAGCCAATGAGAAGCTTCGGGACGAGCTGAAGGAACTCGCGGCGCTCCGACTCCGCTACAGTATTCTCGAAGAGACTTCGGCGGACTCTTTTGCCCGGCTGCTCCAGTACACCGTCAGCGTGGAGCGATGCCCCTTTTCGGAACGTGGCCCTCCGCGCGTGGTCTGGAGCACCCTCTTCAACCCTACGAAGGTCAGCCGGTCGCATTCGGCTTGGCGGAGCGTACCCCGGGCGTGCAAGGTCACGCGGGACAAGCCTCGCCCCACGGCCAAGTCGCCACTCCCTCCACATCCGCTCACTCAGGATCTGCTAAACGCCTGTGACGAGAAGGATCGGCTCTACGAAGAGCTGAAGGAGCTCAAGCCTCGTCTCGACACAGCCGAATCTTCGCGGGATACGGTCCTCCAGGATCTATTCCAACTACAACGGGAACACGCGGACTTACGCAAGTCCCACACAGATCTGGAGCGGTAATATTCCCAGTGGAACGCGGGCTGAAGATCTGGATCGCGAGAACCGGCAGCTGCGACGCGATTTGGAGCACGCGCGTCGCCCCAGAGACCGATCTGCGTTGGGCCAAGAGAATCACCAGCTGCGACGCGACCTGGATCGTGCGCGTCGACGGCTGGATGACTCTGCGCTGAGTCAAGAGAACCGTCGGCTTCGGCGGGACCTTGACCAGGCACATCAGCAACTTGCCGGATCGGCCGCCGCGACTGATCTTCAGGCCGCACGGTTGGAGGTCCACGTACGCGGAGAGAAGATAGCTGAGCTGGGGCGTCTACTCGGCAGGGCCAACGATCGCCGGGCGCAGCTACACCGCGTGCACGAACGCACCGTGGAAAAGCTAGATTCCGCCAACCGTACCGTCCAAGGGTTGCGGCGTGACCTCCACGCGCTTCGCGGTAGTCACCACGCGGACCAGCTACAAGCGGCTCAGCGTCAGATCCGACAGTTGACGCAGGAGTTGGACTCTCTTCGTGGCGGTAGTGGCCACGTTCGGCTGCAGGCTGCTGAGCGCCAAGTTGAGGATCTTACGCGCGAGCTGAATTCGGCTCGCCGCCAGCATGCGAAAGCAGAAGACTCCCTTCAAGGCGCCCAAGAAGCTTGTCGGGGCCTCAACGCTGAGCGGGATCGCCTGATCCAAGATCGGGACGACGCCGTGCAGAGTCTCAAACATGTAAACTCCCGGGCATCCCACCACGAGGCAGAGATCGCCCAAGTCGGGCGGATCCGTCAGGAGCGGGATGAGTCCCGGCAAGAACGTGACCAGCTCCGTCAAGAGCAAGCCAAGACCGCTGCTCGAATGACTGAGCTCGCTGCTCAGCTGGGTCAGTCGTCCCAGGATCGTGACGCGGCAGTATCTGAGCGTGACGAGGCGGTCCGCGAGAAGCAGAGATACCAGGAGTCTTACCGTGAGCTTCTAGCTCAAATTGCTGATATGCAACATGCGTATCAGCTGGTGCGTCAAGACTTCGACCGCGCTCAAGATCAGCAGGATTCCCTCCGGCAGGAGCGCCAAGACCTTCTTTCCAGTTACTCCTCGATGGCCGTAGAGCGGGATTGTGCTCTGGATCGATTGGCATCCATCGCTTCGACCGCCTTACGTGGCACGCCAGCCGAACGTGGTGAGCAGGTGGGCTCTCCCGTTCCAAGCGTCCACTCGTCTCGGAAGCGGTCGCGAAGCTCCTCTCCGTCTTCGGCGGGCCCATGCTCTAGCTCACCTAAACGAGTCCGTTCCAGTCCACCCCGTGCCGCTACTGGCTCTCCCGTTCCCGTTTTGGATCCTTCTCCGGAGGGTGATGTGCCTGCGTTGCCGTCATTCCTCGCTATGGACCTACCCGTCGAGCAAGTGGGATCCGATTACGAGTTCCCTGGATCCGATCCATCGTCCAGCGAGGATGAATCGGAGGAGGGGTCGACTCACTCAGGCGTCGAGGAGGACACTTCTCCCGCCTGCGCCAACCCCACACCTGCAGGTTCGGTTGCCACCTCTGCACCCACGGATCGGGCGAGTCCTGAGTGTCGTCCCCTTGCAAATACACCTGACTCGGGGACCTCTCCGACTCGTCTTCCCGCGGTCGACTCGGATCAGCCGGGGGCTGATTCATCCGCAGCAGCTTCCGCGGGTGGGGATCCTGAACCACCGTCTTCGGCAGCTGACGCCGGCGGATCGAGAGCGGAGCAGCGGACGACCTCCATGGCGCCTACGCCCAAGTCTCCCGACGTGTCTGAGGACTCAGATGCGATCTTTGATCCTTCCGATGGCGAGCCGTCCCAAGATGGCGCCTCAAGTTCACCTCCGGTGGACTCCGTCGATCCTGACGCTGTCTTCGAGGATTCAGACGACGAGCGACTCCAAGTGGCCCTCGCCAGATCCCGGTCTGACGCTCGGCCTCGTGCTGGCACGCGCCGCCGGAGCTCTTCCAGCGTCCCCGACGACGGTAGTGGATCCGCGGTTACCCCTATCGTGTTGGACCGAGGTGACGACCTTGATGAAGCCGCTGAGAGTGTGTCGACCGAGAGCTTCGGGGATCCTGCTTCGCCGAGAGCTGACCCAGCGGCACCGCCGACTTTCCAGCCATTCGCTCCTGTGGGCGACTTCATCCCTGGTCTTCACCAGGCTCGTGACATCCCTCGTTCCGCCATAGTGCCTTGGGACCCCGCGCAAATCCGTGTGCTCACCTTGGATACCGTTACTCCTCGGATCCTGACCAGTCAGAAGGTTCTTCCTCCAGGTTGGCTGTTTCCGAAGCGAACCGGTCGGGCCGGACAGCTAGATCCGTCGTTGTACCTCCCCGGACTGATCACGGAGCGTGAGGTCACCGATCTCTACCTCGACGAGCCGTGGGAAGATCTGGATCTGGACTCCACCAAGCCGCTGACTTTTGACCCCGACCTCAGTCCACCTCTGGCCGCAATCACGGACGAGTTTCTCGTTCTGGTGAAAGATAACAAGCAGGCTGTCTGGGAGTCCACCCACTCCTTCCCCATCCCTCGTGCCAAACAGCTTATCGAGTCCTGGGCTGCCTCCTTCTACTCGGGACGCAAGAACCGCAGCTCTCATGCGCGGGAGAAGTTCCGGGCGTGGGAAGGTCGAGTTCTCGAGCTGATCCGCCGGACAGGGTGTTGCGATCTGGATGTGTTGCTGGATCCTGTGTTCCTGCGGTTCCCTCAGCAGTCGGAAGAGACGACTTGGTTTCCTGGGCGAGAGTCCCTTGCCGCAGGTCGCCCTGCCCCCAAGAGCTTGAGGGCTGCGCTTCGTGACTGTGATCAAGCGTCGGCTTGGCGTACTCACTACCGTGTGACCCCAAGCTCTCATCCGGCGCTCAAGATCCGTCGCCTCCGCCTGAAGTTCACGCCCCCGGCTCCATCCACCCAGTAGTTGGCCACAGTTCATCCTAGTCGAAGTTTTGGTAATCATGGCCCACCCCTGCATGTCGTAGCGTCGTTAATGTTACTGATCCGCTCCCATTCCTTCGTCTCGTTCGTAGATCGTTTCTGGATCCTTGTTTCGTTAACTTCGCCAGTCCTCCATCTCATCTCGTCTTGATCTACACCTGTCTGTTTAACATGTACACACACACCTCCTCCTCCTCAGGCATGCCGCCTTCCGGCATCCTCTCTCTCGCTTCATCCGCCCCATCAACCAACTTGTTGGGGCAGGCATCCTCCTCCTTGCTTCACCGGTGGCCTCCCCACCGATCTTCTACCAATTCATCTATACCCGCGACCAGCTCGCGGGCAAGGATCCCTCTCCTACACTTCCTCATGCGACTGCATGACTTGGAAGCGACTCTGTTTCGCGCGATCCTGCAGGAACTCATGCAGAAGTGCTCCGCAGTTGAGATCTGCTTCATCCACCCAAGTGGGATCATCATAGCCTCGCCAGTGCACCTGGAACTCCCTGAGTGCACGTCCATAACGAGTGCGTCGACCGGTCCTTACGTCACTGATCTGCTCGACCTCGTACTCACCCTCTTCTAGGTCCTGATCCCAACTGTCCTCGGGCAACAGTGCCTCGTCGAAATCGAGGCGGGTGTCGTCTTCCGTCGTTAGTGTCGCCGTAGGTCGATCGGGGAACATCCTCACGGGCTTGAGCTTGGACACATGGACCACAGGGAAGAGGCGATAATCTGTGCCGGTCGTCTCCAACCGGGCTGCGAAATTGCTCACCATCTCCTTCACGCGAAACGGTCCGTGCCACATATGCGCTAGTTTTCGCGCATATCCCTCCTTGACCCGGTCTAGATACAGCCATACCCGAGACCCAGACGTAATAGCGTGCGGCTCAACTCCTTCGTTGTGTCGTTCGGCTCGTTCCGCGATCGCTGTCTTCAGCCTCTCGTTGACCTCCGCTCTCGCCTGTCGGTAATACTTCTGGATCCTGTAACGCCACCTGCGTGGATCCCGATCGCGTCGTCTGGTACTGCCGAGGGGTATCGTCGCTTCGAGAGTGGTCTTAGGGTCCCACCCGTGGACCAGAAAGAAAGGCTTATCGCCTCGGATCCGGTCGTGGGCGGTGTTCACCGCGAAAGTTAGACGCTCGGCGTATTCGTCCCAGTCCCGCTGCTCTTCGTCGGCCACATACATCTTGAGTGCCCTCGTCATAGTCTGCACCATACGTTCTGCGGTGCCGTTCGCTTGCGGTCTGTAGGCCATGGTAGCGCGCTGCCTCTGGCCCAGGATCCTGTTGAAAGCTTTGAAGAAGTCGGACATGAAACCTGGCTCTCGATCATGCCGGATCGCCTCGCTAGCGCCAAAACGCCGGAAGACACATTCTTCATAGGACTCGGCGATGGTCTGAGCGGTCCGTGAGGCGCTCGCCTTGGCGATGACATACCCGGTGAACAGGTCCACCCAGATCAGGAGCTCGGTATGCCCTTTGTAAGACTTGGGTAGCGAAGGGATGTGATCCATCGCCAAGATCTGAAAAGGATAGGTGGCCTGTACGTTGCCGGGTGACTCTCCGCGGAGGGTCGGTCTTCCTTTCCCCGTCTCGCAGTCCGTGCACTCCCCTATGAAGCGTTGCACACTTCGAAACAACCCTCGCCAGTAAAACTTGTCCTTGATTCGTTGGTAAGTGCGGCTGATCCCTTGATGGCCGCCCTCCAGGCTCACGTGATAGTGGTGGAGCAAGTCCTGGTGAAGAGTCTCTGGGATAACTAGGCGTAGCAGCCCGTCCCTCTCCTTGTCCGGCTTTCGCAAAGGGGGGCAGTAATATAGCAGATCTTGTTCGTCCATCTCGAAGTCATCCGCGAGGTTGCTGCACGTGCGGGCTTCTTCCTTCTCCAGATCCGCTACCTGTCCTCGCAGATAGTGCTTCAGATTCGCGATCCACTTCTCTTCGTCTTGTCCTTGCCGGATCCGATCCACCCGCAACTGGCGGACAGCATCTTCTTGCAGCACTTCCTGGTTGGGCACCTTCCGACGGGATCGGGTGGCCATGTCGGAGATCCTTAGCGTAGTTTCTTCCGTCGGGGCTGTCAATATTTCCGGCAGCCTGTTCAACGTCACCAAATCGTCCCAACCTTGTTCCTGTACTACCATTCCTGCCTCTCGCTGCAAGGCGGCACTCGCCAGGCTGTCTGCGCTCGCGTTCCACGCGCGCTTCACATGTAGTAAATCATGAGCAGGCCACGTCCCCAATTGACGTAAGGCTTTCTGTCTCAGCAGGGTCAGCGCGGGAGCTTTACACTCGATCTCCCCTTTCATCTGACGGATCACCAAGTTAGAATCACCACATATCACCAGACGCGTCCGATCCTGATTCTCTAACAGGTCGAAACAGAGTAACAGGCCACTGTACTCCGCTTCGTTAACAGTCATGTCTGCTTTCCATCCCGAGGCTGCTTTGATCACTGTCCACTCCGGTAGCCTCCAGAGGATCGCGCTGAACGCTCCTCCGCCTCGTTTGACCCGGGCCGATCCATCAAAACTAGCCACCAGGAGCACCTCCTCCGGTCCCACCGTGGGCACTGGGGTGTTCACAGATCGTCGCGGTTCTTTGCGAGGGGCGATGGCCGTGAGAGCCTGGTCCACCTCGGAACGTGGTGTGATCGCGGCAGCCAGGGTTCCTAGGATTTCGTCTTCTCCCCGAGTACACTTGGTGATCTCTAGAGTCCACGGGGATAGTAGAGCGGCCCACTGGCCTAACCGTCCCTGCAATCCTGCGGCCCGGAATAACCAGGCCAGCGTGGAGTGCCGAGCCAGCACTTGGATGGGTCGGCCTGCCAGCATCGAGTACCCAAGGTCCAGCATACGCAGGAGGGCTAACACCTCTTTCTCCACGATCCCGTAGTTTAATTCGTTCTGCTTCAACGTGCGGCTCGTGAACATCACTGGTAGGTACACACCATCGTGATCTTGCACCAGTGAGGCTGATACTGCCCATTCACTGGCGTAGACAATCACCACTGGTTGTTTTCCTGTGTCGAAGTGTCGGAGGATGGGAGTTACCGCGATCTTCTCCTTCAGCTTCGAAAACGCTGCCTCTGCTTCAACCCACTTAGGATCCGCAGTCGCTTGGTCGTTCCGTTGATTTTCCGTAGGCACAGCCGTCGGACCCATCTTTTCTCGTCCGGCTCGATCACGGATGGCGGCGAAGTCTACCTCCCGGAGCTCGTATAGCACTGAAGCGTAGACCGCCATATCTTCGATGAACCGCCCATAGTAGTTCAAGCTACCCAGGAACGATTGCATAGCACGCAGGGTTCTTGGGAACGGCAGATCTGTCAGGGCGCTCAGATCTTTCGGGTGGGCCTCCAACCCTTCGTTCGACACGCGGTGGCCCAAGTAGTCTACCTTCTTCAGCCCCCAGACACTCTTGGCCACGCTAATGGAGATGTTCCACTTATCACACGCTTCCAACAGCGCCTTCACGCGATCGCACAATAGGTCCCAGGATCCGGCGGTCACCAGGATGTCGTCAATATACGATCGTCGCCCCAACACCGAGGGCTCGCCCGCGTCCTCGGGCTGTCCTTCCTCGAAGAGATCCGTCAGTTCCTTCTGATCCGTCGCGGTCGGGATCCGCAGGAACCCGTACAGTGCATTGTCGATCAGCCTTTGGTAAATCTGAGGCGCATTCTTCAACCCGAAGGGCATACGATTCCATTCGAAGAGGCCGAACGGGGTGATGAATGCCGAGATCGCACGAGCTCGATCCGTCATGGACACCACCCAAAACCCACTAGCCATGTCCAGAGAGCAATACCACAATACCTTGTCCAGATCCTCCAACAAGTCATTAATCAGCGGCATCGGGTAGATCATCAGCTTGGTGAGACCGTTGACTAGGCGATAGTCGATACATAACCGTATGTCCACGCCGTTCTTCTTGATAATCACTACGATAGGCGACGCCCAGGGGGAAGTCGAATGTCGGACGATCTTCGCCGATAATAGCCCCTTGAGCAGGTCCGATACCTTCTCGCGGAACTGAGGTGCGATCTTTCGCACTCGTTGAGCGATCGGGGCCGCGTCTCCGACATCGATGTCGCACACTGCCCCCACGGCAGCTGGGGGTAGCGCATTGCCCTTTCCGATCAGAAGGTGTCGGTGTGCCCAGATGATATCCCGTAACTTACGAATCTCTTCTTCGGTGTTGTCCGTCAGGTCTCCCACTTGGAGATCCTCGATCCGCACCTCTATCGTAGCTGGTGACACTTCGGGCAGCACTGCCCACTCCCCATCGACCTCCTCCGCCTCTAGGATGCCTCCATCGTGATGGCACACTTCCGATCCGCCTCCGGACTCACCCCTAGGAGTCTCTGGCTCTGGGACTAGCTTCGGATCGTCAGAGGCTTGTTCGGGGGGATCTCGCGGCATCATATCAGGTGTCGGTGCAGTCACGTTGGCCCGGCTCTCCTCGGGAGGAGTCCGCGTCGTTGCGCTCTGTGTTGGGGACCGAATCATATCTTTTGTTTGCGATTTGACCTTACACCTCGCCTCCTGATCCCACATTTCATTGGATCGCGCCCCGTCTTCCTCTTGTCTACACGACACCACACCGGCTTCCGCCGTGGCGGCTGGGGCTTCTGGGTAACCTGTAGACGCAGATTCTCCTTCGGTCGGGCGGTCGGCGTGTCCACAGGTCTCTTCGTGATCCGGGTCTCCTTCCCCTTCCTCGTCCACTACCTCCTCGACGAGCGACATACTACCCCGGGCAGTACACATCGCTACTGCCCGTCCCCCATCACTGGTTACATCTCCACGCTCGGTGGTGACAGCCGGCTGGGGTCGGGCGAGGATCCGTCGCGGTGTGGTATATTCCGGCCGGTCGACTGCTGGCCCATCCTCCTCGGTAGGTGGTGCTGCCGCTGCCGTGGTTGCGGCATCAGTGGTGGCTTCCCACGCTAGCGTTTGCCACTCTGCATACCGGCGCGACCCCACCGATACAAAACCTGGCTGTCGAGGGACATGGTCTCCACTCAATTGTAGTCCGACCTGCACATCCCGCTGTAAGATCAGCTTCTGGTCGCCCAGGTTCGTGATGTGCAGATAGCGCAGCTTGCCAGGGCCCTTCATCAGGGTTGGTACCCAATCCCGTCCCCTCGTCAGCCAGAGCTTCTCGTGATCCGCTTCTCGTAGGCGCAACGGCAATTCCACGGATCCTGCGACTCCAACTGTGAGGTGTTTCCCTGCGCATACAGGGCGGGCTTTGTCACTGAAAATCTGTCGCCGCCCGTGAAGCATGACCCGGATCTCGTCAGGCAGGCACATGGACCCGTCCCCCAAATCCAGACGGATCCCTGCCGGCACCATGAAATCCATTCCAAGGATCGCTTGATAATCTGGAGGCAGGTCATCCCCTACCCAGACTTCGTACAAGTACACCAAAGATCCTGCCAGCGTGAGCTTGATCTTCGTTCGTCCGGTTGCGACGTACAGCTTCTCTCCGATCCCCAGACATTCTTGACTCTGACTTGTGTCAATATAGCATCCTACCTTACGAGCAAAGGTGGCATCGATGATCGATACCTCGGATCCTGAGTCAAGAAGCACTACGGTTCTCACGTTGTTGATTTTGCTGTTTGCCTTAGCCTGCTTGAAGTGCTTGCCTGGGACATGGTACTTCCAGTACCCACGCGACTCACCCGACTGCAGTTCCAGCGTCACTTCTGTCTCTGACCGCTGATAGTCATCAACAGGCCGTAAACTTCCAACTTTAGCCGTACGTTTCTCATGAACTTCACATGTATTACCGAATAGATCCGTTCGCAGCTTGCTAACCTGATCCTTCGGCTTCTTCTCCACAAATGCATAGATGAAAGAGCTAGAACGCTCGTCTCGTACCGGGTTCAACACCGGCGAGCGTCCTAGTTTAACATCTTCTCTGCCGCCTCGGGCAGGAGTCCCGGATGTTTGCTGGGGTCGAACCACTGACGGATCAGGTTGTAAAACTCTTCCATCTGGCACTTTCCATGATCATGAAGCTGACCACAGCCCCGGCACACGAAGAAACAGCGATCGGAGGGGTGTCCCCGCTTACCACACTTCTGGCAGGTAAGCCGCTTCAAGCACCCGAGGTCTGAGTGTCGGTGTGATCCGCAATGCGAGCAGCGTTGCTGGCCGTCCCTGCTGAAACGTGGTCGGTGTTCTTGTGGCTGGCTATCCCCTGGAGTATCGCTCGGGCGTCCAGGATCCTGTGTTCTTGGTGGGTCTATCGTCGCCGACGCCTGTGGTTGATCGCTTGCGGCTGCCACGTATGCACGAACGAGTTCTCCGTCAGATCCTGAATCTTCCGGGTCCGATCCGTACTCGGAACTGTTCTCCGCGACTTGGATCGCGCGTACAGCTCTCGTCTGACCGGCTGGTGGGGCTGGCGCGGACGGTTTGGGTCGGTACTTGCTGGGCATCGTCGACTTCTTCTGTCTGGATTTCGCGCGCTCGCGCGCCCGAAGGACGTCCTCCAGTTGGTCCGCATCTGCCAGTCTTAGCAGCGTGAGCTGGTCCGCCAGATCAGGGTCCCCCAGCGTCTCGATGAAGTGTTCCACATGTTCGAGGCGGGCTTTCGAGTCCCCGTCCTTGATCTTCAGGCGCGCACGCATACCAGCGACGTTGAGGCGATGGAGGTATTCCAGTGGTGTCTCCTCCGACCGTTTGCGTGCGTGGTAGTACTGCCACGCTACTGAGACACCCAGTCCGCAGTATTGCGTCTGGAAGCTCTGGAGTAGATCACCCCACTTCGTCCGTGTTGACCGACTGAGCTGCCTGTACCAGTTCCTAGCTGGGCCTGTGAGCAGATCTGCAAAGGTGAGGCATTTTTCTTCGTCCGTAGCTTGGTCTCTCGTGAATGCTGACTTTACTTTGCTAATCCATCCTCTAGCTCGTTCCTCATCACGGTCCTTGCCTGTAAATTCCTTCAGGTCCGAGATCGCCGAAATCTTGACGCGTTGGACTGCTGGAGAACCTGTTGATGCGACCGCTGCTGCGGTTGCCGCCGTTCGCCGAGTCGTCCCCATGTCAAGGTCGTCGGGGTCATATTCCCAGAGTTCGGGGTGGTCCTGTGATACCACCGATTCCATGTCGACATCTCGCTCTCCTATCTTCGAGTGGGTGGCTCTCTGCCGTGTGGTTTTCATCTCCGGTCGCTCGCTCAGGAAGCGCGACATCGCGGCCTGGAAGTACGACTCCAGGCTGTTGGCTGGATCCTGGGGCGGAGTTCTCGGAGAGGCTCTGCTCGACGTGACCTTCGCTGGCCGAGGCGGCGGACTCTTGACACTCAGATCGCCAGCAGCACGTGCCTGCAGCATTGCTGCTCCAGACGGTCCTAGAGACATCCGTCGCGATCCTGATGAGCTGTCGGAGCCAGCTTCCGACGTCGCCGAAGCATACTGGGAGGATCCCGTGTGGTATTCGGGCGACTGGGCCTGGGCACTCTTGGGCTCCGCGGGTTTAACTGCCGGCTGCTCATCGTCGAGAGGCTTCAACAGGCTGAAAGGCTTGGGTCGCCTCGCTGTTGGTAGCTCTCCTACCATAGGCTTCAGTAAGTTGAATAACGCTGCGGTGGCGATCCTGATCTCGTCGGCTTCCAAGTGGAAGAGATCGTCGGCATCGAATGCTCCCGCTGTGAGTCCAGCTTCCTTCAGCAGCCGTAGCAGATCCATCGCCGCGTCCAGTTTGTTCTTTGTAGACAGCGGAGCCTGCACAGGTCCCGTGAGGGCTCCTAGCAGCTTCAGATGCATGGTCCTCATCACCGGGTCCTCACGCAGGAAGTTGCTCAGCTCTGCGTGTAGGTATGCCATCTCCAGCTTAGACTGTGACCAACTGAGTATGGTCTGATCTTCGCTTTCCGCATCTGGTGCTTTGAGTTTCTTCCTTGCGGCCTTCGTCTTCTTCGACGCAGCACCTGAGGACGCGAGGGTGGTGTTGTTGGGGGAAGATCTCCTCGTTTTCACGAGTGGATCTTCCTCCGGCGGGTCTTGACTCGCGTCAGGATCCGCGGGGGTCCCCGAAGGGACCTTGGGAGGAAAGCGAGGTTTCTCTTCCAGATCCGTTGCCAGATCTTCCTCTGTTCCGTCGGCAGAGCTCCTCCCGGGGCTCGGTCGATCCGTGGATCTCTTATTCAGCGACGCCGTCGGCGATCCAGTCTCCGTCGGCGTTTCGTCTCCCGATCCATTGCTCACTTGCACATCATCTTGGGAATCACGGTGATATCCCGCGTCGCCAAGAGATCCGGGCACGCGCACCATTGTGGTGGAGCGGATCCTCTAGATTTTCTAGGGATCCCGACTCGCACTCACTGCGCCCAGACACCGACTAACGGAGGGGGTACTCCGACGGCCGTGTAGTTGCTGAGTGGTTCACCTTGTGTACCCGTCGGCGGGCTGGTACAGCTCTCTCGTTGACACGAGATGCGCACTTGGTGAGCGGTGGGCGTCCTTGTGGGGACTTGAGAGGTTGGTGGATCCGCGCGGGTATTCCTGCGCACGGGATCCGGATGGGGTCGGCCTTGATCTACCTGAGCAGGCCTTGTGGATCCGCAATAGAAATGCGTGATCCGGAGTTGTTCCTTTGCGGGGGTTCCTTGTTCCCTTACGGGGTGTTCCTTGTTCCTTTACGTTGCTTGCCGCTTCCAATAGCGGGATCTCTGAGGGGGTTGAGAGTCCGAAGGGCGCGCGCTGCCTGGCCAAGCTATCCAGGGGCTGCCACGTACTGCAGGAAGATAACCAAAATACACTTGATCTAAGTATGGGGCCAATAATAATCCCCTATACTAAAGCCAAGTGAGTCTTCCAGTGCAAATTCGGTTCTGATTTAAGTGTTAACTAGACCTCTACCCCCGAGCGCTCTGAGCCTCTCATTCGACCTACATCTTAATATAACTATCGACTCAGATCCATCTGATCCGGATCCGTTATCCGGATCCGTCCAATACGGGGCACCTGCGGGATCCGTCCCGTATTTTGCCTTTATGGGACGGTCGTCTCGATATGTCCCGAATTAAAGCCTGCATGTCGCGTAGTCAGGATCCATCCATCTGGGAGCCGTGCGCCAACGGCCGATCGGCTTCTCTAATTCCCATACTGCAATACCACAATAGCGTGCACCAGCTTCTCGGCTATGTCATTCCAGTCGGCCTGCAACGGGTCTTCCACGTACGCCCGCACCGTCTGGATCATCGTCTTCACTGATCGTTCCTGTTGGCCGTTAGCTTGCGGCCGCTAGCTGAGCGTTGCTCTCGATCTCGACTGCATCATCTCTGAGAACTTCTGGAACACCTCACTCATGAAGCGAGGATCGCGGTCATGCCGAATCAGTGAAGGTGCCCCGAACCGGCGGATCACGCACTCTTCGAATACCTTGGCGACCTCGAGTGCCCCTGTCTCACTCATTGCCTTTGCGATCACAAAACCCGTGAAGTGATCTTGAAACAACAGCAACGCCGTGTTTCCACGCGTCGTCTTAGGTAGCGGGATCACAAAGTCGAGCGACACGATGTGGAACGGCCGTTCTGACACCAAGTTCCCTGGAGAGTATCCTTGAAGGTGCGGCTTACTCTTGCTCGTGCTGCAATCTTCACATGACTCCACATGTTTGATGGTGTCTGCATAGAGGCCAATCCAGTAGTAGTCGGCTCGAACTCGGTGGTATGTTCTGACCATGCCTTGGTGTCCTCCCTCGAGGGAGTTATGACAGTTCTGCAGGATCTCATCGATCAGCGTCGTTGGTACCACTAGCCGGAGCTTCAATTCGTCCTCAGTCGGCTCACCTCTTCCTCTGCGCCGACCGGCATAGTATAGTAGCCCGTCTTCACTGAGAACAAAGTGATCGGCTACTTTGCCGGCATTGTACGCTCTTCGCCGAGTCAGCTGGTCGATCTGGCCCTTCAGGTACATTTTCAGGTCCGCCCATCTGCACTCTTCGTCCTGGGCCTTTGAAATGCGGTTCCGCCTCTCGGCTTGGACCGCTACAGGGTCGACGTCCTGTGCACTCGGCGGCTGTCCTGGCTCGGCTGCAGATTCCGCCGGGTCCACTACTCTGTGCGTTTCCGGCGCTTGGTATGATACTTCGTACTCGTTCGTTTGGTCCTTCTGTGGCTCTCTGGTCGATTCTTCTCCCCCCTGGGTTACTTGTGACTCTTCCGCCGAGTTGTCTTCAACCGGGTTACGTTCGGTTGGGTCTTGCATTTCGTTATCTTCAAAGCGAACTCGGCGTGCTTGATTCCTTGTTACCGCCGTCATGTTCGCCGTTGTTTCACCAGTTTTCTCCGAGTCTCGGTCCGCATACAACACTTCTTGGATCCTGTTGAGTACTTGCAACTCGGCTTTTCGCCCGGCGTTCAGAATTACCCGCCCGGCTTTGGCCTCCAGGGCCTCCGTGGCGAGGGCATCTGCTGAGGCATTGTAAGTTCGTAGAACGTGCAGATACCGCGTTGAGCTGAGTTGCTTCGTGAGTGCTTTGTGGCGGGCTAGTTCCACCTGTAACGTATCCTTCTTGCAGGCGATCACCCCCATGGATTGCTGGATTGCAAGCCGCGAGTCTTCGACTATAATTAAGTCGGTGATGCCCCGGTCCAATGCCGCTGCGACACCACGATTCATCCCGGTGTACTCGGCTATGTTGACCGTAGTGGACGAGAGGTGCGCACTCGCAGCGATCTCAATGTCCCAAGTTGGTAACCGCCACAGAATCCACGAACAGCTGCCATAACCTCCATTCTTCTCCGTTTTGGCTGAGCCGTCAAAGGATAAGACATGGCCCACGAAGATACTAGGCACTCGTGCGTAGAGCAGTTCCAGGTCCATGCGGACGCTAGCCGAGCCCTTCGCAGGTGGGGCGATATGGGCCAACGACTCATCCAGCCCGATTGATGGCGTGATAGATGCTTGGAGGAGCTGGGCGAAGTCGGCGTCCCGCTCCCGGACCCGCTTGATGACCAAGTGATGCGGCGACAGCAACACAGCGAAACTCACTTCCCGGCCGTATAGGGATTTCGAGTTGAACACCCATTCTAGAGTCGAAAATCGGGTGTAGACGTGAATAGTCTTGCCGACCAGTAGCGTGTAACACACCTTGAGCAATTGCAACAGCGCCAGTACTTCCTTCTCAGCGGGGAGGTAGTTCAACTCGTTATCTTTCAGTACCCGATCGCAGAATCGAACTGGGTGAAGTTTGTCCTCATGGAGCTGCATCAGTGTGCTACTTAAAGCCCACTCGTTGGCGAAAAGCATGACGTGGACGTCTTTCGCCGAGTCAAAATGGCGAAGAATTGGAGCCTCTATCACCTTCCGTTTTAACTCGGCGAATGAAGCTCGGGCTGCTGATAAATCTGTGCTTGGCCCGAAATCGTCTTCTTTGAGTTGGTATAATACCGCACCATACACTGCCAGGTTCTGAATGAACCGGCTGTAGTAGTTGAGTGCGCCCAAGAAAGCTTGCATTCCCTTCTTATTCTTTGGAAACGGGATCTCGGCGATCGCAGCTAGCTTCTTCGGGTCAGCAGCAATACCCTTCGGTGTGACCACGTGCGATAGGAAGTCCACCTTCGGCTGCACAAAGATGCTTTTCGTAAAGCTCACGCTGATCCTACACTCGGCGAACCGGGTGAGGAGTCGATCCAAGGTCCCCAAACAGTCGTCAAAGTCCACTCCACCGAAACAAATATCATCCACGAAAGAGCGTCGTCCGAACACCGGCACATGACTCGACTCGTCGGGTTCTCCTGACAAGAACATGTCTCCGTCTGGTCCGTTAACCAGGGCCTGTACTGGGTCGGAGGTGGTCAGCGCCGAGTAGTCAGCTTCGAATTTCGTCAAAACACCCGGTCGTTCAGTCATAGCCGAGTTCCGAGATCGCTGAGCGGTCATAGCTAATTCGGCTGAGCGCATTCGCTCGGCGAAAGCTGTCCAACCACCCTTGGGTTGCACGAATCCCCATAATGCGTTATCAATCAGTCGTTGGTAGATCATGGGTGCATTCTTCAGGCCGAACGGCATGCGTAACCACTCAAAGTGGCCTAAAGCGCACACAAAGGCTGAGATCCGCCGAGCTCGGCTGGTCATCATCACGGCCCAGAATCCACTCGCCGCGTCGAGAGAACAGAACCACAGGTAACTCTCCAACTCAGTGAGGAGATCATCTACCAAGGGCATAGCATATTCCAACGCCACCGTAATCGCGTTGACCATCTTGTAATCGATGCATAATCGGATGTCGATGCCATTTTTCTTGAGCACAATCACAATAGGCGATGCCCAGGGGCTGTTTGAGAACGCCACCAACCTCGCCTTCAACAGTCCCTTCAGCAACTCGTACAACTTCTCGAGGTGCTTAAGAGGGACCCGGCGAGCACGCTGTTTGATTGGCGCGTGATCTTGGACATCAATGTCACACACCACTCCATATGCAGGAGGTGGTAGGGCGTTTCCGCTGGATATCATGATCTTGGCGTGACGTCGGAGCACCTTCACCAGCTTTTTGTATTGCTCAGTCGAGTGAGTCGATGACCGGACGTTGTCTCCTTCATAGTCCAGTACGGTTGACTCGGCGGTCGTCAGATCCGGGAGGAAGGCCAGTTCATGGGCGAAGTCGTCCAATTGGATACACGTGGGTGTATGTTCCCAGCTGCTCCCTCGCCGAGTTGCTTTGTCTTCGTCACCAGGCTCAGTTGACGGCGTGTCACCCCTGTCGTCTACCGCGGTAATCCGGTACCCTTCGTCTCGTACCAGGTCGGTGAAGGCTGCTAGGAACCGCAACCTCAGGTGCTCGGCCGGGTCATCGTCCAGCAAATCGTCGTCGACGCTCGGTAGTCCCCACTCGGCTCGTGAGGCTTCGGCGTTAGCGGACGCCGCGCCCCTCACTTCAGCTTCCTTACATAGGGCTCGTGCTTCCGACAGCAGCTCCTCCACTTCCGTTATACGTTGTTTGGCCTCCTGGAGGAAGAGGTCTGGGGTGCTCTGATCTGTCCCGTCTTTAATCTCCGGCTGATCCGTATCCACAGATTCGGCTATGCCGGGATCCCATCTGTCACCCCTGTCTGGGGTGGTGATCGGGCAGCCATTGCCGAGAGACGGTGCCCCAGGGTCAGTTGTTAAACGTACCCAGTCATTTGCCGGGGCCTCGGACTCACTCGGTTCACTTCCGTCGGACTCAGCTGCGAGGTCTGATTCGTCTCCAGATTCGTCTCGGGAGGCTGCCAAACTCGGCTGGTTGTGCTGGAGTTGCTCTGCCTCTGCTTGGAGGCGCTCGAGCCGTTCCCACTGTTCTGCACATGATAGTCCCCGCGGGTGAGCCCCACCTGCAGCCTCTGGCCGGGATCGGATGCCCGCCGGTGTCTCATAGCCGGGTCGATCGACAGCTGCAGGTTGGTGGCTCAACCACTCAGCATACAGCCTCTGCTCCTTCTTTAGCAAGTCGCGGTCGATCGCCGAGTCGTAGGCTAGTACCTGCCAGTCTCTATACTTTGTCGAGTCCACCCGCACGTATCCTTCGGAGAGTGGTAGAACTTCATGTGGAACCCACTGAACCACAGGGAAATGAGCAGGGCAGGACCCCGGTTTATCACCCGTGTTGGTCAGCAAGACTCGGCTGGGTCGCCCATTGTGCGTAAACCTCACCGTCGGCACCAGCTTGTTGACTCGCCGAACCCACAATTCATGCGTGGTATCATCAGGTGGCCGTCGCTGGAGCTTGAACTCGGCTGTGAGCCGACTTGCAACATCCACTGTCTCTGTCGGTCCCCCGCAGATGGTGTTGCCATACTCGGTGTCCTCACGCGCACTAGCCGACTTGATCAGGTTGATCTCGATCTCGTCGGGCAACTTCGCCTTCGAGTTGTACAAATCCAACCTGACCCCAGCTGGGATCATGAAATCCGTACTCAGGATCAAATCCACTCCGGCGTGATGATCCATAATCCAAACCTCGAACTCGCAGACAATCTCCCAGCCGAGTGTAACTTTCACCATCGCCCGGGTTGTCGTCTCGACTTTGGTCTTGCCAATCCCTTGCACGTCAATCTTCAGGTCGGCGCTCGCCAGCCGCTTCAATCGCAGCTTCTTGGCAAACGACTCAGTTATTGCCGAGACATTCGCTCCGGTATCCAATAGTATCTTTGTCCGTTCGTTGTTGACCGCCCCCATGACCAGAGCACGCATTCGAATCCGGCGGTCAAACTTCCTTGACGACCACCAGCCGAGTCGCTCGCCTGGTAGCAGCTTCAATTTCTTGGATTCTCTGATCGTGACTGCAGATCGTCTGGTCATAACTGCACTCGTTATGGCCTGAGCTGAGTCCTCTGCCGACTCGGCTGTCGCATCGCTGTCTTCTTCTGTACCACCGGCCGTATCTCCACTCGACTCGGCTGGCATGCTCTTCCTCTCTTCGTTCTCCTCCCTGCTCTGCACGTCGTCTTCCTCTCCTTTACTCTCTTCTCCAGGCCGTTCTGCTTCACCGACAAAGGCGAACACATAGTTCGCTTCGATTGCTGTCGGCTGAGCTGACTGTGGCGGCCCACTTTTACCCAACCCAGTCAAAGTTGGCGAGCCGCCTAGTTTAAATCACCGGGCGAGTAGAGGTCTTGGAGGTCAGCCGGGACAAGGGATTTGTCGACTGACGACTTCACGAACTTGGTGAGTTTCTCGAGTCGTTGGAAGAGCTCACAATTTCCCGCGTCATGCACTTGCTTGCAGAACTTGCATCGTCGCCGGCAGAAGTGGGCGTCATGGCCCTCAGCACCACAAGCGCCGCACGGGCCGAACCGCCGACGTTCACCAGACTCATCGCGACTAGGCGGGTATCCCCTAGACTCGGATCGCCGAGGGGATCGCGGAGCCGAGTTCTGGCGTGCACCGCTCGAGCCTCCTCTGTACGACGGACGCTTCGACTCGGCGGCTGTTCCAGCGTCGATGTAATCAGAGCCTGAGTCGGACGACGACTCGGCTGCGGCATCTCTGTCGCTTCCCTCGCTGAAGGAATCGTAGAAGTTGGTCTCGTGACTGGCGCGACGTTCATCGAGAGCGGCCCTGAGGTCTTCGACGCTGGCATCAGCCAGAGTGACTCGGCGCTCGCGATCCTCGCTGCGACGTCCCCGTCGGTCTTCGCGTCGGTCGCGGTAGTCGTCACGGCGCCTTTCCCGATAGCCATCACTGCGTTTTGACTCGCTGCGTCGGGTTCCATCATCGCGGCGTGACTCGCGAACTCGGCCAGTCGCTGTACGGTCCCGCTGCTTCTTCCTCTTGTCGCCGAGCAGCTTCTGGTTGATGATTTTCTCCACGCGCTGGATATCGCTGAGTCGCTGTGGGTACAGTTGGTCCATCACGGCATCATCCCCGCAGTGCAGCAAGAAGTGTTCAACGTGGCTTGCAGCTTGGGGACCGCCGGCTTCGTACTGGATCTTCGCCGCCCGCGCGTACCCGTTCAGTCTCAGGAGGAAGTCGCAGATGTGTTCGTTCTCCTTTCGCCGAGCCGAGAAGTAGCGTGTCTGCGCCGTCTGGTCGTACTGCGAGCAGTAGTAATCCAAGAACGCCGAGCTAAGCAAGCTCCACTTCAGCTGAGTCTTCTTCGGGAGCTGTCGGAACCAGCTCTTGGCTGCTTTCCCCAAGCTGAGCGAAAACGGTTCGCACCACGAGTCGGTGGGCGTGCGAGTGCCCTTCATCTCGTAGATGAATCGCTTCAGCCATTGTAGCGAATCTTCGGACCGGTTGCGTTTTCCTTCGAACGCCGCGATCTTGTCCAGGGGTGCGTGAGTACGCACTTCAAGGACGTTTGAACGGCTCCTGTCCGGGTCCTCCAGACTCAGCTGGTGGATGTAGTGCTTCGGAGATTCGTACGGATCGGCTTTGGTGTCCCACGCATCATCTTCGTCGTCGGACTCGGCTGCGTCGCCCAAATCGCGGGATTCGTTGAAGCGTGTCGCTCCGCGTGGTGGCGACTGCATGTCCGTATCCCCGAAGTAGGGAGTCCCCCCAGAGGCGCGGGATGCTTCTCGACTACGGTTGACATCCGGAGTTTTCGGAAGCGGGATTCGACTCGGGTCGACTGCCATGACCGCGGACTCGGCTAATGGTCTCTGGGACTCGGCTGTTGCGTCCGCCGAGTTCGTGGACTCGGCTAAGCGCGTTACCCTGGGTCTGGCGACGTCAGGCATGCGCTCCAGACCGAATGCCGCTCTCAGCTTTCGCTTCCACTGCATGATTTCGTTCCCTGCAGACTTGAGCGTCCATTCCTTCTGGTCTCTCAGACTCGGCGATCCCACGCACCGGTAGCCCATGGCCCGGAGGAAAGTCGAAGTTTCGTAGCACAACTCGTTCATCGTTGTGCTACTCACCGGGTGAGTCAACTCGGGGCCCAGCACTGGCCACTTGGCTTGCGCCATCGCCCTTGGCCCAAACTTCGACATCCACCCTCCGGTTGCCTTCATTTCTTCACCTAGTCTGGCCAACACTTTGTTGGCGCTCGGCGTGTCGGCGTTCCTCGTAGCGCGAGGAATCAATGGCGGGCGCTGGCTTGATACCACATCTTGGTCGTCATCGCCATCATCTTCGCCGAACTCGGCTACAAGACTGCGCTCCACTGGGCGCGGGGTTCCCATCTTGGTCACTTGGAGTGACATTTCTTCCGCATCGTCTTCTTCATTCATCTCGGACAAGAACTCTTCTTCGTCTTCGCTCTCGTCCTCCTTCTCTTCACCTCCATCTTCACTCACATGGCCTTGGTCGTCGACGTCTTCGAACTGGACTCTCGGCGTGTCATCTGGTGTCACAATCGCTGCCGCCACACTCGCCGAGTCCGATCTCGACGGAGTCGGGCCCCTGGCTCTCCCAGCCGGGCTGACGCTTCTCGAGGACGATCCCTTGGCCATCTTCTCTCTCTTCTTGCCCTTAACTTGAACTTGGTTAGCTGGTACCTAACAAAAACAAGCACACCCCTGTTCCCGGGTCGCGGCACCAGTTGTGGTATTGCAAAACACACAAATCGTCAATTGTGGGTCCTCGCAAACAACCAACAACAATAGCCGAGCTAGTCGGCTGAGTTGGCCTGCGTGGGGTCTCTGTCGGGTCCCCAACGGTCCGGCCCAGCCGGGACAGTAGGTGGCGTGTCTTCGCCGAGTTCCAACCAACTGGTTCACTCTCCAGAGACTCGCCTGAGCCGGGCAGTCTCCGTTCACAAAACCCGTGCCGTCCACCAAAGGATGGTACAGTCACGGTCCGCCGAGTGCAAAGGCAGCTCAGCTGAAAGGTTGCGGTGCCCTGGGACTTACAGGCCCACCGGCTCGCCGAGTTCGGCGAGACTTTTCTCCGCGCTTGGCGAGACTGCCCCTTCCGGGCCTACGTTATCTCTTGGCGCTACCTGTTGGTACCTTACAAGCTATGCCTCTCAGGTACCAACGGCAGACATACCCCGGCCCTATGCAGGGACTTACCGAAGAAGTGTGCACGTGTCTTGGACTAGGAAAATTCTGCTCTGTTTGTTTGGTTATATCTTTCGGGCGCCCTGAAGGGGCGCCTCTACTGTTCCTGAGTTCCTATACAAATATCTAATGAAATAGAGTGGTTTCGGATCTCGGCCGACCCTTCGCCGAGTTCAGCGACTCCTCGGGTTCCGTCTGTCCGGATACTGAGTTTATCCGGATCCTTGAACTCGGCTGGTCCGGATACTGAGCTTATCCGGATCCTCGAACTCGGCTGGTCCGGATACTGAGCCATCCGGAGGGTACTCTGTACCTTCCCGCCGAGTTGTCACCGTCGACCTGTTATCCTAAGCCTCTTCGGTACCTTGTACCAGTGTGTGCCACAAAACTTGACGTTTCTTACACCACAGATCACGCTCCAAACCTTCGGAAAACTCTCTCTTCGTATGCCTCCGCGACATCCTGAGCGGTAGTCGAATCCATAGGCTTGCACGTCACGTACCCCGAGAATGAGTCCTGGAAGAGAAGCAAGAAAGTATTACCTCTCTCAGACCTCGGAAGATGTGTGACGAAGTCCATTGAAACCACCCCGAACGGACATCTCGGCTCAATGTTTCCAGGTGACGGTCCAGGGTCGGGCGGTCGCCCCTTGTCACTTGCACAATCCACACACTCCTTGACGAAAGTCTCCAAGTCCGCATACGTACCAGACCAATAACATTCAGACCGCTGTTTTTCGTGCGTCCGGGTTTTTCCTTGGTGTCCGCCCTGGAAATCCTCATGAGCATAGTAAAGCAAGTCCGGGCGGAGTGACTCGGGCACGACCAGACGCAACTCGTCTGACATGTCTCGTGAACGATCCTTCGTAGCGCGACTCAGCCGATAGAGTACATCCCTCACATTCATAGCATACAGCTCAGCTTGCTTGGAGATTCGGCGGGTCTGATCACGCGAGAAACTATCCAGGTCACCTTTCAGGAAATTCTTGATCTCCATGATCTGGTCGTCACACTTCTGTTGGGCCTTGGTCCGCCGCCATCATTTTGCTTGGCATTCCAGCCGCCCCATGGGTTCATCCCGTTCAGGCTGCTCTTGGGCGTGACTCCGAGTTATCGCAACCATGATCCTAGCAGCCGTTGACAGCGGCGCAGGTTCTGGTGTTGACGTATGGTGTTCGGAGTTTCCTCGGCCAAGTCTTCCTGAGAGGACTCGCCCTGAGCGATCTCATCCAGTTCACAAGCGGCTATATCTGCTTTTCGTGCATCTCGGAAACTTGCACCAGCTCTTTCGGACCCTCGGTCTACCAGGATGTCCCCAACGCTAACGGATTGGACGTAAGGTAATCTGCTGCTTGGTTGTACTTACGTTTGACATGTACCAACCGCATCGACTTGAACTTCTCCTTCAGTATTTCCGCTTCAGATAGACGTCGCTGCAAATTTGGTTGGTTGTAATTAATGAAACCTTGCACGTGTTGGATAACGATGCGAGAGTCACCAACCACTACCAGATCCTGGATGTTCCGCTCAGCCGCGAGGCCGAGACCTTCTTGTAATCCATAATACTCAGCGTCGTTGACAGTGGCATCTTCCAGGATAAATCCATGTGCTGTCAGGATGTTCCAACCTTGGTAGTACAACCGCAACTGCCCTGACGCGTTGAAGTCTTGGCCGCACAGTCGAAACTTTGGACGTATCCAGCAAAATCTGCTTCCAACATCTCCATGCTAATTGCCGGCGATGCCTTGACTCGCCCCTTGACCGGGATGAGCGACTCAGCAACCTCGTCCAGATGTTCACGCGGTGTAATACCTGTACCCAGTTCAGCATCCAGCTCCTTTTTGTCCGAAATCACCAACGCTCTCAGATGTACTTACGTTCAGCATCGTCATATCCTTGATCTCCTGGACGACCTCTGTCTGGACACCGACATCGACCAGTTCCATCGTCGGGGTAGCCACACGGTGCACAACATTGGTTGGTCGCTCCGCATTCACCGAGTAAGCCGGCTTGGGTCGGTCTTGCAGCTGAACAATTCTGGTCGCAGTGGTTCCCGGACGAGTTCGCAACATGATCTTGTATGACAACTCATACTGGGGAGTCAGAACGGAGGGCGGCTCTTGTGCTTGTTCCAGTTCTTCGAGTTCACGTTCACGCCTTCTACATATCGGGTGACGAAATGTTCTCGAAGATGAGCTGCTGTCACTCCTTGAACTTCTGACACCCTGGGTGATCCATCCGTCCTGGGTGGGAAAACTTCCAAACTCTACTATCCGCGCAAGCCGAGTTCGAGTATCGATCCACACGATTTGCTCGGAGATGTTGACGACTTTGACCGCAGTTGCCCAGGACCGTGCCGCGTAGATGATTTAGGTCACCCAGTGATCATCGCGTCCTGCCCAGACTACTTCTCGTTGAGGATTGCTCTGGCCGTATTTGATGTGAACGACGGCGTGCTCTCCTGGATGTAAATACAGACTCTTCCTAGACAACACCGGCAAGTCCAAACGTTGGTGTTGACGTGACACAACTCCGCACATCAGGATGGTTTCCTCGTCTGGAAGTTGGACGAGGCCCTCACGCACACACAACCGGACTCCGGCAGCACACGTGCAGTTCATCTCCAGAAGTACTTTCACAACTTCACCGATGTTTGTTACCCAGACATTCATGACGTGGTCCACTCGCACTCCAAGCGTGATCTTGACTTTCGCACATGCAGTGATGTACGTCGGGGCCCCTCCTCAGCCGGACACCTTGATTAGTTCTGTCAACATCTGGAGTTTCAGCTTGAGCCTACGGGCAAGGTTCAAACTGACCATTCTTCCAGATGTATCAGTATTTGTACCCGGAGATCGGTCACTGCTCCATGCACCGACGTAACCTCGCGACTGTCTTCTTGTCCGTGATCCACACACCAACCATAACGCTGACCGGGACCTCGGTCCGATCATCCTGGTTGTTTGATTCTGGAATGGACCGCTCAGGGTCACAACGTCCAGACTCAGCAGTCGAATCTCGAATAGAAGTCATGCATTGCTCGTCATCGTCCGTAGCTCCGGTCCGACATACACTAAGACACACAATCGTTGGGAATTGTTTTCAGCCCAGCGCGATCTGGACCCTTGTTCAGCGGGCTTACTCGTTTAACGACTTCCCTCGATTGGCCTCCCCACCCAGCAATTTCTTGAGGAAGTGAGAAGGCAGGTCTTTCAGCATGCTTTGACGAGCGAGAGTCTTAACGGCTCGGAGGGCTTCATGGTCTGCACACCGGCCGTCATGGAATTTTCCACAGTTCTTGCACGGGGAAACCCTGCACGTATGTATTGGGTGTCCTGTCCGTTTGCACTTGTCGCACTTCATGTCACTCCAGCAGCTCTCCTCCTTGTGTCCGAAGTTGCCGCACCTCTCGCAGAATTCATTCTTGTTCGGGTTCTCCGGCCGAGGTGACTGCCATCCTGGGCGAGGCGACTGCCAACCCGGACGAGGTGATTGCTTGCCCGAGCGTGGATCTGCCTGGGGAGATAGCCTCCACCCAGTGTTCCATCACACGAAACACGGCTTTGCGGATCTCTTGCTCACTCGTTATGTCTTGGGTGGGCACACTTCGGGTCGACACTTCGAGACTGGTAGCTTCCAGGTTTCCCCTGAACTTCTTGGTTCTGGGAGACCTCTTCCGGATCACTTAAACGCGCGCGTCCTTCGACTTCACCTTCAGACTCGCCACCACTCAGACCGATGTATGCGCGACCTTCGCGCTCCGGCTTGAAACGTCTAGGCGGAATGTTCTGCGCCCTGAAGTCTTTCGTTCGGGGTGGCGGAGTGTCATAGCTTCCATCCAGGCCCAATGGCCCATGACCTCATCCTGCTGCAGGATGTACTCGAGGTCGTCCAGACTGTGGAATCTCGTGTTGCGCAGGATGACCTTGAGCTGTTGCTCTCTCAGGTTCTTGATGTAACGCTTAATGTGATGAGCGAAATTCTTCCTGCCCTTCTTGTAGCGAACGCCAGCCTTGACCGCATCCTCGTTCAACCTGTAGAAGAAATTCTCCAACATACTGGAGGGGAAATACGACCGGAGAGTCAGGAGAGTCCAGTCAACCTTCGTCGCATCTGAATTGTCCACGCCTGTCGAAAAGTCATCATTCCGGCTGTGCTCAGAGTCGCTTGAACTCGAGTCCGAGCTAGAGCTTGAACTTGAACTGGAGCTCGAGCTGAGGCTGGGCGGATTTCGTTGAGACTTCTTAGGGAGGGTCGGCTTTCTAGCTGGCTTCTTGGACACCGGTTGTCGCTCCGACCTCACGCCCTGCTTCGTATTGGCTTTGGGCACCTCTGTTCAGGTTCTCTGCGGCAAATTCGTCTTGAGCATAGCAGCATTCATGTCGGCCTTCCTCGGCGCTGGCACACTTCCTGCACGGTGGGTGACTGAGGCGTCTGGGAAGGCCGCCCTGATTTGCGCCAGCAATCGTTCGGCAGTGTTCTTCGGTTCCGGCTGTGTCCGGTCGTCAGTGACCTCTCCCATGATTACGCAACTTGTCTCAGTTGCTCGTTCAGGGTCAGACCCTTCGGACTTAACCTGAGTTGCCGAATTAGGGGGTGATGTCGCACGTTTCACTTGAACTTGAGTGGATGTTGCCTGAAGGTTCCGTATACGACTCGCTGTCACACGCTCATCTTCCACCCGTCGCTGGAAAGCGGCTCGCTGATCTTCCAGGTTCTTTTGAGCCTGTTGACCTCAAACGGCTTGCTCCGCCTCGCGCTCCGCATCGCCTTCCGCCTGCTGCTGCCGCAGAAGCTGCACAGCAGCGACTTCTACGCGTTCATGTTCGGCATTAGCTGCTTGGGGCACGCTGCGTGAATGGCGGCTGCGACGTTCTCGCCTTGCGTAACATCTCCGGTATCTATCCCAGCTAGACGACGCTCAGCTTCCTGAGCTCGCAGTTCAGCTTTGCGAGCGCGTACCTCGGCTTCTGCAAGCGCTTGTTGGACGTCTACCTCCGGCGAACTTGACAGCTTCTTGGCTGCAAGTGGTTCCGTCAGCTTCGCCAGTTCTTCGTGAACCTGCAGCGCCTCACGTAGCGCGCTCACAGCGGATCGTCCACTCCGTCGACACCAAAGAGCCCAACCATTCGGATCTTCCCGAACGGTGCGAGCGTTCAGAATAACTCGAGCGTCGCGACGAGGATAGCCCCCGTGAAGGCCTCTTGGACGAGTGCCGACGACTTGGGGAGCTTCGATGGTGGCGACTCTAGTCGGATCCCGACTCAGACTCGCTGGACGAGCGTCTCCGGTTGGAGACTCTGTCCTTGGGCTTCGTGCTGACCGCGACTTCGGGGTCCGTCATGATGACCTCCTCCTGGTCAGGTAGGATTATTCGCTCCGGGGTGATCGCTTCACTAGTCAAGTAGTACCCAAGGCCTCCGCTTCTAGGCATGCTTGAGCAGAAGTTTTCGCAGACACCACCATCGGGCCGTACGTGGCGAGTGGCATGTGCGCCCCTCCACCAGACTCAAGTGACGTCGAAGAAAATCCCGGTGAGCTGTTCCTGGATACGAGCGACTCGGACGTCGTGCCTCGGGCAGACCCATCAGTGGTGCCAACCAAGCTCCGGACAGGGTCCGAAATTGGCACTGTGGACGGGTCTTCCTGGTCAGACATCGCAGTCGAAGGAAGCTCGGGTGGCAGAGGCGCAAGTGGATCCTCCGGCCGGGGTGGCCGATGCTGCTGACGCTTCGACGGTGGTTTACCAACCGAAGAACTGATCGTACTCCGGGCGGGACGAAGACCGGTCATGCGAAGACGTAGAACGTAGCTTCGTCCGATCAGGTTGACCTCATAGTCGTTGACCAATAAATCTCCGTCTTGGTCTTCAGCGTGGTAGTCTAGGAGTGGCATCTCTCCAACTTCAGCTTCACGCTCAAGTACTGGAAACACTTTGAGTGTCGCTCCAACGCAAAACGTCTGCCACTCTGTCAGCTCAGCAGCCAGGAGACGTTGAAGTTCTCCGACCAGAGTGCGTACAAGGTCCGCCACGATCTTGGACGCACGCGTCCTGAACCACACTGGGACCAAGTTGTCGAAGTGGAATCGCGCCTCGAAGCGCAACGTCTGCAGAACAGCGACACACTCTCTGGGCGAGAAGGTTCCGACCGGAATCTCGGCGGTGGTCACGTCTTGAGCGGTAGCTAAGTCACGTTTGTCCCGGTTGAGCACGACCACGCAGGCTTGGATGGCATCATCCAGAGTCGCGCGAGCGGCCATGTACTTGGACGTTGCAAGTGTGGCAGCGAGCCACGGCAGAGAGTCAGGCGAGAGTTTTGACCAGACATACTGCACCGAGGGCGGGAGAGCTCGTTCGGACCGAACTTGTTCCCACTGAGAAACTTGCTTCGCCACATGCGCCTTGGTCACTCCTTCGTGCAACCGCTGCGGACTTGGGGCAGCAGTCGTCTGCATGTCCGTCGAGAGTTGCAGGTCCCGCGGGGTCTTCTCTTCGAGAAGCGCCAACGCTTCCGCGTCTTCGCCAGACACATCCTCCAGGACTATCGGCAAGATCACATCTTGAGCGGGTGCTCAAACGCTCACATCTTGGCCGGACAGGGGAGAGTTCGACACTCGAACCTCCACCCGGGACTCATCCACGTCGGCGCCTCCCACAGACGCCACTTCGGGTTCACCCAGACCGGGCTCACCCTGACCGGTCTCCGACTCGCCTCCAGCTTCACCGTCTGTCGACACTTGGTGCGCGTCGTCTTGGACGGGTGGCTTTGCAGCCGGCTGGTCTTGACTCAGAGACCGCTTCTTCTCCTCGCGGGCTGCCTTGCGCTTTGCAGCGCCCGCCTTCCGAGCTGTCCGGACAACTTCCTCCAGACTCGCATGCTCCTCGGGCGGCAGCCCCTCCGCGCGCCGTGAACTCCGCGTCGCTTCTTCACGCTCGCGACCCTCACGACTCGTGTCGCGCATCTCCTTCTTGCTTTTAGCCATAAGAACTCGTTTAGTGGGTTAGTACACTTCCTCGTAATAAACCAATACAAAATATACAAACAACTTCGCGATGAAATCCCTTGATTCGAATCCGGGCACGCGCACCAGCTGTGGCGAGGCGGGTGAACACCTTTTGGTCGCCCAGGTGTATAGTGCTGCGCTCCGGAAGCTGGAAGGCGCTCCTGTTAAGGAAGCCCTCCACTCGGAACACCTGGACGTGGAATGTCCAGGTAGCGTGTGTTCCTTGTGGTAATCCCTCTAGGTCCGTTTGTCTTCGAACCGGGAGATGCACCGCGGGGGGAAGTTGTTCGTATTCCAATATCGGTCTTTGGAGAAGAGCGTAGCGTCACCTACTTGGACGTAGCTCCAACAGCCAAGATAACCAAAATCAATACAGAGTTATACACACAAATATACAGCCGTCCTTATTCTTAGACCCTTGAACGGTGGGTCGTACACCAGTCAACTTAGCTGCACTTCCAGGACACTGGTCAGTCCCGGTCAGCTTTTACAAACGCGCACCACCCCAGAAGTACTGGGGATAGTTCAATACAGTTTCACAACCTATCACACAAGATGTCCTGCGATCACAATCCTGGATGGGACTTTCTTCCACTCTTTCCAGGATGTATATGGGAATATGAAATGTAGGATCGCCTAAGCGCACACTACAATTGGAATATGAAATAGGGCAGATTTACCACGGGCTCCACACCCGCTACTTACCCTAATTTGGACTTGGAGTTTTGGGGGTGGAGTCCACACCTCTGGATGTCCTTCTCCAGAGGGCCTTGTACCTTTGGGCGCTTTATCGGGGTCGCCGGGAATATTCATCCGGCCGATCTGTCCGAGCACTTGCGGGTTATAGGGGAAATTGAACTCTGTTTGGTTTTTATCTTCTGTGGCTATCTTCCTGCAAAATAGACACACATTCAGCTTTTGACTTACTTTCAGTATACCTTGGGGTGGCGTCATCATCTTAGGCGTGCTTGATCTCACCGTGGCGTCGTGGGTACAGGCGTGGTACTTCAATGTTCCATGGAAACTTCCTGGAACCTGGTTGGTCGTCCTGGTCGGTCTGGTGTCACTTGGCTTGATTATACCTTGATCCTTCCTTCCAGGGTGGCGATTGTTCTTCGGTATTCTTCGGTGTTCTTCGGTGTTCTTCGGCACTTCTAGCCATGTCAAGACGGGTGGCCTCCGGTCTAATGTCGACCGGGGCTCTTGATCGCTCCCGTAGGCTTGACCCATCGTCCGGTCGTTGGTCCTTCCAGACTCATTACGTCTAGGGTGTCCAACCCGATCCACGGCTGGATGTGCGAACGCCAAGTCCCGTATCCGTTCACCGCGTCACACAATTCCACACCAATCAGTAGATTAATCTACCAATCACAACGCTCCACGTAAAGTCTGCAATCCCATCGTGTCAACGGGCTGTTGTGACTTGATGCGGGACTGCCTGCAGTATGACGGGTGGGAATTTCTGCAGCGTCGCTCCGGTTGCATTGGATAGTCTTGCTTCCTAGCACTGCCGTTTGCAGGGCATGAGCCTTGGGTGCTTGCACGAAAAGAGGGTGGTAATTTAAATTTGATTTTCATGTTTGCCTCGCGGTTAGCGGCCTTCTTCATAGCCTCCCATCTGGAAAGAAGCACATTATCAGACTTCGGGAAAATTCCTTCGCACAATGAGCTGGCAAAGTCATAAATCTGCAAGAAGAGTTTCTTTACGCTGGAAAGCTGCTTGGTACTCCGAAGAGCGTGGAAAAGCTCAAGTTGGAAGGATTGCTCGTGGTGACTAGCTTCTTCATCTGCAGCTCCGCTCACGAAGGAAAACAGCTTTGGTTTGGGACTCGATACAGATGCAGAATTGACTTCTGAGGGTAGTAACTTGGGGAGAGCAATTATTCGCTGCGATATCGTAGCGAAGCTTCGCCGGCTGATACTCAGACTCTGGTTTTGGTTAGTCGAAGCCACGATATTAAAGAGTATCGTTGTCACGAGTGGTGTCGTCGCCCAGCTTCGGCCTGACTTGCCTTGCTCACTACGTATCTGTCGTAAGAGCTCGAACTCTTCCGAGGAAAATCGTGCATCTGCTTCGTAGTTTACTTCCGTCAGCAGCAGCGACCGGAGGAAGTGCATACGGCTATCCTTGCTGCGCTCGGTTGAATGCAAAAAGAGAAGCTCCTTGATGCGATTACGGTGTTGGCGCGAGCGACTCAGTCGGGCCTCGAGGATGCCGGGATCAACACGAACACTGTCGAACGTGGCCTGCCAACGGGAAAATGCAAAATCCTGAGTCGTTTCAGACCGATACTGCGGGGAGGGGAGCACTTCTGCAAGCAAATCACATACAAATTCCCTTTGCAGCGAGTCGGGGAGAGTACCTCGACAAACTAGCGCGGACTTGGCAATCGACACAATATCGGCGTTGTGAAAAGAAGGGTTGCGACCGAATTTCGCCCCTACCCGGAGGTTATGATTGAGAATGAAGATGTCAAGTATCCGCAACCCGACATCAACGGCTACAGACCGGCATAGCAGACGCTTCAATGCAGCGTGAAATCCTTCCAATTGGCTGGTTGACACAAGGCTGACTTGGATACCACCTTCAATGTGGGTGTTCTCGTCGCTGTATAGATCTCCACAAGCAATTTGCTCCACATTACTGTTGAGGCAGCCAGTCCATTCTTTTGGGGAGCAAGATAGCTCCGCTGCGCTCACACTGTCTACCGCTTCACGCAGGTGAGTAGCCATATCGTCAGGGCTACGAAGTTGACCGCCGACTGAGTACAGTGCTGCCTGCAGCTGCTTGTAGAAATGTTTGCGCTTGCCTTTGTTTTTAATCTTCTCTGCAAAGCGCTGCATGACATGAAAAGGATCTTGCTTGGTCTGCACTGCTCCACCAAAAACATCATTAATCAAGTTGCGCACTGTATTTGCGTTATCACTAACCGCGAATATCGGTTCATCTCCAGTCAGCACGAAACACGACTTGACAGCCAATAACAGAGCCCGTGTTTCGTCATTGTTCTCAGATCGTGTGAGCCTTCTTCCTACAATCTGCCCTACCTCGTTCTGCATGAGAAGCAACATCTTAGCGTCTTTCATGCTCTCGCGCTTGCCGGAACCACCTTTCCACAATTTGAGACGCTTGCAAAATTTGACCGAGTGGTCACCGCAGCGCTTTTAATACCCGCATTCTTTTCATCAACCGCTCGCACAGTGCACTGCACAACTCTGTGCTATGTAGCCACACTGTGCGAAGCATGCGTGCACTAAGCTTGCAGTGCCGTTCCGAATACTGCTCCACAGTTGGCGGCTGCGGGATAGTAGCCTTGGGGTTCACGAGTAAACTTTGTCGGACACGATCTGCAAACAAACTGCGCAAGTCATAATATCTTTGTTCACGTCTCCGATACACATTTACCACAGTTCTCGAAAGTCCGTTCGCGGACATCATCCCATCATGCGCTAACTCCAACAACGCTTTCGAAACCCCCATCTTCTTGGTCAATACAAACGGAAAATGAATCATTGTGCGCACTTCGCTGTGTAGGTAAGCATCAGAAATAGTAGAGAAGCACGTCTTTGGCTCACGGGAACCCATGCGCTGGTACTTGACGTACAAAACATGACACTTGAAATTGATATCTTCACATACGCGATGTCGGTACTCCTTGAGCCGAGGCACACACGAGCATCCACTATTCACACAGCGAGGCCTCTGATCCGCATTCAAACACTATGGAACCCACACGAATACTGGAGGAGAAAAAAGTGAGGATGCCAGACTGCACGAACGATCGAACTCCGGACACGATATTTGAGAGGGAAATTGGCGCTTGAGAATTGCTTCGCGAACTAGCCTCTTCACGTTATCCTGTGCTATACGGTCAGGAGCCACAAACGGCTCGCCGTCATCGTCTGGCGACTCCTTCTCCGAGAACTCATCCTCGCTGCCCGCCATCGATTGGTTTTGGCTGACTTGAAACTAACCTCTCTAATCTGATTGTGTCGGAACATCAGAAATCGGAGATCGGAGATCGGCAATCGCGGGGCCTGTCGGCTCCACCATTGCCCATAAACCGTATGTTGACCCATCCAGTTGAGGTTAAGATAAAAAAAAACTTGTTTATGATAATACCTGTGGAAGATGATAAACCTATGCTGCTGGAACAACATCCACCATATTTTGTCAGAGGAGCGGATTTTAATTAAATCTATGCTGGCATGTTCGCAGTTCGAAGAACTGTCGTTAGGCGGCCCAGGAGCGTCGGTTTGTTTGTTTGTTTGCATTTGGCAACATTCGGGCAACACCCAGCTTGGCAACGTGTAGTCTGGTTTTCGCGCGATCACATAAGCTTTCACAATTCAGCTCATGCAATACCATCAGCATAACGACGGAAGCTGCTGTCCTTCTGAAATTGGAGCACGATAAATACGTTGTGCTTAAACTATCCGTGCCGGACATATGCCGGACCACTTAACGATTTATACTATCTTTTGTATACCTGTCGATTCACCCCCGACACATTTCGGACCACCCAGCTTCAATATTGATTTTTGTATGCTGAGTCTACTTACACAACAACTCAGAGCGTACAACCATCGGCCGCTCGCTCCACCACCCCCTGCTGGTCCAGTTGCTGCGCGCACTGGGCAGTGGTTCGCTGTGCCTTCGCACATTGTGCTGCAGTTCGTTCAGCCTTTCGCTCCCGAAAGTTACTTGTAGCCCTGTTGGGCAGATAACCCCCCCACCCGAATTCGCCCTGTAAAATGCCCGTATGATTGGGCTTGTCTAATACATCCAGCTTCTCCATGACGCGCTGGAGACTGCTGAAGTAATGCAAAACGACATCGGCTTTAGAAGCTGAAGCACGGTCAATGTCCACAAGTTGAGCCTTGTAAGTTGACAAGTCAGGGTGTTTGGCAAGCTAGCGCTAAGTGAATTTGTCGATAGGGAAGTCATCAGTTAATTGCCGCGTCCGCGTCGTCTCCACCGCCACTCTGAACATGGCGCGCAGCTCTTCAAACCCCACACACGTCTCATGCAGCGCGCGGTAGCGCACCATCTCGACGACGCCTCGGTCGGCTCTACTAAGGCGCTACATTACTGAAGTTGTAGACCATCTGGGGCCCTATGCGAGCTTCGAGCGGTGCAAGCCCGTTGATGCGCTGGAGGCGCACTAGAGACGCCGTACGCATTGGCGGCCTTGCGCACATTCAAACCGCCAGCGACAGCGGCAATAGCAGCCTCCTACGTCTCCACTGGGACCTTGGTCATTTGGGGGACTTCTACGAGCTGTTATGGAGTCAAAATGGATCTGAGGAATGCAGGTGGGGGCTTGTTCGAAAGCTGTATCTTTCCTCTGACTGTTGAGTAAATTTCAGGGCCCAAAGACTATTATTGGTGATGATTCGCGACGATCGCTAGGGTGGTACTTTTTGCTTATTGACTTAAATTTGTATGTGAGGCAAGTGGTCCGTAATATGTCCTGGTCCGAAATATGTCCGGCACGGATAGGGCTTTGCGGGGCGACAGAGAGGAGCATCTGGTGGACTGGCAAACTATACATGAATACATATACTTGCAAGCAAGAACGTGTTCTAGTAGAAACTGCGAGTTTAAAGCGGAGGATCCACATCTTGTGTACCGCGCTGCGAAGCAGGCGCACCATCTGCCCCGTGGACTGGCAAGCTATACATGTATACTTGTAAGCAAGAACATGTTCTAACGTTAGTTAGAAACTGCGAGTTTAAAGCAGGATGCACAAGTTGTGCACGTAGACTGTCAGTGAAACTACTGTATGCGCAGTTTGTCGCTTTAATCTATGGTTTGGCAGCGATTTCACCAGGGACCCTCACTGTAGAAAGAAAAATGATTTGCGCAAGATCAAACTGATCTTTAGACCCCGTCTAAAAACAGTTAGGCTAATAGTGCTCAGGTCTCCGCGGAATCGCGTCATGCCAAGGTCGAAGCAGACATTCCGCACGATAGTATTAATATTTGCCAACTGCTACATGTAGTAGCTGGGACTCTGACATGTAGATGAGAATTATTGAGTTCACTTACACGGTAGCAAGAAAGATTTTCGCGAACTGCGAACTCCCGCGGACGCTTCGTCCGGGTACCCCAATTAGCCCATCCAGATTAAAATAAATACTTGTCTGCGATAATAATATCCGTAGAAGGTGAGGAACCTATATTGAACAGCTTGTACCATATTTGTAAGAAAAACGGATTTTGTTAGTGATGCAATCTATCGTTCTGGTAGTATTGTGAGTTCTAGTCGAAGTTTCCGAACGCGATTGGTTGAATCGACCGAGCCCAATCGCCGACCAATCGCCCGAGAGTATACAAATCGTATAGTTGACATATTAAGTACGAATGTAGCCATGACATGCGGCTCCTCGGCTTTCTCTGGCGATTCCAAATCTGACTTGGGAATTGTATTGGAGCGATTCTGGTGGAGTCTTGAAACCGATCCGATTCGGCAAATTTGGACGGAATTTACAATATCGGTACTGTTTGTAGAGGCACGATACCAGCGGGATCCTCCACACCGAAACGATCCGGAGGCACTTGAGAGATCGGGCGGAGGTGGCGACTGCTCTGACGGCCATGCGCTGCTCCTGCTCGAGTGTCTTCTTGGCGCTGTCACGCGAGGATGGCGTTCTGCTGCTTGAGCAGCGCGCGCAGAGCCTCGCGGGGTCAGCACGGCATGACCGTCACACAGCTGGTTGTGTCTCTAGCGATGGCTCCATAGTGTCGAGCTGATAGTTAATCGACCGGCAACTGCTGTGCACTCTACCGTACTTCTTATGTATACTGCTTGTGTGCAGGGAGGCACAACCTTGCCAGGTTGATGAAGGACAGATGGTATTAATACCTGTTTTCCTCGATTTCGTACAGTATCCTGTATCCTTGAATTAATGCTACCTTGATGGTTGTCGATATGCTCGGCGAGTTGACTCAGCGTCAAAGCCGCTCCACACACTTGCGAATCTTATTCTTAGGCTCCGTCCTAGCCTACAAACTAGAAAAATATTACTGATGGAAAACCCGGTGAAAAGGCTGAAAGAGCTTGTGTACATACATATAGGGTCTCATCCCCCTAACGAAGATTCCCAGGAAGAGAGTGATGCCTCAGTTAGTAGGATTCCTCATGGGCAAGGAATTATTCTCGCCCTGGCGGATCGCTGGCCATCAATCGAGTAACAAAGCGTGATAAAAAGGTGGGTTGGAGCTGCCTCCCGTCCGCGAGTCCAGCTGTGTTCGCGCGCTCGGTCAATGGGTATTCGAATCTGTCCGACAGGCAGGCCATTGTCGGCGACCGTCCTGGAAATGGAATACGCGAGCGAGCGGTCGAATGTATCTGCGAGTCGGTGTGGCGACCCCACACGCTGCCGTGCGACTCGGCTATCGCGACGCATTGTTCAGGAAGTGAGGCAAGGCGGTTGATAGGTCGATCGATCGGCAACGTGTCTTGAATGTGAGCGGGCGATAGTGGTGGTGCGGATAGCAGTTGGGTGGTGCGCGTGGTAGCGTGCGTCGGGCGTGCGTTTCGCGTTTGTGATAGGCTGTGGGTGTGCTTGTTTGTGTGCGTGTTGGCGGTGTGAGTGGTCAGCCTTCCCATATAGTCTAGGCGGTTAGGATAGCTGGCTCTCACCCAGCAGACCCGGGTTCGAGTCCCGGTGTGGGAACATCTTTGCTCTTCTTTGCTGCTTCCCCACTCTTCTTTTGGCCGCTTTGGACGGCCGCCGCAGCCTCGGCATCGTGCTGGCTTGGTGCTGCCTCCCATCTGCGAGTCCAGCTGTGTTCGCGCGCTCGGTCAATGGGTATTCGAATCTGTCCGACAGGCAGGCCATTGTCGGCGACCGTCCTGGAAATGGAATACGCGAGCGAGCGGTCGAATGTATCTGCGAGTCGGTGTGGCGACCCCACACGCTGCCGTGCGACTCGGCTATCGCGACGCATTGTTCAGGAAGTGAGGCAAGGCGGTTGATAGGTCGATCGATCGGCAACGTGTCTTGAATGTGAGCGGGCGATAGTGGTGGTGCGGATAGCAGTTGGGTGGTGCGCGTGGTAGCGTGCGTCGGGCGTGCGTTTCGCGTTTGTGATAGGCTGTGGGTGTGCTTGTTTGTGTGCGTGTTGGCGGTGTGAGTGGTCAGCCTTCCCATATAGTCTAGGCGGTTAGGATAGCTGGCTCTCACCCAGCAGACCCGGGTTCGAGTCCCGGTGTGGGAACATCTTTGCTCTTCTTTGCTGCTTCCCCACTCTTCTTTTGGCCGCTTTGGACGGCCGCCGCAGCCTCGGCATCGTGCTGGCTTGGTGCTGCCTTCCATCCGCAAGTCCAGCTGTGTTCGCGCGCTCGGTCAATGGGTATTCGAATCTGTCCGACAGGCAGGCCATTGTCGGCGACCGTCCTGGACATGGAATACGCGGGCGAGCGGTCGAATGTATCTGCGAGTCGGTGTGGCGACCCCACACGCTGCCGTGCGACTCGGCTATCGCGACGCATTGTTCAGGAAGTGAGGCAAGGCGGTTGATCGGTCGATCGATCGGCAACGTGTCTTGAATGTGAGCGGGCGATAGTGGTGGTGCGGATAGCAGTTGGGTGGTGCGCGTGGTAGCGTGCGTCGGGCGTGCGTTTCGCGTTTGTGATAGGCTGTGGGTGTGCTTGTTTGTGTGCGTGTTGGCGGTGTGAGTGGTCAGCCTTCCCATATAGTCTAGGCGGTTAGGATAGCTGGCTCTCACCCAGCAGACCCGGGTTCGAGTCCCGGTGTGGAAACATCTTTGCTCTTCTTTGCTGCTTCCCCACTCTTCTTTTGGCCGCTTTGGACGGCCGCCGCAGCCTCGGCATCGTGCTGGCTTGGTGCTGCCTCCCATCCGCGAGTCCAGCTGTGTTCGCGCGCTCGGTCAATGGGTATTCGAATCTGTCCGACAGGCAGGCCATTGTCGGCGACCGTCCTGGACATGGAATACGCGGGCGAGCGGTCGAATGTATCTGCGAGTCGGTGTGGCGACCCCACACGCTGCCGTGCGACTCGGCTATCGCGACGCATTGTTCAGGAAGTGAGGCAAGGCGGTTGGTCGATCGATCGATCGGCAACGTGTCTTGAATGTGAGCGGGCGATAGTGGTGGTGCGGATAGCAGTTGGGTGGTGCGCGTGGTAGCGTGCGTCGGGCGTGCGTTTCGCGTTTGTGATAGGCTGTGGGTGTGCTTGTTTGTGTGCGTGTTGGCGGTGTGAGTGGTCAGCCTTCCCATATAGTCTAGGCGGTTAGGATAGCTGGCTCTCACCCAGCAGACCCGGGTTCGAGTCCCGGTGTGGAAACATCTTTGCTCTTCTTTGCTGCTTCCCCACTCTTCTTTTGGCCGCTTTGGACGGCCGCCGCAGCCTCGGCATCGTGCTGGCTTGGTGCTGCCTCCCATCCGCGAGTCCAGCTGTGTTCGCGCGCTCGGTCAATGGGTATTCGAATCTGTCCGACAGGCAGGCCATTGTCGGCGACCGTCCTGGACATGGAATACGCGAGCGAGCGGTCGAATGTATCTGCGAGTCGGTGTGGCGACCCCACACGCTGCCGTGCGACTCGGCTATCGCGACGCATTGTTCAGGAAGTGATGCAAGGCGGTTGATCGGTCGATCGATCGGTCGATCGATCGGCAACGTGTCTTGAATGTGAGCGGGCGATAGTGGTGGTGCGGATAGCAGTTGGGTGGTGCGCGTGGTAGCGTGCGTCGGGCGTGCGTTTCGCGTTTGTGATAGGCTGTGGGTGTGCTTGTTTGTGTGCGTGTTGGCGGTGTGAGTGGTCAGCCTTCCCATATAGTCTAGGCGGTTAGGATAGCTGGCTCTCACCCAGCAGACCCGGGTTCGAGTCCCGGTGTGGGAACATCTTTGCTCTTCTTTGCTGCTTCCCCACTCTTCTTTTGGCCGCTTTGGACGGCCGCCGCAGCCTCGGCATCGTGCTGGCTTGGTGCTGCCTTCCATCCGCAAGTCCAGCTGTGTTCGCGCGCTCGGTCAATGGGTATTCGAATCTGTCCGACAGGCAGGCCATTGTCGGCGACCGTCCTGGACATGGAATACGCGGGCGAGCGGTCGAATGTATCTGCGAGTCGGTGTGGCGACCCCACACGCTGCCGTGCGACTCGGCTATCGCGACGCATTGTTCAGGAAGTGAGGCAAGGCGGTTGGTCGATCGATCGATCGGCAACGTGTCTTGAATGTGAGCGGGCGATAGTGGTGGTGCGGATAGCAGTTGGGTGGTGCGCGTGGTAGCGTGCGTCGGGCGTGCGTTTCGCGTTTGTGATAGGCTGTGGGTGTGCTTGTTTGTGTGCGTGTTGGCGGTGTGAGTGGTCAGCCTTCCCATATAGTCTAGGCGGTTAGGATAGCTGGCTCTCACCCAGCAGACCCGGGTTCGAGTCCCGGTGTGGAAACATCTTTGCTCTTCTTTGCTGCTTCCCCACTCTTCTTTTGGCCGCTTTGGACGGCCGCCGCAGCCTCGGCATCGTGCTGGCTTGGTGCTGCCTCCCATCCGCGAGTCCAGCTGTGTTCGCGCGCTCGGTCAATGGGTATTCGAATCTGTCCGACAGGCAGGCCATTGTCGGCGACCGTCCTGGAAATGGAATACGCGAGCGAGCGGTCGAATGTATCTGCGAGTCGGTGTGGCGACCCCACACGCTGCCGTGCGACTCGGCTATCGCGACGCATTGTTCAGGAAGTGAGGCAAGGCGGTTGATAGGTCGATCGATCGGCAACGTGTCTTGAATGTGAGCGGGCGATAGTGGTGGTGCGGATAGCAGTTGGGTGGTGCGCGTGGTAGCGTGCGTCGGGCGTGCGTTTCGCGTTTGTGATAGGCTGTGGGTGTGCTTGTTTGTGTGCGTGTTGGCGGTGTGAGTGGTCAGCCTTCCCATATAGTCTAGGCGGTTAGGATAGCTGGCTCTCACCCAGCAGACCCGGGTTCGAGTCCCGGTGTGGGAACATCTTTGCTCTTCTTTGCTGCTTCCCCACTCTTCTTTTGGCCGCTTTGGACGGCCGCCGCAGCCTCGGCATCGTGCTGGCTTGGTGCTGCCTTCCATCCGCAAGTCCAGCTGTGTTCGCGCGCTCGGTCAATGGGTATTCGAATCTGTCCGACAGGCAGGCCATTGTCGGCGACCGTCCTGGACATGGAATACGCGGGCGAGCGGTCGAATGTATCTGCGAGTCGGTGTGGCGACCCCACACGCTGCCGTGCGACTCGGCTATCGCGACGCATTGTTCAGGAAGTGAGGCAAGGCGGTTGATCGGTCGATCGATCGGCAACGTGTCTTGAATGTGAGCGGGCGATAGTGGTGGTGCGGATAGCAGTTGGGTGGTGCGCGTGGTAGCGTGCGTCGGGCGTGCGTTTCGCGTTTGTGATAGGCTGTGGGTGTGCTTGTTTGTGTGCGTGTTGGCGGTGTGAGTGGTCAGCCTTCCCATATAGTCTAGGCGGTTAGGATAGCTGGCTCTCACCCAGCAGACCCGGGTTCGAGTCCCGGTGTGGAAACATCTTTGCTCTTCTTTGCTGCTTCCCCACTCTTCTTTTGGCCGCTTTGGACGGCCGCCGCAGCCTCGGCATCGTGCTGGCTTGGTGCTGCCTCCCATCCGCGAGTCCAGCTGTGTTCGCGCGCTCGGTCAATGGGTATTCGAATCTGTCCGACAGGCAGGCCATTGTCGGCGACCGTCCTGGACATGGAATACGCGAGCGAGCGGTCGAATGTATCTGCGAGTCGGTGTGGCGACCCCACACGCTGCCGTGCGACTCGGCTATCGCGACGCATTGTTCAGGAAGTGATGCAAGGCGGTTGATCGGTCGATCGATCGGTCGATCGATCGGCAACGTGTCTTGAATGTGAGCGGGCGATAGTGGTGGTGCGGATAGCAGTTGGGTGGTGCGCGTGGTAGCGTGCGTCGGGCGTGCGTTTCGCGTTTGTGATAGGCTGTGGGTGTGCTTGTTTGTGTGCGTGTTGGCGGTGTGAGTGGTCAGCCTTCCCATATAGTCTAGGCGGTTAGGATAGCTGGCTCTCACCCAGCAGACCCGGGTTCGAGTCCCGGTGTGGGAACATCTTTGCTCTTCTTTGCTGCTTCCCCACTCTTCTTTTGGCCGCTTTGGACGGCCGCCGCAGCCTCGGCATCGTGCTGGCTTGGTGCTGCCTTCCATCCGCAAGTCCAGCTGTGTTCGCGCGCTCGGTCAATGGGTATTCGAATCTGTCCGACAGGCAGGCCATTGTCGGCGACCGTCCTGGACATGGAATACGCGGGCGAGCGGTCGAATGTATCTGCGAGTCGGTGTGGCGACCCCACACGCTGCCGTGCGACTCGGCTATCGCGACGCATTGTTCAGGAAGTGAGGCAAGGCGGTTGGTCGATCGATCGATCGGCAACGTGTCTTGAATGTGAGCGGGCGATAGTGGTGGTGCGGATAGCAGTTGGGTGGTGCGCGTGGTAGCGTGCGTCGGGCGTGCGTTTCGCGTTTGTGATAGGCTGTGGGTGTGCTTGTTTGTGTGCGTGTTGGCGGTGTGAGTGGTCAGCCTTCCCATATAGTCTAGGCGGTTAGGATAGCTGGCTCTCACCCAGCAGACCCGGGTTCGAGTCCCGGTGTGGAAACATCTTTGCTCTTCTTTGCTGCTTCCCCACTCTTCTTTTGGCCGCTTTGGACGGCCGCCGCAGCCTCGGCATCGTGCTGGCTTGGTGCTGCCTCCCATCCGCGAGTCCAGCTGTGTTCGCGCGCTCGGTCAATGGGTATTCGAATCTGTCCGACAGGCAGGCCATTGTCGGCGACCGTCCTGGAAATGGAATACGCGAGCGAGCGGTCGAATGTATCTGCGAGTCGGTGTGGCGACCCCACACGCTGCCGTGCGACTCGGCTATCGCGACGCATTGTTCAGGAAGTGAGGCAAGGCGGTTGATAGGTCGATCGATCGGCAACGTGTCTTGAATGTGAGCGGGCGATAGTGGTGGTGCGGATAGCAGTTGGGTGGTGCGCGTGGTAGCGTGCGTCGGGCGTGCGTTTCGCGTTTGTGATAGGCTGTGGGTGTGCTTGTTTGTGTGCGTGTTGGCGGTGTGAGTGGTCAGCCTTCCCATATAGTCTAGGCGGTTAGGATAGCTGGCTCTCACCCAGCAGACCCGGGTTCGAGTCCCGGTGTGGGAACATCTTTGCTCTTCTTTGCTGCTTCCCCACTCTTCTTTTGGCCGCTTTGGACGGCCGCCGCAGCCTCGGCATCGTGCTGGCTTGGTGCTGCCTTCCATCCGCAAGTCCAGCTGTGTTCGCGCGCTCGGTCAATGGGTATTCGAATCTGTCCGACAGGCAGGCCATTGTCGGCGACCGTCCTGGACATGGAATACGCGGGCGAGCGGTCGAATGTATCTGCGAGTCGGTGTGGCGACCCCACACGCTGCCGTGCGACTCGGCTATCGCGACGCATTGTTCAGGAAGTGAGGCAAGGCGGTTGGTCGATCGATCGATCGGCAACGTGTCTTGAATGTGAGCGGGCGATAGTGGTGGTGCGGATAGCAGTTGGGTGGTGCGCGTGGTAGCGTGCGTCGGGCGTGCGTTTCGCGTTTGTGATAGGCTGTGGGTGTGCTTGTTTGTGTGCGTGTTGGCGGTGTGAGTGGTCAGCCTTCCCATATAGTCTAGGCGGTTAGGATAGCTGGCTCTCACCCAGCAGACCCGGGTTCGAGTCCCGGTGTGGGAACATCTTTGCTCTTCTTTGCTGCTTCCCCACTCTTCTTTTGGCCGCTTTGGACGGCCGCCGCAGCCTCGGCATCGTGCTGGCTTGGTGCTGCCTCCCATCCGCGAGTCCAGCTGTGTTCGCGCGCTCGGTCAATGGGTATTCGAATCTGTCCGACAGGCAGGCCATTGTCGGCGACCGTCCTGGACATGGAATACGCGAGCGAGCGGTCGAATGTATCTGCGAGTCGGTGTGGCGACCCCACACGCTGCCGTGCGACTCGGCTATCGCGACGCATTGTTCAGGAAGTGAGGCAAGGCGGTTGGTCGATCGATCGATCGGCAACGTGTCTTGAATGTGAGCGGGCGATAGTGGTGGTGCGGATAGCAGTTGGGTGGTGCGCGTGGTAGCGTGCGTCGGGCGTGCGTTTCGCGTTTGTGATAGGCTGTGGGTGTGCTTGTTTGTGTGCGTGTTGGCGGTGTGAGTGGTCAGCCTTCCCATATAGTCTAGGCGGTTAGGATAGCTGGCTCTCACCCAGCAGACCCGGGTTCGAGTCCCGGTGTGGGAACATCTTTGCTCTTCTTTGCTGCTTCCCCACTCTTCTTTTGGCCGCTTTGGACGGCCGCCGCAGCCTCGGCATCGTGCTGGCTTGGTGCTGCCTTCCATCCGCAAGTCCAGCTGTGTTCGCGCGCTCGGTCAATGGGTATTCGAATCTGTCCGACAGGCAGGCCATTGTCGGCGACCGTCCTGGACATGGAATACGCGGGCGAGCGGTCGAATGTATCTGCGAGTCGGTGTGGCGACCCCACACGCTGCCGTGCGACTCGGCTATCGCGACGCATTGTTCAGGAAGTGAGGCAAGGCGGTTGGTCGATCGATCGATCGGCAACGTGTCTTGAATGTGAGCGGGCGATAGTGGTGGTGCGGATAGCAGTTGGGTGGTGCGCGTGGTAGCGTGCGTCGGGCGTGCGTTTCGCGTTTGTGATAGGCTGTGGGTGTGCTTGTTTGTGTGCGTGTTGGCGGTGTGAGTGGTCAGCCTTCCCATATAGTCTAGGCGGTTAGGATAGCTGGCTCTCACCCAGCAGACCCGGGTTCGAGTCCCGGTGTGGGAACATCTTTGCTCTTCTTTGCTGCTTCCCCACTCTTCTTTTGGCCGCTTTGGACGGCCGCCGCAGCCTCGGCATCGTGCTGGCTTGGTGCTGGCTTGGTGCTGCCTTCCATCCGCAAGTCCAGCTGTGTTCGCGCGCTCGGTCAATGGGTATTCGAATCTGTCCGACAGGCAGGCCATTGTCGGCGACCGTCCTGGACATGGAATACGCGGGCGAGCGGTCGAATGTATCTGCGAGTCGGTGTGGCGACCCCACACGCTGCCGTGCGACTCGGCTATCGCGACGCATTGTTCAGGAAGTGAGGCAAGGCGGTTGGTCGATCGATCGATCGGCAACGTGTCTTGAATGTGAGCGGGCGATAGTGGTGGTGCGGATAGCAGTTGGGTGGTGCGCGTGGTAGCGTGCGTCGGGCGTGCGTTTCGCGTTTGTGATAGGCTGTGGGTGTGCTTGTTTGTGTGCGTGTTGGCGGTGTGAGTGGTCAGCCTTCCCATATAGTCTAGGCGGTTAGGATAGCTGGCTTTCACCCAGCAGACCCGGGTTCGAGTCCCGGTGTGGAAACATCTTTGCTCTTCTTTGCTGCTTCCCCACTCTTCTTTTGGCCGCTTTGGACGGCCGCCGCAGCCTCGGCATCGTGCTGGCTTGGTGCTGCCTCCCATCCGCGAGTCCAGCTGTGTTCGCGCGCTCGGTCAATGGGTATTCGAATCTGTCCGACAGGCAGGCCATTGTCGGCGACCGTCCTGGACATGGAATACGCGGGCGAGCGGTCGAATGTATCTGCGAGTCGGTGTGGCGACCCCACACGCTGCCGTGCGACTCGGCTATCGCGACGCATTGTTCAGGAAGTGAGGCAAGGCGGTTGGTCGATCGATCGATCGGCAACGTGTCTTGAATGTGAGCGGGCGATAGTGGTGGTGCGGATAGCAGTTGGGTGGTGCGCGTGGTAGCGTGCGTCGGGCGTGCGTTTCGCGTTTGTGATAGGCTGTGGGTGTGCTTGTTTGTGTGCGTGTTGGCGGTGTGAGTGGTCAGCCTTCCCATATAGTCTAGGCGGTTAGGATAGCTGGCTTTCACCCAGCAGACCCGGGTTCGAGTCCCGGTGTGGAAACATCTTTGCTCTTCTTTGCTGCTTCCCCACTCTTCTTTTGGCCGCTTTGGACGGCCGCCGCAGCCTCGGCATCGTGCTGGCTTGGTGCTGCCTCCCATCCGCGAGTCCAGCTGTGTTCGCGCGCTCGGTCAATGGGTATTCGAATCTGTCCGACAGGCAGGCCATTGTCGGCGACCGTCCTGGACATGGAATACGCGGGCGAGCGGTCGAATGTATCTGCGAGTCGGTGTGGCGACCCCACACGCTGCCGTGCGACTCGGCTATCGCGACGCATTGTTCAGGAAGTGAGGCAAGGCGGTTGGTCGATCGATCGATCGGCAACGTGTCTTGAATGTGAGCGGGCGATAGTGGTGGTGCGGATAGCAGTTGGGTGGTGCGCGTGGTAGCGTGCGTCGGGCGTGCGTTTCGCGTTTGTGATAGGCTGTGGGTGTGCTTGTTTGTGTGCGTGTTGGCGGTGTGAGTGGTCAGCCTTCCCATATAGTCTAGGCGGTTAGGATAGCTGGCTCTCACCCAGCAGACCCGGGTTCGAGTCCCGGTGTGGGAACATCTTTGCTCTTCTTTGCTGCTTCCCCACTCTTCTTTTGGCCGCTTTGGACGGCCGCCGCAGCCTCGGCATCGTGCTGGCTTGGTGCTGCCTCCCATCCGCGAGTCCAGCTGTGTTCGCGCGCTCGGTCAATGGGTATTCGAATCTGTCCGACAGGCAGGCCATTGTCGGCGACCGTCCTGGACATGGAATACGCGAGCGAGCGGTCGAATGTATCTGCGAGTCGGTGTGGCGACCCCACACGCTGCCGTGCGACTCGGCTATCGCGACGCATTGTTCAGGAAGTGATGCAAAGCGGTTGATCGGTCGATCGATCGGCAACGTGTCTTGAATGTGAGCGGGCGATAGTGGTGGTGCGGATAGCAGTTGGGTGGTGCGCGTGGTAGCGTGCGTCGGGCGTGCGTTTCGCGTTTGTGATAGGCTGTGGGTGTGCTTGTTTGTGTGCGTGTTGGCGGTGTGAGTGGTCAGCCTTCCCATATAGTCTAGGCGGTTAGGATAGCTGGCTCTCACCCAGCAGACCCGGGTTCGAGTCCCGGTGTGGGAACATCTTTGCTCTTCTTTGCTGCTTCCCCACTCTTCTTTTGGCCGCTTTGGACGGCCGCCGCAGCCTCGGCATCGTGCTGGCTTGGTGCTGCCTTCCATCCGCAAGTCCAGCTGTGTTCGCGCGCTCGGTCAATGGGTATTCGAATCTGTCCGACAGGCAGGCCATTGTCGGCGACCGTCCTGGACATGGAATACGCGGGCGAGCGGTCGAATGTATCTGCGAGTCGGTGTGGCGACCCCACACGCTGCCGTGCGACTCGGCTATCGCGACGCATTGTTCAGGAAGTGAGGCAAGGCGGTTGGTCGATCGATCGATCGGCAACGTGTCTTGAATGTGAGCGGGCGATAGTGGTGGTGCGGATAGCAGTTGGGTGGTGCGCGTGGTAGCGTGCGTCGGGCGTGCGTTTCGCGTTTGTGATAGGCTGTGGGTGTGCTTGTTTGTGTGCGTGTTGGCGGTGTGAGTGGTCAGCCTTCCCATATAGTCTAGGCGGTTAGGATAGCTGGCTCTCACCCAGCAGACCCGGGTTCGAGTCCCGGTGTGGAAACATCTTTGCTCTTCTTTGCTGCTTCCCCACTCTTCTTTTGGCCGCTTTGGACGGCCGCCGCAGCCTCGGCATCGTGCTGGCTTGGTGCTGCCTCCCATCCGCGAGTCCAGCTGTGTTCGCGCGCTCGGTCAATGGGTATTCGAATCTGTCCGACAGGCAGGCCATTGTCGGCGACCGTCCTGGACATGGAATACGCGGGCGAGCGGTCGAATGTATCTGCGAGTCGGTGTGGCGACCCCACACGCTGCCGTGCGACTCGGCTATCGCGACGCATTGTTCAGGAAGTGAGGCAAGGCGGTTGGTCGATCGATCGATCGGCAACGTGTCTTGAATGTGAGCGGGCGATAGTGGTGGTGCGGATAGCAGTTGGGTGGTGCGCGTGGTAGCGTGCGTCGGGCGTGCGTTTCGCGTTTGTGATAGGCTGTGGGTGTGCTTGTTTGTGTGCGTGTTGGCGGTGTGAGTGGTCAGCCTTCCCATATAGTCTAGGCGGTTAGGATAGCTGGCTCTCACCCAGCAGACCCGGGTTCGAGTCCCGGTGTGGAAACATCTTTGCTCTTCTTTGCTGCTTCCCCACTCTTCTTTTGGCCGCTTTGGACGGCCGCCGCAGCCTCGGCATCGTGCTGGCTTGGTGCTGCCTCCCATCCGCGAGTCCAGCTGTGTTCGCGCGCTCGGTCAATGGGTATTCGAATCTGTCCGACAGGCAGGCCATTGTCGGCGACCGTCCTGGACATGGAATACGCGAGCGAGCGGTCGAATGTATCTGCGAGTCGGTGTGGCGACCCCACACGCTGCCGTGCGACTCGGCTATCGCGACGCATTGTTCAGGAAGTGATGCAAGGCGGTTGATCGGTCGATCGATCGGTCGATCGATCGGCAACGTGTCTTGAATGTGAGCGGGCGATAGTGGTGGTGCGGATAGCAGTTGGGTGGTGCGCGTGGTAGCGTGCGTCGGGCGTGCGTTTCGCGTTTGTGATAGGCTGTGGGTGTGCTTGTTTGTGTGCGTGTTGGCGGTGTGAGTGGTCAGCCTTCCCATATAGTCTAGGCGGTTAGGATAGCTGGCTCTCACCCAGCAGACCCGGGTTCGAGTCCCGGTGTGGGAACATCTTTGCTCTTCTTTGCTGCTTCCCCACTCTTCTTTTGGCCGCTTTGGACGGCCGCCGCAGCCTCGGCATCGTGCTGGCTTGGTGCTGCCTTCCATCCGCAAGTCCAGCTGTGTTCGCGCGCTCGGTCAATGGGTATTCGAATCTGTCCGACAGGCAGGCCATTGTCGGCGACCGTCCTGGACATGGAATACGCGGGCGAGCGGTCGAATGTATCTGCGAGTCGGTGTGGCGACCCCACACGCTGCCGTGCGACTCGGCTATCGCGACGCATTGTTCAGGAAGTGAGGCAAGGCGGTTGGTCGATCGATCGATCGGCAACGTGTCTTGAATGTGAGCGGGCGATAGTGGTGGTGCGGATAGCAGTTGGGTGGTGCGCGTGGTAGCGTGCGTCGGGCGTGCGTTTCGCGTTTGTGATAGGCTGTGGGTGTGCTTGTTTGTGTGCGTGTTGGCGGTGTGAGTGGTCAGCCTTCCCATATAGTCTAGGCGGTTAGGATAGCTGGCTCTCACCCAGCAGACCCGGGTTCGAGTCCCGGTGTGGAAACATCTTTGCTCTTCTTTGCTGCTTCCCCACTCTTCTTTTGGCCGCTTTGGACGGCCGCCGCAGCCTCGGCATCGTGCTGGCTTGGTGCTGCCTCCCATCCGCGAGTCCAGCTGTGTTCGCGCGCTCGGTCAATGGGTATTCGAATCTGTCCGACAGGCAGGCCATTGTCGGCGACCGTCCTGGACATGGAATACGCGAGCGAGCGGTCGAATGTATCTGCGAGTCGGTGTGGCGACCCCACACGCTGCCGTGCGACTCGGCTATCGCGACGCATTGTTCAGGAAGTGATGCAAAGCGGTTGATCGGTCGATCGATCGGCAACGTGTCTTGAATGTGAGCGGGCGATAGTGGTGGTGCGGATAGCAGTTGGGTGGTGCGCGTGGTAGCGTGCGTCGGGCGTGCGTTTCGCGTTTGTGATAGGCTGTGGGTGTGCTTGTTTGTGTGCGTGTTGGCGGTGTGAGTGGTCAGCCTTCCCATATAGTCTAGGCGGTTAGGATAGCTGGCTCTCACCCAGCAGACCCGGGTTCGAGTCCCGGTGTGGGAACATCTTTGCTCTTCTTTGCTGCTTCCCCACTCTTCTTTTGGCCGCTTTGGACGGCCGCCGCAGCCTCGGCATCGTGCTGGCTTGGTGCTGCCTCCCATCCGCGAGTCCAGCTGTGTTCGCGCGCTCGGTCAATGGGTATTCGAATCTGTCCGACAGGCAGGCCATTGTCGGCGACCGTCCTGGACATGGAATACGCGAGCGAGCGGTCGAATGTATCTGCGAGTCGGTGTGGCGACCCCACACGCTGCCGTGCGACTCGGCTATCGCGACGCATTGTTCAGGAAGTGATGCAAAGCGGTTGCTCGGTTGATCGATCGGCAACGTGTGTTGAATGTGAGCGGGCGATAGTGGTGGTGCGGATAGCAGTTGGGTGGTGCGCGTGGTAGCGTGCGTCGGGCGTACGTTTCGCGTTTGTGATAGGCTGTGGGTGTGCTTGTTTGTGTGCGTGTTGACGGTGTGAGTGCTCAGCCTTCCCATATAGTCTAGGCGGTTAGGATAGCTGGCTCTCACCCAGCAGACCCGGGTTCGAGTCCCGGTGTGGGAACATCTTTGCTCTTCTTTGCTGCTTCCCCACTCTTCTTTTGGCCGCTTTGGACGGCCGCCGCAGCCTCGGCATCGTGCTGGCTTGGCGCTGCCTCCCATCCGCGAGTCCAGCTGTGTTCGCGCGCTCGGTCAATGGGTATTCGAATCTGTCCGACAGGCAGGCCATTGTCGGCGACCGTCCTGGACATGGAATACGCGAGCGAGCGGTCGAATGTATCTGCGAGTCGGTGTGGCGACCCCACACGCTGCCGTGCGACTCGGCTATCGCGACGCATTGTTCAGGAAGTGATGCAAGGCGGTTGATCGGTCGATCGATCGGCAACGTGTCTTGAATGTGAGCGGGCGATAGTGGTGGTGCGGATAGCAGTTGGGTGGTGCGCGTGGTAGCGTGCGTCGGGCGTGCGTTTCGCGTTTGTGATAGGCTGTGGGTGTGCTTGTTTGTGTGCGTGTTGGCGGTGTGAGTGGTCAGCCTTCCCATATAGTCTAGGCGGTTAGGATAGCTGGCTCTCACCCAGCAGACCCGGGTTCGAGTCCCGGTGTGGAAACATCTTTGCTCTTCTTTGCTGCTTCCCCACTCTTCTTTTGGCCGCTTTGGACGGCCGCCGCAGCCTCGGCATCGTGCTGGCTTGGTGCTGCCTCCCATCCGCGAGTCCAGCTGTGTTCGCGCGCTCGGTCAATGGGTATTCGAATCTGTCCGACAGGCAGGCCATTGTCGGCGACCGTCCTGGACATGGAATACGCGAGCGAGCGGTCGAATGTATCTGCGAGTCGGTGTGGCGACCCCACACGCTGCCGTGCGACTCGGCTATCGCGACGCATTGTTCAGGAAGTGATGCAAGGCGGTTGATCGGTCGATCGATCGGCAACGTGTCTTGAATGTGAGCGGGCGATAGTGGTGGTGCGGATAGCAGTTGGGTGGTGCGCGTGGTAGCGTGCGTCGGGCGTGCGTTTCGCGTTTGTGATAGGCTGTGGGTGTGCTTGTTTGTGTGCGTGTTGGCGGTGTGAGTGGTCAGCCTTCCCATATAGTCTAGGCGGTTAGGATAGCTGGCTCTCACCCAGCAGACCCGGGTTCGAGTCCCGGTGTGGGAACATCTTTGCTCTTCTTTGCTGCTTCCCCACTCTTCTTTTGGCCGCTTTGGACGGCCGCCGCAGCCTCGGCATCGTGCTGGCTTGGTGCTGCCTCCCATCCGCGAGTCCAGCTGTGTTCGCGCGCTCGGTCAATGGGTATTCGAATCTGTCCGACAGGCAGGCCATTGTCGGCGACCGTCCTGGACATGGAATACGCGAGCGAGCGGTCGAATGTATCTGCGAGTCGGTGTGGCGACCCCACACGCTGCCGTGCGACTCGGCTATCGCGACGCATTGTTCAGGAAGTGATGCAAGGCGGTTGATCGGTCGATCGATCGGTCGATCGATCGGCAACGTGTCTTGAATGTGAGCGGGCGATAGTGGTGGTGCGGATAGCAGTTGGGTGGTGCGCGTGGTAGCGTGCGTCGGGCGTGCGTTTCGCGTTTGTGATAGGCTGTGGGTGTGCTTGTTTGTGTGCGTGTTGGCGGTGTGAGTGGTCAGCCTTCCCATATAGTCTAGGCGGTTAGGATAGCTGGCTCTCACCCAGCAGACCCGGGTTCGAGTCCCGGTGTGGGAACATCTTTGCTCTTCTTTGCTGCTTCCCCACTCTTCTTTTGGCCGCTTTGGACGGCCGCCGCAGCCTCGGCATCGTGCTGGCTTGGTGCTGCCTCCCATCCGCGAGTCCAGCTGTGTTCGCGCGCTCGGTCAATGGGTATTCGAATCTGTCCGACAGGCAGGCCATTGTCGGCGACCGTCCTGGACATGGAATACGCGAGCGAGCGGTCGAATGTATCTGCGAGTCGGTGTGGCGACCCCACACGCTGCCGTGCGACTCGGCTATCGCGACGCATTGTTCAGGAAGTGATGCAAGGCGGTTGATCGGTCGATCGATCGGTCGATCGATCGGCAACGTGTCTTGAATGTGAGCGGGCGATAGTGGTGGTGCGGATAGCAGTTGGGTGGTGCGCGTGGTAGCGTGCGTCGGGCGTGCGTTTCGCGTTTGTGATAGGCTGTGGGTGTGCTTGTTTGTGTGCGTGTTGGCGGTGTGAGTGGTCAGCCTTCCCATATAGTCTAGGCGGTTAGGATAGCTGGCTCTCACCCAGCAGACCCGGGTTCGAGTCCCGGTGTGGGAACATCTTTGCTCTTCTTTGCTGCTTCCCCACTCTTCTTTTGGCCGCTTTGGACGGCCGCCGCAGCCTCGGCATCGTGCTGGCTTGGTGCTGCCTCCCATCCGCGAGTCCAGCTGTGTTCGCGCGCTCGGTCAATGGGTATTCGAATCTGTCCGACAGGCAGGCCATTGTCGGCGACCGTCCTGGACATGGAATACGCGAGCGAGCGGTCGAATGTATCTGCGAGTCGGTGTGGCGACCCCACACGCTGCCGTGCGACTCGGCTATCGCGACGCATTGTTCAGGAAGTGATGCAAGGCGGTTGATCGGTCGATCGATCGGCAACGTGTCTTGAATGTGAGCGGGCGATAGTGGTGGTGCGGATAGCAGTTGGGTGGTGCGCGTGGTAGCGTGCGTCGGGCGTGCGTTTCGCGTTTGTGATAGGCTGTGGGTGTGCTTGTTTGTGTGCGTGTTGGCGGTGTGAGTGGTCAGCCTTCCCATATAGTCTAGGCGGTTAGGATAGCTGGCTCTCACCCAGCAGACCCGGGTTCGAGTCCCGGTGTGGGAACATCTTTGCTCTTCTTTGCTGCTTCCCCACTCTTCTTTTGGCCGCTTTGGACGGCCGCCGCAGCCTCGGCATCGTGCTGGCTTGGTGCTGCCTCCCATCCGCGAGTCCAGCTGTGTTCGCGCGCTCGGTCAATGGGTATTCGAATCTGTCCGACAGGCAGGCCATTGTCGGCGACCGTCCTGGACATGGAATACGCGAGCGAGCGGTCGAATGTATCTGCGAGTCGGTGTGGCGACCCCACACGCTGCCGTGCGACTCGGCTATCGCGACGCATTGTTCAGGAAGTGATGCAAGGCGGTTGATCGGTCGATCGATCGGTCGATCGATCGGCAACGTGTCTTGAATGTGAGCGGGCGATAGTGGTGGTGCGGATAGCAGTTGGGTGGTGCGCGTGGTAGCGTGCGTCGGGCGTGCGTTTCGCGTTTGTGATAGGCTGTGGGTGTGCTTGTTTGTGTGCGTGTTGGCGGTGTGAGTGGTCAGCCTTCCCATATAGTCTAGGCGGTTAGGATAGCTGGCTCTCACCCAGCAGACCCGGGTTCGAGTCCCGGTGTGGGAACATCTTTGCTCTTCTTTGCTGCTTCCCCACTCTTCTTTTGGCCGCTTTGGACGGCCGCCGCAGCCTCGGCATCGTGCTGGCTTGGTGCTGCCTCCCATCCGCGAGTCCAGCTGTGTTCGCGCGCTCGGTCAATGGGTATTCGAATCTGTCCGACAGGCAGGCCATTGTCGGCGACCGTCCTGGACATGGAATACGCGAGCGAGCGGTCGAATGTATCTGCGAGTCGGTGTGGCGACCCCACACGCTGCCGTGCGACTCGGCTATCGCGACGCATTGTTCAGGAAGTGATGCAAGGCGGTTGATCGGTCGATCGATCGGTCGATCGATCGGCAACGTGTCTTGAATGTGAGCGGGCGATAGTGGTGGTGCGGATAGCAGTTGGGTGGTGCGCGTGGTAGCGTGCGTCGGGCGTGCGTTTCGCGTTTGTGATAGGCTGTGGGTGTGCTTGTTTGTGTGCGTGTTGGCGGTGTGAGTGGTCAGCCTTCCCATATAGTCTAGGCGGTTAGGATAGCTGGCTCTCACCCAGCAGACCCGGGTTCGAGTCCCGGTGTGGGAACATCTTTGCTCTTCTTTGCTGCTTCCCCACTCTTCTTTTGGCCGCTTTGGACGGCCGCCGCAGCCTCGGCATCGTGCTGGCTTGGTGCTGCCTCCCATCCGCGAGTCCAGCTGTGTTCGCGCGCTCGGTCAATGGGTATTCGAATCTGTCCGACAGGCAGGCCATTGTCGGCGACCGTCCTGGACATGGAATACGCGAGCGAGCGGTCGAATGTATCTGCGAGTCGGTGTGGCGACCCCACACGCTGCCGTGCGACTCGGCTATCGCGACGCATTGTTCAGGAAGTGATGCAAGGCGGTTGATCGGTCGATCGATCGGTCGATCGATCGGCAACGTGTCTTGAATGTGAGCGGGCGATAGTGGTGGTGCGGATAGCAGTTGGGTGGTGCGCGTGGTAGCGTGCGTCGGGCGTGCGTTTCGCGTTTGTGATAGGCTGTGGGTGTGCTTGTTTGTGTGCGTGTTGGCGGTGTGAGTGGTCAGCCTTCCCATATAGTCTAGGCGGTTAGGATAGCTGGCTCTCACCCAGCAGACCCGGGTTCGAGTCCCGGTGTGGGAACATCTTTGCTCTTCTTTGCTGCTTCCCCACTCTTCTTTTGGCCGCTTTGGACGGCCGCCGCAGCCTCGGCATCGTGCTGGCTTGGTGCTGCCTCCCATCCGCGAGTCCAGCTGTGTTCGCGCGCTCGGTCAATGGGTATTCGAATCTGTCCGACAGGCAGGCCATTGTCGGCGACCGTCCTGGACATGGAATACGCGAGCGAGCGGTCGAATGTATCTGCGAGTCGGTGTGGCGACCCCACACGCTGCCGTGCGACTCGGCTATCGCGACGCATTGTTCAGGAAGTGATGCAAGGCGGTTGATCGGTCGATCGATCGGTCGATCGATCGGCAACGTGTCTTGAATGTGAGCGGGCGATAGTGGTGGTGCGGATAGCAGTTGGGTGGTGCGCGTGGTAGCGTGCGTCGGGCGTGCGTTTCGCGTTTGTGATAGGCTGTGGGTGTGCTTGTTTGTGTGCGTGTTGGCGGTGTGAGTGGTCAGCCTTCCCATATAGTCTAGGCGGTTAGGATAGCTGGCTCTCACCCAGCAGACCCGGGTTCGAGTCCCGGTGTGGGAACATCTTTGCTCTTCTTTGCTGCTTCCCCACTCTTCTTTTGGCCGCTTTGGACGGCCGCCGCAGCCTCGGCATCGTGCTGGCTTGGTGCTGCCTCCCATCCGCGAGTCCAGCTGTGTTCGCGCGCTCGGTCAATGGGTATTCGAATCTGTCCGACAGGCAGGCCATTGTCGGCGACCGTCCTGGACATGGAATACGCGAGCGAGCGGTCGAATGTATCTGCGAGTCGGTGTGGCGACCCCACACGCTGCCGTGCGACTCGGCTATCGCGACGCATTGTTCAGGAAGTGATGCAAGGCGGTTGATCGGTCGATCGATCGGTCGATCGATCGGCAACGTGTCTTGAATGTGAGCGGGCGATAGTGGTGGTGCGGATAGCAGTTGGGTGGTGCGCGTGGTAGCGTGCGTCGGGCGTGCGTTTCGCGTTTGTGATAGGCTGTGGGTGTGCTTGTTTGTGTGCGTGTTGGCGGTGTGAGTGGTCAGCCTTCCCATATAGTCTAGGCGGTTAGGATAGCTGGCTCTCACCCAGCAGACCCGGGTTCGAGTCCCGGTGTGGGAACATCTTTGCTCTTCTTTGCTGCTTCCCCACTCTTCTTTTGGCCGCTTTGGACGGCCGCCGCAGCCTCGGCATCGTGCTGGCTTGGTGCTGCCTCCCATCCGCGAGTCCAGCTGTGTTCGCGCGCTCGGTCAATGGGTATTCGAATCTGTCCGACAGGCAGGCCATTGTCGGCGACCGTCCTGGACATGGAATACGCGAGCGAGCGGTCGAATGTATCTGCGAGTCGGTGTGGCGACCCCACACGCTGCCGTGCGACTCGGCTATCGCGACGCATTGTTCAGGAAGTGATGCAAGGCGGTTGATCGGTCGATCGATCGGTCGATCGATCGGCAACGTGTCTTGAATGTGAGCGGGCGATAGTGGTGGTGCGGATAGCAGTTGGGTGGTGCGCGTGGTAGCGTGCGTCGGGCGTGCGTTTCGCGTTTGTGATAGGCTGTGGGTGTGCTTGTTTGTGTGCGTGTTGGCGGTGTGAGTGGTCAGCCTTCCCATATAGTCTAGGCGGTTAGGATAGCTGGCTCTCACCCAGCAGACCCGGGTTCGAGTCCCGGTGTGGGAACATCTTTGCTCTTCTTTGCTGCTTCCCCACTCTTCTTTTGGCCGCTTTGGACGGCCGCCGCAGCCTCGGCATCGTGCTGGCTTGGTGCTGCCTCCCATCCGCGAGTCCAGCTGTGTTCGCGCGCTCGGTCAATGGGTATTCGAATCTGTCCGACAGGCAGGCCATTGTCGGCGACCGTCCTGGACATGGAATACGCGAGCGAGCGGTCGAATGTATCTGCGAGTCGGTGTGGCGACCCCACACGCTGCCGTGCGACTCGGCTATCGCGACGCATTGTTCAGGAAGTGATGCAAGGCGGTTGATCGGTCGATCGATCGGTCGATCGATCGGCAACGTGTCTTGAATGTGAGCGGGCGATAGTGGTGGTGCGGATAGCAGTTGGGTGGTGCGCGTGGTAGCGTGCGTCGGGCGTGCGTTTCGCGTTTGTGATAGGCTGTGGGTGTGCTTGTTTGTGTGCGTGTTGGCGGTGTGAGTGGTCAGCCTTCCCATATAGTCTAGGCGGTTAGGATAGCTGGCTCTCACCCAGCAGACCCGGGTTCGAGTCCCGGTGTGGGAACATCTTTGCTCTTCTTTGCTGCTTCCCCACTCTTCTTTTGGCCGCTTTGGACGGCCGCCGCAGCCTCGGCATCGTGCTGGCTTGGTGCTGCCTCCCATCCGCGAGTCCAGCTGTGTTCGCGCGCTCGGTCAATGGGTATTCGAATCTGTCCGACAGGCAGGCCATTGTCGGCGACCGTCCTGGACATGGAATACGCGAGCGAGCGGTCGAATGTATCTGCGAGTCGGTGTGGCGACCCCACACGCTGCCGTGCGACTCGGCTATCGCGACGCATTGTTCAGGAAGTGATGCAAGGCGGTTGATCGGTCGATCGATCGGTCGATCGATCGGCAACGTGTCTTGAATGTGAGCGGGCGATAGTGGTGGTGCGGATAGCAGTTGGGTGGTGCGCGTGGTAGCGTGCGTCGGGCGTGCGTTTCGCGTTTGTGATAGGCTGTGGGTGTGCTTGTTTGTGTGCGTGTTGGCGGTGTGAGTGGTCAGCCTTCCCATATAGTCTAGGCGGTTAGGATAGCTGGCTCTCACCCAGCAGACCCGGGTTCGAGTCCCGGTGTGGGAACATCTTTGCTCTTCTTTGCTGCTTCCCCACTCTTCTTTTGGCCGCTTTGGACGGCCGCCGCAGCCTCGGCATCGTGCTGGCTTGGTGCTGCCTCCCATCCGCGAGTCCAGCTGTGTTCGCGCGCTCGGTCAATGGGTATTCGAATCTGTCCGACAGGCAGGCCATTGTCGGCGACCGTCCTGGACATGGAATACGCGAGCGAGCGGTCGAATGTATCTGCGAGTCGGTGTGGCGACCCCACACGCTGCCGTGCGACTCGGCTATCGCGACGCATTGTTCAGGAAGTGAGGCAAGGCGGTTGATCGGTCGATCGATCGCGAGCAATCACGTCAAACGCCACCAGCCCAAACGACGGGTGTCTAGGGGACGGCGCGTTGACAGTCCCATGCAGGATCGAATGTACTCAGCTAGCTCAATTCGAACCGTACTAGGTTAGGCCAAGCCGCCACGTCCAAATGGATCCAGTTCTCTGAATGGTATGGCCCAAAACGTAGGTCTAAATCGGATAATATCTCTGATGAGCGGTATACAACAACGTCTCGGGCGTTAAGTGCGTCACGGATACCAGTTACAGTGTCAGGTGTGGAATAGTCACTCACGAAAGCGGCCGCATCCTGCTCGCAAAGTTCATCTTCAGGTCGGACGTTCTGATACGAAGGTGCCGGTGCGTTAAATCGCCATGTAGCTTCGTCAAGAATTTCACCTGAGCTTCCGTGTGTTGGATTTTGAGCTGGATCTGCACGATCAAGTACTAATCTAGTGAAATACTGTGAAACATCTACGTCTTCACTTGTCTGAATGTTTAGTGGAGATGATTATACTCCATCTACCACGAAAGCTGCTCAAGTATGCGCGGCACTCTAGCTTGATATATTTTCAGTGTTTTTACCTTTTGTGCGTCCGTCATGGCACCGACCATTGTGAACGCAATTATTCCGTTGCTCCCAATTCCATTTGGAAGCATGTGTGCTGGGGTTGCAGGCTCAGCTCGAAAAAAAATATGCGTGCGACCGTAGCGAGCTGTGTTTTCCGCCCCGCACAACCGAGATGAACCGTGTCGGCTGATACAAATTGAGCATTGCATTTTCAGGGGTGTTCTTAACGGCGGTAGAATTGTAGAATATTCTACCGCTATCGAAATGTGCGTGAGACAAGTCTTTCCAACGCTACTACGATTCTACCCCCCCCCCCCCCCCCCCGTTGAGAACGGAAGTGAACCGTTCACCTCAAATTCTGCTCAGCTCAACTCGCATCCGAACAAGCTCGTAACCACGTATGGAGTAGCACGCTGACGATCCAGTAGTCCGGGATCAAGTCGCGCGGCACCATGAAGCCCTCACACATCATGAGCATGCCGAGTACGCCCGCGCCGAACGCGATGCCGATGATGTGGCGCGGCACGGCCGACCCGATCACGTGCATCATGGACTCGGGCGACAAGAACAGGTTGAGCAACAAGTACTTGAACGCTCTCAGTCCCACCAGCAGCATCATCAGCGCCGTCAACGTGGCGGCGTTCGTGCTTCCAATGATACCTTCGATCAAGCATCACTCGCAGGGAGCAGCGGCGCCGCCGCAGTAGCGCATTGGGACGAGACGTCACTGGGCTGTAGCAGCAGCGATTCCGATTCCGATCTCAACGGTAGCGGTGACAGTGACTCCGAGAATGAATTCACTAAGGAAGCTGCGATGGTTTTGTTTTCAGCAGCAGCTGCAGAGTTGAATACTCGAGAGGAGATTTATGCTCGCCAGCGAATGATCTGGAGCGAGCATGTTCAACGCCTACGGCGCGAATCTAAATTCAATCGTACCTATCGAATGGATGAGCGACATTTTGAGCGTTTGGTGGCATTGCTTGGAGGGGACCTCTCTGTCGAAGGTGTCATGTCTTCGGTCAAAACGGGAGTAGCTCCAATCTCTGCCGAAGTTGTAATGCATTGCGTCTTGCGCTACCTCGCTGGTGGGTCCTATCTTGACGTTAGAGACGTGGCTCACATCAGTGTGCCTTCATTTTATCGGTGCTTGCACAAGGGTATTTCGCGATACTGCGGTGCCCTGACCTCGCGATAGAACTTCCTACCACGACTCACGAGATAGACCGTGCTGCTGCGCTGTTCAAGCAGGAAAGTACGGAGGGTGTGCTAGATGGCTGTGTCGGTTGCATCGATGGGATGCTGGTGAAAATTGTGATAACGCCTACGGTCTTCGGGGCAAATTCGATTCTGATTAATACTTTACACATGCCAACAAAGGCCTATCAAGGGGGGGGGGGGGGGGGGGGGGGGCGCTCGGCTTCCTTAAGAGCGCACCCAAACAAAGACAGAAAGATTATATGGCGAGCGGCCCGCAGTCCCTTTGGCGTGCGGCTCTTCAGCGTTGTCCTAGCTTTCAGGAACCTGCGGTGCTCAGCGTCTCCACTTGGATCTGAGCTCAGCGATTGGCTGAGCTTCGTTAAAGTCACCCGTGGCGTCAGCAATGTCGTGATCACATGTCAGCAAGCTCCTGATCACATGTCGGCAGACCCGTGATTACATGTCGGCAGACCCGTGATTATCCCCCACTCCACGCTTCTGATTGGCTGAAGAGTGCGCGTCACGGGGATGAGACAGTGCGTCATATGGTTTCGGACATGGGTCGAGCCTGATTTGTGGTCATAATCATTTGATGACCGCCACTTCGCAGCGACTGTTCCCAGCGTCCCATCGCCCACACCACTTCTGAGCCTCTGAGATCCCACCGAGTCGCCACCTGAAGTGGCTTCAAACGTCCACCGCCACTACGCTGAGTCCTCATAGACTGAGAGAAACTCCGCTGAGCTTCGACTGGACTCAGAATGTCCATCAATGCCAGGATTGCTGGATTCGGCGGAGTTTGCTGAGAGTCCAGTGGCTCAGCGAGCTGTTCCACTGAGCGGGGGACGAGTCGATGGTGGCGAGTTGTCACATAACCAGCTGGTCACATTTCCTTCCATTTTGATGGGTGCGAAGGGAGTACGGCGGCCGAGCGAATGGTCCGCTGGGCCTGAGATTCGAGCGTACCTCGTCACAATTAGCAATAGAGAACTTGAGAGGACTCCGCAAAGTTTTTCGCGATAGTGAAGACCGGCATGCTCGACACAGCTGAAGAATCACGTTTTCACTTTACTTCCAAATTCCTCTTCATGAAAGAAGATTCTCCTGAATTTGTTGGACCGAATGCTCGTTGTTGTATGCGTGTGTCGGACCGATGGTCCAACGTTTTCGTGAAGTTTCGATAGACAACAATACAAATAGCAAGATAAGCGTCAATAGACACGATTTTGTTGGATCGAGTCCAACAGGTCAAAACTCTAGTTATGCATATGAGTTTTAGAAGGAGGCGCAAAGAAATCAAAACGAAGTGTTCAACAGCGCAAGTACATGAGTACAGTCTGTATGTCAGTGCCTTGACTGCTCTGAGACGTGTACGCTGCCAGAGAGTCCGTGTGCGCCGCCTGTGAGCCCGAGGGCTACCGGCGCATCGACACGGCCGTGTACCCCAACGAGGCGGACGTGGGCCTGGCCATCCGCGACTCGGGCGTCCCCCGCCAAGAAGTCTTCGTGACCAGCAAGATCGTGGCCCCGCGCGGCCGATGGAGCTACGACGAAGTGGTGGAGAGCGTGCGGCTCAGCAACCGGAAGCTCGGGCTCGAGTACATCGACCTGTACCTGCTGCACGCCCCTTTTGACGCCGCCACGCGCGCCGATGCCTGGAAGGCCCTCGAGGATATGCAGACCGAGGGCGTCGTGCGCGACATCGGCGTGCCCACCTTCGGCGAGCTGCACCTGCAGAAGCTCGCGCAGACGTGGCCCGTCAAGCCCGCCGTGAACCAGGTGGAGCTGCATCCGTGGCTCGCGCGCGCCGACACGGTCAAGTACTGCAAAAAGCAGGGGATCCTCATGGAGGCGTATTCGCCCCTGGCCCGCGCCCAAAAGATGCACGACCGCACGCTGAAGCAGGTCGCAAGTGAGGCGGGCGCGACGTCCGCGCAGGTGCTGATCGCCTGGTGGCCAACGGCGAGAACATTGACAGGAGGAGTCGAAGGGTGGGAGAGCATAAAGCGTCGTACCGCAGCATTCTTGAGCTGTGTTGACCCATCCGTTGCACTCAGTTGAGCTTGTAAGTCAGGATTTATTATAGTAGTGTTGCTTTGTTACCTTGAAGCCAGACAACGTATCGGCTGATGCCATACAAGTACACGTCTTTTGATTTCTTCTCGATGAAGTTTTCTAGCACTTTGTGGGCCTCCTCGTCCAGCACCTCCATGCCTAGACCTTACAAATTCGTACTACATATGAATAGTCTCAAGGGGTGTGTGTGCAAATATTTTACGTTGTAGAACTACCGAAGTCTGGTTGGCAAATCTGCTGGTTTATCATTGCAGCTGCTAGTACTGGCGATTTGAGTGCACTCGTAGATTCAATTTCTTTGCTCGCATGTAGGCAGTCACAAACCCAGCAAACCATCTCGACCATGCACCGATTAGACAGTTGCTCGGAGCTTTCTTCATATATCGTGGAGTGTGTTTCGTGTGATACTGGCGCGAAGTTGTTACAATCCAGTCCTTATGATAAAGTGACTGCCGAAGTATATTCCGCTCTGCTTCAGATGCAGCTCGATATGCATCTCTTGTCGTCTTGATGTTGACTTACGCGCAGATGGCAAGCTGGCTCGTGACATTCTTCTTTTTCTTCAAATTCGCGAAATTGGCGCTGGGGTCCTGAAATATGATATTTTGAAGGTTTTAAAATCTGGAACTAAGAGAGCAGTCCAGTTGAGTTGCAGCGGCATCCCTCAGAGAGGTCAGCGTTGAATTGTAATATGTCACCAAGCAAAAAATATATACGCGGTTCTCAAAAATTATTCACTGTGATTGCAAGAAGATTGTTAGTTCACAAGACGTTTTATCTCTGTGTGTTCCTAGTCTTTCGGACTTGCTTGCTGTTTGATATACGACTTCTGCTTTGCGAACTGACTTTTTGCGGTTCGGAAGAGGGAATGTCGTGCTCACGGATTGTTGTGAGCTTTGTCTTCTGCACGACGCTGGGAGTTGGTTTATGGACCGCGGCTGACGACTTCAACATCGTCCCGGTGGCACGTAGCACACACAATATTGTTTCACAGGTCAACCTTGCGCACATAACGTAGCTACAGCGTGTATCCAACAGTGAAACGATCATCATTGATGTCACTACTCCAGATGGTGACACGGAACAGGAACTGCTGTTGCGTTACGTGAGTGAGCGTGCGGGTGGCTTGGCAGTCTGACTCGAATTCGCTGTCGGAGCATTCGTCGAGCATATTCAAGTGGAGCCCACGCGCGAAAGCAGCTTTTCCGTAGAGGCGCAACGTGGCACGGATACGTTTATTGGTCTCCGAACGGAAGTTGGAGCCATCCTGCGTAGCTCCGCCGTCGTTATAACGGCAACTTCATGCTGCTGGTTTTGACGAGCTTGTTCAATTTGCTGCATCAGCGACATAATGCCTAACATAATCACGGTATCAGACGCAAAAATCATTACGCGCAATTAACATAGCTGCATCTTTAATTGAGTACCTGCGGTCGGCTTCTTTTCTTGTTTGACTTTCCGAATTCGAAGTGACTGCAACCCACGCGGCTCCGCAATGGTCCCACTACACGAGGTTTTGTCAGGAACGTATGTAGAAGAAAATTCAAAGTTCAGTCTCATAAGCTAAAGAATGTTAGATAGCCTCCTTACTTAATTCTATACTACGAGGCGCAACGTTGCATTCGCCACTGAAGTGTCACAGCTGTACGCGAGGCATTTAGCGCAAGCATCATTGTGTTTCCGTTCTGAAGCTTCCTATGTTTCATGCAGTTCCTGTTGCTGCTTCAAAGTTTATTTAGCTTTGTGTGGTTCATGTAGTTGTTATTGCTGCTTCGATGTGTATTTTGCTGCGTGCAGCGACGATCAAAGAGAGCTTGATGAAGCTCAATTTATATAAAGCAACGTGTCATTGCAGTTTGATGAAGTTCAAATCATATAACCCAACGTGTCACTGCAGTACAGCAAAAAATGTAATTAGTGTGGGTTCGCAAATAGTGTGGGTGCGCAATTAGTATGGGTCACACTATTCTTGCGCTCCTGTTGGAGGACCCTCAACCCATACTAATTGTACACGTTTAGCAGTCAGTTCCTCAGTGTGAAACGACGCGAGATGCAATGACAAGTACGAATACATACAGTGGCTGCGGGGGAGACACTTCGAGTGTATCGCATTCCTGTGACCTGTGTGGCAGCAAGAACCACCTGTTCTGAGGCGTGCCAGTGGAAGAAAAGCAGGGTGGTCACGTCCGCTGCTGAACGTGTCAAGGCGCTGCTGCTGGGCCATATACTGGAGTAGTTAAGCCCAAGCCACCAAAGAGCAACGCCAAAGCAAGCTCACCGCTTTCATTCGACCTTCTCGCCTCATCGGCGACAACCATCAAGGTGGCGGTCAATCCGTCGGGAAGACCGCTTGCGCCGACGCGGATAGCGAATCATCAGAAGAGAAGGCAGGTTGCACCGCATACCAAACAAGCCACACAGACGTTGATAGCGCTGCGTCGCGGGTCTACACCGCAACTAGCGGCAGTACTGGCGGTAGTCCCCACGGTACTGCATTTCAACCCAGGCGCCGTGCACCCCAATCTGTCGCAACACTTACCGTCAAAGCGTGCGTAGTGCGGTATATGCAGAACTTGTATGGCGAAGGGAAGTCTAGGCTACCTTCAAAGGCTGTAGCAAAGTTGCTAGTATTTTTACTGGTCTACCCTCAAAGGCTGTAGCAAAGTTCCTTAGTATTTTTACGTGTTGCGCATATGCGGCGGCTACAGCGCGTTGGTGTACCGAATAACCTACCAGCCAAGCGCCGCCGCTACGCGGCGGTAGTTTTTATTTGTTGGAGCCGCTCAGCTCACTACGCTCGCTTCACTAATAAGTCTACGCTGCCTACGCTCACCCGATCCGCTCGCCTCGTCGGCTCGCTGCACTACTCGCGGTGCTATGTTGGTCAACCCGAGGAAGGGCGGGCCCTGCGGTCCCGCTATATCGACCGATGGCCGCCTTCGCTGCGCTCGGCAGCTTTTTGGCCAATGAAGGCCGCCTTCGCTGCGCTCGGCAGCAGTATTTTTGCCCAATGAAGGATTTTTAGCATTAATGCCCAATGAAGGTCGTAGATCGCTAATTTCGGCCAATGGCATTCATGTAACGCTCCGTTACGGACAGCACGTTGCTCTGATTGATGCTTTAGATGTCATCGCACACAGCAAAAGTGAGTGCAGAGACCAGCAACATGCCTGTCCCGGCCAACTTGAGGTAACGAGCTTCGGACATTTTTATATTAAATGTTCGAAATGCAGAAGACATTTATTTCTTAAATGTTGGTAAGAAAGAGAGCTCTAAGAACGTCGTCAAAATCGTCATCTAAGCTAAACTCACCGACTGCAGCATCTATCTGTCCGCTAAGGAGAGCTTCTGCTACGATATCACTCGCATCTTGGTCTAGTTCGGCTGCAGGCACAGCAGCAGGAGAATCAGCTTGATGGTCCGTAATATGACCGCACTTCCGGAAGCCTGCCAGCACTGTCGCGTCTGAAACGCCGTCCCAAGCTGAGCGGAGCCATGAGCACAATCTTGTGCGGTCTGTCGGAGCCAGTTTAAACGCGACCCCAGGTTGACGATGTTGTAGTTGTCGGCGAAGATCTTCAATCCACAAGTCGCGCAGTTTGGACTTGAAAGGCCCGTTCCAGGTTGCGTCAGCAGGCTGTGATACTGATGTCGCATTCGGGGGCACTTTCAATAGCGTTACAGAAACCCCTGCAGCATACTCGATGACCTCTTTGGATCAGTGCCCGGAAAAGTCATCAAGTAGCAGCAAAATAGGCTCCTGTGGCGCTGGGCGGTTTGCGAAATGAAATTTTAGAAATTCAATCGTCAAATTACTATTCCACCACCCTGTGGAACACAATCATGAAAACGTTGTCTGTTAGATTCATGTTGCAGCATAAAATACACAATTTTGGCCACTTACCTTTTCCGTTTGCGTAGATCTGTAGGCTGTTTTCTTCCTGCGCCCGCGCGATGCCTTTTGTCCACATGCCGACGCTAAATCCGTGCCTCAGCGCTTCGTTTTCTGCATGGCGCTCGGGAATCTTTGAAGGTTTCACCTTGAAGACTACGAACGGTGTGTATTTGGCGCCCAAAGAATCTCCTAACAGCATAACGGTAGCTCGGTCTTTCGACTTCCCACCACATCGAACCCATACCGTCTTACTGCCACGTTTTGCTAGCGTTTTCCTAGGCAAATATTCAAAACAGGCAGCTAAAACCATGGTAACAATTTAAGTTAGACAAATGGCAAGACAATAGTCGCGTCAAAGAAAACGTACCAGTTTGGTCGGCATTGAATATGCGAGTAGCGCCGATTTCAGCGGCTTTCGCCTGAACCTCTCTTGCAAACTCTTCTGCAATACGAGCTAATTCCGGCGGTCGTATCTGTCCTTGGCGCGTTTTGCATCGAAGCGAAAATCGGTGGCGCCGTTTAAAATGGTGTTGCCAGCACCACGATGCTTTAAACGGCGCGATGTTGGCCTGTTTTGCAATTTCATGGGCCTCGATGCGAAGCATGGTTGAAGTGACAGGCACTCCTTCCTCTCGCAGCCCGTTGATCGATCTCACGAGTCGCTGTTCTTCAGCGTGGGGCAGGACGGTACCTTGACCTTGGTGCCGCGTCTTTCGTTTGTTGGCCCCGCCAGGCTGACTGTGCAACTCTTGAATTGCCGAGCGCTTTCGGCGCCACGACAGGATGAGTGTCCGGCGACTGTTGTACTTGTGCGCTGGCAGGTCCGGATAAAATGCGTTGATCGTCAGTTCAATGTCGTCAAACTCATCTAAATGCTTCAGAACTCTAACCTTCTCGTCTGCTGAATAGGAAGCAAGCTTATTCTTCTTTTTTAATCGTCCTAGTCCTCCAGGAAGGCGCGGGCGCCCCTTTGGGCGTCTCTTCTTCGATGTTGTAGTTGTCGGCGAAGATCTTCAATCCACAAGTCGCGCAGTTTGGACTTGAAAGGCCCGTTCCAGGTTGCGTCAGCAGGCTGTGATACTGATGTCGCATTCGGGGGCACTTTCAATAGCGTTACAGAAACCCCTGCAGCATACTCGATGACCTCTTTGGATCAGTGCCCGGAAAAGTCATCAAGTAGCAGCAAAATAGGCTCCTGTGGCGCTGGGCGGTTTGCGAAATGAAATTTTAGAAATTCAATCGTCAAATTACTATTCCACCACCCTGTGGAACACAATCATGAAAACGTTGTCTGTTAGATTCATGTTGCAGCATAAAATACACAATTTTGGCCACTTACCTTTTCCGTTTGCGTAGATCTGTAGGCTGTTTTCTTCCTGCGCCCGCGCGATGCCTTTTGTCCACATGCCGACGCTAAATCCGTGCCTCAGCGCTTCGTTTTCTGCATGGCGCTCGGGAATCTTTGAAGGTTTCACCTTGAAGACTACGAACGGTGTGTATTTGGCGCCCAAAGAATCTCCTAACAGCATAACGGTAGCTCGGTCTTTCGACTTCCCACCACATCGAACCCATACCGTCTTACTGCCACGTTTTGCTAGCGTTTTCCTAGGCAAATATTCAAAACAGGCAGCTAAAACCATGGTAACAATTTAAGTTAGACAAATGGCAAGACAATAGTCGCGTCAAAGAAAACGTACCAGTTTGGTCGGCATTGAATATGCGAGTAGCGCCGATTTCAGCGGCTTTCGCCTGAACCTCTCTTGCAAACTCTTCTGCAATACGAGCTAATTCCGGCGGTCGTATCTGTCCTTGGCGCGTTTTGCATCGAAGCGAAAATCGGTGGCGCCGTTTAAAATGGTGTTGCCAGCACCACGATGCTTTAAACGGCGCGATGTTGGCCTGTTTTGCAATTTCATGGGCCTCGATGCGAAGCATGGTTGAAGTGACAGGCACTCCTTCCTCTCGCAGCCCGTTGATCGATCTCACGAGTCGCTGTTCTTCAGCGTGGGGCAGGACGGTACCTTGACCTTGGTGCCGCGTCTTTCGTTTGTTGGCCCCGCCAGGCTGACTGTGCAACTCTTGAATTGCCGAGCGCTTTCGGCGCCACGACAGGATGAGTGTCCGGCGACTGTTGTACTTGTGCGCTGGCAGGTCCGGATAAAATGCGTTGATCGTCAGTTCAATGTCGTCAAACTCATCTAAATGCTTCAGAACTCTAACCTTCTCGTCTGCTGAATAGGAAGCAAGCTTATTCTTCTTTTTTAATCGTCCTAGTCCTCCAGGAAGGCGCGGGCGCCCCTTTGGGCGTCTCTTCTTCGCTGGAGCCATGCAATGGCAAAGTGAGTTGGCGGTGAAAAGGTAGCAAACTGAATTGGTGGTCCAAATGAGGCTTGTATGCCATGACATAGGGTGCACGGCCTGCTCTCCTTTCTGGGGTTCTATTGGCTATATAGCACTGTATGCCTTGACAGATAGAACACCTTGACATAGGTTATTCAGTAGCCGCCGATCGTGGCCGTCGCAGTGGCTGACGAGATGCCGGCAATGAGGCGGCCCAGAGCGTAAAGTCAAATGTTGGTCTCCTCCGCCTGCTCGGTGCCCCCCCCCCCCCCCCCACGATCAAGAAGATGCAGTTGTCCACGCAGGCCTCCTTGCGGTCGTACTTGCCGCCGAAGTGGCAGGCGCAGCACAGTGTGCCCGTCATGGCGCCGAAGATCCATGCGCCTCCAGCAAAGGTCCACGTGAGACGTGTCATCGGCCACTGAGTTGTAGTCGTCCGTGTCGTCAGACTGCGACCGGTTCATCTACGAGTCGGGCCAACCGCTCTGGAACGACTGCAGCCACGACATCAGCGCCTGACGTGCAGGGTGGTCTTCGGCGACAACTTGCCGGTGCCGTTGTTGGTCGCGAGGCGGCGCCAAGTAGAAGTCGTTGTGCTCGTGTCAAGGCTTCGCTGGTCGCACGTTGAGCAATGGTGTGTGAGACGAAGCGGGTGAACGCTTTTATCGTCCAGGATGTATAGCGCGTCCGGGGTTAGAGAACTAGTATTCCAGAATGGACCAACCCCGGTTAACTCGAAACACACTATAGAATGACTCAAGTCGGCGTGTGACCTTTTGCATTCCATATAGGCGTCGATTAATTCGGCGGACCGTCTTTCAACCGGAAATATAAAAATCAATTAGATACAGAAATACAGAGAACTTCTAGGTTCCTCTCAACTGGGAGATCCCAAATGGAGGCAAGCTTACGAGCAAAGACCTTTCTCCAAATAACCAATTCCAATACAGAGTTTGTACAGCCAGTCAACTACAACCCGGATACCGGGAAATCCGGGTTGCCCAACGCGCACCAGCCTCGAATGAACGAGGGAAACCACAAATACAATCCTAAAACAAGCAATCTAACTCGGATCCCAGGGGGTGATTGCTACAATCTCCTGAAACGGAAAAAAATATGAAAGGCAAGGGTCCTCTTTCGAGTGTCCACAGACAACTTAATATATGAAATAGGTAGACCAACCCAAAAGCAGCCTTTTTGGGTACCTAATTTGATTTGAGCGTGTGGTGAGAGTTCCTTGCGCGGTTACACGACCGTGGACGTCCGTTGGTATACGTGGCTCCCGGACCTTCCTTTGGATTCCCCTTTGGGTAGCTTCTCCTTGGCGTCGTCATCCTCGGCGAATATACGTCCCAGAACCACTGAAAAGCAAACACGAAGTCCACTTGGGCTCTTGAACACAAAACAAACTCTGATTATCTCTTCTCTCTCTCTCTCTCTCTCTCTCTCTCTCTCTCTCTCTCTCTCTCTCTCTCTCTCTCTCTCTCTCTCTGGCTATCATATATTTCTTTTTTTCTTTCTTTCTTGGTATCTGGGTTTCTGGCGGTCTCCTCTGCTCGAATCGCGTGCACTCTTCCCGGATGACTGCGTCTCAGTATACTTGGGGGTCATGTTGAACTCAGGGGAGCCGCTCACTCATCAGGCGATGGTGAAGGACCGGGCAGTCACACTTCGTGTGCTGGCGCACTGTAGCCGGTTGATTGGTTTGTCTTGAAGACCTCTGGCTCGTGACACTAGCTGAACACTGGCCTCAGGTTCGCATGGGTGCCTGACTTGGCACGTTTCTGGATCGTCTCTGATTGGTCGGGTTGTAATTGGGTACATCTGCCATCCGGGGTGACATTCGTCCGGGGTGAAATCTGGTTATTCGGGTTGTCCTTTCGTCATCCAGGATGTACAGAGTGTAGTTCACCTGGACTCCACCTCGCTCGTAGTCATCAGGTCGCACTCCACCCTTCGTCGTGACTCGGGGCTTCGTAGCACTAGGGACTTGGAGCCGTAGTCTTCATCTGGGCTGCAGTGGTTGTAGTTCATCAGGTTAACGCAGTATCACTCGGGATGATCTGATCTTGAGGCATTTGGGTGATAGCTTGGCCCGTCCAGGGCCGGCTGCTTTCCGGGATACAGTCTACCGGAAGCATTTGGGTGATAGCTTGGCCCGTCCAGGGCCGGCTGCTTTCCGGGATACAGTCTACCGGAAGCATTTGGCCTCTCCGAATGGGCACCTGCCGTAAAGGGAAGTTGTCGGCGGGACTGGGCGCTATAACTCCATCCCAAATTATCCTTGCTTCGGGTGGGACGCCTCCGTGCCTGTTGGTCTATACGTGGTCCGAGCATCTGTCCCCGCGATCTTCAGCCAGTCAACACTTTCGGGTGCACCATTCCTGTTCCACTCTGAATCCATTATTCCATTCGAAAATCCCCGGCTCTTGAGACCGGACGGCTGCGAACTGGCGCCTCTGGAAAACTTCCAGTTGCCTCGCGTCATGTGCCCAATTAGTGTGGGCGCAAATATACTGTCGGTGCGCAAATACTGTGGCCCACACTAATTACACTTTTTGCTGTACTGGTAGATTTTCCTGCTACATTTGCGCTACATTTGTATAGGTTATTAGCGCTGTTTAAGGTTTATCACCTGGGTTTATCTCGTAAAACCTGGGTTTTACTCACACAAAAAACCACTCGTGAAATTCACTATCATTTGCGTCTTACCCTACAAAATTTAAACAACATTCACTTGGGCTTTATATTTTCAGATACAGGTGTTACTGATCGCAGTTTTTGTTATGCATTTACTCTATGCGCCCTCATATTAAGTCCGTTTTATGTTGTTTTATAGTGATTAGTACCCCACCACTAACAACTCCGGGTTAAAATCCCGAGAATTCGACCGCTCGCTCGCGTATTCCATTTCCAGGACGGTCGCCGACAATGGCCTGCCTGTCGGACAGATTCGAATACCCATTGACCGAGCGCGCGAACACAGCTGGACTCGCGGATGGGAGGCAGCACCAAGCCAGCACGATGCCGAGGCTGCGGCGGCCGTCCAAAGCGGCCAAAAGAAGAGTGGGGAAGCAGCAAAGAAGAGCAAAGATGTTCCCACACCGGGACTCGAACCCGGGTCTGCTGGGTGAGAGCCAGCTATCCTAAACAACTAACAGAGTACGACGTGTTTTGTCGTCGGCGGTCCGTCGGTAGGCAACCTGCCTTGCAGCCTTGGCCTTCCCTGTCGCATATGGTGTGCAGCCGCCCGGCCACTTATTACTCACCCACGCAACCGCATCACACCATCCCCCGGACTGGCTTCTATATTACAAAAATAGCAGTGCGTTAGAAGAATGCAAAACCGGGACGCTGCCGAGCGAAGCGACGGCGGCCCCCATTGGCCAAAAAGCTGCCGAGCGCAGCGAAGGCGGCCCCGCCGCCGAAGGCGGCCCACCCTGTCGATATAGCGGGACCGTAGGGCCCGCCCTCCAGTAATTAAATATCATAACACGGCGAGTAGTGCAGCGACGCCGTAAGGCGAGCGGAACGGGGGCGTTATATTACCCCGCCGCGCAGCGGTGGCGCTCGGCTTAATAAAAACACTAACTTTATTATTAATACCCCCGCCCGCGGAGCGGGCGGCGCTCGGCTAGTCCTAACCGCCTAGACTATATGGGAAGGCTGACCACTCACACCGCCAACACGCACACAAACAAGCACACCCACAGCCTATCACAAACGCGAAACGCACGCCCGACGCACGCTACCACGCGCACCACCCAACTGCTATCCGCACCACCACTATCGCCCGCTCACATTCAAGACACGTTGCCGATCGATCGACCGATCAACCGCCTTGCATCACTTCCTGAACAATGCGTCGCGATAGCCGAGTCGCACGGCAGCGTGTGGGGTCGCCACACCGACTCGCAGATACATTCGACCGCTCGCTCGCGTATTCCATGTCCAGGACGGTCGCCGACAATGGCCTGCCTGTCGGACAGATTCGAATACCCATTGACCGAGCTCGCGAACACAGCTGGACTCGCGGATGGGAGGCAGCGCCAAGCCAGCACGATGCCGAGGCTGCGGCGGCCGTCCAAAGCGGCCAAAAGAAGAGTGGGGAAGCAGCAAAGAAGAGCAAAGATGTTCCCACACCGGGACTCGAACCCGGGTCTGCTGGGTGAGAGCCAGCTATCCTAACCGCCTAGACTATATGGGAAGGCTGACCACTCACACCGCCAACACGCACACAAACAAGCACACCCACAGCCTATCACAAACGCGAAACGCACGCCCGACGCACGCTACCACGCGCACCACCCAACTGCTATCCGCACCACCACTATCGCCCGCTCACATTCAAGACACGTTGCCGATCGATCGACCGATCAACCGCCTTGCATCACTTCCTGAACAATGCGTCGCGATAGCCGAGTCGCACGGCAGCGTGTGGGGTCGCCACACCGACTCGCAGATACATTCGACCGCTCGCTCGCGTATTCCATTTCCAGGACGGTCGCCGACAATGGCCTGCCTGTCGGACAGATTCGAATACCCATTGACCGAGCGCGCGAACACAGCTGGACTCGCGGATGGGAGGCAGCGCCAAGCCAGCACGATGCCGAGGCTGCGGCAGCCGTCCAAAGCGGCCAAAAGAAGAGTGGGGAAGCAGCAAAGAAGAGCAAAGATGTTCCCACACCGGGACTCGAACCCGGGTCTGCTGGGTGAGAGCCAGCTATCCTAACCGCCTAGACTATATGGGAAGGCTGACCACTCACACCGCCAACACGCACACAAACAAGCACACCCACAGCCTATCACAAACGCGAAACGCACGCCCGACGCACGCTACCACGCGCACCACCCAACTGCTATCCGCACCACCACTATCGCCCGCTCACATTCAAGACACGTTGCCGATCGATCGACCGATCAACCGCCTTGCATCACTTCCTGAACAATGCGTCGCGATAGCCGAGTCGCACGGCAGCGTGTGGGGTCGCCACACCGACTCGCAGATACATTCGACCGCTCGCTCGCGTATTCCATTTCCAGGACGGTCGCCGACAATGGCCTGCCTGTCGGACAGATTCGAATACCCATTGACCGAGCGCGCGAACACAGCTGGACTCGCGGATGGGAGGCAGCGCCAAGCCAGCACGATGCCGAGGCTGCGGCAGCCGTCCAAAGCGGCCAAAAGAAGAGTGGGGAAGCAGCAAAGAAGAGCAAAGATGTTCCCACACCGGGACTCGAACCCGGGTCTGCTGGGTGAGAGCCAGCTATCCTAACCGCCTAGACTATATGGGAAGGCTGACCACTCACACCGCCAACACGCACACAAACAAGCACACCCACAGCCTATCACAAACGCGAAACGCACGCCCGACGCACGCTACCACGCGCACCACCCAACTGCTATCCGCACCACCACTATCGCCCGCTCACATTCAAGACACGTTGCCGATCGATCGACCGATCAACCGCCTTGCATCACTTCCTGAACAATGCGTCGCGATAGCCGAGTCGCACGGCAGCGTGTGGGGTCGCCACACCGACTCGCAGATACATTCGACCGCTCGCTCGCGTATTCCATTTCCAGGACGGTCGCCGACAATGGCCTGCCTGTCGGACAGATTCGAATACCCATTGACCGAGCGCGCGAACACAGCTGGACTCGCGGATGGGAGGCAGCGCCAAGCCAGCACGATGCCGAGGCTGCGGCAGCCGTCCAAAGCGGCCAAAAGAAGAGTGGGGAAGCAGCAAAGAAGAGCAAAGATGTTCCCACACCGGGACTCGAACCCGGGTCTGCTGGGTGAGAGCCAGCTATCCTAACCGCCTAGACTATATGGGAAGGCTGACCACTCACACCGCCAACACGCACACAAACAAGCACACCCACAGCCTATCACAAACGCGAAACGCACGCCCGACGCACGCTACCACGCGCACCACCCAACTGCTATCCGCACCACCACTATCGCCCGCTCACATTCAAGACACGTTGCCGATCGATCGACCGATCAACCGCCTTGCATCACTTCCTGAACAATGCGTCGCGATAGCCGAGTCGCACGGCAGCGTGTGGGGTCGCCACACCGACTCGCAGATACATTCGACCGCTCGCTCGCGTATTCCATTTCCAGGACGGTCGCCGACAATGGCCTGCCTGTCGGACAGATTCGAATACCCATTGACCGAGCGCGCGAACACAGCTGGACTCGCGGATGGGAGGCAGCGCCAAGCCAGCACGATGCCGAGGCTGCGGCAGCCGTCCAAAGCGGCCAAAAGAAGAGTGGGGAAGCAGCAAAGAAGAGCAAAGATGTTCCCACACCGGGACTCGAACCCGGGTCTGCTGGGTGAGAGCCAGCTATCCTAACCGCCTAGACTATATGGGAAGGCTGACCACTCACACCGCCAACACGCACACAAACAAGCACACCCACAGCCTATCACAAACGCGAAACGCACGCCCGACGCACGCTACCACGCGCACCACCCAACTGCTATCCGCACCACCACTATCGCCCGCTCACATTCAAGACACGTTGCCGATCGATCGACCGATCAACCGCCTTGCATCACTTCCTGAACAATGCGTCGCGATAGCCGAGTCGCACGGCAGCGTGTGGGGTCGCCACACCGACTCGCAGATACATTCGACCGCTCGCTCGCGTATTCCATTTCCAGGACGGTCGCCGACAATGGCCTGCCTGTCGGACAGATTCGAATACCCATTGACCGAGCGCGCGAACACAGCTGGACTCGCGGATGGGAGGCAGCACCAAGCCAGCACGATGCCGAGGCTGCGGCGGCCGTCCAAAGCGGCCAAAAGAAGAGTGGGGAAGCAGCAAAGAAGAGCAAAGATGTTCCCACACCGGGACTCGAACCCGGGTCTGCTGGGTGAGAGCCAGCTATCCTAACCGCCTAGACTATATGGGAAGGCTGACCACTCACACCGCCAACACGCACACAAACAAGCACACCCACAGCCTATCACAAACGCGAAACGCACGCCCGACGCACGCTACCACGCGCACCACCCAACTGCTATCCGCACCACCACTATCGCCCGCTCACATTCAAGACACGTTGCCGATCGATCGACCGATCAACCGCCTTGCATCACTTCCTGAACAATGCGTCGCGATAGCCGAGTCGCACGGCAGCGTGTGGGGTCGCCACACCGACTCGCAGATACATTCGACCGCTCGCTCGCGTATTCCATTTCCAGGACGGTCGCCGACAATGGCCTGCCTGTCGGACAGATTCGAATACCCATTGACCGAGCTCGCGAACACAGCTGGACTCGCGGATGGGAGGCAGCGCCAAGCCAGCACGATGCCGAGGCTGCGGCGGCCGTCCAAAGCGGCCAAAAGAAGAGTGGGGAAGCAGCAAAGAAGAGCAAAGATGTTCCCACACCGGGACTCGAACCCGGGTCTGCTGGGTGAGAGCCAGCTATCCTAACCGCCTAGACTATATGGGAAGGCTGACCACTCACACCGCCAACACGCACACAAACAAGCACACCCACAGCCTATCACAAACGCGAAACGCACGCCCGACGCACGCTACCACGCGCACCACCCAACTGCTATCCGCACCACCACTATCGCCCGCTCACATTCAAGACACGTTGCCGATCGATCGACCGATCAACCGCCTTGCATCACTTCCTGAACAATGCGTCGCGATAGCCGAGTCGCACGGCAGCGTGTGGGGTCGCCACACCGACTCGCAGATACATTCGACCGCTCGCTCGCGTATTCCATTTCCAGGACGGTCGCCGACAATGGCCTGCCTGTCGGACAGATTCGAATACCCATTGACCGAGCGCGCGAACACAGCTGGACTCGCGGATGGGAGGCAGCGCCAAGCCAGCACGATGCCGAGGCTGCGGCAGCCGTCCAAAGCGGCCAAAAGAAGAGTGGGGAAGCAGCAAAGAAGAGCAAAGATGTTCCCACACCGGGACTCGAACCCGGGTCTGCTGGGTGAGAGCCAGCTATCCTAACCGCCTAGACTATATGGGAAGGCTGACCACTCACACCGCCAACACGCACACAAACAAGCACACCCACAGCCTATCACAAACGCGAAACGCACGCCCGACGCACGCTACCACGCGCACCACCCAACTGCTATCCGCACCACCACTATCGCCCGCTCACATTCAAGACACGTTGCCGATCGATCGACCGATCAACCGCCTTGCATCACTTCCTGAACAATGCGTCGCGATAGCCGAGTCGCACGGCAGCGTGTGGGGTCGCCACACCGACTCGCAGATACATTCGACCGCTCGCTCGCGTATTCCATTTCCAGGACGGTCGCCGACAATGGCCTGCCTGTCGGACAGATTCGAATACCCATTGACCGAGCGCGCGAACACAGCTGGACTCGCGGATGGGAGGCAGCGCCAAGCCAGCACGATGCCGAGGCTGCGGCAGCCGTCCAAAGCGGCCAAAAGAAGAGTGGGGAAGCAGCAAAGAAGAGCAAAGATGTTCCCACACCGGGACTCGAACCCGGGTCTGCTGGGTGAGAGCCAGCTATCCTAACCGCCTAGACTATATGGGAAGGCTGACCACTCACACCGCCAACACGCACACAAACAAGCACACCCACAGCCTATCACAAACGCGAAACGCACGCCCGACGCACGCTACCACGCGCACCACCCAACTGCTATCCGCACCACCACTATCGCCCGCTCACATTCAAGACACGTTGCCGATCGATCGACCGATCAACCGCCTTGCATCACTTCCTGAACAATGCGTCGCGATAGCCGAGTCGCACGGCAGCGTGTGGGGTCGCCACACCGACTCGCAGATACATTCGACCGCTCGCTCGCGTATTCCATTTCCAGGACGGTCGCCGACAATGGCCTGCCTGTCGGACAGATTCGAATACCCATTGACCGAGCGCGCGAACACAGCTGGACTCGCGGATGGGAGGCAGCACCAAGCCAGCACGATGCCGAGGCTGCGGCGGCCATCCAAAGCGGCCAAAAGAAGAGTGGGGAAGCAGCAAAGAAGAGCAAAGATGTTCCCACACCGGGACTCAACCCGGGTCTGCTGGGTGAGAGCCAGCTATCCTAACCGCCTAGACTATATGGGAAGGCTGACCACTCACACCGCCAACATGCACACAAACAAGCACACCCACAGCCTATCACAAACGCGAAACGCACGCCCGACGCACGCTACCACGCGCACCACCCAACTGCTATCCGCACCACCACTATCGCCCGCTCACATTCAAGACACGTTGCCGATCGATCGACCGATCAACCGCCTTGCATCACTTCCTGAACAATGCGTCGCGATAGCCGAGTCGCACGGCAGCGTGTGGGGTCGCCACACCGACTCGCAGATACATTCGACCGCTCGCTCGCGTATTCCATTTCCAGGACGGTCGCCGACAATGGCCTGCCTGTCGGACAGATTCGAATACCCATTGACCGAGCGCGCGAACACAGCTGGACTCGCGGATGGGAGGCAGCGCCAAGCCAGCACGATGCCGAGGCTGCGGCAGCCGTCCAAAGCGGCCAAAAGAAGAGTGGGGAAGCAGCAAAGAAGAGCAAAGATGTTCCCACACCGGGACTCGAACACGGGTCTGCTGGGTGAGAGCCAGCTATCCTAACCGCCTAGACTATATGGGAAGGCTGACCACTCACACCGCCAACACGCACACAAACAAGCACACCCACAGCCTATCACAAACGCGAAACGCACGCCCGACGCACGCTACCACGCGCACCACCCAACTGCTATCCGCACCACCACTATCGCCCGCTCACATTCAAGACACGTTGCCGATCGATCGACCGATCAACCGCCTTGCATCACTTCCTGAACAATGCGTCGCGATAGCCGAGTCGCACGGCAGCGTGTGGGGTCGCCACACCGACTCGCAGATACATTCGACCGCTCGCTCGCGTATTCCATTTCCAGGACGGTCGCCGACAATGGCCTGCCTGTCGGACAGATTCGAATACCCATTGACCGAGCGCGCGAACACAGCTGGACTCGCGGATGGGAGGCAGCGCCAAGCCAGCACGATGCCGAGGCTGCGGCAGCCGTCCAAAGCAGCCAAAAGAAGAGTGGGGAAGCAGCAAAGAAAAGCAAAGATGTTCCCACACCGGGACTCGAACCCGGGTCTGCTGGGTGAGAGCCAGCTATCCTAACCGCCTAGACTATATGGGAAGGCTGACCACTCACACCGCCAACACGCACACAAACAAGCACACCCACAGCCTATCACAAAGAATCTCCTAACAGCATAACGGTAGCTCGGTATTTCGACTTCCCACCACATCGAACCCATACCGTCTTACTGCCACGTTTTGCTAGCGTTTTCCTAGGCAAATATTCAAAACAGGCAGCTAAAACCATGGTAACAATTTAAGTTAGACAAATGGCAAGACAATAGTCGCGTCAAAGAAAACGTACCAGTTTGGTCGGCATTGAATATGCGAGTAGCGCCGATTTCAGCGGCTTTCGCCTGAACCTCTCTTGCAAACTCTTCTGCAATACGAGCTAATTCCGGCGGTCGTATCTGTCCTTGGCGCGTTTTGCATCGAAGCGAAAATCGGTGGCGCCGTTTAAAATGGTGCTGCCAGCACCACGATGCTTTAAACGGCGCGATGTTGGCCTGTTTTGCAATTTCATGGGCCTCGATGCGAAGCATGGTTGAAGTGACAGGCACTCCTTCCTCTCGCAGCCCGTTGATCGATCTCACGAGTCGCTGTTCTTCAGCGTGGGGCAGGACGGTACCTTGACCTTGGTGCCGCGTCTTTCGTTTGTTGGCCCCGCCAGGCTGACTGTGCAACTCTTGAATTGCCGAGCGCTTTCGGCGCCACGACAGGATGAGTGTCCGGCGACTGTTGTACTTGTGCGCTGGCAGGTCCGGATAAAATGCGTTGATCGTCAGTTCAATGTCGTCAAACTCATCTAAATGCTTCAGAACTCTAAGCTTCTCGTCTGCTGAATAGGAAGCAAGCTTATTCTTCTTTTTTAATCGTCCTAGTCCTCCAGGAAGGCGCGGGCGCCCCTTTGGGCGTCTCTTCTTCGCTGGAGCCATGAAATGGCAAAGTGAGTTGGCGGTGAAAAGGTAGCAAACTGAATTGGTGGTCCAAATGAGGCTTGTATGCCATGACATAGGGTGCACGGCCTGCTCTCCTTTCTGGGGTTCTATTGGCTATATAGCACTGTATGCCTTGACAGATAGAACACCTTGACATAGGTTATTCAGTAGCCGCCGATCGTGGCCGTCGCAGTGGCTGACGAGATGCCGGCAATGAGGCGGCCCAGAGCGTAAAGTCAAATGTTGGTCTCCTCCGCCTGCTCGGTGCCCCCCCCCCCCCCCCCCACGATCAAGAAGATGCAGTTGTCCACGCAGGCCTCCTTGCGGTCGTACTTGCCGCCGAAGTGGCAGGCGCAGCACAGTGTGCCCGTCATGGCGCCGAAGATCCATGCGCCTCCAGCAAAGGTCCACGTGAGACGTGTCATCGGCCACTGAGTTGTAGTCGTCCGTGTCGTCAGACTGCGACCGGTTCATCTACGAGTCGGGCCAACCGCTCTGGAACGACTGCAGCCACGACATCAGCGCCTGACGTGCAGGGTGGTCTTCGGCGACAACTTGCCGGTGCCGTTGTTGGTCGCGAGGCGGCGCCAAGTAGAAGTCGTTGTGCTCGTGTCAAGGCTTCGCTGGTCGCACGTTGAGCAATGGTGTGTGAGACGAAGCGGGTGAACGCTTTTATCGTCCAGGATGTATAGCGCGTCCGGGGTTAGAGAACTAGTATTCCAGAATGGACCAACCCCGGTTAACTCGAAACACACTATAGAATGACTCAAGTCGGCGTGTGACCTTTTGCATTCCATATAGGCGTCGATTAATTCGGCGGACCGTCTTTCAACCGGAAATATAAAAATCAATTAGATACAGAAATACAGAGAACTTCTAGGTTCCTCTCAACTGGGAGATCCCAAATGGAGGCAAGCTTACGAGCAAAGACCTTTCTCCAAATAACCAATTCCAATACAGAGTTTGTACAGCCAGTCAACTACAACCCGGATACCGGGAAATCCGGGTTGCCCAACGCGCACCAGCCTCGAATGAGCGAGGGAAACCACAAATACAATCCTAAAACAAGCAATCTAACTCGGATCCCAGGGGGTGATTGCTACAATCTCCTGAAACGGAAAAAAATATGAAAGGCAAGGGTCCTCTTTCGAGTGTCCACAGACAACTTAATATATGAAATAGGTAGACCAACCCAAAAGCAGCCTTTTTGGGTACCTAATTTGATTTGAGCGTGTGGTGAGAGTTCCTTGCGCGGTTACACGACCGTGGACGTCCGTTGGTATACGTGGCTCCCGGACCTTCCTTTGGATTCCCCTTTGGGTAGCTTCTCCTTGGCGTCGTCATCCTCGGCGAATATACGTCCCAGAACCACTGAAAAGCAAACACGAAGTCCACTTGGGCTCTTGAACACAAAACAAACTCTGATTATCTCTTCTCTCTCTCTCTCTCTCTCTCTCTCTCTCTCTCTCTCTCTCTCTCTCTCTCTCTCTCTCTCTCTCTGGTTATCATATATTTCTTTTTTTCTTTCTTTCTTGGTATCTGGGTTTCTGGCGGTCTCCTCTGCTCGAATCGCGTGCACTCTTCCCGGATGACTGCGTCTCAGTATACTTGGGGGTCATGTTGAACTCAGGGGAGCCGCTCACTCATCAGGCGATGGTGAAGGACCGGGCAGTCACACTTCGTGTGCTGGCGCACTGTAGCCGGTTGATTGGTTTGTCTTGAAGACCTCTGGCTCGTGACACTAGCTGAAGACTGGCCTCAGGTTCGCATGGGTGCCTGACTTGGCACGTTTCTGGATCGTCTCTGATTGGTCGGGTTGTAATTGGGTACATCTGCCATCCGGGGTGACATTCGTCCGGGGTGAAATCTGGTTATTCGGGTTGTCCTTTCGTCATCCAGGATGTACAGAGTGTAGTTCACCTGGACTCCACCTCGCTCGTAGTCATCAGGTCGCACTCCACCCTTCGTCGTGACTCGGGGCTTCGTAGCACTAGGGACTTGGAGCCGTAGTCTTCATCTGGTTGTAGTTCATCAGGTTAACGCAGTATCACTCGGGATGATCTGATCTTGAGGCATTTGGGTGATAGCTTGGCCCGTCCAGGGCCGGCTGCTTTCCGGGATACAGTCTACCGGAAGCATTTGGGTGATAGCTTGGCCCGTCCAGGGCCGGCTGCTTTCCGGGATACAGTCTACCGGAAGCATTTGGCCTCTCCGAATGGGCACCTGCCGTAAAGGGAAGTTGTCGGCGGGACTGGGCGCTATAACTCCATCCCAAATTATCCTTGCTTCGGGTGGGACGCCTCCGTGCCTGTTGGTCTATACGTGGTCCGAGCATCTGTCCCCGCGATCTTCAGCCAGTCAACACTTTCGGGTGCACCATTCCTGTTCCACTCTGAATCCATTATTCCATTCGAAAATCCCCGGCTCTTGAGACCGGACGGCTGCGAACTGGCGCCTCTGGAAAACTTCCAGTTGCCTCGCGTCATGTGCCCAATTAGTGTGGGCGCAAATATACTGTCGGTGCGCAAATACTGTGGCCCACACTAATTACACTTTTTGCTGTACTGGTAGATTTTCCTGCTACATTTGCGCTACATTTGTATAGGTTATTAGCGCTGTTTAAGGTTTATCACCTGGGTTTATCTCGTAAAACCTGGGTTTTACTCACACAAAAAACCACTCGTGAAATTCACTATCATTTGCGTCTTACCCCTACAAAATTTAAACAACATTCACTTGGGCTTTATATTTTCAGATACAGGTGTTACTGATCGCAGTTTTTGTTATGCATTTACTCTATGCGCCCTCATATTAAGTCCGTTTTATGTTGTTTTATAGTGATTAGTACCCCGCCACTAACAACTCCGGGTTAAAATCCCGAGAATTCGACCGCTCGCTCGCGTATTCCATTTCCAGGACGGTCGCCGACAATGGCCTGCCTGTCGGACAGATTCGAATACCCATTGACCGAGCGCGCGAACACAGCTGGACTCGCGGATGGGAGGCAGCACCAAGCCAGCACGACGCCGAGGCTGCGGCGGCCGTCCAAAGCGGCCAAAAGAAGAGTGGGGAAGCAGCAAAGAAGAGCAAAGATGTTCCCACACCGGGACTCGAACCCGGGTCTGCTGGGTGAGAGCCAGCTATCCTAACCGCCTAGACTATATGGGAAGGCTGACCACTCACACCGCCAACACGCACACAAACAAGCACACCCACAGCCTATCACAAACGCGAAACGCACGCCCGACGCACGCTACCACGCGCACCACCCAACTGCTATCCGCACCACCACTATCGCCCGCTCACATTCAAGACACGTTGCCGATCGATCGACCGATCAACCGCCTTGCATCACTTCCTGAACAATGCGTCGCGATAGATCGCCCGCTCACATTCAAGACACGTTGCCGATCGATCGACCGATCAACCGCCTTGCATCACTTCCTGAACAATGCGTCGCGATAGCCGAGTCGCACGGCAGCGTGTGGGGTCGCCACACCGACTCGCAGATACATTCGACCGCTCGCTCGCGTATTCCATTTCCAGGACGGTCGCCGACAATGGCCTGCCTGTCGGGCAGATTCGAATACCCATTGACCGAGCGCGCGAACACAGCTGGACTCGCGGATGGGAGGCAGCACCAAGCCAGCAAGATGCCGAGGCTGCGGCGGCCGTCCAAAGCGGCCAAAAGAAGAGTGGGGAAGCAGCAAAGAAGAGCAAAGATGTTCCCACACCGGGACTCGAACCCGGGTCTGCTGGGTGAGAGCCAGCTATCCTAACCGCCTAGACTATATGGGAAGGCTGACCACTCACACCGCCAACACGCACACAAACAAGCACACCCACAGCCTATCACAAACGCGAAACGCACGCCCGACGCACGCTACCACGCGCACCACCCAACTGCTATCCGCACCACCACTATCGCCCGCTCACATTCAAGACACGTTGCCGATCGATCGACCGATCAACCGCCTTGCATCACTTCCTGAACAATGCGTCGCGATAGCCGAGTCGCACGGCAGCGTGTGGGGTCGCCACACCGACTCGCAGATACATTCGACCGCTCGCTCGCGTATTCCATTTCCAGGACGGTCGCCGACAATGGCCTGCCTGTCGGACAGATTCGAATACCCATTGACCGAGCGCGCGAACACAGCTGGACTCGCGGATGGGAGGCAGCACCAAGCCAGCAAGATGCCGAGGCTGCGGCGGCCGTCCAAAGCGGCCAAAAGAAGAGTGGGGAAGCAGCAAAGAAGAGCAAAGATGTTCCCACACCGGGACTCGAACCCGGGTCTGCTGGGTGAGAGCCAGCTATCCTAACCGCCTAGACTATATGGGAAGGCTGACCACTCACACCGCCAACACGCACACAAACAAGCACACCCACAGCCTATCACAAACGCGAAACGCACGCCCGACGCACGCTACCACGCGCACCACCCAACTGCTATCCGCACCACCACTATCGCCCGCTCACATTCAAGACACGTTGCCGATCGATCGACCGATCAACCGCCTTGCATCACTTCCTGAACAATGCGTCGCGATAGCCGAGTCGCACGGCAGCGTGTGGGGTCGCCACACCGACTCGCAGATACATTCGACCGCTCGCTCGCGTATTCCATTTCCAGGACGGTCGCCGACAATGGCCTGCCTGTCGGACAGATTCGAATACCCATTGACCGAGCGCGCGAACACAGCTGGACTCGCGGATGGGAGGCAGCACCAAGCCAGCAAGATGCCGAGGCTGCGGCGGCCGTCCAAAGCGGCCAAAAGAAGAGTGGGGAAGCAGCAAAGAAGAGCAAAGATGTTCCCACACCGGGACTCGAACCCGGGTCTGCTGGGTGAGAGCCAGCTATCCTAACCGCCTAGACTATATGGGAAGGCTGACCACTCACACCGCCAACACGCACACAAACAAGCACACCCACAGCCTATCACAAACGCGAAACGCACGCCCGACGCACGCTACCACGCGCACCACCCAACTGCTATCCGCACCACCACTATCGCCCGCTCACATTCAAGACACGTTGCCGATCGATCGACCGATCAACCGCCTTGCATCACTTCCTGAACAATGCGTCGCGATAGCCGAGTCGCACGGCAGCGTGTGGGGTCGCCACACCGACTCGCAGATACATTCGACCGCTCGCTCGCGTATTCCATGTCCAGGACGGTCGCCGACAATGGCCTGCCTGTCGGACAGATTCGAATACCCATTGACCGAGCGCGCGAACACAGCTGGACTCGCGGATGGGAGGCAGCACCAAGCCAGCAAGATGCCGAGGCTGCGGCGGCCGTCCAAAGCGGCCAAAAGAAGAGTGGGGAAGCAGCAAAGAAGAGCAAAGATGTTCCCACACCGGGACTCGAACCCGGGTCTGCTGGGTGAGAGCCAGCTATCCTAACCGCCTAGACTATATGGGAAGGCTGACCACTCACACCGCCAACACGCACACAAACAAGCACACCCACAGCCTATCACAAACGCGAAACGCACGCCCGACGCACGCTACCACGCGCACCACCCAACTGCTATCCGCACCACCACTATCGCCCGCTCACATTCAAGACACGTTGCCGATCGATCGACCGATCAACCGCCTTGCATCACTTCCTGAACAATGCGTCGCGATAGCCGAGTCGCACGGCAGCGTGTGGGGTCGCCACACCGACTCGCAGATACATTCGACCGCTCGCTCGCGTATTCCATGTCCAGGACGGTCGCCGACAATGGCCTGCCTGTCGGACAGATTCGAATACCCATTGACCGAGCGCGCGAACACAGCTGGACTCGCGGATGGGAGGCAGCACCAAGCCAGCACGATGCCGAGGCTGCGGCGGCCGTCCAAAGCGGCCAAAAGAAGAGTGGGGAAGCAGCAAAGAAGAGCAAAGATGTTCCCACACCGGGACTCGAACCCGGGTCTGCTGGGTGAGAGCCAGCTATCCTAACCGCCTAGACTATATGGGAAGGCTGACCACTCACACCGCCAACACGCACACAAACAAGCACACCCACAGCCTATCACAAACGCGAAACGCACGCCCGACGCACGCTACCACGCGCACCACCCAACTGCTATCCGCACCACCACTATCGCCCGCTCACATTCAAGACACGTTGCCGATCGATCGACCGATCAACCGCCTTGCATCACTTCCTGAACAATGCGTCGCGATAGCCGAGTCGCACGGCAGCGTGTGGGGTCGCCACACCGACTCGCAGATACATTCGACCGCTCGCTCGCGTATTCCATTTCCAGGACGGTCGCCGACAATGGCCTGCCTGTCGGACAGATTCGAATACCCATTGACCGAGCTCGCGAACACAGCTGGACTCGCGGATGGGAGGCAGCGCCAAGCCAGCACGATGCCGAGGCTGCGGCGGCCGTCCAAAGCGGCCAAAAGAAGAGTGGGGAAGCAGCAAAGAAGAGCAAAGATGTTCCCACACCGGGACTCGAACCCGGGTCTGCTGGGTGAGAGCCAGCTATCCTAACCGCCTAGACTATATGGGAAGGCTGACCACTCACACCGCCAACACGCACACAAACAAGCACACCCACAGCCTATCACAAACGCGAAACGCACGCCCGACGCACGCTACCACGCGCACCACCCAACTGCTATCCGCACCACCACTATCGCCCGCTCACATTCAAGACACGTTGCCGATCGATCGACCGATCAACCGCCTTGCATCACTTCCTGAACAATGCGTCGCGATAGCCGAGTCGCACGGCAGCGTGTGGGGTCGCCACACCGACTCGCAGATACATTCGACCGCTCGCTCGCGTATTCCATTTCCAGGACGGTCGCCGACAATGGCCTGCCTGTCGGACAGATTCGAATACCCATTGACCGAGCGCGCGAACACAGCTGGACTCGCGGATGGGAGGCAGCACCAAGCCAGCAAGATGCCGAGGCTGCGGCGGCCGTCCAAAGCGGCCAAAAGAAGAGTGGGGAAGCAGCAAAGAAGAGCAAAGATGTTCCCACACCGGGACTCGAACCCGGGTCTGCTGGGTGAGAGCCAGCTATCCTAACCGCCTAGACTATATGGGAAGGCTGACCACTCACACCGCCAACACGCACACAAACAAGCACACCCACAGCCTATCACAAACGCGAAACGCACGCCCGACGCACGCTACCACGCGCACCACCCAACTGCTATCCGCACCACCACTATCGCCCGCTCACATTCAAGACACGTTGCCGATCGATCGACCGATCAACCGCCTTGCATCACTTCCTGAACAATGCGTCGCGATAGCCGAGTCGCACGGCAGCGTGTGGGGTCGCCACACCGACTCGCAGATACATTCGACCGCTCGCTCGCGTATTCCATGTCCAGGACGGTCGCCGACAATGGCCTGCCTGTCGGACAGATTCGAATACCCATTGACCGAGCGCGCGAACACAGCTGGACTCGCGGATGGGAGGCAGCACCAAGCCAGCACGATGCCGAGGCTGCGGCGGCCGTCCAAAGCGGCCAAAAGAAGAGTGGGGAAGCAGCAAAGAAGAGCAAAGATGTTCCCACACCGGGACTCGAACCCGGGTCTGCTGGGTGAGAGCCAGCTATCCTAACCGCCTAGACTATATGGGAAGGCTGACCACTCACACCGCCAACACGCACACAAACAAGCACACCCACAGCCTATCACAAACGCGAAACGCACGCCCGACGCACGCTACCACGCGCACCACCCAACTGCTATCCGCACCACCACTATCGCCCGCTCACATTCAAGACACGTTGCCGATCGATCGACCGATCAACCGCCTTGCATCACTTCCTGAACAATGCGTCGCGATAGCCGAGTCGCACGGCAGCGTGTGGGGTCGCCACACCGACTCGCAGATACATTCGACCGCTCGCTCGCGTATTCCATTTCCAGGACGGTCGCCGACAATGGCCTGCCTGTCGGACAGATTCGAATACCCATTGACCGAGCTCGCGAACACAGCTGGACTCGCGGATGGGAGGCAGCGCCAAGCCAGCACGATGCCGAGGCTGCGGCGGCCGTCCAAAGCGGCCAAAAGAAGAGTGGGGAAGCAGCAAAGAAGAGCAAAGATGTTCCCACACCGGGACTCGAACCCGGGTCTGCTGGGTGAGAGCCAGCTATCCTAACCGCCTAGACTATATGGGAAGGCTGACCACTCACACCGCCAACACGCACACAAACAAGCACACCCACAGCCTATCACAAACGCGAAACGCACGCCCGACGCACGCTACCACGCGCACCACCCAACTGCTATCCGCACCACCACTATCGCCCGCTCACATTCAAGACACGTTGCCGATCGATCGACCGATCAACCGCCTTGCATCACTTCCTGAACAATGCGTCGCGATAGCCGAGTCGCACGGCAGCGTGTGGGGTCGCCACACCGACTCGCAGATACATTCGACCGCTCGCTCGCGTATTCCATTTCCAGGACGGTCGCCGACAATGGCCTGCCTGTCGGACAGATTCGAATACCCATTGACCGAGCGCGCGAACACAGCTGGACTCGCGGATGGGAGGCAGCACCAAGCCAGCAAGATGCCGAGGCTGCGGCGGCCGTCCAAAGCGGCCAAAAGAAGAGTGGGGAAGCAGCAAAGAAGAGCAAAGATGTTCCCACACCGGGACTCGAACCCGGGTCTGCTGGGTGAGAGCCAGCTATCCTAACCGCCTAGACTATATGGGAAGGCTGACCACTCACACCGCCAACACGCACACAAACAAGCACACCCACAGCCTATCACAAACGCGAAACGCACGCCCGACGCACGCTACCACGCGCACCACCCAACTGCTATCCGCACCACCACTATCGCCCGCTCACATTCAAGACACGTTGCCGATCGATCGACCGATCAACCGCCTTGCCTCACTTCCTGAACAATGCGTCGCGATAGCCGAGTCGCACGGCAGCGTGTGGGGTCGCCACACCGACTCGCAGATACATTCGACCGCTCGCTCGCGTATTCCATGTCCAGGACGGTCGCCGACAATGGCCTGCCTGTCGGACAGATTCGAATACCCATTGACCGAGCGCGCGAACACAGCTGGACTCGCGGATGGGAGGCAGCACCAAGCCAGCACGATGCCGAGGCTGCGGCGGCCGTCCAAAGCGGCCAAAAGAAGAGTGGGGAAGCAGCAAAGAAGAGCAAAGATGTTCCCACACCGGGACTCGAACCCGGGTCTGCTGGGTGAGAGCCAGCTATCCTAACCGCCTAGACTATATGGGAAGGCTGACCACTCACACCGCCAACACGCACACAAACAAGCACACCCACAGCCTATCACAAACGCGCCCGACGCACGCTACCACGCGCACCACCCAACTGCTATCCGCACCACCACTATCGCCCGCTCACATTCAAGACACGTTGCCGATCGATCGACCGATCAACCGCCTTGCCTCACTTCCTGAACAATGCGTCGCGATAGCCGAGTCGCACGGCAGCGTGTGGGGTCGCCACACCGACTCGCAGATACATTCGACCGCTCGCTCGCGTATTCCATTTCCAGGACGGTCGCCGACAATGGCCTGCCTGTCGGACAGATTCGAATACCCATTGACCGAGCGCGCGAACACAGCTGGACTCGCGGATGGGAGGCAGCACCAAGCCAGCAAGATGCCGAGGCTGCGGCGGCCGTCCAAAGCGGCCAAAAGAAGAGTGGGGAAGCAGCAAAGAAGAGCAAAGATGTTTCCACACCGGGACTCGAACCCGGGTCTGCTGGGTGAGAGCCAGCTATCCTAACCGCCTAGACTATATGGGAAGGCTGACCACTCACACCGCCAACACGCACACAAACAAGCACACCCACAGCCTATCACAAACGCGCCCGACGCACGCTACCACGCGCACCACCCAACTGCTATCCGCACCACCACTATCGCCCGCTCACATTCAAGACACGTTGCCGATCGATCGACCGATCAACCGCCTTGCCTCACTTCCTGAACAATGCGTCGCGATAGCCGAGTCGCACGGCAGCGTGTGGGGTCGCCACACCGACTCGCAGATACATTCGACCGCTCGCTCGCGTATTCCATGTCCAGGACGGTCGCCGACAATGGCCTGCCTGTCGGACAGATTCGAATACCCATTGACCGAGCGCGCGAACACAGCTGGACTCGCGGATGGGAGGCAGCACCAAGCCAGCACGATGCCGAGGCTGCGGCGGCCGTCCAAAGCGGCCAAAAGAAGAGTGGGGAAGCAGCAAAGAAGAGCAAAGATGTTCCCACACCGGGACTCGAACCCGGGTCTGCTGGGTGAGAGCCAGCTATCCTAACCGCCTAGACTATATGGGAAGGCTGACCACTCACACCGCCAACACGCACACAAACAAGCACACCCACAGCCTATCACAAACGCGAAACGCACGCTACCACGCGCACCACCCAACTGCTATCCGCACCACCACTATCGCCCGCTCACATTCAAGACACGTTGCCGATCGATCGACCGATCAACCGCCTTGCCTCACTTCCTGAACAATGCGTCGCGATAGCCGAGTCGCACGGCAGCGTGTGGGGTCGCCACACCGACTCGCAGATACATTCGACCGCTCGCTCGCGTATTCCATGTCCAGGACGGTCGCCGACAATGGCCTGCCTGTCGGACAGATTCGAATACCCATTGACCGAGCGCGCGAACACAGCTGGACTCGCGGATGGGAGGCAGCACCAAGCCAGCACGATGCCGAGGCTGCGGCGGCCATCCAAAGCGGCCAAAAGAAGAGTGGGGAAGCAGCAAAGAAGAGCAAAGATGTTCCCACACCGGGACTCGAACCCGGGTCTGCTGGGTGAGAGCCAGCTATCCTAACCGCCTAGACTATATGGGAAGGCTGACCACTCACACCGCCAACACGCACACAAACAAGCACACCCACAGCCTATCACAAACGCGCCCGACGCACGCTACCACGCGCACCACCCAACTGCTATCCGCACCACCACTATCGCCCGCTCACATTCAAGACACGTTGCCGATCGATCGACCGATCAACCGCCTTGCCTCACTTCCTGAACAATGCGTCGCGATAGCCGAGTCGCACGGCAGCGTGTGGGGTCGCCACACCGACTCGCAGATACATTCGACCGCTCGCTCGCGTATTCCATGTCCAGGACGGTCGCCGACAATGGCCTGCCTGTCGGACAGATTCGAATACCCATTGACCGAGCGCGCGAACACAGCTGGACTCGCGGATGGGAGGCAGCACCAAGCCAGCACGATGCCGAGGCTGCGGCGGCCGTCCAAAGCGGCCAAAAGAAGAGTGGGGAAGCAGCAAAGAAGAGCAAAGATGTTCCCACACCGGGACTCGAACCCGGGTCTGCTGGGTGAGAGCCAGCTATCCTAACCGCCTAGACTATATGGGAAGGCTGACCACTCACACCGCCAACACGCACACAAACAAGCACACCCACAGCCTATCACAAACGCGCCCGACGCACGCTACCACGCGCACCACCCAACTGCTATCCGCACCACCACTATCGCCCGCTCACATTCAAGACACGTTGCCGATCGATCGACCGATCAACCGCCTTGCCTCACTTCCTGAACAATGCGTCGCGATAGCCGAGTCGCACGGCAGCGTGTGGGGTCGCCACACCGACTCGCAGATACATTCGACCGCTCGCTCGCGTATTCCATGTCCAGGACGGTCGCCGACAATGGCCTGCCTGTCGGACAGATTCGAATACCCATTGACCGAGCGCGCGAACACAGCTGGACTCGCGGATGGGAGGCAGCACCAAGCCAGCACGATGCCGAGGCTGCGGCGGCCGTCCAAAGCGGCCAAAAGAAGAGTGGGGAAGCAGCAAAGAAGAGCAAAGATGTTCCCACACCGGGACTCGAACCCGGGTCTGCTGGGTGAGAGCCAGCTATCCTAACCGCCTAGACTATATGGGAAGGCTGACCACTCACACCGCCAACACGCACACAAACAAGCACACCCACAGCCTATCACAAACGCGAAACGCACGCCCGACGCACGCTACCACGCGCACCACCCAACTGCTATCCGCACCAACACTATCGCCGGCTCGGCTGGAGATAACCGTGTATTTTCTAACAGTGCTGTTGGGTGCCTGCATGCGTCATCCTTTTCAAGTGCGAGTGGAGACGTTGGGACTGGCTTGCTTCAAACTGGGTGGTTCGAGTACAGAAAAATCCCGTTTTCCTACTTGTTGACTCAGCGTATGCTAACACCAAGCACGTTGTGACAACGTATGAGATAGCGGAGACCCAGAGAAGTGTGGTAATTAGCAAACTAAACCGGGAGCTCGCTGGAATGCGCTACTGTGTCGAGTGTGGATTCGGTGTTGCGAAGATGCGATGGCGGCTACTATCGAGGCCTATCGAGATAGCGAGGACAAACCTGAAGGACGTACCCACGCTTGTAAGTTCAGTGTGCGTTTTGCATAACTTTGTGATCGATGAGAAAGATGAGGTCTGGAATCCCGAGCTCGAGCAAAGGCACCGAGAGTTTTACTTCGAAAACTATCTAAGATTAACCAACGAGCAACGGTACGCAGAGAATCAAGTTGAGACAAGCAAAACTAGAGATGAAATTCAACACTGGATGCAGTATAAAGATTCAGTGATGTCGTCCTAGGTGCATGTTAAAACGAAGTGTTATTGCGAAACTATTACTCACTAGAAAATAGTTCGCGAGAGCAATGAGCGGGTCTTTTCGTTTTCTTCTTTTTGATGCTGCAGGTATATTCCACGATCCCGTTGCGCAATATCCTCCATAGACTTGATGGTCTCTTCATCACATCGTGCATCAACTCTGCAAAATCTTCGGTCCGCGCCCGCTTCGTGCCACATGATCTTGGCTCGGATAGGGAACTTTCGGCGAGATGTTCACTCGCACCAATGGCTAAACCGCCATCGATGGGCCTGATACTTGGATCGTCCTCGAAGATCTCCCCCAGTGCTTGATAACAATCCACCGTGAGCGCGACTTTTTTTAAAACCTCGGCTCGCTCAGCGGGTGGCATTTCAAACCACACAGGCCGCCCTGTGCTCCCTACCAAAGTCCCGTTGTTGTGGTCAGATTAACGAGTAGCTCGACCTCAGTGAGGTCATCTTGTCTTCCACCGCCCGCGGTTGCCGCGGCCTGAAATCCGGATCCGTAACCGTGATACCGCCTTCAGACTTAGGAGGCGTTTTGCCATACGCGCCAAAAACGAGCTTGCATCTTCTACATGCTCTCCGAGCAGCTCTGCCTTTGTCAAAAGCAAGCGGGAGATGTATGCGTTGAAAACAGCCGTAGCAACATGCTTGGCAGTGGACCCTTCCGGTAGCTCCTCGACAGAGGCGGCCTTCCACGCACCGATGAGCAGTAGAATCTCTTCTCTTCCCCATACCTTTCCGCGCGTATGACGCTTTGCGACCGCGTTCTTCTTCTGTTTAGCACCTTCGATCCGGCCCTCAGCTTGTATCCCGCTGGAAACTTGAGCAGCAGAACCCGCGTCTTTCGCCGCGCTACAGACACCGCCACTCTCATCTCTGCGATCTCCTTCTTCGCTCTCCATGGACACCGGACAAACCTGCGAATAGTAACCAACGAGTTTCTTGCTACAGTGCTTACAGTAATTAGTCTGACTTCAAAATTAGTCTATGTCAGGCTAATTCATGTGAGCCAGGAAAGAACGAATGGTTCCGTCGATAACCAGCGAGGATGCAGGATTTTAGCAAAAATGTTCAAAATTAGTCTGCATGAAATGGCCCCCCTATTTTTGAGCTGTAATTTTCGGACTGGTAAGAATAGAAAAACAATTTCCTTTTTTTCCAGCTAAGAATATCAAAACCAAACCATGGCAGCCCCGCCGCTTTTTGCAAAAAGCCCAGACCTGACCCTACGTGCGATGATTATTCGGCAAATTACTGACCTACTCACACTAATTTCGAATTCGTGGATTTCTTCTTCACAGGTATTAGTGTCACGGAACTACAGTGACATTAATTACCGTATGACGCTAATTTTGAACACACACTTGCGGTGACTACTGTAGTGTAGAGCGTCTACATCCGCGACCGGGTCTGGACTATTATAACTGGCTGGTCGAGACCTGGGGGAGGACGATGCTGCTGAGAGGACAAACCAAATCTGATCGTGCAGACGCTGACGGCGGACCTCAAGACGCTGGAGCAGAACAGCACGCAGTAGGAGAACGTGTTCAAGGCCAAGAAGAAGGCGCTGCTGAGCGAGACGAAGGCGCTGTAGACGGAGGTGAAGGCGCTGGGTCAACTTCGCACGGTGATAATAGCTTTCGAAGTTTTTGTTGTTGTGGCAGCGGGTTGCACGGTGCGGAGACGGCGCACAAGGGCCGGCTCAGGAGGAACATGTCGATTTTGCGAGTCTGGAGAAGAGTCTACCGGATGTGGTCGCACGTGATACAAAGTAGACGCGGGTACGATTATGAAAAAAGTCGATGGATTGAATTCTGTCGAACGTTTGCTTGTTATTTATTGATCTGTGTAGGTATTGTTGTATTATGTGTTAGAGTGAGTGTTTCATTGGTGCTAGTACTACTTAGTCTAATAGAAATTGACGTGACATCCGACCCGCTTGAAGAATTTGACTCGCTGGAATATTTTGGCTCGCTCGAACAAAGCTGGGTTGGGTTTCAATGTGATCATGACCACACGGAGAATCCATCCCGAATCTAATTGGAGAAAGTTGTTTCATCGTCATTCTGAATGGCAGGAAGCTCGAAACTGCAAGGAACGAGGTCAGGGTTTGCTTCGTCGCATTCATTAGCGTGACGACGACACATCCGTATATTGTGACCATTTCCGCTGCACGTTTTGCATACGTACGTAGGCTTAGTTCCAGTCTCACCTGTACTTGCAATCCGGCGCGTTACACGGCGACCCGCTTATTTTTAAAACGGACAAGGCCGAATTACGTGCTGACCTGGTGCGATATCGCGAATGGGTGGAGCAATACTTTTATCGCCAAATGTTGCAGCGTATGTTCTGACCAAATAGACAGTGTAAAAAGTGCGAATAAATTGTTTTACCGTTCCACGTTCACGAAGAGCGGCAAATACGTGGCGGCAAGCCATTCGCATTTGGTCGAAAGTTAAACAAGTGCAAGATGGTGATACTACATTGACTTCTTGGTTGCGTGTCGTATTAGCCGGATGGCAGACATAGGAAACGGAGTCGTTCGATATCACTACCGTGTACCCCCAACGCGTTCTTTTGCTTTTAGCCAAGGGTAGGAGTGAGATCAATCCCTGCTTTCTGCCACTTCGAGATGGCGGTCCGACACTCACATAATTGTTTTTATCTCATCTACTGTGAGTTTTAAAAGGCGCCACACGGATCAAATTATCGGACACCATTCTCTCTCAATCAAAGCGTTATTGTCGCTTTCTACGAAATTTTGATGTACGCCATTTAAACATGGGTACAGCATGTGAAGTTGAAAACCGAAAACAGTCGCACTCTTCGTCACTGACATCTTTTCGCACTACGACCCGGTCGGCACGATCAGTGTTGGGCATAGTAGATTCGCCAGGCTCACAGATATCACCTGCACAACTGCAATGTTCACAAGGGATGTCATCAACTCCATCGTCTGGGGGGGGTCCAGTACCAAATCCGGAATCAGTCCAACTTTCGCAAATATCGGGAGGAATTTATGTGCTCATGTTCGCATGAAGTGTCCAGGCAGTTGGACCAATTTCATCATGATATTTAAATAATTTCCCCAAAATCAGCCCTCATTTTACGAAGGGCGTCTGCGTATTCCTTGTGCGGCTCAGCTCCTTGAATTGCCCATACTGAATTGTCAAAAGAATGACCACTTTTCTTAAACTGTTTTTCGCAAGTTGCGAATTATATGAAGGGTGCAATAGCGAAGGCTCATCAAAACGCCCGTGCTTCGAGATAGCTGAGGAGCTGCTCCTAATATCTTGGCTCTATCATAAACAGTCGCCCGACCACTAAGCTGAATTCCAGCCTCATGCCAATGCCCCAGAAACCATGAAATATTTGACTCATATTCGACATTTACCAGGGCTGTAGCCAAAGTAATATTGCGATTGTTCTCATCTCTTCCAAAAAGAGACAACACGACTCCGTTGTAATTAGGGTACTTCGAGTGAGCACCGTCAAATCCCAGCAGCTGTAACAAACACGGCTGACACTGAACATTTACACCAAAAGCGACGAAACCACGCAGGAATCTTTGGTGTTGGTCCACATCCACATGGACGGTTGTACCTGAATTTGAGTCGCGTATATCAGCCAGAAGAAAAGGTAGTCGACGAAATGAGTCTTCCCATTCCCCATCAGCGGTCGCTAAAAATAGCTTCTTTATTCCGATACATCATTGATTTGCTAAACTGGAGGTTGGCACCACCACGAGATTGAAGCATAACCACCAGCGCTTTGCGCTTGATTTTTCGATCGCCCAGAACAGCAGCACGAAGAGTAGCTAGTTTCGTTAGCTGGCGCTGTGTAGCTTTGGCCGTTGACGTCTTATTTGGTTGCACCTCAAACAGCCATTGACATTCCTCCTGACTGAGCTGCTGTAACGATCCGAGCTGCCGATCCCAGTACATATATCGCGGCAAAGGGCATTTCGAACAGAAAAATGCAGAAAGGCGTAATGAATTGGTCGACTACACGCCGACAGAACTAGATAATGACGTACACTACACCTCTTGTCCATCTTGCCCATCCACCTCCCGATGCGCCGCCGCCTTGATCGTCACGGGCTCCGGCTGGAGCTCCAGCTTCTCAAATGACCGAACAAGCTGTCCAACCGTCAACCGGACAGAGCGGACGTTTACACTTTCACGTTATTGTAGGGAGTTCCGCTCCGCGCAACGATAGCGCGTGATCTCCCATTTGAATTTCGGACTGGGAATGGACCTCAAAATCTGAGTATAAACCCAGCTCCTGGTACCACTATATAACTCCTTGAGCCCGAGAGGCTGGACCTTACAAGATAAGGACAATTCCTTATCGTGGACCATACAAGATAAGGAATTATATACTTGGTTTTTGTATTGGCTCTTACAAACCTGAAGTCAACGAGGGGTAGGCGATGTATCCTTGCTTTCCGGATCTCAACATAGACGATGCTATAAGAAAGGCCAACAGCAGATCAAACTTGCATATTGCATATGTAGTATGAAAGACCGGTATAAGGGCGCCATTCAATTTTCTCTCATTTGAAGATTCGCCGGCTCGGACACACACGCTGCCATTGAAAATGGCGTTCCGAGCAAGCGGTGAAGGAAGGGTGGCTGCCAAAGAATCTAAAGGGGCAACTGCGGCATTGGACGCCTACCAAAAGTGGCCTAATCACTCGACATATCTGCTGCAGATATGGCGGGGCATAACGCAAAATAAATCTCGTGAGACGTAAAAATCGTCTCAGTAAGCAGCCCTACCCCTATACTTATCCAGTGAACCCATCTTAATCGTTGATCTTGAAGTTAGTATAGTCTATGCCGACCATCACTCTAGCCGTTGAAGCTGTCATATATCTTCGCATATCTCATTTTGCGCCCCTCGCCTTCGGCTGCTCACTTTCGAAAATCGACAGCTGGGCGACAAGCCGTACTGCCACTACTGCATCGAAAGGTACGCGCCTGTGCACGCACGGGTGTATTTGGACAGTTATACTGATTGCTTTCTCTACTGCTAGTAATCACGGTTCACTCAACTACCTACTGGCGCGTCCGCTGCATCCAAGACTCGAGTGACGAGGAGAACACCCCGCCGAACGTAGACCAAGGCAGCGACCAGGACGAGGCGAGCGCCGTGAAGGCGGCTTCCGTGGCCAGCGGCAGCAAGGACCAGCCGAACGCGAAGCAAACGGCGCCCGTGGAGAGCGACAGCTCGACGGGGACCGTGACTCCGCCGTGGGTGACCCCGCAGCACGGCATTCGCGTGCCGAAGGCGGACACGAACCCAGCCCCGCCCGAGCCGACGACCGGCGCCGCCTCGTCGACGCCGCCGTCCATGCGGAACCCGCTCAGCCCCACGACGTCATCTCCGGTCCTGCTGGAGACACCGCAGTCGCCCCCTCCTCCACGTACCCGACCAAGGCCCCAGCTTCGAGAGCGTCGCAGCGCCCGCCAAGATCGTCGAGCTGCTGCTGCTCTGTACGTACGCCGAGGACATATGCAGCCGCCGTCTTCACCAATGGTGAACCCCAGCGGCCTCATGCGGACGAGTCTACCTCCTGCTACCCGTGCAGGACCTCGTGCTGCTCGGCCGCGCGATCGATTCGTCCCCGCCAAGTGATCATTTCGCGTGGCTCACCTCCGTGAGCCATTCAACCCGCTCGGCACGATCTTTCCTGCAGTTCCCCACTTCGGCTGGTGTGACTGCTCTTCTCCATGCCGAGTGGGGACCTGCCGGAACTCGCTGATGCAGTTATACTGCAACCGGAACTGTTGTCAATACGAGGGTATGCGCGGGAGCGGTCTGTCCGAGTCGACGAAGGTCGGCTTGGCGAGGAACGCGCGAACGCGGCAGCTGTCTGTGGTGGCCACCGAGGACATCATGAGCGGCGAGCTGTTGGGCCAGTACTTGGGCGAGCTCGAGCACGTGAGCGTCTCGCCCGAGAACCGCCCGCGCAACGAGGGCTACCGTCTTGTCATGCGGCAGAGGCCTGAGACGCCAAGCCACCCCATTTGCGTTGCCATCAATGCCCGGCACCTTGGGGGGCTTATGCGGTTTGCGAACCACTCGTGCGAGCCGGTGGCTACATTCCACGAGGTGGCGAATGGCCGGCGAACGACGGTCGTGGTGGCTACTACGGAAGACGTGCTCCAAGGAGAAGAGATCACGGTTGACTACGGGGATGATTTGTGGTTTGTCTGCCGCTGCGGCAGCGACTCGTGCCGCCACCGCGCGATCCAAGACCAGCGCGACCCGTAGCGGAGGAGATGTAGCGAGCGATGAGGGGAGATGTGTTGCATAGGTAAGCATACTGTGGTGAGCATGTGCAAGCAAATCCATATCTGATAACTTGTCGACTTGACACTGACAAGCATGTATGTGGTTGAAGTTGACTGTTATGGCTAGAAAATGGAACGTTTGTATTCAAGATCCATTCACAGCAGCCTTGTTTGGCGCCAAAACGAAGCGCGGGCAGGGCATGCGTCTGTCGTGGCCATCCCGCGCACGATGTTTGGGCGCGAACTCGCGCTCGGTTGTAGTCGCTCGTGACAACGAGGGGCAATTGGCTGACAGCGCCGCGGCTCCTTGAGATGTCATTCCTGCTTTTACCAAGCATCGCCCACTTCCTCCGCTCCGTGCACAACTACTCCCGCCCCCAAGCTCTCCAACATCGTTCCCGGTACGCTGCAACTGCTGCTCTGCATGCGTTGGCTACATCGTCGTGCTCACACACTCGTATGTGTTCTACAGATGGCTAAACTTACTGGCAGCTCCAACTACAAGCTGAACGAGGTTCACCGCCTCCTGGCTCTCGTCGTCAAGTATCTCCCGCTTGGGAAGGACGAGTGGGAGCGCCTCGCGAGTCACTTCAACGCCAACCGTGCCCGTGGCGTTTCCGAGCGCGACTTTGAAAGCCTTCGGAGGAAGTTCAAGGTGCTCTACAGTACCCGCAAGCCCACGGGGGTACAAGAGATGCCGCCTCACATCAAGGAGGCCAAGCTGCTGAAGAAGGCCATTGACGACAAAGCGAACGCGGTCATCATGGATGACGGGGGTGACGAGGACGACGGAGGCGACGAGGACGAAGAGGAGGAGCAGAACGATCAGCCGGACTTCTGCTTCGAGTTTGACGGTGATGAGAGCTTCGTCCACGAGACCTGCACCGACGACCGTGGTGCTGTGAGCGACGCCAGCAGCGACAACGGCACCAACGCCCAGTTCACGAGCGGAAGCCCCGTGATCGATGGCTCGGTACACTCCGTTGAGACGAGTGGCTTTGGCGCAGCTAACAGTGGCACGTCGGCCACGCAACCCACCAACCGCGCCAGCGATTTCTCGGACCTGCTCGACACGGCCTCGGTCAACGAAGGGCTGGAAGCTTTTGCGAGTACGCCACGCCCAGCACCTGTGTCCATGCGTTCAAGCCCACGCCTCCGCTCGGCTGGGCTTAAGAAGCCAGCGAAGGCGTCGTCTGTGGTTGATCCGAGACGTTCAACCACGACACCGGCGACGAGTGGTGCATCTGGCACGGACAAGGCGTCGAGTGCTCGTTCTCGAGGCAAAGAGGGCACTTGCACGCGCGACCAAATGGAAGCAGATCGCTATCCGAAGCTTGCCAACTCCTCCAGCAGACTGGGAGGAGGAAACTTGGCCGACTTCCGCGACACTGTCAGCCGCAAGCGTGCATTCGAGGAGGGCGAGGGGTCGATCGAGGCTAGCTACGCGAAGGCGAAGCGAGCCCGGGCTGCTAAAGCGACAGCGGCGTTGAAGAATCGGCTGAGCGACCTGGAGAGTTCGGCTAACACGATGGGGGGCAACCTCTTTGCAATGATGTTGATGATGCGCGAGGAGAGCGAGCGAAAGGCCGAGGCCCGACGCCTGGAGGAAGAGCAGCGCCGCCGCGATGAGATCGCCGCTCGTGAGGCACGCTACCTCACAGACAAGGCGGAGGCGGAGGAGCGGCGCCGCCAAGAGAAGCTCGAGATCGAGGAGCGTGCGCGCCGCTACAAAGAGGAGGCCCATGCTCGCACGCAGGAGCTGGTGCTGCTGCTCGGCGCTCTCACGAAGAAAGCCTAATCTGCGCGCAGATGCAGAGGGTGCGGAGACGACGAAAACAAGAGGGGTAGTTCATTTGAAGTGTTTACATGTCCAAAGCAGCCCTCGTTAGCAAAACGTCAACATTGACAACAGCTAATCGCAATGAATACGTGACTACCATCATCTCGCTATCAATTCATGCAAACTAGGCCGTGGCACTTTGTTGCGCCCAAGACAACAAAAATAATAGATCAAGAGTGCAAGACATGATATGGATATCCATGCTATTTACTCAAATTCAATGCTACAACTTCTATAGACACCTACTGCGGTAGCGCCATGTCGTTAGCGAAGGTGGTGCGGATCTCAGAGATCCCGACTGTGCGAACGCGAAAGTTTGTCATACGGAACATGTTGTTCAGCCGCACGCCTCGTAACTGCTGATCGTAGGATAGCGGTAGGTTTAGACGACTGTAGACCTTTTGAATGCTGCCCATGCCCCACTCCGCAGCCTGCCTCACGGAGGAAATCGCGTTGTGCAGAGTGCGTGCCGAGCTGCGCAGCGACGGCAAGATCCTGTCCAAGTCGCCGTCTTTGAGCGGCGTTAGGATTCGGCCGCTCATGGCAGATGAGCACGGGAAGGCCGAGTCCGACACGACGTTCATGCGCTCATCTGGGCAGAACGTCGGGTCCGTCAGCTTCATGCGGAACTCGAGCGACGTGTCGGAGTCGTTCCACGACCCCGGGCAATTGTGCTTGCACCACATGATGCAGCCGTCGGCTGCGAAACAGATCGTCCCGGTGATGAAGACTGAGTGCAGCCAGCCGTTGTACATTGCGTTTTGTAGATCGGCGCTAGATGGTTGTTGAACCTGCACAGTACGTCAAGAACAACATTAGCAAATAGATAACCAAACTAATACATTTACAGAGTTCATACATACGCGGAAGTGTTTGCCGTCAATGAAGCCAAACGTATGCTTTAGAAGCGGCTCGCGCGCCTCGACTAGCTTGGCCAGCTGCGTCTGGCGAGAAGGTGAAGGCCATGAGATGCGCGCAGGTGCGTAGCCATCCAGCGACTGAGCGAGCGCCTCCTCCGCTCGTTTCAGCCTTCTGGACAACGTGCTGGGCGGCACACCAAAGAGCATGCACAAGGTGCTCTGCTCCATGGAGCCTACGTAGAAGCATATGACGAGACCAAGTGCCTGGTGGTGATAGCGTAGCTTAGGAGGCCGACCTGTCGTCGACGGCTTCGGGATGTAGTAGAAGCTCGAAAAGCAACTAAGAAGCAGGTGGAAGGCGGCTCTGCGCATGCATGCATCAACTTTAATCAACAGGGGGGTAATAGTAATTAGCGATACATTACACAGTACCTTGTGAGACTAGTTGCATTTAGGAAGTTGTGGTCGTGGCCGCAGGTGTACAAGGTCATCCACGCGGCCTCACTGGGCGTGTCGAGGCACTGCTAGGTCAGGTAGTGGCGCGTACGCACCGCAATGCGCCACGCCTCCTCCACCAACGCGTCGTGCACGTCGCGGAGGGCCTCGTGCAGCTTCGCGTTGTACTGCATGTACGCCTCACACAGCAGCAGCATCGTGTCCTCTTCCTCGCTCATCTCGTCTTCTCCTGCGTAGCTCCCCGCCCGACGTGAAATGGCGATCTCCAAGCGAACTTCACCTGGGGGGGGGGTATCTGGATGAATTGCGCAAGTTTTAGAGTCCTAAGCGAAGTGTCCGGGTACAAAGACAATTGTATCGTATTGGGGACTAAATAGACCGACCAGAGATGAACCTATATGGCTTTTATGGTGGAGCAAACTTAGGATAAGCCGACATACTTGGGAATAAGAACAGCCATATCTGCAGCAGATATGTCAAGTGATTAGGCCACTTTTGGTAGGCGTCCATTGGTAAGACAGCTATAAAGTGTATTATAATGTGCTTTATTCTAATTGTATTGTGACCAGGGCACCAGGCGAAGAAGAAGGCGAGGCGATCGGGTCTGTGAATGTGGTAAGGCATCGAAGAACTGCAGACTATATGGCTGCGGACAAGCTCACCAGGCTCGAATGTACGTGTAAACTACGCCACATGCTACATGTATGGTTTAGGCAAATTGTGCTCATTGTTTGTTAGCTTTTCCAATCCAGGTACGAGCCGAGAACCCGCGAAGCCAGGCCCTGCAGATGACTCCTTCGACGCCTGCCTTACGAGCGACATGACACGAAGTCAACAGCGACAGGGACATTCGCATGTAAGCGCAGAAGGTAAACTTGTATACGATCTTGCTTCTGTAACTTATTACGTATCTCTCGTTTCTATCGTGTTTTGTTAGTCGCCGGAAGTTGGACCCAGATTCTAAAGTTGATGCGCATCCGACAATTCCGATGCGGAGGATTGATCCCAGGAAAACGTGAAGCTCGTCGGACTTGCGGAGGAATCGAAAGGGAGACTACAAATGATGGCCAGTCTCTCAAAGGTTGGTTATGTATGCTGTATGTACATGAAAATATCAGGTATTGTGCCTTTCGGCCATTTTGCCCTCCGATTTAAGGTCCTACGTAGGAGTAGAGGTCCTACGAAAGACCTCCTAAAAGACAGTCCGCTGGTCAGTAAAATTAGCATGTCCCATGTTACACGAGCGAAAATGGCAGATGGCTGAGCAGTGGCTCTTTTGTAGGAGCAAATGACCGGCGGAAAATGGCCATTCGGGCCTTAATTGCTTAAATGTACCCTTAGCCTTACGTAGGACCTTGACATCAGTCAGACACGATGGTTAATCCGAGCCATCTGCATCGCAAATCCTACCAAGAGCCCTAACCCCTCCAGCTTAGGACCTACTTTTTGTAGTCCGATTGGCCATTTGTTTGGAAAGGCACAATACATACAGCATACATAACCAACCTTTGAGAGACTGGCCATCATTTGTGGCCTCCAGCGGCGAACATAATGATACTTATCCACCATTTAGAGTTATCAAGATAATCGCGTTTGAAGTTGACCAATCAAATTTCGGACATAAGCGGACATCCAAAAATTCAAACGCAAAATTACTCGTATAGAGCGGAAAACACTCTAATTCGATTGCTTTACACGTGAGGTTTTCGATAAACAACAACTCGAAAAAATTGAGAAAATTTTGCAGCCTCAGCAGTCGAAAATATCTCGAAATTTTGGGCCCATCAAAAATATTTTTTTCAGATGAACACAACTTCTCGAGAACTTAACCTTTTTCGCAACAAATAACTTAAAATGAGCGCAAGACACACGGCTTTCGAGTAGTATGCCTAAATCGCGATTCGTACTTTGGTTGATTAGTATACTTATGTTTGACGCTGTCTCATATGCGGTTGTGTTAACTTGTATCTTCCATTGTAATTGTTTTAGAAGATGGCACCGGGCACCTTGCATGAAGACTATCCTCAACTGTACTCTGATGAGTTCGTTTTCTCTGCTTTGACGGTGTCTGCTGCCTTAACCCCGTCTGGCTTTCTGACAGTCTGAGCTGTTGAAGCATATTGCTGCTGAATCAAGCAACAACTTCAAGGCCGGTATCGTTGGACGGGTATAAGGGCTTTCAAGTCGCTCAAGACTTGACACACCGAATTCATGTCTAATCATTCGATGACAGTAAATATACGGCAGGTGTGTCTTCGGACACACCTGCTATTTTTTTTACACTAAAGTACGGTCATCTTGTATGGTACACTCTGTCCGTTTCCTATATTGTATCATACAAGTGAAAGCTCATTGTGAGAAAAGAGAGAGCAGGCTAGACAAGCTATCATATCACTATTACGTCTTAGCCGCTGATGAGTGGATACCTGGACACCTTATTCATATACTGACAACACAATACAGACTGTCTCTCCCTGATGTCTGGCACCAGTCCGGGTCTAACGGCACACTAGCAACTACGCCATAGTGCGGTGGAAAGTGGCCAATCCGACCGTGGGCGCCGGCACACCGACAAAAGGAAGGAGAGGAAGAGGGAAGTGGTGAGGAAGCAAGGGCTGAGTCCACGACGGCCCGGCGTCCACCAAAGAATGCCCGTCGCGCCCCCGGTACCATGGCGACTGATTGAGCAGCTGGCGACGTCCGATCATTTTTACTGAGTTTTTGTATAGCTAAATACCACGCCCATGGTTCAACTACAGATGATTTTGTTGTTAGTATTATGCACTAGCCCTTCATGGCTGTACACGTCCAAGTAACGTCTCTATCACTCGACTGCACCGACTTTGCAGCACGACATACACGATCAGTACGTAATAGTGTATAGTTGATAGTGCACAAGCTGGACCATACACGATAGCGAGATTCGCCTCTCTCGATGGTTAGGTTTTGCCCCCGTCTATACAATATACACGATACCGAAATATACCGAGCTTTGTATTAGAACCCTTACCGCACATACACGTTAAAGAACCTAGGGTTTAGGGTCCAAGGGGGTACGGTACTACCTCGGGCTCAAGGGGATAAAATGTCTATAATCGCCGATTTCTCTACGAAAACACTACTACCCCTTTTCCACAAAGAACAAACGCAAATGCACCGAAACCAAAATCAAATGAATATTGTGCAATGTCAAATGCATTCAGGCAAGTACCGTTATTCTTTAAAATCAAATACCCTAATGGCAATTATCGTACTTGCTCCTTGTTGTTGCTTAGCAGCCGACAGGCATGTCCTCGAGTACAGCCACCTTGACATGGAATCTGAGAGTATGGCGGTAGCAGGATGCGCACAATTGCGCTGTCGCATCACGGGGGAAGAGTGTCTCCGCAGCCTCCAGCACAAAACGCTGGTGGTGATCTTTCATCGTTGTGCCTGGCGGAACAGCGATGATCTCCACCCGGCGCTCCGTCACGAAGTCCTTCACAGCCGATTTGAACGCAGAGAGCACGTTCTCAATCGGGTTAAGCATAGGCGAATAGGGGCCCAAACGTAGCAGCGTTGCCGCCGCAAACTCCGCCACAGCGAATACTGCCTCTGCGTGTGCGTGAAACGGTGCGTTGCCCAGCACCACTACAACATTGCTCACGCCCGCGAACTTCCGCAGAGTATTGCGAGTGAATTCGTTGGAATGCTAGTACTTGTTGCAACCCAGCTTCGTATCATAGTGAACGACCCCTCCCTTCTCGATGCAGGCAATCACGAGCAGGTTTTGGTCACCACCCGCCAGCACCTTCTTGACAGCGCGCCTGCCTCGGAGGCTGCGACCACGCGTGTGAGACGACCGCAGATTAAAATTAGTCTCGCCCATGTAGGTAGGTAACGAACTTTCCAGCAGCCTGCAGCTGTTGCAATCTGACGAGGAAATCTCGGCGCTTGAGCTTGTTTGGCTCGGTGTTCATGTACTATGACTCTTTATGCAACTGCTTCATCGTGATGAGAGTTGCGTCCAGGTGGGGTTTCACAGTTTGGGCGCAGACAGAAATCGAGCAGGCTTGCTCCAGATCATCGGCAAGCTGGCGAAGCGTGAGGTCCGGATCAATCCAGCTTCGACAGGAGAAAGGAAAGGTCCTCTGCAGCCATCTTCTGCGCCCATTTCCCCCCACGCGCTGGAGCTTGCATAGCATCGGAGAAGGATGGGTAGTGACGTAGCCAGGAGCGAGCTGTGTTGATGTTGATGTTGTTGGCTTCCGCGAGAGCTTCCCAGTCTCCACCAGTGAGTGCAGCATCCAAGATTCGGAGCTTGACAGCGAGCGTGTAGCGATTGTAGCGACGGTATGGTGAGCACGAAGAAATTTGCGAAGTGGAAAGGAGCCAGCGTGCGGGAGCCCCCCAAGACCGAACGAGGTGGGCGAACCCAAGGCGAAAGGAGGTAGCTTAGCTACTGGCGGAATCAATAAAGGCGAAGCGGGATTGGCGGAAGTGCAGCATAGCTGCTTTGGCGCCATGGCGGGAATCCTCACGAATGGATCACCTACTAAATAGAATACAAGGTGATAATTTCTTTTTGATAGGATTGTGCACTTGAACTTGCTTTGTGCATTTGATTTTGTTTCAGTGCATTTGCTTTTGTTCTTTGTGAACTTGGCCTTGTTCTTGGCGAACTTGGTCTGGAAAAGGTGTACCGGTACCGAATAACCTATGTCATCGCACACAGCAAAAGTGAGTGCAGAGACCGGCAACATACATGTCCCGGCTAACTTGAGGTAACGAGCTTCGTCGGACATTTGTTTCATCTGAAGCTTCAGAACTCGTAGCTTCTTGTCTGCTGAGCAGGAAGCAAGCTTATTCTTCCTTTTTATTGTCCCCGTCCTCCAGGAAGGCTCGGACGCGTCTTCTGCGCTGGAGCGACAAAGTCAAAAGAGGCTTGTATGCCATGACATAGGGTGCACGGCCTGCTCTCCTTTCTGGATATCTATTGGCTAGATGTCACTGTATGCCTTGACATATAGAACGCCTTGACAGGGCGGCAGTTTGACCGTGAAGGGTCGTAGGTTATTCGGTACCTGTCATTACACAGCACAGTGCTTCGTGCACCATAGCAATGCGACAGGCGTACTGCTAGATGTCAAAGGATACAGCAGCCTTACCGCGCGAAAATCCCATGCCACTTTCCAAATTTTGTGTTTTTTCTGGGGTTCCCTCGATCACTCACTCCTCTTAGCGGGATTGCCTGTAAAACGACGTAAATTTAGTGTTTTAGGCTCAAAAGTATTTTATGCGACGTGTGGTGAAAATTACGGGCGTGATTTGTGAGTTCCCTCTTTTGTGTGTCAATCTGAAAGCGGATCCAGAGCGAAGGAATGACAGACACGTCCAGTTTACTGGCGGAGCAAGAGCTTCGTTGCCAGCAGCTGTTACACGAAGGCACAGAGTCTGCACTGCAGAAAGCAGTGGATGCAGCCCACGCATGCCTAGCTGTAGATGAGACTCAGCTCCGCGGGTATTTGGTGCTGGCCGAAGCTCTCTCGCGACTGGGCAGACACGAAGCCGCTGTGAGCTGGTTCAAGAAAGGTGTGCAGTCCATTTCATTTTTCTAATTGTAGGTGCCTACTGATGTGTTGGTGGGGTCCCCATGCTGTCCTCGGAAGGACTGGAGCTGCATCCTGATAGCGTGGAGCTCCAGACAGGTCTGAAGGAGGCGCGAGTAGCAGTACTGAACGATTTACTAGAAGGAAGCGAGGAGGAAGACGAGGAAGAGGATGCAGAGAGTGAAAAGCAGTTGACCCAGTGCTTCACAGATGAAAACGCGTCGCTGAGGTCGACGCGAATTGTGCAGCGTGCTCAGATCTATGCTTCGACTGGTCTGAGTGACGTACATGTACTTACCGAAGAAGGTGGCGAGAGCACAGTGCAAGATGGTGGAGAAGCGCAAACTACTGTGTTTCAAGCAAAGATGGAACGTGTCCTGGAGCATCTCGATGTGCTGAAGCTGACGAGGCTTGCGGCAGTGTATATTTTCTCGGAGCTATTGAATCTGCGGCGCGTGACACTTGGCATCGGCCTATTTTTCTTCGGTTTGCTAGCTCAAGCAATTATGCACCGGCAGAAGATTATGGTGATATCTATGCTGGTTATTTGTTTTTATCGCTCACAGTTGAAGGAGCGCGCGTTGCGATACACTCAGGATTGGGTGCAGATGTCAACAGACAAGTTAGGCGCTTTCACGTGGGCTCCACGAGTTATCTTTGTGATCCCGGTGCTTATGAAAGTGTTTGGACAAGTGAAGTTTATGCTGTTCTTGCAGCAAGATGCTCGTTTAGCAGCGATCGTGTTAGCAGTGACAGCAGTTCTTGTTGCCAACTCGCTGCGCACTGACGCCTGTCAGCATGCAAAATTATGGGGAGAAGGAAGGCGGTTGAAATTCGCTGCCTACTTCACTGCGATCATCTACTGGGTGGCTTGGCGTGGTCAATGGGTCGACACGATACGGCTGCTGGGACCGGCATTTATTGATGCTGGCGGGATTGTGCTGGGCTCGGTCACGTCGTCAGAGCTTCAGGAAGTTTGTCGACGCGCTTTCAAACGTCTTTACAGCGAAGTGGCAAATGATATCCAAACCGACGTTGACTTAGATGTGTGGTTCTTTTTGGGTCTGGGTAATTGGATCGTGGAGTATTGGCAGCAACCTACGGACTTTTCGTTGGAAATGCTATCCAGGATGCTATCCGAGTGTTTTGATTCCATGGAGAAGGCTGCTTTGCGAACATTCAGCCCTGAGCTGCGTCATTTGCGAAGCCAACTCACCAATATGGAAATTACTGACGAACTGCAATTGCTGGTCGCTTATCTGAAGAAGAGTCTCGAAGCAGTTCCGCCTCCGAAGACGTTTGGCATCGCAGCTCTCTTTGCCAAACGCTGTCCATCATTTGTGGTGTTCGTCATTCTCATTGTTTTCTGGGGAGTGATATCATTACCGCTGCTGCCTTTTGCTGCCTCTGAGTACCATGATGCGAGAGATCTATACAATCGCTATCGCAGTGGAGAACTACATCAAATGGACGGACTGGAGCTGATGCTGTCGGGGTCCCCACTTTTGCGCGTCTGGGAAAACATCAAGAGCTGTATTTACTGCCTCGAAGGAAGTGTCACGTTTTCCAAGGCTGTCGAGACAGGAACTCACTTAGTATCTGCTGCTGCACGAGTCAGGTACGGTCCGTTGGCCCTACTGCTTGATTCATTGTGCCTAATGTTCTATGTGGTTGTTTTCCTAGTCGCTTGGCGGTATTTGCCTCGCGTGTAAAGAAAGAGGGCGTTTTCGCCAATGCTCAGGATATCCCAGATCATCTTGCAAACGCATTTCTCGTGGCTAAGGACTCAAGGTTTGGCATGAATGATCAAAATTCAATTGTGGCGACCCTGCACTACTAACATCGCTAATACTTGTTGTCTCTAGTTTGATCATCGATGGCGTGCGCTACATCCGTGATAGCGCTCACTTTCAGGATCTGCAGGCTTCTATCGCTATCTGGTGGCGAGGGGGTGTCAATGATGTGAGCTTGGCAAGACAAGAGGCGAGCTAGTCACGAAACTTAATATTTTCTGCTGCGCTGTTTAGTTAGAAACATGTATTCAAGTCGAGGCATATCATTTCTATGTATGTACGGGAGGTGCGTGGGGCGGAGAGGGCAGGACCACCATGAAATACGTCTATGTTTGCGTCCCCAGCAACCGCTGCTTGTTCGTCTGGCTGCCACTCTTTTGCTTTTGTCTTCGGTTTTCGTCTTGCCGGCAGCCGTCACTGGAGATAAGGCACATGGAACTAGTTGAAACGACGCTTCTGGTTGAAGCGCTTCATCTCCATGATAGCCGACGAAAGCGGCTGCTCGCTGTACTCGCCCTTTATCCAGGGGTGGTTCAGCGCCTGAGTTGCGCTGAAGCGATCCTGTGGTGACACGTTGAGCAGGTTGCGGATCAAGTCCTTGGCTGTTCAGTGACACGCATGTACATGTTAGATACACGTCCGACCGGTCCACCTCAAAACATTGGAAGCTGAACATACCTCCATCCGATACGTTTGTCCAGTACGGGTGCGGGAAGTCGAGCGCGCCCGAGCGGATTTTTAGATACACAGACTCCAACCCATTTTCATCTTCTGAGAACGGAGGGAATCCGCACAACCTGACGGACAGCAAAACATTTGAGTAATCCAGCATCGAAAAACAAAAAATGTGCAAGGCGCCTTCTAACTCACATGATGTACAAGACAACTCCGAGACTCCACAAGTCCACCTTGCTGTCATAGCCTTCTCCGTTTAGTACCTCGGGCGCTGCTCACACACAAAGACAAAGAAAACCACCAAAACGTCAGCAACTACCCCCAATGGCTACTCTCTTTGTGCAGTGCCGTGCTCTCCACTCACCAACATAGTAGTCCGTCCCGCAGCTTGTGTATGCGCGTCCACGAGAGCGCGCGCCGTCGTCTTCGTCCTCGAGGATCTTGGCAATACCAAAGTCACTCAGCTTCACTTCGCTGCTGTCGCCACTGGCAAGCAGAATGTTCTCTGGCTTGATGTCGCGGTGCAGAATGTGGCACGAGTGCAGGTAGTTGAGCGCCTGCAGCACGTTCGTGACGATCTCCGCCGCCTGCCGCTCCGAGTACACGCCCACGCGCACGATGCGGTCGAACAGCTCGCCGCCAGTGACTCTACGCAGCAGCAACAACAGCAACAACCAGTCAGAGAGCGCAGCTCCTCCAGCAGACAGCCACCGCTGAGCACGCACCTCTCCATGACGAGCAGCAGCTCCTGGTCGCTCTCGTAGACCTCCTCGAGGCTGATGATGTTGGCGTGCTTGACCCGCAGCAGCACCGTGATCTCGTCGCGCAGCGTCTTCTTCTTGACGCACAGCGCCTTGTTGATCACCTTGACGGCGAAGATCTGCTGCGTCTCCTTCCGCCGGCAGAGGTACACGAGCGAGAAGGCGCCGCGGCCGATGAGGTCCCCCACGTCGTACAGCGAGTGGAACATGGCCACGCCGTGCACGTCCGTGAGTCCCTGCGTCACGAGGTGGTCCTCCTCCTTGCGGAAGAAGGCGGAGAGCGGGGGAGCTGGCGGGGCACGAGCAGAGCAGATTAGCATTAGCACACACACACACAGGAGAGGGATCGACCGCTAAAACGGACCTTTAAACGCCGCCATGGAGGGCTGGGGCAGTGGCAAGTGCTGGCTGACTACGAAGTGGGTGGGAAGGCTTTGGCTTCCTCCGTCGCTCTCTCTCTGTGTCTTTGTGTCTCTGAGTGTCTCTCTGTGGGCGAGGAGGCGATTCGCAGGCGCAGGCGCAGGCGGAGGCGCGCTCAGTGCGATGAGATGCGAGTCTTTGGTGTCGTCGGGCCGAGGCGCCGGATCTGACTGCGAGTCGACGAGGCGAGTTCTTCCTTTGGGCGAAAAAGGCTTGGGCTTGTTCTCTCGCACCTAATCGGACTTAGGCGGGGACACCCCACGGCCATTGGCTGAAATTTTTGATACGGGGGACAAACGAGCCAGCACATGGCTCGGGAGCTCTTGGCGTCTTGCAGCCTGCGTGCGGCATGCGATGTCCAAACCACTTGGGCCAAGTCTTGACCATACAACAGGGAAACCACCTGCAATTGCAGCAGTGTATTGAGATATTTACCTTCTGTCTGCCTGCCGCAATGGTCGACTCCACGAATTTTGATGCGCGTCGCAATGCGCGACCGCCAACTTGAAGTTCGCGTCGCGCTGCAGTTTTTCAGGCCACTCTTGTGCCTCCCGAAATATGACGCTGATCTTCCTCAGTCAGTGCATGCCGTGCGTGATGGTGATCAGGACCACCGAGACCAGCGAGAAGCCCAGCACCATGTACAGCCACGCCTGGTGCGCGAACGGGCTCGCGAAGCGGTTCTTGTTGCCTCGCGCCGCAGCCGAGCCTGGGCGTGTCACGGCCACCTCCATCGGGTGCATCTGCTTCCACTCCGCCGCTAGCCGACGCCGCAGGCAGAACACGAGGAACGTAGGGACGATCCACTGCAACCGCCAAAGCGTCAAGGCACGTCGCGCAATTGTAAGTGCGTGCCCGCCCTGAGAAAACACGCAAAGACACGAACACGTACCTGAATGCCCAAACCGGCGTACGCGCCCGTGAAGCCCACCAGCATGGACACATCCTCGGTAAAGAACGCCACCACGAGTGGCGGCAGAAGCGCCACGAGCGCGTACATGTTGCTCTCCAGGAATCCGTACAGCCCCGTCGAGGGGGTAGCGTCGCTCATAGGCGTCGATTCGAACATGCTTGACGCCAGGTGGCGGATGTTCTCGCGAAGCGTGATGCAGATAAGCGGGAAGCTCGCACTGCGTACGAATACAGCAAAGCCATCCCACACAATTAGCATAGCATTTCGGCGTGGGTTCCTGCGTGGATAGGACGAGCGAGCACCCACCTCAACGTGAATACTGGGAACAGGCTTAAAAAGTATCCAAACGCATGCACCGGGTAATCCTTGAAGTTTAGGGTGTACACATCCTGGACAATAAATAAACAACGTTAACCGCGATTACGGAAATGGTAACAACATTGCAACTGCGTCAAATAACGTACCTCGACATCTTCTGGCAGGAAGCGGAAGGTCGCTGAAGCGCACAGCACAAAGTAGACGCTGAGGACCGCCTACAAGTGGACATTCAACAGCAAATCGTGGACAACCGCAAAAATTTAACGCCACGAGAAAAGGGCGGTGGACTGCGAAGACCGTACGGTACGTACCATGAAAGCCGACGCGAGGACAACGCCGACTTTCGATTTGTCCGTAATAGGTGCCACGAGACCAGGAACACTGCAACACACGCGAAGAGCAGGCTAGTTAGCATGCTTCCAACTCTTATATACAGTTGGCTCTGCGTACCTGTGGTGGCACATGAAGGAATAAATGCACACGCCGAAAAACGTCGCGACATTGGCCGGCTTCTCGTAGCTAACGACGTCAGCCACGCTTCGTCCGTGGCCACGAACAATGCCAATGACGGCCAGCACAATCATCAGCCCAAAAGATGCGTGGCGGATTACAGTTGAAACGAGCTGGAGTGTGCGAGTCTTGTGCACGTGGCCAAACGTAAACGGCCCGAGGAGCAAACCAAAAAGTACCACGAACAAGCGGTACAAGTCCGAGCTGTTAAACTTGTCCGAGCACTCCCACACAACAGCGTCGGCAGAAGGTCGAGGACAGATAATCTCACGCAGCGACTTGGGCACAGCTACATCAATCCACACAAGCCAACCACACCATACTGTCAGCATCGTTCCACGTCACGAGAGTACCGTATCAGCACAATAAGAGCAACAAACATACCGACGGCGTAGATAGCCAAGTCCCCGTAGAGGTACACGGTGATGCACGCGTAGAACGCCACAATTCCTCGGTGGTTGAACAGCAGCTCAGCCATCTCGGCCAGCTCCATCTACACGGCACACGCGTCAGCAGCTACGCTTTCCCCCTCTTGAGTGCAGTGCAATCCTCTCTCACCTTCTTGGACAGGTCGAAGTGGAACTTCGCCTCGCCGGTCTTCGCCCGCAGCTTCTTCTCCAAGGCGTCTTGCTTCTGCAGCAGCAAGCACAAAAGTCACACAAAACGTGACGAAGTCGTCCACATGAGGTCTGCTGCCCTATGAAAGCTCCAGATGCCGCAATAGTACTTCGTTGGCGACCATTAACGGCACAAATTCCGTCTGCGCGTCTCCGTCGTCGCTGTCGCTGAGCTCTTCCATTGACCGCTTCTCGTCCCCATTGCTGGCGTGCACCCCGAGCTCCCGCGCGCGCCGCTTGAGCGCGTTGACGCCCGCGATGGCCTCCACCATGAACGTGACGGTCACGTAGCTGACCGAGGCCAGCACGGACAGCGCGACGGAGCCGTAGATGAGTCCGACCTGCAGTGGCAGCAACAAGACCCAAACGTTAAACGAACGATCCACTGTCTGCCGCTATTAATTTTCCTTTGCGTCGTTTACATTGGCGAAGGCGTGCGGGATCGTCAGCGCGCCGGCGCCCACGATGAGGTTGAAGATGAACACGAAGCCCGTGAGGGGCGAGTAGCTGCCGATGCTCGGCCCGCCGCCCGCCATGTTACTTGGGATCAGATCGCTAGGTAGAGAATGCAATCAATGAGTACGGTATGCGTACCGCCGGGTAGATCGCACTTAAGTGCGACTAAGTACGAGCGAAGGTGGCCACTTCAAGTTGTTGTGTCTCATGGAGGTGTTGCGTGCGCGCTTCCTGCTCACCTGCGGCCACTTGGTGGCCACGTGCTTGACTGGGATTGAGGTTGGCCAATTGAATTGTTTGCATCAAATGGCTCTGTGAGCTGACGGGTTGGCGGCCAAGGCGGCGAGTGTCGTGTCGTATCTGTCCTTCGCCGTGGCAGTCGGAAGCCTCTTCGCAGGCCTCGACGTCTTCTCGCCGACGGTACGATATGTTCGCTCTGCAGTATGAACTTAGTGCTGCGCTGTTCCTGAGAAAGACTTTGGTTCGATGACGCAGAAGAATGTCGTGCATGTCTTCTGCCACTTTGTGGGAGGTGTGCTGGTGTGTCAACTGATCCTGCACGACCTGGACCCGGCCCGGTATCTGTGGTAAGGCTGGGCTGACACTTGGCACTGTTCTTGATGAACCACTTTACTGAGTGGGTATGTTGTGTTGTCCACAGGTATGTGGTGGTGCTGGCCCATGCGCCCAGCTCGTTGTGCACACTAGACACCATCGCCCAGCTATTCCTGCTCAAAACTGCGCGGCAGTCGTATTGAGCTGCGTCCATCAGTTCCGAATCACCTCAAGTGATCACTGTAGCACATAAGGCAAAGAGCTAGCGGCGTATGACTAAGTGTTATTATAAAAAAGAGCAATACTTCACACTACTGCGAGGCATCTGTATCCCTTCAATCCGGTGTCTCCTGTGAGCTCAGTCAAATGCGAGTCGCTTAGGCGTTGTTCTTCTTCATCAGGTTCAGCGCACTGCCGTTCTGGAACCAGGCGATCTGCTCCTCGTTGAACGTGTGGTTCACCGTGATGTCGAACGGAGCCTCGCCGGAGGCAGGGGTCACACGAAGAGTCAGGGGCTTGCCAGGCGTGAAGGTCTTCAGGCCCAGGATGGCCACCTTGTCGTTGCCAGTGATCTTCTCGTAGTCCGCCGGGTTCGCGAACGTCAGCGGCAGCATACCCTGCTTCTTCAGGTTGGTCTCGTGAATACGCGCGAACGACTTCACGATCACGGCACGGCCTCCAAGGTGACGCGGCTCCAGAGCGGCGTGCTCGCGAGAGCTGCCCTCACCGTAGTTCTCGTCACCGATCACGACCCAGCTGACGCCGTCAGCCTTGTACTGGCGGGCCACCTCGGGCACCTTGTCGAACTTGCCCGTGAACTGGTTCTTCACGCTGTTCGTCTCGCCCGTCTCGGCGTTCTCGGCACCGATCAGCAGGTTGTTCGAGATGTTGTCCAGGTGACCACGGTACTTCAGCCACGGACCAGCCATACTGATGTGGTCGGTGGTGCACTTGCCCTTGGCCTTGATCAGCACCGGCATGCCCGTGAAGTCCTCGCCGTTCCACTCGTCGAACGCAGACAGCAGGGCCAGACGCTCACTCTTGGGGTCAACGTTCACGGTCAGACCCTCGCCGCTAGCAGGCGGGGCCTGGAACGTCTCCTCACCGGGGTCGAAGCCACGCGGCGGCAGCTCTTTTCCGAACGGGGCGGCGAACTTGAAGTCCTTTCCATCCGCGGTCTTGATCGTGTCCTTAGAAGGGTCGAACGTGGTCGTGCCAGCAATGGCGCTCACGGTGACCATCTCGGGGGAAGTCACGAAGCTGTGCGTGGCAGGGTTGCCGTCAGCACGCTTGGCGAAGTTACGGTTGTACGACGTGAAGATGGAGTTCTTCTCTCCCATGGGCATGTCCGTACGGTTCCACTGGCCAATGCAAGGGCCGCAAGCGTTGGCAAGGACCGTAGCACCAGACTCGAGGAAGGTGTCCAGGATACCGTCGCGGGCAATGGTGGCGCGCACCTGCTCCGAACCGGGCGTCACGTAGTAAGGCACCTTGAACGTGAGGCCAGCCGCCTTAGCCTGCTGGGCCAGGTCAGCGCAACGGGTCATGTCCTCGTAACTGGAGTTCGTGCACGAACCGATGAGACCGGCGCTCAGCTCCGTGGGCCAGCCGTTCTTCTCGGAGGCCGCCTTCATGTCAGCACCAGCAACGTGGCCAAGGTCGGGCGTGAAGGGACCGTTGATCATCGGCTTCAGCTCGTCAAGGTTGATCTCAATGATCTGGTCGTAGTGAGCACCCTCGTCAGCACGCAGGTTGGCCTGGAACGACTCAGCAGCCGAAGCAATGCCGCTACGCTTGGTGGAGCGCAGGTAGTCGCCCATGCGCTCCGTGTAGGGGAACGTCGAGCACGTGGCACCGATCTCAGCACCCATGTTACAAATCGTGCCCATGCCCGTGCACGAGATGGACTCGACACCGGGGCCGAAGTACTCCACAATGGCACCAGTTCCACCCTTCACAGTCAGGATGTCAGCCACCTTAAGGATCACGTCCTTGGGTGACGTCCAGCCCGAAAGCTTGCCCGTGAGGTTCACACCAATGACCTTGGGGGCCTTGAGCTCCCAGGCCATGCCGGCCATCACGTCGACGGCGTCGGCACCGCCCACACCGACGGCGCACATGCCCAGACCACCGGCGTTGGGAGTGTGCGAGTCCGTTCCGATCATGAGACCGCCGGGGAAGGCGTAGTTCTCCAGCACGATCTGGTGGATGATGCCGCTGCCGGGCTTCCAGAAGCCCATGCCGAACTTGGCGCCAGACGACGACAGGAAGTCGTAGACCTCCTTGTTCACGATCTTGGCGTTGTTCAGGTCCGTGTCCGAGCCCTTCTCGGCCGTGATCAAGTGGTCACAGTGGATGGTCGTGGGCACGGCCGTCTTGGGCAGACCCGACGAGATGAACTGCAGCACGGCCATCTGGGCCGTGGCGTCCTGCATGGCCACGCGGTCCGGGCGCAGCTTGAGGTAGGTCTCGCCGCGCTTGGCCTTGGTGGTGGCGTCGTCCAAGTGGCCGTAGATGATCTTCTCGGCCAGCGTCAGGGGCTTGTTGCCGTTGGTCTTGCGCACCGTGTGCAGGTTCTTCTCCATCTTCTCGTACGTCTGGTCGATGGTGGGGCTGCCCTTGGGGTCCAGCACGGACAGGGGCACGGGCACGCCGCAGCTAGACGACATGCTGGCCTGTAGGGAGGAAGCGAGGGGAGGGGGTGTGAGCTCACGATGTCATCAAGATACGTTTAACATGCAGTGACGCGGGCGACGCACCTTCATGGCGCTGGAGCGCAGCTGCTGCCGCGCGGCGCGCGCGGTCGAGGACACGGCGTACATCGTGCGGGGAGGGGTGGGCGTTCGGCGTCCGTTTCCGCTGGAGAGGAGATCCCGAAATGCCAATGGCGAGCCGAGTGGTCCAGACTGATCCCCCTTCCAGGGCAACAGGGACGGCTCACCCGTAACTTACGGAACGCGCGAAGATAAAAATAAATGACCGTCTGTCTCGCTTCACCTCACTTGAGTATGGGAATCAGACGTCGCCCAGCCTAAGGCGCCTTCACGCTACTTTGCTTGACACGACTCGACCAATCAGCAGCGGCAGGTGGAGAAGTAAGTGCGAAGTAGCAGGAAAGTAGCACGTCGGCCGCTCAATCTCAGCCGCACGTGACTCTCGCCTTGATACCGGAGGCGTTTAACGGGCGGTAAAAGGGGCGGCTCGAGCTCTTCGTTCTGGTGGTCTATCTGGCTGCCTCACTACCTTCTGCAGTCCGTGCCGGCAGCCAACTGCGACGAGGCTTGCGCGTCCAGCAAGAGGCGCACTTCATGTCGGATCGGCGCGTTGCGTCTCGCGTATTGCGCCCGCCACAGGCGCCACGATTGCATGCGTTTCAGGTCCATGCTGGTGGTGATGACCGAAGGTCCAGCGCTACGAGGGCGAGTCAGCGGCGGGCGATAGAGTCGACGCAAACTGAAGCGCAATGCCATCTGCTGTAATTTATTCGTGCATCAATTGGCTGCTTGAAGTCACGTGCTCTAGACTAGAACTTTGTCGCAACTGCCCCGGGCGTAACTGGCTTCGCAGCCTCCAGATTTGCCTGGAAATTGCTTCAACCTGAACCCTGCTGCAAGTAACGTTACGTCAGCTTTGCAGTGCATCGACCCGCCCGAGCTGATGTACCAGACTCTGGTCCAGAGCTGATTGATCAACTTGGCCGGCGGCGAGCACCCCCCTCGGCGGCTTCATCCACGCCCCGAGATGATGTACGCAGAGAAAGATGGCTGGACTCGCGGCAGTTGAGACGGCTGGAGCACGCGGGCGGGAAGCAGCAGCGTCGCATCTCGAGGTGATCCAGGAGCTACTGGCCGCTTTGCCGCAAGTTTGCGCACACTAGAATACAGCTGGGAAGATGTCTGCGGTGGCAGGAAGTACCCACCTGCAACGGAGATGCGATTGCGCAGCACCTAAGTAACTACCACCACTGGTACCATGCTGCCAGAAGCGACCAGAATGCGAAGTGCTGGACGCCGAACGGGGAAGTTAATGTGCTCTCTGGTGCTTGCAGGCTGTTGACGTGTGTTGCTGGTGGGGCCGACACGTAGGTGCTGGTAACATGAAGACCACGTTGCGTTGCCGCTCGCTGGGATTCGCAGCCTGGGAACTTCCAGCTTGCTCGAGAGATCTCGCACTGCGAGTCGCACGGCTAGAAGACCGTTCTCTATCGCGCCCGAGTTCGTCGTAATCATGCCCAGACCGCGACTGAGCGAGCGAGTACTCCTCGAGTCGAGGCTCGGCCTTCGTGTGGACAATTGGCTGGCTGGACGTGGCAAGCGCACCGATCTTCTCGTCTACCTCTTCGCTCTGAGCTTGCTTGCCGGTGCCAATCGGCCACAGATTGGATCGACTGCGGACGCTGGATGGCGTGAGATACATGTAGCTTGCTTGGCCCTCGACGATGCAACACGGTTTACCTCAAGGTCTTGAGTCGCCCCAATGCAGAAATGCACGAGCTTGGCACGACCCAGAGCACACTGCCGCACAGGCACATGTACCGTAGCTGGGTTTAGCGAAACACGAGTAAATAATAAATGATCGATGTTAGAGTCACACAGCCGGTTTGTGACTTCGTACCTAAGTGCGTATTCTGGGCACCGAGTCAGTCACCTACTCAGTGGCATCACTGGACAAAGACACAAAAGGCACAATAGACACAAACCAGGCGTAAATTACGCGGGCTGTTTTCATAAATTTCATCAAATTTAGACATCTTACCCGGGGGAGAACTGATTGCGCATACGAGAATCCCGTCGTACCAACACATATTCGAGTAACAACACAGTTTGTTGTTGCTCGAATGTGCGCGTGGCTTGTGCATTTGACTCCGGTTAGAATTCACCACGTTTAGCCTCTTCGTGGGCGCGCGATAGTCGTATATGCCTTCTGAGCCGTTGTACGCGATGGTCCTCATGGTCGAAGTTGTCTGGACAACTGTAGCCGAGCCGTACTTGGAGACCGCCAGTATCAAGTTCGGCAAAAACGCGCGTGTCATGAGGAAAGAACCGCCGCGTCGACCTTAAAAGTCTTCATCATCTCGGTCTTGGTAGTGCTGACAGAACAAGAGCAACGCTTAGATATCGGTATAGCCTCACATAACGATGTGTCAAACTTTTGAGTGAAGCATCGCTAAGTAAGGAATGAGCAACCGCTTAGTGATAGCTACTCTAGTTTCCCTATACAAGCAGTGCTTTCAGCAAATTCTCCGCTCTGATCTATAGTTAAAGGAATTGTGACGGGGATGTTGGCAAGACTACCCCTCTCGTATCCATGTCGGGCAAGTTTCAGCTTGCAGAACTGGAGTGATGACATCCCCGTTGTCTCCAATATAGATTCAGTGATTTTGAATTATCTTGAAGAAGGATTCTCTACCATTAGACTGAAAGACCCCATTACATTTAAATTCGGAAATAAAAGTAAGTTAATATCATGTGTACAGAATCTTCCACCTTATCGCGATCCATATTCCTGCTTCGCCACCTCGGCTCGAATATTACTACATGGTGTGAAACGCACACAAGAATGGACGCACCAAGACGTCAACTCGCAGCAGTGAAATCCCTCCGAAGTATACATATTGACCACACGTGGCATTGAATAGCTGGAACGGCGTAAGAACGAAATGCCAGTCCTGTGCCTATATAAGACCACATTCCAACAAAGTTACACAGTCACAATAAAGTCACACAGCAGCAACAAAGCCACACAGTCACAATAATACCACACCATAGGCACACAGCGTTAGACTACAGTTATACACAGGAGAGCAATCCCAAATGAAGCACGTACGTGCTCGAAAATGTCGTGAATAACATAGCTGAAGAGCTTGTAGCGCGCGTCGTTTATTTGTCTGGAGGTGATAGAATGAGCCAGTTTGTCCTCGTCCATGTAGATACACGCTGTGTTTACGACAAACGCAAAATTCGCGACGAATGGTATCCAACCTAGCCACATCGGTAGTTGATCCTCGACGCGCAGTGTTGTGCATGGCGCGCGTCCTACATAAAACAAATAGAAATAATTCACATACTCTTCATGCTTGCAAGTCATCGTGAAGGTCCTTCCACATTTACGTCTCAAATACTCCGTGATCAGCTCCTTTGATTCGGGCAGCAGATCCCACGTTAGTAGTTTTCAAAAGCAAGCGGGATCTCCGTTGTAGCCGTCAGCGTACCTCGCCTTTCCAGCTCAGTATTCCGCGCAGCGACACCAGTAGATGTTCGTTTCCGGAAGACTTGACAGGTAGCGTCGTAATACTCGGACAAAGATGAGAAGAACTCCTCCCAGCTTGCGTAGTAGCGCTGCTCCATACGAGGTGCGCGTACAGACGTCGCAGCAGGGACGTGAGCTTCGGGTGCGGCCGCATTCGCTGGCTCGTTCGTAGCCTCCGTGCCGGAATCCAATGACGCGACACTAGCCTTGTTCGTGATCTGGGTGATTTCGAAATGAAAGGCTGAGAAAAGGCTGGGAGGGGGGAAAGGGGGGAGAGGGGGTGTTTCTCTATGTTTAAGCTGCCTCAAAAGTAGGGAAATTTATTCGTCGTTGGTATTTTATTTTTAAATTACACTGCGCTCACTTTGTGACTTTATCCACTTCCATAATAAATATCCACGACGGTAGGATTTCTAGCAGTTAGTAGTTGTGGACTGTGATGAATATCTCCCTACCAGGGACATAACTACTACTACTACTACTGTATTATTTGAGACAAAAAGCAACAAAATGTTACTACTGTAGGACTAAGTACTATTAATACTTACTAGTACTACAAAGCCGTGACTTCGCACGAAACAGCTCTGACGAGATGATGAGCGAAGTTGTGAGGAATTTTAATTGAAAATTTAAATCAAATGTGTGAATCGTGTGAGCCATTTGGCTGAGGGAAACGTGAGAAGGCAGAACGCGGCAAACAGTTCGCAAGTTCCACGGATCCCGACACTACATGATGCAGTATAGCTCAGGGCAGCACTCGGTACATAAGATCATCTTCACCCGTAGCACGCGGTTGCGGCTTATCCTGGAGTAAATCACGGCGGAGGTACGCGTAAAGTCAAAACAGGTGAGATCTAGAGTAAGATTTTACAAAACCGGATATGTTACGAGTGACAGGCCGGACCGAGACAATCAGAGTAAGCTCCTGGCCATTCGTCAGTTTTCGCTCAACATGAGCAAAGCCGACGAGGCAAGCGGTAGCGACTTTGCCTCGTCTTCGGACGAAGAGGGGCAGCAAGTCAGAGCGACTCGAAGAGCGTTCGTTGTGTGCGAGGTGTTCCCAACCCTTGAAGAGGCGCAGATTGGCATCGACGTCTTAGACGGGTTCCAGTACAAGTACAAACACAACTACGGCAATGCTGGCAACGGTACTCGTATCTACTGCCGCATGTCCCATGTTAATTGCCCCAAGCGGCTGCGGCTGTCTAAGGTGGAAGGCGAAGCCCAGGACGAAAGCGGAGCTCAGTTTGTTTTGGAGGAGACAGACATGCATGGAGACGAAGATCAAGACACTCAGCGCCGTGAACTTCACGGTGCGCTGAAGCGAGAAATCGACAGCATTCTTTTCGGCGGCGCTGGACCAAAGAAGTGCCGGAAGCTGCTGCTAGATCGTCACGGAGACAACCCAGTCATGCTTCAGCATTTACCCACGGAAAGTCAGCTCAAGAACCGAAAAGCTGGACTCCGGAAGAAACAGTCAGGTATGATGTTTTTGGCAGCTCTGTACTTTATTTTGGGTTGATAGTAATAATTCTGAACAATTGTGGTTGTCTTGTATTTGGTTATGCCACAGATGGGTGGGAGATTCACAACTTCGCGACTCTACTAGAGTGGGCGTACACACATTTGTGTACATCGAAGAGTGACTTCTTTGGTCACGAAGACGACATCAGCGCTGCGGACGCCGCAACGCAGTTTGCCAACAAGTCCCGCCAGTTTCAGCACGGTGTGATCGTTCTTGAGTGCTTTGAACACGACTTCATCGACCAGGATGGCAAGGCAGCAAAGTCTTTCGGGCTCATATTGACTTCGCGTCACATGCTCCTGAACATTCCCAAGGCCTATGAAGGCCTGCAGGATATTGGCGTATTGGGTGCTACGGATGGAACATATAAACTGCATTTCGGTAAGCTTTGAGGTGTGTTACTAGTCGTGGCGAGGTGCATTAGCTGACCGTTTTCTCTTTTTTTGTAGGTGGATGGACCCTCCTAGACTTTGGGACCTACTCGACGCACTATTCGCGAAAACAGTACTCCAAAACATTTGTCCCTTGGATGTATATGTTTGTCAAGACAGAGCATCAGACGGCGTACGCAACGCTTTTTCGGACTGCAAAGCACTTTACCCGACTGTTTTTCGGAGTCGATTTAGTCCTTTCCTATGACAGCTTCGATAGGACCCAAGGCATTGCGAACGCTTTTAAGGAGGTTTGGCCTGATGTAATTCTCCTTAATTGCTACCCGCACCTCGTGCGAAAAAGTCGAGAGAAGATCAAGCTACTCAAGGACCCTGCGTTCTACGAAGACAACGTGCTAACGAACATTCGCTATCTCAGTAAAACTCGCTCGGCCAAGCAGTTCAAGGCGCTCAGTAAACTCTTTCTCGAGTTTTGGATTCAACAAAACGAGCGAGACTATGCCAAGTGGTTCGAGGACATTTACTTGGGTGACACGGGGGGGGGAACTGGGTCTACGTCACCGCTGCCGCAGGCATTACACCGTCCCAGAATGCCCTTGAGGCTCATCACCGCGTGATCAAGAAGGTGTGTGTCGGGACGCTTCGGGCAAGTACATCGGTCGTCTTGAACGACTCAATTCCTCGTATTCTTGGTCTCCAAGAAAGCGAGCCGGCTCGCCTTGCTCTAAACCACTTCTCGGAAGGTAAGATGACGTTTGTTTATCTTTTGCTTTTATTATTCGTGTATCTCGTGCATTCTAGGTCCATTCATGAGTGGTGTAGTAGCGCACGCGCAAACGCTTGTCCAAGAGAAGTCTAATCACTACATCATCAAGGACACACGTGCGAAGTTTGTGAAGGCGTTCTTGTTTAACGCTTCCAAGTTCGTGGTATCGCCCAAGAACATTCACAGTGCTGTTTTGAACCGCGACCGTGCCACAATGTGAGTATTTCAGCTGTGCGAGTCAAAGTAGTTAAGCTCACTATTTTTTTTTTTTTTCATTTTGGGCAGCTACAGGAACTCCATCAACGGCAAACTACCGCCTAGGATGACTGTAAACCTGGTGGAATTGCACTGCTTGTCCATTCACCAAGTTCGATTACTGAGCAGAGATCCACTGCCGGATGGTCGAATGATAACGGCTGCACCATCAATCCCCACTTTAACAGTACGTTCAGTTTGATATGTGGCAGTAGCACACTTAGGCGATTTGAATCTGACACTGTCACTGTGGTTTTAGATTCAGGCGATTCGGAAGAAGTATGTGTGCGACTGCGCCCTGTTTTATCAAACAGGGTGGCAATGCTCCCATGTCGTCGCTGCCATGACGTTGCAGAAGGAGATCAGCATTCAAGGGATGCTAAAGGCGTTGCCAACGAGAAAGCTAAGTGGTGGGCAGCGCAAGCGCGTGGGTCCGCTCACAGAAGGCGGAGACAACACTCACCGATTCTCCGTCGACGTGCTGATTCGAGATTTCTTGAAGTACCCTGCCAGACCCCTACATTGGAACCTCATGAAGGAATTCAAAATTCCCGATGACTCCGGTAGTGAGGTGGAGCAGTTTCTGTTGGGAAAGGTGATCTCGTGGGGGGAGACGAACGGCGTCTTCTTCTGGATGACGAAGTTTTCCAACGGTGCGCAAGTCAAGCTGGAGTGCCAAGAGTTAGCCGAGTGTCTTAACAGGGCCTACACCCATGGTGCAGATGTTGCTGGAGCCGTGGCCTATTAAGGCGATCAATGGCTGGCGAGAACAACTCGATCGTGCTAGGTTGTAGCATTTTTTTCATTTTGCATATCGAGTCCTACGATCCATTTTCGTTAACAACAATACACGTTTCGTTACATCTTATTCACAGTTCTTCGTTGTTAGCAATACTTCATTCGTACCCAATTTCTGAATACTCGTATCTCGGCTTTTTGTTGTTTGGGATTACTCGTAGTGCCTCTCTTTGGTGTGTTACTCTAGGTATCGCCAATTTTACTCGAGATTAAGCTCGTTCGGTAGCACGCTATCTCTATCTCAAGGAGTATTTTACAGATGGGTCACTATACATATTTCCAGTTACAGAGCATGCGGGCGACTCATTGATTGGAACATCAGCTCGCACAACAGGATCTCGATGAATGCGTGGCGGGCTAGATTGAAGAGTGTGCTGGCAGAGTTTGAGGAGCTAGACGATGCCGAGAGCTCGGAGATGCTTGTCCTGCACGCGCTCAGAGGGGCAGAAGGTGTTATCACTCATCCAGTGAAGAAGCAACGAGGTGGGTCGGCGCCTGGGCGTGCTGCTAACGTCGACCGAGACCGTGAAGCCGGCCACGCTCGACTAATCGCTGACTATTTCGCGCCAAATCCCGTCTACAACTCCCGAATATTTCGGCGGCGTTTTCGCATGCCTCCTGCAATGTTCGACAGAGTCCTGGTGGTTGTTCTCAGCCGACGACTATTTCGTGCAGAAGAAAGATGCGCTTGGCGTACCTGGTCTCTCGCCGAACCAGAAAGTCACAGCTGCGTTGCGCATCTGTTGTTATGGCGTCGCTGCCGACTCGACGGATGAGTACCTCCGTCTTGCTGAGAGTACGGCGATGAAGAGCTTCAAGTAGTTTGCTCTTGCTGTTGTGACGCACTTCGGGGTTGAATACCTACGAGACCCAACGGAAGATGATATTCGTCGGCATGCTGAACTAAATGCAAGACGGGGGGTTTCGGGTATGTTTGGCTCTCTTGACTGTACCCACTGGGTCTGGAAGAATTGCCCAATGGGATGGCAAGACATGTACCAAGACCGGGATGGCAACTCGTCTGTGATCATGGAGGCGGTGACGAACAAGGATCTATGGATTTGACATCACTATATGGGCATTCCAGGATCAAATAATTACATCAACGTTCTTGATCGGTCCCCACTAATTGTGAATAGGCTGGGTGGGCATGCCCCTAATTATGAGTTCACATCGAACGGGCCTGATTTCAAAATGTGCTATCTACTCACAGACGGGATATATCCGAATTGATCGGTGTTTGTGAAGACAATCAGTGATCCAGTCGGCAAAAAGGAAAAAAAAAACTTCGCAGCGATGCAAGAAGCAGCTCGCAAAGACGGGGAGCCGTGTTTCGGTGTGCTGAAATCCCGATTTGGTATTCTTTCACAGCCGGGTAGGCTGTGGGATGAAGCTATGATGAGGACTGTGTGGAAAGCCTGCGTTATTTTGCACAGCATGGTGGTGAAGTATGGGAGAGACGACGAATGTGACTATCTTGAAGACGTCCAAGTGCACTCATCAGCATGCGAAGACCTCACGTTTGATTCTCTGCTTATGGAAATGGCTTCACTGGAAAATCCACAAAATCACTCGGTGCTTCAGGAAAACTTGGTCGAGGAGCTGTGGCACTTCAAAATGGCAAATAGCTAGAAGTTCCATATAAACGGTATATTAATTCCCAGTAATCTCAATCTAATACAACATTTGCATTGATCGTTCATTAGTTTTCACCACCCATATTGTCGCTGCTCACCGCCTCTGAAGCGGTAGCTGTACCTAAAGCGGATGCATCTGCGACTCGTGCAAGTTTAAGCACTGCTGCTCGACGCAGTCGAACGTACTCCAATGCATCCGGCTCCAAGCTCGTAAGGGGTACGGTAAACAACATTAAGTTGCTTGCTTCTTCTATAGCACGTACACGCTTCTCGGTGGCTCGTGCAATGCGATCCGTTGCGGAATCCAGGCGCTTATTCACTTGGTGACTGTCCTCTGCCAGTTGGGTTGCAGCCTTTGTTGCTTTGCTTCCTGGGGGGGATTTCCGGCCGTCCTGCTGTCGTCGCTGGTGCCCGGTTTTGGCGCTGATACCGGTGCCAGCTGACACACGGAAAGATTTCCGCTTTGGTTCTGCCGACAGAATCTCCAGCAGTGCAAAAACTCGAATGCCTTGTTGTCCTTGACTCCTTTCGTCATTTGCGTCTCCTTGTAGTACTGCTGGGCGTCCTTGACTTCGTCCGCTGCGTTAGCTCCGGACTTGTTCAGGTCTTGAACAACGGCCATCGCTCCGCAGAATTTGGCGACTTCGTGCTGAACGATGCCCCACTTGCACTCGAGCGAGCGTTGTGAGCGCAAATCAGACCCGGTCTCCCGTGCGGCATTAAAGTGCGCAGCTAGATTCTCCCAGAACTTAGATGATGTTTGGTTGGTGCCCTTCTTGGCGTCAATACTGACGTGCAAGTACGAGCGGCACAGTTGGGACTTTTCCTCCTCCGTGAAGTTTTTGCCCTTGGCGCGCAGCATGCCAGCTCAGATGGTAGCGTCAAAGTGCTCGTACCTCAGCACAGAGATTTCTGTAATGTTGACGCTGACAAATCCTGGGAAGATCGGAAAGATCGAGCTCTTCAACTTCAAGATGACTCTGTATATTTGTCTGATTTGGCGAGCTGTCGCCAGATATAGCGCGAAGAAATTATAGTGTTCAGAGATTGCGAGGTGCGGTGGGAAGATAAAATACCGCATATGGATGAATATAGTCAAATCTCCGACCGTACTTAAGATTGACACATACAAAAGCTTAGTCAAGCCCGGTCGGAGCATATCACATTTACCCTAGCCCTTACCGAAGTGTTATTCATACAGTTTTGTAGTCATATTAGTCGCCCCGTTTGATGATTGGTCGGACCTTTGGGGACGGGTGTCATGAGCGAGCGCAGCGAGTCCCCCGCCTGCGGTTTGACAGCCCGTGTGCGTAGCACACGGCTGCAAACCCAGGACCTAGCAGTGGTCTACCTACCAAGCGGAGTCGACGCGTGCGAGCCGCAGCGGGCTTAGGGTTCTGTCACCAGTGAGCGCAGCGAGCCGCTTTTTTTGGGTTCGCGCGGAGCGCGTAGCAGGGCGATAGGATTAGAGGCGACCCCCCTCCGATCCGCACGTTCTGTGTGCAGGTCGGAGCCAGGTCGGAGGTCGGAGGTTTTGGGGTATGGCGATAGAGAGGCAGATAGCGCGATGCGGTGGAGATGCTCTAACCTCCATACATGTATGCATGACCTGTGCACCTACACCGCCACTATTACGTGGCGATGCCACTTAGCTGAAAACACAACGAAGAGGGCTATTTTATTTTAGGTTACTTCCAATGTTAGTAGGTATATTATTTAAGATACGCGATATTTATCCACACACTATCGGATTCGTGTAGCGTGCACTGTAAGACCCTCAACATTCCACAGAGCGTTCGCGATGGCGCGTGTACCAAGCCAGGGAGGGCGTTGCATGCTGGTCGAATGCGGATAAATCTTAAATGTTGCGCGAACGCGGATAATCCCCAAATTACTGCGCGACCGAATCATTTTCGCAGGTAACATAGGATGTCAGCCGCTATCATAACCTACAGGTCTTTCGTCTTTTCGTTTTGTGGATGGGTCAACGTCCCATTACAGAAAGTATCTCGGTAAGACAATGCTGTATTGAGAGTTCGCGTGGTAGTTTCCAGAGCACGTTGGCACCGAATTTGACAGGGTTCAAACTATGTGCCCATTCTGACCCTCGTTGCAACCGTGGGATGGACTCTGGATTAAAATCCAGAGAATTCAACCAAAGTACGAATTGCGTTTCAGGCATACCAGTGTGGCTTGCGCTCACTTTGAGCTATTGACTGTGAAGCAATGTTGAGTTCGCGAGACGCTGCCTTCATCTGAAAAATATTATCTCGTCTGGTTCGACAGAGCCATCATGAAATCAATCGACTTGGTCTTGATTCGCAGGAACTTTCGCAATTTCTTGCGGGTTATGTACTTGGTTTCTATACCACTATCATCAACAACACCATTGGTAATGAAATTGATGCCTTGGCAAATATAGTTTTTTCAACCAATATGTCGGCATGATAGGAATTATTTCGGCCGATGAGAGCACTCTTTGATGCATGGGTGCTTGCCAGCCACAGCTCCGACATATCGAGTCGGAGGACCCAGCGAAGTTATTGATATCCCCCTACTGAGTGCAAGTCATTCGCATATTTCACGAATAACACGCAAGCTCCGACATCTCCGACTCCAGATGAGCCTCAACGACCTCGCCCCGACTAACACGAAGCGTGCCCGCGAGAGCGCAGTACGCTCCTTCATGACGTTTCTCGAAAAAGAAGGTGTTCGCTGCGACTACCTGGAAGTTTACATGCAGCGGGAGAGTGCTCCTCTGGTTCTCGAAGCTGTCGTCGACAAGTTTGGAATGTACCTCGCCTTCAAGGAGGGTCGCAAGGGGCAGGTCTTGGCCCGCCACTCTGTCATGCAGTACTACCGGCAGACCAAGAACTAACTGCTGGGACAGTCCCCCCAGCACCATGTGGCAACCGACAAGACTCTGCTCAAGAAAGGACAAGTTCTCGAGCGCTATTGTACGAAGAGAGAGTCAGGAGCTTTCGTCAACAAGGCCCCTGCATGCACGAAGAAGGCCCTCAAGAAGATGATGATGCACGTTTATTCGACTGCTGTTACCACCGCTGACTACCAAGATGCAGCTCTGCTGTGCCTGCTCTGGTATCTGTTCGGACGTGCGTCGGACCTTACCTTGCTCCGCAAAGTGATTCTCTCCATTGGCTCAGGCGATATCTACGTGCGATTCATCCGCGTGAAGACGTCTGAAGAGAAAGCCCTCTCGCTGTTCCCTGACAACGATTTCCCCACCTGCCCGTTGCGCTCGCGTTGGTAACCCGGACGTCGTCGACGTCAGCGCTGCTGAGTCAACTACCGGAGCAACACGCATCTTCCCAAGCCGCGCTTACACCAGCCACGCCGCTTATCGATTTGATGGACCACCCTGAGATTGTTCTCCCAAGTCACGCCGAAACCAAGCGTGCCGACGAAGACAAGTCGCCTGATACTACACCCGGTATTCACAGCTACGTCAACCGCGTTCTTGACAGACATGTCAAACCGGCCGGTGTCGCCGAGCGCTTGACATCTCACTCATTCCGACGGGGAGGGGCACAGCACGCGAATGGAGCTGGAATGTGTGTGGAGTGGATCTTCGACCGCGGAGCTTGGAACATGACCGCGACAAACATGGCGTTTGCGTACGTCTTCAACACACCATCGGAACGCCACAAGGTCGCTCGGGTCTTGAGCAGCCGCGACCCGGTTCCTCTTTTTTCGTTGAATAGCTTCGACTCTGACACGCAGACAAGAATCCGCTCCGTTGCATCGGCTCTCTTCGTCACTTCACTCGGGCTGAAGACCGCTCAGTACAATGTGAATGCGCGGGTGGTTGACAAACTAATGGCGTATCTGCTGCGCCACTCTCCTGAGTTGAAGTCGCTTGCATCGGATGGCGTGGCGGTCCAGCGCATGGAAGCGTGCACCATTGAGAAGGGTTTCTGTGTCAGTGAGCTGTTGGAATGGCCGTCGCATCTGGGCACCTGCGCAAGCACCAAGCCAGAAAACACCAAGACCACCGACCCCGCAACTGATATCACGACCCACACCGTATTTCTTCACCAAGCAGCATTGATTCAGCAGTTAATTCAAGTCAACCAGAAACTGGACACTCGCTTGTCAACCATGGAGGCTAATATCTACAACAAGAACAAACGGACACCACCAGGAGATGGTAACGGTGAACCCCCAGTAAAGCGACGACGTACCTCGGCAGCTACCAGCCTGAAGGATGCCTGGTTCTCGTGGTACGCCCAAGAGCCGCGGATGTGGAGCTCGACCGACGCAGCGACGAAGCAGAAGAGGTCGAACACCAAGCTGGTCGTCGCGTTCACGAAGCCCTTCCTTGGCGAAGGCTTTGTGCTCGACGGGAAGTCACCGCAGTATCGAGATGACGTCTTGGAGCTTGGATCAACCGCTGAGAAGGAGCTGCTATCGTTTCTGATTGAGCACAAGATAAATGCTCGCGGAGCTCAGAACGCCCTCAAGTCCATTTACAAGGCGGGTCATTTCAACGCTCTCGTCCGACGCTACAATCGGCTTCAAGCCGCAGGTCGCATTGGTGACCCTGCGCCTGCGCATACTACCAATATCCTTGGTGAAATTTCCACCCCGTAATTACGCACGAAGTTACCTGTGGTGTCGAAACCATTCATTTCCGCTTGTCTTGTCTTGATCCTTGTCTTGCGCTTGCCACTTTGCTTTCGACTCTCCACCACGTCCAACACTGCCGTCATGTCCGCGCCCACGCCTACCAAGAACGCCGTCAGCTCAGCGAAGGAGTTCAAGACCTGTGCATCACTACAAGCAAGAGATACACGCTTCGAGTGAGCAACGATACCATTCGTCACCTGCGCCTGACCATGAACACGACGGTCGCCTCTGCTAGTCTTCTCCCGGAAGCAATCCAAGTCATCATCGCCGCGCTCGGTGAAACGAAGAAGCCCAGGGTCGGCCTTGAAGATCTGCGCGAGTGGCTTGCTCCTCCTGTACCCGTGGATGACGAATACTCGGATTAAGAGGAGTGGAGCGCCGATGACAACCTAAAGGGCGATCCTATGCACTAGATCCGCAAGATCGTTATCTGGAAGCGCGAGAAGAAGATTGCTTACTACATGGTTGACTGGGAACCCACTTGGGAGCCAAAGGAGCACCTGAACCAGAAAGTAGTTGCCACCTTTGAGAAGGAGCGCCGTCGTCTCGTTCGGAAGACCTTCTTCGAAGACATGGCTGTTGAAGACAACACACTCAACAACACGGAAGGATAAGCTGTAGGGACAAACACCGGGTGTATTACAGGCTAATGAGTTTAAAGGAGCGGGATATACAGTGGTAGCACTGATCGAACAATAAGCTTAACCTCCAAATGGAACAGCAAAGTTAACCTAATCACAGAGTTCACAAACATGCAATCTAAGTACAGCATTGAACACCAAGCTTAACCTCCTTGCGGAACAGCAAAGCTAACCTCAACACAAGCAAGCACACCGCGCATAGACATCAGAGGTGGCAGCACATCGTGCATACATGCAGGTATACAAATATGTAGTCACTCGTAAATAGTGTCATTGGAAGACGTGATGGTGTGTAGGCGACTTGCGCCTTTCGAGAGAAAAAAAACAAGAATGATGCTGTGCTTCCTTGTGCGACACTACAGGTCAGTGGTTGCTGAAAAACCTCAGTTTTGAGGCTGTACCCACGTGCTGGTGCACCAGCGAGTAATTATGCGTAAAAACCGTCGTAAAAAGACGGATTGCTTCTATTAGCGGACCCCGTGTCTCCAGTGGGGCCATCATTACTGAATTTGCATCGGAGCGTGCATGCAATGCGGCCAGGATTGGACAGTGACCTTTTCAAGGAAAAGGGATGTTCTCTAGTGTGGACCACACTGACTGGGTGTCACCCACTATGATGGGTACGGTGTACCCGTGAACCCTATATAGAGTAGTCACGGTAGACCTCCCCAATGTACTGAGTTAATTAAACTCGGTCGTACTTAGGATGAAGACGCACGGGAGCCAACCGCTGAGGAAGATCGCCATTTAAACAGGGATTCAGTATGCAGATAGAAAGCAGTAGATAGAACCTTAAGAGTGTTATTAATACTAGACAGTTTAACTCTAACCTTCAAGTGTACAAGTCTCCTTAATACTCGGTATTAGAAGGAGACCGATAAGGCAGGGCCTTTTGTACTAAGAGCAACAGAGACGCCAGGCGTCTGTTGTGGTTAGCGTGTTACGCTTCCTCTTAGCTATTGTGCGTGTGACCCCCGTCACACCTGGTAGCACTTGTAGTCAACCCCGCGACCGACGCGGATCTCTACAATCAGGGTCTCTTTGAGTATGGAAGACTCAGGGAGTCGGCTGCCGGCGCGGCAGGACTTTCCTCACCTCTCCGATGCCCACTGGGCTACACTGGAGAAGATGGTCAGCCTCCTGGGCGAGGCAGCCTTCGCTGGATTCCCCCACCTTCCTGCTGAGCAGCAAAGGGCGCGCGTGGAACGCTTCGACAGAGCCCTGATGTCACGCCTTGTGGCCCAAGCCTGGGACGCGATACCTGCCACGGTAATTACCAACGGCTTCATCAAGGCCGGTTTGATTCCGACCGGCCCTCGCGATCGTAGTGCCCGCTTCCGGATTCCCGACGTGTCGGCTAGCGACGCGCCACTTGTATGCGATGAATAAATTTGCTTTTCCTTTTTTTGTCAAAAACACACAGTATGTTGCACCGAGTGGGGGTGTCGCCCCTATGCTTAAATCTCACAGAGTCCTTTTTTTGGTGTTTTTACGGGTTGTTGCACTCTACCCGTGCGTTGCAGTGAACCCGTGGCTTACGGTAGCTGAGAGAACTAATAGGGGTCACAGTCCTTAGACTACAACGGGCGACACTTAGTGGTAGCCATCGAGCCTTGGGCTCGATGGACAGTTGCCCTGTGCAACATCCAGCACCGTAGGATCGCCTGTTCGGCAGGGAAACGGACAGACGACCCCCGGGATGGGATTGAGAGCACCGGAACAGTAACATTAAAGTAATATATTTTGGATTTAAGTATACCGATAAAGTGTTGAGTGTAGTCTCCGGTACTGCGACCCCACGACTGGTATGGAGCCACCAGTGGTTGGCTCCTGCCTCCTCTATGAACAAGGCAACATAAGTGCGATGAGAAGTGAAGCGAGCAGGGCACGAAGCGAGAACGGTGTCCTCACTTCCTTGCGATGAAGGTGTCCTCACTCCCGCTGTTGCTTCGGACTGAGCATGTCTGTAGGATAGCAATAGGATAGCGGAATAAAAGCTCAATAATGTCAAATTGAGGAAACTGAGTTCATTCATTCTAACAATGGGAACCCTCAGTATGGTGCCTACACTATGGACGCGTTGTAGAATGGTCTCCAGATGCGCCGTAAACAGCTGGTTTACCTGAACGTGAAGTCCGGCTTCAAGAGCGGGCCGATGAGGCCTGGGGCTTTTGTTCGTAGCCGGAAGGCTGATCTGCTCATTATACGCCGGCGTCCTGGGCAGCGTGGATGTACACGGCACTGTATTGCGGGCACCTGGGCTTGCAACGAGTTTCGGTTCAACGCCTCTGATCGCTATCATTATTTCCCGAGCTTGAAGGAGCTTTTGACAAGTTTGTTTGAGAGGAGCGATTTGTTTTGGGTCAACCGCTGGGCAGGTCAAATTTGGGTCAACTCGTTTCATGGGTCAAATCAGTATCAACTTTGACCATAGTTGACCCTCAGCGAACCTCACTATTTCGAAATCATGATACCCTTCATATTTAACAGTATTTGTATATCTACCAAACATTTTGCAGCAATTAAATTAGTATGCACATAGAGCATGCGCCTTGATAGACAGTTGTTTATATGGCGGCGAGGGTTCAAATCCCACACCAGCATAGGAGTGTGGGCTCGATGCTTGAGGTAAGTGTCGTATGGAAGTCCTCCGTCAGATCTGAGACATGACGACGTACCTCGGCAGCTACCAGCCTGAAGGATGCCTGGTTCTCGTGGTACGCCCAAGAGCCGCGGATGTGGAGCTCGACCGACGCAGCGACGAAGCAGAAGAGGTCGAACACCAAGCTGGTCGTCGCGTTCACGAAGCCCTTCCTTGGCGAAGGCTTTGTGCTCGACGGGAAGTCACCGCAGTATCGAGATGACATCTTGGAGCTTGGATCAACCGCTGAGAAGGAGCTGCTATCGTTTCTGATTGAGCACAAGATAAATGCTCGCGGAGCTCAGAACGCCCTCAAGTCCATTTACAAGGCGGGTCATTTCAACGCTCTCGTCCGACGCTACAATCGGCTTCAAGCCGCAGGTCGCATTGGTGACCCTGCGCCTGCGCATACTACCAATATCCTTGGTGAAATTTCCACCCCGTAATTACGCACGAAGTTACCTGTGGTGTCGAAACCATTCATTTCTGCTTGACTTGTCTTGATCCTTGTCTTGCGCTTGCCACTTTGCTTTCGACTCTCCACCACGCCCAACACTGCCGTCATGTCCGCGCCCACACCTACCAAGAACGCCGTCAGCTCAGCGAAGGAGTTCAAGACCTGTGCATCACTACAAGCAAGAGATACACGCTTCGAGTGAGCAACGATACCATTCGTCACCTGCGCCTGACCATGAACACGACGGTCGCCTCTGCTAGTCTTCTCCCGGAAGCAATCCAAGTCATCATCGCCGCGCTCGGTGAAACGAAGAAGCCCAGGGTCGGCCTTGAAGATCTGCGCGAGTGGCTTGCTCCTCCTGTACCCGTGGATGACGAATACTCGGATTAAGAGGAGTGGAGCGCCGATGACAACCTAAAGGGCGATCCTATGCACTAGATCCGCAAGATCGTTATCTGGAAGCGCGAGAAGAAGATTGCTTACTACATGGTTGACTGGGAACCCACTTGGGAGCCAAAGGAGCACCTGAACCAGAAAGTAGTTGCCACCTTTGAGAAGGAGCGCCGTCGTCTCGTTCGGAAGACCTTCTTCGAAGACATGGCTGTTGAAGACAACACACTCAACAACACGGAAGGATAAGCTGTAGGGACAAACACCGGGTGTATTACAGGCTAATGAGTTTAAAGGAGCGGGATATACAGTGGTAGCACTGATCGAACAATAAGCTTAACCTCCAAATGGAACAGCAAAGTTAACCTAATCACAGAGTTCACAAACATGCAATCTAAGTACAGCATTGAACACCAAGCTTAACCTCCTTGCGGAACAGCAAAGCTAACCTCAACACAAGCAAGCACACCGCGCATAGACATCAGAGGTGGCAGCACATCGTGCATACATGCAGGTATACAAATATGTAGTCACTCGTAAATAGTGTCATTGGAAGACGTGATGGTGTGTAGGCGACTTGCGCCTTTCGAGAAAAAAAAAACAAGAATGATGCTGTGCTTCCTTGTGCGACACTACAGGTCAGTGGTTGCTGAAAAACCTCAGTTTTGAGGCTGTACCCACGTGCTGGTGCACCAGCGAGTAATTATGCGTAAAAACCGTCGTAAAAAGACGGATTGCTTCTATTAGCGGACCCCGTGTCTCCAGTGGGGCCATCATTACTGAATTTGCATCGGAGCGTGCATGCAATGCGGCCAGGATTGGACAGTGACCTTTTCAAGGAAAAGGGATGTTCTCTAGTGTGGACCACACTGACTGGGTGTCACCCACTTTGATGGGTACGGTGTACCCGTGAACCCTATATAGAGTAGTCACGGTAGACCTCCCCAATGTACTGAGTTAATTAAACTGGGTCGTACTTAGGATGAAGACGCACGGGAGCCAACCGCTGAGGAAGATCGCCATTTAAACAGGGATTCAGTATGCAGATAGAAAGCAGTAGATAGAACCTTAAGAGTGTTATTAATACTAGACAGTTTAACTCTAACCTTCAAGTGTACAAGTCTCCTTAATACTCGGTATTAGAAGGAGACCGATAAGGCAGGGCCTTTTGTACTAAGAGCAACAGAGACGCCAGGCGTCTGTTGTGGTTAGCGTGTTACGCTTCCTCTTAGCTATTGTGCGTGTGACCCCCGTCACACCTGGTAGCACTTGTAGTCAACCCCGCGACCGACGCGGATCTCTACAATCAGGGTCTCTTTGAGTATGGAAGACTCAGGGAGTCGGCTGCCGGCGCGGCAGGACTTTCCTCACCTCTCCGATGCCCACTGGGCTACACTGGAGAAGATGGTCAGCCTCCTGGGCGAGGCAGCCTTCGCTGGATTCCCCCACCTTCCTGCTGAGCAGCAAAGGGCGCGCGTGGAACGCTTCGACAGAGCCCTGATGTCACGCCTTGTGGCCCAAGCCTGGGACGCGATACCTGCCACGGTAATTACCAACGGCTTCATCAAGGCCGGTTTGATTCCGACCGGCCCTCGCGATCGTAGTGCCCGCTTCCGGATTCCCGACGTGTCGGCTAGCGACGCGCCACTTGTATGCGATGAATAAATTTGCTTTTCCTTTTTTTGTCAAAAACACACAGTATGTTGCACCGAGTGGGGGTGTCGCCCCTATGCTTAAATCTCACAGAGTCCTTTTTTTGGTGTTTTTACGGGTTGTTGCACTCTACCCGTGCGTTGCAGTGAACCCGTGGTTTACGGTAGCTGAGAGAACTAATAGGGGTCACAGTCCTTAGACTACAACGGGCGACACTTAGTGGTAGCCATCGAGCCTTGGGCTCGATGGACAGTTGCCCTGTGCAACATCCAGCACCGTAGGATCGCCTGTTCGGCAGGGAAACGGACAGACGACCCCCGGGATGGGATTGAGAGCACCGGAACAGTAACATTAAAGTAATATATTTTGGATTTAAGTATACCGATAAAGTGTTGAGTGTAGTCTCCGGTACTGCGACCCCACGACTGGTATGGAGCCACCAGTGGTTGGCTCCTGCCTCCTCTATGAACAAGGCAACATAAGTGCGATGAGAAGTGAAGCGAGCAGGGCACGAAGCGAGAACGGTGTCCTCACTTCCTTGCGATGAAGGTGTCCTCACTCCCGCTGTTGCTTCGGACTGAGCATGTCTGTAGGATAGCAATAGGATAGCGGAATAAAAGCTCAATAATGTCAAATTGAGGAAACTAAGTTCATTCATTCTAACAATGGGAACCCTCAGTATGGTGCCTACACTATGGACGCGTTGTAGAATGGTCTCCAGATGCGCCGTAAACAGCTGGTTTACCTGAACGTGAAGTCCGGCTTCAAGAGCGGGCCGATGAGGCCTGGGGCTTTTGTTCGTAGCCGGAAGGCTGATCTGCTCATTATACGCCGGCGTCCTGGGCAGCGTGGATGTACACGGCACTGTATTGCGGGCACCTGGGCTTGCAACGAGTTTCGGTTCAACGCCTCTGATCGCTATCATTATTTCCCGAGCTTGAAGGAGCTTTTGACAAGTTTGTTTGAGAGGAGCGATTTGTTTTGGGTCAACCGCTGGGCAGGTCAAATTTGGGTCAACTCGTTTCATGGGTCAAATCAGTATCAACTTTGACCATAGTTGACCCTCAGCGAACCTCACTATTTCGAAATCATGATACCCTTCATATTTAACAGTATTTGTATATCAATTTTGTATTCATTTACAAGAGTTCACGAACAAGTACCAAACATTTTGCAGCAATTAAATTAGTATGCACATAGAGCATGCGCCTTGATAGACAGTTGTTTATATGGCGGCGAGGGTTCAAATCCCACACCAGCATAGGAGCTCGATGCTTGAGGTAAGTGTCGTATGGAAGTCCTCCGTCGGATCTGAGACATAACCAAGGATTTGGGTCGTCTGTCACACTCTTCTGAGTGAGTCTCCTATAGATCAGGCTGACTGAAGGATCACAAGTAATAACCCACCGTGAGAATTTGGTCGTTAAGTCGGTAAGCATTTTTTGGGGTCATCCGCTGCGTAGGTCAAATTTGGGTCAACACTTTATTTGGGTCAAAATTGGATCAAAAGGGGACGGCCATTTTCCTCGGTCAAAGTTGGATCAAAAGTTATCAAAAGGTTCATTAAAAATGTCGGAGATTAATGTTGTTGATCAAAGTACAGGCGAACCCCTCGATATGCGCAGTACGCTTACAAAGTGGTTTCCTACCGCAAGGATCAGTCTGTCATGCTGATTTGTTGCTAAAATACTCAAGGAATATGATCGGATACGGCAGGTTATTTCAAGTATGGGTGCGCATATTGAGGTGTTTAGTTTGCTTGTTTGTTGTGTGTTTGAAGACTACCATGTCGTCGTGGGTTGTGCTCTCGTCAGTCGCTATCTTGCTCGCTAATTCGCGCCATGGGATCGCAAGCGTATTGTCGTTACTCTCCGTTGCCGGTCTCATGGTTACGAAGTGGTCATTTTCATTCTGCTAAGTTCCACTCACTTCACTACGCCCACTCTACCAACCACCATGGACCACGACTACGTTTTCGACGACTCGATGTCGAACTCGCTCGAGCTCGACGGATCTGACCTCAGCGACGCGCTGTCCGAAGAAACGGTCATCCTCCTAACCCCACCATCAAGCCCGGAACCCGGAGAGAGTGATGGTCATGAAGTTGAAGCGCCATCTTCACTACCGAGTACCATTCAGCGGATCGCTCCGCCCCAGTGTCGGGAACGACAAGTGTCTATTTCGGTGGCTACTCCTATGCTCGGTACCATTTCACCGATGAGGCATCTCGTTATCGTTGCAGTGCTTACCGCCGAACCAAGTGCAAGGCGAAGCTGCATGTGAGCAGCATGGGCGCCGTGGAGACCGGAAAACATATGCCCAACTGTGTTTCTGACTTTCGTCGAGCCCCAATCGGACCTCCTCCAGCAACCCTCGACCGGACGGATCAGATGCAACTGACGACTGATGAAATTTGCGTCTGGGACGTCACAGTCACGCCCCTGGAAGGTTGGTGCATGGTGCGGGACCAGTTTTATGGAGATGACAATGATATAGTCCGGGGGCGACAAAAAAACAAGTGCTGGGTCGACTTTATCGGACGAGAGCGAAGCTGTTACACAAGGGACATATTTGGCCGTCTGGAAGGTGAACCACTATGCGACGTCATGTCCAGCCTTGAATTGAAGTTTTCCAGTTCCATGTGACTTACTACGAATATGAAGTGCAACATCGACTGATTGGCTGCGCTCACCCGCAGCTGATGGACCGGATGAAGCAGCACCAGAGCTCAATTTTTGTCGATGCAACATATCGATGTGTGCCATCTCCATTTTACCAATTTGTAATTGTAATGATCTACGATTTAATTTTGGAGTTGTACCAACATTTTGACGACCGGAAAAACTGCGCAAATGTACAAGCGGCTCTTTCACAACATCTACATGACGTCGAAGCGAAAATTGGCCCCAGCCCATGTTGTGTGCGATTTCGAGTTTGCCATGATCAACGCTGCGCTGGGCCAATTTCCAGAGGCGACTCTTGTGGGGTGTTTGTTTCATTTCAAATAAGCCCTGGGTCGTAAGATATAAAGTTGAAGATTACAGATCTGGAAGTTGATTTAGCCATGTGTGATGGCTGCTTCGACAGACTGACTATCATTCGCCGAATGGATATCACGCTTCGGGGAATCCATGATGTCCGTGCTATGATCATGCGTGATTGCCGCACCAGGGGTGTCCACTACTCCAAGGCGAACTGGAAAAAATTCTGGAAGTATTTAAAGAAGATCTGGATCCGCCAATTTAAGCCCGAGCGGTGGAATATTAACGGCGTGCGCGAAGACACCGTAAATCGGACCAATAATCCGCTTGAGCGATACAACCGGGCCCTCAACTCGGCGTTTTCGGGTGCACACCCGGACATAACTTTGTTTATCTGTGTGATCGAGAAGCAAAGTCGCGAAAACGTCCGTCTTTTGAGCGATATATTGAACCGCAGAGCCCGCGCTCCAGTCCATGTTGAGTCCCAGCGCGCACCCGGATTTGAGTCTGACTCTGAGTTTGAAATTGACTCGGACTCTGAATTGGACATAAATTGATCCGACAGTGACAAGTCTGAGTCTGATGACGATTCAATCGGGTCGATGTCTCCCGAATATTAGAAGAGACTGTTGGTTCATACTTCAAGTATATATAAATCAACTTGAAACAACGTACACATTTTTTGTGGTTGCATAATTCACAAAACATAATCCTCGAGAAAATATCAGTTAAAATGTAGCGTTTCAAAAATTACTTGTTTTCACTATAACATAAAAAGGTTAAGTAATTCGATAAAGCAGAGAGCTTTAGCCAATCAAGAACGTTTGTGGCCAGGACATGATTCCATTAACCATCCGCCAACGTCGCCAACACAAGCCCAAGCACCCCGTCTAGCAGCTCCATAACGTCCTAGCACATGCATCGTCATACATTGACGCAGCTGCCTCGACCGCAATGCATGCTGCCTTGACCTTCTTGACGCACACGGAGCTCCGACATCCGCCCGCAACACCGGCTACGGACCCAGCTTAGTGCCAGCCGGGACTGATGGAGCGATGCATTTAGCGTGCGGTAATAAACGCGCGTGCGATCCGCCGATAGCCGCGCGCCATAACTACGTCCCCGATCTTGTCTTGAATTCTGTATACTATATTTATTTCAAGATATCAGCAATGGTACAATGTTCCACTTCCTGCTTGCAACGCAGTTGCGCAGCGCAACTTGCGCTGCACAACATTCATCGTCAAGAAGAAGGCTCGGGGTGTCCGCCTCCGGTGGTGTGAGCTGCCGCTGATGGCTGGGCAAGCGAGGGTCGGAGGAGCGACCGCCGGCGGCACATGTGCTGCTGGCCGCCATCGGCGAATTGTGAACAGCGATACGTTGACGAAGGACGAGTTGAGCGTGGCCGTGGCCGGCGTTGCGGTCGGAAGCAGAGACTTGAAGCTCCGTGTGCGTCACCAAGGCAAGCAGAGCAAGCGTTGCGGAGGACCTTGCTGTTGGTTGCGTCGGGAAGGCGTCGTGGGTCGCCGTAGGCGAGTGAGAGCACATCGACGCCAAGTATTTCCTCACGTACAACGTGTTGAGGTCGAAGACTGTGGCGGTGACCGATATTGTGGGTGGATGCGAATGGCCGACGCTCCCTGTGTGTCCGTACGGCCTGGTCAGCACGCACTGCGGTCGAGTAAGTGCTTGGGTGGGTGACTGGACATGGATATGCTACTACTAGTAGTACATGTAGCTCGGCAAGTGATGAATGAAAAGCAGCATTTTTTTGGAATCGGTAGCAAAAAACTCGTTTTGTATTTTCTTTGAGAGCAACCCGAAGTCGCATCTAATACGACCGGTCATAGTGAACATGATCGTGGTGGTACTGCTGGTCTTAGAAAATCTGCGATATCTTGATCCCCATGAAACGCCGACACCCAAGGCGGGGTTTGAGGGAAAGCCACGATCGATTCGTCGGCTGCGGCATCCTCCAGCTTAGTCCTCAACCCGGAAATACGAGTTTTCCACTCTTTGCAAGTTTGCATCCACATTTCGACGGAATCCACACAGCTGGCGTATACATCGTACGAACACTGCAATGGATTATCGATCTTGTTGAGCTTGGAAGTTATGTCAAGGCGGAGATTCGTCATCTGAGAGCACAACGCTTTTGCTCGAGTTTCACTGACATGGTCAATAATGAGCTTGATGAACTCATCCTCCGTAACAACGGTCGTAGTAGGTCTTCATACGAGCTTGTGGTAGAGTTCGCGCCACTCTTGGATGTCCCGAGTCGTCGCTTCTTGGTCCTGCCATGGGAAGAATCATCAAGCTGTAACATAGGTCATGTTTTGACCGTCCAACACTATCTAAAACAGCATCCTCAACATACCTGCCCCTTCGACTTTCATTTGATGAGGATCTCGCCATTTTTTCACACTTCATCGCGTAGTTGATCCGGATTAGCCCCGGGCAGGAATGGAGCCAACTCCTGTGCCTGGTTTTCGCGCATTTTCTGCAGCGTTTCATCGTCCGTCCCTTCCAGAAGCCTCACCTTAGTTTTGTCACCTTGTCTTTCCAGAACAACCGCACACCTTGCTCGGATATTTCAACAGCCATGTAGACGCCAAGTTTGACCTCGCTCACGGCATTGGCTATCTTACCAAGTTCAGAGCAGCAGTTCACCAGTTGGTCGTCTAGGGCCCCCGCGTTAGAGATAACGCCAGCCGCCATGGAGTACGTCTCTCGCATGATGTCTACTAGCAACTTCCTTCGATCTTTTGCAGCTTCGGCTTCAGCACGGGATTGGGCCAGGTCTTGCTGGATCTTGCTCACGTTGGGTTTGTGCTGAATCTTTGCCTGACTAGCCGCCGTCTCCAACGCCTTGACTTTTCCACTGACCTGGTCCAGTTTAGCAGTATGTCGAGCGGTTTCCTTTTCCGGTTTAGCAGAAGTGGAGCGGTTTCCTTTTCACTCCGGGCGAGCTTCTCCTCAGCTGCGAGCGCGCACTTCGTCATGGTGCCCAGATGAAGCTGATGCGTTTTCGCGTGATCGCGAGTGCTTCTCTCCGATGCCTCGGTCTTCTTCTTTGCCTCTTGGAGCAGCTGGACAACTAGCTTCTCTTGCCCTTCAGTCTTCGTGAAAGTAGCTTGTAGCGCCTCGATGCACTTGCTCATTTTACCGTCCGCAGCCTCGTACGCCTGCTCTACCTTTTGCTCCGCTTTTCGCAAAGCGTGCCTGAGGCGATCGCGGTTCCGCTGGAGTTCTTCGACGCTCATAGTTGCTACCTCGGCTTGCTCCGTGCGTGATGGCTTGGTAAGAATCGGGTGTGTGGTCGTTGTGTGTGTGGGGGGGGGGTATGATCTGGCATTTTTCTCCCCTTCCCCTTGAACAAAAAAAACAACCAGATGTCTTCAGCTTGTCCTCACCTCCGACATGTACACTAATTTGTTGACCTCTGCTATTGCAATCATGTGGGCATGTCGGAGGTACATGTCGGAGAAAATGCCCAATGATAGCATTAGGATTTGACTCCAGCCTGACTTTTGCCTCCCGCATACAAACTTATAGATGTCACTACGTCGGAGGATCTGACGAGCGAACATGGTCACAAGCAATGGGGAATAAGGGGTTAACGATGCGACTCGTTTTGGGTCAACCGCTGTGCATGGCAAAAGTGGGTCAACTCACTTCATGGGTCAAGTCAGGATCAACTTTGACCATATTTAACCCACAGCGAACCTCACTATTTTGAAATACGGAATCCCATCACATTTAATATTTGTTATATATAAATGATATATAAACTTACAAAGTTCACAAACAAGTATCGGAAAATTTGCTGTAATGAATGAGTATGCATATTGAGCATGCGCCTAGATAAAAAGTTGTTTATATGGTGGCGCGGGCTCAAATCCCACATCTGCATAGGAGCTCGACGTTTGGGGTAAGTGTCGTGTGGAAGTCCTCCGTCGGATCTGAGACATAACCAAGGATTTGGGTCGTCTGTCACACTCTTCTGAGTGAGTCTCCTATAGATCAGGCTGACTGAAGGATCACGAGTAATAACCCACCGTGATAATTTGGTCATTAAGTCGTTAGGTTGATGGCAAATAGGATCATACCCTGGCCTCAAACGTTCTCGATTGGCTAGGCACTGCTTTATCGAATGACAAGACATGTTAATAGTATAATCAAACCAAGTCATTTGTGAAACGCTACATTTTTAATGATATTTTCTTGTGGATTATGTTTTGTGAATTATGCAACCACAAAAAATGTGTACGTTGTTTCAAGTTGATTTATATATACTTGAAGTATGAACCAACAGTCTCTTCTAATATTCGGGAGACATCGACCCGATTGAATCGTCATCAGACTCAGACTTGTCACTGTCGGATCAATTTATGTCCAATTCAGTACAAGTCAATTTCCAACTTACCAGAAGAATATACGCCAAGTATATTATTTTAACAAATTACAAAGAAACGTAAATATAAGAACCGAACGACAAAAAATCAAATGTAAAGGTAAATACGACTTAATCGAGTACATACCATCAATACTCTCAAAGAAACTTGTCAAAAGTTCATTCCAGCTCGGGAAATAATGGTGTATTCCCGGAGCAAAGCCAAGGGAATTATGTTTTCCACATGAATATACCTGTACCGATTTACTGGTACATGTGCCGGTTGCACCTCGGGCCTCCTTGACCACTCGTGGCAAGCCCCCCCTCACTTCGCTTCTAGAAGAACAAGCACCAAGCCGACCAAGAAAGAGGGGGTTTCAACTATTCCACCTAGCTGCATCATGGTCACCCGTGGAGCTCCTGAGTCCGCCAGTGCGCCTGCCTCGCCTTCATCCCGTGCCCCCGCGGCTCCCTCGGATAGCGAGCCACCAGATGACACCGCTGTCTTCGTCGACGTGACCGGCGGGGAAGAACCCTGGACGGCGAACTCCGCGAGGCGCACGTCTGACCCTCCCCCGCTGCGATCGAGCAAGCGAGCATCTGCGCGGAGCTCCCCGGACATGGCGCCGACCGAAGCCCGCAAGGGCAAGAAGAAGGCGACCAAGCGACCGACTGCGAGCGCTGCAGCCTCCGCTGCGGAGCCCCTGACCCGTGAGGCAACGCGCGCCTCCGACAGCGACCTGGAGGAGAAGGCTGCGCCTCCCCCGGCGAAGAAGACAAGGAAGACTGTTGCGCCAAGCGCTCCGGCCACCGCGGAAGCCAAGCGTCCGGCCGGCCCTCGTTCTGACCAAGGGTTCGACTTGACGACCTTCATGGCCTCGTTTCAGCCCGAGCGCGGTGGTGCGAGTGATGGTCCCTCGCGAGGCGAGCGCGACGCACCCACGGCAGAACCCGGTCCTGCTTTGGCGTTGGAGCTGCAATTCCTACGCGACGAGGTGGCGCGTCTGCGCGGAATCGTTGGAGCCCAAGGCCCACACCGAGACTCCACGCGCCTCGGTACAACGACGGACCCCAACACGAGAGGCGAGCTGCCACCGGCGGAGTTATGTCAGCTGACAAGTGCAAGCTTCCCGGAGGGTGCAAAGAAGGCCAAGGGAGACTACAACCCGCCGCAGGCACACCTGCTTGCAGCGAGCCGCATGTTCCGTTCCTTCGGGACAAAGACAGGTAAGCCCCTGTCTGCTATGTCCTTGTGCTCTGGTTGCGGGAGCTGGAGTGCGTGAAGTTCCTCGTGACGCCCGCAGTGTTGATGGCGATCTTCAGTGGAAGGCTTGGGTCGCGAGGACTTACGGTCATGCATTTCAAGGAATCAAGCGAGATGATGAAGCTGGAGGACGGATCGACCAACGCCAACTACTCGAGCGACTTCAGCGCTACGGCAGCGCTTCCGACGGCATCCATCCGCTGCACGAACTACGAAGACATCCTGGATGCCATACACGGACTCAGTGCCCTTGGCCAAAAGGAGTGGTACGACCACATGCGCAAACTGACTTCGCGTCTGCGCGTTTTTGTCGCGAAGAACAAGTCGGCGGATCCTACGAACACACCGGGTCGCGTCCGCCTTACACTCCTCTACGTGAACAAGTTTGTGGGCACTGCGCTAGGTCACATGCAGGCAGACCCCCCCCCCAGTGGTGGAGCGGGTTCTGCGAGGCCCTCCGCTCGATCGACTACCAGTCTCCAGCGTGAAGCGAACGGTCGCGCGAGCGGAAATTTTTTCGTGATAGCAGCCGTTTTGCCCCTCGTCCGGCGCCTCCGGACACCGAAACCCCAGTCAGCGCTGCCCATCAGCCGGTCGAATTCAGATCCGGCCCTGAAGTAGACGCACGAACGCCCTCGCAGGCAACGGCTATACAGCCACTTCAGACCTTACGGTCCGGGTCGACTATACAGTCACCTACGGCTATACAGCCCGTGCACGCTATACAGCCAGCGCCGACATTAACGCAACCCAAACACCTGGGTCTGCTGACGCGAACTTCATTGCGTCCCGCGTATGAGTGTAGTAATAACCCACTCGCATACACATGTACTACCAACCCGATGGCTACATCCTCGGAAAGCTGGCTAACGCCTACGATATCACCAGCCCAGGCGCCGTCCGCTGCTGCGACGCGTGAACCTCCAAGTGCCAGACCTAGGCGACATCTGCGACCCGTTGTTAGCGGTGCAGTCGCTACGATGATGCACACAAATGCCGGCGTGCGGCGCGGTCTAATTCATCGGGCGCGTAGGGCCACATTGGCCAGGACAATGGCAACAGCTGCCGTGACGCTACCGCCGGATACCTACCCAAAGTCTCGCGGATCTGGCGCTGCAGAAGTATTCCTGCTCGATGTGCCTCTAAAGCACGCGCTTTCTGAATATGTCCGCCGAACGGGTGCTTCGCTACCAGCATTTGTAGAGCTGTTTCGAGACCAAACAGCGGAAGACTATCGCCCAAACAAGAATCTAGTACCCGCAGTGCTGGACGACCTCTGTAAGGTCTATCGGCACCTCGACCAACTACACGAGATTGTTCGCGAAGGTGTGCAAGTGCGACTCCAAGACCCACCGCCACGACAACTACAGCGACCACAAAACCATGGCTCAGCGCGCGACCGCATCAACGTTCTGCGCAAGAACATCCGCAAAGAGCAGGATTCCTGGCGCTGCTTGGTCCTCGACATGGATCTGCTGGAGCTGTGGCCCGAGATAGTCATCAGCCTCTTCGGGGTAGTCGACAAAGGCGGAGAAGATTCGAGCGTGTCCGGGCGCACTATTCACGATCTCTCGTACCCCGAAGGCGCATCCATTAACGACTGTACGGACCAAGAGAGCATTACAATACCCGACTACGCTCACTGCGATGCAGTCGCTACCGTGACAATTCGTGCAAAGCGTCTTCATCCCGGTGCCGAAGTCAAGTTGATGGCCAGAGACGTGACGTCGGCTTTCCGCAACATCAGCATCCACAGCAAGAGTGTCTATCTTTTTGCTGGCCTGATCGAAGAAGAGAACGCGCTGGTGATCGAGCTATCTGCGCCGTTCGGCTGGACAGGCTCGCCGGGCTTCTATGAGATCGTCGGTGGTGCCATATCCTATATTCATGGCAACCACACCAACGCCACGTACCCAGACGGCTCCTTCAACTACCACTGGGTGGACAACCACATTAATGTCGCCGTGGACGTTGGATCCTCATGCGTCGAAATTGATCGGTCGCATTGGTTCGCTATGGTCGCCGTCCTGGGCGCTGATGCTATCAACGACAAGAAGTTTACGGCATGGGGTACCCGCCAACGCGTACTCGGCCTGGAGCTCGACTCTACCGCAGAGAGCGTCTCTATGCCGCCTGATAAAGTGGAGAAAGCCCGCTGCAGCCTACCTCGCATCACACCTCAGTCGTACGGCATACAGGTCACTGATGGGGAGGCCTTCGCCATGTGGCTACCTGCGTTCGGGCTGCACGTCCCTTCCTCCAGTGACTCCGGATACGGGAAAGCCATCTCCACTGCTTCCAAAGCGTATCCATCACGGTCGATATGAAGCAAGATCTACTATGGTGGTGGCTGGTTCTTCACACTCCCCATCTCAATGGCGTTTCGATGGCGTATTTCAACATTCTTCCTCCGCCTGACACGGTGATCGAAATGGACGCCTCGGACGTTGGTCTGTGCGCACCGGACGTATCCTCAAGCCTGGCGCTGGCTTACGCGTTCTCTCAAGATGAGCTGGACATTAACAACGAGTTCAAGTCTGGCGTCGCTAACGGATTCGACATCAACTTCAGCGAGTTGCTGTCGTGTGCATTCGCGGTTCACGCTTGGGGTCATCGATGGTTTACTCTCGCCGTGCAAGGTGGTCGTCCTCACCACGTGCACTTCCGGATTGACAACACGTCGGCTGTCGCGTGGCAGAACAAAATGGCGTCACAAAACCGTCGCGCTCAGGTGATCATTCGGCTTCTCAGCTGGTGGGAGACGTCATTTTGTCTGCGGTTCTCCGCATCTCACGTCTCCGGGTCCGAAAATTCTCGCGCAGATGCCGGCTCCCGTATACCATCTAACTCGACTTACGCGCAGTTGTTTGCCTCTCTAACCCCGGGTTGGTCGCAGGTCACTCCGACCGTGGACATACAAGGCCTGACCAAGCTCTGGCAGCGTATCTCCGAGCACACTCCGTTGCCGACTCCACGTTTGACCAATACCGGCGATCTCTAAACAAGTGGATGACATGGTCTTCTCGCCGGGGAATTCCCACCTGGTTCTCCGGTGAACCGCTCCAGGCGCAAGTCCAACACATCTCCGACTTCGTGCTCCACGGTTTCCAATATGACTTCGGTTCGGGCGGACCTATTCGTAATGAGTCCATCATGGCTGTCCTTCAAGGTGTTCGTCTGCGTCCGGGTTCGAGTTTCCGCTTGCACACCCGCACATCCGCATGATGCTCAAAGGGATCCGTCGATTGGACTCAGCACGCCAGCGCAAGGCGCCGGTGTCGCTTGAACTGCTAGAATCCTGCTTCCACAACCTTGCATTCGACGCCCCCTTTGATCAAGCACTCTGGGGGGGTGCTCTTCTTGGCGTTCTTCTTTCTTCTGAGGCGCTCGGAAATCGTGGCGATCACCGGTCACGCCTTCAAGTGGTTCGCACTTCGTGCCCAAGACATTGCCGTTCTCGACTCGACGGGCAAACCGACGCTCTCACCGCAGCTGGCCTACTCCGTATGCCTGCGTCTCGTCGGATCGAACACAAACCAAGATGGCGCACCCACGACTAGAATGCTCTCCCGGTCCGGTCATCCATTTCTCTGTCCAGTGTTCGGTGCGCTCATCCTTCTTCAAGCACGAAAGGGCCTCCCCGCCGGTATCCCTGCTGCGGTGTACCTATCTCGCTGGGAAAAACCGGCGTGTGTTTCGGCCACGGACGTCGCCGACGCGATCAAGCGCGCAGCTCTGGTTACTGGGAAGGACCCACGGCAATTCAGCTGTCACTCTCTTCGCTCCGGCGGCGCGACACACATGTATCGTTGTGGCACAGACGCTTTGACAATCCAGTTCCACGGACGTTGGGTCTCCGATGCGTTCAAGTCCTACACCAGGCTCTGCCAAGAGTCCATCGCCACGCTGGCAGCGGACATGGTGAGAGGTACTACGGGGGATTGGACTTTGCATTAGTGCGGCACATCTGCATGACCATTGGGGGCACCGCTCTCCTCGTCCCTTTTCCGATTGAGCTGATGGTCATTGCATAAGCCGCATATAATGTAATTTAGTTTGCCCCCGTGAGATTGTGGAAAGGTAGCGATCAGAGGCGTTGGACTGAAACTCGTTGCAAGCCCAGGTGCGCGCAATGCAGTGCCGTGTACATCCACGCTGCCCAGGACGCCGGCGTATAATGAGCAGATCAGACTTCCGCCTACGAACCAAAGACCTAGGCCTCATTGGCCCGCTCTTGAAGCCGGACTTCACGTTCAGGTAAACCAGTTTTTTACGGCGCCTCTGGAGACCATTCAACAACGCGTCCATGGTGTAGGTACCATACTGAGGGTTCCCATTGTTAGAATAAATGAACTTAGTTTCCTCAAGTTGACTTTATTGAGCTTTTATTCCGCTATCCTATTGCTATCCTACAGACATGCTCAGTCCGATGCAACAGCGGGAGTGAGGACACCTTCATCGCAAGGAAGTGAGGACACCGTTCTCGCTTCTTGTCCTGCTTGCTTCACTTCTCATCGCACTTATGTTGCCTTGTTCATAGAGGAGGCAGGAGCCAACCACTGGTGGCTCCATACCAGTCGTGGGGTCGCAGTACCGGAGACTACACTCAACACTTTATTGGTATACTTAAATCCAAAATATATTACTTTAATGTGACTGTTCCGGTGCTCTCAATCCCATCCCGGGGATCGTTTCCCTGCCGAACAGGCGATCCTGGATGTTGCACAGGGCAACTGTCCATCGAGCCCAAGGCTCGATGGCTACCACTAAGTGTCGCCCGTTGTAGTCTAAGGACTGTGACCCCTATTAGTTCTCTCAGCTACCTGTGTCGGCGGTAGCGCTGTTGTTAGAATATTCGCTGCCATGTCATCCGTTGGGCATGAGTGGTTGTCCAGTCTTCCTTCTTCGACAAGGACCATTGTAAACAAGTAACAAACTTGCATATGCTTAGTAACCTTATGACTCCCTGGGTTCTTTACCACGCTGATTGCGTACTTTCTGTCACACCACACTTGCACCGGTTGCTATTGAGGAAACCCCACTTCTCTCAATAGCGGCAAACCCTTCTTTTCATGTCCCTACCGGCTACTTTCTATTACCAGTGGCTAGTTTCCCTGAGTGCAGTTATATTGCATTTCCTATGGCTAGTGTTGATTTCATAGCTGCATGAAAATTATGTAGCGTTCAAATGAGGGTGCTCAGATCCAGAAGCGTTCGTTTAGGAAAGTGGTTGAAATTTTACATAGAAACAATTAGCTGACAATATCATACTTTATCTGACGATACGTTCTCTATGAAATCCCGAAACGGAGGCGATGTTCATTTCGCATTTGCCATGCGAGCCCTCAGGCACATCCGCTTCGCCGTGAACGCCGCTTAAGAAGGCATCCGGCGTCTTCGGCAACAACTACACGACGCAGAAGATAGAATCCGACGCCAAGCGCGCGAGGTTGACATGCTGACCACGTCGCTGCGCCGGCTTAGACAGGGACGCGAGCTGGTCTCCGAATCTAATTCAGACGCGGAAGTCGAAGCAATGTGAGGGTTTCGTTGCCGTGCCGACCAAGGACACCGGAATTCGTCGAAAACTACAACTCCGCCGTATCTGACCGCTACGGATTTTACGCTGAATACACCAACTGGCATTTTTCTTGCAAGAACCGTATTTTCAGCTAGCCAGAGGGCATCGATTATCACAAGACCTTTTTGCTGCAAGTTGCTTTTCCAACAAGGACATGTAAGAAATAGGAGCTTTGGCGATTTAAAAACACTTTCCTGTTACCCCCCCCACTACATATCATAGTAGCACTTGAAGAGTCTAAACATCGACTTGACCAAGGCAACCATCGAGCAGCTAGCAAGTGATGGAGTGATTCTTATTTGAGAACATAGTAATTGCGCGCAAGCTCGTTCTGGACATTTGCTGCCTTTGGTGTCCTCGTACGAGGTGTACTTCTAGCTACACGTTGGTAAACCCGGTTCCAGAGTGCTGATATATAAGCGTACGTGTTTCTGTTTCTATCTGCTTGAAATTACTGTTGCTAATTCTCTTTTGGTGAGCAGAACGGAGACGACGGCTTATCAACGCACAATGCATCATATCTGGTATTTTGTTGGTCATTGCAATCGCGGTTTTTACCTTCGGACCTTAAAGGATGTCTAACAGTCGTGCGCGCTGGAGAGGAGCGGAGAGTGTAGGTCGGAGTGTGTGCTTGGGTTGGTCTCGAGTGTGGGGTAGGAGGTTTATTTAAGAATGGATTGCTACTGCTAGGCTAATATGCATACCGGCCGCGTTCATGGTGAGCACCGGGGCTTCGTTGTTGTTTCTACGTAGACCTGTGTTGTTTCTTGCCTTTGCACTACCCTACATATTTTTCAGTGTCTTTTCGTTTTTTCAGTCACCCTGGTTCTTGCAGTCTCCGTGACCCCCGCAGTCTTCGTGGAACCCGCAATCTCCGTGGCCCCTGCGGTTTCCGTGGCTCTCGCTGCCTCCGTGACTCTCGCAGTCACCGTGGCCTCTGGATGCGAGCAAGCAAGACCGAGCCTATGCATCGTACTCTCTGACTTGCTTGCTCAGCAAACCAGAGGATGCGGGCATGACACTAACAGCTTCTGACCGTTTGCAAACAGTGTGTTCGGGGATTGATTTTGGCATTGCGATGTTGGGGCTTCTGGTACTTTCGCAATATTGGAAATCGAAGATTGACGTCCAGATCGGGGATGCGAAAGACGGAACACCGTTTCAAGCCCAGCGACAGGATACGACAGTGCTGCTGGGCCTCGGCAACACGATATGACGGACCAATAAGACACGGAGGTCATCTCCGACAAACACAAGCGAATTAACCCTATTGCGAGGGATGGCGCTTAAAACCATCCACGTGACCATGTTTAGCAAAACAAGGTACCTTTTCGAAATTACTACTAGGATATAAACAGGGACAAGCGACGATCAACCTTGTTTTTACACAGCAAAGATCAATATTCATGCTACTTTTCGTAATATATTCAGCTAGCTATCCTCAGATTTGAATACTGGCTTAAAGAAATCATGTTTCTACCAATTAAAGCAACATGCGGAAAGCGCTCTAAAACATGGCATCTAGCCATGTTTTACGTTTGAGCTGGAACTGTCTTCCTCCAAAACCTCCCTAATGTGATGGTTTTAGTTGCGGGAAGCGGGGTAAAACAGTGTATCTAGGCATGTTTTATTGTGATTTCCAGCTATATTTGGAGTTCTAGGGCGATTGGTGAAGTCTCCATCAAACCGACCAATACACTTATGATTGGACAAAAACATCATCTAACCAATTTCGATTGGACAAAAGCATGCACATGCTTCAACGTTCGCACCTACACTGTAGGTCTTGCAGTGGAACTAACTCTGATAATACATATTGTATGCAATTTAAAAGGGAGGTCGATGGAAATAACCCTGATAATGCATATTTAATGCAATTAAAAAGGGAGGTCGATTGGCGGGCGGTTGATTCAACCAACCGCCCAGTCCAATTTGGAGTAGAACCCACAATACGATTATTGTATGGAGGGGTACCATACTGAAATCAAGTCAAAATACATCGCAATAGGGTTAAGTGCACGTCTGGGTAGTGTTGTTAATATTCAAGCGAATACATTTGTGCATGTGAGAAATGCTGTGTCACTGACCTCTAAAACTGCGTCGGCACTGGTGCGCTTCCTAACTTTATGCTACTGCCATCACTTCGTATTTCTATATTCTCAACATTCTGCTTCCTCTCTAGCCCTCAACAGCAAGGCGAATTACTGATATGGTCAAATTTCCAGTCGAATTACTTGTTTGTTCAAAATGTTTACTGATCCAATCAATATTCCAGTCGAATTACTTGTTGGTTCAAAACCATTACTGATCTAATCAATTTCCCAGTCGAATTACTTGTTAGTTCAAAATAAACACCTTCTTCTGTCAATACCCCCGATACACTGCCTTCTGTCAGTCACTCGGGGGTTTCCGTCCTGCGGCAACATCAATCATCAAAACCCAGCGGCAAGGCACAAGGGTAAATAATCCCCGCGCATGTATACTAAACCAGATACCAAGAAACCCCAAAGTTTACTTATGTCCCATTAAGTATGCTATGGGGCCACACAATGTAGCCAACTACTAGAGCTGATACTTGCGTCGAATGACAATCACCAGACCATGAAAAAAACTCACTCGTCTTGGTCGTCTTCGCCAGGTCAAAATTCCACGAGCGCCAGAGGCACTCGTCTAAGTAGCTGAGAACCTTGCTCTTTTTCATTCCGCGCTCGCTCTTCATGCGGGCCTTGATCTTGACTTCCCAGATCCCCTCAATACGGTCGGTACACGCACCGGTAACCGGATCCACGAAATTCGTCGAGTGGTTCACCCACTGGTGCGTGTACCGCATATCCGCCAACAGCTTGTTGTTTTCCAGCGTGTAGAGCATTCCCTTGCGGCGGCCGCTCAGCACCTCCGTTACATAGGACTTAAACTGGTCGGACATGATAAGGGTACTAAAATTACAATATTAGCATACGTAAATTGGCAGAGACAAAATCAGAAAAGCGTACCCGGGTTTGATGTAGGTCTTGATACAGCGAGAGAGGGTTGGCTTCGTGCGGTCATCGTACACCGCCTTCGCAAACCACTTCTTGGTGGTGCGATCAACGCCATCAAACACCCAGTAATCCGCATGCTTCTTGCCTCTGTTGTATTTTTGCTTCTTCTTCATGCTGGTCTTATCGATCTCCGCTACGTGTCCATCGCCGCCGACCTACGTAAAATACAATAAATGTCAGCTAAAACACATACACTTACAATAAAGTTCAACCAAAGTACCTTCATATCGCAGCGTAGCATTTCCGGCTGAGCAGATGTCACGTGCGAACGCGAACCACTGCCCAGCGGTCTTTGCCGTCACCTCGGCGTGTTGGGTGGCCTCTGTGACGTGAGTGCCGCTCGCCCAGAAGAAAAGAACCATGAGCAGCTTGGAGATCGGGGCGGTGGAGCGCACGAAGAAGGGGTTCATGCGCACGCTCCTCTCCACCCTGCACCTCGACTTCGAGCAGCGCCAGCGCATGCCCGTCCTTCTCATGGGGGTGGCGCACATGGGGCACGCAGCTTCGGCAGCGACGAGACTGTGCTGCATACACCACGAAAGAGCAGCCTCTTCCGTGATGCACGCGCGCATCACGCTGTTGAACGTGAAGGTCTCTATCCCCGAGGCGACGTCGTACTTATACGACGTAATCGTGGCGGGAGCCGATGCTGGGCAGTTAGGGGGGCTTGTTATTGGACCTCCCCTATTGGCTGTCAGTTTCAAAGTGAGAGGGACTGCAGTGGCAGCGCCACGCGTCTTCCAACTCACTCTACACATCCCTCGGCATTTACGTTTGTGGTCAGGGGTGCCGTACTTTTCTATTGACTTAAGTGCTTAGATAATATTATCCAATCAAAATCCATCTTAACACTTGTGCTTTGTGGGGCTTCTTTGCGAATGAGGAAGCGAGTGCGCGCGTCCAGCGGACTCTGCGCGGGAAAGTGTTTGTGTGTAGACTAGTGTACTGTATACATATATTATGCATGTCCGGTTTAGTATACATGTGCGGGGGTTATTTACCCTTTGTTAGAATATCCGCTGCCATGTCATCCGTTGGGCAGTGGTGGTTGTCCAGTCTTCCTTCTTCGACAAGGACTCTTGTGTACAAGTAACAAACTTGACTCCCTGGGTTCTTTACCATGCTGATTGCGTATTTTTTGTCACACCACACTTGCACCGGTTGCTATTGAGGAAACCCAACTTCTCTCAATAGCGGCAAACACTTCTTTTCATGTCACTACCGCCTACTTTCTATTACCAGTGGCTAGTTTTCATGAGTGCAGTTATATTGCATTTCCTATGGCTAGTATTGATTTCATAGATGCATGAAAAGTATGTAGTGTTCAAATGAGGGTGCACAGAGCCAGAAGTTTTCACTTAGGAAAGTGGTTGAAATTTTACATAGAAACGATTAGCTGACAAAAATATACTTTATCTGACGATATGTTCTCTATGAAATCCAATGGACTTCGTAGTGCGTGTGCGATTTTGTGTGGAGCTAGGTTAATTATGGTGTCGGGAACAGGCGCTTCTGTATAGAGTAACTAAGGCGGGGTTCAGATTTGGGGTAAGGGTTAAAGCATATTTATGCCCCACCGACCTCGCTTTTGGGTACATTTCGCACCAGCAGCATCCGCTGCCTGCGCGTCAACCAGAAACCAGCATTTCATTATTGAATTCACTCCGAAGTGTTCTGCTTTACTGGTGCGACAGCCTTTCAGCGCACGTGCGACAACAAAGGTTTAGTTCAGTGTAATTTATTTTAGAATATATGATACAACGTAATTTTGAATTGGATCTATTTTGGTACAGTGTGGGACAACTAGTAGAAATGCCATCGTATATCTGCGAGGTCTGCCTCTATGACTTTGCGCGCTCCGATCATCTCCGCTACCATCAGCGCAAGCCTTACTGACAAATCCCTGCCAGCTTTGTGAAAACTGCTGGTAGTGGGTCAAAGGAACTCGCCACCACCTCGCTCGTCACCAGCGGAGCTCTCGCTGCCGCACGCCCGTGGACCGTGGCGCACACCGAATCCAGGTGGCCCAAGCGAGAAGGGGGCGGGACGCGGCGTGGCATCGTCAGAGGCGTCATCAATGCGCTCTGTCCGACTTTACGACGGATGAGGCGCGTAATCATCCCGACCAGCCGCTTTCGGGCAGCGGTGGAGAATGGGACATAACGGCTGTTGAACAGCCGGAGTCCGACCGTAATCATTTGGAAGATCTGCTGATGAGCAGTGACGCTGAGGACAATGCCAAGACAATCAAGCGCGTGATGAAGAGATTGAACAAGGGGTTAACCAAGGGGTTGAAGAATGGTTGATCAAGGGGTTGATCAAGGCTCGCAAGCACGCGAAGGTGTCGCCGACTGCAACATCTGCCGTTTGATGCTGAAGTGTGGGTGTGCGAGCGAAACAGTTGTCGTCAGCCATACTACAAAATCTCCGACCTCCGACAGGCTCCGACTCGAACAGGAAGAGGACTATTTTGTGTAAAACCTATGTAGATTATGTAAAGTTGTGTTTGTGATTAGGGGATCTAAATAGAGATGTGTGAGCCTAGAGGCCGTGCTAGAGCTGCAAACCTCCCTCTAGGCTAGAGGGAGGTTTGTAGCGAGTTTATAGGCAGATCCATAGGCTAAAACGGCCTGTGGGCTGAGAAAACAGCCAAAAGCTAAATTATGCATATTTTAGGCTCGGATCGATGTGCACGCTCCGACGCAAATTCAGTAATGAGGGCCCAACTGGAGACACGGGGTCCAGTGATAGAAGCAATCCGTCTTTACGCGTAATTACTTGTTGAGGAACCAGCACGTGGGTACAACCTCAAACGTGAGTTTTTTTCAACAACCACTGGCATGTAGTGCCGCACAAGGAAGCACAACGTCATTCTTGTTTTTCTCTCTCGAAAGGCGCATGTCGCCTACACCCCATCATGGTTAACTACATATTTGCATATCTGCATGTATGTACGATGTGCTGGCTACTAATTGCGTCATGTGGCCGTGGGGTTACTTCGCTGCCAAAGTCCTCGCTTTCACTGGGTGGTGAAGCTATCACAGCTTGGCTTGTCGGACTTGGTGTGGAACCAGCTTCACTCACACTGGACGGTAGTGGCGAGGGTACAGCTGCAGCGGGTTGATTCGTGGGGCCGTTGCTGCTGCTCGATGACTGCGACCATCGTGAACTTCTTCGAGCTTCACTCACAAGGGGCGATGATGGCGAGGTTATAGCCGTAGTCGGTGGAGTGTGGGAGACGTCGCAGCTGCTAGCTGACAGCAACCGGCGGGACGCCCTTCTGCGAGCTCGACGCGAGCGCATGATGCCTAGCGTTCCACAACAGGCGGGGCAACTTGGCAGCTAGAGAAGAAGAAAGCTGGTGCGGTGGTGGTAAGGAGGGGGGTGACTGGTGCGGTGGAACTTGAGCGGTGTCTTGAGCTAGACTACTTTGAAGCTAATTCGAAAGTGAGCAAGACTCCAGCGAGAGAACACAGACACAGGGTAGCGAGCATGAGCAGCCGGCAGAGACTTCAGCTGCACTGGTGCTCAATAATCGAAGAATAGCCCACACATTTCATTTCGGTCCAGTTATAGAGCTTCGGGAATTTATTTGAGGTTTTCTAGCCGGAATTTATAGAAACCGAAATATAATCAGTACAGACAAAAATTTAACACCTGAAAGTAATTTGACTTAAACGTTACGTGCCTACATTGTACAAAAAGTGCATAATGTCAATTTGCGATGAATGAAACATCCTGGCTATACTCCGTTCAGTATTAATGGCTACCCTCAGATTCTTCGTCGTTTGATTGGCTATAATAGCCTGTAGTGTTGGAGTTGAATTTGTCGACGAATTCTGGGGTCCCTGGTCGACGCGACGACGAAAAGCCTCACATTTCTTCGTCCTCCGTCTCCAAATCGTCCTCCGTCTCCGAATCGGATTCCGAATCGGATTCGGAGACCGGCTCGCGTCCTTGTTGAAGCCGGCGCAGCGACGTGGTGAGCATGTCGATCTCACGCGCATGGCGTCGGATCGTGTCTTCGGCGTCGCGCAGTTGTTGGCGAAGACGCCGGATGCCCACGTACGCGTCCTTCATGGCGGAGCGGATGTGCCTTAGGGCTCGCATGACAAATGCGAAATGAGCATCGCCTCCGTTCCGCCGAGCAGAGAATTCATAGAGAACATATCGTCAGATAAAGTATAATATTGTCAGCTAATTGTTTCTATGTAAAATTCCAACCACTTACCTAAATGAACACCTCTGGCTCTGTGCACCCTCATTTAAACGCTACATGCATTTCATACAGGTACGAAATCAATTGTAGCCATAGAAATACAATATATCTGCACTCATGGAAACTAGCCACCGGTAATAGAAAGTAGCCGGTGGCGAAATGAAAAGAAGTTTTCCCATTGAAAAACACTTTCCATTTTACCCCCCCCACACACTACATATCATAGTAGCACTTGAAGAGTCCAAGTATCGACTTCGCCAAGGCAGCCATCGAGCAACTAGCAAGTGATGGAGTGATCCTGAGTACCTTACTTGAGACCATAGCAATTGCGCGCAAGCTCGTTCTGGGAATTTGATGTCTTTGGTGTCCTTGTACGGGATCTACTTCCTGCTACACGTTGGTAAACCCGGTTCCAGAGCGCTGATTTATAAGCGTACGTGTTCCTGTTTCTATCTGTTTGAAATTACTGTTGCTAATTCTCTTTTGGTGAGCAGAACGGAGACGACGGCTTATCAACGCACGCTGCATCATATATGGTATGTTGTTAGTCATTACAATCACGCTTTTGACCTTCGGAGAAGACCCCACGGACGTAAAAGGATGTGTAACTGTCGTGCGCGCTGGAGAGGAGCGGAGAGTGTAGGTCGGAGTGTGTGCTTGGGTTAGTCTCGAGTGTGGGTAGGAGGTTCATTTAAGAATGGATTGCTACTGCTAGCCTAATATGCATACCGGCCGCGTTCATGGTGAGCACCGGGGCTTCGTTGTTGTTTCTACGTAGACCTGTGTTGTTTCTTGCCTTTGCACTACCCTACATATTTTTCAGTGTCTTTTCGTTTTTTCAGTCACCCTGGTTCTTGCAGTCTCCGTGACCCCCGCAGTCTTCGTGGACCCCGCAGTCTCCGTGGTCCCCGCAGTCTCCGTGGCTCTCGCAGTTGCCCTGGATCTCGCAGTCTCCGTGACCCCCGCAGTCTTCGTGGAACCCGCAATCTCCGTGGCCCCTGCGGTTTCCGTGGCTCTCGCTGCCTCCGTGACTCTCGCAGTCACCGTGGCCTCTGGATGCGAGCAAGCAAGACCGAGCCTATGCATCGTACTCTCTGACTTGCTTGCTCAGCAAACCAGAGGATGCGGGCATGACACTAACAGCTTCTGACCGTTTGCAAACAGTGTGTTGGGGGATTGATTTTGGCATTGCGATGTTGGGGCTTCTGGTACTTTCGCAATATTGGAAATCGAAGATTGACGTCCAGATCGGGGATGCGAAAGACGGAACACCGTTTCAAGCCCAGCGACAGGATACGACAGTGCTGCTGGGCCTCGGCAACACGATATGACGGACCAATAAGACACGGAGGTCATCTCCGACAAACACAAGCGAATTAACCCTATTGCGAGGGATGGCGCTTAAAACCATCCACGTGACCATGTTTAGCAAAACAAGGTACCTTTTCGAAATTACTACTAGGATATAAACAGGGACAAGCGACGATCAACCTTGTTTTTACACAGCAAAGATCAATATTCATGCTACTTTTCGTAATATATTCAGCTAGCTATCCTCAGATTTGAATACTGGCTTAAAGAAATCATGTTTCTACCAATTAAAGCAACATGCGGAAAGCGCTCTAAAACATGGCATCTAGCCATGTTTTACGTTTGAGCTGGAACTGTCTTCCTCCAAAACCTCCCTAATGTGATGGTTTTAGTTGCGGGAAGCGGGGTAAAACAGTGTATCTAGGCATGTTTTATTGTGATTTCCAGCTATATTTGGAGTTCTAGGGCGATTGGTGAAGTCTCCATCAAACCGACCAATACACTTATGATTGGACAAAAACATCATCTAACCAATTTCGATTGGACAAAAGCATGCACATGCTTCAACGTTCGCACCTACACTGTAGGTCTTGCAGTGGAACTAACTCTGATAATACATATTTTATGCAATTTAAAAGGGAGGTCGATGGAAATAACCCTGATAATGCATATTTAATGCAATTTAAAAGGGAGGTCGATGGAAATAACCCTGATAATGCATATTTAATGCAATTAAAAAGGGAGGTCGATTGGCGGGCGGTTGATTCAACCAACCGCCCAGTCCAATTTGGAGTAGAACCCACAATACGATTATTGTATGGAGGGGTACCATACTGAAATCAAGTCAAAATACATCGCAATAGGGTTAAGTGCACGTCTGGGTAGTGTTGTTAATATTCAAGCGAATACATTTGTGCATGTGAGAAATGCTGTGTCACTGACCTCTAAAACTGCGTCGGCACTGGTGCGCTTCCTAACTTTATGCTACTGCCATCACTTCGTATTTCTATATTCTCAACATTCTGCTTCCTCTCTAGCCCTCAACAGCAAGGCGAATTACTGATATGGTCAAATTTCCAGTCGAATTACTTGTTGGTTCAAAACCATTACTGATCTAATCAATTTCCCAGTCGAATTACTTGTTAGTTCAAAATAAACACCTTCTTCTGTCAATACCCCCGATACACTGCCTTCTGTCAGTCACTCGAGGGTTTCCGTCCTGCGGCAACATCAATCATCAAAACCCAGCGGCAATGCACAAGGGTAAATAACCCCCGCGCATGTATACTAAAGCAGATACCAAGAAACCCCAAAGTTTACTTATGTCCCATTCAGTATGCTAAGGGGCCACACAATGTAGCCAACTACTAGAGCTGATACTTGCGTCGAATGACAATCACCAGACCATGAAAAAAAAACTCACTCGTCTTGGTCGTCTTCGCCTGGTCAAAATTCCACGAGCGCCAGAGGCACTCGTCTAAGTAGCTGAGAACCTTGCTCTTTTTCATTCCGCGCTCGCTCTTCATGCAGGCCTTGATCTTGACTTCCCAGATCCCCTCAATACGGTCGGTACACGCACCGGTAACCGGATCCACGAAATTCGTCGAGTGGTTCACCCACTGGTGCGTGTACCGCATATCCGCCAACAGCTTGTTGTTTTCCAGCGTGTAGAGCATTCCCTTGCGGCGGCCGCTCAGCACCTCCGTTACATAGGACTTAAACTGGTCGGACATGATAAGGGTACTAAAATTACAATATTAGCATACGTAAATTGGCAGAGACAAAATCAGAAAAGCGTACCCGGGTTTGATGTAGGTCTTGATACAGCGAGAGAGGGTTGGCTTCGTGCGGTCATCGTACACCGCCTTCGCAAACCACTTCTTGGTGGTGCGATCAACGCCATCAAACACCCAGTAATCCGCATGCTTCTTGCCTCTGTTGTATTTTTGCTTCTTCTTCATGCTGGTCTTATCGATCTCCGCTACGTGTCCATCGCCGCCGACCTACGTAAAATACAATAAATGTCAGCTAAAACACATACACTTACAATAAAGTTCAACCAAAGTACCTTCATATCGCAGCGTAGCATTTCCGGCTGAGCAGATGTCACGTGCGAACGCGAACCACTGCCCAGCGGTCTTTGCCGTCACCTCGGCGTGTTGGGTGGCCTCTGTGACGTGAGTGCCGCTCGCCCAGAAGAAAAGAACCATGAGCAGCTTGGAGATCGGGGCGGTGGAGCGCACGAAGAAGGGGTTCATGCGCACGCTCCTCTCCACCCTGCACCTCGACTTCGAGCAGCGCCAGCGCATGCCCGTCCTTCTCATGGGGGTGGCGCACATGGGGCACGCAGCTTTGGCAGCGACGAGACTGTGCTGTTACACCACGAAAGAGCAGCCTCTTCCGTGATGCACGCGCGCATCACGCTGTTGAACGTGAAGGTCTCTATCCCCGAGGCGACGTCGTACTTATACGACGTAATCGTGGCGGGAGCCGATGCTGGGCAGTTAGGGGGGCTTGTTATTGGACCTCCCCTATTGGCTGTCAGTTTCAAAGTGAGAGGGACTGCAGTGGCAGCGCCACGCGTCTTCCAACTCACTCTACACATCCCTCGGCATTTACGTTTGTGGTCAGGGGTGCCGTACTTTTCTATTGACTTAAGTGCTTAGATAATATTATCCAATCAAAATCCATCTTAACACTTGTGCTTTGTGGGGCTTCTTTGCGAATGAGGAAGCGAGTGCGCGCGTCCAGCGGTCTCTGCACGGGAAAGTGTTTGTGTGTAGACTAGTGTACTGTATACATATATTATGCATGTCCGGTTTAGTATACATGTGCGGGGGTTATTTACCCTTTGTTAGAATATCCGCTGCCATGTCATCCGTTGGGCAGTGGTGGTTGTCCAGTCTTCCTTCTTCGACAAGGACTCTTGTGTACAAGTAACAAACTTGACTCCCTGGGTTCTTTACCATGCTGATTGTGTATTTTTTGTCACACCACACTTGCACCGGTTGCTATTGAGGAAACCCAACTTCTCTCAATAGCGGCAAACACTTCTTTTCATGTCACTACCGCCTACTTTCTATTACCAGTGGCTAGTTTTCATGAGTGCAGTTATATTGCATTTCCTATGGCTAGTATTGATTTCATAGATGCATGAAAAGTATGTAGTGTTCAAATGAGGGTGCACAGAGCCAGAAGTTTTCACTTAGGAAAGTGGTTGAAATTTTACATAGAAACGATTAGCTGACAAAAATATACTTTATCTGACGATATGTTCTCTATGAAATCCAATGGACTTCGTAGTGCGTGTGCGATTTTGTGTGGAGCTAGGTTAATTATGGTGTCGGGAACAGGCGCTTCTGTATAGAGTAACTAAGGCGGGGTTCAGATTTGGGGTAAGGGTTAAAGCATATTTATGCCCCACCGACCTCGCTTTTGGGTACATTTCGCACCAGCAGCATCCGCTGCCTGCGCGTCAACCAGAAACCAGCATTTCATTATTGAATTCACTCCGAAGTGTTCTGCTCTACTGGTGCGACAGCCTTTCAGCGCACGTGCGACAACAAAGGTTCAGTTCAGTGTAATTTATTTTAGAGTATATGATACAACGTAATTTTGAATTGAATCTATTTTGGTATAGTGTGGGACAACTAGTAGAAATGCCATCGTATATCTGCGAGGTCTGCCTCTATGACTTTGCGCGCTCCGACCATCTCCGCTACCATCAGCGCAAGCCTTACTGACAAATCCCTGCCAGCTTTGTGAAAACTGCTGGTAGTGGGTCAAAGGAAATCGCCACCACCTCGCTCGTCACCAGCGGAGCTCTCGCTGCCGCACGCCCGTGGACCGTGGCGCACACCGAATCCAGGTGGCTCAAGCGAGAAGGGGGCGGGACGCGGCGTGGCATCGTCAGAGGCGTCATCAATGCGCTCTGTCCGACTTTACGACGGATGAGGCGCGTAATCATCCCGACCAGCCGCTTTCGGGCAGCGGTGGAGAATGGGACATAACGGCTGTTGAACAGCCGGAGTCCGACCGTAATCATTTGGAAGATCTGCTGATGAGCAGTGACGCTGAGGACAATGCCAAGACAATCAAGCGCGTGATAAAGAGATTGAACAAGGGGTTAACCAAGGGGTTGAAAAGGGGTTGATCAAGGGGTTGATCAAGGCTCGCAAGCACGCGAAGGTGTCACCGACTGCAACATCTGCCGTTTGATGGTGAAGTGTGGGTGTGCGAACGAAACAGTTGTCGTCAGCCATACTACAAAATCTCCGACCTCCGACAGGCTCCGACTCGAACAGGAAGAGTACTATTTTGTGTAAAACCTATGTAGATTATGTAAAGTTGTTTTTGTGCTTAGGGGATCTAAATAGAGATGTGTGAGCCTAGAGATCGTGCAAGAGGCTCTTGCACGAGGCTAAGAGATGTGTGAGCCTAGAGATCGTGCAAGAGCCTCTTAGCCTAGAGATCGTGCAAGAGCCTCTTGCACGGTCTCTAGGCTCACACATCTCTTAGCCTGTGGGCTGAGAAAACAGCCAAAAGCTAAATTATGCATATTTTAGGCTCGGATCGATGTGCACGCTCCGACGCAAATTCAGTAATGAGGGCCCAACTGGAGACACGGGGTCCAGTAATAGAAGCAATCCGTCTTTTACGACTTTTTTACGCGTAATTACTTGTTGAGGAACCAGCACGTGGGTACAACCTCAAACGTGAGTTTTTTTTCAAAAACCAGCCTGTAGTGCCGCACAAGGAAGCACAACGTCATTCTTGGTTTTCTCTCTCGAAAGGCGCATGTCGCCTACACCCCATCATGGTTAACTACATATTTGCATATATGTATGTACGATGTGCTGGCTACCAATTGCGTCATGTGGCCGCGGGGTTACTTCGCTGGCAAAGTCCTCGCTTTCACTGGGTGGTGAAGCTATCACAGCTTGGCTTGTCGGACTTGGTGTGGAACCAGCTTCACTCACACTGGACGGTAGTGGCGAGGGTACAGCTGCAGCGGGTTGATTCGTGGGGCCGTTGCTGCTGCTCGATGACTGCGACCATCGTGAACTTCTTCGAGCTTCACTCACAAGGGGCGATGATGGCGAGGTTATAGCCGTAGTCGGTGGAGTGTGGGAGACGTCGCAGCTGCTAGCTGACAGCAACCGGCGGGACGCCCTTCTGCGAGCTCGACGCGAGCGCATGATGCCTAGCGTTCCACAACAGGCGGGGCAACTTGGCAGCTAGAGAAGAAGAAAGCTGGTGCGGTGGTGGTAAGGAGGGGGGGTGACTGGTGCGGTGGAACTTGAGCGGTGTCTTGAGCTAGACTACTGTGAAGCTAATTCGAAAGTGAGCAAGACTCCAGCGAGAGAACACAGACACAGGGTAGCGAGTCTGAGCGGCAGAGACTTCAGCTGCACTGGTGCTCTATAATCGAAGAATAGCTCACACATTTCTTTTCGGTCCAGTTATAGAGCTTCGGGAATTTACTTGAGGTTTTCTAGCCGGAATTTATAGAAACCGAAATATAATCAGTACAGACAAAAATTTAACACCAGAAAGTAATTTGACTTAAACGTTACGTGCCTACATTGTACAAAAAGTACATAATGTCAATTTGCGATTAATGAAACATCCTGGCTATACTCCGTTCAGTATTAATGGCTACCCTTAGATTCTTCGTCGTTTGATTGGCTATAATAGCCTGTAGTGTTGGAGTTGAAGTTGTCGACGAATTCTGGGGTCCCTGGTCGACGCGGCGATGAAAAGCCTCACATTTCTTCGTCCTCCGTCTCCAAATCGTCCTCCGTCTCCGAATCAGATTCCGAATCGGATTCGGAGACCGGCTCGCGTCCCTGTTGAAGCCGGCGCAGCGACGTGGTGAGCATGTCGATCTCGCGCGCTTGGCGTCGAATCGTGTCTTCGGCGTCGCGCAGTTGTTGGCGAAGACGCCGGATGCTCTCGTACGCGTCCTTCACGGCGGAGCGGATGTGCCTTAGGGCTCGCATGGCAAATGCGAAATGAGCATCGCCTCCGTTCCGCCGAGCAGAGAATTCATAGAGAACATATCGTCGGATAAAGTATACTATTGTCAGCTAATTGTTTCTATGTAAAATTCCAATCACTTTCCTAAGTGGCCACCTCTGGCTCTGTGCACCCTGGTACGAAATCAATTGTAGCCATAGAAATACAATATATCTGCACTCATGGAAATTAGCCACCGGTAAAAGAAAGTAGCCGGTGGCGAAATGAAAAGAAGCTTTTCCCATTGAAAAACACTTTCCATTTTACCCCCCACACACACTACATATCATAGTAGCACTTGAAGAGTCCAAGCATCGACTTCGCCAAGGCAGCCATCGATCAACTAGCAAGTGATGGAGTGATCCTGAGTGCCTTACTTGAGACCATAGCAATTGCGCGCAAGCTCGTTCTGGGAATTTGATGTCTTTGGTGTCCTTGTACGGGATTTACTTCCTGCTACACGTTGGTAAACCCGGTTCCAGAGCGCTGATCTATAAGCGTACGTGTTCCTGTTTCTATCTGTTTGAAATTACTGTTGCTAATTCTCTTTTGGTGAGCAGAACGGAGACGACGGCTTATCAACGCACAATGCATCATATCTGGTATGTTGTTGGTCATTAAAATCACGGTTTTGACCTTCGGAGAAACCCCCACGGACCTAAAAGGATGTCTAACTGTCGTGCGCGCTGGAGAGAAGCGGAGAGTGTAGGTCGGAGTGTGTGCTTGGGTTGGTCTCGAGTGTGGGGTAGGAGGTTTTATTTAAGAATGAATTGCTACTGCTAGCCTAATATGCACGCCGGTCGCGCCACTCGGGAGCACCGGGGCTTCTGTGTTGTTTCTACGTATCTCTGTGTTCTTTTCTTGCCTTTGCACTACCCTGTATCTATTTACTGTGTCTGTTCGTTTCTTTTAAGCTAAATGCATGTTCACTGTTACTAAATGCATGCTCGCAGTGACTGCTGACCCTCTCGGGTAGCAATCACCCGAGCTACGCGCCCTTCATCGAGTCCGCATTGTTCACATGCACCAACTCTTGCCAAAGCAACCGGAATGCACTGGTGCCGCTTGTCTTGATCTCAAGCAGCGCTCGTGCTTCATCGATCGCTACAATGAGCACAGGCTGTGGAGTGGCTGCGAGCAAGCTGGCAAGTGTTAGAGGTCAGTGACACAGCATTCCTCGCACACACAAATCTACTCACTTCAATAGTAACAACACTACCCAGACGTACACTTCATTCGCTTGTGTTTGTCGGAGATGACCTCCGCGTCTTATTGACCTGTCATAACTTGTTGCCGAGGTCCAGCAGCAGGAGTCTGGCCTGTCGTACCCTGTCGCTGGGCTTGAAACAGTGTTTCATCTTTCGCATCCTCGATCTGGACGTCAAGCTTCGATTTCCAATATTGCGAAAGTACCAGAAGCCCCAACATCGCAATGACAAAATCAATCCCCCTACACACGGTTTGCTAACGGCTAGAAGCTGTTAGTGTCATGCCCGCATCCTCTGATTTGCTAAGCAAGCAAGCCAGAGAGTACGATGCATAGGCTCAGCGTCGGCACTGGTGCGCTTCCTAACTTTATGCTACTGCCATCACTTCGTCTTTCTTTACACCTTCTCAACATTCTGCTTCCTCTCAACAGCAAAGTGAATTACTGATATGGTCAATTTTCAATCTGAATTACTTGTTGGTTCAAAAATATTTACTGATCTCATCAATTTTCCTGTCGAATTACTTGTTGGTTCAAAAATATTACTGATCTATTCAATTTTCCAGTCGAATTACTTGTTGGTTCAAAATACACACCTTCTTCTGTCATTTCCCCCGAGACACTGCCTTCTGTCAGTCACTCGAGGGTTTCCGTCCATCGGCAACATCAATCATCAAAACGTCAAACAGCGGCAACCAAGAAGGCAGGGAAGGCGTCGGCGCCAGCTACCGGCATGCACATCAAGCAGGTGGTGGTGTGCGGCTTCCGCAGCTACAAGGACCAGGTGGTCGTGGAGCCCTTCAGCGCGCAGCACAACGTGGTGATCGGGCGCAACGGCACGGGCAAGTCCAACTTCTTCGACGCCATCCGCTTCGGGCTGCTCACGTCGCGCTTCGCCAACCTGCGGCCGGAGGAGCGCCAGGCGCTGCTGCACGAGGGCTCGGGCAAGCACGTGATGTCGGCCTACGTGGAGATCGTGTTCGACAACAGCGACGGCCGCCTGCCCGTGGACGACGCGGAGGTGGCGCTGCGCCGCACCATCGGCGTCAAGAAGGACGAGTTCTTCCTCAACCGGCGGCACATCCCCAAGAGCGACGTGGTGCATCTGCTGGAGAGCGCGGGCTTCTCGCGCTCCAACCCGTACTACATCGTGCAGCAGGGCAAGGTGAACGCGCTCGCCGTCATGCGCGAGCGCGAGCGCCTCGAGCTGCTCAAGGAGGTGGCCGGCACCAAAGTGTACGAGGACCAGCGCGTCAAGTCGCTCAAGATCCTGCACGAGACGCAGACGCAGCGGGACAAGATCCAGGAGGTCGTGCGCTACATCGAGGAGCGGCTGGCCGAGCTCGAGGAGGAGAAGGAGGAGCTAAGAGAGTACCAGCAGCTGGACCGGGAGCAGCGCGCGCTCGAGTACACGATGCACGAGAAGGAGCTGCAGAGCGTGCGCGCGGAGATTGAGACGCTGGAGAAGCAGAGACAGGAGGAGAGCGCGCTGGCGACGGAGCTGCACGAGAAGCTGCTGCACGTGCGCGCCGAGATCGCGCGCATCGAAGGCGGTCACCGCAGCAAAGAGCAGGACTTGGTGGCAGTGCTGGAGGAGAGGAAGAGTCGCGAGGACGAACGCAAAGGACTCATGGAGGCCAGGTACAAGCTCGAGATGGAGGTGGAAGAGCTCAAGGAGCAGATCCGCTCCGACGGCGTGCAGCGCTCAGCTGTGTCGAAGGAAGTGGAGCTGGTGAAGCGGGAGATTCAGGCCAAGCGGGCGCAACTGGTTAATGAGGTTTTGCCCGCGCTTCGACAGGCAGAGCAGACGCACGATCAAGTGGCGCGCAATCTGCAAGAGTGCAGAGCGCAGTCGGAGCACCTTATCGCCAGGCAGAGTCGGAAAAGTCAATTCCAGACCCAGCAACAGCGCGATGACTACCTTCAGCGTGAGATCAGTGATATTGAGAGCGTGGTGCGTCGGAAAGAGGCCGACACAGCGGCGTTGCGGCACTCGGTTGAAGGCCTAGCGCAGTCGATTGAGGGGTCTGAACGAACACTCCAGCAGCAGATCGAAGAGCTGCATGAAGACCGCCGCCGAGTGGACGCTGTTGGAACGGAGATGCTGCGTCTGAAGGAGCAGCGCAACACTCTGAATGAAGAGCGAAAGGCGAAGTGGCGCGAAGAGTACCAAATTTCGTACGACGTGCGGGAGCTGACAAAGAAACTGAACGATGGAGAAAGTGCTCTGCAGAGTACGATGGCATATGATGTTCGCCGAGGCCTTCAGGCTGTGCGCGAGATGCAAGGCCGCATTCGCGGAATATATGGACCGCTGATTGATCTTGTGAGGCCGGTCGATGAACGTTATTGTATTGCTGCGGATGAGGCTGCCGGTGGTGCTCTTTTCCACGTAGTCGTGGATACAGACGATACTGCAGCAAGGATTATGCGAGAACTGGCCAAGAAGAACTTGGGTAGATTGACATTTTTGCCGCTAAACCGTCTGAAGGTGAAGGAACATTTTGACTATCCCCGCAATGACGACGTTGTTGCGCTGGTTGAGAAGCTTGAATTTCCTGCTGAGGTTCGCAAAGGTGTTATGGCTGCCTTTGGCAAGAAATTGCTGTGCCGGGACCTGGATACGTGCGTTCGCTACGCGGAACAGACGAACATGGACTGCTTGACGCTTGATGGTGACATGGTTCATCGTCGTGGTGCTCTTAATGGTGGCTACAAGGACGTTCGGCGATCGCGCACTCGAGCAATGATGGAGGTTAAACAAGCACAAGTAGACCTGGAAAATGTGACAAACAGGGCTCATAGAGTGAAAGCAGAGGCTCAGCAAGCGGATCAGCGAGTGACCGGTGTGATTAGTGAAATCCAAAATCTAGAGGCAGAGAAGCACCGTGTAATTTCCGCACACGAGCAGTTATATGACGAGATCACTCGGCGCAAGAACCACATTCGCACGGAGAAAGATAACCTGGCGCAAAGAGAGCGGAGCTGTGATCTTCAAGAACGAGAGATCAAGGACTTGGCTGTCAAAGTAACGTCGCTTCGCTCGGAGCTTCTAACTCCGATGCAAGAGACCTTGACAGCTGATGAGCAGGAATTGTTGCACTCCTTGTCTGCCAAGATATCTCTATTCGAGGCAGAAGAGCGAGACCAAAGCCAGCGACTAGAAGAAATACGCTCTAAGAAAGAGGGTATTAAGACGGTTCTGGAAGAAAATCTGGTCAGACGTGAGAATGAGCTGGCACGGCAGCTTGGCGAAGGAATTGAAGAGCTGGCAATCAGTGAGCGAGAGGAAAATTTGAAGGCAAAGCAGATCGACTTAGACGATGCATCGCGTTTGGTGGACGACAACACGACATCGCTGAAAGAACTCGAACAAAAGATTGAGGCGTTGCAGCAGGAAATTACGAGCGAAAATGCGCTGATGGACGCATTGAACGGTGAGGATGTATCACTGAGCGACCAAATCCAACAAGAGGCTAGGAGGGCGGAGAAAGTTTTGAACAAGCGTCGTCGGCTGGTCAAAAAACGTGAGGACGCAACGAAAGACATCCGTGAGTTAGGAACGTTGCCGCTCTCTGAGCTTGAGAAGTTCAAGGAGCTACCATACCAAGACGTGATCAAACAGTTCAAGCGCCGAAACGAGAAGCTGAAGAAGTACAACCACGTGAACAAGAAGGCATTGGACCAATTCATGAGCTTCAACGAACAGCGCGCAACACTTTTGGAGCGTAAGCAGGAAATTGACGATGCGTACAACTCCATCAACGACCTAATCGAGGTGTTGGACAAGCGAAAAGATGAGGCCATTTTTCGCACGTTCAAAGGCGTGGCGGGCTTCTTTTCGGAAGTTTTCCGCGAGTTGGTACCAACAGGAGAAGGCAAGATGATCCTTGTTGGAGCTGACACAAGCCAAGCTAATGGTGTAAATGGTGGCGATGCGTCGCTGGAGTCAAATGTTGACACCTACTCTGGCGTGCAGATTAAGGTGAATTTCCGCGGAGAGGGAGATTCCTACTTGATGCAGCAGCTCTCCGGTGGTCAGAAGGCACTTGTAGCTCTTGCTTTTATCTTTGCTATCCAGCGAGTCGACCCGGCTCCGTTCTACCTGTTCGATGAGATTGACCAAGCGTTGGATTCGACTCATCGAGCAGCAGTTGCAGCACTTATTCACCGCCAAGCACACTCGAAGGACAGCCCAGCCCAGGTATACATGTAGTTCTCGTGTCTATCGGTGGTTTTAGTGGCACTAATCATTTGTTTCTTGTCTTTGCAGTTCATCACATCGACATTCCGGCCTGAGCTCGTGAACATCGCCGACAAATTCTACGGAATTGGCTACCAGAACAAGATCAGCAACGTTTACTCGATGGCGAAGGAGGAGTCTCTTGACTTCATTTCCAACATCATGGCGGAGGAAGAGGGCGTTGCCGAATCACAGACGTAAGGATTCAAGTCTCTCACCAGGCGAGCTATCTATCATTTTATCCGTTTGAAGCAGTTTTGATTTTAGTACGAAGACCAGTGAGCAGTCATTCAAGTATAAGACACCTCTATTCTATCTGGTATCTACGAGAGCTCTACTAGTCTTTTGCTGATCGAACACGCTTACCAGACTTGCGCAGACCCAGCGCATCGCGCTCGTCAGCCTGCTTGGACTTGAAGGCGCCCTTGAGGCTCTCCAGCTTTTCCTCCGTCACAGGCCACTTGTTGCATGCCTTGGAATTTTGCCAGAAGAAAACACTCGTGTCGAATGAAGCGATACGCCAGCGGGTCTTTCTAATCTGCTGCTTCCCCTCGCAATAGCCGTGCTGCTTTTGCGGAACAAGGAGGTGCGTTTGGTTATAGCGACTCGCGTTCAGTTGTTGCCATCCCTGCGGATCAAGTACCAGAGCATCAGCAAGTTTACCAACAGCGACATTTCGCGCAATGAATCGTTCGTTACCTCAGTATCTTGCCACGCCGGGATGATGACGATAAATGCCAAAGGACCGTCCGCAGCATTGAGCAGCGCAGTCATGTGGTCTGCCATCCGCTTGATCACCTTGGGGATGAAGGGCGGGTTAGCTTCAAAGCATCTGCGATCAAGGTCACACACAAGTCCACATCGTCAGTGCTAACCCCCCCCCCCCCACAGAACACCCAAACTCTCCCCCCTCGTACCCTGAACGCGGCGAAAAGTCGAAGAAGCTGCCCACGCTTCCAAACGCAAAGTCCGTGTCCAGGAAGGCGCTGCAGAAGCGCGAGTAGCGGCAGTTCAATGGAGACGCGAAGCACTCCATCTTGCAGTCGAACTCCTTCAGCAGCACGTCGAAGCACTCCTCGTTCAGAGCAGCCTGGACACCATAGGATATCACCCATCAGAACCTCCCACCCCACACCCACACAAAGTCCCCACATACCTGGAAGCCTCCGCCGTCCAGCGAGTCGTAGCGCAATAACAGACAAAAAAGCGCGCTCTCGAAGCTGCGTTGGTGCTTGGGCGCCATGCTCGACCCGTCCCCACTCATCCCCTGCTTGCGCGCGTACATCTCCCGCAGCTTGGCAAAGTGCGCGGCGCTGAGCTTGACCGTCGAGTTGCCGTAGGTCAGCTGCTGCACGCCGTCCTCCGCCGCCGCCACGTGCACCTTCTTCTTCTTGCCGGCCACGAAGTCCTGCTGGCCGAACCTGCGCAGCATCCGCTCGGACTCGCGCGTGAGCTCCTTGCACTTCTTGGTGGCCCCCGACTTGGTGGCGCCGGCCTTGCGCAGCTCCTCGAAGAGGCCGCTGTAGTCGCTGCCCGCGTGGGGGATCAGCGGGTCCAGCTCCTTGACCGTGAGCTGCGACGTGAACTGCCACGTCTCGTAGGCCGCGTTGGGCAGCTTGCCGATGCCCAGGTCCTCGCTGGCGCGGCGGATCTTGTGGCACAGCGCGCGCACCGTCTGCTGGCGCGCGATTTCCATCGCGGGGCTCACGGAGCGCGCGCGGGCGGCGTCTTCCAGCTGGCGGAGGGCGGCGGCGTCCAGCGGCATCTGCTGCTGCGGGTTCCAGATGCCGGACGGAGGCGTCGACGAGGACGCGGGCGGGGGCAGCGTCTCGCTCTCGCGCTCGCGCTTCTTGACTGCGGACTTGGAGGTGGTTGCAGCGTCGTTGTGGCTCTTGGGCGGCGACGCGTTGCCCGTCGCCGACGCCATGGACGCCAGGATGGCTTCCAGCGGGTCCATTTTGTCGAAAATGGACGAACGCCACCAACTGGATAGTGACATGACACTGAACTGAGGTGAGCAACTTGAAGTTGCCCTACGTGATCTTGAGTTGGTCTGGAAGTACGGACTGGAAGTACGGATCATCGCGGTCACAGAACGACTTAACATGCGTTGGTTGAAGCCTGCAGTGTGTGCGTATATTACCGCTTAGGGTGGATGTTAGTACATTCCGCAGCATTTGCATAATATGTGACCCCAGTTGAGCGCCCTCGCACTCGCACCGACGTATCGAGGTTGTTGGCTTCCTGGAAGCGACTCGACCGGTGTTGACGACTGCATTAAGGAAGTAAGGGGTTAAATTATGAGTATGCTTACTATCGATATTTGTTTTACTGAAGACAAGAACAGGATACAGCTACAGTAATTGAAGGCAGCACTTCGTGCCATCAGCTTCGTGACCCAATGCAATGAATGTGGTGGGGAGGGGATAGAAAGATTTAGTACCGAGGCATGTTCTCTTTATACATATGAGTGTCTTTAATGCTGGTTTTGGGTACCGCTAAGGTAAGAATCCAACATCAAGACGTTTACCCAGGAATCATGCTCGAGAGTATTTGCCCAATGATCTCGTCGGGGCTTATGACACCAGGCAGGAAGTACATGCAGTAACCGATGAGGTTCAAATACAGGCCTTGGTGGGGCACGTCGTCTACGCTTTCTCCGCGACAAGGAACCTGATCTACCCCGGATATAGCTTTCATTTTCATGTTTTCATGTTGTTCATTTTTCAGGTAAGGTATCATTTAGTGCATGTATCCACAGCTGACCCCCATTCCGTTGTCCACTGGTGGGTAGCCGTCTCTTCTCCAGGTAGATCAAGCCTCCAGCGACGTTCTGACAGACCAGAAATCCTGGTCTTCCACTCGCTGAGATCATTGGGCGCGTAGCGGAGCGCGTTATCCCAGCAACCTGTAGGAAAATTCTTGGCTTCGGCAGATATAAGCTACAAGTTTTTAAGGCCCCGCGGTGCTATTGCTCCATGCGACTACTTCAGTATAGCTGCTGCGGTGCTATTGCTCTATGCTACTAATTGAGTATGATAGTCGCTTAGTCGAAAACCTACTTCGGCTGTAGAGCAGTATCTGAAAGAGTCCCAGCAGTCAACAAGCTCCGCGTAGCCATTTTCTTCTCGACAAACAGCATGCTAGCTGAACTGAGGACAACGCCATACGCGACGCCCAAGTTAGTTTCACCTCTTACACAATTCACTCACAAATTAGCCCTGGAGCAGTAAAGCGTTGCATTTGAAAATGTGCTCCACGATGAAAAGCGAAAGTCTGACTGCTAGTTAATCGAACTTCTGCTAACGTTTCTCTAGCTTCTTGACAAAGATCAACTGTTGCAGCTCAGCAGCTGATAATGGAGACGCGTTATAGCTAAGAAGATACATGTAAGTTACCGGTACTTTACTTTCAAAAAATGTTGCCAAGTTTGCATGGTCAACGCGGGCCCGTCACTATCACGAGGACCGTCGATGTAATTACTCTGTCTACAAATGTAAATAACCGGCCCGGTCAGCATCCGTTTAGTTCCGACGCAGTGACTGGCTGGTGGCGCTTCCCCTTGGCTTTATGGGTCGCCGCTGTCCGTTTATCCAAAGCACTTTGAGTTTTGCAGTAACTCTCGTATCAAGTATGGGTCACCGTAAGTTCGAGGCCCCGCGTCACGGCCACCTGGGTTTCCTGCCCAAGAAGCGCACCAAGCACCACCGCGGCCGCGTTCGCAAGTTCCCGCGCGATGACGCGTCCAAGGCGCCGCACCTTACGGCCTTCATGGGCTTCAAGGCCGGCATGACGCACATCGTGCGCGAGGTGGACCGCCCCGGCTCCAAGGTGCACAAGAAGGAGATCGTGGAGCCCGTGTCCATCGTGGAGACGCCCCCCATGGTCGTCATCGGTGTCGTCGGCTACCTGGAGACGCCGCGCGGCCTGCGCACGCTCACCACGGTGTTCGCCGAGCACTTGAGCGAGGAGGTCAAGCGTCGCTTCTACAAGAACTGGTACAAGTCGAAGCGCAAAGCTTTCACCAAGTACGCCAAGAAGTACCAGACGGCCCCTGCCGACATTGAGAACGAGCTCAACCGCATCAAGAAGTACTGCCAGGTTGTGCGCGTGCTCGCCCACACGCAGGTGCGCAAGGTGAAGCTCCGCCAGAAGAAGGCCCACCTCCTCGAGGTGCAGGTCAACGGCGGCTCGGTGGCCGACAAGGTGGACTTCGCCAAGTCACTCTTCGAGAAGCAGGTGCCCGTCACGGCCGTGTTCGCCAAGGACGAGATGATTGACGTCATCGGTGTCACCAAGGGTCACGGTATCGAGGGTGTCATCACCCGTTGGGGCGTCACCCGCCTGCCGCGTAAGACCCACCGTGGTCTGCGCAAGGTCGCCTGTATTGGTGCCTGGCACCCGTCGCGCGTTCGCTTCACGGTGCCGCGCGCCGGTCAGCACGGTTACCACCACCGTACGGAGATCAACAAGAAGATCTACCGCGTCGGTGCCGCTGGCGACAAGAAGTCGTGCATGACCGAGCAGGACCTGACGGAGAAGGACATCACCCCTCTGGGTGGCTTCCCTCACTACGGTATCATCAACGAGGACTGGCTCATGATCAAGGGCGCCATCGTCGGCACCAAGAAGCGTGCGCTGACCCTGCGGAAGTCGCTCCTGGTGCACACCAAGCGTTCGGCCCTCGAGGAGATCAACCTCAAGTTCATCGACACCTCGTCCAAGTTCGGCCACGGTCGCTTCCAGACGGCGGAGGAGAAGGCCAAGTGGATGGGCCCTCTCGCTCGCCAGAACCGCGCTTAAGTCTTTTAACAAGACTTTGGTGCAGCTTTGCTAGGTGGCAGGTGCCCCGCGTGGCATTTGTTGCGTTGCGTAGCATCCGTGCTTCTGCAGACCTCATAGGGAAACCATAAGCAAACGAAGATACTGCTCTACTGCAAACTCTTGTTCTTCTTTCGTTATAGTGTTGCATATTGCTGTGAAGAGATGGGTCTGTCAGCCAGAATCGATTGAAGCCCTGCACAATTGACACTTCCTTCTCATTATTTGGCCTTATTACGCCGACAACCCAAAAACTCACAGTTCCTGCATCTTGTCTGCCTAATTCACGCCCAACTTACTCCGTCTTCTTCTTCTGCACGGGCGTCTTAGCGATGCTGATGTCCAGACGGAAGAGGAACATGCACACGATGAAGAAAGCCAGGAAACCAGACACCAGCAGCAGCGGCTCGTGCATCATGAAGTGCTTGGGGAACTCGAAGGTCACCTCGAAAGGCACGTTGTGGGCAGCCACCACGTTCTTCTTGTCAAGAATGACCACAGGGCGGCCGATGGCGGGCGTGTCCAGGTACGTCTGGCGCGTCGTCTCGCTCGTGCCATCCAGGCTGAACGGCACGTTGACCTGCACGTTGGTGGCGCCCTCGGGCAGGATCACCTTCACGGTCAGGTCGTCGACAGACGCGCCCTGAACGGGCGTGGAGAAGTCGACCTCCAGCTTGAACTTGTCGCCGACGTGAGTCAAGACCGAGTGTGTGGGCACCGAGTAGCCCAGGTACCATTGGTTCTTCCAGCCGCCGAACAGAGGGAAGCGCGGCTTGAACTCCAGGTCCTGGTGCGATGCCGTGCGGCCCGCGGGGCGCAGACGCGACGTCGAGATGTTGCCGATCTGGTCGCGGTAGTACACGTTGACCGAGTCCTTGGGCAGGTGCGCGTACATCTCGTGGAACGAGGCGCCGCGCTGGTGCAGCTGGACGTAGTCGTAACGCGAGAATCCGCCCTTGAGCTTGGCGCCCGTGTGCTCCATGTCGTACACCTCCTCGAAGGACACGCGGCCCCACATGGACACCTCAACCTCACGCGTGAGCTTGGTGATGGTCATGAACGGCGCGTGGTTCTTGTAGTGCACGCTCAGGGGCCCAGCAGCGAAGGCCTCGATGTCCGTGTACGGTCCGAGGGTGACCACCGACCCCTTCCTGTTGATGGGCTCCGCCGCCTGCACGTGCTCCACATTGCCCGATGGCAGTTTGAGCTTGGTCGTCTGCGTCTTGGTGACGTAGGGCGAGGAGACGAGGTGGCTGGCGTCGAAGAGCACGAGCTGGTCCTCCTTCTGCGTCACCTCGGCCGGGTAGGGCGTGAGCACGCGCGTGAAGTAGGCGGTGACCTTGACGGAGCCCTTCTCGCCCTTGGCCACGGGGTTCTTGAGCAGCACCGTGTAGAGCGCGGCGTCCTCAGGCGTCTTGGCCTTGGCCGCGTGCTTGTGCGTGGCCGGCACGATCTCGCACGGCGTCTTGCCGCAGCGGGCCGACACGTAGGCGAGGTGCGACTCCAGCACGCGCGGGAAGGCCACGTCGTACTCTGTCACCTCTGCGTCGGCGTCCGAGAAGGAGAACTCGGTGTGCTCGCGCACCACGTGCTTGGTCAGGTCGAAGGTGCGTTTGGCCTGGGGAGGGGGAGCAGACGTCAGCACAGGAGAGAGAGAAGGGACTTAAGCAGGTACACAACGTACCGACTGGTTGATGACTTCGGCCTGCACGGAGGCGAGCGCCGCGGTCGCCGCGAGCAGCAGGAAGCGCTTCATCATGCTGTCCGTCGTCTCGGCTCGAAAAGTTCTGGGCATGACACGTATCATTTACGCAGCTTCAGCCTAATTCATCCCATCGTAACGCATGACCTCCTTCTCGGATGGAAACGGTAGTTCTATGGCAGGTAGACCTACTCAACTGCATGATTATTATGACCAATTATGTCGCGGGGTTTCAATTTATACGTCGTGATTGGTGGAAACTGCCACCGCGGTTCGTGGTGGTCACGAGCGGTTCAGGAGCTCCTCATAGCCGCTTGTGGCCCCAAATTCCAGACCGTCCTCTCTGTCCAAGTAAGAATGCTCTCGCGCGTGTCTCGAGTGGCGCTCCGTAGCGCGGCCGCGCGCCGCACGTGTGCGAATGGTCTGCGTCTGAGCCAGGTGGCCTTTTTCTCCGAGGAGGCGGCCCCCAAGGTGCCGGCCACCGCCGAGGAGGAGATGGCGCTCACGCCCAAGGTGCAGGCCGTGCTGGACCAGATCCTGGACCTCAACATGATCGAGATCGCTGAGCTCTCGCACGCCATCCAGGTACGATGCAACGCTGTGCAATTGCTGCAGCAGTCGAGTTGTTTGTATTGACGCCAATGTATTTCCTTTTATTGTGCAATCGCAGACCAAGTTCGGCATCTCCGAGTCCGCGTTCCAGGTGGGCATGGGCGGCGGCGCTGGTGGCGCGGCCCCCGCTGCTGAGGAGGTCAAGGAGGAGAAGACGGCCTTCGACGTGAAGCTGGCCAGCTTCGACGCCAAGAGCAAGATTAAGGTTATCAAGGAGGTGCGCGCGATCACCGGACTGGGCCTCAAGGAGGCCAAGGAGCTCGTGGAGGGCGCCCCCAGTACATTAAAGAAGGACGTGAAGAAGGAGGAGGCCGACGAACTCGTCGAGAAGCTCAAGGCGGTGGGAGCGGTCGTGGAACTGGAATAGAGCTCGGGCGTTCGTGTCTTCCGCGGGGCAGGCGCCCGCCTTCTTCGGCGCCCCCCGGCGGGGCAGCCCCAACAGTTAGCAGCGTGTTATAGTGTCGCTTTGCGTCGTCTCTACAGGCCTATATCTTGCAAAACGATGCTTCGACTATTGCAATCCTCACTACACAACGATTTTATTTTATTTTGTCCTCAGGAGAGCTTCATGTAGCAAGCAGCAACGTCTTGTCAACGTCTGCGAGCCGCACGATATCTGACACCGTGCGTTCTACACGCTGACCCATTCGCAAAGCAGCCAATTGTGACCTTGATGGACATTTTCTCGCCTTTTCATTGGCTGCCTTTGCGATGTGACTTATAAGCGGGATACGGCCATCATTGTCATCCATCGAGCAATTGGCAGGACGCAATGGAGGCGCTCAAGAAGACGTTCAAGGGCGCGGCCCAGGGCCTCAGTGAGGAGGAGCAGCGCCACCAGAACTGCGAGGACATGCGCGAGAAGGCTCTGACCAAGTGTGCGTGCTCTGTCTATCGTGGCAGCCTCTGTAGAGCTGGAATAGGTGGTGTAGTCTGACGCTCGCGTTGTTATCGCTGCTGCCCTTCGCACCCCCTCAGGCTCGCGCGTCAAGTTCCTGGTGGACGCCATGGAGAAGTTTGGCTGCAGCTTGGAGCCCGGATTCTTCTCGAGCGTGGACTGCGAGGGCAAGATCAACGGCGGCTTCCACCTGGACGACGAGGGCAAGCCTGGCGTGAGTGGACAACGTTTCCTGCTGCCATGGAGAAGTGGACTGATTGATTAATTGAATGAATTGGGTGGATGTGCTGGCAGGTGGTGCTGTGCCAGAACCACATTCCGGACCAGGAGTGGATGGATCGCACCATGGCGCACGAACTGATCCACGCGTTCGACCACTGCCGCAACAAGACTGACTGGAACAAGTGCGAGCACCACGCCTGCAGTGAGGTACGATGCTGTGCACTGTTGTATTTCTTGTTGTCGGCAAAGTTTTCGGGGCTAAGGATACAAATGGGCTGTTATCTGAGCAGATCCGCGCTGCAGCGTTGAGCGGCGATTGCAATTGGAAGTACGAGTTCTTCCGCAAGAACTTCAACGTTAGCAAGCAACACCAGGTATGAAGTCTACTGTATCTTATTGCTGCAGTTAGTGTATTGAGCTGCTGACTGCTACTTTTCATTGCAGCTCTGCACGCGACGACGAGCAAAACTGTCCATCGAGCAGAACGAGGCGTGCAAGGGCAAGGTGCGTGCTCTCGCTTAAGCGTTTACCTCTATGTACAGCGCTTCGTTGACACTGGTTCCTGCTCAATCGACTTGACCACAGGCGGACGAATGCATCGACAAGGTTTTTGACTCTTGTTACCGCGATTGGTCGCCCTTCCGCGAGATCCCGTAGTTGTGGCATGACATCCACACGCGAACTCAAGACGCTGATGCCGGTGCCTACCAGTCCAGGTTTCACCTCCCACGGCTTCAGACTGGAGGTGAAGCAGTAGATCTACTGTAGAGCACTGCTAAATAGAGACACTATCTGCAATATGTCACTTAAACCGACCGCTTACGGTACGATACCAATAACACTCGAGCAGAGACCAGTCGATTGACACAACGCAATTCATCAAGCCATGGTGACGACGCAGCTAGTAGATGCAGCCGCGCCGCCCGCAACGAATAGCGAAGAACCGACAGCGCCATCGTCTTCTCCATCATCTCCCGCCCCTGTAGCCAAGAAACGGCGCGTCGAGAGGCGCGAGCGTCTACGCAAGAGCGCTCTGTGCAAACACTTTGGCAAGCCTGGCGGCTGCCCGTTCGGCTCCAAGTGCAAATTCGCCCATGGGCGGTACGTCCACTGCTGTTAATTGCTGCAGTACCTCCTTCTCTACTGTGTCATGACAATGAGTGCTCTCGTGTGTGTGCAGTTCGGAGGTGAATGACAGCGACGCGCACTCAGTGGCGGCTCAGCGGCGACTCATCCGGGAGCAGGCCATCCACCGGGCCGAGGAGCAGTTCCAGACGGCGGATGCAGGCGCCGTGACCTCCAAACGCAGAGGCACAATGGTGAGTTACAGTGCTTTGCAGTTGGGGGTGGAGAGAGAGAGAGAGAGAGAGAGGAGACTGATGGCAAGTCGTTGGTGGTGGCAGATTGAGCGCTACTACACGGAGATGTTTTCGTGCGACACGAACGGCAAGCCCACGGAGGACCAGTACGTGCACATGCACTCCAACCGTCTGTGTGTCGTGGGCGTGGCCGAATCGCACCCGGTCATGCAGGAGGAGCTCGTGAGCGTCGAGTTCGCGCAGAACGTGCTGGATAGCCGCGTGACGGGCAAGAAGAAGAAGGGCGGGCAGTTCATGCAGCCGAAGACGGTGCTCTGTGTCCTCAAGTGCAAGAGCGGCCGTGAATTCACTCTGTACAGCTGCATTCGGGGCTCACTCATTGAGGTCAACGAGCGATTGCAGAAAGAACCAGAGCTGCTGCAGCAAAAGGTATGTTTGATATTTTGGCTTGTTGGAAAGGGGTAGCTGCGTTAGCTGACTGACAATGTTCTTCTTGTTGACTTTGTTGCAGCACCAGTCGGACGGATACCTTGTGATCATTCAGCCTAAGAAGGTGGAGGTCGCCGAGATTCAGGAATCACTCCTTTCCAAGGACGAGTACAAGCAGTTCCGTGCGATCTCACACTCGACGGCGACCAAGCCTGAAGACCCGGCTAATGAGAAGCCCGCTGAATCGGCCCGCATTGAGCAAGAACCAGCTATTGAGAAGCCCACTCAATCGGTAGCGACCGAGGAAGAGCCAAAATCCGAGCCTGCACCTATGGAAGAATAGATTCTGGTAGATCATAGACTTTGCGAAAGCATCCTTGGCACGCAAACGGCGGTGTCTGGTTATTAGTAGGACGGCACATACGAATAGGAAGCAAAAACGGCGATGAAGCTACATGTAGCAATGCAGCACCCGCCTCCACTCACCACCAGCAGTTTGGCTGAGGGTCGGCACCTATACTTTCTTCTTTCTAATGACTACGTCGAGAACTGATCGGACGAATTTGGTCATCTCGGACCTACTGAAACTCAGCTCGTCCTGCAAACACGACGCAAAACAGTACATGTTAGATCATCGACTAGGGCCATTTCACAGCCCGCAGACAACGTACTCGTAAATATGATGGCACGTGAATGCCCGTCGCTGGCTGCTCGCTCGGAAGGTACTCGATTTCACTCGAGGCAATTGCAGGGATAGCCAGCTCAAACTCAAACTGGTTCCCCGTCGCCGAATCCTTAGTCGTGCACACGATCTCAGTGCAGTCATCGCCTTCCTGTTCGTCTTCATCGGTCGATTGGATTAATCGAATATCCGTACTGGTTACGAGACGGTAAATCTCCAGTAGCTGCACTCAACCGCAAGCACAACAAGTCACCACAACTGCACCTACACAGAAATACAGCGGAAGGGCCTTCCGTACCTTGTTAGCCTGGCCAAGCTGAAGGATGGCTTCGCTGTTCTGCATAGCTGTTAACAAACAAAGTCAATATTGTCAGGGAACAACAAATCAAGCATACAGCAAGCAAAGTCCCTCAAAAAAGCACCTGTAGCAGCCGACGCGGCAGCGGCGTTCACAGTCACCACATCATCGGGGCCCGTGCTCCTCTTGAAGGACGCGAACTGCGACTCGAGCTCCTTGATGTGTTCCCGCAGCGCCTTCTTCTCGGCGTCTGCGTTGTCCCTGCTCTTCTGCGTGGCCTCGAACTCGCGCATCTTGTCCGCCACGATCCTGTCCACGTCCTTCTTGCGCCTCTTGCGCTCCTCCTCCGCCTGCTTGGATAGCGTCGTCACGTCCCTCTTGAGCTTCTCAATGAGCTTCTCGTGCGTCTTCTTCTCGGCCAGCGCCAGCTCGCGCACCTCGTTCAGCAGCTGCTCGCTGTCCAGTTCGTACTGCCGCTTGCGGCTCCGGTGCTTCTCCTCCAGCGCCGCGCGGTCCTGTCCCTGTCCCTCGTCCTCGTCCCGAGGCACGGCCGCGACCTCCTTCTTTCTCCTGATTGGCTCCTTCTTCTCCTTCTTCTCCTTCGGGGCCCTGCCTCGCTTCTTCTTGGGCGGCGGCAGCTCCTCCTCGTCGCTCTCGTCCTCGTCGGCACCACCGTCCTCGAACTCCATGTCGCTGTCGTTGTCCTCGTAGTCCCACGAGCTCTTGCGGCGCCGGCGCTTCTTGGGGCCGCCACTCTTCTTGGGGCCGTCGCTCTTCTTGGGGCGGCCGCGCTTCTTGTCCCCGGCGGCTGGCGGCATCGGCAATTGCTTGGTTCCGTCCTGAAAAAATGGGCTTCCCGCCTGGAAATTATATTGTGAGTTCTACTCTAATTTTCCGATCGGGGCGGATTGAATCGACCCAGGCAAACCGCCGGCCAATCGACGAACCCATGATAATTCATAGGTACATATGCATTTGAGTAGGGGTTCCTTTGTATCCTTGTCATTGCCTCACAGTCTCGCTTTCGACGGCAAGGAGATCAGGGACGGCACGGCCCCACGCCTCGCGCACTCAGGCTGTCGACATGCGCACGCCTCATCGCGCTTCACCATACCAAGCACGCACTCCAGCAGTGAGACGATCGCCACGGCTGGCGTCTTCCCTGTCTCCGACCTCCCAAGCGCCAATAAGTACCGGAAGATCACCAGGTGTGCAGTCGACGGTGTCTGGCCCGCTGCAAACCACCCTTTTCAAGCTTCACCTGCACACCCGTCTCCAGCGACACCAGCTCTGGCACCGCTGACAAGAAGGCGATCTTCACGGCTGGAGCAGCGTCGTCAAGTCAAGGATCAACCCAATCGACAGCACTGAGGACCACCGGGCGACCCCAAGTCTCGTTGAGCCCTGAGCGTACGCCACTGCAACGGCGATCGCCTCGGCTCTCTGTGCCGGGCGCGGATCCTGTGGGAGAGCCGCTGGCACCGTCACAAGGCAATTCGAACTTGTTCAAGCTCGAAGTTCGGCCGATCATCAAGTCCACAATCGGCCAGCGTGACACGTCTGGCGAAACCCTCGCCGATGTTGCTCTGAATGGAGCATCCTTCACGGATATCCTTCTCAAGCTATGGACGAGTTTTAGTCCGCGCATGAAGGGCCGAGCCAGCAAGACCGAGGACGTGTGGTCTGTGGCAGTACCAGTGATCGCTCCTCGATGATAGGATAAAAATGAATTAATGAGCTGGTTTTGACCAATGCTATTTCTCTGGCGGTTTGCTGGCGGTTTCCTTCGCTCCCGCCAAACTGACCCGATTCGGCAAATTTGGGCGGAATCCACAATATGTAGCAAGAATTTGTGTGACTATCCTGTGATCGCACTTAAGTGAGGTGGTGTGTGACTTTTGGACGCTGACGCTAAAGACCTTGCTGGCCAGGTGAAAGTCATCGGACGGAAGACTATGTCGATGCACGTCCGTGGAATATGTCGCTACGTGGCGTGGCTTTGCCAGAAGAAGAGAAATATCCTGTGCGTTTCCTCCCTTGGTGCTTTGCACGAATGTCGTAGTTCAAGCCAAGCCACGAAGGCTAACAACAACAGGTCATATGCAGCCATAAAATGAATACACGAGTGTATGATACAAACTCGTCTTAAGCTTATCTCACCTCGTAGCCGCAGCTATGAGGTTGTAAATGATGCCCTAGCAATACGGGTTGCCAACGTTGAGCGCTTTGACTAGAACCTACTCGGCCCTGATGCAGCCAAGCATCCGGGAGGGATGTTGGCCTTGAGGATCTCGCCACGGGGGTTATAAACGTACAGCCCCGCCTGTGGGCCCGGGTTCGGCACCGCTGAGCGCCCATGCTGTCCGCATGGCCTGTACCAGCTCGGTAAGCGTACCGTGGTCGTTGTGCCACCCACACCAGGCAAATGAGTCCTCAAGCGACGTCGCCTCGTTCTTCGCCGCGATCTGCTCCCCGACAGCGCAAAGTAGTGCAGAACCTTGACAAGCACACCAGTCAACATGAGCTCATGTCCACCCATACCAGAATTTCTATAGCACACTCACACACCGCCGATGTACCTGTTTTTTCAGTGAGGATGCATTACGGTCATTTAGGTTTCTAACGACTAAGAGAATGAACCGCCGATGTACCTGACCTTGGAGCATTTGTCCGTACTGCTGATCCTGTGCACCTTACCCTTCTCGAGCCCCGGGCACTTGATCTCCACCAGCTTGTCACACGGGTGAGCCACCAACACCCCCGTGTCCACGATCAGTCGTCCTAGCTTCCTGATGGCCGAATCCAACTCCGCCAGCACTACAGTAACCGGGCTCCGTTAGTCCTCCCTCTATCTAGCTCGCACACATACTGCAGTGGTGCTCACCTTTAGGACATATATTGGGGTGGTAGAAGGACATGAGCTTGTGGATCAGCTGCTGGCCAGGTCGTTGACCTCGGGGTTGTTGTAGTACAACCCTCCGACTTACCCTGCCTTGCAGCGTTTGATGGTGTGGGGCTTGCTCGGCGTCTACCAGAACCAGTATGGGGGCATTGAGTTTCGTGTATCACGGTAGGTTTTATGTGCGTCTGGCGCCAACAAATTCGTCGGCGGTCTCGTTGGCACCCAAAATAACAGTAGATTGTATGGAAAGGTCGCCGGGGGTTAAACGAAATCGTGTGCGCACACACGCACAGGAAACGCAAAAGTGTTCATACAAATAGAAGGTCGGACGCCAACGAATTCAAGAGAATTGGGTCTTTCGTGAATAGTAATTTCATGAATAGTACTTAGCAACAATTTTGTGTACTGTAGTATTTTATTTTGTGAATTGATATTACATATCGAGCACAAATTTTGTGCTCGTTGAAGTGTTAGTTTTTTGCATTGCCATGAGCTCTCGTACCGGTTTGAAAGCCGTCCACCAGGCATACTCTTGTAGCAAAAATCTTGGTCACTCACGGATGCACCGCTTTGTCGCTTTCCCCTTGATTCACCCAAATCTGGACGAGCAAGCATTGCCGTGCTGGATAACCCCTTCAAGCCGATATCAAACGGCTAAACCAAACCAAAGCACCGGAAGTTGCTGCGAGTCACAGGGTGATGTAACATCACCCTGGTAACTTACGATATAATATCAAGCCCTTCAGTCTGAAGGGCCTTGATATTATTCCGGAAGTTCGTGCTCAAGGCTGAAGTTCAGCCGCTCGCATTTGGAACGTGTCGATGCATAGCAACTGCGACGAGGCAAACTCTGCCCGACGTATGCACTGCTACACGATCCAAATGCCGAGTCTGTGAACATCAAGCTTGGCGAATCCCGGCATGACACGCGCGGGCAGCGTTGTTCCATTGGGTAGCCCCGTGTACTTTCGCTAGTGGTCAATGTTGACGAGGCTCAGGTCGTCGTTGCGTGCTTCGCGTAGGTAAGTTTTGGCACTTCCCTGCCTTCACTCCACCTCCACTCATTCTTCATTTGCCGACAGAAGTGCCAGCTCGCAGTCGCCAACTACCTCCCGTCGACCCGCAATGGCCGAGACGCAGCGTTCTGGCTTCGCGGCACTGTGGCGCACCAAGCCCCTCGCGGTGATCCACGCCGAAGAGAGGTCGCAAGATATTCCGCGTACGCTCAACCTCTTCGATCTTTGCTGCATCGGTGTGGGAGGAACCATCGGCAGCGGCATCTTCTCCACCGCCGGCTCGATCATCGCGCAGACTGCCGGTCCTGCTGCTGCGTTGAGCTGGGTCATTGGCGGCATCATTTGCAGTCTCAATGCGCTGGCGTACATGGAGTTGTGTACGCGCGTGCCGTCCTCTGGCAGCACGTACGCGTACGCTTACCACACAATCGGCGAGCTTCCTGCCGTCGTCGCTGCGTGGTTGTTGACGCTCGAGTACGCCGTGTCCGGTGCGGGTGTGGCGCGCAGCTGGGGTGATAAGGTCGAGGAGTGGTTGCTGCTCGAGTACCCCGACAAGAGCTTCCACTGGCTCAACTTGCAGTCCGCTAACCTGAGCGGGGGTCTCATCCAATTCCTGAGCATGGTGGTGCTACTGATGGGCGTCCGGTTCGGCAAGGCGTTCGTCAATACCGTCACCATAATCAAGATGAGCGTCGTGGGTTTCATCATCGTCGCCGGATTTGTCGCCATGAACCCCGACAACTTGTCGCCGTTCGTTCCCACACGCACCGAGCTGAACGGCGCAATGGCTTTCGGAACGCAGGGCATCATCACCGGAGCTTCACAAGCATTCTTTGGCTACGTTTGCTTCGATGAAGTGTGCTGTCTCGCCGGCGAGACGAAGAACCCCAAGAAGATCATGCCGATTGCCGTCATGATCGTCGTGGTCTCCACAATGGTGCTAAGCGCGCTCTGCTCGCTCGTGCTGGCTGGCATGGTGCCGTACCCCGATGCTGGCAGCTTTGGCGACGGGTTTGAGGGCCACGGATGGAAGTGGGCCGGCACCATCGTGCGTGCTGGTGAAGTGGTGACGATGCCCATCGTGGCGCTCATCGGCTTCCTGGCGCAACCGCGTCTCCACTACGCTCTTGCCTGCGACGGACTCCTGCCTCGAGTCTTCGCTGAGGTGGACGGCAATGGCAACCTGTTCAAGAACACGCTCATCACGGGTCTGTTCTTCACAGCGATCGCCATCGTCGTGCCCTTCGACATGCTGTGGGATATCGTGAACTTCGGCGTCATGATGTCGTTCAGCATCACCAACATTTCGCTGACCCTGGCGCGCATGAAGCCGCAGTCGCCCAAGTTGGCCCCCAGTCTGGTCGCTGCGTTGTTTGTGACGGCCGGGTGCACGGTCTTCCTGTACCAGGAAGGCTACGAGAACAACTCGTCCACGGCATGTCTGATTCTGGCCATCATCTTCCTCGTTGTCACCGTGGGGATCTCGGTGCTGCTGTTTGTCAAGTGCCCGCAGACTGCCAACTCGCCTGGCCTGTTCTCTGCCCCGCTGGTGCCGTTCATCCCGACGGTCTGCATCCTCGCTAACTGGTACATGATCGCGCAGATCGACCACTTGGCGCAGGGGCTCAGTGTTGCCTGGATGGTCGTCGGCGCGCTCTCGTACTTCGTGTACGGATACTTCCACGCCGAGTCGCGCAGCGACTGGAGCCGCTTGCTGGGCCAGAATCTGCCAATCCACGGCGACAGCCTCTCGGCTCCAATGCTATCGGCGAAATACACAGTGCAGGACCTCAAGTCCCCCGCTGCTTAGATCGACAGTATGGCATGGCTGTGACATCGCATGACTACACGTCGGACATGAGCGAGAACCCAGATAAAACTACATAGAGGTTTCAGCCTCTATGTAGTTTTTTCAGACTAAAATGAAAACACCATGGCTGACAAAACTGAGATGTGAAGATAAGCTTAGGCCCTGGTCCAGGTAGCAGAACGCATGCTTCAACTTCTAGGTGGTGTGGCCCACATGTACCACCTTAATGGTACATGATGTCGGTACAGCGTACCATCGTTGTGGTACAGTCCCGCGTGGCCAGTGGCCAGCCAAAGACTTTGCTCGTTGCAGTCGCTATTGCCAATCACTACGAGCTCTAGGACTATGGCCGAGGTGACGATCAAGAAGGGCCTGCGCAACCCGCTGGACGAGGCCCAGGTGCGCCGCGCCGTGCTGGCCCTGCAGACCTTCGTGGCCAAGAAGAGCGAGGAACGGAGCAAGGCGCCGCTGGTGGAGGACGCCGAGTTCGTCTCGTGCATCCTCACGCGCAAGCTGGTGCCCGGCAAGACGTCGCTCAAGCCCATCCCAGTGTAAGTCTCCCATGCTACAGACGCGGCCCGCGATGGCCACACTTTCCACGACCTTTTGCAGCCTGTTCTGACCTCTGGCCGCCCTGTTTTGCGTCTGTGTAGCAACCTGCCGCACCCGCTGCACGACGAGAACGCCGAGATCTGCCTGTTCGTCAAGGACGAGGACAAGAAGCGCATCAAGGAGGCGCTGGCCAAGGACCCCGTGGCCGGTATCACCAAGGTCATGACAGTCAAGAAGCTGCGCAAGAACTTCTCGCGCTTCGAGGACAAGCGCGCGCTGGCCGCGGCCTACGACATGTTCCTGGCCGACGACCGCGTGCTGCCCTACCTCAAGGGCCACCTGGGCACCAAGTTCTTCGCCAAGAAGAAGCAGCCCATGGCCGTGCGCGTGTCCCGCAAGAGCGTGGCCGCCAGCTTGCGGCTGGCCTCGCGCCGCACGGCCTTCCACGTGAGCGCCGGCGTGTGCAACAACGTCAAGGTGGCCCGCCTGGACATGACGCCCGAGCAGATTGTGGACAACATCATGGTGGCCATGAACAGCTGCGCCAACCTCGTGCCCAAGGGCTGGAACGGCGTGCAGTCCATCGGCATCAAGACGAGCGACTCGGTCGCGCTGCCCGTGTACAACGCACTGGCCACGCTGGCCAAGCTGCCGCCCGTCGGCAAGACGGCCAACCTGAAGAAGCGGAAGCTCGAGGAGTTCGTGGCCGAGGCTGGCGAGGTGGAGGCCCCCAAGGCCAAGAAGACGCAGGTCAAGAAGGCTGCGGCGAAGAAGGAGGAGGCTCCCACGGCGAAGAAGGAGGAGGCTCCCACGGCGAAGAAGGAGGAGGCTCCCAAGGCCGAGAAGGAGGAGGCTCCCAAGGCCAAGAAGGCCACGGCGGCCGGCAAGAAGAAGGTGGAGGCTCCCGTGGTGGAGAAGAAGGAGACCCCCAAGGCCAAGAAGCCCGTGAAGGCCAAGGCCGCAGCAGAGAAGAAGGAGGCCCCCAAGGCCAAGCAGGCCGTGAAGGCCGAGGCCGCAGCAGAGAAGAAGCCAGAGACGACGACCCCGCCGGCCAAGAAGAAGGCTCGGGGTAAGAAGAAGGTGGCGAAGAAGTAAGCTCCTGTCCTCGCAACCCGCTCATGGTCGGAGTAGATAGATGATTTACATACAGATACACGTACTGCTCTCACTTGAATGCGCTGTTGTGTCTGCCTGTGTGTGTGTCTGTGCTTGTGTAGCTGTGGCCGGGTGCAAGTGAAGTCGAGCCGGACGGAAGCTGAGCTTGGACTCGTGTCTCGTGCCGTACTACTATCAGTTAATACCGGCCACTTCAACTTGCTGGACACGTAGTTGAAGTGCGCCACACTTGATCGCAACCGCCGGCGGCTCCTGCGTGCGACCGCTCGCACTTCGCAACGTGCCGGCCAACAAGGAAGCAAGCAAGAGCATTCATCTCCGTCGGCCACCATGGCCATGTTCAGTGCCCGCGGGCTGAACAACTTCATCAGCGAGCTGCGCGCGTGCTCATCGCGCGAGGAGGAGCAGAAGCGCGTGGACAAGGAGCTGGGCAAGATCCGCCAGAAGTTCACGCAGACGGCGAGCAACTCGGGCCTGGGCGGCGGCGGCCCGGCGCTGCAGTCGTACGACCGCAAGAAGTACGCGTGGAAGCTCATCTACATCTACATGCTGGGCTACGACGTGGACTTCGGCCACGTGCAGGTCATCAGCCTCGTGTCGGGCGCCAAGTACTCGGAGAAGTGTCTGGGCTACCTGGGCTGCTCCATCCTGCTCAAGGCCTCGGACGAGCTCATGACGCTCGTCATCAACTCCATCCGCAACGACCTCAAGTCACGGGAGGCCAGCTCCCAGTGCCTGGCACTGTGTGTCGTGGCCAACCTGGGCGGCGCCGATCTAAGTGAGACCATGGGCCCGGACGTGGCCGCTCTGCTCACGAGCTCGGCCAGCATCGCCCACGTCCGCAAGAAAGCGGCGCTGTGCGCGCGCCGCCTCATGCCGGACAACCCGGACCTGCTGCCGGTTGAAGACATGGAGAGCAGACTGAACGACCTCATGAGTGAGAGCCACTTGGGCGTCGTCACCTCCGCGGCCAGTTTGCTGCAGACGGCTCTTTCGCTGCACCCGACGGCCTTCCGCTCCCTCGTGGAGCCCTGCATCCAGAGACTCAACGCTCTGGTGACGCACAAGAACTGCCCGCGAGACTACATGTACTACAACACCCCGTGTCCGTGGCTGCAAGTCAAGCTGCTCCGCATCCTGCAGCAGTTCCATGCCAACGGGGCACTAGACGCCGACTCGACCGATGGCAGACTCAACACCATGTTGAATGAGACGCTGAACCGTGTCTTGGCACGCACTCCTCCCGGCAAGAGTGCCAAGAACAACGCAGCGTACGCCGTGCTGATCGAGGCCGTGAACCTCGTCATTGCGAGAGGCAAGCCTGGCGGAGACACGGACAGCCCCGCGTACAAGTTGCGCGAGCAGGCTGTGGCCTTGCTGGCTCGCTTCATCTCCGTCACGGAGCCCAACATCCGCTACGTCGGACTCGACTCCATGTACCGAATGGTTCGGCTGGATGGAGATGGCACCAGCGTGAAGCAGCACCAGGAGACTGTACTCTTCTCGCTCAAGGACGCCGATCCGTCCGTGCGCCGCCGTGCTCTAGACTTGCTGTTCGCCATGTGCGACTCGAGTAATGCTCAAGAGATCGTGGGCGAACTCGTCAACTACTTGGCCATCGCGGAGCGCAACGTGAGTACTGTCCCGGCCACTGGACCCGTCAGTGGCATCCGCGAAGAAATCGTGCTCAAGGCTGCCATTTTGGCCGAGAAGTACGCGCGTGACTTGCGTTGGTACGTGGACACGGTGCTGCAGCTATTGACTATTGCTGGTAGTGAGGTTCCCGACGCAGTATGGCACCGCGTCGTTCAGATCGTAACGAACCGCGAGGAGCTGCAGCGGTATGCCGCTGAACAAATGTTCAAGGCCATGGAGCCGCGCTACGTGGATGAAACGACGACAAAGTTTGGTGCTTATGTGCTGGGCGAATTCGGGTATTTGCTGTGTGATGACGCCTCGATGAGCGGCACGCGCCAGTTCGAGGTGCTCCACCAGCATTACGTTGACTCCAGCGTGCCTACAAAGGGAGTTCTGCTGACGGCTTTCGTCAAGATGGACAACCTATACGAAGAACTGCGCACAACAGTTCACAGCGTACTCGCGAAGGCTGCCAGCAATATGAATCTGGAGATCCAGCAGCGTGCCTGTGAGTACTTGGCTCTGCGTCAGCTTTGCCAGAGCTCTCCGAACGGCGAGGAGGTGCTTCGTGCGGTCTTGGAGCCTATGCCGGTGTTCCCAGAGAACCGTGAGTCCGGGCTCATTGTTCGTCTTCGCAATCAGCAGAAGGCTGCTGCTGGCGAAGGCTCCGTACTGCCCGAGGAGGGAGCAACTTCTCCCCGTGCGCAGGCGCGAGTGAGTGAGCAGCAGCCTGCGGCGTCGCAAGCTGTCGACTTGCTGTCTTTGGATGAGCCGGTGGCCCCCAAAACTTCATCAGCGTTCGGAATGGGAGCAGGCCCCGAAGCTATCCGTGGCCCGAACCCAGCGTCGGCAGACCTAGGCGACATCTTCGGCGGTGGTGGCTCAAGCAGTGGCAAACCCATAGGGTTGGACGCGTCACTGACGCCGCAGATCGCCGTTTGGGCTCGAAACCTCATGCTGAATCCTCAGGGTGTACTGGTCGAGAACGACGTGCTGCAGGTTGGTGCCAAGCACGAGTATCGCGGCTCTCAAGGCCGAATCAACCTCTTCTTCGGCAACAAGACCACCGACACGCTCAACAACTTCTCGGTGCAGCTTGAGACGGGCAACTTCTTCCGTGTCCAGGCCGAGGACATGCCGCCGCAGCTCACAGGGAAGCAGCAGGCCAAGCAGCAGATCATGATTGAAGCCATGGCCCCATTCTCAGAGCCTCCAACGATGACGGTTAGTTTCTCGCGCAACGGAGCGAACTACGCCTACCGAGTGGCGCTACCGTGTCAAGCTACGAGCTTCATGGACCCAGTCGCAGTGAACGAAGAGGCCTTCCTCCAGCGGTGGAATGCTCTGGAGGGGCAGGATCGCGAGCAGCAGGAGGTGGTGCCGGCGGCCAGCAAGTTGGACCTCGCCCAGGCACGCGAGTGGCTCAGCACGAACCTGAAGTTCGCCATGGTCGACGGCTTGGACTCCCAGGCGAGTGGGAGTCTGTCGGGAGCCGCGACGTACCGCACTGGGGCAGTGGGTCCCAATGGCGACAAGCTGTCGGTCGGATGCCTTGTGCGCCTGGAAGCTAGCGATAGCAACGCCTACCGCATCCGGGTTCGTGCGGTGCATCGCGACGTGAGCGTAGCGACCAAGAACTGCCTCAAAATGCTGCTTCAAGGGTAGAGTAGTAAGGTAGTAAGTAACCTGCAGTCACCCTTACGCGCAACGATCTATGAACCCCATCCGTGTAGTTCGCATAGGAAGGTTACCAACAGGACGTAGCTTTCGAGCGTTCTTGGCGTGCTTCTCCATTTGTCGTCAATCTGCCGGTAGTAATGCGGACAAAGCTTCACTCGGACTAGTGTGCAACGTCGACGCCGGGGCCACAGCTCAACTTGAGTTGCCACTCGTCCACGGTGGTCAGCAAAAGTCAAGCCGAACAGATCGACTGACAAGGCAACTTGGGGGAAAAACTATGGAGATCGAGGCTACGGAGATCGAGGTGTTATAGCACGTGTTAGAAATGGGTACAGTACCTATTTTGAGGGTTAGACGATGTATCGTGAGCTCCTCGTTTGCACCGCCAATTTCGCTTCGCTCATGGCGGGCAAGGCGTCGGAAAATAGATATTAACTCCTTGGTAGGGCAACTACTCCGGCCCACGCGCCGACCATTGCAGACCTTCGCTTCGCTTCGGTTGCAAACGGTCTCTCTGAGGCCTCATTCGTGTTAATAACACCTCGATACCCAATTGGGCAAGTTGCCTATCTTTATTCACCTATATGCACCTTCTCTGCATGTGAGTCACCTCGATCTCCGTAGCCTCGATCTCCATAGTTTTTCCCCAACTTGGCCGACGTCTACATGGTTCGAACTAAATACAGTACATTTTTTAAAATGTATTTAGTTCGAACCATGTAGACGTCAGCTCTGACTTTCTGACTCAAGCAGACCGTTTTTTGGGGAGTACCCCGGACCAAAATATTGAGTATTGGCTTACGCCGTTAGCAAGTGGTGCATATGCATTGGTATCCGCACTAAAATCATAATGGACGAGGTCGCGTCTAAATACCATTACCAGGCGAAAAAATATTCCGATAACTCTTGATCGATATCCACCTTGGCCTTGATAGTTTGATCATTTTGGCTTCGACCTTTAATCTGCTTGTATGCAACATGAACAAATGCAGGTTTCACAAGTGTAATATTTATAGCTTGAACTGACATCACTCTCGGGGGAAAATGCCAATACGCACGTACATGCCCAAGATGCCCCGACGAAAACATCTCCTGGGGAATCATTGCACTCAGCAGCAACTATTAATAGACCCTCCCGTTATCGTCACATTGCAGTCCCAAGTACCACGGTAGGGTTAATTTTGACCAATCAAAAAAGGTTTCAACCCTTCTAATAGAAGGGTATAGACGTTTGTCGTTTGATTGATTGATGCATAGGTTTGCCGCAACGCAAAATGCTGGAGACACTGCAGCAATCATTGCCGCACACGCCAGTCTTGGATCGCGGATAACTTTTCTTCCACAACGAAGTAAAACGTACGATCACCACCATTGTTAACGTCTCGATTAGAGCTTTAATATATGTCCAACTTTTTTCATGTTCAGCCTATTTTAATTAATATCATTGTCGGCCTTGCCCCGAAAAACGGTCATTTCCGGTTCGCTTGAGTCAGAAAGTCAGAGACAATTTAAAAATTGTCGGGAGGTATCGCTGCTTGCTTCCAACATGACATTTAAAAATTGTCGGGAGGTATCGCTGCTTGCTTCCAACATGGCATTGGCGGGGATGGATCCCTGTGTGGATCACGCTCAGGTTTCGGATGGGGTCCCGCCCGTCCGCGAGTCAGTTCCAATGGAGCTTCTCCTTGTCAAGGAGTCCTTGACCTACTTTGGACCATATCGGTCCGACATTGCTCGAAGTTCGAGCCACGACTTGAATTCTTCGTGTCTACGAGATCTCCCAGCCGAAACCCAAGCACGCCTCGTCAACAAGTTCGAGCGAAATCGATGCCCTGCGACCGTCGAGTCTGGATAGACGCGTGCTGGGGCCCGCGTCAAGGCTCGACATCCGCGAAACTCATCCAGATCGGAACCAGGCCGCACGGAGTAGAGACCGCGTCGCGAACTCGCTCAAACTACAACATGTCGAGGCCCAGCTGGTCCGCTGAACAAGGCTTTTGTATGGGCCTCTTGTATCCGTGCATAAGAGAGGAGAGAGACATCATGATACCAGCCACCAGCCGGCTTTCCCGCTGTCATCCCAGCCCATGAAAAGAGACGCCAGTCTCCGTTGCTCCGCCCGAGGCACCACGCGAGACTTGCAGCTGCTGCACCGCCCCAACACGAACTTGATACGCACGGTGCAAGCTGTTTGTCATCTGCGAGCTGCTGGCGGACTGGACATTGTGGTCAACAGAGCACGCCCCCCTCCCCCTAGCACTGCACAGTTTGATCGGCGTGAAGACGCCGCCGACACGTCAACTGAACTAACTGTATAGGCAGCTAGTACATTCCCCGAGAGCTACCACAGAGCCCTCGACTATAGCAACAGACCCTCATGAAGCGGTCGCTCACGCTCACGCTCGCGCTTCTGCTGCTGGCGACGCACGCGGCGGCAGTGGCAGCGCAGACAGGAGAAGCGATGCCGGCAGACGCAGCAGGTTCAAAGGTGGGAGTGACGGATGCTGCTTCGAGACCGGCGACGGTCATGCCCGCCGGAGGAAGCGGTGCCGGCTCGTCGCCGGCAAATGCGCCGGCTAATGTGCCAGCGACAGAATCGCCGGCGACTACAAACCCGTCAACGACAAGTCCGGCAGCGACAGACCCCCCAGCAAGCCCATCGACGACGGCGCCAGCTAACACCGGCGCCGCCTCGGAAACACCAGTCCCGACGACACAAGCGCCGACAGCGGCCCCAGTGACGGAAGCACCGGCAGCGGCCCCAGCGACGGAAGCGCCGACGGCAGCGCCTGCCGCGACGACTGCAGCGCCTGCCGCGACAACTGCAGCTCCAGCAAGCACGACGGCGACACCGGGGACAGACGCGCCTTCATCAGATCGAGAAACAGTGACATCGGCACCAGCTCCAGCAACAGAGGCGCCTACACCGGCGTCTACACCGGCACCGACGCCTGCTCCGACACCGGCACCGACACCGGCACCGACACCAGCACCGACACCGGCACCGACGCCTGCCCCAACACCTGCTCCGACACCTGCTCCGACACCAGCTCCGACACCTGCTCCGACACCGGCACCGACACCGGCACCGACACCGACACCGGCACCGACACCAGCTCCGACACCAGCTCCGACACCGGCACCGACACCGGCTCCGACACCGGCACCTGGAACCCCTCGGCCGGCATCGTCTTCTACCAGCACATCAGGTTCATCGACAGGATCTTCGGACTCGACGTCGACCAGCAAGTCTTCAAGTTCGACCAAGTCTTCAAGTGACGGCAGTGCAGGCAAGTCGACCGGTGGCAGTGCGTGGAAATCGGGAGAACTTCCGCTCTCCCCGATCAAGTCTGACAACAGCAACACCAATGCCAACGCTGAGTCGAACAAGCAGGGTGACGATTCTGGCCCGACCAACGCCTCCACGTCCTCCGGAAAGTCCGAGTCTTTCGGCGGCTGGAAACTCGGATTGGTCGTTGTCGGTGTCGTGGGCGCGGTGATAGCAGCCATCTTCTTCGTCCACATGCGTCACGTGCGCACGGCCGCGGCCAACAAACGGGACCGTGGCAGCTCAGATCAACGCGCGCTGGACTCGCTCTTCCACCAGAACCGCGTGACGGTGCCGCGTGAGACCGGAGTGTCGTCAGGCAATTTCGTCTCGGATCCGCTCACGCCGCGGGACGAGATCGCTCTGACCATGCCGTCCAACAACCACAAGGCAGACGTCGTCACCGGATCAGCAGCTATGGCGTTCAACAACATGACTCGGCCTGGCAGCGGTGCAAGCATCGAGTCGCCGACAGAAAGCTACCACGACTCGTTCACAGGCATGCACAACGCGCCGTCAATGGGGTCAGTTGCGTCCTCAAGCGTGTACCGGACCAACTCGGAGTTCTCCGAGAGCAGCTCTCTCGGAAGCATTGCGCCGTCGGCCACATCCAGCCAACGATCCGCGCATCTACCAGGGTTCCCGACGCGCCTCGAGACGGTCGCAGCCTCGCAGATTCGGTCCTCGAACCGAAGTACGTCGATCGGAGACGTGCGAGACACCCACCGCTCGGACCGGTCCAGCAGCGACTTCTCCGTCTTCAACGCGTCCGTGGATGAGGAGTCCTACCGCATGAGCACGCAGCTGATCGACGTGTCGGCGCTGCCGGTCGTCACTTCGGAGCCGCGCGACAGCGGCGACAGCTACCGCGACAGCCGCATGAGCGACGCGCTTAGCGAGTTCAGCGTGGACGACAGCTACACGTCGGAGCGCAGCACGGACAACAACAGCTACATGTCGGACCGCCGGACCGACAACAGCAGCTACATCTCGGACCGCCGGACGGACAACAGCTTTGCCACGAACCTCAGCGTGGACGACGGCTACGGCACCGAGGGCAGCTTCGTCATGCGCCCCACGCAGGACACGGACACGGACGACGACTTCTTCCGCCGCGACTCGGACTCGGTCGTGCTCCGCTCGTCCAAGGACTCGGAGCTCAGCGAGGGCGAGATCTAAAGTGTATGTGCCCCCTAGTCAACTAGTCGTTGTGCCTAACTTAAAGAGAGACCACCCACCCTACTGTTCTACACCAGCCTTCATCTCTCTCTCGCTGTACCTGGTCAACACACACTCACACACACTGGAAGAAGAGGACGTCAGCAGTATAAAGAGTCTCTCTCAGCATTTATCCTCCTCTCTCTGCTGCTCCTGCTCTGATCTGTCTAGGCTTCGGCCTCCGCCACGTGCTCAGCGGCCGCCGCCGCGTCGATGGCGGCCAGCGCCTCGCGCACGCGGTCGCGCGTCTTGAGCCCCTTGACGCCCAGGTCGCGCTCGTCCTTGATGCTCAGCAGGTAGTTGTCCAGGCCGCCGCACTTGTCCACGCAGCGCAGCGTGTGCGTGGTCACGTTGAGTCCCACCTTCTCGTCCAGCGCCTCCGAGTACAGCGACTTCCACTGGTGGTTCACCTTCCAGGCGCGGCGCGTGCGGCGCTTGGAGAACGACACGTTGTTGCCGAACGACTTGTCGCGCCCCGCGAAGAGACCGCGCTGAGCACGGCCGGACACGTGCTGGCGCTTGGCCGCGCGCGTGAAGGCCTCGAGGAAGTGCATCGAGGTGGACGCCATAGTGTCGTCGGTGTTGGGATCGGCCGAATTGTGTGGTGGGTGCAGATTGGGAGGACTTGAGTGACGAAAGGACTATAATTGCAAGAACTATATTTTGGTCTCTTGGCGAAAAACTGGGTCGAATTTTCAGCTCGAGACCGATTTTTGAGAACTTATTCTAACACTCATAACAGCAGGATACTTTCTTGCTGAGAACATTTTTTTCCCTCTAGCTCATGTTGTTAAACTTCTTTCCTGCCAGTTCAGCACATGTACATGTATTTCCTTGTTCCTTCAGCTACTCTTCGATTAACTTCCGACTGAAATTCGCCTGGAGGCTGAAGGAACTTGTACGCGCCACGTTGTAATCTTTGCCAGGCTCGCGAAAACGAACAACAAAATAAATCTTGAAGTCAGACGGATCGATATCGGGAACCCCCGTGAGACGATGAAAAATTTGGCTGAAAATTGCTGTCGTGCACAGAAGCGGTTTAGCTACAGCGTGCATCACGACGACCCAAAACCGTCCGTCACATCATCGCGTTGCGGTTTGATAAGCATCGAAACCAACTTTTCAATGTTGTGTGTCAACGAACACGCTACCGTTATCGCAGATACGACTCGTATCATACGAGTGCCGACTTCAAATGCAGGCCAATAATCAACACAAAATTATCCTTAACAGCTCTGTTCCTGTGGGCGTTTGCGGCGTGGGGTGCACACGTACACACTACTTCACTACTCACTACCTTCATCGCCCTCGCTCTCATCGTTTCGCCCCAAAGCTGATAAATAACACTCAATGGCTTCGTCGTGTCGCCCACGCTCGTGCAGGATGCGGCCCAGCAGCGCGACGCCAGCGCCAGATGGCTGCTGCTTCAGACTTGTCATGCACGCCTCCTCGGCGGCAGCAGGCTGGCCAACCTTCAAACGGCACTCCGCCAGCATGTACCACAGCGTGGCGTTCGAGCGCTCGATACCGATGGCGCGCGAAAGCTCCAAAATTGCAGCCATGTACTCCTTCTGCTTCATGTACAGTCGCCCGGAGCGAATAGCTCGCGCCACAGTAGCATGGGCCTTCTCGTATCGAGCCACGCGCGCCTTCGCCTTCTGCAGCTCCTTCTGCGCCTTCTCCGCTCGCTTGGAGGCTTCGCTGTACATATCCAGCAGGTCCGGCAACTCCTTTTGGTGCTGAAGGACAATTGCTTCCAGCTCCGCGATTTGGCGCATAATTTCTTGGTCTCCGTCAGTCAACTTGTAATTCGCAGTCGTGGGGGCCTTCTCCTTCGCCTCTAGACTCGCAGGGTCAATTCCAGCGATTGCTGCCTTCTTGGCCCGAAGTTTAGCGGCCTGGTCCTTCTTCTCTCGGTTCGACTCCCGGTTCGACGCAGCTATACGCTTGGCGAGCGCCTCGTCCTCGTCGTTGCTGAAACACTCGTCGTCGGCGTTAAAGAAATTGTCACTGCTCAATGAGAACTGCGTCGCCTTAAATTCGTCGTAGTCGTCGTCAGAGATAGACGACGTGCGCGATGACATGCCACCACTATTTTGAGACGATGGCTTTCTGCCGTCGGCCAGCGCACCGCTTCCAGCACGTCCTCGAAGTCGCTTGTTGCTGGCATCCGCAGTCTTGCCATATCGGAACGGAGGTAACATTTTATGCGACTCATCGCGGACCTTCTTGTCGTGCTGACGCTGACCAGGCTTCGCTGCATCACGCCTCCTCTCGCTCACATGCTTTTCCGGAGCTGCTTTGCGTCTCCTCGGTCCTCTAGTCGATTCTTCATCTTCACTGTCTTCCTCAATCATCGGCTTTAGGGTCGTTGTCTGCATCGCTGCTTTCGCTGGCTTCGGATTCAGGTACTTCTGCGTGATTGCCGACACTTCAAAACTTTTGACACTGCTCGATGAAGCGCTGAAGTCGAGATGCTCCTTTTTCTCCATCGATTCTTGGACTCGACCCTTCCCTGGCCGACGCGCCTCCTTTTTCTTAACCACGCGCGCATTTGCCGCCTTGGGTTCCGGTTCCGCGTGATCGGACCCAGCCAGGCTGAAAATGGAGAAGGTCGAGTCTTCAAACGCACTCGGTTTCTCCTTCTTTCTCGGTGGCGGGCGCTTCGGTGGAGCCGGCGGTACTTTCACTTCCGTTTTCACCTCCTCACTTGCATTGATAGCAGCATAGAGATTGCTCAGTGTCGACGAGGTGGTGCGGCATGTCGAGGGCGTTTCTTCACGCATTTTGTCGCTCACGCGCTTGACGACACTGGGCGCCGGACTACGCATATGCTCATTCCTTCTGTTCTTGACGGGCTCCGAACTCGGTATGCGGTGACGCTCCTTTTGCCCCGGTGATTCGCGAGAAGACCTCTCGCGTGGAGGCTTCTCGAAAAGGTCTCTCTCACGCAGAGCTCTGTCGCGCCGGTCGCGCTCACGTGGATCCCTGTCCCGACGTTCCCTTTCACTGGGATCTCTCTTGCGTAAGTCCCTGTCACGTCGTTCCTTGTCTCTAGGGTCCCTGTCACGGCGCTCCTCTCTGTGGTCCCTGTCACGGCGCTCCTTTTCACGGGGATCTCTCTCACGCCGTTCCTTCTCGCGAGGGTCTCTCTCACGTCTCTCTTTCTCACGAGGGTCTCTATGACGTCGTTCTCGTTCTCGTTCTCTCTCGCGCGAGTCGTGCTCGCGAGGGTCCCTGTTCCGCCGCTCTTTGTCACGCGGATCTCCCTCACGCCCACGCTCTTTAGGTCGCAGCTCTCCGTCACGCGACGGCTTCTCCTTTCCGTGCGGAGATTTAGCTCGAGGAGACCTCATGCGGCGTTCGTGCGCTGCGTGGATGGCGCGCGGGTCGACATCCTTTCGCATGAGGCGCCTCGGCTCGTCGTAGTCGGCGTCTCCATTCCACGTCCTGTTATCGCGTCGCGCGCCCTCCAGCGGCCTCCTGGCTCCTTCTCGGGGGCTGCGCATCCGATGGCCGTAGTCCTTCTCGAGCGTGTGTCGTCGCGGCACGTCGTCCGGCAGGTCTCGAGACGGCGGCGGCGGCAGGCCCCGCGCCACGTTGCGGCACTTGGGGTAGCACTTGTCACACACGCGCTGCGGCACCTTGGACAGCGACGTGGGCACGATGACGCGGTTCTTCGAGTGCTTGCCGCAGACCGAGACGCCGCAGTGGCGGCAGTGGTGCCGCGCGTTCATGAGCGTGAAGGGCACGGCGCAGAGGCCGCACTGGTCCTCCACCTGCCAGCGCTTGGGCTTGAACTGGGCCATGGCGCTGTTGCCGCGTGGCGCGGCGGCTGCGACTCGCGGAGGCGCCTGCGGTTGTGGCATCCGTCCGTCGGACGGTCCTGGGAGCTCGTGGCTGGGACGAGAATTGTCCGCTTGTCACCAGTGCTGCGCCTCTGCTCGCTCTTCTCTCTGCTCTGCTTCGTCCGTCCGTCGCCACACCCCGCCGACTACCGAACAATCGACCCGAGGACGTGTGCACACAAGCTGCAGACTGACAGCGACTGCAGTCGGTGAGACTTTCGGCGTACGGTTCGCGCACCCTCGTACACGCGCGGAAAGACAGGCGGTTGGAGAGAACGGGAGAAGATGCGCAGGGAGCAGCAGTGGCCCAAGCAACACCAGTGCTCTGCTTGTCCTTTAGCTGCAGTGTACCGAGTCTCGCGACGCGTTGGTTGTGCACTCACTGTGCTGTGCTCTGCTCTCGGAACGCCTGCAGACTGCGCGCTACAATTCCCAGCGCTGAGCTGAGGTGACCCGATCACTTGATGTCAACGCTGTCCACGGCTGTGAGCCCGTTACGTCGACGTGCCGGCCACCAGGTGGAGACTTTAGTCAGTCCGACCCCATACAAACGCGCCGTCATCTCCAGCCAAGCCTTTTCCGGTGAATAGCATCTGGCGTCCTGCACCTCTGCGCAAAAAGTGGGAAATAGTCCAGCTACGATTTGAGTCAGACCAAAACATAATAGTCCTCCGAGTGCAGCCATCTCACGTCAAGACCAAGGATGGACGCGTTCCTCCGTCGCCAGCTCTTCGCACAGGACGTGGCGGTTCTCCTCAGCCAGCCGCCGGACGAGGCCCTTCGCACGCTCGTGGAGACACACGGAGGCGTCGTCATCGACCTCCAGGACGCGACGCAGGACGCGCGCGTCAACGTGGCGCTGACTGACGACAAAGACCCGGACCAGGACGAGATGCGCCGACTCCAGACGCTGCTGAGCTCGCGCTTCCCGCGCGCCCAAGTGCTGCGCGCCCAGTGGGTGCGCGACAGCGTCAAGAAGAACCGGCGGCTCAGCCTCAGCAGCTTCCAAGTGCCAGCGCTGCAGCCTGCAGAAGCTGCGGCCGCGGAGCCTCCAGCCAAGAAGCTCAAGGTCGAGTCACTTACCAGCAGTGCGGGCTTCTTCTCTGCTGCTGGGGCTGATGTTGCTGCTGCAGAGCTGCCGGAGCCGCACTTGACTCCGTGGAGGACGGTGCACGGCTCGCTGTACGTGCTGGACGCGCGCGCCAAGGAGCAGCAGCAGCAGGAGAAGAACAAGCTGAAGGTCGCGGGATTCGACTTGGACGGGACGCTCATTGTCACCAAGAGCGGCAAGAAGTTCGCCAAGGACAAGGACGACTGGAAGTGGTTCCACCCGACGCTCGTGCGGGACAAACTGGCGCAGCTCGCGCGCGACGGATTCACGCTCGTGATCTTCTCCAACCAGAATGGCATCGCCAAAGGACACATCACGGCCGCTCAAGTGCAGGTTTGTGTTGTTCTGTCGTGGCCTTAAGACTGACGGCTTGCTAACGGTGTGTGAGGTGTTGGACCTGTGGCTGCTGTGCTGTGTGTAGAGCAAGCTCGAGACGATCGTCAAGCAGCTGAAGCTGCCGATGCTGGTGCTGCTCGGAACTGAAAACGACGCCATGCGCAAACCCCGTCTAGGTGCCTGGAAGGAAATGGTGAACGTGCTGAGCTCCGAGGGCGAGGGAGCCGTCGATAAAGAGGCGAGTTTCTACTGCGGAGATGCTGCGGGGCGACCGAAGATTGCGGGGCGTGCCAAAGACTTCGCTGCAACGGACTACAAGTTTGCGCTCAATGCTGGAATCCGCTTCTTCACACCGGAAGATTTGTTCCTAGGCACGAAGCAGCGACTGCACACGCGTCCTGACACATGGGAACTGGGCTTTGACCCGAAATCCATCGCCCTGAATGACTCTGCTGGTAAGACACCGCCAAACATGGACCTATCTGCTGTTGATTGGATTGTCGAACTGACACTCGTGCTTTACTGTGCTGTATTGGAAGAACCGGTGCTTAGCCCAGCTTCGGCACAGACTGCCAAGTCCGACCAAGAAATTGTTGTTCTCGTGGGCCCACCAGCTTCAGGAAAATCGTTCTTCGCGAAGACTTACTTGGGTTCCTACACCATAGTGAGCCAAGACGAGTTGCGCACAACTACAAATTGCAAGAAGAAGTGCTTGGAGGCGATTGCGCACAAGAAAAGCGTTGTTATCGACAACACCAATCGTGAACCGCGCGCTCGAAAAGAGTGGATAGCAATTGCGCAGGAAAAGGTAAGTTTTGTGTCAATACTGGTGCGCGCAGCATTCGTCGTCGAACATGCTAACGAAATGGTGCACTTTTGATCAGAATTTGCCAATTCGATGCTTCGAAATGGACGTCCCCAAGCCGCTGTCGATGCACCTTAACACGTTTAGATCGCTGACGGAGCAGAAAAAAATACCCGACGTCGCCATTCACGGATTTTATAAGAACTTCGTGCCACCAACGGTACGTGACTGACGTGCAACGCAAACTTGTCATGAGCTATGATAATGACGCGCACGTATCTGTTAGGTCAACGAAGGGTTTGCTGAGGTTGTCAAAGTCCAATTTCGCATCGATAAAAACGTCTCCGAAGCCGATCAAGCCTTGCTGCGATCCTATATTTGAGGAAGGCTCGGGATGCTTGAGGAGGAGGGCTCAAGGTGAACCCCGCTCACTATTAATACCATGGTGCGCTTCCTCGCTGTTGTTGCGCCAGCTTTGCGTTCGCTTTCGACGGTGATGTATTTTGGGGCTTACTCATGTGAACAGCGGCCTTCGTACGTCTCACTCTTCCACTCTTTCGTGGAGACAGAAGTGGAGAGCAGCCGAAGGAGGGAACGCGCGAGCGTACGCAGGTGATGTCGTCCAAAATCAAGGATGGACTCTTTATGGGGGACATGGACGCTGCCCAGGACGCAGATTTCCTACAGCTGAATGGAATCATGCACATTGTGAATTGCGTACCTCGCCAGGTCCCCAACATTTTCCAACAGAGCCTCGGTCTGTCCTACACCGCCTGTGACCTGGAAGAAGTGCTGCGGCGACCCTTTTTCGACCTCAAGAACCGCGAGTTCACGCACATCATTCAGCTTATCGACCGGGCTCTTGAGAGAACCGAGAGCGTGTTGGTGCACTCGCTGAACGGCATCAACCGCAGCCCAAGTCTCATGATCGGGTACTTGATGGTCAAGTACTGCTGGGGCCTCGACAAGGCGCACGAGTTTGTGATGACCAAGCGCTCGGACATGAAGCTCCACGAATCCTACATCGACCAACTCTGTTCCTTGGAGGCACAAATTCAGGAAGATCGCCCAGCTCGCGCAACGGAGCGTCAGCTCTACGAGTGGAGCATGCACACTATGGATCCGAAGACCGACGAGGTTGTGCTCATTCACACATTCCTGAATACCGCCAGTGCACCCGATGCAGACGCGACCTCGAGCAGACGCAGCGAGTCTACCAGACGTCATCGAGAGCGGCGATTGACCTGGATCGATCAGACCCCGGAAATGGTACGTGGGCATGCCGGTGGGTGTGCAGGTTGTTTACGACTAATCGTGCGTTTGTTGGTCTTTCAGAGGAAGCTGCACCCGTCGCTGTTGGTCCGTCCGGAGCGCCCACCAAACCATTCCTACAGCAAAATGACTGCGGTTAGTAGTATGGATGTCTTCACTTCAAGTGCATCAGTTGAGTGTGCAGTGAACTCATGAACTTTTGGCGCTACAGGCTAACGGTTGGGTGGACTTGCTGGATCCCTCGCCAGCACTTGCCCATCAAGCTAAGATCAAGGTAAATGCTGCGTTCATATCGAAAAATAGCATCCAAGAGGCTAATGTTGATATATCGTTTGTGTGTAGGAGATGGCTGCTGAAGCGGGCCTACTAGCCACCCGAGTGGCATTCGCCGACTTGTCGACATCTAAATACTTGGATCCGTCTGGCCCCGAGTTCGACTTGTCCGTTCCGTCGGCTGCAGAAGTACCGTTGGTGCACAGCAGCAAGCGTCTCCATTCCTTTTCAGCACCTAAGCGAACGGAGATTTTGGACGATGAAGCGTCCACATCACCGTCAACGGTCAGTGAAGAACTCGACTTCATGCCAGAGGAAGCAACGAGCAGCTCCAACCCGCGATACCTCCGCGAGACTCTAGCGTCTATCAACTCTCGCCCCCGCCGTCTATCAAGCACAAGCTCTACTGCCTCCTCGTTTCGCTCCTCTGCGACTACATCTACCAAGCGCGTGTCGCTTCCAGCAAGTGGGCGCAGCTTCAGCTCCGGCGCCATTTTGGGGTCGACGGGATCGAAGGATAAAGCACCGACCGCTACATCGAAGGGCGTGGCAAAGAGGACAGGAAAACCCGTCACAGCCCCGGGCTCCCGAGCTGCTTCAAGCACCGCACCAGGCGGGCGTGTATTTTTCAGCGTCGACTTCCCACCCCCACAGTCTTCGACAGCATCTCTCTCGAGTCGTGGCCGAGGTGGCCACATCCTCACGGGTTCGACACGCCGCTCGGTGGCCGAACCGCTGTCCCAACAAGCTCAAACCTCCGCCCCCACACGTCCACGGACGGCACCACCTCGTGGTCGAAAGGATGTCGAGACGAAGGATCTACTGCAGAGCAAGAAGGTGGAGTTGGGCGGCTTCAGCCGCATCACGATCGACCCGAAATCCTCGTTTCGGATGCACTCGTCCACCGACTACGCAGCCATGGACGCCAACCCTGCTACCAGTAGTTCGACCTCGCGTGGTGTCCGTCGAGCGTCAACTTCTACCACCAGCGGTTATGGCCGAGCTAAGACAGCTCGAGCTTCATGGCGGTAGAAGCTGCAAGGCATTGGGATGGCAAATGGCAAGACTTCTCAGGAAACTCAATGGAAAACCAAAACAAAGATCAGATCAGACACAAGAGACAATGATCCTGATGAACACGATAATGCTGTGGATAGTTTGACGAGCGTTATTTGCTTTTTTCTTGGTCCCTTGGCTGGATTTGAAGAGACGAGCAGGTTCATCATGTGGGCTGCTGCAATAGCTCCGTGCAGGGGTCGGAAAAAATAATATCAAAACAATTATTATGGTAAGGCCTATCCTCCATAGACGTGTAGATGGTCAGCTAAGGGCTCAATACAAAATCCAAGTGTGCTCAAGTCACACATACAAATTATGGACATATTGCGGGTCAATCGAGAACAACTACTTACCACATCATCATCAATACCTGCAGTGGGCTCCGGGTGCTGTTGGTGTGAGCGCTTTCTCGATTTTCTACGTGGAGCCCTGTCGTGAAGAGCCATTTCTCTTCGCTCTTTGGCCTCTGTCGGCCGCGACAGCTTCGCCGATTCTCGGGCCTGCTTCACAGCTTGTTTGGCGTCTAGTTTGGCGCGTTTCGCTTCATCTTTGGCGCGCTGTTCGTCGAGCATTTTATCGAAGCTCAACAGCTTTCCACCCGATACTTTCTCGTCCATGAAGTCTCCCTTAGGGCGTTGCTGTGGCTGAGGTTCAAGAAGCATCTTCAGCGACAGGTGAACAACCTTTATCGTGTCCAAGTCGAGCTTTCGACGCTTCAATGCCGCTTGCGTACGTGGATACAACCAGTTTCGTGTTTCCAACCAGTTTCGTGTATCTCTTTTTAACCCCAAACGAGCGGTCGTTTAGGACCAAATTAACCCTTTCGCGAGGAGCAGTTATAATATCTTCTATACTATAGTATACAAAGTTAAGTCAAATCAAGGTAAAAGGTCGCAAATATCGCCCTTTAAGCCGTTGGCAGAGACAGGGAGGGTGAGCTAATCAGAGAGAGTGAAGGTAGTCTATTTAACTACTACCTCCGTTCGGAAATAAAAGGCAGTTTGAAGTTCAACCTGATTTATGATAGCGTATACCCCCTCATATCCGATACCACCACCGCCGTTTGAATCTCCCGCCCATTTTCGGCAAAGATCAGCTGAAATCCCCCTCATTCCCGAACTTGAGCGCTTCCGCTCATGACGACAGCAGATAACCGACGATCTGGCGCAAGCGCTGTGGGAGACACTACTACTCCACAGCACTAAGGGCAGGCTCCGCTATAGGGACATCACTGCGTGCATGCGAGTTCGGGCTCACCACGAAGGCTGTCACGCGCGTCTGGAAGAAGGGGGTCCGCTCGATGGGGGATCGTGTCGCTGCAGTGGTGACAGCTGGCTGGAGCCGGCGAGGCCGGAAGAAGATTGACCGCGCGGAACTATGCATACGCGTGGCCCAAGTCCCCGTTGCGAATCGTGAGAATCAACGCAGGCTGCAGTACGCCACGAACACTAGCGCCTACCTCGTCAACAGTCGTAGACTCGGCCTCGAACCACCGAGGGTCTCATCGAGGAGGTAGAGTACGCCTTCCACGAGACCTCTGTGGGCACCCTCACGAAGACGTTCCTAACGCTGCAGTCGGTGATACTGGAGATGATGAAGTGTGGAGGCTCCAACACGTACAAGATCCCTCACCTACAGAAGGACAAACTGCGCAAAGCTGGCAAACTACCCATCACGCTGCCCTGTGCTGTCCAAGCCTACTGGAGCGCTCGCGCTACCATCATGGGACCTTTCCTAGCGCCCAACAACCAAGATGCCTCTGATCTCGATGTCTTTCTTTACTAAATGCCTTTCATTTCCCTAGTGGCGGAACAAGCACGCCTAGCTCGTAGCCTTGGTTACCATCATGATGCCGATGACTCCCTTTCGACTTCCAACAACAGTAACCCTCTGCAAATTTATAATCCTAAAAAAACGAGGCGGAGCTATGCGCAATTTTTTTTAAAACTGCCCTTATTTTCCGAACGGAGGTAGTATGCGTTATTAGCTTCCTGGTATAATCTCAGACGTTTTGATAGCGCCATCTCTGTGTGTTGGAGCCATGGTGCTGGGGGTGGACTGGGTTCCTCTGCTCGAGGTGCTTCCGCTGCCATTTCGGTTAGACAGTCAATACTGAGCTTGAGATATATGCCTTGATTTCGTGTTTCTGGTCGAGCGCTTTCCTTCTTGGCTACCGCTCGGAGCTGACGGAGACACCTCGCCCACATGCCTTCCACTTGCTGTGTTGCTGTCAATTGCTTCCCTTCGTGCACGACTTGGTTCCGTATCTGCCATAGCAGCGCGTATCCGATGCTGCACGTTGTCCACCATATTCGCTGTAGCGCGGCATCATGCTCCTGATCCCATCGTCCATACATTTCAGACAGCTTTCGCTTTAGTCTGTCACCGACAGGTGGTACTTGCCTTGCTGAAAGGTAGTCTTTGTAGCTGGCAAGGAGCGCAGTTGAGACCTCACAACCGAGCCAGTGTCGCAGTACCTTTTTCCAAAACGCTTGGGCTCGTACGCACGCCCACACCAAATGTGTGATTGAGAACGATGGGCCTTCGCAGGAGCTGTCGAGTGGGCAACCCTGTCCTGGTTGCCGATTGGCATAGTGCAGGTTCAGTTGCTGCGTTGCCATTCGATAAGTCACCCAAATTTGATAATCGGTGAGTGCATTCCTGTGAGCCCAAATGTGTTTGGGAAGTTGACTCTGATTCCCTCGGACCCACGTGTCTTCTCTATGCCTCGCTCTCCACTTCGCCAAGACCTTGCCGATTTTGGGGGTAGCCATCCGGTTGAACAATTGCTTCGTTTGCTTCTTTAGGTTGTGTAGGACCCATCTGTTTCTGGTTGCTACGGGGACTTGCCAGGGGAAGCCATGGATAATGGGGTTGGCCAGGAAGACAAGTCCGATTGGGGACTTCATTATCTTTGTCACGTCAGCCTCCGCGTTCATGTTCCCTGCAACAATCCAGTGAATGCCATTTGGCTGTTGTCGTAGCAGGATTTTCCTTGAGTGTGTTCGTCCTGTACCCACAACTAGGCCTGCCCCTTGGAGATTCCACTCATACTCATTGTTCAGGGATGGTGGATGGCGAAGTTGAAGTGGAGGAGGAGCCCCCAGTCGCTCTCCAAGTTTGAGCCGAGGCGAACTCAATAAGATAGCGAGCAGCCATCGAATAAGCTTGGCTACAGTGTGTCCAATGACGGATTTCGAGGCCGTTGGGGCTCGTACAGTATATGTGTCAGGCCCCGTTCGGGTGATTTCCAAACTTGCAATCGACACACTTTCAATGCGGTCATACTTCTTACGCGCTAGTGTTGGTGCGTTGCTGTCGGGAATCCAGGGGTTGTCCGCCCAGGCAAATGTACCCCAAAATGCCGCCATTTCGGGTCGAAGAGGACGGAGCGGCGGAATGTCGTCCAAGTGCACTTGGACTTCAAGCAGTTCGTTGGAGGCTGGCTGGTAGGAAGGCCGGCGTAGTTGCTCGGTTGCTTCGGCAGCCAGTACCGGGAGTTTGCGTTGTATTAAGCGGGTACGTTCGTCCAATTCCTCTTCGGCCGGGGCCAGCCGATCCCCTAATTCGGCTTGAAATTGGATTCATCGGCCAGACCAATGGCTGGGAAACGCACTCTGAGAACGCCGCCGGGGCGTGATAGCCGGATCGAGCTGTGCCTTGCAGTGAAAACCGATCCAGGATTGCCATGCTGCCTTGTAGATATCGCTGCGGCCAATGAGCCACAACATAGCGTCTTTTACCCGTTGAGCTTGAATTGCTACGGGTAGTGCAACCACTCCCAGCCCCCCAGCCTCCCGTGGTGTAAATATGAGATCGGGAGAGATCTTGTGGCGACAGGGATCATCCACAACTTGTCGGTGCCAGAGAAACTGTTTTTGCATACCAACAAGTTGCTTTAGAACGGACGATGAGGGGGGAAAACACTTCGCCGTAAACAGGATCGACGGCAGTACTACGGCGTTGAGGAGATCTACTCGATCTTTCACCGTTGTTGCCACCTTCTCCGCAGTTGCCAGTCTTCGTTTAATACTGCGTATCCTCTTGGCCCAATTCTGCTTTTGCATATTTCCGAGTCCTACTTCGTACCCAAGATAACGCACGGTATCTCCAGGATCGAGCACTGGGATGTTGTGCCATTGCTGGATCTGTATTAACTTGTTGAGAAAGATAAACTTGCTCTTGGCCGGCTGAATATGAAGTCCGGATAGTCTTCCAAATTTCTTCACGATACTGAGGGCCCGAGGTAACTGTCGACTTTGGTCGAGAAAGATGGTCGAATCATCAACAAATGCCGAAAATTTATGACTCGGCGAAGCTGCCGACCCCGGTATTTGTAGACCATTGAGGTGCGCATCTTGAGTCAGCGCTAAACCCAATAACTCTGCAGCCAGGATGAATAATAACGGTGCCAGAGAACATCCTTGACGAATACCCGAAACGACTCTCATTGGTGCCGATAATTCCCCGTTGACAAGGAATTGGGCGGTCGTGTCGTCATGTAGGCGTTGGATCAGGTTAATAAACTCCTCCGAAAATCCAAACAGTCGCAACACTTCCAACAAATAGGTCCTATCCATCGTGTCATAGGCCTTTGCAAAATCCAGCAGCAGGATTCCAGCGCTGTTGTTCGCGTCTTTTAATGAATCACAGATGGCCGATTCCATGTGAGTTAGCATCATGATGACGGATCTCTGCATTTGACGTCCGTGAACGAATCCTTGCTGCGTCACTCCGATTAATTTGCCCAGGAAACTTTGTAGCCTCGTTGCTAAATTTTTTGCAAACAATTTATAGCTGGTCTGCAGTAGGGAGATCGGTCGGTAGTCCAGAGCATTTGGCGAATCACCTTTCTTGCGTAGCGGCACGATAATCGCTTTCAAAAACGATTGCGGTGGACGACGTCCTTGTAGCAGCTCATTACACACTGTGACTAGCCGTGGGATCATCACATCGGGAGGTCGAGGTAGAAGTCATTATTGAGACCATCTTCACCCGACGCTTTATGGCGTTTAAGCTCTGCCACTGCTGCCAGCAAATCCTCCTCAGTAATTGGTGCCATGAGACGCTTGTTATCGGCGTCGCTCACCTGCCTGTCCGCTGGAACACGAGCAAAGCTAGACACTGCGTCTCTCATTGCATCCGGATGTACCGAGCTATGACGTTTCCCCATTATAGACGACCACACCCGCGAGAAGCGTTCTGGTATAGGCAGATCATCGTTAAAGTGTTGATCCGGTGGCGCGTTAATACGAGTAACCGTTTGGTCGCGTTCCCAAACAGCAGTTCTCTTAAACAACCACCTCACATCCGCTGAAGAGCGCTCGAGTCGATTTCCGATACGGGCGAGATTGCGCTCTCTGATGTCTTCGACCAGAGCCTTCAGCAATTGTGTCCGCGTGGTCGCGCTGTCGCGCTTCAGCTGATTGAGCTGCGCCGTTTTCTTCTTCCGACGTCGCTTATCTCGCTTCGCTATTCGTTTGATGGCGTTCCGACACTGTTTGACCCATGCATCCCAGCTAAGATCGCCCTGTCCATGGAGGGGGGTATCCCCGTTTAGTTCTCGTAACAGTTCCCGCACGAGCCTCTCCGTATGGGCGCCCTTGATGGGGTAGACAACTCGCGATAATTTCGGTCCTGTCAATCGCTTAGTCGGGTCCCGAAGGTGTAGCGTGACTTCATTGTGATCGGACTCAAGCGGAGGAAGCTGGACATCGAGCCACTGGAGCCATGAACTTTGCGACGATGAGAGGTAAAACCGGTCGAGCCGGCTTGCCACTGGGCCTTTCCAGTAGGTGAAATGCTCATGTGGGGCTAGCTCCAGCTCTTCGAGTGCAGACCCGAGTAGAGCCCTGGCATCTTCCATGCCCGCAGTGCGGACCAGTCGTGTCAGGGCTGCGTTTTCCGTTCGCTCGGGTCGGTCGCCTCCCAATCGATCTGTTACCGGGTCTTCGACACAGTTGAAGTCCCCAGCTAAGACAGGGCTCGCGACCTTCGAAAATCTCCACGCGTTAAGGTTGACAAAGAACTGCTCCCTCTTCTGTTTGTTTGACGCCGGGGCATAGATGTTGAGTACGTGCATTTCACCTAACACTACCCCCATTGTCCTTGCTGTCCACAGGTGACGATTCCAGGGTCGAACCAGTTGCCTGTACTCTGGAAACACAAGGATACCGACACCTCCTTCCTTATGGGAATCTACGCTCCAGTACGATAACGGTGTGTTTTCCGCTTGGTGGCCCCACATCCAATGCCATCGCCGCGTGAGTTCATTTCGTTCCTCCTCCGTTTGAACGTGAGTCTCTTGCAATAGGATGAGTGCTGGGCGGTGCGAGTTGGGTGTGTTTCGCCATGCCGCAAGCCATTCCCATCTATCCTTTTCTCGAAATCCCCGTACATTTTGAGTGACAATACGTACGTCCTTCCAGTGGGTGGCGGGACGGACGTCTTGCTCCTCTTCCGTATGATAGTCGTATAACACTGATTGATCACTCTGACAGTACACATCCAGATCTACCGCTCTGGCATCACCACTCCCCAATTTGGACTGCGAGGCGCCTTCAGTATTGGTCGAAGTGGGACGCCTCCCCCTCAGACACCGCTGAGGCCATGTAGTCCCCCAAACACCCCCATTGGATTGTCTTTTTGCTGTCATTGGCGAGGAAACTGTTGCCGTACCGCGGGCGCGTACGCAGCGCCTTCAGATGCCGTTCCAACTTGCATGGGATCGAGTCCTCCAAGTTGTAGTTGTCGCCGACTATCGCTGCTATTTTCTCCGCGTATATTTGAGCACATAAGAGGTGATGGCCAAGCCTGGGAGACCTGGACGGCGCGCACAGCTTCAAAACATTGAGCGGGTCATTACCATAGCCTTCGTCGTGTAGCCATGTCCATTCTTGAGGGCTGTTAATCACTGCTCTCTTCTGGTTGACCTCTCTTAGCGCCCGAACTCGCTTTTCCCACTCGTCAAGCCGCTGCTTACGTTGCTGATCCGTTGTAGGGGATTTTGTCTGCGTACGTATCGCCGAGTACCAACACAGATCCCTCCAGCCTTTTGTCCATTCGGCAATCACCTTTGGTCCAAGTTGCGCTAAAATTTTGTGAGGGTTGCTGAATGCCCTCAACTGGTGAACCAGCCGTAGCGGTTCGTGCCGAGCTGCTTGCTCCCACACTGCTGCGGGCGCGTCGGTCACTGGAAATGGGACAGAGGCGTGGTTGTTCCAATTTTCTGCAAAAGCATTCCAATAGATAGGCCAGCTGGGTAACTCCTGCTCTCGGGAGCGCAGTGCTCGCGTTGACGTGTTAAGGGGGCTGTCGCTGTCGTCGAACTGAGAAAGAAAATTCCGGGTCAAGTCCTCATTGGTTCGTCGTTTCAACGGAACTGCTCGATTGTTGACATTGACGATAGCTCCAGCTACTTCCCTTCTATCCTCCGGTGTCGCTGCGTGGGCTCTCTTACCAGAGGCACTGGGGTCCTGATACTTGGCCAGTTGACGTTGTCGCGGCGACTGACTGTCGTCTTGGCTCGCGTCAGATGGACAATAGTCCGAGTATGCGGTGACTGGATGCGCAGCCTGGTTGTTGACTGCCTCCTTCCTAGCTGTGTCCAGACCCCAGAGAGAGTGCGAGCCTCCTTGCCCCCCCCCCCCCCTTTTCCACCTTTGTGGGATCGCCCTCTTCAGTCTTTCCACTTTCCGTAGTACACGCATTGCCTCTTTCCGGTAATTGAGCGATATCGTCCGCTTTGGCTGAATCTGCGTGACGCAGTTGCATGGTGTCGGCATCACTGAGTTTGACTACGTCGGGTACCTGAGAGTCACCTTCCACATTGACCATGTCTTCGTCGTCATCGCGAGCTACGGTTCCTTGCTGTTGGACCACTGGTGCCTTCTCTCTTCGACCATGCACATAAGCACTGTAGTGCCTATCCTCGTAATGCAAAATCAGCGGCAGCTTTCCTGCTGCAGATCGTGAATTCCGTTGTAATTTCACTACCTCACTGACGCATCCTGCCAGCGTAAGCACGTGCTCCCCACATGTGGAGTGAACCATTTTGTTTGACTTCTTCGTTTCCGGTACATAGTGTACGGCGCCCCACAGAGCGTTGCCCGGTGTCTTGCTGATGACAAATATGTCTCGTTGGAGCATCGAACAATATGCTGCCATTGTGTCATTACTGCCCCAGAACCGTGCTGCGATGAACTCCTCTGTGTCCGAAGAACTCTCACCATATTCCTTCAGATACTTACGGAATTCAATCGCAGAGACCTGCTTTGACATTGTAGGGTAGCCCCTGCCCAGTTGTAGAAGCGTTTCTCGGCGTGCGGCGTGAGGGTATTTAAGCAGTAAGTCCCTTTGCGCGGTGAGGGTGAGCTAATCAGTAATGATGCTGTTGATAATCGCAGCTTCGAACCTAAAAGGGCGCATTATGCGCCCTTTTAGGCCGGTTCCTAACGGGAGCGTCATCCTTGATTTTGCACGTTGATTGGCTGATAAAAATACATATGCTGATGCTAATCTGCTACCGTGATCCCAACTTGGGGTCATGAGTCCATTTCGGATCACGATTCACATCAACATATAGCACAACCCAGCACATGAAAGTCTCGAGCATTATCGCGTGCGTTGCAGCAGTCGTAGTTGTGCATGAATTTCGGCGGCGGCGATCCAACGTGATTTTACGCAAGCGTCTCGATTGGCAGTCCCACCGCGACCGATTAGTTCAAGAAGGACAGTTTGAGCGTTACTACAGAATGGGAGTTGCAGCATTTGAGGAGCTTGTAGATTCGCTCAAGCCTGTGCTAGAGCGTGACGAGGTAAAATCGCGTAACAGAACTGGCATCGGCCCGATCACACCAGAAAACAAGGTTCAGATGACGATCTCGTGGCTAGCCGGAGGCCCATATCATTCTATTAGAGCTCTTACCGGAGTTAGCAAGTCCGAATTCTATGCTGTTGTCGTGGAAGTCATGGGGACGATATGTGCACATCCCAGATATCAAGTTGTAGCCCCAGTGTACACAATCACATCAATTAAGCGTTCAGCATCACAGTTTGCGGATATCAGCAAGAATAATATCTTAACTGGCTGCGTGGGATGCGTGGATAGATGGCTATGTAGGATCAAAGCTCCTAATTCCCGAGAAGTTCCTGACGTATCTGCATTTTTTTCGGGCCACTATCTTTGCCATGGAATTAATGTTCAAGCGATGTGTGATGCTGCCTGCAGATTTACAGGTTATTGCTTCAACTCACCAGGAAAGGTTTCGGACAGTGTCGCGTTTAAGAAATGGCCATTGAGTGAGACCATCGCCAAGCTGCCATTTGGATATTACATCATAGGAGATAATGCGTATCCATTGTCATCCTCCGTGTTGGTGCCGTTCACTAAACCGGAAATCAAATCCAGTGACTATTCCGACAACAATTTCTATCTCTCACAACTGCGTATTCGGATTGAAATGGCTTTTGGCCTCCTTGTCAACAAATGGCAAATATTCAAGAGACCACTAGCTGTTGACTTCGTACACGCAGGCCTCGTTATCAAGACTTGCATGAAGCTGCATAATTATTGTATCGATGAACGAATTGGACAGACATGTAGTGGCGGTCATTATAGCGCTGCTACCAGGGAGTTTAATGCAACGGAGGACTGTGGGTTTTCACCCACAGTACCTGAAGCCGACAACGCAATTTATCTGCCAGTTGCAAATGGACATATATTTCGTAGAGTTGTCTTAGACCATATCCAGAGATATAATCTGTCCCAACCGCCATCGCGAAACACGAACCGCTAGCAATTTAACTACCCATAATCTGATCTTGCAGCTTGTCGGATTTATTTTGCTCTGTCTCCACACGACGAAATGCAGATTCACGTTCTACTTGCAGTTGTGTAGTGTCCATTCCATTCACAGTGAACTGACGGATCCGATTTTCAACAATAGCTAGCGCTTGTCGTCGTCGCGCAACAATTTCATCGACGGCTGCCAATTTCTCCACTAGTACGTCACGCTGCATCTTCTCCCGTTTCAGTCTTGCAACAGCGGTTTTCTCTTCGATCAAAGCGCTTTTCGTGCTGCTCATCTCAGCCTCAACCAACTTGCTTACTGCCTCGGTCAGCACTTCGACCGAATCAATACTGCCCCTCTGATCGTCTTGTTTACGGCGCTTCCTGTTCACTTTACTCTTCTCTGCACCTTCCTGCAATTCTTTCGATTCGTCATCCTCATTATCTTCATATACACGGGTCGAACAGAATTCACGACCAGATCCGCGCTGTTCGCACCACAGATGCACGTACATAGCAACTTTATCCCCGTGACAAAACTCCCAGAACTCGTCATGAGATCCCGATAGCTTACACTCTCCTTCTGCTGTTGCAAAACGGGCGCTGCACTCTTTCCACATACTCTTTAGCTTGGCCGCGGAGTGAGTTGTAATTTGATGTGGCTGGATGCCTTTGAATAGAGAGTCACTAGACACTAAGCGATCGAAATCATCGTTGGCTGTATTAAAAGCCTCAGCGACTTCCTCCCAAAATCGGCGCCCTCCCTCATCAAGTTCACGCCGTGTCAAGCTGTCTCCCGAGGTGATGAACCGAGCGAAAAATAATTCAGAAAACAGGACGTTGAGTAATCGGTACAAGCAGTGTCTCGATCGTCGCTCTGCTGTGTCTTCATTCGCGCCGCGACCGCGCTTCCCAAGCCGCTGGCTCTCGAGAAGCAGCTCCATCGACACTCGTGAGTCATCGTACCCTCGCAAGATAGTGACTCGGTCGGACTTGTTCGTATTCTTCGCTACAGCTAGCTTACGCGAAGTGCATTCTAGCTTGAGTTGGTCGACAGTCCACGTACTATAGTCATCTGAAGAGGGTGGGGGGGGGGGCTTGCGCTTGCTCCCAGCCTTCTGCACTGCAGTCCATTTGCTGCTAACAGGGGCCTCGTTGTCGAACATCTCTGTCGGGGCCGAAATGAAGGAGTTTCGATGTGTGACCTTTGGAGACCGTGATCCTGTTAGGCCCACATTGCTCATGATTCAAAGGTACCCCTCGCCCTATTAAGATCATAATCCGACGATGACCCAGTTAGGAACCGGCCTTAGGCTGCATTTTGATTGGCTAAAAGTTGAACATCGGCAGTGATCGAGTCCGCTTCAGCACTCTACTGGCGTGATTGGTCAAAATAATTTGGCACATTGTACCGACGCGGAAATATAACGGCGAAAGTTACGAATATATTCACCTCGCCGACCTTTTTTTGGATGATGACGCGCCAGAGCTGTCCGAACGATGATGCTCAGCTATCCCGGCTTCCTCGGGTACCTGCTCGGGCCAGCCCCACCAACCTCGTCAACGCGGAGTGCTCTGACGCACACGTCGTCTTCGCTCGCAGTAGTGATGAGATGTCGGCGGCATGAGTGTGTCCTCGTACACGGTCAACTACGCCGCCTCCATGGACCAGTCCAGTGCTGGTCCGGGTGCCACCGACATGACCAACCACGTGGTGTCTGTTTCCCCAACACGGTCTTCGTGCTCGGTGGCTACTCGCAGGGTGTTAGCGTCACCGACATCGCCATCGGCGTCAAGAAAACGCTCGGCTCCGGTGACACTATTCCGGAGAACATGGCCCCTCGCATCAAGGCTGTCGTGACGTTTGGCAACCCGCTTAAGATGATAGGCCAGACTATTCGAGAGCTCCAGCCAGACGTATCGACCGTGCCTCCGTAGATGTGTGATGTAAATTGATGCATATATCCTAATCTATGTATGCGATAAGAGAAAAATTGTATATGCAGCACTTTGCCATCAATTCCGGGCACTGAGCACTCCGGAAGTGTGTGACATCAATTGATGCATGTTTCCTAATCTATGTATGCGATAAGAGGAACATTGTATATGCAGCACTTTGCCATCAAATCGCGGAGATTCCGGGCACTGCTCTCCGTAAATGTGTGACATCAATTGATGCATTTATCTTAATTTATGTATGAGATAAGAGGAACATTGTATAAGCAGCACTTTGCCGCCAAATCTTGGCGCCCAAATTTTCGTGGACACTCTATTATCATATATCCTTGATGTTCGAATGCGAATAAGACATGAAAGGTGATACAATATCTCTTTTCAAAACAACCTTTATATTTTCTACAAATTGACGACGCGTATCAGCCTTCCATCAATACCCGATTCATTTGGAAATCAGGACCGCCCGGAATGAAGCGGAAGCATGACGAGCCGGTCGGTGCTAGAAAGCGCCGACGTGTATCATCCCGGTATCCTATGGAGACAGCCAGCAGTCTTGGAGGCGTTGCGGGTTTCAAGAACGTGTGTGTGTGTGGGGGGGGGGGGGGGGGCGTTGGTGAAAGCTGGCTGGACGTCCAAGCGACCATCCAGCAAGTGTTTGGACACGCGCTACAAGTACATTCGGCCTGGGGGAAGGCACGATGGCGCAGAGGGAGTGGACTACCTCCTGGGAGAGCTAGCCGTCCTGAGATACATTGAGGACCTGCGCGTCAGCGAGGTTTCTGTAGAAGATGCAGCTCCGGGAACAAGTAAGCAAGGATGCGGTGCAGACGTCGCGGAATTTCAGTTCTGTGTTGTTGTTAACATCGTGTTTGTTGCTGGTGTTGGTGGCGCTGTGGGTCAGGAGGTGGTCGCCGGGTGTGGTGCGGGGGAGCGTGGTGCAAGAGAGCGTGGTGCGGAAGACATGGGGGACGTACGGTTCGACAAGGTGTGGATACGGCCTGCTCAGAAGGCGTAACATGCGTATGAGTCTGCTATTGGTGACGTAGTTCCTGACGTTGTGCTTGCTGGTCGTGCAGGTGTTGAAGCCGAAACCAGTGGAGTGGGCGACAGCGTCGGCGTGAGCGCAAGTGGCGCGGCCGGCCAGGCAGGCGTCGCTGAGGATGGTGTGCGAGGGCGTGGTGGTGCGACAGGAGGACGTGCAGGTGCGTGTTCAGTCTGACCAGACGGCGTACTTGCTTTCGGGCCTGATGTTGATGATGCTGTTCCTGGCGTTGTGCGTGTTGTTGGTGCAGGTGCTGAACCTGGCAGCAGTGGGGTGGGCAACAGCGTTGGCGTAGGCGCTGGTGGTCAGGAAGGCGTCGCTGCAAGTGGTGCGAGAGGGCGTGGCGCACGAGGCCGCAGTGCGAGAGCGCGTGGTGCAGGAGGGCGTGGACCAGCAGGAAGACGTGGAGGACGTACGGTTCGACAAGGTGCGTGTTTAGCTTGCCCAGAAGGCGTACTTGCGTTTGGACCTGCTACTGGTGACCCAGTTCCTAACGTTGTGCGTGTTAGTGGTGGTGCTGACCAAACACCACTTGGACATGATGGTGATGCGTCTCTCGGCTTCGGCAGGCACCACCGAGTCGGTGGTGGTGCTGCCCAATCAGCAATTGGGGGTGACGCGGCCCTGAGCTTTGGTAGTGCCCGCCGACTCGGTGCTGCTGGTGCTCAAGCAGCACCCGGAATTGAAGGCGACGCAGCTCTCAGCTTCAGCGGTGCCCACCAACCCGGGACTGGCGCCGCTGAAGCAGCGCGAGGACTTGGCGGCGACGCGGCTCTCGTCATCGGCGGTGCTCGCGGACTCGGTGCTGCTGCTGCTCAAGCAGCACTTGGACATGGCGGCGATGCGGCTCTCAACTTCGGCGGTGCCTACCAACCCTGGACTGGCGCTGCTGAAGCAGCGCTCGGACTTGGCGGCAACGCGGTGCTTGTCGACGGCGGTGCTTGCCGACTCGGTGGTGGTGCTGCTCAAGCAGCACTTAGACATGACGGTGAGTCGGATCGCAGCACCGTCGGTACCCGCAGACTCGGTGGTGGTGGATCGGAAGGTGGTGGTGGTGGATGTTCAGCCATCGGACTTGGCGACGAGGCGGTCGGTACTTTACAGTAGTGCTAGCTCAGAAAGTGATTCATAATATTTTTTGGTATATGGATATCGGATGTAACACCGCTTTCCAGCTACAATGTACTTCTATCTGGCGCTCCAGCTTCCAGTGTTTAAAAAAGGTTCCGAGCACGAGGAGCGATGCCTCGGGCAGAACGGCAATGTTGCGATGACTACGCGTGCCATTGGCATTGCGCTGAGTTCACGTGAGACTACGAGTTTTGCATCTTCTTCAAAAAGAAATATGTTCGCAAAGACTATGGTGGCTTCACAAATGGGGGGTTGCCTTGACATCGAAGCATCTCTAACATCTACATGTTTGAGCAGCACCTTACCCAGTCGCGGATGATGCTTGAGTTGTTGTTAAATAGAGCAGTGTCCGAGTGAGACGAGATCACTGCGAAGCTCGACGCCAATACAAGCTCTAACGTCTGTTGTAAGAGCAACTTGGACGAGAATGTTGCCCACGCCAGCTCCGACATCGAGGAAAACATCAGCTTCGCCGATTGTCCCAACAGCTGCAAGTATCAGGGAGACGCCTGACGGTAAAACTTCACCCGCATTATCGCAGGTGCGACCAGCTTGCTGTCGAACGTCGTTTGCACTGACATTCCCAAAAATTGAAGCCACTGCTTCATGAGCTTGTACTTGATTTAGTTTGGGTGGGTATTGACAGTGGTCGACAGCGACCCCACCACTCACGCCATTCTCGCCATCAGTACCCTCAACGTCTCCAGCACCTACAACAACAGCGCAACATCAGCCACATTATAATTATCAGTAGCCTAACAATGCCACCCACACCTGCTCCGTTGTCAGCACTTGTCTCCCGCCGGGTCGTAGAACATCTGTGCTCAGAGGGCATGCAGACTGACTGCTGAGAAACATTAGGACGTGGTGGTGGTGGCCCTCGCGCACGAAGAAGACGCCGTGAAGTCATATCGCTAAAAAAACGCTTAGCGACTTCCCGTACGTCCTCTTAAGGTTGGACAGCCGGATCTGTAGCTGCCGCGCAGTGCGCTTTGTCTTCATGCGATGCCCCACATAGTCCCAGGTTATCCGCAAGCCCTCCCTCTCGAACTGAAAGGTGATCTGCACCAGCAGCTTGTCATCCGAGTCGGTGAAACTTGTGCGCATGTCTGTTGATTAAAGTATATCAAAATTGAATCAGGAGTAGTGCATTTGGCTTATCTGTTGTATGGTGATGTGGATGGCTGAACAGCAATCCTGAGGTCTCACGGTTTGCGCCACACTTGGTCGATGACGCGGCCGTGTGGCAGGGGTCGATTACGGTCATCGAAGCAATAAAAACCCACTCGAAGAGCAGACAATTCAAAATTACCCCCAGCCCTATTTAAAGGTACTACTCTGATTGGTAGAAACGAAACCCGGTAGTCAAAGAGCGGGATGGAGCTAAAAGGGTGCATTCTTCGCCCTTTAAGAAGATGGTTTTCTACCGTGTTTTGGTAACAGCACTGAAGGGCGAAGAATGCACCCTCTCACCGCGAAAGGGTTAAGGACAAAAATCGATTTCACTTGCTTTGAGTATGGGATGAGTCGATTTTGGTCCTAACATGTCCTTAACCCCCCCCCCCCCCCCCCCCAGCGCGAGCTGATTTGGTTGCGCGCATTTACCGAAACCACATACACGTTATGTTTTATCATCAAGATGGGACGGTATAGTTTAGACAAGATGTTTGCTAATGTGTACCAGCAAGAGTCGGGTCACACCCCTAACCCAGTGTATACTGGTCTCTCTTATCGTGTACAGGTTTGATAAACGTGTATGCCATAGTATATTATACTGTAGTACACTCTAAGCACCTATAATGTGTCTCCCAAGTACAAAAACTGCACAAATCTGCCGTGAGCCTTTCCATACATTTGTTGAAATTTAGGAACTGAAGGCAGATGGCTATCAGCAATGCATCGGTATATTGAAAGCAAGTAGCACGCTAGCTGCAAGGTGCGCTGAAGCAGATGCATACCGGCTAGTTCGTGTAGTTGCGATAGCGCATGTGCTGACTGAGACACCTTCCTGGTTTCATGGACCACTCAGAAGAGACCACGTCGCCAGAGACTCGAGCAGAATTTACAGGCTTGCGCGCGCGAATGTCCCCATGTCGTCGTCGCTCAACTTGGGGGCATAAGTTCTGTTACGGCTGGTTTTTTACCAGATTGTAAGGGAGGTTACCGCTTCACCGAGACTCGTTTGCTTTATATTTCGCACGGGAAGACGCGCGACTCAGCAGATTTTCTTGAAAGGGTGTTCAGCTAGCGGTAACTGCCGTAACATGTCGTTTCACTATAGCAGTATGCCTGTGAACCGGGCAAACCTTACATACGCACTGATGACAACTTCCAGTCGCCTCAGAGTTTCGTTTGCGCGTCAGCCAGCACGGCGCATATTCGATAACAGTATGTCGCCGCTAAGCTGTATCACACACAATAAGAACCGACAACATTGTACGAGACACGATAAGGCAACTTTAGGACAAATAAAAAACATAGAGTGCCTGAAGACACGCTCTTCCTTCTCAATTACGATACAATGTCCTATACGACAAGTATCATAGGGTTGGATGCCGATCGCCACGGAAGAATCGCTTCATCAAATCACATGACTGGGTGGGATACACTTGAACGGGAACGTCTCCTGCAGAAAATCGATGCCAAGACGCAACGTCCAAGCGCGCTCACGGTGATCGCTGTCTAACTCCACATACTCACTTCAGGGGATGCCATCCAGCGGTTACATTTCAGCGCGATCAACGAGTTGTCCTATCCATCATAGCAGTAACACGTTGTCAGTGTGAAGTCAGGACTAAGTCATACATCATACATACAAACCGGGATTGCTGGTCGCGAATGGGGTCGAGGCACCAGGGAAACGCTATCGACGCAGGAGCTTCATCGTTCGAACCATTCGGCGAAGTTGGATATGTCCCGGTCGCAGGACTGGCGAATCGGTGGCGTTGCTCAGATTCAAGCCAATCTGTAAAATACATCATACGTCAATTTAGTAACATGTATATGACAAGCCCATTCAGCAAAATATCCTGGTTTACCTTGATTTGCTTTTGTTTACTCCGCATCGCTGCTTGATCAGGCACCACTGCTCCCTTGCTTCATGGTTCTGCACTTGTCTTCACGGCATTTTGATTGTTCATCGACCGCTTACTTGCAAGCAATATTCGCGAGTACAAGTCTGATTTCTTGGCTTTCACGTGCTACATTTGATACATAGATTGACACAGCTCGTCAGACGCGTTGTAACATCAATCAACACATGCCAAACTCACCGAGGTCGAGGTCGTTCACGAGCGCTTTTGCGTTCACGAAGAAGTTGATGCCCGATGCATCCTTCTCATTTCTTGTTTTGCGTGCTTGCCGGCGGATTCTGAAATGAGCGGACAATGAGTGGTGTCGAAATAAACCTGCAATTCCAAATGGTGATGAGCCCTGCACCCATCATCTACCTGTTCCTTCTAATATTCTGAAAATACTAAAATCAAGACCTGCACAACTATGTTTTGTAAGCCGCAATAGCGCGGTAAACCAGTGATGGCTGCGACGCCAAATCGACAGAATGAGCAACTTGAACAGCGCGAATCACACGAGACGCGGAAGAGTCCAACCCTTTCACTATTGCACTTTTGAATGCGGGCATTGACATCAGCAAGCTGCTGGAACACTCGCGAACACTCATGCACAGATCTCCGTGGTCGAGATTACTTTTGCCTATGTACCATGAGCCTGCAGGCACTGCTGATAGCTTCGTTTTGCGTTTGGCGTCCGTACCCGATGACTTCCTCTTCTTGTTCACCTTCACGAACCAGGAACACGCTGAAGCTCCGCTTGTACATGTCCACGTCCTCTGAAGTCCTTTGTCGGGTTGTCTGATGCTCTTGTTCTCGTTATAAGCGTAGGCTCTCAGAAACTCGGTACACGCCTCTGACGTTGAAAAGAACGCATACTGCTCAATTCGATCTGTACCAAAGCGACCGACCAAATCGACTTGGTCATCCTCCATTCCAACACAACTAGGAAGCTCCACTTACGCCGGAGGAAGGAATGCAACTTTTTAAACTTGTGTTGGCTTCAACACCAAACAAAGCTATTCATGGCGGAGTCGTAAGGAAGCTATTCTTGAAGTTCCTTTTTGACCAATGAGACTGCTCTCCTCTTATTGTTAGGAGCTGTGATAAATGTCGGCCTTATTGTTAGGAGCAATGATAGAAACCCAACGTAATTCTCTTGGAGATAATGCGTCCTCATATATTATAAAGTATTGTGCATTTCACTTATTCTGCCGTGATAATTCTGGCATAACTCTAATTCTATCTCGATCTTAATTATACCTTGGGCTAGCTAGTTCCATTGTTAATTATGGGTTGTGAAAAAAAAAACATCGTCGAAAATAAGCATGGCGACGGTGTCGATGAATTGAAGCGGAATAAGCTAGTCCAGCCCGAGTTAGAGGAACACGGGGCGATTGGCGGTTGACCACCCGTCATTATGTGTTTATCCGCCGTATCTTTGTCGATTAGCTTGCAAAAGCCGATCGCGTGAGTTAGGGGAATAATTAGGATTAAATAAAGGTAAGACCGCCCTTTTATCGATCTACTAATTCCGCATGAATTAACAGTCCACCCGCAAAAAATGGCGTAAGTAGGTTGGGGAGAAGGACAGCACCTTGACTTATCCTGCTCTCGAATGAAATATCAACTAACCATTGTTAGATGGAATCGAACATATCCGTGGTAGACCTTAAAATAGTGCCACCTTGTCCATACAAAACCCAAGATGTCCGATAAAGCGAAGGTGTTTTCGCGCGCGAATTTGAACGACTTGCACGCCGAATTCTGATGCAAGTCTGGGCTCTGCTGTGAGTCGAGAGCTTGTGCTTTACAACACAGCCTCCAGAGCGCGGTTTACTTCGTAAATAGCAGCGCTATGGACGGTTCAGTTTGAGCGAAAATGAAGCCGTAAAAACAAGCTGTGCATGCCCTTCCGAAGCGACGCCCTCTTCAGCACATCACCCCCGGTCAAATCCAATACAAAAATAAGGTCAGTAGGAGTGGCTCCCTTCGTGTCCCGCGGTGTATCGGTCGGATCGACCCCACATACATTTTTCAAGCTAAACAAAAAGTGGCTCCTCATAGGTCTACCACGGATAGCTGTCCTGGATGTTACTGCGTCGGCGCTCACATGAAATAGCGCATCTCTTGCTCCTACTCCACAGTCGCAGTATCTACGCGCGACACATATCTGGATGCGATCATTAGAGGGGGGGGGGTCAGAATTAGCCTTTTTCGTGGTGATTTTTTGAACGAAATGACCACCATATTTTTATCACCAGTGGACATATCCATTTCTAGAAATGGTTCACCTGTTTAGGCGAACCATTTCCGAAATGACCAACCACTTACGGAAATGTTTGTCCATTTTGCTGCAGCAACTTGACTTTCACTCTTTTTTAACTTGAATAATATATGCTCGTCAACACTTCAACCTAAAGGAGACTCGCACGTGTCCTCGCAGGCACTCGCGGCAGGCGGAGGCCACGTGGTTGCTTGCTGGAGCATACGCGCAGCACATGCATTGCCCCCCCCCCCCCCCAGGGCGCCGAGCCGTGAGCTCCCGCGCCGCCACAATGAGCGTTAACGGCAGGCGTGCGTGCTGCACGGCGGCCTCGGTGCCCGCATTTGGAATGCATGTAAGGCCTCCACGACACCTGCATGTCGTGCTGCCCTTAGCGAGGCTTTAATCGGCTGCAGCTTGGTGCCTACGCAGCTCAGCAGCAAGCTGCAGCCATCTAAAAAATGACGGGACATTTCGCATCTGACCGGGGTGATATTCTGAAAATGGAGTCATTTCGGCGGTGCTCAAGTGGTGATATTTTTCGCACCATTTCTTAATCCTGACCCCCCCCATTGTAGCCGCAGTATCTACGCGCGACACATATCTGGATGGGATCATTGTAGCTCGTTAATCACACTGTAGACAATGCGCTCTAATATCACCTAATTCGGTAGCGATAGGCGTTACGAACCCTCAACCGACTCGCAGATCCCGACGCCTACGTTAGTGCAGGTTTTAGCGATGTACATAGTGACTAGGGCTGTTTCGTGCATCGATTCGAGCATGATCATGCGTGTAATTTGCAAAACAAAATGATATCGTACCTAATAGGGTTCAAGCTGCAAGTGCGCAAAAAACGCAATTTTAGCTCAAGTTGCGCGCTTCAGCCTCCGCGTTACCGCTCATCACAGTGACCACACCGCGCACGGCAACATCAGCGCTGCCGCGTCTACGACGTGGAAGTATCCTACTGCGTCGTGTTCGTTCAGCTGCTCCCATCAAGACAGAGTGCGCACAGCCCACCGATCACTTAATACTGTTCCTAAACTTCACGATGTTAAAGATCCCTGAGTCCGCTGCACCAGTAAACGCCAGAGTGATCATAGAATTTGCTCCGACAAGACCAGTGCATTAATGGCCCGGACAGGTCGCCCTCGCCATAATATCTGGAGCGAGTTCAAGTTGGTGGATGAAAACGACAACAGAGCGCTCAAGGATGTTGTCTGCATTCATTGCAGAAGCACTTTGTACAAGGCCCAGCCGAGCCGCAAGATGCTTCAGCATGTTCTGACCGGATGCGAGCAGATTCCTCCGGAGACGCGTAGATATTGGGAGGGCATCGACAGATCTACAAAACGACAGAGGCTAATTCGGCAGGAGCAGCAGCGTGCCAACTCTGATGGGGCGGTGGAGAGCCAAGCAGGAGCATCGCAAGTGGCGAGCCAATGCGGTGAAGATGACGCGGAGACCAGCGGAATGCCGCGAGATCCAGAACTTTTGAAGTATTGGGACGATATCACAATGATGTTCTACCTTTCCAACTGGTCTTTCAGCTCGATCGAGCTTCCATCCACTCGTCGCGTCCTGATGCGGCTGTATCCTGGTATACCCCTTCCAAATCGGCATCATCTGGCAGGAGTTTTGCTGAAAAGAGCATATAGACGGGTGATGAAATCTCTTGAAGATCGCTTTGCAGGGAAGAAATTCGCTGCCATTTCGATGGATGGGTGGTCCAATTGTCATCGCCAGAGTATGATAAACGTGATGCTGCTAATTCCCGGAATGGCATTGATGTTGTGGGCTACAAAGTGCACGGGTGATGCCGAAAAAACTTGGGAGTATATTTCAACCTTCACAAATGAAATGAAGTGCGATATTGAGAGCCGGTTTCCCGGACTCAGTGTGGTGTCACTCACAACGGACAATGCAAGAAATATGAAGAGTGCCTGGAGAATTCTGGAAGGACAGCATGCTGGATTCTTTTGTACAGGCTGCGGAGCGCACACGCTGAATCTTCTGGTGAAAGATTTTATGGAGCTATCGTTTGTTCGCGATGTTTTCGTGATGCGCATACTTTGGTTTTGTTCATCCGGTCCCACACGAATACCAGTGAGCGGTTGAGAACCGATCAAGCAATGCACCCTCTAACTCTCAGCGGGAGCTTGGCATCTCTGTGGTCACTCGCTGGTATTCGAATCGCAGTTGCATCCAAAACGTTCTTGACAATGAAGATGCGATTAGACGCATCATGGGTGACACGGGGCTCCTCAAGTCATACAGCAAAACGAAAGTGGCCGAGGCAAAAGCTATTATCGACTCCAATACATTTTGGATTCAAGGGGGTCTTGTTCTGCAACTGCTCGATCCGGTAACAGAGTGCATTGCACACTTTGAGAAGGACACATGCTCGCTCTCAGTTGTCTTCGAGCAGTTTCTGCGATTGAAGAACCTCCCCATTTACAACGACCAGCATCCTGGAATTCCTGCGCCGATCCAGCAGCACTGTAGATGGCGAATTATGAGACATGCTCGAATGATGGTTGTTGTGTTGAGTGGGAAGAAGAACGGGTTGAAGGCAGCGACGAAGACTTCGGTGAATCGTGTGATGATTCAAGCTTCGCACATCCAGCTTAAGATGCAATGCGTGATGAAGATGTGCAGGTTCTTCAAGTGCGGTATGAAGTTACCACGGATACGAACGAGATTATATTCACTTGCTGATCACGTCGAAGCGTCCAGAACAAGCGTTTAAACAGCATTCGTTTTCGTATCAACTGTAGTACCGATATGTTTTGCGTATTTAGGTCTAGAAAGGTTCGTTGCGTGAAGTATCTGTTGGATGCGATCTTTGCGTTAGTTTGTTGGTATGGAGTCCGTTTTACGTGTTAAGTGTGCTGCATTTTACCTAAGGCTATTTCCGTAATAAAGGGCTGATGAATCTGGTCGAAAGTACTTTCGTGCACTTTCGAGCACTGCACGAAACAGCCCTGATAGTGACTTACTGTTAACCCTTTCACGAATGGTATCATACGTTACGCTTGTATACTAAACACTCTGAGATCAACGTGATTAACGTATGCTACCATTTTAGCCTCCATGCTATATCATGTACTTTTGACTGTTATCCTTTCGTAAAAATAAGTTCCTATCATTTGCCATCGAATCGATACACATCTGTCCTGGAGGCAATTCATCCCTGTTGGGTTGTCCGTCCTAACGAGACCATTAGCACTACCAGGAACAGGTATATAGGCTCACTGATCTCCCCCCTTCGTCGAAAAATAATAATTTACACTTATGATATACGTCAGTATGACTATATTTACGTTTTGTCTAGTTACCTACCCCTATGTGTTCATTATGACAAAGAAATATCGGTATACGAATGTTATACGCATGTTTCTCGATAGAGCATGGAGATAAATGTTGCACCAAAGTTACTATATGACATCCGGAATCCAGCGCCTAACGACATTTCTTCGAGCTGCGAATTTTGTCGCTTTCCTATTCGCTAAAACTTTCCAGAAGCTAGCAAATTTCATGCGTGCGGAGAGGTATATACTAAACGCAAGTAAATAATGCGCCACGAAACTGGTTTCCACGCGATTTTTGTTGGTTTAGTGGTTGGAGCCTACTGGTGGCCTCACAGTGGATGAAATGCTGCCGACATGCACACAAATAGGTCCGTTCAATGGGCATTTCGAAGTGGTGCCTATTTTATATCAATGCCTAGCAGTTATCGAGTTGTCGACACAAATCGAAATGGGTTCAGCAAAAACACGAAACTGGTTGTCGACCTTATTGTTCCACTACAATCATTTATTATAGAATGACATCGTATTGCAGTTATTATTGAGCTTTGCCAGCCCACGTAATTGCAGATTTTTTTGTACTCATACAAATAGCAAGTCAAACATGTTGGCCAATATAATTGTTATGGTATTGCTCCACTAAAATAATTGATTATTGGGGCCACTCATATTGCAATCATTATTACGGCTAAGTGAAGTCTGCAATACAATAGCATAATTTATTGTCCGACCCCTGAATCCGTGCTCGTGTTTTTTCACGTGGACGTGCCCTTTCGGTTATTCTTCCCTGAGCGGAGGACAACCAGTCAACCCAAGGCACGTGCCCAGACAGTGACGATGATCTTGTTGTTTGCCTTCGACTCGTCGCACAGCCACTCCAAACACTTGGGTTTTGTAAGGTCGAGTGGTCACTGGACACCTGTCAAATATAGCTCACTCGAGCGGCTTATCGCAGCGATGAAGACCGATTTAGTCGCGTTATCGCAAAAAAATCTCCACCACAAAGGTGTTAAAAGTTCTACCTGAGTCCGACGGATAGTGCCCCGAATCAGGCGGTGGCAATAGTGTCGTTGGTACAGTGAGGATTATACCCGTCACTTTATATCCGACACACCCGAGCTCTGGATTTCTTCTAGAATTCCTCATTCTGACTTTTGCGCTCGTCGAGCACAAGCCACCTCCGTCTAGATGACCTGTGAAGACTCAGACGTGCTGCTGCTGCTTTAAGACGCCTTCGTGAAGCAAGGCGAGGCTCGCCGTGAGGTCTTCCACCTCCTGGTCGGTGAGGCATGGGAGGTGGCGATGCACAGCCGCCATTACCTCACGGCTCGATGCTTGAACGTGCCCTATGACTCTGGGTAGATGGTGCTGTACAGATACGGGAGTGACATCTACTTCCTAAACGCTACCAGCCTTACAAAGTACGTTGCACTGCTGCTGCGTTGCCTCAAACACATTTACTAACAGAACAGGAATACTATAGATCTTCGTTTCACCAGCTACTCCGCCGATTTACTAGCTACTACTATATCCCCCGCCCTCGCTCGAAGGGCCGGCCGCTCAAGCTTCGATACCACCACCAGATGTTAGGGCTGGTCCTGTGCTTTTATGTCGGCTCGATGGAGCTGAGCAGCTTGAGCATGGTGTTCGGCGTCCCTCTGAGCACATTGGCGCGAAGCGCTGTCCAAGGCACTTGAGAATTAATCCCCCGCGCGCATCTCATGGCCGTCGCCGAGCCGCTAGACGGAGCTGGCGAAGCTCGTCGAAACTTGAGAGCCTCTGCTCAAGCATATTTGGCTTCATCGATGGGAAAAAAAATTAAGGTACACACAACGCAAATTTTGAATATGAATTGTACTACACCAAGTTTAAGACTTGCTGCAACGTAGGTCCGGCAGCCCTCGAACGCCGATCTCCCGAACGTCATGTATAATGGCTAGTTGCACTCGGTGTTTGTCACCGGGACGATCTGCTTCGCCGCGGACGGATGCATAGTGTGATGCAAGCACAACTGTCCGGGGTCGTGGAACGACTCGGACTCGTCGCTGGGCTTCAGGAAAAAAGTTTCTGGACCCCGTGTACTGCCCCGACTCGCACAAGAACGTCGTCTCATACTCAGCGTTGCCCTGCTCCACCGCCATGGTCGGCCGCATCCTTACGCTGCCCAAGGAGGCGACATCGAGCGCCTGCACCCGTCGCTGCGGAACTTGGCGAGGAACCTTCACAACGCCATCACCTCTGTGCGACAGGCGGCGGAGTGGGGCATGGGAAGTATATAAAAAGACTACAGTCTGCTGAACCTCCCGCTTCCGTACGACCCGGTGCGTCAGGGGCTTCGCCTGAACAACATGTTTCGCTTGGTGAACTACCGTGTACGCACGGTTGGCATCTCATAAATCCGCACATCCTTCGGGGCTGCCAACGCACCTGGATTGCTAGTTTGTGCCTCGTAATACATTACAACACATGTAGTTGAGTTGTTTGATGAATGCACTCATTGACTTTGAACGTGCGTTTCTGTCTTGAGCAAGTACCAACAGCAAATACATCTTGCCGTCTGCGGCTCTACTACGAAGTTGTAAGTCACACAAACAAAGCACTTTACTGGTTAAGACGTGCAGCGACATCAAGTCTATTATGGACAGGAATCGGAGCATGTACAACTTCATTTATGAGACTTTAGAGCTACGTACAACACTAAGTCAATGAAAATGAAAGCGCCCCACTACTTGGTACACGCTCACCGTCGCTCCTGCCTTAGTCCTTCTTCTTCAAGACACCGATCAGAATCAGCAACTCCTGGGTGCGCGCCCGCGCCTCCTCGCGATCGCGGCGAGCGCGCTCCTCCATCTCCAGCTTATCTCGGCGACGAAGCTCCACTGCTCCGTCCTTGGCTTCGGTCCTATACTCACTACGACGCTTCTCCTCACCAGCACGTCGTGCTTCGGTCATCCTCTCATTCTCCTCACGTAGTAGTAAGTCTCCATGATGCTGCCGACCATGGTGGTGGCGGTGTTTTCGAGGCCGTTCAACTTGTTCTTCAGAGCGATGGTGGCCTTCATGGCCCTGATTCGTTTGGCCTTCGCGAAGCTGGCCTCCAGCGTTTCCTTGTCTCTCCTCGAAGGCGCGCTTGGCGCGAACCACATCACGAAAGCTGGTCAAGTCGGTGCCTCCAAGGTGGCTCGAGGAGGTCTTGTACTTCGTCCTTCTTCGGGTTTCCCGGTGAACGTCCTTGGTCGACTGGTGTCCCCGTCGAGTGACTGACGTCACTCGCAGCGACGTTGGTAGAGCTCTTGCGTGGCTCGGGTGGCCCCGGATCCAGACTACCGCGCGATCTGAGGTACTCGAAGCGGCGCCGGACGCGGCGTGTGAACACGGGTTCCGAGCTCATCGACGCAAAAAGGTGTCGCCAGCAAGTCCTGGAACTCGCCTCGACTGGGTGGGACGCTTTAGCCCGTGGAGCCCGTGGAGTCGCCCGCGACGGACTCATCCGTGCCGATGGGCTCGTCGTGTCCGGTGCCACTATGTGCGCTATGCTGCACGTTGCCGCCTTCGCCGCCATCGAAGAAGTCGGCGTCGGGGTCGGCCTCGAACGAGAAGTCGGGCCAACGACGCCCTGGTCGCGGTCGGCCTCGTCGTCGATGACGTTGGCCTTGTCTTCAATGGCCTGCTTAACCTCCTTTACACGCTTGATGTGTGGCGGGCTTGCGGCCACTATACAGCATCTTGAACTTGCGGCGCAAGCTCTCGAAGTCACGCTCCGGAGCTCCACGGGCGCGAACAGTGTTGTACGTCACATCAAGGCGCTCCCACTAACTCGGCCCAGCGGGAGCGCTTGCTCAACGAGGTTAAGAAGGCGGTCAATGTCAAACATCGTGTAGTTTGTGCTGCCGGAGTTCTGGCCTATCTGTAGACACACAAAGCACCGAGTAGTCAGCTAGCTAGCTAGCGAGCGAAGGAAGCTCGAGCAAGGGCGACACACGGGGAACGATGCTTGGAAAGGAGGCGAGGGTTTTGCGCTTGGACAGGAGTACCCCTCGCGAGATGGCAAAAAAAACCAAGTGCGAGAAGCCGTCGACCATGGCGGCATGCCGACAAGAAATAATCATCGACCACGCGCCTTTGATCTTGATAGGATGCGGTCGGTCACCTTCAACGCGGGAAATCTGCGCGCGCGAACTACCGCCAACACAGACAACCTGCTCAAAACATCGAAGAAACCTTGGCGCCAAAACACACGCCATTCACGTCGAACACAACACTCACGTTGTTTAGCTAAGCAATAATGAATCGGCGGAGAACCTTGGAGTAGCAAAAGGAACTCTGATGGGGTGGAAACAATGTACTGGAGTCGCCTGGACGATATGGATGCGGCAGAGGACATGGACAGTTGCTATCGAACTAAGAGAGACGGGCGAAAGAAGCGGCTTAAGTCCTACGAGCTCAGGATTCTTGAGTTTTACGATTCTTGTCTTGCGGATGGAGGCATATGCACATGGGCCGAGCTACTAGCATACTCTCATAAAAATATTCCGGAACTAGCAAAAAAAAAAGACGGAACCCAAGAATCATGGATAACACGGTTTATTCAACATTACCAGATCTCCGATAGAACGTCAAAATTCAAGTAAAACAGGCTCCGATGGGACAAGCGGTACTGTTGAGGTTAGTTGAGGTGTCTTCAACGACGGTGAGTCAGACGCGCAAGCACAAGATCAAGTCGGTATCCTATCACCAGCACAGCCCACTAGTCAAGAAATGCTGCGTGAACGTTTGGTCGTCGAAGATAATAACGGTGGAGGAGAAGGCGGCGCCAATAATAACGAACAAATTAATGGTGTAGATGTTAGTGTCAACCTCGCTGCCAATGATGTGGAGCAAAAAGAAACCAAAAAGGCATAAACCCACACCGGCGAAAAACATATCGGATCGAGCCCGAAGGTGTCGAAAATAAAAATCCGGCGACTAACCCGTCTTGATCGTAGTGCACCAACTTTCCGGAAGCAAAAACCGTGACACTATTCGAATCCCCCTCCACCAAGAAAATTTCGACAGTTTGTTGCCGAGCCAGTGGCTGACGGATCGCGTTATTGACACTTTGATTTACAAGCATAATATGCTTGGCGAGACCCGGGTCAACAAAATAACCCGGTGCTCATAAATCCTCTTATTATGCATATGAATTTACGTAGGTTATTATGTGCTTTGACGCAGAGGCCGTGGTCATGTTGGTGTCATGCTCAGCAATTGCTTCGGTTGAGTTTGGAGGCTCAATACTCACAGTTGCAGGAACGCTGATGCGTACCGGTTTTCAGAATGATAGTATTGATGGGTTGTTGACATGGAGTTGGGCCTTTCGAGGACATCCCATGATTTTTTTTCTCTGCGGGGCTCCAAGTTGGAGTCCAACTGCAAGCTTCCTCTTCGTACCGCACACTGCAGCTGTGGGGTTTCGTCTGTATCGACCCTCCACTGCCCCCTGAACACCGCTGCACAGGCTGCGCGGGAGGGGGGGGTCGCCATCTTGTCGACCACGCCAATCTTGGAGTGAGCGGCGTTCGAGCACGTACTCCCCCATCCCCCAAAATAAATATGTAACTTTTTCGGAGATATTTTCTTTTGTGACGACCCGGGCGTCGCCAACCTGTTCATTATGATAAGAGTTGACGGTTTGATATATCCACTGGGAAGTACATTCTACACGGAGATCGCAAACGCATATCGCCTTCAATGCAATGGCGAGGTTATTCCGGCCGAAACTACGGTTTTTTTCGACTGGAGCGCTCATAGATATGTAATGCTCCCTATAACTGGTGCGGATCATTTCAGTTTCGATATTATCGAGAAGCCATTGGAATCGACAAAGACGGTGTGCTCTCACTACGCGGGGTTCACGATTCAGCGCGCATCTTTATGCGCTTAAATGGGTTTTAGCACGAGAGATGATGAATCAGAATGGTACTGATTCCTTTACAGACCACAGGCTTTTGCGTACATGATGAACCCTCGACAATCCAATTCGACTGACCGTGGAGTGTTGCTGCACTGGACGACTTCCAAAAACGTTGTCAGCGCCCGCATAAATACATTTAAGAAAGCTTATATTTTCCCAGACGAGTTTTTCATCTGAGCAAACGAGGGGTCTCGCCCTGTCATTGTGCATCTGCATAAATTTTACCTTGATTTAAGTATATATTACCCTGTAGTAGCAACTGGACCTCGTATTAGACTGACCCTTCACACATAGCGACCTCAACACAATATATATTTAAAGATGAATTAAGAGAAACACTTTAAGCCTCGTTTAAGCTATTTTTGGAAGGCTTCCACTATATGCGCAAGATAGCACGCCATATATTCGAGAACAAGCCTGATTCGATCTTGGAGAACATGGAATCACTGACCCATGGTCGATTTAACGTTAACTAGACTACTCAATTACGCACAGCTCTACTCCAAGCTCTAGAGCAGGATACGGTAGCCACATCGTTGGATATGAACAAGTTGAATAGAGAGAAGTTCTTTCACTTTGTAGATTATCGGGTGGGTCAGGACAGTGGCCGATTTGTTCTGCGGGACGGTCGAGTTGTTTTGCAAGACGTAAGTGGTCGAGTTTTTTTACAGGCCGTGACTGGTCGAGTTGTTTTGCAAGACATCGCTCCCTCGTATTTCGAACGATCCTGTGAGGTCCATTCCCATACAAAGATTACCATCAGACCGGGTCCGGATGGCAACCAAGGTACGACCACAGTATTAGAGCGTCACTGGCCGGCGACGTTTCGGTGCCACCGAGGTGATCGTTTTAGCAGGCAAGGAATAGCCGATACGGCAAGCCTATGAACAGGAACGATTTAGCATCTTTTGCGCTTTTATGACCACGATTTCTTTGCTGGTGGAGGTCGATCTGAGGGCTTAAATGGAGCGAAAAAAAATCTGCAAAGCACAACCCGTATAGCGCGGAATTCAATGGGGCAAGTCCGGCAACCAAAATCCAAGTCCTAGATCCAAAATTCCTAGTCGTAGATCCCAGACTCGTGACGAGAAAGGACTGAAAGTGGTCTGGGAGCCCATCAAAAATCTGGCGGAGGGGCGGAGGCCCAATCTGGCTGATGCCCTTTCTCTGCAGAGTTTTGCCTTTTTTTGGGACTAGGCATTCGGCTGCGGGAATCAAATTATTATGAGTGATATTATCCTATGTGCTATAGTACTCTTCAAGTAATACTTTCGCAGGACCCTGAACGAGCAAACGTGGTTCTCATCTTGTAATTCTAGTTTGAGTGCTCTCGATAAGACCCTTGGGGAAGATTTCCGTTCTCGAAACTGCGTCAAAGCACAACAAACAAAGCATGGGCTGTGCCGTGAAGAGCTCAAACGTTATCCATGCAGCGTGTGTGGGAATCTCGGACACCATATATACGATATTGGGGTGCATGAAGGCTCAGATTCGGCTCTGAACAAGAGGTAAGATCCGTGCATTCTCTTTTACGTCTTGAGACGAAATATACACACTGACACTACAACTCTTAGATTTTGCAGTCTATCGACCTGCCGCCGCCTGAATTTTTTGGAGGACCGCGATGCTTCGGCTGAGGCGCACGTTACCAAACGTTGTAAGACCGGTGCGGGCTCCAAGCCACGCACGAGTACTTTCCTGGCCAAAACGAAAATGAATACGGAATCTACCGCGGAGTCCAATACCCCTCATCCAGATCGCACCTCCGCCTCCTGTATCTTCGTACTCCGTTATCTAATCTCGGTGTTGTGGTGAGGTGCGGGCGACATCCCAGCGTCCAGAACAAACCTTGATCAAACTTGAATCGCTAAACTTCAGATCTTAGCTCAGAGGGGTCAGAGTTTTAGAGTAACGAAGACTCGGGCGGGACGTCCAAGTTCAAACCCTTGGTTCGACGCGGCGTCCCCTTGATGGTTCTTGACGGGGCTACGCTTTGAGCCCAGACGTCAGGCGGCCACGCCAACTTTGTTCCTAGTCCAGTCGTCTCCAGATGTCTAAACGAAACCTGGTTCCCGCTCAACAGGTTTTCGTCTGCACGTGTCTCGACCCAATGCCCCGAGGTTTTCCGATGTAGACACGATACATCACAATACAGTCCACACGCAACTAGTCTGCTTCCTCCAAGACCAAATACCTGGTCTTTCCTTGCCTATTTACTCCCTCCAGACGACTCCAGCTGAGAGCCGCGTTCACAGCCCCTCAGACCTAGAGTAGCCCCGATAATTGTCTAGGGTTGAGCCTGTCTTGAACCAGGGTTCTCGTCTCTGCGCCCTGGAACTGCCGCGCTCCACGTCTTGACGTAGACGAAGCGGTGAAGCTGAGAACCACTACCCCAGTCTTCGCGTCACACGAAATCCACCCAACAGCTCTGAGAACAACTATCCCAGGCGCTGCTCTACTGAAACCTCAGAGTAGATCATTACCTACCCAAAAATATGAACCACACGCTGGGTATAGCCGCCTAGTTCGACCTGCTGACGTGCAATGAAATGAAATCGCCAAATAGACACCCCCTCACATCGAGGTACACCCAATAGTCTATATCGGGCTTGGGATTAGTTGGAGTCCCCTCAGACGCAAGTATACACTGAGCTTGCGGTCTTCGGGACCACTTCGATTCAGATTAATACTTTACACCTGCAAAATTGACCAATCGGGAGGGGGGGTCGGCGTCGTTCGGAGAGCACCAAAACAAAGGTGCGGTGGATTTACGGGAACAGGCGATCATCTTTTGTTTTGCAGATTCAGTGGCATGGCAAGAATATTGTTATGGTGTTCTGAACAACATAATACTTCTCTGTTTCACATGAAAATGCAGCAAAAATGACATGCCTTACGTGTGATGAGGTTCAGACATCACTTTTGATTGACCGAAATATTCCTTATTAAATCGGAGCTGGCCGCTCTAAATCGCTTTGTACCTTTTGCGCTTTCGACACTTCGACCACAGCAGTCGTCATGGGTCGCACACGCAACACACGCGGCCTCGCGCCGAATACTAAAGCGGTCGTTGCACTTTTCGTCTTCGTCATGGGTCGCACACGCAACACACGCGACCACGCGCCAGAGACTAAAGTGGCCGTTGCACTTTTCCTCGTCGACCTGGCAGCTCGTGGTACGGGGGCTACAGTAGCGGTTGCGGTCACTGTCGAGGCGTTCCCTCTGAAGCCTCGGACAGCCTGACAAGTGCGTCCACGCTGTTGCTGCCGCCGGGTATTAACAAGCCGCCGAAGCCGACCAAGTTTGCGAAGGAACAAGTAGCTGCTATGATAGCAGGCGTGCCTTTAGTGGAGCGGCAGACCCTGCGATTGCTGTCTGCCGCATATGGAATTCCTTCGGATTCATTATGGCGCTATCTGAAAAAGGGCTGGCTTCGGCGGGCTGTTTGGCGCGTTAAGCCGACGCTGACGGAGACGGAGACACACAAGCTACGACGACTGCTGTATTGCTTGATGCACACACAACCCTAACTTGATAAGCATCGGAGCAGCTTTATTTTTTGTAATTAATTTACCTAATATGTTTGTGATTTATTATGGGTAGGTGGATCTTATATGATGCATCACATGTATGACGTTGTTCATAATGACGATAATTGGTTCAACCTTACAAGGGCACTTCAAGATACTATTTAACGCCATATGAGCGTTTACCTTATCGTTCTACTTCGAATAAGATTATATAGGAAATGTAATGTGTTTGGTAGCGATAGCTACAATGCCCGAGCCAAGAAGGACTTTAATGTTAAAATCGGTTTCTGGCCTATCGTCGAGTGATTGCCTGCTGAAAAAACCTGATTTTTTTTGTAGCAGGCACTCTCATTGTTAAACATGTTAGTATGACTAGAAAGATCTACAAGAAGATGCTGATTGAGAACGTTTTACCAGATGTGTCGTAAGTAATGGCCTGGTATGTATTCGATCACATTAACTATAGGAGGACATCTTACTAACTACCATTTGGATCATCTTGTTATATATGTGCTAAAGATTATAAAGCAAAAATCGCCCACCTTCAGCAAATCCAATGCCGGTCCCCACGTATCACCATACGACGCGGATATCGTGGAGGCTGGGGAGCAAGATGGCTGGAATATCAAACTCATGTGCTAGCCTCTACGATTGACCGATCTCAATACGTTAGACCTTTGAGCGTTTCACTGCGCTGTCTCGGATGCTTCCGCCAGCTCCTCCCGGTCACTATCGGCAAGTGCTTTCTCACCCTACAGAAGGTAATACAATGTGTAATTGCACACGGGGGCGGAAACGACGACGCGTTGCCGAGAGTGCGCAAGAACCACATTCAAGGTTCCAAGATACTAGTCTCGCTTGCGGTAGAATATAACGTTGTCGAGTACGGATTGTCTACATTGAATAAGTTTCTGTAGCCATAGTAAAATTTGGTTACCATGTCGCTAAATCTTAGGATTTTAGCCGGTTGATACTCATTGGTCGTGAATTGCGCCACAAACTGGGATTCGAAGCCAATTATAACCGCACTATAGCTGGCCTAAACAGTCGCTGCAGGGACCGTACCAATTTATGTGAATGCGCGACATATTAACGAGCACACATATATTTTTTCCGCTAGCCAATTATAAATACGCGATGATTTGCGAAGAAAGACGTGACCATCAGCGATACAGGACTGCAGTGGTCTCATTCCAACCTCGGTGGTATTCATACTAGCGTTCTGTAAAAATTGGAGGACGAAGTATGCTTCGCGAGCTGTGCGACGCTGCTTTCCGTTGCCCAATCCGGTCGATACTTATCAAAATATTGATAGCTTAATATTTACTGTATTTCATGTGAAACATATAGTATCAATTTGCCCCCCCCATTAACAAGTGGACGCACAGTGCTAGAACAACAATTAGCACCCGGTCAAACGTACTACAATAAATATATGTCGGCTTACCAGAATCGGCACAAGGCGATCACAGCGCACATGCTCACACTGGCTAGCATCACAATCGATATCCCATCCGACCAGATGTATGAGCAAAAGAAAAAGAACGACAGCTCAGTCGACCTCGTATAAAGTGGAGTCCCTAAGTTCCAGTATTACCAAGCTATCCTCGTTACCACAGCAGTAGAAGAACATACGACTCTATCTGTGATTGACAATCTATCACCAGTAGAGTCGTATGTGCATGTGCGCTACTTTCATTACACGTTCGTAAGAAATTTGGCGATCGATAGCATCGACCACCCGGACAACGAGTTTTTAAAGTTTATGCTGATACATTTTTACGAGGGCACGCGGCCTAAGAAATACATTAGTTTACCCGATCTATCTCCATAGCGTGACGGTGCCGACAGCGGCCGACACGACCGACATCAATCTTATTGGCTAAAACCTTCGATAGCACTGACACTGATTTGTTAATATTCATAAAATTATCATAGGCTTAAAGAATCCGAGGACGACATGTCCCTAAGGTCAGGCCATAGAGAGAACACATCCCAACCAGCACGCAGACAGACATCGGGAGCGGCGCCAGCGAGCAAGGGGCGTCCGCACGTGGAGGGAGGCGGGTCCCCGCGGTAGCAGCAGCTCAGCAAAGGCGCGCGGCAGGCATGCAGCATCAGCACGCAGACAGACAGCGGGAGCGGCGCCTAGGGGACCGTTGTTTGCAACATTGTTGCAACAGCAGACTGGTCGTAGAATCGAAGGCCACCAAGTTCTGGCATGGCGCTCTTCGCGGCGCCCCAGCTCCCGACATCTTCTCAGTACCGGCACGAATGCATCCCATGCAGCTGCTCACGAGTCGACGCAGGCGCGCGAAGCTGACGGCAACCTCGCGCCAGTCAACACTCCGTCAGGAGCTGATGAGAATGGGGGCGCCGTTGCCACTATCGCCGCCGCCACCGCTTGGACCAGCACCGTCGAGAACCCCGCCAGCACTGCCGCTGAAGCCATACCCACCAGCACAGCTGTTGAAGCCACACCCGCCCTCACTACTGCTGCGAAGCTTGCCGCTGATGATGTTGCCGAAGAGAAGCACGCTGCCGCTGTTCCTGCTGCCGAAGAGAAGCTCTCCGCCGCCGCCATCGCCGTCGTCGAAGAAAAGGTGACCACCGCCGCCATCGCCGTCGCCGAGGTAAAGGTGACCACCGCCGCCTCCAGTGCTGACGCTGCACAACCGCTCGCAGATTCTGGTGACGACTCCAGTGACGACGACGTGGTCTGGATCCCAGCTCCAAGCGGTCTACCTGTCACAACTGACACAGCTAGCATGCTCAATGCCGACGATGGGCGCGACGATATCGAGGCGAGCGAGACCGAATGGATCCCGACGAAAAACCTGGCCGCTCCTCATTCCACAGCTCCTCAGCTCTACAACATCCGCGCAATCACAAACTCATACATGAGAAACGGTAAGAGAGTTTACCTTGTTGAGTGGGAGCAGACCGAAGAGCCTGCCACGAATCTGCCTCGGAACATGGTTGCCGCATATAACCGACGCCGCAGAGCCCTTGTCCGTCGAACCTTCATAGCAGACCAAGCTGGCCACGGCCGTGAAAGGCTTCGAAACTCGGAACCTGCACCAGAGCGCCGCCGTCGCCGACCACTTCGACGACTTCGCAGAGCTCTTCACTTCTAGATAATACAGGCACAAGACAATAGTTCGAAGGGTTCAAGCGCATATATTACCATTGAGGAACGACTACCCAATTACAACGAGGCTAAGCTGCTTTCGCGGCACACCAAGTTTTGGGTAGTCTTCACCTCGCAAAACAGCTAGGCTACGCCATCGGATAGCACACCAAGCTTAAAAGCCGCATCACAGCCTACATTATTGCATACACAATAACACCAATACCAACAAACGTCAGACACGTGAGTCAAATACCACCAAACTTCCCCAGTGCTTACCTCATCATCTCGCCGGTGTCGACGTCCTTGGTCCTTAGTCGATGCTGGAACTGCATGCCTGCCGCGCTTTTCTATGCTGCTGCTGCCGCGGGGGGACCCGCCTCCCCCACGCGCGGACGCCCCATTGCTCGCTGGCGCCGCTCCCGCTGTCTGACTGCGTGCTGGAGCTGCATGCCTGCCGCGCGCCTTTCTATGCTGCTGCTGCCGCGGGGGGGGGGGGGGGGGCTCCCCCACGCGCGGACGCCCCTTGCTCGCTGGCGCCGCTCCCGATGTCTGTCCGCGTGCTGGTGCTGCATGCCTGCCGCGCGCCTTTGCTGAGCTGCTGCTGCCGTGGGGGGACCCGCCAACCCCCACGCGCGGACGCCCCTTGCTCGCTGGCCTTGAGCACTCGATTGACGTACCCTAGTATTTTCAGCGGGGTAGACTTACGTCTCGGAGAGGTGGCTTCCGGTATTGCATTAGCAGGTTCATCATCATCGCTACAGTAGACAAGCGCGTCGATAGTGGCGTAGCCTCCGTTGCAGGCGCTTCATCTCCAACGTTCAGCCCCGAAAGGTGCTCAAGGTCGAGTACAGACCATACCGGGAATGTTTGCATCGCCAGTGCCATGGCGATGGCGTGGAGCGGACACGTGATGAAGGAGCTCTTGCCTGGCAATAGAGAGAGGCCTTGCTCCTCCGACGTTTTCGCTCGGATCAGGCAAGAAATAGCACGTTGCCCGAGCCGACCGACAGGTTGCGCTTCTGGATAAACGCGAGATCGGAAGCACGTCTAAGCGCGTACCACATGATGGATAGAAGCGCAGCATCCTGATTCTCCTTGGCAGAACTCGCATCGAAGTACAGTCCATCGCTCAGAGAGCGCAAGTCGGCCTTGGTGCATGCTGGCGCTTTCGTCACCATACCACCTTGCTGCCGTTTGAGGCAGTGCCCCTCCAAAATGCGACCCATCTTGAGTAGCCGCTGCTCCACAACGTGGCGGTGCTGGGGGGAATCCTCCAGCAGCCAGTTCTTGACGTTCCGGTAGTAGCTCATCACGGTGTTCCGCTTGCATAGATCCCCGCTTCGGCCTCGAGCAAACGCGAGGTGCATCGCGAAGCGGTCTAGCAACTTCACGAGCACCGAACCACTGGCATCTGCCAGGAGGGTAGCGCGGATAAATTCTTGAGTGACATTCTCGGAGGCGAGGAAAGCCGTGAAGACGTTGACTAGTGTTGCTTGCGCACGCTTCGTGTTCTCTGGAGCGAGGTCTTGCAGGCTCATTGTTTTCGAGTCTAGCGTCGGTTGGCTTCTTGATATCCAGCAAATATGTGAATGACTTGCTGTTTGAATCGGCGCTCGAATGTCTGGCTGTCGCTGCCGACATTATGCATCGGCCACGTGTCGGTAGCCGTTATCCTATCCCTATTGTGTTGTAATTGGCTAAAATTTCGCTGGAACACTGTATGATTCGTTAAAAGGCTTCAGCTGTGTTTCTATTGGCTCACAGGACCATACAAAAATCAAGTTTTTAGTGTATGGTGTCGGCAGTTTGATGATATTCATCCGTACCTATCACAAACAACCCCACGCGGACACCGTTGCAATCTACTTACGATTAATCTATGAGTGTCAATGCGGAATGAAAAGCGCCCCGAAAATTTATTGCATCTACACAGCGATCTCAACCCATTTAATCGAGCGAAGCCGAATGCAGTCATGAAAGCGGGCGTGTTAATGAAGACGATGACATCAATGACGAGGCGTAAAAGCTAATCATGATCGGCGCGTATGACATTGACAACCTAGAAGATAACGTAAACGGCGAGTTCGACTGCGCCAAAACTTCTACCCTGGTACACGAAAAACATTTTCAGAATGGACGGACGCCTTCGACATCGATATATATTATGGAGACATGGACAAGCTCTACTGCGTCACCCACGCCCGCGTTAGTGCCAGTAACTCCATCTTCTGCCCCCCCCCCCCCTTCCCGAAACATGCTTTCATAATCAAACTAATTCGTTTATCGATAATATGTCTGTGCGGCATATGATATCCATAGCTCCGAGCCGCTGATGGAGTCGTATTGTATCTGTGCAAATCATCAACCACGACACCGTCCGTGCGACGATGAAGATAATACGACATGTTGGCTTTGGAACTTGAGCTCCAGCTAGTAGATATAGGACAGATTGAATTGATTCAAATATGCAAGACCACTCGGTGTCTCTTCGATAAGAGCATGGAGTTTCCTAACCGCTTTGTTCCTGCGTTTCCTAACTGCTCTCTTTCTTCGTGCTTTGCACGTTCCTCTGCGTGCGACCCGCCTAGGCGTTTCAACACGACAACAGTTTCTTTTGTGTAAAGATTAATCGGAGTCCTTTTCGGTCTACACATGCGTATACAATCCTGCAACACAGCAGCCAACAAAGATATACTTGACGGATCGGCGCCACGTTGACGGGTGACAACGCGTTGCACTACGTCCAACCGGCTGTGATAAATTACGACAAGTCGCCAATTATGAGTATCTATGGGCTTCTAATCGTTACTGTGATTCAAGTAAAAGTTCCATTCACCGGAAGTGCGCCTTGCGTTTACAGGTCTCTTAGGTCCTCTATGCACAGCCGATCTTCGATATCCATCCAAACGAATATTGTTGACCAATGAACACGTGTCTATCTCTCGTGCAGGTCTGAACAGACATCTAAGACAGCTGTACAAAGACCGTACTGAAAGAGTTAATTCTTTGAGGTCCTCAACGTGTATGTTGCGTCTGCACCCCGCAGCTGCATTTTCTATATCGCGCTCTATGTGGAAGTACTTCTGGCAGGATCTTTACCTGCGATCATCACTTGCGAAGTGAATACCCTGCCAGAAGTGCTGATCGCTGCACCATGAGTAGCAAGCGCTCCATCCTCGCGGCGAACCGGAGCAGGAGCGATTTCAAGCGCATCAGGATAGTCGAAGATGGTGACAAGCCTGTAGAGTACCGTAAACCACGGGTTCATTGCAACGCACAGGTAGAGTGCAAAAACCCGTAAAAATAAAACAAAAACTCTGTGAGATTTAAGCATAGGGGTGACACCCCCACTCGGTGCAACATAGTGTATGTTTTTAACAAAAAAGGAAAAGAAAATTTATTCATCGCATACAAGTGGCGCGTCGCTAGCCGACACGTCGGGAATCCGGAAGCGGGCACTACGGTCGCGAGTGCCGGTCGGAATCATCCGGCCTTGATGAAGCCGTTGGTAATTACCGTGGTAGGTACCGCGTCCCAGGCTTTGACCACAAGGCGTCACATCAGGGCTCGCTTCTCGCGCGCAGTCGCCGGAAAGGAGTGGTCAAGATGATACTGTAGGTACGCATTCCTTAAAAATGTAGCACAGTGTAAGTTAATGACAGTATACGTATCATAAAAAACAAATACCTACGTGATGTGGTTCTTGAAGGCCTTCATCACGGAGACGTCTATTGGTTGGCATATACAAGTCACCCCGGGAGGCACAAACTCGTGCGTGCAGCATTCTTGCTGCAACGCGTAGACCGACGCCATCTTGTGGGTCTTCGAGCTGTCGAAAATGAGCAGCTTACAACCGCCAACTGACGGCTTCCACACCTATAGTGAAACAAAGTCAAATTAGTAAATGTCAATACACGTATCATACCAAAACACGTACCCTTTCAATCCAGTCCAACATGACCGTGGCGTCGCAGTTAGGGTTCTTCTGCACGGTATGCTCGATGGTCTCCGCCCCAAAAGCAGGGTTGAAGACCTCTTGGGAGACGGGACCGCCGGGCATACCTGCCAAAACAACGACCGGAGGCAGCTTCTCACGCGTGGCCGACGCAGCGAGGAACACGGACACTCTAAAGCCGTTAACCGCACTTTCTATAGGTACGTTCAAAATATAAGCACAGCGTCATAACATACTGAAAATGGCAACCGTACCTTGCACAACGTCAACAGTTTGAGCTCACACAAAGTCAACCGTGGTCCGTCCATTCATGTCCACATTGACAGCCGTTTGGTCCATGTTGTAATCGGACGCATACTTGTCAGGACCGTTAATGCAGGACAGAATCCCATCCTCCTCCACGGTACGCATGATTGAGTGCGAAAACACATTCGCAACTTCCTGTAAACATACACAAGTTGTCAAATAGTTAGATAACGGTAATCAGCCACAATTGAACAAACCTGTAACTTACCTCCATATCCGACCGTGTCTTACGGCCCTTGTGAGTAATCCGCCGCATAGTCAGCCGATTGCGCTTGAGGAAATGGCTGATAAACATCAAGCTAGCCGCCCGCGACCGTGAAGCGAAGAGGGCAGGATCGAACTTCGAGTGCACTATGAAGCGTATGCATCAGACCGGCAAACATCAAAAATACTGTTTGACTGCTATGTTGTACTCGCTGTTGATCTTGTGGAGCGTGATAGCCGCGGAATTGCAGAGGGGTGTCACTGTCGCGAAGATGTCCTTCATCAGTGTCACTCTGCAAGTTATCGCCTTTGGCGGGATCTTGCAGAGTAAACCAGATATACTCGACCGATTTGTGATAGCTTATCTAAAATTGTGTCCACGAGATGATCGCTCTTAAAAACCCGTCCGCCATCCTTCTCCTTGAAGTATATGCCCCCCATGAGCCGTTTTCCCGCATCTCCGATTGGTGAGGAACGCCACGATTGTCCACGAAGAATGCGAGGTCCGAGGTTCTTGTCTTTGATAACAGGAGGCGCGAGTGGGTATGATCTCTCCTTCACAATCTCAAGCAATTGCACATTATGCTCGTCTTTCTTCACCAGACGCACATCCATTTAGGCGCGTACGGCTGCTTCGGTTCCAATTTGCCCTTCTCCACATTCTTCTTGGTCACAAAGATGACTTGGAGGTGCCAGTTCGCTTGTATTTCTTGGCGAAATAGGCCTTGAACACTGGGAGCTTGAAAAGCAGGTTGACGTCAACATAGATATCGTTTTCCAGACGGACTTCGTACCGTAAACCACGGGTTCATTGCAACAGGGGTAAAAAGTCCTCGTCTATTTTTTTCCATGATTCTTACACGTAAAAAATCAACTCGATCCCTGAACCAACAACTCTGCCTCCGCCCGCGCAAATGAATTCCGCTATTTTACTTTTCGCGCGCAACATACCCAGAAGCCCAAAGAACACCAACAAGAGGAAGCTACAAGTCCGTATTAACTTAAAGGTTGTTGTACCTACTGCTATGCTAATATTTCTTGTTCCCTAGGCGCTCAAACTACTCGAGGCGACAAGCACGACTGCGGTGGCAGTCAAGGCTGCTGTGGCTGTCGACAGATCGGCGCTTCACCGCTGGAAGAAGGACGCCGACCGTATAGCTGCCTCGAGCCCCAGTCAGTGCTTCGCCGACCCACGGGCGCGTGCCCACGTATACGAGCAGCAGCCTGAGCTCGAGCAGAGGTACGATTTTCAAAAGCTGTATGCCTGTTGATTTTTATTCTAATTGTTGTCTGGTGTCGCTTTAAGTATGTAGGCTACTCGAGTGGATTGTCACCATGCGCAAAAATAGATATATTTGTGTGTCTACTAACTGCTTACACGCGCTCAACTGTGGCGAGTGAGTTCCGCGATTGGGTTTACAAACTAGTATTTGCGCTGATGTATGGTATCGTACAGCAAAATCAAGAAATGATGTCGGCTATGGAAAACCATGAGCAGGCCTGTATACGACCCCATATTGAATCTACTGCCTCATCGCACGCTTCTGGATGATTTTGAGCTGAAACGACCTAGCACTTGCTATGCGCTTGACACCCCCCGTACTGTGACAAATAATATGGCCCGGCTGTCTCCGTTAGGGAGAATAAACATTTTGGCCTTTTAGAACACTTGCTATGCGGCTCTCGGTGTACCACATGCGCTGGATAGTATCGTTAGACAGTGAGCACTGGGGGTCAATCGCATCTTTAATGTTTTGTAGAAAGCTGATTGCGATGAACTAGAGTCGACAAATAGCGGGTGAACGCTTTCGAGAAACCATCCGTCGCGTCGGCTGTATCCCATACGTCCTGTAGCTTTAAAACTAACCTCGTCGTAAGAACCTACGGGTTTATACTGGGGTTTCTACAGCGTTAATACGTCCGACAAGATTTTATTTCAACTGACGGCCTCATCAGAGTGAAGTGATCATGCCACTGATTTTCTCATTCCTTGCAATCCAGCAGTGTGGCGAGTAGTTGCACTTTCCTCGGGATACGCATCGCCTTGCAGAACCCGTTGATAGCCACCGACGTATGTAGAGAGCTGCAAGCGGCCTTAGCCCATCAATCATGTTCTGAAGTGCTGTGCCATCAACTTGAATCTATTTCCCGTTTCAAAAGCCCTCAGCTGCCGCAGCATTTACTGCCCCAATTAGCGCACAGCTTGTCTTTGACTTGCTGGTCCCACGCTATGTCAGAGGGCCGACCAGGAATTGTACACTATGGAGGTACTTTGATGAGCTCCGCGCTTAAAATTCTGACGGTGATTTGGACACCACGCGCGAATGCCCGGCGAAGTCGATGTGAAGCAGAAGTTTGGGTGTATGCACATCAACTCGGTGTAGCAAGTGATAGCTACGAAACTGGGTTGTTAGCACGGTCATCAATCAGTTTGCACTATTTCCATCCACCTGCTCACCGGTTTGCACTTGTTCAAGCTCCTTCCACATCTTGACGCCGAAGACATTCAGATAATCATCATTCACCTTGGTGACCCCTCCGCATTCTTCGACGAATTTGTCTCAAAACTATAAATTGATCGTAGTAAGTATCAGTGCTTCCCCTAAGAGTATTGATGCTACCCTTTTATTTCCTTTTCCTGTACTCTTTTGTCAAATTGTATTCTTCCTCTTGCTAGCCATTGCAGGCATATACTCTTAAAATCCACGGCTGGTATAGTGAGTAAAATATAATTCTAGAGCAATTAGACAATAAAGCATTTGACGTACCAGTTTGATCTACGTTGTGATAAGTGCTTGTATGCGCTTCTGCACCTGATCAACAGATATCGCGGTCAGTATTCGCTGGTCTTGTGCCCCTCCTGCGTGTGCCGACGAATGGCTGAATGGAAATTCGTAGTCATGTGTGTTTGGGGGGCTCGGTGGGGCTGAAGCAAACATTAGCATCGGCACGTACCACCTCTCCGGTTAAGGGCACACCTTTACTACATAAAGAGTTGATCCTTGTGCTCTTCAACTTCAACCGGAAGCGTCGTCGCCAAAACCACCTCTAGTGGTTGACATTGAGCAGTCGCTACATCGACACTCTTCTGCTCAACGGAATCCCGTTCTTGCCCACTTACCGTTTTTTTACGCGCCGCATCTGCAAAACAAGCAGGGGAAACAAATTTCGCACGGTCGCATCCGTCGTGTTAGGTAACAATGACATTCCGGCAACACGACGGAATTGCTTGGGTGCTTTCCTGCTCCGGTCGTACGCGTACTACGAGGATGCTGGCCTGGAATAGCGGCATCTTGCTTGTTTTTTTATTATTTGCGATATATTGGATCTGTTTTCGACTATCAGACCCTAACATCTAAGAGATCTCAATTATTGAACTGGTGAAGAGCGCGCGGATGATTGGCACCCAGGGCTGCTCTGAGACAGTGGATGCATTCCCAAACTCAGTCACCGAGTCAGTCGACCCCATTCTAGTCGCGGATGGGCCCAGCGGCAGTGATAGCGAAGGCGGTGGCAGCAGCTTGCCTCCAGTGGCGGCGAAGGCGGTGGTGATGGCGGCGGCAGCGGCGACGACGGCGGTGGCAGCAGCTTGCGTCCGGCGGCGATGGCGGTGACAGTAGCTTGCCTCCAGTGGCGGCGACGGCGGTGACAGCGGCTCGCGTCCGGGCGGTAACGACGTTATTGCTACCGGCGGCAACGATCTCGAAATGATAGGCTGAGAGTGATCGGGGATGGAGGAAATCGGAGGAGGGTGGTTTTCTAAATTTGCCCGCTGGTCAGATTTAGGATACCTGACGCGCAGGTAAAATCTTTTTTTAATTTACCGACGCTCAGTGTGACTTTATCCACTTCCTTTGATTTAGCAATAATATATCGCTCCACGTGATGAATGTAGCACATCAGCTGACACCGCTTAGCAAAACACTCCAAGTAGCCATTGTACACATGTACAGCTCTACATATTTCTTACAAACACGATGTTCTTTCTCCTACGGATAGCTTTAACACAGTGCTTTGGTTCACAGAAATACTCGAAAACTTGGTCAACAGGTCAATACTTTTGCCACACTACATGTTTCCCGGTCGAACCTCCCAAACAATTCCCCGCTGGTGCAAGAAATGCAGGTCCAGTGCCGCCTCATACACATATAGAAATGCATACGTAGCACGCGTTACATTCCACATCGATTCATGCTAGTGTACATACTCTCGAAGTGACCCGGCTTCCGTATACTCGCATGCAAACCGATTATACCACTCGTGGACAGCGCCATAAATAAAGCGCAACCCAAATGCTGATTTGTTCAACGAATGCCATATCTACCCCCCCCCAATCTTGTTCATGAGCCACGTTTCTACAAAATGGTTTCCAACAACGTAGCCGATGCAAACCGTCCAAGATCGATCTCGAATGCACGGATAAACCACTGCGACTGTTCAGCATAAACATCTAACTAGCGTAGTTAAGCTTCGCTCCCATTTGGTGAGCAACTCTTGAGTTTATATATGCCCATCGCGGGACGCATAATTTCGTGCTACCCGATGATAGTTATCGGCTGTATTCGAGTCTCGACCAGGAACTTGACTATTCTAGTTGGTCCTATTTCAGCGGCCAAAAATTTCAGCGGCCAAAATAAGCGCTGATATTCCGGCGTTGTATTTCACGGTGACATCTGCTCCGTGGTAGTTTACCATAAATGTGACAGCATAGGTATGCGCATTATGTAAGCTGCAAATATGCATCAATACTGTCTCTCCGCTGTTCTCGTCTCTCCGCTGCTGCTGGTCCCGTGCCGCCGATCGTTCCGTCGCCGCCTAATCCGTCCATCTCTCCGTCTCCGCCTCCACCACCAGCACGCCAGTGTCTCGTTCTCAGCCGCCACCAGCAGCAGCAAGTCGCTGCCAGTGTCTCACTCTCAGCCGCCACCACCAGGAGCAAGATGCGACCAGTCTGCGCCCGTGCAACCAGTCGCTCCGCTGCCGCTGCTCATGTGCCACCGATCGCTCCGTCGCCGCCCGATCCGTCCATCTCTCCGTCTCCGCCGCCACCAGCAGCAAGTAGCTGCAAGAGTGTCGTTCTCCGCCGCCCCACTAGTAGCAAACGCGACCAGTCTCCACCCGTGCCACCAGTCGCTCCGCTGCCGCTGCTCCCGTGCCGCCGATCGCTCCGTCGCCGCCCGATCCGTCCATCTCTCTGTAGTCTATTGTACGCTTCATAGGTCCTGACTCCAAGATTTAACCTAGGATAGAAGGGTCTTAAACTACGAAAACCTATATCGATATTTAAATATAAAACGTTTTCGCACCCGCTCAGTCAGAAAAATTTGCATTTTTACCTGATTCGCAGCGATTTTCAAGCCATAGTTCAAAAACGCCAGTGCAGACCTAAAAACGATGGTGACAAGGGCTGGTCTTGCTATGCAGAAATGAGGAAAACATATTGGTCATTAACCAATATCATGTGTCAATCGTAATGTCACACAGCTGGTTGACGTATCACCAACCAGCTGCTAGCTAAGAATATGATTTATGTATTTAAACAGGTGTAGGTTGAAGTTGGTCTGATCTAGCGTAGCCATCGTCCTACTTCTGGACATGCCGATATGCACTGAGCCACTCGTCTTCGCAAGCCGCTAGTCCTTCACGAACCTTCTGCACAACTTCCACACCAGACTTGGCTGGGGCGTGTGCAATGCCGCCTTAGACAATGCGCCAAATTAACTATATCGGCTGCAGTGCTGGGTGATATGGTGGTGTGAAGAAGACACGATGTCCGTAACTCATCGCAATTTCTGTCACCTGATAGCGCTTGGGCGGCCGGTGGAGCTCGACCAGCTCAATAAGAGTGGCGATAGTTGCCTTTGGACTAAATACCTTACTAGCTAGAGCCCAATACACAGCATAAAGAGTTAGTCCTAAATTAGAACATAACTTACCAGATATTTCAAAGTCTTACCGTTTGCACGTAGCCATTCTGGTATATCGGCCTTTAGCCACCCCAATTTTCGTGGGCTGGGATTGAGTTCCCGCGTATGGTAAGATGCAACATCTAAATAGATGTTACAACCACCATACTTACGCAAGATTTTGCATAGTTCGTTTAACCGACGCTCAAATTGGGTGGCATCACAATTGCCACGGTAACCATCGTCCCAGGCTTTCGCTTAAGGCAGACGTTGATACAATTCTCGACGAAACCCCCTGTCATCACCGCACCCTTGCTTCTAATAATACCTGCCGCAACGATACATGCCCTAAAACATAATACCGCAATTAAAGTTAGAACAGGCACAAAATAAAAAAATACAAAACAGTGTTTACCGTGCTGCTCTGCCTGTCTCCGCGTTGCGAATCCTATCTGCCGTCAACCACGTCTTGCCAGTGACGTGTTCGACGTTGCAATAAGATTCGTCGAGGTAGACATCGGGTCGTTTTACGCCTAAGCGGACAGTCCGCTTCGACGCTTTCATGGGCCCTCGCACGGCGACCCGGTTTGCAAGTTTTTTTTTTCTGAATGTACATCCGTCGGAAGGCGACTGACTCAGCGTAGATATGGCGCTTCTTACCCTTGAGATGGTGGAAGACAAGCTCATGAAGCCCCGGGTCATGGTTTGCATGGTGAAAAGCTCACCAGTAACGTCAGCAACGTCATCACAAACCAGCTGAGCTGCAATGGGCTGCCCCGCGAGGTTTTAGGCCGTCACAAAATCACGGAGGGCCAGGGCAATTACATCTAGCTGGTACGAACGAGGCCTTGCTCTATTGTTCGGAACAGACTGTACAAATACAGCACAGGAAATATTACATGTTAAAGACATTTAAAGGCGGAGACCTGACACGCGTTGTAGAGCGAAATAGCGCGTGCTACCGTCTCCGGGGAACAGCCAAGACACTCAGCTACTAGTTCCCTCGTGCGTTTTCCCCTGAAAAGCCTTTGCTTTTTTTGTAGAACAAAACAACTGTAGCTCTTCACCATCATTTTCTTATCATCGCTGCTGAACTCGTGTTGCTTTATGTGCATTTTTTTGCTAAATAAGTGAGAGAAAACATAGGAAGAGCGGTTATACTCTGCTAAGGAGACGCTGGGTCGTCCAATGATGGTCTGGATAGGCGGGTTTAGCAGGAGCCACACATAGAGGAAGTGAGAGTAGTGAGAAGAATTCGGAGGCTGCGCACTTCGTGGCCACCGGTTTGGTTTCCGTTTAACGTTTCGAACACAAACTTGTAAAGTAACATAAAATGTTATCGTGATTTTGAGCTACTTCACCGTTTTCCTCTGAGCTGGCACCCTTCGGACCGGCAAAAGTGTACTTCTAAGTGTACGAGTTGATTGGTGCGTACACATAATATGTCATGCGCTCACCATAATATGGTGAGCGCATGACAGTTCGATAAGTGTATTCATAACAAACCGCGGATTCGATGGAGCCACAAAAGGAAAAAGAAAATTTCAAGCAAGTTGCCAAATTGACCAGAAGGAAGTAAGCCCCTAAATATGAAGAAATCCATCCGTCAATGACTTCCTAGAAGGAAGGAAGGCTGCGTGAGAGGTGCGAGGGGTGACCTGGCTATGGTTCACAGCTTGGTGGAAGACTCTCAATCAAAAGGCCGCCTCTGATGCACGCGAGTTACAAGAGCCGTCTAGAGATACCTCATCTCTTTCTGGAGTATGGCCCAAAGATGGACGCGAAGGGCGGAATCGGGCGCACAGAGTTGAGCTCGCGGCCAAGGCAGGGGCATTTGGACATCGTGAGATTATAGTAGAGAAGGACATAGGTGTGAATTAGGCCGACGAGGACGCGGATTCGCTTGCTGCATATATTGGGGAAAAGGGGGTGATGTTAAGGGAATGTATATTCTGAATATTTGCTGATGGGTTGCGCTTTGTCACAGCGTTAAAAATACTGATATATTTTTTTAAACTGCGCACGGATGTGGTGCAGGCGTTAACGCAGCGGAGAAAAAAACATAATGGCAGCATTGATCTATCTATGTAGCTCCAAAAAGGTTGACGAGGATTTTGTTAAACTTCTGATGGACGAACTCGCCCGGGCGTCAACGGTAGTATTGTACTCTTCAAAAGTCCTGATACCGGTTATTTTAACCCGTGAGGGTTCGAGTATTATTGACCCGGGTTTTGCACGTATAAAGCGACTTAATCCTCCTGCCTCATCCACATCATGCACACACTGCCCCACTCACCAGTAGCTCGAGTATGTGTCCTCGTTAGCTACCGAGAGGACTAGATGCTCGTTACCACGCACAACCACACCTCGCCGAGCTGCGGCCCATCGGATCGCGACCAGTTGCCGCGAGCACTACTCGGCGGCGGCTTTCAGAGTGTGTGCGTGAGATTGTGGATGCCCTCAAGGGGTACTTGACGATGACTGTACCTACATTGGAGGTCACGCTGCTGGAGCTTACATTCTTGGTGGAGTGACTGGTGCCGTACCTGGCGTTGGAGTGAGTGGGGTTTCTCTCGCTGGACTTGCACCTGGAGCTTACGTGTGGCCTGCTGCTGGAGTGAATGCACTTGGTGCTGGAGTTACTCCAAGCAGTGGCGTTGGTCTTGCCGGTGGAGTTGCACCTGTTGGGATGCATGTAGCTGGTGGAGCTTGTACACACGGTGCTGGAGTACCTCAATTCGGACTTGGAGTGCAGCATCCCGGTGTTGGAGCCCCTCAACCCGGATTGACTTCCATGAAGCTAGATATTTCGCATAAGCCGCCAGTGATGAAAGGAAGTTTTGATTAATACACTGTGCAGCTTCGTGCTTTTTTTACCCGCCTTGGCTGTTGGAATGTCGGGGATGGCTCTTATCGACTTGATCCTCAAGCGGATCGACTCATCCAGCAGCGTCAGGTGCGCCTGGACGCTGGCTGGGGAGTGAGCCAGAGGTCCCGACGAGCACTGCTTCGGCAGCGGCTCCATCGACACCCGAGGGTGTGCTTCAGCTGGGAGGTAACGCTCCTCAGTTTGGAGACTCAGGTTGTGAAAGTGGTGTTAATGGCGCTGCAGACTCGCCTAACAGCAGTCATATGCAGACGGCCGGAACGGACCCGGATCAAGGAGTCTATCACGGGCTTATAACTTTCAGTAAAGGCGACCCTATTAGTTAACCTTACAGGTTCTTTTAGACCCACAACTGCAGAGTGGTACTGAAAGATTTAACCCTTTCAGTTCCACACTGCAGTTATGGGTCCAAATTAAGATGGGCTTCCTTGTGTTTCTTAATCAGCACAGATGAAACTTTACGCTTCTTGTAGTTCATGTTTGAGTCAATCTGAAGGTACTCGCTGATGCGCCGTGTACTTGAAGGTAGCTATAGGGTCATTTCCAGCTAAGTAGAATCGAGCTGCCCTTTCGAGGGTACACGGAGCAGCCGGTGATGAGCTGTCCCTGCTTCCTCGGTCTTCCCGACCGTGTCGACTTGGTGTTGCCCGCAGGATCTGTCAAGAAAGGGCTTAGAGCGACACAATCGGGCAACTATAGCTAGATCGCTCAGTCTTGCCTTACGGAAGGTTTGTATCCGGTGCTGCTCTTCTTGGGTGAGTTTGGGCCCGCAGGGCATGCGTAAGTGCTCACACATCATATCCAATGGATTAGTAGGTTCTCATCAGATAGGAAAAACACGTGAAAGCTACACGTCCATAGCAGTAAAATACGAACCGAAAGTATGCTAACCGCACTACGCCGAAAAAGCTAATGCACCCGAATCATTTCACTCCGACACTTGCATCCTAATCCAGAACAATATAACGCCTCGGTGCGGCGTTGCAGTGTTATTTTCCTCTTGACCAGGAAGCAAGTGTTTGGGTGAGATGAATCAAGTACATTAGCTTTTTGCTGAAGAGCACTTTCCATTGGTCTAACCGCTTGATTGGACGCCTCGTATTTGATAAAATGTTGACAAAATTCAAGATAGGGAGGATCGTGTTGGCGAGCACGACGACCTCGAACCGCCCCGCCTGGCACCTTACACGCCCATGTGCAACCTTATTGAGGGTTGTTTCAGTGTCTTCAAGGCCCAGATCAAGGTGGACCTCGCGTTGTTCTGTGAGGAGCTTGTAGCTGCTCGTTCTCGTGGCCTGATCGCGGACGGTCATATGCTGCTCTTGGAGATCACCGCCTAGCGCTGCATTAGCTGCATGGACCTTTGTCTCGTGAACAAGATGGGGCTGCACTGTCAGCATGCCGTGGAGCGCATTGAAGACGGTACTTGAACACGATGTACCAATGTCGCCTGTTGATGGTCTCACCGTTTTTTTTCTCTGGCATTTAACCGGTTTACGTTGTGATTTCGTAATGCCAATTTTCAATTTCAACTTTCACTGTTCATATTTTTTTTTACAAATATCCGTTTTTCTCTGGAATGGCTCCACTTTGAACCTGCAAAGGTGTAGATACTTTGTCATTGACAAGTGGTAGTGCTGGGGATATTCGTTTGGCTGGGCCGGGTTTCGAGCACGATAACAACCTTCTTGCCCCGAAAGTACTCCTAGTATGTACGCGAGGCCTTCATTTTTTGTAAATAGTGTCAACAAATGTGGCATCGACATTCATCCGTATGTTGTAGCGTTCAAGTCTGTCGTGACCGATCCTATGGACGGGGGCAAAACAACGGTCGCTCGTTTGCCCATTTTTGCACGGCCTTGGGTGTCTTGACGTAAATATTAAATTCATGTTCGTCGCAGTAAACGACAAAGTCAACAGCACTCATGTGAGAGCTCAATTTCTTAGAAAACTACATGCGATGGAGTGACGTGTCGTTCTAGGTGAACTTAATTCCAGCGTAAAATACTATTCAAACTCAGCTAAAAGACCGGCTAAATATTATGCCAGGGGCTGGACAAAATCGAAGAACTGGCAGCAGTCTATTGAGTTTGGCGCTGCGTTTGCAGTTTGAAAATTCAAACGGTCGGCAGGGAATCAAACTGCGAAAAACAATGGACTCCTTGCCGCAGCCGCACGAAGAGCCGTCCCCGCTCGAGAGCGTTCGCCACTGGCAGCGCAGGATATCGCGCGACGAGCAATACCCAACGAAGCTGTCCGAGGAGAACGTTGTTCTAGAAGAGAGGATTGCGGACCTGGAGAAAGAGATCAACCAAACGACCTACAGCCTTGAGCTTGCGGGGTTTGAACTCGCCAGCATACACGAGCGAACACTAGAGTGCATCAAGGCTGCCGACGATCTCGCAGAGATGAAAATCAAGGTCGAGGAGCATAAGGTCAAGACCGCGGTGAACGTCGCGGGGGAGAAGGTCAAGTCAATAAACACGGAGGCAAGAAGGAAGGTGGAAGTCTATGAATTTTCAACTAAGGTTGGCGGGGAGACTCCTCGCGACCCAACGTGGGGCGAAGGCTGAACTGAAGGCTGATCTGAAGCGGAGCCAGCGAAGGACGACATAAGGGCGCGGGCAGAGGCGGTAGAGCGTTACCTCTCGCAAATGGTCGCGGTGAACGAGAAGTGGAGCATGCTCGGCTTCAGGTGCTGCGGCGTCTTCGGCCAGGTTAAGTTCGAGATGCGCAAGCGCAAGCTGGTCGAGCGCCCGACCGGCCAGAAAGTGCTGGCCCCAGTGCAAATGGACGCCGCCGTCGCCGTTATTTTCGAGACGGCGGACTCTGAGGAGAAACTGGTTGAGAAAATCAAAGAGTTGGGTGGGAAGATGGTAAAGCACGCCGAGTCCATCCGGGCCACCGAGGACGAGCCCACCACGCTCGAGTACGACCTAGACAAGATAGGCGAAGTGCTTGATAAGGGCTCTTTGATGAGGATTTTGTTTTTGCGTTGTTGGCTCTGGTTTGATTTTTTTTGCTAACTTTACCTGCAACTTGCGTGTCAGAACGCTGCTGGTTCCGCTCCAGATACGCTTCAACGTTTCCGTTTAACGACAACGAAGAGACGTCGACTGGACAGCGCATACAAATCTACCCCTGTGTGTGCCCGACCAACAGCGACCTAACGATGATGATGAACGCGGTCTCGCTTCACATACGCGACGCTATCACTGATGCGGATGCCATTGGTGATCAAGCTTAAGATGCTTAAGCGCGTAAACGCTTTCAAGGCCCTTCGGATCAGCGCGCGTCGCCAGATCAAGCGCGAGATACACGTGCACAAGTACCGGCAGCACTACCTGAGATCCCCTACTCCAATGGCCCCGTCCCGGATACCGGCAGCGACCATATCCATTCACAGGCACGTGGTGCTGGGGTCTCATTGGGAAGAGGACCAACATCACACATGACTCACAGGACGAGCCGAAGGGCGCTAGTTTTCATGTCCCGCGTTGCCACCCCCTATAAATACGTCGACGTACCCCACGCCGGTTTGGCCAGTATTTCCTAGTCAAGAAAGCAGCAAAACAGCAGTACCGTAAAATACGGATCGAAAAGGACACTGATAAAAATGGCCCTAGTAAAAAATAGAAACGAAACATTGTGTTTACGATGGTAAAAAGTATATGGCACGCTTCCATCCACCGATTCTTTTGCGTGCCAGACCGACATCCATCCTAGCCTACTTTTTATTGCCTAGTATTTCATTACTTTCAGCGAGATGCCTAGGCGGCCCAAACAGAAGAATAAGCTCAAGCTATGCGCGTTATCCATTTCAGCCGGGACGGTTGCGTCGGCAGTTGCATCTACGGGTGTGCACCGGTCCACGATTTACCGCTGGCGCAAGGAGGAGGAGGCCATAAGAAAGGCAGCACCGAACAAGTACTTCTTAGACCCCAGCAAGCGCGCCAAGAAGTACATTAAGAATCCAGAGCTAGAAGAAAGTGTTTTATCGTTTTTACTGCTATATTTGCTTTGTTATACTGAAATGTGATCTGAATTTTTTCTTTAGACTTCTTCCATGGATTACAGGCATGAGAAAAATCGATGTATTTTTATTTCGATGGAGTGTCTGTTCATTATGCATGCTTGGCATGCTGTTGTCGTCGAGATCACGATCGGCAAACGTAAAGTTTCTCCGTCGTCTACTCAAGCGGAACCGACTCACTATTAGCCGGATCACGCACAATGCGTGCGAGAAGAGATCGGACATGGAGGTAAGGTGCACATATTTTTTGTGTTACTACGTGCGTATTTTAAATCTAGTTCTCTGCATTTTAGCGCGTTGCAAGTGTAGTTTCCCACTCAATTCAACACACAGTTGAAGAGAGTGGGTCACTCGCTTTTATCAAGGGCCCCGAGAAGTACGAGTCGGTCTATAACATGGATCAGACCGCAATATTCATACGCATGAGCGGGAAAACGACCGATTTTGTAGGTGCACCGACCGTGGACTTCTTTGAGGGTACATTTTTGTGCAATTTTTGTTTTAAATTATAAATTTTAACTCATATGTGTGTTTAGGCCGCGAGGCGAATGGCTTTCGGGGGTCGGTATTTCTAGCTGCGTATGCTACGGGACACAAACTGCCTCCTCTCATCGTATTTGCTGGGCTCACCGGATGTCCGGTGTCACAGACAGTTTGGGGCCCCCGTTTTGGAGCTCCAGGGTGCGGGCACACCGCCCAGCGCAAGGCGTACTTCAGCAAAGAAGCCATGCTCGAGTGGATACCGTGGGTACGTATATAAGGTTTTTATACTGGGAGGACAGCTTTAGCTGGCTGAACAGCCTAACCAATTTTATTTCAGCGCCCCCCCCCCCCCCCCCCATGATTAATTGGCAAATGTCGCCTGAGTCCATAGTCCACAGATAATGGCTACCGTAACACGACGAAGTTGGTACATCTCGTGACCTGTTGTTTCCGGAATGTCGACCGAATACATGATGTGGAACACACCAATTGCCAAAACAAAATACAGACACCGCTGAAGAAACTGAAAGGTGGACCTTCCAACCTCTAAAAGGTTAGAAAAAAATGCGGGAAATCGAATATTACAGTTCAAATCAACAACTGGATCGCATATGTTCCACATTTCCAGATCTTCCTTGAAAGTGATACGTCTGATCCGAGTGATTTAGAAAGGGTACAAGCTGTATGTGCATTTCAGTTTCTCAGCGGTGTCTGTTGTGGTATAGCAGAACGCACAAAATTAGTTCTTGCCACAGACACAACAATCGCCGAGCTAGTCGGCGTTTATCGGCCTGTGCTAGGTTGTCCCCAGCGGTTCGGCCCTTCCGGGACAGTAGTGGCGGTTCTCGCCGAGACCAGGCAACCAAGCCAGTCAATTCCTTCCGAGAGTCAGCTGAGCTCACTGACTTCGTTCCACAAAACCATGTGCCCTCCACCAAAGGATGGACGACGGCGCGCGAGCGCTTTTACAGGTCACCGAGAGCAAAGGCTTCTCGGCTGGAAGAGTTACGGCACCCCGGCTGACGGGCGTACCGGCTCGCTGGACTCAGCGAGACTTACACTAGCGCACTTGGCGAACCTTGCCCTCCCCGGGCCGACTTAGTCTCTTGGCACTACCTGTCAACACCCTACAAGCTATGCCTCTCGGGTGGTGACGGCAGACATAATCCAGCCCACGCAGGGACTTACCGGAGAGTGTACGCTTGTCTTGGACTTAGAAAATTCTGCTCTGTTGGTTTGGTTATATCTTTGGAAGAGCCTCTTGGGCTCTATCTAATCTTTCCTATGGTCACATACAAATATCTAGTGAAATGAGGGAGTTTTGGATCCCAGCCGACCTCTCGCGGAGCCCCTTCGTAACCCCCGCAAGATCTCAGCCGACCCTTCGAGCTCAGCGAGACAGTACCGTGGTCGCTCACAATTTGAGACGCATACCACACCCAGCTTAAAGTCGCAGACCGCTCTCACTTTGAGACAGTGACGACTTGCTTGGGTCACCGACTGTCGGTCTGGCGTCACAGGTGGGCCACCGAATTTTCGGTGTGGCACTACACCATAACTGCCCCGGTCATGATACGAACCCGGCTGGTGAGTGTCTTGACCCAACTGGTGTGTCGTCTGGATCTCTTTCCATCACTCAGCGTGTCAACTTTGGTTGCCACAATTTTCCGACCCACGACGTCGCCAGGGGCTTCCGCGCGACTTCTTGCCGGTAAGCTTGCGTCGCTGCGTCTTCCATGTTCACTCCAGCTGACTGCTTCACCCATCGTCTATTCGCAGCAATCTCACATGGCGGACCCGGCTGTTCCCGACTCCGCTGAGGCCACGCAAGTCAGCGACTCGGCCGTGGCTGGTCTGCTTCGTCCGCTTCTCCTGCGTTGGACTCTGCTGGGGCAGCTCCAGTCAACGACCCTCCTGCTGCTGCGGATGCCGACGAGCCGAGTCCCCGGGTGGATGCTCGTAGCCAGGTGTGTTGATCCTGAGTCAGCGACAGCTTGAGTATTCGAAGCTGACTTCATCGTGGTTGTTTGCAGGTCGGTTCGGCTTCTGCTCGCCCACTCTTGTCTCCAGTCCCTTGCAACCCCTCGGTCTGGGCTCCTGCCATTGGTATTGCGTCGGGGCCGAGGGTTCCTGATGCGCCACTGTTCGAGTCGCCGTCGGAGCTAGAGGAGTTCTTCCGGGCGCAGTCGCCGAGCCCGCCGCCTTCACCGGGTGTGTCGTCGGGCCCTGAATCACAGCGGCCTGGGTTTCAACTTCGTTCCATCTTGAAGGACCGTTCGGCTGGGGATTCTTTTCCTCTCGTGGACCCTCCCCAGCAGCCGACTCGCGATGATCCTGCCATGCGGCCGATCTCGCCGGCATCCCCGGCAGATCCCGATAAGTCTGGCTCGTGTTCGTCCCCGGCGTACAGCAAGACAAATCGTGCTGTTGTCATGCTCGCCGAGTCCTCCTCGTCCTCAAGTGCCTCCCGGATTTCGACCGGACGGGTTGATGGAAGAGGGAATTCCGAGTCGGCCATCCGCTGACTCTTCTGGATCTCCGCCGAGATCACCTCGTCCGTCGTCTGGGCACCTCGCTCTCAGTGACTCGCCTCCCTCGCTGGTTGGCTCGCCGTGTTCGGTCGCCGAGGACGAGTCCACGCCCACCACGGTGGCGGATCTGTGGAGTCTGCTCCAGCGTCAAGAGCGTGCTCGCCGGGACCACGAGAAGAACCAGGCTCGGCTGACGGCGTATGCTCTTCTTCGTCCTCCCACCTCGTCGGATGCCGCGTTTCGCCGGGATCTCCTCTCCGCCGATTCGTCGTCCCAGATGCTGGAGATTCTCCAAGCTGACGCGCCGGAGCCTCCATGCTCGACCAAGGAGCTCGCCGAGTTGCGGGTCCGAGACGCTCAGCTGACGCGTGAAAACAACGCGCTCGCTCGTCGGATGGAGACGGCGGTGGCCGAGGCTACTCGGCTGTCTCACGAGATGGCAGTCTTGGTTCGTGAGCGGGACGAGTGGAAGAAGGAGGCTCAGCGACACACGGAGCTGATCACTTCTTTCCGCAAGATCGTCTGCACCCACGAGGCCCAGCTGCGGGAGATGTCTCGGCAGTCCAACCGCCGAGTGGATTCTTCCCAAGTGCTTGTGGATCACCTTCGGAACATGGTCGAGACGCGTGACAAGGACTTGGACCGCCTGATGGGCCACCTCAAGGAGCGCGATGTCGCTTACACTGCTCTTCAGGGAGTGGCGTCGTCATACTTCGCTCAGATCCAAGAGGCTGCTGAAGTCGTCTCGTCTGGTGGTCAAGCTCGCGCCTTGCGCTTCGCCAACCAGACCATCCACGAGCAACGCCAAGTCATCCAGCAGCAGAAGAATATCCTCAGCCACCATGGTCGGATCGCTGTGACTGACCCGGCTCTGGCCATGGCTGCTGCCGCTGGCTTGGATGCTCCTGGCTTGTCCCCGAGTGAGCTGGCCATCAATGCTCGGTTATGTCGGCTTCTCGAGGCTCGCTGGCCTGAGCTGGCGCGAGTTTCAGGTGGTGAACTCCGCGAAGTGACTCTGAGAGTCAGCGGGCCTGTAGCTCCTGTGAATCCTCCGGCAAGTTCACCCACTCCGAGTCCGGCAGCTCCAGCTTCATCCTCCGAGCCTGATGAATCCACTCTGGACTTCGACGTGCCTTCGGTGGAGCCCCGCCGAGTTCCTGGGAGTCGCTACGCCCGAGATCACCTGACTCCAGCCACTCGGCCCTCCGTGCGACTCCCGACAACTTCGGCTGCTCCGACTGCGACTTCGTCTGCACCTGGAGCTGCGGTGTCAGCGTCTGTGGGCCAAGTTGGTGACCAGGCGTCGCTTGTGCCAACGAACTCAAGTGGTGGTTCGGCTGGCGCTTCCTCGGCTGCTGGTATCAATGTCCCGCCGAGCTCCACACCTGCTCCACCGACTCCCGTGACACACGGTTCGGCTCCGAGTCCGGTTGTACCTGCTTCCGTGGTGTCGGCTGCACCCACGAAGAAGAAGAAGAAGACAGCTTCCCAACCGGCGGCCCCTGCTGCTCCGGGACCCGCGTCAACTTCGCGGAGTGTCAAGCCTTCTCGGCCAGGTGCTAAGTCGACCAAGTCAGCTGGGACGCCGAAGCCAGTCTCTCCACGCACCACTGGGAAGCGGATGGCGGCCCAGAACGCGCGTGTTCTCCAAGCGCTCGAAATCCAGACCCTGGAAGCCTCGGACGATGCCGTTCTGGGCAATGCTGATGGGACCCCGTCGGCTTCCGCTGACAACCCCGTAATCGTTGGGTCGTCGAGTGCTTCATCCGAGTCCGAGGAAACTGAGGAGTTGGACTCTTCGGCTTCTCACTCAGCGGAGTCTTCCGCCGACTCCGACTCGGAGTCAGGCGATTCTGCTAATGGCTCGGCCCGGCGTCTAAAGGACGCTAAGGCTCTGGAAACTCTTCACGCATGGAGCACCAAGATGAAAGATGCCACCGTTGACGACGATGATGACGACGATGAAGAAGAGGATGAAGAACTCGAGGACAAGCCTGCAGCCCCTGCTACAGTCACCGACTCAGCTTCTGCGACTCCCGCCGCTTCTTCGTCTTCTCGGGGAGGAACTAAGCGGGCTCGCCAATCTTCTCCCCAGTCGTCGTCCAAGAAGGCTCGAAAACTCCGACGGCTGTGAAAAGTAAGTCTTCATCGGCCAAGCCTGCTTCGTCCAAGTCGGCTTCGTCCAAGCCAACTTCGTCCAAGCCAACTTCGTCCAAGTCAGCCGCGCACAGATCGGCATCCTCCAAGTCGGCGGCGACCAAGTTAGCGCCATCCAAGTCTACTGCGCACAAGTCAGCGCCCTCCAAGTCGGCAGTGGCTAAAACCACCAAGTCGGGTTCGGCGTCGTCCGGCCCGTCGGCTGGCAGCTCCGCCGGCTCTGATCTCCCCGACGTATTGACGCTGCCGATTGCGATTCTGAGGACTCGGGCTTCTCAGGCTGTTGCGCGTGATTCTCGTGTGCCGGCCCAGATGAAGATATGGAGGAATCCCCCCTTCTTCCACTTGGGGTCAGCCAATTGCTGAGACAAGATCCTGACTTCGTGTGTTGTCACTATCGAGATGGAGACCGTCGGCGGCAAGTCTTGTGTCAAGCCGACTCCTTCGTCTCCCGAGGGTATCGCTGCGTTCCTGGATGTCACGTCGACTCAGCACCCGTGTCAGCGACTTCGCTCCAAGCTTCCGGAGCTGGGTTTCTTCATGTCGCCGAAGGTGCTTCACCGAGTCGAGTCTCGGCGGTCATCTCCCAAGACGGCGCCGCCCGTCGAGATCGTCGTCGAGTGCTGGCTCAAGTGTCGAGGAGATCGTCCAGACTTGATGAAGATCTTCATTGCTCTGTACGAGCGTATGCACTGGGTCGTGGATTCAAGCGTCATCCTCGGCCTGCATCCTGATCTCAACCATGGACGGACTCCAGCCGAGCTCGCACTGGCTCTCAAGTTGTGGCAGCAGTACAGCCACGAGCGGAAGCGTCGTAGCGATGCGCTGCGCCCAGTCCTCAACGAGCTGTACGGCACCTTGTACCAAGCGTCGAAGGTCGTCGACTCGGCGAATGACCAGCCTGCTCCGACTCTGGATCCAGAGTTGTATTTCGATCCGTCGGTTCCTTTTGCGCCTCCAGCCAATCTTCCGTGGGTACCTGAGAGCGCTGATTGGTGTGCAGCGTCGGCGTCGGTCGATTGGGCAGAACCGTGGCGTGCTTGGTGGCTCCGCCAACCGGCTTTGCACCCGTACAACAAGTGTTTCCTGCCGCTGCATCCGGAGTTCCCGGTGTTTACCTCGGCCGATTTCGATCACGCCCAAGTTCGCAGCCTGGTCGCCGAGGACGTGGATCCAAATGCGCCGACTCCGCCTCTGTGTTCTGCTCAAGCGCCGACTCCTGCCAATCGTGAGGAGCTGAGCATCTTCGAGAGCATTCTCGAGGCTTCGGACGACGCGTCTGCGTAAGTGTTCTTGTTTCATCCAGCTGAGTAGTAGGTAGTTCGTGAGTAGTCCCGAGAGAGCTCAGCTAGGTCCGTAATTCCATCATTTCTTCCACACATATCACATGCATTTGCAGTAGCTGTTCCATTTCCGCCGAGCCTGCATAGTCACTCAGTGGTGGTTAACATGTGGTGCAGTAGCTTTTAGTCTTCGTCTGCAACCTGCACCATTTGCAGACGACTTTCACGTTTCTTGTTTCGCAAGTAGTCGAACAGGAGCCCTCCGCACGACAGATTTGCGAGCGGTTCCCAAGTTGGTTTGTCGTACCCGATCCACTTGACTTTGAACAATCTTTGAGCTCGACTGTTACTCGTTGACTCTGACATCTCGTCACCGAGGATTGCTTCCACTTCGTACTTGTCAGCGTCCTCACCGAGTTCCCAGCTGTCTTCCGGCAGTAATTCTTCGTCGAAATCGAACCGTTGATTCTCGCTGAGCTCGTCGACTAGCGGGACTGTGGGTCTCTGCCCCAAGTCGGTGACTTTCTTCAGCCGGAACACATGGACTACTGGATAAAACCTGTAGCCGCTCTTGTCCGGGAGTTCCAACTCGTACGCGAATTCTTCAATCTTCTTCTTCACCCTGAATGGACCGTGCCACCGGTGGGCCAACTTCTTCTTTAGACCTGGCTTGACTCTCTCCATGAACAGCCACACTTGTTCTCCCGTCTGGAACAGTGACTTATGGGACTCAGCTGAGTCAGTGGGCGGACCTTCTTCTTCCTCAGCTGACTCCGCCGAATCCGGCCGTGCTCTCTGTTCCTTGCTGCTGAGTCGTGCATTATGTTCTTCAGCTCGCCGAGCCTTCTCGGCCAGTTGGTATTCCTTTGCAAGTTGTAAGGCGATTTCCCGCTGACGATTGGCCTCTCGTCGCCATTGCTTGGTGTCAGCAGAACCCGCTGGGTCTCTTTTGATGGTAGACGTCATGGCCTTCAGGGTGGACTGAGCGTCCCACCCGTGCACGAGATAGAAGGGCGTCTCCCGCCGAGTGGTGTCTCGAGAATTATTGATGGCGTGCACCAGTTTCTCGGCGATATCGTCCCAGTCGGCTTGTAGCGGGTCCTCCACGTACACTCGAACAGTCTGAATCATTGCCTTGACTGAGCGTTCTTGCTGGCCGTTGGCTTGAGGTCGGTAGCTCAGCGTGGCTCGAGATCTCGACTGCATCAGCTCGGCGAAAGCCTGAAACACTTCACTCATGAACCGAGGGTCTCGGTCATGGCGAATGAGTGACGGCGCTCCGAATCGTCGGAACACGCATTCTTCGAAAGCTTTGGCCACCTCGAGTGCCCCAGTCTCACTCATTGCTTTGGCAATGACGTATCCAGTGAAGTGATCTTGGAATAGTAGCAACGCTGTGTTGCCCCGCTGAGTCTTAGGCAGCGGGATTACGAAATCCATTGACACCATTTGGAACGGGAACTCGGATGCCACGTTTCCAGGAGAGTATCCCTTCAGCTGAGGCTTGCTCTTGCTGGTACTGCAGTCTTCACAGGCCTGGACGTGTTTTGCTACGTCGGCGTACAGCCCAACCCAGTAAAACTCAGCTTTCACTCTGTAGAACGTCCGAACTATGCCTTGGTGGCCACCTTCAATCGCATTGTGGCAGCTGTGGAGGACTTCGTCAATCAATGTCGTCGGAACTACTAGTCTGAGGGCGAGGTCTGTCGAGTCGAGCTCAGTACGATGCCGTTTCTGACCTTGGTAGTAAAGCAGTCCGTCCTCGCTGAGTACAAAATTATCCGCGACCTTGCTGGCGTTCTGAGCTCGGCGGTGCGTTAGACCATCAAGCTCTCCGCGCAGGAATGCTTTCAGGTTTGCCCACCTGAGCTCTTCGTCTTGAGCGTTTGAGATCCGTCGTCGTCGCTCAGCTTGTACCACTGCTGGGTCGATGTCGGCCACATCCGGGGTTCTATTCTCGTCGACTTCGACTTGGGCTTGTCCTTCGACTCGGCGGATTCGAGATGGTACTCTTGGGGATTCAAATTCAGTGTCCTCAGTATCCGCTCCTGGTAGTGACGGTATCCTCGGCTCGTCACCGAGCTCGCTCTTCATTTCATCTTCAAAGTGGACTCGGCGCTTCTGGTTCCGTGTCATCACTGTCACTTTGGTTTTGGCTTCTGCTGAGTCTGTCTTGACTTCGGCATAGAGGATTTCGGATATCCTGTTTAGGGCTTTGAGGTCGGTCTTGCGTTCCCCGCTGAGTATCACTCGGCCGGCTTTATCTTCCAGGGCTTCAGTTGCCAGAGAGTCAGCTGCTGCATTGTAGTGACGTACTACGTGCAGATAGCGGACCGAGCTCAGTTGTTCGGTCATTTGCTTGTGGCGTGCTAGTTCGACCTGCAGCGTCTCCTTCCTACATGCGATCACCCCCATGGATTGCTGGATCGCCAGCCGAGAGTCGCCCACGATAATCAAATCCGTGACACCGCGTTCTAATGCAGCCTTCACTCCATTGTTCATGCCGGTGTACTCGGCGATGTTGACCGTGGTCGACGAGAGGTGCGCGCTCGCAGCGATCTCAATGTCCCAAGAAGGTAGACGCCACAAAATCCAAGAGCAGCTGTCATAGCCGCCATGCTTCTCAGTCTTGGCGGACCCGTCAAATGACAGCAAGTACCCTTCAAAGTCACGGGGCACATGTACATACAGCAGTTCTGTGTCGAGTCGGACTGTAGCCGAGTTCTTCGATGGCGGGGCCAGGTGTGTTAGGGACTCGTCGAGCCCAATGTGTGGTGTCACGGTCGCCTGTAGCAGCTGGGCGAAGTCGACATCGTGTTCGCGAACACGCTTGATCTTCAGGTGGTAGGGTGATAGGAGTACCGCAAAGCTGACTGCCCGTCCGTATAAAGACTTCGACTGGTAGACCCACTCCAATGTGGAAAATCGCGTATAGATGTGGAGCGTCTTTCCGGCGAGAAGGGTGTGGCAAGTCTTCAATAGATGTAGCAAAGCCAACACTTCCTTCTCAGCAGGATGATAGCCGAGCTCATTTTCCTTGAGCACCCGTCCACAGAACCGCACTGGGTGAAGTTTCTCCTCGTGAGGCTGTAACAGCGTGCTGCTCAGTGCCCACTCATTAGCGAAAAGCATGACGTGGACCTCTCTGGCCGCGTCGAAATGTCGAAGTATAGGAGCGTCAGCTACCCTTTTCTTCAACTCGGCGAAAGCCACCTTGGCAGCAGTGAGGTCACCCCCATGACCGAAGTCGTCGTCTTTCAGCTGATATAGGACTGCCCCCATACACAGCAATGTTCTGGATGAACCGGTTGTAATAGTTCAGTGCTCCCAAAGCCTGCATTCCCTTCTTAGATTTAGGGAATGGCAGCTCGGCGATTGCCGCCATCTTGGCTGGATTAGCTCGGATCCCACTCGACGAGATCTCATGCGACAGGAAGTCGACTGCCGGCTGCACAAATATGCTCTTGGTAAAACTGATGCTGATCCTGCACTCGGCGAACCTGGCTAACAGTCGACTCAGCGTGTCCAAACACTCGTCGAATGTGGCTCCACCAAAGCAAATGTCGTCGACAAATGACCGGCGCTTGAATACCGGGGTCAACGCCGACTCATCGGTCTCGCCATTGGTGAACATATCACCGTCTGGCCCATTGACAAGATCCTGTAGCGGATCTGACTCGGCTGAAGCACGATGGTCCGCTTCGAACTTGGATGCTGCATTTGGAGAAGGCTGGGTCAGCTGGCTGATCGTTTCCGCCTGCTGGATCCGCTGGATTGCTGAAGCTGCCTCGGCTCGGCGGACTTTCTCGGCGTGAGCTGCCCAGCCACCGCGTGGCTGCACGTAACCCCACAAGGCGATGTCTATGATGCGTTGATAAATCATCGGAGCGTTCTTCAACCCGAAAGGCATCCTGAGCCACTCGAAATGTCCTAGTGCGCATACAAACGCTGAGATCTCGCGGGCTCGCCGAGTCATCATAACCGCCCAAAATCCACTGGCCGCGTCGAGCGAGAAGAACCAGAGGTAACTTTCCAACTCCGTAAGCAGGTCGTCGACTAGAGGCATCGCATATTCCATCAACACCGTGATAGCGTTGACCATCTTGTAGTCGATGCACAGCCTGATGTCGACGCCGTTCTTCTTCAAAACAATCACTATAGGTGATGCCCAAGGGCTTTTCGAAAAAGCGATCTGCCCGGCCTTGAGTAGTCCCTTCAGCAGCTCGTACAACTTCTTCAAATGTTTGAGCGGAACTCGGCGGGCTCGTTGTTTGATCGGTATGTGACCTTGCACGTCGATATCACAAATTGCTCCGTAAGCTGGCGGAGGCAGCGCATTCCCGCTCGCGATCATAATTCCTTCTTGTTTCTTCAACATTGCCACCAGCTTGGCCCGCTGACTCTCCGTGTGTGCGGTGCACACCACATTCTTACTGGCGTAATCCAATACCGTCGGCGCCGAGTCGGTTAGGTCAGGGAGAAATGCCAGTTCGTGAGCATAGTCGGCGAGATCAATCTCGTTAGCCGAGCTCTCGAACTCAGCAGCTTCCTCACCCGTAACGCTTATCATCGCAATGGCTTCATCTTCCCAGAGTGTCATTGCAGCGACAAACCGGAGACGGAGGTCTTCCTCAGGATCATCGGCCAGACACAAATCGCTGACTTCAATCTCGTCACGAAGAACCTTGTCCATAGCGGCGCTACAGGAGCGCCCATCATTGTGTTCACCCGTCTCCAACTCGGCGCCAAGCTTCCGAGCGTTATCCAATAACTGCGTCAACTCGGAGATAGAGTCCTCCGCTTCTCGCACTCGACTGCGTCCTGACACGACAGTGGCTTCTTCAGGTCCTGCGTCCGCGGTTATCGCTGAGTCCGTTTCGCCCTTGGAGTCATCTGTAGGAACTGGTTCTGCCAACCCGTCGGTCTCGCTGGTCACCCCAGCCAAGTCTACCGACTCGGAGGCCGGCTCCTCCACACCACTCGACTCCATAGGGGCTGCGGTCAGCCGGTCACGTTCTCCATGACGCGTTGCGCTCGTCCGCCCGACGCCGTCCTCGCCCGGCTGGCGTGGATCTCGATTCATCACCCCTTGCGGTCGGGTATATCGCCGCCGCTCCACTGCTGGCGGTTGCTTGGCCAGCCACTCATCGTACAGGCGCTGCTCGCGTTTGAGCAAATCTTTGTCGATTGCGGCTTCGTAGGCGAGGACCTGCCAGTCGCGGTATCTCGCCGATGTCAGCCTGACATATCCATCGTCAGGAGCCAGCTCGCCATATGGGGCCCAGTGGACCACTGGGAAGTGGGCGGGACACCATACGAGCTTCCCACTAACATTCGTGAGTAGAACTCGAGTGGGTCTCCTGTGTGAGTTGTGTATCAAGGTTGGCACCCAGTCCTTCGCTCGTCGCACCCATAGTTCATGGGTCTCGTCACTCGGCTGCTTGCGTCGTAGCTGGAACTCAGCGATCATCCTGGCCTGAATGCTAGTCGACTCAGTCGGGCCATCGGTAACGTGATCACCATATGACGGTCCCGTAATCTCGGCTGCACGTGATTTGAAGAGCGGGATGATTACCTCATCAGGTAGCCTCGCTGTCGAATTGTACAAATCAAGCCGGATACCAGCTGGAATCATGAAGTCGGTTCCCAAGATTAGGTCGACACCGGTATGATGATCCATAATCCACACCTCGAATTCGTAAACAATCTTCCAGCCGAGTGTCACCTTCACTGTCGTGCGGGACGTCGTGAGCAACTTGCCCTTGTTGATTCCTTGTACGTCGATCTGCTTATCCGTGCTTGCTCGGGCTTTCAGACGTAGCTTCTTAGCAAAAGATTCGCTAATAGCCGAGACGTTCGCCCCTGTATCCAGCAGTATCTTCGTACGCACATCATTCACTGCACCCATCACTAAGGCACGCATACGGACTCGGCGGTCGAACTTCTGCGCTGACCACCACCCCATACGCTCGCCTGGGTACAATCTCATCGTCTTGGAGCCTCCACCTGCCCCAGCCGGCCGCTGTTGCTGAGGCTCCATCGTTCCACTTGCCATGACTCGGCGATCTTCCTCTGGATCGTCGAGTTCATCTTCCCCGTCACTTTTACGTTCAAGTCCGTCGTTTTCGCATTCAAATCCCGCGCTCTCTGCTCCACACATCTCGGGCCGTTGCGCTTCGCTGACAAAGGCGAACACATAGTTCGCCTCTACTGCCGGCTCAGCTAACTGTGGCAGCCCGATATTATCCAACCCAGTCGGTGTTGGCGGGCCACCTAGTTTAAATTCTTCGGCTCATAGATGCCTTGGAGATCGGCGGGGACCGTGGACTTGTCGACGGAGGTCCGGACGAACTTGGTGAGCTTCTCGAATCGCTGGAACATCTCACAACGGCCCACATCGTGGACCTGCTTGCAGAACTCACACCGGCGATTGCAGAAGTGCGCTGAATGGTTGGCGCCGCCACAAGCGGCGCACGGGCCGTAGCGCGGGCGGTCACCAGAGTCACCCCGGCTGCCACGTCGGTTAAAAGATCTTCCCTCGCGTGAATCATCGCGGCGACCACGGCGTTGACGCTCGGCGGAGTCATCACGGCGGGACGGTCGGTCATCCCGGCGTCGTTCCGCCGAGTTGCTTAGTCCGTTCGTCCGCTCACTTCCGGCTCCTGCGTCCACGTAGTTCTGGTCTTGATCAGACTCGGAATCGCTGTACTCGCTGCTACTGCCGGCACTGCTTGAAGACCCAAGCGCGTTGATCCGGCGGCTCGGTTGACGGGAGTCAACCCCATGGTACAAGTCATCGACCGATGCTTCAGCCACTGCGACTCGGCGATCGCGACTATCGTCTCGGCGGTTCCGTCGGTCATCTCGGCGCGGGTCGCGTCGGTCATCCCGGCGGGGTTCACGTCGGTCATCTCGGCGGGACTCCCCTCGCCGAGAGTTATCACTTCGACGAGTGTCTCGCGTCCGGTTGGAGACCATGCGATCACGCTGCTTCTTCCTCTTCTCGCCGAGTATCTTCTTGTTGATGATCTGTTCCACCCGCTGGATGTCGGCGAGTTGAAGTGGATACAGTAGATCCATCACTTCGTCGTCGCCACAATTGAGGGGGAACTGCTCAACGTGATCGGACGCATCCGCGCCACCCTTCTCGTATTGGATCTTGGCGGTGCGGGCGTATCCGTTGAGTCGGATGAGGAAATCGCATATGGGTTCGTTCTCCTTCCGACTCGCCGAGTGGTACCGAGTGCGAGCTGACTGGTCAAACTGCGAACAGTAGTAATCCAGGAAGGCTTCATTGAGCAGGTTCCAGCGCTGCTGTGTCTTCTTGGGCAACTGCCGGTACCAGCTCTTGGCCGCCCGGCCCAGGCTCAGCGAGAATGGTTCGCACCACGAATTTTGAGGCATCCGGGTGCCTTTCATCTCGTAGATGAACCGCTTTAACCACTGGAGAGACGCATCCGAGCGGTATCGCTTTCCATCGAACTCAGCTATCTTGTCGAGTGAGAAGTGAGTGCGAATCTCCAAGTACTTGGTGTCATCTCGCTCATCGTCATCGTAGCTGAGTCGGCGGATTTGATCTTTCACTGTCTCGTCTTGGTCACCCCTGTTGTAGAAGTCGTCGTCATCGCCGAGTTCGGCGTTGTCGCTTGCATCATAGAGGTGATCGAAGCGGCCGCTGTTCGGGCGGTCTTTCTTCGGTGCTTGCATATGCGAGTCTTCAAAATACGGGGTGCCCACTGTCGACCGGAACTTCTCGGTTTTCGCTCCCCTCTTGGTTTCCGGTGTCTTCGGTAGAGGCACCTTGCTCGGATCCGCAGTGAGTTCCAACATCTTGGCCGACCGGTCTTGGATGAGTTGGCGGGACCCCGGCGCTCGTTCAAGCCCGAACTCAGCGTGGAGACGGCGTTTCCACCGAGTGATCTCGGCTCCAGCTCGGCTCAGAGTCCACCCGCCCAAAATCAGGCTGTTGGGTCGACTGTTGCAGCGGAAACCCATGGCTCTCAGAAGCAGTACCGTGTCTTCGATGAGCTGGTTGATGCTGGTGCTGTTCACTGGCTGAGTCAGCTCAGGCCCAAGCACCGGCCACTTCGATTGCGCCATAGCCACCGGCGCGAACATCATCATCCACTCACTTTGCGTTCTCATCTCTTCGCCGAGGTGCGCAAGTACCTTATTGGCACTCGGCGTGTCAGCGTTCCGGGTTGCTCTTGGGATAAGGGGCGGACGTTCCCCTTGAGCAGCCCCTTGTTCTTCATCGTCTTCGTCCGCACTTGCATTCAGCTCGGCGACGAGGTTGCGCTCAACTGGGCGCGGAATTCCCATCCGGCTCACTTGGAGCGACAGCTCGTCGACTTCACTGAGTAACTCCGCTGTCGACTTCACATCGTCGTCAGCTTCCTCCTTCTCTTCATACTCTTCATCACTTCCTTGGCCTCGAGTATCGTCGTCTTCACACTGGACACTGCGGGCGGTGTTCGCATCCACGTCTACAGCCCGCTCACTTGCCGAGTTCGGAGATCCGGCCGGGGATCCTCCAGCAGTCGCTGGACTTCCCGGGCTCGGCGGTGACGATCCTTTGGCCATCGTGCTCACTTGTTTTCTCGAAACTTGGTTACTTGGTACCTGCGACAATTCGCACACCCTGTTCCCGGGTCGCGGCACCAGTTGTGGTATAGCAGAACGCACAAAATTAGTTCTTGCCACAGACACAACAATCGCCGAGCTAGTCGGCGTTTATCGGCCTGTGCTAGGTTGTCCCCAGCGGTTCGGCGCTTCCGGGACAGTAGTGGCGGTTCTCGCCGAGACCAGGCAACCAAGCCAGTCAATTCCTTCCGAGAGTCAGCTGAGCTCACTGACTTCGTTCCACAAAACCCTGTGCCCTCCACCAAAGGATGGACGACGGCGCGCGAGCGCTTTTACAGGTCACCGAGAGCAAAGGCTTCTCGGCTGGAAGAGTTACGGCACCCCGGCTGACGGGCGTACCGGCTCGCTGGACTCAGCGAGACTTGCACTAGCGCACTTGGTGAACCTTGACCTCCCCGGGCCGACTTAGTCTCTTGGCACTACCTGTCAACACCCTACAAGCTATGCCTCTCGGGTGGTGACGGCAGACATAATCCAGCCCACGCAGGGACTTACCGGAGAGTGTACGCTTGTCTTGGACTTAGAAAATTCTGCTCTGTTGGTTTGGTTATATCTTTGGAAGAGCCTCTTGGGCTCTATCTAATCTTTCCTATGGTCACATACAAATATCTAGTGAAATGAGGGAGTTTTGGATCCCAGCCGACCTCTCGCGGAGCCCCTTCGTAACCCCCGCAAGATCTCAGCCGACCCTTCGAGCTCAGCGAGACAGTACCGTGGTCGCTCACAATTTGAGACGCATACCACACCCAGCTTAAAGTCGCAGACCGCTCTCACTCTGAGACAGTGACGACTTGCTTGGGTCACCGACTGTCGGTCTGGCGTCACAGGTGGGCCACCGAATTTTCGGTGTGGCACTACACCATACTGTATTCTTTTCAAGGTGTGAACTTCATCGTCTCACAAAGTCGCGCTTCGCACGAAGAAGCTCTGAAATTTGGAAAGTTGCTAGAAACGTATTGTTTGTTTTGTCCATCCCCAGTGGTTTTACATTAAACATTAAGATATTTTCGTGTTCACATACCATTGACCATCTGCATCGTGCCAGTCACCTGTGTTTCAAATGCAACCAGTTCTAAATGCACTTCGTATATCAAACATACAACTAACCAATATATTGCAAATCACACTGTCCTCCCAGACCAAAGCTTCGCCTCTAGTTTGAGTCGTTGATGTTATTACAATTATTATTTTGTGGACAGATTTGGAACTAGCGTCAACGGATGCAAAATGATGCTACTGGACAGTTTAAAGTCCACCAAACAGTGCTTTTCTGGAAGAGGGCTGCTGTACGCCGGTGGAATTATTCCGCCAGGAATTACCGGTATTGCCCAGTCGATGGCTGTCGCAGTGATGAAATCCTGAAAGACAACGTTCGGTAAGTTGTCATGGGCCGCAAAACATTTCCCTATAGGTCGTATTTGTGCTGACTTTGCCGTCGCAGGAACAGTTATTTGGCCGTTCACGTGGAAAACCAGTTTGCAGAGACGCCGGACCAAAAGTGAGGTCTAATCTCCCACTTTGTGTCCGAAGCATGGCATAATGTACCGGCAGAAAGCATACGGAAGGGGTTCATCAAGAGCGGCATCATCCCAGTAGACCCATAAGATAGATTCGGCTGCGTCCGCGTTTCCGCGGAGCTAGAGAAGGAGGCACCGATCCTACAGGACCAGTAAATCCTAATCTGAGAAGGGGTGTCACCTCTAACGTATGTTTGTGTGAGTTCAGTGTCTATCTGTTTTTACGTGCTGTCGCATTCGATCCGTGTGTCTTATTCGATCCGTGATTTACGGTAAATCGCTTCTCTCTTGATTTTAGTATGCGAGGGGTCCGCGTGGCTAGATCTAGATCCTTATATAGGGTTTGGAATGGATTTGAAACTTGTATTTAACCCTTTCGTGGTCAAAGGTCTCATTTTGCCCCCTTTCGTGGGTCTATCTTGGAGTACCACTGTATCCACCTACAAATGGGCGCAAAATGCGCCCTTTCATAAATTCCCGCCCATATGGGCAGTGTCCTATTGGCTCGCAAATATTGTTCAATGATTTGCGGAAGATTTGTTGTAGTACCGTGGCCAAATGAAAGGGCGCAAAATGCCCCCTTCCATAGTCTAACATTTTGGGTTTGTATAGTATTGTTTAAGTAAGACAAATACACGCGTTCACGAAAGGGTTAAAGATTATGAAGACTGAACACATATATAGGGGTGCACGGTCGACGTGCGTAGGCTGATCGAGTGCTGGGCCGAGCCATGGCAGTAGCTTCTGCTGAACCTGGAACGCGGCCAGCATCGTCCCGTCGGGCTGGCCGAACATGGACTGGTAGATAGAGGCAAACAGCGAGTCGCGCGTGCCGCGTGGCTGTACCGCGTGGTTCTCGCCCATGTCGCGCAGGTGCTCCATGAGCACGAAGGCGTTCGGGTAGTCCACCTGAATGTAGTCGGTGTGCGCCGGGTGCAAGCTGCGGCATCTCATGGCTCCTCTCGACGCGCGCAACCGGCGGCTCCTGTTGTTGTGTAGTTGCTGATGTTGCAGGGGCGATGGCGCTGCATCGGCAGCGGCTCCGTCTGCTGGAAGGCGCACAGCGCGCGCTGTCTCTTCATCCGACATGGTCGAAGTACCTCACGGCGACTTTAAGGCGATCCATGGTGAACACGTCCTGCCCTGCTCCATGGGGACGATGTGGTAGCTCATGCCGCGCTCGAAGCCGTACTCGATGCTGAGTTGTTACACCCCTGCCCTGCAAAACGATGTCACAGTCTTTGAAATTTGGCACCCGGCCTTTATAAAACAAAGCCGTATTTATCATAAAACCTAAAATAGGCTAAAACGGAACGTAGAATTTGCGACAATACACACACGGGCTGACCGACGGCCGGTCTGCCCGTGTGTGTATTGTCGGAGATGGTCATGTTGGCTTGTGTGCTGCAGTGGCGTTGACATTATTTCGCAGCAAAGCAATTCTACTGGCGAAGCGGAAGCGATACAGTCGAGAGGCGATGCTGCAGCAGCAGCATTGCTGCATTCGATCGTGCAGGACTTTGTACGGAGGGATGTTTGTGTGGCATTCCACGTGGATACTCATCAACTCGTAAGCTACAGCTTACCATGCTGAAGATTGAGCAACCTATTTTGCATTGTAATTGCGGGCTACGATGCAGCTGAATACCCAGTGTGAATGTCTTTTGTAAGAGTGAGGGGAGTGCAGATGATGGTTGAGGCTGGGTACATCCAGACTCCTTTTCTGTATCTACCTTCCAACGCTGATCATGGAGGCCCCCCCCCCCCTGATCACAATCTAAAGTGCATCGCAGACGTCAGAAGAACTCGTGGCATGCGTACAACATCAGGGAGAACAAATAAAAGCTGCACAGGTGGCCATGCAGCTAACCTATAAAGATATTTCGCTGCAGTGTGGAGAATCCCATACGATGATGAAATTATGTGCTGGGTGCCGCTGAAGTACACGAAAGACTGTGTACTACAGCAGGAAGACCTTTAGCTACACGTATGCAGCACTACGCGTGGATATGTGGAGGCCAAGCAGAACAATATTTTTGAGAAACCAAAAGCAGTGAACACCGAGACCTGGCAGGTGATGCATATAAGCTCCGAAGTGCCAGGTCTGGTGGGGCAGTGCTGGATAAGAGCGATACGAGCTCCACTGAGGCCGTGCACGATCATAGTGCGCCTACGTGACATTATTGAGAGTTGGAACGCGAACAAATATGAGAGCTGGAGTGATATCAGGCCCAGTCCGGTCGTACATGTACATGGTCGTACTGTAACCCATGCTGAGGACCATGTACTGAAAGTTTATCGACTCAAAGTGATGGCGGGAGATGAAGGCACCTATGAGAGTTGTGGCAACGATCGTGTTGGTGAAATTCACGGGTGTTGAACGCAGAAGTGTACCTCGAAGATGTGTGTGAGGCTCACTAAGTCACGCAGTGGGCGGTGCTCGGCACCGATGGTAGACCACCGACTCCAGTGTATCGAGCACGTCTCTGTAAGCGAAAGTTGTTATCGCAAGGTCAAGCTATGAGGAGCCTCAAATTGAGGCAAATTGAACGAAATCAGTGGGAGATGTGCGGCATCGACACTTGTAAACGTCAAGTGCAGCAGCCATAGGAAAGTGAGCGGCGGTAATTGGAGAAAATTGCTAGCGGACCACCTGCGGGTGTGTTGAATGCGATTAGCAATAAACTAATTGGGCGCTCCTCGGCCAGATTTGTGGGGCAATGCAAGAAAGATTTGGTGCTCCTCGGCAAGGTTTGTGGGGCAATCAAGAAAGATTGCGGGTGGCATTCGACGCCAAGAATGATCACATCAAAGTGTAGCCATAACACCATTGGCGTGGTAAAAAGAATGCCGTGGATGACGAAACTAGCTGTACGAGTGCCCAACTTTGAGCATGATTGAGCGGGAAATACCCGATGGGATGCGGTATTGTCGGACATGAAGTCGGTAAATCACTGTTTGATGAGCAGGCACCCCAGATATTAGTCTTGTCGGAATGGCTGGACAGGTGGGGCAGAAGAGCAATGATGTTGTCCAGTCAGGTGGGGCCAAGTAAGGGCACACCAAGAAGAAAAGTCAAAGTGCCGCATACTGACAGATCCAAGCGATATTTGACAACAACAGCAGTAACGCAGATGAAGGCTGTGGGTGGTGTTCAACACCAGCAGTAGCGTTATGCATGTAGAAGAGAAATCATGAGAAGAGCAATCATGTTGTCCAGTCAGGTGGGGCCGTGTGAGGGCACCACAGCAAGCAACATATATCAGACTGGTGAAGTCAATGGTATTTGACAGCAGTATCGCAGATGAAGACTGTGGGTGGTGTTCGACACCAGCTGTAGCGTTATGGCAATGAGAGTGCCGGAGGTTTCCCACAGTGGTGGAATTGTCTTTATGAGGTTGTCCACTGCATGACCATTACGAGTAATACTATCCTGTGAGGCAGAAAAAGTACGAGCAAGAAGGCTCAGTCGAGAAATACACAACTGCCTTGCAGGTGGCTGTTGCTACCTGCTGATCATCATTTCCGTGTCGCTGCTACTGAGCTTCCACGCTGCGCAAAGCTGCAGTTCGCAACAGTATGTGTGTTTCGGCAACACTACGCCTCCATCAATACACCCGCTGCCACTAAATAGTTCGTGAAAGAGGAGAATGTTGATGTGATTGACTGGTCAGCCAAGCTCCCGACTTCAACCCCACCGAGGTTATGTGGGGAGTGCTGACACATGCCGTTTGCGCTTATGGTCGTCGGTTTTAGACCCAAGAAGACTTCAGTCCGACAATCAAGACATCGTGGGCTGCGATCAGCAAGAAACATAAAAAGCTCGTTGCTTCTATGCAGATGAGATGTGTCACTACGCTACAGCTTCACCGAGCTAAGCCCAAGTGCAATATAATCATTAATAAACTCCTAGAAATCGGTTTACTCGATCTGGCAGTATAATAATCGCCAGGTAGGCCAATTTCAGACTCAACATTGTTTCGGTTACATCACATGTACGTGTCCAAGTGAGATGAGTTGAGTGACATTCGCGCGCTCCTAAACCATGTGATGTGGAGCCTCGTATTTGATAAAACACCGACATAATTCAGGGTGGCAGTAAGCACTGGCGTGTGAATACGTGGTGGTGACATTACAGACCGAGGGAATCTATCTTCACGGTGGCATGGTGGCTATTAAGGTGTACATGTCGTTGATGTGGTCATCGGACTCGTATTGCGGGGTGTGTGGGTCATGCCGGTCCACGTCGTTCTAGACGCGGTAGAACGTTCGGAAAGTTGCCAACACGTCATCGTAGTTCTGCTAGCGGTACTTGTAGCAGTACACCTTTTGTGTGATGTATGTATCCCAGGAAAATGAATCAAGCTCTACTGTGGTCCATTATCAAACCCCTTAGTTCCCAACGTCATAAGTTGAGGCATTACAGTTCACAAGTTACAACATTGAGAGTTGAACAATAAAGGTTGCTTCGAGTAGCACACTCGAATAGTTTGTTCAACTCAATTTCGGGCTCCCGGTCAATATTATAGACCTTTGATATATTTTAAAAACACCAATAAGGGAGTGAACATAGATTGGACAATAAAGTTGAAATAGGGTTTAAGCGCCAGTTGACGGGCCAGAGGCCACTCATTCGCAGGATGGCGCGCATCCGATCACGCCCGCACGCGAGGACTGCAGTCTTCGCCACCGTCGCCTGTGACATCAACTTACTACACATATGGCGGTAACTATGGGTGGGCTCTCCCTGGATATAGTTCCACATCTAGATTAACCTACAAAAAATACAGGAATAGTTAGTATGAAAGCTGCAATGTAGACATTACAGCCGTGCGGTTGCTCGCGGTCAAACGCTTTATTTGCGAAATTCCCTCCCCCAGCTCATTAGCCCCCCCCCCTCCCCCCATCATGCATGGCTTCAAGCAGTAGTCCTTCTTCCACGGCCAGGACCGCAGTGCCATGTACCCGACTGCCCCGTCCAGTTGACGTGGCCGCGGCGCGTGGCCTGTAGAGCACAACGTTAGACGACTTGATATACATCACGTCCACGGCGTCGGCGACATTGGAGTGGTGCAGATCGGTGAATTTGGTCCCGGTATATGTGTTGTGCCCCAAGTGAAGGGCATGCACTCAGACGTTGCGCATGAGCGGTGGCGTTGCCCAAGCGCTTCATGCCGCACGGAGCGGAGCGCGCGCACGGACTCCTTCTTCTCCAAGAGCAAGCTGCCTCTGCGCAAGCTAGTCCACCTGCTCTGTCACTGGTGTGCACAAACGCCGGAGATAGAGCAGGCCGCGCACATGGTGGAGGAACGATACGGCGGTCACGCAATGGTACACATACTGTAGAGATATATATACGAAGGAGATGCTTTGTATTCCCCATGTTGACGAGATCCACGAGACGTCGCTGAAGAAGTTCAAGTACAACAGAGGCCGCCGCTTCCCCGATTACTGTTTTTAGTGGTGTGGATCGCACCACCAACTGCTGGTTCACCTTCGTAACCTACGAGGATCGCACCAAGCCCACCCTGTCGGCTTTGATCAAAAAGCACAGTAAGTTTCTATCGATGTTTTTATATATTAAAACTATTGTGATCGGCACCCCGAATGTCTAATCGGATAGTAAATCGGTCAAGGTTTTGGCTAATTTAGCCTTCGAAGTCTTATTTATTTCGACTGATCTCCTAATTAGATCCCTCGCCTCTATTTTAGACAAGGAATAATCATGGCGATTAGCAAGCAGGCCCATGTGGTTAATTCGATTAGCAACAGATTTGTTTGTAAATAAGGCGGAATGTCGCCGTGGAAGTCGACATTCCGAGCTATTTGAGCTAAATAATTATAGCTATGTAGGTGCCGGTGTAAGTCACCAGCTTTGTAGCGTGTAATATGGAAGGTGCCAAAGCATTTAGAGGTGGTGCACTAGATAGTCAACCTGGTCGGAGCCTTATTGGCATGAACGACTCTAAACTTCGGGCTATATTGGCCCAAAGGCGTCTCGGTAGCTTTTAGCCGCCGTCGCTAAATTAGACCGAGTCGAGTCTCGCCAGCTTCCCAAGCAGGATCACACACTTCTATTTGCTAACCGATTTCGCTTTGTAGCTAGTTTTATACCCTTATGTACGGAAATTCAAATCCGATTAAGATAAATATGTAGTCTAATAAGGCGTGGACATTCCAGCCGCGTTTCACAATAACACAAATGTACCATTATGACCGCAGCACGCCGATTATGAGTGACCAGTTTGCGTCATATGTCTCGGCCAATGGCAATCACACGCTTGCCAACAACCGGTTGCTAAGTGGCATGAATTATAATCACTTGTGGGTGAACCATAGCGAGAGCGATGTCGATCCGATCACCGGAGCTCATCGTATCGAGGGCGCGTGGGAGATCCGGGTCAAGCAGCACGTGGAGGTAATGTGACTAGCCTGTCTATACATGCAACGCAACCTGTGTACTGACTTGCCATTCGCGTAGGCTGTGCGGGGTATGAAGAAGGCTTTGTTGCCGATGTACCTTGACGAGTACAAAGAGGAGACTTGACATGTTGAGAGTAAATGTGCGGATGATTCATTTTTGTTTGGAGCCTTCTCAGGAAGCAAGAAAACCTTCAGCACTGCCGGGAGATATAGTTTAATCATACAAATAGACTGTTATCCATTGCACCAGCAAGGCGCACTTGTGAATCTGCTCCTACCGGTTCAGGAAGAGCATCACCTTGATGCTATAAGAGCATCTCCAGTGGGAAGTTATATTACGTGTTTATCGCAAAAGTAACGCTGTTGAGGCTTGAGAGAGATTTAATGCTTCCACCGGTGAATCGTATCGAGTTTTTCACCGGGATCTATATTTTGGCTCTTCGGTCTTAACCCTATTGCGAGGAGGATGGCGTGTAAAACTAGCCACATGACCATGTTTAGCAAAACATGGTACCTTTTCAAAAGTACAAGTAGGATATAAACAAGGGCAAGCGACGATAAACCTTGTTTTGACACAGCAAAGGTCAGATTTCACGATATTCTGCGTAATCTATCCCGCTAGGTATCCTCACATTTGAATACTGGCTTAAAGAAATCATGTTTTTACCAATCAAAGCAACTTGCGGAAAGCGCTCTAAAACATGGCATCTAGCCATGTTTTACGTTTGAGCTGGAACTGTCTTCCTCCAAAACCTCCTCAATGACATGGTTTTAGTTGCGGGAAGCGGGGTAAAACAGTGTATCTAGGCATGTTTTACGATTATTGTCTGGAGGGGTACCATACTGAAATCAAGTCAAAATAAATCGCAATAGGGTTAAGTCGGTGAATAAATCCTCTCAGTGGGGAGCTATCCTCTCAACGCCGACTTATGTTATTATTCGTGGGCTTGATTTCTTAAGGGGCTCGAAAGGACCGAAAAACTTTCCAACCACTGGAGATGCTCTAATTTGTACCGTCGAACAGATGAGGAAAGTAAAGCAGGGCATACCGATGGGTACAGCTAATTGTGGGTTTGCTGGGCTTTGAGTTGAAGCTGACGCGCAGCTTCCTCATGCCAGGTCCACGGTCAGTGAAGAGCTCGACTTCATGCCAGACGAAGCAACGGGTAGCTCATCCGCGAGAGACTAGCGTCTATCAACTCCCGCCTCCACTGTATATTAAGTGCATGATCTACTGTCTCCTCGGTCCGTCGAACGTCAATTTCTACCACGGTGGTCAGGTATATTATATGTTGGGTTTATACGGGTATGCTCGCTGTTTGGGAATGGTTTTCTAACTAAACTCTTAAGCGTTCAACTGCGTCCTTAGACACCTCAGGGAGAATGTTTGCGATGCGAAGATCTGCAATGGTCGGTGCGTGGACCGGAGTAGCTAGCCTTACAGGGATCTACACAATTGCCCGGCCTACTTGAGACCTTTTTCCCCATCAACTTGGCCAGATTAATTGGGGCGGAGGGCTTAAGATTGGTGCAATATCGCCCAAACGAAAATGTATAACTACCATTTTTGCAATCAACAAAGAGTATTCGTCACCCAAGATGGACTTCAGTCTAGCCACGCTCCGTAGCGCATGTCCTCCAGACAAACTGTGGCGTTCACAAAGTCACAACCATGGGTCTCCATCTTCATCACCAATGGCTGGCTGATCTGCATCATGCTAATGTAAATCGCACGCTCCAGCAGACGCATGTTCGCCACGCAGGTCTTCCGTTTTCTAGGACACAGAGCGCCGGCCTATGTCCCCGTGACGTAACGCCAAATAGTCATTGATGTGGCCCTTGGGGCAGTTCTCAATAGGGTTGCACTTAGGGCTGTAAGACCCTAGGCGCGGTAGGACCAGCTCATCGCTCTCCGGTACCAGCACCTCCGTCTGACTGTGGGTGGGCGCATTGTCGAAGACGACAACGATCTTTTTCATCATACAAGTCCTTGTATACGTCCGTCGCCTTCACTGCGTCGTAGATCTCATCGACGAAGACCGCGTTCTCGAGCACTTGATGCTACCTCTCTGCGTGCGGTATTTGACGACGCCGATAGCTGGCGGCACTAAACAATGGATTTGGAGGCTGGGTCCCTTCGAAGCAGAGGGGACGTCTATGGCGCATTTTCCCTTCCGCGTATGCGCTACGTGTCCAAGTTAAAATTCGTTTCGTTAAAGTAGACGACAAGGTTACCTTCAGCGTGGTGAGCAATCAAAGCCTCCGCAGAGTTCTTGCGCTGCTGTTTGTTCACCTCGCTGTTGCATGCCAAAGGTTCAACTCGAGTCTACCAGTACAGTACAATGCAATAATACATGTATGTGCTAGCATACAAACAGAAATCAAACCACCTGGGTTTCTGTATCTGTTTCACAGTGTTAAGCATGCCCAGCAGGTGGCGCGAGATCGTCGACAACGACAGGTCGATGTTGTGGTCGTCCAGCACCAACGTTGACTGGGTCGACAGCGTGTAGGAGCAGCACTTCTCCAAGTCAGCCACGAACGATTCCTTGATCGGGGGTCACTTTCGTGTTGCGCGCGCCTCCACGTGGGAGCGATTCCACGCGCACCGACGCCGCGATTTTGTATGCAGAGGTGCGAGGGATTCCGTTGTGCGCTGCAACAGCGCGCCAGTCATCTCCAGGGCGGTAAGCGTCAAGGATGCGCTGCCTTCATTCGATGGTGTGACGCTTGAACGTGGCTTGGCCATGTATGTGTCTGCAGATTGGCAAATTGAAGAATGGGAGCTGTCTGCGTGGGCTCCGGACAGGGGATTCTCGCTTTTCGCGCCCACGGCGTCGACCGCGCGATGCGTACAGCCACCCGTTTGATAGTTCCCGCGCACGCGGCCTTCGCTCACGCCAAAAGCCTCTCACGTTGGACAAGGATATCCTTCACATCCAACTTTGAAATAAAATGAGACAACCCAGGACCAAATGATACTAATGCGCCATTTAGAGTTATCGAGATAGTCGCGTTCAAAGTTGAGCCATCGTTTTTCGTACTTATATGAAGTTTTGAGAGAAAGGCGGATTTGTATTTTGGAAACCCGAGCGGTCACTAAAGTGATCAGCTCAACCACTTAGTCATCCGATGGTAGATCAGCTCTCGCTTTCGTTGCCGGCCTCGGTGACGCACTCTGCCGCCGAGCTATCATCCACTTGCGACCCTTCCCTTAGCGCGTCGGTCTGAGGCGTCACACCATGTAGCAGGCCTACCGAATCAAACATTCAGCTAGCGCAAGGCTCCGCCGAGCACCGGCGACGAGAATGCTGAAGACGTCAGCAAGAAGACGCAAAATAGAGGTCTTTAGCAAAACCGAAAACAGCATCATTTCGGATCAAACATCTGCTCAACCCACCACGAACAGAAACTTTTGATCGTTAACTTCATATGGAACCGAAAACAACAGCAGATTTTTACGGTACGGCTCCTCAAAGTTACGGATTCTCTGCCGTCGCTAAAAGCGAGGTTCGCCGGCTTAATTCTTGGTATCACTGAAGCCACTGAAATCAAACGCAGATGCAAGCTGCACAGACCTTCGCTGAAGAGCAGCCAAGTAACTTGGTTCGTTCGCTCTCGTTCACGAGGTCTACCCCGCCACTACAAGAGCACCTACTTGCTGCAGCGGTGGCATCGAGCCCAACAAGCTCGCAGTCCGCAGTCCTGAAGCGATGCTACTGTGCTTGATGGGGCTTATTTTCAAATGAACTGCTCGGTGCCCTAACTTGTACGGATGCATATCGTTATCTTTAGAAGGGCACTAACCGAAAATACACCTTGGTACTAAATCAACCGAGAACATCTGGTCCGGTGCCTCGAAAGTTCGATCGAACAGAACATAGGATAAGAAGTGCTAAAGACCTCTAATGACAGCGATGAACCGGACAGCATCAATGCTGAAGACTAGTGCGGCAAGAATGAAGCGTTTTACAGAAGACGTTTCCCTACTGAACAAATGGATGAGCTAAGCCAGCTTAAGGAAGCAGCAGCACGTCCAACGAGGTACACGGACACTGATAACATTTTGATTTAGTGAGGACATGTGACAAACAAATTGCTACTAATGAACCTGTAGTCACTATTCTGAATTTGAGAACGAATCCAATTTTTTTTTACATTTTCCGCTCTAGATTTGAAGAAACGGAGGCCGCCATTGACTCGCCTCGCAAATTTACTTCTAAACAGCCAATAAAAAAATATCCGATTTTCGGTCTGGGACGGGGGATATTTTTTTCGCCAACGTGTAGCTCCGTCAATTTTTGGTTCTAGAAGCCGTATGGGGGCTCAAAAGCAAGAGGAGACGCCCCTCTTTCCAAGAAGGCACCCGGTTTTGGAAGGCACCCAATTGGGTGCCTTCCAAAACCCTGACGAAAGGTCGCGCATTAAAGTATAATCACGGCGAATTGTTTGGTGAGACCACTTTTTGGTCGGATCAAACAATTCTAATGCGACTCTTAAGTAGCAACATGATTAAAATAGCAACTCAACTTCACTATACCCGAAGGTCGTCTTCCGGCAACCGTCGGGGGTCGCATCAAACGCTCCGGTAATTTAACATAGATTACGGATTAAACTGATCAAACGGTTTTATATGGGTTTTGGAAGGCACCCATTGGGCGTAATGGGTGCCTTCCAAAATTGGGTGCCTTCCAATTATTGGGTGTGCCTAGATCGCGATTCGTACTTAGGTTCATAAATATTCTTTTGTTTGACGTTTTCTCCAATGTGATCACGAAACGCGATGGCTATATTTTAGTTTGGGGCGATATCAGCCCAATTTTAAGCTCCCCAAATTAATCTGCCCAAGTTGAAGTGGAAAAGGTCCCAAGTTGGCCGAGCAATGGTGTAGTTACCAATTGGGAGGCGCTGCTACCACCGAATCTAGAATCTAGATTCTGTGTAGGTTCTGTAAATTTCGGTTAACTTTGGTGGGCCAGCGCTAGCCAGTTTCTGGGGCTCGGGTTGAACTTCCGGTAGGCGAAGATATAAAATACCTTACCGAGGAGAGGTCCAGTTTTTTTAAGAAAAAAAGCCCCCGCACTGGCGCTCTTCCAGTGGCTGTCATTCGCCGATTTCCGACAGACCCGAGAGTGAAGACCCTCATGCGCATGGTTCGCCAGGTAAGTGATCTGCCATTCTGTATGACTACTCGACGCTAACACTGTGTCGTTTTGTAGGTTAGTGATACTGAGGCCAGGGGGCATCTATTTAAGCACGATAGTGGCGCGTTGGAGACACTTCACGCGGGGAAGATGGCTCGAGCTCGGCTCGACGACTAGAGCTGGATGGACAGACACAATTCACTCGCATTATTGCTGCGATGCTGCGGGCTAAGCACGTGGAGACTGTTGATGCTCGATTAAGCAAGAAGAGCCCGCGTTGCGTGAGAGAACAATGTAAGTTAGGTGCTCGGATCAACTTGTGCGTCTTGGCTGCTTCACACGTAATATGTATTTAGCGCGCGAAGGGTTCTGGGAGCCGCCTCCACGTGCGGAATCGACTTATGTGGGAATCATTTGCGTAGAATAAGATCGTGAAGGACCTTCGGCTGAAGAACAACGTGGTGATGCTACGCAAGGCGGTTGTAAACGCGCACGGAAGACTGCAGTATCTTCGAGAGCGAACCGGTAACGAGTGCGTATGTTTGGTCTATGTTTGGTAAAATCATCTAAACTCTGTGTAAATTCGGTGGTGTGCTTTGGCAAGGAAGACTATTCGGCGCAACGCTAGGATGCAGATCGGAGGGCTAGCTGATCCCACTGATGTGCAGCGAGCCTTCGCATATTTGGATGTGTTCTACAAGCAGAACGATGTAATTCTGCAGAGGCGGTGCTGGATTCCGACACCAACCATGCTTGCGTCGTAACGTGCCATACAGCGCGGATGATACGACTGTTCAAGGCGTTTCCGATGATGTTTTGATGAACAGCACGCACGACATGGACGCAAACCGCTATAACTCTCCAGCTTTGTGCATGCTTTTTTCAGAAAATATATTTACATGGCAGTCGGTTCGTTGCGTTTTCAATAATACAGCTTCCGATGGATATCATGGAGTCAAACGTGCATTATGACCTTGTAGGAGCGTCGTTGTGAATGCAAACAAAACGATCTGCTACATGATTGACCCACTCCAAAGCAAGCGCAACTACAAGAGCTTTTGAAGGAACACATGCACAGTGATCGAACGACTGCTGCACCTTGAAGATATGGTTAACTATCATGGCCCATGAAGCGAGATGGCAGCTCATGTGGCGTTTGGTGTATCGCTATATTGGAGATATTACTGAGTAGTTCAACTTAGGATAATTGTATCTACGATGTAGTTCCTTACCTGCACATGAGGTATCTACAGGAGGCTGTTGCTTTTGTAGGAAAGGGGGCTGCTTAGCGACGATAACTTTAACATCAATACATGAGATTAGATTTGGTAAGTCAGTCTTGCTTACCAAATTTACACAAAACCCTTGCACCGAATCCAGGGGGCATCGTTAAAACGCGCTAAGTCCTACATTAGCCAAATTTAGAATTGTAGGCATAAGAATGCTCCTTAGTGGTGTATTTTGTATACACCAAACCGAAGATAAAATAATTTTACCCTAGATGATGGGTAAGGATTTTTCCATGTGTTGTTGGCACTGCATAGCCAGTCCACGAGCACCGAACAAGGTCAAATAATGTCCGTCTAGATTCGGTGGTAGGAACATCGTCCAGCGAAATTGGCGGTGCAAACGAGGAGCTCACGAGTCAGTATCATTCCTTTGAAAGCCCCGACCCAAACACCCGAGCATATTCGTATACGATCCCAGAAATAGTTTACTCAGTGGCCATGGCCGAGCTAATGCAGTTCGAGGGGTGCCACTTTTTATTGAGTAACTTTTCCTGACTTCTGAGGAAGGCCTCTCCAGCACTAACTTCTGAGGAAGGTACTAACTTCTGCGTACCTCACGAGCCCAGTTCTCCACGTCCTGATTTCTGAGGAACTCACTGATAATATTATATATGTATTATATACATATAATATGAAGTCCGGCTGGACACTCGCGCGTTGGCACTCGCCTGCGGACTTAGCGACGACGCTGCGGGGGGCCCGCCCCTCTCTCACTTCGCTCGGGGGGCGACGCTTCGCGTCCTGCCCCACACCCTTTGCGTCTTACGCTAAGTCCTCGGCTTCGGCCAGGCGCGGTGTCTAGAAAAAAAAAGTAACACCTTGCCAGGGCACCTACTCCGGCCCACGCGCCGACCATTGCAGACCTTCGCTTCGCTTCGGTTGCAAACGGTCTCTCTGAGGCCTCTGGGGAGCATGACGAAGCAATTGCGGTCAGTTATTAGGCGATGTTTGCGGTAGGTTTACTCAGAAGTCAGCCCCCCCATTCGCCGGCGCATTTCATATCAAATCGGGGTGACTTTCTCATTTTTCCTCCCTGAAACTCGCTTCCTCAGAAGTCAGCACCGTTTCCTCAAAAATAAGGCCGTCCCCAGTTCGAGCTCCATGGAGATAACACCTGCAGCGCATTCGAATGCAAATAGTAAGACTTGTCAGGGTACTCAATGAAACCCCAAAACAGAGACAAGATCAGACACAAGAGACAATGATCCCGATGAACACGATACTGCCGTGGATAGTTTGACGAGCGTTTTTGTTATTTTTTGCTTGGTGATGTGACTGGTTCTGAAGAGGCGTAGCCGACTAAGCCAGCACATCATGGGGGCTGCTGCAATGGCTCAGTGCTCGTGTTGCACGTGGACGTCTCCTTTCGGCCCTCCTACCCTAAGCGGAGGACAGACAGTCAACGCAAGGCACGTGTCAGGCCGTGAGCTTTTGAAAGTGCGCGACTTCTTACTGACCATCGTGTAGCTTGTGTCTTGTCCTTTGCAGTTGCAGTCGTAAGGAGCTTCGCGTAGTATTCAAGATTGATGTGGCTCTGTCGGGAACACCATTTTCAAGTGGAACAGCCGACACGAACCTTTCGACGACCGATCACTTGACACTGTCAGCTCACGTGACTTCCTCGAGTGCAGGGGACTTACACCAGCTACCGCTTGCCTTACTCAAGCGATTGCTATTGGAGTTCCTAGGAAGGAGAAGCAAGTGCAATCATTCCGAATTGGTCATTGTGATCCCATCCACAACGTCCTATTCACCACTCGAGTTGGTTATCACCAGTTCATCATGTAACCAGCGTGTGCGAGTGATCTTCGAAGCCTCAAACGCAGACGCAAACAAAGATTTCGGGATCGCATTGTCGCTGGTGTTGTGTGCGCGTTGCGGCGCCAGCTCTGGATGTTGTTGCGGATGGCGCCAACGGCATATGATATCGCTGGATATGGAGCTGCACGACATCTCACGCTTTATCGCAACCAAGCTGGTACTGTAGGCCTCAGGTTTAGCTTGTCAATTTCTTGCTAAGCTGATTATTCGTTTGTTGCTGGACAGCCAAAGGTTCCAATGCAGGCGAAGTCAGTTTATCATCTCCAGTTTAGCCGGCGTGATGTGAAGACTGCTGAAAACTTTGGCGTCCAGATTTATGGGCATAATGTGCAGCGACAGATAGTCGAAAGTCCATACACCGTAAGTATTTATTCTTGTATTAGCCATAGCCTTCTATTGGATACCGATTACGTTATGTTTTGGTAGGTGTTCAAGATGGAGCTTTGCCTGGGAGACTTGACATGGCGAATTGCCAGAAGATATCGAGAATTTGCAGAACTACATGCTCGATTGAAAATCGTGGTACAGGAAGGAATCCTTCCTGCGCTCCCGCCTACAAAATGGTAAGCTAAACGATTCTCGAAACAAACTTCTACCATATTTAAAATCCACGTTACTACAGGTTTGCGGCGACAGATCATGGCTTTCTTGTCCAGCGACAGTGGCGGCTTGAAAACTACCTCAAGGGGGTATTTATGGTTGACGAGCTCCAGGATTCGGTCCCGCTACTTGTATTTCTCGGAGGTGAGAGCTACAAAGCTGTACAGTAGATACATCGGAAATTTGGGTCTGACTCGCACAAATTGGTTACGTACTTTTCGCCAGTGCTCTCAGCTTCCTACGTCGATCACGTGGCCTTGCGAAGGCATCGACGTCAGATCCTTCACCTTCAAGTTCTGGAATACTACACCCGACCAGGGGATTTGATCCTATTCAATGGCCGAGCGAAAGTGAGCGCACTTCAGCGATCTGTGAGTATTTAAACGTATATGATATCCTCAACAGCCTGAAGTCTGATTAGAATTGATCTGCCTTGCTGACATAGCTAACACGAGCAGAATGGGACCATGTCGCTATCGTCGTTCCATCTCGCGACGGGGGTCACCTCCAGCTTCTCGAGGCGACCGGTGATGGCGTTACACTTTCGCCCCTGGTGCGTTCAATCCACGTTTGCTTGGTAGCTTAATTTCAATTCCCGTTGTCATTCACCTCTTCGCAACGCAGACTTCCCGACTGCTCGCCTATTCAACCTTCCACGTCCGGTACTTCGCTCTCCGCAAGCTCCGCACCCCGCTGCTTTCCCGAGCCGTAGTGAATGATTTGCTAGAACGTTTTACAGCCGAGGTTAGCAAATGCTGCACCAGGAGCAAAACTTTTCTCTCTGCTAACCACATTTTGATTTTCTCGCTTGATCAGGTGGAAGGACTTTCGTACGGGTTAAGTCTACGAAGACTTCTCCACGCGAGACAGACGGAGCCAGCGTTATCCCGCGACAGCACCTTCTTCTGCTCCGAATTGGTGCGTACAACCCCAAACGGCTTCCAATTCACCCTTATATTGACAACTTCAACAGGTAGCACACGCGTACAAAGCCCTCGGGCTCATCTCGAGTTCCAGTGAGGCTAATGATTTCTGGCCCGGATCATTCTCCCCCGGAGACTTCGTCGACGCGGAATTAGGTCGCCACGGTGCATCATTAAGCCCCGAGATCATCATCGACTGCAAATTACTAGAAGTCGCCACCGCAACTAAACGCAGTCCATCAACTTAGTACAAAACTAAGCTTAGCAACCCTGGGAATGGATCCCGTGATCTTGAAGAGACGCTTTCGTGCTGTCCTAGTGGCCCTTCAGTCTTGATCTTGTCTCGAGATGAAGAAGTTGTTCAAGTTAGCCTCCAAGTTCCACGGCGTGGGGCCTGTGGTCTTCGCGTGGCATCCGAACGGGACGTTCCTGGCCACGGCCGGTAAGAACGGGTTGGTGCACATCTTCGATCGCCAGGGCGAGCAGCACGACGAAATCGGTCTGGACCTGACCGCACCGGTGGTTGCGCTCGAATGGGACACGGAAGGCAGCACGCTTGCCATTCTGCAGCAGGGCAGCAGTGTCGTCCCGCTTTGGGACAACGGGACACGCTCCACCTTGAGTTTGGACACCAACTTGAAGGACCCGACGTTCGCTCGGTGGTCACGAGAGGGGTCTCTACTAGCCGTGGGGACCCAGAAGGGGAACCTCGTGCTGTACAGCAAGATCACGCGGAAGCTCGTCCCGGTGGTGGGGAAACACTCGCGACGCATTCAGTGCGGATCGTGGAACGGAGACGACAAACTGGTGCTAGGAGGCGAAGACCGGATGCTCACGGTCAGTAACCCGCAGGGTGACACAATTGAGCAGCGTGAGCTGAGCCACACGGTGAGTATTTACTAGCAGATGGGGGTGGACTTTGGTAGTTTTTTTGTCTAAGATGCTGCGTCTGTAGCCGTGGGATATCAAGTTCGGTCGGAAGCGTGGCGACTCCATTAAGGCAGCGGAGCAGTTGATCGCAATCGCGCTGGCCAAGGCGATCATCCTGTTCAACCTGCAGGACCCGTCGAACCCTGTTGAACTCACCTTCCAGACGGTATGCTACTGCGATGGATTGATTATCTTTCAAAGTTGGAGTGTAGTTGACACGATCTTGTATTCGCAGCACTACGGCAACATCATCTTCATCGACTGGTTCGCAGACGGCATGATCATGATCGCCTTTTCGGAAGGATATCTCATTGTCATCTCCACCAAAATTGATGTAAGTGCAGCCTTATCGTGGACGTCAGAGTTGATTTTGTTCACTTAAAGCCTTGAAATTGTTGCGTCCTTACAGGAAGTAGGCGAGGAGCTGCAGTCCCATCGCTTCTTCTCGGAGCGCATTTTCACTGCTTGTTACTCGCAAACGCTGGATCGAGTGGCCCTAAGCGGCGAGAGCGGGATCAAGGTGATCGATATGACCACCTTCACTGAGGTCGCCGCAGACTCCATCAAACTCTCGGATACAGAGGTACCGTACAATGTATTTCACGCTTTCTGATGGTGATCAACCCTCACATAACTCACTGCTGAATGCAGGAAAACGAGGCTCATTTGATGAGTTTCACGTCAGATGGACAAATTCTGACTGTAGCGACCCAGGGCGGAACGGTGCTCAACTTCTTGGCGAGGATGCCTCGCATTCATGATCACTACGGCCACTACGTTGCGTACCTTAGCTCGTTACGTGAACTCAGCGTAGTCGATACTCGTCGCAACGAGACCGGGGGCAGCAGCAGCGGTGCGATTCGCATTGCACTGTCCGTGGAGCCCTCGTTTGTGGCTATCGGACCTCGTCACGTTGCCGTGGGTATGAACAACCGCGTGTGGTTCTACCGCTGTGACGGTTCTTCAGCTGACGCGCTGGTCAACGAGCAGCAGTACCTCGGCCGAGTTACCAGCATGAAGCTCAATCGGGACTATGCAGTTGTGCTTTGCGACGGAAAAGCAAGTCTGCACCTGATTGAACCGGGAGGTACCAGCGGCTCCAACTCTCCGACAAACGGCGCTGAGCTGCAGGGTGAACATGGTAAAGTGTTCTCCGGTGGAGGTCGTGACGAGCGCAACAGCGAGATCAGCGCGGTAGCTTTGACGAAGGATTTCTTCATTTACTCGACCACCAACGGCACGGGATCGATCCAATTCTTCTATCTGAATGCCTGGCAGTTCCTCGACGGCTGCGCGTATCGCCACGAAGATGGCGTCGGGATTGTGCAGCTCGCGCCAAACAAAAATGGCACTCGGATCTTCTTCCTCGACACTAAGCGACGCGGGTATATACTGAATGCAGCCACGCGCGAGACTATGAGCGTCCCGAACCTTCCTACCAGCACCACGGGCGTGCTTTGGGACATGGTGGATCAGCAGGTTTTCGTGGCACTTCAGCCCAAGGAAATGGGCGTCTTTCAGTTGTCAGACGCCACGATTCGAGGTCCTGAGGTGACTCAACTCGGCGTCTTGGAGGTGCTGCCTGATGGTGACGTACTCATCGCTCCGCAAACAACACCCGTGCCGTCCGAGTTGGAGCCAATTCTCGTAAGTGACGGCATTGTCACTTGCCAACACGCTTCAGGCGGTGGTCGGTTGGCCTCATTGACTGCGGTGACCCACGACCAGCTTCGCAAGGTGCCTCCCACCTCAACGGGAGGTGGTGAGCCCGAGAAAGCAGCTTTCAGACAGAATCTCAGCCTCCTTCGACTCGACGAAGCTTGGAGACTCGCTTCGCGCATCGATCAGCGAGACTACTGGCTTGCTCTAGCTGGGCGAGCCATGCACACGCTCGATATCCCTGCAGCACGTCGAGCCTATCGGTCTCTGGGAGACTCCGGTATGGTGCTCGGTCTGGATCGCCTGGCCGATATCGAGGAGAAGAACCTGCTGGCAGGGCACGTGTGCATGTTGTTCGGCGACTACAGTGAAGCTCGTCGTCTCTTCTTGAACTCGAGTGACCCGTTGGCAGCACTGCACATGCAGCGCCACCTGCTGCAATGGGAGCAAGCATTGAAGCTGGCCGACTCGCTCGCACGCGATCTCGTACCGGAGCTCAGTGCTGCATACGCCACTCAGCTCGAATTCCGCGGGGAGTTTGACGCCGCACTCAGGATGTACGAGCACGCGGCCAATGCGATCGAAAGTATCAGCCAAGATGAAACTCTAGCGAAGACGCCCGAGCCCGAAGCTGCCGCCAAACTCAAGACGCAAAGCCTCGCAGGTGTTGCACGGTGCACCTTCCGTCTGGGAGACCTCCGTCGCGGCGTCAAACTAGTGACGGAGCTGGGCGACCCCGCAGTGTTCAAAGAGTGCGCTGGCATATTGGAGACCATGAAGCAGACGGCCGAAGCTGCAGCGCTGTATGAACAGGGTGGCCAGGTGGAGAAGGCCGCTCAGCTCTTCGTGCAGATGAAGAACTTGGCCCGAGCTGCGCCGCTCATGGCCCGAGTCAAGGCGTCCAAAGTGCACGCGCAATTCGCCCGCGCGAAGGAGGCGGCCGGAGAATTCGCTGCTGCAGCCGAAGCTTATGAGCGAGCTGGTGAGATGGACAACGTTGTCCGTCTACAACTCGAGCACCTTGACGGCGCCGAACGCGCCTTTGAGATTGTTCGCGAGACCAAATCGTCCGAGGGTGCGTTGTCGGCTGCACGCTACTGCTCCGAGGCCGGCCGGTACGCGAACGCCATCGAGTTCTTGCTGCTGGCCAACAAGGAAGACGAGGCCTTCGCGCTGGCCCAGCAGCATGGCGAGGTGGAGTGTTTCGCCGCGACATTGGGCCAGGAGAACATGTCTGCGTCAAGGGCGTCTCAAGTGGCGGAGCACTACGAGAAGACGTCGCCTGAGCGCGCGGCCGAGTTCTACCAGGCCGCTGGAAACTACCACAAGGCTCTGAAGCTGCTGCTTGCCTGCAGTGCTGCCGGCGGAGGCGGAGCTGGTGGAAGTGGCTCAGCTGCAGACACTGCACTGGTGCGTGCGATCGAAGTCGTGGGGGCAGCTCGCAATGACATGCTCACGCACACGCTGATCGACCACCTCATGGGGGAGCAAGACGGCATCCCCAAGGACCCGCACCACATCTTCCGGCTGTACTTGGCCCTGGGCAACTACACTCAGGCGGCCAAGACTGCAGTGATCATTGCTCGCCAGGAGCAGGAGCTGGGCAACTACAAGCTCGCTCGCGATGTGCTGGTGGAGACCTCGCGTCAACTACGCGCGCGTCGCCTTCGAGTGGCCCGAGAGCTGCAAAATGCGCTGGCGCTGCTGCACAGCTACGTGCTGGTCAAGAAGCTTGTCAAGCGATCTCAGCACGGGCCGGCCGCTCGGATGCTCGTTCGAGTCGCCCAGCACTTGTCCAAGTTCCCGACGCACGCCGCCAACATCCTCATTTCGGCAGTCATCGAGTGCCAGCGCGCGGGTCTGCGCGCGTACAGCTACGACTTCGCCGCGACTTTGATGCGCACGCCGGAGTATCGCGGCTCGATGGACAAGGACATCCGTCGCAAGATCGAGGCCATCGTACGTCGCCCCAACAAGGAGCAAGCGCCCGACGTGCGGACTCCGTGTCCGTACTGCTCCCACGAACTGGCCGAGGCCGAGCTGGACTGCCCCACCTGCAAGAACTCCATCCCCTACTGCATCGTCACGGTGAGCCACGCTGCATTGTAGTGCATATCTCTTTGAGTCTAACGTGGTTGTTGCAGGGCTATCACATGGTCAAGGACGACTGGACGCAATGTCCCAAGTGCACGTTTCCAGGGCTGCACTCGCAGTTCGTGGAGCACCTGGCCACGGACGCGACGTGCCCCATGTGCGAGCAGCCGCTAACCCCCGACGAGTTGCACCTCAATGACAACGCAGGCGTGCTGGACGACGAGGTGGCCCCGGAGGCCGCCGACCCGTAGGATGATAGCTACTTGTGGTCTATTATCTTCAAAATACATGTAGTTGTTGCCCTCTCTCCTTCAACCTGTTGCCATGCGTACAGTATCTGTAACTTGCAGTAAGTATCCCGCTAGTCGCACTTGACGCGCATGGCCTCGTCTCAGGACATGAACTGCATGACCTTCTCGTAGACGAGGAAGGTGACGGCGCTGACGGGGAAGGCCCGGAGCATCGTGGCGCTGAACCCTTTGAAGAAGAAGCCCGGCCCCTCCTGCTGCAGCCTGGCCCGCACGATCTGGGTCATGCCCAGCTGCGGGCCGTCCAGCTGCTGGCTCTGCACGCAGCTCTTGACCACGTCCTGCGGCATGCTCACGACCCACGAGAGCATGCCGGCCAGGCCGCCGGCCAGCATGAGCTTCAGGTCCGTTTCATTCTCACTCTGGCCGGCCGTCAGCGCGCGCTTGGCCGCCTCGTAGCCGCAGAAGTAGGCGCCGAACGCCGGCACGTCGCGCAGCAGACAGACCTGCCAGCCCTTGAACAGCGCGGCGGCCCCGTGCCGCCGCAGCATGGCCCGGCCGGCCGCCAGCGAGCTGTGCTCGGCCCCCATGGCCCCGGTCTGCAGCTGGATCTTGACGTGCTCCGACGGCGCCGCGAACACGACCTGCACCAGGCCGGCGCTGGCCCCGGCCGCGAAGTGCTGCGCGCTCGTGAGCGGCCGCTCCGGGCCGCGCCGCTCCTGCAGCACGCGCACCACTTGGCCCTGCACGCCGAAGACCGCGGCGTTGATCGGCGCGTTGCTCAGGATGGGCGACAGCAGGCCGCGGTACAGGCCGGCGGCGCCCTCGGCCCCGACCACGCGCCGCAGCGTGCGCACCAGGCCGGCGCCGGCCTCGCGGCTGGTCTGCAGCTGCACTTTGACGGTGTCCAGCGGGTGGCCGGCCACGATGCCGGCCACGCCGCCGATGGTGCCGGCGTTCAGGTCCTTGGCGATGTCCAGCCACTCCATGGCCCGAGGAGGGGAAGCCGACGAGTGTCTGGCCTGGGCCGCCGATGGAGCTTTTGGTCGAAGTGGGATAGGAGCGCTTGAAGACGACACTGGTGTGCTGCACATCATCGAGGCACTTACGGTGCTGCAAGGGTGACTTCCGCAACTTAGTCCACTTCAACGAGTTGAACTTGTGTCTGTCTCACGATGGGAGGACCCAGTGTGCCAGTGGTCCAAAGCTCGACACTTCAAGATTCCGAAGCCGTTCAAAAACCGAGTTAAAAATTTTAACTCATTTAATGTAAATGTAATATGTGTTGTGCTAATTATTCAAACGGGTAGAGCTCCTCGAACAAGTACATTGGGAATCCCCCTGCTGTGGGGCGTTCGACGCATATCGCCTTATACGCGAGTTCGGGGTCTGCCATCGGCGCACCGCAAAACGGCGTGTCGTACGTCCATACGACCGTCGTTTGGGTCTTCACCCATTCCGGTATCGTGCTCACCGACGTGTTCTCCACATTGAGCGACATGATGAATGCAGTTGGGTCGGCCAACTGCTCCGGGAGCTCTTTCAGCGGGTTGTCGTTGAGCAGAAGCTCAGGAATGACCATACCCGGAGGCATCATGGCGAGTGCCGGAATCGTCTCGATCCGGTTACCCGCGAACGACATCTTGTAAGTCGGAAGGAAGAACATTTCGTACGGGAGCGTGGTCAGGATGCCCTTCTCGAAGACTACCATGGTCAAGAAGTGCCACCGCAGATACAAATCTTCTGGAATCTTGGCCAGGTTGGTTTCCGAGAACTGGACGCTCAGCATGGTCGCGGGCAGCGACTGAAGCAATCCTTGCGGAAACTCGGTCATGTTTGTCCTCCCGATCAGGACGGACAGCAGACGCGTGTGAGCAGTAGCTGAAATGGAGCTGTCTGCGTCCCAGTTGCTGATGGTTGAGTTGTAGATGTGAATCGTGATAAGTTTACTAAAGCGCTGGATGTCGGGAGGCATTACTAGAGCTGGGCAGTGAACAATTGCCAACGTTGAGAGTGCAGCCGGGTCCATTCTGCTGAACGAGCTCTGGTTTGGTGACTTTGTGCCTTGAACACGGCAATCATACACCAAACTGGAGCACGGTTCCAGTCCATTCGAGAACCAGGGTCTCGTGACTGCCTGACAGCCCACAACCTCGTAGTGAGCCGCACGATATGCAGCCATCGAATGTAGAATGAGGACGATCGTTCCCCACAGGACAAACATCGTGATGATAATTGCATTCTTCCACTTCTGCAATGCTCGCAACCGTCTCGACTGATCTGAACTTTGAGAATTAACTGCATATTTGTTCTCGGTGCTTAGTATGCGAGCCTCCGGTTTCGTTACCGCTGACTTCACGGCCAATGACGGAATATTCTCCTTCACCTCACCAGGAATCACCTTCACTTCGCTATATGCCACCAACTCGCTCACTGTCACCAACGACAGTATGATACTGAGTTGTGGGATGAGTTTGGTCCCGAAATCAAAAAGACTGGAAGCGAATATAAGGCGATTTTCAAGGACCAGCTTCGTGGTGGCTACAGGGGCATAGAAGAAGTCGCCGTTCTTGAACAATTCGGTCGGGATGTCGAACGCCTCCACGTATGGAACAAATATCATCAGGGGTACGATGGTCATGATCCCAAAGCTGATCAAAGCATCGTAAATTAACGTGGCAACGCGTTCGAGAGCGGGTTTCTTGCGAAGGAAAAACTGGGTTGCTGCAGTTGACCAGCAGTTAGCGATCAACAAGGCCACAATCAGATTATTTAACTCTGCACGTGGCAGCAAGATGCTTGCTCGATAGGCCTGGAATGTCTGGGAGCTTGCTTCGAGCACCTCACGAAGGGCAAATACAGTGGCGAAGTGCTCGCTCTCGACACCAAACAGCCCTTTACGCGAGAAAAACGTGTCCCAGAAGCGCACGAAAGCTCCTCCACTTCGTGACAAACTTTGCCACGAAGACAAACGTTCGGGCTCCGCACGGCTTGTCAAAGCTCGTTTCATGAGGAAGGGGCGAGCCGACTGGAAAGTGAATTTTCTGGACCGGATTGACTGCAAAATGATATTTAGCACTTGAACGCAGTGCATTCCGCCGACCATGCCGAACACGAAGCCGTAGAAGCGGTAGTGCTTCGAGCCTGTGAACGAATAAACTGAGACGTAGAACAGCATGTTTTCTGTCGAAAGAAACCAGTAGGTTGTAGCGACGCAGATGAGATAGCTACCACATGCAATGTGGAATGCTACAATGAAGAACCACGCTGCAATGAACCCGGTTGGTGAGAGCTCCAACGTTAAACGTTGTGAGCGCGAATGATTGGTGCGTTTTGGCCAAAGAAGGCTTGGCGAGTTCATCGTGGACTACCAACCCGGCAGATGAGAAGCGCTGAGTCGATGCTGGGAATAGGTTCTTCGCCTTGGGAGGGACAAGCGCGAGTTGAGCTCAAATGGTAAAGTGAAGCCGTCCTCTGCGTTGGTTTTTGTCGTTCTCAAAGAGTGAGAACATGTTGTCTTCATTTAGACCTTTCTGGTCCAACTGGCATTCTTGCTGGTTTCGAGTTTGGACTTCAGCGATCCGATTTTTTCGCGTGGTTTCGGTTTGTTTATTTTGGTTTTCGTTGCGATGTTGCGATGCGAAGTAAGAATATATACTGCGTTTAAAGTTTAAGCAGGTATTACACTTCGAAGTTTTACTCTACTTCAAAGTATGTGTGTCATGCAGGAAAAAATGGTTACTTAAGTATGAAATTGGATATTATCGTCCACACCATAAAATGACTGAGTCTGGAAACCACCGCTGCCTAACGCCACAGCCTCGAATCAGCACCAGCACTTGTGGTAACGTCTGCGAATCCAAAGTCGTGCGTATATTCGCACATCGATTTACAACTCAGTCAACTAGGATCCACCAAGCTTCTCTTCATCGCAAAAACGACAGCGGACCTTGGTTTCTATAAACTTCGACATACGCAGTTCCCTGCGCGGCCAAGTCGTTTCTGATAACCATCGAGACTGTGGTGGCTTTGTGTTGCGTCTTTCGTTGCCGAATTCTCGAGTGAACTCTGAAAAAAGCTGATGGCATCTTCGAGGGGCTAAATCGAAAGTTAAGTGTGATGCATTACTATATCGAGAGCAGCCGAAATCTCAGTCTATAGTAGTTTGTGTAAATAACACGCTGGACAAACATGCAGACATTGTCGTCCATCACCAAGACCTGTATTCTTTACCCTTTGTTTCTGGCTTAGTTTTCGTTTTGTATCGACTAGCATAGCACCGACCGTTTGGGCCCACTTGGCATTCTCGAACTTGCGTCCCTTCATTCACGAGCTCTCAACGCCTAGTTAGTCTCCAAGTACCCGATCATCACGATGGACATGTCAGCAGAAAACCCGTTCGCGGATCTCATGACCAAAGCTGTGAAGCTGAAAGGCGCCCAGCAGGCCCAGCTTCGCACCCAGTTCGACTCGTGGCCGCAGTACTTCCAGCACTCACTGTTCATGCAAGAATCCGTGGTGACCGTTCGCACCAAGTCTTTTCCTGACCGGATCGCCGTTGCAGAGGGCATGAAGGCTGCAGGGAATGCGCACTTCAATACCGAAGCGTACGAAGATGCCGTCGCCGAGTACGAAAAAGCGTTGGCTGTGTTCAAGTATCTGGAAAACAAGGACCCGGGATGGAAGAAGAAGGGGATTGAGGACGGCGATATGCTGATTACCGACTTCAAGTGCGATGACGCCGAAGATCAAAAGAGACTCGACGCACTCAAGATATCGTGCTACTTGAACATTGCAGGTTTGGTGGCATATTTGAGGAAATGACTTCGGCTATTCACTCATATTTTTTTTTCCATTCACGATTGTCATTGCTTCGGTACTTGTAGTGGCCAAGTTCAAATTGAAGGAGTACCCGGTCTGCATCCGAGCATGTGATGACGCACTCGAGTTGGATCCGAAGAACGTCAAGGCGTACTACAGGTAAGGGAGGTGCAAAAACAAAGATACTTTCTGGTGGTTTTGATGCGTATTGAGTTTTTGTTGTTGTAGACGAGCGCAAGCGTTGATCACTCCTGCTTCATCCGGAGCTCTGGAGTTTGACCGCGCAATCGAGGATTTACAGAAAGCGTACGCGATCGACCCCGAGAATCGAGGGGTGCGGAAGATGCTCCGCGAACTCATGGAGCAGCGCACGAAACAACGAGCGCTTGACAAAGAGACCTTCAGCGGGATGTTCAACAGAGGCCAAGTGTACGACGAGACTTCGAAGGATCAGGACGCACAGCTCGACGGGGCTGCTCGGGAACAAAAGTTCCAGCAGGAGGTACAGTACTAGCGTTACCTTATCTCCTGCGAAATTGTTCACTCACGCTCATTTTCAATGACTAACACGGAATCAAATGTTAGGTGGAAGAAGCTGAAGCTCTCGCTCGGGGATTTGAGGCCAAGGGAAAGACCGAGTATGCGACTGAAATCAGAGAGAAAATCGCTCAAGCTCAAGACATTCGCAATCGTAGACTCAAGTGCGTCGACTTTTTCAATCCTACGCCCGAGATGATCAAGAACGCGGAGGAAAGCGGGTAAGATTTTCCCTAGTACGTTCAATCAGTGCAGAAAATAGTCTAATGTTTTCTTGGCTAGGATCGATCTGACGGACCGAAGTGTCCAGCAAATGTTGCATGATCTCCAAGAGGAGGAGCGGAAGAAAACTTCGTCATCGTCAGATAAGCAGGACAACACAAAAGACGCACCACCTAGTGCAGTGGACTCTGTGGATTCCTTGCTCAAATCCATGTCCAATACGGAGATCGCTCAACTGCTGACTCGCGAGGGGATTGACTACCACAAGATTTCGGATCGCGAGCAGTTCCTCGAGACGGCCCGGCAAGTGTTGCTGTCCAAGCTCGACGACAAGAAGGAACCCTCCAAGTCCTCGTTCGCTCGAACAATTGTCCTGCTTGCGATAGCATGGACCCTGTTGCGATTGTACACCTCGGGAGGCCTCTCAGTTCTCGGCCGTGTCATCACAAATGCTATCATGGGTGGACATGCCGATAGCAGTGGCGTCGGTCACGCAACTAAAGTCATGGACATCTTCGATGAAGACTGAGAGTTGGACCGGAAATCTGCACCTTGCTCGATAAAGACAACACGAATTCTTGGGTTCTTTGATTATTTCTTCTTGTTTGTCAGTCTAACATGCACAGCACCGCGAGAGGAAACATTGAGACATCATATCGGTAGCACGCACCTCCCTTTGTGCATGATTGCCTTCCTCCCCTCGTTGGACGCCATCCCTGAATATATGGCCGCTGGGTTGCTAAAATTCCGCCTCCACTATAGGCCGATTGTCAACTGCTGCAGCGGACTGACCGCGACTTGCGGCCGAGTGGCCACGGGAGTTTGTATCGTGGCTCGCCACATCGCTCGTTCCTGACAAACCCCGAGAGTTAGCTACGGGACTGATGCTCTGACTCGCTGTCGATCCTGTTGAATACACTGTGGCGTCCGTGGGAATCGAGGGTGCGTGTGAAATCACCAGTTTCTCGACGTGGACGCGGTCGTGTTCCTGTTCCTCACTGCTCGAGCTGGAGCTTCCGCTGGGCTTCTTCATCGGTGGCCGCTCACGGGAGATGGTTACCTCAACGCGCTCGAACTGCTCTGTCATCGAGGCTTCCAGCTTTTTCAGGCCCTCGTGGAATTGTTTGGGTGAGATTGGCATCGGGTTCAAGTGTCCATTCTCCACAAACGATGAAAGGGGCGTACCCTCGCACTCGGAGGGCATGGAACTATCATGCTCCACAGGGCGATCCGACTCGTCCGAGTCTTCTTCGTTCAGGAGAGCACTAGGCGGCGGCGGAGGTCGCAACTCGGACACCAAATTGGTCACTTCTACCAGGGCATCGGGGTCTTCACAGAAGTAGGTAAAGTCCTTGAAAGTCGGATCCTGAACTGGGGGAGCTGCCTTTTCGCGGCTACCACGGCTGGACACGAGCGACAAGAAGCCCTTCGACTTCGCAGCTGACTTGTCCGTGGGCGACTGCACCTCATTGTGCACGTCCAGATCTGTGAACTCCGTGTCCACATATTCGACGTCCAAAGGAGACGCAAGCTTGGGCTTCCACGGCGCCGTGATCTGCTTTTTCAGCAATAAATCCCAATCGATGCCACGGAAGAACGGGTGCTGGAGAATGTCGCTGATGTTCGTACCAAGGCGCTTCGTGGGGTCTTTCTGAAGGAAGCCTCGAAGAATGGACTTAAGCTCGTCTGTAAGCACCGGTTTGGATGGGAAGACCAGTGTGTCGTTCTGGATTTTGTGGTACATCTTTTCAATGTTGTTGTCGTAGAAAGGAGACTTGCCGACGCTCATCTCGTAGAGCAAAATGCCCAGGCTCCACCAATCCGCAGCTTTACCATAGGACCTCTTTGCCTTGGGGAGTAGCAGTTCTGGAGCCGTGTACTGAGGTGAGCCAGCCATGGTCTTCGCGCCCTTGTACTCCGAAACGTGCAGCTTCGCGAGTCCAAAGTCGACGAGGGCAACGTGGCCGTCGGCGTCAATCATCACGTTCTCCGGCTTAATATCACGGTACAGAATGTCGTGCTGGTGCAAGTGATGGATCCCCAGCACCAGCTCAGCCGTGTAAAAGTGCGCGCGGTCGGACGGTATCCGGCAGCTGGATCCCTTGCTCATGTGGTGAAAAAGATCACCACCAGCATAGTAGTTCATGCCCAAGAACAGCTTCGTTCGGCTCTGGAACGCGATGCGAAGGCCTGCAATGAACGGGTGGTGAATGTTCTGAGCCACGCGCATCTCCGTGAACGAGCTCTCGACGTCGTACTTGGTCATTTTCCCCTTCTCGAGAATTTTCAACGCGTAGATCTGTCCGTCGCTCTTCTTCACCGCGTTCACGACGGTACCGAAGCCGCCCTTGCCGATCACGTTGTACACCGTAAAGTCCTTCATGGAAATACTGAGCGATCTATTCGACCGGATCGACGCGTCCGACATCTCCGAGTACGGGTTCTTGACCCCGAAGGACTTCCAGCTGCCAGTGGCGGTTTTGAGGTCCACGTCCATGCGCAGACGCAGGATCCGCCCGTACGGCCCGAAGCGCACGCGGTGCGACCACGACTGCGTGATGACTGCGCCCGAGTGCTTGCTCTTGAGCGTCTCCGTGCCTTTCACCGTGAGGCTCCTCCCGCTTGCATCCAGCTCGCAGTCCCCCACCTGCATGTCGATGAGGTCGACGTTGCTCTGGAACGCGCCCAGGAAGTGCAGCAGACCCTCGCGCCCGAAGTAGTCGCCGCTGAAGGGCGTACTCTTGGGGTACGAGGACGAGAAGACGAGGTCCTTGTTGAAGTACGACAGCAGCTCCGTGACGACGCCCGGCTCGCCGCCCAGCATGCGTCTGTAGGCCTCGTACGCCTTGTTTGTGTGCATGTCCGGCAGCGCGCCGTGGCGGTACGTGTTGTACACGGGGCGGTTGTTCTGGCGCATGCTGATGCAGTCCACGCCGGCTTCCAGGAAGTAGACCCAGGCCAGCTGGTCGAAGTGCGTGGGCACGCTGCAGTAGAAGACCTTGCCCTCCGTCGTCTCGAAGGAGAAGTCGAAGCCGTGGCCGTTCTTGGCCACCTTGTCCATCTTGACGGCCGCCACGTTCACGCGGCCCTTGAGGTGGCTGCGGTTGCGCGCGTCCACCTTGTTCTCGTAGTACGACACGAGGTTCCCCTCGAGCGTGAAGAAGCGCGACTTCCAGTTGCGCACCAGGTGCCCGCGCTTGGTCACGTAGCCCTCCCACTCGACGATGGGCAGGTCCAGACTCTCCACCACGTGGTCGCCGGTCGTCGAGCTCATGGCGTCTCCGTTGCCGGTGGCGCGACTGTTGTTGCGGCTGCGGCGCATGCTGGAGAAGAGGCCGCTCTCTAAGAGCTTGGACTTGGCGTTGGCGCTGCTGCTGCGGCTGCTGGAGCCGCCGCCCGCGCTGCTGTGCGCCATGGACGACAGCGACGTGGTGCTGGACGACGTGGGGAAGCCGCCGCTGGACGCCACGCGCCGCTGGCTGTCGAGCGCGCTGCTGCTGCCCACGCGCCGGCGCGCCGCGTCCTCCTGGAGGTTGGTGATGTCCGAGCCCGCGGGGCGGCTCAGCTCGGCGCCCATGACGGAGGAGGGAGTGTCGTCGGCTGGCTGGCTGGACGATAGGCCGTAGGCTAGAGAGACTGGGAATGGAAATCCGGCCCGCCCAAAATCAGCTAGAGGTACCGTGGGGGTGAGGAGTTGCAACGGTATGTGAAATCGATACCCTTTGGAAGATGATTGGGTTGATAGGATGGGTAACTTGTTAAGAGAGAGAGATGCTGTGTTCACGGCGAGGATTAGTTGATGTAAGATGTTGTAGTTTGGAGAAGGAACGGTAATGCTCGCGCGATTCAGTTTTGGGGATTTTGTGGGATTTTTGAGGGGTTCGGGACCATGACCCGGCCATGGTCAATTGTTACTTATTGACTGAGGAGCTAGCTATGTAGACACCCTGTTGTGCTCATGCAGCAAACTGGGATGCGAGATACATGGTGAATAGTTAGGTTGCCTTGGTCGTAGCTGGCCCTGTAGGTACAGTACAGCCAGCCACGAGCATTGTGCCATTGCGAGCCTTGCAATGCCGCGAACGCTTCAGTCGCCACCCGCGCAGAGCCGTGCGCCACCGCTTTTCCGCCAATTGCGACCGGCCGCGTGATGGAATAAGCAAGCGTCGGAACTACGGCACAGTACAGTAGCAGGCATATCGTAGATGCACATGTACCGTAGTTGTTGCCTTTCGGCTTGTTGCAGTTGTTGTTGATGCCCTAGGTGCAGTGTCTTTGCTTTTCTCTTCGGCTTTCAGCAACGCGCTTGGGTTGCAAATGGATGCTCGAATTTTTCATACTGTCGGCGTGCGACACGCTTGTCCAGAAAGGCTCGAGAGACTGCAACAGGCTGTCGCCGGGAACGTGGCGGTGGATGATCAGGACGAGTGACGTTGCCGAAAATGCCGTTGACGGACAGACTGACTCATACGTGGTGCTGTCGAGACAGACACGAGGACGCAATACAGTGGTCGTATATATTTGAGCTCTCTCAGCAGTTAACTGCTCGCTCTCCTATTGACAACTTGGCATCGAGCTGTCATTGCTGAGTCAGCCTGACCGTTCTCGCGAGCTAGGGACAGATGAGCTCAAGGGTGGTAGGGCTCATCGTGATGTCGGTTCGAGCGCGGCAGGCCACACTTCGGTCTGAGACGAGCTTGATTCAGAGTCTCCGGATGAAGACAAGTCGACGCAGTCGGTCGGGGCAAAAGGCTCTTAGTCAATTGGTCATCACCCCCTTGCTCTCATTCGGAAGAGCGTGTTCTCTCTCGTCAGGGCGTTTTTGGTGTCGAGCTAGCAACCTGTTGCCGCGAGCTGAACTCAACACCCTCGTGGTCGCGCTGCTGGTTACAAACTTCAGCAGGCATGGTGATATTTGTCCGAAAGTCCCCAGCACTTCAACGAATATCGATGTGCACTTTCACGAACGACGCGATCATCAGTTTCAGAATTTTGACTATCGTGCCGCTTATAATCTTCGCCACGGACATTCAAGCGTTCAACTTTGAGTACAACATGGTCGAGGACCCGGAGTTCGTCTACAATCCCGTGGCGCTTGTCACCATGATTCACGGTTGGTGGAGCGTGGCGACGTAAAGGTAGTTCCAATTACTGGAGGTCCGAACATTCAGTCACTGAGTACTTCTACTATGCAGTAATATGTAGTAGTATGTGTACTCTATGAAATGATTCTCTGAGCCAAACCTGAAAGCTACTTCTCGTACGGGTAGAGTGCGTCAAACAAGAATATCGGAAAGGTGAATTGTTGTTCTGCAGGGCGCTCGAAGCACATAACCCGCTCCGCAAGTGTCGGATCAGCCATTGGTGCCGAACAGAAAGGAGTACCGTAGGCCCAGACGACTTTCGTATTGGTCTTCACCCAGTCTGGCATGTTTGTGAGCGACGTGTTCTGCACATTCATCGACATGATGAATGCGGTTGGCTCCATCAGTGCGGCTGGTAGTTGCTTGAGAGGGTTGCCGGTTAGTACCAGCTCTGGTATGATTAATCTAGCGGGCAGCATCGCTAGACTCGGAAGTGTTTCAATCTGATTCCCCACAAATGAATACAGGTACGCCGGCAACAAGAACATTTGAAACGGAATATCTGTCAACTCGCCGTAGTCGAAGGATATCCCCGCAAAAGGATGCCACCGCAGGTACAGATCATTGGGAAGAGTCTTGAGGTTGGTGTGTGAGAATTGTAGGCCTATGAGTGACGCCGGCAAAGGTTGCAAAATACCTTGAGGCAATTCGGTCATTTGCGACCTCGCCAGAACCACCGACAGTAAACGCGTATGAGCAGTGGCGGAGATGGAACTCTTGGCGTCCCAGTTCACGATGGTTGAATTGTATGTATGAAGTGCCATCAAACTCTCAAGACGTTGGAAACTAGGAGGCATCTCGAGTCCAGGGCAGTGGATAATCGCGAGTGTGGCGAGTACAACGGGATCCAGTTTGTCGAAAGACGTATGGTCGGGCGTCGCGGTGTTCTCAGCATGACAATCGTAAACCAAACTTGCGCAAGGCACTTTGCCATTGGAAATCCAGGGTCGTGTCATAGCTCGGCAGCCGAGAACCTCGTATTTCGCAGCACGTTGGGCCGCTAGAAGATGGAGGAGAAGAACAATTGCCCCCCACAAAACAAACACTGCGACTGTTATCGCATGTTTCCACCTCAGGAGAGCGTGCAGACTCTTCGGTTGATTCGGGCTCAGGGGGTTCGCGGTTGCCGCCTCTGTTTCAGTAATGGTAGGCTTGTCAATGGTTGAGCTCCTCGCTTTGGGCTGCACAGACAATGAGTGAATACTCGGCCCTCCAGCACCTGGAATTACCTTGACGTCACCACGGCCCAGCAACTCACTTGCAGTGACCAGCGATAGCATTATACTGAGGTGCGGGATGAGCTTCGTAGTCAAGTCGAGCAGCCCCGCGACAAACATTAATCGATTCTCCAGAACCATGGTCACGAATGGAACGGGGTCGTACATGAAGTTGGGGTTCTTGAAGGTTTTGTACTGGAGGTTGAATTCTTGAGCGTACGGGATGATGATAAGCAGCGGCACGATAGTTACCATGCAGATACCGATGATTGCATTGTACGTAAAGGTAAATAGTCGCCCGAGTTGTGGTGACTTTCGGAGGAAAATCTGGATGCCTGCTGTCGTCCAGCAGTTTGTAACCAGCAGCGCAACCATGATGACGTTGAGCTCAGCTCTGGGTAGCAAGTTGCTAGCTCGGTACGACTGGTAAGTCTGCGAGCTTACTACAAGGAGCTCTTGGAGCGCATACACAGTTGAGAAGTGCTCACTCTCGACGCCGAAGAAGCCCTGGCGAGAGAAAACTCTGTTCCACGCTTGTGCAAGTGAATGGACCACTAGCGATACCAGCCGCGGCTTCGGTTGACTATCCGACTGTGAGTATTTGGCTTCGTTCTTGTTCGACATGCTCAAGCGTTTCGATATCATCGGGTTCGACATCAGAGTCCGTATCACGCTCGTCTCCGACCGCAGTCGAAGTTGTCGGCCTCGGATCGACATCACGATGAGGTCCAGTACTCGAACGCCGTGCATCGCCCCGACGATTCCGAACATGACGCCGTAGAATCGGTAGTGCTCGGTTCCCTTGAGCGACCACATCGAGACGAAGAACGTCATGGTGTCCGTGGTGAGGAACCGGTACGCCATGGCCACAAAGATGAGGAAGGTGCCGCAAGCTGCGTGTAAGAGCACGATGAAGAGCCATGCCGCCGTGTACAATGCAGGAGAAAGCTCCAACGTAAGACTTGGCTCACGTTGATGAGAAGTCGAGCTCTTCTGCTGAAAAACTTCCGTGGAGCCCATCGAATCGATGATCGACACTTCTTGCTGCACTTGGTAATGATGCCGGCGATGTTGGAGCTTGACGGTAGATTCCAAATTGCACAACCGTTGTGAGGAAAAGAAGATCGCGTCCCCCTTGAGATCGCTAGACGAACTCAAAATTCAATCGCCGAGAATGATCGACCATTTTTGAAGTCCACACTACCTAGCGTCTGGGCTGCGCCACCACCTCGTCCTTGGGCTGCGCCGGGGCTTCATGTATTCTGAAACATATTTTTGTTGGGAGGTACATGTAGGTAGCGAAGCTAGCTATCGGGAGGTAGGGAGGGAGGTAGTGTCGGACAGCCCAACACTGGGAGGTAGGTAGGTAGGTAGGTACATGTAGCTATTGGGCAGCCCAACGGTGTTATTCTGAGAGGTAGGTAGCGGGCATGTTGATTCCAAAGCTGACTCAGGAATTGTAAGGGACTATTCTTGAGACCGACCGTACTCGGCAAATTTAGACGGGAATCACAACCAATTTCTGTAAACACCGAGAGCATGGCGTGCTGCCAGGCTCCTTTCTGATAATTCTTATAAGGGCAGTTTACGGACATAGCTTATTAATACATTCATCCCAGAAGAGAATAGAGCACGACGGCCACTTCACACAGACAAATCCTCATAGACACGGAGTAGTGTATAGATTCCCAATTGGACAACCGTTGTGAAGAGAATAAGACCAAGTCCCCCTTTTAGATTGCTAGACAAACTCAAAATTCAATCGTAGAGAACGATCGAAGTTCACCCACCTCGCGTCTGGGCTGCGCCACATGTATTCTGAAACTTATTTTTATCGAAAGCTCCAACACCGGCGGCATCATTACCAAGTGCAGCAAGAAGTGTCGATGGGCACCACGATAGTTCCTCAGGAGAAGAGCGCGACTTCTCATCAACGTGAGCCAAGCCTAACGTTGAAGCTTTCACCTGTATTGTACACGGCAGCATGGATGTTCATCGTACTCTTCCACGCAGCTTGCGGCACCTTCCTCATCTTTGTGGCCATGGCATACCGGTACCTCACCATGGACTCCATGCCGTTCTTCGTCTCGATGTGGTCGCCCAAGGGAACCGAGCACTACCGATTCTACGGCGTCATGTTCGGAATCGTCGGGGCGATGCACGGCGTTCGGGTGCTCGACCTCATCGTGATGTCGATCCGAGGCCGACAACTTCGACTGCGGTCGGAGACGAGCGTGATTCGGACTCTGATGTCGAACCCGATGATATCGAAACGCTTGAGCATGTCGAACAAGAACGAAGCAAAAGTCTCACCATCGGCCAGTCAACCGAACCCATGGCTATTATCGCTAGCAGTGCGTTCACTTACTCAAACGTGGAGCAGAGTTTTCTCTCGTCAGGGTTTCTTCGGGGTCGAGAGTGATCACTTCTCGACTGTGTATGCACTACAAGCGATCCTTGTAGTAAGCTCGCAGACTTACCAGTCCTACCGAGCTAGCAACTTGCTGCCCGGATCTGAGCTCAACGTCATCATGGCTGCGCTGCTGGTTACAAACTGCTGGACGACAGCCGGTATCCAGATTTTCCTCCGAAAGTCACCACAACTCGGGCGAGTATTTACCTTTACGTACAATGCAATCATCGGTATCGGCATGGTGACAATCGTGCCGCTGCTTATCGTCGTTCCGTACGCTCAAGCATTCAACCTTCAATACAAAACCTTCAAGAACCCCAACTTCATGTACGACCCAGTTCCATTCGTGACCATGATTCTGGAGAACCGATTGATGTTTGCCGCGGGACTGCTCGACTTGACTACGAAGCTCATCCCGCACCTCAGTATAATGCTATCGCTGGCCACTGTAAGCGAGTTGCTGGGCCGTGGTGACATCAAGGTGGTCCCTGGTGTTGGAGGGCCGAACATACAACTAATGTCTGTAAAGTCCAAAAAGCGCAGCTCGAACATTGGCAAGCCTCCCTGTACTGACATGCAGGTGTCCGCCACGAACTCCCAGAACCGGGATCAATGGAAGAGCTTGCACGCTCTCCTGAGGTGGAAACATGCGATAACAGTCGCAGTGTTTGTTCTGTGGGGGGCAATTGTTCTTCTCCTTCATCTTCTAGCGGCCCAACGTGCTGTGAACTACGAGGTGCTCGGCTGCCGGGCTATGACAAGACCCTGGTTTTCCAATGGCAAAGTGCCGTGCGCAAGTTTGGTTTACGATTGCCACGCTCAAAACACCACGACGCCAGACCAGACGTCTTTCGACAAACTGGATCCCGTTGTACTCGCCACACTCGCGATTATACACTGCCCAAGACTCGATATGCCTCCTACTTTTCAACGTCTTGAGAGTTTGGTTGCATTTCATATTTACAACTCGACCATTGTGAACTGGGACGCCAAGAGTTCCATCTCCGCCACTGCTCATACGCGGTTGCTGACGGTAGTTCTGGGGAGGTCGCAAATGGCCGAAGTGCCTCAAGGTATTTTGCAACCTTTGCCGGCGTCACTCATAGGCGTACAATTTTCGCAGACCAACCTCAAGACTCTTCCCAATGATCTGTACCTGCGGTGGCATCCTCTAGCTGGGATATCCTTCGACTACGGCGAGTTGGCAGATATCCCGTTCCAAGTGTTCTTGTTACCGGCGTACATGTACTCATTTGTGGGGAATCAGATTGAAACACTTCCGAGTCTGGCGATGCTGCCCGCCGGGTTGATCATACCAGAGCTGGTACTAACCGCCAACCCTCTCAAACAACTACCAACCGCACTGATGGAGCCAACCGCATTCATCATGTCGATGAATGTGCAGAACACGTCGCTCACGAACATGCCAGCCTGGGTGAAGACCAATACGAAAGTCGTCTGGGCCTACGGTACTCCTTTCTGTGCGGCACCAATGGCCGACCCGACACTTGCGGAGCGAGTTATGTGCTTCGAGCGCCCTGCAGAACAACAATTCACCTTCCCGATGTTCTTGTTTGACGCACTCTACCCATACGAGAAGTAGCTTTCAGGCTCAAGTAATTTACGGTTCCGCGTTGGAGATGCTCTAAGAGCATCTCAACGCGGAGATAGCATCTGGGCAGCAAACCGCAAAATAATATGGAAAATACCAGTTTCGGAAAAGGTTTGGTCCCTCGTTTTTCCAACGCAGGACACTCAGACCTTACAGTGTTAGGCACACTCAGACGCTATTAACACGGGAAAATCTATGGAGCTCGAGCTTAGGGAGCTCGAGGTACCCAAAATCAAAAATGGGACAACTGAAATAGGTATTCTCTGAAATTTATTTCAGAGTTAAAGAGCGATGCGAGTGGAGGTGCGATTTTGGAAAGCCGCATACCCTTGCACGATATGATGCGATCGTTTTAAAAGGGGTGGTACTAATATGTATAAAAACGTTAGCTGAACAGAATACCCCGCTTAAATTGATATATTACCTGCGTGTTGCCTGTGTCGTCCACCTCAGCTAAGTCCGAAATCTATTAGCCAATTAGCTCTGATCGGTGAAATGTATAAGCCAATTAGAGCGTATGGGTGTTGCGCGAAGGTCACGGCACCGATGAGATGTACGTCAACTCGTTGACGGATATAATACGATTTTCAGCGACAACAGCACCACCTCGGTGGATTCTCATTATGAGCGATGCGAGTGGAGGTGCGATTTTGGAAAGCCGCATACCCTTGCACGATATGATGCGATCGTTTTAAAAGGGGTGGTACTAATATGTATAAAAACGTTAGCTGAACAGAATACCCCGCTTAAATTGATATATTACCTGCGTGTTGCCTGTGTCGTCCACCTCAGCTAAGTCCGAAATCTATTAGCCAATTAGCTCTGATCGGTGAAATGTATAAGCCAATTAGAGCGTATGGGTGTTGCGCGAAGGTCACGGCACCGATGAGATGTACGTCAACTCGTTGACGGATATAATACGATTTTCAGCGACAACAGCACCACCTCGGTGGATTCTCATTCTGGGGTTCGACTGGAGCTTCCACTCATTCGTCTTCTGCATGGGCAAACTGCTGTACGCCATTGCCTGCGACGGATACCTGGCGCAGACGCTGACCAAGCTGCGCCCGACGCGAGGAACAGCTCACGTCACGTCGGCCGAGGAGTTCAGGAAAAACCTCGTAAGCTCGCGCATGTCCAACAAGGTGTAAGCAGTGCGTCGGATTCTTATAGCACGATGCAAAAACTGCAGGTAGCGGGAACCCGACACAGAAATTTCTACACTGTACGTCGTAGAACGAAGTCGTTTTTAGTTACGTGAGTCGTACCAGTATTTTCAGTCTTAGTGTGACAGGCCACTGTCACACGGCAGCCACCGCGCATCCGCGGTGGCCAATCAGAGCCCAGTATAGTTTTAATGGTTGGGACGGTCTCGAGTGTCGAGACCGTCTCGGCAATTCAATCAGCGTTACTTTTCCCTTGTTTCCTGCGCTACAGTGTACGTCGGTAACGGGTTGGCATTAGCCCGTTACACCTGGTAGCACTTTGTGATCCGTCCAACGACCAAGATGAACGACACGTCGATGAACGACGCGTCTGCTCTGGGAGGGGCGACCGGCATCTCGCTCGAGCACGCCAGCTTTCCTCATCTGTCGCTGTTCGAGTGGGAGGCACTGCATCGACTCGCTGCAGTGTCCGGTGACGGCGTTATCAAGACATTGCTGACCGCCGGCACGGAAGAACAGCAACGCCTGGCCGCCCAGGAGTTCATGGCACGTGAGCTCGCTGACCTCCGTCAGCGTGCGACGACTCCCACGCTGACCAAGAACAAGACCGACATCGTGAAGCTCGATGTCTCGACATACAGCGGTGAAGGCAAGAGCCGCCTTCACTTGAACCGCTGGTTCTGTGAGGTGGACATCGCAGTTGAAGCTCGGCAGCTGTCCACCGAGCTAGCGCGGACGCGCTTTCTCCTGTCCAAGTTGGCGGGGAAGGCGAAAGAGTGGGCGCTCGGCAAGCTTGTTGCCGACCCCTCCTGCTTCCCGACTATGGTGTCCATGAAGGCCGACCTGCGGCTCGCGTTCGAGCCGCCCCAAGACGAGAGTCTCCAGCGGTCCGCCTTTCTGTCGTTGAAGCAGGGACGCATGTCCATGCTCGAGTACATCCAGCAAGCGCGACACCTCGTGTCGTGCATCACGACGCATCCCATCGACATGGCGACGCAGGTCCATGTCTTCGTCTCCGGCATGAACGCTGGCTACCAGCGTTTCTACTTGACCCGGAAGGTCCCGATGACACTGGAAGAGGCCTTCGCGACTGCACTTCGCGAAGACTACAGCGTTACGGCGTCGCAAGCGTTCGACGTCTCTCGGGTTTCAGAACCCGAGCCTGAACCGATGGAGGTGGATGCGATTCAACACTACGGGGGACGTCGGGCGCCGACGTCATCGACAGGGGCAACGACATCGTCTTCGACGCGCAGCCCGCGTCCGATGCGTTGCTTCCGGTGTGGTAAACCTGGACACCGCGCAGCAGTGTGCCGCGCGCCGGCGCCTGTGATGGCGAACGTCACCACCACTTACGACGTCGCCGTTCCAAAAAAACGGCGACAACCAGTAGGTGCGGGGCGCCCTGCTGGTCGTGGAAGGGGGGGATGGTTCTCTGGTGGCAGAACCTCCTCCTAGCCCCCCTGTGCTTCGTGCACATCTATTCGCCACCACCTCCGGCAGTGACTCGAGACTGATCGTGCTCAGTCTCCACGTCAACGGCGCGAATCGCCCGCTTCGTGCCCTGCTGGACTCGGGCGCGACGAACAACTTCGTTCGCGCCGAGAGTCTGTCGGTGTTTCCGGCAGACTTGAACATACGTGAAGGTCCGGGTGACATGATTGTGAAGTACGCTGACGGGAAGCCGCGGCGCACGCCGCGGCGCTCGACCACCTTCGCGTACGAGTTCGACGGATTCCACAGTTCCGAAGAGTTCTTGGTGATCGAGCCGAGCGGCTCCTTCGACTGCGTCTTCGGGATACCGTGGCTTGCACGGCATCAGCCTGACATCGACTGGCTGACTGGAACAGTCCGTCCCCGAGACATTGACGTAAATGCAGTGCTGGCGTTCCTGTGCGGAACGCCCAACCAGTGGCCGCATGTTGCAGTCATGGACCCCGACTCCATGACCCATGCTGCACATGAAGTGAGCGATGGCCCTTCGTGTGCAGTATGCGAATACGCAACCTGCGCCGGTCCTGAGCAGGAGTCTCAGGACGCGTCCGACGTGGTCGAGCATGGGTTCCCACGTCCCGAGGAGCAGCTGTTCTCGGATGAAGACGATGATGACGTGGTCGAGCATGGGTTCCCACGTCCGGATGAGCAGTGGCTCTCCCCCGAAGAAGAAGATGACGTGGTCGAGCATGGGTTCCCACGTCCGGACGAGCAGTGGCTCTCCCCCGAAGAAGAATATGACGTGGTCGAGCATGGGTTCCCACGTCCGAGTGATGATGTGGTTGAGCGTGGTCTCCCACTTGCGGTCGAGCATGGGTTCCCGCGGGTGGTCGAGCGGGAGCTCCCTGAAGAAGTTGACGCGGCCGAACAACTGGCTCCGCGTCTTGGTGCCGATGTTGAGTTCCGGCACCCCGAGTCTGCTGACGTGATCGAGCATGGGTTCTCACTGTCAGCTGTGGAAGACACTCCACGCCTGGTTCGTCGTCGCGGTCGTCGTAAACCGCGACGATCTCGTGCGCCGTCGCCAGATCCAGTCGAGACTGAGTCCGAGGTGATCTCAGTCCTGGTGGGGAACGACGCGGACGAGCCTCCGCGTGCGTGCAACGTCGAGGTCGCACGCCCTCCATGCGACGCCGCCGAGATCACTCGGCTGCCTGGCCTTTCGTGGAAACATTTCCTTCGCGACTTGAAGAAGGGCGAGATCGAGCAAGTGTGCATGATCGTCGCCGAAGACGCTGCATCCATCGCAGCCGTCGAGACCCACGCATCGGACTCAACGTCCGACGCTCGCACACGTCCGAAAGGTGCTGAGCCGAAGAACGCTCGCGCAGCGCGATACGCCGCCCAGTCGTTGCCGGCTCTAGAGGCTGCCGGCAACCCAGTCGCTCCTCTTGTACGCGAGTTCAGCGACATCTTTCCGGACAAGGTTCCAGCCGCCCTTCCACCCGATCGTGGAGTTCGGCACGAGATCGACCTCGTGCCAGGCGCGAAGTACTGCGTGACGCGGCAGTGGCCGCTTCCCCGTGATCAAGTCGAAGCGATCGACGCTTTCTTCGAAGGTCGCCGGCAAGCCGGCCACGTCCGTGAGAGTCTGTCCCCACATTCCAGCCCGACGTTCTGCGTGAAGAAAGCAACCGGCGGATGGCGGATCGTCCACGCCTTCAACAAGCTCAACGATGCCACCATCCCGGCGCAAACGCCGATTCCGAGGAAAGACATGGTGCTCGACAACATGTCCGGCAGCACCAAGTTCAGCGCCATTGACTTGATGGATGGCTTCTACCAGATCTTGATGCGCGAAGCCGACGTGCCGTTGACTGCCGTCAGCACGCCCAGTGGAATGCTATGGGAATGGCTCGTGATGCCGCAGGGGCTCAAGAACGCCCCTGCCACCTTCAATCGCATGGTGTCGAATCTGCTCCGGCCGTACCGTGACTTTGCGCCCAGCTACTTCGACGACATCTTCATTCACAGTCGTGCCGCGGGCGGCATGACAGACGTCGAGATGCACCTTCAACACCTGCGGCAGGTGTTCGAAGTGATGAGGGAGAACAAGCTGTACGCCAACTTGAAGAAGTGCATCTTCTGCGCTCCCGAGATCCCAGTGCTCGGGAGCTACGTCAGCACGGAAGGTGTCCGTGCTGACCCGGAGAAGATCGATGCCATCTGGCTTGGCCCGTGCCCCAGGATCAGAAGCAACTCCGGCAGTAGCTTGGTCTCGCGACGTACCTCCACCACTACTCGAAGAACTTCGCGGCAACGATCCGTCCGTTGTCGCAGCTTCTCAAGGCAGACGCCGCGTGGTCGTGGCGTCCGGAGCACCAGACGGCCTTCGACGCGGTGAAGACGAGCTTGTCTACCGCGCCCGTCTTGATGCTGCCCGACCACTCGAAGGCCTTCCACGTGGTGTGCGACGCGAGCGACTTCGCGATTGGCTGCGCCCTCATGCAGTTTGACGACGAGGGACGCGAACGGGTGGTGAGTTACCAGTCGCGTCAGCTGAAGCCGGCAGAGCGCAACTATCCTGTGCACGACAAGGAATTGCTGGGCATGCGCTACGCACTCATCAAGTTTCGTGTGTACCTCTTGGGTGAACAGACCTTCGCTCTTTACACGGACCATGCGTCACTTCGCACGGCGACCAAGAGCCCACACTTGTCCCAGCGCATGGCACGCTGGCTCTCCCTCTTCTCCGAGTACAATTTCGTCGTGCATTACAAGCCGGGCAAGACGAACATCCTCGCCGACGCGCTCTCGCGTCGGCCAGACTACGTGCAGTCGGGTCGCCTCGCAGTTGGTGACGAGGACAACGATGAGTGTGCTGTGTGCATCGCTGAAGAGGTCGCTGCAGTAGAAGTCGCAGCGACTACTCCGCTCCGAGACCTGATATCGGCCGCGTACGAGGAGGACGCGGCGTGCTCCGAGATGATCAAGTACTTGAGAGACCCGTCCGACACGGCGCGGCGCCGATTGTCCACTCGGAGCCGTGCCCGCGTTGACCGATACCAACTGGAAGGAGGCCTGCTGACATACAGCGTCGATCGCGCCGACCCGCCGCGCATCGTCGTCCCGCTGGACGACGATCTTCGGGCTCGGCTGATTCACGAGTTCCATGACGCCCCGAGCGGCGGCCACCTCGGACGCGAGAAGACTTTCGCGTCGCTGTCGCGAGACTTCTATTGGCCGCACATGTACAAGTGGGTGCGGAAGTGGGTACGCTCGTGCGCAGCGTGCCAGCGCGTCAAGCCGTCGCAGTCGAAGCAGGCCCCGCTTCGACCTCTCCCAGTTGCAGCGAATCCGTGGTCCTCCGTGAGCATGGACTTTGTCTTCGGGCTGCCTCGAGATGCTCAAGGCCGCACTGGGATTCTCGTCTTCGTTGATCGTTTCAGCAAGATGCTCCATCTTGCCCCGGTCGCTGTCACAATCACCGCGGCGCAGTCCGCGGCGATCTTTCTCGACGTCGTCTACAGGCACCATGGCTTGCCGACCTCGATCGTCTCCGACCGAGATCCCCGCTTCACCGCCGCATTCTGAACCGAGCTCTTCAAGCTAGTGGTGACGCGGTTGACGATGTCCACCGCGTCACATCCAGAGACGGACGGCCAGGCCGAACGCGCGAACAGGGTCGTCGAGGACGTGCTGAGAAGCTTCGCCACGTCGTTCAAGTCGTGGAGCTCGTTCCTGCCTATGGTTGAGTTCGCACTCAACAACGCAGTTCACGCGTCGACCGGTCTCACGCCATTTTACGTCAACTACGGTCGACATCCCCGCGTTCCAGCGCTCCTCGGCATGGAGCGCTCGATTCCCCAAGGCGGCGCTGACGACGAGAACGACTCGGCGCACTTTTCCAATGATGACCAAGTGGCCAGCGGCACTGAGGCCGCTGGCGGCGCTCTCTCCGCCTTGATGAACGGTGTCACGACTCGGCACGGTGCCCGAGCCTCAACTCGAGGCATGCGTACGCGTGCCGCTACGAGGGCGGCACCATCCGACATCGCTTCTTGGACAAGTCGGACGCTGATCAACCCACGTCAGCGTCCTCGTGCAATTGCGTATGAAGACACGTCCGGCGCGGCGACCCCGCCCGCGCCGCCTCCAGCAAACTTTGACCCCATTCCGGCCCCACAACCGCGAGACACCGCGGCTGTCAGCGAGTTCTTACAGCGACGCCAGAGTGTGGTGCGCTATGTTCGTGACGCGATTGCAGTGGCAGTCGATCGTCAGAAGGAGAACGCTGATCGACGCGGCCGCAAGAACATGGAGAAGTTCGCCGTCGGCGACCGCGTCTTGCTGTCGACGTCCGGAATTCAACCCATTTTGGTTACCAATTTGGGCGCGAACAAGCTCGCGCCAAGGTATATTGGACCATTTAAAGTGTTGAAAGTGTTAGGAGATGCCTACACGCTACAGCTACCTACAGCGCTCCGGCTTCATCCTACTTTCTACGTCGGTCGGCTGCGGCGATACCACCCCGCGCTTATTCCCAGCGACGACGCTGCCACTCACCAGCGTCCCGGTCTTGGCCCCGCTACGGCGATTGGCGCTGCGGCACTCGGCGACGCACCTCCTGGTTCTCATGCTCCAGCACGTCAAGACGGCGGGCGAGGCGCTCGAGACGCTGCGCAACCTCAGCGTCCTGCCAGCGATCGCGCCCCGTTTGAGCGCGATGGTCCTGCGCCTCTTGTTGACGGTGGGGGTAATGTTCGGCATATTGTGGAGGCCATCCTGCAGCACGATGACGCTCGTGCTGCCCCGCGGACGGCGCAATCCCATCGCATCGTCAATACCTTGTGCGTTGGCTTGGGCCAATGCCGGATAGCTGGGAGCCGCGCGCGGTTCTTCTCGCGGACGTTCAGGACTGCGTGGCGGCGTACGAGGCAAGCCTCGTACCGGATTCGGCTCCTCCAGGCGGCGCGGTGGCGCGCCGCGCCTAGCTTCACTCAACGCGGCTTCGAAACGACCCACTGCAGCCCGCTCAGACTCGGAGAGAGGCGTCTCGTTGGTGATTTGTCGCCACTCTGCTTCGCTGGGTCGCGGCAAGCCATAGCCGCGACAGCATCGACACCCCAAAACAAAAATGAACGAAGCAGCAACGACGATCAGCTTCCCACGACGCCTCGCAGACGCTACTCGCCAGCTCGCCGACAGACAACCGCGCGTGAGTCTCCTCACGCGCCTCCAGCTTCTGGATGAATGCAGCCGCGCCCTCCGTATTCCAGCGCTCGACTCCGGCAAGCGGCGCTTCGATACGGCGCGCGTCCTCAGATCTATGGTCCTCGCTTGGCAGGCCACACCCTGAAAAGAAAAGGGGGAATGATTCTGTGGATGACAAAGAGTATACGCTATGATATATTATACGTGGTCCGGACGCAATTGCTGCTGCATGTCGCAGCAGATCGCAAGATTGGGTGGGCGAAGGTTAATTCCATTCGGGTCAAATAGTCACTCTCTTAAAAAAAGGGCGCACTTCCAGCGGTTTGAAAAGTGGTGACCGTGAAGGTTGCCTCGGCTTGCTTTCGTCTTCATAATATGAAGATGTTATCTACACTTGCAACCTAGGCCGATCTCACCCCCGCCATGCCCTACCAAGCCATCGGAAAGGGGGCTGTCTCGGAGTACGGTCTCTCGGCTCACCCGGGCAAGACGAACACTAAACTACAAGCGAAGTATCAGCCGCTGGATCAGGGCATTATCCGTTGCGTCAAGCGGTATGTGCTTTCGCAGAAGATGATGCTGGCTTTGGATCACTAAGGAGAAGGCACCGAGAACCCTTATACAGTAGATATGCTTACAGCGCTGTTTTGGTGTGAGACGGCATGGTCCAAAGTTACCGCTCCCACCATCCACAGCTGCTGGGACCACTCAAGAAGTCAAGCTTGCACTTCGTGCTCAACTAACTACAATCAATACAATATTGCCCCAGTCTTTGTTCTTCCTCAGTACGGTTTATTATCCCTATATATCAGGCGTTCCTTACTCAGGCAGATTACTGTAAAGCGATATACATGTTTAATTTAAATTTATGCACAATTAATAATTATACAACATAAAACAACAGTAAAACGTACTATAAATTCTACAGAATTATTATACTGGTTGACAGCTCCTTACAAGGCGAATGGGAAAACTAGGAGCAAACGCTATATTACCGAAACTGTGTTCTACCAAGTTCAGTGGGAAGGTTTTCATGTATAGATCTTCCGCATCCGCACGAACACGACGACAACAGAGCCCAACACCAAGATCGATAAGACCCAGTCAACAGCGGAGAAGATTCCTGCCGGCTGGGACCAGTACGCGAAGACTTTTGTCTGCACGCATTACGGCAAGTACAAGTTGCAAGCGAGCAGTAAGCGGCCCGTCAAAAGTCTCAGCGACAAGGCTGCCGGGTTCAGGTACGGTTGGGTTCAATCGGGTTCGGTCGGGGCCATTCGGGATCTTAAGCTCTAAACGGTCAATTTCGATTGAAAGGCGCAGGAATATATTAACCAAAACTCTGTACTTGCTGTTTATTTGTAGATTAACAGGTGCGTCCAAGTAGTTGACAAGTCCTCCAAGAGGTTCGCTGTTCGAATTACGAAGTGTCGGCTGGAGCACAGCCACGGTCTTTCGGAACATTCGTTTAGAGCCCACCCTTCTCAACGATTGGTGCTCGATAAAATACAATGCAGACTGTTGTGTCCTCCGGAAGGCCGGAACTAAGAAGACAGCATTCTCAAATTCATCACGGACAATTCGGGCAGCAACCCCAAGCCTCAAGACGTACACAACCTTGTAGCCAAGTTGAAGGCTCGTGGTGAAAACGATAACGACCCCAGCACTAGTAACAAACGCCTGACAAAATGGATGGCGGAGTTCGGTAAGCAGGCTGGTAACGTCGGCCGGATTTTTGTTGATGACGTGAATCAGAAGGCAAGTTCAAATACGTGTGCTGGTCAATGAAACTTCCGTTAACTCATTTGAGACGGCGCAAAACATTTCCGGTCTTAATGCCTAAGTACGGATTCCTTATTATTAGCTAGCCATGTAGCCCTGTGTCTTAGCTTCATTTTGAGCTATCAAACGACCTCAGATGAGCAGTGTGTCGGCCGGAGTGCCGTTTGGCGCGAAGCGACCCCGTTCAAATTTCAAAAAATGTTTTTTTGCTTTAATGTCGATATAGGGGTAATTTAACGCGTAGATTCCGAATCTGCAATCCGTTTAGCTGAAATCGACCTAGAACCCTTTCAAAAAGTGGAGTTATTGTATAAAAAACATTTCCAAAAATACCATTGTGTGCACCACACAATGGTATTTTGGTGGCGTTAACACTGGTAATGTTCTGCGCGTGGCATCCACCCAGAAGGTTCTTCCTGACGCCGTCTTGTTCAGCGGCGGTGGTTCTAGCAGGATACGCCGAGCGCGATGCTGATGTGCGCTTGCACGACCTCGTCTAGCTTCACAACCTTGTCGGTATCACCGTCGCTCTCACTCGAAGACGAGGGCGAGTCGTAGGCGTCGACGCTCCCACCACTAGCGCCCCCCCTTCACCGTCGTCTTCCCTCGCGATTTGGAGCCGGGAAAAAATCACACACCAAATGTTCTAAACGCGTTTTCTCGAAACTTCATTTAAGTTCGATTATTCCCCTCGTCCCATACAAACGGCCATATCTCCACTGTAATAAAATTGGAAATTACGATTTTGTTTTGCGTGGTCTCATTTTATTATCGTATTCTTACAGAAAATTGCTACCTGTATCACCCTTCAAACCAAGCACATGCGTGCCCTTTTCGAGCAATTTCCAGAGGTTCTTCTTATTGATGCCACTCATGGTAAAAACCGGTCCAAGTACAAGGTATTATCTCTCATGGCTCATGACACTTTTGGGAAGGGCCAATTCGTGCAGCACGCTCTTCAACATAATGAGCGCTGGTCCACATTGTTAACGGCGCTAGAAGAGTTCAAATTGAACAATCCGGCATGGACCAAGCTGAAATGCATGCTCGTGGACAAAGACTTCACCGAAATGTCGGTGTTGAAGCAAGCCTTGCTGTGCCAGTTTTATGTTTTGAAGTCGTACGGGAGGAGATCGCATCTTCTGACTACTGCTTCAACGCGTGGCAGAAAGATCAGTTGCGTGGAGTGATGCGTTTGCTTGTATACGCAAAGGCGGAGGCCGAGTATGCGAAGCAATTCAAGTACATCGTTCATCTGGGATCGATCGGGGTTTCAACCAGACCGCAAGCAGATATATCAGTCGGGCATGAATCGGGCCGAGATGGGCGAGGTTCGGGCCAAGACGGGCAGACTTCGGTCTCGAATGACGGCAGTCTGGCCAATGCGGAATCAACTTGTGAGCAGCATCCCTTTGTGGCGTACCTTTCTAAGAACTAGGATAATTGTCGTGAGCTTTGGTGCGCCCATAAACGTCAGAATGATGTGACCCTACGGAACAACACCAACAATCGGTTGGAATCTTTGTGGAAGCAGTTGAAGGAATGGGTTGATTCCTTCATGGCTGTCGATGAGTGCATCGCGTCAATCATGTATTACCAAAGCCTACAGGAGCGATTATTCCTCGGCGAGGTATACAAGAAATTTAACGTGTATCATGCAGATTATGATGGAAAGATGACTGTGGTGGCGAATCTCGTGAGTGAGCACGCGCGTGAACTTATTCAACAGTATACGTACGCGCTTGGCCCCGCTTCATACAAGGTCGACGAGGGGTGTCCAGACGTCTACTTCGTGAAGAGTGTCAGCACCGAAGACGATGCACCGGACGAGGTGAACGCAGAATACTCCGTTACCAAACGAGATTGGAACTGCTCCTGCTTGTTCATGTCCACGAGACTCCTCCCGCGTCGTCATGTTTTTATCTTAGAAAGGCGCTGGGTTATGACACTGTCATCCCCACTCAACTACTCAACCGACGCTGGCTGCTTTCTTCGGTTCGTTCGGCGATCGAGTTTAACAGCTCGAGCGATACTACAGCCTTCCCCGAGCCTTTCGCAGTACGACCTGTTTTGCCTGATACGGATCGACCCTGGGACAACAATCGCAAGTATCGAGAGGCTCTACCGATTGCCACAGGTATATGCGATGCGATGCCGGGTCTGGGCATGTCGCAATACCATGCAGTCATGAATTATCTACAAGAAGTGGCTCGGCAGTTCAAGAAGGGAGACTTCAGTCACCATGAGCAGACAAGAAGCTCAAATCGTGATGCTGTAATGACAGAAGAGCGCGTGGGTGAGCAACATGAACCAGTACCAGCAACAGGCACGAGACGGGCAACCATTCGAGTGAGTCGGGCAACCATTGGCGCATGACGGACAAGTTGAGTGCGAATACAGAGATGCCGACTCAAATGATGGGGGTGCGGAGTGGGTCGGTTGAGTCGGGTATAACGACAGAGGGGCCGAGTAACGTTGAAACGGAAGAATCAAGAGCCGAATTGGAGCCTGCTCTCGATACGCCGTTCGAAATAGCTAGCCCGCCTAGATCACGTGGACGGCCAAAACGCTCAGCGAAGGCAAAGAAAACAGCGCGAAATCTAGCAGTCACGGCAGCGTCAGATGACTATGATTTATACGCGTCAAATCTTAGCCTAGCATCGGTGCAAGAGGTATTTTCGACCGAGCCAACCTACCATTCTGCAGTGGAACTCCTCTCTAAATTCAAGGTATTCGAAAGTGGCGTCAAATTTAGGGCGCCGACCGCACGAAATATGTCCAATTTACCTTCGTCGAAGCCCGTGATACAACTGGGGTCCATAACTCGCATACTTCACCCCGAGCACATCAAAATGGGTTACGCAAAAGTCTCAGCTCTACAGACCAAATCGAGAGGGTTACCCGAGAGCGACGTGGTACTTGATATCATTGGATTTGGAGTCTACTCAACGGAGGCTTTGAGGGCCATGAGTTCATGGCACAGAGCGATGAAGTCCATTAAATTACTGGATAAGGGTATCAGATGGATTGATACAATTGATTTCGCGATGCCTATGCCTGCATACTTTTAGCGCAATGCGGACTCGGATCTGTTATCTCGGATGAAGTTGCTCCCTCTTCTGTCGACAAAGGTATGCAACCTTTTTCCTTCACAAATGTTGAGTATTATCATTCATTACCACTTCTTTGTCTTCAGACCGATATCCTGGAACTCGTGGGCAGAAATCAATTATCGGACACTACGATTACGATAGTCATGGAGAAGATGTTCGGAGCGAGAACGGATGTGGTGACTGTGAATCCTGCTGTCATCGGTATGATCACGAGTCACTCTACGACACGACTGCCTGACTTGGAAGATATTTTTGTCGGTCTGACCACGGAGAATGTTTTGATACCTATCTGTTGCAACAACCAGCACTGGTGCTGTATTATGATGGACCTCACTCTCAAGGACGTGTGTTTCTACGATCCGATGTCTTCGTCATATATGGTTGGCATCCGAGCGGTTGCTGAACAATTGATCAAGGCTCTGCCAAAAATTTCCCCTAGGAAATATCGAGTCCGCCCATATCAAAGCGATATGGGTGTGAAAGCTGACTTGTACAACCGCGGTATGTACATCCTACTAGCATTTGAAGTCTTTGTAGGCACTGGCAACCTTAGTTTACTGAACAGAAGCTACAATATCTGCGCTACCGGTACTTGTGCATGTGCACTTAATTTCAACCTTTACACCAGCGTCAGCGTTGGGATTGCGTGGCGCTTGTATTTGACCTGCACTTGATCCCATAGGTACTGTATTTAGAAGTCTGAGACACCAGAGTTTCCAGAGTCCGAGTCGTTGGCAAAGTCCTGACCAAGGACCCCTTGGTGCTCGAAGTCTCCACATCCGACTATACGTGATGGACATGTATACTACGCCCGCGCATCATTTGATGACACGAACCGACTCTTTGATCAATCGGCGTGTTCGTGCATGAATCGGACATGAACGGGTCAAAATGCCTCGTCACATTTTTCACAGTCGGGCCAAAATTAGGAGTGCCTTTTTTAAATCTATCGAATGGACAAACAGTGCTGGATTTTTTTGTTTCAGTACCCCTTTGCCTTTCGTCAAGTATAAAGATTTCGAAGTCATCAATTATACACCCATTCCTTATTTAGGCAGATTACAGTAAAAGCTCTCACTTCCGGTAACGAGGTCCGACCATTTCCCAAGATTTGTAACTTTATTTTAAAGGGACCACAATGAAGCACACGTAAAAAAATATTTTACAAGCTCAATTGCGAAGCACGAATTATGTTCTACGTTGACGTCTTCGTCGTAAGTAGTGTCGTTGGAATCGCCGCACCTTTCATCTACCCCGTTAAAAGCAATACCAGCATGGCGGAAGCAGTTTTCTATGGCCCACTTACCCTGCAGCTCTTGCCAAATCTCCTTGCTCCACATCATTGCCTGCAACTGATCAACGGCGTAGGGCTCCTTCTTCAGCTTCTTCACGTCCTTAATATTTTCGTACACCCAGAGAAGCTGCCTTCTCCTGTACGCCCACTTGAACAGTGCAATGATGCCTGGGTTGCAAGTAGGTAGTAGTATTCGGCGGTAGGAACTCCAGTCGAATCTTTGTACACACCAGATCGGCCGTCTTATGAGAAGACGCGTTATCTAGCAGTAGGATATGACGCCCTGCTAATCGCATTTCCCGATCCAAATTATGTAGCCATTGAACACCTTCCACAAATAGCAAAGGCACTCGCATAAATATATTTAAGACAACTTATATTCGCTTAGACGTGAAACTCGTCCGAGCAAACGAGGGGTCGCTTCACCCTGTCATTGTGCAACTGCATAATTTTTGACTTGATTTAATTATAGATAACCCTGTTATAGCCACCGGACCCCATATCAGGCCGACATTTTGACATATAGCGACCTCTACACAATTTATATTTAGGGATGAATTTAGAGAAACACTTTAAGCCGCTTTTATGCTATTTGTGGAAGGCGTCCATTCACGGGAAATCGGTCCTGTCATCCAGGCCTTTGCGTTGGCCCGCTATGAGAAGCCAAGGCTTTCGACAGAGCGCTTCTCAAAGCAATGGGGCTGCTTGGCGCGGCCCAGAAACAACAGCGGTAGAGTATCCGTGAGGTCAGCGTTGGCCGTGAAAGCATGCGTAATACGGGTCTTTTTCTTCTTGATTCCTCGCGCCCGTTCCGTACAAATAAACCCGGCCGGGGCCATTGCATAACAAATCCCCGTCTCGACCATATTGTAGATGTCCTTAGGAGGGTAGAGATCCGTGATTTCTTGGAGGCGTTGACGTCCTTGGGCCACAGTGGCGGGGTCAGCGGATCCGGCCTCGCCGGGCCGATTACAGTAGCGAAGGCGATGCCTCCGTTCAAAAGCAGTAAGCCAGCCGTCGGAAACCCCCAGTTCCCACGCGTCACGCAGCTCACGAAGAATGTCCCATGTTTTCATCTTTATCAGCTCGCGGGACAGACAGACGATCTGAGCCTCCACCGCTTGGATCCACGCCCACACTCGCGTCTCTAGCGCCGCCGAGGTCACCTTCAAGGGCTTGTGGCGGTTACAATCGCCGTAGTCCTTGCTCATAACAACGCCGCCGTAGTCCTTGCTCATAACAACGCGGCCTTCTTAAGTATGTCAGAGACGGTCGACTGGGCTGACGCGCGCTTGAGTTTGTAGTGCGCTTTGGCCCATGCTGTGAGCGCCGATTGTGACATCGTGGGGCAGTCGGTTGCCTTCTGGATGAGACCTCGCTTCTGATGTATTTTCATCCAGCCCCCCCCCCCCCCACGACTGGCTTCTGCTTGCGTCGCTATGTCCTATTTCTGCAATGAGAACCTAGTAAAGGTTGGCTGTGCGGTTGCTCTGCGGCAATGACTGGTGTGCAGTAGTTCGCGCCAAAACGCCCACCAGAGTTTTGTAAAAATAAATCTTTCCAAATAGATTGTATCTTTTTATCCGGGGATATTAATATATACCAGTACCGGGAGTGGGCGCGCTTACTGTACTGTATTTGCACATATAGATAGGGTTGCAAAAACCCATTGCCCAACCGCCCATCATGACAGGTCAACCCACCCACTTCTGTACGAAAACCCGGGTAAGTGCGAACCCGGGGCGTCGCCGGGAACTTCTGCATCAACAGCGCCGCCCCCACGTTGATGTCTGTCGTAGTCGTACCTTACCGGAAACCGAATGAAAAGAGAAACATCTGTCGTTTAGAGCCGCAATAAGTCATTTGGCTGCCCGCAGCCATTTGAACTGGATCAGATCCATTATTTACCCTATCTCAGACAAAGAAGAGCCTTTATATTCTTCAAAAGACAAAACGCAGCGGCTCAAATCCAAGATCTGAAAGAGGGGGGGGGGGGGCTTCAAGATCTTGGATCTGAGTTTCGACGGAAAACATATGTTGTTGGTTATTTCGCAGCAACATTCACTCCTGTTCCCCCGCACTCACAGCAGCGCTTTCATCAGGCCTCCTTAAAGATGTTTTTTTACGTTTTTTTTTCGATTTCCCATTTTTAAATCTCAAATTATCCCGTGAAAAAAGTAAGGGTTTATACTCCAATATTTTATATAATCAGCTTATTGTGCGTTTTCAAGCTAAACAAACAACGCTATATTTGCTGTTTGCGTTATTGGATAGCATGCGCGACCCTCAAATATTGCCATTACTCAGATAACGGGATTTCGAAGCATTTAGTATGCATGGCGTACAACTGAAAGTGATAATCGGATAAATAATAGCTCATGCATACACACCTGTACGCTGGCGGCATACCACGACAAAGCTCAAGATGGGGGAGAGCTTAAGGCCTGCAGTACGTAATTCAGAAATATTTCCATATTCTGTACAGCTTTGCATGAGTCTCAACTACTGAGAATTTATATACAATTGATTTGTATTGCACACGCTAACTACGAACATGCATCTCAGTGTTTTCTAGAGAGTTTTGAGGAAACCTAACGAGTCATTCTAGGTTCGGACATAAGTGAGTGACCCATTTTACTTGAAGTTTGTATGTGTCCCACAATTCCCATATCGAAATCCAAAAAATTCCCCTGATAAGCTACTTTATGGGAAAAGCGGGAACTCCCACTTTTAAGGAGGCCTGGCTTTCCTTCATCCTCAAGCATCACAACCAGCAGCGCATTACTTCTACAGACAGCGACTGCTACCAGCAATAACACACCATGGTAAGGCTCGCAGGTGTACCCCCGATGAATTTGGCACTCTACTAGCCAGGCCAGTGAGTCTGCACCAGCGACGTTCTTTCGACAGGTGCCAACGAATGGGAGGTTATGCGTCAGAGCTACGGATAACAATCCTCGTAGCTCTGACGCACGACCTCCCATTCGGCCAGAAGGAGAGGCACGGTTGTTCTCGACTGCATATTATGCGTAATTCTCTTGAAATCGTTGGCGTTCGACCTTCTTGTTGTATGAAAACTTTTGTGTTTCCTGTGCGCGTGTGTACGCACACGATTTCGTTTAACCGACGATCTTACCATACAATCCGGCGTTATTTTGGGGGCCAACGAGAGCGCCCACGCATTTGTTGGCACCAGACGCACAGAAACCCTACCGTGACACACGAAACTCAATACCCTATAATGGTAGTGTCGCGTAGGAACACGCTGAAAATCTCGCTACCGTAAGGTACGAGTCCCACCAACAACACACGTCTCCCTAATTCGGTCAACGAAAGTTGGAATCAAACCTGAGGTCCAGGAACGATCCCTTACACCGGGTTGGATATAAGCCTCTGTGTACCAAAGTTGTTTTCGGTCAACCCAAAACCTGCACTAACTAGCCACGAACGAAGGCTAGAATGCAATATAGCGCTTTCGCGCAACCCTTTTGCAGTCCCACAGATGGAAGGGTACTGGCTGATTAAGCCTAATACAAAGGGGACCGAGGTAATCCTCGGTCGGTAGTAAAATATACTCTAGGGGACTAATACACCCCCCACACACACAGAACGATACTCTAAGTACCGCTCTAGCCTCTCGGCCACGCCAACTCTTGGCTTGACCTCGGCGGAGTATTAATTAATTAATCTCTAGTCCGTCAACGGCCATACCACTAAGCTAGGCGTATCCAGGCACTACAGCAAGCTAGCTAACACTTACCGAAGTCGGACTTAACCTCTGAAGACTTGGGGGGAAGACTGCTGATTTATTACTGAATATTCAGAGGCTCTGAGAGCCTCTGCAGATCATCCTATATACAAATACCTAGTATAAAACGAATCTCGATGTGGCGACCTCTGTACACTCATCAATAATGACGGTGATTACTCCAGAGGTACCTCGAGGGTCAACCGAGGCTTCGGTCGTCCGAACGAGGCTTCCACTTAAGTACGACTGGGGCTTTGGTCGCAAATAGCACTGAGTCTGACGTATTTAGCCTCGGTCGGGTATTTATTAGGTCCCACCGAGGCCAATGTCACTACCTGTCACTCTACCGAGGTAAATGTGAGTGAAAGCTTGTCACAACGGCAACTTCCTTTCTGTCAGCGAATCTGACAGAGTACGCTTGCAGCCTGGTCCGGCCGAGGTCACTTTTCGGCCGGATCTCCACGCCACAACTGCCCCCGCCACGTCGTGAACCTGGCACTGGCGAACAGCGCGGCGCAATGTCTCGCCCTCCAACTCGCCCCGAATCTCGGTCGCTGGCGTCGGCCACCGCGCGTGCCTTCCGGTCTTTAGGCTGCACTGGCGAGGTAAGCACTCTTTGCCTGGCTCGTTCTTATCTTGATCGCCGTGATGCTGACTCGTTTCTTCTGTTCCACCTCTCTGAGCGCCCTGGATGTCCTCGCCGACGCCACGCAGCCTCAGCCGCGCCTGCCCACCGGGGCTACCGGGTCTCGTCCGCGTGGCAGCACTTCTGCCACCGCTCCTCGACCAGGCGTCGCCTCCTCTGCGGCTCCCGGATCCTCGGTCGAGCATCCAGCACCTCCGGGGAGTCTCCTGGGTCCATACCCAGAGTCGACCGAGGGTCCTGGGTCCACGTCGCCCGAAGTACCGGGCGATTCTCCGTATCGTTCTCCGACTTCTCCGCCGCGTACCCATCTTCCTCCGTCGTTAACTCCCGCACCTTCGGCATCGTTGGCAACTCGCGGGGCGTCGGTTGGGGATGTGGTTGCCGGAACAATTGTTGCTGCATCCGCAGCAGGTGCGACCGAGCCTCTCGCGCCTGTATTGACGGCGTCCGACCTCCAATTCCACCGGCTCGCCGAGTTGGTCGTCAGCGTCGCTCGTGCGCCTCCCGCTCGGGTCGATCCGGTGTTGGATCGGCGCCTTGAGCATGCTACAACCCTCGAGGAGGTGGCTACAGCTGCCGTGGCCCCTCGACGTCTGCCCATCGCCGAGTCCGAGGAGATGACGTCTCTCCGTCAGGAGGTGGACCGACTCCAGGCTCTAGCGAAGGACACGGAGGACAAGCTCCACGTCGAGATGGATCTCCGTGTGAAGTCTGATGTATTTTGCGTGCAGACGTCGACCGAGCTCCACCAGACTCAGGACCGGATCGACGAGCTTCGAGCCGAGCGGCAGCAGCTTCTCGAGCGGTTGACTACCGCAGAAGCCACCTTGGAGTCGCATCGTGAGGTGACCGCTTCGCTCGAGCGGCGTCTCGTCGATACCAACGCTGAGGCGACCACGGCTCGTCAGCAACTCACGATCGACCGGGAGCGGTTGAAAGCAAGCCTCATTGTGCACACCGCCCAGCTCGACCGCCTTCTGCAACAACTAGCCGACCAAGACCGAGGGCAATCCGGAGTCATACCCGCGCGCATCCAAGCTCTCCAAGACGAGAACAACAGCTTGCGTCGGGCGAACTCGGTCTTGCGACGTCACTCCGCGATGCATGAGTTGGATGTGGACACTCTAGTCCTGGCGTCGGCGGGCATCTCTGCTAGCGAGATCGACTGGACGTTGCTGGGCCTCAACCCTCCTGACGTCATCGTCGGGTCTCCACAGAGCGGTGACTAGTCGTCAAGCCCGGATGAGCCGCCCACCGAGAGTTCTTCGACTCCCGTGGTTCCTCGTTCCAGTCCTCCAGCGTCGCCCTCGTCCGCATCATCATCGTCGAAGCGCAAGCGGGACTCGTCTCCTCAGTCGTCGACCGAGGGCGCGGCAGCATCACAGCTGCCTCCCTCCAAACGGCTCGGTCGTGCATCTGTCGATCTGCGGTCGAGGGCTGCGGCTGCTGCTGCGCAACGCGCTGGTGGATCTCCTGGTGGTCAGCAACCCTCGGGCGCCCCTCCGTCTTCTTCCGCTTCTCTCGGGTCACCTGCAGGTGGGTCGGCCGAGGGCGGCAGTGCTTCTCCTGCTCAGGTGTCGTCGTCGGCCTCGGCGAGCCCGCCATCTCCTGCAGCTTCGGGACCTCCGACTATGCAGTCGGATGACGGCATGGGTCACTCTGGTTCACCGGGTGGAGGTGATTCTCCGAGCGGTGAAGGTCCGCCAGGGTCTCCAGCCGGCGGTTCGCCAGGGTCTCCAGCTGGCGGTTCGTCTCCAAGTAGTGATGCCGGTGGCAGCCCGTCGCCGCCGGGCTCTGACGATGGCGAGCCTTCCGGCGGGTCTTCAAGCGGGTCCGGCGATTCATCCGCCGCGTCGGAAACTAGCGGGTCCCCTCCTGCAACACCGCCCCAACAACCGGCGGCCTCGTCGAGGAACGCTCGAGCGAGCTATGTTTGGCTCGGAGAGCGAAGATGAAAACCCGTCTCTCTCGGCTGGGGCTGAGTCTCAGGCCTCGTTCACACCTGCTACGGCGTCGCCGAGGTCCTCTGCATCTGGAGCATCGCCGACCGAGGGTTCGTCTGCCGCTCCACGGCACGGGCTTCCTCGGTCCGAAGTGACTGCTACCCTCTCGGCTGCCCCTGGCACCGTGCAGACTGGGTTCACGCCCGTCGTCACCAGTGTGTCCGACGTAGCAGAAGGGTCTCGGAAGTTGTCCGAGCTCGGCAACTTGTTCCTCTTGCCGGGCTTCACCGCACCAGGTGCTCAAGAGTGCTGGTGTCTGCTGCAAAATCTCAGCGTGCCTGACATTCCGGCCGAGGACCCTATGTCTCATTGCTCCGAGGACGGGATTGCCGCGTTCTCCGACTGGGCGAACGCCCGTCACCCGTGGCAACTGGTGAGGGTCAAGTTCCCTGTCGAGCCGTGCACCTTCGGTGTCGGTGAGTTCACCGACGGGGTGACGATCTCCGTTCGGGCTACTGGCCAAGCTCTCCTCGTTCGCCTCTGGCGGCAGTTTCAAGGCACGTCTACTGATGCGACCGAGAAGGCCGACCTCGGTTTCGCCTTGTGGGAGCGTCGTCACTGGGTGCAGGCCTCTGCTGTCGAGGCGTACTTCGACTACTTGTCTACCAAGCACGGTCGTCGCTACCCCCTCCTTCTCAAGCTTCGCCAGCTCTGGCAGGGGTACGTCCGAGCCCGGAACCTCCGAGCTGACCGCCTCAGGCAGCAGATGGTGAAGCGGTTGTGGACGAGTTGCATCGAATACAACCGCGAGCCTCGTCAGTATCACACCGAGACTCTGTTGGAGCCCACCTACCTCCAGTACTCGTTCGAAGTCGTAGAGTGGGCTCCCCAGTCGGCGGATTGGATCGCGGAGGTGAACCAGCTGGACGCCCGTCAACCGTGGCGCAACTGTTGGATCGACGACCCCGCGAGCCATCCTTTCAACACGTCGTTCGCCGCTTGCAACCCTGAAGTTCCGTTATTCGTACCGCGCGGGATGACTAGCGAGGAGGTGGCAGCCTCGGTGGTCGTGGAACCGTCTCTTCCTGCGTCATGGGTGACCGCTCCATGGGTTACCCAGTTTGGTGCCGGTCGTGACGATGACGCTTCGGACGAGGAGTCGAAAGACTCGCCGAACGTCGGTGCAGACACCCCTTAGGCGTTCCTGCCCTCGGTCGCCCGTCATTCCCGTTCTCATGCACCAACTCTCGCTGCTCCAGTGCCGTCCGACGCTCTGATTTTGCAGGCAGCTCGTAGGGTTGTAGTTCATTCTTCGTTAATCCTCCATAATCACTTTAATCCACCCGTAACTTCCTTTTTGTTGCATCTTCCACCGTGAGCTTGATCTACCCCCTCGTTCGGTGGCCTGCCTTCTCCGCCTCGATCCTGTGGTTCTTCTGGTGTGCCGACCGAGGGATAGTTTCACGTTCTTGAGCCGTCATCTTAATTCGTTCACATGTACATATGCATTGTTCGTTTGGTATCTTTTTTCGTCTGCTACTGCGAGCCAATTGCTTCTCGCAGGCAGTTCATCCCTCGGTCGCCTCTGCAGTAGGTCCTCCTCGTTCATCTCTGACCCTTCTGCGGGCGACCGTGTTCCCAGTAACTTCTTTCGTCTGTATTTGCGAGCTGGTGCCCCTCGCAATCAGTTCATTCATCGATAACGCCAAGCACTACTCCTCGTCCGCAGTCTGAGCCATTTGTAGACGTCGGTCGCTGCGTTTCTGACCCAAGTAATCGTAGAGTAGTCCCCCGCACGACAAGTTGGTAGCTGGTTCCCACGTTGGCTCCTCGTAGCCGACCCATTTCACCTTAAATTCTCGGACCGCTCGATTGGTGCTCGTTGATAACGGCGTGCGGTCGTCCAGGATAGCTTCGACTTCAAACTCGCCCGACGGGTGGTCCGGCTCCCAGCTGTCCTCGGGCAACAGCTCCTCGTCGAAATCCACTCGTGACTCCTCGTCCACCTCCGGTGTCAGCCGAACTTTAGGCCGGTCTCCGAACTCGCTCACTGCCTTCAACCGCGATACATGTACGACCGGGTAGAAGCGGTAGCCGCTCCGATTTGGTAGCTCTAGCTCGTAAGCGAACTCCTCCACCTTCTTCTTGATACGGAATGGTCCATGCCATCGGTGCGCAAGTTTCTTCGTCAGGCCGGGTTTTACTCGTTCCATGTACAGCCACACACGGCTTCCTGGCCCGAACAGCGTCCTCGGTGGGGTCTCGTTTGGATCCGTCTCGCCTGAGGGGATCTGTAGCGACTCTCTCTCCTGCCGCCCGAGTGTCTCGTTGTGTTCCTTGGCCCTCCGAGCCTTCTCCGTTGCTTGGTACTCTTTGGCCATACTGAGTGCAATCTCCTGCTGTCGGTTGACCTCGCGGCGCCACGCCAGGGCGTCGGACTGGCGTCCGGAGCCTCGTTTGAGGGACGATGACATCGCCTTGAGCGTCGACTGTGCATCCCAACCATGAGCGAGTAAAACGGGGTTTCCTTCCGGGTCCCATCCTGCGAGTTGTTGATAGCGAAGATCAGCTTCTCCGCGATCTCGTCTCAGTCCTGTTGTAGGGGGTCCTCGGCATACACGCGCACGGACTGCATGACGGTTTTCACTGACCGTTCCTGTTGTCCATTTGCCTGCGGTCGGTAACTCAGCGTAGCTCGCGACCGAGACTGCATCATCTCGGCGAAGGCTTGGAACACTTCGCTCATGAATCTCGGATCTCGGTCATGGCGAATTAACGAGGGTGCACCGAACCTTCGGTAGACACACTCTTCGAAGGCTTGAGCGACGACGAGCGCAGTGGTGTCTGACATTGCCTTGCCAATCACGAATCCGGTGAACGAGCATTGGAACAGCAGTAGGGCTGTGTTTTCTCGCCGAGACTTCGGTAGCGGGATCACAAAATCCATAGAGACCATCTGGAACGGTCTCTCGGCTAATACGTTTCCTGGCGAATAGCCTCTCAGCTGGGGTCGACTTTTGCTCGAACAGCAGTCTGGGCAGGACCTGACATGCTTCTCTACATCCGCGTACAGTCCGATCCAATAGTAGTCTGACTTCACTCTGTGGTAAGTGCGATTAATACCTTGGTGTCCACCTTCCAACGAGTCGTGGCAGCTCTGTAGCACTTCTTGAACCATCGTTGAGGGTACCACAACACGCACCCACATCTCCTGCTGCTCGTCCGGGTCCGAACGACGGTTAGTTCCCACAAAGTAGAGTACTCCGTCTTCGCTCAGAACGAACCGGTCCGCCATTTTCCAAGCGTCGCGTGCTGCCTTGTAGCCTCGGCTGGCATCTTCGCCTCGGAGGACCGTTCTCAGGTTAGACCATCTCAGTTCCTCCTCTTGTGCAGCTGCGACTCTTCTCCGACGCTCTTCCTGCACTGCCAGCGGGTCTACATCCTCGGCATCAGGCGGGGCTGGTGTGGCAGCCGTCAAAGCCTCGGTGGCCGGTAGCGTTTCTTCCTGCACGTTCTGGGCCTCGTTCGGCCCCGTGTTGGATTCAGCAAGTCGAGCTGCATCGTCCTGACCCATGACCGACACTTCGTTCGCGAATCTGACTCGCTTCGTCTTCGCCTTTGCCTGGTGCCTCGTTGTAACCGTCACATGGCCCGAATCGCGGTCTTCGGTCCGCACAAAATCGAAAAAAGTCTTCCTCCGGGGCTCTTCGCGAGTCATTGATGCCCGCAAGACGCTCACCGAGGGTTTCTCTTCCGTCGTTCCGTCCACCGCGGTTTCGTAGATGACTTCGTTAATCCGGTTCAGAGCTCTTAGTTCCGCGATCCTCGCCTCGGACGTCGTCACTGTCGACACCTTGGACTCCAACGTTTCGCTGGCCAGAGAATCTGCTGCCGCGTTGAATTCTCGTATCGCATGCAGATACTTGACTGAACGAAGCTTGGCTACGAGTTCTCGGTGGTGGTTGAGTTGTGCCATCAGCGTCTCCTTCCGGCACGCTATCACCCCTAGTGATTGCTCTCGAATCTCCAACGATGACCAGGTCTGTAATGGCTAGACCGAGCGCCGCCGAGACGCCGTTATTCATACCGGCGTACTCGGCGAGGTTGACCGTAGTGGCTTCGAGATAAGCACTGGCAGCGATCACTATCGTCCATTCCGGAAGCTTCCATAAGACCCATGAGCAACTCCCATAGCCACCGTGCTTCTCCGTTTTCGCCGAGCCGTCGAACGAGAGGACGTGGCCACTGTACGAGGTCGGTAGTCGAGCATATAACATATGCGGGTCCAAACGAACGTTCGGTGACCCTTTGGAAGGAGGAGCCACCGAGGCCAACGACTCGTCCAAATCAACGAAACTCGTCAGTCCAGCTTGGAGCAGCTGAGCGAACGCACAATCCTTTTCCTTCACTCGTTCGATCACCAGGTGCCACGGCGAAAGCAAGACGGCGAACTGGGTGGCCCGACCGAAGAGTGTCTTGGACTTGTGCACCCACTCGAGCGTCGAAAACCGAGTGTAGACTCGGATATCTTCCCAACGAGCTGGGTATAACACACCTTCAATAGTAGCAGTAGAGCTAGGACCTCCTTCTCGGCCGGGTGATAGTTCATCTCGGCGTCCTTCAATACTCGGCCACAGAAGCGAACGGGGTGTAGTTTGCCTTCGTGCTCTTGCATAAGGGTGGAGCTGAGAGCCCACTCATTTGCGAACAGCGTGACGTGGACATCCTTCCCCCTGTCGAAGTGGCGCAGGATAGGAGCGTCTCGGACGCGCTGCTGTAGCATAGCAAAGCTCTGTCTGGCAGCGGAGAGGTCACCTCCGAGCTCGAAGTCGGCATCCTTGAGCTGGTAGAGCGCTGCCCCATACACCGCAAAATCTTGGATAAAACGGCTGTAATAGTTGAGCGCTCCGAGGAAAGACTGAACTCTCTTCTTCGACGCGGGGAACTTGAGCTCGGTCACTGCCGTTGCCTTCTTAGCGTCGGGAGCAATACCCGCTGCGGAGACGTCGTGGGACAGGAAGCCCACCTTCCGCTGTACGAACAGGCTCTTGGAGAAGCTAACACTGATCCGACACTCCTGGAAGCGACTTAGCAGACGGTCTAGCGTCGACAAACACGCATCGAAAGTCTCGGAGCCGAAACAAATATCGTCTACGAACGATCGCCGATCGAGCGCCGGTACCAACGAGGATTTGTCCGGCTCTCCGCTGGAGTACATGTCTGCCAAAGGGCTGTTCACGAGGGTTGCAACGGCGCTTTCGGTGGTCGACAGGGCTCGGTCGGCCTCGAACTTGGTCCGCGGAGCCTCGTTCAGGCTGACCGAAGCCTCGGTCACCCCTGCCCTGTCTTCAGCATCGGCCGTTTCAGCTATCCGCATCTTCTCCGAGAAGCTAGCCCAGCCTCCCTTTGGTTGAACGAACCCCCAAAGGGCGTTGTCAATCATCCGCTGGTAGATCATGGGCGCATTCTTGAGTCCGAATGACATGCGCAGCCACTCGAAGTGGCCCAGCGCGCAGACGAAGGCCGAAATTTTGCGGGCTCGGCGGGTCATCATCACCGCCCAGAATCCGCTCGCCGCGTCCAGTGAGCAAAACCACAAGTAAGCCTCCATCTCGGTCAGCAAGTCGTCTACCAGAGGCATGGCATATTCCATGATTGCAGTGATCGCATTCACTCGTTTGTAGTCAATACATAACCGGATGTCGATCCCGTTCTTCTTCAGCACAATAACGATAGGTGAAGCCCACGGGCTATCCGAGAACGAGACCAGTCACGCCGTCAGTAGACCCTTCAGCAGCTCGTAGAGCTTCCCCAGATATCGTAGAGGGGTCCTCCGAGCTTTTTGCTTGATCGGGGGGTGCCCCTGCACGTCGATGTCACACACCACACCATATGCCGGTGGGGGCAGAGCGTTGCCGCTCGCAATCATGATATCTTCGTGCTTCTGAAGCACCGCTACGAGTTTCGCCTGCTGCTCTGTCTGCAAGTCGGTGTTCTGGTAATTCGAGCCCGAGTAATCCAGAGTTGTCGACGACGGTTCTGTCAGATCGGGCAAGAACGCGAGCTCATGCGCGTAGTCCGTCAACTCGATCGCGTTCGGTAGGTGTTCCGCCGTATCGTTGGTGCCCCAGTCCGCATCAGCGACTGTTTCCGGACTGCCTCCAGCCATGACGGAGACGTAGACAGCTTCCAGACGCTCTGCGTCGGACTTGACATGTCGTCCGTCGGTTGAGTTGGTGGTTGTTCGGTCAGTCGTTACTTCGGCTTCCGGGTCACCCCTGGGCTCGGTCGCCTCACAAACGCCTACTTGATCAGCACGGGAGTCGCCACCCGTGATCACCGAGGTCAGGATCTCTCCTGATTCGCCTGGAGGGCGTGCTGAGTCGTCGATTCGGACATCGGTGACCGGATTACACGACTCGGGTCGTGCTGTGATCTCCTCGGTTGCGTAGTCCTCGGTCGGCCCAGAATCCTGTCCTCCATCTCCCGCCGGACGAAGTTCAGTGTCGACCGAGGGCGGTCGGCACTCGCCTGCCTCGCCAGCAGTCTCGGCCAAGTCGAGACAGTTGGCCGTTGCTATTCGACCACAACCATCCTCGCGTGGCGTCTCGGTGCACGCCGAAGCCTCGGTGGGCCGTCGGAGGAGTGCCCGAGGAGTCGGGTACTCTCGTCGTGCCACGGCCGAGGGTTGTGCGGCTAGCCATTCTTGGTAGAGCTTGCCCTCGCGTCCAAACAGCGTTTCATCTCTGCTCTTCGCGTACGCCAGCACTTGCCACTCTCGATATTTGTCGGACCCTACTCGCGCGTAGCCCATTCTCCGAGGTAGGTCGTCCCTAGGCACCCATAACACGACAGGTTCGTGTGCCGAGCGACTTGTTCCCTTCGTTGTAACATTAGTCAGCCGTATCCAGATCGGCCGGCCTCGTTGACTCTTCGCTACGGTCGGCACAAGCCTCGTTGACCAACGAATCCACATCTCATGGGTCGTTCGAGACGGTTGCCGGCGAGGTAGGCGGAATTCTCGCCATTCCCTGCCTGGGATCGCCAGCAGCTCGGTAGGACCTCCTACGATGTGTCTTCCGTATGACGCCGGCTCGTCCGACTCCTTCGATTTCAGGAGAGGTACCATTTCCTCGTCCGGGAGCTGGGCCGTACCGTGGAACAAATCCAGTCGAATTCCGGCGGGTACCATGAAATCCATGCCTAGGACTACATCTACTCCGGCACTGTGGTCCATGATCCACATCTCGAACTCATACGCGTGTCTCCATCCGAGCGTGACCTTCAGCATAGCTCTTCGTTGAGTCTCCATAGTCCCAGGGTTGATGCCTCGCACTTCCAGGCTACGACCGTGGTCGAATACCTCCCGCACTCGGAGCCTCTTGGCAAAGCTCGACGAGATCACGCTCACATTCGCTCCTGTATCGAGCAGAATTCGTACCCTGGTGTCGTCCACAGCGCCCTTGACCAACGCGCGCATTCTCTTCCTCTTGTCGTATCGTTGAGACGACCACCACCCCATTCGTTCGCCGGGCAGTAATTTTATTGCCCCACCGAGGGTTCGGTCGACCGACTCCACCTGAGCCATACTTGTGATGATAGCCTCGGTCGGGGCAGGCGTGTACTCTCCATCGCTTGTTTCATCAGTTCCATTCTCACCGAGGCTTAAGCCTCTGTCACTTCCATTTTCCGTCGTTTTCACTCGTTCGTTGTTCTTTCGATCATCGGGCCATTTGCTTTTGCCTGTGAACGCAAACAAGTAGTCTGCGTCGACAGCAGGCTCAGCTAACTGTGGTAGCCCGATTGGGACCAACTCAGTTTCCGTTGGCGGGCTGCCTAGTTTAAATGGCTCCCGAACACCAGGCTCTGCAGCTCTGGGGTGAGATCCTTCTTGTCTACTTTCGTTCGCAACAGACTGTCAGCTCCCGGAGGGCGTCGCACTTGCCCGGCATCGTGTACTTGTTTACACAACTTGCACCTCCGATTGCAGTAGTGCACTGAGTGGTACGGACTGTTGCATGCAGCACACGTTCCGTACTGGTGACGGCCTTCTCGGTCGCGCGGAAATTGGTTGCCCCCGCCCGACTGATGACGATTGTCCGGTCGAGCGAAGGTCCCAGCCGCAGCTGCTCGGCGTTCATTGTCGTTCGTCGCGTCCACATGTCCGTGAGCGTCGGTCGTGACTTCGCTCGACTCCGCGTCCGAATACTCGTCGGCGTCGTACGACGCGCCGCGTAGGCTACTGGCCTCGGTCGCATCACGCCCGCATCCGCGAGCAGATTGGGAATCCTCGTGATCACCGTCCGAGGCTCTGATGTTCAACGCGGTGACGACATCGGCCAAAGCCTCTACCAGGGTGATTCTCGATCGGTACGGGGACTCGTCGCGTCGTTCTCGGCGTCGTTCATCATCTCGGTAGCGTCGTTCGCGGTTGAAACCGCCCCTCGTAGCCTCGTTCGACCTGTTTTCGCGTCGCCGGTCGTCATCTTGGCTTCGGTGGCGTCTCACCGAGGGTTCACGCGCCGTTTTCCGCTCTCTACTGCGCAGGATGTCATTGATCATTTCCTCAAGGTCGTGGATATCCTTGACCCGAGCGTGACACAGTCGCTCTTCCAGGCCTCGGTCGTCACATGAATCGAGGAAGTGATCCACGTGGTCCTTCGCCTCGCGTCCACCGTTCTCAAATTGTACGCCGGCGTTGCGAGCGTACCCGTTCAAGCGATTGAGGTAGTCGCAGACATGCTCCTTGTCCTCTCGCTTCGCTGGATAGTAGCGAGCCTTCGCTGACTGGGTGAACTTCGAACAGTAATACTTGATGAAAGCATCACTCAACAGTTTCCACGTGCGCTTCGTTTTGCGAGGGAGCTGGCGGTACCAATGGAGTGCTCCGTCTTGGAGACTGAGTTCGAAGTAAATGCACCACTCGTTCGTCGGAGTGTGTGTTCCCTTCATCTCGTACATGAACTTCCGGAGCCACTGCATCGACCGCTCGCTCTTGTTGCGAGTACCGAGGAACGGCTTGATGTTGCCGAGAGGTAGGTGCGTAGCGATCTCAAGCCTCGGTGTGTTACTCCGGCCATTCGCTGCACTCAGTTCCCTCACTTGGCGTGCCCACTCACCCGTCTGGTCACCGTCGTAGTAGTCCGGGTCAAAACGATCCTCGTCGCTGTCCGACGACTCCTCTCGGACCTCGAACTTCTTCTCGGGAGGTCGGGCCATCGTTCGACGAGTGTTCGGCGTGGTGAACGAGGCCTCGTTCTCCTTCGCCAAGCGGTCACTGCGGTCGACTGACCTCGGTGTCACCATCTGCGAGTCTTGCATGTACGGGGACGCCGGGCCTTTCGCAGCGAACGTTCCTCCATTGACGTCGGTGGTTCCCTTCTGGTGCGTCGGTGGCAGCGGCACTTGCGACGGATCCGCCTCTGTCTGGACGAGGTAGGTCTTCGTGCCAAACACTAGGGTGGCCACGGTCGCGTTGGTAGCACCAAACGCCGTTCGCAGCTTCTTCTTCCACTTCGAGAGAGCAGTGGCCGCCTCGGTCGGACTCCAGTCGGCAAGCGCCATGGTCGACGGGTACATTTGGGAGTCACACCCCATCGCCCGGAGTAGCCCTTCGGTCTCTCGGGCTACCGCCAAGGTGCTCGTTGAATCAATGGGCGCGGCCAGCGCCCGTCCTAGGTCTGCCCACACAGCCTGACGAACCATCTTGGGTGAGAACTGCCTCATCCAGTTGCTCTTCGTCCTCATCAACTCAACACACCGGTCCAACACCTTGTTGGCCGCCGGCGTGTCTCCGTTGAGCGGTGGACGCGTCCCCGTCGGCTGGGTCGTCACCGAAGTGGTCTTCGGGAAGTCCTTCGCACCATCTTCTCCGTCGTCTTCACCGAAAGCCGGCTCCGGTTTGGCGACGTCGTCGAGTTCGTCAACGAGGTTTCGGGCGAGCGGCCGCACACCGCTGCTTCGCCCTGCAGACACCACCGCTGCTTCCGCGGCCTCGTTCATGGTGCCTTTGACTTCCCAGTCATCATCTTCGTCTTCCTCCATGGCGTCCGAGGGTTCAAACGCAGAATCGTAGGTCGCCTGATGCTCGTCGACTCTGTCCATCGCCACGGTTGCCAGAGACTCGAACGAGCTTCCGGAGTGGTCCAGCGCTTCGGAGCGTGACCCACTCGACTTCATCGGCGTAGTTGGAGCCGCAGACTTGGTTCCACGCGCCATCTTCTTCTTCTTCTCTTCTCTCTTCTTCTCTTCTCTTCTTCTTCTCCTCTTTTGCTCGTAGGGGTTTAGACCTACAACAACCAGAATACACAGAAGGTTATTCCAATCCCGGGTCGCGGCACCAGTTGTCGTGTAGGAACACGCTGAAAATCTCGCTACCGTAAGGTACGAGTCCCACCAACAACACACGTCTCCCTAATTCGGTCAACAAAGTTGGAATCAAACCTGAGGTCCAGGAACGATCCCTTACACCGGGTTGGATATAAGCCTCTGTGTACCAAAGTTGTTTTCGGTCAACCCAAAACCTGCACTAACTAGCCACGAACGAAGGCTAGAATGCAATATAGCGCTTTCGCGCAACCCTTTTGCAGTCCCTCAGATGGAAGGGTACTGGCTGATTAAGCCTAATACAAAGGGGACCTAGGTAATCCTCGGTCGGTAGTAAAATATACTCTAGGGGACTAATACACCCCACACACACACAGAACGATACTCTAAGTGCCGCTCTAGCCTCTCGGTCACGCCAACTCTTGGCTTGACCTCGGCGGACTATTAATTAATTAATCTCTAGTCCGTCAACGGCCATACCACTAAGCTAGGCGTATCCAGGCACTACAGCAAGCTAGCTAACACTTACCGGAGTCGGACTTAACCTCTGAAGACTTGGGGGGAAGACTGCTGATTTATTACTGAATATTCAGAGGCTCTGAGAGCCTCTGCAGATCATCCTATATACAAATACCTAGTATAAAACGAATCTCGATGTGGCGACCTCTGTACACTCATCAATAATGACGGTGATTACTCCAGAGGTACCTCGAGGGTCAACCGAGGCTTCGGTCGTCCGAACGAGGCTTCCACTTAAGTACGACTGGGGCTTTGGTCGCAAATAGCACTGAGTCTGACGTATTTAGCCTCGGTCGGGTATTTATTAGGTCCCACCGAGGCCAATGTCACTACCTGTCACTCTACCGAGGTAAATGTGAGTGAAAGCTTGTCACAACGGCAACTTCCTTTCTGTCAGCGAATCTGACAGAGTACGCTTGCAGCCTGGTCCGGCCGAGGTCACTTTTCGGCCGGATCTCCACGCCACAGTAGACGCTACGAGAGTCAAACGCGAAGGATGCGGAGAAGGCAGGGCAAGTCGGAGGATCGTACTATAACATCTCTGAGGTCAACGACCAGGTAAACGGAGACCAGGAGCTCACTCATAAGTTCCCGTCCTTCTACCACCCAATCTTTGAGAGTACCTGCTGCAGTATGGTTTCGGATTAGATTGAGGGGGGACTAACGGAGCCCGGTACTATAGAGCTGCCGGAGTTGGATCCGTTCTTCATGAAAGTACGGTTGACCGTGAACACGGAGATGTTGGTGGCCCACCCGTGTGCCAAGCTGGTGGAGAGCAAGTGCCCGGGGTACGAGAAGAATAAGCTGCGCAGGATCTTCAGCAAATGCTCCAAGGCCAGGTACGTCAGTGGTGTGTGCGCATGCAATACAAAATCTGTATATGGCTGTATATGGCAGCTCATGCCGGCAAACCGCGGCGAAGTATGAGGCGACATCGCTCGAGGGCTCGTTCGCCTGGTGTGGGTGGTACAGCGACCACGGCTAACCGGACTGGTACAGGCCATGCTCACGGACAACACGGGCGCGATGGTGCCGAACCCGGACGCACAGGCGGGGCTGCTAGGACAGCATTTGCAATCTCACAGCTGCGGCTACGAGATGAGGTAAGACAAATTTATGTCATGCGCTCGTGTATTCATTTTGTGGCTGCATAGGACCTGTTGTTGCTACCGTAACCTACGTGGCTTGGCTTAAGCTACGATATTCGTGCAAAGCACCAACACAGGACATCTCTCCTCTTCCTGTAAAGCCACGCCACGTAGCGACATATTCCACGGACGTAGTCTTCCGTCCGATGGCATTGCATTTGACAGCCTTCAGCGGCAGCGTCCGAAAGTCACGCACCACTCCACTTAAGTGCGGTCACAGGATAGTCACACAAATTCTTGCTATCCGTGTCGGACATATGCCGGACCACTTAACGATTAATACTATGTTTTGTATACCCGTCGATACACCCTGGACACATTTCAGACCACCCGGCTTTACTATTGATTTTCGTATGCCAGAGTCTCCTTGAACAAATAATATCAAGAGCGTGCAACCATCGGGCGCTCGCTGTAGCGCTGGACTGGTGACACCTTGGTCGAACTTGGGGTCCACGATCGCGTGCAGTGCGAGGTCCATGTGCTTGGACTCCATCGGTGCTTTCGTGCGGTACGCCTGAGCAATGGGGTGGCTAGTTTACATCAGAAAGTCGTTGGTTAAGCCGACGTGCTCCATGTCGTGCACCACCGCTGCCAGAAGTGCGCCAACCTGGTTGCGTTGAGCGACCCATCGCCTCCTGCTGGCTCAGTGGTTTGCTGTAGCTTCGCACGTTGTTCTGCAGTTCGACAGAGCGCTGAACGTCCCTTTTCGACAGGTAAGCCGCATACGACCTCGCCCAGGAGGGAAAGTGCCCGTATCATTGCAATTCCAGATGCGATTGAGCCTATGTAATAGGTCCAGCTTCTCTATGAAGAGAAGTTGTTGAAACAATGCAAGACGACATCGGCGGCAAAAGCTGAAGCGCGGCCAATTGCCAAAAAGCGGAGCAGTGCGAGCTGACAAGTCAAGGTGTTTGGGAAGCCAGCGCTGAGTGAATTTGTCGTTAGGGAAGTCGTCGCTCAATGGCCGCGTCCCCGGCGTCTCCGCCGCCACTCGGAGCATGCCGTGTAGCTTTTCAAACCCCACGCGCATTCTTTACAGTCGAAGATGCCTCCGCCATCGACTTCAGTAATGTAGCCCAGCTGGAGAGTTGGGCGAACTTTGAGCGGTACAAGCCCGTTGATGAGCTGCCGAAGAAGCCCACGAGAGACGCTGTAAGCCTTGGCGGCCTCGCACTCACTTAAACCGCCAGCGAAAGCGGCAGTAGCAGCCTCCCACGTCTCCACTGGGACCTTGATCATTTGGGTGGGCGTCTGCGAGCTGTTATGGCCTTCAAATGGACCTGAGGAATGCATATGAGGGCTTGTGTGGAAGCCGTATCTTTCCTCTTACTGTTTGCGTTAATTCCAGAACCCAAAGACTATTATTGGTGATGATACGCGACGATCACTAGGGTAGTGCTTTTTAACTTAAATTTGTATGTGAGGCAAGCGGTCCGAAATATGTCCTGGTCCGAAACATGTCCTGCACGGATACATATAATTTGCATTCGAGAACAAGAGCGCCTACAGTATGTATACATGTACAGTCGAGAACAACCGCGCCTCTTCTTCTGGCCTTCAGCAGCGAGGGAAAGTGTGATATCAAACACCATACCGGTACACTCGTCTGTACATGTACCCCCGCTGCTCATTGTGTGTTGAGTGCGGAACAGAAATGTTGGCTAAAGTCTGCGCGCTGGCACCCCTTTCCTAAATCTGAACAGGGTGTCAAAATCTATGTTCTCTGGATTTTATATGCAGAGCCCTACCAGAGGTATAAATTCTACGTACACCGTATTCCCTTATAAATTCGATAACGATTAGACCACAAACACGTGCAAATAACCTTGATCATTTAATATCCTGCTAGGAAATAATATTATTTGGTGAATGTTGACCCATCCGGAGAAGATTAAGAGCCATATCTTGTTAGAAGGGATACACTCTTCGATTTCATTGTATGTGCAACATTTGATTAATCTGTTACACTCGCGCAACATAAATGGATAAAATTTGCAAGGCGGCAAAATACAAGAACAACCCCAAGCGCGGGACAAGGAGTGAGACCTCCATGAAGCTCGATCTCAAGGAGCGAGACTTGTTCAACGAGGACGTGATCGAGCAGATGAAGCTGCGCAAGCAGATCGAGAAGAACAACCCCGGGCTCAGCAGGCCTTACGCCAGAATAGGGCCGATCGAATTGAACCAAAAAACTCAATACCTGTCGATAACCTGTAGTCGCTGGCATTATCGCCTGGTTCCGTCCACTCGATGAATTTGTGCACTTCACGTGTTCTTCATTACTTGAAGTACCAGTCGCACATAAAATTGAAGTATCAGTGGGTGCCCGCCAAAACCCCCATAAAACATTTTTATGACTAGGGGAGGGGGAGATTAAACAGGCTATAAAAAACGTGATTAAAAATAATGTATCTCGTGAGACCAAAAAGTGATCTAACGATAAAAATTATTAAACGGCGTTTATCGCCTTTAATGGCCCCTCCTAACTTGCAACTGATTAAAATGTTGACTTCGTTTTAGTATGGGTCGAGCCGGCACCCTCAAGTAGTCACACATATTTAAATTGAAGTACCAAGATCTTCAAGAGCTGCTGGGCGCGAAATTTGCGCGCCTCCCGTTTCGTGTGATGTCTCCGGGCCTCTCATTTCGAAACTCACCTCCAACCAGAGGAGCGGAGGCTCAAACGACTGTGAGTATATTAGTTTTCGGGCTCCCTGGTATCTTATTGACCCTCTCTTCCATATTATCTATCTGTGCCTCTTGTGTATACCCTCTTCACTCGGGTCGAAGATCTCTCATGTGTGCGGCTTTGCTCCGGGATTCATCTACTATCTCCTCTTCTCCGTCTCGGCCCCGCCAGCTCGAGACTGCTGCAGCTGGAAGTGGCGGGTCTGGGCGGTCTCGGACGAGCTTGAATCCACCCCGCACTCGGTATGATCAAAGTGTGTAAGCCATATTGAGATCGCATTCTAACTCTATATTGGTGTTTACGTGTTCAGAGAACCCCTACGACCTTCTCCTAAGCGCAGTCTACGCATGGGAGCAGACGATCTCGAACCAGAGGTGGCCGGATCTCCACATCAGAAGAAAGCGAAGGCATCGAAGGATACAATGCTCGTGGGGTCTCCGCTGCCCTGGCTGCGATCGGGCCGTTCCTTCACGCACCCACTCGTTGTTGAGGCGACCACCATTCAAGTGGAAGCTCTCTCGACCTTCCAGTTAGTGCCGCTCGACCCGGCACACAAGACGCATAGCGTCGTCTCCAGTCAGAGAACGGTGACAGAGCCATCTTCTCCGGCGTCCCCAACGCCGACCCATGGCACAACTGAAGCCTTCGCTTCTCCGTCGCCATGCTCGTCTCAAGCCACTACTGTGGGGCCGTGGGCCCCCCAGCGCGGCAGAGTGCCCATTGACGATCCTTGCTTCCGCGGGCGGGCAATTCCTTCCTGGTTCTCTGAGGTGTACGAGTCGGATGGGTACGACACGGACGCGTTGAGGATTATTTCTCGCATTCCTCGCGTGTCCGTGCCGTCGACCCCGTCGTCAAGGACCAGCTCACCTGGATTTGAGATGACGGGTGATACTACCCTCCATTCGGCTCGAGATGAATGGGTGCCAAACGTATGGCCTGTCGACGTGAAGCTCTTAAGTGGGCAACACAACCCACGAAACTGGAAGTTTACTCGCGTCCCGACTGGAGCCCGAGGCGGTGTTGAATGCGGCTGCGCCGTCCGATGCACCGCCCTCGCCTGTCTGAATGCCCGTCAAAGCCGGTTTGGCAACGAGAGTAACTGTGCGTTCGCTGGTGGGTGCGGCAACGCCCTTTGCGAAGCACAGCACTCCAGATCTGCAGAAACACTCGTACGGGCATGCGGGGATTGGTGGCCAAGCGAGCCATTCCGGCGGGGGAGGTAATCGGGCAGTATTTCGGGCACGTACAGCACTTCGGTCCGCCGTGCCGCACCGCTCCAACGAACGACGGTTACCGGATGCATTTGAAGACGCGTTCTTCAGGCAACAAGTACATGGGTATTGACGCTCTACACGAGGGCGGTCACCTACGCTTGATGAACCACCACTGCAACGGAGCTGCTCGTTTCCACGAGGTCCAGACTGGCGGTACGCTGACGGTGGTCGGAGTTACCGTGCGGGACGTGTACACGGGGGAGGAGATGACTGTCTCTTACGGAGATAGGTTGTGGTTTTTGTGCAGATGTGGGTGGTGGGGCTGTCGACATCGTCACCTCCAGTACTTGCCGTCGATTTCGGCGGCCTGATCTCATCGTTGACGCGGACTCGCTCGAGCGATCGGTACCATCGTCTCGAATCACTTTCTTTCTCTGTTCATTCTTCTGACTCTAGCCTACGGAGTAGCTGTAGTTTGTTGCACTTGTCTATTCAAACCTCAACATGTTCGCTTTCCTGGAAATTACAGCCTATCACTCATATACAAATCCAAAGTAGACCACCTCCAGTAACTACAGTGTCATGCCCCATTTCGATGTCTACGTGAACATACATATCCGCCCAAACTCGTTTTAAATCAGGCTTAGCTCATTAACAAGTGTAATCGAGAGTGTTTTTAAGAACTAATACCTTAGGTATCGACTGTATTTACATTGACTACATTTCTGCTTCATAACCATGTCGTGGTAGAATCTTCTTCATTCGAGATTTCTCCTCCTCCTGTGCAGATCAGCTCCTTCGTCGGCAACCTGACAAAAATGGCGAGGGTAAGCAAATAAGACGGATGTATACGGCTTTGATATTATACTGACCGTGCATTATTACTGTCCTAGCGGGGTCGTCGTCCTGGATACCATAACTACAGTACCAATGAACTTATGCTTCTCTGCACCGTGGCAGACAAGCATAAGCCTTTGGGGAGAAATATGTGGGAGGCTGTGGCTCTAGAGTACAATTCGAGGCGAAGCAGGAACTGGCTCGAGAGAGACTACGACTCTCTGCGCCGAAAGTTCCGGAACCTGTACGGAAAATCAAAACCCACCGGCAACAACGGGGAGATCCCTCCTAAACTCTGTCCCATCGCTTTAGCCCACGAGATCCAGTGGGCAATTGAGAAGAAGGGGGGGCGCTCATACCTCTCATGACGGGTTCGACCGGGGTGAAGACGACGCCCACTTGCTGCGTGACGTCGACGTGGCGCTGAACCCACGGAGGGTGATAAACCGATGAAGAGGACCGCCCCCTCAACTATGCCAGTGAAGACGAAACCGAGTAAGAGGAGGAGAGCCAGGCATTCTCGGAAGACTTCACGCAATTCGCGCAGGGCTCTCCCAGAGAGTCCCAACAGGGCTCTAGTACTGCGAGGGGAAATCATTACGCGCATGGGCAACTTCGACGCTTCGCTTGGAAGCGAGGTATGGTCAGAAGACGAGGACGCGTCCGCGTCCCCGGATTCGGCTCCCGACGGTGATATCGAGGGGGGTGGCACTGCCGGTGACCGGGGTGGAGCTCCGCCTGATGAAGTTGAAGGACGCGAACTAGAACCTACTGTTTCTCCTAACACCGCGGTGCCCGCGGACACTGTTGGGCTTGGTGCGGTAACGACTCCTACGACTTCGAGCCGAACTCGTCTCACGTTGGGCACGGCACCAGCACCGCGCACTACGATCGCAAAAGCCAAGTCGGTCGGACGACCAAAGGGGGCGAAGAGTCCTTCCGTTGCGCCCCGCCCGACCTACGCTTCCCCAGGCGGACCTCCACTCTCGCGCGATCCAACTCGAGCCGTCAAGGACGCCCAGGAAATGTCGAGGAACAAGAAGAAAAACACCGCGGGCAATAGGTTGGGTGGGTGTGACCTTTGGGTCATGCGGGACAACTTGGACGAACTTACGAATCGGTCGTCTGTTGCAGGAGACAAGCGTGACGCGCCAGAGAGCTCTAGAGTTGGAGCGACGTACGCGAGTAACAAGCGCGCTCGGGCCAGAAACGTCTAGACGAGCTACGCAAGGACCTAGACGACGCCGAGGAGAAAACCGTCGTCGCCGGAAACGAGATGATGCAGATCCTCGTCTTCATGCGAGAAGACGCTGATCGCCGTGCAGAGACAGAAGACCGCCGCCGCCGTGAAGATCGAGAAGCGCAACTATCGGCAGAGAGGAAGGAGCGCGAGGAGAGAGAGCTTCTTCGGCGTGAAGAAGCTGTTGCAGCCGAGGTCAGACGTTGTCAGGAGGTGGACGAGACCAAGGCAATCAGGGAAGACCAACTTCGAAAGGAGACCAAGGTGGCAGCCGAGGAACGACTACGCTACGAGGAGCGTCTCGAAAGAGATAGAGTCGAATCTCGGGAAAGACACGAGCAACTGATGCTTCTAATTGCGACGATGCCGCGCGGGAATCAACAAGGCAGCTGCAATCTCTGAAGTAAAAGTGGGCAGCGATAGCAAGCAGTATCGACGCTAAGATTTCATAATGTATTATGCATTGTCTTCAACCCCGTGGAAGTGTGTAGTTCGTATTTCGCTGATGCCTACAGTGCGGACTCTGTAGTTAGCCAAACGAAAGAGGTTGTCGAGCCGCATCCTCCGTTTAGCCACGTCGTAGGGAAGAGGTAATAGGAGTCGGTGATATACGTTTTCCACCGACCCCATTCCCCATTCTGCAGACTGCCATATGAACGTAATGGCCCCCGACATGACCTTGGCCGCCCTACGAACTGAAGGCACCAACCGCCCGAGATCACCTTTTTGAGTGGTGTAAGAACACGCCCTGTCATGTCTTGGCCACAGGGGAAGGCGCTATCAACCACGATTCCGTACCGAGCGTCGGGATTCAGGTCTGGATCGGATAGTTTGCGCCGAAAATCCAGAGATGTATCCCCGTCGTTCCAGCTACCGGGACAGTTGTGCTTCGCCCAGTCGATTAGTCCGTCGGCGCTGAAGCACAACGTCCCGGTGACGGAGACGCTGTGCAGCCAACCGTTGTAGTGTGCGTTCTGCACGTCAGGATCGGAAGGCTGTTGCACCTACAACCAGTAAATCAATTAATAAATATTCAGTACCATTCACCATTTCAAATTGACTTTACGAACCCTGCAGTTTTTGCCATCCAAAATGCTCCAGGTAAACTGCACCAAGTGATGTCGGCGGCCTACCAAGCGGGCAAGTGCCTTTTGCCGCTCTGGGGATGGCCAGACAATTCGCGCCGGCGAGAAGTCAAGCAAGGCGCGTGAAGGCGCTACCTCCGCTGAATTCAAAACGCGAGCTAATGTAGACGGCGGCACGCCAAACTCCTTACATAAAGATGCACGTTGCATCGACCCACACCTGAATCATGTTGCGGACAAAGAGTGCAATCATGCCAACAGTCGCCCTGACTTCAACGACTTCGTTCTAGATTTTGTCCCGCTAACAACTGCCCCCTGATCCAGGTATAATGTTCACCCAGCGCGGGACCATACAGACAGGACATAATCAAACATTTGGCATGGTTTCGGCTGTCGTTCTCGACACGTGCGTTTGATTCGATTTTTAATTAGGGTGTTTGACTGATTAAAGGGGGTATAAAAATCTTTCGATAAAACAGTTTTATTTTAGTTTTGGAAGGCACCCACTGGGTGCCTAGTCGCACATAAAATCCAGAGCTGTTCCGGGCATAGCACAGCTTTGTTTTGACATCTCAGAATGGCTGTCCAGTTTTAGCATCAGATACGACTCAGTAGGGGGTGGTGCTAATGTAAATATAATGATATTGTGCTTTGCAGATATTTTGTCGCTCCATTTAAGGCCTTGGATCGACCTCCACCAGCAAATAAATCGTGGACATAAAAATGCGATGGTTGCTATCCACAGACTTGTCGTATCGGCTATTCCTTGCCTGCTAAAACGATCACCTCGGTGGCACCGAAATGTCGCCGGCCACTGACTCTCTAATACTGCTACGTTGGTGATGTGTGATGGCGCTTTAGCTTCATCTGTGGGTGTACTTGTAGTCTTTAGTCTAAGTACATGTAGCTTGTAGGATACTTCGAAGTATGTACTAAACCACTACGTCGCATGGCCATCCTTTCCTACTTCTACGGCACCTCCACTTACACCGCAACATTCGTACAGATACATGTATCAAGCTAATGTATGCACACAAATATTATGCATATGAATACGATAAATGGCTCGCCACCTAGTACACAACACACAAGCAAGATATTGGGCACCATGCAACAACTGTAGCTCGATGATGATCTGTCCACCAATTTCTCTGTCCGAGTGTTGGTGTCACGTTTTGATGATTCTTCCTACATGATGTGTGCCTATTGTGTCGGACAGATGGAGATGTCGAGTTATTATAAATCGGCCAGAATTGCGTTTTCAAACCGGCAATTCCAGCACAGTTACCATAAATCAGGATCCAAACCCATGTGAGTAATAATCTGGTCGAGTTGCACTGACTTTTTCACCAACTTTATTTATATCGAGGTCCAGATTTTATAAATCGACCAACGCGCTAAGTGAAAACGACAAAATCATTGCAAACCACAATACTAGTATCATTATACCCATTTCTTTCTTTTTACCTATTTAAAGACCCAATTCTTCTTTTTGTATCCATTGAAGAAGTTACTGGACACGATTAAGCCGCAGTACTAGGGAGCCTCCAGCCAGAAGCAACAGAACTTCCCAGCCACCTGTAAGATTGTCGTGAGAGGCAGTGCTCACAAGTCTTTCAGCACCAAAAAAACAACGACCAGTTAGCCTAAATGAAGAATATCACCAAGAGCTCCACCGTTTGCGGGGGTTGCGGCCAGAAGGCAGGAAGCATCCACCAGTGCCCCGATTGTTGTTGTCCCATGCATCCATTCTGCGGTACTCCTGTCGGCCCGGAGGGCTTTGGTCAACCGATTCAATGTCCAAGCTGCTCATCGAAGTCAAGCGACCAGCCTGGTACCAAGTCAAGTTTGCATTCAGAGCAGCAGGAAGTCCAAGCCCAAGCTCCCTCGTTGTTGTCACCGTCTCCAATCGTAGCCACTTTTGCGCGTGCTCGGTCCCGGAGCTCGGCCCAACCTCCGTCTGTGCCGCAGCATGTCGACGATAACAAGTCGAGAGCCGAACAAGGAGTGCCTCAAACTTCAAGTGCAATAGCCGCGTCAAGTGATGAAGCTGTTGTCCACTCGCCGGAACAAGCGCTGCTCTCGCCTTTGAACCGACGTTATACTATTCAAGTGGTCACGGAAAGTGCCCAGCGAAGGAAGGCGCTGCGCTGGATGGTGGAAACAGAAAAGGTCTACGGAGACAAGCACCTTTTTCCAAAGGCGGTCGACAAGTTTCCTGCCATTTTCAAGTCGGCCACTCGACGCGCGAACATTGCGAAAGCTATGAACTGGTGGAAGAAGCGGGAGACGTATCTACAATCGGAACGTGGCGCGACTGCCGTGTCTGGTCGCAGAGAGCATGGCCGTGTCCGCGTTAATCGCAAGTGTATGACGGGCAGGGGCCGCCGCCCGAGTACGTGGGTCCGCGTGGCTCTATCCAGTGCTACTTGCCGAGTTTGATCGCCTACGCAAGGCTGGGCTCAAGTTTGATGCCCCCATGCTACGGCAGGTTGCCTTACGCCAGTTTGATGTACCGGGGGGCTCCATTCAATACTGCGTCCGTGGATTCTCAGGATGCGTCGCTCATGTCTAAGATTACGACAAGATGGGTGCAAGTGTTCATGGAAAAACACCGAATCGTCCTACGAGCACACACTGGAAAGCGCCAGGTCAGCCCTGAAAAGCAAGAGCAGATTGAGCGTGAAGTTGCCTCCCATCTCGGCGAGTTGAAGCGCGACTTCGAGAGCGGTATGCTTGACGAGAATACCGTCGAGAACATTGATGAAACCCACTTTGTCATTGATTTTGACAACGGAAAGACGCTCGGATTTGTCGTGGAGAAGCAAGTAAAGTACGCCGATGTCGTATCAGGTGGAGAGGGAATAACAATGGTTGTCCGCATCTCAGGTGGTGCGAGCGGCTACATCCATCCACCAATGATGATCTTCACGAACGCAAACCGGAGTTACCCGATTCGAGGAGTTGCTGACAATGTCAATGGAGTCTGCTATCGGACGGGGCCGAAGGGATGGATGGACAAGCGGCTTTTCCGAGAGTACCTTCAAGAAAGAAGAGCTCTTGCAGTAGATTCTCGTGGACGTCAAAAGGATATCTTTCTCGACAATTGCTCCGGCCATTTAGACGAATCCGAGTGCGAAGACGAGCTCCACCGTCTGAATGCGCATCTGCGTTATTTGCCACCCAACGCCACTGATCTGTGCCAGCCCGCTGACTCCTTTGTCATTGCCAAGATCAACGTGTGGTCGCGCATGTGGAACGAAAAAAAGATTGAGCTGATGAAGATAAAGAATGGCAGAACAAGGCAAGAAAAGATGGCAGCTACTCGGGAAAGCTGAAGAATCCAGGCAAGAAGTTTTTCTTGGAGCTGGCTGCTGCTGTTAAGGAAGTCAACGGAAAGAGAGACAAGAATGGGATCAATTACGCCAGAAAAGCGATGATGCGCTGTGGTTTATCCCTTGGTGTTGATGGGAATTGGCGCACAACCCAGTTGTTCCCACACTTACAGGGGATCGTGAAGAAGTATCCGGCTGAGTTTGAAGACAAGGTCAAGTCTGCAGAGCGCGGCGGCGTGACATCGGAGCGCGTGGGCGGATCTAGCGAGGAAAACGAAAGCGCGCCACCAACATTTTCAGCAGTAATGAACAGTGCGCGCAATGAAGCGCTCGTTTAGCGCACTTGAATACATTCTGGTAATGTCGGACTTTGTTCAGAATTAGTGTGTTCAAAATTTTGTTCAGAATTGGTATGTGTTCAAAATTACTATGTATGAGCTGATGACAGACTATTTAGTGTGAGCTCGTAAGAAAAACGCTTACATAAATTAGTATGTGACATACTAATTGCTGTAACCACTGTAGTAACGGAACAGTGGTTTCCGACAAATTGCTACAGTGGTTACAGTAATTAGTCTGAGTGAGACTAATTTATGTAAGCATATTTTCAGCGATCTCACACAAAATAGTCTAGCGGAACTTCACATAGACTAATTATGAACACATACTATTTCTGAATATTCAAAATTAATATAATCGAACTCAAAACTGAGAATGGGTACTAAATGGGCAAAGGTAAAGAAGAAATGAGGGAAAGTAATTGGGCAAAACTGCCACCCCAATCTTAACCAAATCTAAGACAATAATTTTTAAAGGAGGCATGATTGAAATAAATCGGGTATACAAATCTAAGTCAATAATTTTTAAAGGAGGCATGATTGAAATAAATCAATTTCCGTCTCTGGCGCTTGCTAGATAAGTGAAGACAAAGAGGGACTGTACGAAGGTGTCGGAGGTGAGGAAAGAGAGTTTGTATATCGGAGCCGGCAAAAGGCGAAGTGAGGCTACTTGTGGAGAATCCACCAGGTTTTATACTATAGTGTACTATACAGTACAGTGAAGTCTAGTGAAGGATGTAGTGCAATAGAAAAAGGCAATCGGTATCCTCAACAGTGCCGAATAATCATCGCACACAGGGTCAGGTCGGGGCCTTGTGCAAAAAGCGGAGTTCTTAGCAAGTTACATGCATTTTGAGCTTTTACTTGAATGTGGTTTTGCTTTTCTTAGGTGCTAAAAACAAATTGTTTTTCTATTCTTAGCCAGCTTGAAAATTATGGGCAACAGCTCAAAAATAGGGGGCCCATTTCATACAGACTAATTCTGAACATTTTGGCCAAGACTAATTATGAATTCGTTCTTTCTTGGCTCACATGAATTAGCCTGACATAGACTAATTTTGAACGCAGACTAATTTTGAAGTCAGACTAATTACTGTAAGCACTGTAATCCCTGCTTCCAGATGCAAGCATTCAGCTACTGAAGTACTTCGTATTATGTAAGCTTAGTGTGAGTACTGAATAAAATTATACTCTGAGCCGAACCTGAAAGCTACTTCTCGTACGGGTAGAGTGCGTCAAACAAGAAGATCGGAAAGGTGAATTGTTGTTCTGCAGGGCGCTCGAAGCACATAACCCGCTCCGCAAGTGTCGGATCGGTCATCGGTGTCGCACAGAAAGGAGTACCGTAGGCCCAGACGACTTTCGTATTGGTCTTCACCCAGTCTGGCATGTTCGTGAGCGACGTGTTCTGCACATTCATCGACATGATGAATGCGGTTGGCTCCATCAGTGCGGCTGGTAGTTGCTTGAGAGGGTTGGCTTTTAGTTGCAGCTCTGGTATGATCACTCCGGCGGGCAGCATCCCCAGAGTCGGGAGTGTTTCAATCTGATTTCCCTCAAATGAATACATGTACGCCGGCAACAAGAACATTTGGACTGGGATATCTGTCAACTCGCCGTAGTCGAAGGATATCCCAGCAAAAGGGTGCCACCGCAGGTACAGATCATTGGGAAGAGTCTTGAGGCTGGTGTGTGAGAATTGTAGGCCTATGAGTGACGCCGGCAAAGGTTGCAAAATACCTTGAGGCACTTCAGCCACTTGCGACCTCGCAAAAACCACGGATAGTAAACGCGTATGAGCAGTGGCGGAGATAGAACTCTCGGCGTCCCAGCTCACAATAGTCGAGTTGTAAATATGCAGCGACACCAAACTCTCAAGACGTTGGAAACTAGGAGGCATCTCAAATCCAGGGCAATGGATAATCCCGAGTGTGGCGAGTACAACGGGATCAAGTTTGTCGAAAGACGTATGGTCTGGCGTCGTAGTGACTTGAGCGTGGCAATCGTAAACCAAACTTGCGCATGGCATTTTGCCATTGGAAATCCAGGGTCTTGTCATAGCCCGGCAGCCGAGCACGTCGTAGCTCGCAGCACGTTGGCTCGCTAGAAGATGAAGAAGAAGAACAATCGCCCCCCATAGAGAAAACACTGCAACTGTTATCGCATGTTTCCACTTGAGGAGAGTTTGTAAGCTCTTCCATTGATCCGGGCTCTGGCTGTTCGCGGTGGACGCCTGCGTGTCATTAACGGTAGGCTTGTCAATGGTTGAGCTCCTCGCTTTGGGCTTCACAGTCATTGCCTGCATGCTCGGCCCTCCAGCGCCAGGAACCACCTTGACGTCGCCACGGCCCAGCAACTCGCTTACAGTGGCCAGCGATAGCATTATACTGAGGTGCGGAATGAGCTTCGTAGTGCAATCGAGTAGACCCGCGGCAAACATTAATCGATTTTCCAGAACCATGGTCACGAATGGAACGGGGTCGTACATGAAGTTGGGGTTCTTGAAGGTTCTGTACTTGATGTTGAATTCTTGAGCGTACGGGATAACGATAAGCAGCGGCACGATAGTCACCATGCCGATACCGATGATTGCATTGTACGTAAAGGTAAATACTCGCCCGAGTTGTGGTGACTTTCGGAGGAAAATCTGGATGCCTGCAGTCGTCCAGCAGTTTGTAACCAGCAGCGCAACCATGATGACGTTGAGCTCAGCTCGGGGTAGCAAGTTGCTAGCTCGGTAGGACTGGTAAGTCTGCGAGCTTGTTACAAGGATCGCTTGGAGTGCATACACAGTCGAGAAGTGCTCACTCTCGACGCCGAAAAAACCCTGACGAGAGAAAACTTTGTTCCACATTTGAGCAAGTGAATGCCCTACTCGCGACGCTTGCCGTGGCTTCGGTTGACTAGCCGACTGTGAGTATTTAGCTTCGGTCTTGTCCGACATGCTCAAGCGTTTCGATATCATCGGGTTCGACATCAGAGTCCGAATCACGCTCGTCTCCGACCGCAGTCGAAGTTGTCGGCCTCGGATCGACATCACGATGAGGTCCAGCACCCGAACGCCGTGCATCGCCCCGACGATTCCGAACATGACGCCGTAGAATCGGTAGTGCTCGGTTCCCTTGAGCGACCAGATCGAGACAAAGAACGGCATGTTGCCCGTGGTGAGGAACCGGTATGCCATGGCCACACAGATGAGGAAGCTGCCGCAAGCTGCGTGTAAGAGCACGATGATGACCCATGCCGTGTTGTACAGTGCAGGTGAGAGCTCCAGAGTAAGGATTGGTTCACGTTGACGAGCACTTGCGCTCTTCTGCTGAAGACCTGCCGTGGAGGCCATCAGTACTTCGCGAAAATAGTCTTACTTGCAGTACTTGGGAGTGACGCTGGTGTTGGAGTATGACGGTAGATTCGCAATTGAACAACCGTTGCAAGGAGAAGAAGACCACGTCGTGTTCTGAGCTCCTTTTAGATTGCTGGACGAGCTCACACTTGAATCGCATTTTTCGACCTCTATCACTGGGCTGGTGAAACATTTTTTTTCTCTTAAAATAACCTACACTACTCGGAGGTTGTGTGGAGTGGGGGTTATGTCGGTGAAACTGCCCCAATACTCAGAACTTGGGCTAATAGCATACCATGCTCTCCTCCGCAGCGTGTTTGATCTCAGGCGCTCGATCGACAACGCAAATGAAGCGACCAGGGTTCTTGTTTTCGGGCTTTATCCAAGTCCAACTGGGGATTACAATGAGGTCGGAAATAAAAGCCTCGTTGTACATGAGCGATTGGGGTAGGCTGGAGTACCTGAAATGCATTGATCGAAGCGAAAAAGTTGCCGATCTGCCGCAAAACAAGCCCACCCACTATTCCAGGGCCAAAAGGTGAGAACGAGTGAGTTCATTTGCACTCCATACAACTAAGTTTTATCGTTTTCTATTTCTCCGATTGAGCACTCGCCCGGAGCAACACTCTGTAATGTGCTAGTTTTCCGTGCTATGTTTGACCAAAGGTAAGAACTAAAGTTTTTAAAATAGCCCCAGCCAAGACGCGAGGTCGGTCGTTCCTTGCGATTGTGTGTTGAGCTCGTCCAGCAATGCTCAGACACAACGGTAGCACCTTCTCGTTAAGATCTCCTTCGAGTCCGTAGTTAAGAGATGTCCCAGTCCAAATGTTCTTGTCGCCGCACGTGCTGTCATTTGAGGGGAATCAGATTGAAACACTTCCGACTCTGGTCATGCTGCCCAAAGAGTTGCTAGCAACACTCATGGAGCTAACTCCGCTCATCATGTCGATGAATGTGCAGCACACGCCGCTCATGAACATGCCATACTGGAAAAGCAGACGCATCATTGATCGTTTGACGGTCCAGGGTTGGCACACACAGCTAAGGGACAACAATATCATGGTGGACACGTTAGCGAGGCTAGCCATGGCTCGCAGAACCAGTATACAGCGCACACTGCTCGGTGACCCGGATGAAACGAAACAATGGGCGACGGCGACCCGGAGCATGGGTACAGACATGCTACCGTGGTTAACGACAATGGAAGACATGGCACAGGAGGAAGCCATGGCCGACTGCCAACATGGAGGCCGGCGAGTGACGGGGAGGCGCAAGTCTGGACCGGGAGTTAGCTAGCAGTTGACATAGGGGCAAGTGTTAGAACGGACATCGGAAGTCGTTAGGACACCTAAGTGACATCAATGTACCTCACTGAAAAACGCTCATGAACATGCCAGAGTGGGTGAAGACCAATACGAAAGTCGTCTAGGCCTACGGTATTCCTTTCTGTGCTACACCGATGGCCGATCCGACCGGTTCAAGGGCGACGCAGGACGAAATATATCCTTTCCGATGTTGTTGTTTTACGCACTCTTCGCGGCAGCAGCTGGGCAACATTTCAAACAGTCTCATACCTGCACAACGTCGTATCATTTTTGGCTAGTCGCCCCCGATTTGTGAGGCGTCAGCAACTAATTTAGACCAGCTTGTCGGGGATCCCCCAACTCTACACAGAAGAACATAGCGTTATTACGCAGATTTTTGCTATCAGCAAAAACAGCTCATTCTCAGAGGTACTCAGATGACGCTCGTACCTTCAAGCTGAAGTCAGGTGATGATCAACTGGTTAGACCCTCACCTGAGCTGATACAATAAGCAATTAGGGGAAAACCTATTTGCAGAGCAATTCGGTCAGGTTTTACGAGCAACTAGTGTGTAACGATGAATACAGAGCAACTTGTCGAGGAACATCAAGCAACTACTTCAACTAGTATCTGGCAAATACATCTGTGAATTATCCGGACTATGCAAATACAATCTATCCATCTTCTTCTCGACGCGCTAGATTATTCGCCGCACACATCGATGCCTGAGCTGTGAGCCAACTCGACCGCTGCTGCAACCTCGTGGATACTCATCGCAACAACGGTCTGGTCTGAGAGCTCCACATTCCAATAGTATGCCCCGCGCTGGAAGTAGTAGTTGGCAATCGACCCTTTACGAAACTCGCGCGCAGGTCGTCTGTCTTTCTTCACTTCACGCTCGTGTAGGATCTTCCAGTTGAGCGCCCTTGCCGGAAATTGCTGCAGCAGATTCATGATATAGGTCTGACTATAAACACCGTCTCCTCGAGTAAGCGCACGTGCTATCTTTCGTGGTCGTCCGGGGAGCTTGCGTGGCGCTATATCCGACATAAGCCCTTTTAAATCGAACCCGTCCAAAAAATGCAGGGCCGCCAAGACGTGGGAACAGTGCCATCCACTCGAGAAAAAGGCTTTGCAGTCGCAGCGGAGCTTCGACCTGATCGAGACAAGCTAAAGTTACACAGAAATGCAAGTCAGTATTTAGTCAAGTCTCCAAACATACAAAAGTAGATTTACCTGCTCGTAGGTCCATTTCCCGTCGTCGAAGTTGAGATCCAGCGGGGACCAGTTCATGACCTGAACTTTGTGAATAGACAAGTGCTTCAAGGGGATATCGTTAGTCTTCGTGTCCTTGCGAATAGAACCTTCGAGTGAGCTCCTATACTGCTTCATCCTGGCCTCCGACATGCGGACGGGGTGTCGGTTTTTGGCGGACTTCACGCACGAAGCTCCATTAAAGTACATACTGCATATCAGGGGCGGGTCGTCTTGCGTCCGCACGCAGGTGTAGTTTACAGGTAACGTGAGGGTCTGCGCCTTGTACACAGTCTCGGTAGATAACGGCCCTCGAGCAAAACTGGAAATGACTGTGGGCGCGCCGCAGAGAGCTCCTGCCATCACCATGATTCGTGGGAGGGATTGGTTCAGAACGGCTGACGTAGATGCGTGCTTGGAAAGGACGCCGCTCAGTTTTATAGATTTGTGATGGGCTTCAATTGGATTCTGACTCGGTACAATACCAGGACATTGACTTCCTGCGGCAAACCAGAATTTCCAAGGCGGTTGCAGATACTGGGCCTTAAACCAGTCTGCGTATTCGCCTTCGCCTTGTTTTTTCCAGTCCTCAGTAATGATTTCTGCTAGTGCATCAAATTGGGGTTCTGAGCGGCACAAGTGAAGCATTTCGAGTTGGGGCTTGATTCGCAGATCCCAATTCGCAGTGGTAGCTAGCGATCGTGCCCTGTCTTTGGCAGCCTTGGCAACATGGAACCAGCAACTTAACAGCTGTACCTCTGGCCAGTTCATTTGAAAGGCTGTAGCGATGCAGGATGCGTGATCCAGTGACCCGAACTTCACCTCCAAACGAACGCCAAAGAACTGATAGACGCGATCCTTCACCACAGAGAAAAGTCGGTCGTATGCCTGGATTGATTCACTTTGTACAAACATGTACGCGATAGGAACGAACCGGTGGGCGAAGTCGTTGCGAGTATAATACGATTCGTAAGTCCCAAGGTCGACCAGTGTCCATCCTCCTTTGTGCAGCTTGTAGGTACCATCTGTAGCCACCATCACACCATCTCGCTCCTGGCCATCAATACACAGTTTTGCGTTCCGAAAGAGGCGACGAGACGAAACGATGACCCCCAGCGATGGGTTCGAATTTTCAATAGGGATGTAGAATGCGTGTAGCACGATCAGACCACTCCGGTACTCCTCCGACTGCTCCTGAAAGGCTGCAGCATCAGTAGCGACGTCATACGACTGCATGACCCCAAAAAACTCCTCTTTACTGTTGCACATTCTGCGTGAAGCCCACGCCAACATGTCGTTATACGTCTTGACACCCGTTGCGTCCTTGTCAGACTTGTTTTGAAGCGTCTGGGCCCGGTGCTGGAGTTGCTCAATTGATGGGATGATTTGATGCATCGTCTGATCATCTTTGTATCGTACATGGAGGGTGGTCAGGCAGTGTAGAGGACCTCCGCAGCCGTTTAACAGGTCATCGACGATAGGCTTGATCCTACGGTTGATTCCCGTACGGGTTTTTTCGGTGTTGACCCTTGCATGGGTACCACGTTGATCAACGACACAGGAGTCTTCGGTACGCATCCGCACGATACGGATTACGCTCTCACAATCCACATGAGAAGTGCACTCGAGGAACGTTGAGACACGGTGCGTGCTGTTCGAGTTGTAGGAGTGTCGATATATACCATCCGCTAGGCTATCGATGAACAACTTGGCTTCGCCGATAGAGTTGAACTTCCCCAAACGCTTGTACGTGTACACTTTTCTACGAGTCTTGGCTGCCGGAGTCTCGGTTGTGCTTGCCTGAGCTGCTAATAGCTGGCCAACGAAGGAGCTGTCGGGGTCTCCAAGTTGGTGCTCCATCGCGAATGGAGGTGTGAGGCTACTAGAGCACGCCTCGCTCCCAATGCCGCATACATATACACAAAAACCAGCTACAAGATAACTCCCAACCACTCTAAATTAAGATGAAGTCGATAAGAGCTAAACACAGGCCCTTATAATGCACCACAGCAACATATTGCCATCTGGGCAACGGCTCACCTGTTGAATCCGATCATTTGCGTGATATAATGGATCTGTTGCTCTAAAAACAAACAGATGGAAAATTTGCTCTGAAAAGCACGGCATTTTGCTCGGTAAAAATAGACACCCAGCAATTAGACCCTCACCTGAGCTGATACAATAAGCAATTGTCGCTCAATTATCGGCGCATTCGGGGTTTTCTTCTTAAACGAAGTTGAAGTAGACGACATCAGATTCTGCTAGCAGCACGCAATACGTTTTCGGTGATGCAGGTCAGTCTGTGTCAGGTGATATACACCGCAAGCGACTCAGATCGATCATAGCGCGACAAAGAGAGAGAAGTTCCGGGAGATGTCGTCTGAAAATGCGCAGCTCGACTCATTTTCAATTTTGCTCACGGGCACAAGGAACGACGCAAGAAACTCCAAGCGAACTGTGAAGGGAGAATGTCGCGACCGGCGCTGTTCGTTTTGGCCACCTTCGCCTTGCTTGCTGCCTTCACAGCTGCGAATGACGATCAGCGCGTCCAGAATCGAGTTGAAGAGATGTTGTCGTCTATGGTGAGTACTCGGCCGAATACTTGCTTGGAAAATACATTTTCATTGACCGCTATTCATTCTGCTGCACAGGACTTGGACGCTATGCTTGGTCAGATGGCACAGCTAGACGTGAGCACGATCTTACACCGGAACCGCACGCTGAATCGCGCTGTTGTGCACGAACACGCAAGGCTCAACATTGGGTCGTACCTGAACACTCCTGGGGCTGAGCTCAACGATTCCAACGCCAACTCCATTCACAACTTCTCCCCGCAAGAATGGCGCGAGCTGATCACGGAGATCCAAGATATTTATGCTGCCCACGGTAGTCACCCGATATTGTACGGCCTCGACTCGGTTCACGGCGCTAACTACGTTGGAGGGGCGGTACTCTTCGGTCAACAACTCAATGCCGCTGCAACGTTCAATCCGGATTTGGTGTACGATATGGGCAGAATCACGGCGCGAGACACTGCCGCGTCAGGCATTCCGTGGCTGTTTGCACCCATCCTCGAGATCTCGCAGAATCCGCTGTGGGCGAGGACGTTCGAGACCTTCGGCGAAGACCCTCATCTGGTGTCTGTCATGGCAGACGCCATCGTGCGCGGTATCCAGAGCAATGGCACCACGGCAGCGTGCATGAAGCATATCATCGGCTACTCGAAGACACCAACGGGTCACGACCGCGCTGGCGTCACGATTTCCGACTTCGATCTGCTCAACCACTTCGCGCCTTCGTTCATGGCCGCCATCAAAGCAGGAGCCATGACAGCCATGGAGAGCTACATCTCCATCAACGGTGTCCCGGTCGTCGCCAATACGAAAATCCTCCAGGACTTGGTACGCCATGACATGGGGTTTCAAGGCCTCATCGTCACCGACTACGCCGAGATCCACAACCTCCACGTTTGGCACCGAGTTGCCAAGAGCGATCAAGACGCCGTTCGTATGGCGTTGACAAATGCCCCACTGGACATGAGCATGGTGCCATTCAACACTACCTTCATCGACATGGCCCGCTTGACTGTTCAAGAGAACCCGGAGCTGCTGGATCGAGTGAAGGACTCCGTCCGTCGAATTCTCACGACCAAAGTGAAGCTTGGTCTGTACGAGAACGTGCTTCCTGGAACGGCGAGCGATGTCGCTCTGGTTGGGCAAAACGAGAGTCGTCACGCTGCGCTGGAGCTCGCTCGTGAGTCCGTCGTTCTCCTCAAGAACGAAGATGATCTTCTTCCTCTCAGCCCAGACAGCGATGTTTTTCTAACGGGCCATTCAGCAGACAACGTGGGTCTGCTATGCGGCGGGTGGTCTCTTCGATGGCAAGGTGTGTCTGGCAATAGCCACTTCCCACACGGCATCTCGCTGCGACAAGGCATCGCGAACGTGTTGGATGCAAGCTCTGGCTCAGTTCACTACGCCAATGATCTTCACCCGAACGGCTCCTTCTCATCGGCTGCTCTCCAGATCATCAAGACCAGAGCAGCACAGTCGATGTACACGATCGTCGCCATTGGTGAAGGAGAGTACGCAGAGAAACCCGGTGATCTCGATGACTTGAATCTGCCTCTTGGTCAAGTCGACTACGTCCGTGAAATTGCTGCCACTGGGACGAAGGTGATCCTCGTTCTAGTTCAAGGTCGCCCCCGCCTCCTTCAAGGCCTCGCTGATATCGCTCATGCAGTGGTGTACGCGATTCTCCCCGGTGAGCTTGGCGGCCAAGCGCTGGCTGACATCCTCTTCGGGCGAGTCAATCCGAGTGGCCGACTTCCCATCACGTACCCGAAGACGCCGGCAAACATCGCGATCCCGTACAACCACCTTGTGAGTACACGCTGCCGTGACGACGGACCGTGCAAGATGGAGTGGAATTTCGGACACGGTCTGAGCTATTCCGTGTTCGAGTACGGGAACGTGTCGCTGAGCAAGACCTCCCTCTGCGACAGCGATGATGCCTCCCTTGAGGTAAGCGTGACCGTCACGAACACCGGATCGATGGCAGGCAAGGAGACGGTGATGCTATTCCTCATCCAGCCCTTCCGCGCGATTTCAGTTCCGGAAGTCAAACAACTCAAGAAGTTCACCAAGATCCACCTTGAGCCAGGAGAGACCCAGGTGGTCTCTTTGACGCTCACGCGTGAGGACTGGGGCGTGTTCGACCCGCAGATCGGTTCCGGATTCCGCCGGATCGTCGAGCCTGGCAAGTATTTTGTCGCGGTGAAGCCCGAGACGGATTGCAACGTCTACGACGAGAGCGGCGCGAAGTCGAGTGGTCTGTGCGCACAGTTCACGATCCAAGACAACTAGCAATGAGCTCGGTTGGTCAAGTTGATCTTTGCCTTACGAACCTGATCCAAAAAGTCTGAATGCAACCGCTTTCGTCGATTCTACTCACCACGCTCCAGCTTCTCCATTAATTCTCTTCAGTCTTTTCCTCCTTCGGTGACTTCTGCGGCTCTGAGGGGGTCGGTGGTGCGAGTTCTAGGAACTCCAGCAGTATAGGCTGAGCACGCGTGTTAGCACACCGTTTGCACACTTCATTCAGGTAGCCGTGAAGCCCAATAGCTTTCTGTTTCAAATAGTTGGGTTCGAACTTGTTCCACATTCGTGTGCCAGGCAGTGCTGGAATCTGCTCGTGTTGGAACATCTTACGCAGCTGGCGATGCAGCTGGGCAAACTCAGAGTAGCGGCGTTGAACGATGCTCGTACCTGCCGTTGAGGATGCCACCTGGATAACGAAAGCTACGTACTCTTGGTCGTTCTCATCCAGCTTGATCTGGTGTCCTTCGATCTTCGTTTGAAGCCATTCACCGGCTTTACCAGCCTTGTTAGCTGCACCAAAGCTACCCCTTGAACTCTCAGTCATGATCAGCACCGAGGATGGGCTGTTCTCTAATAAATCCTCGTGGCGGAAGATCTCAACCGTAGGGATCCTTTCGAAGATTTCCACCCAGCGGTTGAAAGATTCCTGGTTCTGTACTCGCATTTCGCAAGCTGCTCCGCGACGAGCTACCACTCGGATGAGGTACTCCCGCTCGAAGCAAAACGCCTTCGTTTTATGAAGTGGGAACTGTCCAACAAAATCAAGTCTTGGCGAGTTTTCGTAGCAAGACAGGTGGTCTTCTTGGAGAACGAGCCATCGATCATTCCACGAATCATACCAGCCGTTAGCAGTTTTCTCCTTCAGGAACCCCGCCTTGATGGCATTGAAATAATCGATACTCTTTCCGGTCGGGAGATCGACGAGATTTGCAGTGTCTCGGGGGACCTTGTCTGCAGGTGCCTCCTCTGCAAAATCACTGTCGAGCTTGACAATGGCCTGATTGATGACCTCCATCCACGCATTACGAACTGGCGTCGAGGGAGCCTTAAAAATGTGCACGCCTGGCTGAATGGCGTTGTTTGACGTTGGTGGTGCACCAGGTTCTCCTGCATCAGCTTCACTTGGCACGATATTCATCATGAAGGAGTCTTCACCGTACACCGCTTTTGTCGTAGCAGTCAGTTTGATTCGCCACTTTCTACGACAGGCCACTTCACTCAGCCGTGACAAAAAGTACAGGCGGTCCTTGTCGATCAGAACGATCTGCTCTCGCGAAAGACCCGTGCATCGATCGCGAACGAGTGCTGTCGCAGCCAGCAGCACCTTCGTATGTGGCGTAAGTTCCACGATGCTTCTCATGAGCTTTGGCAAAGGAACCTGAGCACTCATGTACCGGTGCAGGGTGTCAACCACGGGCTGACACAGCTGCATAATAGTGAAGAGGACAACGTCGTCGCTCATCCAGTATGACGAGTGTGAGGCAGCAGCGAACGCCACTTCCATCATGCCTTGCTCGCGCTTTCGACGCCGCAAAACGTAGTCATGACGGTACTGGAATCCGTGCACTGGGCCTGTCAAGCCTTCCCAAGCCTCCTGCAGCTGACCGAAGGTTTGCTCCTTGACTGCACTGAACTACACGCATTCAAGCACACACAGGTGGACCCATTAGGAAACGATAGACGTTCGACAACCACCACCGGATAATGGTCATACCTGCATCAACTGTACTGGTTCCTTGTCATGCATTTCTTGCTTGATCAAGGGCTCAATACGGTACGCAATCGGATCGATTGGGTGGTAAACGTTGAAATACCGGCGGCAGCTCGGCATTTTGATTCCTGGGGTGAACTCTCCGTCGTCAATATTGAGGTCTCCTCTTGCCAAAACCATCACGCCCACCGGGGATCTATCATAGCAGCAGAATAATTTGTGAGCCATCGCTGTGCAGTAATTTTGAATACTGCAAGCAAGCAACGTACCCGACTCCAAAGAAGTTGTCGACCTCAAACTCAAGACCAGGGAAATGAACACCATTGCTGGCGACCTCACCCGGCTTATGTGTCAGGATATCGTAGGAAATCATCGAGCCCAGTGAGTGAGCAAAGATGGACACTTTGCCATCCCAGCCTGATCAAAAAATAATTATCGGTCAGCATCATAATAAAAAAAACAGCAACCTCCGGCAACTGGCAACGCACCCGGGTGCTCATTCATGAAGACGCGATACTTATCGTTGAGTTGCTGAGTGACCGAGTCGACGATCAGTTGGCCGTATCGCGGCGATAGGTAGTACAGAACGTCCATGAACGTCTCCTTGTTGAATTCACGGATTCTACGCAAAAGAAAACAACAAGCAAGCAATGTTAGCCTCGATCCTCATCAACAAAAAAGTGTTGAACCCCACGCACGCAGAGGCTCCTTCTGGAGAAATGAGGTCGAAAATGTTATCCACGCCAGTCGGTTCATGAAGGTCTTCATGCCACTCGATGGACTGCATTTCTAGCGCCAGAGGGATGTCCTGGAAGGTCGTTTCCAACATGGTCCGGAACATATCTCGGAACGCGTGGTTGCCGCCCTCCACTCCCGTCTCTCCGTTCCACGACTTGAACTCCCCATCACGGAAGTCAATGTGCTGCCCAATACCATGGATGACGAAGACGAGGTGGTTCAACGTACGCAGGCGGATCTATACACACAACCAGCCTTCACGGTCAGTCCCCATTGCTTCAAGCACCTCCATCAGCCAAAGTCTCACCGTAGACGGGTACTCCTCGTCTTCCTCCTCGCTGCTGCCAGCCTCATCAACACCTGCAGTTCACAGTCACAACAGACCCCTCCATGAGGCTCCCAATACCACATCCACCCACCCAACTGCACGCACTTGACGACGTCGAGGAGCGGGACGTGATGGCTGTGCTGTAGCTCTTGTTCCGGAAGTGCGCCATGCTGGGTCTCGCCAGCTCCGTCTTCATGTGCTCGTAGTGGGCCTTGAGCAGCGGCACCCGCAGTGCGGCCTGCGGCAGCAGCCGCGCGAAGTCCACGACCACCGAGTCCAGCACGGGCGCGGGCACGTGCTCCGCCAAGTATCCGTAGAAGCTCTCGGCCGACTCGTTGCCCGTGCCGAACTGCAGCGCGTTGGCCTTGAAGCGCTCGAACTCGTCGTCGTCTCTCAGCGCGCCCTGCACGCGCGCGGTCACGTCGTTGTTGAGCGCCACTGCAGCCTTGCGGCCCTTGACGGGCTCCACGTCCTGGAACTCGTCGTCCTCCTCCAGGGCCTCGTCCGAGCTGCAGTCGGACACGGCCAAGGCCTGCGGGTCGACGGCCGCGCCCTCGCGGATCTTCTGCTGGAACTGCGTCGCCGCGTCCTCCAGCAGCACGCGGCAGTCGCGCAGTGCGTGCAGGTTGAGCCACAGCGTCTGGGCGGGCAGCGCCGCGACGTCCGAGTCAGTGTCGGCTTCAGTGTCCGCGTCGTCCTCGAGCTTGTCCTGTTCCTCCAGGAGGCGCTCCACGTGTGTGAGGAGCTCGTGGAGCTGCTGTCGGTACTGTTGGAGATAGGCCCTGGGGATGAAGGCGCGCGCGGGCAGCGCCTCGGGTGATAGGAACTCCTCGGGCTCTGTCATGGACGCGGCGAATTGGATAATGACGCCAAGTGAGCTGATGCGGATGATGATTGTCGGATTGGGTTCACGAGAACATGATAATGGGATTTTGGGCGTTTGGTGTGCGCCACACAAGGTGTTGGGATCGATTGTCTTGGTGTTTGTATGGCTCAAGTTGTAGTCGAATTGGTAGGTGTTGCCTAGGTGTACGCTACGACTTGTTGCTGTCTATCCAGACCATGTAGTCGTCGATCAGCACGGGCCACGCTTCGTTCTCGTCGTAGTTGTCGTAGGACGCGCGCACTTTGACGAAGAAGTCGAAGAGCAGGTCCCACGTGTCGCGGGTCACGCCCTTGACGGGCCTTTTCTCGGCCAGGAAGTTCAGCCAGCTCGTCGTGAGCTTCTCGAAGCGCGCGGGCAGCAGCAGCTCCCACATGGCCACGGCGATGTCTATACTGAGACTCTTCTGGCCGGGCTCCTTGGAGAAACCGAAGCAGAAGCAGTAGAACCTCTTGAACTCGGCCTCGCTCGCGATGGCCTCGCGCTGCTGCGGGATTTTGGCCTTGAGCTTGTCGGCCGAGTCGCAGTCCATCTCCGTCATGCCCTTCTGCCACTCCTTGCGAGTGAACGCGCACATGTAGGCCGCGCCCATCTTCCAGGCGATCACGAGCACCACCACGTCCTGCGGGTCCACGCCGATGTCCTCGCAGAACTTGAGAATACCCTCCTCATTGATGGCGTCCTCGTCGTCATCAGGGTCTACAGAAGCAACAGTCAGTCAGACCCCCAAGTGCACGCAACTCAATCCATTGCAGGCTGTTCACACACCTACGTAGGAGTCGAACCACGCGTTCACGGCGTCCATGGAGATCGTCGACTTTTTGCTATATAACCACAAAAAACAACACGACGTTAAGCCACAGAGAATCTAAATGTTCGCTTGGGGTGGAAACTCACGCGGGCGTCAGGCTCTCGCCCCCGTTGGCGTAGAACTCGTCCACCGCGCGCATCAAGTCCCAGCTGAACTTCTCCAGGTACGACTTGGCCATCGAGTCACTGCGTCCCACACGAGCAGCACAACGTCAACCCCCTCCACTAGATTAGACCGCAGAACAGAGGGACGCGACGCACTTGGCGTTGGTCGTGTTCTTGAACGCCTGCAGCTTCTTCTTCTTGTCGTTCAGGAACTTGCTCGACTGCGCATGGGGTCGCAGCAGCAAAGAGACACACGCAGAGATTCATTAGCTCAGTTGCTAGTGTAGCTAGGGGTGGACGACCCTACAGTGAGGCTGCAGGCCGCAGCTTCGTCGTAGCGTAGCTCCTCACCATTTTACGTGGCGCTCTCCCTTCGATGTGGTTTTCGACTGGGTCTATCAATCATCGGACCAGCGGGTTGAGAAAAGGACCGATGGTGTGGTGTACACCAAGGATACAAAGAACCGACACGTTAAACTTCACGCAAGGCTGAAGATCGCAACATCTTGTTCAGCTCAGATGGCTGCTTGATGTCACGAAACATCACTCGAAGCCTTTGAGTCAAAGGATCAGGAATATGGAGTTGATGTTTGTTTGAAAATGATGCCAATGCATTACTTGCATTATAAAGGAAAGGTAAAACCAACTGAATGGAAAAAGTGCGTGGAGAGAAGCTCCAGGTAAAAGAAAAGCTAAAAACAAACAATCAAACCAAATCAAACCAGCCCGTAGGCTCAAGAAGAGAATCATACCCACCGCGTCGTGCAGATGAACCGTCCGCCGTTGCGCACACGCGACGTCGCGACATTGCTGCGACCTGTGTACCGAGGACCCCGTTTCCAGTTGCGGCGCGTCCGCTTCTCGTGATAGCGGTGCAGCGCGCGCTTCTTTTCGGGGGTCTTGGAACTCTTGCAGATCCAGCACGTCTTGGGGTCGTGGTGGTACTTGGCGACCTTGACCTTCTCGCTCTTCGGCGACATCGACTGCGGCAGGCGACTGACGCTGGGGGCGCCAGCAGCCTTCACAGCCGCGTCCTTGGGCGAGAACGACAGGTCCATACGGGGCACCGAGACGCGCGGGATACGCGAGTCCAGGTTCTTAAACATCGGCGTGCGGATGCACGAGCGAGGGTCCAGCGGGGCCATGGAGGCCCACACAGGGGCCGACGGGATGATTGTGACGTTGGGGCTGACCTCGTCAGCGTCCTCCATCTCCTCGTCCTCGTCGTCCTCCGACGTCTCCGCCTCCTTCTCCTGCTCCTCCACCAGCATGTCGAACGCGGCCGAGAGCTCGTTCACGTTCACCACGTCGTCTTCCAGACTGTCAATCCACGCGTCCACACTGGGGGCGGTCTGCTCCAGGTCGTCGCAGGGGAGCGGGATGTCCGCTCCGTCCACAAGTCCCTCGAAGATCGCCGACAGGTCGTCCACGTCGTGCGCCAGCTTGCCGTCGTCAGCCTTCTCCACGAGCTCCACCGTCTGAATGGCGCAGCTGCTGAACAAGCTCGGCTTGTCCAGCGCCAGCTGCCAGTCGTTCCAGTTCTTCACGGGGTCAGCCATGCGCAGCCACGCCGTCGCTTCTTCCGAGTCGCGCAACATGCTGCTTGTTGTCGTTATTTTCTTCTTCTTCTTGTTCTTGTTGTTTGTTAATTTCGAGCTGTTCGTCTCGACTTGATCACTTGTTTACGTCTTGTTCTTTGTTGCTTCTTCTTCTCTTGTCTTCAATTTCTTCATTCCGGGGACCCATCCTCCTAACTCCGTGCTACGTCGCCATCATTTCTAACCTTCCGTTTGTTCTTCAAACGCTGTTCTCATCTTCTCTTAGTCCATATTCATGCTGAGTACGGACGGAGGAGCTGAAACCGATCTTCAAGACATCATCTTGACCACCACGCGAAAAACACACCGACTTAGAAAGACATAGTCTCCCTGATCGTTTGCTCTTCTTAAGCTGCTTCCTTGGTAAAGGGCGGGGGGGAGGGGGCCACGTGCGGCTTTTTGGGTAATGGCGGCGGAAGCGCCGCTCGCGCACGCCAGCACCGGGACTGCGACGCGACGATCTGCGATCGAGTTTACGAGGGCATAGCGCCACGCAGGTGTTAAAACGAGCCACGTGCTGTTCGAGCGGCGCCGGAAGAAGAGGTTCAGACGCCGAATATTAGTTGTGCGCGGGTATAGAGCCGCCGCTGACCTACACTCAGCCGCCACTTCAATACCTCTCCGAATTCGCGTTTCTAACCTGACTCGATTTGCGGGATATTTGCACCACTGCAATACCGCATTCATTAAGGTTTGTATGTAGCGAGGTCTGGCTTCAATTTTCTCAGACCAGTCATTGCGCGCAGCATCTTTGTTCTGTATACTCGGCGCTCATCATCCCCGTGAGATTGGACGAACCGCGCTTCAGTGGCGCATACAAACCACAAGTAACAATTCCGATTCATAAGACTGCCTTCCGCCACTTAACCACCACTTCACGTCGTCACTTCATGCCCCTACTTCGGTCTGAAGTAACGCGTCCACCTCTTCCGCCCTGCAAAAAGCGCGGGAGTCAAATATTAAAGTTCAATTTTGCTGGAGTATCCTGTGTCAGCCATGGACCGCTACCAGCGCATCGAGAAGGGCGGATCCATCGGCGAGGGCACGTACGGCGTCGTGTACAAGTCGCTGGACCTCAAGACGCAGCAGGTGGTGGCGCTCAAGCGCATCCGCCTGGAGACGGAGGACGACGGCATCCCCAGCACCGCGTTGCGCGAGATCTCAGTGCTGCGCGAGCTCGAGCACCCCAACATCGTCAGGCACGGCGCCAATAGCTCAGCCGTTAGATTAACGTTATATTTATATTGAAGCTCACGCCGTTATGTTAGATTGCTGGACTGTCTGCAGGAGGAGGGCAAGCTCTTCCTCGTGTTCGAGTTCATGGACAAGGACCTCAAGCGCTTCATGGAGCACAAGCTCGGCAAGCTCGAGCCAGGGCAGATCAAGGTCTGGAGCTACTATTGTGTGGGCTATGAGGACAGGGTGTGGTGACACGGTGTGATGTGATGCAGAGCCTGTTGTACCAGCTGCTCAAGGGCCTCGCGTTCTCGCACTCGCGCGGTATCATGCACCGGTACGAAGACAATCAAACTGCAGGCTGGGGGAGTGGGATCTGACAGATAAAGTTGCTGCTCTTTGCAGTGACTTGAAGCCGCAGAACCTGCTGGTGAACGTGACCGGCGAGCTCAAGATCGCGGACTTTGGACTGGCGCGCGCCTTCAGCCTCCCCATCAAGAAGTACACGCACGAGGTGGTCACGCTCTGGTACCGCGCGCCTGAGATCTTGTTCGGCCAGGAGGTGTACTGCCCTCCTGTGGACATTTGGTCCGTCGGCGTCATATTCGCCGAAATGGTCTCGAAGAAGCCGATTTTCACCGGCGATTCCGAGATCGACCAGCTCTACCGTATCTTCCAGTAAGTATGTCTTCGTGACAAACTATGATCCTGTGTCTAACTTTACGGGTTAAACTTCTACCAGGACTCTTGGTACGCCGAACGAAGCGTCGTGGCCTGGCGTCACCAAGCTGCGGGACTACGCGCCCACTTTCCCCAAGTGGAAGAGGAAGGACCTGCGAGAGCTCTTCCCGCAGCTAGAGGAGAGTGGACTGAATTTGCTAGAGGTACATACTTATAGAAGATCAGTCATGTATTTAGAGTTCTGACAATGTGTGTTGGTGCTCCGCCTCCAGTCCATGCTGCGCTACGATCCCGGAGAAAGAATCAGTGCAAAAGAAGCGTTGCGCCACCCGTACTTCGACGACGTGGATTCAGCATATTTGTAGTGTGTGGGCCATGAAAACCACGCAGGCAACGAAGGTAGAAACTTCATCGCATCGATTTTTTGGTGTGTTCATCATGAATAAGTCCACTTACTTTATCGAGTTTCGAATGATTAAATTTCGTCTGCGTGTCTGAGATGTAGTACTGGTCCTAACTTCTTCAGTAGGTCATGGTTCCTGTGGGGTCCAGGTGTCCGAGCTGAAATCGCTCATGGTCTGAGAAACGCACAATTAAATGCAGTAAGTTGAAGCCCGGTGCTCGAATCTATCAAAGCTACAGCACAGAGTAAAACACACCTGCGAGGGCAAATCTTCAAATGGAAACCCCGAGATGTGTGCAATTGCTACCAGGCTATTCCGATCTACGAGTAAAAGAGTTGTTAGCACTGGCAGTGTATGCCCCAATACATGTGAGTGATCCGTACCCGTGCTTTCCGTAAATCGTTGGACGTCGGTCAGATAATTCAGCATTGGGTCTCGAATTTGAACCTCCGAGTCCATCATATCAGCGCTATTCCCTGGATTATGCCGGTCATTGCAACTATACAAAAGGGTTTCTGCAGCTAGATCACTCAGAGACGGAATGGAATTCACCGAATCAACTTCCGCTCTCCTCTGCGTCGAAATTGCTGTGTTTGTAGGTACCCTATGCTGGTGGTGTTTGCCTGGTAGAATGAGGACAATAAGAGAGTTACCGCTTCGAACTCTACTGCACGATGTGCTAAATGCTACGAAACCTACCATTCTTTGAGTAGTTGCTGCCAGCAAACCTCGGTTGATTGAGCATCAGTTCAACATCGCCGATGCTATTCAGAATTTCGCGAAGAAACTCGTCCTTCTCCATCGGTTCAACCAGCCCAGACGGCTGCATTCGAGTTATCGTGTGACCTCCCTCGTCACCACTCACGTTCTCTGTAGTGTCCTGTACTGAGTTTGTACTGCTGATCGGGTTGGTAAAAGAAGAGTTTGCTTTTTGATCATCTTCAGCTGGAATAGGCGGGTTCAATTCGAGCTGCGTCGACGAAGTCTTAGCACTTGATTCAGCATCGCTGAAGCTATCGATTGTTTGTCTTGCATACGTTGATAAAGCTTCGCCACTTGGAGACGGTGGATTAGAACCGCCCTTACCAATGTTGTCACTATTCAAGGTGCGTACTTCCGTTGCAATTTCTGCCAGGTTCAAATGAACCTGTTCATCGTGTGTGTCATTCCTTGATTCTACACTTGGTGTAGGCGACAGCTCGAGTCCAAAAGGCTGGTCTGTTTGCGCGTCGAATACAAAAGGCTCAGTTGATATACGTCGAGGAGAGCCACCGTCCCACGACTCGGTTAGCTCGTCAAAGGTGTCGTGTGACTTCGTGGAGGACCTCGTAGGAGAGGTTCTAGGAGAAAAGTGAAGGCGCACTTGGTTCCATACGGAGGGAACTTGGTATTTCCTCGACGCTCGCTCTCTTCGCCTGTTATCCGACAGCATTTTGCGGAACCGATACATCTTCTCAGCCTGCTTCTTCTTCTGCTGCTCGCCTAAGAAGCCCAAAATCGCACCAACGTCCTCATTTCGCTTCTTCAGGACCGTCCCCTGTCCTTCCATGGCAAATATCAACATGACAAACTTGATAACAACCACAGTGTCGTTCGTATTTGCTGCCGGATTGCTCCCATCAACTTCTCCCCATCGAAGATTACAAGAACATCGTACGAGAGCCTCGATGAACTCCGGGAAATTGAGCTCTTCGCTTTCGGGGGAGGAGCAGCTCGACTGTTTTACAGCAATTTCGAGCTCACGGCGATGAAAAAGCTGCGGAAACACGCGGACCTGTTTCATAAGGTTGATAAATGCGGTGCTGCTCATGCGATAATCCTGAGGTTTGCCTGCCGTCGAAGAACCTTGAACGGCTTGACGCAGAAAGAATTGTCCAAGCACTCGCATGTATTTTGTGACGACAGGGAGCAGTTTTTCCAGTGCCACATCCATATCCTTCGGAATTTCCTCCCATATCCAGTATTCGTTTGACTTTCGCGGTCGAGTCCTTGCTCTCTTCTGCAGTAAAATATTCGGTCGTAAATGATACTGAGCCAGCCAGCTCAACGCGCACAATGGAAGAGGAGAGAGCGAGTTTCGCCGGAGCGCGAGATCAACGTATTTTCGATAAGTCGGGTGATTTTCAATAACTTGCTCAAGAAATAGCACAAGACGTGCTTGCTCTTGGTGCTTCTCAGCATCCGATACGTAACGTGGGAAGTCAATGAACTCTCCTTTAAAGTTGGTGTCGTAGATTTTGCACATCTCGTCGATGTAGAAGTCATTTTGAAACAACGCCAGATCACGAACCATTCGGAAGCATGTGTGTAGCCTCGTTTGTTTCTTCTTCACCCTGTCGCCATCACTGCTGTTAGCGTCTGCATTTGCCACGATAGAATCGACGTAAAATCCAACGATTTCTTGAATCGCTGAGCTGTCCAACTCAGTCTCGCTTTCCCTGCGAATATCTGCAGCTAAAGGTTTCGTGCCATGGCTACTGGATAAAGCTAAAATGTCAGCCAGTGGTCTATCGTCCGTTTTGGTGGAATGAACAACTTTGATCTGCGTCTTGTGTGCGGCAGACCGAGTCCTAACGACGCGACGTTTGTCTGGTCGATTTTCATGACTACAGGTACTTGCAATACTTGAAGCCAAGCTCTGCGATGGCTCATACATCGTTGGGACTCTTTCGGCTGCACCACACACTCCCCGCTTGATGTCACCGGACGTGGTATGCTGTGGAGGTTCAAGACTGCTTGTGGCTGAGCAGACCCATCCACTCCACTGTCCATCGGAATGATCCTCATGCACAGTTTGTTCGTGACGATGGTCGGAAGGAAGGTCTACTGATTCTTCTGGGGCATCAAGATCTGCGTAGCGAATTGTTCTCTTGGGAGTACCAAGCTCCAGTTCCTCGTCATCGAACAAAGGGAGCTCCTTTTCGGCAGCTTTCGACTGGCAATTGGTTTCGAGCTCAAAAGCTGCGAGACGATCCTCATTGTGTATCTCTAGACGAGTGCCATCGGGATGAATAGGTTGTGATTGTTCTCGATTGCTCCAAGTGACTCGCTGTTGTCGCACTGATTCATTGATCGTACTTGGCGCAAAGTTACGGTCCGCCATGATGCCGTTTTCGTTTTTCAATCCACAAACGTCTGTCTTCAACGTGTTCAGTTTTACATGTGCCGGTTGTCCACTGTGTTTTCGGTAGCGAGGCTTTGAAGCAGACACGGGGTACGTGGAAGCAGAACTTGTGTGCTGTGGAGCGTCAATACCCCGATTATTCCGTTCTGCGGATGATAAATCTCTAATTCCCCCCTGGTAAGGATTCGAATAACTTTTGTTTTCTGCTGGGTCCAGCATTCGACGCATGTTTTTCATAGATTCTGCTCGCGTATTTGCAGTATTTTTCGGGACCACCACCTTTGATTTTCTCTTCTGTAACTTTCTCTCTCGTGTTTCATTTTCAATGTTGCGGACTTGAGCCACGTAAGTTTGCTGTTGTGGATGGTAGTATGAGAGATTGCCAATGGTTCGCTGTGCCTCTGCTAGAACCCGTTCTTGCTTGGAATGAATGGTAGTTTTCCACCACGACCGGAGTACCATTTGACACAGTCCAGTGTGATAATGATCCTTCGCCAGATTGCTGCTCTTGTTTTGGGCGGTACACCACCTCCGAAACCAGCTATTCAGATGAAGTCGAGCGGCTTGCTGTGAGCTCCAATGTGCTCCTTCTAACTCGCAATTTAGCTGATGCTTGTAAAGTGACTGTCGGTCTTGAAGGTTCCTTCTCCGTTGAACCATGGCCTTCCACTCACCAAGCGCACATCTTTGAAGAGCGCGGTGTCGGGATTCTCGCAAGCAACGTATCCGCTCCCCGAGCTTATTGTTACTGCTTGACATTGAACCTGCAACGCGCCTCCAGACTCGAAGAGCGCGGCATGCAGCATGGAAAACTTTCCAGTGTGACCAGCACCGACGAGCCTGTCGGAGTAAATATTTTCTGTGCAATACCCTCGCACGCCTACTTTGGCTTGAAGCATATTTCCAACGACACCATGTACGGGAGATAATCGATGCGGTAGGATATACACCGTAGACCTGTTTGAAGTGCACTAACTTGCGAGAAAACGCTTTACGCTGCGCAACGTGACTGTGCCAGCTATTGAAACATACTCGCATTTGACGCAGCTGTCTACCGCGGTGTAGCTTGGTGAAACATTGTTGACTATGATATCTCTCATGCCACAGGAGGAACGCATTCGATTGCAGCTTCGTTTCACGTTGGCGCTGTATAGATTCACCACAAAGACGGACACGATGATAACAACTTGACCAGCAGCGCCAATCTCGCATCATTCGAGTACACAGCTTTCGTTCATAAACCCGCTGGGCCAATTCATAAATCACGGACACTTTTCTCCACTTCTCCACTCGAGATTTCCACCAGGCAAATAAAATCTCCACGATTTTTGTGCTTCTGCGTAAACGAAATGCATGACAGCGAGCCTCCAATTTGGCTTGTTGATGCCAACCAAACAACACTTGACGCTTTAAACGCAATCGAAAGAGCCGATCACAACGCTGACGCTGTTTACACAAAGAAACAAAAGTTGTCCACCGATCCCACGTTCGTCGAGACGGGTTGCAGATTGAATTCTGGTAGGCAGAACTCTGCACTAGAATTTGCACGCGGCTTGCCATTCGTCGCTTCGATTGAGCTAATGTCTGCCATGCACGAAAGTGACGCTTTTTAGCGGAGATACGTAGCTGCTGCCTGAGGTGGTGGCCCTGCAACGATTTCTGGGCATTGTGGTACACTGATCTCCACATAATAGCTACTCCCCGCTGAAGCAAGCGTTTTTGGTAGTATTCCTGCGCCTTTGCGAGTTGTTGTCGATGTGCTAGCCGCATTTTGCAGTAGATTTTCCAGCTCGCGAGGCTTCGTCGGCAGCAAAACTTGGAGTGAAGCGCCTCGGCGCGCTCTTCATGTTGATAGTATTCCTGTTGTGCGCGATGGAACCGCTTCCAAGCATTTAAATGACGGACCTCGAGAGTAAAACACGCGTGCTTAATCGCTCGCCTTTTGTGGTGAAGTGGCAGCCAGCCCTCCATCCAGACACATCGCATAAGACGCGTTTGCCACTTATTTTGAAGTTGACGAATTCCTTCATGTCTGTGTTTCCTCTCAATAGTCCAAGCGTGGAGATACGCAACAACTCTGGATAAACGTCGGTGAGTCACAGCTACTTGTACGCGTTTGCAGTGAGCGCTGAACTTGGCCTTAATTTTAAAGGCTTGAAAGTAAACCTTCCGAATGTCTTTTTCTCGAGTTGCCCTCACTCGATCGCCAAGAAGAATCGCTTGTGTTACCGTTCTCCATGCCAATAAGTGCTGACAAAGCACCCGATAAGTGATTTTCTCGCGTAATCGTGCGATACGACTGGAAATACAAGCAGCTTCACACCACAACAAGAAATACCTCCTTCGACTAACATCAAACTGAACTCGCCACGTCAGCCTTTTATCGCGACCACGTAAGTGAGCGAAAGCGCGCCATCGACAAAGCAGCACTCGCTTTCGCTCTAGATTCACCTGGTTCTGGTACTGCGCACACATTATACGTTGTCGTTCTTGAATCACCTGGAGTTTACGCATGCCTTGAAAGCATCTATGGAGCGCTTGGCGAGTTTTTCGTGCCCGGAAAGCGTGAATTCGAAGCTCCATCCAAACAGCACGAATGATCCGACGATGGATGGAGCAAATCCGCTTAGTTAAAACACCTCGCACGTGCATTCTTCGCTTTGAAAAACGAACCCATCGCCGCCATACTCGCTGTTGAGTCACTTTCCCCATGAAGGAACTCCGACCTGCGTGTAGCAATCCGCGCACCGCTCGACGCCGTTGCTTCCATTGATCCCACCGTGAAATTGCCCGAGCCACTTTCCAAGAATCGAGAAGACGCCTCCTCTCGTGCTCCTGCCGCCTGTGCTTGAGAAAACACGCCCACTTGGTGATAACAGTCTGCTTCAAGAGCATATCTGCCGCTCTTCGCCGTCGATTTTTCTCTCGACGGCCTCGAACGAAGCTTCTCCACTGCCGAAACCACATCCGAAGCGCTCGATTGTCTCGATTAGCTACTGGCACGCTAGAGGATATCGACGACCTTGAAGATCTCAAACTTCGACTCCGTCGAGGAATGTAGCCATGTTGATGAGATCTCGAGTTTGACAGTACCCCACCGCCATTACTGTCGGAATAATACTCACCACTTCTGGAATCTCTGCTGGAGTCTGAAGCCTCTGCAAAGAATGGCAAAGGTCTTGTGTGCATCGAGTGAATAGCTGCTGGAGGGGGCAGCGCAGCCAGGAAGGCCTCGTGTCGTCGGTTCGGTGCCCTGTCTTCATTCTGGGGCGGTTGATCCTGCTCCACATCGTCCGAACTCCGCTCCAATATCCCCAACCGGTACAAAGTCTCAAGCTGCGACCTCGCGAGCGCCTCCGTCGATTCCTCCGCCATCGTCGACAAAAAGCTGCAAAGTCTCACGTAGCGAACCGTTACAATGTAGCCATGTTACGACCACCTAAAGGTCACTTGACTTCACTAAGGTTTTGTGACAGTTGACAAAATGACGCACTCAAAGGACCAAGAAGACTCCGACATTTGGCGCGACTCGCTGGTACGCTACCTGGGGTACGCGAATGAGCTGGGCGAGTCGTTCCGGCCCATTGTGCCTCGCCTGGTAGTGCCGTCCTACCTTGTGGCCTTTGGTTACGTATTGGGGGACACGTTCGACAAGGCCAGCAAAGCCCACGCGAAAGCGTTGGCGGAGGGCGTCTCCACCCGCAAGCGCAACGCAGTCGTCGCCGACGCCACAATCGACACGTTGGCGTGGCAAACCATGGCCAGCGTCGTCATCCCCGGCTTCACCATCAACCGAGTGGTAACGTTAGGCCGCATTTATCGACTGTACCGGTAGAGCGAAGAGATATACTAAACTGATACTGTGACGTTGCAGGTGGCGATGAGTTCGTTCGCAGTGCAGCGAGCGGTGAAGACGTCGCCGATGGTTCGACGCTGGGCCCCGACGGCAATTGGATTGGGCGTGATCCCTTTGATCATCCACCCGATCGACAGCTTCGTGGACGTCGCCATGGACAAGACGGTGCGAAAGTGGGCCAAGGCGTTCGTCGACGACATCGACCCGTGAGTGAGCTCCATTCCAAGCGGTTGTTAAAGACGAAAAGGGTGTTTTAAAGTCAATGCAAAGTGTTGATGGGATTGCGTCTTACTTGTCGCCTTTGCCGGATAGAATCGATGGGATCGTGTGCGCGCTGCTGGCGTCTTCCAGGAGGAACGGGATGACCTCAGCCGTGCCGACTTTGTACTCGCGGTGGCCGACGACTCGCATCGCGGCGTACGTCATTCCACTGTGAGTCACCACGCCAATGTGCGAGGCCTTGTGGTCGTAGAAGACGCGGTTCAGGAAGACGCGCGCGCGGTAGTCGATGTGCGACTCGGTCTCGCGGTGGTCCGGCGTCCACCACGGGTCTGCGTCGCTCCAGACGTCGCTGAAGTCGATGCTGCGGTACTGCAACGCCTTGGACGAGATCGTGCCTCGTAAGTCGCACGTGCAGACGCCGATGGTCTCACGGGGCCACTCCATCGACCGTTTGGGGATCTCCTCGTGGTTCCGGTACGCGATCATGGACGTGTGCAGTGTGCGCTCCAACGGAGACACGACGACTTCTTCAATCTCCAGTCCCCTCTGAAGCTCCCCATCGAGTCTCTCGGACGCCTTCTCAGCCTGTTGCATGCCCACGTCTGTCAGCTTGGCGTCCGTGTACTCGGCCAGTTTGCGGTAGTATCGCTCCCATTCCTCCGTGCCGTACGTGGCCTCTGCCACGTTGTGGGTGCCCTCTCCGTGGCGTAGGAAGAGCAACAGCTTGACCTGCACGCCTTGAGTGGCTCGTCCATTGATGTAGGCGTCCACGTCTCCCCACGTGACATTGTCGACCAGTCCGAGGTGCTCGGGGTTGGAGGCGGGCACCTGCACCGACGGAGTTCCCTGTTGGAAGAAGCCAGGGACGTATCGGAGCGAGAACGACACGTCGGACTCGTCGCGCTCAAGCAGAGCGAGCGACGGAGCGACCAACAGCTCGAAGAGGAAAAGCAGCGGTGTGAACGAGCGCATGGGATCAGGTTGTGTGTCTTTTTGTCGTCTTCAACTCAGCTTGGGGGTATGGATATATTTTGTCTTTGTGCAGAGAAAACATGAGACACTGCGCGCTAATTCGAGCTTGAGCTGACTATGATGGCGGCTAAAAGAATGTGCTTGGAGACTGCAGAAGTGAGCGTGGAGAAGCAGGCGCACGCACTAGGCGTCGACCATGCGACTGAATTTGAAGCTTGACGCCAGTGATCGGAGTGGTGGAGCGCTTTCAGACAAATGAAGTTAGAGGCAGGGCGCAAAAGATCCCGCATAACCAACAAAAGCTTCGTCAGCATAACGCGAGCCATCACCCAAACACTTAATTTGATTCGAGTGTCGCGACGCATGCTGTCCACGGTAAATGTTTGAGTTTTCGTTGACTACCTTCTGCAGCAGGACATGTTTTCAAGGACAAGATTTGAACATCATTTGTTGAATGAGCAACAAAGAGATATAATAATCGCGATCATGGTTTGTTTTGCAGGCCACTACGAACCCTTGGTGCGAAATTATCGCCTTCATTTCAAAGCACTTGTGGTTGATTTGATGTCGGGCCTCGCGATCATGGAGAATCCTGCTTGGTGCTATTTACCAACATACTTCGAGTATCAATTAATGCCGGCTCTGTGTTGTTTGAAGTCAAAAGAGATGGAGCAGGCAACGCCAACTAGACAAACGCTATGACCGGGATCTCTGGAATTTAGTGACCTTGTGCTTATGTTGTAGTTCTACAGAACAAGTGCTGTATTTGCGTGAAGCGTATCTCATCATCGTGAGATGGTACAAGTATTGATTGTCAGTATCCGTGAAGGATCAGGAGAAAGTATACGATGTCTACCGGCTTAGGTGGCAGCTGCGACGATATGGCCGACGGTAGTGACGAATTGCATGACGTTTGGAACGTTTCGTCCAAGCATTCGTCGGAGAGAACAGCTTGAGCTGATTGGAGCTACATGGGCGGCATGTTGAGTGGTCGGCTGAGCTTGACGTCGTTGGCCTGGTTGTGAGTCCTTCGTACAGGGACGCTTAGAAGTGCTAGCCGAGCTGCAAGTTGTGGTTGGCGCTGGCTCGTGCTCCACAAGCTGTTGCGTTGCCGCAACTGCTGTCCTAATAGCGTTGAGCCATTTCTCGCGCTCTTGTGAGCTCGACGCGCGCATGACAAGACGCTTGCAGGTCGATCCGTGCTCTAGACGAATGACGTTGCGCTCGACATCTCTGCTAGAACTTTTGATGATTTTGACGGTGGGGTCGAGCGGGATTGTCAAAGTGCCGCCTGCGACGCGTGAACGCTTGATAACGAGGGTAAAAGCTGCCTCGGTAGTTCCCTTCACTACATGGAGTTTTGGTAGCACAGTGGGAACCAGGTAGATGGTGCTGAGAAACCTGTAAGCACAAACATTCCAACACACTGTCAAAACGTGGTATGAAGACAAAGTGGCGTATGGAAGCTTACCAAATGAGACTGCACCATTGAACGTGGAATTTACCGCACGTCATTGCGGTAATGATAGAAGTAGTAGCTTGCGTTGAAGCTAGTAGGCGGTTGATACTCGGTCGGAGTTTTCTTGCCAAAGCAAATTGGGGAATGGTGAACTAAAACTCGCATTTGCTTTCGCGGAGTGGGCCCGCAGAAATCAAGTACAGCAATTGTTGGCAGGCGGGAGACGGATATGAGGGCAGATAGAATTCACCAGGTTCGGAGTGTTGTGCTACGGCAAGAGGGTCTCCAAATCCAGTGATTCAGGTCAAGTCGGTTCTTGGAGTTAGCGATTACTGGCTCAGGCGAGGTCGCTGTGCAGCCATTAGTTGTTAGTCGCGTCAAGAGTATCGAGCGGTGGTTCAGTAAACGAATTTGAGAGGCTGATAGTCTACGTGTCCATTGTGGTTGCACCGGATCTGATCTGATAGGATCTGGATCGCTGGAGTTGACGTATCCAAGCCTGGCACCGGGCACAACAATTACTCACATGTCTCCTTTGTATATCATGACGATACATGGATCGATATGAGCCGCATCGCTGCTGAATCACGTGGTATTGGTGGATGAAATTTATGCTTGCTGGATTATCGATACGGTGGCTGTAGAACGAATGTTAAGGCGTGCGAGGTAAGGCGTACACTCGCAGATCGCTTAGCCGTAAAGGTGCGAGTGCCATGGCTTGGTCAGGATAGAAGCTGAAGCCATTTGGCACGTTTTCTGTGGTGACCGGCTGAAGTTACTCACGGGCTCACTTGACGCGTTCATGACTCAAAAAGGCTACGTTACAGATCATGTCTTCTTGCTACACCACTGAAATGCGGGTGTTCGGTGATCTAGACGCGATGGAGACCTTTCCTTTACTTGGCTGAGTGGTGCATGTATCGTCAATAATGGCTTATGTTTGCCAAGTGATCTCACTGAAATCTCTCACTTGGCATGCTAGGAAGATTAGTGAAGGTTGTTACAACAATGCTGCAAGATAGTGCTTCTACAATGGAGTGATAAAATACGCAAGGAACTCGGTGTGTTCAAGTAAATTAATGACTGCAGAGCTACAACTAGATAAACGGCTATTGTTCGGGCGTGGTGATGACACGGTTGGGACTGGACAAGTATGGTCTGGTGTTCAGGAAGTTGATGGACGGACTGGTTAGATACGAACCATGGTGATCTCAGCTGGTATGCTGGGGAGGATGGTACGAGCGGAACTCGTTGTTGTGGCGGTGATGGCCTCCTAGTAGGAGGTCAACCCGGTCGAGCACCGCTCGGGGTCGATGTGAGGCGGCTCAAGGCTGGCGATGACCGCACTAAACTGTCGCATCTCCGTCGCCACTTGAGCCCATTGAGCTGCGAGGTTGTCATAACCATCCACGAGCCGCTTGATGGCGTCGAGAGACTGCGACAGACGCGGAGGCATGACGTCGTCAGCCTCTAGAGCTCGGGAGTAACGCGCTTGAGCGATCACAGAGCTTCTGCGTACGACCTCGAAGCTTTGACGGGATGTAGCTGGCGTTTGAAGCTTAGGTGCTTGAAATGGCGACAACGAAGACGTGATCGCTGTGATCCATTCTTTATGCTCGACATCGTTGGCCGCGCGCATGACAAGGAGTTTGCCACGTCGACCGTACTGAAGACGGATGATGTTGTGCTCGATGTCTTTCGTGGAGCATTGGATCAGTCGAACCGTGCTGTCGAGGGCGATGGTTAAGAGGCCACCAGCGAAGCGTGAACGCCGGACGATCAAGGAGGAGCTCGAAGGCTCAGAATGTTTGGCAGCGGCACACGTCTTCGAGGTGACGCGAACGATGTAAATGCTGGTGAGCAGCCTGGATTCAAAGATTCAAGTAGGTGAGTGAAAGTGCGTGGACAACCAGATCACTTAGAACGAGTAGTCTACGTCACACGTACCAGACAAGGCCACAAAAGTGGATCTCCAGATTACCGGAAGTCATAGCGGTAGCTGCAGAAAGAAGCGGGGGTGGGTTGGATGAGGTCGATGTGTCTTTGACAAAGCAAATCGGGAAATGGTGAGACCGACCTCGTGTCGGGCGGTGGGCGACAGGTCCGGGCCCTCTGCTAAGCCGACAAGGCTCGACACGAAGGAATCAAGTGCCGAGGCAGCGAGTAAAGCGTCAAACGGTGTGTTTGCTAACGCTCGATACGGTTGTAGAAACTTGGACGGCAGCTTTGTTCACGCGTTGGCGCGTACACTCGCAGGTAATTATTGGGCTAGGATGAAGCTGCGCGAGCCAGCGGCTTGACACATGATCACCGCAGTTGCCAAGTGACATGTTGACAAACAAGTGAGGACAAGTTGTTGGAATGGCTTTCGTGGCATTTTTTTGGACACGAAATAGCAGTTGCCATTGCAGAGGAAATCTGAAGTGCATGCATCGTGAAATCTGAAGTGTCTTCCATGTAGTTTATTGCGGACACAGTGGTAATTGAATCGACTGCTACCTTTGAGTTCATCGCTGTGGGTAAGTGACTGCAAAGGTTGACTGCGTTTTGGTCATGATCTGAGGTTACCTGAAATGAGCTAAGCCATGTGGGGCTTGAGTCCGCTAGATCGCTGACCACGAAAGTTACTCACGAGGGCCATTGGTGGTTGTGACGATGACTTCACTTAACAGAGACCAACGTCTGGGATCAGCCAACACCACAACTTTGTGAGACGGTGCTGTCTGCAATTTGAGTCGAACATGGCTACATTTTCTAAAGTCTCTGATACTGAAAAAAAATCGTGCATGGTCCAGTAGGAGAATTTGAGAGGCTGACAGCCCACACGTTCATTGTGGCTGCACCTGACAGGATCTGGATTGCTGAAGTTGGCGTATCCAAGCCTGGCACCGGACACAATAAATTACCCACATGGATCAATATGAACCGCATCGCTGCTGAATCGCGTGGTACTGCCTGACTGTATTACTGTGAACAGGAACAGTGTGCAGACATACTACACTTGTACATGTAGTTAAGAACTTCGGCTGTATCCAACCTAATTGACGAGGGGGTCTTCAAGTACCGAAATGTTGCGGTGTTTGAGCGTCTCAAGCTCTTGCTGGTGCTCCAAGCCCAGAAAGTTCGTCATGAGCTTGTTTAGGTACGTGTTCTCGTGGACGCCCTTGCACATGCGCTCAAAGAGCAGTGGGCCCTTGCAGTACAAGTTCACGTCGGTGCCCACGTGACCGGTCGTGGTCCAGTCGATGGCAGCGCGGAGGCTAATGACGTGGCCGAGTTCAATCATGACATTCTCCAAGTCCCGCGTTTCGTCAACTGCCGTCGCAATTTCAGTGACGAGCTGGGTCACCTCTTCATCAGCGACCGTCGTGACGTTGGTGTAGTTGGCAAGGAGAGACTTGGACGAAGTAAGCAGAGCTGCTTTGCACGTCTCATTGGCACTGGCAGCACAGTCCCCACCCTCAAGAATCCCTTCGAGTTGCTCCTGCATGGCCTCCGTCGACATGTTTTGAAGCTGCAGCTCGGTCGGGTACCACGCGTAAGGGTACGCAGGGCCCCGTCCGAGCGTCAGACCTCCCGTGCCATGGTCGGCAGCCGACAGCATCGCGGTGTTGGGAGACTGCTCGACATGGTTGAGCACAACAGCAACGGACTCATCGAAGGCGATGGCCTCCTTCGCCATCGTACCAGGGTCGTTCGAGTGGCCAGCATGATCCACACGAGAGCCCTCGATCATGACGAAATAGCCGTGCTTCTTGGCCTGCTCGTTGTTGCGCAGAAGACTCAGCACGGTGTCCACCATCTCCGGAAGGCTGGGCTCGCGAGCTGTCGTGTTGCTAGCAGCAAGTTCACGGAGACGGTCAACCTCGTACGACATGTGGTCCTCGTGGAAAAGGCCGAACAAGCGCAGCGCACCCGACTCCTTGTTTGCCGCCTGGTAGTCGAGCAGGTCTTGGTAGTTGCTTGCAAGCGTGTATCCGTTCGACTTGAGGTCCTCCAGCATCGAGTCGTTGAAGTGCTTCTTGCCACCTCCAAGCAAAAAGTCCAAGTTCTTGTTCGCAACGTACTGAACAGCAATATCGTCCTCTGAGTCACGGTCAATGACGTGAGAAGCGAACGAAGCGGGTGTTGCGTGGGTCACGCGACAGGTGACAATCATACCGGTGACCATGCCTCGCGCCTTGGCAGCCTCGAGTACAGTGCCCAACGGCTGCTCGTACGTGTCTACAGCGATTGCGGAATCATAAGTCTTGTAACCCGTCGAGTAAGCGGTTGCAGACGCGGCCGAGTCCGTAATGTAGCTCGTGGAGGAGTGGGTCTGGACGGTGCCCATGAGGTGCTGGTCAATGTGTAGCCGAGTCTTCAGAGTCGGGTCGAGAACAGTGCGCGCAAGCGTGAAAATGTTGGGCCCCGTGCCGTCGGGGATCATCATGATGACGCTGCGTGGGTCTTCTTCATTCTCGTCGAAGTTGTAGTCCACGTCGACAGTCTTGTACTCGTAGTGGGTTGCAGCGTTTGCGAGTGTCGCGAGCGTTGCGCACAAAGCCACAGCGCGAGAGATGTTGGCCATCGTGTCGGGAATTTGCGCGAGTGTGAAGTCTGAGGCAAAATGGAGAATAAAACCAACCGCTAATACCCGCACTGTGGGCGGTTGATACGGAGCCCTTCATCCATCGGGCATTGCTGATGGAACGTTGCTGATGGTTGACTTGTGCAGCGGAGCGATTCCTTAATTTAACAGCTGTGGAGTGGGGGATTCCCGTCGAGAGGTGCAGTGAATCTTGCTTGAAGCTCGAGAGATTAATTAATCTGGCCTTTTTAATCAAGATCGCCTTTCCTGAGCAAAAGAGGGGCTCAGATGATCCCGTGCCACCGAATCGCTGGTGCAACGACGAGATCTCCCTTCTCTGTGGCGCCTCACGTGCGAGCGCAACCTGTCCGAAGATTCTTGACGTGAGGGCAATTACATGTTCAACAGCCCCGGGACATGCATGCAGTGCATGCCATGCACTGTACACCGTCCAAATGCGTCGTGGTGTGCTGTTCAGAATCTAAATTTTAGCTAGCTTACTCAACAGATCGGCAGCACGGGGGTGAGCATCGTGATTGAACTGCTATAAGAGTCCCACTGAGAATGTCGCCCCGCCGGACTCCTAGCGCTCCAGCCTGGAGCGCTACGGGGTGGAATTTTCGCTCTCGGCAGTGGCTCCTTTGAGTCACCGCCAGACGACTAAAAAGCTTCCCAGAATCCAAGCATGCTCTCGAGTCGGAAGGAGTCTTCTTCGCCTAAAGTCATACATGTACTACTGTGTACTCTTATGTCTCGAGGCTGGCGTGACGTTGTGGAACCACAGCACCCCCAAATTTTGAATTGAAGTTGATGGTGTAACTACATGTAGTGGCAATTGGCAACGGTAACTCCATCAATTTCGCAACGCTATCACTGTAAGTATGTTTATTCTCTGATGGCTTGCACCTATGGATCAGAATGTCAGCGGGTCTTCAAGCACGGAGATGTTGCGGTGTTTCATCGTCTCGAGCTCCTGCTGATGCTCCAAGCCTAGGAAGGACGTCATCATCTTGTTCAAGTACACGTTCTCATGCACGCCCTTGCACATGCGCTCGAAGATCAAAGGACCCTTGCAGTACAGATTCACATCCGTGCCCACGTGACCGACGGTGGTCCAGTCGATCCAAGCTGGCGCACTAATCACGTGGCCCAGCTCGACCAGGACGAAGTACAGATCACGCGTCTCGTCGACGGCCGCGGCAATTTCAGTCGTGAGCTTTGCCACTTCATCGTCCGTAACAGACGTCACGTTGGTGTAGTTCGCCAGCATCGACTTGGCTGACTCGAGTAGAACAGTCTTGCACGTTTCGTTGGCTCCCACTGCGCACTCGTCGCTGGCCAAAATGGCATCCAAGCGTTCCTGCATGACCTCAGTCGACATGTTCTGCAGCTGCAACTGGGTCGGGTACCAGGCGTACGGGTACTCCATGCCGCTGCGTCCAAGCGTAAGCCCTCCAGTTCCGTGGTCGGCGGCGGACAGCATCGCGGTGTTGGGAGCCTGCTCGATATGGTTCAGTACAACTGCGACCGTCTCGTCAAAAGCAATCGCCTCCTTCGCCATCGTACCAGGGTCGTTCGAATGACCAGCATGATCCACACGAGAGCCCTCGATCATGACGAAATAGCCGTGCTTTTTGGCCTGTTCATTCTTGCGCAGAAGACCCAACACGATCTCAACCATTTCAGGTAAGCTGGGCTCGCGATCGGTCGTGTTATTAGTGGCCAGCTCACGAAGGCGGTCAACTTCGTACGTCATATGACTGTCCTTGAAGAGACCGAAAAGACGAAGTGACCCCGATTCCTCATTTGCCGACTGGTAGTCGAGCAGGTCCTGGTAGTTGCTCGCGACAGAGTACCCGTTAGCGCGCAAGTCTTCTAGCATCGAGTCGTTGAAGTGCTTCTTGCCACCTCCAAGCAAAAAGTCCAAGTTCTTGTTCGCAACGTACTGAGCAGCAATATCGTCCTCCGAGTCACGGTCAATGACGTGAGAAGCGAACGAAGCGGGTGTTGCGTGGGTCACGCGACAGGTGACAATCATACCAGTGACCATGCCGCGCGCCTTGGCAGCCTCGAGTACAGTGCCCAGCGGCTGCTTGTACGTATCCACAGCAATGGCCGAGTCGTATGTCTTGTAACCGGTTGAGTAAGCCGTCGCAGCCGCAGCCGAGTCCGTAATGTAACTTGTGGAGGAGTGGGTCTGGATGGTGCCCATGAGGTGCGGGTCGATGTGTAGCCGAGTCTTCAGAGTCGGGTCGAGAACGGTACGAGCAAGCGTGAATACGTTGGGCCCCGTGCCGTCAGGGATCATCATGATGACGCTGCGCGGGTCTTCTTCATTCTCGTCGAAGTTGTAGTCCACGTCGACGGTCTTGTACTCGTAGCGGGTAGCAGCACTGGCGAATGTTGCAGCCGCGACGCACAAAGCCACAGCGCGAAATATCATCGTGACGGGTGATTCAAATGCGAGTGCTCAACCCAGAGTAAAACGAAGAATGATGAAGCAGGAGCAGCTTGTGGATGTTAAGTGGCTGAGGTGGGGGATAGCCAACCATCGGTGCGTTCACAAGATACTGAGCAATTGATACGGAGACCTGCACCTATCATTTACCGGTACGCGTGCGGCTATCGCGTCGCAGAAGTATCTTCCTGCTCACATCCACACAAGGTGAGCCACTCGTTGTTTAATCCCCATCAGTGATTAATTTTGTTAAGCGATTGTGGCGGCAAAGTAGGGACGCTACGGGTTGACGCCGGACTGCATCCTATCACTTTGTATACGATGTACCGTACTTCAATGACATGTGCAAGGTGCGCAAGATCAAAATGCATGATGCCAACATACATGTAATGGCGATGACTTCGATTATTTGGCCGGAAGGTTAATCCAACTCGGACGTCTTATTATCGGCCAAGCCGAGCTTAGACTCCCTACGAGATGGTTGCTTCCTCAATGAGAAGCGGTAGAAACTCGGCTGTCCCAAGGCTGTACTCACGGTGACCAATGACGCGGAGAAGTGCAGCACCAAATACACTGTGCGAGACAACACCCACACGTTGCGCTGACATGTTGGAAAAGAGCATTTCCAAAAACTTGTTCGCGCGAGTCTCGAGTTCAGATTCAGTCTCGCGGTGGTCCGGAGTCCACCACGGATCTCCATCCGATTCGAAACCACTGAAGTCCAGCTCCGGGTATTGCTGCTTCTTCTCCGAAATGCTGCGGCGCTCGTCGCAAGTGTCAACGCCCAAAATTTCTCGAGGCAGCTCTAGAGGTTTGCTGCTAATGTTGGTCTGGCCCTGGTAGGCGACGGTGAAAGTTTTCAGTGCACGCTCGAGCGGCGAGATCAGCACGAGTTCAAGGTGTAAGCCACGGTTGACCTCCGTGTTGAGCCTTTGAGACGCTTCGTTCGCTTGCTGGATGCCTCTGGAGGTCAATGGTGCATCCAGAAACTCTGGCAGCTTGCAGTAGTAGGCGTTCCACGCGTAACTGCCGTACTTTTCAATAGCCACATTGTGTATACCCTCACCGTGGCGCAAAAAGACAACGAGCTTCGAGCGAACACCACTCCGACGCTTTGCTTCCATCGCAGCCTGCACGTCTCCCCACGTCTTCCCATCCACGAGACCCATGCGAGGCGCGTTCGAAGATGGAAGAGGTCGAGTTGGGTCCCCTTGGACGAAGAATCCAGGGCTGTACTGCAAACGCGATAGTGCCGCCGATTTTCCCACTACCAGAAGCGCGAAGACGGCGAACACCGACACCAGCACTCGACCACAGGAGGATAACAACTTCATCGCTTCTCTTTGTCAAGGTTCCGGAACGGTGAAAAGGATCGCCAGAAGAAGGAGAAGTGGCCGTCTTCGAGGCCTTCGAAATCTGCAGTTTGAGGGAAAATAGGTTGTCGATATGGATAGATGTTTTACGGTAGCATCACTGGTTGATGGATGGTCTAGTAAGTGATCGAAGGAAGTATCTGATCCCATGGACAAGTTGTATTATATCTAAGTCATTTACACACGCAAGCGTCGAGTCAATGACGACCGACAAATGAGAAGAAAAAAAAGCAAAATCAAAAAGTGACCTAAGCTAAGCTAAGCTATCCAAAATCCCCCCAATAATCTACCTATGCGTCTTGCTGCAGCTCCTCCTCGGTCGCGTCCGTGATCAGCAACGGGATGAATTCAGCGTTCCTCGGTCGGTAGTAGCGATGGCCGACCGCCGCGAAGCAGCCGCGACTGAAGCCGCTGTGCGACACGACGAGCACGCAGCTCTCGGAAGCCTCGTAGAACACTTCGTCCAGGAACTCGGCGGCTCGCGCGGCGATCTCGTCGCTCGTCTCGCGGTGATCCGGTTGCCACCACGTGTCGTTCTCGCTGGCCACGTGGTCGAAGTCCAACTGCGGGTACGCGGTTTGCTTGGGGGTCATGAGTTTGCGACGGTCGCAGTTGACGACGCCCAGCGTCTCGCGCGCGAGCTCCACGACCGACACGGGGATGTCCCGCAGGTGGGTGAACACCCGGTCGTACGTCTGCAGCGTGCGGTCCAGCGGGGACACGAAGACGCGCTGCAGGTTGAGCCCGCACTTGGCGATCTGCTTCTCGAGCATGAGGGCGGCAGCGTCGGCCTGTTCCTTGCCGTGTGCTGTGAGCGGGGCGTCGATGAACTCGGGACGCATCTCGTACTGCTCCTCCCAGAGCTTCTCGCCCACGCGCGCCTTGGTGGCGTTGTGAGTGGCCTCTCCGTGACGCAGCAGGATCACCAGCTTGATGCGGCGGCCCGGGTGCTTGTGCTCGAACTTGTGCATGTAGGCGTAGACGTCGGGCCAGGCCTTGCCGTCCACGAGACCCATGCGCATGGGCGGGTCCCCCATCTCGTCCACGGGTTCGTCCGACATGTCCATGAGGAAGAACCCGGGCACGCAACGTAGCTGCTGCTCATGATGATGCTGGTGCGGCATTACCGGGACTCTTTTGGTGCTTGGAGGGTACGTCACGTGGGGACGAGAGGGCGTAACGGACAATGGGGAGAGTTCTTTTTTTTTCGGTATCGGAGACTTCGGACATAAGCGAGAGGGTACCGCGTACCAAAACTGAAGGAAATGTAGCCATGTGCAACTCAAATTGATATTGCAGGCAAGCACCGTCTCACTGAGCTGTGGAGTCAATTGATCCCAGCTTCAACACTTTGGTCTCTGTTAAGCGAAGTGGCCGCCAAAACCACCAATGATCCCCGTGAGTAACTTTCGTGGTCAGCGAGCTAGCGGACTCAAGCCCCACATGGCTTAGCTCATTTCAGGTTACCTCAGATCATGACCAGCACGTAGTCAACCTTTGCAGCCACTTGTCCCCAGCGGTGGACTCAAAGGTAGCAGTCGATTCAATTCGTACCGTGTCTGCAAGAAACTACATGGAAGACCCGATGCATGCACTTCAGATTTCACGATGCATGCACTTAAGATTTCCTCTGCAATGGCAACAGCTATTTCGTGTCCAAAAAAATGCCACGAAAGCCATTCCAACAACTTGTCCTCACTTGTTTGTCAACGTGTCACTTGGCAACTGCGGTGATCGTGTATCAAGCCGCTGGCTCGCGCAGCTTCATCCTAGCCCAATAATTACCTGCGAGTGTACGCGCCAACGCGTGAACCAAGCTGTCGTCCAAGTTTCTACAACCGTATCGAGCGTTAGCAAACACACCGTTTGACGCTTTACTCGCTGCCTCGGCACTTGATTCCTTCGTGTCGAGCCTTGGCGGCTTAGTAGAGGGCCCGGACCTGTCGCCCACCGCCCGACACGAGGTCAGTCTCACCATTTCCCGATTTGCTTCGTCAAAGACACATCGACCCCAATCCCACCCCGCTCCTTACTGCAGCTACCGCTATGACTTCCGGTAATCTGCAGATCCACTTTTGTGGCCTCGTCTGGTACGTGTGACGTAGACTAATCGTTCTAAGTGATCTGGTTGTCCACGCACTTTCACTCACCTACTTGAATCTTTGAATCCAGGCTGCTCACCAGCGTTTACATCGTTCGCGTCACCTCGAAGACGTGTGCCGCTGCCAAATACTCCGAAGCCTCGAGCTCCTCTTTGATCCTCCGGCGTTCACGCTTCGCTGGTGGCCTCTTAACCATCGCCCTCGACAGCACGGTTCGACTGATCCAATGCTCCACGAAAGACATCGAGCACAACATCATCCGTCTTCAGTACGGTCGACGTGGCAAACTCCTTGTCATGCGCGCGGCCAACGATGTCGAGCATAAAGAATGGATCACAGCGATCACGTCTTCGTTGTCGCCATTTCAAGCACCTAAGCTTCAGACGCCAGCTACATCCCGTCAAACCTTCGAGGTCGTGCGCAGAAGCTCTGTGATCGCTCAAGCGCGTTACTCCCGAGCGTTAGAAGCTGACGACGTCATGCCTCCGCGTCTGTCGCAGTCACTCGACGCCATCAAGCGGCTCGCGGATGGTTATGACAACCTCGCAGCTCAATGGGCTCAAGTGGCGACGGAGACGCGACAGTTCAGTGCGGACATCGCCAGCCTTGAACCGCCTCGCATCGACCCCGAGCGGTGCTCGACCCAGTTGACCTCCTACTAGGAGCCATCACCGCCACAACAACGAGTTCCCCTCGTACCATCCCCCCCAGCATGCCAGCTGAGATCACCATGGTTCGTATCTAACCATTCCGTCCATCAACTCCCTGTGCACTAGGCCACACCTGTCCAGTCTCAACCGTGTCATCACCGCTAGCCGTTTATCTAGTTGTAGCTCTGCTGCAGTCATTAATTTACTTGAACAACGAGTTCCTTGCGTATTTTATCACTTTGGTGTGAGAAGCACTATCTTGCAACATTGTTGTAATAACACCTTCACTAACCTTCCTAAGTATACCATGCGAGAGATTTCAGTGAGATCACTTGGCAAACATAAGCCATTATTGACGAGACATACACCACTCTGTCAAGTAAAGGAAAAATCCCCGTCGCCCCTAGATCACCGAACACCCGCATTTCACGCAAGAAGACATGATCTGTAACGTTGCCATTTGAGTCGTGAAAGTGTCAAGTGAGCCCGTGAGTAACTTTGGCCAGTCACCACAGAAAACGGGCCAAATGGCTTCAACTTCCATCCTGACCAAGCCATGGCACTCACACCTTTACGGCTAGAGCGATCTGCGAGTGTACGCCTTACCTAGCACGCCTCAACATTCGATCTCCAGCAAAACCACCACCGTATTGATAATCCAGCAAGCATAAATCTCATCCATCAATACCACGTGATTCAGCAGTGATGCGGCTCATATCGATCCAAAGTATCGTCATGATATACAAAGGAGACGTGTGAGTAATTGCTGTGTCCGGTCCAGGCTTGGATACGTCAACTCCAGCGATCCAGATCCTATCAGATCAGATCCGGTGCAACTACAATGGACATGTAGGCTGGCAGCCACTCAAATTCTTTTACTGAACCACCGCTCGATACTCTTGTCACGACTAACAACTAATGGCTGCACTGCGCTCTCGCCTGAGCCAGTAAATCGCTAGCTCCAAGAACCGACTTGACCTGAATCACTGGATTTGGAGACCCTCTTGCCGTAGCACAACACTCCGAGCCTGGTGAATTCTATCTGCCCTCATATCCGCCCAACAAGTGCTGTACTTGATTTCTGCGGGTCCACTCCGCGAAGGCAAAGGTGAGTTTTAGTTCACCATTCCCCAATTTGCTCTCGCAAGAACACTCAGAACGAGTATCAGCCCCCTACTAGCTTCAACGCAAGCTACTACTTCTTTCATCACCGCAATGGCGTGCGGTAAATTCCACGTTCAATGGTGCAGCCTCATTTGGTAGGCTTCCATCCACCTCTTTACTTTCATACCATCTACTGACAGTGTGCTGGAATGTTTGTGCTTACAGGTTCCTCAGCACCATATATTTGGTTCCCACTGCGCTACCAAAACTCCCTGTAGTGAAGGGAACCACCGAGGCAGTTTTTACCCTCGTGATTAAGCGTTCACGCGTCGCAGGCGGAACTTTGACAATCCCACTCGACTCCACCGTCAAAATCGTGAAAAATTCTAGCAGAGATGTCGAACGCAACGTCATTCGTCTAGAGCACGGATCGACCGGCAAGTGTCTTGTCATGCGCGCGTCGAGTCCACAAGAGCGCGAGAAATGGCTCAACGCCATTAGGACAGCAGTTTCGGCAACGCAACAGCTTGTGGAGCACGAGCCAGCGCCAACCACAACTTGCAGCTCGGCTAGCACTTCTAAGCGTCCCTGTACGAAGGACTCACAACCAAGTCGACCACGTCAAGCTCAGTCGCCCACTCAAGACGCAACGCGCTCACATGACACCCATGTAGCTCCAATCAGCTCAAGCTGTTCTCTTCGACGAATGTTTGGACAAAATATTCCGGATGCCATGCAGTTCTTCACTACCGTCGGCCAAATCGTCGCAGCTACTACCTAAGCCTGTAGACGTCGTATACTTTCTCCTGATCCTTCACGGATACCGACAATCAATACCATCTCACGATGATGAGATACGCTTGAAACAAATACAGCACTTGTTCTTTTCGACACTAAAATGACAACAGAAGGACGAGCCTGTGCTCGACGTAGTCTAACGACTGAGATCCCAGCCATAGCGTTTGTCTAGTTGCCGTCGTATTCTTCATCTCTTTTGACTTCAAACAACACAGAGCCTACATTATGTTGGTAGCATCAAACTGAATTTTCCATGATCCGAAATTCGGAGTCCAAACAACCCCCCACCACAAGTGCTTGCAAATGAAGGCGATAATTTTGCACCAAAAATCCGTCTAGGTTTGTGCCACGAACTTCGTGGTGGCCATCATGATCGCGATTCACTCCGTTGAAATGGCACAAGTCAACCCTCGAAGATGATCAAATCTTGTCCTTGGTAAAAATGTAGTCATCGAAAACTCAAACCTTGCAGCAATTTACCGTGGACAGCATGCGTCGCGACACTCGAATCAAGCGCCTTGGTGCTGGTTCGCGTTATGCTGAACGAAGCGTCTGCTGGTCATGCGGGATCTTTTGCGCCCCTGCGTCTAACTCCATTTGTCTGAAAGCGCTCTTGCCACTCCGATCATGGGCTTCAAATTCAGACGAATGATCCCTTCTGGTAAGCGACGCCTACCGGTAGTAAGTACTTGCGCCAGCTTCTCCACGCTCACTTCTGCAGTCTCCAAGCACATTCTTTTAGCCGCTATCATAGTCAGCTCAAGCTCGAATTAGCGCGCAGTGTCTCATGTTTTCTCTGCACAAAGACAAAAGACTCTAAAGCTGAGCTGAAGACGACAGACAGTCAACCTGATCCCATGCGCTCGTTCACGCCGCTGCTTCTCCTCTTCGAGCTTTTCGTCGCTCCGTCGCTCGCTCTGACTGATCGCGACGAGTCCGACGTTCCGTTCTCGCTCCGATACGTCCCTGGCTTCTTCCAACAGGGAACTCCGTCGGTGCAGGTGCCCGCCTCCAACCCCGAGCACCTCGGACTAGTCGACAATGTCACGTGGGGAGACGTGGACGCCTACATCAATGGACGAGCCACTCAAGGCGTGCAGGTCAAGCTGCTGCTCTTCCTACGCCACGGAGAGGGCACCCACAACGTGGCAGAGGCCAAGTACGGCACGGAGGAATGGGAGCGATACTACCGCAAACTGGCCGAGTACACGGACGCCAAGCTGACAGACGTGGGCATGCAACAGGCTGAGAAGGCGTCCGAGAGACTCGATGGGGAGCTGCAGAGGGGACTGGAGATTGAAGAAGTCGTCGTGTCTCCGTTGGAGCGCACACTGCACACGTCCATGATCGCGTACCGGAACCACGAGGAGATCCCCAAGCGGTCGATGGAGTGGCCCCGCGAGACCATCGGCGTCTGCACGTGCGACCTACGAGGCACGATCTCGTCCAAGGCGTTGCAGTACCGCAGCATCGACTTCAGCGACGTCTGGAGCGACGCAGACCCGTGGTGGACGCCGGACCACCGCGAGACCGAGTCGCACATCGACGACCGCGCGCGCGTCTTCCTGAACCGCGTCTTCTACGACCACAAGGCCTCGCACATTGGCGTGGTGACTCACAGCGGAATGACGTACGCCGCGATGCGAGTCGTCGGCCACCGCGAGTACACAGTCGCCACGGCTGAGGTCATCCCGTTCCTCCTGGAAGACGCCAGCAGCGCGCACACGATCCCATCGATTCTATCCGGCAAAGGCGACAAGAGTAAGGCGCAACCCCCCAACACTTTGCATTGACTTTTACCCCCCCCCCCCATTCGACTTTTACAACCGCCTGGAATGGAGCTCACTGGTCGATGTCGTCGACGAACACCTTTGCCCACTGTTGAAACAACATTCTACTGCAATATTATTAACGGAAGGTCTACCATGATGACTCAAATCTGTTATCGTCTGATGCTCTGCTTCCGACACACTGTGTCTAAACTTTAGACTCTAAAGAGGCGTAAGAACCCCATCAGCACGCTCCAAATATTCGCCTCCGTAGTAGATAAATTGTGCTTGCAGGGTATACCTTAGTGCTACTGCCGTGTTGCGGTCATTTTGACGCAGGCTTGCTCCGTTGACAGGAGGGACCCAGTCAAGAACACAAGAACCTTGTCAGGTATGCACTACTATTGGATGAACTGGTAGGTTAATACACTTTGTTTCGGTACAGTAGTAGTTGACAAATTATTGTGCAGTACCTAGAAATCCGTTATGACGGGTAAAGTGCATTCTAACCTAGCACAGTAGAGAGATAGCCTCTTCGGCTACCAATCTACTTTCTGGCGACATGTTTGCATGGGCAAACACACATGCTACGTCCTCCAAGTTGCCCAACAACTGAACCATCGGTGTCAGCATGTCAACCGAGTACTGCAAGCTCACCACGCGGCCTTTCTCCTGACTCCACACAAAGTTCACAACTCCGTTCATCACCAAGCGCTTGCCGAGCAGCCTTTCACCCAAAGGTGTCCACTGCCCGTTCTCAAAAAGGTGCGGGAATCCGTGCCGCAGAACCCTCTCACTTAGTGTCGTGGCGCTCCTCAACGTAGCAATGAGATCGTCGTCCGCGCCGACATCAAGACGCAAGAGCTCGATCTCCATGTCCTCGTGGAACATGGCCAGCTGTCGCCAGTTCTCTAGCAAACATTCCACCCCGAAGCCGATGTCTCCTGCCACGTCTTCCGCCATCGTCGCGATGAAAAAGTCTCGCTGGACAAAGGACTCGCGAGGCTGCAACGCCGACGAAACCCCCGAGGTGGACGACTGCGGCATCGGCATTGGGCCCTTGTACCCGTTCCGGAAGAGACGGAAGTACTCGGCCGCCACGCTCCAGACTGTCGTGTCGGTGCACACGCCCGCCGAGATGACCTCCTTCCGCAGCTTGAGCTGCTGAATCTCGTCTCGGAGCTGGTTGATCCCGATCTCGAGGTCGAGCAACTTCTTTTGCTGCTTCATCTTGTGCTTGGCCTGGTGCAAGCGGTTGCGTTGGCGGCGCAGCTCGATCTCGGCGGCGACTCGCTTCACCTCGGCTTCGTTCATGGAGAGGTGTCTACCGGTAGTGTCGTCTTCCTGGTGCACGGAGCTGCCGCCACTAACGGCGTTCGTGAAGAAGTCGAGGGACTGGGGTCTGGTGCGCTGGACCACACGGCGGACGATGCCATCGCTGAGTCGCTGGCGGTTCGGGGGGAACAGGGTGCGGTCCATGGCTGCGGGTGAGTGAGTGAGTGTGTTTGTGTGTGAGTGTGAGAGAGCTACGTGTCTTGAGTGTGACGCTCTTCAGTTTCTGGAGCTTGATCACGACTGTCCTGGCACACTCGCAATCGCAAATCTGTCACGCTCGTCACTTTCTCTCCCCTTACCGGCTGGAACGAGCCAGTGAGCCTTATTACATGGTATGAACTCTCAGGTTACATATGAATGTAAGAAAATCTCAAAATTGATATCCTTCTATATAATAAAGAAATATCTCTGGGGTCAATTTTGATCTCATACTGATTAAAGTATAAAGTAACACACATACAAATCCTTTGATATAGTATTGAACGTGGAATTTGTATACGGCTATGGTATTTGTTTTGACACACATCAGTGTAGCTCGGAAACATTCAGTTCCAGCTGGTAGCCAATCTGTCACGATAAATGCCCAATCCACTGCGAGTCAGCCTGACTCTATCGAGGTAAGAAAGACCCACGTCTGATGACTACGATGACGCGCAGAGCTTGGTTTTTTGCGCGCTCGAAATCGGAAGTAATATAGCGACTCCGCTAAAAAGTTGTGGCTCCGCAGCGAAGCCACAACTTTCTTTATGATACCAGAAGGTTTAGCCTCTCGCAGCATACATGGTACTTGTTTATAGAAATGCAAAGGCATCGAAAGAAGCTGTCGAGCTGTGTGAGGTCGTCGCTCGGACGAGATTAAAGGGAAAACTCAAAAGCATGTTGATAGCCGAATGATCTTGAACAATTTAAAAATCGACCTAGTTGGGTGGTGTATTAATAAGTCATGTCAATGTGTGTTGTTGCAGGATGATCTTGATGCCGGCTACAGTTCTCATAAGCTGCGGATTTCGCAGCACAGTGTAGCATAGCTGATATATTAATACATGCAGGTACACGCACAAGTGGAGCAAGCTACGTCAGAAGTGATTCTGCTTAGTAGGCGCACTGTGACGTTCAAGACCAGGCAAAGTATGTGTATCAAATTGACGACAGTCCAGTCAGTACCCGTGCAATCACGTGGTGCGAAAGCCAATTGCATAAATGTTGTGCATCTATTATACATGTAGCAGGTTGCCATGCTATCCGATCTCAAAGAAGCAAACGCTTTCTTCGTCAAGGCAGGCACTATTACCATGCGCGAGCGCCCGGGTGATATTAAAGTAGACATATTTCATATTATGAAGTCTGTCTACTCTAGTTAATACTGATCTATTCATATAAATATCAGTATTAATATTATAAACGTGGCGTTATAAGATCGGCGCTACCAGCCCAATGGGAGAGGGGGGGGGGCTTCGAGCTACTACGAATCGGTTGCGGATTAAAATCTCGTGTGAAAAGGCTGAAGTTCTTGTGAGGGCCTCAAAACGGCTGACTTCCGTGTGTTTCGTACCAACACGGATGACTTCCTTAGTGTTTTTTACGTGTTTAAATCACATGTATAGTTGTGGCGGATGGACGAGTATAGTTGTGTATACTAAGTATATATAGTTATGTATACTAAGTATAGCTGTGGTCTCTGGAATTGTTGGGTCAGAGCTCACTTGGCATTTCTGCTCCAGCGAAGAATGAGTAGCTCTAGCGGCGGCTCTAGCGACAGCGACGACGAGTCGTGTCGTGGTGCTCCAATCACGTATGAAGAGGTATCAAGCCACGCCACACGCTCCCGCGCTCGCGAAGCAATGGCCTTGCTGCCTTTTGGTTCGTATTTTGTATATCAGTACATGTTTGCGCGTTCTAGGGGCAAGACGACAACAGTCTTTAGATGCATGTTCCACCTGAACTGCGGCAAGTACTTGAGAATCGTCGAGCAGGACCAAGTGCCGCCATTGTTCGTGCTCGAGGCAGGTGGTGAGCACGAAGGTGCTGCTAGTGGTCGAACCTTGCAAGGCATTCGACTTTCGCTAAAGCGTGAAGCGGACACCATACTTTTAGGCGGAGCTGGCCCAAAAAAGTGTCTGCGACTGCTCATGGCCAGGCATGAGAAAGAGTCTGACGTTGTCTCTGAGCTGCCGACTTCAGTTCAACTGAAAAACAGGAAAGCATACTTGAAAAAGTCAACTGCTGGTAAGTTTTGTTGTTTTTTATTACCTCCATAGTGTTTTGTAATTTATCTCGCTGTTGGGGTGTAAATGTATACAGGAGGATGGGACATCAAGACGCCAGCCGCGCTGAAGGAGTGGGCGAGTTCACGAATGTGTGAGACTGTTGAAGTTTTCTTCAACGGATCCACTTTCGATGCTAGTACCGATGCCGCAACGCTGGCGACGCTTACAGAGCAGGTCCGAAACGATCTGCTGGTTCTCGATGTTTTTGAACATTCGTTTACAAACGAAAAAAATGAGCGCGCGGTGTCATACGGACTTATTGTTAGCAGCCGTCTCATTTTCAGAAATGTGCTGGAGTGTCATAACACACAAGGCTCGGAACTCGTGGGAGCCACGGACGGCACATACAAGCTCCATTTCGGTATGTACTACTACCTAGGCAATCACAATGTTGCTGTTATATAATTTATTTTTTATGATTTTATTACAGGCGGGTGGACACTAGTCGACTTTGGGTCCTATGGGTCTCGATTTGTACAGAACAACTTTTCCAAGACATTTATCCCATGGGTATACATGTTTGTTCGAACTGAACACGAGTTTGTATACGAAAGGATGTTCAGGACAACGGCTCGGCTAGCGGAACTTGTTTTTGGTGTTCAACTGAAGGTAGCATTTGGGAGTCTTGACCATGCCAGCTATATCGCCAAGGCTTATCGCACGGTTTGGCCCGGTATTCAGCTGCTGAATTGCTGGCCTCACCTTGCTCGAAAGGCCCGCGAACGCGTGGTCAAGGTCCTCACTGCTGAGTATTACGACTCCTGCGTACTTCCATTACGGAATTTGCACGAGTCTCGTTCCTGCGAACAATTTACGGCATTAGCAGCAGAAATGACCAAGTTCTGGAACGAAGATGGCGCTGGTGAATTTGCGGCATGGTTATCTACCTACTATTTGAAGTCGCCTTGGGAGTATTGGTTCATAACAGCGTCGGGGGTTGCGGGTATTACGCCGCATCAAAATGCAATTGAGGCTCACCATCGCGTCATTAAGGAAATGTGCGTGGATAGCCTCCGTGCGAGTACCGCTGTCGTGCTCAATGACTCCATCCCTGGAATCTTACGAGGTGCTTCGTTGAGTGCACCTCGTTTCACTTCCCATTTTGCTGAGGGTACGTGTGTCTGCACTAACTGATTTGTCTTTGGATCGCAACTAATGATTTTAGCTTTACACAGGTCCACTCCAAGAAAAATCTGTAGTCGGAGCCCGCAACCTGCTACAAAACAAGCTCAACTTCCGTCAAAAGTTCTCTGGTAGAGGTTGCGACAAGGTACTAGCTGCTGTATTTTTCAACGCACCCAAGTACACACATCTCCCGGGGCGTACCGGGTGTGACTTGGACGCGAAGCGCCAGAAAACGTAAGTTAACCTGCCACAAAACCGGTCGTGTATTTGTATTGTTCTAACTAATGCCGTTGTACTACTACTAGTTACTTAGACTCGCTCACTGGCAAGCTGCTTAAGGACAAGAATGTCGTGGATGCGGAGTTGTTGTATCTCTCGATGCGCCAAGTTTTGGTCTTGAACCCTGCTCTCAGTCCGCTAGGACCACTACTCAGCGCAACAACATGGACAACCGCTCAGGTACGAGATTAAACGATATTGGCATCTCGGTTGACCCACTAACCAATGTATATGATGCTTCCGTTCATATCCAAACTAGATTACATTTGTGAGGGCTTCCTACCGCTGTGACTGCAAGGATTTCATGACAAGCGGGTGGCAGTGCATGCATGTGGTCGCTGCGATGGTGCTGCGCAAAGAGTTCAGCGTCGACGCAGCTCTCTCGGTCCTGCCTGTGCGGCGTATAAGTGGCCGACCAAGAAGGTCGCGCGGGGCGCTAGACGCCGATCAGCATCAACACCACGTCTTTTTCTCAGTAGACCGCTTGATCCGCCTTTTTTCCGAGTAACCTGCTCGGCCGCTGCACTGGAACGTCGTGCATGAAGCCAATCAAGTTGAAGAAACAGCGTCTGGAGCCCGCCCATACTTGCGGGGCAAAGTGACTTCATGGTCTGAAAATGGTGGCAGATACCTGTGGGTGGTAACCTTTTCGGATCAGTCCACCATCCCGATGGAAGTTCAAGCTCTGGTAGAATGCGTCGTAGAAAGTCATCGCCTTGGTGTTGATATTATGGCGAAGGCAGACTCGCAGGTAGACTGGAACAGGAGTGTCGCGGCCTCCTTTCATCGTTAGTTCATATCGCTCGAAACAAGGTTTTTCCCGCGATTTTCCTATGCGGGCATAAATACATTATGTTCCTGATGTCTTTGATAAGTGTATACACGCTATGTTCATCCTTTTGCTGCACCGCACGAGGAGCTTATCCGTTTTTGATTCATACACGGTGGTCATCCCTTTCACACTAGCTTTTAATCTTTTCTCCTACGAATCATATCCTATGTCAGCCTTTGCGGAGCCCTAGTGTGCTGCGACCTGCCCGTTGTGGATGAGGATGACGACCAGGGTTCGATAGTAGACTATCAGAATATCACTGGTATCAGTGATAATATCACTGATACTGATACTGATATTGATATATCACCCACGATGAGCCAGTATCAGTAATAGAATATATATTGGCGAAAATATTGCGGGTAGTAGTGATAATAGCACTGATATTTCCCAGAAGTTCAACGTGGGCGAGATCTTCAAAGGGTACACAAACAAGTGGTTCTCCGCCCCCGCCCTGTAGTCAGCTTCGCACATTCTCGGTTTGAAGCGCTCCGATGAAGTAGCGAAGATCGACTGCCACTGGGGGACCTCGCGGAAACGGCTGCATGCAGTATGTGCGGCCACCAGGTATATCACCTGTGCAGCAACGAGCTCTGTACCAAGCCTGACGCCGACCTCTCTAAAAGGTACCAGTGGCACGAACTCTTCTCATTTCTCTGAGTACTAATTCTTGTTGCGGTCGCACTTCGCTGTCTACAAGACTGGGTCCCGACCTCAAGGCACACGGCCTGCGCGTGGCTGGCGCGTGCCTTTAGGGCCTGCAGTTGAAGTGAGACGAATGGTGCAATCTGATTGGCTGGGTTGGGTGTGCCCGCCTATCCAAGTGTGTCCGTTGCATTGGAGCGTGTCCGTTACAGTGCACTGTGATTGGCTGATGGCTCGTGCCGTACCAATCAAGTGTGTCCGTTGCAGTAAAGCTTGTCCGTTGCAATAGTTAACTGAAGTCAAACGAGGGAGATACTAGAGAGACTGCATGAGTAGGAAGAAGCTAGCAGGACAAGGACATCTAACTCAAATGAATTCACTTTCGGATTTCCTTTCTACCCCTCATCGACTCCCAGGCGACGTCTGCACTTACAAGAATTCTTGACTAACAACCAATCTTGTAAGTTCTGCAGCCTCGCGTGTGTCCGCAAGGTCTTCAATGAAGACAGTGTATCTCAAGAGCTGACCCATTTGTCTGAATTGGGTCGCGCTGTATTAAGCGCACTTTGCATCGAATTGCCGAACGACCGCCCAAGCCGTCTGTTCCTATGGCCATGGCGTTGCTTCTGGGCCCGCGGACAAAGTCGGCTGCCAAAAACTTTCTGCGCATTCCTGATACAGCCGATGCCGTCACGGACAAAATTTTGGAGAAGACTAAGGCCCTGCTGCGCATCGAGGATCGGGTTTTCTACAAGGGGCTTTATGCCAACGACGAGCCCGAAAATAATGCAGTGACATTCACTTCCACTTTGGCGAAATCTGATGGCAACAGCAGCTCTGAGAATGAGTCGGATTTAATTTTTTGGGATGAAGTTTCGCAACTAGCCACAGAGACCACTGATGAAGCAGCAGTGAACGCGAAGGCTGACACACTCTTGGAGGAGTGGCTGGACTTTAGAGTTGACTGGGCAGAAGTGGCGAAGCTGCAGTTTCCGACTAAAGTCGAGTAGGACAAAGTGGTGGCCAAGTTGAGCGTGCTCGATAGAAAACGGAATGTTCGCGTCTGGAACGTCGAACAGATTTGTGGGAGTATTGATGTATGCCGATGGCTTGCGGAGGTCGGCCAGATTAAGTATCCTTCGATCGCAAAACTTGCGGGCGGCTGGGTGTTTCAACAGGGTTCCAAGAACGCGTGTTCTCAACCGGCTCCTTTGTGATGAGTCAACTACGAAGCAGAACCGATAACGAGCGCGCCCAACGTCGACTGCTTCTACACCACAACCGTATTGAGTTTAGGCGCATGGAGGAGGGAAAGCGGCAGCGGAGGTGAGTATCAGTGATATATCACTGATATTATCATCGCCTGTTGGTCGAGTAGTAGTATCAGTATCAGTGATAGTGGTTCAGTGTTGAGTATTAGTATCAGTATTACTGATAGTCCAAAATCCCCACTACTATCGAACCCTGATGACGACTAATCCGATCGAGCTTGCGCTGGGAGGCGCACCAGTGTAACTTTCCAAAATCAGGTGCCGAAGTGGGTACTCTACTCTTATGCCTTGAAGAGAGACCCCCCTCTACAAGGCCTACATCTACCTCTAAGCGGAGGTCTCCTCTTTATCCCTTTGTTTCTCTTGAAGAGAGACCCACAGCACCAAAACCGTCTTGTCCAGCTTATACAACTAGGAGATGGCGTTGCTGCAGAATTTACATCCTACAAACTGGTTATTCCTCTGGTAATTTGCCGTTCATACGGCTGCTAACGTGTTGCATTTTTTGCTGCGTCAGCTTCAAGCCGCCACGGCGCTACTTACCACAGCATTGGTCGTGCTGCTGATCGGCTCGCATTCAGCTCTTTACCTAACTCGAGCGCAGCAGACGAACAAAACGTGGTACGGGCAAGCTAACGATACTTCAGAAATGACTGCATCATGCAGACCACAACAGCTACTCAGAGGTCCTGACTGTGTCTGCTTGGACCTGGTGTGAAGACGCTCGTCAGTTTTTCAAAGCGGAATCGTGGTTTTGAAGGTGTGCGCGTGTTTGAATATGGCGCAAACCACAGTTGCCTTGCTTTTGGTAGCGCTGGTACGATAGAACTACATGCATTGCCTTGGTGAGACGATTGTAACGCTGACAGCTAAGGTTTTCCTGATGTGAATGAATAGCAATACAGTACGACTATGACTTCCTCAGCATCCAACTAGTTCCGTGTCTTGGAGCTGCAAGACACGCTCACAGCCCACGAGAAGCGGTCAGCTGCATCCTAGCAGCAGCTCAAGGGGCGTAAGTGGATGTCTAGAACTGACGATTTTATTTGTGCTGTCCTCGTGATTGCTATCTAGGCCATCTTTGCTATCTAGGCCAGCTCTGAGTAAAAAAGCTGAATCGGTTTTTTTACTGATAGCTAGTAGTCGATTTCCTTCGTCAATGGCATCCTGGGGTGGCTTCGACCAGGCAGCAATTTCGTCTGTGAGTGGCTCGAGCGCCAGAAGTGCATTGCGGGATGTTACTCGAGACACGAGGAGGTAGTTTTGCTGAGGTTTGTTTGCGAAAGAAACACTGGACTTCCAATCCACCATAACTAATGTATTGAACGTTTCTCCTTGCACCTTGTATGCCGTAGAACCAACAGCACACACAAATGGAAACTGCTGGATCTTCAGTACCAAACATCGGGGAATACCATTTGGAGCCTGGGCAAGTTTGATGTTACTTCTTACGTACCCTTCGGTTGCGTAGAACAAAGGGAATACATCGGCACCGACCGTTTCATTAATTGGTTTTGCCCCTGGTCCACGATCCATGCGCACCAATGCAACTACTGGTGGTTCGCTCGGAAGCTTGACCAAAATCCCACTTGTGCTGTCACGAACAATCCGATATGTTGTTGAAGCTTTAGATATATCATCGATCAAGACACCAAGTGTTCCATTCGCTACCCCTTTCGTAGGTCTCACATTCTGGGTGATTTGAATTGGCATACCCGGAATTAAATCAATAAATGGCGCCATTCGACCAAACCGCGAACCCGGAGGTTCATCACTTCATTAATCTCTGACCGACTTGGCTGTGCCAAAGCCCAGCCACAACTCGAATTGGATAGCAATCGGCTGCAATTTTTGCCGACGCTTTCACAGTAAATTGGTTGTTGATCGCTGTACGTGTAGTATTTTCAGGGCTTGCAAATACCGTTTGAAGCCTGGTGACTTCTCCAATATTTAGCGTTGAAGTGGGATCAACTCTCTTTGGCACAACCCGGCTGTTTATCATTTCAAGAAACTCAGGAGTCCAATTTCCTAAGCGTGCAGCTTTACACCTTTTTCCCCATTCTGGATCTGCTCGAAATCTTACCGACTCCTCCAATATCACCACATTTGTAAACGCACGCCATAATTCAAAAGCAGCGATATCGATTGCCGTCCATTTTCGCTTTACCTTGGGGTCTGCATAGAGTGCGCGGGTCCTACCGGACGCCTTCCACAAATAGCATAAAAAGCGGCTTAAAGTGTTTCTCTAAATTCATCTCTAAATATAAATTGTGTAGAGGTCGCTATATGTCAAAGGTCGGCCTGATATGGGGTCCGGTTGCTATAACAGGGTTATTTATAATTAAATCAAGTCACAATTTATGCAGTTGCACAATGACAGGGTGAAGCGACCCCTCGTTTGCTCGGACGAGTTTCACGTCTAAGCAAATATAAGTTGTCTTAACCCCAACAAATTTTATCCTTAAAAAAAGGACCAAATCGATTCTCTCGGCCTCGATTTTCGGACAAATTTGTCCTTAAACGGCCGTTTACGGACAAACCGTATCTTGGCGTTTGTATGTACTCGATTACGTACGAATTTCAAGGGACCACGGTGGGCGCATTTGGTGCTCGAAGGGTCGCCGACCGTTTCACTTGAATCTATTATGGGCTGAGCTATTTTTATCCTTAACTTAAGGACAAACTCGAAAAAACGGCATGCCAAGAGTGACCATTTTGCTTGAGCTGCAGAACGAAGGCAGAGCAACTTGAGCACATACTGATGCTTGCATCATGTAGACCAAATACAGATCTTTCTACCGATACTTGCAATAGCTTCATACCTGCTAGGTTGGGGTCAAGCGAGCTGCCTCAAATTTGGTCCTTATTTTTATCCTTAAAAAAATCTGATTGGGGTTAAATATATTTATGCGAGTACCTATGCTATTTTTGGAAGGCGTCCACTGGTGGAAGCTGAAGAAAGCCGCCACTTAAAAGAATATGCACGCCTCCAAATGAAACGTCCATCATTTTTTTCTCCTTTCGAAGCAATCGATCCAGCTTAGCTAGTTCCTCTTTCTTAGTCATTGAAATACCACAAGATCTACGCTCTCAACACCAATTGCCGATAAACCCTTCTCCAAACTTAGAAGAAAGCTAGCAAGTGGTTGACCTCCAATAATTGTAGTGGCTTTACCGGTCAAAGCAGTTTTAATAATGCTGCTACGATGACTCCAGCTGCAACAAAACGCTTCAATTGCATCAATCACCCCGCTTTTGCCTGTTCCACCTTCACCACCTAAGAACATGCGCAGCTGTAAATGCGTCCATGTGTCTGGTAAACAGACGTGCAGAAGCTGCATCATCGCCCACAGTAGCCTTCCGTGTGTCGATCCGAGACGGTAATTTGGCAGCCCAGATATCCCATAAGTTTTTGACTCCACTCTTTCCAGAATAATGAAGTGAGACGTATTAATTATCCGAGTTGGGTGTTAGCGTTACGAACAATGTTGGCTGCCCAAAACGCGTTTGATACGCAAGCGCTTGTTGTCGGTAGTATCGTCGCTCTGCAGCGCTTCCCCAAACCGCAGAAGAGCTCACTTCGACACTTCGCAGGAAACGACTTCCAATATTTGAGGCTTCACGCACCGGTTTACGACCTTGACGTCTCTGCTCATTAGCAAATAAAGCCACTGATAATGCCTCCTCCGAAAGTTCATCAAATCCTTGGAATAAACCTGGTGAACGTTGGCATCATAACAATGTCTGTGTGTACATTTTTTCCAAGGAGATTCGATCGAAACTCACAAAAGAAACAGTTCATCTCCAGCAAAACGCCGGCGACTAAGAAGCATATAATATTTTATGCATTCTTGATGAGATACTGGGTATTTACGTGATTCTCCAGGATGCCCCCGTCCATAAGGAAGTAGATGCGGGAACATTTTCGCGTATAAATCACCACCATTTTCACGAGCAAACTTGCTTGAATGACGGACTACAAATCTTCTTTCTGAATCTGCCTCCTCTGTCAATTCTTCAGCAATATCTGCCCGACTCACATCAGCAGGAATGTCAGCAGCTACAAACCCAGTGGACCTTTCGATAACCTCCACTTCTTCTGTTTCTGTCAGTGCACGGCAGTCATCACGACCCCCCTCTACTCCCTGTCCTTATCCGTCTACTTCAACTCCATCGGCATCACTTGCAAATATGAGTACTCCATTGTTCATGTCTCCCAGTTCGTCTTCACTCTGTTGAAAGTAATCTTCGTCAACTTCGATTTCAGAATATAGTATGTTGTATTTCTTGTAAAAAGCCAACGCTTTTCTCACCTTTTCGTGCCGAATGCGTTGCATCTTCCGGACTTTTGCTTCTTGCGCGTCGGTCATTTCTCCTGCAATGACAACGCGATATGCAGTTGATCCACTTAATGGACGCGGTAAAAGGCAGACTGGAGGGCTTGGATTCGAGTCAAATGCCATGCTATGAGTCCTTATACAACGATGTTGCCACCCCGCATCACTCGGGTAAAAGCAATCACGCTTACAGGTTGCGCAAGAAAACGCTCTGGTAAACTTAACTCCTGCAATGTTGCTGGGGTCTCTCCAATGAAAAATCCATTCGATATCGCAAACTTTGGCATCTGCATGCATTCGATTTATATATCCATCGCAATCATCCCATACAGCCAAACTCCACTTATCAGACATTCGCGTTTCTATACCGTTTTTACTCAGCAGAAGCCCACAGAGTTGCTCAGAGACGAAAGAACAATCATATTCTCCAAGCAGTGTATCTGGTAGGTCAGGGTCAATCTCACCAATACTAGTCCTCAACTTTCTAAAAAATGAGATATCGTCACAGCCCACCAATTTACATTTAGTACGAAGCTGAAAGCGGTCGCATACAACACAAACACACTCGTCCAGACCCACAGCACCCAGTGACTTCTGGAGACGCCGTCTCGCATTGCATTTAACTTCTTCTGAGATAGGCTCCAACCCTGAACCAACATCTCCACAGGGTTCCAAACCATTCCAGCTTACTTGTGTCGTCTCACGATTTCCGGTATCCCTCTCGATATCGGTGTTTCTTTTACGAACACGTCGTGTTTTATTATACTCTCGTTCTCTTTCGAGTCGTTTTTTCGTTGTTCTTCCTCTTCACGCTTCCGATACTCTCGCATATATTCACGACGCAACCGACGTTTTCTCTCAATTTCACTCTCATCACTGTATACTTGCTTCGTCGCGTAGTCTGTTCTCCTTCATAGCTTCCTGAATGGTGAATTTTCAGAGGGGAATTCGGCTGAACTGGCGTCGTGATCTCCACTAACTGTCACGTTAACACTTGATCCGCACCCAACGGCTAGTTAGGCAACAACGCTAAGTGTGGAAATTTCCATGGGATTTATTTAATAGCAGCATTGTCACTAACTATCACGTTAAATAGTCATCCACATTTAGTTATACTCACACAAAGACTTGCTCAAAACATTTTCTGAACAAAACCCCCAACTCAACTGTCACAAGCATATCGTTTTCTTATCAAACCATTTCCTTCCTAGCTTCGTCAACCACGATACCGTTCGATGCAGCTAGCTCAAGAGGTCGATAAGGTCATTTATTAGCGCAGATCTACCCGTATCAGCGGCTTCCAGTCATGCTTCTCGGAACATCAAATGGAATTGGACAAGCACTTTCCATGGTTGATTTAATGCCCATGCGCAGCTCAGTCACTTGTTTCTTCATTTATCGCAAGCTTTTGCCGTTGTAGGTCTGAACTTCTTGCCTCCTTAGAGCCTGCTGGATACTGAGGTCGGGGAAGTCAGCTAGAAATAGACTGTTCCGCAAGTAAGCCGGCGATTCCAGACTGTTGATGTATGAGGCAGATAACATCATCGATCGGCAATGATGCATAATCAAAGATATTGGCCTCAACAGCATCCTCCATGCGAAACTTCTCAAAAACACCACCCAACTCTGACCACGGTGAAAGAAATTCATTCTACAGCGTCAAGTAACCGGATGAAATCCGGTTGGCGCTCATTTGCCCTAATCAAGCACCAGACGCGGAAGCAGAGGCGGCGCAGGACAGACCAAGGGCGAGAGCGAGGACAGCAGCGAGGACAACATCGAGGGCGAGGGCGAGGACGGTGGCGAGGACAGCGAAGACATGGGCGGCGGAAGGGACGAGGCAGCAAGAGCAGCGGCGAGGACAGCGTGGACGGCCGCAGCAGCGACGACCAAGGCGACGGCTGGGTGCTGGCGGGTCTGTATGGCACGGGTTGACCCGCCCACACGACGCGAACCCGGCCACAAGAATATCTCAAGGCGGCGAAGAGGCGCCGCAGGAGGGACGACCAAGACTGCCGGACGGCAGGACACAGTGAGCAGCGGAAGGGCGACACCGAAGAGGCGATGAGCGGCTCTGAGCGGACGCGAAGAGTCGGCGGTGAACCCACCGAGCTCGGTTGCATGTTTAGGATAGGGCTCACTTTGAGATTGGACGCGCAGCACGCAAGCGCAGACATAGGCTAAGCGGTAGACATTGCCACAAGGGCTAAATACGACTAAGCACAGGCGCAGTATATTGGTAGTGTTAGTTCTAAGTGTGGCCCTCGAGTTCCTGGTGATACGGGTATCTGCAGCCCCGCGAGACCGCCGGTATCAGCAGCCCGCGACGCAGGTGGATTGGAAGAGCAAGAGAGGGTCGTTTAGCCCTCGGTCGTTTAGCCCCCATCACTTTCCCCTGGCGGAGACTCGAGAGGCATCGAGTGGTCCGACATCTTCTGTGCGTGCAAGGACAAGTCGGCTGCTAGCGGCTGTGTGTATTTAGCTAGGCTAGACAGTAGGAGGTGGCTAGCAGTCGTGACCACCAGACACCGTCTTGCGGCCGAGGACAGGACTGGCGCAGAGCACAGAGGCTGAAGAACTAACGCGACCGCTTACTTGGTGGTCATACAGGGGCCTTCCAACACGGTTGGTTTCTCCAGACGAAGACAGAAGCCTTCACGAGGTCGGCCCAGTGGTGCGAACCCGAAGCTGAGCACTGAAGAGAGAGAGAGAGAGAGAGTGAGGACGGTGTGGGAGAGAATGCGAAGGAGGCGTGAAAAGGAAGAAGGCGAAAGCAACAGAGCAGAACTGAAGTATATTGAACAGAAGCACACGAAGTAGCAGAAGCATACGAAGCAGCAGCCCACGAACCAGCGGTCATGGTAGCAGAAGCATACGAAGCAGTAGCGCACGAACCAGCGGTCATGGTAGCAGGAAGCAGAAGTGCAGCTCGCCGGCCCAGTACACCGACGACGCGGGCTTCGACCCGTGCAGTGACACGTGCGTCGACGGCAAGGGGCAGCACACCGAGACCAAAGAGACGAGCGACGACACGGAGCCGGCTGCGCCTGAGCCAGAATGACGATGACGACGAAGAAGACGAAGTCTTGGTCAGCAGCGGAGTCATGATTGCCGCGACTGGCCAAGACACGGACAGCGGGCACAGCGACAACAGTGACGTCGCCGACAACAACGGAGATGAGGGAAGACGTGGCGGCCGAGAGGGAGCAGAGCAGCAGCCGCCCTCCAGAGACGCGGCATCGCCGTCCAACCAGAGAGAGATGGAAGCAGGAGGCGGTGACGACCATGGAGACGGTCTCGGGGACGACAGCACCGGCAGCAGCGTCGGGAAACGGGCAGCGGCAGTAGATGAGGGGAATCTACTGTCGACAGGAAAAGATCGGCCCCATGACAGTCAAGAAGAAGGAGCAGACCGAGGTGGCGCAGGAGGTGCGGGCGGAGGACAGCGACGCCACCAGCAAGCCGACGGCGACTACTGGCGCGACCGACAGTCCAAGCAAGGGGAAGAGTGGCGGCGTCGGCGATGCAGGTGAACCAGCCAAGGGGAAGAGCGGCGGAGTACAGAGTGGTGGGAACAGAGTGGTGATGAAGGAACGGGACCTGAAGCAGCTACACAGGCGCCCGGTAGTGGAGCAAACGGCGGATGTGCGAGCGGATGCGACGCGAGCAGACGCGACAAGTCACGCGAGAAGGACGGAGAAAGAAGCTGTGACGGCCGGACAGAAGATACGTGTGGGTTTGCTGCAGCCGACTTTGCTGTTGAGCGGGGGCAAAACGTCAGCAGCGCAGAGACGCCAACGGCGGACGGAAGCCGAGCTGGCATTAGCACAGGCATCCTCGCGACGGAGCTGCGAGAGCGGCAGTAGGAGCGGGCCAAGGTCCTGCGGGCTCACTGGTGGCGCGAGTGCGCGATGAGGCAGACGGACATGGCGAAGGTGGAGAGCAAGCCGTCGGCGAAACCATCGGTGGGCGAGAACGCGAATGGGCCAGCACCGGCAGCAGCGTCGGGAAACGGGCAGCGGCAGTAGATGAGGGGAATCTACTGTCGACAGGAAAAGATCGGCCCCATGACAGTCAAGAAGAAGGAGCAGACCGAGGTGGCGCAGGAGGTGCGGGCGGAGGACAGCGACGCCACCAGCAAGCCGACGGCGACTACTGGCGCGACCGACAGTCCAAGCAAGGGGAAGAGTGGCGGCGTCGGCGATGCAGGTGAACCAGCCAAGGGGAAGAGCGGCGGAGTACAGAGTGGTGGGAACAGAGTGGTGATGAAGGAACGGGACCTGAAGCAGCTACACAGGCGCCCGGTAGTGGAGCAAACGGCGGATGTGCGAGCGGATGCGACGCGAGCAGACGCGACAAGTCACGCGAGAAGGACGGAGAAAGAAGCTGTGACGGCCGGACAGAAGCTACGTGTGGGTTTGCTGCAGCCGACTTTGCTGTTGAGCGGGGGCAAGACGTCAGCAGCGCAGAGACGCCAACGGCGGACGGAAGCCGAGCTGGCATTAGCACAGGCATCCTCGCGACGGAGCTGCGAGAGCGGCAGTAGGAGCGGGCCAAGGTCCTGCGGGCTCACTGGTGGCGCGAGTGCGCGATGAGGCAGACGGACATGGCGAAGGTGGAGAGCAAGCCATCGGCGAAACCATCGGTGGGCGAGAACGCGAATGGACCAGCACCGGCAGCAGCGTCGGGAAACGGGCAGCGGCAGTAGATGAGGGGAATCTACTCTCGACAGGAAAAGATCGGCCCCATGACAGTCAAGAAGAAGGAGCAGACCGAGGTGGCGCAGGAGGTGCGGGCGGAGAACAGCGACGCCACCAGCAAGCCGACGGCGACTACTGGCGCGACCGACAGTCCAAGCAAGGGGAAGAGTGGCGGCGTCGGCGATGCAGGTGAACCAGCCAAGGGGAAGAGCGGCGGAGTACAGAGTGGTGGGAACAGAGTGGTGATGAAGGAACGGGACCTGAAGCAGCTACACAGGCGCCCGGTAGTGGAGCAAACGGCGGATGTGCGAGCGGATGCGACGCGAGCAGACGCGACAAGTCACGCGAGAAGGACGGAGAAAGAAGCTGTGACGGCCGGACAGAAGCTACGTGTGGGTTTGCTGCAGCCGACTTTGCTGTTGAGCGGGGGCAAGACGTCAGCAGCGCAGAGACGCCAACGGCGGACGGAAGCCGAGCTGGCATTAGCACAGGCATCCTCGCGACGGAGCTGCGAGAGCGGAAGTAGGAGCGGGCCAAGGTCCTGCGGGCTCACTGGTGGCGCGAGTGCGCGATGAGGCAGACGGACATGGCGAAGGTGGAGAGCAAGCCGTCGGCGAAACCATCGGTGGGCGAGAACGCGAATGGACCAGCACCGGCAGCAGCGTCGGGAAACGGGCAGCGGCAGTAGATGAGGGGAATCTACTCTCGACAGGAAAAGATCGGCCCCATGACAGTCAAGAAGAAGGAGCAGACCGAGGTGGCGCAGGAGGTGCGGGCGGAGAACAGCGACGCCACCAGCAAGCCGACGGCGACTACTGGCGCGACCGACAGTCCAAGCAAGGGGAAGAGTGGCGGCGTCGGCGATGCAGGTGAACCAGCCAAGGGGAAGAGCGGCGGAGTACAGAGTGGTGGGAACAGAGTGGTGATGAAGGAACGGGACCTGAAGCAGCTACACAGGCGCCCGGTAGTGGAGCAAACGGCGGATGTGCGAGCGGATGCGACGCGAGCAGACGCGACAAGTCACGCGAGAAGGACGGAGAAAGAAGCTGTGACGGCCGGACAGAAGATACGTGTGGGTTTGCTGCAGCCGACTTTGCTGTTGAGCGGGGGCAAGACGTCAGCAGCGCAGAGACGCCAACGGCGGACGGAAGCCGAGCTGGCATTAGCACAGGCATCCTCGCGACGGAGCTGCGAGAGCGGCAGCAGGAGCGGGCCAAGGTCCTGCGGGCGTTGGTGCAGCGGACGATCGGAAGGGTGCATCTGCAGGAGAAGCCCGTCGATCATCGCCGACAGGAGTTGCGGGACGTGATAACCGTGGTGAAGAAATTAGAGGCGGTGGCGACGCAAGTCAATCTACCTCGACGGCTGGCGGGCGACAGACGGAAAGACAAGGCAAGCACACAGGACGAGATGGGGAGCCTGAACCAGGAGCCAACCGCACCGGCAGCCCGAACGAAGACAGACGCGCTGGAGGCCGAGTGGTTAGCGTGCGAACAGCAGTGGCTGGAGGAGCTACCAGCGGTGCTGGCGGAAGAGGGGACGCTCGCAGAGATGCGAGCAGCACGGAAGCGGGCCATCACGGCTGTGAAGAAGTACAAGGTGGCGAGGCGTGCGTATCGGCTGCAGCGCAAGAAGCAGCAGGAAGAGCAGCGGAGAGCTGGAGACACCAGTCATCAGCGACCGGGGGACAAGAAGCGTGGCCGCAAGAAGAACAAGGACGGCTACAAGTACGTGAAGCAGGGCAACTACGGTGATGTGGAGTTGGTGCCGGGGAGCGAAGGCAGAACACAACGCGTGGCACAACTTCGTGCGGCAGGTGCGGGCGAGCCGATCTGTCTACCTACAGCATTGCTGGCTTTCACCAGGCGACATACGCAAGAAGTACGACTCGATAGCTGCGCAGTACAGTGTGGCAGGGTGCGAGCTGCGCAAGTACGGGAGGTGTCTCACGAGAGACGCACCCATAGACGTGGTGGTCGGCTTTGGAGGTGGGCGGTCACAAGTACTCGGCGTGTGGCGATTCCTGGGCACGACGCAGTATCAGCAGCGCGTGACGATCGATGCGCTAGTGGTCGAGGGACAAGGAAGCGAATTCCTCGTCGGAGAGGATTGGGTGGTCGAGAGGCTGGACAAGATGGATTTCGGGGCGCGAGAGCTGAAGTACCGAGATGCCGACGGACGAAAGGTCATTCTTCCTTTCACATGTCATGGGGTCACGACCCTGCAGCAGGCGGGCGAGCAGCGGCAGGCCACGGTGCGCTTAGCGAGGACGGTCAAGTTAACGACAAATACGCAGAGCGTAGTGCGGGTGATGGTGGACGCAGCGGACGGAACAACCGGCATCTTCGTGCCGAAGGCCGGATGCAAGCGGCACTTACTCATGGCACCGACTCTGGACACGGTGCGGGACGGAATGGTGCGAGTGGCAGTTCTGAACATCGCTGGCAGACGCGAGAAGTTGCCGGCACGAGCAGCATTGGGGACTTGGGTGCCCACTGATGACAACATGAAGATCTTAGAAATGAATGGCGAATTAGAGAGGGCCCGAGTCGCAAAGTGGGTCGCTACGCTACGAAAGGAGGACGCGGCACCATTGACTAACGAGTCCAGTCTGCAGATCGGTGAGATGGAGCCGAAGGACAAAGACCTGTTCATTGCACTGCTGCGGCAGTACGCCGAGATCATCGAGAAGAAGGAGGGTTGCCCACCGTTGGCGAAGGTGAATGTGCAGCACCATATCAACACGGGCGACAGCACGCCTATTACGCTGCGAAGGCGGCGTCACGCCGTGTCGGAGAACGCCATTATTGATAAAGAAGTCAATGATATGCTGAGAGACGAAGTTATCGAGGAAGGAGATGGTGCATGGGGGTTCCCGGTGGTGTTGGTGAGAAAGAAGGACGGGAGCGTACGCTTCTGTATCGACTACAGAGCTCTCAACGCAGTGACTATCAAAGATGTGTACCCTTTGCCCCGAGTGGACGAAACACTCGAGGCGTTGTATGGCTCTAGGCGATTCACGAGCCTGGACTTACACGCCGGGTATTAGCAGCTTGGAGTCGCAGAGGAGGACAAGGCAAAGACGGCTTTTACCACGCGCAGAGGACTGTTCCAGTTTCGGCGTATGCCGTTCGGCTTATGCAATGCACCAAGCACGTTCCAACGACTAATGTATTGCGTGTTAAGAGGCCTTACGTGGGTCTGCTGTCTGGTCTATCTAGACGACGTAGTGATATTCTCGCAGGGCACGATCGCTCGACATGTTGTGGAATTGGCGGTAGTGTTGGAGCGACTCGCAGAAGTAGGGCTTAGCTTGAAGGCAGCCAAGTGCTCATTTGCAGCAACGAGAATGGAGTATTGGGGTCATGAGCTGACGACAGCTGGTATTCAGCCGACGGACAGACTGGTTAAAGCCATTGTTGACTTCCCTAGGCCTACAGATGATGCTCAGGTGCGGAGATTTGTTGCGCTAGCTGGGTATTATAGACGGTTCGTGCCAGACTTCGGCGCAAAGCTGTCGCCACTAACGCGCTTGCTGATGAATACGAGTGCATGGGAGTGGGGAGCAGCACAGGAAGAGGCGTTTACGTGGGCGAAGGCTTAGCTGAGCACCAAGCCAGTGCTAATCTACCCTGATTACAGCTTGCCGTTCAAGCTGACGACAGACGCCTCAAATAGGCGCGGCCTTATCACAGGACCAAGGACGCGGCGACCAGCCCGTCGCCTACGCGTCCAAGGTGAACAGCCCAGCAGTCGCGAAGTACACTACCTCGGAGCTCGAGTGCCTAGCGGTGGTGTGGGCCGTGAGACTTTTCAGGCCGCATCTCTACGGGCGAAGATTTACGATTGTCACGGATCACGTGGCTTTGAAGTGGTTAATGACAGCGAAAGAGCCAGCCGGGCGGTTGCATAGGTGGGCGTTGACTTTACAGGAATATGACTTCGATATTATTTATCGACCAGGCAAAGATATTTGCGTCGCCGACGCGTTGTCAAGAGGGCCAACAGGTCTTAATGAGGCGATGGGTGACGCAGGGCAAGACGGCGAGTCGATGACGAGCCTGCAATACGGCAGCCGCACCGGGATGATGTCGCGGAGTCTCACGGACATGAGCAACGGCAGGAATGCTCTCGATCGAGTAGCCTGGTAGTGGAAGCAGCCCTGAGTGGTCGACAAGACTCGAGAACTGACCCGGCGAGTTTAGCGGCGGTGGCCGATCTGGTCACCGCCGAAGTGAAACCTCTGGCGGATGGACGACGAGTTGTCCGGACGGGGAAGCAAGAACTGACGAAACTAGCGGTGCAGCGATTGCGAGTAGATGCAGCAGCTGCTAAACGGAGGCCGCTTGCGGACGCAGCCGTAGCAGCGAAACACCAACTTGCCGGAGAAGTAGTGGACGCAGTGGCCGTAGATGTCGACCAGGCGGCCGACGACGTCGTACGAGCAGTAATTGTGCAGCGAGTAGAAGCTGCCGAGATGGGAGTAGTGCAGTTTACGGATGATGACATCCGCCGGGAACAGCAGCAGTCAGTAATGGTGAAGGCTCTGAAGGAGCGGGGCTCGTACATAAGACAGCGGGTGTTCACGGACGAGACCGGGCTCGTCAACATTGAGACGGAAGATGGCGAGACCCGAGTGATCCTGCCAGCAGTCTACTGGGCACTTGCCTTCAAAGAAGCACATGACAGCATCTGGGCTGGCCACCTGCGTGGGCCCCAGACTTTTGAGCAGGTGCGGCAATTATATTGGTGGCCAAAGATGAGGGAAGCAGTGTAACATTGGGTTTCAGCGTGTCAAGATTGCGGCTCGCGCAAAGCACGTCCGAAAGTGGTGGTGCCGCCATTGAGAAGTGTGCGGACAGGTGCAGTGTGTGATCGCTGGGCTATTGATGTCGCCGGGCCGTTGCCAGTGACTGCAAATGGCAACCGCTACGTAATTGCAGCAGTCGAGTACACCACTCGATATGCGGTAGCAACCGCGGTGCCCGAGCACACGGCCACATCAATTGCTAGATTTTTGATGGATAAAGTGGTGCTCGTGTATGGGCCCAAGAGGGAGATAATGATGGACGGAGCAATGGAGTTTACCAGTAAGGCCACAGGAGAGTTGCTGGACTTGCTGCAGGTGAAGCAGTCCACCCCTGTGCCCTACCGGCCAAAGCTGTTGGGACTAGTTGAGAGATTTCATAGGACATGGAAAGATATCGTTAGTTTGTACGTGGATGAGAGTCAAGACGACTGGGACGATTTCTTACCCTGTGCGCTCTACGCGTACAACTCCGCAAAGCACGCGACGCATGGGTATCAGCCCAATGAGCTCATGATGGGGCGTAAGCTGAGAACCGCGGCAGAATTGCTACGAAGGAACAGGCTGGTGCATCCGCACCGCACGCTAGACGCATACCACGAAGTGTTGTTGCAAGACTTAGAGACTGCGAATGAATTGGCGGCGTTCGCATTGCAGAAGGAGCAAGCGCGCCAAGCTATGTACTACAACCAGCGCAATGTGCGGAGCCGCAGCGATTATAGACCAGGGCAACTAGTGTGGATGTATCGACCCGCTCGGGGCCCGAAGATCACGAAGTTTGGCCACAAGTGGCGTGGGCCCGGGCAAATCATCGAGCAGGCAGGATATGACAACTACCGGATTAAGATGCTTGAGTCAGGGCACGAGCTGGTGACGCACTGCTCATTTCTGGTGTCATACTACTATCCGACGAATCTACTAGATCAGATGGCTAAAGATATATAGCTCTCGATTTGCATGAAGAGGCTGTCGCCGCCGGAGATTTGGAGGCAGATCTTGCAGGAGAAGAGCCGACAGAAATAGTCGGGGGCAGCGACGGAGCAGCTGGGATGACCCCCGTGAACCACGAAGTCATTTTAGAACGCCACCCCAACATCACAGAGGAAGCAGCAAGCGACAGACCAGCCCTGCAGATCCAGAGGCACAGCACACCAGCCAATGAGGCACCGCTCGACGACCAATCGCCGATCCAGCAGCCACCTAGACGACCAGAGGGTGCCAGAGCCCTCGATGAAGACGGTGCCGGCCGAGCCGAAGCGACGAGCGAGGGCGCCGGTGATGGCAGGAGCGGAACGACCGTCGGCGACGGCACCGACGCGAACGAGACCAGGGTCGGACAAGGTGACGCTGTTGGCGCCGCAGGCAGCAGCAGGCGAAGCGGAACAGACGACGCAGCGACTCTCGGCGAAGAAGGCTGTCCGATCACCGAACCACGACGGCAGCGCCGACGCAAGCGTGCGCGAGCTGACGGAGCAGAAGTAGGCGGCGTGGCGACCGACACCATTGCCAGCCGGACGCGCGCCAGGATTCGACGCGACCCATACCCCAGACGAAGTGCTACCGACGGAGACGCGACCCATGGTGGCCCCAGCCGAGCGTACGCACCAGAGACCGCGCTTGTTGACGGCGAGACCAACCAGGAAGCGGCGGCGAACGGAGAGCAGCGCAGTCGCGACACAGCTACCAGTGACGACAGACCTGGCCAAAGAACAAGAGCAGACGAAGTTGTTAGAGATGAACCAGCGCCCCAGGCAGGAGAAGAAGAAGGACCAGTCATTTATGTGTTCGCCGGGCGAGGACGTCGAGGCTCTGACAGCGTCGTGTCTACTCGCCCGCGGCTCCCCATACTGCAGCCAAATGAAGCTGTGATAGAACGCCGGAGACGACGCTACCGGACACGGACCGGCAGATACGTACTGAAGTTTGAAGTTGAGCGCGTGGGTGGTCGACCTAACGAAGCAGGCCGACTTTGGATAAATCAGCAGGACTACGAGCAGCTGTGGCGCGAAGGGCGGATGCGAAGCAGTAGAGACAGCACATCAGACGCAGAGGAGCCGAAGGGCAGCAGACCAGTCGACGCGGAGGACGAGGTCGACGCCGCGGCTACAGAGCGACACGATGCAGTCGCAACTCAACAAGACGCTGATGAAGCCTTCCGTCGTGTGCTAGTAATTGACGGCACGAATCGAGGACGATTCTGTGGGAGGGGGAGAGAGTAACAGGATGAAATCCAGTTGGCGCTCATTTGCCCTAATCAAGCACCAGACGCGGAAGCAGAGGCGGCGCAGGACAGACCAAGGGCGAGAGCGAGGACAGAGCGAGGACAACAGCGAGGACGAGGGCGAGGACGGTGGCGAGGACAGCGAAGACATGGGCGGCGGAAGGGACGAGGCAGCAAGAGCAGCGGCGAGGACAGCGTGGACGGCCGCAGCAGCGACGACCAAGGCGACGGCTGGGTGCTGGCGGGTCTGTATGGCACGGGTTGACCCGCCCACACGACGCGAACCCGGCCGCAAGAAGATCTCAAGGTGGCGAAGAGGCGCCGCAGGAGGGACGACCAAGACTGCCGGACGGCAGGACACAGTGAGCAGCGGAAGGGCGACACCGAAGAGGCGATGAGCGGCTCTGAGCGGACACGAAGAGTCGGCGGTGAACCCACCGAGCTCGGTTGCATGTTTAGGATAGGGCTCACTTTGAGATTGGACGCGCAGCACGCAAGCGCAGACATAGGCTAAGCGGTAGACATTGCCGCAAGGGCTAAATACGACTAAGCACAGGCGCAGTATATTGGTAGTGTTAGTTCTAAGTGTGGTCCTCGAGTGCCTGGTGATACGGGTATCTGCAGCCCCGTGAGACCGCCGGTATCAGCAGCCCGCGACGCAGGTGGGTTGGAAGAGCAAGAGAGGGTCGTTTAGCCCCCGGTCGTTTAGCCCCCATCACTTTCCCCTGGCGGAGACTCGAGAGGCATCGAGTGGCCCGACATCTTCTGTGCGTGCAAGGACAAATCGGCTGCTAGCGGCTGTGTGTATTTAGCTAGGCTAGACAGTAGGAGGTGGCTAGCAGTCGTGACCACCAGACACCGTCTTGCGGCCGAGGACAGGACTGGCGCAGAGCACAGAGGCTGAAGAACTAACGCGACCGCTTACTTGGTGGTCATACAGGGGCCTTCCAACACGGTTGGTTTCTCCAGACGAAGACAGAAGCCTTCACGAGGTCGGCCCAGTGGTGCGAACCCGAAGCTGAGCACTGAAGAGAGAGAGAGAGAGAGAGTGAGGACGGTGTGGGAGAGAATGCGAAGGAGGCGTGAAAAGGAAGAAGGCGAAAGCAACAGAGCAGAACTGAAGTATATTGAACAGAAGCACACGAAGTAGCAGAAGCATACGAAGCAGCAGCCCACGAACCAGCGGTCATGGTAGCAGAAGCATACGAAGCAGTAGCGCACGAACCAGCGGTCATGGTAGCAGGAAGCAGAAGTGCAGCTCGCCGGCCCAGTACAACAACACACTTCAACAAGCCTCGGGGGAGCAGACATATTGTCGACATGCTGCCAGGAATGTGTACATTTTGTCACACTAACGGTCAGACCTCTTTCCTAAGACCTTTCCTGGTCCATGTCAGAACTGGCGCACTCGATGAAGAAGGTTCCAAGTTCACTAACCGTCACATTAACACCTCATCCACAGAATGTCCTAACGGCCACCCACTCAAATCTCGCTCAAAACAACTCAACTGTCACCAGCCTATTATCTCCTTATCAAACCATTCCCTCCCTATTCCATGCTAACCGCCACACACCCTTCCTTCGTCAAACATTTCTCCTCATTATTACTTTCTCCTCTAACCCGCAACACTCGCCCAAGATGTCCGGAAGGCACCCCACCAACAATCCACCCCCAAATGATCGCGAAACCAAGGCGGCCGTGCCGGCCAAGATGTCCTCCAAGCCGAAGAAAAATAAGATCGCTCCTCCCCCGCTTCCTCCAGACTACGTTTCTCCGGCGAAAAAACGTCGTAAAGAGCTTGACCAAGTCAAGCATCGCGACGTCGGCACCGTTGCAGGTACTCTCTTTTTTTCATACTTGTAAGCTATGGTGATACTAATATCCACCGTATGTTATCATAGATTAAATACTACATCGGCCGTGGACTCGCACAAAACGAGAAAATTACAATCTATTCTGGCTTTTTGTGGAAGAGTTTCCACACGTACAAGGGAGGCAAGTCGTCCTGGCACCTTCACTGCTACGATGCTACCAACGATATGACTATCGGGCAGCCTCACAAGGTGATGTTTTTCGTATCATTTCGTTCGTGCATCATAACTTATTAATTTTTTATTCTTAGCTCTACAAGGACACCTACGAAGAATCCAAAGCTGACACTGATCGTGACTTGGCCACCGTTCGCATCGGGGAAGAATATGATGGAGAAACGAACTGCCCTGAAGAAGGAGACGTCGTTAAATTCAAATATTTCACCGGCCTTCAGCTATGTCGGGGCACAGGCGTCCAGTTCTCCACTCGTGTTGCCGACTTGGACTTCTAAAGAGCCACGGCGTCTTTTCACTGCTTAGCGTATCTCACTTAAAAAAAACATATTTTTTCTTTCACCAGTCTGGGATGCCTACAAACTGTCGTGTAGGAACACGCTGAAAATCTCGCTACCGTAAGGTACGAGTCCCACCAACAACACACGTCTCCCCAAATAGGTCAACGAAAGTTGGATCTAACCTGAGGTCCAGGAACGATCCCTTACACCGGGTTGGATATAAGCCTCTGTGAACCAAGGTTGTCTTCGGTCAACCCAAAACCTGCACTAACTAGCCACGAACGAGGGATAGAATGCAATATAGCGCTTTCGCGCAACCCTGTTGCAGTCCCTCAGATGGAAGGGTACCGGCTGATTAGGCCTAATACAAAGGGGACCGAGGTAATCCTCGGTCGGTAGTAGAATATACTCTAGGGGACTTAACCCCCCCCCCCCCCCCACACACACACAGAACGACACTCTAAGTGCCACTCTAGCCTCTCGGCCACGCCTACTCTTGGCTTGGCCTCGGTGGACTATTAATTACAAAATCTCTAGTCCGCCAACAGCCATACCACTAAGCCAGGCGTATCCAGGCACTACAATAAGCTAGCTAACACTTACCGGAGTCGGACTTAACCTCTGAAGGCTTGGAGGGAAGACTGCTGATTTATTACGGAATACTCAGAGGCACTGATTAGATCACCATTGAAAATGCATGCCGATCGGCACCATTGACAATCTAAAGTTGCAGGAAGTCATTTAAGTTGCTTGTAACCATCTCATGATAAACATATGCTAACATTGACGTTATTTTGTGTTGACCACACGGCGTTATATTTGTGTGGTGTCCAAGCGCCCGAGCCGGACAAGCCGAAGTCCGCGAGTGCTGTCTGCACTCGGAGTGCACCAGCCGGCAAATGCTCAGGGGGCTGTAACCCCAGAGCCCCCCCCCCCCCCCCGCAGATGTAGTATAAAAACATATTTTACCTACATCTACGCGAGCTCAACGCACCATGCCTATGCTTTCATACACACACTCGCGACAGAGTTTGCTAGCGCCTTGCCGAGCTGAAGCGTTCATGTGGCCGGGGCGACCACGGGAGAGAGGTTGCAATTCGTGTCCTGGCGGGAAAATTCCCAAATGAGGTTCCTGCACCGTCGTATCGAAAATAACGTTATATTATGGCGTATTTTACGATGGTGCAGCATCTTCCCTCAATGGTGCCGATCGGCATACCTTTTCAATGGTGATATAATGACTGCCATATTCAGAGGCTCTGAGAGCCTCTGCAGATCATCCTATAGCTAATCCTAATCCTACATACAAATATCTAGTATAAAACGAATCTCGATGTGGCGACTTCTGTACACCCATCAATAATGACGGTGACTACGCCAGAGGTACCTCGAGGTGCGACCGAGGCTTCGGTCATCTGACCAAGGCTTCCACTTAAGTACGACCGAGGTTTTGGTCGTAAATATCACTGAGTCTGACGTATTTAGCCTCGGTTGGGTATTTATTAGGTCCCACAGAGGCCAAAGTCACTACCTGTCATTCTACCGAGGTAAATGAGAGTGAAAGCTTGTCACAACGGCAACTTCCTTTCTGTCAGCGAATCCGACAGAGTGCGCCTGCAGCGCGGCCCGGCCGAGGTCACTATTCGGCCGGATCTCCACGCCACAACTACCCTCGCCTCGTCGTGAACCTGGCACTGGCGAGCGGCGCGGCGCAATGTCTCGCCCTCCGACTCGCCCCGAATCTCGGTCGCTGGCTTCAACCACCGCGCGTGCCCTCCGGTCCTTGGGCTGCACTGGCGAGGTGAGCATCTCCTTGTTTCGCTCGTTCTTATCTTGATCATCTTGGTGCTGACGTGTTTCTCTTGTTCATCCCTTTCAGAGCGCTCTGGACATTCTCGCCGACGCCACGCAGCCTCAGCCGCACCTGCCCACTTGGGCGTCCTCGACCGAGTCTCAACCGCGTGACGACGCGCCTCCGACTGCTTCTCGACCCGACCACGCGCCTTCTGCGGCTCCCAAATCATCGGTCGAGCATCCACCACCTCCGGCGAGCATCTTGGGTCCGTACCCAGCGTCGACCGAGGCTCTCCAGTCTGCGTCGGCAGAGGTACCGGGCGATTCTCCGTATCGCTCGCCTCCAACTTCCCCGCTACGCGCCAACCCCCTCCGTCGCCAACTCCCGCGCCTTCGGCATCGCTGGCCACTCGCGGCGCGTCGGTCGGGGCTGTGGCTGCCGGAGCAGTGGTCGCTGCACCCGCAGCGGGTGCGACCGAGCCTCTCACGCCAGTATTGACGGCGTCCGACCGCCAGTTCTACCGTCTCGCCGAGCTGGTCGTCAGCATCGCTCGTGCACCTCCCGCTCGGGGCGATCCAGTGTTGGATCGACGCCTTGAGCATGCCACGACTCTCGAAGAGGTGGCTACGGCTGTGGCTCCCCGGCGTCTGCCCGTCGCCGAGTCCGAGGAAATGATATCCCTCCGTCAGGAGGTGGATTGACTCCAAGCTCTGGCGAAGGATACGGAGGACAAGCTGCACGTTGAGATGGATCTCCGCTTGAAGTCCGACATCTTCTGTGTGCAGACGTCGACCAAGCTTCACGAGGCTGAGGATCGGATCGACGAGCTTCGAGCCGAACGACTGAAACTCCTCGAGCGGCTGACTGAAGCCGAAGCCACCCTGGAGTCGCACCGGGAGGTGACCGCCTCCCTCGAGCGGCGTCTCGTCGACACCAACGCCGAAGCGACCACGGCTCGTCGGCAGCTCACGATGGATCGCGAGCGGTTGAAGGCAAGCCTCGTTGCCCACACCGCTCAGCTCGACCGCCTTCGCCGACAGCTGGCCGACCACAACCGAGGTCAGTCCGGGGTCATTCCCGCGCGCATCCAAGCTCTACAGGACGAGAACAACAGCTTGCGTCGGGCGAACTCGGTCCTGCAACGCCACTCTGCGATGCACGAGTTGGACGTGGACACTCTTGTCCTGGCGTCGGCGGGCATCTCAGCTGACGAGATTGACTGGACGCTGCTGGGTCTCAACCCTCCAGACGTCATCGTCGGATCTCCGCGGAGTGGTGACGAGTCGTCGAGCCCGGACGAACCGTCCACCGAGGCTTCGTCGACTCCTGTGGTCCCTCGCTCCAGTCCTCCGGCGTCGCCCTCGTCCGCGTCACAGCTGCCCCCATTCGAGCGGCTTGGCCGTGCGTCTGTCGACCTGCGGGCGAGGGCTGCGGCCACTGCTGCACAACGCGCAGGCGGGTCTCCTGGTGGTTAGCAACCCTCGGTCGCCCCTCCGTCGCCTTCCACTTCTCTCGGGTCACCTGGTGGTGAGTCAGCCGGGGGCCGCGGCGCTTCTCCGGTTCAGGTGTCGTCCTCGTCGTCGGCTAGTCCTCCATCGATTGACGCGTCGGGGCCTCCTCCGGTGTCTTCGGACGACAGCAGGGGCCAGCCCAGCTCATCTGGTGGAGATGATTCTCCTGGCGATGCGGGTCAGCCGGGGTCGCCCGCCGGTGGTTCGCCGCCCAGCAGTGGCGATGGTGGTAGTCCGTCGCCGCCGGGTTCCGACGAGGGCGAGCACTCTGGCGAATCTTCCGGAGGGTCTGGCGACTCGTCCGTCACGTCGGACACTGGTGGGTCTCCACCGGCAACACCGCTTCGCTCGCAGCAACCGGCGGCTCCGTCAAGGAACTTCGACGACTTGTCTCCGGACACGCTCGAGCGGGTCATGTTCGGCTCGGAGAGTGAAGAGGAAAGCTCCTCTCTTCTGGCTGGGTCTGCTTACCAAGCCTCGTTCACGCCAGCAACGTCGGCTCCGGGGTCTACTACGCCAAGTGCACCATCGACCGAGGGTTCATCTGCCGCAGCATCGCGAGGGCGTCCCCGAGTCGAGGTGACCGCCACTCTATCGGCTGCCCCAGGCACTGTGCAAACTGGGTTCACGCCCGCCGTAACCAGTGTGTCGGACGTGGCAGAGGGGTCCCGGAAGGTGTCCGAACTCGGCAACTTGTTCCTCCTGCCTGGCTTCACTGCCCCTGGTGCTCAAGAGTGCTGGTGTCTGCTGCAGAATCTCAGCGTGCCTGACATCCCCGCCGAGGATCCGGTGTCTCCGTGTTCCGAGGCCTTATAGCTGCGGTCTCGGACTGGGCGAACCCCCTTCACCCGTGGCAACCGGTGAGGGTTAAGTTCCCTGCTGAGCCATGCACGTTCGGCGTCGGTGAGCTCACCGACGGCGTGACGATCTCCGTTCGAGCGACAGGCCAAGCTCTCCTCGTTCGGCTCTGGCGGCAGTTCCAAGGTACTTCCACCGATGCGACCGAGAAGGCCAACCTCGGTTTCGCCCTGTGGGAGCGTCGTCACTGGGTGAAGGTTTCTGCCATCGAGGCGTTCTTCGACTACCTTGCCGCGAGGCACGGTCGCCGCAATCCTCTCCTCCTCAGGCTCCGCCAGTCATGGCTAACATACAGCCGAGGTCGGAACCTCCGCGCCGATCGCCTCCGACAGCAAATGGTGAAGCGGCTGTGGACGTGCTGCATCGAATACGATCGCGAGCCTCGTCAGTTCCACACGGAGACTCTGCTGGAACCCACCTTCCTCCAGTACTCGTTCGAGGCCCTGGAGTGGGTTCCTCGGACGGCGGATTGGGTTACCGAGGTGGCCGAGTTGGACGCTCGTCAACCATGGCGTAACTGTTGGATTGACGACCCGGCGAGTCACCCGTTCAACACGACGTTTGCCGCCTGCAATCCCGCTGTTTCACTGTTCGTGCCGCGGGGAATGGCCAACAAAGAGGTGGCTGCTTCGGTGGTAGTGGAACCGGCGCTCCCAGCTTCCTCCGTGTCCGCGCCGTGGGTCACCCAATTTGGTGCCGGTCAAGATGATGACGCTTCTGAGGAGGAGTCGAAAGACTCGCCGAATCTCGGCGCTGCCACTCCCTAGGCACCCTCGGCCGTCCGACATCTCCTTCCTCCAATGCCAGCCCTTGCTACTCCAGTGATGACCGACGCTCCCTTTTTTGGCAAGTAGCTCGTAGGGTTGTAGTTCGTTCTTCTTTAATCTCTCATAATCACTTTAACCCACTCGTGACTCTTTTTGTTGCGTCTTCCGTCGTTAGCTCGAAGTAATCCTCATTCGGTAGTCTGCCATATCCGCCCTGACCCTGCGGTTCTTTTGGTGCGCCGACCGAGGGGTAGTCTCGTGTTCTTGAGTCGTCATCTTAATTCTTCCACATGTGGTATCTTCTTTCATCTGCTACTGCGAGCCAATTGATCCTCGCAGACAGTTCAAGCCTCGGTCGCCTCTGCAGTGGGTACTCCTCATTCATCTCTGTCCCTTCCGCGGGCGACCGTGTTCCCAGTAGCTTCTTTCGTCTGTATTTGCGAGCTGGTGCCCCTCGCAATCAGTTCATTCATCGATAGCGCCAATAACTACTCCTCGTCCGCAGTCTGAGCCATTTGTAGACGTTGGTCGCTGGGTTTCTGACGCAAGTAATCGTAGAGTAGTCCTCCACACGACAAGTTTGTAGCTGGTTCCCACGTTGGCTCCTCGTAGCCGACCCATTACACTTTGAACTCTCGAACCGCTCGATTAGTGCTCGTTGATAACGGTGTGCGGTCGTTCAGGATGGCTTCAACTTCAAACTCGCCCGACGGGCGGTCCGGCTCCCAGCTATCCTCGGGCAGCAACTCTTCGTCGAAATCTACTTGTGACTCCTCGTCCACCGCTGGTGCTAGCCTTTCCTTAGGTCGGTCTCCAAATTCGCTAGCCGCTTTCTATCGCGAGACAAGTACGACTGGGTAGAAGCGGTAGCCGCTTCGATTCGGTAGCTCTAGCTCGTTAGCGAACTCCTCCACCTTCGTCTTGATGCGGAATGGCCCATGCCACCGATGCGCGAGTTTCTTCGTCAGACCGGGTTTTACTCGCTCCATATACAGCCACACGCGGCTTCCTGGCTCGAACAGCGACCTCGGTGGGGTCTCGTTTGGATCCACCTCGCCTGAGGGGCTCTGTAGCGACTCCTTCTCCTGTCGTCCGAGTGTCTCGTTGTGTTCCTTAGCCCTCCGAGCCTTTTCCGTCGCTTGGTATTCCTTGGCCATACTGAGTGCAATCTCCTGCTTTCGGTTGACTTCGCGGCGCCACGCCAGTGGCGTCCGCAGCCTCGTTTGAGGGACGATGGCATTGCCTTGAGCGTCGACTGTGCATCTTAACCATGAACGAGGTAAAACGGGGTTTCCTTCCGGGTCCCATCTTGTCAGTTGTTGATAGCGAAATCAGCTTCTCTGCAATCCCATCCCAGTCCTGTTGTAAGGGGTATTCGGCATACACGCGCACGGGCTGCATGACGGTTTTTACTGACCGTTCTTGCTGCCCATTCGCCTGCGACCGGTAACTCAGCGTAGCTCGCGACCGAGACTGCATCATCTCGGCGAAGGCTTGGAACTCTTCGCTCATGAACCTCGGATCTCGGTCGTGACGAATCAGCGAGGGTGCACCGAACCTTCGGTAGACACACTCCTCGAAAGCCTGGGCAACGACGAGTGCGTTGGTATCCGACATAGCTTTACCCATCACAAATCCGGTGAACGAGCACTGGAACAGCAGTAGTGCCGTGTTTCCCCGTCGAGACTTCGGCAACGGAATCACAAAGTCCATGGAGACCATCTTGAACGGTCTCTCGGCCAGTACGTTTCCCGGGGAATAGCCTCTCAGCTGATGCCGGCTTTTGCTCGAACAGCAGTCCGCGCAGGGCCTGACGTGCTTCTCTACGTCCGCGTACAGTCCGATCCAATAGTATTCTGACTTCACTCGGTGGTAAGTGCGATTAATACCTTGGTGACCACCTTCCAACGAGTCGTGGCAGCTCTGCAGCACTTCTTGGACCATCGTTGAGGGTACTACGAGACGCATCCACGTTCCATGTTGCTCGTCCGGGTCCGAACGACGGTTGCTTCCCACAAAGTAGAGGACTCCGTCTTCGCTCAGAACGAACCGGTCTGCCATTTTCCACGCATCATTAGGGGCATGGAGCTTTTGACCCCAGACAGAATCAACCTGGACCTGTCCCACGGCACGACGACACTGTCCAACGAAGTTTTGATGCATCTGCAGCAGCGCAATGAACGCTGGGTGGCAGAACAACCGTCTGTTGTTGACCGCCAAGACTACCTGACTCCGCGTAAGATCCTCACGAGAGCCACCGAGGCTTTGAGATCCGCGGATGAGTGTCGGATAACGTCGGTTGAGCTGACTGGACTAGCGCTCGCCGTGACCGACGGTCTCGCTAGACCATGAGTACACAAACCCTCGGTGGTGGTCCAGGAGGATGCATTGGGTCATGACGATGGTGAACCCACCTCGCCCGAGGATTCAAATACCTATGGACCCACTGCAGACACCAAAGGAAGCGGCGATGGGGGCATTAGCCCGATCGGTGGTTTGGCGAAGACTTCCAAGCCTACCCAGGGGTTTAAAACCTCGGAGGCAGTAGTGGTCGACAGATCTCGAGATGGTGATGAAGATTATGGGCCGTCCGAGGGCTGGAATCATGGGGCAGAACTCGCCAGACCTGACACGAGTGGTTATTATGATGACCAGGCCTCTTAAGAATAGGCATTCTGAACCAGGGCTTTTTGCATCTTTTATTGATAAAACCTATTTTTGAGACCCCTAAGACTTCAACTGGCTGGTGGCACCACCTCGTCGATGGAGCTTGCTCTTTAATACTATGTTGTTTTCAGCCACGAAAAGTGTACAAGCATGTTGGCAAGCCCATAACCGAAGTCATACACCACGGAAATCCTTGTGCTCGTCCTCTAACCTCCCATTTCTACTGGTGGGGACATTTCTACCGATATGCATTTTGAAAAGTTAGGAATAGGCATGTTGGATGTTCTCTCGACACAATGCCTAGTTTTAAGAGGCCTGATGATGACGAAGATGCACGGCGCCTATTGGATGCCGTTTATGCCTCGGCAGTTCATGCGATGCCACCAAAAAATCCTAGTTGTAATGAAGCAAACGCTACCGACACGTTCAAGCATCGACCGAACGAGACCAAGCCCATGGAGTATCTGGAGAACGAGACCAAGCTAACGGGCTACGGTGACAAGTCGGCATTCATACCTGACTCTTCCGAGACGATGCTGACGTATTCTGAACCGATTGGCCAGAGCAGGGGCATGTATGCTATTCAGTGCGAGATCTTGATTACGAATGTTCCGACCCCGCCAGTGCGTAATCCGCGCGTTATGGGACAGGTGACTACCAAAGGGTCACATCGCTCATGGACTTTGTGGATATTACTTTTATGGACTGTAGTGATCGCTGCGAGTCCTTATCTCGAGGACACCGCAGTAACCCTCGTTGGGTACCCCAGGATGAGCAATGGCGTATCTGCTTCATCGGAACCCAAGACTGAGGTTTTAACCGTCGCCGGGGACTCGAGATTCGCAATCCAGCAATCCCTAGGGGCAATCACATGTCGTTGGATGGAATTAATGATGCAACTCAACCGCCACCGAGAACTCCCTGTTAAACTTCGTTCGGCGACGTATCTGCATGTGGAGAGGAATTTCGATGCGGCGGCGGACTCTCTGGTGTGTGACGCGGTGGAAAATGTGGCAACGGTATCGTCCGTCTCAATTGAATGGATTGAACCGAATCAGTAACGTTACCCCCGCAGGCGGTTTGGCATCGAGCGAATCCTCGGTCAATGTTGCACAAGGTTCCATGGCCTACAAAAGCCCTGGTGGCAGGTTTTTTCCCGACTATGTGCGAGACTACGACGAAGACGACTCGGGCTTTGTAACAGCGATGACTAGGCGCGAAACGAGATCGGAGGAGGAACTCGCCAGATTTGCGGATGAAGTGTCAGTCATGGGTCCAGGAGATGGAACTCGGCGAGAGGATTCGTATGAGGTACTGACCGAGGCTCAGGGCGACATCAAACTGGACCGTTCAAATTTTGAAGTCAAGGCGAGTGACTCGTGCAATATGGCACCGACTACTATTGTGAACGAACCCTCGGTCGGGACTTCCTCGGACGAAAGGAAAGTGCGCAACGCTCTAGATGCGCGACCGAGGCCCCTACTTCAGCGTGTGATTCGCGTTTGGCCTTACCTGGAACGTGGCAAACCTGGTGGAGCCGCGAAATTAGCCCGCCGATGGTATGGACCCTTCCGAGTTTCCAAGATGATGGGTGACTTTGCGTACCAGTTATAATTGTCCTATCGAGGTGGATACTAGTGTGCATGCTTCTTGGTTCAAGGAAGTGGACGAATTCGGAGAGTGACCGAGGCGTCGGTCGCCCTCTAAATTGATCATGAGCAACCTATGATTGAACTGCATGCGAGGGTTATCCGGCTCGCAGTCGCAGATGAAGATTGATACAGGAGAAGGATCGCCAGGGGCACGTCCGACTTATGTATGAAGACTTGCTGCGCGTGCGACCGAAGAATGAACTTCCTGTGAGGAGGAATTGGCTCGCAGTGACAGACGAAGATGGATACCAAACGAGAACTGCATATGTGTATGTGAAGGAACGAATCATGATGAAAACGCAAGAGTGGAACTACAAGCCTCGGTCGATGCGTCAAGAGGAAGAAGGCACCAGTCTGAAGCTACTGGTGGGGCGACCGAGGCTCTAAACAGACGATACGGCAAAGGAGAAAGAACGACGGAGGTGAAATTCGCTCAGAAGCCTCGGTGTCGCCCAGGACGCCCGTGGAGTAGCCTTCGGATACCCCTCGGCGACCCATCAGGCTCTTCGTACAACCTTTCGGATGGCCCTTCAGCGCCTCCCACTCAGTCGTTAACGAAGTCTCGGTGGAGCGGATTCCGATGAAAGAAGATTTAACCGCAAAAGCTGTGTCCGATACACTACGAACATCGGACAGTATTTGGCCAGTTCGAGTCGACGAAGCCGAGGCTGGAGCGAGAACGACCGAAGCTTAATTCGACGCAGAAGTCGCGATAGCGTCCAGGACGCCCATGGAGCAGCCCTCGGATGGCCCGTAGAGCGACCCTTCAGGTGGCCATTTGTACGGCCCTTGGGCGACTGACTACCCACGGACGGCCTGGGTGAGTTTAGAGGATCGGTGGGTAGATCCGCAGCATGTGATTACATGCAAGGCAATTGGAGCAGCACCGAGGATTCCAGCGACGTAGACGCTCCGGCAAGTGCCCACGAGGACAAGGTACCGACGCTCAAGATGCCAAGAACTGACAGAAGGATGGATGCTGGGACAAGGGCTACAGAGCACGCCACGTGCACCAAGGCGGCGCATTCGAGAGGCGACACGACGCTCTCTATCGGGGCAGGTTCGCATCGCGCCGGGGGGGCAGTTGTGGCGTGGAGATTTGGCCGCGGCGCGGCAGCTCTGTTGCCCATGCCGCCACCGTCAAACCTTTCAGTGAAAGGCTGTTCTGGGTTCTGATTGGTGGATTACATTTCCCGCAATAGAGTGACATGGAACTCGGTAGTGACACAAGCTTTGGCGGGCCATAATAAATACCCGACCGAGGCTAAATACGCCGATTTACAGAGGTCGACAGCATCGAGGACCCAAAAAAACACAACTCGGTCAATTTTTGGTCATTTTTTGTCAGATTTGGCCAGCATGTGCATCTCAGCGAGCTTTATTTATGGTGAAAACCACGAAGATTGTGGGCGTCTTCGCCACACAGAACAGAGGGAAAGGTAAATAGACCTACCCCATGTCTAGTTTTGGCGAATCATGTGTCTCCATTGCGACTGTATCTAGTAATACCCTTCCCAATATGATATCGTTTTAGTTATCGACTTCAAAAATAAATCGCCGTTATTTATAACCTAAAACGGAGTTGATAGTTGTAATCAAAGGCAATGAAGTGCCGCAAGTCCAAGAAGCCTCGGCGTGCAAGTGTCGATGACCTCGTATACGCGCAGAAAGCCGAAGAATACGTTAAAAACTAGCGAGGTCACACACTCAGCCGAGATGAACGCTTGGATATTCTTGCAGTACATGCTAGCATCAGGTCTGGAAAAGCTGACGTCACGTTTACTGGTCCTGTTCGCGACGCTATAGCCAATTTGATGATGAGGTCGTCGAAAACGACTGATTCTGTTTGGCGCGACTTCGCTGAGCATGGCGAAGTCGTCGTGACGCCCCCCCAGCTAATCGGAACAGCAAATCAACTAGAGTGCCTGAAACCAAAGAAGTAAAAGCAGCAGTACAGAAGTTTATACGTGAACGTAGTGAAACCCGCACAAGAACTGTGGCCAAGGATGTTATGGCTCTTCTCGTAGAAATGTTATTTCTACGTCTTGATACAACGGATCAGAGTGCTGTTGATGCGGCTTTGCGTATGGCGCAACGATACTTGAAAGAGTGGGGATACAAACGAGGGCAGCGCAAGGGAGGAACGTACAGACTTTCACCCGAAAATGAATTGAAACGCGATAAGTACGTTCAGCGAATGGAGCTGAACGACATAGAGTGTCGTCGAGTTGTTTATATGGACGAGAGCTACATTCATCATCATTATGCTCGTCATCATGACTCTCTCTACGACCCTACTGACCCTTCTGTTACGAAACCCAAGCATAAAGGCCGTCGATTGTGTTTTATTGCAGCTATTGTTGACCGCGATCGTGCTTTACCTGATAATGATCCTTCTCCTGGCTCGCAAGCGGCTTTGTTTCTGGATACTGTCGATGTATTCGAAGGCGGAAAGCAGACAGCAGATTATCATGGGATGTTTAACCATGGATATTTTGTTAACTGGATCGAAAATCTCATTGTTTGTCTAAAAGAGAGCGGTCTTGAGCATTGTCTTATCGTCATGGACAATGCCAAGTACCACAAAAAACTAGATGAATCTGTACCGAAGAAGAAAAGTAAGAGGCTTCTCATGCGAGAGGCCTGCACGCGTTACAATATTGCCTGGTCCGAACGAGATACTAGGCAAATGCTTGGAAGAAACTAGAAGTCTACATCGCAGAAAATATTAACCCGGTGATTGTAGACAAGGCAGCTGAAGCAGGTCACGAGGTTGTCTTCACGCCTCCCCACTACTCGGATTTGCAGCTCATAGAGCTCGTATGGGCTGCACTTAAGGGCACAGTTGGTCGGCAATATACGACGAGCACTTCTTTCGATGATGTCCGGCAGCGCTTGGACGAGGCATTCAAAACCTTCAAACCCAACACGGTTCAAAACTGTATTGATGCGTCAAATAAAACGCTATCAGAGTTGCGAGAAAACATCAGCGTCATGCAAGAAGTAAACGGCGCTTCCGATTCAGACGACACTTCCTTCTTCAAGTGGTTAAGACAGTGCTAGCGACAGTAATTAGGAGGGCATTACCTTCTTCTAGCTACACTTGATCTAGCACAAGCTCGATCGACACGAGCTTGACCGACGACGATCTTCCCCGTCGCCCAACTCCTCCACCTTGACGACCACGGCGCCGAACCTCCTGGTGCCTCCCTCATTGAACAAGTACAAGTAGGCGGCGAGGGTCTTGGTCTCCGCGCGCGCCACGCATTAGAAGAGCTTCCTGTCGCGCGTCTCCATGGTGAAGGCGTGGTGGTAGCGGCGGAAGCCCGTCTTGCCGTCCCAGTCGCTGATGCGCTTGAGCTGGTGCACGTTTGACGGCTTCTCCGGGTGCGCGTCGTACGCGTGGCAGCTCTTGTAGCTGCGCAGCATCACGCACTCGACGTCGGCCGCATCCAGCTCCCACGTGGCCACGCAGTAGCAGTCGTGCATGACTGGCATCTTGGCCAGCAGCTGCAGATGCTGTGAGCCGAAGAGTCCTTGACCGCGAAGATGAAGGTCGTGACCATGTAGATGCTGTGAGCCGAGTCCCTGCAATCGAAAATGAAGGTCGTGACCATGTCGCGCATGATCGCGGCTTCGTCCGCCTCGATCTCGAGTCCCGTCGTGTCGATAGAGCTCTCCAGGAAGAGCGAGATCAGGTCCCGCGTCACCTTGTGCTGGCCTCTCTCGGCCATGGCCTTGAGGATGAAGCTGTCGATGAAGTCGTGGAACTTCTTGCAGTTGGCCGAGCACGTCCAGGAACACGTCCACCTTCTCACGCACAGTGTCCCCCATGTCGTTGTCCACAATGTCCGAGAGGTTGTAGTCGCTCTCGTCGGCACAGCTGCACTGGGCGTCGGCGTCTTCGTCACTGGGCGTCGGCGTCCTCGTCGTCGTCGTCCTCGTAGCCGAGCTCGGAGGCCGACAGGAACGTGGTCTTGGCACACGTGGCCACCATGAACTGGATGAGCTTGTGGTTGCAGCTGAAGACCAGCGTGGCCTCGTCGGCCCCGCCCTTCTGCTGCTGCAGCGCCTTGTGCGCGCGCGAGCACAGCGTGCGCTAGAGGTTGATCAGCAGCACGCGCTCGCGCTGGTCCTCATGGCACATCTGCTCGAGCTCGTCCGCCAGGTCCTTGAGCAGCTCGTTGTGGCCCAGAGTCTGCACCTGCTCCTGGTCATTCCGCAGCTCGGCCAGCTGCCGGAGCGCTGGCGCCGGCTCAGCTCGTTCTCCACGCTGTACGCGCGCAGCAGCTCCGTCTCGTCGGCCATGGCCTGCAGGCGGCGGCGCAGCATGTCGTCGGCGGGGTCGTCGTGGCCCTTGCGAATCACCAGCGCTGGTGGCGATGATGCCGGAACTGGCTGAAAAATGAAGGTATTTGATCGGATAACAACCCATGGATTATTGGGCCTTATTGTGTAAATCATAGACAAACGCCTTCTAAAACGGGGTGAAAATGGCTTGCGGTTTCTGAGTGTTCTACGTGTCGTACGACACTGGAAGAGTCTTACTCTTTTTAAGTTTTTGATCCTGGATTTAAAAATATATAGTTTGACTGGGGTGTTTTTTGGGTCCTCGATGCTGTCGACCTCTGTTAGTAATAGGTCCTCGGTCGTACCTAAGTGGAAGCCTCGGTCGTACCCCCGAAGCCTCGGTCGTACTTAAGTGGAAGCCTCGGTTGGACGACCGAAGCCTCTGTCGCACTTCGCGGTACCTCTGGCGTAATCACCGTCATTATTGATGAGTGTACAGAAGTCGCCACGTCGAGATTCGTTTATACTAGATATTTGTATGAAGGGTTAGGATTAACTATATGATGATCTGCAGAGGCTCTCAGAGCCTCTGAATATTCAGTAATAAATCAGGAGCAATTTCCATAATCCAGTACATATGTACTGGATTATCACAAAACGCAAAATTAATTCAGCGACGTTAACCTCGGATCGTCTTTATACTATGCGCTGGGCTCGTGACATCCTTCAACGAGGCCCTTTAGACTCGATATCTTGAGCGTAAAGAATGGTCGAAACAAAGAGTAACAGGAAGTAAGCCCAAGGCGGCAATATTCAGAAACTAACATCCACGCAAACGTTATCTCCTCTATCCATCAGCCGCGCATCATTTACAGCTTCAGGAAGCGCACCTCCTTGTCGAAGCACGGCTTGAGCAATGTCGATAGCGATCTTAGTCGTAGCCACGATATTGTCGAACGGGCCTGTGTAAGCACAAATTATCAAATAAAACCAAATGAGCGCTAACAAGCTGTAGACAAGAGGCTGTCACAAAGCGGATAACTTACAGTCAGGTTGGCGGGACAGATGATGCAGCGCGGCGACCACCATGAGGGTCACACTACCCAGGTAGTACATGAGCAGCACGTTGCGCTCCTCGCTGCCGAAGTTGTCCAGCTTGGAGGCCGCAGCAGGCGCCACCGGATCATCGCTCGCAGTGGGTGGCGTAGAAACCAAGCTGGAAACAAGCAAGTTCGTTTGGCTATACCAGTCTATCGGGGGAAGGCGTCATCCTGTGCCACCAACGCGGCGAAGTGAGCGCATTGCTGGTGCATAGCACATCACAGTTCGCCTAGACAAACTTACTGTTTTCAGTACATATAATTTGAATGTCGATTTGGGATAATCCAGTACATATGTACTGGATTATGGAAATTGCTCAATAAATCAGCAGTCTTCCCCCCAAGTCTTCAGAGGTTAAGTCCGACTCCGGTAAGTGTTAGCTAGCTTATTGTAGTGCCTGGATACGCCTGGCTTAGTGGTATTGCTGTTGGCGGACTAGAGATTTTGTAAGTAATAGTCCACCGAGGCCAAGCCAAGAGTAGGCGTGACCGAGAGGCTAGATTGACACTTAGAGTGTCGTTCTGTGTGTGTGTGGGGGGGGGGGGGGTAAGTCCCCTAGAGTATATTCTACTACCGACAGAGGATTACCTCGGTCCCCTTTGTATTAGGCATAATCAGCCGGTACCCTTCCATCTGAGGGACTGCAACAGGGTTGCGCGAAAGCGCTATATTGCATTCTATCCCTCGTTCGTGGCTAGTTAGTGCAGGTTTTGGGTTGACCGAAGACAACCTTGGTACACAGAGGCTTATATCCAACCCGGTGTAAGGGATCGTTCCTGGACCTCAGGTTAGATCCAACTTTCGTTGACCCTTTTGGGAAGACGTGTGTTGTTGGTGGGACTCGTACCTTAAGGTAGCGAGATTTTCAGCGTGTTCCTACACGACAACTGGTGCCGCGACCCGGTATTCGAACCAGGGATTTCACCTCGGTAGTAGAATATACTCTAGGGAACTTAACCCCCCCCACACACACACAGAGAACGACACTCTAAGTGCCCCTCTAGCCTCTCGGCCACGCCTACTCTTGGCAAAAGGTCTTACTTCAAGGCTCTTCGCGGGTCATTGACGCTCGCAAGACGCTCACCGAGGGTTCCTCTTCCGTCGTTCCGTCCACCGAGGTTTCGTAGATGACTTTCGACTCGCCTCGGACGTCGTCACTGCCGACACTTTAGACTCCAACGTTTCGCTGGCCAGAGAGTCCGCTGCCGCGTTGAATTCCCGTATCGCATGCAGATACTTCACCGAACGAAGCTTGGCCACGAGTTCCCGGTGGTGGTTGAGTTGTGCCATCAGCGTCTCCTTCCGGCACGCTATCACCTCTAGGGATTGCTGGATGGCGAGTCTCGAATCCCCGACGATGACCAGGTCTGTAATAGCCAGACCGAGCGCCGCCGAGACGCCGTTGTTCATACCGGCATACTCAGCGAGGTTCACTGTAGTGGTTTCGAGATAAGCACTGGCAGCGATCACTATCGTCCATTCCGGAAGCTTCCATAATATCCAGGAGCAACTCGCATAACCACCGTGTTTCTTCGTTTTCGCCGAGCCGTCGAACGAGAGGACGTGTCCGCCGTACGAGGTCGGTAGTCGAGCATACAACTGATGCGGATCCAAACGAACGTTCGGTGACCCTTTGTATGGAGGGACGACCGAGGCGAGCGACTCGTCCAAATCGACGAAACTCGTCAATCCGGCTTGGAGCAGCTGAGCAAAAGCACAGTTCTTTTCCTTCACTCGATCGACCACCAGGTACCAAGGCGACAGCAAGACGGCAAACTGGGTGGCCCGACCGAAGAGCGTCTTGGACTTGTGCACCCACTCGAGTGTTGAAAACCGAGTGTAGACTCGAATAGACTTCCCAACGAGCTGAGTATAGCATATCTTCAATACCAGCAGTAGAGCCAAAACTTTCTTCTCGGCTGGGTGATACTTCATCTCGGCGTCCTTCAATACGCGACCACAGAAGCGGACGGGGTGTAGTTTGCCCTCGTGTTCTTGCATAAGGGTGGAGCTGAGAGCCCACTCATTTGCGAAGAGCGTGACGTGGACGTCCTTGCCCCTGTCGAAGCGGCGCAGTATCGGAGCGTCTCGGACGCGCAGTTGCAGCATTGCAAAGCTCTGTCTGGCAGCGGAGAGGCCACCCCCGGGCTCGAAATCGGCGTCCTTCAGCTGGTAGAGCGCCGCGCCGTACACCGCAAAATCTTGGATGCAACGACTGTAATAGTTGAGTGCTCCTAGGAAAGACTGAACTCCCTTCTTGGACGCGGGGAACGAGAGCTCGGTCACCACAGCTGTCTTCCTAGCGTCGGGTGCAATACCGGCTGCCGAGACGTCGTGAGACAGGAGGCCTACCTTCCGCTGTACGAACAGGCTCTTGGAGAAGCTAACACTGATCCGACACTCCTGGAAGCGACTTGACAGACGGTCTAGCGTCGCCAAACACGCTTCAAACGTCTCGGAGCCAAAGCAGATATCATCTACGAAAGAACGCCGATCGAGCACGGGTACCAACGAGGACTCATCCGGCTCTCCGCTGGAGTACATGTCGGCCAAAGGACTGTTCACGAGAGTTGCGACTGCACTTTCGGTGGTCGACAGGGCTCGGTCGGCCTCGAACTTGGTCCGAGGCCTCGGTCACCCCCGCCCTGTCTTCAGCGTCGGCCGTTTCAGCTATCCGCATCTTCTCCGAGAAGTTAGCCCAGCCTCCTTTCGGTTGAACGAACCCCCAGAGGGCGTTGTCAAACATCCGTTGGTAGATCATAGGCGCGTTCTTGAGCCCGAACGGCATGCGTAGCCACTCGAAATGGCCTAACGCGCAGACAAACGCCGAGATTTTGCGGGCTCGGCGGGTCATCATCACCGCCCAGAATCCACTCGCCGCGTCCAAAGAACAGAACCCCAGGTACGCCTCCATCTCGGTCAACAGGTCGTCGACCAGTGGCATGGCATATTCCATGATGGCGGTGATCGCATTCACTCGTTTGTAGTCAATACATAAGCGGATATCAATTCCATTCTTCTTGAGTACAATCGTGAGGCCGTTCCTAGTGTAGTGGAGACGGCCGGCGCTGCCGGCGAACTAGCCTTCATCCAGTTCAGTTACAGCTGGTACAGCCTCCCCTCCTCAGCGTTAGCTGGTTCCTCTCTCGCGCCGCTGCCGGCCTCTTCTTTTTATCCGTCATGTCGCATATGTTGTCACTGGCGGCGGATTCTCCACCATCCGACACGTCTTCGCTATCACTTTCACCATCGCCCTCGCTGGTGCTGGTATCGACTCCGAGGATGAACTCACCATCAGTTGTGTGTTCCTCCGAGCTGTTACAGCTCACCACCACATCACAGGCGGTCGAAATCCCGACGCCACGATGACGCCCCTCGCCTTCGCCATCGAGCCCTAGGATTTAACGAAAATGGGCTGCTATCGGTTGACTGATCTCAACAAGCTGTGCAACGTTGTCGTACCAGGCGTAAACCGCGTTAGATCTGGGCGTTCCCACAGAGTATTCAGCGCAAATCAGAGACTACGATTTCATCTCTGGCGTCGCACTGAACAGCGTGTACGGTGATGCTAAAAGCCGTTACAAATGGGAAGCCCTTCATATATATATGTTGTCTTTGTGGAGCTTGAACGAGATTCTAGACTAGGCAATTGATACTGCTGTCAAATTTTACGTAGATTTGTGATGCATTCACCGTCGTCTCCATTCTCGATACCCTTTGTTTTTTTTTTAATTGGAGATATTTATCACTGACGCCCTTGTTATCATGATTAATTTTGATCGAATTTTGACCCCAAAAATGGTTATCGCTTATGCTGCCCACTCAGGTATTCGGCGCTGAGTTGCCCCGTGTCCTCGTCCGATTCCATGCTAGTGGCGTGGTCGGGGGTCTCATTGTGTTTGGACATGGTGATGTTGTGACGGGGGTCATACGCACAACAGCTAGGAGGAAGCGTAACACGCTAACCACAACAGACGCCTGGCGTCTCTGTTGCCGCTTGTGCAAAAGGCCCTCCCTTATCGGTCCTCTTTAGTATCGAGTACTTAAAGAGACTTGCACACTTGTAGGTTAGAGCTAAACTGTCTTGTATTAATAACACTCATAAAGTTATATCTACTGCTTTCTATCTGCATACTGAATCCATGTCTAAATGGTGATCTTCCTCGGCGGTTGGCTCTCGTGCGTCGTCTTCCTTAAGTACGACCGACCTCTAACTTAACATATTACTTGGGGAGGTCTACCTTGAGTACTCTATTTAAGGAATCTGGTACCCAGTACCAGTCATGGTGTGTGACACTCAGTTCTTGTGGGCCACACCGGCCGGTGTGGCCCACACCAGATAACATACATTTTCCCTTCAAAAAGGACACTGGCCAATCCTGGCCCCCTTACACCCTCCCTCGCCCAAACGGGAAGCACCTTTCCCAGTGGGGAAATCCAGCGGAAACACGAGCACAGTCGCATTCGGCAATTTACGCTCTATCGAGCACACGCGCACACTTCGAGGACCACCGGGCATGGCGACCGAGACGCAGATCATCGTGCGGGCCGCCCCCAACGCCCTTGGGGCTGCTGGTCCTGCGAAGCACCATGCCGACGCGCCTACCCCAAGCGAAGGGGAGGAGAAGCCTCCGGCGCCTGCTTCAACGAAGCACTCGGGCGATCCGGAGGGAGCGAAGGACGCGTCGGCTTCCAAGAAGCCCGCGAATGACACGGAGGAGGCGAAGAGGACACCGGCTTCCAAGAAGCACGCGAACGACGCGGACGAAGCGAAGTAACCGCCCGTTTCCAAGAAGCCCACTGCCGCTGCGACCAAGGCAAAGACGATGAAGGTGTCTGCTTCTTCGAAGCCCACGCGGAGGACCAAGAAGTGACCGCTTCCTCAAAGCCTGTACCGAAGAAGCCCGCGGTGAAGAAGCCCGCTGCAAAGCAGCCGCCCAAGAAGAAAGGCACCGCGAAGGAGAGCCCCAAGGCCCTGAAGCTGCCGCCCAAGCGCACGGATGTGCTGCTGCCGGGATCTCAGGAGGAGGTGAGCAGCGAGTCGTCCGATACGGACACCCCGAACCCCGGGTATGTCACTGGCGCCGACTCGCCGGTGGCAGACGCCTCGCAGGCTCCTCGAGCCCGAACACCCATGAAGGCTCATGCGGCTTCCGCAAACTGCGCGTCCACTCCCCCTCAAAGGGGTGTCCGTCGCCGGACCCGTCCCTGCAGGTGAACTATGAAGAGTCGGAACCCGACGTGGACCGCGAGGCCGGCGAGGTCGAGGACCCTTACATGTCGCCACACGTCACAGACGAGCAGCGAGTCATTCACCCGGGCAACTCCAAAGACTGTGGTGGCGGTGGAAGGCACCCGAGCCTTGGAGGCGTCCATGTCTCGCCGAGACGACCCATTGAGCGCAAACCCCACTTGTGGAAGGAGCGTACTCTACTGGGTGGGCTCTGCTGCATAGATACTACGCAGGATGTCTTCCAGAACCCGGTTCACCCGCTCCGTCTGACCATCGGTCTGAAGATGGTCCGCTGTGGACATGTCCAACCTCGTGCCTAGAAGGCGGAAGAGGTGTTGTACACGAACCTCGGGTCTCTGTCACTCACGAAGGCATCGGGGAGGCCGTGATGATGAAAGACATTGTCCACCAAGAGATAAGCCGCCTGACGCACAGTCACGCTCTTCTGCACTGCGGCCAGCCGCACCATCTTGCAAAGGCGGCACACAAACACCAATATGCCAGTGTGGCCCCTTGCATCAGCCGGGAGCTCAAAGATGAAGTTTATGCTCACAGAGCGCCAGCAATCCGCTGGCACCGGCCTCATCAAAGGAGCGGACGCCGAGGGCGCAGGCTTAACACGCTGACACGTCTTATATGTCTGTACGCACTTACGTACCCATTTGTACATGTGGGGCCACCAGAAGTTGCGGACCACAGACGTGTACGTCTTCTCCCGCCCCAGGTGACCGCTAAGCGGCGTGTCATGAGCCTCATAGAGGACACGATGACGCAGGTCCTCGTCGTTCGGAACGACTATTCGAGGCTCATCGCCTCCGTCTACTTGATAGTAGAGTAAAACCTCCGCTACCGAGTAACGGTGTAGACGTGAGCGCTGTCGCGCCGTGAGCTCGACGACCTAGTTGGGAGCGCTCAGCGCCTCCACTAGCCCTGCAAGGTCGTCGTCGTCGGCATACGCCTCGCGAATATGCTCGTAGAGTGGTGACTCAAGGTAGACCAGATGCGCCAACTCGTAGTCTGGCCGTCGAGAGAGTGCGTCCGCGAGGACATTCTGCTTTCCCGGCTTGTACTCCACCGTAAAGTTGTACTCGGCGAAGAAGGAAAGCCACCGCGCCATGCGCAGTGAGGGGTGAGGCGACGACGTCGCTGTCCGTAACGAGGCATGATCTGTGTAGATCACAAAGGGTTTCTGACCGAACAGGTGTACCCGAAACTTGACCAGGGCGTACTTCATCGCCAGCAGTTCCTTGTCGTGGACGGGGTAGTTCTTTCCGCCGCCATTAATTGGCGAGACTGGAAAGAGACTACCCTTTCACGGCCCTCGGCATCCACCTGTAACAGGACACAGCCAATGGCAAAGTCGGATGCGTCGCATACCACGCTGAAAGGACGCTCTTTGTCGGGCAGTGCCAGGATATGAGCGCTGTGAAGGCTGCTCTTGATGGCTTCGAAAGCCTGTTGAGCCTCAGAGGTCCATGATCACACAGTATCCTTCTTGAGAAGATTCGTGAGTGGCCGTCATCTCGGCATAATTAGCACTATACTTGTGCAAGTAATTGGTCAGGCCGACCCATTTACGCAGGTGCTTCTGCGAGACGGGCACCGGCCACTATGCAATGGCACACACCTTTTCCGGGTCCTCACGGACACCGTCCTTGCCAAGGAAACAGCCCAGAAAGGGAATCTCCTCGGCCCCGAAGATACACTTGTTGATGTTCGCGTAGAGGCGATTCTCGCGCATGCACAAGAGAACCTCACGGAGGTGGCCGAGATGTGCTTCGACGGCAGTCTTGCCCTCCGACGCACGGCTGTGCACGAAGATGTCGTCGAAGTACGTCTGTACAAACTGCCGCATTTGCCTGAAGAGCTGGGTTACGAGCCTGTTGAACGTGGCGGGTGTGTTGGACAGCCCCTGGGGCATGACCAACCACTCCCACAACACCCCGCTGGGAGTGCTCGCCGCAGTAAGCGGAATGTCCGACTCCCGCATCAGCAGCTGATAGTAGTCGTCGACCATGTCGAGTGCACTAAAGATCGTGCAACCTACCATGTTGTTCTGCAACACATCCTTCCGAGGAATAGGCGTCGACGCCGGAATTGTTCCCGCGTTCAACTTCTTGAAGGCGTGCACCATGCGCCACTTCCCATTAGGTTTGTGCACACAAAACGTCGGGGACGAATGTGGCGACTTGGACTCACGAACCATGCCAGCGGCGTACTTTGCCGCGAAGAAGGCGTCGATGACATCGACCTGTTCCTTCGGAAGCGGCCACTGCCGCGTGGTACAGTACTTAGTGCCTGGCACGAGGCCAATCTCATACCTTACGCCTCGATCCGGGGGAAGGACAGAAGGGGGGTCGTGGGGGGGGGGGCTGTGCTGTCGCGACCCAGACACCATCCTCCTTGCGCTCAAACGTGGTCGCGGCGCGCAAGGCGATGTAGCCGGTACCGGCTGCGCCGTTCACGACTCCTTTCAGATTGGACTGGTTTGACTTGACGTTAACGAGCATGCCTGTTGTGGACGAAATGCCCAGCTTTATTACGGGTGCAGGTGGTGTGCTTGGCGTGGATGTCAGTCCACCAACCGATATAGGTCGTAAAGAATACTGTAACGTTATGTGTCTGGTTGTCGGTCATGCTTGTCATCTGGGTCATCTTCGACGCTGTAATGGTCGCTGACAGCGGAGCTGGTACAGCGTATTCTTTGCGCGCAGGTGTTGTCTGGCGGCGGTCCATCTTGGCGGAGGAACTCGCGCAGCTGCGGCGCCCACTCAAATATTCGTGTCCTCGCTAGTCATTCACCCCACTCTGGGTCGCTAGAGAAAAGCATGTTCTTCGTTAGACATACGACCTTGTTAATGTTCCGGTAAAGCAGTGTGACCCGCGCTTGGAGGTCAGTGTACAGAGGCCTTGGATCGGCCGCCTCAAAAAGCGGCATGCCGCGCACGGTCAGTAGTTAGCAGAAGTCAAACATGAAGACGCCTAGCAGTCTGCCGAAGTGGTCTTTGCAGCCCTGAACTTTTTGAGAGCCTCCTCCCATAACCCAAAGAAGCCGATATACTTTTGTCGGCGGCCACGCAAAGCACTTAGCCCGCAACTTGTTGCCCGGCTTCATGATGTGGAGATGTAGGCGCTTTTGGTTGATACCCAGGTCCTTGGAGCTATGAATTGTATGTCCATTCAGGTTCATTATTGCGATACCACTCGACGCAGGGGCCATGACGCTCTTGGGTAGGCCTCAACTGTTGGTGAGAAACCGCACTGCCTCGACGATGCGTGTTTAAAGGTTCCACCGGCCCCCGTCGCGATCAGTGGAGCGTCGTTGACGATCTTGTGTAGCAAAGGTACGGCGATTTGACGGAAATCGAGGCATTGTTTCTTTTTCAAGGCAAACGGTCTCGGCACGCTTTATACTGATGTGAAAGGCCCGAGATATTCGACCAATACAGCGACGGTACTGTCGCTGCCTTTGTCAACCTCAATGCCATCGATTGCAGTTTGGACCCGCACGACCGTCACCTCGGTGGTTTCAACGATTGTTCACAAACTCGCCGCATTCTCTTTGCGCGAATCGGTTCCGACCGGGTTCTCTAACGCTGCTAGCTCTCCTGTGCTGACCGATGTCCTGCTCACAGGGACGTTGCTGGTCTCGTCGATGAGGAGCTCGGTACTATGGATGTTGTTGCGTAGAAACATCTGTAGTACACACATGTCGGTAGTGCTCTGGAGATATGCAGCTTCACCGGTCATGTCGGCCGCGTTGGTCGCGCAAATGTAGACGTCCAAGTCTATCACTATCAGGCACTCGCCGCGTTCGGCAGCGCCTCTTTGCTGGTCGTCGCGAATGTTGAGAACATCGGCGTAGACGCATGTGCTCAGCTTACTATCAGCTGTCTGCTGGGCTATGTAGGCTTTAGCCTTGTCGGGCGAGAAGTAGTTTTGCTTGTAGAACTCGAGCGAGCACTGCAATTTTGGCTGCGCGCACGGGTTCCACCGTGCAAAATGCGGCCGTGCTGAACTGGTCTCGTCGAGGAGGTCGCTAGGGTGTCTGAAGGGGCAGCACAGCATTGCGGTGACCCGACGGAACAGTTCTGACTGATCGGTGGGCTCTACATCGTTGAGTATACGACCATTGGGTAGATCTCAGGTGTACCTGAGTACGAGGCCGTGCGAGCGCATATGCCTTGCGAGCATTCGCGTGTCGTCAGTTGCGAGCGAGCATGCATGCTCTGGAATTGCAGGCTTTGACCAGTTCGACTTGAACCACGCGCAGAACTCGTACTGACAACACTTGTCCATACACTGCGGATGCGTCGTGTAGCCCTGGGGCGACGACTGCATCGCGAAATGGCCGATCAATGGGCGTCGAGTCGACGTACTTCCCTCCATTACGTTCAAAACTGCTAACAGCACCAGGTACTCAGATTTGCAGCTAAACCAGTCCTCACCAACCTCAAGGAAGATGACGGTCGCGAGTGGACCACCGATCCCGATCGTAGAACACGCTGCGTACGCGAGCGGCATAGTGAAGCAGGGTTTTGTTTGCAGGTGCCGCTGCATTGCAAGCTCCACCATGGCGATATTATCGAACGTGTTCTGACATTTGGTTGCGTAACTTGTTGCGTATCGCGATGCAGACCTTGGCCGGTCCCGAATGGTGATCATCCATGTTGAACGGCAGGAAGCGCCGCCAAAGCGGGATGAATCGGTATAATCAATGGATATCTATGCTGCGTCGATAGACCATGTCGTTGTCGGTGGTTAACTTAGTTGCGTCCTTGAGGTTGCGGTAAAACCGATAGCGGCACCACGTGTCGCGCTTTCACATACTGTATGTTCGTAGGCATATATTTAATAGCTCCGTAGCATGCGACCCATTTACACGCCCGTGGTCCATTTGTCCATCGACAACCGCTAAACCGCATACGCAGCGCGCTCACTGCGTCTTCGGTGCTAGCCGCGTGCTGCTCGACATTGAGTTCGCACCACTTGCGTTACATCACTAGTACCGTTATATCAGTGTCCGTGAACTGCTCTGTGCAAAGTATGCATATCGCTGTATAAGGCGGCGGAGTTTCAACTCCCAGCCGATGTTTGTCCTTCACCTGGATTAGGATCGGCTGAAGATCGCCGGTGCAACCTTGCGCCAGGCATTGTATCACCTTGATTGAGCTAAGCACCGGTGGCTCCGCTGCAGAGATCGACGCTCCGTATTCTCCCACGCGCGCCAATTGCATCATCCGATAGTATTTGCCCGGGTCCAGCTTGTGCTTTGGCAGACCCGCAGCCCATAGCACTCTGTGAATATGCACGCGCAGACAGTCCTGTTCCTTGAGTGCGTAGAACAGTGCCTCGACGAAGCTAAAATTGGCTGGCTCGGCCTTCGGCTTGTTCGCCGTCGAATCCCAGTCGAACAACGCGTCAATTAGGATTTTGCAACCCTTCACGCTCCTCATTGCTGCCCCAAAATAATTTAGTCAAGGCGTTAAAAGCCTCGGGCAAGCTAGCCGCGCGGGTGTATCTACCGATTTGCGGGGCCGGCTTTTCCATCTGCGCGGCATGTCGAGTCGTTGCACGTACCGCTATCGCACTGCGTAGCTTCACCGACGAGACGCGCATAGCCCTCGTCGCGACGTCTGGGTCGTGTCTTGAGCTGCTTCATCGCCAAGCAGTCGACCATCTGGACCTTGGACAGCTGGCGCGCTGCGAAGCGGTTCGACGCCAAAAGGGGGTAATTGAGCATGATCGCCCACTTTCTGCTCAGATGGTTCCACGCGCTTGAGAACCATCAACGCCGAATGTCAGCAGATGTGGGCAGATGTGTCCGAAGTAGGATGGATCGCTGTACTGGAGAATCGACGTCGAGTGCTGCGCCACGACAATTGAACGGTCCATGATGATGTTAAACGCGTGCGAGAGGCAGGCGTTCTCGTCATCGTCAACCGATGTCTCGATCACGACCGTTTCGTCCTTCAGCCGCGTTGTTTCATCGACCTCGGCTGCACTGTCTAAGTCTGACGCGGCACCCACTGTTTTCTGGTGCTCTCGCGCTCCCCCCCCCCCCCCCCCCCCCCCCGCGTCGCTATCACCGAGTCACTTGTAGTATACTTCGTGCGGCTGGCTGATCCCATGGAACTCGAGGTTCTTGGCGATTCTCTCGTAGGGAGGATCGACGCGACGCTGTAGTGCCAGTACGCGCCGTCATCTTCTTGCTTTTTGGTGATTGTTGTGTTGGCATCGGACCCGCGAGCATGGCTCAACAGTCACTGCGCATCTGAACGCTCGGAATGCTCCAAGCGATCGTCGCGTTTCGGTTGTCCCACGATAGAAAGTGGCTCTGCAGAACGTTTCCCAGCCCCCCAAGACGACCTCGACGAGCCCGCGGGTCTACACGAGGTCGACAGCGTGACGTTCGATAAGCATTGCCTCGTCAATCTTGCCGAAAGTAGTTGCGACAAATGCGCATGGAGGCTGCTGCTGTCAACGCTGGAGCTTCGACCGCCGACCTGCGTGGTCGTCGCACCTTTTTGTCCGTGCAAAAGTAAACCCTAAGTCAAGCCAAGAAGAATCACGACTCCCACCCAAGAAACCAAGCAATTAAAACAATACTATCGAGCATCAAAGCAGAGTGATTCGTTTTTTATTGCAGTACATCAAGCGCCAGGACGAGCGTATGGATACTTGAAGCTGGGCCCAAGCACCGCCGACTATCACGAACAAGTCTTGTCGCTCGGAAAGAAGACGGTGGTAAGCCTTCTTCAAAGCGCGCGAGATCAAGTCGGGCGGCTACATAATTATCCGCAAGCATCTACACGACACGATCGCTCAGCACCTGCAAACACGCCGCGTCTGTTCCGAGGCCGCCAAGACTCCCTCGAGCCCGTATCATCTACAAACAAGTAGTCACGTGTTCACAAGGAATTACATACATCTACCAAGCAAATACAACTTCTATTACGTGTACACAATATAGAAAAGCAAAAGCAAACACATTACAGATAGCACAGAAGCTTGCACAGTACCGACACCTTTCTTGGGGGTGGCATCATAGCGCACTTGACGCCGTAGTGGCACACGCAAAGCCATCACCTTCAAGCCTCCCAGAGAACGACGATGGTTGGAGTTGAACCAACCTCCTCGGAGACATGCTCGGCGCTCATCCGAAGAGCTTCATCGTCGTCAACATCGCAGGTAGTGGTGGTGGAACGGGGCCACTGGCGTATGATGAGCCGCAGAGCGGTGGCCAAGGCTCAGGTTGTACTGCCTGGAGAGTCGCGTCGAGTCTCCGCCGTTTTTCGCCTTCAGTAGGTAGACCCACTTGTGTCTAGTCGCTTCGTCAATCACGAAGAGAAACATAGAGGCTCCGTTGGCGGTCAGCTCATTGACTGTGCAAACGTCCATCACAAGCTTCTCAAGCAGCTTCCACTTTCGCGTGCGCAGTCGCGGGTGAATCATATTCTTTGTTTTGCTGGAAATGCGGGCGACGCACTCGTAGGCGGTAAGATCTTTGCCGCTGACATCGATCCCCACGTTACACTGAGTGCTCAATGGTTTCACACAATCCATGCCCATATGACCAAAACGCTGATACAGGAGCTCCATGCTCTTCTTGTTATTCACGATATGTCTAATCACTGCGCTACTCACGACTTCAGGTACACGTGCAACATGTAGTCGATAGATGTTTTCCTCCATCTTAAACCGTATCAAAATCCCAGATTTAGAAAGCCACGCAATCTTCTGATCATCCGAGCACGTCAGCTCGTACTGTCCCGTGGTCTGCATGTAGCCAAGACTAATGACGTTGACCGTTCAGTCGGGCAGTACACTACTTTGTCAAGCAAGCGGTCCTCCGTAGCGCCAATTGCCTGGTTGTACATGTACACACGGAGCAACACTGTTCCACAGATAGAGGGAGGTTCACAAGTGCCGTTAGCAAAATCCAATCGAATCGTCTTGTCATTGTGCAGTGCCATGAATAACTCGAGATCGTTGCAGACATTAGCCTGCGATCCCGAATCCAAAATCCACTCAATACAATTGGAATTCTCAAGTATCATACCTGAGTCGCGGTTCACAGCGTTCACTTGATGCGATCCATGCCAATTGCCAGCACCAGAGTTCCGCTGTTCAAATTGCAGGTTCCTCCCATAATCGAAACGACGTTGCCAAGATTCAGCCGAACAGTGGTCATTTCCCCATCTCGGTGATCGTGGTGGCGCCCAATGTTGTGGAGGCCCGAATGACCCATGTGGCGGCGACTCAAATCGCCTCGGCGCAGCTCTTTCACGTGATGGCGACTCAAATCGCCTTGGACCGTACCCGCTGTAGCCTGGTCCAAAGTTCACACGTGGTGGGGATCGGCGGTCAAACCCACGCGGTGGAGATCGGCGCCACTCAGCAGCACTCCGTCCTTGGCGAGCCGGAGAGCGCCCACGCTCATGCTCAAAGTTTCCATCGTTACCGCCTCGTGGCCCTCCCCAAGCGCAGGTGGACCCACCCGTGATCCACCCTCGTTGCACCTTGGCTCATGCATTGGTCCACGTACATCAACACTAGGTACTTGCTTTTCAAACCTTGAGTATCGCCCAAGTTGCTGAACTCCCACTGGTTGGTGTTGCTGAACATTCAGCACTTCGTAGCGCTGCCGAGTACCTTGTCCATCATCACAGACCCTTGGTCCTGGTTGCTGAGATGGAAGTTGCTGCGTCGCCAGCGGTTCAGCAGGTTTGTCTTTATCCGCACTGGCCGGTGTAGTGGAAGAGTAGTCTCAAGTCCACCCCTCTTCGTTCCTGCTGAAATGAGAGCCACCCCTTCCACACTCATGTGTGTCATCCCTTCGGAGCGTACAGTGTCAGCGTTATTGCTCAGGCTCAGCCAGCACACCTCCCTGGAGCTTGCAACAGCAAGACGTCCACGGACTCCATCAAGCATGAGGTCAACGCCCATGTTAAAGCGCTGCAGAGAGAGCATTAGAGCCCACCAAGCACACTACAGAACAGAGGAGATGCAACAAAAGGAGGACCTCGAGGGATGTATTCAACAGCTACAAGGCGAGATAAGAGCTCCAAATGCAACGTCAAGTTCTACTGCTGACAGTTCCCAGGAACGAGACACCGTGGGGGCGTGGCGGCTGAGTATGTTCGCCTCTTCGGCTTTGGCATCCAACCACCGGTGCGCGCTGTCAAGAACACTCTGTTCGATTGATCCTGAGGTCCAACGCGAGTTTCTGCAGTCGACTATGGTATCCGACTTGACAGACGGCCCTGTGTGTGGAGTGGACGCTATCATGGATAATCGGACGCGCATGTCGCTCTACAACCCTGGGCTTGCGATTAATCTCACATGTCTGGAGGAAGGTCCCCATGGGCCATGGGCCATGGCTCAGTGATCGCCACCACCAAGCAAACGGCTACTATCACTGAGAATATGATTCGCTTCAAATTTCCTCGTGCAGGTGGTGAGATTTCCCCCCTTGGTGAGAAGCTTCTCGGCCGAGAGGTTATGATATTCGGCTCCGTTCACTTCGACTGGGATGATGCGAGCGGCCGAGTGCTGGCTTCGTGTTCAAGGCCGATATGCTGACACCAATGCTACAGCTTTTGTGTGTTTTGGACGACGTGTCCCGTGTGTTTAAGGTAACCTTTTTGCGGGTCGTATACGGGTATGGTCTTGTTTAAGTCTAGATTATGCGAGTCAATCAGATACCACGTTGAAGTTGAATTTGACACAACGTTGGTACGCTCCCTCGTGAGCACAGGCAACAACACATAAGTTAGTAGGACACTCGCGCATTGGCTCTCGTCTGCGGACTAGCGGCGGCGCGGCGGGGGGGGCGCCCCTCTATTGCTTCGCGGCCTGCCCCACCCCTTGCGCCTTAGGCTAAGTCCTCGACTCGGCCAGGCGCGGTGTCTGGATTAGATTGTAAGCTCCACGTTAGCATACCTACTCCGGGCTACGTGCTGACCATTGCAGCCCACCGCTTCGCTTCGGGTGCAAACGGTCTCTCTAAGCTTTCATATGACACGGTTGGTTGGTCTCATTGATGGTGTCAACCTTTTGGCAAAACAAAACACCTTCGACCTAAACAAGACCAGACCCGCATACGACCCGCAAAATAATCTACCGTTTTTAATGGCGCTCTCCTTTGGGCTAGTTGCAGATGGTCGTCTGTGATCAGTGGACGAAGTTGGAGGGAGTATGGATCGCGTATGTACTGTTCATCTATCGAGTTTTGAAGAATTTATGCTTGGAATTCTTCGGCTTTCTAACGAATGCCAGGTCTTCGGTTCATTCTTCTTCTCTTATCCTCGTTCGGTAGGAAAATGCAATGTAAAATACAAGTCTAAGAAAGCGCTTAAATCTGACTAACATGTAGGTGGAGCTAGAGAAATTCGCGAGCATGCTGTGGAACAATTTTAAGTGATGGGCACTCCTCCTCTGACTAACAACGTGGACACGTAGTACAGTATTCGCCCAAACGTTAGCTGTGGAAGCTAATGCTGCCATCGCGCTAGCAAACTGTCAGTTAGTGTCCAGCAAATAAAGATATAGTTAGACGAATTCATTCACGAGATGGGTGGATGGGTCGTGATTCGTATACGCGAGCAACGAATTTGTAGCCGATTTTGACATGGCTGAAATTGGAGCAGTGGGCGTTGCTTTGAGAAACTTGGGCACAAGCATCTGTGTCCACCGAGCTTCTTCGACTGCGTCATCAGCAGCACTGTATTCCGCAATGGTGGACGACTTTAAGACCACGCGTTGCCGCTTCGTGTGCCAATGCACGGGACACCCTGACACGTAAATGACTGCACCAGAAATCGGCTTGCGACCTTCTTCATCATTGGCCCAGTCAGCGTCGGTGTAAACGCTGACCCGCGGAGCCCCTAGGTCCCTCCGGTAGATGATCCCGAACTGATTTGAGCCTTCAATATAGCGAAGGATGTTTTTGACAGCTATCCAGTGCACCTTAGAGGGGTTCGAGGCGTGGGCAGCCACTTGGTTGACTGCAAAGGAAATGTCTGGACGAGTAACGCGAGCGAGATACAACAGCGCTCCAACCGCCTGCCTATACGCCGGTCAGGCCGACGCGTGGACCGACCGGAGCTACGTCAACCCTCGCCAGTGATCTGACGTCCCGGTTGTCAACGATCTCCGAAAGGTCGGTTAGCTTCGACGACTCGGCGGACGAAGGTCCCGACGCCAAGGATACGATGATGGACTATGAAGACCTGGAAGAGAAGACTCCAACAGCGATGCAGGAGTTGGATGACCAGGAAGGCGCGATGTTGTCGGCGGGACGTAGCGGGGGCTCACGCTCCCTGTCCCGAAGTCTCGCGTCCGAATTTGATGAAGTTGCGAAGCCGGATCATGCCCATGACGAATACGAGGACAGCACCGAGGAGTTGAGAGCCTTGGTGCAGGTTACTAAGGGCCCTCAAGAATCCCGCGGGTACCGGCCCCCGCTGAACAGCAGTACTCCAGCTGCCAACAAAGGTGCTCGGGTGGATGCTCGAGTAAATGATCGAATCCAGCGAGTGGATCCAACAATTCACTCCGCAGATGGTTCGCCAGTCCGTCTGGGCTGAACTGAGTGGTGAGTTGGCGTGGCCCGTGAACACGATCACCACCACTCATATACGGTGTCGCTCCTCCGAGCGATGGGGTGCGAGCCTCCAACGCACCCGTCCGAAGCCGCACTCGAAGGTTGGACGCCAACGATCGCAGGACGCGACCTGCACAAGTGGAAGAGGAAACTCCGATTGAGCTTTGGCACGTCCGACATCAGTCTGGGACGACCTCCCAAGACACCTGGAGGTCAGGAGGAAGAAGAGTCCCACTTCCTCAGACGCCCAAGAAGTCGGCCGAGAACTCAGCCGACCGGTCTGCGAACGAGGGTGTATTCTCAGCCAAGACTGTGGGCTCGCCGTATTTCCACGACTCCCACATGGTGACCCCTTGGTCGACGAGTCGAACCGACCGCTTGTCTCGAGAATCTGAAGCTTCCCGAGGTACCCGCGGAGCTCGACCGACTACTTTCACTCGACGAACGACTCGCCGATTTGTTCCTCGCGAGGACTCGTCCGATGACGACAGCGGTGAAGACTATACCGACCGTGGAGAAGACCCCGACAGTCCGACCGACGAGCTGACGCGTCAGATACTTGAATTGAGTGAAACTGAACGCCTGAACTCGACGCCGAGACTTGAGCTCGCAACTCACCGGCCTCTCGCTCAGATCAAGCACTTCACGGGATCCCGCAACAAGAGTGAGAACTCTATGCAGTGGCTACGAGCATTTGTCTATGAAATGAAGGGTACGCACACTCCCCCGAACGAGTGGTGCATGGCGTTTGAACTGAGCCTTCGTGACGGGGCCCTACACTGGTACCGTCAGTTGCCGAAGAAGACCAAACGTCAATGGAAGCTGCTCAGTGATGCTTTTATTAAGTATTACTGCTCGCAGTTCCGCCAGTCCGCGAAGGCTCGCTACTATTCTGCCAAGAGCGAAGGGGCTGAACACGTCTGCGACTACCTCAACCGGCTGAACGGTTATGCTCGCAATGCAGGCCTGCAGTTCGAGAGGGGTGGTCGTGATGCGAAGGACCACGTGCAACGTTTCCTCGAAACGTGTGGAGATCGCGGCCTCGAACGCAGTCTATGTCACGTACGGGTGAAGGACATTCACGAGCTCGAGGATATGATCAACGATATCCTCAAGTCGGAAGAGCGCAGGACACCCCGCGAAGGATCAGCGTATCCGACAAAGAGCCGTGATGGTTATCCACCGAGGAGTCGAGACAGCTCACGTCGGCGCGATGATAGACGCCCCGAAGTGACTCGGGACCTTTACCGCCGGGACCGGTCCGACCGACCCGACCGACGTGAAAGAGAATTTGACCGCCGCCGTGATGACTCACGCAATGTCCCACGGATCTCGCTAGCTGAGGTGACTTTGTCCGACCTGATGACCGAACTTCAAGTGCGTACGCCAGCACGTGGACAGGCCGGGCGTCCGACTCAAACGCGGTATACGTATAGCGATGAGGAAGATGACCCTAGCGACCACGGCTACTCAGACGACGACCGCAGCATTAGAGACGACGAAGAGCTCTATGATTCGGAAGAAGAGAGAGAGACCATGTAGCAGCGGCGAGTGAGCAAGAACGTCGTGCCGCAGCCGACGGGACGTTCGCCCGGTCAGACAACCGACCTCGCCGCGGGGGTGACTCTGGGCGAGGGTTCGACCGCGGTAACCGGCCCTTCAACCGAGACAACCGCGATGGCCGACCTCGCCAGTACGGACCATGTGCAGCATGTGGAGGAGCCGGACATTCGGCCCACTACTGTTACCGTCGTTGCAAGCTGTGCCAACAGGTCCACGACGTAGGCAAGTGCGAAGCTCTTCAAGCACTCACCTCCTTGGTTCGAACGAAGGTCGAGAAGAAGGACCTTACACCCGAACTCCAAACCCTGATCTTCGGTAGCCATTTAAACTAGGCAGCCCGCCAACTGATACTCAACAGACACAAGGAGCTCACGGCAAAACTTCGGTCAGTGAAATACCTTCATGCGATCCGAGAGTTCAACGCCGCAGCAGACTCATTAGCCGGTGAAACCCTCGAGAGTAAAGTGTCTGCAGTGGTCGAGAGTGAAGACAGGAAGCGCGAATTGAAAGTGCTGAACCGCATCCACGAGGTTATCTACAAACCCTCGACCGAAACCTCGGAAGAAGTAGTTACGCGGTCCATCAACTCGATACGCGTACTGGAAACCCGAGACGAGAGCCGTAGCAAGGATTTTTTTGATTTTACATGGGAAACTGGACAAGTAGCTGCGGTGACGAGACATCAAGCAAGGACTCGTCAGACTCGTCAGAAACATGTCCGCTTCGCAACTGAACCAGTGATCATCAACCAGGTCACAGGAGTGCAGGACCGACCCGACAATCAGGTCGAGGAAATTCCAGACCCACAAGATCCACCGGGACCGGACGCAACGAGCATTCACGAACCATCGGCGGACGATATTGACCCCCTGGTCGTTCAAGGAGAACGGCGTGGACGCATTAGCAAGGCTCAAGATGAGGAGCTCCGCTGGTCTAATCTCAAGGCAGTGCTGAAAGGCGAAGAAGCACAGCTCGGCTACAGAGCAGCCCGCGAGGCCTGGAAGATGGCAGACAAGTTCGTACTGAGTGAGGACGGGCTGCTGTACTTCCTCGGAGCGAACCGTCGGTGGGGAAGAGAACGAACCGAGGAAACAACGCTACGCCTGGTAGTACCCACGACGATGGTCCAGGAGATACTGCAAAACTGCCATGACTCGCTGGAAGGAGGCCACCAAGGCATCGTCCGAACCTACCACCGTGTGAAGGCTGATTACTATTGAATAGGTCTGTTCGCCGACGTGGAGAAACATGTCCGCTCATGTCCCGACTGTAGTTCCAGCAAGAGCCGCCCGCACCTCCGCGGATACTCACCGGGCAACATACTGGCCGAGCGACCGTTCCAGATGGTGTCCATGGACTTCGTGATTCCCCTACCGAAGACTCGGCGAGGGAACACCGCACTCCTACTGTTCCAATGTGCGTTTACTGGGTTCGTCATGGGAAAGGCGATGGTGGACACGCCCGCGCCCCGCGTAGCTCAAGCGTTTGAAGAGTGCGTGTACCGCAGGTTTGGAGCACCGTCGTTGATCAGACACGACCGAGATCCACGCTTCATGAGCGAGGTCTTCCAGGCATTAGCGGAGATGATGCAGTCTAGGTCAAGAGCGACTCTGAGCTACCGACCACAAGCCAACGGACAACAGGAACGCTCGGTGAAGACTGTGATACAATCAGTGAGAGTGTATGCCGAGGACCCGCTACAGCAGGATTGGGACGAGATTGTGGAGAAACTGATCTTCGCGATCAACAACTCGCACGATTCGACGAGGAAAGACACCCCGTTCTACCTAGTACACGGGTGGGATGCACGATCAACATTACGAGCAATGTCGTCCTCACTCAAACGAGGAGTCGGTCGACAGTCTGACGCACTAGCATGGAGACGAGAAGCTAACAGACAGCAAGAGATCGCTCTAGGAATGGCCAAGGAATACCAAGCCACGGAGAAAGCTCGCAGGGCTCAGAAACACAACGAGTCCTTAAGCCGAGCCGAGCGAGCTACTGTGCCCGAGTCCACAGGGACGGCGAACTCAACCGCTGCCGATGAGCCTGGAGAACCTGGCGACGCGGATGAGAACTCGCCGGACGAGAACATGCAGTCACTATTCCGGCCTGGAGATCGGGCATGGTTGTACATGGAACGAGTGAAACCGGGGCTGACTAAGATCTCGCCCACCGATGGCACGGCCCGTTTCGAATCAAGACGAAGGTGGACGAGTATGCGTTTGAACTAGACCTGCCCGATCGAAGTGGGTACAGGTTCTACCCTGTGGTGCACGTATCCCGCTTGAAGACGGTGAGCGAATTTGGAGAACCACCAAGGACTCGCTTAGCTCCTGACGTGACGGAAGAAACGAGACTTGACTTTGATGAGGAGCTACTGCCCGAGGAAAGTTGGGAGCCCGACCGTCTCGCCGGTGAATATGAGGTTGAAGCGATCCTTGACGACCGCGTTCCTCTCCTCAACAGCACCGAGCGAGCAGTCAGAGAGTTCCTGGTGAAGTGGGTCGGCTACGAGGACCCTACGTGGGAGCCCGCAGCCAAACTCTCATGCGGAGGACTGCTGTATGACTACCTGCGTGAGAAACGCAGCGCGCAGAGGCTGCAGATGGCTCAGGTGGTGGACGAGGATTGATCCGACCGCTGGAATGATGATGAACTGCCGGTGGGACGGTGCAGCCCACCCACGCAGACGAAGATTATTACTGTACCAAATGATGAACTGCCGGTAGGGCGATGCAGCCTACCCCAGCAGACGAAAATGATTACTGCACCAAAATGATTGCATATTACATGAACACAGTCGCGGTGGAAGATATGATATGGAGATAAACATAGAACGCGACTGAGATTAATGACTACGCTACGCTAATCGTGGTCATACTGTTACGACTAAGCAAGAAGAGGTCCGGACCACCGGCGCGCGAGGAAGATGCAGGAGCTCAGCACCAGCACTACTTGGACGTCGTAGCCACCGTGACCAAGACGTCGAGGCGAATGGCAGCTCGTGGAGGCTTGCTCGCCGACTCGTCAGGAGACTCCTCGTCCTAAGCAGCTGAGCAGGCGGAGTCATCTGCTTCCTCGGCTCCAGCACCGCCGTCATCCTGGACAGGTGGCTTGTGAGACAGCGACGAGTGTTTCGACGCCGCCTTCTTGGACGATCCGCCAGCAGCAGGGGTGTCGCTCAGGGTGCCTTCGGACAGGACCTCGTCGTCCTCCTCTTCCGCTTCGGACGCAGGACGAGGCCTGTGGTAATCCGTGTAGTCTTGAACCCACTGGGCCGTGACGTCGCAAGGATCCAACGAAGAGTCGACCTGGACAGCGGAAGCGACTTGCTGGAAGTTGAACCCCGTCGGCACAAACAACGGGGCCTTGGGGTTGCAGGGCGCGAGCGAGGTGTTGTACGGGTGAGCAGCCGGTACGTCCACCCAACAATTGCGCCAAGGCTCGTGGCCATCCACCGCCAATACCTCTTTGACCCAGTCTGCCGATCCGGGAGCCCACGGCAAAGGTTCCAGCGAATACAACAGGATCGAAGGCTCGAACAACACTTCGGGCGAACACAAAACCTCGCCGTCACCATCCGGCAGACACCAGGTCCACAGACGCTTGGGGATCTGAAGACGGAGACGATCGGCGCGAGCATTCCGGTCACGAGCGTACTCAGTCCACGCTGCAAGAATAGCCAGATACAGCGGCGAAGCCTCGCCCAAGATGGCTGCGAGCTGCTGGAGCCAACGCTCGACAGAGGCGGTAGCGACCCAGTGCCCACGTTCGTAGAGTGCGAAACCAAGGTCGTCCTTCTCCGTGGAACCAAACGACTTGCCACGGAACTGCGCCACAGCTTGACCACGATCGCGATGCCATCAGCCCGGATGGAGATGGTCTTGTCCGGCATAAACTCCGAAGCGCCGAAGAGACACGGCTCGTCAGGAAGGCTGGCGAGGAGACGCTGGTACGGATGATCCGGGTTGGTCCAGTCAGCAAAGGCCTTGATCCCGTCAACCGAGCACTGGACCAGAACCGAAACCGGAATGGACCTCGGCACTCGGATCTCCATGATCATGGTCCAGCACTCCTTAGCACCTGGAGCCGTGAACGGAGGATCCAGCACCTGGCTCGCCGAGTCGGAGTGCTTCTTGGGCGTCTTGGCCGACGAAGGCTTGCTGCGAGAAGGAGGCGAACCCTCAGGACGCAGAGCACGAGAAGAAGGGGACGAACTTGGCTTCCGACTTGGAACCGAGTGCTTGACAACCCAGGGTGGCTTAACTGCTTTCGGGGGCCTGACAACCTTGGACGGCTTGGCTTTGGCAGCTTTGCCCTTGACCGCCTTAGGCGACTTGCTAGCACGGGCTTTCGATCCGATGACCATTGTCTCGAAGGTCGTGAGCTGAGAGCTGTACACGAAGCCGTCGCCTGCGTCTTGACCGACCACGGATCGAGCCATAGACGAAGACGCGCTGGGGTTTGACCCGAGCACCACAGCGTCCGACGCATTCTCCCGCTCCACAGCCGACTTGGACTGGAGCGAAGCCACGGTTGACGCAGGACGGACAGGTCGGCCATCGCGACGCGGTGGGATCACCACGACCGCTTCGAACGAAGAGTCCCGAACCGACTTGGCAACGCTAGGAGTCGAAGGTGGAGGACCAGGCAACGACGACGATGCAGCCGAGGCTTCCGGACGACGTGGAGAAGGAGGCGGAATACGCCCCGCTGTGGACGGTGGAATGGCGACTGCTGGCAGAGCACTGGGCGGAGGAGCGACTGGAACCGACTGGTCGCTCGCGGCCCCTTGGGATTCAGCAACAACCCCCGACGACACTCCAGCGTGGCCTGATGAAGGAGCGCCCTCGGCCGTGGAAGAACCAGACTTCGAGCGAAGGTCCACTGACGGCTTGCCCAGTCGCGGCTTGCGACGAGAAGGCGAGTGGACCTTCAAGGCAGAGTGAGACGACACCCGCTTCTTCTTGGATTTTGGCGAAGTGGACGACCTCTTCCGACGCTTGGGCGGGGGCTCGACGAACACCACATCAGAGCCCTCCGAAGACCCGTCAGACGACGAATCCGACTCATGCTCAGCGCGGACAGCGGCCGCTGAGGAATCGGCAGGACGCTTGGACCCGGCCGAGGTCTCGGTCGGTTGGAGCTGGATAGATCGAACTTGGTCCAAGAGAGCCTGGAACCCGTCAGGGAGCGTGGTTCGTTTTAGTGCCAGCAGACTAGTTAGTGACTAGGGATCCCGGCGGGTTCTAATACAAACCCCGTCGTGACCTCCGGTCAGTCATACCTGTACCCACTCTTTACCTTTTAGTTGGAATCCGGAATTAGGACGAAGCCTCGTCCGGTTGTAGGATTAGACCGAAGGCTCGGTTTAGACTTAGCCTTTGTATAGACATTAGAGATTATTTATAGTCGAGGCCTCACAGCCTCTAATCACTAAATCAGAGTAGAATTTCCCCCTCAAGCCTCAAGAGTCAAGTCCGTCTCCGGTAAGTCTAGCTAGCTTAGCCGTAGCCTCAGGATACACTCGGCCGTTGTGGGTTATGTCTGCCGGTGAACTTACGGTGCATTGACTGAGAGTTCATCCTGGTAAGGCCAAGAGTAGAGAAGTGGCCGAGTGTTGAGAGGTGTTAGAGACCTCATTGTGTATTTCTGGGAGAGTGGCACAGCCCCCCCAGTATATTTGACCCCTGACTGAGGTTTTACTTCGGTCCCCCCTGTAAAAGGCCTTGACTGGTCCGGTACCCTTCCTTTCTGAGGGACTACAGGGGGTAAGCGCTAAGCGCAAACTGTGTACGCACCCTAGCCTTTGCTCGTGGCTAAGGGTGTATTTATATCTGTGGGAATACCTGCCTGACCCAACGGCGCACTCAGGCACATTCCGGCCCGGTGTACAGGGATCGGATCTGGTCTTCAGATTATATCCCGACGATATTTGCCGACCTTAACGGGAAAACATGTGTTGTTGGTAGGGCGCGTTCCCCTTACTTAGTAAGAGGGACGAGGACTCGTAAAATCGTGTTTCCCTACACGACAGTACTCAAGGAACTTGGAAAGCGAAGCTGGAAATGTGAGAATTTAGTGGGCGCGAACTTGTCAAAAGCGCGCGAAAGTGAGTCTTGTGGAGGGCCCAAGAAATCTGCCGAGAAATCCGTCCTCGGGCACGGATTTCTCGGGCGGCTTTTCGCTTTGAGAAATCAGAGGAACTGTCAACCGAGAAAACCGGCAACTGAAACCCCCTAATGGAACAACACGACCCTTCGTTATTCCACTGGACCTAGTATTGGAACATCCGCTGGTAATTTATCCGTAATCTATCCGAGTTTTATCCAGATTTTGCTTGTTCCAAGTCCACGAGATGTTCTCTGGATTTATCCAGAGTCCTAGGTGGAATCGCACTGAGGTATGATTCTTCTATGATATAATACCTGCCAATCGCGATATATGAATCGAGTTATTTGTTTATGTAAAATACCTGTAGCGTTTAATAGCCTGTTGGATATTTAAATTATGCTGGTATGTTGACCCATCCAGTTGAGATTAAGAAAAAAATACCTGTTGCATTTTGAAACTTGCATTTTATTATAGTACCTGCGGCAGATTATGTGCTTACAGCGCTGGCGCAACATGGGTACGATTTCCATTCATCAAGTGGTGGAATTTATTTATATTAACAACCCTTGTCCCTAATAGATTTCTTAAAATGATTCGGTAAGGAAAGATGATACTTCTCCGGTCCGGAAAAGAATTAACAGTTAGTTTTTTTGAGTAAAACCTCACACCATATGCAAATTTGATTGGTCAACGTTCAACCTTGAGCACGACTGATTGGGTGAAAAAAATAATCGAGTGTTTTGTATTGAAATTGATCGGTGGTTTGTGTAGCTTCTAGGCAGTGTATTCGAATCTGCGAATTGTGACTAAACGCAGCTCATTTTCCTCTTTCTGCGATATATTTTAGCTTTTTCATCTGAACATTTTTGATGTCACAGCGAAACAAACTTCCCACCTCATAAAATGATCGTTTAAATGACTTTCGCGTGAATGTTATGGCGCAAAAACTGCAATGAAAAAAATACTGTGCGAAGCCACATATCGGGTGCTTTATTGTGGATTCTACTCATAATTTCCACCGGCGGTTCTTTGAATCGCCGGGCCCAATCGCCGGCCAATCTCCCGGGCGTATACAAATCGTATACATGTAGTAGACATATTAAGTACGAATGTAGCCATGACATGCGGCTCCTCGGTGTTGGAGCAAGATCCAGCTTCAACACTTGGGTCGGACGACAGTACGACCTGAGATGACGCCAGGTGCATCAACTAGCGTGTCTGACCTCTACCCATATATTCTCCCACAAATACATCACTTCTCATTCAGCTTTCAAACCAACAAGTGTCGCGCTCGCTCGGCATCTGAAGCCAATCGCAGCCCGCTCTAATAGGTTAACAGCCGCAGTGCTAGCATGGATGAGCAAGAGGACATGACGCATCGGAAGCCTTCTCACTCTGGCCGTCTAGAACGAGAATCCGGCAGGTCCGTTTCTCGCTACGGACGTCAAGAGCAAGAAACCGACGGGTCGTATCTCGAATCGCCACGTCGTGATGATAAACACCGCGGACGAGAACCTCCCCGATATGACAGAGTGTTCAAGTCCTTCAAGATCGAATCGTTCAGCGGTGCGGTGACTCCGGGAGCCTTTGACGCAGGAGCAGCTGCTTGGTTCAGCAGCTTCTCCCTACAACTTAGCATGGAGGAAGATATACACGGGGTGTATCTCTCCGAGGCAGCAATAAATGCCCTGTTCTTCCGCAGTCTAACTGACCATGCGCGGGACTGGTACATAGCCAACAAAGATACTCTCCGGTCTCGCAGCTTGGAGACCCTCGGCCGTCGTCTCAAGCGAGAGTTTGGAAATCGCCTGACGAGGTTGCAAGTTTGTGAATTGGTTGTCAACGAGCGCAAGAAACCATCGGAGACATACCACCAATTCTCTCCGATTGCGAGTAATGGCCGCTGCTACCTCGCCGAATGGATCGGAAACGATGGAGTCTAACAACTTGGCGCTGAGCGGCTTCTTGGTAAACGCGTGGAACCGGTCGACTATGCGCACTAGCCAAGTATCATGGCGCGTTGCCAGCACGAAGTGCACAAACATTCAACGTGGGTAGCGCAAAGCCCCTGATTCTGCGTCGCGCGACCGTGCACCGAAGGCGGGGAAGTACAGCAGCTCGAGTGACCGGAAGCCCAATCCGGGGAAGATCACCCGCAAAGACTACTCGAATGCCCGCTGCGGAGAATGTGGCGAATACGGCCATACTACCGGATATCACGACACATTTGTGCGGCGGGGAGCTGCACGCGCGGCATCGTCAATGGTGGCAAACATGCAGCAACCCGTTCCAACGGCACCTGCTGATTCTGAAGAGGATGACGAACAAGCGCGAGTGGTTGTGGGTGAACACATCGGAAGCCCGCGGGAGCTGCCTACAGACCTGCGTAGTACTTACGACCCCGTAATTGCTGGCAGTGCCCCGATCATTGACTCAGGGTCAACCTATCACATAACTGGAGATCTTGTTCGACATGCACGCATGCAAGATGCATGCGGTGGAACTTGCTGACGGTGATCTGATAACGGGCGAACAAAAGGGGAAAGTGACTCTCGATGAGGTGAATAAGATTGTACTGGATAATGTCGTCTACGCACCGGGTTTTAGCCAAACACTAATCTCAGTCAAGCAGCTCATCGACCGTGGGATGAAAGTTGAGTTCACGGACAAAGAATGTTTGATCTACGATCAACCTGTTTTGCGTGGGAACATAACGCGTGGTGTGTACACCCTCGGAATCCCATCAAGACTGGCAGCAGTGGCGTTGCGCCCGAACTCAATTGAGGACTGGCACCAACGCCTCAATCACTTGAACTACCGCGCAATTCGAGAATTATAAGCATCCGGAGCAGTGAGGGGGATGAAGATCGTGGGGCCCACGAACCCCAGTCAAACATGCGAAATCTGCGCCAAGAGCAAGATCACCCGAGCCCCAGCTCCGCGCCTAGCAACGCGTTCTTCCGATGCTAAGGATGAAGTGTGCCACGGAGATTTAGCTGGACCATTTCAGCGCAGTTACAACGGAAATCGCTACTATCTTGCTCTGAAGTGGATGGGACACACTTCTGTCTACTTTCTCAAACGCAAGAGTGATGCCGCTAGTTGTTTTCAGACATACATGAACATTATCAATCGGAGGTTCGACCACCAGAAGAACATCAAAATCTACCGGTCAGACAACGGCGGTTAGTTCCTGGGTGGCGAGTTTCAAAGAGTGTGCGAAAAGGAAGGAATATCTACCGAGATGTCCGAGCCGGAAGTGCACCATCGAAATGGAGTAGCCGAGCGGACCCACCGGACCCTGGCTGACAGTGCGCGAGCTCTCATGCTGCAGGCGGACGTGCCACATTATATCTGGGAGTACGCTGTCCGAAGCGCTGTTCATACGCGCAATCGAATCCTTTCAAAAGGCGATACAGCCCAGACACCACAGGAAAAGTTCTGGAACAGGAAGTCTGACTTCAAATTTGTGAAGCCGTTCTGACAACGCTGCGTCGTTTTGATTCCACCGGATCAGAGGTCGACTAGATTTCAGTTCCGACCAAAAGGACGATCAGGGATCTTTATCGGCAGCGACCCACAGCGCAAAGGGTACTTTGTCTACGTGACCGGACACGAGCACCGCGTCGTTCACAGCAGAAGCGTTATCTTCCTCGAACCACCAAGTCGCCATACGAAGCCAAAAGACAATAGTGAATACCCCCTGGCAATCGTGAGAGATGAGGAGGACGGACATGACATGGGAACGGATAGTGACCACGACCGCAGTCAAAGCAGTGAAAGTGATACGAAGGCAGATTCAAGAAGTCCACGCACAGGGCTCTCCGAGGCCCAGCAACCACTTCGCAACAACCATTCCAGAAAGCGACAGATCACCCCAACACTACGTCGCTCAGCTCGAATTGCAGGTAGGGCACTAAGTGCGGAAGGTGCAACAGTTGACGATATCATTCAAGCCCCGCTAAATCTTCGCGAAGCAAGAAGGTCCAAGGATTGGCCCAAATGGGAGCAAGCAATTCGACGGTAAATACAAGCATTGCGCGACTACGACACGTTTGAGGTGGTGGAGCCGCCCGCGGACGCCAACATAATTGGCAGTATGGTCGCGTTTCGCGTCAAACTCAGTGGTGACGGAACAGTTGAACGCCTGAAGGCACGGATTTGCGCTCAAGTGTTCACACAAGAATTCCTAAAGGATTACTTCGAAACCTACGCTCCCGTGGCCCGCTTGAACTCGATCCGCACCTTCCTCGCGCTTATCACCCAAACTGGTATGCGTGTGCGCCAGGGCGATGTCCCTACGGCGTATGTGAAGGCAGGGTTGAAAGAGACAATATACGTCCGAACCAAAGGGATTCGAGGAGGGCAGCCCCACGAGCGTGTTGAGGCTCAAGAAGGCACTCTACGGTCTCAAGCAGGCTGGTAGATAGTGGAATGCAGAACTCAATGGGTTTCTGCTCCACTGCGGGTTGGTACCTACACGCGAGGATCCCTGCGTTTACATTCACCCAACAAATGCGCTAATTGTGCTGATTTACGTCGATGACTTGCTAATAGGCTATCATGAAGAAGCGACATTGGCGAGCCTCATGACAGCACTCCAAGACAAATACGGCGTCAAAGACCTCGGCGACACAAGCTGGTTCGTAGGGATTCGCGTCAATGTCGATGTTCAGCAAGGAATTACGACCATGAATCAAAGTCAATATACTGGCGAAGTCCTTCGTCGCTTTGGGATGTCAGGATGCAGACCACGGAAGACCCCGATGGACAAGGGTACAATCCTTTACAAGCGTTCGGAGGAGGATGAAGCAGCTGGCGACATGCCTTGGCTGGTACCGCTGACTTGGATCCTTTCGCCATCTTGTTCTTGTTCTTCTTGTTTTTCTTCTCTTTTCTTCTCTTCTCAAAACTCGTTAGGGGCAATACCTACACAGACCACACAACACACTAAAGTCACACCAGTCCCGGGTCGCGGCACCAGTTGTCGTGTAGGGAAACACGATTTTACGAGTCCTCGTCCCTCCTACTAAGTAAGGGGAACGAGCCCTACCAACAACACACGCTTTCCCGTTAAGGTCGGCGAATATCGTCGGGATATAATCTGAAGACCAGATTTGATCCCTGTACACCGGGCTGGAATGTGCCTGAGTGCGCCGTTGGGTCAGGCAGGTATTCCCACAGATATAAATACACTCTTAGTCACGAGCAAAGGCTAGGGTGCGTACACAGTTTGCGCTTAGCGCTTACCCCCTGTAGTCCCTCAGAAAGGAAGGGTACCGGGCCAGTCAAGGCCTTTTACAGGGGGGACCGAAGTAAAACCTCAGTCAGGGGTCAAATATACTGGGGGGCTGTGCCACTCTCCCAGAAATACACAATGAGGTCTCTAACACCTCTCAACACTCGGCCACTTCTCTACTCTTGGCCTTACCAGGATGAACTCTCAGTCAATGCACCGTAAGTTCACCGGCAGACATAACCCACAACGGCCGAGTGTATCCTGAGGCTACGGCTAAGCTAGCTAGACTTACCGGAGACGGACTTGACTCTTGAGGCTTGAGGGGGAAATTCTACTCTGATTTAGTGATTAGAGGCTGTGAGGCCTCGACTATAAATAATCTCTAATGTCTATACAAAGGCTAAGTCTAAACCGAGCCTTCGGTCTAATCCTACAACCGGACGAGGCTTCGTCCTAATTCCGGATTCCAACTAAAAGGTAAAGAGTGGTACAGGTATGACTGACCGGAGGTCACGACGGGATTTGTATTAGAACCCGCCGGGACCCCTTGTCACTAACTAGTCTGCTGGCACTAAAACGCGGGGAATGTGTGTAGCCAATCAGAGGCCTCGGTCACTTTTCCCAGCGAGGCTCAAGGTCGTTAGACCTCGGGCGAGGCCGTCAATCAGGTTCAAAACCCGACATCACAGTACACATCGACCGTTAAGATGCCACCCAAGCCGCGCACCAAGAAGGCCTACAAGGATAAGGCAACAGCATCAGCGCCATCTAAGGCGAAAACCAAGAAAAAAAAACAGCCTCACGTGCAACATCGGCGGTCAAAACAACCAAGTACGTTCACACCTCCAACGAACAGAACAGCTCCGTGCTATGGTGGAGTGGCTGGAAACACCCCTCAACTACAAGATAATCGTAGGGGGATCTACCACTGGCAAAATCGTCTCCCACGGTGTGGGGATTACGAAACTCGACGGCTTCAAGCGAATGGCTAGCTACGTTCACCAAGAAACGCTCAAGCACATGGGCAAAACTGGGACGTATGACAAGGCGGCTGCAGAGAAATGGTATGGACTAGTTTGTCAGAGCCGTATTGGAATATATTTTTCACCTGCATGAATTCATACGTTTTCTGTCAATTTTTGTCAAAACCCGACTTAGTTCAGGATCTAAATTTCTCCAGTGCTACTATGTAACTATGATTCATTGTAGCTGCAGCCTGCGACGAGTCGCCGTACGCGCAGTCGGGGTTGGCGTGCTTTATTGCGTCGTTGTCGGAGTCGGCCGACAGGCGATGTTGGGGGAAATGTTTCTTGAGCTGTTGTTGGGAAATCGGAGAATGTGCGACTCTCGACTCGAGAAAATCGGAACTCGCTGCATCATGCAGCCTGCATGTAGAACTTTCATTTGCGTCTTTCAGATCGGAGAGCTCGTTCGCGTGACCAAAACAACATGCGATTCGCAACTTGCCAACGCCGCTCTGTGTATCAAGCACACGTCTAGCACAATCCTCCTTGATTCTAAACGGATTTTAGTGCTGCAGGGTGTTGTAATGTGGACCCGATCCGGGCCACTTGCCTGGGCGTAGGTAAAATGAAGACTGAATTATTTGGAGTGTTAGTTGCTTTGCTCTCGAGCTCCTACCAACACTCTCGGGTCCAAGCCTGTTCCCACTACGATCTGATATGCGCACCATCCCAGCTCTGTTGTCAAGCGCATCAGCCTGTGCCAGGTCTTGAACTTGAATATGCATTCCAACACGCCCTCTTCGAAGATCGCTCTTCAGTATCGAAGTTTGGTCTTCGACTACTTTGCATCTGCAATGCCCATGAGTGCCAGCAAATCCTTGAGGCGCTTCTTGTCAAGTGCCTTTGTAAAGGCGTCTGCAGGATTGACGTCGCCCTTTACTTTGTGCAGCAAAATGGCCCCCTTTTGCACTTGCTCGCGTACAAAATGCCAGCGGATCTCAATATAGCGCGCTCGGCAACTGTACGTGGGATTTGTTGCCAATACATGTGCAGCTTGATTGTCGATCCCAATCCGCAACTTGACAGCTCGACTTGGCATGATCTCCTGCAAATACTACTTGCTGCTACTGCTTCCATCGTTGCCTCACACGCCGCCACATATTCTGCTTCTGCAGTTGATAATGCAATTATTGATTGTCGACGGGACATCCAGGCAACTGCGCCACCTGCAAGCGTGAAAACGAAGCATCTTTCGTTGTTCAGGGTCATTTGCCCAGTCACTATCGCTGAATCCCTCGAGCACCACTTCATGCGCATTGTCCTCCTATCTTGAATAGGAGATCCCGTATTCCAGCGTGTCAGCGAGATACCGCAGCACTCTTTTCAAAGTACCCACGTGCTTCTTCGACGGATTCGCCACGAATCTGCTCAGCTGTCCTAAAACAAACGCCAGGTCCGGTCTGGTGCTCGTTGCAAGGTACATAAGCATCCCAATCGCTTCACGATATGGAAAGCTGGAGTCCGTCGTCTCGTCCTCGTCCAGCGGAGCAAGACTCACGTTCGCTTCCATTGGGTTCCCCACAGAATGAGCCTCGCTGTACCCGAACTTCTGCAGAATTTCCCTCGCATATTTGCTCTGACTAATAGTGATTGCTCTTGGAGTTTGTTTCACCTCCACGCCCAAGTACTGTGACAGCAACCCTTGATCTTTCAGGCCGTACGCGGTGTCCAGCTCCTTAAACAGCTTAATCTTGCACTGCTCATCGTTGGTGGCAACAAAAATGTCGTCAACGTAGACGAGCACGTACATAATGGTTTCTCCATCAAATCGATAGTAAAGACATGGCTCAGTCAATGATCTCAGGGCCCCTTGTCAATAAACCACTGATTGAGTTCCGAGTTCCATTCTCGTCCAGACTGATGCAAATCATACAGCGCCTTCACCACGACATACATGTTCCCGTCAATCTCGCACGGATATCCGTCGATGGAACTCAAGTACTGCCGAATAGCCAGCGTAGCGTTCAAATACGCCGTATTGATGTCTCCACCATATACCTCCAGTCCTTACTCTGCGGCAATTGCCATCAGCAGTCTGAAGGAAGACATTTGCGCCACAGGAGCGAAGGTTTCATGGAAATCAATGTCAGGACGCTGGTAATTCCCCAGTGCTACTATACGCGCTTTGAATCTTATCACGAAGCCTTCGTGGTCGGACTTCAACGCATAGACCCACATTGTCTTGACCGGTTTAGCGTCTGGTGGCACGTCCTCGCCAGGAATCTCCATAATGACCCCTTTAGCTTTGAGTGCAGCCATCTCCTCCAATTCTGCCATCAAAAAGAATTCACGCCACTTTGACCGCAGCATCTCTCGACGGTTCCGAGGTATTTTGACTTGGCTTGCCCGGATGGGTCGGCCGTTCTTGTCCAGCACCCGAGCATTGCAAAGATTGATATTAGTCACGTAGTCGTCCAGATATTTGGGTCGCTGGCGCTGATGGTACTCTCGCAGCCCAGTGCGCGTCTTTTTCGCTTCCGACTTGAACGCCCCACGCTCCACGCGCTCTTCCTCAGACGGAGTCTCGTCACGGTGCGTGCGCTTTCGGGTCTGGTTTGGAGAGGGTGCGAACAGCGCACTTGTATCAACTACTTCCCCAGTGTCCTCCTCCAGCCCGGAATTGCTCGGCATCATCGTGCCTCCTTCATTGTCGACGGGAGCAAAACCGCTCGCCACTTCAATCTCTTCTTCATCATCAAAATCACACTCCTCTTCTGCATCTTCCAACTCGCTTTCTCCTACCGAAGATCCGCACGTCCCCACCACTGACTGCACCTCATCATTACTTGTGCCATCGTCAGTGTTTGGCTCTGTTTCTCTTTCTTCGCCAACAGTCGTCGTCGGACTCTCTGCTTTTCTCTTACTAACAGTAGCAGGCAGACTTGTGAGTGCATTTCCCTCATCCTGTAATGCACTTTCACTGGTTGCAACTGGTCCTTGTTCTTCGACTTCGCTTTCGCGATACTGCTCACAGCCTGCACCTCGTCGTTCGTCCTCGACTTCCTCTTCAAACTTTTCTGTCGTTTCATCGCCCTCCTCCAGCGCCTCATCCTCGTCCTCCTCGAGCTCAACAGGTGGAAATTCCCCACCAGCGACTGGTGTGTTCTCTCACAGAGATTGAGTCGGGAGCTCTTGGGTCCTACTTGAACATGCTCGATGCCTCGCGAGCGGTACCACGCCTCCATCGTATCGTTAACGAACTCGCCGCCCTTGCCTGTGAGAACCTGCTTCACCGTGTACGTAAGTACCTTCTTCACCATTCGACCAGCTTGGCGCTCCGCCCATAGCACATATTCCTTCAGGCGCTTGTTCACGACTTCACTTGCCTTGGTTTTCAGTAAATGAACTGTGACGAAACGCGAGTATCCATCCATAATTACTAGGATGGTTTCAAACTGCGTCCCATTCGACTTGCTGGGGAAAAGCAGGTCAGCATAAACAACTTGGTTTGGCTCCTTCGTGGCTCGGTCCAGCTTCTTACGGTGCTTCTTCTTCTTCTTTTGCTTTCCCAGGTGACACGCGTCGCACGTATCCTGCTGCCTCTGCGTCAGCAGCATGCCCCTCGCGAACTCCTTATCTACCATCGCCTTCAGATACTGTGGGCACGTATGGCACAGGCGCTCATGCCAGATTTTTAGAGATCCGACTCCTTCCGCTGCAGTGTAGTTGGCCAGATGCCGGCTGTCCGGGACCAAGACAGCTTCTTCAGAAGCAAGCGTTGGTTGGAATCCCCAGGTCGCTTCTTGAGGCGTGGCCACCACCACTCGTCGTCCTTCCCACGAGATTATGAAGGTCCGAGTGCCTTGGTCATACTCAAACTCATACCCCTGCTCATGTGCCAATCCCGGTGAAAACAGCCCATACTCTGCGTCTGGTACATAGAAAACATCGCCCACGTACATGACGACTTGCTCTCCGTCAACTTCATTGACTAACGCCACCGTTCCCATTCCAGCGATCCGCGAGACAATGCTCGGGGACAAACCCCGCACGCTTCTCATGGCTGAAGTGCCATCAGTGAATGACACGAAGCACGAACGTATCCCGGTCACGTGCGAATTTGAGGCAGTGTCGAAAACCCACCATGCACTGTTTACAGATGAATTATCTGGGACATCTTGAAGAGGCTCGTTCTGGGCATCCTCCGATCCTGACTCATCTGCACTTGACTCGTTCTGCTGCATAGTCATCGCAATGCCCGCCACGACGCCTTCTGTGACAACCTCATCTCCATGCACTGGACCCGACGGTGTGCTGCTATCCTGGGTGAGTGTACAGTTTCCCCGCGGTGTCCGCTTCTGCTCGTAGTCATTAGCACCGCTCTACCTTTTCGCCTTTCTGGACAGCTTGCCTTCAGGTGGTCGGTGCTACCACAAGCGAGTCTTCCCTTCTCCTTTCGGACTTGCTTTCTCGTTTTCACCTTTGCCTTGCCCTCCGCCTCCACTCTTGTTCTGCTGACCAGGTGACTGCTTGGCATTGCCAAACGATCGATTCAAATGCTCATCGGTCTGGTTGGCCTTGTCAAAAGTCCCAGACATGGCCACGACCTTCTCTGGTGTGTCCACACAATCCATTCCAGCATCAACAAAACCTCGCAAACGATCAAAACGTTCGTTGGAGGGGAGCGACGACACCAGCATCCCGCTGAACACGGCGTCATCCACAGTCATACCGACTGTTTTGAGCCTTCCCTTTAGTCGACACATGTAGTTTAGGTGTCCCTCGGCCTTCCCACTCTGCTTGCACTTAGCGGACTCCAACTGCGCGTACAGCTGGCGCTTCGTCATGGCCTTGGTCTGGTCGTTGGCCGTACCCTCGTACCGGTCGCACAGGTACTGCCACATGGTCGACCCGTCCTGCATGTCCATGAGCTGCTGGCCCATGTCCGTGCACACTGACGAGAAAATCAACTCCTGGAGATCCAACTGCCACCCATCCCAAGCGCTCTTCTGCAGCGACGTGAAGTTTGCGTCGTACTGGATCTCCTTGTTCATCACCTTGAAGAGATCCGCGCCCTTCTTTCGTGCCGCAATTTCTATGAGCTTCTTGTAGTAGTGGACGTTCTGGCCGTTCCAGCGAATGGGTCGGCCAGTCTTCTCCGAGACCTCGACCTCCCAAGACGCGTCCGTCGTCGGCTTGGGCATCTCGTCCTTGGGCTTCTTGCACTTCTGCGAGACTTGGGCTCTAAAACCCTGTTTTAATGTGGACCCGATCCGGGCCACTTGCCTGGGCGTAGGTAAAATGAAGACTGAATTATTTGGAGTGTTAGTTGCTTTGCTCTCGAGCTCCTACCAACACTCTCGGGTCCAAGCCTGTTCCCACTACGATCTGATATGCGCACCATCCCAGCTCTGTTGTCAAGCGCATCAGCCTGTGCCAGGTCTTGAACTTGAATATGCATTCCAACACGCCCTCTTCGAAGATCGCTCTTCAGTATCGAAGTTTGGTCTTCGACTACTTTGCATCTGCAATGCCCATGAGTGCCAGCAAATCCTTGAGGCGCTTCTTGTCAAGTGCCTTTGTAAAGGCGTCTGCAGGATTGACGTCGCCCTTTACTTTGTGCAGCAAAATGGCCCCCTTTTGCACTTGCTCGCGTACAAAATGCCAGCGGATCTCAATATAGCGCGCTCGGCAACTGTACGTGGGATTTGTTGCCAATACATGTGCAGCTTGATTGTCGATCCCAATCCGCAACTTGACAGCTCGACTTGGCATGATCTCCTGCAAATACTACTTGCTGCTACTGCTTCCATCGTTGCCTCACACGCCGCCACATATTCTGCTTCTGCAGTTGATAATGCAATTATTGATTGTCGACGGGACATCCAGGCAACTGCGCCACCTGCAAGCGTGAAAACGAAGCATCTTTCGTTGTTCAGGGTCATTTGCCCAGTCACTATCGCTGAATCCCTCGAGCACCACTTCATGCGCATTGTCCTCCTATCTTGAATAGGAGATCCCGTATTCCAGCGTGTCAGCGAGATACCGCAGCACTCTTTTCAAAGTACCCACGTGCTTCTTCGACGGATTCGCCACGAATCTGCTCAGCTGTCCTAAAACAAACGCCAGGTCCGGTCTGGTGCTCGTTGCAAGGTACATAAGCATCCCAATCGCTTCACGATATGGAAAGCTGGAGTCCGTCGTCTCGTCCTCGTCCAGCGGAGCAAGACTCACGTTCGCTTCCATTGGGTTCCCCACAGAATGAGCCTCGCTGTACCCGAACTTCTGCAGAATTTCCCTCGCATATTTGCTCTGACTAATAGTGATTGCTCTTGGAGTTTGTTTCACCTCCACGCCCAAGTACTGTGACAGCAACCCTTGATCTTTCAGGCCGTACGCGGTGTCCAGCTCCTTAAACAGCTTAATCTTGCACTGCTCATCGTTGGTGGCAACAAAAATGTCGTCAACGTAGACGAGCACGTACATAATGGTTTCTCCATCAAATCGATAGTAAAGACATGGCTCAGTCAATGATCTCAGGGCCCCTTGTCAATAAACCACTGATTGAGTTCCGAGTTCCATTCTCGTCCAGACTGATGCAAATCATACAGCGCCTTCACCACGACATACATGTTCCCGTCAATCTCGCACGGATATCCGTCGATGGAACTCAAGTACTGCCGAATAGCCAGCGTAGCGTTCAAATACGCCGTATTGATGTCTCCACCATATACCTCCAGTCCTTACTCTGCGGCAATTGCCATCAGCAGTCTGAAGGAAGACATTTGCGCCACAGGAGCGAAGGTTTCATGGAAATCAATGTCAGGACGCTGGTAATTCCCCAGTGCTACTATACGCGCTTTGAATCTTATCACGAAGCCTTCGTGGTCGGACTTCAACGCATAGACCCACATTGTCTTGACCGGTTTAGCGTCTGGTGGCACGTCCTCGCCAGGAATCTCCATAATGACCCCTTTAGCTTTGAGTGCAGCCATCTCCTCCAATTCTGCCATCAAAAAGAATTCACGCCACTTTGACCGCAGCATCTCTCGACGGTTCCGAGGTATTTTGACTTGGCTTGCCCGGATGGGTCGGCCGTTCTTGTCCAGCACCCGAGCATTGCAAAGATTGATATTAGTCACGTAGTCGTCCAGATATTTGGGTCGCTGGCGCTGATGGTACTCTCGCAGCCCAGTGCGCGTCTTTTTCGCTTCCGACTTGAACGCCCCACGCTCCACGCGCTCTTCCTCAGACGGAGTCTCGTCACGGTGCGTGCGCTTTCGGGTCTGGTTTGGAGAGGGTGCGAACAGCGCACTTGTATCAACTACTTCCCCAGTGTCCTCCTCCAGCCCGGAATTGCTCGGCATCATCGTGCCTCCTTCATTGTCGACGGGAGCAAAACCGCTCGCCACTTCAATCTCTTCTTCATCATCAAAATCACACTCCTCTTCTGCATCTTCCAACTCGCTTTCTCCTACCGAAGATCCGCACGTCCCCACCACTGACTGCACCTCATCATTACTTGTGCCATCGTCAGTGTTTGGCTCTGTTTCTCTTTCTTCGCCAACAGTCGTCGTCGGACTCTCTGCTTTTCTCTTACTAACAGTAGCAGGCAGACTTGTGAGTGCATTTCCCTCATCCTGTAATGCACTTTCACTGGTTGCAACTGGTCCTTGTTCTTCGACTTCGCTTTCGCGATACTGCTCACAGCCTGCACCTCGTCGTTCGTCCTCGACTTCCTCTTCAAACTTTTCTGTCGTTTCATCGCCCTCCTCCAGCGCCTCATCCTCGTCCTCCTCGAGCTCAACAGGTGGAAATTCCCCACCAGCGACTGGTGTGTTCTCTCACAGAGATTGAGTCGGGAGCTCTTGGGTCCTACTTGAACATGCTCGATGCCTCGCGAGCGGTACCACGCCTCCATCGTATCGTTAACGAACTCGCCGCCCTTGCCTGTGAGAACCTGCTTCACCGTGTACGTAAGTACCTTCTTCACCATTCGACCAGCTTGGCGCTCCGCCCATAGCACATATTCCTTCAGGCGCTTGTTCACGACTTCACTTGCCTTGGTTTTCAGTAAATGAACTGTGACGAAACGCGAGTATCCATCCATAATTACTAGGATGGTTTCAAACTGCGTCCCATTCGACTTGCTGGGGAAAAGCAGGTCAGCATAAACAACTTGGTTTGGCTCCTTCGTGGCTCGGTCCAGCTTCTTACGGTGCTTCTTCTTCTTCTTTTGCTTTCCCAGGTGACACGCGTCGCACGTATCCTGCTGCCTCTGCGTCAGCAGCATGCCCCTCGCGAACTCCTTATCTACCATCGCCTTCAGATACTGTGGGCACGTATGGCACAGGCGCTCATGCCAGATTTTTAGAGATCCGACTCCTTCCGCTGCAGTGTAGTTGGCCAGATGCCGGCTGTCCGGGACCAAGACAGCTTCTTCAGAAGCAAGCGTTGGTTGGAATCCCCAGGTCGCTTCTTGAGGCGTGGCCACCACCACTCGTCGTCCTTCCCACGAGATTATGAAGGTCCGAGTGCCTTGGTCATACTCAAACTCATACCCCTGCTCATGTGCCAATCCCGGTGAAAACAGCCCATACTCTGCGTCTGGTACATAGAAAACATCGCCCACGTACATGACGACTTGCTCTCCGTCAACTTCATTGACTAACGCCACCGTTCCCATTCCAGCGATCCGCGAGACAATGCTCGGGGACAAACCCCGCACGCTTCTCATGGCTGAAGTGCCATCAGTGAATGACACGAAGCACGAACGTATCCCGGTCACGTGCGAATTTGAGGCAGTGTCGAAAACCCACCATGCACTGTTTACAGATGAATTATCTGGGACATCTTGAAGAGGCTCGTTCTGGGCATCCTCCGATCCTGACTCATCTGCACTTGACTCGTTCTGCTGCATAGTCATCGCAATGCCCGCCACGACGCCTTCTGTGACAACCTCATCTCCATGCACTGGACCCGACGGTGTGCTGCTATCCTGGGTGAGTGTACAGTTTCCCCGCGGTGTCCGCTTCTGCTCGTAGTCATTAGCACCGCTCTACCTTTTCGCCTTTCTGGACAGCTTGCCTTCAGGTGGTCGGTGCTACCACAAGCGAGTCTTCCCTTCTCCTTTCGGACTTGCTTTCTCGTTTTCACCTTTGCCTTGCCCTCCGCCTCCACTCTTGTTCTGCTGACCAGGTGACTGCTTGGCATTGCCAAACGATCGATTCAAATGCTCATCGGTCTGGTTGGCCTTGTCAAAAGTCCCAGACATGGCCACGACCTTCTCTGGTGTGTCCACACAATCCATTCCAGCATCAACAAAACCTCGCAAACGATCAAAACGTTCGTTGGAGGGGAGCGACGACACCAGCATCCCGCTGAACACGGCGTCATCCACAGTCATACCGACTGTTTTGAGCCTTCCCTTTAGTCGACACATGTAGTTTAGGTGTCCCTCGGCCTTCCCACTCTGCTTGCACTTAGCGGACTCCAACTGCGCGTACAGCTGGCGCTTCGTCATGGCCTTGGTCTGGTCGTTGGCCGTACCCTCGTACCGGTCGCACAGGTACTGCCACATGGTCGACCCGTCCTGCATGTCCATGAGCTGCTGGCCCATGTCCGTGCACACTGACGAGAAAATCAACTCCTGGAGATCCAACTGCCACCCATCCCAAGCGCTCTTCTGCAGCGACGTGAAGTTTGCGTCGTACTGGATCTCCTTGTTCATCACCTTGAAGAGATCCGCGCCCTTCTTTCGTGCCGCAATTTCTATGAGCTTCTTGTAGTAGTGGACGTTCTGGCCGTTCCAGCGAATGGGTCGGCCAGTCTTCTCCGAGACCTCGACCTCCCAAGACGCGTCCGTCGTCGGCTTGGGCATCTCGTCCTTGGGCTTCTTGCACTTCTGCGAGACTTGGGCTCTAAAACCCTGTTTTAATGTGGACCCGATCCGGGCCACTTGCCTGTGAGTAGGTAAAATGAAGACTGAATTATTTGGAGTGTTAGTTGCTTTGCTCTCGAGCTCCTACCAACACTCTCGGGTCCAAGCCTGTTCCCACTACGATCTGATATGCGCACCATCCCAGCTCTGTTGTCAAGCGCATCAGCCTGTGCCAGGTCTTGAAATTGAATATGCATTCCAACACAGGGTGCATATTCAGCACCAGCGAACCAGAAAATACGCCCCAAACAGCCAGTTTCGCCCTCGATTTTCTTCTAGTAATCAGATATTGTGAGTTCTACACCAAACTGGCCGGGGCGATTGGTTGAATCGCCTGAGCCCAATCGCCCGGCCAATCGCCCCGCGTATACTCTGGCGTAGACAATTTCTACTAAGTACGAGTGTATCCATGACATGTGGATGCTGGCCTGCTCGGGCGATTGAGCTAATAACTTGGGAATTGTATATGGGCGATTCAGCAAACCGCTCGAGATGTCTAAATTTAGCCGGAATTCACAATAGCAGTTGCCTATTACTATCTGATCCGGAGCGAAAGTAATAGCTGCTATAGTAATAGTAGTTTTGGTCCCGCGCCAAACTAATAGCTACTATAGTAGTTCGCTTATAGTTCGCTATTACATGGTACCAAAGTAGTACCATATGTTCAAATTACTACCAAGCCCTGTGCACAGAAGAAGCCGGAACTGCTCTTAAGTCGATCACGTCAAATCCTTATCCAGACCCAGCAGTCGTCCGATATCGGCTGGCTACCAAACGCACAATAACGTATGGATCACGCACGAATGACGCGGGTCTACCGCCACCTCTCGTCGTCCAAACACCCAAAGTTACCGAGACTTGTCATTCGCCATCTTACTCAATACACCGGACCTCCGCCAAGACCAACTCAGTACACTCACCCCGGCTTTCTCAACACGATTAGATGTACGAGCTGATGCACACTGTACAACATGCAGTACCAACGGGTCTATTCGCTCTGGGTGAGGATCATCTTCACAGCCTCTCGAGCAACGAGCGCCTTCTTCCCCTTGCGAGCACAACTCCACGCATCTCAGCGGACCGCGTCAGCCTGGCTTCTACTCGACAGACGAAGAAGCCGCGGGCTGCTGCTAATACTGAGCTCCGTCGGATGCGGAATCGGGAGCACCAAGCTCGCTACAAGTCCAAGCAAATCAACAAAGTGCTGGACCTTGAGAACGGCATTGAACGGCTTCAACAAGAAATACAAGGGCTCAGACTCCAGCGCCATATCGTCTCCATCGGCGTACCGGGCAGAGAAACGAAGTGGGGTGTCGCGGCTGAGTACTTTAGGCTTTTCCGGAATGGGCTGCGAGTGTCTGACCCAATGAACGTCCCTGTCGGCACGGTAGCCGTGGAATCTCCTGTGCATCGAACGTTCCTGCAGACTACAATGACCAGCGACGTCATCGGGGTCTTGGGGTGCGGTGTAGACGCATTGCTGAAGAGCTGGAGACAACTCACCCTCTGTCACCCGGATATTAACATCCAGCTCCTACGGTTGGAAGGTGGTCCTGGCGGATCGGTGGTCGCTTATTCCAGAGGCACCCACACCATCACGGAAGGCACGCTTCGATATGCGTTCCCCCACTTGGGCAATGGCTCCAAAGACTCCGCGTGGTTTGCATCCAGACTGTTGGGCAACAAATTGGTCATGAACGGCTGCACGCACTTGCTTTGGGATGAAGATGCGGGGCGCGTGACCAGCATCCAGTACACTGTGGATAATATCCACAGTGTACTGGATCATATTATGATCACACCGATGCTGCAACTGCTGGGGAACTTGGACGAGGTGTCCAAAGTGTTCTCAAACGCTCGGGCAAATCCACAATGTGGATGGTGGCATGAGTGAGCAATCCCTGCAGACAGAATTTCAAACGAAGTTCCCGTCGAAAGTCGTACACACTGGGGCACCATCTTCGCTACTTCCTCTGGTTGGAAATGATTACATAACAAATATGCACTTACATGTCAATTTCCTCTTTGTCTCGTCACTCTACATGTCAGTAGTAAATATTCCTGCTTACTACAGTAATACGTGAGCTTAATAGGTGGGTTTTGATTAAAGCGTCATCCACGCAGGATCTGTTACAGTACCCTTTCCATTAGCCTCGGTAACGTGGCAATCAACAACCGACAGAAATTGAGGTCCACTCACGCGTACCGGTAACGAGGGATGACAGCAAAACATTGCGAATCGTGATTTTCACCTGCTCACACGTCGCAGATTGTTGATTCTCTCTAATTGGTCAATAATCTTCACTTCCATTTCATCTACCTGGTAGTCACATGCGTTCATACCTTCTTCCAGCGCCATACTCAGCTCAAGATCTCGCCAATGGGGTGGAAAGCCGCAGAATCAGAAGAGTACGAGAGCTCGGCGCCCGCCGTGCAGGCGCATTTCCACGCCGTCCGCGCCGAGGAAGCGCTGCACCGCGATGACGTACGTGTCGCCCGTCGTCTGCTCTACCAAACGCACTGAGTTGCACTGAAATTGACGTTGTATTCGCTGCGCTATGATCACTTTCCCCCCTCCCAGTACGTCCAGGCCGAGAAGGAAGGCCACCTGGCCAGCGAGAAGTTCCTACAGGCGGCGCAGCGCGTCTCGGACAAACGCACGATCGATGCGCTGATGCTATTGGCCGAAAACTACGAGTACAGGGCCAAGGTAGCGCGCGCCAGGAACCCGCGGCCCGTGGAGGCGGAGGAGGAGGAGGCCAAGGCGCAAGCAGAGGACGAGAAGGACCCACACGCAGAGGAAACGCAGACTCAGAGTGGACCTGGGGTTGACGCTGAAGTGGTTGAGCCATCGGACCCGAAGCAGGGGCAGAAGGCCGAGACGCAGCTCAATGTGGCGGCGGCGGAGATGGAGGAGCTCTGGAGACGCCTCAACGAGATCGGACTGTCGAGTCCCGGCTCGACGGACAAGGTGGGCAGACAGAGGTGACGGGGGTATTAGAGATGGGGCTGATCGTGGTGTGGTGCTGTCTTTCAGAACTTGTTGATGTCGTCACGCCATTTGTCGTCGTCGTTGGGGGATTCATTTTGCTTGTTGCCGGCGAAAACGAGGTGGGGGTGACAAGGTGGTGGTTGGGGGTTGTGCGAGTGGGCTGATGTGGTGTGGTGGGTTTTGGTTGATAGAACGACGATTGGGGTGGTAGCGACTGCAGTGGACGGAGGGTCGACGTTGCGAGCCGCAGTGGCGTCCAGGATGAGGAATCAGCGTCAACGGTGCGTCGTGAACAGTAATTTGCTATGATGTACTTATGGCTGAATGAGTTTGCTTTTGTTTTTATTTTCGTGGTAGGTTGATGGAACAGCAGCTCGGGGGACGAGCTCCGTTGGACACGCGGAGGTCAGGTGGCACACCACCGAATGGAAATGGCTCGATGACTTATCGAGATAGGCAAACTTCTACGGGCAATGGGAACGAAACTACTGGTGACGATGAGGGCTTGCAGGAGATGGTCGCGCAACAGAAGATGGAGATCGTGCGGCTTTTGAACACGGTGAAGACACTTAGCAGCGAGAATACCAAACTTGTGAAGGTGCGGCAAATGATGTGTTGTATCTTCGGTATGTAAGAGGTTGTTGACAGTGCGTATGTGGTCAGAAATGCGAGGCGTTGACAAATGTACAAGCTGAAAACCGCGAAATTCGTGAATCTATGGACCATTTCAAGAAGGACTACAATCAGAAGGTGTGCATTTGGGCATCTTTGCCTAGCAGCCCCGCAATGCAGCAGTGCTGACGTGTGCTTTTGGATCTGCCTTTACTCCCAGCTTGTTATGATCAAGAGGGCTCTAGAAGAGTGGCGACGGCAGCGAAATAGTGGAGTCCAAGGTTCACCAACGAGCAATGCGGGAGGGTACGCATCGAGATATCTGAAACGCCGTGGCTCTCCTGTCACCTAGTAACTCTTGGTGTTTGTTGTTAGCAGAGGTAACTCGGCGCTGGAAGACAAAATTAAAATGCAGGAGGAGCAAATTGCCAAGCTGATGGAAGAAGCGAGGATTAAGGTATGCACACACTTATCGAGGCTGCTTGGAGAAGTTTGAGCATACCGTTAGCATAGCCTAACTGGACATTCGTGTGAAACAGGACGACCGTATCGCGAAGTATGACAAATGGTACAAAGCTTTGAAAGCAGGCGCGAAGGCGAAACAGCTCAGTCAGAGTCGCGATGGCAGTAATGGGGCCAGCACCAGCTTCAGCAGTTCCAGTAGTTTTGTGCAAAATGGCAGTGGGGGACCGAGCACCTCCTTCACCAACAGCAGCAGCTTCCACGATTACAGTTCAAGACCGGGAGACTCCTCAGGTAGCAGCAGCTCAGGCGCGTCGCGGCAGTTTACCAGTCGTCCACCCGCTCATCCAAACCGTCGAGCGCTGTGAGTTTGAGCTGCACAACACAAACCATTCTCACACAGAACCGCTAGGTAGAACGAAGACTGATGTTAAACGAAGTTTTTTTCTTTTGCTTTATGTAAAGCTGCTCTGTCATCCGAGCGCACCACACACCCGAGCTACACTTTCAACGTCCTCAAGGAGCGAGAGGACCAACTATCCCATCGCGCACCTAAGAGCGACCGAGATGACGTCCGCCTTGCTCGTCTCCGAACCAGGCAGCGGGGAAGCGCCTCTCACCTCGATCGCTCAACTTTTGCTGATGATCCTAACCAAATTCTACTATTGATTCAGCAAAGAGCACCTGATAGAACTCCTTGAACGGGAACAAACAAACCCTGTTGGGAAGTCTGTCCTCTCTTCTCCTTTGATTGTCGTTGTCGATGCTGGCTGGCTGTGCGGGTTGCTCTGCAAGTCCAGATGACTTATAGATGCGTCGCAGTGAGCCCTCGCTAGGGCGAGACACTTAGAAGCCGAAGAGGCCGCTCAACGGCATCTCCGCCTGCTCCCGTGCGAACGTCTCGAAGTACTGGTAGATGATGGTCACAGCCAGCAGAATACCGGTGCCCGAGCCAATAGCGCCCAGCAGGTCAGCAACCATGGACAGCGCGCCAATGCACATGCCGCCGAAGGCAGCGGCCGTGGGGATGTAGCGGTTGAGCACGTGCACGATGGACGAGTCACGGTGGCCCTTCATGACCATCTGCTGGTCACGCAGCTGCTTGGCCACGTCACGAGCCGAGGAGCCCGAGATCTCGATCCACGTCTTGGAGAAGAGCGCGCACGAGCCGAGGATGAAGATGACGTAGATGACGAAACGCAGCGGGTCGTACATGATCTGCGCCAAGTTGCTGGGGGCCGACATGTAGTACGCGGCACCGCCCACGGGCACCGTCTGACCGGCGCTGCCCTCCACGTCCTGCCACACACCGAGCAGACGCACGAGGAAGTTGCCGCTGAACTTCTTGTAGAGCAGCTGCGAGATGAAGTACAGGTTGGACACCAGGGCGGTCTGCAGGATGATGGGCATGTTGGACGTGTAGAAGAGCTTGATCGGGTACGTGCCCTGCTGGCCGCGGAGCTTCTGGTACTTGACGGGGAGGTCCACGCGGAAGCCCTGGAAGTAGATGACCACGACGAAGACGAGCATGGTGGCCAGCAGGTTGGTGACGTTGGGCAGGTTCTGGCGGTAGAAGGCCTCCTTGAGCGCGCGCAGCTTGTCCGAGCGAGTGATCAGCAGGTGGAACAGAGCGATGATGGCGCCTTCGAACTCCGTGCCGCGGCCCGTGTTGATGGTCGTGGGGGAGAAGGCCTTCCACACAATGTTCTCGCAGATGTTGGTGGCGATGAAGAGCGAGATGCCCGAGCCGAGGCCGTAGCCCTTCTGCAGCATCTCATCCAGGATAATGACGAGCACGCCGGCGCACAGCAGCTGCACGATGATCAGGATGGCGTTAAAGGCACCGATGTCCGAGAGGTTGCCGTACATGCCCGAGACCACGTAGGCCACGGCCTCGCCGAGCGTGATGAGGATGCCGAAGAGCTTCTGCGCGCCGCTGAACAGCGCGCGGTCTTCCTTGAGCGACTGGTCCACCTCGATCATCTTGGAGCCGGCCAGCAGCTGCATGACGAGGCCCGAGGTCACGATGGGGCTGATGCCCAGCTCCATGAGCGTGCCGCGGTTCGAGGCCAGGATCACGCGCATCCAGTAGAGCGGGTCCGACGACTTGGACGTCTGGATGCCGTACAGCGGGATCTGGCAGCACACGAGGAAGATGAAGAGCGTGATGATCGTCCACAGCACTTTCTCGCGGAACGGGATCTTGCGGTCGGGCTGCGCCACCTCGGGCAGCACGCACATGACGGGCCGGATCAGGTGCAGGAAACGCATCGTGATCCTCCTCTTCTCCGAGCTAGTCTCTCTCTCTTGATACTCTTTGGGGAATGAGCGCTCGCAAGCGGGATCTTGGGGCTGGCACCAGCGAGCGACACGTATGTATTCGCCGTACCGTCGGCGACGTCAGTTAGGTACCCTTGACACCTTATACACTATACTTCATGCATGGTAGTCATCCTGAAGATGTACTGTTTGGTACTGTGATATCCGATACACCTTCGTACGGGAGTAGGAAGTACTGATTCGAATTGATGATAGTTCCACGGTACTTGTAAAAAGTCGGTAAAAAGACGTAATTACATAATCACGCTGAAACTGCATATCCTCGCATAGCCGGGTGATGGTCGTGATTGAAAACTGGCAGAACGGATATGCACCGCGTGTCACGTGCGTCGCTTCGTGCGCAATCGACGACAAGTTGCAGACTTGCTGGCGCTCTGTTGGCAGCACCTCCGCGCCTCGTGCGATCGCGCAGCCAGCTGAGGCAAGCCGGTGCAATGGTTGCAGTGCGCGAATGAAAGCTAGAAGTCGGCGTCGAACTCGTCCTCCTCCTCCTCGACTGCGGCCGCCTTCTTCACCGCTGACTTGCCCGTGGAGGACGTCTTGGCGGCTTGATACGAGCCCCTGCCCATACTTGACGAACCAGACGCGAAGGCCGACTTGGTACCGATGAGGTTCTGCAGGTCCACCTCCTCCTCCTCTTCGAACTCGGAGTAGTCGTTCATCTTGCCGCCCCGCATCAACTGCTCGGAATGAATTGATGAGACGTGAGAGTTAGCAAGACACGACTGCAGTTGAGCAGGCCAACGCACCTTTTGGGAGAGCTTCATGGGGCCTGCGCTCATCGACGCCAACACGTCGGAAGATCCGCTTGACCTGTCATTGAAGCTGTGTAACACGAGACAGTCAACATGGTGCACAACCATCTGAGTAACGCAAAACTTACCTTGAAGATGCGATTCCGAAAACCTTGGGTTTGGGTGGGCTTTGCCGCTGGAGGAACGCTGATTGCAGTAACGGAGGAGGTTTGATTCTGTCTTCGGAATCGGCGGTCTTGGTAGACTCTGGGCTCGATGAGCGTTGTTCTTGTTTTGGTGGGGACGGCGGCGGAGAAGCTAGAGAGGTCTCTTTGCGTGGGCTGGGGGTCCTGCTGCCACTACCCCCGCCTCCACACACGGCCGCTAGAAATTCACGGAGCTACGATGCGAATTGTCAGTGCAACAGTTTGAGGTACATGCTACGCTGTACTCGTTGGATACCTTTCGCTGCGACCGCTGATTCTCAGGATCGTGAGCCAGGAACGCTGTTACAAATATATCCACCAGAGTAGTCGAAGGTATTGCCTTCAGCTGCACGAGCTGCTTCATATGACCCGACAATGCTTTCCACAGATCTGCGCATCGGTTCGCCATCATAAACATCACATTAGAAACACGCCTCATCTAAATCTTCGATGCGTTTTTACCGAGTTGTTTTTCCTTGTTGCTCTGGTGAAGTTTGCGAATCTTCTGGTCGTTCATGATTCCTTCAAACGCTTTAGGCGGGAAAAGTACTGTAGAGTGAGCAGCAAGCGTCAGTACTTTCCGCCATTCTGTCCCATTGTTTCGATATGCGCGTACCTGGCCCAAGGTCTCGCGAGATATCTAGGATTAGCTCGAAGCAAATGTCGGAACCGAAGAACGCTATCTGCGCTTTTCGTCCCCCCACCGCCATCCTGGCAACATCACATTGCAATTAATATTAGGTGAACCCAACAAGCAGTCTTCATCCACTTACTTGAGCAGGTCGCGTTTTGACTCGTTTGATGAACCTGTGTCAGTAGATCCACCCAGCGTGTCTCCTTCAGTTGCACCCTCCTCTACTCGGCTAATCAAAGCGCCAAGTGCCTTCACACGGTCCACTGGCGACAGCTTTTCTGTGATTGATACAGTGCTTGTCTACAAATGCAGTAACAGGTTGTAAGTTAAGTGTTGCCAGCATTAAATGTGTGATCGAAGCCAACCATACCTCGTCCAATACTGCCGCCGGAACTGGGGTTTCAGGGGCACTCGCATGAAGTTCAACAGAATCTACGACGGACGTGACGCTAGTTGTGTCGGGGTTGTCTTCAATTGTTGGTATGCTTGACTTCGTCTCTGCAATCTCTGCAATAGCCTTCGCGTTGTTATTTGCAGACAAGTCAAAGTCGTCACTTTGCATACTTGTTAGCAGCATGTCATTTTCGGTTGATTCTGCATTGGCTGGCGTCGACGCTGCCGGTGAAAACGGTTCCAAAAAATCTGTGGTGTAACCAATTGACGCTGGTGGAGATTCTGGAACTTTTATCGGAGCTTCGTTGTCGACGCTTGCTCCTGCATCCTTGGCTAGTTCATCCAGAGCTGGTGTTTCGGTCGTCATTGAAAGACTTGCATCGATTGTGTCGGTGATAGTACATGCTTTGGTGCCATGGAGCAAGTCGATCTCTCTCGATTTATCGCGGCTTGAGCCTTCTTCGACCACTTGATCATCTTCAGTGGTATCAGCCAGTGATGCGTGTGGTGCAACTTCAATAGTTCGGTTAGCACCCATTGCTTCGGCAGACACAGTTTTCGTCTCAAATAAACTTTCCGAAGCCAAGGCCACGTCCATGCTTACACTGTCTTCAGTCTTTCGCCTGGTTGAGGTGCTCACGTCGTCGATAATCAGCGAATTACCATAGGTACTTAGAGAAGTTTCATGATTCGCTTTAGGAACTTCATCGGCTTTTTCCTCAGAGGGAATGTTGTCATGTAAATCCTGTAATGGGATACCATTGGGGATATTTGGAGTGTTTTCTGCAATGTATGGACTTGCCACAAAAGCCTCTTTGGACTCCAACACGATAGTAGCTGATAGATGTTGTGCATCGTTGCTTGGTGGTTCTGGTGCTTGGTGTTCATCAGGTAGTTCAATCTTTTCATCGGGCTGCAGTGAGCCATCGACTGGGGTAGCAGGCGTGCAGGGAGTATCAGGCGAGCTTGCTACCCGATTCTCCTCGACTTTACTTGAAATTGAAGAACTACTTGTAGGTTGAACTGGAGGGCTTGTTTGGCGAATGCAGTCGATTGCGCTACTTCCACTGATACTAGCACTTTCACGTCCGAATACCCTATCGGCCATGTTGTTATCAGCAATCGGCTTGCTCGATATCATGGGACTTGTTCCACCAGAAGATACTGTCTCGTTGGCTTCGGGAATAGTCTCTAGCGTCCCAGTCACCAATGTTGGTAAAATATCAACCCTTTCACGCGACACGTCGACGGTTTTGTTATGATTTTCATTGCGGATAGGAACGCTGGATGGCGCAGTACGCTCTTGTTCATTCCCGTAGCAAGACGCTGTCTGCGAAGCGGTGGCTCCAGGTTCAGTGTCCAAGCTTCTGAACATAGTAGCTGGTGGCTGATCACGCTGAGCCACGAAAGCTGGTTGGTGGGTGTTAACACTTTGATTGAATGTGGTGTAGCCATTCCCAGCATTTGTGATCGTTTGCGCTACGCGCCTTTCAGTCCTTGGGGGATTGGGATGCGCTGCTCTATCGTCAAATTCGCATGCGATCTCAATATCATAGTCGTCTTGGAACTCGACGTCATCATAGTGAAATGCTTGATTCGGGCCTTGTTGGTTTACATCCGGATAGTAGGGCAGTGTAGATGTGTTCATTCGCGCTGGAATTTCCACTCGGATCTGTCGTGCAGGTTTCTCTTCTTCGTACGGCTGGTTCTCCTCGAATGCAAGCGAGCTAGACAACACGAATTAGTGCAGGTAAGCAACATTTCGATAAAAGCCAAACTTGCTGTGGAGGTGATATCCGAACCTGCCGCCTTCTCGTAGAGCACGTAGCGTATTCCGCGGCGAGAACGTTTCGGACAATTTTTCTGTGTGAGAGGAGAGGCTGTTCTTAGTTAGGGTTCCTTCACATCGCACATTAATCACCCATACCTGCAAGCTCCTCATCCAGTTCAGGCATCATTTCTAGATGCTTTGCTGCTTGCTGCTGGAGATAGCTCCTAGCATCCAACGCCACTTCTCGGATACTCTGATCAACCTCCTTGGCTGTCGTGCAGGTAAACAGTTAGTCTTCACCATCGGTAACGCCAAGATCATGGCGGCGTTTACCTTGGTTCGTACTCTGTGTACGTAGCAGCTCTCTTTCGAACAGCTCATTCTGCTCCAAGTTCTCAGCCATCTCCACTTCATGGCGCTGGAGGAACCAAAGCATCGTCAACCGAAATCATCACACCCAGCCACCAATGCCAGCCAACGTACCGTCTTCCTGATCAAATCATCCAGTGTCTGCTCCTTCTCAAAGCTCTGCAACGATCCATCAAACAACGCACAACAAATTGTGACCAACTACGATCCCAATCTTCCCACCAGTACAGTAGGGACCTTCTTGGCAAGGTATCGTCGTCTCTCGACGGCCCTCTTCTTGTCCTCCAGCTCCTTGAGCTTCTGCACACGATGGCGCTGCAGCTGCTCCTGCCACGCCGGGTACACCTGCTCGATGCGGCGGTTGTAGCGCGCCTTCTCCTGCGCCAACAGGACGCCGCTGCGGGACTGGTCGCCCTGCAGCTTGACGCACGCGTCGTGCACCTGCCTCTGCGCCTCCCGCAGCGAGCGCACGAACTCGTCGTTGCGCTTCTGGGCGGCGATGGCTGCGCTGCGCTGCGTCTTCCACTTCTGGCGACAGCTCTGCAGCGCCACGGCGCTGAACTCGGCGGCCGTGGCCTCTCGCAGCGCCATCCGCTTCTCGACCGCCTGCCGCTGCGCCGTCCTGTCCGCAGCAGCAAAAAGAACACGTCAGAGAGACCCCGTCGCTCTACTAATTAGTACTAAGCGCCATATAATACGCACAGCTCCTCGCGCCGGCGCTCCAGCACCTCCATGCGCGCCGCATACTCAGCCGACATCCCAGTGCGGCGGCTCGGCGGACTTCAACTTTTACACACACTCTGACAAGTTTCTAAACGTTAGAAACGGTAATTTAAAAAAAGTGTTTCTAACAGGATAGAAATGTTTCTTAACTGAAAAAGCGCGCGCACTCGAACGTCGATCAACGGAGGAGGAAGCCAAGCCAAGCCAAGCCAACGCTACGCCCCGCCGCCGGCCATGCACATCGAGGAGATCATCCTGGACGGCTTCAAGTCGTACGCGACGCGCACGGTCGTGAGCGGCTTCGACCCGCGCTTCAACGCCATCACGGGGCTCAACGGCAGCGGCAAGTCGAACGTGCTGGACGCCATCTGCTTCGTGCTGGGCATCACCAACCTGTCGCAGGTGCGCGCCAACAACCTGCAGGAGCTCGTGTACAAGCAGGGCCAGGCGGGCGTGACCAAGGCCAGCGTCACCATCGTGTTCAACAACCAGGACGCCAAGGCCTCGCCCGTGGGCTACGAGCAGTACGAGCAGATCTCAGTGGCGCGCCAGGTCGTGATCGGCGGCCGCAACAAGTACCTGATCAACGGCCACACGGCCCAAGTGAGCCAGGTGCAGAACCTCTTCCACTCGGTGCAGCTCAACGTGAACAACCCGCACTTCCTCATCATGCAGGGCCGCATCACCAAGGTGCTCAACATGAAGCCGCCCGAGATCCTCGGCATGATCGAGGAGGCCGCCGGCACGCGCATGTACGAGAACAAGAAGCTCGCGGCGCTCAAGACCATGGCCAAGAAGGAGAAGAAGGTGGACGAGATCAATAGCATCCTGGCCAACGAGATCACCCCCACGCTCGAGAAGCTGCGCGCCGAGAAGACCCACTACCTCAAGTGGGCGGCAAATAATACGGAGATGGAGCGGCTGCAGCGGTTCTGCGTGGCCCACGACTACCAGAAGGCGCACGACGCGCTCGCCAACACGGCGCAGCACGTCGAGAAAATGCAGCAGGCCCAGCGCGCCGCTAAGGAGCAGGAGGAGCAGATTGGACACGAGATGGAGCAGGTCGAGGAAGAGATCGACGCCCTGCATGAGCAGAGGGAGAAGGAGATGGGCAAGGAGTTCCAGCAGCTCAAGGACAACGTCGAGAAGATCGGCAAGGAGGTCGTCAAGTTCACCACCAAGCTCAAGCACTGCAAGGCGTCCATTGAGCAGCAGGCGAACGCCGAAGCAGGCATGAACGAGCAGCAAGCTGAGACGGAGCAGGCCATGGCCAAGCTCGCGAAGGATATTGAAAAGGCCAAGAAGAAGGTGAACCAGGTGGAAGAGTCGTACACGACCAAGGAGAACGAGGCGAACGATTACCAGCGCCAGATCCAGGCGCTGAATGCTGGTATGGAGCAGAGTGGGGACAGCGATGAATCACTATCTGAGCGTCTTGCATCCAAGCAACGGGAGCTGCAGGAAAACAGCACCGCGATTAAACAGATTAACCTGAAGCTGAAGCACATGGAGGGAAGCATCAAGAACAAGCGCCGCGAGATCGAGCAGACGCGTATGAACAACCTCAGCATGGATGAAGAACGTAAGCGCAAGATTGGCGAGTTGGAGCACATGCAGCGCAAGGTCGACCAGCTCACCAGCAGCTTCAATCCCGACGAAGAGCGTCAACTTCACGACCGTGTACGCGGGCTGCAAGATAGAATTATGGAAGGTGAGAGGGAAGTCGATGAGATCTCGTCGGGGTTGTCGTCCCGACTGGATTTCAAGTATACAGACCCCTACCGCAATTTTCAGCGAGAAAGCGTTATGGGTGTGCTAGCCAACCTACTGGAGACCAAGCACGAGTGGTCCGCACTTGCCCTTGAAATTGCTGCTGGCGGCAAGTTGTACCAGATTGTGGTGGATAACGAGAAGACTGCAAAGGATATTCTCAAGTTTGGCCGGCTCATGAACCGCGTGACCATCATTCCACTTAACCGTATTTCGCGCAAGACAGTTGATCGTCGCAAGATGGACAAGGCCCGACAGGTAGCTGAGCAACAAGGAGGGAAGGTGTGGGAAGCAATGGAGTTGATCCACTTCCAGCCGGACCTGCTACCAGCGATGGAGTACGCTTTTGGCTCTTCCATTATTTGCGAAACCAGCGAACTTGCGAAGAATGTTACCTTCCACAGAGACATCAAAGTACGAACTGTGACACTTGATGGTGATTCGTATGATCCGGCTGGTACACTTCAAGGAGGTTCCGCACCCTCCAGCGGCACTCCAATCTTGCTGAAGCTCCACCACCTGATCAACCGTACGAGAGAGCTGAGTGACATGAGGCGGGAGTTGCAGGATGCCTCCCGAGCTTTGGACGGGATGAAGCAGGTATTTCCGTCAAGTTATCATTTGATATCTTCACCGTAGAGCTAATCGCTGTCGTTTTCGCCTTGTCTAGGATTCCGGCCACTTCCGTCAGCTGAAACACCAGATTGAACTGAAGGAGCACGAACTTCGTTTGCTTGACGAGCGTATTGCTGCCAGTGTATTTGCGCAGTTGGAACGCGATGTTGTTGCGTCAGAAGAACAGTACGCCCAGGATAAAGAACTCCTGATTACCAAGAAAGAGGCGGTTGTCCAGCTGACCAAGGAAGTTAAGAGTTTGGATGCTGATATCGCCAATCTGAAAGAGTCGCGCCAGTCGAAGATTGGTGTCCTGGAGAAGCGCTTCGGAGAAGCGAAAAAAGAGACGCAAAAGATTGGTGTGCACCTCAAGAATGCGCAACAGGAGCTCTCCGAGCTGGTTCTTGAATCGGAATCCGCTGAACAAGAGCTTGCGGGCAATAACGAAAGCGTCTCGGGTATCCAAAAAGAGCTTGCCGCGCTCCGTAAAGAGGAGAAAAAGGTGGAGAACAAGCTCGCTGAAATCCAGGAAACCTACGAAAAGGCATCACAGAAGCTGGAGGAGCGTCGAAGCAATTTGTCCCTGTGCGACCAGCAACTCAAGGAGTTGGGTGCTCGTCAGAGTGCCCTTTCCAAAAAGAAGAGCGACCTCGAAATTGAGCGTAAGAAGGCGGAGCATAAAATTTCTCGCATGGCTAAGGACGAAAGCGACGCCAAGATGATGGTGAAGAAGTTGGAGAAGGCACACCCGTGGATTGAAACCGAGAAGGAATTCTTCGGCCGGGAACACACTGACTATGATTTCCAGAGGCGGGATCCCTCCAGTGCTAATCGTCGCTTGCTTGAGTTGAAGGAAACACAGGGTGCGCTGTCCAAAAAGATCAACAAAAAGGTTATGGGAATGATCGAGAAGGCCGAACAGGAGTACCAAGGTCTGATGAATAAGCGCCACATTATCGAGAACGATAAGGAGAAGATTACGTCGGTCATCAAGGAGCTTGACGCTAAGAAAAACGAGGCCCTCAAGACCACGTGGGTGAAGGTGAACAAGGACTTCGGCTCCATCTTTGGCACTCTGCTACCTGGTACCCATGCAAAGCTGGATCCACCAACAAATGGTAAGACGAACAGTCTTTTTGCTGCGTTGTTAGCTGTGTACACTGACTGATTGTTGATTTTATTGCCAGGAACCATCTTGGATGGCCTTCAAGTGCGTGTGTCCTTCGGTGGTGTATGGAAAGAGAGTTTGACGGAGCTGAGTGGTGGCCAGCGCTCGTTGCTCGCTCTGTCACTCATTCTGTCGCTGCTGCTGTTCAAGCCTGCTCCGATGTACATTCTGGACGAAGTGGACGCCGCTCTGGACCTGTCGCACACCCAAAATATTGGCCAGATGATCCGATCACACTTTTCGCACTCACAGTTCATTGTTGTGTCGCTCAAGGAGGGTATGTTCAACAACGCCAATGTTGTTTTCCGGACCAAGTTCGTCGACGGTGTTTCTACAGTTACACGCACGGTCCCGAAATCCCGAGCTCGGTAAGTACGTGTGCGGTAAATTTGTGGGCAATCAGTTTGGTGATGGTGAGGCTTCCGCAGAAGTATGCGTTCACAGATGAAACATTGATTTACTTGGATTACCCGAATGACTTTGTCACACCGATTCCTATTCATCTTTACGATATGTAAAATATCCCCCAGAGGTTGCCAACGTCCATAGTTCAGGCCCATCTTCAGCTGTCCACGGCTTGCGGTGCCGCATCAACAGCTTCTCCAGTCCTGGTTTGTTCGCCAGGATCAGCATCTTCGTCTAAGGCATCAGCTTGAGATGCGGCGCCGGGTGCTGCATCTTCTTCTTCCAAGACATCGACCTGTGACGCTGTTTGTATTTCCTCGTGGTGCTCGACAGGTGATGGCGGCGGCAACATCGCCGAGGTAAGCTCCAATTGAGCGTTGAGATCATCCATTTCCTGCTGATATTTTTCCCGACGAGCAAGTTCGTTCTTCACGAGGAGCGGCATCGGACCGCGGTCAGGATTACTCAAGTACACCTCCGTGAGAGCATATCCATACGCCGACTGCCAGAGTTTCCGGACATGTGCTGCCAATGCGCGACGGTAATCCTCTCGACTGCGTCGTCGTGCCATCTTCCAGGGTGTACTGAGTATGCTGTAAACCGCATAAATCAATGTCAAGATGTTCGAAACGATAGCTACACTGGTCACCAGTTGAACTACGCGCGTGTCAAGGTAGAGGGCACCCATCTTCAAGATCAAACCACCTACAAGTGTTACCCAGAGTGGAAGCGATTGGTTAGTCATCACTACCAAATATCCTTCGTAGCAATTGACAGAGGAGCTCTGCGTACAGAACAAGGTGATGAAGAGCTGGATGTTAGTCACCCCTGCAAGTGCACTGTCAGAGCGCTCTCGGAATGGCTGGTAAAACAGCATTACGGAGAGGTACACGAGCCTGGACACATCGCAACCAATGGTTAGCAGCCAGAAAGAAATCGCGAAAAGGATATCATGTGTAAGTTGAATGCACGCGTACATGACGACAAGGCCGCAAATAATCCGATTCGCGCCAGCCTTTGCCAGAAGACTGATGACACAGTTCAGCAAGAGCTTGCGACCAAGGTCCCAGACTTCGAACCACCAGAAGTGCGTATCATCTGAACGAAAGAGATTAAAATTTGGTGATAACGACGAAAACAGCTCCATGAACTTACATGAGTGATAGATAAAGCCCACTTGCGCGACCGTGCTTGGTTCCTACACAAGACGCCTGACGTAAGCACCGGGAGATAACGTGTGAGCTGAAGTTCCTTACGTTCAAGTTTCTGTCGCACAAGAAATGAGTTAGCATTTCCGTCTCAAAGAGCGTTATCTCTTCTTCGTTGACGATATGGCCGTGATCAGCGATATCGATCCGCATCTTCAGCAGCAAGCTCTGTTTTAGCGCGTCTTGCGATGAATCGGTAATCAGGAGGATAGTATCGCTCACACCACGTGATCTCTTCATCGCTATAATCACCCAGAACAATAGCGGAACCCCTGCGGCGATAATTTTATTGTATACAGTACCCCCAGACGTTAGTTTGGACGCTACCACGCAAAAAATGGTAAAATCAATGAACGTACCGAAGACCCAGAAGACGACAAGTGTAATACTAACTGGAAGATAGTACAACCAAATGCCTTCATAGCATAGAGTGCTGCGATCGAGACTCAAATAGTAATGCTCTCCCACTTCGTCGCAGTAAAAAGTGCCGATCACGCGCTGACACAACATTGGGTAGAATAGCAACAACACCCTGAAACAACAATCCATCAGTACCAGCCTACACGTAGAGGGCATAAGGCAGTACTTACCAGAAGAACAACTTGATACACCTGTTTTGGTAGGCCTTATAGTAGAGGCGCATCCAGACACGCGCTCGCCAAAGACGAATATTACTGTGCACGACCATGTCCCGGACCTCGTTTTTGATGCGCTGGGATGTCGGACACCGCGGCTTATGTGTCGATACCGAAGCTGGGAGTTGAGTGATTCGATCCACCCAATTCAGCGCACGTACGACTGATTGCACAACTCGCGAAGAGTTTGCTCTTTCAAATGCTTGGTTCGAAGACATCGAGAAGCTGGACTTCACCCGTGCAAGTAAGTTCGACTCGGTTTTTTCGACACTTTCAGATCGCAATTTCTGCTCCATCTTGAGTTTGGCCAGCAACGTTGCACGTCGCGCTAGGAGATTCGGCGAACTGTGTTCCAAGGCGAATACTGGAAGACCGCAACTCACGCAGTGTCGCGGTAATGTTGACAGCTTGACGCGATATTTCAAAATGCCCCAAAACGTCACCAAAAACACGAGTGCCAACATTCCAAGTAGAGCAAACAAAGCTAGGCTGTTGCAACATGATGTTAGGGAGGGAACGTTGTGTCCAGTAGAAACATTGAGAGCAATAGAAACAACTTACCGGTAGTTTGCAAAGTAATCGCGCTTGAATAAACATTCGGCGGCTGTCGTGTCCACGAAGTTGAAGTCCGCCAACGAGCAGATATCCATGAGATGGCTCATTTTGTCGGGCCACGGGATCTCGTACACTTCCTTGAAGCTACCCATGACCTGGAAGAATCCTAGCATGATTTTAAGCTTCTCCGGACTCCATGGGACGTGAAAATGCCTACGCTCAATATGGAAAAGTGGTGGCTTGGACCTTAAGCGCGTCACAATTGCTTGCATCATTGCGTAAGCCTTTCGTTCAATCCTCGCCTTTGCTGCCAGCAGCAACGCTCGCGACCGGGACTGGTTACGGTAGATCTGGAACCGTTTAGCAGCCTGAGCGTGGCTCACAACTCGTTGTTCAGCTGCGTTTGTAAAAAGATAGCAGAGGAACACGAATGCTACTGCTGCAACGACAAGAGGTAGCATGGCCAGCAGGTGTGTAGTTCGTTGAACCGTAGGGTCGTTGGGATCATGGCATACTGCAAGAAAGAAAACATGAGTCATCAACTAATGTAACACCGTGAATAGGCTGAACACTTACGCTTGCATGTCCCGCTAGACCCCTTATAGTAACCATCGGCACATGTGGCGCACACGATTCCTGTATATCCAACAGCACACTGATCTGTCGATTGGACTGACGCCGTGCTGACGGAGACATTCGGTGCTTCGACACACGCTGTATTTGTCTATATAGAGTGTGTATACAGCAAAAGAGTACGTGTATAAGCAGTCAGCAGTCCAGCAATAACACTTAAGCATCAATGAAAAGGGACGACTTCAGGCTTACATCACACGCGTAATACTCATTTCCCGAGAGGCACGAGAAAATTCTGTTGCGGCCCCAAAACTTGTCAAAATTCTCTGCATCGCTTGAGCAATTGAGAAGGCGATCGGCAAGGTTGGTCTGATTAATCGCCTTGCATGGGTCATCGGACGGCCATGAATCGGGGCTATCACAGTTAGAAGTGGCATATGTCGAGCGAGTCTTCGCCATAAAATACCCCTCCTGCCGCTGAGGGAACACGACTCCAATTGTCGTACCGCTCTCATCTTTTCCCTCGCAGGTAGCCCCTGCGGGGCATAAATAACATTTCCCGCCATCCAAACTACAGGTCAAGGAACATCGCAGTCGGAGTTAAGAGCCTGAACTAATCTAACGCGGTCGGATGGCAACATACACTCTTTCACACAGGGCTTGCAAAGCCTAGCATATACCAAAACGGTAGCGGTAAGTGGCGATAGCAAAAAAACATTAGTACCCGTTTCCAGTAGCGGACGTACCCACGGACGTTTTCGTAGCCAGGATTGCACTTGTCAACCGTGATACCAACTAGAAGTGGGGATTGAACCACCGGCGAGAGTGTGCAGCTAACGTTTAGCTGATAAGGAGTATCCCTGAAGTTGGAGAGCACCTCGGCGCCTTCAAAGATGATGTAACCTTCGTCAACCAATATCCACGTTGCTGGATTAAAAGTAAAGGAAGCCGTTTCATCGCTTGCTAGTGTAGCTTGACAGCGCGTCACGTTGTCGTAGCTTGCAATTGCACCATAGTAGTCGCGCACTACAACAGTGGGCCAGCGCACTGTTGAGTTAGGCTTAATTAAACTTGAATCGAGGCTTTCTGTCGTATCTGCCGTGGAACTCGATGCCAGCCGTCGTGTTGTAGTCGACGCAAGAGACCCGGAACCTGAACTCGTCGATATTTGAACTCCTATACTCACTCCACTTGTTACACTGGCAGGCCACCATCCCGGCGTAACAGTCATAGCACTTGTGGACATTTGAAGGGCTTTACCTCCTGTAAGTGTCGAGCACGCGGTGCAGTCAAAAGTAAACCACGGGTAGTAAACCCAATAAATATCGTTTCCAGCAATAGCCGTATGATTCCCAAATCTCGATGACTCGCAAAGAACCGTTTGCGTCTCCGTTTTTGTTTCCTTGTTGATATAAATCCCAGCTCCAAAGTCGATGGCACCATTTTCTTGAAACGTACTGTCTGTGACTGAAAGAGATGCGTTATTTTCAATTGAGATCGCACCACCAGTGTAGGCTCCGTTACCCTCGAACACGTTGCCGGTGACAGTCAATACTGCACTTCCTCTCATGGAAATTGCACCTCCAAAGGAGCTAGCGTTATTTTCTGTAAAGTTGGTACTCGCCAATGTTATACTCGCTGACCCCATTCCATACACGGCACCCCCGTCAAGAGCGATATTCCTTTCAATTGTGCAGTTTGTAAATGTAGCAACCGCTCTTATAGAGGCATGCAGGGCTCCACCTTCGATTGTAGCATGGTTACTTCGGATAGTCGAATCCCTTACTGAAATATTGGCCGACCGGCTGATCTGAATTGCGGCCCCTTTTGTCGCGGTGTTTGCTTCAAATGCCGACTTGTTGATGTCCACAAGCGCATCAATCACGCTAAGAGACCCCCCATCGGTAGACTCCCCGCCGTTATCGTAGATGAAGCAGCCCGTCAGATTTGCATAATTCTTTCTACCAACGAAGATGGTTGAGCCCGGGCCGGCGTTCCTGTTGCGCGTGAAATTTGAATCGGTTATCACGCATTTCATGGCCGCCCCAGGGTTGAGGAATATCGCGCCGCCGCTGTCCTGAACAGCATTGGAATCAAAGAAGGAGTTGCGAACTGTCAACTCGCCTCCGTCTTTTATAAAAATCCCACCTCCACCAAAGAAAGCAAAATTGTCGTAGAATATGCTATCCGATATGTCCAACACGGTTGTCACGGCAAATATCCCAGCTCCAAAGTTAAATGCATACCCACGATGCAACGTCGAATTTTGTATGTGCACAGACGCATCTACAGAATAAATCAACCCGCCAGAATACGATTGACCAAATTCTAGCGAAGAATTGACCACAACTAAAGTAGAGTCTGCGTTTTCAACGTAAATTAAGCCACCGCTCAGCATCCTGGTAGCATTTTCGTTACTCACAACGTGCGAGTCTGCTATCGTGACGGTCGCACCGCTCGTGATAAAAATCGAGCCTCCTCGTCCGGTAGCGTTATTTTGTACCGTGTTATTGACGAGCTTCCAGTTAGTAAGAGTTGCTGATCCTTGGTTAAGGAACGCGATGCCTCCACCCGATGAGTTGACCGCAATATTTTCCATCAGGACGTTGTCGGACCCAGTGAGAGTTGTCGTTGTAAGACTTATACCTCCAGCCGAAATGCTTGCCGTGTTGGCGACAAGTGAACAGTTGTTTAGATTCAGGGTATTGCTGACGTCTTTGCCTCCGCTAGATTCGATGGCCCCTCCCGACTGGGACGCATAATTACCCATAAACGAACAATTCCACACTATGACTGTACTGACAGCCACCATACACATGCCGCCGCCATAGGACGCATTTCCATTTTGTATCAACGAGTCATTTAGGGCAAGTACTGCGCCGTCAACGAATACCCCGGAGCCTCGATTAGCCGACCCACCTAGGATATCAAGCCCAATGGCATCCACGTGACTTGATGGCGCTACGTATAGCCCACCTCCGTGTCCTGTAGCCGGCTCTGAATACGTTGCGGTATTGTCTTGGATAAGCGCTTGTGAAGAAGTTCCATTCTGATTCTTGATGTATGATGTTCCTATCACGAACAATCCACCGCCAGATGGAGCCGTATTAGCCAAGATTGAAAGCCCGTCATGCATGATCATTGAGTCAACAATGCTGATACCGCCACCGCTTTCCCATGCAAAATTCATTGAAATATCCGAGTGTGTCAGCATGCATACCGAGCTGGGTTGTACGTACAAACCTCCGCCAAACGTGGCTGAGTTGTTCACAACCGAGCATCCTCGTATTGTTGCCGTTGTTCCATCAAGTAATATCCCACCGCCGCTTTCCGCGGATCCGAATGACACAACCAAGTTTTCGACGGATGAAAGAGCATCAAGAAAAATGTTTCCGCCCGAATTGGTGGCTTGATTCTCGAAAATCTGTGACGACGATGACTGAGTTAACGCCAAAACATCACTTTCATTCAAGTACAGGCCTCCTCCAGCAGTTGCGTTGCAGTTCTCGACGGTAGTACCGTCGTGGTTAATAGTCGAGAAGTCAAGGTAAACGCCCCCGCCCAATGAATCGCACCAGCAATCTTGCACTGTAGACTCCATCAAGTCAATGGAAGCGTTGATTGCATAGAGACCACCTCCCTTTTCAAACGCGTGTGAACTTTCTAGACGGCACTTCTTCATGACAAGATGCGAGTCTATTGTGTATGATGCTCCACCTTCTTTCGCGGTACAATTGACAACATCAACTCCAGAGACAGTCGTGACACCTGTCAGGTACATACCTCCTCCGTAGTAGTCCCCGATGCAGGATTCAATCATCATGTCACCTACTACAGAACTCGCGCTTATATACAGCCCCCCTCCGTCCGGAGCTGTACTTAGTTCCACGGAGACGTCCCTAACCGTAATATTACTACTATCAGATACCCATATCCCTCCCCCAGATACATTAGCCACACAACTTGTAAGCTTGGACTCTGCAAGGGAAAGTGTTGCATTCTCCATATATATGCATCCTCCACGCGGGGCTTTGTTCAAAGTTTGCTCCACGCTCTCCACAGTTGTATTTCCGACTACAAAAATGGAGCCGCCACTCTTCGTAGCGTTGTTGGAAAAGCAGCGAGTTCCTACAACACCTGACATCGTGCTTGAATTCACCCAGATAGCACCTCCGTCCTCTGCACTATTGTTTGTGAGAAGGACAGGTCCTTTGCAAGTCAAACGTGAGTTGATCAGCACTAGCCCACCTCCTTCTAAAGCCTCGTTACTTTGAATAAGGACATTTGACCATGCAACATCACTATCCACAATCGCGATTCCACCAGCAGATTCGTTTGCGTATCCATTTTCCACTTCAATACCCCCAAATGTTGCATTCGACTCGAAAATATACATCCCAGCTCCACGCACTAGGCTCAAACATAGACGTAATTAGTGAGCATACGTTGAACGTAACATGATCAAGAAAATAATATGTAAAATACTTACACGCCGTGTTCCCCATAATTGTAGAAGGGGTTGCCATTTGCTTGTCAAAAGTAACATTGATGGTACCTGCAGCATATACACCCCCACCGCTTGTACCAGCATCGTTGGTGTGGATGGAGGTAGCTGTGGCTATCACTGTTGACGCCCCGCTTAGCAATAATCCCCCACCAACTATCACGGCGCTGTTGTTCTCAACAACGCAGTTTTTCATCGTCAGAATCCCGTTATCCATTGCAAGCCCACCCCCATTCGGTGCCTTATTTTTCAACAACTGGACGCCATCGAGTGAGATATCCCCATTAACATAAGCCGCACCTCCACTTCCAGTTGCATTATTGCCCTCAAAGATGGTATCGGTTGTGGACAAGTAGCTGATTCCTCGCAGAGCTACTGCTCCACCACGAAGAGCGGTACTTTGCGTCACGTTGGAGGAAATCATGGACACATTCGAGTCCACAAAATGCAATGCCCCTCCGTCAGCACCAGCTGAGATCTGCACTATGCGCACGTGATCTAGAGTGACGTTACTACCGCTTGTATACAACGCACCACCCCTCTCGACGGCTCTGGAGTTAGTGATGAGCATATTTCCCCCCGTGAAATTGCCATCAGCGATATTGAAAACGCCCCCATCAGCTGCGATACAGTTCTGTACGCTGAGTCCCTCGACTACTAAAATCGACGACGTGCTCTGAACAAAACGCGAAGTGTGTTCACAGTCGATTGAAGTCCAAAATGGCCCTTTCAACGTAGTAATGGTCAAATTCGAGGAGCTGATTTTCAGATCTCGGTTCAACAAGCCGGAATACGACCCAGGGTAAACCAGAATAGCACTCCCACGGGTGCTTAACTCGACAGCTCGAGAAATCGTCTTTACCGCCTTGGAGGCAGTCCCCTTTTCGCTTGCATTCATCAATTGACCTGTTCCTTCGACGTCATCACCGAACTCTCCAGACACAACAATAACGTCTGCCGGATCCATGTCACAAACGGGGTGGTGACACCGACTAGGATCAGAGCAACACACCACACGATTGTTGCAGCCTTCGCCTGTAAACCCGACGCTGCACTTGCAGGTGCCATCGCTTTGGCTGCGACCATGACCAGAGCACACCAAGGCTCCTCCTGGAGGAGGAATGCGTGTACCTTCAGAATCGCCATCGATCTCGTACGTTAACTCGAAGCCCTTCTGCGTAACACTGTCATCGCTATGAAATCTTACAATGACCGAGCTTTCTGCTCGAAAGACAAAGCGCCCGGTTCGCACACAACCCCCCTTCCACAAGCTTACTGATGATCCTGCGTCAAGAATTTCCACGTAATCGTGGTCACACTCGAGAGAGAAGGAGGAAAACTACACAACAGAGTAGAAGTCAGTCGGACCTTGCAAGATATCCAAGTTTGTCTAAGCAGCTTACCTTCAGGGTAATGTATGCATATCGAGACGTCGGATCGATACGCCACAGCTTCGATACGCTGTTGGCGTAGTCGAGCTCAGTGATATGACCGGATTTCCCTTGACAACGAACGTCAGCAGTGGTGTAGTGTGGATCTATTGTCGTCACCACGACGGGTTCACTCGACCCAGCTAAGGAAGCAGTCTGAATTGTATAGGATGTCAGTGAGGTGAACACCCCAGTATCTGTAAACATCGAGCTTGTTGTGGTGCCAATATCCGTTCCATCGCGAAAAACGTGGTAGGTCGACGCAGCAGGATATGGGTACCAAAGGAGCTCTACACTGTTGACCGATACTGTTGTCAACGAAGCCAACCAAAACAGAGCGTCAGTAGCTTAAACAACAATTAGGTTGACAATAGTTCTACTTACCACACCCGATCTGTGGCTTCGATATAATTTCTGGACCAGATGAAGTCTTAGCGTATCTTGTCACACTAGCGGGGCTGGGGTCACCGAGGGTGTTAAGTGCTACCTGAAAGGAAAAAAAGAGATAATCGGCAAATTATAAAGAGTGAGAATCTTAAATCGAAGCTCTGGTACGACCAAAATACTTACCACATAAATGGAGTATGCTGTATCCGATTTAAGCCCAGTCAAGTCAGCAGACGAACCAAACACGGGAAATTCTATGGGGCTTGTCGAAGAATCAATCTCTCTCGCAGTTACGATGGAGCCATTTATTATATCTCCACCGAAGTCGTTTGGGGCATCCCACACACACTCAATAGAATCAAACCCCACTGACGTAATTTGGAGATTTCGAGGAGAACTTGGTGCGCTTATGGTTCGCGTTGTGAACGGGATGACAGTACTTGAAGGTGATGTTCCGATGTCATTTGACGCATTAACATAAGCCCAATACTTCGAGCTCGGCACTAACCCGTAAATTGTCATACCCGTCGTCTGGAGATCGTCCCCTTTACTAGTGAATGGACCGCTTTTCGACACGTTGGAAATGTACAATGAATACCCATTCAAAGGAACTCCACCCAAATCAGCTGGTTCCCCCCATGAAAGCGAAACTGATCCACCCGTCACGCTATCGTATTTGAGACCTACCGGGGCGCTTGGAATGGTGGGGATAGTTGTTGCAACAGCGAAAGATGAGGAAATTTCGCCGCTTAAGTAGCTGCTGAGAGGCTGGATTTGTAGCCCATACAACGTTTCTGGGTCCATACCTCCCACCAGAACGCTTGAAAAAATCTCTGAGGTCTGTAATTGTCCATCTAGTAATCGCCTTGACGTGCCAATGCTGCTTACAGGAAACTCTTTCAACGTCGAGTAAGAAATGTTGACGATATTGTCCCGATCAAGGTAGAAATTGTACGTCATTTGACTTTGATCGACGCCACCTAAATCAATAGGCTCATCAAAAGAAATTGAAGCTGCTCCTCCACTCGTCAATTCGACATTCACTTTAATTTCACCGGTCGGCGGCGTTACACCCGTCGTGTCAAAAGTTGCAATAGCGCTTTCCGGACCGTAACCATACGTGTTACCCGCTCGTATCGTCACATCATAGCTCGATTGAGCTAGCAAACGATAAAACACACATGATTTTGTGGTCGTTTTCACACCCATTCTCCCGGACCCATCCAAATGGGAAGCGATCGTAGCGTAATAGTATGTGACTGTTTCACCACCGTCGTCAGGCGGATCATCCCACGAGACTTCCAGCATACCCCCTGACGCGCTAACATTTCGAGCTGGGTCGCATGCCCCAGGGGGTGACTTGTCGGTGGTTCTAACCACTAGTATCGACGAGTTCACCGAGTCAAAATAGCCATTGTTGACAGACGCCCTGAAGGCATAACTGGTGGTAGGTTTTAAGTGGGCGACTGTAGCTTGGTGCTTGGAACCGTTGTAGCCAAGCTGCCACTGGCTTGCGTCCACATTTTCCTTATAGTATAGCCGATAACTCTGGATATCTTTGCCTCCGGTATCATAAGGATTAATTATAGTCATGGTGATTCCGCCACCCGTAGTCTTGTACCTCGCTAGCTTCGGCATGTCAGGAGCCGATACATTGGTTGTGCGAAACATCCGTTCTGGCCCGACGATGGGCGCAAAGTTGCAAAGTGAACGCGAGTTAAGAGCCAAAGCACTGAAATTGTAGCTCGTCAGAGGCTCCAAAGAGGCAACCGATATGAATGAACTGATCAGGAAAGACTTCGGCACCGTGGAGATTACTTTCTCGTACGAGTCTTCGCTTAGTTTTTTGCCATTCTGGAATATCACGAAATCAAGGATGTCAATGCCACCTACAACAAACACATATCATGGCTTAGTATCCCCAAACACACGACAAAGCACATGATAACCATCTTACCAGTGTCATCGGGTGAAAGCACGGTAAAGCTAATCATTCCGCCAGTTCTAATCGGTGATATTGGGGCAGGTGGAGGATCAGGAAAGGTTGGAGCGGTAGTGCTCTGTGTTGTAACGTTTGTAGCTTGCCCGAGAAGTTCACCAGGTTGACTCAATATCGTTGTGCTTAAATGAGCAGAAGTTAACGAAATAGTGTTCGTTGCCGCGGCAGATACATTTCCGACTACGAATACGGAGCCCTACAGTATAACAGCATGACATGAGCGCAATTAGTAAAAATGTCAGTGAGGATTTCGTTGAGGCGACTAACCTCTACTTTGATGACCGATCCAACTGATAACCAGCTTGATAAATCGACGGTTGTACGCATCACAGATGATCCCTGCGAAATGGACATGCTTCCTGGAAGTTTTACTGGAAGCACGGAGTTGTTGCCTAGCACGAAAAACTGATACGCAGTACTCGCACTCAACTGGGTCGCAGCCGCAGACAGGCCTGAATCCGCGTATGCTGCCACTGCTTCAAACCAAGAAATCGAGGAATTACTGACAAAAATAGTGTATGAGGAAATGAGTGCGCCGCCTAAACAATCAGGCCACGCAGTTAGTATTCAACTTTCTTTTGTGTAGTTGATAAAAAAAATTGCATATACTGTACCTGTGTCAAGCGGGGCATCCCAGTCGAGAACAACTTTACCCCCGGTATTGCCTTCATAGTGACCAGAGTGGAGAATAACAGGGCCAGGCAGCGTGACATCCCCAGTAGAGAATTTGAATGAGGCACTTATGTCGCCCCATCCATCGTTGTCAATTAGCTCATTGCCAGCCTGAAAAATACAGAATAAAGTTAGAGCACGTAAAAGTTGCGGTATTACCGGAACTTACCTGAAGGTAAAAGTCGTACGCTGTGTCTGCTAATAGATTGGAGTGTACAGACGCACGAGTAACTGGCTGTGAATTGCTTGCAGCGATCTACGGCAAATGTACAAATATTAGAGGAATTCGACGAAAGTTTATACTGTAGTGTCACCTTACCTGCTTTGTCCCTTGACTATCAGCCATATAAACTCGATATTTGGTAATTGGAATGCCGCCCGTATCGTCGGGGGCAGACCACACGAAATTGATCTGACCGCCAGTTCGAGACTCACTCGCCATGTAGGTAATTGCACCTGGTAGCGATGGAGAAGTAGTGGAAAATTGCGTAGCGGTATTAAAGTTGCCAGTGCCGAACGAGGTGCTGGCAGCAATTGTGACACTATAGTTTGTCGTAGCATTCAAGTTTCCGATCGTAATTGTGGGCGACACTAGCTTTTTCAGATCAACTAAACCTGTGTCGGTGCTCAGACGTACTACATAATTCGACAACATTCCGTGTGCACTGCCATTATGTAAAGGAAGACTTGCAATAAATGTTGCCGATCCACCAGTTTGTGACAACGGCAGGAGAGGCGGGCAAACACCAGGATTAGACACATCTCCATCATCAAGAATCGTAACACGAGTGAGAGGCTGCCGCAGTATTGCTCCACCCCTGGCGACTGACATCTGAATGAGAAAATACTCGTCGGGAAATTCAAATATCCGGTCATTAATTATCGAAAAGGTCAAAGTCGCTTTCGTGACGCCATCGTCCATAACGACTGGAGTTGTTGTTTTACGATAATCAACATCTGGCGTTGCAGTCCCACCAGAGAAATTAAATGCGAGCGAGATAAGACTGCTTTTGCCATATTCGCGGATGATCGTGACGGTCACAGTCGGCGAACCTTCCGAAAATGAATAGGTGGGACTTTCAAAGCTAACAAACCCCGCATCGCCGTCATCCATAATGGTAACTGTGGCCATACTGTTGCTGCCCACCTTGGCTACACCGCCTGACGTAGTTGATACGGACGCAATAGTAACAGTGAACGTTTCATCAGGATATTCGTACACAGCATCATTTAGTATAAAAAGGGTGATGTTGTTTTGGTTTTGGAGCGATTCGAACACAATTTTCCCTGTCGTTGTCGTGGACCCTTTCGCGACAGCATAGTCAGATCCTACGGTTGCTGGCGAAGTTCCAATCGGCCCAACTGTGTAGGTAAGCGTGACTTGACCACTTAATCCTGATACGCGTTGTACTGCGATAGCCACTTGTGATGCATTCTCGAAAACGGATATGCTAGTTTGAGCAAAATTGAATTCTCCTGCAGCATCAGGTTGGGTCATTGCTGTTAGGACAGGGCTCCAACTACCGTTTCCCACGATATTCGCAGCGCACACAGAAATACTGTAGACGGTGCTATATGCGAGTTGCGTTGCGGTGTAAGATCGACCGACGGACGGGTTGACGCCGACAGTACCTGAACCTTCAATTCTAACGTAGTAAGTCAAATCCAAGCTCCCACCTGTATCCGCTGGCAGGCTCCATTGAAAAGTAAGAGCTGTACCCGTTGCGATAACTAAAACCGGAGCCATCAAAACCGGCCCTGGTGAGTTTAATGGTAGCGTTTTGATAACAGTCCGAGCACTTTGTGGTCCTTCACCAGCAGCATTAACGGCTGAGCAAGCCACGGTGTAACTCGATTCTGCATTCACGCCCAGAAATGTGTATGTCGGTAGAACCCCAGCGACCACATTTAACGTCACAACTACCTCGAGACTAAACTCGTACACCTTCATAACTGTGATAGCTGACCCGCCCGTAAACAACGGCGGTTCGAGTTGAATCGTAAAGTTACCCCCGAATTTACCCCTAATCGAAGGCGGCTTCGGTGCGTCCGGTACTCCCTTTGTCGTCGTTATCATACTAGTCGAGATCTCTTCACTTGATCCCACGTCATTGAAAACTCTGACGGAGCCAATGTACACGGTATTCGCTGTAAGGCCCGTCAAGAGAACGTTTGTGGTTGTCACGTTGGTCTTGTTCACTAGCGTCGAATCGAGCAACAGCTTTACTTCATAAGCTCTTATCGGTATCCCTCCCGTATCTCCACTCGGGATCCAAGCCAGGTTTAGGTAGCTGGATCCTGGATTTGCACTAAGAGATAGCGCTTTTTGTGGCTTAGTAGCGGCTGTCGTTGTAGCAACGAGTTGGTCGCTAGCCATAGATGGCATCTCATTTGAACCCATTGAGCGGACTGTGAAGTTATAAGATGTGCTAGCCTGGAGCTGGTCCTTGTTTGTAAATGTCCTAGCGGTAGAAGGCAGTACACCACTCACAAGTTCTCCGAATCGATATACCCTGTATCCTGCTATTGGCTGCCCTCCGGTATCAAAAGAGCGATCCCAACCAATAGAAACAGCTCCGCCAGTATTGTACGTAAGCTGCCGAACTTTTAAAGGTGCCGAAGGAGCCGTAATAGAGTCCGTACTGGCCTCTAGAACAGCACTGGTTGGACTGACACCCGCAGCATTCGATGTTGTGATCGTGTACGAGTACTTTGTGTTAGCCGTTAAGTCATTGTGCGTGTACGACAGTACACTCGTATCACTCGTCGAAAAGAGCGCAGTGGGGACTCCTGCACCATCGAGGAGGTTAAGCGTGTATCCAGTAAGCGGAACGCCACCTTTGTCCTTCGGGGCGACCCAAACGAGCTGGATGATGCCTCCAGTATAGCCTCCAACCAGAAGTTCGGGTGAAGTTCGTGGAAGTGTCGGACTCTGCGTTGTAACGTTGATTACAGCGCTCCAAGCCTGTAACTTAGTATCGAAGCAGTTTGACACGTCGATGTACGCAACTACTTGCATGCCATACTGTGTGCTGGCAGTGAGATCGTACAACGTCCCATTTCTCGATGGGTTCCCTTTGCCGTCATACCCAACCATGTTTGCTACACTGCCGTTAATTGACACGATTTTGATCGTGTATCCTGTGATATCTCGACCAGCAATATCAAGCGGTTCACCCCACGCCAACGTTATCGCACCTCCAGTCAGATCGATCATTACAACATCGGTGGGTGCGCTAGGTAGCGTTTTCGCGAGTGTTTGGTTGATAATAGTTGCGCTGTAGCCACTTGGCCCAACCGAGTTCACCGCTTGATATTTGATGTAGTAGTCCGTTTCATATCGCAAGCGATACACAGTATGCTCCATAGACGCGCCGCTATACACCAAGGAAAAGCCAGGGTCACCGTCCGCTTGTATGAAAAGTCTGTACTCCTGTATATAGGATCCGCCAACATTAACTGGATCAAACATTCGAATCGTCATTGCTCCAGCGCTGACCCAAGTAACATTGGCAGGAGGAGGAGGGTCAGGATAGTCGGGACTTGAAGTCTCGAACGTAGTCACATCTGAAAAGACTCCCTGCGATTCAAAAGCTGACGATGCCTGGATTTGGATACTGTAACTCGTCAACGCTAAGAGTTGTTTGATAGTACAAAGTGTCGGCGCAGAGCAGGAAATCGACGGGAATAACGATCTGGAACTGGTACCAGCATTGAAAATTGTATATGCGACGATCAAAGATCCGCCATCGTCCAGTGGGGCATCCCACGAAAGGAGTACGGTGGAACTGGAAGCACTTACTACGTGAATGTTGATGGGTGCAGTCGGAGGTGTAGCAGCAAGTGTTGTTTGCAACAGCGATGTAGTTGCTAAACCAGCCCCCTTAGAATTTACAGCCTGCACCGAAATCTGGTACGTCGTTGACTGGGTCAGGCCGTATACGGTTGTCGCTTCCGTTAGGGAAGTTTGCGTCTTAACCAACAGGGTGCCAGTCATGATGCTCACGGAGTAATTTAGAACTTCATTTATTCCTCCATGGTCTACAGGCGCAGTCCACTGAAGTCCCAGCGCCCCACCAGTGACAGAAGTTTTGTGTAGACTTGAGCATTGCTTCGGCAAGGAGACGTCTCCGTTGTCGTCGGCCGTCAAAGTACAGGTAGTATACGCCCCGTCCAACGCTCCCCCATCCACAATACTGAACTTGATGGCTATACTGTCTGGAACATATTCAAAGGCGTCATTATCAACAACTTCGACCAAGGCGGTCTGTTGTATGACTCCTTCATCAAATACAACGGTTTGGTTAAGTAGATGAAATCGATCCATCGAGCTTGCATTCTGAACGACGTCCAACTGAATAGATGCAATGGGGCTGCTACCACCAGTTCGGGTAATGTCAAGGTTAGCGGTCCCACAATTTTCCAAAACCGAAATCGACGGTTGGGTAAAAGATATATATCCAGCGTCGCCATCGTCTTCAAGAATAACGCGAGTGGTACTCAGTAACCCCGTGTTAGAATCCGTGATATGAACTAGAAAGGAAATGCCCGGGTTGTAGACGGTGTCATCAATGATCGGAATGACGATAACGCCGGCCTGAACATTGGATGTGAGTGTTCTAGTATCAGACATTTGATCATAATTAAACCCACTTAGGGCCGAATCATCAATCGTTTCGAATGAGTAAGAAACATTTCCAAACGATCCATTCACACGGTCCACTGGAATCGAAACAAATCCGGCGTCTTCTCTCACGGACATTTCCATCGAAGCAGCAACGATCACGCCTTCTAATGGCGCTTGGGTCGGTATTATAATTGATGAGCTTTCAACTCCCACCAAAGAAGTGATTGTCCTTGCTGCAACAGCGACGCTGTAGTACGACGAATATTGTAAGCCTCCCACAGTAATACTATTTGTATCAGAACTTTGCGTCTGCGTGGAAGTGTCCAATTGAACACCGTCTTGGGAACATCTGAAATAAGTCACGTCATACTCGAGATTCTCATCCCCGCCTGTATCCTGAACGGCATCCCACGTGAGGTGCATTTGTATATACGTAGCAGATACCAATGTTAAGTTCTGAACTTGGCCTGGCGTTGAGATTGCGGTTGTAGTCACAAGTAAAATAGCACTTCTAGTTTCGCCTGCTGTATTCTCGGCAGAAACACTGAAAGAATATTGGGTTTGTGCGACTAACCCGTAGACAATTGTATCTCTTTCATCACTGGAAAACGTATAAACGTCATCGCCGTTCATGTACAAGGTCAGTGTGTTAGCTTCTCCACCGGTGTAGTCAGCAGGTTCTACGTGGATACCAATACTTCCACCCCAGGTATCTGTTGCGACGGGTTTGGGGGGCGCTCCGGGGGCATCCGGAGGGCCCGTTTCAACTCCAAACTCGACTGCATCGCTTTCTCCAACATCATTAAACGTTTTTCCAGACAAAAGGTAAGATGTTTGCGCCACAAGGTGCTGAAACACGTAAGCTGAATCCGTCGTAACAACATTTTCGATGACCGAGCCGTCTGCACTGTAGAGGGTAATTGCGTACTGACTGATCGGAATTCCGCCAGTGTATTCGGATGCTCTCCACTCAACTTCAATGCGTCCTCCAAAGGGAGTACTACTTAATAATGGTGGATCTGGAAGAGAAGGCAGACTTGTGGTACCCATACAAGAAGTAGTATAGCCCCTGTATATCCCATTGAACGCAGCAATCGTGTACGTATAATCCGTGGATGCATTTAAACTCGACCGGTCTTCAAAGGTAGTGCTGGTTGCAAGAAACTTGCCAGAACGCCCATCTCGAACAATTTCATAGTACTGGATTTCCCGTCCGCCAGTGTCGAGAGGTGAGTCCCAAGTCAACGTGATGCTACCGCCACTCGCGCTTAGTTGCCGGAAATTCTGTACTGCGATCGGCTGCGATACGGCAGCAGTCGTTGCAGTAAAAATCACGCTTCTCTCGCTTGGTCCATCTTGATTCACAGCGGTGACTACATAACTATAACTTGTGCTTTCAGAAAGCCCGTCGTGGGTGAACGTTGTAGTATCATTAGACAATGAGTTGGAGAGCATTTCAAAGTCGTTGTTCGTGACGGACAAAACCAATTCGACATAATAACCATCCAATGCCACTCCAGCGAGGTCGTCTGGAGGAACCCAGCCAACCGTAAGTCTTCCGCCCGTTCTGGATACGAGAAATGGCTGACCTGGGGGCGCCAAAGGACTGGAAACCAACGTCATCACTTCCCGATATGGGCTCAAGTTATACGAGGCAGGGTCGGCACAAAAGCTAGCACTATTGACGGCTACAACAGCAAAAGAATAGCTCGAATTTCTCGTCAACCCTCTTGTTGTCACGCTTCGCTCAGTAGAATCCTGTCCATCGTAAAGTGTAAAATACGTAGACCCCAACACATCATACTTCTGATACACAATATAACCAATAACTTCAGACGCTCCCCCCAAGTCAGCCGGGGCGTCCCATTCAAGCCTAATGTTGCCGGCAGTAACATCAGGGGAGATCAAATTGAGTGGCGGCGACGGTAAATCTATAGCAGAAGTGGTTTGGAAAAACTTGCTCGCTCCAGGAGGACTTTCTCCCTACATCGTACAAATAAAAACCGCACGCAAAGTATATGGTCAGATTATATATTAATGCAATCGAGATAATATGGAGAAACGTACCATCTCATTGGAAAACGTAGCATACAATTCGTAACTTGTATTAGCCAAGAGCTGGCTGACAACGCAACTGTCGTTTGCTTGGTCAGGCAAATTCAATCCACACACGACGGCAAAAGCTGCTGAGTCATCCACAGTTTGTTTTCGAAGATAAAGTGCCCCGTATGTCAAGGGCATTCCTCCAGTGTCACGTGGACGGCTCATGAAGATTTCAAGGGTTCCTCCACGGGGCTGACCTACAAGCGTCACAGCCGGAGGACGGCCCGGGATCTCTGCGACCGATGTCGTAATACTTATTTGCGCAGAAGATATCGCACTTAAATTGTCTGGAAATGCTTTGGTAGCGCTGAAAATGTAGCACACATAATCGCTAGAGGAGTTTAGACCATCGACAGTAAACAACAAATTGGGTGTTTCAACTGAATCGGACATCACCAAGTCTCCGTCGATATCCTCGACTACCACACGATACCCAACAATTGCACTTCCACCATCGTCCTGAGGTGCCACCCACTTAAGCGTAATTTTTGCGCTCGTTACATTCGTGGCCTCAAGCGAGCGCGGGGGACTTGAAAGGGTGGTATTTTGTGTCACGACATCAATTGAGTCGGAGTACTTTCCCAAACCGAACGAGTTCCAAGCCGCGATTTCAACTCGGTACAAACTTCTAGCAGTAAGGCCTGACAACGTGAATGGCGAACCGGTAGTGTTGTAGAGGTTAAAAACGCTTGCGCTAGCAACAGCGACACGAACCATGTACCCTAAAACGAGGGCAGTATCATTGGACGAGCTCGCCCATTCAACTTGAAACTCCCCTCCTGTTGTATACACTGATGCAGGGCTGTCCAGTTTTCTGGGAACCGCATCATTGATACTTTCATCGTCATGAATGATTACTTCATGCGTCAGAAGGACAGAGGTGCTATCTTGGACAGTTTGATCCGTCAAACGCAGACCAAACATTTTATCATCGTTGATGAAATGGTTGTCAATAAGTTGAATCCAAATCTGAGTGCGGCTTTCCTGGTTGGCAAAAAGAACAGTCCCGTTAGAAGGAATATAGTCCTCCCCTGCCACCGCCGAGATGTCAAATGTTTCGAAGTCGAAACTTAGGTTTCCTGTACTGCCATTTAGGCGCACCACATTTACCACCGCAAACGAACTGTTTTCCACTACCTCAGTCGGACATGCTGAAAATGATACGAATCCTGGTTGCTGTCGAGGATCGATGTATAAGAGCGCTGCATGCTGGCTGGATAAAGCTACTCCAAATGGGGACACGGGTACTGGGGATGGAAGCAGCTCTGCTGACTCGTTGCTCCAAATCGAAAATTTCACATTCTGCTGTACTTCCCCATCCGCAAAATTCAAGGTGCAGGGTTCAGATGGAAATCCCGAAGACACCAAGAATAAAGTGCACTGACACCCTCCAACACTGTCACTTTGACATCGTACGAGTACCGTATCAGTTTGGGTCACATCCACGCCAACGGCAACAGACCCCGACGTCCCGTCACTTCGAAGTACTGTCGTACTGACAATTCCTTCTTTATCGACGGTATAAGATGTCATTTCCATTCCGAAAGTTCCTGCACAGAACACCAACAACAACATTAGAATAGTATTCACAATTAAGAAACATACAGGTGCCAACACTTGAACACTTGCCATTTGAGATGACGCTGGTATCGAACAGAACTGAGCTCGATACGCTTGATCCTAGTGGACCATTAGCCCGAATGCTGATTTCATAGGGGGTATCCGGTTCCAAAGTTTCCAATTGATACGAAATCGGGCACACATACTCGACCAGATCAGCATCTTCTTGGCATACTACGTTGTTCTGATAGATCTCGATGCCGTCTTGACGAAGATAGATGTCGTAGGAGCTAATTTCCTTGTCATATGGCGGCTTTCCGAGCGCAACGACTGCACTATAGGTATTCACTTGCAGCATAGGGGCAACGGGTACTGCTGGAATGCCAGCCGTGGTAGTATAAATTGCCTTGGTCCACTCAGAAGCTGACAGAAAATTACTCACTCGGACGAGAATCGAGTATGAATGTTTAGGCATCAGATTCTCAACGGTGAAATCACAACAGTCGAAGTCGGACTGAGCAATCGTGCTTCCTTTGTCTTGGACCATGTACTCGTAACTCAATGCAGTTTCACCTCCGGTGTCACAAGGTGGGACAACGATCAATTGCAGCCGGTTGTACGAGCGCCCTGCTATGGAAAGTGATGGAGATAATGGGGGCGTTACGGACTCCGTTGTGAGTTTTGTCGTTGCCATGGCGCCTTGTGCTAGCGACGCACTGACTGCGATTACTCCATATGCATAGCTGGTATCCCTCACCATCCCTCCGCAATCAGTGTATGGAGGTTGAATATATCCCGGCGTAAGCAATTCATAGTTCCGATAAATGTTATATCCAACAATGGCGCCACCTCCAGAATCCTGTATCAACAAGGGCAAAGCAGAAAGCGTTGCTCAGTGTCTAGGACGCCTACATGGCCATACACATGAAGCATAACGTACCGAAGGTGCATCCCACATAAGCTGGATTGAGCCACCAGTCCCTGTGAGTTGACGGAGGTTTACAGGGTACGTCGGGGAGGTTTGGCTCCTGGATATAAAATGTGATCACGTCGTATCAGTCATTAGTAATATATACCTGTATGTAAAACTAAGGAAGTACTTACGTCGTTTGAAGACCCTGAAGCAAGGAGGTTGGACTCCTTCCAGCACCATTAATTGCTTGTACGCCAAAGTAGTATGTTGACGAGCAGTTGAGTCCACTAAATACTGCTGATGTTGTACCCACCACAGTTCTCGGTTTTCTCACTGACACCATGCGCCCGCATGTAAGCCCGAATCCGTACACACTGCCGGCATGGGTGAGACAGCAATCTTGTGTACCATCGGGACATACTACACCAGAGGTAGGAGCTTCACAAACGGTCGTAACCGCGTCGAGTTGATACTGCTGAATTGCGAGAAGCTTGACCGAGTTACACGTCGAACACGGGTGTGATGCATTGAGCTGCTTGTCAAAGCACGAAATGATGGTATAAACGCTAGCGCTGTATGTCATGGTGGACAAGCGTTCACCTCCCCGATCTGCCGGTGGGCTCCATGACACTTCAATAGCTCCACCCGACGAAAAGATTGAAGATATTCCAAAAGGTTCGCTCGGAGCTGTCGGGGATTGTGTCTTAAATGATGTCGCGACCGATTCGCTCTTGAGGCTTTTCATCCCGGCTGCGTTCGTCACGGTCATTTTCACTGTGTACATTGTGTTCGCCACGAGGTCTTTTAGCAGCATCGGAGACGCTAGTGCTGGTCGCTCCTCTTGGCTTCCGAGAGACATTAAAATGATTGAGTAACCTGTCCACAGTACGCATCAATTAGCCGAGAGATCCATGGTTAGTGTACGATCAATGCAGCTTTTTTTTCAACTGGCGCACCTGCTAGGTCGACACCTCCAGTGTCGAGCGGCATTGACCATTCAGCAACTGCAGTACTTCCGGTGATGTTCACTATCGTAATATTGCGAGGTGCAGTCGGAATTGAGGGAGCAGTCGTGTTCATGCTTGTTGGGGCGCTGAATGAAGAAACCCCCAAGTTCGTAACAACAGCAGCTGAAACGTCGTAGCTTGAGCTCGCTTGCAGAGATGTTGCATTGTATGTCACGGCAGCATCAGCTGTAATATTACTCGTGATAGATATTCCAGTAGCATCCTTAATCATTATTGAAAAACCAGCAAGATTCGCTCCTTGCATGTTCAGGGTCTTCATCAGGCTCATCGTTATCATGCCCCCCGTAGACTGCAAGAAGTACGGGCTCGGGGGTGGTTCAGGAACAGCAGCAGTTGCAGTGTAAGTATCCGTCGAATTCGCAAGCTGCAGACTGCTCACTACTGAGACGCAGATGTCGACGAGGTTAATCGCCACTGCCTTGAAGATGTACCGGGTTTCTGGAAGTAGCGGTTCATCGCTAGATTCCGATAAACGCAAAATTTCCACGACGTCAAATATGTCCGTGCCGATTGTGGTTGCAACTTCATTAAAACCGCCAACATCATCAGTAGCCATGTACACATTGTAACCCTGTATTCGGCCTCCACCTAAGCACAAAAGCTCGTAAGAATACAGCGGGGCGTGGCCCAGTACAGTGCAATTACGCAGTAGACCATACCATCATCGAGCGGTGGTATCAACTGCAAGACAACAGAAGCACCTATACCAGCCAACAACGGGACATAGTTAGCCGCCAGCTCAATAATCTTCACGTGAAGACTAATCGTACCTGTAGTACGAATTACTTTAGGTGGGGGACACGGGTCAGGAAGTTGAAGAGCCTTTGTCTTGGCCACTACAGGATTGCTTTCCGAAGATGTCTTCCCGCCTTCATTAACCGCAACAGATGTAACCCAGTACGTCGTTAGAGCGTCCAAGCCGTAGATGTTGTAGGTGAGTATGGCTGAACTATTGGATGACTGAGACTGCTGCACTACAGTCAAGCCATCTGCTCTTCGAACAGTGACCGTCATATTGACAAGATCGGCACCTCCTGTGTCTGCTGGCGGCTGGACACTGACTTGAACAAAACCGCCAGTCACAACTAACAGCTCAGGAGTGTCAGGGGTATCCGGTGCCGCAAGATTCAACGTAGTAGCAGGGAACGTATTCGAGTTCAGTGGTGCTGCTAAGGACCCATTGACGAGAGTCCCCTGCACTTGTACCGTGTATGTGGTCTCGCTAGTCAGGCCGTAAAGATCATAACCCGTCTCGTCGAAACCAATGATTGCTCTCTCCTGATCATTCACAAACACTCGGAAGTCTTCAACGTCGACAATTGAATTGTTTATATACCAAGCTGATGAGATCGCCCTGTGGGTACCAACAACACAAACGAAATGAGTACGACTCACACAATTCCTTCGGGTAGTCAGAAACGCACCATTGGATGTGCAGCGCACCACCTGTCGCCGTCGCCCATGCATCGATCGTGGGGTCTGTAGACTGTGCTGTGGAGCTCGCAATGGTGACGGCTAGTAGCAGCCACCACTGAGCCACAAGGCATGCACCCCGTTTCCAGACGCTGGTCACCTGATGCATAACGCAGTACGCTCCTGCTCGAAGTTTAGTGGAATGTCGGGACGCTGGCTGTTGGATATCAAGAAACAAGAGGATATGGCGACCTTTAAGCGGCCACTTTGATTCGCAGCGACCTTCTACGATTTGGACCGATCGCCTGTAAAGTTAGCCATGGTGATCATGATATTGACAGTCTCCACCTACCGTGTCTAGCTGGGGTCTATACAGTGGGGAAAAATGCGTCATTGTGAGTTAGCACTACACGACCGAACTGTGGCGTGGGTTCATGCGCATATACTCGCGCATCGCGCGGTCCGCCTCAGGGAAGAGCGGCTTCAAAAATGGGTCTTCGGTCGACATGGATGTGACCACGTCGGTAGCTTCGTGTCGGTAGATCTTCTGCCACTTCTTGTGTTTCTTCAATATCTGGTGGGCAGTGCTCCCTTGGACGCGGTCCTGTGCATGATAAGCATGACGATTCACGTAAGTTAGTTGCAACTTTTCGATGAGCTCGCTCAAAGCAGTGGGGTCGCACCTTTTCCAGCATATTCAAAATCGCAATCGCTTCAGCACGCACGATATGCGGCTCCTTCACCTTGCCGATCCCGTCAGGGTTCTCCAGAATATTCAGCAAGAACCCGAACAGATCCAGACGGCTCGCCAGGTACACGATGCCAGCGCCAGCATCTCGGTCGCCGTGTTCTGGATACTGCAAAATAATTCGCCGCATGATCTCCAGCACGAACGCACTTTCGTAGTGTAGAGGGCCTCCTCGAGCTGGATTAATGATTGCCATCATGCATGACAGAGCTGTGGAACACATCGGCTGCATCGCTTCGATGCATGTTCGGGAAAGAGTGCACACCCGCATGATCCGCACCACGTTGACCACACACGGTTCACAAGCTTGCGAACGAACTGTATCGTTCAGGTAGCCACAGCACTGCGCAGGAATCTGCAGCTCTGCCACCTTCTCCAGCAACGACGTTTCAACCTATTGAACAACAAGAAGGGTTAGATAACGCTGTCGAATGCAGCGCCACCAGCAACGTGTTACCTGTAGGAGGCACACCAGTGCTGAGCCAACCAGGTCGACCAGGTCAATGTCGCGCTGTATCAGTTCGTCATCCGCACGAGCCATCGTCGCGCGTAGTGCCGATGTCATATGAGCAAGTTGCCTGAATAGCACTTCAAACTCGGACCACAAGCACGTCATAAAATACCTGGATGTCACAGGATGCGACTGTCAGAACAACGATTATCTCTTATTGACATCGAGTAATGGAGTACGTACAGAGGGTCGTGCAAGTTGAATGTAGGGTCTTCCATAAACAATGTGAGGTAGACGTTGCCGGTCATTGGAGCCGGGTAGAGGCCAGTATAGTCGATCTCGAACGAGTCCACGACGGATGTAAAGTTCCCATCTTCAGTTTCGGACGTTGACGTGGACGAAAAGTAAATGTTGAGGAAGTTAACAATGCTATTGCGCTGGTGATTGCGAAACTCAACATTCCAGACAAGCTCGGGTGTCATGTGGTCGGCCTGTAATATTAAATAACAAACGACGGGATACAATAAAATCAGCAGCAATAACCCAGCAAAATATTGCGACGTAACTTACCATAAGATACTCCACGATCGTGTCCGGGCTTGAAGCGATTGTCCGAACAATTGCTGGGGGAAAGAATCGACAGAGTGCACGCCTTGACTCGATATTCAAGGGCGCGCCATCCTTAACCATTTCTGAAAGAACCATCGCCGATGGGAAACGCAAACACTCAGCTGCGTCGAATTCATCGTCTACAATTGTCTCCTCCACGAGCAGTACCCAACCAATGAACTCCAAGTAGACCCCCGAGTGGAGGATTTCTGAAACACAATGACCTGCTGCCCCACCTGCACCAAATTACGGATGATTCCAAGGGCTTCAGGTCCCACATCCTGGCAAATATGAACCAGCTCGATGAGAATGTCACAAATTCCAAATTCGAGCGAAGCCGCTCCAAAACCTTCAAGCGTTGACAGCACTTGCAACGTCGCAATGCAATGCAATCGGCATGGGACATAAAGTTGTGGAGTCAGCACCAAACTTTTTTCGGCATCTTCGCTCTGGTGAACTTCGTTGTCAGGGGGAAACAGAAGACGCAGTATCATCTTCATTGCGCTGTCGTTCGCAACCAAATTTTTCTCCACCAGCGTCGGCGCCACCGAAGTCATGATCGACAAGCAGTTCAGGGCAGTAACTCGGTCCATCGTAGCTAGCCGTTCTTTGTCGACATTCCAGCCAGCATAAGGAGGAAGGTTTTGAACATTTCCCTCCTCGTCGACGCATACTGGACAAACTAGTTCACCACTGTCAATAAACGAGAATAATTCCTTAAAGAACTTGTCAGTCAAACCCAGCTCAGATATTGGCGCTGGAATCAAGCTTTTCTCGATGACAAGAAGACTTCCCATGAGCATCTCGATGTAGAGGCCACCAACGTAGAAAACATCCGCCAGATACATGAACCGAAACTTAATTGCGTCGTTGTAGTACTCATTTGTTGTCGCTGTAGGCTCAATGCCCGCCCTCGGTGAAACAAAATGCTTTTGCTCTTGACGCATATCGCTGTTCCAGAACAGCGTATACGATTCGCACTCTCCGTGGAAGATCTTCAGGAATTCGTGATGGCTATTGAGTAGCAGCAGCTTGGACAAATTTGGAGTCATCAGCGAGTCGACAACATCTCTCACCATTTGATTAGATGGTGACTGAAACCCACTTCCTTCAGCAAACAGCCCCCCAAGTCTACAGAGCGCACGAATAGCCATGATAGCCAATAAATTTTGCACTTCAACGGCCACGCTTGCAAACTCCTCTATCTCGGAGCCAAGGCTCTGATGCAAGCGAGTATGAACGGTTGTATCGTCCAGTTCGACATCGTATGTCGAAAAGAGCACAAACAATTGCCATAGCACACCAGCTTTGACAATATTGTGCTGGTTCTTCGACAACTGGGCCATCCTCGATATACCTGTAAGTCCATAGCATTGTTAGACGGTGTGTGATTGATGCTACCAAAAAAGTTGGTAGTCGTACCTTCAAGAACTTGCTGGGTGAGCTTCGACAGCAAAAAGGACTTTTCCCCAGCGTGATTCCACAACCACAAAATACGAACCATATCCACCAGCAAAGTTGACGACTCGGCAATCCATTCGCGTCCACGAGGGGAGGCCAATAGGCCAGTAATAGTTTGGAGCAAAAAGAAGCAGACTTCCAGCAATTCTGGGTTCGCTGCCGCTTCACAACCGACCATCGAATCGACACAATAATTTACAACCTTCTCCAAGGTGTCCAGGTCTGGCTGTTCAAGCAGCAGCTCACCATTGGCAACAGATACAGCACACGTGCTGTAAATGAGCTCGGCTGCGCAGACTGAAATCTCTAAAGTCTGGGTATTCGTTGTGCCTTCCGGGGGAGTGCCGTCGGCTGAGCAGTGGGTTGCAAGCAGCGGAAGTAGGAGATCATAAGTATCAAACTCATAGTCTGCGAGCTGTTCCGGGTAGCGGTCGCACATAATGACCAATGAACGAAGCAGGAGCAACAAGTTCTCAGGGTCATGACCAGCTGATAGTAACGTTGGTCGTGGGCATGTAAGAACTCGGTATGCCTCTCGCAACTCGTCCAGCCTATCGCCCAAAGCAATCGTTAGCACTTCTGAGTCGCCACCTTAACAGATAGTATCAGTACATACCTTTCAGTGTATTCAGTCGCAGAGATACTCGCCTGAACCAAATCTCTTGCCTTCTCCTTGAAACCAGCACGTAAGATGACATCATGGTTCTTAATATCATCCTCCTCCTTGGTGACGCCCAAAATTTGTCGTGCTTGAGCAGCATTTATCGAAGCATTTTGTCGACTCACTTCAGCACGCCATTCCATTGTCAATTTTTCCATGAAGTCTAATGGATCCGAAACAGCGAAGTTATCGTGCTCACAGAACTGCCCCAAATAAACTCCGCCACACCAGACTTCTTTGGATAGCTCTTTGAAGGCAACTGGTGCCATCGGACAGAAGCACCACTCCCGTGACACATCTTCTTCCAAAGCCTCGGCAAAATCTTGTAAATGTGCATGACACAAGATATGTAGGTGTTCTCGCATCCCGGTACTCCAAAGCACTAAAGGCGACTGTTCTCCTTCACAAAACACCTTTGTAAATGCAGACGGAGACGACCGTTCCAGCAAGTTGATCATGTCTGGTGGAAGAATTCCCTTAAGCGCGCTTGACCCATTAAATCCGGCCTGGAGGTGGTGAGCAGACTTGAGAAGCCCGGCCATAGCCTTGAAATCAGACTTTTGTCCGAGGAATGCCAAGTAAAACAGGCCCCAGGAGAACAAAGATGCCCTGTTCGTCACGTCTTCTCCGGGTGGCCCTCCAATTGGTTGCCGGTCAGTGTACAAAAAGTCAAGTAGCACAGCAACCTTTCCCCAAAGCTTTGGATGGTTGCCGCGAACTAAAACAGGTAAGATTTGACGAGCATACTTCCACAGTGTTGTCTTTCCACGAGGTGGAGGGAAGATGGGTGACGCAAAGTCATCGCCATGCGTGCTGTTGTCACCCAGCAACGAGTTGCTGTGTGCAACAGAGAGTAAAACGCTGGCAGCGTCGTGCGCCATTTGGAGCGGGTGCAAGCCCCCAAGAATCCCCACTTCCCAACGTAATTGTGGGATTTCCATCACTTTAGCCTTCGTTGTAACTGTTTCACATGCCGGATCATCTTGACGTGTTACCCAGAACGAGCTCATATCCGTGTGCTCTTCATCTCGCTTCTGTCTCAGCTCGTTCACGCTGAACGGTCCGAGCTGCTCTCCTTCATTGGCTTCTAGAATCCAAAGCTTCTTCGGCTCGGTAATATCACCAATATCACGGTTAGTCGCATGTGCCAGTTGAAGAAACTGAACTGCAAGCTCGAGGTTATGCTCATTGCTCAACACACGACGTGCATTCCCGGGGTGTAAGCATAGCGCCCGCGCCGTGTGAAGAAAGTTTTCCAGCATCGACGCATGCACAGTCTCACTCATAAGTGTCCATAAGTGTCCAGCTTCTTCGAAGTTCACGGCATTTACAAACCCTGCGTGAGCAGCTGCCACAACCCCCATGCTCTTTATACAAAGGATTGACGTTTCCAAATCGTCTCGATACTCAGCATGGATATTTTCACGCAGCATCCTTACATACATGGCAGCCAAAACTGCTGCAGGATTTCTAACAGGAACTTGCTCGGGAGTCAATGCTATGAAGTCGTCTTCCTCCATTACTGAACCAAAGAAGGACATTTTGCTTCGCAAATTCGCCAGAATTCTGATGTAGCACCCTCCAACAACGGTCTCGACGCGAAGGCTAGGGTAGGATACCCCGAAATCTTCGTAGTTCCAGCGAGCTTTCATGCCCCCGCTGCTGATCTGGAATCGAGTGAAACGCTTGATTTCCACACAGAGAGCATGTCGAAGCTCCTCACGAGTTCGCTTGTTCCAGATCATGTCGACGGTCTCGTGGTCTAAGCTGAGCATGTGAAAGAGGAGACGGAAGTTTTCCTGTGCTCGCGTAGAGCGTGACATTGCATAATGTTTTCCCTTTGAAGACTTGTGTCCATGGTGAGAGGGAGACTTCTTTCCGCCCAAGGCACCTAAGAAGCTCAATGCAACATCTCTTTTTCGAAGACGAGGTGCCCGATCCCGAGAACTGGAAGTACGTGACTTGGATTCACGGGCCGAGTTATTCGCGGATCGCAAGCTTGTCGAACTCCCATCGACCGAACTTTTCAGTTTGCGGAACATTCGAGCCTTGGATTGATCGTTCTCTATCGGTGTTTCAAAAGAGCTGCGTCCGTTGCCACTCCACGTCAATGATGAACGCTCACCCGAGAAGGAAGAGCGAACCTCCGGAATGGGCAAGTTTGACACTGATAGGCGCCGCGACTCAGCTAGGAGCTCCCCTTGTTGTCTATTGCGCAACCCAATATCTCCCATGGACATGCTTTTTTGTGAAATTTTCTCCTGATGGATATCCGAGTCACTAACGCTGTTCATTTCACCGCCAGGTAGCCAGTCCATCGAGCTATCTTGGAATGTTGACTCACTCGTAGACGACACATGATCGTCATCATTAAACTCATGCGATTTTTCTTGTCGTTCTGCTTCCATGGCTTCGCGCTCAAGGAGATCATAGTTCTCCACCTGTGCCGGTGTGCCGGGAGGTTCCTTCAGCATAAAGAAAAACCCAGGAGGGATCATCCGCGATAGAAGTTGTTTGGAGCCGTCGTGATGGCTCATCCACAGAGAAACCAAATACCGGCTTACACACCGTTGGTCGAAGGACTCGTCAAAAAATCCCTGGTATAAGTGTCGGAGCACGATACCCTCCGTCAAAGCTTTATCGCGAATACTAGATGCTACGACGGGATCACATTCCTCGAGAGTAGTCTTCAGGAGTAATGTGCCTGGGTACAACAAAGATAGGGTGAGTGGTGTCACGGAAAACCAGGGTTCATCGGATACTTACACGCCTCGACGGTTGTTGCACAACGGGACTGGAAAAGAACTTTCAGCAGGGTGCTGTAAAACTTTGCAGTCCCTTCCACCAATGTCATCAATTCCACTGGACCAGTCGTAGAAGCTCGAGAGCATAGGCAGCCTTCCAGTGTCTGCAACAATCCCATCATTACAAGGGGGCCAGCTCTCGGTTTCTGGCCCGTGTTCGTGCTACCTGGTTCCACATCAATATCTTCTAGATGCGTGATAAGAGATTGCGTTAGATATGTATTCGCCAGGAACACCTTCTTGTTTTGCGTTTCCACCTCTTCACAGTATTTCAAGGAAGCCTTGTCCAGGGCTACACCCACACAGACGATTGCGTAAGTCAGACTGACGTTTATATCATACGTGAACAACAATACTGGTTGGATACTCACTGGCCGACTTTGGAGCTGCATGTGCAGTCAACTTTCTCAGCAGTAGCGTCGTCCAAAAGACAACAAACTCCTCGCCGTTAATCAGCAGGTTGGTGATCGTTTCCGATATCTGACCAGCCTGTCCAATTTCGCGGAAACCGCAATATGACGATGAGATGCGGAATAGGGCTTGGATGAGGGTCACCGCAGCACGTTCTGGTACAGGCTTGACCTTCGCGACATAGTAAAGCTGAGCGCACATTGGTCGTAACGCGTCTACAATGATCGATTGCTTCGTGCTGTACGAAATTCCGCTGGCAGGGACATTCGCATTGAACTCGGCTACAATTTCAACAAATCTGTGCATCAGGCAAACCGTTAACGATAAGGCGGTGGGTAAAGAGCATTGCATTGGAGTACGTACCCCCTATCACCAACTTTCAACGAGTTCCCGAACTTCCCCAGTGATGCCATGCGCTGAAGATACCAACTTCCAATTGATGAATCATTGAAAAACGACTGGGTTTCGGTTGCATCTTCCACCGCAGAAAAGGGCAGCAACCGCAGGCCGCGCTGATTCACGACGCCGCTGATAAACAACTCGGGATTCTCTTCGCAGGTGACACAAATGTCGTAGATGGCGCTCAAAACTCCGTCGCGGTCCTTCGCCACGTACGTTCGCACCTGGTCATTGCGAAACTGGATCTCGAACTGCTCCGTGCTCGTGGTCTCGCGCACAAGCACGTAAATGTCGGAATACTTATAGCATGCAATCACTTTCTCGTCGCGATCTAGCTCCACGAGAGCCTTTTCGTGCAGCGAGAGGATCCGTTCCTGCGGGTCGTTATACTTCGGCGTCAGCTTTCTCACGTGGAACTGCACAAACGGCTCGCCGTTGTTCAAGCCGAAGTAGCCCCTCTCCTCCTGGATCTTCTCCGCCGTCACGCTCGCCCTCGCCTTGATCTTACAGCCGATTGCTTCCGCAGCCGCTTGGATGCGCTGGTAGATCTGTCCTCTCTGCTGACTGAAGAACAGCCGACTGCGTCCGGTATATCCAATAGCAAAGCCGTCTTTCGAGTCCGCCAGCAGCGTCACGTGCTCCATCTCCGTGTACAAGTACTTGGAGCGGACAACTCCCGGCTGCGCGATCGTCACGCCATCCGTGCCCACGTCCAGCGAGCAGCTGAGCGTCTCCCCCTTCCTCGACCACTTGGAGCACTGGAAGCCCGTCCCAGGCCGCCCATTGTGCTGCTGGTTCTGCTCCCTGAGTCGGTACAGATCCGACAGCAGCCGCGAGCGAAAGCGACAGCGCAACTTGAGCTGCTCGTCCTTCTTGGGGCCCTTCAGTGCCAGCACAAAGCCCTACGAAAATAGTACTAAGGTTAGTAGCGTGGTTGTAGTAGTTGTAGTCCAAAAGTACTAAGTACTACCGTACCTGGCTGTCAGAGCCGTCGAGGCTGATGCTGAGCAGCGCCGAGAGCGGCCACGTGTTGGTGACCTCGAAGTCCCGCGGGTCGATGGTGCAGAAGCGCGTGGGCGCCAGCGCCAGGATGCGCTCGTACTTGCCCCTCCAGGAGACTTTGATCACCTGGTACTTGGCCACGAACTCCTCGATGGGCGTCGCCGCCTGCAGGAACGACGCGTTGCTTCGGCTGGTGCTGCCGTTGTCGCCTCCGTTCGACCGCCCACGCGACAGCAGCTGGCGGCGCGACTCGGCATCGGGTAACGACACGGTGGGCCCGCTCCTGCTCCTGCTGCCGCTGCTGCTGCTCGCGTCGGTCGGCGCGCGCCCGAACAGCGAACGCGCCTCCGACATTATTGACACGCTTCCGAGTTACCGGTCTTCCTTGAACCAGCTGAGTAACCCTCGTAGTACGTTTTATGTGTCTTTAACTTTTTTCATAAATAAAAAGCCTTTTCATCTAAAAAAGCTATCTAAGTTTTTCATACAGTAGCTTTTTAATTTAAAAAATATTCATTTAGTCAGCGTTTTTAACTAAATCCTCCCTTAAAACAATCGGTGTTTATCTAAATCTTACCCATTATAAGGGATACCGACACGCACTAACCCAAGAGCTAATACTATCATGATGCTTGGCGGCTCCTCCATGTCGCTCCTGGCGCCGCGACTGCTGTCCGCGCGTGGAAGTCTCAGCCACTTGTCCATCAGCCGCAGTAGTCGCTTGCACCTTCAAAACCGTTGGGGCGGCGCCGCGTCTCGCTCCGTGGGCTCCTCCACCTCCTCGTCCGGGAAGGAGCCGGAGGCCCCGCGCGTGGCGTTCCTGGACCGCGTGGTGAACCAGCTGAACGACTCCATCAAGAAGCACCCGGGCGAGACGCTCGCCGTGCTCTTCGCCTCCGACATCGGCAGCATCGGCGCCATGTACGACAAACGTATCAGCAATCAGCGAGCAGTACAGTCTCCCGAGCTTATACCTCTGTGATTGTTTGCTTGCAGGTACGGCGTGCTGTCGGTGACGGGCGTCGAGTTCTCGCCCGAGTTCGCCTTGGCCTTCGCTGCCAGTCGCCCCTTCCGACGCTTCCGACTGCCGCTGGACTTGGCCGTGGCTGCGGGCGTTGCTAAGGTCTTCCCGGTGTTCTCCCAAGTTCGGCTCTCGGACTTGACGGGGGCCCTGCCAGAGTGCGTTGCAACCTGATACGGTCTCTTAGAGGTCGGGTCGTTATCCTTTGCTAATGTTGTTGTTGGTGTTGTTATGTGCAACTGCTGCAGTCGAGCGAGCGCTTCAGCCTCGTCGACGATCGCGAGCTCCGGCATCGTGGCCAAGACCATGAACAAGGCCAAAGAGGTGATCGACAACTACGGCGCGGCCTACATGATGGGCTCTCGCATTGCAGGTGTGGGGGTGGTTTGTGCGCTGTATGCTCTTATCAAGCAGGGAGTCGACGTTATGCCGATCCTCGCCACGCTGGGTGTCGACGAAGTGGGTCAGGCACTTGGGTCTTATGCGGCGGCCGTGGTCTTCAGCTCGGCGTTCTACCCTGTGACGCTCGGCGTCTCAGGATATATTGTGCCTGTGGTTGCCAAGCTACGCAGGACTATCATGCCATAGCCTGGTGGCCATCGGAGAGCTCCGGTTTAGAGTAATACAGATATCACTGCTTTACAGGAACAGAGGTCGTATTCCAACTTTTGGTAAGAGAGCGGTACTTGTATATCAAACCAACCGTTAACGCTTGTCTCGGACCTTTTCAGCATTGTTCAACACCCATTTTGTTTGATGTTGACAACCATTTTGACGTAGATAGATGCCTGTTAAGAATCGGAGCGGCCCCGGCCGAAACCCCGGGCCCCAGCAGCGCTCAGCAGAAGGGCCTTGCCCTTGCATCTCTCGTGAAAGCAGTATCGGCATCTGCGACCTCGATGTGTGGCAGGGCACAACGCTGGATTACGAGGCAGCTCGGTCTGGTAAACGCCTGCTTCGCCCTAATTTACCCGTGATCAAGTGCAAACACTGGACGCAGCTTCGGTTTCCAGGTAAGAGCACAGCGCTGATAGATGAATCGGCAGTGCTATACTGAAAGGGGTTACGCTGTTTCCAGGTCGTTTGTACCATTTAGTCTCATTGGGCTGGATTTCGCTACTCTGCGTGTTCGTCGCAGTTTACGTCGGTGTCCTTGGACTGTTCGCGCTGCTATTTCACGCGTGTCATGGGTATATATCGTGGATACGAGGATTCATATTGTTCTGGATAAGGGGCCAAACTGACCCGATAACTTATTGCAGGATGGATCCAGAAAACCCAGCAAACACCAGGAATTACTTCAACTTAAGTCTCCAAACACTTTCTAGCACCGGTACGTCTGCCCAGACATCCTACACTATTGCCGTGCTGATGTTCTTAAATTTTAACAAATTTCTGTGCAGGATACGGAGCTCTGTATCCGGCAAACACTTGCTCCCGCTGGATTGCTGTGATCGAGTCTTTTGTATCCATGCTACTCACTTCCTTCCTCACGGGCATTTTATTTGTTAAGTTTGCTCGACCCCACCCCAACATTGTGATCAGCGACGTAAGTTGAGATCTCCGCCCTCCCCTATCCTATTCCTGCAACTAACCACAATTTCATGGCTTAGGTATTCACCGTCTTGCATGGAGAAAACAACATGGAGATGCGTTTTCGAGTGGCTAACGAGACCCGTCGCGATCTCGCCAACAAGGGGGATATAATTGACGTGAACTTCAAACTCATTCTGATGAGAGTAGAGGTAAAACAATTCCCACGAAGATAGTTTACTCGTATTTTATAACTAACGTTGCTGCGTTGACACGCTGCTTGGATTGACTGAAGACTGGAAGGCATGACGAGAAGCGATTGTGCTATTACGACTTGAAGCTGAAATCAGCGCGTCTTGTTTCGCTGAGGTTAGAGTGTCAGATACTTTCAAGGCCATTACATAGTTATACCTCATTGTTGTGTATGCTTTGTCAACAGGTTGGAAATTGAGCTAATTCACGTTATCGACACCAACAGTCCCTTTTTCAAGCAGACGGCCGATGATTTAGCGCACGCAGACTTCGTTTTAATTCTTCTCGCGTCGGGTTTGGACAAAAATCTTCACGATATGGTGCACAAGAAGCTTGAATATGGCTCAGGGGCGATGAGATGGAACTCCAAGTTTATTCCCATGCTAGATTGGGATGCTCGACACCAGTTCATTGAGCTTGATCTTGACAAAATATCAGCAGTGTCTCCAATCCCGAGTGCTTCTGACAGCGGTCGCTCTGTTAACATTGACGTCACAAGCGCGTCGATGCAAGAGGAGGATAATGAACCGGATGATGGGCGAGTTGATCACGGGAATCAGCGCAATTCGAACGGATTCGAAACTGAGGACACCATACCGCACAAATTGGCAGATGGCAGCACTTGGGAGCTTAGCGACGACTACGATAAAGAAGCGACCATAAAGAGGAGAGACGACCATGCTAGTGGCGAGGAATCGGACTCGAATTCTAACTCAAACGGTGAAGAGGAAAACGATGGAGGCGTCAACCAAGGGCGAGTAAGAAGAAACACCCGCTTTTCTCGCTCTGGTTTTTCGTATCAAGATCACGATCATCACTTAGCTGGTAACCTCGACGAACGTCCTATGAGTTTATTACAACGAAGAGTCCGTGTGAGGAGCCGCTCTCGTTGTGTGTTATTGAACGGGATGTATCAACAGGCCCTGGCGGCTTCCTGGTCTAGCCTGCTCTTGTCGCTTGTTGTCGTCTACTTGGCTGTGGTTGCTGCGATCGCATTGTTGATGACCATTTCAGTACGTGATGAATCGTTATGAGGGATGATACTGTGCGTTGGTTGACTCTTGTGCTCTATGACTGCGACAGGTCCACGAGCCACTACAACAACGCACGCAAAGCGATTTTCTAGGCAAATACGAAATGGTGTTCTTCTTCTGCGTTCAAACGATATCCACGGTCGGGTACGGGTCTTTGAGTCCCAGACAAGACAGCGACGCCGCTAATTTCTTCGTGTTCCTGCTCGTCTTTACGGGTCTTTTCGTCTCTGCACTGTTAGCGGGTGAGTCGTTTGTGTTGAATGTTGTCAAAACTGTCGAGCACTCATTTGAACACCTATGGTGCAGGTATCACGTGGGCCAAGTTCTCGATTCCAAAGGCATCGACACTGCTGTACAGCGACGTCCTGCTTTTTACATCTTTTCACTCGCATCGTGCAGTCATGTTCCGCGCTGCCAACAACCGAAAATATGGAGTACTCAGTAAGCGGTCGCGTTAGTTCTTCAGCCTCTGTGCTCTGCGCCAGTCCTGTCCTCGGCCGCAAGACGGTGTCTGGTGGCCACGACTGCTAGCCACCTCCTACTGTCTAGTCTAGCTAAATACACACGGCCGCTAGCAGCCGACTTGTCCTTGCACGCACAGAGGAGGTCGGGCCACTCGATGCCTCTCGAGTCTCCGCCAGGGGAAAGTGATGGGGGCTAAACGACCGGGGGCTAAACGACCCTCTCTTGCTCTTCCAATCCACCTGCGTCGCGGGCTGCTGATACCGGCGGTCTCACGGGGCTGCAGATACCCGTATCACCAGGCACTCGAGGGCCACACTTAGAACTAACACTACCAATATACTGCGCCTGTGCTTAGTCGTATTTAGCTCTTGCGGCAATGTCTACCGCTTAGCCTATGTCTGCGCTTGCGTGCTGCGCGTCCAATCTCAAAGTGAGCCCTATCCTAAACATGCAACCGAGCTCGGTGGGTTCACCGCCGACTCTTCGCGTCCGCTCAGAGCCGCTCATCGCCCCTTCAGTGTCGCCCTTCCGCTGCTCGCTGGGTCCTGCCGTTCGGCAGTCTTGGTCGTCCCTCCTGCGGCGCCTCTTCGCCGCCTTGATATCTTCTTGCGGCCGGGTTTGTGTCGTGTGGGCGGGTCAACCCGTGCCATACAGACCCGCCAGCACCCAGCCGTCGCCTTGGTCGTCGCTGCTGCGGCCGTCCACGCTGTCCTCGCCGCTGCTCTTGCTGCCTCGTCCCTTCCGCCGCCCACGTCTTCGCTGTCCTCGCCACCGTCCTCGCCCTCGCCCTCGCTGTTGTCCTCGCTGCTGTCCTCGCTCTCGCTCTTGGTCTGTCCTGCGCCGCCTCTGCTTCCGTGCCTGGTGCTTGATTAGGGCAAATGAGCGCCAACCGGATTTCGTCCGGTTACTCTCTTCCCCTCCCACGGAATCGTCCTCGATTCGTGCCGTCACTTACTGCGCACGACGGAAGGCTTCGTCAGCGTTTAGTTGGGGTGTGGCTGCATCGTGTCGCGCTGTAGCCGCAGCGTTGACCTCGTCCTCCGCGTCGACTAGCCTGCTGTCGTTCGGCTCCACCGCGTCTGATGTGCCGTCTCTACTGCTTCGCACCCGCCCTTCTCGCCACAGCTGCTCGTAGTCCTGCTGATTTATCCAAAGTCGACCTACCTCATTAGGTCGACCACCCACGCGCTCAACTTCAAATTCCAGTACGTATCTGCCGGTCCGTGTTCGGTAGCGTCGTCTCCGGCGTTCCATCACGGCTTCATTTGGCTGCAGTATGGGGAGTCGTGGGCGAGTAGACACGACGCTGTCAGAGCCTCGACGTCCTCGCCCGGCGAACACGTAAATGACTGGTTCTTCTTCTTCTCCTGCCTGGGGTGCTGGCTCATCTCTAACAACTTCGTCTGCTCTTGTTCTTTGGCCAGGTCTGTCGTCACTGGTAGCTGTGTCGCGGCTGCGCTGCTCCCCGTTCGCCGCCGCTTCCTGGTTGGTCTCGCCGTCGACAAGCGCGGTCTCCGGTGCGTACGCTCGGCTGGGGCCACCATGGGCCTCGTCTCCGTCGGTAGCACTTCGTCTGGGGTATGGGTCGCGGCGAATCCTGGCGCGCGTCCGGCTGGCAATGGTGTCGGTCGCCGCGCCGCCTTCTTCTGCTCCATCAGCTCGCGCACGCTTGCGTGGGCGCTGCCGTCGTGGTTCGGTGATCGGACAGCCTTCTTCGCCGAGAGTCGCTGCGTCGTCTGTTCCGCTTCGACTGCTGCTGCCTGCGGCGCCAACAGCGTCACCTTGTCCGACCGTGGTCTCGTTCGCGTCGGTACCGTCGCCGACGGTCGTGCCGCTCCTGCCAACACCGGCGCCCTCGCTGGTCGCTTCGGCTCGGCTGGCACCGCCTTCGTCGAGGGCTCTGGCACCCTCTGGTCGGCTCGGAGGCTGCTGGATCGGCGATTGGTCGTCGAGTGGTGCCTCACTGGCAGGCGTGCTATGCCTCGGGCTCTGCAGGGCTGGTCTGTCGCTTGCTGCTTCCTCTGTGGTGTTGGGGTGGCGTTCTAAAATGTCCTCGTGGTTCACGGGGGTCATCCCAGCTGCTCCGTCGCTGTCCCCGACTATTTCTGTCGGCTCTTCTCCTGCGAGATCTGCCTCCAAATCTCCGGCGGCGACAGCCTCTTCATGCAAATCGAGAGCTATATCTTTAGCCATCTGATCTAGTAGATTCGTCGGATAGTAGTAAGGCACCAGAAATGAGCAGTGCGTCGCGAGCTCGTGCCCTGACTCAAGCATCTTAATCCGGTAGTTGTCATATCCTGCCTGCTCGATAATTTGCCCGGGCCCGCGCCACTTGTGGCCAAACTTCGTGATCTTCGGGCCCCGAGCGGGTCGATACATCCACACTAGCTGCCCTGGTCTATAATCGCTGCGGCTACGCACATTGCGCTGGTTGTAGTACATAGCTTGGCGCGCTTGCTCCTTCTGCAATGCGAACGCCGCCAATTCATTCGCAGTCTCTAAGTCTTGCAACAGCACTACGTGGTATGCGTCTAGCGTGCGGTGCGGATGCACCAGCCTGTTCCTTCGTAGCAATTCTGCCGGGGTTCTCAGCTTACGCCCCATCATGAGCTCATTGGGCTGATACCCATGCGTCGCGTGCTTTGCGGAGTTGTACGCGTAGAGCGCACATGGTAAGAAATCGTCCCAGTCGTCTTGACTCTCATCCACGTACAAACTGACAATATCTTTCCATGTCCTATGAAATCTCTCAACTAGTCCCAACAGCTTTGGCCGGTAGGGCACAGGAGTGGACTGCTTCACCTGCAGCAAGTCCAGCAACTCTCCTGTGGCCTTACTGGTAAACTCCATTGCTCCGTCCATCATTATCTCCCTCATGGGCCCATACACGAGCACCACTTTATCCATCAAAAATCTAGCAATTGATTTGGCCGTGTGCTCGGGCACCGCGGTGGCTACCGCGTAGCGGGTGGTGTACTCGACGGCTGCAATTACGTAGCGATTGCCATTCGCGGTCACTGGCAACGGCCCGGCGACATCAATAGCCCAGCGATCACAAACTGCACCTGTCCGCACACTTCTCAATGGCGGCACCACCACCTTCGGGCGTGCTTTGCGCGAACCGCAATCTTGACACGCTGAAACCCAATGTTGCACTGCCTCCCTCATCTTTGGCCACCAATATAATTGCCGCATCCGTTCAAAAGTCTGGGGCCCACGCAGGTGGCCTGCCCAGATGCTGTCATGTGCTTCTTTGAAGGCAAGTGCCCAGTAGACTGCTGGCAGGATTACTCGGGTCTCGCCATCTTCCGTCTCAATGTTGACGAGCCCCGTCTCATCCGTGAACACCCGCTGTCGTCTGTACGAGCCCCGCTCCTTCAATGCTCTTACCATTACTGACTGCTGCTGCTCACGGCGGATGTCATCATCCGTAAACTGCACTACTCCCATCTCAGCAGCTTCCACTCGCTGCACACTTACTGCTCGTACGACGTCGTCGGCCGCCTGGTCGACATCTACGGCCACGGCGTCCATTACTTCTCCGGCAGGTTGGTGTTTCGCTGCTACGGCTGCGTCCGCAAGCGGCCTCCGTTTAGCAGCTGCTGCATCTACTCGCAATCGCTGCACCGCTAGTTTCGTCAGTTCTTGCTTCCCCGTCCGGACAACTTGTCGTGCATCTGCCAGGAGTTTCGCTTCGGCGGTGACCAGCGCGGCCACCGCCGCTAAACTCGCCGAGTCAGTACTCGAGTCTTGTCGACCACTCAGGGCTGCTTCTACCACCAGGCTACTCGATCGAGAGCCTTCCTGCCGCTGCTCATGCCCGTGATACTCCGCGGCATCATCCCGGTGCGGCTGCCGTATTGCAGGCTCGTCACCGACCTCGCATTCTTGCCCTGCGTCGCCCATCGCCTCATTAAGACATGTTGGCCCTCTCGACAACGCGTCAGCGACGCAATTATCTTTGCCTGGTCGATAAATAATATCGAAGTCATATTCCTGTAAAGTCAACGCCCACCTATGCAACCGCCCGGCTGCCTCTTTCGCTGTCATTAACCACTTCAAAGCCACGTGATCCGTGACAATCGTAAATCTTCGCCCGTAGAGATGCGGCCTGAAAAGTCTCACGGCCCACACCACCGCTAGGCACTCGAGCTCCGAGATAGTGTACTTCGCGACTGCTGGGCTGTTCACCTTGGACGCGTAGGCGACGGGCTGGTCGCCGCGTCCTTGGTCCTGTGATAAGACCGCGCCTAATCCTGCCTTAGAGGCGTCTGTCGTCAGCTTGAACGGCAAGCTGAAATCAGGGTAGATTAGCACTGGCTTGGTGCTCAGCCAAGCCTTCGCCCACGTAAACGCCTCTTCCTGTACCGCTCCCCACTCCCATGTACTCGTCTTCCTCAGCAAGCGCGTTAATGGCGACAGCTTCGCGCCGAAGTCTGGTACGAACCGTCTATAATACCCAGCTAGCGCAACAAATCTCCGCACCTGAGCATCATCTGTAGGCCTAGGGAAGTCAACAATGGCTTTAACCAGTCTGTCCGTCGGCTGAATGCCAGCCGTCGTCAGCTCATGACCCAAATACATGTACTCCATTCTCGTCGCTGCAAATGAGCACTTGGCCGCCTTCAAGCTAAGCCCTGCTTCTGCGAGTCGCTCCAACACTACCGCCAATTCCACAACATGTCGAGCGATCGTGCCCTGCGAGAATATCACTACGTCGTCTAGGTAGACCAGACAGCAGACCCACGTAAGACCTCTTAACACGCAGTCCATTAGTCGTTGGAACGTGCTTGGTGCATTGCATAAGCCGAACGGCATACGCCGAAACTGGAACAGTCCTCTGCGCGTAGTAAAAGCCGTCTTTGCCTTGTCTTCCTCTGCGACTCCGAGCTGCCAATACCCGGCGTGTAAGTCCAGGCTCGTGAATCGCCTAGAGCCATACAACGCCTCGAGTGTTTCGTCTACTCGGGGCAAAGGGTACACATCTTTGATAGTCACCGCGTTGAGAGCTCTGTAGTCGATACAGAAGCGTACGCTGCCGTCCTTCTTTCTCACCAACACTACCGGGAACCCCCAGGCGCCATCTCCTTCCTCGATAACTTCGTCTCTCAGCATGTCATCGACTTCTTTGTCGATAATGGCGTTCTCCGACACGGCGTGACGCCGCCTTCTCAGCATGATAGGCGCGCTGTCGCCCGTGTTGATATGGTGCTGCACATTCACCTTCGCCAACGGTGGGCAACCCTCCTTCTTCTCGATGATCTCGGCGTACTGCCGTAGCAGTGCAATGAACAGGTCTTTGTCCTTCGACTCCATCTCACCGATCTGCAGACTGGCCTCGTTGGTTAATGGTGCTGTGTCCTCCTTCCGTAGCGTAGCGACCCACTTGGCGACTCGGGCCCTCTCTAATTCGCCATTCATTTCCAAGATCTTCATGGTGTTATCGGTGGGCACCCAAGTCCCCAAAGCTGCCCGTGCTGGCAACTTCTCGCGTCTGCCCTCGATGTTCAAAACTGTCACTCGCACCATACCATCCCGCACCGTGTCCAGAGTTGGTGCCATGAGTAAGTGCCGTTTGCATCCGGCCTTCGGCACGAAGATGCCGGTTGTTCCGTCCGCTGCGTCAACCATCACCCGCACTACGCTCTGCGTATTAGTCGTTAACTTGACCGTCCTCGCTAAGCGCACTGTGGCCTGCCGCTGCTCGCCCGCCTGCTGCAGGGTCGTGACCCCATGACATGTGAAAGGAAGAATGACCTTCCGTCCGTTGGCATCTCGGTACTTCAGCTCCCGCGCCCCGAAATCCATCTTGGCCTGCCTCTCGACCATCCAATCCTCCCCGACGAGGAATTCGCTTCCTTGTCCCTCGACCACTAGCGCATCGATCGTCACGCGCTGCTGATACTGCGTCGTGCCCAGGAATCGCCACACGCCGAGCACTTGTGACCGCCCACCTCCAAAGCCGCCCACCACGTATATGGGTGCGTCTCTCGTGAGACACCTTCCGTACTTCCGCAGCTCGCATCCTGCCACACTGTACTGTGCGCAGCTATCGAGCCGTACTTCTTGCGTATGTCGCCTGGTGAAAGCCAGCAATGCTGTCGGTAGACAGCTCGGCTCGCCCGCTCCTGCCGCACGAAGTTGTGCCACGCGTTGCGTCCTGCCTTCTCTCCCCGGCACCAACTCCACATCACCGTAGTTGCCCTGCTTCGCGTACTTGTAGCCGTCCTTGTTCTTCTTGCGGCCACGCTTCTTGTCCCCCGGTCGCTGATGGCTGGTGACTGCTGCTCTCCGCTGCTCTTCCTGCTGCTTCCTGCGCTGCGGCCGATACGCACGTCTCGCCACCTTGTACTTCTTCACAGCCGTGATGGCCCGCTTCCGTGCTGCTCGCATCTCTGCGAGCGTCCCCTCTTCCGCCAGAACTACTGGTAGCTCCTCCAGCCACTGCCGCTCGCACGCTAACCATTCGGCCTCCAGCGCGTCTGTCTTCGTTCGGGCTACCGGTGCGTCTGGCTCCTGGTTCAGGCTCCCCACCTCGTCATGCGTGCTCGCCTTGTCTTTTCGTCTGTCGCCCACCAATCGTCGAGGTAGATTGTCTTGCGTCGCCACCGCCTCCAGTTTCTTCACCACGGTTATCACATCACGCAACTCCTGTCGGCGATGATCGACGGGCTTCTCGTGCAGCTGCGTCCTTCCGATCGTCCGCTGCACCAGCGCCCGCAGGACCTTGGCCCGCTCCTGCTGCCGCTCTCGCAGCTCCGTCGCGAGGATGCCCTGTGCTACTGCCAGCTCGGCTTCCGTTCGCCGTTGGCGTCTCTGCGCTGCTGACGTCTTGCCCCCGCTCAGCAGCAAAGTCGGCTGCAGCAAACCCACACGTAGCTTCTGTCCGGCCGCCACAGCTTCTTTCTCCGTCCTTCTCGCGTGACTTATCGCGTCTGCTCGCGTCGCATCCGCTCGCACATCCGCCGCTTGCTCCACTACCGGGCGCCTGTGTAGCTGCTTCAGGTCCCGTTCCTTCATCACCACTCCGTTCCCACCACTCTGTACTCCGCCGCTCTTCCCCTTGGCTGGTTCACCTGCATCGCCGACGCCGCCACTCTTCCCCTTGCTTGGACTGTCGGTCGCGCCAGTAGTCGCCGTCGGCTTGCTGGTGGCGTCGCTGTTCTCCGTCCGCACCTCCTGCGCCACCTCGGTCTGCTCCTTCTTCTCGACTGGACACTTTACGTCATGGGGCCGATCTTTTCCTGCCGACAGTAGACTCCCCTCATCTACTGCCGCTGCTCGTTTCCCGACGCCGCTGCTGGTGCTGGCCCATTCGCGTTCTCGCCCACCGATGGTTTCGCCGACGGCTTGCTCTCCACCTTCGCCATGTCCGTCTGCCTCATCGCGCACTCGCGCCACCAGTGACCGTACTGGCCACAGTAGCTGCATGGCGACTCGGCCTTCCGCTGTGCAATCGGCTTGTACTCTCCGGGGCCGTAGTTGCTAAGCCCTTGATCCCCACGCCCTACACCACGTCCGCCGGCGTAGCCACGCCCGCCACCATAGCCTCCGCCTCCACGTCCACCGCCATTGTTGTAGTTGACACCGCCTCGACCGCCTCCGTAGTTGTTGTTGTAGCTACCGCCGCCTCGGCCGCCGCCAGTGAAATAAGCCTTCGCCTCTTCGCCCCGGTGCCCGCCATTCTGTTGGTTGCTTGCTGGGGCGCCAGTTGCCAGCGAGACAGTGGCTGATGCGCCTTCTTCGGTCTTCGTGGCCTTCGCTGCCTTTGCTCGATTGGCTGCCGGCTTGCCTCCGAGGTCGCCCATCTTGGTGGCGATCATCAGTGCTTGAAGTGCAGCAAGGGAGAGGGGGTCTTTGGCCGACGCCTTGGCTAATCCACTCACTGCCTTACCCGCCGTGTCGAAGCTGGGTGGCGTGTCTGCTCCCCCGCCGAATCCCAGACCAAGCTTCCCCCACTCAATCTGGTCGGCCGAGACCGCCTTCGGCTTCTTGCTCCTGCCAGTTGTCGTGCTCTCGTCTTCTGCCAGCTCTCTGTCCTCGCGGTACCGCTTCCGCGCTACCCGCCAGTCAGTGACCTTCCTGCCTTCTCCGTACTCGCTGCACTTGTCAACTGCGAACTGCACGGCCTCCTCCAGCGTCTGTGGCTCCGCGGTGCGTACCTGCGTTGCCGTTACTTCGTTGTTGATGCCGTTCAGGAATGCTTCCACGTACGACTCTGCTAATACTCGCTTGCCAAACCCGATGTCTGTCAGGCTGTCCGCGAAGTCGCTGAGGCGCTCTCCAGGCTGCTGGACTCGCTTGGCCAGTCGCTGCTGGATCTGCCAAGTGTTGTCTCGCCGCCCATACTTCCTTCTCATCTTCCTGGTAAGTTGCTCGAATGTCCGCTCACTGCTATCTAGCGTCTCGCTAATGCCAATTAACCACTTGCTTGCTGCGCCTTTCAGATGAGCTGTCGCGCCGTAGTAAAGCTCCTCCGACGTCCAAACCTCGCCGTCCAACGCTAGCTGGCGCTGCACTTCCTGGGGGATGGTGGCGAGCCACGCTTCCACCGACTCGTCCGCCGTTCCTCGGAAGTCATCGATCCACAGCTTCTTGCGCTTGTGCCTGCGGGCTGGCGCTGCCGTTGGCGCAGCGGCTGGCTGCCCGAGGAACCGCTTCATCATTGACCGCTGCTGCCCAGGGGTGAGAGCCCCCCACCAGCTCATCGACGCCAGCTCGTCATCACCGCCGGCTGCTGCTTCGTGCTGGTTGGACTGCATCCGGGCGCCGTGGGGCGCCCGACTGCCTTCTCCTCCTTGTCCGCCGCTGCCACCACCATTTCCGCCACGGCTCGGGTCGTCCCCGAGACCGTCTGCATGGTCACCACCGCCGTCACCGCCTCCTGCCTCCGTCTCTCGCTGATTGGTCGGTGATGCCGCGTCTCTGAAGGGCGGCTGCTGCACTGCTCCCCCTCGGCCGCCACGTCTCCCCTCATCTCCGTTGTTGTCGGCGACGTCACTGTCGTCGCTGTGCCCGCTGTCTGTGTCTTGGCCAGCCGCGGCAATCATGACTCCGCTGCTGACCAAGACTTCGTCTCCTTCGTCGTCACCGTCATTCTGGCTCAGGCGCAGCCGGCTCCGTGTCGTCGCTCGTCTCTTTGGTCTCGGTGTGCTGCCCCTTGCCGCCGACGCACGTGTCACTGCACGGGTCGAAGCCCGCGTCGTCGGTGTACTGGGCCGGCGAGGTGCGCTTCTGCTTGCTGCTACCATGACCGCTGGTTCGTGGGCTGCTGCTTCGTATGCTTCTGCTACTTCGTGTGCTTCTGCTTAATATACTCCAGTTCTGCTCTGTTGCTTTCGCCTTCTTCCTTTTCACGCCTCCTTCGCCTTCTCTCTCACACCGTCCTCACTCCCACTCTCTTCAGTGCTCAGCTACGGGTTCGCACCACTGGGCCGACCCCGTGAAGGCTTCTGTCTTCGTCTGGAGAAACCAACCGTGTTGGACGGCCCCTGTATGTAGACCACCAAGTAAGCGGTCGCGTTAGTTCTTCAGCCTCTGTGCTCTGCGCCAGTCCTGTCCTCGGCCGCAAGACGGTGTCTGGTGGCCACGACTGCTAGCCACCTCCTACTGTCTAGTCTAGCTAAATACACACGGCCGCTAGCAGCCGACTTGTCCTTGCACGCACAGAGGAGGTCGGGCCACTCGATGCCTCTCGAGTCTCCGCCAGGGGAAAGTGATGGGGGCTAAACGACCGGGGGCTAAACGACCCTCTCTTGCTCTTCCAATCCACCTGCGTCGCGGGCTGCTGATACCGGCGGTCTCACGGGGCTGCAGATACCCGTATCACCAGGCACTCGAGGGCCACACTTAGAACTAACACTACCAATATACTGCGCCTGTGCTTAGTCGTATTTAGCTCTTGCGGCAATGTCTACCGCTTAGCCTATGTCTGCGCTTGCGTGCTGCGCGTCCGATCTCAAAGTGAGCCCTATCCTAAACATGCAACCGAGCTCGGTGGGTTCACCGCCGACTCTTCGCGTCCGCTCAGAGCCGCTCATCGCCCCTTCAGTGTCGCCCTTCCGCTGCTCGCTGGGTCCTGCCGTTCGGCAGTCTTGGTCGTCCCTCCTGCGGCGCCTCTTCGCCACCTTGATATCTTCTTGCGGCCGGGTTTGTGTCGTGTGGGCGGGTCAACCCGTGCCATACAGACCCGCCAGCACCCAGCCGTCGCCTTGGTCGTCGCTGCTGCGGCCGTCCACGCTGTCCTCGCCGCTGCTCTTGCTGCCTCGTCCCTTCCGCCGCCCACGTCTTCGCTGTCCTCGCCACCGTCCTCGCCCTCGCCCTCGCTGTTGTCCTCGCTGCTGTCCTCGCTCTCGCTCTTGGTCTGTCCTGCGCCGCCTCTGCTTCCGTGCCTGGTGCTTGATTAGGGCAAATGAGCGCCAACCGGATTTCGTCCGGTTACTACTCGTTGAAGGCTCCTTCAGGTGGGTGTTTGTGATTGTGGACAGACACTGAAAAACATGATATGAGGCTAACATCGCACCAATTACATGTACCGGTGTCGTGCTTTTAGGATGAGTGTTGTCGTGCTCAATCGCAACTTTGGACGCAGGGAGACCCACGAACTGCGGCTGGTATGAGCACGATTGAGCAAGAAAGCTGACTAGTTTCGCTCCAACTCACCCCCTCGTCGTCATTGTGCTGCAGGTCCGCAACGTCTGGCCGATCATCAACCTGTGCAATACACTGACCCACATCGTCGATGAAAGCTCGCCCCTGTTCCATTTGTCGACGGACGAGCTGCTGTCAGGGGACCACTTCTTCGTGGTGCTCTTCACGGGGCTGGACAACATCATCAGCGAGACCATGGTCGCTCGAAAGGCGTACCACGCGTGCGATATCCTCGTGGACCACCACTTCGAGGACAACATCACGCTCACAGCCGACGGCCTGTACATGCGATCAACGCCACGTACTTCGACCCCAACGTCGCCTCAGAGCAGCAGCCATCAGACTCGGACGACATTAGTCCCAGCTCCAGCCCCACCAACCCTGAAGCCATCGACAGTCCTCGCTCCAGCTTCCAGCTGCTAAGCGATTGAGTATTACAGCGGCAACGTACATGGTACATGTACTTGTACCGGTAGTCACTTCAACTTGGTGTTGCGCGCGACTTGATTACCGAGCGAGCACCGAGATTTGACTTGGCTCGAGTATGTGATTTTTTACGCAAGAGTAAAAATGACGCTCGTCCTCGTTGTGTCATTCCTGAATTCGCCCCGACCCGCTCACTATGGTGGCCAACTCTCAGCCCGACGCAGCAACGTCTGTCAACGCCAGTGCAGTGACCGACTCTACGGCAGCCTCCCAGAAGCGCGACGTGTATGTCACCGGCTTCGGCAAGTTCGGCGACATCCTGGAGAACCCCACGACGTTCCTGGCCAAGAAGATGGCGGAGCACCCCAAGGTGACCGAGTCCCACGTGCTTGAGGTGGCTGCAGAGAGTGAGACAATAGAGAACTGTTGCTGCAATAGTGGAGGCAATAGAGAGAGGGAGGTTAAATTAACGCTCTGGTTGTTGTGCTATGACAGGCTGCGTCGAGGTGCTGAACGAGCTGTACGTCAAAGCGGAGGTGCGCTGTTTGCTATTGCCCCCATCATCTTGTGTTACAGTGTGGCTGGCTGAGTTTAGAGAGTGCTTTTGTTGCTGGTATCGTAGGAGCGGGGACGGCCGTGCATCTTCCTGCACTTCGGAGTGAGCGCCATCTCGCGCACGCTCTTGCTGGAGCAGGTGGGCTACAACGTGGCGGACTTCCGCATCCCGGACGAGCGGGGCTACGTCGCCAAGAACGAGGTCATCCATGAGGGCGAGCCGGACGAGATCACGACCAATGTTCCTCTGGAGGAGCTGCTGCCGACGCTGCAGACTGTGCACCCGAGGATCGCGCTGTCGACCGACCCGGGCCGGTACATCTGCAACTACGTGTACTACCGCTCGCTCGTGTGGGTCAAGCGCCAGGCAGCCAAGGGACATCCCGAGGTGAGCTACTGCAGTCGGCTCCACTGCATTGCATTGATATCATTCACTGACTATTTATCCCCGCCAGCACCTTGCGCTGTTCGTCCACGTGCCCGAGTTCCGGAATGTCGTGTTCGAGGACCAGGTCGCACTCGCCTCCAAGATCATCGACCTCGTGGCCGACCTCTAGGCTCAATGTCCGTATTAAATAGTCTATCATTCCTTCGTAATGCATGTCAATACACACACACGTGGCCATTATGATAGCTCACCAGCCCAAACAAACTCTTATTCATTCACGACCATGCAACGGCGACTTGACTCCACTGTGCACTTGAAGTAAACATCGACATCGACTTGTAGTACCGTGATCTACCCCCTTAGGTACGATCTCGGCTGGCCCAAACCGTCGGCGCCATCCATCCGTTCGGTACAGGCTGTCACTCAGCCAGACTCGAAGAGACCAGACCAGCTGAGTGGCGCCCGGGGCCGCAGAAACAGACAACAGACGTAGCGAGCGATGAGCGCCCAGCAGACCAAGGCTCTCGGTGCGTGCGCGCAGCTATTACTGCTGCCTCCCAGGAGGAATACATTGCCCACACACAAGAGAGAGATACACACACACACAACAGGTTGACTAACTAACTAGCTGGCTGTCATTCATTCCAACAGAGGGGGCGGAGCTCCAACAGGCCATCAAGCGCCAGGTGGAGTTCTACTTCTCGCGCGCCAACCTGGCCAACGACGCGTACCTCGTGTCGCAGATGAACTCGCAGATGTACGTGCCCGTGGAGGTCATCGTCAACTTCTCCAAGATCAAGCAGCTCACGGACGACGCGGCGCTGCTCGTCGAAGCCGTGCAGGACTCCACGGTGCGCTGCTCTTCCTCTCTCTCTGCTACTCTACTGCAGCTACCGTGACGCTGACGTGTTTGATTGACGCTTGCCCGCAGGTCTGCTCGCTGAACGCGGCCAAGGATGCCATCAAGCCCAACATCAAATCGGAGCGCACCACCATCATCCTGCGCGAGATCCCGTCGTCCACCAAGCCTGAAGAGGTGGAGGCCATTTTCGACGGATGCGGCAAGGTCGCCAGTGTGCGCAGCGACGTGGGCGACACGTGGTTCGTGACCATGAACACGGAGGCCGAAGCCGTGAGCACGCTGCTGGCGCTGCGCAGCAAGACGTTCAACGGTGCCGCCATCAAGGCGCGCCTCAAATCGGAGAACGTGCTCAAGTCCTTCTACCCCACACAGCCGACGGAGAACGTCATCGCCCCCAGCGCCGGCGCGCCCTACGGCGGCCGCGGCTACTACGCCTCGCCCAACATGGGCTACTACGACAACTACGGCGTCCAATACAACACAGTGAACCCGCGCGCGGGCCAGCACAACAACTACAACAACAACAATGCTGCCGAGACCAGCCGGTATGCTGGCAACAACCAGCGTGGTGGCGCCGCCGCCGGCCGTGGCCAGGGCCGTCAGAACCGGTCAAACGGCGCCGGCGCGCACCAGCAGAAGGAGGCTCGCGCCAAGAGCGGCAGCTTCGAGCAGCGGGCACCTGGAAGCTCGCGTAAGAACAAGAACAAGGGCGCGAAGGCTGCGGCTCAGCAGCAGCAGGCGAACGGCAGCAACAACGGCAAGAAGACCGCTGCTGCTACTCCTGCCGAGCGCCAGCCTGTGATGAACGCGGCGAACTTCCCTCCGCTCCCTACGGCTCAGGAGAAGGCTGAGACGTCGAATGTGATCACCTTCAAGTACGCTCACGAGGACATTATGGAAATCGTGAAGAACATGGACGAGAAGGACTGCATGCTGCCGGAGGGTAAGATGAACTACGCTGTGCACCCGGCGGCACTCACGGCTGAGGCTCACCCGGACCTGCTGCGCAACCAGCGTACGTACAGTATTGAGCAGGCTCGTGATGCCATGCGTCAGGGACGACCGATTCGCAGTGATTCCGTGGGATCTATTGACTACGAAAGCATGATGTACGGTGAGGACTACACGAAGGAGGCTCGTGAGCAGCGCAAGCAGAAGGCGGAGACTACCCCTGCCCCTGCCGTTGCTGACGCTTCTTCTGCTGCGAAGCCGGCTGCGAAGCCTGCCGCTGCGCCTGTATCAGCTAAGACTACCGTTGTTCCGGCCAAGGTTATCGGCTACGCTGCGGCCGTGATCAACGGAACTCCGGCTCCGGCACCTGAGCCCAAGAAAAAGCAGCCCGCTTCGAAGACTACGCCGAAGACGGCTACCAAGGAGGAGAAGAAGCCTTCTGCCAAGAAGGCGTCTAAGACTGCGGAGAGCGCGCCGAAGACGGCTGCTGCCCCGGCGGTGGACGAATCGCTGCCTAAGGCTGGTGCTTGGGGTGGCCGTAACTTCCTCGATGTGGTAAAGGCCGACCCGCCTGCTGCCCCGGTGAAGGCGACGCCGGCAGCTCCCGCGAGCGAAAGCGAGAGCAAGTAGATGGTTGGTGCATTGGCGAGGAGGCTGGAGGTTGAGGTGATGCGTGGTGGTTAGGCGAGGAAGCACTCGTCCGACTTGGGTCTTGGTCTAGTGGTGGCGCGCCTCGAGGCTGTGGTGGTGTGGCAAGTGGGTCCTGTAGCTACAGCTTCGGTGGCTCGCTGGCTGCTGTGCTGGTTGGTCTGTCAGTTGGGTTGCCGAGTGAGTTTGAGAAACAATGAAACGAGACAACTGCTGACTGAAACAATGGCGTGACCTGGGCCTGGGAGTGGAGAAGACGCTGAAGGGCTGAACTTTGCTCTCGGCTTCGTTGTGTTCTCTGCATTTTGGATATTTTTCTTCATTATACATGGATTTGCTGGATGCCAAAAGGCGAGCGTGCGCGATGCATGTTCGTGACATCGTGTGCCTCGAGCAGAGAGCTTGACGGGGGTGTTTGCTACGCACTTCACGCCGTCCGCACACAAGCCTGATGCTTTTAAGGCTGCGGGTGCACAGGCGAGGAGGAAATTAAAGGATGCGGCATGAGTTTTGGCCTCGAGCGCTTCTGCAATAAGAGAGTTGAGCTGAATGCCGCCGCCTACATACATGCCACGACAGCAATAACAAAATAGACTTGGGTACGAGGACCTGGCGACAAAACTTCTTCTTCTCGTAAACGCAACTTCTCCCGCCATCATCGTCGTTCGGCAACAGACTGACCCGAACCCGAACACTCTTCATACTATAGTTTCGTTGGCTACTCCATCTTCCATACTCGATGACAGGTTCGAGTTCAAATACACAACAGCAGCCTTGTTTGCCTGCTCTTCGTTCATGTACTTGGCGTTCGTGGCTTGAATCCTCTCGAACATCTCGCGCTTGCTTTTGGAGAGCCCCGAAGACGCAGGTAAACCCAGTGTGCGTAGAGCAATTGGTTGCAGATTCGGGCAAGAGCCACCGATAAAGCCCTTCCACCAGTGAAGCGGGCTGCACTTCTGTGCGGATTCCCAGATCGTGTCGTCGGCAAATAGGCCTGTTCGAGCTGTGAATCTAGTCAACTCGTCCACGATGCTTCCGTACACTTCCGGGTTCGATGTTCGCTTGATATACGACAACGCTTCACTCGTAGCTTCCCCCGAAAGGCTAGATGGCGGAAAACGCGGATCCAGAAGATAGGCTGTGTACATCGCTGGGTGTTGAATAGTTCGCCAATATCCTGAAATGATATGCTGGAACTTGGACGCGAGATTACCATACTTGTCGAGATGCCCCCACAGCAATGTAAACCGATGGTAGAACGTCGACAGTAGTGGTGAATCCGACTCGAACATCTTCAAAATCTCAAGGAAGGGCTCGAAAAGCCCAGTAAACGTCGAAACCTCCTCCCAGAAGACAAGGCTAACAATCCTGTCCTTAACATGCGTGTTGAGAGCATTCAAGGTGCCATTCTCAGCGAGCAAAATGTCCAGTGAGTGTCGGTAGCGCTCAACAGTAAATAAACAATCAAGCAGTCCACTCGGACTGGTATCATTCGGGTCGCCCATCGGTGCAGTCGTCTCCACGGACTGCTCCGAAACTCGTGCAATAGCCTCACGCGCAACTTGGTCTTTCGCGAAGAAGTGTGCCAGTTGCATGCAAGTATCGAGCGTATTAGCAATGGTTGGCAGCTCCAGCATCTCTCTCATCATGGTCGTCATCGTATGCGCGCAGCTCGGCAGGAACGTGATGGTCGGATACTTGCTCTCCAGAGTCAGCGACGCCTGCTTCATGCTGTCGGTAGTGTCCATCACAATGACCGATACCCTGCCCGTGCCGATCTGAGTCATACTATTCTCGATCTTGTCAACGAGCGTATCAGCTGTAAGTGGCATGTCTCCCGTGCTGTCGAACGCAAATACCGCCGTGTTTGGTGCGTTGAGAATGCAAGTCACCAGGGAGCATCTCATTGGTCCCGCCCACGACTCCACCCCGAGACTCACCGTGGTGGAGTCCAGCACTTCCGCACGCAGCTTGATCTGCACCTCCGAGTACTCGAGGTCCAGCACCGACGTGGCCAGTGTGAAGGCACTGGGCGGGTCGTAGCTCGGGTTCATGCGCTTGAGCATCTTGACAAAGGCCGTGTGCTCTGCCGTCACCACCGGCAGCCCCACCTCGAAGATGGCTCTGGCCACGTAGCCGTCCAGGTCACTCTTGTCGTCCAGCACGGCCACGGACGGTGGAGCGGACGTCGTCTGAACCTCATGCACTGCAGTAGGCGATGGCTGAGCTGCAGCAGGAGCGTCCATTGGAGCTTCAGGCTGCGACGGATCTTTCTTGGTGCGCGTCTTCTTGGCTGGGTGCGTGGCGGGCACTAGGCAAAAAAAGGCAACTTAGTGACCATCACTCTGAAAGTATACTGAAACCAAGTGATTAGGCTTACGGTGGTCAAGTCTGCGGCAAAGCTCGGCGACCATTTCGGCCTTGACGGGCTCCGGGCAACTTTTGCACTTGCGCGCTAGGTGCGTCCGCATGCGTAGGATAAGTCCGCACATGTTAAAGCCGCAGTAGTTACAAGTGGCGCGCTTGCTGGGCAGCTCCTTGCGGAAGTGGACCCATAGTGGACTTGCGGGGCGAGGCATCTTCAACCTGCAGCGGCGTTGGAAACGAGCTGGTGTTTGTTTGCTTCGGAGTTTTATTCCCGAGTGAGTGGCAAAGAATCCTCTCCCTCGAGATACTTGATATTTGTATGGGAAGGATTTGTGTTTTATTGGAATCAAACTGTACTTATTGCACGGGACCTTGTATACAGTAGGGACGTATACTATACGCCAAAACACTTGATGAGACCTGTAGCTGCTGTAGCTATTTTCATCGTTCGGTACCAAGTCAGCCTTGAGCTGACTCACTGATACATGGTGTATTTTAGTCCCTGTACTACTAAGCGCGCGCAGGTCAAATGGAGGTGGAGTGACGGCGCTGCAGCTTCCCCGATGTCGTCCCGAAGCAGTGTTGCAGTTTGCGTTGGGCAGTGGCTACATGTAGAATGAATATTCCCCATTGAAGCAGCGGCGAGCAGTCGCGGGTGTATTGGATACAAAAACTCTCGTTTGCTTTACGATACCCCATAGTTTTGGCATTAGAAGCCTCCACCTTTGTCGGCTCCCCAAAAAAACAAGTTGAAGTGAGGGGCTACTATTGAAGGGAAAATCTTCCCATACAAAAAGACGATTCCAGATGGGAGAAGCGGCAAGCAGCTTCGCTTTCCCAACTCGACGCCACAATTGAGCACCAACACCGCGGTGTGAATGTCACGGCCATGAATTTTGATCCTGAAAGCCTTTCAGGATCAAAATGACAGTGAAAGCCATCGCAGCCTTGTCCACTTTCATGTGCATCCTGGAATATCCGCACACTTGATCTTTGTATGTGCGGGGAGAAAAATGACAAATCCCACTTTTGTGCGACGTGTGACTTGCGATGATGATGCCGAGCAGCTCACTTGTCAATCTGCCAGCTCCACCGCAAGTCTCAGTATAATTCTACCATCAACACCAATGAACTTCCTCCGTTGCGTCGTCATCACTGTGCTCACGCTCACGACCATCTCGGTCTCCGCCTCCACCTCTGAAGAAACCGGCATCCGGGCTCGTCACATGCTGGCAATGGGCAGTGACGAGTCCATCCTGCTCGCGCGCAGCTCGCTACGCAGAACCGAGCAGGCCGCCTAAACTACAGACGGCAAGCCCCACCAAGACCCCATTAATAAGCTCCGAACACCGAGCTGTAACTTAATAATCTAATTCTACCCTTCCTGCTCTTTGCATCGTCTCAATTTGACTCTAATACTGCACCTGCCGCACGAGGGTGAGACCGTCCCATAGCGGCATGACCACCTGCGTCGAGCGCGGGTCTTGTGCCACGTAGCTGTTGAACTCGGCCAGGCCTCGAGCGATACGCTCCTTGTGGCTCACCAGTCCGCTGTCGTAGGCGGCTACTCGACCTCGGAACAGCGTGTTGTCGAAGACCAAGAGTCCTGCTGGATGCAGCAGCTTGTGCTCCAGGATGAAGTCGTAGTAGACTTTGTACTTGCGCTTGTTGGCATCCACGAAGATGAAGTCGAACGGCTGCTGCTGGGCGCTTGACACAAGAGACATGAGGTACTCGAGGCCGTCTTGGTGGACGGCTGAGATTTGAGCTGCACGCGAGCTGCGGTCGAAGAACCGCTGGGCGAACTGCATGGTGTCGGCGTTGACATCGCACGTGACGAGCGAGCCGTCGGAAGCCAAGCCATTTGCGAGGCATAACGCAGAGTAACCGGTGAAGCAGCCGATCTCCAGGACTCTCCTTGCTGGTGTGGTTTGTACCAGGAACGAGAGAAATTTGCCCTGCATCTCGTCGATGAGTTGCTCAGCCTTGGGCCACGTTCGAGCTGTCTCCTCGCGCAGGTTTCGGAGCAGCGCATCGTCTGTGAGAGTACTGCTTTGATTGTACACGTAGTCGTTTTGAAGCGTTGTGTCGTCAATGCTCTTGCTGAGGGTTCGTGAGGATGTGAAGTGGCGAGTGTGAAGGGTCCTTGCAGCTGCAGCTCTTGATCGCTTGCTGACGTATTTGGAGAGGGCGTTCGGAATTGGAGGAATCCACTGCATCGCCTGTTGCTTGCGGTATTCCTTCAGCTGCTGCTTCGCCATTGAGTTCATTTTCACGAATTCTAGCCTGCATGGTTCACTACAAGCGCCCATGAGACTAGCAGCACAGTTTCGACACTGCAAGATCAAACCTCCACACATGACATTGCTGCAGTTAGTGTGGGTATTGCATGGCTCGCCACACTGGAAACACTTGCCCAAAACATCGTCCGTCACCTCCTCCGACCCCGTCAACTCGCCCACACAGCGCTGGTCAAACACGAAGTTCTTGCCCTTGAACAGAGAAATCTCCTCCTCTTCAACGTCACCTGAAGTTGCAGCAGCCGAGTAAGCTCGCGCCTCCGCCGCCGCCTGCTGCTGCTCCTTCAGAAACCGCATGTAGTTGACGATGCCGCCATGCAGCTTCTGCACGTTCGAGATGCCCTTGTACTGCGTCAGGTACGCGCCCACCTTCTCGCATCGGATGCCTCCGGTGCAGTACATCATGACCTCCTTGGGCTTCTGTCCGTCGTGCTGCTTCTCGTGCTGCTCCAGAATCTCGTCCAGCGCGTCGAACGTGTCTCGGAAGGTGTCGACCATGATCCTGGTGGCGCCGTCGAAGCGTCCGATCTCGTGCTCGTAGAAGTTCCTGACGTCGAGCACGAGCGTGTCGGAGTCTTGCGTCTCATTCCTGATCTTGAGTTTCTGGTGCCACTGGTCAGGCGGCAAGGAATCACCCGAGGCCTTCAAATTCAGCGGCCCGCCCTGGAATCCGTCGTGCAGAATCATCTCGCGAATACGAACGTCCAGCTTGTGGAACGGCTCGGCAGCCTTGGGTCCTTCTTCGCTGTCGTCACTCTCCCCCTTGTCCTCAATCAACTGGCCGTAGAAGAGCTTGGCATCGCTGAGCAAACGTGGGAAGGTCCTCTCGAAGGCGTTCACTGCCGGCTCCGGCACCACCAGCTGGCCGTTGATGCCTTCTTCCGCGATGTAGATGCGCCCCACGACGCCCAAGTCCCCCCACCGCTCGCGCAGGTGTCGTCGGAGCTTTGGCAGCTTGTTCTTGTCCAGCGGCGTGTAGTTGTACAGACTGATGTACTGGCGGCGAGAAGTCCCGGCGACTCTGCCAGCACTCAAGAGCCGACGCCCCGACAATGAACCCAAGGAATCTGAAGACTTGCGCAGTGGGGCTGTAGCGATAGCGACAGCTTAGTGTCGATGCCAGGGATGCACTAGACACGAGAACGCAAGAGAACAACTTGTCTTGCCCACAGAAAGAATGGGATTGAGGAGGAGAAAACCTCGCAGGTGACAACCCCCTCTTGGTTACACTATACTATACTGGCCTCAGTATGACCGTGCGTCAATTTCTCCAACGGTGGTATGTATACAGTATACAGTACACAGTATACTGCAGTTCTGTCAAACAGCGGAGCTCGACCTGCAACTGCAAGCTCCGACACTCCCACTTCGAGATCCGCCACAAAGCTTACTTGGCACTGCCGTCTGTCAGAGGCAGAGGCACCACATTGAGGCGCTCGCGCAGTTTGCTGAACTGCGTCGCTCCAAGCGGCTTCGTGAAAATATCTGCTAGCATATCCGTTGTAGGACAGTAGCGTACAGCGAAATCTCCACGTTCGTGCAGATCTCTGACCTTGTGATACTTCAGGTCAACGCCCTTGATCTTGTAGTTGCCCTTCGTTGCCATGATCACCTTGATCGTCGACTGATTGTCTTGATACAACACAGTCTGGCGATGCCGGTGGAGGTTCAGCTCTTCGCAAAGATTGTGACTCCAGACTATCATCACAGAACACTCAGCGGCAGCAATAAACTCAGTACTACAGGTGTCATCGTGGGCAATAGACTGTTTGTGGCTCTTGTAAGCGTAGGTACAACCATTCATTTGAAGCACGAAACCCGTGATCGATCTTCGATCATCCTTTTCACTACCAAGGTCCGCATCAGCGTAAGCCGTAAAATGCAAATCCGGGCATGAGGGTTTCTTCCACAAGAGTCCATAATCACGAGTGCCTTGCAGGTAGCGCAATACCCGCTTAGCCATCACATAATGCTCCTTGGTGTACTTGCTCATGTACTTGCCAAGGGTTCGCACAGCATTAGCGATCTCTGGGCGTGTACCTTGCACTAGGTACTGTAGACAACCCACCAACTCACGGTATGGTATAGTAGGGTCATTAACCCCAGGTTCATCTTCACCAACAGGTTCAAGTAGATCTCCTATAGCTTGCGGAGTAGACACAGGCCGACAACCTTCCATGCCAAAGCGTCGCAACACTTTGTCAATATAACCACGCTGGGAAATCCACAAAGCCTCACCAGGAACATAAGAAATCTCCATGTGTAATAGATCTGTAACAGGGCCCAGATCTTTGATCTTAAATTTGGCTTGAAGTTCACGCAGAACCAGCTCGATGTTATCATCTGTACCCACGATAACAAGATCATCAACATAAACGGCCACAAATATCGGGCTGCCTCCCACTGAGCGAGTGTAGATGCCGCCGTCCATCTTGGTCCGACGGAAGCCGCACTGCCTCAAATATTTATCAAGAGTCTGGTACCAAATCATCGGCGCCTGCTTGAGGCCATACAGGCTGCGCAGCAACTTGCACACCCGGCCAGAACCATCGTCAAAGTACTCCGGCATCTCCATGTAGATCTCGACGTCGTCGTCAATCGGACCATTCAGGAATGCTGTGACAAAGTCCACATGTCGAGCACTCAGCCCGAGATGCAGTGCCAACAGAAGAATGAACTTGACTGCTTCCTGGGAGACCACTGGTGAATACGTCTCCCAGTAATCCACACCATATCGCTGCTGACAACCTTTGATAGTTATCCTAGCACGGTAGCGAACAACATTTCCTTGGGCATCACGTTTCTTCACGAGAACCCATTTCCCAGTTAGCACCTTCTTGTCTTTTGGCCTCTCCACTAATATCCATGTATTGTTCCGCATCAGGTCTCCGTATTCCTTTTCCAGTGCTTCAATCCATTTGTCTGCATCTGGCCCAGACAATGCTTCATCCACAGTCTGCGGCTCCATCAAAGAATTCACCGCCTCAATGACCAAACTAGCAGGGAGATCGACCTCAAAATCTCTGTACTTTGGGTTTGGGTATCTTACCCTAGTCGAACGTCGGAAGGACTCGGCTGTATCACACTGCTCCTCTTCGTCTTCATCGCTCCCACTGTCATTAAGAATGTCCGCGATATCACTCATCGGGATTGCAGGATCACCCGCAGCGATAGGAACTTGTGTCTTTTCCTCGAGATCATCATCTTCTTCATCAGCATCAGCGAGGTCATCATCACCTTCAACCTCACCGTCAACCACTCTCTCCCCCACCGAAGGTGAGGTTCCTCGTGACACTCCAGGTTGCTGACCTCTCCCAAGATGGCTGTTAGGCACACCCTGCAGGCCTCGCAATTCCTGTCCGACATCAACCTCAGCCCGTCTGACACGCGGAGGGTTAGCCCCACGCACGAACGGCCGATCTCCTACCGCAGCAGGAGGAGTCACCCCAGGACAACTCAACGGAACTGCTACTGGCGCACCAGCACAGACCGGAGTTCCCACTTCAGTCTGAAAAGCAGCAGCTGAATCACCATCGCAACGGCGGCGCTTCGAAGGATGTTCATCAGAGGCCACAGCATTGTCTCCATTCATCACTCCACTCACAGGAAGACGAACGAAAGGAATCACGGTTGGCAGCGTATACTTGCGCGCACGCACTTTACCATAGCGATTAGCAAGTAAATGATCGACGTAACTGCGATCAACAGTCCACTCTTCGTGAAACTCCACTGAACGAACTTCTTGGATATTGCCAGTCAACAAATTGAGCACACGAAAGCTTTCAGAGTGCTTGGCAAAACCCACAAACAAGCCAGGTTTACCTGGATTCTCGAGTTTATTCCTGCGTAGTTTCTTGGGCGTGAAAACGAACACCACACAGCCCCAAGTCCGCAGCTTGGAGACATCAGGTCGCTCACCGTAGCGCCTGAAGTAGGGCGTCTCGCCGTTCAAAGGCTTCGTTGCCGAGATGTTTCTCACCTCTACTGCAAAGCCAAATGCCTCCCCCCAGAGAAGGTCCGGCATGTTCGCAGTAGTCAAGATGCATCGCACCTGAGCTGCAACGATACCATTCATCCTTTCCACCAGCCCATTCTCCTCTGGACTGTACGCGTTTGTCCAGGTATACTCAATTCCATGAGCGGTGAGAAAGGTGATCAACTTGTTGTTGAGAAGTTCACGTCCTTGATCAGAGTTGAACACCTCAATTGTGTTCCCCTGTGCCAACAACCACTTCACATGAGCGAGCACCACGTCGGAAGCATCTTCCTTTCTTCTCATCAGGAAGCCCCACAAATACCGACTTGCCTCATCTTGAACAAGCTGAAAATGTGAGTAGCCATCGTACGTCACAATGCCCATGTAACACATATCTGACATGATCTTCTGGAACGGTTTGACAGCTCGGCGAGTCTTAGTCTTCTTATAGGACATCCGAGTCATTTTTCCCGCTCTGCAGCTCCAACACGGAGTATCAGCATCGTCATGCAGTTCGTCACTCATTCCAGCAGCTACTCGTTGATGCGCCATCTGCTTCAGCGTAGGCAGATTCAAGTGAGCGAATCGAAGATGCCAACGCACCAGGGAATCAGCGTCACCTCGCCCAGCTTTAGCAGCAGCATCTCTCTCGCAACCACCAGCGACAGCGAACTTATCATTATCAACAACGTCGGAGACTTCTCCACCACGCGCTGCACCAGGACCCTCAGTACCAGCATCACCAGTAGCAAGCTGACTACGTTTATTTAGCGATGGCACATGATAGACAGTGCGTACTGTAGTCTGCAAGCGGTATCTGCCGCGAGACTTTAGCAGCAGCAACTGTAGTCGCCCCTTCGACAACCACGCTACACGTTGCGAATCAACCAACCCAGTCTTTAAGTTCCAACCAGCTTTCTCCAGCAGATCAAGACTTAGCAAATTATCAGGAGCCGAAGGCTTGTACAGTACACAATCCAACTGCAAAGACACATCTTGGTGTGGTTGCTTGTTGTTCCGGATAGATAGCTGCACTTTTCCCACCTTTTCATCCCCCGACACTGCACCATCATAGCCTTGGAAAATATGTGCCGTATCACTCTGCAACTGTGACAGCAAGTCCTGCTAATTGCACACGTGCACGTCACTTGCAGAGTCCAGCGCCCATTCCACGCGACCTCCATGAGAGTCACTCACAGAACTGACGGTCAAAGCTCCACGAGAGATATAGCCAACAGCTTCCACCTTTTTCTTCTTAGTATTATTGCTATCAGGCTTGTTTTGCCAACGCTTCCTCTCGGAGGTTGCAAAACCTTTCCGGCCTTTCCCGGCTTGATCATCATCAGAAGAGTCTCGGTAGGGACAGTTCACGCGCAAATGACCAACTTCACCGCAGTTGAAGCAACTCCTGGTCTCCTCTTTGCCGCTCTTCTTTCCTTTCTGCTTACCATCTTGCTTCTCTTCTTTCTTTCCGCCACCACCACCTCGCTTGCGCTTGCCTTTGCCTTGGTTTTCCCTTTGCTGCTTTTGCTGTGCAGGTTTCTTACCACACGCAGCAACACCAGCAGGCTTCTGCTCTTCAACACCAATCTTCTCGTCAAGAGCAGATTCGGCACGCAAAGCGTTCATCACTTGAGTAGCGGTAGGCACTGGGCGATCTGCCCCGCCATCACGACGTACAACATAGTGCTTGGAGAATTGCCGAACCACGTCTCGGTGAGTTCGTGCCACATGACCCAGCAGAGTCTCGGCGTAGTCCTCGTCACTAACGCGTTTGCCGTAGTGAAGAAGCTGCCTGCGTAGCGACTCCATCTCACGCAGCCACGAATCCATACTCTTCTCAGATGTATAGACATTGGAGTAAAACTCAGCACGAGCGAAAATGTAATTGGAGTACTCTCGCTTCGTCTGCTTGTCAACGAAGCGGTTCCACATCGCCTGTGCCGTGTCTTCTTGGCATATCATCTCAGCGTCCTGCGCGGGCACGCCAGACAAAATAGCTTCACGAGCGACGTTATCCTTCGCTGCAAAACTCAGTGCCTGCACTGGATCGTTCAGGTCGAAGGTCCCATCAACAACACTCCAGCAATCCATGCGAGTCAAGAAAGTTCGTAGTTGAACAGTAGCCATATCCAGCTCCAGGCGGAAATGCACCAAAGTTGAAGCCACCAGAATTGTAGCCATGTCCACCTCCATAGAAGTTCGTCACAGCAGGAATGCCAAAGCCGCCAGCCATACCTGCACTTTGCAAACCATAACCACTTCCAGTAACAGCTCCAGATGATCCTCCAGCACTTGCACCAGGTCCCGGTACAGCACCAGTACCAGCAAGTCCGGCAACAGCACCACCAGCGGCGCTGCTCGCAGTCACAGCACCGGTAGCCGCAGTCGTCATCGGAACTGACGTAGAAGACGCAGCAGTGACACCAGTAGAAGCCACCGTAGCAGTACTAGTCACGATAGACGCAGCCGCAGCAGACGTCGTAGCTCCTTGGCCACTTAAAGTCACAGCAGAAGTACCCTGGGTCGAGTCCGAACCAGCCATCGATCTTCAATGCTTGATTGTCGTTTCCAAAGCCCCAGCGCCTTGGGCTCATAACCTGAAGACTTGCGCAGTGGGGCTGTAGCGATAGCGACAGCTTAGTGTCGATGCCAGGGATGCACTAGACACGAGAACGCAAGAGAACAACTTGTCTTGCCCACAGAAAGAATGGGATTGAGGAGGAGAAAACCTCGCAGGTGACAACCCCCTCTTGGTTACACTATACTATACTGGCCTCAGTATGACCGTGCGTCAATTTCTCCAACGGTGGTATGTATACAGTATACAGTACACAGTATACTGCAGTTCTGTCAAACAGCGGAGCTCGACCTGCAACTGCAAGCTCCGACAGAATCCTGCTGCGTGACAGCAACCGGGAGACGTTGCAGAGACCACTGGAGCAGAGGCGACCGGCGCAGACCCGGCACAAGCCGCACAGGAGCTCGTAGCGTCCGCATGCCTCCCCCACCCAACCAATTCGCGAAATAATGACTATTGTCCAGTTTCCTATTGCTCTCAAAAGATAGCAACATTTTGTAGTCAAATCTCACTTGATATGAAGCATGCTTTTAGATCCAAATCTCGTCTTATTAGTGATAATCCGCGACGAAAAAACGCATCATTTCACGAATTGATTGGGCATGCGGACGCTCCGAGCTCCTGTGCGGCTTGTGCCGGGTCTTCGCCGGTCGCCTCTGCTCCAGTGGTCTCTGCAACGTCTCCCGGTTGCTGTCACGCAGCAGGATTCCTTGGGTTCATTGTCGGGGCGTCGGCTCTTGAGTGCTGGCAGAGTCGCCGGGACTTCTCGCCGCCAGTACATCAGTCTGTACAACTACACGCCGCTGGACAAGAACAAGCTGCCAAAGCTCCGACGACACCTGCGCGAGCGGTGGGGGGACTTGGGCGTCGTGGGGCGCATCTACATCGCGGAAGAAGGCATCAACGGCCAGCTGGTGGTGCCGGAGCCGGCAGTGAAAGCCTTCGAGAGGACCTTCCCACGTTTGCTCAGCGATGCGAAGCTCTTCTACGGCCAGTTAATTGAGGACAAGGGGGAGAGTGGCGAGAGCGAAGAAGGACCCAAGGCCGCCGAGCCGTTCCACAAGCTGGACGTTCGTATTCGCGAGATGATTCTGCACGACGGATTCCAGCGCGGGCCGCTGAATTTGAAGGCCTCGGGTGATTCCTTGCCGCCCGACCAGTGGCACCAGAAACTCAAGACCAGGAATGAGGCGCAAGACTCCGACACGCTCGTGCTCGACGTCAGGAACTTCTACGAGCACGAGATCGGACGCTTCGACGGCGCCACCAGGATCATGGTCGACACCTTCCGAGACACGTTCGACGCGCTGGACGAGATTCTGGAGCAGCACGAGAAGCAGCACGACGGACAGAAGCCCAAGGAGGTCATGATGTACTGCACCGGAGGCATCCGATGCGAAAAGGTGGGCGCGTATCTGACGCAGTACAAGGGCATCTCGAACGTGCAGAAGCTGCATGGTGGCATCGTCAACTACATGCGGTTTCTGAAGGAGCAGCGGCAGGCGGCGGCGAAGGCGCGGGCCCACTCGGCCGCTGCAACTGTTGATGATGTTGAAGAGGAGGAGATTTCTCTGTTCAAGGGCAAGAACTTCGTGTTTGACCAGCGCTGTGTGGGCGAGTTGACGGGGTCGGAGGAGGTGACGGACGATGTGTTGGGCAAGTGTTTCCAGTGTGGCGAGCCGTGCAATACCCACACCAACTGCAGCAACTTGATGTGTCACGGTCTCATTCTGCAGTGCTCGACGTGCGCAACAAGCATGCTAGGGGCGTGCAGCGAGGCTTGTAAGCAGGAGTACGTCAAAATGGACTCTATGACTCCTGACGAGCAGCGCAACTACAGGAAGGCGAACGCCTTGAAGTGGAAACCGAAGAACCCAAACTCAGTGAAGTACGTTAAGTTTCGACCTGTGTCCCCTGCATTGTAGCGAAACGCATAGACAACAAGATAACCTTGTGCGAGCGTAATTGATGCATCCCTGCTACCATGGGTACTGTGCATGCATTGCTTTATACGAGTGATCTCCATAAAGACAGGGTTTTGCAAAAAAAATAACATACTCGTTCCATTACTTGGTTGAGCTGGCGCTGATACGTTCTAGCAGATGAGATAGATGTACATTTGCATTGCAGTGGAATTCGATTTTTCGATGAAACTCGGCTCAATGACTACATAACCTGACAGCACTGCTCAGTACGCTCGACTTGTGCGTCCTCGCCAGCGTTTGTAAGGCGGCTCGTTGGTACCGTTTTGTCGGTTGTTCTTGGCTGCCTCTGTTGCACGCTTTTTGCTGGCCTCCTCGTCCCGACGCATCTCGTATCGTTGCCTAATCTCGGCTGTCTTTTCAGGGTCGTGGTGCAGAATGTCGTAGCCAAAGCTCTCAGGTGGCTCTCGCTTCACCAAGTTGCTGTCTGCCTGAATGATCGTGCCCAGGATGCTGCCGGGCAACGCGTTGAACTGGCCATGGCGGTTGATCTCGTGCTGTAGAACCAGACGCGCGTACTCGAAGGAGCGTTTGACCGTTCGCATTTCGTACGAGTTCTTGCCAATATCGAGACTGGGTTCGTTCGGGTTCTCCATCGAGATGAGGAACGGTCGGCTGTCGTCGTACCAGCGGCGGTCCTCCTTGTAGAAGTACGAGCCTCCATTTCGCACCGAGATGGCGAGGTCAGTGTAGTTGAAGTCGCGTCCGTAGAGCGTGAAGAACCCCATCAGCAGTTGTCCCAAGTTGTTAAACTTGGGGTCATCATGTTCAGCGCCCAGCGCACGCCCATGATGCTGCAGGAAGCTGACCACCATCATCTGCAGCAGGAACGAGCCAACTCCTCCCGTGTACGTCTCGTTGAGTCCTCGCTGGGCCATGAAGTACTTGAGCACCAGCGTCAGCGGGCGGAACGACGGGTACACGCGCATGTAGTGCTTGACGAGGTCCCCCGTGGCCAGTCCGCCTGCCACATTGAAAGACACGTCCACGTGGATATCACTGGCCTTGTGCACCATCTTGACGATGGGGATGCGGGCCTTGTCGATGACCTCGAGGTAGCTCGCGAGCTCCTTCTCCTCCAGGCACTGAGCCAGTTTGAACAGCGGCGCCTTTCCCTCAGGCACGCCGAAGAGCACCATGTCAATGTCGCTCTGAGGCAGGAACATCTGCGTGTAGTGCGAGCCGAAGGTCTCGACGGTGGCCTCGGGCCACAAGCTCTTGACGATGTCCCTCATCTCCTCAATTAACTCGACTCTGCTGCTGAGTTCCTGCTCCGTGGGGCTGATGAAGCTCACAAAGTCCATTATCTCCTCGTGCAGGCACGTGTACACGTTGCTGTTGAAGTAGCCCTGCTTGTGTCTCATCCAGGGCCGCATCTCGAGCGTCGGCGCCGCATGTTCTTCTTTTTGAGGCTCTTTTTCCTTATTTGAGGATTTTTGGACCTCATTTTCGTCTGCGTTGAACTCAATGAAGCCGTCGTCGTCCTCATTTTGAGGCTCGTCGAGGTTCTTGGCCTGCCGCTTCTTCTCCTGCTTGGCCAGCTTGGCGGCGTGTTTGGCCTTGCCCTTGGCCTTGATCTTGGCCTTGTTCTTCTTACGCTCGGCCGCGAGTTTCTTGCCCTCGCCGTACACGTCGCGCGTGGCGCTCTTGGCCTTACGCGCCACAGTCTTGGAGCGGGCCATCTGAGTCTAGTGGCTTAGTGACCAGCCAGTCAGTTAGTCAGTCGAGTCACGAGTCACAATGGCACGTACCAAAACACCGGTACATTCCTGGCAGTACCGCAAACACCGGTATACCGTAATTTGGCATCTTCGTGTGCGCCACACACTTCAACACGACGAAAAAGTAACGGTTCATACCGTATTCAGCGTCGGTCGTTTGACCGGGAGCGGGTGAAATGGTGTTTTTGACTCCGTTCCAGTATCAAGATGCGGGGCGGAGACGTCGTGTCATCCGTCCCCAGGCAGAGACGGGCTTGGCTGCCTCTTGGCGCTTCGTCAGTACCAAAGATTCCAGCCGAGCAAGGGCCACGTCAGTCAGTCATGTCGGACCAGGGCAGCTCGCCGCGCCCCAGCCGCAGTCGCAGCAACAGCAACAGTAACAGCAACAGCCGCAACCGCTCGTCGTCTCCGCACGCGCAGGACGAGGAGGACAAGGCGCGCGAGCCGGACCAGCAGGAAGACACGGAAGAGGCGTCTCGTCGCAGTCGTAGCCGCTCGCCCGCGCCGGCGGCCAAAGCGAGTGACGCGCCCCCCGCCAACATCAACAACCCGGGCAACAACCTGTATGTGGCCAACCTCGCGACGCGTGTGAGTGAGCGGGACCTCCAGGATCTATTCGCGAAATTTGGACGGGTCGACAAGTGCGAAGTCATCGTGGACCCCGTGACGCGAGAATCCAGGTAGATACAGATAATTAGAGCACTAGAGAGGGAGAAGCAGGAGCTGACTGTTGTTGCTGCTGGTTGTAGGGGCTTCGGCTTCGTGACGTTCGAGGACGTGCGCGACGCGGAGGACGCCGTCAAGGAGATGAACAAGTGCGTGGCGCTCGGCTTGCGGCCGTTGAAGATTTGACGTGGCTGACGGTTGATTGATGTTGCTGGACTGTAGCCAAGACGTTCAGGGCCGGAAGATCCGAGTCGAACACGCCAAGCGGAAGCGTGGACACGAGAAGACTCCTGGACAGTGTACGTTCCCCTGCTGGCTGCTGCACTGGCGAGGACGTGGGAGCTGATGGTTGCTGTGGTGACAGACCTGGGACCGAGACTTGCTAGCGCAAAGTACGGCGGCCGAGAACGTTCCGGTAGAGATCGCAGTCGCGACCGCGGCCGCCGGAGTCGCAGCCGAGACCGCGGCGGTTACTCGCGTCGCAACGACGATAGAGACCGGGGTCGGTACGATGACCGGGACCGAGGACGCGGCCGCTACGATGACCGCGACCGCGGCCGTGGCGGTTACGACCGAGACGACGACCGACGACGCCGTTAGTTGGGCAACTCAGCTTCGCCTGTATCCTGCATCGGCATGCACCACACTGCATTTGGTACCTGTGGCTCTGGAGTGGTGTCTCCCGAGGTGTCTCCCGAGTGATCCGACGTCAGCAGCCAGCCACAGCACTCCGCCTTCATTTCCTGCGCGCCCAGCCCAGCTTGTGTTTAACCCAACTAAATAAATCCGAGCTCGTCCACTTATCCGTCGGGACGCACCACGTCGACCGCCGCAGACCTCAACACCCCAATCGGCTGCAGTTACGACTTTGCAACCATCGAACAAGCAGATCAACACAGCATCGACTCGAGCCAGCAACAGGCAGTGCGTTGTCGTGCGAGACGGAACACTGCTGCACCTTCATTAGATGCTACCGCTGATCCGTTTTCAGAATCGACTTTTGTATCAAGCCACGAGAAGTTGGTGCGCCATACGACCAAGCTCCGGTCGCTACTTCAGCTCTCGGTATCCGGGCTCTCGGTACTCGGTAACTGATCTATTGCCGGTGCTTGTACACCAGCATGTTCGACACAACCTCCGACGAGTCCGCATCGCCACTCACGTCACTGTGGATGAACGACGCATCCTGAAAACACGACAAGGAGTCAGTTACCTGATCGATAAACGACGAGCACTACAGACGAGCTTACCTCGACATAGTGCGTGGCAGCAAGGAGAGACTTGATCTTGGCAGCGATCGTGGAGTATGTCACGACGTATGTCGGGAGCTTCATCGATGAAGGGTCACTGGTTTGTTTGTCGGACACAGGCAACTGGTAAAGTTCGGTTAGGAAGTGCCTTGGGTCACGCTCAAGCTGCTGCGAGTCTGATCCTTCAGTCCGTTCACGGTTTCTGCGGCAAGTCCATTAAGACACAATATAATTAGTCTTGATACCCGTCAAGTTGGTGCTGTTCGACACTTACGCTGGTGAACAATCCGGGAACCACATGGACACGTTCTGGTGCAGGTAGCTGTAGTACGGCGTCGCGTGGCATGAGGTCCAAAAGTGAATAGATGCCTCTGGGTTCTCTATAAGGCCCAGACACGAGGAAAACATGTTAAGGAATCAATAGCCCATGTCGACGAGCAAAGTAGAGTACCTTGGATACGATCCGCTAGATAGTCCATTACTTCGACAGGAGCGCGCTACAGGAACATGATAAACGACGGGAGTAAGCATAACGTGCAATAAGAGGTTCGGCTGAAGAGTAAAACACGGACCTGGTGGTTCCGGGACAAATAGTACGCACTGAGCACATTTGGTACAATTACTGAGAACGCAGCGATACGAAGCAAATTCCACTGCGTTCTCTCGTGAAACTGAACATACAGCTTCCGCTCAAGGTTGCGGAGGCAGTATCCAGCGTACACAAACGCAGGCGGAAGCAACGGGAGCACGAATCGGAACTCTGCAACAACCACGATAAAGTTTTAGTGCTGGTACGCGCAGTTAGAACAAATTATATCACAGTATACCTTTATGGGGAGCGTTGCTGTACACGAATAGCGCCCACATGATGGTGTGGCCCAAGTCCTTCTTCGACGCCTACAACATTGCAGTCAGACGAGGGGCGTTAGAAAATCTTTCAGCTGGATGAAGTCTTGCAACTAAAAGCTACTTACAGGCACCGTAAGATACCCAGCAATGACAATAGGCAGCGTCGTGCCCACAATGGCCGGGTAACCCTGCGAGAAATACCAGCTCCAAGGGTGCTCGCCATACAGTTTGTCTTTACCCTGAAACAGAAGTTTCGAATGTTCATGTCACCCGAGTGCTGTTAATTAAAAGAAGGGAAATGTCGCCAGCACGTACCTCAAGCACATTAAACTTGAAGAAGTTGAACGGCACGAACGTCCACTCGCCATACCCAAGGCGATCGATGCAAAGCATAGCCAGCGAAGTGACAAGCGCGATCGGCAGGACGATGCCAAAAACAAGATGAGCGCGGTCACGGGTCTGAAAGAAGTGCACGGCTCCAGGATACAGCCAAATGATGGCATTTGTCGGCCGAAACAGCACCCCAAGTGCCGCAAAACTGAGCGCCAACGTGCGGTTACTGCGGTTCACAGGAGCAGCATCATCGTTTTTCTTCTTGTCAGCTGCGTCCTCCTGCCATGACACAAATGTCAGTATTGCATCCCGACAGCACCACCGAAAGTCATCCGTACCAGGAACTTCCACGGCCAGTACGCCAACGCTGCCGTCGTGCACAGCGTCTCGATACAGTTGGAGAACGGCCGCACCATGACGTAGAACGTAAACCACGAGAAGATCTGACACAGCAGCGCCCACTTGGCCGCCTTGGCGTCGAAGTACGTCCGCGCCAACTTGTACAGGAAATAGTCATTGGCAGCCGACAGAAGCCCCTACACCGCAACAGCATCCGATAAATCCCAGTTCAACCCTCCCTCCCCATTAAAGTCAAGTCCAATTACCTGCAGCAGCCGCGGACCGTAGGCCACCGCCCACCGCGAGTCCAAATTCTGCAATAACACGTCAAATTAGCATCTCAAACCCATCTAAAACCTAGTAGTAAATATTAGCCTCACCAGCAGTGCCAGCAGCTTGTATAGCCCTGCAAACAGCGCCGGGTGGGCGAATCCACGTAGTTGTGCGTCTTCCTGCCACTCCCACGTCCTGCAAATGAATATAAAATATAATAATTGAATTATTGACATTTAAAATGTATCACAAAACGTGGACGCACAGGTGGCCGTAGCCGAAGACCAGGCGGTGCGCAACCTCGGTGCTCTGCCAGTACTCGTCCGGGTTGAAGGACGTGCGCACGAAGAGCGCGTTCCAAAGGCGGAAGGTCACCAGCAGCGCCCAGAAGGACGACGTCGTCACCAGCTCCTCTAGCATTGCGGTCGCCTTGTTGACACACGAAATAAATGATACGATAGGTCAAAACTCTATTTTAGTTTAAAACAAATGTAGCCATGTGTCACGAGTGTAGCCATGTGGTCTCGCCAGTCGCACATCAACTTCAGGTTCAAGGCAACTTGGTGTTGAACACCTCGACCGTCTTCTTTAGCGCTTCGGCCAGCGGCTTGACCACGAAATCCGGCGTTTCCTGTGTGCCAATCTCGAGGCGGGAGGCTGCCGTGGGCACGAAGAAGCGCGTGCCACGCGAGTGCCGCATGCCCTTGCCGGCGGCGTGGGCCAGCGACGACTGCCACATCTCGAGCTCCTGCGTCGACGTCGCGACCAGCACCACTTCACTCTGCACGCGCTCCACGACCTGACCGCTGTCCAGTTGCAGCGTCACCAGCGGCTGCGAGCGCGTGGCGTTCGTGATACGCAGACAACGCGAGTCGCCCGCGTCCGTCTCAAGTCGCACGTGACCCAGAGGGATGATGCCGCGCAGCTGCTTGCGGCTGGAGAAGTAGTAGAGGCAGTTGCGGCTCAGCACGAACCACCGACGCACTGCCGAGAACCCGCCCTTCTTGAGCAGATAGCCGTTGAGACTTGTGTCCGAGGGCCAGAGCTCCTGCTCCTCGGCAGTCGCTGAGCCGAAACTGTGCCACATGACGTCCAAGAACACGTTCATGTCCCGCTCGTGGCCGTCGATTGTCTTGAGAGACGGTCGCATGCGCGGACCCATCGGCAAGCTGTCGACACCGACGCTGAGGTGGAGGCTTATCCGCGCTGTGCTCTTCTGCCACTCCACGCGATAGATGTACCGCAACGGCGTCATCCACTCGACCACCGGCTTGGCGAACGACCCCACGTTGATGTACAGCACACGCTGCTCCGTCACGATCAGCCAGTGTGACAGCTGAACCTTCACCTTCTTAATCGACTCGTCCGTCAAGTCATCTGGACCAGCCAAAGACAACCGACGCAATCGTGCCCGACTTGTTGCCCCAATATCAACCACTCCGCCATCGTGGTCAGGCTTCGGTGTCGCTAACTCCTGCATCAGCTCCTCCGCACTCTCGAATTGAACTGTGATTGGACGTGACGTGCCTCGCAAGAGCGATAACGTCTCATGGAAGCCGATGCCACGTACATCCACGCCGCCAACACCAATTAGATAGTCCCCCTCTTGAAGCACTTGCTGTCCAGTAGCGATCTGCCCACGAACCTTCACCTTCGATCGTGAGGTCTCGTCCATTGCCTTGATAGTTACGTTCTCACAGTAAAAGTCCGTCTCCAGATCCATTCCGAGTTTCTTCTGATAAAATATCACCTCGTAGCGCAGCTTGCGGCCACTATTCTCACCCGATGTGGCATTTGGAGGTTCACCAGCAGCGCGACGACGCTCGTCGCTTTCCTGTAGCGCTCGCCGCAGTGAATTAGTTCGATCGCGGGTCGAGTCACTATTGCTCTTGGTTTTGCCATTCCCGATGCTACCACTGCGACGACGATCCCGAGCTTCACGCGTGAGGTCTGCAGCACTCACCGACTGCATGATTTCGTTGTAAAAAATGATTTTCTCACCAGATAGCCGGTCGCCTCCAACCCTCTTCAGTAGTTCATAAGCAATCGTGTCTGCTTCCTTGTAGCATTTGAGCTCATTGTAGCGCCCAAACACACGTGGTCGTCGAACACGCCGCATGTTCTGTCCATTTTGCAGTGACCTGTTTCGCACACCTTGCGTAGCGCGCGATGCAAAGTCGAAGATGCCTGCTACGGGCTTCACAGGTAGACCAATGATTCCTGTGATTGTACCTCGCACAAACCCCACCGCTCCGCTCTCCTGAGCGCCTCGCATGGGGTTCAACACTAGTCCTGCAACGCCTTCATACACACCAAGGCTCAGCTCTCGCGAGCCTTGCACCAGTCCCTCGCGTACACCACGAACGTGGCGACGACGAGCTCGAGCACGGTGCTGCTGGTAGTGATCGTCCAGACTTAAATTTGCGAATCCTTGTCCGAATGTGCCCGAAATTTTGCTTGCCGCGTCGAATGTGCCATCCACCGTGTTTGTCATCAGACTCGCAGTGCCCTTGGCCAGGCCCTTGCTGAAGCCCTTACCACCGATCTTCAATCCTTCCAGAGGTTCGTAAACGAAATCGCGTACTCCTGTACCAATGTGGTCCAAGAAGCCCACAGGATTTCCTAGGAAATCAAATGATCCTAGAATCTTGTGAAGTTGCTTCCACAACTGACGGGTGTAATACTTCGACACCCGACGCGTCAAGTCCCCACTCGTACCGAAAGCGTGCTCGATCATTAGGGCGTTCAAGCGCACGGGTGCATTATCAAGATCCGGTACGTGCATCGTCAGACTAGGAATTGCCCAGGTCATCGCAGATGATGACTCGTCGCCACTTGTTTCTCCAAACGAAAACGGCGCTGAGCTTGATCGCTTCAACTCATCAGCGTGGCCACCAGCCATTTTCATCTTCTTAAAGCTTGCGGCTTCATGGAGACTAATCGTCGTGCTCGTCTGAAATACATCACTGCGGAATGTAATGTCGAAGTCCATCGGATGAATGTGGAGCAAGGCGAAGTACACTTTTCGCGTCTCGGAGGATGAGGTCTCAGTGTATGACTCCAAACTCTTCAGCGGGTTCAGTTCGTCACTGAGAGTGTTTTCTCTGTACTCGCCCAAAGACTCCATCATTGTCTCAATCGGAATGCTCTTCATTCGAATCTCACCTCCGCGATTTTGAGAGCGGTTCTCTCCCCACGACTGTGACATCTGTATACGGCAAAACAATAAGTAAAAGCAAACAATGTCAGAACTGTAGCCATACCTCCCATTCTCCTGCATTCGATTCCGTACCGCTGCCATGAATGCTCGAGCTGACACCAACAATTCTTCGTCCAGCTGTGTAATGACTGGGTACAACCAGAACGAACAATGCTTGAAGTAGTCAGTATTGCCCTGTTCGTTGGACCACGTGCAGCAGAAATGCATCGTAGCCACATTCGCCTGGCGGTATTTACAATCCGCGCAGCTGAAGATGTTCTGGTTTGCAATTAACCCAGTCGTTTCCTGCAGTTCGTCATCGCCGTTGCTGTCAGCCGTTCCTCTGCCTTGACTAACCATCTCGGCCAGATCTTCGTCGATGTCACCGACTGTTCTTCTCCGTGTTGGAGTTGCTGCAGCCGCCGCACCGCTTTCCATCCGAGGACACAGTAGCTTTGTGAACGTTGCTTCCTCACTTTGATTGTCGATCTGCAGGTCATCAAGCGTAATGTTCATACGCATGTTGGAGTTCACACGCGAATAGTGGAGACTGATCCCACCCAGGTAGACGTACACGAGCTCCATGGGAAGCTCATTCACACACGAAATACCGATTCCATCCACGCGCAGGTGTAGTGCCATACCGGAAGTCAGCGAGTCAAACGCATTAGTGGAAGTTTCACTGGCTGTTGGTGAATCCGACGAAGCCGATGCCGTGCTCGACAGCTCGTACTTGCTTTCCTTCTCATCGAAGTCTTCCTCGCCACCTTCAAACAATTCCAGCACCTTGGTAGGGCCATCAGCGCGGATACGGACATGCACGTACGTCTTCGCATTCTGAACCTGAGGGAGAACGTCTCGCTGGGATCGCGCCGTCTTGGGAGCCAAAAGAGTCGCAGCCATTGGTGTCTCCTCCGGGAGTTCCTCGACGTTGTCGGGTTGGATGCCCTGGGTAGCAAGTCGTAATCGCCTCACCCAGACCCTTGCAATTTTGGGATTCTTCGCCTTTAAATCGTAGCACTTCGTCGGTGTGATAATTGAAAACTGGTTCGACCCAACGACGACTGGTTTTGCTTTCCCGGGGGTTGACGCCGACAGACTATCCCGAGGTGTGGTTATGCTAGAACTGTCCTCAGAATCGACATCAGAGTCGTCCGCAAGGTTAATCGAGTCAACACTGTACCACACAATCTTGGAGCATTGAAAGCTTCTCAGCGGCGCTTGTTTTCGCCCATCGCCCTCGCTCCATATCTGCACTGGTTTCAGTACGCCAAGCTCCATCATCTCTTGTGCAGTTGTGAATGCTTGCGCCTTCGTTTGCGTACTCATTTCTGTCACTAAGAAATCCACGAGGTCTTGTCCATTGACGTAGAAGCCCTTCCGCGTAACACCACTTTGTAAAGCCGTCTCACTCTCCATGTGCGCGTTAACGAACTTTTCGGATTCCTCACATAACACACTTGATGTAGTCAACGATACTGCGAGACGCACAAGCTCTCTGGACCTGTCATCGCCACCATCGTCATCGTCGTCTTTTTGTCGCGAACCACCACCGAAGAGACTCCCCGAGATCGAGGACACGAGGCCGTTCAAAGAGATGAACCCACTTTTCGACGGAGCTTCTGCAGCCTTTTCAAAAATCGCAACACCTCCTACACCTGGCACATCAGAACCTGTGCGTAAGTCGACTACACCAAGAAGCTCTTGATCAGTTTCGTTCGCGAAGTAGTACAGCATGTGCTCGTACAAACGGAAGTACTTCCGATTCCACTTGAGCATGCTGTCCTTCTTGAGTAAGTATCCTTTTTGCTCCGGTTTTAAAAACAGTTCCGACGGCAGCGAGCGATGAAGCTGGATCCGCTTGTGAGTCGTCATTTCATCCAGATTGTACTCGCGGATCTCTACAGCATCCTTGTCCGAATCCTCACCAGTCTTAGACGTCGACGATGTCACCCGCATAAACCGCAGTTGGAGCGAACGAGACGAAGAGCTCGAGCTACCGGGGAAAGCGGGGTCTTGGTTAGATGAAGACGATGATTTGCCATCAGAACCATTCAAATAATCCCACGAATATGGGCAGGAAGAGCGCGGAAGCAGCTCATCAAAGTCCTTGTCCTCGCCCCAATTGGTCTGCTTGAAGCGGATTCGAAACGATGTCATGTTGTCGATTCTGTACGGCGGGAAACGTTTCGATTCTTCTCGGAAAATCAACGCAACAGATCCGCCCACTAGCTCGATCTGACATTGCAAAATGTAGATGCGAGAGGGGTCGGTTCGGTCTCGTAGTTTCAAATACGTTGTTCCAAGCGAGTTGATCCGAAAGCTTCCACTCCAGCTATACTTGTGAAGTAAGGTAACTTCCAGTAGCTTCTCTCTTGATACGCTTGGCCAATGGAACGGAACAAGTTCGTTGGCAGCCAGTCGGAAGGTTTGGGGCGCATCAAACTGCCGATATTTAATCGTTTCTTCCGTCTTGTTGATTAAAATGTAGCGAGGGACGACTGTTGCCATGATTGTTTCCGAAAAGCGTCCGCTACCGTAGCAACACCACAAACCAATTTCTTGACTTCCTTTCCGAAGATCACTTTCTTGTTCCTGGTCATAAACTTCATTAGTGAGGCTGATGACTTGAGCTACTCCAGAATTCCCCATCGCGTTGCGGTTGAGACGAATGACATCGGACCATGGCGATGAGCGCGACTTGATCCGGAGTACGTCCCAATGTTTCCCACCCGAACTGTACGGTAGCACGTCACCCCAAGGCATCGGACGAATTTGAGCAGGGTTAGAGCGCTTGGAACTCGTCACCAACGACCGCGGCGTAACGTGATGAGCACTTGCTGTGCTCGCTTCGTCGTACAAGCGGATCGTTGTCATCGTTATCTTATGACACAAATGAAGCCCATGACGCCGACCCTTATTTTCCACAGTTAAGCTCATCGGGATAGGCTGACCGTACCACCGTTCACCCTCTGGGCGCCCAGCGCTTCGAAGAGAGACGAAGCGAGGTAGTGCCAACTCAAAGAAATCGAAATCTTCAATGTCCAAAACACCCACAAAGCCGCACTTCATGCAGACAATGTCAAACACCTCCGACATGAGAAAGTCTGAATAGACTTCGACTACGACACAGGCAAAACGGTTATGGGGGAGGTACACTTGCACACCGTGTGGCTTCCCTCTATGTGCTGGCTTTGTCGGGGATCCGTTCATCAGTGTAGCACCCATCGCCCTCGTTGATGTTGGATCATACGACAGCAACTCTTGCCCACGTGTGGACTCTACCTCTCCAGAGAGTGCGTACGCTTGGCGAGCGCGCATGGAGGCAGGAACACCTATCAATCCCATGTCACTATTTGATGGCGTCTGAAGTCGATGCAGTGACCTTGCAGCACTGGCAGACGGAAGTGGTCCAGGAGTATGTTGCCCTCCCAGTACGGTAGAAACTTCCACGTCGTCGAGCACAAACTCCTCGCTCTCTTGTCTCGCCAAAAAAGAAGGTATCGCCTCCTCGTCATCAACGGGTGGTGAACTGTGATCCTCGACAACTTCTTCAACAATCTCTGCTGCGTCCATATCTGATGGTAGCTCTTGGGATGTACCAACTGAGAAAGATATACTAATGTCCCCTCGGTGTGTGCTCGCAAGATTGTTCTTAGATGATTTCCGTTCACGTGAAGACTTCCGCTTTAGTAACTTGTACCAATTGAAGGCTGCAGCCCGCTTGCGATCTTTTAAAATGCTATCCACTTTCACAGCCGTGACTCCGAGGCAAGTATCAAGTCCGTAGCGAATATTCCGCACCTCAATGATAACGCGTGCCAAATCTAAAGTCCTTACTCCAGGTGGGAAACGAAGCAGCAATGTGTTTTGAAGCCGACCATCCCACTTCGGAGTCAGTCCACCAGATGGGCTTGGTTTTGTTGTAGCAGAGCAAATGGCAACCATTTCGGGCTTCTCCAGATATCTATCTTTTGGATTCTTGAGCACATACAAGGATGCTCGAACGTATGGACTCTGGGCCCCAAAGTACTGAGCGTTGTAAAGCTCTCTTGCTTCCCGAATGACGACGATCAGGGCAACTGGGTTGGCAGAAGGCTTAACCTTTTGAAGACGAGTCAACTGAGCCTCTCTACCACTCTCATCGTGAAACGAAAGTGATCTAGAAGAAAATATATCACTCTGCTCTTCAGCTGAGGATGGGTGTCGGTGCACGTACTTGAGGACACTTTCAAGCCTCTTTGATGATGAGCTGGTTGAGTTGCAATACTCCAGGTCCAGATCGGTATGGTTGACGATCCAAATCGAGCAGAATACAACGACGTCTCGGCCTGACAGCTTCACTTGAAGCTGTAGGTTAGGTACGCTGCCTTGTTCACCAGTGATATCACGGTCGAAAGCACGACCTAGTAATTGCACCGGTTCAATCGTCTCTTTGTAGGGCACAGTGTACGCTGACATCTTTGGGTTAATGATCAGCTTTGGGGAACTCCAGCTGTAATTCTCCAGTCGGAAGGACACATACAAAAGCTCTGACGTATCGACTTGAAATAGTGGTAGCACATTCCCTACGGCCAAAATGCCTTCCGCAATCAGCTGAAGAGACCCATTGAGCAAACGATACGCCATTGCCGTCGCCAAGCGATTGTGAAGCGTGAGGAATGGAGACACTGAAAGGTAGAAAAGACTCGAGTTGGTAGCTTCATACAGCCCTCGCCGCTGACTGGCAGCTCTTGCCTCATCCAACTCATAATTCACATCGCGCAGTGGGTTCATGCGCTGCCGCTGAGCTGGCTCGCCGAACACATGGAGGAAATCGTCCTCCACCTTCTCCCCTTCTTCATCCTCCTCAATTTGAGCCAAATCAGTTTTTGCTTCCTCCGCCGGTGGAGATTCATCCGTACTTGAGAATGTTGCACGCATCAAATAATACGCTTCCACCTCATACGTGCACTTCCAAGTAGGCAAGTCACGAACAACATAGCCCGACAGCGGTATCGCCGACGACATTGACGAAGAGGACACCATCTCCAATGACTTCGCGGCACTTTGTAGCTCCTCCATCGTAGCAAATGTCTCGAAATTGCAAATGCAGTTACCAGCTCGCACAAATCGTTTCGTATTAACCGATTTTGCCGCTCGTACTTCGTCGCCTAGTTCTTCCAAGCTGGTTGTCAGTGGCGCGTACTGCACATATGGCGAAGGCCTGATACTGATCTTGCTTTGCGGATGCACAAGTTGAAGAGGAATATGACACACCTGTTCACGATCAATAATCCACTCTTGAATGCAGCCACCATCACGAGGCGAAAACGCCCACACCATCAGCGGAACGGACGTTCGGTTTTGCAGCACCACCTGGGAATGTAGGCTAATTAGCTTGCTTCCGTCGGCTTGGATACTGATCTCTGCCACTAGTGTTGGCGGGTTAATATCCTCCTCACCAACGTTCTCGAAGTCGTCTGCGTCTGCATTAGCCGCTGGAACTGTCAACGATTCCCGCAATGGGACTGCCACATGCCCAACCATATCCACTACCACGGGGTTTGCACTCACCCATTTGCTGTCGTTTAGCCAAACTGAAAGCGTGTGATTTACTGTGAGAGCCTGGCGATCGGTTTCTCGCAAGAAGCGGTCAGCCGAGGCACTGTCAAAACTCAGCATATCTCCCTGCTCTCGACAATCAACAGACACCTTCCCATTATCTGCGACAACTTGCTGAATAACAGTTCCTGTCCCCCGGCGAAAGCTAAACTTCAAATCGAGACCAGTTTTGTTCTCAACCCAAAATGGCGCTGTAGATTTGGATCCCGAAGTAACAAAGTCTGCTTGCCGCAACGCCTCTGAGGACAGTAAAGGAGCCATGGCAGGCGTCATGTTGAAATTGACGGTGTTCGGCAGGTTTGCAAACACTTCCACGAGACTGTTTTCCTCCAAGGCCCGATGAATACGCATCTGAACGACAAAAGGTTCCACTAGGGGCTCCCATCGGTAAATACTGTTGTTGAAGTAGTTGAAAAGCAGCGTCGCACCCATAGTCGTCGAGTAGTCCTCGTCTTTAATGTACTCGCATACAATCTCACGCATGTGAAAATCAGCAATCGGAATGCCCAAGCTGTTGTTTACGAGAACTAAACGTAGTTCACCAACATCACCAAGAAGTTTGTCGGCCACATAAGTCGGTGCTGGTGCGGCAGCAGATCTGGAGCCTCCGTTTGTTCCCGTTCCATTTCTCGTCATTGTCGAACGTGTTGATGACGGGATCCATCGTAGATAATTGTTCGCAATATCAATAAATAAATTCGCATCCTGAACAGAAAATCGAGTTTCCACAGGGGCAAGCACAAAAGAATTGCGACGTGACAGTGAGGTGGAACCTTCCACGAAGTGATCAAAGACCAGAAGAAACGAGTTTGACAGTGGAAACGAAGCATCAATCTACACGAGACACGCATAACAAACGTCAATTTGAGCATTGAAAATCACTCCAGTAATACATAAAACGGTGTGTACCTGAAGGTCTGGAAGCTGGGAAAAATAGACGCCGTGTTGATCAAACTCCAGGTGACACTTACTCATATCCGCCATACCTTCACATTTCTGATGTATAGAAAATGCAGCCACAACATCAGTCAGCGTGACAAGCGCTCGGGCATCTGTCGTTTCAAAGCCCTCCAGTAGTGAGAACAAGCATCCACTTGTAGTCAGGAAAAAGTCCACCTTCTGCCAGTCTGGCGGAGGGGGTGACATATACCCAACACCAAAATCCAGGAATTTACCCTCCGTAAGAATCGGCTCCACAAAGAATGCAACCACCTCGTGAAAAGCCGGGTATACCCCGAGAAAGTTGGTGTTTCTCACTTTCAGATCGTAAACAGTATCTGTCCAGTTCATCTTTTGGTTGAACTCGATTTGAAGACCATCCCCGGGCAGTGGACGAACAATTTCAGAGGCTGTCTGACAGCGCGTCGGCCGGATATCAACCGTCGTAAAAGAGAGTGCTGACGCGCTGATTTCGAGCGAATCGTCTGTCCGCAAGGTAAACGCCAACTCGAGCTGCTCCCAAAACATATCAGCAACAGGGTGGTCTTTGTTTATGATGCGAAGCGCAGCATCGGCAACCTTCACTGGGATCTTAAGCCATATTGCCTTGCAGTACTCATTGTCATAATGGAGGCCTCCACATTTGGGGCATAGCGGATACGTGTCTTCCGTGACGACGCGCGAGACTTCCTGAAAATTTTCATAGATCATACCCAAAAGAGTCGTATACTGCTCTGGTCCAGTTCCTACGCTCAACTCGTTGAGAGACAAACTGACTCCAAAGAACGAGCTCAAATCTCCCTCCGACAAGCTTTCAGGCTCCGAGTCAATACGCCCAGTGAGCAGCGAATGATGGAACAGTGGCGACGTTGAGTCACGTGTAGTGCCACTTAGATCAACCAGCTCAAATTCAAAAAGACCCACCGACGACGTCGACATGTCTGCATCTCCGTGCCCCTCAACCATCATGTTGGAATCCGACGCAACACGAGCATCATGAAATTCAGCATCCTCAGCCCCGAACAGTGGCGCCATTAAATACTGGGACATACCAGCAACTTCATGACGAATTAGCTCCATGGAATCCGATCGCCCTCGTGGACCATTGGTTGGTGTTCCTGCCAGGAAATGCAGACTGTCACGGCCCCCGCTGTTGAGAGCTTCTCCTTCCGCTTTAGCTTCATCAAGTGCGCCATCCACTTTGAGAAGATATTGAGTCAGCTGTTCTAACTGGTGATCCAGATGAACGATTTTGTTGTGGATGATTTTCACCGCATCGTCTGCTGCCGGTAGTGCTTGAAAGCCCTCGTGCAGATAGTTTTGTGCCTGCTGCGTGGCACTCCGAAGATCAATAAATAGTTGACTGCGATTGCTCAAGATTCGGGAGCGCTGGTTCTTGATTTGGCGTCTTAAATTGCGCAACTCCGTCCGCCGTGAAAGTTGCGCTTTCGCTGCGGACGCACCAGCCAAAACTGAGCCGTGTGATAACCGCGCTTCGTCTACAAAGGTGCCGTTCTGCAAGAAATCTGAGGTTGAAGGATCGATTCCACTGCTCCAAAAACGGGCATTCGTTGAGCGAAGAATGATGCTATCTCTCGAGAACGAGCTGCGCGGCAGCGCAAATGCTAAATCATTCCCAACAACTTCAAAACGGATGTCCCCCATCTGAGCTTTAGATATCCCCATGGCGCCAGTGCGCTCAGTTACCTCAGTCACCACAGCATTGAAATACATACGCAGCAGCTCCTCTACTGACACGGGAAGGGCTGCAGTATTCACCACGAAGTTTTTAAAGATTGCAGATGCCTTTTCACAGCTCGGGTTGTCGTCAAATGGGTTGGCTAGAACTTTGGAAACGTGGTCAAGTATGTAGTGATGGAACTGCTTAAACACTCGGTGCAGATACACGATACAGACGGAATCCAACCGCACACGAACCACAATACCTCCTCCAGCATTGTTTGTGTCTGCAAAGCTACCGCTCTCAGTAGAGTTGATCACAAAATCGACAACATTTTTCACACCAAAAGATCCCACGTCGGCAACACCGTCAAGCATATCTGAGGGTGAGCCAATAGATTGTCGATTCGGTAGTACTGCACCTGCTGGTAGCGAGCCACTTGGAGAAGTTAAATCAGTCAACTGCAAATTTCGTACGCAACCCTTAAGTTCAAGTTCCTTATCAAATCCAGCGGCACCAGACCCGCAAGCTTGCAGTGACATGCTTGAAACCTCCAAGCGAAAAATAGTCACGATAGACGCCAAACTTTCGGTAGAGGGGCTCGCAGTTTCATCCCGATGCTTAACGTCAAGCTGGAATCCATGTGCTACAGATACACTGACGACAACTTCGTCATCGAAGCAAGACGAATCCTCCAATAACGTTGACGAAACTTGAGATCCCAATTTCGACAAATTGCGCCTAAAATCATCGAGTTCGTACCCTGAACTGGTTGACAGAATAAAACCCAGCAAGTACCTATCGTGACATCCGCCTGCCCATGCCAAGATTGTTTCTACATCCGGAAGGAATAATTCTCCGCACATACGCTCGAGAGAGATAACAGCACGGATGACTTGCCGATCAAACTGCCACACTGAAGGCGCATTACTTCCTGATGCTGTGTGGGCATCGCTGGAGTAAAATTGGCTCATTTGGTACGTTGCGCTAAGAGCAGGTGTCCGTAAGCCTGGACTCCCCGCAACTCGTACGATAACATTTTCGCCTTCTTGGAGTATAACTGACGCTACGATAATTGTCTGAGAAGAAATCGTCGTACAAACGCGAGACGACCACTGCACGTCCTTCACGAATAGCATAAACTTGGACGATTGCCCTGGTCGATCGTCAGCAACGCAGACCTGCAGTTCTGGGATTTGAATGGAAACGCTTCGTTGACAAACCATATTCACGCTTGCGCTTCCTCTTGCTGCGTGAAGGTCACGATCGGGTCCGTTAGCTGGTTTTTCCGGGAGGAAAAAGCTCCACTTGCCGATCACCCAGCATAGAGCTTCGAGCTCTACCATCTTCCAATCAATTCGAATTGTCGATAGCTGTGCTTCATAGTTGTACATCGCCGTCTCCTTTTCCGGATCGAGTTCATGCTGCTCGTAAGAAAGTGTCCCATGGCTTCCTAAACTGCAGTGCTTGCAGGAATAATAATCCATAGACCATTCGGTTCTAGAGTGACTAGTTTTCGTGAGCGAGAGTTGATTCACAGAGAGAATTTCGTGAACGCCTTGCACGTCTTTCATTCCCATTTGGGCTTGCAACGATGCCAGGTTCTCGTTTACTGAGAACAAGCGTACACTTGTTCGAAAATCGCTCCTCACGTGGCCACGATCCGGCTCTGACGTCTCAACTGTTAGGTCCTTTAGCTCAGCACCGAAGCAAAGTCGGTCATGAAGTGCGAACACAAAGCAGATTTTCTCCATCTTGATCCCTAAGTGCGCGATTGGTGCAATCTGCGCTTCGCTGTACGCAACTAGTTTGCTCGGGTGTGACAAATTCCATTGATTCCACCATAGATACACAGGTGCAAAAAGAGTCATCCACATAACCAAGGTCTCATCTTTGATGAACATCATGACGCTTCCGAACCAGACGTCTAGCGCCGGTTGGTGCCCAACGATACGACTTTGGAAGGCAGGGACGACACAGGATACTCGAATAATTGCAGTTTCCGCCACAGTCAAGCTGGGGTCTTCAGCAGTGTGATCGATAATGCTATAACTTTCGCTGTGTGCCGAAACCTCGTACATGCGCAATGACTGGATACTGAGCTGAATCTCATCTTCCACGCATGATTGCTTGACAACTCCAACAGTTTCTCCAATAATCCATATCCACTGTGTCCCGTGTTTCATTTCTTCCTCGGTCGCAACAGCCTCTCTGGCAGAAAAGAAGATCCCAGCACCATACCGCAACTCTGTGCGCACAGAGAGACTTGGCGGGGTGATGGCATCTTCGAACTCATCATCGTCATCGTCGTCACTTTCCGCCGCTAGCGTATAGCTTTCCCCCACCACTGCATCGAGGCAGTCCGTCAACAGCCATTGTTTTGCATACGAGAGTACCATCAAAAATCCATCCGGTCGAGATGCTTGCTGCTGTGTCAACACGGCCAAGCGATCGTACTCGTCGTACGGCGCCCTGACCTCAATCAGAATGGCGTACAGGACGTCGATATGCTCCGGTCCGAAGTGGACTCTCGGCTGGTCGACTGGCAGCACAAATTTTCCATTGCCACTGATGTTGTGCGCCGCGCAAATTTCGCATTGCTCAGTAACACTTCCAGGCTCACAGCCGATGTCCACATCCAACTCGACATCCGGGAATGCTGCATTGACACTGTGATAAAACAGGCTCGCCTAGTACAGCAGCGAGCAGGGCGGCATCGTCAACAAAAAACGGAAGCTACCTGCAACAAACAGCCATCGTATCGTACCTTGACCGTGCTGCGCCACTCGTGGAATAAATATTTTCGGTGCATCTTGGGCGATCCCAGCTCCTCTTCCGGCCCCACCTCGCTCTGTTTCTCCGGATACTCAATATACGCTGCAACGCCTTCCGTTTTCAGCAGCTATTCACCAAACACAATCAACCTATTAACTACACCCCACCTGCAAAATAAACAGCCAGAACATTGCACCAACCTTCCTCGACTCCATCGCTGAGCTCGACTGCGGCGTGAATTCGAGCTCCCAGTCTGCGTTCGTGTTGATCAAACTGACATGTCCGATCTCCAACGTGCCGCTACCCGGTTGCTGCAAACAAAACCAATGCACACACACAGAAAATCTCCGTCAATCTCCCACCAATCTCCTCCTCAATGCTTCACTCCTCACCGGCGCCAAAGAGCTCGGGTCGCAGTCGTAGCGGACTTGCACGTCCGACAGCTCGATCTGCACGTTGGCGATGATGTGCGTCACCAGCCGCGACAGATACGTCCGATCTGCCAGCCACACGGCGTCAGCAACATCTTATATAGCACTTTACAGCCAGCCAGCCTACCGTCTCCGCTGCCGCCGTCGATGCTCGTGTCCACGATCTCGAGCTCCTGCGCGCTCGTGTCCTCCGAGGGCGTGCGGTGCAGCGAGACGCGGATGCCCTGCGCCTTGATCTGCACCGGCTGCGTCCAGAGCGCACGCCACGGGATCTTGACGCTCAGGTGGCCGATGGCGCCCTCGCCGTACGACAGACGCAGCTGCAGGTCCTGGAACGACAGGTCGCCCTGCCACAGACTCAGCTTGAGCATGCTCGAGTCGAAGGTCACGAACTTGCCCAGCAGCCGCTGCAGCAGCAGCGCCATTGCATGCTGCAGCATCCTCACTCGCTTGTTCTCTCTCTATGTGTGTGTCTCTCTCTCTGTGTCCGCTAGCCTCGGGCCTGCGCACTCTCCTTCCTCTCTCGCTCTTCCTGCTGACGCGCTCTTTACGTGGCTACACTGTGTAATTTACACTATTTTTCAACTTAAGTACGACTGCGAATATTGCTTAAGCCCGCCTTAAGTACTTGATTCCTCCCATACAAAGTCCAAATCAAATTCCAAGATGAAGGTGAAGGCGCTGCCGCAGCTGGACGAGGCCATTGCGTTCCTGCAGATGGAGATCGCGGCCCTGCGCGCCGGGGAGAAGGACGCAGGCCTGCCGGGGCTGGCAGTGGCAGTTGCAGCGGGGGAGGCGCCGCTGCCGGAGCCTCAGTTCGCGCCGCTGCTCACGCTCTGGACACCGGCAGCGACGAGTTTTGCGTCGGAGCTGGCGGCGCTCGTGGACCAGTTCGAGGCCGCGCGACGCAGGGAGGAGGAGCAGGCCCGCAGAAAGGAGGACAGAGACGTGCGCACGCCGCCCGTGCACTCGGCGCTGGCCAGAGTGAGGAGCCAGAGGAGGCGGCCGCGGACGAGACCCAGACGCAGGTTCGAAGACCCGGACGAGGGGGAGGCCTCGCAGTCTGCCAGTGATGGGACACCCACGCCCTCGCCTAGAGCGGATGTACCGGTGGTTGCGGAGGTGATGAAGGTGGAGAAGCAGGTGGAGCAGCAGAAGGAGGAGAAGACGGAGGCGAAGCAGGTGGAGCAGGTGGAGCAGCAGAAGGAGGATAAGACGGAGGAGGAGAAAGAAGAGGAGGAGAAGGATGCTGATGGAGACGAGAAGATGGAGGTTGGGAAGGAGAAGGAGAAAGAAAAGGAGCAAGACGATGTTGTAATGGAGGAGATAACGGAGAAGGAGGAGGATACAAAGGAAGAAGTTGTGACGATAGAGAATAATGTGGATGATAGGAAGAATGAAGAGAACGAGAAGAAGAGAGGGGAAGAGAAGACGGTGGAGATTGTGACGGTGGAGGAGACTAAGGAGGATGAAAGGGTGGAGAAGATTCAGGAGGAGAAGAAGGACGTGGAGGTGGAGAAAAAGGAGACTATTAAGGAGACGAAGAATGTGGAGGAGAAGCAGGAGAATATAGAGGAGAAGAATCCGGAGAAGGAGGAGGCAGAGGCAGCGTTGGCGAGCTTGAAGGCGTTGCGCAAGACTATGTTGCTGGATGTCTTGTCGAAGATCGTGTCAGTGGCGAAAAGTAAGGACGTGAACCCGGCGATGTTTTCGAGGAAGGGTGGAGAGGAGAAACAAGAGGAGACGAAGGAGGAGAACGAGCAGCACGTGGACTTGGAAAAGATCCACGAGCGTGTTACTGGAGGTGCGATCTGCGAGTGGGCACAGTTTGCAGAGCAGGTGAACGTATTCTGCCAGCATGTGGTTACGGATGCGGAGCAGCGTGAACAACCGGAAGCGCGGCGCAAGGGTGTGGAGTTGCTGCACTTTGCGAGAACGCTCACCGAGACGCTGCGAAAAGCTAGTGTGAAGAAAGAGGCTGCGTTGCTGCAGAAAATCCGTGAAGCTGAGGAAGATGCTGCTGCTCGCAAAGAAGAAGAGGCCGCGGCTCGTAAACAGGAGGAGGAAGCTGCAGCTCGTAAGGAGGCACAGGAGAAACAAGATGAGGACAAAGAGATCGAGTCCACTGCTGATGAAGCTGAGAAGCAGGCGGCGGATTCGGACAGTCGCGATTCAAGTAGCAAGGTGGCTACTGCGGAAGACTCTTCTGGTCCGCTACCACTTACGCCCACTCGTGCGTCCTCGCGTATCCGGAAGCGCACCAGTCTGGCAAGTGATGGGACTGGTTCAGCAGCTCCGTCTCCGTCGTCGAAAACCCCACGAAAACGTACGCGGGGAGCGTCGGCTTCTGCTGCCTCAGCCAGCGAAGAAGTGAGCGGATCAGAGAGTCACGAAGCGTCTGCCTCCGAAGCAGACACGAAGTCACGCGCAAGCAAATCTCCAGCGTCGAAAGCTTCATCCAAGCGCGCAGCAGCACGCCGGCGTCGTCCCTCCATGCCGGCGACACGCACCAGCTCACGTCAGCAAAAGCGTCGTGCAGCGGCGGCAGCTGCTGCTGCTGTAGACAGCGCTGCTAGTGGAGACGAGGAAGATCACAGTGGTGGTGAGGCCCTCCACTCAGCCGCGGATAAAGATGGCAACGACGAGGAGGAAGAAACCGGAGAAGACGAACACGAGGAGGAGCAGCAGACCCCCAAGAAAAAAAAAGCAGCTCCGAAATCGTCGAGGAGTCGAAAGAAAGGCAGCAGGAAGAGATAAACAGAAACGAAAGAGCATGAACAGGCTGTCATCCTAAAACGTAGCAAAGCACTTCAAGGTAGCTTCAGACTACAGTACACGTGTATGGCTATTTTGTGAGCTACGGTACCACACTCCCTGTCTACATTGATATCGGTTTGGACAGGGGTTAAACAGGCGACTGCCACATGGCGCGAGATACTTTTAGCAACCTACGCGAAGAGATATCGACGAGATGGCGGGCAGCATCGAGGCCTGGTACTACGGGCTGCCGTACGTGACGCGCTTCTACCTGTCGGTGTGCTTCGGCTCGACGCTGCTGAGCACGCTGGGCTTCCTGAACCCGCAGTCGCTGTACCTGGACTTCGACCTCGTGTGGCAGCGCTTCCAGCTCTGGCGCCTCACCACGTGCTTCATGTACCTCGGGAGCTTCAGCTTCCCCTTCCTCATGCAGCTCATGATCCTGTAAGTACGCCTACATAAGCCTTACATACATGTACTGGGGGGACTGTGGCTTCTGACTATGACTGCTGGATGCAGAACCAACTACTCGTCCCGACTGGAGGAGGACCCGTTCCCGGGCGGCGGCGGCCCCACGGCCGACTACGCCTTCATGCTGTTCTTCGGAGCCGCGATGTTGTGGGTAAGTGAGGTGCAGTGTTGTGTATTCAACCGCCCTGCCTGTGCTGACGTAGCTGTTGACTGTCGTGCAGGTGGTCGCCTTTTTCATGGGCATCCCGTTCCTGGGCACCTCGCTCATCTTCATGATCGTCTACGTCTGGAGTCGTCGCAACCCGACGGCACCCGTCGCCATTTGGGGTACGTTGGCAGCAGTGATTGCTTGGTGCTGGCGGGATATATGTTTATCTTGGTGCTAATGTGTGTGCACATTAGGCTTCCGCTTCGACGGCCTGTACCTGCCGTGGGCGCTGATCGCCTTTACGGTGCTGGTGGGCGGCAATCCGATCATGGACATCTTCGGTGTTATCGCTGGCCACCTCTACTACTTCCTGCTAGAGGTGCTGCCCGCCACGAAGGGTTGGAACCTGCTGCAGACCCCTGCCGTGTTGTAAGTCTCGATGCTGCTCTGGTTTGTCTGTACCGTGCCTCATCGCTGATCTAACAAATATCCCTCGTGATTGTGTGTTTGTTTGCGCAGTGCTAACCTGTTCCCGTCACCGCAAGTGGCTGGTGGTGGCGTCCCGATCATCGGTGCGCGTGGAGCCGCTGGTCGCGGCGCGGTTCCTCAGGGTGGAGGCTACGCCTGGGGCACCGGACGGCCATTGGGCGCCGAATAAGCAGGCGAAACACCGAGACCGCGACTGTAGTCGTAGAAGGACGTAAGGCGCGATGGAGTCAACGTCGTGACTCACGACGTTGCCTACGTGCCTCGAACCAAGTTAACCCCGTAGGAAGCGTAATAGACTTCCCTATGCTCAGTGCGAGATTACGTGGCGTGTGAAAACTGGGTCTTCGCACGGTTTGTGTGAGATTACGTGGCGTGTCAAACTGGGTCTTTGCCTGCGGGTTCGGAATTTCATGCTTGCTCCTTTCCAATGCTGGGATACAGGATAGATGTAGATCGTCATCGCGACGGACTGCGATAAAGGTACAGTTATCTAGGAAGCTATCATGGTTCAGCAACACTTTGGTTCTTGCGAGGACTACAACTAGTGCTTCGCTGGTCGAAAGCTCGTTTGGACCCAAATCCATTTTAATGGGTACTGCGGCCAGTCTATGCACTGTGTCGCATACGGTACCAGTACCACTGTTTATGAAATTCTCCCTATTCGCCTTTCTATTGGTCCAAAAGGATTTGGTCCCACTGTGTATTTTCGCCAATCCATACCATGTGCTACTCTTCTTTTTTCGCCAATGGTGTCGCAGTGTGGACCACGTCACCGGTGATTTCGGCCAATCGCCGTGTGATTACGTTTACTGCTGGTTACGCGGCACAGTGATGTGACCGACAATGCCGGTCACTACTGAAGTGGCAGGTCGAAGCGAGCATCCAACTCCCTTCATCGTTCGCCCAGGCTCCACCCTCCACCGCCGGTAGCAGCGGACGTCAAGCCAGCAGCAGCGCAGACTCAACGGCTTGATCTCCATGGATGGTACCGGGGACGGGCAGGCTTACCCCTACATGATGCAGCGCGAGCAGCTGCAGATGCAGTTGCAGCAGCAACTCCAAGCACAACAGCAGCCCATGCACCAAATGCAGATGCAGCAACCACAGTCGCGAGCCATGGACGGCATCGGACCGGCAGTGTCTACACTTATGCAGGTTCACAGCGGCGACACTAGCGCCGAGATGCACATGACGAGTGCGCCCATGCAGCACTCAGCAATGCACACACGAAGCTCCGACGCAGTAGGAAGTGCCATGAACCCACCGCCATTGAGACAACAAAGCGGCACGAAGCGATCCGGGACGCTGATTACAGGCGGCGAGGAGCCGGGTGTGCCGCAGCTCTACAAGACCAGCAAGATGCGGCGGCCGGAGCTGTGGCAGTTCATTCGGCTCGTGGTGCCCGACCCGCCGCACATTGCTGCCGGACGCACGTACACGAACCAAGACGCGAAAGAAGCGTACTGCCTGAAATGCAAGCGCATCATGCACTACAATACCGGAAGCAGCAATAACGTCAGTCGACACATGGCAAAGTTCCATGCCGCAGACTTGGCGAGTTATGCGCAGGAGATGGCGAATAAAAAGATGAAGCACAAGAAGCAGCAAGGGGCATACGTGCAGACGAGTGGAGAGCGTGCGGGTGGAAGTGCTCCATCAACCCCAAGCGCCGGGCACAAACGCAGACGGACGGAATCCATTACAGCACCGTCAGTTGGCACGGCTAGTAGTAGCAACACCATTACGGCCGAGCCACCGCTGGATGGACCTCGATTGAGTATGAGCTTAAGCGACGAGTTGCGAGTCACTGGAGATGAGGATGGTAAGGCGGAACTGACCCAAGAGGAGACCGAGCAGCTGAACGCGATAATGGCGCGGTGGGTAGCCAAGCACCACCACCCGTTTAGCATCACGGAGGACCCCGAGTTACAGGAGCTGCTTCGCTTTGCCGCTTCGTTGCGCAAACCGATTACACTTCCACCGCCAAGCTCTGTGCGAGCGTCCGTTCAGTCTCTGAGCGCGCGCACTCGGATGGATTTGATGCGTCAGATTTCGAGTGAGGTCCTCTTTTACTCTATGGCGTCGGAGGTATGGGTTACTGTTGAGCGAGACATCTTCGTTTCCTTCAGCATTCACTACCTCACGGAAAACTTTGAGCGTCGTCACTTTACTCTGGATGTACGGGAACACAGCGGCCACCAAGTTTTTCCGTATGAGACCAAGAGAGAAATGCTGTACACGCTAATATCGCGGTGGAATCTGGACCCTCGGTACTTGAGCTCGATGCTGTGGCAATCACAACCGCGAGTAGATGGAGAGGTGAACACACTGACACAACCTCGCACACAGCAAGCTGAAAGTGCAGCTCATGGGTTTGAAGTGATCCTGGCTCCTCTGTTGCACGGCCCCAGGGAACTTGAAGCAGACGGCATGCAAGTGTTCTTCTTTGACGAAATGGTGAACAATGCCATCGCCAATGTGTCGCCCGAATATCAGGCTAGTGTGCAATTCGTACGCAATCAGGTTACAATGTTCCGGGACCTGGTCTTCTTTCTGACGAATCACCCGCGCGCGGTGGTGCGTCTTAGCAAGCTTACGTCTGGAACTAGCCAGCAACGCCTTGTGACGGACTCCAAAGCGAGTTGGCTCAGCACACTCGATATGCTCAAGCGTCTCGTCAAGAAGCGTGACGTGATCCGCGATTTCTTCGCGTACGCAGACACGATCGAGGGCCGTGTAGAGTTTCAACGCCTCTCCCAGTCTTCGTCGCCCGCACGGGAAATGCAGCGACAAGAGCCAACAGATGAACAATGGTGTGCGATCGAGTGTCTCTTGCAACTCCTTCAGCCATTTGAGAACGTTGCACTGGCCATCGGCAAGGAGAAGTACGCAGCGTCGTCGCTTACATTTCCGCTGCTGAAGTTTCTGAAGCGCGACTTGGAGAAAGTGACCAACTTCCAGCGGGTGTTTGCAAAGTATTCGAGCAGTCAAGTCGGGGGCGATACTCAGTCACCCCACAATTTCCACGCTCAAGCGCAAAACATCGCGACGCACCTGGAGATTGTACGAAACTTTCTGTACACCGAGTTCAAGGCCCACTTCACGCGCGCGTGCGGGGAGCTGATGTGGGTCTCGCAGTTGGATCCGCGCTTCGTGCGCATGAAGTATCTGAGTGACGAAGAGCGCGAACTATGCAAGGCTCGGCTCATCGACCAGTGCTTCGTGCTCGCCAACTTCAACCAGATCATGACCAACCAGCGCATCAAGGCGTCTGCAACATCCGATGTCGCCGTCAGCGCCGGCCTCGACCCATCGAACGCGTCGTTCCTCGACTTCCAGACCGGCATCCAGCCGACTCGCGAGGACCACGACACCAACAGCTTCCTGCGTGAGCTGCTCTTCGACGACGCGCACGACGACCCGGCACTGGTCTACCAGCAACAACAGCAGCAACTGTTGCAGCAACAAGGACAGCTCGGTGACTCGCTCGGGCCTGTCACAGTGACAGTCGGGGACGCGACCGCCAATTCGACCGCGTATCTAGAACAAGAGGCGGCGCTGCGCCTGCGCGTGGTGGACGAGGTGAAGGCGTACTACGACGCAGTAGCTGGCGCCAAGGTGACGGCCATGCGGGACCCGCTCAAGTGGTGGAGGGACAACACGGCCGCGTTCCCGCTGCTGGTGCCTCTGGCGCGTCAGTGGCTCAGCTCCGTTGGCTCCGTGCGGCCCTCAGACGCTGTGAAGATCGAGGCCGGCACGCACGGAGACCTCACCACCACGGCCACGACGCAGGGCGTGCAGGTGAACGCCAGCACGGGCGCCGCGCTGCCCTACGGCACCCACGCCGTGCACTCGGAGCCCGAACTCGTCCGCGACATCATGTTCGTGCACGACAACTGCTAAATACCGGTACCGGTACAATAGACAATTATTCTATTGGTCGAAATCAGCATCTTTTCGTCCAATTACCGTCGATAAAATATTCACAAGTGGGCACAAACTGAAATAAGTTATCTGCTCCCGAGTCGGTGGCAGCAGCACGTTGAGGCACTGAATTGCCCCCTTACGTCACCGACCAGAGTGGTGAGTCGCCCAAGTTGGGTCACTCGACAATTTATTGGGGGGAAGGAGAGCCACCACCCACGCCGAGTCTGCCGCTGTATTAGCCGCCATGCCGCACCCGCGCTTCCCCAAGATCGAGATCCAGGAGCTGCGCGACGACTTCATCCGCTTCGAGCTGTCGGAGACGGACGCCAGCGTGGCCAACGCCATCCGGCGCGTCATGATTTCGGAGGTGCCGACGCTGGCCATCGACCTCGTGAGCATCGAGATCAACACGTCCGTCATGACGGACGAGTTCCTGGCGCACCGCCTGGGCATGATCCCGCTCAACTTCGACGGCGGCCTCGAGAACTTTCGCCAGCGCTTCGTGTACTCGCAGGACTGCGACTGCGACGAGAACTGCCCCAACTGCAGCGTCGAGTTCTCGCTGGACGTGACGGCGGACAACGGCGTGCTGTCGGTTACGAGCGAGGCGCTCAAGTCCTCGGACCCGTACATCCGCCCCGTCAACTTCTCGTCCGAGGAGGAGCTCAACAACACACAGGACAGCGGCGTCATCATCGCCAAGCTCGGGCCCGGCCAGAGACTGCGGCTCTCGGCCATCGCCAAGCTCGGCATTGGCAAGGAGCACGCCAAGTGGTCGCCCGTGGCCGTCGCCACGTACATGTACGACCCCATTATTACTCTCAACCAGGCCGTGCTCAGCACGTACTCGCCCGAGCAGAAGGCCGAGCTGTACAAGAGCTGCCCCACGGAGGTGTACGAGACGGATGAGAACTACGAGCAGGTGAGACATTGCGGACGGACGGCGGAATTTGTGGGGAGGGTGCTGACTGAAGCCATTTGTTGTGTGTGTGGTGCTTGACGTAGTTTACGGTAGGAGATGCGATGCGATGCATGTACTGCGACGAGTGTGTGAAGCTGGCGGACTCGTACAAGGACAACCCGGAAGACGACTCGGCTGTGTCTATCCGGATGCGAGAAGACAAGTTTATCTTCTCGGTTGAGGTGCGTGTAGATGGCTGTGTTTTTGTTTTGCTCGACTTTGGTCTGATGTCGACTTGTGCCCGTGACTATTTTATCTACCCGCAGACAACGGGACAGCTGAAGCCTGAGGAAGTGGTGATTTGCGCACTGGATCTGATCCGTGAGAAGCTGTCATCACTGAAGCATCAGTGCCTGGAGCTGAGCCAGGATGACCAGGGCTCGTCAGCGCCGATCACGCCGTTTGGATAAAGAAGATATAGCAATGCTGTGCGCATCGAGCCGATATTGACGTCGCTGAAGATTGCTGGACGCCCTGCTGTCCAGACGGCAGATGACAACTTTCGCCAGCTAGCCATCACAAACAGCACGAGATTTCACTACGCACCGATGCGCCCAGCCAGTTGCAGCTTGCGCCGATAGATTTATGCTGCCAGATGAGTTTTCGCCTTTATATTCATACAGCTGATATTCTGATGCCCCCGCACGATCTTGCTGCCGCTGCATCACGAATAGTGCGGCAAAATCTCAATGCTTCCTGTTAGTGTCTGCGAGGTTTCCATCAGCGCGGACGCCACTACACCGTCAGGGTTTGCGCTAACGGATAGGCAATGGACAAAGCATCAGTCTTCCGCCATAACGTAAACTTATCTACCCGTTCACGTACCTTTGGTGCGCATCGAGCTCGTTTACCTCTTGATTATCGCACAGCGTTCCGAGTCGCGGAGACTTGTACACCTCAAGTAGATTTCCGAGCAAATCGGTGGGGTGGACATCACTTTTGGATACACCTTGGCAGGCGCAAAGGAACGCCACGTTTTCATGAAGCATGCTCAGTCCACGCTCAAACCCAACGCTACCGTCCGGATACAGCGTATGACATCCAGCACCTTCGCTCGTATTTCCAATCGTTGAAAACGATCCGTTAAATTCCATCGGGTGCGGGTACGTGATCTTCAAGTACTTCACCAAGCAATGCAGCACGTGGATGACTTTGCCCAGCGCCGCAGCGACAACCTCCGGCGGCACGCTCTCGTACTTGCCCGACTTGGGCAGTGGCAGTCCCACAATCGTTCGGAAGAACACCGGAACGTTTTTCCTCGCCTTCCGCTGCCTCTGCTCTTCCGACACACCTTCCCGTTCGTCCGGGAGGCCACTCAATGGGTCATCTTCGTCCTCTTCATCCACAGTCTTCTCTTCCTCCGGGGTCAGTGCAAACAGCGCGAACAACTCACGCAGCCTGTCGCCCCTCACTCTAGCAGCATTCTAACAACAACCACAACAATAATACTTTAGTCCTATCAACTGTCCTTCTACTCTCTTGCATAGGTAGGTAGGTAGGCAGTACCTCGTTCACCCATTGGACCTGGTAGTCCAGACACTCCAGTACTGGAGCGTGGAGACTCTCGGCCCGTTGGGTCTCCTGCTGCAGCTTGTGCTGCGCCTCCTCCATCTGCACGGTGCGCTCCTCCAGCTTGGACGTCCGCTCCACGACTGCGATGCGCTCGGAGCAGAGCTGCTCGCGCGTCTTCATGACCTTTTCGGCCAGGCGCTCCACCTGCTTCATGCACCTGTCCAGACGGAGCTCCGCGTCCACCAGCACGCTCTTCGTCTGCAGCAGGAGGACAAAGAATAATTAAAAAATAATAAATTTCACATTAGAAGAGTCTCCTGCTAGACGCACGTTCAGCGCGAACTCGGTCTTCTTGCGCAGCACGGCCACGTCCGCCTGCAGCGCAGCCAGCATGGTGCGGCGCTGCTGGAGCATGGCCGACGTGCAGTCCGCACAGGAGAAGGAGTAGCGGGGCCGGTGGCACAGCGCGCACTCGTCCATCGTCACGAATATTGGCAATTATCTGAAGTCAAGTGAAGTGGCATTATATTTAATACAAAACACAAGGTATTTGACGAACCAATCGGATTACACAAACGTTTACTGTGACTTCAACGTCAAGTTGAAGTCATTTTTCGAGCTTGTGTGCTTTTAAACGAGCCGATCGAGCAGCTCGGAGACAATTCATCGCATGCAATGCCAACTTGCAAGCCGTGGAAGTCGAATACAGTGTAGTACTTCTGGAGGAAGCGGTCGCCCAGAACCCACCAGTACAGGTCGTCGCCCAGGCTCCTGCAATAGCGAAGTGTCACTCAAAGTGTCCCCACCATAATGTGATTCAATAACAGTACTCACGCATGGTTTAGCAGTTCGATGTCGCAGGTGTCTTGATAACAATCGAGATAGCTCCGAGGCCCCAGGTGGAAGAAGTTGTCGTTCTGAGCCGATCCAAACGAGAACGAGAGCGTCGGGAACGACTCGTACCCTGTGTTCTTGCACGTGAGTTGCTCTAGATCACAAGCCTTACCAGCAACTACCTCAGCGATCACGAAGTCGTATAGCTGCGGCGGTACGTAGGTGAACGAGGTGCCTGTATCGATGATGGCGTAGCAAAATGGATCGCACCAGTTCGAACTCTTACGTGTACCAGCGGTGTGGACGAGGTGGAAGTCGTTCACCGCAAGCGTCCAGTAGGTCAGTTGAGAATCGACTGAAACAAGAAAACTATCAGTTAGTCTGCAGAGCGATTCACAATCGAGAGACACCAACAGGTATGTGTCGAACTCACTTGGCAGGGTCAACACCGGGAACTTCGCCAGTGCGGCCGCTTTTCCGGCGACAGAGAGATCGAATCCTCCGAAGTGGAATTCGGAGGCGTCCTTGTGATCTCCACCAGCTAGATGAAAAGCAAACACAGGATTCAACTTGGAATTGGAACTCTTGACAGCGTCCAAGATGGTCGGGTGAGCGATCTTGCTCATGCCCGCGAATGCCAGCCCGATCACCCCATCATTGGCGAGCGCCTAACACAAAACACCGTCAAATATCGGTTTTTGCATTCACAACCTGCAGCTTCAACTCTCACCGGAAGGTCACCCGTTTCCTCGGTGATCACGGCAAAGGCCAAGTCTGGAACGGAGTAAGTCCCGATTGCGAAGATGTCCATCCCGACGGGTCCGTACGAGTCACCGCTGCCGTAGATCCCCTGGAAATCCTCCGTCGTGGCTCGAAACGAGTTCGATCGATTTCGTGCAAAGCGTGCGTGCTCTCCACACGTCGAACAAGATTGGTCCGGTAGCCAAGCATCACTCGAACCTGCGATTCACGAGACTGTGTCATGGGCGATCATTATTGTTTTCATTCAATACGAATAGTGTACCTGTGTCGAAGAGAACTCGGAAAGACTGCGGAGGGGTTCCAACCGACACGAAGCCAAAGTACTGGTCGTTCTCGAAGTTACGCAGCGGCAAGTGAGATAGTTCGGAACGAGTGCGCGTCGCTGTCGAGAGTCCCTGCATTGCGGCGGCTGGCTTGCTCCGTTGACGCCGCGATAGCGGGATGCGAATAATTGCGCTGCAGGGGGCGATGCATACAGCAGCGACCGCACACGCGAGCAGCGCCGCCCGTTGATGCAGCATTGAAAATCGGTGTATCCATCCGCACCAAAGGTCGCTCGGTTCGCTTATAATCGAGTGCATGCACTTGCCCCCCCCCCTCCCATTATCCTCGCTGCCTGTGTGATTGAGGGCTGCTACGAGCTGAACCATTTATTATCTTGCTGCTGTATTGAGCCGGACGGTTTGTGATGAGCCGACAGAGTGTGCATTGTGAAATCCCGACTCTGCTACCCATCATCCCAGCGAGATATCCCGCTGCCATATTTGACTTGAGGACCCTCGAAGTATCCCTATGGGTTGTCGTTAATCCGCGTGCACGTCAACAAGGCAACCCAGCCTTCGTTGTCCGTGCGGCCAGATTTAGAAATATTCAATTCCTAAATCCTAGATCCGATCCGACCGTAACAGCACGAGATTCGTTCGAAACATGCCTAAACTGCGGAGGACCATCATAGCGAGGACATGACAGGACGTTAGAGGCCTTCATTGACGACAAAACGTTGTTGCCTCATCAGCGATGCCACCACCTGGTAGGAAATGCGTTCCATACGCTTAATTTCTCGCGAGAAAACCTTTTACTGAGATTTGGCTTGGTGGTTTTGGACAGCTGTGTGCCTTCTTGTCGCAGCCTCTCAGGGCATACCAAAGTATGGTATCCCCTGACAGGCTGCCAGGCCCAGAGCCGTTAGCGTCCACGCTGCGATCTACGAGAAGGACTGCAGTACATACCGTAAGCAAGGCCACAAGATCCGCCCATGTAGTTGGACCAATTGGTGGAGGACGTGCCTCACCGTCGGACGCAAGCCCGTTCGGATGCAATTGCCCCTGAGCATAGAAATGCCACGCGTGGAAGATTTGGCTCGCGTCGGCAGCTCGAGCCCTACTGCCAGCGCTCTGCGGCGCGACATCCACCCCCAGTAGCATACAGTAGCAGCTACCCGAAGCCGAGTGCACAGACCACTACATTTGACACCGTCAACTCGACGGTGCCGCAAAGTGCAAAGGATTCCGCCGCGGCCAAGACCGAGGAAAAAAACTTGTTCCGGGGTGAAGCTGGAAGTATACAACCCTCTATATGTTTACCGACCGGTCAAACCGACCGACCAGCGCTCGTCGCCTTTTATGTTTGAGGCCAGCTGGCTTCAGGAGTTTCGGTTCTGAACTGCTGTATCAGGTATTAGAACAAACAGGCGCCTTACTATGTAGATATAGTGACCTTATTTGAATAAGGTCTTAAAAGAGCGCCGTTTCCTCTGCAGCCTCACCAAATTTACTCTGTTAATGCAGATAATCCTCACGTACTGCATATACCAAATGAAGCAGGTTTCCGTACAAAGACACGGTTAATTTACGCAACGAAAGACACACACAACGGAACAGAGAACGAACACGGCGGTCGCGCAGCACAATACAAAGTCCAAGTCACGCGCTCATTGCTGCATCCACCGACTCAAGCGCAAGCTGAAGCCAGGAACAGCGAAAGTAAGTGAGTGCATCATGCACATGTGTGCGCTGCTTTACCTCAGCCCCCCTGGCCATTGCCTTGCCCGCCCTGCTACTCCAACCTCCCGTCACTCGTGCCGCACATTCGAAACGGACGGGCGGCAGCAGTCGCAAGCTCTTGCTGCGGCAGGCTGATGCAAGAGCAAATGCAAGTGGCGGGGTGACGCCGTCATAACATAACGGAACACTAACTGGGAACGTGTCCAGGAACTGCACGCTCGGGAACGAACGCGAACGAAGCGCGGAGAAGCGACACAGTGAGCCAAACGATCGGAGCGCCAGCTCTCGTTGAAGTGAGCAGAGCTGTCAACAGCAGCAGCAGCGGCGAAATGCCCAAGCGCAAGGCCAACTGGTGGCCGCCCAGCATCCTCTCGGACCCGGACGTGCTCAGCGTGGACGACGAGGGCCGCTTCGTGCTGTGCAAGATCTGCCACGTGCACTACGCTGTACATGGCGGCAAGAGGCCCAAGCCAGTGATCATGAACTCCAACTTCCGTACGCGCGCCTGGGAGGTGCACAAGGAGCGCACCAACTCGCACCGCCTGCAGAAGCAGCAGGAGCGGCTGCAGCAGGCCAAGTCGCAGCAACAGCCTCAACAGACAGACACACAGACGCAGCAACAACAGCAGCAACAACAGCAAGTGCAGCCCGCTCAGGGCCAGCAGAGGCATCCGATGCAGACGCAGCAATTGCAGCCACCTCAAAGGCAACAGCAAGTGTTACAACCGCAGCATCCGGTGCAGGCGTCTCCGGGACAGACACAACCCAGGGCTCAGGCGCAGAGCCAAGCACTGACAATCCAAGCGGAGGTCCCGACACAAGCGCCGCCTCGCCAGGTACAAGTGCAGGTTCAGCCTCCGCCCCCGGCTCCTCTCACCCCGCAGCAGGTGCAGCACTCTCCATCTCCATCCCTGCGATTGCAGAACGAGGCTCAAGTCCTGCACCAACAACGGCGGCAGCTACAACAACAGCAACGCGAGCTGCAGCAGCAGCGGGAGCTGGAAGAGGAAACGAAGGAGCCTGCAGGCGATCAACTTCACGAAGCAGCTCGGAATACGTCCGTCGAGCCAGCGGGTAACGTTGCTGCCAGTTCAGAAGCCACAGCGGTAGTTGGTATGCCTGGGACCAACAACATGCAGAACAACAGCGGAGTGATGAACAGTGCAGGCAAGCGTCCTGCACCAACAATACCTGATGGCGCTCCAGTGCCAACCCGCCGGCGCGTGTTCCGAGCGGGGTCACTGGGATCTTCGATGCAGCTCTTAGCGGAATCGGAGGCAGCAAGGCGGCAGAACCTACACGCATACGAGAGACATTCGTTAATAGCGGCGGCCACGGGGAATCACGCGAGGAGAACGGGACCGAGCGAGCACACCATAGCAATGGAGCAGGCCGACAGCTCGGCGCGCTGGCGTCACATGCACGATGATGTGAGTCGAGCGTTGAACCGAAGGCGACCTCAAGGACCCGCCTCCTACACGAGCGGAGAGCTGCGTGCAGCCAAAACGCTGGCTCAAACGGAAACCGGCGACCTAGGCAGCAACAACAGCGAGAGAGTTGCCAAGAAGCTCCAGTCACTCAATGCCGAGTACCAGGCCAGTACCATGCGCCACGGCGACGCCTACAACATGCGTCACACGAACGTCTTCGACCAACGCAGTGCCGGCTACAAAGAGTACTGGGGCACACTGCGCGATGTGTACACATCCTCTGGTACGGCAAGTGGCGGTGCTGGTATCGTCGCCTCATATCGTAAGCCGCACCACCGCAACAGCGCGTTGGTCAAGCCGGCACGAAATGAGAGCAAAGAGACCGAGGCCGATTCCACAACTCCCGGGGACTCTGGCTCGAGTGAAGAGGCCTTCAAGCCGGCGGTGGTCGTTCACGATGCCTCGCTCATCAACGCTATCGAGAGGCTCACGGACGCCACCTCAGAGCAAATCGCGAACCTGTACCATCGGCAAGCGTTAGACACGAGGGAGGCGCTGGCGGGGCTCACCTCGGTGATGACAGACTTGCGCGTGCAGCATGGGGACGCCTTTGACCGAATCATCGAGCTGCAGGAGAAGCATCTGAAGGTGATGCAGGGCATTCTAGAAGTCAAGCTGCGCAAGGAGGCGGCTCGAAACTCGAGGAGCTGCAGCAGCAACGAAAGTTCCAGCGAGGGCAGCTCTGGTAGCAGTCCCGGAAGCAGCACGAACGAAGCCGACAGTACCACGAACTAAATAACTGAGAGCGGGCTTCCAGTGTAGCTGAGCTGGACGAACCAAGCACACACTGTCCAAGTAGTTGTTGACCCGTTCCTCTCAGCGCTTCAACGAGAGATCCTCGCGGCTCTGCAAGAACGAAAGTGAGGTTAATGAGTGGTATATAAGTCTGCGCTCGCTAGATGCCAGTGCAGACGTCCCAATTTCACGATGCCCGTTTTTGAGTTGCAGTGAATTGAAGTTGACGAAAGTCGAGAGCACGAAATCGTAGGTCCGACAAACTCCGCATCCTGCAAAAACAAATGAATATAGACGCGATGTAAACACCACCACCAAGAAGCAGTACGACCGAAGACACCGCATCCACGATATTTCGCTCTCTACCGTCTACGGCTCCGTTGTCGCTTCCGATCCCGACTCCGACTTCGACTTCGACTTCGACTCCGACTCGAACTCTCCGACCGTCTTCTCCGATGACGATCCCGACTGCTTCGACGTCGCTCCCTACTCCTGGACCTTTGTCTTCCTCTCCGCCGCTCTCGGTCTCCGTCGTCTCTCCTTGAACGAGGTCTTTCATGCCGTCCCCTGGACCTGGACACGGATCTCCCTGTCCTCTCCACCTTCTTCTCCTTCTCCTTTTCCTGCTGCTGCTGCGTCTTGTCCGTCAATTCCTTCAACTTCCTCCTGATCTGCACGTATCCAACATGCACTTTGCCCCCAAAGTGGTCGGCCAGGCGCCGCTCACTGTCAAAAATGCTCAGGAAGGCGCCACACACGTCGCAGACGCGCAACTTCTGATTCACGTCCACGTCCTTGGCGTCACTGCGGCTCTGCGCTTTGTCCGGACAAGTGTCCCCGTTGTCCTCGTCTAGGCGGCGCTTGGCCTTGGCGATCTTGCGCTCCACGTCGGACAGCAGCCGCGACAGCTCATTGGTCAGCTCGCGTTCGTAGCCAAAGTCCCGTTTGGCCTCCTCCTCATAGGCCGAGCGTATACTGGGCGAGTGGATCAACGCGCAGGCGCCTGCATCCAGGCGCGTGTTCTGGAACAGCTCGCGCGGACACAGACCACAGAGATAGGGTTTGCAGACCCTAGGGTGGCGGAAGTCCAGCTGCGGGTCGTCGTCGGGCCGGTCACCGTCGCGGTTAAAGCCCATGAGGCTGTCGAGGAGCGCTCGCTGGGCCTCCATGAGATCTTGGTTTCACTATGACTCGAGTCGTGGTCTTGTACATGTCATTGTTGCGAGGTAAACTGAAGTTTCGAAAGAGTGACCAAGCTGAAGTTTTTTGTAGCCATGTTACAGTAGTTGCCTTTTTGTTTAAGCTTAGAAGTCGTCGGGTTTCTCCCAGGAAGACACACCGGTCTGCTTGTTGTAGTAGAAGGGCTTGCCGGCGTCTTCGTTCCATCGCTCGATCCACGGATTCGGCTGCGGCGCGTCTGGGTCGATCTGCTTCTTCTTCTTCTTCTTGCCGGTGAGTCGGGCCTGCTCGCGTTCGGCCTCCTCGACCTCCTCCTGCTGCTGCTTGGCGAGCTGCTCCTCCAGGATGCTCTCCTCGTCCCGCATGGCGCTGTCGACGATGGCCGCACCCGCGACGATCTTGTCGGCTAGTTCGTGCGTCTTGGCCAGGATCTTGGCCCCTGTCGCGGACTCGGCCACCGTCTGCTTCATCTTCTCCGCCATCCGCTCGACGAGCGTCCCCGGAGGTGCCGTCGAGATCGTGCCGTTTCCAGTCTTCCAGGCCGCGGGCCATAGCTGCTGGAGCTCCACGGGGTAGTTGCTCTGGACGTGCACGCGGAACGGACCCTCCATGCCGCTGACGTAGGCGGCCACCAGCAGCGTGTACGTGCGTGCTGCCAACTCGCAATGCACGCGAACTTCGCGATTCCGCGCGGGCACACCGCTGTGTGCTGTCACGTTGTCTTGGTTCAGAGCTGTGACCCGCCGGGCTCGGTCTTTTTGGTCCTGGTGAGCGACGACGTACACTGCGATCGGCAGTACAGTCACGGGGGCCATGCCGCGCGCGTCCACCTGCGTGACGGTAATGATGACCTCTGTTGGACGCGATACGCGCAGCGAAAAGTGCGGGTTGTTGTCGAGACCAGTGCATCCGGGGTTATGCCGCGTCGGTAGTCCGCTGGCGGTGGCGTCTTGACGCGAGAAGCGCGCGTCCATGGTTTTGACGGTCCATTTGTCGGGGTCGTAGTAGCGGCACACGTAGAGCGCGCGGAAGGCATGACAGAAGTCGTCGAAGCTCATCCAGAACGTGTTATCGTCCCCGGTGTCATTGCCCTTGCGCACATCCAGGCGCTTCCGCAGGCGCCGAGTCCACAGACGCGAGCCATCGCTCCAGTCGCCTTTCCATTCCTGGTGATCGCCTGGTGGATTTCGCAGTTGCAAGAGTTGAGCGCCGTCCACATCTCGCACGTCGTAGATCACATAGCAGGCGTCGAATACCAAGCCGGAAGCTCGCAGTGCTGGGTCTGCGTGCTCGCTAGGCAGCGATGCGGCTCCCAACAGGAAGCGGTTCTTGCGGAACAACTTCAACTGCTGCCACAGTGTCTTCTTCAAAGCACCTCGAGCTGCTGGCGCTAAGAAAACTTCCTCACACTCGCAGCCCGAGAGAACTCGCAGAGCATGGTGAACGTATCCGCGCTCAAGTCCTGCATACCCACCATAGTATTTAGCAAAGGCCTTCTCAACCAGCGGCACCCACAGCTCCTCAAAGTCACGACTGTGTGCGAATGCGGCCCCAGCGCTAACCGAAAGCTCGACATCTTCATCTGCGCCCAAACCGGCAGCTTCACGCTCGGCAGTGTCGTAGAGTACTGGGAAGTAGTCGTCAACGATGACGGTCTCCCATTGACAGTTTTGATACAGACGCAAGGCGTAGGCACCAGTGAGTGAGGTCTGTTTGGTCACGAACAACCGATCGATGAGCAGGTCTACCTTGCCATCGTCGACACCTCCGGATGCCGCCATAATGCTCAGAGCACTCAGCAACCAAGCATCATCTAGACGACCGACGCGTACGTCGTCCGGATCGGTGCCACCGTCGAAGAGCCCTGACGCAATGTTGATCGCCGACGACACCTTCCACTGGGGCGCGATTTCCGATTCACAAAGGCATCCAGCAAGTGACGTCGTGTCTGGGGGGAATTCGCGGTCTACGAACTGCAGGGACCGTCCGAACTCGCCTGGGACGCACGAGTAGCCTGATTCAATCTCCATTAGTGCCTCTCGAGCGTTCACGATGCCTTCATCATACCCCGGTTTGCTTTCCTCCTCCTCGGTTAGTATGCCTTCGCTCTCACGCCGAAGACGGCGAGCCAGAAACTCCTGCATGCGTTGGCGACACTGGTCGGCTTCGCGTGGCGCCCAATATTCACGCAACTCCTTCTGAGCTACTAGAGCAGCACGATCCTCGGCATCCACGATAGCGTCGGTACGCTCCATTTCCTCGTTGAATGCAGCTTTCAGTGCGTGGAATCTCGCACGAGCTTCCGGAGTAAGCGAGAGCAGCCAAACTGCTACCAACGGAATGTCGATAGACGCAAACGAGCTCGTGCGGAAGACGTTGGCCGGGGGACTGATGCCGTTCGACATGAGTTTGAAGCGGTTCTCGCGTAAAAACTTCTGGAAGAGGATCTTCTCGCGACTCAAACGTGCGTCTGAGGCTGTCAGCATCAATAGCTGCAGGTGAATCACGCAACGAGTTTCTTCGTAGAACTCACGATCTAGCGCGGCATCGAACTCGGGAAGCTGAAGCAAAAGCTCCACCAAGTCTCGTGGTGGAGAAGCTGGCGTGACATGATTGGAAATTGCGAGCGCTGTACTGCCACCACGCTCGAGGGTGTCTGCTTGCTGGTCGTCTGCTTGACCACCGCTCTTCTTCTTCCTCCTACACCTCAGCATTGACGGTAGGTACTTCCATCGGATAAATCGTAGCACACGCGGAGGCACCGTGAACGCATACAAGAACCCGAATGGCCCCGCACCATGTTCGAAGACGTCTTCTCTCACTTCTTGCCACGTTAGAAGTCCGTCAGGTCGAGTCACTTCTAGCCCGTGTATCGTTGTGATGATTCGGCATTGGCGATCAACATCCTCGATGTCCAGCGCAATGTCACCGCTAGTCCGTCGAGGCTCCACTTTGACAACGTCATCCTCAACCTCCGGTTCCGCTGTCTTAGCAACTTTTTTACGGCTTGCAAACGCACTTGCAGCACCTCCACCGTAGGCGATGGCCTGGAACTCAAGCTCTGCCTTCTTTTCCCGACGTTCTTGCTCTACGAACTCGGGAGACTCGATGGTGAAAGGCTGGCGACGGCGATTTGACACACTTTGAGCAGCTTCGCTGGCGTCTTTGAGGATCATTTCGTTCACATACTTGGACGCGATACCCATTTGCACGGGTGTGACCGCGCACAAGTGAGCCGTAACACCAGCAAACGCTAGCAGTACGAGGCTGCAGAGCCCCACGCCAAAACCTAGCGGGTCGAAGAACATGACGCCAGCCACGCCCCACAAAAACGCCAACAAAAACACCATGTACAGCGGCATCACGGTCTGCGTCTCATCCACGACATTGTTGGTGAAGGCGTTGTAGGAGAAGACAGGGAAGAGATAGGGTGAGTAGAAGACCGACTCATCAGCAGAGCTTTTCGCCACGATCCAGCCAGCAACAAACTGCATTGAGTACTTGAGCAGGAGAACGACGAACACGATTGAAAGACAAGAGAAGAAACTCATCCCGGTGGCAAGTGCTGCGATGATGGCAGCGACGGTAGCAGTTAGAACGATGAGACTGGCCTGACGTTGGTAGTCTGGAGCAAGGTATCGATCATTCTCGACCCATTTCACGAGATAATACGTGATGAAGAGGAACAAGGCCAGCAAGAATGTCAGGACACCACCGAAAGCCATGCTGACAAACACGTACATCTCGAAAATCCAGACAACAATGGCTATCATACAGGCCCCACCGATACGACGAATTGGCCGTGTGATAACCCAGTTCTCGTCCTGCCACCGACAAAGCGTGACTGCGAATAGTAGGAATATTGGGTAGAATACCAGGATGGAGAGGATAGCGAGCGACTCCACTTGGTTTACATTGGCCTTCAGCACAGCGAAGAACAGCATAAACCCAGTCACCCAGGCCAATACAGCACTCCCTCCGAAGGAGTACTTCATATCTGGTGTGAATGCAGCGATTTTAAAGTACTTGATCGTAGGGAAGAGCGTGAAGATAAGCACATACGCCCCCGTCCAGATAAGTTGCCCGAGCCAGGAGGGGCTCTCCGTGGCTGTGAGAATCATCCCGTACAGCATGATCAGAAACAACAATGTGAAGAAACAACCGAGGGTCATGTGGTCCTGGGGGAGCAAGAAGCCTTGCTTGTACGCCTGGTACAGTGTCATTTTGCTGAAGTCGATGTCACCATCTCCGCCCAATGCCACCGTCTTCCGGCGTGCCAAGATGGCATTGCTAGCTGCATTATCATCCAGGAGAGGTTTCTCAAGCGCATCGTCGTCGTCGTCAAGAGCATTATTCGCAGCACCGTTGCGATTGAGTAATGGTTTGGCTGTAGGTGAGAGATTGTCCACTTCACGATACTTCTTCGAACCAGTTTTGCCAGTAAAGAGAGCTCTCAACCGTGCGAAACGTGGGGGTTTTGTGGGCTTAACTGCAAGAGTAGTGGGCAGACTTACTTGCAGATTTGTGCTCGTTCCATTCTCGGTAATAGCTGGGAGATCAGCTGGCGATTTCACCAAGCTTGTGATTGCAGTTCTGTTGTCACCTCCCTGACCACCAGCAGCCGCTTTGCTTCGTCCTGGAAGTGTCAAGCCTAGTTTCTTGGTTGGGCTCATAACCCCTGCCGCTTTGCCGCCTACGAGACCCAATAAACTCTTTGACGGTAGTGTTGGCATCTTGAAAGTCTCGTCAGCACTGTCATAGATGTTGTTGTTACCTTTTCCTTTGAGAGGCGGAAGCACGAACGTCTCACGCATGAGTTCGGCCTCCTTCTCAAGCGCAGCTTCTTCATCGAGAAAGCCACCGTCATCGTCATCGTCCAACACGTCTTCCTCGTCGTCTTCAGGGGGCCAAACAACCAAGCGGTAGTCGTTCTTTTTCCACTGCACATGAACTGCCAGCGACAACATCAGAATGAGCGGTGCGAAGAACGATGATACCAGGATGAACGTGGACTGCGTTGACGCGTACACGAATAGACCCGAGCAGATTACCAGTACTTCCGAAGCTGCAGCTAGCATGAACGGAAGTCGGAACGGCCTCACGAAGAGATATACGTGCATGGCGTATTCGGACAAGAGCTGTTCCTTTTGCAGGAAAAACGCCCTTGACGTTGCGAGTGAAAGACCCACGAAGAGGACAACGATGAAGGCTAGCACACCGAATATCCAAAGAGGCCATTCTTGACCCAATATGGGCACGCGGACGGTCTGGTTTGCATCGGAGCCAAAGGCGACACCGAGTAGCAAGAAGAGGTAGAAGAACGACAGGAACCCCAATACAAATTCGGGTGTTGTGCCCGCATCCAATTGCTGCTGACGCTCTTTGTGCGGATCATGCCCGAAGAACGTGACACCGCCGGCCTCCTGCTTGTTCATGCGAGGCAAATTCCTGCCGATGATTTCTCGACAGAGGGCAGTACCAAAGACCATGTACAGGAAGGCGTGGCCTAGAATCCAGTACTTACCACACGTGACTGCGAGACACACTCGGACAGAGCTCAGGAGGAACACCACGTAGCCAGCAGACCAATTATGAGCACTTTTGCCACGATGCAGCATGTATACACATAGATCCACGAGTACGAGCGTAATGGAGATTCCAATCGCTTGGGTGCCGTACTCCGTCCAGACACTCGCCACGATGCAGAAGATCAAAAGTGTGGCCAAAGCACTCAAATAATACCGACGATTCATGCGTCTTCGAGTGGCAGCAGGCGTCACAAAGGCACTTTTGAGGATGTCTGCATACTCCAGGCCAGGTATCGACTGCTCCACTGTGTAATGTTCCCCCAAAATGGCTGCAAACGCCGATTCCTTTCGCTTTCGTCTGGCCTTCACAGTTGTAGCAGTCCCTTCCTGCTGTTCTATCGGGTCAGCGTTGCCTTTCGCGGATGCAAGCTTCAGTCCGAGTGTGCCGAGGTTTTTGAACTTGCTTTTGAGAGTCGTAACTTTCTTGGAAGCACCAACGACTGCGATGACTTGTTTGAGCGACTTGGATAGCTTGGAATCGTTGGTGAAGGCGAGCCAGATGATCGGCATCATGTTGAGCGTGAGGAAGATGCACGAAAGCGAGAAAAAATCGAGGTCTTCACCACCGATATAAACTTGTGGGTCTGCAAACGTAGACGAGAAGAGAAACACGAACGCACAAACAAACGCCAGTGCAAACAGGTGCAGCGTTCTCGCCGTCATGCGCCATCCTGTGCGCACCCAAACAACAGCCCCATAAATCCCTCCAAGAGCTCCAATTCCAAGGAAAACAATCCCAAACCCGAAAGCCGGGGGTGTTACGAGCAAAATGGACGTCACTCCCCACGACATCAACATCAACACGGGAGATGCGATCACAATTCGTACCGCCCAAGTGGCGTAGAACAAGTTGCGTCGAAACTGCGCGTTGTTTTCACCGTCTCCATAGCAGAAGAAGAGCTGCGCAACAATGTCCGGCTTCTTAGCCTTCGCTTTAGCTGTGCTACCTGCTTTATCCTTCGACTTGGCACCAGTTTGATTGGGTTTGTCGTTCATTTTCGCTGCGTTTAGCTGTGCACTCGCTGCAACCGAGAGCTGCCCGTTCGGGTTAACCACTTTCTCGGCCAAGAAAGACTCGACACGTTCGATACGCCAGTGCACGCGCTGTAGATACCGCACGACAAGAACCATCACGAAGACGAAGGTTGGCCAATACTGACCTGAGACCTCGAGGAAGATTTTTCGTGAGAACTCCTTCGAGTAGACGGCTGGAACCACGTCCAAGGTTTCGTGTGGGACGGCTACCATGAAGTACATACTCAACGTGGTGTCCGTGTAGTTGAGCCGAACATTCGCGCCCGTAGTGATCCCTCGACCTTCGGCATCCCCGTACTTGTTAATGAAATGTGGCGTGAAGTTTTGCGCCACCGCCTGGAAATCACCCGCGACATCCTTCAGTTGTGCGTACTCGCGAGTCTCCGCCCACCCGAACGTCGCGTTGAGCCATTCAGGCGACGAAGCCACATCGTCAACGCGTCGGAAGACGAAAAGCTGAGCAGCGAAGTTGAACGTCACGCGCGCGTACGGAGCATAGCCGTAAGTATCGATCAGCGACGTGTTGCCTTTGTCGTTGTTGGACGTACTCAATGAACGGATGAGCAGTCCTCCTTGCGAGTCGGACATGCGATAGTAGCTGAGCAACTGGGTATCCGAGCTCGAGTACACTCTTCCATACAGCCACGATTGTTCGTCAGGGAAGTAGCCGCCCATTCCTCCATTAACCAAAGCTCCCGACACGAAAACCTCCTCCGCTCGCATCTGGAACGGCACTGCAGTCATGCGGACGCGCATGCAGGGCGTCGACGAAGTTTCATCACTACAGTCTCCGTTAACGCTCAAAGGGACCCAGAGCTCTTCCACGCACACTGGTTGCTCCGCCATTTGCCACGTCGAGCTGTCGTTCGTAGGCACCTTCTGCGTCAACGCCGAGAACGCCGAGCAGTAGATGGCGTTGAGCGTGACTTGAGCCACCAGGTCGTCACCGAACTCGAGGCCGCTGTCCTTGTCCCAAACCCGCACGATGATCTCCGTCCCTGCAGGTCGAAAGCCAAAGTTCAGGTCACGCATGAGGTCGTCATCGCCCGTGCATCCGGGCTGCGTGCACGGCGGCCACTTGGGGTTGAGTGAATTCCAGACGACACTCGACGTACGAACGTTGTCACCGATGAGTGCCTCGACGTAGGGGTCCGTCACCAATCCAGCAAGTCCAAAGCCATCGAGGTTAGGCAGGTGCCGCATTTCCACGATGGTGAGCGTGAGGTTGCCCCCAGCAGAGGCATATTGGCCGGCGTCGGGGCAGTTGCGTGCACCTCCAGTGCACGAAAACGCCGTCAAACTCTTGGTGGTCGAGTACCGCGGGTCCGGGTACCCCACGGTCTCCGTTGTCTGCGCCACCACCGCCACAAGCTGCAGCAAGACTGCGACTGCGGCCACGGCATTTTGCACAGTCATCTGATGGTTCACCGGCCCAAGGCCATGGATGCAGGAGTGAGAGGGTCGCGCCCACGTAACGGACGTCCGCAAGAATGCCCTCATCCGATTCAAATAGTGATACATTAGTCGTTTTAGATAGGGGTCTCTGCTGGCTACGGCACGTCGGCCAGGGGCTTCTTGGCTAGCACATAGTGATACGTCACGGGTGTTTGCTCGCTTCGAGTGAGCGTGGGGGTCCATTCACGCCCGAAGTGCGTGCCGGGTTCGGCCAGCGCCGCCTGCACGTCCATCTCCCAGGGCAGCTCACTGAACACGCCCTCGCGCACGTCCTCCTCTCCGTGTTTGAACAGCGGCTCACCTAGTTCAGCCATGGAGAGTTCGCTCACGTCCTTGAAGAGCGCGATCTCGCCCTCCTGCAGGAACGCGCGGCCGGACACGTCCCCCCAGACTTCACTCCCTGGAGCTGACAAGATGTCGATGGTCTTGAGCAGCGCGAGGTTGCTCGCGCGCGTCAGGTACATCATGATGCCTTCCAGCGCCCAGAAGGTCGGCACGTCCGGGTTGAAGCCACTGGACAGCAGACTCTCCTCCCAGTTGAAGGCGTTGAGGTCGGCCACGACGCAGTCGTGACGTTCGGCCAGCAGCGGCGGGTTGAGGTCTTTGAGCACCGCGCGCTTGTGCTCGAAGAGCTCGGCGCTCTGGTCGATCTCCAGCACGTGGCAGCCGCGCAGCGTCTCGAGGCGGAACACGCGCGTGTCCAGACCGGCACCCAGCAGCACCACCTGACGGATGCTCGGGTGACGCTGCAAGAGCGCCTCGTCCAGGTAGCGACTGCGCAACGCGACGTAGTCTTCCGGGTGGGGCTGCTGCAGCTCCCACTTCTTGAGACGCGGCTTGAGCTGCGGCGCGATCTCGCGCGTGAGCGGCTCCGCGAATTGGTCGTGGATAAGGGGGTCCTCACGGTCGCCCTCGACGGCGCGCAGCAGCGCGTCCATGAAGCTCGTGAACTGGGCGAAGTCCTCGTTCTGCATCTTGCTAGAAGAAGCAGCGGAGGAGGAGGAAGAGGAGGAAGGCGCGTCGAGAGGCGCGGAAATGAAAGTGGAGCTGTTGGCCGCGCGCTCCATGATGGCAAGTCGAGAAATGCGTCAGTGGCCGACGTTGAGCAGTGGCTGCAGGTCGCCGAGAGACTGGACCAGAGCTGTGAGATCACGGCCCTATACCCGTCTCTAGCGCTGCGTGGAGGGAGGCGCGAGGTGACGCCACTGGCATGCAGCCGCCGCCTGCGCACGCATGCTCCCGACCAGGGGAGAAACGCCGCGAGGCGCAAGAGCTTGGGCCGCGCTCGATGCAGCTTCAACGCGGCCGAAAAGATCGCATCGAGGCGGTCTCCGATCAGCTGGCCGAAGGTGGCGACAGAGTGGCCGGGCCGGCACGCCATCGCGTCCGCAGGATTCATCACGTCGAGACTCGAACGCTGTGTTCTGTGGTTTGTTCACCGCGGTCATCGACAATTGAGGAGGGTCCACACCCGCCTCCAAGCAGAAATGCATGAGATCTGATAACCAAAGCACACGCACTGCGTGACGCAGGGGACGAGCTCAACTCCTTACGTGGGCAATTCGCTAGTAGCGAAACCAGGTCCTGCAAATCATTGAGCACCATCCGAGCGTGCCGTTCGCAGAAGGGCCCCGATTCCGACTCATGATGAGTCTCACCGGCTCAGCCGATTTCGGCAGCCAGGCACGGCACTGCATCAGAATGCTGCTTGGTGACGAGCTGCGTGCTCCGACCTGTCTGTCTGAGCAACTTGCGAGCGCTGCTGGCCAACGGTTCGGTCTCCGGCGTGTTGCGGACGGCGGGCACTTCAACTGTAGTACAGTCTGTACCGGCCAGCGAGCTTTGCATGACCACGGTCGCCATGGCGGTGGATCGCCCAATACGCAAGGAACTGGCACTCACCTCGACGACGATTGCTTGACGGATGATCACGCAGGATTGAATGGTCGAGAGAGCGGAGCTCGACTTGAGCGCTTCCAGCAAGGCGAAAACATGTGAACCAAACGGGGCACTCGCCATCACCGACAAAGCGCAGCTGAGCACATTCCAACACGGAGAAAGCGAGAGCTGGATAGTATCCATCCAGTAGAAGCACGAATTTGAGCTGCTGGATGCAGCGAAGAGGCCTCATTTGGCAACAAGAACTTGGTGAAGATGATAGGGTGGGGTACCTCCCTATCACGGAACTCGTTCGGTATACTTCTCTGTTATTACACGATGCTGGGAAGCTACTGAGTCCGTAAGCTTAAACAGACTACACTTCTGTTGCTGCTGCGCTGGGCACCGCCACCTTCTGGTTGAAGTCGGTTTGCACGATTGGAGGTTGCTGCTGCTGCATGGCCATCGGCATTGGCTGCGCGATGGCGACTGGGACGGCGGTCACGGGGCCCGGAGTGGGGCAGTGCGGGTGGCGGCGGTTCCAGCGGCGCTGGCGCTTGCACTGGCGTCGGTGTTCACGCCGAAGTTCGCGGTCGTAGTCCTGCTGACAGTCGCGTGTGTTCTTGCCGCCCAGACGACGCAGCAGACTGAGGAGCACAAGGACCATGGCAGAGAGCGGAGTGGACGGTGTTGTGGTGGATGCTCAAGTGATGGAAGGCGAAAGCCGAAGTGAGCGAGTGAAGGCGGCACCCAAGGTGGCGTTTGACTCGATTAAAGTAGCCGTGCGTGAGTCGGGGCTGCTGTAATCAGGCCGAAGCGCGATTACGACAATCCACGTGAGGCCCTGGTCCAGGTACTGTAGCAGAACGCATTCTTGTTCCCGTCGAGGGCTAGGTGTAGCAAACAAGAACCAACGTGATCCATGCATTTGAGAATCTGTGCCGGCCCTGGTCCAAGTGCACGCTGGGCAGGGAGGCCCGGAGGGGGATTTTACGTGTGAGGCTCATACATGTATTCACTTCGCAGCCAGACCGCTCAAGCTAAGATGGAGGCGGGGTCCGCGCATGAAGGTGCTGCGGTGCCTACAACTGAGCATCGGACTGGGAATGAGGCCGGGGCTTTCGAGTCCATGCCTCGTACACTGCCTTATAGAGCAGAAGGAAATACGCTTTTGTGCAGCGTAAATACGTCTGGTGTGGAAGCAACGGCGTCACCTACCGCAACAACCAGCGCGTTCTTGTAGCTTGTAGTGCCTTCTCGAAGGTCTGGGACGAGAAGCAGGGCTGTGGAAAAATGGATTGCGATTGTCAGATTGCCAAGATTGTCAATCACAATTATTGATTGTCCGGAGATCTCAATCGGCAATCACAATATCGAAATTGTCTCCCAGTCGATGTTGGGCCTACCACAGCTACTTCATTAGCATTCAGCTCAAAGCGAGCCCTCAGGCGAATCGTACTGGTCCTGCTGGAGCATTTGGCGCCATTTTCGTTGGCTCTCGCGCAGCAGGAGCCTTATGGCGCCATTTTCTTTGGTTTTAGACGTACTGGTGCCTCTCAAGCATTTCATTTCCCAATTGGAGTCGTTGTCCATAAGAAAAACTGCCCCCAGTGATGTTCCAAAAGCTGAACTGGGACCTGGCGACGCTTGCAGATGTGTCAAAGACCATCGAGCAGTCGAGGAGTACCGAGTCAGCCGAAGTGCAAGTTGTACCCATGGTTACAATAATCAGCGATCTAGATTGTCATGATTGCAATAATTGATTGTTCTCGTCGAGGACCTTGCAATCAATAAACAATCTATATTTCCACAGCTCTGGACGAGAAGGTGAATGTGTTGACTCTTGCAGAGCCGAGGGAGCACCCATCAGCTGTGGCCACTGCGATGGCACCAGCGCACGCACAGATGACTGCAATGACTGCTGCCTGGCGATTCTTCTCCATCGGTGACGGGGGGGGGGGGGATTGTGAGAGGAGGGAGGTGGGTAGAACAAAATTCTGAGTTCAGAGCACCTCTGCGCGATGTTTTGAAAACAGAGATTCCCAGAATGCGGAGTCACAAAAATGGCACATTGTACCATAATCAGCTGACCAATCGGATGTACGGAAGGTGGTAGCCCAGAATGCATTCCGGCACTTGGACCAGGGCCTCAGGCCCCACTTCACACTATCCAGCGGCAAATTCCAGTGGTAACTTACTGGTACAGTAAGGCGTGCGGTGCCAGTGGCACTGCGGAGTGGTCTGAGTTATATGTATATCATGGATCGCTGCGAAGCGTTGGAGTATCAAGTCACGATAAGAACTATATGTACAGCAGAAGCCTCTAATTGGATTCACCATGGATCGATTGCATGCATTTAGTCAGCTTTAGTCGTCTTCTTTTCCTCCTTTGCCTCCGTCGTGGCGCTTGGATGCAGCCAATTCTTGTAGGAATACGCAGAGGCGCCGAGCATTTCCTCCAAGTGATGGTCGAGGCACTTCTCGATGCTGCAAAGGTGGCGAATGTAGGCCAATTTGGGCCACACGGCCCGCTGGCCACTTTCGAGGTAATGTGTCATGTCTTGCACAGTCGGGTTCAAAATGGCTTTGATGCCGATCGATTCGAGGAAGCGAAAATCGGGGATAATCGTCACGTTTCCTGAGAAGTTCTGCTTGAAGTACGAGCCGAACTGGTGCCCGTAGATCTTCGGGAAGAGACCCAAGAAGGCGAGCATCTTGAGTCGGTGGCGCACGTCTCCAGCTATAACACTCTCCAACTTGTAAAAAATGCTCTTACTGTTGCTTGGCTTGTCGATTTCATCACTGACGAACGGCACTACGTGTGGGTTCACCTGTGAGACGATGAAGTTGGTAACGTCAAAACCACTTGCCATGGTTTCCATAGGTAAATCGTGCTGGATGCTGCCGTCCACCCACTCCTTATTCAGTGATGCATAAGGAACAATGTTGCCCTGAAAATCCCTTGCCATGAGCTGCTTTCCTTTCATAATTCCAGGAAGAGAACAGGATACAGCTACAGCGCTCCAAAGCAGCACATGAGGCGTATTGATGTGACTCAGCAACAACTTCTTCGGTCCTTTGTGACCAGTGATATCGGACGCTGATACTGTAATGCACACGTGGCGGCCTGTCTTCAAGAAGGCGTCCTGGAACGTGTAGTACATTGTCTTCTCCTCGGCATCCATGGGCTCGCTGTAGTAGTGTTCCGTAGTGCGCTCAAATTCGGATGAAGCCACCAGAAAACCAGTCTTTACGCAGTGTGTGAGTTGGTCGAGAAGCGGTGGGAACCAGCGGATGCCAAACGGGAAATAACGCGTCGAGATATCGCTCACTAAGATATCGTTCAGCAACTCTTCATTAGTCCTGCACGCGGTAAAAGCAGCAGTGATTGAGCCACCGGACGAGCCAGAGATGACATTCGGTAGAACATTGGCATCAAGAAGCGCACGAATAACACCCATATGATACATTGCAATGGAGCCACCGCCGCTCAGACACAATGCCGTTGATCCAAACGACTGTTTCATCCGTCGGAAGAAGCGCACTTTTTCCGCGTGAGGGAACTTGTCGTCACTCATCCCAGCGAGAGTATCCAATGCGCGGATCACCAGCGCATTATACTTTGTGATTGCCGTCTTCGTACCAGAGTTGCATTCCAGATGAAGACTTGGCGAGTCTACCCCCAATTCATCACGCATAACCACAGAAGCTACGATATAGCGTAGCTCGTCCACATTCATGCTGTCGCCAGCATCAAGCGCGCGAGTCAGCGTTTCAACATTTCGACGCATCTGTTCAAAGTCGCAGTGCTCCGTGTCCTCGGCGCGTATCGTAGTTTTCCAATTGTCTTTGCCTTCCAACACGTCCAAATACTGCGCCATCTGCTTCCACTCTCGATAGCTCTTGGTTGTCTTCATAAGTCGACGCAGTCTCTCAGCCTGCTTGTCACGTACACGGAAGAGTCCCACGTAAACGCTTCGCACTGCCAAGAGCACCTGCTTCACCACCTTCACAGTAACATACAGCGACAGAGAGAGCACAATGCGTGCCATTTGGTACAGCGCCACGATCCACTGCAAGATGATCACGACCTGCAGGCCGCAGAACCAGCCCACCCACTTGTACTTGCGCACGAGCAGTATCGCTGTTCCGATGATGGCCGCAACAGCCAATGGACGCGCAACCACCTGCGGGTCCGACAAGTCTTCGAACTTGGTGTGACGGAGACCTTGCACCACCATCCAGAATTCCGCCAGCGCCTCATCCCCCAGAGCCTCCACGATCCCCCGACAGTGCTGCACGTACTCGTCGATATGTGTCGGTGCATCGGCCAGCCGCGCAAGTAGCACCTCGGCCAGGTAGCTGCCCAGTCCAAGCACCACGACGATGCCGCCCACCACGTTGGCCACGAACTGTGCGAAACGGTTCGAGTCCTTCCACTCCGCCTCCTCCCGCAACGCGCGCTGCAGATCCTCCAGACTGCGCTTCTTGCTCATCGGCGAGCTGCGCTGCATCTTGTCAGGACTTGTAGGCGACGCGCGGATCGACCTGCTGGACGCTCGACGATTTTGAAACTGAGCTTTGCTCGCGGCCCGTCTCGCGCCAAAGGGGGTTTCAACGGATCACTTGGGCTTTGTATGCACCGAGCCATGACATGCCTCTGTCACCGTGGACATTAGGGTAGACCACCATCAACGCTTGTCATCAACTCCATGAGACAGCTTCATGTAAGGACCTTAGACGCTCGGAAACGGGGTCTATGATATGAGCTTCCGGGGTCAAGATGGAGCTACGATGCTGCGGTAGGTTCGAGACCTTGAGAGCGCGACGGAATCGACCAGCCGGACGAGGCGCATGACGGCCTCCACCTGCGACGCGTCTGGCTGCTCGCCTGTGTCGGCGAAGTACGTCTTGAACGACCACAGCACGAGGTTGGACAGCTCCGTCAGCACGATCTCGCGGACTGTGGCCGAGTACACATCGACAGAGCCCCGGGATGGGCCCCCTTCAGTTGCCACTGAAGCGCTGGCAACCCATGCAGCTTGCAGCTTCTCCAGCAGCTCAGTGTCCGCGTGAAGGAGCGTGTGTGTCTTCAGCGCGGCGGCCTGCAACACATTGTTGTCAATAATGCCGACGTCCGGGTGCGGTTGTTTTCTGCGTATCCTCTTGAGCATCCCATCTCGGTGAGCTACTGCAGCAGACGAAAGTGTCGGCGGAGACGCTGGGAGCCGCTCGAGCAACGCCTTGGCTTCACTGTTCAGCAATCGCAGCATCTTCTTGGCCTACATTAACCACAACGCAGCTTGTTAGTACCCCTCATCATGTACAAACATCACAATACCACCACACCCTTTACCTGCTTCAAACGGTGGTAGATTGGGAACACCGAAGCAAACGTTGGTGCGTCCGCGACCTGCTGGAACTTGGGGGAGTCCACCTCCACCTTCTCCAGCATAAACTCAGCCAGCCGCAGGTAGCCGCCTCTCAGTCTCGCCACTTGCTTCGGGAACGACGTTTGAATGCGAGCCACCGGCACGTTCATCCTCCCTCCAGAGCCCAGCTGCTGTTGCTGCAGAATGAGCTGCCTCCTCTTGGAGCTCAGCGACAGGTGCTCGCTCATCTTGCAGCAGAAGACGAAGCGTGTGGACGCCTCCCGCTCCTTCAGTCTCACATCTTCCAGCTGCGACTCCAGCGCTTTCAACTTCCGCGGATACTCGAGCCCCACGGCCTCCGTCTTGGGCTCCACCGTCTCCTGCGGCTGCTGCGCTGTCCGCGTGGCCCTAGCGACGGTCAGAATGCTCTGCAGCTGCTGATCTTCAGCGTCCGGAGGCTGCGCGTGGTCGTCGTCTCTCTTGCGGTCGCTGTCACGTCCTCCAGTGGCCAATTCCGTGCGAACTTTGCGTGCGCGGCGGATGGCGTCCTGGATCGACTGCTCCAGCGCCGATGTCTCCGCTTGCTGTGCGACTTTCTGCTCAACGGCGGAGGTTTCTAGACTGCGGATGAACGCGCACACGCGCTTGAGTGTCTCGCATTGTTGCTGCAGCGCTAGCGAGCGCAGGCGCACGTCGGCGTCGACGCTCGAGGCCTTGCGCAGCAGCTCGTCCAGCACGACGTCCATGATGGTCTCCGCGCAGTTTCTGCCAATCAGGAAGGATTGCGACTAGAAGGATGCGATTGGCCGAAGCGCTTCAACGTTGCTTTTTTTCGAGTCAGATAGCTTGCTGTGGCAGTACAAAGGCAAGCTTAGTAGGTTGAGCTTAAGCTGCTTACCCCTTGTACATGTAGAGCAGAGAACGTAGCGGTCAGAAGATGTGCGCAACTACATAGGAGCGACACTGGCATTTACCAAGCGCTCACGGCGGGGTAGTTGCGGTACGAGCAGATTCGTTGTCATCGGGCATTTGATGCCTGTATATATTGCCAAATTTGCCGAACCTGGCCGACATGGGTTGAAATCGACTTATACAAATTTCAAGTTCTTTGTCATCGAACGGCGGTCGATTTCGGCTTCGTCGGTATCAATCGGCCCCGACTAGAACGCACAATAATGTTCAGTACCACGACCCAGTATCGATACCTGTATTGTACTGTATGTAGCTGGGTGGGAGTACCTGGTATGCTCTCGGCAGCGCTGCATGCAGCGGTCAAATATCTTTTTTCAGCCATCAACCAATGGCTCCAGCAGGTGACGCAATGCACGTACCGGTACGTGTATCCTTTTTCGTCAGTAAAAGTCGAGTATTTGGCCTCCATATCTTGAAATACATGTAACGTTAGGCCTGGGGCCTCGAAATTCACAGCCTGAGCTTGGGTGAGCAAAGTTCTTGCTGGGCAGCCGCGATTGCGTCCGTAATCCTCGCGAGAGCAGCAGCAACAACAGCGAGTTGCCCACAGAGAGGCGCGGTGATTTGCGGTTTGTATGGCGTTTCGCGTTTTTTTACCGTAGGTAGCGAAGCCCACCGAGTTCGCCCGGTTATAATCGCAACACTGTATCGTTCCGTTCTCGCGCGCTTCAAGTGTGAGGAAAGCACTTTCACTGGCCCCCGCTTGAGCGCAAAAGCCCTCGCTCGCTCGCTCCCAGACGCAAAGACGCAACAAGACGCAGCAGCCGTCGCCCACGCCTGCATGAGCCGGCAAGCAGCCGTCGACGACGCACTCCGCGCCAGCGCCGCTCGAGGTGAGCTCATGTGAACTATACAGTACCGTAAGGGCCGCGCATACCGCCCTGTACACTCAATACGACGCCCTCCTTCTTTTCAGCCACAGAGCGATGACCACAGATATGTGTGTGTCTCGCTTGTGTTTTGTATGCAGACCAGAGCCAACAGCCGCTCGCCAATGCCAATGCTGACTCGCAAGGAAACGACACTGTTCGCAACAACCAGGTGGGTGGAATAGATCGCTTGTTCTCTGCAGGACGAGCGCCATAGGGTTCTTCGTGACTTAACACGCTGGCGTTGAGTAGATGCGTACGCCGGCAGCGTCCACCGGCGGTGCTAGCTTTCAGGAACAGACGCAGCTGAAGCGGGGCAGTGGAGACCGAAACTGGGGCGCCCGGATCCGCGCGTCCATCGCGCGCTTGATAGAGATCGACGGCCTCTATTTGGACCCGAAGAGCTCCGCCAAGGCGGTCGAGAAGAGGAAGGCTAGAGAGGAAGAGCAGGCCTTCCACGCGCGCGCAGATCTTTTGAAAGAAGCGAGTGATACTGCCCACACTGAATACTGGAGCAGGCTGCGGGACGTGTATTCGACCTCGACGGCGAAGAAAATGAGGCTGACGATGAGAGAGTCTACAACCCCCGCCGTGACGACGTCAGCATCGCGGCAGTGTAGGAATGAGCATGAGGCGTTGGACACATTAGCCGTGGCTGCTGCTACCGAGCAGTTTAACCCCAACAAACCAGCGCCGCCTGTCGCCAAAAAGCCAAAGCGCAGCAGTCGGCGGCACAATGCGCTGCCTTCGTATGAAGAAGGAGCAGGTGAGTCCACTCTTTCGTCGTAAAAGAAGTCTCCGTAGCTGACGATTTTGCTGTCTTCAGCAGGGACAGAGCGAAACCGAGTGCAAGTGCACGACCCCGCGCTAGCCAAGGCCGTCGACAGGCTCGCGGGCAAGTTAACGGAGCTCCTCGGTCAACTTCAAGCCACTTCAGATGCGGCAGCGGCCGAGCCGATTCTCGCCGCCGCCGCGACGGTCGCTCTAGAGGCGACGGAAATGCGTCGCCGCGAGGAAGTGGCTTTAACTCGCATGGTGGAGATCGAGGAGCACCGCCAGCAGATCATGCAGGGCCTGCTGGAGTACGCGAGGAGCAGCGGGAAATGGATGAAGAAGGAAATAAAGGCGGCAATGGACGCTAAGTGGCGTCAATGAACAGCAACAGTAAGGTTGGCTGACAAGAGCTAACAAGTGCAACGCATGTAATAAAAGAGCGTCCTGCGCGGCACGTCATGTCAAGAGATGCCATGGTCACGTCTTGACGGAACCAACGAACAGGAAAAGGCCACATACTGTAGCTCCAAGCTGGAGGCCGCGGACGAGACCCGACGCTGGACTCCAGCGTCGGGTCCTGCGCGCGCACCGTGAGGGTCCATGTCATGGGTGCTCAACAGCTTCGGCAGCATCACCCCAGCGCGGACAGTGTGCGCTACTCTATTTTGATGGGGTCCACCTGCCCTGGTATTTGCCAAAAGGTGCACCCAAAATTGACGTGTCCACCTCCATGTTGATGTGGGCCACGCCGCCTTATGATTTTTTAATATCATTTTTATTTTTTTAAAAATAAAAATGATTTAAAAATGTGAACAATTACTGTTTTTATTGAGGGGAAACAAATAATTGTATTATCCCCCTCAATTAAAATATAATTATATCAGCTTCAAAATAATTGCTTTAGCAAAAGTGAAAATGGCCGACATCAAGACCGAGGACACCGATATGGCGCTGCCGAGCGCGTCGCAGGATACGGAAGACGAGGACGAGGGCAGATCGATTGTAGCTCGACAGGGTGATGTTACGACGGACGACGACCCCCAGGAGAGCACGGCGGACGAGGAGGAAGACGACGACGAGGAGGACGACGACGTGGACAGCGACGAGGACAAGGTGGAGCTCTCGGACAGCGCCTCCATGCTGCGTATGATGCAGAGTCTGCCGCAAACTGAGGCCCGTCGCCACGAGCAGTTCCGCCGCTCGCACTTCGAGCGCGGCGCGGTCAAGCGGGTAACTGGTTCATAGTCGCAGTCGTTCTAACAGCCTGTTCAAAGACCGCTGACATGGTTCTGGTACTGTTGTTACTGCTGTAGTGTATGGCGCAGGCCATCCACGAGTACTCGACCACGGACAAGAAGGCGCCCGGCGTCACCAACGTCATGGCCATCGTCATGGCTGGCATGACCAAGGTGTTCGTCGGGGAGATCACGGCCGAGGCGCGGCGGATCATGGAGAAGAACGGAGAGACGGGGCCGATCCAGCCGCGTCACCTGCGCGAGGCGCACCGCAAGTACTACAAGCGCCGACCGCTGGCTCGGGGCCGCAATATGCGGAGGCTGCTTCGATAGAGGAGGCCGATGCCTATGCTAACGCACTGCCAACTAACTAACTACCGACGTGTGAGCGAAGACCTGCTGTGGTTCACATGTCTATTTAGTCGTCATAAGCATCTATCGTGGCCGCTTCTCCTCGCTCAAAAGGCGGTCTTCTTCTCCGGCGTCGTCGTCTTCTTCTTCGTCTCCTTCTTGTTTGTAGGTTCCGTAGCCATCGCGACCGTCACCGCAGTGACGAGGCGAGGCGAACGGGGACATGACGTTAAGGTTGTCCTTACTGCCGCGGCGGTGGCCACTAGCTGTAGCAGGGATCGTCGACAGCGACGAGGAAGCAGACATGAGCTGCGATGACTCCGGGTAGTAGTAGTCTTCTTCGCCCTCGGCGAACATGGACAACAACCACTGATCCTTTAGTATCTGGCTGATCTCCGGGAACGACGGACGAATGTCCGGGTTCTGATGCCAGCACGAGCGCATGAGCCGTGCTAGCGCAGGCGGACAGTTGATCGGAATCACAGGTCGAAGTCCGTTTACTACAGCCGTCATCTACGAAAACAAGAGCAAGAGTACTAACGTGAGTATCGGAACACATCATTGGGTATCCAAGCGCAACGTACCAGTTGGAACGGATTCATGCCTTGGTCGCCGTAGGGCTTGCTACGGGACCAGGTCGAATACAGCAAAATACCGAAGGAGTACACATCACCCTTGGTAGAGCATTGAATACCACCCATGGTAGCCATCTCTGGCGCCATGTAACTCGGCGTGCCAACCTCTGCTGTCATGGTTGTAGCATCGGGCTCGATAAGTCTCGAGAGGCCGAAGTCGCAAATATTGACGTCGTCCGTCTCGGAAATAAGCACATTCGCCGGCTTCAAATCGCGATGTACCACGTTTCGGCTGTGTAAGAAGCCCATGCCGCTAACGATCTGGTTGATGACCTTCATAAAGACAGCTTCCTCCAGAGGGCCTTTAGCTGCTGGGTTCTCAATGAGTGCGCTCAACGATTTCGGACAAAAGTCTGTCACAATGTACAACACGCGGTTGTAGTAGCTCACGCCATAGAAGCGCACAACGTTCGGGTGGTGCAGGCGACTTAGAATGCTGACTTCACGTCGGAAGAAACTCTGGAAGTACTCCTGACCTGTCACGGGGCTGTACAGACGCTTGACGGCCACCACGGAGCTGCCACCACCGCTGTGAAGCAAGCTTCGGAATACCTGGCCAGACGTTCCATTGCCTACCTCGCACTGTAAAGAGAGCGAATCGAACGGAATGAGCCAGTCACGGCTGTCATTCGAGACAAAGTACTCCAGATCTGCCATGTCTGAAATCTCGACATACTCGGACTGCGAGAAACTATTTCCACGGTTCAGGAACGGCCCCTGCAATGCATGTGGCTGACGAGCAAGACGGCGCATCGTACACATACAAAAACCCAACGTCGACAGGGCAATGGTGCCCAGGATAGCCACCATCGCAAACGGAAAATCGTACGACTCGCACCCATTACCACCGTAGCGAGCATCGCAGTGACATACAGCTTGCGTCCCTGACATGACGCATTGACCATGACCACTGCAAGCAACTTCACTCTCCATATACCCGGGGCATAACTGACAAGTCGGTCCGATGTATCCTTCGGCGCACGTGGTGCATGGGAGCTTTCCTTCAAGTTTCCAACCCTCATGGCATATGCACTCACCAGTACCATTATGCCCACTCGAGCACGTGCCATGACCGCAGTCATACGGACACGGTTGGCAATTTTCACCGAAGAAACCTTCCTCACACTCATAACAGTCGGTATGCGAGTCCCAGCCTCGGTGGCAGTTGCACTTGCCTGACCCGTGTAAACCATCATCGCAGCGTCCTTCGCCGCACTTTCGACAAGTCACGCAAGTCTCTCCAAAGTAGCCGCTCATGCACCCCACGCAGTTGTTCGAGTCGGACCATCCAACATCACAGATGCATCGCCCGTCTCCGTCTACTCCTGAGTTGCAGTGTCCGTGCGGGGCACAAATTGGGCATGATCTGCAGTGAAGTCCAAAGTGCTGCGGTGCACACTGGCATGACATTGTCATCGGATTGAAGTCCCAACCGTCGTCACAAAGCGAGCATCGGCTTTCAGGGGTGTAGCCTTCGTCACAAATGCACCCTCCGTCGCCGGCATTGGTATCGTTGCAGCGACCATGATTATTACAGGTGCGGCACGGCGTACACGATGGCCCATAAAATCCATCTTCGCACTCAAGACACCGTGACTCCGCCGAAAACCCTTCGGAGCACACACATTCGCCATCGCCCAGGAGACCGTAGTTGCACTTGCCACCGTCGCATGGTTTACATGGCTGGCAAGTTGGTCCGAAAAAGGAGCCCATGCATTCCATGCAGTTGTTATCCGCGTCAAAGCCTACAGCACACGAGCAGCGGCCGCTGCCCATCAAACCATCGTCGCAGTTTCCGTGAGGGAAATTGCAGTCCGGGCATCGCTTGCATTTCTCCCCGAAAAAGCCAGGCAAGCAAGTAGCACAACGGGTATCCGGATCAAATCCTTCAGGGCAGATACATTTGCCTGTGCCCATTAATCCAGAGTCACAATGGCCGTCATTAAGGCACGGCTCACATGTTCGCCTGCATTCTGTGCCGAAAAATCCGCTGGCACAGTCCCGGCAATCTGGAGCGGCATATCCGTTGCTGCAACAGGCGTACACCAAAACACAAAAAAGTTAGCCCCTAGCCACTAAAAGCTTGAGAATGCGCAGGTGTATAATGCATTCGTACACGCATGTGCATATACGTGGGCTCATATCATTTGCAGCACATCCACACTCGCCGTTACCGAAGCAGGCCGTGAGGGACGCGCCATCCCATCCGGGACACTCTATATAATTGGCAATCCAACAATTCATCACAGTCAACATCGCCATCTTCCTCGCCGCGCTACAAGCGTCGCCTCACCATCATTCGACGTGTCGTACCTGAATTATCCTGCGCCTCTAGATAAATATTGATCTCCGCGTAGCCTGCGATCGAGACACCGACCATGGAGCAGACAGGAAAATCTTCATGGGGGCCCTTCCAGTTGAAGTGGATGGAAATCGGCAGGTCGACGCTCGTGATCTCGGAGATAATCGATTTCCGTCCTTCCGGGCCAATAATCCCGTTGCCCCACGGCGGAAAAATGTTGAACATGTCGTTGCAGTGAGGATAGTTTGCCATCAGATACGACTGCGACGGGTGCACAGGGCTCGCCAACATCTCCACGCCATTGATAAGGAGACTGTCCACCGATCCTCTTCCACCTGCAGACGACTCCCAATCAATCTGCTTCACAGCCACCGACAAATCTGCCTGCAGCAATTGGCAGCAGTAAAAAAAACATAACACAACGTATGAGTCTCCAAGATCCCTTGGCACTGGTGCCGCTAGTGTCGTACCTTGCACAGCGTCTGCTCCATGAGTCTCAGTCCTGCAAAGTGCACAGGCTCCAGCGGCGAGAACACGCACGAGTTGTTGGCCCAGCCCAGACACCGCGCGATGACCTGCGTCTGCTGCACCAAAGCCTGCACGCCGGGCGACATCGCAGCTATTGCAGTCCACAGGACGGCCGCGTAGTAGACCAGCCAGCCCCAGATTCGCAGCCGATGCCGCTGCGTCCTGCTGCCCATCCTTGGCCTCCTGCCCATCCTGCCGTCCTGCTGTGTCGTCCTAATAGCCCCAACGCGCCGGCCTAACAAGGCGCCACGAGTCGGCCAGAGTCTCCGTCTCCAGAGCTCGCAGCTGCTGCCACTGCTGCTGCTGCTCGTGCTGCGCCGCGGCGGTGGAGACTCCTGCGTGTTGAAGAGATGCCTCGCGATCTCGGTCGCGGGCGACTGCGCTGCGCTCCGCTTCGTCCGTCAGAGGCGCTGCGTGCCTGTCTGCCTGCTGCCTGCTAACCGGCCGACCTGCCCCTGCCCGCCTGCTTGCCTGGAGAGAAGACGCTCCAGCAGCCGAGCTGAGCCTGATGCGATCGCAGTGCGGAGAAAGAGAGGAGATGGATGCAGCCAGGAGCTCTTTCGGGTCGAACCAGATCGCATATATCGAAGTCGTAAGAAGTCAGAACCTGCCTATAGCGATGGCCACTGCCCTCGTGGATTGATATATGATCGGGAAGTGATGCACGTTATCGTGATATTTATACTGATAGCAGCAATAGATGAATTCATAGAGAGAAAACTCAATGTATATGATATTACAGGGACCCTTCTAAATTTCGTTTTTACGAGAACTTTTTACGGATCGCCCGACTTTATACGGGAGTCAAGACCACTTCAACACCTTCTTGCTCCTGTGGACGAATGAAAGTCGCTCTGGGGGCAACACCCTGCAGGAAAATTCCAGTGCGTCGAGAGTGGTCACGGATTTGCGGTCGGCTTCAACTTGGAAGCCTTTTGCCTTGCAGCGCAGCGGCTCGCCGCCGCCCATTAGCGCGGCTTCTCGGAGCGGCCGGCAATGGGGGGCTCGAGTCGTGACACGGCAGCGTGGCACCACAGGTCGTGGAATGGGGACTCGCCAGTCGATAAAAATACATTTACAGTACAGTAGTGGTGAGTCAGACCGTCGGACGAGAAGGCACTTTATCGGTGCAGTCAAGGCAGCTCTGGACAACAATGCGTCGACCTCGTTGACTCTTCGCAGCCAAGTCGCAACGGGGTTGCACGCGTCGGACGTTGCGCAGTCCCGAACGGATCTCAGTGACAAAATCTGCTGTGCACACGTTGAAGCATGGTTTCGACGAATTTTTTCATGCGGCTAGAGAAATTACTGTATCTTCAACGCTTTGATAGAGTGTTGTGTTGCGTGCGCCGAGTTCGAAAGCAGCACGTTGAAAAGACTGCAAGAGTGCGAGAGTACAGGTATTGTATTGTGTTCTATTGTGATCAGGTTATGATACTTGCGCTAGGCGCATTTGTACAGGGCTCTTAGCCCGCGCGTTATTTTATGTTTCTATGGTTTTCTAATGTGTTTATCTTCACCTCGACCCCCTCCAGCCTCGCTCATGCCAGGTCCAGCAGCATGTCGAAACACTCGTCGGAGATCTGGCGGATGCGCTTGTTCCAGTGGGAGGTGGCGTTCTCGTGGAGAGCGGACGCGATCTTCTCACGCAGAGCTTGGTCGCAGGACAAGTACACGCTCATGAGCTGGAAGTTCCCGCACATGTTGCACGCCTCCTGGGCCACCAGGAAGTGCGTCGACTGGATACAGGCTTGTACGCGCGTGAAGGCGCGGTGCACCACATCTGGGGGGAACATGAGTCCGATCTGCATGAACTGCCAAAGCAGACCCGCTGTGAATCGCACGAAGAACAGCTGCAGCTGCACGTTGCGCTGAGGCCACTTGAGCAGCATCCAGCGGAGAAACTCCTCGCCGTGCATCGGAGAGAACGCGGCCATCCGGTTCACCAGCTCGCCCATCGCGCGGTACGTCGTTGCTTCTGCAGAGTCGCTACACTCGGCGAACTTCTCGAGCTGGTTCCGGTTGGAGTCCGCGTTGCCGCTGCCTCCAGGCGAGCTCCGAACAAGTAACCGGATCGCGCGCATGATCTGGCTGCACAGTCCACCAATGGTTTCGCTGGTCTGCTCGTCAGTGCTGCCGAAGGTTTCCGGGTTGAATCGTGCGTCCCTTTCAATGACATCCATTGCGACGTTCAAAAATGCAAGCATGCCCTTGACAGTGACGAGGTCCTTGCGCGAGTTGCGGGGCTCGATTTCGGCCAGCCCTTGGTGCTGGAAGATCGCCAGCGACGCCGACGACGCCGCTGCCAAAATGCAGGGGCGCATCTCCGGGATTGTGCGAAAGATCGCATTCATCACTGCGAAGCGGTCGTACTGGGCGAGCACGTCCAGCTTGACCGTGCTCAGCATCTCGTGAGCGATCCAATGCGGCGTAAAGAACATCTCCTGCAGATTCTCCACTGAAATCCCTCGCGCAGGCATCGCCTGCACTGAGGCGTCCGAACTGAACAGCATGGTCGTCAGTGCAGCCTGGAACTTGAGCAGGTCAATGTCCAGGACGCCGCTCTTGGGCTTGCAGGCAGCTGGAGCTTCGACAATGTCGTCCTCGTCGAAGTGGAAGACGTCCTCGTGCTGTCCACCGCCCAGCAGCAGCAGATTCAGCTCCTGCGTCACTTCTACGTCGGGGAACAGCAGACACATGAGCTCCAGCACGACTTCATCTGCATTGAGCGCGTCCACAGCGTTGGCGCGCTTGCTCTCGTGTTTGCGGCGCCCCACGCGGCGCTTGAACTTGCGCTTGGGGGTGCCCTCCGCGACCATCTCGGGGGACGACCCGAGCTCGTCGAAGTTGTCGTGGCTCAGCAACTGGCCCGACTCGTTGAAGATGCGCGCGCTCTCGAACAGCGTCATAGGTCGCGCCTCTCGTCTGTGCTCGTCCTGTCTTCCTGTGTAGGCCGTGGACGGCGCTGACGACGCGAGCGTCACCGCGTTCATGGCGTCGTCCAGCAGCTCGTCGGGGGTTGCCATTACCGGGGGCCACGAGGTCGCGGACGGCCCGGAGCGACTCAGCTGCGCCGCGTTGCCGCGCGGGACGTCGGCGGCCTGCCGCAGCTGGGCCGGGATGTTGCGGCGCTCGCTCTTGGTGGGCGTGGGCAGCCACGCGTCGCGTTCGAGGCGCATGACGTCGTTGCGGTGCTGGTGGTGCGCGTGGTGCTTGAAGCGCGGCTCGGCGCGGCCCTCGGCGGTGCGGCGGCCGGCGTCGCGCTGCAGGTGCTTGAGCTTGCGCTGCAGCTTCCAGTCCGTCTCCTGCAGGACGCGCGGCGACTGCGGCGGCGCGGGCGAGGTGTCGGCGGCGGGGGACATGGTGGCGGCTGCGGGGGGCAGCGGGCAGCGTCAGATCGGCGCAGGGGCTGCTGACTCGGGAGGAAACGGTAGAATGGCGACGTCAGCAGACGATCGATCGACTGCAAAAGTAAGTCGACGGTTTGCGCGCCGATGTGTCACTTTGGTATCTTGGAGTTTGTATGCCGCGTCCGTGTTTCTGTACGTGTCCGAATGGATTCCGTGTTTGGCGGTATGCGACGCGATATTAGAGAACGTATTGGGTTTTGGGTGCTCGCTCACATGGCAACCCTACCGCAGCTAGAATTCAAACTTGAAATTGCGCGCGGAATCCCCAGATTCCCGCGAAACGACCGCCGCCTCGGCCGGCCAGAGCGACGGCGCAGCTGTGAAGAAAGATACATTTCATACCTGCGGCAGCAGTGTCTTGCCGTTCTACGGCAACGCGATCTTTCCGTTTTTGCCGGGCGGCGGCGGACGGCGCGCGAGAGTCTCGCTGAGAGTCTCAGTCAGCGAGACCGGTCTCTGCGTGGCCGTGAGCAGCGCCGCGAGCAACGTTCTCCTGGCGCAGCGGCGAGATGGCTCCCCGTCCCCTGTGACACCGCCGACGTGTGTGAGTGACCCGGCCGGTTTTTGTCGGTGACTTGCTCCTGCAGCAGATCCACTTCAACTTGCGCAGCCGTTTCTTCTGGCAGTCGAGGATAAGATTCCACGTGAATCCCCAGATACGACGAACATGCTGGACAAGTGACTCGGCCGGTGGGGACGCTGGCCATAGCCCGCAGCTGTGAAATCTTTATTGAAATCTTTTCTTTTCATTGTTGACCCCGGTTGCACTCGGAGACACTGCATCTTTACTAAAGGCTCTTGAGGCGATGCAGGTTGTCCCAGACCCAGCGAATGCAAAACTTGCAATTGCCATTTGAGCGCGCAGCGCTGGCCAACGATGACACTAGTCGCGCAAGCACACTCGGTACTTCTTCATCACCTTCAAACACGCCTTGGTCAACATGTTGTCGTCGGCTTCGTCCTCAACACGGTGAATCTGGTGCTTGGACACCTTGAGCATCGTCTTACGAATACTTCCAGTCTCCTTACGTAAGCGATCCTTGGGGAACTTGCTACTGTAGGCGTCCCGCATGCAATCGGTGAAAGTCGTAGTGGTGTCGCCCGAGCGCCTCGCCTCGATCAGCTTGGTGGACGCGTCGCCCTTGAGCACGTTGACCGAAGCGCTCGTAATGCGTAAATACTTAAGGTCATTAACAATATCACGTAGAACGTCGACAAGCACTTCCATCTGCGACTCAGTCTGGCCGTGGTCATAGCGCTTCACGACCGCGTCATTCGCCGCCTCCGCGGGAAGCTGTAGGTCGAGCGCATGGTCAATATGCTTGCCGTAAAAGTTCACAATCTGCTTTCCGGTGTACGCATCGACCCAGCCATCTCGCTCGACAATTCTCCCACGACGCTCACGCCGATCGAAGTCGTCCCACTCCTCGCGGAGATCGCGTGTAGCGACATGCTGCACGAAGCTGGGCTTGTGCGACTCGCGGCAGTAGCGCGAACCTGTCTTGACTCGTCCATAGCAAGGATTTTTCAAAGCATTCTGCCCCTGGCAAATGTTGGCCCGGTTGGCTTGGTACTGATGCCCTATGCAATACCCGCCATCGACAGCAGACTTCTTGCACTGGACACCATGCTTTTGATATCCCTCGCACCTGGCCATAATGGTTGCTGCTGATATTGCTGGGTTCTTTTCTTGAGGCAGGTGGCAAAAAAGATATTGAAGTTTTTTTTCAGAATAAAAATGGAAATAACAAAAAAATCTGACATTTTCTGACAGATCCGACCAACTGTACCACACTATTGGTACTCGCACGGCATGGCAGCAGTCAAGGCGGAGCTATCTGCGGCGCAGGTGCTGGAGCTGCTGGTGCCTCGCTTCGACGACGTGGGCGTCGTATCGGGTAATAGTGTCCCCGTGGCGCTGGATCTCTCCGCTTCTCTGGACGTGCAGCTGGTGTTTTGGGAGCGCTCCGGGGTCGTGAAAGAGCTCGAGTGCGTCAACATGGAGGAAGGCTGTCCTCGCTGCAAGTTCGAGAGCTTTCTACGCGGCTTGGTCATTTTGAGACGTCGCGGGGTGCTGCTTGTCAGCGGAGCATACGTGGTGGAAGACGCCTTCGCCAGACTGCGGCTGCGAATTGAAGTTCGAAACGACATTGAAGCCGCCTCGAAACTCGAAGAGTTTAGCTTCGTTTGGTGCCACTTGCAGCTAGAAGTCGCCGGACGAACAGGTGCAACGGAGAGGGATGTAGTTGATGCTGCAAAGCGGAGCCGGTGTCATGTAGTAGGCTGCAATTTGCATCGATGGAAGGCACAAAAGGCGCAGGTGACGCCAGAGCGCGCGAGTTTATCTCCGAGAGCAGTCATTTCTGCTCCGAGTCCGTCCTCCGTTCGGGTTACTAACCATTTACCACGTACTAACGGGACACTAATGAGTTCGACTTCATCGGGGAGAAATGTGACGTGTAAAATGGAGAGTCAAGAACCAATTCGCTCTAGAACGCTGAGGGAAGTGTCATCACCGTCACCAAGCATTGAGGGGTGTGACACAAGTGTGAATACCCCTGCCATATTGCCCATACCAAATAGGAAGTTCAACCTCCCTGATGTGTTCCACACTTTGATGACTCAAATGGAGTCACCGACGGAGTTGTGGAGCCCAAACATCCCAGGCTTGGACCTTAAACTCTATGAACACCAGAGACGAGGTCTGAGCTGGATGATGAATCGGGAGAAAGCATCATTATGGGAGACTAGTTTACGGCATCCGTTCTCTGTCCCTGGGAGGCAGCGCCACGAAAGCGAACGCTTGCTCGAGTCCGATTTCGGTGATACCGCTCGTGATGTTTGTGGTGGAATGCTGTGTGATGAGCCCGGCCTCGGTAAGACTATCACAATGCTCGCACTAATTTTGTTGACCAAAGGCCAGTCCACAAAAGAGATGCCTGTCCGAGTGGATGCACCGACTTCAAATGCAGCTAATGTCCAACTCCGATCGTCCTCGCGCGGTCCTTCTCTTCGGGCTGATGACATGGTGAGCTCATCTGCGTGCCTAATTGCGGTACCTGATGCGCTGGTCGAGCACTGGGCAGAACAAATCGAAGCTCACGTCATGAACCGAGGACTAAAAACTTATGTGGACAAAGCGGTAGCAAGAACGTTACCAAATAGTAAGAAGTTGGCGAGGTATGACGTGGTGATCGTATCGTTTTCCCGGATGGCCAAGGAGTGGAAGCTCCACCGACCTCCGTCAGCTTTGGAAACTCAGCGTACACCGCGATATGGTTTTGAGGATCAGCCAGATCGCTACTTGGATGGTAGTATCCGCGGTGAAGTGTCTTCTCTGTTGTCTGTTCACTGGCTGCGTGTCGTCGTAGATGAAGGTCACAAGCTTGGAGGCCGAGCCCCTACTCAGCTTATGCAGATGTCTCGCTTGCTGTGTGCTGAGAGGCGCTGGGTGATGACTGGCACACCATCACCGAATACCCTTCAGTCTGCAGACCTCCAGTACATCCATGGTCTACTGGTGTTTTTACGAAATCAGCCCTATGGGCGACCAGACGGATATGCATGGTCAAAGGCAATCGCTCGGCCATTTGAACGGAACGAGCCGGTGGGTTTCTATCGCCTTCAGTATTTGCTCAGCCGAATTATGATACGACACACAAAAGACTCGATTCGAGACAAACTTCCTCGTCCAATTCGCCACACAGTTGTTATCGACCCGACATCGAGCGAGTTCAAGCTGTACAATGCTATCGCGGAGCGTGTGCGAGCAAACCTGGTGGTGACTTCCATTGACCTTCCTGAAACCGCTGGCACCACCAGCAATATACACCCAAAGAGTCTACTAACTGTAAATCGGAAAAATCACAAAGATGCTGGGCGCATTGAAACTATGTTAGCCTTCGCTTTCATGGGTGGATATGCCTTGAATTGGACCATGGATTCTAAACGCAAAGAGCGAACTGTGGAAAAGCTGCGCTCACGTGGAGTTGGCGAATCTCGTTTGTCTGCAATAGATGAGTATTTATCTACAGTCAATGTGTACGTGAAGGGTGTCCTGCAAACGAAGAAGACACGATGTAGAGACTGTGGTTCTCAGCGCCGTATTTTGATGGTACTACCCTGTGGGCATTTATGCTGTGGGTACTGTGTTGATGAACTGAAGAAGGAACTTGGCGAATGCTGCTGTAACTTTTGTGACGAGCCCTATGACGAGGACGTGTGTAGCTACCTGCAGCCAACATTAACCGGAGAGGTGACTGCGCGTGGTCGAGAATCCACGCTTAGAAAATTGCGAGGGTATGGAGTGAACGAGGGCAGAGTTGCACGCGTGGCTGCTTATATCGATACCCTCGAAGCAAAACCGGCGACAGAATGCATAAGTTGTCACCGCAAGCTGCACTTGCTATTGGTCCTGACCTGCGGTCATTTGAGCTGTCCTGATTGTTTGGAGAAGCGATATCAACTGGCCGGCCCGAGTTGTCCTCTGTGTCATGAATCATTTTCTCGAAGTGGATTTAGGGCTCTTCAGCCAGATATCCGTCCAGTGGCTTTGGAAGACGATGACAAGCCTGCTCGTAGAAAGAAACCGATAACAGTCACTGCTAAGAAGCGGAAGCGAACGGCGTCTGCACCCAAAAGAGCTGTGAACTACAAACGGGATTTCTGGAAAATCGATTCGAGCAAAATATTTTACGTGGCGACTCGTATTCGCGAGCTGATGAAAGAGTTTGGTCGTGAACAACACCGTGACTTGAAAGTCATTATCTTCTCGCAGTTTCGAGAAAGCATTTGGCGCACCAAGCTCGCGTTTAACCAGCAAGATATCCCCACAGCTGATTTCATTTCTCTTATTACCCCTCACGAACGAATCAAGAACCTGGAGGCATTCCGCTCGAAGCCAAATCTGCATGTGCTACTCCTGTCGAACCTGGGCTCGCATGGTTTGGACCTGTCCTTTGTCACGCACATCTTCTTGCTGGAAGAAATCTGGGATAAATCGGTGGAGATGCAAGTTATTAGCCGAGCCCATCGTATGGGGGCAAGACGTTCAGTGGTGGTGGAGCAGCTGTGGATGAGAGGAACGGTGGAGTGCCAATTAACGTCCACGAATCAGCAGCTTTTCAAGAGCGACCACTCAATCGAAGACAGCGAAAGCTCGCAACGTCAACCGACGCGAGAGGAGGTGCAAGAAGCATCAAGCGCCGACAAGAGCAGTTTCCAGCAATTGAAGATGAACTACATTCTGAATAATTTGCGAGTGCTTGGAGGTGATATTGTCGGGAAGGATGGCGAGGTTCGATTTTCCGTCAGGGACGAAAGCGAAACCATCCTCCGCCAAGGAGTGCACACCATTTCAGATTCAGGAAAAATTACTACGGTGTCGACCTTGGCGAATCCGCCACCTAGGCCAGCAGCTTCACCGGCATCAACGAGGCCTTCAGTGCCTCCGCAGCAGCGTCCATCTTCTACTACACGAGCGGCACGCGTTGCTCGAAAGAAACCAGATCCCTCTGAAGTAATTGTGATCGATGATTCTTCTGACGATGAGCATAGCAGCAGATCCGACGACAGTGAAAGTGAAGAGAAATGTGAAGAAAATACCCCAGTTGTTCCGGTGCGCAAGCGACAGCAGGACGTGGTTCCTGTGAAACAGGAGCCTGTGTATATCGAAATCAAGGGCGAAGAAACAGAATCAGAGTGATATGGCGAGAAGTGGTCGTCAGAACCAACAACGCTGAGGAAGCTAGTGACAAGTAAATACTTCAAAGTACTAAGTAAATTTTACCATTAAAATTGAAAGTGTCGCGGCGTACGCTTGATGTACATGTACGCTTGGTCAAGTTCAGGTTCATCTCACTCCCCACCACGTGAACGATTCAGGCAGAACGTACGCTCGAAGCACATCGCTGGAGAACTGACCAATGAAAATGAGAGTCATTGTAGCAAAAGCGACCAACGTGAGGTGCCAATGTGAGAACACCTCCAATGTTGAGAGCGTTTCAGCGGCCACAAAGCTGAAAGGATCCCGCTGAATCATGTCATAAATCCCCCTGGGGACGTCTACGCGCTCAATAGAGAAGTCTTCATTGCGGGTAACAATGATACCCAACGAGGCCTAGAAATACAGAGAAGCGTTGCGTGTTAGATCGAGTATTGAAGTTGAAAGAGCCTTTGACAGCATACCTTGTCGGGCATATGACGAAATACATCGAACGCAACGTCTCCAGTGATTAGTCTGCTCGCAACAATGCACACCTCAAAATGAGATAATTGAGCCAACTGAAGACGGATAACATAGCATGCTTACGAGACGACAGCGTTGTCTTGACCCTCGCTCTCTTTCGCCAACGGCGGTAGGCTCTGCTTCCGAATCCAGTCGGCGTTCAGGTACACCCACTTCAAAGCACGATTGACTTCGTTGCTAGACGTAAGGACCTGGACCGGGTCTCTGTCAGCGCAGCAAAACCACAAAGCAAGTCAGTAACACCGCATCTATCACCTTTGCTTGACCTCCTACCAAGCTTACCTGGATCCGACGAGTTTGGGCAGCACAAGCGTGATAGCTTCATACACGAGCGATCGGGCGCGGTTTCCCATCCGATGGCTGATGCTATGAGCTCGAGAGCGCTCTAGAGTAGAGTGGTCTCGATGTGTTCGCCTCAGGCTTGCGTGCAACCAAAAGCGGGCTGACTCCGCTTTGAGCATATTGTTGACCTTGTGGCATGTGGCCCGCGCCACTAAGAGGTCTTCAGCCGTCAAGAAGTGAGCCACCTCGAACTGGACTTCGTACGGCAAATTGAGAAAAGTGCTGTCCTTCTGCGAGCTGCGGCAGCACGTTATACAACGAATAGTCAGTGATCACAACCATCACCGAACCTACGCGGCGGTGAACTTACTCTTGTGATAGTCTGGCTGATACACTGGCTATCAAGCGGCGCTCAGCTTCAGCGACGTACTCCATCGTAAGCTCCCCACAAACGCAAGCCACGATCCCTGCAGTAGTGCCAAATTGGACGGCAACAAGGAGGTCTCCGGGCCACAAAAAGCCGTAGGAAAGATACCAACCACCGCAAAGCGAGACCGCCTCCATCCATGACCGGCGCGAGTGGCTGGAGAAATTCGCCTTGAAGTACAATATACGTTCCTGAAGAATCATCCCAACCTTGCGTGTCGGTTTCCAGATGACAAACATGTCACCGACAAGAGCAAAAATGACGCCGCTCATAGTGGCGAGGACAAACGCCACCTCGATGCTGCGAAGGTGTGTGTAAATGATGTTAAACGCCACAGCTCCCACAAGCCCAAGCAAGCCCATCACTGGGAGTGGGAGAATCTGTGTATTTTCCACCTCTATTTTCTCTGCTTCTGTGCGACGAGAAGCGCGAAAGTCAGTATGAATGGCAGCACAGATCAAGACATGAAATAGCTCCTTACCATTTAGAGGCAGCGCCCGCGCACAGCTCCGCACTTGTTCTCCACCGAGTGTCACCAGCATTCCTGAAAGCGTACCTACTTGGACTGCGACGATGAGGTCATGATAAATAGCATAACTTCCGTAGATGACACCCATGAAGCATCCGAACTCCACAAAAGATCGTACCGGGTACGTATCCCAGTTGTGTTTCACGTTGATAAATCGGTCCTGCAAAATTACACCTGCCCAGCGTGTCGGCTTGAACAGCACCAGTATGTCAGCGAAACACAAGAACGCGATCCCGGCGATAGTGGCAAGTATCACAGTTACTTCAAGGCTGCGCATGTTCTCAAAAATCCACTGAAATGTACCCGAACCAATGTATGCGAACAAGAGCATCACCGGGAGCGGGCGAGCACGATTCGGCTCAGCGGCAACATCGTCACACATAGTTCCGATGGGAGATATCGGCGCAAGAGCTACATCGCCATCCGTAAGCAGATTTTTTCCTAATGGAATTAGTTTGGATCGGTTCTTTCGGAAATATTCGCCGGAAAGCGTGACTGCAATTCCAGAAAAGGTGCCGAGCTGAAGCGCCAATACAAGGTCGTCGTACATAGCAAACGACCCACAGATTACTGCAAACCAAGTGAAAAGCTCCAAGAAGGAACGCAATGGCTCCAACTGCCAATTATCTTTGGCGTTCGTAACTCGCCGTTGCAGTAGTAGCCCGACTTCGCGCGTTGGCTCCCACATCAAAAAGAGCTCACTCGCTGCAAGAAAGAAAATACCGGCGAACGATGCTAGGCAAAACGCCGCCTCGATACTATCAAAGTAATGATAGATGGAGAGCAGTGATATCATCGAAGCATATGTGATCAGGAACAAGCAGAAAAGTAGTGCGCACGTCGCTGTAAGCTGCATACGCATGTGGGTACCCACAGTCAGATGAAGTCGCGAGCATACCCCGTGACCGCCGACTGATACCACAATCCCTGATAGCGCTGCGAGCGTAAGCGAGCTGAACACCGTCGATGATGCGGCAAAGGTGCCAACGAAAACTCCGACAAAAACCAATGTCTCGACGAACATGTGGAGTGGGAAAACGACCCACTTGTTCTTAAACTGCTTCGCGCCAGTTCGGAGGAGAACCGCAGGGTGGAGCTCATACGGCGTTGGGCTCGTTAGGTACCCGACGGACGCCGAAATCACAACATTGATTGCCGAATACTGAGAAAGGGATAACGCCAATTTCTCCTGATGGATCACCGTAAAGAACGTCGAGCACATATCGAGAGTTGACACCACCATAATACCCACGAACGTCCAGCTCACCCGTTTGTAAAAGCGTGGGTATCGCTCTTTGACGAAATTTAAAGCACGGGAAGACCAGGGCTGCGTCACACCTAGGCAGTTGTCATCGTCACTCGACTTCGAACACACCTCACCTGTCTGTAACGGATCAGGCACAGCACACGCAATCTCTTTCAGCTCGTCTCCTTCGTTCACCTCAATATCATCCCAGCACTCGCGCGAAAACGCGATGCAAAATGCCGACAGTCCACAAGAAAACGCAACACCAGGCAGTCCGTGAGAAACCTTGGGGGCAACGAGTGTGATGCCGCCCACGCAAATCTTGGCTGCCAAGCGTCGTCCAAGCCGCCCAAGCTCCATTAACGAAGGTCTTCTGCCCGACAGCGCCAGAACAGTGAGTGTGATAGCAGCCACCGTGACGAAGCACAGCATGAGCGCCAAGGAGCTCGAAGGCACGCTTGCAGCGCGAACAATTGCCGCATACACTTGGGAAACGAAGTACAACATCATCACGACCACCGGAATGAGCTTCACCCAGTGGTCCGCAGGCATTTCCATTGCTGCCTGCGGGCTCGGCGGGCTCACGAAGCGTGGCCTACTTGCCGACGCCAGCAGCTCGCTGCTGAGAATCAGCAGAACGCCACAGAACGTGCCAAGCTGCAGAGAAAGCAGCATGTCGTTGGTGGAGCTGTAATACATCGTCGTGGCGCCGAACGTGCCGGCCACCTCAACGAGTGACCGCAGTGAGTGCAGCTCCCAGTTCTTGCGCGCGTCCACGATCCGTCCCTGGAGCACGATGCCAGCCCGACGCGTAGGCGCGCAGAGCAGCAGCAGTTCACTGGCGATGATGAGCGACGCGCCCACAAGTGTGATCAGCAGGTAGTTGAACACCAACTGGTCCACAGACTGCAGTTGCTCCGTCCTCTCTTGGTCCTCCTCACCCAACACGAAGCCATGCAGCGTGCGTCCTGTGTCCGAGATGATGTAGCCCACGCAGCCGTACGACAGCGCCACCTTGAGCCAGAGCATGCCCCCGATGCCGCTAAGCTGCTGCGGGTCCAGTCTTGTCTCCAGCAGGTGCAGATACGCCGCTACCAAGTCGCTGATAAGCGCCAGCACGCCTGCCATGGCGGCGCCTGCAAAGATCGCGACCCAGCCCGAGTGCGTCGCGATGTACAGCGATAGCACACTCGCCATCCACGTGCAGACCTCCAGGAAGAGCCGCCGCTTCTCTCGCGGCCACGAGCGCGGGCTGGAGCGGGCCAGCAGCAGCGCGCCGAGTCTGTGCGTCTGCATGTGTGTGCGCGTGCTCTCGCGCAGCGCGTAGCAGGCGCCCAAGTAGCAGACGCCGGCGCTCGAGACCAGCAGCAAGCCGCCCACCAGGTCGTGCACGCGCGGCGGCAGCTCGCCGCGCTGGAGCGCGAGCCACGAGATTAGCGCCAGCCCTGCTTCGAGCGCCAGCACGCCGTGACTGCACGAGCGCGAGAGGCCGCGCGGCGGTGGACGCGCCGGCAGCAGCTTCAAGGCGGAGAGCAGCAGGTCGCCCAGCTCGTAGTTGGGCGCGCTGCGGTCGCCGGCTTTGGGCCACGGCGCCGCCGCCGTGGGCGAGAGCATCGACGTCGTCCTGAACGTGGTGGTGACTTGCTGGGGAGACGGCAACTTCCGCACTGACGGCGACCTTCTTCACGTCCAAAGGTTGATATCTGAGACTGGGGGATTAGGAAGGGTGCGGGGCAATACAAAGTCTGTTTGGGGAGGGGTGAATGGACCTAATTAGGGGTGAGTTGAGGGCGGTTTTTGATGGAACCGTCTGTCTGGCGACGCTGGTTGACGCAATGGCATCCCGCAATCATGCGCCGCGTTCATAGCTGGGTTCAATCCATGCGCGACACCCGAAGTGGTCGTCTGCACGAGGCAACCAGAGGCGCGGGGCGCTCGGCAACTTGCAGTGACGGAGATCCCGGCGATCTGGGGCGGGGGTCACATGGTCGGGCCCGCCGCGTTTCGGTCTCGTCAACTTTCGCAAACGGTGATGACTTGGCAGCTGCACAGCTCGCGCGCACTCCTGTCAGTGCACTCAGTGCATGGCTCAGCTGCTGAGCCATGATCGTCGCCCAGGCCGCCGTTGAAGTTGCAGCGCCCTCATGCCCAGGAGAAGCACGACACTTGGACTTCGTGTCACCGTTTCAACCTGCAGATGGGGGTTATCCACGTGGACAGTTCCACGGCTTCAGCGGCAGTTAAGCTGAGGGATCCTTACGTCAGAGAACAAGGCCGAAGCGCACAAGTCCAAACACTAAAAAAATCTTCGATTGCCTTAGTTCCCCTTTAACTCGCTTCTGCTTCGGTACTTGCTGCGATGCAAGGCACAACGAATTGACGAGAGGGGGCAGGAGCACTTGACACGTCAAGAAGAAAATGATGAAGTAGAAGGAGAAGACGCGCGGACGGACGAGGCAGCGTGCCGGCTTACGCGAGCTCCACGCTCTTGCCGCTGGCCTTCGACCACTTGAGCAGCGCCTCCAGCATCGCGTTCTCGTCGGCGTCGCCCTCCACCAGGATCTGCTGCTTCTCCACGTCGCACTTGACGCTCGTCACGCCTGCCAGCAGGGGGAAACCCCATCGGAGAGAGGAAGTTAGCAAACCGCAGCAATAGCTTCGGGGGGAGGGGGGCGCACCTTCGATCTTGTTCAGAATGCGCGTGCAGGCGCTGGAGCATCCGTCGCACGTCATGCCCACCTTGAACTCGGTCACCTTCACCATGTTGCTGCGGGTTGTCTGTGGATCGAACTTGTGCGCTGCGTGTGCAATTGAATTGTGAAGGGGAAAAGTCGGTTCGGTGATTGACAAATGAAGGAGTTTTATCGAAACAAGAAAGTTTGCCTAATGGTGTATGTATGATGACGCAATGTTCACGTACTCCTGATGCGGCTTGAACAGCTTGGCTTAGGCTTTTAAACGCCACAGCTGCTCAACAACAGCAAGAGCACTTGGAGAGCAATTGAGGAGGGCCAGGAACCGCAGCAAAAGCCTCTTGCTGACCCCTCACTCGCTTCTGCGGGGCTAAGAAATGAGTCATTTCGGATGCAGGGGCATTTTTCGACACGTGAAAACTGCAACAATTATTGAATGAGCTAGTACGGAGGACGACTGAATGTCCTTTACTAACATCTAGGAAATCCTTCACATGTGTGATGTGTGATGTACTGTTGAACGAAGCGATGTTGTTTTTGCTTTTGAGGTAAGCTTCGAACTTAAAAAAGCTACATCACTTGGTTCTTTTGCTGTAAGAGCACGTATCGCTCACACACTGGCAGTGTTACACTGCTAGCTGTCCCGTGCCAGGACAGGACGGGGTCGTACCAGGCGACCGTGTGCTGGGCTCGGATGGCGTGTCCGGCGTGTCCAGGCCCCTAGTGTTCAGGCGCTTTACGTAGCATGCCTGACGCCGGCAAAGTGGTGACACACGCGGATGGGCGTGGTCTTTGATGGCGCGAGGTCCTCGTTTGAGAGGCCTCCGTTGTGGTCATAGGAAGCCCGACGCGCTGCGAGGACGGATGTCATGCGCGTGTTAGTATGTAGTCTACCGTGTTTAGTAGGAGGTCGGTCGCCCCAAGGTCCAGGAGACGTCGTGGAGGTCCTTGAGGACGGTCCGGATTAGCTAGAGAGATCGGCAGCTCCGATCTCGTTGTTCCCTAGTCAGTCGTGAATCTTCCCTGTCGAGATCAAGTAACAAGAACCAAAGGACAAACTTTACATTTCTTAGAGCTACTACTCTTCCTACATCCCTCGTCCAAGCGTCTACCCCTCCGAGCTACTACTACATCTACCGTTCCTGAACGCCCCAGCGTACTCGGCCCCGAGGCAGGAGAAGGCACGCGACACGTGGTGGAGAAGCAGGGTACGCTGCTAGCTGAAAGGAACTTGTGAGAGAGCATCTCTGTGGAAGAGTCTCCCTGTCGTCGCATCGAGAACTGCGAGGGACGACTACTGAAGGGAGCGTCACGAGACTTTGGGTGCATACCTATCCTACGAGTGGACTCACTCACCTGGTGACCTGATTGACGCGACCATGACGAGAGGTGACCAAGGAGAACATGAGGACCAGATGAGTGAGGGCTTTCACTCCACTGGATCCGGAGGGGGAGAACCTCAGAACAACCCCGCAGCAGAGGCTGCTGGAAACCTCCCCGCCGGCGAAGGAGCTGCTCATCAAGGTGCCCCGAGTGCAATCACGACTAATCCTGCTCGCCCTGACTTGCCGGTGTCCGACATGTCCACCCCGGAGGGGCTGGCCGCGGCGAGAAGTGTTCTCCAGAGGGCTATGGAGATCGCCAGCCGCCAGACCCTACAAACTCCCGAACAAGCATGGGCTGAGGAAGGGCCTCGGCCGGCGTCAGCGGCCGCTGGAGGGGCCAGCGTACCCGCCCACTACGGACCTACTTCTGGGGGTGATAGTCAAGTGCTGCGGATCTCTTCGCCGCCGACGACGGGAGTTCACTTTCAGCCAACCAGCTCCGACGCCTTCAACTTCGGGCCCACGTGGGGAGGGCTGTACTCTTCGCCACCCCCTCAATCGGCCGCGCCTCTGCAACCGACTCTGCCCACCTGGACAAATTCACCTGTCTACGGGGGAGCCGCGGAGCCTCAGACTCCGAGTCCTACGCCTCGAATGCGTACGGCTATTGCGGCCTATGGGGGTTACGCCCTACAGGACGCTGCGACTCCCAAGGTCTCGCAGAACGCTCCTCTTCCTCCCTCCTCGATGCCTCCGTCGCGTAGCGTGCCTCCGTCGAGGAGCGTACCTACTCCGGCTACGGGGACGGCAACGACGAACTACAGGTTCGGAGGGATGCCTCAACATATCAAGAACGCTGTACGCATGATCCAACCGTTCTATTCGGACAACACTACGGTCGACAAAGCTCGAGCGTTCTGGGACGCTTTCGTGCGAGCCACGACCGGGTTGGACGAACCCTTGCGCCTTAGCGCGTTCCGCGAGTGTTTGAAGGGCAAGTCGGGAGAAGAGTGGTGGATGTACTCTCGCATCGAGGACTTTGAAACGCTGAGAATCCGCTTCCACAACCAGTTCATCTGTTTGACGCCACTACAAATGATCGAACGCCTGAAGAATACGAAACGTTCCAAGGGCATGTCCGCAGAAGTGTGGGGCGACTTAATCCAAGGTTTGTGCGACGAGGCCCAATGCTTCGATCCCCGGATGAGGTACCAGTACTTCCTCTCGGGTTTGAGGAACAAGGAATGGAAAACGGCGCTAAGTACGGCAATGGTGAACTCTATTCAACAGGCCGTGGCTGTACTTCTCTACAAGAACATGCACATTCCTGTGGAAGACGAAGCGGACTTCGCCGACGTGGTCGGTAGTGCGTCTAAGACGGCGTCGACTGAGGGTCCGTTGTTGGCTCAGATGATGCAGCTTCTCCAGGCCAACCAGAACTTGATTCTTCAGCAGCAGAAGGAGCTGGCTCAGTCTCCTCGTTCGCCGCGTCGCTCCAACTATGCTGCCGCTGCGTACGACACGTACGACACTCACTACGCCGCTGCCGCGTACGACAACCAAGGACCTCCACCCCCTTCTCCGAACTACGTGTCGAGTACGCCGGCTAACGTACCCCAGAGCTCCGTACGTGGCATGCGCCAAGGACCCGACATGTATACCCAGGATGGGCGTACCGTGTGTGGGAGGTGACACCTGCTCGGATGCAGTCGAATTAACTGCCGCCGTGCCAATGCTACCTGCCCTCACTGCAAGCAGAAGGGTCACGTGGGCCCCGAGTGTGAGTCTCCCCAGCGCAATACGGGGAGTGGAGGGAGTACGTTCGGATCACGCCGTCCGGGAGGAGCTCGGACTTGCTGGGCCTGCAATAGCCCAGACCACTACGCCGCTCAGTGCCCCACTATGAAGGCTTTTATGCAGACGAAGGCCCAGGACGCTCCCGCGAGCGCCTCTGGTCAAGGCCCGACTCCTGCCCAGCAATGAAGGGGGCATGAGGGAGGGGAGGAGAGTGTCGCTCCTCCCTCTCGCCCGTGGAACGACACTGGGAGGCACGCTGCCGGAGTCTCTCTCGAGACTGGAGCTAAAGACCGGGACGTGCCAGAAGGAAGTGGAGTGGCTGAGGCTGCTCGGGATTGCGAGTGGAGTGATGAGTGGAGTGGAGAACGTACCGTGGAGAGAGATGAGAATGTGGAAGCTTCTTGGCCCCAGGAGGTTGGGCGTCAAGAACGCCATGATAAAGAAGAACGCGCCTCGCTCGAAGGCGTGGGTGAAGAGCTCCCCGAAGCTGAGAACGCTCGATTGGGAGAAGAGTCCGTACTGAGAGAGGACTCCTGTGACTACCGTGGAGGGGATGGGTGTTCCCCTGGAGACGAGAACGAAGATGATGATGATGAACCGGCCTTTTCTAAGACGCTCGCCGCACTCGGCGCTGACGAAGGTACTACAATCGAAGATTGGCCAGAAGAAGCAACTACTGAAGCGGCTACTGCCGGAGGAAGAGAGACTACCACCTGTAGCTCGATTAATGTGGATAATGGAGAGAATTACCACTACTTGGAGAACCATCCTATTGAGACTGAAACTGTGAATGAGGACACGACTGTGAAGCGCGGGTCGCTGCCCGTCACGAGTGTGGAGGAAGTGCCTCCGACCAATGAAGAACCCGCAGAGGGGCTCCAGACTACCCCGCCGAACTCTGACGGACTGAGTGAGAAGAACGACACCAACGCTGAAGGGGCACCCTCAGTATCCCGCGAGAACGTACTCCCTGAGCACTGCAGGCTGTTCTCTGAGGATGAGTTGAACGCTTTGGAGAAGAACGCTTCCCCTCGAGCGAAGCCCGAGCTCGAGGAATACGACAAAGAAATCGAGGAACGTCTGTTCCCCTTGGATGAGATCGAATTGAAGAAGAAAGTGGCTCTGAATACGGCAAGGGCTCGCGAGCCTACGCTGGAGGAATTGAGTGGCTTGCTTCAACTTCCCGTGGAAGTACTGGAACGTACGCGTGAGGCCTCGCCTGGGGAGTTCTCCACGCCCGAATACTGGCTCGAATGGTACCGGCGCACGCTGGCGGCCTCTAATGAAGCAAAACGTGCGAATCGGGACTTCAGGAAGGAAGCTCCTTCCCCTGGAGCCGTAGCAGCCGTCGGTCCCCGGGAGACGGAGGAAGTGGAATATGAAGAGCAAGTCGCTTCCGTGCGACCGGCGAAGGTGCCGAAAGCAGCCCTCGTGAGCGAGACTGAAGTATCGAAGAACATTTGCGTCTCCTTTTCAAGAGCTACCCCACCTGAGGACGCCTCGGACGAGGGTACGCCCGAACTACCTTTCAGGTTACGGGGCTTGGCACGCTCCGTGACTTATGCTCTGGTGATGGAAGAGGAGGCTCGGAGTGAGGTAAGGTGCCCCCAGTGTCATTATCCTGAGACGTACCCTCCTACCCCCTCGTCCACCTCTCGATACACGCCCGAAGAACGAAGGAAACGTGCCCGTGAGCTCGTACTGGAGCTAGCCGGCGTACTCGGGGACACATTGCTCGATTCCGTACTGACGGAAATTACTAAAGGGTATGGCAAGGAGGCTCGGCTGGTACGGCGTAAGCGACTCGACCGACAAAGAGTCTGCTGGTGTCACCGTTCCGCGAGCGACGCACCGGACCGTCCCCCTCCTGCCCGGCGAGTGCGGTTCGACCACACCTCATTGTCCGCCGATCGCTCCGAAGCGCTGGGATTGAACGTGTCCTACGTGGAAGATGAAGATGACGTGCTTAATTATGTGTGTATCGTGAGGGACTCCTCCGACCCGCCGAGATCCTCGAAACCTGGCCTGGTAGAGGTCCCCGACAACCCCGGGCACGAGAACTCCTCCGAGACGAAGGCCAACCAACCGGTCCCCGACGGAAAACGAGTGATTTGTTCGGTGGGCGGGTTCGAGGCAATTTCGGGGGGCACGATAGCGGACATACCCGCAGAACTCCTCGTGGACACGGGCGCCATCGCGAGCCTGGTGGACGCCCGAGTCCTGAAGCAAGTCGGCCTCGCGAATGCCCCTCTACGACCTTACGAAGGAAGTCTAAACGGCGTTACTGGCTTCCCGCTAAAGATTCGTGGTGAGATCGACCTGCCCCTGCGTCTGGGTACGGTGACTCGGTCACAGACGTTCGCGGTCGTGGAGAAGTTGCACGTGCATGCCATCCTCGGCACCGACACGCTCAAAGACTTCAGAGCGGTGATCGACGTGGAGGAAGGACTGATGATGTTGAAGGGCTCCGGTGAGTCCATCCCTCTGGGAACCCCCCGGGTTGAGGAAACGTTCGTCTCTCGAGTGGCGTCGACCGTGCGACTTTGCCCTGGCGGACAAGCTCTGGTGGTTGCTAACGTCATGGGAAGTGCCCCTGAGAACGCTACTGTGCTGATTGAGGGTCTCCCTGAACTGGACCCCCTCCTGAAGGTAGCCCGGACGCTGTGCTCGGTCCAAGACGGACAGACTATTGTGGAAATCTGTAACACTTCCTACGAGGACCTGGTCATTCGGAAGGGTACGGCACTGGCAGCCGCCACCGTCGTTCCGGAATCGGCGTTCTCGACTATCTGTTCGATGGAGAGCTCGTCTACGGTGTCGTCACTCTCGGACCAGCGCGAGTCGCAGGCGCATCCTGATTTGGACGCTGTGATTGGGGCCACGAGTACGAACAAGGACCCTCCGAAGGATCCTATGCCCGGCCTGGACGAAGCCTACCAGGCTGAACTAGACGCCGACTTTACCGATTCGAAGCTCGGAGACGAACAGCAAGGGCTCCTCCGTTCCCTGCTGGGCGACTTTCGTGACATGTTTGTCGAGTCGTCCCTCAAACCCGGACGTACTGACTTGTTGGAGTTCTCTATCGATACTGGAACGCACCCCCCGATCAAACAGCGGCCGTACCGCGTGTCTAATGCGGAGGGAGACGTAATGGAAGCAGAGATTCAACAATATCTCGAACTTGGAATCGTGCGTCCGTCTACGAGCCCGTGGGCGAGTCCTGTTTTGATGATCCGCAAACCTGACGGCGGTATCCGTTTTTGTATCGATTACCGGCGTTTGAACGCCGTCACTATCAAGGACTGATACCCAATGCCTCTAATTGATGATATTTTGGACGTGTTACGTGGAGCTAAACTATTTTCGACTATGGACATAGCGTCAGGGTACTGGAATGTCCCCATGCATGCTGGCAGCGTGGAGAAGACCGCGTTCACGTGCAAGTACGGCCTCTTTGAGTGGTTAGTGATGCCCTTTGGGCTCTGCAACGCCGTTCCGGCGTTCGAACGTTTAATGGAGAACGTGCTTGTTGATTTGAAGTGGAGGACTTGCCTCGTGTACCTCGACGACTGCGTCGTTTTCAGCACTGACTTCCCTACCCATCTCGTGCGACTCCGACAAGTGCTGGAACGCTTCAGGGCGGCCGGCTTCAAGCTGAAGATGAAGAAGTGCCGGTGGGGACGTGACCAAGTGGCGTTCCTGGGCCACATCGTGACCCCGACGGGCATTCTACCGAACCCTGAAAAGGTGAAGGCCGTCATGAACATTGCCCGCCCTCACGACTTGCACACGGTGCGAGCGTTCCTAGGGTTGACTAGCTACTTCCGCCGCTACATTCCTGGGTACGCTGCGATCTCGGCCCCAATCGAACGGTTAAAGGTCAAGGGTACGGACTTCGCGTGGAACGCTGACTGCGAAGCAGCGTTCCTACAACTGAAGCGACGTCTGGTAGAGCCCCCTATCCTGGTTTATCCCGACTTTTCGAAAAGGTTTAAGCTCTACGTCGACTCTTCTCGCCTCGCCGTCGGAGCCTGCCTGATGCAGACCGTGGACGGGCGAGAGCGAGTCGTAGCTTACGCTAGCAAGTTGTTGGTTGGATCTGAGCGGAATTGGATTAACAAGACGGACGGAACGTCCGAGATCGAATGCTGGGGGATCGTCTGGGCAACCCGCAAGTTCCGATGCTACCTCGACAGGACCGAGTTTGACCTATTTACTGACCACAAGGCTCTCACCTGGGTCTTTAGTGAAGGTAATCGTACCACGAACGCTAAGCTAGCGCGTTGGGCGATGGAACTGTCTCAACTCCGGTTCAAGGTGTATCACAAGCCGGGTACGTTGATGGGCCACGCTGACGGGCTATCCAGGCTTCATTCGGAGACGATCTGCGCTTTGACCATCTCCGACCTCCTCAACGAAGAAACGACTCCGCCGAGCGAAGGTTCCGTCCCAGTCGGGGAGACTCCTCCGCCGAGTTCTCCGGTCGGATCCTCCCCTACTGAGACAGAGCGACCTGGAGGAGCGCTGGATGAAGCCATGAGAGCCGCCATGGACGCTCTCGACACAGTCGGGGAGCCCCCTGCTACTGCTGATCCTCCTGACCAAGGAGATGACGTCCCCAACCACCTGGAAGCCACGGTCGACAACGACGCCGACGAGGTGCCCGGAGAGGACGACGACGACGACCCGCCCCTCGACGACGCGGGCCAGATGGCGTCGTCGCCAGTAGACGTGTTTGGCCTGGACCCTGAGCGGTTCAAGGGAGAGCAGCGCCGAACCCCGTGGATCCAAGCGTTGATCGCGTTCCTCGAGTCGGGCGCCCTTGCTTTGGACGCTCAACTGCGAGTCAAGGTACTGCAAATGGCCCCCCGTTACGTGGTCCGGAATGGTACGCTGATGAGAAGGGTCCAACTCAAGGCCCGAGCTGGCCCCGCCCGCTCGATCAGCGTTCCTGTGGTTCCTCTCCCTTTCATCGAAACCGTCCTCCACTACTGCCATTCTGACGTATTCTCAGCTCACGTGGGCCAGACAAAGACCATGGACAAAGTAAGGAAGCACGCCTATTGGCATGGCTGGAAAAAAGATGTCGCCGAGTACGTGAGAGCGTGCTCGATCTGTGGAAGTGGAAAGGGCTACCGTCCTTGGAAGAACGGCCTAATGCAGAGGATGCCGGTTCAGGAGCTGTCGGGCCCCTTTTCGTTGTTGGTGGTGGACGCTATTGGGCCCCTGGTCACTACTCCCCGAGGCCACAAGTACATATTGGTGTTTGCAGATTATTTCACGCGCTGGGTGGAAGCGTTCCCTGTGGAAGCGCTGGACACTATCTCTTTTGTCAAGATTATGGTTGATGAAGTACTATGCCGACATGGAGTCCCGGAACGATTACTGAGTGACAGAGGGACAAACTTTATTTCTGAATTGGCTAAGTCAATTTACGAGACTCTGGGCATCAAGAAACTCTACGGCGCCGCTTATCATCCGCAGACTCAAGGATTAGTGGAACGTTTCAATGGCACGCTGATAGGCATGTTACGCATGTTTGTAAGCGAAACGCAGAGTGATTGGGACCTTTATTTGCCTCGCGTGTTATTCGCCTATCGCACTTCGTTCCACGACTCGCTCGGGGACACGCCGTTCTTCAGTTTGTATGGACGCGAACCTGTACTACCCTTGGATCTGGCGTTCCTGAACACTAAGAACCAGTGGAAGAGTAATGAGGTGGCTGAGTACCGTCGCCGCCTGTATTTGTCACTCCGAGACACCCGCCGTCTCGTGGAGCGCCAACTCCTGAAAGCCCAAGACAGGAACGCAAGACGCAGAGCCGATCAAGTGGAAGTGCAGTTCCGAGAGGGCGACGCGGTGTGGGTATATCAATACTTCCGTGCCCGACGTGGGGAACGGAAGACGAAGAAACTGGCGTTTTCGTGGCACGGTCCTTACCGTGTCGTGGGCCAACTAGGAGATAACACCTACAAGATAGCGATCCCTAGCCACCCCGACCGAGTGGTGTCCATCAACGTAAACAGGCTCAAGAAGTTCGCAGGACGTTGGAGTCGTCCCTTTCCAAACGAAGTGCCTCCTGGAGTGGAACGCCAGCCGGACGCTGACGACGTGGGCCCTTTGACTATGGATGACTTGCCCACGACCAGCTTCGTGGAACGGATCACTCTCGGCGGAGAGGAAACTGCGTTCTCTGGGGTCACGAGCCCCATCGTGGAAGTTCTGGCCAAACGCATCAGGCGACGTCAAGAGCAGTACCTCGTGCTGACGGCCTCCTACGAGACCTGCTGGCGTCCTAAGCCGACTCTCCTACCCGAGTACGCTGAATTGATACGGGTCTACGAGAATGAGAGGAGGAAGGAGGGAGGATGGCCGGAATTGAGGCGAAGTGCTCGTCTGGCGGACGCTAACGCCACGGTGGACGAGGACGAGCTACTCTTCTAGGGTGAAGAGTGGCAACCGGGGCTTGCGAGTGGACTACCCCGCCTCTCACCGAGCATTCACGAGTGCACCACTCAGTGAAGCTCTCTTTTCATTCCTTTTGATTTACTTTGGATATATTTTCACATTTACAACTTGTACTCTGGATCTACGGCTGAGTACGCTGCGAAGTGACTCTTCGATCCCTCTACCACTACGACTTATCACGGTGAGAAGACTACAAGGACGGTCGAAGCAAGGAGTTTCATTACTTAAGAAGAAAAGATGACAAAGATGAACGCTACACTACTCCTCGCCTACGAATTTGGACGGGCTGCTTCGACCTCTCGCGCGTGATCCGACCTACTCCTCGTCGTCCTCCTCTTCCTGGTCGTCTTCGAGCTCGCCCTCCGACAGCGACTCGGCCGAAGACGCTTCCTTCGCGGCTGCCTTGGCTTCAGAGTCGGCGAGTTGCTCGGCTTCCTCTTCGTCAGGGGTCTTGCGGTACTTCGGGTCGTTGTCGTCGATCACGGTGACCGGTCCGGCCACGGTAGGCGTTCCATCCAGCCGCAGGAAGGGCGAAAACCCCTTGGTCTTGGCCTCCTTCGGGTTGAACTCAGGAACAAGCGACATCTCGTACTCGTCCTTCTCCAACTGCTTCCTGATCTTCGCGGCCATGTCCTTGATGCGCTTGTCATCAATGAGCTTGCGCCAGACGCCCTTGGTCAGCGTGGGAACCCAATGGTCGGGCACCTCCTTCACCGAAGTGATGTCCAGCACGATGCGCGCGAGAGCTCTGTCACTCAGACGCTTGTCGTTCTCGACGAGGTCCGGGTCAAGAGCGTCCGTCTTCTCGAGCAGCTCCGGCAACGTCGCGAAGCTGCCGCTGTCGATCTCGAAAGGCTTCAGGGCGTCGCGCATCTTGCGGCGGTATTCTCCATGATCGTTTTCGTAGATGTCCATGAGGTCGCGGATGGGGGAGCAGGTGTAGCCCTTCGCCTCATTGGTACGCCGCCCCGCTTGCCCTCCCCACCACATGAGGTCGCCGTTCCCCGGGGCCTCCAGACGACGCAGGAAGTTGAAGTACCCCCACGTTTCCAGGCAGAGGCTGAGGAAGCACAGGCGCTCGCGGATGGCCGCCATCTTGCGTTTGCGACGCTGGGCCTGCGCCGAACTCGTGGCCAAGGGCACGTGGAGAGCCCACTCCAGGAACGTGGCTCGGAAAGCGTTCCAGAAACGCCAGTGCGCCGCATGAACGCCCGTGTACTCCTCCGGATCGTACCAGGCGTGCTGATCTTCCCAGGGGAACGCCATCTGGTACGGTGTGCGCTGGGCCGCCGACGCCTTGACGTAGATGGTCTCGATCGCGCGGCGAACGTCCACGGGCGTGTCCGGAGCGAGGTCGAAGTCGAGTTGAGGCGGCGAAGGCGTAGGCGTCTCAACGGACGAGCCTGAACTCGGCTTGGTCTTCTTGGCGGGCCCCGTGGACGCTCGCTGCTTCTTGGCCTTCGACGTCTTGGCCGGTGCCGCTGCCGCCGCCCGCTTCTTGGGGACGGCGTCGGAAGTGAAGGACGGGTGAGGCAGGACGCCGACCGTCGACGACTGCCGGGACGGCGAAGGCAGGATCAGGATGGGGTCCCGAAGCGTGGCGGCCGCGCGGCCCCGCGACTCGATGAGCGCCGACGCCATGTTGTCCAACTGGTCGAGGCCTCGCGAAGCGTCATTGACGGCGAGAAGCCCTCGCATCTCGCCCCAGAACTCGATCAGAGTGCGGCGGGCGGCGGACGTCAACCCGTCCGGCGTGCTCGGCTTCTCTTCCTGCTCGAGGAAGGTCTTGAACTTGGCCAACATGTCGGCACGAGAGTCGCTCATGGCGACGAGCGGCGGAGGCTGGAGGTGCGTGGAGCTGTGTGTCGGCTTGGGCCTTGGACTGCGTTTCGGAGAATGGCAAGTTGCCGGGAATGGCGCGTTGGTCCCCAGCTTTCCGTCAAGGAAAAGCAACTCCTCTTCGAATAAGAAGAAAGGTCACCATATTGATGGATTCGGCCTCTGTCAGAGACTACGATTCGGCTACCGTTCCCCTGTCGCTGCCCGTGCTGGGGTACGGCATCAACCATTTCCTGAAAACTGATGGATTCGTCCCTGGCCATCAGCCAGAGACGGAACCACCGTACTCTCCCTGGACTGTTCCCAGCGGACGTCTGCGAGAAAGGGCTTCAATAGTCCTTTCATTTCAAGATGAGCGGCTTTCTCGGCGCTGTCGCGCGATGGCAGTCAACCTACGCGCCTACCGAGTTACTCCCTGCATACTGCGTGGCCGGTATCGGCTTCGTCTTCGTGTGGGTCATCTCTACGCCCGTGAGGAACGTCGGCTGGCAGTTCTCCGGGGAAGCGTGGCGAGTGGCTAGCCTCAATGGCGCCCTCTGGAATGAGTGCCTGCGACAGTACAACGCCGTGCTCATGAACGCCGAGGTTCGTCAGCAGCGTGGGGCGGCGTACGTCTACGCTCTCTGGGGCGCCGTATTCGCCGTACCCTTGCAAGTCCTGACCCAAGACGAGCAGAAGTACGGCGACTATGGGCGAATGCTGAGGCGATGGTGGGCTGCCGCCTACGCTACTTTCTATGAGTACCTTCCCGAGCTGAGCCTCAAGACGGCCCGTTCGATCGCTAACTACGCCCGAGCCACCCGAGATGCGGCTACCTCAAGCCGAAAGCGTATCGGGGAAGCTCTACATGTGGCCCTGCTGATCTGCAAGTTCGTGATTTCGCTGGCATTCTTCGTGCCCATGGCGTCCTACACTTTCACCGAGTACGTCCTGTTGGGTGAGACTGGCGTGGCACTTGCGGTGCTCGTCTTCAATTTGACTAATTATTATTTCGAGTGGACTCGCTGGGGCGCGCCCGGCTCCGTGCTTTTCGTGACGGTGGGAGTTATTACTCACATTTGGCGTTGTGGGAGTGGCGAGGTCGAACTTGGTCGACTATCGCCGACCACTATCGTACTGGAAGGACTCAAGGAGATGCGAGAACGAGCTGCGGCCCGCGAGCGTTCCGAAGATGAAAGCCTAAGACTACTACGCGGTTCTTCTGATGAGGCCCCTGTTCCAAGGACTAACGAGATTGCGGAGGTTCGAGTGGAGGTCGACGAGTCACCGTCACGCGCTCCTGCTGCCATATCGGCCGAGCTTCGAGCGACCGAAGACCGTTCGGCTCAGTTACGTCTCGAGCTCGCCCAGCACCCGGACGTTCGCCGAGGACGGCGAACCGATAGTCGGGGAGGATGTCCCGTGCCAGGACAGGACGGGGTCGTACCAGGCGACCGTGTGCTGGGCTCGGATGGCGTGTCCGGCGTGTCCAGGCCCCTAGTGTTCAGGCGCTTTACGTAGCATGCCTGACGCCGGCAAAGTGGTGACACACGCGGATGGGCGTGGTCTTTGATGGCGCGAGGTCCTCGTTTGAGAGGCCTCCGTTGTGGTCATAGGAAGCCCGACGCGCTGCGAGGACGGATGTCATGCGCGTGTTAGTATGTAGTCTACCGTGTTTAGTAGGAGGTCGGTCGCCCCAAGGTCCAGGAGACGTCGTGGAGGTCCTTGAGGACGGTCCGGATTAGCTAGAGAGATCGGCAGCTCCGATCTCGTTGTTCCCTAGTCAGTCGTGAATCTTCCCTGTCGAGATCAAGTAACAAGAACCAAAGGACAAACTTTACATTTCTTAGAGCTACTACTCTTCCTACATCCCTCGTCCAAGCGTCTACCCCTCCGAGCTACTACTACATCTACCGTTCCTGAACGCCCCAGCGTACTCGGCCCCGAGGCAGGAGAAGGCACGCGACATAGCACAACCGCACAGGAGTTCCTCCATGCAGCTCGTTATTGTTGACAGGTAATTAGCAAGAGTTGGCAAGAGATCCAAGCGCCGTGTTGCAGCCTGCGCACCAAGGATGCCCCCCCCCCTTATGGATGGATCAGTTAGGGTGGACCGATAGGCGGTCGCCACGATGATACAGAACCGGAAATAATGACGCGAGGTCGGATCCATGTACTCTCGCCAGGATGTCCCCAGCGTGCAGTGCCACCACATCCAGGACGGAACTCACAGCTTCGGCCCGAAGTTCGGGCTACGGCAAAATCGGTAGCGGTGCTTCGCGTGCATTATTCTTCAAATTCTGAGGAATACATGTAGTGGTGTCACACCACTGGCGTGAAACCCACTTGAATGCAGAGTAAACTGAAATGATATGCAGCTTCTTCTTCTGACGATACACAGTCAAGACTTGGCTCTGCAACTTGAGTGAAGTTGCAGAGCTTTTGGATAGTTTACCGACATCAGAACGCATGTACCTATCGAACATCATGCATCTGAAGTTTCATGTCATTCAACAGGTTTTCTCTTTCTCAACCAGGACGTCGAACCCAAGCGATGGCAGACTCCGCCGCGGCTGCCAGCGTGGACCGCACCATCGAGCTGCTAGCGCCAGTGTATGAGGATGTATGTCCTACGACGGTCAACAGCGTGACGCGCGTCCCCGTGACGCTGCAGCGCACGGCCGACGACTGGATCCAGCTCGCCTTCACCAACCCCAGCGTGCGCAAGGACGTGGCGTGCGTGAACGGCGCCAGCGGCTGCCGCTGCGATTTCGTGCGCTTCCTGCGCGCACTGCTGCTGCTCAGCGAGCGGCTGGTGCTGCACGTACGAGCCACGTATGTCGTGTCCGTCGGCCAGGAGCCAGTCGCGACGCTTCAACTGCGCGTGCGAGTGCACGAAGAAGCCAAACGTGGCACGCCGCTCAAGGACTTCGACTTGGTGCTGAGCCACCTGCAGGCCACGGTGCTGTCCATTGTGCCACGCAACGGGCAGGCCAGGAAAGAGACGGTAAATGCGGCCTTGGAGCAGGCCAAGAACAGCTCGTGCCATGTTGTGGGCTGCAGATTGCACCCTTGGGGCGCCGACAAGCAAATGCAGCCACCCAAGCAGAAACTCAATCTGCCCGACGTGTTCCACAGCTTAACGAGTCAGATGGAGGTGGATCAGATGGAGATCCGCGACGACGCTACGTATGTGGCGCGCATGACGCGCACCAACAAGCAGATTCTCATGACCGACCTACCGACCAACGTGCTGCAGAACATCGTGTGTCTGATGAACGCACGCGACCTCGCCTCGCTCAGCGGAGTGTGCTCACTGTTCCAGCACATGGCGTACGAGGTGGTTCCTGGGCTGAACCTCGTACTCTACGAACACCAGCGCAGAGGGCTCAAGTGGATGCTGCGTCGCGAAACCCCGTCGTTGACTTGTATACCTCAACCACACCCATTTATCCTCTCGTCCGAGTCTGAAAGTGAGTCGGCAACGGCCGTTGATTTGATTGAAGACCGAGTCATCACACATCCTCACGTGACAGCAAGTGACGCCTGCGGAGGCATGTTCTGCGACGAGCCAGGTCTTGGCAAAACGATCACCATGCTGGCGCTCATCTTGCGAACAAAGGGACAGACGACAGACAACACACCAGTCGATACACGAGGTCCTAGCGGACGTGTAAATAGGCCAGGCTTGCGTTCAGCGCAGTCTCGAGGTCGGTCGGTGGGTGTCGAAGACCTGGTGAGTTCTGGAGCTTCTCTGATTGTTGTACCCGATCCGCTGGTTGAGCACTGGAAATACCAAGTCGAAACTCACGTTGATCCTGGAGCCTTGCGTGTATTTGTTGATCCTGGTGTTGAGCGCAAGTTGCCGCTCAATATTGACCTTGCTGAGTACGATGTTGTTATCACTTCGTTCACAAGATTGGCGCGGGAATGGAGGCTTCACAGACCAACCTCAGCTTTGGAGGAGCGTATGCCTGAACGATATGGGTTTGAAGGCCCGCAACGCTATGCCGACGGCACTCTTCGCGGAGAGGTTTCTTCCCTTCTGACGGTTCACTGGGTGCGAGTGATTGTTGACGAAGGACACAAACTGGGTGGCCAGACTCCGTCAGATTTGATGCAGTTGGCTCGCTTGTTGTGTGCGGAGAGACGTTGGGTAATGACCGGAACGCCGACACCGAATACGCTTCAGTCAGCCGATCTGCGCTACATGCATGGACTTTTAGTGTTTCTGCGCAATCTACCTTACGGGAACCCAGATGGGCAAGCCTGGGTGAAGGCGATCGCCCGTCCTTTTGAGCGCAACGAAATCGTTGCGTTTTACCGTTTACAGCATCTACTTAGCAGAATCATGATGCGGCACACGAAGGAATCGATCCGCGAGATATTACCAGAGCCGATCCGGCGCACAGTCTTCATTGACCCAACACCAAGCGAATATGCCCAATACAACGGCGTTGCTGCCGCTGTCCGAGCCAACTTGGTCATTACGAATATGGACCCTAAGAAGCCTGGTTGTCAGCATCCAGATAGCCTCTTGAACCCAATCAACCGGAAGGATGCCTTGCGCGTCGTCTCCAATCTTCGGTCTGCATGTTGCGGTGGATCTGCCGTAAAAATCTCTCTGACTGAGGCATCTCGAGTGGATACAATCAACATGCTGAGCGGTTATCACGTTGAAGGGGAAAACATGACGGTAGTGCTTGAATATCTTCGAAAGGTGCAACTTCAGGGCATGGTGACCGAGTGTGGATGCTGCAAACGCAAACTGCAGCTACTTATGATAATACCGTGTGGTCATTTGTGCTGTGCAGACTGTGTGGAAGATCGCATGGCAAGGGTTGGTCCCATTTGTTTCCGTTGTAATGCAGTGTTCGACCGTGAGGCCTTTCAACGGCTTCAGCCGGGCTTTGAATTTGAGATGGTGGAAGCGGTGGCGTTGGAAACTACCAATCCCGATCTAAATCAAAATGGTCGTCATGGAGGCATCAACCAGATTCAGCAGATGGTAAACCAAGATCAACGGCATAACGGAGATGGAGGTGAGCCCCGAGGTCGTGGGAGGAATCGGCGTGGTCAAGAGGGAAACGGACAAAATGCTCCTCGACAGCCACGTCGTGCGCTGGACCTTACTCGCGATATTCATTTCATCGACGCTAGCAAAGCATTTTACGCTGCCACCCGTATCAAAGAGCTGAAAGAGGAGTTTTTGCTGGGCAACGTCCACCCGAGCGGCCGTTCTTCTCGACGCCAAGCGCGCTATTTGAAAGCCATCATATTTTCGCAGTTCAAGGAGCACATTTGGCACACGAAAGTTGCGTTTGCTCAGCAGGGTGTACCAACAGCCGATTTCATTGCTGGACTCAACCCAGAAGCTCGAATGAAGCAGCTAATGCGCTTCCGCAAGGACCCAAATGTGAATGTCCTGCTGTTAACAGAGGTGGGTTCCCACGGGTTAGACCTCTCCTTTGTCACTCACATCTTTTTGATGGACGAGATTTGGGATAAATCGCTGGAGCAGCAAGTTATTAGTCGAGCTCATCGAATGGGTGCAAGTCAAGCAGTGGTTGTGGAACAATTGTGGATGCGAGGCAGTGTGGAGAGTCAAATGCTGAGACCTCAAGAAATTGAAGCCGATCTGGAGGATAAAAAAACCGAGATAATTGCCTCTCCTACTCGGATTAGCATACACGCGGGCGATTCTCCAGGTAAATCACCTAAGAAATCTAATACTGGGGGAGGGACCATGTTTACTTCTCCAAGCAAAAAACGCAAGCGGCATCGAGTGCCAGGCGATGGACGAAAAGCTGCAAAGGGCAACAAGAATACTTTCCTCCAACGCAAACTAGACTACGTTCTAAACAATTTACGGCTGCTGGGAGAAAACATTGTTGCGGAAGCTGGTCAAGTGCGTTTTCGTGTCGTGGGTGAACACGAGGAGGTAATCCGCCAAGCAGTCCATGTGATGCCAAATCAAGGATCTGGCGGGACAGCAGCACCCACTCCGCCACCGACAGTAACACAAACTATGGCAGCCGTTCCACCGCCTTCAACAGATAGTGCCCCTGCACGCTCGCATTCATCGGCAAGGCGAAGAGTTACATTTAAGGACGGGCCTATGCCGAGCTCTTCTTTCCACGTCCCAATGCCTAAGCATCCCTCCCCTGGTGATATCGTCTCGATCGATAATTCTTCTGAATCCAAGGAGGTAAGCAAGGATGAGAATGATGAGCACGAGGACACTAAAATGGTACAAACCACTCGTCGTTGTTGGCCAAAGCGAAGAAGAACCATTACTCCTCCGACGAGCGACGATGACGATGACGACGAAGCCAAGCCACCGGCTTTGAAGATTATGGCAGCAATGAGTACAAAGGTTAACGGAAGTGGTGTTATGCGACTGGAAACAAAGGTGAGTCCGAAGGCTAAGACCGTGTCCTTCGCGACAATTGACGGCGATGATTCAGACATCGAGTCCAAATGACTTGGTCACAAAACCGCACGAGAGTATCGATCTGGTACGTCTTTTGATGTGGATATGTGGATAAAGCTGGAACGAGAACGAACATTGTCTAGATAACTCAGCTCCACACGGCTTCGTGAGGGGAAGCATTAGCTTCGCCAGCCTTTTTGATGATGGAATAGAAGTTGTCGCCGGAGTCTTGGCACATGGTCTTGTCCATTCGCAGTTGCGCGTTGCGCAGGAAGCCGAGAAACTTCCTCTCCTGAACGCTCAGGTCAGGGTGCCACACGTCAATGATCAGCACGATCCGACTACGCGAGTCGTCATCGTTCCACGCCTCGTGCTCGAACGAGTCGTCAAAGACGAAACACTTGCCCTCTTGGGCGTACACTACCTCGTCACCTGCGCGGAGTCGGCATGTCCCTCCAGGCACCACCAGCGGCAGATGGCATCGAAGCTTCTTATTGGTAGGCCCGTTGTGTTTCTTTACATGAGTGCGCGGCGCCAACGCTGAGAAAAAGGCGTGATCATAGTGACCGTCGATGGACTCGATAATAGCTGTGGTCTTGGGACAGAGCGCTCTGTTCGCTTGGAAGTCGACGTTGTGCAGGAACAAATAGAGCACGTTCCAGTCCCCTGCGTCGTGTCCGGCACTACCCAGTCCGTCCTTCGTCTTCAAACAGCAAGCAAGCAGTAAGGGTTACGATGGAATTGCCGCCATGAAAAGTCCGGCAACTTACGTGGATGTCGCTCGCCCACGACGGCGCTCTGTAGGGCTGGAAGCCAGACTTGCTGCAGTCTTTCAGCGCCAAGAGCTCTTCCTTGATGACGGCATAGTTTTTCTCCAGTGTCTCCACCCACGGGAACTCGCTGCAGTCCCACACAGGGGTCGCACGCAGCAGCGGGATCACTTCAGGACATCCCCGCTGCCACTTGGAGCAGTCGTCCGGGACTCGGCGCTGGTTGAGCTGCAGCACGATCCACCGGCGCAGGCGGCGGAAGTCATCGCAGTCCTCGTCGCTAGCCAGGAACCTCTCTAGCCACTGCAGCGCGATGCGCTCACTGAAGGTCGACACCCGCCAGGAGCGAACCAGCTCTCGCAGCTTCTCCTCGACATGGTGCTCGTCCGTCATCTCAGATAAAGTATCCTAGGATATGGCTACACGTGTACCTTCTACGTGTCCATTTAGAGCAAACTGGGATATGGCTACATCTGTACTTTCTACGTGTCCATTTAGACTAAGCCCACTACATTTATTTCACCTAAATCTGGACGGATGAATTAAATCTGAAACGCTAGATTAAGTCTGAACAGCTAGATTACGTGTATTTCAAAATTTGGCGCCAATAGCTCACGTCGACGACCATGAGCGGCGGGTATCTGGACATCGACGAGATCCTCGCTGGCGACGAGCGCATCAAGTGCAAGTTCGAGACGGACGCGCTGGACTGCGGGTACCTAGACCCGAGCTGCCGCGATCCGGACCTGGCGAAGGAGTCCATGGTGGAGCTGCCGCTGTGGCTGGCCACGATGCTGGCGCGGCGCGGGGACGTGTCGGTGGAGCCGCCGCACTACCTGACCAAGCGCTTCCGCCGCATGCTCAAGGCCGGGCCGTCCAGCGTGAACCTGCGCGAGTTCTCGTCCTACGTGCTGGAGGTGGGACGCGAGCTCATGCCCCTCGTGGTGCCCGCCGCCCAGCAGGAGATCGACGAGATCCTACGCCTCTGCTTCGGCGGCGAGCGCTACCGCAGCCTGCTCAACAACGCCATGAGCTCGCTGGACGAGGACACGACCGAGTTCACACGTAAGCTCACGCTGGACGAGAAGAAGCTCTTCGACGCCGGCATCCGCGACGCCAAGGATTTCATCCAGTGGAAGGGCCGCAACGCCGAGACCATCACCACTGCCACCGTCGTCGAGCGCTCGCTCAAGAAGCGCAAGTTCCGGGCCTGATAACAGGTAAGCATCGTGGAGGACACTGGAGGACGTCTCGGTAAACTAAATAAATTACTTACATATACCTAGTTAAGTACGTTACGTAAGATAACCGACCAACACTCTTCATTCCGCAATTTGCGCACAACAGAGCAAGGCACGGCAAGATGCTGGTGACGTTCGTGCTGGACACGAGCGCGTCCATGAACCAGAGCACGAGCTCGGGCATGACGCTGCTGGACTACGCCAAGTCGGCGGTGGAGCGCTTCGTGAAGCGCGTGCGCGACCCGAGCCGTCGCTACCAGCACCACTTCATGCTGCTCTCGTGCGGCCGCGACGCGCGCGCCGGCAAGGGGGGCGGCAAGAGCGACTCGGCGCCGTACGACGGCCGCGTGCGCGTGGGCTGGGACCAGTCCACTAATAAGGAGGCCTTCCTGCGCGAGCTCAAGAACCTGCGCGCCACGGACCTGAGCGACGTGGGCGCCGCGCTTAAGCAGGCCTTCGAGCTCATGAACCAGATCCGTCTGCAGTTCAACTGGGACAGCTACGCGCTCGGACGCGCGCCCTGGAACACCAACGTGTCGGTCTGCGTGCTGCTCACGGACGCCACGACGCTCTCGAGCGCCGACGGACTCATCCAGGACGCGCTCACGATCGCGCCGTCCAGCGCCGTGGGCGCCGACCTCACGTACGAGCCGTACAGGTGGGACCAGAGGCTCTTCACGGTGGCGCTCAAGCTCTCGGCCACGATGAACGGAGTCAAGGGTCAGCCCAGTGTGCCCGCGGACCTCATGGCCCTCAGTGAAGCCACGGGTGGCATGCTCTATATGCCCACGTCCAAGCCAGCGGTGGAGCAGAGCATCGACCAGATCATTCTCAAGCTCAAGGCCGGAGCGGTGGTCAAGTTCAAGTGCGAACCCATGGACGGAGAAGCAGAGTTCCCCACCACGAGGAACATCATCGCGCCGCTCCCGAGCAGCAAAGAGTTCTGCTGGCCCGTGGCGGAAGCCTTCTGGCTGGACAGAAACACCGTCGCGCTGCCTACGCGTGAGGCACACCCGACGCTCGTATTCTCTCGCACAGTGGAGAATGCCATTGAGGCGGCAACGAGTCATATGCTGCTGGATACGCTTAAATTTCCGGCGGATAGTTACCTGCTGGAAACGTCCATTAGTCCTACACCGAGTCGGGGCCAACGCTGGCTGGTGTATGTTCAAGGCAGCAAGGGAGACGGACGAATGGGAGATCCAATTGGGATGTTGCGTGCACCTACCGGTAGCTCCGGGCCTGGAGTCCCCTCGTCTAACGCCGTGCTCGTGCTGCTGCCTTATAACTTCCCCAAGCTCTTTTCACTGCTTGTTGAAGTTGCCCGAGTGTATCAAGCCAGTGGCCAAAACATTAACTCGGCTACAGGCACGTGGATGTTCCAAGCGAAGGCTATGCCGTCCTCGTGGCGCGAGTCCTTTTCGTCGTACCTCAGTGGCTGCCCGCTTTACTACTACACTCCGTTGAAGAAGGCGTTGCGCAAGTACAATCTGCACGACATGGTCCCTGAAGTCCAGGATTCCGGACGGAGTTACCAGATCTCCAACTTTTTGAACCGACTGCGAGAGCAGGCGATCGCAGAGAGCGACAGCAACAACAAATTATACTCTCGAGCTTCTCGAAGCGACACACTCAACTCTGCGTCTGGTCTGCGGAGCAGCGGCATCCCGGACTCTTCTCCGTCTGCCTCGCCCATCGCTAACAGGGATGGGACTGGGGCGAATCAGACAGATGCAACGTTGGATGCCATTGCCAGCATGTCTCTCCAAGACTTGCGCGCCGCCCACCAGAAGAGCAAGGCCCTGTTCTTTGAGAAGTCCTCGAAACACCAGTTCCAGGTAGCCCTTCCTCGTGTGACGGCCCCAAAGGATGACGCAGCGCCGTTGAAGTTAGCACCAAGTTGGCGTGCTGTGGAGGAGGACGAAAAGCATCGTCAACCAATTGACGTTATGAGTGACTATGAATCACGGCTGGTCAAGAAAGAGGCGCTCCGTAACCCTCTGGCTGAAGCTGAGCCTGACGAGGATACGCCATCCGGACTGAGACGGCGCCAATTGTGCTTCAATCTGGGCAACCCATACAAGAAGAGTTCCTCAAAGGCGAGTAACGTGTACCAAGGTGAAGCAGCAGATGAAGCAGCTACCCTGGGCGGCCAGTCTCCGAAGCGCCAGCGCACGCGCAAGCGGTCTTCGCAGCTGAAGCGCGACAAGAAGCACTCAAAGCGCTCGCACAGAATGCACGGATCACCGTCTTTCAAGTCATCACCGGGGTCACCGTCGCACTCACCTAGCTCTCCTGTATCCAGTACTTCGTCAACTATTTCGTCTCCTGGACGAAGCGAGAGCGGTGACTCAGTCATGACGGACAGCTCAGTTGGTTCGAACTACTCTGTCAAGGCAGAAGCTGCACAGATGCTGGGCATCCCTCTCCACGACGGTGAATTCGCGGAGGATGAAAAGAGCAGCAGCTTTGTTCGACTGGTCTATGGTGTCCTGGCGGAGAACTGGGAGTCATGGAGCACCATCATTCGCCTTATCAAGGCTCGTACGACTACACAGCAGGTACACACTAGCTTGTCCACATTGATAGATCCTGCTATCGGATTTGCTCATCCGTTGCTTTGCTGCGTTGTTAAACAGGAAAAAGAATTCGTTGTCAGCGGTCTTCGGTCGATGAAGGGAGGTCCGACAGCAGTGAAGACATATATCGAGCAGGCCATTCTCTATTCGAAGCAGTTCCGGCAAAAAGCTCTAGAGCACGAGCTAAAGCACTTGCTGGATGAAGTGACGTCTGCGGCGGAGACTGAAAATGGCAAGCAGAACGAAGCTGCAGTGGAGGGTACCAAGAAAGAAGCGGCAGCCTAGTCGAGCCGTTTGCCGCCTATTGACAGTAAATGGTAACTATTCTCATTATGTGCAGTGTGTTTTGTTTGTGAAAAGTCGTGAAACGGAAGTGGTTTGAAGAGCCGCCAGCAGATATTTGACGAAGTGCCCCAGGCGTGCTACGAAGGTAGACTGAGGGCAGGGCTGTATGAGCAAGCGCAACTCCAAGAAGGTAAGGGATTTCCCGTTCCACTGACGAATACTGTTGGCTTGACTTGGCATGTTGGCTTGCCTTCCCATAGCAGTCAGCAAATGCGGCGTCGCTCAATCTCGTTCTGAAAGCTCTGGACAAGTACGAGCAGGATGATACAAGCTCGATGCAGTCAGCGTTTGGATCCCTCATTGGGACGATAGGGAAAGCACCTTCCACGAAAGACTTGCCACCTAGGGTCCAGCCGGTGAATTATCCGATCCAGAACACCGCGAGCGGTGAAGTAGCAAGCAAACTCGGTAAGCAACCACACCGGGTCAGCAAGAGGCCTCCCAAGTTAGCAGGTCGCTTCAAAAAGGCTGCCCCTGGCGGCTTGGCAGGAGCAGCGCTCGCAGAATGGATCGAATCTCAGGTTCCACGGGAGGGTCTCGGACACCCAGCGATTGCAGCTTCATATTCCGGCGACGCCGATCCGTACGCATGCATTGCGGGCACATTTCTTCCGCTCTGGTGCTTTCTAGACGTGGAGATAGACACGTGTATAATTGGCCAGCGTCCCGAGCTGGCGAAGCGGTTGCCGATGAAGGCGGTGGGTCTACCGCTCGATGATACCACTGGTGTTGCAGGAAGCTGGTCCAGTTGCATGGTGACGGCATTTGACGCCTCGCTTGGTCGCTTTATTGTCTCGTGGTCAGCTGGAAAGCGCGTGGGATCACCTGTAATGCATCGTGGACTGCTGTGTCTCGAGAAGGATGACTGTGAGGCCTTCGTCCAACGCATTCAGCGTGCTGTGCAGCGACGTGAGCAAGCGGAGGCAGCGCTGCGCCAGTCACTTTACGTGGAGAGTATGCCGATTAGCTCAGATTCTCAATTGGATTCACAGACCATTGGCAACATTCTCCAACTCACGCTATCATCGTCATCAGTACCTACAAATATTGGAACTTCGGCGCTGCTGGAGGAGGTGAATGCTGACTACATGTACACAATGAACAAACTGATCTTCGAGACCAATGTAGACGATATGCACTGCGAATTCTCCGACCTCAAGCTGCCCAAAGCGTCAGCACCACCACCTCCACCCCAATGCGGCGTCATTGCGGTTCCAGTCTATGATTTCAATCGTAGGTTCCTGGACATCGCGACAGATAAGTTCGTAAACTTGCCGTTTGCAGTGAATGCGCTGCTGGATGTTCGTCGGAGCTGCGTCGATGTGGGCACACATAAGCTTTTGTTAGAGCAACAACCCACGGAGATCAGTTTTGGTGGCGGGGCACGACCGCAACCCAAGAGCATCACGTTGGCCGAGTTCCACTCGTTGCACGCACAAATGAGCCACACCGCTCTGCGCTTCATGCGCGACTACTGGACGAGGCTGGCAGCCAAGCGCATCCAACTGCACTTCTCTCATGCTCGGCATCCACACTTCAATCCAGCAGAGCCCAATCGCCAAAAGTACATGGAGACACCGCTCCGTCGATTTTTGCGGCGCGTGAACTATATGGTTGCAGACACATTACGCCTTCTTATCCAGCACAACTTTGAAGGCTACGCACAGTTCGTCGAAGAAATGGCTGGTTATGAAGTGACGATACGGGGGCCCAGCGATATTCACGAACGATTATTGACGACGGAGCAGACTGACTCACAGCAGAAACCCGAGGCTGATTCCCTTTATCCTTCCGTGTCGTCGCACCAACCACTTTTCCGCGTAGAGCTGATCATCTCTCCAGAGAAGCACATTTTAAACCAGGGCGAAGTAGATAAACGAGCTGCAGAGATTCGAGAATGGTCCATAGCCAATGTGCAAGATCGGTCAGCGCAATGCCCGATCGAACCCGTGGAGCCGCGTGAGGGTTACCGTTTCGAGTACGTGACGAGCCCGGATGAGTTCAAGGGCGCACTTGCTGGTCAATTTGATGTTGTCCTTGATCGCCTGAAGTCGCTAGAACTGGTGGAGAGGTTAGTGATGGATCGCATATTTTGGCCGAATCAAGAAAGCATTGCGTGTCTGCAAGACTCTGTGCAGTCGGTGGCCGGCCTTAAAAAGCACGTTGGGGAAATCGTTGAGCGAGCTTCGCAGCCGTTGCAAAATTATCACCGCCAGTTTGACCAGTACATCTCACTGCTCAATCTGGACGTCGACGAGTATCTGAAGTCGATCATTCGTGTACAGCCTGAAGGGAATCCAGAAGGGGAGGACGGCGAACCTGCTCCTCTTCTCCCCCCAGTTGAGCTGAATGAACTCCGTCGACTGCTAGCCTATCACCGGGATGAAGAGGAAAGACTGATGGAAACAATTCCGTCTCGTGCAGTTAACCTCGGACTCTTTCAAGTCGATCTTACGAACATCCGCTTTACGTTGGCGAAGAAGCACCGCGACAGTTTTGCGCAGTTGTTGGAAGCTCAAGTTGCTTATTGTTTTCAGGTGGCAACACGCATCATGAGCAAGTTCGACGAGATTAACCAGACCTTGTCGTCAACGCCAAAGGATATCGAGAGTCTGACTGCACTCCAGGAGTATATCGCTGGCCTGCCAGCTCTGTTAGCTCCGCTGCAGGAGGAAATTTCCCAAATGATGCGCGACAACACTCTCATCGACGATTTCCGCCACTATGTAAGTGACGAGCACCTCAGACTCACGTGGCAGGTGCAAGGCTGGCCTAGCAAGGTGCTAGCACAGAGTACGCGCTTTAAGCTCGCACTTGACGAGCGTAAGGGAAAGTTTGCCAAGCAGATGGAGTCCGAACAGGAACGCTTCGAGAAGACGTTAGCTGCGTTGCAAGATGAGATCGATACCTTCTCGCGCTACGATAATCTAGCCTTTGTGGATGACGTAGCACACCATGCGATGTCCGTTCAAAGGAAGCTAGAGCAAGCCCAGCAAGATGCTATGTTATTCAATAGTCGTGAGACGCTTTTCGGTCACGAAGTCACCTCTTACGACGCACTGGCAAGCGCAAAGAAGACGTTTGAACCATACCATCAGCTTTGGTCCACCTCATACAACTGGATCCAGAGTCGAAAAACGTGGATTCAAGGTAGCTTCACCGACATTGATGCAGAGCAAGTGGAGAAGCTCGTTGACACGTACAGCACGGGAATTCAGAAAGCTTACAAATTTTTCAGTAACAGCGGCAATGAGGCGTGCTCGAAGATCGCAGAGACGGTCAAGGAGCAAATCTCCGTATTCAAGCCGTACGTTCCGCTCATTGTAGCTCTGCGTAACCCAGGTATGCGTCTTCGTCACTGGGAGGAGCTCAGCAAGAGTTTAGGCTTCGCGCTGGAGATTGATGAGAGCTTTACTCTAACCAACATCTTCCAGCTGAATCTGTTGGACCGTATTGATGATATCGTCAAAGTGGCCGAGGCGGCAGGCAAGGAATATCAAGTGGAACAGGCATTGCGAACGATGAAGGCAGCCTGGGAGAGTGTTGACTTACAGATCATAGCATATCGTGAGACTGGCACATACGTGATCAAAGGTGTGGACGAGATCCAGGCAATCTTGGATGAACACGTGACTATGACACAGGCCATGATGTTTTCGTCGTTCAAAGGTCCCTTCGAGGAGGAGATTATTGAGTGGAACTCAACGCTGCAGCTGATCTCGGAAGTGTTGGAGGAGTGGCTGGCAGTGCAGCGCAATTGGTTGTATTTGCAACCCATTTTCGAATCCCCGGACATCAACAAGCAGCTTCCTGCAGAGGGCAAACGCTTCGCTTCTGTGGACAAAAATTGGCGCCAGACTCTTGCGTCGGCTAAAGCCAAACCCAAGTGCGTCGAATTCTGTCGGAGCACCAAGCTATTGGAGAGATTCCGGGAGTCTAACCACTTCCTAGAACTGGTTCAAAAAGGTCTGAGCGACTATCTCGAAGTTAAGCGGTCAGCATTTGCACGCTTCTACTTTCTTTCCAATGACGAGTTGTTGTCCATCCTGTCGGAATCGAAGGATGTCAAGCTCGTACAGCCGCACTTGAAGAAATGTTTCGAAGGCATAGTACAAGTTACTTTTGAAGACGATCTTAATATTAGTGCGATGATTTCCGCGGAAGGTGAAAAAGTTCCGTTTTCAGCCATGGTGGATCCTAAAGGCAAGAATGTAGAGCACTGGATGATGGAGGTCGAGGATATGATGAAGCTGTCGATCCGTGATATCATGGAGCGTGCTATCGCAGATTACACGCAAATTGGTCGGTCGCTTTGGATTCAAAAGTGGCCAGGAATGTGCGTACTCAACGGTAGTCAAATGCACTGGACGCGTGAGATGGAGGAAGCCATGGATGCTGACGGTCGCGAAGGTGTAAAAAAGATGATGACTCGACAGCTTGGTCAACTTGCTGATATGGTTACGCTCGTACGCGGCAATCTTGACAATATGGCTCGTATCACGTGTGGTGCTCTGACTGTTATCGATGTGCACGCTCGAGATGTGACGCGCAAGCTTGTAGCTCAGAACGTCGAGTCGAAGGGAGATTTCTTGTGGAGCTCTCAGCTCAAATACTACTGGGCAGACAAGAACCTCTGGGTGCAAGCAGTGACTTCAAGACGTCCGTATGGCTACGAGTATTTGGGAAATTCGTTTCGACTTGTGATCACGCCGCTGACCGATAAATGTTATCTAACGCTGATGGGAGCGCTCCAGATGATCCTCGGTGGGGCCCCCGCTGGCCCCGCCGGTACAGGCAAGACGGAAACTACGAAAGATCTGGCTAAAGCGCTGGCCAAACAATGTGTTGTGTTTAATTGTTCTGATGGTCTGGATTACATTGCCATGGGTAAATTCTTCAAGGGGCTCGCATCGTGTGGAGCTTGGGCGTGTTTCGATGAATTCAACCGTATTGACATCGAAGTGCTTTCTGTGGTTGGGCAACAAGTCGTAACCTTGCAGCTTGGTATTCGTCGCGGTGACACACGAATCGTCTTTGAAGGTTCTGATATCAAGCTTAGTGATCAATTTGGCGTGTTCATCACCATGAACCCCGGTTACGCTGGACGTAGTGAGCTACCCGACTCGCTTGCAGCACTTTTTCGCCCTGTTGCCATGATGGTCCCCGATTACGCGCTCATTGGAGAAATTATGTTCTTCGCCTATGGGTTCTCGGATGCCCGTGCGCTTGGCGCTAAAATGGTGACGACATTCAAGCTCTGTTCAGAACAGCTTTCGTCGCAGTTCCACTACGATTACGGTATGCGTGCCGTGAAGACTGTGATCACTGCAGCTGGCAACCTCAAGCGTGATGACCCCGACATGGACGAAGACGTGTTGCTGTTGCGTGCTCTGCAGGACGTTAACTTGCCAAAGTTCTTGGCGCACGATATCCCGCTGTTTAACGGTATTATCAGCGATTTGTTCCCCGGTAAATGCCGCCCCAATTTGGATCTCGGGGCTCTCATCAGCGTTATCAAGCTGCAGACCCACCGTTTGAATTTGCAGCCCGTGCCATACTTCCTAACGAAGTGCATCCAATTGTACGAAACGATTGTAGTGCGACACGGTCTTATGGTCGTCGGCGCTACTGGAGGTGGGAAGTCGTGCAACATCACAGTGCTTGCTGACGCACTATCAGAACTGAGGCGGCGAGGGGAGGCTGGATTTGCGTTCGAGAAGGTCATCAAATACCAATTGAACCCCAAATCAATTACGATGGGCCAGCTCTACGGTGAATTTGATGCAAACACACACGAGTGGCAGGATGGTATCCTGTCAACGCTGTATCGTGCTGCTGCCAGTGACACTAAGCCCGACCGCAAATGGGTTATCTTTGACGGCCCAGTCGATGCAATCTGGATCGAGAACATGAACACAGTGCTTGATGACAACAAGAAGCTGTGCCTCAACAGTGGCGAAATGCTGCAGATGTCTAAGCAAATGACTATGATGTTTGAAGTGGAGGATCTATCAGTGGCTTCCCCGGCTACAGTCAGCCGTACAGGTATGGTTTACATGGAGCCTAGCACACTTGGTCTCGGGCCTCTTGTTGACTCGTGGGTCGAGAACCTCCCAAAATCAGTAGCGTCTTTCGCGCATATTTTCATGCGGCTCTTTGACGTGTACTTGTACTCGTCAGTCACCTTCATTCGCTCTTTCCTGGGCGAGCTTGTTCCTACCATGGACAACAATTTAGCTCAGAGTCTCATGAATATTTTGGATTGTACACTGGACCCATTCCGTGAAAAACCTGCCGATGGCACCGGTGAGCCACAACCAGCATCAAAAACGCCTAGCTTACAATTCAAGGACGACATCGAACCGCTGTTCATCTTTGCATTGATCTGGTCGGTGGGTGCCTCTACAAATGATGCTGGTAGGGTGCGCTTTGATAGTTTCCTGCGAAGTGAGTTGGTGGCAAACAATTGCAAGCCTCCAATGCCCCCCACTGGACTAGTCTATGACTACTGCTACCAGCTCTCCAGTCACAAATGGGTCCCGTGGATGAGCACCGTTAACCCGTACAAGGTTCCTGCCAATTCATCGTTTGCCGAAATAGTTGTGCCCACTGCGGACTCGGTGCGCAACAACTATTTACTCGAAGAGCTCATGAGTGCCGGTAAGCACGTGCTCATGGTTGGTGGCACAGGAACTGGCAAGACAGTGAATATCACGCGCTACCTGCAGTCTTTACCAGCTGATGTCTACATTCCCATTCCAATCTCATTTTCGGCCCAAACATCAGCTAACCAGACGCAAGACATGCTCGACGCTAAGATGGAGAAGCGCCGAAAAGGTGTCTATGGTCCACCAGCAGGCAAGAAGTACATTATCTACGTGGATGATCTGAATATGCCTAAGCGCGAAAAGTACTTCGCGCAACCTCCGCTAGAGCTGGTACGCCAGTGGTTCGACCAAGGTGGTTGGTATGACCGCAAGTTGCTCGTCTTCCGCAGCATCATTGACATTCTGTTTGTGGCTTCCATGGGTCCTCCTGGTGGTGGACGTAACCCAATTACTTCACGTCTGGTTCGACACTTCAACGTGGTGGGCTATGCTGAGCTCGGCGATGATAGCAAAACGATCATCTTCAGCACGATTCTGGGCAACTTCTTGAGCTCTGGCTTCCCTCCGGAAATCGGGCGGCTCACGGATAACGTCGTCCGTGCTTCAATTAGCGTCTACAACACAATTTGCCGCGAGCTTCTCCCCACACCGGCAAAGTCGCACTATACATTCAATCTTCGTGATCTAGCAAAGGTGTTCCAGGGCGTGCTCATGGGCGACAGTCGACGCATCACGGAAACGGATTCGTTAATTCGGCTTTGGGTGCACGAATGTAAGCGAGTCTACGAAGACCGAATGGTGTCCATGCAGGACCATGACTGGTTCCGCGAACTCATGCGCTCATCGATTAAGGAGTTTTTCCAATGCGAGTATGACCAGATCGTGACGAATGAACACTTGATCTACGGCGATTACTTGGTGCCCGGGGCGGACCCAAAGATCTATGAGGAAGTCGTCGATGTGGACAAGGTGCTCAACATCATGGACGAGTATCTCCTTGACTACAACGCGGAGAGCAAATCGCCCATGTCGCTCGTGTTGTTCATGGACGCCGTGGAGCACGTGTCACGCATCTCGCGAATTATTCGGCAGCCTATGGGCAACGCCCTCCTCCTCGGTGTCGGTGGCAGTGGTCGCCAGAGTCTTACGAAACTTGCGACTTTTATGGCTGGGTACAAGTGTTTCCAGGTAGAAATCGTCAAGGGCTACGGTCTCACGGAGTGGCGAGATGATGTGAAGAAATGCTTGCTACTTGCAGGTGTGAAAGATACACCGGTTGTGTTCCTCTTCTCGGATGTTCAAGTGGTTAACGAGACAATGCTCGAGGATCTCAATGGCGTTCTGAATGCTGGTAATGTGCCAAACCTGTACGGACCGGAAGATCTGGATCAAATCGTCACTGCATGTCGAGTTGATTGTCAAAAAAGGCAACTTCCTCCGACCAAGACGAATATTTTCCAGCAGTATATTAATCGGGTGCGACGTAACATCCACCTGGTAATTTGCATGAGCCCACTTGGCGGACTGTTCCGCGATCGGTTGCGAATGTTCCCGTCGCTGGTTAATTGCTCGACCATCGACTGGTTCAGTGAATGGCCTGCTGAAGCGCTAAATTCAGTGGCTTCGGCAATCCTGAGTGATGGAAATCTAGCATTGGGTGACAAGCTCCCTGCTCTCGTAGAGGCTTTCAAGGTTGTTCATCAAAGCGTGGAAGAAGCGTCGAAGCAGTTTTACAATACTCTGCGAAGGTACTTTTACGTGACTCCGACCAGTTACTTGGAGCTGCTGTCAGCATTTAAGTCCGTGCTTGTTATGAAGCGCGAGGAGGTGAACATGATGCGTAGTCGATTGCAGAATGGTGTGGACAAACTATCAGAAACCAAGTCGATCGTTGCAACTATGCAGACAGAGCTTGTGGAGCTTCAACCTGTTCTAGCTGCTACACAATTGGAAGTAGAGCAAATGATGGTTCAAATTGCGAAAGACAGCGCTGAAGCAGATATAACCAAGGCTACGGTTGAGAAGGAAGAGGCAGCAGCCAGTATCAAAGCCAGCGCCACAAAGGAAATCGCTGACTCAGCACAACGTGACCTAGACGCAGCACTACCCGCTTTGGAATCGGCTCTGGAATGCCTGAATCGGCTTAAAAAGGCTGATATTGACGAGGTGAAAGCACTGAAGACCCCACCCGCTGGTGTCAAGTTGACGATGGAAGTTGTGTGCATCCTTTTTGGCCAGAAGCCTGTAAGCAAACCGGATCCAGATCGACCTGGTAAAAAGATCAACGACTATTGGGAAGTAGCGCAGAAGGTGGTCCTCTCGAATGCGAACAAATTCATGGAGAATCTACTCGGTTTCGACAAGGATAATATTCCCGATGCTATCATCACCAAGGTAGCACCGAGTATGGAGGATCCGAACTTCACACCGGAGATGATTGAAAAGTCATCAAAAGCTTGTACTGCTATCTGTATGTGGGCACGAGCCATGTACACATACCACTTTGTGGCGAAGGCTGTCGAGCCGAAAAAGCAGGCCCTCGCGCAGGCTCAGAAAGAGCTCGATGAAACTTTGGCAATTCTTAAGAGCGCACAAGATAACCTGCAGCAGGTGAGCGATCGACTAGCGGAGCTCGAGCAGTCCTACAATGGTGCCGTGGCAAAGAAAGAGGAGCTCGCAAGGAAAGTGGTGCAGTGCCAAGTTCAACTGCAGAACGCCGAGCGTCTTATTGGCGGACTTGGTGGCGAGGAAGCGCGTTGGAAGGAAACAGTTGCGCAGCTGACACTTGACTACGCAAACCTGACTGGAGACGTGCTTGTATCTGCTGGAACGATCAGTTACCTCGGCGCCTTCACTGCTGAATTCCGCGAGCAACTCGTAGCATCATGGCACGAGGCTCTTGTTAAACATGAAGTACCGCACTCGCCAGGTTGCGATTTGATTCGTACGCTACAGGACCCCGTGAAGCTGCGAGCGTGGCAGATCGCTGGGCTTCCGACGGATACCGTATCGACGCAGAACGGTATCATTATGGGGCGTGCACGACGATGGCCGTTGTTAATCGACCCGCAGGGCCAAGCTAATCGTTTTATCAAGAATCTTGGTCGTGACAAGAAACTGTGTGACAATGGTATGGATGTGGTGAAGCAGTCGGACCGCGGCTTCCTTCGTGCTTTAGAGAATGGATTACGATTCGGTAAGTGGGTACTTCTCGAAAACGTGGGTGAAGAGCTCGATGCAGCTCTGGAGCCTGTATTGCTGCAGCAGAAATTCAAGCAAGGCGGTCAGGACATGATTCGTCTTGGTGAGAACGTGATCCCGTACAACGACAGCTTTCGCTTCTACCTCACTACAAAGCTTGCCAATCCACACTACGCGCCAGAAGTCTGTGTGAAAGTGAGCCTCCTGAACTTTACCATCACAATGAAAGGTCTTGAGGAGCAATTATTGGGCGTGGTGGTTCTCAAGGAGTTGCCTGAACTTGCGGCCAAGAAGAACGAGCTTGTGCTATCAAACGCTGAAGGAAAACGCCAACTTTACGAGATTGAGAATCAAATTCTGTATCTCTTGTCGCACTCCGAGGGCAACATTTTGGATGATACAAACCTCATTGAGACGTTGGCGTCTGCTAAGGAAACCTCTGCCGTGGTGATGGCCAAGATGCGCGAGGCTGAAGAGACCGAGAAGGAGATTGATGCACGCAGTGACGGGTATCGTCCGGTGGCTTTCCGTGCGGCGTTGCTGTTTTTCTGTATTGCTGACCTCGCCCTTGTGGACCCGATGTACCAATATTCGCTAACATGGTTCACCCAGCTTTTCATCCGCGGTATTCAATCAGCCAAGCCCAGTACTCAACTGGAGACTCGTCTTACCAACCTAAACGACTGTTTCACGTACTCCGTCTACAAGAATGTGTGTCGCTCTCTCTTTGAAAAACACAAACTGCTCTTCTCATTCTTGCTGACCATCAAGATCATGCAAGGGAACAACGAAGTGGATGCTGGTGAATGGCGCTTCCTGCTCTCCGGTATTGGCTCTAGTCCGCCTATCGAGGCAGAAAACCCGGCTAGTCGATGGCTTGAAGCCTATGCATGGCAGCAGATATGTGCGCTCGCGAGTTTCCCTTCGTTTAATGGTCTCGATGTTAATTTTGCCAAGCATGTAGCTGTTTTCCGCGCCATTTTCGACTCGACAGACCCTGAAAACCAGCCACTGCCTGGGGAATCACTGTCCAAGCTCGATGAATTCCAGAGGTTATGCATTCTGCGTGTTCTGCGGCCAGACAAAATGATGCCAGGTATCCAAAACTTGGTATGCTCCAAGTTGGGAAAGGAGTTCATTGAACCACCACCATTCGATCTCGCCAATACGTTCGAGGATGCAAGTCCAATCACACCATTAATTTTTGTGCTATCACAAGGTTCCGATCCAGCCAAGGACTTGCACGGATTTGCTGTTAGCACCGGTATGGAAAGTAAATTGAAGTCGATTGCTCTTGGTCAGGGTCAAGGTACTTTGGCCGCACGCCTCATTGAAGGCGCCACGACGAAGGGTGAGTGGGTGCTGCTACAGAACTGTCACTTGGCTTTGAGTTGGATGCCCGAGCTGGAACGAATCTGCGAAGAGCTTGATCCGACAAAACTTCACGATAACTTCCGGTTATGGCTTACAAGTATGCCGACACCGGTGTTCCCCGCGTCAGTGCTGCAGGACGGAGTCAAGATGACGAAGGAGGCGCCAAAGGGTCTGCGCGCAAATCTCAAGAATACGTACTACAAACTGGATGAGACTCGACTCGGAGCAACACGTAAGCCCGACGTGTTCCGCAAGCTGCTCTTTGGCCTTTGTTTCTACCATGCCATCGTGTGTGAGCGAAAGCGCTTCGGTGCACTTGGGTGGAACATCCCGTACCAATTCAACGAGACGGATCTCGACATTAGCGTCGCGCAACTCGAGATGTTCTTGGACACGTACGACCACGTGCCTTTCGATGTGCTCCAAGTGATGACCTCCACTATCAACTACGGTGGGCGAATTACGGACGATAAGGACATGAGAACGTCAGATGTCATTCTCATGACGTTCTTCAAGCAGGCCATCCTCCAGAAGGACTACGCATTTTCACGAAGTGGCATCTACTACTCGCTTGACTGTGACCCACGTGATGCCTACGAAAGCTACGTCAAATATATCAACACACTGCCGATCAATCCTGAACCCGAAGTATTTGGCATGCACGAAAATGCCAACATCACGAGTGCTCAAGCTGAGACGTACGAGGCTTTCGACCTGCTGCTGTCGTTGCAGCCACGAGTTAGTTCAGGCGGTGGCAAGAGTCGTGAAGAAATTATCGCCGATGCTGCTCAAGCCATCGCGTCTCAGTTGCCAGCCCAATATGATCTTGAACACGTCCAAGCAGCCTATCCTGTATCATACGACGAGTCGATGAACACGGTGTTGGCTCAGGAGGTGGAGCGATTCAACAAGCTTCTTGCTGTTATGAGAAGCACGCTGCATCTCGTGCAGCAAGGTCTGAAGGGTCTGGTTGTCATGTCTGCTGAGCTCGAAGCCATGGGGGCATCGCTGTATGACCAGAAGGTGCCTGTTGTGTGGGAATCGAAAGCTTATCCGTCACTTAAGCCATTGGGTGCCTGGGTCAAGGACCTCCTCGAGCGTTTAGCGTTCATCTCGAACTGGATCGCCCACGGTATCCCGGCCGTGTTTTGGATATCTGGTTTCTTCTTCCCGCAAGGTTTCATGACTGGTACGATTCAAAACCACGCACGAAGATACAAACTTCCTATCGATTCGCTGTCTTTCCAGTTCATCATGCTGCCTGAAAGTGTCGAGCAGCTTGTGACGCGACCTGTTGACGGCTGCTACACTTACGGTTTGTTCTTGGAAGGAGCTCGCTGGAACCCGGAAATCAAGGCGTTAGATGACCCGTTGCCGCGTGAACTTTTCGCCAAGATGCCGGTCATTCATTTATTCCCACAACCGAATCGCGAAGCACCTCAGCGAGGCATCTACCGTTGTCCAGTCTACAAGATCCTAACGCGAACTGGTACGCTGTCTACAACCGGCCACTCAACAAACTTCGTCATGTGGCTCGAGATCCCAGCCAACAAGCCGAATATCTTCCGAAACTCACTCGTATCGGAGACCAACGCACAGGTGCTATTCGCCGACCAAGAGTACTGGATCAAGGCCGGTGTGGCGTGCTTCTGCAGCCTGCGGTACTAAGCAACAGGACAGTGATACATACACCACGATATCCAGAGCACACGTTGCTAGCAGAAGACGCAGAAATACTTACTTTTCTCCTTTATCGGCCATGTCGCTCCGTTCACATCGCAGTGGTGAACTTAGCAGACTCGCATTTTGCTGGTTGATGTAGCTTACTTTGACATAAATATATGCATACTGTGAAGTGAACTCATTTCAACTGGTCTCGGGCAGACTTGAATGAGCTGGTCCTTCGTCATCTCGCGTGGGAGCGTTGTGGCTTGAATAAAAACATGGTAGCAGAGCAGAATAACCCCGCGCAGCTAGATCAGATACGAGATGATGCGGATCCACGGCGAGACTTGGTCCATCTGGTCCATGTGCATGGAGATCCGATGGATCAGCAGCGACAGCCCGTTGCAGACGCGGTCCATGGTGTCAAACATGGCCATCGCCGAAGCTGCCGGCGGGGCCGTAGCAGGCTGCGGACTGCACGCTGTCGCCAGCAGCACCAGAAGCAGCAGCACGGCTAGTACAAAACCCGGCGGGTCAGTGACAGAGGCCGCGCAGACGGAGACAAACGACGAGAAGGTCCGCAGACTCGGTCGGCGTCGGAACGCCTCGGCTGCTGTGTTGGTAGTGAGCACTGCTCGGGGAGACGACGGTAGCGTCAAGTGCGGACACTGCTGCTTGGCAGGGGTGGCCGCACCCTGCGTCTCTGCAGGGTACAGTGACGTGATCAAGTCCTTCAACAGCAGATTCACCTGCAACTCCTCCACCTTGTGAATACCTGCCTGTTGGCGGCACAGCGGACACAAGTGTCCTCCTCTCTGCTGCTCTGCTGTTCGGGGTAGCCGCTGCCGCGGCGTAGCTGGAGCTCCCTGTACTGCTGCGTCATCGCCGTCATCTTCTCTAGATGCTGTTGGCCGCAACGTTGAAGCGGCGGCGTGTGCCCAGGCGGTCAGGATGCAGCCGCGGTCGAAGTTGTGTCTGCAGCCACACAAAACATCAACAGTCGTCACACATCAATGGACACAGATTGATTGACTAAGGCTATTATAACAAGGCGACGCACCCGCAGGGCAGCGTGACCGGGAAGCACAGGATGTCGAAGCAGATGGAGCAGAGAAGGTCTTCGTGGGCGACGCGCGCGCAGCAGGAGGCGGCGAGGGCCAGCGAGGGGCGGCGACGACGCGCTGCGTCCGCGATGGCGAGCTGCAACGGCCGCGGCAGGCGCTTGGCGGCGGCAACGGAGGCGTCCATGGAGATGATACTGACTACCGGTAGGTGTGCTTGGCCTGATAATCCGGAACTGCGCTTTTGCGTTGCTGAGGAAGAGGCGTGGTGATTTTCGGCGAATGGGAGTGTGAGAAAATGACTTTTAACGGTTATGATTGGGCGCAAAGGTGTCTCGTTGAAGTCGGCCAGGGCGGTTCGGCGGTTTAGCTAAATCACGCCTTTTATGGATTTAATTGTGGACGTTGACGAGTGGGATGTTGATGCGCTCATACATTGGGCTTGTGAACGCGCCTGGCGTTGCAGGGCCTATTCGATGGGTTGAAGTCCGCTAAAACCAGGGCCGACTGTTCGCGCACATAGCAAGAGACGTGAAGCGATATAACTGCTGCGATCGCCGAAGCAGACATAGGATACATACATGTACATGTACCTCGGGCTCGCTCGCTGCGCAGCGGTTTGCTGGCGAAGTCGTTTCTATCAGTGGCTGCTTGTGTCGACTGAAAGGGAAGGGACGCGGTCGTTCTTTCACTGAACGGCCGCTTCAACCTCGGTCCTCCCGACTTGGACGGAAACTGCTCGCCGGAATGAGGCACCAGTCTTTATGGTTGTGTGATGTGTATTTCGCTTAGCGAGGGTGCTGCTCGACGCAGAGGCATCGACACTAAGGTGGTTGATGACATCGCTCTCGAGTCTGCCTTGACGCTGCCCGACTGCCAGTAGGTACAGCGCTTAGCGTTGTTTCTGGAGTGCGAGAGGTTGCCACGACCCCAGTTAGCTCGGCAATGCAGGCCTCGACGCAGGCACTTCATCGATCGTTCATGAACCAGTGTGAGGAACGAAAAGCAAGTACCGGTATGGTGACGCGACACAAGAGAATTTTAAACTGCACCGTGCCTGCTTAATAAAGCGCAGCACCGCATTCCTTGCTGCCACACCGATAGCGTGTCATTCCCCGACATGAAATACCGAAGGCCTTGGGCGCTGGTGACACCAGTGGTGTGTCACTGGGCCGAGCCCGCTTTGATTCGACTGTCCATAAGCACCCGCTCGACCAGCAAATTTCGATGCACGAGTTCCGCGAATCGCGGACCGCGATCAGTACTCAAGAACTGTAGAAGGGGGCACCCGTTGCGGGCTCCGGATCATCGACTCGGTGACAGAGGAATCGACCGCCAGGTCAGCACTGCGAGCGGATGCTTACTATTGCAGGTCATGATTCACCACGAAGTCGAACGTTTTGGTACTTCATCAGTGAAGGTCCTTCACTGTGGCACCACTAACTCAATCAATGCAACCCATACAGCAAGTGACTTCAAGCCTCTCACCCACAAGAGTGCTGCCATCAGCTTGAGCTTGAGTCAAGCCTTGACTCAAGCTGCTTGGCACGAGGCAGGAGAGACAGCTTCAACTTGCTTGCGCAGGCCCACTCTTCGCGCAGCTAGCGCCGTTCCGACGCCGCCAACACTCTCGTCCTCTTTCTCACTTAAGTTTGGCTCGCCCCGCCGTGCGCACGCCAGCGTCGGTCGTGCAGTCGAGCCTTGAACTTGCCTCTCCGACGCAGGTGAGCCTTCTTGGCTGGAGAACATGAAGCTCCCATAAAGCCATCCTTTTGATTGGTCGAAACCAGATCCCGTAGGCCGTCGTCTACTGGCTGAAAGTGCGTCGTCCTGATCCTCGCTCCTCATTGGGCAGCGCCACATCCAGGGACACCTGCCTGATTCTGCGTCCCATCAGATCTGTCCCCCGATCTTCCATACAAAGTCCAAGTGAGTGACCGCTTCAACCGGCCGCCTTCTCCGCATTATCCATTCCGCCCCCGCCGAGAGAAGACGAAGACCATCACTCTCGCAGCACCATGCGCTTCGTCACCACTGGAGGTCTCCTGCTCGCCAGCCTGGCGCTGGCGGACGCGCTCAAGTCGCCGCTCGAGTACGAGCACGAGTTCTCGGCCTGGATGACGTCCCACCGCGTGACGTTCTCGGACGCGCTCGAGTTCGCGCGCCGCCTGGAGAACTACATCGCCAACGACATGTACATCGCCGAGCACAACGCCGAGAACGCGTGGACGGGCGTCACGCTGGGCCACAACGCGTTCTCGCACATGTCGTTCGACGAGTTCAAGTTCAAGATGACGGGCCTCGTGCTGCCCGAGGGCTACGTGGAGCAGCGTCTGGCCGCGCGCGTGGACGGACTGTGGAGCGACGTGGAGGTGCCTGCAGCCGTGGACTGGGTGGACAAGGGCGGCGTCACGCCCGTCAAGAACCAGGGCATGTGCGGCTCGTGCTGGGCCTTCTCCACCACGGGCGCGGTGGAGGGCGCCACGTTCGTGTCGAGCGGCAAGCTGCCGAGCCTCTCGGAGCAGGAGCTCGTGGACTGCGACCACAACGGAGACATGGGCTGCAATGGAGGTTTGATGGACCACGCCTTCCAGTGGATCGAGGACCACGGCGGCATCTGCAGCGAGGAGGACTACGAGTACAAGGCTAAGGCGCAGGTCTGCCGCAAGTGCGAGAGCGCGGTTAAGGTCACGGGCTTCCAGGACGTCAACCCACAGGACGAGCACGCGTTGAAGGTGGCTGTGGCGCAGCAGCCCGTGTCGGTGGCTATTGAGGCCGACCAGAAGGCGTTCCAGTTCTACAAGGCGGGAGTGTTCAACTTGACGTGCGGCACGAGGCTGGACCACGGCGTGCTGGCGGTGGGCTACGGCGACGACGACGGACAGAAGTTCTGGAAGGTGAAGAACTCGTGGGGAGCCTCTTGGGGAGAGCAGGGATACATCCGTTTGGCTCGTGAGGAGAACGGACCTGCCGGTCAGTGCGGCATTGCCTCGGTGCCGAGCTACCCGTTCGCGACGCTGATTAACAAGGAGGAGAAGGTTGTCGAGGAGCCGCGATCCGTCCCCGCTGACAAGCCTGTGGATCCGTTCCCAGCTGAACCGGCGCGTGACTTCCGGCCCAAGAACCTGGCGGAGTTGTACTCGTCGGCGAAGATCACGCAGTGCGGTGATGTTTCCAGTGCAATTATTGACTTCGACGACCTGGAAGTGACCCCGACGTCGCCTCAGCGCGGCCAGCCGGTGTCCTTCTTCGGCAACGGCAACTCAAAGAAGGACTTCGACTCGGCGAACTTCAAGCTGGGAGTGAAGTTGGCCGGCACGCAGGTGTTTGGACACTCGGGCAAGCTGTGCGGAGACACCCACGTGCCGCTTCCTCTTGGTCTGGGCCACATTGACGTGCACGGCTTCGCGTGCCCCATGAAGAAGGGCAAGTTCTCGGACTTGAAGGTGGATGTGAACCTGCCGATCATTGCGCCTGCTGGCAACTACGAAATCCTGCTGACCAGCGACGACGACAGCAACAGCCCGCTCTTCTGCGTGAACGTGGAGCTGGACCTGACGGACAGTGCCGCCGCGAAGAAGACCCATGTGTACGAACCCCTTTCCTACATGTAAGTTCGCGGGACCGACATGCGCGAATTGTATACCGGCGACGCCCAACATGAATCCAAGAGCTTTATATTTTCACGCCTACCACGGCGAGCTGACGTTGTTCCACCGAGTGGAATAGAGACGTCAGCTTCGTGCTTGTCGTAACATAAATAAAAATAATCCTTTGCTCGTATGTACTACATACTACTACTACTAGTACAGAACAGAAGTGCGTTGCCTAAATCTTCAGTTGAAAACGATGTCAGTTGTTGCCAATAAGCCCCAGGTCACAGTGGATCCGAGTTCCAGCATCAAACCGAAGCGACCCAGCTGGGTGTGCAGGGTGATAATGCCTTCACCTCTTGCCTTTCGAAGAGGAATGACATCATTCTTTGCTAGGTGCCTCAATGCAAATGAACAGACTTCCCAGTATCACCAAACGCGAAAATAGTTTGATGAAACATGCCAAATTGAGTACTACAGCTAGCAATTACTACTAGCAGTACACATTGACTTCTAAACATCGCCTCAAAAGCCGAAATTGAAATAGAGTCCACATAGAACTCCATCACTCGTTATGCCTGCTACCAGCCCTTCGTAAGGAAATGGACCGAGATTTTGGCCCACATGTCGCCGAGGTCTACGAACACATCGCACGAATTGCAGGTTCTGCTGCATTTGAGCCTTCAACGGCCTATACATCCTCTTGCAGTCTGCGCGAATGCTCTCGATTTCTTTCCGCCCTTCATTCTCTTCATCATCGCAGTACTGGCACGACATCCCATTAATGCCATCCCAGTGCTCGTACAGGTATTCGTGTGACCAAGCAGGTCCTTTGGTTTTAGTGCTCTTGTAGAAGAAGTGCGAGCCTGTTCTTGGATAGACTGCGTTCATCGCTCGAGTGACGGCTGCCTTGTTCTTGAAGCTTTGACCTGCTCCTGCAAGGAGGGGACACACGACGGGATAGTACGCGGGGTTGGCGAACCTATTGGCCCACGAAACTGTGTCCAGCAGCTTTTTGGTCAGCAGCAAAGCACTCAAAAGAGCCGCGGCGCTACCTGGAGTCTGAAAGATCGGGATATCCCTGTTCACGTTGAAGGGCGGGGCCTTGTGGCAGTTGTTTTTGGATTCATAGTACGGAGTAAAGCTGAGGTCCCCCATCCAGTCACATTGGCATTCCCCTCCCAAGTGCGTCTTGTTTTCCACGGCAAATCCATCAAGGGCCTTTAACGCGGCCGATTCGACCAAGTCTTGGGATAGTGCGCTTCCAACGGCTTGGACGGTACTGGAGGTCTCCTCCGGAGTCAAATATCTCCACAGTGACGGAGCTCCCAACTCCAACACGCAGCACAACAGACCGAGCGTAGAATCGCCAGTCAGGGGGGCAACTGTTGCCTCGATTATAGGTCTCTGCTTTTTATTAGCTCCTCGCTTGGTGCTGCGCGACGCTTTTCCTTCGTTCCGTCCATGATAAATTTTGGGTGATGGTGGTGACAAAGTGATATCGATCAGTATTATTTTACGGGGGGGGGTGCAGTGAAAGATGCAGTATTAATAATATTTTACATGTATTAATATTACTACGTAGTGTAATAATACATGTATTAATACTTCGAAGTGAACCGTGAGAAACGCAGAGTGGGTAGTACAGTACTACTACGTGCATGTATTAGCATCCACCAGTTGAGTAAAAGTTCTTATGCACTGGCGTGGCTTGTTATCAGGATCCAGCAACTCACGGACTTGAACAACTAAGCGTCAACGACGACGCTACACCTCACAAACAAAACTTCCTTCACCTCGCCATTTGTCGTTTAATCAGCACATGAGAGTTCACTCCGTCTCGGTCTCTTCATCGTCGAATACTGGAGCTGAAGCAGGAACTTCGACCGGCGGCGGTGTTGACGAAGTTGTAGCCGCCCTTTTATCCGAAGCTTCTCGATGCCGAGCAAAGTGGCGTTGAGCAACGTGGATCAGCTGAGAGAACAGCACCTTGTCTTCCTCATCGCTCTCGGCGCTGTCACTATCGCTATCATCACTTCCAAAATGATCTTCGTTGTCAGCACTGCAACTGCTGCTCCGGCTGGCCATGTTGATGTCGCTGTCGCTGTCGCTGTCGTTGTCGTTGTCGTTGTCGTTGTCGTTGTCGTTGTCGTTGTCGCTGTCGCTATCACTTTCACTTTCACTTTCACTTTCACTTACGTTAGCGGGGCTTTCTTCAGGCTCCGACGAGGAAGATCCATCAATTACGATGACTTCCGGACTCGAGTTGGTTTGCTTTGTCGTCGAAATAGCGGCGGGAGGTCGAGGCTTGACCGTCTCGGGCTCATCGTCGATCACAATAATGTCTTGAGGGACACGTCGTTGCGGCTTAGATCTACGTTTGACGTGAACTGATGATGAGCTTGCTGCTGCTGCAGAGTGCAAGGCGGTGTCTGCAGATGAACACGTTCCTCGTACGGACTGTGGTTTTGTTTCTTGTATGGCCGCCTCGGCCTTTACAGACTGCATCGTGCCAATAGAAGAGCGTCTTGGGTCTGCAGATGACGACGCTCCTCGTACGGACTGTGGTTTTGTCTCCTGTATCACCGTTTCAGCCTTTACAGATTTCACCGTGACAGCAGAGTGTCTTGAGTCTGCAGATGAAGACGCTCCTCGTGCCGATTGTGGCTTTGCCTCTTGTATTGCCGCCTCAGCCTTTACAGACTGCACCGTGCCAATAGCAGAGCGTCTTGGGTCTGCAGATGAAGACGTTCCTCGTACCGACTTTGGCTTTGTCTCTTGTATCGCCGCATCAGCCTTTACAGATTGCACTGTGCCAATAGCAGAGCGTCTTGGTTCTGCATTTGAAGACGCTCCTCGTACCGACGGTGGGGTTTTCGCTTGTATCGCTACTCCAGATTTTACCCTTTGCGTCGTGCCTACAGCTGAGCGTCTTGGAATGTCTGCAGATGAAGAATTTACGGGTTTTGTTGCCGCCGCAGACTTCCCCTTTTGTACCGTGCGAACAGTAGTAAACGGTGACTGCGCTAGTTGTAAGCCAGTTGTAGTACGCCTCGTACCTGCCGCGTTTCCCGCTTTATTCTGGTCGGCTACAGGTCTGGCGGTAGACCCCATTGCTGGTCCGCGCTGGTGGTGTTGACTCGACTTGCCCCCTTTTTGGGTAGCTGTTGCCACTGGAATATGACGCAAAGGAGGCCTGACACTCGCTCCACCATTTTGCATTGGTCGAGTTGAGTGCACGGATTGTGTTGCCGTCGTTCTGTTTTCTGGCTGGGAAGGCGTCGTTGAAGATGTTCTTGCGGGGGAGTCAGGGCTCGGAATCGTGTGGATTGCTTGTCGTATCGTAGTACCAGCATTTTCATCTACGACGGAGAAACGAACTTGTCGAGGCTCTGCAGCAATGCTTTCATCGAGCAGTCTTAAGTGGTTTAACACGTAGTCGAGCTTGCGTTGAAGAAAACTGCTCTTGTTTCCAGTCGGTACCTTGGCTGCCTCGCCGCTACGATTCCGCTTGCGCTTCTTTTTGCCAGCCACATTCAACAACGCAGCGCCACTAGAACGTTTCCGCTTCAGCGTTCGAACGGGTGGACCAAGATCATGAACTACGCGAGGTGGGGCTGCGTAGTCACCCTCGTTTAGCTCGTTCACTTTCGCCATTTCGCTCTCCACGCTCCCACGCATCCAAAGCTGCTCGACCACAACTGCTTGTTCTGCCCCCATTCGGTGAGCCCGGCTGACGACTTGTTGCTCAAGTGATTTATCCCATATTTCTTCCATCAAGAAGACATGCGTCACGAACGAAAGATCCAACCCGTGCGACCCCATTTCAGACAGCAAAAGCACGTTTAGTGAAGGATCTTCGCGAAAGCGTTTTAAGGCTCTCATCCGCGTTTTTGGAGCGACACGGGTGATAAAATTTGCAGTTGGGATCTTTTGTTGCTCGAACGCGAGTTTTGTACGCCAAATCATCTCCGTGAACTGAGAGAAAATAATCACCTTCACGTAACGTGTCCGCCGGTGGTCACCAACTCCATGAAGAGCACTACGGCGTGCTAGTTCCTTTCTTAATTCTCCAACTCTAGTCGCTGCGTAAAAAATCTTGCTGGCGTCCACCGTCCAATAATGCCGATTTGGACTAGGCACAGCCCCAGCACTTCGTTGCGTTTCAGTTAGCTGTCGAGGTCGACTATTGTTTTGAGTACGGCCATTCGAAGCGGGACGCTGGTGGCCGCGACCACCTTGCTGTTGGTTTCGACCACGACCGCTACTTTTCTTGTCGTTGGCGTCGTCAACCTCGCGAAATTCGAAGCCTGGCTGAAGTTCCTGAAAAACTTCGGGGTCAAACACTTCATTGCAGAGAAAGCAACTCGGGCCAATTCGGTTAACGCGGTCTTCCAAGCAGTCTGCGCAACAGAGGTGGCCGCAGGGAAGGACCATCAGCAACTGCAATCTCCTTTTGCAACTTCCACACTTCGTCATCATTCCTGGCTGGATGACTTTTCGCAAATACTCCATCACAGTGCCGATATTATCGCCGTGCACACCAAGATCCGAAAGCATATTTATCGTTTCCAGTCGCGCTTTATCAGGAAGCACGACCTCGCTGTTGACGCCACCACAGCATGCGAACCTCAGATTTGCAACCACTCGCAAGGCCTCTTTCCGATTAATGGGGTTCAAGAGACTATCGGGGTGTAGTTTCCCCGGCACATGAGGGTCCATATTAGTGATCACCAAATTTGCGCGCACTGCAGCAGCCACTACGTTGTATTGGGCGTATTCACTCGGTGTGGGGTCGATGTATACGGTGTGTCGAACTGGTTCAGGTAAGATTTCCCGAATTGACTCTTTCGTATGACGCATCAAAATCCGACTGAGCACACTCTGCAAGCGATAGAACCCGATAGGTTCGTTTTGCTCAAACGGTTTAGCGATCGCCTTATTCCACGCACGCGCATCGGGCTGTCCGTACGGTTTGTTGCGTAGAAATACCAAAAGACCATGCATAAAGCGGAGATCAGCTGACTGGAGCGTGTTGGGCGTCGGTGTTCCAGTCATGACCCACCTTCGCTCAGCAGATAAAATTCGAGCCATTAGCATCAAATTCGTTGGTGTTTGGCCACCCAATTTGTGGCCCTCGTCAACGATAACGCGTACCCAACGAACGGTCAGAAGAGAAGACACCTCGCCTCGGATGGTGCCATCACTATATCGTTTTGGTCCCTCAAAACCGTATCGTTCAGGCATTCGCTTTTCCAGCGCAGACGCTGGTCGATGCAGCTTCCACTCTCGAGCCAACCGACTAAATGACGTGACTACCACATCATAGGCCGCCAACTCTGAATTACTAGGAAGATCCTCATTAGTTTCGTCAATAAACGTTCGCAACGCTCCAGAATCGACATGAGCTTCAATCTGATACTTCCAGTGCTCAACCAAAGGGTCAGGCACGACGATAAGTGACGCGCCTGAACCCACTAGGTCCTCTGCTGGTACAGTCCGAGCCCGCGAACGCAAGGAGCGTATTCCCGTGTCTATCGTATCTTCTTGTGCCATTTCCGCGCGCAACCTTGCATTTTTAGTAGCTTGTCCTTTCGTTCGTAGTATCAATGCCAACACCGTGATCGTTTTTCCGAGTCCTGGTTCGTCGCAAAACAAGCCTCCACACAAATCTCTCGTCGTTGTGTCCACCTCCCGCACCACTTTCATATCCAACAAATCAATGGCAACATTTGACTTCCGTCCGGGTCGTCGAGGAAAAAGATACGGGTGTGACGTCACGCAACTGGTTAGAGACGGCGTCTCACGGTACAACATCCACTTCAACCCTTTGCGTTGGTGCTCGTACAAGACCAAATTGAGTCCAGGGACGACTTCATACGCCAAATGGCGGAAAAGGGAACACACGCCACTCACCGCCGCCAACTCCTGCGCCTCCATGAGGCAAATCACAAGGTGCAGGGCGTTCCTGGGCAAATCCGTAATGGCTACATTTGCATTGGTCGAGTCTGGACGAAACACGACATCGTCTCGGATTTCGCTCTGCTCCGCCTCCATATGCGCCATGAGACTTTGGAACACATCAGGGAGGTGCAATTTCTTTTTGGGGCCAAGGGTGGCGTCGGCCTGCCACAAATGCAGACGGCAGCCCACAACATGGCACGAGCTGCACGTCGCGTCCAAAAAGCCGGATTTTTGGGCCTCAATTCTGGATTTTTCACTTCTCCTTGCAATTGCCAACGCGTCACTTTGGAGGTGACTCAGCACCAACTCAAAATCTTCCAGAGACTCGCCGACGTTGGAGGCAGCGTGACACACTTTCACTTTCAGTTCCAGAGTTGCGACTGGGTTATTGTCAATTATTGTGATTGCGTAAGCCCCCTTCACCTTGACAATTTGCCGCTCGGTTAGCACCATGAGCGACCTCAGCAGCCTCACGTAGTCACAGCGGCAGCCCTCGTGGCTATTGACGCACGCGGCCTCCTTCTCCACGGGACCCGCCTGCGTGGAGAACACGAGCTTGAGCCAGTCGTCGGCGGTGCGCTGCAGCTCCACCGGGGTAGAACGCGAGGTAGAACACACGTCGGTGTAAACCGGGACGAGGAGAACGAGTCGACGCTTCTCCACCGCCGCCATGATTACCTCCTCGTGATTGAAATGCACTTGGCCATACAAACTTCAAGATATGCGAAAAATCGAATTATTGATAATGAACGAAATAGGTATTGAAATTAATTGTAGCTTACAGATGAGATGTTTTTAAACAATTATTATTGTTGTCCGAGTTTCTGGCTACTGTAGCAATAATTGGAAGCATGTAATCAGGGCTCGCCGATTTGAGCGTAACCACTGCGATCAGGGCGGGTGTCTGTCTGGTCCACGGGATGAACCGGTATCTGCCGAGCAGCTCTGCTCCTTACGCGAAGTACCGGCGTCGGTCATTTTGCAAACATCTTCGTGGACGCGAACCAACCACTTGGACGAAGATGGATCTCATCTTAGAGTACGCCGACTACTACGCGCTGGATGCAGTGTACCCCGTCGACATGCCGCGGGACTCGATCTCGCGCCAGATTGCATCGATCACGGGGATTACGTTGGTGGGGGGTTATCTGCTCTACCTCATCGGCGCCGGGCTCGCGTACCAGTTCTGGTTCGACAAGGAGCTGATGAACCACCCGAAGTTCTTGAAACACCAAGTCAAGAGCGAGATCTTCGCGTCCTTGAAGTCGATCCCAGTCATGGTCGTGCTCACGCTCCCGTGGTTTCTCGCCGATGTGCGTGGGTACTCGAAAACGTACGCGGAGTTCGGGAAGTACGGCTACACCTTCGAGGCGGTGACGGTGGTCTGGTTCATCCTCTTCTCGGACATGTTAGTTTACTGGTTTCACCGCTGGCTGCACCACCCGCTCATCTACGCGCCGCTGCACAAGCCGCACCACAAGTGGATTATCTGCTCGCCGTTCGCGTCGCACGCCTTCCACCCGGTGGATGGCTACATCCAGAGCCTGCCCTACCACTTCTACATCATGCTCTTCCCCATTCACCGCGGACTGTTCCTCGCCCTCTTTGCCGCCGTCAACTTCTGGACCATCAGCATCCACGACGGGCTCTACCTCTCGCACAACAAAATCGTCAACGGGGCGCTGCATCACTCGGTGCACCACGAACAGTTTGTCTACAACTACGGACAGTACTTCACACTCTGGGACCGACTGTGCGGCTCGTACCGTGAACCCCCCAGATCCGGCTACTCCGTGCCCAAAGCCAAGAAACTCAAATAAATACTTCAAAGGATTCGGTAGTACTGTAGTACATGTAGTAGCAGATAATACAGTAGTACTAGTAACATATCATCGATATTAGTGATGTTCTCATACTACGTAGTAATATGATGTTAATACTACTACATTACACTATAGTAGTAATATACTACGTAGTACTACGTACTACTACTTGTATCCAAACGCTGCAAACTAATATCGTAGTACTAGTAGTAGTACTGTACAACAGTATTAAATCACAAACGTCTCATTACTACAATATCAAACCCTGATCCCAATGCATTTCAATTTGCATTCACGAGAACGTCATGGACCTCTCCGTGCTTAACGTCGCTGCCGCCGCCCCCGGGGCCGAGAAGGAAGACTCAACGTTCCGTCGGAAGCTGCTGCACTGCTGCGGGTCCAAGGCGTGGGCTGCAGAAATGTTCAACAAGTTCCCGGTGCGCGACTGGGAGGAGCTCTGTCAAGCGGCGGACGAGGTGGACGCCTCGTTGACGCGAGAAGATTGGCTCGAGGCATTTGCAGCGCACCCAAAGGTCTGCAATTTATTGGCACGGACGTCGGCTATTGGTGGAGACAACTGACTGTCGACTTTCGATTGCGCTGTAGATTGGGAGGGCGAAGAAGCCGATTAACGACTGGGAAGCCCAGGAGCAAAAGGTTGTTGACGGGATAGGTGCATACTATAACGTTATCATGAGTTCACTATTGAGCTGGAGAGTGTGACGAGTGGTGGGTGTGAATGGTGACAGGCAACAAAGAACGCGGACGAGGCTGTTCTGGATCGACTCGAGGAGCTCAACGATGTCTACTTCAAGAAGTTCGGGTGAGTTTTTATCGTTGTCGTAACTTATCTTTGTTTTGTGGCTGGAGATTAATTGTGGCTATTGCTGCTGCAGATACATCTACATTGTGTGTGCAACTGGCAAGTCTGCGCCCGAGATGCTCCGTATTCTGGAGTCCCGAATCGGCAACACTTCTGAACACGAGCTGTCGGTCGCAGCCGCCGAGCAAAGTAAGATCACCAAGCTCCGCCTCGAAAAGCTGCTGCAAGAGTAAGCAAGCTCGAAGTATGATTGTGAATGCTGAGTTTAATGTGAGCGTGTGCGTAGCATTGAATCACTCAGCCGTGTGTGTGTTCGTTGCTTCACTCTATGCACAGAGTTCAGACCGCTCAGGCCAAACTGTAGCTGCACCCCCGATATCGAACATGGTGGCACGGTGAAGACGATTTACGCACTGCACTAACTTACACGAATTCACTATAAGGTGGGGTGGTGAATACGATTGTTCGTGTTATTTCTGTTTGAGCCGCACTGTTGTCGCTAAACCTGGACAACGCAAACTTGTCCACCAGTCGGAGCTCAATGGTATCGTGTCAACTATCGGAGCATCTTCGGAAGGTCGGTCGGCGGGTCTGGGCTGCGTGGGTGTCCATCCAAGTTGAGCTACATGGCTGCTACTCGGTTGAGCGACTCCGGCGGCTGGCTAACTACTCAAAACACCTGAGAACATGTCGACTCATTGCTATAAGTTTGCTGACTCCGTTGCCAAGCCTCGTGGTAAGCTTAGTAAAAGAGATTCCACCTTTAGCACCGCCGGATGCTGGCGTTTACGCCAATTGGGTTTTCTTTCTTCGGTCCTGGGCAGTAACCAGCTACATTGGTGGATCTGTGCTGGTGCACATGAATCAGTGTATACCCCGCCTCCACCTAAGTGCTCGTCAGATTATCTTCGTCGGTTTGTTCGCAGCAGCTATTTCAAATGCGATCGTGTTTGCCATCTCCGCGTTGACTGTTTTCCCACTGCCATTTGGTCTGCTCGTCTTTGGACCACCCGATGCATGGGTGCTTGCTGCTTGCTTTATTTACATGACACGCGCGCTGTGGAGATCCGATCCATATCTTTGGACTGAAGTGAAGCAGCAACTGGATGTGTTAAATTTCCAAATGGTGCTCACGTTCGTATATCCCCTCTACATTTACGGCTTCGTGAACCTCACGGGTGTCATGCAAGTGATCTTCGTGCTAACGCTGCCGATCATTCGACTTTTTTCCAAGAATCGGATCAGCCGCACACTTAACAGTCACGATGATATGAAACCTGAACATGTCATCTTCACAGTGGAAGTTTTCAATGCTCTGTATGTCTCAAATGCTCTTCGGCTGAAATCGTCGTGGTCTTTGACGGCAACGGTGATGGCTCTGGATCTGGTGCTATTCTGTTCGTCAATGCTAGATGTTGCAGCATTGCTCAAGGACGTGAAAATCCTTATGGATAAAATCCCACCTGGGCATCCTATGACAAACGAAAACTTCCTTCAAGTAGCGTTGAGAATCCTCGCTGTTGACGATACAGGGAGAGAGACTAAATGTCAAAAGAGTGTACGCGGAAGTATAGGAAATGATAAACTGCCAAACCGCTTTCCCGTAAATGATAAAGCACTAGGCAGTATGCGTGGGCCCACTCACACCGATGCAGTTGTTGTAAGCAGCGGCAGAACTCAAAGGTGCATGAGGCAGGTATTTCAGAACGCTCAAGTAGTACCAACTTTCACAACTGAAAATTGTAAGTTGGATCAGCACTCAATCCCAGCTGAGAAGCCAGGACCCCACTCAGACGACCAATTCACAATGGAAATTACCGCCATATTCTCGCTTTCCGAACGAGCGACCTTTGTTGATAAAGCGGCACGCGTGCTCTTCGTCACGGAGTACTTGGTACTGATGGAGTATACCGAAGTGATGATACCAGTCATTTTTTGTAAGACCACGATGATTTTGACGATATTGGTTAAGAAGTTGGTAAAACTAACTCATGTTGCTCTTCATTCCAGGTTTGCACGATGTGACCCTGTTTTTCATGCACAATAGCGCATACTACCCTGCGCTGCAGCATCTATCAAGTGCAGATCTTTTGAATTCGATCCAAAATGTGATGGTCTACGCTCTCCTCGAGCTCGCATCTCTGGTTGTATTCGCAATCATTCTGAAGCGCATCGTGGGATTTTCGCCGTTGCAGCAGCTCGCGTTCGTTCTGGAGACGCAAGCGGAGAAGCTTCAGACCAAATTGACGGTAACCTTCCTCTATGCGATGCAGATTTCGTTGGTGCATCTGGGTACGCGGCGTTTGTACCCCACTACGTGAGAAGCGGGGAAAACAATCTCACGTTCAAACTTTTTTGTTGCAGGTGCCGATTTCAGCTTCAAGTTTGGGTGGCTGCACAAGTATAAACTACCCAACTCGTGATCAACGGAGTACAAAGGTACTTCAGTAGTATCAAACAGATAAGTGGTGGCCGACAGAAGAGATCGTGTCATCTAACGTTACCATAATCGACGAATTCGTTTTCATTCAAGATCGGATATCATTCCGGCAAGTTGAAGTGCTACTTCGAAGTACTTTTTAGGCTTAATTAATCCTGCACTTCCAGCACGAAATTTAGGGCTAGGGTCCGATTCCGACACGGATTAAAACACCTAAAACCGATCATTGTGTCGTCATGCCTCGCGTCCCGGAGGAGCTGGCGCGCAAGCTGCGCACGGCCGGCCAGGGCCACGTGCTCAAGGCAAGACGCATGTCACCTGCTAGCTGTTTACCTTAGCTACACGCTCACATTTCTATCTTGCTGCGCGCAGTTCGACGACGCCGACAAACTCTCGTCGTCCGAGGCACAAGAGCTCACCTGCGAGGTAAAAATCATTTTCCTCCTTGTATTAGCACCAAATAGTATGAGTTTTAATTCGGTTTTACCTATAAAAACATTTTTTCGCAGCTTGAAGCTCTCGACCTGCAGCTACTGCACGACATTGTCCAAGCTTCGACCCAGACGCAGACAGCGGAGACCGGCACTATTGAACCACTGGAGAGCTACGACCTATTGGAGCAATGCTCAACTGAAGACAAGCGACGCTGGGTGGAGCTCGGTCTGGAGGCTGTGAGTCGAGGACAAGTGTGTGCTCTGGTGCTGGGTGGGGGTCAAGGCACCCGTCTGGGCTTTGCTGGTCCCAAGGGCATGTACGACATGGGGCTGCCGTCCGAGAAGAGTCTGTTCCAGTTGTTCGCCGAGAGGCTGTTGGCTCTGGAAGTTCTGGCGGCAAAAAAGTTCCCGACGCGGTCTCGAGATGAAATTCAGATTCCGTTCTACGTCATGACCAGCAAGATGAACCACGAGACGACGATGGGGTTTTTCAGGGAGCACAGATTCTTCGGATTGAAGGAGTCGCAGATGTTCTTCTTCAAGCAGGGCACGCTGCCCTGCTTCACCACGGACGGCAAGTTGATTTTGGAGAACACGCACAAGCTGGCCACGGCGTCGGACGGTAATGGTGGCATCTACAAGGCGCTGGAGGCCAGTGGAGCCCTCGCGAAGCTGCAGGCTCGTGGTGTCAAGTACTTGCATGTGTTTTCCGTGGACAACGCGCTGTGTAAAGCGGCCGACCCGACGTTCATTGGCTACTGCATCGACAAGCAAGCGGACTGTGGTAACAAGGTGGTCTGGAAAGCCAGGCCTGATGACTGTGTTGGCGTCGTCGCGAAGCGGAACGACCGCTTTTGTGTCATTGAGTACTCGGAAATCGACCGGGAGATGGCAGAACGTGTCGACCCTCGCACGGGCAAGTTGGTTTTCGGAGCGGCCAATATCTGTAACCACTTCTACACGATGTACGCGTGCACCATCGTTGATGGGGTACTTCGGGGTGAAGCGAGCACTAACATTGCGTTATATCTCTTGTTTGTAGTGATTTCTTGGTGAACGTGGTCCTCCCGAACTTGAGCCTGGAGTATCACGTAGCGCACAAAAAAATCCCCATGGCGGATGATACGGGCGCAACGTATACGCCTACTAGCAACTCCGGGATTAAGTTGGAGTCCTTCATTTTTGACGTGTTTCCGTTATCTTCGCGCATGGCGGTGCTATCCGTTCCTCGTGAGACGGAGTTTGCGCCAGTCAAGAATCCTCCTGGAAACCCTGTCGATTCGCCGGACAGTGCCCGCCGCATGTTGCAGGATGAAGGAAAAGCCTGGCTTGTTGCTGCGGCTTCATCCATTGCACAAGGTGCCAAAGAACTCGACAGTTTTGTGAATGAGAAGTTGGACAAAGCTCAGCGCATCGAAATCTCGCCCCTAGTCTCGTACAACGGTGAGGGGCTAGAAACGAGCGTCAAGTCTCTGATGGAAGGTCTTCCACGCGAGATTATTCGACTTGAAAGTCCCAACTTTATGGCGAACGCCAACTCGATTCCTGCTTCGATTCGACGTGCATTTACAGACGCAGGCCAAGAGCATGTTTTCCGATTCGTTGATTCGGGTATCGTTACCGCACACGACGCATGTGACCTGGTTGAAAGCCTTCGAGATTATGATCCGGCGCAGATTGCCGGTCTTTTTGAGCGCTCGACCAAAGCTGATAGTGTCGTGAAAGGTGCTGCAGATGAAGTTACCCCGCTGGAGGAAGGAGTGGTGCACCAACTGAGCGAGACTGCTCCTGAACTGAAAACCAAGTGGCTGGATCTGGGTCTTGAAGCTGTGTCGAAAGGCATGGTAGGTGCTTTGGTGCTAAGTGGTGGCCAGGGCACACGCCTCGGCTTCGCCGGTCCTAAGGGCATGTACGATATTGGTCTACCTTCTGGAAAATCTCTCTTCGAGATTTTCGCGCTACGGGTCCTGAAGGTGCAGGAGCTGGCTAAGACCCGTTTCAACTTAGATGAGACACCGAAAATCCCGCTGCTCATTATGACAAGCGAGATGAACCACGAAGCCACGGTGTCATACTTCCGGGACAACGGGTTCTTTGGATTGTCAAGGGAACAGCTTCACTTTTTCTGCCAGGGTACGCTGCCATGCTTTACTGAGGACGGCAAGTTCATTCTCGAGACGGCAAGTCAGTTGGCGCGGGCTTCGGATGGGAACGGTGGGGTCTACCCTGCCCTGAAGCGCAGCGGGCTGCTCGATGTCCTAAGCAAGCGCAATGTGCAGTACTTGCACGTGTTCTCCGTGGACAACATTCTCTGCAAGGTGGCAGACCCGGTGTTTATCGGCTACTGCATTGACCAGGATGCCGACTGCGCGAACAAGGTGGTGTGGAAGACTCGTCCCGAGGAGAGCGTGGGTGTGGTGGCCAAGCGCAATGGAGCGTACTGCGTGGTCGAGTATTCGGAGCTTGACCGCGCTGCTTCAGAGCAGGTAGACCCGTCGACAGGAAAGCTGAGCTTCGGCGCAGCGAACATTTGCAACCACTTCTTCCGCCTCGACTTCCTCCAGCGCTGCTGCAACCAGAGCGACGCCGAGTATCACGTGGCCAAGAAGAAGATCCCGTACGTGAACGACGAGGGCACGGCCACGATCACTCCCACGAGCAATACAGGCATCAAGCTCGAAACCTTCATCTTCGACGTCTTCCCGCTTTCCAAGAGCATGAAGGTGCTTGGCGTGGCCCGTGAAGACGAATTCGCTCCCGTGAAAAACGCGGCTGGGGCAGCGTCGGACTCCCCCGACACTGCACGTCAACTCATCTCGGAACAGTGCAAGCGCTGGCTGGTGAAGGCAGGAGCGACGTTCGCAAACAACGACCCAGGTGCGATCTGTGAAGTTTTGCCGACGCTGTCGTACAACGGAGAGGGTCTCGAGGAGGTGGCGCGCTCGAAATCGCCGATCCAACTACCAATTGTCCTTGGACGCGACTGAGAAGTCTGTAGAGCGACAACTCGCGTGTAGAGTGAGAAAACGAATTTGATTCTCTGACTGCTCAGCTAGCGAGGGAGGCATCAAGCTCTAACACTCGATGCCTCTCCTGTCTACCTCTCTAATCTGTCTACGTCTTTTTCTTTGTCGCCTTCATCGTTGTCACGCCGTCCGCACCGCTGCCGCTGTCATCCTTTGTTCCGCTGTCGACGTCAGTCCCTCAGAAGTCCAGCAACGCGCCGAAATCGCAGACGCTCGCTCGAGTCGAAAGCCAGGCCGCCGAACAATGAAGAAAAATCAAACTCACTATGCAAATGATCTCGGGCGGTGTGTACGTACGATGTACATACAGCACCAACAAACAAGAACAGGGGGCACACAAGGCACACGGTAAGAGAACACCGACTATCGCAGCAGCAACCAGACTCACGCACGCACGCGCCAGGGCAAGTCCAGGCTGTTCCGTGGTGAGTCCTCGTCCCGTCCGTCCGTCCGTGCTCCAACCGTCAGCTTCGCTCTCCTCCGTTCCTCCTGCTTTCCGTGCTGTATGCTGCTTGTCCGTCGAGCCGCTCTACGCCTCCGTGGGCGCCTCCTCCTTAGGGGCCTCGTCCTTGGTAGGGGCCTCGTCCTTGGGCGCCTCCGCTTCCTTCTCCACCTCGGCCTGTTCCTCCTTCTTGGGCTCGTCCTCCTTCTTCTCCGGCTCCGCTTCGACCGCCTTGACGTCGTCCTTCTGGTCGTTGGCACTGGCCGCGGCCGCATCCGCCTCCTGCGGCTTATCGTCCTTCTGGTCGTCCGCGTCCTTCTCCTTCTCCGGCTCCTTGTCCTGCGACGCGCTGCGCTTGGCCTTCTTCTCTGTGTCGCGCTCTCCCTCGCTGCGGCTGCGACTGCGCTTCTTGCTGGAGCGACGCGCGCTGCTGCGGCTGCGCGACCTGCTGCGGCTTTTGCTCCTGCTGTTGCTGCGGCCGGCCGGACGCACGCGCACGAACGAGTTCTCGCTGCGACCGCGGAACTCCGTGTCGTCCAGCTTCTCCACGGCGCTCTCCATATCGCGCTTGTTGCTGTACTCGACGATGCCGCCGCCGCGTCCGTCCACCTCCGTGAACACCACGTCGCCCACCTTACGCGTGAAGTCCTTGAGGTCCTGCCACGACACGCGCGGCGGCAGGTTCGAGATCTCCACCCTGAAGTCGCCATTGCCGCGAACGTTGCGCGGGTAGCGCGCCGAGCCGCGGCCCGCGTCACGGCCGGAGTCGCGGCGCCCGCCGTTCGCGGCCTCCACGCGCAGGCGCGCGCCGTCGTAGTCGTAGCCGTCACGGCCGCGGATGGCGTCCTCGGCGTCGCGCGCGTCCTCGAAGTCCACGAAGGCGAAGGCCGGCGGGCGCGACGGGAACTTGACGTCGATGTCGCGGATGCGCCCGTACTTGTAGAAGATGTCCTCCACCTCGCGCGTGCGGATGTCCATGGGCAGGTTGCCGACGTACACGCGCGACATGACTGTAGTTGAGGTCTTGGGAAGGTCTTGGCTTGCGCTTGACTGGGCAAATGTATGAGTGAGGAAGAAGACTGACGCCAGTGCCTTCCTCGCGCACTGATTGGCTGGAGGGGATTCGACACGGCATAAACCTGCCAACAAGCATACCTTGGATTAGTGGTGTGGATGACACGAAAAGTATCCAAGTTGAAGTTGCAGTGTAACGTTAGTGGGGAGCTCAGTGTTTTAGCTAAGGTCCTGCCTGCTACTGCTACTGCTACTGAGACGCTTTAGCAGCCGGTGCCGCCGGCGATAAGCAGACACGAGGTGCTGTCGAAGATGGCCAGAGTGTTGACGGTGAGGGACCAGACCAGCGAGAAAGACAGGTAGGCGATGGTGAGCCCGCCCAGCAGTTTGTTGGAGCCGCCCGTGCGTGCGAGCTCCTGCGTGTCTTGCTTCTGCTTGGGTAGCAGGAAGAGGAAGACCCACGAGAAGATCGTCATGCCATACGAGATGATCATCGTGTACGTGATGTCCATGCGCACCGCGTGGTCGTCGCTCTGCACCCGCACGTTCGTGATGTTGAACGGTCCGTCGATGAGCAACGTCAGTGTCGTCGCGAACGGAGACGACAAGTTACCGACGGTCGTGATGAGGCCGTACACTGCGCCTTCGTTGCCCACGCCGGCGATCTCGACCGTCACGAACAGTGCAATGATCCAAGCGACTCCGCTCGGGATCTCGACCACGATCGGAGGGCCAAGCCAGAACCACTGGTTACGGAAGACGTCCCAGACCGTGATAAGGGCGACGGTGGCATCCACGATAATGACCAGAACCCCCGTCCAAACGATCATACCTCGCCAGTTCCAGTGGAGACCGTACTTGGACGTCACCATGATGCCGATCATGAAGCACACGTGGCTCAGGACATCGTTCAGCGTGCTGTTGATAGGCGTGACACCCACCAGATACGACTGCACTGGGGAGCTCGCTGTGTACGAAATACTCGAAAAGATGCCGGCGAAGAAGTGGTAGGCGATGACTTGGTACATGACGCGCTTGCATAGCAGATCCCAGAACTCCTTGATATACTTGTGGAAATCCGCGCGCTGAGCCTTTTCTTCCTTGATGAAGAACCACGTGATGGGGACTGCAGGAGCAGTGAGAACGACCATGATGATCATGAGCTGGGGGAAACTTAGAGAGAAATCAAAGTCGCCTCCGTACTCTTCACCGTTGAAGCAGAACCCGACCAGGAGCTCACCGAAGATCACAAGCACCGTGCGGACCGTGTATATGGCGGATTGAGTCTTGCCACGCTTGGCTAGTGGCTCCCGTTGTGCAAGCTCACACACGATACTGTCGGAGCAGACGTCGGAGAAGACGTATCCAACAGCAGCGAAGAACATGATGATCACGTACTTGGCACCTTCGCTGGGGGCGCCGTAGTTGATGCGAGCCTCGATCTCAGGAGTGTAGTCAGCGGTGTCGATGTCACGGTCCGATGCGACCGTGTAGTATGGCTTGCCGATCGGCATGATCGCCATCACGAGCAGCATGATGATGCACACGGTCCATCCGATCAACATGTACGGCCGACGGCGATAACCGTAGATCGGGAAGCAGTCGGAGATGATGCCGAAAAACACCTTGAAACTCCAGGGGAGAACCACGAGCTCCTTGGCGGCAGCGACCTGAGCACCGCTACAGTTAAGGTACTCCTGCATGAACGGGTAAATGGTCTCGGGAAGCATGCCGTACACGACACCGACTGCGGCGTACTGGAACAGCAGGCCGATGGTGTCCCTACTTAGCAGCACGGGCATTCCACCAGGACGCAACGCGCCGTCCTCGAGCTCTTGACCAAGCACGTCGGGGGTCTTCGCACTTGCATATCCGCTTTGGTCGGGGTCTTTGGAGATGCTCACGCTAATGGCCGAGAGACGCTCCAGGTCGTGCACGTTCTTGCCTTGTGCTGGAGCCATGGCGGGTGGCAAAGCGTGGGGTCGTGACTTGAGATCGGTGAGGCAAAACTCGGAATGAGCTCAACTTGGAGGGCTAGATCACCGAACGCGGTGCAACACGGAGCTGATTGCCAAGCAAGCTCATAGCAATCACTTTGCCCGCGTTATAGGCACCTGACTATAATGTTAGCTGCATCGTCGTCTGTGCTGAGCATTGCTGCCATGGGATCCGTTGTCGATGATGAATTCGCTAATCGAACAAGGGTCCCTGGCTCATGCTTGTCATACAGTAGGTGATATGGTGTGCACGATATGCCCCCGCTCGTCACAGGTTGTCCCCCAATCAAGAGAGAGAGGCAGACGATTCTATTTGGTCAGTTTATCGACGACTAGATGTCTGGTTGATCCTGAGCCTGGCTAGCAACGCCGGTTCCAAGTTTTGGTCCGGTGGTCGCGCGAGGCTTGCTCCTTTCGGGGCCTTCTCTGTAGGCTGACGCTCCAGTGCTTGCTGGCACAACAGGAGTCGAGTCCCTTGTAATATCTTCTCTGGCCGGCGTCGTTCCCGCTTCCCAATCGCCGTTAACTGCCGCCTTGCTGTCTCCCAAAATTCCCGCACACTGCCTTCAATCGTGACCTCTTCATTCTGGAAGATTTTTCGATTTCGTTGCATCCATAGGCAGGTGATGCACACGCTGCATAGGATCCTCCACATTCTCTTCCACTCCTTCGTATACTCAGCTTCCTCGTCCGGGTGCTCGTTCCGCAGTCGTGAAAGTGCGGTTCGCGACAACCCAGGTGCACTTCTTCGTGCACATTCTTGTTGAAATATTGCTATACTGTCCAGTCCCCATTGCTCCCCAGTCCAGTGGCAGACCAGTTTCTGCCAGCAAGCCGCAGCGCACGGGCATGTCCATAGGATGTGCTCCAGTGTTTCCTTCGTTCCTTGGCAACAAAGCAGCTTCTTGCAACTGTTGTCCTCCTCTCTTCCTTCGTAGTGCAGGTGGAGCTGCTTTAATGCTGCCCTGTAACACACCCACACTTGGTACTCTGTAAGTTCGTTGTTGTGTGCCCACAGTTGCTTGGGTGTCTGCTGCATAGCTGCCTCCTGCCACGTGCTGCTTCGGACTGCCTGTTGCAGACCTTTGACCACTCCCCCCATCGAAATTCCGTCTCCTCGGTATCTTCGGAAGGCCTGCTTCTTGATAGCCGCCAGCACGTGCTTGTTCGCGATTGTGTCCGGGGCGCTCCACGGAAAGCCATGCAACTTCGGATGCGCATTGAAGACAATGCTGCCTTCGTCTTCATGCCTTTGCAGCTTCCTGATATCTGCTACCATAGTTAGGTCAGCTGCGTCTGTGTTTCCGACGCGCCAGTGAATTCCGTTCGGTTCTTGTTCCAGTTCAAAACTCGCTGCTCCCGTCGTGGCCTTTGTTTGTTGGACTCCACGAATTCTGTTGCCCGGTAGTACCATCCAGGTATAATCGTGTTGCAGTTGTGTTGGATGCCGCCTCGTTGCTGACCTCCTTACTTGTAGTGACTCTCCAATTGCCAGCACTGGTACACTGCAAATGATGGCCAAACCCCACCTGCGCAGCTTGGGCTGAAGGTGGCTGTGCCCCTCTTTGGTCGGAATCGTCATTGCGTATTTGTTGGCCTCTATGCGGTGGATGTGGAGTTCCTCCAGGGTGCAGGCCTTGATCCTGTCGTACTTGTTGCACGTGAGCATCTTACCGGTCTCATCAACAATCGCTGGGTTATCATTCCAGTGATATGTCGGCCAGAATGCCACCTCTTCTGGGCTCCAGCAATGGTCTGGCTCCGGCAGTGAATGCTGGGTTGATACTATCCAAATCCCGTTTTCCGTCGTGCTGGTCGCTGCGGTCGCCACCTTCCGCAGCTTCTCTTTCCAGTCCCGTTGTCTGTCTTCTGAATACTCTTGTGGAGCGAGCCAACCTCCAATTAGTTGTTGGAGTGCATCCCCCGGTGTCACGCGCCGACGCCCCCGCCTCCTTTGACTCACTTTCCGGGGAGATACCCCCTCAGTCCAGTCGTGCGTGGCATCTCGGAAGGCCCATGCCCGCCAGGCAGTGTAGTAGTCATCGTGTCGTTGGATTAGCCATTGAACTGTGTGCTTTGCTTGCTGAGTTTTGCATGCGATCTCCACAGAGGCCAGACCCACACCCCCTGCTTGTTTCGGAGTAAACAGTAAACCAGGATTGATCTTGTTTCGGCTTGCGTCCGTGCTTGTAGAGTGCCGCCACAAGAATTGCTTTTGCAGGTTCCGGATTTGGCGGCTTGCCCATGTTGGTAGCTCGAATGCTGCCGCCGTGAAGAGAACCGAGGGCAGCATTATGACATTTAGCAGCAATACCCTGTTTTCCACACTGGTTGCCAGTTGCGTTGCTGTAGCCAATCTCCTCTGGATGTTCCGAATTCGCGCCGCCCAGTTCACGTCCGTGAGTGGTCCGGTCCCGACCATGTAGCCTAGATACCGGACTGTATCTCCATGCTGGAGCACCGGAATCCCATTCGTCTCTGTCAGCGTGACTGCCGTGTTGAGGAAAATGGCCTTGCTCTTCGTCGGTTGAACACGCAGTCCGGATAGCTCCCCGAATCTATGTACAATTTCCATTACCCGCGGCAACTGGTTTGCTTCCTGAAGGAAGACCGTGGAGTCGTCCACGAACGCGGAAAACTTGTGCGTCTCGCCATTACCTCCTGGCACTGGTATCCCTTTGATGTGATTGTCCTGCCTGATTGCCAGCGCGAGAATCTCCGCCGCCAATAGGAATAGGAGAGGCGCCAGTGGGCATCCTTGCCTAATGCCGGAGATGACCTCTTGCGGTTCGGATAATTCTCCGTTCACTAGGAACCTTGCGATGGTTCCGTTGTGCAGTTTGCGGATCATCGCGATGAATGCTGGAGAGAATCCGAAGCGCTGCATTGCCAAAAACAGAAAATCCCTTGCAACTGTATCGTAAGCTTTCTTGAAGTCGAGCATCAAAATGACCTGGCTGAGCGTCGCTGCCAAGTCAGGTCTCGATGTTGCGGTCGCAAGCATCGCCAGCATCATCACGACTGTCTTCATGAGTTGTCTGCCGTGAATGAATCCCTGCTGGGAGTTGCCTATGGGAACCCCCATTACCCGTTGAGCCCTCGTAGCTATGACTTTCATGAAGATTTTGTAGCCGGTTTGAAGCAGAGAGATGGGCCTGAAGTCCATGGCGTCGGCGGAGTCCCCTTTCTTCTTTAGCGGTATAACTATAGCTTCCAGGAAGGAAGCCGGCGGGTCTCCTCCCTTTAGTAGTTCATTGCTGATCGCTGTCATGGCCGGTACTAAGACTGCCTGTGCGTCCTTGAAAAAGTCGTTGTTCAGCTCATCAGATCCTGCTGCCTTATGACGATTGAGAGCTGCTATCGCACGAATCACGTCCTCTTCGGTGATTTCCGCCATCAGCATTGCGTTGTCTGGTTGCTTTAGCTTCCTGTTCTCTGGAACCTTCACGAATTCGTCAAACTTTCGTTGCAGTTCCCGATCATGCACGGTATTGTGAATTTCTCCTAAGACCGGCTTCCACTCTGTTCCGAATTTGGTCGCAAGTGTCATTCCTCTTGCGAAGCCGGCTCCGTGCAGGTGTTGTATGTCCGCAATTGTTTGGTCCCGCTCCCAGTTTGATGCCCTCTTGAACTTCCAGCGTAGCTGCTCCGTTGTCCGTTCAAGTCGTTGCCCTTGCCGGACTAGGTACTCTACTCGTGCTTCCTCGTGCGTGACCTTGAAGAGGTCGTTTCGTGTTAACAAGTGCGCTCGGTTTTGTTTATTGAGTCGGTGCTTGTACTCCTGCCGCCGTCGCTTTTCTCGTTTGCTGAGTGATCGGATGCAGTCTACACACTTGTGCGCAGTTTGGTCCCAAGTTTGCGCTGTTGCTTGCGCTACGCCCGCCGCTGTCAAGTCAGCCAGCAGCTCTTCTTGTATTTGCTCCGATCTAGTCGCCTTGATTGGATAGACAATTGATCTGCTGCGCTTCGGCTTAGCTTCCTCTTGCTGCGAGTTTCCTAAATAGAGACGCACTCGTTGATGATCGGAGGGCACCTCCGGTTCCTCCGCCACCACCCATTGGACTTGTGCCGTCCATGTTTGCGGTACGTAGAAACGATCTATCCGACTCGCAGCCTCTGCCCCCCAATATGTGAAGAACTCTGTGGGTTCGAAGGTATCACCGTCCTCTTCCGTGTATTCTGCCAAAATACCCGCATCTTCAAGCTGTTGTTGCAGCAGGAGGTGCTGGAGCGCTGCACTTTCCGGTCGGCCGGTTCTGTTGCCTCCAAGTCGGTCGAGCGCTGGGCTCATCACGCAATTGAAGTCCCCAGCTAGGATAGTGTCTAATCTGCTCCATTGCCACTGTTGAAGCTTCTCGAAAAAATGCTCCCGATCTTGATGGTCATTCGGCGCGTAGATATTGAGGACGATCCGGTCCCCCATGTTTACTGCCAATGCCCTCTTCGACCATTGCTCTTCTTGCCAAGGCGCTACCTGATGTGCCACCGCCGGATTTAGCAGTATCGCTACGCCTCCAGTCTTACTCTCATCGACACTCCAGTAGGAGAGCCTCGGTCCGTCTGTCTGGTTCTGCAACCCCCACAATCGTATCCAATCCGCTGAAAGCCGGCGAGCTTCCTCCATGGAGCTAACGTGTGTTTCCTGCAGGAGCCACGCTCTCGGCCTCTCTCGCAGTGGAGTTCGCCGCCAGGCTCCCATCCACTTCAGTCTCTTGTCTTCTGGAAATCCTCTCACATTTTGCGTTTCCAGTATCCATGGCCGCTGCCCCCGCAACCGCCTCTTCTTCTTTCTCCTTTGTCCTCCCTCGTTGCGCATGTACACATGACGTCCGTAGACGTCCCCTACAGTGTCCGTTGTCATGCCGTCTGACACTGCAGGTGGCTGCCCCTGGCTGCCTTTAATTGTGTCGTTCCCGCTCCGTATCTCCGCGCTCCAATGCAGCGGAGAAGAAGCGTGCTACTGCATGCCAGTCTACACCTCGACTAGACCCTGCGTATGCCTGGCCGTACGCCTTCACGGTTTCCAACGCGCGCAAGTGCCGCGTCAGTCTCGTCAATGGCCCTGTGTCCGCTTCGTCTTCCCGTCCAGTCAGAACCCTTATTTCCTTTTCGTACAAGAAGGCACAAAGTAGGTGATGCGCTAGCTGGTCCTTGTGACCAACATCACAGAGCCGTAGCACATCATCTTCACCATAACTCCGTTTGTGCAGCCTGACCCAGTCTTCTCGGTTGTCTATGAGCGGTGCTAGGTTTGGCGGCGCTGGCCGCAAAAGTTTGTCCTTCCATTCATCTAGCCATCGGCACGTCGATGGGTCTTCGGTTTTGCTCCTGTAAGCCACCAGGCTCTCATAAAGGCATTCTTTCCTCCATCCTGATGTCCAGACTTCCAGTACTTTGTCGCCTAACGTCGCCAGCACTTCTTCCGGATATTTGAAGTGCTGACACATGTAGATGAGGTTGTAAGGCTCCTGCTGGGCCGTGGCACACCATTCTTCTTCAGTGCTGGTCATGAGTGGGAATGCCATTGCTACTCGCGATGGCCAGATATTGGCGAGCTTCGTCCACAGGTCAGGCCAGACCTCTCTCGATCCGTCGTGATCCACTTGCATGTCCCAGTCCTCGCTTTGCTCTGTCTGGCCCAGGGCTTTTGTTGACGCTTGGTGCTCAAGCTTGGCCTTCATAGCTAGCCGGATACGCTCTCCTTCAATGGGTGTCAGAGTGTGAGGACGCTTAGACGCTGCCGATTGGCTTCGAGTTTGGTGCCGCTCTTCACGTGCAACGATTTGTGAGAGCTGAGAAGAGCTGGCGCTGGACGGACCATACGATGAGTCTGATTCAACCTCTTGTCCAGATTGCTGGGATGTAAGCATCTCGAGCTCTTCTTGTTGGACTCTGGCCGTTTCTTCCTGCCATTGTTGCAAAACTGATAGCGGCAATTGGTATTTTTGCAGGATTGCTCGAACTTCCGCTGTAGTTTCTTCGGCCAGATTCATGTGCAGTAACTCCTCCCGTTGCGGTTCCGATAGCTGAGAGGCAGTGTTGACCAGGAACGCTAACAGCTCTGAATAACGGTTAGGTTCAGCTTGTTCCAGGATCAACGAGATCTCGCACTGAAGCTCGTGTGGAATGGTCATACCAGTAAGCCTGCGTCGTAATTCCTCGATGTCCCCGTTCCAGAGGGCTGCGTCCCACGGTTCTTGTGAAGCTTCGCGCCCTTGGCTTCCTTGAGTTCTCTCTTGCCTCTCTTGTCGTGTCCCTTCCGCTGCTGTTGAGGGTGGCTCACTAGCTTGGGTCGTACTAGCCGGCGGTGTCTTCATCTGAGCGCGTTGATGAATGAAGGCCGAGTAATGCTCACCCCAGTAACGCAGCACCAATGGAGGTTGCTTGTCCTTGATCTTCGCCGTCCGGATCAACGCTAAGCATCTTCCCAGTAGGAGAGGGTGTTGTTGTCCAATCTCAAAAGTTTGTCTCCCTCGCGTTGTTGTACTGGGGCGATAGACTGAACAGTGCCATTGTTGCTTGTGGTCTGTATCATACGCGATCACAAAAATCTGGCGCTGAAGGAAGTTAGCCGCCATGGCCAACATCTCGCTGCATCCCCAGTTGTAGCGCGGTATTATTGCGTCTCTGGCCGACGTTGAAGACGCGTATTCCTCCAAGTACCACTTGAACTGCTTGGTGGATTCGTGAGCCTCCATGCCATCCCATCCACGTTGGACGTTTATAAGCGTGGTTTTTCTGACGTAGTGGGTAAATTGCTCCAGCATGTGCAACTGACCTGTCCATCGAATTCCTCGTTTGAGGCTTGCGGTGATTGCCTCTAGCCGTCCGTTTGTCTCCACTAAATCCTCGTCAGCTAGCGCCTGGGCCAGCGCCATGGCCATACAGTTGCCCGTGGATGGCGTACTGACCTGCCGAAGTCTGAGACTTTCCTCGATTGCGGTGAAGTCACTCAATTCTCCCCCTTGGTAGTCCTCGAGAGGTACGAGTCTTCCCCTGCGCATCCCTGGTGTGCCAACTGCTTCAATCAGTTCCTTCCTCTCACGCTGTTTGAGTCCAACTAATTGCGGTGGTGGCCGCAGATTCGGTGGTTTCTCCTGAACGAGGTGGAGTTTAACCCTTTCCGCTGATGTTAGAGGAACCGGGGTCTTTTCCTCTTGGTCGCTGTCTGATAACACTTCGATGGTCTCCTTTGAGGGTGGATTATCCTCGGATTTTGCTTCCTGTGCCTCGCTTGAGTCCTCTGCTTCGTCTAATACCGCAAACCGCGATCGGTCCACCTGGAACTTCTGCTTCAGTGCTGCGGGGTGAGCATACAGAGTTCGCCTATTGCGCAGTGGCACCGTCGCCCATTGCCTCTTAGGTTCCGGCTGCACAGGAAGGTCGTTGGTCACTGCTACTGGTCCTGTCGTTGCCGATTCTCCGGATTCCTTGCCACCCGCTTGCTCTCCGCTCCGTGGTCGCGGTACACCTTCCGGCTGTGGCGCGAGCGCCGCCTGCGCTTGTCTTTCCGCTTCCTCCTGGAGAGCCAGTCTTTTCGCTGCTGACGCTCGAACTTCCGCCATGCTTGCAAATGGCTTTGCAAGATCCTCCAATTTTGCTACTTCTTGTTCGTTTGCAACTCTGCTTCCTGATCCAAGTAGTAAGGCATCCGTGTAACGACATCGTGCCATGACGTGCCCGAGGTTACCACATCGAAGGCATTGGAGCCGCTGTCGCATGCTAGGATGCTTGAGGATGAGAGTCCTCCCAAACCAAACAATGCGCACTATTCCCCGAAGAAAGTCTGGGCACTCAGCTGTTTTCATCGTCAATCTCCACACGGTTGATGTTCTTGATTCCGGTGTGCAGGTGTCCATATCCTCCATATCGAACGCAGCTGCAATGTGCTCTTGCAGGTAAGCGGTCAGACGGCCGACGTCCGTAAATCTTGTGACATTATGTATGTCAATGGCGTACTGCCGTTGGGCCACCATGCGGGTTCCGTCGCGCCCCAGTTGACGCTTCCAAACTGATCCGGTGTCCGGACGATGGACGTTCGAGAGCCGATATATCACCTTGCGAAACGGCACTGGCGTTGATTGAAACTGCTGAGCAGTCGCCCTGTCAAAGAAGAAGAAGTGCAAACTGCGCTGCGCGTGATTATAGCTAATCGTTTTGGCGAGCGCCAGCATTTTCCTGAGTTCCGGCGTATTGACGTGCAGTTCCTCGGCTGCTAGTCGAATGTCTTCTTGAATAGTCTGAGTGAACTGCCTGTTGGGTTTGACCGTCGTTCGCCCCCGCAGCTGTAGCTGTAACTCACCCTCTACTTGCCGCTGAATGGTACTGTAAAATCGGATGCGTTCCTTCGAGTCCAGTACACTTTTCATAAATTCTGGAGGGCGTCTGCATACGATACTTCCTTCCGCTATTCCTGCAATGATTCTCCATTCTTCTTTGGTCCCTTCACGCAGCCTGGTTCCAGTCGTCGCAGCCGGTGGCTGCTCACAAATGGCCTTTAGCTCGACAATGTCCGTTCTGCTGAAGAGGGCTGGGTTGAACATGTAGTCTTGGTACCCCTCGTTTGTCTCCAAACTACCTGCCTTCGCCCCACTTGCTGGTGTACCCGTCTTCACCTTGGCCGCCCATTGGTTCAAAGGCTTTGTCTTAGCATACTGGACCTTGCTAATCATACGGTTCATGATTGTCTTGAAGGACCAGCTTGTGTTATACAGGTCCTGGGTGGCTGCTTGCGCATAGCGTTCCCACTCCTCGTATGTTCCATTTGCCGTCACGCATACTTCCCTAAATAGCTTGTAGAGCAATCCCTTCTCTTCACCTTTCAGCTTGGGATAGTGCTTCTTGCTTATCGGAATTAGGTCTTCGTCAATGCTCACCTTGTCGTGGGCCACGCCATACAGTTCTGCAATGGTCAGGGTCCATGCAGCATGTGGCAAGCCTTGTGGAGCTTCCTTCATCTCCGCCACCACTGCTTCAAACATCTCAAACGGTTCCACAGTCGGTGTGGCTTCCGCTTGCTCTGGTCTGGTTGAGGCCGCTGCGCTCTCCAGCTTAGCTTTCGCTCCACTGCTTCTGTCGCTTTGGTTCTGAACCGGAGCTGCCTTGTTCTTGCTCGACTCGCTGTTGGTGCTCGCCAAGTCTTCTTGCTGCTGTTTGTTCCTGCCCCTGGACTCTTCCACGGCTGGTTTCTCCATGTCTTCGTCCTCTTCGCCATCTTGTGACTGAGGGGTGGCCTGCACTATGGAGTCCTGGCTCAAGGAGACGCCGCGCTCATTCCGGCCCCCTTGTTCCGCTCCGTCCGCCCCCTCTGGCACTCCTGGATCCGGTGGTCTGGTCTCCTCCGCCGACGGCTTCTCCTCCCTCGCCGGCGGCTTCGCCTTGCCAGGATTGTCCGAGCCCCTCATGGTGCTCTTCGGACCGTTCGCTTGGGTTCAATACTTTGATCAAGTATAAATCAAGCCAGTTCGTGTACGCTACTTTCCTCCAATCACAGGCCGCTGGTACTTGGCGGTCTGGGCTCTGCTGGGTGCGTCGCTAAATTGGAAGTTTGTCGTCCCCCAATCAAGCAGCGGAGACTTTCGGCGTCGTAGTTACCACCGTCGAATCACGGGCACCGAAAAACTCTACCGTACTGGTGTAGCATACTGATGTATTTGTCATGGATGCGGTTTGGTCAGTCACCCTGGAAAGGTGGTGAGCAAGATACTGGAGTCGAAACGCAAGCCCAAACCGTGTGATCTGCTGTTAAGTAAAATATTTCGTGGGTGGTTACGTGGCTTCGTGCTTGTAAAGGTATGGTATGACTAGCAGACCCACAAGTAGCTGTAAGGAGAGGTTCCAAAGTGCCGAATGGCGGTTTCCAGCAAGCCAAAGCCGCTGAGACCAACAACAACAACAAACATTATCCAATACGTCCTCCTCAAGCATGAACGAATCTCACCATGGCAACTACGTACCGAAATGATGCTGACCGCTCCTGAAAAGACTGACAGCGACCCACAGAATGAGCTCACGAACTTGAGTGCAAGTAGATTGTTCGTCACTCCAGTGGGCGATATCCGACTTAACTGGTAGGTCAGCCCCGCCAGTACAGACGCTAGCAAGTTGCAGCAGAGACACCCCCAATCGATGAAAGGGCCGCCACTGCGCGACGCAGCGGTGCGCAGCTGAGCCGGTTGTCTAGGAAAGAGCTCGCAGACGTAGTTCGACAGCAGAACCGCACTGCATGACATCAAGATCCCAAGCACCAGCTCCTCGCCGTCCGCCACTTGCAGCGGTCCGATAAACTGCGGGTCATTCGGGTCACTGCAACGTCCAACGACACAACCCATTAACCACCTTCAGCTAATAAAAACCCACCCATACATGTGCATCCACCAACCGGACGAAGCCATGCGGCCCCAGCGCGGCTCTCAACGCCGTCAGACCGACAAAAGTCACCAAGCACGTCACCAGTGACGGTCTGTTTTTCATCCGGTTCACCACCCGACTCACTTCCGTCGTCACCGGACTCACCCACGCAGCTGTAACCGCCTGCTTCCCCAACCTGAAGCACACGCAGCCTCCCAGAATCGACGCGCACACGTACAGAGGCCCCGCTGCAAAGCTGCTGCTGCTGAGGTCCCCCGCGTGGTCGGCCATGAACGAGTACGACGTGAAGACTCTGCAAGTAACAGCAATGGCGTAACCCATCAGCTCCCAAGACTGTAACTCACTCACTCGTCAATCTTCCGCAGCGTACCCCAAGAACGCCGACCGGAACTGCACGCAGGCGAGCGACACCTGCGTACCCTTGAGTCGGTCCTCGTACCCGTAGGTTACGCCGTCCAGGAAAGGTCCGACCCAGTTCAACGCTGTGCCACCGACGTTCAGCCCCCAGGAGAGCAGCGTGTACCCCGGCACGAAGCACGTGGTTACGCACTCGGCCACCGCCGCCAGCAGCAGCATCCACAGGAACTGCTCGTCCGTCTCACGCAGCTCCTTCTCCTGCTCTGGAGGAGCTTCAGCCACAGCAACCGCCACGAACTCGTCCTCGTCCAGGCCATCGCTGACTGCGGCGTCCTCGGCGTCCCGATGCGTCTGCACACGCAGCATCGCTTCACGCCAAGTGGCTACACTTGAAAAAAAGTGTACCCACTATTTCTCACTAAGTACGAGTTAGGGTTACATCGTACCCTTTTTTGGGGTACATTTCGTGCTCACTAGCAAAACGCGCGCCAAGGACACCTAGCGCGGGGAGACGAGCAGCTACGCGACGTCCTGTCGGCGTCTAGAGCACGAGTTGGCGCCCCCCAACCCGCACACACAGAGTATGGACGACGACGTATCAAACCTCAGCCCGGAGCGCAGCGCGCGCGACGATCTGCCGGCCACAGCAGACGCTGACGAACTCGCCGCCGTTTGGCTCGGAGACGCCGTCCCTAGCGCGCGTCAGGCGCTGCCGCCCATCACCGAAGCTGCAGGGAGTGATGGTCTTCATATCACGCAGACAGTTGAAGAGCACAAGAGCGAGGACCAAGAACAAGAGCAAGAGCAAGAGCAGCAGGTGGACGAGAGCGAGGTGTATTTCCTCATCGCAGACTTCCTCAAGCGCCGCTCGGCGTGCCACAAGGCGGCGGACGTGCTGATCCAGGAGCTGGCCGAGCACCAGCTGCTGCGCGGCGGCGTGGACTGGTCGGGAAGACCCAAGACGGCCACGTACGAGGACTACAGGCTGAGACACCGGGACATCTCGTCCGCGCACTTGGTGCAGCTGCTGCAGGGCGCGGCGGCGTCGTTCCCGAGACTCAACGCCAGGAAGGAGGTGGACGAGAAGATGAAGGACGCGCCCACGGAGGACAACAACAGTCTGCTGCTCAAGGCGCGAGTGAACAAGCAGCTCAAGTTGCCACCCGAGGAGAGGAAGAAGCTGGCCAAGGACATTGTGAGCGAGCTGTTCACGCTGAGAGGCGTGCTGAAGACCTTGAAGGTCGTGGAGAAGGTCATCAAGAAGTACGAACGGTACCAGAAGTACACGACGGCGAGTCGGGTGGAAGACTTGCCGCCGGAGCTGCAGCTGATGATGTTAGGTGGAGACGCGTCGGTGAAGACAGAGGCGGACAAAGAGACAGACAAGGTGACGACGCTGGCGGCGGATGTACGCGCGTTGAAGCAGCTCTTCCAGTTACGACAGGAACGTGCAGTGGTGGAGAAACAGATCGAAGCATTGATGGACCGCGCCAAACGGTCGGGATTATTTCAGACTACAGCTAGGACAGGGAGGAATCAGGCCTCGCTGCTGAGACGCCGTGAAATCAGCTCGCGGCATGATACGCAGCTACCGCCTGCGTATGTGTACAGCAGGATTCGGCGGTTGAAGACGCTGAGTGGACACCTACAGATTCAGGCGTACTGTTTGGCGTACGATAAGCAGGGCAAGGTTGTTATTACCGGATCCGATGACAGGTACGCGTCGTGTGCTCACCTCATTGCGTTTTTCTAGCATATGGCTAACGTAATTCTGACTGTGCGAACAGGCTTGTCAAGATTTGGTCGTTGAAAACAGGAAACTTGTTGTTTACTCTTCGAGGTCACGTTGGTAATATTACGGATCTAGCGGTGAATCACTCAAACACGCTCCTAGCGTCGTCCTCCGATGACAAGACGGTTCGGGTTTGGGAGCTGAGTACAGGTGCCCCGGTTGCTGTCTTGGTGGGGCATTCTAGTGTTGTGAATGCGGTTCGATTCCACCCGAAAAAGAACATTATTGTCACGGCTTCGGACGACGGTCGGTGTTTCTGCTACAAGGTGCCTGAGATTCCGCCCATGGATAAACCTGAAACCAAGATCGAGACTGCCCGCCGATTGTACGCACTCAATGCGTATATGCTGAGTTTGCACCCTGTCTACGCCATGAAACACGCTCGCCGCGAGGGAGTGCGGTCGTGCAAAGTGCACTGTGTAACGTTTAGTCGATGCGGAGACTTTGTCGCTTCTGGCGGGCACGACGGAATTGCGCGCGTATGGGATTTATCGATGGTTTCGGCTCCAGACGCACCTGCTGTAATCCCAAGATTTCAGCCCACAAATGAACCGCAGATAATTGTTCAAGAAGAGCAGCCTAATATCGGAAACGTGCCGGGGCCAGGTGAACTCCTACCACCTCTTGGTCCTCTCCCTTCGGCACCTTTGCTGCAGCGCGCGAGTGGTGCATCTGTGAACGTACAGAACCAGTTGCAGCAGCTACCAATGGTTCTACTGAATGGCATTCACACACCAGCTCCAGCTGAGCCTTTCCAAGTCGGCCCAGCACAGCCTCTGCGTCCTGATCAAGCTCAATTCCAAGTTCCAGCTGTAACTTTCCAACCCGTACTGTTTCCTACACAGTCTTTGATTCCTGGTCAACCACCACTCCAGGCACCACTCCAGGCACCACTCCAGGCACCACTCCAGACACCACTCCAGGCTCCACTCCTGGTGCCACTCCAGTCGCCACCGCTCCAAGCACCACTTCAGCCTCCGGTTAACCCTTCGGAAAATCCACTGCCAAGTGTTGCAGAAGTACTGCCGCGCGAAGCTGTTCCACGTCAGCAACAGCCCCCACAGGTTCAACAAAGCGATCTGCCGTCACTATCTCTGTCTGACGATGCCGTTCCAAGCATTGAACCACTTGCATTGCTAAAGGGGCATAAAGGTCCAGTTTCGAGCATCGCGTACAACTACCGAGGTGACCGGATTGCGACTGCGTCTATCAAAGATAGCGCAGCGCGTATCTGGAAGTGGAAGCGGAAGTACAAGAGCCTGCATGGGACCGTTCTCCTCGCGAAAGAGTCTACGGTTGAGCACGACGACATTTCCGCTTTTTATGGGGTGCGTGGTCGGAAAATGCCTACCCCAGTGGTAGACACGCTGGCCTGGACTCATGATGATACACGATTGATTACACTGCACAGCGTCAAACTGAACTCGGAGGCTGCAGAGCCGATTTGGGAGCAAAGGATACGAGTGTGGGAACCGAATGAAGGACAGCTAGTGATGACTTTGGGGGCGATTGACAGAGAGAAGAAGAATGGTCACGTCAACGCAGCCTTTGCACTTGGTGCGCACCCAACGGATTGGCGCATCGTGGTCACAGCGGGCTACGATGGGCGCGTCTTCTTGTGGGATATCTCAACAGGTAGAATGCTGAAGTCCTTTACAAACTTGTCACCAGACTCGAAACCACTTTCCAATCTCGATGGTGGCTTTACGCCTGATGGCAGTGGATTTTGCTTTACAGACCAGATCGGGCGTCTACTCATCTTTGGGACAGGATCGGGAGAGCAGTACGCGGCGACTCCTGTGCAGCAATACTTCCCGCATGACTACGTAATGCTGGTTACTGATGGACACTATAACGTACGGGACAGGGAAACACAAGAATTGCCGAGTATGATGGACTCTGGCCCCTTAATGGATGCTTCTGCGGTGGAGTATCCACACCAACCACCGCACCTGTTGGCCGAAGAAGCGCTCACGCCAGAGCAGTACGAGGAGAATCGTCGACTGCGAATCCAGCAGAGCAAGGAGTCGGAGATTCAGTGCGGGGTCCGGCATTTGCCAGAAACCGAGGAGGATATTTATTCGTTCCCCGTTGCTATTGTTACGGACGAAGAGAAAAAGTCTAACGAGGGACTAGGAAGTTTTGCTGCCGAGGCGATGGCGCTGGCTAGAGCGTCGTACCGGCTGAACGGTGCCCCTGTCATGTTGTCTGAGCTTCGGCGTCGTAGAAGAAATCCAGATCCACTGCGACGACGGCGTCAAAACCCTGCTGTAGAACGTGACACATCTGTTTTAGAGATTGAAATTTCCAGTGAAGACGACCGAAGTGACGAGGACTTTCAAGTGCCAACACCGCGGCACGCTGCAGAAGAAGAAGAAGACGAGGAGGACGAGGATGAAGATGATGATGACTTGGATGAGGACGATTTGCTTAGTGACAATGATGATGAGGCTGTGATTTCTCCTGCTAACTCCAGACGGAGACGGCTTCGTAGCACCAGACACCGAGAGTCTCCTCGTGTTAGGTTTCCTACTCGAGGTGGTCGGAGATTACAGTCGGAAAGCGAGAACGAGCACGAGCACGAAGATAATCCTCGGCAGTTGCGAGCCCGGAGAAACGCGGCTAGAGCTCGTTCAAGAGTTGTATTAGAAGATAGTGATGCGGAAGACGAGGATGGCGATATGCCCTCAGAGCAGCGTGCCGATGAAGCTAGCAGTGGAAGAAGTGCCGGTATCGGAGGTGACCAAACCGAAGTTGTGGTCGAGTCGAACGATGGTGTTATCATGGGGGATAATCAGCTGGATCGTTTCGACGAGAGCGTGACATACACGCAAATGCTAGAAGCGAAAAGAGCCCAGCTTGGTGCTGCACCAGTGCCGGCAGAAAATGGCGATGATGCATTGATTCCTTGCGCATTATGTGGCGTTGGAGATGACGATGCAATGCTCAAACTACCTGGGGATGGAATGGGCGTGCATCCTTTGATTTATGGAGTTCAAAGGGTATTCGTGCACGATCAGTGTGCTATTGCGTCCCCCCTCTGTTTCAACAGAGACGGCAACTGGTATAACGTATCGAAAGAAATTCGTCGCGGAAGATCACTGACCTGCGTTGGATGCAACAAGCGTGGAGCGACTATTGGCTGCACTATCGCATCGTGCCGCAACTCGTATCATTGGAAGTGTGCCATCAATTTTGGCTGGTCTGTGGATCAAATGCACTTCTTCTGCCCAGGTCATCAGTCGAGACGCGCGCGAAGGCATAGCCACGAGCTAGCTAACGTTGCTACTGAAGATGGAGGAGCTATCACAGAACCTGCTTCCAAGCGGTTTGGCCTCAAATTTCACCGCGAATGGTTGCAGCTCGCCAGCCTGCGATCGATCCATCAGTATGTTCCTCAGGTTGGTGACTACGTGGTGTACCTCCCTGAAGGACATCCTGGGTATTTGAACTTCGGAGGAATGCCCAAGCCACGCTATTATGCGCGTTTATCAAAGTTTTATGCCATCAAGTGCCGTGTCATCGATGTAAAATATGTATTCCCGACTGCAGAAGAGCACGTGAGATGCAGCACTATTAAGTGTGAACTTGCACTTGCGGTGCTTGCTCTCCCGACGTCGGCAGTTCAACCGGCAGGGGGGCACGTGGAGCAAAGCCAAGAGGAAGAGACCAAAGAAGGAGTTTCCTCCGACACTGCGGACTTATTTAATCCCGAGTCGTCTCCGTTCGCAGATTTTACAAGTGTTGATGAACAATTGACCCCCACAACAACTGAACCTTCAGCACGCTTCAATTTCAAGGTTCTGTATCACTCGAACGATGTGGCGAATTTCCTCGTGCTGGATCACATCTACGAGAGTGGTGTATGCAGTAACTGGCGGGTGGGTGATCGCGTTCAGATGCCGTTTGTGCAGTTAGATGATCATGGGCTTGAGATTGAGGCGAAAATGTCATACGGAACGATCGAAAGCATTCTTCGGAAACCCTTGGAGTCCGGTAGGTCGGGAGAAATTTCACCGTGGGAGTGCGTTATGGTTGATTGGGACAGTCCCGATGATGAGACTTGTGCGGTGTGTCCATGGGAGTTGGAGGCAGCAGCAGCCGAAGAGCGGCGTGAAAAACGTGAGCTTGTGCTTCGTAGGCGTACCACACGGCTGTACTTTTCACGGAGTATTATTGGAGAAAAGTGTGAGGCATTATTGCAAGAAGTTGACCAGGTATTAACGCTTTCGTTTTCGCGCGACTTCATGTATCCTGTTGACGAAGAAACATTCATGGACTATCCTTACTCGGTTGCGAACCCAATTGATCTCACGAAGATTCAGCGACGACTGCGGCTCGGTTACTATCGTCAAGTGGAGGCTTTCTTAGCCGATGTGAAGCTGTTGAGAATCAACTGCGAGACTTACAACATTCCATCAAGCCCGATTTCTCAGAACTCGCGAAATCTTTATTCCGCAGTTTTGACGCAAGCGCAACGTCATTTCCCGCACTTATTACGTGTTGCCAACAGCAACCGCATAGAGGCTGATGAAGAACGCGTCAACGCTCGCTACTCGTATCCCCCGGATGACTTTCTGTCGAATTTCAGTGAAGACCCGGAGGAAACACAATTGACCCTGCTGGAGATTGAGTTGTTGACTAGGACACCAGAGACTGGCAGTGGTAGCTCCGTCATTTCTGCTCATGTCGAGGCACCTTCTGTCACTCGTGCCACCACTAACCACGTGCACGCTGCTTCACCCCAAAGAAGTTCTCGTCGTCGCACACGTAGCACCGAGGAAACCAAAGAAAACGAGGTTGCAGCAGAAGAGGAGGTTGACCATTCAGCGGAGCAAGATGAGGCAGCGATCGATGCCTCGGACCAAGGTGAATCGGCAACAAATGCTGCAGATGTTGCTGGTTCTGCCGTCTTCAGCAGTCCGAGACAGCTGCGCAAGCGAGAAGTACCAGAACCACAACTCCTGTCACCTCGTACTCGTCGCACACCTCGAGTGGTGACGACACCGGTGACTGGGGGAGGAGGTTCCACGCGGAAACGACAGCGCAAAACCCCTGAACGGGAGCTTATGAACTATTCAGCTCTCATGGATAACTACACGGCGGCTCAGCGTGAATCTATAGAACGCGCATGCGATGAGGATTTGAGATCCGTGCTGCAAGAATTCCATGAGGCCCTCATCGAAGCCGACAAGACGGACGTATTTGCTTCGCCTGTGACCGACGACTTGGCCCCGCAGTATTCGGAGATTATCACACAACCCATGGACTTCGGCACGATGCAAGACAAGCTGGTCAAGTACAAGAGTTTTCGCGAGTACTTTGTAAGTTTACACGCATCCACTTGTGATGTTGCTTCCTACTAACTGACACCGTTGTTTTGCATTGCTTCTCCAGTCCCACGTTGAACTGGTCTTCTCGAATGCGATCACGTACAACTCATGGGATGGTTTCATCGGTGGACTTGTGGAAGACCTGCAAAAGTATTGCGTCAAGTTCCTGCTGGATGCAGCAAACGTGAATCTTCAAGGGTCATTGAATTCTTCAACGAAAAGGCCTCGAGGGCGGCCTCCTGGTCCTTCACCTACAAGAAACAAAGCGCCGACGGCAGCATCATCGGGTAAGCAGCGCGCCCGCAAGAAATCTGCTGCCGCTATTTCCGAGGACGAGGATGATTGGCATAGCAGCACTTCAGAGAGCGAAGAAGACGACGACGACGACGATGATGAAGACGAAGAGGAAGAAAACTTCAGCGACGAGTCGGACTGGGGTGGTGCTGGAAGGAAGCGTCGACTGCGACGTCCAGCCCAAGCTCCCAAAAGTAAAAAGAAGTCCAAGCGGCGCCACTAAGTGCAGCTTCGATCAAGGTTGAGAACTGTACCAAAGCGTCTTCTTCTTATCGCGAGATTGAAGCTCGCAAACCCTTGAGCATATTGTGGCGTGGTGGTCAGATGAAAATGAACCAAAGAACTCGAGGAGAATCAAGGTTGGGTAACAAGACATGGAATATTTAGCCACACTTTCTGGAGTTCTATGTAAACGAGATCGATGCACGCAACACTTGGTGCCGGTAGCGCATCAGACACGTTTGGGACTTGGGGTGCTAGCTTACAAAAGCCTCACACCCTCCGTGACCTTCTCGGTCATCTCGTTGTTGTGCGCGTCCATCTTGTCGATAATACGCGCTGCGATGAGCTGCAGCGCGCGTAGGTCCGCGCCCTTGACCTTCTTACGAGCCTTCGTGTCTGCAATACAGATAGCGCCCACAACCACGCCGGTCTCCTTGATGAAGAGAGGGATACCCAGGAAGAACTGCACACGCAAGGACAGCGCCACCGGGTTCTTGGCAAAACGAATGTCCTTACGGCAGTCCAGAAGCACGAGCGGTTCGGTCGACATAATAGCGTGAGCGTCGACTCCGATGTCACGCGGCACCTGGTCTCCCACGAGGCCGATCGTGGTCACGAAGAGACTCGTTGAGGCCGTCACCACAGACAACGCGGCCACCGAGCAGTTTACGGTCGAAGCCGCAAGCTGCAGCAGGTCACGGAGAACAGTGTTAGCGAAATCCTGCGAGAGGTTGAGTGTCTGGATGCGCTTGATGCGCTCCTTCTCCGTCGATGTCAGCGGAGCGTCGGGCCACGGGTTGCCCTTCGTGAACATCAGCTCGTAGTCGAACGGAGTGTTCGTGTACACATCGCCGTCGTCCTCGCCGCCCTGACTGAGTCCGCTGCTGGATGTGGCGCTCGGACTCGTCGGCAGAGTCGCAGCTAGCGTTGGCTCAATCGTGAAAGCAGCTAGAGCCTCCTCTAGCGTCACGTGCGCTGCACTGCCGAAGCACTCGCTGTCGCTTCCACGGCTGGACGACGCTCCGTCGCTTGCGCTTGACCTGCTAACTCCGCTGCGGGTGTCGTACGAGCTCGCAGACCCGTTGGGTCCGTTCTGGTCTCCGTTCAAACAGGCCATGCACACGCGCGTGCTGTTCGACAACTTGGAGCGCTGCGCGTCCTTGCGAATCGCCGAGCACTTGGAGCACACCGCGGCGCCGCAGATGCGGCAGTGGTGCGCGCGGCGCGTGAACATGGAGAAGCTGCCGCCGCACACGGAGCACGTGTCGCGGAAGTGCCAGCTCCGGCGGTCACGCAGCTGGTTGCGGCGGATGCGGCGGTTGACGATGGCGCTGGGCACGAGGCGCACGCAGCCGGCCAGACGCAGCAGCCACGCGCGGTCGGTCTCCAGCGACGGCGCGCGGTAGGGCGCCGTGATGAAGAAGGTGACGCGCGTGGTGGTGGAGCTCTTGTCCTCGGAGGCCTCGACCACGAAGCCGCACTTGTGCATGGGCTGGCGCTGCATGTGCGTCTGCGAGAAGATGGGTCCGCAGCGCGGCAGCTCGAGCGACTCGAGCACCGACACGCCGTAGGACGCGCCGCCGCCCAGCGGGTTGTTGCCGCCGTTGCCGTTCACGAAGACCTGGTTGAAGCGCATAAAGAAGAACTCGCGCAGTGGCGCCTGCGGGTGCACGTCGTTGAGCGCGAGCCACTGCACCATGAGCGAGGACGACGACGGTCTCGAGCTGCGCGGCGTGTGCGGCGTGGCGGGCGTCTGCGGCGTGCCGGGCTCCGGCGCCGGCTCGGGCGCGTTGCCCGCGTCCGTGCTCACCTCCGTGTAGTGCAGCGCCTGGCCGGCCGCGTACTGCGCGCCCAGCAGGTCCTGCAGGAAGGCGTCCACCTCGCCGGCCGTGCGGCCCGAGAGCAGCGCCATGACCTCGTCGCACGTGGTGTTCTGCAACCGCACGACGCCCTTCATGACGAGCAGGTCGTCACGGTCGTCGTGCATCTCGTAGACCGTGAAGTTCTCCTTCTGCTGGCGCAGCACGGCGCCCGCGGCCGCCGATCCGGCCACGCCCTGGTCGTCGTCCGTGATCCAACGGATGAGCTGGTTGGCGCGGCGCTCGCCCAGCGTGGCCAGCTCCTTGACGCGCTCCTTGGTCATGGCGCGCGGCACCTCGTACTGGCGCGCGACTTGCTCCGCGAAGGCGCGCGAGCCGCCCGAGGGGGACGCGCTGACGGCCTTGCCGCCCGTGGAGCTGTTGTTCCTGCGAAACATCGACCGGCCGAGAGAGAGCGTGCGCGCGAGCTACGAGGAGGATGAAACAGGACTGCGCTGCTCTGCTCTGCTGGCCGAGGGAGCGAGACTGTGTGAGTGCCGTGGCATACTGGCGGCGATTTGCTTAAAACCTGGTAGAATCGATGAAGATGAAGTTGTTGATATGTATACAGTTATAAAGGATACCGGTATTACCGAGGGTATTTATGGAATGCTGCGAAAAAGACGGGTACTTCTGTAGAGGCATATCGAGATAGAAGTAACTTGTTATCGAGGGGTCTGCTGTTATCTGCGACCGACAGCGCAACGCGTGACGGCGACAAGTGTCCAGCTGGCTGGCCGGTGTTCCCGCCAGTACTCGCATGAGGCGCGTTGTTGGACAACTTGAAGCTTATGTGGGCTGGCGCGCCGCTGGCCGGCGCGATTCACTTCGCTGTTTTCCTCGTGAACGAAAGTTGGTCTAATGAATGTATCCTCGGTGAGCACCAGCGAACATCTTCACTGGAGGAGACTTTGTTCCGGTGCTTGGGTCGCATTTTGGTGGAGAAAATCTCGGGATCCGCTGCACGTCGCGCCAGGTCGAAGCTTCGGTGCGACGCCGCGGTGGTGATGATGATGGATGGGCGAAGCGCCAGCGGATGAGTGCGCCGCCAAAAAGGCTTCGGGCGGGAGCTCTGCACTGCAACCTGTGGTTGAACCACACCGTGAGGCACGGGTGAGATCAGAAGACCGACAAGGTCGCTAGTGCTCCATGCACGACGCTCGCTCATTTGCTCGCTCTTGCCTGCCGTGTCTGCAGCAGCACTGGCAAGCTTCGCGACAGCGCGACCGTGGTCACCGCTACGTCACTGAAGCAAAGCCTGTCCTCCTTCTCACTCATCGAAGCGCGTCTTTGCGGTTCAACCACCTCGCCGAGACTTTGGCTGGACAGAAATCTCGCTGGCGCGGGTGTATGACCGGCGGCGCTGCCATGGCTGCGAACGGGGAACGGATGTCACACACGCCGCCCCGAAGTCAGGATGGTCCGTGCCGGCAAAAAGATGAGGCGGAGCGGAAGTGCTATCATCTCTCTAGCCTGCTTATTAATACTTACCAGCGTTCGAGCCTCGACTCAACGCGACGTGACGCGACAGCGCGCGCTATCGACATCGCAAAGACGCAGTGTATTATTCAAAGTTACTGTACCGCTGGCACTCGTGCTTGCGTGGTCGCAGCAGTACACCGACGCGGCTTATCCAGCCGACCGACGGTAGGACAATCTTTGATAGCGCGACGACCGGAGGGAGGGAGCACCCATTTCTACGAGTGCCGACATTTGAGCTGCCGGAACCCTGCACACGGCAGTCACCTTCACCATCGTTGAGGCGCGCCTCCAATACAAAGACGAGCTCAGAGCTCCCTTGGTGCAGGCAGACCCCGACGCTACGCTGGTCCACCAGTCGCATCTCGACAGCGAGCGTGCCAGTTGCGAAGACCGCGACAAAACTATCCTGGCTGGCACGAGCCCCTCTATCTGCGCGGCGTGTACTGCAGACCATCTGAGCGCAGCATAATCTGCCATGTACTTGTACTGTAACGCCTCCAATTTGGAGTTCAAACGAGAGTCGACGCCCTCAACGAATCCTCGCACGCAGCTACAGTACCAGTACCGGGTATATGCCACAGGTGACAAGACTAAGATGAAGAGACTGACAAAGAGACGACGAGAGGGTACGCGACACTGATTGCTGCACTCGTTCGGCTCGGGGGCCTCGAGTCGAGGCAACAGCACGGTTTACATCCGTCCTGCTGCCATCGCTCTCTCTCTATCTCCACCGTCAATCTCACTTCGTATTTTAATACCAACAAACACTTCCGCCATGCGGGCCCCAGTGCGCCGACACCTGCTTAGAACTTGGTCATATGCGTGCAACGCCTCAGCTGGCGCCCGCCATCAGCCGCGTCGGTTCGGTATACGATATGACAGGTATTCCAGCAACTCATAAAACTTTGCGTACCGCGTCCTTCAATCACCTCTACTACCGCATACCCATGACATACCGCAGGAATACTTCCGGGGGTGCGCCCTCCCTCTCGTGTGGCTCAAATCGGCGCAAGAAGCCCAAGCACAGACAGCACAGTAACGTTAGTTTGAACTTGCGACCATGGCTCTGCGTGTCGCGGCGGAGAAGGCGGCGGCGGCGTCCACGTCCAGCCCGGCCGTGACGCTGTACCGCTACATCACCAAGCAGGTGCCGCGCGTGCTGACGCTGTACGACATCCCGATGGAGCCGGCCGACGCGCGGCTGGCGGTGCAGGCGCTGTTCCGCCAGCACGCGACCGTCAAGGACCCGCGCGTGGTGGACATGCTCATCACCAAGGCCAACATGGAGCTGGAGGAGACGCTCATGCAGTGGAAGCAGAAGGTGCACCTGATGAAGCTGCTGGAGGAGGGCCAGGCCCTGCGCGCGCCCAAGCAGCAGGTGGACTCGGCGGAGCAGTCGCTCGAGAAGTTCTTCGCCGGCGTGGACGACGACGAGGACGAACTGTAAGAGGCAACAGACGCAGCAGTGTGAATGAAGCAGAAATACAAGACGACAAGCAAGGCCCTTTGTCGCTCCTCTGGAGTTTGATTTAAATCAACCGACCGATGCATGTTTGATACCATACTATTGAATTTTTGTACTAATCGGTTTCCTATGCGGTATGCAGCACTATAACTTAGCAGCTCTTTAATGCGACACTTTACTCGGACAGCGGATTCACTCGCATGCGGACTTGACACTGCGTCGTGTAAGCTGTTCGTAGTAACTCCTGCATCGTAAGCTCGGCGTTGGCGATGTTCATGCCTGGAGGTGGCGGTGCGTGGATCGACGACTTGACTTTGTGCACATTGCCACCATCTCGTCGCACTGCGATGCTCAGGAGCGTGTTCTGCTCTACGCCGCGGATCGCCACGTCCGCCAGGTTGCGCAGGAAGAGGTACTTATCACCAGGCAACAGCTCGCGTGCGAACGGGTCAGCAACACTGAAGGAGCCAACGATGTGGCCGTCGGCAGTGACCATGGGGAAGCCCGCGAAGAATCGCACTCGACCGTCGGCTACGAGTGGGTTGCTGGCGAAGCGCAGATCCTCATACGCGTCCAGGACGACCGTGGGCTCAGTTGACATGATGGCGTGGGCGTCCATCAGCACGTTGCGCGGCAGCTCGCGTTTGTCCAGTCCGACCCTGGCCATGAGGAAGCCACTTTTGTCTCCGATGAAGCTGATCGCTGCGATCTGGCAACCCAGCTCAGCTGCAGCGTACTCGCACATGTCTTGGAATTGCCGGCCGTGGTCAGCCAAGTGCAGCGAACGCACCTTCTTGAGTCGATCAGCCTCCTCCGCCGGAATTGGTGCCTTGGGCCACTCCTGACGACTGCTGTAGTTCAAAGCATAGTTGAATGGCGTGTTCTTCCGCACGGTGAGCTTCTTCTCCAGTCGGGCCAGCTCGTCGACACTCGGTCGAGTCACTTCGTCTGACCAGTTGAACTCGGTGAATTCGGAGAACTCGGATATCGTGTCAATGTCGTCCTTGACCGGGCTGTGGCCGCCTCGGTTGAACTCGCTGGTTGGGTTGAGCACAGGACTATCGGTGGAGCGCTGGCGGCGGAACGATCCATTGCTCTTCAACGGGTATGTCTTGGGTCGGGCCGCCTCGCTGTAAACCTCAGACAAGTTAGCAGTGCTGCCGGATAATGACACATTGCTGGCCTCAAGGTCGTGGCCGTCGAACGAGCTGGAGAAACTTGGTAGACTGCGGTGGCTTCCGGTGGTTAACGATACCGAATTCGAGGTGGAGCCGCTGTCGGAGGAGAGAATTGAGCTGGTGCTAGCAGTGCGACATTGGTTGCACAACCTCACCTCGCGGTTCCTACTGGTCTGGCGTATTGTCTTCATCTCGGAGCAACTGCTGCACACCACGTCACCGCACACGCGGCAGTGGTGCTTGCGACGGAAGACGGTGAAGGCTTTCAAGCACAGGAAGCAGTTCGGGCCATCCTTGCGGAAGTCGCGTTTGGTTAGAAGGCTCTGCGAACCCAAAGCTCGAGTCAGCAACGCATTGGGGATTTGGGAGACGCAGCTCACGACCTTGGTCATCCAAGAGCGAGTAAGTGTGGACACCGCGTCACGTCCCGGATGGCTCTCAGACAGAAACATGGAGATTTCCAGCGTGCCATCATGTCCGGTTTCCTCCACCACGATACCCGAGCGACGAAGACGCAGACGCACAACATTCTGTGAGGGAGGGAGCGGCTCGCAGCCGTCTAGCTCGATAGATTCCCAAACAGAGGCTCCGATGTATAGTCCCGAGCCGTTGTTCTGGTACAGGCTGCCGTGCTCCAAATTCTTCTCGAAGACGTCACTATACCTCAGGTACACGTAGTCTCTGTGCGGGAGGTTGGGCTTCGACGCTTGAAGTGCTGTCCAGCTAACTGACAGACTCTCGTTCGGGCGCGCAGGAGAGTCCGGCTTCTTGTACAGCACGACACCGTCGAGGAAGAGCGTGCCCAACACCTCGCCCATAGTCTCTCGTAGCTGAGACGTCGAATCCATCCTGAGCATGTGCATGACTTCCTGGATAGGCGCGTTCACTGTCGTCACGGCTTTCATGGTGTAGAACTCCTTCTCGCACAGTTCGTAGAGCTTGACGCCGCTCTTCTCCTTGAGCAACTTCATGGCGAACCGAGACGTGAGCGCATCCACGCGCGACTGCCCCAGGAAGCGTAGGTCGCGCTCGATCTCCTCCGTGATGTTGACACGGTACGACTTCTCCACCATGGGGAACATGGAGTACATGGTTCCTATGTATCCGTCGATGTCGTTCGAGCTGATCGCACCGAACTGGTCGACTGACGATTCTCCAGTCTTTCCTGAATGTGCTGCAACTGAAGCTTGAGCACTTGTTACGCTCTCTTCCTAGTCTCGGACAGCCGACGCGCTGATAGAGTGGCGTCGAGCTGCAGTACCGTAATAACCGGCGTGCTTGGTTCTCTCCCCCGTTGATGCGGCGACAACTGTTTTCGTCTTGTCAGGACGTTGGTCAGCAGGATGGGCACCAAGTGCCGGCGACAGACACAAGCAGAGATGTCCAGGCTTCTCCTTGCGGTCACTAGGTCGGAGCACAAAGTTTGCCACAAACACGGAAGAGAGAGAGAGAGCAGATGACCGTCGTCGTCGCGGTCTGGGCCTGTTTCTCGAATCTTGCAATGAGAGAGCGAAAAGCGGACTGGTGCAGCCGCGTGAGTATTGGAGACTGGTTCGATAGCAGAGCGCGCGCGGATTTGCCAGCGGAGCCCTTTCCCCGGTCTAGGCATGGGGATGAGTCGGTGAAGCACCCGCGCCGCGGGCCGCGGGGGATGCTGCCATTCCAACTCGGTACATGTACATCACGGAGTGTGACGCACACCAGCAATGGGTCATGGTGCAGTATGAACATGCAGCGAGATGGCGAGTGCGGAATTTAACATCCTGCTGTACGGGATACTGTCTTGGAGACGCGGTGAAGACACCGAAACCGCCCGCTATGCCCGTTGGCAGAGATGATTGGCCGCGCCTGCTCTCCAAGCAGTGTGGATAAAGCCGCAAAGGAGCGGCTTTATTTTGACTCCCTGGTTCCGCCCTGATTTGCAAATAAAGCCGCGTGAAACGACGAAAAGCCGAAAAAGCCGCACGCGATAAAGCCGTGGATAGAGCCCCAGAGATGGGGTATAGGGGTATACATTGTATACATATGTATACAGAACCGCTGTGGGACACACCGAGTAGTTGTGGCCACAACACTCCCGCCCCCCCCCCGTCCTCGTAGACCTCGCGTGTGAAGCGCGTACGCCTCCCCGAATGGGGCGCCATCAGAGCTATGAACGGCAGCAGTTTATAGACTCTCGACTACCGATGAAAGGTGGTAGACACCAGCTTGTGTGTAGGCACTGCTCCGCGGCATACGAAGACAGAAGCAGAGCCGACCCCGCACCCGCGCCCGAACTCATTGCCGCAAGAACTAGCAATTACGGAAGCCATCTCAAGCGCTGTTTGTATTACAAAGAAGCCGTCACGCAACGCAAGGTTGGTCCTCCCCCTGTCGCCCGGGTCGTTCTTCAAAAAGCGATACGCGGCGCAACTAGAATCAGGTCAAGATCCGACAACGCTGCTGATGCTAGTTCTACTACAAGCTCTGACAAGCGTCAGCGCTTTATTCGAGAATTTTTTGACAATGTTTTCACTGAGGACGATCTTGAGGAGTTTGAGCGTCTTCTTGTTCAATTTCAAGCGGACAACTGCCTTCCTGATCGATTTATTGAGCGAAAATCGACACGTCGTCTATTTATATTTCTTAATAAGGCGTGTATCAAGGCACTTCCGAAGCGTCACGAACTTGGAGGACGCATTCTGAACAAGTATAGTGCGGCTGCTCAAGAAGATGAACAAAACAAACTACGCGAGAGGCAGAAGTACAGTGGAGGACGCGTGAACTTCTTGTCCGACGTCTGGCAAAATATAGCCAAATCGCACTTGTTGGGATGTCAGCTCGGGTTGTACGGAATTATTGCAACATTTGGGTTGTATCCAACTGGATCGAGGCACGATGGTATTGCAATTGCTCAAGAAATGGAGAAACGAATGATTTCTATTGGGTCTAAAGGTTGGAGAATTGGAGCCGTCGTGACCGACAATGCGGGGCAATGTGGACGCGCACGGCGTATTTTAGCGCTTCGCCGACCTCAGATTGCGTATATTCATTGTTTTGCTCACGACATTAACAACCTGGTAAAGGCGGTTTTGAATTCGGCGTACCGCGACATCACTAGACATGCCTCATTGGCTACCGTGACGTTAAATGCATCTTCGTCCAAATGGTTAGTTCGCGCGCAATCTATCATCACAGAAACGTATGGCAAACCCCTGGGATTAATTAATCTGTGCCAAACTCGCTGGAATAGTATGCAAGGGTGCTTTGCATCCCTGCTACGTGTTCGGAATGCGCTACAACAATTTACAGTAAGGTACATTGACGACGCGGATTTTCCTGGGCCGCTAAGAATTTTTCGTGAACCGACGTTCTGGTGTAAGTTGGTAGCTGCAGAAGAGGTGATCCGCCCACTTTCAAATGTGTCCTACAAGTTGCAGCGTAATGAAAACACGCTTGCGGATGTCGTTGAGTCCTATAGAGATATTTATCGTGGGTTTTTGAGCGATTTCAATAATATGGGGCTAGTATCGATCGTGGAAAAGAGGTGGCAGCAGTGTGAGCAGCCATTAATGCTGCTAGCACTATTCCTACACCCTCGGCATGTTCGGCTCGCGGTGGCAATTGACAATGAATCGCCCCAATTAAAACTTTTCGAGCGGCTGTGCGGTTATGGCGTTTATTATTACCGAAGGTATTTTGATATTGATGACATCGAGGAAATTAACGACTTGGCTGAAGATTTGCATGCGTGGTATCGCGGTAGTTTTGTCGACAAAGCAATTATCCGTTTTAACGGCGATGTTGCCCAATACTGGAGTTTTGCTAGTGATTTACGACGTGCGTCGAAGCTCCCAGGGCTAGCAGCAGTTATTCTGTCGATTGCTGTGAATACAGCAACCTGTGAACGGTACTTTAGCGAACTTGCGGCCATTCATACTGCCAGGAAGAATAGGATGGCAGCGGACAAAGCACACAAATTTTCTCTCATTCGCAAAGCTGTTAGAGAACTTGACAAAGCTGAAGATGGAATGAAAGAGTACACTACACTGAATCGGATTGTAGTTGCTGCGGAGAGAAAACGCATCGGAAATTGTGATTCCGTTCCTGCTTTCACTTTGGCCGAAGTAGAAGAAAATCACGTTATTTTACACCAGGAGATACCCAGCCCAGACACTACAGAATATTGGCAAGATATATTTGATGTTTTGGATGTTGCCGAACACACGAGAAGCTCTGATACTGGTAACGAAGACGCAAGAATGTATGGTGCTGATAGTGATGAAGCTATTGCTGAAGAAGATCAATTTACGCCTACGACTGAGATTGAACAGCGCGTATTCAACGGCTATGAAGAGGACATCCCAGAGCCCGACACAACCGAGTTTCCATTGACCAATGTCGCAACGTTTCCTTCCGAATCAAAGCTGAAGGGTATCCGAGGACAAAAGATTAGTCTCTCAACGCTGTTTCCGACGGAGAGAACGTTTGGTTTGGCACCTTATATTTCTGCAGTTGAATAAAGATACATGTAGTTGTTTTCATACTCAGGTTTTATCATCACATATCCGCTGCATTTACCGCTGCTGTATTTCAACTAGCTCTGCCACCTTATCAGCGACTTGCCCCGCAGCGAGCGCAGCTTCAGCTTCGTCGAGAATGCGACGCACGCAACGTTCAGGACACTGGCGTCCCCCACCTTCTCCTGGAACTGCTCCACCTACTTGTGCGACTTGGCCCTGCAGCGAGCACAGCTTGGAGTACGCGACGCACGCGATGATCAGGACGCTGGCGTCCTCCACCTTCTTCTGGGACCGCTTCACCTTCTCGTGGTACAAGCGCCATGACCCGGAGCCTCCACGCTCATTAACAAAACTCTTTAGCGGGTCGACCTGTCCGGAAAAAACCGGATAATACGCGCGCTGAGCCCGCCGCATAAAGCCGCGGCTTTATCGATAAAGCCGCGGCTAAATTATAAAGCCGATCGGCTAAAAAATCGGTAAAGCCGAAAAGCCGAGAATAAAGCCGCGGCTCTATCCACACTGCTCCAAGGTCGCCCCGTGTCGGCGCTCTGCGCCGCGAGTTTCACTTCGCGTCCTGGCGATGCTAGCGACTCGCTCGCTTGCAAATCAACGTGGGAAAACCCGTGGAATGCAGCCTGCATTGCACTGCACCTGCAATTTGCAGGTGTCGCCCTGCAAGTTGTACAGTATCCATAGGGCGCAACTTGCGCCAAAGCCAACCTCATCACCACCCCACGTTCGCCGCACGCAGGTGATGATGGCCACGGACGACATCCTTCTCAAGTCTTAATTAAAGTACATGTACACTGCACCCTGGTCGACGACACCGCTGGCGTTAGCACGGCCGCTACAGTTGTAATGACGAGCATTTGCACCTGATTGAATCGGCTGCCTGGGTCCACCATAAGACGGCGCTCAATAATGTGTCCTACATGTACAGTACATGTATCGTACCGCACAGTCGGCAGCTTCAAATTGAAGCCTTCAATCGAGCAAGTGCAGCGTGGCATACTGACCCCGAGCTCTCTGCTCATGACTCGGTAACCATGTGTACTTGCACGTGGCAACGCAAAATACGGGCACGGCTATTATTGCTGCGGAACGACTGTGCACAGGAGACGGAGGCGATCCTTTGCTTTAGTCGGTTCATTAATCTGCAGCTTCAAGTTGATGAGCTGTTGTCAACAGCCTGTTGACCTGTCAACCTGACAGTCTCACTTTCTCTCCTCTCTTCAAGGAGGCAGTTTTGCTGACTCACTAGGCCTCAGCGCGTACGAAGTCGGCTCCGCGCTTGAAGAACTGGGCGACCAGCAGTGCATACTACACAACAAGTACATCACAACGTCAATCCCGTGCAGCTCAGGGTCGGCGGTTAAGCATACCTCTTGAAAGAGAGATATCATGTCGTCGTCTTGCGCAGGGTGCACGGACTTGAGGTGGTCCGTGATGAAGCGCGTCGCGCGTTCACAGTCACGTTGGGCAGATTGCAGCTGGTACGGAAGCCCAGAACGGTCACTACCCAGTCGGTAGTCCAACTCAATAAGCAGAGTGCTGGCTTACCGCGTGCTTGCGCTCTGCGATGCGGTCGGCGTTTCCTTTTTGCAGCTCCACCGCCAACTGTGTCCAAGTACGATCATTGAGCGCACCATTCCCAAACCATTGGACAAGCAGCTACTACTCACCGTCCGCTTTGCGTAGTCGACATCGAGCACAAGTTTTGCGCGCTCCTCGATGAGAGATTGGACCCGCTCGAACTCGGCGAGGCGGCGGTCAATCTGCACCAAAATCACCTTCTCCACTAGGTCCTGCGTGAACATGAGAAATGGTTTTCGATACTACTACCAAAGGATGACTAAAGCCACGACCTACGCTGAAGATGATAGAGCAGTCGCGGATCTTGTATCCTTCCGCAGCGACGTCGGCCAGCGAGTCGTCATGGAGACGGGCAGAGTTACTCGTGAAGGAGCAAATTGCCATTGACAGATCTGCTTTCGCCACGACAACAGCGATTAGCACTCGCGAGCCCAGCAGAAGCTATTCGCCCGACTTACTGACAATACTCTGGGAGTGAGCAAAGAGGCCGTCGCGGATCGCAGTGAGCTGGTCGATTGCTGCCTTGGTGCTGTGTTGGGCCTGCGTGAACGTAACGTCTCTCGATGGTTCGGCAAGATGGCAGGCCACAAGCACGCGCTGGATGAACCTATTCTTGCGGCCTCGAATGCGCTGCACCAGACTCTTCTTCGTGGTGAAAACGCCGTTGTCGATGAGCCGCACGTCCCGAATCCGCTGCGGCCGCGTGTTGCTGCTGAGCATTTCATCGTCGCCGAGAACGGGGCACGAATCGCTACCGTCGTCTTGAAAGTCCTCACTGTCTGCCTGATTGTTTGCTCTGTTAGCTCGGCGGCGCAACTCTGAAGATGACATCACGGACAGCAGGAGGGATGGCTGTAACTCGGCGTTTGTGAAGCGGATGAAGACTGTAGAGCGGTATGCTTTGCAACTTGCAGAAATAAGGGCGTCGAAATACTGCACCTGCGTCTTATTTGCCTATTTCGCACTGCAGAACTTTTTCATCGCTCAGGGATACCGTGGCGCGATGCATGGATCGGCTACTTAGACTTAGATCGCGACCGAAACTAACTTGCTTCGGACACCGACACTGGTTGGTTGGACGCGAAAACCGTAAATACACGCAGCCACTGTAAGCTACAGTGTAGCGACCACCGACGAAAAGTCCTTCAGTGTATGATACTAGAACCATAGCATTCCAGCACCACTACTCCATCATACAGAACGATGTCCAGCAGGCAATACTAAATCTACAATGCAGCGCCAATGCTCCAAGTGTCATCTGCCCATGTCATCTCGTAGCTCACCATTCCACAAAGAAATATGAAGGAGATTCAACCACGCTCTCCATGGTGTCGGCGATCCATTGGGCCTTGTGTGCATATTTCGGGCGCAGGAGCCACTTCAAAGCCCACCGGGCCGGTGGTGAATGACGCTGTCAACCTGTTGACACAGATCCCCATCAACCACATCCGTTCATGACCTCCCAATAGTAAACCAACACGATCAAACGTTGGTTGGGGAGGGAGGTCACCACAAGTAACGGGCGGTTTTTGTGCAGACGTCAATAATGTGTGGTTGATCCGTGCAAAAAGTGTCCAAGTTGCTAGGTGTCCGCCAAGTTAGCATTTGCTGCGTGGAGCTCTCGTCAATACATTTGTCACGGTCTTAATTTCCGCCGTCATTCTCATTCTGCCATTCATCAGCTGGCGGTGTAGGCCGCAGGTCCTCGCTGCAGACTTTGCCAAGCTATAATTATGGGCTTCCGTCTGAGCTTCCTCTTCGATGGCGGAGAGGCCAAGGAGCTCGTCCCGCTCAAGCTTCTCTACGTGGTTCACTACTTTGCGTTCTCCATGCAGACGTATCTGCCGGTGCGTGCCCATTTGTGAAAGATTCCCAGATATATGTTGCTGACCTACACAACATTGGGATGCACAGATCTACTTCGACACGACGGCGAACTTCTCCAAGGCGCAGATCGGCGTGTTACTTTCCATCCCGTGCATCTGCGCCATTGTCAGTCCACCCGTCTGGGGGGCCATCGCTGATGGTATCCACAACCAGAAGCTGGCGCACACAGTGTGCCTTGTGTCGGCGGCGTTCCTGTTCTTCTCGATCCAGTACGTGACGTCGTTCCCGCTCATGTGTGCGATGGTCTTCATCGCCAACTTCCAGACGCAGCCGTCATTTTCGCTCCTAGATCACGCGTCGATGGCGTGGCTGGAGCGTGTTGGTGGCGACTACGGCAAACAGCGTCTGTATGGTGCGGCGGGCTACGGTGCTGGAGGTTACTTTGCCAGCGTGGTGGCGTCGTCCCTAGGCATCGAGTGGTGCTTCAACATGGTGCTCATTCTGTCGAGTGTCTCGCTCTTCCTGCTGCTGGCGTACGTCCCGAACATCCAGCACGAGGCTGAGCACCACCAAAAGGGCGAGCTACTCAAGAGTCTGAAGGCCATTCTCCACCAACACGACGTGCTTTCCCTCTTCGTGATCGTGATCCTCGCGGGTGTCCTAGGGGGCCTCATCGACAACTTCTTGTTTCTCTGGTACTTTAACCTGTCGGGCAACAACGCACACATCGTCGGCGTGGTCATCGCCATCGAGACCATCTCGGAGCTGCCCTTCTTCTTCCACGCCAACAAGATCATAGAGCGCTTTGGCACGCCCAAATGCATTCTCGTGAGCTTGATCGCGTACGGCATCCGAATGGCCACGTACATGTTCGTGCAGCACCCGTGGCTGGTGCTACCGGTTGAGGTCCTCCACGGCTTGACCTACGGCTTGCTGCTGGCAGCATTCACCAACTACATTTACGAGGCGGCTCCCAAGGGCACCGAAGGCACGATGATCGGCGTGCTCTTCGCCGTGCAGCGCGGCATTGGCGGTGGCTTGAGCACGCTCGTCGGTGGGTGGATCTACGGCGCGCTGGGCGGCCGCATGATGTGGGGCATCGCGGGCTTCATCGTCTTCCCGTTGTCGCTGGCGTTCACAGCTGGCTTCGCGTGCCTCGCGCGCAGCTACGCGACACAGAGCCCGACCCTCAGCAAGGCGGACTCGGGCAGCATCACGTCCGACGAGAGCTCGCTGCTCGCCAACTCTGCGGACTACGGCACCACGGACGTTAGCGTGCAGTGCTGAGTCGTCGTCGACAGTTTTGAGGAAGACGAGTAGGAGGCGCACCTTTGTGCCTCGCCACCAAGCCACGCGTTACCCGTTGTCATATAACGTCTTGATCCACTGCAATCGCTCGGCTTCCCCTATCGCACAAACGGACAGATCGATATAGACAGCGCGTGCAATCAAGGCGCGGCCTCCGCCGGAGTTCAGCGCACAGCCAACTGGCCAGCGAGCGAATATGCAAGCAGAGTGCGAGCTTGCCAGGTACGTCCGGCGCTGGAGGCCAAGTGAGGGCACGTGTGGAGTTGCGGTCAGGCTCGGCTTACAAGCAGCCTCAGCCGTTACAAAGTTGAAGTTGGGTGGTCCTGTCTCTGTATCCTCCGCGGTAGTTGCCAAGATACTCCTCACGATTGAGTGACATATACTGGAGCGCAGTCACTTGTGTGTGGTCGTCAGCAAAAGTTCTGATTCTCGCGTTTCTACGCCACGCGCACTTCAACGCCAGACGGACGCCACGCCAGCCGCGAGCTATCCAGCATAATGCTCGACCTGTGCTTGCAGCCTTATTTGCCGGCGCCAGCAACTCTAGCCACGCTCGGCGCTGCCAGCGCTCACCGTTAGCATAGCAATAGCAATGCTTACTGGCCGGCAGCTGCGCACGACCCCCTAACTATCACACGACACGCCCACGCCAGCGGCAAGTGCGACGGCGCGAATCATTTCGTAAGTGCACAGCGCAGGACTCGGCGTTCGAAGTGCGCGAACCCATCCATCGTTCATAACCCGGGGGCAAAGACGCCGCAGCGATCTACGCGCCGCTTCCGAGAACCCGAGCGAGTCACTATTCGAAATCCCGGGCCCCAAGCAAGCGTCCCCCCGCCAGTCAGATCTTCGCGCCAGCCTCCGGATCTCACATCGGAATTCGCCCCTCAAGCGCGAACAAGCCCCACCCAGTCCACCACCGTCTCAGTCCGCAGCTGTCCACTCCTGGAGTCGAAGCCGCCGAGATGTCCGCCCTCCTTCGTCTCATCGAGTTCACCATCGATGGCGGTGAGAGCAAGCGGCTCGTGCCGCTCAAGCTCTTCTTCGCCGTCCACTACTGCGCCTTCAGCACGCAGACCTATCTGCCTGTACGTCTGTCTGTTCCTCCCTTCCCCATTTCGTAGTGGACAGACCCAATTCTAACCGGCATCCCCATACTTGTAGATCTACTTCGACAACACGGAGCACTTCGACAAGATGCAGATCGGAATCCTGTTGACGTTGCCGTGCGTGTGCGCCATCATCGCGCCGCCCATCTGGGGCGGCGTGGCCGACGTGATCAAGAACCAGAAGCTGGTGCACATCTTCTGCCTGGTCTCGGCCGCCCTCTTCATGTTCTCGCTGCGGTTCGTGTCCACCTTCAACGTCATGTGCATTATGCTCTTCGTGGCCAACTTTCAGACGCAGCCCACGTGGTCGCTGCTGGACCAGACGGCTATGACGATGCTCGTCCACATCGGGGGTGTCTACGGCAAGCAGCGACTGTACGGCGCGGTGGGCTACGGTATCGGCGGCTACTTCGCCGGTGTCATGGCCGCCGCCATCGGCATCGCCTGGTGCTTCAACATGGTGCTGGGCCTCTCCGTCATCTCGCTCTTCATCCTGCTGCGCTTCATCCCTGCCTACCAGCCCGACGATGAAGGACCCAAGACCGACTACCTCCAGTCACTCGCTATCATCTGGGACCAACCGGACGTGCTCGTGCTCTTCATTGTGGTGCTCCTGGGCGGCATTCTGGGCGGTCTCATCGACAACTTCTTGTTCCTTTACTGTACGTGGAAGGGAGCAGTCATCGTTGCACCGGCTCAATTCGACTAACTGACGTATCTTATCTGATTCCGGTGTTCGATGTGCAGACTTCAACCTGTCAGGGAACGACGCGAGACTGGTGGGTGTCATCATTGCCACCGAAACCATCTCGGAGCTGCCGCTCTTCTTCTTCTCCAACAAGATCTTCGAGCGCTTCGGCACGCCCAACTGCATCATCTTCAGCGTCGTGGCCTACGGCGTTCGGATGATCGTCTACACGTACGCGCACAACCCGTGGGTGTGGCTCCCGTTCGAGGCGCTGCACGGTATGACGTTCGGTCTGCTGTGGGCTGCATTCACCAACTACATTTTCCAGTCGTCCCCCGAGGGCACCGAAGGAACGATGATCGGCCTGCTGACTGCTGTGCAGAAGGGCATGGGAGCAGCCTGCTCCACCCTCATGGGCGGCTACGTGTACGAGCACTATGGCCCCCGTGTCATGTGGGGCATTGGCGCCTTCGTGGTCTTCCCGCTGGCGGTTCTGTTCTCGCTCATCTTCTCGTGTCTTGCTCGTGAGTACCCGGAGAAGAGCGCCGCGACCCGCGAGAAGTGGGGCAGCTCGTCCAGTTTGTGCTCGATCGACGTCAACGACCGCATTTCCAAGAAAAATGGCTACACGGAGATCGACGGCGTGCCGGAATTGTAATCTTCCTCATGTGCTCGCGTCCTCCTTCCACCTCCGATGCATTTAGAGAATTCCCTTCGCTGTATTTGATACGGGGGTCATTGCTATCACGCTCAACAGACCAGTAAAAATTCTAATGGAAGCAGCGAGTGGGTGCCTTGAGCACTTACTCGATCATTGTTGCATGGTAACGTACACTGTGCTACCAGCACTAATCTTCACTTCGTGCCTTACTTCTTCGACAGTAGCTGCTTGGCACGCTCCTCGACCCGCTTCTCGATCTCCTCTTGGGCAGCTTTGCGTGCCTCTTCCAGCGACATCTTTGGCTTGCTCGCTTCACTTGGAGAAGTTTTCACTCGATTCTTGTTTGGACCCCGAGGCTTCTTCGACGCTGTAGGTGATTGTATCTCGATACACTCGCGCGGTCTCTTGACCGGGGACGATTTATCTTCCACTGACGCCAAGAAGACGCAAGCAAGAACAGAGTCAGCGAGCAAAACATTTCATGGCCTAGGAAAAAGCGCTTACCAGTTGTGGTGACTGCATGAGATGGCGAACGCATAGCATCTTTCGTCTTCGACTCCTCAGCTTCACACTTTGGCAGAGCCTTCGCACTTTCACCATTCTCTGCCTTCACAGGGGAGGATTTCAGCTGATCATCTGCCGTCTTGGCGGCGTTTGCTGCTTTTTGAACGGCGAGTTCTGCCTGTCGAGCAGCGCGTTCTTGCTCCAGTTGCTGGTCCTTACTGTCGAGTTCATGCTCGAGCTGCAAAATCACTTTTTGTGCCTCCTTAGCCGCAGCCAACGCCTGCTCGGCAGCCAGCTGAGCTTGCTGGCGAATCGTACGCTCGCGGTGAACGATTTCCTTCATCTCCGCAATTGTCCGCTGCAGTTCCTCTCGGTTCTGCTTGCTAACTTGAAACTTGCGACTCGCCTCGATCATGCGTTGAACTTCTTGCTTGCTTCTGTTCGCCATCATCGACACTTGGCGGTCTCGCGGTGATTTCCAAGACTCAAGTCTTACACTGAAAACTCCACATCAATCAATATAGCTGTATGAAGGAGGACGAGGGTTGATATAGATAGGAGATAAGCATTCTTAGGTCAGGATTTAGATATCGTGCTAGTCTGAGCGAAGGCAGTTCCCCTTTACTTCTTCGACGAAAACACCTTGGCGCGTTCTTGCATGCGCCTCTCCGTTTCTTCTTGGACAGCTCTGCGCACCTCCACCAGCGACATCTTCTGTCCGTTGTTGGTACTGGGACCAGAAGCTTTCTTACCGACTCCTCGGGCCTTTGAAGAAACAGACGCTGGTTGTGCTTCAATAGACCCGAGAGATTTCTTGGGTATAGGTGCTGAAGCTGAACAAACACGGTGAGCATAGTACAGTAGTCTTAGGATAAATGACGACAGCGGACATACCATGTTCACGACTACGCGGCTGTGGGTCGGACACGTCTTCCATCTCAAAATCACTCGACTCGGTCCTGGTGAAGAGCTTGTATCTCTGTATGGCCGCAGGAGCTGGTATCGAGTGGTGTCTGCTCGCTTCAACTGCTGCCCGAGCTGCTACCTCAGCAGCATTTGCTGCTTGTTGGGCTGCGCGCTCTGCATACTCACGAGCAGCACGTTCCTGCTGAAGCAGCTGCTCCGTAGCCGCGAGCTGCTGCTTCAGCTGCACGATGGTGCGCTTCGCCTCCTCCAGCTCGCTGGATTCCGACATCAAGAGACTTGAAGACTGATTTGAATGAAGCCATGTCATAATGCCCTTTAAAACGATGTGCTCTTATATCGTAGACTAGTAATACCACTATACAATTTAAGAGCATAATCCGATCGACTGGAGCGAAGGCATGTTCCGCAGCAAGAAGAAGAAGGTTGGCGGCCGCAAGCGGCGCGAGGCGGAGGCCGAGGGCGACGTCGAAGCTACCGACGTGTCTGAGAATGTCCAGACTTCATCCACCGCCGAAAACCCGGCGTCGAACGGCCCCGAGGAGGCCGAGAGCGACCTGCAAGTGCTGACGGAGCTGCGACGCAGTCGCGCGCGCGTCTCCGCCGCTGCGAAGGGCGCCATGAGCTTCAGCTCCAAGAGCACGAGCTCTTCATCTGTAGTAGGTGACGTCCGTGCTGCTGCTGCTACCGCCAGCGTCCACGGGATGCTGAGCTTCGATGACGGAGAGGGCAAGAGCGCGCCCAAGAGGAGGAAGATGCGGCCCAACCTCGTGGCTTCCAGTGCTGCAAAGGTCGACGTTCAGGTGGAGAGCACGGGTCAGTACTCGGTCGAGATGCTGGCGTCGCTCAAGAGCGAGCAGAGCGTGCTGCTGCCGAACAAACAGTTGGAGAGCATCGAGCAAGACGACGTCGAGATGGCCGTGGAAGCGGAGAACGACGCGGCAGTCGGCAGGAGAGTGGCTGAGGAGGAACAGGAGGAGGAGTTTATCTCTCTGGATGGAGGGAACAAGCCCAGACGCACCAAGAACCGCGTCACCTTCGGCGTGTACTCGGGCAGTTCGAGTCTCCCGAAGACGGCAGAAGTCGTGGAGGAAGTGTCGCCTGAGGAGGACGAAGACGAGGAGCAGAGCAGGAGGTGGGAGGAGGAACTCATGCGACGTGGAGGACATCGTGCACCTCCGACGTCTGAGGGGAAGACCAGTCGCTCGCGTGACGGCCTGCCCACGTACCCGACTCGGAGGAAAGTGCCGTGTGTGTCGCTGGAGAGTGTGCTGGGGAAGCTGGAGAAGAGCTTGGAGTCCACCACGTTTGAGGACGAGCGCGCGTCGCGCGAACTCGCTCGACTGGAGGCGGAGACGGCGCTGACTGAGACGACGCTGAAGCAGCAGCAGGAAGAGCTGCTTGTGAGCAGTGAAGAGTTCGAGTACTTCCAGGAAGTGGAGGACTTTGCGAAGGCTCTGAGTTTTTGTCTGCGCGAAAAAGTGCAGATGATTGGTGCAAAGGAGAAGAACGTTATGGACGAGCGTGTGCAGCGAGTGGAGATTAAGCGTCACGAAGAGCTTCACGACGTCACGGAGGAGGTGCAATTTTGTTTTGGCTCTGGAAGACTGCAGCGAGCTGACGTTGTTGGTATGGATCAGTTGGACCTGCCCGCCGAGCCGTCTGCTTCTGACTCTCAGCGGAGCGCTCGACTGCAAAAGTATCAGCAGCATTTCGCGGAATCCTACGTACCCCCGCCTTGTGGACCAAGTGGAGACGACGATTTGTTCGCTGATGCAATCGATGAAATCAATTCACTTGAGCGCGTGTACGGCCGCTTTCAGGAATGGAAGGCTAAGTTCCCTGAAGTGTACAAGAACACCTACTGCGAGCTCGCACAAGAAAAGCTTTTTGCCCCTTACGTGCAAGCAGAGCTGATTTATTGGAATCCTCTGGGTGTAGCAGATGTGAAGACGAAACTGGGGAAAAGCTGGTCGCTGGACGAGTTTACTTGGTTTCAAGTGTTGCACCAACACTTCCGCCGAACAAGTGATGACAGTGAATGCGGCAATGGACCAATCTTATACCAAATTCGTGACGTGCTTCTCGAGAAGGTTCGTGTTGCTGTTGCAAGCTACTTCGACCCCTATTCGAGCTTGCAATCACGCAGCTTGGCACTTTTGCTGGAAGAAATCAACCGCCATGGCTATACTCCTCATGTTGAGAGTGCAGTCCTGACATTGGTGACCACTGCAGTCAGCAGCTTTTCACGTGAAGCCAAGCGATCAGTACTTGTCGCAATCGACCAGAATACGGCCGCCACATTCGGGGATGTTAGTGCGTTTGCTCGCTATCAGTTGGAGCGATTTAACGCGCTACAGGACAATCTCCTCACTATTTTCGTTGCCCTTCCGAGAGGAAGCATCGCTGCAGCTGCATTCCGGTGTCTTTTGCAAGTACTTCACCACCTCCTCGCGTACGTTCGCCATTGCCAAGATACCCAAAAGATGCACCTCGTTCCTATCGCTACACAAGTCGTCAGACAGCTATCTGGATCCTCGTATTTGCTGCAGATTCTATCGGACCCCGGCCAGGAGAGCGAGCTCAAGCACATGCTGGAGTTGTTCGCACCTTACGTGCAAACTGCTGGTCAATAGAAACGAACATGACATTGGCTCGAAGAAACTTGAATGTGCCCCGCTACTCTAATCGACATCCACGACTGCTTAGCGTTGACGACGCTGCTCGTACTCGGCCTGGATCTCCTCGTTGGTCTTGCCCGCCGTCTCCGGCACGAGCTTGAGCGACAGAAAGTAGAAGATGACGAGCAGCACCGTGAAGGGCATGTAGCTCCAGTCGTCGAAGGCGTCGGCCAGGTACGGGTAGCCCACGCCGACGATGAGGTTGCACAGCCAGTTGGCGCCGATGCAGATGGACGAAGCGCTGGCGCGCACCGAGTCCGGGAACATGTCGGCCGTCATCACCCAGACGAGCGGCCCCAGCGTCACACCGAAGACGATGACGTAGAGCGCCGTGAAGACAATGGAGAGCGCCGACACGTCCACGAGGAAGGCGACGGTCATGCCGATGGACATGACGACCATGCCGGCGATGCCCCAGAGGATCATGTTGCGGTTGCCGAAGCGCGTGGCCAGCACGCCCGTGAAGAAGGCCGGCCAGATGTTGATGAAGTCGATGATGAGCGTTCCGACGCGCGAGTCCGAGATGCCGGCGTCCGAGAAGATGTTGCCCGAGTAGTAGAAGACGGCGTTGATACCCGAGAGCTGCTGCGTGCAGGACAGCAGCAGCGCGCCGAGGAACTGCATGCGGTACTTGGGCGACCAGATCGACTCGGCCGGCTGCGTGCTGCTGGTGTATCCGGCCTCGGCCTCGCTCGGCTGCTTGTTGGCCTCGAGCCAGCCCAGCGCGGTCTGCACGTGCTCCTCGCCGTACAGGCGCGTGATGACCTGCCTGGCCTCCTCGCGGCGGTTCTTCATAAGCAGCCACGCGGGGCTCTCCACAGACAGCGAGGGCGAGAGCACCATGAAGATGACGGCCAGCACGATGGGGAAGCCGGCCAAGTAGCGCCATCCATCGCCGCTGTCGGCGAAGAAGAAGCAGATCGCCGGCACCAAGATGCCGATAGTGGTGGAGATCTGCAGGCCGAGACCAAGGTGGCTGCGGAGGTGGGGCGGCGACAGTTCGTTCACGTACGCGCCGATGGTGCCGGTGGCAGCGCCCGAGGCGATGCCGGAGACCGCGCGGCCAACGGCGAACGGCCAGATGTTGGAGACGGCGGCCTGAATGACGGCGCCGCCGATCATGAAGAAGCAGTTGAAGAAGAGCAGCTTCTTGCGGCCCATGATGTCGCTGAAGTAGCCGCAGAGCAGACTGCCGCACATGGCGCCGAAGATCCACGCGTTCACGGCGAAGGTCCACTCGAGCTTGGAGTGGCCGCTGAAGAGCGTGCACGTGCCCGGGACGACGGGGCGCGCGTTGCACTCGTCCGTGTTGTTGTAGTCGGACAGGTTGAGCTGCGAAGTGGACCATCCGCTCTGGAAGGGCTGCAGCAGGGCCAGCAGCACGCTGGTGTAGAGGATGCGGTTGGGCTTGATCTGGAGCGCGGCGGCCTTGTTGGCGTCGTCGAAGGCGACGTCGGCCTTGGGCGTGGAGACCTCGTTGTAGACGTCGTCCGGGTGCGACGGCATGATGGGCGAGTGGTGGACGTCAGCGGCTGGGCGAGGTTGGCTTGTGCGTTGCGCGTCCGAATGGGAACTGAGTCCGTGAATGGCGCTGGAGTGTTGGGGTAGCGTCGCATAACATGTTCAAGTACGGCACCTACCTACACATTCAATGCTTGTGGGGCTGATGGCAGGCGGCAAAGAGCGTGCACTTTGGTGTTGTGGTGCTGGGCAAGCGGAGGCTCGTTGATGTTGCAGTTCGAGCTGACCTGCAATTCTGACTGTAACGTGTGACTCGGGATCGTGCCTACATGTGTCAGTATATGGACGGCAGATTACGCCAAGTTGTTGGAGCAGCGCGAGCGAGTGAAGCGGACTCGGCCATTTGATTTATTTCACATAGATCGGGCCGATGTGACAGGAAGGAGATCGCGAGGCTCCAACTCGGAGCCCATGCGTTGGAGTCCTGGACCAGGACTCCTGGACTCCTGGCAGCGAGAAGGATACATGTACAGGGCTGGCAGCCTTTGGTGAGGTGACCTCCTTCTGACCCGTCGATGCTCCAAGGTGCTCAGACGCGCGTCCGGTTTTGCCACTTCAACATGGAAGGAGATGATTCAGCTAACACAGACAACAACTTACTGTAGGATCGGTGTGGAATGTATTTACGGGCAATTAACCGACGCTGCTTGGTGTCAGGGGGTGTCGACTGCATGTACTGCGCACCATGCGTGGTGCCATTTGCACCACATACTGCAAAGCTTTTGCTCCAGGTATCTGACATTCCAAGGAAGAGATCCCCTTGTCGCGTGACAATCACGATCAAGTGTCGAATTGCATGGAGTAATCTAGCATAACCGGGACACATTTTAATTGAGCTTCAGTTTTGTGATGTCCATCAGTGCCGAAGCGTCCACAAGGACACTGAGCCCGTGCGATTGAAGCAAGCGAGTCAGGACACCGCCTAGGACGACCAGGACTTCTGGTAGGAGCGCCTCTAGCAGCCCGATCTTTGTGAAATAAATCAACTCGACGGCATTGAAGCAGCACGGAGCGAATCCACGTTGGCAGCCAACTTGGCTCGGGCTTCGGAGTCCGGTTAAAGCGACTTTAAGCTGAGACATGTTTTTGCTTATAACGACTTTAACTTCCTTATTCCGACTTTAACAATTCATACCGCTATCACTACCGGTACTACTGGTAGCTTGCAGTAACCACCCGGTAAAGTCAAGCACCTGAAGCCAGTTACGCGAGTTAAGGTCGCTATAATAACTATTAAAGTCGCCGTACGAGCTAAGGTCGCTTTAGTTATTATTTGTTAAGCCCCCATGAAGTTAAGGTCGCTGACGCGGTTCGCGCTAAAGCTAACGTAAAGTCGCTATTGGTTTTATTTATTAAGTCGCGAGGGAGTTAAAGTCGCCAGGAAGTTAAAGTCGCCAAGGCGCTATAGTTATTATAGTAGTTTCTATTTTAAAGTCGCGAGGGAGTTAAAGTCGCCAGGAAGTTAAAGTCGCCAAGGCGCTATAGTTATTATAGTAGTTTCTATTTTAAAGTCGCGAGGGAGTTAAAGTCGCCAGGAAGTTAAAGTCGCCAAGGCGCTATAGTTATTATAGTAGTTTCTATTTTAAAGTCGCGAGGGAGTTAAAGTCGCCAGGAAGTTAAAGTCGCCAAGGCGCTATAGTTATTATAGTAGTTTCTATTTTAAAGTCGCGAGGGAGTTAAAGTCGCCAAGGCGCTATAGTTATTATAGTAGTTTCTATTTTAAAGTCGTGAGGGAGTTAAAGTCGCCAGGGAGTTTTAAAGTCGCCAAGTCGCTATAGTTATTATAGTATCTATTAAAGGTATTTAAAGTCGCTCTAGTTTCTGTAAGCATATTATTAAAGTGGCCAAAGTTAAAGTCGCCCCAGTAAATGAATTTTCCTTTGAGTAACTATGGCCTAGCTGCTTAAAGTAGTAGCGAGGTAAGGTTACTTCCGCTCTGATAAAGCATCACATGTATCTTAGTACTATGATGTCAAAGGCGCTGTGTCTTCACAGCATTAATCAGCACAGCTAGAGCCGATTCCTGCATTTTGCGTAAAGTCTGTCTGCACTAACGACACTAAGAAGCCAACAGCCAAGCATTCCAAACACAACACTATTAATAACATTGTACATTCACATGTATGAAAAAAATCTAACTACATGGCAAACACAGGCCCCTGCGTCTCGCTTCGCTTCCCGCGGGATCAGATCGCATGTTCCAGCGAGTGTAGTGCTCGGCCCCCCGCGCAGGTAAGCAATGTCGTCGCTGGCAGCGGTGCAGGCCGACGGTCGAATGGCGGCTCGAACATGGCTCGCTCAACCAGTTCCTTGGACTGCTGCGCTGCCGCTCGCCTCCGTTGGTCCTTGGCGCTCGCTGTTCCGTGGTACTCGAATCCGGTCATCTGTAGCCTGTTCACGCACACACACAAGTAAACATATCCTAACCCAGCACCTCACGCAGCGTACTTGACCCCTTCGCGTCTTTTTCGTAAATGAGGAGTGGTTGGCCAACAACACCCTGAGGATTGTACCGGTAGTGATTACCGGTATTTAATGTGCATAAACTATTCCCAAAACTGTCTCAGCATGTCTCAGCTTAAAGTCGCTTTAACTACTCCGCGGGCTTCGGTGCCGTAATCGCATCCTCTTGATCTGCAACGTACGGACACCTCGCGCTTGCTAATGAACGAGACGCTGCTGTCGCGGACGAAAAATAACACTTTAGCCTCTGCGGATACAGCAGACGGCTCTCGGCAGATTGAGAGCAACCCAATCAATCAAGAAAGAGACGCACAGAACTGCATGAACACATCCATAATGCAGGCCATTAATGACAACACACTTTGCTACATGTATGGCTTAGTGTTCCTTCGATCTTACCTTTTCGATGACCCGCGCTGCTCAGTTCCCATTCGGACGCGCAACGCACAAGCCAATCTCGCCCAGCCGCTGACGTCCACCGCTCGTCCACCATGTCGCCGCACCCGGACGACGTCTACAACGAGGTCTCCACGCCCAAGGCCGACGTCGCCTTCGACGACGCCAACAAGGCCGCCGCGCTCCAAATCAAGCCCAACCGCATCCTCTACACCAGCGTGCTGCTGGCCCTGCTGCAGCCCTTCCAGAGCGGATGGTCCACCTCGCAGCTCAACCTGTCCGACTACAACAACACGGACGAGTGCAACGCGCGCCCCGTCGTCCCGGGCACGTGCACGCTCTTCAGCGGCCACTCCAAGCTCGAGTGGACCTTCGCCGTGAACGCGTGGATCTTCGGCGCCATGTGCGGCAGTCTGCTCTGCGGCTACTTCAGCGACATCATGGGCCGCAAGAAGCTGCTCTTCTTCAACTGCTTCTTCATGATCGGCGGCGCCGTCATTCAGGCCGCCGTCTCCAACATCTGGCCGTTCGCCGTTGGCCGCGCGGTCTCCGGCATCGCCTCGGGCGCTGCCACCGGCACCATCGGCGCGTACGTGAACGAACTGTCGCCGCCCCACCTCCGCAGCCACCTTGGTCTCGGCCTGCAGATCTCCACCACTATCGGCATCTTGGTGCCGGCGATCTGCTTCTTCTTCGCCGACAGCGGCGATGGATGGCGCTACTTGGCCGGCTTCCCCATCGTGCTGGCCGTCATCTTCATGGTGCTCTCGCCCTCGCTGTCTGTGGAGAGCCCCGCGTGGCTGCTCATGAAGAACCGCCGCGAGGAGGCCAGGCAGGTCATCACGCGCCTGTACGGCGAGGAGCACGTGCAGACCGCGCTGGGCTGGCTTGAGGCCAACAAGCAGCCGAGCGAGGCCGAGGCCGGATACGCCGGCAGCACGCAGCCGGCCGAGTCGATCTGGTCGCCCAAGTACCGCATGCAGTTCCTCGGCGCGCTCCTGCTGTCCTGCACGCAGCAGCTCTCGGGTATCAACGCCGTCTTCTACTACTCGGGCAACATCTTCTCGGACGCCGGCATCTCGGACTCGCGCGTCGGCACGCTCATCATCGACTTCATCAACATCTGGCCGGCCTTCTTCACGGGCGTGCTGGCCACGCGCTTCGGCAACCGCAACATGATCCTCTGGGGCATCGCCGGCATGGTCGTCATGTCCATCGGCATGACCGTCGCCTTCCTCGTGGACGTGTCGGCGCTCTCCATCGTCTTCACGGCGCTCTACGTCATCGTCTTCGGCGTGACGCTGGGGCCGCTCGTCTGGGTCATGACGGCCGACATGTTCCCGGACTCGGTGCGCGCCAGCGCTTCGTCCATCTGCATCGGCGCCAACTGGCTGTGCAACCTCATCGTCGGCGTGGGCTACCCGTACCTGGCCGACGCCTTCGACGACTGGAGCTACATGCCCTTCACGGTGCTGCTCGTCATCTTCTACTTCCTGTCGCTCAAGCTCGTGCCGGAGACGGCGGGCAAGACCAACGAGGAGATCCAGGCCGAGTACGAGCAGCGTCGTCTCCGCTAACAACGCACGTTCATGTATTAATACATGTAATCGTATTGTACATTGGCTTTTGTCATTCATGATAAACGGTCCTTTTGAGTGTCCACCAATCTTTGTCCATCTCAATTTTACCGATTTATTGCAAATACACCGGTATATATTGAAAAACAAAAAACTGTTTTTGGCGCCACATTTGAAAAGGCATTGACAATGGAGTTGGTCGGCGGCCACCGTGTCGTTCATGGGACGGTGAAGCGCGCGTATCCGCTGCAATCGTTGCGCCAACCGACCGGTGGTGGAGCTGCAAGATCAGCAGATGGAGAGCTGGGCACATTCGGTCCTGGTGTGGGCCCGTGCGGCCCGGACGCGTCCCAGTTGGTGGCTGTCATAGTCGAGAATCATATCCTTTTTTTACAAACCAAACATTATTTTATATATGCGTAGAATAACTAGGTAGTGTAGATTTATTGTACGTTTTCCTTAACCTTAACCTTATTTTGATTATTTGTTATTGCTGATGAGTACGTTCGACGTTCGAGACGTGTCTTGTGTTCTTTTACGACAAGTGGGCGACCAAGATGCAGTTCCTTAAACGCCATGCAAGTGTCTCGCAATGGTGCTTTCATTTTTAATGCTGAAAGATTTTAATTTTTTAATGGTTTATTGTGATTTTGCAGTACAAAATTCGCATTAGCGGACGAGGGCTTGTGGCATTGGAGTGGGAGGCCGGAGCAGAGACAGAAGAGCGCGTGCCCTGTGCTGTCGTCGCGGAGAGGGATGTTTTGAAGAAGACATTGGACAGAAAACCGAGGATGTTCACGTTTCCTCACAGTTTGAGTGTGGAAGTGGCGTTCGAGGAGCCCCAGCGGCTTCCCCAATCGGATCAACTGAAGTATCTGCCATCCAAAACCATAACTACGCGCGATCTGCACTCGGGTACTTGTCATGTTGGTTAGTTTGTTGATCGCTAGTATTTGATCTATAATGTGTTGTTGACGTTCTCAAGTGATGAGGCAGACACAGATTCAAGTTCAAGCACAACCGAGAAAGGTAGTGAAAGGCTGAAAGGGATACGATAGTTCGTCATTGACAATAATTTACCGATTACTTTCGTGCTCCCCAGAAGCCGAACTACGGGAAGCGAACTCTAAGTGAAGCAAAGATCTCGTCGCCAGTGTATCGATACTCATCCTTGGCTGAGTTAGTGGATGGGAACGCCGATATCTACGGCGTCGTTGTCAATGTGACGCTACCCAAGAAGACCAGCGGACGTGATTTTTGTGTAAGCTTTGCCTTCTATCACAATACTTAAGGAAACGATAGTGCATGGTTTGACAGGATATTATGCTGTTTATGCATAGATGACTGTGAGCGTCACGGATGAGAGCTGCCCTACACGTGCTGAAGCAATTCAAATCAACATTTTCTACCCAACAGTCGCTCAAATGCCGAAGATCAAGGTGTGTACATTTGACGTTATTACATTCTTTTGGTCCCTAATGATTGTTTGTTTCGCAGTACGTTGGTGATATCATTCGCTTTCACAAAATAAAAATCCAGCAATACCAGGACAAAATTCAAGGCCTCAGCCTGTACGTTTTCGTCTGTGGTATTACCCTCAACGTTGTAGAACCAAGAACTAACAAACTTGTATATGTACATACAGACCACGGGGTACACGGCATCTTGTTCTCCGAGAGCAGGCAGATGGCGGTCTAGAGCAACTTACATGCTCCGAAACCTGGACTTTTGAACCTTCCGACGAGCAGCGAGCTCGCCAACTCATGTAAGTATATTGTGCTTTTAATGTCTTCATGGGTGAAGTACTTACACTTCATGTGACAATTCATTGCTAAAAAAGTAAATGGGCACAGAAGAGTTTAGCCGAGGATGCAACGTTACCTCAAGGATGTGCTGTGGCACCCAAGCTTCTGACCGAATTGAGGTTTGCCGAGAATTTTATTGACCTCGTTGTGCGTGTCCTGCACCTAGACGACTCTGAAGAGCCCACTCGGTTGATTGTTTGGGACGGTTCAGGAAGTGCAGCGGAGTCAGATCGAGACCTCGTACGCGCATTGAAAGATCACGGGACTTCCGTTCCAGCGACCGGGATACTAAAAGAAGTGATCATGTCCTCATGCTGGACCATCGTACGCGATATGGGCTTTGTTGATGGAATGCTCACAAACTGGTGCCGTTTCCGCAATTTGGCAGTGGGGATTGACGAACCTTTGCCTGGAGCTGCTAGTGCACCAGGAGGGAGAGAAATCCTACGCTTCAGGGAGGTTACATCTCTTGTGCTGATGCCCGACTTCACACTCGACGTGAAGCATCGCCTTGCATTGACGAACGAATCAACCCTAACAGGCACGACACCAGGCAGTGCTGCGTCTTGTGAAGGAGGAGAAACAAATGTACACCAGGACAAAAACCCTGCTGCGACTAGCCTTGTCGAGGTTACCACGGTAATCCCGAACCACATCAGGGAGAAAGTTCCAGTGACCCCGTTACGAGAGATCCTCCGTTCCCCCAAAACACCTCGCAAGTTCCATTGTTGTGCTCGGGTGCGCGGCATTTGGCCAACCGATATCGAGAAGATATGCAAGCCCAAACCTGGCAGCCACAGCGAGTACATCTATTCGTTCGCCTTGACTGTAGAAGAAGGCGCGGATTCACTGAATATTATCGTATACGGAAAAGATGCGGTAAGTGCCCAACCAAGTTCTCTTGCTTGCGATCGAAGTGTCTGACCTTGGTCCGGTTTTTGGCAGGAACACTTTCTTCACGGTATTCCACCCTGCGATCTCACCAGAAGCACCACCTCCAAGACACTGCTGGAGAAGCGTTTTGCAGCGCTTTCGCGATCTCCTCAGACTTTTCACTGGTGTATCAAGTCATACTCAGTGTCGTTGCCACCTGCACGCGATGGCGCTGCGGCTGGTGCCGGGATCTCTGGCGGCCCTGCCACAGCCGTTCGATACCGTTTGTTCGAAACACGGCTTCAGATTTCGTAGCAAGGCTCGTCGTGTACAAACTTGTATCCGCGGGCCAAAATGTAGGGAAAAACATGTTCTTTCATGTGATGAATGCCACTTCGTTATCGCATGCAGCAACGACACGTATATATTTACCGTTAACCTTGCTGGCGGTCTTCACTTCACGGAGAACCTAGGCTTGAGATAGAAATGCTGTCAGCAGGGGTTCCTTTCATACCCTCCAGATCCAGCTCGGCCAACCGGCCCTGCTGGTGAAGCTGAACAACACAGAAACAGAGCGAATGTTAGTATCGCGAACATATCGACAACCATAAACCACAGTCAACAAAACCCCACCTTCTCCAGCCAGTAAAACTCATTGTCCTGAGGCATGTATCCGCTCATACGTCCACCGCCCATCGCGTTCTGGATAGCCTGGGACTGCATAAGTTGCTGCGACATCGACAAGTGGCTGCTGTACATCATGGTGTCGCCCATTCGCATCGACTTCTCCATCTCTTCCTCCTTCAACTTACCTAGACGCTGCATGAGCGCCTCCCCCTCGCGAGCGCCGACCCACTTCGGGTGATTCTGCTTGAAATTGATGAATGAGCTTTCCATCTTGGCGTCGTTGCCGTACTCCTTGAAGTCAAATTCGGCAAACCGGCATACCGCACCGGTGCTCGGATGCACAAGAGAGTGCGAGCGCAGGAAAAGGAGGATCTCACGAGAAAGTCGAGGAAGCGAGACGCACAAGATGTACGGCGCCAACAAGACTGACACACATTCCTCCGCGAAAAGCACAGCCTTGTACGGGAACAACACTGTAAACGTATCTCGCACTTCGAACGAGTGGCACTGGCCCCGCCACTCCTTCGGGAAGTAGTGCGTCTCCGCCGAGACCTGCATCATGGCCTCTTCGCAATCGCCATTGATCAAGAAGGGCGAAGTTGACGACGTGAACGACCGTGATAACGCGAATATACCGGTTGAGACAGTCAGGTACCAAAGCAGTTCATGGCCCATCAGGGTTGTCTCCAGCAGCACAGATTCTTCCAAAAGACTCACAAGCACCAGCACAGCCATCAGCGAGCTCGCACAAAACGAAACACCTCCGGCAATAATCGCCAGCGCACCAGCCGGAAACATGCCGAGATAGCGGTCGGCCAGCGAATACGAGCGGGCCATACGCGCATCAAGAACGTGCGGGAGCTCGTTGTACTCTCGGAACCGCCAAATAGCGTAGGCCGACCAGCGACGCGTGCCGAAGTAGTACACGTGGTTCGTCTGCCATTCCTGAGCCGCCAGGAAGAAGAAGCGCGAAAGGCGGTACAGCAGGATAAACGGCGCCAGCACAAAGTTGAGTACACCAGCGATCACGAAGCGCTTCTTGAGCATCTCGACGTTATGGATCACCGACGGAGCCAGGTTCAAGTCCGCGTCGAACATTTGGTCCAGCAGACAGATATTCAGGTTCGCCTCCATGTTCCTCGAGCACATGACGTGCGACGTGGACAGAAACTGCAGCGACGACGGCAGCAAGTTTTTGCTTTGGAAGAGCGAGTGGTTCATGAATGCGATCAAATAATTATCGCGTCGCATGATCCGTCGGGCGAAGTCATGGGGCGACGACAGCAGCGCCGGGTCGATCTGCAGCTTGTAGGATGAAATTTGTCTCATGTTCACCGGCGCGTTCGCTCCATTCACTAGGTCCAGCACTCTCGTGACCACTTCGTCCCACGCGATCGTCTGCACCTGTCGTTCATCGATGCGCAGTCGCTCCTTGTAGAACACCTCCATCTCCCTCGTATCTCTCAATGTACCAACCAGCTGGAAGGCTCTGGACACCCAGTATACGAAGAACATGGCGAAGTAAAACGTGCCAATGAGCCCCCAGATCCCGTTGTTGTCTGCTCTGCACGTGATGTAGTGCTCCATCTCCTGCTTGCAGCCGCCGGTCTCGGGATGTCTGTGGCACTCCAGCAGCGGCCCCCACTGCACACAGCCCAGCATGAAGCTGGAGAGCAGAACACTAAACAGCCCCGTGACGAGACTCACGAGCTCCACCACCACGATGCTCCAGAAGCCCTTGTGGTAGTAGTAGTTGTACAGTGTGATGAGGAACGCGTCCAGATTGGCCACGTTCCCGTGTCTGTCGGGCACGTGCGACACGCGTCCACTAGAAGGCGAGCTGCTCTGTCCATTGGATCGCCGCTGGGCGCCCGGCAGCGCCGTCTTGGCCGTGTCCAGCACCTCCCGGAACAGCGTCGAGATGGCGGGTAGGTGCACGTTGACACGCAGCGACGGCAGCGGCGCGGCCGATGGGGACGTGGGACCGGCGTGACCGCCTAGAGCGGAGTCTTGGCTGCTTGGTCCTCCAAAAGGACGCGCGCGGTGGTCGTCCTTGAGCTCGTTCCAGAGCAATTCGTCCTCCTCTTCGGCGTGGACCAAGTCGTCATCGTTGGCGGCGAGTAGCGACTCATCCATGGTGAGACAGGTGACGAATCCGGTACGGTCGGGTAGAGGAGACGATGGAGAAGCAGATGCACAGGTTGCGGGGCGCTGGAGGATCCTAGGAGCGATGGTACGGAGAGTGAGAGCGGGAGGCGGAGAGGTGCCAAAGGCTCTTCTTCGGATTCGGAGACTGAGAATTAGATGTTTTGCGGACTTAAGGAGATGGTGCGAACTTAGTGGATATTTGGTGTGGTGTACGCAAAGGCAAGTTGAAGTGGCTTGATAGACGGATGTCGTCTACATTTGGTGCACGTTGGTTAGCTGTTGTTTTAACCCTTGGACGGCGGCCAACACGAATAGCTTTCGTCAGGAAGTCGTCACTTGCAGGTCGGACGGCGCGTTGCTGAGATGGTCAAGAGAAACATGACGGCAGTTATGAAGGACAAGTTCATCGCGCTCTGGACGGCGGCGCAGGTCGAGCTCCAGGGCCAGTATTCCACTCAACGAGTACAGGATCTCTTCACCTACAGCAACAACACAAGTGCTGTGCGTGTATTCTTCGTCTTGCTGCTGACACCGCTGCCCTGTCTCGCGATCACGACGGTCGTTGATTTGGTGCATTTACGTCCGACCACGGCGGGTGTCCACGCGAACGAGCTCTTCTTCGTCCGCGCGTTCGTCTCGTTTTGGATCGCTAGCGTCCTGACGTACGTCCAGTTCAAACACATTGTGGCCGAAGCCCCGCTTTCCTGCATGCAAGTTCTCGTTAGTGGGGCCGTGGTCGGGGGTTTGTCCACCGCGGTGATGTACGCGCTCGCTCTCGTCGTCGGCTTCCCGCTGCCTTTTAGCATTGCTGTCGTGTCGCCGGCTTGGCTGACTCTGCTTTTCTTACCGTTGGCTTCGTGGATAAAGCGTGCTTATGCTGATCAGACAGTTTGGTTCCATGTGGCCAACTCACTCAAAGTCATGATGTGTCAAGAAACTCTCGTTGTTGTCTACCCGGCCTTCTTCTACGTTTTTACGACGGTCCCTGCGAGTTGTAAGACGGGTTTTGCGCTTCTCTTGCCGATCATCAAGCTTTTGTTGAGGAACGTTATGGCCAATGCAGTTGTGCATCTGAACGACGACATCCCCGAGGTGGTAATTCTCAACGTTGAAGTGTTTAGTGCTCTGTTTGTGGCCTACTGTATGCAGAACACACCGTCAGTAAAGACGACGTTCGTGCTTATGGCGGTGGACGCTCTTCAGATGAGTGCATCGCTCTATGACATCAGCCACGTCATTCAACGGATGAAGACGTTGAGAAAACAAAGTGAGGCGAGACGTGCCCTGCTAATAGGCAGCAGGCGTGAAAGCGTAGAATTCAATCTGGCCCAGGCCATATTCAACCGGCAGATGAAGCAACGTAGACCATCGTCATCAATCCCGCTTCGACTAGTTTCGTCAATACTGAAGCTGTCCTCGACCGTCCATCCAGTTAAGCCACTTGCGCTTGCATCTCAACCCGCTGACTCGAAAACCGTCGCCGGACCGCGTGGGCGCGACCTGTCCAGTGCAACAACTCTGGGTCTCGAGTTTGAGTATGTTCAAAAACTTCGAAAGGTGCTGTACATTACGGAGTTCGTCGTATTGCTGAACTACGTGGAAGTTGTGATCCCGTGCATTTTCTGTGAGTGCGATACTGCAATTGTTTGAGGATGAAAGCGGATTTTTAACAGATTTTACTTATGCACGGACAGCGGCGTATTTGTTCATAATGTACCATCTCCCGAATCGCGCGTACTACGAGCAAATAGCAAAAATGGATCAAGCGCACTTACGCAACACACTGTCCAACGTGTTGCTCTACTCGGGACTTCAATTGGTGTCGCTGGTCATTCTCAATTATGTGCTTTGGCGTAAGATGCAATTCTCGGTTTTCCGGCAGCTGTCATTTGTTCTGGAGAAACAATGGATACAAGTGCAACACAAACTTGTGTTCTGGGTCTTTTACAACGTGCAGACCTCTCTCCAGCATTTCGGTAGGTGCTTTCATGTTGTGTTAATTTTAGTGAAGCTGCTAAATCGCGAATTCTCGTAGGGTCGGACTATACTTTCAAGTTTGCATGGATGCAAAAGAATTCCGGGCAACAACTGAACTAACTTGTACATGTAAATACACTACCGGTGTGAAAATGCTGATTAGCGACCAGAATCATTATTGAACTTGAAGTGAACTAATTTGTTTAAAAAAATGCTAGACGACCAGAGGATGGACCAGAGGCGGCCGTTCAATACTTCAATGCTAGGTACATTGTTCGTTTGTTGCTCTGGCTTAATCATGACAAACGACTGAAAGTTTTCCCGTGAAGTTGTTAAGTGTCTTAAACTTAGCTAGCATCAGCTAATTTGATGGGGTGGAGTTCGTTCGCAGCCACAAAAACTCGAACGTGTAGTCAGAACCTAACGATATGCATGCAACAAGTCAGTAATCTCGAATGAGACAATAAAAAAACAACGATAGGTCTTACCGAAGTGTTGTAACGAGGCTTGTACGTTGTAGAAAACCCACAAGATCATGCGGTTCTGTACTTGATTCCACTGCTTCTCCAGTACAAAGGCCAGTTGGTGAAAGGCCGAAATTTGCAATCTTTGCCACAGCACTACATTCAACACGAGCAGTGACGCAAATTGTAGTGCAGCATAGAGGAGCACATTGGCTAGAGCGTCGCGAAGCCGGTGGTCGTCCATGGTAGCCATCAGTTCGTAGTAGGCTCGATTCGGGAGATGATACATCGCAAACAGATAGGCGGCTACGCATAAAAAATAAAGTGAGGAGCTGAACAGCGAGTACAGAGACACAAACAGTCATACTTACAGAAGATGAGAGGGATGACAACTTCCACGTAGTTAACCAGCACCACGAACTCCGTGATGTACAGCACTCTTCGAAGCTCTCTCACGTACCGATACTTGATGCTCTTGCTGGCGGTAGCATCAGCTACACCAACCTTTGAGGGTCCACGTTGATCGTCATCGATGAATTCCGCCAACAGAGGAGCAATTGTTGCTAGCAACCCGTGCGTTTTCTGAGGCTTTGCGGTGATTTGGTTAAATGACTGAATTGTCCACGTCGAGGCTTGCATCAGAGCAAACAGAGGAGAGGACAAAACGCTTCGCTTGCGTTGAGCCTCAGCATTGGCGTTCACACTCGAGTTTCTGTTCTTCTCTTGCACTGCCACCACTTTCATCACTCCGCTCTGCTTTCTCAAGACCCTCATGCGTTTTACAACCAGCTCGATATCGTACAATGAGACAGTCGTTTGAATTGCTTTAGCGGCCATGAGGACGCCCGTAGTCTTCAGTGAGGGCGTGTTTTGTATGCAGTACGTCGAGAATAGTGCACTAAACAGATCCACGTTGATGACGACGATCTGAGGGATTTCATCCTTCAGATGTACAGCCGTTTTAGCCAGCACTCCACGCAAGATGATCTTCATAACTGGTAGCAGGAGTGAGAATGCGGTCTTTCCGCTGTCTGGGACTGTCGTAAAGAAGTGAAAGTACATCGGGTAGATGAAAACGAGGGATTCTTGACACACCATGATCTTCACCAGGTTGACACACATCGTCCATACTTCAGGATCAGTACGAGCCTTCTTCATCCACGAGAGGAACGGAGCTAGAAGCAAGTGCACCCACACTGGCGACACAGTCACGATACCGAAAGGCAGAGGATACCCGATGACGAGTGTCAGCGCGTACATGACGCCCACGGTGATACCAGCAACGATTCCACTGAAGTAGATGATCTTCGCATTCGTGAGAGGAGCTGGCGGCACCATGTGCTTCATTTGGCCGTACGCCGTGATGCTGGCGATCCAGAAGCACACGAACGCTCTCACGAAGAAGAGCTGGCTGGAGTGGATACCTTCGCTGATGGGCCGCAGTGGCACCTCGTCGACGGCCAAGATCAGCAAGAAACATGGCAGCGGCGTCACCAATAGAACGAGGACGACTCGGAGACTGCTGACGTAGTCATGATACTTGAAGAGAGCTTGCACACGCTGCGTCGAGTACTTGCCTTGCAACTCGACTTGCACCAGCTTCCAGAACGAAACCAGTTTGGTTGCCATGAATGCCGCTATTGCGTGCATTTCGTCGTAGTCGTGGTGGTAATGCCAGCTTGAATAATCACGAACTGGTCGGACAAGTTGTCGTCCTGCCTTAGCGAACTATATGTAGACACCCTTACACTGTATGGCATACAGTAGTTGCGTTGCCAGCAAGACAGATATAGTCGAGTACAATCGTGAGTTGTTACTACTGTGCGTGCGCGGTAAGATTTACCGGGCCGCAGCTCGAAGCTGATATGTTTATCAAAAGCTAGCACGCTGCTATCTAATGTGCGTGGCAAGGCAACGGTATTGAGCATCCATGTAATCAAGTATTTTACAATTACTGGTGGTAAGATGCACGCATTTGAGAAAACGTCAAACAAAAGAATATTAATGAACCTAAGTACGAATCGCGATTTAGGCACACCACTGGAACGAAGGGTGTCTTCTCTTGCTTTTGAGCCCTTGTACGGCTTCTAGAACCAAAAATTGACTGAGCTACACGTTGGCGAAAAAATTATCCCCCGTCCCAGACCGAAAATCGAATTTTTTTTTATTGGCTGCTTAGATGTAAATTTGTGCGGCGGAGCCTATGGCGGCCTCCGTTTCTTCAAATTCAGAGCGGAACGTGCTCAAATCGGGTCTTGAAGTTATTACCCCAAGTTAGTGACACACATATGCCCATAAGTAACAATTTGTTTGGGAAATGGATGGAAGTATCATTTTAATCCCCTTAGACTGCAGCAGCTTACTCGCTGTTTGTCTTTCTCTTTTTCGTCGCTGCACTCGTGCTGCCTGTTCTCCTTCGCGGCATTTGCCATTGCTGCCCGATGCTCTCTGCGAGCTTGTTTCGCTGATTTAGCGTCGTCTTGCTGGTCTTGGCTCGGGGCAGTGTAGATAGGATCATCCTGAAACTCATCAGGGACGTACGGACGGATCTTGCTGTAGAGCTCTGTCTTCTTCTCCGCATTTAGTGACGGAGGGCTCAGGTCTTCCAGGAAGTGGGTGAGCATCCGCTCCACCTTAGTGCTCTCTGTCAGGACCCCGTCAACCTTGCGCCGTAGATCCTGCTCAACCGGCTCGTCGTCTGGCCCCTTCTTGCACTGCACTACACCGGGTTTAGTCGCCTCCATACTAAAGATCTGGTACTGCTGTACCCCAACTAGCTTCTTGTAAAGTTCCGTCACGAGCGGCTTGTAGCTCTTGACGAACTCGTTCCCACGCGAGATGTGCACTGCACTGCTTGAAGTGGCCGCCTCGTTGACAGCGGAAACGATGTGGTCCATCTTCCAGCAGTCGGCGCGGCCAACATGGCGGCGAATGTGGCCGAAGCCACGGTCGCAAGAGTTCTTGGTATGGCCCTTCACAAAGAACTTGTAGTCGATACGCTCAAAGACGCTCATCTGAACTTGGGCAAGAAAGAACTTGATAACGTAATTGTTCTTGTTCTGGCCTGAGCAATTGTCCGCGTACACAATGAGGTGCTTCTTGCCTGCAGGGTGCAGCACGGTGTGAATGAAGTGCTGAAGCATTGAGTTGATCTGGTCGCTTCCTTTTCCACTCACGAATTCATCGTATACGTAGTTCGTCTGCGCTCCCTCATTTTCGTAGAAAATCCCGAAGACGTTCACTGCAAGCAGCGAACAGAAATACCACTGAGACGGAGTGGTGGTGACCGAAGGAATCGTCAAGTTCTGCGAAAAATCATAACAAGCGCTGCGACGTCACTGCTGCTTCCATCGCTTGCATGGACGGCAGCTTTGTCTTTCTTGTACTCGCGTCTATAGATACCAACAAATCAAAATGTTATCAATGGTCAAGTGAAAAGTTCTTGGTAGATCAATCTGATATCTATGTCCTCGTACCTCATTCGACGTGCAGACTCCGTGTGTTGGTCCAGCTCCTCCACTTGTTCACCAGAAGCCCCGCGACGCATCCTCGACTGGTAAATGGTGCACAAGTCACACACATTGGACTGTGCGGAACGGATCTTGATGTTGGGGCAGTGGACGGACAGCAACTTGCGGAAAGTGGAGCGTGCAGGCTCGCAAACACGCCAACCGAGTCTCACAAACTTGTGCATCTCGTCGTACAGAGCCTCCCAGGTAAATGTAGCAGGTAGCAGAGTGTAGTCTTCACGACTGTAGTACTTCTTCACCATGCCGTCCTTGGTTTTCTGCATGCGCACCCTCACGGGCACCACCTCGCCGACTTCAGCAGCAAACTCTTTGAACCACTTGACCAACCAAACTAGATCGATCTTCGAAGCATTCTTGTTGAGCCGATTGCCGTGCACCTTGGCAGCAATGTTGCCGTCACGCACGCGCTTTTTGTAGCGCTGAATGGTAAGCGGCTGCACGCCGAGGCAGCGGGCAAACGAAGGGCGGCACACACGCCCAACGAAAGGTAAGTAGTAGTGAAACTTCTCGCGTTCACCATTTCCACGACGTCTCTCGGCTGTGTCTGTCTGCATCAGCACGCCGAGAAGCGTCAGGATGCAAGTCGTCTTCTCCAGCTTGGACATCTGCCCCTGTGAGCACGTCAACCACTCCAACTCTCCCGCTTTTCCTTGCAGGCAGCGCCGCTCGCACGCGTCATCGCGAATCAGATTCGTCACGCACTGCTGGAGATCAACGTCAAGCAAATTGATACTGATGTCCTCTTCCTCGACATCAGCTTCGCTTTCTGCGCTCTCTCCGGTCACATCTTCCTCACCTGCAGAGCCATCGTCGTCACTCCAGTCCTCGTCGTCACTGTCGTCGGGCTCTTCGCTGTCTGGCTCCTCACTCTCCTCCTCGCCAGAGCTAGCGTCATTCGGTACGGAGTCAGCGCCCGCGATGTTCTGCGCGAGCTGGACGTCGGCTTCTTGCAGTAGACAGCTATCCTCACTTGACAGCGCCGCACCGGTTGAAGGGGCACTGAGGAACGGCGTGGGGGAAGGCGTGTAGCGTGTCTCCGGAGCAGAAGACTCGGCGGAGGCTGGCAGCGTGGGAGAGGGTTGGTGGGAGGACATCGTAGCAGGACGTTGGTATCCTTCTCAGGTTCTTGAGTGAGCAAGCTCGGTTTAGTGACAGTTTGATTTTCAAAACACAAATCGGGCGTTTTCTCGAAACTTCATATAAGTACGAAAAACGATAGCCCAACTTTAAACGCGATTATCTCGATAACTCTAAATGGCGCATTAGTATCATTTGGTCCTGGGTTGTCTCATTTTAGTACGAAGTAGCAGCTTAATTATAATAGATGCATGGACTTGTTGTAAATCACCCGAAGAAGTTGGAAAATCGCTTTGCAAACTCAAAATATTAGATACAAAGTCACGCTTCGCACAAAGAAGCTCTAAAATTTAGAAAGTTGTATTTTCTGAAATTTATTTCAGAGCTAAGGAGGGATCCGGACGTCCTATTCCTCAAAAACAAAGTCGCGCTTCGCACGAAGAAGCTCTGAAATTTAGAAAGTTGTATTGTCGTTTTCACCCAAATTTGTAGAACCTGGAGGGAAATTGGGAGCCCTCTGAATCGATTCCAACTGGTTTTGACCAATCAGAGGTGGCGTATGTCTCGTGGACTCGGCCACACCACGTGATGTGCGCCACCTCAGACTCTGAGTTGGAGTTGGTGATCGATTGGTGACTTCTGATTGGCTGAATATCCCCCAAATCGATTTGAAATCGATTCGCGAAAGCGATTCGATTCAGGCCATTCTCACAAATTCGAATGAAACTCACAATATTGTTTGTTGTCCATGATACAACTGTAGTTAGTTCCCCAGGCCTGCCCTAGCCCAATCCGACCTTTGCACCGCACGTCTAGCGTGCTGCAATCAGGGATTGACAGTAGTTTGTTTTGGATTACTATCCATTAATAGCGCTATTAAAATGATACCGCAAACTACTATATTAATTATTAGTTTGGCACGGAGAGAAACTAATATTACTATAGTAACTAGTAGATCAGATCGGAGGCCACATATTAATAGTGACTACTAGTGCGTGCCTGAAGAAATCAAGGGGCGTGTGGCAATCTACAAGGGAGGGGCATTCTGGTTCGGTTGCATTCTAGCTTACTTCGACGCGTTTGAGGCATTTCCTTGTTTGATAGAATGGCAGGGCGTGCGCCTTGACAACGTTCGCAAGAGCGAAATCGTCGTACGAGCAAGAAGCTTGCCGCAGAGAGCTGTTTCGGAGGGCCAGGCCCCGAAGATTCTGTCTTAAGCTTTCATTCTTCAAGTTTCCGGCTAACCCAGAAGCCCCCAAACCGACCGCAACGACCAAGAACTCACACTTCTCTGACGTCCTCATGAAGTGCACAAACCCGACTGCTCCTACGCCAAGCTAACGACGATCAGGGAAGGATGGGATGACCAAGGATGACTTGACCCGATTTCTACTGGTTCGCCGCAATGGAGTTGTTTTCTGGCGCGTGGAGGCAGTCTGCGAGCAAGTGAAAATTCTCCACTGGTTTCGCGATGTCGGACGAGCACACTTTCCTTCTATCGCGGCTTTGGCACGCGTTTGATTGGGGCGGAGTCCGTCCAACGCGTTCCGTCTTCTCTACTGGAGGATTCGTGATGAGTAACCTTCGGACGAGAACGGACAACCAGCGCGCAGAAATGCAGGTGCTTCTCAAGCATAACCGAGCGGAGGTCCGTCGTATGGAGCGCGAAAGGGGCGGGGTCATGGATCAGGAAGTCGACCACCGAAATTACTAGGAAATACTATCTTCTACTATATAAATATTACTATAGTAGCGGAGATCTATGAAGTAATACTAATATTACTGTAGTAGTTTACCCGCCTCTGCTCGGGTATTAATATAGTAGTTCAGACGAAAATCAAACTACTGTCAATCCCTGGCTGCAATACTTTCCATCCGTCTTGTCCTTGCCTAGGTAGGTAGGTAAAGCGCCGACTGCCAGCAGCGCGAGGCTGTACGAGCATTGACCAGACAGCTACTGGCCCGTTCACCAGACGTGTCGGGGATAGGGACGGCTGGGAGGGGAACACAGTCAACCTGGGCTCCGGCAAGCCACAGGCGACCCCCGACTGATATGCAATTAGGTCGAACGACAACTCCGTCACCACGCTGGACACTTCCGAGCGCTCGAGAGCGCCTTGTTCGCACGGCCGAGGTGCTCTGAGCGCACCTCGCGCCCCCACGGTCTCTCTCCGTGGTCCCGCCACCCTACTCAATACATCGCCCTCATATGTGCACTGCCCGCCACTATCGCGTACCTCTCCGTTTACTCCTGTAGCTAGTCGACACGTCCCTGGTCGCACGGCACTTCCCTAGCACTAGACTACAGGAACCCGCTTTTGGCGCACTTCTTATATTAGTCTTGAGTCGTTACTGTCCAGCAACAAATCGCAACTGAGGGTCGAGCTGCCAGACCGCAGCTCGTTGCCTCACCAACTTCCTACCGCTCCTACCTACTGGTGCCTATTGTCCTACCTAGACCTCTCCCCTTTGGGTCCGAATCATCTTCGCCGTGGCCTCCTGGCCTCACGCTCGCTCGCCGTCGTCGCCTCTCCTCGCTCGCCTACCTACTCCTACTCCTACTCGCGTGTCGTCTCGCCTTGCGATCTTCTGCGGTCGCCAATTTCAACTGTCGCCCCCCTGTCGCCCGTGGCGCTAGCCCACTGGCTCGCTTCCAGCACCACTTCGCCGTCCTCGCCACATCTTCCGTCACCGTCCGCCGCTGGGTGTGCCACACCGGCTACTGCGTCAGGTCGATCACAACCTGGACGCCGTTCCGTCGATCCGGCCCGTGTTCAGGAGAGGAGTGACAGGCCAGCCCACTACACGCCATCCCCGGTACCAAGATCGCCCTCGATCTTGTGGGCGTCCAGCAGCTCCTCAAACCCCGTCGCCGACAGCCACCTCCGAGACGATGGCCCTCCAGGCCGTACGCCGTACTGCACTTCATGCTGCAGCTCGTATCTGCCAGCCCGGTTCCGCACTCGCCTCCTTGCACGCTCCACGATGTACCCCGCCGTGGGCACCTGCAACAGCTCGGGCATCGGGACGGGCTGTCGAGGCCGTCCTCTGCCTCGCAGAATCTCCACTGCCGCCGTGTCGTCGCTGAGCTGGGCCAGCTCGATGTCGCCGCTCTCGCCTGCCCCCACGTGCTGCTGTCCGGCTCGCACCTCTCGAGCTGGTGCCCGTACTGCACGACCTTCAGCTCCATTGGCTTCACGACCATCGTGAAGCCCACGATCACCGTCTGCACCAACTGCTGGCGCTTCTGGCGCTTCCTGCTCGTCACGAGCAGCTTGCCTTCGACTCGTGCGCGCCTTCCGTGCGGCGCTCGCTTCTTCGTGCCACCATCGCTGTGCTGGTGGCTGTGTGCCGCCATCCTTGGTTGCCACGGCTGCCGCCGCCTTCCTCTTTCGACGCTTCGAGCTTTGTGGTGCTGCTGCCGCACCCGTCGTTCCTTCCGACCTCGTCACAACCCTCGCTGCCTCGGTAGCGACCCCTTGGCCTCGCCCGTGGCCTATCCGGAGCCGCTGTCGGCGTTGATCTCGCCCCAACCGGTCCGTTCGCCGTTTCGCCACCGGCAGCACTCCGCTGCCCGATCTGCAACTCCGCCTCGTTGCTCGCTGGCGGCATCTCCGCCTGGTTCGTGCCGTCCGGCTCGTTCTCATCCTCGCCCAACTCCCGCAAGATCCGTTCCGCCACGTGCCCGAGCGAGTCGCTTGGACACCGACTTGTCACCAAAAAGCTACAGTGCACCACGAGGTGCTCACTCGTGTCCTCGCGCACTACGCGCCAGTTGTCGAAACCCGCGTCCTCGGTGATGAGTGCTGGGCCGACCCACTGGTGGGACAGCTTGGTTATGCCCTTGCCACGGGGCGGTCTGAGCACCCAGACTAAGTCACCGACGCCAAACTCCGTCGTGTGCCGTTCACGACGATTGTAGTACTTCTCTCTCTGTAGCTGGTCCTTGGCCAGCACCGTCTTCGCCGCCGCCGCACACTGCGCCATCTGCCGCACCAACTTGCGGTGATACTTCGCGAACTCACCGACCTGCGTCACGCCGACCGTGCGCAACAACTCGTTCGGGGTCCTCAGCCGCCGGCCCATCATCAACTCGTTCGGGCTGAAGCCGGTGGCTGAGTGCCGTGCCCCATTGTAGGCGTACACTGCGCAGGGGAGCCAGCGGTCCCAGTCATTCTGCGCCTCTGCTACGTAGATGGACACCATGGCCTTCCAGCTCCGGTGGAACTGCTCCACCAACCCGAGTAGTGCGGGTCTGTACGGCACGGGCGAGATCTGCTTATTCTGAAGCAGGTCCGTCAGCGCCGCCACCACCTTGCCGCTCAGCTCCGGTGCTCAGTCCAGCACCAACTCGCGCATTGGCCCGAACACGAGGACAACTTCTCGACGATGAACCGCGCGATGTCCTGCGCCGTGTGGCGCGGGACTGCCACCGCCACCGTGTACCTGGTCGCGTAGTCGACCGCTGCGACTACGTAACGATTCTCGCCCGCCGTCACGGGCAAAGGACCCGCGACATCCAGGACCCACCTGTCGCCCGGACTGCCGACGCCTTGGCTCCTCAGAGGCGGGATCACCTCCTTGGCCTTCGCCTTCCGCGTGCCGCAATCCCTGCACGCCTGGACCCACTTGCGCACGTGCGCTCGCATATCGGGCCACCAGTAGCTCCTCGCGACTCGCGCGTACGTCTGAGGCGTCCTCAGATGGCACGCGTAGTTAGAGTCGTGATACTCACGCAGCGCAGCTGCCCACAGCGCGGTGGGAAGCACCACCCGCTTGCTGCCGTCGTTCTCCACGATGTGCACCACTTCGTCCTCCACGACGATCTTCCTACCGCCGTACTTGCCCTTCCGTACTAAGTTCTGCACGGTGCGGTCTTGCGCCTATCCAGCTTTGATCGCCTGGTCGGTCAACTGACCGTCGCTACCCTCGCCTTCGCGCACCCCGTCCTGCTGTGTCTCGGTCTCCTGGCTCGTCGCCGTCACTACTCGTGCTGGGGCTCTAGACAACGCGTCAGTGACGACGTTGCTGGAACCTGGCCGATAGACCACCTCAAAATCGTATTCCTGAAGTTGGAGCGCCCAGCGGTGCAGCCGCCCGGCCAACTCCTTTGACGTCATCAGCCACTTCAAGGCTGCATGATTCGTCATCAACACAAACTTACGCCCATACAGGTACGGCCTGAAAAGTTTCACCGCCCATACCACAGCCGCGCATTCTAACTCTGTGATGCTGTACTTCGCCACAGTCGGCGAATTAATCTTCGACGCGTAGGCAATCGGCTGCTCGCCGTGCCCCTGGTCCTGGGTAAGGGCAGCACCGAGCCCCACCTGTGACGCATCGGTCACCAGTCTGAACGGTCGTGAGAAGCCAAAAGAGGCCGCTCCGTCAACGCCGTCTTCAAACACTCGAACGCCTCCTTCTGGGAGTCGCCCCAGCGCCAAACCACACCTTTGCGCAGTAGCTTAGTCATCGGGGCCGCCTTGGCGGCGAAGTCTGACACGAACCTCCGGTAATAACCGGCCATGTGAACAAATCTCTTAACTTCTGTCACGTCCGTAGGCGTGGGGAAGTTCTTCACGCTCTCTACCAAACTCGACATCGGGCGCACGCCTGCGCCGTCCAATTCGTGCCCAAAAATAGTTTCTCCGACGCAAACGAGCACTTGCTCGCCTTCAGCGACAGACCCGCTCCCGCCAGCCGCTCCAATACCGCCGCCAGCTGCACTACATGCTGGGCCACACTGCCCCTCGAAAAGATAATCAGTAGACTAGGCAGCTCTGCCACGCAAGCCCACGTAATACAGCGTCCATCATTCTTTGAAACGTGCCCGGTGCGTTTGCTAACCCAAACGGCATCCTAACAAATCGAAACAAGCCCTTCCGAGTGATGAACCCGGTCTTGTCACGGTCCTTCTCCGCGACTGGAACTTGCCAGTAGCCTGCGTGCAGGTCGAGACTGGTGAATCGCTTCGCCCCGTGTAGGTTGTCCAATGTGTCATCAATCCGAGGTAAGGGGTAGACGTCCTACTCAGTAATAGCATTCAGGAGGCGATAGTCAATGCAGAACCGCACTGACCCGTCCTTCTTGCGCACTAATACTACAGGAAAGCCCCATGCCCCATTTGCCTCCTCGATCACTCCGTCCACCAAAATTTTGTCCGTCTGCTCGTCAATAATCGTCTGCTCCGAGTGGGAGTGCCGGCGTGGCCGAACCTTGATCGGAGGCTCGTTCCCCGTATGGATCTCATGGCTGACCCCCAACGTCGTCTGAGGGGGACACCCGTCACGAGGCTCAAGTAGCTTAGGGTAGTGTCGTAACAGCCGTAATAAAAGCTCCTTGTCCTCCTGCTCCATCGTTCCCAACTTCAACTCGCCTTCATTGCTTAGAGGTGCGTTCTCGTCGTGCAGCTGTATCTCCAGCCACTGCTTCACCCTTGCCTGGTCGAACTCGCCCGTCACCTCCATGATCGTCATGTCCTTGTTCGTAGGTGTCCACGTTCCCAGCTTCTCACGCGATGGAAGCTTCGAGGTACTGCACGGTGGTCAACGTGGGTGCTAACATCAAGTGTGGCTCGGCGCCACTAACAGGCGTGAACAACCCCACTGTGCCCTCGGGCGCTGCCACCGCCAGCTCCACCTGCCGGCATGTCTGTGTCTGCACGCGCTGCTTGCGCACGAGACGGACTTGCACCGTCCGCTCGGCCTCCTCATCCGTCGTCGTGCAGCTGAACAGGACAACCTTCTTGTCGCCTCCATTGTACCATTTCATCTCGCAGGACGTGAAGTCAATCTTGACTCCGTTCTGCAGCATCCAATCCTCGCCGAGCAGGAACTCGTCGGCCGCTCCCTCCACGACCAACGCGTCTACGAGCATCATCTACCCGCACTGCGTCGTGAACTCGAACCGCCACACTCCTTCCACCTTGGCCACGGCGCCCGTGAAATCCTCGACGTAGTCGACCGGCGGAAATGAGCTCAGCCGCCTGCCGAGTTTCTTCCACGACTCACCGGCCACGCAGAACTGCGCACCGGTATCCAACTTGATGTCCTTCCACTCATTGCCCGCCTGGACGCGGGCCGTTGGCAACGAGTCGACTGTCGGAGCCTGCACGGCTCGCAGTCGACCGATCCGTGCTGGTTGTGTGCCGTTGCCCGGCCAGACAACACTCGGAGCCGCGTACACGCTGCCACTCTCGTAGCGGTAGCTCCTCGTCGGCAGCTTCTGCCGTGCCACCTTCGCCACTACCGTCGTCGTGCTCGGCGGGGAGAAGCCGATCACCGACGCCTCCTCGATGCTCATCAGTCGCGGCCCACTCTTGCCGTGGCGCCGCTTCGCGTCTGCGAACGCCATGTACGTGCCCTCTGGGTACTGCTGCGTCGCCAGCCACTCGCGCAGCTTCCTGTCTTCACGCGCTCTGGCCTTGCGGGCCAGTTTCTCGTACCGTCGTCTTGTCCTCGACACGCGGACGAACTCGTCGCTCGCCGGCGTCGCCACGGAGCCCGTGCTCGTTACGAGCATCGCCGCCTCCACTACCAGCTCATCATGCACCTTGTCGGGCACGACGGCGGCCCGTACCACCTCCACGACTTGCTCATTCCCGCGTGAAGCTCGAGCAGCACGACGCTCACGCCGTTCGTGCTCTCGCAGCTTCCGCTTCTGCCGCCGATGCAATTGGCGGGCCTCCACTTCGGCTTGCGGGGCCCTCTGCAGCACTTCCGCCGCCTCCTTGACCCTCAACACCTTCGCCTTCGTGGGGTCTCGACGACCCGTCTCCGTTGCCATCGCCTGCTGCACTGCCTCGGGCGAGCCGCCCTCGTCCTCTTCGTCGCGCTTCTTGGCGCTGACCACCACCTCGTCCTGTGCGACGTCCGCGCCAAACTGTGTCATCCACGCGTCCAGCTGCTGCGCCACGACCTCCGCCTGATCCTCCTTCGTCTGCACGACGCTCGCACACGCCAAGTCGATCACGACGCGTCGTGTGGCGTCGTCCCCGTCCACTGCCGTCTCGCGCCCAACCACCGGCGCTACCGTCATCCCCACACAGACGCCGTCATGTCCGTCGACCGCGAACCGCACGCGCCTGGCCGTGCCCTCTTTGTGGGGCTTCGCCCTCCACTACTTCGTCCGGCTTGGCCGGCTGGCTGGTGGCGCGCGCTTCACCCCGCGCTACGCCATCCCCAGTCCCTTGAACTGGTCGATCCCCACGGACTCGACGAACAGACCGTACGTCGCCATCCCCTGTCTCGACCATGACGCGCCGCCCCTGCTGCTCTCTGACTGCCGCCTTACGCGTCACTTCGCGCCGCCGCTTCGCCACCTCCTCCAGCGACTGAGCGGCACCACGCGAGAGCCGTTGCTGGCCTCCGTGAACCCCTCCTCGCCTATTCTCTTCTTATCGCTGCGGAGTTCGCCCACGGAAGCTCAGCTCGCATCGTCACTTTGACGATGCCCAGAGAGCCACTGTCCATGATACAACTGTAGTTAGTTCCCCAGGCCTGCCCTAGCCCAATCCGACCTTTGCACCGCACGTCTAGCGTGCTGCAATACTTTCCATCCGTCTTGTCCTTGCCTAGGTAGGTAGGTAAAGCGCCGACTGCCAGCAGCGCGAGGCTGTACGAGCATTGACCAGACAGCTACTGGCCCGTTCACCAGACGTGTCGGGGATAGGGACGGCTGGGAGGGGAACACAGTCAACCTGGGCTCCGGCAAGCCACAGGCGACCCCCGACTGATATGCAATTAGGTCGAACGACAACTCCGTCACCACGCTGGACACTTCCGAGCGCTCGAGAGCGCCTTGTTCGCACGGCCGAGGTGCTCTGAGCGCACCTCGCGCCCCCATGGTCTCTCTCCGTGGTCCCGCCACCCTACTCAATACATCGCCCTCATATGTGCACTGCCCGCCATATCGCTTACCTCTCCGTTTACTCCTGTAGCTAGTCGACACGTCCCTGGTCGCACGGCACTTCCCTAGCACTAGACTACAGGAACCCGCTTTCGGCGCACTGCTTATATTAGTCTTGAGTCGTTACTGTCCAGCAACAAATCGCAACTGAGGGTCGAGCTGCCAGACCGCAGCTCGTTGCCCCCACCAACTTCCTACCGCTCCTACCTACTGGCGCCTATTGTCCTACCTGGACCTCTCCCCTTTGGGTCCGAATCATCTTCGCCGTGGCCTCCTGGCCTCACGCTCGCTCGCCGTCGTCGCCTCTCCTCGCTCGCTCGCCTACCTACTCCTACTCCTACTCGCGTGTCGTCTCGCCTTGCGATCTTCTGCGGTCGCCAACTTCAACTGTCGCCCCCCTGTCGCCCGTGGCGCTAGCCCACTGGCTCGCTTCCAGCACCACTTCGCCGTCCTCGCCACATCTTCCGTCACCGTCCGCCGCTGGGTGTGCCACACCGGCTACTGCGTCAGGTCGATCACAACCTGGACGCCGTTCCGTCGATCCGGCCCGTGTTCCGGAGAGGAGTGACAGGCCAGCCCACTACACAACATTTTCTCGCTACCATCGCCATTGGTTTTACATTTCTTCGTGTATTACTAGAGGAGTGGGCTGGTAGCGCCTGGTGCACTGGTTGTAAGAAACTCCATGAATCGAAGTCGTGCGGTCGCGATCGGCGTATCGGGCAGATTGATAGTTCCTGATTAAAAGATGGAGACCGACGGCAATTGCCTGGAGTTTGCGTGGTTTTGATCGATTGCACGAAATTTGGCCCTGCCGATTGATCCGAAACGTTAATGTTATCATCGTTACCGGGGCAAAGTCAGATGCGACTTATAACGCGCACTATTCAGGGCTGCTATCTGTATTTTACTACGATAAATGCTATTTTTGTATTTAACCACGTATTTCGCAACTCTAGTCGGTACGCTATCTGTATTTTACTGCAAAAATGATGTTTATGTATTTAACCACATAATGCCGTGGAACCACCCACGGAACTTTTCGTTCGGGAGGGTTCCCGGAATTCTGTGCCAAAAAGTCAATTTTATTCAAAGCACTATCAATCAATCTACAAACTTCGGCCGCCACCTCCCTCAGTCTCGCTTTTTCGGTCGCCGCAGCAGCCCCCCCCCCGTACTCACGGAAAACCTCTGCTGCTGTGGCACCGAAGAAGCGAGACCTTCGGCGTGGAACCGGATACACGCAGCTACTCGATACTACTATCTACTTAGTCGTCACTCTCAAACTTCGCCAACCTGATGGTATCGTAGGCCATGTAATGTTCTGTATGTGTATTTACTGTTTCCCCAAACTACGTCAACCTGATGCTATCGTAGGCGCTGTAGCGTTAGCTGTATGCGTATATACTTTTACTAGAGGTACCGATCTCCTCTTTAGCAGTGCTCGCACATAACACGTTAAACTTTCGCATAGTAACAGCACCAACGCAAACAGAGGTTCAAACACAGGCCCGGCATCCTCGTACTTAACGTATTCCTGGCATCTCTGGAATCGTATATCCTACTGAAATTTTGAGTGTCGTGCGTTGCACGAAGAATCGCTGAAATATAGGCGAGCACGTATTTCACTTAAAAGTAATGTATTGCTGATAACGTAGAAATATTCGCTAGTGTCCCTATTGCACAATGTTAACCCACAGCTACCATACAAAAAGAAACCATACCAGAATTAACTCCGTTTGCGGAGCACATTTTCTTTGCGTTATTGTCGGACGAGATCACTTTCCTACACATCTGCTCCGCCTGCTTCGCAGCCGCAGCATCTGCATACAAGTATGGCCGAACAGCCTTGCATTCTAGAGTAAGTACAGACAACGATGCAATTATCCGCCCTGAACAAAATCTGTGATATTTAAAATCTTTGTGTTCGACCTTCGGATTTGGTTAGTAGAGTTCGTCTTTGCATGTCATAACTACTTTTTACGATTTTACGTGGGTATTATGAACACCACTGTGTTGGTTATGCCAGTTTAAAGTGTTTTTGCTGCAGTCGTGAGAGCGGACCTTGGCGATGGGTCTTCAGGCTCAATTTGTGTCGGTCGCCCGCACCGACCCGGAATCTACAAGCCGAAGTCGACCCCCCCCCAATCAAAGTTTTTCAAGAAGGGGGTGAACGGAAATCCAACATTCCGCTTTGATGTTTGCGGCTGTTTTATCTTCTGTCCAGCTCAAGCACCGAGCAAACTTCGCGCAACATCCGTGTGCTGTAATTGGCTAATACATTTCATCGATTAGTGCTAATTGGCTAATAGATTTCGGACTTAGCTGAGGTGGACGACACAGGCAACATGCAGGTAATTTATCATTTTCGGCGGGGTATTCTATTCAGCTAGCGTTGTTGTAATAATTTGTAGTCCCCCTTTCAAAACGATCGCATCAAATTTGGTTAGGGTATTAGTTCTTTCGAAATCGCACCTCCATCTTTAGCTCTGAAATAAAATTCAGAGAACAGCTGGCTATTTCAGCGCGAAACCTCTATGTTTCCATAGATTTTCAGAAAACATGCGTTTTTTAGATTATTAAACTATTTTACTTGAAGTTTGTATACTTTTGTTTCGTGTGTACCAAAGAGATACCCAATGCGAATTAATCCCGGGTGGGCTGTACGTACTCCGTAAACGAAGCACTACCACGAAAACGTCTTTTCTCGTTTGACGATAATAATTAGGGGCGGGTCGAAGTGATAAAGGTCTTTCCTCCTTCGATCATCACTTCATGGGGCAAGTAGACTGGATTAGATCGGAGAGTTAGGCTCGCTGGAGTTCTTAATCATAAGTCCTACCACGGGATAAAACCTTATCAAAGGGGGAAAACCCGTCCTAGAAGGACTTCTACTTGAGCCGCTAATCAAGTCTCGTGAAGACAAGAAAACAAAATTCTTCACGGGCGGCCTGGCTGCATCTTCGTGGAGCTCTGAGCTCGGTCGGTGTTCTTGGTCTTCGTTGGAGCTCTGAGCTCTGGCTGGCCAATTTTCGAATGATCGAGATTGCGTGCTGGCTCGGTTCAGAAACCCACGGTTCAGCCACTCGTCCAGCTCGTATTAACCGACCACTTTCCTCCTTCGATCATCACTTCGTGGGGCAAGTAGACTTGATTAGCTCGGAGAGTTAGGCTCGCTGGAGTTCCCCCTCGAGTGCATCGTGATTTGTCTCGGTGGGCTCCCATGTTGAGGCCGTGATCATGCTTCTTGCCGCATCTCGAATCATACCAGGCTGTAGACGGGTGTATACTGTGAAGCACCGGCTAGACCACCTTCCCATTAGCCGAATGACCAGGTCACCTTTCCCTGCTGCCAGAAGTGCGCATGCACCTCCTATGCGCAGCGAATGACAGGAGTAGTCCTTAGGTGGTAGCCCCAAGCCTTTTGCCGTTTCCTTGATGAGCTTCGCCACGGTAGCCTTTTTGATCGTTCCTCGCCGTGAAGTAGATGTGAGGTATGGGCCCAGGGCTACTCTTGCTGCGATCCAGTTCTTTTTTCGTATCAGGAGGCACTCTTGCGCCGCTGTCACTGGGCACAGCACCTGGTGCTCTGAGCGATAATGGCGAACGACCACTCCTTGTGGAGTCCGGTCACCCTTGTGAGATTCGAACATGACTTCTACCGAGTGGATGTCGATGTCCCTGGGGTTATTTGGACACCTTGACTATTTCGAAGGATCACGTTGCAAGTCTTGACGCAATGGGTTCTGTTGTTGCCAGCCGAGCTGTCCGCGGACACTGGTCCCCAAAGCTCTGAGCTTCTATCGAGCAAGAAGAACGCTAGCACGATTGATCCCCACATGAGACGTCCTTGTTCGTCCAAAAGCCCGAGGTGTCTTCGCATCTCGAGCAGCATCGGTGTAGTAACTGGCTGCTTCCGCTCCACTTGACTGTTCGAGCGCTTGTATCCTTGAGTGATGAGCTCAAATTCCGGATCACGGTAATTGAGTCTGGCATTCCGGACGGCCTTGTGCGCGAATGCCACCGCTGCCATCTCTCCGTCGAAGGTCTGGTACTGTTGCCTGTTCTGGACTTGTTGTGCCCCTCTGAGGCGCACAACCCGGCGAACAGTCCGACCATCCTGGCTTGTTGTGCCCTGGGCAGCTCGTCGATCCACACAGGAAACCCGAAGTCGTTGCAGAACGCCTCCCAGAACTTGAAGTTCTTGCTGTATCGCCCGAGTGTCCCCTGGGCAATTGCGGCCTCCTTGAGTTGTGTTGTTTTCTCTTCGATCCTTCGGTGGCGTTCGTTATCTGGTCATCATGATGACACTGGTTAGTACCAGTATGTATATAACATTTTGGGGCCTGCTCCATGGATGTATGTATATAACATTTTGGGGCCTGCTCCATGGATCTGCTGAACGTATGGGTCGAAAAGTGAATCCGGTAATGAGCCTGGCTGAAAGCGCACTGGCGCAGATGTTCCTGCCCTTCAGGCGAAGAGCATTTCATCCGGGCAATGATTCGCGTAAACCAGCGCGACTCACTATGAATCGTGACGTGGCGCCAGGCGTCTTTGATGGTTAGACCTGGTGGTCACCCTAGCAATTGCTTGGGTCGCTCCGACATCGTCCATTCCGTCGTCAGTGGGGACGATCAGCAGGCGTTCTCTGAGAGCCATACTTGAGATCGTTAGGCCGTGTTGTTGTATCTGCACCAGCCAGACATCATCGATGTGCGCTCTGCGTTCGAACAATTCCATGGGGATCCCAGCGAACTCGTTTTGGAAGACTAGCTCTCTCCACCACTGGATGTCCTTCTGAAGGGCATCCATCAGTGGTACTCCGGCTTTGTGGCGTTTCCGGCATCTTGTCTGGATGGCCACTAAACGCTGGATGAAAGGCTTTGTGACCGGGATGAAGCTGATGACATGTCGTAGGACTCCAACCAGGCTGTCCAGTTGTTTCATTGTTACGAACTTTCGCCTGGCGACATCGTCCAGAACCCCACGCATTTTCTTGACCTTCCTCTGAGGAAACGAGATGAGCTCGTTGGGGATATCCCAGTCGATGCCGACTGCGTGGAAACACCGCGACCAGGTCGTAAACTTTCCTTCGTGCCAGCCTGCTGATCCAAACACGAGTTTGACACCGTCTCTGAGATGGTATTATGCCTTCTGAAGGCGGTCACCGATGTTGACTTCGATGAGGACGATGCCGTCTACCCCCTGGAATATCCAGAAAGGTTCCGAATAGCCGAGAACGCTCGATGCGCCAGCGCGTTGGTGTGTCGGACAGCTTTCCCAAACACCGCGAAGAAACCCGGGGACGACTTCCACCCGAAGACGGCCATGCCGGACACTATGCCATGGTCGGAACGTGGTATTCTTCCCCCAAAAGCGGACGCGTGGTCAGCATGAACATGGACATGGTGGAATGCGTCCGCGATATCCGCGACCATGGCGTAGATGGCGTACCCAGGGTACCGGCGACGAAGGCCGCGCACACGTTGGGCGATGGAATCAAATGGATCCCACGTGGCGTCCGGAGAGGCTTCCAAATTAGTCTGGTCATTGACCGAGCCGCCTGGCGGCGCCGACAAGTCGTGGATAATGCGCCCATCGATGTGGAGAGGAATGTCCTTCTTGGCCATCAGAGCAAACGAGCTTGAGTGGATCCCAGGGTCCCGTTGAAGTGTAGCCAAAGTCGCAACCAAACAGCGACCCTTGTAATAGTCGGCGAGAAGCTTGTCAATGACCACCGGTGCACCGGACTCGGCGCCCCCATAGTTGTCAGGCAGGGGCCTCACACCACGCCGGGCGGCGGGGTTGATTCATGGAAGGACGACGCCGTCCGTCGCCATGGAACATAGGAGCTGGAGCTGAGGATACGAGGCCAAATGGACTTCGTACAGCCAGGGGCGGAGTGCTTTGTTGGGGCGGGGGTCTTCGGGGGTCTGACCTCGAAACGCGCGCAAGGTGCCTGAGATTCCCAATTGGGGGACCGCAATAAAGGCATCAAGGACGCCAGCATCCACAAGAGGAATAGATAATGGCGGAGATGCCACCGCAACGAAGGCTGAGTCCACGGGGAACGGGATGGCGAACCGCCTGGCGGTATCTCGAAGCGTGGTGAAGACATCGCCTGGAACGCATCTGGCGACTCCGTTGACAACGCAGGAACGAGAGATGTCGATGTCGAACTCGGACTTCAGGTCCCGGGCGGTGGTATGGATCCGGCTCGGAGCCGCTCGGTTACGCCCTGGGGCATGTACCGGATGATCAGGCCACGGTGGCACAAACCGCCTCCTAATGAGGTGAGCAAGCGTACTGAGCTCGAATATCACCAGCGACCAGGTCGCCCGCAAGTGAGCACGGCCGTCGTTCACGATGTCGATGTCCGGGGTGAAGGGACGTTGGATCGCCGGGCTCTGGTTCAAGCTGGGCTGGAGCTGTCCAGGCCAGGTGTCGCCACGGAGATGGTCGTCCACCCCAGGGGGAACGATATCCATGACCCAATTACACATGGCATCTCCGGCGGGATTGAACTCCCGTCGTACGTGCCACAAGTAAGTGAGGGGCAACACCGCCCCCAAGGATCGGATAGCAGCACAGTACGGACGGAGGTGGACCGCGTTGCAGTCAGACTGCATGAGGGCCTGGCCCACGATGAGCGCTGAGTCACCAAACACGTAGACGCTGGTGGTGCGATCGCGCTGTCGTATCGAACGGAGACACGAGAGAAGGCCCTGGACCTCCATGGCGTTGTTGGTTTGGACATCGCCGAAAGCATGAACCTCCCAATGGAGAAGCTCGTGGGAGGATGACCAAACACACCAGGCGTAGGCGCTTCTGCCCGTCAAATAGCGGCAACCCCCATCGAAAGCCGCAACAAGGTAATCAGCTGTGACCACCGGAGTTGAAATGAGCGGAAAGGCGTCAGACGCCGAAGGCGCCTGAGGTAGACCGCCAGGGATATCCATGGCCGCTGCATGTGCGTCAGACCCACCCAAATCCATAGCGATGGTGCCAGAACGGAAGACGTCTGACGTCGACGACCTCGCAGGAGGAGCACCAGGTGCATCTGGCAATACAGCACTGGGCCCGACCGACAGCAGAGCCGAAGTGTGACGAGCGCCAGGCGCGGCGGTGGTCGTAGTATGGGCGTCAGACGCACCGAGATCCACGGGGGCTGTGCCAGAACGGAAGCCGTCTGACGTCGACGACCTCGCAGGAGGAGCACCAGGTGTCTCTGGTAATACAGCACTGGGTCCGATCGGCAACAGAGCCGAAGGGGGACAAACGCCAGGCGCATCGATGGCTGGTGGATTTTCGTCAGACGCGTGCCACGTCAGGGGGGCTGTGCTAGGGCGGGTGATGCGAGGCATCGGCAGCCTCGCCGATGATCGTGGATGTAGAGGCCGTGCGTCTGACGCGTCGACAAGCAGGGGCGGAAACGGAAGGTCGAGGTTCATATCATCGCTGGATAAACTAAGACCGAATGGGAAACCGCCCCCCACACCTTCACGAGTGCTGTGGATGGCCAGACTTGAGTCCGCCGTGATGCGTCGTTACCCACTGGAGTACGTCTGGAGGTAGCGTCCGAAGCTGGTGGACATGTGGACACCGAAGGAAGGTACAGTCCTTCTCGACTTGGAACCGCATGCAGACCTGGGTTCCGGCCTTCAGTGGAATCTGATTCCGAGTCGCTGCAGCTATCACGGACGATTGCGCTCGTTGAATCCCTGGGGTCCGAGTGGCAGAAGGTCGGTCATGCGGAGGCGCCTGGCGCTGGGCCCGCGGGTTGGCCGTGCCCTGCCCCGGCTGCCGCAGTAAGGCACGGTGAACTGCGTCAGTGAGGACACGCGTGACGAAGCGGATGTACTCTGGACAATCGCGGCTGAGCATGCAACGCGCACGTTCCTCCAAGTCTGGACTCGGGGTCCCGTGGGAGATGTCTTCAAAGAGCTAGCGGAAGACGGCTTGGTACAGATTGCACATGGCATGAATCTCCTGAAGAGGGGCGGTGCCTGGCACCTCGTAGATAGCACGAGTATGCACAGCCCGCAGTGCCGCCACAACATCGGACGGGTACCATTCGGATGCAGCGTCCTGAATGACCCATATCACACAGTGAAGGTGAGCCGCCCGGCGGATCTGGAAGCGGGGAGCAGGCTCAGGCCCACCCCATTGGCCGTCGTGATGCAGCACGATGCGGTCTTGATGGTAGGTCGCCGGGTCCTCAGAGGACAGGAAATGATCGAATGGACGACTGGCAAAGTCCACGGCGTACAGCATCTTGATGACCACTTTGTTCGCTCGGTATCGGCTCCGAAAACGCTCATGCTGAAGCATGTAGCAGACCTTGTCGTGTGGACACATGGCGTCGAACCGAACAAAGGAGTCGTCATTTCCTGGGGGGGGGGGGGCTGATCGTGGGCCGACTCGCGCAAAAGCGTGAACTTGGGCCCCGCGTTCAGTCGGGCGGAACAAAGCGTTGCCAATCGGGCGCGAGATCCGTGGGGACCGATCGCGTGACCGGGAACGACGATGCGGGCTGCGTGAGCGAGACCGACGTGATAGGCTGCGCGACCGGTGGCGGCGACGCGGGCTCCGAGAACGAGACCGGTGCCGCCGTCCGCGAGGCTGGGAACGCGAACGGGAACGCTGCCGCGCCTGGCGCGGCGTGGAGAAACCGGGAGGGCTCGGAGAGTGCGCTCGGCGCGGAGGGGGGATCTATAAGGCGGCGAACGGAGCGCCTGGCGCACTGAACGAGATCGACTCCGTGACCGACGGGATCGGCCGCGCAGATGGGGACTGGTGCGGTCCGGACGGTCGGATCGGGGATTGGCGGAAGCCATCGCGACGCCTCGGAAAGACGGGGGCGGCGGTCTAGGTTCAACCTGGCTGGAGCGGTGGAGGACGGAAGCTGACAGTAGTGTCACTTGCTGCAGCAGCTGCGCCTGTTGCTCGAACAGTCGCTGGATTACAGGATCGTCGGCCCGGACACTCGTCGAGGTCGTGGACACTGGTGCCGGCCCAGGGCCTGCAGCTGGTGGTACCAGCTGCGCAACACCCGTGGTAGGGGGCACGGGGACTTGTGAGGCCGACCTGGGCGGCACTTCAAACACATCGGACGGAGTGAGCATAGTGTCGTCGCGACGAATCAGCGGTAGAATCGGAAGGGGCGAATCAATCGCGTCGGTATCGTCGTCGGGTGCCGTCCTGCGCGGCGGAAGCTTGGTAGCCTGGACATACTCCTCAATCGTCGGTGCCGTTTTCTCGCCCCGGGGGGTGATATACGCGATGGACCGGGGGCTTGAGTCCACGGTGGACACGGGCGGCGTGCCTGGCGCGACCGAATCCGAGGCGAGGCGCCGTACAGCCTCAGAGGCGGGTTGCCCATGTGGCAAGGCGACGGCCGTCCAAAAAGCGTTGAAGCCGGAAGGAACCATGCTGACGGGAAGCTGGTGGTAGTAGCCCATCATGTATTCAGCCTGGCTGATATGACGGACCCGCACGTCCTCAAGCGGAATTGCCACGACGCGGCGGAGCTCATCAGCATAATGGCAAATGGCCACTTGGCATACGAACCCGGAGCTAGGCTCCAGCAGTAGGTCCGCATCGTCCACGAGACTCATGCGCGAGGCAGCAGAGTAAGCAATAACTTGGCCACAGAGATGGACGTCGGACGTCACTCGCACGAACTTGGTGTCACAGCGCGGAGACGCGACGAAGTACGTGGAGAAGCGGACGAACTGAAAGACCGAGAGTAGAGGGCGCTCCAGGAGCTCAGTCTTGATGTCACGATTGGGCTCGGTCAGCCTCCAGTGCGGGATGAAATGAACCGTTTCGACGTAGTCGCGGAGCAGGTACGACACGTCTTCGAGACGCTGGTCGTGCCGAAGAATCATCAGCGTGGCCACCCAGGCAAGCCTCTGGGCGCAGTCATCCGAGTCGAGAACCGGCGTGTCGGCAGTCGGGCGCTTGTTGAGAGGTTCGCGCCCCAGCGAGCTCATCGGGGCACTCGAGCCGCACAGTGCGGCTATGGCAGCGCTTGATTGAAGCCGCGGAGGGGTTGGACCGCCCAGGTGGTGTCGGGCGAGAGGCAACAACAGCCATGAAAAATTTCTTCCCGGGCGGCCTGGCTGCGTCTTCGTGGAGCTCTGAGCTCGGTCGGTGTTCTTGGTCTTCGTTGGAGCTCTGAGCTCTGGCTGGCCAATTTTCGAATGATCGAGATTGCGTGCTAGCTCGGTTCGGAAACCCACGGTTCAGCCACTCGTCCAGCTCGTACTTAACCGACCACAATTTACCACATTGATAAGGACGAATGGTCCCGAGTATACAAAAAACTGGGACGTTCTATACAGGCGACAACTCCATAACATACCACTCCGTTCCGGAACTATTGCACGTTTCATGTATATCCTAACAAGGTTTTACGACTTTTACAGTTCTTGGGCTCAAAAGAAGGGGAACGATCATACGGTTCTTTTGATGTAGCCATTGCCACGGTCTATTTATACCAATAAAGAGAAAAAAGACAAGTAGTGAGTAAAAAGACCCTGTTCAAAGCTGTTTTTACAATCTGGATGGATTGTTAGTGGCCATTTTTTGTTTACCCATACTGAAATCAAGTTGTTTTTCCGTGCTATCGTTCCGGAACAACAACAAGAGCGGAACCGTGCAATAGTTCCGGAACGGAGTGGTACAGTCATAAAAAATACATCAGCTTCCAGTGCGCTCGCTTCTGAATGAAGGATTCTAACTTATCAATCACTTACTCTCAATATACTGCAGCCAACGTTTGTTCTATCAGCAGCGTACATTTTTATTCACAACTTAAATCTCCCGCAGAGCCCAAGGCCGTCGTCTCTGCTGCTACCCCCATCCCAACTTAGCGATCCACGATGCTCTATGATCTCCGTGGTGTCCATGGCTCGACCGATGCGTGCCGTAGAGGGACCAACGGATTATCGCGGGGATTATGGAGTAGTAGCAGTCGTTACAAGAAGCGCCAATGGCAGCAGACGAAACTACGAGTGCCTTTCAGATCGTCACAGCGAGCAGATGCGGTCGTCACGAAGAATCCCTGCATATCTACTGTGTTGGCGGCATTGAGCTCAACTGTAACACCACTAGCGCCTAAATCCAGGCCAGACAACAACGTTCCAACGCGTGAATTGAAGTCGGGTACAGTCTTTGCCATTGTTGATCGAAAAAATTCTCCGACGGGAATTAAGTATCGGGTAAAGTGGTGCGATGACTTTGATGGGTTTCGGTGGGATGATACTTGGGAGCATGGAATCGGATTGCGCGAGGATGGCTTTGCGCGGGCGTGCAAAGTTGTAGATGCCGAGAAGGCCTCTAATGTATCGAAATATTACGACTTTTGCAAGCTGAACGGCCACGCACACCAAATAGGGGCTTCTCTCGAAGGACTGAGCGTCTTTTACGCGCTAGGTATTGCTGCTAGGCTGATTGATAACGCTGACTGGTACTCCACGGGACAAGCCCATCAATTCAAAGCGGAATGTGCTAGAAGGGGAGAACCGATTTCACCTGAAGGGGTGGCGTACGGAAAGCTGCGTCACTACGTTAAGTTCGCTAACGCAACAACTTCTAAGGATTCGCAGCAAATCAGTATGAAGACCCTGGATAAAGACGTGTTTGGAGGTGTATCAGGCAGTCATGCGCTTGCACAGTTGCGCATTGAACCATTAGCGGAGGGGGTCTATCTGTGGGCGGCCTTCAGCTCGCTTCGTGTGACCCATTGTATGGTGCTTCGTGTTGTGCGCGGAGAAAAATTCGCCTACGACGATGAATTTGATGATATTAGTATCGGTGACCGCAGTTTAGGTTGGGTTACGTGAGGCGTGTGGAATTATACGGCTGACCTCATCCGCGTCATCCGCGTCTACCTTGAAACGAAGGTCTGAAGATGAGACCCATAGTATTAACACTGGATTTGTGACTCGAGTGAACCGGAAATGACCGTTTTTCGGGGCAAGGTCGAAAATGATATTTATGAAAATAGGCTGAATACGAAAAGAGTTAGACATATACCAAAGCTCTATTTGAAACGTTAACAATGGTGGTGGTCGTACGTTCATCTTCGTTGTGAAAAAAGAAGAAGTTATCCGCGATCCAAGACTGGCGTGTGCGGCAATGATTTCTGTAGTGTCTCCAGCTATTTGCGTTGCGCCAAACCTATGCATCGGTCAATCAAACGACAAACTTCCATCCCCTTCTATTAGAAGGGTTGAGACAATTTTGATTGGCCACAATTAACCATACCGTGGTACTTGGGACCGCAATGTGACGATAACGGGAGGGTCTAGTTGCTGCTGAGTGCAATGTTTCCCCAGGAGATGTTTTCGTCGGGGCATCTTGGGCGTGTACGTGCGTATTGGCATTTTCCCCCGAGAGTGTTGTCGGTTCAAGCTATGAATGTTACACTTGTGAAACCTGCATTAGCTCATGATGCAAACAAGCAAATTAAAGGTCGAAACCAAAATGATCAAACTATCAAGGCCGAGGTGGATCTCGACCTAGATTTAGAGGAATATTTTTTCGGCTGGTAATGGTATTTAGACGCGGCCTCGTACATTGTGATTTTAGTGCAGATACCAATGCATATGCACCACTTGCTAACGGCGTAAGCTAATACTCAATATTTCGGTTCGGGGTACTCCACAAAAAGCGGTCTGCTTGAGTCAGAAATCCAGAGTTAATTGACTTCTAGTGATACAGAATAATTCTTCTGCCTTGATGACATAGTATTAATTGACTTCTAGTGATAGGGAATATTTCTTCATACTTGACGAGTTGTACGCATACGTCTAGTATTAATAACGTGATGATCAGAACATTAGGCCCATACTAACAAATCATTTGATCGTGATGGAATAATTCCTCCGATCTGATCAGTTATACACATACTTTTATTATCCCTCAGCATCTTGTTTGCTTCTGTCTGGAGAATACTTAAGAACAATTGCTTTTGATCCGAGTCCAGTCCAGCTCGATTCGAGATGCGCGTTCACAATGCCGTGTGGAGTTTCGCCGAGCAGTGTGGCAACGACTGGGCTCGAAGATATGCACACGATCGTAAAGCAGTACCTGAAACCCAGCGCACCAAGATGGACTCGAAGTGGCTTCTTGGTCATAGTGACAAACGACATAGGGATCTATGGTTCGCCCTACCAGTAGATGATCGCCAGTTAATGCTGGAAAGGACCCCGGACGTTGCTTTCCCTTTCGACTCTACTGGCGTAGCGGCGCCGCGACCATTTTGTGGCAAGAGTGTACAAGTCTTTGCACCTATTGCGCACTTCTTCCTCCTTTTCTTCGGTCGCATTGTCTTCATTTTCTATGAGCTGATCCTGCTCATATTCGGAGTCGTGAAGAGCTTCCCCGTCAGAGAGTCCGGGGTCCCCTCTGGACGTTAGAGTACGGAACAAGTCAATAGCTGTACTTGACCCAGTGGTCACGGCATCCGATACAGTAAGCGGTGAGTCGTCCCCACCAAAGGTAGATATGAATTCTTCTTCTTCTTCTTCTTCTTCTTCTTCTTCCTCGTCGTCGCTGGTGGCTCCAGCTGTGAGACTTATGTTCTCGAGCACGCGAACTAGATTTGGATCCGAAGTAGTCTCAAACTGTACACGTGATGATTCGACCATAGTTATCGCAGCCTCAGCTATTTCAGTGGTTGCCTTGGGCGAGTAGTCCATAGTAGTTGGGAGTACAGGATGGACTCTATTAAGTCACAAATCTTAACCAGCAGACGTCGCATGTGATGGCGACGTCTTTGCATAAACAATTTTAGGGCTCCGTCGAGGTTCTCACACGGATTATTTGTGGAAGCATAGCCACCAGGTGTGTGGTATGCTTGCCACCGCCAGTATCGCCCAGTAAGCCATTGTGATTCGAAGTAACAGCAAAGGATGTTAGCAGTGGTGTTGACCTCCATTTCAAAAGTACACGCTGTCGACACGCCTCGTAGTCGTCTGAGTCAATCGTGAAGTGCATGTCAACTATAGACGCCAAAACCAACATGCCAGTCTTGATAGGAATATGGTGATTTTTTTTTCGCACGTTATACAGCACATGGAAGTAGCACATGAGCTTTGTCGCACCAGCAAAGACTGAAACAGCTTCCGGTCCAAGATATTGTGCGTCTTCCGCGTCCGTGTCTACTGTAGTGAGATTCCGCGCAAATCTCGAACAAGTGCCACAAAACTACGAAAACACTCCGTGTACTCGTGCGCTGTTCGTCTGCTGACCACGAAAAACGCCCCTACTTGATAGGCCCTAGCCTTGTCCGTAAATCCACACGTTATCACCGGGTACCCAATATCACTAAGCTTAAAAGTGGCGTCTGCATGAAATTGGCATTTTAGACCATCGTTCGATAAGCGCAAGCACCCACCAATCATTGCTAGCGACGTAATACCAATAATAAAGAATCTTCATCTGACCCCAGTCCAACGTAGGCGTAGCCTTCTCTGTCCAAAGTGGCACCAAATAGAAACGCAGTATTTGTTTTCATGTCGGGGCGATAACAGCGAGTGCGAACGAGGTCTTGCACAGCTTTGCGCGAGTTTTTGGTCCCTTGGTCCCGACGAATACGGTTGAGAGCATTTTGCACCTGCCTCAAACTTGGCCAACCACGACTGGTAATTTGAATCTGCGTCTGTTTCTTCAAGTTTACCAACATCAATCTCGGAGGAATCCCAATATCATCTTGCTCAGCAAGTAATTGCTTCATCACTGGCGTGAGACGCACAGAATGCGTAGCATTACACGAGACAACTCCACGCTTGTGACCATGCTCATTGACCCAAATTGCTGACGGTCATGTGAATACCTTCCAAATAACCCCGCAAACCCCTATCTCACTGCAGGACTTACTGGTGCACGCAAGGCGCCTTTCAATCATTGCATGGAGATCACCGCACACCCGGCAAAGGTCGGAATCGAGCTTTAGGATCACTGCCGAGCAACACATCGAGTCATCTCGAAAGGCTTCATAGCTGTCCTCGGAGCGCTGCACCGCAAGTTGTCACCACGCTCCATCGTGTGGGCCTTTTTTCTTTGTGAGACTTCACAGATGGAGGTGGAGGTGGTCGTCCGTTTCAAATACACAAATACACTATTGATAGAATCGGAGATCGCATGCAGATATCTAAATGTGCTGCGCAGCATAATTACGCCGGCCAGCCCGAATACGCAGGCTCCATGTGAATGTTCAGTACCCATCCGGTATGGAGTGCCCCCATACCTGTATGTTTTGTCTGCAAAATCTGTATATTTTGACACCCTCCTCATTGATAAGATATAATTCGTGCTCACACACCATTGATCAAGAGGAGCATCTGGTGCGCCTGCTTCGAAGCCGCACCATCTGCATCGTGCCAGTCACCTGTATTTCAAATGCAAGTATAGTCCCAAACCAGTTATTAATGCACTTTGGTGGAGGGACACACCACGTAAAAGAAGTAGCAGCATATCTTATCAGTACTTGCAATCTTAGTAAAACTAACAAATATATAAATTAGTCTATGCGCTTGATATGTCTACACGTGTAGGCAACTCGTACGTATTTAAGAAGTGCTCCAGTTCGGAAGATTTCTTTAAATTACTGGGATGTTGCTTGTAACGTCCACTTCGTCTAGGTACGAGTTTTGGAGGTTGCGCGAAGGGATCATCCGTTGTGCTCCATCTGGAGCACTTCTTAAACACGTTAGAGTTGCCTGCACGTGTAGCCACTCAATCGCATATGGTAATTTATATATTGGTTAGTTTTACTAAGATAGCAAGTACTGATATGGTTTGCTGCAACATGTACTTCGTTCACGTGGTGCGCCCTTCCACCAAAGCGCATTTACAACTGGTATGGGACTATACTTGCATTTGAAACACAGTGACAGGCACGATGCAGATGGGGCGGCTGCGAAGCAGCCGCACCAGATGCTCGCTCCTCTTGGTCAATGGTATGTGAACACGAAGAAATGTAAAACTACTGGGGATGGTAGAGAAACATGTAGTATCATGGACAACATTCAATACAGTTTCTAGCAACTTTCTAAATTTCAGAGCTTCTTCGTGCGAAGCGCGACTTTGTTGTTTGTTGTCTCGGATACTACGTTTTCTTTCTACCATCGCCAGTTGTTTTTCATTTCTTCGTATATAAAAAAAATACGTTTTTAAAAACGTCTTTTTTTCGTTTGAAGATATTGTGAGTTCTACACCAAACTGGCCGGGGCGATTGGTTGAATCGCCCCGGCCAAATCGCTCCGCCAATCGCCGCCATCGAACATCATTAGAATATTACCTAAAACGGGTTTCTTGGGCTTGCACACGACAACTCGGCAACTCGCGAGACGCTGGCAGCACACATGACGCCGGAGCGACGCACTGAGCACACTACAGTGCGCGTACCGCCGTATCCAGCGCGAACTCGCACTCCACCGACTCGGCTCGGGGAAGCTGCGCCTAGAAGTGAGAGCCCCCGCACAGCAGCACCCCAGCATCCAGTACCAAGCCAGTCACCACAGCTGGACCCAGTCCCTGAAACTACGCAGACCACGGCACAGCTAGCGGCACAGCTAACGGTACAAGGAGGACAGTCAGTGCCGGTTGTGACAACAACAGCTTCACAAGATCACCGCTTCCAGCTCGTTGTTCAACCGATCGTCAAATCGACGGTAGGACAGCGAGAGACTTCAGGCAACACCCTCGACGTCTTTGCTGCAAATGGCTCGACGTTCCATGAGGTTGTTCACAAGGTGTGGGAACACTGCGGGGGTCGTGTGAAAGGGCGAGCTGTGAATGAAGATGGGGTTTGGTCAATGGAAGCTGCAACTGAAGCCGAGTGGGCTAATGTTATGCAGTTCAAGTTCAAGCGCCACCTCGTCGACAGTTCCAAGACGGAGCACTTGTGGAACCAGTGGCTCGTTTCAACACGCGGACACACGGTCAAGCTTCTCGTCTACGAGTACGGGCTGAGAATTTCAAAGGCTCAAGATCTTGAACACTTCCTGAACGCTTGCATTCGCCCAGTTGAAACCGACCGTGCTGGAGCTGCAGCTGAGAGCGGCGTTCATGAGGTAGTGACAGAACTACAGGAGCGCTGGAGCTACCGGTATCAAGCACCAGCGGTGACATGGAGACGCTGGGCCAATCATATCATGCGCAACCTTGATCGGTCTACATGGAGGGAGGCGATGAAAGTGCCTCCTCCACCGCACCTTCGTCCGATGTTTGGAGCGACGGAATCAGATGCAGAGAGGCAACTCACAAACCTGACATTTACAACCGAAACGGCGCTCGAATGTGTCAATGGCTCACTCGTAGATTACAACAATCTACGCCAAGAATGGGAGATATTTGGCACTCATTTGGAGGGCCATAAACGCAACCTGGATTCACGCAAACGACTTATTGAGGGGATGCTTCATGACCTTGCACCTCCTGCAGCTAATGAGGTTATTGACCCGCTGCCTCGAATGGAAAACTTAAGTGACACCGAGCACCAAGAGTAGAAGAACTATTATTTTAGCTACGAACGCATATCTCTTTCGTTAAATCCAAAATTCTCTTCTTCTTCGCTTGGGGTATCCCAAATATCAGGAACATGGCGTTTCTCGCTTGATAATGGCCCTGTCGGATCGAAATGACCTTGTTCCTTCCAGCCACAGTGGGCAAATATACGCTTCATGTTGAACTTTTCAAATCGACGAAAAGTTTGCACAGCAAACGGATCTAAATCTCGACCACTTGCCTCATCGTAATTGCGCTGAAATGCTTTCTTCACGTAGCCAAATATGAACTCGATGGGATTAAAGAATGGGCAGTAAGCGGGGAGGAAAATGGGAATAATGCCCACGCTTCTCAAGAAGTGCACGATTTCTGGATGCCGGTAAATCGACGCACCGTCAAGAATCCACACGGAGTGAGTACCTGGATACTGACGTACACCACCTCGCTTTGAATAAACGAAAGCATTACAGCATTTCACGAATTCAACTCGGTCAAATGTCCCTTGGGTGTCGTAGTAGTCGATCAGGCCTCGTACACCAAGGAAACCCAGCATGGACACCCTAGGCTTCCGTTGGAAATCGCCACGAAATGCAAGTTTCTGCCCTTTAAGAGAATAGCCGCGTTTTCTTATCATTCCCCGGTTGTCAAAAGACACCTCGTCGAGGAAGACAAGATTATGATGGCTCCAATCGATCTTGCTCAACTCGTTGACGAAGCGAAAAATATCACGCTCACTGATATGCATTGCGCGGCGCTCGAGTACCTTCCACGTCAGACCAGAGGCATGTATAATTCGCCAGACCGATGACGTTGATATCTTGATGTTGTGCGCTAGTTGAAATGCGGCCTGGGCCTCATCCAGATATGCTAGCGGTCGCTCGGAGTAGTAAGAGCATAGCCATCACTTGTGGGTAGACGTAAATTTTCTGTCTGCTGCGTTGTTTCCCCGTTCAAATGTTCCGGTGGTCTCGTACACTCGGATCCAGTTGCTGATTGTACTCTCACACTTCTGGTATATGTGCGATAGTTCTTTTCGCGTGTAGCCAAGGTTATAAAAAACCGTAGAGGCAATGGAACACCGTATTAGGGTGGGCATGTTGCTTTGTTACGACTTCTTCCATGATCCTGCATCGGTAGGTCCAAGTTAGAAAGAAAATTAGCAATTATAAAAAAGTATGAAATAATACCTCACGAAACACGACGATGATGTTCTCCTGCCACGCGAGGCTATGATGCTCGCCCAACTACGCCCCGTAGTCGACCACCTTGACCGTGTTGTGTGGGGCCGTCAGGGACTGCTTGGCCTTGTATGTGCAATACTTGCGGCTTGTCCTGTCGATGCAGCCTCAGCAAGACGTGGATCACGACGATGTGCAACAACTTCAGAGCAGCTTCCTACCGATTCAGCTGCTAGCGGGCGAAGATCCCTACTGCTGCAAGAACTTGCTGCTGCTGGGCAAGCTGCGGATTCTTTATGCGAAGCAGCACCCCTGTACCTCTGCTGTCACCTCGCTCGCGCTGCACGCACAGAAACACATACAGCTAGATGAGCTAGCCGATCCACCAACCTAGCATACACGCCGCCGTACCTTGGTGACTTCCGCGAGTGCTGAGCAGCAAGAAGTTGCAGTTGGGGATCTGACCAATGAGATCACTCCGTCGATTTGTGGGCGATTTGACAAATCGCCCTGGATGGCCAAATATAGCCGAAAAGCACAATAATAAAGCTCGATTTACCACATTGATAAGATGTGAATCGTGTTCACAGAGAAAATATGGAGAATACTGAACCAGGCCTGAAATACATGTTTCATTTTTTTGTGTTCTCTGGATTTTATATCCAGAGCCCATCCCGGGCTAATCCTAGCATAATACATACCATCCGTAATCTGATAATAGTTGGGCGTGAAATGTGATAGGTACGACCTCCATTATATAATAATCTCTATCGTGAAAATACTAGGATTGTAGGTTGACCCATCCGCTGAACATTTGGACAAACTACGCACTCCCAATTCAGCAGCCTTTCGTCAAGACTTAAGATCGCCCAGAAAACTGTGGAGACTGGGAACGCACCACTCGAAGAGTCAGGGGCTACTAAAAGAGAGAAATTCTCTCAACGCAGACTCTTGAAGAAATTATCGACGCCTGTATTCGGATATTTCCTAAGACACCCGACGACCTTCATGAAGCCGAAGGAATCCGGGGAACGGGAGCACCCAGATCCACCATCCCCGTGGTGATTGACCTGTGTCAGTAGACACAGGGCGAGGAGGACAGCTCCATGCCTGGGCAGATATCTGGAGTGAAGCGCAGACCGGAAGCGGACCTGGATACGGTATCCACAAAGGCAGTGAACGGAGCCGCTGAGTACATGTAGAGCATGTTCGCTCAAGTTTTTTCATCGCACCCAGCTGAACCACTGGAGGATAGTAAATGTCACTCCCCCCAGCTTGATGTGGAGGAACTGGAAGCACTGGTACGACTCTTCATTCAAGACCGCAAGATTGGTCGAGCCGACGCACGAAAATGGAAAAGAAACTCTACGCTATCACTAGAGCACTTAACAAATCCCGTCGAACGCTAACAGCTATCGTTGAACACCGTATCACGACAGCTCAGGTCACCGGGCAAGCGATACCCAACACGTGGGCCATCCGTGCTGCAACTGCAGCGAACGCGAATGAGGACCAAGATGTGGACATGAATGACGATGAGACATCACCCTTTCGCTTTCATCACTCTACCTACTCGCCAGCATATATTGAAGAGCTCCGTAGCCTATGCGAGATGTCGTACGTGTTGCCAATGCACTTACGCAAGCCTACTGAAAAGGAAACCGAATCACTACAAGAATCGTGGAAGGAACCATCCTTTGTTCGAAACTTCCTGACTTCCTCAAGCGGATTTGCAGTAATGAAGCACAACGCAAAATTCTAAACACTATTCATGTCCAAGTGGAAGGTGATCTGATAATCAAACTCGTGTATCCGGACTTTCAGACTAAATCAAGACTCATAGGAAACATCGCGATGGGCCTCGAAAACGGAAGATATGACAACCAGAAGGTTATTGCGCTTCTTCAAGCTGTAAAGCAAGTCTACTACGACAGGATGGTTCATACCATGCAAATCATCTTTTGGGCACGCGAACTAGCAGCTAAATGGAGTCATGAAGTGAAATCGCTGCCTTTACGCAACCGCACTTTCCCTCTGACGAACGAGCATCCCGAAGACAATTACACGCCTCCCCCAGGACCTGTTGACTTGACAGCAGTGTGGAAATGACAGGTCGCTACGGACGGAATGTTGAAAACCCGCGAGATCGCTACCATGTGCGACTGTTGAATGTGTCTCGCTGCATGGATGAGGGTGCTATTGATGCCTATATCCGCAAGCGTTTCCAAGGCACCCACACCACGTGGCAAGAACCATCGACAGTCAATCAAACTCTGCAAACGGACACCTGGGACATATTCTTCAAGTGGCCAGGATGCCTCAGTTTCCTGACTAGGAAACGATTCGTGAATTGGGATGGCGTTAAGCTTCTAGTTCACCATGTTAGTGTTAAAGTAGCATACCCGTGTTTCCAATGTGACATCAGTGGCCACAACCGTAATCGCTGCAATGTCGCAGACGAACACCGGAGACATCCCGAGATCTGTATTACTGCCACGGCAACATAAATCTTTAAATTGCACCACCGAGAGTCGACACTTACCAGTGAAGAGGATCTGATCAACCTCTGACAGGAGGAACCAGCGCAGAACCCCTCAACTCACAAGCCAAGTATTTTATATGAAGAACCGAAACAACAGAGCATTGCCGTACCCCCCCCCCCTCTCCGGAAAGCAGCCTCAGTCCCAGCTCGATCAGAGAGACAAACCAGTGGCAAACAGCTAGCGGCGGAAGACATGCAATCAGTCCAAAGCAGTCTAAAAGCAGTCCAATCAGTCTGGTTTCAGCGAAACCCGAGATCAATTCTTAGCCACGAAAACAACGCTAACACAAGTCTCTCGAACACGTTCAACAAGTTCCAAGCTCTTGCGTCGACTGTACCAGAAACGGATTCCATACATAAGGAACGGAAGTCTCCAGCGGACGAACCGCATCAATTACGGCTATTAATTTCAGCAAATGGAAAAATGGGGCGTCTGATAATGACTCAGGTCAAAGGCAAGCGGGTGGACTGCCCCTCGGAAAACCTGGAGCGAATCATTCAACCGGACATCAACGAGCTGAAAGTGAAGAAAGGTGAAGGGGCTGTAATCCTCAAGAAATGTGGTTTGGAGAAAGTCAAAGTTCACCCGAACGGGAACTGTCAAAACTACTGCGTAGCTATCGCGTTACTTAACCACGAATGCAACAAACCGGGAGACACCAAACTCCTCGAAACACTAACGAGGAAGTTAAAGAAAGGCATCGCGACAGAGGCGAACCACTTCTTTGTGGAGGAATTCCCCCATTCAAACCGAGTGCAGCAGTCCAAAACAAAAAAAAATTGACGCCGAGACAATATGCAGAAGCACTATTGGGCCATTTCAAAGATATTGCTAGGTCAAAATCCTAACCGGACAGCTACATCGACCGTCGGAGCTGGGGTCTACCACCACGGTGCGTATGCTTGCAAAAAACCTCTACAGAAACATTTACATGGTGGAAGCTAGTAACAGAATTGGAAAAGCAAACTTCTTAATGTTCACGGCTGGAGAACGCGACTGTAATGGAGTGAAATTTAAGACCATGAAAGAGAGAATTTTCAGTCCACGAGAAGTAAAAGACTGGATCAAACTACTCAAGGCTGAATATATGGAGCATACATAAGTCAGCGGACCTCCCATAGTGCTAATTTCCGGACGAATCACTACAACTGGCTTCGTTTCTCACCGGAACAGAAGCCCCTTCCAAAAAACCCTGCCAAAGAGAAATGTAGCGATTTAGACCGAGCTGTGGACTTCGATGGAGACTGAACATTGAGGAGACTTTGATTCCGATGGCACCAAAGACTGCCTTGGCAACAGGAGAACAATACCAGGACAAAGATCAGGAAAAGAATGAGAAAACGAATTAAACCGCGTTCTCAGGCGGAGCAGGAGGAAATAGATGAACTTGAGAAACATGGCAGTGATCGTAAAGAAGAACTGACAGTGTTCTCAACGACCGGGTACATGCACTAGTACCCGCGCACCGTCAACCACTACGTGAACGGGACATGACAGACGAAGCGCAGGTTTTACAATGGTGCATGCAGGATGAAGTTTTGAAAGAAGTTTGGAAGGAATGGCAACGTGATTTACTTCATAGCGAGTCCCAGGAGACCTACACACCTTCACTTCCTACTTCAACACCTACCAGTGAATCTCAGTGGTCCGCTGAAACACCAGCAACAGCCCCAAGGTAATTGCAAAGCGCCGCCGTCACCGAAGAAGGGGAAAACAGCATGGGATAGGCAGATTCAAAGGTGACACAGATATATCTACCGGAACCCGGCAGAATATGCAGCAGATCAGGCTCCATTTGAACCAAAAGAAGACAGAGTGGGAAAATCTGACTTCGGCTCCATTTCCGGAGATGCCATCAACATCCGGAAAAGGGAATGAACCCATACTGACCGCACCTCCAGCACTGCGGAGTTTACTCACAAATCACGCATCACCGGGATTTATTCTAAGTGACAGGACTGAATCTCGTCTCGACACCTGGACGAAAACAGAACGCTAAGAATGCCTGTTGCAGAGCATCGAACACTATGTTGGTCAACTCGGACCGACAAACCCGAAAACTGCAGATTGGGTTTCAGGAGTAGAATCATAGCTGGATAGGTTCTCATCACAAGTAAAATGTGTTTCATCACTAGCATCTCCAGCGAACGCATTCGTTATCTTTGTAGACTTAAAGCATGAAGAAGAAGAATATTCAGTCGTCTGACAAGCTTTTGGGAAAACGTAGGTGGTATTATGCATCAATATGGATGAATATCGTGACGGTGCCGACACATATGGTTATGACTTGGCCACTGTATGACAGCGGTGGCCCAATCAAATAGGAGATCATAATATCAGCGAATGAGATGTCAGTCGAATCACTTTTAGACCAATTAAATTGCTTAGGGTTAGGTGTGTATGACGCCAACATATTGCCGACGTATAATGTCGGCAGGGCTGCCTAAATATGTAAATGAAGTCAAGTGATCAAGTGATCATGCGCATATCAAGTACAGTGCCGACAAATAACTAGGACTTTGTATTGCGCTCTCGGTGTGTCCTTGTAGTACCTTCAAATGGCGCTTTCACATGCTTCACCAATTCAACCGAGATTCTGGGAACCAAATTGAGTACATGTAGTAGACACATTGGACGCATAACTAAGGAAAGCTGTCTGTAACTGAGCTCGCCGCTTCGCGGCGGTACTAAGTATATGCTTCACTCATTACGAAAAGCTACCTTCATAAGATCACCGCACGCGCCGTCCCCCGCCGCTCGAAGTCTTCTTCAGTCCTCCTCCGCCGTCTGCCACCCACCGCCGTTACCGGCCACCTACCGCCGCCACATACCACCCACCGCCGCCGCCTGCCTGCCACCTACCGCCTCCGACGCCGCACGCAGTCTTGTGCCATCCTCCGCCGTCCTCCACAACAACACGCTGTCGTCCGCCGCCACACACTACCCTCCGCCGTCATCTGCCGTCCACCGCCGCTGCCGCATGCATCCCACCACACACGATTTACTGCCAAACTAAATCACCAGACGAATCCGAGCTTGATGGCACGTTTGCGTTGGCCTCCGCGGCTGTACGTAACCGTTGCGAGCGCGGATTATGATGACGTGTGTGTGTGGTGGGGGGGGGGGGCAAAGGTCCGTCGTATTGCCGCTGCGACCGGATAGTGAACGCCAACCGCAACAGCCAGCAATCACATGCACGTTCATTGCGTGTTTCACGTAGTACATACCCCCCCCCCCCGAATTCTTGTGTCTATGACCCACCCTGCTGCCGGTATTCCCTTCATCTGCATACGGCGAGTACTGATCGATCTTATTGAGGTAAGAGTCTTTTTTCGTTGTTGCCGTAACGCCAAATGAGGTTGTTTCACTCAGTATAAATCTGCTGCAAGTAACGAGACTTGAGGTAGCCGCTCCTCTGGTAGACATACGTGACCATATCTTTGTCAATACACAGTTACAAGTCGCTCTAAAGCTTCTGCTGAAGTCCTGAAAGGTACTGTCCTATGGATGAAAGCTAGTCTTGCGTAGTCCAATCTCTATATTAGCTGAATTGATGTCTCCTCCCCTCCACTGCACTCACTTTTCAGCCGGCATAATATTGTTCGAGGGCCTGCGCAACCTTGCGAGGTTGTGAAGGCTTGGCATCGCGAGAAGCGAGGTGGGTTTATTCATGTCCGGATGATTTTTTTTTTTCACGTCAATTTTCTGAGCGCTCCACCCTTCCCACCGAACCAAATCGTGCTCCTTCGTCGCAGAATACTCTTCTTCTGTATACTCGCATGAGTTGGGAGGACTTGCTTCGCTTATCCCAACAATATCGTGATTGTGTTGCAGTCAGCACTTCGTAATCCGGGCAGCGAAGATTCTCAAAAAGTCGTCCACTACCTGCATGCAAACGTTGATCTACAGATAATAACTACATGTGTCATACAATTGTAAATATGCCAGTAAACAATCCTTAGACATCTTGAGCAGCGTGGGCTTGGGCTTGAGGATGTTGCGGACAGTGCTCTCGGACATGGGGTGGGACAAGTCGATCGGTCTCGTGGCCGACTAAAGCAGAGGATGTCGGCTGCGAGATTACTTGTGAGCCACTATGGAGAGCATCACTTTCTGGACGAGAGTGAGTCGGACGCAGTCGATGCCATGTCGAGTTTTGAACAATATATATTGTATGTTCGAATGAATGAGACGAATTGCCTCGCTCCATGACCCCTCATCGTAGGCCACACAGAGAAAAGGGGAATGCTTCTGTGGATAGCAACCGGCATACACTCTGGTATTCTATACGTGATCCGGACACAATGGTGAGCTTTTCCCAAAATGAGTACCGTTTGCTGTTCCATCCCAAAAGGAGTACCTAACAATTTGTTAAAGTTTAGTGCAGATGCACAAATACCTGCAGTACTAGTCGGCTATGCTGCCGACTGAAAGCCCAACTCGCCCGACTGAAAGTTATTCTCGCCCGATTGACTCATATCTTTCTTGCAACATTTGGTTAAATTCTGTTCAATAAGTAGTTCAACTGATGGCATTCCTACCGCGTTAACCCCTCCGCAACCAAAAAGCAAAAACGCAAAGACGCGCTGGCTCGGGCCGAGACGTACAAAGAGTTGGTCCAGCTGCTGCTGCAGATCATGCACAAGAACGACGCGCTGGAGGAGATAATGGCGATGACCAAGGCAGTAGGCAGCGGCGGCCTCCGGCCCACGCAGATGGCCGAGCTGAGCTCTTCCATCCTCCGCTCAAGTCTCTTTTCCAGCTGCGACTGCATTAGCAGCTTGTTCAGCCAGGGAAGCTCGGGAACAGGGCCGAGCCTTCGGCCAGCATGTGAATATTCTTGCCCGAGACCGCGTGGAGCACGGTCGGGTCATCGAAGGGTGATCACCAAGCACTTAGACGGCAAGATGGTACTCACCGCGGACATATACCCATTTAGCTCGACCTGGTGCGTGCAGAACTCTAGCATGACGCGACACACGGTCGCGTCGAAGCGCGTAAACATGTAGTGTGTGAAAAGATCATTCAATGTGTTATGTCTAAACTATCCTATCCTAATAGAAAATTGATTGACATTCGGCTTGCTTCGTTAGAAACAGTGATGCTCAAGTCACTGTGTGCTATCTGAGGTATCTGAAAGGCAGAGGCAACGAGGTCCGGGTTCGCCTCATCGGCCTCGTTCGCGTGATGGCGGCAAGAACGTCGGTTGTGTCCAGTATCGCGACACGTTTTACAAACGTAGGTTTATTTGTTTCCAGTTCTTCAGCACTCGCCATTCTACGAGTTAGACGGCGGCCAGCTTGCTTGTAGAAGGGTGATGGTTTTACAACTTGCATAGGTGCAGGGCCACCACGTACAGGAAGCGCGATATTGTTTTCTTCGTGAAATCCGCTCGTGTAAACACTGACCAGGTAGGCTGGATGGAAGGCTTTTTGAGCGCGATATTAAAGCCATCAGCCTGGTTACCACCTGACGTTTCTTCGTCCTCGACTTCCAAGGGAACGAACTCATCAAGAAACTCAAGCTCATCATTCGAGGAGTTCTTCGCGTTAAAGAAAACGTGAACGAGGTTCTCAACTCGTTCAGGAGCGAGCCTGTTGCGGAGAGAAGAATGTACAAAATTTGTAGCGATCGCTCGCAATTTCGTCCGGAAGTGGCAGAAACAGTTTGAAAACCTCCGAAGGCACCGCACGGTTCTTCTCGAAGCGCCGTTGATAATTGACGAGGTTCCAAAACTTGACATTTTGTTTTCAACTCCGACACCAGATCTTTGCCAGTAACAAAGTCGAATACAGCGCGCCTTGCAGCCTTCTTAGGCCTTGTGGGTGCGGTCAGGAAGTCCCGCTCCGTCACCAGCTAAAATAAAAGCTTCTCGGACTTCACCAGACAAGCCAATATAGAGCCCCATCTCGTATCACATCGCATGGTTAGAGCAGGAAGAGCCTTCTCACCCAGAGAACCTTGCTGAAGCTGCTTGAGCTTGGACAACATTATGTGGCTCTTCTTGACTACGACGCCCTTGCACCCAGTCACCAGCTGTCCCAGCCAGTTGAGCGACGCAACAACGTCCTTCACCAGCAAATTGACTGCATTGGCAGCACACCCGTGGAAAAAGTATTCTTGGATGCGGGTCTTGAAGCATTGCCCAGACATTCTGGTTGGCAGATGTGTTAACAGTCACAACGGCCACAAACTGGATGAAGTCGTACTTGGTCATGGCACGCTGGATGTCCCCAGCCAAAAACACTGCATCGTGACTCCTGTTACCGGTGTACATATAATCCAGAAAAAAGTGTGCTGGCCGCAGATCGCGAGGTAGTTGATGACTGCGAAACCGTTGATGTCCGTCCAGCCGTCCGCCACCAAAGAGCAGAAGCGCCGAGCCAGCGCACCGCGCATCCGGACGAGTGAATCTTCATAAAACTCGTCTAGCAGGCGGCCGTGTATGAGATGCTGACTTAGAATCTTCACGGAGGGGTGCAGAAGGCGAAATACCGCAGTACAGCTCTCGAGCTGCGCCTACCAGTCGAAAATAACCAGAGCGCGAACATCTTGTCGATAAGGTTGTGCGGGACCGTATCAATTTCACGAGGGAAGTACGACGCCGCGACTGCTTGGCGAGGACGCTTCGCGCAAGTCTCCCAAAAATGGCCCTTCACACGGTCGACGTGAGTGAACACGAGTTTCTGAACTACCCCTTCATAGCGGAGGCAGTACACAGCCATCAGCGTCCACGTCGACCTCGTTCCAGGTCTTGTCGCGCTTTCTTCTAGAATTTTTGGTTATCTCCAACGTGGCAAAATGGAAATGATGCTGAGACTTTGGTGTTGAGGACGTTATTCCAGACGACTATTCGTTTCGAATTCAGCGGAACCAGTCGTTTGACCTAACTTGAATATTATAAGGAAGTGCCTACGTTCACCAAACTTTTTTGACAAAAAAGCTACGGCTTTCGAAATTACCCTAACCTCGGTATGCGCGCTACTGGCTGCATTTTTAGAACACAACCTTGACATATTACACTGTGAGCCGTCCATTTCTTTGCTCGCCGCTCCGCCAGTTCACCGCCTGCTCGCCACCGCTCCAGCTACCCCCCCCTTGCCAGTTCGCCGCCGCAGGCCGCTTCAGCTCCTGCTCCCTTCTCAGCGACATGGCCGCGAGTCCCTCGGAGTCGGCTGGCTCACATACCCAGCGAGATACTGACTCCCGCGCAAGAGCCGCTATTTACGCACCTGCTCACAGTCACGATGAAGACTCCGGTGAGATAAGCGCCGGGAAGCAGTTGAGGGTTGAAGGTAGCACCGATGAGGTGAAGCTGCTTACATTCAAGGGTGTATTTAACTCGTGGGACGAATTAGATGCAGCTTTTAAGCGGTACGCGCTATGATTTGGTATAATTCAAGACGCTGCATCTGACTGTTATTGCAGCATGGCTACAATGTTGCAGGTATCAAGCTGAAGTGCGTCAGCTCTACAAGCTGCGGACAAGCAACTCCTGTACGACAGGAACCGCGACCGGACTAAAAAGGCCTCGTTGACGGGAAGACACCGGTGCAGTTCGATGAGAAGATGCAGTTCTATTCCAAGACCTACATTTGCACGCACGGTTGGATATTAATCCGCGCGGTGGTGGATCGCGAACAAACCACACAGGCCGTTTCATGGAATGCAAGGCGAGGCTGAACACGCTGTTGACACGAGGTGAAGACGGTACGTACAAGGCCCGGCCCGAAAGCACAGCGCGGCCCACAACCACAACGTTGGCCCCAAAGAATACTATTCCTACGCAGAGACGCGTAAGATGAGGTGGAGAGAACCGCCAAAACAATGTGGCAGGGTACGTTGTTTTTGCTGTCAAAGTGTATACTCGCTACTGTCGTGGTTGCTGACTTCGTTTGTGCTTATTAGGGGGGTCTAAGCGCAAAAGTATACTTTGCTACCTGAACGAGGCGTCTGGCAAACCAATCCAGCCAAAGGACGTGGAGAACATGATTGCAGAAATGCGTCGTGAGACGTACACCTCCCCGGATGCCAATGCTTGCGTGACAAAGTTACTGCAGGAGTTCGGTGAGGGGTCCAGGGAATGCGGTGAGCGTGTTTCGAGACCCGACTACGGGTTTTACAAGTTGCATCACCTTCCGGACCGCGCACATGGGACGAATGACGCGCAAGTTCCCGGAAGTACTCTGCATCGATGCCACACACGGCACCAACATCAACAGGTAGGCTAAGTTTTATTTATACTACTCACTCCTTCGCCAACACATAACCGTTTGGTTTCTTTTTCACCGATTCATAATGATTTGTCTAACGTTTTCATGTATTGTTTCATGCTTGAAGGTATCGACTATTCAGTTTCATGGTGACCAATAAATTCGGCAGTGGTCTTTCGCTCAGCATGCCCTTAGCGACGGTGAAACCAAGGTCAACATCAAGAGTGCGTTTAAAGCGTTTAAAGAGAAGAATGCTGCATGGACTGACGTGAAAGTGTTCGTCATCGACAAGGATTTTACCGAGCTTGGCGTATTGGCAGAGGAGCTTCCAGACGCAACTGTGATCCTCTGCCACTTCCACGTTATCGACTATCTGAACTACGAAATCAGCAAACGGGTGTATGGAATCACTCCCTTTGAGAAGTCGCACGTGAAGATTTTAATAACGATGATAGTGCGGACTGCTGATGAACGTGAAATCGATCGTTATCTACAAGCTGTTGGGGTGTTGTACAAAGAGAAGACAGCTTTTTAGATGTATGTGGAGGCGAATTGGCTTGAATGCAAGCCGCTGGGGTGTACGTTCATGCGAGGAAGTATCCCACATTTGGACAAAAATACCAATAACCGGTTGGAAGCTAGCTGGGTGCTGCGAAAAATATTCTGAACTGCCACCAACCCATAGACGAGTGTATCGACCATCTCCTGTTCCTTCAACAGACTGCTGAAGACAAGTACAACTTCAAGACTAAGCGAGTAGGTTTCCGCTACAACAGTCAGTACGACGACGAGCTTCACGCGCTTGCAAATATTGCGACGCGCCACGCCTGTGATTTGGTTGCCAAGCAGTACACTCCCAGTAAAATGGCTAAGTACACTATCGAATCGAGCGAGCTGTCTCCCCCACTCATCACGTTGACAAGCACAACTTCGCCCAGTCAATATGGGGTAAGACAGAGCAAGTTGTTAGATTGGCGGTCTTATTGTATATCAAACTGCTTCCGCGCTTTTGTTCACAGGTGGGCTTGGATTCGAGTAAGTGCAGCTGCATATTCAATCAGACTCTCCTGCTTTCGTGTCGACACATAAGGTTCTTTCGCCACGCAGATATGTCATTTTGGTCCGTCCTTCCGCTTGAAGCTATCCATTTGCGGTGGGCGATCGCAGACAACTGAAGCCAGGACGAGACGAATGGTTACGGAGCAAGCAACGATATTATCGCCGTCTAAGTGTAGAGGATGCTGAAGTTGGGAAACTAAGTCGGGTCCTGTCACACACGAGAATTGCTAAGTGTGTTGCCGACAAAGGGAAGCGTGGTTTCGAAGTATTGAGGGACCATTTGCAAGGTCTAGAACGCGCTGTCCGAGATGATAAGAATCCCATGAATCTGACGCAAATCGACGAGAATACAGCGCGAGAAGAAAATCCAAGTAGTGTAAGTGCAGTTGGTGATATTGGTGACATTGACAATATTGGTGAGATCCCCGGTGATGGTATTGGCTTGGTTGGTGAGGTTGACATCAATACGACTTGTCGTGATACCACCTATCCCTCTATTCCGCTTGTTTCGAACCACGGAAGTGCGAGGCCTGTGCAATCCGATGACAGCTCAGACTTGGAAGCCCTGATTGAAGAGGTTCTGGAGAAGAAGAAACCGAGGAGTAATACCAAGAAAACGCATTGGGCTATGCGCAAGTTGGAAATGGGAGACGGCCTCGAAGGTAATTGTCATCGAACGGACCAATGAAAGAAAGAAATATTGTCGTACGGCTAAACCCTGCGAGTCGTCCGTCCGGCAGACCAAGACAAAAATAAAGCTTCAAGAAAGTCAAGAAAGCATATGAGATTAAAGAAACCATGTCACTTGTGAATACTGTGGTTACTGTCGGAGATGTGACGTTGGAATTATTCGGAGTCTTTGTCAAGACAAAAACGCTGTCTATTACTAAGATTGGCAAGTCGATGGATGCTGTTCGACGAATGTACGAGCCAGCCGTTTTTAAACGTCAGAAGGCATACGCGATAAAAAAGCGCGAAAGTTGATCGCGTCTGTGAAGAGGGCCACAATTGGTGACATCCACGAAGAGAAGGGCCGGGATAGGTTTCTAAGGGCTATTCTTCACATGGGTATCGGTAAAGTGTACTACGCTTCTGGACGTGACATACCGTTCATGGAACTAGCTGGATATGGAGGAGATTAGTGGCTAAATGATACGTGCGTCTACATGGCTGCTAACCGTATTACTGAGGAGGCAATGAAGCTCACGCGAAGACAGCCGACACGAGACCATGTTGTGGATCCAGTCTTGGTGCAGCTGACTGATCGTGAGCGAAGAGCGAGATTCATCGACTCAGAAAAAAAAAAATCAGTGATCCACACACCAATGGGCTAGTGTATTGCCCACGTACATTAACCCTTTCGCGGTAGAAGGGCACATTTATCGCCCATATAGACCGTTTACAAAACACGATGTGAAAGTACCGTCTACAAGGGTACCCAAGTTCAACCGTGAATACACCATATTTTATGACAAATCATAAACAGTACAGTCAGTAATCATTAAGACATACAAATATTAAGTAGGATGCCTATGATCGTGTGCATTAGCAAATTGCTGCAGGTACTATGTTACAAGAGGCCTGCAAAACGAGTACCGTGATTATCCTTAAGGGCGCATTCTATGCCCTTTTAGAAGTAAATTACTTAGGTTTGTATATTATACTTAATGAAAGAGGCTCGCGAAAGGGTTAATGTGGAATACACTCACTGATGTGGCGTCATTTTTGACATGGATCGACGGATAAGATGGAAGTACGACCTTCTTCACAAGAAAATGTTTCTAGATGAAGTAGAAAATATCATCACTGGTGTCTTCATGAAGATCACGAAGCCTGACATCAGCATGAAAATTCAAACGTTTCCCGGCTGGCTCCAGCGACATGGCCATAGTTGTGTTGTGTTAGCTGTACATTGGTTTGAGGTTTACTTATCGTTGGAACGCTCTACTCCTTTAGACCAAGACCTTCATCTCTATTACGGCCCAAGCCGTGACCCCAAGCAGCTATTGTATGTGTGATACAAACACTTTTCCTACATCCATGGCAGTGTTCGGCTAACGCCGATATTGAGTTTAAACACCTTCCCACAGAACGTATTGCAGCATGGAAGTTATCGAGCGTCTTAGCTGCAGGCACTTGCCAATTTTTGAAGTCCTGGTGTGAACAACCTGAGGTGTTGTAGTGTTGTAGACTATATTTCTCTAAATATCGACCTAGAACCAGTACTTCATTTCCCCCATACCAAACATATGATATAGCATTTTGTCCACGTTTTGTCCAAAATATTGGTGAACGTAGGGGTAGCCATATTATAAGGGCAACATAATCCAAAGTACCTTCGAATGCCCTCAAAAGTGATACATGCTGTATATAACGATTTTATCAACACATTATCTGATTGGTAGAGGTCAAAATAGGGAGGTCTCCTGATTAATTCAATAAAGAGTGTCCTAAAAATTTAATATTATTTGACAAAGGATGTAACAAATTTTTCTGGTCCATATTGGCACCGCTCAGGTGTCGTGGAGGACGCGTCGCGTTTATCCACCATAATATCCCCAGAGAGGGCTCTTTCATTGAATTGGATCCTGAAAGGAGGACTGGTTCTGGTCTTGAGCGGCCAGTGAAATAAAGAATGGTCGGAGCCGTTACACCCATTGGAGATTCTCCTGATCCAAGCATGCAGAGCGTGAGCGCGTGTACAATCCCAGGAAGGACAGTGAGTTCGCTCGTTGTTCTTGCTGGGCTAGTTCAAGGCAAGGTTGCAGCCTAGCGATTGGATCTTTATTTCTGTTCTTCGCTATTTTCGCTTGGTAATTGCTCTTAGCTGTCGGAGTAGCCTTTCAAAACCACAGCTTTCATTCCTTGTTCACAGGTGGGATCCTCGAACCACGTGTCGTTCCTGAGCATCACTAGTGTGTTTGACATATTGTGCTGCAAATCATCCACATCCTATTCCATTCCGCTTTGAAGTCATCGACACCTTTTGATCAGTTCCCAGGATATTGTTCTGGTCACGACCGGCGACCGCCGACTCACAACATCTGTGGCATTTTGGCATTCGTTCTCAGCACGATTGCACGAAATCAAGCAGACGGTAATCCGTACCTTTAACATCCTGAGCTACTTTCGCTTGGAGTGCGTAGCACCAGGGCCGCAGCATCGGCTCGCCATGGCATACTACAACAAGTAAAGTACAAAAATAACTTTGAGAACATCCTACGAATCAATTAGCAAACGGATACGAGACCCATCAATCTGCTCTATCATTAAACCGGTGCGGACAGTGCCCATACAATGCTCACTTGAAACGGCAGTCCTTGCTGGGCTGTGGTGGCATCGTTGCTTTCGATGTCAGTTACAATCCTAGGTTAGGATCATACCACCCGTTTGACTGCTTAACATCGTAGCTGCGAAAGCTGTCACGGCTGCGTTAAACCAAGCGAGTGGTGCCCAGCTGACCCTTTCAAAGGAAGCCCAGGAGCTATTCGAAACTGCATTCAAGGTCAAGTACGTCGACCGACGTACACAGCAAGTTCAAGGAGTACCTTCGAAAAAATCATATATTCAAGTATAAATCCCCAAAATACCATAATAGCTGACATATATACGCGAATCAACAAAATGGAATTATGACAGAGTGTGTGGGATGCATTGACAATTGACTATGCAAAATTCGACCCCCTAGCTCTAAAAAGATACCAGATGCTGCTGCATTCTTCTCTGGTCATTACCAGCTCAATGTGCACGCCATAAGGGACTCGTTTTCTCGGTTCACATGATATTGTCTTAATTCTCCAGGCAGAGTTGGTGATTCGATTGCATAAAAGAAGTGGAGCCTCTGCAATGACATCATGAATCTACTCTCGTGGGTGACAACGCGTATCCCTTGTCGGACTCTCCCCTTCATCAAGCTGGAGATCCAATGCAGAATATACTACATTTTTTTCTTGATCCAACTGCGCATCCGAATTGAAATGGCTTTTGGGCTACTAGTAAACAAGTGACAGATTTTTCAGCGTCCGTTAGTTGTTGACTTCGTGAACGCTCGGAAAGTGATCAATACATGTATGAAACTACGTAACTTCTGCATCATCTAGCGACTCAACAATATTGATGCGGTCACGGGCTTAACTACGGTGTCCATGGAGTATCACGACTGGCCTAAGAGTTCTTATCAACCAACCGAGAACTCTGACGTAGAAACTACTTTGCCTTACGACCTACAAGGCCGCATTCTCCGTGATATTGTCGTCGATCACATTCAGAAATATGATCTCCAGCGACCAAGAATGCACCCTCGCTAGTCAATGCTGTCCATGATTTCCAATTCCAGCACACTGTTCTCCGCTTCAAGCGCCTACTTTTTCTCCTGGTATTTGGTCAGCGCACACTCAACATCAGCGGCATCAACATCTTCATCGATACACGCGCGACGTCGCTTCAGCAGTTGCTGAAACGAGGCATCGTTCCGGGTCAGCATGCTTGACAGCGTTGGCCGTTTCTGCACTAATCTCTGCTCTTGAATGAAAAGCTTCTGCACACTCCACGTATCGTCTTGGGTCTTGAATGTCTCCCTATCAATCCACGCCTCTATGTTTTCTACTCGCACCACCAACGTGTCAGAATTTGCATCTTGTCGCCACTTTCGGTTGTTTGACTTTTTATTCACGTCTCCTTCTTGTGTATAATCGTCCTCATCGTCTGGAGATATATATTGACAGAGCAGAACTCAAGTCCCGTTTTGCGGTGCTTTCACCACCTGTCCGCATTGAAGACGTCCGAGCGTCCGTCACAGAAGTCCCAGAAATCATGACTGACCTGCCCAGAAAGCTTGCATTTTGCTTCGGTGCGAGCAAAGTTACTCGCAACTTCCTTCCACACCGCTTTAGTTTTCCAGCCGAATGAGCCATGTAGCGTGAAGCATCCACGCTTTCGAAGACAGCACCATTTGAAATATTAGCGTCGAACTCGGTTGTCTCATATCCAAATGCGTTTGCAACGTCAACCCGCCGGACCACCCTCGTCAAGATCATCTCGACGGACCCGATACCCCAAAGCGAGAGTCGTCTCAAAGAAGCGGAGCAAGAACAGAATGTTGAGAAGCAGAAGCATGCAGCCGTTTGTTTTCTTCTCCTCAATCTCTGATGCCTCCTTCCGAAAATTCTGGTGATGGCGCCCAAATCTCGACCCAAAATCTCTGGTGATTGGACGCAGGAAAAACAGGGCTAGTCGACTCGTTCTCCGCCGCTACGAGTTGACAGCCCCCCCCGCCGCCTACCACTCACCGTCCACCAACACCACGAGCCACCCACCTCCGCCTGCCGCACCCCTGCCCCCGCCCCGCCGCACGCAGTCGCTCGCCGTCCCCCACCGCCGCCGTCTGCCTTCTACGCCATGTGTCCCACGCCGTCTTATTTCTGCGGCCGCGTGCATGTCCTCTCCGTCGCCGCGGCCGCGTTTTCTCCTATGACTTTGAGTCAAAGGCTTTGACAGTTGCTCTAATACTTTAAGCCAATAGACAATTCCTAATAATTTAGACGATCATAACTGTGTTGGCCGCCGTCGGCCGCTGTTGGATAGTATTTGTGCAATCAAGTCAGAAAATGCTAAATCCGGCGCCGTTTTGTCCGCGCACAAGCATGGCGAAGTGTGATAGGTTCTTGGGTTACACTGGAGTCGTTGTCACTGTATGAAACTAGTCTTGGGGCTTCTTCAACGTGCTCGGATGTGATCATCCGAGCGTTGGAAAAGTTAGCATCGCTGGAATCCATTTTAGGGGTTAAGTGTCACAGGCACAGCTTGATGCATGTACCGGTAGCTCCCTGGTAGCAACAGATGTGGCAGTGTGTACCGTAGGTGTCGTAGGCGCAAACGCGATGACGGGAGAAGAGTGGCTTCGGGAGGGACAGGGGGGGTATACTGTTAAATCGTGGCGAGCACGCCTGTGTTGGGTCAAAAAAGAATTGGTAACAAGCCCCTCTGCGTTTGTCGACTCGTCGGTAAATGATTGGACTCGCGGGTCAAGCTAGTGTTGCTGCTAAAACTCTGGGAAATATATATAGGTTGGAGGCCTTGCACCGCTACATCATCATACACTACCACGTGTTGAGTAGCTGCATGTGTAGGCGGCTGACGCGGAAGACCGTTCATCTGTCCGTCTACAGAAGCCTTACGATTGCTCGAGGAGTATCTGTGTCCATTCCCTGTACAGTCGATAGACTAATAGCCGTATTCCGTGGACTTGAACGCAGTTGACGCTGATGACGAGAGCATCGGGTGGTTCCACTACCACGTGAGCATTGGGTGTTTACAAATGTTGATTCTGGGTCTGGTATACTTGATTAGTTAAGCTCTAGTTCACGTTGACAATACATTACGTGAATACAAATTGTGAGCTTAGCGTTAAAGCGGCAAGCGCACGTCCGCTATATTCCATTCACTAACCACCCGTCATCTGGCATACCCTGCCATTGCATACGTCGGACATAAATTGCCTTATACGGCGTGCGGTTTTGTCTTGCATCCTCCACGTTCAAGTCATCAAATTCTAGATTTGGGGATCGCCATATTGGGATCGAGGGCGATGGCCTTACTTGTACAAGTTGGGCTGGTAGGTCACCTGCTGCTAGAATTGGTCTCGCTTTAAATTCTTTCAGGCACACGGTCATGTTGCACAGAGCTCTCAGCCTCTTTGATACAACCAGAGTGCTGCTGAGAGACGCTCGCATGTTAGTGAATACAAGTCGAGCCCTGACGAGACGCACCATTATTAAGGCTGGGGTCGCTTTCGATGAATTGTTGACCAGCTTAAGCGTGCTGTGGCATTGTTCCAAGGGGTTGTTTGTTGTGACACAACACGGCGGTGTATGATACCCCTGCCACTGCGAAAAGCGTGAATATTATACCCACTGCGCGATAATGTGTTCATCCCCTGTGCGAAATGGTGTGTGAAAAGCATTTCACTCAGCAAGAACCAAGTCTCGAATAGTTTTAGACTCCTCCTCGTCGCGAGCATAGCGGGTTAGATGGAGTAGACAGTCAGGACCCTTGGGATCGGCCGCGGAAAATAGAGACTGACTGAATTAAACTTGCTTAGCTCAGCCTCTGAGCTCCTACAAATGCATGTTGCTGCCCGAGTAGCCTCCTCGGCAGCCAACCATCTTGTGTCCTACATGGCCAGCCGCGTCGCAGCTAGGACTGCAGTCTCCCAACCTTCGGCAGCGTTCACTTGGTCCCTCGCTCCGCAGCGCCCACGTTGAAGCTCAATTTAACACCCGCCCTCCGAGGACGCGCGCAATGCGCCTCGGAACTGACTGGGTGCGGCTTCTACTTGATCATCGTCACGTTGTAGCTTGGTAGCCTGATATTGCGATTGCCGCTGTTCGCGAGGTGTCGGCTGTAGGTCGGGCTTCATCCCGACTACTGCCTTCAGTTTCCCCAGTCGCGGAAAGCCAAGTGGCTTGGCCAGCAAATCGGCAGGGTTCACCTCACCGTTGACCTCCCAAATCTTGACTGCTTTCTCTTTGACTTGCTCTCTCACAGTGAAATCGCAACTTGATGTGCCGAGTCATTCGACTGTACGTTGGGTTGGATGCCAGCGCAAGGGCTGCTTGGTTATCTACCCCCAGCGTAAAGTTTGTGCTTACAGCAGACAACACCTCGGTCAGGATGTTAATTAGCGACTTGCCCCTCCATGCAAGCCTCGCAAAATGCGACATACTCGGCTTCTGCAGTACTCTGAGCAAACACTCTGGCGTCGAGCTGCCCATGCTACAAGCCCACCGGCAACCATCATCACGTAGCCTGTGACGCTCTTTCGGATGTCCGGGCAATTTCCCCAGTCCGAATCATAGTATCGGTCAACAGTAATGGTTCGAAACTTCTCCAGTTGGTCTCCGCGAGGTTTCTTGAAGTAAATTCCATGATCCGTACTAGCAACCACGTAGCGGAGCACACGCTTTAATGCACCACCATGCTGGACCGTGGGGTTACCAACAAATCGGCTGAGATAGCCTACCGGATATGCCAAGTCGGGCCTCGTGCTAGTCGCCATGTACATGAGCGACCCGATCACGGCTCTGTACTCGATGCCAATCGCTTTCGCATCTTCTGCTGCGGTGCACGCACTCATCTTCGTGGTCAGATCCATCGGTGAGCGACATCCGTAAGCGTCCCCATATCCGAACCGCTTCAGCACGTCCTTCGCATACTTCGTCTGGTGAAGGAACACATCTTCCTCCGTCCAGTCTACTTGTACCCCAAGATACTCTCGCAAACGACCCTGGCCTTTGATGTCGTACTTGCCGTTCACATCTTCGAAGAAGACCACCTTCCCGGATTCGTTGTTAGTTGCGCAGATTACGTCATCTACGTAGACCAGCAGGATTGCTACCACTCCTCCAATACCAGTACTGCGACTGTCACTGACATTAGCATTGTCGTTGGTGTCGCCCACGTCAGCTTCCTCCTCGTCCTCAATGTCTACATATCCACCATCGTAAATATTGCGCGACGCGTTCCCACGGTCTGCCGATGGGTCGAAGACCATGTCATCCGGGAATGCTGATGGGTCTTTTGTTCGTCCAGCTAGCTCGTCGTGGGTCGGGACCATGTTGGACCTGGCTGATTGTATCTTCATCTTCAAGTGTGTTCTCAGCATCGGATATGCCGTGGTCACGTTCATGGCGCTCGTGGGCGCCATGTCCTTGCCCTCCTACGACCGGTAGGTCGTAGGAGGGCAGGTCGTAATCACGACGGCCTGCACTTGTGAGATCCGGATACGCAGCCACTGCCCGTTCTCGGACATTGTCCTCGAAGTCTGGCCCGTGCCGGTCCTTGAACATGACTTGTTCGTTTACAGTAACTTGTCCACCAAAGAGTACCAGGCCCTCCGAAGGGAAGTACATCTTGCAGCCTAGCGCTCCGTCACAATAACCGAGATTGATTCCAACGCGACAGTTGTCTGCAAATATATGTCGCGCGGGGCCCACTTTCGTGTGCATATAGGCCAGCGCGCCGAACTTGCGCACGTGGTGGATGTCTGGCTTCCTGCACCACATCGCCTCATACGGGGTGTGTCCAATCGGCGTTGAGTACGATCCGTTCTTGAGGTAAAAAAACGTAATACAGCGCGTCCACCCAGAAGGAAGTCGGCAATACCGACTCCTTCAGCATTGATTTCATCATGCCGCACAGCGTCTGGTGGCTCCGCTCGACTCGGTTGAGCCGTGACGTGTCTCGAGGTGTAGTTGTGTGCACAATACCATTCCTTTGGTACCATGCCTCCATCTCCGTGTTCACAAACTCGCCACCTCCGTCTGTAAAGACTCCACGCACCTTGTATCCGGGGCACTGACGCTCAGCCCACGCGATATCCCGTTGGATAAGAGGGTTGCACTCCTTCTTCGTCTCGCCCTTGACGGGATATGCCGTGAGGAACCTTGTGTGCGCGTCCATGATGACCAATACAGCCTTGAACCGCGTACAATTGTAGTGCTTTGGTGGGAAGAAGAGGTCCGCGAACACGAGCTCGTTCTTCGCCGTGATTCCCCGATCCAAAAGTTTCTGCACGGGTTTCGCACGATGCTTACCAAGTTGACAAGCTTCGCAGATGTTACACTGGCGGCACCGCAACATCATGCCTTCCACTACTCCCTCGTCGACCATTTTGCGGATGGATTGCGGGCACAGGTGCCCGAGCCGCTCATGCCAGCACTGCAAGTCCGCGACGCCATCCCGAATTGCAAAATTCACCATGGCTTCTGGCACCAATGGGTTCTTCTCTCCGGGTAGGAATGGGTTGTGTGCCATGAGCATCCAGAGGCCACACGATGAGTTCAGCGGCGCCTGCAGGGCCGTGGTCATATTCTTCGAGAGCGTGTAGACTGCTGTCTCAGCATCATAGTCGATCTTTAAGCCTTCTTTGCGCACCACAGATTGCGAAAGGAGGTTCGGTCGCTTCGGAGTAGTAACCTCCTCCAAGCGAAGTGCCACGTGACCTCCATTCACCATCACACACAAGTCAATAGAGCCAACTCCGATGGGAGCTGATGTGCCGTTGTAGCCTTGCACGGTCTGTTTCTTCCGCTCGTCCGCCGCGAGACTTCTGTACCCAACGAAGTACCTTTTGTCTCCGACCAAGTGGCGGTTGGCTCCACAATCGAAGATCCATGTCTTTGGTCGGTACGCGGCCTTCTTCGCCTTCGGCGCTGTGCAGCGACTGTCAGCACTGCTGCCACCATCCTTGTTGCCACTATCTGACGGTGTGTTCTTACATTCAGGTGGATATTCCCATGGTATTGCTGGCCAGCAACTGCCCGCTCTGAGACAGAGTCAGTGAATCCAGAGGTGACCGAGAACAGTCCAGTGGCCTGCCCGCCAGTACCACAGTTACTCCCACTGGAGTTGTGGCAGTCTCTCTTGACGTGTCCAGGTCTGTGGCACTGGAAGGAATTGCCGAGGCGCCTGTCCACCTCATTGGGGCGTTGCGTTCCCTCGCGCTTGGGGTTCTTGTTCTCGTGTCTCCTGCCTCCGCCTCCGCTATTCTGCTGTTTTGACTGCTGGGCTTGGCCAGATGACTGCTTGCCGCTACCAAACGACCGACTCATGTGATTGTCGGCCTTGTTGGCCTTGTCGAACGTGATAGCCATTGCCACCACCTTGTCCGGTGTGTCTACGCAGTCCATCCCCGTGTCCACAAATCCTCGCAGGCGGCCGAACCGCTCGTTGGGGGAAGGGGTGACGACACTAGCATTCCGCTGAACCCTGGGTCGTCGAGGGTCATGCCGATCGTCTTGAGTCTTGAATGCAGACGGCACATGTAGTTGAGATGACCCTCACCATTGCCGTTCTGTTTGCACCTCGCTGCCTCCAGTTGTGCGTACAGTTGACGCTTGGTCAGAGCCCTGGTCTGCTCGTTGGCCGTACCTTCAAATCGCTCGCAGAGATGCTTCCACATGGCTAAGCCGTCCTCCAGATCCATGAGCTGCTGCCCCATGTCTGTGCACACAGATGAAAAGATGAGCTCTTGCAGGTCTAGCGGGTGCCCGTCCTAGGCTGACTTGCGCAAGCTCGAGAAGTTCTCGTCGAACTTTCTCTCCCCTTCATAATCTTGAACAGATCGGTGCTCTTCTTTCGTGCGGCGATCTCCATGAGCTTTTTGTAGTATTGGAAGTTCTGGCCGTTCCAGCGGATGGGTCGGCCGGTCCCCTCAGAGACCTCGACCTCCCACGTCGAGTCCGTCCTCGGCTTGGGCATCCTTGCACTTCAGCGACGGCGTGACTTGGACTCAATAACTCTGTTAGATGGAGTAGACTGTCAGAGCACTTGGGCTCGGCCGTGGAAAAAAAAGACTGACTGAATTAAAACATGCTTAGCTCAGCCTCTGAGCTCCTACAAATGCATGTTGCTGCCCGAGTAGCCTCCTCGGCAGCCAGCCATCTTCTGCCCTATATGTCCAGCCGCGTCGCAGCTAGGACTCCAGTCTCCCAACCTTCGGCACCGTTCACTTGGTCCCTCGCTCCGCAGCGCCCAAGTTGGACCTCAACTTAACATAGCGCATGCCGTTAAGGTCACGGAATATCATATTTCTTGTAACTGGATCGAGCTTGGCTCCATCAATACTTGCTTTTACGTTTTGAAAAAAGTGAAACAAACACATGATAATATTCAATCCTGGAAAGGGTAAGCTACAGGCATTATACTGATACTGTCAGTATCTATCATGATGAACTTGTGTGAGAATTGAACCATAAATGTTCCCAATTCACCCGCTTTACTACAGCGCAGCCCAAATCGATGTACCGGCACACTTGGAAGTGCAACGTAAACGAGCGAGAAAACTTTCTCCGACAGTCAGAAATGCCAAACACAAACACACTGGATCGCTGTCGAACGATGCCCGATGGCGAACACCCGTCGCACGATCCCCGCTGCAGTCGCCGCCGCCAACCCCAACCGTGACGTTGGCCTGCCGCATCTATGGCGGCAGCTGCGTATTGCGGACTGGACGGCTAAACGATGGAGCGGACTGTCGAACGAGTGGGCATACACGAATAGCACCGGCGTGTGGAGTACGCGGTCGTGGATTATATACGTGAACGGGGCGCACAGTACGAGGGCGTGCAAAACGTGACGAGAGCGCGCAAGACTCGGACGCGTACGATGAAAGCGCGCAGGACGTAAAAAAGGTGCACATGATGAGGACGAGCCGTACGTTAACGAGAGTGCGCAAGACTCGGAAGCGTTCGATGTGGGCGGTCTGGCCTAGAGAGCGCAGGACGTGGACGTGTGTAACGAGGGCCTGATCGACCAGAACGCACCTGGTGTCCGCGCGTTGAAGGAGAGCAAGGCAGACGCCTCAAAAGACACAGTCCGGAAGTACCAGATTGTTGTGCTGACCCAGGGAACTAGGAACGCTGCGTTCAGGCGCCGAGCGGCGACTAGAAGCGCCTCGAGCTCGGACGCGAGCTGAGGCGAGTCGAGCTAACGCAGGGGGCCGTGAAGTGAGCAGTTGGGCTGGCTGCAGCATCTCGCTTGTAGTAACTGTCCGGTCCGTCTAGATCTGACAGTGACCATGAAGGTCAGACGGAACCGCCTGCAGCCCACCGTCGATGGTTAAAAGTGGACGTCAACTAGCGGACGATGAGAACTTCAGCGACTCCGAGAGCTTCAGCTCGGGCGACAGCGACAACGGCGTCGTCGACGACGATGACCAAGCGCCGGATCACGATCGAGATGACCTTGATGACCACGTTGTTTCTGACAGTGGTGCTGCCACGACCGACGAAGCGTTCATCGCGTCTTTGATGATCGGCGCCAGCGACTGAGACAAGCATGCAATAAAGCAACGGGGGCGGTGCGGCAAGAGATGCAGTGGAGAGCGTCACCGTCGGAGCTCGAGAATTGGATAGTGCATGGACGTTGAAGAAGCACACCCTATGGTCGAGGTGCACGAGGTATGTGACTCGCTGTTGCTGACCGTCTTGTACTTTATGCCGAGGTCGCTGTGACCACGGAGATCAACCGGAATGCGGCCAGGCAAATCGACCATCAGGCCCAGGCGAAGCACGCGAAGCAGTGAGAAGGCAGGCACGAGACGCCACACCAGATTCGCAGGCGTTTGACGTCCAAGATGGGTACGAGACCCGCGAGATTCTGCATGTGGTCGGTCTCCTTGTTGCACGCATGATTTATCCACAGCAGCGTCAGTTCGCGGAACACTATGGTAGTGGACGGTGCCGTACCAGCGGTCAACTGTGGGCGGCACATGGTGCGCAACCGGTACATCTATATCCTGCGCTTCCTCCACATCGCCGACCGCAAGGCCCCACGGACGCAGGACAAGCTGTGAAAGCTTCGACCTGTCGTAGACAAGCCCCCAAAGCGGTTCCTAGCGACGTGGACGTTGCCAACGGTGTTCAGCTTCGCGAAGAGTCCTGCCTTCGACGTCCCGTCGGAACCACTCGCAAGTTCATGCCCGACATGCCACACGGCTACGGCTCCAAAAGGTTCATGGCATGCAAACCGCGAACCGCATGCGGCTACCGGTACGATGGTCATCTTTAGTTTATTTTAATATTCCTATATCGTAACTTACGATTACCTCGGATGATAGGGCCTCCGAACATCGTTACTTTCTAGATTCGAGATGTATGCGAGAAAACGCAGACCTGAAGATCGAGGCAAGAGCAAGTTCGATCACATTACGGGTGCTGCCGGGGTGGCGCGCAACTTGAAGCCAGTTCTTGCCAGCAACCGGTATCAGTGGCACGTTGTCGTGGTTGACCGGTTCTACTCGTCTATGCTACTCTCCTGGCCATGAACGGCTACGTTGTCGGCACGAAAATGACCAACCGACACGGCCTTGAGCCTGCGCTCAAGGAGGAGCGATCGACGTGCCGGGTTTCCATCCCCCACGGCTCTTTCAAGTTCGCCAGGTCCGTTGCTGACATGTTTAGCCAAATGATAAAGATTGTAATATATTCAGCGGGAACGAAGATTGACCAAACCGTGGTTCCCCGGATTTGTCGCGAACAGATAAAAACCGACAAATTGGTTCGCGAGGTTATAGTGGTTCGGTTCGGAGTTTGCTGAGGGTCGCGAACACATCTAAAACTGGAATTCCTTCTTTCTTCGTTTCGCCATTAGCCAAAATACATGTTTATGGGTGCGGCTCTAGCAGATAAACCGCCCTCCAGATCATTGTTTCATGTTTTACGCGATGGCAGCTTTCGCGGGCATGCAAGTCCCCAATAATCAAATGTTTCTGCTCCAAAACCAGTCAGACCAACTCGATCGAAGCGTACAACTGCAGCAGCAGCAATGTTTCGTGTAAAACCAGCAGCTTAATCACCGCCGCTGTCTCATGGTGCACGACAAGATAACGCTTGCAAGCAGCTCCGATCTGCCTTAGCCCAGTGTGATGTACGAGCAGAGCAACATGCAGGTGAGATGGAGCACCTGTGGCGAAGTCGGTGACCACTTTTTGCCGCCCAGGTGTATAGTGCTCGCGTGCTACCCTCGTTGGGACCTGTTCCCCCTCCAAAAGTAGTTTGGACTTCCAGGGCCTGTACCTACTTTTGTAAATGTATCGATGTGGGTTATACTTACTTACTTACATAAATGGGCCTTTACACCACCCTCCTGTCTAAGTTGCGCTAATGTAACGTAAGCGCAATGGCAAAAACAAATCGAGGGACAAACCCATCAAGGCCAACGTCGAAGCCGTTCAGCATTGCGCGACCGAACGGACACACCCCAAGCTGCGGTGTCTCGAGCAACCGGTGGAAAGAGGAACCACCGCCGAATCCGGCACCGCCACCTGCGCAGCAGCAGGGCCATTTTTTGTGTCCATAGCCTGCGAATGCTCGGTGTCACCAGCGCGCCCGATATCAAGCTCGACTCTGTTTTGATCAGCAGCATAATATACAGACCATGTCAGCATAACATCCAAATCTGAAACTGACCCTGTCAACACCCACTTACCTCTTGCAATGCCCGGTCTCAGCGCAGCAAGTCATCACACACTTAGATCCCCAGCGATGCGGCTTGTCCTTCATGAACATCCTTGTCGGATTTCGCTTGTTGTGGGAAGGAAGAATTCCTTCGTCGATGGCAACACGTGACCCAAGAACGTAGCCTTCCTTGAACGTCTACTCCAGCGTAGAGAGCACGGATCGTATTTTCCAAGCTCGATCTGTAGCGGCTGCAGGGCTCTCGTTATCGGTGAAATGTAGAAACCGCGATATATCGCGAAACCTGTCGCGCCGCATCACTTTGCTGAATGTCCCCATCGGAAGTACACCCGTGGCTTTGGTGCTCCAGTGATCTTCCATTCGCTGACAGGGACTCAATGCATGTGCAATCATCAAGCCAATCCATTGAACGATTTCGTGGGGAGCAATCTTCTCAAATTTCTCAAGGTTTCGCCGCAATATATCCCTACTTCGCTGTGCACGATGCGTGACCTCGCGTTCCTTCGCTTCCGCCTTGTCGAGTCTAGCTTCCAGCGTTTGCTTCCAATACAGGTGGGTCTGGCTAGCGACATCACGCCAGAAGGCCTTCGGTAGAAAGTAATAGAAGAGGCCCAGCGGCGACTTGAAAGCTGCCAGAATGTCTTGTGACGGCCCACAGTATCCAGAGTACATTGTGTCCACTTCAGGATCATTTACGACCGGAGCCCTCACGTTCTCAGGCAGCACGTCCCATCCGTCTATTTTCATTTGGTCGAGCTGGATGCCGTCGTAAACCTCCGACGACCCTGTCAGCATCAGTTGAATTAGAAACTGTTCACGTCAGGTTAGAGTATAACCCACCTTGAACACGCATGTGCAACCGTTCCAGCTCTGCTGCATCCAACAGGTCCATAACGCGGCTCAGCTCTTGATGTAGATTGTCCTCGCGCGGCAAATCATCGTCGTCTTCATCGCTGTCGGAGTCAGCAACGCCGTCGTCAATACCTTCAGCTGAATCCGCGCCCCCCTCGCCGTCGGTCTCAAGAGCGGTTGCGTTGGTGTCGCCAACAATATTCGGGTCGAGTGGGTCCACGAAGTCAAAACGCAGAGGTGTTCCGCACGCGGCGTCACGCAAGGCTCGGTATTCGACGTTTCTGGGGGGTTCCTCGCCTTCTTTTGTTTCATCTTCTCTTTCTTGGTCGTTGCGAACTCCACAGACTTCATCACTACCATCTTCTTCATCGCTTGGTTCATACGCTTCTTCTTCGGAAATGGAGTGTCTGTGTCGTGGACTGGCATCGGAGAGATCACACACCTCACGACTAGCACATGCCGATGTGCTATCAGCGACTGGGTTCGGTCTGTTATTGGCCGCAATAGGGACGGGTTCATTTGCGTTCTTCTCATCTTCCGACGTTGCGTTTGCTTTACCCGTGTCAGCATTCGATGGTACTTTCGTGTCAGCATTCGATGGTACTTCCGTGTCAGCATTTGCATCAGTGTCAGCATTAGCTTGAGCCGTTGTGCTGTTCATGTCGGCATTAGAATGGTCGCTGCCGTTCCTGTCAGCATAATCTAACATGTATAAACATCCCTTGTCAGCTTTGTACACGTCAGCATAACAGCGAAATTAGATACATTTCGGGAGACGCTGACTGCTAACCACGGGAGCTGAACTTGACACTGCTGCTTGGACAGGCGGCACGACTGCGTTTCCATCTGCTACTACACAATCAAAGCCACATCAGTTCATAGAAAGCTATTATATTGAGTAGCCAGTATATCTCTTACCCGTAGCGTTCCGTTCACCCCACACTTTGTCAAAAGCTGCCAACTCCTTTCGCCGTTTGTCCGCTTCTTGAGCCATCTGCTTCTTGCTGGGCTGCTTGGGCTTGGCATTGGGAGCGCGCGGGGTCTTTGCGGGTCGCTTTGATGCAGACTTCGCTCGTTTTGCTGGTGGGCTTGCCTCAGGCACGGGTGTGGGCGTCGAAGGACGCTTTGGCGGGGCCAGTGCTTGACCTGGATGCGTACTTTGAACTGCAGTATGAGTAGTGTTAGCAGGCAATGCTCATAAGACAACCATTTTCCCGGGCTGTGTGTAATTTCTTCGTTCGGCGGCCGGACCGCTACGTTGCTAATGCTGAGCCGCTCGCATAGTTCCATGTCTGAGCGGATGTAAGCGAGCAGCTCGTCCTCGCCGTTGAAGAAGTCCACGCCTTGCTCCTCCTTTCAGTTTGCAGCCCGGCTTGATGTAGTTGTGACGTAGACGTATTAGACACAGCAGCGTACCGGAGCTATAAATAATCAACTTACTGAATATGGATCCCGGTTGCTGGTTTCCAGGACCACCCTTCCTTCCGAAGCAGCGGCCAAATCGCGCGAAAGTCCATGGCGTATGCCATACTCGAGTCCTGCGCGGCGAAATCCAAGAATGAATGGTTTTGCGAGAAGGCGGCAACAGGGGAACCTAAATATGATTTATCGAGAAAAAAATCAGCGCCCTTGCACGCGGTAGTTCAAGGCATATGTTTTACTAACCAATCGCTCGTCTCCTCTTGGACACGTGGACCAATCGAATTCTTTCGATTTCTGGGAAAGGACGAGAATACGTTTTGCGGATTTAGAGGCATAATGAAACCAAATGATTTTTATGCTGTTCTCAACAGCATAAGGTAAATTTCCAACCCTCCGCGTTAAAATAACGCGCTGCCAGCCCAACCCTCTAGTTTGAGTTTAGTATGGTTCACGGTACTTTTGTCCTAACAGGACCAAAATCGACTCCCCTATACTTAAAGCAAGTTAAATTGATTTTTCTCCATAAATTTGTCCTTAAAACCCAACTGCTGGGGTTAATACAGTCGTGTAGATTATCTGCAGCTAATTTGATGGGGCAGCGTTCGTTCGTAGCAGCCATTCAGTAATCTCAAAGGAAATAGTGAAAAAGGAGCGCCTTACCGAAGTGTTGTAACGAGGATTGTACGTTGTAGAAAATCCATACGATCATCTGGTTCTGAACTTGATTCCACTGCTTCTCCAGTACAAAGGACAGTTGGTGAAAGGCCGAAATTTGCAATCTTTGCCACAGCACTACATTCAACACGAGCAGTGACGCAAATTGTAGTGCAGCATAGAGGAGCACATTGGCTAGAGCGTCGTGAAGCCGGTGGTCGTCCATGGTAGCCATCAGTTCGTAGTAGGCTCGATTCGGGAGATGATACATCGCAAACAGATAGGCGGCTACGCGTAAAAAAATAAAGTGAGGAACTGAACAGCGAGGGCAGAGACACAAGCAGTTCTACTTACAGAAGATGAGAGGGATGACAACTTCTACGTAGTTAACCAGCATTACAAACTCCGTTATATAAAGCACTCTTCGAAGCTCTCTCACGTACCGATACTTGACGCTGTTGCTCGCGGTAGCACCAGCTACATCGTCCTTTGAGGGTCCACGATGATCGTCATCGATGAATTCCGCCAGCAGAGGAGCTATTGTTGCTAGCAACCCGTGCGTTCTCTGAGGCTTTGCGTGGATTTGGTTGAATGGTTGAATTCTCCGGGAAAGCTTCCGCTTCGAGGCCTGAATCAGAGCAAACAGAGGAGAGGACGAAACGCGGCTACCTGTTCGCTTGCGTTGAACCTCAGCATTGGCGTCCACACTCGAGTTTCTGTGATTCCCTTGCACGGCCACCACTTTCATCACTCCTTCGAAAAGGGTGTGTGGCAATCCTTATAGATCCATACGGTGCCTTCAAGCATGCCACCCCGTGGCACAAAGAGCGATGGAGTCCTCATTTCGTGGCGGTAAGAGGGACATTGGACGGCAAGTCAGTCACCGTTTGCAACATATATGCACCGCATCAGGATGCAGCACGGGAGAGGTTCTACAATAGTCTTCAGGACATCGAATTCGTAAAGGAAGACCTTTTGCTCATTGGGGGAGATTTTAATTGTACTTTGGATGAAGAGGCGGACCGCAGCTACCATGGAAATCCACACGGCCACGATTCGCCTGCATTGAGAAGTCTACTTACAATATGGGGTGTTCTGGATCCCATAGCGTTAGCGAGACCACAGAGATGGGAACGAGAGGAGCTTACCCGTCACCACTACGAAACACACACCTATCAATACCCGATAGCCGGGGTAGGCCAGGGCGAGCTCGCGGTTAGATAGGTGGTACGTTTCAGGTACCACACTGCCTTGGGTGGCATCTTTGAACACGGTACAGATGGGCTCGAATCCAGATCATCACGGTGCAAAACTACACCTCAGGTCACCGGACGACCCGATTAGAGTCCAGAAACCCTCACGAATCCATCCCGTTCCTACTTTTGCAGAGACTGCCGTTAAAACAATGACCGCACAACTACTGCGGGATTTCTGGGAGGAGATACAAAACCAGGGGCACACAGCGCAGACAACGGCTGGAAAATGGGAGGACGTCAAGATGGAAATAGCCCGTCGGACCCGGATTTGTATACGCGAGCGGCGACGCACACTCCGTAACACAACTAAACAGAAATTGGCGAGATTAATACGACAACAGCAACGCCACCGAGCGGAAATTGACGGGGCACCGACCACGATCGACACTATCACGGACGAGATGGAAAGCTTAACGCTCGATGATACGTTGGGACCAACACGAGCGGCCAGATTAGTACGAGCAATTGCCGAATGCAAACAAGCAAGGGCAGCGACAAGGCAACGCAAAAATTTTCGAGACGCCACGTACTGGACAGGGAAGACGACCAAAGAGATGTTTTGAAGAGTGTCAAACAAATTCAGTGACAATGTTATTCACAGACTAGATCCAATTCCGGGTGCACCGCCGCGTGACATCCATGCAAAGGCGGACATCCTCGCTGATGCATGGAAACCAATTTTTCAACAGCCAGCCACTAGTAGGACGTACGTAGAGCTGGTGAAAGGATGGGATCGCCGCCATGTCCTGGAACCGACTGATGCGCAAAACGCGGTTGCGGCGGCAATAACGGAGGATGAAGTACGGGTGGCGCTGAGAGAATGCAAGAGGGGGAAAGCTGCAGGGCCGGATCGATTAGGCAACGGATGGTACAGGGATTATGAAGAGTGGTTGGTCCCAATTCTGACAAAGTTAATGAACCTGTGGTACGACGCTGCATATTTCCCACCGTCCTTCTTGGAAGCAAATATTTTCTGCCTCAAGAAAGGAGGGACCTCTAGCAATGCACTAAATTTTCGACCCTTGGCCTTGCTCAATACCGACTACAAGATTTACACACGGGTACTAGCAAGCAGAGTTGGCATCGCATTGCCAGACTCCATTCACCCCAATCAGAATGGCTTTGTGAAGGGCAGAACGATACACGAAACGCTTGATTTGTATTCCGCTGCTCAGAATATGGTAATAGTAGACCCAGAACAGCAGCACGCGACGGCATTGCTTCTTGATTTCAAGAAAGCTTACGATTCACTGGATACATGCTCGCAGTGCTCCGACAGAAAGGATTTCCGGAAAAATTTGTAAATGCAGTTGCAGCACTACATAGTGGTACAACGGTGCGGTTTCTTGCCAATGGATCCAAGTCGAGGCGCCTACAGGTGACAAGTGGCATACGCCAAGGGTGCCCACTTGCCCCTCTCCTATTCATCTTGGCACTTGACCCGCTCTACCGAAAATTAGATGGATTCATGGGGTTGCGGGGGGTAGTTATACAATCCGCGGCTGGACGTTTTGAGCTGCGTGTGGCCGGATACGCGGACGACACAGCAGCTTTTGTACGTGACCCTGCCGACATCCCTCTACTACTGCATGATTTGGAGACGTTTGCCAAGGCATCCGGGCTGCAGATAAACACGGAGAAAACTATGGTAATTGCACTACACCCGAACGGACCAAAGCCCGCTACAACGCTACCTGCAGGATTGCGGTATCAGGACCCCCTACAAACCTGCAGATATCTAGGATTGCAGGTGGGAAGTAAAATACCCATGAACGCTTCTTGGCAGACAGCGATTTCGAAATTGCAAGTCAAACTGAGGATTGCAAGTCAGAAATTGATGACGCCGGATCAACGCAGCATGGTAGCGAGTGCAGTTATCGTCCCTAATTTACTGTATATCGCACGACACGAGTGGCCGACTACAGATGATGTAAACGATACGGCAGCGAGAATCAGGAACTTTGTATGGCATGGACAGTTTGTCTCGGAGGTCACAGGGGTACGAGCATGGCTGGACGCTGATTTAGCAGCGTTACCACGAACTGAGGGCGGACTGGCCATACCGGACATAAGGGCCGAGCTGTACGCAATGGCAGCGATGGCAGTACGTAATTGGGCAGAGCTGGGCACGCGCAACATGCATATCGTGGGAGACGTGCTTTACCACCACCATGAGAAGGGACTCGCCCCTCGGATGTACATTACGCCGGAATATGTGGCAGTAAGTACGCATGGGGTTCAACGACGCAATACACTATGGAAAATGGGACGAGCACTCCTAGCACAGGCTGGAGTGGTGGAGCCACAAGGGGGCGCTAACATGACCGTTTTCGTGTCCATCAATTTGGAGGAGTGACCACGACATGGGATGGAAACACATGCAGAGTGAACTGAACAGACTTACTCAGGCGGATAGCCGGAACCAATGTCAGACCCAACCAGCAGCAAAGAGGCCACCTACACCTCGAATGGCTACCTTACGTAGGAAGTGACACATTGCAGGTATATACACGAGATGGTGAACGAATGTCACTAGACAAAGCTAGCGGAAGACATCATCGGGCACATAGTAGACTTTGTGACATTGTAACCTGGAAACGAGTTGAAGAGGGTCGGGTACTTTTCGAGTTCGCGACACCGATTAAGACGGATCAACAACGGATGCATGCCCAGAATCTCGCATGGATCCTATTGACCAATTTCCCAGAGATAGCGGGGCGAACAGTGTATCAAGAGGAGGTGCATTTTACATCGTCTACTTCAGACCACCCAGTAGTGGCATTTATCAGGAAAGGGGACCCTACGACTCTGAGCATGCATGACACTGTCACAGGCCCACCGGATACGCGGCACGTGACCCAGCAAGGTGACATCCATCGCCACCTGGACCAATACATGGGCGCAGAAGTGACGGTCACTGAGGTGCATCCACACCCAGCGCTGAGCAGATTAGTCTGCCTATGGGCCGGGAGACGCCGATGGAAGCGTCAGCGCAGGGACTATAAGCTGCGCGTGGCAGATGCGTCTGAACGGAGGGGAAAACAAAACTTAGCGGAACGAGCAGAAAAATGGAGAGAACAAAGTGGAGCTGCCGTCAAGGGACTGGGGTTACTAGAATGGCGACGACTACGTAGGATAGTAGGCATGGGGCCATGGGGCGAACAACTGCTCCATCGGCTTAAGTTACAGGCGTTTTCAACCCACGACGTCAAGCACGACACACGGGGATGCCCACACGAACAATGCAAACACCGACAGGATGTGACAGTACATCATATCTTCTGGGAATGTCCAGCTGCCGAACAACTGAGAAAGATTATGTTGCATCCATGGCGGAGACTAGGCCTGCAGGAAACGGGATTAGAGAGTGCTTTCTTCGGACTTAGGATGCAAGACGTTCCAGCGGGAGTATGGAAGGTTACAGAAGAAGTGAGAACAGCAAGTGCGGACCCGCATCTCAACCTAATGGAAGCAATTACGGCGCTAACGGAGGCATGCTGGCGAGTCGGGGTTGCAGTGTATTTTCACGCAGTATGGCGCTGGAGGATTGGTCATTTTGATGTATTGAACAATGTTACGGCGGGACATCACATTAGCACGCTGGAGAAAAAACTACGGCACGGATATGCCACAGTGCATTTACACACACAATCACACGGCAAGATGGCGTGTCGTGAACTAGCTGTGATGGTACTGCGAAGAGCACTAAGAAACGGAAGTAGCGTTTATCATCCGCTAATGACTGCACCAACGACCGATACCCATGTACTGTTCTTCGGAGCTCGGCTTCGAGGCAAACAAGGAGCGGCAGGCAGTGGGGCAGTTCTACTAAAAATGGGCACCACAGTCAAAGACACGAAGATATGCTGGATTGGCCACATGTCCTATGCGAGAACAGGAATTACGGCTTTCATGGCCGACGCCTTGGGATTACTCACAGGAATCACAGTGTGTGCAAAGAAAAACTATGGTCCTCTTCATATCATAGGAGACAACGCAGTATTGGTGAAACAACATCAACGACGAAGGCCACCAAAGGCACAACAACTAAGAGCGATATATTGGAGATGCCGCAGAATGATGGATAGAATAGTCATTCATGAGTGGCATTGGCAGCAACGCAGCGCGAACATGATGGTGGAGGAGCTGGCAGGAATGGTCATGGATAGAGCAGTCAGCATTCAGGTGTCGATAGAAGGACACCAGGATATTGCGCAGAGATACACAAATGTATTCCGACACATGGAGGGAGACATGGCGGAATGGATGGATAAAATGGCAGACACAACACAAGAGGATGTTGGGGCCGACAATCGATAAGATCGCCGGCGAGAAGCGGGGAGGCGCGAGTCTGGACCGAAAAGAAAATAGCTAGCAATCGGCGTACGGACGGTAGCTAGGACGGGCATAGGAACGTCGTTAGCGCAGCTAAGTGACATCAATGTACCTCACTGAAAAACAAAACAAAACTTTCATCACTCCGCTCTGCTTTCTCAAGACCCTCATGCGTTGTACAACCAGTTCGATATCGTACAAGGAGACACTCGTTTGGATTGCTTTAGCGGCCATGAGGACGCCCGTAGTCTTCAGTGAGGGTGTGTTTTGTATGCAGTACGTCGAGAATAGTGCACTAAACAAATCCACGTTGAAGACGACGATCTGAGGGATTTCATCCTTTAGGTGCGCAACCGTTTTAGCAAGCACTCCACGCAAAATAATCTTCATAAGTGGTAGCAGGAGTGAGAATGCGGCCTTCGCATTGTCTGGGACTGTCGTAAAGAAGTGAAAGTACATCGGGTAGATGAAAACGAGGGATTCTTGGCACACCATGATCTTCACCAGGTTGACACACATCGTCCATACTTCAGGATCAGCACGAGCCTTCTTCATCCACGAGAGGAACGGAGCTAGAAGCAAGTGCACCCACACTGGCGACACAGTCACGATACCGAAAGGCAGAGGGTACCCGATGACGAGTGTAAGCGCGTACATGACGCCCACGGTGATACCAGCAACGATTCCACTGAAGTAGATGATCTTCGCATTCGAGAGAGGAGCTGGCGGCACAATGTGCTTGATTTGACCGTATGACATGAGGCTGCCGATCAAGAAGCACACGAACGCTCTCACGAAGAAGAGCTGGCTGGAGTAGACACCTTCGCTGATTGGCCGCAGTGGCACCGCATCGACGGCCAGGATCAGCAAGAAACATGGCGGTGGCGTCACCAGGAGAACGAGGACGACTCGGAGGCTGCTAGCGTAGTCGTGATACTTGAAGAGAGCTTGCACGCGCTGCGTCGAGTACTTGCCTTGCAACTCGACTTGCGACGCCTTCCACAACGCAACCAGTTTTGTTGCCGCGAATGCAACTTTTGCGCGCATTTTGTCGTCGCCGTGTGATAGCCTGCTAATGCAGGGCCCTGATTGAACTATAACTCACTAGTACTGTGCTGGATCTTGTAAAAATACTTTCTCACTATTGTGAAACGCGGCTGGAATGTCCACGCCTTATTAGACTACATATTTATCTTAATCGGATTTGAATTTTCGTAGATAAGGGTATAAAACTAGCTACAAAGCGAAATCGGTTAGCAAATAGAAGTGTGTAATCCTGCTTGGACAAGCTGGCGAGACTCGACTCGGTCTAATTTAGCGACGGCGGCTAAGAGCTACCGAGACGCCTTTGGGCCAATATAGCCCGAAGTTTGGAGTCGTTCATGCCAATAAGGCTCCGACCAGGTTGACTATCTAGTGCACCACCTCTAAATGCTTTGACACCTTCCACATTGCACGCTACAAAGCTGGTGACTTACACCGGCACCCACAGAGCTATAATTATTTAGCTCAAATAGCTCGGAATGTCGACTTCCACGGCGACATTCCGCCTTATTTACAAACAAATCTGTTGCTAATCGGATATTCCACATGGGCCTGCTTGCTAATCGCCATGATTATTCCTTGTCTAAAATAGAGGCAGGGGATCTAATTAGGAGATCAGTCGAAATAAATAAGACTTCGAAGTCTAAATTAGCCAAAACCTTGACCGATTTACTATCCGATTAGACATTCGGGGTGCCGATCACAATAAGTTCATCTATAAATATAAACTGTTGTGCAGCGGGTGCAGAAAGTCTTCCCCCTGTGTATTTCTCATTGTGAAGTCAATATTTACTCCAATTATGTGATACAACCACTAACGGATACCTCGCGCTTTTATGAGCGACGTCGTATTATATTTAGCGCAAATCAGCGCTCTAATTTCATTCTAGGCCTTATTTCTTCACACTCAAAATCTAGCGAACACCGATTTGACTTGGGATCTGTATAGACCAGGTTCCAGTTAACTCCGCAAGGTCCCATTTAAGTACGAAAGGTTTTAAAATTATCGGTTTTTAGCCCGGCAACTATCGGGCTAAAACCGTTTGCAATTTCATACCGCTTTAGTCAATTTCCTATAGAAGTATGATGGCTGAAACTTCAGTTTCGTGACGCTTCGACGTGGCTGCACCCATCACCATGACGGGCTGTGCACCTGTCATTTCGGCCTGCGCATCAGAATGAAATCGTCACCATTTGCCACCTCCCTGAGCAATGGCGTTGCCACGCTCCAGTTCATCGCTCGCCGTTGTAAATACTACGCGTTCATCAATGCCTTCATCTGCAGCGTCGCCTTGGGCAGCTACTTGTCTGTGTCGTCTGTGGACTCCCCAGCGACGTTCGTGGTGACGATTTACGGCGCGAGTTTGCTGCGCATTCTGGCGATGATCAAGTGGTTCGAGTGGATTGCGACCAAGAAGACTCAGATCCATGCAGACAAGCGCGTGCAGCTCACTGAAGGGCAGACCAGAAGCATCTACCGCCGCATCTTGTGGCTTGTGGTGCCCACGGAGTGCGTCTCCTTCTGGTTTGCCCAGCAGACCACTGGAGGTGTGGGAAGCAGTGTGGATTGGCGGTCGTTCCTGATGGAGTACGTCTGGTTCGTCCCCAAGTCGCTGCTGTTCGAGGTCCTCTTTGACTTCTTTCATTTCGCCATGCACTGGGGGTGCCATTATTCGACGTGGCTCTACAAGAACGTGCACAAGCGCCATCACCTGCACCTGCACCCGTGTCCGCTGTCGACATACGAGCAAGATAGCGTCGATCTCTGTCTCACCAACGTGTTGCCGTTCTGTCTGGCGTGGACTATGAGCTTCTCGTTCTCTGCTCTTCAATTGCACCTACTGTTCGCGTACAAGACGTACGTGGAGGTGGCGGGGCACTCGGGTCTGGAGATCAAAGGCTTCTCGTTCCCGCAAATGCCGCTGGTGAACAACATCGCGAGCATTTGTCTGCGTGTGCACGATCACGATCTTCATCATACACACCCGCGCTGGAACTTTGCCAAACGCTTTTCGCTTTGGGACAGACTCTTTCGGACATTCCGTCCAGGGACACCTCTGACAGATAACTATCACGAAACTATTCGACAAGCGTGCTTACTTACATCCACATAGGCTACGGTTCCACTCTTTTAAACCCGCAAGATATCGACGCCTACGGGTTCACAAGACTTGACACAAAACTCAAGACAGTCGGGATAGATGGATTTCGTTTTCTGCAATGTTGTTTTCCACACGTATACGTAGTAGTACGCTTCAGAATCCGGTCGTAAGCTAAAAAAATCTAACATAATTTCTCTTACTTCGAAGAAGCATTCTTAATACCCCAGATGATATGTGTGTGGAGAATGGAGGCTTTGAATTTGATGCAAATGTTTCTTGTTAGTTTACACCAGCACCAGCTACTATTTACAACGCAAGATGAACGGAGCAGCTCGTAGAAATCGCGCGCAAAATAATAGTGAGTTTATTTAAGATGCTGGCCTGTTTGCCGATCGTCGAGTCTAGCAAAACTCCAAGTGGTAGTTCTTCACTTACGGGTATCTGCATGAAGAATCCGTACTTAAGTAAATCAAATCTAGGAAGCCATCATTTATAACATCGGAAAGCTGGGATCTGCAGGGCTTCATGACGAATGTTCAGATTCCGTTTCCCCTGACTTGCGCTAGGTATCAGTTTACTTTTGGGTTTCATCAAATATACTAAGACGACGATCAAGAAGTTGAGCGTGCACGAGTTATAGCTAAATTTAGTTAGGCAACGACTAATAATTTTATAGGCTCAATTGACAGTGTCACTTTTTGTACAGTGTTGCAAAAATAAATTCAAAGGTACACTTGTGCTCTGCACTCCAAGCACATGCGTGCTTCGTCAACTCACACGAAATGAAAGTGTTCTTACAAGTACAAGAAAAGTTGGCTGCGCTATGGAAAGCGGTACAGGTGGAGCTTCAAGGCGCGTATTCCGTCGAGCGAGTCAAGGACCTCTTTGCATATAGCAATGGGGTGAGCGGCCTCCGTGTTTTAATTGTCCCGCTGCTTACACCACTTCCTAGCCTCATTTTGATCACCGTAGTCGATTTGGTGCCTTTACGACCGATTACTGAGGGAATCTACGCCAACCATATCTTCTTTGTCCGAGCTTTTGTCTCCTTTTGGATTGCCACCGTCATGACCTACCTCCAGTTCAAGCACATTGTGGCATCGATGCCTTTCGCAACTATGCAAACTGTCGGCCTGAGTGCGATAATCGCTGTAATCACGGTAAGCATAATGTATGTACTGGCGCTCAACATTGGCTTCCCGTTGCCTTTCAGTAGTATCATCGTGTCGCCAGTATGGTTACCTCTCGTGGTTCTACCGCTCAGTTCATGGATGAAGAGAGCTCGAACTGATCCCGCAGTATGGCCCTGCGTGATTAACTCGCTGAAAATTATGGCGTGTCAAGAAGTGCTCGTTACTATTTACCCAATGTACTTCTATCTCTTCCGAACGGTCCCAGAACGAGGAAAAACTGGGTTTGCAGCTCTCCTTCCGGTCATGAAGCTTGTTCTGCGCAAAGTTGTGGCTAAAACCGTTGACCATCTGAACGACGAGATTCCGGAGATAGTCATTTTAAACGTCGAACTATTCAGCGCTTTGTTCGTGTCCTACTGCATGCAAAACACTCCGTCAGTACAAACGACTCTTGTACTAATGACAGCGGACGCGTTGCAGATGACTGCGTCCTTGTACGATATCGAGCTCGTTGTTCAACGGTTGAAAACGATAAGAAGACACTTGGACGTCGACGTGGTAGCGGTGAATCAGTACAGCCACAGAAAATCCGAGTTTCTCGTTGCTCAGGACATTGTCGACCGACACGTTTCAACATCACTATTGCCAGCACTTCCAAAATCTTTAAGGAAGCTATCAGCGACTATACAACCGCTGAATAATGTTGGCAAAACTGAAGTCGCTATGCGGGAGCAGAACTTGATATTTTTCCAGCTTGATCCCATTCTGGCGAATGGGCCACACAAGAGAGATTTAACAAGCGCTTTCAAAGGATCCAAGGAGGTGGAATACATGCAAGATCTCCGAAAAGTGCTCTATATTACGGAATTCGTGGTATTGTTAAACTACGTCGAAGTCGTGATCCCCCTCGTTTACGGTAAGCATTTTTGAGATGAAAGATGCTGTGTGCTTGCAAGAGCTCATTTTGCTTGTGTTATAGCGGCGTACCTGGTCACGATGTATCATCTACCCAATCGCGCGTACTACGAGCAAATGGCAAGCATGGATTCCGCGCAGTTACAGAATACTCTGTCCAATTTGTTCTTGTATTCCGGGCTACAGCTAGCTTCGATGTGCATCCTGAACGGTGTGTTGTGGTACCGAATGCGCTTCTCAGTCTTCCGACAACTATCGTTTGTGCTGGAGAGGCAATGCAGCCGCGTCCAGAATCGATTGATCTTTTGGGTTTACTACAATGTGCAATCTTCGCTGCAACATTGTGGTAAGAGGGTGGGGTATATCATGGGTCTGGAGTGTCTGAACGCTGATCGTCGTCATTCCATGCATAGGTTTCGACTACAGCTTCAAGTTTGTCTGGTTAAGAGGCCGAGCCAGCCACCATAGGCAGCATCATTCTACATAGAATAGCAAGCGATATCCTCTGATATCGCTAAAAGAAATGCTGACAGTTTTTCCAATTTTTGATAGCACCCGATAGACGATAAACGATATTGACGCTCTGTGATCGATATTTCTTTTGTCCGCTACGATCGTATATTATACGATCTTGGTAACATACATGTATACTTCTTCAAAGTATGTATTAAAAGGACGGTAGCTATTATAGGCGACGTTCGCAATGTTCGGATCGGGAGCTTCAAGACACCTGATCCTGACAAGACTCGAAGTCGTGCGCATCGTGTCGTGGATAAGATAGGATGAAAATGAAGAGAGGCAGCATCCATGTGTCTTCCGCTGGTAGTATTAGAGTTCTCTTTATATGATGGAAAATCAGAAGTACCGGGGTCCTGGAACTACCGAGAGCTGAAGCCTATTGGGAGCTGTAGCGGCGTTTCGAGCGCCAAAATGGCAGGAAGCACTGTAGGGGCCAAGTGGAAGAGTGAGAAGGCACTGCAACAGTCAAAGCGCGAGGTCCCTGCCACTCTTCAACCGCTCGACTACACCCCGACACCGAAGGAAAATATCGACGTCATGCAAATGGGCAAGGTATGAAGTCCATCCACTGATCAATCACGAAAGCTATCATGATAACCGTGTTTGGCCTGTGTGTCTACGATGAAATGATGTAAAGAGGCACAGCCAAAGCGGAAAACACGCCAAGTCGCGACCGCATGTGCTTGAGAGCTTGCCAGCATCTCCGCAGGTGCAGGCTTCAAGACAGAATCTACCTGTACAATCTTAGCGAAGGTGACACTCCATCTGAAGCAATACAACTTCGTCCACGATGTTGCTGCCGTCAAAATTTTGGCTATCCATTACTCTACTACGAGCTGGTGGGTATACTGCTCAATAGAAAAATAATTAGATATAAAATCAAGAGAAAATATGATTTTTGCGAACAAACTGCGCAGGTCAGCGCATCGCCGCGACCTACGATTGGCGTCTCCGCTTGTTAGGTGGATCGTCACCTTCCTCATCTTCACTACCAGTAGCGTCAATATCGTCAGCTGCCGAGTTGTCGGCTTCCTCCTCGCTAGACGAACCGCCGTCGCTGAATGAGTCATCCGAGGAGACAGAATCTCTGCGCTGTGATGGGCCTTCAGTCTCCTGAGTAAGAGCTTCTTCTTCGACAGCATCTTCGGCATCTGCTACGTTTGGCTCCGCTGCAGGTTTGGGCGGGTGCACTTGCGTTGTGCGAGCATGTTGGGTAGTCATTTCCGTCGCCTTCTTGTTGAACAGCTCGGGGTTGTGCTTGAAAATATCGGCCTGCATTATCATCACAGGGGCAGCATCAAATCCAACAAGTGCCGTAAGATGACAAGACACCATCGAAACAAACACAACAAGCATAGGTCGTACAATCTCCGGCATCAGTCCGTCATCCGCGTTGGGCTCCGCCATTAGCAGACGAATGGTAGTCAGCAGAGTACTGATATTCACCGACGGCAGCCAAGAACCCTGAGGAAAAAGAAAGAAAAAAAAAACAAGAATAAGTACACAATTTCCCACCATTAATTAACCACAGGGACAAGAGCGGCCGGGACCTTTGGCTGCATTTTCAGTGTGTCTAGACAGATGCGCCCAGCATCGTCGATGTTTGGGTGGTAAATGGGCGTGATAAAGCGGACCTTGGGCGGCTCGAACGGGTACCTAACCAATAAATTTAAATAAAACAATAGCAGTAATAATAGTTTCAACATCATTCTGCAACTGCAGCCAGCACTATTAAAAAGCCAGCGACGAACCGTTCGGGGATCTCAATCTCTAGCTGGAACACGCCCTTCTCGTACGGGGACCCGTCCGGGCCCAGAATTTCTGCAGCATTACAATATAATATAGTAAAATATGATGAAACACGTATTTGTTGTGCCTGTAGGAATTTTTTAGAGTGAAATTTTACGTACGAGCCTCGAGGAGGTCAATTTTGTCGTCTTTGGGCCACGCGCTGACGCCTACCAGTCGCAAAATTATCATTAAAAATACAAAAATTAGGTCAGAAGACGCAGCATCGGCAGGCAATCACGGCGCTAGTAGACTCTGTGCGCACCGAAGGGCGGGTCGCTCTCCAGCATGGCGATCTCCTTGCGCATCCGTCCCCGCATCGCCGCCATCGCCTTGCAACCTTTAGCGAAACTTTTAAATGCGCTAATTGGCTAATAGTCAGGTCAGGGCTAGGTGAAAACGTTAAAATTATATTTTGATCCATTCACGATCTTCCAGCATGGACGACCTGGAGGAGCTGCTGCTCCTGGGCCGTGGTGGCTACGCAAGGTGAGTGAGCACTCAATAGAATACGATACAGTAAATAATAAATATCTTGCAATAGTTTGCATATTTTATAGTAAAATTGGAATGCTGCAACTAACTTGTCCCTAAATTCCATCAACTATTTGATACTTTTGGTAGTGTGTATCTCGTCCGAAGGAATAGTTCGTCAGATCTCTATGGTAGTCCGTAGTATTTGACTTGGGTGTCACTTGAAATTTACTTCGAAGTATTTTTTTTCTGATGTGTGGTCTATTGCAGCGTTGAAGCGGATTCCGAGATCGAAGCTTGTCCTGGAGCAGCAGAAACAGCGACTAAAGGCCGAAAAGTTCATTCTGCAGCACGTCACGAGTCCGTTCCTGTGTCGAGGCTTTGAGAGCTTTGAGACGACGGAGGAAGTTGCACTCCTTCAGGAATACATTGAAGGACGAGCGTTGTATGAGTGTGTCTGGAAATACAGAGAGACCGGGAGATTCCCGGAACATGTCGCTAAGTTCTTCGCGGCGCAACTTGTGCTGGCGCTGCGAGACCTGCACGCTCAAGGGTTCATCCACCGAGATATGAAGAGCGGAAATGTGCTGGTGGAAAGAGATGGATTCGCTAAAGTAATTGACTTTGGACTGGCGAAAAAGGTTGTCATGGATGGGGAAGGAGTTGACGGAGATTCAACGGAGCGCACTCAGTCCATGTGCGGGACGCATTACGTCATGGCCCCGGAAGTATTTTTTCGAGAAGCCTATGGATTTGCCGTAGACTGGTGGTACGTGGATTTTTGTACGAGGTGATATTCCCAAGAATTCCTCCACTCGCTCGCCTACGATGATGTTTTTGTTTTGTTTTTTGCTGTGCAGGGGCGTGGGTGTCGTGATTTACGAGATGGTTATTGGACACCCACCATGGGAGTATCAGTGCCCAACAGGCAGCACCATGGACGAATATTTTCACCGAATAAAGCGTATAGCAAGCTCACCAGAAGCGTCATTGAGTGATGATCTGCAATCGCTCGTGAGGTAAGATACTACGACGCTTATATTTGATGAGGAATTTGTGCTGATCCGAAAATGCCAGTGGTTTGCTGAAGGTTAATCCTCGCGAGCGCCTTGGGAGAAACGGAGCAGCCGAGGTACAAACTTTCACAACAGCTGCACGCGAAGTTTATCCTTACCAGCCGATATGAATTGTGAATTCAGGTAATGCACCATGCTTGGTTTCAAGATATCGACTGGGAGTTACTGGAGACGAAAGACGGCTCAATTACTGTACCCTATGATTCAGAAGCTGACTACAACGCAGCTCGAGCTCGCACGCCTCCACTGAGAAATGAGAGCTTATCTAGTGCAGAAAGCATTGATCCTGGGGACAATGCGAAGTATTTCGCCGACTTTTAGGAAAATACGAAGGGTATCAACTGCCTTCACGCTTATGTGCGTAAGCTCCTGAATGCACCTACACTACACAATCTGCCTAACGAAGGATTGCTGGGATTCGCGCTCTACCGTGGCCTTGAGATTCGTAGCCTTCCTGTCGTCGTTCGCAGCAGTGATGTACTCGTCAATAAATTGGGCAATGCAGGGGTGGAACTCATAGCGTCCACCAAAGAAGTCCACGTAGTTGGTGCCATCGAACAGGTAGCCTTCGGGCAGCGGGTCCATCGCCTTTATCCAATCGATCGTAGCATTATACAACAAAATACACAAGTCAGATCAGTAGAGCAGAGCAACAGTTCGATAACGCATAATTGCCTAAAACTTACATGCTGTCGCTGAAGTTCGCGCTTTTCTTGGGGACTTATCGAAGCCTTGGAGCGAACTTGGTTCGGTGAAGCTTCAGCATGAGCGTAGCAGTTCAGAAGCAGCTCGCGAAGTTTATCAGGATTCAGTCCGTGACCAGTGACTTTTATCTCCAGTGATGGAATACTATCTGCTTTGTTGCTCAACTGGCTCGAGTTCACCCAAAGCCGAGCGAATGTACCCGACGAACGATATTCGTACACGCATCCAGGTTCATCCTTGAACACAACTTGTCCTTCCACACACCAACACGACCGCGACTGTCCGTTGGAGAAAACACCTTCAGCACACGGAGTCGCTGATGAGGCAGTGGATGAGTTACCATCCTGACGCACCTTTTCAACTGCAATCGTTTGAGCTATGCGAATCCCTTTTGTGCTTTTGTTCCCTGCGTTGTCCATCGGATAAACTCGATCCATGGACTTGGTCGAAGTTGCAAAGGGTGTCAGGGTCCTCGTGATCAAAAACGAAAACTTGGATCGGTCCATCCCAGGAACAATCTCGTAGCGGAAACTCACAGGAGCTAGATCAGGAACCAGCTCTGCGACGTAGCGGGTGTAACTTGGTGTAGCGTTGTTACTCGAAGTAGTACTATCCCAATCGGGGAAGTGAGCATTGCGATATTGCTTGTAGTACGCGCTCTCGAAGCGATCGACAGCCAGCAGTGGCGTTAGGGGGCCTTCAAAGACGTCGTGGGACAGCACCATCACATCGGCGAAAGGATTCACATGATCCATGTGGAAACGCAGTCGCTGTAGAACGGCCGGTTCAACGTCGGCGCTGTTTGTCAGCACCATGTGAGTGACAAACCCGGCTTCCATTTGGTCGAAAACTTTGGGGAACGCTGTTTGTGTGGCAAGCGGATCGGGTAAATAGATGTTTGTCGCGCTCACACAGTTAATGACTGCACCGATCTTGCTTGGAAGGGAGGCGTCGTGACCTGCACGTCGAATCGCACATGCCACGGTAATTGGGTCGATATAACCCACAACGGTAAGCATAATTCGGGGGTGAAGGTGCAGCGTCTTGGCGGTCGTCTTGATCCCATCCAATGCTCGACTGAGTTTATCCGAAATCTCGAAGAACCCTGACGCCTCCATCTTCTGCTGCTTCGACGGGTCTAGAGTGCGAAGATCAACGTCAACTTCAATCCACGCGAAACTCGCGGATGAAATCTTGCAAACGGAATTTGCCATCGCCGCGACTCCACTCCCAGGAATACCTAGCATGATCGTGACTGGAATGCTCAGCCGGCTTACGTCTTCTGTGTTGGGCTTCGGTAGCGTTGTCGCTGCTCCAGGATCTTTTGGGATGAAGTCCTGCGGGAAGAAATCGTCAATAGTACGAGCATCCTGTCCAACAAATGTCTGTCTGTGTACAAGCAGCTCGCAGGTTGACTTCACGTGGACTGGAACTTCAAAGTTTGCGGCTTCGCGGTCTCGAGGAGTGTCGCCCTCGAACTGTTCACTAAGGTCACTGGCTCGGTAGATCGGAATATTCAGTGAAGCAGCAGTGACTTTCCAGGACTCTAGCGCGCGAAATACTTCGTCCTGGAAACGTGTTCCCGACTGGAGAGGGATGTAGAGTTCTTGTGAATCGAGCGAGAACGGCAGAGCTTCTGACAACTGGCCGAACAGAAACGTTTTATCAGTATTGGTGCACTCTGCTGTACTGGATAAATGATACGCACTTACCGGAGAATGGCCGTCGTCCTTAAGCTCCATCTTCAGCAATACCAATTCTTCGTGAGGTGACGGGAGGACGGTCAAGCTTCTTACACTTCGCTCAATGGACACGACGATCGGGTTGAAGTATGGGCTTGCAAACACCATACCACCAGTGAAGATTCTCCAGCTACCGTGGACGATAGGCATTAACTCGCTGTTGAGAAGGAGTGTAGCCTTCGAAGACATTATTGCTTGGTACGCCTGCGATTCTCCATTCGCCTCCATGTCAGCATCGAGGGGGGTTATGGCCCTACCGAGGAGCACAGAGCGGCTTTGCAGCATGAATTCGGATTGAAGAGTTCGCATCAGATCGTTCACAGCTTCTGCTTCCTCTCCACCCTGAATCCAAGAGCGAAAATTCGCGAACGGTTTGGTGACGTGAAGAACGCGCTTGATAGCGGGATTCGACAAGCTACCGGCACCCCGACCATGAAACAGAAATGTGTCCCCGACAACAAGTGAGCCCAATGGTAGCGATGGATTGGCATCGCTGGGAATATTTGCCAACTTCATGGAGCAGTTCAGAAGGCACCAGTCTACAAAGAGCAGCAAACTTAGCTTAGTAAATACTCAAGTGACACTCTGTAAGGTTCGTACCTTCCGTTAGTGAGTCCACAGGCTGTCCTCGAGCGTCCATAATCTCTGCAGTGAGCCGAAGTTGGTCATCGATGAACTTTGTGGGGAATTTGCTTGACCCCAGCAGTCGAGAATGCATCTTGTCCATTTCAATGATAGCGTGGATGGCCTCGGCGCGAGCGGATTCAAGGCATCGATGAACTAAGGCGAGTTTGCCGTCCATACACTCACGGACCAGCTCAGCTGCACCAGCTTTGAACCCGCGGAGAAGCAGCGCATACAACTCGATCATCGTCTTCGTATCTACAGTCGTTGCAGCAACGCCAGAGTTCGGTTTGACTGGGGAAGGCACCAGTGCGTCTTCGTCCACAACTCTCTTGCAGACTTTGCCTGACGACAAGAAGTACGTACGGGCGAACCGCACGCCGGTGAACGGATCTTCCGCCTGCACGACCATGTGCGTAGCAGGAATGCCTTCCTTGACCCCGGAATTCGAGAGAAAAGCTTTCGACGACGACTTGTCCGTCAATGAACTCGTCCTAGCTCCAAAGAGCACTCGACTGCCTCTGTTCGGTGCCGTCTTCAATCCGCGAGCGCTGTACTGCATCGTCCCGAATTCGTAAAAGCTCAGTAGATCTTCCCCCAAGTCACTCTCCGCCTTCGCGTTGCGTGCATCCGGACTCTCCGCGTGGTCTAGTTTCAGCAGAAACTCGTCGAAGTGGTGGGCCAAGAAGGGCTGACTCTCCTGCACGACCCTCTTGGCACTAAATCCATCCAATTGAGCCATACTCCCCATCATCTCTCGGGAGACATTCACCACTCGGTGGTTCATAGTGAAGAAGCCTTTGCCGGTAGATTCCCCACCCTCCAAGCCGTAGGATTGAACGAGAGGCCACTTCTCTGGAATCATCGTGTCTTGTAGATTGACCCCGTCCTGATCTACACCAAAGGGAACCCCCACCGTCTTGACCCCCTTCATCATGCTCTTAAACGCACTGATCTTGCGTTCTTCCTGTTCGTCCGGTTCCATCCCGTCGTGGACGACGTACTCCGTCACATGGCGCCACTTGGAGATGACCGGCAGAACTTTCACCGCTGCGTCGCTCTCCGACGAGTAAAAGACGGACACTCGCTGCGGACAGATGAGCAGAATGACGTCTTCCAGACGTTCATGCTCCTGCCGGATCACCTGTTCACCAAGCAGCTCCTGGCCCGAACTACCGAGGAAAAGGTACTTGATGGCAGCTTGAGATGTCTGCGAGTGGAAACTGTCCACGCCCCCGATGATCAAAATGCCGTCGAGTTTCGTGTCGGAGGAGGTGCACAACGCCTGGATGCGCTGCAACCGGTCGACACTGTCGCTACCTTTGAACTCCACCTTCTTCCAGCTCATGTTGGAGTCGAACTCTCGAAATCTCAACTGATCTCCTTCGCACCGCTTGACAAAGATCCACGTTGAAGAGCCTCTCCGTCACACGTCACATGCTCGAAACGGACTATCGAGTTATCAACGGCTCTATCCTATATGGATATCTGCGCTTTGACCATCAATAGCCCTACTGTAGTAGGACGGCCCGTCTCGTGGCCAAAAGCCACGACGGAAGGCCGCTGGGCGATCACGTGTTGGTGATCGACCTGACAAGCGAGTAGTGTGGCGAGGTCGGGGCGTGGTGTACGCCAGATGCGTGTGGTGGTGAAGATCGAGCCAGTGGACTAGCGCCACCGGCTAAGTGGCACACGTCGTGCAGAAGAAGTTGAAGTTGGGGAAGCGGCGACGATAGAAGATCGCGAGCGGGGAGGCGACCCGCCAAGGACAAGGACAAAAAGGTAGGTACCCAAGGCGAGGCGAGATCAAGGACAGGAACGAGAGGCTGAGGGGCCTCGGAACAAGGGCGAAGGAGACGAAGAGGGAGAGGTCCAGTAGGCTAGGAAGGCGCCCGTAGCTTGGAGTAAGTATAGGTATAGCGGAAGTAGGAGGGCAACGAGTGGCGGCCAGCCACATCGACCCTCAGTTGAGATTTTGCACTGGTTAGTGCTGAGTTAAGACTAAATCTACGAGTTGCGCCGAACGCACGGGTTTCCGGTCTTCGGTTCTGCACAGCGGCGAGAACGAAGCGACGGTATTGGCAAAGGTAGGCAGCGGTAGGCTCGTGCACAGATGAGGGCAGTGGGCGAATAGGGCAGCAGGACTGTGGAGAGAGACCACGGGGGCTGAGGAGTCGGAGCTCCTCGGCCGAGGGGCGAAGGGCTCGCATGTACAGTTTGCGAAGGGCTCTGAGCCCGGTATACATAACCGGTTAAAGATGCACGGAGGCAGCCAGCGGGGCTAACCGACCGCTGGTGCCACGGAGCCTTCTCCTAGCTATCCCTATCCTAGCCATGCGTGCAGGCCAGTAACGTCTGGTCGCCACTGAACAGCCTCGCACTGGTAGACTCCCTGCTTGCTGAGGTGCTCCCCAGCTGCCTAGGTGGGCAACCGAAGTTGAAGTGTCGCCCTACCCCGGGGCGTAACGAGAATGGCGCCCGGGGCGGAGCTAACTACATGGTGGTCATATCAGGTGCCTACCGGGCAGTGTCCATGAGCGGCACTGGCGGCTTGGCATCAGTGGGCAAAGCCCGCGGCAAGGAGGAACGGAAGCTAAGTTATCGAGAGGCTAAAGATTTTGATTTTTTTGTATTACAGAGCTAATGACGACTGACGGAGGAACGGCGGATCGCGACCAGCGCGCGCAACGACGAGCTGCCTCGTTGGAGCGAGCAGCAGCGGCGAACGCGGCTAAGCAGCAACTGCTTCAGCCAGGACCAACGACGGTCACGACTTTGGAGACGGAAGACGGCGCCACTGTGACGCTGAGCACGGAGGAGATCCGTCGCGCTTCGGGCAACACGCCGGTGGCAGCGGGTGGCACGGGCCAGCGCGATCTTGGTACGAGCGGGGGTGGCGACGCTCCAGCCGGACAGGGCGACGGTTCGGGCAGAGACGGCGGCGGTCGCGAAGACGGCGGCAGCCAGCAGTCCAACTCGAACACGAACGCGGGCGCGACGAGCGAGACGGCGACGATGGACATGACGGGGAGTGGCGGCGGCGACGGTGCTGGAACGAGGCGTCCACCACCACCACCACCTCCCCAACCACGTGAAGTAGTGACGGCAGCGAGTGGGCGGGGTCCGACGCAGGCGGGTGCGCCGCAGCGTCCGATCATCGTCCGCGAGAAGGCCAAAACCTTGAAATTGAAGAAGTTCAAAGGCTTGGACGACACCATGCCGGTGACGATGTGGCTGAAGACTGTGCGCGCGGAGGTCAGGCGTCAGGCGGTGTCGCTGGGCGTCACGTGGCAAGAGAAGCAACTCTACCACGAGGTCGCGTCGAACCTCGACGGCGAGGCGCAGCGCTGGTTCGCCACGGTGATGGAGTCCGTGCCTGAGGACGAGGAGAACATCAACACGTTAGCCGGAATGTTACGCGCCAAGTACATGACGCAACGTACCGGTCCGGAAGTGGTCGACTTGCTCAATGCGAGACGGCAGATGAGAGGCGAGCGGCTGGTAGAGTACGCGCAGTCGCTGCGCGAGATCGGCGAGCGCGGCGACGTCGGAGAAGACTGGCTGGTGAACGCATTCCTCAAGGGAATGAGCAGCGTCGAGGGCGCGACCCACGTGCGAGGTCACCGACCCCAGACGCTGGATGAAGCTGTGAACTTGTCCGTGCCCCACGTCGGCGAGTACGGTGAGGGGTACGGCATCGGCTTGGAGACGGCGATGACGCGCTGGGACGAGCGCGAGACGCCGATTGGGCGTGGGCCCTTCGCGGGGACCACGACGAGAGCTGGCGACCAGGAGCAGTCTGGGCTGGCGGGGAACTACCGGAGTGTGGTGACCGGATACGGGCCCATGTGGGGCACGGCGGCGAAGCCGCCTAGGTACGATACGGAGGGCCGGCAGGTGAGCGCTGGAAAAGCCAGTGCAGGAGAGTGGTGGAAGGCGATCCCACCTGGTTTTCAGCTGGTACCCGTGAGTACCCAAATCAGTCCAGCAGCCGGTTCAAAATTTCGAACGGCCAGCAGCGACCAGGTCGGAGTACGAACCAAGCGGCCCGTAGTGGCCGGAGATCAGACGGCCAAGCGAGCGGCCAAGACGCTCAAGGTGGAAGGCAAGTATGGCGGCGGATCGCCAGGAGCAAGCGGGGGTTCGTCGAATCCGGCGTTCGCGACGCGAGAGGGCCGGCTGATGAACCAGCAACGCTATCTACAGCAGCGAGGACAGCCACGGCGCGAGTTCACGCCGCGGCCAGGCACGGAGTGCTACTACTGCGGGGGATCGGGCCACTTCGCGCGCTACTGCGAGCTGAAGGCGGCGGACCTCAACTCCAGCAGCGCGGGCGCGAACGCTGGTACGGACGAGGCCGCCACGGACGAGTCGGGAAACGGCCAGCGAGCGTAAGGGCCCCGGCCTTACTGCTCGCAGGCAACGGAACGGGAGAGATGGCGGAACGGCCCCGTGGACGCCGGCAAGTGGCCGGTGGAAGCGGAGGGCGAGGACGAGGACGAGGACGGCCCCGAGGTCGTCGAGGAAGACAAGTACATTTCGGGGCTGGGGATGGCGCAGGACGCGCTGGAAGGCAGGAAGGAGACGGAGTGCGACGTGAGTCTGGGGATGGCGCCGAGCGACGAGTGACGGTGGCTCCTCGGATCGACGGTGGCAACGGCGGCGCAAGGGCGACGACGCAGAGACGAGTGAGGTTCGCCGACAAGGCGGACGACAGCAGTGAGGAGGTGGCGACCGCCACGACAGCGGACGCCTCCGAGAAGAAGGACACGGCCGAGACAGAGGCCGCGGACAGCACGACGACAAACACGGGCGTCGGTGTGGCAAGGATGGGCGATGGTGAGGAGTCGAACGAGCGGTCGACCAGGAACGGCGACGCGCACGCGAACGACGACCTCGCGAGACGAGTGGTGATCGACTACGGCACCGTGGAGACGGTGGATGGCGACAGGATCTGCGGCGGCCCCAGTGCAGACGAGCTACGGCGGAAGGTGGAGGCGCAGTTGGCGGCGTACGTGGATGCGGTTGGGCACCCGACGCAAGCCACGGCCGAAGTGAAGGACGAGGCGGACGTGGAGCGCCCCGAGGACAACGTGAGGGCGCCGAACGAGCCGGAATCGAGCAGCAGCCCCGCCAGTGCATTGTACGAAGCACTGACAGCGGAGCTGCAGGCTCGCGACGAAGAGCAAGGTCGGGTGCTGCGAGTGGAGGCTCAGCGGCGGGCGTACGTCGAGACCAAGCAGCGAGAAGCCGATCAGCTGCTTCACAAGCGGCTGAAGCGGCTGGAGCACGCCAAGATTCGGCGAAAGAGGCGCGCTGAGCGCGAGCGACTGGCGGCGGAGCTGGCGAAGAGTGGCACAGCCACAGTGGTACAGTCGACGCGTGAACACGCGTCCAGTGTTGAAGCAGTGCGACTTGAGAAGGGCGTGACCGCGGAGGCGAACGTGGCCATGCCCGAGCCGATCGAAGCATTCCGGTCGGCGCTGGACTGGAGTGCGCGTGCAGCACAAGCGCTACAGGAAGTCAGGGCACGACAGCTGGAGCTGAAGGACGGCTTCGCGACCCTCGCGGTGGCAGAGTCGCAGCGGCAAGAAGCGCTGGCCGCAGGCAATGTGGTCGGCGAGGACAAGATGCGCGAAGGCGTCGCGCAGCAGCTGGTATTAGCTGCTGCGGGGCTCGACGCCATCGGTGAGAAGGGCTGGGCGGCGGTGGACGACACGCCGCTGCAGCGTTCGAGGACGCGGAGGCGCTTTGAGAAGAGGGTCCGCAAGGCGAAGGCCAAGGAGAAGCGCGAGTTGCAAGCAGCCCTGGCGGAGCTGACGCAGCCAGCGCTGGCCTACAAGGCGGCCGAAGAGGTGTATCGGCGATACGGAGCCGATACAGGGCGAGTGCTGAGCCGTGAGGAGGCGGAGGCCATCGGGTTCACGTTGCCCATCGCGACCAAGGTGCTGCGCCAGCGATCACGGCGGCAGCGGAGCGACTCACGGAAGTACGTGTACCACAGCGGCAGTGTGTACGCGGGGGCGAGAGTGGAGTCGGGTGGTGACCAAGGGCGACTGAGACGCGTCGGTCGGCTGCGTGCCGTACAGGCACCCGTCGTAGACTCGCTGCCAACAGCAGTGATGAGGGTGCACGGCGAGCGGCGCAGGATCAAGCTTGACACCGGCGCACAGTACAGTGTGGCCGGCGAAGAGTGGCAGCAGTACGGCGAGAAGCAGCACGTGCTGCCTCCGGTCGACTACGTGGAGGGCTTCACGGGCGCAGTCTCGCGCGTGCTGGGTGTGTGGCGATTCAAGTTCCGCACCCAGTACGAGCAGACCATGGAGGTCGACGCGTTGATCGTCGAGGGCGCGACGGACGAGTTCTTGCTGGGCGAGTCCTGGATGATGACGAAGGGCGTCAAGATCGACTTCGTCTCGTGTGAGATGAAGTGGTACGAGGACGACACGAAGAAGATCGTGCCGTTCCAGTGTTCGGAGAGCATCGAGAGGCCAGGGCGTGCCGTGAAGGTGCGACTGGCAAGGGCAGCGCGAGTCCGGTCGTGGACCTGCCGTAATGTGGAGCTCAGTGTGGCCGCACCCGAGGGTACGGTAGGAATGTTCATGCCCGCTCGACGCGTGGAGCCACACCTGTTCGTGGCCCCGACGTTGTCGACGGTGCACAGTGGCAAGGTGGTCGTGCCGGTGATGAATATTGAGGGCAGAGCGGTCAAGCTGCCTAAGAAGGAGGCGTTGGGTACGTGGATACCGACGGCATCCGACGTCGAGATACTCGAGATGACGGGCGAGTTGGGGCAGGACAGAGTGCGGAGCTGGCTACGAGACCTGTGCCAGAACAAGGCACCCTTGAGCAACGAGAGCGAGTTGGCGCTCGGGGACATGGACGAACATGACAAAGAACTTTTATTACAACTTTTACGAAACTACCCTGCACTACTGGAGCCGAGGAGTGGATGCCCTCCAATGACGACGTTGGGCGTCACGCACGAAATTCATACGGGCCTTGAGGCACCGGTGAAGGTGAGGCCGCGGCGACACTCACATTCGGAACAGTCCGTAGTGGACGAGCAGGTGGAGAAGATGTTGAACGATGGAGTGATTGAAGAGGGAAACGGGGCATGGGGCTTTCCTGTGGTGCTGGTAAAGAAGAAGGACGGCACCGTGAGATTTTGCATAGATTACAGGCTCCTCAACGCGATAACTAAACGCGATGTCTACCCCTTACCTCGTATTGACGACACGCTGGATCACCTGCATGGAGCCAGCCGTTTCACCAGCCTGGATTTGCACGCGGGGTACTGGCAAGTACCCGTAGCAGAGAAGGACCGGGATAAGACCGGCTTCATCACAAGGAGAGGACTCTTTAGATTTGTGAGAATGCCCTTCGGCTTGGCAAACGCGCCGGGGACATTTCAACGGATGATGGATGCAGTTCTACGCGGGCTAACATGGCAAAGCTGTTTGGTATATTTAGATGATGTTATTATCTTTTCTAAGGGCGACGTGGCACAGCACGTCGTGCACCTCGCAGCAGTACTGGAGAGATTGTCGAAAGCAGGGCTGTCGCTGAAAGCAAGCAAGTGTGCTTTCGCGGCAACCCGCCTGAATTATTTGGGGCACGAACTCGACGCCGACGGCGTGAAGCCAATGGCGAGCTTGGTGGACAGCGTCGCGCGGTTTCCGACCCCGACGGACACCACGGCAGTGAAGCGATTTGTACATATGGCGGGCTACTACCGACGTTTCGTGTCGGATTTCGCGAGCAAAGCAGCCCCGCTCACGCGGTTGTTGCGGAAAGGAGTTGTTTGGCGGTGGGCGGAGCCTCAGCAGGAGGCATTCGAACAGCTGAAGAAAGAATTAACGCAGAGGCCTCTGCTGGCCTACCCGGACTTCTCAAAGCCTTTCAAACTAGTTACGGATGCTTCGAAGGTGGGCCTCGGGGCCGCGCTGACCCAAGACCAAGGGCAGGGCGAGCAGCCGATAGCCTACGCTTCAAAGATCAATTCTGAAACAGTGGCGAATTACACGATCACAGAATTAGAATGTGCAGCAGTGGTATGGGCGGTCAAGCTATTCAGGCCGTACCTGTACGGGCGCCGGTTTGAGCTCGTGACTGATCACGCGGCGCTCAAATGGCTCATGACGTCGAAGGAGTGGACGGGGAGGCTGCATCGTTGGGCCCTCCAACTCCAAGAGTACGACTTTGAAATTATTTACAGAGCAGGCACCAGCAACGTAGTCGCTGATGCCCTCTCGAGGGCTCCAGTAGGAGCAGTAGTCGGTGCTGCAGAGCGACCTGCGGGCGAGCAGGGCGCTGCTGGCAGCGCAGGGCAGTTGGCGGATGAAGTCATTGGCAAGGAGCAAGCCACGGACCGCATGGTGAAGAACCTCAGGCGGAAGGGCAAGTACCGAGACCGGGGCATCGTGGTCGAAGATGAGATTGTCTACATCGTGCAGAGCGACGGCAGCAAGAAGGTTGTGCTGCCGGCGTCGCTCTGGGCGGTCGCGTTACGGGAAGGGCACGACTCGATCTATGCGTGCCATTTGCGCACGCCTCAGACGTATGAGCGCGTGGCGAGGAGCTACTGGTGGCCAGATATGCGGGCCTACGTGCGGAGATGGGTGCAGTCGTGCAGAGACTGCGGCTCGAGGAAGACCAAGCCGAAAGAGGTGATACCACCTCTTCGTAGTCAAGGAGTTGGTAGTGCGGGCGACCGCTGGGCGCTCGATGTTGCGGGGCCACTGCCGGTCACGGCAGACGGCAACCGCTACGTGGTGGCGGCTGTGGACTACGCTACGAGATACGCGGTGGTGGCGGCAGTGCCACACCACACTGCGCAGGATATTGCTAAGTTTATCGCGAACAAGCTGGTGTTCGTGTACGGACCCATGCGCGAGGTCGTCATGGACGGAGCCCCGGAGTTGAACGGCAAGGTGTTGGACGCCTTGGTGAAGGCACTGCAGGCGAAGCAGCTCACGCCTGTACCTTACCGACCGGCACTACTGGGACTGGTGGAACGCTTCCATCGGTCCTGGAAAGACATGGTGGCGATGTACGTGACGGAGGCGCAGGACGATTGGGACCAGTGGCTGTACTGCGCGGCGTACGCGTACAACGGGGCCAAGCACTCAGGCACCGGGTACAGCCCGAATGAGCTCATGATGGGGCGGAAACTGCGGGCGCCGAGCGAGCTGCTGCGCAGCAACAGCGTCACGCAGACCGGGGCGTTTGCGGAGTACCACCGCAAGTTGGTCGCTAACTTGGCGCGAGCCACGGAAGCGGCACACGCAGCGCTGGCGAAGGACCAGCGGCGTCGAGAGAGGTATTACAACCACCGAGTGCGGCAGGACGCGCACTTCGAAGCAGGCGACTTGGTGTGGGTGCTCAAGCCTCCGAAAGGCAAGGGCATCACGAAGTTGGCCCACCAGTGGGTGGGCCCGGCGAAGATCGTGCAGTCGGCGGGCTTCGACAACTGGGAGGTCGTCCGCGACGACACGGACGAGCACTCGATCGTGCACTGCAGCTTCTTGGTGTCGAGCCACTGTCCGAGCGACTCGCTGGGTGTCATCGCCGAGCGGGTCATCGCGGAGATGGAACTGGAGGACGAAGACGGCGGGGAGTCGACGAACGACGGAAGCGATGTCGGACCACCGGCGACACCACGTGCGGAGGCGAAGACAACGCCTTCGGCGAGCGGAACTGGCAGGGGCGAGCAGGCCCCAAGGGTGGAAAGGCGAGGCGATGAGCAAGTGCCGACGCAAGCGACGGGCGGCAACGAGCAGCGACGAGAACCAGTGACGATGACTGGTCGGCGAGGCGCGTCCGGTGCGACCGGTAAGACGAGAGAGCCAGCGCCGACCAGTGCGAAACGGAGCGGACAAGACTCGGAGGAGAGGCGACGAGATGCGTCGAGCGGTGGAGCGGCACGCTCGCAGTCCGGCGAGATGGAGCACGGGCTGAGGATCAGCGAGCCGGGCGGCGGAGACGCGTCGAAAGCTCCGCCGCCAGGAATAGCAACCCCGGCAGCAAACAAAGCGGGCGGTGCGAAGACGAGAATGACGGCTCAACCCAAGCCGCCAGTGAGGAACCGAGGACGCAAGCGGAAGGCTGAAGCAGATGCCGAAGCCAAAGTTCTCGACGAAGGTAGACAGCGACGGCGACGTGAAGCCGAAGCTCGAGAAGCGCGTGCAGCCCGACGGCAAGCTGCGCATCACGAGCCGAGCGCCGCAGAAGCGAAGGCAGCTGGTGCAGACTCGGCTGGTGGGCTTCATGGCGGTGCGGAAGCCCAGAGCGGAGGCGACGGCGGTGGCGGACGTGTGGCAGCCAGCGATAGCCAAGGAGCAGCAGTCGAGATGCTGCGGGGACGAGGTCGGACACGGTGGCAGCCTCCGATGCCGGAGTTGCTGCAAGTGGAGACCGCTGGCTACATCGTCGAGCGCGCGCGTCGACGCGTACGCAACCGCGCCGGACGATACGTGCGCGAGCACCAAGTGGAGTACAGTACGGGGCCGGGAAGACCAACAGGACGGCGGTGGCTCACGGAGGCGGAGTTTGAGCGGCTGGAAGACGCTGCCAAGGTCGTGGACGACCTTGGAGCCGGGGATGGCGTGTAGTAGGACGGCCCGTCTCGTGGCCAAAAGCCACGACGGAAGGCCGCTGGGCGATCACGTGTTGGTGATCGACCTGACAAGCGAGTAGTGTGGCGAGGTCGGGGCGTGGTGTACGCCAGATGCGTGTGGTGGTGAAGATCGAGCCAGTGGACTAGCGCCACCGGCTAAGTGGCACACGTCGTGCAGAAGAAGTTGAAGTTGGGGAAGCGGCGACGATAGAAGATCGCGAGCGGGGAGGCGACCCGCCAAGGACAAGGACAAAAAGGTAGGTACCCAAGGCGAGGCGAGATCAAGGACAGGAACGAGAGGCTGAGGGGCCTCGGAACAAGGGCGAAGGAGACGAAGAGGGAGAGGTCCAGTAGGCTAGGAAGGCGCCCGTAGCTTGGAGTAAGTATAGGTATAGCGGAAGTAGGAGGGCAACGAGTGGCGGCCAGCCACATCGACCCTCAGTTGAGATTTTGCACTGGTTAGTGCTGAGTTAAGACTAAATCTACGAGTTGCGCCGAACGCACGGGTTTCCGGTCTTCGGTTCTGCACAGCGGCGAGAACGAAGCGACGGTATTGGCAAAGGTAGGCAGCGGTAGGCTCGTGCACAGATGAGGGCAGTGGGCGAATAGGGCAGCAGGACTGTGGAGAGAGACCACGGGGGCTGAGGAGTCGGAGCTCCTCGGCCGAGGGGCGAAGGGCTCGCATGTACAGTTTGCGAAGGGCTCTGAGCCCGGTATACATAACCGGTTAAAGATGCACGGAGGCAGCCAGCGGGGCTAACCGACCGCTGGTGCCACGGAGCCTTCTCCTAGCTATCCCTATCCTAGCCATGCGTGCAGGCCAGTAACGTCTGGTCGCCACTGAACAGCCTCGCACTGGTAGACTCCCTGCTTGCTGAGGTGCTCCCCAGCTGCCTAGGTGGGCAACCGAAGTTGAAGTGTCGCCCTACCCCGGGGCGTAACGAGAATGGCGCCCGGGGCGGAGCTAACTACACTACCAATCTTCGAACAGTGATATTGGAGTTCTTGAATCGCTCACATGCCTTCTATGGATGGTTTACACGTCTCAAGATTTACGCCACGTGCAACATGGTGCTCACCGACGCTGTCAAGTCCGATCTCACGTTCCTATTCGTAAGATACTGCTTGGCTTGAATGCTCTTCCCGGTGAATTGACTAACATCGTTGCGTCTGTGTAGGGCGCCTTCGTTCTGGGGAGGAGTGGGTCCTATCGACGCCATTGCTACTCTAGCGTCTACTGTGGGGTGACGAGATCCCAGTTCCTAGTGAAGCGAAGATGCCAAGGATTCCCTGCTTGTGCCATAGGTGCCTCACTAAGTGTATATCATCTTGCGGAAAATGCGCGGGCTGGACAACTTGGTGTGTCTCCACTACTTCCTCATGGTCGGGACGTGCTACGCCGCTCTTTCGCTTTTGGATTTTCGACGAGGTTCGTGCATAGTTTCACGATTCTTTCGAGCCTGACTATATTGTGGATGAGGGGGCATTGTGTAGACCTTACAGCTCCCACAAGAACCGAAGTTCCTCCTTGCCGTTATAGGGAGCGGCTTCTTTGCGTGCATTGGCCAAGTTTTCTCTGGCGATAGGGCTCGAGCACGAAAAGGCAGGCATTGCCTCGGTCATGCGTTACTTCGACGTATTAGTGCTCGTGCTTGTCTGGGACGTTAATTATTCAACTTAGAGCCCTGATAATCTTTGCCGGGGCCGCAACAATCGTAGTAGATCAAGCTCAAATAAAGTAACGATTAAAAATGTCGAAAACCTTGAAACCCTGCGTTTTGAACAGCGTTTCATCGCTGAGTCGGGGGAGACAATCATTTGTCTCTTGGTGGTTATTTGGGGAAAAAGGGAAATTGCTCAACGGCGTGCCTACAGTACTTACCGTGCACAATTCTCCTCCCGCGGCTTCTTCCGAACCTGAGGATCGGCATGGATGGCACGGGGTTTTCTTTGCCGTTGCTTTACTGCTTTCTCGACACATTCTCAAATTCTCACCTCGGAAGCACAGCAAAAGCTAAAAACACTTGATGACGGATGGGTGTTCCATCTAGGACCGATAACCATGGAGGAGCAGCAGTGGCTCCATTTCCTCCCGGAGACGACGCAACGAAGAAGATTTTGCTGTCGGACGGGATTGAAGACGCTGGCAATGAAAACAATCGCGATGACCAACCGCTTCTGAAGCCATCGACCACTGGTGAACTCAACTCCAAGAGCGAGGTTGACAGTGCAGCTGCGGGTGGCAATTCGTCTGTGTGGAGCATGAAGCGGGTGAAAGGTCTTGGGTTCATCGTGTTTGCAGCTTTCAACTTCAGCATCGCCTCGGTTTGCGTGAAATACGCCAGTCATCGAGTGACATCGCACGAAACTGTCTTCTGGAGGATGTTCGTGGCGTTCACCATGAGCTGTGTGAGTCAATGGCTTCAGCTTTTATCCCTAACAAGTGAACTCATTCTGTCATGCGTGTTTGTTCATTCCAAATAGATTTGGTCCCGCTACAAGAAACGAAAACTGGAGGTCGATCCGAAGTATCGCCGTCTGCTGTTATTCCGTTGTATCGTAGGCACGATTGGTGTAAATCTGCAGTTCTACGCGATGTCGAAGATGGTGCTGACCGATGCTGTGGTGATCATCTTCTTGAGCCCGATCTTCACCTTCTTTTTGGTATGTATTAGCTGCAAACAAACGCAATCTAGATCGTGGGCACTGATGGAAATTGTGTGCGTTACTAGGGAGCTGTGGTCTTAAAGGAGTCTATTGATCGAGTCGACTTCGCGGCTGCCACCACCGCGTTCGTGGGGGCGCTTTTCGTGACAAGACCAGCGTTCATCTTTGGAGCAGGAGGCGATGTCGCGAAAGCCCCGGTACTTGCGGTTTTCTGTGCTCTTGGTGGCGCGATGACTCAAGCTATCGTGTACGTGACTCTGAGAAAACTGCACGCAGTTGATCACGTAGTCGCCATTCACTACTTTTTCTCGTTCGGAACAATCACGTCGATCCTGACGATTCTCTTTATGGGAGTGGTAAGTTCGCCAGCTAAAGTATTGTCGGCAATTGGTAAACTCCCTGATATTCCTTTGCGTATTCATTCAGGCCTTCAAAGTACCGACGAATGCGGCGTTCCTGTTCTCAGTTTTTGGTAGCGGATTCTTCTCGTTTGTTGGGCAAATCTTCCTCACAAAAGGATTCCAGATAGAGAAAGCCGGTATCGCATCAGTCATGCGCTACTTCGATGTGGTGTTCGTCGTGGTCATGGATATCGCGGTGTTGGGAGAACGCGTGAATGGTCTTAGTATCGTCGGTGCTGCAATCATCATGAGCGGGGCTTCACTGATTGTACTGCGTAAGGCATACACAAAGTAACAAGTCTAGTCGAAAGGCTCAATGGCCAAGTCGATAATTTGCTATAAGTAAACAAGCATCATATTTCTCTAACAAATTTGGTGGATATCAAGATATTTGTTATGCCTGCCTCCTTGTATGCAGCAATCCACAGAGGCAAGAACCAAGAATTAAACGGTTATGCGATCGGCCAGATGCAGAATTTGGCCATCTCATCAATTCGATTAGAAGAACAAACTTGAAAACTGAAAATAGTGGGGCGCTCAGCTTTGTGATCCGTGGTGGTGCCAGCTGCTATTCTTGCTGTCCAGGATGTCGAGTGTTCCGAGGACCTGGCAGGTGTCATTTGCCGATCGGTTCGGAGACGGACACTTGACTTGAAGCCAGCAAGAGATCGAGATGGCTCCCAATAACAGATCTTCCGTTGTGCAGCCACTTCCACCGGATGCCCCGCGTAGTATCCCTGATCCCAAAGCGAAACTCGCTGATGTCGAGAACGACGACCAACCGCTGCTGAAATCTTCCAGCTCAGATAACCCAGTCGCCAAGAGTGAAGTGGAAGATGCTGCTTTCCCCGTCAAAGCTGTCGAAAACTCCATTTGGAGTATGAAGCGGGCGCAAGGGCTCGGATTCATTGTCTTCGCGGGGCTAAACTTTAGTATCGCATCGATCTGCATCAAGTATGCAAGCCACCGCGTGACATCGCATGAAACGGTCTTTTGGCGGATGACTGTGGCCCTTGTTCTCAATTACGTAAGTTTACTGGTGTAGTTGTGAATTCAATCTTCTAAAGCTTATGGTGATTATTCAGATATGGGCTCGCTACAAGAAGCGCGCTCTGGTGATCGAACCAAAGTATCGTGGTTTGCTGCTCTTCCGCTGTTTCGTGGGGACTGTAGGAGTCAACATTCAGTTCTACGCAATGTCAAAGATGGTTCTGACAGATGCGGTGGTGGGTGGCAGCTAAGTTTTATTGGTGCGCCAATTCACATTGCACTAACCCAACGCCTTTATCTTCGCGATAGGTCATCATCCTCACCAGCCCGATTTTCACCTTCTTTCTCGTAAGTTGGCTATGACGACTCAAGCAGAGTACTTTAATGACTAACATCCGTGTATTTGACTAGGGTGCTGCGGTTCTTGGAGAGAAGATTAATCGAGTTGATCTCCTCGCGGGCATTACGTCGTTCGTAGGCGTTATGTTCGTGACGAGACCTGCGTTCCTGTTTCCGACCGAAGTCGTTAGCGCTCAAGCACCAATGTTAGCGATCTACTGTGCCATCGGCGGTTCGCTGACCTCTGCGGTGGTTTACATCTTGCTGCGTCGACTAACCAAAGTGGATCCTTTAGCCACTATTCACTACTTTTTCGTGTTCGGAACGTGCACCTCAATCATGACGATCCTGCTGCTGGGCGTGGTAAGTCAGCCAAAGAATATTTGTCGTACTGCCTGTAGCTATCTAAACTAACCCTGGTGATGGCGTATAGTCCATTACAGTGCCGCTTGAGGCGACATTCCTGTTTGCCATCTTTGGTAGTGGCTTCTTTTCCTTCATCGGGCAAGTTTTCATGACCAAAGGTTTCCAGCGAGAGAAGGCGGGTATCGCTTCGGTGATGCGCTACTTCGACGTCGTGTTCGTCGTAGCGATGGATGTGCTGATATTGGGCGAGCATGTGAACGCTCTGAGCCTCCTTGGCGCAGGAATCATCATGGCTGGCGTTTCAATGATCGTTCTACGTCGAGCTCGTGAAAAGGAGTAGGAGAGTTCAACATAGGACAGGGAGCGGAGGACAGCCACCTAACACCAAAATCAACACGAATCTTACTATTTTGCTTATTAATTAATTTACTACTTTCAACGGCGGAACACCAGCCTTTTGCTCGTTTGTTTCATAGTCGCTATTCTGGCGTTAGCACTGCGATTTCTTGTCACCATCATTTGGTTCAATGTCCGTTCGGGAGTGTTGAGGACGAGATCAAAAAGTACGTGGGTGTCGATCAGGTCGTTGAGACGGCTGAAGTGAGCGTTTTCCATCGGCTTCAAATAGCAGCAAGCGTGATCCTCTAGCGGGTATTCGATGCTGGTTTCAAAGGAGTTTACGCAGTCTTTGGATTGGATGAACGCGATAAGAAACACCGCAATGCTGGGCTTGAAGACGCGGAATTACGTCGGATCTTGTCTTCACGCGTGACAACCGAAACTTTCGATGAATGATGCTCAATGCTTAGTTTCTTCGTTGTCGTCGGGAGGCTATAGTTGGTGCCATGTTGGAACGACAACGAGTATCACTTCGGATCTACCTGCCCACTCGACAACACTCTCGTCGAAGGAAGCTTCGACAACCAACTGACAATTGAAGGAGACTCAACAGTGCGCATGCTTTCTCGTAGCAGCGCACGCGGACTGGCGGTAGTGGCCCCTCTACCGCCCAACCTGAGCAAAATTGACACTGATACCGTCAAGAAACCTGTAGGGGATCCCGGAACGAATGGCTATGACGAGACTACCCGCGACGATCTCCCGTTGTTGAAGCTCAACAACTCCAGCGACGAATTCTCGAAAATCGACGAGGACGAGATAGTCACCATCGTTCTCCCGTCGACTGCCAAAGCATCCTGGAGCTCAGAGAAACTGCGAGGCTTGGGGTACATCATCATCGCGGCGTTCAACTTCAGCATCGTCTCAGCCAGCGTGAAATACGCGAGTCACTACGCCAACTCCAACATCATCGTGTTCTGGCGAATGTTGATCGGTTTGGTCATGAACTGCGTACGTACCACTCGTTACTGGGTATTCTCCCGCATTTTCACGTATATTGACTGGAGATTGTCTTGCTACGCAGCTATGGGTGCGATACAAGAAAGCGAATCTGTTCGTGGGGCGAAAGGACCGATTCCTTCTCCTTTTCCGCTGCTTGGTCGGAACGTCTGGCACCACGTTGTCGTTCTACGCCATGTCGAACATGCCGCTGACGGACGCCGTCGTCATCATCTTCACCTCTCCGATCTTCACCTTCTTCCTCGTACGTCTAGTCTGCACATCCCTATTTCACGCCGCGTTCTCGAATTCTTAACACTGTTGTGTCTGTGCGTAGGCGGCTGTGGTCCTCGGAGAAGCCATCGACTACGTGGATCTTGTTGGTGGGGTCACTTCGTTCGTCGGGGTGTTGCTCGTGACGAGGCCGGCGATCTTGTTCCCGTCGCACGCTTCAGGTGGCAGCGCCCCGTTCCTCGCGATTGTCTGCGCCATGGGGTCATCTCTGTCGCAGGCCATCGTGTACATCACGATGCGGAAGATGAAGGACCTCGACAACCTGCTCGTCATCCAGTACTTCCTCATGTTCGGAGCTTGCTACTCGGCTTTCATGCTCTGGGCGCTAGGAGTGGTAAGCAGTAGCACAACAGCGAGTATCAACGGTACAGTACTAATTGGTATCTTGTGTGCACACTACAGACGCTGGAGCTGCCGACAGACCCCGGCTTCCTCTGCTCCATCTTCGGCTGTGCCTTCTTCTCGTTAGTGGGGCAGTGGTTCCTCACCAAGGGCTTCCAGACCGTCAAGGCGGGCATCGCATCAGTCATGCGCTACTTCGACGTGGTATTCGTCATGTGTCTGGATGCACTGGTACTTGGTGAGACCGTGAACCTCTTCAGCGTGCTCGGTGCGGCCATCATCATAAGCGGAGCCTCCGTCATTGTGATGCGCCAGGCTGTCACCAAGAAGTAGCCGCACCATCCACTTCAACTTGCTGTTGTGTGGTGCACACAGCTTAGCTTAACGAATCACGTACACATATTCTATCTATCTTATTATCATTTATCAAAGATACATTAATGATGCAATATATCTACATACAAAACACACAATGTCTGATAATACTCGTATACACAGTTGGATCGATCTAGACAGATGAGTTCAGACCCCAAGTGCGTCAGACACGCAGAGCTACAGAATGTGAGACTTGTCATGGCGAGCAGCTCATCCATTCGCTCAACTTCCTCGCTCAGCGTCATGATCGCTCCAATTCATAGCGATCTCAAGCCCACGCGTAGTTCTGGGCCCGTAGTGCGTTTGCAAGTGTCGGACGACGATGAAAGTGCGGCCAACGAGGCCCACAGTGCCACCGAGTCGCTAGTCAAAGTCTCAGCTGCTGCATCCTCGACAGAGTACGGCGGCGTGCGAGGCTGGCGCTCACCGCAGACCATTGCACTGGGCTACATCGCCTTCGCCGCCTTCAATCTGAGCCTTATGCGCGTCTGTGTCAAGTTCGCCAGTCGCCAGGTGACGTCCCACGAGACGGTCTTGTGGCGGTCGTCGGTGGCCTGGCTGCTGAACCTGGTGCTCGTCTACCGCAAGCACGTCGACTTGACTGTAGCGCCCAAGCACCGCAACGTGCTCTTCTGGCGCTGCTTCTTCGGTACATTCGGCATTAGCATCCAGTTCTACGCCATGGCGCAGATGGTGCTCACGGACGCCGTGACGATCATCTTCACCAGCCCCATTGTCACCTTTCTGCTCGTACGTAGCTGCAGGTTGCGCAGTTGTCTGCAGTGCAAGTTACTAAAGTTTGTTATGGTGGATTGGATGCTGTAGGGGGCTCTCGTGCTGGGTGAAGCGGTCGAGCATCTGGACTTGCTCAGCTGCTTGGTGTCGTACGTTGGCGTGGTGTTCGTCACGAGGCCGGCGTTCTTGTTCTCGACCGATGAGGAGACGAAAGAAGTGCCGCCGCTTGCAATTATTTGTGCGCTAGGTGGATCCGTCATGCAGGCGTGCTCCTACATTGCGATGCGCCAACTGCGCGAGCTGAACTATGTGGTGATTAACCACTACTTTCTGCTGTTTGGACTGCTTTACGCGCTAGTGACGCTCTGGTACTTTGACGTGGTAAGTTTATCTGGAGTTTTTGTGTGTTTGGAGGAAGAACTAGATTTTAACTGTTGATGTACTGCGCAGAGCTTCACCATGCCCAATAATGTCCCTCTCATGGCAGCACTGGTTGGAAGCGGTGTCTTCGCTTTTGTTGGCCAAGTCTTCCTGACAATGGGCTTCCAGCAGTCCAAGGCCGGCATCGCATCTGTGATGCGATATCTGGACGTCGTGTTCGTGCTCATTTGGGACATCGTCTTGCTCGACGAGCACGTCAGCGTGTACAGCGTAATTGGCGCCGCCATCATCATCGCAAGTGCTTCATTCATCGTCTTGCCGAAGAAGTCGAGAGCCAAGGCCAAGCCCAAAACGATCGAGTGATGGATCTAAATCTAAGTTATCAATGCATTTTTGATTGAAGACAAGCGGTTTGACTCAGTGAGAACCCCAATTGAAATGAGGATGGTACTAGCAAAGACACCAGTGTACTTCGTATTCATCTCTCAATACGTTGGGAAGCTTTGATGCGCGACTGGGAATAAGCAGCCGGACACGTGCTTGCCATCTTTGACTCACTGCAGGAGAGGTGGCTCCATAAATTTACAAATACCTAGCACTGGGGTCTATCTATCGCTCGCACTCCAGCCAGTGTGCTGCACGACATCGACGGAGGAAGGGGACAGCCACGCTGCACGTTCGAAGCATGCAGCATGCGTCTTTTCCTCACACGACCGACTTGGAGGTCCACTGGGGTTCTCGCGACACACTGCCGTAGCTGGCGCCCCACCTTTCGTTGCCGTCGGCCGGCGACAAGATCGGGTTCGAGCGCGGGGTCATGGACTGGCGCATCGTCAGCTTATAGTCCGGGTACTCCTCCATCTGCAACACGGGCACGCGCCACTTGGCCAGCACGTCGGGCGTCCAGACAAACACAAACACGCCGACACAGAAGGCGGCGATGATGTGGCCGCAGAAAGCTGCGGGCACTGTGCAGAGGGGAGCGGCGCCGGCGTCCGGGATGATCCTCGTCCAGAGCACGTAGACGTTGTAGATGGGCAGCAGCACGCGCGCCACGAACCAGCACACGTAGGTCAGGTAGAAGAAGACCTCGTGTGCCTTGCTCTTCCCGTAGCCCAACTGCTCCATGAAGGTGGTGACGTTCAGCGGGATGACGGCGAACTCGACCATGAGGAAGAGCTGCAGCAGGTACAGGTCCATCCCGCAGCCAGCGTGCATCGTGTAGATCAGGTACGGCAGTCTGCACCAAAAGGCAACACAATTCATCATTAGTCTTGTGAGTTACTCAGCTCACTAGTGACGTCTTGTCAATGACGTACGCTGCCACGACGTGGTGCACCACAAAGACGCGCCAGAGCGGCACCTGCCACAGCACGAGCACGAACAGGTCGAACAGGAAGTAGCCGCAAGCTGCAGAGTCCGCAACAATGAGTTAGTCAGTGGGTAAGTAGAATACAGTAAACAACTGATCTACTGTAGTCAGACGTACAGAAGGAGAAGAGCGTGGAGGCCAGCAGCATGGGCGAGTCCTTGGTGGGCAGCAGGTCGTCGTCCCAGCGCTGCTGCATGAAGCTGTAGCTCATGCCGGAGGTGATCACCAGCGCGTGGATGGTCGAGTTCACTCTGCAGTAGTCAAGACCACGTCACGTCAGTTGAGTGATTGATGCACGTCGATCAATGGCTGAACGCACCGAGAGCACCAGTCGCCCTGCTCCGGGATGGAGAAGTCTCGGTAGACCTTGAGGAAGCGGTCGGACAGGCGGTTGGCCACGTGGAACACCAGTGCGAAGAAGCACATGGAGCCCGGCAGCACGTGCATCGTGTGCATGGCGTCCATGGGTCAATCAATCAATCAGTGCGAAGAGCTCTCAGCCTGTCGGCGAATGGCGGCAGGCACGAGCGCGGCGTATCAGTCAGTGCGGGAATTTGGTGCCGGTGCTCTGCACCCTCAGCGGCCCATTTTTTGGGTCGAAAGTGAAGTGGGCGAAAAAGAACGGGCCTCTGCCCGCTGGTCAGCCAATCAAATCAGTGATTAGAGTAGGACGAGGCGTGGACGTGAGGAGGTCCCGCCACGTTTTGGGTCAATGGATGGTACTGTACAGGATTGAAGGGACAAAAAGTGATGATATTGGCAGTACTGAAAATGAAAATGGGCTTGACTAATATTTCATTTGGGTAACGTTTTGTGATTTTTCTGCGACTTCAAATTGGACGGCACCCATTATGCAAAACGCTGAAGCACCGCGGGAATGCATCGAAGGGCGGTCGCTTGGCGTCGCCTTGGCGGCCAAGTTGGCGAAAGACATGACCTTGAACTTCGTCAGATTCACTCCCATTTCGTGTCACTGTGAGTACGATAGGCGTAGATACCGGATTCCAGCACTAGCAGCAACAATAAAGGTAAACCCTGGTGCATGCACGTTATTGGCAAGGCCCCTACTGTGTTCGTATGCACGCCTGAAGAGTTCGAGGATGTCCAGAAGACTCAATACGAGGCGTTTGGCAAGAACCCGCTCTTTGTTGGGGCATCCACGGACGTTCTTGGCCAATGGGTCTTTGCGATCAGTGGGCCGCTGTGGCACTACCAGCGCAAGACTGCAAGCCGCTTGTTCTCCACTCAGATGATTCAACACAACATGGATGTGGTGGTCCCAGATAAATGCAAGGAGTTGATGAAGCAACTCGATGCTTCAGCCTTCGAAGACAATCCGATCGATCGAGTTGTGAGTTTGAAGTGGAGGCTCGACTTGTTCACCATGGATGTATTCTGCAAAGTCGGCTTTGGGATTGATTTGCAAAAAATGGAGATGCAGGAGATAATCGCCATGCTTGAGGCCCTGCAAAGATCTTCTGCTCGAATTGTCGGACGCATTCTGGAGCCTACCTGGTTCTGGAAACTACGACGCGCACTCAACATTGGAGCTGAAAAGCAGTTCGCGAAAGACATGAAGCGGGTGAATGCTATGCTGTACAGCTTCATTGCGCGCTCAACTGAAGGGAAAGCCCAGCGAGACCAAGTTGATGAGGGAGGTCGGATCCTCGCATGGATCTCATTTCCTTGTACCTTGACCAAGATGCTGCTGACAATGGGAAAAACACACCTTTTAGTCCCAAAAAGCTACGGGATTTCCTTGTTAGTTTTCAAGCCGCCGGTCAAGACACCACCTCGACTGCAATGTCCTGGTTTGTCGTCATGATAAACCGACATCCGAACGTGCTGGAGCGTGTGCGTCAAGAAATTCGAGCCAAGTTGCCAGACCTCGCGAGTGGTAAGCAATGTATGCCAAGTCTGGAAGAGACTCAACGCCTTGTGTACCTCGAAGCAGCGATTCGAGAAACGCTTCGATTGTTCCCAGTCGCTCCGATCAGTGGCCGAACGGCGACACGAAATGTGACGATGGCCAATGGATTGGTTTTGGTCGAAGGAACATCGGTGCACATGCCGCACTACACGATGGGACGGATGGAAAACGTGTGGGGTCCTGATGCAGAAGAGTTCAAGCCGGAACGATGGATCGACCCCGTCACGGGGAAAGTGACTCCAGTGTCTCCGTTCAAGTTTTCTGCCTTCTACGGCGGCCCGCATGCGTGTTTGGGGATGACGTTCGCGATATCCGAGATTAAGATCACGCTGGGTGCTCCGCTGAGCCCCTTCAACTCGGAAGACTTCGAGGGATCTGTTCGACTACACTTATCGCATGGTCACTGCGAATTGATGGCGGCCTTGACGTTGATGTTTCTCTTCTAGAGTGACGACTTGACACTATCGCGAACGGAAGACGACATTGTTTTGGAACGAGATTATGCTAGTCATTGACGTCCACTTTGGACACTTTGGATATGAAAAACGGACTTTGAAATGAACACCCCAGAGAACCCCCACCTACCTACCTACACGTAGTCCCGACATCGGTCAGCCACCTCAGCTCCAGCTCCTCACGGACACGCGCACTCGCAGTTCTCGGAGAACTCCTTTCCATTCGGGTCCTCCGGCACGTCCAGCGTCGGGTTGCGGTCGAAGAAGCCGTCGGGACGGAAGCTGAAGCCCGTGTAGTCCACGGGCATGACCGGCCAGTCCTCGACTCGAGGGAAGTGCGTGAGGCCGAACGTGTGCCAGACCACGATGTCCTCGCCGTCGACCGACCGGTTGGCCTTGGCGTACGCCGGCAGCCCCGCGTGCCCCGGGTGCTGGTTGGGCGTGTAGCCGGCGGCCCACATCTCGTCGCGCGCGTACTGCGTGGCCCACAGGTGCTTGGTGGCGTACTGCGCGCGCTTGTTGATGGAGCTGTCGTCCGCCGCCAGCAGCAACGGAGCCCCCTCCGGGTACAGCACGTAGCCCGTGGGCCTGCCCAGCCGGTTCACCTTCTCGCTCGAGGCGATCAACCAGGCCCGCCCCAACTTGTTGTCGGCCTCGCGCTGGGCGTCGCTCTCGCGCTGCAGACGCGTGGCCACCCGCTTGAAGGCGTTGCCCACGGGGTTTTCGGGGCTGATCGGCAGACGCCGCACCTCGAGCTCGTCGACGTGGCACTTGTTGCCGTCGATGGCCACGTCCAGCCGAGCAGAGAACAAGTGCTGGTGGCACGGCGCGCCCAGGCGAGGCGCCATCTCGGTGGCGAAGTCGTACTCGCCCTCGGGACGGCCCGAGGAGAAGACGATGCCCGTGGCCTTGCACTCGAGCTCGATCTTGCCGTCCAGGTAGAAGTACCAGTAGAAGCCGTAGTCGTAGTTGCCCACCGTCACGAAGAAGGAGATGACAAGACGGCGCTGGCGACGCACCGTGCCCTTGGTGGTGAACACGTCCGTGTGCTTCCAGAGCGTCCCGAAGTCCTCCTCGTGGATGCAGATGGCGTTCGGCAGCAGCACGGGCTCCCCGAAGTCGTCGGCCACGGTGGCGTCCAGGTACTGGATCTTGCCGAGGCAGTCGCAGCCGAGCACGAGGCAGTTGGCCAGACGCCCGAACTGGTACTCGCCCGCGTCGAAGTAGTTCTGCCACTCGTGGGTGGGCTGCGGCTCGCCGTAGGGCACCACCATCTCGGAGATGGCCGCGCGGTGGAGGATCGGGCGCTCGGAGAACGAGACGTCGTGCAGCGTGAGCCCCTCTCGGCCATTGAAGCCGATGCGGACTTGCCAGTTCTGCCAGTGGAGCACGTGGTTCTTGACGGTGAAGCTCGCACCTTCGGGCTGCGTGATCCGCAGCGGCTTCATGTCCGTGCGCATGGGGCCCGACAGCTCCGGGTCGAGGTAGTCGCCCGACTCCATCGGGACGTGGTTGTAGCCCGTGTCAACGAGGCGCATCACGCGCTTGCTGGTCAGGTCGACGTGGGCCACGATGCCGTCGATCGGGTGCGCGAACATGGAGTGGGTGTTCTCGCGCGCCAGGAAGCTCAGCACGCGGATCATCCGGCGACCGACCTCTTCCTCGTAGCCAAAGACACCGGCCGACAACGGGAGGTGACGCACAATGCTGAGGTCGGTGATCCCGCGCCTGGCCAAGGCAGCGATGTAGCCCGGGTTGGTCTTGGTGATGGTCCCAGCAGCGACGTAGTCCTCGTCCAGGATCGGGCCCCAGCCGTCGGTGGCGGGGTCGAGCTGGCGGTTGTGGACGACCTTGTGGGCCGGGACGTCCACGACCATCTCGCGCGCCACGTTGGTCGTCTTGTCCAGCACGAGCACGCCGACCTCACGAGGGACGTCGTCGCCAGCCTTCCAGCCGTCGAGCGTCTTGTGGTCGGGCTCGCGCAGCATCACGTACGAGTAGCGGAAGTTGGGTCCGGCGTAACCAGCCTCGCCGACGATCTGCTTCATGCTCTGCACCTCCGCGGCCGTGAGAGGGTCGAGCGGGTGGATGGCGACTTCATTAAGCTCGGGAGTGTTGGCGTGGGAACACATCTTGAGTCGTCGAGGGCGTGGCGGATGTGCACGGAGCAGGAAATCCGAAAGTGAGTCGTGCAGCGTTGCAACACCAGGAGCCGCATTCGAAGGCCAGCAGCCCAACACCAAACCAATATGCAGGGCGATGTCTGATGATGCGTCTCGTCGAGTGCCGGTGCCGATTACCAGCTCTGTGGATGAGTACCATCATTACCGGTGTGCTTAGTCTCCGATCGACGTACATGTACTTCGAGTGCGCGAGTCGGGTATGACATGAGCTAGCAGCAACGAGGTGATACCGTAGAGGTGACGCAGCGCCGCAGTTTCCGGTGGGGGCTTCTGTGTGGTGCTGACCCGGTCGGCGTCATGCAAGAGGAGATCGAGCTCCGGTAGATTACAGATACCGCCCACTAAGTTGTACACACAGTCAGTCTATACACCCTCAAAATCGGTAATGAAGCCTGATCGCTTTTAGGAGGAGAAATCCAGTTTTCCCGCCCAGAGGGATCTTTCACAATTCAAACAGAGCCTGCAAGCCCCCCCCCCCGCAGCCCGCCATGGCGGTCATGATGACCTTCACAACGAAGCAAACGAAGGGCAAGTGGCTCACGATCGCGCAAAAATGGCAAGTTATCGAGGAGCATGGACGCTCGCAGCCGTCGCCATCGCTCGCCGATCTGGCACGCTGGTCACAGGTGGTCAGTTGGGGTATGGGCGGCGATGGGGGCAAAAACGATAGCGAGCTGCTTTCGCAAGACAGGAATTATATTTCCAGAGGAGAGTGCCATGACAGCTCCACCAACACGACTCAGCTGAGTGAGCTGTTGATTCGAATGCACGTAAACTTCAACGTATACAGTCTGTAATACCGTATATTCTGAACACATATAATATACTGTAGGAACTAAAAGAGTACCACTGTACAACTTAGTGGGCGGTATCTGTACCAGGCACCGGAAGCGTACCACAATCGGTCCGAGGACTTTTGCCAGTCGACTAACGCTGACGAGCGCGTCGTCGCCGCCGCAGAGCCGGGCGTAGCGACAGAACCGCTGCGAAGCTGGTCTCACGTGACGCTTGTTGAAGTTGCCTTGACCACTGCCAATTCACTCACTGCACAGTCGTCCAAGCAGACATGAAGTGGGAAAGGGGCATCTTCCTAATGAGCACAAGACCTGGAGAGGGAGCGATCCAGGGGGCGTCGGACATGGCATCGGGCGGCCCGATTCGACCCGCGCAAGCCAATCTTCGGGCTCGTCCCAAATCGGCCTTGGTGAGCCAGACATTACCTGGGTTTGTAGCGTATCATCAACTTTCCGTCGGGCTGCTTGGAGTGGCTTGAGCTGAGGTGGCGTAGTCACATACGCTGCAGCAAAGCAACGCGGCTGCAATCGGGTCGGTGCTTGGAGACCCCGCACATGCCTCGACATCTTCAAAACCGCGATCGCTGGGTCTATGCTGCCGTTTAACACCAAGATGGCGACAAAGGCCAATGCTACTTTCCGCAGCAGATCCAGGTCTTGTGGACCCTAAAGCAGCATTCATGTATTCATCAGAGGAATCGGTCGAGTCGATTTGTCATGCAATCCAGGATCCATTTTGTATCTGCATACTGGACTGTTATTTCTTCACTTTGCCATACAATTCGAAGGAGGCCAAAAGCAGAAATTTCCGATCACTCGTGCTATTTCGAGAGATGCCGGTGCGCTGGAAGCAACTCCAAATATGCAATAGCGCACCACTGTCATGGTGGCTTGATGATTAGACCTTATCGCAGTTATCATCGAAGGACGTGTGGCGGATCAAGGTGCACACGGACATTTGATGCGGATATCTAACGGAGTTTATCAATCACTACAGTAATGGCGAGGCAACTACAAGTGGTGTAAAGTGTTCAACGAGCTCATAATAATGCCAATTACTGTAGTATGATCATACCCCGAGGACTCGTAAACAATTCAAGATGACACTCGTTCAATTACTGCTGGATGCACAAGCTTCGTCCGTACAACTACGAATTTGTTTTATTTACTTTTTTCATTCGATGATATGCAAGGGAAAACAAAACAAGACATTGCTACGCTTCTTGCACATTACTCTGGATGCTCATGAGGTTCTGGCGCAGACTCTTGGACTGTTTGGGCGAGATTTGGTTGAATTTTTCACTGTTCAGTCGAGGGCGAACGGCCTTGTAGTAGTAGACTGTGCCGATTGCGAACAAGATAACAGCGGTGATGACAGCGATGAGGAAGTTGTTGCTGGACGTCCCGCTGTAGATGATCGCGGCAAAACACACCAGGCACAGAAAGAGGCAAACTACAGCACCTGCAACGCCAAAGGGACTGCGATACGGTCGTGGACGATCCGGTTGGTTGATGCGAAGCATGATAAACGACACCAACTGGAACGAGTACGAGATGAGGGCTCCGATCAGCGCGACGTTGATGAGGACGCCCCCCAAGTCTACAATTCCGACGATGTAGAAGAGAATAATAGCGAGGACTTGGTTCACGACCCCTCCAGCAATCAATGCAGCGTATGCCGAGCCACGTGTGGGGTGAACTTTCGTGAGGAATTGTGGCAAGTATCCGTCACACGCAATAGCGTATAGCAAGCGACTCATGCAGTATACGAACGAGTGCGTGCTGGACACGATACCGATCACAGTTAGCCACATGAACCCCGCGGTGGTGCTGTTGTCGCCAAATACGCTTTTGTACCCGGTCACCAATGGAGCTGTGGTTTCGTACATGGCAGCGGCTCCCGGGTAGATCAGGCATTGGCATACCAGCGTGAGAACGGCCAGGATCACGAGCGTCACCATGGACCACATGATTCCACGCGGGATGTTCTTCTCAGGCTCGATGGTCTCATCGACAGCGAGAGGGAGCTCTTCAATGCCGAAGTAGAACCAAAGCGCGAACGAGATGCCCTGGATCGAGTCGCTCCAAGTCGTCCACTCCCAATTTTGGTCAACTACCCACGTCGTGTAGTCAAGTTTGGTGAAGGAGCCCACGTAAAAAATCACCAGCATGGCGGTGGAGAGTGTGGTTGCGAACACTTGCACGCGGAAGGTGGCCTCGACTCCCATGATGTTGAGTGAGATGAAGACAAAATTGAAGCTGATCCACCATAGCGGGCCGTAGTTGGTGTTCAGACCGAACAAGGCGTCCAGGTACAGGAAAATACTGTAAAATGTGGTCGCGACAGTGGCGATAACCTTGATCGTCTCGGCAAGTCCAGCGAAATAGGCGGCCTTGGGGCCGATGCCGTGCAGCGAAAACACGTACGGACCACCGCCCGACGGAATCGACGCCGACATCTCGGCGATGGAGAACGTGAGCAGCGTGTACAGCACCGTCACGAATGCCAGAATGATGAGAAGACCGTTGAAGCCAGCGATCAGCGACGACTGCCATCCGTAGAATTCACCGCCGATGACAGTGCCGACACCAAGAGCCCACAAGTGCGGCGTCTTGGCATACCGATGACTTTCATTTTCGGTGGTGAGGAGACCGTCGACGGATGGATATACAGTTGGCGACGCCATTGTGGGGAATGGTCTGCTGAAGCCGATCACTGGTAAATTGAAAAATGAAAGTCGATGAGAGAGTGAAAACCAGACGCTGTGTTCTAGCAAAACAATGTTGAGGTGGGGTTTTTGAATACCGCGGCGTTTTAACAAGTTATAGCCAGGTGGGCAGCTCTTCGGGGACTCGGGTCGCTGGCTTCAACGTCTTCAAATGGGCGTCGGCGTGCGTCACTCTTGTTTTGTGCGGCTTAAACCGAACGTAATTGGGCCCGATTGGTAGGTGGAGCTGCGTCACGATGAATGTGGTCATGAAATGTGGAGAGCCTCGTACTAGTGCGACGCCCAAAATCATAACTAGCTCCAAGCAGCAATTGAAGCTTCGACTCCAATGGAGTCACTCCATCACCACCAAGTAAGGTACGACAAGGACAGCGAGATATCGATGCTGAACTGGTTATCAATGCGCGATATATTTCTACTTGTGACGCTGCCGGGATCGACTGCGGATAGTAACCCGTGGGACCGCTCCATTATCTTCAGGGTATCACATCGATAAGACTTGTGCAAACATCACTGACGGCGATGCGATCGAGATGCGTCGGTGAGTCAGAAAATAAATCCTGGGACTGCATCGCAAATCGACTCGTACCTCGCGCGGGTAAGAGGAATACATGAATGTTGCTTCAACGTCTGGGAAATACAGTACCGTTCAAGCATTGGCGTTTGTAGCCATCTTGGTGTTAAACGGCAGCATAGACACAGCGGCCACGGTTTGGCTGCCGATCTTGTTGCGTCTCCGGCATCCCTCACATCGCGACAATAGTAAACATGTGCTGGTTGAGGAGAAGCAAGAAGATCCTACGTGCACTAGTTTTCACCCAGTTCGATGGACTTCGACATTTCGTTGCAAAATGATAAGTCGGTGGCTTCGAGTTCGAGGCTTGACTAGTCTAAGCCTTATGTATTCGGCTTCAACTGGAGTCTACACCGTTGGGCATGTGTGGGGTCTCCAAAGAACGACCCGATTGCAGCCGCGTTGCTATGCTGCAGCGTAAATGACTACGTCACCTCACTTCAAGTCACCCCAAGCAGCCCGACGGAAAGTTGATGATACGCTACAAACCCAGGTAATGTCTGGCTCACCAAGGCCGATTTGGGACGAGCCCGAAGATTGGCTTGCGCGAGTCGAATCGGGCCGCCCGATGCCATGTCCGACGCCACCTGGATCGCTCCCTCTCCAGGTTTTGTGCTCATTAGGAAGATGCCCCTTTCCCACTTCATTTCTGCTTGGACGACTGTGCAGTGAGTGAATCGGCAGTGGTCAATGCAACTTCAACAAGCGCGTCACGTGAGACCAGCTTCGCAGCGGTTCTGTCGCTACGCCCGGCTCTGCGGCGGCGACGACGCGCTTGTCAGCGTTAGTCGACTGGCAAAAGTGTCCTCGGACCGATTGTGGTACGCTTCCGGTGCCTGGTAATCTACCGGAGCTCGATCTCCTCTTGCATGACGCCGACCGGGTCAGCACCACACAGAAGCCCCCACCGGACTGCGGCGCTGCGTCATCTTCACGGTATCACCTCGCTGCTGTAGTTCATGTCATGTCCGACTCGCGCACCCAAGTGCGTGGTCGCCTCGATCGGAGACTAAGCACACCGGTAATGATGGTACTCATCCACAGAGCTGGTAATCGGCACCGGCACTCGACGAGACGCATCATCAGACATCGCCCTGCATATTGGTTTGGTGTTGGGCTGCTGGCCTTCGAATGCGGCTCCTGGTGTTGCAACGCTGCACGACTCACTTTCGGATTTCCTGCTCCGTGCACATCCGCCACGCCCTCGACGACTCAAGATGTGTTCCCACGCCAACACTCCCCAGCTTAATGAAGTCGCCATCCACCCGCTCGACCCTCTCACGGCCGCGGAGGTGCAGAGCATGAAGCAGATCGTCGGCGAGGCTGGTTACGCCGGACCCAACTTCCGCTACTCGTACGTGATGCTGCGCGAGCCCGACCACAAGACGCTCGACGGCTGGAAGGCTGGCGACGACGTCCCTCGTGAGGTCGGCGTGCTCGTGCTGGACAAGACGACCAACGTGGCGCGCGAGATGGTCGTGGACGTCCCGGCCCACAAGGTCGTCCACAACCGCCAGCTCGACCCCGCCACCGACGGCTGGGGCCCGATCCTGGACGAGGACTACGTCGCTGCTGGGACCATCACCAAGACCGACCCGGGCTACATCGCTGCCTTGGCCAGGCGCGGGATCACCGACCTCAGCATTGTGCGTCACCTCCCGTTGTCGGCCGGTGTCTTTGGCTACGAGGAAGAGGTCGGTCGCCGGATGATCCGCGTGCTGAGCTTCCTGGCGCGCGAGAACACCCACTCCATGTTCGCGCACCCGATCGACGGCATCGTGGCCCACGTCGACCTGACCAGCAAGCGCGTGATGCGCCTCGTTGACACGGGCTACGACCACGTCCCGATGGAGTCGGGCGACTACCTCGACCCGGAGCTGTCCGGCCCCATGCGCACGGACATGAAGCCGCTGCGGATCACGCAGCCCGAAGGTGCGAGCTTCACCGTCAAGAACCACGTGCTCAAGTGGCAGAACTGGCAAGTGCGCATCGGCTTCAACGGCCGAGAGGGACTCACGCTACACGACGTCTCGTTCTCCGACCGTCCGATCCTCCACCGCGCGGCCATCTCCGAGATGGTGGTGCCCTACGGCGAGCCGCAGCCCACCCACGAGTGGCAGAACTACTTCGACGCGGGCGAGTACCAGTTCGGGCGGCTAGCCAACTGCCTCGTGCTCGGCTGCGACTGCCTCGGCAAGATCCAGTACCTGGACGCCACCGTGGCCGACGACTTCGGGGAGCCCGTGCTGTTGCCGAACGCCATCTGCATCCACGAGGAGGACTTCGGGACGCTCTGGAAGCACACGGACGTGTTCACCACCAAGGGCACGGTGCGTCGCCAGCGCCGTCTTGTCATCTCCTTCTTCGTGACGGTGGGCAACTACGACTACGGCTTCTACTGGTACTTCTACCTGGACGGCAAGATCGAGCTCGAGTGCAAGGCCACGGGCATCGTCTTCTCCTCGGGCCGTCCCGAGGGCGAGTACGACTTCGCCACCGAGATGGCGCCTCGCCTCGGCGCGCCGTGCCACCAGCACTTGTTCTCTGCTCGGCTGGACGTGGCCATCGACGGCAACAAGTGCCACGTCGACGAGCTCGAGGTGCGGCGTCTGCCGATCAGCCCCGAAAACCCCGTGGGCAACGCCTTCAAGCGGGTGGCCACGCGTCTGCAGCGCGAGAGCGACGCCCAGCGCGAGGCCGACAACAAGTTGGGGCGGGCCTGGTTGATCGCCTCGAGCGAGAAGGTGAACCGGCTGGGCAGGCCCACGGGCTACGTGCTGTACCCGGAGGGGGCTCCGTTGCTGCTGGCGGCGGATGACAGCTCCATCAACAAGCGCGCGCAGTACGCCACCAAGCACCTGTGGGTCACGCAGTACGCGCGCGACGAGATGTGGGCCGCCGGCTACACGCCCAACCAGCACCCGGGGCACGCGGGTCTGCCGGCGTACGCCAAGGCCAACCGGTCGGTCGACGGCGAGGACATCGTGGTCTGGCACACGTTCGGCCTCACGCACTTCCCTCGAGTCGAGGACTGGCCGGTCATGCCCGTGGACTACGCCGGCTTCAGCTTCCGTCCCGACGGCTTCTTCGACCGCAACCCGACGCTGGACGTGCCGGAGGACCCGAACGGAAAGGAGTTCTCCGAGAACTGCGAGTGCGCGTGTCCGTGACGAGCTAGAGCTGAGGTGGCTGACCGATGTCGGGACTTCGGGTAGGTAGGTAGGTGGTGGTCCTCATTTCAAATTGCGTGTTTCATACCCAAAGTGTCCAAAGTGGACGTCAATGACTAGCATAATCTCGTTCCAAAACAATGTCGTCTTCCGTTCGCGATAGTGTCAAGTCGTCACTCTAGAAGAGAAACATCAACGTCAAGGCCGCCATCAATTCGCAGTGACCATGCGATAAGTGTAGTCGAACGGATCCCTCGAAGTCTTCCGAGTTGAAGCGGCTCAGCAGAGCAGCAAGCGTGATCTTGATCTCAGACATGGCGAACTTCATTCCCAAACACGCATGCGGCCCGCCGTAGAAGGCAGAAAACTTGAACGGAGACACTGGCGTCACTCTCCCCGTGACGGGGTCGATCCATCGTTCAGGCTTGAACTCATCTGCACCAGGACCCGACACGTTTTCCATCCGAGCCATCGTATAATGCGGCATGTGCACCGATGTTCCTTCGACCAGAAACAATCCACCAGAAACAATCCGTTGGCCATCGTCACATTTCGTGTCGCCGTTCGGCCACTGATCGGAGCGACTGGGAACAATCGGAGCGTTTCTCGAATTGCTGCCTCGAGGTACACAAGGCGTTGAGTATCTTCCAGACTTGGCACACATTGCTTACCACTCGCAAGGTCTGGCAACTTGGCTCGAATTTCTTGACGCACACGCTCCAACACGTTTGGGTGTCGGTTTATCATGACGATGAACCAGGACATTGCAGTCGAGGTGGTGTCTTGACCAGCGGCTATTATAAAACTAACAAGGAAATCCCGCAGCTTTTTGGGACTAAATGGTTCGTTCTTCCCATTGTCAGCAGCATGTTGGTCAAGGTGCAAGGAGATGAGATCCATGCGAGGATCCGAGTCATCTTCCGCATCAACTCGATCTCGCTGGGCTTTCTCTTCAATTGAGCACGCAATGAAGTCGTACAGCATATCATTCACCCGCTTCATGTTTTTCGCGAACTGCTTTTCAGCTCCGATGTTGAGCGCACGTCGTAGTTTCCAGAACCAGGTAGGCTCCAGAATGCGTCCGACAATTCTAGCAGAAGATCTTTGCAGGGCCTCAAGCATGGCGATTATCTCCTGCGTCTCCATTTTGTGCATATCAATACCAAAGCCGACTTTGCAGAATACATCCATGGTGAGCAGGTCGAGCCTCCACTTCAAACTCACAACTCGATCTATCGGATTGTCTCGGCAAGCTGCAGCATCCAGTCGCTTCATCAACTCCTTGCATTTATCTGGGACCACCACATCCATGTTGTATTGAATCTTCTGCATGGAGAACAAGCGGCTTGCAGTCTTGCGCTGGTGGTGCCATAGCGGGCCACGATCGCAAAGACTCCTTGGCCAAGAACGTCCGTGGCTGCCTCAACAAAGAGCGGGTTCTTGTCAAACGCCTCGTATTGAGTCTTCTAAACATCCTCGAACTCTTCAGGCGTGCATACGAACACAGTAGGGGCCTTGCCAATAACGTGCATGCACCAGAGTTTACCTTCATTTTTTCGGCAGGTACTGAGAGCCCAGTCATGGAAGCACCCGGAAAGCTGAACACGTGCCATACGTAGTGTATTCCCCAAGATTGGCAGGTAGCCAGGAGGCTTGGGCAAGTGGAGTACGGCTCGAGTTTGAGCTGAAGGAATCGCCAAATATCCTAGGATGAGTGCCACACATACCATGTCCATGACCGCAGGCGAGGGCCACAGCTCGTCATTATTGACCATCATCTTGCTTCAAAAGCACAGGAACACGTTTTGAAGAAAAAACAACGTTTGTTTCTGTTAACCCCCCCGCACTCACGCGTTGTATATGCATACATGTGAGGAAAAGGTACAAAATGACCGTTTTCCACACATGTTGTATATACAACATGTTAAAGACGTTGAGAATGCACAGGGCTAGGTTGGGAATTTGCACATAAGCTCAACATTTTACAAGAGACTGACACTTCAAATTTTGCCAGTGATTGCTAATTACGAGACCAGATTGGGAGGCCGCCGCCACTCATTCCGTGCCATTCAAGAAAAAGCAGAGCAGGGGAAAGAGGCCGGAATGGCTCGACGAGAAACGCGTGGCGATGCGGAGGCATTCCTCGCGCGTTTGGAAGGGCGAAGCTCTGCTGAGCGTCAGCGGCTGTCGGCGGAGCACCAGGCGTTCATGAATGGCACCAGAGACAGCGACGCCGACTTCGGAGACGCCGCTCCAAGCCTCGATCAGGGCACAGGGTCGGCTTTTTTTCTTCTTCATGCCCCCAAGACTGTGGCACCAGATTGCTTCACAGAGCAACAAGTACTACAATCAAAACTTGGATCGGCGGGTTGATCGAATGTACAACATGCAGCTCGAGCGAGGTGAAGATGGAGCAAGAGAGGGGGTTCTACTACGCGAGACCAAGCGTCACAAGAAGATCAAGGCAGAAGAAATTCTGCATTGCATGGGGTTGTTGGTTGCTCGCATGCTCTGCCCTCACACGCGGCGTTTCGCGGATCATTGGGCGAAGACCCCGGTCGGTGCAGTGCCTCGAGGTACATTCGGTCAGTTCATGAGCAAGGCGCGCTTCGGGCGTGTAATGCAAAACCTGCATTTCACTGACAATGCTGACCCGAAGGCAGACACCGATCGAGCGTGGAAGGTGCGATCGGTGGTGGACACGCTGCAGGCCTCGTTTCGAAAGGGTTTCAATCTTCCTCCTGTGCTCGCGTTTGATGAAGCGATGATACCATCCAGAAGCCGGCACAATGTTACCCGGCAATACATGAAGGATAAGCCCCACAAGTGGGGCACCAAGATCTTCATGACTTGCTGCGCGAAAACGGCATACTGTCTTCGGTACGTTTGCCCCGTGGCCCATCGGCCACGGGGCAATTTTGTTTTGGCTAAGTCTCACATGTTGTACATTCACTCATCCTGTATTCTGTTGATGGTGTATATGATACATTTTAGAATTGAAGTCTATTGTGGATCTAACCAGCACGCAGATGAACTGGGAGGCACGTCGTCGGCACAGTTACCTGCCGACCCGAACTCTGGTCCGGCAGCGGTTATACGTAACCTTCATGCAGTCCTCCCGCCCCTGCAAGACGATGTCTATCACGCTGTCGTGACAGACAGGTTCTATACGTCCGTTCAACTAGCTCTACAACTTCTCGCTCGCAACGTGTACAGTATTGGCACTATCCAGACAAACAAGAAGGGGTTTCCGCCGGCGCTAGTCACCGGTGATGCTACGCGACCGAAGGACGTGGAGAGGGGGACGTCAGCCGTCGCTGTCGCCAAGTGCTGCCCAGAGTTGCAAGTGCTGCGTTGGTGGGATCGCTTGCCCGTGTACCTGCTTTCAACTGGCAGCAGTACCAGTTTGGAGTCTTGCGGTACGTGTACACGAACCTCTTCAATAGTTTACGTCCTGAACTAACGATGTGCATGGTGATTACAGCGCGTCATATCCCCGGCGGCAAAAAGGTTACGATACCCTGCCCGTCCGCAATGCGAGATTACCATCGCTGGATGGGCGGGGTGGACGTCCACGATCAACTGCGCCTCCAGCGCTATTCGCTTCAGCTGGCTGTCCGGTTCCGCAAGTACTACAAGACCATCTTTCTGGGTCTCGTCGATATGGCGATTGTAAACGCTTACATCATCTATCGAGAAGCCCAGAAACTACGAGGTGAACCCCCTTCGGACCACGCTGCGTTTCTTCGAGTTCTGCAGGCTCAGTTGCTGCAAGTTTCAGCGCAAGATCTCATGGAAGAGGTATGTACTACATATGCCTTCTCCTCTATGTTGTATACTAACCGCATGTTGTATAAATGTTTTACGTAGCTGTTTTCACCCGCGGCGCCAGAACCGGAGCCGAGCATGATCCCTGTGGAGCACAAGCTTACTGAGTTCCCTGAGTGGGTTCAAATTCGGGAAGGTGTTCGGAAGCGTCCCCAGCACCAATGCAAGGTGTGTTCGATTCGGAAGCAAAAGTCTGGCGAGCGGAGAGCGACGAGATTTTTCTGCGAGGCATGCAGCGATGGAAACAAGCGGTACGCCATGATGCTATAGAGTATTGTTGGCTGTGATCTTACTACTTCTGTGAGTTGCAGCGTTTACCTTTGCGACAGAGTTCGCTCCACGCACTACCCCGGCAACACCATGACATGCCACCAAATATGGCATGTCAAGTGGAAAAATGGTGAAGAGAGACCGCCATCACGTATTGGGCGCGGGATTCAGATGCGCGGACTGGGCAAGAAGCGGCGCCGCCGCGCGTCTGCACACGACGAAACCGTGGATGACGAGGAGGGCGAGGAGGAGGAGGAGGACGAGGAGCGCGAGGAGGGCGAGGAGGGCGAAGAGGGTGAGGAGGTCGGCGGTGATGGCGATCAGCAGTGAGTGCCGTGGGAGGAGATTCGGCAAGTGACGATGTGGCAGGTAGTGCGTAAGACTAGGGCGTTTGGTGCCTGCTGATCAGTTTAGCTAACCTGCTTCAATACATGTCTTTGCAATCAATGATGACTTTATGCATAGCCGAGCAGTTTTGTTTGCACTCTGCCCAGCTCCAATAAACAGGACATTTTAACTAGTGCGATATACATCCTGTGAGAGATTATGCTGAAATGGTCGGTGTATACGACTACATGTGAGTACATAACGCTGCAATGGGCTGTACTTAGTAATACAAATGAGGCCTCAGAGAGACCGTTTGCAACCGAAGCGAAGCGAAGGTCTGCAATGGTCGGCGCGTGGGCCGGAGTACGTGCCCTGACAAGGAGTTATTATCTATTTACCGACGCCTTGCCCGCCATGAGCGAAGCGAAATTGGCGGTGCAAACGAGGAGCTCACCCAGATAGCGTCCAATCCTACGTACAGAAACATTTCTATAATATAGAAATGGGGTACCAGATTGATGGTACATTACGGTGGCAATAAGGAAAATCGCGGTGGGATTAACGATTCCCGTACAAGGGAGGGCTACAGATCATGCGATCTTCCCGCAGTACAAAGTGGGGCGTCGTACTTACAAAGGCCAATACAAATTGCAAGTGTAGCCTTTCCTTAACATGTTGTATAGACAACATGTGGTAACACGGCCAGGGGGCCAAAAAGCCCGTGAGTGCGGGGGGGTTAAGAGCCATCACACCGTTAGATTTCAATGTCTGCGTCGAGTCTCACATTTCTCTGTGCCACGCTAAGCTTCGAGTCGAGACACGACGACGTCAAGCGGGCCCTTGATCTGCAGCGTAATTGACGAGCGGTAGGTGAAGTCGAATGGGTCCTTCACTGTCTTAAAGTCAAACTGACTCAGGAGCTTGGCGAGTGAGATTTTGATCTCTGCCAGAGCGAACTTCATGCCCAGACAAACGCGTGGGCCGCCGAGAAACACGCTGAATTTGAACGGTGACACCACCTTGACCTTGCCCGTAGCAGCGTCGATCCATCGTTCCGGCTTAAATTCATCCGCGTCCGGACCCCACACAGTCGCCATGCGTCCCATAGCGTAGTGAGGCATCACAACTCGCGTGCCGGCTTTGATGAACGTGCCTTCATACAGACGCACATCTCTTGTCGCTGAGCGGCCCGTTATCGCAACAACGGGGTAGAGTCTCAGCGTTTCTTTGATTGTTGCCTCGAGAAAGACGAGCTGTTGAATGTTTTCCATAGTCAGAGCACGCAAGTTGCCACTCATGAGGTCAGGGAGCTTCGCTTTGAGTTCCTGACGCACTTGGTCCAGAACTTTTGGGTATCTGTTCAACATCAAAATCACCCACGACATTGTAGTCGCCGTAGTTTCTCGACCAGCAGCCAGGAAGCTGATGACGAAGTCGCGCATCAACTTGAGGTCCTTCTTGGTGTGCACTCCCTGGGTGTACTCGACGTCGGACTTCTCAATAAACAACGAGATCAGGTCCTTCCGCGACTGTGTACTGGTTGCTCGATTCTTCTCCTCAATCGAGCGCGACATCACGCCGTAGATCAACTCGTCCGTCGTCTTGACATCTTCGGCTAGCTGCTTCTCCGGCCCAACGTTCAGCCAGCGCAGCAGCTTCCAGTACCAAATGGGCTGTTGAATACGTTGCAGCATTCGCACCGACATGCGCTCGAACGCATCGAGTACCTCTGCGTTCTGGTCAGACTCAACGCCGTGCAGATCCACGTCGAACCCCACTTTGGCGAAGATATCCATGGTGTACAAGTCCAGCAGCCGCTTCATGTTGACAACTCGATTCTCCTTCTGGGAGATCTCATCGAGGCGCTTGACCAACTCCTCGCCCTTCTCGGGCACGACCACCTCCATTGCGTACTGCAGCATCTGCGAGGTGAACAAGTGGCTCGCAGTCTTGCGTTGGTGCTGCCACAGCGGCCCACTGACAGCGAAGATGCCTCGGCCCAGCACGTCGAACATGGCCTCCGAGACAAAGGGGCTCTTATCGAACGCGTCGAATTGGGTCTTCTGGATGTCTTCAAAGGCTTCGGGGCAGCAGACCACGACACTCGGGGTCTTGCCCAGCGTACGAAGACACCAGGGCTTGCCCTGGAACTTGCGGCAGTAGTCGAGGGCCCAGTCATGGAAATTCCCCGACCGCTGAGCCCTGACGATCTCCAGCGTACTATGCAGCACTGGGATATCTCCCTCAGGTGTCGGTAGATGCTTCACCGCTCGGTTATGGGCCGACGGAGTCATCAAATACACGAGCAACAGCGCCACGCAGGACGCGGCCACCGACGCAGGTGAGACCAGAGCCGTGATCACCTCAAAGTTCATCGTTCCAACGGTCGAGACGATAACTGAGACCAACCCACCCACGTGGGGTTCAGAAGCGTCGGGTCTCAACTTGAGTGAGACTTTCTCACCTTTACAGTTAGCATCAATCGTCTCGCTCTCTACGCCTACGCTCTAGTGATCGTGACGTCTACGGGGCCTTTAACCTGCAACGTGACGGAGGGGATGTAGGTGAAGTCCTGTGGACTTTTCACAGTTTGGATGTCGAACTTGCTGAGGATCGTGGCCAGCGTGATCTTCATCTCGGCGAGGGCGAAGCGCATGCCCAGACACATGCGAGGCCCGGCCAGGAAGGCTGTGAACTTGAACGGAGACACGTGGAGCAGTTTGCCCGTGTCGGCGTCGATCCAGCGTTCAGGCTTGAACTCCTCGGCGTCTGGACCCCACACCGTCTCGAGGTGGCCCATAGCGTAGTGCGGCAGGATCACACGCGTGCCAGCCTTGATGAAGGTTCCGTTGTAGAGCGTCGTGTCCTGAGCCGCAGTGCGCTGCATCACCGGCGCTACCGGGTTCAGACGAATGCACTCGCGGATGGCAGCTTCCAAGTAGACGAGCTGGTCGATGTCCTCCATGCTGGGCGTCTCCGCGTTGTCCAGCCCCAATCTTGGCAGCTTGTCGATGAGCTCGCGTCGCACTCGAGCTAGAGCCTCTGGATGGCGGTTCATCTCGATGATGAACCAAGTCATCGTGAGTGACGTCGAGTCACGCCCAGCGAAGATGAAGACCATGGACATGTCCCGCAGCATCGTCGGGGTCATCTCCGTTTGGTCATTCGCCTTCTCGAGGAAGAGCGAGATGAGGTCTTTGCGTCTGCTGCATGCCCGCGTGTGCCTCTCCTCCAAGCTGCGATGAATGACGTCGTACACCACGTCGTTGATGAGCTTCATGTCCTCGGCCATTTGTCTCTCAGCGCCCACGTTGAGCCATCTCGCGAGCTTCCACATGCACATGGGCTGCTGGAAGCGCTCCATGACACGTCGTGACGCGCGCTCGAAGGCCTCCATGAAGTCGCAATTGCCACCAGTCTGTAGACCGCGCAGCTCTACGCCGAAGCCGATCTTGGTGAAGACGTCCATAGTGAACACGTCGAGCACGCGCTTGATGTTGATCGTCTCGCCATTGTCCGCAACCGCTTTCAACTTGGCACTCAACTGCGCGCTGTGGTCACGCACCACGTGCTCCATAGCGTCTTTGATCATGTTCACGGAGAAAAAGTGGCTCGCAGCTTTGCGTTGGTGTCTCCACTTGCTGCCGTCGACCGTGAAGATGCCGTCGCCCAGCAGGTCGTGGGATATCGTGGCGACGGCGGAGCCTTTGATGAACACGTCGAATTGGGTCTTGAGGACGTCCTCCATAGCCTCCGGTGAGCTCAAAATGACTGCAGGCGGTCGACCCAGCACCCGCACGCGCCACGGTCGTCCGCCATGCTCCCGACACTGCTCCAGGATCCAGTCGTAGATCCTCGCGCGTTGTCGGACGGTCAGGTCCAGCGTGTTCTTGAGCACCGGAAGCGTACTTCGAGGTGTCGGCAGCTCGCAAACCGCTCGGTCCTGATCGGTCGGAGACGTCAAGTACGCGACGGCTGCAACCACCAAGGACGCCGCGATGGCGAAAGGCAGCACCATGCTGGACAAGACGAGGAATGTAACGATCACACTACCAGCAAGAATTCGGGACGACACAACTGAACCGAACATGCACTGTGGGCAGCGCGGACATCATGTGGACAGCGCGGGCATCACGCAAGGTTATGCTTGTCTATGGGCAAATCTCTACAGTGATGAAGGTGCTCGAAGAACAGAGTGAGCGGCTTTGAGGAAGGGCGCAAGTTCTTGTTTTCCAGGAGCAGGAATCGAGGAATGCTATCCGTGCGTCGTACGACTATGAGAATTGTTGTTCCAATGGGTTGGCGCACGTCCGCTACGACGGAAGGGATAGTACATGTACGGTCCTTCGGCTCAAGGGTGGGCGGCGTCATGCTGCTGGTAGTGCGCTGAGTTCGCTTTGCCACTTGCGAATTCACCTGCTAGAAGCATCTTGAGTTCGTCGCTGTGTTGTTCGCTATGTGGGGTCCGCTCGAGCTTGCGCTGACGATGTCGCCGACTTCGTGGGGAGTTTTGATGTGCTCGCTGCTGATGGGGTGGCGGTTCTTGTCTTCGAGGAAGCAGGCCCGAGCATTGTCCAAGTTCGCTCGCCCTTCATCGACCCTCCCAGTGTTTGGAAACACGCTCGACCTCATGTTCAACCATCGACACGACATCCACGACTGGATGCTGGACGAGTGTCGACGATGTGAAGGCCGTCCGTGGGTTCTTGCCGCTCTTGGTCGACCTACGACGGTGGTGCTCTCGGACGTGGACGCGTTCGAAGATGTCCTGCATCGCAAGTTTGACCACTTTGGCAAGTGCAGCGCTTGGCTGGTGAACGACGTGTTCGGCGACGGCATCTTCGCAGCGGACGGAGTGTCGTGGATCCACCAGCGCAAAACCGCCAGCCACCTCTTCTCGCTGCACATGATGCGCGAAAGCATGGAGCAAGTCGTGCGCGAGCAAGCCACAGTCTTGTGCGAGACACTGCTGGCTCACTCTACGGACAGCCAAACCAACACGTCAAAGCAACGAGGTGTTCCGGTTAACCTCAAGTACACTATGGACTGGTACGCGACCAACGTGTTCACGCGTGTGGGCTTCGGCGTCGATCTCCACTCGCTGACAAGCCAAGAGCACGACGAGTTCTTTTGTGCCTTTACTCGTCTGCCGATTGGTATCCATCGCCGCATTCAACAACCTGGGTGGCTCTGGAGACTCAAGCGAGTCCTCAACTTGGGCTATGAGAAGCAGCTGAAGCTGGACATGAAGCGCGTCGATGGAGTCATCTACCAAGTGATCTCGCAGTCCATGTCGTCAAAGTCCGATTCAGATCCAAAGCGCCTTCCCGATTTGATATCGCTCTTCCTCGCTAAAGAGACCAACGAGTACCGGGACCGTGAAGCGAAGCAACAAGACGGAGGTGCTGCCATTTGCCGTGTGGAGACCACCCCAAAGTTGATCCGAGACATGGCGTTTAACTTCACTGCTGCGGGCCGAGGAACCACGTCGCAAAGTCTGCAGTGGTTCTTCATCATGATAAATCGGTTCCCGGACGTCGAACGGAAGATCCGCGAGGAGCTTCTGGCGAAGTTACCACAACTTTTTGAACAGGACAGCACTCCTCCCACGATGAATGACGTCCAGCAACTCGTCTACCTGGAAGCCGCCATCAAAGAAAGTCTGCGCTTGAATCCTGTGGCACCACTCATCGGCCGCACTGCGACGCAGGATGTCGTCTTTAGTGATGGTATGTTCATTCCGTCCGGAACGCGTGTGGTCATCCCCTCGTTCGCTGTTGCTCGACTGCAGTCGATCTGGGGTGAAGACGCTGCTGAGTTCAAGCCTGAGCGCTGGATCGACCCTCACACGGGAAAACTGCGCGTCATTTCGCCGTACAAGTTCTTGGTGTTCCTGGCCGGCCCCAGGTCGTGCCTTGGAGCCAAATTGGCCATGCTCGAGTTGAAGGTTGCACTCGCGACAGTCTTGAGCAAATTTCACCTTCGAGTGACGCGAGACCCCTTTGAAATCGGCTACGACGCCTCCATATCGTTGCCAGTGAAGGGCGACGTCTTCGCGGTCGTGGAAGCCGTTGAGGTGGGGCATTCAGCTGGCGCTGCCTAGTGAAGGCACCAGGATACGCCGTCTCTTGATGGACATCTGCACATACTGCATTTTCAGAGACCTAGGAGGACAATTCATATACTTTCACGTCGTCAAATGGATCAGGTTCTTTCGTGCTCCATCAACATATCTACGTTTGCTGCGGCCCCTCAACACTATTGCTGAGAATGCCTGTAGTTACTGAGTGAGTTACCACATGAATCGCGCCGTGGATCCATCGACCCACTCGTATGGGCGGTATAGGAAAATGTACAGCGTTAGCACATTGACAGCCATGTACGCAGCAACTACTACCCATTGATGGAAGGCGGATTGCTGTGGCATGTATACACCATCGATAAGTAGATTTGTTAGTGGTTTACCACAATAACGACACGGAGTCAGGCACTTACGTTGCTCGTGTTCAGGTGGAGCAGTATGAACGGAACGCAGTAGTACCGCGGCCTGCAAAGAAGCACGAGTTAGTACAGAATAAAACCAATGGAATAACCTCGCCTCAACTCACGTACTCGACAAGTGGTGACGGAATGAGAACCAAGCAGATAGCAAGCGCGTACACGAGCTTCCACAACGGCGAGCGTCTTCGACCTGCAAGGAGCACCAGCGAGCATAAAAATTAAGAAACCTTGCGTACTCTTGAAGTAGGAAACACATACCCAGGTCATCCCAGCATCGCCAGCCGAAAAGGAGATATGCTGGGGTCGGGAGGAACTTGGCCAATTCGTGCTTCAGAAAGAATTTCCGCCACACGTAGAACGTGTAATGACGGTTGTCTGCCAGCATGAACTTGTGCACAGGGCTGAAGCGGTAAATGATACCGACAGTCGCTGCGACCGCGAAGAAGATAAACACAAGACCTCGGAACGATGTAAGATTCCGGCGAACCGATCCAGCAAATCTCCCCAGCTGGACAGGTGCGATCAGGCTAAGCCCGAAGCCAGAGGCTGCCACTAAGATAAAGTACAGCACTTGGGCGCCGTGGAACGTCACTTCGTGGTTAGATTTGTCACCTGTGCATGAAGCGTGACGCAACAGTTAGTGATGCGAGCCACAGCAGTATAGAGCTTTTGGGTCCACTTACCCACAACAATGCCGCCGTTTGTCAGAAGAAAGCCGATAAAGCCCGCCACGATCACGACAAAAGGCCAGACAATTTGAAGAATAGACGGGAAGTTGCTGACAACAACACTGACGAAGTTCAAGAAGACCCGAAGAGAGCTGCATACGCCACATAAGAAAGTCAGCAGCTACCCACATCATATTCAAAGCGTTGAGCTGTTCTAACCTGTGCGTGGCAGTTGAAGTACCAGAAGCACTTGCTTCGTCTTTCAGCGATCTAACCAACACAAGCAATAACTGGATTTAAAACGTGTCTGACATCCATATAACACCACAAATCGACCCCACCCGTAAATGAACTTTGAGTGTGCCAGCTCCACGCAGCGAACCACGACCGTGCCAGCGACAAACACCACCCAAACAATATTGGTCTGGCGAAACAACACCGCCACCGCGCCACTCTACCCAACACACCACCCAACGTCAGAAAATCCCACTCTCCTCAATCAACCTCTCACCGGGTTATCCTTACCATCGCGCTCAGCATGAAGCTGCCTCTCGCCGGTGGGTACTGCAGCAAGTCCACCTTCTCCGCCAACAGCGCCATTAACAGCACAAAGAATGTCGCTCCTCCGTCCGTATAAAACAGGAACGCGAAGAAGAAGAGCGGCGGGAAGACCGCGACCCGCAGCGCGTGCAGCAGCGCATTGGGGTCTTGCGGCGCCACGTGGCGTCTCAGCAGCACGCATAGCGCCACGTTCCCCACAGCAAACAGCACATTCACACTGCGCAGCACTGAGACGGAGCAAAACGCTCCAAACCCCAGCGTTGACGTAGCTTTGGCGTACAGCGTCGACGCCAAGTAGAGACCTGGGAACGTCGTGATCTTCGGGTCCCACTCGTCTACAGACACCGTGATTTATCAGTACAATAAAACTCCTACCATTGCACCAACAAATTACCCACCATAGCGTCCTTCGCAGTACTTTTGGGCCTGCGGGACATGGAAAATCTCGTCCTGGAGGCGAATGATACAGTCAGCTGCGGGTGCAGGGCGATAAAATCTAGGATTTATCTACCATGTAGGGCTCCGGGACGGCGCTGTTCACTGCGTTCAGTAGCCAGGCGAAGAGCAGTCCTAGGACAGCAAGCGCAGGCAGCATGGGGGTCTGAGGACGCGGTAGGACAGCGCCATCGCCGCCGCCGGGAGCTCCAGGTCGGGATGCCATGCTCGTCGGATGTGGCGAGTGCCGATTGGCTGAAATAATGGTGTCGTAAAACTGTCCACCTTGGAATATGTCCAACTCGGACGGGATAATGCCAAATGGGAGGTATATTATGACAGAAGACAGGCTTCCGCCCCCTCATGGATTTGGCCCCCATCGCACTTACTGTAGAAGGCCGCACACAGAACGTCACCGTGCGACGATATGCTGTGTCGATGTCATAATCTGGGAGGCTTCGCTCTCAGGTGCACGCTTTGGCCCGGGACGTTTCCACCGAGCGCGATCTCATATCCGTAACGTCCCGTCCTCTTCCACGCGCCACAGGCCGTTTTATTACACTAGGCGACTGGTCCCAAAGACCGCCGCCATACCCCCACCCAACCATAAATAGAATGAAACCCCCTTTCATCACACATACAAAACGTAGCAGTTCCCCAAGAAAGAATTCCCCACCAGTCCAAACTATACAACTCATCGTACCTAGGATAGCGGTAACGGTAGATACCGGTAACATCCCTCACATCGGGAATACCCCCCATCTGTAAACATCCCTTCCAGCAGTGCTCCAGACTACCCAGAGGTCCCCCGGCCAGAAAACGGAAGTTTCGAGCTTCCGGTCACAATCCAAAGCGTCCGCCAAGCTCAAGAGCTCCAGTCCAGCTCCAGCTCCCGATATGCCGGCCCGCCCCGCGCCTGCGTCCGCGTCTGCGGCCTCAAGCCCTGGCAGCGGCGCGTCCGCGGCCGCCACGTCCAGCGGCGGCTTCTCGTCCGCGCCGATCAACCCCGTGGTGGACCGCAGCCACAGCCGCCGCCACCACAAGGGCGAGAGCTGGCTCAGCGCCGACTCGCAGAACGAGAACGCGGCCAACAGCGGCGACTCGCCCAGCAGCTCCGGCACGCAGGACGAGGACATCCGCTCCAAGACGCGGCCGTCATCCGCCGGCTCGCAGGGCAGCGGCCCCAAGGAGGGCGACGACCAGAGTCAAAGCCAAAGTCAAAGTCAAAGCCAGTCGCTGCCCTCGCTGTCCTCGGGCAGCGCGGCGCTGCTGCAGCTACGCGGCGGATCGCCCCCTCCCACCAGCAACGAGACCAACCAACTGCCGCCGCAGAGCGCAGCCAACGCTGCGCAGCAGAGTCAGAGTCAGACGACCGCCTTCCAGCGCTCGGCCGGACCCGCCAGAGCCGCGCGCGAGGAAGGCAACCCGCTGATTCCTGACGAGGAGATGGACGCAGACGAAGACGACGACGCCGGTGACGCGGAGGACGAGGACCCTTCCGGCCGCGACGTGCGCATCATGTTTCACGGCCGCGAGGTGTTCGCCGAAGACCTCATCGGCCTGCGCGTGGCCAAGACGTTCGCCGGCCACGGCCGCTTCCTGGGTCAAGTGGTCAAGTTCGACAAGCGCGTGGCGCTGTACACGGTCGTGTACGCGGACGGCGACGCCGAGGACCTGACGGTGGACGGCACGCTGCAGATTTTGATCCAGGACGAGATCGAGCGCGCGGACCCGTCGCAGCCCCCGCCGGCCATCTCGCTGCTGCTGAAGAAGAGCGAGGGCGGCGCGTCGCCCGCCAGCCCCGACACGGGCGACTTCATGGCGGCGCCCAGACAAACGAGCGCTGCGCCACGACGCGCGCGCATTCAGGTCAGCGAGCGTGAGGCGCAGTTCGTCATCAGCCTCTTCGAGAACCACGCGCTGCCCAGTCTGGTCCGCCAAGGGTGGCGCGTGCAGAGCAGCACGTCTGGGAGGGGCGAGACGCGCTTCGTGTCGCCTACTGGAGAGATCTTCCCGTCCGCGCTGGACGTCGTCGGGTACATCGCCTCGGAGAACGAGCTCCTGACCGCGTGCTTCCCAGCCAATGTGCACTCGGCGATCTTGTCGCTGTTGCCCCGTGAAGCTACACCCGCGTTTACAGAGAGTGGCAGTAACCACGGCAGCACAGGAGGCGGGTCGAGGAAAAGGACGACGTCAGATTCCCCCAGCACGGAGCAGTTCGACGGCAAGCGGACGCGTCAGGCGCGTGATGACGCGTACGGAGCTGTCGGGATTCAGATGCGTGGAAGTTTGGGGCGTGATGGGGAAGCGGCGCTGTACAGACCCGAGGACTTGGATCGACGTGCTGAGGCCGCCAACAGGATCTCCGCTTATCGCGGACAAGGCGGCATTGGTGGACGCATTCGGATGTCGGGCGACCGGTTCGTAGGGGGTGAGACGACAAGCGAAACTCGCATCCAAGCTCCGCCTGAGCTGAGAGGGTATCGTCGAGCTTCCAGCCGCGACCCCACGTTGGAGAACCCGTTCTCCTCTCGTTGGTCTGGCGTTGGACCACCCCCTGGTCGTATCGAATCGACCGAGTATACCCGCCGCTTTGAGGACTCACCTGGGTGGCGAGAACGGGGCGACGCTTTTCTGTCTGACCGCCAGCTTGAAGCACACCCTCGCAATCGCATTCGTGCGGAAGGCCGCTACATTCATCGGTTAAGTGCGCGCAATGCGCCGCAAGGTGTCGAAGGAACTGCGTCGGGCACGCCTACAGGCTACTACCGGGACTCGACGGGCTCCTCTCCTGGCAGCCAGGCGAGTCCTATGCCGGATGGCTTGGGATATCCTCAATACCCAACGATGCGAGGAAGAGCTGGGGACTACGGCCGGACAACCGCTGCGCCTCGAGTGTCTCGCGAGACGGCAAGCTTCATGTCTCCCACTGACACTCTTGGTGCTAGTGCAGCTTTTTCCATGGTGGATGTTGAGCGCATCTCTAGTTCGCGGCCTGGAAGTGCTCACGGGGAGCAGCCGCGCGGTCGCTCCCCGCGGCAGGCTGAATCCCAGCAGCCATATCTCCAGCACCACCGGCGTACCAACAGTGGCCACAGTTACCGCGGCAGTGAAAGCCACTATGCCGCAGAAGCCCCGAGTGAACCTCAGGGAGACCAGCACAAACCGAGTGTTAGCGGCACATCCAGTGCCACTAGCCAGCAGCAACAACATGAGTAAGCCTCGAGCGACCTAAACGCATCCAATGTATCATCGACGCAGTGAAGTCGTGTTTTATATATTTTATGGGTTGCTTGGTTCGACAACTACGTGGTGAACGTGGTAGAATTCGAGATTCGTCTGCTTCTCTTCTTGCATGGCGACAGACTTTGCTTCATTCAGCGCATTGACCACCTCGGAAATTCGTGTCAACTTCCACTCGACCAGTCGACGAGTCAACACGCGCAGTCTTCGAGTGAAAGAGCTTTCACCAAAGTCGCGCGTGTACATTCGACACAGAGTAGAGATCTGGAGCACCAAACGCGTGTGCACCTCCGACAAGTGGGCAATCGAGTCGCCCTCAACGACCACTTTGCCACTAATGAGGTTGCGCTGCTGCTGAGTTTCGACTAGCGCCACCGCTCGCTCAAGATCCTGGAGCCATTGTGGTTTGACTGTCGTACATGTAGTATCTAAAGTATCCACACGAGCGTGTTCGCCAGCGAGGACTCGAGCTCGGTAGTGTGCCAGACGTGCAAACTCGCCCACCTCATTCAAGTCGAGATCTGCAAACCCTGGCTCGCGACCACAAACGGCCACGAAGTCCTCAGTTCTTGGTAGTTGCAGCGGATAAACGTCCAACAGGCTCGTGCTCGATGACCGGATCATGTTTTGCTCGTCACTAGGAGAGACCTTCTTTCCACCAGCAGAGGAAGGCCGCTCAAGTGTCGTTCCTGCATCCTTGAGACGCCTACCGGAACCACAAACAAATACAAGGTTTGTAAGTTAGTGCAAACACTGGATAACCTGAACAAAGATTCGTATCACCTGACAACGCTGGGACTGGGTTTCGTTGGTGAATGGTTGTAGAATCCGCTTGACTTCTTCTTTACAGCGCGAGTCTTGACATATTCGCGGCGTCTTGCGGTTGTAGAGTCGATTTGCTCTGAAAAGGTCTCGTCGGCGTTGTTACCAGGAGCGGGGGTGTCGACATGTCGCTTTGCATCCACGTTTTCAGACCGGTTGCCAATTTCATCCGAACTTTTACCTGGCTCCGTCGAAATATCACGCCGTTGTGTGACTTTGGTCTTCTTCCGTAATGTGTCACTCGTATTCGGCTTTCTCGTCGGGGATGGAGAAGTGGAAGAAGATGCAGACAGTTTTCCACGAAGTCCGGTTCGAGTATGGGCTCGAGGCTGACTTCGAGGCTGACGCTCTCGCGTGAGTAGTGCTGGGTATCGAGTCAGTTTTTTGTTGGCTTTACGCTTTGAGCGTGAAATGGGGAGCGGGGCTGACGGTGCAGCATGTGGTGGGTGCCATTTCGCCCACAGGCGTCTCCACCACCGTGCTATCCGACCAGCAGGTCCATCGACCCAACCGAATACGACGCGGTAGATCGCTGGGAATGAAACATAGTACACCTGACGCATGCGATAGAAGCTCAAGTCTCCAAAGCAGGCTGGGAGGTGAGCAGTGCTCCCATTGCGATGCCGAAACCATTGAGCCAGTGACCATGCAACTGATGTGCACGAATTCAGGTGAGCGGTGGGGCCTTGGGGACCCACAAACGATAGCAAAGAATGTAAATATCGGTACCGAAAGCGAATCGACGGCACGAAATGATTTTGATAGCCTGTTGCCACCGCTCGGGCATAGAAATCAGCCGCGAAAACACTTAGATCCCTCTCGAAAAAGCGATCGGCCATTGCTTCCCAAAGCTCGACGTCATGTCGATCGAAAGTGCTCGGGAGAGATGGCCGACACAGCTTCTTCGTCCAGAACTGTGCTGCCTCAACGGATCCACGCTGTTCATACAATGTAGCCTGGCATTAGCAGGTCAAATACTTTTAGACACTGCTAAGAAACAACAGCAGGAGCACAACTTACAATGATGCAGATCCCATCTACGAGTGAAAATGGAGAAGGCATTGACTGGTAGAGACTCTGTCAGCCACGAAATGAAGCACTTAGCGTACTTTGTAAATCTTCCACGCTAGTGTCATTTTGTTTATCAACGTACGAGCATGCAGTCAATGCTTGCATCCAGTTGCTGGGCAGCTTTGAGAAGCTGCGCAATGTGCAGGACTGCAAACTTGTAGGACGTGTTGGTTGGCTTCGAGATCTCCAAAACACTTCGTAGTGCTATCGTTGCTTCCGCATAGTTCTCCGATCGCAGGCACTCCCTGAACAAGAATACGCGTGCGTTTGTTAACTGTGAACAAGGTTTCGAAATACCACATCTCTATGAGGACAAACCTCGCATAGCTTGTCGCGCTATCCTCAACTCGTGAAGTGCTGCCGTCGTTAGTGTCGTTGCTCTCATTCTCCTCTGGGCTCAACGAATCGTCAAGAATTCCTTTACCTTTAGCCGGCAAACTTTCAGGAATATTGCCATTATCGCTGTGAATGGTATCATCGCCCATCAAGATCATTCTGTCGATGATGAGTTATGATTGATTTCAAGTAGAAACGCTAAAAAGAGCAGCCAGGTCAAATTTAGCCAAGAAGCTGAATCGACAAAAGTGAGCGTAAAAATAAACTTGGATTCATTGTCAGTGACGTCTATCCTCCCTTCACCTTATTCGCCTTCATGGCGACCCAGTAGTCGTTGTAACCAACCCACCACAACCGCTCCTTGGAATCCATTGCTCTCTCAGAAATTTTCAGCGCGCGGAAGACATCATACTGGTCCACTCTTTTCTTGTAGAGCTGTTCGTAAGACACGCCCTTTTTGAAGTACTCGTTGATCTTTTTAAGCTTCTCAGCATCATACTCCAGGCGCGTGGTACGCTTGGTCATCGCCTTTATAGCTTTGATCAATCTTGATAAATCCCTGTCTTCATTGTCCACTTCATCTCCCTCTTCGTTACTCCGCAGAAAGCGTTTGTCGTTGCGGGCCGCGTGGGGAGCATCGCCTTCAATTTCTCCGTTCTTCACGAGGTTGGCCGAGCTTAAACCCGTCGAAGTGGGTAGCGCTGTGCTGCTGGCAAGGAAGGTGGCCACAAGCACAAGCACAACGAAACAAACCCGCATGGTTATCTGCAGCTTGTGCGGCTTGCGGGAAATCGAAGAATGAAGACCACGGAGCTGGTGGTGGTACTGTAAGTTACAGTCTGTAACATCTTCTTCTTTGATCATGCTCGATTCTCTGTCCGATTCATCTGGTGACGATGCACGAATGCATTCGGATCGGAGGCGCATATAATAGGCATTGCGGTCATATCACACTGTACTGTACTGTACCTTGCGTTAAAACCTGCCTGGAGTATGCATGTACAGCTGTAGAAACTGTTGCATGGGCCTTGCTGTACATGTGTACCTGGTGTACACTGTACACTGTACAGTCCTGACAGAGATGACACGCTCGAATCATTAACTATTTTAGCAGCTTACTCCATGAAGCTGCTGCGTTCTCAGTGCACAGTTGCTCCTCACAGATGACAGTGCATGTAGGGTCGGGATCACAGCATTCTGACCATGATCGGAATACATGTACTACTAGTAGACTACTAGTAGTAGTATGAGACTGCGGCAAAGAAAATCACACTGTAGCGGTTTTTAGATATCGGGCCTCAAAGTTGTGCGAACCAAATCGGTGGCTTCGTGACCACCGCAGTCGAGACGAACGTCGGGAAGCGAAACCCCTCTTTCCCGGGCACGGGTATTACTACATGTATAATACCATGACTAGACTACCGGCCCGGTTGTCTAGTCATTCAACAGTTCTGGACAGCCGTTTTCCTGCTGCGATGCCTCCGACAATTGTAAAAGAGCTGTACACTGTACAGTACCTATGACTAATAAGCCGCAACGCGAGCAAGGCGGATGCACCAGTTCGACCGACTGTACTCGACAGACACCACTTGAAGGCCGGGTACTTGCGCCACCAACGCCTCCAGTTCTCCCTTACAATACACATGACAGTATCGCTCGTAGACCACCCACCGCTTTGCTCGATCCACGCGTCCATGAGATCCTGAACCATTATCAGCCTCATCCCCGCTGTCCTTCTCCTGGGTGTACTTCTGCTGGAGTTTCCACTCCACCATGACATCCTGCTGCTCGAAACGCCGCTTCGAGCGCTCATCCTGCTCAAAGGCCCAGGCGACAATCAGCACCTCGCCACCAACGCGAACCAACCGTGCCAGCTCACTGCATCAAACAATAGCGGAGTAAGTCAACTTTAAACCATGACCCCCAAAGTCACCCCTTCCATTCTCTGAATTGTACCTGAGAAGTGCAACCCGCCGTTCCTCCGTCGAAATATGATGCATAACTGCAATCGACAACGCCGCATCGAACGCCCCAGTCCTCAGTGGCACCTTGAGTGCGTCACAGCCCAACAAGTTACTGCATGAACCAACACGGTCTCAGTCAGTAAGACCGTCACCAGCCCCAAACTCAATCGCGTACCACGCACCAGTCACTCGACGCCGCAGTTTGCATCAATGGGATGCTTCGATCGGCGCCAATCATACACAGCGAGGGGTTCACGCGCAGGTATTTGCCATTGCCACAGCCCACGTCAGCTACGAGTGCAGCGGGTTCCAATTGCGCCAAGAATTGGGTCACTTGGGGCCATGGATGGTGTCGTGTGTGACTGAAATGGGGTGCAATGAGGTCGTAAACCTTGTGCACGTGCTCCCGTTCCAGCTCCGTTGCGGCCAACGGACTGCACGACGGGGCAGCAGCACCGGCAGCCGTTACGTCGGCCATCGATTAGGAAATGGCTACACTTCAGTTTTTGCTTGTCAGTCATTATTTTCCCTCGATAAAGTGACTGGTATAGTGCAACTTCAAGTTGCCATTAGTCTTCACGTTGGTCGGAGGCGTGTAAAGGTGCAGCTGGTGGCGCTGGGAGCTCTCGCAAGTCACTCCTGGATATACGAACAACCTTGGCCGCGCTGCGTTCCCCGCTGGTTCGTGCTGTGCTTCCTCGACTCTGAGAGGCTCGCAGGTAAACTTTGGCGGTGGCCAGGTCTTTCATGAGCGAGTCGTTGGCGTCCTCAAGCTGCTGGATGCGACGTTGCAACTGCCTCTCACGCTCAGCGTCGGAGGGGTCGTCGCTGTCAGACCTTCCCTGCTGTTCACTGGACGACCGGATGAGCTGCTGGAGTTGGGCCTGCATCTGCTTGGCCTTCGACTTGTAGAAGACGAGGTGCTTCTCCAGGTCAGCGATGTACTCGTCCTTCTTCTGACAGCGGACGATTAGTTTCTGCCACTCTTCGTCCTTGTGGGAGTCGGTGGCTTCGTCGCCTTCGTTGTTAGGCGGGACTAGAACCTGAGGCTGCATCTTCTTGAGCTGCTCCATGGCGTCAGCGCCTTCTTGCCGCTGAGCTGCCAACCGGCGGTCGAACTCGTCACGTGCCACTGCTAACCCACTTTCCAGCTGACTCAGCGCTGCTTCACGCTCGTTCAGTAGAGTTTGCAACTCCTGCACCTCGTTCCCCATGTCACTCACCCGCATACGCAGTCGAGCGACCTCATCCAGACATTTGCCCATGATAGTGGCTGTAGCCCCTGAAGCCTCAGCTCCGGCAAGTCCGAGCTGCTGAACGAGTCCATTTGCTAGACCATCAAGTGGTGACTTGGCATCTGTGCTTTCAGAACGCTGCTTGATGGCTAACAGATCGTTGCGTGCAGCCACCAGCTCAGCGTCCTGGAATGCAATGTGTGAGTCCAAATCCACGATCAGCTCCTCGAGGTCCTGGAGTTCTTGCTGCGCCTCGCCGTCCAAGAAGTCCGCCTGCTCCTCCTTCTTCCGTAGAGCAGCAAGTTTCTGCTCGGCACGCACACGCAGCTTCTTCAGTCGTTCGAGCTCCTCGAGAGACTTGGATTCGGCCTGCATTCGCTCATCCAACGCATGGAGAGACTTGGATAGGTCCGAGATACTTTCACGAACGCCCAAGCTTTGGCGCATCTTCTGCATCTCCAGGGCGTTCACACGGCGAGCAGCTTCGTTCCTGCTTTGCTCAGCTTCCTTCTTGCCCTTTAGCAAGTGAACCACTTCGCGCCGAGTAGCGTGATACTCAATCAGCTCCTTCACACTGCTCTCAAAGGCAGAGATGACGGCTTCCGTGTCGATTGGTCTGTTGCTGTGAGATCTCCTCGCAGTTGGTGGTCGACTCGTCTTGCTTGAAGCTGATAATGTACCAGGTCGCTCATGGTCGGCGCTTCTCAGCGTTTCCTTCGCGCTAAGACTGTTGATTGAACTTCTAGATGTCGCGTCGTCTTTCGCCTCGCTGCGCTTGTCATTAAGCACCGAGTCTTCCAGAACTTGATTGTCTCGCTTTAACGCTTCAACTGAGTGTTCGGCCTCGCTAAGTTGACGCTCGTAGTTCTGCCGTTCCAGAGCCCAGCGCCTGGTAGATTCTTCACGGGCATCCAGCAGTTCCTCCTATATGAAAAAAAAACACACACACACAAACGTATCATGTAAGACGCCACTTTCCCACCAGAATCCCTCAAAGTAATTCTACAGCAGCCTCTCACCGTACATTCTTCTTCTGTAGCTCCTCGAGTTTCGCCTGGAGTGCAGTGATCGTGGTTTCCAACTTTCCAATAGCTTCACTCGCCTTCAAGCGAGACCCTGAAGTGAGACTGCCTCGACTGCTGTCGCCCCTGCTACTCGAACTATCGCGTGTGAATCCCGAAGCACCACCGCTTTTTGATTTGCGCGGTGCCAAAGGCATTCTGTGCTCCTCCCCAACATCGTCGTTGTCCATTACCACCTTGTCTTCATTCCCTTCATAACCTGCAGTGCCTCCACGGCGAGAAAATAATCCACGCGATGACGATACCATCTTGCCGCTGCTTGTAGACGACGTACGAGAGCTTCGACCAGGAGGTGAAGCTGTTGCTGTGCGGCTTGAACACTTACTTTCTGACTTGGCAATAGCCAAAGGTGACCGAGACTTTTCTTGAGCATCGCTGCTGGAGCCAGGAACTTCGACGTTGGACCACAGCTGACCACCACGCTCGAGTTCCTGCACACGCTGGATGAGTTTTTCATTCTTGCCCTTCGCTTCGACCAAGAGGGCCTGAAGTCGTTGAATGTCAGCGTTCTTCATCTCGAAAATCTGTTCGTCTCGTGTCAAGTTTGTTTTTGCTTCCTTGAGTTCATGGCGAAGCTTCTGAACAACCACCGTTTCTTCCAGGTGCTGAGTACTGTCCTCATCCTGACACGCCGGATCGTCATCTTTCTCAAGTCGACGCCGTGACGGTGAAGGCAGCAGCTTTCTAGCACTCAACTCGCTCCCGTTGGCCGTCTGGATCGATGCGTTTAGCAACTTCACAATCTCGTTCAGTCTTTGCTGGACTGGACGACCTAGCGACTTTATCTCGCGCTCCATCGCCACCAACAGTGTAGCAGCTTCCATCGAGTAGGTGCGAATACTTTCAACAGCATCGCCGTACAGATGCACGCACTTTGTTGCCTTCGTTAACTCGCGACTCAATGCGCCCAGCTCTCGCTCTTGATCTGCGTTCTTCTCCTTTTTCCCAATTGAGGAAGATGATCGAGATGGAGGTCGCGAGGGCGGAGCCACCGTCTTCTGCTGTTGCAACTGTGTCTGTAGATTGGCGATTTCTTCCTTCATCCGGGACATCTCTTCATCATTGCGCAGGCGTTCCTCCTCGCGTACGACGCGATCATTGACAATCGGTTTGTTCTTGATATTCTTCGCGCGGTTTGCGTACTTGAGAGTATTCAGCGTTTCCTCAAAGTTCACACTGGCAGGACTCACACATGCAATCATCAATGTGCGGGCATTGCCACCCAGGCTGTCTTGCAATAGGCGAGTTAGCTTCGAGTCTCGATACGGCACATGTACGGCCCCACTGCCATTCCCAGCACTTCCAATACGACGTTTGTCATCCCCCAATGCACTGATTACATTTCCCAGTGCTAAAAGCCCCTGGTTGATGCTCACAGACTCCTTGAATCGACCAGCCACGGCGCCAGTACGCTTTGCTCGCTCTGACCCAGCCAAATCAACGAGATGGAACTTCGAGAACCTCCGCGTGCCTGACACGAGGTCCCGTTGCTCCAACAGCAAGCTGAAAATTGCATGAGAACGACTCGATTGCTCGTTCATTAGCGTGCTACCAGTGACACGCGATGCACCGCCGACAACGAGATGCCGGAACACTGCCTCCTTCGAGTCTGCAGGCTCTGACTTCACTCCAGCGATCACGATATTCCCTTCCCCGTCCTCACGAATTGCCAACTGCTTCGATGCGGTCTCGGGATGCAGCAAGTCTCGGAGCTCTTCGTTGTAAATCTCAACATACTCCACTCGCAGTGTGTGCTCACTTCGACGCTGGTTATCGCTCCCCTCATCCTGCTGTTGTAACTTCTTGAAAACAGCCTTGATCACCTGAGGTACATCATAATTGTTTTTTAGTGTCGGCATTCAAGTCGCAAATGTAGTTGAGCCTACCCGTGGAATGATTCCCTGCAGCTCTGCGTTCTTCTCACGGCCTCGAGCGTCAAATCCGGATCCTGCCATGGTGTGCGTTTTACCCGTTCCTGTTTGGCCATAAGCCAGCACCGTGGCATTATAACCTTCCAAGAACCCTTGCACCAGCGGCGCGACACACAACCGATAGCTCTCCTGCAACCCCAAGCAACAAACATTGGCTTAAAGTGTCGATTCCGTTGAGTTGCAGTGTTTTCAACTTACCGCTTGCGAGCTCGTGACCCCGAGGACATTGTCAAAAGTGAAGGCTCGATCCTTACCGACGATCAACTGCTGAGGTCCCTTGTTGCCTCCTGCACTTTCACCACGGGACGAACCGGAGCTACTGCTCGACAAACCGTCGAGTGAGGCAGCGATCCGGATGCAGCTCTTGGTTTGCTCCTGCTTCTCCTTGGAGCTGAGAGGCCGGATCCTCACACAAACCTTGACCGAGTCCTGCTCCTCGACGCGTTCTCGACGGCTGTTGTCCGCAGTCATGAACTCGACAAAAACTCTTCACAGCAATAGCCTGCAATTGTGGGGAATGGGCCAGGAAGCAGCAGTGAGCAGTTGGTTGCCAGGCTGAAGACTGGCTGGCCATATTGTCGTTACCCAGCGCCTTCCAGGATGGAAACGTCCATCCATTTGTTGCGCCTGTGCAGGTGCAGGTGCAGGGAACTTGCTATAGTTAGAGAAACACCTCATGCTGTACCAGGCTTCAACGGTATCATAATGCCACTCGGATACCCCGTTAGTTCAAAAACGCGTTGTGATGGATTTTGACTGATTGACCTTGACCGTCACCCGAGATGTCCATCAGATCTTGTTTTTTTCCTTTCTCAATGTCGGGTATCAACGTTGGTAGCCGCAAAGGCGCTAGTCCTCATGATGTGGCAGCAGGAAGTGACGTTGGGGACACACCTCCATCTGATAGCATTGTCGACGAAGCTACTGGGTCTGTCGGCTGTATCATCGGAATTGACTTCGGCCGTACCAAGTGCGAGGCTGCTGTAGTTGTTGAGGATGGAAGTGTGGCGATGATCCCATTGGAGTTACAAGACCCTGAAAGGTGCTTCTCCATGCCCAGCTACGTGTCAATGGGGGTCACGGAGTGGGAAGTTGGATTGCAAGCGTCTAACCGTGCTAAGGCTGGACACCCGTACACTGTGTACGACTTGACCGTGCTACTTGGCAAAAAGTTGGACGCCATACGACCGCGGGATTCAGAGCGTTGGGATTTCGCTCTCCGTTCGGGTGTTGCTGACAAAGCGGTGGTGGAATGCCCGACAAAAAGTAATAGTCCTGATCTGGCATACCCCGAGCAAGTAGCTGCCATGCTCTTGTCCACGATCAAACAGCGAGCTGAGGTCTTCACTGGAAAACGCGTCACTGGGGCTGTAGTGAGCGTTCCGGCGGCGTATAATCGCACACAGCGCCAGGCTCTCAGGAATGCGTGCAGTATTGCTGGGATCCACGTCGAGAGGCTTGTGATATCGTCTACAGCAACTGCTGTCGCCCACGCAGACTCCCTCACAGCTGCAAACAATAGCGAGACTTCCAACCCTGAGAAAACTGTGCTGGTTGTGGACTGTGGCGGTGGTGGCTTGGATTTAACTTTGGCTCGAGTTCGTGCGGATGATCGGGCTGAGAATTCACCAGCAGGAATTGAAGTTCAGGTCGAGGCAACGGCAGGTGACCTCGAAACAGGAGGAGAAGCTTTAACGGATCGGCTCTTCGATCACTTCTACGAACAAGCCAAAGCAGCAGACACATCCACTAACACGGCAAGTCCAGCATTCTCCCGTCGCCTTCGACGTGCCAGTGTCTTGGCGCAAAAAATTCTCTCGACGTCGCAGCAAGCTGCGATTGATCTCCCACCTTGGCTTCCTCGTCGTGGAGCCCGCGGGTCTGGGTCGGCTTCGGGAGCGGTTGCAGGGTTTCGTAGCAGCATCTCGCGAGCGGATTTCGAAAACTTGTGTGGAAAGGAGCTATGGTGCCGTCTACCGGATACCGTCGAGCAAGTTCTGACACGAGCGAACGTGAAGAAGGAGGATGTCGACGCGATCGTGGTCACTGGAGGTGCAATGCAGGTGCCAAAGTTCGGTGAGGTGCTGGGAGACTGCTTCGCAGAGCACTGGAACCGGATCATGGATCTACCCAAGCACACTGTCGCAGTCGGAACGGCCTTGATCGCAGCACAGAATGGTCGGTACTCCTTGCTCTATGAGCCCACGCCTTTGGCACTAGGTATCCGCAGCGCCAGTGGAGATACACTGATCGTAGTGCCTGCCAGCACACCACTGCCAACGCGACAATCTCGAGTCTACTACGCCAGTTGCCAGAGCGAGATAACGTTCGACATTCTGGAAGGCTTGCTCGATCCGGAACAGCAAATGAGTCATACTTCCGGGCGCACAAGCAGCGTGGAACATTGTATGGGCTGTGTGCCTATCGACGGGAGTCGTGCATCTGCACCCTTGATATTGAAGCTCGAGGTCGTGTTCGAGGTGGATGCGACTGACCGCTTGACAGTCGTGGTCTCCGACAACTCGAATAATCGCACAACGCGGTTGGTCATAGCTGGAGATGAGACGTGCCTTTCAACTGAGGCCATTGCACTGGCAAGAGCTCAACTGAGCGAAATCCTGAGCGATTCTGCTGGCATGGAAGACTCGAAAACCGCACCCCCGTCTTTGGCGTTGACTGTTTATCCACAAAATCTCGCACCGATTGAAGCTTGTCCCGTCGACACCCTGCGTTCCTGTGTAGCTGCGTTGACGCCCATGGTGCTGACCAACCGCTTCAGTGTTTGCATTCCACCTGGAGACCTGTTCATCCTGCGGTCGAGGGTTGAACACGCGAGCGCGTGGCTTGACCAAATTGACCCGAACCAGCAGAACGCGCTCAAAACCGACCAGCAGATACGCACGGCGCGCGAATATCTCCGCCAAATACGCATGCTACATCTCTCGAGCACTGCCAGCAGCGCCTTCTCTCAACTGCGTCAGGAACTGGACCTGCTCAACTAACAACAACAAAAAACAAGCTACAGTAAGGTAGCAGCATTGGCGAGGTCACATACCTATCTCGATATATAGGTGTTTATTAGTGCGTGACACAGCAATCGCAACAAAATCTCACACTTTTCCACTCGAGTCAATTGTGTATGTCTTGTCACTCAAATTTCCTCAGTTTTGCACGGCAAGCTGCGCGTTAATGAGGTCCACGAGCTTGTCTAGGTCAGCCAGCCCCTTCTTCACGTCGAATGTGCGGAGGTTGCCCAGCTTCGTGTAGAAGTCGATGAGCGGGGCAGTCTCCTGGTTGTAGACCTCCAACCTAAACAAAGAAAAACACATTTTCATCATTACAAATGTGAAAACGAAAAAAAGTGAAAAAAGTGTTTTAACCGCACCTCTGCTTGACAGTCTTGGGGGCGTCATCAGGACGCTGCACGAGTGACGCTGAGCCGCACGAGTCGCACACTCCCTCCACCTTGGGCAGCAGTGGGGGCATGTAGTACTCTCCCTGATTGATGAAGGCCACGTTGTAGCCATCTCCGCACTTGGTGCACACCCTAACCAAGTGAGATAGACACATCATAAAGGTTAGCACTAGCCTAAACGGTTAACACTAGCTTAAACTCACCGTCTGCCACTGATCTTGTCCGAGAGGATCCACTGCGGCAAGTCGATGTTCACCACCAGGTCGAGCTTCGTGACCTTCTGGAAGGCTTCGGCCTGAGGCACATTGCGAGGGAAGCCGTCCAAGATGAAGCCACGCTTGGCGTCGTCCAGCGCCAGTCGCTGCTCCATCATGTCCAGGATGATCTGGTCGGGCACAAGTGCCCCGCTGTTGTTGTATTCCTAACGAGGGGATAAAGAAAACGACCGCGGTTAGCACTAGCCTAAACACTTGCAGTTGCCTGAAAATTGTCATAACCGCCGGCTCGGTTAGCACCATCACCAACACCTCTCTCTAACCCACCTTGATCTTGGCACCAAGCGCCGTGCCCGTCTTGATCTCGTGGCGCACCAGGTCCCCCGTGGAGATCGTGGGGATCTGCAACATGGGCGCGATCCGCGATGCGTACGTGCCCTTGCCGGCGCCGGGCGCGCCCAGGAACATGATCTTCAGGGACTTGGCAGCCATGGCGAATCCTATCAAACGTGACGTCAGTTTGCTTTGTGAGCGGTGAGCGGCGGGTGATGCAAAAAAACGCAAAATGTCACTAAAACGAGGGGCGTCACGATACAAAGCGCAAGATTACGAAGCATCTTTTCGCCAACTTCAACGTGTCAAGCTTTGCTTACCGTGCAAAGTCTCGTCTTTTCCTTTTGCAAGGAGTCCTGTAGCGTTGCATCATGTTCTTCATGTGAGCTTAGCAAGTGTTTCGTTGTTTCTTCTTTCGTTGCGGAAGGAGAGAAACCATGAAAAATATTTTTTTTACGCAAAAAAACTTCCAATCGTGATGCTGCTTGTTGTCTCCTAATACTCACGCACTACGTAGTAAACCATAAAGAGCTCGTCTCGAGCTTCACTTCTCCTTGTTGGCCGACTGGTTATAGCCCCCAGAAGTTGCCGCGTTGGTTGATTTCGTCGATTTCCCCACCGTCTCCGTCCTCGTCCGAGTCGCTGTCGCCACCTTGCGAATTGTAGCCGAGAAGCTCGTTGAAGAGGTTCTGCATTCCCGGCGGCATGTGGTCGCTTGGGTCGCTGAACGCGCCGTAGTCGGTGTCGTCCACTGAGTTGTAGAACATGTCTCGATCCGCGTTCCGAGGATGCCAGCTCAGCGAGAACACGTCCATCTTCGTAAAACTGTCCCGAGAGCGGTTCAACACTGAAGCGTTTAAGCTCAGCGATGGGTGCACTTTCTTCACACGATTCATCAACGGCCTCAGTTGTTCACGCATGTAGACAGCACTCCACTGCTGACTCACTTTCGTGTGGTACGGGTTGCTCAGGTACACATCGAGCTTTTGACTGCTCGCTGCGGCTCCGAAATCCTCTTCGCTGATTTCTGCAAGGCGACGCAAGAGGTCAATCACCACCGTGTAAAATCTGGGTACGCCGAAAAAGCCGTTTTCTTGCCCACCCAAGCTGAGTTCGAGCAAACGCCAGTCCTCATAGCAAGTGTTTGCTGCAAGCACGCGGTGCATCATGTACTCAAAAATCCCGTTACCCGTGCACATGACAGCCGCGTTGGTCTCGATCGCATAAAGGTACTCGAGGTCGGCCAGACTCAGGAGAGCAGCATCCGTGAAGGTTCGGATGGGGCTTACAGACAACACCTCAAAATTGGCACAATTTCTGATGGCGAACCTCTCGAGAAGAGGGCAGTGTGCTGCAACAGCGCCCCAAAACTCGTCTCCAAATACGTCGATCTTCAAGTGCCTTGTAGGCGAGTCAGTGTAGTCCTGCAGGTCAATCCCAACAGTGAGGTTCGTCAATTCGGGACAACCACTGAAAACTGCCGCGATATGTTTCGCTCTTTTCCCATAGCAGTCCTTGATCGCCGCAGCAGTCTCATCACCGCACGACTGAAGGTACTCTTTCCAGCTCCACAGCAAATTGGCAGTGATCGATAGGTTTTCCAATTGTGGCTTCGGGTACTCTCCGAACACCCGGAAAAAGGGATCCGCAAAGGGCACCGGAGCCCAATGAAACTTGCGCAAACTCGTGCAGACTCTGTTGAATTTCTCCCACGTCTCCAACGAAACCATCCACTTGTCCTCACACCTCACACCTTCACACCCGTCAAATGCACTCTCCGATCCATCCAGATACTCGATACCCGGGCAAAACTTCGCGACGTTTTCAAGGAACTCGGTGCCTGAACGATGAAGTTCCGCCTCATTTCTCGTCGGAACCGTAAGCTGTTTTAGTCCCCCACGACCGCCCTGCAAGAACCATCGTTCCATTGCAGCGTAAAGCTCCTTCATCACCACTTTAATTTTCTTTCCCTTGACAGCCTTCTCCTGTTTCGCCTTCCGCGGCAACACCAGAATCTCCAGCTGCAAACAGTGTTTCCCCGCCGCTCGCACCAATTTCGGCAAGTGTTTGCTCTCCAGTGGCACGAGTCCCAAGTCCAACCGTCTCAGTCCGGGCATTTCCATGAGCACCGAGTCCCAGTCCACGTTCACCCTCTCCGTCTCAGTGGACAGGAGCGTATATTTGGGGGTTCCGAAGCTGTATTTCTCCTCTTTGCCGATGAACACTCGGAGGTCGCGCACAGCCGCACCCCCAAGTGCAACTTTTTGCTTAATATTTTTTATTTCGTCTTTTCCGCCTTGTTTTAGGCGGATCGCCATGGTTTCTCGATTGTATTGCGTCGTCAGCTGTTGCACCGAGTGCAACCAGCTCTTGGAGACCAACGCCACGTCTTGGAGATACTCACCAGGGGGTGACCGCGTGCTAGGGAGCAAGGACTGGCCGTAGTCGGACACTGCGAACTCCATAACCAGAGAGAAGACGGACAGGGGCAACGAAGGCAACGAAGCTCGTGGCGACTTGATACGTTTGCCTTTGCCCGGCGCCATGAGGACAAGCTGGATGGGGCGAAGAAGGAGGAGCAGAAGCTCGAGGAAGAAGAGGCAGCGAAGGATTGCCGTGTGAAGCAAGTCGAGGACTGTATCGAGCAGGCGATGAGCAAGATGTTTCTTCGACTTCACCATTTGGCGCCAAAATCGAAACTGGAGGAAATCAAAGGATTCATTTAGGTACGAAGTATCTTTTTGGATACTTTTGCTGCAAGTTGCTTGTCAAATTTTACTTGAGCAGCCCAGACTCTAAGTTGCAACTCCGCAGAATAATTGTATTCACCGTTGATTCGAGTCGATGAGCCATTTAACGCCCAGGTACCGTCTTGGCGGAGAAAAAAAATTCTCGCCGAAGTGCTCCCACCGATGATGACAGCTTCGATGTAGTTACACACCCTCTTCTCCGGCCGACATAAGCTTATTCTTGACACAGATATTTTTTGCGTCTCCTAGTCTCGCGTACAGGTAGATGCAGACTTGAAGGTGTATTTGGATCCTGTCAATGTCAAGGCAGACTGCTATCGCTGGGATGCGCGTACCAGGTCCGCTACTAGCTACCTCGTGATGCCATTGACATGTTGACATTCCGAGACTTTGGCCTGGATGTGGCCGCCGTTGTGAACTCGCACGTTTTCCAAGTCACGCAGACAAGAGGCGAGCCACCTCGTTTCTCGACGGAGTTCAGGGATGAAGTCGACGGCCGATCCACCGACAACTGCTCAATCTACTGTATCGAACCTGGTGACTATTTTATTGGAATGGGAGCAGAGGATTTTCTCGTCTGTCCTCGCACTTTGGAGCAGGCAGAGCAGGACGTAGCTGCAGTAGGAGCAGAGGTCAACAACGAGCTGAAGCAGCGCGAAAGAGCCAAGAAGACGGTCGTCTTCCACTTTGTGCGTATTGAGGCACTCGTTCGGGGCGATTTGAGGCTTCGTACACCGGGAAGTATCTTGCGCATTCTCGACGAGGTAGACGCGGATTGTGCGCAGTTATTGACATGGTACGAGCTGCTGGTCGGACAGGAGCAGCTTGTTCTTGGAGAATTGCAGTCGATGCAGGACCTCCTAACGTACGTGAAGGTCTCCGGCCACGAGACGAGAAAACTGTTGATGGAGGATCGGAAGTTCCAGTTTGCAGCTAAATTTCGGGAATGGTATGCGGCGATCACGAGTGAGAGAGAGCAAGACACGACAAACGACAACGGGTCGGAGTCGGCCGTGGCGGAGACAAGCAGCAACAATTCACCGACACCCACCTCAATTCTGCGAAGGAATAGTTCACTCAGTGCGCCGAGAAATGCTCTGAAAAAACGAGTAACTTTCACCGCGGATGTCAAGGACCCAGCTCCATTGTCTTCGCCGCCGACACGAAGTGAAGTTTCTAAAGCCTCTAAGCCCAAACGTTCTGGAGTGGAGGAAAGTCGAGCGTACCTGCTAGCTTTGATCGACCCAAGCACCAACATCGTGGAATCGTTGCAGAAGATTGCAGCGACTGCGTTGTCCAAGAGAATGGACCAAGAGTTCAGGGTGGCTGCGGGAGTCGAGGTGAGCTTTCGGTTGTACATTTTTACTTGCTACTTTTTATGACTTTGAATGACGGTGGCGAAATTGTGATCAGCTTCAAAGTAAGATGCGAAACACTGGACCATCGGAGTACATGTATAGTGCGCGCGTTCGATTCGGGCCTTTGTCGTTTGATGTCAGCGCTTCACGGGATCGAGATGCTGCTAGTGATGCCCTGCGGCAAGTGAATCAGACTGTTGTGGAGCATCAGAAGCTGTACGGTGAGATGCTGGCGTATTCGAAGAGCGAATTCGGTTCTGTGTTCCCGAGAAGTGAAGGGGGCGGTCTTCAGCTACCTTACCGAGAAAAATATTGTGAAAGTAAGTTCGTTTTCATCTTAGTGGTGGGTCTTTTATCAAGAGGTTTATATGAATCTAACACGTTGTTGTTGTTGTTGTTGTAATTCCCAGCTTCAAAAGAGGGTTAGTGGGGATCCAGATAGCATAATTTACGATGTTGTAGCTACCATCCAAAGGTTTTCTCTTGCTCGCAAGCGTGGCTCGTCGCTTTTGAGCACGAAAAGCGACGTAGCTGATGCCTTTATGCAGTTTCTGATGGAACTCATCGACCAGCACGAGAAGAGCGTGGAACAGACCGACACCTTCCAGCAAGAGCGCACTTCCAGTCATAGTAGGGTGGACGATCACAGAATGGAAGTCGACTATGGGAAGAGTGAGAACTTGTACTTAAGTACGGAAGGACCAGCATCTTTGACGAAAGTTCTGATCCCAGGACCGCAGAGGAGTTTAGGCCCATTCGGAAGCGACCCTATGCTCGAAACACCGACGAGAACTATGAAAATGAACGCGCAACTCCTCGCCCTCGAGTATCGAATCGCACCGTCGAACCAGAGCTAAAAGCTACTGCCGCTGAGGAAACAATCACGTTCGTAGAAGACCGGAGTGACTCCCACCCCAGACATGCTGCCCCTCCCCGCCCCGAAGATGAAGAAGGAAAGGCGAAGGCAGATATCTACCAAAAGCTGCTACGTCTTCTGTTCCTCGATCGGGAGAAAGTTGTTCGAGCTGTCGAGGGAATTGCGTGGGATCTGAGCGCGAAGTCGGAGATAATTTCACTTCCTTCGGGGTTTTCGGTAGGAACCCCACCTACATTTTATCGTTGTACTGTGGTTTTCGCTTGACTAACGCGATTTTTCTTGTCAACTTTGTTTAGATTTGCCGGACTGCCATGAGAAAAGATAGTGGAGTAGTTAGCTGCGAGCTCAATGTGACTGAAGACGTGATCGAGAAGGTTTGCGGAACTGGAGCATCTTATGCAGAAGCGCAAGATGAAGTTACGTCGAAGCTCATCAACCGCTTGAACCAACTTGTCCAAACGTGGGAGCGGGTCCTCGCTACTTACAATACACAACTTAAGGAGAAAACGCGCCGGTCTAAACGTCTGAGTGGGAAGCAAATGCAGGGAAGGAAATTGGAGGCCGGCAACGAGACCCAAGCAAGGAACAAAGACAAGGTAAGTGGTTAAGTTGGTTCTATGGTGAATGAGTGACTATGGTGGGTTGAGTAGCTGTGTTGTATGCGGTTGCAGGTGTCCACGTCGTTCAAGTGCATCCCCCCGAACCACGCGTGCTTCGTTTTGGTCCGTGGTAAGATCGTGATTTTTTTCAGCCTGCCTGAACACGAAGGATGCCAAGCGGGCAGCGAACGAGGACTGGCGTGACACGCTGGAAAATCTCAACAAGATCAAGGCCAGAACTAGAGCGGCAGCGTCGAATCCACCACGACCCACTCAAGCCACGAGGAAAAGTCACCTTGTTGTTTGCAGCGACGATGAGACGGATGAGGAGAACTGGAATTTATCGGACGAGGGGTCCGATAATGGCGGACCGTGACGCAGCAGGAAGCACTTCATTTCTTATTTCTATTGCTAGTATATTCGCTGTATGTTTTGTTTTTGTTGTTGGTACTAGACTGTTTCTGACCTATCCAGAATATGGTGATCACCTGCGATGCGTTTGACAAGTGCTGCAGCTTGAAGGTGTTTTATGCTTATAGTTCATACTTACACACTGGGTCTACTGGAAAAAGGCGTACAATTCTACGGCGTACTCGGAGTAGCTCACGGGCAGCTAACGGAAGAAGCCGATTCCCTGATGATCGAGCTTGAAGACGATGTCGAAATGATCTTGGCGTGGGTGATTGCACGCCGGTTTCGCTGCTAGGTGACAAGCAGCTTCTGAAGGGTAAGGCTTGGGCCATCACTACACGGTGTAGTCTACACTATTGTAGAATGCAACCAACGAAAGTGGTTATCAGTGAAGAGCGCTGATTTGATATCATTAACAACTAAAACGTCGTGCAATCACCCCTCACACCTAGATCATGTCGCCGTCTTCGTCGCTGTCTTCAAGTTCGATCATTAGGGAATCGGCTTCTTCCGTTAGCTGGTTAAGCCCCGTGAGCTCCTCCAAATACGCCGTAGAATTGCACGCCTTTTCCAGTAGACCCAGTGCGTCTGCACTATAAGCATCAAGCACCTTCGAGCTGCACGCAATGCACTTGTCAAACGCTTCACCGGTGATCACCATATTCTGGAATGCATTCAAGAAGCCCCGCAACTGGTGCGGGATATAGCCCATCGGGACGGAGCCGTCGCTTGGCTTTTCAGCACCCACATACTTTCCTTGGGGGGAGTGCAGCACGGCCACCAGAAGTTCCACAGCCGTTGCTGCAGCAATCGGAGCCAGCCCGGGGCGGGTCACTGTGCACATTTGATCCAACGTGCGGTCCTTCAGAGAGTCACGAGGGCTCACGATGTCATTGCAGAAGTAGCAGCCTAGTATTGGCCCGTCCTCGTGGTCAGGATGAACACCGTGGCGCATTACCAAATAGCTGTCGAAGCCTAATGCCGCGTTCAACAGCAATTTCTTCTTCGACGAAGCAATCACAGTCGGAAGCCAGCGACTCTCGCGAGAATCCGTGCCCAAGAAGATAACATCGTGGGACTCGATTAGCTGCTCCAGCGTCTCGACACCCTTCTTGGCCTCCTCCACTAGTTGCGGGCTACTCAGGGCGTGCCCAGCCATGGGAATCGTCAGATTCACGGAGTGCGAGTTCACTAACGGGAAAATCCGCCTCAAAGCGTTCGCTGCACACTCGCCCTTCGGCTTCCCGACGTCGTTAAATTCAAACAGTGGCTGCCGAACTGGGTTGGAGTGACTCACCGTGGAGTTGTCCACGAAAGTAATGTTGCGGAACCCCCACGAGAGAAGACTCCGTGCTGTGTAGCACCCCAACGTTCCTGCACCAAGCAGCAAGCATTTCGTCTGTGCGAGCAGCTCCAAATCCAACGACGGCAGCTGACGCCACCTCATCAGCTTCAAATTCAAATCCACCGACGTCTCCGCAAGACGAATCGGGTCCAGAATGCCGCCGAGCTCCATCATCCGAGGACCCATTTTACTACGAACGTTAACTTCCCAGCCCGTAACGCGCACATCTTGTCTGGATCGGCCATTTGCCATGAACGACTGATCACTCTTGACTTCAAACACAACAGAGCTCCTCCACTCAAAGTCATCAGGCACCTCCGTAAACTGATGCACATGCTCACGGAACGAGATTATCTTGAGCGGGCGTGAAAGATCCACTTTCTCAGCTGGGAGCGCCGTCAGCAGCGCCAAGAAATTCCGCAGCGGCCACCCCGGATGCGTCTTCAACGGACATGGGTCAACGAAGCCAAAGAGCGTTTCCACCACACCGTCCGCGTTGTGGTCGCCTGCTCTCCACTTCTGGACGTCCAGAACTCTCACGACCTGCTCACTGTTGGCGCTTTCAGCCAGACGCTCCACAACGAAAAATGAGGCGAAGTTGCTCTCCACCACATGAGTTTCACCATTCACGCGACGCAACTTGAACAGACCGCGGAGTGTCTGGACCTGCTCCTTGATGGACAACACCGACGATACCGCAGCTGGTGGAGATCGACACTGGAACGGCATCGGCGGAGACAACGCCGGGAAGCCGAACCAGTAGAGGAACGAGTGTTTCTTCAGGTCGGCAAAAGTGATGAGCACAAAGCTGTTCAAATGGTCGATGGAGACACCCCCACGCTCATCACTGAGAACCAGATCCAAGATTTTGTCCCCGGCATCTTTCAACAACTTGGCCTTGTCCAGCGTCTTGAAGGCCTGCCACAAAATACAATATAAATTTAGACAAACCCCAAAATCTACAACACTTATTTGTTCACTCTAGCCCCTCACCTCTAGAGTATTAGTGTTGAACAGCAACCCAGGCGCCCCCCACTCATACCGTGCGCGGTCCGTATCCCTGTCGAGACAGCAAAATAAATATAAGATATGGGGATCCAATGAGCTCATAAATTATCGGGTTAGCGCACCTGCTGTCAGTCTGAGCCCCCTCAGCAGTAGGAAATGCACTCTCATCGATGGTAAAGCGCGCTGGTACGTTCTCCGACCTCCCCGGCGTGAAATAACCCGTCACCGCCTGCATAAATTAATTCAGGAATAAGAAGAAATTAATAAATTCAAAGATCCCTTCTGCTTCTCGGGGACTCGCGGTATGCACCTGCGCCTGGTCGTCGAGCTGGAACTTGTCCAGCTTGAGGCTCGTGAGCGTCTGCCAGAACGAGACGTCGGGCGCGCTGTTCCACGGTTGGAACTTGAGCACCTGCCAGTCCGCCATAGTTTATCAGTTCCTTCTTCCTTGAAGAATTCTTCAATGACGGCGATGAGTCCACTTGCTACCGAAATAGTTCGGCTTGGGTGTACAGTATCCAAATATTCAAGTTTGAGTGTAATCATCCACGATGGATACATGTATACTTAAGTGAGGTCAAGTAGACTTTCATCTCTCTCATGGATACTTAAAAGAGGTCCACGAAATAGTTCCTAACAAATCATCGCTGCCACGGTGACGACGCAACAGTCCATACACGACTGGCCGCAAAATGTGGCAGACTTCTCCAGCCACAAGCAGGTCCTCTCGCGAGCCTTCCGCAACCTCAATCGTCGCGTCCTATTCAGCATGACACAACAAGTTCGACCCATGGTTAACCAGCGTATACAAGTACACCAACTTCCCCTCGACTTACTTCAAACAAGCTTTTGTTGGAGTTTTCCTCTGCGCTCTTCTCCTTCATCGGTTCAGGCTCCGACACTGCAGCTATGGAATCAGAGATACAAATAAATACCATACCAAATGCTTAGCACACACGGCAATGATTTTCGAATTAGCCCTTCAGCCACTCACGTTTTCCAAAGGTCTTGCCCGTCCTGCTTGCTGCCGGTGCGCTGGCTGCTGTTCTTCATGCGTCGCTGGGACGCGGAGACCCTCGAGGAGGTCACCGACACGGCATCCACAGGTGCCCCCGACGCCGCCTAACCCTCGTCAGGCTGGCCGCTCGGCAGCTGGAAGATGAGGATCGTCACGAGTCCGGGCGATGCTGTCTTCTCCTCCAAGGGACCCCCTGGGTGGGTGACCAGGTCTGGGGGCCCAGGCCCTGGACCGTCCGCCTTGGGCCGCACCATGTCGGGTTGCTCCTCGCCTCCAGTGGCCTGTCCCTTACGGGGTATTTTTACGAGTGAAAACCCTGTTCTCTGGATTTTATATCCAGAGTCCTACCAGAGGTATGAATTCTACATTCATCATATACCCTTATAAATTAGATAACCATTAGGTCACAAATACGTTCCAATAACCTTGTTCATTTGATATCCTGCTAGGAAATGATATTATGTGGTGAATGTTGACCCATCCGGAGAAGATTCAGATCCATATCTTGTTAGAATCAATAGGGGGTGTCAGAATTGACAAAAACCGCTCCGAAATCGCATACTATTTGGGTAGCAAATAACGTGTTATATCGGATCGAAATAACATGTTATTTTCTGTTTTGATAGAAGGCGTCTCAGAATTCATCTTCTCAAGCGAGGAAGAAACGACTAGCCATTCATCGAGTATGCCCAAGATCAGCGACCGCCAGCAGATCATTGCCGAGGTCATCGACCTCCTCGCCCTTGCAGTCCTCGAAGACGAGCTCGACGAAGACGCTGGAGGCTCCTCCCCGTTCGATGACTGGACCGAGTGCTTTCCTGTGGAGTCGACGGTGGATGAGCTGCACGAGATTCTTCTGCAGCTACTGTCTCGACGGTATATGGCTGCAAGAATTAACAAGCCAAGAAGCCACGAATTCGCGAGGCAGTACTTCCTGAACCTCGACGATGATGACTTTCGGCAGCTGACTCGCACTACCAGGGAGTCATTTGAGTTCATCTCCAACAAGATCAAGAGCCACCGCGTGTTTCAGAACAACAGCGACCACCCTCAAGCTCCAATATGGCTGCAGTTAGCGGTCGCACTCGATCGACTAGGTACGAATGGAAATGGGTCGTCCATGGGCCGTACAACGAAGATCTGGGGAGTTGGCACGGGTACGCTAGACCTCTTTACGGCTCGCGTTGTGATCGCGTTGACCGACATGTCCGATGAATACATCAAGTGGCCGAGTCCAGACGAGCGAAGCCAAACAGCGCGTCGAATGAGGCGAGAAGGCTTCCCGGGGTGTGTCGGGTTTATCGATGGGACAACGTTCCCTTTTGCGCAGAAGCCGGGGGTGGATGGCCAGTGTTTTTTTGATAGAAAACACCGATACAGCTTGAATGGGCAAGTTGTTTGTGACGACCGCCGCTGCATCATCGCATTTTACAGCGGATGGCCCGGTTCATGCGCGGATAGCACTGTGTATCGCGAGATGGCGTTGTCCAAGGACGGCTACAAGCGCCAGTTCTTTAGCGAAGGTCAGTACTTGTTGGCCGACTCTGCCTATCCTGCGGACAAGACCTACAATACTTTAGTTCCGGCGTACAAGAAAAATCAAGCTGGCACTGACAACGAGGCCTTTAACACGTGTGTTGCACATGTGCGGGTCGTCAATGAGCATACTATTGGCGTTCTCAAGAGTCGATGGTCGTCCCTGAGAGAGCTCCGAGTCCAGATCAAGATAAAAGAAGATATTGAGCGAGTGCTGCGTTGGATAAACGCCTGTGTCGTGCTGCACAACCTGCTCATCGAGATTGCAGATAACTGGAGTTCGTCTGGAGAGGAGTCGTCAAGTTCCGATGAAGACGACCTGGAATGGGACGACGACGACACATTCCCATTCCGCGGCAGACTGAAAGCGCATGCAGTGACGCGGGGTCGAGAGGAAGGGGGTATCCTTTGGTACCGAGCCGAGTAGGAATGAGGGCTTCTTCACTACGGATACTGAATCATAGTAGATGAGATCAGAGTGACTACGTATGCGGTTTTATTGATGGTGTTGCACGGAAAAATCTTACGCAAAACTAAAAAAAAGCAATGCATCAAAATCACTTCGAATCATCCAGTGTTGCTACTGCTCCAAACCCAGCGTAAGGTGGTCCACCGGACATCCTAAACTTGGTTATCGTAAACTTGAAGAAGCTCCTTAATCTCACTCGGTGTCTTGCCTTGGTTGATCAGTGCAAGGAAGATGTGGTGCCGCTCCGTTGCTTTGCGTGCCTTTGCTTCCTCTTCGCGCCTCTCGCGATCTATCTGCAGTTGTTGCAGCATGGCCGACTTCTCCTCAGTCCACTTCTTCTTGTTGAACTTTAGCTGCTCGCGGAGATAGCCCTGCTGCATCTCCTGCTTCTTCAAGCTGACTTCCAAGTGGGCTTCTGCAAGAGAAACGTTTTTCTGGTGCGCCGAAGTTCTCGTCTTCTTAGATCCATTCTTTTTAGCCGACGTGCCGGACTCGCTGGGTTTCCGCTTAGTGCCAGATCGTTTGGACGCAGCCGTCCGGCGGCTAGAAGCTTGTTCAGAACCGCTTTGGTGTTGCGGATTCTTGCGATTGGACGCAGGCTTCGTGGGTGCCGCCGTGAGTGCCGTCTGTTGCTGGTTGCTGTTCTCCTCCTCCGAATCGCTGCTCCCGCTGCTAGTGCTGGAGATGTTGAACACATCTTGCGCCAACGTGGAGCGCCTTGCACCAGCACGAACAGCTTCTTCTGACCCCTCCGTGAACTGGAGCTCATCCACGTTACCACTCTGAATCGCATCGAAAAGGCTGGCAGCAGGAATCAATTCATTCATGGGGTCGTAAGCACGTTCGGTGCTCAACGGAAGAGGCTCCAATGAGCCAGCTGACTTGGCAGGGCTCTGTTGTGCGTCACTACTTGTTGGCATCTGCTCCGCCGAGTCTTCATCGGCACGGAGTCCCAGCCCCAGGTCGAGATCAGGCAAGGCTTCATCACGTGCTCGAGGGACACACGCAGCTCGTAAATCATCACCATAATCTGTGCTCGCGTCAGATTCAGCAGCTGGATCATAGTTTGGACTCATTTGCGTGTCTTGCTCGGTGCTGGCGGACTCGTCAGCCATGTTGGTACACGCGCTGGAGCTTTTTTCAGCCTCGCTGATACGCTGAGCGACCACACTTGGAATGCCAAGCTCTACCGTTCCGGCCGGTCGGATGTTAGGCAGCTCTCCGAACACCACCTTCATCCGAGAAAACTCAGGACACATATGCTCCAGCTTTTCCTCTATCGTTGTGATTCCTTTCGCGATGTCTGCATTCGTCAAACCCATCCCGGTCTGGTGGAGACTCATGTCGAGAGTTTCCCTGAACTTCTTGATGTATGTTCTCCAACGGCTCTGGAGTTGAGCCCCTCCTAGGTGCGGCAGTCCCTCGTGCTTGGACTTGAGGAATAAATAGTCAGCCATGTCTTGGAACGACGAGAGTTTGCTTTGCTTGGGTGGCCCCCCGACTTTGGGTTTCTTGTCCGTCCCATAGATGGCCTTGAAATTGGCTTCCTTTGAAATCCAGTCCACGAGTATCTTGTAGTCAGCAGCAGATAGATGCACCTTGGCACCATCAGCAGCACCTTTGTGTTTTCCTGTCATCCTTTGTACGAGTGTTAGCACTGCAAACAGCTCAGCAGGAGCGGAAATACGTACTGTTGGCGTGAGGCGACCGCCGCTTTGTGTAGGTGTCTAGAGACTTGAAGAGGGGCAGAGTGCTTTAAGCCACGAGGGGTGCACCAGGAGGGGGGGGGTACCAAGTCTGTTGGTGGTGCCGTCAAGGCAAGGGTCGGCGATGCCAGGCTTCGCGATGTTTCCGCTTCAGCGAGAAAAAGAAAAGTGAGAGGGCGCGCTCTTTGGCGGATCGCACCTCCTCGTGAAATGCACGTTTCATTTGGAAATCAACCACCTCCAGAGGTGGTTGATTTCGAAATGGCGGGAAATGGCATGCTATTTCGACGCGAAATAGCATGCTATATTGTGACAAAATCGCAAGCCATTTTTGGCAATTCTGACACCCCCTAATATACTCTTCGACTTCGTTGTATATGCAACATTTGATTAATCTGTTACACTCGCGCAACATGAATGGATCAAATTTGCTAGGCAACCTCGGACTTTGCTTTGTAGTGGAAACCCGGCCAAGGTGCTACATGTAGCGCTGTGGTGTTTCGAGGCACCCTCCACTCCAAGATCCCAGTTGCTGTCAAAGCGTACACGCCGCGGGTGCTTACCGAAGATGTGGTGGCCGAGTTCTCACACGATGCGGCGTTATGCGGTGCTCTACGGTGCTCTACAGCTCCACATAATCCGAATGTCGTCCGATTTTACGACTGCCTCATTTCGGAGCTGTGCCAAGCCTCACTTGAGGATATGACTCGCGCTAGTGCCAGACTCCGGCTACTTCATCGACAGAGTCAAGGAGAAGGGATTGAGCAAGGTAAAATCCCCCAAGACCAGCAGATGCCTTTGGCGAGTCGCGCAGTGTCAAAAGAGTGATAAACTGAAACCTGTCACGGAAGATTGCCCCACGACAGTTCTTTGGAGAATCCTACGTTGGTGTCCAGACTCCGACTACTGCGAATCAATTTGTGCCACCATCACTATCATTGCGGTCTTCCATGCGTGTTCGTGGGCGAAGTACGAGGAACTGCAGATTACATGGCTCCAGAGTTGATAGAGGGAAAGGCTGGCACTGCCGTCTACGGTGAAGCTGCAGATATCTACTCACTTGCAATCACATTGTGGGACATTGCACACCTACTCGGTGAACCCACCTTCAAGTATTCGAACGGCCCCCACTCAGGCCGTTTACCTCGATGGAGTTGTGCACTTCACGTGCTCTTGGTTACTTTTTTAAACTTAAAAGTTTAAAACCTATCACTCATACATAAAATCCAGAGCTGTTCCGGGCATAGCACGGCTTTGTTTTCGTCACTTCAACTTGAAAAAATACTGTCAAAACCCATATGCCATGTACCAGTTTCTATCCATCCCACACTTCGCAGACGCATGGCCGGCAAGCGTCTGGCGAGTTCGTCGGGGTCCGGGTCTCCTGCGCGACCGCCTCCGGGTGCCATGTCGCTGCCGTCGCTGCCGCTGTCGCTCTTCTCGCTGGTGCTGGAGTTCGCGATGTTCTACTTCACGCAGGACCTGGGGCCGGCGCGCCGCTCGCTGCACGGCAAGTACCTCAAGGACGTGGCGCTCGTGGCCAAAAGCTGGTACAAGGCGGTGGACGAACTGGCGGCTCGCTACCGACGCGACACCATGCAGTTGACGTTGAAGTTTGGCTCGAGGGTTGAAGTTCTGGCGATCCGACGGCAAGTTCAGCTCCGAGGGCGAGCGGTGCGCGACCTGCGCGTCCGCATGGGCCGCTCGGACGGCACGCGGTTCGTCACGGGCGTCTGGTGGTGGATGGAGGACCGCGAGATCCCGTGGGACGTCCTGTTCGCGCAGATGCCGGGGCTCAAGAGGCTGGACTTGAGGTGCATGCCGCTGGAGAGCCGCCACGTTCCGCTGCTGCTGCAGATGGCGGCCAAGCACTGTCTGCAGCTGGAGATGCTGGTGCTGCCCAGGAAGCAGAACATGATGGTAATGGTCAACTGTGCAGCCATTCAGCGGCTGATGAAGGTGCTGAGGGAGGCCATGGAGAGGTGGCACTTGAAGGGCAAGTGCGGCGGGCTGAAGCAGTTGGCGGTGCCCACGAGGGAGGAGGAGGACAGGTTCCACACGAGCACGGCGTTCATTGAGGACGTGATTGAGTTTTGTCCGAATGTGGAGTACTTGGATGGATACACACACGCTATTGACGAGATGAACGACGTCACGTGTGAGGAAAAATGGATGATCTCGCTGGACACGTGGGAGAAGTTCAACAGGACGTGCACCAACCTGCGGGATTTTAACTGGGCGGTCGTGCCCTTTGCAGACCCGTTCTTCAGGGTGTTTGGAGAGCATGTTAAGCCGCGGATGAAGAAACTTGTGCTGACGTCGAATCTGTCGTGGAATTGGGAGAATTATTTCAAAATGAACGGCGCGGCGGGAGTACCGGGTGAGGCGAGACCTGGCTACGGTTTGCTGGCAACTGATGTGGTTGCGTTGCTGAAAGGCTGTCCCGCGTTAACTGAACTGGAGATTGCTATTGATCAGGAGAAAAACGAAGCTGCGGTTGAAACGCTTCTGGATGCAGACGTATTTGGCGACGAGTTCTGGAAAGCCGTAGTTGAACACTGTCCGCTCTTACAATCCGTTTACGTGCATGACTGTTCTTCGTATGGAGGCAATCGTTCAGTCAGACCGATCCGAACCTTTACGGACTGCGCACTACTTGCGCTGGCAGACCACGTGCGTTTAGCTTCGATTGAGCTTTCGCCGGTTTGCTGTTCTGGAAACGGCGTGTTTGAATTTGTGCGACTTGTTTTCAAGTCGATTGGAGGTGATGGTGGGAATCGCAGCCTCGACGTTAGCCTTGCGGGACCAAACGACCACGACACTGCACTCCCCCACCCATTTTACCTTGAGCTGCTAAATCTGCTGACATGTATGGCCGAAACAAACGAAGAAGAGTTAGGTGTTGCGGCATGCAGTCACAAAGCGTCTTTGAACGTATTTAACCCGCATAGCTCGTCCGTGGACGAAGAGTGGAGCATATCTTACGTACGCGATGAGCTCAAGCCACTACTGGAAAAAGTAGCAGACGCACATCCGTTATTGGATTTGCATATCGTGCTCTGCCGAGACAACGGGGAAAGTTTTCGCCGCATTGATAATATTGAGCTGGATTGGGGTCCCGGGTTTCAGGATGGCGACGTATTTATTGAAGACGAGTACGTTGGCAGTGCTGATAGCAATGACGGTGAAAGTGATGAAGAAGGAGAGGAATTTGATGATGGCCCGCTTGACCCCCATGAACGTTTTTTCAGGAGGCAGGCCATGTTCATGGAGGACGACTTCGAAGTGGTCTCTGACGAAGAAGGAGGTGATGATCGTGGCCCCTGACCAAACTCAAAGTGGTCGCGAATGATTTGATTTTATACTTCGTACGTTCCTTGAATCTCCCCCGAACTTGTGAGGATCGGATGTCGACGACGTCAGCACGACATTCTTCGGCATTCAGACACCAGACGCGGAGTTGCGTCGCGGCTGTGGACTAGCTCGAAGCACTGAGAAAGTAGAGCCACTGGAGCGGAAAACTGCTTGAAACTTAGTACGTTCAAGATCCACACCATCAATAGCGTGGACCAGCGTTATCCACATATCAGAGGTATCATAAAGATAAGGGTTTCTCTTCCCTATCCTACACTACTTCGAAGTAAATGCATGTACTCCGAAGTACTACATGTAATACGGTACGGCTGCACGAGCAGTCCCCGCATTCTTAAAACACGAATTAGGATCAACCTGTTCGCGAAATACTACTAGTAAAAAAAACTCGTAACGTTAGTACAACTGCGGCACTAAACTGGTCAATCACGGTGATACGTGTGTTGTCAACTGATACTTAGTCAATCATGGTAGGGCAGCAGCGTACATGGCTGCTTGGTGCCGCTCTGGCGGTGGCGGCTGTCGCGGTGTGTGCATCTCTCCACACGAGCGTGGCAGTCACCATCGCAGCGGCTTGCATCGCTGCATACCTCCCGTCGTACCTGGACGGCTCGGAATACACGGGGGAGCGCTACTGGCCATGGTTCGCAACGTTCATCGGACGCGGGATGGCGCACATTCCAGGGACGCTCGAGTTCGAAGAGCCCATTGACGCCACCAAGCAGCACATCTTCTGCTCCCATCCGCACGGACTGTTGTCCACTCACCACGGCCTGCTGATGTCAGGCCAAACAGTTCCACGTAAGCACGAATCTGTCGAAATCCAAACAAAACCAAATAGTCTAATGTTATTATTGTTTGCTCCAGCATTTTACGAGACGGTGCCGCTCTCTACGCGCCGTCATTTGGCTGCGTCGGTTTGTTTCCGGGTACCGATTTACCGTGAATACGTGCTGTGGTCTGGCTGTGTTGATGCACGACGTAGTGTGGCGGAGAAGGTTAGTGGATATAGATGGTGTTTTATAGTGCAGGGTGCTGGTTGTTGACAAGTTGGGGCGCGTTTGTAGGTGCTTCGGGACGGCAAGAGTTTGGTGATCCTTGTGGGCGGAATCGCTGAGCAGATGCTGTCGCAGCGAGGAGATCACACGATCTACATCAAGAAGCGCAAGGGCCACATCCGCTTGGCACTAAAATATGGCGTGCCTATTGTTCCGGGCTACGCGTTCGGAGAGACTGATTTGTTCACGCACTCCAGGTAAATTGATCCAGTTTTTGGTTTAGTCAATGGGGGGAACTTGTACTAACTGAATATTTTCCAGCGTGCTGCTTTCATTCCGTCAAATGATTGCGAAGAAGTTCTCGGTGGCGTTGCTTCTTGGTTACGGGTACTCCAAGTGGCTGTTTTGGCTTCCTCACAAGGGAGTAGCCGTTAATCAAGTTTTTGGCAAGCCGATTCCGGTTAAGAAGAAGGTCGACCCGAGTGCTGAAGAGATCGAGAAGCTGCACGACCAATACGAGAAAGAGCTCACCCGCATCTTCGACAAGTACAAAAGTAAGTACGGGTATGGAGACTGTACGCTGCATGTGCGCTAGAATGCCATGCATTTTGTATAGGGGGTTCGTTTCGTAGCCTTAGATGCATCATCAAGTTTCTACGAGGCCTAAGCCACGTATAAAAACCGTGTCTGGTCCTCCTCGTGTCGGCGGAGATACTCCTTTTGAATTAGAATCTCCACGTTCTGCTTGATCGCTGTGGCGGTCGGAACAAACTGGTTCACGAGCATTTCAGCGACTTCGTGCATTAGCTGTGCCTGGTGGATGTCTCGGCGTGTCTTAAGTACACGCACAATTGCAGCCTGCAACGACATTTTGCGGTCCTCTTCAACTTCGCGTGTTGGAACTTTGACCATTTTTGTGGATTCCACTGGGCTATTCGGCACGGCCTGTTCCAAGCAAAGAAAAAGGTTAGCTGTCGAGGTCGAAATGAGTTACAGCAGGCGGTGACGCACAGAGATTCGTAGCTTCCGGCTAGAGAAGCCGAAGTTGATTGCGTATGTTGGGTTTAGAACGTCGCCATCCATCGTGAAAACCTTCGCCTACACGACATCACAAGATCATACTGTATCAGACACCACATCTTCTGGCTCAAAGTGATAACGATGGACAAACCTTGACGAGGCTTGCCAAGTGGTGAGTGCAATCTTGATCCGGAATATTTGTAAGCTGAACAATATCAGATCGCGTCATCTCTTTTGCCGTGTTGAACTGCGCAGAGTTATTACCATGAACAACGATTAGAGAGTAAGAACACATATCCGCGCTCGCTGAGCATAACGTATTACCTGAACGAGAATCAGCATTTGGTAAAAGCTGAGTAAGAATTCGTAGCGTTTGTCGAAACAGTGACCTTGGACCATTCCAAACGACAGGTGGTGAACCCACAGCAGCTTTCGTCCGGTGCTCCTTCCGGTGTAAAATTTTGTGAACAAGTTGGTATGAGCTTCCAGTGAAGGAGGCAAAAATATCTTGTGTTCTGCTGCTGCACTAGAAATCGGCCAGGCTCCAGCAGTAAGAACATCACAGTGATACGCTACAACGTGGTACAGGTCAATCGCAGCAGCGTTGACTGCATCTTCAGAACGTAATTCAATGTCCTTCTCCTCCAGCCAAGCAGTGAACGAGTCCATCAACTCCTGCGAAAGAGTGTGTTAAGTTAGTTGTGCAGAAATTATTTGCGAAAGAAAACTCCAGCACTGAAGTACCTTGCTGAGCATTTTGTCCTTGAGCATCTTCTGTAGTTTGGACACAAAGTCGCACCCGCAAATTTCGCGTAGCTTCTGAATGAGCAAGATCTCCATGTCGTTTGAAGCAGAAGTGCCTACCCAAGGCAAATGAGAGCATTGACGGTGAGCAATCTCAACATCTTGCAGCAAGTGAATCGCCAGTAAACTTTACCTTTGATGAGCCGCTTTGCCAAAAACTTCGAATAATACTTCTTGAAGATGTCTTTGTCGTCAATGAGGCAAAACACCACACTAATGTTTTCGATTTTCTGCTCCAACATATCGTCCAGAAGCGGAGGCAGAATAGATTTCGGGGATCCAGGCAGAAGTAGCGCCCGACTACCTCCATGCTTCTTGTCGCGTGACATCAAGTAGTGTGTATACTTCGCTAGTAGCTCTGGAAGTCGTGGGTGGGAGTTAGCGAACGCCCGGCAAGCCTTGCACACAAACATAGTTCCAGTTGACAGTAAGCATTTGAAGGAGGGAGCATCTCGTTAGGAAAACAAACCTGGTCAAGCGCTGATCGCATCAGTGGGTGATAGCCAAATGCGTCTTTGATGAGCTCGAAGTATTTGTTCCGAACTTGCACCAGGGCTTCAATATAGCCCTCTGGGTTCTTCGTTGTGTCTTCTTGTTGGAACTTCTGCACCACCTCAAGGCCACTTCGCTCGATGTACTTCTTTAATATGTTCTGTGTATTGAACATTCAAAGCCAAGTGTCAATCAATAAGGAATTCTAACTGGATGGGATAAATGCGGAAATAGTCACCACCTTGAAAGATATCAACGCGTTCTCGTTTGTCAACTCCGAGAAGAGAGAGAAGAGTCGGTGCAGATCCTCTTTCTGATTATTAATCAAAAAGCTCTCCGCGTCTTCACAGATCTGATCGGCGTGTTCATCCACCAAGACGCGGCAACAAGCTTGTCTAACTTGAATGACAGTGCTGCAGCAGATGGGGAAATACACACATTAAGTTGGACGGATCGACAATAATGCCGCAACGCTCGCATAGCTTACGTTCGATGCAATCGTGACTCGCATCTCTTTTGCTCTTGATCACACAACAGCTCAGCCTCCTGCAAATACTCTGAGATTTTCACCCTTGACAGTAGCTCCATCGCCTTCGCAGAGTAATATTTAGCAGCATCCTAGACACACACAAGTTAGATATGCTATTCCCAAAATCCACATCTACAGAACTCGTAACTCGTACCTCTAAGAACGGCTGCTCCAGCTCTTCTCGGTAGAGGCTCATTTGATCCTGTCTGCACAGTCCTAGACTGAAGTACGTCTGCAAAGAGCCACAAAGTGTCAGAATTGCCCACCACATTGAAATGAAGACTCATGTTACCTGAACTGTGCTAGTGATGCAATCTCCATCTTCGAAGCACTCGCTTCTGTCGCGTCGTGCTGCATGGAAAATGTGAATTATCGCTTTCACAAGGCGCTTCTTTAGCTTGGAGAACGCGATGTCGTGCCAAATGTGAAGTGCAAGCTGTACAAGTAAAGTAATACATACAATGTAAACCACCATACACGTAGCAGCTCAATCACAAGTTGATGGCACCCTTACTTCTGTAACGGGGTACACTCCGGGAACAGGAGCTTGTCCAGTCTCGCAGTGCGAGTACGAGATCCAGTAGCGGTTCTACATCACACCGAGGCAGCGTAAGTACAGTATGCTAAACCCTGCACTGCAGCTACTCTCGATACCAACCAGGTAGCGGAAGAGCTCTGAGATGTAGCTCGTGCCCGTCGCGAAGGACTCGAAAGACGTGCAGTAGTGGTTCAGGAACTCCGGCTCGCCGTCAATGGCGTTCAGCTCCTTCAAGATGGACTCCACATGCTTCACCAGCAGTCCTCGAAGACGGAAGAACAGCATCTCTGCCTGCGGGGCTCCTGGGTTCGTGCAGATCTTGTAGATGCCGCTGCAATGCGCACACAAGTATCCATATGTTATAAGATATGTGTATCTGCTGCCTTAACTCTAACTCGCCCCAACTGCCACTACGTACGAGTACATCTTGAGCCACTTCTCGTTCGTGAGCGTCTGAGGCGCGCCCGTGACGAGCGACGCCAGTGGCGGCTGCATCTCTCTCCATTCGTTCTCAAAGTTAACCTGCAGGCAAGCGGACAAAGCGATCAGACGACGGGTCGCTACGCTCACTTTCATGTAGCACGCGGCGCCTACCGTCGACGCCTTGAGCAGCGACATCTTCCGCTGCCCTTGCTCTCTTTTCTTGGGCTTCTCTGAGTACTGCGTCTGGAGGCGTTTGGATCGCGTTGCCGCTTTCCTCTTCAAGATCCGATACAAACTTGCAGTCAGGCGACTGCTCAGTGCGGAAACCGTTTCAGTGCACCGCCCTCTATTCGGTGCAGCGACCATCACTCTCATCTCAGATGATCGACGCCGAGCTGGCGCAGGTGGAGCAGGAGCTGCACGAGGTGGAGGAGGACTTGAATGTGCTGCTGCTGCGCCAGAGCGAGCTGCTGGAGCGCAAGAGGGAGCTTCAGCAGCAACTGGAGCAAGAGCAGAGTGGAGAGGACGCAATAGCAGCAGCAGCCGATAGAGATGCCGCGCCGGACTGGACAGCGACGTTCGACTGGACGGAGCAGATCCATGCGTTGCTTACCGACACTGTACGAAGACTATACATGTAATATTGATATATCGGCTCTACTCTGACTCGGTATGGCACGCAGTTCCACTTGCCAGGCTTCCGGTCGGTGCAGGAGGAAGTGATCAACGCAACGCTGTCCAAGCACGATGTGTTCGTGGTCATGCGGTCAGGAGGAGGAAAGAGCCTCTGCTACCAGCTACCAGCGCTGCTCGATGGGGTAGGAATTGCTGTGTAGTATCTGTGCTGGGGGGTTGTCGATCATCTAACGGACGTCTTTGCCGCCATAGAACTCAGGCTTCACGGTCGTCATCTCGCCGTTGATCTCGCTCATCCAGGACCAGGTTCGACGATTTGGGTGCTCTCGCGTTGTTGTCTGAGCTACGTTGGGTTGCATTCAATTGACTCATGTCACCTGCAGGTGATGCTGTTTAACGACATTGCCGGTGCAGGAGCGGCATGCCAATTGTCAGGGGAGCAGTCTCGAGCAGAGACGTCGGCTATTTACAAGTCGCTGCTGGCAGCGGATAGTACGCTGAAGATTCTGCTGATCACCCCGGAGAAGCTTATTAAGAGCAAGCTCTTGATGTCGAGGTTTGAAAAGGCCTACCAGAGTGGGAGGCTAAAACGGTTCGTCATTGATGAAGCCCATTGCTGTAGTCAGTGGGGCCACGATTTCCGGAGCGTAAGTTGCCAGGGTATGAATCCGTGCTGGATTAGGCTTGTTCACAATGCTTGCATGTATGCTCCTCATGATTGTAGGATTACTCGAAGCTAGGAATTCTTAAGCGTCAGTTCCCCACAGTGCCCATATTGGCACTGACAGCGACCGCTACCCCACGTCTAGCGAAGGATGTAAAGGCTATCCTCGCGATTCAAAATTGCGTATCGTTTCGAACTTCTTTCCTCAGGAAGAACCTACACTACGAGGTACGATCTTGAAATTCGTTGCTGGAACTACCAGTAGTTTTCTGTAACGATGCATTGTCTTGTGTTATCCTCTATAGGTCGTGGAAAAACCAGCAAAAGACGCTACTGCGATGGATAAGTTAGTCCGCCTCGTGAAATCTTTTTCGTCATCAGACACGGGGATAGTGTATTGCCTCACGAGAAAAGAAACTGAGCAGGTGACGCAGCACCTTCGCCAAGCTAACGTTCGAGCAGCATGTTATCATGCGTACATGGAGAACAAGGAAGAGACCCACCTCGCTTGGTTTCGCAACAAACTTCAAGTTGTCGTTGCAACTATTGCGTTTGGGCTTGGAATCAATAAGCCTGATGTGCGTTTCGTCATTCACTTTACACTGTCAAAGGTATTGTATATGTATTCCTATGCTACCAACCTATCTAATGTCACAACGTGCTCACTTTTTTTTTCCTTTTCGGGAATATGTGCTGCAGTCTGTCGAAGGGTACTACCAGGAATCTGGACGAGCAGGTCGCGATGGCAAAACAGCACGTTGCATCTTGATGTACAGACCGTCGGATGTTATTCGTGTCTGTAACATCGTGCAATCAGAAGTCGGAGGTATACAGAATATGCGTTCGATGATCAAGTACTGCGAGGACCTTTCTCAGTGTCGACAGTCCATGATGGCAATGTACTTCGGGTGCGTATCTGTTTGTTTCATTCTCGTTAGATATTGCGCTTGGCGTTATTGATAGCACCATACTCTTGTTGTGCATGCTTTGCAGAGAGACCTCCGAATCAACAGCAATATGCGAAGGAGCATGCGATAACTGCAAGCGGGATGTTGACACGGAAGATACGATTGATTTGTCGGAACATTCGAAAGCCCTGATTTCAATAACTGAGGATGCCAAACAACTGTAAGTAGAACATTCCTTTGACTGAGTTTGCTCGTCGCAACTCACGCTGATAATTTGTTGCAGAGAGAGGCGTCTCACGCTCAAGCAACTAGTCGACGAATTTAAATCAAGGAAGTTCGCTCAGCAATGGTCAGAGCTCGACCCAACCATAGCTTCTATGTCTCGAAGCGTGTGTGATAGTCTCGTGATCAATCTTCTGCTGAGGTAGGGTATCTTCTAAAAGTGACAGTCATTATATCACTAATTACTGATCTGTTGTTGGTGTTACTTGCATGAGCAGCAATGTGCTTCAGCCCGAAATCAGCTACACTGCGTATAATACGATCTGCTATTTGGTTCCCGGACCACGAGCTCAACATCTGAAAAATGATCGTTTTAAAATTCAACTTCCGAGTTGCCTCATCGATGCGAAAGAACGAGTTGAGGATGCAGCTCCTGTGAGGGCATCAAAGAAAAAAAAGCGATCGCCTGAAATCATTGAGATTGACTAATCACGCACTGATCTTTTGGGAAAACAATTCGAATATATGCCCGATACCGGTATTGTTACGATCATGGTAAATTCATTTTAGTTTTTCAAAGTGTCGTTCAAAATGGTGATTGAAGCAAAGGAAACGACATACTTAAAGAAAGAACATACTACGTAGTACTAACGTAGCACTTAATTATATGTAATATTCAAAATGGCCCGTTAAAGCAAAATGAAACCTGGGAGACTGCAAGCGTTGGTTTGTTCTTGTGTGTTGCTAGTCGCTCTCGGTATTGAAGTCCATAGCTAACCGGAGTGCCAGATCGGGAAGGAAGAGGCTCTGGTGGGGTAGGAGGCTTAATAGAATGCTTCTGGCTCGAGTGGCCAAGCATCAGACGATGCGCTGCTGCAACTTGCATTGGACCTGGGACGACTAGCGGTTTTTTATCGGCTGCTGCTGCTAGCCACTGTGCCTTATCAGTCCCAGAAAACCCGAAGCAGTCTCGACCAACCTGATCCTTCTTCTGGGCACCTTTGAGCGGTGGAAGTACCACACCGTTGCTATCCGTTTCTGGACGTCGGTGCTGCAATGGTGCTGAAAACCGCAGCTGCAGCTCATCGATATACTTTTGCGATGCCTCGAGCATCTTCCGATACTTTGAGCCTTGTTGCGAGTTTGATGGCGGATATATACGAACGAAGTCAATCAGATGTTCGTCAACCTCCTCCTCTTGTTCAGGGTCCTCGTCTTGCTGTTGAGTATCAGCAGACACCGACTCACGTGGTACAAATTCAATGATCCCCTTGCCGTATTTTTGCTGAAGACTGCGACTGAGCTCCTCCTGGTTATTAGCGTACTTGGCAACAATTTTGTCCAGACGACGCAGTCCATCGGAATTGAAGTGAGCGTAGTAGTTGGTGAGAGTTTCTCGAAGCTGGTCCGAATCTAATGGCAATTGAGTGCCTTTGTCGACTTCACCAATATATTCGGGGGCACTTGTTCGAGGGGTTGACGGGATCAGCGGGGGAAGTTCACTTCGTTGATTGTCACTAACCATTGAGCTTGACCGTGAATAATTTGCCATTGATATCGCAGAGCCCCCGTAAAGCCTTCGCTGAAGAGCGTGAGCGTGTTCGACTTCATACCGCTCTTTGTCAACTGTCGAGATATTCAACAAGTCAAACGTTTGGGATATGAGGGGTTCCTTCACACTCCAATCTAGCTGCGAGTCACAACCAAAACTTGGCAGGTGGTTCACTTCCAGCAGCCAAGGCTTGAGCTGTTCATCCACTAGCACATCCATGCCCAACAGCGCAAAAGAGCAAGACGGCGGCATCGACGAGTTCGAAGCAGGATTCGAGCAGTTCGTATTCGTGTCATCTTCTGTACTGCCCCCGTCACTGCTACCACTGATGCTTTCACTCGCACTTGCTGGACGCGCACTCTTGCCACCATTATTGTCTGATCCGAGGTTCGTGTCATTTGTGTGGGGCCCCGACATCGATGCCGAGTTATTACGGCGCACATACTTCGCAAAGGTGGATTTGTACTCTTGTGCGAGCGTAGGTTGCACGGATAGGATAGACTTGAGGCAAATGTCACCAATTTGCTCCCATAACTTGTCAATACGGTCGGCGGGGAATACCTCTTTTAGCCACCCGAAAAACCATTTCAGAGAACGTTTACTACCTGTGCCTTCAGCGCCATTTCCCTTGTTGACTTCAAAGTTGTTGGAGTGCTTATTTACCGCGTAATTGGTTAGGTGCATGAACCGCTGCTCGAGGTTGTCTGCGTTTGGGGTCACATAGTCAGCTGTGCACATTCGCACCAGGCCGTCCTTGAAAATATATACGCGCAGCGGGGAGCAAGAGGTCACAAGCACGTAAATTCGCAGGTCAAACTTCTTCCCGTCAATGAGTAGCGGACGAGCCACGTATTGTTGAGCAACTAGGACATCACCACGGGGGATCTGAGACAGTTTGCGAGTCAGGAACACACCTTTTCCTTGGCACATGTGATCGGGCTTCACGATGAACGTGCGTTGGCTTTCACCTTCAGAGTTGAAGTTTTGCTGGAACTCGTACTGGTCGAATGGCAGAATCCACGTTCGCGGGACAAAATCGTATTCACCTGGAAAGAGCTTCTTCATGCGCTCAAGGTTTCGTGCTAGTTTCGACTTACATGCAAGGTTGGCCATCCCTGGGAAGTGGTTCACCTTTTGGTAAGGTAGCAGCGTCTTGAACGTCGGTAGAATGTCGGGTACGTCGATCCAATGCAGATTACACACAGTTGGCTTGGCTTCCGGTTTTTCGTCCGTCACGAGTTTCCAACCTCGAGCTCGCGCTACACGACGCACCACTTCATACCTGCACAAAGTCACATTGATCCGCACTCGTTTGGTCTTTCGCCTCGTCGTTCGCTTGCTCTCCATCAGCGATATCACTTCCAGCTGCGCTGCAGTATCAGAGCTTTCCACTTGGCAGCAAAGGGTTCAAGCCGACTTTGGGCCGATCAAGTGCGCGGGTCTATTCGCAGAGAAGAAACCACAACTCGCGAGTGTTGTCCACGCAAATTGCAGCACTATAAATATGAGTTCGCGCTCTCAGCAACACACAAAACACCAGCACAGCTTGGAAAACAGTTATTTTTGCCCAGAACCATTGCCACGCAACCCAAACCATCACCACCACCGCCTAGAGAGCACTGCGGATAATGGTGTCGAACTCTGGCTTAAGTGAAGCTCCGCCCACAAGGAATCCGTCCACGTCCTCGAGTCCAATGAGCTCGCCGCAGTTCTTCCCATTCACTGATCCGCCGTAGATGATCCGCACGTTGGTCGCCACGTCTGGCGACACGTTGCTCGCGATCCACTGCCGCAGCTTCTGGTGCGTCTCCTGCGCCTGCGCGGGCGTGGCCACCACACCCGTGCCAATGGCCCACACCGGCTCATAGGCGATCACCACGCGCGCCCAATCCTTCTCGTCAATGATGTCCGCCAGCGCTTTGGTCTGGCGTGTGAGCACCTCGAGCGTGTGTCCGGCCTTGCGCTGCTCCAGCGTCTCCCCGACGCAGAAAATCACTTGGAGGCCGAGATCCAGCGCGCGCTTCGTCTTCTTGGCCACGATCTCGTCCGTCTCGCTGTAGTACGCGCGTCGCTCCGAGTGGCCCGTGATGGTCCACGAGATCCCGAAGTCCACGAGCTGCTCGGCCGCGATCTCGCCCGTGAATGCCCCGAGACCCGTGAGACTCACGTTCTGCGCACAGACAGCGATGTTGCGCTGCAGCAACTGCTGCACCAGCTCAAGGTGCAGTGATGGAGGGGCTACTACGACGTCCACTTGGGAGGGGTTCACTGCGGAATCGTTGAGGATAGCCACCAATTCACGAACGGAGCTCCTGGTGCCATTCTACATGTTACAGTGGATGTTAGTGCACTTTACGAGTTGCTTAAGTGGTGGTGGGGATGGCGTACGCATTTCCAGTTGCCGCCGATGAGGTACTTGCGAGGCATCGTGGAGGGGGTGGCAGGTAGACTGCAAAAGCGATTGTGCTACAGTCGCTGCAGCAATTGGGTGTTGACGTCAGCGGTCCATGTTGAAGTGTGTGGATGGGATTTGACTTGGTATTTGTATGTTTCATTTTGGTGTTGACCCAAAATGAGTTGACCCAAAATGAGGCATACAAACACCAAGTAGTCTACCATAAATAATCGTGGATCATTATTTGTGGTAGAATACCCATGAAATTGTAGCTCCGCTCCAGAATAAAAATTCACTGTGATACTCTAGAAATTCTGATTCCACCATAAAAAGCTAGAAAACACACGACTTGCTGCAGTTTGCTGATATGTTGGACCAAGAAAATCTCGCTCGTTTTCAAGATAGAACGCTAAAATTTTGATCGGCTCGACCACCAAGCCTGCAAGAGGTAGTGTAAATGGAGGAAGTCGCTTATTTTCTTACACACGTTGCATTACCTCGTCAAGATCCTGTTGCCGGTGGCGTCGCCGTCTTCGAATAGTCCTCTTTTCACTGGGAAATGTAGCACAACAATCACAGTCACTGTGGTGTTTGCTGTAAAGCAGGCACTTGCTGTCGTCACACAGTGGGGGAGTAAATCCGTCGTCCCGAGACCAATGGTACCCACAGCAGGTCCAGCTATAGCAGTGGCTGTACCAAAGGTCAGAACAACGTTTACACTCGCCACCCACCGCAACTACCGTTCCTGTGTTTCGTCCGCAGATTTAACTGAGTTTCGTGGATGAAACAGAAATGAATCCTGTTGAATCTACGAATGAAACTCACGGGCCTCACGAAAAAGTTGTTCGGCTCAATAAACTGCTTGACACCGACGGCACAAGTGACTATCAAAGTGCAATTCATTGCTCACCGCCTTCTAATAGTCCACAAGATGCAAGATGCAATTCTCTCTCTCATAAATTAATTAAATTAGCTCAAAAACGTACGCAAGAACCACGCAAGAACGTGAAGGAGGGAAGTTCAACAATCCGAAACGCCGATCCAGATTCATACACGAAGTTGGCGATCCTCATCTCCATCTCGGCTTGAGAGACTCCATGTAGGGTAGCCGATCCGTCTCCAGAAGGCGATAGCGTTACGGCAGCTCCATTATCCCTGTTGTTTCGCCTAACTCGCTCCTCTTCCCGCTCCTCCGACACGCGCTTCCTCTTGTTTTTTCTCTAGAAGCGTGTACCCCGAGCACTTCGCCAAGTGACTCTCCAGCTTGAGTGGCTTTGGGTTGATGATGACGGCAGGGCAACGTTTGCACTTCACTCCATCGGCGTGCTCATCGAAGAGCTGCCAGACTTGGCTCTTGGGGCGCCCTCCAGGCATTATCGCTCTATGTAGACGACGTATTAGCAACTCCCGGTTAGCGTGTCTTGGATTCATGCTTACCATAGCCACCTCACTCTCCGAGCAACCGAGCTGTCCGCACGCGCGCGGCAGGCCTTGCCGTGCTTGCGGAGAATGTTGAAGTGGTGAGTGCGCAACCCGCATTGCGCGCTTCAAGCCGATCCAATTTTTTAAAAAATAAGCTTATATGTATGAATATTTTCCTTAAATATCTCGAGGGCGAGTTTGATGGACGAAACTAGCGGATTCGTCTGGTTTAGAATGGTTTCGTTTTCTAAACGCAAACGAAACCTGACGAAACTAAACATACACTAGTTCCCACACCCACCAAGGGCTGGACCACTCATTATAAATCCAACGCAGAGTGCTGCTGCAATCCCAATTATGGTGAGGACGACCGCTGCTTCAAGCGCAAGCTTCGTTAAAACCATCGTGACATACCCCAACGCTATTGCAGCATCAATGTAGATATACATGACCCCGAGACTGGCTTCGTGGATATTAAGATGTTGATCTAGCCGGCGCAGGTCAAGGGTAAACCAACTCACCAGCACAAACTGGAAAAGAAGCGACAATCCAAAGTCCATCCCCGACAGAAACTTCGACATGTAAGCTGCATACACCACACATGACACGATGGTCGTGATAATGAACGCAATCGGACCATCTTTATGAATCGCCAAGAAATCACTGCTTCTTTCAAAATAAGCCTGCAAACACGTATTGGATGTTCTCTCCTTGCGCTGTGGCTCGACCCACCCGGCAGTCGCAGGTCCGCCGACTTTTATCGTGTGTATATCGTGAACTTTTGTCCGCTTCCTGCCTCGAATCGCATCGAATAGCATCAACATCAACGTCCAAAGCAGCGAGAAGCTGCAGTTGAAAAGTCGGGTGTTCGTGTGGAGTAGCGTATCGAACCCAATCCATATCACCACCTCTGCAATGCTCAACAACAGGAGGAAGAACCACTTGACAACACTTGCACCCCGCGCCAGGAAGATGCACCCAAGCAGCACAAGTAGCACCGCGACACCTCCAAGTAGCAAGCTCAGACAATACGAATCGAATGCCGACTGGACAGGGCTGTACAACGTGGAAAGCGCCGCCCCTATCATCACTATCAGTCGTTGGAGGGCGACGCAGCCCAGCAGGGTGAGCCTAAATTTTGAGGAAACCGATGTTGGCACTCTCATAGGCCCTGGCGTGGGAGCAAGATGGCGAGATGGCGAAATAGCGAAGTGGTTTACACGCAACGCGAGAATGCAGAGGTTTCAGGTCACACTAACAAGAGGTCTTACATTCGCTCTCAGTTTGGGATGTGCTGCGATTGTGCTGAGGCATGCAGGCGTTTAGAAGCGGTAACGCGTTGACATATATTTAACCGGGTGGACGGACCCTGTAACGTACTGAGAGGATTGAAGTGCTGAATTGACACCCCTCAAGGCCCTTGAGGTAGTCTTCTTTCGACGCCTAGTCTGAAACGACCGAGTGAAGCGACGCCGACTTGCCATCTACCGATAACTTGTCATCGCTGCTCGCGAACCGATGACCACGCCGCTCTCGATCGACGCCTACAAGCGCAAGCAGAATGTGTTGGCGGCAAAAGCCCACGCGCGGCGAGTCGGTGCATCCTCGAACCAGCGCGGCTCCAAATCGAAAGAAGCCTACACCCCTGAGCAACGCCGATACCTGAACACCTGCGTCGAGAAACACATTGATCCAGATGCGAGACTGCTGGCGGCACTGCGAGAAGCACGATTCGTACTCAAACTCGACCGGTTCGGAGAGGACGAGGTGAGAATTTGTTATGTCTGCGTGCAATAGTCATTCTTTCTGACGTTGATCGAGGCAGCTTGGATTCCACATGAATTTTCTTCAAAAGACGAAATACTGCAAGCACATCAGTCTCTCGCTGGGGTCCGTGGCGATAAACCGAGGTTCGATGTGCTACCGATCGCAAAACTTCGACAACATCAAACTTACAGTGGCAATATGGCTCCTAGATTTGCGCACCAAGTTCGACCGTCTAGGCTTGAAGAGGGCTTACGCCTACGAGAACCAAGGCGCGACTATTGTCGTGAGGTTGGTATTAAGCTAGTTACTTTTTCATGTATAGAACTTCCCAGATATAGTGCTAATGAACTGTCCGACTTTCTAGATCGGCCTGCTCATCCGCATACAAGACGCCCGAGTTGCTGCGCTTTCACCTCATGGGAGTGAAGATAGTCCCTGAGGTGGTGCCTCTCCTCGCCAAGGTTCGTCAGAGAATCTCGATATTGGGATCCATTGTATCCAACAACTTGTTGCTCTGCAAAATAGTCTTTCTTTCACTGTCAGCAACTTGAAGACGTCAGTCTCAGCGGCACCAACTTGGGCGATGAAGGAATTGAAGGTACCGATCAACCTTCATGTTACTGTTCATGCGAATTGAGCACAGAAAATCATCAACTTCGCCCATTTTGAATTCGGCAGCTATAGCGATGGCCCTGGGAAAGTGTCCCAAGCTTCACTTGCTCTCCTTGGCTGGTTGCAATCTCACTGACAACGCACGAGATCATATCGCCAAAATAATCACCGTAAGGACTGCCTGTTAGTTTTCGTGCAGTTCCGAAGTCGGCGTATTAATCAAAGTCTCGGATGATGTTGCATGTAGCTTCACGGTGTGATCAAGGACGAAGCGGTGTGGAGTTCGAGCTTGCGAGGCGAAGCTGCTCCAAACGCGTCGATGCCGGAGCTACTGATTAATCTATCTCGCAACACGCTCGGTGATGCGACTGCTGAAACGATTTGTGACGCACTCTACAACGACAAGTGGCTACTGGGTAGGTAGTGCATGCTGGGCCAACACTGCTCTCCACCATCATAACGTTTTCGATGCTAATCCTTATACCCAGGTCTCAACCTAGGGGGAAACAAGATCTCACAGCAAGGAACTGAGGCGTTCATCGATACCCTCGCCAACAACAATAAAACTCTCGCAGTTCTTGGCCTCGCAAACATGAAAGAACCAGGTGAGTCGCTCTCTCAATTGTGAGCTCAGGACCCAAAACTGACCGGAATTTTTAGTGGCTACGAGCACACTTGATACGCTGGACTCGCTGCTACGTGTCCGAAATCGCTTTCTCCAGCAAGTAGCTACGGAGTCGCGAGAGAAGCGCATGGCGCTAGGTAGTTTGCTCCTGGATTGGGGCATCGATAAAGACACCATCGTCGAGATCTGTTACCTGGAAACACTCGGAAAACATGCAACTGTAAAGAGTACCAGCCCTTCAAGACTATCGGTGGCGTCCAAGAAACCTGCATTAGTGTCGCCGAAAACACGAAGCAGCCTTGTCCACCCTCGCGCGCCGAACAACAATGGGACCAGCGAAAAACTCCATAGCAATAACAACGATGAAGACGACGACAGCAACAACAATGGTGAAGACGAGGGTGGAAATGGTGACAGCGATAGCGAGGATGGCGAGGTAGCCGCTACGACAGCAGATAGTCATGTCAAGACGGTACGTTCTGTAACTTTGCTCCGAGCACTGGTAATACCGCTGACCGAAATGTTGTATCGCAGATCGAGTATCTTATCGAGAGGCTAAGCGCGCTAGAATCCGAGAGAAGGAAAACTCAAGCGTACGTGAGCAAGCTTGAGGTAAGCGGCGTTGTACATGTAACGATGTGCACTTGTTTGAGAATTTAGTGCAAACCACGCTAACTGATCTCTGTCTACACCAGGCGGAAAATCAACAGCTTCGCGTCGAGCTGGAAACACGAACGACCACATCACCTCCATCACCTGGCATATCGCCTATTGAAGCGCAAATCATCGCACAGCTAGAAACTTCGATCAGCTGTCTCGCCGAGCAAGTAGAAATCATGGAACATGAAAAATCGGCAGCATACATCACAGAAGAGGCCTAGCTGATGAGGGAGCGATCGTAGGATATATTCAAAAATGTATTGCAGGTATTGGCATTCATCGATACTATTTGCAATACCCTATTGCATATTGTACATGAACTGCGCTCCGAAATATAATGGTCTCGGAGTAACGCTGCGGGTCAGCTCAATCCCAAGTCGTTGACAACAAGGTCCTTACTTAGCTTTCTCCTGCAGCTCAAAACAGTGCTGGCGCTTTTCTGTGAACGCGCTACCCTCGTGTACTGATGTTCCTCCATCACGAGTGAGAGGACAAACTCTTCTCAGCCAACAGCACTTCGGGACCGCAACAATTTCGATGAATACATCAGCGACCGCCTCCTCAACATTTCGGCAAAAACTGCTTGGCTGCCTTGCACTTCAGCGGCTCGCTGTGGTGCTGGTCGCGGTGATTTCCACGTTTTGCAGCGCTGCTTTTTCGGGTTTCAAATGGTATAGCCTAAACTTGATGGTAGGAGCAGCCGTGACTCAACTCGTGCTGCTCGGATGTGTCTTCCTGGTCCGGGGAGCGAATCTAGCGAAGTGGTTCTTCCTCTTATTATTCAGCTTTACAGAGGCGGTGCTATGGATCGGGTTCGACACGCTACTCCACACGAACATTAGACTTTTCAACTGCAGCTTCACTCTGGTCTGGACATTGATAGTGGTGCTATTCGATGCGATTCGAGGCAGGAAGCGGATAAAAGTTCACGATGCTGCCATGGTAAACGTTGGTGGTCCTGCGACTTCTAGTGCCACGGGTGCGAGTAATGGACACGTCGAAACTCACACAATATTCAGCTACGTGCGCCAGTATTTTGCTGCGACTAGCGATTTCTTGGCAATTCATAAAGATGGCCCAGTTGCATACATCATCACGGTCACTGTGTCATGTGTGGTGTATGCAGTCTTCATGTCAAAGTACTTGTCGGCGATGGACTTCGGTTTGTCTCTCATTTTTCAGTTTGTGCTGGTGAGTTGGTTTACTCTCGACCTGCGCCGATTGGACCGACATCTCGATCTCAACGAAGCCAGCGAGGGGGTAATTTACGTTTATCTCGATGCTGTCGTAATAGTTGGGTATACAGCAATGGCGATTATGGTTTTCGCCATCGCGTCAGCAATTTGCGTTGGCTTGGCGACCTCGCACGGTGCTGATGAACTCCGGGAGTGCGGTATCTGCGATGAGTTTATCTCGTGCTTTATGTGCATTGGGCGCTGCTTCACCAGCCAATGTGTGTGGTGCGACTGCGAGCTCTGGTATGACTGCCTTTACGATCGCTACAGCAAACGACAATGGTGTTGCTGCGACTGCTGTCAACTGCTACTGGACGACAGCAAGTGTCTATGTTTCAGTCAAAAGCACGGCGAGAGCGATTGCTGTGAGTCTTTTTACGAAAACGGTAGGAATCACGCAGATCCAATAGTACGTCCCAACGACCCACAACGAGAAAAACTGGACCAAGTGATGCAGCGCGTATGAAGCTCTAGAAAATAAGTTTAGCATCAACTTCAATGCTGGAAGTGTGCTATGCTATCAGTTTCCTGGCTTTTTGAAATTTGTACTGTACAAAGTGCGCATCGTTTTGGTGAAATTTCACTTCACCGCATAATCCATCTGATTGGTCAACACCTGCTGCAATAACCGCCAATCCGCGCGCGCGAGGAGGAAAGATCCTTTGAAGGGGGAACGCGCACACAACGCAAAGGAAGCGGAGGCCGAGCTGAGCAACATGAAGGACACGGCGCAGATCCCCGTGCCCACCAAGGACCCTGCGGCCAAGGACGACAAGAAGCCCGACGCCGGCAAAGCCGCTGCTAACCCGGCGGAGGACGCCCCCGTCGAGGAGGAACTCGTACGTATACAAAAAACAACAAAACAAGAAAGATCCGTCCTAATCTTTAACTATTTATTTAATTCTTTACATAATATTATCGTAGTCGGAGGAGGACCGCAAGCTGAAGGAGGACCTGGAGACGGCCGTGGCGCGTGTGTGCGACACGCAGGAGCAGCTCGGCGTCAAGCAGCTGGCGCTGGAGCTGCTGCGCCGCGAGATCCGCACGGCCACGTCGTCCATGACGTCGGTGCCCAAGCCGCTCAAGTTCCTGCGGCCTTCGTACGACGGCCTCAAGGCCGCGTACGAGACGCTGCAGGCCGGGGACACCCAGAAGCTCATGGCCGACGTGCTGGCCGTGCTGGCCATGACCATGGCCAAGGAGGGCAGTCGTGAGAGCCTCCAGTTCAAGCTGCGGGGCAACAGCACGGACCTGGGCTCGTGGGGCCACGAGTTCGTGCGCTCGCTGACCGGAGAAGTCGGCGAGGAGTACAACGCCCGCCTCACGGCCGAGGACGCCGTGGACCCGGACGTGCGCGACCTGCTGGAGATCGTGGACGCCATCGTGCCGTTCCACATGCAGCACAACGCCGAGCCCGAGGCCATCGACATCCTCATTGAAGTGCAGCAGCTGGCCAAGCTCCTGCAGAGCCCCGACATCGACGAGAAGAACTACCAGCGCGTGTGTCTGTATCTGCTGGCCTGCGCCGACTTCATGTCGGACGCGGACGACCTGCTCAACCTGCTCAACACGGCCTACGCGCTGTTCCTGCGGCTGGAGCAGTACCCGGACGCGCTGCGAGTGGCGCTGCGCGTGGGCAACGACGACTTCGTGGCCGAGGTGTTCCAGAAGTGCAAGGACGACGTGGTGCGCAACCAGATGGGCTACATCTTGGGTCGCCAGCGCTGCTTCTATGAAGATGAGAGCGAGGCGTCGGCCAACGAGATTATTGGCAACTCGGATCTGAGTGACAAGTTCCTGTCGCTGGCGCGTGATCTGGACGTCATGGAGGCGAAGACGCCCGAGGACATTTACAAGTCCCACCTGTCGGAGACGGCCAGTGTGGGCCGCGGCCGCGACTCGGGCTCGCAGCCAGCAGACTCTGCTCGTGCTAACTTGGCTTCGACCTTCGTTAACGCTCTCGTGAATGCTGGCTACGGCACGGACAAGCTCATGACTCCGGAGGGCAACACGTGGCTGTACAAGAACAAGAAGCACGGCATGATGAGCGCCGCTGCCTCGCTGGGTATGATCATGCTGTGGAACGTTGAAGAGGGTATCACGCAGATTGATAAGTACCTTTACTCTGGCGATGAGTACGTCAAGGCCGGTGCTATCCTGGGTGTGGGTGTTGTCAGTGCCGGTATTCGCAACGACTGCGACCCTGCCCTTGCGCTGCTGTCGGAGCACATTGACTCGGGTAACTGCTCCATCCGCTGCGCTTCCTGCCTGGGTCTGGGTATTGCGTACGCGGGATCGGCGCGTGAAGATGTGTCGGAGCTGCTGATTCCGGTGGTTTCCCATGCTGACGAGAACGCTGACATCCAGGAGGTGTCGTACGCTGCCCTGGCGCTCGGTATGGTGGAGGTCGGTACTTGCGACGAAGAGGCTGGCAGCGTGCTGATGCAGCGACTGATGGAGAGCTCGGATGCTGAGTTGGACTCTTCCTGTGCGCGCTTCCTTGCTCTGGGCCTTGGACTGCTGTATCTTGGGTACGTACTGAATCGGATATTCACTGTTGGGAGCGGAGAGTAAGAGTTTGACACTGATAATTTGTGTCGCTTTGCGCAGCCGGCAGGAACGTGTGGAGGCCATGCTGGAAGCTGCCAAGACTATCGACCACAAGATGTCGAAGTACTTGGCCATCACACTGGAGACGTGCGCTTACGCTGGCTCCGGTAACGTGCTGAAGGTGCAGCAGCTCCTGCGCACCTGTGCTGAACACATTGAGGACCCTATCGAGGCACAGCACCAGAGCGTCGCCGTGCTTGGTATTGCCCTGATCACGATGGGTGAAAACATTGGCAGTGAAATGGCGATGCGGTCGTTTGATCACTTGCTGCAGTACGGTGAAGTGGCAGTGCGTCGGGCCGTGCCTTTGGCGTTTGCTCTGCTCAGCGTGTCGAACCCGGAGTATGCACTGATTGACACACTGTCGCGCCTCACCCACGATGTTGACTCGGGTGTCGCTCAGAATGCTATTCTCGCGCTTGGTCTGGTTGCCGCTGGCACGAACAACTCGCGCGTGGCTGGATTGCTTCGTCAGTTGTCGGAGTTCTATAGTCGTGAGGCAAACCACCTCTTCGTCGTTCGTATCGCACAGGGCTTGCTGCACATGGGCAAGGGTCTGATGACCCTGCACCCGTTCCACTCAGACCGGTTGATCATGTCTCGCGTGGCGGTGAGCGGTCTGCTGACGATCCTGCACGCTTCGCTAGATATGGAACACACTATCCTGGATACGTCCCACTACATCCTCTACTGCATCGCCACAGCAATGCAGCCCCGTATGCTGATCACGCTGGACGAGGAGCTGAACCCGCTTCCCGTGTCTGTCCGAGTCGGCCAGGCGGTACGTACAATTTTCCTTGCTCGCTATTAGTTTGAATGTCAGCACTCACGCCTTTTCTGTGACTTTGACGCTGCAGGTTGAGATTGTGGGCCAGGCCGGTCGCCCCAAGTCTATCACCGGTTTCCAGACGCACACTACGCCTGTACTGCTGAATGTGAAGGACCGCGCGGAGCTCGCGACCGACGAGTACCTCCCGCTGACGAACGTGCTAGAAGGCGTTGTTATCCTCCGAAAGAACCCGGACTACGAGCCGGAGACTTAAGTGAGGCGTGAAGGGGAGAAGAGAGGGACCGGGCCAAAAGAAAGAGGGCGCTGTTGTTCTGCAGCCTCCGGTCGCTCTTTCTCCTCTGGCTAGCTATAACCAAGCCAACACAAAATACTTTTAACTCATAAGCCTGCTTGTTTGTGGCTGTGCCTCACCGTTCCTGACGTCTTGTGTGTTGTGTGGTGATGTCAGCAGATCTGCAGGCTGTGTATGGTGGTGCTCTTTTGATGGTCGCAGTTTTCAGACGTTATTTTACTGTTTCCCTGTGCCTCTTCGTGTGCAGCCCACGCTTCCCGCTTTGGTTTAGCCCGGGAAGACGGCAATGGAGACGGCTTATCTTTCTGGGCCCTCCTCGGCTATGATGTCCACCGCCGCCACGACAGGAGTCTCGACCGTGCCTAGACGCGCCGAGGGAAATGTGGCGCTTGGACTCTTCAGCAAAATTGCTGCAGCGCGCAAGGAAAACCTCTCGAGTTTCGTACGTGCTGCAGCGTGTATACATGCCGGTACTGCGATTAACTCATTCTATTTTGCAGACGAAAGCGACCGCTGGAGATCTAGGACCACCAGGCAGAAGCTTTGAAAAGAGACCAGCGGTAGCGGGAACGAGCCATTTTCCAGAGCTCAGCGACCCCAGCAGTAAGTGCTATGGCATTTTTTTTTCCTGTGTCACCACGAGCAGATATCTCATCTTGCGGAATATAGTGCACCTAGCGCGTAACCCAGCTCTGCGGACACCAGTGATTAATGAACGAAAAACAAACGCACGATCTTACTCTCAGAACCTCCGCTGGACGAAGCAAAGCGCGCCTGAAGATCCATTAGGGGCGGTGGGTTCCGCAGCTACTGTCAACGGCTCCAATTACAATGCCGCAGGAGCCAACCGGGCTGTTTCTGCTACTTCCCAACGCTCGACTCCTGTTGGTTTAGCGGCTTCAGCTAGTCGAAGGCGGCATCTGTTGCCTCCGCATCAGCAACTTCATCAGCAGCGTCGCTCCACAGTTGAATCGGTAAGTAAAATCTATTGTGTAGCTGTAAACGAAGATGCGGCGGCGTGCTCATTTTATCTTGATTTGTGTTCATTCAGTCTAGCACCTCACGAGAGCTACTAAAAAGTGGCCAGGAAGATTCTGTTAAGGAAACACCAATACGACCTGCTACGGCTAGTGAAGTAGGTATTTGCTGCTGGGCGAAATTATATTCCTGTACGCAAATACTGCAAGAGCTAATCCATTATGGCGAACACTAGATCCTTGACACGCGGTATTCAGCATATCAAGACAATGTTAGAGGCTACGTGAGGTGAGAACAAACAATATTTGTGCCGCATAAGTGGTGCTTATTTCTCGTTGAACATTAGGAGGCCACCCGAGGCTTTGTCCAGTTCGCTAGATTCATCAAATTCTGTACGTGGCAATTTGAAGCCTTGGTGGATGGGGGATACCAACCTAACTTTCTTTGTATCAAATAACAAAATGAATTAATTGTAGGCACTTTGGCATCGTCATGGGGAGTTACCGCACACGCTCCAAGCCACTATGATAGATAGTAGAATAGGTGGCGTTGATAGCCGTCTTCACGCAAATAAGTCGCAAGCAGATGCGACAATTTCTAGTGACCCAAAGCCCCCAGGGTCCGGAGAGCACACTACCAGTGCTCAAAACCAAGAGGTACGAAGTATAGCGATGAATTATAGCTGGAATGTCGTATAGCCACTGACCTGACCAAGGATAGGTGCACTTTGCAGTGACTGCCGAAATTCCAGGCGTGCCTATTGTCTACAGGAATCAGAAGGTACTCCACACCTGCATTATCTCAGCCCCAGCGCGATACTAATATTCGTCGTCGATGCCATGGGGTCTAACTCCCAGACAAAAGCGTCAAACCCAGAGCGGTTGAATCTTGACCGTCGCAACTTGCCTGTGATTCCTCTACTTGAGGGTGAACAGATTCTCCGACTACTCAATCTTCAAAACAATGTCATCAGGCGGATTGAAAATTTGTTGGGGCTACCCAATCTTATATTCCTCGACCTTTACAACAATCGCATCGAGGTACTAACCTCATTCACCACCATGATGTATCATCCCATAGCTATAGCGACTAAAACTGTTTTCTTGTCATTCATTCAGAAACTAGAGAATTTACACTTGGTGCCCAACTTGCGCGTGCTCATGATGGGGAAAAATCGGCTACGTACGATCGAAAACCTGGAATGCTTGAAAAAGCTGGATGTTCTGGACTTGCATAGGTGTGCTTCATTTGAACCTGGTGCTACGGCAGGTTGACGAACACACTAACGTAACTTGTTCTTGTCTGTTTTAACGAAGCAATGAAATTGAGCAGATGCAGAACCTGAACGACCTGAAGGAGCTGCGTGTACTCAACCTGGGTGGGAACATGATATCTACTGTGGAAAACGTTGACAGGCTGACGCTGCTTACTGAATTGAACCTTCGTCGGAATCGGATTAGCCGTATCGCCTCAATCGGTAAGCTACCATCTCTGCTGCGGCTTTTCCTATCGAATAACAAGCTGGAGACGTTCGAGTCGATCGAGCCTCTCTTTCAGGTGGGCGACTGATCTTGTCATTTCTCTTTATCATCGGAATATTCTGAAGAAGTAACCATTACGATGTTGTCTTACAGGTAACCTCAATTTGCGAGCTGCGGTTAGACTCAAACGGAGTTTGCGCGTCGAACCAAATTGAATATCGCGGGCGCATGATACGGGGATTTCCGTCGCTGAAGCATTTGGATCTAAAACCGCTGAGTGATGCTGATCGAAGAGAGATGTTGCTACATGCGAATTCGCCAACCAAAGGCGGTGATGATGCCGAGACTGCGGCGCGAGCACATGCCATCTCATGTGTGAAGGCAGCGTGGGAACGGCGCTCAGAACTTGCTCACTCTCCGACAAGCGTAAAGGAATCGCGAGAGTTATCGTTGCTGTCGTCATGGGGACTTCCTGGTAAAGAAGAGGTGGTTTCACATACAGCCTACGAGGAGCGAGAAGTGTCGCCCACGAGTCGGGAAGAGTTGACGGTGCACAACAACAACAACGGGTTCTCTGAGGTGGAGGTTTATGGCGACTACCGTGTCCTGGTCATTTACGGAAATGCTCTGGAGGTGCTTGAGCTGGCGAAAGCACAGACCCTAGTCAACGCCATATCTTTCCGCTACATTGGAATGAGCAAGATTATTTCTGCTGTCGCGAGCGCTACAAGCAGCAACCTTAAGTTGTTCACGCGACTGAGACGACTCATTTTTGCGTACAACGATCTGCAGTCGTTTGATGAGTTGCTCTGGCTGAGCAGCATGGGCTCGAAAGCTGAAGAGGTTTGTCCACCTGCGAATCAACACCATGTTTCTTCAATCTGCTTACGTGCGTGTCGTGGTTGGTCTTTTGTGCTTGCAGGTATTTATCTCCAACAATCCTGTATGTGCCAAGACTCTTCTGAAACGCTACATCGGTGCCCGAATCAGCGTACGTCATGCAACGTATCCTATTAGCCATATTGTTGTACGAACTCAACGAGGATACCAAAATCTGAATATGGTAGAACACATTGCGACTCAACGGCGAAGAGATCACTCCGACCGACCGGCATGTGGGCAAGCAGCTATTCCCAAAGCCATTCGCTCCTCGCATGCGGTCCGTCGTCGATCCTCCTGAAATAAGCTCATTCCTTCCTTCCAAGACACGAGCGAAAGAAGTCAAGGAAATGAAGCCGTCCCGGTCCGCCTCATCACTGCACGGCAATCCCACATCCTCCATAGCCACCGACATCTTCGACACCGCCTCCGACATCGAGAAGAAGACCGCCGTGAGTGCACCGCATTACCACAACCTGCAACCTGTTCACTCTCTCACTCGTCCATCTTCCACTCCCCACAGGCCTTGGACCAAGCGTGGAAGGCCATGCTCCTCTCAATTGTCAAGGTTTGCCTAACAACTTGCTGCTGCTCTCTCTCACAGCTCTGACACCTTGTGCTGTGTACAGGAGACGCTGCAAGACATCGAGCGTCGAGACAGCTTCATGTCCGGGTGCCTTGACAACCTCTAGCCAGCCAGCCACACACCTCCAACTAACAGCTGACAACACAGTTTTGACGCTCTGTCAACGCCATAAGACCAACCAAATTGACACAAAACGCGCACGAGTCTGTTCTATTCCTCCATCTTGTCGTCCTTGTCGCTCTTCTTCTCCTTCTTTTCCTTCTTCTCCTTCTTCTTGTCGTCCTCGTCCACGTCCATCTCGCCGCGCGCCTCCTTCTCCATCTGACGCATGCGCATCCGTCGCAGCACCTTGTTCGAGACCTTCTTGACCGTCTCCTTGCCCTTCTGCGCGCTGGCCTTGCGCTCGCGTCTTTTCGTGAGCTTCTCCTTGCGCAGACGCTCCTTCTCCACCTCCAGCTCGTACTGCGCCTTGATCTTGTTGCGGTTGTTCTTCCTCGACATGGCTGCGGTCTTCACTTACTCACAGCAACTTTTCGCTTGTGTCGCTTCGCCCGAGACCACCGATCGTTGAGCATAACGTCGACGTCAATTTCATCCAATGCGGTTGCTACAATGTTTTCCTCCAATCACAGACCACCTATCCATTTGACTCAGATTTTGTAAGTGGATCCACTATCCGCTTAGCGTGTCAAATCGGCAATCGTGCGGCGGGGAGGATGGCCAAGGGCCGGCGTCGGAACGCCCAGGCGACGCGTTCGCTCTACAACCTGCTGCCTGCAAGTCTGCGGTATGAAGTCCTAGTCACCACGCAGCAAATTGCAATGATTTTTGGGCTTGTATCAGCATTGTTGAGGTCGATGGAACGAGTGGACTGACGTGGTGGATGGCCATCCAGGCGGACGCTGGCTGGGGTGTCGCTCGGCATCTCCATTGGTGTTGCAGGGACGCTCATTCTGCTGGGAGTGGAGGAGCACGACGAGAAGACTGGAGGAGGTGGTCGACATGTGCTGATCCCGATTGACCGCAAGCCGCTGGAGCCCCAAACGCTGCCGAAGCATGCAGCACTGCGCTACGGAATGCCCTCGGACGCCAATGTCCACGTGCGCTCAGGATACGTCGTGTCCTATGACTATCGGTGTGGTGGAGGTTTATGTAGTATCTTCAACGCAGTGTTGAAGCTGTGGTGTCGGCTAACAGTTTGTTGAATCTGTGCCGTGACAGCACGCGCAATGCGTCGTGGGTGATGGAGTACTTGACAAAAGACTCGCTTCGTGTGGAGCAAGAGACGGATCGAGCCAACTCCAAGTTCGTGGTGGATAAGGATGTTCCTGAACAGTTCAGGGTGCATCCGAACCGATACCTCAAGACCGGCTATGATAAGGGCCACCTCGCCCCAGCTCGTACGTTTCATGCTTAGTTTGTTGCTACGTTGACACGGCGAGTGATGCTGAGGTGCATGTAATTGTTGTCTCTTGCTTGTTGGATACAAGGTGACATGAGTCACTCGCAGCAGGCCATGGATGAGAGCTTCCTGATGACCAACATGTCACCCCAGGTTGGCGCTGGTTTCAACCGAGGCTACTGGGCCCGCCTTGAAGGCTTCATGCGTCACTTGGCTGGCCAGTACGACGCCATCTACGTCATCACTGGGCCGCTATTTCTACCATCGGTGAGCACCCAAGCACTGAGTATCGTCTTGACGTTAGTATCTCGTGTTTTCCGCTGACGCGCTATGTTTCTAGAAAAACAAGCGGACTGGGGAGTACGAGGTGTCATATCCTGTGCTAGGCACACCACCGGATGCCGTCGCTGTTCCAACGCATTTTTTCAAAGTAGTGCTGGCCGAAAAGCGTGGTGCGGGAGGTTTTGCCACGGCAGGCTTCATTTTGCCAAACAAGGTCATTCCGGAGAACAAAGACCTCCGCGACTTCCAGGCACCGCTAGACGTCATTGAAAAGCAGGCGGGGCTGATCTTCTTTGATAAGGTAAGCTTTGCTCGCTTTCAATATGTCATGGCTCTCTCTAACGCTACCGCTGTACATGTACAGCTTGATGGAGTTAAAAAGGAAAACCTGTGCCACGAAAACAAGTGCGCACTCGCTGCTGCTGCCTACCGTCGAGCTTTGTCGATCAAATCTTAATAAACGAAACAGCAAAAATGGAAATGCATCACTCAATCTAACAAAATCATGTAATTTCAGCCGCAAAAGCAATTCATTACCCCGCTGCTTCTCTTCAGATGCCCCATCCCTCTAGTACCCAAGCCGCCATCGATGGCATGTTTGGAATATCGGTGGGAGCATGTCCATAGGCACATGGGAATGCCATTATTCCATCTTTTAGTGCTTGAGAGAGCACTTGAGAATATTTCCCTATAAAAAAACATACCAAGCGTCAGCAGTCCGAAAAGTGCATCGAAGAAGCAAGATGACAGAACGTACATGGAGCTTGATCTGCGGCGCCGCCAACGCGTTCAAGGCTCCAGCCTTCTCGCGAAAGTTAACGAACCCGAAGCCTTTGCTCTCGTTCGTTTCTTTATCCCGGATCACATGAGTACTTGCCACCTTACCGAACTGCCCAAACAAGGCGCGAAGAGTCTCCTCCGTTGTTTTCGCTTTTGAGAGGTTCTGAACTGACACTGTCCGAGAATCTGTGCAGGCCTTTTCTTCACGAGCGAGATTGTGTTCGGCATAATTATCCTAACGAAGAAATCAAAAATCTCACATGTCAGCGGAGCAAGTACTTCAAGTGCTAACAAAATAAACACATGACTTACATCGATCTTAATCATTGGCGTCTTCAAAGCATTGTGAGCTCCAGCCTTCTCACGAAAAGTAACGAAACCGTAGCATTTGCTCTCGTTTGTTGTGTGATTCCACGGCACATGAGCAGTCACCACGTCACCGAATTTTTCGTACGCATTGCGAAGAGTATCAGCTGTTGTCTTTTGCGAGAGGCTTCGCACAAACAATGTGCGACCCGGAGCTCGGTTATCAGCTGCCTTCTTAACATTTAGGTTGGCAGCTACCTTTAATATACCAGCAGTGGATTTCAGATCTGCGTACACCTCGTCGTATTTTGCAGCACTACAGTCAAAGAGGAAGGAGCAGCGCACATTAAATGTTAGGACCCCGTAACCCCCCCCCCCCCCCCCCCAGCTCACCAACTTATATCTCAAAGAAATGAGCTAAAACGTACACATTCAGCATGGTCGCCAACAACACCTCTCGCTGGAGGGGTTCCAAAATACGTCGCAACGCCTCCATGCGAGTGTCCTCCTTGCTGCCTTCTACCTTGTCAATTTTTACCTTCTTCTTTGGGGGCCCTTCCTGAGTCGGGATGGACACCTTCACCGGTTTTCTCTTCTCCACCGGATTTTCCTTCGGATTTTTTTCGTTCTCCTCCTCCTCCTCCTCAGCATCCGAGCTATCCGAGCTATCCGAGCTATCCGAGCTCCCCTCCAGTTTCTGCACAACCGGCGAAGCTTTTTCTCCTTCTTCTTCCTCCTCCTCGCTATCTGAGCTAAGCTCTTTGCTCTGCACCACCGGCGCTGCCTCCTCCTCTTCTTCTTCACTCGAAGAGCTGTCAGAGTTCTCCTCCTGTTTTTGCATCACTTCCTCCTCTTCTCCATCTTTCTCCTCCTCGCTATCAGAGCTATCAGAGCTATCGGAGCTCTGCTCCTTGCTCGGCACCACGGGCGTGGCCTCCTCCTCCTCTTCTTCACTCGCAGAGCTGTCAGAGTTCTCCTCCTGTTTTTGCGTCACTTCCTCTTCTTCTCCATCTTTCTCATCTTCACTATCAGAGCTATCGGAACTCTGTTCCTTGCTCGGCACCACAGGCGTGGCCTCTTCCTCGCTTTCCGAGCTGCTGCTCGTTTCCTCTACCTTTTCCACTTCTTCATTTTCTTCTTCTTCATCATCACCATCTACCTCCATCTCCTCCGCTTCTTCTTTTTCTTCTTCTTCTTCCTCTTCCTCGTGCTCGCTCTTATCCTGCTGCTGCTCCTGCTCGGACTCCGACTCAGAATCAGACGACGATGAGTTGTCCTGAGCAGTCTTCTCCAGTCGTTCGTCATCGGACGAGGAGCTGGTTTCCTCCTCCATAACCACGTCCTCCTTCTCCTCCAGCTTGCGCTTCTTGTTGGCCATTGCTGCCCAGTCGTGGAATGAGGTGACTTGCTTGATGTGGTAAAAAAAAAATAACGTTATCCGTTTTTCCTCCAATCAAAACATGCTTATTTACAGCGAATCACAGCGCGTCAAACTATTGCGACAGCCGTTACACAGACTCAGTATTGAAGTGTCGAGGAGCTCAGCTACGCATGAGCCTCAACGAGCACGACGCGGCCCTGTCCGGGCTCATGGGCGTGGAGGAGACGCCACCGCCCGCACCTCTGGTCAAGGCGCTGGGTCCGCAGCAGGCCGAGGTCGTGGTCAAGCGCAACCAGTCTAAGTACGACTTCGTCAAGGTGCGCGTGTGGGTGGAGGACCACGTCTACGTGCTGTCGCGCTACCTGCTGTGTCGCGCACTGGTTAGCGCCAAGGTGAGAGCGACGCTATTGGGTGAAATGGGTGGGTGGGTGGGTAGGCTGAAGTGACGACGAACGTTTGGGTAGATCAACTCGAGGGACGCGGTGCAGATTTCGCTGGACTTGAAGAGGGTGAGGGAGAGATTGGGTGGGGGACGAGGAGAAGGGGTGACTGACCTTGTTGCTGTGTGGACAGACGCTGGTGGACTTGAATTTGACGGATATCGTGCAGGTGAGGGGGAGGTTTGGTTGGGTTTTTCAGTTTGGTGGATTGTTGCTGATTTCGGGGGTGGTAGGAGCAATTCGAGGACTTTTTGTACAAGACGATGCTGGTGTTTGGCTACGGTGAAGCGCAGATCTCTTGCTACAGGATGATGTCCAGGTAGGCGGCTAGGTGGATTTATGGTTGAATTTGAAGGGGTTATAGTGATGGTTTTGTGCGTGGTAGCTTTCACCGCAACCGCGTCCCGTTGCTCATTATGTTGGCAGGAACTGCCTGCATCGGCAAGTCCACACTGGCAACGAAGGTGCGTCGTGTGTTGCAGCATGTTGGGAGGAACTGAAGTGCTAATTGTAACCTGGTGGTGCTTGCAGTTGGCTGACCGCCTCAACCTCTCGAGCGTTCTCCAGACCGACCTGATCTTTGAGCTAATGTGCAATTTCTCTGGGTATGGAAGAGCTTTGCGAGGTTGTGCTTTAAATCAAGCGATGATGTTAACTTTGTACTGTACGTTGTCTTTGCAGACAGGAGAAAACCTCGTACATAACGACGAGTTTTTCGTCGACGGAAGATCTCATCGACGAGTACCAAAAGGAGTGCGAGGTGGTGCGCAAGGGAGTGAAGTCCGACATTGACAAGTGTCTTAAGGATGGCAAGTCCCTTATCATTGAAGGGTTCCACATCGACCCCCGTCTGTACCAGAAGACTATTGGCGCTCCTGAAAAGGGTAGCAACGCCAGTTGCTCGGGCATCGTGGTGCCCTTCTTGCTGACTCTGGACGAGGCTGACCACCGCAACTTCATGACAAACTCTCCTGATCCACGGTACCGCGGCGACCAAAACGCAGTGGGCTTTCACAACTTGCACGATGTGCAGAACTACTTAGTTGCACACAGCCAAGAGGAAGGCATGCTCCCGTTCACCGAGATCCGTATTAACCTTCATTCTTTTCACGACACGCTTGATCACCTACACGATGTAGTGCTCAAGCGTATCGAGGAAGTATTTGTGAGTAGCAAAGCAGCTTGAAGCGAGTAAATACCCCAGTGTGCATCTGTTTCTGTCGTTTGCTCTAACACTTCCCAAACCTGGGGTGCCGAAGTCATTCGAGCCACGCCATTCAAGGAAAAGTCCGAAAAACTTGCTTGTCATTTCCCTTCATCTTGAGTTGTGCGCTCCCTCAGGTTCAGTTCGCAATTTGTTGGTTGCCGAGCGGAAATGGAGATGACGAAGCGCCGCTCGTCGACCAGACTTTCCAATCAGAAAAAGAAGCAGAAACAACGATTGGGTTGTCAAAGCGATGCTGCTGCTCGTCTTAGTTTCGTCGTCGAGCTGGAAACTTCCTCCGTATCCGATCATCTGTCCACAGCAGACATTTCGGCTCTTTTAGAGGCTTGCACAAGTGCATTCTCCGAGCAATCCGTGAAAACATTATCGCTAAGGTCGTTCGACCGATTTGCCAAGGAGAACAAGACCCACATTGGACGTGAATGTACTTGCGACTGGATACGGCGTCTTGATGGGTTTTCCCATGGTGTGAAGTGTGGTGGTGAGGAGCCTTTCAACATGAACATGTCCATGCCGGTTCTACGGACACCTGAAGGTACTCGAGCTCTACTTAACGCACTAGGGCTGGCGGAGAGGCTACTGCAACCATTTTGCGTGGACAACGGTCGGGGTGAGGATATGTTTGCTCCGGTTGTGTGCTTGCTTACGGAAGAGAATGAGGGTCTTTTCACTAAACAAGACGTCACGAAGGCAATGAATTGCGTGTGCGATGGAGCTGGGTCGCGATTCTTCTACAACTTCAAGACGAAACGAAAATACGGCAGAGCAGATTTCATCGACGAACACTGGGACGGTATTGATGGTTTGTCGTGCCGTCAATGTGATAAACTACCGAGCTACCGAACTGAGGGCTACAACGGCCATTCTAGAATCAAGTGGAAAGAAAAAAACGTCGATCGCATCCGCGTCAACTGCAGAGAAGTTTACCGACCGCTGAAAGCTGGTATGGAGAAGGAGCTCCAGTTCGTGCGGTTTATTCCTAAGCCACACAAATCGGGACCGTCCAAATATGGCGGATTGGTGGCGGGGGTATCAACCAGCGGAGTCTTTTGCGGCATGTATGTCGTGAATGGGTACTGGCCCTACAATGGGAGGAGTCGATCGAGGCAACCGCGCTAATGAGCTAGCGAACTTGTCTATCGTTGAAATGATTCCGCATATCTCGCTGCATTCCGTGGGTCTGGAGCAGGGATGCCGAAAACTCAATATAAGTATCGACAATTCACCTCGACATAAAATAAGTAATTATCTACAGCACGACAATCAGCTGCAGTATCAATGGTAAAGTATTGAATGCGTCAACCACACATATATCCCAATACTTTCGTTTGCCTTTGGGAGCAGTGGTGTCCAGGGATTGACAGTAGTTTGTTTTGGATTACTATCCATTAATAGCGCTATTAAAATGATGCCGCAAACTACTATAGTAATTATTAGTTTGGGACGGAGCAAAACTAATATTACTATAGTAACTAGTAGATCAGATCGGAGGCCACATATTAATAGTGACTACTAGTGCGTGCCTGAAGAAATCAAGGGGCGTGTGGCAGTCTGGCATTCTGGTTCGGTTGCATTCTAGCTTACCTTGACGCGTTTGAGGCATTTCCTGGTTTGATAGAATGGCAGGGCGTGCGTCTTGACACCGTTCGCAAGAGCGAAATCGTCGTACGAGCAAGAAGCTTGCCGCAGAGAGCTGTTTCGGAGGGCCAGGCCCCAAAGATTCTGTCTTAAGCTCTCATTCTTCAAGTTTCCGGCTAACCCAGAAGCCCCCACAACCTCCCAACGACCAAGAGCTCTCACTTCTCAGACGTCCTCATGAAGTGCGCAAACCCCGACTGCTCTTACGCCGACTAACGACGATCAGGGAAGGGTGGGATGACCAAGGGTGACTTAACTCGGTTTCTGCTGGTTCGCGGAAATGGAGTTATTTTCTGGCGTGAAGGCAGTCTGTGAGCAAGCGAGCATCCCCTATTGGTTTCGCGATCTCGGCCGAGTACACTTTCCTTCTATCGCGGCTTTGGCACGCGTTTGGTTGGGGCGGAGTCCGTTCCACGAGCGTGTCTTCTCTACTGGAAGATTCGTGTGAGTAGCCTTCGGACGAGAGCGGACAACCATCGCGCAGGAATGCAGGTGCTTCTCAAGCATAACCGAGCGGAGGTCCGTCGTATGGAGCGCGAGAGGGGCGAGGTCATGGATCAGGAAGTCGACCACCGAAACTACTAGAAAATACTATCCTCTACTATATTAATATTACTATAGTAGTAGAGATCTCTGAAGTAATACTAATATTACTGTAGTAGTTTACTCGCGTCTGCTCGGGTATTAATATAGTAATTCAGACGAAAATCAAACTACTGTCAATCCCTGGTGGTGTCACTTGAACACAGTACTTCAGTAAATTACAGAAATATATTACATTGTACCATAGTACTTATCTTTCAATGGGAAAATTACCCCCCCCCCCCCCGTAAAATAATACTGATCGATATCACTTTGCTCACCACAACAACCCAAAATTTATCATGGACGGAACGAAGGAAAAGCGTCGCGCAGTATCGCGCAGCACCAAGCGAGGAGCTAAAAAGCAGAGACCGATAACCAAGGCAACATCCCCCCTCCTGACTGACGATTCTCCGCTCGGTCAGTTGTGCTGCGTGTTGGAGTTGGGAGCTCCGTCAGTGTGGAGATATCTGACTCCGGAGGAGACCTCCAGTGTCGTCCAAGCTGTTGGAAGCGCACTATCCCAAGACTTGGTCGAATCGATCGCGTTAAAGGCCCTCGATGGATTTGCAGTGGAAAACAAGACGCACTTGGGAGGGGAATGCCAATGCGACTGGATGGGGAACCTCAGCTTTACTGCGTACTATGAATCCAAAAACAACTGCAATGAGGCCCCGCCCTTCACTGTGAACAAGGATATCCCGAACTTTCAGACTCCAGGTAGCTCTGCGGCTCTTTTGAGTGCTTTGCTGCTGACCAAAAAGCTACTGGACACAGTTTCGTGGGCCAATAGGTTCGTCAGCCCCGCGTACTATCCCGTGGTGTGTCCCCTCCTTTCAGGAGCAGGCCAAAGCTTTAAGAACAAGGCAGCTGTCACTCGAGCGATGAACGCTATCTGTCCAGGAGCAGGCTCGCACTTCTTCTACAAGAGCACTAAAAACAAAGGATCTACTAGGTCACACGATTACCTGTACGAACACTGGGATGGCATTAATGGGATGTCGTGTCAGTACTGCGATGGTCTCGTTGCTGAAGAGAATGGCCGGTGGACACTGAAAGAAATCGAGAGCATTCGTGCAAACTGCAAGAGCTTGTACAGGCCGTTGAAGGATCAAATGCAGCAGAACCTGCAATTCGTGCGATGTGTTCGTAGACCTCGGCGACATGTGAGTCACTTTTTCGATCCATATGAAGGGCTGGTAGCAGGAATAACGAGTGATGGAGTTCTATGTGGACTCTATCTCAACCTCGGCTTTTGGGGCGATGACTAGAAGTCAATGTGTACTGCTAGTAATGCCTAGTACTCAATTTGGCATGTTTCTTCAAACTATTTTCGCGTTGGAATCCGTGGTGACACTGGAAAGTCTGTTCATTAGCATTGAGGCACCTAGTAAAGAACGAAGTCATTCCTCTTCGAAAGGCAACAGCAAGAACGAGGTGAAGGCGTCGTCACCCAGCACACCGAGCTGGTACGCTTCGGTTTGATCTTTAAAAAACTCAGATCCACTGCACTCTGGGGCTTTTTGACAATACTCAAGGAATTGGCAACAACAGGCGTGTGCGTCTTGCTCGAGGCATGTTCTGGCAAATGAATTCATCGACATTACGTCACTCAAATCAATTGACGCGTTTTGCGTAGAGAATAAGGCGCACCAGGGTCGACGCTGCGGTTGCGGCTGACAGGCCTTGCTCAGATGACACGTGAACTGACAATGTGGAGACGACCCTGCCGATATCCTACATGTAAAGTTCTCGGTTGTGTCCATGCTTTGCTGAGGGCACTCGCCCTGGGCCGTTACAAGAGCTCCAAAATTTGTTCGGTGGTCTGTCCTCCCGTGACGGAAGAGAAGCTTGGACTGTGTCCCTGCAGCGCGAAAGACTGATGAGCCGAATTTGCCACAATCCTATCACGCTACTTCCATAAATATCAGAAGAAACGGGGTCGTGTAGTGCTAGATTACCTGAAACACCATTGACACGGGATCGAGGGCTCCTCCTGCGAGCCTTTACGCGGGCTCCGAAATTTTCATGATATGTACTTATCCATAAGTAAGACGTTTTCGGAACCTCGTTCGAATTGTACAGGGTTAACTTTTTTCATTGTCGTATTCATGCACGGATTTTCGTGTTAGGTCTCCTGGTAACTATTGTGCAGTAATATGCTGCATACTACATGTACATGTACTACGTATGGATAGTAGTAGTACGAAGTACGAAGTTGTGCTCATCGTATGGCCAGCCTCACGGCTGCATCTGGGTCGAAGTATGAAAGTTCTTGTTCGTGTACAGTCCTCCTCTAAATAGGATACTTACCCAGTTACTAAGACCGTGAGAGGTTCGCAGTTGTGGTACTGCAGCAACGGATAGGTTCAATTGCCGAGTGGACACGTGGAAAGTCAAGTCGGGATGTTGTTCTGGACGAGAGTGTGGCCGGCGTTGGACACATGCAGCAAGAGGCATCTGTATTATCCTGCGATCAACCAGTGTAAACACCGCCACTGTGACCACAAATATGCAGCAAGTGTGGCATATGCTGCTTGTGTTCTGCCGTGAAATCGAGATCGCGACCTAGAACCAACTATTGCTACTTTTAGTTCGGTATTGACGTCTATATTGACATTGCAAATTTCTAAACATTGCTCATTTTTGCTACGACACCTGGGCCAGGTGACCTGACAACATCGATGTACACGTAGTGCCATTCTTTTACAGCAATATGTGTTTTGCCGCACGGTATAACGTGTCCAACACCCAGAGTTCAATCGCTTACTGCGCCCGCCTCAACAATCCTGGTAACTAGCCACACGTTTCAGCAAACTTACCACCGAGTAGACCATTTGGTTCAGCGATCATGTGCTGCGCTGAGTTAAAGGCACTGCTGCCCGTCTCAATTTGTGCGGGTTTTACCGACGTAAGGTCGTTTCATGATCTGGTTCCCAGCTTTCCAGATTATGGGTCCCGCACCACCACAACACATTTGCATTTGCACACTCCACAGCAAGCCCGGCAACAAGCACACACCTTCGAGTAAACAAGTTTCAACGTCATGGGTTTCTTCGACGAGCAAGTGGGCGTCAAGGTGCCGCAAGTGACCATCTACTTCTGGATCATCAAGGTGCTGGCCACCACCGTCGGAGAGACTTTCGCCGACTTTCTCAACAGCAATATCGGTCTTGGTCTTGGTGGGACCTCTGGTGTCATGCTCGCCATCCTCCTGGCCTCGCTCGCAGGGCAGATGAAACTCGACTACTACTTTGCGCCGCTCTACTGGTTTGTCATTGTTGCAATCAGTACCGTCGGCACGCTACTCAGCGATAACCTCACCGACAATCTCAACGTCCCACTAGCGGTGACGACCCCCATTTTCTCGGCGCTGTTGGCGATCGTCTTCTGCTCGTGGTACCACGTTGAGAAGAACCTCTCGATCCACAGTATTTTCACGCGCCGTCGCGAAGCTTGGTATTGGCTGGCCGTATTGGTCTCGTTCGCCTTGGGCACTTCAGCGGGAGATCTCATCGCGGAGAAGCTCGACGTGGGCTACGGGAACTCGCTTGTGCTTTTTGCGGGCTGCATCGCCATCGTTGGGTTGCTGTGGCACTTCAAGGTGGTTAACGGAGTTTTCTGCTTCTGGGCAGTGTACGTGTTGACTCGACCGCTGGGAGCTACGCTCGGAGACTTGATGTCGCAAAATCCGGCCGACTCCGTGGGGTCAGCATCGGGATCAGGTTCCAGCTCGGAGTCGTCCTCTTCGGAATCGACGTCTGGCTCTGATTCAGATTCTTCAGAGTCCCTACCCTCGGGTTGGAAGGCAGGGCTCAACCTCGGCACAACCGTCACGAGCATGATCTTCCTGGTCCTCATCGCAGTGTTGGTGATCTTTTTGACTGTCACGAAGAAAGACACGCTCAGCCCGTGCACGCGGACATCGAAAAGGGCCAGCACATCGAAGTGAAATCGACGACGGCGGATAACCACGAAATTTCGATGCTGCCCAACATCGCTCGCCACTAGTCCCGACTGGGGACTCCCGATGTCTTTCGCTGAGTGCTACGCAGCCAGAGTTGGGAGCACTGAGTACGTGTTGAAATGGTGCATGGAGGTGCTGGTTGGTGTTGGCGCTAGTGAAATCTTGCACAAGGAGTCGTGACCTTTGCCTGTTGAAGATCGTGCGTCTAAAGAGCAGGCCGCTCGCTAAGCTTACCAGCAGTATTTGTAAATAGGGACCTCGAGGCTGGACCTCATGTTCAGTTCATAACAAGTGTCGTCGTTTAGTGTCGCGATTCTAAGCTTTTTTAAAAATGCTTAAAGTTGTTGTTGCTACTTTTCTCAGAAAAACAGCAAGCCGCTCTGATTGGCTAGTTGCTGACTTCGGTCTCTATGGTTTCAGGTTCAACCATCATATTCCAAATCGTCGCCCATGCAGAAGCTGCGTCGGAATCCGGCGAGAGCCGCCAAGCGAAAGAAGCAAAAACGAGAGAATGACGCGCTTGTTCCTTCCGACAATTCTGCAGTCAATCGCTTCTGCTACGTCTTAGACCTGGGGTCCGCATCGGTTTGGGGGTATCTGGATCCGCAGAGCGTATGCAACACGATCCAAGCATGTCCCGACGTCTTCTCGGAGGATTTCACCGATAGCGTGTCGCTTCGAGCGGTGGAGAATTTCGCTACGGAAAATAAGACGCACTTGGGTCGGCACTGTGAGTGCGACTGGATGCGCCGTCTTGACTTCCACTACCAATCCGACGACAGGTGCAAGGGCGCAGCACCTTTCACGGTGGACAAAACGTTGCCGATCCTTCAATTGCCGGGAGGTGCCAAGGCTCTGTTGGATGCACTGCTGCTAACAAAGAAGCTCATGCAGCCGTTCCAGCAAGCGGAGAGGTGTCGAGACGCCGCATTCGTTCCGATGGTATGTCCGTTGGTTACCAAGGAGAGCCCCAGTTTATCAACCAGAGCTGCAGTTACCCGAGCAATGGACAGAATCAGCCCAGGAGCTGGAGCGAGATTCTTCTACAAGTTCAAGCTGAACTCGCAACCGTCATTCGTCGACTACATCGAGGAGCACTGGAGTGGAATGAACGGCTCGTTGTGTCAGTACTGTGACAGTCTGACGGGTCCAGACGCTCGAAAGCCACGGAAGTACGCCGGTTTAACCTCTACGGAGATCAGACGCATCCGTGCAAACTGCACGAAACTATATCAACCCTTGAAAGCGGCCTTGGACAAGGATCTTCGATTCGTGCGATTTGTTCGCCGTCCTCGACGTCGGTCGCGTCGAGAGTGGAGCTTTACCGGCAAATACTAAGGACTTGTGGCAGGCATATCGCAGGGAGATGTCCTTTGTGGACTCTTTCTTGTGAGTGGGTTCTGGCCACATGAATGAGCAACGCTGGGAAACTCGCAAAAGGTTGGCATTGTGATATTGAAGATCGTGCTTGTGTAGAGCCCAGTAGTTGCTAGCTCAAAGTACCCCAGTGAATTGGCTACATAAGGAAAACGTAGTTGCGGATGGAGGTGTTCGGTTTTTCGCGCGACAGCCACGGAGATCCGGCGGAGTACTGATGCCAGCAGTGATCCATCACTATCGACAGTACTTTTCAGATAGAGCACCTGATACGTAACCTTATTACCAGCCATGTCTTTCGGTACTTGCGGCATGTTCTTGGTATTGTCGAATTCATCGATACGAACCTTCATGAATCAGGTAATTGAAGAATCGGCAACCATGAAATTCACAGCGCATCTCAGTCCATCGGGAAGTCGGGGTGCCCAGAGCGTTGAGCCAACAAGTCTTAGTGTGCATTTATTGAGCCAGCTACTGCAGTCAGGTAGTGAACATTCGTGAACAAGTCTCGGTGGTAACTGCAAAGCTGTACGTATTTTCTCCCCTCGCACACCTTAGGGTGCAGCTACTGCAGTCAGGTGCTGAACATTCGTGATCAAGTCCTTAGTGTGCATTTATTGCAATGAATCGGTACGTGCGATTAAAGTTACTTGTATTAAATATCCTAGCCCAGCCAACGGTGCTACCAAAAGGTGAGTGAACATAGGACTCCGATTCCTGAAGTATGGATTCAGTGATGAGCGATTATAGCGAATGCTTCCATTGACGTCTTCAGTGATTGTAGGGCCAGTACCCATTCACGACATACATGCCGCAAAAGACTCCGCTGGTCGATACCCCCGCCACCAATCCCTCATATTTGGGATAGCAAATATTTGAGCTGTCCCCCCATCCGTGTGGCTTGGGAATAAACCGCACGAACTGAAGCTCCTTCTCCATGGCAGCTTTCAGTGGTCGGTAAACTTTTCTGCAGTTGGCACGGATAAGTTTGACAGCTTTGTCCTTCCATTTCATACTTCTGGAAACACGGCTAAGCTGCTCTTGGTAGCTTGGCAATTTATCACACTGACAGCACGACAAACCATCAATACCGTCCCAATGCTCATCGATGAAATCTGCCCTCGTGTATCCTCGTTTCCTTTTGAAATTGTAAAAGAATCTTGACCCAGCACCATCGCATACGCGATTCATCGCCTCCGTGACGTCTTCTTGAGTGAAGAGACCCTCATTTTCCTCCGTGAGCAAGCACACGACGGGAGCGAACATGCCCTCGCCCCGACCGTTGTCCACGCAAAATGGTTGCAGTAGCTTCTCCGCCAGCCCTAGCGCGTTAAGTAGAGATCGAGTACCTCCAGGTGTCCGTAGAACCCGCATGGACATGTTCATATTGAAAGGCTCCTCACCACACTTCGCACCATGGGAAAACCCATCAAGACGTCGGATCCAGTCGCAAGCACACTTCCATCCAATGTGCGTCTTGTTCTCCTTGGCAAACCGGTCGATCGACCTTAGCGATAATATTTTCACGGATTGCTCGGAGAATGCACTTGAGCAAGCGTCTAAGAGGGCCGAAATGTCGGAAGTTGACAGATAATCGGACACGGAGGAAGTTCCCAGCTCGACGGCGAAACTAAGGCGAGCAGCAGCACCGCTTTGACAACCCAAACGCTGTTTCTGCTTCTTTTTCTGATTAGAAAGCCTGGTCGACGAGCGGCGCTTCGTCATATCCCTCCTGCAAGTTTCCTCTTGACGCACGAGTAAGAATGGAAACTGAAACCCGCAAAACAAAAGTAAATGACGGAAAACGACTAGAGTGAGATATTCGGATTTCCCGGTTCTTAGAGATCAGTTGGGCGCAACTCAGCTTCACACTGCAGCCAGATTAGTGGCAACCGAAATTCATAGGTTCATAGTATCACACCCGGGAGTGCAACTTTCGCTTTCAAGCATTCAGTTCCTCCGTCGATCGCGCTACTCCCGGTTGGTAATACAGGACGGTCTCCTCGATCATTCACTCGGAGTATTTGTCCTTTTGTAAAAAAAATACTCGCACGCCTTGCGTTGCAGTCCATTGAGCATTTCTGCACGGTCATTTGAAATGCTCCGGGCTGGTGGTATGGTTTTCCGTGTATGGATACTGTATTAGCGTCCCGAAGACGTTGTCGCTGCGCGTTGCTGCGGGTACCTCATCTCGTCCTCGATAACGCGGTCTTAAAAGCGTCCTCTGAAGGGATACTTCTTCGACCAATAGATTGCCAGCGTTGGCAACCACTTCAACTTCGTCTGTCCAGGTGTAACAGTCACATATTCCCGTAAAACAGAATCATTTTGCGACAGCTTCCTCGGACGACGGCTGGTACATGGTACCTCAACCGTCCCATAATCGGACTTTAGTGGGTGAGGGGTCGGACACTCCGACCGGCGACCTCCCTCCACCTACTTCATTCACACACCAGACTCGATACAAACTCAGACGTCGCCCCTCCCCACCGCCTCTCCACCCCTCATTTAACACGTCGAAGATCCCTTCCACCACGTCATTCGAGCTTTTGACCTCTCAGGCACAAACCATCACTAACAGCATCATGCTCGCCTCTCGTATGTTCACGACCGCCCGCCGCGCGGCCGGCACGCGCTCCATCGCGACCGTGAAGCTGCCGGACCTGGCCTACGACTTCGGCGCGCTGGAGCCGTCCATCTCGGGCCAGATCATGGAGATCCACCACCAGAAGCACCACCAGACGTACGTCAACAACTACAACGCGGCGCTGGAGCAGTACGCCGAGGCCGAGGCCAAGGGCGACCACGCCAAGCTGCTGAGTCTGCTGCCGGCTCTTAAGTTCAACGGCGGCGGCCACGTGAACCACTCCATCTTCTGGACGAACCTGTCGCCCGCCAGCAAGAACGGAGGTGGCGAGCCCGAGGGCGAGCTGCGCAAGGCCATCGACCAGGAGTTCGGCAGCTTCGACAACTTCAAGAAGACTATGGCCGCCAAGTCCACGGGCGTGCAGGGCTCGGGCTGGGGCTGGCTGGGCTTCTCGCCCGAGACCAAGCGCGTGGGTGTCGTCACGACCCCCAACCAGGACCCTTGCAGCACCACGGGCTACGTGCCGCTGCTGGGCATCGACGTGTGGGAGCATGCCTACTACCTGCAGTACAAGAACGTGCGCCCGGACTACCTAAACGCCATCTGGGACGTGGTCAACTGGAAGAACGTGGAGGAGCGCTACCTTGTGGCCAAGAAGTAAGCGCTCAGAACGAAGTGAGCAAGGCCTCCTGCGTGGTAAGGAACTGCAGCGAGGTGAACAATGACACAAAAATGATTTACAGACTTTTAAGTTGGACAGTTGGTGTTGTAAGTATGAAGGGCTGTGTTGGAATGTGAGAGGGGCTATCTGTAAGCTCGGTGGTTCAACCTACTTCGGGTGCGAAATTCTCTTCACAGTCAAATCAATTGAAGCTGGCAGAATGACGAAAAAAACTCGACGTTTTGACAAAAGGTTGTCATAAAGAAAGCCATGTCCGATTTATAAGGTACCGGTATCACAAACTCAAGACTCGGTTTGCCGCGCCGCTCGCTTCTGGCGCTCTAGTAATTCCTTCTGTACCCTTGCCATCTCACAGATGCGGTCCTCATTGATGGAGATTCGCTTCTCGAGCACCGACAGAGTTCGCGTAATGATCTCTAGCTGGCCCACGATGTGTTGCAGAGTGTTATTCATGTCTACGCCCGCCGCACGGTTCATCGGAGTCCCGTTTCGGCTCGTTGGGGACCTTGTCTCGCTCCCTGGAGACTTGGGCATCTGCAGAGGCGTTGAAGGTGGGGGTGAAGGCGGAGGCATCGACATCGCTGATCCACTGGACATCGGGGACCTTAGCGGTGAGCTCATCGGCCGCACCTCGTATTTAGAAGCTTCGTACGGGTGTCTTGGCTTTAGTTGCGGTGCTGGCACTGGTATAGACGTGGGTGTCGGAGGAGGAGATGCTACAGGCAGTTCCACCGTTTGGGTCGCTTCAACAGCACTAGTACTCGCTTCAGTCATCACACTCCTGCGTCGCTCATCCACAGCCGCCGTTGCCTCCACGCGCGGCGCCGGTCGCTCCACCTGCAGACACTTGTCCAGATCCGCATCCCACACCAGCACACACGAATCCACCGCCCCCGACGCCAACAACTTGCAATCCTGCGAGAACTCTCCGCAGTTCACGGCTCCATCATGTCCCTGCATCGTATACAGCACTTGTCCTTCTCTCACATCCCACAACTTAATAGAATTGTCATGGGACGTCGACAGCAGATAATTCCCCGTCGGGTGGAACGCCACCCACGTCACGCTGGCCTCATGAGCCTTATAGTGATGCACCAACCTGCCCGACCTCGTGTCCCACAAATTGACACTGCGGTCATAACTCCCAGACGCTAGTGTGTTGCTGTTGTCCGCCGGGTGGAAGGCAACGCTGTTGACGATGCCCGAGTGCTCGTAGAACGTCTGGAGGCACCGCTTGGTCTCCGTGTCCCAGAGCTTCACCGTCTTGTCGTCGCTGCCCGAGCCGATGCGCCTCGTGTCTGCACTGAACCTGGCGCTCCTGACCCAGTTGCTGTGGCCCGTGAGGCTGCAGCGGAAGCGGCGCGTGGGCAGCGTCCAGACCTTGAGCGACATGTCGTCGGACGCCGTCAGCAGCTCGCGCCCCGAGGCCGAGAAGCTCACGCTGCGCACGGCACCAGCGTGAGCCTTGATAGTGACCGAGTCTCCGCGTACAGTGGGCGTCCAGAGCCGCACCGTGCGGTCCTGCGAGGCCGAGGCCAGCACGTCCCCCGTGGGCGAGAAGCAGACCGAGTGCACGGGCCCCGCGTGCCCCTTGAAGCGGAAGGCGCGCAGCTGCGGCTTGAAGTTCCACACCATCACCAGCCCGTCCAGCGACGACGACGCCACCTGCTGCACATTCGGGTGGAAGCTCACGCCCGTCACGGCAGACTTGTGCCCCCGGAACGTCCGCTCCAGCGACGGGTTCTCCATTTTTTTGCAAGTCGCGATGGATACTATTTGGCAGATTTTTGGTGTGTGCCACTTTTCGAAAAATGAAACAAAAAACGAACCTAACAAAGTTGAGTCATGCAGACAGCTACTTGTGGTTAAGTATCATTCTTACTTCTCCTATTCGGCGTCACCTGCCTGGTTATCATTCTCTTCTGTCTGCGCCTTACTCTTCTCCTTAGCATTCGACACTTTCTCGGTTTCCTTCACGGCTGTTTCTTTTGTCGCGGTGTATTCCATGCTGGTGTCCTCCAACGCAGCCGTCGTCGTCTCCACCTCGTTCTCAACGTCCGACTTCGACTGTAGTTGGCCCTTGACAGTCTTCTTCTGCGCCTCGCCGAATGGGGTCTGCTGCCATAGCGCCTCAAATTCTTCCGGACTGCCGCTCGAGCAGATCGATTCGTGACGACCCTCGTCCTGCTTGCTCTGTCGGTTCCACGTCGTACGCAGCTTCTTGCCGTCGATCTCTCGCTCGTGCACGGCTGTCAGTCGACCTGTCGAGTCTTCGTAGCGGCGGCGTGTGGTCGTCACACGACGGCCCTTGTCGTCCACCACTGACGAGTTGCTGAACGAGTAGGACGAGAAGGTGCGGCGGTCGGCGTCGGGCTTGTTGGCCGTGGTCTTGCACTCGGAAGTGGGTGTGACCTTGTACGAGTGCTTGCGGAGCTGCTTCTTGTCGCGCTTCTTGTTCTTGTTGCGGCGTTTGGTTTTCTTAACTTTTTTGCCGTCGATCTGTGCCGCGATCGCTTCTGCCTTGCTCTTGCTCTTGCTGATTTTGTCGCCTTGATCGTTCAGCTTGTCGGCCTCTTCGTCGTCGACCTCCATGTCCGTGCTGGGGTCCGGTTCGGACTTGTCATTGGCAGCAGCAGTTGGCTTGTGTTTGGTGATCTCCATCGGCGCTTCCTCGCCCTCCTCCGGAACAGTCTCCGGGACGACCTGCAGCTGGAACGCCGTCGGCATACACTTGCGCGCCACCACAGGCAGGTCCACGAAGAAGTCATCGTCGTCAGAGTCCGAGTCGGAGTCGCCCTCGCCATGCACGTACGTGGTCATCACTGGCACCTCGCGCTGTGCACCGAACGGGAAGCGCGGACGCAGGCCCATCAAGTCGTTCATCTGCTCGAGCTCCATCATGGACTGCTCCAGCGACGACATGGGGTACCAGAAGCGCGGTCGTACGAGATCCCACGAGCTGAACATGGTTGGTTGGGTGTGTTCTTTGGCTGGTTCTTGGCCAGTTGCTTGTTTGAGTTGTTTGTAGTAATTGTTTGTAGCAAATTCGTTAATGACCTCATGAGCGGATCACTTCACGGCGCTGAGGCTCCATTGAGGGAGGACACATGTTGAAGTGAACTGGGCCAATCGAATGTTGTCGAATGAGGGACTTCAACTTGTCACATACAAAATCCCATACATTTATGCGACTGGGTTTCTAGAAAGGAGGCGAAGGTTTATCGCGTCTTGAAGACGAACAGACAGCATTCCAGAAGATGATAGCACTCTAGAAATCGAAGCCTTAGTTTGTGTAGGCTCCATACAGCTTGGTCATATCTTCCCAGTAAATTCGCTGCGTTCCTGTCAAATGCAGAAGCCCTGCTATACCTAGCGACCGTGGACTACATTACATGTTCGTCGCGACTTCCTTCACGCTGGCAACATCTTAAAGCCAGGGTAAGCTTAGCTCAACTCAGCCCAATACCGCCACACAATTACCCACGTACGCGGCGCGCAGCTTTCAGATCTCGTCTCCCTCGTAGTTCGCGAGCACACCCTTCTGTCTTCATCCACTTCCGATTCGATGGTCGATCTCGACGACTGCAACCCCCACCTGCAGCCACAGCATAAACACTTCCGTGCGGGGTCGAAACAGTCGAAGCAATCGCGGCGCTGCTTGGTCGGTGGCAGTCGTCACTCCAAAGCCGCGTATGACTCGAGCGGGTCGCCGTCGGTTTTCTCGCACTGTATCCATCTCTATCTGATCACGCACGGGTCCCGTTTCGCATGGGAGGTCGGTCATTTGACAAACGAGACTCAAAGCGACAAGTCCCCCATGTCCAGCAGCAAGACTTCGTCCTCCTCGCCCGTGCTGCCGCCTCGCTACTCGTCGCGCCTCTTCCGGTCCTCATTCGCCACGTGCTTCTCGGTAGTCGGCGCCGTGCGCAGCGAGCTCTGGGGCTGCGCGTTCGTGGCGCTCGTGGTGCTGCTCACGTCGCTCAACTACTGGCGCGACCCAGTTAGGGGCTGGCGCCGCACGCTCGACATGACGGCGGTCTTCTTTGCCGCATTGTACCACGCCTACTTCTGCGTGGTGGAGTGCCAGGACCCGCTGGTGCAGGTGCTCTACGCGCTGGTGGTGGCCAACTCGGGCTACTGCTACCTTCAAGCACGCAAGGCGCCCAACCAGGACCTTTCGTCGGCCTGGCACTGCGGTCTGCACCTGCTAGGCAACGCAGCCAACGTGCTGCTGTACCTCGGCATCTCCATGTAGTTAAGAGAGAGAGAGAGTTTATAAGGCAGGAGATCTGTCGAGTCTGGTGATGGCATCTAAAGTGCTACGTAAAGTACTACATACTACTAATGAGTTGAAGATAGAATGACAATTGCTTGGCTCATGTTGCACGAGAAGCACCGAATGACGAGCTCTCAATGGCTGTCAAAGCGGCTTGGGCTAGTGTGTTGACGCGGTCGCGAGAGAGTGCGAGACTGGAAGACGAAATGTCGAGACGATACGTGACCGACTTGCGGCCGCTCTTCCTGCAGCGATACTCGTCCAGCAGCAAGATGGAGACGTTCATCGTCTCAGGAGGGAAGTGCTGGACGACGACGTCGAGCAAAAGTTCTTCACTGAAGAGCTGTTCATCCGTGACCCAGAAGCTGACGTCTCGCACCCATTCGATGGGGAAGCAGGACTGGCGACCCGGAGCTTCATGGCAGAACACGTGCGTGATGCCGTCCTCCGTCCAGAACGCCTTCTCTCTTGATTGATAGCCGACACTGTAGTAGCCGAGCTCTGCTAGTGCGTCCACGGGGCAAAAGTGCGCGTCTTGCAACAGCAGTCCGGCAGTAGCAGCACAGTGGGCGATCTGCCATGTATCCCCCACTGCTCGCTTCTTAATCTCGAGATTGGTGCCTCCTTGTCCCGCACAAAGCGTGACCCAGATCTGTCCGTCATTCGCGAGCACTTGACTCGCGCTGGCGAAGAAGTCGACGAGCAGTTGGCGGTGGCGGTGGATCTTGTTGCGCTTGTTCTTGTTGCCTACGCCGCCGTCTGCTGCATAGTGCGGGAAGTTGAACACGATCCGATCAAACCTCAACGAGTCGCCACCGTCCTCGTCCTGGAACGAGTAGCTCTGCAGTTTCGTAGCGTTCACACCGTGTCGAACGCGAACTCCGCCACTCTGCAGCTCATCCAGGATGCCGCGCGACTTCGGGTACATCTCCAGCAATTGGTTCTCCGTATCCAGCGATGTGACCGTCACATTGACCTCTCCGGTGGCGATGCGCGCGCTGTTGGCTCGCAGGAACGCGCGCGAGTACGAAAAGTTGCCGTCCCCGACCACGAGCACCTGTGCGCCGCGCTTCAGAGGGCCCAGCGAAGTCAAATCACCGATAGCATTGCTGCGGTCACTGGTTGTCGATACTGTCGACGCCATGGACAAAAGGTTCCTGTGGAGAGCTCGAGTGCGCAGGAAGGTGGTGCTGCTTCGAGTAATTATGGACATCGACTGATGCTAATCAATGGAGCGCCGTGAACACGTATACGTAACACATAACTGTTATGATTGCAAAATGCTGTTAGTTAACGTTCTTGGAAGGATCATGAGAACCATGCTCTTCTTCACCGCTGCGTGCATCTTCAGGCGTTGTAGTGGTACCACAGCATGGCAATGACGAGGGCGATAAGTGTGGGGCCGACGAACGCGACTGCGACTCGGCCAGACTGCGCAGGAGGAGCTGGCACCATTGCTGGCTCTTGACTGTGTTTGGAAGGAGAAACGTTCTTCTCATCCTTCGTGTTCTTCTCCTCCTTGGTCTTAGTAGCTGAGCTGGCGTTGCCCTCCTTCTTCTCACGGCGTTGCTTAAGCTGAAAAGAATAAAGAAAAAAATGCAAAGCACAGAGAAGAACAACGTCAATAACATGAAACATGGCCCTCATAAAGCAATGCAGTTCTCGTCGTGACGGCCGTACCGTGAGCTCGAGGTCGTCGATGGTCATGCGGAGCTGCCATGGCACTTGAATCTTCTGCTTCTCCAGCTCTTCGATCAGCTGCTGACGGCAGGATAGGAAGGCCTTATACTTGGTGACAACTTCCTCGCCAAAGTCGTCGTCGCGCTTGGCCTGCTGGTGCGCCGCCTGCAGCTCGTCGTCCAGAGCGTACAACTCGTCGAGCTTGCTGCGAATCGTCTTTGACTTGCTGCCCAGCGACTCGAGACTTTGCGTCAATAGGGACCCTCCGGACATTTTTTAGTTTTTTTCTTGGCGCTTGCCTTCCTCGAGGGAAAACCTGAAATGATCAGTAAAGTTCTCGTCGTCATCGACAAGACAGAATCGAGCTGTAATCAAATCCACTTCCGATGGTTGGCTGGTTTTTCGATAGTCACGCGCAACCAGCAACCACGTCCCGTGTTCATCTTGGTAAGCGCGGTAAGAATGATGATGAACAGCAAAACTCCATTAGCGTTGTGTAAGAAGAAAACAAAACAAAATGCTAACCTCCCGTCTTAATTACAAGCGAGGCCCAGTCGCGTCGTCGCTAACCATGACGACAAAACACGGTGGAGCCTCGGCACTGGATGACCCGTCCTCCTCTACGACACCGAAGGGCACGGTGCAACATTCACACAGAATTCTACAGCTCCACAACGTCATTGCGGCGCTGGCCGTACGTGTTGCGATCTTCCTGGATGTAGTGGTTGGCAGCCGAGCGGCGATTGGCATCATACGTCTGCTGCTGACGGCCGTCATTCTCGTGCGTGGCTGAACGCAGACGGATCTCGTCAGCGCTGTTGTAGTCCACAGCTGCGTTGTCTTGGACGTACGGGTTGTTGCTGTTGTTCACGTTCGAGGCTTGAGGCTGCAGAACCGGCTGGCCCGAGGGGTGCTGAGCGTTGCTTGGGGCGCGGTCCTTGTGGCCAGCGGGCGTCTCATCCTTGAAGTAGTCCTGGGCGGTCTGCTCCTCCTGGTCGTAAGCCGCATCACGCTGCAGCTTGAACTTCTGCCAGAACGTGTACAGCGAGCGGATCATCAGCAGAGCCAGCACGAACAGGTTGAGGCCCACAATGGCCACCGAGATGCCGTTCTGCAGACTGGTTGGGAAGCCGTCGCTGGCAGCAGCGCTGACAAGGAAAAACGTCAGCACGAGGACGGCGATCTTCATGATGGACACGAAGCTTGTGGTGGTCTGCACGAACTTCGAGTGATGCGGTGACTGAATCTCCAGGTAGAAGAAGAACAGCACGTTGAGTCCAAGAATGAGAGAGACCTGCATCGTGCCAGACATGCCCGCACAGCCAGTGATCACACCGGTCGTCAGGGCGAGCATCATCTTGGCAGCGAAGAAGTAGCGGTTCTTGAACTTGTACTCCTCATACAACGGGCCGTAACGCATGTTCACCGTCTTCTTCAGATGCTGCACGGTACCAACATCCGCGATCTCAGCCTCGTGCTTCTTGATAACGATGTAACCGTACACGAGGATGCCCGCAGCCAGGAAAATAATAGCTGCGATAGCTAGGAGACACTTGGGGTCCGTAATGCTCTCGTTCTTCACCGAGTAGTAGATCTGGAACGTGGCCGTCACACCGATAGTGTACTGGGACAGGATGGCCACGAGGACCTCCAGACCAATCATCTTGTCGAAGAACTTGGATAGATACTCCTCACGAGGCATCATAAGGCCAGCCACTAAGTAGCCGAGTCCAAACAGACCCACCACGCACGCCATCACGCAGAAGACACCAGCCAAAGTCACGATGAACAGCATGTCTTCCTTGACGTTCAGCTGGCGAGAGTATTTGGCGATACCGGTGAGCTGGCTCGAGCTGCTGGAGCTTCCGCTGCCACTAGAGCCGGAGGCGGAGCTCGTAAGCCGACGAGTGGATGTGCTACCGCTGCTCGAGCTGCTGCTGTCCGATTTCGCCTCATTGAACTTTCCGAACGGCAGGAAAGTGAAGGCCGCAGGGGCCATGGACTTGCCGAACTGCGACAACGCCGATGACTTGCCATCTAGCTGCAGCTGGTTGATGAACACTCCAAACTGGCAGATTTCGATGGTCGTGATCGCCATAGTGGAGCCAGCGGCCGAAAGCGAAGCACCGGCAGAGCTGACCCCACCCACAGCAGTACTGGCGATAGCAGCAATGCCAGTAACGGCGACCGTCACACCGGCAACACTCTTCGACGTAGCCGCCACCACCGTGCCCGTGGTGGTAGTGTTGTCCTTGGTGATAATACCGTCCGCCTCATCACTCTCGCGCTGCTGTTTCTTGGCAGCATCAGCCACACTTCCCGAGGCCGAACTGTCCACGAGCGTAGCTGAGCATGTACACGAGGAGAACGAGCTCTCGGACGAGTACGTGCACTGCTCCGAGCTCGACATGGTCGAGTTGGATAGGAACGTCGACACTGTCGAGGAACGCTCCTCCAGGGCTGCGATCACATCGCTCGAGAGGAACGACTCGATGCTCAAGCCGTCGTAGACCGACGACGAGATGCCGTTCTCTGCGCCGTACACCCACGCGCCGTTCGTGCACGCCGGGAAGGAGCAGATGGAGACGCACGTGGAGCCCGAGGTCGACCCCACCGAGCCACTGTAGATGACGCAGCTCGATGCCGACACGGCCGAGCTGACGTCGATGCCGGAGCCGCCGCACGTGAGCCCCAGCGTGTCCCACGCCGAGTAGAAGGTGCTGTCACACGTCAACACGTCTGAGCTGGACGAGCTCGAGCCCACGGAAGTCGTCGTCGAGCCAGATCCAGCCGTCGTGGTGGACGTCGTGCCCGTAGTAGTTCCGTTCGTCGTCGTTCCGTTCGTCGAGGTCGTCGTTCCGGTCGTTCCCGTGGTCGTCGTCCCAGTCGTCCCCGTGGTCGTCGTACCGGTTGTCGCTGTCGTGCCTGTCGTCGAACCTGCGGTAGCAGTCGTCGTAGTACCGACAGTCGCCTGCAGATTACGAGCTCCTAGAGTCAGCGACGCGGTGGTTCCCGCCGCGGTCGCCGACGATCCGGACGACGTGGTGGTCGCCGCTGTGGCCGGCGCCGTTGTCGTCGTCGTCGTCGTCGCTGTCCCTGTCGTCCCCGTCGTCCCCGTTGTGGACGCACTTCCGGTGGTGGTACTGGCCGCCGTCGTGGCGGACGGCGTGGCCGTGGTGGACGTCGGGGTGTGCGTGGTAGACGTCGGCGTCGTCGTAGTGGAGACGCCGGCGCTGCCTGTCGAGTCGGCGCTTCCCGTCGTGGTCGTGGGCGTGCCGCCGCTTGAGCCGGTGGTCGTGGACGTGGTCGAGTTGGAGCTGGAGCTGCTGCCCACGTCGGCGTTGTTAGTGCCGCCCTGACTGCCGGCGTCTAAGAAGTTGCTGCCTGAACCGGAGGACGAGGAGGTGGCGGTGTCGCTGCTGCTGCTGCTGCCGCTGGCGCTCGAGGTGGACGACACGATCTTGGTGATGGGGACGGTGAGCGTCGACGACGTCTCGGACTGCACGTACACAGGGCACGTGGTGGTAGCCGACGCCGTGTGCGCCAGCGCCGCCGCGCCCAGCAGCGCCAGGAGTCGCGCGTTCATAGTGTGGGCTTGTGTGTGTGTGGCTAGTGCTGAGTGTGTACTGTACTCTTCCCTGGCACAGGGAGCGAGTGGGGGAATTCACTTCTTCGTCGGCCTGTGAGCTTCAGAGGGAGAGAGAGAATGTGTCGGCGCCAGTTTTTCGGCAGCGTGCGCGTGGCATACTGAAACCGAGTCAACTGCCCTACACACACAAATTGCGTGGCGCTGACGACTGGGCGACTGGGAATGTCTGTGCATATCGCATATACCTCATAATCAGATTGGATAGGTGATTCTTTCGCTGCATTATCAGCCTATAAGTCTTTTTAACCTTCGAAACTTGATTCGATTACCGCCATACCACGAAGAGGCGCTGGGATTTCGGCCAATGAGATGCGGCCTGGCTCTGCTCGCGTGTGGTAGGGCGTTGACGTTGGCACGTTGCACATGGTGCCTGCTTGATCCGCTCGCGCGCGGGTGGATTTTTCCTTCAATTCCGACCTCGGTGGGGACGATAGCGCTGGTGGTCCAACGCGCGCGACCAAGAGGCTATCGGTCGGTCCATTCTGGGTGGTGGCAGTGTGGATGGGCGACGGGCAATGTGGCGCCCACTTTGCGAAAAAATGGGAATTGTGTGCACCACACCGACGGTCGGTGCACTTGGGTTTAGATACCGGTACATACATGTGGTACCGACTTCCCTTTGTTATGACATACTCTTTGTTATGGCATACACCGGTAATTAGCCAATAGGAGGACGAATCGGAAGAGCACCGGTGCAACCTTAGTTATCACATACAGCACCCAAACTGTCTCTCCTGCAGAGCTAAAAGCTTTCAAACGTGCACTTTTGGACCATACAACTTGGTCTGATGGAGAAGCATCTACTACTATATGTATATCCACCAGCTTCGGAAAAATGCGGCTTCGTTAGCGAGCAGCAATACATGTAGATAACGAGCAGCAATAGATTCCTGGTCATATCAAGGGAACACTTCATGTAGACAGTCCAGCGAGTATCCGGTCTATGTGCGTACGTTTACTGTATGCCATAACAAAGGGAAGTCGGTATGTAGAGTCCTACACCTACACCTAATGAGATATCGTCAAAGTAAAGCTGACAGGCCCAGAACTAAACAAAGTTACTTCAGTAAAGCTGAAAGGTCCAGAACTGAACAAAGTTACTTCAGTAAAGCTGAAAGGCCCAGAACTGAACAAAGTTACTTCAGTAAAGCTGACAGGCCCAGAACTGAACAAAGTTGCTTCAGTTCTGCTTTACGTGTAACCTTGGGCTCGTAACCATTTTAATAGTTTGCTGCAGCAGCCATCGGCGAGTCACGGTGACTCAGTCACCTGCAGGCCGTAGATTACCGGTACGGCTATTAATAGTGGACCGATTCCCGTAGGATCTGTCGCGGCCATTTTGTACAGATTTCGTACAGATTTCCATAAAAAGGCCATTTCTAGACAACTTGAGTCCACCGTCGACTCGACAGATTTCACTTCTGTCGGAGGGTACCCCCCCCTCCGACAGATTTCTAGATGAGTAGATTACATGGCTAGAATGGGAAAGATCTCCCACTTGCTCACAGAATGACGCTGGCAAGCGTAATGCGGATGATAGATCACACGGACGGCGAAGACGAGTTCGTCGATGATTCTACGAGCGCTGCCGCTGCGATGTCGGCGCAGGGCGAGGCCATCCGCAAGCGGTGGCAGCGAGACAGAAGCAGTCTGATGAGGGCGAATTTGCCACGGAACTCGAGCTCCCTGCAAATACGCCCTCGCCAGACTGCTTCTGTCTCCTGCCAGGAAATTATCCTGCGTTTAAGCCGGCCTCGTCCTCCGTTGTGGACCTTTTGCAAAATTATTTGGCTGATTTCAACCGCTAGAACACGGGTGACGGGGTAGCGAGTCTTCCCACTCGGTGAACCGGCATTAGAACGTATAATAGTTACGCAGTCGAAGGCCGAGATAATGTCACGGCCATCGACTGCCGCAAGACGCTCATTGAACAAATGGCGGGCCCGTTCGAGCCACGTGGTTCATTGATGATAGTTAGCAGCGCCATAGTATCGGAATCGCTATAGCCTTGCGGCCCTGTGGACCCGCAGCGCTTGCTTGCAGGCACCATGATCGCTGCTGAGTGATGGGGCTTGCCAGGGAGTGCTATGTGGGTGAGGTCACTTCAACTTGAAAGTGGCTCCTCCTCGGATCTGTACCGAATATATACATTTAGACAGCAAGCGGCCTGCGGGCTGTACGAGATCTGTACACGATTTTTTAGACACGAAATCTGTACGAAAATAGCCCACGGGAATCGGTCCAGTGTTGAAGTGCACTCGTGACTGTCACGGTGACAGCTGTGTTGGATGGTCTGCGCGCGGGCTCAGCTGCAGTTCTACGGGTGCTGCCAAATTGCACGTGGGGGCCCCGGGGGGGGGGGGGGGGGGGGGGGTCCGGGTCGACAAGAACCAGAAAGTGTTCGAGGGCTTGCGCGCTTTCAGTACGTACATATATTATACTTGTTGTCATCGCTTACTCCCGGCCACTGAGCTTACTGTTGTACACTCAAGCTGCATATGCTTGTGACTTGCGTACCGGTATTTATGTACTCACCAGGGCTTTTGTCTTCTAGAGTGCAGCCATCGTCTAGAATTCTATTGCATTCAACGACTTCGGAGACACAATAAACCTTCACCTCCTTCTAGAAACCGAATCGCATAAATGTATGGGATTTTGTATGTGACAACTTGAAGTCCCTCATTCGACAACATTCCATTGGCCCAGTTCACTTCAACATGTGTCCTCCATCAATGGAGCCTTAGTTCCGTGAGAGGGTCCCATTAACAAATTTACTACGAACAACGCAACCAAGCACCTGACCAAGAACACCCAACCAACCATGTTTAGCTCGTGGGATCTCGTACGACCGCGCTTCTGGTACCCCATGTCGTCGCTGGAGCAGTCCATGATGGAGCTCGAGCAGATGAGCGACTTGATGGCCCTGTGTCCGCGCTTCCCGTTCGGCGCACAGCGCGAGGTGCCAATGATGACCACGTACGTGGATGACCAGGGTGACTCCGACTCTGACTCCGACTCTGACTCCGACTCCGGTGACGGTGACTCCTTCGTGGACCTGCCTGTGGTGGCGCGCAAGCGCATGCCGACGGCGTTCCGGCTACAGGTCGTTCCGGAGGCTACTCCAGAGGAGGGTGAGGAAGCGTCGATGGGCCTCACCCAACACAAGCCAACTGCTGCTGCCAATGACAAGTCCGACGTGGCGGACGCCAGCACGGACATGGAGGTCGACGACGAAGGCGCGGACAAGCCGAACGAGGTACCAAGCGACACAATCAGCAAGAGCAAGAGCAAGGCAGAAGCGGTCGCGGCAAAGAATGACAAAGTTAAGAGAGCCGAACGCCGCAACAAGAACAAGAAGCACGGCAAGAAGCAGCTCCGTAAGCACTCGTACAAGGTCACACCCACTTCCGAGCGCAAGACCACGGCCAACAAGCCCGACGCCGACTGCCGCACCTTCTCGTCCTACTCCTTCAGCAACTCGTCAGTGCTGGACGACGAGGGCCGTCTCGTGACGACCACGCGCCGCCGCTACGAAGACTCGACTGGTCGACTAAAAGCTGTGCACGAGCGAGAGATTGACGGCAAGAAGCTGCGTACGACGTGGAGCCGACAGAGCAAGCAGGACGAGGGTCGTCACGAATCGATCTGCTCGAGCGGCAGTCCGGAAGAGTTCGAGACGCTATGGCAGCAGACCCCGTTCGGCGAAGCACAGAAGAAGACTGTGAAGGGCCAACTGCAGTCGAAGTCGGACGTCGACAACGAGGTAGAGACAACGACGGCGGCGTTGGAGGACACCAGCATGGAAGACGCCGCGACAAAAGAAACAGTGGTGAAGGAAACCGAGAAAGCATCAAATGCTAAGAAGAAGAGTACCGGTAAGGCGCAGACAGAAGAGGAGGCTAACCAGGCAGGTGGTGGCGAAGAGGAGAAGTTAGAATGATAAAGTAGCTTTGATGTTCATGTCAATGTGGGAAGTGCACTCCAGGGCTCGCAAACGGCAAGAAGCGGGTACCCGTGCCCGCCCATCCAGGGTCCCCAGCCGGAGTCGGGTACCCGTACCCGCCCGGCCCCAAGCCTCGGGTACCCGAGCCGACCCTACCGGTACTTACAGAAAGCAAAATTTACCCTAACCCTAGATATTTTTTTCCTTTTCGTAGACATGTTGGAATTGACTCCAACATTTCGCACTTGAATTGGAGGCAGACATCTCGCAGCGTGAAAAGCGGGTCGTCAGACTTAGTTTCGAGGCAACTAAATAGTTTCTCCTTGAGATCTTCAAGAGGTAGCGAACGAATGTTTGAAATGCGTGCCTTGTGGTCTTCGTCGGGCGGAATATGGCTCGAATCTGAATTCTCTTCCGCCATGCGTAGCACCCGTGATAGCGCTGCTGGGGTCAATGAGTGTAGGGGCTGACTGATCTAGGAATGCGAGGGACAGCGGAAACTGGGATAATAATACGAGCCTAATTGCAGGTAGACGCCACAATCTATTGTTGGTTTCGGGTACCCGGTGGACTGCCCGAGATTGGTTTCGGGTACCCGTACCCGACCCGAAACCGGGTATACCCGACGCGGGTAGGGCGGGTACGGGTACACGGGTACGCGATTGCGAGCCTTGGTGCACTCTGATGCATATCTCTATAGTACAGATTCTGTACATGCTCAAATTGCCACAGATCCACTCACTCCCCTTTCAGATCATGGTGCGCAAGACGGTGTCTTCACCTGCTCTGCGCCGCAACGGAGCGCGTATCCGCAAGGCGCTTCAAGTCTGCGACCTCGCCGCGCATTCGCAGCAACTGGTGCGGAGCTCCCCGCCTCTGCGGGTGCTCGGGTTGGACGTCAACACCAACAGCACAGGTTTCGCCGTCGTGACGGAGCGAGGTCGCGTGTGTCGCTGGGGGCACATCCCCACGACGCAATTCGCCAGCGCCGACGTCTTGCACATCGGCGGCGCCATCGACGAGTTCTTAACAACAGTTCAAGCTGCAGAGCTCCACGAGCAGCCAGACGCCCAATGGGTCGTGGGCATCGAGGCGTTCATGCGCATGTTCCGCTCTGGCCGCTTCCACAACGCCGGCATCTTCCAGTTGGCGCAGCTCAACGGCATCGTGTCGTACGCCTGCTGGAGGCGCTTCAACGCGCTGCCACTGCACACGCATCCGTCGGCAGCTCGCGGCTTCTTCGGTCTCAGTGCCCCGACCGCCAGTAGCAAGAAAAGCGGCATCAAGCAGCAGGTGATGGGGTTCTTGGAGCAGCAGGAGCCCGAGCTCACGAAAGCTGCAGTTGCATGTCAAGATACAGAGGCGTCAACTGCACTGCCGAGCTTCGAGCGGATGCGGACTGGTGCGCTGGCGGACTCGGCCTTCGACATCGCTGACGCCTACGTCATCGCGGCGTACACTCGATGCGCACACTTCCAGAAGCAGTTGGAGGTGCAGCAGCCTCAACTGGCTGAGCATTTCTCGACGAAGTACTTGGAGTTGACGCATCAAGCAGCAGCCAAGACGAAGAAAAGCTCGCCGGAAGTAGAGGCGTTGAACGCTATGACCGAACAGGACAAGTTCGAATACACACGGGATCTGTTCGCGTTTGGGATTGACAACTGGTTTAAAGAGCACAACTCGTGCTTCATCCTAAACAACTAACAGAGTACGAGGTTTGTTTGTTGGTCAGGGTGTCGGTAGGGGTCCCTGTCTTACAGCCTTGGCCTTCCTTGTCGCATATGGTGTGCAGCCGCCCGGCCACTTATTACTCACCCACGCAACCGCATCACACCATCCCCCGGACTGGCTTCTATTATGCAAATATTACAAAAATAGCAGTGCGTTAGAAGAATGCAAAACCGGGACGCTGCCGAGCGAAGCGACGGCGGCCCCCATTGGCCAAAAAGCTGCCGAGCGCAGCGAAGGCGGCCCCGCCGCCGAAGGCGGCCCACCCTGTCGATATAGCGGGACCGTAGGGCCCGCCCTCCAGTAATTAAATATCATAACACGGCGAGTAGTGCAGCGACGCCGTAAGGCGAGCGGAACGGGGGCGTTATATTACCCCGCCGCGCAGCGGTGGCGCTCGGCTTAATAAAAACACTAACTTTATTATTAACCCTTTCGTGAACGGAGCTTATTATCTTTGATTTGTATGGTATACAAAGTTAGCATAATACCGTATCAAGTGGGGCAATTTGACCCCTTTCATAAATCACGGTACTCGCTCACGTGATGCACATATGGTAATTTGGCCCTTTCATAACTCACTGCACTCCCTTCAATATTTTCGAACAATGATTTCATAGGCTGATATTTCAGCTGTCGCGAACAAAATCGAACGGCGATTATTCTCATTGGTCAAGCTTGTTCACGTAATGCACGAAAAGCTGAGACAGATACGTGCGGATACATCATAACTTACGAGTCCCACTTCATATCTTACGGCACTAACTTCACTATCGTGTGCTGGCGTGTATGCCACACGCACCGCCTTGCAGCCTCCACAACGTGAGCCAAGAGGAATCATAACGGCCCAATTGATGTCTGGGCTACATTACAACTATACATGTGCGATTGTCTGATTATCGCGGCACAATGACCATCGCTGTCAAAGGGGCACACGACTTCGCTCTTCCGCTCAGAACTTGGCGGAACAGGCAGTTGTGCAAGTGTCTTGGTTTCATTATTGGAAGCCTTGGCGGAACAGGCAGTTGTGCAAGTGTCTTGGTTTCAATATTGGAAGTCTTGGCGGAACAGGCAGTTGTGCAACTGTCTTGGTTTCATTATTGGAAGTCTTGGCGGAACAGGCAGTTGTGCAAGTGTCTTGGTTTCAATATTGGAAGTCTTGGCGGAACAGGCAGTTGTGCAAGTGTCTTGGTTTCAATATTGGAAGTCTTGGCGGAACAGGCAGTTGTGCAACTGTCTTGGTTTCATTATTGGAAGTCTTGGCGGAACAGGCAGTTGTGCAAGTGTCTTGGTTTCATTATTGGAAGTCATGTGGCAAATAACTTGATTTCATTATTGAAATGTTGTCTCTTCAAACACTATTACCTTGAAATGTCAATGCTATAAAGTATTATGTTATTGTGCTATTCTACCGGATTTGATCTTGTCATATGTTATACTTGATCGACGGATGCAATCATTTCCATTTTCCGAAAACGCGTGGAAGCCGGAGGCGCCGCTAGCTATGGTTACCCCTCAACAAGGAGCCGAGCCAAGAGAGGAAGGAGTCGAGCCAAGAGGAGAAGGAGCCAAGGCAAAAGAGGAAGGAGCTGAACCAAGAGAGGAAGGAGAGGCCGCAATCAGAGCCCCCGGTGTTGCTGCTGCTGGTCTGGGTCGTACCACAAGCGCGCTTGAAGCTGTGATGACGACACTTGCGTCTGCACAAGCGCGCTTGAAGCTCTGACGGGTGTGCAGACGATGCTGGAGGTGCTGGTGGCGCTAAAGGTACTGGCGACGCGGAAGTTGCTGGGAGTGCTGGCTGCGCTGGAGGTGACGGAAGCGCGAGAGACGCAGGATCCGCTGGAAGTGCTGGTGTCACTGGCGTTTCTGGCAGCGCTGGAGGTGCTGGAGCCGCTGGAGGTGCTGGCGGCGCTGGAGTTGGGCGACGTGCGGCCGCGCGCCGTTGTCGCTGCGTAGCACCTTGGCGCAACTGGCGTGTCATCTCTGGTGGTCGACCCCGGGGTCGTTGCACCTGCGCGAAGAAGCTGAGAGGGAACCGCCGGATGTCCGTCCCCCACGTCTTCATCAGAGTCATCAGAGTCCTAAGGCGCTGCTGTAGCTCCCTGGTACTGTGGTCCGCGCGCCGCATCCACTGAGCAACGCCTGCCCATGAGATTCGAGTCCCTGCATCTACGTGGGCGGACGCTAGCTGCACGTGGTGCGCATGGTTGCTGTGGCAAGCAGGCAATTGACTTAGTTTTTGTACAGCACTTATGGAAGTAGGCATTTGACTTAGGTTTTGTATAGCAATTCGGTCGAAAATTGTATGAAGTAATGTGAGGAGACAAGGCTCTTGCTCTGAAAGCATCGCATTACGCAGGCGCGTCAGCAAAGTTATCGTAAAGTATGCGTTTTGCTGACGCAATCGCGATATATTTCGCACCTAAGCGCATATATTACGGGATGTCTGCCACATAAAGTAAGATATCGTGGCAAATCATCTGCAGAAACGCGATCCCATTGGCTGTAATAGGAAACGGTGATGGGCTAGTTGAACTTCTGTGAAAGGGGGCAAAATGACCCCTTTCACAGCCATTTTGCTTCAAGGTTTCGAAACATGCATCAAAGGGGTCAAATTGCACCCTTTGACCACGAAAGGGTTAATACCCCCGCCCGCGGAGCGGGCGGCGCTCGGCTAGTCCTAAACAACTAACAGAGTACGAGCTTTGTTTGTTGGTCAGGGTGTCGGTAGGGGTCCCTGTCTTACAGACTTGGCCTTTCCTGTCGCATACCATAGTTAGAGCACGGCCACGTATTACTCACCTACGCAACCGTATCACACCATCCTCCGGACTGGCTTCTATTATACAAAATTTACAAAAATAGCAGTGCGTGACAAGAATGCAAAACCGGGACGCTGCCGAGCGAAGCGACGGCGGCCTCCATTGGCCAAAAAGCTGCCGAGCGCAGCGAAGGCGGCCGCCGCCGCCGAAGGCGGCCTACCCTGTCGATATAGCGGGACCGATAGGGCCCGCCCTCCCTTAATTAATTATCATAGCACGGCGAGTAGTGCAGCGACGCCGTAAGGCGAGCGGAACGGGGGCGTTATATTACCCCGCCGCGCAGCGGTGGCGCTTAGCTTAATAAAAACACTAACCTAAATATTAATACCCCCGCCCGCGGAGCGGGCGGCGCTCGGCTAGTCCACAACAACTAACAGAGTACGAGGTTTGTTTGTTGGTCAGGGTGTCGGTAGGGGTCCCTGTCTTACAGACTTGGCCTTTCCTGTCGCATACGATAGTTAGAGCACGGCCACGCATTACTCACCCACGCAACCGCATCACACCATCCTCCGGACTGGCTTCTATTATACAAAAATTACAAAAATAGCACTGCGTGACAAGAATGCAAAACCGGGACGCTGCCGAGCGAAGCGACGGCGGCCCCCATTGGCCAAAAAGCTGCCGAGCGCAGCGAAGGCGGCCCCGTCGCCGATACCCTGTCGATATAGCGGGACCGATAGGGCCCGCCCTACTCTAATTAATTATTATAACACGGCGAGTAGTGCAGCGATGCCGTTAGGCGAGCGGAACGGGGGCGTAATATTACCCCACCGCGCAGCGGTGGCGCTTGGCCTAATAAAAACACTAAATTAAATATTAAAACTACCGCCCGCGGAGCGGGCGGCGCTCGGCTAGTCCACAACAACTAACAGAGTACGAGCTTTGTTTGTTGGTCAGGGTGTCGGTAGGGGTCCCTGTCTTACAGACTTGGCCTTTCCTGTCGCATATGGTGCGCAGCCGCCCGGCTACTTATTACTCACCTATGCTACTGCATCACACCATCCCCCAGACTGGCTTCTAATATACAAAATTTACAAAAATAGCAGTGCGTGACAAGTATGATTAGCCTTGATGTGGCCCACACAAACCGGCTGATTTCAGATTCGCATTAACATTTTCTTTTTTGATTCCGACCCCGGCGGAGGGAGGAAGCGCGCGAGCGGCGGGCGCTGTTACAGACCCCACAGGACGCGAGCGCCGCACACGGACAAAGGTACGCTTAGCTACATAGTTTCCTACTTAAAATACAAATGTTGGCTTCGGGGGTTCCGCCTGTTGGGATAACTGGTACCTTCAGGGCAGTCGAGGTATTATAGTGTGAGATTAAGGGCGGCCTGGTGCCTACTTTTGTGGGGCCACGGGGGTGTTGCAGTGGGTGCCACGACACGACCATGTAGTCGAGACTACCCCGTGGCGCGTAGATGCCAGTCAGGCCGTCCCGAATCTGCAACATTGCTCATTTGCTTGCAGCCCAGGTTACGGCTACCTGTGGTGAATGGTATTTGGGTACTGCAGCTTTCCACTATACTGACCGTTACTTTCTCTAAAATGGGTAGAAATACCCATTTTACGATGATAATAAAGACTGCAGCTGGCACCCGCCGCCGTAATATGAACACGCGTGCCCTTGCCGCATCGTCCGCTCCTGGGAGCCGCGACCTTGAGGTGCCCACGTTCGCCCGCCAGCGGCGTGGGAAATCTCATACCAATCCGGGGTAAATGGGGCAGATCTCGGCGAAGCCGGGTGACCTGCCTCATCTCCGGGCCAAGGGTCGTGTATGGGACCGGCGCTTTAGGTGGACGCACCTATATGCGTCTCTGTGTCCGCGGCGGGGGCGCGCGTACAATACTCAGGATTCGGCTACAGTGTACTTAGACTTTATGTCTAACGCGTCATATAACTTTGTTGCGTGTACGCAGATAACTATGACTCGAACCAAAAGGAAAAGAACGCGCGAGGAGATCGAAGAAGCCTTGCGCGATAACGACCAAGTTAACGCGACCCCGGCTGCCCCAGAGGAACCCGCGGCTAAAAAGCGTCGCCAGGCGCGGCGACGTCGAAAGCGTTGCAACTTAAACAAAGAGTTTCAAGCGCTTAACGTCGGTGAAGAAGTAACTACTACATCTGTAGTGACGAGCGTCGCCGCCGTTGACGTGGTCGAAGAACCTCCAGCAGTTCGCAGTGACCATCCAGCTACAGAGGAATCTATCCCGGTCGCTCCTGCAGCGGGTCCCGGTGACATGGAGATGCATCGTCGCGCGGTCAATGCTGAGCAGGCCCGCAGACGGCGCGCAGCTATGACGGCATCACAACAAGAACGAAATCGCGCTCGAGACCGAGAGAGAGCCCGTATCAGACGGGCAAACTTGACAATGTCGCAGCGTGAGCGTGGGAGGCGTAACGAGGCGGAACGTCGGCGTGCTCGAAGGGCTCTTCTGTCGGAGTCCGAGAGGGACTCAGTGCGTGCTCAAAATCGTGTTCACCAGGCGGATTCAAGAGCTATCCGACCGGAGCAGGATCGACGCGTACTACATGAAACTGAACGTTTGCGAATAGAAGAACGCCGTGAGCTTGAGTCCACTGCGGAACGGGAAGCGCGACAGGAGCGCGAGCGCATTCGTCAAGAAGACCGACGCGTTCACCAAACTCAAGAAGAAGTTGAAGCTGAGCGGGCGGCCAGTCGTGAGTACCAAGCGTCGCTTCGAGAGGCTCGAGACGAGGAAGAGCAAATCGATGCTCCGCAACGAGAACGTATTCGTCGTAGCACTGTGCGTCGCGGCCACGCCCTTGCAAATCAGGCGAATTTCCGGGTCTCCATGCTCAGCGGCCCCAACATCGTCAACGGACGTCACAGACTGCCTCGAACTACAGTGTGTCCGCATTGCAGCGCCTGGAAATGGCCTGCGGAGTCAAAGAATGCCTGCTGCTTGAAAGGTGCAGTTCAGTTGCCTCCGCTAAAACCTGCACCACCGCGTCTGCTCCAGCTGTACGAAGACGCCGAGTTTCGTCGCCAGATTCGAGCTTACAACCAAGTCTTCGCGTTTACCTCCATTGGTGCTTCCTGTAGCAACAGGTCTGCCTTCCGAGACGTGAATCAAGATGAGAGTGTTGCCGGCCAACATGGCGTGTACACGTACCGTATCCAAGGAGCCATGGGCCACTACCTCGGCTCTCTGCTTCCTCGGATCGATCGGTTCACCAATGAACCCGTGCCACCCAAGTTCGCCCAAATCTACATCGTCGATCCCGACATGCAGCAACGTGCGGAGCGACGTAGGGGTATCTTTGCCGACCTTGAGTCCGGAACGCTTCTGGACATCGAGCAAATGATGGCCGAGCATAATCCGTTCGCGCAGCAATTCCTCAACTACGCAGAGAAGCTTCGTGCCGACCGGGCAGAGGGAAAGGATGTGGTTGACTTGGTGTACCGACTTCATGAAAAGAAGTCGAACCCGCGAACACACAACCTACCTACTGTGTCGGAAGTTGGTGCGACGCTCATCGAAGACGGCAACTTAGACAGCCCACGCGATATTCTTCTGTGGGCTAAAGACCACAGTTTGCTGCGCCTCTTCGAGACGAACCCCATGTACGACCCGCTGCAGTACCCACTACTACTTCCGCATGGAGAATTGGGCTGGACATTCACAGATGAGTACGCGGACAACATCGAACGAAGGAGTAAACGCGAGATGTCCCTCCGTGAGCACGTAGCGTACCGGTTGTTTCAAAAAGTCGATGATGAGTCGGCGCTGCACCAAGGAGGGCGGTTATTTCAGCAGTACTGCGTGGACCAGCGAGCCAAGTGTGAACAAGAGCAACTGCGATGGATTGCTTCCCACCAAGCTGAGCTACGCGCTGACCAGTACAGAGGGGTACAAGATGCCCTTCTCAATGAAGCCACGGCAGTTCTGAATGAGGGGGAGGGTCTTCTGACGGAATACGACCGCGAAACGGGTACATTACAGCATCCAGACGGAGATCAGCGTCGTCCGGACCACTTCCTCAACCAAATTGGCAAGCGCATCGTCCTACCTTCTACGCATTCGGGGAGCCCACGCGCCATGTACAAGTCTTATCAAGACTCTATGGCTATCGTGCGCGAGTACGGAAAACCGGATGTCTTCGTTACCATGACGTGTAATCCGACCTGGGAGGAGATTGAAGAGAAGATACCAGAGCCAAACCAAAGTGCTCAGGACCGCCCGGACATCGTCGCCCGCGTATGGCAGCAGAAACTGGCGGAGCTGCTCAAGGACTTGGACGAAGGTGTTTTGGGCCGCGTTATGGCGCGAATCTACGTGGTGGAGTTCCAGAAGCGGGGTCTTCCCCATGCGCACATCTTAGTCATCCTAGCCGACGAGGATAAACCGCGCAGAAGGGAGATCATTGACAAGTTGGTGTCTGCAGAGCTTCCGGATGCAGAGCTCAATCCGCAGCTGTATGAGACCATCCTGACGAGCATGATGCATGGTCCATGTGGTGCGGCAAACCCCAACAGTCCATGCATGAAGGATGGAAAGTGCACCAAGGGATACCCGAAGCCGTTGGTGGAGGTTACACAAGGAAATGTTAACGGGTTTCCGGTCTACAGACGGCGACGACGACCACCAGGTGTGCTGAAGTTCAAAGGAAGGGAGTACGACAATGCCACGATCAACCAGTGGGTGGTTCCGTACAACCCGTACCTGTCGCAGAAGTACAACTGCCACATCAACGTGGAGGTATGCACGGCTCTTACAGCGGTCAAATACCTATACAAGTATGTCTACAAGGGTTCCGACAAGGCTGTCATCACAGTGGAAACCGTTCGCGGGGAGTCGCACCGCGCAATGATTGAGCCCAACGAGATCTTACGGTACTTGAACGCCAGGTACATATCTCCGGTTGAAGCGTGTATGCGACTTCTCGATTTTTCAGTCCAAGGCAAGACGCACTCTATCGTTCAGTTGACCATCCACCTGGAGAACGAGCAACTGGTGACGTTCCGCTCCAGCGACAACCCGGACCAAGTGCTCACGCGTGGTCGCCACACAATGCTGACCCGCTTCTTTGAATTGTGCGCGAGTGAGGCCCCGGAGAACCAAGAGGCAAAAACTATGGTGTACCAAGACATCCCCAAGAAGTTTCGTTGGGACGCCAAAACGAAAAGGTGGGTTCGTCGCAAAAGGTTTCAAGCGGCGATTGGGCGGATGGTTCACGTGTCTCCACGGGATATGAACAAGTTCTACATGCGTGTATTGCTGTGCCACCGCAATGGTCCGCAATCCTTTGAGAAACTTCGGACTGTAGACGGAGTTACTTACGAGACGTACCGCGAGGCAGCACTGAAATTGGGTTATCTCGAGGATGACGCGGAATGGGTTGCCTGCATGACGGAAGCCGCTGCGTTTAAGAAGCCGTACGAGCTCCGACAGCTTTTCGCGACCATTATCGTATATTCCCAAGTTTCGGAGGTTCGACAACTGTGGGATCAGTTCTACGACGACCTTTCTGAAGACTACGCGCATACCTACCGGGCTTTGCAAGGTCAGGAGAAGGAAGACTTGATTCAGTTCAAGACGCTGAAGAGCCTGCACGACTTACTCCAAATTAACGGGTATAAAGTGGCCGACTTCGACGATCTTCCCCAGCTGCATCAGTACCCGGAGCTGGTACTGGATTCACTGTTGCGAAACAGTCTTCTTCGACGCGAACTAGAGGGGTACGACCAGTCCACTCTACAATCTATTGTCGACCAGGAAAACCAACTCAACGATGGACAGCGAGCTATTTACGACGAAATCCTTCAAGCAGTCGACGGGTCGGCTGTGGGTGAAAAATTGTTCTTTATCGACGGTCCCGGGGGGACTGGAAAATCCACACTGCTGCGGCATATCCTGGCAAAGGTGCGCCTGTCGGGGAAGATCGCGATTGCTGTGGCTTCAAGTGGAATAGCCTCCCTATTGCTAATGGGTGGGCGAACGGCGCATTCGACGTTCAGAATACCTCTCAAGTTGAACGACAAGTCGACGTGTGCGATTTACAAGCAATCGAACCTGAAGACGCTGATTCAGAGGGCCAGTTTGGTAATCTGGGATGAAGCTCCTATGACACACCGGCACGCTTTTGAGGCTGTGGATCGGACTCTTCGCGATATCATGGACAACGACCAAGAACCGTTTGGAGGAAAAGTGTTCGTACTTTCGGGCGACTTCCGCCAAATATTGCCGGTGGTAGTGCGCGGGACGCCAGCGGAAACTATCGACGCTTGCCTTAAGTCTTCGTCGCTGTGGTCGCACTTCAAGCAAGTTCATCTCACGGAAAACATGCGCGTACAATCGGCCAGGAGTGAGAGTACATCCGCTGAACTTGCTGCGTTCTCAGAGTTTCTCCTCCAAGTGGGAGAGGGGAGACACGAAGTCAATAGGTCGCTTGGTAAGGACTTCGTGAAAATACCGCGGGATATGCTTATTGACAACACGGAGCCCGATCAAGACATGGACGAAGACGAAGACATCCTACCCGGAGCCGTGCCAAGAGGCCTCAAAAACATTATTGATGTCATGTACGCCGATATCAACAACCCGGACATTGCGACGGACGAGTATTTTGCCGACCGGACTATCTTGACGACGACCAATGCGGTGGTACAACGCATCAATGAAGCCGTATCACAGCGCCTCTCTGGGGACTCGCACGAATACCTGTCCGTCGACTCGGTAGACGACGACAACGAGGGGAACTTCTTCGAGCCCGAGGTGTTGCATACAGTTAACATCAACGGTATCCCTCCACACAAGCTGACATTGAAGGAAGGCGCCCCAATTATGATGATGAGGAATCTGAATCCCGACTTGGGGCTCTGCAACGGAACGCGACTACGGGTTGTCAAGCTCAAGCCCCACGTAATTCATGCGACCATCATGACTGGCGAGCGCCAAGGCCAACATGTTCTTATTCCGAGGATCGTCTTCCTGAGCGATGGCGATTCGCGAGATTCTCCGTTCCGCTTGCGGCGTAAGCAGTTTCCGGTGGTACCTGCGTTTGCCATGACTATCAACAAAGCCCAAGGTCAAACGGTCCAGAACCTGGGGTTGTATTTGGCAACACCCTGCTTCTCCCACGGACAGCTATATGTGGCGCTGTCGCGCGTTACGTCCAGATCCAAGTTCAAGGCGTTGATCGAGTACCCACAGCTGGAAGAGGACGACGGAGTGTACACCGATAACATCGTGTACAGACAGATATTCGACACGACTTAAGGGGGCAGTAGGTACCAAACTTTGCATATTTCACACTCGGTAATACACACTACATTTAACCATGCCATAAAATATTCGATCAGAGGACCTTCGCTTGGGTTTTTCGGGTAAACTCGACACCTTCACTTGGGTTTTTCGGGTAAATTCGACACCTTTGCTTGGGTTTTTCGGGTAAACTCGACACCTTCACTTGGGTTTTTCGGGTAAACTCGACACCTTCGCTTGGGTTTTTCGGGTAAACTCGACACCTTCACTTGGGTTTTTCGGGTAAACTCGACACCTTCGCTTGGGTTTTTCGGGTAAACTCGACACTTTCGCTTGGGTTTTTCGGGTAAACTCGACACCTTCACTTGGGTTTTTCGGGTAAACTCGACACCTTCGCTTGGGTTTTTCGGGTAAACTCGACACCTTCACTTGGGTTTTTCGGGTAAACTCGACACTTTCGCTTGGGTTTTTCGGGTAAACTCGACACTTTCGCTTGGGTTTTTCGGGTAAACTCGACACCTTCGCTTGGGTTTTACCTCTCTTCCAACGAATGCAGCCACCTTGGCATTGTATTGCAATGACTGCACCATAGCATAATCGACTAAATATTGATCTTCCTCAGCCGTAGCGAAGCGAAGGCGGGCCCCAACATAGTAGTGAAGCGAGCTGGAACAGCGAGCGGAACGGGTTGGGATCAACCACACAACCACCGCCCGCGAAGCGGGCGGCGCTCGGCTAGTCCACAACAACTAACAGAGTACGAGGTTGGTTTGTTGGTCAGTTGGTCCGTTCCCGCCCTTGCGGCATCAGCCTGCCCTGTCGCATAACGTGCCTACCTGTCTGGCCACATATTACTCACCCACGCTACCGCATTACACCATCCTCCGGACTGGCTTCTATTATGCAAATATTACAAAAATAGCTGCGTGACAAGAATGCAGACTAGCCTTGATGTAGTGTGCAAAACCGGAACGCTGCCGAGCGAAGCGACGGCGGCCCCCATTGGCCAAAAAGCTGCCGAGCGCAGCGAAGGCGGCCCCGCCGCCGAAGGCGGCCTACCGTGTCGATATAGCGGGACCGATAGGGCCCGCCCTCCCTTAATTAATTATCATAACACGGCGAGTAGTGCAGCGACGCCGTAAGGCGAGCGGAACGGGGGCGTTATATCACCCCGCCGCGCAGCGGTGGCGCTCGGCTTAATATTAACACTAAATTAAATAATAATACCTCCGCCCGCGGAGCGGGCGGCGCTCGGCTAGTCCTAAACAACTAACAGAGTAACCCGTGTTTTGTCGGTCAGTCTGTCCGTTCTCTACCTTGCAGCATCGACCTGCCCTGTCGCATATCATACGTTGTGCCCGGCCACATATTACTCACCCACCTTACTGCATCAGACCAGTCTACAGACTGGCTTATAGTATGCAAATATTACAAAAATAGCAGTGCGTGACAAGTATTGTGGTCCACACAATAGATACAAAAATACCAGTGCGTTAGAAGAATGCATACTAAGCTTTTGCCATGATGTGGCGCGGTAGCGGTTATTTGAAGATATGGTGCTCTCCGTGAAGAAGACCCTGGCGCTGGTGTCCACGCTGGCCGCCTGCGAGGTGTCGGCGCTGCGCCAGCACCGGCGGCGCGCGCTGTCGGGCATAAACTACACGACCAAGTACGCGCCCAAGGTGGTGCAGCAGCCCAAGGGTGCGCCCCCGACGAGCGAAGATTCGGAGTCCTACGACTCGTACGACCTGGACGGCTCGGACTCGGCCGACGGTCGCCCGAGGGCTCCGAGGAGCTGGGCATCTCGAGCCCGCAGAGCCTGGAGCTGGACTACAGCGGCGACGGCGACCTGGTCGTGGACCTGGGCCCCGGCGAGGGCATCGACTACAGCGCCGACGGCGACCAGGACCTGGACCTAAGCTACTCGGGCGACGCCAGCCTGGACGCCGGTGGAGAGCTGGAGACGGAGATCCAGTTCGAGGGCGGCTCTGTGGACCTGGAGCTGGACGACTCGGAGGACTACTGCCAGGAGCTCGAGTTCGAGGACGACGAGGTCGTGGACGAGGTCATCGAGGTGCCCGAGGGAGCCAAGTCCATCCGCCTGCGCGTGCACAACGGCAACGTGGACTTGGACATCATCAAGGGTGCCAAGCCGCACGCCAAGAAGGCGGCGGCCCAGCCCGAGCAGAAGAAGGAGGCGGCGACTGCCCCCACCGAGACCAAGGAGGAGAGTGTGTCCTTCGCTGCCGAGGCCAAGGAGTGGCTCAACGGCAACCCCCAGAACGGCGCCTTCATCGGCAGCATCGTCGGTGCTGTGGTGGGCATCGTGGGCGTGGCCGGCGTGGTCGTCGCCAAGAGCCGCAAGCGCGCGTCCGAGAAGTCCGTACTAGCGGAGGACGGCGCTGCCGACGATGGATGTATGGATGCACATGCAACGAGTAACAAAACGGAGCTCCGGTATATTCTATGGCAAGGTGTCGGTCGCCTTCAGCGCGCCGCTCCGCCGGAAGATCGCGGCGGCGGTCTGCTTTTTCTAAATCTCCGTCAAATCTATATTTACCGCCCTTCCTTAAAAATAATTATCACAACATGGCGAGAACATGTAGTGCAGCGACGCCGTAAGGCGAGCGGAACGGGGCGTTATATTACCCCGCCGCGCAGCGGTGGCGCTCGGCTTAATATTAACACTAACTTCAAAATTAATACCCCCGCCCGCGAAGCGGGCGGCGCTCGGCTAGTCCCAAACAACTAACAGAATCTGAGGTTGGTTTGTTGGTCAGTTGGTCCGTTCCCGCCCTTGCGGCATCAGCCTGCCTTGTGGCATAGCTTCCGTACCTGTCTGGCCACACATTACTCACCACCCTGCTGCATCACACCATCTTACGGACTCGCTTCTATTATGCAAATATTACAAAAATAGCTGCGTGACAAGTATTGTGGCCCACATAGATGTAGTGCGCAAAAACGGAACGCCGCCGAGCGAAGCGACGGCGGCCCCCATTGGCCAAAAAGCTGCCGAGCGCAGCGAAGGCGGCCCCGCCGCCGAAGGCGGCCTACCGTGTCGATATAGCGGGACCGTAGGGCCCGCCCTCCAGTAATTAAATATCATAACACGGCGAGTAGTGCAGCGACGCCGTAAGGCGAGCGGAACGGGGGCGTTATATTACCCCGCCGCGCAGCGGTGGCGCTCGGCTTAATAAAAACACTAACACTATTATTAATACCCCCGCCCGCGGAGCGGGCGGCGCTCGGCTAGTCTACCCTTACTAACAGAGTACGAGGTTGGTTTGTTGGTCAGTTGGTCCGTTCCCGCCCTTGCGGCATCAGCCTGCCCTGTCGCATATCATAGTTAGCGCCCGACCACACATTACGCACCCACGCTATCGCATCACACCATCCCCCGGACTGGCTTCTATTATGCAAATATTACAAAAATAGCTGCGTGACAAGTATTGTGGCCCACATAGATGTAGTGCGCAAAAACGGAACGCTGCCGAGCGAAGCGACGGCGGCCCCTATTGGCCAAAAAGCTGCCGAGCGCAGCGAAGGCGGCCCCGCCGAAGGCGGCCTTCCCTGTCGATCTAGCGGGACCGATAGGGCCCGCCCTCCATTAATTAATTATCATAACACAGCGAGTAGTGCAGCGACGCCGTAAGGCGAGCGGAACGGGGGCGGTATACTAACCCGCCGCGCAGCGGTGGCGCTTGACTTAATATTCACACTAACTTTAATATTAATACCTCCGCCCGCGGAGCGGGCGGCGCTCGGCTAGTCCACACCATCAGCCGTACTTAGAGGTTAGTTTGTGTGTCTGCTGTACGTCCGTTCCCGACCTTAGAGCATCGACCTTCCGTACCGCATATCATAGTTAGAGCCCGGTCACGTATTACTCACCCACGCTACCGCATCACACTATCCTCCGGACTGCCTATTATTATACCAAAATTACAAAAATAGCTGCGTGACAAGAATGCAGACTAGCCTTGATGTAGCGCGCAAAACCGGGACGCTGCCGAGCGAAGCGACGGCGGCCCCCATTGGCCAAAAAGCTGCCGAGCGCAGCGACGGCCCCGTCGCCGAAGGCGACCTACCCTGTCGATATAGCGGGACCGATAGGGCCCGCCCTACTTTAATTAATTAATATAGCACGGCGAGTAGTGCAGCGACGCCGTAAGGCGAGCGGAACGGGGGGCGTAATATTACCCCACCGCGCAGCGGTGGCGCTTGGCCTAATAAAAACACTAATAATAATATTAATACCTCCGCCCGCGGAGCGGGCGGCGCTCGGCTAGTCTACCCTTACTAACAGAGTACGAGGTTGGTTTGTTGGTCAGTTGGTCCGTTCCCGCCCCTGCGGCATCAGCCTGCCCTGTGGCATATCATAGCAAGAGCCCGGCCACATATTACTCACCCACGCTACTGCATCACACCATCCCCCGGACTGGCTTCTATTATGCTAATATTACAAAAATAGCTGCGTGACAAGTATTGTGGCCCACATAGATGTAGTGTGCAAAACCGGAACGCCGCCGAGCGAAGCGACGGCGGCCCCCATTGGCCAAAAAGCTGCCGAGCGCAGCGAAGGCGGCCCCGCCGCTGAAGGCGACCCACCCTGTCGATATAGCGGGACCGGTAGGGCCCGCCCTACAACACGGCGAGTAGTGCAGCGACGCCGTAAGGCGAGCGGAACGGGGGCTTAATATAACCCCGCCGCGCAGCGGTGGCGCTTGGCTTAATAAAAACACTAACTTTAATATTAATACCCCCGCCCGCGGAGCGGGCGGCGCTCGGCTAGTCCTAAACAACTAACAGAGTACGAGGTTTGTTTGTTGGTCAGGGTGTCGGTAGGGGTCCCTGTCTTACAGCCTTGGCCTTCCCTGTCGCATATGGTGTGCAGCCGCCCGGCCACTTATTACTCACCCACGCAACCGCATCACACCATCCCCCGGACTGGCTTCTATTATGCAAATATTACAAAAATAGCAGTGCGTTAGAAGAATGCAAAACCGGGACGCTGCCGAGCGAAGCGACGGCGGCCCCCATTGGCCAAAAAGCTGCCGAGCGCAGCGAAGGCGGCCCCGCCGCCGAAGGCGGCCCACCCTGTCGATATAGCGGGACCGTAGGGCCCGCCCTCCAGTAATTAAATATCATAACACGGCGAGTAGTGCAGCGACGCCGTAAGGCGAGCGGAACGGGGGCGTTATATTACCCCGCCGCGCAGCGGTGGCGCTCGGCTTAATAAAAACACTAACTTTATTATTAATACCCCCGCCCGCGGAGCGGGCGGCGCTCGGCTAGTCTAAAGCATCAATCAGAGCAACGCTGTCCGTCAGTAACAAAAATATCACCTGAATTCCGATTGGCCGAAATTCGCGATCTACGACATACATTGGGCATTAATGCTAAAAATCCGTCATTGGGCACAAATACTGCTGCCGAGCGGAGCGAAGGCGGCCTTCATTGGACAATAATTATTTTTTGCTGCCGAGCGAAGCGAAGGCGGCCTCGCAGAACCATTGGGTGAGTAGTGCAGCGAGGCCGCAGGCGAGCGGAACGGGGGGCGTCACTGCCGCAGCGTAGCGAGGCAGCCTGCCTTTAATAGCGAAGCGAGCGTAGTGAGCTGAGCGGCTCCAACTAATAAGAAAACCACCACCGCGTAGCGGTGGCGCTTGGCTAGTGTTAGAACGAGAGGAGGGCAGATAGAGTGAGAGGGTTAGATAAAAAATAATCGTGTTGACGACTTGCTTGTTAGTCTTCTCCACGAAATACTCAACTCATATGCGCTTCATGCTCTCTTGCTAATGCGCTTAGTGGAACTCGTGCACGTCCGTCCACGCGTCCTCCTCCTTCTCGCGCTTGTAGTAGTCGAACAGGCTGTCCGGCTCGAGGCCAAGCATCGGCTGGCTCTTGTGGACGGCCATGGCCTCCACGAAGAGCTGCACCAGGCTGATGTTCGTGAGCAGCGGGATGGAGAAGTCCACTGCGGTACGACGGATCTGGTAGTTGTTCTCCGTCTGCTGGCTCTGGTTGTTGGGCAGGTTCACCACCAGGTCAATCTTGCCGTCCTTGATCAGGTTCAGCGCGTTGTTCTCGCTGTCGCCGTCCGACGGGAAGTCCACCTTGGTCGACGGGATGTCGTACTTCTTCAGGTACGCGTGCGTCTTCTCCGTCGTGTACAGGTTGTAGCCCAGCTCGTGCATCTTGTAGGCAGCGTGCACAAACTCCTCCGAGAACTTGTCCTGCATGGACAGCAGGATGTTCTTCTCCGGCAGCTTGAAGTTCGACGAGATCAGCGCCTTCAGGAACGCCTCGTGGCGGTTCTTGCCGAAGCAAGCCACCTCACCCGTCGAAGCCATCTCGACACCGAGCAGCGGGTCAGCACCACCCAGACGAGTGTACGAGAACATCGGCGACTTAATGCCGACGTAGCCCTCCGGGCGCTTGGGGCCGTCAAGAGGCGGCAGATTGTCGTTCTCCGTCGACTCACCAACCATGACCTTGGTGGCAGCGTTAATGAAGTCAGAGCCCGTAGTCTTCGACACGAACGGGAACGAACGCGAGGCACGCAGGTTACACTCAATCACGCTCACATCAGCGCCCTTAGCCAGGAACTGCGCGTTGAAAGGACCGGAGATGTTCAACGCCTTGGCGATCTTCTCGGCGTTGCGCTTGATCTGGTTCGTGTAGAACGAGCTGGCCTCCACGGGCGGCAGCACCAGAGTGGCGTCACCACTGTGCACACCAGCGTTCTCGACGTGCTCCGAGATGGCAGCAGCAATCACCTTGCCGTCCTTGGCCACAGCATCCAGCTCCAACTCCTTAGCACCCTCCACGAACTTGGTGATCACGACGGGGTGGTCCGCAGACACGGCAACGGCCTGGTTCAGGACGTTGTCCAGCTCCTCGAAGTTGTACGCAACGTTCATGGCAGCACCGCTCAGCACGTACGAGGGACGCACCAGCACGGGGTAGCCAACGCGCTCAGCGAACTCGCGAGCGGCAGCATGGTTCGTCAGCTCCTTCCACGCCGGCTGAGGCACACCGGCCTCGTCCATCAGCTTCGAGAACTTGAAACGGTCCTCGGCGCTGTCAATCATCGTCGGGTGCGTGCCCAGAATCTTCACGCCAGACTTGTGCAGCGGAAGCGCGAGGTTGTTCGGGATCTGTCCACCCACGGACACCACCACGCCCTGAACGCTCTCACGGTCGTTGACGTCCATCACACGCTCCTTCGACAGCTCCTCGAAGTACAGCTGATCGCACTCGTCGTAGTCCGTGCTCACGGTCTCAGGGTTGTAGTTAAGCATGACAGCGCGGCGGCCAAGCTTGCGCAGCGTGCGGATGCAGCTCACAGCGCACCAGTCGAACTCGACAGAGCTACCGATACGGTAGGCACCGCTACCCAGAACCATCACACCGTCGTTCGGCTCCTGAGCAGGAACGTCGTGCTCCGTACCGTTGTACGTCATGTACAGGTAGTTCGTCTGAGCCGGGTACTCGGCAGCAAGCGTATCGATCTGCTTCACAGCCGGCACGATGCCAAGCTCCTTACGCTTGGCGCGCACCTCGTCGTCAGTGCAGCTAAACATACGAGCAAGCTGACGGTCCGAGAAACCGAGCTTCTTCGCCTCAGTGATCTCAGCAGCGGTCACCTCGTTCAGGTTCTTGCCGGTCAAGTTCACGTCGCAGTCAGCAATGGCCTGCAGACGGCTCAGGAACCAAGTGTCGATCTTGGTGATCTCGTGCACCTGCTCGATGGACAGCTGGCCGGTCTTCAACGCCTGCGCGATCTGGTAGATACGGCGGTCCGTGGGCTTGCTGAGAGCCTTAACAAGCTCGTCGTGCGGCATCTCATCGTAGCGCTGCTCGAAGCCCTCGTTCGAAGGCTCCACCATACGAATAGCCTTCTGAATCGCCTCCTCGAAGGTACGGGCAATCGACATCACCTCACCAACGCTCTTCATCGACGAGCCGATCTCCGTGCTCACGTTCTCAAACTTGGCCAGATCCCAACGCGGCATCTTGGCAACACAGTAGTCAAGCGACGGCTCGAAGCAAGCAGTGGTGCTCTTGGTCACCGAGTTCTTCAGGTCCGGGAGGTTGATGCCCAGAGCAAGCTTGGCGGCCACGAAGGCAAGCGGGTAGCCCGTAGCCTTCGACGCGAGAGCACTCGAACGCGACAGACGCGCGTTCACCTCAATGATGCAGTACTCCTCGGACTCGGGGTCCAGCGCGTACTGGATGTTACACTCACCGACAATGCCAAGGTGACGCACCACCTTCACGGCAGTCTCACGCAGCATGTGGTACTCGCGGTTCGACAGGGTCTGCGAAGGAGCGATGACGATCGACTCACCCGTGTGGATACCCAGGGGGTCGAAGTTCTCCATGTTGCACACCGTCAGACAGTTGTTGGCCGCATCACGCACGACCTCGTACTCAACTTCCTTCCAGCCCTTCATGGAGCGCTCCACCAGAATCTGAGGGCTGCCCGAGAAGGCCTGCTTGGCCATCTGGCGCAGGTGCGCCTCGTCCTCGCAGATACCCGATCCCAGACCACCAAGCGCGAACGCAGAGCGGATCATCACCGGGAACCCAATCTTGTACGCAGCCTTCACGGCGTCGTCCACGGACTCAACGGCCTCGCTCTGAGCGATCTTCTCGTTGATCTCCGCGAGCTTGTCGTTAAACAGCTCACGGTCCTCCGTGTAGTTGATCACATCGATCTGCGTACCCAGGACCTGCACGCCGTACTTCTTGAACACGCCACGCTTGTCAAGATCCACACCGCAGTTCAAGGCGGTCTGGCCACCCATCGAGATAAGGATACCGTCCGGGCGCTCGCGCTTGATCACCTGCTCCACGAACTCGGGGTTCACCGGCAGGTAGTACACGTTGCTAGCCTGGGCCTCGCTCGAGCGGTCAATGTTGGTCTGCACGGAGGCGATGTTGGGGTTGATCAGGATGGTCTCGATGTTCTCCTCCTTCAGCGCCTTGATGGCCTGCGAGCCGGAGTAGTCGAACTCACCGGCCTGGCCAATGGACAGACCGCCAGATCCGAGCACCAGCACCTTCTTCACCTTGGGGCGCTCGATGTGCGGGCGCTGCACCAGACTCTTGATCGGGCCCTTCTCATTGGTGCGCACGGCGTCAAGGAACGTGTCGAAGAGGAACTCCGTGTCCGTGGGGCCACCCGCGTGCTCCGGGTGGAACTGCGCCGTGAAGTACGGCTTGGACTTGTGGATGATACCCTCGTTGGTGCCGTCGTTGAGGTTCACGAACAGCTCCTCCCACTCGCTGGGCAGGGTCTTGCCGTCCACAGCGTACCCGTGGTTCTGGGCGGTGATGTAGCTCTGGCCGGTCTTGAGGTTGTGCACGGGCTGGTTCTGGCCACGGTTGCCGAACGGCAGCTTGTACGTGTTGGCACCGGCAGCAAGACTGAGCAGCTGGTTACCCAGACAGATACCGAAGATGGGCTTGACGTTGTCACCCTGCAGGTCCAGAGCCTTCTTGAGCTGGGCTGTGGTCTCCTTCATGATGGCCGGGTCACCGGGGCCGTTGGAGATGAAGAGGCCGTCGTACCAGCCGATCTCGGACGAGATGTCGTGGTTCCACGGCACACGCTTGACCTCAGCGCCGCGCTTGACGAGCTCGCGGATGATGTTGTACTTGATACCGCAGTCCACGGCCAGGATCTTGAGCGGGTTGCCCTTGCCGTACGTGATTACCTCCTTGGTAGACACGGCGGCGGCGAGGTTGGCCTCGTTGACGTCCAGAAGCTCGGGCTTGTCGCTGCCCTCGACGAGGATGCGGCCGGCCATGGCGCCGTGCGCGCGGATCTTCTTGGTGATGGCGCGCGTGTCAACGCCGGCGATACCGGGGATGCCCTCGCTCTCGAGCCATTGGGACAGCGACTGCGCGGCGTTCCAGTGGCTGTGGTGGCTCGAATAGTCCTGCACGATCATGCCGGCGGCGTGGATGCGGTCCGACTCAATGTTCTTGTTGAGGCCGAACTCGTCCAGCGCCTTGGTGTCGGGCACGCCGTAGTTGCCGATCATGGGGAAGGTCATGTTGAGGATCTGGCCCTTGAACGACGGGTCCGTGAGCGCCTCCGGGTAGCCCACCATGCCCGTGGTGAAGACCACCTCGCCGGCCATCGACTTCTTGGCGCCGAACGACACGCCGTGGAAGCGCGTGCCGTCCTCGAACTCGAGCACGGCGGGCGTCTCGAAGCGCGGCGCATTGCGGCGGTCCACCTTCTCGCGCGCGGCCACCAGGAGGCGGTTGCCGCTGGCCTTGTACAGCGGCACGCGGCGCTTCACCGAGTGCGACAGACGAAGCATCGGAGCTTTGGGGATCAAGAGAGGGCGGGCGGAAGGCGGGGGGCGGGGCCTCTTCGGGCTCTTGTCCGCGTCGCTTCCAGTTGGGAAATGACTGACACTCACAGGAGGATCGCGAGCAAGAGACGGAAGCGGCGGCGGCCAGCCAAGATCGCAGTGTACGTGGCCGCCGTGCATAGAATCCGCCAGCTGCGGAGTCAAGATGCGAAGCTTGCATATGATAAATCCGCACCAGGCAGAATTTATGTACACACCCAAAAACGAGCCACGGGCTCCGCTTGACAACCAAGTTTGTCCCTTGCGGCCGGCGCCGTTGGCGCGGAGAGGACTCGCTGCATAGTGCATGTACATGTACTGTAGCCGCATGATGCACCGCAATAATGTGACGCGGCAAAAGCTCAAGAGAGGTCAATGTCTCTGCACTGTTACGAGTACATGTGCATGTAGCGCCTCACTCGTTGCATGAGCATGTCAAGTTGACGGAAAAACGCTGCCCCCAGATGCTGGCAGCCCGCCACGTTTCTGGTTTAACGCCGCGAGCCAAAGTCGATAGAGAACGGCGGCGCAAGGGCGACCAGCGAGGCCGAGCGAGCGAGCGAGTTGAGCTGTACCAGTACATGTACCGGTGCACATTGGTGAGCTCCTGGCACATGTAAGATCGCGGAGGAGCACTTCCAGCAGAGCGACGGCCCGCTTCGTCGCCATTCCCGGACTGGCGCTTATGGTACCGTGATAACCCGGCCGAGCATTCAGCTTCGAAGAGCAAGTTCCGCCGCGCTCTGGCCGCCAGGAGAACGTTCACCTGCACGCCAGAGCCCGTGCCCAGCCCGGTGCTCCATCATCATAATGTTGAGAGGCAGCCAAGAATGGCCTCCACGCCAGTCAATTCGAGGAATTGCTGAGCCGAAAGTGGGATTGGCAGCTGGTCCAAAGTACGCGGACGGGGCCGCAAGGAAACATCCCGCGTACCTAGCTGGCTGCTCTCGGCCAATCGAATTTTTCGTAGCCAAGCATCCCACTTGTTGTGAAATCGCGATCCGGCTTTAGGCCTAAGTTCGGTGACGTGAAGCCTGCTCGATCCGAACTTAGCGCAGACGGGTATGACTCTGATTGTTAGACAATAGTACTTATTATTCAGCTATAATATTTTTGGCGTAACTGTAGAATTCGTGAAGTGCACTACATCGGCACCCAATTCCCTAATTGAGAGAGGTTTATCTATTGTACGTCGCTAGTACATCCTGGCTTCATACACTGTTTTAGCAACTGCTACTTCCAGATGAGTATATTGTTATATTCAGGCGGCGGTATTGCTTGCAACTTAGTTTGAGTCGTTAAGTGCGCACCTTACAGTAGATTTTAGCTCAAAGTATTTCTAACGGTTGCAATCGATGGAGCCACAGGCCGCACACACTCACCGCACGAGTTTAATAGTGTACTGTATGTAGCTTTCTTGTTGTAGACTTTTTCAGCTCGCACTGCTACTGTTGTGTTCGTACCGAGTACCTGTAGTATCCTAACAATAGTAGCCGTGGCACTTTTTAACACTTTCTTCCAGTATTACTCTGCTGCAACTTGAAATTATATTAATTGTCAAACGTGCACTCTTTATTACAGGCAGTTTTACTAAATACTTTGGAAAAACACTTAAGTACACATTTCAATCTTGCAAAGTACTTAACCCCAGTGAGCCAAACCGTAGGACAAAAAATAGGACAAAAAGTTTGCGCTCTTTCTTGGTGGAAGCTTAGCGATATGGGAGTTCTAACAGATATGGATAGAAAGCTCTTCCGTCAATGCTTGCGTTCATCCACTTTTTTCATGTCCGCTGGTGTCCTCTGTGACGTTATAGCCAAAGCAAAGTTGTCATTTATAACATATCACAATGAACGTTTGTCCTAGCTGCTAGGATAAAAATAAACGGTATTTGACGTTGAGTGGGGGTTTAGCTATATTATAGCCAATGGTAGCTTGATATGAGATACTTTGTTATAACGGACATGTCATAATGATTGCAACATTCCGCGATTGTCATAGCGACCCTGGCGCAAGGACAAAAATAGTTGTGTGCACCACACTTTGATCCTTTTTCGTAGGATAAAATCCACTGGGGTTAAGTATACGTTTTCAAGGCATTATGATAGTACTATAGTACTCATCAGTATTTAGTAGAACAAAATACTACTACTGTACCTCCTCCTACCGTCCAGCATGATATTATATATGGAAGGTTTTCGGGCTCAGGCGGGTTACGTACGCCAACGGCTGGCGGCATTACCGAAGAGTCCTTGCAGCAGCGCGATCTTCCCGTCTTCCTCCGCAAGTATGTGGCGCTCCGTGGCCAAGCAGATGCCGGCGCTGACCCGTGCGGCTGCACGCAGCTCGCAAGCGGCGGCCTCCCAGCTGTCCGCCGGAACAACCGCGACCAAGATCGCCGTGCAGACGCGCGCGTTCTCGTCCGGCAGCGCCACCGACGACTACGCGCTGAACTTGGCCAAGGTGCTGGCCCCGGAGCAGACGCTGGAGGAGTTCAAGCAGCTGTACCGCACGCCCGGCGTGAAGCACACGACGGTCATTAAGATCGGCGGCGAGGTGATCATCAACGAGCTGGAGACGCTCATCGAGTCGCTGCGCTTCATGAAGGACACGGGGCTGTTCCCCATCCTGGTGCACGGCGCCGGTCCGCAGATGAACGCGGAGCTGGACAAGCAGGGGGTCGAGCCCCAGTACGTGGGCGGCAACCGCGTCACGGACCAGAAGACGCTGGACATCGCCAAGACCATCTTCATCGACACCAACGCCAAGCTCGTGGCCGCCCTCAACAAGGCCGGCGTGCCCGCCAAGGGCATCACCAGCGGCGTCATCCAGGCCGACTTCAAGGACAAGGACGTCTACGGCTTCGTGGGTGAAGTGAACAAGATCCACGGCGACCCCGTGCAGGCGGCCATTGACGCCGGAGAGATCCCTGTGCTGTCCTGCCTGGGCGAGAGCGCCAACGGCCAGACGCTCAACATTAACGCTGACGTGGCTGCTCGCCAGTTGGCGCTCAACCTGCAGCCGCTCAAGACCATCTTCGTCAACGCCAAGGGAGGCTGGATCGAGGACGACGGCACCAAGCTCAAGACCATTGTCATGGCCAAGGACTACGAGCGCATGGCCGCTCGCGACTACACTGGACGTCAGGGCACGCTGCTCAAGCTGAACGAGATCAACACGCTTCTGCAGGGACTGCCGTCCTCCTCGTCGGTGGTGCTTACGTCGGCGTCGCAGCTCATGCGGGAGATTGTCAGCAAGAAGAGCGCCGGAACGACGTGCATCAAGGGTGAGAAGTCCGCTGCTGCCAGCTCCAAGAGCGAAGCAAAGGTCTCGAGTGTTCCGCGTGGCCCTAACGGAAAGTACCGCGTGGGTCTCCTTGGCGCGCGTGGCTACGTTGGCCGCGAGTTGATTCGCGTGATCGGCCGCCACCCGGAGCTAGAGCTGGTGTGCGCCAGCTCGCGTGCCCTTGGAGGTGAGAAGGTTGTGAAGGTCGCTGCTGCTGCCCCCCTAAACCCGCACACGAAGCTGCCGGCCAAGCCGGTTGAGGACGTGAAGTTGAACATCGACCCTGAGCTGGAGTTCTGCGAGCTCGGACTGGACGACATCGCGACCTCGCCGTTTGGAGAGAGCGTGGACGTGTGGGTGCTGGCGCTGCCTAACGGCTACTGTGAGAAGTACGCCACGGCCCTGGATGCGCTCCACCGCAAGGACAAGATCATCATCGACTTGAGCGCTGACCAACGCTTCAACTCGGAGTGGACGTACGGCTTGCCGGAGGCCGCGGGTGGCCGCACGCGCCTGCAGGGTGCTACGCACATTGCCAACCCCGGCTGCTACGCCACTGGCGCTCAGGTCGGATTGATGCCGCTGCTCGGTGGCAAGCCTGAGGTTAGCGGCAAGCTTCTGGATGAGACTGTTCCTCCGCACGTGTTTGGCCTTTCAGGCTACAGTGGCGCTGGCACCAACCCATCGGCGGCCAACGACCTGAACGTGCTCAAGGACAACATCATTGCGTACAAGTCTGTCAAGCACATCCACGAGCATGAAATTAGTCACCAGCTCGGCACGTCGGTTCGGTTCATGCCTCATGTTGCGCCGTATTTCCAAGGCATCCACCTCACGCTGTCGGCGCAGCTTGCGGATAACGGTGTCATCACTACGGCGAAGCAGGCTGAGGAGCTCTACCAGGAGTTTTTCGCTAACGAGGCCTTGGTGAAGGTTCAGCCCGACATTCCGTTCGTGAAGAACAATGCATACCACCCGCACGTGACTGTGGGTGGCTTCCAGCTGGACCCGGACACGGGCCGCCTTGTGGTGATCTCTACCATCGACAACCTGCTCAAGGGCGCGGCTACGCAGGCAGTGCAGAACATTAACATCGCCCTTGGCATCGACGAGTACTCCGGAATTGATCTTGAGTAGAGCGTCTTTTGACCCCACATCATTTTGACGAGCTTAACCCATTATGTTTTGTTCTCTCGCTTTACGATCGCTGGTCTCTCTCGCTCTCCGCCAAATAAACAATGATGAGAGGTGAACAGCGCAGAGCAGAACGTGTATAACAGCGCAGTCGGTTATTTATTTGCTGCGAAGCCGCTTGGGTGTAGACTGACAACAAGTACTCGTGATACGTACGTTTTGCTGATGGTGATCGACAGGAAAGACGCGTTACTCTAGCTCTCTCACCTCGGGTAAGGTGATCATGACGACGCACAGGTAAGCAGCGCATGTGCAGGTGTATGGCAAACATACCGAGCGTACAGTACGTACTAAACGTCAAAGCTTACGCATGCCACAGAACATGGGCGTAGTGAGCCGAGTCTTGGGTAGGTGAATGTCTCGCACTTCCGAGACTTGAAGTGATCAAGATGGGGACGCCGGCGACTAGTACTGGAGAATCGGGTCGCCGACGCGATCGATGATGGGCACAGTGCACTTCAAGTCGAACACTTTGCTGAGCACTACCTTAAACACTTTCTGCACGTTGATCGAGTGCGACGCCGATGTAAAGATCAACGGCGCTTTCATCGCCTTGGCAAACTTGCGGGCCTAAGTACCACCACCACCAAAAAAGAAAAATGAGACCCACAACACCAAATACAACATCATGCAACAGTCCCCACCTGCTTTGTGATATCCTCCTGCTCCTCCATGGCGAAATTGGCAAAATGGTCGTACTTCATCCCCACAAGGAACGGGAACGCGTTCTGCAAGAACAACACCAACAACGTTAGCCACGCAGCAGCGCCGCGTACCATACCCAGAGCAACAGACCCACCTTGTTGATGGAGCGCACTTGGCGATACCACTCCTTGATGCTCGTGAGCGTGGCCTTGCGCGACAGGTCGAACATGAAGAGAATGGCGACGGCGTCGTTGCACACGAGCGGCAGCATGCTGATGAACTCGCGGTGGCCGCCCAGGTCCCAGATGCTGAAGGTGATCTCCGTGTTGCGCAGCGCGATGGTCTTCTCCATGAAGTTCACGCCCAGCGTGTGGATGTAGTCCTCGTCGAACTTGCCCTCCACGTACTTGACCATGAGGCTCGTCTTGCCCACCTGTGCGTCCCCCACCATGCCCACCTTCACCACCACGTTGTTGCGTCCAGATCCGCTGCCTCCGGCGGACGCTGCGCCAGCCGGACCCACGCCTCGGGACGGACGCTCCACGCGGGCGCTGGCGCTGCGAGTGTCCTCTCGCTTCTCCTCCATTTTCTCGCTGCTCGTTGTTTAGCGTGACGTGATGTCACTATGTGGAAAAGGCGTGGCACTAAAGTGAATGTGGTGTTGTCGACACGAAATAATGTAGTGCACATATCTTGACTTCAACTTATTTTCAATTGAGACTCACTCAAAAAAGTGATTGAATTGTGCTGGGCTCTCGATTCAACGTTGCTTCTTCTTGGTCGTTGAGCCCGAATGTGAATGCTGCGACTTTTGGAACATCGTCAGACGAACTCTCCTCACAAGGTTGTCTTGTATCTTCACATGACATCATCACTCAAAAATCTGGCAATACGGCGCAGGCTGTGCGCGCATCATGCGACTCGTTTCAAACGCTGCAGCGCCTTCCTCCAAAATACCGATCGTAGCAATACACTCGTAACGCGGGGCTTCTTTCAAGGCTTCTTTCATGACAGCTTGCATGAAAGGGTCGACTTCTATAATAGAGAGACGACCCAGCATTTGACAGAAGTGCTGCATCGAGCTGGAAACAAGCACGGAGACCCCAAAACATGAATCATTCCGATACACACCGTTGTTCAGGAACGAAATAATATCGCTTGTGAGCGAGGCGGCTGTCGTGCGCGGTCTCTGGACTTTCATCCAGCTTGGGGGCTCGGGCAGTTCATCGGCTCTTGACTGCGTTGCATTTGCGCGGTCAACAAAGTCTTGCAATTCTTGGAATTTCCAGTTGAACAATATCGCCGGGGCGAAGCGTTTGCGCTGGGTAAAACGATGATTAGCGGTCATTTACCCTTAACGAAGTGCAACATGGTCGGCGCATGCACATGCTTACTTCGTCGTCAAAATCCATGCTGGGTTTGGACGTCTTCTTCCGAGGCTTGTGGTTTGTTGTGTTATGTATTGCCGGGCGTGAAGATCGAGTCGAAAGATTCAGTCAAAATGTAAGATTGAAAGGGTGAGACCGGTGGAATCCATCGGGGCGTGTTCGTCATTAACTGGCACATCAAGGAGCTGGGAGACGTGCAAATGATATTCTTCCTGGGACTAAGCACGACCGATATTATCCAGTTTATCGCTCAAGACGCTTAAGTGTTGATGGGTGCCGAGGGCTGTGACGTGTACCTGTAGAAGCTTCAAACGTACGAACCGCAAAACCGCAAGTTTTGCCCAGACAAATTACAGTAACAACGAAAAAAAAAGATTTGTTGTGGTCACTTGCTTAACTACTGGCCACCATAGTGTTGCGCGCAGCATACGCGATTGCTCTCACTTCAGCACCAAGCAGAGGAGCACGTTCAACTCCCAGCTGCGATGTCACGCGGTAGTACCTCGAGTACTTCATCAGCTTACCTCCTCGTTAGTATGCTTTGTACCCGTTGACTAGATAGAATCCGCATAGAACTCCACCTGGTGTTATACCTGCCACCAATCCTTTGTAGGGGATCAAATCTTCGTTCGAGCCTCGAAGTCCGCGAGGCTGGGGGATGAATCGCAGGAATGTCAGATCTTTCTCCATGGCAGCCTTCAGCGGTCGGTAGACCGCCTTGCAGTTTGCTTGAAATCGCTCAACCTGCAAGTATGATAAACTCCTTGCAATAGGTAAATGATCACAATATTGGCATGACGAACTTTCGATCTCGCCCCAGTGGTAATCCAAGTAGTCCACGCTTGAGCGTCCTCTCTTCTGCTTAAAACTGTAGAAAAAACGTGATCCAGCTTTGCGACACACGCTGTTCATTGCTCGTGTCAGAACTTCCTTGGTTGGGTTCTCTTTCAGCTTCAAGAGGACAAACCACAGGAGCTAGCAAGGCTTGTGCGCCATTTCTTTGGTGAAAATTCAGCGGTTCAAGCGCTGTCTTTGTCAGCAACAGCGCCCTGAAGAGGTCCTGCGCACCTTTTGTTTCTTGAAAAATCGACAGCGTCTTGTCCACGCCGAAGGGAAGATCAAGGTTGCAAGCACGACGAGAAGGGAGAAAATCAAGACCTCGCATCCAGTCACACGCACAACGCCGCCCCAAATGAATCTCATTTTCCACCGCGAAAGTCTCAATAGCCTTCAGCGACACCATGTCGAGAAATTCTTGTGAAAATGCTCCGGAACACGTCTGCAGCAAAGTGCGGACATCGTCGGTGTGTAAGTACTCCCAGACCAACGCAGATCCCAGCTCCAACACGCAGCATAAACGGCCAGCAGGAGAATTATTCGGGACAGCAATCTCAGGTACAACGATTTTCTGTTTCTTCTTTCCCCTGGTGCTGTACGGATGCCGATAGCGTATTGTTCCCGAGCGGAGAACACGGCTCGACGACTCTGGCCCCAACTCCATCGTTTTGGAATGCGCGGCTAAATTGTTCTTGGACTTTGCTTGATGTTAACGGACTACAATTTACAGGTAGCGTGAGTCAATATCTGTCCAGTGGCCACCCGCATTTTTCATTTAATTCTCCTTTACAGACCGTTTTACCTGAATCTATCTCTTTTTGCCTTTGCCCGTCCGTCTAGAAGACGAAGTCGTCGAGGAGCTTTCTCTAGCAGTCGGCTTCGATTCGATCTCGATCGTGCCACCCTACAGTGAAGAGAACAGTGTGTCAACCTCGCATTGTACAAGAAGGAAATAACGAACCCAGACGTACCATAATGTCGCTGCGGTGCACACTCTGCTCCACCTTATTCTGTGTGTCTAGATAGAACATAAGGTCGCGGACCTGGCCCTCCAAATCACCGACACGCAGCGCCGTTTCCTGCTCAACTCGAGCATTTTGCTCCTCTAGAACCCGAATGCGCTCCTTCCACTGCGTCTGGTTTTGGAGCAAAGACTTGTTCAACTCCCTGTGTACAGCACGCACAATGCATTAGCCACAGATAGGCAGTGCTACGATCCACGTTCAATTCACCCACCTGACGAACGTCAGCTCCTCCTCCAGCTTCTTGGCCTTCTCTGCTAACGTGGTGTTTGCCTTCTTAAGTTGCTTCCGCTCGTGCTCGTGTGCATTCAAGAGCTTCCGGCTTTCGCCTTCTTCCACTCGGGCAAGCAACCGCTCGTAGTACAAACGCTGCTCCTCTAATTGACTGGTACGGTCGGCAATGCACAAACACACCAAACGTGTCAGTCTTATTAATCACCTCGGCCCAGACATCAATAAATGCGTACCTCTTCAGAAGGAAGTTGTACTCAACAGCCAGCTTCTCGAGTTTGAGGTGTTCACCCTCTTCTTCCTCGGCAGAGGTGGCCGGTGGGGTTTGCGAGCGTTCACCACTCAGATTGTTTGGACTCGGAAACTCAACGAATTTGCCATCCTGCTTGTTCAAAATCAATCGGTGCACGTATCCATCGCCAGCATAGTCCCACACGCGCTGCGTCTCCAACTCAAGCGAGTACGTGTGCAGTGTCTCTTGGTAGTGCTCTTTCGCATGTTCTCCAGAGTAGCGTCCACAGCCCACATGTCCACAGATCAAACAAATCCAAAGGTGCTCGGTCGTGCAGCACACCTCACAAGAGGAGCCGATGTCTCCGTGGCTGTACCGGCACACGGGACAGCTCGAACCTTCCCACCGGAACAGGCAGTCACAATGGAATGAATGGTTGCACAGCGTCGTCAGAATACCCGACGCCGACGCGTCCAGCCTGTCCAAGCAGACAGCACATGTCGGGATCTCCGTCATGCCTGCAGGTGGGGGCGGGAACAACTTCCTCATCTGTGCACTGCTCGCTCTTCTCTCGGACCGCGGACTTAGTGGCGCTGCAGCGACATCCACTTCGTCTGCATGTTTCTCCTCGAGCGCGTCACTGTCTTCACTCATCACCGGGTCGAACTCAATGCTGCGCACAAACACAATTTTGCAGCGTTCCTGCTCGATCGAGTTGAAGTACTTGCCATTATGGTCCTGCACAAATCAGAAGCACAAAACTCAAAAATAAGTGTCATACTACTAAAATTCCAAAGTGCACAATATTTTGGGTACCTGGAAGAATTGGTCCGCTCGCTCCTGTGAGTTGAACTGCATCAGCACCATGCAGTTGCTGCGCTCCGGGTCTTTGAGGATGCGCACGAGCGCGATGTCCTCGCGGAAACTGGCCAGGAACTCCAGGATCTCCACGGCCGACATGTGTGACGGCACCGTCACCACGCACACGAGTGTGCTGCGCTCGCTGGGCAGCTGCTGACTGCCGCCAGCGGAGGACGCGTAGGGCTTATCCGCCCGGTAGAAGCGGAGCTTGCCCGTGGTCACGCGCACCTGCGGGTTGCCGGCCAGGAAGGACGCGCCTTGCATCTCCTGCGCGTCCTCGAGCACCTCCTCCTCCTTCGCCTCCTCTTCGTGGGTCATGTCGGCGGCCTCCACGCGGATCTGGAACATGCTCAAGCGACGATGCAGAAGTGAGAAATGAGCGAGATCAGATCGAAAAGAGTTGGCTGCTTATGGGTACGTTTTGTGAAATGGACCTAAAAATGACTGCTGGCATGTTAGCCGACTTCAACCTTATCAAGTTGGAAGTTGTTCAGGTCAAGCTGTACAGTACCACGAGCGGCTATGATCGCGATATATGTAAAGTTTAATAGGGCTTCAAGTGATGAGTGAGTCGCGATGACGAAGATGCACCTTGGTGGCTTGATAGACCAGATGCTGTCGCCCACAGAGCTCCCCCTGTGTCACCGCTTTGGTGGTGAATGGCTACGGTGCAAGAGCTGCATTTGGCAGCTTTTGGGTTGTCGCGGTGGGTCTGTAACACTTGGCATTTGGGGTTGCGTCACCTCGTGCTTGATCTTCACGAGCAAGTCAAGCATAACAAAGCAGTTTGTAAGCGCTCCGCTCGAGCTGCACCGCGAAATGCTAGATACCCGCAATGGTGAAAACAATCGCGCAGGTGAAAGCTCATTTCCTGGATTCCAGAATCTGGAATAGTCCTGGATTTTCCGAGCCCAAAACTAGGACCCATAATTTCGACAAGGCAGCTGGGCTCATCCTACTTTTTGTCCCGCACATTTCACCCATTTGCAAAACGTCGAGCCAGCAGCGAAGCGTCAGCGGAGGCCCAGGAAGGACGGAAGGAAGACATCCAGGAAGCAACCAACAGGAGACAGCGCGACTGTAGCACCATGTTCAACCAGCCGTGCGTCTCCTTCTCCTCCCTGTTCTCTCCTCTATGAGCTAACCAACTGACTGCCTCTACTTGTTGCAGGTACATGGGCGAGCCTCATGTCCAGAGCGCTCCGGACGTGGAGCCCATCAAGCCGTACGTCTCCATACAAACATTCACCTCCAGTAGGTAACAGACTACTCATTCTCATTGCTCTGCTGCTGCAGCGACCAGAAGACTGTGGAGGCCAAGGCCGGCTGCAACGACTGGCCGTTCGCACTGCTGTTCGTGGTGAATGTCGGCGTCATCTTCGCGTTGATGGCGATGTGGGGCGTCAAGACAGTTACCGACCCAGCCAACAACTCGAGCGAGCTGCTCTCGGGCAACGACACGAAGGTCGTGGTGGCTATTGCCGTGGGCATGGCCGTCGTGTCCATGGTGCTGGCTCTGCTGATGGTCAAGCTCATCGTGGCCTACGCGCGGGTCATGATTCTGTTCGTGCTGTGGTTCAACGTGGGCATTTCGTTCGCCATAGCGGCGTACGGATTCGCCATCGGCAACATCTTCATCGCCATTATTGGTGCCCTGATTGCACTGTTGAACCTCTGCTACGCACGCGCTGTGCAGCACCGCATCCCGTTCGCGGTCGCCAACTTGCGCGTTGCGGAGGGAGCCATTGCCAAGCACTGGTCCACGTACATTGTGTCGATCGTGTTCACCATCGTGCAGATTGCATGGGTGGTGGTCTGGGCGATGGCGCTGCTGGGCGTCGCTAACAAGATCGCGGAGGATAATCCGAGCAGCACGAGCACGACGACGACGAGCTCGACAAAGTCCACGTACAATCAGTCGGGCGAATCCTACGTAGCGTACTTCTTCCTGCTGCTATCGTTTTACTGGGGCCTTCAGGTTTTCAAGAACATAGCTCACACGACTGTTGCTGGCACCGTCGCGACGTTCTGGTACAACGCTGAGTCGAGTGGAGCTACAGGCGCCTCCCTGAAGCGCAGCACGACGACATCGTTCGGCTCTATCTGCTTCGGCTCGCTCATTGTGGCTTTCTTGCAGGCACTTCGTGCGGTACGATATCCTGTGTTCAACTCGGGAACTGAGGTTGTTTCATTGTACTAACTGAAGTTTTATGCTTCCTTTAGTTGGCGGAGAGCGGTCGTCAGGACGGAAGCGCGTTGGCGTGCTTTGCCGAGTGCATCCTTGGCTGCCTGCAGTCGCTCATGGAGTACTTCAACCGCTGGGCCTATGTCTACGTCGGCATCTACGGCTACAAGTTCACGCAGGCAGGCAAGGCAGTGTTCCAGCTCTTCAAGCAGCGTGGCTTCGATGCGATCATCAACGATGACCTCATCGGCAACGTGCTTGGTTTCGCAGCACTGGGCGTTGGTGAGTCTTTTTCCTTTTACCGAGTTGTAGGGCAAACACTAACTTTCTGGTCACCTGCAGGCCTCATCTGCGCTGGTGTTGGTGCGCTGATTGCGGAGACGACCGACGCGGTCACCTTTCAGAACAGCACCGCATTCCTGGCGATCCTCGGCTTCGTGATCGGCATCGGCGTTGCCGTCACGCCTCTCGCTGTCATCGACAGCTCTGTGGCCACGATCTTCGTGTGCTTCGCCGAGGATCCCGCTGCGTTCCAGCGCTCGCACCCGGAGCTCTACGCCCCGCTGGTGCAGGAGTGGCACAACCTCTACCCGGAGATCATGGTGCAGGCAGGATATTGGTACGCGTAGTCTGGCAACACACGCGTCAGCTGAAAGCTGGCCGTGGTTGAGGTGTTCCCACTCTCCTATTCATATAGCACAGCACGTATTGTGATCGGCACCCCGAATGTCTAATCGGATAGTAAATCGGTCAAGGTTTTGGCTAAATTAGACTTCGAAGTCTTATTTATTTCGACTGATCTTCTAATTAGATCCCCCGCCTCTATTTTAGACAAGGAATAATCATGGCGATTAGCAAGCAGGCCCATGTGGTTAATCCGATTAGCAACAGATTTGTTTGTAAATAAGGCGGAATGTCGCCGTGGAAGTCGACATTCCGAGCTATTTGAGCTAAATAATTATAGCTCTGTAGGTGCCGGTGTAAGTCACCAGCTGTGTAGCGTGCAATGTGGAAGGTGTCAAAGCATTTAGAGGTGGTGCACTAGATAGTCAACCTGGTCGGAGCCTTATTGGCATGAACGACTCCAAACTTCGGGCTATATTGGCCCAAAGGCGTCTCGGTAGCTCTTAGCCGCCGTCGCTAAATTAGACCGAGTCGAGTCTCGCCAGCTTGTCCAAGCAGGATTACACACTTCTATTTGCTAACCGATTTCGCTTTATAGCTAGTTTTATACCCTTATGTACGGAAATTCAAATCCGATTAAGATAAATATGTAGTCTAATAAGGCGTGGACATTCCAGCCGCGCTTCACAATACTTATGTTCTAACTTCAGTTTCAAAAGCCTATTCCGACCTAAAGTATCTTTGGTATCAATCATACTGACGAAAATAGAACCCCACATGGCTTCCTTCAGTTCAGTCTTCAACTTTCTCAACATCGTGTCGGTACGATGAGGCGAAGTCGCGCTGCATTGCTGGGCCTCGCCTTCTTGACGCAACTAACGCCGGGCCTGGCGTCCTCCATGACGTCGATGCTCTTCCGCGCGGCGTCCGCGACTCTCGTGGCGCGTCGCATCACGGATGTTGCGCACCAAGAGGCAAGTGCAGACGCAGACACTGCAACAGCAGGTTCAGGCTCAGGCTCAAGCGAGTCGGACGTGATGAAGGCCATTCACTACGGAGCCATCGTGCTGCTCATCGTCATGTCGGCCATTTCATCGGGTCTGACGCTGGGACTCATGTCACTGGACAAAGTGAGTCTCGACGTGATCATCCGCGCTGGAGACCGGCCGGGTGCTACCAAGGACGAGATGAGGAAAGCCAAGGCAGCTCGACGTATCCTGCCGGTCCGAGCTGATAGCAATTTACTGCTCACGACGCTGGTGCTGACGACTGTGGCGGTGAACAGCCTGCTGTCGATTCTGATGGCGGACTTGACCAGCGGCCTCGTGGGCTTCTTTGTGTCGACGATCCTCATCCTCATCTGTGGCGAGATCATCCCGCAGTCGCTTTGCTCGAGACATGCGCTGTCCATTGGCTCGGCACTCGTGCCGGTTGTACGAGTGCTGAGGCTGTTGCTATATATTTTCGCCAAACCAGTGAGCTTTGTGTTGGACAAAACGGTGGGCGAGGATGTGGGCACCATTTTCACCAAGAGAGAGCTGCAGAAGCTGGTGGAGATCCATGTGAGACAGAAGATCATGCACCCTGAGGAGGGGTATATCGTGCGTGGCGCCATGAGCTATAAGCGCAAGGCTGTCAGCGACATCATGATCCCGGCGGAGAAACTTTTCTCGCTTCCGATATCCTTCACCACGTTGCTATTTGTTGGTCATGCTGTATGCTGTACATGTATATCTCGTTTCTGTTGTTGGATTCCTTAACCTGTAGGTTTGAATTGTTTGATTTGATGCTGCCTTCCTTCAACACGCCAGTACAATACTCAATCTCGAGACACTCAAGATGATCTATAACAACGGATACAGCCGCATTCCCGTGTGGAATAAAGACCCGAACGACGTAGTAGGCATCGTCTTCACCAAAGACTTGATCTACGTGGATCCGAACCAAGACGTGCCACTGATAGCGTTCGCACGAGTATTTGCGGTCGCGGCACACCGCATTTGGCTCGACGCACAACTCGGTGAGGTACTCAGCGTCTTCAAAATGGGTAGCACTCACATGGCGCTTGTGTACGATGTCAACAACTCCGGACCGGTACATTCACGATATTGCATCACCGATTCGCAGAGGTGAGGTTTCTAACTCTGATCATTTTGCTGGCCAGGGCGACCCGTTCTATGAGCTCAAAGGATTGGTGACGCTGGAGGATATCGTCGAGGAAATCCTGCAATCCAAGATTATCGACGAGACCGACTCACCCGAAGCCAGGAAGGAGCGCCAAAACTGCACCGACCAAATTGGGTATTCTGACGGGGGTGAGTTCGTAGCCCATACCATCGTCTTGCTTCCACCCACCAGCTCTCGCCGTGACTCGCTCTAAGTGCTGACACCGTTCACCTTCCTCCGCCCAGTTTACTCAGAAGAAGCCCCACTCCTATCCGAAACCAAGACGACTTTCGGCTCTGCGCTTCCAGCTTCAGATCTACAGATTCAGTACTAATAGAGCAGCGGGCTGGTGCTTCGAACTCACACGGCGATGTCGCCGTAGTCGCCATTGGCCCGCCGACACGACCATGAACCTCGAGATATTAACGTTATTCTAGAAAATGAAAGATTCCTTCACAATTTGCTTGGTCAAGTGGTGCGTCTCCTCGTGATTTGGATATCCACATCGTCATGAGCAAACGTCGCAATGGAAGGCGATGGCCGTCGCTAGCGCTTTTAATTCTGCTCCCAACCTTCAGTTTCTGTGCAACAACAGCCACCACCACCACCACCACGCTGGAGTGCAACGCCACTGCGGCTGAGCAAGAGGCTATTGAGCGGTGGTCTTTGCTATCCGAACTAACATTTTCCCGAGACTGTAAGAGCGCCACGAAGGGATCAATGCTCACACCTCGTGTCAATTATCTAATGGATCCGATCGTCTTGTGCGCAGCTCACGCAGCGGCAGCTTTTGCAGACCGAATCTGGATTGTCGGTGGCGTGTCGGTGTCCTACTACACGAAGCGTTTGGAATACACCACTACCCGCTCGGACGTTGTATCCTCACCAGACGGCATCGAATGGACAGAAGTACTGGAAGAAGCTCCGTTCCGTCGACGCTATGGACATTCGTTGATCACCTTCACCGACTCGAGTGATAGCGTGGAGAGGCTTACATTGATAGGAGGCTTCTCACCCGAACCAGCGACCGATATCTGGGTGACTACTGATGGAGGTAGGTAACTACGCATTGAGGTCACTTGAAGTTGTTAACATTGCGTACTGCATGTGATGTATAGCATCTTGGACAGAGGCAACTGCTTCAACTCCTTGGACAGGTCGGGGTTATCACTGCTCGGTGGTGTTTAACAACAAACTTTGGGTACTTGGCGGAAGTCCGATCAACAACGAAGTTTGGTCCACGTCGTCCGTTCTAAAGGGAACATGGAAGCAACAAAGTGGGGTACCTTGGTCACCACGAGCTGCTCACGCGTGTGCTACTCACGAGACTATGAATGCGACTGTGGGGGATTCAACCCGTGAAGAGTTTCTTTTTCTGATGGGCGGGTGGCGCGACACAAGTCTGCGCGATGTATGGCGCATGGATTCCTCTGGTAACTGGGAAATGATGATGGAGTCTGCACCTTGGGAGCCACGAGCGTGGTTTCCTGTCGTGTCATTCGACTCCAGGACAAATGGTGATGTACAACTTGGACCACGACTTTGGGTGCTCGGAGGTGGAATTGTAGGGAACGGAATCGAGAAAATGTATCCATTCTCGGACGTTTGGTACACGCGCGACGGAGTTGAATGGGTAGAGGCTAGCTCCAATTCATCGGGCATATCGACGGCTGAATGGAGCATGTTGACCCAGAGTAACGAGGAAGTGTGCATGGGCAAGTGGGGTCATACCGTTGTTCCCTTTTACCGCACAGTCGATCGAGCATACTATTGCCATGAATCTTGCATGAATGAAGAAGGCACCATCAGTCTCGCAAACCAGCTCATACCTGTGTGCAACCCGTCTACGACGTTACCGGAGGCACCTGTGTTGCGTACAATTCTTTTGAATAACTCGATGATCACCAAGACACTTTATCCAGACGGATGTGGACTGTGCGTGACGGACTCCAATGCACGATACGAGAACAGTACAAGCGTGCCTACGCTCTTCCTTCTCGCTGGGAACGTAGGCATCCAGAAAGTAAACGACGTTTTTCGGAGCAGCGACGGAAGTGCGTGATGCATCGAAACGACGATTGCTGTTAGGATACAAGTGAAATGACCCGGTATTGTTTTGATTCGACTTGTGTAGTGTTGTGCGAGCGGGAGGGCACGATATGCTCGGGACAAGGTGTGTGTGTGCAAGGAGGCACTTGCCTCTGCAGTGGCGCGAAGACCGGAGCTCTCTGTGACAGCGAGCTTCCCTACACCATCGTTGACTCAAGTACGTGCCCACAGTTTCGCGTCATGGGTTTGGTGCTAATTGATATTTTTGTTGCTAAAACCATACAGCGAGCTGCTTTCCGGAATCGGCACCGATCGTTGTCGCGGGTGGTAAGACAAAACGTTTGGGTGACGTAAAGATCGGAGACTCGGTACTGGCGCTCGATTCAGCAGGAGAGCTCGTGTACTCCACCGTCTACTACATTCCACACGAAAGTTTTGTGGACGGCACCACCGACTTCATCAGCGTGGAGCACGAAGGCCTAGCACACAAGCACGAAAATGTACGTACGTGCCGATCAGATACGGTCGTGTCTGCATGGTCATCATGACCAGCCCTCCCTCTACTGAAAGATCTCCTGCTGTTGAAATCTGTGACGTGTGACGGCCATGTGTGACGTGTGTAACTTTCGTGTCGACAGGACTTTGTTGAAGCGCTGCAGATTACCCCGGACCACCTCGTGTACTATCTTCCAGAGGGCGAGGCTTTTGCAGCGAATTTCCATCGGAGCGATAGAAAAACTTGGCCCAGAGAGTCGTGGATGGCAAGCCTGGCCCAGAAACCAGCGAGGGAGCTGCGGGTGAACGACCTGCTCTTGATGTTGCCCTCGCCCCCATCTTCAGCGCGATCCTGCCGGGCGAGAAACACCGAAATCGATCTACCGCCCAGAAATGCATCAAGGCCCAGCCGGAGCTGCCCGGATGACAAGCATGGGGTAATGGCACGTCAATACGGGCCTTCAGCTGGTCCTAGTCTTGTCAGGGTCACCAAGTTGACTCATGTCAGTCAACGCGGGGCCAAGACACTTTACACGATGACGGGCAACTTGTTTGTGGCGGGTGTGCTCTGCAGCAACTTTGGCGACTACTACCCCACCTTGCCAGGCCAACAACTTCGGGATTCTGTAGCCTTCAAGCTGTTCGCGCCGCACCGCGCGATGTTTAGGCTGCTCCCTTACCCGAGCACCGCTGAGCTCTTACGCGCGCTCATGGACCAGCTGCTGCTGCCCGCTTTAAAATGGCTTCGCCCGCTCCTCTCCGAAATAATGAAGCGAGCGTCATATGAGCGTTGATCTGGGCTTCCCTGTCGAACCACCGAGCTGATACCTTTACATGTATTACACGGAGCAAAGCTGAAGATGGAGGAAGTTTCCTGCGATTTTTTGAGATACTGTATCCCTACGGCAAAGCGCCGAGAGTTTCGAGACGGAATTGTAACACGTTTCGTTGCTTCCCTCTGTCGTCCACAAATTGGATAACCTCGCGGTTTTTGCTGTGCGAAATGACACGAGGATCATCACAAAGAGCTGCCAAGGCGTAGCCATGCTCAAAGTGTCCTGACTTGACTTGCAAGCAAAACTGGGAAAGCTGGCGGGCTTCAAAGCTCGCCCAGCTTTTCAGTTTTTGGTGCCACGCTGCAGAAGCAGTTGGCGCGGTGATCCCAGGTTTGAAGACGAAACTGCACCGACACCCTGCGCCGAGCAAACTTACTGGGCAACGGCCGGCGCGGGCCGTTACGTGGCAGCTCCTCCGAGCCCCGCCTTGGGACCAGCTGGGTGCGGGCTAGTCGACCATAGCACTGCGCTCGAAAAAAGAAGGCGAATAGGGACCGAACGCCGATAGAATCGGCGGAACGCGGCCGAGGCGTTCCAATGTGCAATGCGTGCGGTCGTTGGGCTGTCGTGCGGCTCGAGGTGCCGCCGCTTTCTTGCCTTCTGGCTTTTGACTGTAGTGAGTGGATTCTCGCCCTCGCTTCCTGGGCAGCGGTTGTCGTGCGCTTCCATTCCGTCCTCACCCCAGGCGACAACGTCTTATTACAAACATGCGGCGACAAACTCGTGGGCAGCTTTTGCACATGTATGAACAAGAGAGCCACCTGCCGCGCCACGCCTGCGTTCCGACAAGTGCATGCTGGTTCTGAAGCAGCCGAGTGTTAAAACTCCGCCATACTAGGCACGAGTCACGTGTATCGGAAAGACGGCAGCCTCAACGGTTGTAATGCGTCCAGTCTGGTCCCCCGCACGTTCGGCGCGACCGGCTGGAAAGGCAAAGTCTCCGTACACTGTACGGTACAGGCCACAAGCGACGAGACCTGCTGCTGGCAAGTCGCTACTGTGCGGGGCTGGCGAGCAGCGACCGAAATACATGTACACCCCAGTGTGCTTTTTGCCAGCATCTTCGCATTTGCACTTTACCGTCTCCACCACCAGAACCCCCAGTCAACATGCTCGGCAAGCGTTGCGCGTCTGAAATGGAGGCCTGCCTCACCGAGTACTACCGCCAGGAGTGCCTGCGCGCAATGTACGCCAAGCAGGAACGCCCGCGCGACTGCGCCTGGGTCAGCAAGGAAATGATGGCCAAGGCACCGCGGCGCGCGCGCAAGGGCGTGTCGTTCGCCATGGCACCCGAGATTATCGGCAGCGCCGACCCCTCCGTGGACCGCAGCCCCATCGACGTGTCCCCGATCTCCAAGCTCGAGCTCGTCGTGCTGCTTTCGCAGCGCACCTTTCCGGTCCAGGCTTAAGTGATACAGCACCAGCACAACGTGCACAGGACAACCAGACTACACTCGCACAGCGTAGTATACCAGAGCAACGGGCGACGACAGCGCGGCTAGTGCAAGCACCGCTCTGCTTTCGCTCAGCTCTGGACACCTCATTCAACCTCTACCGGGTGGACCTAGACGACCGGGCAAGACACCGTCCACGTAACGGGTACCCGGGAGCAGCATGTAGCTTATAGAAGAGTCATGGAGGAATTGACTCGATATTTAACGCGCAATAAATGCGGACACACATTTCATCACAACGTTCTGGCTTCACCATTCATCATCGTAACGCGCCAGCAAGAATTTCTGGAGAAATAGTAGAGGGATCAGTTCGATGCGGTCCGATGTACCCCGAAGCGACTCGGAGGTGCGTTCAGATATCCAGCGGCATTAGCCGATCGACCTCTCGCCGCGACACTCCTTGGTCGAGCAATTGTGCTCTGGCCTTTGCACGAGCGACGAGTGCTTTGTCGCGAGCCATCTGCAGCTCTAGCTGACGCAATGTGAGCTCCACGCGGGCCTTTTCTAGGTCGATTTCGTCAATCGAACTCAGCATCGGCCGCTTCTTCACGGGACTGGACGGTTGATCCCGTCGGCTTCGTACCGGTACATGCCCTCTCTCCTCTTCTTCCTCGTCTTCCAGCTGCATAACTGAGATGGACTGCATCGCCAAGTTCTTGCTCCTCCTTTCTGGTCGCGTTGTCGGCGGCGTCGGAGGAGTGAATGGACCTCTCATACCACCAACGGACTCGTTGTCAAAGTCCCAGATCGTATCCTCCGACAGCGACACCAGCCCTCGTCGCTCTCGCAGCTGGTAGCGGGACCGCTTCTTCGCCGGCGAAGGCGAGCGCGACCGCAACCTGGCTGGCGAAGGACTAGCAGCACGAGCAGGAGCTGCTTCTGTAACTGGAGCTGGGGATGGAGGAGGAAGATTCGCAGCTGCTACAGACTGCTGAGCTACCTTCACTGCCTTCCGCTTCGTGCTAAGTCTCGGCCTCTTGGACGGAGGCGCGTCCACCTCCTTGTCAATGTCCTTCATAATGGGCTGCAGCAGAGCGAAGTAGCGGCAGTGGCGCTCTAGCACGCGGCGCAAGTTACGTTCCGCCGGTGTTCCTTCGGCCGCTTGGAGCTCGCGCTTGGTGCTGGCCAGCCGCTCGGCCGCTTCTCGGTACGAAAGCTCCAGCTCCGCCATCTTGGCCTGCACCTGGCTGGCCGTGCGGTGCACCAGGCCCTCGGCGTGCAGCCGCTGCACGATCTCATCGGCCAGCGACCGGAGACTCCCACCGGTCGCACTGCAGCCCCTCCAGCGGTCGTAGTTGCCCTGCGCGGCCAGCCAGTCCAGCAGCACACCCATGGACGACTTACCTCCCGCACCAGAGTGGTCCGACGTCCACTTGGTCTGCGAGAGCTGCTTGGACGCCTGCCGCGCGCGGAAGAAGCTCGGCTTGACGTGCATCTTGAACCAAGACTCTTACCCGATATGCGCCAGCCACGCGCCCCCTCACACCAGACGGGCTTTCAGCCAATCCGCATGTTGAAGTCATTCTCCATGCTACGATTGGCCAAAACAAAGTTGCTGCATTAGTGACCATCACTCTGACGACTCCGCATTTTATCGGGCATATTTGTCATGGCGCGGCGCGGAATATGTAGCTCGCCGCTGTCGTCGGCGGACGAGGCCGAAGGGGATGCCGGATCGTCGAGCGCCTTCCCGGAGATGTCTCCATCCCCGCCAGCGTCCAAGCCGGCGAAATCCCGGGCGACGGGGGCCAAGAGGAAGCCCAGTAGGGCCAGGAAGACCCTCCTCCCGCCCACGAAGAAGTCCAAGCCCAGCGCTGCGACGGAGCGGAAGAGTACCAAGGAACTGGTACACGGTGCGCCACAGGAGTTCATCGAGTACCTGGCGGAGCAGCTGAGCGCGGTGCAACAAGCCAAAATCGATGCGGAGTTCGGCGGGGGCCAGGGATTCATCGTGAAGCTGCCGACTTCAAGCTGGAAGACGAAGCGGAAGCGGGACGAACTGCAGACGTGGATCAAAGCGCTGGGCTTCTCATCTGGCGCGTCATTGAGTCGGTCCGCACTGCGAGTTGCAAGTCTCAAGGCGGATGTGATCCTGAGTGAGCTCAAGCAGCGGGTGCCGTCAATGGCCGAGTAAGTGGTGGGAGGGGAGAGCTACGTGTGTGTGTGTGCTTATTGTTGCATTGCTGTTGCACTGTGTCTGTAGGGAAGGTGACAACGAGGAAGAAGTGGACGTGGAGGATGAAGCGCGCGACGAGGCTGCAGACGGAGGCGATGGAAACGAGAAAGAACGCACCGGCGACTGTTTGATGGATCCCACGATGCTCCGGTTGAAAAAATACTTTCAGAAGTTGGAGTCACAGACGCTGGAGGTTGTGTCGTACTCAGAAAATCACCGGTTGCTGTCATCAGCGCAGCACATGGCGATCGCTGATGCGATGGAAGACGTGCTGGCGCAGCCTTCGGTTCGAAGGGACCGTCGTTTGGCAAGACGGCTATCGAAGCTGGGGAGGATATCGGGCCGAAGACTGTCTTCAATTGCTATGACGCCCTCTTCTTCTTCTTTTCTCCCGCCAATGGAGGATGACTGGATGTGGGATCGCGAGATGAACAAGGTGTCGCTGACTCCTGTTAAGCGGCATATTTCGCTCGGCGACAGCAGCTCAACCAAGAAAAGCATCACACTGGGGGAAAGTGTGCTGCACCTCGTTCTGCATTCTGGACTGGTAGATGTGAAGTCCTTGAAGGAAGTGCTCCAAAAGGTCTCTACCGTGTGGGAGAAGATAGCCATCATGTAAGTATTTGGGTTGCCCGTTGCTGCATTATAGTTCTCTTTGAAGCTGACTCGACTGGGGGCTTTCACTTTATTGCTGCAAACAGGGCGTACGCATGGACACTCGCGGACTACTCAAAGTGCGTACAGAGCTGCCGGGCGACGTACTGTGGAAGGCGACCTAACGGGGTAGATCGATTTGTTTTACTTACAGGAAAACAAACTTCTATTCGATGGAACAAGTCTACAGTCGCCACCCACGTGGCCATTATCTCGCGAATGGTGCATACAAGGAAGTGTTTAAAGTGTTTTCATCCGAGAAAAACCGTCTAGAGGCAATTAGCGTGATGGATATCAGTGCAATCGAAAACACCGGCAACCAGGTATGCGAATAGCAGCTATTTTGTTAGAATAAGTGGTAGGTCATGCCCACTCACTGTTTTGTCATTTTAGGGAGTAATTCGACAAGAGGTTGCGCACTCAGTGCTGCTGTCGAATGCATCAGAACGCGGCATTTGCCCGAACTTCCTTCGGATTTACGATGTATTTCTCGCAGAGGAGCAACCCCGACAAGAGCGTTGGGGCAGCAAAACACATCGCAAGCCAGTCGAGTTGTTGGCAGATGGAAGCGTCTATTCAGCAGCTTCTACTAACCAGCAAAAGGCGCCATCACCGACCAGCAAGCAAAGTGATTGCTTATTCCAGTACATTCGAATGGAGTTTTGTGACGGTGGCGATCTCGAGGATTTTATCGGTCTTCAAAAGGACAAGATTCTTCCTTTGGAGTCAGTTGCCGTGCCATTTTTCTTCCAAATGGTATTCGGTTTGTTTTGTGCTCGAGAAAAATTTAACCTGCGTCATGGTGATATCAAGGTTTGTTATAAGTGGGCTATGCTTTTTTGTGACGATTGACTGCTAATCTTGGGGCGATGGGTTTCCTATTTTTTCTCTTCCAGCTTCTGAACTTCTTTCTGAAAGACATTGGTCGTGCCAATCTCAGGAAAGAGCCAGGGGCTGATGTCGTTTTGCATTACCTGCTCGAAGACTCCTGCTTTGTTCTACAAATGCCCGCGTCCTTTTCGTATTGGGTGAAGCTAGCAGATTACGGCGCTGCTGACTCGAATTTAGAGAATGTGGGGAAACCCGTCACGATTGACCAGTTCGCTACACTGGAAAACTCACCTATCGAGTTCCTGTTGGAAGGAAATATCGCTGAGCAGTCTTTCGCGGCCGACACATTTTCGTTAGGCCTATGCTTGTTACACTTGTTTACTGGAAGGTACGCTTAATTATTGCTGGATCCTTAATGCGTTTCACTGACTTTGCATTGTTGTTGAAGTGCTCCATATGAGGAAATTTTGGAGAACGTACAGTGCCCTGTTGATCTCCTAAAGGACCTGAAGTCCATCTGGATGGTTAGTGCTTGAGAAGAGACTTGAACGTGTATGCCTTCTAACGAACCTGTCAATTCGCTGCTACCTGTACCTGCAACGTTAGAGCCCACGCAAGAACTCCGAATTTTCTGTCATCAAGAATGTGGCGCGCGGCGACGATGAAAATACGCTATGTCACACCCTGTACAGATTCATTGTACTCTTTGGGCTGCCGGAACAAGTCCCAAGTAAAAGCAAAGGAATTGGCAGGGTGTGGCAAGTCCTGCTTAAACATTTACGACCAGAGGATGCGGCGGTCAATCATCCTCAACGGCGGTCCAGGCGAACAACAGGCGTAAACGCCGCTCAGCAGCATACGAAGACGACGAAGGACCTATACACCCATGATCAGTCGTTATTCTCGCTGGCAAGCGGGTCCAACGCCATTATTCGCCGATGCCGTGAAGGATTAAACTCGATCCCGGGCGCGATGGACTTGCTGATGAAGCTAGTTGACTTTGATCCCTCAAAACGCCCCACACTCAAGCAAGTGATGTATCACCCGACGTTTTCATACTTACGCTCGACCTCAAGGGAGAAAGAGACACAAGCAGATTATGTGATTAACCACTATATGACCCGGGACCAGGATATTCGATTGGTACCGGACGTGTAGATCGAACATCAAGAAACTCTGCCAACAACATAAATACTGCGAATCAGCATTTCTTAGATTTACATGCTCTAGGTTTTCTAACAGATGACCCCCGAGGCCTTCAAAACACTTTCGAAGGTATCAGAAGCCTAAATGCTCTGCGTCGGATCACAGCTACGTTTTGTGATTTGATGGCATAGCTCCATCAAGATCAGCCAACCTCTCCTTAGCTGCTCCAACCCCTCATGAGCCCCTCCACACGATGCACTGTTATCTTGATCGGACGCTGGGCTGAACAGATTTCTCGGATTAAATCTTTCGGCTTCAAGTACTTGCGTCCATTGATGGCCACGACTCGTGAGCCAACTAAAATGCCGTGCCTCCTTGCGATGCAATCTTGGTCGACGCTCCGCACGACACAATAGAACTCGTTCGCAGACAATGAACAGCCAAGCTCTTCATTATCGTGCAGCGTGACGTTAATCTCCACGGTCCGAGGCTCGGGGACCGACGAGATGATGGTCTTCGAACCCTCTGGCGCCATCTGAGAGCGGAAAACGAAGTGGAACAACACCGGCCGCGGCCCCGTCCGAAGCATCTCCACAATTACGTCAAATTTCAAGTTTTTCACGTCGTTCAGGCCGATAAGTAAACTGCCGACGATCACGTTGGCTCGTTCTGCAGCACCACCCGGGTGAATCCGTGACACCTCCGCATACCCGCTCTTCGCTTTTGCCAAAGTGAAGCCTAACGGCCCGCCAGGAGATCCTATCTTGCGGTCATACTTCCTCCATTCCACAGCGGAAGCGGTGACGGTGCAGGCCTTCGAGTGCGAATTCAACTGATCTAGAGGTACCATTGAGCAGCATGTCGTACACTTGACAGTTGTGCCGTCCGCGGGTTCATTGGGAATCAGTGACTTCGCTACCCTCGTCGGGGACGACGCAGGGTCCTCCTTTGTAATCAGGACAGGGTTTTCTTCGACACTCGGAGATGCAATACCAGCAAGCATCGACAGAAACGACGTGGCAGTGAGCGCACACTCCACTGACGGTTCTTTCGCAGCAGCCAGTTGTACTCGACTCTTGTATGCTTTCGCCACGCCGGACGCGTACTTGTCCACCAGCGGAAGATCTGATATGCCCGTTCCCGCACACACGGCGATCCACTTGGCGTTGCCGCCAAGCTCCAGCGCACGAATCTCACTAGCGGACCACGTATCCATGACCAACGACTTAACGAAGCTGGTCTGCACACCCAGCGAGCGGTGCTTCCCGGCGCACACCAGACACAGCAGCACGCCAAACGAGACGCCCGCCCACTGCGGACAGATCGCCTTGCAGTCCACGCAGCGCTGTCAGCACCAAACAATTCACCTAACTCAGTTAAACTAAATACACACGATAATTGCACCGATGGAGCCGTTGGAACGTACGTCGTTGCCGGGCAGCAGGCGGATCGCCACTTCGGTCGCGGGCGATAGACGAACCATCGCGGTGGGTTCGGGCATCACGCCGCGCTTGGAGCCGGCCGAGATGACCATGGAGCTGCTGTCTGTGGACGTAGTGCCGCAGCTGCAGTCTGAAGACACCGGCGAGGCCGGCGCGTCCATGAGCAGAGTCATCAGATTGGAGCGAGCCTCTTGGAAGTTTCGACCACGATTCTATTCTGCGGGCCGTTTGTTCGCTGCCGCGATTGGACGCAGTAAAACTCAGAACGCTATGGAGCTCTGAATCAGACCTCTCATTCGGAATATGTAACTGCGACATGGGGTACGTGTACCGAATACCCTATGTTATTAGAGAAGCGGTCTGATTTGCGGCTTGCAGAAACAGAAATTGGGTCTACAACATCCAAAAGTTGCTTTCAAGCAACTCAGTTACATGAATTTGCTCGAGTAGGCATTAACTAGAGGCTCTGCTTTGGCTGGGAGGACATTTATAGTAATTTATTGACTGGGCTTGGGTAGCTCTACATGTAATGTTGGTTCTGGGCATCAAATGACGACGCAATATTACATAACGCGCCAACTATGGTTGCGTGCTGGCAGCACGCAACCACAGTTTCTCTGGCTCAGTTGGTGTAACATTCAGAAGACCATTAGGTTTCGGTCTTGAATTTTATTGGCTGGTTTATGTACACAAAAATACACACGTTTTGTACAGATAGCCGAAATCTGTGACCTAGGGTCTGGGGCGACATTCGCCATATAAAGCTGTGGGGGGACTCCCTGTCAATAAGTTTTGTTAGGCTGGATAGGACATAAATGTCCTCCCAGGATAACTACATGTAGTTAAATCCCTAAGATCAGCCCCCACTACGCTTTTTGACAAAAATTTAGTGCGACACAAATTTACATTTGTGAATTACAATCTTGACCTACACTGGGTAGTGTTTGCGGATGCCCTGCACGAGGCCGTCAAGGTACTGGCACTTCGGGACAGTGCCGTTGAAGTACCAGGACTTCCACAGGTACATGTCCAGGTACTGACCTAGGCGCTCCTTGGGGACGCCGCGCATAGCCTTGATGTAGCGCTTCACGCGCACTTCCCACGTACCTTCAATGCGGTTAGTATGGGCCCCCGTCTTGGGGTCCACGAAGAACTTGTCGTGGTTGACCCATTTGTGAGTGTAGTTCTTGCCCTTTAGCCACTTGTTGTTCTCCAACGTATGCTTCCCGTTGACAGAAACATACGAGGAGAACTGGTCGGAGATGATGGTCGACCCGACTATGATGTGCTTGCCGATGAGAGGAGACATCGTCTTCTTTTTGCGGTCGGGGCCGGTGACGATGCCGAACCACCGCCCCGTGGCCCGATCGACACCGCCGAAGAGCCAGTAGTTCTCGTGCTGCTTGCCGCGCCCGAACTTGGACTTCTTCTTTAGGCTCGTCTCGTCGATCTCGACGGTGTGGCCCACGCCGCCGATCTGTCCAAACATAGTTAGCATATATGCCACATATTGTAGTCGAATATTAGGTGCACGTACCATCATGCTGCACTGCAGCATCTCGGCGGAGCAGATGTCGCGGCAGAAGCCGTACCAGTCGATCGCCGTGACGTCGGAGATACCCAGGAACTGCTCCGCGGTTCCGACGGGGATGTCCGACGCCCAGAAGAACATCAGGCGCAGCACAGTGCGGTACGCTAGCTTGGTGCCGTCGAAGAAGGAGCCTTTCTTCAGGCTGAGCTCCTTGTCCGGGTGACCGCTACGGCGGCATCACCAGCGGCGGTCCTCGTCCTCCGTGCCGCGTTTGTAGACGCACATGTTCATGGGATAGTCGCAGTACTCGCATGTCTTAGAGGGGGCGAGGAGGCCGTGACGCATTAGGAAACTCACGGCGGTGTCCTCGCTCGTGGTCGCCGCCATGATGTTGTCGAACGTGAACGAGGACACCGCCGGATCCGCCACCGCGTACGCGTACGGCGAGTTGTACACGACGGACTCCTTGGGCGCGGTGTTGGGCGGCGCTCTGGATGCGCGCACGCGCTCCGAACGTGATGCGCGCTTGCGTGGCGCGCGTGCAGGGCGCGGAGTCGTCTTCGACGATGGTTTCTTGGCTGGGGCTATGGTGCGTTGTGTGTCTTGGGGCTGCCTGTCTTGGGGCGGGGGCTCTTTTTCGAAACTGATAGTGTTTGTGTTGTGGCGGCATCGCCGTGGGCGCGAAAAGTGGGGGCGCTCCTCGGGTTCACACGTGTACGCACGCAACGCAAACTGATACAGGGTGCACTTAATATGTAATTTGCGTCGCACTAAATTTTTGTCAAAAAGCGTAGTGGGGGCTGATCTTAGGGAGTGCCGCAGGCGGATCGCCACTTCGGTCGCGGGCGAAAGACGAACCATCGCGGTGGGTTCGGGCATCACGCCGCGCTTGGAGCCGGCCGAGATGACCATGGAGCTGCTGTCTGTGGACGTAGTGCCGCAGCTGCAGTCTGAAGACACCGGCGAGGCCGGCGCGTCCATGAGCAGGGTCATCAGATTAGAGCGAGCCTCTTGGAAGTTTCGACCACGATTCTATTCTGCGGGCCGTTTGTTCGCTGCCGCGATTGGACGCAGTAAAACTCAGAACGCTATGGAGCTCTGAATCAGACCTCTCATTCGGAATATGTAACTGCGACATGGGGTACGTGTACCGAATACCCTATGTTATTAGAGAAGCGGTCTGATTTGCGGCTTGCAGAAACAGAAATTGGGTCTACAACATCCAAAAGTTGCTTTCAAGCAACTCAGTTACATGTATTTGCTCGAGTAGGCATTAACTAGAGGCTCTGCTTTGGCTGGGAGGACATTTATAGTAATTTATTGACTGGGCTTGGGTATTCTACATGTAATGTTGGTTCTGGGCATCAAACGACGACGCAATATTACATAACGCGCCAACTATGGTTGCGTGCTGGCAGCACGCAACCACAGTTTCTCTGGCTCAGTTGGTGTAACATTCAGAAGACCATTAGGTTTCGGTCTTGAATTTTATTGGCTGGTTTATGTACACAAAAATACACACGTTTTGTACAGATAGCCGAAATCTGTGACCTAGGGTCTGGGGCGACATTCGCCATATAAAGCTGTGGGGGGACTCCCTGTCAATAAGTTTTGTTAGGCTGGATAGGACATAAATGTCCTCCCAGGATAACTACATGTAGTTAAATCCCTAAGATCAGCCCCCACTACGCTTTTTGACAAAAATTTAGTGCGACACAAATTTACATTTGTGAATTACAATCTTGACCTACACTGGGTAGTGTTTGCGGATGCCCTGCACGAGGCCGTCAAGGTACTGGCACTTCGGGACAGTGCCGTTGAAGTACCAGGACTTCCACAGGTACATGTCCAGGTACTGACCTAGGCGCTCCTTGGGGACGCCGCGCATAGCCTTGATGTAGCGCTTCACGCGCACTTCCCACGTACCTTCAATGCGGTTAGTATGGGCCCCCGTCTTGGGGTCCACGAAGAACTTGTCGTGGTTGACCCATTTGTGAGTGTAGTTCTTGCCCTTTAGCCACTTGTTGTTCTCCAACGTATGCTTCCCGTTGACAGAAACATACGAGGAGAACTGGTCGGAGATGATGGTCGACCCGACTATGATGTGCTTGCCGATGAGAGGAGACATCGTCTTCTTTTTGCGGTCGGGGCCGGTGACGATGCCGAACCACCGCCCCGTGGCCCGATCGACACCGCCGAAGAGCCAGTAGTCCTCGTGCTGCTTGCCGCGCCCGAACTTGGACTTCTTCTTTAGGCTCGTCTCGTCGATCTCGACGGTGTGGCCCACGCCGCCGATCTGTCCAAACATAGTTAGCATATATGCCACATATTGTAGTCGAATATTAGGTGCACGTACCATCATGCTGCACTGCAGCATCTCGGCGGAGCAGATGTCGCGGCAGAAGCCGTACCAGTCGATCGCCGTGACGTCGGAGATACCCAGGAACTGCTCCGCGGTTCCGACGGGGATGTCCGACGCCCAGAAGAACATCAGGCGCAGCACAGTGCGGTACGCTAGCTTGGTGCCGTCGAAGAAGGAGCCTTTCTTCAGGCTGAGCTCCTTGTCCGGGTGACCGCTACGGCGGCATCACCAGCGGCGGTCCTCGTCCTCCGTGCCGCGTTTGTAGACGCACATGTTCATGGGATAGTCGCAGTACTCGCATGTCTTAGAGGGGGCGAGGAGGCCGTGACGCATTACGAAACTCACGGCGGTGTCCTCGCTCGTGGTCGCCGCCATGATGTTGTCGAACGTGAACGAGGACACCGCCGGATCCGCCACCGCGTACGCGTACGGCGAGTTGTACACGACGGACTCCTTGGGCGCGGTGTTGGGCGGCGCTCTGGATGCGCGCACGCGCTCCGAACGTGATGCGCGCTTGCGTGGCGCGCGTGCAGGGCGCGGAGTCGTCTTCGACGATGGTTTCTTGGCTGGGGCTATGGTGCGTTGTGTGTCTTGGGGCTGCCTGTCTTGGGGCGGGGGCTCTTTTTCGAAACTGATAGTGTTTGTGTTGTGGCGGCATCGCCGTGGGCGCGAAAAGTGGGGGCGCTCCTCGGGTTCACACGTGTACGCACGCAACGCAAACTGATACAGGGTGCACTTAATATGTAATTTGCGTCGCACTAAATTTTTGTCAAAAAGCGTAGTGGGGGCTGATCTTAGGGAGTGCCGCAGGCGGATCGCCACTTCGGTCGCGGGCGAAAGACGAACCATCGCGGTGGGTTCGGGCATCACGCCGCGCTTGGAGCCGGCCGAGATGACCATGGAGCTGCTGTCTGTGGACGTAGCGCCGCAGCTGCAGTCTGAAGACACCGGCGAGGCCGGCGCGTCCATGAGCAGGGTCATCAGATTGGAGCGAGCCTCTTGGAAGTTTCGACCACGATTCTATTCTGCGGGCCGTTTGTTCGCTGCCGCGATTGGACGCAGTAAAACTCAGAACGCTATGGAGCTCTGAATCAGACCTCTCATTCGGAATATGTAACTGCGACATGGGGTACGTGTACCGAATACCCTATGTTATTAGAGAAGCGGTCTGATTTGCGGCTTGCAGAAACAGAAATTGGGTCTACAACATCCAAAAGTTGCTTTCAAGCAACTCAGTTACATGTATTTGCTCGAGTAGGCATTAACTAGAGGCTCTGCTTTGGCTGGGAGGACATTTATAGTAATTTATTGACTGGGCTTGGGTAGCTCTACATGTAATGTTGGTTCTGGGCATCAAACGACGACGCAATATTACATAACGCGCCAACTATGGTTGCGTGCTGGCAGCACGCAACCACAGTTTCTCTGGCTCAGTTGGTGTAACATTCAGAAGACCATTAGGTTTCGGTCTTGAATTTTATTGGCTGGTTTATGTACACAAAAATACACACGTTTTGTACAGATAGCCGAAATCTGTGACCTAGGGTCTGGGGCGACATTCGCCATATAAAGCTGTGGGGGGACTCCCTGTCAATAAGTTTTGTTAGGCTGGATAGGACATAAATGTCCTCCCAGGATAACTACATGTAGTTAAATCCCTAAGATCAGCCCCCACTACGCTTTTTGACAAAAATTTAGTGCGACACAAATTTACATTTGTGAATTACAATCTTGACCTACACTGGGTAGTGTTTGCGGATGCCCTGCACGAGGCCGTCAAGGTACTGGCACTTCGGGACAGTGCCGTTGAAGTACCAGGACTTCCACAGGTACATGTCCAGGTACTGACCTAGGCGCTCCTTGGGGACGCCGCGCATAGCCTTGATGTAGCGCTTCACGCGCACTTCCCACGTACCTTCAATGCGGTTAGTATGGGCCCCCGTCTTGGGGTCCACGAAGAACTTGTCGTGGTTGACCCATTTGTGAGTGTAGTTCTTGCCCTTTAGCCACTTGTTGTTCTCCAACGTATGCTTCCCGTTGACAGAAACATACGAGGAGAACTGGTCGGAGATGATGGTCGACCCGACTATGATGTGCTTGCCGATGAGAGGAGACATCGTCTTCTTTTTGCGGTCGGGGCCGGTGACGATGCCGAACCACCGCCCCGTGGCCCGATCGACACCGCCGAAGAGCCAGTAGTCCTCGTGCTGCTTGCCGCGCCCGAACTTGGACTTCTTCTTTAGGCTCGTCTCGTCGATCTCGACGGTGTGGCCCACGCCGCCGATCTGTCCAAACATAGTTAGCATATATGCCACATATTGTAGTCGAATATTAGGTGCACGTACCATCATGCTGCACTGCAGCATCTCGGCGGAGCAGATGTCGCGGCAGAAGCCGTACCAGTCGATCGCCGTGACGTCGGAGATACCCAGGAACTGCTCCGCGGTTCCGACGGGGATGTCCGACGCCCAGAAGAACATCAGGCGCAGCACAGTGCGGTACGCTAGCTTGGTGCCGTCGAAGAAGGAGCCTTTCTTCAGGCTGAGCTCCTTGTCCGGGTGACCGCTACGGCGGCATCACCAGCGGCGGTCCTCGTCCTCCGTGCCGCGTTTGTAGACGCACATGTTCATGGGATAGTCGCAGTACTCGCATGTCTTAGAGGGGGCGAGGAGGCCGTGACGCATTACGAAACTCACGGCGGTGTCCTCGCTCGTGGTCGCCGCCATGATGTTGTCGAACGTGAACGAGGACACCGCCGGATCCGCCACCGCGTACGCGTACGGCGAGTTGTACACGACGGACTCCTTGGGCGCGGTGTTGGGCGGCGCTCTGGATGCGCGCACGCGCTCCGAACGTGATGCGCGCTTGCGTGGCGCGCGTGCAGGGCGCGGAGTCGTCTTCGACGATGGTTTCTTGGCTGGGGCTATGGTGCGTTGTGTGTCTTGGGGCTGCCTGTCTTGGGGCGGGGGCTCTTTTTCGAAACTGATAGTGTTTGTGTTGTGGCGGCATCGCCGTGGGCGCGAAAAGTGGGGGCGCTCCTCGGGTTCACACGTGTACGCACGCAACGCAAACTGATACAGGGTGCACTTAATATGTAATTTGCGTCGCACTAAATTTTTGTCAAAAAGCGTAGTGGGGGCTGATCTTAGGGAGTGCCGCAGGCGGATCGCCACTTCGGTCGCGGGCGAAAGACGAACCATCGCGGTGGGTTCGGGCATCACGCCGCGCTTGGAGCCGGCCGAGATGACCATGGAGCTGCTGTCTGTGGACGTAGCGCCGCAGCTGCAGTCTGAAGACACCGGCGAGGCCGGCGCGTCCATGAGCAGGGTCATCAGATTGGAGCGAGCCTCTTGGAAGTTTCGACCACGATTCTATTCTGCGGGCCGTTTGTTCGCTGCCGCGATTGGACGCAGTAAAACTCAGAACGCTATGGAGCTCTGAATCAGACCTCTCATTCGGAATATGTAACTGCGACATGGGGTACGTGTACCGAATACCCTATGTTATTAGAGAAGCGGTCTGATTTGCGGCTTGCAGAAACAGAAATTGGGTCTACAACATCCAAAAGTTGCTTTCAAGCAACTCAGTTACATGTATTTGCTCGAGTAGGCATTAACTAGAGGCTCTGCTTTGGCTGGGAGGACATTTATAGTAATTTATTGACTGGGCTTGGGTAGCTCTACATGTAATGTTGGTTCTGGGCATCAAATGACGACGCAATATTACATAACGCGCCAACTATGGTTGCGTGCTGCCAGCACGCAACCACAGTTTCTCTGGCTCAGTTGGTGTAACATTCAGAAGACCATTAGGTTTCGGTCTTGAATTTTATTGGCTGGTTTATGTACACAAAAATACACACGTTTTGTACAGATAGCCGAAATCTGTGACCTAGGGTCTGGGGCGACATTCGCCATATAAAGCTGTGGGGGGACTCCCTGTCAATAAGTTTTGTTAGGCTGGATAGGACATAAATGTCCTCCCAGGATAACTACATGTAGTTAAATCCCTAAGATCAGCCCCCACTACGCTTTTTGACAAAAATTTAGTGCGACACAAATTTACATTTGTGAATTACAATCTTGACCTACACTGGGTAGTGTTTGCGGATGCCCTGCACGAGGCCGTCAAGGTACTGGCACTTCGGGACAGTGCCGTTGAAGTACCAGGACTTCCACAGGTACATGTCCAGGTACTGACCTAGGCGCTCCTTGGGGACGCCGCGCATAGCCTTGATGTAGCGCTTCACGCGCACTTCCCACGTACCTTCAATGCGGTTAGTATGGGCCCCCGTCTTGGGGTCCACGAAGAACTTGTCGTGGTTGACCCATTTGTGAGTGTAGTTCTTGCCCTTTAGCCACTTGTTGTTCTCCAACGTATGCTTCCCGTTGACAGAAACATACGAGGAGAACTGGTCGGAGATGATGGTCGACCCGACTATGATGTGCTTGCCGATGAGAGGAGACATCGTCTTCTTTTTGCGGTCGGGGCCGGTGACGATGCCGAACCACCGCCCCGTGGCCCGATCGACACCGCCGAAGAGCCAGTAGTCCTCGTGCTGCTTGCCGCGCCCGAACTTGGACTTCTTCTTTAGGCTCGTCTCGTCGATCTCGACGGTGTGGCCCACGCCGCCGATCTGTCCAAACATAGTTAGCATATATGCCACATATTGTAGTCGAATATTAGGTGCACGTACCATCATGCTGCACTGCAGCATCTCGGCGGAGCAGATGTCGCGGCAGAAGCCGTACCAGTCGATCGCCGTGACGTCGGAGATACCCAGGAACTGCTCCGCGGTTCCGACGGGGATGTCCGACGCCCAGAAGAACATCAGGCGCAGCACAGTGCGGTACGCTAGCTTGGTGCCGTCGAAGAAGGAGCCTTTCTTCAGGCTGAGCTCCTTGTCCGGGTGACCGCTACGGCGGCATCACCAGCGGCGGTCCTCGTCCTCCGTGCCGCGTTTGTAGACGCACATGTTCATGGGATAGTCGCAGTACTCGCATGTCTTAGAGGGGGCGAGGAGGCCGTGACGCATTACGAAACTCACGGCGGTGTCCTCGCTCGTGGTCGCCGCCATGATGTTGTCGAACGTGAACGAGGACACCGCCGGATCCGCCACCGCGTACGCGTACGGCGAGTTGTACACGACGGACTCCTTGGGCGCGGTGTTGGGCGGCGCTCTGGATGCGCGCACGCGCTCCGAACGTGATGCGCGCTTGCGTGGCGCGCGTGCAGGGCGCGGAGTCGTCTTCGACGATGGTTTCTTGGCTGGGGCTATGGTGCGTTGTGTGTCTTGGGGCTGCCTGTCTTGGGGCGGGGGCTCTTTTTCGAAACTGATAGTGTTTGTGTTGTGGCGGCATCGCCGTGGGCGCGAAAAGTGGGGGCGCTCCTCGGGTTCACACGTGTACGCACGCAACGCAAACTGATACAGGGTGCACTTAATATGTAATTTGCGTCGCACTAAATTTTTGTCAAAAAGCGTAGTGGGGGCTGATCTTAGGGAGTGCCGCAGGCGGATCGCCACTTCGGTCGCGGGCGAAAGACGAACCATCGCGGTGGGTTCGGGCATCACGCCGCGCTTGGAGCCGGCCGAGATGACCATGGAGCTGCTGTCTGTGGACGTAGTGCCGCAGCTGCAGTCTGAAGACACCGGCGAGGCCGGCGCGTCCATGAGCAGGGTCATCAGATTAGAGCGAGCCTCTTGGAAGTTTCGACCACGATTCTATTCTGCGGGCCGTTTGTTCGCTGCCGCGATTGGACGCAGTAAAACTCAGAACGCTATGGAGCTCTGAATCAGACCTCTCATTCGGAATATGTAACTGCGACATGGGGTACGTGTACCGAATACCCTATGTTATTAGAGAAGCGTTCTGATTTGCGGCTTGCAGAAACAGAAATTGGGTCTACAACATCCAAAAGTTGCTTTCAAGCAACTCAGTTACATGTATTTGCTCGAGTAGGCATTAACTAGAGGCTCTGCTTTGGCTGGGAGGACATTTATAGTAATTTATTGACTGGGCTTGGGTAGCTCTACATGTAATGTTGGTTCTGGGCATCAAACGACGACGCAATATTACATAACGCGCCAACTATGGTTGCGTGCTGCCAGCACGCAACCACAGTTTCTCTGGCTCAGTTGGTGTAACATTCAGAAGACCATTAGGTTTCGGTCTTGAATTTTATTGGCTGGTTTATGTACACAAAAATACACACGTTTTGTACAGATAGCCGAAATCTGTGACCTAGGGTCTGGGGCGACATTCGCCATATAAAGCTGTGGGGGGACTCCCTGTCAATAAGTTTTGTTAGGCTGGATAGGACATAAATGTCCTCCCAGGATAACTACATGTAGTTAAATCCCTAAGATCAGCCCCCACTACGCTTTTTGACAAAAATTTAGTGCGACACAAATTTACATTTGTGAATTACAATCTTGACCTACACTGGGTAGTGTTTGCGGATGCCCTGCACGAGGCCGTCAAGGTACTGGCACTTCGGGACAGTGCCGTTGAAGTACCAGGACTTCCACAGGTACATGTCCAGGTACTGACCTAGGCGCTCCTTGGGGACGCCGCGCATAGCCTTGATGTAGCGCTTCACGCGCACTTCCCACGTACCTTCAATGCGGTTAGTATGGGCCCCCGTCTTGGGGTCCACGAAGAACTTGTCGTGGTTGACCCATTTGTGAGTGTAGTTCTTGCCCTTTAGCCACTTGTTGTTCTCCAACGTATGCTTCCCGTTGACAGAAACATACGAGGAGAACTGGTCGGAGATGATGGTCGACCCGACTATGATGTGCTTGCCGATGAGAGGAGACATCGTCTTCTTTTTGCGGTCGGGGCCGGTGACGATGCCGAACCACCGCCCCGTGGCCCGATCGACACCGCCGAAGAGCCAGTAGTCCTCGTGCTGCTTGCCGCGCCCGAACTTGGACTTCTTCTTTAGGCTCGTCTCGTCGATCTCGACGGTGTGGCCCACGCCGCCGATCTGTCCAAACATAGTTAGCATATATGCCACATATTGTAGTCGAATATTAGGTGCACGTACCATCATGCTGCACTGCAGCATCTCGGCGGAGCAGATGTCGCGACAGAAGCCGTACCAGTCGATCGCCGTGACGTCGGAGATACCCAGGAACTGCTCCGCGGTTCCGACGGGGATGTCCGACGCCCAGAAGAACATCAGGCGCAGCACAGTGCGGTACGCTAGCTTGGTGCCGTCGAAGAAGGAGCCTTTCTTCAGGCTGAGCTCCTTGTCCGGGTGACCGCTACGGCGGCATCACCAGCGGCGGTCCTCGTCCTCCGTGCCGCGTTTGTAGACGCACATGTTCATGGGATAGTCGCAGTACTCGCATGTCTTAGAGGGGGCGAGGAGGCCGTGACGCATTAGGAAACTCACGGCGGTGTCCTCGCTCGTGGTCGCCGCCATGATGTTGTCGAACGTGAACGAGGACACCGCCGGATCCGCCACCGCGTACGCGTACGGCGAGTTGTACACGACGGACTCCTTGGGCGCGGTGTTGGGCGGCGCTCTGGATGCGCGCACGCGCTCCGAACGTGATGCGCGCTTGCGTGGCGCGCGTGCAGGGCGCGGAGTCGTCTTCGACGATGGTTTCTTGGCTGGGGCTATGGTGCGTTGTGTGTCTTGGGGCTGCCTGTCTTGGGGCGGGGGCTCTTTTTCGAAACTGATAGTGTTTGTGTTGTGGCGGCATCGCCGTGGGCGCGAAAAGTGGGGGCGCTCCTCGGGTTCACACGTGTACGCACGCAACGCAAACTGATACAGGGTGCACTTAATATGTAATTTGCGTCGCACTAAATTTTTGTCAAAAAGCGTAGTGGGGGCTGATCTTAGGGAGTGCCGCAGGCGGATCGCCACTTCGGTCGCGGGCGAAAGACGAACCATCGCGGTGGGTTCGGGCATCACGCCGCGCTTGGAGCCGGCCGAGATGACCATGGAGCTGCTGTCTGTGGACGTAGTGCCGCAGCTGCAGTCTGAAGACACCGGCGAGGCCGGCGCGTCCATGAGCAGGGTCATCAGATTAGAGCGAGCCTCTTGGAAGTTTCGACCACGATTCTATTCTGCGGGCCGTTTGTTCGCTGCCGCGATTGGACGCAGTAAAACTCAGAACGCTATGGAGCTCTGAATCAGACCTCTCATTCGGAATATGTAACTGCGACATGGGGTACGTGTACCGAATACCCTATGTTATTAGAGAAGCGGTCTGATTTGCGGCTTGCAGAAACAGAAATTGGGTCTACAACATCCAAAAGTTGCTTTCAAGCAACTCAGTTACATGTATTTGCTCGAGTAGGCATTAACTAGAGGCTCTGCTTTGGCTGGGAGGACATTTATAGTAATTTATTGACTGGGCTTGGGTATTCTACATGTAATGTTGGTTCTGGGCATCAAACGACGACGCAATATTACATAACGCGCCAACTATGGTTGCGTGCTGGCAGCACGCAACCACAGTTTCTCTGGCTCAGTTGGTGTAACATTCAGAAGACCATTAGGTTTCGGTCTTGAATTTTATTGGCTGGTTTATGTACACAAAAATACACACGTTTTGTACAGATAGCCGAAATCTGTGACCTAGGGTCTGGGGCGACATTCGCCATATAAAGCTGTGGGGGGACTCCCTGTCAATAAGTTTTGTTAGGCTGGATAGGACATAAATGTCCTCCCAGGATAACTACATGTAGTTAAATCCCTAAGATCAGCCCCCACTACGCTTTTTGACAAAAATTTAGTGCGACACAAATTTACATTTGTGAATTACAATCTTGACCTACACTGGGTAGTGTTTGCGGATGCCCTGCACGAGGCCGTCAAGGTACTGGCACTTCGGGACAGTGCCGTTGAAGTACCAGGACTTCCACAGGTACATGTCCAGGTACTGACCTAGGCGCTCCTTGGGGACGCCGCGCATAGCCTTGATGTAGCGCTTCACGCGCACTTCCCACGTACCTTCAATGCGGTTAGTATGGGCCCCCGTCTTGGGGTCCACGAAGAACTTGTCGTGGTTGACCCATTTGTGAGTGTAGTTCTTGCCCTTTAGCCACTTGTTGTTCTCCAACGTATGCTTCCCGTTGACAGAAACATACGAGGAGAACTGGTCGGAGATGATGGTCGACCCGACTATGATGTGCTTGCCGATGAGAGGAGACATCGTCTTCTTTTTGCGGTCGGGGCCGGTGACGATGCCGAACCACCGCCCCGTGGCCCGATCGACACCGCCGAAGAGCCAGTAGTCCTCGTGCTGCTTGCCGCGCCCGAACTTGGACTTCTTCTTTAGGCTCGTCTCGTCGATCTCGACGGTGTGGCCCACGCCGCCGATCTGTCCAAACATAGTTAGCATATATGCCACATATTGTAGTCGAATATTAGGTGCACGTACCATCATGCTGCACTGCAGCATCTCGGCGGAGCAGATGTCGCGGCAGAAGCCGTACCAGTCGATCGCCGTGACGTCGGAGATACCCAGGAACTGCTCCGCGGTTCCGACGGGGATGTCCGACGCCCAGAAGAACATCAGGCGCAGCACAGTGCGGTACGCTAGCTTGGTGCCGTCGAAGAAGGAGCCTTTCTTCAGGCTGAGCTCCTTGTCCGGGTGACCGCTACGGCGGCATCACCAGCGGCGGTCCTCGTCCTCCGTGCCGCGTTTGTAGACGCACATGTTCATGGGATAGTCGCAGTACTCGCATGTCTTAGAGGGGGCGAGGAGGCCGTGACGCATTAGGAAACTCACGGCGGTGTCCTCGCTCGTGGTCGCCGCCATGATGTTGTCGAACGTGAACGAGGACACCGCCGGATCCGCCACCGCGTACGCGTACGGCGAGTTGTACACGACGGACTCCTTGGGCGCGGTGTTGGGCGGCGCTCTGGATGCGCGCACGCGCTCCGAACGTGATGCGCGCTTGCGTGGCGCGCGTGCAGGGCGCGGAGTCGTCTTCGACGATGGTTTCTTGGCTGGGGCTATGGTGCGTTGTGTGTCTTGGGGCTGCCTGTCTTGGGGCGGGGGCTCTTTTTCGAAACTGATAGTGTTTGTGTTGTGGCGGCATCGCCGTGGGCGCGAAAAGTGGGGGCGCTCCTCGGGTTCACACGTGTACGCACGCAACGCAAACTGATACAGGGTGCACTTAATATGTAATTTGCGTCGCACTAAATTTTTGTCAAAAAGCGTAGTGGGGGCTGATCTTAGGGAGTGCCGCAGGCGGATCGCCACTTCGGTCGCGGGCGAAAGACGAACCATCGCGGTGGGTTCGGGCATCACGCCGCGCTTGGAGCCGGCCGAGATGACCATGGAGCTGCTGTCTGTGGACGTAGTGCCGCAGCTGCAGTCTGAAGACACCGGCGAGGCCGGCGCGTCCATGAGCAGGGTCATCAGATTGGAGCGAGCCTCTTGGAAGTTTCGACCACGATTCTATTCTGCGGGCCGTTTGTTCGCTGCCGCGATTGGACGCAGTAAAACTCAGAACGCTATGGAGCTCTGAATCAGACCTCTCATTCGGAATATGTAACTGCGACATGGGGTACGTGTACCGAATACCCTATGCTATTAGAGAAGCGGTCTGATTTGCGGCTTGCAGAAACAGAAATTGGGTCTACAACATCCAAAAGTTGCTTTCAAGCAACTCAGTTACATGTATTTGCTCGAGTAGGCATTAACTAGAGGCTCTGCTTTGGCTGGGAGGACATTTATAGTAATTTATTGACTGGGCTTGGGTAGCTCTACATGTAATGTTGGTTCTGGGCATCAAACGACGACGCAATATTACATAACGCGCCAACTATGGTTGCGTGCTGGCAGCACGCAACCACAGTTTCTCTGGCTCAGTTGGTGTAACATTCAGAAGACCATTAGGTTTCGGTCTTGAATTTTATTGGCTGGTTTATGTACACAAAAATACACACGTTTTGTACAGATAGCCGAAATCTGTGACCTAGGGTCTGGGGCGACATTCGCCATATAAAGCTGTGGGGGGACTCCCTGTCAATAAGTTTTGTTAGGCTGGATAGGACATAAATGTCCTCCCAGGATAACTACATGTAGTTAAATCCCTAAGATCAGCCCCCACTACGCTTTTTGACAAAAATTTAGTGCGACACAAATTTACATTTGTGAATTACAATCTTGACCTACACTGGGTAGTGTTTGCGGATGCCCTGCACGAGGCCGTCAAGGTACTGGCACTTCGGGACAGTGCCGTTGAAGTACCAGGACTTCCACAGGTACATGTCCAGGTACTGACTGACCTAGGCGCTCCTTGGGGACGCCGCGCATAGCCTTGATGTAGCGCTTCACGCGCACTTCCCACGTACCTTCAATGCGGTTAGTATGGGCCCCCGTCTTGGGGTCCACGAAGAACTTGTCGTGGTTGACCCATTTGTGAGTGTAGTTCTTGCCCTTTAGCCACTTGTTGTTCTCCAACGTATGCTTCCCGTTGACAGAAACATACGAGGAGAACTGGTCGGAGATGATGGTCGACCCGACTATGATGTGCTTGCCGATGAGAGGAGACATCGTCTTCTTTTTGCGGTCGGGGCCGGTGACGATGCCGAACCACCGCCCCGTGGCCCGATCGACACCGCCGAAGAGCCAGTAGTCCTCGTGCTGCTTGCCGCGCCCGAACTTGGACTTCTTCTTTAGGCTCGTCTCGTCGATCTCGACGGTGTGGCCCACGCCGCCGATCTGTCCAAACATAGTTAGCATATATGCCACATATTGTAGTCGAATATTAGGTGCACGTACCATCATGCTGCACTGCAGCATCTCGGCGGAGCAGATGTCGCGGCAGAAGCCGTACCAGTCGATCGCCGTGACGTCGGAGATACCCAGGAACTGCTCCGCGGTTCCGACGGGGATGTCCGACGCCCAGAAGAACATCAGGCGCAGCACAGTGCGGTACGCTAGCTTGGTGCCGTCGAAGAAGGAGCCTTTCTTGGGCTGAGCTCCTTGTCCGGGTGACCGCTACGGCGGCATCACCAGCGGCGGTCCTCGTCCTCCGTGCCGCGTTTGTAGACGCACATGTTCATGGGATAGTCGCAGTACTCGCATGGCTTAGAGGGGGCGAGGAGGCCGTGACGCATTAGGAAACTCACGGCGGTGTCCTCGCTCGTGGTCGCCGCCATGATGTTGTCGAACGTGAACGAGGACACCGCCGGATCCGCCACCGCGTACGCGTACGGCGAGTTGTACACGACGGACTCCTTGGGCGCGGTGTTGGGCGGCGCTCTGGATGCGCGCACGCGCTCCGAACGTGATGCGCGCTTGCGTGGCGCGCGTGCAGGGCGCGGAGTCGTCTTCGACGATGGTTTCTTGGCTGGGGCTATGGTGCGTTGTGTGTCTTGGGGCTGCCTGTCTTGGGGCGGGGGCTCTTTTTCGAAACTGATAGTGTTTGTGTTGTGGCGGCATCGCCGTGGGCGCGAAAAGTGGGGGCGCTCCTCGGGTTCACACGTGTACGCACGCAACGCAAACTGATACAGGGTGCACTTAATATGTAATTTGCGTCGCACTAAATTTTTGTCAAAAAGCGTAGTGGGGGCTGATCTTAGGGAGTGCCGCAGGCGGATCGCCACTTCGGTCGCGGGCGAAAGACGAACCATCGCGGTGGGTTCGGGCATCACGCCGCGCTTGGAGCCGGCCGAGATGACCATGGAGCTGCTGTCTGTGGACGTAGTGCCGCAGCTGCAGTCTGAAGACACCGGCGAGGCCGGCGCGTCCATGAGCAGGGTCATCAGATTGGAGCGAGCCTCTTGGAAGTTTCGACCACGATTCTATTCTGCGGGCCGTTTGTTCGCTGCCGCGATTGGACGCAGTAAAACTCAGAACGCTATGGAGCTCTGAATCAGACCTCTCATTCGGAATATGTAACTGCGACATGGGGTACGTGTACCGAATACCCTATGTTATTAGAGAAGCGGTCTGATTTGCGGCTTGCAGAAACAGAAATTGGGTCTACAACATCCAAAAGTTGCTTTCAAGCAACTCAGTTACATGTATTTGCTCGAGTAGGCATTAACTAGAGGCTCTGCTTTGGCTGGGAGGACATTTATAGTAATTTATTGACTGGGCTTGGGTAGCTCTACATGTAATGTTGGTTCTGGGCATCAAACGACGACGCAATATTACATAACGCGCCAACTATGGTTGCGTGCTGGCAGCACGCAACCACAGTTTCTCTGGCTCAGTTGGTGTAACATTCAGAAGACCATTAGGTTTCGGTCTTGAATTTTATTGGCTGGTTTATGTACACAAAAATACACACGTTTTGTACAGATAGCCGAAATCTGTGACCTAGGGTCTGGGGCGACATTCGCCATATAAAGCTGTGGGGGGACTCCCTGTCAATAAGTTTTGTTAGGCTGGATAGGACATAAATGTCCTCCCAGGATAACTACATGTAGTTAAATCCCTAAGATCAGCCCCCACTACGCTTTTTGACAAAAATTTAGTGCGACACAAATTTACATTTGTGAATTACAATCTTGACCTACACTGGGTAGTGTTTGCGGATGCCCTGCACGAGGCCGTCAAGGTACTGGCACTTCGGGACAGTGCCGTTGAAGTACCAGGACTTCCACAGGTACATGTCCAGGTACTGACCTAGGCGCTCCTTGGGGACGCCGCGCATAGCCTTGATGTAGCGCTTCACGCGCACTTCCCACGTACCTTCAATGCGGTTAGTATGGGCCCCCGTCTTGGGGTCCACGAAGAACTTGTCGTGGTTGACCCATTTGTGAGTGTAGTTCTTGCCCTTTAGCCACTTGTTGTTCTCCAACGTATGCTTCCCGTTGACAGAAACATACGAGGAGAACTGGTCGGAGATGATGGTCGACCCGACTATGATGTGCTTGCCGATGAGAGGAGACATCGTCTTCTTTTTGCGGTCGGGGCCGGTGACGATGCCGAACCACCGCCCCGTGGCCCGATCGACACCGCCGAAGAGCCAGTAGTCCTCGTGCTGCTTGCCGCGCCCGAACTTGGACTTCTTCTTTAGGCTCGTCTCGTCGATCTCGACGGTGTGGCCCACGCCGCCGATCTGTCCAAACATAGTTAGCATATATGCCACATATTGTAGTCGAATATTAGGTGCACGTACCATCATGCTGCACTGCAGCATCTCGGCGGAGCAGATGTCGCGGCAGAAGCCGTACCAGTCGATCGCCGTGACGTCGGAGATACCCAGGAACTGCTCCGCGGTTCCGACGGGGATGTCCGACGCCCAGAAGAACATCAGGCGCAGCACAGTGCGGTACGCTAGCTTGGTGCCGTCGAAGAAGGAGCCTTTCTTCAGGCTGAGCTCCTTGTCCGGGTGACCGCTACGGCGGCATCACCAGCGGCGGTCCTCGTCCTCCGTGCCGCGTTTGTAGACGCACATGTTCATGGGATAGTCGCAGTACTCGCATGTCTTAGAGGGGGCGAGGAGGCCGTGACGCATTACGAAACTCACGGCGGTGTCCTCGCTCGTGGTCGCCGCCATGATGTTGTCGAACGTGAACGAGGACACCGCCGGATCCGCCACCGCGTACGCGTACGGCGAGTTGTACACGACGGACTCCTTGGGCGCGGTGTTGGGCGGCGCTCTGGATGCGCGCACGCGCTCCGAACGTGATGCGCGCTTGCGTGGCGCGCGTGCAGGGCGCGGAGTCGTCTTCGACGATGGTTTCTTGGCTGGGGCTATGGTGCGTTGTGTGTCTTGGGGCTGCCTGTCTTGGGGCGGGGGCTCTTTTTCGAAACTGATAGTGTTTGTGTTGTGGCGGCATCGCCGTGGGCGCGAAAAGTGGGGGCGCTCCTCGGGTTCACACGTGTACGCACGCAACGCAAACTGATACAGGGTGCACTTAATATGTAATTTGCGTCGCACTAAATTTTTGTCAAAAAGCGTAGTGGGGGCTGATCTTAGGGAGTGCCGCAGGCGGATCGCCACTTCGGTCGCGGGCGAAAGACGAACCATCGCGGTGGGTTCGGGCATCACGCCGCGCTTGGAGCCGGCCGAGATGACCATGGAGCTGCTGTCTGTGGACGTAGTGCCGCAGCTGCAGTCTGAAGACACCGGCGAGGCCGGCGCGTCCATGAGCAGGGTCATCAGATTGGAGCGAGCCTCTTGGAAGTTTCGACCACGATTCTATTCTGCGGGCCGTTTGTTCGCTGCCGCGATTGGACGCAGTAAAACTCAGAACGCTATGGAGCTCTGAATCAGACCTCTCATTCGGAATATGTAACTGCGACATGGGGTACGTGTACCGAATACCCTATGTTATTAGAGAAGCGGTCTGATTTGCGGCTTGCAGAAACAGAAATTGGGTCTACAACATCCAAAAGTTGCTTTCAAGCAACTCAGTTACATGTATTTGCTCGAGTAGGCATTAACTAGAGGCTCTGCTTTGGCTGGGAGGACATTTATAGTAATTTATTGACTGGGCTTGGGTAGCTCTACATGTAATGTTGGTTCTGGGCATCAAACGACGACGCAATATTACATAACGCGCCAACTATGGTTGCGTGCTGGCAGCACGCAACCACAGTTTCTCTGGCTCAGTTGGTGTAACATTCAGAAGACCATTAGGTTTCGGTCTTGAATTTTATTGGCTGGTTTATGTACACAAAAATACACACGTTTTGTACAGATAGCCGAAATCTGTGACCTAGGGTCTGGGGCGACATTCGCCATATAAAGCTGTGGGGGGACTCCCTGTCAATAAGTTTTGTTAGGCTGGATAGGACATAAATGTCCTCCCAGGATAACTACATGTAGTTAAATCCCTAAGATCAGCCCCCACTACGCTTTTTGACAAAAATTTAGTGCGACACAAATTTACATTTGTGAATTACAATCTTGACCTACACTGGGTAGTGTTTGCGGATGCCCTGCACGAGGCCGTCAAGGTACTGGCACTTCGGGACAGTGCCGTTGAAGTACCAGGACTTCCACAGGTACATGTCCAGGTACTGAACTAGGCGCTTCTTTGGGACGCCGCGCATAGCCTTGATGTAGCGCTTCACGCGCACTTCCCACGTACCTTCAATGCGGTTAGTATGGGCCCCCGTCTTGGGGTCCACGAAGAACTTGTCGTGGTTGACCCATTTGTGAGTGTAGTTCTTGCCCTTTAGCCACTTGTTGTTCTCCAACGTATGCTTCCCGTTGACAGAAACATACGAGGAGAACTGGTCGGAGATGATGGTCGACCCGACTATGATGTGCTTGCCGATGAGAGGAGACATCGTCTTCTTTTTGCGGTCGGGGCCGGTGACGATGCCGAACCACCGCCCCGTGGCCCGATCGACACCGCCGAAGAGCCAGTAGTCCTCGTGCTGCTTGCCGCGCCCGAACTTGGACTTCTTCTTTAGGCTCGTCTCGTCGATCTCGACGGTGTGGCCCACGCCGCCGATCTGTCCAAACATAGTTAGCATATATGCCACATATTGTAGTCGAATATTAGGTGCACGTACCATCATGCTGCACTGCAGCATCTCGGCGGAGCAGATGTCGCGGCAGAAGCCGTACCAGTCGATCGCCGTGACGTCGGAGATACCCAGGAACTGCTCCGCGGTTCCGACGGGGATGTCCGACGCCCAGAAGAACATCAGGCGCAGCACAGTGCGGTACGCTAGCTTGGTGCCGTCGAAGAAGGAGCCTTTCTTCAGGCTGAGCTCCTTGTCCGGGTGACCGCTACGGCGGCATCACCAGCGGCGGTCCTCGTCCTCCGTGCCGCGTTTGTAGACGCACATGTTCATGGGATAGTCGCAGTACTCGCATGTCTTAGAGGGGGCGAGGAGGCCGTGACGCATTAGGAAACTCACGGCGGTGTCCTCGCTCGTGGTCGCCGCCATGATGTTGTCGAACGTGAACGAGGACACCGCCGGATCCGCCACCGCGTACGCGTACGGCGAGTTGTACACGACGGACTCCTTGGGCGCGGTGTTGGGCGGCGCTCTGGATGCGCGCACGCGCTCCGAACGTGATGCGCGCTTGCGTGGCGCGCGTGCAGGGCGCGGAGTCGTCTTCGACGATGGTTTCTTGGCTGGGGCTATGGTGCGTTGTGTGTCTTGGGGCTGCCTGTCTTGGGGCGGGGGCTCTTTTTCGAAACTGATAGTGTTTGTGTTGTGGCGGCATCGCCGTGGGCGCGAAAAGTGGGGGCGCTCCTCGGGTTCACACGTGTACGCACGCAACGCAAACTGATACAGGGTGCACTTAATATGTAATTTGCGTCGCACTAAATTTTTGTCAAAAAGCGTAGTGGGGGCTGATCTTAGGGAGTGCCGCAGGCGGATCGCCACTTCGGTCGCGGGCGAAAGACGAACCATCGCGGTGGGTTCGGGCATCACGCCGCGCTTGGAGCCGGCCGAGATGACCATGGAGCTGCTGTCTGTGGACGTAGTGCCGCAGCTGCAGTCTGAAGACACCGGCGAGGCCGGCGCGTCCATGAGCAGGGTCATCAGATTGGAGCGAGCCTCTTGGAAGTTTCGACCACGATTCTATTCTGCGGGCCGTTTGTTCGCTGCCGCGATTGGACGCAGTAAAACTCAGAACGCTATGGAGCTCTGAATCAGACCTCTCATTCGGAATATGTAACTGCGACATGGGGTACGTGTACCGAATACCCTATGTTATTAGAGAAGCGGTCTGATTTGCGGCTTGCAGAAACAGAAATTGGGTCTACAACATCCAAAAGTTGCTTTCAAGCAACTCAGTTACATGTATTTGCTCGAGTAGGCATTAACTAGAGGCTCTGCTTTGGCTGGGAGGACATTTATAGTAATTTATTGACTGGGCTTGGGTAGCTCTACATGTAATGTTGGTTCTGGGCATCAAACGACGACGCAATATTACATAACGCGCCAACTATGGTTGCGTGCTGGCAGCACGCAACCACAGTTTCTCTGGCTCAGTTGGTGTAACATTCAGAAGACCATTAGGTTTCGGTCTTGAATTTTATTGGCTGGTTTATGTACACAAAAATACACACGTTTTGTACAGATAGCCGAAATCTGTGACCTAGGGTCTGGGGCGACATTCGCCATATAAAGCTGTGGGGGGACTCCCTGTCAATAAGTTTTGTTAGGCTGGATAGGACATAAATGTCCTCCCAGGATAACTACATGTAGTTAAATCCCTAAGATCAGCCCCCACTACGCTTTTTGACAAAAATTTAGTGCGACACAAATTTACATTTGTGAATTACAATCTTGACCTACACTGGGTAGTGTTTGCGGATGCCCTGCACGAGGCCGTCAAGGTACTGGCACTTCGGGACAGTGCCGTTGAAGTACCAGGACTTCCACAGGTACATGTCCAGGTACTGACCTAGGCGCTCCTTGGGGACGCCGCGCATAGCCTTGATGTAGCGCTTCACGCGCACTTCCCACGTACCTTCAATGCGGTTAGTATGGGCCCCCGTCTTGGGGTCCACGAAGAACTTGTCGTGGTTGACCCATTTGTGAGTGTAGTTCTTGCCCTTTAGCCACTTGTTGTTCTCCAACGTATGCTTCCCGTTGACAGAAACATACGAGGAGAACTGGTCGGAGATGATGGTCGACCCGACTATGATGTGCTTGCCGATGAGAGGAGACATCGTCTTCTTTTTGCGGTCGGGGCCGGTGGCGATGCCAAACCACCGCCCCGTGGCCCGATCGACACCGCCGAAGAGCCAGTAGTCCTCGTGCTGCTTGCCGCGCCCGAACTTGGACTTCTTCTTTAGGCTCGTCTCGTCGATCTCGACGGTGTGGCCCACGCCGCCGATCTGTCCAAACATAGTTAGCATATATGCCACATATTGTAGTCGAATATTAGGTGCACGTACCATCATGCTGCACTGCAGCATCTCGGCGGAGCAGATGTCGCGGCAGAAGCCGTACCAGTCGATCGCCGTGACGTCGGAGATACCCAGGAACTGCTCCGCGGTTCCGACGGGGATGTCCGACGCCCAGAAGAACATCAGGCGCAGCACAGTGCGGTACGCTAGCTTGGTGCCGTCGAAGAAGGAGCCTTTCTTCAGGCTGAGCTCCTTGTCCGGGTGACCGCTACGGCGGCATCACCAGCGGCGGTCCTCGTCCTCCGTGCCGCGTTTGTAGACGCACATGTTCATGGGATAGTCGCAGTACTCGCATGGCTTAGAGGGGGCGAGGAGGCCGTGACGCATTACGAAACTCACGGCGGTGTCCTCGCTCGTGGTCGCCGCCATGATGTTGTCGAACGTGAACGAGGACACCGCCGGATCCGCCACCGCGTACGCGTACGGCGAGTTGTACACGACGGACTCCTTGGGCGCGGTGTTGGGCGGCGCTCTGGATGCGCGCACGCGCTCCGAACGTGATGCGCGCTTGCGTGGCGCGCGTGCAGGGCGCGGAGTCGTCTTCGACGATGGTTTCTTGGCTGGGGCTATGGTGCGTTGTGTGTCTTGGGGCTGCCTGTCTTGGGGCGGGGGCTCTTTTTCGAAACTGATAGTGTTTGTGTTGTGGCGGCATCGCCGTGGGCGCGAAAAGTGGGGGCGCTCCTCGGGTTCACACGTGTACGCACGCAACGCAAACTGATACAGGGTGCACTTAATATGTAATTTGCGTCGCACTAAATTTTTGTCAAAAAGCGTAGTGGGGGCTGATCTTAGGGAGTGCCGCAGGCGGATCGCCACTTCGGTCGCGGGCGAAAGACGAACCATCGCGGTGGGTTCGGGCATCACGCCGCGCTTGGAGCCGGCCGAGATGACCATGGAGCTGCTGTCTGTGGACGTAGTGCCGCAGCTGCAGTCTGAAGACACCGGCGAGGCCGGCGCGTCCATGAGCAGGGTCATCAGATTGGAGCGAGCCTCTTGGAAGTTTCGACCACGATTCTATTCTGCGGGCCGTTTGTTCGCTGCCGCGATTGGACGCAGTAAAACTCAGAACGCTATGGAGCTCTGAATCAGACCTCTCATTCGGAATATGTAACTGCGACATGGGGTACGTGTACCGAATACCCGATGTTATTAGAGAAGCGGTCTGATTTGCGGCTTGCAGAAACAGAAATTGGGTCTACAACATCCAAAAGTTGCTTTCAAGCAACTCAGTTACATGTATTTGCTCGAGTAGGCATTAACTAGAGGCTCTGCTTTGGCTGGGAGGACATTTATAGTAATTTATTGACTGGGCTTGGGTAGCTCTACATGTAATGTTGGTTCTGGGCATCAAACGACGACGCAATACATAACGCGCCAACTATGGTTGCGTGCTGGCAGCACGCAACCACAGTTTCTCTGGCTCAGTTGGTGTAACATTCAGAAGACCATTAGGTTTCGGTCTTGAATTTTATTGGCTGGTTTACGTACACAAAAATACACACGTTTTGTACAGATAGCCGAAATCTGTGACCTAGGGTCTGGCGCGACATTCGCCATATAAAGCTGTCTGTCAATAAGTTTTGTTAGACTGGATAGGACATAAATGTCCTCCCAGGATAACTACATGTAGTTAAATTGATGGAGCTGACTCTCTCTCAACAACCTGCAAACCACAAATTTGTGGAAGGTTATTTAACTACCGGAAGGGGGTCTGCGACTTAGATCATCTCCACCGCACCGCGCAAACTGCCTCTCTATCGCCCTTTTAGAGAGGATGCGGTAATTTATCTTTTCACCGCACCTCGCAATCTCTACACGCTATATTTTCTGAGTGGCATTACTACAACATTATTTCGACGAGACGACAGCTCTTGCGCAACAGAGCCAGGCATCTTACCATAGCAAGCATCATTCGATACAACATACTGTAGGCTTGCCGTAATCTATCGAGGGCACGTGAGCATTAATTACAAAAAAGTGTGAAAGTTACCGCCTTTCGGGAAAATCACAATAGACCGCTAGATTTCAAAGGTGACGGATCCAGCACGAGGAGAATGGACCCAGGCGGCGTTGGTACCTGCACAACATCGACTTTTGCGCTACCATCCACAAGCAACGATAGGCCAGCAGGCGTCGAGCTCACAGGTGGAACGTTTGCAAGAGGCTGTTGATGTCTAGGATCAAGGCGAGTGAAGCTATGGAAGACAGACTGGTGAGAATCGAGAAGTATGCTTTAAAGCTTCTGAACGAGCGCGACGAGCTAGCTACGGCGATCGCAAGCGAGACAGAGGAAGCTGTCCGTCTAGCAGCAGTTCTCGGTGTATCGATGCACCAAACTGGTTACGTGGTGTCATACTCTCTGATGCTGGAACAACCGTAAGCCAAGCGTTTACGAGGACACGGAAGCGATGCGATAGTTAGCACCACGAAGAAGGAAGTGGTAACACCGTAGTTATTTTTATCCTTTTGAGAAAAGCTTTGTTTAAGTCTCAACAGTTGCCATCAACCCTAGGTCTGTTGCATCTACAGCCTTGGGTATTTTGTTTGCTAAAGTACTCACCTCTGGCTGCATGAGCATCATCTACATGATGCGCAGTCGCATGGCTGCAACATCATCGTCAGTAACAATAGCCTTGGTTAATCTGAAACTGTCCTTGAGCATGGAATACACTTGGGCTATCACCAACACTCCACACGATGTTCCATCGGGTTGCTTAGGCGCATTGAGCCACGCACAATTCTATTCGACAGGATATTCTACCCCTGGCATTGTATTCCGATGTCAGAAACGGCGATACTGTCCCCTCGTAGATCGATTCTAGTGTTGCATGGAAGGCAGTACCGCACATCGGCTCGTAGTAATAGGGTGTGAGGGACGGAATTTACGCCTGATACGCGATACTGTCAATGGTGACACCCCAGTGTATGTTGCTCGGATGGACCGGCAACACAACATAATGCGTGCTTGAAAATCGTGTCGGCGGGGGATTAGTACAGCGCAACAGTACTGCAAACGAGTCCAATACGTAGCTATCTTCGAGTGTTTGACAAATACACCTAAAACTGAAATCGATGATAGTATATGATAGCATCTGATCGCGCGCAAGTATTTCAACCATTCTGTCGATTTTCATGGTGCTTTCACCACTTGGCAATCGATAGGTAGAACTAAGACAAGCTCCTTCCAGCTGATCAACCACTTCACTTGCCAATGCCTGGTGTTTCGAACCCAAAGTAGGTCGTCAGAGTCGGTTTCCGCATCAAACAGCTCGGAGTTTGCAGAATACCCCCCCCCCAATTGGCCGACGTAAGCCACTGAACATCCGCTTCCCATGCATTGAGCTTACTGACGAGGTTGTAAAACTCAATCATCCTGAAGACCGCACCGCTGAACAATACCAATGCATAATTTGACAGCGGCATAATAAGTGACATTGTTAACAACATGAGACGCAACATAATGATGGGGTGAATACAAACCTCGTGAACTGCGGGGTTCCACCGGGGAAATAAGCGATAATTTCCTCGGACGTGCCCTCCGGGTGATCGTGTTATACATGTTGCTCGAAGTATCTTGGCTTCTGGCGCTTCTTCTTCTCCGATTCGATGAATGCATTCAGTTTAATAACGAGATTCTGGGGAATTACAAAGTTGTAGTCGTCGGAACAGACGTAGTCATGGCGGCTATGGGCAACGCGCGCGCTCAAGAAGCCGTCGCCCATGACAGTAAGGTATTTTGCCAGGATTTCACTGACGTGACTGCGATCAATAAAATGGTTTTCCCACTCCAAAACCCGCGACAGGGACGGCACATCCTTGTCTGGAAGAGAAATAGCTGCCAGCTTTTGAATCTTTTTTGTTGTGACCAACCGGGTTTGCTTTAGATTGGCTCGGGAATTGCGCGGTTGCGGTTGGGGGATCCAAAGCACCTCAAGAATGTTTCAAGTTGGGCTGACCGTGCTGCCGTTTTTTCTTGTGTAGCAACTTCAGTTGGAATGCACTTCTTTTTATTGGGGGGGGGGGGGGGCGCAACTTGTATTGGAACTTGATGGGTCATCGGCATTGACACAAACTGAGGTGCGCCGCTGTTCACACGAAAGTTCTTGCTGAAATGTGTCTGCTTCAAAACCGCCTCCGTATTTTCGACAACATCCTCTTGCATAGGACTGTCACTAGTGTCATTCGAGCTTATTTTACCTCACTCCAACTCACTGATGAGGTTCATGCTTTCAAATAGATCATCCGGCGTTATGTTAGATGATGTGTCGGAGGGACCAGGATCGTCAGACTCCTTGCATTCATCAGGAGCTGTTATAGCATCGGAGTACCCCTCGACGGTCTGCAAACAATGTCCTTCCAGGACTTCAGCGCCGCGACAAATGCTGGAGAAGCCAATCCAGCTAAGTGTTCCATCACAGGTTCGAACACAGCTTCAGCGTAGCAATAGTTCTCTTCTGACGAAAGTACAACATTATTGGCACGTTCGCGTATCCGCATCTTGACGTATATAACTCCACATTGATTGCGGCGGTGGCTTCCCGGTTTCTTCGTCGCGTCCTGCCCAAGTCCACGTTGTGATGCTAGTTCTGGCGTTGGTTGTGGTGCACATCGTGTCACCAGTTGCTTCTGACGCTTCGACCAAGTTCCCGTGTTCGGGCAAACCACCATGCGTCCAGGAATCGCCGGCTTCTTTCATTGAACCTTGAACAACCTGTAAGGCTTCTACTCCATCCCTGAACTCCTTCTCCAACTCCGACATTGCAATCATATCCCAGAGAGGACAGACAGACGACCCAGGAAGATAATCAAAGCGATGCATACGCTCAGCGATATACATCAAATGCTGGCACGGCAGTTGACGACTGCAATAGAATAGACACACGCAAGTCCATTCATAGTCGTTGCAAACGTAGGTGTGTCCGTGCAAGTAATTCTCACTCTACAATAGAACACCATAAAGATTTTATGGTGTTCTTGAAGGACGTCAAATGCACGAAGAGGGACGCTATTGTGACTGCGTCGAACATAATGATACTTGTCCACCATTTAGAGTTATCGAGATAATCGCGTTTAAAGTTGACCAATTTTCGGACATAATCGGACAACCAAAATTTCAATCGCAAAATTACTCGTATAAAGCGGAAAACACTCTAATTCGATTGCTTTACACGCGGGGGTTTGACAATATACAATTCGGTAAAATCGAAAAAATATTGCAGCCTGAGCGCTCGAAAATATCTCGAAATTTTGATCCTATGAAAAGGGAGATATGTTTTTCAGATGAACACAACTTCTCAAGAACTTAACATTTCTTCGCAACTAATAGCTCAAAATGAGCGCAAGCCACACGTCGTTCGCAAAGGTATGCCTAAACCGCGATTCGTACTTTGGTTGATAAGTATACCTATGTTTGACGCTGGCACGTGTTTCCTCGCTTAGACGCGAGAAACACGTACCAGGAAATCCGGCACACTACCCGGATGTCGAGATATCGATACGTGCTTCCGCATCGCCGTTAGTGCTTGCCGAACAATAGCTCCCTGATGTGCTAGCAGGCCACTAACGGTCACACCAGACGTGGTCTTTAACCAAGAAGCGGCTTCAACCGGTTCCAATTCGATTCAGCCATGTTGGTTGTCGTATTGCCCGCAGGGTAATACGTCCCCCGAATATAATTTTCTCACATCAAGTCGCACGTTTTCCAGTTCACCATGAAATATCCAAGGAGAACAGGACACTCCGTTTTACAGATTTTCGTAAGCACCGACAACTCCGACTTGAAACTCCTCTCGGAGGTGCTGTTGGTACCAAATAAAATAGCAACACAGTCAGTACCACAATCAGTATATTAATATGCAACAGAGAGAACAACATTGACATCAACCTAGCAAGAAACATTGAGCAACAAAGCTTTTGCGTACCAGTAGATGAGTTTTCCAAACGCATATTCCAGCGTCTCTCGTTGTGCCATTTTCAGGTTGTACTTGGGCCTTCTGCAAACCTTTCGCCAGTACGTGAGGGCATGGAATTGACAAAGAAGCACCGATGGCACAACGGTGACTGGCGGATACCTCTCCCACTGAGGTGTGCGCATGATTGCAACGCGACGGCTGGGTCGTGGAAGACCCATGCTTTGAGGAAGTCGTGTAACAGGTTGGTGACGAGCAGTGACGGAGGCAGTCTGGATTGGCGCCAGCGGGGCGAGCAGCCGCTCGAAGGCGAAGAGGAGACGTCGGCAGCGGCGAGCAGTCGTCCAAATATGGGACGGTTGAAGTACAACAGTTGGCCAAATGAGGTCTCAGGAGCCGGAGAGTGGGACGATCATCGGCACGGCGAAGTGCAGTCAGCTGAGCGAATTAGTGGGCGGTTTGGGCGGCGGTGCGAGCAGCCAGAAGCCGCTCAGTCGAGAATCTGCCACGAAGGGCACGGAGCAAAGCGGACGACGAGTCCGCCGAGTACGTCGAGTACTCACTGGCCCAGCACGGAACGGACGGCGAGTCCGATAAGTACGCCGAGTACTTACGGACGCAGCACGGAACGGACGACGGGTCCGGAAAGTACGTTGAGTACTTGCTGTCGACCCACGGAACGGAGGACGGGTCCGGCAAGTACGTTGAGTGCTTGCTGTCGCCCCACGGAGCGGACGAAGAGCCCGGCGAGTGCGTAGAGCGCTCGTTGGCGCCCCACGGAGCGGACGAAGAGCCCGGCGAGTGCGTAGAGCGCTCGTTGGCGACTCACGGAGCGGACGAAGAGCCCGGCGAGTGCGTAGAGCGCTCGTTGGCGACTCACGGAGCGGACGAAGAGCCCGGCGAGTGCGTAGAGCGCTCGTTGTGGTCATCAACTCGGAGCAGCAATCTTGGCCGCTCAACAGTCGTAGAGCCCAGTACTTGCTGTAGGATTTTCTTGTTTGCTGAGGGCTCAAAACCATATCTGTAGGGTGACTGCATAAAAATAAACCACAGTTAGAATCAATTGAATTACTTCAAAGGACGAAAGTGAGTTAGATATGCAAGACAACAAAAACTCCGGATCTGGTGCATTCACCAGCTGCACCCACCAAGCTTGTCGGAGAGGTACCGGCTGATAGCCGCAGTACTGGTTTTCATCTCGGTCATAAGGCCCAGATCTTGGCGAACTTTTGTGGTCAGCGGCATTCCCTTGTACGACTCGTAGATGGTTTTGGTTGTCTTGTGGTTGTGCGTGGAGATGTACATGAACAAAGTAACAATTAGCGACCTTGCATCTCGTAAGAGCCCATCAAACGTAATACCTTAGTTTCCTGGTCGATGCGCATCATCCACTTTGTGACTCCTTTCTTCACAACCTTGACTGACCGGACCGTGAAGCCTGCTTCGCACCTAGTGTAGCACTGACCACCTCGCCGTTGACCCTCACCGCGCGAAGCCAGGGTTGCACCGTGTCTGCACCACAAAGTCTTGAAGCTATGAGTAAGGTGGTTCGGAAGCTTCAATTCCCCGGGTAAGCTAAGCAAAACAAAAAAAAAACAACAGAAACCTTATAATATCAGCACCATAATGCCAGAGCAATATAACACAAACCTTGTAACGGGCTGGTTACGGTTACGTAGGTAGGTATACATAGTTACATAAGTAGGTAGGAGCCTCATGGCTACATGCACAAAAGTAGGTACAGGCACACGGCTAGCGTGTGCCCTGTTGTCATTACCTGATTGGATGGAAGTGGGGAGCCAGACCCATTTCAGCCAATCAGGCATCGACTTAGATTTGAGTGGTTCACAAAGAGAACGGGAGCCCCCGCTTCCGTTCCATAAAAAAACAGAGTTAAATTTGCCCCAAACCTGACACTTGGTTCTACTATTGCGAGCTTCCTCTTGCATCTATAGTGTACGCTAGTGACGGTACTTCTTACCCCGTTACACCTGGTAGCACTTCGTAGTCCTTCCAATGACAAAGTTTGAGATGAGTGAAGGCACGCCGTCGGTGGCTCCAGCGATGACCCTGGAGCACACGGCGTTTCCCCACCTCACCACTGTTGAGTGGCAAGCGCTACACCGCCTCGCGGCGGTGTCCGGAGAGTTCGTCGTCACGTCGCTGCTAAGATCAGCGACCCCCGACCAACAGCGCCAAGCCATCCAATAATTCACGGAGCGCGAGCTCGCCGAAGCGAAGCGGCGAGTACTAACTCCCTCGCACTCCTCACGGCACGACGCCGTGAAGATGGAGACGTCGTCCTACTCCGGCGAAGGACGAGACCGTCTCCCGCTGAACCGTTGGTTCCGCGAGATCGACATCGCAATCACTTCGAGGTTGATCGAAGCGCCGACGGCGAGAGTCAACTTCCTGTTGTCTCGCCTCTCCGGTAAGGCCAAGGAGTGGGCCCTTGGCAAACTCGTCGTCGACCGAGATGGGTTCCCGACTCTGGAGAGTCTCCAGAGTGACCTCCGACTCGCGTTCGAGCCTCCGCAAGACGAGTCGCGCACGCGTGCGACGTTCTTCGCCCTTCGGCAGGGCAAGATGTCCATGCGCAACTACGTGCAGAAGACCCGACACCTGGTTTCATGCATAGTCACGAGCCCGATCGACGTCGCCTCCCAAGTGCACGTCTTCATCTTCGGAATGCGTGAGGGCATGACACGGTACTGCCTCACGCGAGTGGAGCCGTCGAGGGGACATTGAAGAATCTGTGTGGTCATTGACGGAAAGGCCCGTTGGGGCTGATAGATCGTGGATGATGCGGCCGTCCACGTCCAGGGGCAAATCCTTCTTGGGAACGAGTGCAAAGACCCTGGCATGAAATCCTAGGGCATCGGGGACTTTCTACTCGACGTGCTGGGGGTATGGCGGTTCAAACTGCGTACTGTATTCAATGAAGTTATCGAAGTCGATGCGTGCGTAGTGTCGGGCTGTTCCGACGATTTTCTACTAGGGGTCGACTTTATGAGGGCGCGTGGAGCGACCACGGACTTCGATCGTAACGAAGTGCGGTACGTGGTGGAAGAGCGAGCGGTCGTGATACCGTTCCGGACGCATGACGACGCTGGAGGAGCACGAGTCGCAGCTGTACGGATGGTCGGCAGGACCAGACTCACGGGCAATACAGTGACGCCTGTTGAAGTCTAGGTGGCGGCTGAAGATGGAGAACGCGGCTTGTTCGTGCCGACGAGGCACACGGGGTCCGTGTTATTGGCAGCCACGGTGACGACGGCTAGGAACGGAAGGGCCTGGGTACCAGCAATCAACACGAACAATGAGTCAGCGCGATTACCTAACAAAAAGGAGCTGGGCACGTGGTCGGCTTCCAACGTAGCCATCGTGGCCACAATGCATCTTCCGCGATAGTAGTCCGCGAGCAATTTGTGTGTCACAATGGAAGCTCCTTGGGTGGCTCCTGGGTAGTTAGGCGGCGACGGTCGGACACCGGTCCGAAGAACAGGGTCCATCCAATGAGGGACCAAGCCGTTCTCAGCAATGTTACACAGCAGCTCGAGTTGTGGATAGGAGGAAAGATGCTGCTGATATAGTCACGACCGGAGGGCTTTGTTCGGACGGAAATCCTGAGAGGTTTGACCTCGAAACAACTCGAGGGTCCCGGCGATGCCGAGGCGAGGGTCAGCGACGAGGCCGTCCAATATGTGGAGATCCACCTTCGGGATCGTCAGCCGGCCCGGCGAAGCCGCGAGGAATGCCATATCCATGGGAAAGCGGACACCAGAGCGATGAGCCTATCGACGAAAACTGGTAAATACGTCGAGGGGTACACAGCGTTGGATTCCGTTGATAACACACGAACGAGGACTGTAGAAATCGAACGGTGATGGTTGGTGGCGTGCCGACGTGTCGACCACGGGCGAAGCAGGAGGCAGGGTCACGGAAGGGTGGACATGGCTCCCGTCTAGCTCAGGAACGAACCGAGTACGAATCAAGTGAGCCACTACCTCGAGTTCTCAGAACACGAGCGACCAGGTCGCTGCAGCATGAGCATGACCATCGGATGGGGAGATACTGGATCCAGTTGAATAGGTAGGGGGCAAATACCCTGGCCGAATCGAGCTGGACACGGCCAACAAGCACCCGAATAAGACATAGCCCCACCAGGAGACGGCGTATCCATGGCCCAGTTGCACAGTGCATCGGCGGCGACGTTATAGTCGCGGCTCACATGGTGAAGGTAAAATCGCGATCTGCCAGTGCCCAACGCACGGATAGCGGCCACCCAAGGGTGTAGACGCGGGTTACTGCAACGGAACTCCATGAGAACCAGACGAATAATCAGGCTGTAATCGCCGAAAATGTGCGCGCGAGCTCTAGGGCAATTCCCCCGGAGCCATTGAAGACATGCTAACAGGCCTTGGGCCTCCATGACGTTGTTGGTCTGACCATCATCGAAGGAGCGGGCTGCACAATGCAGAATGGAGTACGTCGCAGTCCAAACACCCCACCCAAATGCGCACTGACCGGTGGCAGAACGGCTACCACCGTCGAAGGCCACGTATATCACCTCGTGATCAAGTGGCAGTGATGGTGTGAGACGCATGGAATCGCCGAGGCACAAAACGCTGGACGTTGGCTGAGATCCCGAATTTATGCCCGGCAAAGGTACATGAGTGGGTCGAGGTGGTGCGTTGGCGGTAGAAGGTAACGGTCCGTCCGACGGCATCCCTTCCGCCGTTGTTTGCGGTACCGTTGCCCTGCAAGCGGAAGTCATATTGGTCGCGGGGGGGGGGGAGGGGGGAACAGATATAAGCTGAATCCGTATTACCAGGTAATTCATATCGGCCTACATGCCCTCCCAACAACTTCATGTCCGCTGTGGGTGGCCTTGTTTGAGCGGCCCGTGGGTAGATGTCACCCAGCGTAGGGCATCCGGAGGTAGTTGACACAAAGCGTGTCGGTTTGCACAGCGCTCGAACGTGCAATCCTTGGCCACTTGGTATCGAACGCCCACGGGTGCTCCATTCTCGGTCGGAATCTGATCCCGAATATTAGACGGGATGACCGATTGCTGGCGACCACACGGTCCGTTGGGTTCGGTCCGCTGTCGGTCCGTAGTGCGGCCACGATTGGGTCCGGAACGATTCGATCCTCGAGAGTCAGCTTCGCCGTGGCCATCAAAGACAGACCGAAGAACGGCATCGTTTAAAACCCGGTGGACGTACTGCTGGTACTCATGGGAATCCGGACGAATAATCCGTGATGCGCGGGGCGCAAGATCTCAAGCGTGAACACCATGGCGAATGTCCTCAAATAGACCCGAAAAAAACCGCTTGGTAGAGATTGCACATCGCGTTGAGTAGTTGCAATGGGACCGACCGCGGCACATGATGCAACACGTGACCGTGAACCGCGCGGAAGACGTCCGCAACGGCGGACGGATACCATTCTGCAGCTGCGTCCTGGATGACGTGGAGAACGCGGTGGAGATGATCCGCTCTGCGAATGACATGCACAGGGGCTGGTTGTTGGCCACCCCAGAAGGCATCATCGTGAACTACAGTCCGATCCCGACGAAACCCCCCAGCATCCTCCGAGGACAAGAAGTGGTCAATGGGACGGCTGTGAAAGTTGACGGCGTACAGCATCTTGACTGACACTTTAGTTACCCGGTAACGGCCGCGGAGTCGCTCCCGTTGAAGCACGGTGCAGGCACGGTCATGTGTATTCATTTACCGAAAGCGTTCAAACTTATCGTCATTACCTGAGGATTGTTCTGCTGGTCGTGGTCCCACGTGAGCAGTGCCGTGGACGATTGCCTCATTCTTAGAAGGTCGGAACAGACTGTTACCGGTCGGCCGGTATAGCGGTGGTGATCGGGCGCGGGATCGCGATCTCAGGCGGTCACGGCCGCGTGGGCCGTCTCGAGATGTTGAGCGCCGAGGTCGTGATGGCGACCGACTGCGACTGGCCGACAGGTTTGGACGACGCGGCGAGAGTAGACGGCGTCGGTGGAAAGTATGACCCTGGACCCTGTTGCTTCCCGAGCATCCGGCGAATGGCTGCGCAAGCGTCTATGCGGAGAGCTTGAACGACTCGTAGATGCACGTTCACGACTTCTGGATAAACGTACATGAGGCCGGGCGCGACCACGACTGGTGCCACGGATTTGCGGGGATTGGCTGCGTGAGCAGCGAGACCGCGACCGCTGGGCCCGGCCGCGTGAGTGCCCCATGTGCCCAGGCCCTAGATGCGTCTGCGAGTGACCCGCCAGTGATTGGAATTACGGCGGAACCAACAAGGTCTATACCAGAGCCAAACTATTCAAGCCAAGTTAATTCGGCGCGACGGTCGCCTCCGCGTAGACAGATCGTGGCATCTCGAAGACGTACCCATACCCGCGGCCGTTCTCCTCGTTCTCATTCGCGGGAGACCCCTCGAGTCTCGCGTGCTTCGCGTCGTGGCCGACCTCGTTCTCGCTCGCCTCGTTCCGACCGCGCCAGTCCCGTCCGTGACCGTAGGCACCATCGTGGCCACGCCAGGCGTGAGCACTGCTCGCGTCGGTGCTCTCGTTCGAGCCGACAATTCTTGCTGCACTAATGACACGAGAACCGAAACACGTGCCTCCATCGCACGGTGTTGTTCGCGCTGCTCGTTAAACAGGGTGGTCATCATTGCGAGGCCAGCCAAAAGTTCCGGCGTCGTCGACGCTGCCGGGACCGAGCCAGTTGCCGGAAAACCCACCAACGGTAAGTAAGGTGGATTCCCCGCAGGAAGAGTATGTCCGCTCACAAGAGTAGGGAACATCACATCAACTGGTGTCAATAACGTTTCTTCACGAGTCAATCATGATAAAGGTGAGACCGGCTCAGAACGATCGTGAGCTGCGTGTTCATCGTTATAACTCGGCGGAGATGCCATGCATATCGATAGGGCGAATGCTTGTCTTCTCACCCCGGGTCGTAACGTAACACACCGAGCGTTGACCGATGTCAACTGTTGCCTCCGTAGTAACGCGTGGGTGGGGGAATGCCTGTTGGAGCTTCACTCGAGTGGCGGCAGCCGATGTCGGAGTCGATGCGAGGAACGCTGACCACGAACCGGAGAACCGAGGAGGACGAAGCCCTGCAGGTAAGCCGTGGCAAAACCCAAGCATGAACTCGAAATGCTGTGGGCCCGGACGTCATCCAGCGGGATCACAACGGTACGACGGGGCTCGTTCTCGTAGCCACATACAGCCACGATACAGACGTAAGGGGAGCCCGGCTCCAAAAGAACATCACCGTCATCCATCAGCGAGATCGCCGACGAGCGCTGATACGAGAGAACTTGACACGTCCGACGTCTGCAGCACAAACTTGGTGTCACAGTAGGCGGACGCCACGTAGAACCTGACGAACCGCACAAACCGAAACACAGCCAGCAAAGGCCGGGCTGACAGCTCGTCCGGAAGGTCATGCGATGGTTGGGTGAGGCGCCAGTACGAGATCCAATACTGCACATCTACGTGCTCCGCAGAGCCGACGGCACGTCGACACGACGCTGGCCAGGGAGCAGGAAGACCAGAGTGGCGAGCCAAGCCGGCCTGCGCACGCCATCGTCATCATCGACGAAAGGGCTGCGGTCGGCGGGCTCTAGCAGCTTCGTTTCGTGGCTCAACGTCGCGTACACCGGGCCCGTCCAGCCGCCAGAGAGTTCATCGGGGCACTCGAGGCGGACCGTGCGTCCGTCGAGGGATGGGTTGAGCGACATGGCCCGGGGCGGGTTCGCCGGGGGCGGGGCTGGCTTGTAAGCGACGACGTGCATCAAAAATGCTTGGCAGCACTGGCTGCTCGGGGGCTCTGGACTCTCAGGGGAAGAACGACGAGTGGCTGGCTGGCTCTCCGTTCTTCTCCGGTTCGGAAACTCACGGTTCGGGCGTGTGGTTCACATCACTCGTACCTAACCGACCCCTTTTTTGATCGAAGTCAGCGTACTGCATTCGATATGTGACAGGCGCCCTTCAACCACACCTGTTTTTTACGCCTAATATATTATCATGTACCAGACAAACCAACGTATTACGATCCTTTTGTATGTTGAAATGTATTGTGAGAAAAGGCGATTGGTGGTGCGTCAAGTTCTACAGACTACAAGTCCGGATCGGCCGCTGATGCTCCCAATTTAAAGAGAACTATTTGGTCCCTCATCTCCTGCGAATGAAGCGATGCGCCTTGTCGACACGGATAGATTGGTTCTTTGGTATGCGGTTCCTCTCTCTATGCAGCTGCTCACGATCTGGGTCTACACAATTGGCACCGTCCGTGCCGACCGTCTGGGTCTGAGGACGAAGGCATTCCCGAAAAAGAGAAGGGCGACGAAAAGAAGCCGCCATAAATACCAAATAATCGTCCAGCTAATATCAAGAGTGGCAGGAACATTCTCGTTGACGCCTTATCCATGGATTATGCGTTCGAGCCGTGCACACGTTGAGCACCGGCGAAAGTGTTGTCATGGTCCGGAATGTGCGTCTTGACAAGATGACTGACAAGCAGATGGAAGTAGCATGTACGCGTATGTTCAAGGGCTATCCGACCTACATTGGCGGGGTGGATGTGCATAAAAGATACCAATTTATGATCTAATCGTGTATGGTACGTATTGTAGGTATTGGCTGTAGCTGCGCATCAAGTACAAGAAGTACCATAAGTCCCTGTTTCTCGGTCTCGTGGAACTCACCATCTTCAACACGTACTTGGTTTTTTCAACGCTCGGCGTGTGCAAGCGATTCCCTGAAACTCAGCCACGCCAAATTCTTGGAGAAACCCTATTTGGAGCTATGTCAGCTCCGCGGGGAAGGCTGGGAGGCATCACAGAGCAACAAGAGTTTCCAGGTGACGCCGTCCATGCTGCAGTAATGTAGCAGGGATCTAACAGGATATCAATCTATACAGAGCGATGGATGGCGCCCGGGGAACCATCAGCAGGGTTGGAAGAGACGCATGTCAGTTTGCAATGTCTGCTCGCTATTCGAAGGCACCGCCAATGCTTGCGGAGGCGATTCATCCGTATATTGTATATTACAAGCGACTACAGACAACGACGCAGAAATCCCGCTGACATAAAAATCCGGCATTTGACAGTGGCACTCATCTGACCTGATAGTCGAGCAAAATATATTATTAGCCAATCAAATGTCACAGTTACGAGATATTGGCCCAATCGCTAGCAAAAAAGAATGACTGGTTGGGACTCAAATTCACGCTGCGTGCCCGCTAAATCCGCACACAATTCTGCGTCATGAGCATTGAGCGGAGCTACTCCGTCAAGAAGAAGCGCGAGGCGCTAGCATTGATCGTTCAAGTCAGCATAAAGGATGCCTCGCGTAGCCTAAATATCGCCCGAGGCACCCTCCACGACTAGACTAAACAAACCGAAGCGATTCATGGCTTTACGGGCAACGCTGCGTCGAAGACGCTAAAAGGTCAGGGGCGCAAGGAAATATTTGTTTGCCTCTCTGACGTTTTAACGTACATTAAGGACGTGCGGCGGCTTGAACACGTATGTCAACGTTGGTGTTAATTGTTCTCTGGATATTTATATCCAGAGTTTCTACCGGCTTCGCCGACCCTCGCAAATCCTGTATGAACGCATATTTGTGTAGTTTTGTAATATCTGTAAAGTCTGATGCATACAATGTTCAAGCTTAAGCAACTGAATATCTGATGAAACCTGATATCTTATCCCAAAAACGTGAATGTTGACCCAGTCGGACAAGAACGACATTCGTGTAACCTCACGGATCAAGCCACAATGCACCCCCCAAGGTCTTGTCCTCCGCCAGGCATCGGTTCCCCCATCTAAGCTACATGAAGCTACGGCTTTTTGGCTATCAGTCCCTCTCACTTGAGAAGAAGTTGCGCTCTTCTTGACTAGCAGCGCCATTTGGTTGTATAAACTGTTCACACAATAATATGAGTACATGCAGGTGATGATGGAACTTGATGCGTTTCTAGCGTTGGTGTGAAGCGCATGAATTGAGACGAAGTTCCATCATTAAGTGTTATGACGACGAAATCACGCATGGCAGGCTCTCAGCTCGCCAATATTAACTCAAATTTATTATTTATCCTCGGGTACTTCAGCTGTCTAATTCCAGTTTAGGAGAAATCTGTTTCTTGTAGCTCAGGTGTCGTTAGAAGAATTGATGGTTCGGTAGACGAGGGTCTTGTCCTAGTGTGTTCAACATGAACTAGAGCTTTCGGTCTGAACTAGGAGTATCGTTCCATGTGAAAGCACGTGATGTTTATTGGCGGCGCGGTTAATTTGTTCTACCACAAATCCGAAACAAAATATTTTATCACACTTTTCATTATTGTCAGTATATGTATATGAATGAAGATGTGAGGGCAATTTAAATAGCATGTTAAATTAATCCTCTCGAAACCGAGAGACTTGATTCTGCTTCTTTAAGGTCATTACTACAAATATCAATCTGTATCTCGGGATTACCGAGATAATGCTCTTGGCATATTATGCCATAGACATATTATGTCTCTTGCCCAGATCTTGTTCGAAACATCTTGAAAGAGAAATTTATTCATTCGCGCCAGTGAAATCAAGGAGTAAATTCTCAGCTGCATTAAAAACACGCTACTTCTACATGTACTACCATACTACTGTAAGGTGATCGGCCACTTTTAGGCCAACCTGCCATTTTAAGGCCAGCGTATTACAGCCAATGAAATCATATAAATAAATATAGGCTGAGATGGTTGGCTATTAATATATTCTCACATGTTCTGATCAAAACCTTCGAGGTCTTATCATCTTCAAGGTCTCTCACCGAGCTCACAGTCGAAATGACCAAGATTCGGAAGAGCTGTCAGTCGTTGTGACGACGGCGCCAGGAAGCTGTTGGCAGCCTTCTAGTATGTGGTTGTTGACTCTTTCACCCGGTAGGATACACAACGGCGGGACGACAAAACCACTTGCACTCCCACATGCAACGATTGAGAGGTGAAAGCTGAGCGAGGGATCCGTATGCCATACATTCCGTGAACCGCGAGGCGTCGGAGATGGCTGGTACCGGCGGTTTATGGCTCGTCACCCGGATCGAAGATCGCAGGGTGTATCCAAATCCCGTGATGCGGTGACCAACTCTGACGTGGTGACGTTGTTCTGGTCTCTTGCCAAGGCGATAGTTGAACATGGGTTGGACGCTTCCCGCATATTTAACGTCGATGAGACAGCATTTGAGAGCGGTAAAAAGTCCACCCGCGTCGTCGCGTTGCGCGGTTCACGGAATGTATGGCATACGGATCCCTCGCTCAGCTTTCACCTCTCAATCGTTGCATGTGGGAGTGCAAGTGGTTTTGTCGTCCCGCCGGTGTTTATCCTACCGGGTGAAAGAGTCAACAACCACATACTAGAAGGCTGCCAACAGCTTCCTGGCGCCGTCGTCACAACGACTGACAGCGCCTTCATGAATGCGAGACTATTTATGAAATGGCTCGACTTTTTCTCGTCTGCGGTACCTGCGAGTGTACAGCGCCCTATTCTGCTGATCATGGATGGGTATTCATCTCATCTTTCGCCAGACATCATCGAGGTCGCAAATCACCTCCAAATCCTATTGATTTGTCTGCCATCAAATGCAACCCACCTCCTGCAGCCGCTTGATGTGGCTGTATTTTCGTCATTCAAGCTTCAACTGAAGACACTCATCGATGGTCTAGTGAAGGGCAATGCGGAAGAAAAGATCACCAAACCAAGGGCACTACAACTTGCAACACTGGCTTGGATCTGCTGCAACATGGAGGGCAACATTGCGTCTGGGTTTCAAAGCTGTGGTATTTACCCACTTTCCCTTGTAAAAATGACAGGTAAACTCACCAACTATCAGCGCAACGGTGTAGCCATCTCGGTGCAGCAGGCAGCGTGGCTGCGCGTCAAAGACATGGTCCAACAAGACGTATTGACGCTTCCACCTCCTCGGAAGACAAGAGCCAGAAAGAGGAAAACCACAACTGTAGCAGCGAGATTTCTTACAAAAGAGATGCTGGAGAAGCCCAGCTCTCCCGCCACGAAGAAGCGCAAGCAGTGAAAACCTCGAGCACCGGTGCAAAGCGTCGAATCCCCACAGCGAACCGAGGAAGTGCTGTATGTAGCGATCGTCTAGACTTGCAGCACTGTATATCTTTCATGATTTGATAATTTTAACTGATATTGAATAACGCAGTTCAAATCGTACCTAAATGAAAATGCAGTGTACGACTTTCTTTGCTCTTATCAGTATAGTGAAATCAAGGTAAGTGCCGGCCTTAAACTGCTCATATCGTCTAAACTTGGGCATGTTTTTAAGGGGCAAATAACTCAGTCGAAACCGCTTCAACCCCTCAATATCAACTGCGGAATAGCATGTAGAAAGATTTTACTGCTCAGAACTGTGTTTGGTTTAGGTAGGGCTACAGTAGTTGAAAAATTATCGCAAACTAAAGTTGAGTAATCCCCATCCGGCCTTAAAATGGCCGTTCACCTTAGACTTGGTTTTGAGATCTGTTTTAGTATGAAAACCCAGTTCATCAGAATAAAATAGTAGATTTTATTCGAGAAACTTAAAACGTATAAATTGCCATTTTGCAAAATCTACTCGAAGTATGTCATTTGTGAGGAAACGTTGCAAAAGCAAAACATGTAATAATACTTCCAGATTTTGCAAAATGGCAAATTAAGCTACTCGAAGTATGTCATTTGTGAGGTAACGTTGCAAAAGCAAAACTTGTACTTCACGAAGTATAATACTTCGTATCTGAAAATATTCAGAGCTTCCCGGGCAACGAACGGCATTAGTTCCGGACTGTATATTTTGAAGGTTATGTTTATTATGCAGGTTCGGTCTACCGCTGGAATCATAGCGTTCATGTGGAAGATTCAGCCTGAGTGGATGGCCTCCTACTTGGATGGAAAGAAGACGGGTGCGCTCGCGCTCGAGCGCATGGTTCATCGACTGGCTAATCCGACATATACTGTGGTTTTGTGTTAATGCACTGTGTATTGTTACCTTTTTAATTTAGCTTCTAATTTATGTGTTTGAGAGCAACGGATTCTCGGCACAGAAGCCCCAATCAGCTAAACAAAATCCTACGAGGAGCTTGAAGAAACACGTGCCGAATTCGCTTTCTCACTTTGGGCTAAATACGAGGCCTTCGAAGGGGGTGGTGTGTTAAACGTGGGCGAAACGGCGATTCGGTTCGACATTCCGCGGATAATGTCGTGGGCTGGTAAAGGAAGGCAAGATTCGGCGCGTATTTTGGGTGCGAACAAGCACGCAGGCCGTATGACGGCAGTATTGACCGAGCGGGACGACGGTAAGTGGTTCTCTGTCTGTTCTGTTATTATGCAAAAAATGGTATTTATGTTGTGTATTTACTACTATTTTGTATTGTTAGGATTGAAGATGCCAATTCTCTTCATTATCCGTGGCGTTCCCGGCAAACAAGGCGAGCTTAAGTAATACCCAGAGGGCCACTATTACACCGTTCAAGAAAAAGCTTGGGTGGACAGCTCTGTGTGGAGATCCTATATAGAAAAACTTTAAAGTTTGAAATAGATGGACCCACTGTTTTTCTTCATGACTTTTCTTGACAACTTTGAATGTCACGTCTCGGAAGAAGTACAGCGGATCATGGCGGAGGTAGCGAACGCTACGGTAGTCCCATTACCTCCAAATAGCACTGCATTGGGTCAGCCTCTTGATGTGGGGGTAATGGGGCCTCTAAAATCAACGATTATAAACAAAAAATAGTAGATGCACTGGCGGTTCCGCTAAGGAAAAACGTATTCGTGCAATTAACTCTACTATTGACGCATGGGAGTCTATTAGAGTAAAAACTGTAATTCGTAGCTTCAAAAAATCTATTCCGAAGTATCCGAAGGTAAATAGAATCGTTTTTTAAATTCATATTCGCAGTACGAATGAAATTCGCAGTTCGAATGAAATGAGAACTGTCGTTGGGGCTTTACTAGGCGTCTGCGTTGTCATCGAACAACCTTCGTCACACGTTCGTGCGACCTCGATCGCAACCCCCATCGACTACAAGATCGGGCTCTACGCGTCCATGATCCTGTCCACCATGGCGTCGCCCGAGAACCCGTACCGCGTGGGCCACGACCTGGCCGGTAATGTGGTAGAGGTCGGCAGCGATGTCAAGTACTACCAGGTGGGCGACGAGGCCAACGCCATGCTGTGGTTCGACGCCACGGGCACCTTCGCCGAGTACCTGAACGTGGATACGAAGCCCGTGGCGCCCAAGCCCAGCAACATGTCGTTCAACGAGGCAGCCGGTGTGCCCCTGGCCGGCCAGACGAGCTGGCAGGCGCTCGTCACCTACGGCTGCAGAAGGGTCAGCGCGTGCTGATCCTGGGCGGCAGCAGCGGCACGGGTCTGTTCACCATCCAGATCGCCAAGGCGCTGGACGCCGAGGTCGTGACCACATGTTCCACCGCAACGTGGAGCTGGTCAAGTTGCTGGGCGCCGACCAGGTCGTCGACTACACGAGCGACAAGTGGAGCGACGTGCTGGCCGAGCACTCGATCGACTTGGTCTACGACTGCGGCGTGGAGTCCCAGTCGTGGAACGACGCGGCGCAGAAGGTGCTCAAGGAGCAGACCGTCATCTTCGTGACCATCGGCGTGATCGACAAGCTCATCGAGTCGCCCATCGGCGCCACGCAGCACCAGATCTTCAACGTACCGTGCACGGAGTACCTGCTGGAGCTCAAGAATCTGATTGAGGCCGTCCAGATGAAGACGGTCATCGACTCGGTGCACCCGCTGGAGAACCTGGTGAAGATCTGTATGTCGCATCGCGCCAAGGGCAAGATCATCATCGAGGTGGCCAAGGAGTAGGCGGATGCCCATGGATTGCTAGCGTTCGTGCAGCAGGGCGAGCGCGCATCGACGCGGACGCGGGGCGCGTCTTCTTGTAGCGTTCTGTGGGCGTCTCTGTCGGTGGTGCGTGAGCACGGCGGTCGCCTCGTGCGTGGTGCGTTGGCGTGCCGGGGCTCCTGGTCGAGGACCAGTGCGGACTAGCTGGTTGGCTGCCGGTGGCGGGTGCGCGGCCGCCGCAAGCATGCGCACGACCAGCATGGACGCGAGGCTGTCACGCTCGGCGCGCTATTAAAACAGGTGAGATCGAACTGCGAACCCCGGAGCCTCTGCTCCGGTACGCAATGAGAACTGTCGCTGGGGCTTCCCTAGGCGTCTGTGTTGTCATCGAACAACCTTCGTCACACGTTCGTGCGACCTCGATCGCAACCCGTCGCTGCACAGGGTGCATTTTTGGATCGCGGGCTCTCGTCAAACCGCGGCTGGCGAGCGTTTGCCGTCATGCACTACAGGTGGATGCGCATCTGGTTGCTTGTGCGCTGGTGGTTTGGGTGGGGTTTGCGTGCTCATGGATTGCTCGCGTTTGTGCAGCGGAGCGAGCGCGCATCGACGCAGACGCGGGGAGCGTCTTCTTGTAGCGTTCTGTGGGCGTCTCTACAACCATGGCCGCCACCGTCCCCGCTACCTTCAAGGCCTACGAGTACCAGCACTTCGGCGACTTCCACGAGCAGATCAAGCTCAACCCGAGCGCTGAGCAGTAGCCCGTGCAGCCCAACGAGGTCAAGATCAAGGTCCTCAGCGCGTCGCTCAACCCAGTCGGCCAGACGAGCTGACAGGCGCTCGTCACTTACGGCAAGAAGGTGCTCGAGGAGCATCCGGCATCTTCGTGACCATCGGCGTGATCGACAAGCCAATCGAGTCGCCCATCGGCGCCACGCAGCACCAGATCTTCAACGCGCCGGGCAAGGAGTCAAGATCGGGCTCTCCGCGTCCATGATCCTGTCCACCATGGTGTCGCCCGAGAACCCGTACCGCGTGGACCACGACCTGGCCGGTAAGGTGGTAGAGGCCGGCAGCGACGTCAAGGACTACCAGGTGGGCGACGAGGTCTACGCCATGCCGTGGTTCGACGCCACGGGCACCTTCGCCGAGTACCTGAACGTGGACACGAAGCGCGTGGCGCCCAAGCCCAGCAACATGTCGTTCAACGAGGCAGCCGGCGTGCCCCTGGTCGGCCAGACGAGCTGGCAGGCGCTCGTCACTTACGGCAAGAAGGTGCTCAAGGAGCAGACCGGCATCTTCGTGACCATCGGCGTGATCGACACACCCATCGGCGCCACGCAGCACCAGATCTTCAACGCGCCGGGCACGGAGTACCTGCTGGAGCTCAAGAAGCCGATTGAGGCCGGCCAGGTGAAGACGGTCATCGACCCGGTGCACCCGCTGTTGAACCTGGTGGAGGCCATGCAGATCTGCATGTCGCATCGCGCCAAGGGCAAGATCATCGTTGAGGTGACCAAGGAGTACGCGGATGCCAAGGACGAAGTGGGGCGCTGTTGAGAGACAGCAGTAGAGAATGTTAGCGAGGTGTGTGCCGATGCGTGAAGTGCTCGCGCTAGCCACGCAAGAACCCATCGAGGTTGTATCCATACCAGCAGGCGTCGTTTGATCAATGAATTGCTTTTCAATACGTATTTCGCTTTTGCGTTGCAGGTGACGACCGCGCTGCGAGGAGTCAGGAGCTGACGTCCATGGCAGTGACCGTGGTGTGCGATGCTTGGATGCTCGCTAGCGTAGCGTTGCTCATTTCGTTCAGTCTGTTTTCTTCGTTGAGGGCGCTTACAGGTGGCTTTGACCACGCTGCTAGCTCCTCCGTAAATGGATTGAGTGCGACGAATGCATGTCTTGACGTGACTCGAGATACGTCTGCTGCGGTTTGTTGACCACGTTCAGCTTCGATCGCCAGTCAATGACGACCATGGAGTCGAGCGTCTCGCCCTGGACTGTATATATCGTGGAGCCCACTGCACAGACGAACGGCAGCTGCTGCGGGCGCACCGTAACGGACCGCCGCTGCCCGTTCGGCGCCCGTGGCAGCGAGATCGTTGCCTTGGCATACGCCTCCGTCGTGAAGAAGACGGGAAAGAGCTCGGGGTCAACGCCTGCGCGGATTGCCACCGCGTGCGGCCGCGGCACGCGCAAGATCGCGTACTCGGGCGGCCGGTCCGGCAGCCGCACAACCATGCGCGAGGCGCCGTCACGCACGAGACGGACGGTGGTGTCTGGGGGGAAGTGCACATGCTCCAGCGTGCCGAGGGTGCCGTTGGCCACGCCCTTGATCGTCGCCACATTCTGCGTGACTTGGACGGTCATGCCGTCGATGAGGTCCAGGTACGGTGCGACGCGGCCAAACTTGCTGTCCGGGAGGCTCATCACGTAGTGGATGTCGCTGCGGCTGAGCCCGTTCAATGCGCCCTTGAAGTTCGCGACGACGCGCATCGGCTGCGCGTTGATCAGCAGCAGCAACGCAGTCTCGGCCACAAACGCATTGTTCACGGCGACGCGCGTCGCGTTCTCTGAAGTCACGAAGACCGAGCCGGGCGCGATCTGGGAGCGCAGCGTCAGCTGCGGCTGCATGGCCCACTGCCGTTCGTGCTCGAGATCATTCTCGGCGTCCGTCTCCTCCTCCTGCCCGTGCGATTGCTCAATGATTCTACTGTTGATGCGGGCGATGAACGCCCGCGTCCACTGTCCCAGCCGCGCAAGGCGGCAGCCCTTCCCCCCACTCCGGGTCGCGCCGGAAGCACACGGATTCTTGGAGCGTCACCACAGTCGAGAACTTGAGCCACAGGTCGAACCCTTCGATGTCCTTAGTGCTAGCAGTGGTCTTCTCGGACGGGTCAATGTAGATTGGATCTGCATTGACCGGCGGTATCTGGAGAAAGTCGCCCACGAGAACAACATGTACGCCCCCGAACGGTACGTCCAGCACCTGGGTGTAGCGCCTTAGGAGCTTGTCGAGCCGTAGAAAGTCTGGCTTGCCCATCATCGACACCTCGTCGATAACGAGTAGATCAATGGGGCCGAACCGCTTCGCCTTGATGGCGTGCTGGATGCGCATCATGAAGCTCGCCAGCGTCCGTCTGCCGATCAGCGTGACCGCCTTCCCCGTTAGTGCAGCCTTCACGACCGAATCGTCCCGGTGCCAGCTTAAGCAAAAGGCGTCGACGGCGTCGATGACGCGGCTCTTTCCAGTGCCCCCGGGCCGCCGAGGAACAACAGCAGCTGATCACCCCGAAGGCGTGCGTCCAAGTTTGCAGCGGTGCGGTTGCAGTCGCCGTCGTTATCTTACAGGCCGGCGAGCTCTTGGCGCAAGAAGCGGCACAGGAGTGAGGTCGCGATCAGCGAGAACGCGGCGTCCTGGCGTTCATTGAGCGTGTACGCTCTGGAGACGCCCTGCGCGGACGCGTAGGGTAGGAGCGGCGGCGGTGAGCGCGGCGCATTGGCCGGCAGCGCCGACCACGCCGGCACGTCCTCGAGCGCATCAATTATGAGCGCGACAATCTCAGTCGACCGCTCGTTGCAGTACTGCTGCGAGCGTTGTGGTTCGGACTCGTCGTTGGTCGTGTCGTTCACGAACCGCTGCAGCTCGTCGAGCGGAAACTCGAGCGTCGCGCCGCGGCTGCGCAGGTCCGCGTCCATGGTGGCTGTCCTGTGCGCGGCGGCGCCCAGCAAGTCGCGGTAGGCGTCGCTGGAGACCGATGGTTCAGCGTTAGGAAATACAGGCAAAGTCGGTGCGAGCGCCGATGCATCAGTGTTTTCGTCGTGGAGCTCAAGATCGAGCTCGCTGCTGCCGTCGCCTTCGTCACAGTCGAACAGACGACCGAATGCGTCGGCACCATCAGCTACTGGGTCCGCCTGGTTGGTAGAAACCCAAGGCGGCGGCACGCTCCACGCGCACTTTCTGGTCTGGCTTGCGGACGCGCCGCCAAACAGTGAGGCATTTGACCGGGCCGTCGCGGCGCATGGAGATCAGTACTACCGCGACGTCGAGGTGTTTACCATCAGCGTCGTGACGACGTCAATGCCACTGAGCGTGGCCGACTCATCCTGCGGCTTCTGCGGCCACTCCTATGCTGACCTACAGGAGCTGCCGATTCCGCCAGAAGCGTATGAAGATCCGAAGAAGCAACATGGGGGGCGACCGCGAGGCGAGCCGGAGCTTCTTCGCTGCTCGGGATGCGGCAACAATCTCAGCTCTCAACACGTCATTCACCGCCTCTTGCTGGACAGCCGGCCGGCTGCGTGGCCACCTCCGCTGCGGCCGTACACCTCAGTCGAGCTGGAGAATGCGGTACGGCTAGAAGAGCGACGCATAGGAGGCGTCCGTGCTGCAAAGGCGGCGATCTACCGCCGCGATTTGTACCTGTCGGCACGTGAGCATGAAGGCGCCGACTGTGACGAGTACGGCGAATATCTGCGCGGGCTCAGTCGCACGCGATTCCGCGTCGAGCACCGCGAGGACGACGCGTTCCGGCAAGATCCTGTCCCGCGAGCGCTCATGATGTTACCGCCGTCGCCCGACGACGCGCGATGGCCGGCGCGCTGCATCGCGTTCGCCGTGTCGATGCTAGTGTTCATGTTGAACTTGCATTGGTGGTCGCACGCCGGGAGCTGCTTCAAGAAAAGCAGTGCCGCTACAGCTTTCCTCGTGCGCGCGGCGCGCACGTCGTGCTCGAGCGACGGTGTCACGCTTGCGCGACGAGCTCCCTTCGAGTTCGTCAACGGCTTCAACACTGAGATCATGATGGCGTTCAAGTCAAACCACGACATCCAAGTTATGATCGGCGGACTGGGCGCGCTGGTGCGCATCTTCTACGCGACCAAGTACGTCACCAAGATGCAGGAGCACATCGACTCGATCACGGCCGTCGCGCTGACGGCCTTCCGGCGCCGCCAGCTGCGAGAGGCGCGAGACGAGGAAGCGGTTGCGAACACCGACCGCGCTACGATCGGCCGCCGGCGCGTAGCGTCGCTACTCTATGCGATCACGAACCGGCGTGAAATCGCCGGGCCGCTCGCCGCGCTCAACGTGCAGCGAGGCTCGTGCGCCTTCATGAGCACGTCGTGCGCCACGTTTCATCTGAGGGCCATACTACACGAGCTCATCGACCAAGACGCACACTCGTGCGACCTTGCGGAGCTCCGAGGCTGCGACTCGAACGTCGTCACCTTCCGAGCGGCGTCGTTCCTAGACGACTACTCATATCGACCACCGGGACTTGACTACCTGAACCTGTATGAGTACGTGACACGACACTTCCGGTGGAAGCGTACGCGAACGACTATCGAATGTGTCCTTTTCCAGCTAGAGCACCCGCTATTTGACACGCACTGCGTCGGCAACCACATTCACGAGGTCGTGCCAGTCGTGATCGGCATACGCATGCCCTTGGTCAACGACGAGTCTCCGCACGAGCTCGTCGCGAAGCGCAGTCAGTGTGCGCTCGTGCTATTCAAGCCGTTCCGAGCCGTGTCGGACCTTGTGGCCGACCCAACGAGCGACGCGCAATGGATCGACGCGTTCCAGCAGTGGGAACCGACGCGCTCCGGCTTCACCCGCGAGATCATGGCCAACATGGACGACTACTGCCGGGCCGCCATGCAGGACCAGGAATGCAGCGGCAACGCCGAGCCCGAGACCGACAATGAAGCCAGCAGCGACCGGCGGACTTGTCGCGACACGCGCGTGCTGTGTCGTAACCTCGCAGTCGTCCGGCACGAAAACGACTCGGCGCTCGACAACGTCGCTCTCGGCTGCGCACGCATCGTTTTCCGACACACCGCCGACGCGGTCGTTCTCGGCGTCGATGTCGCCGACCTCAGCGTTGGCATCGGGGTCCTCAAAAATTACGTTCTCGGCGACGCCATCGGTCGAGAGGTGGGAGCTGTCGGCAATGGAAACCGACGCGTACATCGGATTGCACTGCTTGTAGAACCGCAACAAGTCGTCGACGACTTGGCGTCGGATGCGATGCATCTTTCGTACGCGCGCCTGCTGCTCGCTGGTGAATGGACCGGCCATGACGACTCGGTAAGTCGAGATGCGGTCTGGCTGGATCGGCAGCAACGTCGCCGCGGGCCCAGGAGTGCAGTCAAACGCAAGGCAGTGCGACCGAATGGAGCGGTGCGCACCGCCTCGCATGACGCGCGTCACGGCGACCACCGACACGGGCTGGGTAATCAGGCGCTCGGGCAGCGTAGCGTCGGCGAGGCCAGGCGGAAGCGTGTCGATAGCAAAGCCGTTCTTGATGGCGAACTTCGGAATCAAGTGCTTCGTGAGGCTCTTGTCGCAGTCGGTGCACACGTCGATTCGTCCATCCGCATGAACGCCGCGCTTAGACAGCAGCAGTCCCGCGATCACTGGACTTTGGCTCGAGCAGTCGTACTCGGCAATGAGCTCTGCTGGGAGCGCTTCGCCAGCGCTCGAAAGCAGCTCTCGCAGCTGCCGCACGCGGTTGCCGTCGGTCGCCTTGATCACGTGACACGATGTTGCGAGCTTCAAACTGTCGCACACGGCACAAGTGATCTCGTCAAGACCCGCGCCTCCAAGTGCTAGCTGCAGGCGCTCTAGGCATTCGCGCTTCGCGTCGACCGACACTGGCTGCAGCCTGGGGATGTCACTTTCGCCCCAGACACGATGCCGCGCAGCTTGTTGCTGCGGCTCTGGCGCGCGTCGCTCAGGAGCGCGAGCACGTTCATGCCGTTCGCGATCGCGTCGAAGCCGCTCCTCGGTTGCAACCAAGGTTGCGCGGTCGCGCAAGCGCTGGGCGGACTGTCTTCTGCGTTCGCGTTGCTGGCGCAGTCGTTTCGCCTTAGCATCAGGCGACTCGCGGGCACGCATCCGCTGGACCGCCAAGCGATTGCGCTCGCGGCGCTCCTCGGCAGTGAACGGCATCGTCTCCTGCAAACTGCCAGGCAAGGCGAGCGAGTTGACGGCACAATGCGAAAATGCAAGCCGCAGCGCAGCGACAATCGCTGGTTGGGCATCGTGTTTGACAACAAAGTCTAACCAATTCAACGCAAGTGCGAAAGGCAAAGCGACCGCGTCGCCCACACGGGTCAATCGCCAAAAAATAACCCCTCCCCTTCACTCCAGGTCGCGCCGGAAACGCACGGATGCTTGGAGTGCGCGTTGAGCTCGGCGGCTCACATCCTGTGCCCATCATCGCAAAAAGCTGACCATCGTGAGCTGTCGCATGCGTTTGTGCGGTCGTGGTGCAGATGTTGCTGAATGCGGTATCGGCGCCGACAGGTTTGAGTACGTCGCGACCTCTTGATCGGTTTCGCACTCCTATCTCTCCTCGGCACTTCTGGGAGCCACGCAAGCACTCGATCGCTCTCTACGCGTAGCCAAAGCAGCATCAGAAACGCATCCTATTCATGCAGACATGCATCATGACAGGCATCTACGCACCGCTCCGTCGGCAGCATGAAACTGGTAGTCGAATGTCAGCTCCTCGCCTGCTCCGATCCGGCGAGTCGCGAAGAGGCCGCAACGTTCATGGCCGCGTACACACCACTTCTCCACACGGCAATTCGGCTGGCAGCTGTGGTTAACAAACCGCATCCTGCCGCCGACGCAAGTCGCATCAGTCACCTGCTCGGCACTCACTGGACCAGTGGTCGGTATGTTGATACCGCTGCGCAGCAAAAACGATCATACACGGATTGAAAACCCACGATCCGTTTGCATGATAAAGCGCACCTTGAAACGATAGCAGGCCTCGCGCGAGCTGATGACCTCTCCGACGTACTCTCCGACGAATTTCTCATCGTCGACTGCTTCAAGCGCGACAACACCAACGCCCCGTCGGCCGCAATCAATGACACCGATCGCGACGGTCGAGCCGAATTGCATCTGCCGATTGGTGCATTATAAGCCGCACGGACACCGCTCGACGACGCATTCGTAGCGTAGCTAAGCATTCACCAATACATTGATTAGAATCGCATTCACAACGAGCACGTTTACCACTTTGCATGACCCACCACCCGGTTGATGCATCCTTCGCCGCACCCATAGCCGCTCTCGTCGACAGCGACGCAATCACACTCTTGGACATCATTCTGCACATGAATGGTAAGCACAACTACGCGAGCAACCTCATCAGCACACGCATACCCCGCACCTTCGGCGGCACGAGCCATTCACCGCCCTTGCACACGTTCGCCTCAACGACGCGAACGGAAGCGAACGCACGCTCGACAGAACCGACTGGCGCACATCGACCCGCATTGGAGTCACTGCCGATGACGTGCAGCGTCGGCCGCGCGCCTCACGCTCGACTCGCTGTCGATGGCGTTCGACGTCGAACGCACACTGCCGCTCGGCTCGCCGTCGATTCAGCCTGCCGTTGCCCGCTCGATGCCACTCGAGACGCTGCTGATGCCGTCCAGTGTCATCCACATGCTGCAGCTAGAGGCGCTGCTGTGGACATGCGGCATCGAGGAGGCGAGCGCGCTCGATACACTTCTCACCCTGCGCCGCGTCGAGCTCCAACTTGCAACCACGTCGTCGGTACTCACCCAGCGCTGCATCAAGCGCACGATTCCGTGAAAGCAGCCTCTCAGGAAGCGCCAGAACCCACGTCAACGCTACCGTTGCAGATTGTACGACTCCACCCGAGACAAGGGCCGCCCTCGTCGGCATTGAAAGCGCATTTTGCTTCCACTTCAACATGCGCCACGGCCTTGTCTCGGGCTATCGCGCATTTTAAATGCACCCTCGCACGACAAACCACTTCTCACTCCCTGTGGCTCGTTCCTTCGCAGGCAGGCAACGACTCGTTGTCCATTCTGCATCGTTCTCTCCAGAGCGCAGAGCATCCCGACCGCCACCAAGTCATGGCGCCCAACCCCCCAGCCAAGCACGACGCCCTTGGCGCAGCCGGCGCCGCAACGCCCGTCGCACCGACAACGGTTTCGCCGATGAACGCCCGCTCCAAGCAGCCAGTCGGCAAGTAGGAGTCCCCACTCAAGAAGCTCCGGACGATTATGCGCAATCGTCGTGTGATTGATACGATCAAAAGTGTGATTGATTGCTGCGCTCGACTCGACGTCCGTTCGGCTGACGATCTCGTCCTCGGTGCAGGAATGCAGACCTACGCGAGTTCACCGAGACGACGAATCTCAACTCCGAGAACGGCATCGACTGGATCCGCATCCAGGCGCGCCTTCTGTGGATCACGCCGGAGACCGTCCACAACCTCCACTTTCTGCGCCTCTATATGGGCGAGCACCACTCGACAGAGCCGCTCGAGGAGCAGCAAAAGGTACGCCGCGCGATTTGCTTGCACCCATGGGCTTCCAGCACGCTTACATGCTCACGTCATTCACTGCAGACCACCAAGACGTTCAGCGCCCGTGATCCAGCAGCGCTGCTCCGAATCTAGCCCACAGCGCACGGCAACGCGCTCAATCACGTAATGCACGTCTCAATCCTCTAGACCGCCACGCGGCACAGTGAGCGTAACGAATCAATGCATGCCTTCAAACTCTATAGTGTCTTCAAGTCTATCAACCGCAGCGATGGCCGAGACCACCTGGGGTTTGTATACTCATGGATTGCTCGCGTTCGTTCAGCGGAGCGAGCGCGCATGGACGCGAACGCAGGGCGCGTCTTTAAAACAGGTAAGTTCGAACTGCGAACCCGGAGCCTCGGCTCCGGTACGCAATGTTTTTACGAGCGGTTTCTGTACTTTTGACCCACATTTTCACCAATGGGACCCCTTGCCGGGCACAGTGTTCGTCTATTTACTATGGAGGATGACATTCAGTGGTGCCGGATTTCTGCGTCGTTGTATGTATTGTGCTGTATAGACACACCTGTGTAGCGTAATAAATTTGCTAGCAAGTGTGGCGAAGTCGGTGACAACTTTTTGCCGCCCAGGTGTATAGTGCTCGCGTGCCACCCTCGTTGGGACCTGTTCCCCCTCCAAAAGTAGAATAGCTTCCAAGAGGAGAACAGGCGGGTATACCTCCAAACAATAAACCTCGTTCGGAGTGGCGTGTGTACCTTGCGTAATCCCCTTCTCGGGCCGTTTATCTTCGGCGGACCGAATTCGACCTAGTGAGCTGTTAATATATGGAAATAGAAAATATAAGAGTACTGAGCGTGGACGTATACCTCCGAACGACGCTCGTACAGTTAGTGAGCAGTAGTGATCTACTAAGCAGACCCACTCCCAGAGTTAAGATAACCAATCTCAAAATATACAGAATACAATACGCACAACTACCCGTCACTTATTGTTTTGGACCCTCGGACGGTGGCTCAACACTCCAGTTAAATAGAGTTCTCCGCTTGGAAGCATTGGTCACCCTCCAAACGAACCCTTACCAATATTCTTCTCTTCGACTCACGCACCACCTCCGTTTGGAGGGAAATAGACAGACCTAATACACAGTCCTATCACACAGTAATATATCAATAATTCCAGGGGCCGATCACTAGCAAACCTCCTAGACTGCAGTTAATATGGAATAGATAAAGCTCCTCTGCGAAAGAGTGTGCATCCCAACTAATAATATGGAATAGTAACTGTTCACTCCCGGTGTGCTAGCCCGGGTCCCCGTCCTAACTGTGACTTGACCTTTTTTGGGTGAGAATCCCCACACGTCCCCTGGCACGGTCGGTGTGTCTGGATGTCGACGTTCGGGTAGTCAGACCTGCGGGGGTGGTCCCTAAAAAACGCGGTAGGCTGCTGTCCTCTGGTCCCAGGCGATATTCGCCTTGCTCCCGTGCTCGGAATTACGATGCACTTGCGGGTCTTAAGGCAAAACGGATTCTGTTATTAAGGTTATCTTGGTCTCTCTCTCTCTCTCTCTCTCTCTCTCTCTCTCTCTCTCTCTCTCTCTCTCTCTCTCTCTCTCTCTCTCTCTCTCTCTCTCTCTCTCTCTCTCCTATCTTGGCTAGAAGATTTCTGTTGGAGGTCTCTTGCGTTCTGGGCGTCGATCTTCGACACACACTCTTCTTTTATCTTGATCTTTGTATGGGCAGCATCCCAGCTTCAACTTCGGGGCGCGCAATCGTCCAACACGTCGGGTCCGCATCCTCGCACGTGGGTGTGACTCAGTGGGGGACCGTGGTACATAAGTACCACACTCCGCTCTTGACACATCTTGAGATCTGACTTGACTTGGACTTTGTATGGTGACTCATCTTGGATCATCACCTTCTTCGTGACTTCACTCTTTGACGGAGGTCACGTCACCGCTTGACTCTTGGACTTCTTTCCTCTTGGGCATCTTCCTCTTGGACATCCTCACGCTTGACGCTGGGACTTCTTCATCCTGGATTTCTTGACTCTTGGACATCTTGACTTCTGGTCTCTTGACCTCCACCATTCTCAACTCTGGGATTCCTGTTCGCAACTTGACTCTGGGATTCCTTGAGCGCTGGTCGTCCGGAACTCGCTTGTGTCTTGGGTATCACCCCCGCGTACGCGGACTCCCAGATCCGAGCGCACAATGCTAGTCATTTTTTTGGTTCGGCCACTTCGTGTCATAAGCTTTGCACTAATCATGGATGTGGAGACTCTACAATTGGAGGTTCTTATCTTCCGAAGGGGGTGTATTCACAACAGCCCTCTGACCAACTCGAGCTCATCCTTGAATCCCCCTAATAAGCTTTACAGCGAGCGCATAACGTATGGCTTTTTCTCCACTGCGTTGCTGTACATCGATGACTCCTTACAAATTTACAGTATAAAATACACTAGAGTATTAAAATAAACAAGCACACATGTGTTCCACTTCGAAGGCTTGCCCTCCAACTGTACGAGCGTCAAGATGCAATCCTCGTCCGAGTAGGTCCCCCCCATCGTGCATTTTGGCCCCCCAGGTGTATAGCGACACGCTCTGGTGACTAGAAGAAGCTCCCGTTCAGGAAGCCTTCCACTCGGGGCACCCTTGGTAGTGTGTGCTCATTGTGGCAATACTTCAGGTTCATTTGTCTTCGAGCTGGGAGATGCACTACAGGGGGATGGTGTTCGTATACCAATGACCCACTCCTGAAAACCGATTCTGTGAGTATCAAATGCTGCGTAGAAAAAAGGAGTCCAATTTGATCGTACCAAACGTTTGCGTCCTGAAACCACACATTGGTCGGGGGCACATCTAGCGTGCCGTGAGCTCGGTTGCACATTGTCTCTAACTGCAACGACCTTACCGTCTATCCTGCTTCTCGCTGCGATTCAGCGCCACCACCAAGCTACTCGCCTCAAATAGTCGATTCACTCGAGGCTCACTCGATGCCTGCGCCGCCTATGTGACCGTCGAGTGAGGCGTCCTGCGCTTCCATGGCCTATTATGTCAGGCTTCGCGACGCTATTCGGTTCTGGAGACGCTCGGCGTTCGTCACGTTGACTAGTATGCCGGAGCTTTTCGCCACGTCCTTGAGGTTGTCGAGCAGCCCTACACCGTCTTCACACCATACGGGCCACCCTGTGCCGCACTTCATCGAGTTCGTGACCATGCTCGCGGTCGCCACCGACTGCGGAATGCCGCACAGTGTTTAGTTCTGGTGTCAGTGTGGAGTCGTACTTGTGACGGTGAGTTGTCCTTGTGCATCACCTTTGGAGTCATAGCGTCTGTTTGTTCGCTGTTTATTCGATTTGGAAGAAGAATTCTCATGAAGGCCCTAATTGTTAAACAACTTTAAACAGTCTTCAAGTATATCAAACTGAAGGGTATCACACGGTTTGAAACCTCGGGATAAACTTAGCGTGTAGTTAATAATGCTCTTGAATTCACAACGCTTCTTAAAACATGTTTTGACATACGCTTGAATCGTTGTCGAGTTTGTTTAGTATCATCTAGCTTCTGGTATGCAATAAAGTTAGAGGAAAAACATGTATTGTTCGTTTTAGTGAAGGATACATGTCTACTATCACGAATCTCCTTACATGTAGGAATGAAAGCTATCATCCAAAGCATGATTGCGATTGAATATATACATTCCAAAAACAGAAATAGCCAGATCTAGGATAATTTAATTTGTCAGCGAGCTCCATTAATCTATTTCAGATATTACTTTCTTGTCAATATCAGCTATAGTTTTTATTGCAACAGCTTCGTCATATACTTAAGTGTTCCAATGCTGGGGTGAATAGATAGTTTGAATCTTCTCTCACAGGCATTCGAGCTCGTGTCCAAAAGTAATATTTATTTAGAAAGCTTTTGTTTGAGAACTTTGAACAGTTTCAAGTCTATCATAAACCCCACATTTTTAAAAACTATACTTATTATATTCTTTATAACCCGGAGAAAGTTGAATGTCTAGCTCATCTATCGGTACTATTTATTGTTTAGTCAATAATTTAATTTTGTTCAAACTGGTTAGATTGCTAATGCAAACCATTTTATTTGTTCTTCCGCACAGCTTAACGCGAGCACCACTCCCCCACTTGGCCGTCTTAATGCCAAGTCGTTCACGGCCTCCAAGCCGAACATGGATATATTTCGCTGAATCTAATATCTTATTGTGATCCAACTTTATAGTATAAACGTTTTGCTTAAGTTGAAACTTTATATGCAAGTAAAAAAACAAAATTAAATTATTTCTGTTGTGCTATGCATTTTTCGGTTATTTAATCATAGTTATCCTCGACGCATCCATTTAATTCGTTTTTATTCTTGAATGTACGCTGATATTCACAAATCCGCTCTCGTCTAGCGTTGACATGCTCTTTCTATTCACCAAGGCAGGCTTTTTGTCTTTGTTTTTTCTTTGTAGCTGCAATACGCGCTCTGTCAAGAATATAATAATTTTATTTTAAAAAAGTCAAAACACTATATTTTATATACTGAATAACTTAATATCAGGATGAAAAATAAAGATTAAGCCATCGGGGCTAAACACTCGGTTCGATCATTAAAACATGGTGCACAAAATCATCGGGTAATCGAGGCGCTAAATCCATTTTGGTAAATCATTGCATCGATCACGAATTCATCGATGTGGTCCCTATATCATCGATTCGATCCCTATATTATCGTATATATACGATCATAAACCATCGGGGCGCTAGATCGCCGGTGCTCTAAATCATATGTTTGATCACTAAATGAACGGATCCATCTTTAAATTGAAGGGGATAAATCGGTTCTATCACGAAATTGCCGGTTTGACATCGTACTTATACGTCGTTAAATGCTTGAATCAACTTCTTACTCACTTAAAATTTTACAATCAACCTACAACTCAAATTTTCCTAATCCCAATGGATTCCAGCATCAAGAACCAGGTTTCTCGCTGCAGCCCGTGTCGCTCTAGCTCAAGTCGAACCGCAGCCCAAACGGTTCCAATCGTACATCGAGTGTTCTTGTCGCTCAAGCCGCAGCTTAAGTCACCTCCAGTTTAGCAATGTTCAACGACCGCATGCAACGAGCTCGTTTGACTCGTACGATCAACAAGGAAGTGGTTATCGCTAGCGTTCATTTTCCGATGATTCAGTTCGAGCTGCTGGTTAGCCCACCATTGATCGGCCGGTCCAGATTCCCCCCCCCCCCCACTCACTCATCTTTTGACTCCTAAGTTCGAGGATGTGGTCATGCGAGAGCACTTGTACTTGTTTGAATGGACGTCGCCCAATTGCGAAACTCGTCTTGGTGACGGGTTTGCACCTGCTCTCTGCCCCCGTTGCCATGATAAAAACCGTGTAAGTGGATTATGTTTTGCTCACCGGGATGGAGTCGAGCTATACATCACTTTTTGCGCAAGATGTCGACTGTTTCTCGATCTCAAGCAAAGAGCCGGAGACCATGAGATAAACAAGTCGAACGAGGAATGGAAACCGGCTACAAGCGACTGTCGAGACAGCCAACACATCATTGAGATAGAAGGGGGACTCCACCAGGATTTTGATCGATGCGGAAGTCTGACGCTTTACAATGACCGGAGTAGCCCTGCTTTGTACGTCTTTTACCGAAAGTAGATATGAATTTCCTTTCAAAGCCTCTAAGGGTTTAACATCCACTCACCACCGCACACAGCACGCACGTGAGGGATGCGATCGTACTAGAGGGAAAACCAACTAATAAAGAAAGGGCTACATTATGGAACACTGGCTACAAGGATTCATGCCGGATGACGAAGTGAAACTGTTGCTGTGCGAGATAGCACAGATGGCCGAAAACCAGTGGTTCAGTTCTACCCACGATATAAACCGTCGAGAAGCAACAATTGACGCCCACGAACAACGTCCAGCGGCGTTTATCTTGGCTTCCCAACGCTTCGTCGAGCTAGCCGCGAATGCCCCCCCCCCCGGCGTGGAGTGTTCTGAAGCACATCAACGTGGTGCAATCGCGATTTAACTCTCATGGCGAGAATTTACATCGCGATTTCGAGTCTGCAGAAACTGCCGTGGCGATTATCAACCACCAGTTGTTACATGTATCCTTGCTTCTCGTGCTTGAGCCGGGCTCAAAACTTTTGGTTGTTCCAGATGTGTATGACGGTGCACCGGTAACTACGAACTACATCGCTCTCGGCGATTTGATACCTTGTAGTTTACCGAGGCAATCTGCCCCATCCTGGCGCACCGAACAAGGAGGGAGCAGTCGCATTCAAGGCCGCATAAACAACACCAGCGTTGCCCATGATGACGAGTGCTTAGCTGTGTGCCTCCTACCGTTGTGAGTTCTGCTGTAGACTTTTTAAAGACAAGCGCGACTTGACGAACCACAAGCGTTTTTACGAGGATAATATATAATCGCTAGAAAGAGGCAGCAGGACAACACGAAAGGGTCCTACTGCGAAGGATGCCGCCGCCACTTCAGTTGAAAGAACCAGTACCATTCTCACAAGTGTGGCGGCGTTAGACCTTTGGCTGGGCGAGTGCTGTACGTATATGTTCGGCTCGATTTGCAGCACGGTGCTAGACCAGTTTAACATCTGCTGTCAGAGGCTCCTATTTCGTGTCACCTAGTGGGTATGTTCTTCATGGTCAAGCAGATATATAGTTTTGCTATGACAAAGATCTACAGTTGTTAATGATAACCCACATGCTTTTTTACGGTATTATATATCCGGTCGAGCCCGCCACCTGCAACTACGAGGTGAACAAGGAGAAGAAAAAGGTCTTCGGAGAAGCTCTAATCCGTCACAACGAGCAATGAAATCTGGTAACTTATTTTGATGAAACCAATTTCAATTTGTACGTGAAACGCACTCGACGGCGCGCTAAAAAAGAAAACATGCTATCGAGAAGCTGCCGCCTTCAAAGAGAGGCAATCAGCAGATCCATGTGCTGTGATCCCTCCGTTCGGTATGGTGGCGTACCGTACTTATCGTCGAAGTATCGAAAAAAGACAAACGCTGCGTTCATCGAAGAGTTGTACAAGTTGATCAAGGAATCGGACGTTTAAAAAAACGAGTACTCCGAGATGGGCGTGATCATCTTCGACACTGAAGTGTTCGTGCCGGCCCACGACGACCTCGGCCTGCTGCGCGTCGGACCATACAGACTAATGTGTAACCCCATAGAAAACGGCTTCATTTCGCGTATCGCGCACGTCAAGCAGTATTTGTCGATAATGCGCGACGAGATGAACCAGCCGCGAACGCAGCTCACAAGCACTGGCCCTCGGATCTTAGACTGAAGCTCACATCTAACACCTTGAGTGCATGGCGCTTGTGATCATGCCGCGCATCACGCAGACCATGATGTGGAGGTTAGCGCTTCACACCGAGAAGTTCACCATTGCGACGACTTGCTTGAAGGACATGTCGTATTTTTGCTTTTTGGTTGAATAGCATCAAAGTTCGAACACTCTTTACCCGAGGTTTTGAGTTTTTTTGCGTTGCCGATCTGATGTCCATCTGATTCCAGAGCAATGTGTTATAACCCTGCGGGGTCGATGTCCCTCTTAGTCGGTAGTGAGCGGTTACGAGGAGCGTAGCCGCAGCAACCCCGCGGGGGTGTCCACGGAATTACGGTGGGTGGGCCCAGCTGCCAGTGAACGGACATTTTGCGGAGTTGGTTTTCTACTGCGGGGGGGGGGGGGGGGGGGGGGTTGGGGGTGCAACCCCCAGCGTGACATCCCTCCGAATCAGATCGGACCAGATGTCCGAATTTGACCAACCTTTCTGAACCTGGTCGGTATGGTACGTAATAGGGGCGGTTATCACAGTACCACCTCACATTGAATTAAGATTAGCCAAGTTTATTTGTCAAGCCGGGCGTTGAACCGCCTTAATTTGGGCGTCTCTATGGCATCCAAACTAAAACATGTCAGCTTTGTTTGCCGGATTAGCCCCCATTGATCGAGAAAAGAAGTAGATAACTACGATAGCTTAGGATGACAAAAATGCATCACCCGATCGCTTTTGTACCACGGAAACGAAAGAAGCCCTCTAGGCGGGAATTGATGTAGAAATGAAATTGCTATGCTTGATCACAGGGGCGGATCTAGACCTATGGAGGGATTAAATCTTGGCGAATCTCAGCTTACCCCCCCCCCTATTTTTGGGCTTCTTAGACGCTGACTCACCCCCCTCCAAACTTAGAACTTACCCCCCCCCCTAATTTTGACCCATCCCTAGTCCCCCTTAGAATTATGGTCTGGCTCCGCTCCTGCTTGATCACCCAGTTCCGGCGACGCGAACAATATTTTGGAGGGGGAATTTCGCTTTCCCATCAAATCCTTCTTTGCACCCTCTAAGACAATGGAAGTAGTGTATTTTGCCCCCGGGAGCGCTCTCTGGGACTCAAGAACCTGCCTCAGATCCGATGGAGGACTTTCACAGGACACTAACCTCAAGCTTCGAGCTTTTCTCCATCTATGGGATTTGGAGCCACAAGCTTTTGCAGGGACCTGTCTGTCCAGGCGCCACCCTATAGTGCTTCGGCTTAGAAACGTAACTAATTATATACAATCACCCCTAACAAAAATACAATAGTGATTATTCGAATATAATTTTCAAGGGCTAATATCTCTTTTGTTTGGGTCAAATCTATAGTTAATTCGAGTCAAAGTTGACCCAAAATCTAGTTGTGCAGCAGTTGGCCTGAGCAGTATCCCTCCACACCCACAGACGTATAGACACAAAACACTCCATAATACGGCAAACGGAACTATAAAATAGATGTCGTAATACGCTTGAAGAAGCTGTTCAGAATATTGATGAGTGTGAGCGATAACACTAGTTCAAGTGTCCAGAAAACATTTTTTAGGCTTCCGATATGACAACATAGAAATGGCAATGATAAACTGCTGACAAAACCTTGCATCTAGAACGGATGTCATACAGCAAATCCGATCTGGGTGTTTATCAAATAGATTATATTACGCGGCGAATTGAAACGACACTGCCCCCCCCCCCCAGTCGCATGGCAACGACTTTACTGGATTATATGATATCCGTTCTCGCAGTGCGATTGAGTCAGCACTGGTGGGGCCACACTAAAAACTGAATTAAGATGTCACGAGCTACTGTAAATGATTCAGAATGCCGGTAGATGTATCCTCGTAAATGAATGAACCCAACCTGGTTCGTACCTTCCGGGGTATAGTTTAACCACACAATTATCCATGAATATATTAACCCTTTCGCAATGAAAGGAAGCATTTTGCTTGCTTTAACCATTCTTCAAGTGATGTATCCGTATGTCACCACGTTAAAGGAAGCAAAATGATTCCTTTAAGCGACCTCAAGCACACAGTCATGACATTATTTTCATAGTCGTAACAGAAAAGTACAGAACCATGGCACTGTTTTCATAGAAGTAACTACAAATCCCAAATGGAAGATTTGAAGGCTGCCTATCACAGACCTTTAAGGTAGCAAAATGCCTCCTTTAGAAATATTGACTACGATTTGTATACTATAGCTTAGCCGAGTGGCGAAAGGGATAACATTTTTATTAGCTAATGACAGCATTCATATCATCAAGATGTTCAAAATCTGCATATCCCTGTAAATATGTTAAGACATAACAACAACGTTTTGACTCGATCGTTTCGGTTGCAGTGGCTATATTAAAGTGCTGACAGCAAAAAGAACACTCCGATGCAAATGTGTAGCCAGAAAAAGATTACCTACTTTCGGAAGCGTATTACCGTAATGGTGCACAGTATCACCAAGAGACAAAAAAGGCTGGTCCGCTGGCTGCAGTGTATGTATACACGGGTACGTTGCTACACAAGTTCGAAATGCTGTAACTTACCGCCAGAGGATATAATTTGACAGATGTGCTCCGATGGTAACTCGTTATCGACAAACTAAATTGTTAATCAAACGCCACCGCTGTGTGTATGCTGGTTGACTATATGTATCACATAGAGGAGCTGAATCACCTCGGGGGTTACTGAAATAACTATTACAAAAGATCAAAAATAATTTTCACAACCCCAAATGGCTCACTAACATTACCAACATGAACATCCCCTCAGCGCACACATTGTTTCATATATCACAAATATGAGTCAATCTCAAATCTTTTAATTATTGAGCGTTATGTTTTCCGAAAAATGTCGAAACGTGCGATTGAAGAACTGGTATTGTTTAAAACATTCGTACAGTACGGAATCAGACGGCGCCAAACGCCCAAAATTGGCGAAATGGTTTTCTTTCTCAAGTGGGAAGATACTCAAAGCAAATATGACCAATATTGATGGTCGCACTTTGGAGCATAGTAAATAAGCTTTTAAAGTTCAACTACATCACTTTGGCTACTCAGACAACTCTGACGAACGTAACCTCAATTGAATCCGGTGATGAGGCTATTGATGATTTCATCGTAAGTGATGCCGAACCGGCTTCCGAAATTGAAACATTTTCTGCTGGGTTCTCTCAATATATTTGTGAGCAAGCAGATAACCTAATTTGATAATCAAGCGAGCGGTAACAAGGAACACAGCACAAAAATCGCCATTTTGCCATGATGGCCAGTACTAACAACCAGGGGCGGAGCCAGCCCAAAATAGTCAAGGGGGTCAGGTAGTTTCTTGGTCGCCACAACACAATCGAACCATTAGAGCACATTTGAGCAGGCCCTTCACCCACATGCCCAATAAACGACTTAAGACTGCGCAAATTACCACCTTATTCACAAGACAGCATCGTTGTGAAACACCAGAAGGTGCTAGCTCATACACACAGTGAACTGGTGCCATTATCCATTTTACGGGAGCGAGTAACTCTATTGTGATGCAAGAACAATCCTGACGAACCCGGTGATTGCAGAGATCATGACTTTGTTAGAAGCGATCCGGCGGATCGACCTCCCAACTTGTTCGTGCTAGGACCACTAGCAGCTGATCACAACCTTCGGCGTTCGGTTGTACGTGCCTACGCTCAAATGGCAGCGCACCAGCCAGTCCTGAGAGATTTTCCTGCACACGATATTTGCGGATGAATGAGATCGTTCCAGGTACACTGGTACGAACGACATAAGTGGTTAGAGTATTCTGTGAAGGATGATGCTGCCTACTTTTTGTGGTGCTACCTTAGCAGATAGGTGATGATGGTGGAGAATTTGACGTTCTGCAAACCATCAAAAGGTTTTCGCAAAAGCCATGGCAAAGAGCGGAGGTTTCCTCACCCATATTGGTGACAAATTTGCAAGGCACAGGCACGCTAAGGCCGCATTTGCAGAGCTGTTGTATCCCAGTCAAGATATTGAAGTGGCACTAACGGCAGCCGACAATACCCAGCGTATCAACAATCGCCGGCGTCTTGGGCTCATTTTTGATATTTACATGCACCTTGCTCGCCAAGGCATCTCATTCCGTGGCAATGATGAAAAGGTGATGTTAACTATGATTTTTTAATCTATTTATGGTTGGTTTTAACTCGAATTGGTACTTGATTTATAGACCACGTCGATGAATAAAGGCAACTTCTTGGAGATGATCGACTTCATGAAGAAACACGTTCCTGTGTTTTATCAGCTCATGAGATCTGCTGCGGATAATGCAATGTACACCTCACCCGATATTCAGAAGCAGCTTGTGCAGTGCGCTGCCGACATAGTCCGCAAAGATATTGTACGAGTGGAAATGGCTGGTGGAGTCTTCTCAATCATGTGAACGAAGCAATTTGTGAAGCGAAACGGAAAACATGTCAATTGTGATACGTTATGTGTGTGCGAACACGGGTGCCATCAAAGAGCGTTGCCTAGGTTTTGTCCACGTACGAGACACATGTGCGGGATCTCTTTTTAGCCGACTGACGGCTCAGCTTTATGCGTGGGGTGTGGGGTGTGGCAATGCAACGATGCAGAGGGCAAGGATATGACGGAGCATCAAACATGTCAGAGGATTACAATGGTCTACAGAGCAAATTTCGTGAAGAATGTCCTTACGCGTACTACATTCATTGCTTTGCCCACTGCCTAAACTTAGTTGTCGTGGCCACCTCTCGAGAAATTGTGTCAGTGGTGGAGTGCTTCAACATAGTACAAGCAATTCACACAACATGCAGTGCCTCATGCAAGCGCAACAGCCACTTGCAGGAAGCTGCACGCAATGAACTCGAGAAAATGTTGAGCGAGGGGTATCTAGAGACTGGTAAGGGAAAGAATCAGCCCATGTCAACCGAAGCACTCAATTCCACCAGGTTGTACTGCAGGGTCCGAGCCCTTCTCCACGTTCGTTGGCTATGGATACCGATTAGCAACGTTTTACAACGAATCGGTAGTGATGCTGTCAACTATCAGAATAGACCTGATGCACTTAGTATACTCGACAAAATGTGGACGTTCAACTTTGTGTTTCACACAGAGGTTTTCCTGGTAGTGCGACGGGCAGACCCTCCGAATAAATAACTGTATTTCAATATTTACTGTATTGTTTCATGACAATAACTTATTTTTACTCCTTTCTAAAACAATACAGTTATTTTATTACAAATGTTGTTGTAAATACTTTTATACCCCATGGGGTTCTATTGCAACCAGTGTAATTACGCATCGCTCCGATTGACTGGTGGTGGACGCAGTGTCCACGAGCTCTAGCTAGCGACCAAACTGCTCACGGGGGCTGCCACGGCTCGCGTTTTGCAGAGTACACTTCTAAACCTAACAAGAAGCCCCAAGACCAACCACCACTACCAACGCTACGATGTCACCCGTCAAGTTCTCCAGCACGAGCATCTGCACCTACTTCTTCAAGGTCGTCGTGGACGAGACCAACCAGCCCACCGATTATTTCCGCTGCCAATGTGGCACCGTGCGCAAGCAGACCCGGGGGACGGGCTACAGCAACCTACCCAACCATGTCCGCAAGGAGCACCCCGACTACGGCACCACCATGGCCGCAAGCGCTCGCCCAGGAGCGCTGACGTCCTTCGTCGACTCCAAAAGCCAAACGGTGTACAACTGACTAGACCTGATGGTCGAGTGCAACCTCCCCTTCTCGTTTCCTGAGAATGTGACGGTGCGCAAGTACATGGCGATCCCCTCCATTTGCACGGAGACATTCTTGAAGTACATCCGCCTCGTCTGCGGAGAGGTAGAGAAAGACGTGGCCGAAGCTCTTCCTGTCAAGTTTGGCATCGTCTTTGACGGGTGAACCTTCAAGTCGGAGCAGTACGTCGGCGTCTTCGCCGTCTTCCCTCACGACAACCAAGCCGAGACTGTGCTGCTCGCCATGCCCCCTATTGTCGATGACGAGGTCGAAGACCGTACGGCGGAGAGTGATGTCGCGTTTATGTCGACCGTTCTCGGCTTTTTCAATCGCACGACTAACGACATCATCTACGTGGTCGGTGACAACTGCTCGACCAACGGCAAGGTGTCGACATTGCTCGGTGTTCCGCTAGTCGGATGCGCCAGCCATCGCCGTAATCTGGCGGTGACCGCGTTCATGGGAAGGCATGAGAAGGAGCTGGAAAAACTCCAAATGTTGATGCGTAAGTTGCGCACTCTGACGGCTGCTGCGAGGCTTCGGTAAGTTTTGCTTATATTTTTCGCTGTTTTCAGTATTTTTTCCTCTTTTTTGGTATTTTATTTTCCACTAAAATGTCTGTACATTATTTTTGCAGGAAGTACACCAACCTTCGACCTGCCTTACACCAGGAGACACGCTGGTCGTCAACCTTCAAGATGTTGTTTCGGTTCTTCGAGCTGAAAAAGTTTCTGGAGGCTGACGACGATCTGTCTGAGCTGCTCCCGACGCGTCGCGAGATGAAGAAGCTAGAGGCGCTACTGAAGCAGCTCAAAGATTTTGAGAGTGCGTCCAAGATGCTGCAGCACCAGAACGGCGTAACGCTCTCGGACGTACGCGATATCTTCGACGAACTGATCGCCATCTACCCTACGGTCTCCAACTACCTCGACGCAGACGCGGATATTGTCAAGAACCCCGAGTTCGAAGCCGCATGCGTCGCCGCATTGCGCACCGGGGCCGAAGAGATCACGGCGAAGCAGCGTAAGCTGCTTGAGCCGTTTGCCATTCGTGTCGATGCCAGCCAGCCGGACGACTCGCAGACAGCGATGATGGGCTTTGCGGACCGCGTGATGAAGAAGCGGAAGATTGAGCGCAAGCAGCAGGCGACATTCCCCGCCGTCAAGTTCGTCCCGCCAACCTGGAACTGCGTGGAGAGGTTCTTCAGTCGCGCCAAGCATACGCTCTCGCACCATCGCCACGGGATGCTGCCAGTGAACCTCGAGGCAGTTCTCTTTTTGAAGGTGAATAGGCGCTTTTGGGGCGCCAACACGGTAGTGAAGGTAGTTAACACGACTTCGCAATAAACGTTTTGGTAAGGTGGTATTTTACCAGTATTGACCGCTGACAAACAATAACTTATTGTTAAGGATACAAGCATTTGACGCAGTAACCTATTTGTAGAGCCTACGTCCGTAAATTTGAGACGGTATTATCGGAGGGTCTGGCGACGGGTACCGTTGTACGGACAGCCCAATAGTGATTAATTCGCTCCAGGCCAAGTAGGAATCGATTCAATACAAATTTTAAATGAGGGGGTCTTATAAATGCTCCTTTTTGTATAAGGTATTGAATTTTTGGAAATGATAGCAGGTGAAAGTATATGATTTAGCAGGTGAAAGTGGAGGCTTAAATGGAATCATACGTTAAGCTGGGTGAGTTTTAAGTTAGATACATGTACTATTCAGATGATGTACGTTGCAATGACAGTCTACATGTGCATTAAAACGATAATATACGTTAGTTATTATACTATGCAAAAGCGATCCGCTATCACGACACGCTGTATTTGCAAAACCGAGGACGCAGCTTCGTCGGTTGGCGCCGGAGTTGGAATGACACGTTAAGCTTATTCTCCGGCTTCTGGGTCTCTTCGACGGTAGCCGACTAGCAATGCCGTAGATGGGAAATAATATATATGATACGTTGCATATTGGCTCGTTCGGCGCCGTGGCAGCTCAATATAGAGCCCCGCAGGGTCGGGTGGCTGCCACGAAGGCCGAGTCCACCTGCTGTATGAGTATGGCACGTGATGAGTAGATACGTTGCTAGATTCGTGTCGCGAGCTGTCCTGGAAGGGATGGCTGCCGCTGCGAACGAAGTAGGACGGTACGGACAGGTAAGGAACGGTAGAAGACAACGAAGTCAAATACAAAGATTCAACTTGTTGTTTCCAAGACAAATTCACGACTGACCTAGAACTCACCTTGCACGGAGCCTCGCGGCCCGCGCTCTCCTCTCACTTCGACTTGATTGTCAGCACGCCAGCCAACTTCAACGGGCTTGGCTCCGCTTTCACCCCTCCGTCCTTGGTCCACGCCAGCGCTCACGCCTGAGCCGCGGCATTGTCACGACCTCCATCCTGCTGCGCATCTTCGCCGGCCACGCCAGAGCTTCCATTTGCTCTCGGGCCCACGCGAAACCGCCGCGCCGCCAGCTAATCTGCCCGAAACTTGATGACTGGTCTCTCAGCTCATCCAGAAAACTAAAACCTCTCAAAGCCGATATGTCCTTCAACAGGGACCTGGATCGTGACCGTACCCGGGACGGTTGCCACCATTCCCACTCGGGACATCCTCCCCGACCGACACCTCGACGTCCTCGTCGAGTGCCCTGAACCATGTCTGTGCGCATCGCACTACGCGGCGAACCCCCTTTCTTCAAGCAAATTCAGAGACTCGCGCTTGCATCAACCACCTGCTCAGCCGTAGTAGTGACGCTCCAGCTACGGTCCTTGAACTCCTCTCTACCCGATCCGTCTTCCAACAATATCAAATTCAAACACACGCCCATGTTCCACACCGTCCCCTTCTTGAGTCTCAACAACAGGTTACTGCCGCTCCCTCCACCGACACTGCTACTCGCTCGCAGGTCGCCATCCTCCATTGCATGCCATCCTCATGGCCGACTTGTAATCTGCGTCACCGCCACCATCGCCCGACAGCTTCTCAAACACTTCAAACTCTCCCATCGACCGTACCGACTGCATTCCTCTCACCATACCGGCTTCATCCAGCGACCGTTCCGACTGCTTCAATCGGACTGTACCAACTCGATTCAGTGACCGTTCCAACCGCTCCCTCTGACTGTACCATCTCCATTCAGTGACCGTTCCGACTGCTCCCCGACCGTGCTTGAACCGCGTCTTCTAATGCATCGCCGACTCACACTCCGCCAAAAACGCCCCAGACTGATAGCAGGTCCTTCATTCGCCGCATCACCAAGCCTTGTCACCTCACAGGACTTCCTTGTGCTACCAAACTCGCGCCAATTTATCTCGCTCTAGGGGAACCCCGCACCAGCTCTCAATCACCGGGACCGCTTCAACCGGAACCCACCCGTCCTTACGTGACCGGTTCTCCAATTCACAACGACTGACCAGAACAGAACACCGTGCGGTCACCGCGTTATAGTCTCTGCAGACGACCGTCTTGTTCTCGAAAGCTGCACAGCTAGCCGTAGCCCAGTCGGCGTGTTCTTCGCACGACTCCGGGAACGTTTGACACGGTATCACGATAACCACCGTGTCGAAGCACTCTGCGTCAACCGTACCGACCTCGGCCCCACTCACATCACCTTGATCCTGGACGCCCGTTGTCGCCGCACCAACCCACTCTCCATCATCCGCTGTAGCCGTTCTTCCCGGCTCTTCACAGACTGCACCATCCTCAACCAGCGTACCCTCCACTTGTGGCCCTAACAATGCTTCCGAGCGGCATGCAGCCTCCGCATGATCCCTCGCGACCGTGCATACTCCTTCCTCCAGAGCGTCTTCCGTTCCATCGAAATCACGTCCATCGTCTACTTGACCGTTCCAGCTCGACTTCACCGGTACTTCGTCGACACGACCTCCGTTCCTCTCAGTGACGTTGACCGCCCACTCGGCTTCCGCTTCGACTTCAGCTGACTCACCATTCCATCTGGGTTCACTCTCGATATCTTCCGTACCAACAACACCACGTCCATCTTCTACTTGACCGTTCCCGCTCACCTGCTCCAGTAATTCATCGACGTGACCGTTCTTCCCAGTGACCTTGACATTATCCTTAAATTACGTTTCGATTCCAGCTGACCCACCGTCTCCTTGGTGTTCACTCCCGATAGCTTCTGAGCGGTAGAACCGTGCCAGATTTGCATCTGACCGTCCGAATACGACTCCCTACAACCGTCGGCAAACGCGGAACCGCTCCAGCCTGCAAACACGATATCTTCGTCTTTGTTGGCCGCACTGCTTTGTACCCGCTGTTCATCTTCGACTATTTCTTCCGTCAATTGTTGCGTCTCCAACTGCATGTCCTTCACCGTCTCTGCTAGACCGTAGATTCGTGCTGCCAGTCCGTCTTCTTCCCATTCACCGTGAATGTCACCACCACCAGATCTCGCACTGTTCCGACTCACTATCGGCGCACACCTTCGAGCTCGCCACTCGACCCCACAATCTTCTCGTTCCAGCCAATGAAATCCCTTGGCAACGACCCACTCACAAGCCAGTTCAATCGAGTGCCCACGTAGCCAGTCTAAGAATCTCCGCACTCGATCGCTCCGTAGTCCGTTGACGAACACCCTGTACCTCAGAGTCTCCTTAAACAACTGTGCTTCATCACAGTATCGCGATATTCGTCTGTCGTCCACCAGTTCGTCGTGTTCTTGTGCCGCATCCAACAGCCTCTGCAACAACTGTTCCTTCGTAAGACGGATGAAGCGGTTGTAGAACCGTCGCTTCAGTGTCTCGAAGTCTGTCAACCGTGAACTCAGGCACCACCGTTCGCCAACCGTTCCGCTCATCCGCGCTACAAACATCCGCAGCCGTGTTTCATCGTCAAACCCCTCTGTAGCCGTCTCGAAGCACCACCAGAAGTCCTTGGCACTCTCCGAACAAGCGTTCTCCGAGTCGAAGTACGGAATCAGCTTCAGCATGTTGTACTCCGCCTCCATCATCAAACTGTACTCGTAGTCACCGTCCTCGATAAAATCATCCTCACTCGTCCCCTCTTCAAACCACCGTCCTTCGCCATCGCTCATGTCACACTCTCCAGACTCCTCCCCGAATCGGATCACCTTCGCCTCGCCGTAGTGTCCCCTCATGCTTGTCCACCCGACTTCTCACCACACGTGTCCGCCACGCTCACTCGTCCCTTCAGCACTTGATCACGCTCACCAACTGCACCGACACGCACAACCGTCTCTCGCTCACAGTTCCTCACTTGTACACCGTCCTTGTCAATAACCCGTAGCACTTTCTCACCGTTATCGTCTTAGTCCCAATCCATTCCCCAAACCAAACCGTTCTGCAAGCCCGTTTCACTTCACAAGTTCACCCTCGAAGCGATCTCCAACGCTGACCAAAGAGCGACCGTCGAGGTACTTCTTCTCCAAATCTCAAACTTCAATCACAAACGCCAGAACCACCAGCGACACCGAGCCGTTCACTGACGATTCAAGTGGCTACGGTACCGTGCCGTTCTCCAATTCACCAAACCTTGACCGTTAAGGGCTCCGAGCGAGCCGACCGTTTTCTTCTTGACCTAGACCACTTGAGGTACTTCGCGTACCGTTCTCCAATTCCACTGCAGTGCCGAGCGCACCGTTCCAACAATTCAAAACCAGATCCAGACCGTTCCACAAGCCTTGTACGGACGCCGAGACTTCTTGAAGACCCCAGGGACGAGCTCTCGACCGCGATTTCAACGCGCTGCGGTCACCTCGCAAAGGCCCACGAATCCCGATGCCCGACTCGACCAATTCACCAAACCAAACCGTTCCAGGGCTTCGAGCGAGCCGTAAACCAATTTCAGAGGCACTGGCGTGCCGTTCTTCACTCCACTTCCAGACCAGACCGTTCCACAAGTCTTGCACGGACTCCGAGACATCTTGAAGACCCCAGGGACGAGCTCTCGATCGCGACTGTTGCGCGCTGCAGTCACCTCACAAAGACCTACGAATCCCGATGCCCGACTTGACCAGACTGTCCGACGCCTACTTCACAGCGAAGCCAGTACCCTGCTTCTCCACCACGTGTCGCGAGCTGTCCTGGGAGGGACGGCTGCCGCTGCGAACGAAGTAGGACGGTACGGACAGGTAAGGAACGGTAGAAGACAACGAAGTCAAATACAAAGATTCAACTTGTTGTTTCCAAGACAAATTCACGACTGACCTAGAACTCACCTTGCACGGAGCCTCGCGGCCCGCGCTCTCCTCTCACTTCGACTGGATTGTCGACACGCCAGCCAACTTCAACGGGCTTGGCTCCGCTTTCACCCCTCCGTCCTTGGTCCACACCAGCGCTCACGCCTGAGCCGCGGCATTGTCACGACCTCCATCCTGCTGCGCATCTTCGCCGGCCACGCCAGAGCTTCCATTTGCTCTCGGGCCCACGCGAAACCGCCGCGCCGCCAGCTAATCTGCCCGAAACTTGATGACTGGTCTCTCAGCTCATCCAGAAAACTAAAACCTCTCAAAGCTGATATGTCCTTCAACAGGGACCTGGATCGTGACCGTACCCGGGACGGTTGCCACCATTCCCACTCGGGACATCTGATAATTATATTTGCGTATTGGCTCGCTCTGCGCTGCGGCAGCTCAATATAGGGTCCCGCATGGTCGGGTTGCTGCCACGACGGTCGAGTTCGCTGTATGAGTATGGCGCGAGTATGAGTAGATCCGTTGTTAGCATGTTCGGATGAGCCTTGCCTTCAGTTTGCGGGTGCGATTGCGAATATGTTTGTGAGTTGGCACGAGCCGATTGACAGGTACCGACCGAATCTGTTTCTATCACACCCACGATACCGGTACCCCGCAATCGTACCTATGAATGAACGACACTAGATTTAATCTGGGTCAACATTCGTACAACATTATAAAATGAAACGTGCGCAGATACTGCGGTGCGAAGCAGGCGCAGGAGATGCGCAATTTCTTGGACGCGGAGGGGTGACATGGACGGCATACTAAAACCCTTAAACCGTCCCGGACGGCATAAGAAATAGTATGGCGTATAGTATTAATACTTTATTCCAGTATAAATTTGGACGTTTTTCGTGCACAGTGTAGCTAACCTCTCCGATAATAATGCCCGCAAAGGAGATACGGTCTGACATGGTTCCATTTAAGCCAATCGCAACTACTTGCACGACGTCACGCAATCTCAATTTTTTAAATTTGGAGTTGGGAGGTGGAGGCGGGAAGACAAGGCGGGAAGGAGGCAGGCCAACACCGCGAAAGTTTGTGACGAGTGACGACCACACTCTGGAGGACACCGCCTCCGATCTGCAGCGCACCCAGCGCGCCGACCCGTACGCGATCAACTCCACCTCCTCCGCCGAGTCTAGAGCGGACCTCTTCTCGGTTGTTTGTTCATAGCCACTCATCAAGCATCAACCGCCTTTAGACGATCACAGCTACACCAGCCCCAAACGCGCTGCTCCGTATAGGACTCAACTCACAGGTACCGTTGCAAAATCAATCAACATGTATTACACAAAACCCCGCTAGTCTTTTGCTACTCCACGGTCGCGGATATGACTCGCTTTGGGTGCAAATTCTCCGTTTTGCCACATTAGGTGCCAGATCTGCGTGCACGTCAGGCCTTCATTGTTGGGGTGACCGCGATCTTTGTGACACAGCGTTACCAGGCCCTTCTTTCCTTGGGAGCACGTCGCACAATAATAGGTAGATGTTCCCCCTCGCTTCTTTCCCTCTGGCTTGTAACAGGAACACACCTTGCCCTGCCTTTGCCGTAGACGCTGGATACCATTGTTCAGGCGGAAGTCGGTGGTTTGTGTCAGCTTGTGCTCTCCTTGCGTCACGCTCGGTCTCTCCATGGCCACGTTCGAAGCTATCCTTGACTGTGTGAAACTATCTTCATTTTGCGTCGTGAGATCCTTGTGCAGCCTAGCTAGAAAGTCGAAGTGAGAACTCTTTCGCGGCTTTTTCTGCCAGAGTTGTCTGTAGATACTGTAGGCGTTGACCAAGGCCATGTCTACTAGACCCAGAAACAAGCTTTTGTAGTATTTGGCGAACCTGGAACACCGAACAACATAAGTCAGCACTATTAACCACATCGTGTCAGCATAAATCGCGCACCTTGTGGACATCTGCATTGAGTAAGATTGCAGCCGCAATTGATCGTGGCGGTCCACACCTCCCATGTAGCGTTGATATTCAGCAACGAGCCCTGGACAAGGAACATCAGCCGCTCCACCACGTCGTTCGCGTCGACGAACTGTTGTCATTGCTGCCGTAACCTGAGACGCCAGGAAATAGACGATCGTATTGTCGGCCCACATCAAAGCCACGAGGCCAGGGTTCGTCTTAGCCACTGCTATTCGGAATGTACCTCGTGGCGTCCGTGCTTGCCGCTTCTTCTTTGGATAATTCAGTTGATCACACCACCCCTTCCGGTCTGTTTGCATGGTTCCGACGTAGTTGAATCCCATCGTGCGTAGCTGCTGAGCGAGCGGTATGGACATGTAGTAACGATCACCAATCACAAGTCGCCGTCCTTCGTACGGTAAGCCGCGAAACACACACGCGATATTTCTGATGACGGCAGCAGGACCGTTCTTCGTGTCCATTGACTGCGATTCTTCGGTGTCACCAGCTCTACCGATATCCACTTCGACTCTAATGACCAAACATCAATACATTCCATGTCAACATAAATACCAAAATTTGAGCCGTATATGTCAGCATACGTACCTTTTGCAATATCCGGTCTCAGCGCAGCATGTCATGACGCACTTCGATCCCCACCGATGCGGCTTGTCCTTCATAAACGTTCGTGTGGGATTGCGTCTGTTGTGCGACGGAAGCATTCCTTCGTCGATGGCAACGCGCGAGCCAAGCACGTAACCCTCCTTGAACGTCTTCTCTAGCGTTGAGAGAACTGATCTAATTTTCCATGCTCGGTCTTTAGCAGCGGCGGGATCTTGATTGTCCGTGAAATGAAGGAAGCGCGAGATGTCACGGAAACGATCGCGAGGCATTACCTTGTGAAACGTTCCCGTAGAAAGAACGCCGTTTTCTTGTGTGCTCCAGTGGTCCTCCATTCGTTTTCATGGGCTTAACGCATGTGCGATCATCAAGCCAATCCATTGAACCACTTCGTGAGGTAAATTTTTCTAAAAATTTCCAAGCTTTCGTCGCAATGCATCTCTACTTCGGTGTGTACGGTGCGTAACGAGGCTTTCCTTCTCCACTGCCTTGTCGAGTCTCGCCTCAAGTGTCTGCGTCCAGTACAGGTTCGTTTGGGTCGCTACATCACGCCAAAATACTTTAGGCAGGAAATAGTAGAAAAGCCCCAGCGGTGACTTCGAAGCAGCGCTGATGTCTTGAGATGGTCCGCAGTATCCGTCGTACATCTTGTCCACGGACGGATCATCCACGATTTCCGCTTCTACATTCTCTGGTAGCAATTCCCACCCGTCCACTTTCATTTGATCGAGCTGGTCATCATCAAACACTTCCGAGGACGCTGTCAACATAAAATCATGGTTAGATGTTGTTCAAGTCAGCTTATATGCCACAAACAGTACATACCTTAAATTTGCATGTGCGGCCGTTCCAGATCCGCAGCATCCATCACCTTGGTAACGCGACTTAGTTCTCGCTGTAGAATATCGCCCTCAGACGACTCCGCATCACTCAGTTAGCTGTCTGCGTCGTTGATGGTTCCGATGAAAGCCTCTGCAGAGTCTTCTTCTCCTTCTCCATCTGTATCAAGCGCAGTATCACCAGTATCGCCGGTAATGTTGGGATCAAGAGGATCAACGTAGTTGAAGCGAAGCAGTGTACCGCCGGTCTCGTCTCGCAGGAGCTGATCGTTGCTGCTCTCATGGTTAAGGTTGTCACGGACGTTTTCTTTATCTTTTCTTCTTCGTCGGCAGTGGAATCGCGCTGGTTGGGGTCCTCGTCGTCCTCATCATCATCTCCATCTGCTTCATCCGGTAAGTATTCTTCTTCTTCTGAGAGTGAGTACCTACGTGGCGTTCGACGAGATTCGGTAGGACTGCTCTCTCTTTCAGCGTTCGTGTCCACGCTAACAGCTTCGGCGACGACAATATCATCGATGTCAGCACTAGCATCTGCCTCGACGTGATCCGTGTCAGCATGAGCACGGGAGGATGTGCTGACCACGTCAGCATTGAAAGCAGCAGTGTGGATGTTGTCAGCGTTATCTAAACAAATAAACATTCCCTGTCAGCACTGACAACGACATCATAATACCAGCATTTTATACCTTCCCGGGACGTCTGGCTGATTGGCGAAGTGCTGGAGGTTGTACTCAAACTTCCATCGTGTTCAGGCCGTACGGCTGCTTTCCCATCCGTCACTACAAACGAAAGCTACGTGAGCACATATATTCCACGCGATCGCATACAAGTTTCATACCTGTGCCGTTTTCTTCACCCCACACTTTGTCGAACGCGGCGAGCTCCTTCCGACGCTTGTTAGCTTCTTCAGCTATCTGCTTCTTCGTGCGCTTCTTGGGTTTTAGCGGCTTGGTCGCTGGTGTCTTGCGCTTGGTCGCAATTGGTTTTGCAGGGTTCTTGACTTGCTGACCCGTCGGGCGAGGAGAGACCGCAGGTTGATCAACCGGTGGCCCTTCATGCACAACCGTACTCTGGACTACAACGCTGCGTTAGCACTGAGAAGAGGATAAACCAAAATAAATCATTTCTACGTACTTGCTTGCGCATGCGACCTCATCATTACGTTAGATATGCCCAGTCGAGCGCAGAGCTCTTTCTCCGTACGGATATAAGCTAGCAGCTCGTCCTCGCCGTTGAAGTAGTCCACGCCACGTTTCCCTCCCCGCAGTTTGCAGCCAGGCTTGAGATAGTTGTGACTACAGCAAATAAAATACTATCAGTAGGCACATATGTGGTGCCAACACAAGACTCACGCACTGTATTTGGATCCCGGTAGCTGCTTTCCAGGTCCATCCTTCTTTACGAAGGAGCGGCCATATCGCCTTGAAGTCCATAGCATAGTCCATGATGTGCGCCCGACTTGGAGAAATCAAAGAATGACTGGTTTGGCACGAGTGCGGCAAAGGGGAACTGATATTTATATTTTTGAAAATCAGGCACATGCGCTTGTCGGCGGTACTTCAACTACGTATGTTATTACTAGCGAGTAAAATCGCTGGATTTAGACACGTGGACCAATAAGAGGTTGCGGATTTACGGGAACGGGCGATGATCTTCTTTTGCGGATTTAGGTGCATAGTGAAATCAAGATATTGTTATGCTGTTCTGAACAGCATAAGACCGATTTCCGACCCCCCGCGTCCAAGGGGTTAATCTGGGTCAACATTCGTACAACATTTTAAAATGAAACGTGCGCAGATACTGCGGTGCGAAGCAGGCGCAGGAGATGCGCAATTTCATGAATGCTCTAATGTTATACAGTCTTCTGCTTCAATAAAGAAGGCTGAGGAAATAATATCCTTTAGGAATGTATTTAAGCGGTTATGAATCCAGTTGGTTTAATCCATTATTTATTAGGACCTCTTATCTATTATTAACCTTTAAAGTTGAAGATATATGGTGTTCTTCGTTGAAGCAGAAGTCTGTACTGTACGACCAGCACTACCAGCCCAACCCTATAGTGAACATGGTTCTAAAAAAACAAATATGCTGTCACAATATCTTCAAAAACAAGATGTCAACATTGCATCTGCTGCAGAACTTGTTAGGCAAATTCAAAAAGAGCTTAAAAGGATGCTCGGCATGGATCTTACGTGTGAGGGTACTGACAGCTTTTTGGATACCTGAAAAAAAGCGGTTGATGTTTGCAGTACATTGCCTCACGAATATGGCATTACGGTGCCTCAAAAAGGGGAGACATGGACACGGAGAGGCCATCGCAGAAGAGGAATGGGAACGCCAAACGTTCCTGGAGCCGGTGAAAGTTCGATGTGTACACAAGAGCATTACTACTGCGTGGACGTCTACAACCATTGCTAAATGCGTCTTCAAGGAGCTCAACAGGCGATTTAGTGGTGAGATGCTGAAACTGATGGAATTATGTGCTGCACTAAGTCCAAAGGGAAACTTTGGGCACTGGAACCCCTCTTCCATTTCACGAATTGCGGTTGACTACTATCTAAACGACTTCACAGAGAAGCTAACATGGATGTTCGACGAAGCTTCGCGCTATGGGAAAATTATCGCTTGTGATCTACGATTCCACGATTTTAATAACGTCCGTCAATTAACCCTTTCGCAGTAGAAGGGCACATTTTTCGCCCATATAGAGCGTTTGCAAAACACGGTGTGAAACCACCGCCTACATGGGCGCATCCTGTGCTCTTTTACACAAGTTCAACCGTGAATGCACCATCTTTTATAACAAGTAATAAACAGTACAATCAATAATCATCAAATCATACAAAAATTAATTAGGATGCATATGATCGTGTGCATCCGCAAATCACTGCAGGTACTTTGTTACAAGAGCCATGCAAAACGAGTACCGTGATTTCCCTTAAGGGCGCATCCTGCGCCCTTTTAGAAGAAAATTACTTAGGTTTGTATAGTATAATTAAGACAAGAGTCTCGCGAAAGGGTTAAGCGCATGCATGGACAAAACGGACTTGCACGGCACCTTCCCGATTTTGTATCAACTTGTCATATTGGTTTGTACGCTCCCCGTCTCGACTGCAAGCACGGAGAGAGGTCCTTCTCGGCCATGAAGCGGATGAAAACGCGTCTCCGAACGACGATGGATGAAGACTGGACGTCAGATCTGCTGGCTTTGGCGCTGAATCGCGACTTGCCAGCCCAAGTAGATCGTGAAGATACACTCGATCACTATACTGCTATTAGCGATCGACGCGTGGCTCTATAAAGATGTTGTCAATATTAATGATAATCATTGTTTTTTAGATTGCAGATGAAGTACAGGGTACCCCCCCCCTAATGGCAACGCCCCTGCTAACAACATCAATATATGAGTTCTTTGGATATCCGGCGGAATGACTGCGAAACTCCTTGTGGCTCAGAACTTCCCCCCCCCCCCCCCCAGAGTCGAAGTGGTCCAGCGTCGGAAGACACTCTGAGATTGAACGGGACTCAGAGACGGTTCACTGAATCTTGGGAGGCTCAGCTTAGTGGAGATGGACACCTGAAGACATTGCAGAGTCCGATTCGGTGAAGGCTCAGAGGCACATTGTGAAGTGGCCGATGGGGCGCTGGAGACAGTCGCTGGGAAGGGACGGTCATCAAGTTACTTCTTACCTGAATTCAGCTTTGCACACGGTCCCACCAATACGACGCACTGTCGCATCCACGTGATGCGCACCCTACAGCCAATCACAGGCACAGAAAGTGGCGCAATCAAGATGTTGCTGATATCTAATTAAGAGCTTGCTGGCCACCACGCACGGCTTCAACGGAGCCCCGTCACTCATCGCGCTGGGTCTCAAGTAGAGCGCTGAGCATTGGTGGTTTGCAAGCCATAGACCTGCAGGCCGCTCGCAAGACGATCCTTCCACCGCTGTTTGGTTGCTCTCCGACAGGCGTTGCCCCCCCCCCCCCCCCCCCTTGATAGGTCTTTGTTTGCATGTGTAAAGTATTAATCAAGATCGAATTTTCCCCGGGGGGCGAAAGCGTTAGTCTGTTCTTGTGAAAAAGGGTGTCTGAGGAGACTCAAGCCCCATCTAAACTATTTGGATGTATATTGGTGCCTATTTGGCTATTTCATTTCAGTACATGGCGGCAGGTCGAACTAGGCGGCTGTACCCAGCGTGTATTTTATATTTTGGGGTAGAAGGTGATCTACTCTGAGGTTTCGACAGAACAGTGCCTGAGATAGTGGTTCTCAGTGCTGTTGGATGGATTCTGTGTGGCGCTCAGCCTGGAATAGTGGTTTCCAGCTCGGCCGTTTCGTTTACGTCAAGACGTGGTGCACAAAAGTCCCAGGGCGAACCTGGATCAAGGCAGGCTCAACCCAAGCCGACTCTCAGAGCCACCCTTGGTCGGGGGGGGGGGGGGGGGCTATGCACGCGGCTTTCAGCTGGAGCGGCTTGGAGGAAGTTAAAAAGCAAGGATGGCCAGGTCTGTGGGCTCGGAGGAATGCATGTGGATTGTGTTGTGGAGTATCGTGTCTACATTTGGAAAACCTGGGGCAGACTGGGTCAACACACGTGCAGTCGAAGATCTGTTGAGCGGGGAGCCGGCTTCACTTGGAGACATTTGGAGACGACTGGCTGGCGTGGGTGGCTGGCGTCTGGGCCCAAAGTGTAACCCCAGCACAAATCGTCAGGATATCAAGGGAGGCGCAACGCCGCGTCGGGCCAAGCGTTCGGGCTTAGAGGTGTCGGCCGAATCTTTGTTGAGTCCAGCTGAGATATTTCCGCGGAGACTCTTCAGACTCCGAGCCCCTCTAAGCTTAGACTTAAGATTTGGTGATTCAAGTTTGATCAAGGAAAATTCTGGACACTGGGAAGTTGCCTGCTCCAGAACAACTGGTGCGCGTGCCCGGATCAGGATACGACTTTGGACGGACGAGGGTCAACTATGTGTATTAATCCGAGTCCAAGTGCGTCAAAGAAGTGATTCTTCGCTTGGATGGAACTTGTATGTTGCTGGATTGCCGGCTGAGATGGAGCTGAAGGAAGCTGAGAAGTCTGAGTCGAGTCGCTCGGCTTTAGAAGTCTCAGCTCCCAGAGCTCCCAGAGCTGAGGTGGAAGCGTCACATCGGAGTGATGCTGAACCAAGTGCTCAGCCGGAAGCCCCCCCCCCCCCCCCGAGTGGAAGTCATGGATGTTCTGGGATGCGCCGTGCACGAAATCATCTGAGTATGTAGTGGCCGGTCCCAGTTTTGACACCCGATCCCAGTTTGGTTTCTCGGATTCCAGTACTACTTCTGGGATTCGGGCGGTCGAAGATACCCCCAGACCACGTCGACGGATCCCAGGATGGTGCCGAGCGGTGCGACATTGGCGAACTGTTTGCCGCAGATTCCAGAGTCGCTCGGAGAGTCCCAGTGTGTTCGCCCGGATTCCCAGTGTGTGGTGTGTGCATGACACCGATGCACCGGCTATCGCATATTCCATATTCACTTGGAGGGTCCAAGTGTGTTCACTCGGACCCCAGTGTGTGATGTGACCATGGTGTACGGGTGACGCCGGTGTGTCAGGGATGTTCTTTGGACCTCATTGCGATCATCGGTGAAAGCGACTCCTCGCGTGGAACGCCGTTTGGGAGCCGGTCGCGATGGGTACAAATCTGGTCAGGCACCCAAACGAGAGTCGATGACCTCACTTCTTCGAGCCAATGAGCGATCCTGATTTGCTCAAGTCACGGATTACGCGCCAGACATCAAGTTGAACGCACGATTTTAGCCAATCCTGGGATAGGAATGCAGGCCGCTCGTCATTCAGCTCAGTAAGTTTGTAGCTATTAGTGCGGCGGGGCGCCCTGGCGCCGTAGGCCTCCGTTTGCATGTGTAAATATTCAATCAGAGTTCGATTTGCCCCCAAAGACGCAAGTGAGTGCCGCGGATTCGTAAAGTGCTCAAACAGCCCAGTGATCAAGTGTCCGACAGTGTAATTCGTCCATCCAATAAAATTCAAGCCCGTTAACCAAGTTATTTCGGCTCCTGCTGTTCTGGCTTTGTTATTTCGTGTTTCTACTCACTGGTCGTCGGTCTTCGGTCTGGTCTCCGGTGGTACTTCATATTTTCGCGTCGGAGGTGACCGGCGCTGAGGTTTGGTGGAAGTGGTTACTGGGATAGTGGTTCCCAGTACTGCTTTGTTGGTTTGTGTGGTGCAGGCAACTGGGATAGTGGTTCCCAGACCTGCTGTTTCGCCGCCCAAGTCGGCCTGGTGCGCGGGAGTCCGGGGTGCAGAAGAAGAACCCCGAGCAAGGACAGGCTCTAACCCGAGTCAAAACTCTTGGCCCCACAGGACCGAGGAGCGAGTGAAGGTTCCAGCAAGTGGAGTCCCGGGGTGCAGAAGAAGAACCCCGATCAAGGACAAACTCTAACCCGAGTCAATACTCTTGGCCCCACTGGATCGAGGAGCGAGTGAAGGTCCCGGTAAGCGGTTCTCAGTCTGAACCGCGGCGGAAGTGAAGTGACTGAGTCGACTCGAAGCCGGAGTCGCGGAAGGTGGAGGCTGGTACGGCCTGTGTCCAAGGCCTAAGAAGAGAAGTGGACAAGAGTGTGTGTGAGAAGTCGCGTGTGATATATAACAAGAAACCTCGGGGGCATTTCGAGTTCGGATCAACGCGTGCAGACTGGGACCTACCGAGCGACAGCCACCTCCGCCCGGGTAGTGTCTGGGAACTTCTGGGATCAAGCAGCAGCTGGTGTGGCCGACCCGCGTCTGGGCCCACCGCGTATCCGTAGTCAAGAACCGGTCAAGGGATTTGCAAGGCGAGGCGCACACGCCCGCTCGGCTCATTGGAGAGTCGAGTGATTCTAGGATCAAGGGACTGGGTTCTAGGATTCTGGTGATATACTGGGATCTGGGAATCTAATTCTGGGATTCTGGGATGGCACCTCACCACATAGTGGTAATCCAAATGTACTGGCAAAAACAAATTTAGCGCGTGTTTTATTGTCGCTTGTTTATTCCTTCTATAACCATTTTGGAGGGGTTTTTGAGATCGTTTTTTGAATCATTTATTATTCATTTGGGTATGGTTATCACCTGAATCAGCACGAATATGACCAAACCCAGAACAATTATCATTAGAAATGGAGCGGTTATCATCGAGTTCAGATACAACAAATGCAGAGCTGAGTGAAATATGCAGATCATGGTAGCACTCGGGATCTATCGACCAGCACTACTTACTCCCTTTTGTTTTATCGTCGCCTGTGTTTTTAGAGTTTGGTCCCGGGTTGAAGCCGCACTTGCCATAAAGGGACGGACCCATACGGCGGATGCACTTTTGCCTTCGACTTCCCCATGACGCAAGATCAGAGGAGGCGCACAGGACAAGTTGACAGTCGAGTCGGAGTCCAAATTGCAGTTTAAGCACGCTCAATGCCAGAATTGATGCCTGGATTGAGCTATAAATAGTTCAGGAATGTTCCTAGAATGAGGTCTCAGAAATTACAGTAGCTCTATAATTATCACACTCTGGTCCATTCTTGATTAAAGGAACATACCCCAACACTCAGAAAAATCTGAGTGAATATCCACTCGGTTAAGATAATTCCTCGAGGTTGAGATGGTTGCTTATGGCCGAGCCCAGTTCGAGCTGTGGATGTCACTCCCTGGAATGGTGTACCCGATTGATATAGCGTATTCACCACGGTTCGAAGGTTATGATCTCTGGGGTTTTATTCGAGCAGCTGGGTCCACTGCTAGACACCTGATATCGGTGTCTCGATCTTCCACAACTGGGTGGTTGAATGTGTTCTATGCTGAACGTCGTCGGATCCCATTGGTGTCCAATCTTAAGACAGTCCAAGTCTCGCCAGGGCTGATGCCGCCTATAGCGTGCGTCACTTTGCTTCAGAATAAGCTGCATGAAGCCGGATACGAGTTCAGGAATCACGTCCCGGCGTGGCACACTATTTCTGAATTGGTAGGGGTGTCCGAGTCTCAAATCAAACTGGAGGTTGGGCGAGTTGGACATTTTACCCGAGTTGAATTGACTGCCTGGAAGTATGCAGTTGGATCAACGCCGTATTATGATCGATTGCTGTCAGACCAGCTTTAGCTCCAACAAGTGAATCTCGATTTGGTTTTCCGCTGGCTAATGACGGCAATGCTGTCATGGATGAGGACACTCAGCTGTTCATAGGTCCTGAATTAATCGTACGCCTTCAGATGACTGGTCTCAGACCCAGAAGTCCCGACTCAAGTCTTGAAGAAGAACCGGCGTGCAAGCGTCCGTTACTGATGAGATCTTCGGCTGCAGGTTCTATCCCGAGTTGGCGCGATTCCAGCGGTGCTGCCTCCGAGACTCGGCGTGATGCCTTGAGTGACTCGGTGCCCAGCATGGTGGGCGCAGGTCCCAACTCTGACCTGTCCCTGATGGCTATCTACGAAGGAGGGAACATGTCGTACAGCTCCTCTGGCTCGACCCTTACGTCCGTTACGGTTTATGCGCTTGGGATGGAACGCATCTGCCAATGTCAACCGCTACGGTGATGCGTGGATCTGCGACGGGCGCTATTGGTGTTCAGTCCTAGGGATTGTGATTTTTGTTACGCTAGACCTTTGCTGGTCCGGTGCAAACAAGAGTTAAGACAAGAGTGTATGAGGCTGATTACCCGGACAAGACCCCGTTGCCATTCAGTCCAAACGATCAGTTGAGCGCAAGCTTGAAGTTGCTGATACAAAGCGTGCCCTGGGACGATATGATTCCAATGTTCGTTCGGAGCCGGAACGTTTCTTCTTTGGCGACCCTGTCGCCCAGGTAGATGTTGATGACCCACCGTTACCGTCCCAGCGAAATTGGGCTCGGAGTGAGGCCACTGCTTGGGCTCATTTCAATATCGAGCAGAAGCAGCGAAAGGCTACTGATGCTCGGTTGACAGCTGCTCGTGATGACAATCGGATGGGACAAGACATGCTTCATGAGGAATACTAGAAATGGCAAGCTACGACCGCCCAAATGTCCGACGCTCAACGTAGAACTCCGACTGAGAAACGTAAGCAGCTGGAAACTTTGGAGAGACAAGCTGAACAATGATTAACAACTGAAGCTGAGAAGCGCAAATAAGATGAAGCCCGCCCCCAGTAACATGATCAAGCGCAAGCAACGCATGAGCGAGCAGTGGCTAAGTGAGACAAAACCCTTCGCCGACTCCAACCAACTCTGGAGCAGCTCAACGCTCGAGCTGACTTCAGGAACGGACGAGCCGATCAACGATTCCAGTAGACACCGCTCGAGTCCCGACTGAGATGCTGAGAGTCTCGATAGTGAAACGACACTCAACCGTATGGAAGGGGGACGCTCCCTCGCGAACAATTTGAATGCAGTGAATGTGAAAGTAAACACCACAATGCTGAGAGCTACCGGAGCAAACATATCTGTGGACGCTGTCATGATGAAGGCCATCTTAACCAGTATTGCAGACGTCAAACATGTTCGAAATGTGGCGATTACCATCGCTGGGATTTGTTACATGGTGGTCGGCACTGAAGACAGTACGCGAAACTCTCCGTGATGGGGAGGCCCTCGTGGGTATTGACTAGAGCTGTTTAGTGCATTTTGGGAGGAAAGGCCAGCATGGCTATCATTTGTAATTTGCGGAAGTTTGCAGGCACTATCAGTGCGGCCCTCGTGTTGTTTTGCTTTGGGCTATGATCGAAATAAACCACTGTGGCTTCCGTGCACGAAAGGGGGATGCACTTTCGTGCTGTGCACGAAAGACTTAAATGCAGATTTCAGCCCTGCCCTTAACAGCTTTTGTATTGACCCTGAACCTATTCGGCAACAGCTGGATGAATCGGACCCAGAGACGCCGTTAAACCACTAGGCTCGCTGGTTCGGGAACCAGTACATGTACGTGACGAGCCAAAGTCCCAAGCGTTGTGTGCATTTGAATATGTGGGCCCAGACCTCCATGTTGGCACAACGGTAACCCCAAATGTATGAATTCATCTGACGAAGCTTGTATTTATTCTGGTTTGGTCGAAGTCGACGACCTAGACTCGGAGCTAGAGTTTGAGAATGACCGGTGGAGTACACATGCTTTGGTTGGTGATAAACGTGATATGGGATGGTACATGGATGTTGCAGCTCCAGGTGTTATCAGCTCAACCGGCTCTGATTGTGGAGCTGGTTTGCTTTTGGGGCACGATTGTGAAGAAGCTGGATTACGGGGCCGATGATGCAGGCATCAAGATTACGGGGCGCACTGAGGCGAATGGCTGTGACGTCGTGAGCTAGAGGAGAACTGGTGCTGTACATATGCATGTAACTAGAGGTGACTTGCTTTCGGGGTTCTACGTTTCTCTCATTACTAGAGGCGAAGCTTTGGTCTGGGAGGACAGTGTGATTTGCAATATATTGGTTAGTTGTATGTTGGGTAGGCACGATGTATATTGTGAATTCCGGCTAAATTTAGAAATCCTGAGTGGTACGCTGAATCGTCCACATACAATTCCCAAGTCATTAGCTGAATCGCCCGGAGGCGATGTGATGGCTACACTCGTACTTAGTTGAACTTGTATACGCCAGAGTATACGCGGCGCGATTGTGGGCCGATCGATTCAATCAATCGACCGAGAAAATTTTGAGTAGAACCCACAATACCTCGTGCCGTTCTCGTTCTCCCACAACCATCCTAATGATTTACAACACTTTCGTTGTTTGATATTTTATAATGCTACAAACACGAACAGAAATCAACTCTATTGGAGTTTCACTCCATATTGTTTCATCGCACAACTTCCTAACTATTAATAACCATGGGCGTACATGATGCAGATGGTGCGGCTGCGAAGCAGGCGCACCAGATGCCCCTGTTGGCCAAAGATCAATGCGGTTGTTTACCGCTAAACTCTGTAGTAACCAAACATTATGTCGTGTAAAATCATATTTAGCTTCCCAGCATACAATCTAGGTCAATGGTATGTGAACACGAAAATTTCTTAATGTTTAATGTAAAACCACTGGGGATGGACAAAACCAACAATACGTTTCTAGCAACTTTCCAAATTTCAGAGCTTCTTCGTGCGAGGCGCGACTTTGTGAGACGATGAAGTTCACACCTTGAAAAGAATACAGACACCGCTGAGAAACTGAAATGCACATACAGCTTGTACCCTTTCTAAATCACTCGGATCAGACGTATCACTTTCAAGGAAGATCTGGAAATGTGGAGCATATGCGATCCAGTTGTTGATTTGAACTGTAATATTCGATTTCCCGCATTTTTTTCTAACCTTTTAGAGGTTGGAAGGTCCACCTTTCAGTTTCTCAGCGGTGTCTGTATTTTGTTTTGGCAATTGGTGTGTTCCACATCATGTATTTGGTCGACATTCCGGAAACAACAAGTCACGAGATGTACCAACTTCGTCGTGTTACGGTAGCCATTATCTGTGGACTATGGACTCAGGCGACATTTGCCAATTAATCATGGGGGGGCCCCGGCCGCTGAAATAAAATTGGTTAGGCTGTTCAGCCAGCTAAAGCTGTCCTCCCAGTAAAACCCTTTCGCTCTAGAAGACAACAACTATCGGGATCTGTGCGGTAAAGCTAGCTTTATGGTTCTTTTGTTAAGGTTCTCTACCCCACTGGACACGTCACGTCATTAGTGGAGGGGAAGAGGCGTTTATTGATAATAAAAAAAAAACAAGCTACCGAAGTTTTCCACACAGTGGAAACGAAAACGATGACCGGGCACTACGCGCTGGACGGCGACGGCGATGTCGGCATGACAGTGGCGCAGCCAGTCTACGAGTTCATCGTGCTCCAGGCTGAATAGCTGGGATCCACTGGTTTTGGTGAAGTAGAGCCGCGAAAGAGCTCACTACGAATCGCAGACGGGCGCGCGATGCAACGGTCACGGCTGAGGCATACGCGAATGTGTGTGTGTGATGGTGGGTGGCTCAATGCTCCCGGAGATACTGGATAATGTGGCCACGCACATCCTGGGCAAGCCGTCCAGGGAGGTGACGGATGAAGACCTGTGGGTTCTAATCCGAGCACGATGTGAGACGATGGAAGGAGGATGCATCCCTGAACGGCGCGCCCGCTTTCGAGAGACCCTGGTGATAGATATGTAGATCGACGATGCAGAGGCTCGTGTTCTGACCAGGGTTTAGTAGTACAGTGTGTGGCGTCTTAGAGAGTCACCTTATAATTTATCAGTATTAAATATTTGAAGATAGAGGCGACCATACTGACAGGAGTGAGGTTCCCACCTATGCTCTGATTGGTTGTGTACCTGGGAGTGCTGCATACAAAATTCAAATCAAAGTTATTTGAAAAGAGGCGCGAATTTTAATTTCTCTGTCATTTCGCGACCTGCTAACATCTTACACAATGCCTCAAGTCTCCCTCACCAAGTCGCAGCAGCTGCGTTTTTGCGAACAGCACAAGAGGCACTCCACCCTGCACTACGTGGAGCTGGCTGCGTGGTGTCAAGAGACTTTCCGGCAGCCCGCACCACCAGGCAAGAGCGCAGTGAGCCGTACCTTCGACAGGAGGCGGCCCTGCGCCCGCATCGAGATCGACTACAGAGACCTCTGCAGGATGCGAGCACCCCACATGAGCCTCCTGGAGCGTTGCTTGGTTGAATTGCTTACGTTGTTTGAAGGTAAGGCGACTCTTTCCTATCATACGGTCATATTTCTTGCTCGAATGGCTGGTGCAGAACTCAAGCTAACCGTAGATAAGCTTCCTCGGTTCACGCCGGGTGGCTGGTGCAAGCACTTCCTTGTACGTCATGGTTTTCGAGCTCGCTGTGCACATGGGGAGATCCACTAGGTCGACGCCAAGGCTGCTTGGACGGCGCGGATGAGCTGAGGGCGAAGATCGCTAAGTATGATCTTAATGACGTATTTAACCCATTAGCGATGAAAGGAGGCATTTCGCTTCCTTTAACCGTTCTTCAAGTGGTGTACCCGTATGTAACCACGTTAAAGGGAGCAAAATGCCTCCTATAAGCGACTTCAAGCACAGAGTCATCACATTATTTTCATAGTCGTAACTGAAAAGTACAGAACCACGGCATTTTTTTTAATAAAAGTAGCTACAAATCCCAAATGGAAGATTTGAAAGCTGCTCATCACAGACCTTAAAGGGAGCAAAATGCCTCCTTTAAAAATATATACAATTTGTATATTATAGTTTAGCCGAGTGGCTCTCGAAAGTGTTAACGTTGACGTGGCAGCCTATTTTTACAAGAGTATCGCTCGGCTTTCCGTCTGTCTTGGGGTTGCCCCTTCCCTCAAGATGAACAAGTCCCGTATGACCTTTATGGTCGGCTCTAATGCTACGGGCACGGAGAAGCTACGGCTACTCGAATTGAGCAAGGTGTAGCAGCCACGTTGGCTGCCACAAAATCCTGACGACGTCGATTACATTGCCACAAACAAAGGCTGGATGGCCACGAATGTATATCAGGATTGGTTGATCGCCCTGAACGTGAATATAAGGACCGCCAATAGGAAGTTACTGCTCCTGTACGACAACGCACCGGACCACATAGCGCCAGACGAGGAGCTCTCTCATGTGTCTATCGCTAAGCTGCCTCAGAACAGGACCGTGATGCTGCAACCCATGGACCAGGGAGTGATCGCCTAGCTGAAGGCGCATATTCTGAACGACAGGACTGCCGGCGCCGTGCTACCTGTTCTGCTTGGCAAGGACGATCCACATGCCATCGAAACGGGGGGTGATATTTAGTGGCTTGGCGACGCATGGAACGCGATGCCGAAGAAAGTTCTCGCCAACTGCTGGAGACACACCGGACTGCTCAATGGCAGAATTATGAGTGTGGGACACATTATAAACTAATACAATATATTCGTTGTCTGGTCGTACATACATACATCCTATCAGATCTCAAGCCCCGGCATACTCGGATATATCAGGTGGCTCTCTAAGACACCACGCACTGTAGTGAGGATTCTGGCTTAGTAGTGATACTATCACTACTAGCCGACTCTGAACAAATAGCACTACTACAGATATAATAGATCTGATTTGGCGATATCAATATCACTACAAATATCACTACTATTAGCACTACTAATGTACCCATGTCGGCGTAGGCATAAATTCCGCTTGTTTTCATCCATACGCCTTAGTTCCTGGTGATTGTGGCGTAGAATTTGCTGTCATTGCGCTTCCTTGTTGTCGGGCCTTGCCCATAAAGAAATCATCATGAATAATCCTATCGAGAACACGGATTCTTGAACACAGTCAAACAGCCCCACCCTAGCCAGACGCAGGCAAGTTTCGCGAACGTGGACAATGTGATTCGGAATACCGCTCAGGGTCCCTTTTCCTTCATTAGCCGCCGCTTGCGCGAGTGTAGCGTCGCACAAACCCGAGATTCCGGATGTGCTGCTTGATCTGAGCTCCTGGGAATCACTGTCAGTACACCTGCTGACACAGCAGCGTCTACAGAACCTGCAAATAGGTACTGTTAGTTACAGAAGAAGAGATGTGCATACCAACGATAGTAGTATTACCTTTTCAATGTATGGCTTTATGCAAAGATCGTTGCTGCACAGGTGATGTACCCGACGACCGCACACTCAGCATGGGGACGTCTCCGATATGCCGCCCCCCAGCAGTGGCAGTCAACCTTAGCGCACTTTATGGGCCTGCTGTTTGGGCTGCTAATCGAGAAATGAGCAAGCAGAAGCGAAGCTGAGGTGAGGGAGAGGCCAGAGAACCACCGATTTTTGCACCTTGTGAAGATCTGACGTGGAATGCAGATTTGGAACTGTAGTAGTGCTATTAGCACTACTACTGCTCCCAATCTTCATTCCACGTCAGATCAGTAGTAGTGCTAAGCACAATAGTCACTTTTTCGCTACTATTAATAGTAATATTATCACTACTATCGCTACTATTTTGGAGTCTACTACCAATCCCTGATTCTGACATACCTTCAGAACTTCAATATGCTAATGCAAGAGAATCGATTGCAAAGCTGGATCGCATGCGGTGACACCACTGATGCGTCGTTCAAGGCTCGCATGAAGACTCGGTGCACCCTACTGGTTGAAAATCTGCAGCCAGTGATGCTGCGACGCAAATCCAGCGTCTAGTGGAATTTGAGGCACGTGCGTGCCGGACTGATTACCGTACTCTCTACAAGCTGGTCATGGAGGAGGCCAAGCTCCAGCACAAGTTCCACAATCAGACGCAAGAGATGAAGGTGCAGCGTGACGGTACCAAGCGCGCGACCACCCCGACGGTAAAGGAGAAGACACACCGAAGAAGTCACCTGGTCGGACGTCTGATCAACCCTGGAAGACGGTGCCTCATGCACCACGCAATGGGTGATTGAGCTGCAAAGGGCCGCACTGGGTCAATGACTGCCCGAACCTAGCGGCGGCGCAGCGCAAGGATGTGCTGGACCACTTGCAAAAGAAGAGAGGAAAGAAAGCTGATGTGTGGTACCCGTGAGTTACATGTCGGGCTCGGATCCGATAATGAGGAGGAAATACAGGTGCAGCTAAATGGCCTAATCACGGTGCCACGCATTACCGACAGTGTCTCGGACTGTACAATCGTACCGTCAGCCGTGTGGGAGAAGCTTCAGGCACTGCAGCCGGAGCTACGCCCAAGGACCTGCGGACGCCAGTGATGGCCAGTCTGGCGGATGACACTAATGTTGAATGCGCGACCAGTGTTGATCTGGACCTGCAGCTGATGACGAGGGCGGACGTTGTTAACGTGTCTGACGTGGAGTGTCTGGTGATGCCGGTAAGTAGGGAGGAGGTGCTGTTTGCAACAACACCCTGTAATCCCTCGGTATTAATGTCAACAAGCAGCTGGCACGTCTGGCACAGCCGCCTGCCATGGTCAAAGCAATCGACGAAATATTTGCGGTGGAGTATGGAGATGTGGACCACACCGCAATTGACAGTGCTCTGGAGGAGATGATCATTGGCGCTGTGAAGGAGGGCTTCGATACTGCCAACATGGAGAATCTACAAACCTGTTGGCTAAATTGCGAGACTCGTGGCGCGACAAGCCGCCCCCCCCCCCCGGCCAAGGTTGCGCCGTTAAAGGTCACGTTGCGGGCGGATGCGGTGCTATATCGATGTCGTACTCTTCGGTTCAAACGCCGTTTCCTGAAGGACTACACGAAGGGTTGGTCCAGTTCGGCTTCGTTCGGCGCAATGACGCTGCGAGATAGGCATGCGCAGCTGTGCCTGTCCGCAAGGCTGGCACGGTCGACAGCTTCAGGATCACGGCCCGTCAATAAGCTCACGATCCCTATTGACGACGTAATGTCCAACCTGGACGCAGAGCCGGAGCAAGTGGCAGGCTCTAGCGAAGTTTGATCTGATGAAAGAATTTTCCCCCATAAAAAAATCAAGTAAAGTCAGATATCAACTAGTGTCGAGAGCGAAGAATGGACCAAGGTGTCATAGGTACCCAGTGAGTCGTGACCGCGTGTGGTGCGATGCGATTTAGACTCAACACTATAATGGTGCGCTGTAGACATATAAGCTGTATTAATACCGTTGGGGCTACTAGAATAGCGCTGCCGATGGCAATTAATTCTTAGCGCTACTAGAACATCACTGTCACTGAGATATCGCTGCGACCCCGACCTGTTGGACGATTGCGCGCCCCGAAGCTGCTAAAACTTCTCATCATACCAAGGTCACGATAAAACAAGAATGTGCGTCGAAGATCGACACCAAGAACGCAAGATATCTCTAGCAGAGAGATCTTCTAGCCAATATAAGAGAGAGATAACCTAATACAGAATCCGGTTTGTCTCAAGACCCGCAAGTGCAGCGCATTTTCGTGCACGGGAACGAGATGGATATCGTCTGGGATCAGAACACCTGCTTAGAGCAACCTGCCGAACCCGTCGGAGGACCGAGACACCCGAAAGTCAATATCCAAACACACCGACCGTCCGAAGTGTGTGTACATGTATATGTTTTAACCTCCACAAAAAGGTCAAGTTCACAGTTAGGCGGGGACTCAGGCTCATACACCAGGAGTGAATCGTACTACAGCAACGAACAGAATGCAGCGCCTTGGTTGAACAGTGACGAAAGTGCATAGAACCCTATCGGTTAAACAATTTCTTTCAAGATTTAACAATTCTAAAAATTATGTTTTGAATTAAAGCAAAATAAGGAGGCAGCTATATTTTGCTAAAGGTTAGTCAGAAGGGCTTTGTTAAAAGCCCTCAGAACCATAGTAGAATAGGTAGACTCCCACGCCTTGATGGCACGCTTGATGGTTTCCAGCCTTTTCGCTTTTGCAGTCCTTTTCGGTCGTTTTCACCTTCTTTTAGTGGAGGCGGCCGTTCTTCTATTCACAACACCTTTAACTTGGCCTTTAAAGGACCCATGATGCCGACATCGAGCGGCTGACAGACCGTTGTTGAGTTTTTAGGCAGCGCCTGGAGGTTGGTCAGCATCCGTCGGCCAAAATCTCCGCCGACTCCTCAGAGACATGGCAGTCTAGGTTATCAACGAGCAAAACCGAGGGCTCAGAAATGTGAATGCACAGCAAGGATCTGATATAGAACAGCCAAACACGGCCATCCAACCAAGCCTTCTTTTGAACTGTGCACATGTGACCTGTAATATAGTAAAAACAACCAAACAATTTAAACAAAATATGTTCCATGCATAAAAAATAAAATGCGTACCTTTTGGGTAAGTTGGAAGCTCAGTTTGTTCGATAGTACCGCCTGGCTCGCCTCGAACAATGAAAAGCAATGGCAATTTCTGCCGTGTGCACATACCGTGCACACGGCAGTTAGCCTAGCAGAGTACTTCTGCTCGGCTGTAATTGAAGCCGGCTTTCCCTTCTCAGAAAGCATTTTTGACAGCGGCATATCGAAGAAGATTTCCGTTTCATCCGTGTTGAAAACAGTACTAGCCTCGTATCCGACGTACTTTGCCTTAAACATCTCCGCAAATTCGTCGCGAAGCGCAACGAGGTCGCGAAGTTTCTTATGTGCAAAACAAGACAACAATTTACACATAGCAGCGCAAAAACACAAATTAATAGTACATATTACGTTTTAATGGCAAAAAATACGATTTAGCAGCATAAGTACAGTTTAAGAGCATATTACCTTGAACCCGGTAGGCGTTCGCTGGACGAACCCGTGGCAGTATTCGAAGAGCCTAAGCAGCCTAAACAGAGACTCATAAGCCGTGACAGCGTCCTTCTTATCGACCATGTAGCTCTCCAGCCACTCTGGGTACTGGTCCCGCACATAGCAGGCCATCGTCTTAGCTGTCAGGACCTCGGAATCGCGGAAGGCATCCTTCATGAACCTGATGAGCTCGCCGCTAAACGGCACCGTCTCAAGACGCCCTGGTGCACGCGAAAGCTTTTTTCGCTCCCCTCGTACGCGAAGATGCTCTACTCGTCCTTCCTCTAGTCGTTTAGAGTCCAGCGCGGGATTCCCTAGGACCAAGCAGCCTCTCGTTCAGTCTTGACCTTTATTGCCTGTAGTACAGCCCGTTTCTTCTTGATGGTTTAGTGCTTACGAAGTCGCTTCGTCAGCACTACACCTGCCGATATCAGCTCCGATACATCTACAAGCTGCGAGGGCGAGGCATTAGCCGTGTCCGGGGGCTCCTCCGTCTTGCTAGCTGCCTCCATTTTACTGATTGGCTCCACAAATTTACATTTTTTTAAGACCAACGACTATTGGTTAAAAATATTATTGAGGAATCATTTCATTGATTAAATATTTTGTTGCGCTGTATCTCTGTTCATAGCAGTGATAGGTGGTAGTTAGGTTGTCGGCAGTTGCATTCTATCCGTTGCTGTATTCCATGTATTAGCTGGTAATCACACTCTTTTGCAGAGGAGCTTCTCCATTCCATATTAACTGCAGTCTGGGAGGTATGTTAGTGATCGGCCCCTAGAATTATTGATAAATAACTGTGTGGAAGGACCGTGCATCAGTATGAATATTTTCCTCCAACCGGAAGTGGTGCGTAAGTCAAAAGGAAAAAAATGGGACGTTAGGGGATTGACCAGTATCTTCAAACGGCGAACCCAGTTGTACTGGGGTTTTGACCCACCGTCCGAGAGTCTAGAAGAATAAGTGAAGGACATGTGTGTGTATCTTAACTCTAAGAAACGGTCTGGTTAGTAGGACCCTGATTTTCATTAACCGTGCGAGCGGTATTCGGAGGTATTCGTCTGCACTCAGTACTCTTATATTTTCACATCTGTGTTAACAACTCACTAGGTGAGACCGGGTCCGCCGAAGACAAACGGATCGCGAAGGGGATTACGCAAGGTACACATGCCACTCCAAGTGAGGTTACTTGTTCGGAGGTACCCGTCTGTTCAACGTTCAGAAAGCCTTACTTTCGGGATGAGGGTGGATCCCAAAAAGGGTAGCGCGAGCACTATACATTTGGTCGTCAAGCAGCTGTCGCCGACTTCGCCACATAGCGACCGGAGAAAGCGTGAGCCTGCGCAGACGAACATTTTGTGCCGCTTTCGATGTAAGCGTAAGAAACTGGATACATCTCGAAGTGATACTTCCAGTCTGCCCATTGGCAACTTGTGAATGACTATAGGCTATCCACGTTTCGTCATCATCACCATTTTCAGAACCAATTTGAGCTGCAAGTTCAAACTCGAATGGTTCCATCTCAGAATCTATACTGCAACTGTCAGAGGACGAACAGAGCAATCTATGTAAAAGCACTGTCGAGCGCTTAATGCAAACCCTTCCTGTTCCGAAAATCCAACACAGATTAGTAGAGTAACGGTTGCCTATTTTCCAGGAGCGATATATTAGAGAGATTTCGAATCGTGCCTTACCCCCGCCTTACCCCGACCCATCTATTTCTAAGGTGAGGGTGAGGAATTTATTGTACGGATTTCGGGGGCACTTTACCCTTACTGTAAACATACACTAGGAGACATAATAATTTAGCGGGTGCATTTTACTGTACTTCTACATGGCTGGCGCAGAGATCAGAGCAAAAGCGGACAATGCTCACCCAAGATGAAGCTCTTGAGCTTTATCTTGTGCTATGGGCGATGGGCATGGAAGACTCTTGGTCCGAGCTTGTGCATCGCGGCCTCATCACCGCACCAGAGCGGCCGCTGATTCCGGTGGTCAGGTTCAACCTGCTATCGCACGGAAACGCCAACGCTGAGGCAGATTTCCGCTTCGACGTCCACGACGTGCGGAGACTTGCGGCTCTGTTTGGGCTCCCCGAGACGGTCATCACCAGCCGCAACAACAGATGTTATAGCTTGGAGGCGATTTCAATTCTACTGTATAGACTATCGTATCCGCGTCGCCTGCGTGACATGTCCATCAAGTTCGGGCGGTCTACTAGCACTTTGTGCCGCATATTTGTATGCATGGGTAAGTCGAGCTGCGATCTAATGTATGTTCAGCATTTAACACTGGATAATTGTGACTAGTTGACTATGTGGACGATAGGTATAAGGACATGCAGGTCTTTTATACGGAACTGGCAGAGCGGCGTATGGTCCAGTACTGCGCGGCAATTTCAGCTCGCACACACGTTGAAGGCGTGTTCGCGTTCCCGGACGGCGCGAAGATTCCTATTTGCCGCCCGAAGTCGATGCGAGACGGCATCAACTTGCAGAGGAGCGTCTACAACGGCCACAAAAGAGTGCATTGCCTGGTTTTCCAAGGTACATATTGCTTTAACATGTTTGGAGCTAAATGTCAGAGCTAATACGCTGTGTAATGCAATATGTAGATTTAACTACGCCGGACGGACTGTGTATGCACTTCTATGGCCCATATGAGGGCAGACGTCATGACACGACTGTATTCGCCGCTAGTGGGTTGTTGCGGCATTTCGAGCGACACTCGTCTGTCTTTGACGGGCGGGCGATTTTCGGCGACCCGGCGTATAGTATTAGCAAGTACGTAGTTACGGGCTACAAGCAAGCTGTACTATCAACTCATCAGCGGGTTTTTAACAAGGAGATGAGCGCTGTGAGAACTTCGGTCGAATGAAACTTTTAAGTGATGAAAAGCCTCTGGGCGTACGTCGACTTTTAAAAGGGCTAAAAGTTCGCCTCAGCCCCGGTGGCAAGTTCGTCAGAGTGGCTATGCTGCTCACTAACTGTCATACCTGTTACTACGAAGGAAACCAAATCAGCTCCTTTTTTGAGTTCAAGCCTTCATCACTACAAGAATATCTAGAGTTGTAGTAACCCAATACATGCATTTGACTTAAGTATTAATGGGTCAACAACAAACCAAAATCAAATGATGTGATCCCGTAGCATTGCAGCAACAACAACACCTACATACTACTTTTTGGCTAGAACTGCGAGCACCTCGATAAGACGTTGGTTGTCGATTTGTCGCTGGCGCTCGACAACTAGTCGCTCCCGCTCAAGCACACTGTGGTCAGTACGCTCCGCCTCCCATTTCTCCTTCATGGGCGCCAGCTCCCTTTCCTTGTACTCGGCCAGGATGCCAACGATCTTGACGAGCTTAGTCCTCTTCGTAAGGCTTTCGCCGTCCTCTGTGGACGGCCGTTTTAGGCGCTCCATTGCCAACTTCCGGACAGTCTCATCTGCCGCCTCGGCGATTTCAGCCTTTTGAGCTTTTGCTGCTTTCTTAAGAACCCTATCATGGCGATACTCTGCCATCATCTCGAGTAGCGCCTCGGCGAGCGCTTCCTTCTCCGATAGCGTCACTTCAACTCCTGAAAGACGGGTCTCTGCTGTATTTTTCTTCTTCGCTGCATCTAAGCGGTGTTACATCAAAGCCAAGTTAGAGCATTGTCGGCATAACAAAAGTTTATACAAAAACGAACCAAGTAGCAGTGTAGTGCGGTTCTGAGCTGTTTACCAGCCAGCGTCTCACGCGAGAAGGCAGGGCTTGACAGCAACACCTCGGCGACTTTGGACCATTTGTCCATGACTTTGCTGCCTCCGTGGCGAAAAGGCTCGTCGGCAATCACCTGCTTCAGCAGCAGGATGTCGCAAGTCTCGGTAAAATTCTTGCGTTTGCGTGGCTCAGCTAACTCCGGGCGCGGGGGCATGACGGTCTACGTGGTTGTTGTTGCTTTGCGTTGTGCTGTGCGCGTGCAGCAAACACAGAGAGGCTGGTGGGTGAACTACAGCCACCGCTGAGGGTGGTGGCCAGGAATCCACAGAAATCCCAGGGATTTTTCAGTCGAGGTAAGGGTTATTTTATGTTTTAAACTCGAATCTAAGGCTAAGGCCAGGGATTTGGCTCTGCGAAATCTCTCTATTCGTTAGGGTTGACTTTAGTTCGGTCGGATTAGCATCGTCTATTTAAGTATCTCTATCAAGAGCGGCTATCTTTTCTTGGTCTTTGCACGAACTGTTGTTCGTTAAGAAATCGTCATTTTCGTCAAACTCTGGAAGCGTTTAAAATTTTCATCTGTTCGTTTACTTGTGATCTCCTGGGACGTGTAATAGTAATTGGAGCGATATCGGATTGCACTTGCTGGCGCCTCATTGCACCACCAATATGCAAGCATAATCGCGAAGCTTGTGCTGCGCGGATGAAAGTCATCTGGTACTCAAAATGTTTTGCATAATATAAGTCCTTTCCGTTGGAAACTAGTTCGAGTTTCTTCAGACCTTCTTTCATTACGTGTGTGTGGAAGGCGCTTTTCTAGCACCGTGGCTACTGGTGGTGATAATCTACGATGCATCGCGTGTGAATCAGCTTGCTCATGATTTGATATGAATCTTTCTGCAGAAACACTGTTTTCCTTAGCTAGGTTCCTTACAAACCCCATATGCGTAATGGTTTCCAGTGCTTTGGGGCGATATATGTAGTCAAACAAAGCACTTGTTGGTTTGTATATTGTTCATCCACCAATAGCACGTCTACGGGTCCGTCTCCAAAGAGAGAATACACGAACGCGTTCAAGAAATGTTCACTAAACTGGTTGACACGTAATTCGGTGAGCCGCAAATGACGTAATGAGCTTCCATAGGTGCTGCTATCTCTTCGAGTTTTGAGAGGGCGCAACCCATTAATTGAATGCACATCTTTCCAGCGACGATAGCTGACGCAGCATTTCTGCTAGTTTTGATGCCTTGCTAAACGCGTGTGCGTAGACCACTAGAGGGTTCTCCAGTGCTTAAGCATGCAAAATGCATTCTTGGGGCCTTCACTCAAAGTAAGAAACTTCAAATCTTAGTTGCACTAGAAGACACGAGCCAGAATTGGTGCATATGCATTCAGATACTCGCACCGAACTTTCCGCTCTATATCCGCAGAATCGGTAACCACCGCATCGATGTGCAAACGTGCTTCTGACAAGATTGGTCACGGCCGGTGAAATTGAGGCGGTGACAAGACGGCGCTCTCTGCGGATTCAGGCGGCAAAACGCAAGGAGGAGCCACAGAGGGAGCCCAAGGGGCATGATGAGCCCAAGGACGAAGAAACCCCCAGGTGGAAGACGATGAACCCGACGAAGAGGAGCTGTTCCCGCCGCTACCAATCGCTCCGCGACAAGCGCGTTTGCAGAAGCTCAGGGAGCTGCTTTACCCAGATTCCAAGGTCGGCTGCAAGATGGAACACCGCGGCTTCAACGAGGTGCTGTGGGAAGAAATTGAAGCGGCATACACGGTCAAGCACCATAGGCTGGTGTCCAAGCCGACGCCTGCGTCGTTGCCTCCTGCGCAGCAGCGAACGTTCTGCGACCATGTGGACGTGATCGTGGCGACAAGCCCCCAAGACGTCAACTTCTGGGCCGAGGACAACGTGAAGGAGATGTCAAAGTCGGTCTTCCGCTGCACCGGCTACGCCTTCGACAATGTCACTCTCGAGCTCGACAGCAAGGTCGACTTGAAGAACAAGGAGCTTGGCGTCAACGGTCGCGCGGACATCGTGATCAACAAAGAAGATCAAGACATCGTCATCGTCGAGTGCAAGCGCGGTGGCGTTAACTACAGCAAGGACATGGAGCAGATGACGTTGGCGGCGGAAACGTTGCTGGCCAAGTAGCTCAAGGACAGCTCACCCAACACGTGCATCTACGGTCTCCTCACACGGTCCATCGGTTGGACTGGGATATACATCGACAGCGAGGAAGGGTGGCTTCGCGGCACCCCGCGATTGACGTCAACACGTTAATGCCAGCGCTGAGAAGACGGCAACGATCACGTATGGAATACTGCTTGAGAGACCGATCATTAAGACCTCGAAAGTAGCAGCCGGCACCGCCTATAATCGTGTCAAGCGTATATATTTATGAATCCTTTACTTCTCTGTCCCACCAATTTATAGGTAGTTGTCATTTTGTACCATAAAATCAACTACACATATGCGCCGAAGGCCGGAGTAGCCGCGTTTTAAAGCTCGCACTAGCGCGCTCTTTATCATATTTTTCCAGCTTAATAACAGCGCACATCACGTAAATAACAACACGAATGTGACAGTATCTTCGAAAGAAATAAGGTTTTATTTCGTAATTATAAGGTAAATTAGCGATATTAATAGAAAAAGTTACCATATGCCCACTCCGGCTTGGCGAGCACGTACGTAATAGCACAACTGCTAGAAAGGTGCGGAACACTCCCTAATAGGCGCCCAAAAACGTGAGGTTTAATTGTCTGTTATGATGATATGCGTCAAATCACAGGATTATTTCATCCAATTATCGACCAATGCGGTTTTAGGTACGGAATTAGCAATTACAAACATTTGTTTACCTATTACTCGAGATGTCAAATACCTCTTCGAGAGCGCAGGGTATGAGCGGCACATCTGCAACTCGCTGTACCACCTCCTTGGCGTTGAGGATGGTTAGGTGCCTCCGAGGTTGTGCAAACACAGCAATCATTGCGTAGGCAGCCTACGCAATGACTGCTGTGTTACTACTAGTAGAGCCTACATGGCTCTCGCTATGATTCCGTTGCGGTGGTATTCCATAAGTAAGGAAGGCCGCCACCGCAACGGAATCATAGCGAGCCCCTAAAATGTATATTATACAACCGGTAGTGGTGATATAGGATTTAGACTAAGTTGCGTGAAGAGCAACGTAACTGCATATCAGCAGCGCGTTAAACGCCAGTCACTAGGAAACACCAAAGCTACCGAGATGGCGACCGACGGAGTGCACGTGGACAGCGCGCAGTCGAAGGCCATGAATCTGCAGGTGCTCAAGCGCGAGGGCGCCGACGTCATGGAGATCATGGACACGGCCAGCCACGTCGTTATGTACGAGTTCGATATATTATATACACTAGCGACCTAGTCTAGTAACTCTTTCAATATAATACCCGCTTAACTATTTGCAATGCATCACCATTCCTCTCTCTATCAACGCCTTAGGCGATACTGTCCATCTTGATACGGCGTCTGTTCTTTTAGGGGCCGTCACCATCCGTTTTACGGTGTCCCGAAGTACGCCTTTGGCAGAATATTTTAACCAATCATATCGTTCTAACAATTTTGAGTGGTACACAAAAAAACAAACTTCCTATAAATTGGTGGGACAGAGAAGTATTGATTGTTAGAGTTACTTCGTGTGAATGTTCTATCCGGCATGATGATTTCATAAGGTTCATGCGGAAGATCTTCGCATCAACAGCGATGACATATATTCGGCATCAAGATCGCGCGAAGATGCAACCACATGTCCGGAAATTGGTACCATTACCTTGCCATGACCTGTCATTTCAGAAACTAATCAAGGACAATGCCCTTGAGTGCGAGCGGGTGCGCTTGTGTACATTGTCATTCGGGCATCGATTGAGCGGTGGCAAAGTTTACTCCAGCATATTTTCCCTCTCCTTCTTTCTTTACAAAAGTGAAAAACAGGTAATGGACCGATGGCACGGTATTTGGTGAAGGCTTTATAAGGATCTAGCGCTCCTATACCTTGCTGTTCTCGTCTGTTTTGGCCATGACCTAGGCCATGACAGGTCATAGCAGGGATATGACGGGTCATGTCGCATATGGATGAATATGTTGTTTTATTGGACCATACTTGAGTTTTGTATGTTAGAGATACGCCAATCAGAACCCAGCAATAATGTTTGGTCAATTACTGTGAACATAAATGTATAATTTAGCCAATCAAATTATATAGGGGTAGGCGACTCACCTAAACCATTCGATCGGACGTATCAAGTCCGATAAATCTGTAAAATATGTGTATGTCCATTCAATTCCCAAGTGTATTCTCATATTTTTTATCGGACCATTGCGATGGGCTTGGAAGAGCTACAGCCGGGCAATACATTACGTGCCAAGGCAACTGCCGTTGCAGCGTTTTCCAAGTTTCTGAGAGGTGAGGAAGTAGAAGAGGAATACGTAAGAAAATGTATCGAGGAAGATGAGAGCGGTAAGAGCTTTGTGCATGTCATGGATACGTTTGGGATGTATCTTGTATTTGGTGAGGGCAAGAAGGGCAAATTGCTAGCTCCAAATACTGCAATGCAGTACTACCGACAAGCAAAGATTTGGCTTCTGGACCAATTTCCCCAGCACCGCGCGTCGCTAGAATCGCGGTTGTTTAAAATGGGGAAAACCTCGATAAGTTTTGTCTGAAACGAGATGGTGGTGGATTTATATCAAAGGCTCCACCGTGTACCAAGGCTGACTTAAAAAAATATGTTAGTATATTTGTATACAAATGCATGTTCTGGAAGTGACTACCAAGATGCTGATCTCCTCTGTCTCATCTGGTACTTGTTTGGGCGGGCTTCCGACTTGTCGATGCCGTCGACGTCTTCTTCCTCCGCTTGGTCCGTGTAAAGACGTCGGAAGAGCAAGGGCTGTCGCTCTTCCCAGATGCTGACTTCGCCTCGTGCCCCTTGCTCGCCGTCACCCTGGCCCTGATCGTCCAAGCCGCGCCAAGCTCAGCCCTCATCGACAACCTCCCTGACCAAGCTCAACAGACGGCTGTCACGCTGTCTCCTGATGTGCTCCTGGTTGAGCTCCTGAATGCACGGTCGGAGGCCACCGGCCTCGTTGCCCCAGCTCCTCTCCCAGGGTTGACACCGCGCCGATGATTTACGCGCACGTCAACCGGGTTCGTGATCGTGTCGCGCCTGCTGTAGGTGTAGCTGTCGCCCTGACGTCGCACTACTTCCGCCGCGGTGGTGCCCAGCACGCCAACGGCTGCGCGGATACGACTGGATTTTCGACCGGGGAGCTTGGAACCTGACTACAACAAACAAGGGTTCAACTACATATTCAACACCAGCAAACAAGACCACATGATCGCCAAGGTGCTCAGCGGATACAAACCCAAGGCTGCCGTCCCGCTTCAAGATCTCTCACGCTTTGACAGTCCGACCCTCGAATCGATCCAGTGCAACCTGTTCGCTGCCTGCTACCAGCTCGAAACGAAAATCTACAACGTCAACAAGAAGGTTATCGATGTGCTTACCGCATGCGGAGTCCGGCACTACGCCCTGTTGAAGAACTTGAGCCCTCAGAGCCCAGCAGTGAAGCGCATCGAGATCTGTGTCATCCATGCTGGTCACTCGTTAGCCGACCTCCTCGCTTGGTCCACGCATATCGCCAAGGCTCCAGTTCCTGTAATGACATCGCACAAGACGACAAGCCACAAATACACCACGATCACAAGCCACGAGATACAAGCTACGAGCAGAAAGTCATCGACCACCAAGCTGCTGTCATTGAACACTTTATCGAGAACTCCAACCGACAAGAAGCTCGCATGGACAGGCTTGGGGCGAAGATGAACGGCAATCATGTGCCGCCTACACGCAAGAGAGCCAAAGGGGACGAAGACGCGGACGATGTTAGCAAGCCAAAGAAGAAACAATGCAGAGGGTCTGCAACATACCTGCACGCAACTTGGTTTACCTGGTACGCACAGCAGCCCGTTGGCAAATAGGGGCGCCGAAGCTGCAGCCGTCGAAGTCCAAGCTCCTCGTCGCCTTCATGAAGCTGTTCCTCGCCGATGGCTTCGGTCTGGATCCAGCGGACGCCAGCTATCGCGATCGAGTGCTTGAGCTGGGGAAGCGCGTCGAGGATGCTGTACTGATGTACCTGAAAACACAACACGGCATCAACTCGCGTGGCTCGTCCGCTGTGCTGAAGCATCTTCAGTGGATCCACAGCGCTGGAACTTTCAATGCCATCATCCAGTGCCATCAGCGGCTGCTCCAGACAGCGGTAATCCAAGATCCGCCCCCTGGCTACACACAAGATGTCCTGGACACTGTTAGCAAGTAAGTTAGCAAACTAGGTTCAAATACATACATACATGCCCACAGCGCGCAGACACCATCGCAGCACACGCATGTCAGCTCAGACATGCACACTGCATCCTTTGCAGCACGCAGCAGCCCCAATCGCCAGAGTCTCAAACTGGGGATGCGCCGTCCGGCGTAGCGATGGTTGAACGCCGTCGGTGCGTGAGACCCCCAACCCATTTGTCGATGATAACGAAGGCCTGGATTGAACAGGCATCTCAGGGACGGAGCCCTGCGCTCTTCCAGTAGAGCTACATCGTTGATGGGGGGGGGCGCTCTGCCGTTGGTGTACGCGCCTTGGGGCCGTAGTGTTTGTGCGGCACAAACTGGTGATCTGCGTGGTAGCGGTGGAAAAAGAGAGACTGACAGCTGAGGTCTCACCGGCGGCGAAGACTTGGCTGAGAAGAGAGCTGACAAGCTCTTACTGGCAGATAGGCAACCAATAGGAGTACACAGTGATGACTGGCTACTGGCATCCTTCACTTATCCGGACAAATGCCAATATATCCGGACGATCGCAAAAGTCGAGCCTTATTGTGGAATTTACAATGCTACCGTATGCCCGCCGCTGCATTTGTGCAATTAGAAGATTTGCTGGCACCTACGCTGCATCGCTCGCCGCACGCCTGGGTGCAAAGGGCTACATATCTGTGGACAACGCACTTCAACTGACGCTTCGATATCTCGCTGGGGGGGGGGGGGACATGCACGATATCCGACGCGTTGCTGGCGTAAGCAAGGCCTCATTCTATCGAATCATATGGCTCGTAGTTGATGTGATTAACCCTATAGCGATGTATTTTTACTTGATTTCCATATGGTACCAACTCATACAATAATCGTAAAACATGCCTAGATGCACTATTTTACCCCGCTTCCCGCAACTAAACCCATCGCATTAGGTTTTTTTGGAGGAAGCCAGTTACAGCTCAAACGTAAAACATGACTACACCTTTGCCCGTTCAAGTTCACGATAGTGTTAACCAATATGGAATGGGAGCCAAAATTTGCAATTATTTTTTTTTAAAAAATTAATTAAATTTTGGCCTGTACTCCAAAGTGGATTTAGTCCACAGCAAAGTCCCGTACCGCCGGATCGCGGCCGCCACGGACAGCGCACAGTGGCGAGCCATTTTATTGACCAGACGGAGATCCATACATCGCATGCTCGGCTGCCTTCTCAAGTAGCTGCATTCGCAGCTCGGTCTTCTGACCGTAGGGAACATTCATCATCTCTTCGTGGCTGAGGCCATGGTTATTGGTCTCGTCGTAGTACGCCCCATCCCGCTCGTGTTGTACATGAACTGTAGAGCGCTTCTCCAAACACTCTGCGCTTCTCAGTGTTCTCTGCGTTATTGCACGTTTCTGGTTTGACTCTAACCTACATACCGTAAAGCAGCATACATGTGCACATACATGTTATTACGGCATTCCATTTGCAGTAGCATCATGCGTAGCAGTACCGACCTGTTTTACTGTGTAAAGCTTGCCGCACAGCTTACTTCGAGGTAGTCTATCAGTGCGCTCTCCATCTCCGGCGTGTACTTGGTGATGGCCGCGCGCGCCCGCCTCTCTTCTTCAGCTCTGGTGTCCCCCGCTCGATAATATTACGCGCGGTAGTGGGAGGGATACCATTGTGGTGCGCTACCAGCATCCAGTCCCCGCCTTCTCGATGAGCATCAAGGACGCACGCGCGAGCGGTGAGCGTGTGCTTCGGCTCCTTCGGAATGGTGCCGCTGACCACCAATTTGCCCTGTACTAAATCCACTTTGGCGTAAATCCAAAATTCATAAATATAGGTGTTACTTCAGTTACTTCACACGAAGTTGCTGTACACTGCCGTGAACTTGAGCGGGCAAAGGTGTAGAGGCCATGTTTTAGATAGCTTCCCGCAAGTTTCATTGATTGGTAGAAATATAATTTCTTCGGAGCCGTCATTCAAATGTGAGGATAGCTGGGCTAAACCCCGTGCTTATTCCTCTGTTGGCTGCGGGGTACATTACATGTTCTAGGTATGCTCGGAGCATACACCAAGACCATTGCCTTTGCCCCACCCCTCAACTGCTTCATTCGTACTAAGTATACTCACTTTCCAATTAGACATGCTCTAAGGCAAAGGCAAATGGCGCCGCGCAAGGCCAAACGGACGCTTGACGACGCGTTCTCGGCAACAGATAAAGCAGCAGGTGGTCAGCGACACCGTGGTGTGGGACGCAAAGAGATAAACAATGATACATCGGCACTACCAGCACCGGAAACACGCCGCAAGACACAGCTGGGTGCCAAACAAGCAAAACGAGCGTGGTGTCGAGGATGATGACATTGATGAGGGTGATGAAGGCGACATGCACGAAGTGGAGACGATTCTGAAAGAGCAAGGAGGTCGCTTCTACGACAAATGAGCTGGCTACGATTCGGATGAAAACACTTAGGAGCCTGAGCGCAATTTGAATCCTGAGATGGTCCAACGCTTCCGAAATCGCACAGCAGGGGGGCACGACTGAACACGGCAGCTGACACGGCGTCAGGTGGTAGTGAAGAGAAGTCATGTACAGCAACCGCGGTGTCAGATGCTACCACAGCAGCCGAATTGAGTGTGGGTAGTATCATTGGTTCCCATGTCAGCTTTTCGACTCTAAAATAAGAATGGATGCCAGCTGTAGACTATGCTCGTGTCAGCTCTGCTTATCTAACTGGTGTCATTTCTCGGGAGTACGTGGAAAAAGGAAGAAGAAGCATTCTGGTGATGCCGCTCTTTTCGAATTGCGTTGGACAACGACTCAATACCAGACGAACCGACATGTACATGACATAACTCGCAGCAAGGTTCTCGAGGGGATTGCTAATTACAACCAACTGAGTGGGAATGAGCTGCAAGCTGAAACCTGGGAAGTTCTATGCCGTCCGTACCTAGTGGTGCGGACTTGTGAGGCGGGTTTGAAGCGGTTAGCAAAGATTGTTTTGTTACGACTGTCGCGAGCCAATTCCGGAAGATATTGGCTAGGTTGAACGCGTATCAGCCATGGACTTTCAGCCACGAGCTGTGGTGAACCCACCTGACGATTTATTTGGACACGGCGGCGGATTGACGTCACCTCAAGTTAAGTCTGAGTTCGAATCCATTTTCAAGCACTCCGTTTCTTCTAGTTTCCTGGCATATTTGCCTCTCGCATTCTGGGAGAAAGTGGTCAATAACACAAACGTGTACTCTGCAGGTCAGAAACGTCAACTCATTACCCTGGATGAACTCATGAAGTTTCTTGGTGTGCTGTTCTACATTTCATTGGTGAACAAAGGCGAGTACGTCAATTATTGGGGTGAACAAGTTGAATATACAATTTTTGATGCTCAAAGTGTGCGCCTTGACCCAGTCATGTCGCTAGATCGATTCAAGTTCATTCGCAAAAACTTTTGCTTTCGCGACCGCATTTCTAAAGAAGCTCTACAACAAGATACGCATTCGCCCATTGATGAACATGCTAAAGCTCGGGGCCTCAAAATTTGTGGCGCTGGGAAGAAACGTCGCGGTCGACGAGTCTAGCATCGCGTGCCGCTCCCGTTTTGCGAGACATCTGATTGTTTTCAATGCGACCAAGCCGACTGGAAAGTACCACTTTAAAATTTATCTGTTGCTGCTCCGAATCGTGGCTAATGGCCAATTTTTGACTTCATTGCGCTAGTGAACTCAGCGTGCGCCATGAAGGTGTACGTTCGATCGAGGATACAAACGCGCTGGCCCAAGTGACGGCTGTATCAGCTGAGGTCCGCAAGTGTGTGGCAGAAATCACTAGGCCTATACACTACACAGGTCGGATTGTGAACACTGACAACTACTACACGTCGGTCCAGCTCTTGGAAATGCTTCATGTGCTGGGATTGTACGAACGTGGAACGATACGGGAGAATAGCAAACACTTCCCACGCTGTGTAATGATATCGAAGAAAGATAATATTGCTCGTGGATCAATGAAGCAAGCGGTTAGCGTGACAAACAAGATAGTCGCTGCATCATGGGTGGGTGGGTCCGTTGTGAATATTGTATCAAATGCCGTCGCGTCGACTTCGACAACAGTGCATCGCCATGTTGGACAACGTAAGCAGCCATTTGTGGCTCCTACTTGTGTGATTCAGTACAACAAATCGATGCAAGGGGTTGACCGAATTGATCAGCTCCGGTCTCGGTTTTCAGTTGCAGATGGGCATACATTTCGAACGTGGCTCAAAAAGTTGGCACTTGCATTCATTGATATTGCTCGATGCAATGCTTTCATCACTCTCAAGATGGCAGGAGGATGCAAGAGCGAGCGGGACCCCCACAGAGAGTTCATGATTGAACTGATTGGTGAGCTTATGTCTGGCGCTTGGAGGAACAGTATTATGGACTATGGAATGATGTTTGACACTCCAAGTGAGCCAGACCTCAGTATCATTCGCACTCCGTCAAGTCATAATCATCGGGACCAGCGTGAAAGGTCCAACCAACAAACATTCGACTCTGCGTGCAAACTGATATATTCCCAAGTGCAATTTCCGGGCTCGAAAGCATAGAGAGGGTGTGTCATATGTCGATTCGAAGGGCAGTACTGCTGTAACAAATTGGTGCACACATATTTTGTACCGCTTTGCAGCATGAAGTATTCGGCACAGCCAACGAAGGATTGTGTTTGCCATGAAGATTGGTCCTGCTGGGAAAAGTATCACGCATACTATCTCCCTGAACAGTTGTTTAATGCGACCGGCCACATTCGCCGTTCATCAGCGCTATACAAGCGTGGCAAAGCAAGCGTCCCGTTCTCAGTTACATCCCCTCTAGCAGCATCGGAGTGCTCTACTGTCTATGACTGAGGTTCCCAGACTCAATTTGTTCTGTAGACAGGTACTCGCGTAAATACAACGATGGCATTATATCCAAGAGTTATACTCATAATGCAGGGAGTTGTATTCGTTCGTAGATGTAAAACGGGTTTAAGTTGCTAGTCCATCTAACCTCGAGATCAATAACACCTTTGAAGCACCATAGCAGGCAAAATATGCGCGAGCAAGAGCCACGGTGCCGCGGGCATATTTTCCTTCCCAAGACTATCTTCCTCGCCGCCGACGATACGCACAAAAACTGCTCGAGTGAATGATTGGGTTTCTTCGAATATGATGGTGTTTGCGATAATAACTGAGCAACCAGATAATGCACACTCCCGTTCTTGGCTTATGAAGTTAACATCACCGTTGTAGATAGATATTGTACGTAGCACCGGGTACTTGATGGATCGTTTTGTGAGCAGCAGCAACAAGTTCCGGTAGTACTTCAATACCGATACACTTTGACCCGTGCCTCCAACGCGACTTGGACTAGAATATTACCAATTCCGCAGCCAATATCACCCACGGTATCACTGCTACAGACATTCACATCTTTTAGCAGTATAGAAACGCCGCTTGGAGCGATCTCTCCTGCATTGAGATGGGTCTTTCCGGGTTGTTGTTGGGCAGCACGTTGGTCAATCTCGAACACTAGATCAGTAATTCGGTGCGCCGTTCTGGGTTATCTTGATCGAGACTGTAGGTCGAGTGGCTGGCTAGTCTGGACAGTCGAGTTCCGAGTTGGCTGCTGGACTGGGAGTTTGCGAAAGAACGAGGCAGGAAAACGGTCGAGGTTCTTGCCATGTGTCTTCTTGAGTGTTTTGAGGCGTTCACGGAGGGCATCCTTGGATTTTCCCTTCAAGTGCATCCGCTTTGCCACGATGCCCCACTCGATGTGGCGATGGCTCCGAAGGTAAGGTCGCACTAGGCGAACTAGAACCGCATCTTGATCGTCGCTAAAGTCGGTAATGGCGTTTTCGCTACTAACAAAGAAGAAAGATGCAACATGTGGCCGGGGCAAATATATGAAGTTATATATGCCGTAAAAACTCAATTGGGGTTATGGACACCATTCCTATCGGTGCGTATTTTACGCCGTCGGCTGTATTTTTCATGAAATGTAAGATTAGGTATCGCTACACGAAACTGTACTGAGATATTTGTAGATTAAGATCGATTCCGATTGGTTAAAATAGTATGAATGTTGACCTTTGCTGTTCCAAAACAAGGCTGGTCACTGTTGCTCACTGTCAATATATTGGTAGAAATTTCGCAAATTTACCCTGTTTTGCCAAACATGGCTGCATGGTTTTTTAGACCATCTACCGCAATAGGGTTAATGCTGTGAGCAAACTACGTCTGATATTCCCGCGGTCTCCAACGGCTCGTGAGGCAAGCGCTGCGGCGTTAAAGACATTGAGTGCAGAAGGTGTCTTCTCAGGGTGCGTCGGCTGCGTGGACGGCTGGATGTGCGCGATTAGAGCTCCAAGACTGGCGAAGACAGGGGGTGTTGGGCCGCAACGTTACTATAGCGGTCATTATCGCTGTTATGGCGTCAATGTTCAAGCTTGCTGTGATTATCGTTGCCGCTTCACGTTCGTTAACGTGGCACAGCCGTGTAGGTGCGACGACAGCAGGGCGTTTCAGCAGAGCGCATTGCATGGAGAGATGAGCAAGATGGAGAATGGTTTCTATCTCATCGAGGATAATGCTTATGTGTGCGATACACTTATGCTGACACCATTTACGCGTGTTGAGACGACATACATTCACAGAGATGGCTACAATTTCTATCTATGTCAGCTGCGAATTAGGGTGATGCTGTTCGGACTGCTTGCTGTCCGATGGCAGATATTTGCGCGGCCATTGTTCGTCCCATTGGAGAAGGTGGTCAGCATCGTGCAGACAGCAGCTCGACTACACACTTTCGTGCAAAACCAACGCTACATCGGTAGCATTGGATATGACATTGTTGAAGAATGTACCCGGCAGGGGCTAGGAAGACGTCGTGGTCACGAGCTTATCTCGCTCTTGGGTTATTGTTGGGATTAGATGCGTGCAAGCTGCAGTACTCGTTGAGAGACAGTGTGGTACCCACCAGGAGCCAAGGTGCAGTGTCGTGCTAATTCATCAATTCATTCTGGATTATTCCCTCTAGTACACAAGTGCCTCTATTTCCTACAGATTAAGAATTTTGAGTCTCTCAAAATCGAGCCATGGCCCCTCGTCGTTCGCCTAGGATCGCCGCACTCGGAAACCCTCAAGGAGAGATGCGCCAGCCACGGCCAGTAACGCCAGTATCACCGCCGCTTCAGTCACCCCCAGTCCGATCTCATGGGCGCCAAGCGATGACGACCCAGCGAAGACGCCAAGTGAACTCTCGGGATCGCCGGTCATCGACGTCTGATCGAGACCAAGTCCCAGCTGACACCGGGTCGCATGACCACGTGCGGAGCAACGATGCCTCGGTAGGAGGTCTGCTGGAGCCAAGAAATCCAGTAAATGCTGCAGGAAGGTACTTTCTCTACGCGAACCGACTCTCTGGCAGAAGGCCAAAGCGGGGAGACCAGAGGGGGAAACCAACAAGTCGAAGCGCGTCCGGAGCATCCGAGCAACGACCAAGACCGAGGCGGCGCCTCAAGGACGGATCCTGCAAGATCGGATCCTGCAACTACTGGAGTCAATATACAGTCTACTCTGCCTACATCGACGGTGTTCAGCGTCAGATACCTACACGATCGGCTCCTGGAGGCGGAGTTGAAACTTTGCCGCTCGGAGGCAAGCCCAACCGCAAAAAACTCACGATTGAACCGTTCTCGGGTCTAGTGACATCAGGTGCATTCGATTCCGGCGTCAAACGTTGGTGGAGAAAATTTGTATTTCAGCTCAACGATGCCCATATTCTAGAATTAGAGCTTTCAACGTTTACCGTTATCCCAGCAACGAGAAAATAACGTTATCTCATCTTTAACGAACGATACCGTCAGATAACGAATATACAGTATTGAATATGATTGGCTAATACCCAGCAAGGCACACAGATTATTGGAAGAAAACATGACGTCTCAGAGCCGCACGCCGCTGTTCGACAGCCCGAACGCCCCCGACATGGTGGCGTGGGCTGGGAAGCGAGGAGGAGGAGGAAGACCACCTGGGAGGGTAGGGCAAAGGTGGTCTGTCCTTTGTGACACTCTTGGCAAGTCAGGACTGTGCGAAGCTCGCCACGCCAGCTTCAGGGGGAGATAACGGTATCTTTACGCACAGTTTTAACGAATACCGTTACTTTTTTAACGGCAAATACCGTTACCTCGGGTAACGTTAAGAGCTCTATTCTAGATGGGTACCGCTGGTCGGATATGCAGTGCCTCAGCATTTTCGCTGTATCACTTACTGGAGACGCCGCAGATTGGTTTTCAGATCTACGAGTAACGTATCCCTGCTTAACGCTAGCTGTAGCTGAGGATTTACTCGTCCAAAAATTCCAGTCTAAGCTCCCGGAACAAGAACTTCTGACCTGACTCATGGTGGAGCCGAAGCTGCGTGTAGAGACCTACCAGGAGTACGCCCAGCGTCTGCTGAACTTGGCCGACTCGCTACCAGGAGGATTGTCTGCGGAGGCCAACGCACGCCACGCGATGCACACCTTCATCAAGCGAGCTTACTTCAAGTATGCAGATGAGCTGAAGCCGTTTGTCGAAAGGCTGCCAGCTTCAAGCTCAGCAGTGGCGAGGTTGCATCGACTCGTCGACCATTTGGCATACATGGCAGATAGTGACGGACGGCTTCCCCCGAAGTGGGTCAATACCTCAAAGCACCGCGACTCCACCAGCTTTAAGAGAGTCAAGTACGAGGAGGGTCAACAGGCTACAAAACAACCTCAAGCCACCACCCAAATTGTTGAGCACAAGCACAAGGCAGCACATCAGGCCCAAAGCCGTCGAACGAGCAACTCAAGGCGCTACGAGCAACCTGGTGATGGAAGAGAGAGAGCGTGTGATGTTTTAATTGCCGTCAGTCTGGGCACATTGCCCGCGATTGCCCTGAGCAGGGAGGTGCCGCTAAGCGACTGCAACGGAGCGCAGCGGCTGCTCTGAAAGAAGACAGTGCCTGAAGTGGAGGCGCCAAGTGGAAGCGATCCATAGTTGACTCGGGTGCGTCATTCCACTTGACGGGCCACTCAAATGACATGGCCCACCTGCAAACGCTAGACCCGCTTGTGAAGGTTACTGTTGCCGACGGAAGAGTCTTACGGATCAAGACAGTCGGGAAATTGACCGTTTCTGTGCTGGTTGAGAAGGGCTCGCATCGTGAGATCAAAACGATAGTCGTTGACAACGTGTACCACGTTCCTACACTGTCGGTTACCCTTCTCTCCGTATCCCAGTTAGTGCATTCCGGGCACGTCGCACGCTTCGAGGATAATGTATGGCCCGTAATGCGTGGAAAGAAGCGCAAAATCCTATTTCGAGCTGTGGAAGTCAACGGCGTCTACGAGGTCATCACGGCAAAGTCGACTCTACTACCCAGTGAGCCTGGAAGTGCTTTCGTCGCTGCATTACGGACGAGTGTGTCTCTTTCGACATGGTATCGGCGTCTCGGACACCTCAACCTTGCAGATTGCCGACGGCCATCCTCCAGTTCAGCTGTGCGTGGCGTGTTCATCAGCCAAAATGAAGAGGACCCACCAGCGTGTCCATTATGTGCAAAAGTGGCGACCGCCCCTGCTCCCAAAACCCGGCGTAGCAGTGACGAGACAGCTGCCGGATCTCAGCGGTCCTGTGAAAAGATTCTACCACGGGAACGAGTACTTCATGGTCTCCGTTTGGCGAGATTACATCCAGGTCTACGGCTTGCGAAGCAAGAATGAAGCGAGCGAGCGAGCGAGCGGGCGAATTCCTCAAGTTTATCGAGAGGCAAGCCAGCGTTCCCATAAACAGCATCAAGACGGTGCGAACTGACGGAGGAACGGAGTTCCTGAACTCCGATTTTCGAAAGCTGGCTGTCTCCGTCATCAGCACACTACGAGATATCGCAGCATTCAAAATGGAGTGGCAGAACGTGCTATCAGGACGCTAACTGAAATGGCTGCAGAATGCTCATAGACAGCAGCCTCCCTCACCATTTGTGGGAGGACGCCCTCTGTCATGCTGCCTACATTCGCAATCGCATCCCTCGACGCGGCGCCTCAATCACACCACATGAGCGATTGCTAGGAACGAAGCCATCTCTTGCCGGTATACCCATTTTTGGGCGAGCACTAGTAGTGAGAATGCCTGACCCGATCCGTCGCAAAATCATTCGTTTCGACGGTCGCGGCAGCATCGGCGGATTCGTCGGGTTCTCCGACGCGATTCGTGGATATCGAGTCTACGTACCTGGTCAAGGCCGGCCAATCAAGGAGTCAACGGATGTGGGTGTACTGGACTCCATGCTAGTGGAGGAAGTTCGCTTGGACGATGAGCAAGATCCACCCTCGGACAACATGGAAGCCGAGGCTCAGGGTCCGGAACAGTCTGTGCAACGTGATCTGGTATCCCAATCTGCTGACGCGCCGACGCGTCTTCGAGACACGAGCTGGTCTCCGGAAGCAGTTGAGACTGCAAACGGGACTTCTGCATTGACTCGACGTCGACGCTCAGAACGAATATCTGCACGAGGCATCGGGTGTGCTTTTCTCTATTTGACCGAAATCGTCAGGGAGCCTCTCTCGATTACTGAAGCGAGGCGCTCCCCGCAGTGGCCATTCTGGGAAGAAGCTATTCACACAGAAATTTCTGCACTCAAAGAGAACGACACCTTTATCCTAGTGGACCCACCTCCAGGGGCACATATCCTGGACAACACCCTGCAGTTCAGGATCAAAACGGGTCCCGAAGGTGAAATACTCCAGTACAAGGCCAGAGTCTGCGCAAGAGGCGACAGGCAGATTTTTCTTCTAGACTACGTGGACACACGGGCTCCCGTTGCTGACCTCGTCAGCGTTCGCGTCTTTCTCGTATTGGCCGTGAAAATGAAGATGCACGTGCGTCAGGGAGACGTACCTGCCGCTTACTTAAAAGCCAAGCTGAAAGAAATAGTGTTCGTGCGCCAAATCAAATGATTCGAAGAGCCGGGGGGGATAAGGTTCGGTTGCTTCAGAAGGCTCTATACGGCCTCAAACAAGCTGGTCGTGAATGGAACCAAGAAATCGACGCGTACCTCAAGAATTACGGCCTCAAAGCAGCTACAGGTTACAAATGCATTTACTATATGCAGATTGCTAACGGTTTTTTATTGGTGTGCCTGTATGTCGATGACATTCTAGTAGCTCACCCAGACGAAACCCAAGTTCTGAGGTTAATGGCGGCGCTTAACCTGAAGTACAAAACCAGAGACATGGGAGAGCCAACACATTTTCTCGGTGTGCAAAGTCATGGCAGCGACGAAATTCGACTATCGCAAGCCGCATACATCGACGAGGTGCTACATCGCTTCGCCATGCAGCCTGCTCGGTCAACTCCAACGCCTATGATACCCAACACCCGGTTGGACACATGCGAACCACCACCCACACCGGACGAGTCGGACGAGATGAGACGCATGCCTTACAGAGAAGTTGTGGGTAGTCTCCTCTACTTGACACGGGTTTCACGCCCAGATATCGCGTTTGCTGTCAGTAAGCTTTCTCGACATTGTTCCAGCCCGAGAAAAGCGCTGCCAAGTACCTCCTCCGCTACCTCTCTGAAACCCAAGACTTGACGTTGCGATTGACCCCCCCCCCCTGGAGAAGACATCACAGTTATCACCGATGCAGATTTCGCAAATGATCAGGTTGACAGGAAATCTGTATCGGGATACTTCGTATTTTTGTTGGGGAAATCCTGTTTCGGGGCCGTGCTTTTGAAATAATTCTGTTTCGGGGCCGTTGTATTCAAAAGATACGTTATATTCAAAACACACCTTCTTTTGGAAATCGTCATAACGTATACTGTAGCCCAAACGTATCCTGCTGCCACAATGTATCGGAATCGTTTCCTGTATCCCAAACGTTACGTGTACCCTAACCGTAGTGTGTAGCCTAATCGTTACGTGTAGCCTAACCGTAGCCTAGCTAAGCTGGCGCAACGCGCGTAAGACACGCCTCTGTGCCTTGCGCGTACTTGGGCTTGCAGGTTTATCTTCGGCAGCGTCCGCGTTACCTGTTTCAGCAGGTGTCGCCATCTCCACGTCTGCGTCTTCATCCGATGACGATTCATCGTCACTTGAAGAAGATTCTTCAGTCGCCTTGGCTACGCTTTCCTGGCGGTCTTGGTTCGCCGGCCGAGCTCGCAGCAGTTCTTCAATTGAAGCCATTCGCGTCTCCATCTCCCCCAGTCGTGCATCAACGGCTTGGACGCGTGCCAAAATCGTGCGCAACTGGGCGACGAGGTAAGCGTTGGCTCCTTCTCCATCTTCGTCGGGGAGTAGGCTTGCATCGTCGAGCGCACGCTCGTAGCGGTCGCGGTGGATGACCTCGTAGCGCTCCCCCTCCTTCAGGTGACGCGTGAAATGCTGCTTGAACTTGGACGTTGTCAGTGTCATGTTGCACTCGGGGAACGTGCAGATGACGCCACTCTTGCGCTTGTTTGGCATGGTCTCTTCGCTTGGGGGGTTCGGGTCAGGATTACGAATGATCACAGCCACAAATTTTGGGTACATATTGTGATGTGTACCACTTAGGGTACACCGTATCCTTAACGTATCCTGTAACCGTAGAGTAACCTATACCGGTATTACCGGTATTTTACCAGTTCTGGTTTGACGATTGGTGGTGTTGAGTCGGCGTTTAGAGGGCCATGGAGGAAGAAGGATTGGACGACTTCCCGAGCGGGAGCTTGTACCCCGACAAGAAGGCCTTCAAGCTTGCAGTAGTGGCCTACGTCGTTCTGGTACCTATCCCTCTTGTGTGTACAGTTTTGAAATGCTTCTATCTAACGTATCTGACGCAGGGAAAGCGGAGTTGCTATTTTCCAGACAACAACTCTGTCAAAATCACGGCGCGCTGCAAGATCAAAGGCTGCCCGTTCGCTGTCCGGGGTCGCCTAACTCGTGAGGGAAGGGTACGTGTCACTTCCTCACAGTTGGATCACTCGTGTCAGCCCTTGCAGCACAAAACGTTACCGCCCATTATTGCAAAGACTGTTGCCGCTACGGAGCTTCGTAACAAGACCTGTGTCAAGGCCTGTGATGTGCGCGACAATGCGCGGACTCGTTTTGGGGCTGACATTCCGTACAAACAAGCCTACGATGCCCTTCAGCGAGAGAAGCAGTCCGTGGACATGCGGGGTGCTAGCTATCGGCTCATGGAACCGTGGCTAAACGCTATGGCTACCGCCAACCCCGGTAGCGTGGTGGATCTCGTTGTCTCAAGTGGAGATAACGTTGAGAGGGTGTTTTTGGCTCTTTGTGCATGGACCAGAAATGGGCAGTCTGCGCTTCCTGTCATTGCGCTTGACGCGTGTCATTTAAAGTCTAAAGAGCGCGGAACAATGTTCATCGCAAGCTGCCTAAGTCCCAACCGAGAAATCATTGTGCTCGCTGCTGGCATTGGAATGATAGAGGATGGTGATCATTGGGAGTGGTTTCTTACAAAGCTAAAGTCGGCATGCCCGTTCATCAGCAACGTCGATGTTGTCGTAATGAGCGATCGTGAAAAGGGCCTCCATTCTGCTGTCGCTAAAGTGCTTCCGGATATACCGCACGGGTACTACTGCTTTCACATCAAGAAGAACACGAGAACTGAGTACAAGACAGACTTCAACGGCAAGATAACGGAGATTGCAAAGGCCACGACACCTACTGAGTATGCAAGGCTGATAGACGAGTGCGCAGAAGAAAACGCAGCGGCAACGGAGTATCTGAAAGGTGAGTGCAGACCCTGTATCGTGTATCCTGTATCCCATATGCACCGTGTATCCTGTAGTCCAAATGCATCATGTATCCCGGTCGTTGCGTAGTCCCGATCGCTAGCGTATATCCAATAGGTAGTCCGAGGTATTTGCTAACACATATACCGTGTGACACAGGAATTGATCAAGAAAGCTGGATATCGTATTTCTTCCCCCGACCAAGATTTGGACAGGTCACGACTAACATTGCCGAATCAACAAACAGTTGGCTGCTTGGTGAACGCGAGTGCACGTGGCTAGGGTGTCTTCAAGGCCTTACTCGAAAACTTCAAGAGCGAAGGTGGCAGTTGAAGAATGAAAGCGACTTGCTGCCAGGGCCTTTCGTTCCGTGGGTGGTTGCGAAAGTGAAGAAGAATACTACTTTGGGACGGCAGCGACTCGTCAGCCCCGTCAATGACACCGTAATTGAAGTTATGCGTGTGACAGAGAATACGTATGCCCAAGTGGACGTCTCGCTTCGGCTCTGCTCTTGTGGGATGTGGACGGAGCTTCAATACCCGTGTCTACATGCGTGCGCTGCTTTACAGGCCGTTGGCATCGACCCTCTCACGGCTATTTCCGAATACTACTCCGTCGAGCGACTCCGCAGATGTTACGTGGAGAGTGCAATCCCAGTAGATGTGGGTCTTCTCACCCCAGGATCTACCAATCCTCCCGTCATTCAAGTAACGCGCGGTCGCCCTAAGAAGGTGAGAATTCGAAATCGGTCAGAGTTTATCAACAACGACTCTCCGGTTCACTGCAGTCGGTGTTCCAAGCCTGGACATAACGCGCGAACATGTGAGAGGCGCCAAAAGGAGCACCTCAAGAGAATCAAAGCTCGCGAAGCTGCCCGCAAGAAGGGTCAAGAACTTCAAAGCGTGTGGATCTAATACCTCCAAGTTAGCTAGGCTACGGTTAGGCTACACGTTACGATTAGGCTACACACTACGGTTAGGGTACACGTAACGTTTGGGATACAGGAAACGATTCCGATACATTGTGGCAGCAGGATACGTTTGGGCTACAGTATACGTTATGATGATTTCCAAAAGAAGGTGTGTTTTGAATATAACGTGTCTTTTGAATACAACGGCCCCGAAACAGAATTATTTCAAAAGCACGGCCCCGAAACAGGATTTCCCCATTTTTGTTTGGGGCTCCAGTTGCATGGGGATCTACGAAGCAAACGGTAGTGGCCCAGTCCAGTACAGCGGCAGAATTCATTGCAGCCAATGATGGCCTCTTCCAAGCCGACGGGATCAAAATGCTGGCCGACGAAATTCTTCAGAGTCAAGATGCTACCCCCCGCAAGCTGACACTCAAAATTGACAGCGTTCCTGCAATCAGTCATATCAAGCGAGAAGGTTCCTCCAACAGTCAAAAAGCGATTGACATTCGCTTTCATGCTCTCAAGGACGCGTGGCAACACGGCAATTTGGCGTTAGAATACATTCCTACGGGCGAAAACCCAGCAGACTTGCTGACCAAGTCTCTTTCCCGCATCGAACTTCGGAACAAGCGTGGCATGTGCGGCCTGGCATGAAATTAGCACTCGGGTGACGATCCGAGGAGCTGAGCTTGCGGGGGAGGTGTTGGGATTAGACGCGTCCAAGCTGCAGTACTCGTTGAGAGACAGTGGGGTACCCATCAGGAGCCAAGGGGCAGTGTCGTGCTAATTCATCAATTCATTCTGGATTATTCCCTCTAGTACACAAGTGCCTCCATTTCCTACAGTTATGCACCCACTACCACCACTGTAGAAACGGAAGCAAATTCATTTATGCGGCAGTCCATGGTTGGAAAGATTAAGCGGAAACCCCTCCTACGACGTAATTAATCTAATTAGGTGAATCAAAGCCATCCACCCGCATCATGTATTCATTTACCTTGGCTTCCATGCGCTCATCAATTGAAGCGTCTATCCCAGTCTGCTATAAAGCACACAACAACTTCGTCAAATGCTCAAGTTCAGAAAACACCCTTGCCACTGCTTCTCTTCTTTTTGTTCTTGCTTCTTCGCCTCTGAAGGGCCAAATCGAGTCTTCAAATAGGTAATCACCTCTGTGGCCTCCGATCTGCGTTTTTTGCTCGGAGTTGACTTTGTTCAAACTATGTCTTCACTTGGCGAGGATCCGTTCAGAGTGTCCACCTGGCAGTGTTTTGGCATACTGCCAACGGCCGGATTGAAGGTTTGGGGGCGGACGACCAACCAGACGCTCACGTAAAGCGCCTCTATCTGACCGTTGCAAAAATCGTAAAAGTGAGACTCGTGCGAACCAGACTACGTTGCGCGGGCATGGGCGGATACGTGCTTAGCCGAAATGTCCTTCCACATGCGCTTCATCTTCTCACTGTTATGCAGCACAATGTGGCCAGGATCAATAGCATCGAAGTGACCATCTTGTGACACCAGCCTGCCACACTCATCTTGGTCTCTTGAATACTCCACCGCCACCTCCTTCCAAAAGGCGTTGCTACCGCCAACAGCACCGGCGACCAGCTCCCCGCACTTGGGCTGCGTGCCCATGCTTCTGAGCCACTCGCAAAACTTCTCACTGAAGAAAATATTCACCAGTCGAAAACTACACAGTCGTCTTCCGTGTGCTAGCAAGTGCTTTGAACTAGCTGTCCTTCTGATCCTTGCAACATCTTGTCTCACTGGTCACTTACTGCCTCCTCACTCTCGCGGCGCGCATGTGAAACCTGCACAAGCATTGTTTGGTAGCCCATTTTGTTGTCCAGGTTGGCATTCTTGGTTCGAACTTTGACGTGAACTTTTTTGCAAGCTGAACAAAGCTCTTTGGTCGTGAAGGCGCCCAGAAAAAGCGCGGAGCGAGTCGTCAGTGTCTCCAGCTTCTGGATTTTCACTTCTGCTCACGATGGGGGTGACAGGTGAAATAGGTAGCATCTTCGCGTGCTACGAAGCCAGTACGTTTAAAGATGAGCAAACGAGTAGAAGCAACAAGCTCGAAGCAACAAGCTTTACAGACTAGGGGGCTGTACGCCAGCCGATCACAACCAGCTTCTTGTCACCAGCCATCTAGATGCCGAAGCGCGCTATTTTGTGTATCCCGGGACCGCGCCACACGAATACCCCGCGGGACGAGAAGAGTATCGTCCCTAATGACGACCCGCTCGTCCGGCAAAGCCGATCTCTCATTGGTCCCGTCTTGCATCCCGCGAGATACAAAACTGGGCCTAAGGGCCAGTCTTGTATCTTTTCACAAGCGGGACCGGGATTTGGGACGTGGCGGGACGAGCCGGTTACATCCAACCTTGTGCGGAAAGACAGGGCAGGCATACAGCTGCAGACTTTTCAATGACGGCGACAGGTTGAGTAAGAAGCATCTTGGCGCAGTGTGAGGCCTGAACGTTAGAAAAATTAGCAAAACGAGCAGAAACAGCAAGTTCTACATACTACATAGTACTTGGCATAAGCATGTGACCTTAAGCCATTCATTTGGCTCTCAAGAGCACTGCCCAACCGATCAAAGACAATTTCTTGTCACAAGCCCAAAGCACGCTATTTTGTGTATCCCGGGACCGCGCCACACAAATACCCCGCGGGACGAGAAGGGGTGTCGTCCCTAAAGACGACCCGCTCGTCCCGCAATGCCGAGCTCTCATTGGTCCCGTCTTGCATCCCGCGAGATACAAGACTGGCCCTAAGGGCCTTAAGGGCCAGTCTTGTAAACCGTGTCGCGGACCGAAAACCTGTTGGTTGTATACCAGCCTATCGACGCACTTGGAAATCTAGCTCCGCATCACACCACACATATAAAACGATCTGACAAGTATTAATACAACATATCTAATATAAAAATAGCAAGTCAGAACTGTTTCTAGAAGATATGCTCAAAAATGTGAAATGGCAGGTTGTACCACCCATTGTACCACCTATGACCTTATCAGTGATAAGTTATCACCCGAGTGTTTTACCCACATGTGTACCGACTATTTGGCACAGGGCTTCCCACGCTTTTCGTAGCCATTTCACGAAACAGCTGATCGAGTGGCTGAGCTGGCTGGCTGCGCTTGCCCCGTCATTCCCAAAGTCGCCGGCGAGCAGCAGCGCACTCCTCGGTCTCGCCCTCCTGCACAGTTCCCGCCCGACCCGACTATCATGGACTTCCCGGCGCTGGTAGGCGCTCTCATGAGCAACGACAACGCGACGCGCAAGCAGGCCGAAGCCTCGTACGAGGCCTTCAAGGCCGAGCAGCCGCAGACGCTCGTGGCCAATCTGGTGCAGCTGCTGCGTGCTGCTCCCGAGCCTGAGGCTCGCGCCTTCGCCCCCGTGCTGCTGCGCCCGCTGCTGGAGGTCAAGGCCGGTGTATACGCGCAACTGGATGCGACCGCGCAGGCTACGCTCAAGGCGCAGCTGCTGGAGGCCGTGGCCAGCGAGCCCGTGGCCCACATCCGCCGCAAGCTCGGCCACCTGATCGCGGAGTTGGCCGCCATCTCGGAGAAGTACGAGCAGGCGTGGCCCGAGCTGCTGAACGCCGTCTCGGCCCTCACCACACATGCGGACGCTCTGCTGCGCGTCACAGCCTTCGACCTGCTGGCCAAGCTGGCCGAGTACGTCGGCGACCTGCTCGCCCCGCACAAGGAAAGTTTCCTCACGCTCTTCACCAACGCGCTCAACGACGCCAGTGGAGAGGTGCAGATTGCCGCCCTCAAGGCCGCCTCGGCCTTCCTGCTCACGCTGGAGGACAAGCAGGAGCTGTCGGCCTTCGCCATCATCGTCGCCCCCATGCTGCGCATCATTCAGGCTCTGGTCAGCTCGGGCGACGAGGTCGCTTTCCGTGAGGTGCTGTCGGCCCTGGTGCAGATTGCTGAGGTGCACCCCAAGTTCTTCCGCAACTCGCTGGACGACGTGGCTCGCGCAATGATCTTCGTGTGCTCGAACCAGGAGCTGGACTCAGAGACCCGTGAGCTCGCGCTCGAGTTCCTCATCTCGATCTGCGAGAACGCCGGTGGCATGGTGCGCAAGTCGCAGTTCATCGTTTCCAACGTGGTGCCTCTGGTGATCCAGCTCATGTGCGAGGTGGAGGAGGACGAGACGTGGGTGCAGAAGTTCGACGACCCCGAGACTTTCACGGAGGCCAACGACGCCGACAACTCGATCAGCGACGCTGGTGCCGCTGCCATCGACCGTCTCAGCTCGTCGCTGGGTGGCAACGCTGTGCTGCCTGTGGCCATCCCGGTCATCAAGGGCTTCCTGGGCGACGCTGACTGGCGCAAGCGTCGCGCTGGTCTGTACGCTACCTGCCTGTTGGGCGAGGGTGCCAAGTCGCTTATGACGCGCGAGCTTGACAACGTGGTGGGCATGGTTCTCCCTTTCCTGAACGACCAACACCCGCGCGTGCAATACGCTGCTCTGCACAGCATTGGCCAGATCGCAGAGGACTTCGGCGAGGTGGAGAAGGGCAAGAACTTCCAGGCCAAGTTCCACGCCGTGGTCGTGCCGGCCCTTACGGCGCTTATCCAGAACGAGCAGGGTGTGCTGCGGACGCGCGCTCTGGCCGCCAGCGTGGTGATTAACTTCTGCAACACGAACGTGTGCAAGGCCAAGTACGTGGCCCCATACAGCCAGGCTCTGCTCGAGGCTCTCTTCAACGCGATGCGTTCGTGCCCGCGTCAGGTCCAGGAACAGGCTATCACCGCTGTGGCTAGCGTCGCAAAGGTGATCGGCGACGAGTTCCTGCGCTTCTACGACATCTTCATCCCGCTTGCTAAGGAGGTTCTGACCAACGCCCATGGCAAGGAGTACTCCCTGCTGCGTGGCAAGTCCATGGAGTCGATTGCCCTGATCGGTCAGGCTGTTGGCAAGGAGCGCTTCGTGAACGACGCCAAGGAGATCATGGAGATCCTGGTGCGCGTGCAGTCCAGCGAGGAGCTCGAGGGCCCCGAAGTGCAGTACGTTGCGCAGTCGTGCGTGCGCATTGGCAGCATCCTGAAGGAAGACTTCGTTCCGTACCTGCCTCACGTGATCCCGGCTTTGATTAAGCAGGCGCAAATTCAGCCGGACATTCAGCTGTCTGATGTCGCCGACGATGATGTCGAGGAGGATGGCCAGACGGCGGATGGCAAGGACACAATGACGCTCGAGATCCGTGGTGTGGGCAAGAAGCGTCTGGAGATCAACACGAGCGCTCTGGAGGACAAGACCAACGCGTGTAACATGCTGTACCAGTCGGCCCTGGACCTCGAGGGCTGGTTCTACCCCTACGTCGCTGAGGTGGCGCAGGTGATGATCCCGCTGATTGACTTCGAGTACGTGGAAGACATCCGCATTGTGAGCAGCCTGACCATGGCTAAGTTGCTGAACTGTGCGGTGGACGGCACGCTCAACCACGGCCACGGCGCCACGGCGGCGCAGTTCCCTCAGCAGCTGTTCGAGAAGTTCTTCGAGCCGATGCTGAAGGGCCTGCAGGAGGAAGAGGACCTGGAGTGCCTCGGTGCTTTCGCTGAGGCCATGTCGGCCGCCCTTGAGGTCTGCAAGGAGAGCCAGGAGAAGGGCTTCCAGGTGGGAATCCCTCTTGAGCACGTTCCGCGTGTGGTGGAGATCTTCAAGACGGTGGCATCCAACAGCGCTCAGCGCCTTATGACGCAGCACCACGAGAACCAGCAGGACGAGGACTACGACGCTGAGGCTGCTCTGCAGCAGACGGAGAACGATGAGCTCGAGGAGGGCGTCTTCCGCTCGATGGTCGACTCTATCGGTTGGATCGTGAAGATCCAAAAGGAGGCGTTCTTCCCTGTATTCAAGTCGCACATGCTGGCGTTCGTGACCCCTCTGCTGGAGCAGAACACAGTGCCCATGCTGCGCGGCCAGGCTATCTGCATGATCGACGACATCATTGAGCACTGCGGTGCTGCCGCTCAGGAGCTGGTGCCGCTGTTCCTGAACCACCTGGTGCAGGGTCTGGAGGATCAGAGCCCGTCCGTGATCCAGGCGTCTGCCTACGGCATCGGCGTGAGCGCCGAGAAGTGCGGTGCTGCGTTCGACCCGTTCTGCCAGAACGCTCTCGAGAAGATGGTGCACCTGATTAATGTGTCTGCTAATGTGGACGATGATGAGGTTGGCGCCGCGCGTGACAACGCTATCAGTGCCGTGGCGAAGATCTGCCTGGCCCGTGAGGGTGCTGTTGACGCCGCTAAGATGTGGCCGCTGTGGCTCAGCTGGCTGCCGCTCCGCACGGACGTGCTGGAGGCTCGCGACGTGCACGCTCGTCTGATTTCGCTGGTGAACAGTGGCAACGCTCACGTGATCGGTGCCGACTATGCCAACCTCCCCCAGATCCTGAAGGTGTTCGCGTCCGCTCTTCGTAAGTTCATACCCTGTCTGATAATTTTTGGCTGCGTGTGACAAGTGTCTAACTGTTCCGTTTGTGTATTGCGAATATGCAGTGTTCGACGTGGAGGCTGCAGAGGATGCCGCGGACGACGAGGACATGTCGACCATTTCTGAGGAGACCAAGCCGCAGCTCCGTGAGCTGTTGGCCAAGCTGCAGTCGCAGCTGCCTGGTCCGGTGGTGCAGGGGGCCTGGTCCAAGCTCAGCGGCGACGAGCAGCAGGCACTCTCTCAGCTGTAAGGTGTCGGAGATGAACTTGGTTATTGATTGACGACGTAGGGCATGCATATAGAGATACAAAAACGATAGGTAGTAAGTAGTTTTGTCGCGTTCGCAGGCTACGGCTTGTGGCCTGCTAATGAATAGAAACATAAGTCGGAGTTGACATATTCAGCTTATTGTTTCAACATTATATTTTTTTGAAGTTGAAGTTGTCTTACTTATAGATGTTGTCACCTGCATCTCCGTCCATCCAAGCACGCCTTGTGTCGGTGGTATGTAGTCTTGTCTGTCGCGGTAGTACAAGAGGTTGGAAATCAGAGCATTTTTGCAGCTCTCAGGTTTGCTTGGTCGGAAGCTGGAGAGTGGAGGGACGACATCAGTTACAGTACTGCACTTGCCTACACGCATCCACCGCTTATCTCTTGAGCAAAAACTTGAGTGCTAGTCCAGCCACCACCACTGCTCCGACAATGCCCACTCCTACCACGCCGTCTTCTACTCACCACAGCAAAAATCTCAATTAGTCTCCACCTCCACCTGCAAATATCGGCCAGCTCACGGACCTCTAGCCACGACCTCTTTGATCCTCTTGTGCAGCAGCTGCGCCTTCATGTGTGACGGCTCCATCCGGAGCAAACGCTCGCAGTGGCTGCGGCTAGCGCGGTATTCGCCAAGTCCACACAGCGTCAGTGCGATCCAGTACAAACTCTCCTTAGGGGCGTAACCCTGTTCCAGTAGATCTGTTACGAGAGGGTGTTAGCGCTTCAACTTGACATCTCGGTCTTCAAAGACTTCGTTACCTTCGAGCAACCCGATTGCACGGTACTTGTCATCACGCTTCCTGCTTTTTGCCAGTACAATGGCATATCGCAGCTTGACCTTCACTCCTCCGCAAAATAAGCAACCAGCACAAATAAATGTTAGCGTAATCGAGCAAAATGAAGTGTTTTGGGTCTCAGATCGTCGTCACCTGGGGAGATGGCTGCTCTTTCTCCTGCTCCTGCAAATAATCCTCGCGCGCAGCCTCCAGCTCCTCGAGGGAGAACCACTCCGCGTCCGTCTTGGCGCCCTTCATGGTCATGACGCCCGCCTGCGTCTCCCTCCGCTTGCGCCCTGGTTGGTCTAAATTGCTTCTCTTTGTGCCCGTTCTTCAATGCTGATGAATGTGGTGTGGCGCACACGACGAAAAGATGGACCGTTATTGCTATTTTCACAAGTCACAGATCAGCGGATTCTACTGAGCCTAGGAAGCCTTGGTCACTGGGGCGGGCGACGGTGGGGCCTTGGGAAGCGCGCAATCCTTGCAATACGCTTTCCGCACGTCAAAGAAGAGCTGCATAGTAATAAGCAAGGTAACATGGTTAGTAACAAGTGTTGGGCTAAAATGCGATGTCCGTGGATGCGTAGACGTACGTGGATGTTCAGCAGGTTGATGAAGATGATCCCACTGAACGCCATTAGGAAGTGCAGCTACAACCGCCACAATGGCAAACGTTAGAAAAAAAAATGTCATGCCGAGTCTACAACGACTACATACCTGATGCGCAAAGAGGTTTTTGCCTTGGTACGTCAGCACAGCGACAACAATGTGCGGTGCGAAGCGGGCCACAACGAAGGAGCCCCACTGCGTGCGCCAGACCCACCGTAGGAGAGCAGACTGCCGCACCGAGTAGTTACTCATTGTCAACAGCTTTCGGGCGTGCATGAATACCGAGTGCAGCTCACAGACCAGAGCCAATGACAGCAGCGGCACACCCACAGTCTTGACGAGGGCGGAGATGTAGCAGATGAGCACCACCACGTGGTGGAGGATGATACCTGGCGACTTGACGTACAGGCCGTTCAGCATGTAGTCAAACAAGTCGTACGCAAAGTATCCTGGACAAAGAAAAACAAAACTATCAGCAACAGCAGCCAAACCGCTCTTCTCAAAAGTTCACCGAGAAAGCAATACCAGTGGAGACGGCAGTTGCCAGGAACTCGCCCCTTGTCACGGTGTTGACAAAGTCGCCATCCAGAGAGTGCGACGTGAGCAACGCCGAGATCGCTAGTAGTGACGACACCGCCGAGTGCAGCAACGACACCGCCGTGTTGCTAAAGAGCAATTGACTGAACGGTGACAATGCTGGGAATGCCTTCACATTGGCCGACGCCCGTGGCACAATCTCCATCCGGACCACCGCGAAAGCCTGGCATCAAAGGTTACACCGCCAATACAACAATTTTAGCATCAAAACCAGCAAATTTTAAGACGCAATTGCCGTACCAGCGAGGAGGCCGCGATGACCCAGAGCCGCGGATCCGTATACAGCTACGACAGCCGCCAGCACAAAACGGTCGAGTTCGTCAGCACCAAAAGACCACAACAGAGCCGCCTATTATTCCAGAGGGCGCACCATGGCCATGCATATGCTGATCCACGTGACCACAAGCGCTTCGGTCAGCATAACGTTAAAGCAGTTCGTGCGATGCGGTCGATTCAGGGGCGGAAGCGAGACTGGCGCGCTGCTTCCCGTGGCCACGGGTCAGGCGGTTCTTTGGTGTTCCGACATGGCGCCCGCCTATCAATACTCGGTCGGACTCCGCTGCCAATCACAGCGCCGAATATCGTCTATTTCCGCCAATCGTGGTGCTGTTATGAACAGATACTGTTGAAGACGCTGACGTCACATGTGAGTTGGCTGTACCGGTACTGGCGAAAAATGAACTGCAACACCATGCTACCAGGTAACTCCGCCAGCTTTAGGAAGACACCTGCACGTTCCAACAATATCGGAGATGGGTGACGATATCCGATCTATTGACAGTCAAAACACGCACTCATCAACTGTTACTATCTTGAACCACTCAACTACAGAAATTGAGATTCTTCGATCGAAACTCGAGGATGCAAAATGGTTGTAGACTACACTCTACTCTTGGTTGTTTATAAGGCAATAAAACGTTTTTCTTTGTAAGAACAATGCTACAGGCTGGAGGCGGGGAAATGAAAACGAGGCTGTCGTCAATCCATCGACGCAGTTATACACACATTTTCCCTCTCTTCACATCCAGTTGGGGGAGACTTGGGGCACTTGTCGCCAGCCAGCGTCGGCGTCGAAGTCTAAACTTGTTGCTTGTGCTTCTTCACGTCACTCATTTTTGGCGGTCGTCTGATAAATTATGATGATTCGGGACGAGAAAGGAGCAGCAGGCTGGCGCCACGACCATCACCGCCTTACTCGTCCTCACGGCAGATGCGCTGGAAGATCGTCAGGCGCGAAAACTTGGATGCCGCCGACTCGGTGCTGCTAGCCGAGCGTGGCGACAACGCGTTGAGTGCCTCGGCGCTGCAGCTGCTTGTGGTGCTGCTGTGCAGGCCAAAGCTGCCGAGGTCACTGCTTTGGAACGAATAGTCAACGAACGGGTCGTGGCTCAGGTAGCTGTCGTACTCCGGCTTGGGCGGCGACAGAGCACCAAGCGGTGCCAATGACATTGGTTGGTTGAATCCACCGAACGGCAGGGACAGATCAATCGGCTCGAGCACGTTGCCGTACGGGTTGATAAGCAAATCCTTGGACTGTGCCTCTTGGTCATCCGACTCGCTTGCGGTGCTTGAGAGGTTGTCGCGGAGGTCACCACTACCGTAGTTAACGAACCGCTGGTCCACGTCGCCAGGGTGTCGGGTGTGAATGAAGCGGCAGCGCGATCCGTACATACACTTGCCCGTGGACATAAATGCCTTGCAACGAGTGGTCTTGTACTTGGGGTGGCGCAGCACACCGCGCAGCTCGTCCTCTCCGTGCGCGAACTGGCACTTGGAGCCGTAGCGGCAGCTGCCGTTCTCCGTGTAATGCTTGCAGAGTTCGGTCTTGTAGAGGTTGTTGCGCGCGGTCTGGGGCAGGCGTCCGCAGTCGACGATATCTCCGTTGGCAAGCACGTGCATGCGGTTGGGGCTGCCGTAGCTTGGGGTCTCAATGGGGCCCATGTCGGTCATCCGCATTGTGGCTGGAGGCGTGGCGGTGCTTGAGTGTGTTTGGTGGATCGTATTAAATTATGCCTGCCGGTGTGCGAGGCGAGGCGAACTGGAGTTCGAAGGAGAGCGGGGCCGACTGGATTGAACGGTAAGTAACTCGGTGCGCGCGTCCGCAGAGGCGAGAGGAGTCCAGAGGAAGACGCAGAGGGGGGAAGACGACGAGCTAGCGACGCACTGCACGTATCGAAGGCGACAGTCACCGCCGGGTAGATGAGGGCGAGCGGCGAGGCTGGAGGGGGAAGCGGAGCACGGGGAGGAGCTGTCGATCCCCGATACGAGCGAATTGCGTTGTGGCGTGCCAAGTGCTCGTCGCGCGGCACTCGCTGCTCGCGGCTCAAAGCCGGCCGGCCGGCGAGCGACAGTGATAGAATTTCTCACCGGAGCTGAACCTCGGGTAGAAGCGGCCGGCGCCATCCGCTCGGCAATGTATCAGGATCGACGACGGACTACACGGAGTGCGCAACACAACCCTGCCCCTTCTGCCTTATCGGTGCCCACTCGAATTTGTGGCTCACATACAAACAACAAGACAAAGCGTAGAACAGAGACCTTATTCCGGTTGTTCCGGTTGTGTGCCCTCTTCCGCTGCAGTTCGCGGTGAGGACGCGCCGAAGCCCGAAGCTTCCTCAGGCCCGGGGACCGCGATCTCGGGCCGAGTACTGTCGGCGATAACATTGCATAGAGCTTGCTAGGGAGCTCTAGCCTAGAGTCTATCGGATAGAGATCTGACCCAGGCGCGAAGTGCTGCTCCGTGCGCCCGGGATAGGCACACGAGCGACAGCCTCGCCCCACATTGCAGCGCGGCGCGCTTGGTGCACGGTGGGCAGGGATGGGGCTCAGCGTCGCACAAACGCTGCTACGGCCATCGTCGGCGCCCAAGTGCCATCCTCCATCTGGCGCGCTTGAGCTCGCGCTCTGCTGCCGGCTGGGCCCGTTTCTTGCTGGTTGCAGTTCGATCGACACTCGGAGCTCATGGCCTCCGCGGCGGAGGCCATGAGCTCCGCGTGGTGAACGCGTTGCTGCAGGCTGCGGCCCGCAGCGCTACATGGTAGCTGCAGCAGAAGGTCAAAGAGCGCCTGTCGTGTTTAGAAGACACGACGCGAGGACGGGCAACTCACAGCGGCAGTCAGAAGATGTCAAGCACCATCCGTGCACCAAGATCCAACGACAATCGATCTCCGAGAGAGAGAGGACGGAGCTGAACAGGCTGGGGCCTGTCAGGTCGAAATTCACTTGGATACTTCGGCCGGATGGAGTGTCGATTGCCAGCACAGCACGTGCGTCCTCCGAACAGATGGCGCGAGGCTTACTTGGTCGTTACTTTCCGACGTCCACGGCTGGAACGCAGGAGCCGTCGGTGCGGACAGCTTCTTCCTCCGCGGGGCATTATACATGTATTAGAGAATTACCGTATTGTTGAGGCTACTGCCGCCGCTGTATTTTTCCGCTGCCGAGACTTGTCTGCACCGAAAACGCGGCCGCGACGAGCGGATGACGAGGAATTTTTGCGTCGTGCCGTGCTGGCTATCGCTGCCTGTCGGCGGCTGTCGCGAAGTTGACACTCGCTCCTCGGTCTCTGACCGCTCGCTTCAACCAACGCGGTCTTAGTCGCGCTGGCCAAACCACCAGACGCTCTCGTGGTCGTTCGCATCCCGCAAGTCGAAGCGCTACGCTTGTGATAGGCGTGACGAGGCAAACGCGGGCGTAGCAGGACCAGCGCAACGATTGCGACCGGTGCTGCGGCTGGCAAGAGCTCGCTCCGTAGCTCTCGTCCTAGCCGGCAGCGCAACGGCACACTTGCGCAGAATCCACAACGCTCGAGATCGGGGCGCGCCGTAGAAGAGCGCATTCCCTCTAGCGTTAGGAATATCCGGTGATCGCTGTAGTGGCGGGCACGCTAGCTCCGGCATGAGCGGACAGAAGATTAGCTTCAGCTGCCGGGACGCACCGCACCGCATGGCAGGATTGCCTACGTGCAACTTCAACGCCCGGCGGCAGCAGGAGGCACTGCACGGGATCAACTGGGTCCTGTACAGTCGTACCCTTCAATATGCGCACCAGGGTTACAAAGTGATTTGACAGGGAATTAATCAAGGTGTGTGCTGATTGGCTGCCTTACACCAATATAGACGACCGGATACGACAGGGTATTCGAACGTATGGGTGTGCATATTGAGGGGTACAACTGTACAGTAAGACTTGACAGGCACGGTATCTTCGCCTCGATGATCGCAACCTTCGTGAGACCGAGTCAACGCGACGGCAGCAAAACAAAGTGACGACACCACCACGACGCGACAAGCGTCCATCTCGAACTTCGCGCCGCGAAGCGCCGCAGCCAAAACCAGGACGACGGAGCACTGGCGATTCGACAGTGCTCCGTTCGACAGTGTCGAACGACGTGTTTCTCTTTCCTTGATCGGATAGAACCGCGCATGCAATCGTACGATTGGGATGACAGGAACATCTATCGGTACTCATTCGTAGATTCTGTCGGCTTGTTGCATCTGATATCGACTACTGGTGGTATCCGGCTATGAGAGCTCTATCCAGCACCCTTACGGGGCCGCTGCCGAGGCCTCCGCAGATTTCTCGACGAGGTCCCAATAGTGTACGACGCTCTTGGCCTCCATCACCTTCCGTGCCGTCACGGCCGTCCGGCACTCCTGGAAGCGGAAGTTGTTGAATGCCTTGCGGGCCACCACGCCCTGCCACACGAGTAGACACCCGTTGCCAAGCTTGGCAGCGTCCTCGTCCTCGCTGCCCGACTCCTGCTCAGCCTCGTGAGACCCTTGCCAGTCGATACGCCGCATCATCAGCTTCGTGTACTGCTTGATGGCCTTCTTTCCGCCTTCAACCACCACCATGTTGATATTGCCGTCCTTGCAGATCAGTACGCCGCCGGTGAGATGGTACTGCTGCGCGTTGACATCGACCTTGAAACGATGTTGCGGGTTCGAGAGATCCGGCACCCTTTTTAGTAGCAGAAGTTAAACCGAGTCAATTAGAGACGACACGCTAAAAAGCAGAGGCATGTAATACAAGGCACAGAGTACGTACTTGAAGACCGCCACGTAAATATCCCCGGCGGCGTCCTCCTTGATCTTGCGAAGTTTCTTCTCGCGACGCTCCTCAGGTGTCAGTTTCCGCGCAAGATTCCGCATTTCGTGGTTATTTTCGCGCTGCGCAATCTGCTCTCGAACCTTGCGCTCAATAGCGGACGGGTCCGCCACTGCTTGCTCTGACAGCACGCGCATCATGTTGGATAGTTTCACCTTGGGCTCGGGAGGCGGAAGCAATCCTAGCGCGATCTTGTCCTGTTTCTCCTTCTCGCGATCAGCACGGTTCTGCCGGCGAATTTTCTTGCGTTCCTGTATGGGTCAAGAGATCAACAATAGATTATGTTAGCCATCATTTACCACGCGCGTGGATATATCAAGCGGAAACGCACAGCAGCAGTGAGCATCAGCGGCACAGCCACAGGCTTGTCATCTTGCTTCACAATCAGGTTGAGCCGAGCCGGGTGCTCGATGACGTGAGCAGTGCCGCAGTACTTGAGCTTCATGTCAGTGTAGCATACAGTCGCGCCTGGGTCTTCCTTGCGAGCCTTTGCCTTGATAAAGCCGAATTTGTCCACCATAGCACGCTTGTCCTTCGGAAGGTACTCCACATCCCACCACTCTACGTCGGGTGTAGAGGTTTCTGGTTTGGGTGGAACTTCCACGCTATCGATCTCCATTTTGCTAGCCTTCTCGGCATCTTCAGGTATCGGCTCGGTTGATTCATCGATGGGTATAATCGATTCCTTCTGGTACCCGCGAGGATTGCGTCCCGAAGTGAATCCAGCCATCATCTTCTTGGCATCACGAGCGCGTACCTGCTCCGCCTGCTTCACGTACGTGCCTTGAGCGACAAAGTTAAAGGTCTTGCGGGCGCGCCTGCAATACAACACAACCCAAAGCACATGTTATCAACCCCACCTTTAAGAAGATACGCTTTCCACCGCCACTTCAACACGACACGTACGTCTCTCTCTTGGTGACCTTCAGCCTCGGATCCACAGCATCCAACTTATCCTCCTCGTCCACTGTCCGATGCGACAGGTACGGGTTTTTGTTCTTTTTGACCACGTCACCGCCTCTTGCTCCTGCTTGATTGGCCTTGAGCGTCGCCACAGGCGCCACCGTCGGCTTCTCGGCGACTACATTCCCCGCGGCATCGATCTCTCGTCCCTGTTCATCCAGCAGCAGAGGCGCTGGCATGAACGTTCCGCTGCCAACGCCCGCGGCTTGCGCTGCAGCGGTCGCCGCCGCAGCAGCAGCGCCAGTAGCGGCGCCAGGCTTCCGCAGCAGAGCCTTGATTTGACTCATTTGGCTCTGCACCGACTTGTAGATTTGGTCTGTCCTGCGCTTCTTCTCCTGCTCGATGCGGCGCAGCTCCTCCGGGTCCAAATGCGCCGCTGCGGCGGTCGAAGCGGCCGTTGGGACGGAAAAAGCGGCGACTGCGGAGGGACCGGGGATGGCGCGCGATATCTTGGCCGCTGCAGCGCGCGCCAGGGCCGCGGGGTCCACCGCGGGGGAAGAAACATTGTTACGTATGGCTACACGCTTGGCTGCGGGCGCGGTGGCATCTGCTGGGGCATCGCTAAATCTGCTCTTCCGCTTGCGGCGCGGCGCATCAGCATGCGGCTCCATCGTGTTTGGTGACCACCCTATATAACAGAATATCTTTGCAATCATATCTAACAGGTATATTGACTATACAGTACTATCGTATCCCACAGGTGGGGGAGAGCCAGCGCGTTTTGATGGGTTAGTTCTGGCAACTGTCAATCTATTTTGGCAATGCATGCGTTTCCGGAAGCACCCTTTCAAACAGTAATAGCACCGTGTACCCTTATAAACCGATCAACGGACCTGTATCGTTTCTGATTTAAAACCTATTCTTGAGCCTCCATATTGAAGCCCGCCGCGGGCCCTACAGTAGTAAATAAAGCCACAAGAGAAAAGAAACCGCGCACGGCAAGCCCAATACGAGCCGGATCCCCTCAGCGCGCGCGCCACAAGCGACACGAGTAGTAAGCAGCAGCGCAGCCCCATGACGTCCAAGACGTCCAAGAAGAAGCCGAGCTTGGCCGAGGTGATGGACGAGCTGCAGAGCCGCTTCCTGGTGAACCTGCCCGAGTCGGAGCTGGCCTCGAGCGAGCGCCTGTTCTTCCAGATCGAGCAGTGCTACTGGTTCTACGAGGACTTCTACGCCGACCAGTACGCGCATCTGCAACACGTCAAGCTCAACGACTTCGCGCGGCAGATGTTCGCGCACTGCCCGCTGCTGCGGCCGCTCGCGCACCGCTGCGACGAGCTGTTCCAGGACTTCAAGACGTACCAGCGCCAGGTGCCCGTGGTGGGCTGCATCCTGCTCAACTCGGCGCGCACCAAGCTGGTGTTAGTGCGCAACTGGAAGGGCACGAGCTGGACCTTCCCGCGTGGCAAGGTGAACGAGGGCGAGTCCGACATGGACTGCGCGCAGCGAGAGGTGTTCGAGGAGTGCGGCTACGACGTGGGCGACAACCTCGCGCCCAAGCAGTACCTGGAGTTCGTCGCCAACGACCAGCGCATGCGGATGTACATGTGCCCGGACGTGCCGGAGGACTACGCGTTTGCGCCGCAGACGCGCAAGGAGATCAGTACTATTAAGTGGTTTACATTCGACGCGCTGCCCAAGAAGACGTGGAGTGTCATGCCATTCATGTCGAGGTTGAAGCGGTGGGTCAAGGGCCACAAGACGACCAAGAAGAAGAGTATCAACACTGCTACCGACAGCACAGGCCGTGCAGCTTCTGCGCCGCGGAATCGTCCGCTGACGTTGATCACGAATGGCGCGGCTCAGCAGAACTTGGAGGGCAGTGGTGGCAAGAAGAAGACCGGCCAGGAGGAACGGTCAGTTTCTACGCCGCACAATGACAGACCAATCTCGAACGGATCCAAGAAAGCCAACCGCGGCCACTTCGGCACGGAATTCGACACAGCCACGTCGTACGACGGACTGAATGACGAGACGTTTGGCAACGCGAAGAAGGGCTTCAGCGTGGAAGAGATGTTCAGTGTGAACGAGCTCCTGACGGGGCAGAAATTCGAGTACGATGGCAACCCGCACGACTTCGGCAAGCCGACGTCGCGACCAACGGCAACGAGAGCAGCCGCTCCACTATTTAACCCAGCGGGTTCGACCCCGGTGCAGATTCTCACGCGCCCTTCGTCAGCACCACTGAAGCGCGTGGAAGAGGAAACATGTCCGTCGCCCAGTCCGCCTCGCCAGTCAACAGGATCGTCACCATTCGGGTCCTTCCAGTTTGACGCCGTGGATATCATGGCCGTCGTGACGTAACTTGAGAGTTGCGTCGACGCCCGGATGAAGAAGCGTGCTTGCCAAGCAGGGGTGAGGTGACTGACATGGACCGCGCGACTGTTAGCTGTCGTGCCTCGTGCTCCCATAAGGCAGGAGCTCGAGTGTCCTGTCCCCCTTTAAGCTCACCGCCCCTCACCGCACTCAGGCAAACCGTCCCCGAACGAGGACGGTGTCACTTCATATTTGCATATTGTTTTCTAGTTTTGTACCATAGTAAAGCTGTTGGCCACCCCAGTGCTCACGGAAGACGAATGATGAGCATACGGGAGGCTAGTAGCTAGGTGTTTTTTAACACCGCCCATTTTGATAGGAATTCACGTGGCATCCTTGCCTGTACGCAAGCTTAGCAAGCGAGGCAGCTTGATCCACAACGTTGGTGTTGTAGGCACTCGCCAGTGGAAACACAAGAGAAGATTATCGACAGCGTTGCGCCTAACTTCGGGTGCAATGCAACTTCGGTAATTATCAGAATCTCTTACACACGGGAAGCAGCTACCAGCGACGTCAACCTCCTTCGGGCAACGAACGACATGCTTGATTGCGTGTGCTGCTCGTCTCGCTGTACTTGAGGAAGTTGCAACGAGTACATCCGGCCGCAAAATCTACTCGCCGGGCGCGGTAGTGTACGAAATCCAGCACACCAGGACGAGCTGTAAGCATGACACGCTGAATTTTAAGCACGCAGAGAGCACAATATGATGAGCAGACTTAGCAAGTAGGATGACCCGGATATGTCCTTACCCAAAGAGCAGGTAGTTCCGGAAGAGGCGGTTTTCAGGAGTAGGCTCTGCTACACTTCCCTTCATGCAGTTGAGCTGTCATACCAAAAGCTCGTTAGGCTTACAAATGTAGACAGTCGAACGAGAGCTCAGCGTGACTCACCGTGAAATAGGAGACGGCCACGCCGGTGTACAGAAGCGATACGTAGTATGCGATGGAGCCAAGCAGCTGAAAGACGACCGTGTTGATCACGAGCGGGATGTACTTGTAGCCGGAAAAGGATACCAGATCCAGGAACGAGATGGAGCTGTTCAGCACGTAGAGGCAGGCAGCCAACACACCAATCTCAATCAGCTGCATCACGAGGCAGTAACTCGCGTCCTTGGTGATCACATCTGGGCTAAACCTGTGGCAGAATTGTCATCGTTAGCCATTTCATACATGACGAACGCAACTAGCACCGCAACGTACTGGTTCGAAGTGCCCTTGGAGTAGCCCACGATCAAAATGTAGGTGAGAAAGCCCATGAGCGGAATGTACAGATCAGGCGCATTGCAGTCGCGAGTTGGGGGAGCGTATTGCATCTGATAAAGTACACACGACGGTAATTCGTCAGAACCAGTCGCAACTCCATGATCCTTTTTCAACCAGACTCACCGGTTTGGATTCGTCTTGCTCACCGTTCCCCATACGGCGCCAGTTCTTGTGTCGGAAGGGGAGCAACAAGATCTACAATAATGTCGAACCCACCGTGCCAACTCACCCCATTAGACAAAACTCATCAATGAAACAAGTTGTTCGAGTCTTTCGCACCTTGAGACGGCTCTTCACGTAGGAGTTGTTAACGGTGAAGTAGTACTTCAGACTTCCCCACACACCATAGGCGCCCGGAAGATACATCTCCGACTGCTTCTGCAGGAAATCCTGTGCACTGTTCATCGCAAGTCCTGCCATCGGGTTGCTGCAAACGACACCAACACACATGAAATCATGAATTCCCATCCCCATCCATTCCCTCCCCACGAAAACTTCCTGCTCACCTGGAGAACTGGTTGATGAAGTCAGGCTGTTGCGCCTGCTGCGGGTGCTGCATGTGCGGCTGCGGGTTGATGTTCAGCGGGGTTGGCTGCGGTGCATTTTGCTCGTAGCCGCCGAAGTTGTCCCCGTGCATCGGATGGCGGTGCTGGAAGCCCGCAGGCGTCGACTGGAACTGCTGCTGCGCAGGCGGCATGGCATTCATCCCTGGCTGGTGGAACTGGATAATCAAGCGTTGTCGGTCAGCATACCTGTTCTTCTGTCCTGGGTATAATCTACTCCTCTTGGGCACTCACGTCCTGGGAGAAGGCGGGCGATGCCTGAGCGCCGTAGTATCCTGCATCCTGCGAGGGAGCCTGAGCCTGAGCATCTGCCGCCGGCTTCTGGTAGAATTGATGCGCAGGCCCGCGCTGAGGCGCGCGCTGCTGGCCCACAGCAGGTTGCGACGGGAACTGCGGCGCGGTGCCGAAGCCTGGCGTCGAGTTGAACTGAGGCCGCTGGCGATTGTTCGGGTTCTGGAACGAGCCTGCGGGATATGAGAGACGTCAGGGGAGGTGCTGGCATGCTGACGGCAGGTATGCACTGCACAGCAGGGAGAGGCGCTGGGTGTACCTGGTTGAGCCATGGCAATCTTAGCTTCTTCGTCGAAGTGTGACGACGTGGCGCAAAAGCGTCAGTGATGTGGTATACACGAACAAACTGGGATTGAATTTTGGACATGCACAAAATATAGAGCTAGCCTGATCTGGTTTGACCAAATTTAGTCGGCTACACTGGCAGAGCCACTTTTCAGTGGCGACTGGGGTTGTACTTCGAAGTAGCGCAATAGTTTACCGCCGATGGCCTTCCTGACCGAAGACGACGACGCATTCGCGGCTGTGCTGAGCTTCGTGGACGACTTTAGCGCGGATGATCCCTCCTCTGAAGCCGTTGCCGTTGATGTTGCAGCTTCAGAGGAGCTGTTGAGAGGCGAAGAATTGGGCATGCCATTGATAAGGGATATACAGCTTCAAGTCGATGGAGGGGAAGCAGGTGCCACAGTAACTGGTGCTGCTGATATCAATCCGCCATTACGTCGTTCTTCTAGACTGTCCAGTAAAACAAATAATTGCAACAGTAAGGTAGAGAAAGCACCAGAAGCTCTGCGGTCGAGTCGTCGAGCAGCCACCAGCACCAAGAAGAAAATTCTGCGTAAAACTGGCGTCTACGGAGACCCCAATCGCGCACGAAACGAGCGCAAGCTCGAGGTTGCTTACCTGCGCGAGAAAGTGGGCCAGTTGGAGACGAAGTTGCATTCTCTGCAGGGGCACTCAAGTCCCGCAGCGGCAATGCAGAGAGCAAGATGCCACGAAGAGCTTTGTGATTCCCAAGTAAGGAGAATCTCAACTAATGAACCCTTGAGTACGAACCAAGTATCATGCGCTCTGAGTACATGGGAGAATTTTGCTGCTCGTGAGCGAAGTCAACGAGAAGAATCGGAGCGCGAGAATGTCCGACTGAAACTGATCCTGGCGAGTCAGATTAAAGTGGCCAAAAGTTTGGAGAGCATACTGTTGAAGCGGGCTCAGCAGCAGGTAGGCAGCGCTCATTTCTTTAGCAAATTAGTCTGCCGTTTGATTTCATGAAGACCAACTTTTACGCGTCGAATTCGATTGCTCGCACAGGTTGCCGAGTGTTCGGCGTCAATCCAAAAATCAGTTGATATCGCTTGCCCTTCAGGCCGCACGTTGGACTTCCGCGCCGATGCTTCGGACTTCCAGGAGCTACAAGAGTATCTCAATGCCACTTATCGCGAAGTCGACTCAGTGCTGGCTGGCAATGGCCTCGCCTGGATGGAGTCGACACAGCAGGACGTGCAAATGCGCGAAGGGGTCGGTGGCATGTATCTGGAAGTGTTTTCGAACAAAATAATGCCTTTCGGGTTGCATGCCACAGCAGAGGCGACGTGGAACTATTTCAAGGGTTCGAAGAAGCACCGAGGCACGTTGTACGCGAAGCAAGCACAGGTACGGAAGGAAACATGTCGACTCTTGTCTGATGTGGGAGTTTCTGACAATCGTAATTGAATACTTTGTATGGGTAATGTTGCTGCCATTGCATGCTGTGGTTCAGAGCCTTGATACACCGTACACGATCATCGAGCACTTTTCCAAGGAGCTGGTCGCTGGCAACTCAAGCACCGACGTTCGCATTAAGCAAATTGTGCGTCGCTACGTGGAGGCTGATCGAGAAGTTGTGGTGTGGGTGGCATCCATCGAGCCTGTTGACATGATGCAGAAACCCTTCGGTGGATTCAAGTCTCGTCACCGGAATTACGCGGTCATCAAGCGCGCCAGGGCCTCGACACCTCAGCACGAGCTGTCGTTGCTGCAACTCGTCTCTCACGGCATGCTCGACACACAAGCAGGCACCATCTACGACCCCAAATACGTCCGGGCACTCACCGACTTCCTTCTGAACGATGCGGCTCGCAACATCAAGGCTGACCAGCAGCTCATCGAAAATGTCCTCATGGACCAAATGCTGCGACCTTGACAAAAGTTGATACATTTTTGTTACCCAAATAATGGGACCCTAAACTAAATAGAACCCATTTGATACCCAAATAATGAAACCAAAAATTAAATAGAGCATATTATATTACCCAAATAATGGGACCCAAAACTAAATAGAGCACATGCTGGGTACCCAAATATTGGGACCCATAGAACTCAACGGCGTTCCTCGCCTATGGGGCTCTAGCGACTACCGGTAGTCTGTCCGAGTTACCGGCTCTTGGGCCTTTCACGCCGTTCAAAACGGCAGGACTCCGCGATGAAGGCAGCACCGCTTGTGTTTTCGTTCTAGAACAGCATTTCGATGTTCTTGATTAGGATGTTCTTGGCGTCGTTCAGGTCTCGGTCCAGGTGGGCGCCGCAAAAGACGCACTTGTAAACCTCGCTTCCTCCTAGATTCTCCTTGCGTTTGCCGCAGCCGGAGCACGTCTTGGAGGTGTATTCCTCCTCGCAGGTGACCATCTTCCCGCCGACCCGCTCCATCTTGTACCGGAGCAGCTCGGAGAAGCTGTAGTGGCGCAAGCCCAGCATACCGCGCGCCGTGGAGGTGAGGATACGGCGCTTCCTGCCGCGGTGGACCTCCTACTGGCTGGGCGACCCCGGGGTGCCGTCGGCCGCCATCTGCTGTTCGTACCTGTGCACCATCAGCGATGTCTGGAACGACAGCAGCAAGAACGTCTTGCAGTTTGCGACAATTCAGTTAGCGAATTTGTGGTGGAAGTCGTTCACTGCGTCGGTGATTTTGAGGCTGGTTGCGCCGATCTCTCTCCGCAGTCGAGCGCGCCGGCGATGGTCGCTCGATTTGGGCCGCTTCCTTGTTCTGCTTGGCGATGGCCATCTCCTCCTTGGTGTACAGCTTGATGGGGTGTCGCGCCTTGGCCGCAGCCTTGGCAGTGTTGTTCAGCTTTGCCAGGGTAGACTTGTTCGCGTCGATGGCGTCGTATCGGCGCTTCAGGTAGCCGTCGTCCGTCACGCTGAGAGTGAGCCTCTCAGTATCCATGATTGTGGCAAACTTCCGGACGACGGGGTCCATTCCGCCCTCGCGGGTGCCGGTGCCCTGCTTGAACTCATTGAGCGTCGAGAACGCGAGGTACTACTTGCCCCCGCGCACCCGGAGAATGCGGGACATGTGGTATGCGGTCAGGACGGGGTTGCTCATGCGGATGCCCTTGCCTACGTGTGCGCCGAAGTACCTAGAGTGGAAGCGGGTGTAGTGCTTGCCGCCGTCCTCGGTCAAGCTGAAGTCCATGAGTTTGGTGGTCGCGAAAGCTATTGCGCCACTGCGAGCACGATCACTGCGGAAGTCAAGCACAGGAAAGGTAGTTTTCTTGCCTTCGGATCTCATCCGGAAGAACTGGGCCCTTGATGCTTGCACCTCAGTCATGGCGGCGACGAATGCCGACTCGAAAACCTTCTTGTTTACTGTCTTGAACTCATTTGGCCGCTTGCGCCTCCCGAGGCAGGTCGCCATAGTCCCCTTTGTGAAGATGGGGTGATACTTCAACCGCAGCTCCTTCATCGAGAACGCGAGGTAGTACTTGCCCCCCCCCCCCTGCGTACCCGGAGACGGTGGGACATGTGGGCTGCGGTCAGGACGGGGTTGCTCATGCGGATGCCCTTGCCTACGTGTGCGCCGAAGTACCTAGGGTGCAAGTGGGTGTAGTGCTTGTCGCCGGTCTCGCTTGGACCTTTCACGCCGATCAAAACGGCAGGACTACGCGATGAAGGCAGCACCGCTTGAGTTTTCGTTCTAGAATAGCATTTCGATGTTCTTGATTAGGATGGTCTTGGCGTCGTTCAGGTCTCGGTCCAGGTTGGCGCCGCAGAAGACGCACTTGTAAACCTCGCTTCCTCCTAGATTCTCCTTGCGTTTGCCGCAGCCGGAGCACGTCTTGGAGGTGTATTCCTCCTCGCAGGTGACCATCTTCCCGCCGACCCGCTCCATCTTGTACCGGAGCAGCTCGGAGAAGCTGTAGTGGCGCAAGCCCAGCATACCGCGCGCCGTGGAGGTGAGGATACGGCGCTTCCTGCCGCGGTGGACCTCCTACTGGCTGGGCGACCCCGGGGTGCCGTCGGCCGCCATCTGCTGTTCGTACCTGTGCACCATCAGCGATGTCTGGAACGACAGCAGCAAGAACGTCTTGCAGTTTGCGACAATTCAGTTAGCGAATTTGTGGTGGAAGTCGTTCACTGCGTCGGTGATTTTGAGGCTGGTTGCGCCGATCTCTCTCCGCAGTCGAGCGCGCCGGCGATGGTCGCTCGATTTGGGCCGCTTCCTTGTTCTGCTTGGCGATGGCCATCTCCTCCTTGGTGTACAGCTTGATGGGGTGTCGCGCCTTGGCCGCAGCCTTGGCAGTGTTGTTCAGCTTTGCCAGGGTAGACTTGTTCGCGTCGATGGCGTCGTATCGGCGCTTCAGGTAGCCGTCGTCCGTCACGCTGAGAGTGAGCCTCTCAGTATCCATGATTGTGGCAAACTTCCGGACGACGGGGTCCATTCCGCCCTCGCGGGTGCCGGTGCCCTGCTTGAACTCATTGAGCGTCGAGAACGCGAGGTAGTACTTGCCCCCGCGCACCCGGAGAATGCGGGTCATGTGGTCTGCGGTCAGGACGGGGTTGCTCATGCGGATGCCCTTGCCTACGTGTGCGCCGAAGTACCTAGAGTGGAAGCGGGTGTAGTGCTTGCCGCCGTCCTCGGTCAAGCTGAAGTCCATGAGTTTGGTGGTCGCGAAAGCTATCGCGCCACTGCGAGCACGATCACTGCGGAAGTCGAGCACAGGAAAGGTAGTTTTCTTGCCTTCGGATCTCATCCGGAAAAATTGGGCCCTTGATGCTTGCATCTCAGTCATGGCGGCGACGAATGCCGACTCGAAAACCTTCTTGTTTACTGTCTTGAACTCATTTGGCCGCTTGCGCCTCCCGAGGCAGGTCGCCATAGTCCCCTTTGAGAAGATGGGGTGATACTTCAACCGCAGCTCCTTCATCGAGAACGCGAGGTAGTACTTGCCCCCCCCCCCCTGCGTACCCGGAGACGGTGGGACATGTGGTATGCGGTCAGGACGGGGTTGCTCATGCGGATGCCCTTGCCTACGTGTGCGCCGAAGTACCTAGAGTGGAAGATGGTGTAGTGCTCGTCGCCGGTCTCGCCTGGGCCTTTCACGCCGTTCCAAACGGCAGGACTCCGCGATGAAGGCAGCACCGCTTGTGTTTTCGTTCTAGAACAGCATTTCGATGTTCTTGATTAGGATGATCTTGGCGTCGTTCAGGTCTCGGTCCAGGTTGGCGCCGCAGAAGACGCACTTGTAACCTCGCTTCCTCCTAGATTCTCCTTGCGTTTGCCGCAGCCGGAGCACGTCTTGGAGGTGTATTCCTCCTCGCAGGTGACCATCTTCCCGCCGACCCGCTCCATCTTGTACCGGAGCAGCTCGGAGAAGCTGTAGTGGCGCAAGCCCAGCATACCGCGCGCCGTGGAGTTGAGAATACGGCGCTTCCTGCCGCGGTGGACCTCCTACTGGCTGGGCGACCCCGGGGTGCCGTCGGCCGCCATCTGCTGTTCGTACCTGCGCACCATCAGCGATGTCTGGAACGACAGCAGCAAGAACGTCTTGCAGTTTGCGACAATTCAGTTAGCGAATTTGTGGTGGAAGTCGTTCACCGCGTCGGTGATTTTGAGGCTGGTTGCGCCGATCTCTCTCCGCAGTCGAGCGCGCCGGCGATGGTCGCTCGATTTGGGCCGCTTCCTTGTTCTGCTTGGCGATGGCCATCTCCTCCTTGGTGTACAGCTTGATGGGGTGTCGCGCCTTGGCCGCAGCCTTGGCAGTGTTGTTCAGCTTTGCCAGGGTAGACTTGTTCGCGTCGATGGCGTCGTATCGGCGCTTCAGGTAGCCGTCGTCCGTCACGCTGACAGTGAGCCTCTCAGTATCCATGACTGTGGCAAACTTCCGGACGACGGGGTCCATTCCGCCCTCGCAGGTGCCGGTGCTCTGCTTGAACTCATTGAGCGTCGAGAACGCGAGGTAGTACTTGCCCCCGCGCACCCGGAGAATGCGGGTCATGTGGTCTGCGGTCAGGACGGGGTTGCTCATGCGGATGCCCTTGCCTACGTGTGCGCCGAAGTACCTAGAGTGGAAGCGGGTGTAGTGCTTGCCGCCGTCCTCGGTCAAGCTGAAGTCCATGAGTTTGGTGGTCGCGAAAGCTATTGCGCCACTGCGAGCACGATCACTGCGAAAGTCGAGCACGGGAAAGGTAGTTTTCTTGCCTTCGGATCTCATCCGGAAGAACTGGGCCCTTGATGCTTGCACCTCAGTCATGGCGGCGACGAATGCCGACTCGAAAACCTTCTTGTTTACTGTCTTGAACTCATTTGGCCGCTTGCGCCTCCCGAGGCAGGTCGCCATAGTCCCCTTTGTGAAGATGGGGTGATACTTCAACCGCATCTCCTTCATCGAGAACGCGAGGTAGTACTTGCCCCCCCCCCCCCCTGCGTACCCGGAGACGGTGGGACATGTGGTATGCGGTCAGGACGGGGTTGCTCATGCGGATGCCCTTGCCTACGTGTGCGCCGAAGTACCTAGAGTGGAAGCGGGTGTAGTGCTTGCCGCCGTCCTCGGTCAAGCTGAAGTCCATGAGTTTGGTGGTCGCGAAAGCTATTGCGCCACTGCGAGCACGATCACTGCGGAAGTCGAGCACGGGAAAGGTAGTTTTCTTGCCTTCGGATCTCATCCGGAAAAATTGGGCCCTTGATGCTTGCACCTCAGTCATGGCGGCGACGAATGCCGACTCGAAAACCTTCTTGTTTACTGTCTTGAACTCATTTGGCCGCTTGCGCCTCCCGAGGCAGGTCGCCATAGTCCCCTTTGTGAAGATGGGGTGATACTTCAACCGCATCTCCTTCATCGAGAACGCGAGGTAGCACTTCCCCCCCCTGCGTACCCGGAGACGGTGGGACATGTGGGCTGCGGTCGGGACGGGGTTGCTCATGCGGATGCCCTTGCCTTCGTGTGCGCCGAAGTACCTAGAGTGCAAGTGGGTGTAGTGCTTGTCGCCGTCCTCGGTCAAGCTGAAGTCCATGAGTTGGTGGTCGCGAAAGCTATTGCGCCACTGCGAGCACGATCACTGCGGAAGTCGAGCACGGGAAAGGTAGTTTCTTGCCTTCGGATCTCATCCGGAAGAACTGGGCCCTTGATGCTTGCACCTCAGTCATGGCGGCGACGAATGCCGACTCGAAAACCTTCTTGTTTACTGTCTTGAACTCATTTGGCCGCTTGCGCCTCCCGAGGCAGGTCGCCATAGTCCCCATTGTGAAGATGGGGTGATACTTCAACCGCAGCTCCTTCATCGAGAACGCGAGGTAGTACTTGCCCCCCCCCCTGCGTACCCGGAGACGGTGGGACATGTGGGCTGCGGTCAGGACGGGGTTGCTCATGCGGATGCCCTTGCCTACGTGTGCGCCGAAGTACCTAGAGTGGAAGAGGGTGTAGTGCTCGTCGCCGGCCTCGCCTGGGCCTTTCACGCCGTTCCAAACGGCAGGACTCCGCGATGAAGGCAGCACCGCTTGTGTTTTCGTTCTAGAACAGCATTTCGATGTTCTTGATTAGGATGATCTTGGCGTCGTTCAGGTCTCGGTCCAGGTTGGCGCCGCAGAAGACGCACTTGTAAACCTCGCTTCCTCCTAGATTCTCCTTGCGTTTGCCGCAGCCGGAGCACGTCTTGGAGGTGTATTCCTCCTCGCAGGTGACCATCTTCCCGCCGACCCGCTCCATCTTGTACCGGACCAGCTCGGAGAAGCTGTTGTGGCGCAAGCCCAGCATACCGCGCGCCGTGGAGCTGAGGATATGGCGCTTCCTGCCGCGGTGGACCTCCTACTGGCTGAGCGACCCCGGGGTGCCGTCGGCCGCCATCTGCTGTTCGTACCTGCGCACCATCAGCGATGTCTGGAACGACGGCAGCAAGAACGTCTTGCAGTTCGCGACAATTCAGTTAGCGAATTTGTGGTGGAAGTCGTTCACCGCGTCGGTGATTTTGAGGCTGGTTGCGCCGATCTCTCTCCGCAGTCGAGCGCGCCGGCGATGGTCGCTCGATTTGGGCCGCTTCCTTGTTCTGCTTGGCGATGGCCATCTCCTCCTTGGTGTACAGCTTGATGGGGTGTCGCGCCTTGGCCGCAGCCTTGGCAGTGTTGTTCAGCTTTGCCAGGGTAGACTTGTTCGCGTCGATGGCGTCGTATCGGCGCTTCAGGTAGCCGTCGTCCGTCACGCTGAGAGTGAGCCTCTCAGTATCCATGACTGTGGCAAACTTCCGGACGACGGGGTCCATTCCGCCCTCGCAGGTGCCGGTGCTCTGCTTGAACTCATTGAGCGTCGAGAACGCGAGGTAGTACTTGCCCCCGCGCACCCGGAGAATGCGGGTCATGTGGTCTGCGGTCAGGATGGGGTTGCTCATGCGGATTCCCTTGCCTACGTGTGCGCCGAAGTACCTAGAGTGGAAGCGGGTGTAGTGCTCGTCGCCGGTCTCGCCTGGGCCTTTCACGCCGTTCAAAACGGCAGGACTCCGCGATGAAGGCAGCACCGCTTGTGTTTTCGTTCTAGAACAGCATTTCGATGTTCTTGATTAGGATGGTCTTGGCGTCGTTCAGGTCTCGGCCCATGTGGGCGCCGCAGAAGACGCACTTGTAAACCTCGCTTCCTCCTAGATTCTCCTTGCGTTTGCCGCAACCGGAGCACGTCTTGGAGGTGTATTCCTCCTCGCAGGTGACCATCTTCCCGCCGACCCGCTCCATCTTGTACCGGAGCAGCTCGGAGAAGCTGTAGTGGCGCAAGCCCAGCATACCGCGCGCCGTGGAGCTGAGGATACGGCGCTTCCTGCCGCGGTGGACCTCCTACTGGCTGGGCGACCCCGGGGTGCCGTCGGCCGCCATCTGCTGTTCGTACCTGCGCACCATCAGCGATGTCTGGAACGACGGCAGCAAGAACGTCTTGCAGTTCGCGACAATTCAGTTAGCGAATTTGTGGTGGAAGTCGTTCACCGCGTCGGTGATTTTGAGGCTGGTTGCGCCGATCTCTCTCCGCAGTCGAGCGCGCCGGCGATGGTCGCTCGATTTGGGCCGCTTCCTTGTTCTGCTTGGCGATGGCCATCTCCTCCTTGGTGTACAGCTTGATGGGGTGTCGCGCCTTGGCCGCAGCCTTGGCAGTGTTGTTCAGCTTTGCCAGGGTAGACTTGTTCGCGTCGATGGCGTCGTATCGGCGCTTCAGGTAGCCGTCGTCCGTCACGCTGAGAGTGAGCCTCTCAGTATCCATGACTGTGGCAAACTTCCGGACGACGGGGTCCATTCCGCCCTCGCGGGTGCCGGTGCTCTGCTTGAACTCATTGAGCGTCGAGAACGCGAGGTAGTACTTGCCCCCGCGCACCCGGAGAAGGTGGGTCATGTGGTCTGCGGTCAGGACGGGGTTGCTCATGCGAATGCCCTTGCCTACGTGTGCGCCGAAGTACCTAGAGTGGAAGCGGGTGTAGTGCTTGTCGCCGGCCTCGCTTGGGCCTTTCACGCCGTTCAAAACGGCAGGACTCCGCGATGAAGGCAGCACCGCTTGTGTTTTCGTTCTAGAACAGCATTTCGATGTTCTTGATTAGGATGGTCTTGGCGTCGTTCAGGTCTCGGTCCAGGTGGGCGCCGCAGAAGACGCACTTGTAAACCTCGCTTCCTCCTAGATTCTCCTTGCGTTTGCCGCAGCCGGAGCACGTCTTGGATGTGTATTCCTCCTCGCAGGCGACCATCTTCCCGCCGACCCGCTCCATCTTGTACCGGAGCAGCTCGGAGAAGCTGTAGTGGCGCAAGCCCAGCATACCGCGCGCCGTGGAGCTGAGGATACGGCGCTTCCTGCCGCGGTGGACCTCCTACTGGCTGGGCGACCCCGGGGTGCCGTCGGCCGCCATCTGCTGTTCGTACCTGCGCACCATCAGCGATGTCTGGAACGACGGCAGCAAGAACGTCTTGCAGTTCGCGACAATTCAGTTAGCGAATTTGTGGTGGAAGTCGTTCACCGCGTCGGTGATTTTGAGGCTGGTTGCGCCGATCTCTCTCCGCAGTCGAGCGCGCCGGCGATGGTCGCTCGATTTGGGCCGCTTCCTTGTTCTGCTTGGCGATGGCCATCTCCTCCTTGGTGTACAGCTTGATGGGGTGTCGCGCCTTGGCCTCAGCCTTGGCAGTGTTGTTCAGCTTTGCCAGGGTAGACTTGTTCGCGTCGATGGCGTCGTATCGGCGCTTCAGGTAGCCGTCGTCCGTCACGCTGAGAGTGAGCCTCTCAGTATCCATGACTGTGGCAAACTTCCGGACGACGGGGTCCATTCCGCCCTCGCGGGTGCCGGTGCTCTGCTTGAACTCATTGAGCGTCGAGAACGCGAGGTAGTACTTGCCCCCCCCCCCCTGCGTACCCGGAGACGGTGGGACATGTGGGCTGCGGTCAGGACGGGGTTGCTCATGCGGATGCCCTTGCCTACGTGTGCGCCGAAGTACCTAGAGTGGAAGCGGGTGTAGTGCTCGTCGCCGGTCTCACTTGGGCCTTTCACGTCGTTCAAAACGGCAGGACTCCGCGATGAAGGCAGCACCGCTTGTGTTTTCGTTCTAGAACAGCATTTCGATGTTCTTGATTAGGATGGTCTTGGCGTCGTTCAGGTCTCGGTCCAAGGGGCGCCGCAGAAGACGCACTTGTAAACCTCGCTTCCTCCTAGATTCTCCTTGCGTTTGCCGCAGCCGGAGCACGTCTTGGAGGTGTATTCCTCCTCGCAGGTGACCATCTTCCCGCCGACCCGCTCCATCTTGTACCGGAGCAGCTCGGAGAAGCTGTAGTGGCGCAAGCCCAGCATACCGCGCGCCGTGGAGCTGAGGATACGGCGCTTCCTGCCGCGGTGGACCTCCTACTGGCTGGGCGACCCCGGGGTGCCGTCGGCCGCCATCTGCTGTTCGTACCTGCGCACCATCAGCGATGTCTGGAACGACGGCAGCAAGAACGTCTTGCAGTTCGCGACAATTCAGTTAGCGAATTTGTGGTGGAAGTCGTTCACTGCGTCGGTGATTTTGAGGCTGGTTGCGCCGATCTCTCTCCGCAGTCGAGCGCGCCGGCGATGGTCGCTCGATTTGGGCCGCTTCCTTGTTCTGCTTGGCGATGGCCATCTCCTCCTTGGTGTACAGCTTGATGGGGTGTCGCGCCTTGGCCGCAGCCTTGGCAGCGTTGTTCAGCTTTACCAGGGTAGACTTGTTCGCGTCGATGGCGTCGTAGCGGCGTTTCAGGTAGCCGTCGTCCGTCACGCTGAGAGTGAGCCTCTCAGTATCCATGACTGTGGCAAACTTCCGGACGACGGGGTCCATTCCGCCCTCGCAGGTGCCGGTGCTCTGCTTGAACTCATTGAGCGTCGAGAACGCGAGGTAGTACTTGCCCCCGCGCACCCGGAGAAAGCGGGTCATGTGGTCTGCGGTCAGGACGGGGTTGCTCATGCGGATGCCCTTGCCTACGTGTGCGCCGAAGTACCTAGAGTGGAAGCGGGTGTAGTGCTTGTCGCCGGCCTCGCTTGGGCCTTTCACGCCGTTCAAAACGGCAGGACTCCGCGATGAAGGCAGCACCGCTTGTGTTTTCGTCCAAGAACAGCATTTCGATGTTCTTGATTAGGATGTTCTTGGTGTCGTTCAGGTCTCGGTCCAAGGGGCGCCGCAGAAGACGCACTTGTAAACCTCGCTTCCTCCTAGATTATCCTTGCGTTTGCCGCAGTCGGAGCACGTCTTGGAGGTGTATTCCTCCTCGCAGGTGACCATCTTCCCGCCGACCCGCTCCATCTTGTACCGGAGCAGCTCGGAGAAGCTTTAGTGGCGCAAGCCCAGCATACCGCGCGCCGTGGAGCTGAGGATACGGCGCTTCCTGCCGCGGTGGACCTCCTACTGGCTGGGCGACCCCGGGGTGCCGTCGGCCGCCATCTGCTGTTCGTACCTGCGCACCATCAGCGATGTCTGGAACGACGGCAGCAAGAACGTCTTGCAGTTCGCGACAATTCAGTTAGCGAATTTGTGGTGGAAGTCGTTCACTGCGTCGGTGATTTTGAGGCTGGTTGCGCCGATCTCTCTCCGCAGTCGAGCGCGCCGGCGATAGTCGCTCGATTTGGGCCACTTCCTTGTTCTGCTTGGCGATGGCCATCTCCTCCTTGGTGTACAGCTTGATGGGGTGTCGCGCTTTGGCCGCAGCCTTAGCCGTGTTGTTCAGCTTTGCCAGGGTAGAATTGTTCGCGTCGATGGCGTCGTATCGGCGCTTCAGGTAGCCGTCGTCCGTCACGCTGAGAGTGAGCCTCTCAGTATCCATGACTGTGGCAAACTTCCGGACGACGGGGTCCATTCCGCCCTCGCAGGTGCCGGTGCTCTGCTTGAACTCATTGAGCGTCGAGAACGCGAGGTAGTACTTGCCCCCGCGCACCCGGAGAAGGCGGGTCATGTGGGCTGCGGTCAGGGCGGGGTTGCTCATGCGGATGCCCTTGCCTACGTGTGCGCCGAAGTACCTAGAGTGGAAGCGGGTGTAGTGCTCGTCGCCGGTCTCGCTTGGGCCTTTCACGTCGTTCAAAACGGCAGGACTCCGCGATGAAGGCAGCACCGCTTGTGTTTTCGTTCTAGAACAGCATTTCGATGTTCTTGATTAGGATGGTCTTGGCGTCGTTCAGGTCTCGGCCCATGTGGGCGCCGCAGAAGACGCACTTGTAAACCTCGCTTCCTCCTAGATTCTCCTTGCGTTTGCCGCAGCCGGAGCACGTCTTGGAGGTGTATTCCTCCTCGCAGGTGACCATCTTCCCGCCGACCCGCTCCATCTTGTACCGGAGTAGCTCGGAGAAGCTGTAGTGGCGCAAGCCCAGCATACTGCGCGCCGTGGAGCTGAGGATACGGCGCTTCCTGCCGCGGTGGACCTCCTACTGGCTGAGCGACCCCGGGGTGCCGTCGGCCGCCATCTGCTGTTCGTACCTGCGCACCATCAGCGATGTCTGGAACGACGGCAGCAAGAACGTCTTGCAGTTCGCGACAATTCAGTTAGCGAATTTGTGGTGGAAGTCGTTCACTGCGTCGGTGATTTTGAGGCTGGTTGCGCCGATCTCTCTCCGCAGTCGAGCGCGCCGGCGATGGTCGCTCGATTTGGGCCGCTTCCTTGTTCTGCTTGGCGATGGCCATCTCCTCCTTGGTGTACAGCTTGATGGGGTGTCGCGCCTTGGCCTCAGCCTTGGCAGTGTTGTTCAGCTTTGCCAGGGTAGACTTGTTCGCGTCGATGGCGTCGTATCGGCGCTTCAGGTAGCCGTCGTCCGTCACGCTGAGAGTGAGCCTCTCAGTATCCATGACTGTGGCAAACTTCCGGACGACGGGGTCCATTCCGCCCTCGCGGGTGCCGGTGCTTTGCTTGAACTCATTGAGCGTCGAGAACGCGAGGTAGTACTTGCCCCCCCCCCTGCGTACCCGGAGACGGTGGGACATGTGGGCTGCGGTCAGGACGGGGTTGCTCATGCGGATGCCCTTGCCTACGTGTGCGCCGAAGTACCTAGAGTGGAAGCGGGTGTAGTGCTTGTCGCCGGCCTCGCTTGGGCCTTTCACGTCGTTCAAAACGGCAGGACTCCGCGATGAAGGCAGCACCGCTTGTGTTTTCGTCCTAGAACAGCATTTCGATGTTCTTGATTAGGATGGTCTTGGCGTCGTTCAGGTCTCGGTCCAAGGGGCGCCGCAGAAGACGCACTTGTAAACCTCGCTTCCTCCTAGATTCTCCTTGAGTTTGCCGCAGCCGGAGCACGTCTTGGAGGTGTATTCCTCCTCGCAGGTGACCATCTTCCCGCCGATCCGCTCCATCTTGTACCGGAGCAGCTCGGAGAAGCTGTAGTGGCGCAAGCCCAGCATACCGCACGCCGTGGAGCTGAGGATACGGCGCTTCCTGCCGCGGTGGACCTCCTACTGGCTGAGCGACCCCGGGGTGCCGTCGGCCGCCATCTGCTGTTCGTACCTGCGCACCATCAGCGATGTCTGGAACGACGGCAGCAAAAACGTCTTGCAGCTCGCGACAATTCAGTTAGCGAATTTGTGGTGGAAGTCGCTCACTGCGTCGGTGATTTTGAGGCTGGTTGCGCCGATCTCTCTCCGCAGTCGAGTGCGCCGGCGATGGTTACTCGATTTGGGCCGCTTCCTTGTTCTGCTTGGCGATGGCCATCTCCTCCTTGGTGTGCAGCTTGATGGGGTGTCGCGCCTTGGCCGCAGCCTTGGCAGCGTTGTTCAGCTTTACCAGGGTAGACTTGTTCGCGTCGATGGCGTCGTATCGGCGCTTCAGGTAGCCGTCGTCCGTCACGCTGAGAGTGAGCCTCTCAGTATCCATGACTGTGGCAAACTTCCGGACGACGGGGTCCATTCCGCCCTCGCGGGTGCCGGTGATCCGCTTGAACTCATTGAGAAAGCGGGTCATGTGGTCTGCAGTCAGGACGATGTTGCTCATGTGGATGCCCTTGTCTACGTGTGCGCCGAAGTACCTAGAGTGGAAGCGGGTGTAGTGCTCGTCGCCGGTCTCGCTTGGGCCTTTCACGCCGTTCAAAACGGCAGGACTCCGCGATGAAGGCAGCACCGCTTGTGTTTTCGTTCTAGAACAGCATTTCGATGTTCTTGATTAGGATGGTCTTGGCGTCGTTCAGGTCTCGGTCCAGGTGGGCGCCGCAGAAGACGCACTTGTAAACCTCGCTTCCTCCTAGATTCTCCTTGCGTTTGCCGCAGCCGGAGCACGTCTTGGATGTGTATTCCTCCTCGCAGGCGACCATCTTCCCGCCGACCCGCTCCATCTTGTACCGGAGCAGCTCGGAGAAGCTGTAGTGGCGCAAGCCCAGCATACTGCGCGCCGTGGAGCTGAGGATACGGCGCTTCCTGCCGCGGTGGACCTCCTACTGGCTGGGCGACCCCGGGGTGCCGTCGGCCGCCATCTGCTGTTCGTACCTGCGCACCATCAGCGATGTCTGGAACGACGGCAGCAAGAACGTCTTGCAGCTCGCGACAATTCAGTTAGCGGATTTGTGGTGGAAGTCGTTCACTGCGTCGGTGATTTTGAGGCTGGTTGCGCCGATCTCTCTCCGCAGTCGAGCGCGCCGGCGATGGTCGCTCGATTTGGGCCGCTTCCTTGTTCTGCTTGGCGATGGCCATCTCCTCCTTGGTTTGCAGCTTGATGGGGTGTCGCGCCTTGGCCGCAGCCTTGTCAGCGTTGTTCAGCTTTGCCAGGGTAGACTTGTTCGCGTCGATGGCGTCGTATCGGCGCTTCAGGTAGCCGTCGTCCGTCACGCTGAGAGTGAGCCTCTCAGTATCCATGACCGTGGCAAACTTCCGGACGACGGGGTCCATTCCGCCCTCGCGGGTGCCGGTGATCCGCTTGAACTCATTGAGAAAGCGGGTCATGTGGTCTGCAGTCAGGACGATGTTGCTCATGTGGATGCCCTTGTCTACGTGTGCGCCGAAGTACCTAGAGTGGAAGCGGGTGTAGTGCTTGTCGCCGGCCTCGCTTGGGCCTTTCACGCCGTTCAAAACGGCAGGACTCCGCGATGAAGGCAGCACCGCTTGTGTTTTCGTCCTAGAACAGCATTTCGATGTTCTTGATTAGGATGGTCTTGGCGTCGTTCAGGTCTCGGTCCAAGGGGCGCCGCAGAAGACGCACTTGTAAACCTCGCTTCCCCCTAGATTCTCCTTGAGTTTGCCGCAGCCGGAGCACGTCTTGGAGGTGTATTCCTCCTCGCAGGTGACCATCTTCCCGCCGATCCGCTCCATCTTGTACCGGAGCAGCTCGGAGAAGCTGTAGTGGCGCAAGCCCAGCATACCGCGCGCCGTGGAGCTGAGGATACGGCGCTTCCTGCCGCGGTGGACCTCCTACTGGCTGGGCGACCCCGGGGTGCCGTCGGCCGCCATCTGCTGTTCGTACCTGCGCACCATCAGCGATGTCTGGAACGACGGCAGCAAGAACGTCTTGCAGTTCGCGACAATTCAGTTAGCGAATTTGTGGTGGAAGTCGTTCACTGCGTCGGTGATTTTGAGGCTGGTTGCGCCGATCTCTCTCCGCAGTCGAGCGCGCCGGCGATGGTCGCTCGATTTGGGCCGCTTCCTTGTTCTGCTTGGCGATGGCCATCTCCTCCTTGGTGTACAGCTTGATGGGGTGTCGCGCCTTGGCCGCAGCCTTGGCAGTGTTGTTCAGCTTTGCCAGGGTAGACTTGTTCGCGTCGATGGCGTCGTATCGGCGCTTCAGGTAGCCGTCGTCCGTCACGCTGAGAGTGAGCCTTTCAGTATCCATGACTGTGGCAAACTTCCGGACGACGGGGTCCATTCCGCCCTCGCGGGTGCCGGTGCTCTGCTTGAGCGCATTGAGCGTCGAGAACGCGAGGTAGTACTTGCCCCCGCGTACCCGGAGAAGGTGGGACATGTGGGCTGCGGTCAGGACGGGGTTGCTCATGCGGATGCCCTTGCCTACGTGTGCGCCGAAGTACCTAGAGTGGAAGCGGGTGTAGTGCGTGTCGCCGGCCTCGCTTGGGCCTTTCACGCCGTTCAAAACGGCAGGACTCCGCGATGAAGGCAGCACCGCTTGTGTTTTCGTTCTAGAACAGCATTTCGATGTTCTTGATTAGGATGGTCTTGGCGTCGTTCAGGTCTCGGTCCAAGGGGCGCCGCAGAAGACGCACTTGTAAACCTCGCTTCCCCCTAGATTCTCCTTGAGTTTGCCGCAGCCGGAGCACGTCTTGGAGGTGTATTCCTCCTCGCAGGTGACCATCTTCCCGCCGATCCGCTCCATCTTGTACCGGAGCAGCTCGGAGAAGCTGTAGTGGCGCAAGCCCAGCATACCGCACGCCGTGGAGCTGAGGATACGGCGCTTCCTGCCGCGGTGGACCTCCTACTGGCTGGGCGACCCCGGGGTGCCGTCGGCCGCCATCTGCTGTTCGTACCTGCGCACCATCAGCGATGTCTGGAACGACGGCAGCAAGAACGTCTTGCAGCTCGCGACAATTCAGTTAGCGGATTTGTGGTGGAAGTCGTTCACTGCGTCGGTGATTTTGAGGCTGGTTGCGCCGATCTCTCTCCGCAGTCGAGCGCGCCGGCGATGGTCGCTCGATTTGGGCCGCTTCCTTGTTCTGCTTGGCGATGGCCATCTCCTCCTTGGTTTGCAGCTTGATGGGGTGTCGCGCCTTGGCCGCAGCCTTGTCAGCGTTGTTCAGCTTTGCCAGGGTAGACTTGTTCGCGTCGATGGCGTCGTATCGGCGCTTCAGGTAGCCGTCGTCCGTCACGCTGAGAGTGAGCCTTTCAGTATCCATGACTGTGGTAAACTTCCGGACGACGGGGTCCATTCCGCCCTCGCGGGTGCCGGTGCTCTGCTTGAGCGCATTGAGCGTCGAGAACGCGAGGTAGTACTTGCCCCCGCGCACCCGGAGAAGGTGGGACATGTGGGCTGCGGTCAGGACGGGGTTGCTCATGCGGATGCCCTTGCCTACGTGTGCGCCGATGTACCTAGAGTGGAAGCGGGTGTAGTGCTTGTCGCCGGCCTCGCTTGGGCCTTTCACGCCGTTCAAAACGGCAGGACTCCGCGATGAAGGCAGCACCGCTTGTGTTTTCGTCCTAGAACAGCATTTCGATGTTCTTGATTAGGATGGTCTTGGCGTCGTTCAGGTCTCGGTCCAAGGGGCGCCGCAGAAGACGCACTTGTAAACCTCGCTTCCCCCTAGATTCTCCTTGAGTTTGCCGCAGCCGGAGCACGTCTTGGAGGTGTATTCCTCCTCGCAGGTGACCATCTTCCCGCCGATCCGCTCCATCTTGTACCGGAGCAGCTCGGAGAAGCTGTAGTGGCGCAAGCCCAGCATACCGCGCGCCGTGGAGCTGAGGATACGGCGCTTCCTGCCGCGGTGGACCTCCTACTGGCTGGGCGACCCCGGGGTGCCGTCGGCCGCCATCTGCTGTTCGTACCTGCGCACCATCAGCGATGTCTGGAACGACGGCAGCAAGAACGTCTTGCAGCTCGCGACAATTCAGTTAGCGGATTTGTGGTGGAAGTCGTTCACTGCGTCGGTGATTTTGAGGCTGGTTGCGCCGATCTCTCTCCGCAGTCGAGCGCGCCGGCGATGGTCGCTCGATTTGGGCCGCTTCCTTGTTCTGCTTGGCGATGGCCATCTCCTCCTTGGTTTGCAGCTTGATGGGGTGTCGCGCCTTGGCCGCAGCCTTGTCAGCGTTGTTCAGCTTTGCCAGGGTAGACTTGTTCGCGTCGATGGCGTCGTATCGGCGCTTCAGGTAGCCGTCGTCCGTCACGCTGAGAGTGAGCCTTTCAGTATCCATGACTGTGGTAAACTTCCGGACGACGGGGTCCATTCCGCCCTCGCGGGTGCCGGTGCTCTGCTTGAGCGCATTGAGCGTCGAGAACGCGAGGTAGTACTTGCCCCCGCGCACCCGGAGAAGGTGGGACATGTGGGCTGCGGTCAGGACGGGGTTGCTCATGCGGATGCCCTTGCCTACGTGTGCGCCGAAGTACCTAGAGTGGAAGCGGGTGTAGTGCTTGTCGCCGGCCTCGCTTGGGCCTTTCACGCCGTTCAAAACGGCAGGACTCCGCGATGAAGGCAGCACCGCTTGTGCTTTCGTTCTAGAACAGCATTTCGATGTTCTTGATTAGGATGGTCTTGGCGTCGTTCAGGTCTCGGTCCAAGGGGCGCCGCAGAAGACGCACTTGTAAACCTCGCTTCCTCCTAGATTCTCCTTGAGTTTGCCGCAGCCGGAGCACGTCTTGGAGGTGTATTCCTCCTCGCAGGTGACCATCTTCCCGCCGATCCGCTCCATCTTGTACCGGAGCAGCTCGGAGAAGCTGTAGTGGCGCAAGCCCAGCATACTGCGCGCCGTGGAGCTGAGGATACGGCGCTTCCTGCCGCGGTGGGCCTCCTACTGGCTGGGCGACCCCGGGGTGCCGTCGGCCGCCATCTGCTGTTCGTACCTGCGCACCATCAGCGATGTCTGGAACGACGGCAGCAAGAACGTCTTGCAGCTCGCGACAATTCAGTTAGCGAATTTGTGGTGGAAGTCGTTCACTGCGTCGGTGATTTTGAGGCTGGTTGCGCCGATCTCTCTCCGCAGTCGAGCGCGCCGGCGATGGTCGCTCGATTTGGGCCGCTTCCTTGTTCTGCTTGGCGATGGCCATCTCCTCCTTGGTTTGCAGCTTGATGGGGTGTCGCGCCTTGGCCGCAGCCTTGTCAGCGTTGTTCAGCTTTGCCAGGGTAGACTTGTTCGCGTCGATGGCGTCGTATCGGCGCTTCAGGTAGCCGTCGTCCGTCACGCTGAGAGTGAGCCTTTCAGTATCCATGACTGTGGTAAACTTCCGGGCGACGGGGTCCATTCCGCCCTCGCGGGTGCCGGTGCTCTGCTTGAGCGCATTGAGCGTCGAGAACGCGAGGTAGTACTTGCCCCCGCGCACCCGGAGAAGGTGGGACATGTGGGCTGCGGTCAGGACGGGGTTGCTCATGCGGATGCCCTTGCCTACGTGTGCGCCGAAGTACCTAGAGTGGAAGCGGGTGTAGTGCTTGTCGCCGGCCTCGCTTGGGCCTTTCACGCCGTTCAAAACGGCAGGACTCCGCGATGAAGGCAGCACCGCTTGTGCTTTCGTTCTAGAACAGCATTTCGATGTTCTTGATTAGGATGGTCTTGGCGTCGTTCAGGTCTCGGTCCAAGGGGCGCCGCAGAAGACGCACTTGTAAACCTCGCTTCCCCCTAGATTCTCCTTGAGTTTGCCGCAGCCGGAGCACGTCTTGGAGGTGTATTCCTCCTCGCAGGTGACCATCTTCCCGCCGATCCGCTCCATCTTGTACCGGAGCAGCTCGGAGAAGCTGTAGTGGCGCAAGCCCAGCATACCGCGCGCCGTGGAGCTGAGGATACGGCGCTTCCTGCCGCGGTGGACCTCCTACTGGCTGGGCGACCCCGGGGTGCCGTCGGCCGCCATCTGCTGTTCGTACCTGCGCACCATCAGCGATGTCTGGAACGACGGCAGCAAGAACGTCTTGCAGCTCGCGACAATTCAGTTAGCGGATTTGTGGTGGAAGTCGTTCACTGCGTCGGTGATTTTGAGGCTGGTTGCGCCGATCTCTCTCCGCAGTCGAGCGCGCCGGCGATGGTCGCTCGATTTGGGCCGCTTCCTTGTTCTGCTTGGCGATGGCCATCTCCTCCTTGGTGTGCAGCTTGATGGGGTGTCGCGCCTTGGCCGCAGCCTTGTCAGCGTTGTTCAGCTTTGCCAGGGTAGACTTGTTCGCGTCGATGGCGTCGTATCGGCGCTTCAGGTAGCCGTCGTCCGTCACGCTGAGAGTGAGCCTTTCAGTATCCATGACTGTGGCAAACTTCCGGACGACGGGGTCCATTCCGCCCTCGCGGGTGCCGGTGCTCTGCTTGAGCGCATTGAGTGTCGAGAACGCGAGGTAGTACTTGCCCCCGCGCACCCGGAGAAGGTGGGACATGTGGGCTGCGGTCAGGACGGGGTTGCTCATGCGGATGCCCTTGCCTACGTGTGCGCCGAAGTACCTAGAGTGGAAGCGGGTGTAGTGCTTGTCGCCGGCCTCGCTTGGGCCTTTCACGCCGTTCAAAACGGCAGGACTCCGCGATGAAGGCAGCACCGCTTGTGTTTTCGTCCTAGAACAGCATTTCGATGTTCTTGATTAGGATGGTCTTGGCGTCGTTCAGGTCTCGGTCCAAGGGGCGCCGCAGAAGACGCACTTGTAAACCTCGCTTCCTCCTAGATTCTCCTTGAGTTTGCCGCAGCCGGAGCACGTCTTGGAGGTGTATTCCTCCTCGCAGGTGACCATCTTCCCGCCGATCCGCTCCATCTTGTACCGGAGCAGCTCGGAGAAGCTGTAGTGGCGCAAGCCCAGCATACTGCGCGCCGTGGAGCTGAGGATACGGCGCTTCCTGCCGCGGTGGACCTCCTACTGGCTGGGCGACCCCGGGGTGCCGTCGGCCGCCATCTGCTGTTCGTACCTGCGCACCATCAGCGATGTCTGGAACGACGGCAGCAAGAACGTCTTGCAGCTCGCGACAATTCAGTTAGCGGATTTGTGGTGGAAGTCGTTCACTGCGTCGGTGATTTTGAGGCTGGTTGCGCCGATCTCTCTCCGCAGTCGAGCGCGCCGGCGATGGTCGCTCGATTTGGGCCGCTTCCTTGTTCTGCTTGGCGATGGCCATCTCCTCCTTGGTTTGCAGCTTGATGGGGTGTCGCGCCTTGGCCGCAGCCTTGTCAGCGTTGTTCAGCTTTGCCAGGGTAGACTTGTTCGCGTCGATGGCGTCGTATCGGCGCTTCAGGTAGCCGTCGTCCGTCACGCTGAGAGTGAGCCTTTCAGTATCCATGACTGTGGCAAACTTCCGGACGACGGGGTCCATTCCGCCCTCGCGGGTGCCGGTGCTCTGCTTGAGCGCATTGAGCGTCGAGAACGCGAGGTAGTACTTGCCCCCGCGCACCCGGAGAAGGTGGGACATGTGGGCTGCGGTCAGGACGGGGTTGCTCATGCGGATGCCCTTGCCTACGTGTGCGCCGAAGTACCTAGAGTGGAAGCGGGTGTAGTGCTTGTCGCCGGCCTCGCTTGGGCCTTTCACGCCGTTCAAAACGGCAGGACTCCGCGATGAAGGCAGCACCGCTTGTGCTTTCGTTCTAGAACAGCATTTCGATGTTCTTGATTAGGATGGTCTTGGCGTCGTTCAGGTCTCGGTCCAAGGGGCGCCGCAGAAGACGCACTTGTAAACCTAGCTTCCTCCTAGATTCTCCTTGAGTTTGCCGCAGCCGGAGCACGTCTTGGAGGTGTATTCCTCCTCGCAGGTGACCATCTTCCCGCCGACCCGCTCCATCTTGTACCGGAGCAGCTCGGAGAAGCTGTAGTGGCGCAAGCCCAGCATACTGCGCGCCGTGGAGCTGAGGATACGGCGCTTCCTGCCGCGGTGGACCTCCTACTGGCTGGGCGACCCCGGGGTGCCGTCGGCCGCCATCTGCTGTTCGTACCTGCGCACCATCAGCGATGTCTGGAACGACGGCAGCAAGAACGTCTTGCAGCTCGCGACAATTCAGTTAGCGGATTTGTGGTGGAAGTCGTTCACTGCGTCGGTGATTTTGAGGCTGGTTGCGCCGATCTCTCTCCGCAGTCGAGCGCGCCGGCGATGGTCGCTCGATTTGGGCCGCTTCCTTGTTCTGCTTGGCGATGGTCATCTCCTCCTTGGTTTGCAGCTTGATGGGGTGTCGCGCCTTGGCCGCAGCCTTGTCAGCGTTGTTCAGCTTTGCCAGGGTAGACTTGTTCGCGTCGATGGCGTCGTATCGGCGCTTCAGGTAGCCGTCGTCCGTCACGCTGAGAGTGAGCCTTTCAGTATCCATGACTGTGGTAAACTTCCGGACGACGGGGTCCATTCCGCCCTCGCGGGTGCCGGTGCTCTGCTTGAGCGCATTGAGCGTCGAGAACGCGAGGTAGTACTTGCCCCCGCGCACCCGGAGAAGGTGGGACATGTGGGCTGCGGTCAGGACGGGGTTGCTCATGCGGATGCCCTTGCCTACGTGTGCGCCGAAGTACCTAGAGTGGAAGCGGGTGTAGTGCTTGTCGCCGGCCTCGCTTGGGCCTTTCACGCCGTTCAAAACGGCAGGACTCCGCGATGAAGGCAGCACCGCTTGTGTTTTCGTCCTAGAACAGCATTTCGATGTTCTTGATTAGGATGGTCTTGGCGTCGTTCAGGTCTCGGTCCAAGGGGCGCCGCAGAAGACGCACTTGTAAACCTCGCTTCCTCCTAGATTCTCCTTGAGTTTGCCGCAGCCGGAGCACGTCTTGGAGGTGTATTCCTCCTCGCAGGTGACCATCTTCCCGCCGATCCGCTCCATCTTGTACCGGAGCAGCTCGGAGAAGCTGTAGTGGCGCAAGCCCAGCATACTGCGCGCCGTGGAGCTGAGGATACGGCGCTTCCTGCCGCGGTGGACCTCCTACTGGCTGGGCGACCCCGGGGTGCCGTCGGCCGCCATCTGCTGTTCGTACCTGCGCACCATCAGCGATGTCTGGAACGACGGCAGCAAGAACGTCTTGCAGCTCGCGACAATTCAGTTAGCGGATTTGTGGTGGAAGTCGTTCACTGCGTCGGTGATTTTGAGGCTGGTTGCGCCGATCTCTCTCCGCAGTCGAGCGCGCCGGCGATGGTCGCTCGATTTGGGCCGCTTCCTTGTTCTGCTTGGCGATGGCCATCTCCTCCTTGGTTTGCAGCTTGATGGGGTGTCGCGCCTTGGCCGCAGCCTTGTCAGCGTTGTTTAGCTTTGCCAGGGTAGACTTGTTCGCGTCGATGGCGTCGTATCGGCGCTTCAGGTAGCCGTCGTCCGTCACGCTGAGAGTGAGCCTTTCAGTATCCATGACTGTGGCAAACTTCCGGACGACGGGGTCCATTCCGCCCTCGCGGGTGCCGGTGCTCTGCTTGAGCGCATTGAGCGTCGAGAACGCGAGGTAGTACTTGCCCCCGCGCACCCGGAGAAGGTGGGACATGTGGGCTGCGGTCAGGACGGGGTTGCTCATACGGATGCCCTTGCCTACGTGTGCGCCGAAGTACCTAGAGTGGAAGCGGGTGTAGTGCTTGTCGCCGGCCTCGCTTGGGCCTTTCACGCCGTTCAAAACGGCAGGACTCCGCGATGAAGGCAGCACCGCTTGTGTTTTCGTCCTAGAACAGCATTTCGATGTTCTTGATTAGGATGGTCTTGGCGTCGTTCAGGTCTCGGTCCAAGGGGCGCCGCAGAAGACGCACTTGTAAACCTCGCTTCCTCCTAGATTCTCCTTGAGTTTGCCGCAGCCGGAGCACGTCTTGGAGGTGTATTCCTCCTCGCAGGTGACCATCTTCCCGCCGATCCGCTCCATCTTGTACCGGAGCAGCTCGGAGAAGCTGTAGTGGCGCAAGCCCAGCATACTGCGCGCCGTGGAGCTGAGGATACGGCGCTTCCTGCCGCGGTGGACCTCCTACTGGCTGGGCGACCCCGGGGTGCCGTCGGCCGCCATCTGCTGTTCGTACCTGCGCACCATCAGCGATGTCTGGAACGACGGCAGCAAGAACGTCTTGCAGCTCGCGACAATTCAGTTAGCGGATTTGTGGTGGAAGTCGTTCACTGCGTCGGTGATTTTGAGGCTGGTTGCGCCGATCTCTCTCCGCAGTCGAGCGCGCCGGCGATGGTCGCTCGATTTGGGCCGCTTCCTTGTTCTGCTTGGCGATGGCCATCTCCTCCTTGGTTTGCAGCTTGATGGGGTGTCGCGCCTTGGCCGCAGCCTTGTCAGCGTTGTTCAGCTTTGCCAGGGTAGACTTGTTCGCGTCGATGGCGTCGTATCGGCGCTTCAGGTAGCCGTCGTCCGTCACGCTGAGAGTGAGCCTTTCAGTATCCATGACTGTGGTAAACTTCCGGACGACGGGGTCCATTCCGCCCTCGCGGGTGCCGGTGCTCTGCTTGAGCGCATTGAGCGTCGAGAACGCGAGGTAGTACTTGCCCCCGCGCACCCGGAGAAGGTGGGACATGTGGGCTGCGGTCAGGACGGGGTTGCTCATGCGGATGCCCTTGCCTACGTGTGCGCCGAAGTACCTAGAGTGGAAGCGGGTGTAGTGCTTGTCGCCGGCCTCGCTTGGGCCTTTCACGCCGTTCAAAACGGCAGGACTCCGCGATGAAGGCAGCACCGCTTGTGTTTTCGTCCTAGAACAGCATTTCGATGTTCTTGATTAGGATGGTCTTGGCGTCGTTCAGGTCTCGGTCCAGGTGGGCGCCGCAGAAGACGCACTTGTAAACCTCGCTTCCTCCTAGATTCTCCTTGAGTTTGCCGCAGCCGGAGCACGTCTTGGAGGTGTATTCCTCCTCGCAGGTGACCATCTTCCCGCCGATCCGCTCCATCTTGTACCGGAGCAGCTCGGAGAAGCTGTAGTGGCGCAAGCCCAGCATACCGCGCGCCGTGGAGCTGAGGATACGGCGCTTCCTGCCGCGGTGGACCTCCTACTGGCTGGGCGACCCCGGGGTGCCGTCGGCCGCCATCTGCTGTTCGTACCTGCGCACCATCAGCGATGTCTGGAACGACGGCAGCAAGAACGTCTTGCAGCTCGCGACAATTCAGTTAGCGAATTTGTGGTGGAGGTCGTTCACTGCGTCGGTGATTTTGAGGCTGGTTGCGCCGATCTCTCTCCGCAGTCGAGCGCGCCGGCGATGGTCGCTCGATTTGGGCCGCTTCCTTGTTCTGCTTGGCGATGGCCATCTCCTCCTTGGTTTACAGCTTGATGGGGTGTCGCGCCTTGGCCGCAGCCTTGTCAGCGTTGTTCAGCTTTGCCAGGGTAGACTTGTTCGCGTCGATGGCGTCGTATCGGCGCTTCAGGTAGCCGTCGTCCGTCCCGCTGAGAGTGAGCCTCTCAGTATCCATGACTGTGGTAAACTTCCGGGCGCCGGGGTCCATTCTGCCCTGGCGGGTGTCTGTGCTCTGCTTGAACTCATTGATCGTCGAGAACGCGAGGTAGTACTTGCCCCCGCGCACCCGGAGACGGTGGGACATGTGGTATGCGGTCAGGACGGGGTTGCTCATGCGGATGCCCTTGCCTACGTGTGCGCCGATGTACCTAGAGTGGAAGCGGGTATAGTGCTTGCCCCCGGTCTCGCTTGGGCCTTTCACGCCGTTCAAAACGGCAGGACTCCGCGATGAAGGCAGCACCGCTTGTGTTTTCGTTCTAGAACAGCATTTCGATGCTCTTGATTAGGATGGTCTTGGCGTCGTTCAGGTCTCGGTCCAAGGGGCGCCGCAGAAGACGCACTTGTAAACCTCGCTTCCTCCTAGATTCTCCTTGAGTTTGCCGCAGCCGGAGCACGTCTTGGAGGTGTATTCCTCCTCGCAGGTGACCATCTTCCTGCCGACCCGCTCCATCTTGTACCGGAGCAGCTCGGAGAAGCTGTAGTGGCGCAAGCCCAGCATACCGCGCGCCGTGGAGCTGAGGATACGGCGCTTCCTGCCGCGGTGGACCTCCTACTGGCTGGGCGACCCCGGGGTGCCGTCGGCCGCCATCTGCTGTTCGTACCTGCGCACCATCAGCGATGTCTGGAACGACGGCAGCAAGAACGTCTTGCAGCTCGCGACAATTCAGTTAGCGAATTTGTGGTGGAGGTCGTTCACTGCGTCGGTGATTTTGAGGCTGGTTGCGCCGATCTCTCTCCGCAGTCGAGCGCGCCGGCGATGGTCGCTCGATTTGGGCCGCTTCCTTGTTCTGCTTGGCGATGGCCATCTCCTCCTTGGTTTACAGCTTGATGGGGTGTCGCGCCTTGGCCGCAGCCTTGTCAGCGTTGTTCAGCTTTGCCAGGGTAGACTTGTTCGCGTCGATGGCGTCGTATCGGCGCTTCAGGTAGCCGTCGTCCGTCCCGCTGAGAGTGAGCCTCTCAGTATCCATGACTGTGGTAAACTTCCGGGCGCCGGGGTCCATTCTGCCCTGGCGGGTGTCTGTGCTCTGCTTGAACTCATTGATCGTCGAGAACGCGAGGTAGTACTTGCCCCCGCGCACCCGGAGACGGTGGGACATGTGGTATGCGGTCAGGACGGGGTTGCTCATGCGGATGCCCTTGCCTACGTGTGCGCCGATGTACCTAGAGTGGAAGCGGGTATAGTGCTTGCCCCCGGTCTCGCTTGGGCCTTTCACGCCGTTCAAAACGGCAGGACTCCGCGATGAAGGCAGCACCGCTTGTGTTTTCGTTCTAGAACAGCATTTCGATGCTCTTGATTAGGATGGTCTTGGCGTCGTTCAGGTCTCGGTCCAAGGGGCGCCGCAGAAGACGCACTTGTAAACCTCGCTTCCTCCTAGATTCTCCTTGAGTTTGCCGCAGCCGGAGCACGTCTTGGAGGTGTATTCCTCCTCGCAGGTGACCATCTTCCTGCCGACCCGCTCCATCTTGTACCGGAGCAGCTCGGAGAAGCTGTAGTGGCGCAAGCCCAGCATACCGCGCGCCGTGGAGCTGAGGATACGGCGCTTCCTGCCGCGGTGGACCTCCTACTGGCTGGGCGACCCCGGGGTGCCGTCGGCCGCCATCTGCTGTTCGTACCTGCGCACCATCAGCGATGTCTGGAACGACGGCAGCAAGAACGTCTTGCAGCTCGCGACAATTCAGTTAGCGAATTTGTGGTGGAGGTCGTTCACTGCGTCGGTGATTTTGAGGCTGGTTGCGCCGATCTCTCTCCGCAGTCGAGCGCGCCGGCGATGGTCGCTCGATTTGGGCCGCTTCCTTGTTCTGCTTGGCGATGGCCATCTCCTCCTTGGTTTACAGCTTGATGGGGTGTCGCGCCTTGGCCGCAGCCTTGTCAGCGTTGTTCAGCTTTGCCAGGGTAGACTTGTTCGCGTCGATGGCGTCGTATCGGCGCTTCAGGTAGCCGTCGTCCGTCCCGCTGAGAGTGAGCCTCTCAGTATCCATGACTGTGGTAAACTTCCGGGCGCCGGGGTCCATTCTGCCCTGGCGGGTGTCTGTGCTCTGCTTGAACTCATTGATCGTCGAGAACGCGAGGTAGTACTTGCCCCCGCGCACCCGGAGACGGTGGGACATGTGGTATGCGGTCAGGACGGGGTTGCTCATGCGGATGCCCTTGCCTACGTGTGCGCCGATGTACCTAGAGTGGAAGCGGGTATAGTGCTTGCCCCCGGTCTCGCTTGGGCCTTTCACGCCGTTCAAAACGGCAGGACTCCGCGATGAAGGCAGCACCGCTTGTGTTTTCGTTCTAGAACAGCATTTCGATGCTCTTGATTAGGATGGTCTTGGCGTCGTTCAGGTCTCGGTCCAAGGGGCGCCGCAGAAGACGCACTTGTAAACCTCGCTTCCTCCTAGATTCTCCTTGAGTTTGCCGCAGCCGGAGCACGTCTTGGAGGTGTATTCCTCCTCGCAGGTGACCATCTTCCTGCCGACCCGCTCCATCTTGTACCGGAGCAGCTCGGAGAAGCTGTAGAGGCGCAAGCCCAGCATACCGCGCGCCGTGGAGCTGAGGATACGGCGCTTCCTGCCGCGGTGGACCTCCTACTGGCTGGGCGACCCCGGGGTGCCGTCGGCCGCCATCTGCTGTTCGTACCTGCGCACCATCAGCGATGTCTGGAACGACGGCAGCAAGAACGTCTTGCAGCTCGCGACAATTCAGTTAGCGAATTTGTGGTGGAAGTCGTTCACTGCGTCGGTGATTTTGAGGCTGGTTGCGCCGATCTCTCTCCGCAGTCGAGCGCGCCGGCGATGGTCGCTCGATTTGGGCCGCTTCCTTGTTCTGCTTGGCGATGGCCATCTCCTCCTTGGTTTGCAGCTTGATGGGGTGTCGCGCCTTGGCCGCAGCCTTGTCAGCGTTGTTCAGCTTTACCAGGGTAGACTTGTTCGCATCGATGGCGTCGAATCGGCGCTTCAGGTAGCCGTCGTCCGTCCCGCTAAGAGTGAGCCTCTCAGTATCCATGACTGTGGTAAACTTCCGGGCGCCGGGGTCCATTCTGCCCTGGCGGGTGTCTGTGCTCTGCTCGAACTCATTGAGCGTCGAGAACGCGAGGTAGTACTTGCCCCCGCGCACCCGGAGACGGTGGGACATGTGGTATGCGGTCAGGACGGGGTTGCTCATGCGGATGCCCTTGCCTACGTGTGCGCCGATGTACCTAGAGTGGAAGCGGGTATAGTGCTTGCCGCCGTCCTCGGCCAAGCTGAAGTCCATGAGTTTGGTGGTCGCGAAAGTTATTGCGCCCCTGCGAGCACGATCACTGCGGAAGTCGAGCACGGGAAAGGTAGTTTTCTTGCCTTCGGATCTCATCCGGAAGAACTGGACCCTTGATGCTTGCACACAATGTAATCGCATGCGATTGTCAGAACCTCCCACATCAGACAAGAGTCGCCATGTTTCCTTCCGTACCTGTGCTGCCTATGCGTATTAAGTGTCCAGCACCTCGATGTGGCAAATTCAGCAAGTTGCAGTTGCCTTGCCATCAACAAATACAAGTTGAAATTGCAACACTGACCACCACTCCTCACCATTCACAACTGAGCTCTGCACACGCGCTGTTCGTCCGGCAGCTTCGTTCATTCACCAATTCTCCATCTACAGCGAAGATGCTCAAGAAACAGACCAAGCCCCCAATCCCCGCCAGTCATCGGCTAGATCTTCTAGCAAGCGCTCCAGAGCACCATGGTCACCTTCGCCGGAGGCCCCCAAGCGGAAGCGAGATACTGCCACGGGGCAGGAGCTCATGGGGCCCTACGTCTGGTACTCGCACGCAGTCGCTGACTCGCTGCTGATGCTCCTGTGCAGTGCTCTCGAGACATTGTTTAAGCCTCGACGGCCTCGGGACATCAAGCGACCGAAGATCCAGCTTCCAAAACGCAAGCGCAAGTGCAATCTTCGCAAGGGGCCTCGCGGGGAGGTGACGGGGGCTGAAGCGGCGAAGCGCTCAAGTGTGCCCGCTCACCAGGAGCTCGTGGCGCAGGTGAGGAACTTTTCCAGCTCGACCGCCCCGGATTGGAAGACCCCGGTGCTCATGCACGAAGTCAAGAAGAGAAAATAGCAGCTGCACGCAGATACTGATTCAAAAACCAAGGCTGCCACGACTGCGGCCACGGAAGAGGTCAGCCCGGAGCACCTTTAAGGTTCGGCTCATCCCCACCAAGGAGCTGCGGTGCCTGATTGAATTGATGTTTTCGGCAAACAGAGCCGTTTAAAACCGGTTCGTCTTCCTCTCGCGCGACGAACTCGCGGCGTGCATGCCGATGAAGGAACTGCGGTTGAAGTACCGCCCCATCTTCAAAAAGGAGGCTATGGCGACCTGCCTCGGGAGGCGCAAGCGGCCAAATGAGTTCAAGACAGTAAAAAGGATGTTTTCGAGTCGGCATTCGTCGACGCCATTACTGATATGGGTAATGTTGCTGCCATTTTATACTGTGGTTCCGTGCCTTGATACACCCTACACGATCATCGAGCACTTTTCCAAGGAGCTTGGGGCTGGCAACTCAAGCACCGACGTTTGCATTAAGCAAATTGTGCGTCGCTACGTGGAGGCCGATCGAGAAGTTGTGGTTTGGGTGGCATCCATCGAGCCTGTTGACATGATGCAGAAACCCTTCGGTGGATTCAAGTCTCGGCACCGGAGTTACGCAGTCATCAAGCGTGCCAGACCTCGACACCTCAGCACGAGCTGTCGTTGCTGCAACTCGTCTCTCGAGGCATGCTCGACACACAGGCAGGCACCATGTACTGTTGCGATTCGGCCCCAGTCACCGCCATTTGGTGCAACGGAGGCAGACGTCGCAAGGGTCGGCAGCGGGTTGCATACACGTCGAAGGATGACAAGCTGCGGAGATGCAGAAAGGTGTTGAAGTAGTGTGAGCGGCCGGTAGTGCTGCTGCTGCCGGCCCTGCAAAAGTAGGAGCTTAGTCTGAATTTAACAAGGTCAAGCGCAAAGGGAAGAGGAAGAAGACAAAGAGCAGTAACAAGTTGTATATTTACATTTACATACTTGGCCATTGTCTTCCTATCTGGTGGCGGTGCGGCAAGAATCGGCGGAGCCTCGAGGAAGCGTGCACACGCACAACCAGACCCATTACGTAACATCTACGACCCCAAATACGTCTGGGCGCTCGCAGACTTCCTTCTGAATGATGCGGCTCGCAACATCAACAGCTCATCTAAAATGTCCTATGCTGCGACCTTGACAAAAGTTGATACATTTTTGTTCCCCAAATAATGGGACCCAAAACTAAATAGAACTCATTTTAGGCTAAAACCCTGAGCAAGTTCGAGCGCCAAAGTTCAGGCGGGTGCAGAGCTCGCGAGAGAGATGGCGTTCCTCGCGGAAGACGAAGATGCCATGCGCGCGTTCGAGGCCGCGCTGAGCTTCGTCGACAGTTTTTCGGTCCATGAAAACGCACCAGAGCTCGCAGCACTCGCCGAGACAACAGCAGCGCCGCCTCCGGTCGGATTAAAAATGGCCACACTGAACGACGAAAGCGATGCGCATTCCGCTGGAACTGTGGATTCTGCTGTTGGCGCTACGACTCAAGGATCCCAGTATACATCAGTTCTCTCTAATACACGTAGCTCAAGAGCCTCTGGAACGACGGCCCGCCCGATCTCCGAAGTCGTGAAGGCGAGACGTCGGGCTGCAGACAATGCCAGGAAGCGGGAGCTGCGGAAGGCTGGAATCTACTCAGACCCCAACCGCGCTCGCAACGAGCGGAAACTTGAGATTGCATATTTACGTGAAAAGGTGGGGCAACTGGAGATGGCGTTGCAGAGTCTGCAGGAGCGGCCGGGTCAGCTAACCTCAGTGGCAACAGCGACTCGAAACGGGAGCGAAGCGAGTGAAGACGGTGATAGAACCTCTGCAAGTTCCAAGGAAGTCCAAGCTTCAAGTATTTGGGAGGGCTTTGCCGCTCGCCAGAGGGAACGCAGAGAGAAGGCAGAGCGGGAAAATGTACGACTGAAGATCGTTTTGGAAGGCCAGATCAAAGTGGCCAAGAGCTTAGAGAACTTACTGCTGAAGCGCGCTCAGCAGCAGGTATGTGATGGATGTTCACACTTTTCACACTCGCCTTCACCGGATAGTAACCACAATTACGGCTATCTGTTAGATTGCTGAGTGTTCATCTTCGATCCGAAGACCGGGTGACATTATGTGCCCCTCGGGCCGCACTCTCGATTTCCGTGCGGAAGCCGCAGATTTCCAGGAACTACTTGAGTATCTTGATGTTGCATACAGCGAAGTAGACGCGGTGCTAGCTGGCAACGGCCTCGATGCAATGGAAATGACACAACAAGACCTACACATGCGCGAAGGCGTGAATGGCATGTATCTGGAGGTGTTTTCCAACAAGGTGATGCCCTTTGGATTGCACGCCACTGCGGAAGCCACGTGGAATTATTTCAAGGGCTCAGAAAAACATCGTGGAAACCTGTACGCCAAAGCAGCACAGGTACGGTCAGGGCGGTGCATGGGCTTATTTGGAGTAAACGTTATCTAACCACTGTCGTTTTACCGCAACTTGATTGTGCAGAGTCTCGACACGCCGTACACGATCATTGAACATTTTTCGAAGGAGCTGTTCGCAGGTAATTCAAGCACTGACGTCCGCGTGAAACAAATCATCCGCCGCTATGTTGAAGCCGATCGGGAACTCGTGGTCTGGGTTGCTACGATCACGCCGATCGAGATTAAACGCAAGGCGCTCGCTGGGCTGATGTCTCATCACCGCAACTACGCTGTGATCAAGCGTGCAAAAGCCTCCACCTCCGAGCAAGAGCTTTCACTTTTGCAGTTGGTTTCGCACGTGACTCTCGATACGAAGGAGGGCACCATCTACGATCCCAAGTATATTCGAGTGCTCACCGATTTTCTGCTGAGCAATGCAGCAGGCAACATCAAGGCCGACCAGGAGCTGATCGAGAACGTGCTGATGGATCAGACCTTTCATCACTGACTCGAAGGTCTTCTCGCACAAATCCGGGGTCCCAGCACAGCGCAGGTAGCCCCGTACCATATCAAGTTGAACACTGTACATGCATGCAGTTAGGCATGAATACAGTACAGTAGGGCCGAGTGCAACGCTAGAAGTGCTGAAAAGTGGACATCGACGGGCGAGTCAACTTTTCTCAAACAAGTTGATGGCCCCGGAAAAACGCCGGACTATCATAATCTAGAGGCTCGTATCACATTCTAGAAACGATTATCAGTGCAAACCACCAACTCCGGAGCATAAGGTACCACTATAATGGTACTTTACATCTTATGCACCTCTATTTATTAATAGTCAAGTGATAACCATCGCGTCGTGGGACAGCAAAGCGTCCTGTGTTAGCGCCGCTTACTTAGCGGTGACGAGCTTCAGAAAAGCAAAAGAGGCGGTCAGAGGTCAAATGGCGTTTCTGCAGGACGAGGACGCTACGCGCGCCTTCGAGGCGGCGCTGTCGTTCGTAGACGAGTATTCGTTCCATGACGGGGAGCACACATCGCCCCGCCCTGAATCGAGCGCCATCGTGAGGGCGGAGAGTTCGCTGGTCATCGGACCACAGCCTGCCGAAGAGGACGGTGAGACGCAGCGGAAAGCTCGTGCCAATGCTAAGAAGCGGCTGCTGCGCAAGGCAGGACTGTATGACGATCCCAACCGCGCCCGGAAGGAGCGGAAGCTCGAGATGACGTACCTGCAACGCAAGGTCGAGCAGCTGCAGCTGGAGCTCAATGCGTTGCAGGTGCAGCACCCGCACAGACACAGGCGACACGCTGTGGGGGAGCAGAACAGGCAGCAAGGGGCGCTGGTGGTTAAGCAGGTCAACTCCGAGGTGTCGAGTGCGTGGAAAGAGGTCGCGAGTCGACAGAGGGAGCAGAGAGACAAGGCCGAGAAGGAGAACGTCCGGCTCAGGCTCATCATGGAGCGCCAGCACAAGTTGGCCGAGGCACTGGAGACGCTAGTGCAGGCGAGAATCAAGCAACAGGTCGGTCGGTGCTGTCTTTCTTATGACTGAAAGGTATGAGTCTGAGTGATTCTCTTTTGTAGATGGCCGAGTTCTCGGCCCTGCCGAGTCCGACGATGGGGAGGTGTTTCACCGGACGGACACTGGACTTCCGGGCCGATATCGACGACTTTAGGGGGCTTTTAAGAGAAGTGGAGAAGGCTCACCGTGAGGTGGACGCGGTGTTCGCTGCGAACCGGTTGAACACGACCGAGTCGAGTCATCATGGCGTGCAATTGCGATCGAGCAAGGGCGTTAAGGGGATGCACCTGGAAGTGTTCGCCAACAAGGCGATGCCTTTCAACGTGCAAGACACTGCAGAGGCGACGTGGGATCACTTCAAAGGCATGAAGAAGCACGGCGGAAACGGAAACCTCTACGACAAGGCTGCTAAGGTGAGACAAGATAGAAAGAAGCCGCGATTTTGGTGGAGTCCCGTGGTCTGACACTGGAGTTGTGCTGTGATTAGACACTTGATACACCGTACACGATCATCGAGGACTACGCCAAGGAATTGTTTGCAAACACGGCTCGTGCCGATGTGCGAGTGAAGCAGATCGTGCGGCGCTACGTTGAAGCTGACCGCGAGATCGTCATCCTCGTAGCCAGCGTCTCGCCCGTTTCGATCGCACACAAGCCGCTGGCTGGACTCACCTTCAATTATCGATGCTACGCGTTGATAAAGCGTGCTGCCGCCGCCACGGAGGGCCGCGATTTGTCGCTCCTGCAGATGTGTACGCTGGCGTCACTCGACGATGAGGTCCAGACGTACGACCCCGCCTACATGCGCGCGCTCAGCAACTTTGTGCTAGGCAACACTGCCGGCAACATTAAGGCCGACCAGGAGCTCATCGAGAACGTGCTGGTAGGGCAGCTTCTCAACCAGCGCGCGCAACCAGCTCGCTAGGCTTTGATCTGAGTAAGTTTTGATGCTTGTCAAGTGCAAATGCGAACATGTAAAAAATATCTGAAGTGTTTTTTGTCTTGTCCACAAATCACCGCGACATGACTCACCATAGATGACCATCTGGGTTTTGTTCGTGATCACGTAGGGACCAGACCAACGCAGGCAGGTATAATACCTATGGCGCTTTTCCCCGACGATGACCAAACTCTTGAGGCAGCGCTGTCCTTCATCGACGAGTTCCCGTTCGAGAGTCTGTCGGGCGCACAGGTGGCTGTGGTGAAGACCGCAGGCTTGCACACGAATGAGGTGGCGTTGGTGCATCGAGGCCCGACGGACGTTGTCACTACCACAGCTTCGGCTGATGAGACGGCGACCTCTGGAGACGCATTGTCGATGTCAACGCTGTATGCTCCTCGACCGTTGCTGCTGGCAGCGAGCGAGGACGAAGCAACCAAACGCAAGAAGGTTAACGAGCGCAAGAAGCTGCTGCGCAAGACTGGAGTCTACGGAGACCCGAACCGAGCTCGGAACACTCGCCGATTGGAGATCGTCTATCTCAAGGAGCATATAGAGAAGCTGCAGATCGACCTGCAAGCTTTACAGGACCAGAACGATCGGTTAACGGGGGAGAGTGCAGCACCCAAGAGCTCGAGTACTGCAATCTCGACACTGCAGATTCCGAGTATGTGGCAGGCGATCGCTGATAGCCAGAGGAAGCGCCGAGAAGGCTCTGAGTTGGAAAACATTCGACTGAAGCTCATCTTGGATCGGCAGCAGAAGATGGCGGATAATCTCCGTGCTTTGATCAAGAGACGAGCAAGTCAACTGGTAAGACGTCGAGATCGCTATTTTGTGGTCCGGGAATGTGACTAACTGTTTTAGTTGCCATTTCGCTGTAGGCAAGCGAGTGTTCGCCCTTCATGGACGTGAGTACCCCGAAGCCTCACGTTGTCCGTGTGCTGGACTTCCGTGGCGACATTGCAGATTTTGAAGCGCTTTTTCGTCTCAACGAAGCTGCTTATCGAGAAGTTGACGCAATTTTCGAGGATAATGGTCTAGCCAACATGGTGATTTCGCCGAGTGATGTCCACATCCGAGAAGGCGTCGGAGGCAAATATCTCGAGCTCTTTGCAAACAAGATCCTGCCGTTTAAGTTGAGCGACGCAACGGAGGCTGCCTGGGATCATTTCAAAGGAGTCAAGAAGCACGCAAGCAACGGCAGCATCTACGAGAAAGCGGCCAAGGTAAGAACCGTCACAGTGACAGCGGAAGATTATGGTGTCTATTGGATTGTTATTCTTCTTGCTTTTAACATATTTTGATCGCTGTTGAAACCCAACAGAACCTCGATGAGCCCTACACGATCGTTGAGGACTTTACAAAGGAATTGTATTCCAACAATTCTCGTGCTGATATCAAGGTGAAGCAAGTCGTGCGGCGCTACGTCGAGCCTGACCGCGACGTCGTGATTTGGATGGCGCACGTTTCGCCGACGGAGATCAAGCACAAAATGCTCCGTGGGTTAGCGTATCACCTCCGAGGATACGCTCTTACAAAACGCTCGTCAGCATCGACACCAGAGCGCGAGCTATCACAGCTGCAGTTCTGCTCACTGATCTCTCTTGACCAGGAACCTGGCACAAGGTACGATGCAGTCAATGCGCGCGTCCTCATCAACTTCTTGATCGGCAACACAGTTCAGAATATTCGCAATCACCAGGATCGCATCGAGAGCGCGTTAGTTGATCGAGCACTTCGGGAGCACATGCAATGACAGAATTTCTGCTTCGAGTTGAGTCCAGCAAATCCTGCTATCACATCATCTTCATCTTCGTGTCACGAGCCATCCGGCTAGGAACATGCCTTTGTCGCCGACAACTCGTGGCTGCGCCTCTTGTATCCATTTCCAACTTTGGCGAGAATTCAGAGGAAGCATGGATCTCCTCCAGGGAGACGACGACGAGAGAGTGTTTGAGGCGACCATGTCGTTCATCGACGAGTTTTCGTTCGACGAACCGGAGCCCGAGACTGCGCCCTCTGCGAACGTTACCGCGTTAGAGGCGCCGATGCAGCAAATACAAACTCATACAGACTTGGTGACAGTGACTCCAAACTCTGGAGCCAACTCAACTCCTACTGCGATCGATGTCGTGAAGTTACTCCGAGGCAATGCGACGAAATCGATTGCTCCGAGCAAAGTGCCATCGATTCTTAGCTTGGACGCGACCGGGATGACGCAGAGAGAGAAAACTGTTGCGAGGAATGCGAGGAAGAAGCTGCTGAGAAAAGCTGGCATATATGGCGATTCGAACCGTGTACGCAACGAACGCAAGCTGGAGATCGCCTACCTCCGCGATAGAATCGAAACGCTACAGATCAACTTGAAGACCTTGAAAACCCACAAGGACGGACGACCCGATGCACCGAAATCAACACAGCAGCACGAAGCGAATCATCCGCCTACAAACGCGCTGGTAGTGACGATGGACTCGACATCTCCGGTATCAAGCGTGTGGCATGAGATAGCTGATCGCCAACAGCGCCGCCGCAAAGAAGCAGAACGTGAGAACATCCGCTTGAAACTTGTCATGGAACGCCAGCGGAAGGTTGCGAACACATTGTGCAGCTTACTACAAAAGCGAGCAAGCCAACTGGTACTGCACTCTCCACTCCGCGTCATAACCATTCGCATGTTGACTAACAGAGCTATTACTTCTGTAGGAGAGCGATTGTTCGTGCTTCTCGAGTTTGAACTGCCCAAAGCACCAAATCGTTCACGTACTCGACTACCATGGAGACATCAGCTCCTTCCGAGGACTTTTCCGACACCTTGAAGCAGCATATCTCGATATCGACGCCGTGTTCGCAGCGAACGGTCTATCAAGCATGGCGATCACCCCCAGTGACGTCCACATTCGCCAAGGTGTTGGTGGCAAATACCTCGAAGTTTTCTCAAACAAAGTTCTCCCTTTCAAGCTGCAAGACGCGACCGAGGCTGCATGGGACCATTTCAAGGGAACCGACAAGCACATGGGCAATGGAAGTCTCTACACCAAGGCGAAGAAAGATCTTGACGAGCCGTACACGATCATCGAAGAGTTCACCAAGGAGGTGTATTCGAACAGCTCTCGAGCCGATGTGAAGATGAAGCAAGTAGTGAGGCGCTTTGTCGAACCGGACCGTGACATGGTGATCTGGGTGGCAAGCGTAGCTCCAACGGAGATCAGGCACAAAATGCTGAAGGGCTTGACGTATCACCTGCGAGGCTACGCACTCACAAAGCGGTCCACAGCCTCGACACCGGACCATGAGCTGTCCCAACTGCAGTTCTGCTATCTCATCTCCCTGGACCAGGACATCGAAGGGAGATATGACGACTCCGACAACATTCGAGCCCTCACCAACTTCCTCATCGTCAACACAGCGCAGAACATGCGCGTCCACCAAAGCGGCATCGAAAACCGTCTCATCGACCAAGCACTACGAAGCCAACGTGGTCAGGATTGATTAACGTTCCTCTCAAGCATAGATTTGCCTGGAGTTGGGCCAATCGCACGAGAGCTGAATCTGGACATTGCGCACGTTGCGACGACTGGCGACAGACTGCATGGCGTTCTTCCTGGAGGATGAAGACGACGGCCGTGTCCTCGAGGCGGCTCTGTCCTTTGTCGACAAGTTTGAGATCAATTCATTGTCTTCGAGGACGGAAGCTGCTCCACCTCAACAGATAGACGCGGATGCAGGCGAACTGACCCGACGTGCGGTAGTTAACGCCAAGAAGAGAATTCTGCGCAAGGCGGGCGTTTATAGTGACCCCAACCGTGCACGGAACGAGAGGAGGCGGGAGGTCGCCTGTCTTCGAGAGGAACTGGAGAAGCTGCAGATCGACCTGCGGAACTTACAGGCGGCATCTTCGAGCAAGAAACCTCGACAGCAGCCACAGCTGTTACATGTAGTGAACTCAATGCCGCAGGTGCCTGTACCAAGTTTGTGGCAGGTGGTGGCGAGAAAGCAACGGCAGCGACGGGAGGAGGCTGAGCGGGAGAATGTCCGCTTGAAGGTGATGGCAGCGCGCCAGCAGAAGGTGGCCGACAGTTTGAGTTGTACGCTTCAAAAGCGAGCTAGGCAGTTGGTGCGTGCATTTTCCTACGCTTACCCATGCTACGTGAGTAGGCTATGATCTGACCAGCGTCTGTGGTGTGTTGTTTTGGCTGCAGATCAGCGAGTGTTCGTCTTTTTCCGATGTCAGGCCGAAGCAGCAGATCGTCCCTGTTGTGGATTTTTGCGGAGATATCGATGATTTCCAAGGGTTGTTCCGACAGGTTGAAGCTGCTCGTCTCGAAGTAGACATCGTGTTCGCGGCCAACGGCCTTGACAAGATGGTGATCACTCCGAGCGACGTTCATATTCGCGAAGGAGACGAGGGCAAATATCTCGAGGCCTTTTCCAACAAAGTGCTGCCGTTCAAGTTGAGCGATACAACCGAAGCTGCGTGGAATCACTTCAAAGGCGTCGAAAAGCACTTGGGCAACGGCAGTATATACGAAAAAGCTGCAAAGGTAGTCCGCATCATCACAGCACCATTTTTTACTGGGCAATTCTAACGCTATATCGTTGTCATGCAGGATCTTGGCGAGGCATACACTGTAATCGAAGCCTTTACGAAGGAGATGCATTCCAACAACTCGCGTGCAGACGTGAAGGTGAAGCAGGTGGTGCGCCGCTATGTAGAAGCCGACCACGATCTCGTGATCTGGGTTGCTAGAGTTTCTCCTGCCGAGATCAGGCACAAAATTCTGCAGGGGCTCACCTATCACCTCCGCGGCTACGCGAAGATAATGCGGTCACCAGCATCAACCCCAGCGCGAGAGCTGTCTCAACTCCAATGCTGCTCGCTTATCACGTTCGACCAGGAGGCTGAAGCACTGTACGGGCCGGATACCATCCGAACTCTCACCAACTTCTTGATCGTGAACTCAGCAATGAAAACACAGGGCCACCAAGACCGAATCGAAAGCGCCTTGGTTGATCAAGCGATGCGTCGAGAGCTGGTTTTCTAGATCGCTGTCATGGACTTCAACCTCCTCTTCAAGTTGTATATCGTAAAGCGGCCAGACTTCCACCCAGTCGAAGTCTTTGTTGGGTGTGATCGAAGGTGGGGACAGTAAGAGAAGGGAACGGAACATAGAAACATGCTGCGAGCGAAAATGGTGACTGAACACCAGCAAAGGTGGCGGGCAACCTGTACATCTTATCCAGAAACGAGCGAGTATGCTGGCTGCGAAGTGTTTTCGCTCGTTACGGATGCACATGGACCTGCGTGGACACCTGGGCGGGTTTTAAGGCCTCTTCTGTCACTTGAACATTGCTTATCGGGAGTTGGGAGCTGTGTTTGCGTCGAGCGGTTTGAACGATATGGTGATCATTCGAAGTGAAGTCCGAGTTCGGAATTGTGCGCGGATGTGTATGGAACTTATCTTCTGCCGTTAAAGCTAAATGAAAGCGACAGAAGCTAGGTGAAACCATTTCAGGACCGTTCCGGCAGCGTCTTCACAAAAACAGCGAAGGTACTCGAATCGATGCCAGGGAAGCCTAATGCTTGAGGAGTGAACAAACCAACGAACCTACCGTGTACGTTTTGTTTTCGTGCTGGAAATGCGTAGGGCTTCAATGTGGTGGGCTTCTTGAAGACTTCACGAACGAGATTCACCCAAACAGGTGCGAGCATGAACCTAGGGTCCGGCGATATGAGTAACACCAGCAGCACAAGATGCTTAGTGGGCTTCGGCACCATGTACGTAGCTGCGCCGATCGTCTGCGTCGATGCCGAAGTGCGAGGTGTCCCAGTTGCAGCATCTCGTTTCGATCTCTCGCGAATTTCCTAATCGTGAGTGGATATGAAGCAAGCATCAGGAATGAGTCTGCAGTTGTGTAGATTTCAATAATATACTAAAGCAGCTCGGCAAATGCCACTCAGGTCTCTCGATGGAGGTCAGAAGTCATGTCATGGTTACTTGACTCCATTGAGACTCACCCTCACCAATACATAGCCAGAATATGGCGAGACCAGTCGATAACTATTGACAACCATAAACAACGGTGACCTCAGCTGCACCATCATCTGAGATTGAGTCAGCTGTGCACAGAATTGACTAAGCCAAACTAAAAGACCCCCAAAACGATGGCGTTCTTCCTAGACGACGCCGACGACCAGAGCGTCGTCGATGCAGCACTCTCCTTCGTAGACGAATTCGCGGGCGCTGAGCAGGCGCCCCAAGGCTCATCCGCCTCGACCACCACGTCCCCAGACGCCGTGACAGCGCTCGGAGACCGCAGCCATGGGACGCGACGAGTTCTAGACGAGATGGCGAGGAGGGAGAAGCTCAACGAGAGGAAGAAAATGCTGCGAGCTGTCGGCGCCTACGGCAACTCGAACCACGTGCGCAACAACCGCCGCATCGAGATCGCGTACCTCCGAGAGCAGCTGGAGAAGCTGCAGATCGACCTGCAAGTGCTCAAGAAGCAGAAAGGTGAAGGCGCGACGCGTAGCACGAAGACGAGAGCAGCTCAGGCGACAGAGCTGCACAATAAGACCCAATTGCCAAGTGCAGAGGCCATCGTCGCCATGAATGTACCGACAATGTCGACTGTGTGGGAGAACATTGCGGACAGCCAGCGACGCCGCAGGAAGAAGGCCGAGTGCGAGAACATTCGACTCAAGATGGTGATCGAGCACCAGCAGAAGGTGGCGGACGACCTGCGTGCCTTGCTCCAGAAGCGAGCGAGTCAACTGGTAAGTAGAAGGAGCAGATCTCTGTACATGCACTGATGGCAGCATTGGAGACGACGCTAATGGGTGTGTTTTGCTTTTGGGGTGCTCTGACTGACTTGACTGTAGCATGCAGAGTGTTCGTTCTTCACCGGCGATGGCTTGAGTGTGCTGGACCTGCGCGGAGATCTGGGCGAGTTCCAGGGCCTCTTCCGTCACTTGGACAATGCTTATCAGGAGCTGGACGCCGTTTTCGCAACAAACGGCTTGAACAATATGGTCGTGACACGAAGTGATGTCAACGTACGAGATGGCGCGGAAGGCAGGTATGTGGAGCTGTTCTTCAATAAAGTTCTTCCATTCAAGCTACAGGAGGCGGCAGAGGCTACGTGGGAGCATTTCAAGGGCTCTGAAAAGCACATGGGCAACGGCAGTGTGTACACGAAGACTGCGAAGGTAAGTTTTAGTGGCAACGATCTAAACTGACTGTAGTGTCGGTGGAAGTATCCTCATGTCTTGACGTGCAACAGGATGTCAACGTACCTTATACACTCCTCGAAGAATTCACCAAGGAAATGCACTCAAACAGCGCCCGTGCAGACGCGAACATGAAGCAAGTCGTTCGGCGATACATCGAGCCCGACCGCGACGTCGTGATCGCTGTCGTGAGCGTATCACCAGCCGAAGTCAAGCACAAGATGCTCGGCGGTTTGAGGTATCAAGTGCGAAGCTACGCCGTGACGAAGAGATCTTCTGCATCGACGCCGGAGCGCGAGGTGTCCCAGCTGCAGTGCTGCTCGCTCATTTCGTTTGACGAGGAGACGGAAGCGAAACTGGGCTCTGATGCCATTCGATCTCTTACCAATTTCCTGATCGTGAGTTTGGCAGCGAAGATGCAAGGCCACCAGGACTGTATAGAGAACGCGTTGATGGACCATGCACTTTTGGTGCAATAAGCGTCGTGTGTATGTGAGAGAGATTCCTTACATCCTTGTCTTAATGTCAACAACACCTATGAATCATGCGTACATGTACTCCATGATGGAGGTGTGCAAGTTGTCGATGCTTCTTTTGCGTGGCTCCTTGAGGTTCGGGTCGTGCATCCATCCAGCACGGCTCCGTGGAGAGACAATACAGGCGCGTGCAGAGTCTGACCCGGCAAGACCGGCGGTGGCAAAAGCAGAAACTTGCGCAACCATGGCGTTGTCTCTCGAAGACGAGGACGACCGAGCGTTCCAAGCGGCGCTTTCGTTCGTGGACGAGTGCGTGCTCGATGAAGAGGAGGTGGAGGATGCAGCAGCATTGAGGACCACCGCGTTGATGCAACGCGAGGATGAATGGGTCGCGATGACCTGCGGCCTGGCACCAACGTTTAACATCACTGGAGTCGAGACGTCGTTCGGAGCACTTGGCGGCTACGAAATGACCCCGACGGTCTCAGCTCTCGCAACCGAGCGTGGGGCGTCCAATAGAGGCAAGCTTAGACGACGAACGGAGACCAACGAGAGGAAGAAGCTGCTGCGCAAGGCTGGAATCTACGGCGACGCCAACTGGATGAGCAAGGACAGCAGACTGGAGATCGCCTACCTCCACGAGAGGGTCGAGAAGCTGCAGCTCGACTTGCAGGTTCTGCAGAGTCGCAAGAGCAGACAACCAGTCATTCAGCCGGGAGCGCAGGAGCCGACAACGCACTCTACGCTGCAGATTCCCAAGGTGTGGGAGGACATCGCCATTCGACAGCAGCGTCGACTGAAAGCAGCAGAGCGTGAGAATGGTCGGTTGAAGCTTGCTGTCCAAAACCAGCAGAAGGTGGCAAACTGCATGACCAACTTGGTCCGGAAGCGAGCTGGACATTTGGTACGTGGCTCTTGTGTGACGGAGGCATCTACTCGTCTAGAGAGGAACGCTGCGTTGCTTAGTACTTGTACTTGTCTTGCGATACTTTTTTGGGCTGCAGACGAACGACTGCGCTTCTTTCATGAATGTGGACTTCTCCAACCAGCAGATCGTCCGCGTGTTGAACTCTTGCGGAGGCGCAGGAGACTTCCCGCTCCTATTCCGTCACCTCGAAACTGCGCACCAGGAAGTCGATGCCGTGTTTGCCTCCAATGGTCTGAACAACATGGTGCTTACTCCCAGCGACGTGCATATCCGCGAAGGTGTCAATGGCTCATATCTCGAGGCTTTCTCCAACAAGGTGCTGCCCTTCGGACTGCGCGCAGCAACAGAAGCGACATGGGATCATTTCAAAGGATCCGAGAAGCATCTTGGCAATGGCAACATATACGAGAAGACCGCCAAGGTACGTCGAGCCATAGAAATTGTGACGGTGTCTTCGTGGATGGTTCTAACGGTGTTGCTCTCTCATTGTCTGGCAAACAGAACCTCGACGACCCGTACACGATCCTCGAAGAGTTCACCAAGGAGATGCATTCCAAGAACGCCCGCGCAGACATCAAGGCGCAGCAGCTTATCCGTCGCTACATGGAGCCCGACCGCGACATTGTCATCTGGGTGTCAATAGCTGAGCCAGCCGAGATCAAACACAAGAAGCTGCAAGGTCTGACCTACCACCTTCGAGGCTATGCGATGACCAAGAAATCGCCAGCGTCGACCCCCGAGCACGAGGTTTCACAGCTGCAGTGCGTCTCACTGATCTCTCTCGAGCCGAAGGCTGAGGCGATGTACGGACCCGAGACCGTTCGAGCCGTCACCAACTTCCTTATCGTCACAGCAGCCCAAAAGATGCAAGCGCACCAAGACCGTATCGAAAATGCCCTCATTGACCAACAGTTAAGGCGGCAAGGTATCATCCAGCACAAATAAAGTGTAAAACTAGAGTGAATTCATCGCAGTTTGGCAGTAAAGACGCGAAACATTGGTAGGGATTGGATGCGACACTGACTGAGCCAGGCACAAATGCTTTGCACGCGTCGTGCACACGGTCTCCGAATCGCTGGGAGTTATGTCGTTCGTGCTCGAAGATGACGACCGGGTCGTCGAGGCGGCGCTGTCTTTCGTAGACGAGTGCGTACTGGACGAGGTGGCGTCCACTTTGAGCACCAAGTCCTCAATGGTGAGTGGGAACGACAGCAGCTCTTCTGAGCTATCGAACGACAGCCAAGTGCCCATTGTTCAGTCCACTCGATGCAAAGCTCCGGTGCGAGTGATGTCGCGCGAAGAGAAGAGAAGGCGGCGTACGGAGATCAACGAGAAGACCAGGGTTCTGCGTAAAGCTGGCGTGTATGCTGACTCGAACCGTGTGCGCAATGGACGGACGAGAGAGATCGCCTTCCTCCGGGAGCAAATGGAGAGACTTCAAATTGACTTGGAGACGTTAAAGAAGCTGAAGAAGGTTAGACACTCAACCACTACAGGCACGTCGTCGGGGACTCAATATCGAGATGCGTCGAATGCATCGCAGATGTGGCAGTCGGTGCTGGTAATCCAAAGGCGACGTCGTGAGGAAGCGGAGTGCGAAAACATTCGCCTGAAGCTGATCGTCGAGCGGCAGCGGAGAGTGGCGGACAGCATGACTAGTTCGCTACAAAAGCGGATGGATGGATTGGTGAGACGTCGAGCTGTCAATGGTGTAAGTGTACGAAGAGCGGATAAGAGTCTTACTAGGTGTCTCCTTGGTGCTGCAGGTGAACGATTGCTCAGGTTTCATCAGACAAAACTGCGTCCAGCATCCTCTTGTTCACGTGTTGGCCTTCTGTGGAGACATGGGAGGCTTCCACGAGCTCTTCCGACACCTCGAAGTCGCATATCAGGAAGTGGACGCCGTGTTTGCAGCTAACGGGCTCATTGACATGGTGGAAACACCGGACGACGTTCACATTCGAGAAGGCGGCGACGCAACCTACGCCGAAGCATTCTCGAACAAAGTTCTTCATTTCGGATTGCGAGTTGCGACCGAGGCTACATGGGACCACTTCAAAGGGTCCGAGAAGCATTTGGGCAATGGAAACATCTACGAGAAGACCGCAAGGGTACGTGGTTTCAAGCTAGAACTTTGGTCTAAGAGCCGTCGGAGCTCTAACGATTGTATTCCAATGCAGGACCTGGATGAGCCGTACACGATTGTCGAGGAGTTCACGAAGGAGCTATTCTCCCGACGTTCTCACGCAGATATCAAGGTGAAGCAAGTCATTCGACGCTACGTGGAGCCCGACAGAGATGTCGTCATTTGGGTAGCGCGCGTCTCACCTGCCGAGATCAAACACAAGATGCTCAGTGGGCTCACGTACCAGCTCCGTGGTTACGCGGTGACGAAGCGGTCTTCTGCATCAACGCCATACAACGAGGTATCCCAGCTGCAATGCTGCTCGATGATCTCGCTAGACCAAGACGCTGCGACGAAGTACAGTTCGGAGGACTTGCGGGCGCTCTCGAACTTCCTCATCGCTAGCACAGCACTCAAGATGCAGGCCCACCAAGAACGAATCGAGAGCGCGCTCATCGAGCGAGCGCTAAGACGGCAACGAACATGACGAATACAGAATACACATCTCATTCGGTGTGATGGAAGTTCGCAACAACAGATGAACTGACTTGGTCACCAAGTTGGGTGCGTTATGCTCACGCGGTCTGATCCCATCTCATGATTCGCATTCCGTTTGTGCCGTTGACTGAACAACTTGTGTCAGTGACAAGTGATACCATGGAGGAGGCCGACGACATGAAAGCATTCGAGGCGGCCTTGTCCTTCGTGGAAGAGTTCTCGTTCGAAGAAGCGGTAGACGACGGCCTCTCCAGTCTCCCCAACGCGCCAGCCGAGGCGACTCGAACTGCTCAGCCGAAGGCTCTGACGAAGCGCTTGCAATCGACTGAGGAGAAGAAGAAGCGGCAGAAGGAAGTCAACGAAAGGAGGAGGCTGCTGCGGAAGGCTGGGGTTTATGGCGACCCGAATCGTATTCGGAATGAACGCACGAGGGAGATCGCGTTCCTGCGCGAACAAATGGAGAGACTGCATCTCGATCTGGAGGTTTTGCGGACTCGGCGAGCTCAGGAGCAGAGCGCAGCGAATGCAACTGCTCTAATAGTTGCGAGGAGCTCAGCTTCAGTGCCAGAGTCCATGTGGAGAGAACAGGCTGCTAGACAGAGACGTCGTCGTGAAGAGGCTGAGCGTGACAACGTCCTCTTACGTCTCGCTGTGGAACGACAGAAGAAGGTGGCGAGTGATCTAAGAAGTTTGATGAGCAAGCGATCGAGTCAGCTGGTAAGAACTTGGGTGGGTCTCTCGCGTTTGAATGCAAGAAAAATACTAACTTGATGCCTTACTGCTGCAGACGAACGAGTATGCATCGTTGGTGAACTTGTGCTCTTCACAGTGCAATAGTGTCGACGTTCTGGACTTTCGTGGGGATATCGGAGACTTTCGTGAACTCTTTTACCACCTCAACGCTGCCTACAGGGATATTGACCCGGTCTTTGCTGCAAATGGCTTGACACTTGCCTCGCCTATTGATGTCCATGTGCGCGAAGGTGTTGAGGGGAAATATCTCGAGTTCTCTACGTACAAGGATCTACCGTTCGCACTACAAGACACTGCTCAAGCTTCCTGGGACTACTTCAAAGGCGTGGAAAAACACCAAGGGTACGGTAACCTGTACCAAAAGACAGCAAAGGTAAGTCAACATGCATGGCGACATTTTGATGTGAACTTATGTTTCGATTGCTGCTACCGACAGAGTCTTGACGAGCCGTACACGATCATCGAGGAGTTTTCCAAGGAGGTCTACTCCAACAGTTCTCGCGCCGACGTCAAGCTCAAGCAAGTCGTGCGCCGCTACGTTGAAGCCGACCGCGATATCGTGATCAGGGTGTCCCATGCCACGCCCGTTGAGGTCAAACACAAGCTGCTTCAAGGCTTGGTCTACAGCCTCCGAGGCTACGCGATCACGAGGCGCTCGCCTGCATCCACAGCAGACAACGAGTTGAGTCAGCTGCAATTGTGCTCATTGATCTCGCTGGATAAAGAGGAAGGCGCAGCCTACGGCCCCGACAACGTTCGAGCTATCACAAACTTTCTCATCATCCACACTGCCAAGAACACCCTTGCACACCGAGAACAAATTGAGAACGTCCTGGCAGATCGAGCACTGCTGAGTAATAAAACTTCTAACGTTATGCTGTACATGTCAGTTTTGAGGTACCCATATACTGTACATGTCAAGTTTGAGGTGCCAGATGATATCCCTTGAGACGGGCGCCTGATTAGTTTTTATTCACACACCCACTTGAGAACGATGGCGTTCCTCTTGGGAGACGATGACGAGCGCGCGTTCGAGGCGGCGCTGTCCTTCGTAGAGGAATTCAAGCTTGATGACGAGCTCTCATCCACTCACGTCGAGGCAGGCGACGCCCAGTCCCCTCGGAAGCCTGAAGATACGCTGACTAAGAGAGCGAGGGCCAACGCGAGGAAGAAGCTGCTGCGCCAGGCTGGCATCTACAGCGACCCCAACCGAGCTCGCAACGAGCGGACGCGGGAGATCGCGTTGCTGCGTGAGCAGATCGAGAAGCTCCAGATCGATCTGCACACTCTGCAGAGCAGACAAACGCAGGGACGAGATGATGCGAAGGCGTTGAGTGACTGCGCGTTGATCCCCAAGAGCTGCAAGTCCCAGATATCCAGTATGTGGCAGGACCAGGCGCTCCGACAGCAACGTCGGCGTGAAGAAGCGGAGCGTGACAACGTCCGCCTGAAACTCGCTGTTGAGCGGCAACGGAAGGTGGCGAGCAGCGTTGAAAGCTTGATGAAGAAGCGGGCGAGCCAATTGGTACGGGGTTGGAGTAGCAACTATACTGACCGTGCAGTTCAAAACCATTAACTTGTTGTTGCGACTAGACGAACGAATGCGCTTCGTTGATGAACTTGTGTTGCTCGAGACGCAGCACCGTTGACGTGCTGGACTTCTGCGGCGATATCGACGACTTTCGAGGGCTTTTCCAACGCGTTGATGACGCGTACAGGGATGTTGACGCTGTATTCGCTGCTAATGGACTCGCAAGATCAACAATTTCCCCGGGAGACGTGCACATGCGCGAAGGCGTAGATGGCAAGTATCTGGAGTTCTCAACCTATAAGGACGTGCCTTACGAACTGAGAGCAGCTACAGAAGCTGTATGGGACCATTTTAAAGGAGTCGAGAAGCACCTGGGCGTGGGAAGTATTTACGAGAAGGCAGCTAAGGTACGTGATTAAGGGGAGAGCAGGAGTAATGATGCCATCTCTCGAGTCGCGTTGACTAATACCCCTCTTTGATCGTAGAATCTCGACGAGCCATACACGATTGTCGAGGACTTCTCCATAGAAATCTACTCCAACAGCTCTCGTGCAGACTATAAAACGAAGCAAGTTGTTCGTCGCTACGTGGAGGCAGATCGAGATATCGTGATCTGGGTTTCCCACGCTACGCCCGTCGAACTCAAGCACAAATTACTCAGCGGCTTGGCATATAATTTCCTTGGCTACACTATAACAAAACGGGCATCAGCTTCGACGGCTGAGCAAGAGCTGACGCAGCTACAGCTATGCTCAAGGATATCTCTCGACCAAGATTCGGACACAATTTACAGCTCGGAAAGCGCTCGAATTCTCGCCAACTTTTTAATCGTTCATGCAGCTAAGAACATCATAGCCCACAGAGACAGCATTGAGAACAGTTTAGCTGATCGAGTGCTGAGGCAGCGATTGCAATAACGTAAATGTTCAGACTTCTGAAAAGTTTGGCAAGTCTTTTGAAGTGGCTACATCCTACAGTAAAGCCCTTTCATTTCTGATAATTGTTAAGCCAAGCATGTCGTTCCTGAAGGACGACGAGGAGTCCTTCCTGGCTGCGTTGTCCTTCGTGGACGAGTTTTCTCTCGACGAAGACGGCGTTGGTGGGTCCTCTTCCACGATACAGCCTCCAGGGGCTGCGTTGATGCTGCCGCGGTCCTCAGCTTCAGTGATAGTAGACCCGAATGAACTCAAGCTCAGACGCCGCCAGCAGCTCAACGAAAGGAGGCGGCTGATGCGCAAAGCCGGCGTCTACGCAGACCCGAATCGCGCTCGCAATGGACTGAGAGTGGAGATTTCGCTCCTTCGACAGCAGCTCGAGCAGCTTCAACTTGACCTCCAAGTCTTGCAAAGAAGGGAGACCAAGCGTGACCACCCACAGCGACAGCAGATCGCTGCACAAAGCGTGACCACTCTAACGTCTCAAGCTCCGTCTGTGTGGCAGGAACTAGCAACACGCCAGAGAAGTCGACGAGAGGAGGCGGAGCGACAGAACATCCGCCTGAGACTTGCTGTGGAACACCAGCAGAAGCTGGCGGAGTCACTTAGCGACTTGCTGAGAAAGCGAGCTGATGTCGTGGTAAGGCTTGCTGGGTTCCCTTCTTACGTTGCATCTAGAGCTGTACTTCTATTTGCTAATATTGTGGTGGGTTTAACGCCTTGTGCTGGTTTAGACGAAGGAATGTGGAGCTTTGACGAGTCAACCATACTTAAAGCATCATGTGGTGAACATGCTGGATGTTGACGGAGACATGGAGGACTTTCGAGTGCTCATTCGACACCTCGAGACGGCGTATCGGGGCTTGGATGCGGTTTTTACAGCCAACGGGCTGGCAAACTCGACTCTTCCTCCCAGCGACGTGCACTTGCGCGAAAGCGTCGACGGGAGATACATGTACCTCGAGTGCTTTAGTCACAAGTCTTTGCCTTTTGACATGCGCGCGACTACCGAGGCGATTTGGGAGCACTTTAAAGGGGTTGAAAAACACTTTGGCGCCGGTAGTCTCTACAAGAAAGCTGCAAAGGTGGGTGTCAGCTGACGCAGCTTGCATTTATCGAGTCTCATTGTGCATTGTCTTCTACACATGCGCAGAATCTTGACGAACCATACACCATCATCGAAAACTTCACGAAGGAGCTATACGCTGACACATCTCGAGCCGACATCAAGGTTAAGCAAGTTGTTCGCCGTTACGTGGAGACCGACCGCGACGTCGTGATATGGGTCGCACGCGTAGCACCTGCAGAGATCAAGCACAAGCTACTTCAAGGCTTCACGTATTATCTTCGCGGCTATGCAGTCACGAAGCGGTCACCTGACTCGACCCCAGGTCAAGAGCTCTCGAAAGTTCAGCAATGCTCGCTTATCTCCCTTGACCGAGATGCCCACATGAAGCTCGACACAACTGATCTACACTCACTGACCAACTTCTTAGTTGTGAACACAGCGCAAAATATTCGGTCACACCGTGAGTGCATCGAGAACGTCCTCGTAGATCAGGCTGTAGCAAGTCGCATACATTTTCCATACCAAATCGACTAGGAACACAAGATTTATGATAGTGTGCATACAGGTACCGCATTTTTGCAATTCCTAATGGCATTTTTGCAGGAAGACGACGCGTCCTTCGAGGCGGCGCTGTCGTTCCTGGACGAGTTCGCGTCCAGCACATCGGTGGGTTCGCCTTCATGCTGGGGTGCAATCAATCAGGACCCGCAGGCGTCGGAGACTGGCAATTCGAGCACACCGCACAGTACCACGCGATCCCGTCACGGAGCTGGAGGAAAGACCCAATTGAGCGGACAAGACAAAGAGAGGCGGAGGGCGGAGTTCAATGAGAAGAGGAAGCTGCTACGAAAGGCTGGCGTCTATGGGGACGCGAACAAGGCGCGAAAAGAGCGCGCGCAAGAGATCGCTCATCTACGGGAGGAGGCGGAGAAACTGCAGATCGACCTACAGATTCTGCAGACGCAGCGTCAGGTTAAGCTTACCGGTGACAACCAGAGCACGGAGGAGAAGGAGGAAGGTGGGAATGGGGCACTAATTAATAGGAAGACGGGATCCATGTGGCAGGGGCTGGCGGACCAGCAGCGTCGTCGCCGCCAAGAGGCAGAACGCGACAATGTGCTCTTGAGACTAGCTGTAGAGCGTCAACGGCAGGTGGCCAACAGTATGACGAGGCAAATGCAACGACGAGCGGCACAGTTGGTAGGATGGGTATTGTTTAATGTTCTTGTGGTCGTCACTAACATGCTTGTCCTGAATTACGGTAGACGAATGAATGCGCGTCTCTGGTTACGACGGCGCCTTCCAGTCATCACTTCAATGTGGTGGATTTTCATGGAGACTTGGAGGGATTTCGAGGGCTTTTTCGTCGTCTTGACGACGCGTATCGAAACGTGGAGAACGTGTTCATGACAAACGGGTTGGCTGGAATGACGATATCTCCTGTAGATGTCCATGTCCATAAAGTTGCCGATGGTAAATCTCTCGAGTTCGTGAGCTACAAAGTGCTGCCTTTCGACGTCCGTGCTACTGCTGAAGCTACATGGGTTCACTTCAAAGGCGTTGAGAAACATTTAGCACACGGCAACCTGTACGAGAAGGCGGAGAAGGTTGGTTGTTGTAAAGTCAACAAGGTAATGTCGTCAATAGCTCACAACGTTCTTTGTGTGGAACAGGGTCTTGACGAGCCGTACACGATCATCGCAGACTTCAAGAAGGAGGTCTACTCCAACACCTCTCGGGCGGATATCAAGGTCAAGCAAGTCATCCGACGCTATGTGGAAGAGGACCGCGATATCGCGCTCTGGGTTTCACGCGCAGTGCCCATCGAGATCAAACACAAGATTCTTCAAGGATTGACCTACCACCTTCAAGGCTGCGCAGTGACCAGGCGCTCATCCGAGTCAACTCCAGACCGAGAGGTCTCCGTCTTGCAACTTTGTTACTTGGTGTCTCTCGACCAAGACGACGTGCGGTGCGACGATACCAACCTGCAAGCTCTCATCAACTTTCTCGTGGCCACTACAAAGCAAAACATCCAGGCCCATCGTGAACGAATCGAGAATGCTTTGATCGACCAATCTATCACAATAGGCCATCGACAAGAGATCTAACACGTTGGCTTTTGCAGACTGCATTTACCGTGAGCTCGTCATTCGTAGTAGTGGAGGAGTGCCGACGTCCCCGCCGGGTTAGCGCGTGACATGGAGTTGCTACATGACGAAGCTGCATTATAGACCGCTCTGTCCTTCCTGAACAACTTCGTACCTGCGTGCGCATTGTCTCCACTAACCGACAGGAAGGATGGCAACTCGACCGACTCTTCTGCCGCCACACCGAATCAAATGGAGAAGCTTCCTGGAGGTTTTAAAGACTTCGAGAGGAGAAGGAAAAAGAGATGATGAATCGAATTCGACAGCGCTAGCTAGGTAAAAAGTCGACGCAGATCACGAGCATGTGGCAGGGACTTGCAGGGCAGCAGGAGCGCCAACGGGAGGAGGCAGAGCGATATAATGTCCTCTTGCGAATCGCTGTGGAACGCCAAACCAAGGTGGCAGAGCTTGATGCAGAAGCGAGCGACGCGGCGGTTAAGTAGCGTAGCTCAATGGGCTTGTCGGAGATTTTTTACAAGTAAGCTTACTCACTTGTGTGTACGCATGTGGATGGTTCATCTGCAGACGAATGAATGCTCGTCACTGATGACATTGGCTCGCTCAAAGTACCATGTTGGGCGTATTGTAGCTGCGTGGCGAAATGACTTACTTTCACGGACTTGTAAAAAAAATCAACGCCTCGGCCCAGTTGCAGACCATAGTGCCAGCGAGACAACCCTCGCAAGAAGAAAAGCTACTTGCTGCTAATTATTAGCGCTTGCTGCTTCCTGCTATAGATGAAAGAGTCTTCGATATGACACATCCAGTCTGCGGGCACTCGTACACTTCCCCGAAAACAAGTTGCTAGAACCGATGAGAATCAACGAGTAACGGTAGTATTGAGTAGGCAAAATACAAGAAACGACATTTTTTTTCGGTAGTGTACGTCCAACACAGACATTGAGGTGTATGAAGCGGAAGGGCAGGCATTCACCACTTCATCATGGGTGCATTTTGACGGCCTGGTCCATCAAAACGTTCTCGATAAGCTCCTGGCTAGCCGTAATATTTCCGGCTACAGTGCCCAGCATAAAGTCTGTTAGCGCGCGCACAGCCGCAGGGTCATATACTGTGTGATCCTCTTTCTCTGGCGACACGAGCGAACATAGCTGAAGCAGCGAGAATTCTCGATTTGGTGTGGATGCCTTTGCTCGTTTTGTGACAGCGTATCCCTGATGTCGGAAACCAAGACCATTAACGCGCTGGTCGTCAAATTCTAGCGGAACGACACTTGCAACCCAGATCACGATTTCGCGGTCTTCCTCCACGTAGCGTCGCAATACCTGTTTCGCATGGAAGTCTGCTCGAGCATTGTCAGCAAAGAACTCTTTCGCAAAGTCCTCAATGATTGTGTCCGGTGTATCTGGGTTCTCCAAATGCTTTATGCAATCACAACAAAAGTCAATTAAATATGCGGGTACGATCAAGCTCTGGTGGTCGCTCACCTTTGCCACCTTCCCCTCATACATGTTACCGCGATGCTTCTCTGCTCCCTTAAAGTGATCCCACACGGCTTGAGCAGTTGCACGCATTCCAAATGGCACGACCTTGTTCGCGAAAATGTCCAGGTACATGCAGTCGGCACCTTCGCGCATTCGGGCGTCGCGATGCGTGGTCTCCATTGTCGCCAATCCGTTAGCAGCAAACACGGTATCCACTTCACGGTACGCCCTGTCAATATGCGCCAGCAAGTCCTTGAAGTCGTTCACGTCAGCACGGAAATCCAGCGTGCGTCCCTGCGAGTACTTGGACTTTTTGCTTTGTGATAAACTCGAGCACTCAACAACCTACACCGCCAGCCACGTAAACACCACTCCATTAGCAGTGCCCAATTTACCATACCATCCACACAACCACCAACCTGTTGCTTTGCTCTCTTTTGTAGCAGACTCTCCAGCCCTTTCGCCATCTTGGTCTGGTTCTCCAGAATGAGTTTGAGTCGTACGTTCTCCCGCTCCGCCTTCTCCCTCCTCCTGCGTTGGCGACACGCCACTTCCTTCCACACCGTCGGCACCTGCACCGGATCATACACTGACATGGTCGAGCCCTCGTATCCATCCAGTTTTACAGTCTCTGCACCCTTCTTCTCTCCATCTTGACGAAGAGCTCGCGTATGCGTCCTCGGGTGGAGCTTCAGCGCCCTCATCTCGAGCTCCAGCTGCGACACCTTCTCCCTCAGGTACGCCAGCTCAATCTTCCTCTCGTTTCTGGCTCTATTGGGGTCTCCTCTGGTCACAGGCTTCTTGGGCCCAGGCGTCTTCTTCCTGCCTCGAGCGACGGGCTTCCTCTTCGTCGACACCTGTCCGTCGGTCGGTAGACCGAGTTCAAGCCTCGCAGTTGGTTCCTTCGAGAGCTGAAAAGCGGGTGAGGACGGAGAGGTGATAGACGTGTCGCTTCTTCCCCCAGGGGACGCGTATGTGCCTCCTAAAGTCGCTGCAAGCGGCACGAGACTCGGTGATAGCAGCTCCATGCCATCGACTGGTCCAGACGCTAGAGATGGAGAAAAGGAAGCGCCAGACGTAGAGGGGGATGCCGTGAACACTGACGTGTCGATGGAGTACTGCTCCACGAACGACAGCGCCGCCTCGAAGGCGCGCACGGCGTCGTCGTCCTCCAGGAAGGCCATGTATTCCTTGATTAGTTAGAGCTCTGCACGATTCGGTCGATACAGTACTATTATATTGCGACACGAAAAAGACAGTTAAACGAATCACCGGAAGAAATGGTACTTGCTGATTGGTCCACGTTTAGTACTGCATATATGTGGGTTTCAACCTATACATATTGCACGAAGCTAGACTCAGGTTCGAACTAGATTGCGTGCACCACATAACACCAACAGTTTAAAAGCTTTTTTAAATGGTCCTAAATTGGCGCGTTACCTTATGCAAAAGTTTTCTTACTTTATGACGTATTTTGAAACTCGGATTTCGATTACGCTAACGCTACAGTGTTAAGCCGACAACTAAGATCAAAATTGCAGCCCACCACGCCATCTCCGCCATAGACGCGGAAGAACTGGTATTGTGGATTCCGCCCAAATTTGCCGAATCGGGTCAGTTTGGCGGGAGCGAAGGAACCGCCAGCAAACCGCCAGAGAAATAGCATTGGTCAAAACCAGCTCATTAATTCATTTTTATCCTATCATCGAGGATCTATCACTGGTACTGCCACAGACCACACGTCCTCGGTCTTGCTGGCTCGGCCCTTCATGCGCGGACTAAAACTCGTCCATAGCTTGAGAAGGATATCCGTGAAGGATGCTCCATTCAGAGCAACATCGGCGAGGGTTTCGCCAGACGTGTCACGCTGGCCGATCGTGGACTTGATGATCGGCCAAACTACGAGCTTGAACAAGTTCGAATTGCCTTGTGACTGTGCCAGCGGCTCTCCCACAGGATCCGCGCCCGGCACAGAGAGCCGAGGCGATCGCCGTTGCGGTGGCGTACGCTCAGGGCTCAACGAGACTTGGGGTCACCCGGTGGTCCTCAGTGCTGTCGATTGGGTTGGTCCTTGACTTGACGACGCTGCCTCCAGCCGTGGAGATCGCCTTCTTGTCGGCGGTGCCAGAGCTGGTGTCGCTGGAGACGGGTGTGCAGGTGAAGCTTGAAAAGGGAGGTTTGCAGCGGGCCAGACACCGTCGACTGCACACCTGGTGATCTCCCGGTACTTATTGGCGCTTGGGAGGTCGGAGACAGGGAAGACGCCAGCCGTGGCGATCGTCTCACTGCTGGAGTGCGTGCTTGGTATGGTGAAGCGCGATGAGGCGTGCGCATGTCAACAGCCTGAGTGCGCGAGGCGTGGGGCCGTGCCGTCCCGGATCTCCTTGCCGTCCTTGCCGTCGAAAGCGAAACTGTGAGTCATGGACAAGGATACAAAGGAAACCCTACTCAAATGCATATGTACCTATGAATTATCATGGGTTCGTCGATTGGCCGGCGGTTTGCCTGGGTCGATTCAATCCGCCCCGATCGGAAAATTAGAGTAGAACTCACAATATTGTCACCGACAGTAGCGGAGGTTGCCGCCAGTGTGAAGTTCGCACACAGTTCGTTCGTGATCCCGGCGTCATTGTACACATCACAATCTGTGTCCGGATGAATGGCCACGACAAATTCGCCGTTTTCGGCTACCTGATTGAAGCCGCTGCCGATTTGAGGCTTGTACACGCTCCAGTCATCAGCCGTGAGAGTGAACATGACGGTTGTGGAGGTTCCCGCCTCAAGCTCGATCTTCTCGAACTTACGTAGCATCTTGACTTCCGGAACTGATATGGTTCGGTACGGTTGGATCATGAACAACATGACAGTCTCCTTGCCAGTCATCGTGCCGTTGTTCGTCACCTTCACTGATGCTGTCACCGTATCTTTGTCGCTGGTGATCTTGTTCGTGCTGAGCTTCAAGTCTGAGTACGAAAAGTTGGTGTAACTCAACCCAGCGCCAAAGTCCCATTGCATTTCGCATGCTCCGTAGGTGCATTGGGTGTCTACCCGATGGCGGTATGGAATCATGATATGGCCGGACTGCTTCGGATATGTGATAGGCAACCTTCCGCTTGGATTTACCTCACCAAACAGGATTTCTGCCATAGCCTGACCTCCTTGTTCGCATGGCAGACCACCCCAAATGACAGCACTCACCGAGCCAGGTAGTGAACCCAGCAGTCTTGGACGCCCTTCAAACAGGACCAGCACTACCTTTGTGCCAGTGTTTGCGAGGGCCTGGACGTACTCGAGCTGACCTGAGGGCAGCGTCAACTCGTCGATATCGCCCCATTTCTCAGCGTAAGGTGCTTCACCGATAGCGACAATAACCACATCCGCGCTGCTGGCGTATCCTGTCGCTGTTGAGAGATCTTCGTCTGAATATGTTCCGTCGACGCCGAGTCCGTTGAAGTACGTAACTAAGTCGGTGCCGACCAGGTTCTCAATACCCTGTCGCACAGATGTACCATGCGCGAAATAGTCGTTGCCAGAGGTTCCCTGCCAATAAATACTCCAGCCCCCGCACTGGTAGCCGATATCGTCGACAGAGAATCCCGTCAGGAAAACTGAAGTGCCGTTGGTGAGCGGTAAAAGATCGTCATCGTTCTTGAGCAGCACAATGGACTCCCTCGCAAGATTCAATGCCTCCTCCAAGTCGTCGTCGTTTCCAACGAGCTTGACATTATCCTCACCGGGAACCGGAGTGTCATAGAGGCCCATTTCAAGCTTCATTTTGACGATACGCTTAGCTGAAGAGCGTAGACGAGCTTCGTAGTCAGGGTTGTTGGACAGCGCGTATTTGACTTGGTCAATAAAATCCGTACTGTATGGCACCATGCTCATATCCAATGAGGTGTTGGCGATCACCAGTTCAACCGCAGCTTGTTGCGTGCTTACGACACGGTGCCAACTCTGGAGGTTGTTCACTTCACCCCAATCGGTGACAACGACGCCGTCGAAGCCAAGGTCATCGCGCAGTAGATTGTTCAAAATTTTGGTGCTGGAGACGACGGGGACACCGTTTATCGAGATATAGTTCTCCATTGTAGACATGGCGCCGTGCTCGATGCCAGCCTTGAACGACGGTACGTGGTAGTTCAGTAGGTCATAGTCCGAAATGGTGACGCCTTCACGATCGACACCCGTGGCCGTCTGCGAGTACCCAATAAAGTGTTTCATGCACGCTCCACTATGGCTGTTGTTCTGCACTCCTTGGATGTAGGAAGCGCCGAGCACCGAAGCCAAGTACGGGTCTTCGCCGAAAGTTTCGTACGTACGCGTCCACAAGGGGTTGTACGAGATGTCGAGAATGGGCCCTAAAACCCAAGTAATCCCTGCAGCAGCCGTGTCACGTCCGGTCACGTAGCCCATCTTGCGCGCCAAGTCGGGATTGAAGCTTGCACCTGCATTGATGAGTCGAGTCCGTACACCATCGGGTGTCCTCCGTTTTCGTCCATGTGGTACGTTTGGATCTCCTTGATCGTGTTCCGCCATCCCGTCGCGTTCCATCCTGCAAAGGGCGAGTTCAAGTAGGACCCTACTCCCAGCTTGGCGTACCGGCGCACAAGAGTCTCGTTCACCGAGTTGTCGTCGTTGAGCACCATGCTGATGTCGAATTGGCACATTTGGCCGATGACTTGGTCCGTTGAGAAGCCATCGACGATGGTTTGCGCCTGCGCGTCCAAGCTGTCACCGGAGGATCCACTCGAGCTAGCGAGCGCGAGCTGCAGCAGCGTCAGTATCACAGTGAGAAGCCAATTCGCGATCATCGAGACCTCCGAGCGGGTATTTTCAACGAGGAAAATGGGGAAATGATGAATGCCATCGTTCGACCACCAGGTCCGGTGTGCCTCGCACATCGCCGACACATTGTCGTTGCTGCTGCATCCGGATCAGGTGACGTGGCCCTTTCATATCGCGAGGTAGTGCTGGAGACTCCAGCACTATTACATGTATTACCTCCAGTGGAGTCTCTATCCACAGGTGCAGCGACTTGGTCAGTTCGATCAGAAGGAGGCCGCCATATCGCTCCATTCGAATTCGACAACGAGAGATTGCTGGCTACGAAAGGCGAGTTGTAGACGAGATGATTCGAATCGCTTTGGGCATGGTGATTCACCATTGGTGAATGGAGTGTTGAAGCCGCACAAGTAGGCGACGCCCGTTCGAATCAAACTTCCATGGGCGTTCGTCGACAACAACGGGGAAGTGGTATTATACTGCACAGTGTTCTGTATCCAAAATGTTTTTCGCTCAGTTGTGGGGCATAAAGGCTGATGTATTGACATTGCCTCCTGCACGGGTGCGGCGAGGAGGGTTTTTAACTGAGTGTAGGAGCTTCTAGGATTGCTGAGTAGGATGCAAAATGCAAAATGAGCAGACTGAGCTGGGACTTCCGCAGCATTGACCTTCTTGTCTGCTGTCCAGCCGTATCAATGACTGGTGCTCAGCGATGACTTGGGCGGAGGTGGCGTACAGTGCGACGAGTCCGAACCCTCACCCAACCCGCAAAAAGTTACTTCCACCAGGCCAGCCCAGCAGAAGTACACATTGCTCGATGTGCAAAACCGTGCTGGTCCAGCTTCAAATCGATGGGATCACGTCAGGATTGATCAAGAGCTACCGTCTTGAAGTGCTCCGGCAAAGGCACTTACACACCGAAGCAAGAAAATTTCTTGCTTCGGTGTGTAAGTTTAATTCGAAACCAGAGCGGATTCAGGGAGATGTCGAGTATCGGTGATTGTTCGCCAGGTGCGCTGGCACTCTGTTACCTAGTGCGTACTATATACATGCATGTCTGCCGAAAGCTCTCGAGCGTGACGCCGTAAATCGTTTAGACCGCGCACTTCTCTCCAATGCGTTTTCAAAGATTGCTTGCGGGGCAGAATCTAAAGTGGGTCTGTATTCATGGCAGAATTTATTCATGGCAGAATTTAGCTGTAAGGCCGGTGGGGGGTTAATAGCTGGCCGCCTCAACGGTTCCAGCTCCAGCTTCTCCAGCAGGCGGTTCCGTGGTGCTAGCGCCTGTGACGTCGATAACATGGGCACTCGTAGTGACATTCGCGACCGGGGGAGGAAGGCCGAAGTTGTCGCGTCCAGTATCGATCGTGAACACAGCGCACAGCGGGTTGGTGATGTTCTTGTACACATTGCACCAAGTGTCAGGCTTGATAGCCACAACATAGTTACTGTCCTCCGTGACCTTCTTGAAGCCGCTGCCGATCTGCGGGTCGTACACGCTCCAATCATCCGCCGTCAGTGCAAACGACACCTCCTGAGACTCACCCGCCTGCAGCTCGATCTTCTTGAATTTCTTCAACATTTTCACTTCGGGGACGGAGATCGTTCGGTACGGCTGCGTCAGGAACAACATGACCGTCTCCTTTCCAGCACGAGTGCCGACATTCGTGACAGTCACCGTAGCAGTGACAGTTGCGTCTGCGCTAGTGATTGTGGTCGTATCCAAGGTCACAGCTGAGTAGTTGAACTCAGTGTAGCTAAGTCCGGCACCGAAGTCCCATTGCATCCAGCAGTGGTCATAAGCGCACTGCGTGTTCACGCGATGGTAGTAAGGGATGGCAACATTTGCAGGGTCCTTGGGGTACGTGATCGGGAGCCTACCACTCGGGTTCACCTCACCATAGATGATCTCGGCCATCGCTTGGCCTCCCAGCTCACACGGCAATAAACCATCAATAATGGCACTAGCAGAGTCCGGAAGAGAGCCTAGAAGACGCGGCCGGCCTTCAAACAAGACGACAATGACCTTCGTGCCCGTGGCTGCGAGAGCCTCCACATACTCAATCTGTCCTGCAGGCAGTGCCAGGTCGTCAATATCACCAGGCTTCTCCGTGTACTGCTTCTCGCCAATGACAGCGATCGTGTACTCGTGCTGGCTGGCCAGCTCCACAGCCTTAGCGAGGTCAGCTTCGGAGTACGAACCATTGTCGTAAAGACCGTTGAAGTACGTGAACGAGTCATTGCCGACCAGGTTCTCAAAACCCTGACGGACCGAGATACCGTTCGGGAACATCTCGTTGCCTGAGTACCCTTGCCATGCAATGCTCCACCCACCACATTGGTGACCCACGTTGTCAGCCGAGTGGCCTGTGAGAAACACAGACGCTTCCTTAGCCAACGGCAAAACACTCTCGTTGTTCTTCAGCAACACGATCGACTCGCGTGCCAGGTCCAATGCCACCGCCTTGTCTTCATCATTACCCACTTGGAATTCAAACTCCGCACCAGGGACAGGTGTGTCGTACAGACCAAGCTTCACCTTTGTCTTGACAATGCGCTTCGCAGACTCACGTAAGCGGCCTTCATACTGCGGGTAGCTCTCCAGCATTCTCTCGGTGTAGTTGATGAAGGACGTGTCATTCGGAACCATACTCATGTCGAGCGATGTGTGCGTAAGTGACAAACGGACGGCGTCCTCGTAAGTCTCAGCGACGCGGTGCCAGTCTTTGAGGTTGTTGATCTCAGCCCAGTCCGAGACCAGGAGACCGTCAAATCCAAGGTCGGAGCGGAGCAGATCGTTGAGAATACGAGGGTTCGCGATCACAGGGTCTCCGTTGATGGAGATGTAGTTCTCCATCGTCGACATGGCGCCGGCCTCGATTGCGGCTTTGAACGGTGGCAGGAAATAATTCAGCAAGTCAAAGTCCGCCATGATGACGTTGTCGCGGTCGTGACCACTTGGGGTTTTCGAGTATCCGATGAAGTGCTTCATACAGGCAGCCGTTTGGTTGTAGCTCTGGAGACCGCGGACAAGCGCCTCTCCCATGACCGCAACCAAGTACGGGTCCTCACTAAACGTCTCGTAAGTGCGAGACCAGAGCGGGTTCTGAGAGATCTCTAGAATGGGTCCGAAGACCCACGGGATTCCTGCAGCCTGAGTATCACGCGCGGTGATGCGGCCTGCCTTGTGAACCAAGTCGGGGTTGAAGCTCGCCCCACTGTTGATCTGCTGGCCAAACATGACAGCACCACTCACGTAGTTGGCACCGTGGACCGAGTCGAGACCGTAGATGATCGGGTGACCTCCGTTCTCCTCCATGGTAATCTCCTGGATACGAGACACAATGCCACGCCACTCCGTTGCGTTCCATCCATACTTGTCACCAAGTGGTTCGTCCCAAATGGTGTTCAGGTACGATCCGACATACTGCTGGGCGTAGGCGCGAACGTAGTCCTCATTCAGCGTGTTGTCATCGGGGTTCATGACAGTGCTGATGTCGACCTGAGTCATCTGGCCGATGACCTGCGCCGTCGTGAATCCATCGACGATGGCTTGCGCTCGCACGTCGTATGGGTCGTCCTTGGCTGCCACAACCACGCTGGAAATGCTCAATATAGACGCCACCGCGCCAGCAATGCTCCAGCTTGTCCACATTAGATCGCCGTGTGTCGAGTAGTTCAGTGATGTGATGTGGTGGTGGATGATCCTTTGCGAGGCGGGGAGGAAAATGAAAAGTGAGAAACCAAGTTTTGCCTTTCTCGTCCAAGCTGCGAAGCCCCAGGCGAAAGTTCGGATTGAATCCGTCTAGCTGTCCGCCAGGTAGATTGGATTCAGGATAGCTTTCCAAACTGGACGTGCCGGCAAAGGTGATTCGATGATGCTCAGCTTGCGACGACGATCGCAGGGCTGTCCACGAGTGAATCCCCTCCCCCACAGCCCCAACCAATGTACATCTGCGACTGTCATCTTGGCTAATTCGTCTTTCCAGTGGCTTTGCGTGCTGCACGGACTCGAGTGGATAATACTGAGGAAAGCACACCGTTAACGCTGGACAGGCTTTTTTCGACTGATCGTCCTTCTGTCTGCAAAGCTTTCGACCAAGTGTCTTTCCAGCCACGAAGGATAGCCTGTTCTTGAGATTTCGCAGCGCAAACTTGTCGCGACTGCAAGAAAATACAGCTGCGATGTACTACAGTGTGCATGTATTCTATTCACCACCTGGAGGCTTCCTCAAAGTGGGCGCCATCCATTGCATGGGGTACTTGAAGAATCTAAGCTTGGCACCCCACAGAGATGTTACGACCCACAGTATTACTGTAACGTACTTCGAAGTCTTCAACGCGCCACTACAAGGTATGGTTTGCAATACATGTACTGGTTAGACTGTTATAGACGCATTTACAGCAACCGCCAACACAACACGATCCGGATACTTACAGTACTTGTGATGCATATATCCACCCATGATCTATTAGCGATCTAATAGCGGCGACGCGATGTAGTGCTGTTGATGCCGAAGTTGACATTGCCCGTGTCGAGCGTGAACTGAGCGCACAGCTCGTTCGTAATCGTGTTGTACACGTCGCAGTCGGTCTCGGGTTTGATCGCCACGACGAAGGCGCCGTCCTCCGCAACTTGGTTGAAGCCGCTGCCAATCTGAGGATCGTACACGCTCCAGTCGTCCGCCGTGAGGGTGAAAGAAACCTCCTGGGTGATACCAGGCTCGAGGTCAATCTTCTTGAACTTGCGCAGCATCTTGACCTCCGGCACCGAGATCAAGCGGTACGGTTGGATCACGAACAGCATCACGGTCTCCTTACCGGCGACAGATCCCGAGTTTGTCACGAACACAGACGCAGTCAGCGAGTCATCAGCGCCCGATACCGTTGTCTTGCTCAGCGTAAGTGCTGAGTATGTGAACGTAGTGTAGCTGAGTCCCGTGCCAAAGTCCCACTGCATCTCGCAGTCAACATAGGCGCCACTGTCGTCGACGCACTTGGTAGTCACGCGGTGATTGTACGGGATCATCACGTTGGCCGAGTCCTTAGGGTACGTGAGCGGAAGTCTGCCACTCGGGTTTACCTCGCCGTACAAAATTTCTGCCATAGCTTGCCCACCAAGCTCACAGGCTAGCAAACCGTGGATTACCGCGCTAGCAACGTCCGGGAGAGTATCAAGCAAGCGCGGGCGACCCTCGAACAGAACAAGAATGACCTTAGTTCCCGTAGCAGCGAGGGCCTGAACATACGCAACCTGTCCCGAGGGTAATGCCAAGTCATCAATGTCACCCGGCTTCTCCGCGTAGGTGTGCTCACCAATGACAGCGATTGTGTACTCATGCTGGCTCGCGAGTGACACGGCAGTAGCTAAGTCCTCCGACGTGTAGCTTCCATCTGCGTTTAGTCCATTGAAGTATGTGAACGAGTTGTTGCCAACAACGTTCTCCAGCCCCTGACGAACCGAAACACCATTCGGGAACATATCGTTACCAGAGTATCCCTGCCATGCCACACTCCATCCGCCACATTGGTAGCCGATGTTGTCGGCCGAGTGGCCCGTGAGGAAGACCGACGATCCATTGGCGAGTGGGAGGATACTGTTGTCGTTCTTGAGCAGAACAATCGATTCACGCGCTAACTCCAAAGCAACGGCCTTGTCGTCGTCATTGCCCACCAAGTACTCGTAGTCAGCGCCAGGCACTGGGGTTTCGTACAATCCGAGCTTGAGCTTCATCTTAATCACGCGCTTGGCCGACTCACGAAGCCGAGACTCGTATTCCGGGAAGTTGTTTAGCATCTCCGTCGCGTAGGTAATAAACTCGGTATCGTATGGAACCATGCTCATGTCTAGAGCTGTACGAGTGAGCGACAGACGAACAGCCTCATCATAAGTGTCCACCACGCGGTGCCAATCCTTCAGATTGTTGATCTCAGCCCAGTCCGTGACCACAACACCGTCGTAGTCGAGGTCGTTGCGTACAAGATCCTCGAGAATCTTCGTGTTGGCCACAACAGGAATTCCGTTGATGGAGATGTAGTTCTCCATCGTCGACAACGCTCCAGCAGCAATTCCTGCTTGGTACGGCTTGACGAAGTAGTTGAGCAAGTCGAAGTCGGCCATCGTCACCCCATCGCGGTCATGCCCAGTTGGTGTCTTGGAGTACCCGACAAAGTGCTTCATACAAGCAGCGGTCTGGTTGTTGCTCTGCAGACCGCGAATGATCGCGTCACCAAGCACCGAGCACAAGTACGGGTCCTCGCCGAAAGTCTCGTAGGTGCGTGCCCACAGCGGGTTCTGTGCGAGATCGAGGATAGGACCGAACACCCACGGGATTCCTGCAGCCTCCGTGTCACGCCCTGTGATCTTCCCGACTTCGTAGACCAGGTCGGGGTTGAAGCTTGCTCCGCTGTTGATCTCCTGGCCGAAGATGACAGCACCAGCCACGTAGATGGCACCGTGCACTGAGTCGATTCCGTACACCATCGGGTGGCCACCGTTCTCCTCCATGGTGATCTCCTGGATCCGTGTCACAATGGCCCTCCATTCCGTCGCGTTCCAGCCCCACTTGCCGTCGATCTCACTGCCCCAGGGCGTGTTGAGGTACGACCCGACGTTCATCTTGGCGTACGTGCGCACCGAGTCCTCGTTCAGCGAGTAGTTGCTGTTGAGCACTTGGCCGATGTTGATCTGCGTCATCTGGCCGAGAACTTGGGCAACGGTGAAGCTGTCGACGATAGCTTGCGCTTGCGAGTCGTACACATCGTCACCGAGAGCGCGAGCGTCGACTGCAAGAGCGGATAGCGCTGCAAAGCAGCCGAGCGTAGAGATCCACGACGTCAACATCGCAGTTGGAAGCGCGAGGGTTGAGCTGCAGCGAGGAGATTGCGAAGTGAGCTACGAACGGAGCGGACGACATCGGCGATGCAGACTGAGGTTGGGTGGGTGGGCGTCTGACCCGCGTGGAAGATGTGTTCAAGCCTGGCTGTCCTCTTAGGGGAAGATGTGGTACGCCCGCGGGCGTTGCTGGTGTTGAAGCTGCATTGCCGATCGTGCCGCCCTCGAATGCTTCGATGCCGGTGGCGGCATGTCATGCGTATCTGAGTCAGATCAGATAATCTGATACTGCACCGACACTGCACAACTAGCGAGACTGAAGTATTAATTTTAGGGGATTGAAATACGTATTAAAGGACGTTGAATGCGTTAAATGCGATATTTAGTGTGAGAGACAAATTGTTAACTTGAAGTGGACGCGAAAAGCTGTCAAAAGCTCTCAAGCGCGATCAGTTCGGAGTTCATGCATGTACTCTGTATCGTATTCATGCATGTACATTGTACATGTACCATGCTGCTGGATCATTTGCTGCCACTTAAAGAGATCACTAAGGATGACCACCCGAGAACACGGTGGCCCAATAAAAATAATTGAGGAGTACGTCGTAGTTGCCCTGGCAACTAGCTCGCGTCCTCAATTTGTCACTCACACACTGGCGGTGTGATCATGGTCACCTGCCAGCTGCCCAAGGAATCAAGTTTGGTGGGACTTTGGCTGCCAACTCTCCTGAGCTTCAGGTCTGCACAAGCACATCAGCCGGCACAAGTCACCCCGGGCCAATACATGTATTCCAGCACTTGCACCAATATTTTCTTCCGAGACGAGTTGTTGAGTGCGGATATCTGTTCGAGCATTTACGCTCTGGCGTGTGGAGGTCTGTGCAGGATCGATTTGTGTCTGCCGGTTGCAGTTCAATGTCTGCCCCATGTTGAAGTGAGCTGATAACCCGAGCCAATCGTTTACTGAACCATGGTACATGTACCGCCAGCAGTGACCCGCGCGTAGACCTGGTCGGAATGCAACCACTGACAACGGAAGACGCTTGCTAGGATCGTGGCTCGGCATGGCATCACCACTCAGGTGACCTGACCTGAGTCAGGTCTAGACTCGTCCGTTTCATCATGCGATCGAGTAACTGCTTGGACTCCCTATCGCCAGTCGAGTGTCGAGAGTTGCGCTGCACCTACCACTCCTAAAGTTAAAGACCTTAACTGCTCAACGTCGAGCGTGTGTGTGTAAGTATGCGCGAGGCTTCATGGGGGCTGATGGAGCACAACGTGCAGCTCGTGTTCCTCTTCACGGTGATGTACTGGTCGGCTAGCAGGTGCGTAGCAGATCGACTGACAGAAGTCACGATTCACTACTGACGTTGCCATCTTAGTATCATCTCCCAGCAGGTTTTGTCAGGCTATGTCTACGTGCTGACAGCCTCGAACACCCCGGTAGGATTCGTCAAGGGCATTCAAGGTCTAACCCAGCTAGTATGTGCATTCCCAGCGGGGTATGCTGCAGACTGCACCCGTCGAGACCGCACCCTCATAGTGGCGGGCATTGTCGGGGTCGTCGCTTCTGTGCTAACGGCGATGGCTTTCGAGCTGGCAGATATGCTGCTTATGTACATCGCGTTCGGACTATGGGGGGCCTTCACCGCCTTCCAGAGTTCTGCCATGGAGGCGCTGTTTGCCGACTCGGTCCCAATGGGTCAACGATCTGCACCGTTCACACTGAAGTACGTCATGCGCAACGTCGCACTTGTTTTGGGCCCCACCAGCGCCATCTTGCTACTATGGAAAAATGGCGATGTATGGACATTGGTAGCACTGCGACCGGTTCTGCTGTTCGGTGCATTCATCGCAGCAGTGTCGATGGTTATTCTCTTTCAGTTCAATGATGACCTAGCGTTCGAGAACCGACAGTACGTGTTCGCCATTGAGCGCGAGCTGAGCTCAATTGAACGCAACTTCACGTCGGAGTACAGCGACAGAGAAAGCTCTGCATCTGAACAAGGCGCAAGCTTTTCTCGCATGCAGATGCCTTCGACAAGTGAGTTCTCTCAACTCTTGCAGTCATCGAGAGTTCCTTCTGCGAACAGCGGCTACTATTTAACCGCACCACTACGCGACGAAGATGTTTCTGTTCGTCCGGTGATGGCCTGCTGGGGGATGCTCGACACAGCTCATGTGCCATATCTGCTGTTTGTGTCGGACTTCCTCGTGAGCAATGGAACGGGGCTCGTCACTGCGTTCTTCCCGCTTTTCTTCCTTCACGAATACGCTTTGTCACCCGTCCGAGTGCAGACACTATTTGCACTGCAGCCCCTGGTTATGGCGCTGTTATCGTTCCTATCGCAGATGGTTTCGAGCACTACCGGGCGAATGTCCATGGTTGTGGTCACGCGCGTGTTGGGGACTATCAGCTTGCTGTTAATGGCCGTTTCACATGATGTAGCGGACCAAAGTGTGCTGTTTGTATTCCACGGAGCATTTATGCAGTGCACGGAGCCGCTGCGACGATCACTTCTTATGGATTTTGTGCCCAAATCGCATCGCGCACGTTGGAACTCGCTCGAGGGATTGACAGTAGCCTCTTGGGCCGGAAGTGCTGTCCTCGGCGGCATCATAGTCGATGCATACGGGTACCGAATCTGCTTCATTGCAGCAGCACTCGTATATATTTGCGGTTTAGCTCTCGAGACCATGCTCATTCCATTAACACGACACGCAGCCGAAACACTGGAGAACTTGAAACCTCAACGCGCCGAGGTTAGTCAGTGAACGCGTCGGAACTCGGCTTCATAATTACTACTGAAGTATGCCACTTGCTTCAGTGTCGTTGCATTCCTTGCAGAAATGATTGCCAGAACTATAACAACCCTTTATTCATCACGCAATTCTCCGTCTTAAAGCGTGGTCTGCTAAAGCGTTCTCAATAAACTCACAGTTTACAACCGTGTTCTTTAACCCGTGAACAATGAGGAAGTTGGTGAGAGCACGAACATTCTTGGGGTCATACGTAACTCCATCCTTTAGCTCCAGAGCGATCTGTGTACACAACTGCAGCTGAGTCAGCTCCTGCATCGGTGTGGAAGCTGGTGAACGCCTCGTAATCGCGAAACCTCGGACGTTGTGTGTCAATCCACGGAGTAATTTGTTCTTAACTTCGACGGGAGCTGCGTGGGACACCCGAATCACAACGTCGCGGTCTGCCTCCACGTAGCGCCGTACAACTTGCCTCATTTTCACATCAGCTCGAGAGTTATTCGAGTAAACTTCCTTCGTAAACTCCTCAATAACTGTATAGGGTTCATCAAGGCTCTGTAGAGAATAACCGATCCACCAAAGCAACGTGAGTATTAGGCCGTCACAGCGCAGTCCTCACACACACTTCCGACGCACCTTTGCCGCCTTCTCGTATAAATTGCCGTACGCCATGTGCTTCTCCGCTCCCTTGAAATAATCCCAAGAAACTTGAGCTGTGTCTTGCAGTCCGAACGGCAGGTCCTTGTAGGTAAAGAACTCGAGGTACTTTCCATCCACGCCTTCACGCATACGTACATCCCCGATCGGAATCGACATTGTCGCCAATCCGTTCGCCGCGAAAGTGGCGTCCATCCCTCGGTACGCCTCGTCCAGGAGACCGAACAACCCACGAAAGTCTCTAACATCGCCACAGAAGTCCAGCACAGCGATCGCTGGGTGGTCAACGCAGCACTGGTTGATTAGCGACGCACACTCATTATTCTGCCAGGCACCAATACATAAATAAATAAAGTTAGCAACCGCACACTCCAGTAAACCTCCCAGCGCCTCACCAATTGTCGCGTTCTCTTCTGAATCAAGACGCCCAGACTGTCCGCCACTTTCCTCTGACGCTCCACCGCCAGCTTCAGCCGCACATTATCGCACTCAGCCTGCTCCCTTCTCCTCTGTTGTCTCATGGCCTGATCCCGCCACAAACTCGGTATGTGTGTGTCTGCATTCACTGCAACTAGCGCCTTCACTCCGCTCTGCTGCTTCTGAGCTTGTAGGACCTGCAGGTCGAGCTGCAGCTTCTCCATCTGCTCGCGCAGGAACGCAATCTCTCGCGTCTGCTCATTGCGTGCACGGTTAGGGTCACTGTAGATGCCAGCTTTGCGCAGCAGCCGCTTCTTCTCGGCCCGGCGTCGCCGCTTCTCCTCCTTGGACAGAGGCTCCGCTGCATCAGCGATTGTCGACTCGGTATTTAGCGTCGGTGGACATTCTTGGCGGCGTTGGACAGACAATTGACTTGGCGAGGAGATGGCAGCGCCATTGTTGAAGTCAAACTCGTCCACGAAGGACAGCGCAGCCTCAAAGACGCCTTCGTCGTCATAGGACGTCGCCATTCTTCCGATAACAATATTGCAATAGTATTCTAGCAATAGGTTGAAATGAATTATTGTTTTTGCGTCAAATTGCTAGAAATCAATTATTGGAGCGATTCCCGCAGCCATTCTGAGATGTCAAAACATAGATTTTGACACCCTGTTCAGATTTAGGAAAGTGCATGCCCGCCCGCAGCTTTTAGCCATCATTTCTGTTCCGCACTCAACACACTAAGCAGCGAGGATACAGCCGAGTGCATGGTGTTTGTTATCATGCTTTCCCTCGCTGCTGGGGGGCTTCGAGAGAAACTATATCCTATCTCAGCCTTCGCGGAGCCCTTGTAGTAGGACGCACGGGCACATTAGAGCAAGCGTGCCATCGGACAAATAAAACTTCATCAACCATCCACTAATCCAAGTCAACCAGCGCACGCCAATACGTTTTGATGCCAAATGTGAAGGTTTATTAGCTGCTGCCGATCATGCCAGCCTCGAAAACTGTAGGCTCAAGGTTAACAGATCGACCATATCATCTCGCGGCTAGCATCTCCGACACAACGCACGGAAACGTCAACCGCACTGCCTCCCTGTAGCTAGACCACCCGGGACAGTCGCTCTTCTTCTGCGACAGGATCAGCGCCACGATCAGGCCGTACAGCCCCAGCGCTTCCGCGAAGATCAGGATCAGGATCATGATCACAAACAGCTTCTCGTGCTGGCCCACGGCGCGCACGCCCGCGTCGCCCACCACGCCGATGGCCATGCAAGCCGTCAGACCGCTCAGAGCACAGCACAGACCGGCTGCCAGGTGCGCAAAGCCCTTGTACGAGCCGTACTTGGGCGCGTTGCCGGGTCGATCGAGCCCCGGATGATCGCCACGATCAGCACGTAGATGCCCAGCACACCAGCCGCCGCATCACGCCCATCGACGCGATGTCCACCCCCGCCTTGGCCGTGCCGTACGCAACGCCGAGGTCTAACAGCAACAGCAGCAAAAGCAACAGGTTAGACCCTCTCCTCCTAGACGGTTGGAAGGTCGTGCGTCAGAGTATGAGGGTTATTCTTCGTAGCTCTGACGCATGACCCATTCGTTGACACAGAACGTTGCTCATCACTGGCCTGGCCAGTACGAAAGTCATCAAGGGTACACCTGCGACCCTCCCGAGCCTTACCATGGTGTCTGTTGTTGCTGGTTGCAGTCACTGTCGGTGGAAGGAAGCGCTCGCTGGGTGCGACGGCAGCACGCGCCGCCGAATGAAGGATAGAGTGCGGAGGGGACAGGAGTGAATGTCTCTGCAATTTGACCAACAGCAGCTGTTTTTCCAGTCAAAATCAGATCCAAGATCTGGAAGGGGGGGGGGGGACCCCCCTTTCAGATCTTGGATCTGAACCGCTGCGTTTTGTCTTTTGGAGAATATATTGTGAAAACCGGTCAGAATGTCTTCGAGGAATCGCCTGTAAATCAGGGATTTGCACGCAACGGATGATAGCTAAATCGCACTCAATATTATTTAAATATGGGTATTAAAGGGGTTCAGAGGACTAAACCGGAGTGGCGTCGTATCAAGCGATCGACTCTTATTAAGCCATCTATTAGCGCGGCGGAGGGCAAGCACTAGTCAGGGAGAGAATAAATGCACTATTATGTCGAGTTTCGACGCCATGCCCGCAGCAGAGTTCCATTGGCGTGCGGTAATTTGCACTATGCGTACGGCATACTGTGTGCGCGAGTAGGCCGGATTTTTGGTATCAGCGCGTGGACTGTTCTCCGATGGTTCAATTCAAGGACATGTAATGCCCGGAGGGCGCAAAAATGTGGTCATGCTTCCTGTTCCCGTCCCCGGTTCATCGACGGCTTCGTCAAGGGTCATCCGTGTTTCTGTGTGGAAGAGCTCCAAGCGGAGTGTTCCCTGTCAAGGGATTCCATTATATGTTGCGCAACAGAATTATATATGAACAAGAGCCTGGAATGCCGACTTGCAAGTCGGCATTTCGGCCTATTAATAGTTAAATCGGCTGTGAATGCGATTGGCGCCTATCTTAAGACTGTTTCAATTTGGAGTCCAACCGAGGGTAACTATAACTAAATAGGACTAGTCCCGAAATAAATAAGAGTACACTAATCTAAATAAGACTCTAAAGCGGCCGATTTAGATTCGGATTAGACATTCTGGCCGGTTTTCACAATAATGGCTCTTCTTTGTCTGGGTTAGGGTAAATTATGGATCTGAACCAGTTCAAACGGCTGCGGGAATCGCTCCATTGTGAGACTGTTTTGGGTTTTCACATCTGCTTTTGACCCAAACTAAATAATTGATATTCTTTCGTTACAGACTGGTACAGTGTACCTTAACTTACATTTTAGCATCCATTTGATTGGCTGAAATTGTAATATCGAGAAAATTCGATCACATTCGTAGTGTGCGTCACCTAGCCAGGCTCACATAGCGACCGACCGATCATGGCGTCCTCCGTGCCGCCCACCAGCGCCGCCAACCTGAACGTGGGCTGGGACCCGTCTCCGCTATCTGCGGGCGAAAACTTCGACGCCAACTCGCTGATTGAGCGCACGCAGGAGGTCAAAGTGGACGTGAACGACTACTCGCGCTTCAAGGACATCGGCGCCGACCTGGAGGACGACAAGGACAAGGCCAAGAAGACGGAGGCGCCCGCCAACGTGGCACCTGCCGTGGACTCCACGTGCCGAAACTGCAGCAAGCCTGGCGCCAAGCTCAAGTGCAGCGTGTGCAAGAAGGCCGTCTACTGCGCGCGCAAGTGCCAGGCCAGCGACTGGCAGTTCCACAAGCGCATCTGCAAGAAGCCCGAGCCCCCCAAGAAGCCGGAGCCACCGCGCCGCCCACCTACGACCAGCTCCAGCACCAGCTCTAGCTCGTCGACTGCCGCGTCGTCTTCTTCGGCAAAAAAGACGACGTCTAGCAGCAAGAGCTCGAGCGGATCGTCGGTTGTGGTGACGGATGAACCGGATCTGCCCGAAGACATGCGCGGCTACAAGAACGGCCTGCCCTACTTCCATCGCGAGCTGTCCAAGGAGGAGAAGAATCTGATTGGAGACATCGCACCCCAGAAGATTGAGATCAAGCCGGTTGAGGTGAGAGGGGGTTAGAGATTTTTTGTTTTGTCTTGGATATTGGAGTGATGAGACTGTTGTGGTTGTGATTTTGTGTTTTATTATTTGTTGTAGGCGTCTGCTGCGCAGCATGACGGCTCGGCGTGGAATACAGCGGGAACATTTGAGGAGCGCGTTGTGACCAAGTGGGCCGAGGACAAGTGGAAGGAGCTATTCACGGGCACCACCTACTCGGAGGGCAACCTGCAAGCCACGCTCAAGGAACCGGAGAAAATCACTGGCGACGCCAGTATCTGCGTCGTGCGAGGCAAGAAGCGCTATCTGTTTGACTTCAACTTCAAGCTGCCCTTCGAAGTGTCGATTAGCGGCGGCAGCACGTGCAAGGGCTCCTACGAGATGCACGACATCTCGAACGATGAAGACTACGAGGTACAGCTGCTGCATAGTGTGCTTTTCAATGCTTTTAGAACTGAGCTTATCACCTGGTTTGCGTTGTTACAGATCTCGTGCACGTTGACCAAGAAGCCTAGCAGCGCGACTGAGCAGAGTGCCGTGCAGGCGTTTGTCGCCAAGAAGGGCAGCGGTCTGCAGAAGGAGCTCGTGCGACTCATTGGCGTGTTTGCGAACGACTTCCTGCAACAATAGATAGTGCCACCAAGGCAAAAATGAACAGAGAGGGAAAATCGTGTTGATATTCAAGACGACCACGTTTACTGCATGAAATACAGAACTTGTCACCGTTTGCCTCTGCTGACTCGTTTCTTCTCCAGCTTTTCTCCCATCAAGATGCCGAATACAAAACTTGGGGCGCCAAGTTGGGGCTGATCGCATACTCAGACGCAAGGCTTTGACGAGCTGCAATCATACCCATGTGGCAACTCTGGAAAATATCGTATCCTTCCAGCAAGCCGTAGATCGTCCCGCCGACCATGCTGTCACCTGTCGACAATTCCATCATGGTTAGCTTCACCCTCTTAATGGAGCAGTTGAACCAACCGCTTTCGTACCTGCGCCAGTGCAGTTTGTAACGGGGATTTCCACACCAGGCAAATGAACCATTGTCACCGAGTGCCCTCCGTAAACGTGGTGCATTCCCCATATCTCGACAGGGAAATCGCAGTCCTCAACGACCTCTTGCAGATCGGGTATAGACACATTGATCGAGCCAACCAACACCCCATGCTTACCCAGAGTGACCAAAACGTGTCTAGGTCGCTTGGTATCGCCATTTGCCATAGCGAGCAGAGCTGGGGGGGGGGGGGGGGGGGGAACAGAGCGTTAGCAAGAGTACTAACAAATCTTCAAAATGGAAGACGCACCTGTAATAAGGTCGTTCTTCAGCTGAGCCATGTCCTCCTTGGGGATAATGCCCGATTCCTTGGTTAGCGGGAAACGCTCACCAGTGCTCTCTGAGTTTACACCCACATCCTCAAGCTTCTGGCGAATAGCCTTGCTGATGGCGTGAAGTTCATCGGTGTTTGGAGACATATACTTCATGTCAGATACACCACCGCCCTCCACAACACGGAGTGCCTTTTGAACTGAGGTAGGCTCAAACCAAGTATCTACGCCAAGACGCGCACTACGTTTGAACAGATCTCCGATAGTACCCGAAGTCAAGTTGCCGTCCGCGACAATCAGCTTCGCCTTATCGATCGTCTTATCGGAGATGCTGCTACACTCCTAATAGCAAAAACAGTGGGGTTAGACACACTTTCACACATGCCTTCACGAGCCGGCAACACCCACTTACAATCGCCTCAAACGCGCTCATATCCGCGATAGCTGCGTCCATATCTCCAGTTGAATCGAGGACAGCAGAATACACGGCAGTAGCAAGCTTGTCTGAAACAGTAATTCCGCTGGTGTCCAAGCCAAGTCTCTTCAAGTTCTCCAACAGAACAGACCCAGGTGCATCATTTCCCACAGAGGAGACGAGTAAAGGATCCAGCCGCAGCCGGTGCAGACATTCAGCAATATTTCTCCCCACGCCTAAAACCCACAGTACAAAGCTTCGTCAGCCATGAAATTATACTCAGGCAAGTTGAAATCTCAAACCTCACCTCCACTGGACTGCTTGATGGTTCCAATGTTGGAAGTGCCGCGGATCAATGGCGAAGCAGACGAACTAATGATATCTAGGACAAGACCACCGACAACCAGAACGCGTTTACCGCCGTTGGATCTCGCCGGGAGAGATCTCTGTCACAAACAGAGCACTTCATGAGATTGCGTAGCCAGCAGATGAGAGAAAAATGAGCTCACCTTTGAGCTTGGAACGGAGTACACAGCACCCGTTTTAGCAGCAGGATCAACCATAATGCCGTTTTCCAAGTCGAACAGGGCGCATGCAATCTGCAACGAATAGCAACAATAACGTCAGCAAGCAGGTATGAAATGGTACCACACCACTTTGATCGATTCACCTGACTCCCGACAGTCGCGTTGTTGTTGACGAGATCAATGTTGGACGTGAGCGACACGCCCTGAGTAAGTTCGTTCACTCGCTTCAGCAGGTAGGGCGTGACAGCCTGGCCGTGAATATTCTTCTCCACGACCTCTTTAAGACCAAGCTGATGCGTACACAACACCCCGCGTAATTAGTTTGCTGCAATCTTTTTACCATACAATACAAGCGGAACAGACGAGAACGCTTACCTCGATTGCCTCGTTGATGACCTCCGTGGCAACTGGCTTTGGGTTGGGGACGGCAATGATGTGGCCATTCGGCAGCTCTAGTGCCTCACTTTCATAGATCAAACGTGCAATATCTTGAGGCGTATCTCGACGTAGGTGAGCCCTCTCACCGCTGTCTTGCGTGAAAAACGCAGGGAACTGGTCCGTCTTGTATCCGATCACCGGGACGCTCTGCACCAAGCCACGACAACACAAAGAATCAGTCTCACTTTTCTCCAACATCACCACTCATTCACAAACCGCACGTGGGTCTCCAGGAATTCCAACGTGCGTGGGATGTCGAGAATGGACTTGATGCCGGCGCACACCACTGCCACCGGAGTTCGCGATAGCTCCATCAAGTCCGTCGAGATATCTTGACACCGAATACACACAAACCACGCTTAATAAACAAAAATAACAGTACTGCAACTGCAAATGCAGCTCACCCATAGTCTCCTCGCAGAAGCGGTGCACGCCTCCGATGCCTCCCGTCACGAACACTTTGATCCCCGCCGCATGGGCAATGCGCCTGCATCAAAAAGCACCAACACACGTCAATTAACCCCCATCATCTATCTAAAGCTCATCCGTAGACAACGCACATTGTGCTGGAGACGGTGGTGGCGCCCACCAACTTCTTGTCCGTCACAGCGGCCGCGATGTCCCTCGTCGAGCACTTCTTGGCGCCGGGGCCGAGCTCCGCCAGCTGCGTCAGGTCCTGCTCCCCCAGTCCCACCTTCAGTGCTCCGTCGGCAATGCAGATAGTAGCTGGACACGCCCCGTGCGCGCGCACAAGCTCCTCCACGTGCTGCGCCATCTGCAGGTTCTGCGGGAACGGCATGCCGTGCGAGATGATGGTGGACTCGAGCGCCACCACGGGCCTCTTCGCGCGCCCGTACAGAGCCTCCGCTACCTCCTCGCTCAGCGCCAGGCGCTGGCTCAAGGCGGAGCCACTACGGCGCCACATGCCTCTGAGCTGGGTCTTCTTCGTGCGCTATGTGGCCGATTGCCAAGTGATGGTAGGTACCGTATCCTTTGACACTTCAATTAGGTTTTTGTTAAGTTCGAGCGTCGACGTCGCGCGCGTCGATGTGCATGCTCTATGTGCTCCTATTCACGTGGTCCACATAAATAGCTAGATACTCGTGTGCACCACACGATTTTATTGTGCGCAGACCCACCATAGATCGACCTCCATCAGAACTGTCATGGGCTTCGCGCACTCGCTCGAGGTGCTGTACGCGCTGCTGCGGCTGTACGCAGACGGCGCCGCAGCGTCTCCCACCTTCAAGCAGCTTCCCTACCCGCACCTACAGCAGCGGCTGCAGCAGACGCTGCGCGCGGTGGCGCTCACGGCTCTCGGCGCCGTCGTCCTCCCGCTGCTGCTGCTGATTGTGCTGCCGTTGCTCTCTCCGCTGGAATTCCCGGGCTTCACGACGCTCCTATTGGTCGTCGGACTCCTGTGGACCGCCACAGTCGCCCACCTGACGCTCAGGTTCGCGCTGCTGCCCACGCCGCGACGCGCAGAGGCCGAACCAGTCATCAGCACGCGCGGAGGACTGCAGACTGCTGTGTGCGCGCTCGTGGACGTCGTGACGCGCGTGCGTGAGCAGCCGCAGCTGCCGGTCTTGCTACTGTTGTGTGTGGCTCACTCGTACGTGTGGAAGCTGACGCTGTACTATGGCATGGCGACCAGCGCCCAAGTCGCAGCGAACTTCAGCTCCTTCGCAGTGGCTGGCGGCCTCGTGACGTTCGTGTCTTTCGTGGTGGTGGAGACGAGCTTAGCCCAAGATCCGTTCGTGCTGGACCCACGCGCGGCCTTTGTGAGGGAAATGCAGAGAGACGTGGTGCGTGCGGTGAGACGCGGAGTGCTGGTGTACATCGCTGGACGTGCGCTGAGCTGGCTGTTCGGTGGTAGCGAGATGGAGGTGCAGGAGACGGAGGGAAGCTTCTTGACGCTGCATGCGTCCAGAGTCACGTTCCAGGTCACTAGCAGCGTGCTGGAGAACTTGGCAATTCTGAGCTCGGCGTCGGTGTTCCGTATCCTGCTCTTCCGCGCGAGCTACCAGGTGCTGGGCGGAGCGTTTGGTGACAGCAACAACTTGTGGGACTCGTTGGTGGCTGTGAAGCCCAAGGAAGGCGATGTCGTGAGCGCTCTCTTTGCTACGGACGTCGCTGCCAACCCGCAGAACAGCACGCCGCTGAATGAACAGTACCTGCAGGCCCTGCACAAGCGTATGGACGCGGCGGTGAAGCAGATCTCGGATAAGAAGACGCCGAAGGCTCCTGCGGATGCGGAGGATGTGGAGACTCTGGACAGCTTGTTCAAGTTTGAGAACTTGCTCACTGGTTGCAAGTTTGACGCAGCTGCACGCGAGTCGCTGTTTTCCTCGCGGGATCGCTGGAACGCGCTCTTCAGTTCGACGACTGAAGTGGTCGACGGGTTCACGCTCATGTTGCAGCTGCTGAACACGCTGCCAGAAAGGAAGGGATCTGCTGGAGATAGCTCCCCCACGGGTGCGTTGGCCCTTGAGCAGTCCGTGGTTTCTCTGGTACGCTTTTTGAACTCGCAGCAGGACGCACACCCGCTGCTTCTGCTTCACCAGTACCCGCACTTGGCGAACCTCCGTATCTCCTCCGCCAGTGTGAAGTCGACCCTTAGATTTTTCGTCGAGTCCAAGCTGCAGTTTGCTATTCGTCGCTTCGTGATGGAAGAGGCACGTCGGCGTGTGTTCCAGCGTGCGAAGGTTGTTCGCGCGGCAGAGTCTTTGCTATGCCATCTCGTGAGTGTCTCGCGTGCGGAAGACAAGCAGGGATATGTTCAGGTATGTTTGGGTCGTTGCTTAGCCTGAGTTCTTTAGACTAACCATTCGTCGTGTACTTGTTTTGCCTATCACAGCACACTGTGCCTGCAGTGCTTTCATCGCTGATGGAGTGCCGCAATGCATTGGATGCGTACATGGAAACGTGCCTGAAAGAGAGCAGTACGACTGATGTCTACGTACAAGAGGCCACTGCGCTAGCAAAAGGTTAGCATGGCTACTTGCCGGTAGCAAGATTGGTGTTGTGGACTGACCTCCACGCAATGCATATTGTTTCTGTTTGCAGGAATCGACAGCGGTATTTATCGCATCACAGAGGTATTTCAAGGTGAGTTGTCCTTGTTCGAGTTCCCTCCGGCCGTCAAAACGGCGCTGCTTGCGTACGCGAGTTTCGATGCTTAGAGAATAGTCTGGCGATGATGATTCCGATAATTCAAGGGCACCATTGCTTTCCACTGTTGCAGTTTCGTGTGAACATGTTGTCTATTGGTCAGGGTCTTGGAAATCAAAGTTGCCTTTTGCCAACGCTGCGACGAAGTCGGCCATTGCAATGCACTGTGCCAAGCACACACACATCTCGTCAATCGATATCATCACATTAAACGTATGTGCAGTCAAGTTTGCTCACCTGTTCGTCGACTGGGGCGCTGGACGGTATCCGTTGCATGGCCTGAATTGCTGCAGACTGGCACAACGCGATCAACGACGCCGCATTAGCGCCATTAGTCTCTTCGACTAGTCTAGCGAGGTCGACATCTTGGTTCCACGGCATTTTACAGCGCTGAATCTCTAGGATGGATTTGCGCTCGTTGGCGTTGGGTAAACCGACATACACTACATTCTCGAAGCGGCCTAAACATATTGCGGTCAAGGGAAACATTTAGTGTTCAGGTATAAATTCACAAGTAAGGCATCATGCGGATGCTTACCTGGTTGGAGGAACGCGGGATCAATCGCAGATAAGGCGTTCGTTGCTGCTAGGACAAATATCCGGCCAGTTGAAATATTGCCCACTGTGGAAGATGCAGCGGCATCCCCATACACTTCGCTGTCATCAGATACAGCCTTTAAAGCATCCAACTCCATCAGTAGCTGTGAGATCATCCGAGATGTTGTTTGGCCGGCTGTCGACCGATTTCCAAAGAGTGACTGAAATTCGTCAATGAAGATCATACAAGGGCTAAGCGCCCGGGCTGTATCGAACGCGCGCGTAATAGCCTTTTCGCTCTCGCCAATTTCAGCCTTCATGATGTCGCTAGCTGCCAGGTTCAGAAAATTGCAGCCGCTAGCCTTCGCTGTTGCTTTTGCTAGCATGGTCTTTCCTGTACCTGGAGGTCCATGTAGCACCATACCCAAAGGCGGCGAAATCCCCATGCGACGAAAGACTTGCGGCTTCTCTAGTGGCCACACGACCATCTCAATTAAGTTTTGCTTGACACACTCTAGACCGCCAATGTCGTCCCACGACACGTCGGGCACGGAGGAACTGAGAGTATCGGCTCCATTGCTCGTACTTGAGATTTCACGCGCAGCAGCGGCAATTTCCGACTCAAGCACAGCCTCATTGATGTCTTCGCTGTCACTTTCCGACAAACGCAGGCAGATTTGTTGAGCGATGGCAGAAATGTTGCTTGGCCTCTGGCCGTATCGGACAGCCAAAGACATCAGGAATTCGGGTCGCAGTACACTCGAGGGCGGGAGCAGCGAAGTTAGCAATCCCAACGTCCATTGCTTGTCAGGTACCTATGAAGGTACAAACAACCCAGAATGAGATGATCGAAGTCCCTGGCATCTGCAATTAGACCTCATGCCAGCGCACTTACATCGAGAAACACTTCTTCAGTGAAAAGCTGCCGCACTTTCGAATGCAACGTGCCTAGGACTGAAACAGTTCCGATCACAGCGACGCGTACAGACTCAGATTTTTCTGTGCAACACACACCAACACAGTGAGTTTATAGCATGAACCTCGAAGAAATTTGAAGAGGAACGTACGAATGCTCTCAAGGCAGTTCACGAGACGACAGACAAGCTTGTACTTGGTTTCATCAAGTGTCATCGGGAACAGCAGCTCCAGGTCCTCCAGCAGCAACACGCACGGTTGAATCCGCAGCGCAACCGAAAAGAAGTCTTCAAGCCTCAGTTGAGGAGACGCCAGCAAACCTCCGTCGAGAACAAGCAAATTCGCCGCTAGCTCGTCCGCAATCTGATGTACCAACGTTGTCTTGCCAGCGCCACTCGGTGCATGCAACAGCAACGAGTGAGGAGCAGATATAGTGTTCACTGCTTCATCGGCATTGTGACCCGCCGACATCCCCGCTCCACGAAGAGCCATAGCCACCAGTTCTCTAAACCCTCTTCCATGGGCTCCTACAGGCTGAAACCTTCGTTCCCCACTCGTCGGTGCAGTCGAAGCGGACGGGAACATCAGCACGAGGGTTTGGTCCGTCACTACTCCACCATCGAACAGCAGCCCACCATCCTCCCCATTGCGTCCACGGAAAAACGCCTCGTACGTCCATTCACCGTAATTCAATCCGTCACTTTGCAGAGCAACGGAACCAGCTCGTCCAGCGAGAATCCGTCTACGCAGCAAGCTCCCCACGAACGGGAGTGCAAGCTTCGGCTGATTGTCGCCAGCGGGCGCCAGTGCCAAGTACTGCACCACTCTCACTGCAGCCGACGGGATGCACTTCATCTCCAGTTCATCTCCTGTCTTCACTGCATTGCTGCAGCCTTCCACGTCTCCGTCCGCGCTACTTTCCGGCCAATGGTCAATGCGGACTTTAGAATCTCCGTCTTCCGTCAGTTTTTCATCAATTTCCAATCGAAAAACACGCGGTCGATGCGTCTCGCAGCATTGCAGTGATGTATAGCACCCCCATGCAGCTTCCAAGCTCCTGAACGTCGTCAGCGATACGTACGCGGCGCTCGTAGCGCTGCCCGCAGCCGCCACTTCCACCTCCACTCGCATTGGTGCACAAAGTATCACATGTGTCACTTTCCTTACTACCCCGTTTTAATGACACATCCGCCACACCAGTCGTACACATTGATCAAACAAACATGACCTGGGTCGTGCCCAAGGAGGACGCCGTGACGCTCGGCGAGCTGCATGGCGAGCTCTACAGCGTCTCCCAGCGCGACGACGCGCACCTGGGCGACGAGTTCATCCGCCGCGGAGGCCGCGTGTACCAACCGGCGCGTGTGGCGAGCGCCAAGCCGCGGCCTTTCGGCCAGCGCGAGTCATTGACCGACGAACAGGACGACGAGCTGGACTCGGGTGCACTGCGGCTGCTGAAGCGCGTGCTGCGCGGTACCAAGAGCTTCCTGATGGACGACGAGCTGAAGCTGCTGAACGTGGCGCTGGAGGCCGCTGGAGGCGCCGCGCAGAGGCTGCTGAGCGCTGCGACGGGAGCGGAGGACGAGGAGCTGGAGCTCATGGAGCTCGCGACGGACGCAGCTACAGGCGAGAGCATCGTGGACCTGAGCTGGCACCCGAGCAAGAACCTGCTGGCTGTGGCGCAGCTGGACGGAGTTGTGGCGCTGTATCACGTGGAGAGCGCGACGTGGGACGCGCGCGTGCTGGAGCACCCCAAGCAGGTTGACATTGGCAGCATTGAGTGGGGGAAGTTCACGGGAGACACGCTGGCTGTGGCCTGCAGATCGGGAGTGTTCCTGTGGAAGGTGCCGCAGAAGGAGAAAGGTGGGTGGAGGGTGTTGTGGGTGATGAAGGAGTGGGGCTGACAGTTTGGTGGGTGTATCGGTACATGTAGAACCTGTGCTGCTGGAGATTTTGAAGCACCCGAGCAATGACCCGTTCAGCCAAGTGAGCTGGAATGCGGATGGCAGTTTGCTGGCGGCTTTCGGGAAAGGGTCGAGATCGGTGATTGTGTTCGACGCCATCTTCTCGAGGAAGACCGAGCTGCAGAGCCCGTACAAGCTGTCGACGCTGCATTGGTCGCCGACTGGTGAATATTTATTTGTGACTACGGAGTGAGGATTGACATTCGTGGTTTTGGTGATGGTGGAATGTTTATTGACTTTGTATGCATTTGTTTTGTTTTTGTTTTTGCCAGGAGTGGCGTGTCGTTGATGTGGGAGACCCTGACGTGGAAGAGGGAGACGTGGGAGATTGCTGCCGGGGTATGCTAGCAGGTTTTGAGTTCGTGCGACTCCTGTGATGACCGTGCTAAGTGTGTCGTTCATGCTTGTGAAATGTGTTTGCAGGGCTGTGGATGGTCGAGCGACGGCCGGTGCATGCTTGTGGCGCTTCGGAACAGCGCCCTCCTGTATCCGTACATTTTCCAAGATTGCCCTCCTTCGATTGGTATGTGACGTCATTGTCTTCGTACGCACTGAGAGAACTGTTTGCTCAATTATAATTTTGGTGATGCAGACGCACAGATTAGTTCACCAGCTCTTGATTTCGCGGAGAAGGAGCTGTTTTCGCTGGATCGAAGCACCTCTGCGTATGTTATCCCTTCGATTTCAACATTCCGGTTCACGTGATTTGACACATTTTTGTAGCATTGTCGGTGGCAAGGTCCAAACTATCGCTTGGGATCCAAGTGGAACAAGGGTAGCAGTCACGTATAGGACGACCGCCACAGGCTCTCACCAAGCTGGCACTTCGAATTTGGTCGCCATTTTCAGCGTGGCTTGGCAGCCTTTCCTGATTTTCACACGCAGGTTTGTGGCTTCTTGATCCATTGAAGATAATGGAACCACCTACTAATATGAAACTTTTTGGCAGTGGACTCTTGCGCGGACCTCCTAACGCCGGCGTTCCGCGAAAGGTTGCATTTGCCTCGAATTTCAAGCATGGCGCGCTGCTAAGCGTTGCCTGGAGCAGCGGTTTGATCTCGTTCCACCCGTTCTATTTGCAAGATCCCAAAGCAGCGTAGCTTCTTCATTTTAGAGCTTCGTGTTAGAGGACATTCGCGCAGCTGAAGGACGAAGCAGCATTAAGACTAAGCGTCCAAATTGAGAGCTGCTATATTGCGATGCCAAGGTGTTCATTGCGGGAGTTACCACACTTGCATAAGGTCCTGTTGTGTGAGGAACTGTTGTGTGAGGAAAATAAGTTGCCGGCATGAGTGTCCACGTGAAAGCCCAATGCCGCGCAGGCTGTGGCGACATTGGGGACCCGGAGCTAGATTATCTGTGTGTGGATTGCCATGGTGACCAGGTTGAACTCCGCCAGCAGGAGGAGTTACGCAAGTATATGGCAAAGGAGTCCAGACTTGCGGCTTCTGAGGAACAGGACGTTGTCACCACGCCACCGTCACCTGTGAGGAAGTATCGGGGACCTCGTCCAGTTGACCACGCGAAAGGTAGAACCCAGTGCTACATGATCACTTTCGCTGACTCTGACGATCCAATCTGCTGGAAACGCAGCCCTCGACGATTTCTTACATCGCCATCGCGAACAGGATCCGAACGTTGTTGCCCGAGAGCTGACGTTCCTGAAACGGGAAATCTTGATACGTGAGACGAGCAAAAAGCAACTGCGCAAGTACATGGTCGCCACCGACGAAGAAGAGCAGGTAGACCCGAAGGAGTGGAGTCGGTATGAGTTCGGCCCTCCAAAAGCAGTTCCAACTCGAGATGTCGAGGAAGCTGTGGAACTCGCAGCTCAGCTCAAGGTTTACTGCCGCTGGCGAAGGATTCAAGTGCAGAAACGGATTGAAATCCGGCGCCAGCAGCTAGAAGCAGAGCGTCTAGCGCTGAAGAAGCAAATGAAAAAGCAGATCTACGTACCTTTACTATCCCTGGGAGGAGCATTGAGAGGCTCGACGAAGACTGCAGTCGAACACCCCTCGCCCGTAGCAAAGCACACGTCACCCTCTGAAAAGAAACGAGAAGTAAAGGCATGAAAAAAGAACACGGACAAATGAATTCCTCACCCAGCACACGTGAGACCGGAGCTACGTTCGTCTAGCAGGCTAGCTCCTCCCCTCTGCTTCTTGCTCACCACCTACTCGCATGGGCGATTTTGTTGCCACTCACGTTTCCGTCGAACCGGATTCCACCGTCCACGACGGTAGCACTTAACAGCATGAAGAGCTTTCGCGCTTCGACGATGTGCCACTAAGATCAATCGTCTCGGGAACGTAGCTGCAACATAAGAGAATCCCACAACGATCACACTTAGCTCACAACACAAAAAACAATTTCAACTTAGCAAAAACCATCTACACATACATGTCATCTTCTTGACCCTTCTGCAGTGCCGAGCTGGCAATCGTCTGGAAGGCCGCCTCCACACTCGTCGCCTCCTTCGCACTTGTCTCAAAGTGCTGAATAGGCTGCAACACAAAATATTCCTCGTCAACACCCCCTCTCTCCACCAGCCTCTCCAGCTATCCATTCTCCTACCTGCTGGACGTTCTTGGAGCGGCACCACTCCTGCGCCTTCTCCTTCTGAACCTGCAACCCACAGAATATGAGCAACTTCTCCCCCGTCACACACCCTCGCAGCACTTCTCACCCTTCGCTCCGACTCCTTGTCCACCTTGTTGCCCAGCACAATGAACGGGAAGGCGTCCGGATCTCTCGGCCCCGCCTGCGCTAGGAACTCGTCCCGCCACGTGTCCAACTTCTCAAACGACTATACAGAACAACAAAATATTCATAATCAGCGACCGCAACGTCTAAAGCCCCCCACTGATGCCCCGCACCTTGGGGTTAGTGATGTCGTAGACCAGCACGCAGGCGTCGGCACCGCGGTAGAAAGCCACACCCAGACTCTGGAAGCGCTCCTGCCCCGCAGTATCCCAGATCTGCATCGTCACCAGCTTGTCGTCCAGCATGATCTCCTTGGTGAGGAAGTCGGCGCCGATCGTGGCCTTGTACTGGTTGCTGAACTTCTGGTTCACGTACTGGTTCATGAGCGACGTCTTGCCCACGCTGTCAACACATCAGAAAGAGAGAGAGAGTCGACTATTGGTAAGAGGGTTGCAACTTAGAGCTACAGAGCGAGAGGACGCACCCGCTGTCGCCCAGGATGATCAGCTTAAGCAGCACTTTCTTGCGGTGCGACATATTCACTTGGTTCGCTGCTGGTTTGCGCACACAGGCAGACAGACAAGAAGCAGGAGGAGACTCGTGTCTTCTTCGCTGCTAAATGTTGATTGGGATGAAGACTCGGAAGAAAATCTTCCTCACTTCCTTTTCCACCAATGAGAAGCAAGTTGAAGCGTACATGGCTGCACTGTAACGTGAAGAGTGCTGTAAGATGTGTATGGTATTCAAGTCACGCCAACATGATAATGACTGCATCCGCCACCTCAGAGCAGGCGTCGAGTGGGGGCTCCGAAGCGGAATTGACAGATGCCGGCGTTGCGCGAGGGCTGCTGGGTCGGTGCAGTCAGCGTCGTGGAACTGGATGTGCCCGGGTCGCGATTTGCCACCTCATTCTGGATTCGAGTGAGCTCCATCATTACCACGGGGTCGCAGTTCATCTCGGTCGCCAGGCGGATCGTCGTCTGCACGGCCTCCAAGTCGCTCACTGGTTGGCGGGTTGGCGCAGTCGCAGCACGTTGCGATGCGTTCCATGCTAACCAGGTGTCCTCGAACGATCCGGGGTACCCTTGGTCGAAGCCGGGATAGTCGCTAATAAAACTGCTGACAGCATTGTTGCTGTTGCGACGGGAGGCAACCAAACGTGATGTCCCCTGTGAGTCGAACGGTGTCGAGGAGCCCGAAGAGTTTTCCGCTGATGAGGCGGTTCCCACTTGTGTGATCGTATGGCGAGTAAGATCTTCGGTGCTGACTTGCATCCCCACCGTGCCCTGCGTAGCATGCAGTGCCGAGTCGGCAAAGTCAGCGTCTGTGAGATCTTCGTCGCATGCCCTCTCGGAAGTAGGAGCCACCACTTCAATCAGCCGCATCGGGCTGACGAGCTTCAAGCGCTTCAGTAGTGCTTGGATCTGCGCGTCCAGCTTGTCATCGATACGGTTGTCCGGCACAACCTCTGCTCCTGTCTCGGTCGTCACCATTACACCCACGTGTGCAAAACTAGCCATAATACGCGACCGCGGGATTTGTTGCCATCCGTGCGTTACCCACTCAACCACTTGCTGCAACGGAACATCATAGATATCGAGCTGGCCTTCCTCTCGTCGATCCAGTGCATAGTCCAAGAGTTGATGGCGGTAACGTCGCTTCACCGCCGCCACGATTCCCATCTCCAGAGGCCGCACACAGAGTTCTCCAGCATGGTTCCGCTCCACAAAGTGCATTTTCACATTCGACATCGTCGGCTTCTGCACACTCATAGCAGCCACCGAGTCGACAATGAGCACAACCTTGCGGTTGGTCACCCGCATGCGCCAATCCAGCGCCATGAGCCAGTCCCGGAGCATCGTGGGCGGCACCCAGGCCTTGTGGTTGCAGGCAAACTGGTACTGTCGGTCTTCGGCGTTCACATTCACGTCGGCAGGCAGCGGGTGCGGCCCCACGAAGAACGGGTTCAGTCTGTCACTACCGTCAGCATTAACTGCCAGCAACATGGTCAGCTTCTTCTCCGGGTGGTGGCCCGTGGGCAGCGCCTGCCTGTCGGGACTCATCGCGTAGAACAGCCGCGTCTCGTGCAGCCAGTAGACGTTCTCGGCCGGCACGCCCACGACCGCCGTCTTGATGTGGTCCGGGGTGGAAATCACCGACGTTTCCGGCGCGAACTTGGGTCTGCCGTCCGCGTCGTCCTGCTGCGCGCGCGGCGCTCTGCCTCCTTTGCTGCCTTTGCCTCCTCCGAGCGAGAAGCCGTGTCTGCCCATGAAGGAGTGCATCCATCCATTGGAGAACTGCGGTGGGGCGCTCGTAACACTCTCCGGTAGCTGCGGGGCCAGCAGCTCGTAGAACACGCGCGCCTTGTGACGCACCAGGTCTCCCGGCAGCTTGAGGCGCCTGGCCTGGCAGTAGAGGAACCAGTTGGCCAACGCCGAGTCCACCTCGGGGCACTTGACGGTGCGCAGCTTCTTGTAGTCGCGGCCCTCGCCCGACACGAGCTCGAACTGCGCGCGCTTCTTGAGCATGTAGCTCATGGCCGCCTGCGACGGCACATACTCGAGGCCGAACTGCTCCTTGGCCCACTGGCCCAGCTGCGCCTGCGTGGTCTTGGGGAACTGCCGCGCGTGCAGACAGATGAGGCGCTTCTGCTCATGCGTGAGGTTGGTGCTGCGCGCCTTGGGCTTCGCTGTCGACATGCTCGGCGTCGTCATGCACGCAGGCTCTGTCTTAGCTAATACTCTATTCGCTCTGAGGGAGGGAGGGGGCGTCCTGACCACTTGGACTCAGTATGCGCGCGCTTTAAACAAAAAGCGCGCCAATCGAAAGCCAGAACGGCCTTCGGGTGATCGACCCCCTGTCAAAGCTGATCTTGAAGATGTGGACCACACCTACGCGATCTTTCATGGTCGCCTACCACATGGCGCGCGGCGGGCATCCTCGGCTCGGGGCATAGCTCCTCATGCGCCCTCGAGTGCCGAGATTCTCGCTGTAACAAGTACGTTGCACTCGCTAGCTACTGTTGATTACCAGTACCAGGTAGTCAACTGCTGAACGGTCCGGGCGAACAGAGCTGCCGTCTCGTGCGTTTCACGAACTGTGTCAAGTCAATGGAGACTCGCGGCCGCTTGGGTTGATTGGTGATGGCTTACCGGCGATGCTGCCGCCGTTAAAATGAACATGCGGGCTAAGGTATGAATCCTCGACACTGCAAGCGATGCAAAAACAAAGTCAGCATTGTTGAGCGGGGTCTGCCCAGGGCTCGTCCGCTATGGTCCGGGGGTCGATGCCATCGGGGCTCCCTTTTTCCACATTTGCCAGTCGAGGGCAGCGTACAAAAAAGCGAAGCCATCACGGTATCGCACCCGTTACACTGATGGTCGTGCTCGGCCAGCATTGCGCGCTGTCCGACGGCAAGCATGGAAGCAAGTCTGGCCTTAATCGCCGTTGGAAGGCAAGATCGGTGCCCGAAACTGCGCGTGGGCGCCAATGAGCTCCTACCGTTGATCCAAACAGCGCGTACGATTGGGTCCGTAGTGTGCGTCACCGCCGGCTTTGGCTCAGACGTTTTGCGCGACGTCACACGTAGCTAATTCCACTGACCAGGCGGCGGGCTGAAATGCGCGGGAAACCGAGCAAAACGGCGATGAAGCCCCGACGACCGAGTCCATCGGCAGCGGACGCATTTGCATGCTGACGAATTGCCGGTTGGGTGTTCGCTTCAACCACGCTTCATCCGAGAGCAGCAACCCACTCGGCGAGACAAGCCTCGCAGCAGGGCTTTGCCGGCGCCGGCTGTCCACCATCACTGCGGAGACCACCACCGCCACCGCCACGCGGCCAGCAGCCAACAATCCAATTGAGATCTAGCATCTATTCGCCACCGCTCACGCGCAGCGCGTGGTCACCTGTGAAGGGTAATTCAGTGCAGCAGCAACCGCCGGGCATGCGAGCCAAGCCGATCCACGTTTGAATTTGAATTCGCTCTGAGTCAAACCTTCCGCTTCAGCGGCGCGTTTTTTTCAAATTGTTCGAAAAACGCATTTCGGCCAATCGCATGTCTCGTCGTTCACCGCCCGTTTCTGCGCCGGATACGGAACGTACGGTACGTTATCAGGTGGTGGGTTCCGATTGGCCGGACCGCGTTAAAATGGCGACCCTTGGCGCCGGCAGCGGATCCCGCCATACATTCACACAGCAGAGCTGGGCGACAGGGCGATAGGCACGGCAGCGGCACGGCAGATGAGCCGAAGCAAACAAAACAAACCGCCAGAAGCGAGGATAGGATAGGTCCAATACTGGGGACCAGGCCAAGCGGAAACAAAGATCTCGCGAGGCCAAGCAGGACTTGGGGTCACTTTGCAATTTGCCGCGTGCTGGGCGCCCACCGCCCCTTTTAGAGACTGCCCGCAACGGAAAAATCTCCCCAGCCGCCGTCTTCAACATGGTGTCTCAGGCGAGTGTGGGCAGCAATTGCCTCGGTTACTTGGCGTGCGAGTGGCCGTGCAAACCGGCGCAGGACGCGGACGCGCGCTCCGACAGCTCCGCGCGCACCATGGACGAGGCGGTGGACCTCGAGGTGCTGGCGCTTATGGCGGCCTCTGACCCGTCAGCCGCCTACGACGACGTCTACGACGACGACTGCTGCGGGGGGCCCAGCGTCTCGGGGCTGCCGCTCGTGTGCAGCAACTGCGGCGTGTCCTTCTTCTCGCTGCAGATCCCCGACGACCAGGTGGACTGCTACTGCTCCGGCGAGTGCAAGTGGAGCGTCATCATGTACCGGGAGATGGACCTGCGCCTGCTGGCCATGCGCCGACCCGCGCGCCGCCACGCGGCCCCGCTCAGTAGCACGTGCTCGTCCTCGAGCTTCTGCAGCGACAGCGACGACGACGAGCGCGAGGGCGAATGCTTCTCGCCCTTGAGCTTCAGCGACGACTCGACCGCCAGCTTGTCCTGTAGCTGAAACGGGAGGGAGGGACGCAGCAGTGGAGTATTTACTATTTAAGGTGCCTCAGCACTGCGAGACGACAAGAGGAGAAGAGGCCACGAGTGTAGTTTCTTTATATGCGTGTAGTACCTAGTCAATTGTCGAGTGTATAAGCCTCCGTCCGTGGCGCGGGGGTGACCAACCTATTACTTTATAAAGGATCCATTTCCCCATTCTTGTACAGAGTCGTCTCGTTTCTTTTCCGTGCGTTACATGGAGGTCTGCTAGGCGCGCGCAAGGTGTCCACATGTCATCGGTAGAAGTAGCTGCTGGGCATGTCGGCAAGCGGATAAATGGCATGGAAGGGGCGGGCGGTGTCATGAATGACGAATATCATTCGACCTAAGCTTACATGTAATCTTCCAGCAACAACCTGGCCTTCACGATAGGGATCGGGTGGCCGGCTTTACAGCTTCAATCGACATGTCAAGTGTTTCGTCTTTATTGCGCCTATGCAGCATGTTTAACCGATTTCGAAGGCTCCTCTCGATGAACCGACTCCCTAGACGATGACCTTCGGCCAGAGAACGCCAAACGACCGCTACGCTTCAAAGGTGGGAAGATCCTGCAGCTTACTCGTCGTCATCGTCGTCGTCGGCCATCTCGTCCTCCTTGATAGACTGGACGGCCCACTCGTTCACCTCGTCGCGCAGGGTGTTGGGCACCAGGTGGTGCTGCCAGTTCGTCTCCTCGCAGATCCAGCTCAGCTCCAGCTCGAACGGGTGGCGCACCTCATCGTGCAGCGTGTTCAGACTGACAACGGCAACAACAAGAGAAAAACTCGTTAGCTACAGTGTAACCAACAATCTCGAGCTATCCTAGCCACGTCTTCACGTACATCTTGGCAACGTATTTCATGGCCTCGCGGCACGTCATGTCGAAGAGTTTGTACTTCTCGATCTCTGTCTTGGCCGACTGCTGGCCCTTGCCCAGCGCGCAGCCGCGGTAGCTCTGCATCACACACCAAAATAAAATAATTAAAAAAAATCTTCACCAATCAAATGAAAAAAAAAAATACTGTTCACGTACGTAAGTGACTCCCGAGGGCTCCACCATGTAGAGACTCGACTTGTTGGCGTCCTGGTCGTAGCCGGCGAGCATGATGGCCGTGCCGAAGGGCCGGATGGAGCCGTACAGCGTGTAGTAGTGCACGAACTGGCCCATGCGCTCGGCCAGGAGGTGCGGCGGGATGCTGCAGCCGTAGTTCTTCCTGTAGTTGAGCGCTTCCTCGCGCGCGCGGTTCACGAGCTGGCGGCCGTCGGCCACCAGGCCTGCCATGGACAGACCCACGTGGCGGTCGATGGCGTAGATGCGGCGGTGAGTGCCAGGCACCAGCATCTTGGACAGCAGCGTCTTCTCCACGCCCATGATGATGCCGTCGGTGCACTTGATGCCGATGGTCGTGCTGCAGAAAGATAGGTTATTCTCGGTTACTAAAATCCAGCATTTATCCACGGATAGATAGATTGATATGGTAGGTAGGTTACTTCATCGTACCCACTGTTCTCGACGGCCTTCTTGGCGTATTCCACCTGGAAGATGCGGCCCTCGGGCGAGAACGTGCCCGCCGAGTAGTCGTAGCCGGCGCCGGTGCTGCTCATGGTGCGTGTCTGGACCTGCAGATGCAAGAGAAGTTAGAGACGCGCGGTCAATGATCATGCACAGAGCGACGGATCTTTCGTCACCTTCGCCTTGCTCGGAGCTTGGAACGGAAAATATCCTCCCCTCCCCCTGAAAAGTGAAAAGATCTTCCAGGTATTTGATTGGCTGAAAGAAGTAAAGATCTTTTATATTTTCAACGAATGGGCAGGAAGAGGTACTCTGGTTAGTCAGTTTAGAGGTCTGATCAAGTGATAAGTTGCCTTTTTCGGAGTCTTCCGTTGCAACGCCAGCACCAGCCCCAGCGAGGCTACAGAACATCGCAGATTGAACAAGGGTAAATGCAGTTGATGCAGCTCCTTATGGACAACTACGTAAAGAAATTGACCAGCTTGGGGCTCAGCGTCAGAAAAAGGTGATCGATGGTCGGACAGACAAGTCTTTGTATTGCGGCGGAGTACATGTAAAACAATCGGTTGTGTTGGTATCGTCAAAACTATGGACTTATAAATTACTGCTGCATGTGCGATCATGACACTGAAACAACAGGCTCGAAGCTGCCATGCCGCTCTTGAACGAGCCACACGTCGTCAATAACCTCGCCGTAGTGCCCGCGCGCGGCCGGGTTCTCGGGGTCTGCCATAACTTGTTGCCAGTGCAAATGTGTGGCGTTCATAACTTGCATGCGCGAGTAGCCGAATATGGAGTTGCGGAAGGCGTCCCATTCCTCCGCAGGTCTCTCGAAAGCCTTGCGCATGATCGACGCTAGATACTGCCCCGATGCTCCGGTCAAAATGTGCGTGGTGGCACGCATGTTGTGCGTGCGCTTCCACGTCTGGGACTTATACACATCAAACGCTCGCTCATAGTTGTGCTGGTGACCGCACAGATACAGATCAACTCCGTGCTTGAAAAACTTGTCCTCGAGTCTGTCCCGCAGCATAGCAGCTTTGTCACCGCAGTTGGTGTTGTCGGAGGTGCAGTACATGGGGCGGTGTCCAATTACCACGAGCCATGGCGTCTGCTCCCGGTTTGCATTGGCCTTTGCGAGGTCTTGCTCCAGCCAGGCTTCTTGGCGAGCAATGATGTCTCCATCCGCTTCAAAAGTCTTCTTGAAGTAAATCTCCGTCGAGATAACCGCAAAGTGCACGAGCCCCACATCAAAGGAGTAGAACCAATTGTTAGGCACCTCCTTGGGCTCCGCATCCTTGGAGCGACCACCGACGTGCACACTCTGTACGCCTTCGATCTGGTTGCTTGGCATGAGTCGGAAGCGTTGAGAGTAGTGGCTGAACACGTTGTGCGTCTCGTGGTTGCCCGGGCACACCATGAAGGGGACAGTGGCAGCGATCGGTTCAATCTCCTGCATGAAGATATCTCCGACATGACCGTCCACCATGTGCAGGTCATAGGCATAGTCTCCGACCGATACAACACCGTCGACGAGGCCTTCTGCAACCTCGGACTGCATCATCGGTAAGGTGGCTGCGTTCTGGTAGCCGATATCTCCCGTGACCAAGAAGCGTGTGGGCTTGGGTTTCTCTCCAGGGTGCAGCGGACCAGGCGCAGTCTTGGTGACGTACGGAATGGACCACGACGCGTAGTGTGCGTTCCCCACGACGTAGGTATAGTGCGTGTCTGGCTTCAAGCCCTCCAGTCTCACGACGTGAAACCAGCGCTTGGACTGTAGGTCACCGTCATCTTCAAACAGTGTCGTGTTGGCCCATGCCGTCACAGGCGTCGCCTTCGGTCCTTCCACCTCAATGTTGGCATGGTACCCTTCTATCAGCTGCAACTGAGCAGCTCCTTCTCCGCAGTTCTCCTTGGTCATCCATTGTACAGCCAAGCTACCAGGTTTGAGCCCGTACGCCGTGTGTACGTGTTTAGGACGACAACACTCCGACTCCTCTCCACGAAATGGGCGATTGACACCAAGTCGGTGCACTGCCGACCAGCCGTGGAAAATCGAGCCGACAATGAACTCGTACGCCGCGTCTTCATCATCCGGGAGATCGACGATCGCAGTGTGAGTAGTGAACGTGGCTTCACTCGTAGTGTACGTTGTCGCCCCCTTCTTGGCAAAGGGCTCCTCCACTTCTCCAGTGACCAGCATCGTGTAGTTCTCCCCGAGTCGACGGTAGCGAACTTCGACATCGGAAGCGACATCGTGACACGAACGCCACGGATTGGCGAGAGCGGGAGTGTGGTCATCCGATTTCTGCAGCTTCACATTGGGGATGTAAGTGCGTCTCGTAGACCACTCGACCACGGCACGATTGTCGACAACGGTCGAGCGGATGTCGTATGGCATGCAGTTCTCCACCTCTCGCTTCTCGAAGTCGTGGGCGTCTTCAGGCTCCTGTTCGCGTTCGCGAGCGATGATGGCACTCGGCGACGGAGGATTGAGAGAAGTCACACCGATGACAAGTACAACCGCCAGGAGCAGCACCGTCGACAAGATGTGTGGTCCGGTTCGGTGAGGTTTGTCGTCGATAACTTGGTGGTTGGTGACCGGAGGCTCGGGGCATGGTTCTACGACGATGGCGAGGTACGGGCTTGGGTGCTGGCTCGAGTTGATGTGGGAAGTTGGCGCGTGGGGGTGCGAGGTCGCTGGCATCTTAAACAGTGAAAACGAAATGCCATGTCATCAAGCCAACGGGGGGGGGGGTATCACGAAAGCTCAAAAGCGCAACGGAAGGGGGTTATCACTACAGACGAAGAAAACACGTGTATGTGAAATTTGTTGCTGTCCGCAAGCCAAGCACCGCGTTTGAGAGTGAGCGCGTTAAAAAACAAGCTTGTTCGCAGTTGCGAGAGAGCTAAAGAGGGCTCTGCCTCGTATTGCACTCTCCAATGCCACGTTGGCACCGAAAGGCGGGGGTTAGCATAGCGAAGCCGTTTTTCAACGGACGCGGTTGGAGCCAACGCGGTTTTGCAAGTTAGTTGTTGTAGCCCTCTGCCATCGAAGGTTTCGCCTTCATGCAACCCACCTTTAGCCTTTAGCTCACCGCGTGAGGTCGCGGAAGTACTGCTTGTCTGCGCGGAGCAACTGATGGAGGCATTTGCGGCGGTACATGCACCAGCATGTTGAAGTCGAGATATTTGAGCAGTTGTTGAAGTCCTCTTTGAAAATTATGGGGGGAGTGCAGTGAGTAGACAAAGTCGCAGTGCCAATCCTAGGAAACAGGTAGAGGCTTCGAAGTAGTATTTGCATTCACGTTCGGGTTCCAGATGGATACTATTTGCTAGAACACACACAAAGTGCTTAGCGATCTCACCAAAAAAACGATTTCAAAGCTCTCTTCAGTGTCAAGCAGCGTGCTCCATATGCAAGTACTTAGGTCTGGCCGAAAGCAGCTGTAAAGATCTGTTTGAACATCCTTGGTAGGTCGGACGTATCGAGACAAACATGACCTCGGCCTGCAGGGAGTTCGCGCCGAATACGCTCGGCCTCGTCAGCAAAAGATGCGATAAACAGAGCGTGAGCTTGAACTCCAGGCTCCGAAACGAGCTTCCGACCGAGATATCTGGGCTCGATACCGTAGCGTTCCAGGTTGGCATCGCTCACTACGAACACGAACCGGTCGTCCCCTTCAAGCGCAGCAACGCGCTGGACGCCTCGCTCCACTGCTTCAACTGTATGGTCTCCGCTACGACAATATTGGGTATGAGCCACCATCTTCTGCAGCACTTGTAGTCTCTCCTTGCGGTCGTTGGGCGGCGCTCCGAATTCCACGAATGGAATTTCGGGCGAGTCACCACTGTGGCCCATGATGCAGTAGTCCAACTCGCGTTCAAAGCCAGCAAAGCTCTCCATTATCATGAGAGACGTCTCGAGCATACGTTCGAGACGGGAGTCCTGGCCGTTAAATCGGTACATGCTGCCACTCACGTCCATCACGAACAACATCCGTTTAGGCTCTTGGCCCTGCTGATGACCTGCTGGCGCTTGAAAAGGCGAGTCACTCACACCACGGCGCTTGAAAACGAGTCGTTCGCCAGCAACACCATCGACGAGCTTGCCATCATCCAGCTCACCGCTGGATTGGTGGCGCAACCAGTTGCGCTCTTGAGCAACAGCCTCGAGGTTCGCTAGCACTGCACGCAGTTGGGCACTCTCTCGTTCCACGCGCTTGAAGTAGGACTGATACGTTTCCCACTCACGATCACTCATGTCGATCTCGCGCAGTTTGTCGGTGAGAGCTTCTTGTGCCATGGCTTGAGCTTTCGCCCGAGCTTCAGCTGAAACTTCATCCTTCTTCTCTTGTGAGACTTGATGCACTGGGTGGCCCTTGTCAAGTCGGTATGGCCCGCCACGACCACCCAGTCCTGCCGTGTCGGATCCTCCAGTGCCACCAGCCCAGGTATTTCCTCCCACGTGTGGGTCATTGTTTGGGTCATCTTTGCCATACTTAGGGGCATCCAGACCCGTCTTAGGTGTCGATGGCCCACCAACTCGAGAGCCGTCAAGTTTGAGCTCAAAACCACCGGTGCTTGTGAGCTCGTCGACGCTGCCATACATATTCTTCCACAACTCAGCCTCACGATCGAGCTCAGCTTGATCTAGTTGCCAGACGCGGATAGCACCATCTTCTTGGAGCGTAAGTGTGTGCTTTCCATTATGCACACTCGCTACATCAACGACGCGTGGAATGAACAATCTCTCAGTCGATAACGAGAAAAATCTGCTATCGTCACTTTCGTTGACTGTTGGTGCGGAGGAACCAACAACGATGCTCTTCGTTGATTGAGTTTCAGGATATGTGACTTCCATGTCAACGAGATCTCCGGTGTCCGATTGCAACGCGTTGAGAATGAATGAGTCGCTCTGCCATGCTTGTTGAACTTCTCTCCTGTGTGCATCCTCTCGCAGTGAACTCCGAATTGTGAGGTCGCTGTTATCGCCGTCAAGAACTTGTAAAAATGCCTGTGGGTGAACCATGAAGGTGGCAGAGCCCACCTCACCTTGATCTTGCAGACGCCCGGGAAATACGGAGTGCCGGGAGTCGATAGCCGATAAGCGTATCCCAGTTCTGTAGTCAACCGCAGCTGCACTCAAAGTAAAGTCACTCTTCTGCGTGTGACTCAGTTTGTAGACCACAGTTTCGTCAGTTGTCCGTAGAAGCCACTCCCGTTTACCAATGGGCTGGACACTGAGCAGCTCGGCAATTGGTGTACGCATTGAGGCGCTGAGTTTGGCCAGGTCGAGTGTGAAAAAGATATTCGAGTTGAGGTCAAGAACTTGGAGCAACGAGCCTCCTTGTAGGTAGCGCAAAACCAACCCGGCATTGACTCGATCAGCTTCTGCTCGCCAGCCACCGCTATCTCCACCCCCAAACCACTTCGTCAACGGATTCTGCTTTGACCTTTTCTTTCCTTGCAGCATCGAAGCATCAACATGGAGCCGACCATCAAGCGCGCCATCAGGAAGGGTAAGGCAGTCGGCGCGTCCGTCAGAGTTACCCAGCGGATCCAGGAAAATAGCGAGTCCTAACAATAAAAATGGTAAGCTGCTGTCAAAAAGTAAATCTTAATCTTGGGCCTACCTGTGGATGGTATGAAGACTGCGATTTCGTTTTTGTCGGGTAAGTTGACAAGCACCGGATTTGGCTCCCATTGCATATACTCGCTCTCCAGCTCTAATATGCTGTGCACTCTGCGTATGCACAAGCATAACATCACCGGTTAGAGATATCTGTATTTACAAGAAGGAACACAAGCGTACCTTTCACTTCCGTCGAAATCTGAAAAAGAGTGCACACTCATCGGTCGCTTTGTAAGCACTACAAAGCATGATAGACATGGCGCAAACTGCGTTAACCCCTCCATTACGGCAATTTTACCAGCTGCGCACCCGCCGCTGACGTACCATGGACCGAGTTGTCGGGGAAGACGGTCATTGCGTGAGCTTGTTGCTTTCGATTCCCCTTTAGAGGCACCTGAAAAGAAGACAGTTGCTCTGTGAACTCGTTCAAACGATGATGCTGCAGCGCAAATGATCTGGTTGTCGACGGGTCCAGCCAAATCTGTCTCCGATTGAGCGTCGAGTGATGAAGTTGTTGCTGTGGTTTCTTGGTCGCCGCGCTGAATGTTACCGATTGTTCAGGAGCCCAGCGCCACGACTCCGTTGGAACCAGGTCGGGAAGATCTCGCGTTTCTGCAATGTTCATCTTAAGTACCAGAGTTTCGCCAGTGGCTGAAAGAGGGATTCCATTTCTGGGATAGATGGAGCAAATGACAGTTGTTCGCAGCAACGATGTTAGTTTTCATTGTTCTTGGTGCTAAGAGGTGAGTAGATTCTACTCCAAGTCATTTCTAGCACATGGTGAGCCATGCACGTTCATGCAAATACACCATCAACTAACTGTACCAAAACCAAAGCTACGAACAAAGCCCGTACCTCAAAAATATCTCCGATAGCTGAGTGCGCATGTTACGATCGTAAGCGTCAAATGCGAGCACATTTTCCTGTTGGAAATCACAAGGATATCAATCAGCCCAATACAAGCGTAAATTCAATATTGTCAGGACGAGGTCCTTACCAAAACTGACGCAACTCCATCGTTGGGAAACTGTTCGAGGTGTTTTGCCACAGCAACTGCTTCACGTGTCGAGTATGGGTACGTGATGGTACCATTTTCAACCAGCTCTCGTAGCTCAGCAAAGGCTCTACAAAGCCGGCGTAAAATGTCGACTGGAACGTTCGGAGCGTATGCAGTCAACAAAGACAGCTCGGATTCCTCGTCTGGATTGTCGATTGCGCTGAAGATAAGCACCAATACAGGTAAGGAAACAGCCAACAAGAGCATTTTGTCGGGACCAAGCATGGACCACGTACTGGCTAGCGAAGATATCACCAATCTCCCGGAAGAAGTTGTTCCCCAAGAAAGGGAAGCCTGGACGATTGGCAAGGACCCACATGCGGAAGTTGGGGTGGAGCTCAATGATGTCTTCTTCGTCATGCCAATCTTCGATTGTCACCTTCGTTGGGTCAATCAAACGCTTGCCATTTCCCTGCGACATATCAGCACATAGGATAGAAAGGTTCTCTGTGAGCACGAGCATCAGGCGATCAGCACCCGAGTAGTCTTACCAACAACATTTCGCCATCTTCGATGAGCCCTTTGAGAACGCACACCACCTCTAGAGGCGCTTTATCAGCTTCATCAACGATAAGGGTCCGCCCAGTTTTGGCAGCGCGGACTAGAGGCGAATCTTCCCATTCAATCCTCCCATCGATAAGTGTTGGTACCAGCGTAAGCGTTTGCACGGTTGTCTACAAAGCGAGGCAGTAGCTGCAGTTAGACATCCACTTATAGTCATCGATATGTATCGTATGATACGTACATCGCGATGCAGCTGAATGTACTCGCGCTCCTGCTGGAGTAGCTGCAGCAAGCGATCGGCTAGCTTGTTCTTGCCCACACCTTGGTTGCCTATCAGCAGCATGTGCTTTTGACCGGCCACAACATCCTGTAGCATGGCCTTCATGCATTGCGTGTGTTTCGGGATGTCGAAATAGTGAGGTTGAGGGACCAACTCGGGGTTAGTAGGGGTTTGAATCGGGTAGGAGGTGTCGCCAACGCATAAACGCCCTCCCTCTTCACGGATAGTATCTGCAACGCGTACAGCGAACGTCAAGTTACTTACCAGGACTAACACACATGAAAAGGCTGCACTTTACCTGGTTCGTGCTGGGTCGGAGAGTCGAATGACGACATTATGGCCGGTGCGTTGCACTCATCCAACAGAGTGTCAACGAGTCGGCTGCAAGATGAGGATAGAAACTGGGTGAGCAGCGTGTCATGGAGCAGCGGACGCAGATCACGGAGTGAGTGTTCGGGGAATGCGTTCAGTCGACGGCAAACGCGCAGTAGCTGGCGGGTGGAGAGCGAAAGAGCGCGATAGTCTGCACTTGCACTTTTTTCCTTTGCATACTGCAGCTTCTCCGAAAATGATAGCAGGATGCTGCTCGACATGGTGACAGAACATAAATCCGAGTCGTTAACTACCCAAAACTGCTACCCAATTGCGCCCAGGTAGGACGTACCTCGTTGTTTCCTCTGGTAGTCCGGGGTAAAGACTTCGTACAATCTCTTCACTCTGTTCAGAAGAAATCATCGGAAGGTGATGAAAGCTGAACATGGAGATGCTATCCGAGCTCAGCCACGCAGCTGTAGATCCTTTGCCTGGTGTTGTTGCCGTTCCTGTCAACGTTGCGGGATCCGCCTCCGCGATCGCAATAATGCGAAAAGACGGGTGGATGGCAGATACCCGGCTCAGCGCACTTGCATCTCCCGTTTTGCTTGCATCAGCTACGATAGAATCGTACGTCGTCTGCGATACCAACTTCGATCCATCCGCAAGGTCAATCTCTCGATCTTGAATCAATCTTTGAAGCACGCCTAGACTGTCACTCCCGAGCCGATGTACTCCATCCAATACGGCGAGATGGCCGTTCCGAGCAGCATGAATGAGTGGGCTATCCTCCCATCGGGTGTTGCCGTGGGAATCGGTTGACCGCCGTTGAAGGAGATCTCGCGCTGTCATATCCTTGAAAAGACTGAAAAGCTCAGTTGCATACCCCATTCGATGGGCAAACAGTCGAACAAGAGCGGATTTCCCGCTTCCTTTCGCTCCAAGCACACATAAGTCGCTACCGACAGCATGATCTTGAATCATCTCCGCTAGCATTTTCGAGTGAGTGTCTGTCTCGACAAACCCGGACCTCGCATTCTTTTGAATACGCGTAGTTCCACATGGAACGTCATGCAGTATCAGTTCTGCATTGTCATGAGCATCAGGCGTACGAAATATCACCGTTGCCTCCACGTCTTCAGCAAAGGTCTTCACAACACTGTCGAGTACATACTTCTTGCTTCTGATTCCACCCGTGAATTTCGCCACAATACGATCAAGCGCCTTCGAGTTAGACTCTGTTTTAACGCCCAAAACGTCGGTTTTCACGGGAAATGCACGTTGGACGGTGCTAGCTACGCTTGCATCCGGGAATTTGTCCAGCACCTTTGCACAGTGAGCGAGCGAAAGGTAATCAAAGTGGGGCATACGTGGCCCAGTGCTGGTACCGATGTCGTAGGTAGCCTCGATCGTGTTGACGGCCTCTCGGATGCCCACAAGCTTTTCAAGTGTTGGCAACGGGACGGAAGGAGCAACAACAACCAATTCCTCAAGCTGTGACCCTGGTGAACTCGGCTTGACATTTCTCGCCTGGAACCGGGAGCGTAGCGGTGGGTCTAGCGTGCGACCCGGGTACGGAGGAACAGGTAGACCCAACGCGATCACTCGAAAGTCCGGGTGAACCCGTACCAAATTTTGCGCTTTCAAAGCTTCCGCCGAGTACCCTTGATCCACCAACGCGTCATAGCTATCCCGTACACACCATTGCGTTGACAAAAAATCAAATTGCTGTGAGCAGGCGTCGGCTACTTCAATAAATCCAAGCCATCCCGTACCTTTCTGCTTTCATGAGAAACCTTCCGTCGTCTAACATCACCTCTCGGTTCTCCAGCAGGTTGTTCAGCGTAGGTAAGACATTCCGCTCCGCCTTTTCAAGTCCTGATTAAATGCAACAACATATTAGCGAGTTCATGGAAACTACCCAAAGGCAAGAAGCGTAGACAAACCATCGATCACCAGCACGCGGCCGTTTAAAGCTGCTCGAACTGGAGCCTGGTCTGTGAAAATGGCCGCCCCGTCTACGATTTCGCGACGCTAGCAATAATAAATGACTACATAAGTTTCGACAACCGGGCTATAACTTTCTCATATTCACGAACCTGCTTCAAGTCAGACTCCGTAGTGTCCTGGGAAATGGCAATGTACTCGACTTCTTTGTTCAGAAGCTCGCAGAACCTCATACTTAGTAGTCGCCGAGACGACCCTGGAGGCCTAAAAAACACAGCAACACGAAAAGGTTAAGCCGAAAAATTAACGTATTTCCCACGAGATCGGCGTACCCAATGAGGAACATATCTTGTTTTAGGAGATCCTTTTGCAGCATCCATCTTAAATGGCCAAGCAATTCCTGAACATATTATTGTCGTTAGAAAATATATAATAATCGTAAAAATAACGTAAAACAGCTTCAAACTCCGTAATCCTTTCTACCTGAGACATCGGTCGACCTTGCTGCAGCTCTGTCATGTAGCCGCGGGGCACCAACTCAATCGACTGACAGTAAAATATGAATTAGTTTTAGTTAAATAATGATAAAACAATCATACCGATAAATATCATTTTTCTCACCTTTGCAATACCAACGTTGGCTTTAACTCCCCCGATTTCCACCACTGAAGGCTACGTAAGATTCGGTTAGAGACTCGTGACAAAAGTTGGTACGCATATATCTCCACCCGTCCACCTTTTGGCCACTGGGACCAGCAGCACTGCTGGCCCCCCTCATGGCAAAGACACTACGGCGCTCTGCGGCCAAACGCCAGCCACGCCGCTGCCGCCCCAGAGTCCGCAGCATCATATGAATGGGTATCCGCAACGATTGAGAGCCCCACGTCTCGTCAGGCTCATCACGCGATGCTAACGTGTGTTGCCGATCTGCTTCGAATAGTGGACCCTCATTGACCACTTCAACTTACGACCATCAAGTTGTGGGATAACGTAGTTGCCGCCATGTCAAGTGTTGGGACCGGAAGAAGCGCAGCAACGTGTCACACACTTGAAGCTTTCCCAGATGGTAGGCAAATTGAAGGATCATTCCAGTTCAACTGAATTGTTTTCTCGCGTCTTGGTCATAGCACTGTCGATTGGTAAAGCCGTTTTGTAAATACACGGTTGAGATCGTGCTGCTCGCACCTGGACGGCTGCGCGGTGTGAGGCGGCGAACCGGTTCCAATATTTACTGGCTTACATGTATTGGACTTTACGGCTCACTTGATTTTGCATTGAGGCGCCTGTGGCGGCGACAATTTTGACGAAGTCCACGCAGGTCATTCGAGAATTTCCATCTCACCCCGCAAAGCAAAAGTACAACAGCGTGTTACCAGTATTCCGGGCTTACGCATCGGAAAGCGCACACCATGGCGTTTTCTGGCGTTTTGAAGCTCAAATTCGGGCCCTTCTGGGTCAAGACGTCAATCCTCTTAGTCAACGTACTCACATTTGGCCACAATGCCAGATATGTGCTCCGTGTAGAGCGACCGGCGATCTGTGGTGGTCTCATTGACCTGCCGATCGGACGTCATGGTTTTCCGATCGGCCTTCTCCCGCGATCCACCAACGATCGCCGCAAACTACGCTTCGGCATTCGGTACGGCGCGAAAGCCAAAACCTTCCGCTTCCTCGCACCCACCGCTGAGGTGTATGGTCACTGGATTGCAGTTCTCAGCGAGGCCTTTCAAACAAGTTCGAAAATGATGCAGCGAGTGCGCAAGGAGACTGCTAGCACCATCGAAAGTGGTCGTGGTGACTCTGACGACGACGACCGTGCTCAGGCAGCCCGTGTCATGGACTCCACACGTGGACAGTGTGGATCTGATCAACTGGATACGTCACGCAGTGTGTTTGGCCACCAACTCGACTCTGACACGGATGTCAGCTTCGCCGACGGCGACAACACCAACGACAATCTTCACGACGTATTGACTCGGCGTGTACAAGCGTGTCGAGCTGTTCACGTTGCTGCCGAGAAAACACAAACTCGAGATATTCTCAGTCAACTTGGTGATGTCGATGACACCAGCGATACCAGTAGCTCAGGTGGGTTAACTGCGATATTTTCCGCCACAAACTACCCTCCGGATGCCAGCCCTGTCGATGGGGACGTTAACGAAGGGCAGCAGAACGTCTTCTGCATGGCCACTGACCGCAATGGTGCCACGAGTTTCTCCGTCTACACCCCGCCGAATGCTGCCGTTGTTGGTCATACCCCCAGACCCGAAAGCGTTTTTAAGTTGTCGTCAGCTGAATGGGCTCGATGGTTGGCCCGCGACATTCGTGACAACGACATCCCGCCGGAAGTTTTCCATCTCACAAGTACCAGTTGCAAGCGCCTATTATTGCAAGAAATTGTTGCAATTGCACGGCCATTCTTCGCGTGAGTGAATCCTTCTCGAACCACCAGTATCACACTGCCCAAAGTATCGTATATGCCGTCATGTGCCGCCAACGTCCGTCAACGTCCACGTCCACCCTCTAGCTATCAGTCTGATAGCACATATCCCTGCCGAGGATATTCATCACCACGTTTCCTCGAGACCGACCACCGCAAAATGCGCTAGTTAGACAATATCGATTAGCCCTTTCGAGGCTATCGATCACACTCTTATCTATGTAGTAACATTTAGGTAGCTAAGCCTACAATCCTACCAGCCACATTGTTGATCCATGATTCATTTCTTGCAAATACATGTGTCGCGAAGTAAGTTTCGGCGTGGTGTCTCCATGCTTCGAATGACGCAGAGATTCTCGCATCGCTGTTCCACCGTCAGTTTCCAAGCGGAAATTTACAGACAATCATATCACGTGATACCTACGCAGCATCGACAGTATTCTTCCAGTGCTAGGGCGTCCTCTGGAGCAGCTCGTTGGTAATGTTGACTTGACTGAGTCCGGCCGCCACTCCAAGTGTATGTGCTAAATTTACACAAAGCACAAAAGATAAAAAATCTCTGGCATTTTACGTGTTCGACTCCACTCAATGACGCTACTTGCACTTCCTCAATACCAACGTGCTCCTTACTTTTTTTCTCTCGGCTGTCACTTTCTCCAGCAGGTCGATTAAGTCGATCGGGTGAACGGCAGCTCGATCACGCTCGCGTCGGACTCGCGCCGATTTCGCCGCAACGAAGACCCCTTCCTCGCTCCGGCACCTCTTTTTACCCACCACAGGATTGTAGTTCCTCTTCTCCAATGACCCAGAAGGCGACGCCTCCTTTTCAACTCTACTGCATGCCGTCAACTTGTGCGCGTGGATCTCCGTCTGCTCCATAAGCTGCGCACGAAGCTCCAGTGTATTGTGCGTTTGTGTCCGCTCCAGCTGCAGCTCAGTGCTGATGGCACTGTAGACGTCCCATACATCCTCTTCGTTCTTATAGGCGATGAAGTCGAACGTGTCAGACTCGACGTCCACACGGCAACCCACACCAAATCCAGCGTTAAGGAGAGCGTCTCGCAGATCCCATTTAATGGGGACCAGCAACTCCATGCTCCTGGGCAAGCCGATAATGGCGTGATTGAATATTATCCTAACGTTTTCCATTGGCAGCCCCGCGTCCTGCAGGTCTCGTTTCACCTCGTCAAGCGTCGATCTGAAGTTTGTGCTTGCCAGGCCACAGACGCCCAGTTGGAAGCCTTCCCAGCGCGCCTTGTTCTTCTCCTTGATACCGAACTGCCTCCCCAGATGTGTCAGCTGGAGCGTGTCATCTTGCGAGGATCCCGACGTCAGAGCGCCCAGCGTGGCGCTGAACAAGCCGAACTTGTTGAGGCCGATGGCCGCGTCGGCTCTGGCCGAGGAAACGGCAGGCACGGCCGCGTTCAAGCGGATTGCAAGGATCCTTGGGAGGCGCATTGCGCTCGAGGAGGCAAATTGGGGAATGAGGCCAGCTCTCTTTGTCGCTGCGGCAACCTTGGCGACCATCACTCTTGCGGCAACTTCATTGCATATCAGAGCTGTATGTGGCGTATCTTGGTCTAAACTTGCTTCACTAGCCGAAATATCGGTTGCCGAGTTTTCGATAATGTGCAACGCAGCGTTGAAGTTGCCTTCAACTCGCACTTAGTGCATCGATTAATCGAGACAGAGAAATCGTACTTAAGGGTCTTGACATCGGGGGCGTCACTTCCTTCTACCCGGCCGGACGGACTCGCCACCTCGGTGCTGCGAGTGAGCGCGTGTCGTCTGTGGGTTTGATCCGCTCGCGCGCTCCTTCGCGCTCAACGCTCAAGACTCCCGCGCGTCTGCTGCCACCTCGGCCGTCGCTGAATTCGCTGCGGAACCCATCGGGCCACGCCTCTTAAGTTTCACCAAGACAGGCCGGAACATGGCCAGCACCACGCCTCCCGGCCCGGTGCCAGAGCCCGCGGCCGAGCCGCCGGTGGCTGCCGAAGGCGCGCAACTGTCGCTGAAGGTGCGCACGCTAGACCAGAAGACGTACCCGATCACCATCTGCTCGGCCGCGTCGGTGCCGCAGCTCAAGGAGCTCGTGGCCGTCGAAACGGGCATCACGCTGGCCCGCCAGCGCCTCATCTACCGCGGCCGAGTGCTCAAGAACGACCAGATGCTGGCCGCGTATTCGCTGGAGGATGGCCACGTGCTGCACTTGGTTGTGCGCGCGACAGCGCCCGCGGACGGTGATGCTGCGGCTGCGTCCGGCCAGGCGGCGGTTGCTGCGCCGACGCCGGACCCTAACGCCGGCTTGGGGCCACGCGCGCCGGCCCCGTACCGCTATTCAGCTGCTGACATGGACGCGCTGAACGAGATAGACGCACTGGACGCGCGGCTGGGCGAGATGGGGAGAAGCGTTCGGCGTGCCCACCGATCCAGAGCGCGTCATGAGCCGCCGCCGCCGAGAGACAATGACGAGCCAGACCCGACCATGGGACGACCGGGTGCGGGTATGCCACTGCCGGGCCGAGTTCTTATGGGCGCGACCATCTCGGTGCCGGAAGGGGCAGATGTGACCATGCCGTTTCTCAGCTCGATGATCGCCAACCTTGTCTCGCAGGTCGGTGAAGGCGGTGCTGGAGTGGAGGCAGGAGATGGAGTGACGACTGGAGTGACGGCGGATGGACGTCTCCATGTTACTTTCTCAAGGGAAGCACTGGGTGGGGCGGCTTCGGCTGAAATGGAAGCCGCCACGGCGAGAACGCTGCGTCACCACCACCTGAATCGTGATGGTACGGGTTCTGCCGTACGCCAGCGCCACGCGCGACGTTCGTCTTCAAGTGCAGATCGGCAGGCGGCGTTGCGCTCGCGCACTGGGCTTCGACTTGAGTCGGTGCGTGCGACACTAGACGACGCGTCTCTCGATTTCCCATCCGAACTTACGGCGATACCGCAAGGAGATACCAACACTGCCATGACTGAGCTTCAGCAGCAGGTGGAAATGCTGCTGACGCTTCTGGGGCGTTTTGGACCACGACTACGTCTTCTCCCCGCTGCACTCGCTGAGCGTGACCGCTTGAGTGGGCGCTCGGCTGAAGCAGGTGACGGGGGAACGGCCGCAACCGACTCGACTCCAGGTAATGCAGCCAACGCTAGCAGTGTTGCTGCACCCACCCCTGCTCCTGCCACAGTTCCTGTCACCACTCCTGCTCCCGCCCCTGTTCCTGCTGATCCATCCCCTGCTGCCAACCCTGCTCCAGCCCCAGCTCCAGCTCCTGCTCCAGCACCTGCTGCCACCGCCGCTACTGAGGCCACTGTAACAGCACGTCACGTAATTCGTGCCATCGAGGTGTTGCAAACGATCGGAGAATCCACGGACTTGCTGGCTCGCATGGCGCGGCACGCGTTCGTTCGTCAGTCCATGCACCTGGGCGAACCGATTCCTAGACGTGGAGAGACTGCAACTGGAGGTGAAAGAATGCAGGCGACACTCCATGCGTTACAAGCTGCAACACAAACGGCTAGAGCTGCGCGTACAGAAGGAGTGGGTAATAACATGCTTCGGGCGACACTCGACGCGATGCAAGGATCAGCTCACGCACCTGCGCGAGGTGGCGTTAGACAGCGGTTTCGAGTGGCTCGCTTCAGAACTACCGATTTGATGGGCGAAAGAACCACTGCAGCCACAAGCACTGCAGCCCCGAGTGCTGCTGGAACCACTCCAGGTTCGACCCACAGTTTCCCGGTTGATCTCGCGGGAGCTGCTAGTGCCGCAGCTCCACCACCTCAAGTTGAACCAGCAACTTCAGCGCGGACTAGTCAGCCAAGTAACCAGGGCCAACGCGCTGTTGGAGATCCAGGCGACCTGAGTGGTCCAATGCCACCGACTGGCGCTCACATCTCGATATCTGGCATGGGTCTGCCGCTCATGTCATCGGTAGTATTCCCTTTCTCACTGGCAGCGGGTCTTGGTGGCAGCCATGCGACAACGACTTGGAACCTGGCAGATTTTGTTAGTCGACTGACGAGCGAGTTGCCGATCTCGACACTGTATGGGGTTATGGCTGGTGATGCCACTCAGCTACACCAGATCCTGGCGCACATTGGGTTTGCGTTGTTCAGCGGTGTTGATGTTCCGCGAGTGACTAGACCCAGTATCCGTACGTGGGCGCAGGACCTGGTAGGCGAACTCCGCCGCTTATTGCGTGTGCATGTGCTGCCTGCTGACGTACTGGGCCAAGTAACTGGATCCGTTGAACGACGATCGGGACTGGGAGACGAGCTGCTTCGTGTAGTAGAGCCGTTTGTTCCTGATCTCGTCGACTTCCTCGTCCGTGCTACATCTGCTAGCCGAGCCGCTGCCTTCGGTGCTAGCAGCTCAACTTTCCTGCGTACTATGGCGCAGCAGGTTGTTGGCCAGATGCGTTCCTACGCAAGAGGGGACTCGACTGAATCTGAAGATGAAAGCGACGAGCGGTTGAAGCGCTTGCTGCGAGGGCTACTTGTGTGGCTGGGTATGAACGAGCACGTGGCAAGCTTTGCCGTTGACAGCTTGCTGTGCTGGACTGAAGGGGACAGCACTACCGCTCGTCGTGGGCGTACTCGTCAACGCGAGGAGACTGACAACGACACTGGGGCTACCGACTCACCGGCTGCTAAGCGGCGACGTGAGTAGGGCGTCGACGCACTAGCCGTGACTGGGTCAGCCATCGACACCTCACGTGCCAGTCCTTTTGGTTTGGATAGTAGGCTAGGAATTATCTACACAATGCTGTTTGTAGTGAACGCCAACAAGGCTTGCTCTGTTTGAATAATGCATATGAACAAAACTAATGGCGCAAAGCTACTCCGTTGACCTAGTTCGACAGAGGGTTTTGCGTCGGGAACTTGGGGTAGACGCGCTTATATAGGTGGAGGCACACGGTGTCGTGCTGCTTGATGGGCTTGCTGAACACGGCCTTCAGGTCACCGTGCGTACCCAGAGACTCCTTGATGTGTCCTGTCAAACCGTGCTTCGTCGAAAGCTCCACAGGCCTGAACCATCGAATGTCCTCCGGCGAGTGGAACATGTAGCGCACAACAGCCTTGCGCTTCTTGACCTTCACCGGCGTGCCCGTGATGATCACACGCTTGAGCACAACGCGATCCGGGTTCACATTCTTCAGCGTACCGGAAGCAACAAGCTGACCGTCAGGCTTGAAGAGCAGCAGGGAAGCAGGCTGGAACGTCACGGGTCCATACACGGTAGCCACACTCCAGCCACTCTGCGGCAGGAATCGTTGGAAGAGGTGCTGGTCGCTCTTCAGACTCTGGTCGCTGAAAACAGGCTTGCCGGAGAATCGACGGAAGCCGCAGTGGAAAGACAGCTCCTCCTTGGACTTGACCGTCTCACCGGCGAAAGATGCAGCGCGCTGCACCGAGAAGTTGAGCACACTCAGTCGGTTCTCGTGCTTGAGCAGAGCGCCCATAACCAGAGGACCAGCCTGGATGCGCGCCTGCAGCTTAGCCACGGGCACGCTCTTGAGATGCAGCGTGACGAAAACACCGGACGGCACGTAGCCCATTTCACCGAACTCGTCAGGTAGAGCCTCGCTGGCGAGAGAAGACGACGCAACGGAAGCAGAGTCCTCCACATCCTCCATGGCCATCGACGAAGCACGAGAGCGAGCCTGCTGTGTCTTGGACTTGCGGCGGAGTTGCTCCTTCATGGCTCGCTCGGCATCCTTGCCGCGAGCGAGAGCGAGTCGCTGCACCATAGCAAAATCCTGAAACTGAAAAAGTCGAGCATAGTCCGATGGAAGGGACTCCTTCGGGTCCCAGGCACTCGTGCGCAGCGATTTCATTCCACGGTAGCGAGCGAAACGCACACGGGCAGGCTGATCAGCGGGCACGTCCACTTCGTCTGGGAACGACATGTTTTCCTCTTCATCCTTGCGTTTTTGAGCCTGGTCAACGTAGTCATCATCCACCATGAACATGTCGTCGTCATCGTCGTCATCTTCATCGTCCCCGGTTTTACAGAAGTCCTGGTTGACAGCGGACTCCTCCTCCTCCTCCTCGTCCTTCATTCCTTCCTCATCCTCGTCTTCACCGTCAAGCCAGGCAGCCTGGTAGCCAGACGCGCCCTTGTTGGCCGCAGTATCCGCCTGACGCTGCTTCTTGGCTTCCTGTTCAGCCTCAGCAATCTCTTCGTTGGTGGGCCAGGTCTGCTCGGACGCAAATGGGTCGTACTCGGCCTCAAAGCGCAGGTCCTCTTGCAGCGTGGGGTCGGCGGTAGCAAGCACCAGGTCGTCGTCCTGGGCAACTGGCACCGGAGCCACTGGAGGCTTCCCGCCCATGTCAGCGTTCAGCTTTCCCCCCTGCGTTTGGGTCGCAGCCGCGCGAGTGATGCGGCTCAGCTGGAAAGTTCCCACGTCCGTGATGTGAATAAGCTGGTTCACTGACAGCGGCTTTCCGCGCAGGTATCCGTTGATCTGCAACTCACCGACCTGTTCTCCCTTGTCGTTCTGTGCCTCCGAGCCGGGCACGAACGTGGCCGTCGTGGCCAGCATGTAGGAACGCGCCTCGCGCCAGTGGATCACCTTGGGCGAGAGAGTGATCAGCACGCGCGACAGCTGGCCAGGCACATTGGCCATGGCCACCTTGGCGCTCTCACCGAACTCGGTGGCGAAGAACTTGTTGCCCAGCTTCTTGAGGTCGGCCTGGCCCTTGGGCGTGTGCTTCTCCAGTCCCTGAATCAGGCCCACCGTCGTCGGCAGACCCTGCGCGCGCACGGCCGACACGATGCGGACACCCTCCTCGCTCAGGCCACCGTCGGCCCCGTTGTGCACCGACAGCACGAACACCACGACGTCGGCCACCTTGGCCGCGTCCAGGGCGACCAGCAGGTTGCAACCGCAGTCAATGACGCAGAGCTTCTGCTTGTGCTGGCTGAAGACGCCGACCGTGCAGTTCTTGAGGCCCACAACGTCCTGGGCCGGCTCCTCCACGCTAGAGGCGCCCTCCAGGAGGCTCTGCTGCACCTCGGCCAGGTTGGCCATGTCGCTCAGGGCCACCAGCGCCACGATCTTGGGCGGGCCAAGTGAGCTGCCCAGTCCGAAGCGGCGCTGCAGCAGCAGCTCCTCGCGCTTGTTGCCGCGCAGCTGCTTCTGGCGCTGCAGGCGCGACGCCTTCTGGCCCGACAGACTCATACTGCCGATGCTTGAGCCCGTGCTGCGCACACTGGCGCGTCGGCCTTCGACCTTGCCGCCTGAGCGGCGCGCCAGCAGCGTCTTGGACTCATGGCGGCCGGTCTTGTGCTTCTTGTTCGACTGCTTGAGCGGCCCGGAGCGATGGTGGTGCGACGTCATGGTGGCTGGGCAGGATGCACTATGGCCGTGGCAGCCATGCGTCCCAGGCTCTGCTGACCAGCAAAACTTAATCCGCTATTTCAGTATACTTGGTTTCATTATCTATAGTCAAAAGCTCAAGAACACTGCCATATGTTAATTCACGTCGTAAGTCAAGATAAGGCACAAACCATTGGCGATGCCGCAGACGATGGCGACAGAGCAGGACGACGCGACGGCGCGCTTCCTGGCCAAGTACGGCGTGGCCAAGCTGGCCGAGCAGTGGGGCCTAGCGCCGGAGGTCAACCGCACGCTGGCCGCGCTGAACATCCGCTCGTTCTTCCCCGTGCAGGCCGTGGCCATCCCCAAGATTCTAGCCAGCGACAGTGACCGCGTGACGGACATCTGCATCTCGGCCCCCACGGGCAGCGGCAAGACGCTGACGTATGTGGTCCCCATCGTCCAGAGGCTGCTGCCGCGCGTCGTGTGCCGCGTGCGCGCGCTCATCGTGCTGCCCAGTCGCGACCTGGCCGTGCAGGTACACCAGATCGTGCAGCACTTCGTCAAGGACACGCCACTTAAGTGCGGGCTGGCCATCGGCCAGAGCAACTTCGCGGTGGAGCAGAGCGCCCTGGTGGAAGACATTTCAGGTGAAAAAGTGGCCTCGGCGACCGACGGAGGGCGCAGCTTAGTGGATATCCTGGTGGCCACGCCTGGCCGCCTTGTGGACCACTTGGAGCAGACGCCCGGCTTCACGTTGCAGCACCTGCAGATCATGATCGTCGACGAAGCCGACAGACTGCTGAACCAGTCGTACCAGGACTGGATCTCCAAGGTCTACGCCAGTGTCTTCAATGGCCAAGAGGTAGACGAGGAAGGCCTGGCCTTGGGCGTCGGAGTCACCTGTCGGCGTCAGGACTCCATCAACAGACGACGTATCCGCACACCGCTAACGAGAGTGCTGTTGTCGGCTACGCTTACGCGCAACCCGCGCAAGCTGGCGGCTATTGGCATGAGCAATGCCGAGTTGACGAAGATCGGGCGCATTGATGACCCTCTGGCTGACAACGCCAAACAGGGCACGGCCGGTGACTCGGACGATGACGAGGAAGATGGAGAGGAGGCCTCCGGATCGGCCAAGATGTACTCGACCCCGACGAATCTGGAGGAGTACTGGATCGAGTGTGACACGGGCTCGAAGCCGCTGGTGCTGTTGGAGCTGCTGAGCGAGTTTGCGGGTGCGCTGTCGATTGTCTTCACGGCGAGTGTTAACTCCACGCACCGTCTTGCAAGATTGTTACAATTGCACTCCACTCATCCGGAGCGCATCCGCGAGTTTTCCAGTAGTCTTTCGCAGAAGCAGAGGTCGGCCTTGGTGGCGGACTGCAAGGCTGGACGCGTGGAGACTGTGGTGTGTTCAGACGCTATGGCGCGTGGTATGGATATCGACGATGTCGCGAACGTCGTCAACTACGATGTGCCGTCGTTCATCAAGACGTACATTCATCGTGTGGGTCGCACAGCTCGTGCTGGCCGTCACGGTCGCTCTGTGACTCTTGTGAAGATGGGCCAGATGAAGGGCATGATGCGTATGCTCAAGAAGGCTGACAACAACAAGCTGAAGCCGTACCCGCTGCAGCAGGAGCACATGAAGACGCTGGTGCCACGCTACACAGAGGCTCTCCAGCGCCTTAAGGACACCCTTGAAGCAGAAAAGGCTGGCAAGCTGCAGGCTACCTCTATCCTCCGCAAAACTAAGGACGAGAGTAACAAGGACAACGATGATGTCGAGGCTGACGATCTAGACGAGAAGGTCACTACTGCCGACAAGAAGCGAGCGTTCTCGGTGTTGAACGGACAGCTTGAACGGAATTTGGGGAGCAGAAAGGCTCACAAGCATTGATCGCCAGGAAGCTAAATACATAGAGAAAGATCGACTTACTGAGTTGCGTACCAAAATGTTATCGCTTGGATTCGGTCTACCCTCCCGATGGGGGTTCTGTATCTGTTTGTGCCTGAGAATTATCGCTTTGCTTTCCTTCTTGACGGCGCCTTTTGTGGGGAAAAGGATGCTCACCACATTCTGCTCGCTCCTTCTCAATCTGGATGCGCTTGAGATGGTATTTGTGCCCCTTTGATCGCAAGTGCTCTGCCCACTGCTTTTTACCCATGATCTCGCGCCCGTTGCAGACCGTGCACGTGTTTTTCTGAAACTTGTCCTCCAGCGAAGCGGCCTGGGCTGCCTCTGGTTGCTGTTGCTGGACAGTCTGGTGTGAGGTGATCACTTCGTCCTTGAGGAACCTTTGTGCAATCTCAATAGCAGGCTGGGCCACGAGTGTCTCCCATTTCACCACATCGCTGCTGTCAACTTTATAGACTGGGATGTTCTTGGTCACGAATTTATTGCGGATCCACGTAAGCTGGCGACGCGCATACTGGCGCGTAGCCACGTTCAACTGCTCGATGCACGCCTCCAAAGTAGCCTCAAGCGCCTTGTGGTCGTCCGCAGTGCCGTCCGTCGCCTCTAACGCGTCGAAATACGGCTGGAATTCCTTGTATCCAATAGCTTGCAGGATACCGACAGAGTTCAACGCTTCCTCTTCATCGTCACTGTCGGGGTTAAGTCTCGGCGGGTTTTCCTTCACATGAGCACGCAGGCCTCGGATCTCCTCCACCAGGCCAGAGCTCAGCATCGTATCCACCCTCTTGGCCAGACGGTCACTCAGCACCGGTTTACTAGCGTGCACCCAGAAAGCGCACGCATCGAAATACCTCTCAACATTCCGCTGTTCGCGCTCCTGCTGAGCCAGCAGCTCGCTGTGAGGCACACCCGTCTGCTCGAACACCTGCAGGCTGCGCTGCACCTTGCGCACGTTGTTCACGTGCAGTCGAGCAGCCATCACCGGGTCCACAGCTTGCAGCCGTGCGTAGAGCGCCTCGGGCGTCTGCTTCTCCTGCTCCTGCTCCTGCTCCTGTTGCGGGTCACTGGGCTTGACCGGTACGTCGTCCAGCAGCTGTGACTTCCAGAGGATGCTCTGCGTGTAGTACATGGTGCCGCCCACCACGATGGGCACCTTGCCTCTGGCCAGGATGTCGTCGATGGTCTGCAGCGCCAGGCGCTTGAACTCCAGCACGTCGCAGCGAGAACTCGGGTCCACGACGTCGAAGAGATGATGCGGCACCCCCTGCTTCTCCTGCTCCGTGATCTTGGCCGTGGCCACGTCCAGCCCGCGGTACATTTGCATGGCGTCCGAGTTGACGATCTCGCCGCCCACAGCCTTGGCCAGGTCCACCGACAGCTTCGTCTTGCCGGCGCCCGTCGTGCCGATCACCACCAACACCTTGCGCAGCGCCGCCATTGTGGTTGGTTGATTGGCCGTAAAGTATTGGAAACGAAAAGTGGGAAAATCGTAAATTACCGTAAACTACTCGAGTATATTTTCGATGAATGATGCACTACAAACTGTATAAAGTACTGTACGTACTGAAGGAGTCGTACTGTTCAGTCTTGTAGCCTACGACGTCGGCTTGCTCGCCTTGGAGATGAGGAACTTGGTGATACTCTTGAGCTTCTTCTTCTCCTCTTTTGATAGCAGCATGGGCGCATTGGCATTTGAAGGAGTTTCATCGGCAGACTCCGCTCTTACACCTGGGGTTGGCGCTCTGATCCCGATGGCCGCCGCGTTCTTGAGCTTGAACATCTTGCCGATCTTCTTCGCCGAGACGTGCAGCACGCACATGGGCACCTTGTGCTGTCGGCAGAGCAGCGGCAGGTGGCCAAACGCTTTCTGCGTCTCGGGGTTGATGGCGAACACCACGACCATCAGCTCGCCCTTCGCCATGGCGCGAGTCACTTGGTTCATGCCCATCACAGCGTGACTGCGCGTGGCTGCCACGTCCGCCACCTCCTTCTGCAGCCGATCCATCACGATGTCGCGGTCCTCCTCCGTCAGCTCCTCGAACTGCGAGTCCGTCCACGGTCGCACGATCTCCACCGCCTTGCTCTTCTTGCTGTTTTTAAGGATGGTAGCCTCCGATTTCTTGAGCTGCATCGCTACAGGTGCCTTCGACGCCTTCACCTTCTTCGAAGACTTGGCAACCTTCTCAACCTTCGCAACCTTCTCAACATCACTCGCTCCCTTGACCGTCTTCGCCATGTTCGTCGTCTTGGACATTCAACACTGTTCATTCGACCAGTGGTCGATAGCGCTCAGTACTCTATCAGCATTATAATTGGTCAAAATCATCGACGAACTATCCGCCAATCCCAGATCGACTACCTGCAGGTGGATTTTCGCCAATCCGCGCCGCGCAATCATGTTCAGTTTCTCTTTTCAAAGCGGAGAGGAGGAGGCAGCATGGGGCGGTTCTTGGGGACGTCACCGACCGCCAGCAGCGACCGCACGCGCAGGTACGCGGCGCTACCCGCACACAACGACGAGGAGGAGGCACAACAGCCGACGCTAACCGCGTCTCCGCCCACTCGCAGGGAGGAGAACGCGCCGTCCAGCGCCTCGAGCAGGTCGGCATTAATGCGCAGCGACAGCGAGACGGACGCAGACGCGGCGGCGGAGGCGCAGCACCCCACACTGCAACGTCAGCATCAGGAGGTAGAACAGGAGAACGACGCGGCCTTAATGCAGGGAGAAGAACAGGAGAAGGAGAAGAATTCTACCCCTGAGACCAAGGAACAAGACGAAGAACAGACCAATGAGACGTCAGCAGAGAGCGACGACCCGGACGCCGTCCACGTCCGCATCTTGGACCTGAACGGCAAGTTCTTCGACGTCGCCTGCAAGCTGGACTGGACTGTGGCCCGGATGAAGCAGCTGGTGCTGGAGAGCACGGAGGTGGCTGTGGCCTCCCAGAGACTCATCTACCGCGGCCGCGTGCTGGAGGACGAGGCCTCGCTGGACAGCTACAAGGTGGAGGACGGCCACACCATCCACTTGTTCGTGAGGGCGGCGCCCACCCCCGACCCGGAGATCCTCAACGCAGAGCTCAACGCCAATGGCAGCACCAGTGGAGGGCGGGACGACATGACTGTCGTGCACATTAACAGTGACATTGTGTCGTCCGCCGTGTTCCCGTCGGACTCGGCGCGACGTGTCGACCCGCTGATGCTCGACTCGCCGCTGGGCAATTGCGCGCGTCGCGTGAAGCTCTGGAGCTCGTTCTTGCTGATCATATACACGATGAAGGTCATGGGGCAGTTTGCACTGCTGGCCAATGACCAGCAACAACGGGCAGCACAGCAGGAGCGGGAAGGAACTGGAACTGGGGCCAGTGAAACGGACCGACCCATGGACAGATACGACGAATACCCGCAGTACTACACGCCCGACCCGCTGATTGGCGGCATTGAGCTCATGGTGCACTGCTTCGGTGTGTATGTGGGCTGTGTGGGGTTCAAGGCAGCACACGACACAGACATCCGCCCTATTCGCTTCTACTGCCGTGGTGTCGTGTGGCTTGCCGTCCTTACAGTAGCAGAGCAGATTTACACGACCGTGCAGATCTCCGAGTCGGACTTCCCCACGGAGCGAGTGCAGTATCCGTACGGTGGACAGGGGCCGACGAAGGACGACATCGTGTCAGCGAACATCTTCCAGACGATCATGCTTGTGGTCATGTGGATCATTGCCATCCGCCACTCGTATCTGCACCAGCGCGAGGTGTCCATCTACAACCAGTCTTTCGCGGCGGCTGCGATGAATGCTGCACCTCCTGTACACCTGCCTGAAGTGGTGTAAAGGAAAACAGATTCAAGTAGTTCAAGATCGGTTTGTGGGCCCCCACCCCAGTGAGCGAATATATATTTTGAAAATGTGTTACGGAAGCGGCTCGGTGAAGTGGTAGCTGCATTGCTACCTCTCGGTTTATGATGGATCCTGTTGAGATGCGATATCCATGATTCAACGGCGGTGCTCTAGCTTGCTGTGAATTCGTGCTTTGTCCCATTGCAGACGTGTGTTTCATCGCGTGTACAGTCCTCGCCAAATATAGTGGACGGAGGGGGGGGGGGGGAGGGTGCAACCGCCCAGGCACATTTCTCCTTTGCTCGAGGCCTCGAGAGAGTTGGGGCTGCGAAGAGAAGTGACCTGCTGGAAGTAACCAAGGATGTCGGCGGCGGACTTCGATGACATCTTTGGCGATGACGTGAAGGTGGATGCGACTACGGCTCCCACCTTGACGAACGTTAACCTGGACGACGACGAGCTGTTCGGGGGAGATACCGCTGGTAAGGTGACTAAACCTATTAGTGAGCAGCCAGCTGAAGGATCGAACTGGGCGCAGATCGGTAGCCAAGAACAAGACGATTTTCTTTCGTGGCTGGACGATGGGGGTTCGTCAAAGCCAACCTCGACGACGGAGCCTGCACTTCCTGAGAAATTGAGTCCGTCGGTGGAAGTTGCTCCTCCGCCGGCGCCAGTTGTGCCAGCTCCAGTTGTTCCCACGGTCGAGAGTACGTTCGATAGCGTTTCACTTGACGACACTGACGACTTTGATCGCATGTTGGAGACTGGAAGCCCTCAAACAAGCCCAAGTGTGTCCGAGAACACCCCAGCAGCTACGGTTAATGAGAATGACAGCGGTGACGATGATCTGGATCGTATGCTAAATGCTCCTACTTCCCAAGCATCCTCTGAAATGCTAGCGCCAGCAGCTACTGCTAACACCTCGATGTCTGAAAGGGATGACCTCGATCGGATGCTTGAAAGTGCGAACGCACAAGCAAGCTTTGATGCACCTAATCTAGCAAGCACTGGTATCTCGCTTGACGATGACGATGACGATGATTTCGAGAAGATTGTCCAGAATGCTGGAAAGCACTCCGGTGCGAGTATATTCGTTCCGGCGGCCCCTGGAAGCATTTCGCTAGATGATGATGACGACGACGATCTCGAACGGATTGTGCAGAAAGCCAACAAGCAAGACAACGCGAGTGGTTCACGCGAGAATAGCAGCTCCTCGTTGCAGATCAAGAGTCAAGTCCAAGCCCATCACAAAGCGCAAAAAATCGGTATGTGCCCATTATGTGTTAGTGGTTCGAAACAAGTTTCCGGGTTGAAGGGGTTAATCATTGTTCATTATGATGTTTGTATCAGATGTGCAAGCGGTACGGCAAGTGTTCCTCGAGACAGGAAAACTGCCAGCAGGCTCTCGGCTTGCAGTGTGGCAACGCGCTGTACAGGTGCGAATGCAACAAAACCTACTCAACTGCTTCGCAAATAATCTCTTATATTTTCTGTTGCTGTTTGTTTTCAACTATTAGCCTGGAGCAGCGGACTCAGCATCCATGTACGCAGTGCAGACGACGTCACGTTCTCTACCGAATCAGGCTTTATTGCGCAAAGAGGTGGAGACGTTGTGCTCGCGCATTTTTTCTAGTGGAGCTCACGCTAGGATTTTAAGCGAAGTGGGCGACAGCATGCGTGGCACGCATCTTCTCTTCATTGATAGCGCCGAAACACTGCTCACTCACCTGTGTACGCAACTTGACATTGACTACATGTCGGGAATGGCGTTCACCTTCGCGCCACTGCTTCTTGCGAGCGGCAGTGAACCTCTGCATCCCGAAACTGTGGAGACTTTAGCAGCTACGTGCCGTCGATTTTTACCTCATCTTGGCAAAAAGATGCCTCTCCACTCCTCAGCTACTGGGCGACGCCCGCTACTGAAGCGTATGCTGCTCTACCACGCGCCCCGACTCGCCTCCCACCTGCACGATCATTTCCCGACGTGGAACCATGCGCCTCCGGGAGAGTACGATGGAACTAAAGGAAGTGGTGCCGTTCCAGACTCGTGGCTAGCCTCCTTCTTTGAAGGTGAAGGAATCGTGAGTGATCCCGCCAACTTCGACTTCCTGTTGAGTGTTTGGGACTGCAGTATGTTGTTGGAAGCTTTCTCGTCGAATGAGGACGCACCACTTGCCACATCCTGCTTCATCACACTCTACGGCATCATCAATTCTGAGAAGGCGTTGTTGCGGATGGAAGGCGAGCAGCTACGCCACTGTATGGTGACCACAGTCGCAGAAACTCTACTGCGCGGTGAGGTAACGAAGAGCCAAGTGTTTGTCAAGGGCATTCGCCAATTGATGGATGCAACACCCCCATGTTTTACCATAAAACTACGGCGTGCAGGCGTGCCTCCGCCACCGGCAGTTGAAACTGAGGCTGAAAAGTCTATCGATGTCGCAACTTCGGCAGCCTCGAACAACGGGTTTGGAATGAACTCGTTGCTGTCGGCATCCACTCAAGGCTTGAAGGATGTGTCAAACATGATGATCGATATGCCGGTGAAATTGATGATCGACATGCCTGTGAAGTTGTTCACGATGGTCCCGATGAACCCAATGGCAGCCCTGTCGTCACCTACTTCCAACTCGCTCACGGATTCTCCAGAAACGCAGCAGCTATTCTACTTGCACGTACAGGCAATGGAGGTTGCGGCCGTCTCGGCAACGCTAGAGTGCAGCGAGGTCATCCCGTCGGTGTTTGGAGGAATTACCGGTCACGAAACAGGATCACTTCGGTACTTCATCATCGACTGTCGTGGGGTGGAGGAAATGCGAGGTGGTCAGGTTCCTACAGCTTTTCACATTAACCCAGACAAGGTGTCAGACTCAGCTGTACTCGATCAAGTCCTCGCGACACTCGGTCCGCTAAAGAATGCCGGCGTGCACATTTGTGTCATGGGACATGGCTACGCTCACATTGCCGAGGAGCTGCGCCAATTCCAGCAGAAAGAAGGCGTGGCATCAGCGTCACCTTTCTCTCTAAGTGAAGGATTCCTCGAGACGTACGCGAACGACCAATCCCGTGTTCAATCCACCATCGATTTCTTGCTCAAGCACGAATTCCCCCGTGTAAGCGTTCTGGAAGGCGGCTACTCTGCTGCTCACGGCCACCTCTTCCGGTCTCACAGCTTGACTGTTGATGACTTGGCTGACCATGATACGCCCAATTGCAAACTTTGCCAGCACGACCGAAGCATGGAGGCCGTCCATCCCGTTGCTAGTGGGGGTGTCCTGAGTGCATCAAATGCCAAAGACAAGAAGGAGTCCGTGCATGAAGGCGATCATGGGTTTGCGCCCAATGCAAGAACCACAAGCTCAAGAACCAGTGAAGCTTCATCGAGTATCGGTATGGACGACTCCGGCTTCACGGATATCAATCTCTCTCCAGCCGCTGCCAACTCCAAGAGCCCACCTGGAGGCTCGTATTACTCCAGCTTTGCAGGCGCCTTTAAAAGTGGTAGCAAGACGCTCTTGAGCCCTACGATGGATGGCACCAAATGGCTTCTTAAGAAGTCTGCCGCGACCACAGCCGAGTTTGCAAACGCTGCTGTCAGCATGGGCAATATGGGCACCAAGAATCGAACGGGAAGTATGCAAGGTGCTGCAGCGGTTGGAAAGGCCCCAGATGCCCCTGTGAAGGACACGAAGCCGGCAATGCCAAACCTCAACAAGCTTCGAAACTCTCTCGCTGCCATCGGATCGGAGAGTCTTGACATGCTCAAGAAGGTTGAATCTGCGATGGAGCACGCAGTCGAGCAAGCTGCTGTGGCAACTACCACTACGACGGCGAAAGTCCGGGTGCCATTCCCTTCAACTATTTCCTCGAAGGATGCAGCACCTGCTACCGTGAAATCGCCCCCTACCAGCGTTACTGGTGCTTCCACACCACCAGCACCTCGTGCGTCTCTCTCATCTGACCCCGTTCACAGCAAGTTCTTCCACCAGTCGACAGACGAGATGTTCACGATTGATGATGACGACGACGACGACGAGGACCATGAAGGACATTTCGTTCAGGACGAAGCGAGTAACAGCCGAACGTCGTCTTCTATGTCGAGTTTTGTGAGAGATTCTCCCGTTGCCGGCGGCGGAATCGGGCCGGTCCATGAAGTTATCAAGGACCACGTTGGTGATCTGGAGAAGGGTATGACCGTGAGCCGCATGCAAATGTTACCCTGTGTGAGCAGTCCGTTCTTCGCATGCTACAAGAAGAAAGCGCCGATTGTAAACGCTGGTGCTGGTGCTGCTTCACACTCCAGCATGCACCCACGCCGCATTGTCGTGATGGAGAACCACTTAGTCGTGCTCAAGTCTGCAACACGCAACGAGGACATGTTCATCGTGAAATCGTGCCACCCGCTTTCACACATCACGAGGATGACGTGCCTCAAGAAGAATGCCCTCATGGTGAGCATCTACTACAAGTGGAAAGCTGACGACGGACAGATTATTGAACGACGCAATTCGTATGAGGTCCAGCAGCGTGACGATTTCATCAAGGCCGTCAAGTCCACTATGGACAAAATGTGAGCTCTCTCCACGGTTTCCATTCCTGCCGACGATAGGATGGCAATGCCATCATGGCATCAAATGCTTCTTACATGGTTGCCGTTGCCACTCCAGGCTCCAAATAGGCTTCTCAAAATATACACTTCATTCACATGCGATGTTGGGAGCAGTCCACGACCTCGATCATTGTTCTTGATCAGCACTTGTTCAAGTTCCTCCGACGACTTCAGCCATGTCCGACAAGAAGCGTGAATCGCTTGCATCCAAGATCGATGAGGTTGCTCGCAACCAGATCTGGCGTGAACAACTCAAGACCGAGTATGAAATGGAAAGCGCGCTGACACCGTTCCAGCTCAACCCGAAAACACGTACGTATCTGCGCGTAGTTCACCTCCCGCTACTGTCACAATGCCCATATTCACGTCCATTGCGCTTCTTGATCAGTGAGCTCCATCACGCTAAAACCGACGCAGACTCATCCAGCAGATTTCGGTAAGACTCAAGATGACCACGACACGCGAGAACTTGCGGCCAAACTTCGCGAAGTTTCAAAACGTCCGATGGAGAAACACGCCCTACCCATGACTGAAGCGCAGCGTGTAGGATGGCTGCACGATATGGCAAGCAAGGGAATGCGAGCGGACATGCACAACCGGATGTTCAAGGGCCGTGGCAGGTACGCTCAGTGGTATCGAACCATTTTAAACCGCAGACCATGTACTTACTTACCTTTCCTGCCCTGCCCTCAGCTGCGATGTCACCAAATTCGCCGACACCTACTGCACGATGGCAGGCTGCAGTCCATTCGCAGACAAGTCGACTCGCTGAGAGAGGAACAGAGAACACAACAGAAGCAGAAGATGTTATAGCCGATAGATAAGAATGGCTACGCCAAAACTACTGAAGACATATTAAAGCCCTCCTTCCTCCGCGTCATCTCGATCGTCAAAAAGATTCCAATTCCTCAGCCTCTTTGCGCTTGCTCTTCCCGTCTTCTGGCACTGGAACCTTCATCGGAGAGAAAAGACGAAGACGGCAACCGGAGAGCTGTCTACTGTACCTACACATCCGCTGATAGCGGAGGTGCTGTAACTGACCCTCGTCGCTCTGTTCGATGAGGAATCGCCTCGGCGGCTGCTACAGGAGCGCCCGGCGCACTAGCGGCACTAACAAGACTGGACAATGACGACTGTTTCGTGATCAGCGGGAGCATGCTTAACGTCGGGGATGAAAGTGGTTCCATTCCAGCAACTTGCGCATTCTCGTCGAGCATCGAAAGCTGATTGCGTAGCTCCTCGATATGAGAAAGCACCACCCGTCGGTGGCCCTTTTTCACGTCCATGTCGATAAGGTCCTCTTCATCGATTGTAGCTACTCCCCGAAGCGTATCAAATCCATCTTTTTCAAAATTCTGCGCGTATTCTTCCATTTTGAAGAACTTGAGCCAGTTGTACACCGTTTCAATATCTGTCCAAAACGAAGAGATGAGAATTTTCACAAAGCCTAATAAACAGCCAGGCGTGCGACGTACTTCTGCGTGGAGCGACGTTCTCCTCTTCATCACCCGTGGGCCGACCGCCATCGAACTCTAACAACGATGTCGACGTCTCGTCATTCGTTGAGTAATCGTCATTGCCTTCCTCCCATGCTTGCAGATAGTTAGCGAGCGAGCTGTGACCCGCCTCAAACGCACAGCGCGACGGGCTCTTGTTCGTCTACATCCGCCAACACGTCAGAAGAGCCAGACAAATTAGCACTTCAACGCAGCGACACAACAGATCTCAAGACAAGATATCAAACGTACCAGCGTCAAGGAGAGAAACTCCGATGCATCGCGGGACTTTCGGATGAGCCAGAACGCGCACTCCTTGTTGCCGCCTAGTGCAGCACTGTGCAAGGCATTACGGCCGAACTACAACGTCAAAGCACAGTGTCAGCACTTGACTTGGCAGCAGATTTTTGCTGGCGTGAGCTTCGCTTACCTTGTCGACATCCGTCCAGACCGTGAAGTGCTCGCTCAAGAGTTTCAACGTTGACAAGTGGCCGAACTCTGCAGCCCAATGCATCGCGTTTTTGCCATTCTGTCCACGAAGAAAAATATCCGTGATTAAAATCGGCGGCGCACAACTTGGCAGAATCAGCACACGTTACCTTGTCCCGCATGAATCGCAAGGGATACGCTCCATTAATTTCCGCAATGATTCTCGCGATTTCTTCGTCGTCACCCTCTTCAGCCGCGTGGACGAATTTCTGCTCGCAACACCATCAACAAATGCGTCAGGCATAAAAACACAGCAGCACTCTATGCCTGCAACCAGCGGGCAAGTCATACCTGCGACGTCTCGTACCAGTTCTTCAAGAACTGCACACACTTCTGCTTGTGTTTGTCCTTAGCGATCTGGTACGCCGTTTTGTTATCCTGTTCAGACAAAGCCCCAAAAGAGTAAGAAACACGCACAGTAACCTCCAAAACCCACAGCAAAAATACGCACATAGCTCGTGATGTGGATGTCGATGCCCTTCATGCAGAGGTACTGAATGACCTCCTTCCGCCCCTTCGACGACGCCCAATGCAGACACGTTCCACCATACTGCACACCGCAACCAACAACAACAACAAAAATCCCCCTACCATCAGCAATTCGCCTCCAACAGCAGTCTCCATCCAGTCAACAACGCACCTCGTCGACTGCGTTGATGTCGATGGGGCGAGGACACTCCTCCAGCAGGTACGCAACCACGTCCAGATGCCCGTTAATCGCCGCCGAGCAGTGCGCCAGGCGGCCGAACTTGTCGGGCGCGTCCAGCGGCACGCCATGCTCCACGAGGAACTGCACCACCTCGAGGTGTCCGTAGAACGCCGCGTAGTGCAGCGCCGTCTGGTCGTCGTGGTCCGTGGCGCTCCAGTCCACGCTGCAGTGCGCGCCCATCCACTGCACCACGTCCAGCTGGCCGGATGCCGCCGCGCCGTGCAGCGCCGAGCACCGATGCTGCTCATATAGGACACACACGCGTGTACACACCGTTAGATTTGCTGTATAAGTGACGGTAATGCCCCTGTACGACCAACACTCTTGTGGTGCCTTGCCTGGTTGCGGTAGTTGACGTCCGCGTGCAGCGTCTGGACGAGGTGCTCGACCTCCAGCAGCTTGCCGCGGTTGGCCTTGCAGATGAGCACGTCGCCAAGCGTGTAGCTCTCCACGACGGGCGGGGCGCTGGCGCCCAGCGGTAGCTGCAGCACGCGGTTCATGGGCTCGAGCTTGGTCTCTCCTGAGCTGCTGGTGATATGAGTGAGAGGGGCAAACAGGCGGCGGACGGTCGCGCGAAGGTTGCGCCAAGACCTAGCTGTGTGACGCACACCACTCATTTGTGCGGAGACGGGAGCGTTTAGTGCGGCGAAATTGACACAAAGAGAGGATATAGGGGGGAAGAGGGGGGAACAACTGCGCGTTTGTATGCCCTCGGTACCGGTACATCCCGACGGGGGTAACCACGGCTGCGCCAGCCCGTGGCTCTGTTGAATAGATTCATACTGAGAATGGTATTCTGGGATGACTTCACGGGCGCAGGACATATCGCTGTTCGAGTCGCCGCGTGCAGCTCACCCTAACATGGCTTCATCCTGCACGCGCAGTGCACATTCTGTCACTAGGAATTACCGCACCGCCCATCATCCATTGGCTCCTCATTTCAGCCAATGAGCAACCTGGTAGAAATCTATCTTCATACCTAGCATCCGTTGAAGAGGCGTAAAGCATAAATAACGACCACCGACCAACCGCGACACTTTATCCTCCCAAGTGCCAGGAGCGTCCAAGAAGCCCTCGGAGAGCAAACATGGGCGCCGGCGCCTCGACCGACAACACCGGAGAGGTAGAAAGATAGTCATCACCAACCCTACAGTACTTGAGCCTTGTATCTGAGACCCTCGCTCCTCGTGTCTATGTCGAGTAGATCGTAGTAGGAGACGTCGTGACATTCCACGTCGAAGACCACCCGAAGCGAGTGGTTGGGGTGAGTATGCAGCGATTTGAGGCAGTGCAAATGGGAGTAGACTAGTGACCGGTACTTCTTTGCAGCTCGTGGCGGACGTACAGGAGGACTCGTGCAGCATACAGGTATCCAATGTAGAGGTGCTGGAGGGCATCCCGCGCAGTGACGTCAAGCGGATCGCCAAGTGGGACGAGATCGAGGTGGGGGACCGGGTCAAGGTGAAGGAGCAGGGCTCTCGCTTGTACTATGAGGCCGAGGTGGTCTCGAAGAACGAGAGCGGCACGTACAAAGTGCACTTCGCAGAGGTGGATGAGGAGGAGGACAACGTCGCGGCCGACCGGATGCTCAAGCTCATGTCAGGTCGACTGGAGGACAAGGAGTGGATGATGTACAAGGAAACAGAGCAAGAGTAGCGAATTAGCTAGACTACCTCCCTTTGCATACCAGCTTCCTCCAGCGTGAACAACGCGAGAGAGCTCGGGCAGACCATCGTGTACCATACCACCACAACTTTTAAGCGGATGAGAGGGTTCTTTTGAAACTATTGTGTGGGCTTCATTCTGGCTAAATCGTCTTTGCTAGTTGCAGTAGGGAGAGAAAGCCTCCTCTGGGGATATCAACGGGACTCCCTACATGTTCTACTAGCCACGCCTGCGCAAAGACACATACGCATACAATAACATCAGCTCAGTATTCGTTCACGGCCAAACAAGAGAGCATTGCGGCCGCTGACCTCGATCCTGTTCTCGATGGCTTCCAAACTATCGGAGCGCGAGAGAGCGATAGGACCAATGAAGCTGACTGAAATGGGTTCCGTGCCGTCTGGTGCATCCTCCGGAAGAGGAAGCACGAGTGGTTCACGAAGAAGTAGCCGAACCATGGCCTCACTTTCGTTAGGAAGCCACTGTGCGAACAGTGCTTGCCGACGAAGTCCATGAAGTATAAGATCTGTAGCAGTAAACAATAACCACAGTTGTCGTTAGTACAAACTAAGCCAGCAACGTACCAACAGAACGTACCATCTAGCAACTCCACCGAGAGAGCTCGCAATCGAATGTTGTCGTCGGCAGCTTGGTATACGTCGCCCGCGAGCCAAATAGCAAGGTTGCGGAGCATCGGGTCGTAAAATACGCCTTTCTTCTGTAATGTAGCGGTGGCCTGATCGATGGCTTGGGATACCATAGGACGCGCATATTGCCATGCAAACAATTTCCTGCGCATGATCTGGTCGCGGATCTGCTTTTCGGCTTTCTTCTTCTTAACGAGCTCTTTCTTGCGGTTTGCCTCTTTCGCCTTCTCCTCCAGATCACGCTCTGCCTGTCTAGCGTCACTCTTTTCGGCCTTCAGCACTTCGTGCTGGCGGTGCAGCATCTGAATCTCCTGCTCTTCCTTCACTTCCACCAGCGCTTGTGCCAAAGTTTTATTCACCAAGACATTCAACAACGGCTTCACCTCGACGTCAAAGTTGAACAATCCGTCGGATTCCTCAATCTGCAACGATGTACAAGGTTAAAACCGGGAAAACACCCCCAAAGTAGTGCGATAAACATGCCTGCGTCGATGTGTCGATTCCAATCTTCGGCCGCATGAACAAGTCGTTCGTTGAAGTATTTCGTGCGTTCATGGTGCGGGGTAAAAACTCGTCCGTCTGGCTAAACGACTCTCGCTCCGGGGTTGGCTGCGTCTGCTCTATCAGGTTCGCATCCAGCGATATCGAAGTGACTGCAGCAAACAGGTACACACACATTAACCTTTACGTCATACTCAACATCAACCTTCATACAACGTACACCCGTACGACGGCACAGCTTGTGCCTCGAAGATGCTGGGGCTGCTCTTATTGCTGTTGTTGTTGCTCCTCCTCTTGGTGATGGTTCCTCTTCGTTTCTTCACCTTCTCTCGCCCGTCACCCGTCCTCGCAGTGTTCACCTGCGTGCTACCAGTCAACATGCAAGTCTTTTCAACAGTCCCCAGCCTCAAGCTCCGACCTACCGGGGCGAAGACGCTCCCGCGCGGGATCCTCGGGTCGTGCATGATGTTGGGCGGGATCTGCTTGGCGCTACCATCGCGCTGCTTGCCTCGACTCGTCTGCACCGGCCGCGGCTTGGACGAGTACGAGTACGACAAGTCCTGCTCCATTGCGACCGTCGTGCAGGAAATGGATACACCTTGCGTCCAAAGGTCGCAGGCGGTCGCAAGTTGAAGTGGCAGACACACAAAATCGTCAGACAGACAGCACAGTACTGTGGGTCTCCACCCAAAATACGATTGCTCGACAACACGAAGAAAACGGTTCATAGAAGCAAAGCACTTTAACTTGACCGCTAAAGGAGGAGGTGAGGGACCTGATGTCGATCTTCTACTGCGTGGTGGCCAACGCCCACTGCCCGCTGGCCGAGTACAGCAACGGAGGCGACAAGGGCATGAACGAGTTCGCGCAGAAGCTGCTCAAGAAGCTCAACTTGGCCGAGGACGCCGTCGAGGCCATGGACTGCGACGGCAAGACGTACAGCTACCGCGTGGACAATGAGGTCGCCTACGTCTGCGTCACCAACGCCGCGTTCGGCAAAAGGTGCGTCTGTATGCATCATAGAGGCTTGATGGGGAGCTTGTGCTGACTGTTAAGACGCGTGTTTTGTTTTGTCAGCTCGGCGGCGCTGTTCCTCAAGCACATCAACCAGCTCTTCGACAACCAGTTCGGCATTCGCGGCAAGGCAACGAAGCTCAAGCTCGACATGAACAGGGACTTTGCGCCAACGCTGAAGAAGCAAATGGTGAGTCTGGAGAGATGGAGAGGGTGAGTGGGTAAAGGAGGATGCTGACTGTGGTGATGTTTTGTGGTGAGGTAGGAAACCTTTTCGTCGGATAAAGGGGCGGAGAAGCTGCAGACTCTGAAGAAGGACTTGGACAATGTGAAGAGCAACGTACAGGAGAACATCAGTGCGTTGCAATTAGTGATATTGTATTGTTAGGGTCGAGTTGGGTGCTGACTCGGATGTGTTTTGGTTTAACAGGCAAAGTGTTGGAACGCGGAGATAAAATCGAGCTGCTGGTGGACAAGACGGATCAGTTAAAGTATGTTGATGCTTCTCGTCTGTGTGGCGTGTGGCTGCAGATTTACTAACAGATCAATTTTCTGCTGTCGACAGCTCTCAGTCTGCTGCATTTGCCCAGTCTAGCAAGAATCTCCGCCGACGCTTGTGGTGGGAGAACGTGAAAATGAATATTGCGATCGGAGCACTAGTTGTGGTACGGGTGCTAGCTAGCCTTCATGCTGCTTGTGTCATTGTTGTTGAGCTCACGCGTGGTGCTTGCAGATTTTCCTCCTCCTTATATTCTTTTTTATCAAGAGCAAAGTGTCTGGGAGCGGAGATAAATAGTTAGAAGAAAAGTAGGCGTCGATCATGAAGCAAGCGAGGCAAATGCCAAGAAGAGGTGTAATGACAGCGAAGATCTATTATTGCTGCGGCATCGCGCGCAGCCCGACCAAGTAACGACAGAAAGAAATGTCATGCTCATTGTGCCTTGGTTTTTTTTCGTGAAGTCGAGACCCGAACCAGTTTTACAGCGCAACCCGCAGCTATGACGAGGACACCGCTGCATCCATAGTATAGCTGGTCGCTGCTCAAATAGCTGCCACCACCAGTTCCTAGAACCACGAGGATGTTCGTCGGGAGCCGGAAAAGCGATAGTGTAGTACTCAGCCGATCTTTTGGGAAGTACCTGCTCCGGAGCGTTGCGCAGCAAGGCGAAATAACGCCGACGCACACCTTTGGAGAACACCACGCACAAAATCAGAATAAGATAAACTCAAAGGCCATAACGCCAACGTGTTGTCGTCGCTCACCTCAAACACTAGAAAACCTGCTAGAATGTACTGGTAATCGTCTGTGACCTTTTCATACCAGAACAGAACAGTATTACTCAGGCGACTGCAAATATTACCAAGTGTAGCTACCCCACCAAATCGAACCGTTGAAGATAGCAGTGAGATCGCCGAAGCAGCGGTGGTCAGCACCAGCAGGAGCTCTTCACGAAGCCAATAGTTTTCTATGAGATCGAACAACTTGCCACCAATTGCGATGCAGAGCATGAAGCTTGAAAACACTAAACCGCTTGGAAGGACGCCATCAGGAACAACGCTTTCAAGCGTCGGATACCACAAAAACACTGTAGTATTGAAAAGTAAGCACACGTTGGCGACACTCATCAAACAATTAGTCAGCATACTTGTACGGGACGTACCGAAAACATACATCGCTCCCTCAAAAAGTGAGTAACAAAATCCCAAGGGGTATGCACCAGCGCAAAGGCTGCTGCTACTCATGCCTTGTTTGTTCTCGGAAGCCGTTTTCTTTTGAGTATCCTTGCCAGGGGCTTGGGGTAGCGATCCATAATTTTCGCTCCATGGTAACACGAATGCAGCAGCAATAGCGGTCACCACGATAGCAGCGCGAAAAGGTCCGATATCTCCGAGTTCGTCAGCAGCTACTTGTGCAACAAGCCCTGCAAGCACTGCGACGACGCCATTGATCTCCGATCCAAGCGCGAATGTCTTCCCCAGCAGACTTTCGGAGAAGCCTTACATGATGCATACGATGATGGGATGGCGATGTGAGCAAAAACATAGGTTGACCCCGCAGGTTTATCGTTGGTCTCACCTCGTGCTCGATGCTCGGTGACCATCCAGCTCTCAAATGCTGAGAAAAGCAACGACGTCGAAATGCCACCGAGTAATCTTCCAAGCAGGAGCACTTCCATAATAGGGATATTCTCTACGATGTTGATGGCGACCTACGAGCAATCGACGTTTTTAGTCAGTGGACAACGTCACCACAACAATAAAATACAACATAAATCCGACCTCCAATGCACAGTAGACCAGACACGCCTTGCGTCTTCCATACTTGTCAACCAGCGGGCCGACAAAATTGCCAAAGATGACAGAAGACAGGAAGCCCGTAAGGAAGAGTGTTCCCACGTTCACGCCATAGCTCTACTCAGCAAAAGAATCTATTCAGCACAGCTCAATAAAACGCTTCAAGTTACAGCCGCTGACCTGGTACAGACTGTACATGTGCGTGCCCTGCAGCCAGTCGGCGAACATGACGAGGCCGTAGACGACCAAATACTGTCGCTGGAAGTGCGCAAAAGCCTTGTCATCGGAGGCTTTAGCCTGCTCCCTCGCGATCTTTTGACCGGCGTTTTGCACCACAAACAGCTTCTCCACGGCGTGGAGGGTCAGCAGAAAAACGAGCAGCCCAAGGCAACATGCAGACGCCCACACGGGCCACTGGAAGGCGCCTGAGAGCCACGTCGTCAACAGCATCGACCCGGAAATTTGCAGTTCGGAACGAAACGAAAATCTGAGTAATATCTGAGAAAGTCTGAGAATTTGTCGTATAATTTTCGCATGCGCTTTTTGCAACAAAACGTGACTCTGAGAGAACTTTATCCTGGAAAGTCGAGTTTTTGGAGCAAGAATTGTCAGAAATAAAAATAGTTCTAGTGAAGTGTTCTGATTAGCCAAAGTTTCGGTGTGTTGCGTGAATGTGTGCTGCTTCTCAGTCAAGAACTTTCCAAGAGAAGAGCATGGCGGATGAGAATAGCATGCCGAGGTGGAGCTGTGGTGCGGCGTGTATGGCGAAGGGACTGTGTTTTCGGTGGAGATTGCACGCGAAGCGCAAGTGAGCGCGCTGCAGGAGAAGATCGCGGGCATCTTGACCACCGAGCAGCACACTGTCCCTCCAAAGTTGTTGACGCTGTACTTGACGCGAAAGAAGGGGGGGACCACGTGGATGAAGCACGACAGCAACACAGAAAACTTCTTGCAAGGTGGCATTGACACTGGTTATGACAAGATGCTTTCGTCGTGGAAGCTCAACGAGAAGGAGTATCTTGGGCCAAACTTCACCACCGGAGATAAAGACATTCACGTGCTTGTGGAGCTCCCGGTTGATGCGTTTGGTTATGGGAAGGCGAATGAACCACCAAACAAGAAGCAAAGATTGAAGCGAAACCGCATCTCATTCGCAGGACCATTGCACCGGGATGAGTGCGCCGTTCCGTTTGATACAATCGACGCCTTTCGACAGATCCAGGAAGGCTTCTCAAGAAAAGAGGTCATCGGTCACCCATTGTTCTTGTTGTACGGTCCCCGTCAATTTGGGAAAACGACAATTGCGTATCGCATCATGGACTGGATTGCCAGTGATTCGGAAGTTGCGGATGTCGAGTGCGTCTTTTTTGAAATGCATGTATCGGATGCGGCTGATGAACAGACATTCTGGAAACGATTGGGGCAGTGCATTGATGAAGAAAGCGCGTGCTGGGATTATGATTCGTTCAGACGAGTAACGGTGGAATGCACAAGCCGCGACCGGACGCAGTTGTGCCTGATTGTGGATAAAATGGATTGTCTATTTTCCAACAAAGGATTGGCTGCCAAGTTTCTCAATGCACTTCGGAAGTGGAAAGTAGCACCTTATTTCCGTGGATTTCTTGGGATCGGAAGTCATGAGTTGATTCATCACCATGAAATCTTTCGTGGGGACGACAAGACAAACCATTTTAACGTTGGCATCATGATTAGGGTCATGCCATTTTCGCTGGAGCAAATGAGTGCGTTTTTCAAGCTGATCAAGCCACGCTATTCGTTTCCTGAGTCGCTTCAATGTGGGATCATGAAGTATTCTAGTGGAGCGCCCGGTGTATTTGAATCATTGATTCGATTTACGGTTGATAATGATAAGTGGACTCTGGATTGGCATGAATGGGAGCCTTGGTTCAAAATTGATGCATTTTCCGGGTACTCGACGCAGTACAACCACCGCATACAAGACGATCTGCGCAGCTTGACTGAGTTGGAGTGGGATGCACTAAAATACATACTCGAGGCCAATGGGAGTTTGAGGGCTAGCACTGTCGAGGGATACTGTGGCATTGCAGGCAGGGGTGATCAGGAAAGGCGACTCGTTGAACCATTACTGAGAATGGGGATTGTGGTTCAAGGAAGCAGTGACGAATTGACCATTGTATCTGAGATGACGTGTCGAGTCTGTGTCGAAGCGCTCCCCGAGCGAGAAATTCATCAAGCTGTTAATACCGATCACCCAGTGCTCCTCTTGTCTGTTGCGCTTCAACAAGTGTACCCCGAAACCATTTCAAATCATCTTGTGAGGAATCGACAAGTACCGAGTGAGTCGGCATTTCATCACGAACTATATTCAACAATTCGGGATATCTTAAAGAAAGGGGCACTGACCAGGGGTATTTGTGTTGAAGTACAAGCTCTAGGCAGAGCCGATATCCTTATCACCAATGGGGTTCGAGTCGCGTACAAGCTGAAGTCAAACCAATTACGGGAATCAGAGATCGAAGCCGCTGTAAAACAAGCAGATGAGTACAGACAACAGTTCAACGTCGACCGGATGCTCGTTGTTAACTTCGTTCCCATTGGACACAAGGTGGACGAAGTGTATCGATTGACGCGGTTTCCGAGGGTTCAGATCGTTCATGCTCGGTTCGTTGATTCCTGCGATCAATTTTCTCTTCAATACCTGGGGGAGACAAACGAAGTCACGAGTTGCTCCGTCAAGTGTCTAGTGCGTTAGTATGGTGGCTAAATCAAGCAGATTTCTCGGACACGTTAAAGTGTCATTCTTGCTCGAGTTCCTAGGTTCCAGAACCGCGTTCCGAACCGGTTCCAAAACGATGTCATGCTTACAAAACTGCTAATTCTATAGTGAATTGCAATATTTGTCGAATTGTACGGGCCTAGCCAGCCTTCATGCTGCTTGTGTCATTGTTGTTGAACTCACGCGAGGTGGTTGCAGATTTGTCTTCTCCTTATATTCTTTTGTATCATAAGCAATGTGTGAGGGAACGGAGATAAATAGTTAGAAGAAACGTAGTCGTCGATCACGGAGCAAGCGAAGCAAATGCCAAGAAGAAAGCGAAGATCTATTATTGCTGCGGCATGCCACCAAGCACTTTTCCAAGCAGGAGCACTTCCATAATAGGGCTATTCTGTACGATATTGATGGCGACAATCGACGTTTTTGTCAGTGGACAACGTCACCACAACTTAAAATCAACATGCATCCGACCTCCAATGTACAGTAGACCAGACACGCCTCGCGTCTTCCATACTTGTCAACCAGCGGGTAGCTCATAATGAGCGCAAGACACGATTCGTACTTTGGACATTTTGTTTGCCGGATTTTGCAAGTGTCCGAATGTCGTTTCCGTACGGAGAGGAATACTGGATGGTTTCCGTCAGAGATGCATGCATACCCACTTAATTCAAACTATTACTTCATACTTTTGTTAAAGTATTATTCAACCTAGCTGTGGTCAATTGCTTTTTACACATTTGTTTCCTTCGCATCACCATCGAGGCGGTCTTTGTAGTTTGTCAGCAATACTATGGATAGCACACGTACAGTACGGGGTTACGTACTGCATAAACATCGCAGATACATTGATCGCTAGACGCCGTTGATCCCAACGCGTTAACCCTCAATTTGTAGAGTTTCGTCACAGCACCTTCTACCTTGGCGTTGCTTCACTTCAAATACATTCCAGAGCCAACTTCAGAGCCACGTCGCCGGCTGCAGTAAGGCGCTGGTCGCCTACCGCCAACGCGCGAAGCTCTGGCGTCTTGAGCTACAGCGCACAAGCCTCCCTCATCCAGCAGGCAAAGGCTGTCCAATATACTACTTCGAAGTGAAGTATTAACTCGGGCATATCCTAGTGCGATGCCTGTTTGGACTCCCGGCGGCAATGCCGCAAAGCCCACCGGCTGCCAACAAGTCATACCTGCGTAGCGCTCATCGTAACACGAACTAACAGGAACAAGGCCGTGAAGTTGGGCCTTTTTGTTAGGAACATGCTTAGTCTTAGCGCAGAGCACCGAGTCGTCGCCATCGGAATGACCTTCACCGAGCGCAAAACAATTACCACTCCGTTCCATTGCAAGAGCATGATACAGGCACTTCGTAACTAAATCTACGAGTTTTCTAGTGCTTTTTACGTTCTTGGGCTCAAAAGAAGCAGACGGATGATACGGTTCTTTTGATATGCCCATTGACACGGTCTTTGTATGCGGTAAAGAGGAAAAAACACAAGAAGTCAGTAAAAGGGCCTCGGTCAAAGCTATTTCTACAATCTAGATGGATTGTTAGTGGACATTTTTTGTTTGACCATACTGAAATCCAGTTTAATTTTCGTGCTCTTCTAATGAAACAACGATCAAGGTGGGTTCATGCTCTTGCAATGGAACGGAGTGGTACTTCCATGGATATGCTGTGTTGGGCAACGGTTGTCGATGTTGCTGGCCGCTCGCCAGCCAAAATCACTTGACTTCAGTATATGACCGTGCAAAGTCCGAACCACTTCCGCAATTTCATTCCGCATTTTGCGCGAAGCGAAGCGCCGCCCGCAATCTTCGGCAGGAGTCAAGCATGAAGACGAGCACGCGCGGAGTGCAGGCGCGCTGCCGGTCCACGGTCGCGCCGCTCCTGGTACTACTCCTCGTACTGCTAGCGACGAGCTATGGCGAAAAAGCAGCGCAAGCGACGGGCGTAGACCCCGAGCAGATAAAAATTCAGGCAACAATTCATGAAGACGTGTTCGCAGGACAAGCCACGCCGGTCCAGCCAAGGCAAGCGGTGTCGGTGGCTTTGGGTCGTGCGTCGGCGCTACTGAGTGGCGCGGTGCTGGAGGTGAAGAGCGTGAGCATGTCGGTTCCGCGCTGGAGCGACTTCGTGCTGCTCACGCGCGAGTTCAGCAGCCACAGCAACAGCGGTTCGTGGCAAGTGGCTGGCGAGTTGCAGTCGAGCAACGTGAGCTGGCTGAAGACAGCCGAGGTGGTGTTGGCGCCGCGCACCGCCAAGTCGCAGACCGTGACGGTGTCCACGAACGTGACACTGGTGGACTCGGTGTCGTCGCGGGCTGTGGTGGTGGAGGTGTGGCACGTCGTTCGGAGCATTCCGGACCCTCGATCTCTGGTGTCGTCGGCGGCGATGTTGCAGCCGGTGGTGGTGGAGAGCAGAGAGGACGAGCCGGCGCTGCTGTCGCTGGGCAAGTTGAGCGTGCTGGGCGAGTCGCTGGACAGCGCTGCGGTGTGGGCGGAGTACTGGTCCGTGGACGTGCAAGTTCATGGGCGCGACATTGGCGCTTCTGTGAGCGGCTTGACGCTCGACGGCGAGTCGTCGGAGGTGCAGGAGCGTGCTGGCGGCAGCGTGGTGGGCGTGTCGAACGTGTCAGCGGCGACGCTGGCTTGGAACGCGTCGGATGATGGGTCTGCTGCAGCGGGCGTGCTGCAGGTGGTCCCGGTGGCGTCGTTTGCGGGTGTCTTCCGTGGGTCTCTGGTGCTGGTGTTCCGCGACAAGCGCAACGCGGCGCAGAGAGTGGAGGTGGCGCGTCCGTTGTCCATCTCGTGGCGGCGTCGCGACCTGGATCTGTCCGTGGAGCTGCGCACGATGGTGTTCGCGAACGAGAGTGTGTCGATGCCGCCGAGGCAGGCGGTGTCGGTGGCTTTGGATCGTGCGTCGGCGCTACTGAGTGGCGCGGTGCTGGAGGTGAAGAGCGTGAGCATGTCGGTTCCGCGCTGGAGCGACTTCGTGCTGCTCACGCGCGAGTTCAGCAGCCACAGCAACAGCGGTTCGTGGCAAGTGGCTGGCGAGTTGCAGTCGAGCAACGTGAGCTGGCTGAAGACAGCCGAGGTGGTGTTGGCGCCGCGCACCGCCAAGTCGCAGACCGTGACGGTGTCCACGAACGTGACACTGGTGGACTCGGTGTCGTCGCGGGCTGTGGTGGTGGAGGTGTGGCACGTCGTTCGGAGCATTCCGGACCCTCGATCTCTGGTGTCGTCGGCGGCGATGTTGCAGCCGGTGGTGGTGGAGAGCAGAGAGGACGAGCCGGCGCTGCTGTCGCTGGGCAAGTTGAGCGTGCTGGGCGAGTCGCTGGACAGCGCTGCGGTGTGGGCGGAGTACTGGTCCGTGGACGTGCAAGTTCATGGGCGCGACATTGGCGCTTCTGTGAGCGGCTTGACGCTCGACGGCGAGTCGTCGGAGGTGCAGGAGCGTGCTGGCGGCAGCGTGGTGGGCGTGTCGAACGTGTCAGCGGCGACGCTGGCTTGGAACGCGTCGGATGATGGGTCTGCTGCAGCGGGCGTGCTGCAGGTGGTTCCGGTGGCGTCGTTTGCGGGTGTCTTCCGTGGGTCTCTGGTGCTGGTGTTCCGCGACAAGCGCAACGCGGCGCAGAGAGTGGAGGTGGCGCGTCCGTTGTCCATCTCGTGGCGGCGTCGCGACCTGGATCTGTCCGTGGAGCTGCGCACGATGGTGTTCGCGAACGAGAGTGTGTCGATGCCGCCGAGGCAGGCGGTGTCGGTGGCTTTGGGTCGTGCGTCGGCGCTACTGAGTGGCGCGGTGCTGGAGGTGAAGAGCGTGAACATGTCGGTTCCGCGCTGGAGCGACTTCGTGCTGCTCACGCGCGAGTTCAGCAGCCACAGCAACAGCGGTTCGTGGCAAGTGGCTGGCGAGTTGCAGTCGAGCAACGTGAGCTGGCTGAAGACAGCCGAGGTGGTGTTGGCGCCGCGCACCGCCAAGTCGCAGACCGTGACGGTGTCCACGAACGTGGCACTGGTGGACTCGGTGTCGTCGCGGGCTGTGGTGGTGGAGGTGTGGCACGTCGTTCGGAGCATTCCGGACCCTCGATCTCTGGTGTCGTCGGCGGCGATGTTGCAGCCGGTGGTGGTGGAGAGCAGAGAGGACGAGCCGGCGCTGCTGTCGCTGGGCAAGTTGAGCGTGCTGGGCGAGTCGCTGGACAGCGCTGCGGTGTGGGCGGAGTACTGGTCCGTGGACGTGCAAGTTCATGGGCGCGACATTGACGCTTCTGTGAGCGGCTTGACGCTCGACGGCGAGTCGTCGGAGGTGCAGGAGCGTGCTGGCGGCAGCGTGGTGGGCGTGTCGAACGTGTCAGCGGCGACGCTGGCTTGGAACGCGTCGGATGATGGGTCTGCTGCAGCGGGCGTGCTGCAGGTGGTTCCGGTGGCGTCGTTTGCGGGTGTCTTCCGTGGGTCTCTGGTGCTGGTGTTCCGCGACAAGCGCAACGCGGCGCAGAGAGTGGAGGTGGCGCGTCCGTTGTCCATCTCGTGGCGGCGTCGCGACCTGGATCTGTCCGTGGAGCTGCGCACGATGGTGTTCGCGAACGAGAGTGTGTCGATGCCGCCGAGGCAGGCGGTGTCGGTGGCTTTGGGTCGTGCGTCGGCGCTACTGAATGGCGCGGTGCTGGAGGTGAAGAGCGTGAGCATGTCGGTTCCGCGCTGGAGCGACTTCGTGCTGCTCACGCGCGAGTTCAGCAGCAACAGCAACAGCGGTTCGTGGCAAGTGGCTGGCGAGTTGCAGTCGAGCAACGTGAGCTGGCTGAAGACAGCCGAGGTGGTGTTGGCGCCGCGCACCGCCAAGTCGCAGACCGTGACGGTGTCCACGAACGTGACACTGGTGGACTCGGTGTCGTCGCGGGCTGTGGTGGTGGAGGTGTGGCACGTCGTTCGGAGCATTCCGGACCCTCGATCTCTGGTGTCGTCGGCGGCGATGTTGCAGCCGGTGGTGGTGGAGAGCAGAGAGGACGAGCCGGCGCTGCTGTCGCTGGGCAAGTTGAGCGTGCTGGGCGAGTCGCTGGACAGCGCTGCGGTGTGGGCGGAGTACTGGTCCGTGGACGTGCAAGTTCATGGGCGCGACATTGGCGCTTCTGTGAGCAGCTTGACTCTCGACGGCGAGTCGTCGGAGGTGCAGGAGCGTGCTGGCGGCAGCGTGGTGGGCGTGTCGAACGTGTCAGCGGCGACGCTGGCTTGGAACGCGTCGGATGATGGGTCTGCTGCAGCGGGCGTGCTGCAGGTGGTCCCGGTGGCGTCGTTTGCGGGTGTCTTCCGTGGGTCTCTGGTGCTGGTGTTCCGCGACAAGCGCAACGCGGCGCAGAGAGTGGAGGTGGCGCGTCCGTTGTCCATCTCGTGGCGGCGTCGCGACCTGGATCTGTCCGTGGAGCTGCGCACGATGGTGTTCGCGAACGAGAGTGTGTCGATGCCGCCGAGGCAGGCGGTGTCGGTGGCTTTGGGTCGTGCGTCGGCGCTACTGAGTGGCGCGGTGCTGGAGGTGAAGAGCGTGAGCATGTCGGTTCCGCGCTGGAGCGACTTCGTGCTGCTCACGCGCGAGTTCAGCAGCAACAGCAACAGCGGTTCGTGGCAAGTGGCTGGCGAGTTGCAGTCGAGCAACGTGAGCTGGCTGAAGACAGCCGAGGTGGTGTTGGCGCCGCGCACCGCCAAGTCGCAGACCGTGACGGTGTCCACGAATGTGACACTGGTGGACTCGGTGTCGTCGCGGGCTGTGGTGGTGGAGGTGTGGCACGTCGTTCGGAGCATTCCGGACCCTCGATCTCTGGTGTCGTCGGTGGCGATGTTGCAGCCGGTGGTGGTGGAGAGCAGAGAGGACGAGCCGGCGCTGCTGTCGCTGGGCAAGTTGAGCGTGCTGGGCGAGTCGCTGGACAGCGCTGCGGTGTGGGCGGAGTACTGGTCCGTGGACGTGCAAGTTCATGGGCGCGACATTGGCGCTTCTGTGAGCGGCTTGACGCTCGACGGCGAGTCGTCGGAGGTGCAGGAGCGTGCTGGCGGCAGCGTGGTGGGCGTGTCGAACGTGTCAGCGGCGACGCTGGCTTGGAACGCGTCGGATGATGGGTCTGCTGCAGCGGGCGTGCTGCAGGTGGTCCCGGTGGCGTCGTTTGCGGGTGTCTTCCGTGGGTCTCTGGTGCTGGTGTTCCGCGACAAGCGCAACGCGGCGCAGAGAGTGGAGGTGGCGCGTCCGTTGTCCATCTCGTGGCGGCGTCGCGACCTGGATCTGTCCGTGGAGCTGCGCACGATGGTGTTCGCGAACGAGAGTGTGTCGATGCCGCCGAGGCAGGCGGTGTCGGTGGCTTTGGATCGTGCGTCGGCGCTACTGAGTGGCGCGGTGCTGGAGGTGAAGAGCGTGAACATGTCGGTTCCGCGCTGGAGCGACTTCGTGCTGCTCACGCGCGAGTTCAGCAGCCACAGCAACAGCGGTTCGTGGCAAGTGGCTGGCGAGTTGCAGTCGAGCAACGTGAGCTGGCTGAAGACAGCCGAGGTGGTGTTGGCGGCGCGCACCGCCAAGTCGCAGACCGTGACGGTGTCCACGAACGTGACACTGGTGGACTCGGTGTCGTCGCGGGCTGTGGTGGTGGAGGTGTGGCACGTCGTTCGGAGCATTCCGGACCCTCGATCTCTGGTGTCGTCGGCGGCGATGTTGCAGCCGGTGGTGGTGGAGAGCAGAGAGGACGAGCCGGCGCTGCTGTCGCTGGGCAAGTTGAGCGTGCTGGGCGAGTCGCTGGACAGCGCTGCGGTGTGGGCGGAGTACTGGTCCGTGGACGTGCAAGTTCATGGGCGCGACATTGGCGCTTCTGTGAGCGGCTTGACGCTCGACGGCGAGTCGTCGGAGGTGCAGGAGCGTGCTGGCGGCAGCGTGGTGGGCGTGTCGAACGTGTCAGCGGCGACGCTGGCTTGGAACGCGTCGGATGATGGGTCTGCTGCAGCGGGCGTGCTGCAGGTGGTCCCGGTGGCGTCGTTTGCGGGTGTCTTCCGTGGGTCTCTGGTGCTGGTGTTCCGCGACAAGCGCAACGCGGCGCAGAGAGTGGAGGTGGCGCGTCCGTTGTCCATCTCGTGGCGGCGTCGCGACCTGGATCTGTCCGTGGAGCTGCGCACGATGGTGTTCGCGAACGAGAGTGTGTCGATGCCGCCGAGGCAGGCGGTGTCGGTGGCTTTGGGTCGTGCGTCGGCGCTACTAAGTGGCGCGGTGCTGGAGGTGAAGAGCGTGAGCATGTCGGTTCCGCGCTGGAGCGACTTCGTGCTGCTCACGCGCGAGTTCAGCAGCCACAGCAACAGCGGTTCGTGGCAAGTGGCTGGCGAGTTGCAGTCGAGCAACGTGAGCTGGCTGAAGACAGCCGAGGTGGTGTTGGCGGCGCGCACCGCCAAGTCGCAGACCGTGACGGTGTCCACGAACGTGACACTGGTGGACTCGGTGTCGTCGCGGGCTGTGGTGGTGGAGGTGTGGCACGTCGTTCGGAGCATTCCGGACCCTCGATCTCTGGTGTCGTCGGCGGCGATGTTGCAGCCGGTGGTGGTGGAGAGCAGAGAGGACGAGCCGGCGCTGCTGTCGCTGGGCAAGTTGAGCGTGCTGGGCGAGTCGCTGGACAGCGCTGCGGTGTGGGCGGAGTACTGGTCCGTGGACGTGCAAGTTCATGGGCGCGACATTGGCGCTTCTGTGAGCGGCTTGACGCTCGACGGCGAGTCGTCGGAGGTGCAGGAGCGTGCTGGCGGCAGCGTGGTGGGCGTGTCGAACGTGTCAGCGGCGACGCTGGCTTGGAACGCGTCGGATGATGGGTCTGCTGCAGCGGGCGTGCTGCAGGTGGTTCCGGTGGCGTCGTTTGCGGGTGTCTTCCGTGGGTCTCTGGTGCTGGTGTTCCGCGACAAGCGCAACGCGGCGCAGAAAGTGGAGGTGGCGCGTCCGTTGTCCATCTCGTGGCGGCGTCGCGACCTGGATCTGTCCGTGGAGCTGCGCACGATGGTGTTCGCGAACGAGAGTGTGTCGATGCCGCCGAGGCAGGCGGTGTCGGTGGCTTTGGATCGTGCGTCGGCGCTACTGAGTGGCGCGGTGCTGGAGGTGAAGAGCGTGAGCATGTCGGTTCCGCGCTGGAGCGACTTCGTGCTGCTCACGCGCGAGTTCAGCAGCCACAGCAACAGCGGTTCGTGGCAAGTGGCTGGCGAGTTGCAGTCGAGCAACGTGAGCTGGCTGAAGACAGCCGAGGTGGTGTTGGCGCCGCGCACCGCCAAGTCGCAGACCGTGACGGTGTCCACGAATGTGACACTGGTGGACTCGGTGTCGTCGCGGGCTGTGGTGGTGGAGGTGTGGCACGTCGTTCGGAGCATTCCGGACCCTCGATCTCTGGTGTCGTCGGTGGCGATGTTGCAGCCGGTGGTGGTGGAGAGCAGAGAGGACGAGCCGGCGCTGCTGTCGCTGGGCAAGTTGAGCGTGCTGGGCGAGTCGCTGGACAGCGCTGCGGTGTGGGCGGAGTACTGGTCCGTGGACGTGCAAGTTCATGGGCGCGACATTGGCGCTTCTGTGAGCAGCTTGACTCTCGACGGCGAGTCGTCGGAGGTGCAGGAGCGTGCTGGCGGCAGCGTGGTGGGCGTGTCGAACGTGTCAGCGGCGACGCTGGCTTGGAACGCGTCGGATGATGGGTCTGCTGCAGCGGGCGTGCTGCAGGTGGTCCCGGTGGCGTCGTTTGCGGGTGTCTTCCGTGGGTCTCTGGTGCTGGTGTTCCGCGACAAGCGCAACGCGGCGCAGAGAGTGGAGGTGGCGCGTCCGTTGTCCATCTCGTGGCGGCGTCGCGACCTGGATCTGTCCGTGGAGCTGCGCACGATGGTGTTCGCGAACGAGAGTGTGTCGATGCCGCCGAGGCAGGCGGTGTCGGTGGCTTTGGATCGTGCGTCGGCGCTACTGAGTGGCGCGGTGCTGGAGGTGAAGAGCGTGAGCATGTCGGTTCCGCGCTGGAGCGACTTCGTGCTGCTCACGCGCGAGTTCAGCAGCCACAGCAACAGCGGTTCGTGGCAAGTGGCTGGCGAGTTGCAGTCGAGCAACGTGAGCTGGCTGAAGACAGCCGAGGTGGTGTTGGCGCCGCGCACCGCCAAGTCGCAGACCGTGACGGTGTCCACGAATGTGACACTGGTGGACTCGGTGTCGTCGCGGGCTGTGGTGGTGGAGGTGTGGCACGTCGTTCGGAGCATTCCGGACCCTCGATCTCTGGTGTCGTCGGTGGCGATGTTGCAGCCGGTGGTGGTGGAGAGCAGAGAGGACGAGCCGGCGCTGCTGTCGCTGGGCAAGTTGAGCGTGCTGGGCGAGTCGCTGGACAGCGCTGCGGTGTGGGCGGAGTACTGGTCCGTGGACGTGCAAGTTCATGGGCGCGACATTGGCGCTTCTGTGAGCAGCTTGACTCTCGACGGCGAGTCGTCGGAGGTGCAGGAGCGTGCTGGCGGCAGCGTGGTGGGCGTGTCGAACGTGTCAGCGGCGACGCTGGCTTGGAACGCGTCGGATGATGGGTCTGCTGCAGCGGGCGTGCTGCAGGTGGTCCCGGTGGCGTCGTTTGCGGGTGTCTTCCGTGGGTCTCTGGTGCTGGTGTTCCGCGACAAGCGCAACGCGGCGCAGAGAGTGGAGGTGGCGCGTCCGTTGTCCATCTCGTGGCGGCGTCGCGACCTGGATCTGTCCGTGGAGCTGCGCACGATGGTGTTCGCGAACGAGAGTGTGTCGATGCCGCCGAGGCAGGCGGTGTCGGTGGCTTTGGGTCGTGCGTCGGCGCTACTGAGTGGCGCGGTGCTGGAGGTGAAGAGCGTGAGCATGTCGGTTCCGCGCTGGAGCGACTTCGTGCTGCTCACGCGCGAGTTCAGCAGCCACAGCAACAGCGGTTCGTGGCAAGTGGCTGGCGAGTTGCAGTCGAGCAACGTGAGCTGGCTGAAGACAGCCGAGGTGGTGTTGGCGCCGCGCACCGCCAAGTCGCAGACCGTGACGGTGTCCACGAATGTGACACTGGTGGACTCGGTGTCGTCGCGGGCTGTGGTGGTGGAGGTGTGGCACGTCGTTCGGAGCATTCCGGACCCTCGATCTCTGGTGTCGTCGGTGGCGATGTTGCAGCCGGTGGTGGTGGAGAGCAGAGAGGACGAGCCGGCGCTGCTGTCGCTGGGCAAGTTGAGCGTGCTGGGCGAGTCGCTGGACAGCGCTGCGGTGTGGGCGGAGTACTGGTCCGTGGACGTGCAAGTTCATGGGCGCGACATTGGCGCTTCTGTGAGCAGCTTGACTCTCGACGGCGAGTCGTCGGAGGTGCAGGAGCGTGCTGGCGGCAGCGTGGTGGGCGTGTCGAACGTGTCAGCGGCGACGCTGGCTTGGAACGCGTCGGATGATGGGTCTGCTGCAGCGGGCGTGCTGCAGGTGGTCCCGGTGGCGTCGTTTGCGGGTGTCTTCCGTGGGTCTCTGGTGCTGGTGTTCCGCGACAAGCGCAACGCGGCGCAGAGAGTGGAGGTGGCGCGTCCGTTGTCCATCTCGTGGCGGCGTCGCGACCTGGATCTGTCCGTGGAGCTGCGCACGATGGTGTTCGCGAACGAGAGTGTGTCGATGCCGCCGAGGCAGGCGGTGTCGGTGGCGTTGGGTCGTGCGTCGGCGCTACTGAGTGGCGCGGTGCTGGAGGTGAAGAGCGTGAGCATGTCGGTTCCGCGCTGGAGCGACTTCGTGCTGCTCACGCGCGAGTTCAGCAGCAACAGCAACAGCGGTTCGTGGCAAGTGGCTGGCGAGTTGCAGTCGAGCAACGTGAGCTGGCTGAAGACAGCCGAGGTGGTGTTGGCGCCGCGCACCGCCAAGTCGCAGACCGTGACGGTGTCCACGAATGTGACACTGGTGGACTCGGTGTCGTCGCGGGCTGTGGTGGTGGAGGTGTGGCACGTCGTTCGGAGCATTCCGGACCCTCGATCTCTGGTGTCGTCGGCGGCGATGTTGCAGCCGGTGGTGGTGGAGAGCAGAGAGGACGAGCCGGCGCTGCTGTCGCTGGGCAAGTTGAGCGTGCTGGGCGAGTCGCTGGACAGCGCTGCGGTGTGGGCGGAGTACTGGTCCGTGGACGTGCAAGTTCATGGGCGCGACATTGGCGCTTCTGTGAGCAGCTTGACTCTCGACGGCGAGTCGTCGGAGGTGCAGGAGCGTGCTGGCGGCAGCGTGGTGGGCGTGTCGAACGTGTCAGCGGCGACGCTGGCTTGGAACGCGTCGGATGATGGGTCTGCTGCAGCGGGCGTGCTGCAGGTGGTCCCGGTGGCGTCGTTTGCGGGTGTCTTCCGTGGGTCTCTGGTGCTGGTGTTCCGCGACAAGCGCAACGCGGCGCAGAGAGTGGAGGTGGCGCGTCCGTTGTCCATCTCGTGGCGGCGTCGCGACCTGGATCTGTCCGTGGAGCTGCGCACGATGGTGTTCGCGAACGAGAGTGTGTCGATGCCGCCGAGGCAGGCGGTATCGGTGGCGTTGGGTCGTGCGTCGGCGCTACTGAGTGGCGCGGTGCTGGAGGTGAAGAGCGTGAGCATGTCGGTTCCGCGCTGGAGCGACTTCGTGCTGCTCACGCGCGAGTTCAGCAGCAACAGCAACAGCGGTTCGTGGCAAGTGGCTGGCGAGTTGCAGTCGAGCAACGTGAGCTGGCTGAAGACAGCCGAGGTGGTGTTGGCGCCGCGCACCGCCAAGTCGCAGACCGTGACGGTGTCCACGAATGTGACACTGGTGGACTCGGTGTCGTCGCGGGCTGTGGTGGTGGAGGTGTGGCACGTCGTTCGGAGCATTCCGGACCCTCGATCTCTGGTGTCGTCGGTGGCGATGTTGCAGCCGGTGGTGGTGGAGAGCAGAGAGGACGAGCCGGCGCTGCTGTCGCTGGGCAAGTTGAGCGTGCTGGGCGAGTCGCTGGACAGCGCTGCGGTGTGGGCGGAGTACTGGTCCGTGGACGTGCAAGTTCATGGGCGCGACATTGACGCTTCTGTGAGCAGCTTGACTCTCGACGGCGAGTCGTCGGAGGTGCAGGAGCGTGCTGGCGGCAGCGTGGTGGGCGTGTCGAACGTGTCAGCGGCGACGCTGGCTTGGAACGCGTCGGATGATGGGTCTGCTGCAGCGGGCGTGCTGCAGGTGGTTCCGGTGGCGTCGTTTGCGGGTGTCTTCCGTGGGTCTCTGGTGCTGGTGTTCCGCGACAAGCGCAACGCGGCGCAGAGAGTGGAGGTGGCGCGTCCGTTGTCCATCTCGTGGCGGCGTCGCGACCTGGATCTGTCCGTGGAGCTGCGCACGATGGTGTTCGCGAACGAGAGTGTGTCGATGCCGCCGAGGCAGGCGGTGTCGGTGGCGTTGGGTCGTGCGTCGGCGCTACTGAGTGGCGCGGTGCTGGAGGTGAAGAGCGTGAGCATGTCGGTTCCGCGCTGGAGCGACTTCGTGCTGCTCACGCGCGAGTTCAGCAGCAACAGCAACAGCGGTTCGTGGCAAGTGGCTGGCGAGTTGCAGTCGAGCAACGTGAGCTGGCTGAAGACAGCCGAGGTGGTGTTGGCGCCGCGCACCGCCAAGTCGCAGACCGTGACGGTGTCCACGAATGTGACACTGGTGGACTCGGTGTCGTCGCGGGCTGTGGTGGTGGAGGTGTGGCACGTCGTTCGGAGCATTCCGGACCCTCGATCTCTGGTGTCGTCGGTGGCGATGTTGCAGCCGGTGGTGGTGGAGAGCAGAGAGGACGAGCCGGCGCTGCTGTCGCTGGGCAAGTTGAGCGTGCTGGGCGAGTCGCTGGACAGCGCTGCGGTGTGGGCGGAGTACTGGTCCGTGGACGTGCAAGTTCATGGGCGCGACATTGACGCTTCTGTGAGCAGCTTGACTCTCGACGGCGAGTCGTCGGAGGTGCAGGAGCGTGCTGGCGGCAGCGTGGTGGGCGTGTCGAACGTGTCAGCGGCGACGCTGGCTTGGAACGCGTCGGATGATGGGTCTGCTGCAGCGGGCGTGCTGCAGGTGGTTCCGGTGGCGTCGTTTGCGGGTGTCTTCCGTGGGTCTCTGGTGCTGGTGTTCCGCGACAAGCGCAACGCGGCGCAGAGAGTGGAGGTGGCGCGTCCGTTGTCCATCTCGTGGCGGCGTCGCGACCTGGATCTGTCCGTGGAGCTGCGCACGATGGTGTTCGCGAACGAGAGTGTGTCGATGCCGCCGAGGCAGGCGGTGTCGGTGGCTTTGGGTCGTGCGTCGGCGCTACTGAGTGGCGCGGTGCTGGAGGTGAAGAGCGTGAGCATGTCGGTTCCGCGCTGGAGCGACTTCGTGCTGCTCACGCGCGAGTTCAGCAGCAACAGCAACAGCGGTTCGTGGCAAGTGGCTGGCGAGTTGCAGTCGAGCAACGTGAGCTGGCTGAAGACAGCCGAGGTGGTGTTGGCGCCGCGCACCGCCAAGTCGCAGACCGTGACGGTGTCCACGAATGTGACACTGGTGGACTCGGTGTCGTCGCGGGCTGTGGTGGTGGAGGTGTGGCACGTCGTTCGGAGCATTCCGGACCCTCGATCTCTGGTGTCGTCGGCGGCGATGTTGCAGCCGGTGGTGGTGGAGAGCAGAGAGGACGAGCCGGCGCTGCTGTCGCTGGGCAAGTTGAGCGTGCTGGGCGAGTCGCTGGACAGCGCTGCGGTGTGGGCGGAGTACTGGTCCGTGGACGTGCAAGTTCATGGGCGCGACATTGGCGCTTCTGTGAGCGGCTTGACGCTCGACGGCGAGTCGTCGGAGGTGCAGGAGCGTGCTGGCGGCAGCGTGGTGGGCGTGTCGAACGTGTCAGCGGCGACGCTGGCTTGGAACGCGTCGGATGATGGGTCTGCTGCAGCGGGCGTGCTGCAGGTGGTCCCGGTGGCGTCGTTTGCGGGTGTCTTCCGTGGGTCTCTGGTGCTGGTGTTCCGCGACAAGCGCAACGCGGCGCAGAAAGTGGAGGTGGCGCGTCCGTTGTCCATCTCGTGGCGGCGTCGCGACCTGGATCTGTCCGTGGAGCTGCGCACGATAGTGTTCGCGAACGAGAGTGTGTCGATGCCGCCGAGGCAGGCGGTGTCGGTGGCTTTGGGTCGTGCGTCGGCGCTACTGAGTGGCGCGGTGCTGGAGGTGAAGAGCGTGAGCATGTCGGTTCCGCGCTGGAGCGACTTCGTGCTGCTCACGCGCGAGTTCAGCAGCAACAGCAACAGCGGTTCGTGGCAAGTGGCTGGCGAGTTGCAGTCGAGCAACGTGAGCTGGCTGAAGACAGCCGAGGTGGTGTTGGCGCCGCGCACCGCCAAGTCGCAGACCGTGACGGTGTCCACGAATGTGACACTGGTGGACTCGGTGTCGTCGCGGGCTGTGGTGGTGGAGGTGTGGCACGTCGTTCGGAGCATTCCGGACCCTCGATCTCTGGTGTCGTCGGCGGCGATGTTGCAGCCGGTGGTGGTGGAGAGCAGAGAGGACGAGCCGGCGCTGCTGTCGCTGGGCAAGTTGAGCGTGCTGGGCGAGTCGCTGGACAGCGCTGCGGTGTGGGCGGAGTACTGGTCCGTGGACGTGCAAGTTCATGGGCGCGACATTGGCGCTTCTGTGAGCGGCTTGACGCTCGACGGCGAGTCGTCGGAGGTGCAGGAGCGTGCTGGCGGCAGCGTGGTGGGCGTGTCGAACGTGTCAACGGCGACGCTGGCTTGGAACGCGTCGGATGATGGGTCTGCTGCAGCGGGCGTGCTGCAGGTGGTCCCGGTGGCGTCGTTTGCGGGTGTCTTCCGTGGGTCTCTGGTGCTGGTGTTCCGCGACAAGCGCAACGCGGCGCAGAGAGTGGAGGTGGCGCGTCCGTTGTCCATCTCGTGGCGGCGTCGCGACCTGGATCTGTCCGTGGAGCTGCGCACGATGGTGTTCGCGAACGAGAGTGTGTCGATGCCGCCGAGGCAGGCGGTGTCGGTGGCTTTGGGTCGTGCGTCGGCGCTACTGAGTGGCGCGGTGCTGGAGGTGAAGAGCGTGAGCATGTCGGTTCCGCGCTGGAGCGACTTCGTGCTGCTCACGCGCGAGTTCAGCAGCAACAGCAACAGCGGTTCGTGGCAAGTGGCTGGCGAGTTGCAGTCGAGCAACGTGAGCTGGCTGAAGACAGCCGAGGTGGTGTTGGCGCCGCGCACCGCCAAGTCGCAGACCGTGACGGTGTCCACGAATGTGACACTGGTGGACTCGGTGTCGTCGCGGGCTGTGGTGGTGGAGGTGTGGCACGTCGTTCGGAGCATTCCGGACCCTCGATCTCTGGTGTCGTCGGCGGCGATGTTGCAGCCGGTGGTGGTGGAGAGCAGAGAGGACGAGCCGGCGCTGCTGTCGCTGGGCAAGTTGAGCGTGCTGGGCGAGTCGCTGGACAGCGCTGCGGTGTGGGCGGAGTACTGGTCCGTGGACGTGCAAGTTCATGGGCGCGACATTGGCGCTTCTGTGAGCGGCTTGACGCTCGACGGCGAGTCGTTGGAGGTGCAGGAGCGTGCTGGCGGCAGCGTGGTGGGCGTGTCGAACGTGTCAGCGGCGACGCTGGCTTGGAACGCGTCGGATGATGGGTCTGCTGCAGCGGGCGTGCTGCAGGTGGTCCCGGTGGCGTCGTTTGCGGGTGTCTTCCGTGGGTCTCTGGTGCTGGTGTTCCGCGACAAGCGCAACGCGGCGCAGAGAGTGGAGGTGGCGCGTCCGTTGTCCATCTCGTGGCGGCGTCGCGACCTGGATCTGTCCGTGGAGCTGCGCACGATGGTGTTCGCGAACGAGAGTGTGTCGATGCCGCCGAGGCAGGCGGTGTCGGTGGCTTTGGGTCGTGCGTCGGCGCTACTGAGTGGCGCGGTGCTGGAGGTGAAGAGCGTGAGCATGTCGGTTCCGCGCTGGAGCGACTTCGTGCTGCTCACGCGCGAGTTCAGCAGCAACAGCAACAGCGGTTCGTGGCAAGTGGCTGGCGAGTTGCAGTCGAGCAACGTGAGCTGGCTGAAGACAGCCGAGGTGGTGTTGGCGCCGCGCACCGCCAAGTCGCAGACCGTGACGGTGTCCACGAATGTGACACTGGTGGACTCGGTGTCGTCGCGGGCTGTGGTGGTGGAGGTGTGGCACGTCGTTCGGAGCATTCCGGACCCTCGATCTCTGGTGTCGTCGGCGGCGATGTTGCAGCCGGTGGTGGTGGAGAGCAGAGAGGACGAGCCGGCGCTGCTGTCACTGGGCAAGTTGAGCGTGCTGGGCGAGTCGCTGGACAGCGCTGCGGTGTGGGCGGAGTACTGGTCCGTGGACGTGCAAGTTCATGGGCGCGACATTGGCGCTTCTGTGAGCGGCTTGACGCTCGACGGCGAGTCGTTGGAGGTGCAGGAGCGTGCTGGCGGCAGCGTGGTGGGCGTGTCGAACGTGTCAGCGGCGACGCTGGCTTGGAACGCGTCGGATGATGGGTCTGCTGCAGCGGGCGTGCTGCAGGTGGTCCCGGTGGCGTCGTTTGCGGGTGTCTTCCGTGGGTCTCTGGTGCTGGTGTTCCGCGACAAGCGCAACGCGGCGCAGAGAGTGGAGGTGGCGCGTCCGTTGTCCATCTCGTGGCGGCGTCGCGACCTGGATCTGTCCGTGGAGCTGCGCACGATGGTGTTCGCGAACGAGAGTGTGTCGATGCCGCCGAGGCAGGCGGTGTCGGTGGCTTTGGGTCGTGCGTCGGCGCTACTGAGTGGCGCGGTGCTGGAGGTGAAGAGCGTGAGCATGTCGGTTCCGCGCTGGAGCGACTTCGTGCTGCTCACGCGCGAGTTCAGCAGCAACAGCAACAGCGGTTCGTGGCAAGTGGCTGGCGAGTTGCAGTCGAGCAACGTGAGCTGGCTGAAGACAGCCGAGGTGGTGTTGGCGCCGCGCACCGCCAAGTCGCAGACCGTGACGGTGTCCACGAATGTGACACTGGTGGACTCGGTGTCGTCGCGGGCTGTGGTGGTGGAGGTGTGGCACGTCGTTCGGAGCATTCCGGACCCTCGATCTCTGGTGTCGTCGGCGGCGATGTTGCAGCCGGTGGTGGTGGAGAGCAGAGAGGACGAGCCGGCGCTGCTGTCACTGGGCAAGTTGAGCGTGCTGGGCGAGTCGCTGGACAGCGCTGCGGTGTGGGCGGAGTACTGGTCCGTGGACGTGCAAGTTCATGGGCGCGACATTGGCGCTTCTGTGAGCGGCTTGACGCTCGACGGCGAGTCGTTGGAGGTGCAGGAGCGTGCTGGCGGCAGCGTGGTGGGCGTGTCGAACGTGTCAGCGGCGACGCTGGCTTGGAACGCGTCGGATGATGGGTCTGCTGCAGCGGGCGTGCTGCAGGTGGTCCCGGTGGCGTCGTTTGCGGGTGTCTTCCGTGGGTCTCTGGTGCTGGTGTTCCGCGACAAGCGCAACGCGGCGCAGAGAGTGGAGGTGGCGCGTCCGTTGTCCATCTCGTGGCGGCGTCGCGACCTGGATCTGTCCGTGGAGCTGCGCACGATGGTGTTCGCGAACGAGAGTGTGTCGATGCCGCCGAGGCAGGCGGTGTCGGTGGCTTTGGGTCGTGCGTCGGCGCTACTAAGTGGCGCGGTGCTGGAGGTGAAGAGCGTGAGCATGTCGGTTCCGCGCTGGAGCGACTTCGTGCTGCTCACGCGCGAGTTCAGCAGCCACAGCAACAGCGGTTCGTGGCAAGTGGCTGGCGAGTTGCAGTCGAGCAACGTGAGCTGGCTGAAGACAGCCGAGGTGGTGTTGGCGGCGCGCACCGCCAAGTCGCAGACCGTGACGGTGTCCACGAACGTGACACTGGTGGACTCGGTGTCGTCGCGGGCTGTGGTGGTGGAGGTGTGGCACGTCGTTCGGAGCATTCCGGACCCTCGATCTCTGGTGTCGTCGGTGGCGATGTTGCAGCCGGTGGTGGTGGAGAGCAGAGAGGACGAGCCGGCGCTGCTGTCGCTGGGCAAGTTGAGCGTGCTGGGCGAGTCGAGCGTGCTGGGCGAGTCGCTGGACAGCGCTGCGGTGTGGGCGGAGTACTGGTCCGTGGACGTGCAAGTTCATGGGCGCGACATTGGCGCTTCTGTGAGCGGCTTGACGCTCGACGGCGAGTCGTTGGAGGTGCAGGAGCGTGCTGGCGGCAGCGTGGTGGGCGTGTCGAACGTGTCAGCGGCGACGCTGGCTTGGAACGCGTCGGATGATGGGTCTGCTGCAGCGGGCGTGCTGCAGGTGGTCCCGGTGGCGTCGTTTGCGGGTGTCTTCCGTGGGTCTCTGGTGCTGGTGTTCCGCGACAAGCGCAACGCGGCGCAGAGAGTGGAGGTGGCGCGTCCGTTGTCCATCTCGTGGCGGCGTCGCGACCTGGATCTGTCCGTGGAGCTGCGCACGATGGTGTTCGCGAACGAGAGTGTGTCGATGCCGCCGAGGCAGGCGGTGTCGGTGGCTTTGGGTCGTGCGTCGGCGCTACTAAGTGGCGCGGTGCTGGAGGTGAAGAGCGTGAGCATGTCGGTTCCGCGCTGGAGCGACTTCGTGCTGCTCACGCGCGAGTTCAGCAGCAACAGCAACAGCGGTTCGTGGCAAGTGGCTGGCGAGTTGCAGTCGAGCAACGTGAGCTGGCTGAAGACAGCCGAGGTGGTGTTGGCGGCGCGCACCGCCAAGTCGCAGACCGTGACGGTGTCCACGAACGTGACACTGGTGGACTCGGTGTCGTCGCGGGCTGTGGTGGTGGAGGTGTGGCACGTCGTTCGGAGCATTCCGGACCCTCGATCTCTGGTGTCGTCGGCGGCGATGTTGCAGCCGGTGGTGGTGGAGAGCAGAGAGGACGAGCCGGCGCTGCTGTCGCTGGGCAAGTTGAGCGTGCTGGGCGAGTCGCTGGACAGCGCTGCGGTGTGGGCGGAGTACTGGTCCGTGGACGTGCAAGTTCATGGGCGCGACATTGGCGCTTCTGTGAGCGGCTTGACGCTCGACGGCGAGTCGTCGGAGGTGCAGGAGCGTGCTGGCGGCAGCGTGGTGGGCGTGTCGAACGTGTCAGCGGCGACGCTGGCTTGGAACGCGTCGGATGATGGGTCTGCTGCAGCGGGCGTGCTGCAGGTGGTCCCGGTGGCGTCGTTTGCGGGTGTCTTCCGTGGGTCTCTGGTGCTGGTGTTCCGCGACAAGCGCAACGCAGCGCAGAGAGTGGAGGTGGCGCGTCCGTTGTCCATCTCGTGGCGGCGTCGCGACCTGGATCTGTCCGTGGAGCTGCGCACGATGGTGTTCGCGAACGAGAGTGTGTCGATGCCGCCGAGGCAGGCGGTGTCGGTGGCTTTGGGTCGTGCGTCGGCGCTACTAAGTGGCGCGGTGCTGGAGGTGAAGAGCGTGAGCATGTCGGTTCCGCGCTGGAGCGACTTCGTGCTGCTCACGCGCGAGCTCAGCAGCAACAGCAACAGCGGTTCGTGGCAAGTGGCTGGCGAGTTGCAGTCGAGCAACGTGAGCTGGCTGAAGACAGCCGAGGTGGTGTTGGCGCCGCGCACCGCCAAGTCGCAGACCGTGACGGTGTCCACGAACGTGACACTGGTGGACTCGGTGTCGTCGCGGGCTGTGGTGGTGGAGGTGTGGCACGTCGTTCGGAGCATTCCGGACCCTCGATCTCTGGTGTCGTCGGCGGCGATGTTGCAGCCGGTGGTGGTGGAGAGCAGAGAGGACGAGCCGGCGCTGCTGTCGCTGGGCAAGTTGAGCGTGCTGGGCGAGTCGCTGGACAGCGCTGCGGTGTGGGCGGAGTACTGGTCCGTGGACGTGCAAGTTCATGGGCGCGACATTGGCGCTTCTGTGAGCGGCTTGACGCTCGACGGCGAGTCGTCGGAGGTGCAGGAGCGTGCTGGCGGCAGCGTGGTGGGCGTGTCGAACGTGTCAGCGGCGACGCTGGCTTGGAACGCGTCGGATGATGGGTCTGCTGCAGCGGGCGTGCTGCAGGTGGTTCCGGTGGCGTCGTTTGCGGGTGTCTTCCGTGGGTCTCTGGTGCTGGTGTTCCGCGACAAGCGCAACGCGGCGCAGAAAGTGGAGGTGGCGCGTCCGTTGTCCATCTCGTGGCGGCGTCGCGACCTGGATCTGTCCGTGGAGCTGCGCACGATGGTGTTCGCGAACGAGAGTGTGTCGATGCCGCCGAGGCAGGCGGTGTCGGTGGCTTTGGATCGTGCGTCGGCGCTACTGAGTGGTGCGGTGCTGGAGGTGAAGAGCGTGAGCATGTCGGTTCCGCGCTGGAGCGACTTCGTGCTGCTCACGCGCGAGTTCAGCAGCCACAGCAACAGCGGTTCGTGGCAAGTGGCTGGCGAGTTGCAGTCGAGCAACGTGAGCTGGCTGAAGACAGCCGAGGTGGTGTTGGCGCCGCGCACCGCCAAGTCGCAGACCGTGACGGTGTCCACGAATGTGACACTGGTGGACTCGGTGTCGTCGCGGGCTGTGGTGGTGGAGGTGTGGCACGTCGTTCGGAGCATTCCGGACCCTCGATCTCTGGTGTCGTCGGTGGCGATGTTGCAGCCGGTGGTGGTGGAGAGCAGAGAGGACGAGCCGGCGCTGCTGTCGCTGGGCAAGTTGAGCGTGCTGGGCGAGTCGCTGGACAGCGCTGCGGTGTGGGCGGAGTACTGGTCCGTGGACGTGCAAGTTCATGGGCGCGACATTGGCGCTTCTGTGAGCGGCTTGACGCTCGACGGCGAGTCGTCGGAGGTGCAGGAGCGTGCTGGCGGCAGCGTGGTGGGCGTGTCGAACGTGTCAGCGGCGACGCTGGCTTGGAACGCGTCGGATGATGGGTCTGCTGCAGCGGGCGTGCTGCAGGTGGTTCCGGTGGCGTCGTTTGCGGGTGTCTTCCGTGGGTCTCTGGTGCTGGTGTTCCGCGACAAGCGCAACGCGGCGCAGAGAGTGGAGGTGGCGCGTCCGTTGTCCATCTCGTGGCGGCGTCGCGACCTGGATCTGTCCGTGGAGCTGCGCACGATGGTGTTCGCGAACGAGAGTGTGTCGATGCCGCCGAGGCAGGCGGTGTCGGTGGCTTTGGGTCGTGCGTCGGCGCTACTAAGTGGCGCGGTGCTGGAGGTGAAGAGCGTGAGCATGTCGGTTCCGCGCTGGAGCGACTTCGTGCTGCTCACGCGCGAGTTCAGCAGCCACAGCAACAGCGGTTCGTGGCAAGTGGCTGGCGAGTTGCAGTCGAGCAACGTGAGCTGGCTGAAGACAGCCGAGGTGGTGTTGGCGGCGCGCACCGCCAAGTCGCAGACCGTGACGGTGTCCACGAACGTGACACTGGTGGACTCGGTGTCGTCGCGGGCTGTGGTGGTGGAGGTGTGGCACGTCGTTCGGAGCATTCCGGACCCTCGATCTCTGGTGTCGTCGGCGGCGATGTTGCAGCCGGTGGTGGTGGAGAGCAGAGAGGACGAGCCGGCGCTGCTGTCGCTGGGCAAGTTGAGCGTGCTGGGCGAGTCGCTGGACAGCGCTGCGGTGTGGGCGGAGTACTGGTCCGTGGACGTGCAAGTTCATGGGCGCGACATTGGCGCTTCTGTGAGCGGCTTGACGCTCGACGGCGAGTCGTCGGAGGTGCAGGAGCGTGCTGGCGGCAGCGTGGTGGGCGTGTCGAACGTGTCAGCGGCGACGCTGGCTTGGAACGCGTCGGATGATGGGTCTGCTGCAGCGGGCGTGCTGCAGGTGGTTCCGGTGGCGTCGTTTGCGGGTGTCTTCCGTGGGTCTCTGGTGCTGGTGTTCCGCGACAAGCGCAACGCGGCGCAGAAAGTGGAGGTGGCGCGTCCGTTGTCCATCTCGTGGCGGCGTCGCGACCTGGATCTGTCCGTGGAGCTGCGCACGATGGTGTTCGCGAACGAGAGTGTGTCGATGCCGCCGAGGCAGGCGGTGTCGGTGGCTTTGGATCGTGCGTCGGCGCTACTGAGTGGCGCGGTGCTGGAGGTGAAGAGCGTGAGCATGTCGGTTCCGCGCTGGAGCGACTTCGTGCTGCTCACGCGCGAGTTCAGCAGCCACAGCAACAGCGGTTCGTGGCAAGTGGCTGGCGAGTTGCAGTCGAGCAACGTGAGCTGGCTGAAGACAGCCGAGGTGGTGTTGGCGGCGCGCACCGCCAAGTCGCAGACCGTGACGGTGTCCACGAACGTGACACTGGTGGACTCGGTGTCGTCGCGGGCTGTGGTGGTGGAGGTGTGGCACGTCGTTCGGAGCATTCCGGACCCTCGATCTCTGGTGTCGTCGGCGGCGATGTTGCAGCCGGTGGTGGTGGAGAGCAGAGAGGACGAGCCGGCGCTGCTGTCGCTGGGCAAGTTGAGCGTGCTGGGCGAGTCGCTGGACAGCGCTGCGGTGTGGGCGGAGTACTGGTCCGTGGACGTGCAAGTTCATGGGCGCGACATTGGCGCTTCTGTGAGCGGCTTGACGCTCGACGGCGAGTCGTCGGAGGTGCAGGAGCGTGCTGGCGGCAGCGTGGTGGGCGTGTCGAACGTGTCAGCGGCGACGCTGGCTTGGAACGCGTCGGATGATGGGTCTGCTGCAGCGGGCGTGCTGCAGGTGGTCCCGGTGGCGTCGTTTGCGGGTGTCTTCCGTGGGTCTCTGGTGCTGGTGTTCCGCGACAAGCGCAACGCGGCGCAGAGAGTGGAGGTGGCGCGTCCGTTGTCCATCTCGTGGCGGCGTCGCGACCTGGATCTGTCCGTGGAGCTGCGCACGATGGTGTTCGCGAACGAGAGTGTGTCGATGCCGCCGAGGCAGGCGGTGTCGGTGGCTTTGGGTCGTGCGTCGGCGCTACTGAGTGGCGCGGTGCTGGAGGTGAAGAGCGTGAGCATGTCGGTTCCGCGCTGGAGCGACTTCGTGCTGCTCACGCGCGAGTTCAGCAGCAACAGCAACAGCGGTTCGTGGCAAGTGGCTGGCGAGTTGCAGTCGAGCAACGTGAGCTGGATGAAGACAGCCGAGGTGGTGTTGGCGCCGCGCACCGCCAAGTCGCAGACCGTGACGGTGTCCACGAATGTGACACTGGTGGACTCGGTGTCGTCGCGGGCTGTGGTGGTGGAGGTGTGGCACGTCGTTCGGAGCATTCCGGACCCTCGATCTCTGGTGTCGTCGGCGGCGATGTTGCAGCCGGTGGTGGTGGAGAGCAGAGAGGACGAGCCGGCGCTGCTGTCGCTGGGCAAGTTGAGCGTGCTGGGCGAGTCGCTGGACAGCGCTGCGGTGTGGGCGGAGTACTGGTCCGTGGACGTGCAAGTTCATGGGCGCGACATTGGCGCTTCTGTGAGCAGCTTGACTCTCGACGGCGAGTCGTCGGAGGTGCAGGAGCGTGCTGGCGGCAGCGTGGTGGGCGTGTCGAACGTGTCAGCGGCGACGCTGGCTTGGAACGCGTCGGATGATGGGTCTGCTGCAGCGGGCGTGCTGCAGGTGGTTCCGGTGGCGTCGTTTGCGGGTGTCTTCCGTGGGTCTCTGGTGCTGGTGTTCCGCGACAAGCGCAACGCGGCGCAGAGAGTGGAGGTGGCGCGTCCGTTGTCCATCTCGTGGCGGCGTCGCGACCTGGATCTGTCCGTGGAGCTGCGCACGATGGTGTTCGCGAACGAGAGTGTGTTGATGCCGCCGAGGCAGGCGGTGTCGGTGGCTTTGGGTCGTGCGTCGGCGCTACTGAGTGGCGCGGTGCTGGAGGTGAAGAGCGTGAGCATGTCGGTTCCGCGCTGGAGCGACTTCGTGCTGCTCACGCGCGAGTTCAGCAGCAACAGCAACAGCGGTTCGTGGCAAGTGGCTGGCGAGTTGCAGTCGAGCAACGTGAGCTGGCTGAAGACAGCCGAGGTGGTGTTGGCGCCGCGCACCGCCAAGTCGCAGACCGTGACGGTGTCCACGAATGTGACACTGGTGGACTCGGTGTCGTCGCGGGCTGTGGTGGTGGAGGTGTGGCACGTCGTTCGGAGCATTCCGGACCCTCGATCTCTGGTGTCGTCGGCGGCGATGTTGCAGCCGGTGGTGGTGGAGAGCAGAGAGGACGAGCCGGCGCTGCTGTCGCTGGGCAAGTTGAGCGTGCTGGGCGAGTCGCTGGACAGCGCTGCGGTGTGGGCGGAGTACTGGTCCGTGGACGTGCAAGTTCATGGGCGCGACATTGACGCTTCTGTGAGCGGCTTGACGCTCGACGGCGAGTCGTCGGAGGTGCAGGAGCGTGCTGGCGGCAGCGTGGTGGGCGTGTCGAACGTGTCAGCGGCGACGCTGGCTTGGAACGCGTCGGATGATGGGTCTGCTGCAGCGGGCGTGCTGCAGGTGGTTCCGGTGGCGTCGTTTGCGGGTGTCTTCCGTGGGTCTTTGGTGCTGGTGTTCCGCGACAAGCGCAACGCGGCGCAGAGAGTGGAGGTGGCGCGTCCGCTGTCCATCTCGTGGCGGCGTCGCGACCTGGATCTGTCCGTGGAGCTGCGCACGATGGTGTTCGCGAACGAGAGTGTGTCGATGCCGCCGAGGCAGGCGGTGTCGGTGGCTTTGGGTCGTGCGTCGGCGCTACTGAGTGGCGCGGTGCTGGAGGTGAAGAGCGTGAGCATGTCGGTTCCGCGCTGGAGCGACTTCGTGCTGCTCACGCGCGAGTTCAGCAGCAACAGCAACAGCGGTTCGTGGCAAGTGGCTGGCGAGTTGCAGTCGAGCAACGTGAGCTGGCTGAAGACAGCCGAGGTGGTGTTGGCGCCGCGCACCGCCAAGTCGCAGACCGTGACGGTGTCCACGAACGTGACACTGGTGGACTCGGTGTCGTCGCGGGCTGTGGTGGTGGAGGTGTGGCACGTCGTTCGGAGCATTCCGGACCCTCGATCTCTGGTGTCGTCGGCGGCGATGTTGCAGCCGGTGGTGGTGGAGAGCAGAGAGGACGAGCCGGCGCTGCTGTCGCTGGGCAAGTTGAGCGTGCTGGGCGAGTCGCTGGACAGCGCTGCGGTGTGGGCGGAGTACTGGTCCGTGGACGTGCAAGTTCATGGGCGCGACATTGGCGCTTCTGTGAGCGGGTTGACTCTCGACGGCGAGTCGTCGGAGGTGCAGGAGCGTGCTGGCGGCAGCGTGGTGGGCGTGTCGAACGTGTCAGCGGCGACGCTGGCTTGGAACGCGTCGGATGATGGGTCTGCTGCAGCGGGCGTGCTGCAGGTGGTTCCGGTGGCGTCGTTTGCGGGTGTCTTCCGTGGGTCTTTGGTGCTGGTGTTCCGCGACAAGCGCAACGCGGCGCAGAGAGTGGAGGTGGCGCGTCCGTTGTCCATCTCGTGGCGGCGTCGCGACCTGGATCTGTCCGTGGAGCTGCGCACGATGGTGTTCGCGAACGAGAGTGTGTCGATGCCGCCGAGGCAGGCGGTGTCGGTGGCTTTGGGTCGTGCGTCGGCGCTACTGAGTGGCGCGGTGCTGGAGGTGAAGAGCGTGAGCATGTCGGTTCCGCACTGGAGCGACTTCGTGCTGCTCACGCGCGAGTTCAGCAGCAACAGCAACAGCGGTTCGTGGCAAGTGGCTGGCGAGTTGCAGTCGAGCAACGTGAGCTGGCTGAAGACAGCCGAGGTGGTGTTGGCGCCGCGCACCGCCAAGTCGCAGACCGTGACGGTGTCCACGAACGTGACACTGGTGGACTCGGTGTCGTCGCGGGCTGTGGTGGTGGAGGTGTGGCACGTCGTTCGGAGCATTCCGGACCCTCGATCTCTGGTGTCGTCGGCGGCGATGTTGCAGCCGGTGGTGGTGGAGAGCAGAGAGGACGAGCCGGCGCTGCTGTCGCTGGGCAAGTTGAGCGTGCTGGGCGAGTCGCTGGACAGCGCTGCGGTGTGGGCGGAGTACTGGTCCGTGGACGTGCAAGTTCATGGGCGCGACATTGGCGCTTCTGTGAGCGGCTTGACGATCGACGGCGAGTCGTCGGAGGTGCAGGAGCGTGCTGGCGGCAGCGTGGTGGGCGTGTCGAACGTGTCAGCGGCGACGCTGGCTTGGAACGCGTCGGATGATGGGTCTGCTGCAGCGGGCGTGCTGCAGGTGGTTCCGGTGGCGTCGTTTGCGGGTGTCTTCCGTGGGTCTCTGGTGCTGGTGTTCCGCGACAAGCGCAACGCGGCGCAGAGAGTGGAGGTGGCGCGTCCGTTGTCCATCTCGTGGCGGCGTCGCGACCTGGATCTGTCCGTGGAGCTGCGCACGATGGTGTTCGCGAACGAGAGTGTGTCGATGCCGCCGAGGCAGGCGGTGTCGGTGGCTTTGGGTCGTGCGTCGGCGCTACTGAATGGCGCGGTGCTGGAGGTGAAGAGCGTGAGCATGTCGGTTCCGCGCTGGAGCGACTTCGTGCTGCTCACGCGCGAGTTCAGCAGCAACAGCAACAGCGGTTCGTGGCAAGTGGCTGGTAAGTTGCAGTCGAGCAACGTGAGCTGGCTGAAGACAGCCGAGGTGGTGTTGGCGCCGCGCACCGCCAAGTCGCAGACCGTGACGGTGTCCACGAACGTGACACTGGTGGACTCGGTGTCGTCGCGGGCTGTGGTGGTGGAGGTGTGGCACGTCGTTCGGAGCATTCCGGACCCTCGATCTCTGGTGTCGTCGGCGGCGATGTTGCAGCCGGTGGTGGTGGAGAGCAGAGAGGACGAGCCGGCGCTGCTGTCGCTGGGCAAGTTGAGCGTGCTGGGCGAGTCGCTGGACAGCGCTGCGGTGTGGGCGGAGTACTGGTCCGTGGACGTGCAAGTTCATGGGCGCGACATTGGCGCTTCTGTGAGCGGCTTGACGATCGACGGCGAGTCGTCGGAGGTGCAGGAGCGTGCTGGCGGCAGCGTGGTGGGCGTGTCGAACGTGTCAGCGGCGACGCTGGCTTGGAACGCGTCGGATGATGGGTCTGCTGCAGCGGGCGTGCTGCAGGTGGTTCCGGTGGCGTCGTTTGCGGGTGTCTTCCGTGGGTCTCTGGTGCTGGTGTTCCGCGACAAGCGCAACGCGGCGCAGAGAGTGGAGGTGGCGCGTCCGTTGTCCATCTCGTGGCGGCGTCGCGACCTGGATCTGTCCGTGGAGCTGCGCACGATGGTGTTCGCGAACGAGAGTGTGTCGATGCCGCCGAGGCAGGCGGTGTCGGTGGCTTTGGGTCGTGCGTCGGCGCTACTGAATGGCGCGGTGCTGGAGGTGAAGAGCGTGAGCATGTCGGTTCCGCGCTGGAGCGACTTCGTGCTGCTCACGCGCGAGTTCAGCAGCAACAGCAACAGCGGTTCGTGGCAAGTGGCTGGTAAGTTGCAGTCGAGCAACGTGAGCTGGCTGAAGACAGCCGAGGTGGTGTTGGCGCCGCGCACCGCCAAGTCGCAGACCGTGACGGTGTCCACGAACGTGACACTGGTGGACTCGGTGTCGTCGCGGGCTGTGGTGGTGGAGGTGTGGCACGTCGTTCGGAGCATTCCGGACCCTCGATCTCTGGTGTCGTCGGCGGCGATGTTGCAGCCGGTGGTGGTGGAGAGCAGAGAGGACGAGCCGGCGCTGCTGTCGCTGGGCAAGTTGAGCGTGCTGGGCGAGTCGCTGGACAGCGCTGCGGTGTGGGCGGAGTACTGGTCCGTGGACGTGCAAGTTCATGGGCGCGACATTGGCGCTTCTGTGAGCGGCTTGACGCTCGACGGCGAGTCGTCGGAGGTGCAGGAGCGTGCTGGCGGCAGCGTGGTGGGCGTGTCGAACGTGTCAGCGGTGACGCTGGCTTGGAACGCGTCGGATGATGGGTCTGCTGCAGCGGGCGTGCTGCAGGTGGTCCCGGTGGCGTCGTTTGCGGGTGTCTTCCGTGGGTCTCTGGTGCTGGTGTTCCGCGACAAGCGCAACGCGGCGCAGAGAGTGGAGGTGGCGCGTCCGTTGTCCATCTCGTGGCGGCGTCGCGACCTGGATCTGTCCGTGGAGCTGCGCACGATGGTGTTCGCGAACGAGAGTGTGTCGATGCCGCCGAGGCAGGCGGTGTCGGTGGCTTTGGGTCGTGCGTCGGCGCTACTGAGTGGCGCGGTGCTGGAGGTGAAGAGCGTGAGCATGTCGGTTCCGCGCTGGAGCGACTTCGTGCTGCTCACGCGCGAGTTCAGCAGCAACAGCAACAGCGGTTCGTGGCAAGTGGCTGGCGAGTTGCAGTCGAGCAACGTGAGCTGGATGAAGACAGCCGAGGTGGTGTTGGCGCCGCGCACCGCCAAGTCGCAGACCGTGACGGTGTCCACGAATGTGACACTGGTGGACTCGGTGTCGTCGCGGGCTGTGGTGGTGGAGGTGTGGCACGTCGTTCGGAGCATTCCGGACCCTCGATCTCTGGTGTCGTCGGCGGCGATGTTGCAGCCGGTGGTGGTGGAGAGCAGAGAGGACGAGCCGGCGCTGCTGTCGCTGGGCAAGTTGAGCGTGCTGGGCGAGTCGCTGGACAGCGCTGCGGTGTGGGCGGAGTACTGGTCCGTGGACGTGCAAGTTCATGGGCGCGACATTGGCGCTTCTGTGAGCGGGTTGACGCTCGACGGCGAGTCGTCGGAGGTGGAGGAGCGTGCTGGCGGCAGCGTGGTGGGCGTGTCGAACGTGTCAGCGGCGACGCTGGCTTGGAACGCGTCGGATGATGGGTCTGCTGCAGCGGGCGTGCTGCAGGTGGTTCCGGTGGCGTCGTTTGCGGGTGTCTTCCGTGGGTCTCTGGTGCTGGTGTTCCGCGACAAGCGCAACGCGGCGCAGAGAGTGGAGGTGGCGCGTCCGTTGTCCATCTCGTGGCGGCGTCGCGACCTGGATCTGTCCGTGGAGCTGCGCACGATGGTGTTCGCGAACGAGAGTGTGTCGATGCCGCCGAGGCAGGCGGTGTCGGTGGCTTTGGGTCGTGCGTCGGCGCTACTGAATGGCGCGGTGCTGGAGGTGAAGAGCGTGAGCATGTCGGTTCCGCGCTGGAGCGACTTCGTGCTGCTCACGCGCGAGTTCAGCAGCAACAGCAACAGCGGTTCGTGGCAAGTGGCTGGCGAGTTGCAGTCGAGCAACGTGAGCTGGATGAAGACAGCCGAGGTGGTGTTGGCGCCGCGCACCGCCAAGTCGCAGACCGTGACGGTGTCCACGAACGTGACACTGGTGGACTCGGTGTCGTCGCGGGCTGTGGTGGTGGAGGTGTGGCACGTCGTTCGGAGCATTCCGGACCCTCGATCTCTGGTGTCGTCGGCGGCGATGTTGCAGCCGGTGGTGGTGGAGAGCAGAGAGGACGAGCCGGCGCTGCTGTCGCTGGGCAAGTTGAGCGTGCTGGGCGAGTCGCTGGACAGCGCTGCGGTGTGGGCGGAGTACTGGTCCGTGGACGTGCAAGTTCATGGGCGCGACATTGGCGCTTCTGTGAGCGGCTTGACGATCGACGGCGAGTCGTCGGAGGTGCAGGAGCGTGCTGGCGGCAGCGTGGTGGGCGTGTCGAACGTGTCAGCGGCGACGCTGGCTTGGAACGCGTCGGATGATGGGTCTGCTGCAGCGGGCGTGCTGCAGGTGGTCCCGGTGGCGTCGTTTGCGGGTGTCTTCCGTGGGTCTCTGGTGCTGGTGTTCCGCGACAAGCGCAACGCGGCGCAGAGAGTGGAGGTGGCGCGTCCGTTGTCCATCTCGTGGCGGCGTCGCGACCTGGATATGTCCGTGGAGCTGCGCACGATGGTGTTCGCGAACGAGAGTGTGTCGATGCCGCCGAGGCAGGCGGTGTCGGTGGCTTTGGGTCGTGCGTCGGCGCTACTGAGTGGCGCGGTGCTGGAGGTGAAGAGCGTGAGCATGTCGGTTCCGCGCTGGAGCGACTTCGTGCTGCTCACGCGCGAGTTCAGCAGCAACAGCAACAGCGGTTCGTGGCAAGTGGCTGGCGAGTTGCAGTCGAGCAACGTGAGCTGGATGAAGACAGCCGAGGTGGTGTTGGCGCCGCGCACCGCCAAGTCGCAGACCGTGACGGTGTCCACGAATGTGACACTGGTGGACTCGGTGTCGTCGCGGGCTGTGGTGGTGGAGGTGTGGCACGTCGTTCGGAGCATTCCGGACCCTCGATCTCTGGTGTCGTCGGCGGCGATGTTGCAGCCGGTGGTGGTGGAGAGCAGAGAGGACGAGCCGGCGCTGCTGTCGCTGGGCAAGTTGAGCGTGCTGGGCGAGTCGCTGGACAGCGCTGCGGTGTGGGCGGAGTACTGGTCCGTGGACGTGCAAGTTCATGGGCGCGACATTGGCGCTTCTGTGAGCGGCTTGACGCTCGACGGCGAGTCGTCGGAGGTGGAGGAGCGTGCTGGCGGCAGCGTGGTGGGCGTGTCGAACGTGTCAGCGGCGACGCTGGCTTGGAACGCGTCGGATGATGGGTCTGCTGCAGCGGGCGTGCTGCAGGTGGTTCCGGTGGCGTCGTTTGCGGGTGTCTTCCGTGGGTCTCTGGTGCTGGTGTTCCGCGACAAGCGCAACGCAGCGCAGAGAGTGGAGGTGGCGCGTCCGTTGTCCATCTCGTGGCGGCGTCGCGACCTGGATCTGTCCGTGGAGCTGCGCACGATGGTGTTCGCGAACGAGAGTGTGTCGATGCCGCCGAGGCAGGCGGTGTCGGTGGCTTTGGGTCGTGCGTCGGCGCTACTGAATGGCGCGGTGCTGGAGGTGAAGAGCGTGAGCATGTCGGTTCCGCGCTGGAGCGACTTCGTGCTACTCAAGCGCGAGTTCAGCAGCAACAGCAACAGCGGTTCGTGGCAAGTGGCTGGCGAGTTGCAGTCGAGCAACGTGAGCTGGCTGAAGACAGCCGAGGTGGTGTTGGCGCCGCGCACCGCCAAGTCGCAGACCGTGACGGTGTCCACGAACGTGACACTGGTGGACTCGGTGTCGTCGCGGGCTGTGGTGGTGGAGGTGTGGCACGTCGTTCGGAGCATTCCGGACCCTCGATCTCTGGTGTCGTCGGCGGCGATGTTGGAGCCGGTGGTGGTGGAGAGCAGAGAGGACGAGCCGGCGCTGCTGTCGCTGGGCAAGTTGAGCGTGCTGGGCGAGTCGCTGGACAGCGCTGCGGTGTGGGCGGAGTACTGGTCCGTGGACGTGCAAGTTCATGGGCGCGACATTGGCGCTTCTGTGAGCGGCTTGACGCTCGACGGCGAGTCGTTGGAGGTGCAGGAGCGTGCTGGCGGCAGCGTGGTGGGCGTGTCGAACGTGTCAGCGGCGACGCTGGCTTGGAACGCGTCGGATGATGGGTCTGCTGCAGCGGGCGTGCTGCAGGTGGTCCCGGTGGCGTCGTTTGCGGGTGTCTTCCGTGGGTCTCTGGTGCTGGTGTTCCGCGACAAGCGCAACGCGGCGCAGAGAGTGGAGGTGGCGCGTCCGTTGTCCATCTCGTGGCGGCGTCGCGACCTGGATATGTCCGTGGAGCTGCGCACGATGGTGTTCGCGAACGAGAGTGTGTCGATGCCGCCGAGGCAGGCGGTGTCGGTGGCTTTGGGTCGTGCGTCGGCGCTACTGAGTGGCGCGGTGCTGGAGGTGAAGGGCGTGAGCATGTCGGTTCCGCGCTGGAGCGACTTCGTGCTACTCAAGCGCGAGTTCAGCAGCAACAGCAACAGCGGTTCGTGGCAAGTGGCTGGCGAGTTGCAGTCGAGCAACGTGAGCTGGCTGAAGACAGCCGAGGTGGTGTTGGCGCCGCGCACCGCCAAGTCGCAGACCGTGACGGTGTCCACGAACGTGACACTGGTGGACTCGGTGTCGTCGCGGGCTGTGGTGGTGGAGGTGTGGCACGTCGTTCGGAGCATTCCGGACCCTCGATCTCTGGTGTCGTCGGCGGCGATGTTGCAGCCGGTGGTGGTGGAGAGCAGAGAGGACGAGCCGGCGCTGCTGTCGCTGGGCAAGTTGAGCGTGCTGGGCGAGTCGCTGGACAGCGCTGCGGTGTGGGCGGAGTACTGGTCCGTGGACGTGCAAGTTCATGGGCGCGACATTGGCGCTTCTGTGAGCGGCTTGACGCTCGACGGCGAGTCGTCGGAGGTGCAGGAGCGTGCTGGCGGCAGCGTGGTGGGCGTGTCGAACGTGTCAGCGGCGACGCTGGCTTGGAACGCGTCGGATGATGGGTCTGCTGCAGCGGGCGTGCTGCAGGTGGTTCCGGTGGCGTCGTTTGCGGTTGTCTTCCGTGGGTCTCTGGTGCTGGTGTTCCGCGACAAGCGCAACGCGGCGCAGAGAGTGGAGGTGGCGCGTCCGTTGTCCATCTCGTGGCGGCGTCGCGACCTGGATCTGTCCGTGGAGCTGCGCACGATGGTGTTCGCGAACGAGAGTGTGTCGATGCCGCCGAGGCAGGCGGTGTCGGTGGCTTTGGGTCGTGCGTCGGCGCTACTGAGTGGCGCGGTGCTGGAGGTGAAGAGCGTGAGCATGTCGGTTCCGCGCTGGAGCGACTTCGTGCTACTCAAGCGCGAGTTCAGCAGCAACAGCAACAGCGGTTCGTGGCAAGTGGCTGGCGAGTTGCAGTCGAGCAACGTGAGCTGGCTGAAGACAGCCGAGGTGGTGTTGGCGCCGCGCACCGCCAAGTCGCAGACCGTGACGGTGTCCACGAACGTGACACTGGTGGACTCGGTGTCGTCGCGGGCTGTGGTGGTGGAGGTGTGGCACGTCGTTCGGAGCATTCCGGACCCTCGATCTCTGGTGTCGTCGGCGGCGATGTTGCAGCCGGTGGTGGTGGAGAGCAGAGAGGACGAGCCGGCGCTGCTGTCGCTGGGCAAGTTGAGCGTGCTGGGCGAGTCGCTGGACAGCGCTGCGGTGTGGGCGGAGTACTGGTCCGTGGACGTGCAAGTTCATGGGCGCGACATTGGCGCTTCTGTGAGCGGGTTTACGATCGACGGCGAGTCGTCGGAGGTGCAGGAGCGTGCTGGCGGCAGCGTGGTGGGCGTGTCGAACGTGTCAGCGGCGACGCTGGCTTGGAACGCGTCGGATGATGGGTCTGCTGCAGCGGGCGTGCTGCAGGTGGTTCCGGTGGCGTCGTTTGCGGTTGTCTTCCGTGGGTCTCTGGTGCTGGTGTTCCGCGACAAGCGCAACGCGGCGCAGAGAGTGGAGGTGGCGCGTCCGTTGTCCATCTCGTGGCGGCGTCGCGACCTGGATCTGTCCGTGGAGCTGCGCACGATGGTGTTCGCGAACGAGAGTGTGTCGATGCCGCCGAGGCAGGCGGTGTCGGTGGCTTTGGGTCGTGCGTCGGCGCTACTGAGTGGCGCGGTGCTGGAGGTGAAGAGCGTGAGCATGTCGGTTCCGCGCTGGAGCGACTTCGTGCTGCTCACGCGCGAGTTCAGCAGCAACAGCAACAGCGGTTCGTGGCAAGTGGCTGGCGAGTTGCAGTCGAGCAACGTGAGCTGGCTGAAGACAGCCGAGGTGGTGTTGGCGCCGCGCACCGCCAAGTCGCAGACCGTGACGGTGTCCACGAATGTGACACTGGTGGACTCGGTGTCGTCGCGGGCTGTGGTGGTGGAGGTGTGGCACGTCGTTCGGAGCATTCCGGACCCTCGATCTCTGGTGTCGTCGGCGGCGATGTTGCAGCCGGTGGTGGTGGAGAGCAGAGAGGACGAGCCGGCGCTGCTGTCGCTGGGCAAGTTGAGCGTGCTGGGCGAGTCGCTGGACAGCGCTGCGGTGTGGGCGGAGTACTGGTCCGTGGACGTGCAAGTTCATGGGCGCGACATTGGCGCTTCTGTGAGCGGGTTTACGATCGACGGCGAGTCGTCGGAGGTGCAGGAGCGTGCTGGCGGCAGCGTGGTGGGCGTGTCGAACGTGTCAGCGGCGACGCTGGCTTGGAACGCGTCGGATGATGGGTCTGCTGCAGCGGGCGTGCTGCAGGTGGTTCCGGTGGCGTCGTTTGCGGGTGTCTTCCGTGGGTCTCTGGTGCTGGTGTTCCGCGACAAGCGCAACGCGGCGCAGAGAGTGGAGGTGGCGCGTCCGTTGTCCATCTCGTGGCGGCGTCGCGACCTGGATCTGTCCGTGGAGCTGCGCACGATGGTGTTCGCGAACGAGAGTGTGTCGATGCCGCCGAGGCAGGCGGTGTCGGTGGCTTTGGGTCGTGCGTCGGCGCTACTGAGTGGCGCGGTGCTGGAGGTGAAGAGCGTGAGCATGTCGGTTCCGCGCTGGAGCGACTTCGTGCTGCTCAAGCGCGAGTTCAGCAGCAACAGCAACAGCGGTTCGTGGCAAGTGGCTGGCGAGTTGCAGTCGAGCAACGTGAGCTGGCTGAAGACAGCCGAGGTGGTGTTGGCGCCGCGCACCGCCAAGTCGCAGACCGTGACGGTGTCCACGAACGTGACACTGGTGGACTCGGTGTCGTCGCGGGCTGTGGTGGTGGAGGTGTGGCACGTCGTTCGGAGCATTCCGGACCCTCGATCTCTGGTGTCGTCGGCGGCGATGTTGCAGCCGGTGGTGGTGGAGAGCAGAGAGGACGAGCCGGCGCTGCTGTCGCTGGGCAAGTTGAGCGTGCTGGGCGAGTCGCTGGACAGCGCTGCGGTGTGGGCGGAGTACTGGTCCGTGGACGTGCAAGTTCATGGGCGCGACATTGGCGCTTCTGTGAGCGGGTTGACGCTCGACGGCGAGTCGTCGGAGGTGGAGGAGCGTGCTGGCGGCAGCGTGGTGGGCGTGTCGAACGTGTCAGCGGCGACGCTGGCTTGGAACGCGTCGGATGATGGGTCTGCTGCAGCGGGCGTGCTGCAGGTGGTTCCGGTGGCGTCGTTTGCGGGTGTCTTCCGTGGGTCTCTGGTGCTGGTGTTCCGCGACAAGCGCAACGCGGCGCAGAGAGTGGAGGTGGCGCGTCCGTTGTCCATCTCGTGGCGGCGTCGCGACCTGGATCTGTCCGTGGAGCTGCGCACGATGGTGTTCGCGAACGAGAGTGTGTCGATGCCGCCGAGGCAGGCGGTGTCGGTGGCTTTGGGTCGTGCGTCGGCGCTACTGAGTGGCGCGGTGCTGGAGGTGAAGAGCGTGAGCATGTCGGTTCCGCGCTGGAGCGACTTCGTGCTGCTCACGCGCGAGTTCAGCAGCAACAGCAACAGCGGTTCGTGGCAAGTGGCTGGCGAGTTGCAGTCGAGCAACGTGAGCTGGCTGAAGACAGCCGAGGTGGTGTTGGCGCCGCGCACCGCCAAGTCGCAGACCGTGACGGTGTCCACGAACGTGACACTGGTGGACTCGGTGTCGTCGCGGGCTGTGGTGGTGGAGGTGTGGCACGTCGTTCGGAGCATTCCGGACCCTCGATCTCTGGTGTCGTCGGCGGCGATGTTGCAGCCGGTGGTGGTGGAGAGCAGAGAGGACGAGCCGGCGCTGCTGTCGCTGGGCAAGTTGAGCGTGCTGGGCGAGTCGCTGGACAGCGCTGCGGTGTGGGCGGAGTACTGGTCCGTGGACGTGCAAGTTCATGGGCGCGACATTGGCGCTTCTGTGAGCGGCTTGACGCTCGACGGCGAGTCGTCGGAGGTGCAGGAGCGTGCTGGCGGCAGCGTGGTGGGCGTGTCGAACGTGTCAGCGGCGACGCTGGCTTGGAACGCGTCGGATGATGGGTCTGCTGCAGCGGGCGTGCTGCAGGTGGTTCCGGTGGCGTCGTTTGCGGGTGTCTTCCGTGGGTCTCTGGTGCTGGTGTTCCGCGACAAGCGCAACGCGGCGCAGAGAGTGGAGGTGGCGCGTCCGTTGTCCATCTCGTGGCGGCGTCGCGACCTGGATCTGTCCGTGGAGCTGCGCACGATGGTGTTCGCGAACGAGAGTGTGTCGATGCCGCCGAGGCAGGCGGTGTCGGTGGCTTTGGGTCGTGCGTCGGCGCTACTGAGTGACGCGGTGCTGGAGGTGAAGAGCGTGAGCATGTCGGTTCCGCGCTGGAGCGACTTCGTGCTACTCAAGCGCGAGTTCAGCAGCAACAGCAACAGCGGTTCGTGGCAAGTGGCTGGCGAGTTGCAGTCGAGCAACGTGAGCTGGCTGAAGACAGCCGAGGTGGTGTTGGCGCCGCGCACCGCCAAGTCGCAGACCATGACGGTGTCCACGAACGTGACACTGGTGGACTCGGTGTCGTCGCGGGCTGTGGTGGTGGAGGTGTGGCACGTCGTTCGGAGCATTCCGGACCCTCGATCTCTGGTGTCGTCGGCGGCGATGTTGCAGCCGGTGGTGGTGGAGAGCAGAGAGGACGAGCCGGCGCTGCTGTCGCTGGGCAAGTTGAGCGTGCTGGGCGAGTCGCTGGACAGCGCTGCGGTGTGGGCGGAGTACTGGTCCGTGGACGTGCAAGTTCATGGGCGCGACATTGGCGCTTCTGTGAGCGGCTTGACGCTCGACGGCGAGTCGTCGGAGGTGGAGGAGCGTGCTGGCGGCAGCGTGGTGGGCGTGTCGAACGTGTCAGCGGCGACGCTGGCTTGGAACGCGTCGGATGATGGGTCTGCTGCAGCGGGCGTGCTGCAGGTGGTTCCGGTGGCGTCGTTTGCGGGTGTCTTCCGTGGATCTCTGGTGCTGGTGTTCCGCGACAAGCGCAACGCGGCGCAGAGAGTGGAGGTGGCGCGTCCGTTGTCCATCTCGTGGCGGCGTCGCGACCCGGATCTGTCCGTGGAGCTGCGCACGATGGTGTTCGCGAACGAGAGTGTGTCGATGCCGCCGAGGCAGGCGGTGTCGGTGGCTTTGGGTCGTGCGTCGGCGCTACTGAATGGCGCGGTGCTGGAGGTGAAGAGCGTGAGCATGTCGGTTCCGCGCTGGAGCGACTTCGTGCTGCTCAAGCGCGAGTTCAGCAGCAACAGCAACAGCGGTTCGTGGCAAGTGGCTGGCGAGTTGCAGTCGAGCAACGTGAGCTGGCTGAAGACAGCCGAGGTGGTGTTGGCGCCGCGCACCGCCAAGTCGCAGACCGTGACGGTGTCCACGAATGTGACACTGGTGGACTCGGTGTCGTCGCGGGCTGTGGTGGTGGAGGTGTGGCACGTCGTTCGGAGCATTCCGGACCCTCGATCTCTGGTGTCGTCGGCGGCGATGTTGCAGCCGGTGGTGGTGGAGAGCAGAGAGGACGAGCCGGCGCTGCTGTCGCTGGGCAAGTTGAGCGTGCTGGGCGAGTCGCTGGACAGCGCTGCGGTGTGGGCGGAGTACTGGTCCGTGGACGTGCAAGTTCATGGGCGCGACATTGACGCTTCAGTGAGCGGCTTGACGCTCGACGGCGAGTCGTCGGAGGTGCAGGAGCGTGCTGGCGGCAGCGTGGTGGGCGTGTCGAACGTGTCAGCGGCGACGCTGGCTTGGAACGCGTCGGATGATGGGTCTGCTGCAGCGGGCGTGCTGCAGGTGGTTCCGGTGGCGTCGTTTGCGGGTGTCTTCCGTGGATCTCTGGTGCTGGTGTTCCGCGACAAGCGCAACGCGGCGCAGAGAGTGGAGGTGGCGCGTCCGTTGTCCATCTCGTGGCGGCGTCGCGACCCGGATCTGTCCGTGGAGCTGCGCACGATGGTGTTCGCGAACGAGAGTGTGTCGATGCCGCCGAGGCAGGCGGTGTCGGTGGCTTTGGGTCGTGCGTCGGCGCTACTGAATGGCGCGGTGCTGGAGGTGAAGAGCGTGAGCATGTCGGTTCCGCGCTGGAGCGACTTCGTGCTGCTCAAGCGCGAGTTCAGCAGCAACAGCAACAGCGGTTCGTGGCAAGTGGCTGGCGAGTTGCAGTCGAGCAACGTGAGCTGGCTGAAGACAGCCGAGGTGGTGTTGGCGCCGCGCACCGCCAAGTCGCAGACCGTGACGGTGTCCACGAATGTGACACTGGTGGACTCGGTGTCGTCGCGGGCTGTGGTGGTGGAGGTGTGGCACGTCGTTCGGAGCATTCCGGACCCTCGATCTCTGGTGTCGTCGGCGGCGATGTTGCAGCCGGTGGTGGTGGAGAGCAGAGAGGACGAGCCGGCGCTGCTGTCGCTGGGCAAGTTGAGCGTGCTGGGCGAGTCGCTGGACAGCGCTGCGGTGTGGGCGGAGTACTGGTCCGTGGACGTGCAAGTTCATGGGCGCGACATTGGCGCTTCTGTGAGCGGGTTTACGCTCGACGGCGAGTCGTCGGAGGTGGAGGAGCGTGCTGGCGGCAGCGTGGTGGGCGTGTCGAACGTGTCAGCGGCGACGCTGGCTTGGAACGCGTCGGATGATGGGTCTGCTGCAGCGGGCGTGCTGCAGGTGGTTCCGGTGGCGTCGTTTGCGGGTGTCTTCCGTGGGTCTCTGGTGCTGGTGTTCCGCGACAAGCGCAACGCGGCGCAGAGAGTGGAGGTGGCGCGTCCGTTGTCCATCTCGTGGCGGCGTCGCGACCCGGATCTGTCCGTGGAGCTGCGCACGATGGTGTTCGCGAACGAGAGTGTGTCGATGCCGCCGAGGCAGGCGGTGTCGGTGGCTTTGGGTCGTGCATCGGCGCTACTGAGTGGCGCGGTGCTGGAGGTGAAGAGCGTGAGCATGTCGGTTCCGCGCTGGAGCGACTTCGTGCTGCTCAAGCGCGAGTTCAGCAGCAACAGCAACAGCGGTTCGTGGCAAGTGGCTGGCGAGTTGCAGTCGAGCAACGTGAGCTGGCTGAAGACAGCCGAGGTGGTGTTGGCGCCGCGCACCGCCAAGTCGCAGACCGTGACGGTGTCCACGAACGTGACACTGGTGGACTCGGTGTCGTCGCGGGCTGTGGTGGTGGAGGTGTGGCACGTCGTTCGGAGCATTCCGGACCCTCGATCTCTGGTGTCGTCGGCGGCGATGTTGCAGCCGGTGGTGGTGGAGAGCAGAGAGGACGAGCTGGCGCTGCTGTTGCTGGGCAAGTTGAGCGTGCTGGGCGAGTCGCTGGACAGCGCTGCGGTGTGGGCGGAGTACTGGTCCGTGGACGTGCAAGTTCATGGGCGCGACATTGGCGCTTCTGTGAGCGGGTTGACGCTCGACGGCGAGTCGTCGGAGGTGCAGGAGCGTGCTGGCGGCAGCGTGGTGGGCGTGTCGAACGTGTCAGCGGCGACGCTGGCTTGGAACGCGTCGGATGATGGGTCTGCTGCAGCGGGCGTGCTGCAGGTGGTTCCGGTGGCGTCGTTTGCGGGTGTCTTCCGTGGGTCTCTGGTGCTGGTGTTCCGCGACAAGCGCAACGCGGCGCAGAGAGTGGAGGTGGCGCGTCCGTTGTCCATCTCGTGGCGGCGTCGCGACCTGGATCTGTCCGTGGAGCTGCGCACGATGGTGTTCGCGAACGAGAGTGTGTTGATGCCGCCGAGGCAGGCGGTGTCGATGGCTTTGGGTCGTGCGTCGGCGCTACTGAGTGGCGCGGTGCTGGAGGTGAAGAGCGTGAGCATGTCGGTTCCGCGCTGGAGCGACTTCGTGCTGCTCACGCGCGAGTTCAGCAGCCACAGCAACAGCGGTTCGTGGCAAGTGGCTGGCGAGTTGCAGTCGAGCAACGTGAGCTGGCTGAAGACAGCCGAGGTGGTGTTGGCGCCGCGCACCGCCAAGTCGCAGACCGTGACGGTGTCCACGAACGTGACACTGGTGGACTCGGTGTCGTCGCGGGCTGTGGTGGTGGAGGTGTGGCACGTCGTTCGGAGCATTCCGGACCCTCGATCTCTGGTGTCGTCGGCGGCGATGTTGCAGCCGGTGGTGGTGGAGAGCAGAGAGGACGAGCCGGCGCTGCTGTCGCTGGGCAAGTTGAGCGTGCTGGGCGAGTCGCTGGACAGCGCTGCGGTGTGGGCGGAGTACTGGTCCGTGGACGTGCAAGTTCATGGGCGCGACATTGGCGCTTCTGTGAGCGGGTTGACGCTCGACGGCGAGTCGTCGGAGGTGGAGGAGCGTGCTGGCGGCAGCGTGGTGGGCGTGTCGAACGTGTCAGCGGCGACGCTGGCTTGGAACGCGTCGGATGATGGGTCTGCTGCAGCGGGCGTGCTGCAGGTGGTTCCGGTGGCGTCGTTTGCGGGTGTCTTCCGTGGGTCTCTGGTGCTGGTGTTCCGCGACAAGCGCAACGCGGCGCAGAGAGTGGAGGTGGCGCGTCCGTTGTCCATCTCGTGGCGGCGTCGCGACCTGGATCTGTCCGTGGAGCTGCGCACGATGGTGTTCGCGAACGAGAGTGTGTCGATGCCGCCGAGGCAGGCGGTGTCGGTGGCTTTGGGTCGTGCGTCGGCGCTACTGAGTGGCGCGGTGCTGGAGGTGAAGAGCGTGAGCATGTCGGTTCCGCGCTGGAGCGACTTCGTGCTGCTCAAGCGCGAGTTCAGCAGCCACAGCAACAGCGGTTCGTGGCAAGTGGCTGGCGAGTTGCAGTCGAGCAACGTGAGCTGGCTGAAGACAGCCGAGGTGGTGTTGGCGCCGCGCACCGCCAAGTCGCAGACCGTGACGGTGTCCACGAACGTGACACTGGTGGACTCGGTGTCGTCGCGGGCTGTGGTGGTGGAGGTGTGGCACGTCGTTCGGAGCATTCCGGACCCTCGATCTCTGGTGTCGTCGGCGGCGATGTTGCAGCCGGTGGTGGTGGAGAGCAGAGAGGACGAGCCGGCGCTGCTGTCGCTGGGCAAGTTGAGCGTGCTGGGCGAGTCGCTGGACAGCGCTGCGGTGTGGGCGGAGTACTGGTCCGTGGACGTGCAAGTTCATGGGCGCGACATTGGCGCTTCTGTGAGCGGGTTGACGCTCGACGGCGAGTCGTCGGAGGTGCAGGAGCGTGCTGGCGGCAGCGTGGTGGGCGTGTCGAACGTGTCAGCGGCGACGCTGGCTTGGAACGCGTCGGATGATGGGTCTGCTGCAGCGGGCGTGCTGCAGGTGGTTCCGGTGGCGTCGTTTGCGGGTGTCTTCCGTGGGTCTCTGGTGCTGGTGTTCCGCGACAAGCGCAACGCGGCGCAGAGAGTGGAGGTGGCGCGTCCGTTGTCCATCTCGTGGCGGCGTCGCGACCTGGATCTGTCCGTGGAGCTGCGCACGATGGTGTTCGCGAACGAGAGTGTGTTGATGCCGCCGAGGCAGGCGGTGTCGATGGCTTTGGGTCGTGCGTCGGCGCTACTGAGTGGCGCGGTGCTGGAGGTGAAGAGCGTGAGCATGTCGGTTCCGCGCTGGAGCGACTTCGTGCTGCTCACGCGCGAGTTCAGCAGCCACAGCAACAGCGGTTCGTGGCAAGTGGCTGGCGAGTTGCAGTCGAGCAACGTGAGCTGGCTGAAGACAGCCGAGGTGGTGTTGGCGCCGCGCACCGCCAAGTCGCAGACCGTGACGGTGTCCACGAACGTGACACTGGTGGACTCGGTGTCGTCGCGGGCTGTGGTGGTGGAGGTGTGGCACGTCGTTCGGAGCATTCCGGACCCTCGATCTCTGGTGTCGTCGGCGGCGATGTTGCAGCCGGTGGTGGTGGAGAGCAGAGAGGACGAGCCGGCGCTGCTGTCGCTGGGCAAGTTGAGCGTGCTGGGCGAGTCGCTGGACAGCGCTGCGGTGTGGGCGGAGTACTGGTCCGTGGACGTGCAAGTTCATGGGCGCGACATTGGCGCTTCTGTGAGCGGGTTTACGATCGACGGCGAGTCGTCGGAGGTGGAGGAGCGTGCTGGCGGCAGCGTGGTGGGCGTGTCGAACGTGTCAGCGGCGACGCTGGCTTGGAACGCGTCGGATGATGGGTCTGCTGCAGCGGGCGTGCTGCAGGTGGTTCCGGTGGCGTCGTTTGCGGGTGTCTTCCGTGGGTCTCTGGTGCTGGTGTTCCGCGACAAGCGCAACGCGGCGCAGAGAGTGGAGGTGGCGCGTCCGTTGTCCATCTCGTGGCGGCGTCGCGACCTGGATCTGTCCGTGGAGCTGCGCACGATGGTGTTCGCGAACGAGAGTGTGTCGATGCCGCCGAGGCAGGCGGTGTCGGTGGCTTTGGGTCGTGCGTCGGCGCTACTGAGTGGCGCGGTGCTGGAGGTGAAGAGCGTGAGCATGTCGGTTCCGCGCTGGAGCGACTTCGTGCTGCTCAAGCGCGAGTTCAGCAGCCACAGCAACAGCGGTTCGTGGCAAGTGGCTGGCGAGTTGCAGTCGAGCAACGTGAGCTGGCTGAAGACAGCCGAGGTGGTGTTGGCGCCGCGCACCGCCAAGTCGCAGACCGTGACGGTGTCCACGAACGTGACACTGGTGGACTCGGTGTCGTCGCGGGCTGTGGTGGTGGAGGTGTGGCACGTCGTTCGGAGCATTCCGGACCCTCGATCTCTGGTGTCGTCGGCGGCGATGTTGCAGCCGGTGGTGGTGGAGAGCAGAGAGGACGAGCCGGCGCTGCTGTCGCTGGGCAAGTTGAGCGTGCTGGGCGAGTCGCTGGACAGCGCTGCGGTGTGGGCGGAGTACTGGTCCGTGGACGTGCAAGTTCATGGACGCGACATTGGCGCTTCTGTGAGCGGGTTGACGCTCGACGGCGAGTCGTCGGAGGTGCAGGAGCGTGCTGGCGGCAGCGTGGTGGGCGTGTCGAACGTGTCAGCGGCGACGCTGGCTTGGAACGCGTCGGATGATGGGTCTGCTGCAGCGGGCGTGCTGCAGGTGGTTCCGGTGGCGTCGTTTGCGGGTGTCTTCCGTGGGTCTCTGGTGCTGGTGTTCCGCGACAAGCGCAACGCGGCGCAGAGAGTGGAGGTGGCGCGTCCGTTGTCCATCTCGTGGCGGCGTCGCGACCTGGATCTGTCCGTGGAGCTGCGCACGATGGTGTTCGCGAACGAGAGTGTGTCGATGCCGCCGAGGCAGGCGGTGTCGGTGGCTTTGGGTCGTGCGTCGGCGCTACTGAATGGCGCGGTGCTGGAGGTGAAGAGCGTGAGCATGTCGGTTCCGCGCTGGAGCGACTTCGTGCTGCTCACGCGCGAGTTCAGCAGCCACAGCAACAGCGGTTCGTGGCAAGTGGCTGGCGAGTTGCAGTCGAGCAACGTGAGCTGGCTGAAGACAGCCGAGGTGGTGTTGGCGCCGCGCACCGCCAAGTCGCAGACCGTGACGGTGTCCACGAACGTGACACTGGTGGACTCGGTGTCGTCGCGGGCTGTGGTGGTGGAGGTGTGGCACGTCGTTCGGAGCATTCCGGACCCTCGATCTCTGGTGTCGTCGGCGGCGATGTTGCAGCCGGTGGTGGTGGAGAGCAGAGAGGACGAGCCGGCGTTGTTGTCGCTGGGCAAGTTGAGCATGCTGGGCGAGTCGCTGAACAGCGCTGCGGTGTGGGCGGAGTACTGGTCCGTGGACGTGCAAGTTCATGGACGCGACATTGGCGCTTCTGTGAGCGGGTTGACGCTCGACGGCGAGTCGTCGGAGGTGCAGGAGCGTGCTGGCGGCAGCGTGGTGGGCGTGTCGAACGTGTCAGCGGCGACGCTGGCTTGGAACGCGTCGGATGATGGGTCTGCTGCAGCGGGCGTGCTGCAGGTGGTTCCGGTGGCGTCGTTTGCGGGTGTCTTCCGTGGGTCTCTGGTGCTGGTGTTCCGCGACAAGCGCAACGCGGCGCAGAGAGTGGAGGTGGCGCGTCCGTTGTCCATCTCGTGGCGGCGTCGCGACCTGGATCTGTCCGTGGAGCTGCGCACGATGGTGTTCGCGAACGAGAGTGTGTCGATGCCGCCGAGGCAGGCGGTGTCGGTGGCTTTGGGTCGTGCGTCGGCGCTACTGAATGGCGCGGTGCTGGAGGTGAAGAGCGTGAGCATGTCGGTTCCGCGCTGGAGCGACTTCGTGCTGCTCACGCGCGAGTTCAGCAGCCACAGCAACAGCGGTTCGTGGCAAGTGGCTGGCGAGTTGCAGTCGAGCAACGTGAGCTGGCTGAAGACAGCCGAGGTGGTGTTGGCGCCGCGCACCGCCAAGTCGCAGACCGTGACGGTGTCCACGAACGTGACACTGGTGGACTCGGTGTCGTCGCGGGCTGTGGTGGTGGAGGTGTGGCACGTCGTTCGGAGCATTCCGGACCCTCGATCTCTGGTGTCGTCGGCGGCGATGTTGCAGCCGGTGGTGGTGGAGAGCAGAGAGGACGAGCCGGCGTTGTTGTCGCTGGGCAAGTTGAGCATGCTGGGCGAGTCGCTGAACAGCGCTGCGGTGTGGGCGGAGTACTGGTCCGTGGACGTGCAAGTTCATGGGCGCGACATTGACGCTTCAGTGAGCGGCTTGACGCTCGACGGCGAGTCGTCGGAGGTGCAGGAGCGTGCTGGCGGCAGCGTGGTGGGCGTGTCGAACGTGTCAGCGGCGACGCTGGCTTGGAACGCGTCGGATGATGGGTCTGCTGCAGCGGGCGTGCTGCAGGTGGTTCCGGTGGCGTCGTTTGCGGGTGTCTTCCGTGGGTCTCTGGTGCTGGTGTTCCGCGACAAGCGCAACGCGGCGCAGAGAGTGGAGGTGGCGCGTCCGTTGTCCATCTCGTGGCGGCGTCGCGACCTGGATCTGTCCGTGGAGCTGCGCACGATGGTGTTCGCGAACGAGAGTGTGTTGATGCCGCCGAGGCAGGCGGTGTCGGTGGCTTTGGGTCGTGCGTCGGCGCTACTGAGTGGCGCGGTGCTGGAGGTGAAGAGCGTGAGCATGTCGGTTCCGCGCTGGAGCGACTTCGTGCTGCTCACGCGCGAGTTCAGCAGCCACAGCAACAGCGGTTCGTGGCAAGTGGCTGGCGAGTTGCAGTCGAGCAACGTGAGCTGGCTGAAGACAGCCGAGGTGGTGTTGGCGCCGCGCACCGCCAAGTCGCAGACCGTGACGGTGTCCACGAACGTGACACTGGTGGACTCGGTGTCGTCGCGGGCTGTGGTGGTGGAGGTGTGGCACGTCGTTCGGAGCATTCCGGACCCTCGATCTCTGGTGTCGTCGGCGGCGATGTTGCAGCCGGTGGTGGTGGAGAGCAGAGAGGACGAGCCGGCGCTGCTGTCGCTGGGCAAGTTGAGCGTGCTGGGCGAGTCGCTGGACAGCGCTGCGGTGTGGGCGGAGTACTGGTCCGTGGACGTGCAAGTTCATGGGCGCGACATTGGCGCTTCTGTGAGCGGGTTGACGCTCGACGGCGAGTCGTCGGAGGTGGAGGAGCGTGCTGGCGGCAGCGTGGTGGGCGTGTCGAACGTGTCAGCGGCGACGCTGGCTTGGAACGCGTCGGATGATGGGTCTGCTGCAGCGGGCGTGCTGCAGGTGGTTCCGGTGGCGTCGTTTGCGGGTGTCTTCCGTGGGTCTCTGGTGCTGGTGTTCCGCGACAAGCGCAACGCGGCGCAGAGAGTGGAGGTGGCGCGTCCGTTGTCCATCTCGTGGCGGCGTCGCGACCTGGATCTGTCCGTGGAGCTGCGCACGATGGTGTTCGCGAACGAGAGTGTGTCGATGCCGCCGAGGCAGGCGGTGTCGGTGGCTTTGGGTCGTGCGTCGGCGCTACTGAGTGACGCGGTGCTGGAGGTGAAGAGCGTGAGCATGTCGGTTCCGCGCTGGAGCGACTTCGTGCTGCTCAAGCGCGAGTTCAGCAGCCACAGCAACAGCGGTTCGTGGCAAGTGGCTGGCGAGTTGCAGTCGAGCAACGTGAGCTGGCTGAAGACAGCCGAGGTGGTGTTGGCGCCGCGCACCGCCAAGTCGCAGACCGTGACGGTGTCCACGAACGTGACACTGGTGGACTCGGTGTCGTCGCGGGCTGTGGTGGTGGAGGTGTGGCACGTCGTTCGGAGCATTCCGGACCCTCGATCTCTGGTGTCGTCGGCGGCGATGTTGCAGCCGGTGGTGGTGGAGAGCAGAGAGGACGAGCCGGCGCTGCTGTCGCTGGGCAAGTTGAGCGTGCTGGGCGAGTCGCTGGACAGCGCTGCGGTGTGGGCGGAGTACTGGTCCGTGGACGTGCAAGTTCATGGGCGCGACATTGGCGCTTCTGTGAGCGGGTTGACGCTCGACGGCGAGTCGTCGGAGGTGGAGGAGCGTGCTGGCGGCAGCGTGGTGGGCGTGTCGAACGTGTCAGCGGCGACGCTGGCTTGGAACGCGTCGGATGATGGGTCTGCTGCAGCGGGCGTGCTGCAGGTGGTTCCGGTGGCGTCGTTTGCGGGTGTCTTCCGTGGGTCTCTGGTGCTGGTGTTCCGCGACAAGCGCAACGCGGCGCAGAGAGTGGAGGTGGCGCGTCCGTTGTCCATCTCGTGGCGGCGTCGCGACCTGGATCTGTCCGTGGAGCTGCGCACGATGGTGTTCGCGAACGAGAGTGTGTTGATGCCGCCGAGGCAGGCGGTGTCGGTGGCTTTGGGTCGTGCGTCGGCGCTACTGAGTGGCGCGGTGCTGGAGGTGAAGAGCGTGAGCATGTCGGTTCCGCGCTGGAGCGACTTCGTGCTGCTCACGCGCGAGTTCAGCAGCCACAGCAACAGCGGTTCGTGGCAAGTGGCTGGCGAGTTGCAGTCGAGCAACGTGAGCTGGCTGAAGACAGCCGAGGTGGTGTTGGCGCCGCGCACCGCCAAGTCGCAGACCGTGACGGTGTCCACGAACGTGACACTGGTGGACTCGGTGTCGTCGCGGGCTGTGGTGGTGGAGGTGTGGCACGTCGTTCGGAGCATTCCGGACCCTCGATCTCTGGTGTCGTCGGCGGCGATGTTGCAGCCGGTGGTGGTGGAGAGCAGAGAGGACGAGCCGGCGCTGTTGTCGCTGGGCAAGTTGAGCGTGCTGGGCGAGTCGCTGGACAGCGCTGCGGTGTGGGCGGAGTACTGGTCCGTGGACGTGCAAGTTCATGGGCGCGACATTGGCGCTTCTGTGAGCGGGTTGACGCTCGACGGCGAGTCGTCGGAGGTGGAGGAGCGTGCTGGCGGCAGCGTGGTGGGCGTGTCGAACGTGTCAGCGGCGACGCTGGCTTGGAACGCGTCGGATGATGGGTCTGCTGCAGCGGGCGTGCTGCAGGTGGTTCCGGTGGCGTCGTTTGCGGGTGTCTTCCGTGGGTCTCTGGTGCTGGTGTTCCGCGACAAGCGCAACGCGGCGCAGAGAGTGGAGGTGGCGCGTCCGTTGTCCATCTCGTGGCGGCGTCGCGACCTGGATCTGTCCGTGGAGCTGCGCACGATGGTGTTCGCGAACGAGAGTGTGTTGATGCCGCCGAGGCAGGCGGTGTCGGTGGCTTTGGGTCGTGCGTCGGCGCTACTGAGTGGCGCGGTGCTGGAGGTGAAGAGCGTGAGCATGTCGGTTCCGCGCTGGAGCGACTTCGTGCTGCTCACGCGCGAGTTCAGCAGCCACAGCAACAGCGGTTCGTGGCAAGTGGCTGGCGAGTTGCAGTCGAGCAACGTGAGCTGGCTGAAGACAGCCGAGGTGGTGTTGGCGCCGCGCACCGCCAAGTCGCAGACCGTGACGGTGTCCACGAACGTGACACTGGTGGACTCGGTGTCGTCGCGGGCTGTGGTGGTGGAGGTGTGGCACGTCGTTCGGAGCATTCCGGACCCTCGATCTCTGGTGTCGTCGGCGGCGATGTTGCAGCCGGTGGTGGTGGAGAGCAGAGAGGACGAGCCGGCGCTGTTGTCGCTGGGCAAGTTGAGCGTGCTGGGCGAGTCGCTGGACAGCGCTGCGGTGTGGGCGGAGTACTGGTCCGTGGACGTGCAAGTTCATGGGCGCGACATTGGCGCTTCTGTGAGCGGGTTGACGCTCGACGGCGAGTCGTCGGAGGTGGAGGAGCGTGCTGGCGGCAGCGTGGTGGGCGTGTCGAACGTGTCAGCGGCGACGCTGGCTTGGAACGCGTCGGATGATGGGTCTGCTGCAGCGGGCGTGCTGCAGGTGGTTCCGGTGGCGTCGTTTGCGGGTGTCTTCCGTGGGTCTCTGGTGCTGGTGTTCCGCGACAAGCGCAACGCGGCGCAGAGAGTGGAGGTGGCGCGTCCGTTGTCCATCTCGTGGCGGCGTCGCGACCTGGATCTGTCCGTGGAGCTGCGCACGATGGTGTTCGCGAACGAGAGTGTGTCGATGCCGCCGAGGCAGGCGGTGTCGGTGGCTTTGGGTCGTGCGTCGGCGCTACTGAGTGGCGCGGTGCTGGAGGTGAAGAGCGTGAGCATGTCGGTTCCGCGCTGGAGCGACTTCGTGCTGCTCAAGCGCGAGTTCAGCAGCCACAGCAACAGCGGTTCGTGGCAAGTGGCTGGCGAGTTGCAGTCGAGCAACGTGAGCTGGCTGAAGACAGCCGAGGTGGTGTTGGCGCCGCGCACCGCCAAGTCGCAGACCGTGACGGTGTCCACGAACGTGACACTGGTGGACTCGGTGTCGTCGCGGGCTGTGGTGGTGGAGGTGTGGCACGTCGTTCGGAGCATTCCGGACCCTCGATCTCTGGTGTCGTCGGCGGCGATGTTGCAGCCGGTGGTGGTGGAGAGCAGAGAGGACGAGCCGGCGCTGTTGTCGCTGGGCAAGTTGAGCGTGCTGGGCGAGTCGCTGGACAGCGCTGCGGTGTGGGCGGAGTACTGGTCCGTGGACGTGCAAGTTCATGGGCGCGACATTGGCGCTTCTGTGAGCGGGTTGACGCTCGACGGCGAGTCGTCGGAGGTGGAGGAGCGTGCTGGCGGCAGCGTGGTGGGCGTGTCGAACGTGTCAGCGGCGACGCTGGCTTGGAACGCGTCGGATGATGGGTCTGCTGCAGCGGGCGTGCTGCAGGTGGTTCCGGTGGCGTCGTTTGCGGGTGTCTTCCGTGGGTCTCTGGTGCTGGTGTTCCGCGACAAGCGCAACGCGGCGCAGAGAGTGGAGGTGGCGCGTCCGTTGTCCATCTCGTGGCGGCGTCGCGACCTGGATCTGTCCGTGGAGCTGCGCACGATGGTGTTCGCGAACGAGAGTGTGTCGATGCCGCCGAGGCAGGCGGTGTCGGTGGCTTTGGGTCGTGCGTCGGCGCTACTGAGTGGCGCGGTGCTGGAGGTGAAGAGCGTGAGCATGTCGGTTCCGCGCTGGAGCGACTTCGTGCTACTCACGCGCGAGTTCAGCAGCAACAGCAACAGCGGTTCGTGGCAAGTGGCTGGCGAGTTGCAGTCGAGCAACGTGAGCTGGCTGAAGACAGCCGAGGTGGTGTTGGCGCCGCGCACCGCCAAGTCGCAGACCGTGACGGTGTCCACGAACGTGACACTGGTGGACTCGGTGTCGTCGCGGGCTGTGGTGGTGGAGGTGTGGCACGTCGTTCGGAGCATTCCGGACCCTCGATCTCTGGTGTCGTCGGCGGCGATGTTGCAGCCGGTGGTGGTGGAGAGCAGAGAGGACGAGCCGGCGCTGCTGTCGCTGGGCAAGTTGAGCGTGCTGGGCGAGTCGCTGGACAGCGCTGCGGTGTGGGCGGAGTACTGGTCCGTGGACGTGCAAGTTCATGGGCGCGACATTGGCGCTTCTGTGAGCGGGTTGACGATCGACGGCGAGTCGTCGGAGGTGCAGGAGCGTGCTGGCGGCAGCGTGGTGGGCGTGTCGAACGTGTCAGCGGCGACGCTGGCTTGGAACGCGTCGGATGATGGGTCTGCTGCAGCGGGCGTGCTGCAGGTGGTTCCGGTGGCGTCGTTTGCGGGTGTCTTCCGTGGGTCTCTGGTGCTGGTGTTCCGCGACAAGCGCAACGCGGCGCAGAGAGTGGAGGTGGCGCGTCCGTTGTCCATCTCGTGGCGGCGTCGCGACCTGGATCTGTCCGTGGAGCTGCGCACGATGGTGTTCGCGAACGAGAGTGTGTCGATGCCGCCGAGGCAGGCGGTGTCGGTGGCTTTGGGTCGTGCGTCGGCGCTACTGAGTGGCGCGGTGCTGGAGGTGAAGAGCGTGAGCATGTCGGTTCCGCGCTGGAGCGACTTCGTGCTGCTCAAGCGCGAGTTCAGCAGCCACAGCAACAGCGGTTCGTGGCAAGTGGCTGGCGAGTTGCAGTCGAGCAACGTGAGCTGGCTGAAGACAGCCGAGGTGGTGTTGGCGCCGCGCACCGCCAAGTCGCAGACCGTGACGGTGTCCACGAACGTGACACTGGTGGACTCGGTGTCGTCGCGGGCTGTGGTGGTGGAGGTGTGGCACGTCGTTCGGAGCATTCCGGACCCTCGATCTCTGGTGTCGTCGGCGGCGATGTTGCAGCCGGTGGTGGTGGAGAGCAGAGAGGACGAGCCGGCGCTGCTGTCGCTGGGCAAGTTGAGCGTGCTGGGCGAGTCGCTGGACAGCGCTGCGGTGTGGGCGGAGTACTGGTCCGTGGACGTGCAAGTTCATGGGCGCGACATTGACGCTTCTGTGAGCGGCTTGACGCTCGACGGCGAGTCGTCGGAGGTGCGGGAGCGTGCTGGCGGCAGCGTGGTGGGCGTGTCGAACGTGTCAGCGGCGACGCTGGCTTGGAACGCGTCGGATGATGGGTCTGCTGCAGCGGGCGTGCTGCAGGTGGTTCCGGTGGCGTCGTTTGCGGGTGTCTTCCGTGGGTCTCTGGTGCTGGTGTTCCGCGACAAGCGCAACGCGGCGCAGAGAGTGGAGGTGGCGCGTCCGTTGTCCATCTCGTGGCGGCGTCGCGACCTGGATCTGTCCGTGGAGCTGCGCACGATGGTGTTCGCGAACGAGAGTGTGTCGATGCCGCCGAGGCAGGCGGTGTCGGTGGCTTTGGGTCGTGCGTCGGCGCTACTGAGTGGCGCGGTGCTGGAGGTGAAGAGCGTGAGCATGTCGGTTCCGCGCTGGAGCGACTTCGTGCTGCTCACGCGCGAGTTCAGCAGCCACAGCAACAGCGGTTCGTGGCAAGTGGCTGGCGAGTTGCAGTCGAGCAACGTGAGCTGGCTGAAGACAGCCGAGGTGGTGTTGGCGCCGCGCACCGCCAAGTCGCAGACCGTGACGGTGTCCACGAACGTGACACTGGTGGACTCGGTGTCGTCGCGGGCTGTGGTGGTGGAGGTGTGGCACGTCGTTCGGAGCATTCCGGACCCTCGATCTCTGGTGTCGTCGGCGGCGATGTTGCAGCCGGTGGTGGTGGAGAGCAGAGAGGACGAGCCGGCGCTGCTGTCGCTGGGCAAGTTGAGCGTGCTGGGCGAGTCGCTGGACAGCGCTGCAGTGTGGGCGGAGTACTGGTCCGTGGACGTGCAAGTTCATGGGCGCGACATTGACGCTTCTGTGAGCGGCTTGACGCTCGACGGCGAGTCGTCGGAGGTGCAGGAGCGTGCTGGCGGCAGCGTGGTGGGCGTGTCGAACGTGTCAGCGGCGACGCTGGCTTGGAACGCGTCGGATGATGGGTCTGCTGCAGCGGGCGTGCTGCAGGTGGTTCCGGTGGCGTCGTTTGCGGGTGTCTTCCGTGGGTCTCTGGTGCTGGTGTTCCGCGACAAGCGCAACGCGGCGCAGAGAGTGGAGGTGGCGCGTCCGTTGTCCATCTCGTGGCGGCGTCGCGACCTGGATCTGTCCGTGGAGCTGCGCACGATGGTGTTCGCGAACGAGAGTGTGTTGATGCCGCCGAGGCAGGCGGTGTCGGTGGCTTTGGGTCGTGCGTCGGCGCTACTGAGTGGCGCGGTGCTGGAGGTGACGAGCGTGAGCATGTCGGTTCCGCGCTGGAGCGACTTCGTGCTGCTTAAGCGCGAGTTCAGCAGCAACAGCAACAGCGGTTCGTGGCAAATGGCTGGCGAGTTGCAGTCGAGCAACGTGAGCTGGCTGAAGACAGCCGAGGTGGTGTTGGCGCCGCGCACCGCCAAGTCGCAGACCGTGACGGTGTCCACGAACGTGACACTGGTGGACTCGGTGTCGTCGCGGGCTGTGGTGGTGGAGGTGTGGCACGTCGTTCGGAGCATTCCGGACCCTCGATCTCTGGTGTCGTCGGCAGCGATGTTGCAGCCGGTGGTGGTGGAGAGCAGAGAGGACGAGCCGGCGCTGCTGTCGCTGGGCAAGTTGAACGTGCTGGGCGAGTCGCTGGACAGCGCTGCGGTGTGGGCGGAGTACTGGTCTGTGGATGTAATATTGCGTGGAGGAGCTCTTTCAAAGTCGATCAAGCATGTCATTCTGTGGGGTGTGCCGTTTGAGGTGGGTGTTTTTGGCGGCGGCCATATTGTGGAATTGAAATCCCGTCCTATGACTCCTGGTGAATTAGTTGTGACGAAAAGGGAAAACGATAGCTTGAACTGGTTGGAGGTGCACCCGAAACATTCGTTCAGAGGAATTTTCAATGGATCCGTCGTAATTGCTTTTCGTTCCAAGGTTAGTTCGCTGGAGGTAGTCGAGGTGGCGCGCCCTCTTCGTGTTGCGTGGATTTCTGAGGTTATCGATGTCCCAACTAACGACACGGTCAACGTCACCCAGTTTCTCGGTCCTTTCAAGATGGAGTCAGTTGTGTTTGAGAATGAAACACTGGTAGTTACCCCAAGAAGTTATGTTATGGCATCTTTTGAACGTGGAAAGGAATCACTTGCTGGGGCCGACTTCATGAATTTGAGCCTGGAACTTCCAGAATGGTCAAATTGGGTACTTATGCATCGAGCCCGAAGGCACCGCCGCGTCTGGACTGTTGGTAGCATTGTGCAAGTACCAAACTTAGCCTGGGGAACATTTTCGGAGTTGGTGGCAGCTCCGCGTGGGAACGAATTGCAACCAGTGACCTTATCTGTGAACGTGTCATTGATGAACATTAATTCTGGGGATCTTGTTGTTGTGCGTTTCGAGCATATTATCCGTGTCGTATTTGACCCGAGAGTGCTTCTTGCTGGAGAGCTTAACGACGCCATGGTGTTTGAGGCAGAGTATCAGGCCCCGATTAGGTTACCTGCAGACCCGGTCGGAATCGTGGCGAGGATTGCAGAGCGTAGCAACGACAGTGCAACATGGATCATCGACAATGAATTGCGGGGTGTTCATTTCAACGGCATACGGAATTTTACGGTTGATGGGCGAAATTTGACGACTCGATTACAACGATACCGCACTGCAGTGACTTTACCTATTGCTCGGAAGGACATCATTGAGGGCAATTCCGTGCTTGTTACTCCAGCTGATGGGTTCTCAGGCGTGACTGGCCTTTCATTTGCCTATATTTTTACGGAAACGTCGTCCATGATGAAGGTGGAGGTAGAAATCAAGGTGTTGTTGTATTGGTTGCCTGCTCCTAAGGAAGTCGATCCAGTTTCAATGGATATTCTTGGAGATGAAAGCCACAACACTACCATATCAGGCGAAGCATTGGACGAACTTATTTCGACCGTGTTCGTAGATTCAGCTTACCGAAGAGATTTTCTGCTCTATATCTCGTCGACACCGCTCACGTTTGCTATTCAAGTCGACAAGTCAAATGGATATCAACTTGTACCGGAAAATCGTTACTACTCTGGGCACGCTAGCATTCGATTAAAAGCTGTTCTCCAAGACAAAAATGTCCCGTTTGGAGAAACATCAACAAGCTACCGCCAGTTTGGAGCGCTCCCTAATGTTACCCTGATAGTAACATTGGAAGTCTTCATAGCACCTGTAGCGACAATTCCTCTATTAAATGCCACTATTGCGCGAGCCGCCCCGCCGTACGGAACTGCAATCGTGGTGTCGATTAGCGCCATCACGCTACAGGACTTGGATGGCTCGGAGGAACTTTCCGTCGAGCTGTCTGCGCAGGTCGGCTCGGATGTACTGGCAGTGTTTTTCAACAACCAGTTGCTGCAGCCAGGTGCCAGCGGCAGTGACGCGACTTCAGAGTCGGTTGCGTATGCGCTGCCAGTGCCAACGTCGACAATGGCAGGCATCGTTGGTGCAGAGGTCATGCTCGTGGCATTGGACGCTTCGCTCTCTGGCAAATTCGGCATTTCTCTCACCGCGACGTCTCACGAGCTTTACTACACGAACATGTCTGCGCCGAATGCGACTGTGGCCACTGCGGTGTACACGGTCGAGGTGGGGTGGGCACCTGAGCCGGCGGTGTACTATGTGGCGCCGCTGGACGTTTGGTTCGAGGGGCAAGAAGGCACGGCTGTCGTGATTCCTCTGAGAAGTATTCGCGAAAGCTTACTGGCAGACGTCCCCTTGGCTGGCGATGACGAGTTGCAGTATGGTCCGTGGCGTCTCGCGTGGGATGCAGGTCGTGTCGATGCGGTGTTCGTAAACGACGCGAGGGTGGAGACGCCGCATTCCTTTGGGGGTGGGTCAGGCTTGCTCTCGCTCGGGCTTGCCGAAGATCAGTCGTTCGAGTTCGGGGTATCAGAGAACGTGAGCGTGGTGCCTGGCCAGGGCTACTACGGCGAAGTGGCCGTAGCGCTATCGGTGGAGGCGTACTCGTCGACGCGGAGCCAAGTGTATATTCTGGCGGCAAACCTTCGGATAGCGGTGGTTCCTGTGGCGAGTACTCGCTTCTTCTCTTCAGCGCCGAACGGGTCGGCCATGATCCACCTGGGGTTCAACCGCGAACTGGATGTTGTTGTGAGTGAGGGCGAGACGTTGAGCACGGCGCCCCGTTCGAACGCTGAGATCGCGTTCTTTGTCGTTGATGCTGACAACAACGCGAACGCTGCGGTGAGCACGCAGTCACCATCGTTCTGGGTGTATAGTGGCGATTTGGTTGTTGGCGGCACTCCATGGTCACCAAATGGTATGTTCGCGTTGGTCGAGGAAGCGCGGAGTAGGAGCCTGAACGGCACCTTTGCGGTCCTGCCTCCTCCAGACTACGTCGGTAGTTTGCCTGTGACGATGCAGTCGGTGGCGGTGATGAGTAACTTGATCCCGACCGAGCTCGTTTCGAGTGATGCGGTCAGTGATGCGAGTGGCGCGGCGCATGGGTGGCTAACCGTCCTCTCGACATCGATTGTTGAGAGCCTGCTGCCAACGGAGTGGAACCACGCCCAGGCGCCTACGTTTGGTGTGGTGAATGCAAGCTCTCGAGTGTACGAGGACGAGTTGGGAGTGGTGTGGATCTCGGAGCTCGAGGTGGCGGACCTGGACTCTACTGCTCCAGATATGATCCTGTCTCTGGAGGTGTTGCTACCAGAGATGAGTAACGTTTCTGTGTCTCTGAATGGGTCGTCGGTGCTGGCAAGTGGCAAGGAGACGCTGGACGGCACAGTGTATGTGGTGGTGCAACTCCCGGCCGACTCGAAGGCTGTGCGTATTGCCGCTGGGCCGACCCACTCGACGCACGCGGAAGGCTTCCTCCGTGCATCTGTGTACGCGTTCAGTAGCTCGAACGCGACGACGATCGCTGTGAGTTTAGATTTCCTGACGGTGGCGGAGCAGCCGACATTGTCTGTTGCTATGGCGAACACGTCGATCAGCGAGGGCGGCATGTTCTACGGCGACATCACGGTGCTGCCGACGAAGGCTGAACTGTACTATCGGGTTCAAGCGTTTTACCCGCCCGCTTTTATTGCTGAAGTGGCAGGCACTAGCTTGAGTGAAAGCTGGTCTACAGGTTCAACAGGCATTTCCAGTCACCTGCTTTCGTCCTTCTCAACACACCTGGGGTCTGGCGTAGGCACACCTACGTCGACATTGCTGTCACTGGTGCCAATTGCAAAGATTTCGGGGAATCTGAGTGTGGATGTGTTGGTGGTAACTTCTACTGTGGACATGGGCTCGGACTTCTTTGCATCCGAGTGCTATCTACGCGCTTCCAGCAGCAAAGATGCGTACAGCTGCCTACCTTCTGCACAGTGGAAATCAATGACGGTGACATCCCAGTCGATTGCCCTAGTGATTTACCCGGTGGCGGAGGCTCCGAGGTTTGTGGTATCTCCAGCAGCCCTGTCGATCGCGGAGAACAGCGCCGCTTTCGTTACGGTGGGCAATTGGACACTCGGAGATACTGACGGGTCAGAAAGCATGTACCTTCGTCTTCGATGCGCAGGTACCTACTGGCAAGAGGTGTCCGTCGACAGCATTTCCAGTAATCGTTCAGGGGATGCTACACTAACCGCAGCTAGCTTCGAGTTGCTTCCGCTTGGTGTCTACCGGAGCGACACGCACGCTGACTTAAGTGTGCAACTGAGTCCGCCATCGTACTTCTCTGGGTCCATCGAGTGCACTCTGGTTGCGCATGCCATTGACCGCAGTGGCACCTTCGTCTCGGAGGACACGTACGAAGTACCATTGAGCGCGACGGTAATCCCGGAAGCGACGGTGCCTCTCGTGTCGTTGGCGACGACAGCGTTTACCGCTGTGGAAGACGGCGTGGTCGTGTGCGACTCGGTGGCGGCGTCGCTGGTGGATGCTGACGGGTCCGAGGCGTTGTTCTTGGTTGTTGACTTCGGCGAGTACGATCCGTATGTGACGTCTGTGACGTGGCGATCGGGTGTGTCTGTGGTGTCGTTCTCGTCGAAAGCGGACGGAGCGGTGCCATCGATGGTGTTTGGTGAGGCATCGCAGCGCGTTGTGGCGGCCGGCGCAGGCCAGATGGAGATGCGCGGTAGTGTGGAGATCGGCTTGGTGGCAGGGTACAGTGGCGAGCTCCACTTGAGCATCTGGAGCGCGTCAATTGAAACAGCGTATCTGGCTTCCGATGAGGTATCGGACGCTGCAGTTGCCAGCGCGTTGGCAGTTTCTGTCGACGTCGCTATCGCCCCAGTCGCTGATACTCCGTTGCTTGATGCTACAACTGCGCAGCCAGTGGCCCCAGCGGGGTCAGCGTTGGTTGTGTCGATTAGCGCCATCACGCTACAGGACTTGGATGGCTCGGAGGAACTTTCCGTCGAGCTGTCTGCGCAGGTCGGCTCGGATGTACTGGCAGTGTTTTTCAACAACCAGTTGCTGCAGCCAGGTGCCAGCGGCAGTGACGCGACTTCAGAGTCGGTTGCGTATGCGCTGCCAGTGCCAACGTCGACAATGGCAGGCATCGTTGGTGCAGAGGTCATGCTCGTGGCATTGGACGCTTCGCTCTCTGGCAAATTCGGCATTTCTCTCACCGCGACGTCTCGCGAGCTTTACTACACGAACATGTCTGCGCCGAATGCGACTGTGGCCACTGCGGTGTACACGGTCGAGGTGGGGTGGGCACCTGAGCCGGCGGTGTACTATGTGGCGCCGCTGGACGTTTGGTTCGAGGGGCAAGAAGGCACGGCTGTCGTGATTCCTCTGAGAAGTATTCGCGAAAGCTTACTGGCAGACGTCCCCTTGGCTGGCGATGACGAGTTGCAGTATGGTCCGTGGCGTCTCGCGTGGGATGCAGGTCGTGTCGATGCGGTGTTCGTAAACGACGCGAGGGTGGAGACGCCGCATTCCTTTGGGGGTGGGTCAGGCTTGCTCTCGCTCGGGCTTGCCGAAGATCAGTCGTTCGAGTTCGGGGTATCAGAGAACGTGAGCGTGGTGCCTGGCCAGGGCTACTACGGCGAAGTGGCCGTAGCGCTATCGGTGGAGGCGTACTCGTCGACGCGGAGCCAAGTGTATATTCTGGCGGCAAACCTTCGGATAGCGGTGGTTCCTGTGGCGAGTACTCGCTTCTTCTCTTCAGCGCCGAACGGGTCGGCCATGATCCACCTGGGGTTCAACCGCGAACTGGATGTTGTTGTGAGTGAGGGCGAGACGTTGAGCACGGCGCCCCGTTCGAACGCTGAGATCGCGTTCTTTGTCGTTGATGCTGACAACAACGCGAACGCTGCGGTGAGCACGCAGTCACCATCGTTCTGGGTGTATAGTGGCGATTTGGTTGTTGGCGGCACTCCATGGTCACCAAATGGTATGTTCGCGTTGGTCGAGGAAGCGCGGAGTAGGAGCCTGAACGGCACCTTTGCGGTCCTGCCTCCTCCAGACTACGTCGGTAGTTTGCCTGTGACGATGCAGTCGGTGGCGGTGATGAGTAACTTGATCCCGACCGAGCTCGTTTCGAGTGATGCGGTCAGTGATGCGAGTGGCGCGGCGCATGGGTGGCTAACCGTCCTCTCGACATCGATTGTTGAGAGCCTGCTGCCAACGGAGTGGAACCACGCCCAGGCGCCTACGTTTGGTGTGGTGAATGCAAGCTCTCGAGTGTACGAGGACGAGTTGGGAGTGGTGTGGATCTCGGAGCTCGAGGTGGCGGACCTGGACTCTACTGCTCCAGATATGATCCTGTCTCTGGAGGTGTTGCTACCAGAGATGAGTAACTTTTCTGTGTCTCTGAATGGGTCGTCGGTGCTGGCAAGTGGCAAGGAGACGCTGGACGGCACAGTGTATGTGGTGGTGCAACTCCCGGCCGACTCGAAGGCTGTGCGTATTGCCGCTGGGCCGACCCACTCGACGCACGCGGAAGGCTTCCTCCGTGCATCTGTGTACGCGTTCAGTAGCTCGAACGCGACGACGATCGCTGTGAGTTTAGATTTCCTGACGGTGGCGGAGCAGCCGACATTGTCTGTTGCTATGGCGAACACGTCGATCAGCGAGGGCGGCATGTTCTACGGCGACATCACGGTGCTGCCGACGAAGGCTGAACTGTACTATCGAGTTCAAGCGTTTTACCCGCCCGCTTTTATTGCTGAAGTGGCAGGCACTAGCTTGAGTGAAAGCTGGTCGACAGGTTCAACAGGCATTTCCAGTCACCTGCTTTCGTCCTTCTCAACACACCTGGGGTCTGGCGTAGGCACACCTACGTCGACATTGCTGTCACTGGTGCCAATTGCAAAGATTTCGGGGAATCTGAGTGTGGATGTGTTGGTGGTAACTTCTACTGTGGACATGGGCTCGGACTTCTTTGCATCCGAGTGCTATCTACGCGCTTCCAGCAGCAAAGATGCGTACAGCTGCCTACCTTCTGCACAGTGGAAATCAATGACGGTGACATCCCAGTCGATTGCCCTAGTGATCTACCCGGTGGCGGAGGCTCCGAGGTTTGTGGTATCTCCAGCAGCCCTGTCGATCGCGGAGAACAGCGCCGCTTTCGTTACGGTGGGCAATTGGACACTCGGAGATACTGACGGGTCAGAAAGCATGTACCTTCGTCTTCGATGCGCAGGTACCTACTGGCAAGAGGTGTCCGTCGACAGCATTTCCAGTAATCGTTCAGGGGATGCTACACTAACCGCAGCTAGCTTCGAGTTGCTTCCGCTTGGTGTCTACCGGAGCGACACGCACGCTGACTTAAGTGTGCAACTGAGTCCGCCATCGTACTTCTCTGGGTCCATCGAGTGCACTCTGGTTGCGCATGCCATTGACCGCAGTGGCACCTTCGTCTCGGAGGACACGTACGAAGTACCATTGAGCGCGACAGTAATCCCGGAAGCGACGGTACCTCTCGTGTCGTTGGCGACGACAGCGTTTACCGCTGTGGAAGACGGCGTGGTCGTGTGCGACTCGGTGGCGGCGTCGCTGGTGGATGCTGACGGGTCCGAGGCGTTGTTCTTGGTTGTTGACTTCGGCGAGTACGATCCGTATGTGACGTCTGTGACGTGGCGATCGGGTGTGTCTGTGGTGTCGTTCTCGTCGAAAGCGGACGGAGCGGTGCCATCGATGGTGTTTGGTGAGGCATCGCAGCGCGTTGTGGCGGCCGGCGCAGGCCAGATGGAGATGCGCGGTAGTGTGGAGATCGGCTTGGTGGCAGGGTACAGTGGCGAGCTCCACTTGAGCATCTGGAGCGCGTCAATTGAAACAGCGTATCTGGCTTCCGATGAGGTATCGGACGCTGCAGTTGCCAGCGCGTTGGCAGTTTCTGTCGACGTCGCTATCGCCCCAGTCGCTGATACTCCGTTGCTTGATGCTACAACTGCGCAGCCAGTGGCCCCAGCGGGGTCAGCGTTGGTTGTGTCGATTAGCGCCATCACGCTACAGGACTTGGATGGCTCGGAGGAACTTTCCGTCGAGCTGTCTGCGCAGGTCGGCTCGGATGTACTGGCAGTGTTTTTCAACAACCAGTTGCTGCAGCCAGGTGCCAGCGGCAGTGACGCGACTTCAGAGTCGGTTGCGTATGCGCTGCCAGTGCCAACGTCGACAATGGCAGGCATCGTTGGTGCAGAGGTCATGCTCGTGGCATTGGACGCTTCGCTCTCTGGCAAATTCGGCATTTCTCTCACCGCGACGTCTCGCGAGCTTTACTACACGAACATGTCTGCGCCGAATGCGACTGTGGCCACTGCGGTGTACACGGTCGAGGTGGGGTGGGCACCTGAGCCGGCGGTGTACTATGTGGCGCCGCTGGACGTTTGGTTCGAGGGGCAAGAAGGCACGGCTGTCGTGATTCCTCTGAGAAGTATTCGCGAAAGCTTACTGGCAGACGTCCCCTTGGCTGGCGATGACGAGTTGCAGTATGGTCCGTGGCGTCTCGCGTGGGATGCAGGTCGTGTCGATGCGGTGTTCGTAAACGACGCGAGGGTGGAGACGCCGCATTCCTTTGGGGGTGGGTCAGGCTTGCTCTCGCTCGGGCTTGCCGAAGATCAGTCGTTCGAGTTCGGGGTATCAGAGAACGTGAGCGTGGTGCCTGGCCAGGGCTACTACGGCGAAGTGGCCGTAGCGCTATCGGTGGAGGCGTACTCGTCGACGCGGAGCCAAGTGTATATTCTGGCGGCAAACCTTCGGATAGCGGTGGTTCCTGTGGCGAGTACTCGCTTCTTCTCTTCAGCGCCGAACGGGTCGGCCATGATCCACCTGGGGTTCAACCGCGAACTGGATGTTGTTGTGAGTGAGGGCGAGACGTTGAGCACGGCGCCCCGTTCGAACGCTGAGATCGCGTTCTTTGTCGTTGATGCTGACAACAACGCGAACGCTGCGGTGAGCACGCAGTCACCATCGTTCTGGGTGTATAGTGGCGATTTGGTTGTTGGCGGCACTCCATGGTCACCAAATGGTATGTTCGCGTTGGTCGAGGAAGCGCGGAGTAGGAGCCTGAACGGCACCTTTGCGGTCCTGCCTCCTCCAGACTACGTCGGTAGTTTGCCTGTGACGATGCAGTCGGTGGCGGTGATGAGTAACTTGATCCCGACCGAGCTCGTTTCGAGTGATGCGGTCAGTGATGCGAGTGGCGCGGCGCATGGGTGGCTAACCGTCCTCTCGACATCGATTGTTGAGAGCCTGCTGCCAACGGAGTGGAACCACGCCCAGGCGCCTACGTTTGGTGTGGTGAATGCAAGCTCTCGAGTGTACGAGGACGAGTTGGGAGTGGTGTGGATCTCGGAGCTCGAGGTGGCGGACCTGGACTCTACTGCTCCAGATATGATCCTGTCTCTGGAGGTGTTGCTACCAGAGATGAGTAACTTTTCTGTGTCTCTGAATGGGTCGTCGGTGCTGGCAAGTGGCAAGGAGACGCTGGACGGCACAGTGTATGTGGTGGTGCAACTCCCGGCCGACTCGAAGGCTGTGCGTATTGCCGCTGGGCCGACCCACTCGACGCACGCGGAAGGCTTCCTCCGTGCATCTGTGTACGCGTTCAGTAGCTCGAACGCGACGACGATCGCTGTGAGTTTAGATTTCCTGACGGTGGCGGAGCAGCCGACATTGTCTGTTGCTATGGCGAACACGTCGATCAGCGAGGGCGGCATGTTCTACGGCGACATCACGGTGCTGCCGACGAAGGCTGAACTGTACTATCGAGTTCAAGCGTTTTACCCGCCCGCTTTTATTGCTGAAGTGGCAGGCACTAGCTTGAGTGAAAGCTGGTCGACAGGTTCAACAGGCATTTCCAGTCACCTGCTTTCGTCCTTCTCAACACACCTGGGGTCTGGCGTAGGCACACCTACGTCGACATTGCTGTCACTGGTGCCAATTGCAAAGATTTCGGGGAATCTGAGTGTGGATGTGTTGGTGGTAACTTCTACTGTGGACATGGGCTCGGACTTCTTTGCATCCGAGTGCTATCTACGCGCTTCCAGCAGCAAAGATGCGTACAGCTGCCTACCTTCTGCACAGTGGAAATCAATGACGGTGACATCCCAGTCGATTGCCCTAGTGATCTACCCGGTGGCGGAGGCTCCGAGGTTTGTGGTATCTCCAGCAGCCCTGTCGATCGCGGAGAACAGCGCCGCTTTCGTTACGGTGGGCAATTGGACACTCGGAGATACTGACGGGTCAGAAAGCATGTACCTTCGTCTTCGATGCGCAGGTACCTACTGGCAAGAGGTGTCCGTCGACAGCATTTCCAGTAATCGTTCAGGGGATGCTACACTAACCGCAGCTAGCTTCGAGTTGCTTCCGCTTGGTGTCTACCGGAGCGACACGCACGCTGACTTAAGTGTGCAACTGAGTCCGCCATCGTACTTCTCTGGGTCCATCGAGTGCACTCTGGTTGCGCATGCCATTGACCGCAGTGGCACCTTCGTCTCGGAGGACACGTACGAAGTACCATTGAGCGCGACAGTAATCCCGGAAGCGACGGTACCTCTCGTGTCGTTGGCGACGACAGCGTTTACCGCTGTGGAAGACGGCGTGGTCGTGTGCGACTCGGTGGCGGCGTCGCTGGTGGATGCTGACGGGTCCGAGGCGTTGTTCTTGGTTGTTGACTTCGGCGAGTACGATCCGTATGTGACGTCTGTGACGTGGCGATCGGGTGTGTCTGTGGTGTCGTTCTCGTCGAAAGCGGACGGAGCGGTGCCATCGATGGTGTTTGGTGAGGCATCGCAGCGCGTTGTGGCGGCCGGCGCAGGCCAGATGGAGATGCGCGGTAGTGTGGAGATCGGCTTGGTGGCAGGGTACAGTGGCGAGCTCCACTTGAGCATCTGGAGCGCGTCAATTGAAACAGCGTATCTGGCTTCCGATGAGGTATCGGACGCTGCAGTTGCCAGCGCGTTGGCAGTTTCTGTCGACGTCGCTATCGCCCCAGTCGCTGATACTCCGTTGCTTGATGCTACAACTGCGCAGCCAGTGGCCCCAGCGGGGTCAGCGTTGGTTGTGTCGATTAGCGCCATCACGCTACAGGACTTGGATGGCTCGGAGGAACTTTCCGTCGAGCTGTCTGCGCAGGTCGGCTCGGATGTACTGGCAGTGTTTTTCAACAACCAGTTGCTGCAGCCAGGTGCCAGCGGCAGTGACGCGACTTCAGAGTCGGTTGCGTATGCGCTGCCAGTGCCAACGTCGACAATGGCAGGCATCGTTGGTGCAGAGGTCATGCTCGTGGCATTGGACGCTTCGCTCTCTGGCAAATTCGGCATTTCTCTCACCGCGACGTCTCGCGAGCTTTACTACACGAACATGTCTGCGCCGAATGCGACTGTGGCCACTGCGGTGTACACGGTCGAGGTGGGGTGGGCACCTGAGCCGGCGGTGTACTATGTGGCGCCGCTGGACGTTTGGTTCGAGGGGCAAGAAGGCACGGCTGTCGTGATTCCTCTGAGAAGTATTCGCGAAAGCTTACTGGCAGACGTCCCCTTGGCTGGCGATGACGAGTTGCAGTATGGTCCGTGGCGTCTCGCGTGGGATGCAGGTCGTGTCGATGCGGTGTTCGTAAACGACGCGAGGGTGGAGACGCCGCATTCCTTTGGGGGTGGGTTAGGCTTGCTCTCGCTCGGGCTTGCCGAAGATCAGTCGTTCGAGTTCGGGGTATCAGAGAACGTGAGCGTGGTGCCTGGCCAGGGCTACTACGGCGAAGTGGCCGTAGCGCTATCGGTGGAGGCGTACTCGTCGACGCGGAGCCAAGTGTATATTCTGGCGGCAAACCTTCGGATAGCGGTGGTTCCTGTGGCGAGTACTCGCTTCTTCTCTTCAGCGCCGAACGGGTCGGCCATGATCCACCTGGGGTTCAACCGCGAACTGGATGTTGTTGTGAGTGAGGGCGAGACGTTGAGCACGGCGCCCCGTTCGAACGCTGAGATCGCGTTCTTTGTCGTTGATGCTGACAACAACGCGAACGCTGCGGTGAGCACGCAGTCACCATCGTTCTGGGTGTATAGTGGCGATTTGGTTGTTGGCGGCACTCCATGGTCACCAAATGGTATGTTCGCGTTGGTCGAGGAAGCGCGGAGTAGGAGCCTGAACGGCACCTTTGCGGTCCTGCCTCCTCCAGACTACGTCGGTAGTTTGCCTGTGACGATGCAGTCGGTGGCGGTGATGAGTAACTTGATCCCGACCGAGCTCGTTTCGAGTGATGCGGTCAGTGATGCGAGTGGCGCGGCGCATGGGTGGCTAACCGTCCTCTCGACATCGATTGTTGAGAGCCTGCTGCCAACGGAGTGGAACCACGCCCAGGCGCCTACGTTTGGTGTGGTGAATGCAAGCTCTCGAGTGTACGAGGACGAGTTGGGAGTGGTGTGGATCTCGGAGCTCGAGGTGGCGGACCTGGACTCTACTGCTCCAGATATGATCCTGTCTCTGGAGGTGTTGCTACCAGAGATGAGTAACTTTTCTGTGTCTCTGAATGGGTCGTCGGTGCTGGCAAGTGGCAAGGAGACGCTGGACGGCACAGTGTATGTGGTGGTGCAACTCCCGGCCGACTCGAAGGCTGTGCGTATTGCCGCTGGGCCGACCCACTCGACGCACGCGGAAGGCTTCCTCCGTGCATCTGTGTACGCGTTCAGTAGCTCGAACGCGACGACGATCGCTGTGAGTTTAGATTTCCTGACGGTGGCGGAGCAGCCGACATTGTCTGTTGCTATGGCGAACACGTCGATCAGCGAGGGCGGCATGTTCTACGGCGACATCACGGTGCTGCCGACGAAGGCTGAACTGTACTATCGAGTTCAAGCGTTTTACCCGCCCGCTTTTATTGCTGAAGTGGCAGGCACTAGCTTGAGTGAAAGCTGGTCGACAGGTTCAACAGGCATTTCCAGTCACCTGCTTTCGTCCTTCTCAACACACCTGGGGTCTGGCGTAGGCACACCTACGTCGACATTGCTGTCACTGGTGCCAATTGCAAAGATTTCGGGGAATCTGAGTGTGGATGTGTTGGTGGTAACTTCTACTGTGGACATGGGCTCGGACTTCTTTGCATCCGAGTGCTATCTACGCGCTTCCAGCAGCAAAGATGCGTACAGCTGCCTACCTTCTGCACAGTGGAAATCAATGACGGTGACATCCCAGTCGATTGCCCTAGTGATCTACCCGGTGGCGGAGGCTCCGAGGTTTGTGGTATCTCCAGCAGCCCTGTCGATCGCGGAGAACAGCGCCGCTTTCGTTACGGTGGGCAATTGGACACTCGGAGATACTGACGGGTCAGAAAGCATGTACCTTCGTCTTCGATGCGCAGGTACCTACTGGCAAGAGGTGTCCGTCGACAGCATTTCCAGTAATCGTTCAGGGGATGCTACACTAACCGCAGCTAGCTTCGAGTTGCTTCCGCTTGGTGTCTACCGGAGCGACACGCACGCTGACTTAAGTGTGCAACTGAGTCCGCCATCGTACTTCTCTGGGTCCATCGAGTGCACTCTGGTTGCGCATGCCATTGACCGCAGTGGCACCTTCGTCTCGGAGGACACGTACGAAGTACCATTGAGCGCGACAGTAATCCCGGAAGCGACGGTACCTCTCGTGTCGTTGGCGACGACAGCGTTTACCGCTGTGGAAGACGGCGTGGTCGTGTGCGACTCGGTGGCGGCGTCGCTGGTGGATGCTGACGGGTCCGAGGCGTTGTTCTTGGTTGTTGACTTCGGCGAGTACGATCCGTATGTGACGTCTGTGACGTGGCGATCGGGTGTGTCTGTGGTGTCGTTCTCGTCGAAAGCGGACGGAGCGGTGCCATCGATGGTGTTTGGTGAGGCATCGCAGCGCGTTGTGGCGGCCGGCGCAGGCCAGATGGAGATGCGCGGTAGTGTGGAGATCGGCTTGGTGGCAGGGTACAGTGGCGAGCTCCACTTGAGCATCTGGAGCGCGTCAATTGAAACAGCGTATCTGGCTTCCGATGAGGTATCGGACGCTGCAGTTGCCAGCGCGTTGGCAGTTTCTGTCGACGTCGCTATCGCCCCAGTCGCTGATACTCCGTTGCTTGATGCTACAACTGCGCAGCCAGTGGCCCCAGCGGGGTCAGCGTTGGTTGTGTCGATTAGCGCCATCACGCTACAGGACTTGGATGGCTCGGAGGAACTTTCCGTCGAGCTGTCTGCGCAGGTCGGCTCGGATGTACTGGCAGTGTTTTTCAACAACCAGTTGCTGCAGCCAGGTGCCAGCGGCAGTGACGCGACTTCAGAGTCGGTTGCGTATGCGCTGCCAGTGCCAACGTCGACAATGGCAGGCATCGTTGGTGCAGAGGTCATGCTCGTGGCATTGGACGCTTCGCTCTCTGGCAAATTCGGCATTTCTCTCACCGCGACGTCTCGCGAGCTTTACTACACGAACATGTCTGCGCCGAATGCGACTGTGGCCACTGCGGTGTACACGGTCGAGGTGGGGTGGGCACCTGAGCCGGCGGTGTACTATGTGGCGCCGCTGGACGTTTGGTTCGAGGGGCAAGAAGGCACGGCTGTCGTGATTCCTCTGAGAAGTATTCGCGAAAGCTTACTGGCAGACGTCCCCTTGGCTGGCGATGACGAGTTGCAGTATGGTCCGTGGCGTCTCGCGTGGGATGCAGGTCGTGTCGATGCGGTGTTCGTAAACGACGCGAGGGTGGAGACGCCGCATTCCTTTGGGGGTGGGTCAGGCTTGCTCTCGCTCGGGCTTGCCGAAGATCAGTCGTTCGAGTTCGGGGTATCAGAGAACGTGAGCGTGGTGCCTGGCCAGGGCTACTACGGCGAAGTGGCCGTAGCGCTATCGGTGGAGGCGTACTCGTCGACGCGGAGCCAAGTGTATATTCTGGCGGCAAACCTTCGGATAGCGGTGGTTCCTGTGGCGAGTACTCGCTTCTTCTCTTCAGCGCCGAACGGGTCGGCCATGATCCACCTGGGGTTCAACCGCGAACTGGATGTTGTTGTGAGTGAGGGCGAGACGTTGAGCACGGCGCCCCGTTCGAACGCTGAGATCGCGTTCTTTGTCGTTGATGCTGACAACAACGCGAACGCTGCGGTGAGCACGCAGTCACCATCGTTCTGGGTGTATAGTGGCGATTTGGTTGTTGGCGGCACTCCATGGTCACCAAATGGTATGTTCGCGTTGGTCGAGGAAGCGCGGAGTAGGAGCCTGAACGGCACCTTTGCGGTCCTGCCTCCTCCAGACTACGTCGGTAGTTTGCCTGTGACGATGCAGTCGGTGGCGGTGATGAGTAACTTGATCCCGACCGAGCTCGTTTCGAGTGATGCGGTCAGTGATGCGAGTGGCGCGGCGCATGGGTGGCTAACCGTCCTCTCGACATCGATTGTTGAGAGCCTGCTGCCAACGGAGTGGAACCACGCCCAGGCGCCTACGTTTGGTGTGGTGAATGCAAGCTCTCGAGTGTACGAGGACGAGTTGGGAGTGGTGTGGATCTCGGAGCTCGAGGTGGCGGACCTGGACTCTACTGCTCCAGATATGATCCTGTCTCTGGAGGTGTTGCTACCAGAGATGAGTAACTTTTCTGTGTCTCTGAATGGGTCGTCGGTGCTGGCAAGTGGCAAGGAGACGCTGGACGGCACAGTGTATGTGGTGGTGCAACTCCCGGCCGACTCGAAGGCTGTGCGTATTGCCGCTGGGCCGACCCACTCGACGCACGCGGAAGGCTTCCTCCGTGCATCTGTGTACGCGTTCAGTAGCTCGAACGCGACGACGATCGCTGTGAGTTTAGATTTCCTGACGGTGGCGGAGCAGCCGACATTGTCTGTTGCTATGGCGAACACGTCGATCAGCGAGGGCGGCATGTTCTACGGCGACATCGCGGTGCTGCCGACGAAGGCTGAACTGTACTATCGAGTTCAAGCGTTTTACCCGCCCGCTTTTATTGCTGAAGTGGCAGGCACTAGCTTGAGTGAAAGCTGGTCTACAGGTTCAACAGGCATTTCCAGTCACCTGCTTTCGTCCTTCTCAACACACCTGGGGTCTGGCGTAGGCACACCTACGTCGACATTGCTGTCACTGGTGCCAATTGCAAAGATTTCGGGGAATCTGAGTGTGGATGTGTTGGTGGTAACTTCTACTGTGGACATGGGCTCGGACTTCTTTGCATCCGAGTGCTATCTACGCGCTTCCAGCAGCAAAGATGCGTACAGCTGCCTACCTTCTGCACAGTGGAAATCAATGACGGTGACATCCCAGTCGATTGCCCTAGTGATCTACCCGGTGGCGGAGGCTCCGAGGTTTGTGGTATCTCCAGCAGCCCTGTCGATCGCGGAGAACAGCGCCGCTTTCGTTACGGTGGGCAATTGGACACTCGGAGATACTGACGGGTCAGAAAGCATGTACCTTCGTCTTCGATGCGCAGGTACCTACTGGCAAGAGGTGTCCGTCGACAGCATCTCCAGTAATCGTTCAGGGGATGCTACACTAACCGCAGCTAGCTTCGAGTTGCTTCCGCTTGGTGTCTACCGGAGCGACACGCACGCTGACTTAAGTGTGCAACTGAGTCCGCCATCGTACTTCTCTGGGTCCATCGAGTGCACTCTGGTTGCGCATGCCATTGACCGCAGTGGCACCTTCGTCTCGGAGGACACGTACGAAGTACCATTGAGCGCGACGGTAATCCCGGAAGCGACGGTGCCTCTCGTGTCGTTGGCGACGACAGCGTTTACCGCTGTGGAAGACGGCGTGGTCGTGTGCGACTCGGTGGCGGCGTCGCTGGTGGATGCTGACGGGTCCGAGGCGTTGTTCTTGGTTGTTGACTTCGGCGAGTACGATCCGTATGTGACGTCTGTGACGTGGCGATCGGGTGTGTCTGTGGTGTCGTTCTCGTCGAAAGCGGACGGAGCGGTGCCATCGATGGTGTTTGGTGAGGCATCGCAGCGCGTTGTGGCGGCCGGCGCAGGCCAGATGGAGATGCGCGGTAGTGTGGAGATCGGCTTGGTGGCAGGGTACAGTGGCGAGCTCCACTTGAGCATCTGGAGCGCGTCAATTGAAAAGGCATACTTGGCGTCTGGAACTGTCCCTAATGGTGGCGTTGCTCGAGCTGGACCACTTCAAATTACGGTGCTTGTTACCCCAATCTGTCATGTTGCAGATGTTGTGTTGAAACCAGTTACGGCTACAACAAAACCTTTAGTGGCCGTCCCGATCCAAGTGAGTGGCTTTACTATTGATACGGATGGATCGGAGATTCTTACAACACAAGTAAGTGTGAATACCTCGGCAGTGCTCAGTTTGTACGGAACAAACGCATCAGAGAGTTGGCTTGCGGGTGGTGACACGACCGTTCTACCTCGTGTGGACTCACAACCTGTTTTCCGCGTGGATCAGATATTTACTGTAGTGCCTCGAGCTGATTTCGTGGGATTCTTTGTGGTTAATGTGACGGTCAAGACTACAGAATTGGAAACGGGGGAAACAAAAATAAAATCTGTCGTAGCAACAGTACTGGTGACACCGGTGGATCCGCTCGTGCGTGTCAGCCCAGTCTCCCATGGATACTGGAACGAATTTGTGCAGTTGCCGTTTCAGCGTCTGGACGTGCAGCAGGAAGTTGTTAGCCGCGAACATCTTCTCCTTTACGTGGAGAATAGAACCCAAGTTGCTGACATTTATGCTGGCTTTAAACGGCTGGCACCGCTTACACTTGGTGCCGTGGATCTCTATGTAGTCCCGTACGCACTACGGGACGTAGTAAGCGTGCGGCCTCGTGAGTACTGGTACGGAAATATGAAACTATTTGCTCTCGTAACGACGGTGGCATTCGATATTGCGTCGACTCCGAACCGCACCGCGTATCAAGGTACCAGCGACGGTATTGTGATCCTGGACATCCCTGTGATGATTCATCCACGACAAGTTGTACCATCTTCTTTTCTCGCTACGTCAACGCGCGGGGGCTTTGTCGTGGCCGGGAAACCGATTTCGCTTACGTTTGACGGTGTCTTCCCCTACGAATCGTGGGGGCGATCAATATCTGGGGGTATGACCAGTCAATTGTCAATTGCCCCGCAAAGTGTTATGGACTCACTGTCGACGAATCTCTCAATGGCGGTGACGAAAGCTGCTCTGCGAGGGGTTGGAGCGTATGGACTGTATTCGACGGGTAACATTTCAGGCGATACCCACCTTCGCTTCCTTCTCAGTGAAAAGAAATCATATTCTGGACCAATGTTGGCTACAGTGACGACTAAAACCACGGACGTGCTCCGACAGACTATGCTGACAAATGTCTCGAACGTCAAGTTGCAGTTGGTTGGAGAGGCCTACCGAGGAGCGCTGGGTTTTGGTAAATCTATCAGAGTCTTTCAAGTCGGTGACGACCAAAATATCACCTTTCACCTGTCCGATTTTGGGCTGATGAGCGAACTGACTGATCTCGTCAGTGTGCAGGCGTTCATCGCTGAAAATGCTGTTGATGGGTTGCTTGTTGGATCAACGCTGCTGACTGGTGAAGCTGACGTGCTGTGGGGCTCAACTATGAAGTTTGGCGATCTTCGGTTCGAATTGCATGGGAGTAAGAGCCCCGCGTGCCTACCCGCTGTCGAACCATCGTGTTTACTCAGCCGTGTCATCACGGTGATGCCGCGCAAGTATGCAGCACAAACATTTAATGTCACGATGAAAATTGTGTCTAGAGTCTCGATCAACGATACAGCGTTTGGCTCACTCTCGACGGCCACGACATTTGGGAGATGCCGAGTAGTTGTGATGCCTGTTCCAAACACCCCTGTGCTAGTATTGAACAGTACGTCGCTGACAACTCTAGAAGATATAGCTGCTGCATTTACGATTGTTGAGGCGTCTACGCCCGATCGCGACGGATCAGAGGTCATTGAAGTGGATATGAATTTTGATCCGCTTTATCTCGATGGAATTCAAGTTGATGGAATTCCAGTAACCACTCCTGCGGTTGCTGGTACTGTAGTGCTCTTACCGAGAAGCTCAACTATATCGATCACAACGAATCGGATCGTGTCGCTATTCCCTCGCCGAAACTTCGCCGGAAGTTTTACAATTCAAATCGGTATCACAAGTATTGAGGGATCGACAGGTGAAGTTACACGCATTTCGACGAGTCTATCTGTTAGCGTCATTGCTGTTGCAGATACGCCAGTGATATACATGGGTACAACTGAAATTCGTGTCAACCAAAACGTCACCGGAGAATTGACTGTTGCCTCGATCGCATTGACAGATGTCGACAATTCGGAAACACTCCGGCTTGTGATTTCTGATCCGAGTGGATCGGCGCTTAAGGCAGCAGAGGTGTCTGGTGGTACGCAGTTGGTGAAAGACGGTGCTGGTAGTAAATTCACTTTGTCTTCACTGCCCGTTACATCAAGCAACTTGCTCATTCGACTCACTCCGGTTGCGACATGGTTCGGTTCAACTCAGCTCCAGCTTAGCGCGGTATCTCGAGAATCAAGCAATGGCAACGAGGCCACCACTTCAATCAGCGTGGCTTTCACAGTTCTACCAGTAGCTGATGCACCTACGCTCATCGTGGAAAACACTCGCGGACAACTAGCCCAGGCGACCCGAATCGGTCTCGTGTCTGTAAGCATTCCAAACCAAGCCAAGTTGGATGCAACATCGCTGACAGTATATTTGGTTCCGCGATCGACCGATTTGATCGAGGTCAAGTGGCAATCGCAAGTGCTCTCGTTGGAGACTACGGCAGATGTTTCCTCGTCAGGCTTGTATCGACTGCCATCGACCACAACACTCCAGCAGCCTACGGTTACTGTAAGCACTGCGAAGTGGGTGAGCTCAGTTACTTTCGATGTTGTGGTCGTGGCTGCTATCAGTGTCTCGGGTACTTCACAGCGAACATCCCAAGCTGCAACCGTGACATTCGCCGCAGTTCAGCTATCCTCGACCAGCTTCAACCTCACAGAAGGTGTAACAGGGTCTCTTTCACTCACACTGCTCAGCGCGCCACTGAGTGCTGTAACCGTAACGTTCGCTAGTAGCCTCACCACCAGGGCGATTACAGTGCCTACATCTGCTACGTTTACAAGCACCGACTGGAATGTTGCCAAGACTGTCCAAGTATCCGCGGTGAATAACTTCCTCGATGATGCGAATGTTGTTGCTACAATCTCCGGGGTCACAAGCTCAAGCGATGCTGTTTATTTGGGTTATCCGGTATCCACTGTTACGGTACAAGTGTTCAATGATGATTACTCGGGGTTTGCTGTCTACCAGGGCAGTACGAAAACAACTGCCCCCGCTTTAGTTGTTGCGGAGGGTCGGGTGTTTTCTGACACGTACAACATTGTGCTTCTGGCACAACCGACAGCTGATGTATCTGTAACACTGACAACTTCGCTCTCGATTTTAGTTGTGGCACCGACAAGCGTGACATTCACCGCATCAGATTGGAATGTTCCCAAGGCGATTGCGGTGGCAGCAGATGATAATTTCGTGGTGGATGGAGATCGAACGGCTACCATATCTTCTGTTGTGACATCTTCCGATCCACTTTATAGCACTAAAACTATCGCCAATCTGAACGTCAAGATCGTTGAGACGAAAGATACGACACCACCCCCGAAGATCCTTGATGCCAAGTTCTTGGACACGGCTGTTGGTCTTACAATCACGTTTGATAGAGCAGTAGATCGTACTACTCTTGTGGCCGACAACTTTGCTTGCAGTGTGCTGTTTGATCTACCCACAGCGACAGACTCAACCAATTACTGTGGAGTAGCTCCACCTTGTACGTGGCAAACTGGTTCCGTATCGATACGATTCGTGTTTGGTCAAGGTGCCAAGATTGTACCCGGCAGTACGCTAGCATTACGAGCGAATTTGCTGAAATCTACCGCGAAAGCTGAGCTGGCTGCACCTGCAGTAAATGTTGTTGTTAGTGCACCGGATAAGGCGCTCCGGCCCCAAGTTTTGGTCAGCGGGGCGACGTCACTTGGAATGTGTGACGATCTCTTCCTCGATGGATCAAGCTCGTCGGGATCAGGCGGTCGCCCAATGACATACACGTGGATGCTCGTGAACACGTCGAGCGTCACCACCAGTTCAGTTGACTCAGTGAAAGTGTTGCTAGCTTCAGCAGCAACCACGAACAACGCCACGATTAAAATTGCTGCGGCTGTACTTGAAGCGGACGGCATATACTCCTTCGTTCTTTTGGCAAGCAACTTCTTCGGCAAAGTGGGCAACTCGAATGAGATCCTTATCAAGAAGTCAGGTATGGCGCTTCCGTCAGTGTCAATTAAGGGTGGTGGCCTGCAGGGAGCGTACCGAGCAGCCGAGCTCGTTATAACTGCCTCGGCAAGCTACCCCTCTTGCTCCGGGACCGTTTCGACGGATTCAACTGGCAGCACAGCAGTATCAACAGGCGTCGACATGACATTCACGTGGTTGCAAGTGGCGGGAGATCTCACGTCAGCGCAATTCAAGTCAACAAGCCCGAACGCACGTATCCTCAAACTCCCCGCCGCGACGTTGACTGTGGGGGTAAACTATGTGTTCCGACTTTTTGTAGCTATGGCAAGCAACGCCAAAGTGAACAATACTGCTGATGTGCAGATTGCTGTGGCGCGCACAGACCTGACGCCTCTAATCTCAGCTGGTAATCGATCGGTTGGCGTTGAACAGGACTTGGTGCTTGATGCTTCGCCGTCCGCTGATCCTGACGACCCGCAAAATACCGTGCCGATGCAGTACGCTTGGGCTTGCACGACTTTCAACGTGGCCACACAGGCATACGATACAGCCTGCTTGACTGCCGTTGGAGATACACTGGTATTGGACACACAAGCGAAGATTACCGTGGCGGCCAACACCGTAAACCCAAATACGGTGTACAAATTTGCTGCTACAGTGTCAAAGGACTCTCGGTCGAGCACCGCTAGTGTCTTTATTACAATTACACCAGGCTCACCACCGCAGGTTTCTATCGACCCGTTAACTACTGCGAAGGTGAACATAAACGACCGTGTGGTTCTCAAGGGGAAAGCTACGTCCAAACTTCCTATCACGAAGACCGAGTGGTCTATTGCCGGGGCATCGACTGCTGCAATGAGTGCGATCTTTGCGATCCCGCCTGTTAATCGTACTACGATGCTGCTCAACGGGGAGAAGCTCACACCAGGCGTCTCGTACAAATTCCAGCTCAATGCGACCGATTCTTCCGGGCAAATGGGCTCAGCAACCATCGCAGTTGTGGCCAACTCACCACCGAGCAGTGGATCTTTGAGCGTAACGCCCTCTCTCGGCTACGCGCTTGAAGACAAGTTCTCCCTGTTAGCCAGTGACTGGGTGGACGAAGACTTGCCCCTCAAGTACACGTTCAAGTACATCAAAGGCTCGACGTACTCAGGAGAAAGTGAAGTTGCTTTGGGTGCTTCTACACCCGATGCACTCTTCGTGTCCCAGCTAGGATTGGGAGGTGGCGATAACAGCACCATCACACTTGTAGTCTACATCCAAGACGCACTAGGGGCGGTAACTCGCGTCACGAAGGAGATACAAGTCAAGCAAATGGTGGTAGCTGCTGCTGATCAGGCTGCGTATCTAGCAAACAAGACTAATGCAGTGCTAGCAGAGGCACTAAGTGGAGATCCCGGAACAGTGCTGAACACTATCAACGCGCTTGCGGATATGGTGAACGGCAACGATGAAACAACGACGGGAACCTCGACCGGCGGCACCGTCTCGACGCCCGCACCGTCAGCTCTGAAGAGCTGTCCGACTTCCAACTCGGTCGAATGTGCAGGAAAGGGTAATTGTCTGCGCGAGCCGGTGGGTTGTCTGACGTCGAACTTGGACTGTAGTGTGACGTGTGTTTGCAACAGCGGGTACTATGGAGACAATTGCGGGTTGGACGAAGCAGCAATGGCAGCTAAGAGTGCGGCGCTTGGGAGTCTCCTTGGAGCCATGTCCAAGGCGTCAGCATCGGTAGATATGTCGGACGTGAGTGCTCTAGAACAGCAAGCTGCCAGCGTGGTGACCCTCACGAAAAGTGCAACTATTCTTGATACGAACTCGCAGAAGTTGGTTCTGAATGTCATGGACAACATTCTCTCGGCACCAGTGCTTACGCCGGCTGCTACTGCAGCCGTGGGGAATACCATCTCGAACCTCCTTGAGGTCGATAACTCCGGTAGCAGCAAGAGTAAAACCTCCCCTACAGCTACGACAGCTGCTCCGAAGGCGACAACGAAGACTCCAGCGTCAACGACCGCTACTCCTACAGCAACAACAACAAAGCCTACAGCCACCACAAAAACGCCTGCCGCAACGTCTAAGAGTCGTCGATTGGGTGCTGCAGAAGGTAGTGTGGATCTTGTCTCCGATTCCAGTTCTTCCACGGTAAGCGGCGTGACACTCGGAAATGACAATAGTGGGTCATCCACTGACGGAAGTGCGGGGAGCCCATCGAGTTCAGGTGCAAGTACCAACGCTTCAGACGAATTCGCAGCCGAGAAAGCTCACGCAGCCCAGGTTGCAAGTACGATCGGAAAGCTACAGGCGGCAATGCTTTCATCTGCGATCGCTGGAGAAGAAGCTGTGACACTAGTGACGAAAAACCTACGAATTGTTGGGAAGCGTGACACGGCCTCTCACTTTGAGGGACATACTGTGCAGCTACCTCTGACAGAGGCTCAGATTGCTGCCAATTACACGCCCGCTTCGACGACAATTCCGACCGGCTTTGCTGCTTATCTGACAGGTCGTACTAACAGTACTGATAGTGCTTCCGGCACAGATGAAGACGATCCTGTTATTGATGTACAGTCGAACGTATTCGCGAAAAACCCGTACGCGTTCGACAACACTTCGATCAACTCCCGTGTCATGACTGTGAAGGTGAGTCGAAATGGAAAGCAAGTTGGTGTAAGCGGTTTGGAAACACCCTTCCGCTTATTGATGCGGAATCTGGTCGCAATCACGTTGTCATCAAATGGCAGCAGCAGTGGAAGCACAGATTCATCGACCACGACCAGCGCAAGTGGCAGCAACAGCAGCTCGAGTGGAGGCGCTCAGCGTTACACCTTTTACTGCCTCGAAGGAACTATCGATATTAAGTACTTCAATTGTACTGATATCGAGGAGCCGATGACGGTGCAGTGCAATGGCTCAGCCTATGCGGGTGAGACCACGTGCCCTGTGCGCCAGCCAGTGTGTCGCTATTGGGACTTGGAAACTGGAAAGTGGTCGTCTGAAGGATGTCAAGCTGCTGGAACTACAGATGACGGTCTGTACACGATCTGTGAGTGCACACATCTGACAGATTTCTCTACTGAAGTGAGTCAGTCGGTTAGTCTTGTGACCGACCACTTCATGAATGTGGTAACACACGAGGTGACTGCCGAGGACGTACAGCAGAACTTGCTCCTCATCCTGATCATGGTGGGCTTTTTCCTGTTCTATGTTGTGGCGGTCTTTTACGTGAACCGCTGGGATTATCGCGATCGTCGCAAAGCAATGCGTGCTTCGCGAAAAATGAAGCGAGGCTCAGCACCACCAGAGAAAGTAAAGTTACGCTCCCTCTTCCAGGAACCAGAGTACTTACAAGCCAAGAACTGGCGCTCCAAGACGCGTGCCGTGATCATAGGCTTTGGGCGCAGTTTGAAGCAGCACCACAAGCTCCTGTCGATCATTTTCAAGTATCACGAAAGCTTTTCACGCGGCCAGCGACTGACGATTGTGTTTACGCTTGTCGCAAGTCAAATGTTCACGAATGCGTTGCTCTATCAGCTGAAAAAGGGCCCTAAGACTGTGGGCTCAGCTATCGTGTCTGCGGTAGTCACGACTGTGTGCATGCTTCCTGTGGGCTTTGTGTTCATGATGATGTTCAAGAAGGCTGGACGCATGCACAAATATCTCATTCGCTATCAAGTTGAAGACGACGTTGGTAACATAGTGGAAGTGGAGACGGACGCGTATGGTCGAGCAAAGGAATACTCGCCAGCGGAGAAAATGTCTATGGATCTCGCAGCACTTGCGCGCGACGTAAAAATGAGCGCTCTTCGACTTGTTCACGACAAGTTGATGCAGCCTGGAGAAGATGAATCACGAAGGGGCAGACTGGAAACTCGTAGCGGACAAGTGTGTCGTGGTATCTTCTTGGCACTATACAACCGTGATGCAGACGTGAAGCCACCTGAACACCTTGAGGGCGATGGAAACAATGATCCACTCGCTGGCATGCTTGTGCAAATCAAGTCGCATCTGCGGGAGCAACAAACGCATGAATCTGTTGAAGACAGCCACAGACGCACGCGCCTGTTAAGCGCTATGCCGTTCAGTAGTGCCAAACGCAGTTCTTCTACAGCTACTGTAGACGCAGGAGCTATGGTATCATCTGTGGCGACCGCCAACGCGATCTCGATGCCTCCTGCTGCTCCTGTTACGCTGCCACCTATTAATCCTATGCGCATCGATGAAAACGAAGAAGAAGAAGAAGACGCGGTGAACCCAGCCGCACACAGAGCACTTGCATTGAGTCAGCTGTGCATGATGTTGAAACGAAACGGGGGCGAAGCTCTCATTAACAGTATGCTCAAGTTTGACCCTTTGCTCGTCTCAGCTGCGTCAGCAGAAGCGATCGCAGAGATTTGTGAGCGACTTGACGTTCTCGAAGAGGAAGAAGATGATGAGGAGGAGGAAGAGAATGAAGATGCTCAAGAGAACGAAGGCAAGCAGTCGCGACCGCAAACAAGAGGAGACGACGAGGAAACGCAGGCTGTCCTCGCTTTGCAGGCGTGGCTCGTCAAGTGCAACGAGTGCTGCGAAGCTCAGCAGTCCAATGTTCGCGTCGTTGTTGCTAAAGCCCAAGCTGAGCTAGAACGCACCGAAATCCAGCTGAAGAAGTTGCGGACGGCTATTGGGAACCAGTTCGACAGACGCATCACAGACGTTATCGCGCTCGAGCTTAATGGTCCGAAGGTGAACGAGCTCATTGTGACGACGAGGCAAAGTGTACGACGCGTCTCTCGACGTCCAACTAATGCCTTGAAGGCTGAGGCTACTATGAGAGAAGACAAGCGACGTATCACTGTGACCGTCAAGAAGGAGGCGCAAGCTGTTCTGAGAGCTAACAAAGAGCAAGTCATGGAAAAGCGTAAGGCGATCAAGAAAGCGAAGCACGCGGCTACAATGGAACAACGTCAGTTAAAACGTGAAGCCAAGCGTGAGCAGAGGAAGCTCATTGAAGGACTACGCGGAATTTCAAGACTGAAGAAGCGATTGCAACTTTACCTGGAGGCCCGAGAGGAGCGCAAAGTGGAAGCCTTACCGCTGCATGAGCGTCAGGCGTACCTCGCTGAGAAGGAGCAGCTCAAGAAGATCCGTCGAACATCCCGACTGCTGTACAATGCCTTCCTGCGGAGACAACCAGCACAACAGTCAAAGCCGCTCTTCCCAGAGTGGGTGGTGTATCTGTCCTACACGATCTGTGCTGCCTGGAGTGCCTGGTGCGTCTACTTCGTACTCATGTTTGCATTCACGATCGGCCATGTGGAGGCGCAGCTTTGGGTGACCTCGCTGCTCGCAGGTATCGCTCTCACGTACGCGATCTCAGACCCATTGAAGTTGTTTTTCCGGATGGGCCTGATGCCCATCGTAGCGGCGGGAATCCTGGCGAATTCAGGCATCTTTAGTGCCTTAGGCTCGGAGCCTATTGCGCTAGGTGCTGCAGCAATTGCAGCGGGTGCTGGCAGCATGGCTGGATATATCGCCAAGCATCGCGCTGAAAAGCGGGAGCGACGGCACCAGCGCAAGCTCGCAAAGGCGAACTCGAAGCGCTTGGTGCCAGTGGCAAATGCAGCAGACGAGAGTGGTGTGGTCGATACTGAAGTTGTAGAAGTCCAAGCCGAAGAGCACGACGTGGTTGAAGTGGTGGAGCTCGTCGGACGCGTTGATCCGGATGATAGTGGCGATGACATCGATAGCGAGGAGGAGGAGCAACAGCGACGAAAGAACTCATTCACAGACCTCACACGGCTAGGAGTGCGAGCCAGTATTGTAGGTGAGGCTGCCAGCAGGGTGAGGGATGAGGTCCCAAAGCTCGCAGTCAAGAAAGGTCCCCCCGTGCAATTGCTACGTCCGGAACCAGCCCCTGTCGTGGAGACCCCACCGGTGCTTGTAGTTCCAGTGACCCCCATGCGCGAGTGCATCTGCGGCAAAAACATGTTCGAGACTCAGTGGGCCGAGCATCAAACGTCGCGTTGCTCGCTACGGATTGTACCATGTCGGGCAGGCTGTGGCTTATCCATGCAGGCACGAGGACGCGATGCTCACGAGCGAAGCCATTGTCGCCTCATCATGTGCGTTTGTGGCAAGATGGTGCTGACGCCGTCGTTGGAGCTGCATCGGATGCATGAGTGCGTCGCTGGGGTTGCTGACGATCAAGGGGACCGACCTATCTCGCCCAGAGCAATTCCGGCAGATCGTGATCCAGTTGTGACGTGTCGACTATCGGGTTGTGGCGCTAGCATGCGGGCGTCTCGACGGGAAGCGCATGAGCGGCATGAGTGCGCGTTCAGACTCGTACCATGTTTGCGCTGCGGCATCGAGCAGCCTGCTGCGGAGTTGGATGCTCATGTGGCGAGCGAGTGCACGCAGCGGAGACAATCTCAACTTGTGTTGTGTGCCTGTGGCAAAATGGTGATGAGAGAGTCGATGGAAGCGCACCAACTCAACGAGTGCAGTCGGCAAAGACGTAGCTCCGAGACGACTTCGCCCAGACCAAAGGCTCCTGTTGCTAGTCCGCCGGCTCTCGTCCCTTGCCGAGTGCCTGGGTGTGCCGATCGGATGACGGAGGCTCAGCGAGAAAAACATGAGCGCAACGACTGCAACTTCCGCCTTGTCACGTGCCCTCGCTGCTCGACGGCGAGGGCTGCGGTGGATATGGACGAGCACCTTGCAAGTGACTGCGCGCAGCGAAGACAGTCTCAGCTGAGTCTGTGCGCGTGCGGCAAGCTGGTGATGAAGGGAGCAGCGCATAGCTGTGCAGCTTCAGCAGCTCCAAGCCAACAAGCCCAGCCGCTGTTGGTGGCGTGTCGGCTGCCCGGCTGCAGCGCTCGCATGAGAGCAGCACTTCGGGAGGCCCACGAGCGACATGAGTGTGCCTTCCGGATGACGAAGTGCCCGCAGTGTGGCGTTGAAAGACACGCCGCAGATATGGAGGCGCATCAAGCCAACGAGTGCGCGCTGCAGCGAGGACAACAATCGGTGCAGCGGTCGATGAGTGCGTTCGCACCACCGAGTGTTGTGGTGCCAAAGCTCAACAAGAAGTCTATTCGGGGTCCGCCAAGTCCAGGCAAAAAGAAAGCTCCGGCTCCGCCTACCGCTTCCATGGCCATTGACATTGCAGATGAAGGCAGGCCTCGAGGTTCTCTACCCAGGGGTAGTCCGACGAGAGGGAGTCCTCCACGAGCGTCTCCGTCCAGAGGTGGTCCAACGGTTAGTGCTGTGCCTGGTAGTGTGCAGGTCACTGACGAGGCGTTGAAGCTGGCTGAGATGCGTAAGAAGGTGCTGGCCCGTCGAGGTCGAGCATCCGAGTCGGCGGCAGTCACCCCAACGGCGGGATCTCCGACCAACCGATCGCAGGTGAAGCCTCAACTGTCTCCGCCACGTGGACGACCGATCGGGCCGTTGTTTTCGTCGCAGGTGCCGTTGACGTCGGAAGAAGTGACCGACAGCTTGGCGATATCGCCCATCCGGCGCAAGATGATGTCCGAGCGTGGCGGACCGCCAGCTCCGACAGCGACGGTGGTGCCGTCGCCTCGCGAGGACGAAGTGGCAGCCGCGGTAGCTGCAACTCCTCCATCAGAGGCTACACGTCCTACAACACCGAGCTCCTTGGTGTCAGCTCCAGTTACGCGCTTCACGCTTGAGGACGAACTCACTGCTGCAGAAAAAGAGACAAAACCGCCTCCGCCTCGAGGCAGCAAAGGGCCACCAAAGCCCCGACCCAGCTAGATGAGAGACGTATGATATTCACTACTTGCATATTAATTCATGTAAATGCATGTAAATTCATGAATCTGTTGCTGAGATTTCTCAAGCCGACGTCGGTGTCTCGTCGGGGATGAAAGTTTCATCATGAAACACTACTCAAGATTCGAATCAGATCGATAATTCCTTACTTACAAGTACTTCGAAGTCCAAAACAAGTGTACATGCAGGTTTTGCAACTCTTCATATAGGTCTTGCAAGTCCTCATGCAGGCCTTGCGAGTCTTCGCACCGCACAAAGTGAGGTTCCTATTCATTACATCTTTCTCTCGAAGCAATTGAGTTGTCGAGTAACATACGCCTCCAGCTTTGACGTTGTAATTTTTGACATTGTAATTGAGTGAAGTCTAAGGTAAATATGTTGATAGCTGCTATCAGCATCGCATCGCAGAGGTGCATGCATTTGAAGTGAAGCTGCAAGCAGGCAACGCCAATATTGAATGTGCTGTGAGAAAATTCCACAAATTGAGGGTTAACGCGCAGGATAGCGACCAGCGATCGGGATGTTATCGAGATAATCGCGTGAAGTTGACCAATACAACAAACATTTCAAAGGGTAGCTTTACACGCGAGGTTTTTAGACAATATACAGCTCATTAATTTAAAAATCGAGAAAACTAAACCGTGCAGTTGCAGCACATGTACATTCATTCCTAAGACATCTTCAGTACGGGATCTCAAATTTATCAAATAGCATCTTTCCTTGTCGAATGTGTTTGAGAAATCCGTGTACAGCTCATTAATTTAAAAATCGAGAAAACAATGCAGCCACAGCGCTCGAAAATATCTCGCTCATGAAAATGATGATTTTTTTTCTCAGATGAACGCAACTTCTCGAAAACTCAACATTGCTTCGGAACCAATAGCTCAAAATGAGCGCAAGGCACACGTCTTTCGAATAATATGCCTCAATCGTGATTCGTACTTTGGCATCCATACATGTAGTAAGTTTTTCTTTGCCGTTGTCTCAAATTTGCCGGAATTCACACTGCATGTACAGTTTGGTCGCCGCACTCATACTCAGATTTACAGAATCAGATTCGTAGGTACATCGTACCAAAACGTCGGTACAATGCAGGCGGTGCATGGCTGGCTGGCCACAACAGACTTACGACTGCTCGTGACAACATGGAGGTGCTCAAGACGACGGCGATCAGCGAGAAGAAGGCGGCCAAGCTGCTTAAGAAGTTCGTGGCCAGCAAGGAGGAGGAGGAGAACGCGGACCTCGTGGTGCGTGCAGGGGTTTACTCTTTTACTCCGATGCGGTAGTCTCCAAGAGGTTCCCAGGGAAGTGGTCGGCTGACGCTGTGGCTCTTAACTGTGCTGTGATCTGCTGTAGATTAACGAGGAGGTCAAGGTCCAATTGACGCAGGTGCTGGCGCACTTGGAAGGCAAGAAGCCGCAGATCCAGCTGCAGCAGGACGAGTACCAGTTCGGCGAGTACTAGGCCTCGATATGTAAATACAACCCCGCGCGTTGGCGATAGAGAGAAACAGAGGTCCTATGCGAGAGTGTTGCCATGAGAGGGAAGCAGCGAGCGGCGGAGGTGAGCTGCTGGCCGTCCTGCCTGTGCGAGCGTGCGGACTGTGTGGTCGTTGAGACGTCGGGTTATGCAATACAGGTGCTCGGACATCGCCGTCGTCTGCCGCGCTAGGCGACTAGGCAAAGTGCCCGTCGGCGCTGATCGGCATCCACGTCTGGCGAGGGAGCAGAGGCACTTGCTTGAAGTACTGTACATTATGGAGAGCACCCTGATCACGCCGACGAGACGTGGTGCCGAGCTTGAAGTGCCCGTCAGCAGGTGTCCCAGGGGACCAAGAACGCTCCCACGGGCCATTTCGGCGCAGCAACGAGGACCGGATAGATGCCGATCGACGGCATGCGATACCTCCTCTCCAGGCAGAAGTCGGATCTCCGCTGCGCCGTTTCGTCGGAGACTGCGGCTGAAGTGGGGGCTGAAGTTGCTGCTGAACTTCATCATATCTTATCCCGGACCGACGTAGGATATCATGGCCTCCGTAGTTTGTCGCAGGAGCTGAAGTGTGTTGACCATGCCGGTCTGGTAACAACGCTCTTGGCGTGCACAGCTCGAGTCCTCCGCGCTCGTATGGGTCGTAGCCCGAAGACACGGAGTGCGGAAAGCGACAGCAACGTGCTTGCGTTCGAAGCAGCCTATGATTTTTGGTCTGCTGAGATATGCAGCGCAAGTGGCCAAGCAGCCATGGCGCCTTCGTCAGCGTGGCGCGTAATGTAACGGCGCCTCTGCAATGCAACACGACGCTGCCATCACCAGTGGTGATCGTGATTCACCACGGCTCAAAACCTCATCGGAGCCGATCGGAGCCGCGTTGACAGACGTCAGAGCGGAACGCAGACAGCGCTATGAGCCACAAGCGCGCTCGTACACGCCTAGTCCTTGCGCGGAGGGCGCGTTCCGGTCATGAGCGTGAGCATTACTCGGCGCGAGGTACAGCGCCGCAAGCAAACACGGAGAGACCGTGGAACGGTGTCGTCCAGCTGGCGGCCTCCTAGCCGCTTGAGCTGAAGTTACCGGTACGCGAATTTATTTTAGCAAGTACCAGTACTCAGCCGCAACCGCGCGATGGTGAGGCAGAGGAAGCCTCTCTCCATCAAGCCTTTCCGCTACGTCCACGAACTCGAGCCAGGAGGCTAACAGCAGCCGGGGTGTCAGGTCAGGGCTCAGGCTCGCACACACACAACTTGACCAAGAGCAATCAGAAGGCGTTACATTGAACACCGGAGTGGGACTATCACGCACCCTTTCTATGCTCTCTCTCCGCCAGCTGCAACAGCAACAGCACGACCTTGCCATCCAGTTCCTGGTCACCGTGTTCATATCACCACACTCACTCGCAGATTTCCTCGGCATCAGAGCAGAGCAGAGCACTCGCTCGATCGCGACGTGCACAGCACTAGACCGCAGCCCGTCTAGTACCTCCCTCCCTCAGACATGCTGGACTCGCGTGGCAGCAACGAGCTGGACCTGGCCTACATGCCGTACCACGAAGGGCTCGTGAACCACAACGCGCCGCCCGTACGCGGCAGTCTGTCCGTGCGCGTGCCGCCGCCGCAGCACTCGCAGTCGTTGCCCACGACCTCGTACTTCGGCGACAGCGACGACGACGACGTGTCGGACGACCCGGCCTGGATGAACGCCCCGCGCGGCAGTCTGCAGCCAGCGCTGCCCGCCAACATCATGAAGAAGGCGTCCAGCGTCTCGGCCACGGACACGCAGGCCTCCAGCCCCGTGTCGCCCAGCACGGAGCCCACCTACAGCGGCGGGGAGGAGGACGAGCAGGACAATCAGAGCAAGCACAAGAAGGAAGAGGACGACGATGACGACGACGACGACTACTTCCCGCCTGTGCCTAAGATGCAGTCGCCGCCGCCTTCGCAGCCGCGACGCAGTGGCGGACGCCGCAGCCAGTCGGACGACAAGCTGACCACGGACGTGAAGCTCCGCAAGTCCAAGAGTCTGGCCAAGAACCACGCGCCGGGCAACCCGTCGGACGCCAACCTCGTGGTGAATCTGGGCGTGCCGCGCAACTCGCGCGGCCACTCGGAGATCGGCCGCTTGTCGGTGGAGAAGAAGCCCGCAGACTCAGACGAGGATCCGACCCCCAGCAACCCTTCGTCGCCGGTGGATACAACGGCACAGGACAGTCGACCGACGACATCCGCGACGACCGCAGTGGGCGGCAGCAATAACGGCTACCGCGACAGCATGATGCGCTACCGTCCCAGTGATCTCAAGCCGCAGGACCTCACGACGGCCATGATGGCGCGTGATAGTTTGGCGCCCGAAAATTTTGAGAGCACCCGCAGCATCGACATGTACGCCAGCAGCCGCAGCAGCAACATGGGCCTCGAAAGCGGCCGCTCGCTGGATCAGTACGGCAGCGCGCGCGGCAGCATCGACCTGCTGGCGAGTGGCCGCAGCACCGACCTCATGAGCGGACGCGGCTCGGTCATGCACTTCGGCCCGCGTGTGACGGAGGAGGGTCTCTCGGATTATCTCCGCGCTGTGAAGACGGGCAACCTCCAGCTACTGCGCGCCTGCTTGCAGGACCGGAGTACGGACTTCACGGAGCGCGACCCCGTGCACGGCCAGTCGGCAATGCACATTGCTGTGCGCTTCGGACAGCTGCACGCGGTGCAATTGCTGTGCGGCAAAAAGACAAGGGGCCTGCTTATTGACGCCGTGGACAACCGGCAAAACACGCCGCTGCACCTTGCGGCGGCCAAGTCGCGTCGGATCACCAAGTACCTGCTGGAGCACGGCGCCGACGCCTCGCGCGTGAACAACCGCAACCAGACGCCGCTGGCCGTGCACATCATCACGTGCAAGCGCGACGACCCGTTGATCGCAGAGATGCTGCTTCAGCACAAGACGGACCCGAACGGCGCGCTGGGTAACAGCACGCTGCTGCACAAGGCGGTAGACCTCAAGTTCTTGGAGATTGCCAATCGCCTGGTGCGTCACGGTGCTCGTCTCGACATGAAGGACGCGCAAGGCCGCATGGTGTTCGATAAGGTGGACCGCAAGGTGCTACGCCAGCTCTGCGCGAAGATCTCGTACCCGCCAGTGTGGGTCCCCAACATGGACCGTAAGGACTGCATGATTTGCCAGCGAACCTTCAGCCGTCTGGGCGTCGGCGTGCGCCGTCACCACTGCCGCCACTGCGGTCGGCTCATCTGTGGCCGCTGCTCGCACGTGTCCGTCGAGAGCGAGGCGTTCCCGACCACCTTCATCGGTCACATTGACCGCAACCCGTCGGACGAACGCTCAAACCTCAAGCGCGTGTGCAAGACGTGCAGCAGCGTGTTCGACGAGCGCGCCAAGGAGGCGAAGCAAGGCGACGGCAACCGCAAGTGGTCGGACGCCTTCATGGACCGAGTCGTCGGCTGCGCGTGGGACGAGATCGAGCGCAAGGATAGCAACAACAACCTTGGCTCGCAACGCGGGTCCCTCGCGGCGTAGGGACAATCCTCGGCATCAGAGCAAACAGATCTGCTTGAACTCAAGTGAAGTTGAGCTCTCTCCATCGTTGGTAGTGGAGAGAGACCATGAAGGTCACAACTAGTCAGGCAAATTAGCAGAGGACAGCCGTCGTTCGGACGGTAGTGTGCAATTGTATCAGTAACATGTCGTGTGAGCTATGCGTTCCAATAGCAGCTCTGGCTTTCAAGTTTCAACTCCTTCTTGTGACTCACATCTGACGTTGACTGCAACACCCTTGTACTGTTTGTACCACTAATTGTGTTTTTTGTTGATGTTTGTGTCACTAGACAGACGCACATTTTAAATCGCACTTAAGAGGATATTGAGCTGGCTGGCCGTCATTCCCGAAGCGACAGAGCACTGGAAGCTCGTTCATCATGCGCTGTTGTCAGATGGTCATGGGCCCTGCGGGCACCGGCAAGGTGCGTCAATTGTCCGACGTTTTGCACTGCTATCTTGAGCTCCAGTGGCAGCAATTTGAATGAAATTTGACCCACGGGTGGTGGTTTAATTGACGTTTTTCGGTTGGAATGCGCAGTCCACTTACTGCAACAACATGCACGAGTTCTGCGCGGCGTCTGGGCGCATGACGTACGTCGTGAACTTGGACCCGGCGGCGGACAACTTCGACTACCCCGTGGCCTTCGGTATGCGGCTTTTCCCGTTGAATTGGGTGCAGTGGAAGAGGAGTTGACGATATTTTCGTGTGACCGCGTAGACATCCGCGACCTGATCAGCGTGGAGGACGTGATGGAGGAGCTGGGCTACGGACCCAATGGCGGTCTCATCTATTGCATGGAGTGAGTACTACAGTTGCGTTTGTGGTGGAGATTGGCGCTGGTGACGATAGATACTAACGTGGTTCTTGTTGATAGGTATCTGGTTCAGAACCTCGACTGGCTGCAGGACTTGCTGGGCGAGTACAGCGATGAAGACTACTTCATCTTCGACTGTCCAGGTTGGAGATACTCTATGAATTGGTGTATTGGTGCTCGGAGCGGTGCTGATATTTCGGATGTTGTGTGTGTTTTGTAGGCCAGATCGAGCTGTACTCGCACCTTCCAGTGATGAAGCAGCTGTGCGACTCGCTGAAGGACTGGGGATTCAACATTTGCTGTGTCTACTTGGTGAGTATATCGTTTTGAAGGGAATGCTTGCTGGAATTGAAGTGTGGGTCTGACTGACGTGTCTGTGCGTACTGCGATGGCGTAGATCGACTCATTATTTATTGTTGACCCGACCAAGTTCATCTCCGGCGTGCTGTGCTCGCTGTCGGCCATGGTCCAGATGGAGCTTCCTCACATCAACGTGCTCACCAAGTGCGATCTGGTAGACGAGAAGGAGATGTCCAAGTACGGTTGCTTCACGAACTTCCCGACTGGCCATATCATAGCACCGAAGTTTTCAGACACTGACAGTACTTTTGCGTGTGTCGTAGGTATTTGGACCCATCGGAAGGCTACCTTCTCGAAAACCTTGCGAACTCCACTGATCCGAAGTGGCGTCCTCTTAGCTCAGCAATCTGCAACGTGGTAAGTGCAAATAGCGTGGAGCGTTAGGGTATCACGAGAGACAGACAACTCAGTCGTGTGTGCCTGTCTGTTTCCAGATCAACGACTTCAGCATGGTGGCGTTCGTGCCGATGAACATTAACCGCGAAGAGAGCATTGAGACCGTGCTCATGCACGTGGATCACGCCATTAACTACGGCGACGACTTGGAGCCTCAGGTACAGTTTTGCCCTCTAAGGATCGGTCTTTGTTTATCAATCTAATCGGTTGCGCACCCGCTCACGAATCTTGCGCGTGCTGTCGATCCTTTGTTTAGGAGCCCAAAAGCCAGGAGGTGGACGAGTAGTTGCGCCTTATCGATTGCAACGAACACAAATTTCATAATGTGAGCTTGTTCAGGGGCGGTTCTGGCCATATTAGCATTACTCTCTATGGTTACAGTGGTGTCTTCGTCGCATGTATCTGTCGTGCTTGTGCAGGCCAAAACGCTATTCACCGACATACTTCTGACAGGAAGATGTATCTTATCAAGAAGGATACGGCAATTCTATAGAACGGAATCACGCGAGATTTTCAGCGTGAAGCAAAGCGCACACGTGCATTTTATTGTCGCGGGTGCCTACAGTCAGTTGAAGGGGGAATCAGTTAAAGGGAGCCATCGTGGCATCGTAGGGGCATGTCGCTTCGACCTCCGTTACCACGATTCGTGACTGTCCGTTCCTGGCGTCGACGATCGGCTCCGATGGCAGCAACTACTAGCCCCCGGTCGTTTTACGCTAAACCACCGGGCAAAGTCTCCATGCCACCCATTGGCACTGCAACCACTCGGGCCCTGCCGGATTTCCGATAGCATTCTTCTCCTCACTCCGCATTTTTGCCAGTCCGACACCAAGCTTTTCGCCTCCACCACCCCGAGTTACTTCGAGTTTGGCTCACGATGTCGTCTCTGCAATCATTACGAGCCATCATCGTACTCGTCTCGATCGCTACCGCTTTGAGCGCTTCAAGTGTTGCAGCCAGCTATGAAGTTGCTAACGATGGTGGCTCGGCCGCCAACAGCACCGCTGACAGTGCCCCGAGGTATCTGATGGAGGCGGCAGGGTCCGACTACCACACCGCCCTGCTCAATGCCGTGAACGCCGAACGTGCCGCCCGTGGTCTGTCCAAACTTTGCCGAAGCAGAAAACTGCAGTCGGCTGCGCAGACGCACTCGAATGACATGGCAAAGAGGAACTACCTGGGTCACACGGGCTCGGACGGCTCTACCGTGGAGAGCCGAATTGACGACGCGGGCTACCACTGGATTGACGTGGCGGAAAACGTCGCCGCAGGCCAAGCATCAGTGAAGTCCGTCATGTCGTCCTGGATGAGCTCCAGCCACCACCGAGCCAACATCCTTAGCCGCAAGTATAAGATGTTCGGCTGCGGCTACGCGTACCGATCCAGCAGCAAGTACGACCACTACTGGACGCAGGACTTTGCGTCGGGCAGTGGTGAGGTGTGCAGTTAAGCCGCTATTGTGTAGACCATGAGTTCGACATCCCGACAGGGAATATACATAAACAAATAGACTTGACCCCTTCAAGTGCCTCTTCCATCTTGATCGACAGCTTCAACTTCGACGAAGCAGAAGCTCCTGAAAACCCCGCACAGACCTCTCTTATGTATTTGGTAAACACCCGGGACATCGTCGTCTTGTTACCGATAAGACGAAAGTTATCGGCTTCTTCGGCCATGTCCGGATATCTCTCAGTGACCGTTAGCTGATCCATTCGCTAGACATGTGGCGACGTTTGCTGGCAGATATGCCAGGCACCATGGACGAATTCGAACACTCGGGTGTACGTGTACCGATACCGCCATTCCAAATGACCCGTTCCTTGACGTGCTTCGCTCACCGAGATGCTCAGTGCATCCTGCGCTCTACGCGCTCTATATATCTCAAGTCAAGTCTCATACGCCAGGGCCTTGATGCACAACCTCTCTCGATCCACCGCTCGAGCTATCTCATTCGGCATTTGACCACCAACGTCCAAAGACACCAGTCTTCTCACGCGCTCATCGACACCATGGCATTGCCCGTCCACCGCTGGGCCGTTCTTCTGCTGCTTCTAGCTGTGACGCTTCTTCGCTACTCGACCCTAGTAGCTGCAGGCCAAGAAATGGCAATCGGCTCTGCTGTCGCTGAGGAGCTCGCCAACATCACGGCCACTCGACACCTGCAGACGTACTCGTCAACCGGGTTCCAGACGTTGATGCTTAACGCCGTCAACAAGCAGCGTACGGCCAACGGACTGGCCAAGCTGTGCATGAACAAGAAGCTGCAGACAGCGGCCCAAGGCCGGAACGAGATTGTTTTCGCGTGCAAATCTGAGGACTTCGAGTGCAGTCCATAAACATGCGAAAAGGGTACGTGCTTTTGATCAAAATCGGATGATGGATCGAGTGCATCCAGTTTATGAACATGTATTCGGTAGTGAGCGGGTGTGAGGAGCGTAGCCATAGCAAACCCGAGCGGGGTGCCCGCGAAGCAGGGCCGCTCGGTATTTGCGAAGGCGGGCCCAGCGACGAGCATTCCAGCGAACGGACCCGTTGCCCTGTCCAGTAGTTAGTTTTTCTTAAGCGGGGGTCTGGGGGTGCAACCCCCAGTACATCTATTATCATCGCAGCGACTATGCACTGCACTCGATCCATCATCCGTTTTCCGCAAGATTTGACTGCACTCGGGAACACACCTTTGTGCACGCGAACACAATCCGCACCCCCCCAAGGCCACTCGAGCGACATGGCGGCAAAGAACTACAGTAATCTGCCTCGATAAAGAAGTCTGCAAAACCGATAACCTGTGTAACCTCATACGACTGAAACTGAGGCCATTATTAACTTTTGACTTTATTTTGCTAATAAACTTGCAAAATGTATGCACAGCCCGACTTCTTTATCGAGGCATATTACTGTACATGAGCCACACCGGATCGGATGGCTCGACGATGTCGCAGCGGATCACCGCTGCTGGTTACAAGTGGAGCGCTTGTGCCGAGAACGTCGCGGCCGGTCAGACGACGGTCGATGCGGTGATGACAGCGTGGATGGCCTCCAGTGACCACCGAGCAAACATCCTCAGCACCAAGTACACTATGTTCGGCTGCGGATACGCCTACAGGTCTGGCACCACCTACCATCACTACTGGACGCAGGATTTCGCGTACGGAAGCACGGAGAGCTGCTCGTAGGACGAAACGCATAGGAGTACGGTAGAGTTGAATGGGAAAATTACTGCAAGTATGTTGCTTCCATGAAACACGGTACGAACAGTAATAACTATGAGTGACATACGGCACCCATTGAAAATGCATAATTTGAGATACTGAATCAGGATTGGAAGCACAAACACTTTGTATCGGGCAAATTTGACTTCTGGCATTTGATCAAATTTGAGCTTAGATATGGTCCACCCTGCCGAAAACGAGGTGCACGACTGTCGCATTCACTTCAACTTCCAGGAGTTCTTTGCCTCGTGTCGGATAAGCTCCAGATTCACTGTCTCGCCTAAGTTGGATTTTAGTACTAAAACAGTAATGGTGTTCTGCTAGTATTATATGTAATAAGTACGTTCTTAGTTTGACAGTCACCCGTGCACGGGGCAGATGGTGCGGCTTCGAAGCAGGCGCATCAGATGCCCCTCTCGGTCAAAGGAAAGTGAGCATGACTCACATGTCAAATTTAATCTGAATTTACTCTGTGGGTCACCGCTGCCTAAAGTTGTTCATTATTTTTGATAGCCACGCCGCTCCTTCCAAATACATCACAAAATGCATCGTACCAGCGCCCCGGATTTCGCTTCAACCAAAGCTCTTTAGCTATCCCAGCCTACCCAAAGCTCTCGTTTGGTCAGAAAAATGGTAAAGTACATGGTATAGTAATTTACCAGCGAATCCTGCGATGGGGGAAGTCGGGAAGTGATGGTCAGCGATGGCAGTATTGTATAGGGAAAATGTATGTATAACCGGAGAAAGTCCCGTCGCTTGCTGTTTCTCTGGCAGCACCTGCAGTGCAGGCTGCAGATCAATGAAAGGCTGCGCACCGGTAGCATACAGTCTGTATGCAGTATTACAGAGGCTACTGTACCGTTCATCGAGCGGCTAGCCATTTCACGAAACGCGTATCTGTGACTTCGTTTCCGCCATGCGTCTACAGCAAGCTCTAATCGTGGTGGTGGTCTCTTTCCTTTCGAGCACTGCCGCTCTTCCGACGGCCACGGAGAACGAGCAAGACAAGGGATCAACGCTTGCTTTGCCACTTTCGAGCCGCTCGATCGTCGGCCATGACGGTGCTATGGGGCGTTCTCTGCGGGCTCGCAAAATCATTGACACGCAGGACGAAAGCACTGAAGACAGGGGCTTGTGGACAAACATCAAAGTGAGGTGGTGGCTTGAGTCGGAGAAGACGGACGACTACGTCAAGGAGGCGCTGAAGCTGAATGGACTAAAGGGAGAGGCCCTTACCCGGAACAAGAACTACAAGGCGTATCTGTATTTCGTCAAGAAGTCGGAAGAGTACAAGCTGAACAAGTGGTACAGACGTGAGTACAGCACGTACCGAGGTTGGGAGGAGGTGGGTTTCGCGAAAATAACCAAAGCGAGCGACCTGGAAAAGATCAGGGACACCAAGCAGTTCAGTGTTTACAAGGATTACGTGAACTACCTGGACCACTACCTTTTTCAGGGACTGAAAGCGGGCTATTCCCCGCCAGCCGCCATGGTCAGGAGGGGGACCTCGGAAGCGGAGTTGACGGCGAGAACGGAGATCATGGCTGAAGCAGGAAGGTCCGTTCCCTACGCTAAAGTCGCGTTGGGGATGACGGATGCCCGTTACCCCAAGATCGTTCTGTATGGAGAGGCACTCGAGACACATCAAGACTTCAACTACTTCATACTCTTTCTGGAGAAGAAGGCTCCGGCGATACGTAACGAGCTAAAGAAATTCAAGAACAAGAACTTAGGCAGACTGTCGGGGAGCCAGAAAAGAAGGCAAAAGGAGCTGGTGGAGGAACTGGATCTGGTGGAGAAATATGTGAAGAGAAAATGAGGCGGTATCCCCTGATTGAATCATGAATCATTGATTCAGCTCTTTGTCAAGAAACGGCAAAATCTAAACACGAAATATTGGCTGGAGAGCTAAAGCTGGGTTATGATATAGCCATACAAAGAAGCGAGAAGAGCAAGAAATTCTTTTACATACTTTTGCAGAACATTGGACATTTTGATGCTTAGTTACGCAAAATTGCATCCAATTTCATGACTTTCAATATGCTCGATCAGGTTTATTGATGGAATGAACGCATGAATCATGTGCGCTCTAGCCCCTCTAATTATAATCGACTCCTGCTGCGCAGCAAGCAACACACAGAAGACTGGAGCTCGTGACGAGGCACACCAAGGGCAACGGTGCTGACACTAGCGTAGAAGAGCAAGTCCAGCTCCGACGAGTGTTCCGATTGCTAGCGTTTGACACTTCGCTTCAGCGCCTAGATCACAAGCTCGAGGTGAGAAATAAAACAGCTTGCGCTGACAGAGAATACAGGATGTACTTGATGCCACTTTGTTGACGTTGACTGTGATTCACGCAGAAACTATCGGAGAAAATGCAGGGTATAAAGCCCCCGGAAGTAGGCCAGTGTTCCAAAGATGACAACATGCTCCGTACTGGCCACTCAGGCTAAACAGAGTGCCATACTTAACCCCTTGGACGCGGAGGGGTGACATGATTAAGCGCCAATCTTCGCGACGGCGATACACGCTGTCGGAGCATGACACCAAGTGTGACCACTACATGAAAGAGAAGCTCCAGTACCTCGCCACACTGCAGGATGAAGTGAACTTGGGCCGTCAACTCGTGACCTCAAAGTACCAGATCAACACGAAGGCGTTGATGACGATCTACGAACAACTCGGCTATCCGCTATCCGGCCAGGAGAAGAGCCGCCTAGAAGAGGTGATCTGGCAGGTGAACGACAATCTGGACGGCGCCATCAGCTTCGACGAGTTCGTGAATAGCTACGTAAGATCACGCAACGATCGGTCAGGGCTCGAACCGTCCGAGATCTTCTTCCTCACGTGCTTTTTCATGTTTGACAAGGAGAGCTGCGACAGGGTAAGTTCACACGGGATCGATATCTCAGTCATTAACATGACCTTGCTGGTCTTGTTTCGTACCAGATCTCGTTGGACGATGCAATGACCATACTGTAAGCAACGATCATTGCCACCTTGACGATAGAGATAATACTGACCGTACTATCCGTCTGCTACAGATTCCTCAAGTATGGCGAGGTGATGGGGCGCGAAATGGAGATCCATTTTGGCAAGCTGCTCGACGAAGACGCCCACTTCGTCACCTTCACGGAGGTGCGACCAAATTTCGTCCTTCACATCCAATAGCACTACATGCATCATCCATACCGACGGCCTCTTCTGACTTGCAGTTCCACGAGGCCACCACCAAACGTCTGGGCGAACTCATCGACCACCCTTCGCCCGGCCGAACTAATTCTCCAAGAAACTCTGACTCAAGAGTCTGAGCCCACTTCAACCCAGTCTGGGACTCTACGATCTCGTCCACGCTCCGCAAAATCGCATCTGGGTCCACGCTTTCGAGCTCGGATGATCTGGCGACTCTACTCGGTTGATCTTAAACAAAGGCACGGTGGATGGGGTCGCGATTTTGAAAGACCCAGCCACGGTGACAAACATGATCACGGGCAAGTATGCAGTGAACAAGGAGTTCATGGACGAATTCTTGATCGAAGTCCACCAATACAACCCGGATGGCAATACTCTCGCTTCTGGCTATGGCTTCGATTACGTTGGCCAGGGCCAGTGGGGCCACGCGTACATTGAAAAAAGTGGTGACACTGCTGTTCATATAACGCGCATTGGTACTGCTCCCGATGCGCAGCTCGGTGTGATGTTTATGAGCAACACACAAACACCAGATGGACATCTGTCATACCCGCTTGATCACATCCGTTCGTACGTTATGGGGGTCTTCCTCGACGTCCCGTAGGACATTTTGGACTTCTCGTATCGTAAGTGGCGCGAGAACGATAAGTTGGTGCCTATCATGGAAGGTGTTCCTGCTTGCGGCCTGCGCTTTTGGAAGAACCCCCCGTGCAGCTCTCTTAGTTCTGTGGCGAGGTCGGCAATGATCGGGAAGTACATGGCTCAATCATCCACCGGATACTTCGACTCGCTTGAAGTGCATGAAGAGGGAGGAAATTTGGTCTTGGAGTATGGTGCCTTGGCAGCTCCATTGAAATGATGCCTTGGCAGCTCCATTGAAGTACTACACGGATGAAGGAAACAACCGCATCTTCGTCTGGGATTGTGAAGCTTCACCTTTGTTGATCAAGACGGAAAAGCGAGAGGGTAAGCTCGAGCCTCGATATTTGGTGTTGTGCTCCGCCAGGTGTAGAAGTGTTCAGCAGTTTCTGCTGATAGTACATCAAACCGATAACATTGTTGTCATTTACGCTAAGCATCCTCACACGCACTATGGCAAGTGCAGTGCGCTCGTTCCGGACCTTCTCGGTGAGTTTTGCTGTGATTTTAGTTACATTCGCTTCGACTGGAACTGTCTTGTTTGGCAGCAGTGTCGACGAATTCTCCTCAACGCCCAGCTCCACCAAAACGTGCGTCAATATGCTGTTCAACAATTTTGAGATCAGCACTATCGACGAAATCAACTACTCGGTCGCTTTTTACTGGAGCTACATGACATTCATGACGTTTGAACATCGTGTTGGCCATCGTCGTTGATGCCTAGTAGGCATTGCCTACAAGGAAGAAAAAGTCAAGAAAGACAAGAGCAAGTGTTGGATATTTCGCCGCGTGCTGAATCATGTGATTCGACACGGATTGGCACCGATAAATCACGTCCTGGTGTTTGCTTATCCCGGAAACACAGTCGGCGGTCCTCCGTCGTGTTTTGGGGGAGGATTCGGTCGCGCGTGCTGCAAGATGCGCTCACAGATAGACTAGCCGCAATGCCATTGGAGTGGTCACCGGAAACAAAACTCACCCCGACACTGCTCAAGACGATTTTTCCCGAGGCTACTCGTAAGGAATGCGAGGCCACGATCAAACATCTCGGCAGCAAGAGCACTAATAAGGATTGCTGTCCAGAATCAGAAGAGACCGGCATGGCGAGTCAGCGCAGTAAAGCGCTGACGGGTATCACACAGAAATCACCGGTTCAATATATCCGCGATTCCCTTGCTGATCGCAACGAAGGGAGTCCAGACCTCGCTGCTCGCCTAGACCTGCTGGAGAAGAAGCTATACCTCTTGATCGATAAGCTTGCGCACATGGCATAGATGTATGCAATACACTGGACTTCCTCGTCAAGTTATACCCGACCTGCTACGACGAATCTAGCACCACAACTGACGATTTCGACACGAATGCAGCGAGAGCGAGAACTATACTGGCAAAGAAGAAAACGAGTGGGAGCTGGCTCACCTTGTCGACACAGCAATTGCTGATCACAGTCATCACACTCAAATGTCAGCTACCGGGCTACGCCGTCACGAAATTGCTGTTAGAATTTATCGAACCGAGTTACTCGACGACATCGACACTACTGGGCCAGTTTCCAAGTTCAACCACCGTTGCACTTGATATTCTCGTTATTCTCTGGTTCTTCCCATGGATGCTAGTTGCTGCGTTGATCTCGGTGGTGGTGCGTTATAAGAATATGAGTCGGGAGTCATCCAGTCGCCATCTTCATGAACTCTTGAGGCAAGCTGCAATGGCCATACGCTTCTGGGCCTTCCCGGGCGGATGGTTCGCCATTGATGCGCTGTGGGGGCCTATAGTATACGCGTTCTACATCACGGTACTCATCACGCATACGTCCATGACGAATTCTTCCTTTCGTGGCAAGCTCTCCATACTTCGAGATCCCAACCAGAGTCAGGACGACGTCGATGTCCTCAGACACGGAGTCTTTCGAACATATCGTGAATATCACGGTATTGATTCGCCTTCTTGCCACAGCGGCAGTATTCATCCTCGGGCTGCGCGTTCTGAACACTGTCCGCGATCACTTTGGAGGCTCCATCCGTGAGACCTGGAAGCTCACGGCACCGAGGACCTTGTTGAGCGAGCCTACACGGCCCCACTCATCTTCTGGTAATGTTTTCCGGTTGTAATCTTCTGTGACGAAGACTCGCGGGACAAACGTGCCGTTCAACCAGTTGAAGACGTCCGAGATGGTTTCGATTTTAATAAACTGCATTGAGGTTTCGTATGTACTGGAAGCTCGCCCCGATGTCGAAGACATTGCGTGACTCTGGTTAGTGGTCGGGATATGCAGGAACATGGCGGCGACGAAGATGCTGAAGGACAGCATGGCGATGATGATGTCCTTCGTGTCGACGGCGTGCTTTTCATCGTTCCCGAGTCGCTTCAAAGCGGTTCGAACTGGGATTGACGAGCTACTGCAAGATTTGGGGCTGTCGATACCACATGCAGGCGGTCGATACTTTCCATAGCTTCGAACACTGTCGCACGGGTCGGGCGACATATTAGATGCATGTCCGTCGATGATGGCAAGTGGCTGTAGACTTTGCTTGGTTTTCTTCTTCAACAGGTCTTCAAGCTGCTGGGATGGCAGAGGGCACTTTCACGCGCTTGAGCTGGAAACGTGGTACATGTACACAGCACAGTGACTGTGAAAGTCGTACCGGCGATGTGATTGATAGCTGTAGGTGTCATCAAGGACTTGTTGTTTCTTCAGCAGCACTGCCTGCGTTGTGACAACTTAAATTTCAATAAAATCATTGAGAAAATTGGTATGAGCAATTACAATTTAAAGATTGTCATCAATGATGTTATTAGGGGGTGTCAGAATTGCCAAAAATGGCTTGCGATTTTGTTCTCTGGATTTTATCCAGAGTGGTTGGGGCGACGAGTGCTCGTGCAATTCTCTACATATCAGTATAAATTGTATAGATCTATAAGATGCCCGGACGATTACGTATACACATCGACCTGTTATTTTTTATACCTGTGCAGATAGTATATTATCCAGCTTCGTGTTGCCTGAGTCTTTTAGCGGCAACGTTCGCGTAACATGATCAGTTGAATGTTGCTCGAGGCGTTTAGCGTTAACTTTCGCGTAACAAGAAAGGTTACGTGTTGCTCGAAAGATCTGAACAGCATAGAAAGAAGGGGAAATTGCAATTCAGTCAGGTGTTTGGGTGGGCATTTGCAAATCGGTCAGGTTGTTGCAATTCAGTCAAGTGCCAAATATAGGAACAGTCAGACATCGAGTAGTAGCCCAGTAGTAGTACTACTACAACAGTACCGTAACATAGTAGTAGCATAAAGCCCTATGATAGTAACTGGGGCTGGTAGCAGTGGTGAAGTTATCCCAGAAGAGTCACCAATTGTCTGCAAACGCTGTGGTGAAAGAGGTCACAACATACGTACGTGCGAGCGCCGGCAACTACTGAAGCAACAACGAGAACTGAATAGTCAGCTTCATGATTAGTTGCGTTGCATTTCATCAACCATTATGCTCTTAACATTCAATACGATATTTATCTCTCGGCGATATTTCCCAGTCAGAGGAAGTATGTATAGAAGTAGAGCGTATTCTGAAGTCTGTTCGGTTCTAACTCCCAATACCGGATGCTGATGTCTGGCTAGTTTGATCCTCGAGCTGCTCTAACCGCTTTGAAACGTGAGACTCGCTGGACCGGTTGCTGTAACAGAGAATCCAAAATGCGGACGAATGTTAGGAAACCAAGCTTGACCAAAACGCATAAATCAACAAGTTTGTACAGCTTCGCCAACCGGTTCCAGTGTCACAGTTTGACCGGTGTAATTAGTGACCTGAAAGCGCTGGTACCGAGACTCGAAGAATGGAGACGGAGAAGCTCCCGGTACACACGCTGGGGTTGGCACCTTCTAGCGACGTTCGAATCCTCCAGCGCCAGCTTGTACTTCTTCAGACGATGGTACGCTGCAGCGCGGTTGCCATTCAGAATCTGCATGGACGTCGGCGGAAGATTTTTAAACAGGTCACCTGCAGGTCTGGTCCCGTTTTGGTCCGGACGAAAAACAGTGTGTTTTTGTAACCGGTCCCACATGGATCCCGCGATTCGGTTGGTATCAAAAATAAAATATGTATTTGTGGAACCCGCGTGCTTTGATTTGTGATACTTGGATTCATGATATTATACAAAATGAAATACCTGTTGTGATATTGCTATGCGAGTCAATGTCTGTAAGTGTCGAATGCCGGCTAATGTATGCAGTTCTGCACATGTCCGTGTGGCTTAAACATATATTATAGCTGTATTGTACGAAATGAAATTTAAAGACAGAACTCGGCCAATACAGGATCGTTTCTAGGTCGGTTCTGTTTTGTTGTGAAGGACATTAAAGTATTTAAATCTACGACTAACACTTGAATAGGCGGTTGAAAAAGGTTACGTAAAGGCAAAGCCGACAGTGGAGAGCGGCGCCCGGTAGTGCGGTAGTCGCCATTTGTTCAGAGCTGGCCCCTTCAACCCGTGTTTGTTATATTCAAATCATCGTTAGTTTGTGCAGCTCGACTCAGTCTGCTCGCGGAACAAGGACTACTCGTCGTACGCACCTAGTTGCTCGCAGCATGACAGCAAGAAGCTAGTCTAACCAAGGTTGACAGTATACTTCAGCTATCCACAACACCTGTAATAACACATTTGAATCCAATCGTAGTATGTATTCGAAATTAGAGATAGACCAAAACTTTTTATTGTGCTTGACTATTTCGGAGTCTATTTTTGTGATACTGTATTTTGGTCCGTGATTTGTCTACGGGACCAAAACGGGACCAGACCTGCAGGTGACCCGTTTAAAACCTTACCACGTCGGCAAGTAGCACACACACACACACAAAACACTGGTCAGTTGGGCCCTCATCCACACCACTATCCGCCGCATCAATTCACACGCACGTGTGAGGTTGGGTCTAGCTCAATGGCCTGCGAATGGAAACACCGGCGAGAGAACGCGTCGTTGCCCTTGGTCTTCAGTGCAGCAGCCTGCGTCTCCGTAGATTCCTCCTCCTCCTCCTCCTCCTCCTCCTCCTGGTCCTTCGCTCCCTCCCCGGCAGCTTCACGCGCCTCCAGATCCTCCATGCGCTTCGTCATCTCGTCCCAGCTCCATGCCGCCTGCTCCTCCAGCCGCCATCGTTGCTACATGTATTAATAAAATGCCCCAGTTATTACTATCATAGAGATTTATACTAATACTATGTTACGGTAGTAGTACTACTACTGGACTACTACTACTTTTGGCACCTGACTGAATTGCAACAACCTGACCGATTTGCAAATGCCCACCCAAACACCTGACTGAATTGCAATTTCCCCTAGAAAGAATCTGTCGGATGGCATCATGTCTTGCGAAGTGATGCATTTCAGCGACTAAGACGGATGTCGTTGCTTCGTCAACTACAGCAAGCTCACACGGATAAGCAGTGTCGCGAAACCATAACCACCGTTGCTGGCATGCATGGGTGTGTTGACAACGAACGCCGAGCGTGTCAGCACCGGCACCACGAGTCTATGTGTGGACAAGAGCGCTGTCGAGCAGCAGTGGTTGCTGACCCTGTCTGCATCACTCGCTATATAGTTGGAGCTCTCCCTGCGAGGCTCGCAGGAAGAGCTCCACCGCTGTGTATCCATACTGTCCGAGCCTCTGACACGGAGCCCGATGTCCAAATTGGACACCGTGTCGCACGGAGGGGTGTGCGCGGTTGCACCGCTGCATTGTATTCATAGCTTACTTTCGATTTGTGGAACCACTTGCGCTAGATTTCCTACAATGCTTCACGCCACCACAAGAGGCACTAGCAGAAACCAATGCAGGGGTTAGTAGTACTTGCTAAAATAGTACACCTCGGTAACACTCGTACCCGATTTTTAGGGGTAGTAGTGATACTACTACTGTATAGTACGGTATTCAATATGAGTGATACTATGCTATCATCAGCTCAGTACTATAGTACTCTTCAAGTAATACTTTTGAAGAACCCCGCTACATAGATCACGGTTGGCCTCATCGCCTTCCTGACAAACCTTCATGGCACGACCTTATGCGTGTGGGAACACCGCTGATTCACTGGCAGTAAAGGCATGTACCACGTGGTACCCGTAATCCCGATAATGAAGCTCATATAAAGTTTCTAGTGATATAAGCTTTTCAATTTCAGGAGTTCGTTCGCACATCAATTCATATACTTAAAGTACTACGTTGTATACGACAAGCGCTGAGAATATTTAACGAGTTAAATTATTTTCCCACAGAGTTTAAAAGTACGGTGAGTGCTTTACATGGTGACCACTGCAGCTCGGGTAGTAGTGGAGTAGTACTACTAATATTACTAATACTACTACCCAATTGTTGGTATCTCTACTAGTAGTAGTATTTCTTCAATTTCGAAGCCCCAATAGTCACTACCCAGTTTTTGGAGCTACTACTATTAAAGAGAGTGACTGGCAGGCCTCTCTAATAGAGGTATTTCCCTCGAATACCTCTATTAGCTTAATGGAGGGATGAAAACACCTTTTAATATAGGTATGGCGAGGTATGAATTCCTGTATAGTGAACCTAAGATAAAATCACTCCCATCGTCGAACTTAGTGCGGATACTTGACTGAATCGCCTTGTGGGAAGTACCCTGACCAATTCCCACGGCGAGAAAGAATGCAGAATATGGGTGTGAACGAAGCTTGCAGCACATACCGCGCGGATATACAAAAAAAAACATTGACAGGCTTGAAAATAGATAACGCATTTGCCAAGCTATTACCATGCGCTTCCAGTGGAAGCCTCCCACATCGTTTCAAATAGAACAAGATCTTCGACGATAGATCGCTTGCTTTCAAAGTATTTAATGGCAGGTCGCGATCGACATCAGCCAATGTTGTGTTGTAGAGGTTTGGCCGATAAGAACGTTTTATTCTCTTCGTCGCTAGTTGCAGAGTACCGATTCCAAGCACTAGGGTGCACAAACTGAGCTGGCGCGTATTATCCGCGTGAATAGAGTACTTGAAGTTCACTGCGTCTGTGCAGTTCGCTTTCGCTTTCATTTTTTGCTTACTTTACGACCAAATCGATGCAAAATCTGCATGAAAAACCTTCTTATGCGAGGGATGACCCGAGGTCTTAATATAGGTATAGCGAGGGAAAACGGGTCAATTTCCCTCTATTAGAGAGGCCTGGTGACTGCTGTCCCCGACTGAAGTATACGCCTTGTTTGCTTCTGTCCGGAGAGCATAAACGGTGCGCATAGCGAGCGCAGCGAGCCGAGCCCCGCGCGAAGCGCGGTAGGGTAACACAGAGCGAGCGTAGCGAGCCGATCCCTGCGCGAAGCGCGGTATCCATAGGGTCCGCGCGGAACGCGGTAGGGTTTAGGAGCCCCATGCCAGTTTTTTTGGGGTCTAGTCAGGGTGTACTAAAAATCTCTTTTTATCCGGACACGTATAGACGGCTATATAGAAGGTGCGAGTCGGTTACAGTAGAGAGGCTACTGCGACACCCAGTCGGGGACAGCATCACGCGCCATTAAAATATATACTACGTAGTAGGTAATTATTTATAAGCCCTGGCGGTATGATAAAATCCAGAGCTTCTCCGTGCTTCAGCACGGCTTAGTCACAATATAGCATGCTATTTCGCGTCGAAATAGCATGCCATTTCCCGCCATTTCGAAATCAACCACCTCCAGAGATGGTTGATTTCCAAATGAAACGTGCATTTCACGAGGAGGTGCGATCCGCCAAAGGGCGCACCCTCTCACTCTTCTTTTTCTCGCTGAAGCGGAAACATCGCGAAAGAGCCTGACATCGCCGACCCTTTCCTTGACAGCACCACCAACAGACTTGGTACCCCCCCCCTCCCCTCCAGACGCACCCCTCGTACTCTGCCCCTCTTCAAGTCTCTGGACACCTACACAAAGCGGCGGTCGCCTCACGCCAACAGTACGTATTTCCGCTCCTGTTGAGCTGTTTGCAGTGCTAACTCGTACAAAGGATGACAGGAAAACACGAAGGTGCTGCTGATGGTTCCAAGGTGCATCTATCTGCGGCTGACTACAAGATACCCGTGGGCTGGATTTCAAAGGAAGACAATTAAAACAAATAAAAATCCATCGTGACTTCATGACTGCCTTACTTTTTCACTCTTGCCGTCATATAACGCCGCGAAAGAAAACTCGACTGGGAAGCACTCAATCCAGCCTCGGATCGTCCCATCACATAGCGATAGCGAGGAGATCGACCACCTCGGCAGTGAGGAGCTGACCGTCGTGGTATTTGGCAAGCCAACACGGCTGGCGATTTTCAATACAAATCTGACACGCCCTGCAAGATACTTCTAAATGACATGTCATTCGCCCCAGAAATCACAGTGCGATTTCTGGGGCACTTTTGCTAATTCTGACACCCCCTATTGTATCGAATTAGAAAGTGACTTGTCAAATGTGTGTACTAGTGGATGTTTGTGGTAGCCAATCAAATCGTCGGTGCTGGTCTCTATACAAACTATAATCCTCAACATCTACTGGAGCACCCTGTCCATGTGTGGGTGTGTCAGTTGGTCCGTACAGCCCTGCCCATGGGCCGCCGAGCGCAGCGATGGCGGCACCCCATTGGCCAAAATGCTGCCGAGCGCAGCGATGGCGGCCCCCGCCGCCGAAGGCGGCCCCACCGGCGTGTATTGCGGGACCGAAGGGCCCGCCCTTCATCGGACTCAACGACACAGCAGGGCGAGTAGTGCAGCGAGCCGACGAGGCGAGCGGAACGGAGGCGTGATATTACTCCGCCGCGCAGCGGCGGCACTCGGCTAATTTAATAAAACTGACATAGATAATAATAACACCGCCGCATAGCGGCGGCTCATATAAACACCAACGTAAATTATAGCGCCACCGCCGCGGAGCGGCGGCGCTCGGCTAGTCCTCAACATCTACTAGAGGAACCGTCCCGTCTGTCTGTAATTCCGTTGCGTCGCACCCTGCCCATGGGCCGCCGAGCGCAGCGATGGCGGCATCCCATTGACCAAAAAGCTGCCGAGCTCAGCGAAGGCGGCCCCCGCCGCCGAAGGCGGCCCCACCGGCGTGGCATCCCATTGGCCAAAAAGCTGCCGAGCGCAGCAAAGGCGGCCCCCGCCGCCGAAGGCGGCCCCACCGGCGTTTATTGCGGGTCCGCAGGGCCCGCCCTTCATCGGATTCATTGGCATAGCACTGCGAGTAGTGCAGCGAGCCGACGAGGCGAGCGGAACGGAGGCGGGATATCACTCCGCCGCGCAGCGGCGGCACTCGGCTAATTTAATAAAACTGACATAGATAATAATAACACTGCCGCGTAGCGGCGGCTCATATAAACACCAACGTAAATAATAGCGCCACCGCCGCGGAGCGGCGGCGCTCGGCTAGTCTACCCCCATCTAAGAGAGCAACCGTCCTGCTGCGTGTGTGTCCGCTGCGTCACACCCTGCCCATAGGCCGCCGAGCGGAGCGAAGGCGGCTCCCGATTGGCCAAAATGCTGCCGAGCGCAGCGAAGGCGGCCCCCGCCGCCGAAGGCGGCCCCACCGGTGATTATTGCGGGTCCGCAGGGCCCGCCCCTCATCAAACTCATTGGCACAGCATGGCGAGTAGTGCAGCGAGCCGACGAGGCGAGCGGTACGGAGGCGGGATATCACACCGCCGCGCAGCGGAGGGACTTTGTTAATATAATAAAACTGACATATATAATATTATCACCGCCGCGTAGCGGCGGCTACTATAAATACGAAGGTAGATAGATAACAGCGCCACCGCCGCGGAGCGGCGGCGCTCGGCTAGTCCTCAACATCTACTAGAGTCACCATCAAGTCTGTCTGTATGTGTGTGGGTCAGGCGGTGCGTCACACGCTGCCCATGGGCCGCCGAGCGCAGCGACGGCGGCACCCTATTGGCTGCCTTGGACGCCGGAGGCGGCCCCCATTGGCCCTAAAGCTGCCGAGCGCAGCGAAGGCGGCCCTCATTGGCTGAAACAACAGTTGTGTGGACTACACTAATCGCACTTTATTGAGTCAGTTAGGTCTGAATGTAAATTTTGCCCCCATTTCGAAATCGGACGCGCGCGCGGACACCTCGCGGACAAGGTACGCTGCGTGTACTGCATGATAGCCTGAGTATCCACAACCATACCATGGTGGTCTGAGGTCCCTGGGGGAGAGGCTAGGGTAATGTGTAATTGCCTGGGCGGGAGGGGGGTTCCTGCACAGGGGACGCGTGCTAAGGGGTTTTAAAAAATAATAGACTGAACTATTTGGACTATTTTAGTCTTAATTAGTACTGTTTATTAAAGAGTATTTAACCCACCGCCCACTCTGCGCGAGAGCACACTTAGCGTCTACCTATTGGCCATACTTAACCGACACCTTTCCGCCAGTAGGAGCCGAGCGATTCCTTAAGCCCGTACACGTCCCTGGACGATTAGCCCCCGAAATCTAGAGGGATGTGCACGGATGGAATGCGCAAAGGACCACATCCACCGTACGCCTGCCCCAACCCGGCAATTCCAACGGCACTTTGTGCAATGAATACCACTCCGGACTGTGAGGCCCGTTGAAGGAGGGAAAGTGATTGGTTTATTATGGAAGGGGGCTTGGCGGGCGTGCGGCAACTATTATACCCAACACCCTACAAGAACAAGGCCGTCTCTTCGCAAGAACAAGGACGCCTTTTTCGCTGCGGTGGTATTGGGGGCCGTTCACTGGCATGGTTTTATGCTATTCGATGGATAGTACTACGATGCCTAAAGCGAGTCCGATCTGTGTAGACTTTGACTGCGTGGATGCACGTTGTCTAATAGTCTTGAATTTCGGGTGCGCCTAGCGGATTGAGCGACCCTTCAACTCTTATGATGCCAGTGGAAGTTCCAATTTAAAAAAAACACACACCAACAACTGACCCATTACCCCTCTACAACCAAAAAGGTTAATTGCCTGGGCTGAACAAGCTCAGAGGCATCAAGCCGAGGCTCATGCACTGTCACCGAGGGAAGTGACACAAACGAATTAGCGCGATGAGCTGACGCTTCAGCACCAAAGAAGCTCGCTGTTGCTTTCTCCAAAGGTATTGAGAGGCAACACAGGCGAGTCGTGCTTTGAGGTGGTAAATGAGGAGGTGCGGTGCACAAAAGAAAACATCAATTGGAATGGAAACTTGGCTATATGAGGAGTTTTACCGTCGCTTGGTCTGTGAGTCGTACCTGGAATTTACGATTATAAGATGACAACGCATGCATGCTGTTGGTCAAACGCTGTTGGATTTGTCTCAGTGGCGTCGTGGGAATTCTGTTGAGTTGTATGCTGCTATTTCGGCTGGATTGGAGTTATTGATTTCTATTTGAGTTTTACGCATGTATTGACGTTTCAGCTAACGTATTCTGTTGTGTCGATCTCTTTCGGGTATATAGGGAATCATGGCTCCCAAACGCAAGCGCACGCGAAGGGAGATCGAAGAAGCCCTGTTGCAAAACGCGCGCGTGAACGCAACACCTGCCGGACCTGAAGACGGTAAAGACAGGAAGAAGCGGAGGAAGCGGAGAAACTACCATAAACGCAACTTGGACAAGGAATTTGCGTCTCTCATCATCGACGCAGCTGATGCCGACGTCTCGACAGCTAACGTTCAAGACGTGGGGATGATTGAGGGGGTTACTATCGAGCAGGAAGGAAAGCAGGAAGAGGACGACCCTGCAGAGCACCAGCGACTGTACGCTGCAGCGTACGTTGAGGTGCAACGCGCCACTGAATCCGAGGCTGTGTCGATAGCTGCTCCGATTCTGCGTTCGCCTGATAGGGCGGCTGCGCTACGAGCACGAAACGCGGAGCGAGCGCGGAAGCACAGAGCTAATATGTCCGCTTCGCAGAAGGAACGCACAAAAGCTAAGAACAGAGAGCGTGCGCGAGCCTCTAGGGCTCGACGGACTCAAGACCAGCCCGTTGCAGTAAGAGAGGTTGAGCGTCTTCGGAAACAAGTGCGCCGTGCACAACAAATACCTGCCGAGCGGGAGATTGAGCGCGAGCACAATCGTATGCAACAACAAGTACATCGAGCGGCACAGGCTGATGCAGATCATCAAGCTGTTCAACAATTAAACCGTGTACGCGAGGCTGAAAGACGGGCGGGTCAAACGGATAATGACCGCGAAAGCGTTCGACAAATGAACCGAACGCGTGAGGCTGCAAGACGGGCGGGCCAGACCGATAATGAACGCGAAACAGTCCGACAAGTGAACCGTGAGCGCAATGCCGCTACACGCACGGCGCAGACCAATGAACAGCGATCTGCTTCACAAGCTCTTGACCGAGAGTGGCATACCTCCATGCGCGCTTCACAGACAGAGGGTGAGCGAACGGCATCCCAAGCGCTTGATCGAGAGCGACATGCTTTGGTGCGCGCTTCACAAACAGAGGAGGAGCGTTTAGTTTCTCAAGCTACCAGTCGGGAGCGGCATGCCACCAGACGCGCAGCGCTAACGGAAGAAGATGTCGAAACTCGGCGAGAACATGAACGCATTCGGCGCAAGTCAGTCAAGCGTTGTCACGGTCACGTAAACCACGAGAACTTCAGGGCCTCCATGGTAACAGGAGAAAACGTAGAGAACGGGCGCCACATACTCCCCCTCACAGTAGTGTGCCCACTGTGCCAAGCTTGGAAGTGGCCCAACGAGTCCGATTTCATTTGTTGCATGAAAGGCAGGGCGAGACTCCATCCTCTTCAGCCTGCGCCTGGCCGACTGTTGCAGCTGTCCGGAGACAACGAGTTCCGCCGCCACATCCGGGCGTACAACCAAGCCTTTGCGTTCACGTCGATTGGTGCTTCCTCAAGTGACAACACATTTCGAGCTGTCGACCAAGACCAGGATGTCGCTGGACAACATGGCGTCTATTCGTATCGTATTCAAGGAGCGATGGGCCATTACCTGGGATCAATGCTACCGTACGTGGACCCAGGTACAGGTGAGAGAACCGCACCGAAGTTCGCGCAGATCTACATCGTCGATCCCGACATGCAAGCGCGAGCTCAACGGCGCAAAGGTATCTACGCCGACCTGGACAATGTGGCGCTGAAGGATATCGAGGATATGATGGAGAGATGTAATCCCTTCGCACAGCAGTTCTTAAACTTCGGGGAAAAGCTGCGGGAGGACTTGGCTAATGGTGTCGATGTGATGGACATTCAATACCGACTGCACGCTAAGCCATCGCAGCCTGGAACACATAACTTGCCAACCGTCTCTGAAGTGGGGGCTGCATTGATCGATGATGGGAATATTGCCAAGCCACGTGACTTGCTTCTTCTCGCTAGGGACCACCAGTTGCTGCGACTCTTTGAGACAGATGAGAAGTACGATCCTCTGCAATATCCTCTGTTGTTCCCCCATGGTGATCTCGGATGGACGCATACGCTTACGTACGCGGACGGAGCCGTTTACAGAAACAAAAGGAAGATGGCTTTACGCGAACACACGGCGTATCGGCTGTTCCAGAAGGAGGGCGACCAGTCCGCACTTCACCAAGGCGGACGCTTATTCCAGCAATGGGTCGTTGATCAGCGAGCCAAGTGTGAACAGGAGCAATTACGGTGGGTGGCAACTCATCAAAAAGAAATTCGGGCAAATCAGTACCACGGCGTTGAAGATGCCCTGCTTAACGAGAACACCATTACGCTGGATGAAGGCGAAGGGCTCCTGTCTGAATACGATCGCACGCGCGGGGAGTTGGTACACCCCGACCGACAGCAGCGAGAAGATCACTTTTTACGCCAGATCGGAAAGCGTGTCATCCTTCCGGACTCACACGTGGGTGGCCCGCGCTTCATGTACAAGGCCTACCAAGATTCAATGGCTATTGTTCGTGGGTATGGAAAACCCGACGTCTTCGTGACGATGACATGCAATCCCAAGTGGGAAGAGATTGAAGAGAAGATCGCGGACCCTCTTCAGAATGCCCAAGACCGTCCTGACATTGTTGCCCGCGTGTGGCAGCAGAAGCTTAAGGCGCTTTTAAAGGATTTGGGTGAGGGTGTACTGGGACGTCTACTGGCGCGGATTTACGTTGTTGAGTTCCAGAAGCGCGGGCTACCACATGCCCATATCCTCATTATTCTGGAGGACGAAGTCAAGCCTCGCACCCGGAAGATTATTGACAAGTTGGTGTCTACTGAATTGCCTGACAAGAACGTTAACCCTGACCTCTTCGACACGGTCATGACTTGCATGATGCATGGTCCATGTGGGGAAACATTTCCTTCGAGCCCATGCATGAAGGGCGGAAAGTGCTCGAAGGGATTTCCAAAGCCGTTGGTAGAGGTTACGCGAGCAAACCCGGACGGATACCCGGTGTATAGACGGCGTCGTCGCGAACCAGGTGTTTTGACGTACAAGGGCAAAACCTACGACAACGAGACTGTAAACCAGTGGGTGGTTCCATACAATCCTTACCTATCGCAGAAGTACAACTGCCACATCAATGTGGAAGTGTGTACTGCGATCACAGCAATCAAGTACATGTACAAGTACGTCTACAACGGGTCCGATAGAGCGGTAATCACCATTGAGGCCGTGCGCAATCCCAACAACCCTCGCGAGGAGCCGAACGAGATCCTGCGGTTTCTTAACGCACGATATATATCACCCGTCGAGGCATGTATGCGTCTATTGGCGTTCGAGATCCAGGGCAAGACGCACTCTATCATCAGGCTTACGGTGCACTTGGAAGGTGGTCAGATGATTGTTTTCGAGCCCACTGATGACCCAGCAGTAGTTGCAGAGCGGGGTCGCCGCACTACACTTACCAGCTTTTTCGAACTGTGCGCGAGTGAAGAACCAGAAGACCAGATCGCCAAGACCATGCTGTATCATGAAATTCCTAAGAAATTTTCCTGGGATAACAAGGCGAAGAAGTGGGTTCGTCGCTCGAAATACCAAGCGGCTATTGGGCGCTTAATCCACGTTTCCCCACGAGATATTGAGCGCTTCTACTTGCGGGTTCTACTGTGCCACCGAAGGGGACCGACTTCCTTCAAGGATTTGCAGACCGTGGACGGGGTCGCTCACCCGACCTTCCAAAAAGCGGCGATGTATGCGGGGTTCCTCGAGAATGACCAAGAGTGGGTCGCTTGCATGTCGGAAGCGTCATCGTTTAAGATGCCGAAAGCACTTCGACAACTGTTTGCCACACTACTGGTGTATTCCCACGTTTCCGACGTCCGCGCACTATGGGATCAACTCTACGGTGAATTATCTAGAGATTTTGCGTTCACATACCGCAATCTTGAAGGACAGACCAAGGAGGACACCATCCAGTTCCACACGCTCATGCATCTTAACGAGCTGTTGCAAATCAGTGGGTACGCCGTACACCACTTCGAGCTCCCACAGTTATGCGATCATCGAGAATTGGTTATCACCTCTCTTCTGGAAAACAACCTCATCCGCCGTGAATTGGAGGGGTACAATCACGATGTGTTGCAAGGAGTTCATGACCGAACTGATGAGCTTAACGATGGACAACGGACCATTTACGACAAAATTATGGACGCAGTGGAACGTCCGGAGGTTGGCAAGAAACTATTCTTCGTCGACGGACCAGGTGGTACAGGGAAATCAACGCTGTTGAAGCATATCCTTGCAAGTGTTCGGCTTTCGGGGAAAATCGCAATTGCGGTAGCTTCTAGCGGTATTGCAGCGCTACTGTTGATGGGAGGGCGCACAGCTCACTCTACCTTCAAGATCCCTCTCAAGCTAAATGAACACTCGACGTGTTCGATTTACAAGCAATCCAAGCTCAGGAAGTTACTTCAAGCGGCCAGTTTGATCATCTGGGATGAAGCACCGATGACACACCGCCACGCCTTTGAAGCTGTTGACCGGAGCCTACGCGATATCTTGGACAATGACCAGGAACCCTTCGGAGGAAAAACGATCGTACTGTCTGGAGACTTTCGCCAAATCCTCCCCGTTGTAGTGAGAGGAACTCCAGCTGAAACAATTGACGCCTGTCTAAAGTCCTCCACTCTGTGGCCGCACTTCGAGCAAGTTCGCCTTACAGAGAACATGCGCGTGCGGGCTGCCCACAGTGCAAGTACGGCTGCAGAACTGACGGCCTTCTCAGATTTTCTCCTTCAAGTTGGTGAAGGGAGGCATGAGGTAAACCGCGCGCTGGGAAGCGACTACATGAAGCTCCCCCGTGACATGTTGGTCGAGAACCCGCCCGAAGAACGTGACGAGGACGCCGAAATTGCGCCAGGTGCGGTCCCCATTGGACTCACTCGGATTGTCGACGCGATGTACGCTAATATTAACAACCCGGCCATTGCAACGGACGATTACTTCGCGAACCGTACTATTTTGACGACAACCAACGCAATGGTTCACCGTATCAACGATGCTGTATCAGCGCGTCTGGATGGTGATGCCCGCGAGTACCGGTCGATTGACTCAGTGCAGGACGACGAGGCAAGTAACTTCTTTGAGCAGGAGGTGTTGAACTCAGTGAACATCAACGGAATTCCGCCGCACAAGCTGACGCTCAAAGTGGGAGCACCGATCATGCTCATGCGCAACTTGAACCCGGACCTAGGATTATGCAACGGCACACGGCTACGGGTTGTAGAGCTGAAACCACACGTCATCCACGCGAAGATAATGACCGGGGAGCGTCGCGGCCAAGACGTGTTGATTCCATAGATCGTTTTCATAAGCGACGACAATGCTCGAAACTTCCCGTACCGTTTGAGGCGCAAGCAGTTTCCAGTTCAGACAGCATTCGCGATGACCATCAACAAAGCTCAAGGACAAACGGTGTTCAATCTGGGGTTGTACCTAGCGTCACCGTGCTTTTCCCACGGTCAGCTCTATGTCGCCCTCTCCCGAGTTACCGCTCGATCCAAGATCAAGGCGCTGATTGAGTATCCAGAGTTGGAGGAAGATGACGGAGTGTACACTGCGAACATTGTGTACAGGCATATTTTCGAGACTGCGTAAGGAAATCGGACAGTTTGATAATACATTTGCATAACGGTTGATAAGACTTTTGTATTGCTTGAGTCTGATAAAATTGAATTTCAGCCGAGCGAAGCGAGGCGTGTACTCAACTTAAGAGTACTATTGCCCGCCGGAGCGAAGCGGAGGCGGGCAGCCCACACTACTGGGACTAAAACTAAACCCACCGCCGCGAAGCGGCGGCGCTCGGCTAGTCTACCCCCATCAACAAGACTCACCATCAAGTCTGTCTGCGTGTGTGTCCGGTGCGTCACACCCTGCCCATGGGCCGCCGAGCGAAGCGATGGCGCCACCCCATTGGCCAATAAGCTGCCGAGCGCAGCGATGGCGGCCCCCGCCGCCGAAGGCGGCCCCACCGGTGGTTATTGCGGGTCCGCAGGGCCCGCCCTTCATCAAATTCACTAACATAGCACTGCGAGTAGTGCAGCGAGCCGACGAGGCGAGCGGAACGGAGGCGGGATATCACTCCGCCGCGCAGCGGCGGGACTCGGATAATATTAATATTAAAACTGACATAGATAATATTAACACCGCCGCGTAGCGGCGGCTAATATAAACACGAAGGTAGATAACAGCGCCACCGCCGCGGAGCGGCGGCGCTCGGCTAGTCCTCAACATCTACTGGAGTCACCATCAAGTCTGCGTGTGTGTCAGTCGGTTGCGTCACACACTGTCCAAAAGTCGCCGAGCGCAGCGACGGCGGCCTCCTGATTGGCTGCCTTGGACGCCGAAGGCGGACCCCATTGGTTCTAAAGCTGCCGAGCGCAGCGAAGGCGGCCCTCATTGGCCAATATAAATTTCATGTGGACTACACTAATCGCACTTGTTCAGTCACTTAGGTCCGAATGTAAATTTGCCCCCATTTCGAACTCGGACCCGCGCGCGGACACCTCGCCGACAAGGTACGCTGCGTGTACTGCATGATAGCCTTAGTGTCCACGACCATACTGTGGTGGTCTGAGATCCCTGGTGAGAGGGTAGCGACTTGGCGGGGTTAGGCCCCCGTCCTAGAAATACTTGCTACGATACAGTGGATTTTACACAATACACACGCTGATTGGTTGAAAATGACTGTATTCCTATTGGTTTAAATATATATGTGGCCGCTACACACACATTTCACACGTGAAATGCGCTCACTGCGCGGCCGTTGTCGCCATGCCGCCGCTCGATATGGGCGGTAGCGCCCTAACGCGCTTAAGATGCGCGTGCTGCGAGCTGCTACTCCTACGGGAGACGTTCTGCCAGCGCGAGGAGAAGCCCTCGCGGCGTCCTACGCGCAGGTGCCTGGCGTGCGAGGCGGGGCCCGAGGCAAAGCTTTTTTGGCGCAAAAAGAAGCTGCCGCCGTGCCGGGCACCCGACCAGAATCGCCGCCAGCGCGAGGAGCGCCAGGCCGAGGTTCTCAAAGCCATGAACCCGGCGCCCCTCACCCGACAAGCGGCGGACCCCCTCCAAGAGCCCAAGAAGCGGAAGCGCGGGACCCGCTTCCGCCCACGCAACGCCAAGAAGCAGAGGCAGCAACAATAACTTTGATATATATATATAGATAGATAGATAGATAGATAGATAGATAGATAGATAGATAGATAGATAGATAGATAGATAGATAGATAGGCATAGAGAGGGAAAAGGGAGAAGCAGGTAAGTGATACGAGCCGGTATTGTAGTATGAGCAGTTGTCGCATAGGTTGATGTCAATAATCACCAACTGTAATCGACGTGATAGACGTAGCCATATGTAAGGCTCAAGATTAGGTAGAATGTAGACGAGTTAGTGACACAAGTGAAGATATAGTGGTCGTGGCGGGGTAATGACGGACTGAGACTCATAAGTGAAGCGAGCTGGGACAGCGAGCGAGTCGGGCTAAAACGCATGGAACGGGCTGAAACGTTCGGGGCGAGTTGAGACTCATCGTTGACCCAGTAGTAAGAGAAGCTGGGGTTAAGGCTAATAGAAACCCGAGTAGTGAAGCGAGCTGGAACAGCGAGCGCAACGGGTTGAGACTAAGCATAAACATGCAGTGAAGCGAGCTGAAACAGCGAGCGGAACGGTTGAGACTAAACATAAACATGTAGTGAGGAGAGTTGTAACAGCGAGCGGAACGCGCTGAGACTTAACATTGACTCAACAGGGAAACGAGTTGAAACAGCGAGCAAAACGGTCATAGGCCAAACATCTAATACGAATAGGTATAACATAGTTAGACCAAGTACTGAGCTGAGTGTAGAGATGACCGATACATATCCAAGTATGGGAGGGACTCTGGGAGTTTATTGGAACAGTTATGAGCCAGGTGTACGTTGAGGCGTGTCCAGTAATGAAGCGAGCTGGAACAGCGAGCGTAATGGGTTGAGACTCAACATAGACCCACCGCCGCGGAGCGGCGGCGCTCGGCTAGTCTACCCCCATCTAAGAGAGCAACCTGTCCGTCTGTGTGTCGTCCGTTGGTGTGTCACGCCTGTCCATTGGACATGGGTACACTGGACCGCCCAGCCGCCGAGCGCAGCGACGGCGGCACCCCATTGGCCAAAAGGCTGCCGAGCGCAGCGAAGGCGGCCCCCGCCGCCGAAGGCGGCCCCACCGGTGGTTATTGCGGGACCGAAGTGCCCGCCGTTCATCAATTTACTAACATAGCACTGCGAGTAGTGCAGCGAGCCGACGAGGCGAGCGGAACGGAGGCGGTATATTACACCGCCGCGAAGCGGCGGGACTCGACTAATATAATAAAACCAACATAGATAATAATAACACCGCCGCGTAGCGGCGGCTAATATAATAAACACGAAGGTAGATAACAGCGCCACCGCCGCGGAGCGGCGGCTCTCGGCTAGTATTACATGTATTGTGAAAACCGACGATTATGTCCTATTTTTTGCAAATCGATCGCTTTAAGCGCTTATTAAGCGGATGAACCTGTTTTGATATATATAAACAGGATGCCACTCCGATTTGGCGTCCCCCATTCCTGTTCATATATCGCGGATTGGCGTCGATATATACGCAAATTGCTCCGAATGCCCAGTATCAGGTGGGCATTTTGAGGGCAGCTTGTATATATAAACGGCGTCCCAAATCAACGTGGGCTGCGAACTCGAAGCTGTAGCATATATAAACCCTAATGAGCACATATAATACTTATATCTTCGTATATTATGCGCGGAGCTACTTTTGCACGAGCAGTAGCTGCTTGTACTCGTACTTCTGGCTGCTGCACCTCTGCGGCTATTTAATAAGCCCAGAGAGCAGAGCGTTCATTAGCATTTGGCCGAGATTTGCATATGGACGCTCTATCGCCAATCCTACGATTTAGTATGACTCCTGTTACAGGTACAAACTAACGGTTGGTACGGTTGCACTCTGTACTGCGGACGAGGTGTCCACTCCGACGACCCGCTCCGCGTGCACGGTGGTCCTTCGCGTGCGTGCATTCGAACTTCTTGTAGTAGGGGCCGATACCTTCAGGAAGTAGCTCATCCGTGGACCAAACCTCCTTGGCCTTGATCGTTTTGTTCCGCGTTTCCGAGGGTGTGGAGGAGCGGACCCTGAATAGTTGGTTTGTAGTTCGCTGATACTCGTGTAAGAACGTCTCGAACGTCTCCCAACTCTCGTGCCAGACCCGACGAATGGGCTGGCAGTCAACTCGTACAGGCGTCGCATCCTCGTTGCCCGAGAACTGCTCTCTAGTCAAGTTTAGCACCATCAGTAGACCTTATTCAAGATAAACGAGTACATTTGAGAACCTGCGGACGAATGGAGGAGATAGGACGCGGCACAAGCCTACGTACCTAGGGATGGCTACAGCAGGACACGGAGTTGCGGGGCGTGGCTTAGTTGGCTTGCTCGGTCGAGGGGGGGGGGATCGAGAATGAATCGGATGGCCGACGATCGCAATGTTTTTTTTAAAAATCTAAAATCGAGAATTTAAATTACCGAATGAAAATGACCACAGGTGCAAAGTTCGTTTGTACCTGTAGTCATTGTCATTTAGTATTTTCTGCACCCCTGTTTATATGTTTTCTATCCCTCCTAATCAGCTGAACTGGACTGGACATCTTTGTCGGTTTTCACAATATGTATTATATACTAGAGATCCACCAAATTATTCTTGGAGAGGGGCTGTTCGAACTGTACTTCATAAAGTTAGGACTCGCCCCCCCCCTGCTTGGGAAAAAATATAATATAATACATGTGGAGTTCATGGTGAGGTTTTCGCAAATGGGCTTCCGTGTTGTTCACTCAGTTAATTAAAGTGGTGCTGGAAACAACCGTGCCTACGTGCAAAGTGTCATCGTGTAATGTCGCGCCTGTAGGTCGATAAAGCATTGCGCATTCTCGTAAGTACTCTGGTAAAATTTCAGAGAACTGGTTTGGGACTATACTTGCATTTGAAACACAGGTGACTGGCACGATGCAGATGGAATGGTATGCGAACACAAATAAATACAAACCACTGGCGATGGTAGAGAAAAAGTGTAGTACAGTCGTACCCCTCAATATGCGCACCCATACCTTAAAATACCCCGTAGTATCTGATTGCCTATATTGGCGGTAATGCACCCAATCAGCACATAAATCAGTTGATTTCCTGTCAAATCGCTTTGTAACCCCCCTGCGCATATTGAGGGGTACGACTGTAAGCTTATCATGGCCAACAAACAATATTCTAGCAACTTTCTAAATTTCAGAGCTTCTTCGTGCGAAGCGCGACTTTGTTCAATGTTTACATTTATTAATTGTTTATTGGGCGAAGCCCCATTACGGTGAGATTGCTGGTGACTTGCTTTTGACGTTTTTGGCGTCCCTCACTTTAACTGCTTTACGACCCGTAACATACTTTTCTTTTCCTTATGTCCCGTTCCTAGTGGTCTGCAAATCTGACACGGGTTAGGTCGCGTCGCTAAAGGGGGGTTCTGAGACCCTGCGATTTGCCGTGGTGTCCCTGGGAAGTATATTTAGGGCTAGCTAGGATTGAAGCTGCTGGGTTCGCTGATGTAAGACTGCTGGCATTGGAGCAACTTATAAACCCGCGTATTACAGCACTACTTATATATATTACAGAGCAACCGGAGAATATATTGCGACTGCGCCTCCTTAATATATATTGCCGTTCATAGCTTTCTCGCGTTCGTCGCTCAGGGCCGCACGCATTCCGGTCTTCATGTCTGCCGCTCGTTGCGCTTCCGCTGTCAGAGCAACGCGGACTACTTAAGCGTGCTCCTTGAGCTGCTTTAGTTCATCGTCCTTGTTCTCCACTAGCCGCTGCTCTTTCTCCTGGTATTACGCAACTCGACATAAAAACTCTATTTGTCAATACTTAAATCCTAAGAAAAAATACGTTGTCATGAGAACACTTGCGAAAATTTCTTCAAAAGATTATGTACCTGTGATCTCGGAACCGTATAAATATCAGCAAGGTGTGCAACGCTGAGTGCAACCGTGATGTGATTGGTTAATAAGTGGATGGGAGCCTCCTATTCGTCACAACTACGATACACTTCGATGTCCGCCATGACACTTGCCTCGGCGAAGGGCAGTGAAGATTTTAGTCAACCTGTCGGCCGTACGTAGCGTAGCCTTTGTCGATGCCTGTGTGCACTAACATTGCAACCATATCCAAGTAACATTATGCGATGCAGTAGGCAAGTTTGTTCACACCACTCCCTGCACAGAGGTCTAGATTAAATTGCAGCATGCTCCTAGAGCGTGCTATTTGCTATCATGCTGCTTTCCATGACTGTCATACGCATGATGAGTACCATTGCTGTGGTCTGGATCTTCCCGCAGAGTTAAATAGTTGTAGTTAAGCACCATCACCAGCAACATGCAAGGGAACGCGCATCACGGGGTTTACTGTTGCGTCTCCTCAGGCGCGGATGTAGGCATATACAAAGCATTGCTCGAGTCTAGAACAACGTCTTGGCGGTGTCCCTCACGGAAACGCACCTGTAGACACTTCAAACTCGAGTATAGACGAGCGAGTGATGGAGGGGGGGGGGGCTCCGCGCGACAGGACGTGCAATCGGTGGCAACACGGTGTCACTTAACCCACCGGCGAACGCTCTTATCCCGATTTTGCAGGGATAAGATTAATATAGAAATTTGTATACTGGTGGGATAGGGTAAGCGAGGTCCCCAGCGGCCTGCCCCGACTCTTCGGGTTCCACCGGCTGTCAATCTCATTGGTCAGAGTTATCTAATCAAAGCTTGGATACGGACATAATATTAAGCTCTGTCGAGATTTCGATCGAAACAACCTTGGCGTAATTCGCAGGATAATGCGAACATTCGCTAAGTGGTGGTGGCTATGGCGGTGACGTCAACGATGAGGGCTATAATACCCAATGGTGCTTCCAGAACAGGCTCTCCCTGCGACAGCAGGCGGATGCAGTGAGTATGTGTTTTAGTGTATGGATCCAGTGTAAGGATCTAGTATAAAATAAAATGAAGGCATTCCGAGCGACAGTCAAAAATCAACCTGTCAAAAGTCGCGGTCGCTCCTCAGTGGTACGTCGTGTGGGGGAGATCTTCTCCGAGAAGATCATGACCGACGCAAGTGTGTACACCGACGACACGGCGGTCGACAGCAGCAGCACTGTGGGCGGCAGCAGCAGCGATGACGACGAACGGTCGAACCAACAGGACCTCACAGTGCGAGGGCGCTCCGAGACCCAAGGACAGCTCAGCGATCAAGATACCGACTTAGACAAATCCTCCTACTTTGTTCTCTCGGACCCTAACTACACCTACGAGGCTGTCCCGGTGCGCATGAATGTTCTACTTGTGGTGGCTATTTGATATCTAGCCGTCCTGCTTGCATACAACAGGCTTTCACGCCGGATGTCAACCGAACAGCGTCAAACAAAAAGAAAATGTATGGCAAGCCGAAGTCTGTAGGGGAGGTACGTGCACGTATCGTTGGTGTTTCAGTGGGCGTCACGATGGCTCAATTCCGATGTATGCCTAGACGTTGGAGAGATTTCAATGGCACCAGGGGTTCCTTGACTTTCACACCCTCCAGCTAGTAGCTCAGACGTTTTGAACACAGCTACTATTACAGCACAGTACGCAAGCCTTCACGCGACCGGGTGGGTATGCGAATGACTTGAGTTCTGTGGCGTAGTCTAACAAATGTTATTATGCAACAGGTTTACGAGCCTAGATTCAGGTCTACCAACCATGTAGACGCATTTCTAGCCGCCCTTCCGCTCTACGAGATGTATGCGCAGTTTCAGAATGACGAAGACTCGAGTCACATCTACGCGTGGTTGCAAGCGTCCCTGAAAGCCTCGAAGGTATTTCACGCGTTCTGTGGTGCCAGGTGTACTCCCAACGCTAACGTGCCATTAACCTCTGTGTAGATAACGCTGAGTATGGTAAAGCGTCGACAGCGCCCGTGCGAGTGGGATATTGAACGCTTAGACGCTTTTCTCGATTCCCATGTTGAACACCATATCGCCATGGAGGCAGATGAATCGTACGACGAGAATGCTATCCGGGATCATACCAAGGAGGGTTTTTTCAAAGAGCTCGAGTATAAAGCTCGAGTCCAGGAAGCCGCTGCGCTTGAGTGGCTTGCTGTCTGGACGTGTGATGTTTCCTTGTCTTGGGGTATCGTTGAGACGCTAGTACGTTGGAAAGTGCTTAGCCCAGCTTCACAGAAGCATACCTATTTTGTTAGCGATGTTGAGATGCAATGAAGAAGCCCATGCCTACATATATTCCGTCATCGCTTTCTTATTGTAGCATGGATCTCAGCTTGGCCGCTGTCGATGCCAAGGTTGGCTTCGCTCTCCCTCACAGGCGTATTTGTATTAAAGTTTGTATGGCAAATGTCAAGATTGACTTCGCAGTGAAACATAGATCTCAACGTTGACACCAGCTTGGTGCCAAGGTTGGATTCGCTCTCCCTAACAGGCGTATTTGTATTAAAGTTTGTATGGCAGAAGTTAAGATTGACTTCGCAGTGAAACATAGTTCTCAACGTTGACAACCAGCTTGGTGCCAAGGTTGGATTCGCTCTCCCTAACAGGCGTATTTGTATTAAAGTTTGTATGGCAGAAGTTAAGATTGACTTTGCAGTGAAACATAGTTCTCAACATTGACAACCAGCTTGGTGCCAAGGTTGGATTCGCTCTCCCTAACAGGCGTATTTGTATTAAAATTGGTATGGCAGAAGTCAAGATTGACTTCGCAGTGAAACATAGTTCTCAACGTTGACAACCAGCTTGGTGCCAAGGTTGGAATCGCTCTCCCTAACAGGCGTATTTGTATTAAAGTTTGTATGGCAGAAGTTAAGATTGACTTTGCAGTGAAACATAGTTCTCAACATTGACAACCAGCTTGGTGCCAAGGTTGGATTCGCTCTCCCTAACAGGCGTATTTGTATTAAAATTGGTATGGCAGAAGTCAAGATTGACTTCGCAGTGAAACATAGTTCTCAACGTTGACAACCAGCTTGGTGCCAAGGTTGGAATCGCTCTCCCTAACAGGCGTATTTGTATTAAAGTTTGTATGGCAGATGTCAAGATTGACTTCGCAGTGAAACATAGACCTCAACATTGACAACCAGCTTGGTGCCAAGGTTGGATTCGCTCTCCCTCACAGGCGTATTTGTATTAAAGTTTGTATGGCAGATGTCAAGATTGACTTCGCAGTGAAACATAGATCTCAACGTTGACACCGGCTTGGTGCCAAGGTTGGCTTCGCTCTCCCTAACAGGCGTATTTGTATTAAAGTTTGTATGGCAGATGTCAAGATTGACTTTGCAGTGAAACATAGTTCTCAACGTTGACAACCAGCTTGGTGCCAAGGTTGGATTCGCTCTCCCTAACAGGCGTATTTGTATTAAAATTGGTATGGCAGAAGTCAAGATTGACTTCGCAGTGAAACATAGTTCTCAACGTTGACAACCAGCTTGGTGCCAAGGTTGGATTCGCTCTCCCTAACAGGCGTATTTGTATTAAAGTTTGTATGGCAGAAGTTAAGATTGACTTTGCAGTGAAACATAGTTCTCAACATTGACAACCAGCTTGGTGCCAAGGTTGGATTCGCTCTCCCTAACAGGCGTATTTGTATTAAAATTGGTATGGCAGAAGTCAAGATTGACTTCGCAGTGAAACATAGTTCTCAACGTTGACAACCAGCTTGGTGCCAAGGTTGGAATCGCTCTCCCTAACAGGCGTATTTGTATTAAAGTTTGTATGGCAGAAGTTAAGATTGACTTTGCAGTGAAACATAGTTCTCAACATTGACAACCAGCTTGGTGCCAAGGTTGGATTCGCTCTCCCTAACAGGCGTATTTGTATTAAAATTGGTATGGCAGAAGTCAAGATTGACTTCGCAGTGAAACATAGTTCTCAACGTTGACAACCAGCTTGGTGCCAAGGTTGGAATCGCTCTCCCTAACAGGCGTATTTGTATTAAAGTTTGTATGGCAGATGTCAAGATTGACTTCGCAGTGAAACATAGACCTCAACATTGACAACCAGCTTGGTGCCAAGGTTGGATTCGCTCTCCCTCACAGGCGTATTTGTATTAAAGTTTGTATGGCAGATGTCAAGATTGACTTCGCAGTGAAACATAGATCTCAACGTTGACACCGGCTTGGTGCCAAGGTTGGCTTCGCTCTCCCTAACAGGCGTATTTGTATTAAAGTTTGTATGGCAGATGTCAAGATTGACTTTGCAGTGAAACATAGTTCTCAACGTTGACAACCAGCTTGGTGCCAAGGTTGGATTCGCTCTCCCTAACAGGCGTATTTGTATTAAAGGATTCGCTCTCCCTCACAGGCGTATTTGTATTAAAGTTTGTATGGCAGATGTCAAGATTGACTTCGCAGTGAAACATAGTTCTCAACGTTGACAACCAGCTTGGTGCCAAGGTTGGATTCGCTCTCCCTAACAGGCGTATTTGTATTAAAGTTTGTATGGCAGATGTCAAGATTGACTTTGCAGTGAAACATAGTTCTCAACGTTGACAACCAGCTTGGTGCCAAGGTTGGATTCGCTCTCCCTAACAGGCGTATTTGTATTAAAGTTTGTATGGCAGATGTCAAGATTGACTTCGCAGTGAAACATAGACCTCAACATTGACAACCAGCTTGGTGCCAAGGTTGGATTCGCTCTCCCTCACAGGCGTATTTGTATTAAAGTTTGTATGGCAGATGTCAAGATTGACTTCGCAGTGAAACATAGATCTCAACGTTGACACTGGCTTGGTGCCAAGGTTGGCTTCGCTCTCCCTAACAGGCGTATTTGTATTAAAGTTTGTATGGCAGATGTCAAGATTGACTTTGCAGTGAAACATAGTTCTCAACGTTGACAACCAGCTTGGTGCCAAGGTTGGATTCGCTCTCCCTAACAGGCGTATTTGTATTAAAGGATTCGCTCTCCCTCACAGGCGTATTTGTATTAAAGTTTGTATGGCAGATGTCAAGATTGACTTCGCAGTGAAACATAGTTCTCAACGTTGACAACCAGCTTGGTGCCAAGGTTGGATTCGCTCTCCCTAACAGGCGTATTTGTATTAAAGTTTGTATGGCAGATGTCAAGATTGACTCGCAGTGAAACATAGACCTCAACATTGACAACCAGCTTGGTGCCAAGGTTGGATTCGCTCTCCCTAACAGGCGTATTTGTATTAAAGGATTCGCTCTCACTCACAGGCGTATTTGTATTAAAGTTTGTATGGCAGATGTCAAGATTGACTTCGCAGTGAAACATAGATCTCAACGTTGACACCAGCTTGGTACCAAGGTTGGATTCGCTCTCCCTAACAGGCGTAGTATTTGTATTAAAGTTTGTATGGCAGATGTCAAGATTGACTCGCAGTGAAACATAGATCTCAACGTTGACAACCAGCTTGGTGCCAAGGTTGGATTCGCTCTCCCTAACAGGCGTATTTGTATTAAAGGATTCGCTCTCCCTAACAGGCGTATTTGTATTAAAGTTTGTATGGCAGATGTCAAGATTGACTTTGCAGTGAAACATAGTTCTCAACGTTGACAACCAGCTTGGTGCCAAGGTTGGATTCACTCTCCCTCACAGGCGTATTTGTATTAAAGTTTGTATGGCAGAAGTTAAGATTGACTTCACAGTGAAACATAGACCTCAACATTGACAACCAGCTTGGTGCCAAGGTTGGCTTCGCTCTCCCTAACAGGCGTATTTGTATTAAAATTGGTATGGCAGAAGTCAAGATTGACTTCGCAGTGAAACATAGTTCTCAACGTTGACAACCAGCTTGGTGCCAAGGTTGGATTCGCTCTCCCTAACAGGCGTATTTGTATTAAAATTGGTATGGCAGAAGTCAAGATTGACTTCGCAGTGAAACATAGTTCTCAACGTTGACAACCAGCTTGGTGCCAAGGTTGGAATCGCTCTCCCTAACAGGCGTATTTGTATTAAAGTTTGTATGGCAGATGTCAAGATTGACTTCGCAGTGAAACATAGACCTCAACGTTGACAACCAGCTTGGTGCCAAGGTTGGATTCGCTCTCCCTAACAGGCGTATTTGTATTAAAGTTTGTATGGCAGATGTCAAGATTGACTTCGCAGTGAAACATAGACCTCAACATTGACAGCCAGCTTGGTGCCAAGGTTGGATTCGCTCTCCCTAACAGGCGTATTTGTATTAAAGTTTGTATGGCAGATGTCAAGATTGACTTCGCAGTGAAACATAGATCTCAACGTTGACACCAGCTTGGTGCCAAGGTTGGATTCGCTCTCCCTCACAGGCGTATTTGTATTAAAGGTTGTATGGCAGAAGTCAAGATTGACTTCGCAGTGAAACATAGATCTCAACGTTGACAACCAGCTTGGTGCCAAGGTTGGCTTCGCTCTCCCTCACAGGCGTATTTGTATTAAAGGTTGTATGGCAGATGTCAAGATTGTCTTCGCAGTGAAACATAGTTCTCAACGTTGACAACCAGCTTGGTGCCAAGGTTGGATTCGCTCTCCCTAACAGGCGTATTTGTATTAAAATTGGTATGGCAGATGTCAAGATTGACTTTGCAGTGAAACATAGATCTCAACGTTGACAACCAGCTTGACCGCCGTCGAGTCAAAGCTGGCTTCGCTCTCACTTACAGGCGTATTTAGTCAAGATCGACTTCGCAGTGACACCTAATTATCCGACTCATTCTGCTGCTCGGCCCCGCTGAGCGTACATTCCACCGCGCCGAGCAGCTCCGCCAGCACTTCCGTCTCGGCCTCTCGCTCGCTCTCATCCGGGGGCCTCTCAGTCGCAGTTACTCCTTCTTCATCCTGTCCTGCTGCATCTGCGCCTGGCCGTTCTGGCTGATGCACTTGTACCTCTACGTTTCGCGTGACACTTGGAACCGGTAACTGCGAAGATGACACCGAAGCAGCCTCATCGGCATTATGAACATCGGTCTCGTATTGCCTTGGCGGCACAGCATCCGAGGAAGCTGTGGCCATCGTTTCCGCGCGTAACTCCTCCTTCGACCGACGCATTCGGATCCGTCCGACCTTTTCAGAGTGCGGAAGTTGATTTCCGTTCTTCCATTTCGAGTGCCAAATGTTAAAGCACGATACAGAATTACCATCGGATACGTGTCGCGCCTTGGAACACAAAAACAGTCTTCCTCGATCAGTAGAGCACTGCATGCAGTAATGACGCGTTGTGCCGGGAGGTCGATTCGATCCAGGACTGCCAGCACCACGCAGTACCGAACAAACTTTGCACACGCGAAACTTGAACTTGCCCTTCGCTGTCTTGTCCGTCGACACCATCAATTGATGCTTCAAGCTTGTTAGCGAGTACGCCGTCGAAACTGGTGTCTGGTTAGTTCTTGGCTCCACCTCGGTAACAGCGGCTTCGGCGACTGGCACCGTTTCCAGGAAGTCATCATCTCCGAGAGCGAGTAGCTCCTCGTGTAGCTGAATGAGAAAATCCGCGTGTGAAAGAGGTTTCCCCCCACCGACTTCGCGTACTCACGATGGGTGATAAAAACGTTAATGACAGCTATGTCGAGAAGCCCGTAGAAAAGAGTATTGTAGTATTTCTTCGGTCGCATGACTCTTTGAATGGAGTACCTAGTCAAAAGCATTTTCGGCGTAAGTGATGGGCGGCAGAACCGCAACAGAGCAACACGTACCTTTGCAGACGTAACTGGTCGTGACTGTCAACACCCCCCCATGTACTTGTTGTACAATACCACAAACTCCGTACACGGAATGTTTGCCTGTGAGCCGTCCTTTTGCTTCCTCCGCACAATCGCACGTCTAGCGAAGGACCCAGTCGCCATAAAGTAGCACATTTTCGAGTCAGCCCACCGCGTCGAGTACATTTGACGATTCGTATTGTTCCGAGCAAGAATGTATGAGCCGCGCGGCATCCCTCTCGAAGCTGATTTTTTGTCGGTCTTCAAGTCTTCGGGGAAGCCAAGACGCGTCGTAGCAACCGTCCCAATATTGTAGTACCCCATGTCCATCAAACGAAACCCCAACGTCACCGAAGAATACTCGCGATCAGTGATGATGATTCGCTTCTTGGATCGATCCACCCGACGCTGTTCCCACAAGGCTTTAAGGTTTCGAACCACAGCAGCTGGTCCACTTCTGGTGTCAACAAATTGACTGTTTTGTTTCTTACCGCAATAAACCTCGAACCTGAGCATGAATCCACAGCGTTCAGATACCGACTAATAAAATAGCGCAAATGAGCATACCTGGAGCAGTAGTGGGTTTTCCCGCAACACACAGCGAACAGCTTGGTGCCGTACTTGTGCGGCTTATTCTTCAGGAAAACTCGTATTCTGTTCCGCGAACTTCTTGAAGGGATAACCATCTCATCGAATGCAACCCAGCGCCCTAGTTCCATTCCACCCTTGAAACTAGTCTGTAACTTGTTTATCACGTTGCGAATATTCCATGCCCGGTCCGTCTTAGCCTGCGGAGCCTGGTTGCTCGTAAAGTGGGGAAATCTAGCGAAGGACGTGTTAGTGGGCCCTTTATTAAAATAACGTGGAAGTCACAGTACTGTTAATCTCCTTGAAACGCTTGCGAACCATAAATGGCGACCAAGTTCCAGCTGGGATCGCTCCACGGGCTCGCGTCTTCCAATGATCTTCCAGTCGAGACTTTATCGGGTAAATAGCCCTGGATATTACTAGGGCCAGAAAATGCATGATCTCCGCGGCAAGTACGTCTTTGAACGCGCCCAGCTCCTTCTACTTTGCTTGAAACATTTCCTTGCGTTTGTGGATGCCGGCCGTCTTCTTTTCAATGGACAACTTCGCCTGTCGAAGTCTTTCCGGTCGTGTCTGACGCTCGTAACGATTAGTTTCCTCGGCAATCTCCGTCCAGAGAGTCTTCGGCATGTAGTAAAAAAAAAGATCAGAAGGTTTCATCGTTTTCGCTGCCTCTATAGCCGATGCAGTAAGTTGAGGAGGGTCCGTAAACACATCCGTAGCGCCGGACAGGTCCGAGTCATCCAGTTCGTCGGTTACCGGTAGCAACTCCCAACCATTGTCAGACATGCCTCGAAGCATTTCATCTGTTATGTAGTCCTGGGGGCCGGCAACCGCACGAATTTCCTCTGCTGTTTCGACACTAAAACTTTCGTTTCTGGTATCACCCGCAATATAAAGCTCATCTGCAAACTCATCTTCAGAATCGTCGTCGGAACTCTCGCCAGAACAACCATCCGATTCCAGCACCTCGTGATCGTCATCAATACCCACGTTCACTTCATCAGCAAGCATGTCCGCACGTCTTTTCGATTTCTTCCCAGATACTCGACTCCCGGGAGACGAAAGAGTACGTCAATTTTGCGAGGGCGTTGCGGTTGTTTCTGCTGTCTGCCGGGGCGATTTTCTTTTTCTCGGAGCCTTGCCTGACCCTCTGGAATCTGCTCGCGGTACTGGCGTAGCGTCTGCATCCGCATTGTTTGAGATCCCGTCACCCCTAGGCTCCACACCACCACCTGCATTTGAGATCGCCTCTTCCTCGGTAGTCTCGGGAAAGTAATCCGGGTAATCGTACTCGCAGTCATTTTTGGTTCGATCATCGGTTTGCCGGCTCTCGGTAGCCACATTGTCAGCATCATTGGTTACCACTCCATTATTTTCTGGAATCGATGCTCTGCTTGCTTGGCGAGCTGTAGATCCACCGCTGGATTTCTCGTTCTCATCGGTATCTTTCCGAGGGCTGTCATGGCCTACCGTCCCGGTAGCATCGGTGACTTCAGCTGGAGCTGAGTTTTCGAGTATACCTTGACGTGCTGCTTTCTGGCGACGCCTAAACTTCTCCAATTTGTCAGGGCAGTTCAGATTGGAGGCAGGCTCCCAGCTCGTTTGGAAATATCCCTTCCATTTCACCTCAAAGTAAGACAAGCCAAAACGAAAAGTTTCACGAAGATTTTTTTCCACTTCGTACACTTCCTCCAAACCTGGGCACCATTATTACAGTTAGTACAATTTTCCCTAAACCAACATAAGAGCATGTGGCAAACACGTGCTGTTTGTTACCTTCGGAACCCTCTTGGTGTTTTGCAGGGATTTTAGCCGTCACGTGGCTACCTCGGTCAGGCAAGTCCGCTTTTCGGGTTGCTTTTTTCTTCAACGCGCGTGCCTCTTGAAGTTGGGCTGCCTTGAACTTGTTGAGGAGCTCAGGACAATGCAGATTCGATTCCGGCTCCCACGACGTCTCGTCGTAACCCTTCCACTTCACATGGTACTTGGGCTCTCCACGCACGAACTTCATCTCGATGATCTTCTCGACTTCAAACTCGACGTCTGTGGCATTATGAACGTCTACTATAAGATCACCACGACGCTTTGGTAGTGAAAGATGCGATTTGCTTACCAGATGCATCGGAGTTTCTGTCTTCGCTGCTTTTCTTCGTGCCTTCCGGGGCGGCTGGGCGTCGCGCCCGCTGCCTACTCGGCGCTTCTGTGACATTTCGGCGAGTGACGGTGGAGGAGGGGGGGGGGGCAAAAGGCGCACTTCCTGCATCCGGATACGTGGGCATTGTTGACCTTGATCATATAACTATACCGATATTAAAATTCTTATCTACACACATCCGGATACGAAGCACGACAGAGCAGATCGTATACTTGTAATATCTCGATGTTGAGTTGCAAGTGCCAATGTTGATATATCAGTGGGCGCGCTCGTCCGCTTTCTCGCTGGCTTGTCCGTCGCCTTTGCAGCTTTCTTGCTCCTCGTCATGGGCCCCTGGCGAGCAGCACCGCCAGCAGTTCCCTCGCTCTATGCAGCCTGAGACCGCTTCGCCATCAGCACTTTGCTGCCGTCAAGGTTCTTTGATAAAGTGATCCTACAGTTGAAATAAATTGATGTGGACCAATTCGATTTAGAATCAAGAGGCCGCTAAGTCAACGTTGACTTGGTATAAGTCGTTGCTGAAATGGCTTCAATAACAAGTGTCTAAGCCAGCGTAGACACGTTCCAAGTGGTAGTCGACTTGGTGACTTAATGAGAGATGTACGAGTAGATGTACATGGCTATCTTTACGAAAAGATGCAGAAGTGGCGAGATAAGCGCCAACACAAGAGTGGATACGTCAAATTAGAGATTTACTGAAGCTACCAGTCACCACTTCGGCATTGCCGGAGCACGTTAGCGATCACGCATAAACTCTTCCAGCGTGATGATGTAGGCGCGCGGCATATTGACGGTGGTCAGCTCGATATCGATGTGCAGCTCATCGACGGTGTCCACCTCGTTGTCGAGGCGCGGCTCCTCCGGTGCGTTGTGTCTCCAGGTGTTGAAGTACTCCACGAAAGTGCGACCAGGGATAGCGTGGCCAACACGATTAGCTCGTTCCAAGAGCTGTGTTGCTTCCGCTATACCACGGGGGCATTCGAACGCAGCAACCGCAAGCATGTCCGAGGTAATGTGCAGATCCTGATAGCGCTCACAATCATCCATCCGAAGGTTGCAGTTGTCGACGATAACGATATCCACGCCACGGTCGGGGCTGCAACACATGAGTTCTCTGCATTGTTCGTAGCAGCTTCGATACGCCTCCAAAAGCCGACTTGCGTCGAACACATAGGACCCCCCGCGCTGGAAGAAGAGGTCAGCCGAGCAAACCGATGCGCGCAAATAAACCGTTTCTGCATAATGAGCGACCTCTAGAGCAAACGTTGTGTTGCCACTGCCCGGGAGGCCTCTCATGATCACGAAGAGCCGAGGCGGGTACTGCATATACGCGCGGCGGTCCTTCCAATACGCCCGGTAGTCGTCAACGATTTGTCGGGCTTTGAACTCCATTTCTCACACGTCGAATGTCGTCGAACCTGAAAATTGACGACTGGGTCTGCTACGGTTCTAACGGGCAAGTCCGGGAAAGGGAAGACGCCATTTCTTAGAACTTTCACGTCCAAGATTCCGATGCTTCTGATGTTGACCACACCATATCACCGAGTATAAGTCAACATTGACCTGGGATAGTCAACATCGACATCTTGGCCGGACCAGTTCCGCTCCTGGACGATCTCAGCGGCGTGGGCGACCGTCGGCAAGCATCCCGGTGAACCCGGCCACAGCGGCACGACGAGCGTAGCGGTAGCAGGGACAGCGAGAGCAGCATGACGACCATGGCGGCGGCCGGCACAGCGAGAGCAGCACGACGAGCATGGCGGCGCCCGGCATGGGCGAGAGCAGCACGGCGAGCATAGCGGCGGCCAGAGTAAGAATCAGCAGCTTGGTGGCGGCCTTGGCGGCGACGGTCGATGCGAGCCGGGCGACGGCATAGTTGGGGAAGCGCGCTGGAGCAGTAGCTGGCGATTTCGGAAATGAGGTTTGGGATTGAGCGCGCGGAAACGATCTTCTGGCACGGATCCCAGCGCGAGCGTGATTGGCCGCGAAATGGCTGGCCAATTACACGTCGCAAAAACAAACGATGGGGGCGCTGATTGGCGTAGATACCGGAGCGAACCCACGGGCGAAAATCTGCGTGTTGCGCGAACTCAAAGCGCAAGTTGTAAAAGCGCGCGAAAAGCTGTGTGTTGCGCGAAGCTTGATGGCTGAAGCCAGGCTGATATATGGATACCACTTCGTGTGACCTTTGGATTGAGCCAATGCTGATTGGCTTATTGGCTTCAACTTCAACCCTCGATAAGCACTCCGAATTATAGTAGTTCTTGATTTAGTGACTACCTAGTACGAGGGCGCGAATTACCCTCGACTTTCGCGATACCACCGATACCAGCCACCCTCTGACCGCAGAACGCACCTCACTGGGCGACGCGGCGCCTCGCCCAGTGAGGTTGGCAATGGCGCTCCAGGGATCTTTGGGGGCTGCATGGAGGTGTCAGTGGTGACTTGGCCGGCCCAACCACCAGTGCCGCTCCAACGTGCATCTCTGCCTCCCAGCCGGGAGCCGCGGTGGCGCGGCACGGGAGGTCAAGCGGTGTGTGGGCTCCTATATGTAGTAAATTGCAGTAAAATAAAGGAGTGGGGGGGGTCATCAACCTTAGCTAGCGCGGCGTATTCCTCGCTGAAGTCACTGGCGTCTATTCGTATCAGTGTTGTCGAGGAACAGGAGGGAATTAGTGTGTTGCCTCGTGAGCTTTTGACCACTCAGAAGCAGAGCTTTTTCGACGGACAAGATCAGCGCTCACGTATAGAAACCGTGTGCACACATTGGTTGGTATTTCATATCTACGGGTACCGCGTTTTGTGAGGACACCACACTGGCCTAGGTAGCGAGGCGAGCGACGTTCAGGCACTGTTTGCCATCATTTCTGTTGCAGAAGAACTTGCAAAAGTAAGTTACTATAGAACTGCAAAAGAAATGCCCTCGTACTAGGTAGTCACTAAATCAAGAACTACTATAATCCGGAGTGCTTATCGAGGGTTGAAGTTGAAGCCAATAAGCCAATCAGCATTGGCTCAATCCAAGGGTCACACGAAGTGGTATCCATATAGCTTCAGCCATCAAGCTTCGCGCAACACACAGCTTTTCGCGCGCTTTTACAACTTGCGCTTTGAGTTCGCGCAACACGCAGATTTTCGCCCGTGGGTTCGCTCCGGTATCTACGCCAATCAGCGCCCCCATCGTTTGAATTTGCGACGTGTAATTGGCCAGCCATTTCGCGGCCAATCACGCTCGCGCTGGGATCCGTGCCAGAAGATCGTTTCCGCGCGCTCAATCCCAAACCTCATTTCCGAAATCGCCAGCTACTGCTCCAGCGCGCTTCCCCAACTATGCCGTCGCCCGGCTCGCATCGACCGTCGCCGCCAAGGCCGCCACCAAGCTGCTGATTCTTACTCTGGCCGCCGCTATGCTCGCCGTGCTGCTCTCGCCCATGCCGGGCGCCGCCATGCTCGTCGTGCTGCTCTCGCTGTGCCGGCCGCCGCCATGGTCGTCATGCTGCTCTCGCTGTCCCTGCTACCGCTACGCTCGTCGTGCCGCTGTGGCCGGGTTCACCGGGATGCTTGCCGACGGTCGCCCACGCCGCTGAGATCGTCCAGGAGCGGAACTGGTCCGGCCAAGATGTCGATGTTGACTATCCCAGGTCAATGTTGACTTATACTCGGTGATATGGTGTGGTCAACATCAGAAGCATCGGAATCTTGGACGTGAAAGTTCTAAGAAATGGCGTCTTCCCTTTCCCGGACTTGCCCGTTAGAACCGTAGCAGACCCAGTCGTCAATTTTCAGGTTCGACGACATTCGACGTGTGAGAAATGGAGTTCAAAGCCCGACAAATCGTTGACGACTACCGGGCGTATTGGAAGGACCGCCGCGCGTATATGCAGTACCCGCCTCGGCTCTTCGTGATCATGAGAGGCCTCCCGGGCAGTGGCAACACAACGTTTGCTCTAGAGGTCGCTCATTATGCAGAAACGGTTTATTTACGCGCATCGGTTTGCTCGGCTGACCTCTTCTTCCAGCGCGGGGGGTCCTATGTGTTCGACGCAAGTCGGCTTTTGGAGGCGCATCGAAGCTGCTACGAAAAATGCAGAGAACTCCTGTGTTGCAGCCCCGACCGTGGCGTGGATATCGTTATCGTCGACAACTGCAACCTTCGGATGGATGATTTTGAGCGCTATCAGGATCTGCACATTCCCTCGGACATGCTTGCGGTTGCTGCGTTCGAATGCCCCCGTGGTATAGCGGAAGCAACACAGCTCTTGGAACGAGCTAATCGTGTTGGCCACGCTATCCCTGGTCGCACTTTCGTGGAGTACTTCAACACCTGGAGACACAACGCACCGGAGGAGCCGCGCCTCGACAACGAGGTGGACACCGTCGATGAGCTGCACATCGATAACGAGCTGACCACCGTCAATATGCCGCGCGCCTACATCATCACGCTGGAAGAGTTTATGCGTGATCGCTAACGTGCTCCGGCAATGCCGAAGTGGTGACTGGTAGCTTCAGTAAATCTCTAATTTGACGTATCCACTCTTGTGTTGGCGCTTATCTCGCCACTTCTGCATCTTTTTGTAAAGATAACCATGTGCATTGTAATGGGCTTACTTAGCCCAATACTTTAGCTTACACGTGAGCGCACGTGTATGAGGAAGCGTAAGGTGTATTTAACTTAGATTAAGTATACTTGTATCCACAAGTATAATTAGATCTAAATAAAGGTACAAATAGTAGCTTTTGCGGTAAAATGAGAACTGAATTGAATGTTCACTGTGGCCCTCCTCCTAAAACTGATATCTATAAAGAGAGGCTCTGCCAACGAGTGGTTGGCAGAAACTCTGACCTAATGTTTGAGTATTACTGGCAGAAAGACCCTGCTTTCTGACCAATAGGACTGCTTCCTAATATGAATGGTGACCACACAGCAATGCGGCCCACCTGAATGTATCCACTTAGTGCGTGTTGCACTAAGGTGATGTTAGCCGAATGTGTAGCCCCGCTACACCACCCCCCCGTTAGGACTTGATGTGCCGGTCTCGACACATCAATCCAAAGCCTTCTTCGGAGAAAACTTCGTACTCATTTCGAAATGAGCACACCAACGACGCAGACTTCTGACGAGCTTGCTGCACCTGCAGCAAGCAACGCGGTCGTCGCTAGCACAGCGACGACTGCCACATCTTCAGCCTCTTCGGCGTCCGTCGTCACTTCCACGGTGACGACGTCTAGCTCCCCCAAGCGTAACATCTCGGTTGGGGAGTACCACGAGAGGGCACGGAGCAAGCCGACCTATGCTAACGAGACCCTCTTTGATGGCATGGAGGATCTCGACATGGAGGAGTGTCGTGTAGGAACACGCTGAAAATCTCGCTACCGTAAGGTACGAGTCCCACCAACAACACACGTCTCCCTAATTAGGTCAACGAAAGTTGGAATCAAACCTGAGGTCCAGGAACGATCCCTTACACCGGGTTGGATATAAGCCTCTGTGTACCAAGGTTGTCTTCGGTCAACCCAAGACCTGCACTAACTAGCCACGAACGAGGGCTAGAATGCAATATAGCGCTTTCGCGCAACCCTTTTGCAGTCCCTCAGATGAAAGGTTACCGGCGGATTAGGCCTAATACAAAGGGGACCGAGGTAATCCTCGGTCGGTAGTAAAATATACTCTAGGGGACTAGTACACCCCACACATACACAGAACGATACTCTAAGTACCGCTCTAGCCTCTTGGCCACGCCAACTCTTGGCTTGACCTTGGCGGACTATTAATTAATTAATCTCTAGTCCGTCAACGGCCATACCACTAAGCCAGGCGTATCCAGGCACTACAGCAAGCTAGCTAACACTTACCGGAGTCGGACTTAACCTCTGAAGACTTGGGGGGAAGACTGCTGATTTATTACTGAATATTCAGAGGCTCTGAGAGCCTCTGCAGATCATCCTATAGCTCATCCTAATCCTACATACAAATATCTAGTATAAAACGAATCTCGATGTGGCGACCTCTGTACACTCATCAATAATGACGGTGATTACACCAGAGGTACCTCGAGGGTCGACCGAGGCTTCGGTCGTCCGAACGAGGCTTCGGTCGTCCGAACGAGGCTTGACCGAGGCTTCCACTTAAGTACGACGAGGCTTCGGGGGTACGACCGAGGCTTCCACTTAGGTACGACCGAGGACCTATTACTAAATCGGCGTATTTAGCCTCGGTCGGGTATTTATTATGGCCCGCCGAGGCTTGTGTCACTACCGAGTTCCATGTCACTCTATCGCGGGAAATGTAATCCACCAATCAGAACCCAGAACAGCCTTTCACTGAAAGGTTTGACGGTGGCGGCATGGGCAACAGAGCTGCCGCGCCGCGGCCAAATCTCCACGCCACAACTGCCCCCGGCGCGATGCGAACATGCCCCGATGGAGAGCGTCGTGTCGCCTCTCGAATGCACCGCCTTGGTGCGCGTGGCGTGCTCTGTAGCCCTTGCACCAGCCTTTGCCCTCCGGTCAGTTCTTGGCATCTTGAGCGTCGGTACCTTGTCCTCGTGGGCGGTTGTCGTGACGTCTACGTCGCTAGAATCCTCGGTGCTGCTTCCATTGCCTTGTATGTAATCACGTAAAGCTGTGGACCTACCGAACGAGCCTTTAAACTCACCCAGGCCGTCCGTGGGGGGTCACCCAAGGGTCGTACAAAAGACCGCCTGAAGGGTCACCCTAGAGGTCTTGCTCCATGATCGTCCTGAGCGCTATCGCGACTTGTGCGGCGAATTAAGCCTCGTTCGTTCTTTCTCCAGCCTCGGCTTCGTCGACTCGAATTGGTCAGGTACCGACCGAGGATTGTAGTGTAGCGGACACAGCTTGTGCGGCTGAATCTTCTTTCCTTGGAATCCGCTCCACCGAGACTTCGTTCGCGGCTCAGTGGGAACCCGTCCAAAGGTCACGCACAAAGATCCACCTGAATGGTCACTCGATAGGGTCCACCTGAAGGGTCCGTGGTTTCTACGGCGAATTAAACATCGGACGTTCTCTCTCCTTTGCCGTCTCCACAGTTTAGACCCTCGGTCGCCCCACAAATGGCTTCGCACTGGTGCCTTCTCCCTCTCGGCGCATCGACCGAGGCTTGTAGCGTCACTCTTGCGTTTTCACCGTGACTTCTTGGTCCGTCATGTAGCACCAACAGAAGTCTAGGCCTCGGTCTGTCACCCCGCATCTTCCAAATCACCCGATCAAGCTGTTCCAGGGTCGACCGAGGTTCGTATCGGTGGTGGCTTGTTCGTAATTCCTTTCATGTAGTCCCACCGACCTGCGGCTGCCCCTGCGTTTTCAGGCTGTTTTCTCGGCATCTGTCGCGCTTCAAGTCTCGGTCGTGGCATCTTCGGGTTCTCAGTCGCTCATACACACTGTTGAAATACTGTCCGAGGCTTGCCGTAAAACGCTGCAACCAAAAATCTAATCCCCATGATCGTAGTTCTCCATCATGATCCGTCCACTTCACATACAATATACACATATGCAAGTTCATTGCAGTATCCTTCTTCGTCTGTCGCTGCGAGCTGAATGACCCTCGCAGGCAGTTCAATCTTCAGTCGTACATGTAACAGATCCTTATCTGCAACTTGGACAACTCGTTCTCCGGTATTCATCTTCGTCTGACCCTGCGAGCCGGATAGCCCTCGCAGGCAGTTCAATGTTCGGTTGCTCGTGGTCATTTTAGAGGCCAACCGACACTTCGGTCACTCTCCGAATTCGTCCACTTCCATCGGCGGCCTAATTTTGCGGCTCCATCAGGTTTGCCACGTTCCATGTAAGGCCAAACGCGAATCATACGCCGAAGTAGGGGGCTCGGTCGCCCATCCAGTGCATTGCGCTCTGCCCTTTCGTCCGAGGAAGTCCTGACCGAGGGTTCGTTCAGAATAGTAATCGGTGCCATATTGCAAGAGTCACTCGCCTTGACTTCAAAATTCGAACGGTCCAGTTTGATGCCGTCCAGAGCCTCGGTCAGTACCTCATACGAATCCTCTCGACGAGCTGCATCTCCTGCACTCATGACCGACACTTCATTCGCAAATCTGGCGAGTTCCTCCTCCGATCTCGTTTCGCGCCTAGTCACCGCTGCTACAAAGTCGGAGTAGTCTCCGTCGTAGTCTCGTTCGGCTCTGCCGCGCACAAAGTCGAAAAAAATCTTGCCGAAGGGGTTTATACAGGCCACGGAAGCTTGTGCAACATTGACCGAGGGTTCGCTCGCTGCCGGGCCGCCTACGGGGGTAACGTCACCGATTCGGTTCAATCCGCTTAATTTCGATAGTATGATGTCGGACGATACCATCGTTGACACCCCGTTCACCCCTGCTTCATTCGCCAGGGAGTCTGCTGCCACATTGAAATTCCTCTCCACATGTAGATACATCGCCGAACAAAGTTTAACAGGGAGTTCTCGGTGGCGGTTGAGTTGCGTCATTAATTCCATCCAACGACATGTGATTGCCCCTAGGGATTGCTGGATTGTGAATCTCGAGTCCCCTGCGACGGTTAAAACCTCGGTCTTGGGTTCCAATGAAGCAGATACGTCATTGCTCATTCCAGTGTACCCAACGAGGGTTATTGCCGCGTCCTCGAGATAAGCACTCGCAGCGATCGCTACAGTCCATACTAGTAATATCCACAAACTCCATGAACAGCGGCCATAGTCGTCGTTCTTCTCAGCCGACGTTACCCCGTACAAATGCATGTTAAATCCTCGGTAGAGCCTCGGTAGGCGTGCGGAGGTCGTGAGAAGACGCATTCGAGCGCGAGATGCCACTTTGGTAGTCACTTGTCCCATTTCGCGAGTATTACGCAGTGGCGGTGTCGGAACATTCGTAATCAAAATCTCGCGCTGAATAGTATCCATGTCCCTGCTCTGACCGATCGGTTCAGAATACGTCAGCATCGTCGCGGAAGAGTCAGGTATGAATGCCGACTTGACACCGTAGCCCGTCAGCTTGGCCTCGTTCTCCAGATTCGTCATGGGCTTGGTCTCGTTCGGTCGATGCTTGAACGTGTCGATAGCATCTGCTTCATTACAACTAGGATCTTCTGGTGGCAACGCATTAACCACCGATGCATAACGGGCATCCAATAGGCGCTCTGTAGCATCTGTCGCCTCGTCATCAGGATAATCATTCGTGTCGGATCTGGCGAGTTCTGCCCCATGATCGTTCCAGCCCTCGGACGGCCCATAATCTTCATCACCGTCTCGAGATCTGTCGACCACTACTACCTCCGAGGTTTTAAACCCTTGTGTTGGCTTGGAATCCTTCGCCAAACCATCGATCGGAGTAATGCCCCCATCGCCGCGTCCTCTGGTGGCTGCAGTGGGTCCATACGCATTTGAATCCTCGGACGAGGTGGGTTCACCGTCGTCATGGCCCAATGCATCCTCCTGGACCATCACCGAGGTTACTCCTGGTCCAGCGAGATCGTCGGTCACGGCGGGCGCTAGTCCATTCTGCTCAGCCGACGTTATCCGACACTCATCCGATAACCTCAAAGCCTCGGTGGCTCTCGTGAGGATTTTGTGCGGAGTCGGGTAGTCTTGGAGGTCAACAACCGACGGTTGTTCTGCTTCCCAGCGTTCATTATGCAGTTGCAGGTGCATCACGACCTCGTTGGACAGCGTCGTCGTGCCGTGGGCCTTGTCCAGGTTCATTCCGTCTGGGGTCAAAAACTCCATGCCCCTAATGATGTCCAAGGTCCCACTCGTTGCGACTCGATGCTCGTTCTCGGTGGTGGACTCAATACGCACGTGAGTCGGATCCGACCCGTAACCGTCGTCCGACCTCACGTCTGAGTATTGGCTGCACTCGTACGCGCGCTCTACGTTGCCGCAACCATCGGTAGTGTCATATCCATGTCTGCGCACGTCCAGGGAGCTTGTCCGTGACCCATCCGAGCCTCTTGCTTTCAGCGCCGCGAATACATTTGTCAATGCCTCGATAAGGGGAGTAATTCTCGGTCGGACATGATGACGTTCACTATCACTGTCTCGGAAACCTAGTTCGCGGCGGTAGCCGCTCCGGGGACCCTCGGTCGACCTGCCCTCACGTCGACGATCATCATCTTGACCTCTGTAGCGGCGCAACGAGGGTTCTCGGGCTGAGTTTCGCTCGCGGTAACGCAAAATGTTGTCGATCATGCCTTCGAGTTCGTAGATATCCGAGACTCGGACGTGGTACAGACACTCTTCTAGACCTCGGTCGTCGCACGTATCGAGAAAGCGTTCCACATGGTGCTTGGTATCGCATCCACCGTCCTCAAACTGCACACCAGCGTTGCGAGCGTAGCCATTAAGTCGGTTTAGATAGTCGCACACATGCTCCTCGCCATCTCGTTTTGCTGAGTAATACCGAGACTTCGCCGACCGAGTAAAATCCACACAGTAGTACTTGATGAACGCCTGACTCAGCAAGGTCCAAGTGCGTTTCGTCTTGCGCGGAAGCTGCCGGTACCAGTACTGTGCTCCGTCGTACAGGCTAAGCTCGAACGGCACGCACCACGTATTAGGCGGCTTGTGCGTCGCATTCATTCCGTAAACAAAAGTCCGAAGCCACTGCATGGACTTCTCGCTCTGATTGCGAATACCGCAGAAGGCTCGATGCTGTTGAGCGGGAGATGCGTTACAAATTTAAGCCTCGGAGTGGTGATGTAGTTGTCCACCGCACTCAGATCCCTCACTTCTTGGGCCCATTCCTTCGTCAAGTCTCTGTCGTGGTCATCGTCAGCAGGTTCGGCTTTGGTCACGTTATCCAGCTCCTCAACGAGGCTTCGGGCGAGCGGTCGCACTCCGCTGATTCGCCATCCAGACACTAGCGCTGCTTCGGCGGCCTCGGTCACGGTGCCCCTGACTTCCCAGTCATCGTCTTCATCATATTCGTTGGCGTCCGAGGCTTCAACCACTGAATTGCAGCTCACCAAACATTCGTCCATCTCGACCATCGGTGTAGCCACAAACGAGATCCTGGAACCCACCGAACCCTCGGTGAGCATCCAACTTGACTTCGCTTGCGTAGCTGGTACCATTGACTTGACTCCACTCGCCGTCTTATCTTCTCTTCTCTTCTTTTCTTTGTTTTTTTCTTCTTCTTCTTCTTTTCTTCTTTTTTTCTTTTTCTTCTTCTTCTTCTTCTTCTCCTCTCCTCTTCTTCTCTTTTGTTCGTTGGGGTTGATACCGCTCACAACAACGACACACAAAAGGTTACACCAATCCCGGGTCGCGGCACCAGTTGTCGTGTACAGTGCTGCTAGAAACTATAGCCGCACTCAGATTTTTGGTCTAGTGATCTGAATATTTGGTTTTAAAACGTGTTGTTCTGGTCAATACTAGCTATAACAACACCAAATAGGACGCAGCACCTCATTTTATTCAAGTCCGTGAATTGAACCGAGGAGAAAAAATTGACAAAATCGGGGGTGATCTAAACTATAGACGCACTTTTACCAAAACTGTAATTTTTCAAAGTAAAGAGGTCATTTTGCTATTGATGGACATATCCCCTATTGTAGGGGCTAAATACAGCTTATACGCGAAATCTGCGCGTCCAATTATTTTTCGGAGCTGCTCTAGACCACATACACTTGGTCAAAAATTATGAACCCATTTTGTATGGAGACACCACGTTGGACAGCTCTAGAGATGCATGGTGGGGTATATTATCGAAACAGGGCGGTTTAATCTCTTCAATAACGTCCTAACAACACATTAATATACCCAAAGACGATAGAGAACGCGGATTCCTCTCTGAAACCACTGGCTCAAAATGTGTCACCCACCAGCCTTTCACTGAAAGGTTTGACGGTGGCGGCATGGGCAACAGAGCTGCCGCGCCGCGGCCAAATCTCCACGTCACAGGAGGGCGAGGAGGATCCAGGCTCCTCGTCTTCAGGGCGCAATGAACCAAGCGTGGGGACGCGTCGTCCCCGCGAGGACGACTCGGACGCTTCGAGCTCAAAGCGCTCGCGCAGCGGCAGCGACAGACCGCTCGCTGTTGCCGGGGCTCTGTCTTCTCCGCGGGGTGGAGGTGATGACGGCTCCACTCCGTCTGCGGCTGTGACATCGCGCACTAAGCCGGTGCGCGACCCGTGGATGCCGTCTCCGAGCGAGATCCGATCTCGCTACGGCAACACCTCGCCGCTCGGGCAGTACGCGCTGTACTCCTGCAGTGCCATCAATGACGATGACGTCACTAATAGCTCGACTTTGATCCGGCGACGGATCAAAGACGTGATTATTACATCGGGCTCTTCCACGAACTCTGATTCTACGGGAACAAGAAGCATTCCCGTAAGAGTAAGATGACAGAGTGGGAGGCACTATGTCAAAGCTGGGGCGCGTTCGTTGATAACTTGAACCGCGACCCGGCTGGCTACCGCGAGCGAGTCCGCTCTGCGAGAGAGCGCTACGAGCGCTTCTCGAAGCGGCCCAAGCTTTTGCGGCTGGACGAGGGTGCAGTCGAAGCGGATATTCCGTGCGCAGTGCCACCTGGCGTTGCGTGCGAGCGCTGCCAAACTGGGGCAGTGCGGCTGTCCGAACGGGACCTTAACGGGTACACTGGTATTAGTGTGCCTGTGGAGTTGAAGACACTGCGTGAGAAGTTAATCACGCAGTTGTCGTCCGAGAGTGCTGAGGCCGAGCCCAACACTCAGCCGAGGGCTGTAGGCGACTACAGCTCTCGCTCAAGTTTTACGCCCTTCGGCGGAGCTGTTGGTGGCGGGATTCGTACTCCGTCACCATTTCCGGAACGTCGCTCATCAGGACGTTCCGCGGCTCCCACGTATCGTGGTCAGGAGAGTATCCTAACCAACGAATACGAAAATGAACCGGACCTTGGGTCCGGATCTGATGATTAACGATTCGCTGGACAATCCAGCGAGTTTCCCCACGTGCGTCTCGCAATGGGGGCGGCGGCGGTGGGAGGTCGCCACGGGCAGTCGCCGGGCGAGGTCTGGGATCGTCTGGAAGCGGTTGAGCGCGACCAGACGGCTGAGCTCGCCGAGATACGGCAGGAGCTGAAGCTCTTGAAGGTCCGAATCGGTCAGGCCGGGCAGACCGCTTCGAACGTCCAAGTGAGGTTGGGGACGGTCGTCGCTCGCGTGGAGCAGCGTGTTTCCGCGCTCGAGGCGAGGTTCGCGCCGAGTCACTGGGAGTAGGTGACTCGTGTTGCGAGTAAGGCTTCAGCCGCCCAACGTAAAAGGTCGGGTGGAGGCGCATGCTGGACGGTATGTCTAGCGTGTACGTGTTGCCATGCTTCGCCAACACGGTGAAAGGCCCGATGAAGCGCGGGGCAAGCTTGCTTGCTCCGAAGTCGGAAACTGCATGTTTAGCTAGGTTCTGTGTAGCTAACATAACTAATGAACCCACTTTGAATTCATTTGTGTTTCCTCTGCCATTGTTGTCTGCGTTCAGCTTCTGTCGATCGACAGAAGCTGCAATAGCATCTTGCACAAACCGTATTACGGCTTGGCGGAGCTGGACAAAGTCCATTGCCTTCGAGTTGAACTCCTTGTTCAACCCGTTGTCCTTGTTCACTACAGGCCCGGCCTGTGTGTGGTTGTTGTTGTTGAGAGTGTCTACGCCCGGCGTAGACATTGCGCTCTCGTCGATCGGACTACGCGCAGTCCGTGCGCGTGTTGACACAGCTGATATGTTGCTCGTATCAGCGTGTTCATTCGGTTTTGAAACCGGATACCCTCCCCCACTTAAGGAAGGAGCTACCGCACCGAGTACGCTCGGTACGCGTGGATGCCGCATGGCGCTCGCGTAAAACGGTGTGTGTCCTTGGCGTCGGCCTTGTGCACCGCATAATCAGGTCGGCGCGACAACGCGTCGGCCACAACATTCAACCTTCCAGGTTTGTACTCAACCTGGAAGTTGTACTCCGCAAAGAATGAGAGCCATCTCGCCATTCTGTGTGAGATGTGCGGCGACTTGATCGCCGTACGCAATGATGCGTGGTCGGTGTAGACCACAAATGGTCTACTCCCAAGTAGATACACTCGAAACTTCGCGAGTGCATACTTCATGGCAAGGAGTTCCTTGTCATGTACCGGGTAGTTGCGCTCAGCTGGCTTCAGCTGACGTGACTGATAGTAGACCACACGATCACGTCCCTCGTGATCGTGTTGCATTAGAGCGCATCCGATTGCGAAATCGGACGCGTCACACACGACGTGGATTGGGCGATCTTGGTCGGCCACCGCCAAGATCGGCGCCTCAGTCAAGCCCTGCTTGACTGCATCAAATGCCTGCTGACAATCAGCAGTCCAAACCCATGCAGCATCCTTCTTCAGGAGCTGCGACAGCGGGCGAATCTTGCCCGCGTAGTTGCTCACGTACTTGCATAAGTACGTAGCGAGTCCAAGGAACTGCCTCAGTTCCTTGACATTGGAAGGCGTAGGCCATTCATTGATCACTCTGACCTTCCCCGGGTCAGGGCGTACGCCGTTCTTCCCTACGAGACACCCAAGGACGGGTTTCTCGCTAGCCCCGAAGATACACTTCTTCAGGTTTGCATAGAGCTTGTGTTTGCGCATGAGCGCAAACAACCTGCGGAGATGTTCCTTGTGCATCTCCACTTCCGACTTCCCGTCCACAGCCCGGCTGTGGATAAACACATCGTCGGAATAGCTCGGTGCGAAGTCGCGCACCGAGCGCAACAAGTGCGTGACGCACCTGTTGAACGTCGCAGGGGCATTCTTTAGTCCCGGCGGCATTACAAGCCACTCCCAGAGCATACCGCTCGGGGTGCTCACCGCCGTGAGAGGTATATCGCTCTCACGCATGAGGATCTGATAGAATCCGTCTCTCAGATCCAGAGCACTAAAGATAGTGCTCAAAGCCATCGAATCGATGATCACATCTTGTCGCGGTATCGGCGTCTGCGCCGGTACCGTTGCGTCGTTCAGCTTGTTATAAGCATCAACGAAGCGCCACCCGCCCTGTGCCTTCTTGACACAGAACGTAGGCGCGCTGTGCGGGGACTTCGATTCCCGCACTTGCCCAGCCTTGCGACGACTCTCAAAGAAGACGTCGATCGCTTTGACTTGCTCTCGCGGCAGTGACCACTGCCGCGTCAGGCAATACTTCGTTCCCGGCACGAGATCAATCTCGTGCTGAACACTCTTGTCCTGCGGCAACTCCGCAGGGATATCGTCCGGGAGTACGTCTCTGTACTCACGCAAGACCTCTTAGACGGGGCTCGACTTCAGCGAGTCCCAGCTCTGCTCGTCGATGCGTTCCTTCTTCGACTTGGCGCTGAGGGCGTCGACACCCTCAGCGACAAGCTGTTTCAACTCTTCCGCTTCACACTTCATCCTCTCGACATCCGAGAGGATGCAAATCTGCTCGATGCGTCCATCGTGCAGGTCGCGGGCGAAGCGCCTCCAGCTCGTGACTGGAAGCGAAGTCAACTCCGACGCCAATGTCGGAGGGTTCTCCAACTTCATCTTCTTATACTGGAGACCAGTATTCGTACGCGTCAAGACACTCAGTGTCTCGACGGTCGTCTCCAGTTCCTGTGTCTGCCCGGCAGACACTGCGAGTAGCGCCTCGGTCCCTGACCGAGACTTGCGCAGCTTTGCTCGCTTGCGCCGTTCGCTTCTTGTGCGGAACCCGGTTCCGCGCTTCTTGTTTTGTCCAGGCCCGGCCGTGGACAGATTTTCCTTTTGATTGCCGGCGGGTTCAACCCGCGGGCACACGCAATCAAGCCCGGCTTGATCGCGTATCGCTTCTTCGTGCAGCCCGGCTGCACGTGAGCACGCAATGCGTTTCTTGTTGTCACCGGCGGGTTCTTCCCGCGGGCGCACGCAATCAAGCCCTGCTTGATCGCGTACCGCTTCGTCGTGCAGCCCGGCTGCACGCGAGCACGCAAGCATTTCCGGTGCGGGACGTTTGCAACCGTCCGTACTGCCTGCAGCGTCGGCTCCCAGAGCCGGCGCGCCTTCTTTACCTCGACGCCTGACGGCGGAGCGTCTTTCGACGTTTGGGCCAATCGCATCAACTCCCTGAGCTGACGCGTCCGAGTCACTGTCCTTATTAGTGACTGGCTCCTCTTGTTGAACTTATGTGTCGACACTAATAGTCGACACGACCGCGTCACTCTTGACGCTTCGAGAACCTCTCGAATCCGATCGAATCTGAGTCTTCTGATTCGACTCACATTTTCCCCCGACGACTCTCTCAGTCGTCGGTGTCCACGCGGGGTGACCGGAGACAGCCGCGCGTCGCGCTGCCTCTCCTGGTGGCGTGCACCGTGATGTGCACGTGCTGCGCCGACAGGGCCATCGCTCACTGTCGCGCCGCTACTCCCGAAGTGCACAATCGTGCGCTTCGTCCAGTCGATCACCGGATCATGCCTTGCAAGCCACGGCATGCCCAACACCATGTCGAACTTATCGTCTAAGTCAAGTACGATAAGCTCGTCCACGAACTTCTTCCCTCGATGCGAGAAGCGTACGCGTACGACACGCTTCTCGGTTCTAACAACGACACCCGTTGCTAGTCTTACTTCCAAAAGACTTCAAGGCATTTCAACCTCCTCGAAATCAAGCCTCGCCTGGCTCTGCAGTCGAACAAAGTTGTTCGACGCACCACAATCCACTAACGCACGAAGAGACTTCTCTCTCTTCGAGTTAACCTTCAGGATGACAAGGTTCGGCCTGTCATCCTGCTTCTTACAGTGAGACTCTCACTGGGGGCAGCAGTCTTCACTACGGCGTGTCCAATATCGACACGCTCGACTGCATCACCAGCAGGGCGCCCCGCGCCTGCTGGTCGTTCTAGTTTTTTTGATTGCCCGTGGCGATACCCGGTATCGTCACGCCGGCCCTTGGCCGCCTGCACAGGCGCTGTGCATTCACGGGCGTAGTGACCGTTGTTTCCACACCGGAAACAGCGGACATTCGTTGGTCCACGACGCTGCTGAGATCCAACATCCGTCGCACTCGAGAGGTCCGTTGGTTCGGGACCTCCCGTAGGCTTTACCATCGGTCGCGGCATCGGCCGCGGGACGTTCACATGGAGCTTAGTCTGTCGCAAGCTAAACTCTTCTTGCATTGCAAGAGTAATCGAAGACTCGAGAGTACTTGGGTACTCTCGGAAGAGATAGGTCACAGGCCCATCTTTCAGGCCTATCATGAACGTGACGACCTTTGTCGCCTCGTCTATCGGATTGGTCACGATGTTCGAGACCAAGTACCGCGCTCTTTGAGCGTAAGCATGCACGTCATGCTTGCCCTGTTGCAGGTCGAGGAACTCGGCCCTCGATCTGAACTCATTCTGCGGGGGCTCAACCGCTTGTCTGAGCTCCTCTTTGAACACCTCATACGTCCTACAGCACGTAGGGTCAGTGAGTCGGCGTCCATACGCCCAACTCCTTGCTCGCCCGCCAAGGCATGACATGGCGAACGCAAATTTCGACAACGGGTCGACGATACGTCGAGCCGTAATGGCAGTGTCGACTTCGACAAGCCAACGGAGGAGAGGCTCGCCCTCTCTTCCAACGTAGCTGTTCACGTGGCGTTTCAAATACTCCACGCGCGGTGTGGACGGAGTCGACACCGTAGCGCGAGCAGCGGTCTCGCGCTGTTCCTTTATGATGAAGCCTAGATCAACACCGTGTTGCTCTATCGGCGATAGCGTGCGTAGCATCGTTGCTACGGCCGCTTCTCCAATGACCGTCGATAGTCGTTGGAGTGCCTTCCACTCTGGATCCGCCAGGTGGAGACAGTCTTCGCGTGCAACATGCGTTGCACTCGTGGTTGGGTTACCAGTGGACATACTCGCGTCCACAGGCAGGTCCTCGGCCCCCGTATCGATTTTCATACGATACGTAATTAGTCGGTCGTTGGACGGACTACAAAGTGCTACCAGGTGTAATGGGCTTACTTAGCTCAATACTTTAGCTTACACGTGAGCGCCCGTGTATGAGAAAGCGTAAGGTGTATTTAACTTAGATTAAGTATACTTGTATCCACAAGTATAATTAGATCTAAATAAAGGTACAAATAGTAGCTTTTGCGGTAAAATGAGAACTGAATTGAATGTTCACTGTGGCCCTCCTCCTAAAACTGATATCTATAAAGAGAGGTTCTGCCAACGAGTGGTTGGCAGAAACTCTGACCTAATGTTTGAGTATTACTGGCAGAAAGACCCTGCTTTCTGACCAATAGGACTGCTTCCTAATATGAATGGTGACCACACAGCAATGTGGCCCACCTGAATGTATCCACTTAGTGCGTGTTGCACTAAGGTGAGGTTAGCCGAATGTGTAGCCCCGCTACATGCATCTACTCGTACATCTCTATTAAGTCACCAAGTCGACTACGACTTGGAACGTGTCTACGCTGGCTTAGACACTTGTTACTGAAGCCATCTCAACAACGACTTATACCAGGTCAACGTTGACTTAGAGTCCTCTTGATTCTAAATCGAATTGGTCCACATCAATTTATTTCAACTGTAGGATCACTTTATCAAAGAACCTTGACTGCAGCAAAGTGCTGAAGGCGAAGCGGTCTCAGGCTGCAGAGAGCGAGGGAACTGCTGGCGGTGCTGCTCGCCAGGGGCCCATGACGAGGAGCAAGAAAGCTGCAAAGTCGACGGACAAGCCAGCGACAAAGCGGACGAGCGCGCCCACTGACAAGTCAGCAAACGCTGCCAAGACCACGCCTGCCACCGGCAATGCCAAGCAGAAGCGGAAGAAGGGGGAAGGGCGAGACACTTCGCCAAGCCCCCGTAAGCAGAGGAAGACTGCCAAGAAGACTGGCGAAGGATCCCACGGGACGACGCGCGAGTTGGGCGCCACGAGTGCATCGGAGGACGAGGCGACGACTCGCGGTGAAGAGACGACTCCGTACCCACGCACGCGCTCCGGTCCACTTGCTTGGCTCTACTACAAAGATGGCAGACGAACCGGCAAGGCCCACGGCGCAACGCAGGTGATTACTACAAGATGGCAGACTACAAGAAGCGTGTGTGGGCGGAGAAATACACAGCTGCTAGGAACAGCGGCAACGACTTGGACTACGAGGCGTTTAGCACGTTGAAACAATTCAAGCAGTTCAAAAACAACCCAGAAGAGCTGCAGCGTCACGAGCCTGCGCTGCTGAAAGCGTTCTACGAGGTTTACTTAGCGGACCAAGCCCTGAAAGCAGACGCACACGCGCAGACCGCTGGATCGGGTTCGTCGAAGCTATCGCAACGTGGCGGAGCCGAGCACCTGGCGATCGAACAATGCGACATCCACGCGGCTCAGCAGCTTACCGCAGCCAGAAACCTAGCATCGCTAGCGCAGACCAAGCTCCAGGGCCTCCAATCTCGCAGACACCCGTGCCCGTGCAGGAGGAAGGTGTCCCAGCTCGGAGCCTGCAAACCCACCCTTTGCGAGGGGGTATGCGCATCTTGAAAATACTATTTCACAAGTACTGCAGCAGTTCCGAGAGAAGCTAGAGGAGGAGCAAGCGCGCTCAAATAAATTAGAGGAGCAGTTAGCAGCCGCTGATAACGAGCTGACCGAACTCAGGAATTTTGATCTCACAGACAACGATATAACTATCGCGTTGACGAAGGAGTTGCGGAATTCGATTTTACAACTAGCCGAGGAGAAGGCGATTTCAAGTGGCTTGCGCAACAAACTTGCCCAGGTGGAAACTGAGTTGAATTTGTCGATGCAATCCGTCACCACGCACGCAGGCAATCTAGTTGAGGCGCAGGGTAGCCATGCTAAGAAACTCCAGGATCGAGTTCTGGGAGAAAAGAAATGACATGGTCCACGCCAAGACAGGTACCGTCATTCACTCGATGGACCACGGCACATACGTGTGTGTATGCGCGAAGATTATGGAAGCATTGGTTGCGTTTGAGAGTGCCATCCTGCTGTAGTTGTGTGTGCTGCTGCGTAACGATGAATGAATACACATTTCCAAGTCACCGATGACTTCGAGCGAGTCAACTTTGACTCGTATACGCTTGTTTTATTGATCGCGAAGTCAACATGGACTTAAACCAAGTCGACATTGACTCAAACGTACCTGTTTCAGTAATAGCGAAGTCAACGTCGACTCTGAACGAGTCTACATTGACTCATTTTTGAAATGGCCGTTTTGGTGTTGAAAACACCAAAGATTACAGTGATGGGCGTCTTGGAGAGCTACTTTATATTCAATCACCTGTAATCACACATGATATTATTTATTGAGATACACAGGTTTATGTATGTTGATTGGCCTATTACAAAGCGAGCCCCGTCTAAAACGATATTATGAGGTGGCCCCCCAAGATGCCCATTACTGTATCTTGTTTCAGTCAACGTTGGCCCATTCTAAGTCGCTGTCGACATGACAGCACGTAGTTGATAGTTCATAAATATTGTCAACATAAACAAAGCTAATCTAAGCAACACTCATATCTGTGTAACACGGCCCTGATGCAATTAAAGTCCTCCTAGACAGCCTCTTTTTGCCTGTCCTATCCTATATGTTGGGGTCGACGGTGTAAACGTTGGCCATGTCATCACTACTATCTGCGACGTATTTTTGTAATCGAGCTCGAAGTTCATCGTCCGACAGCGATCGCCACGATCTGGCGTAAAGCTCGAAAGCGTGCGATTCGTCGCGGCATGATAGCTTAACCATGCACACCTCTCCATCGCACTTCATGTCGCTCAACTGAGTGGTTACGGTGTCCAGAATTGGTTTCCTTTCGCTCTCCGTAAGATTCATCTCGTCGATATTCACCACGTCCGCAACTTGTAAGGAAAACGTAATATCCTTCTCAGCAAACGTAGCCGGCGTGGGGTCCCTTGTCGCTGCACACACTGCATGTACTTCGTCAAATGACGAGCTGCACACCCGCACTAGACGAGAGCTGCCGTCCTTGTTTGGTTTCTCACGCAAAGCCTCTCTGAACTCTCCAGCCAACACTTCGCTGAGCGCGCTCTTTCCAGCCCCAGGAAGCCCATTGATAAGCACCACATACTTCCGGCAAGTCCAGGAACTTTCAACCGTATCCGCCACGACCTGGGCGACGATGTGACTCCAGTTGGCTTCCTCCCACTCTGCGGGCGGCTCCACGTGAGCCAGCTCCATCTAGTTGAAAAATGAAAGCCCAACTCCAACTCGTCAAATCCATATCCTTCAAAATCAATTTCCATCAATCAAATCAATTTCCACGATCACCTTGATCAACCAAAAATCGATCTCACCGTTGACTTGGAAGTCCAGCACTGCGGCAAGGTGCTGATGGCGAAGCGATCTCAGGATGCAGAGAGCGAGGGAACTGCTGGCGGTGCTGCTCGCCAGGGGCCCATGACGAGGAGCAAGAAAGCTGCAAAGTCGACGGACAAGCCAGCGACAAAGCGGACGAGCGCGCCCACTGACAAGTCAGCAAACGCTGCCAAGACCACGCCTGCCACCGGCAATGCCAAGCAGAAGCGGAAGAAGGGGGAAGGGCGAGACACTTCGCCAAGCCCCCGTAAGCAGAGGAAGACTGCCAAGAAGACTGGCGAAGGATCCCACGGGACGACGCGCGAGTTGGGCGCCACGAGTGCATCGGAGGACGAGGCGACGACTCGCGGTGAAGAGACGACTCCGTACCCACGCACGCGCTCCGGTCCACTTGCTTGGCTCTACTACAAAGATGGCAGACGAACCGGCAAGGCCCACGGCGCAACGCAGGTGATTACTACAAGATGGCAGACTACAAGAAGCGTGTGTGGGCGGAGAAATACACAGCTGCTAGGAACAGCGGCAACGACTTGGACTACGAGGCTTTGAGCACGTTGAAACAATTCAAGCAGTTCAAAAACAACCCAGAAGAGCTGCAGAGTCACGAGCCTGCGCTGCTGAAAGCGTTCTACGAGGTTTACTTAGCGGATCAAGCCCTGAAAGCAGACGCACACGCGCAGACCGCTGGATCGGGTTCGTCGAAGCTATCGCAACGTGGCGGAGCCGAGCACCTGGCGATCGAACAATGCGACATCCACGCGGCTCAGCAGCTTACCGCAGCCAGAAACCTAGCATCGCTAGCGCAGACCAAGCTCCAGGGCCTCCAATCTCGCAGACACCCGTGCCCGTGCAGGAGGAAGGTGTCCCAGCTCGGAGCCTGCAAACCCACCCTTTGCGAGGGGGTATGCGCATCTTGAAAATACTATTTCACAAGTACTGCAGCAGTTCCGAGAGAAGCTAGAGGAGGAGCAAGCGCGCTCAAATAAATTAGAGGAGCAGTTAGCAGCCGCTGACAACGAGCTGACCGAACTCAGGAATTTTGATCTCACAGACAACGATATAACTATCGCGTTGACGAAGGAGTTGCGGAATTCGATTTTACAACTAGCCGAGGAGAAGGCGATTTCAAGTGGCTTGCGCAACAAACTTGCCCAGGTGGAAACTGAGTTGAATTTGTCGATGCAATCCGTCACCACGCACGCAGGCAATCTACTTAAGGCGCAGGCTAGCCATGCTAAGAAACTCCAAGATGTGCACGAAGACATGAACAACCTCACGAGAGAGGTGGACGAGCGCAAGAAAAAACTGGAGGACCGGGAAAACGATGTGGCTTCGCCAGATGGTAACGCATCGCCTGCAACGGGAGCGGGAGCAGTTGGACGCGGATAAAAAGAAACGAGAGAAGCCGAGTCGAGACAAGCAACAAGGAGGCCGAATATCGCTGAGGGAGGCGAAGATTTTGAATGAAATGAAGCGCCAGACCCGGCTCCTGGAGGAGCAGTTCACGAACAACTGGTGCCCAGCTGCGTTTAAAGAGCTCGAAGCCAACCGCAACCGGGTCGAGGAAGAGAGGGCGGCGATGCAAGCAGAACGGGATGGGGTGAGAACGCAGTTGGAATCGATGAAGGCTGCGCTAGAGGCGGTGAAACGGAGAACAGCGGATTGCAAGACACCATCGCGAGGCTAAAGCTGTATTTGAGTATGTTCAAGCATAGCGCGGTGACCGAGAAAGCTATCGAAGAGTTCACGGAATGGAACGCCGTCATCCGAGATTGTAAGCCGCTTGAGTTTCTGCTTGTATGGTTTGAAATTGTATTGACTTTCTATGTCACTGAACTAAAAAAATGTAGGTAACTTGAGCACAATGCAGAAGAAGCGCGACTTCATTCTGGGCAAAATGAAGGAGGCGTTTGGATCGAACACGGCGGATGCTGAAGAGTTCAAGGCGCTTGCGGTCGAGTTCTGGGAGAAAAGAAATGAGTTGATTCACGACAAGACAGGTACCGTCATTCACTCGATGGACCACGGCACATACGTGTGTGTATGCGCGAAGATTATGGAAGTGTTGGGTGCGTTTGAGAGTGCCATCCTGCTGTAGTTGTGTGTGCTGCTGCGTAACGATGAATGAATACACATTTCCAAGTCACCGATGACTTCGAGCGAGTCAACTTTGACTCGTATACGCTTGTTTTATTGATCGCGAAGTCAACATGGACTTAAACCAAGTCGACATTGACTCAAACGTACTAGTTTCAGTAATAGTGAAGTCAACGTCGACTCTGAACGAGTTTACATTGACTCAAACGTACTGGTTTCAGTAATAGTGAAGTCAACGTCGAATCTGAACGAGTCTACATTGACTCGGTCGACAGCGACCCAACGTTGACTTACAAATCCAAAAAAATAAACTCGGTTTCAGTATGAACACCCAAAGGGTCGTTTTACTTGAGTTTGTATAGACAGTATCCGAAGCGAAAAATAGCCGAATTTTCATATGAAGAGGGTCGCCAACTCGTTCAGCTCGCGGCGGTGTACGAGCAAGCGGGAAGACGAATCGACTGGGTGTCAGTGGAGAAAGATATGAGGCCGTCAACATGGAGCGCAACCAAACTGCAACAGCGAATCAAGACGCCCAAGAGACGATATGGCAATAACGTGCTGAGTTTCCCTCCACGCTATTTCCGCCCGCCACCACACCGAGCAGGACTGCATTTGGAAGCCAATGCCGTGTCTACTCTACGGTTTTCGCCTTCACCACATACCATTTCGATCCTATCACCGCAAGAAACCTACAACGCCACTGAAGGACTATTCTGCCTACTCACCAGGCGTGATGTGCGCGCGAGTGAACGTCAGCTAAATGCCGGGGAGATTACAATGGCTGGGGTGTCCATGCTGATCGAAGAAGCGAATATTCAACTGAATGACGTGTTTCTGGATGCTGGATCCGGCGTGGGAAATGTTATCGCTCAAATCGCTCTGCAAACGCAACCATTTCGTGTGGTTGGTATTGAAGTCCAACGTGACCTGGCCGCTAGAGGTATAGAGCTGATTGCGTCTAGGGCATCGCGCTTTCCACACTTGCTCAAGATCAGCGTCGTCACCACAGACATTCAATATTGCTGAAGGCAGCGATACTGTTATCAGTGCTGATCCAGACTCGAAGTTGGCTCAACCCAGCTCCTTTATCAGCTCCGCCACCCTTTTATTGTGCCACGACACTGTGTTCGAAGAAGATGTGGTTTTGGCAATGCGTGCTTTGTGCATGAAGCTACCTCATCTACGTCTGGTGGCGCTGGCAACACGAGTGTGTCCGCGGCATCGTAATACGTGCCGAAATTCGTTTTGCAAGCGGTGGAAGGTACTGAAAACAATTCAGGTTCCGATGACTTACAGCAGCTCCCTTCGGGATTTACACCTGTATGCAGTTGAACCAAGATGGTCGATGCAGTAACTACGATCACTACTCTAACATTGCCGCCGAGGGTCAAACCAACAACTATGTATTAATTGCGTGAAAATCAATCACAACTCTAATCAACTTCGACCTGCAGTTGAGTTTGACAGCGTAATGAGGCCGCTATCGCCCATGAGCTGTCATACGAGGTCTAGGGTACCCAATACAAGATGAAGTGTTCGTAGCGGACGAGCTTACTCGAGTCGACGTGCGGCATCGTGGGCTCCGTAACCAGCCCCCAGCTGACCATGAAGTCTCCTTGCTTCAAGCCGCCGTTGTATCTGTCGTTCTTGGAGTCTTGCCACACCCCGCTGTCTGCCGTGCTCTTGGCGTCCTCCCTGCTGCTTGTTTCCACCGTCGTGCCGCTCGGACATTCGCTGTGGAGTCGACTCGCGTTAGGGTGAAGTGTCAGTACCCGCACGGTTTCAGCGGTGGGGGCACGTAGCTTAGGTGGGCGCAGATGCGCAAGATCGCCTCCTTGCTCAACTCCTGCCGGGGGTAGCCGGTGAACAGCTCGTTCTGAATGTAATACGCCTGTCGACAAAAACAACACCAGCATGAGCCCCTAGACATGATCGCCAAAGCTGCCAAGACGCCGCCTTACCTTGTGGGGGTTGAAGATGGTGTCCAGCTCGCACACCTAACGAGTCCACAACATCTCTCAGCGTCATCCTCCCTTCTGCTAAAGCCCCAGTAGCCCTGACGCCTAACGTACATTGCCGAAGTAGCGGTCGGGCTCCTCCACGAACAGGAGCGTCCAGGTCTCGATCGAAATAACTCGGCCTTCGCAGTGGCACCGACAGAGCCGTACTCGTAGCTCCGCGACCAGCGTACCTCGCGCGTGTGAAGGCATCTATAGAAGGCAATGATACAAGGGAAAAGAAAGTTAACATTAGTGAGCGGTGCATCCTATCAACTCAGAATTTTACCATAGCGGAGAAGCGCATATCCTTCGCGGGCACCTGGCAATCCGCGGGTGTAAATGCCAGTGCGGTGGCCAATGGTGGTGCGGAAGCCTGGCACCCATGCCCATCTACCGTTCAAGGTGAGAAATCCGCAAACTGATCGCATTGGCCAAAACGCTCTCGGCGGGACCTTGAAGAGTCGCAATTACCCTAACCACATGTATGGCTTGAACCGGCACTTTCCCCGAGGTTTTTCTTATCCCAGCAAAATCGGGACAATGGTCGCCGGTGGGTTAACGGCCCCGTCGTGGACCCTGGCACCGGAGTGGTGGCCGTCACGACGTTCAGCAACAATGGTCCTGTGACTCTCAAATTCGATGGTGGAAGGGCCTCTTCCACCACGAAGCTGCAAGCAGCCGACTACGCAGCGTCCAGGGCGCGTGAACGCAATATTTAGAGTCACCCAATAGCCACCGCCAAACACCCAAATTCATAGATAATAAGCCCACTAGATTCGATAAAAATGTAGTCAAATGTTTCAGGCAGCATAAGTGACGCCCACTGCAGCGGTAGTGCGGGCACGCGAGCTACTTCCTCCCCCATAACCTGCTTAGTGACACACAGTGACAGAAGCGATCTCTGGTGAAGTGGCCTGGGTGAAGGTTGTGTCGTGCAACAGGTATGACCTATCCCAAATGCCATGAGCTCGCAGGTAATGGTTTCGTATCGCTTTGGCAGCATCCTGCTTTTTGATTTTGATAATACCTGGATCTTTGCAACCGAAGAGTGAAACAAAACACTAGTTTTTTTGTGCAGAGGTTGCACAAATCAGTGAGGATGCAAACCCTCAGTGCAACCGATATCGCTGCATTTACCGTGGTATCCCCCCCTCCCCTGTTGGCCAGAACCATGCCAATATCAGGTAATTGGCCAATTAGATGCGCGCCAGCGCGAAAAATACAACTTCGGTTGCATTTGGCTGGTTATGTATAAATGGGTAACTGCTGAAATCACATTTTTTTGGTCATAGCATAAGTGAAAGAAAACATCCACAGTAGCAATTTTTGCGACATACAATTCGGGCGAGAGTGTGGTTGCTGTAAAGGGTTAAAACCTATTAGACATGATAAAACGAGAAGCCATGCCGAACAGCAGGATATAAATTCTGAACGTTTTACTAAATTGGTTTTCGATGTCTGGGCCTGTGAGCTGGTTGCGACTCCAGGTTTTACCCTGAACTAGCAACCAAATTAGTGACTATTTTTCTCCGTAGAGGCAACATCGTCGAGTAAAATATAGTTGTGAAAACGTCATAAATTAGGCAAATATGCGTCACAAATATAAAATGTGATTTCAGGAGTCACGCAATATCAGCAAAGTGCAAACGTGATGTGATTGGTTAATAAGTGGATGGGGGCCTCCCATTTGTCACAACTACGATACACTTCGATGTCCGCCATGACACTTGCCTCGGCGAAGGGCAGTGAAGATTTTAGTCAACCTGTCGGCCGTACGTAGCGTAGCCTTTGTCGATGCCAGTGTGCAGCAACCATACCCAAGTAACATTATGCGATGTAGTAGGCAAGTTTGTTCGCACCACTCCCTGCACTGAGGTCTAGATTAAATTGCAGCAAGCTCCTAGAGCGTGCTATTTGCTATCATGCTGCTTTCCATGACTGTCATACACATGATGAGTACCATTACTGTGGTCTGGATCTTCCCGTAGAGTTAAATAGTTGTAGTTAAGCACCATCAACAGCAACATGCAAGGAAACGCGCATCACGGGGTTTACGGTTGCGTCTCCTCAGGCGCGGATGTAGGCATGTACAAAAATACAACTTCGTAGGCATATACAAAAATACAACTTCGGTTGCATTTGGCTGGTTATGTTCCTGTTTTTTACTGGTAGTGCCTTCGGTTACGAATGTACGTACAGCCCAAACAGGATTAATTCGGGGCACACCATATGTGGCACACACGAAACAAAAGTATACAAACTTCAAGTTAAATAATTTAATAATCTGAAAAACCGAACGATTTCTCAGAATCTACGGAAAAATAGAGGTTTGTGTTGAAATAGTCAGCTATTTGAGTAGGATATACGATTCCAGAGATAATGGAAAAACGTTAAGTACGATGACGCTGGGCCTGGAGTTGAAGCTCAAACTTTAAACCTCTGTTTTGTGCACATGTTTTGGTATAGCATTGTACCACACAAGCGACAGTTCTAGACTCAAGCGATAGTTCTTACGTGTTATATGCTAGCAGCACTGCTAAAGATGAGATCAATGATGCCTCTAGTAAAAATAAATACGTTCATTGCCTACGATAGCACCAGACGATAGCACCAGGTTGACGTAGCTTGAGGTTGGCAACTAGTGGTGAGCGGCGTAGATAAACGAGTAGATGTGTATATCCTTTTCCGTATCGTGTTGAGTCTTGCTTCTTCACCACCACATCAGCGGAGGTTTAGCCGTGAGAACGGAGGGGGGCTGCTGCGGCGACCGAAAAAGCAAGACTGAGGGTGGTGGTGGCGGCCTAAACTAGATTGATTAAAAAAAGTTGACCTTTTGGCTCAGAATTCCGGGAACCCTCTTCTACGGAGAGTTCCTTGGAAATCCGTCGGTGGTTCCAGCACGGATGTCGCGCAGATACTGCGGCTGCGAAGCAGGCGCAGGAGATGCGCAATACTTCAGAGATAGCATTTATCAGCTATTAAAACGTAGTAGTACACGAGCACTATAATATAATATTTTGTAATGTCATCTACTATAAACGTAGCCTTCTTTAAACGTAGTAATACACGAGCCCTATAATATAATATCATATACTATAATATCGTAGCAATACACGAACACTATTATACAATATAATATAGTATAATATAATATATTACTTATGTTATGTACGACCAGCGCTACCAGCCCAACCCTCTAGTTTTTTCGGAAAAGGGCGTATATCCCTTCAAAATAGTGTATTATATCCTTGATACAAATGCTAACGGAAGAACCTGTAAGAAAATATAGCCGGACCACAATGAAAAAAACTGGTGAATGTTGGCCAGTTTTTTTTCAGTGGGTGATTGGGTAAAACAAAACGAAACTGGTAGAATTAAAAACACTACTGGGTTTTTATTGAGGAACGCCTGCGGAGTAGGAGGCAAATGCCGAAGTGAGTTGATTAAAGTTACCAAAGTTGTCCTACTCGTCCTTCTCAACTCTCCTCTCCTCTTGTGGGCTTGTGTCGAGACCAACCAAGCTTGCCATCCCAGATCAGCCAATAGAAATCGTTTCTGGGCGGTTCACCCTGAACCGGTCCTGCGGTCCGAATACGTAACCGAACTGTGGTGGCGGTGCACTTCAACACTCCTACTCACCGCAGCTACACGGTGGCCTTCTCCATGATCCCGCTGGCGTCCCGCAAGTACTTGAGCATCTCGGTCCCGAGCGCCTTCGTCAACATGTCCGCCCGCTGATGTTTCGTGTCGATGTAGTCCACCTCGACCGTTTCACGTTCAACATTCTCACGGATGAAGTGGTGCCGAATGTCCACATGCTTCGTCCTAGCATGATACCCAGCGTTCTGTGCAAACGCGATCGCTCCTTCATTATCTTCCCATATTTGCGTCGCGTTCACTTGCTCCTTGTCCATGTCCTTCATCATTGCACGTGTCCAGAGTACCTCCTGCAGGCATAAGCTCAACGCCATGTATTCAGCTTCTGCAGAGCTGAGCGCAACCGATCTCTGGAACTTGGACTTGAACACTACGGGAGCGTTCCCCATCATCACCATGACGCCCGACACGGAGCGTCTATCGTCAATGATGCTTCCCCAATCAGCGTCCGTAAACGCTTCAACCGTGACGTCGTCACCACTTTGGTACACAATATCGTGTTCACGAGTCCATGTTCGCAACCGTGGAGTACGTCTCAAAGAAGTCAACACCGTACTTCTGCTTGAATCCCTTCGCAACTAACCGTGCCTTGTACCGGATCACACGACCGTGCTCGTCACGCTTCTTGGCAAACACCCACCGACTGCCAATCGTTCGCGTGTCCGTTTCTCGTCGTACCAGCGTCTACGTTCCGTTCCGTTCATGCGAGAGCAATTCCGCATCCATCGCATCCCGCCAGGCTGCTGCTTCATCACTAGCCATAGCATGTGCATACGTTGCCGGTGGGTGCTCCATCAACAATCCTTGCCACGTACGCCAATACTGCATCAGCAATAAGACCGTTCTCGTCGATTCTGGGTCGCTTCGGAGATGGCGGCCCATCACTTCCTTCCGTCTCATGTCCTTCGTCATCATCATCACCGTTCTCCAAGAGAAACACCGGTTGCTGAGATCTTCTCGACCGTTCTGGCTCCGGGTGGAACACCAGTCGATCATCTTGGAACGCTTGAGGCGGAGGGTGGTACGCAGTCAACTCCAATCCAGGTGCAGCCGACCGTTTTAAAGGTGGTAATGGCAGTACTTCCTGCTCTGGTTCGACCTCGTCCATTTCGACGTCTTGAGCGGCCTCAACTGCTTCCATCGGTTCATCCTCGACGGGTCGACGTTCCTCATCGATCGGAACAATCGCTTCGTCACCGTCCTTGGTCATGTGGATTACCGTTCCATGCTGCGGCGAGTGCGTATCATAAATTCCGCCCACATCGCGCTCGTCCAGCTTCACCGACCGTGGCACCTTGACTTTGGCCGCATCGAGGTCGTAGACACGGTACCCTTTGACATTCTCTGCATACCCGAGGATCATACATCTGAAACTCTTGGACTCAAGCTTCGTCCTCTTCACATCGTCAATGTGAGCGTATCCTGGAGACCCAAAGACACGCAAATGCTCCATTTCAGGCTTCACCTTGAAACCAACCTGGTACGGCGTCACATCTGACCGTTCCGTGTTTGTGGAACGGTTGATCAGGTACACTGCTGTGCTCACAGCTTCTGCCCAACATTCCATCGACACGCCTTTGTAGTGTAGCATACTGCGTGCCTTCTCCACGATCGTCCGGTTCATGCGATCCGCGACGCCATTCTGCTGCGGGCTGTAGGGAACCGTTCTTTGATGCATGATACCGTTCCGACGACACAGCTCTGTGACCGTCTTGTTCACAAACTCCGTTCCGTTGTCCGAGCACAGACACTTCAAGCGTTCCCCCCATTGGTTTTCATAGATCGCCTTGAATTCATTCAGCTTGTTGGCCACTTCGCTCTTGTTCTTCATGAAGTACGCCACGACATACCTCGAGTAGTCGTTTACAAACGTCAACACGTACTTCGCGCTACCTTTGGAAAGCGTTCTCATCGGTCCCATCACATCCGTGTGGACTAGCTCCAACACACGGGATGTCTTCGTCAACGACCGTGACGGGAACGATGTCACAGCTTTCCCTTCATGCATCCGCGCACAAAGTCTTGATGCTACGCCCCACGGTTGGCAAACCGTTCGTAGCACGTTGAGTCTTGATCAGACCGTTCTCACTGTGGTGTCCCATGCGAGCGTGCCAAAGCTCCCACTGACTGTCGGTCCCGGTGTACTCCACGAACCGCGCCAATTCCTGCGCACACTCGAGCATGTACGCCTTGCCAATATTTTTACCCAACGCGACCGCGCTGGTATTCCCCCAGATAACGCACGAAGAACGCTGGAATTCAACACTCAGACCGCGTTCCGCAAGCTTCCCCACCGACAACAACCGTCTGTCGAGTCACGGAATGTACAACACGTCCATCATCTTGATACGTCGACCGTCCATACCGATCAGCTTGACCGTTCCTTGTCCGGCGACTCGCAGTTTCTTCCCGTCTGCGATCGTCACTTCAATGCCCGTGTCCGTTCCCTTGAAGTCAAACAGGTCTTCACGGTGCGGGGTCATGTGCGATGATGCTCCGCTATCGATCAACCACCCGGCGAGTCGTTCCTCGCCCACGGCAAACGCTGCGTCGTTTTCAGCGCTACCGTTCTTTCCCGGACAGTCCCGCTTCATGTGCCCGACTTGATCGCACTGGAAGCACTTGCCTTTGAACCCACCGTTCTTCCTTGGACCGTTCCCTTTTCGACCGTTCCCTCGGCCGCCCTTGAACCGTCCTCCGTTCCCGTTGACACGGAACGCTTTCTCTCCGGTAGAGTCTTTCTTTTCCAACCGTTCATACTCCTTCAACAGCTTCTCCTTCATGTCATTCAACGTGACATCCTTGGCGTTCTCCAGGATGGACGCGATGAGCTCGTACTCGGACGGAAGGCTGCTCAGCAGCACCACAAGCTGCCGCGCGTCGTCGATCGGCTCCCCCATCGCCTGCAGACCGACGATCAACTCGTCGAACGCGTCCAGATGCTTGGCCATTGACGCACCAGCTTCCATCTTGAACTCGTGCAAGCGCCGTGTCATCGTGACACGGTTGTGAAGCGTGGTACGGTTGTAGTACTCATGCAGAGTGCTCCACGCCTGCATGGCCCGTGTCACGGACCGGATCTTCGTCTGGTGCTGGATCTCCACACCTTGCGCGATGATGCCTAGCGCCTTGCTATCGTTAATGAGCCACGACTCCGTGATCTCGTTCTCCGCCTTGACGACCTCCACATGCGCGAGCAGCCCCTTCCGGGCCAGCGTCATGCGCATATAGTACTCCCAGTGGAAGTAGTTTCCACTGCCTAGGAGGACTTCGGCGCGCTTGGTCGTCATGACGAAATGGAGAGTTCTTGCGTAGACAGGTCAGCGTAGAGTGTGCTTGTGTAGAGCGTTGCTGCGGTTGTTAACCTATTGAAGAACGCCTGCGGAGTAGGAGGCAAATGCCGAAGTGAGTTGATTAAAGTTACCAAAGTTGTCCTACTTGTCCTTCTCAACTCTCCTCTCCTCTTGTGGGCATGTGTCGAGACCAACCAAGCTTGCCATCCCAGATCAGCCAATAGAAATCGTTTCTGGGCGGTTCACACTGAACCGGTCCTGCGGTCCGAATACGTAACCGAACCGTGGTGGCGGTGCACTTCAACAGTTTTACATGTATGATGCTTGTGTGGGTTATAGAAGTTGATACAGCAGATGCTGCGGCTGCGAAGCAGATGTGTGTGTGGGGGGGGGTACCTCGTACTACAGCTACATGTATAACAGCTATAAAGTCCACTCAAATTCTACGACTTTTTCGTTTGTAAATAAAATCCAGAGCTTCCCCGTGTGGAGCACGGCTAGTTCTAAATTCCCTTTGGTGGAGGGACGCACCACGTGAACGAAGTAAGCAGCAAACCTTATCAGTACTTTCTATCTTAGTACAACTAACCAGTATATAAATTAGCCTATGCGTTGGCAACTCGTACGTATTTAAGACGTGCTCCAGATGGAGGCACAACGGATGATCCCTTCGCGGCGCGATTTGGAGGTCGCGCGATTCTCGCGACCTCCAAAACTCGTACAGTACCGGTACCTAGACGAGGTGGACGTTACAAGCAACATCCCAGTAATTTATTATATTCAGAGGGTATTACGATGCATAAAAGTAACTGTAGAGTACTAACATGGTTTTCACGAAACCTCTATAATATTATATCACCTATCACCCATAAATTTCCAGGTCATAGTGCTTTTGAAGAATAGGACATCCCTCCAAAAGCATCTCCACCGGTCACTATAGACAATTCGCGTGTTGATTGGCTGGAATATATATAGCTACCGTATAACTCGACTTGTATCCGACACCAAATATGCCTCCGTCGCGATACCCTCCTAAATATGATATACCGATGATAGGATTGTGAGACAGATGTTTCAGAGACTTAAGCTGTAAAACCTACGAATTAACAAAACCTGATAGCGCCAATCAACTCGGGAGGGGGGGGGTTACCTCGAGAACCCTCCCAGCGCGCAAGAGGATTCGATCAAAGGCCTACTCGACGGATGTACCAAAATGTATGTGCGCACGCGCGCGCATGGCAAGAAATTGGTGTATCTATTCCTGTTGGTCTTTAGCAAAATGCATGTCAACCACGTCATCTCTGTCGGCTACTTCACCTACTGCAATATCAAGCAGATCCAGCGACTCGAGCTTGCTAGCTGGATCCGTGAACGCCTTTTCGTCCTCGCTACTAAGAGAGCTTGGCTTCAAAATACCGTTGAATCCGTTTGCAACCGTAGAGGCGGACAACTCATTCCACGCTTCTGCTACCCACTGGACAACGTCGCATCGCTTGGGTGGCTTGATGCCATCTCGCTGGATGCCTTCGCTTACTACCTGCTCTTGCAGCCGTTGCAGCCAGCGGAGCCGGAGCCGTTGCTTCAAGGGAGCATTCCATGCCACGTCCGCTGGTTGACACACACTGGTGTGACCACCGGGAACCTTGATAAGATGGACTTGGAGCGCATTCGCGTGGGCTACTACTTGTGGTGTCCAGTGCGCTGAAAACTCGTCCCAGAGGAGTAGAAGCGGAAGCCTAGGCTCGTGGCGGTACTTGAAGTGATAGTCTAGCCATTTCGTAGATATCTCACCTGTCCACCACCCCGTGCTGTTCCCGTAAATCTGTACATGGTACCGCTCCTGCAGAGCCTTAATCTCCTTCCAGAGCGTCTTGCCGAAGCCGTGACGCAGTCGCTCGTTCTCTATTGCTGTCGCCTTCACAGTCGATGCACGTGTTTTGATGACGAAGAACGGCGTGAATTTCTTCCCATAGCTTGAGCCTAGTAGCATGCAGGTCATCCGCTCCTTGTCTTTTCCACCCGAGCGAACCCACACTGTACGTGCACCACGCGCGTTGAGTGTACGCTTGGGGACGTATTCAAAGAAAATTGGGGTCTGATCGGCATTGTAGACCTCTTCGACATCAAACTTGTGCATCGTTTCCTTCATAGTCTTGTTCAACGCTTCAACGGCCTTGGCGCTGTCTTCCGGTGAATGTTGACCCTGTCTTGTCCTGGCGCGAAAGCTAAGTCGATGGCGCTTGATGAAGCCTTTTCGCCACGCCCACGACGCAGCGAACTTTTGCCGACTTAGTCCGGCTTGCTCAGCAAAATCCAAGGCTTTGAAGTGGAGCATGAGGGCCGAAACTGGGGCTCCCAGCACGCGATACTCGTTCACCCACTTGACCAACTGCAACTCCGTGTCCCTGGGTAGCACCGTAGCTGTACCGATAGGCCTGATCTTCTTCATTTTGCTAGTCTTGCTGCTGCTGCTGGCTAAAGCCACCTTCGCCCCCATCTTACGCCAGTAATAGAGACTCTTACGCTTCGTCTCGCGAGCTGTTGAATTGATGTCGGGAAAAAAATGGTTAAGTGTTTGTTCGGCAGAGTGAGTGGCAAAATATAGTAGCACGCGCTGTCGAAACTCGTAGGTGACTGAGTCCCGCTTGAATTCATTAGGCCGCGCTCCACCTGATGGAGTTAGCTTGGGGCGCTTGCCTCGCACCATTGCAGCGCCTCGGCAAAATTGTTGGTGTGTGAGGCGGCTCAAAATATTTGGCAAAATGGTTGGTGCGTGAGGCGGTCTTTTACGCATACAAGGCTCAAATTATATTTGCTTGTCGGATATAAGTTGCGAAAGCCTAGCCCTGCAATATCTCAATTTCATTGGCTATATCAAATTGTCGGATATAAGATTGTGTCGGATACAAGTCGAGTTATACGGTATAGACATCCAGAGCCGCCACTCGCCAATTTATCGCTATGTGGCGAAGTCGACGATGAAGGGGAGACACGCTTAGCTCTTTGCTTCTCGCTCTTCGGGCCAAGAAGAAATGCAAATCAGGGCGGCTCGGAGCCTGGTAAATTACCTAATACTGAGAGAGACTTTGCATCACCAACGCGTGGCTTTTTCGACTGTATTTCGCTGAGTCTCCACTGCGTGAAGACAAAACGTTTGCCCTATGTCGAAACCACTCTTCTTAAGAGTTCATGATGCTTTGGTTGCAAACTACCCGTACTTCTATCAACGAAGTGGTACCGCTGAATAAGTAGCTTTGTTTGTCTTGTGAATGAGCAATAGCTACTATAGCTTTGCGTCACTATGGAGGCCCTCCATAGACACTGAAACCCCCCGGTAGCTAAAATTATAGCTATAGAGATGCCCGATGAAACAACGGTAGGTAACATTTTGGTCGGGTGGGTAGCTATATAGCTATAGATCCTTGCCGGTGATGCTCTAAGAGCATTCATTAGCTCTGAAATAAATTTCGGAGAACAATTGCAGTATTGGCAAGACCGCAAATCTCAATCAATTTTTCAAAGTAAATTGGCACAAAGCTGCAGGCAACGCCGGAAATGGCCCCGTAATGAACAGGCTTGACTCTCAGCTTCTTTGGAGACTGGAACAGGGCATGAACCCGCCAGCCGTTTTCGTAACGAGGGGCCCTCGGAAGCGGAGATGACGGCGAGAACGGAGATCATGGCCGAAGCAGGAAGGTCCGTTCCCTACGCTAAAGTCGCGTTGGGGATGACGGAGGCCCCTTTTGTTGTGATTGCACTTCGCTGTCTACTAGGCTGGGTCCCGACCGCAAGGCACACGGCTTGCGCGTGCCGGCGCGTGCCACGGGAGATTGCAGTTGAAGTGGAGCAAATGGTGCAATGTGATTGGCTGATCAGTGATGATTGGCATGGTTAATGCAGGGACGGTGTGCGCTGATTGGACGAGAACCGTGATTATGACTGTAACGTAAACGGAGTTGATGCACATTATTCGTTTCCGTTACAAGATTTGTTTCCGTTGCATGTGTGAACCGAGGCTACAGCAGAGGTAGGAGAGATCTAGTAGAGCAAGACAGAAACTACTAACTAAATCAAACTCACTTTCGGATCTACTTTCTACCCCTCACATCGACTTCTAAGACGCCGTCTGTACTCAGAAGAGATTATGAGCCCAAGCTACGCTGACACCGTCAAGCTCGTGGAAGACAACTACTTCCACTGGGAGCTCAACATGAGGGTGAAGCTCTAGCGCAAGGGACTGCTGGTCCACATCATCAAGCCAGAGTTCGACGCGCTGAGTGACCGCTCCACGGTGCAGTGGAAGACCGACGATCTGAAGGCCCTTGGTGTGATCGCTGGAGACGTGATTCTCACATACCAAGTCTACATCCGTGGAGCGACAACTGCTGATGACTCGTGGCGCATGCTCGAGGAGCAGTTCAACCGGAACACGCTCAAGAACCGACTCATCGTCACCAAGAAGTTGCACAACTTCAAGATGGAGTCCGGTACGCGGTTCGCGGTGCATGTGGACCAGTTCAAGGAGATCGTCCTCCAGATGGAGACGATTGGTGAGCCTTTGGATGAGACCCGACAGCTCGTGTTGCTGCTTGGTAGTCTGACGGATGAGTACCGGATGATCAGTACCGTACTCGAGAACACGCCGAACATGACGTTGGCGTATGCGATCCAAGCTATCTCCGGTGTTGATGCATCGGATGAATCGTCATCGGCTCAAAAGAAGGCTTTCGTGGCGAAGAAGAGCTACGACAAGCGTGAGTTCAACGGCAGGTGCTTCTACTGCAAGAAGACTGAACACAAGGCAACGGAGTGCCGCAAGAAGAAGACCGACGAGGAACGCGGACAAGTCGCGAGGGAGACATCCGACTACGCGTTCACGGCTACGAGTGCGATGGGCAAGTCTGAATGGCTCGTCGACTCCGGTGCAAGCTCGCCAATGACCAGCATCCGAGACAACTTCGTGTCCATGAAGGAGCTGAAGACGCCAGTCCACATCACGATCGCGGATGGCAAGAAGATCGACGCAGTTGTAATGGGCACCGTCGGATTGAAGCTGATGGACGGGACGTCTGTCACGCTGTCGGATGTTCTGTACATCCCTGAAGTTGAAGGAAGCCTCATCTCGGTGGCGAAGCTGGCCGAGAAGGACGTCGTCGCGCAGTTCAGCAAGGACAAGTGTATGGCGATGCTACCGTCATGGAGGCCAAGCGCTGTGGAAACGTCTACAAGTTGAAGACAGTGGGGGACGAGGTGTGTCATGCGGCGACGACATATCGTAACGAGCCATGGGCAGTTATACACGCCCGTCTCGACCACATCCCGTTCAAGCACTACGAACAGCTACTGACCATGGCCGATGGAGTTCCTCGTATCGCAGATGAGCCAAGTGACCACGTGTGTGCTGGCTGCTGCATGGGCAAGATGCGAGAAGACAACTTCTCTCGCAGCCCCGAAAAGACCGTCAAGAGTGCTGGAGTCCTCGACCTCATCCACTCAGACGTCATGGGCCCAATGCAGACGAAGACACCTGGTTGCTGTACGTACGCTGTCACGTTCATCGACGATTTCTCACCTCACGTCACGGTGTACTTCATGAAGAAGAAAGCGGAAGTCTTGGAGAAGTCTTGGAGAAGTTCAAGATGTTCAAGGCCGACATGGAAAATGCTACAGGCCGCAAGATCAAGCGCCTCCGCTCGGACAACGGCGGGGAATACACGGGTCGACTCTTCAAAGAGTACCTGGCCAAGCAAGGCATTCGTCATGAGAAGCCAGTGGTGTACACGCCTCAGCAGAATGGACTGGCTGAGCGCATGAACCGGAGCCTCGTGGAGATGGCTCGTTGCATGCTCTACCACGAGGGCATCGACAAGAAGTGGTGGGCTGAAGCAGTCAACACGTCGGCGTGGATCATCAACAGGATTCCCAACGCCGTGACTGTGAAAACGCCCTACGAGATCGTGTACCAGAAGAAACCTCAGCTCAAGAATCTGAAGGTGTTCGGTGCGGACACATCCCGGACGAGAAGCACCGCAAGCTCGACGCCAAGGCGTTCAAGTGCCGCTTCTTGGGCTACGAGGATGGTGTCAAGGGATACCGCATCCTGAACGTGGAAACTGGCCAAGTGAAGATTGTGCGCACGGTGAAGTTTATGGAGACCACCAGCACGGGCGACTTCATGCCTGAGGTCGAAGGTGACGACAAAGATGAAGATGTTGCCACGCCTCACGCTACTGCTCCAAGTCGTGGACAGACGCAGACGATCACGATCTTCAATGATGAGGTGTCACCACTTCAACATGAGGTCACCACAGAGACTGCAATCGTCGCTGCACCTTCTCACTCCATGATTACTCGCTCGCGTACCCGGCACATTGAGGAGACCACGGGTCCCGAGGAAGCGGAAGGACGCAAGAAGCATATTGTCGCTCCATCCGCTATTGGAACCAAGCGACAGAAGGTGAGCCAGGCTCGCGTCAAGCCACGTGGCGAGCTGCTCGCTATTGAAGGAGGCCAACAGAGTGTTGCTACGGAGGAGGTCCCGAAGACGTATGTTGAGGTAGCGACACGTCAAGACCAAGATGAGTGGAAGAAGGCAATTGCAAGTGAACTGAAGTCACTCATTGTCAACAAGACCTGGAAGCTAGTACCCAAGCCAGCACACCAGCGCCCGATCGGTTGCCGCTGGGTATTCGCGTTGAAGCGTGATGAAAAGGGACAAGTCGTTCGGTACAAGGATCGTCTGGTGGCTAAGGGGTACTCGCAGCTCCACGGCATCGACTATGATGAAACGTATTCGCCGGTGGCTTACCTCAACTCGATCCGTGCCATGCTGGCGAAATGCAGCGCAGAAAGAATGGAGATCGAGCAGAGCGACGTCGACACAGCGTTCCTGTATAGGAAGCTGGAAGAAGAGATCTACATGGAGTTGCCGGAAGGACTGGGGGGGCTCCTGGAATTGGCCGAAGCTGAAGGCGAGGGCGGCGTCGTCTGCATGTTGCTCCAGTGTTTGTATGGATTCAAGCAGGCATCGCGTGTTTGGAACGAGACGATCGACAAGCACCTCAAGAGTATGGGATTCGAGCCTGCTGACGCCGACCCATGCGTGTAGCGGGGCTACACATTCGGCTAACCTCACCTTAGTGCAACACGCACTAAGTGGATACATTCAGGTGGGCCACATCGCAGTGTGGTCACCATTCATAATAGGAAGCAGTCCTATTGGTCAGAAAGCAGGGTCTTTCTACCAGTAATACTTAAGCATTAGGTCAGGGTTTCTGCCAACCACTCGTTGGCAGAACCCCTCTTTATAGATATCAGTTTTAGGAGGAAAGCCACAGTTAACAAACAATTCAGTTCTCATTTTACCGCAAAAGCTACTATTTGTACCTTTATTTAGATCTAATTATACTTGTGGATACAAGTATACTTAATCTAAGTTAAATACACCTTACGCTTCCTCATACACGTGCGCTCACGTGTAAGCTAAAGTATTGGGCTAAGTAAGCCCATTACACCTGGTAGCACTTTGTAGTCCGTCCAACGACCGACTAATTACGTATTGAATGAAGTTCGATACGGGGGCCGAGGACCTGCCTGTGGACGCGAGTATGTCCACTGGTAACCCAACCACGGGTGCAACGCATGTTGCACGCGAAGACTGTCTCCACCTGGCGGATCCAGAGTGGGAGGCACTCCAACGACTGTCGACGGTCATTGGAGAAGCGGCCGTAGCGACGATGCTACGCACGCTATCGCCGACAGAGCAACACGGTGTTGCTCTAGGCTTCATCATGAAGGAACAGCGCGAGACCGCTGCTCGCGCTACGGTGTCGACTCCGTCCACACCGCGCGTGGAGTCATTGAAGCTCCACGTGAACAGCTATGTTGGAAGAGAGGGCGAGCCTCTCCTCCGTTGGCTTGTCGAAGTCGACACTGCCATTACGGCTCGACGTATCGTCGACCCGTTGTCGAAGGTTGCGTTCGCCATGTCATGCCTTGGCGGACGAGCAAGGAGTTGGGCGTATGGACGCCGACTCACTGACCCTACGTGCTTTAGCACGTACGAGGTGTTCAAGGAGGAGCTCAGACAAGCGTTCGAGCCCCCGCAGAATGAGTTCAGATCGAGGGCTGAGTTCCTCGACCTGCAACAGGGCAAGCATGACGTGCATGCTTATGCTCAAAGGGCGCGGTACTTGGTCTCGAACATCGTGACCAACCCGATAGACGAGGCGACAAAGGTCGTCACGTTCATGAAGGGCCTGAAAGATGGGCCTGTGAAGACCTATCTCTTCCGAGAGTACCCAAGTACTCTCGAGTCTGCGATTACCCTTGCGATGCAAGAAGAGTTTAGCCTGCGACAGGCTAAGCTCCATGTGAACGTCCCGCGGCCGATGCCGCGACCGACGGTGAAGCCGACGGGAGGTCCCGAACCAATGGACCTCTCGAGTGCGACGGCTGCTGGATCTCAGCAGCGTCGTGGACCAACGAATGTCCGCTGTTTCCGGTGTGGAAACAACGGTCACTACGCCCGTGAATGCACAGCGCCTGTGCAGGCGGCCAAGGGCCGGCGTGACGATACCGGGTATCGCCACGGGCAATCAAAAAACTAGAACGACCAGCAGGCGCGGGGCGCCCTGCTGGTGATGCAGTCGACCGTGTCGATATTGGACACGCCGTATTAAAGACTGCTGCCCCCAGTGAGAGTCACTCTCACTGTAAGAAGCAAGATGACAGGCCAAACCTTGTCATCTTGAAGGTTCGCTCGAAGAGGGAGAAGTCTCTTCGTGCGTTAGTGGATTGTGGAGCGTCGAACAACTTTGTTCGACTGCAGAGCCTAGCGAGGCTTGACTTCGAGGAAGTGGAACTGCCTCGAAGTCTGTTGGAAGTAAGACTGGCAACGGGTGTCGTTGTCAGAACCGAGAAGCGTGTCGTACGCGTACGCTTCTCGTATCGAGAGAAGAAGTTCGTGGACGAACTTATCGTGCTTGACTTAGACGATAAGTTCGACATGGTGTTGGGCATGCCGTGGCTTGCACGGCATGATCCGGTGATCGACTGGACGAAGCGCACGATCGTGCACTTCGGGAGTAGCGGCGCGACAGTAAGCGATGGCCCTGTCGGCGCAGCACGTGCACCTCGCGGTGCACGCGACCCACCAGGAGAGGCAGCGCGACGCGCGGCTGTCTCCGGTCACCCCACACGGACACCGACGACTGAGAGAGTCGTCGGGAGAAAATGTGAGCCGAATCAGAAGACTCAGATTCGATCGGATTCAAGAGGTTCTCGAAGCGTCAAGAGTGACGCGGTAGTGTCGACTATTAGTGTCGACACACAAGTTCAACAAGAGGAGCCAGTCACTAATAAGGACAGTGACTCGGACGCGTCAGCTCAGGGACCTGATGCGATTGGCCCAAACGTCGAAAGACGCTCCGCCGTAAGGCGTCGAGGTAAAGAAGGCGCGCCGGCTCTGGGAGCCGACGCTGCAGGCAGTGCGGACGGTTGCAAACGTCCCGCACCGGAAATGCTTGCGTGCTCGCGTGCAGCCGGGCTGCACGACGAAGCGGTACGCGATCAAGCAGGGCTTGATTGCGTGCGCCCGCGGGAAGAACCCGCCGGCGACAACAAGAAACGCATTGCGTGCTCACGTGCAGCCGGGCTGCACGAAGAAGCGATACGCGATCAAGCCGGGCTTGATTGCGTGTGCCCGCGGGTTGAACCCGCCGGCAATCAAAAGGAAAATTTGTCCACGGCCGGGCCTGGACAAAACAAGAAGCGCGGAACCGGGTTCCGCACAAGAAGCGAACGGCGCAAGCGAGCAAAGCTGCGCAAGTCTCGGTCAGGGACCGAGGCGCTACTCGCAGTGTCTGCCGGGCAGACACAGGAACTGGAGACGACCGTCGAGACACTGAGTGTCTTGACGCGTACGAATACTGGTCTCCAGTATAAGAAGATGAAGTTGGAGAACCCTCCGACATTGGCGTCGGAGTTGACTTCGCTTCCAGTCACGAGCTGGAGGCGCTTCGCCCGCGACCTGCACGATGGACGCATCGAGCAGATTTGCATCCTCTCGGATGTCGAGAGGATGAAGTGTGAAGCGGAAGAGTTGAAACAGCTTGTCGCTGAGGGTGTCGACGCCCTCAGCGCCAAGTCGAAGAAGGAACGCTTCGACGAGCAGAGCTGGGACTCGCTGAAGTCGAGCCCCTTCTACGAGGTCTTGCGTGAGTACAGAGACGTACTCCCGGACGATATCCCTGCGGAGTTGCCGCAGGACAAGGGTGTTCAGCACGAGATTGATCTCGTGCCGGGAACGAAGTATTGCGTGACGCGGCAGTGGCCACTGCCGCGAGAGCAAGTGAAAGCGATCGACGACTTCTTTGAAAGTCGTCGCAAGGCTGGGCAAGTGCGGGAATCGAAGTCCCCGCACAGCGCGCCTACGTTCTGTGTCAAGAAGGCGCAGGGCGGGTGGCGCATCGTTCATGCTTATAACAAGCTGAACGACGCAACGGTACCGGCGCAGACGCCGATACCGCGAAAAGATGTAATCATCGATTCGATGGCTTTGAGCACTATCTTCAGTGCTCTGGATCTGAGAGACGGATTCTATCAGATCCTCATGCGTGAGAGTGATATACCTCTCACGGCGGTGAGCACTCCGAGCGGTATGCTCTGGGAGTGGCTTGTAATGCCGCAGGGATTAAAGAATGCCCCTGCGACGTTCAACAGGTGCGTCACGCACTTGTTGCGCTCGGTGCGCGACTTCGCACCGAGCTATTTCGATGATGTGTTCATCCACAGCCGGGCTGTGGACGGGAAGTCGGAAGTGGAGATGCACAAGGAGCATCTCCGCAGGTTGTTTGCGCTCATGCGCAAACACAAGCTCTACGCGAACCTGAAGAAGTGTATCTTCGGGGCTAGCGAGAAACCCGTCCTTGGGTGTCTCGTAGGGAAGAACGGCGTACGCCCTGACCCGGGGAAGGTCAGAGTGATCAATGAATGGCCTACGCCTTCCAATGTCAAGGAACTGAGGCAGTTCCTTGGACTCGCTACGTACTTATGCAAGTACGTGAGCAACTACGCGGGCAAGATTCGCCCGCTGTCGCAGCTCCTGAAGAAGGATGCTGCATGGGTTTGGACTGCTGATTGTCAGCAGGCATTTGATGCAGTCAAGCAGGGCTTGACAGAGGCGCCGATCTTGGCAGTGGCCGACCAAGACCGTCCGTTCCACGTCGTGTGTGACGCGTCCGATTTCGCAATCGGATGCGCTCTAATGCAACACGATCACGAAGGACGTGATCGCGTGGTCTATTATCAGTCGCGTCAGCTGAAGCCAGCTGAGCGCAACTACCCGGTACATGACAAGGAACTCCTTGCCATGAAGTATGCACTCGCGAAGTTTCGAGTGTATCTACTTGGGAGTAGACCATTTGTGGTCTACACCGACCACGCATCATTGCGTACGGCGATCAAGTCGCCGCACATCTCACAAAGAATGGCGAGATGGCTCTCATTCTTTGCGGAGTACAACTTCCAGGTTGAGTACAAACCTGGAAGGTTGAACGTTGTGGCCGACGCGTTGTCGCGTCGACCTGATTATGCGGTGCACAAGGCCGACGCCAATGCAATTGGCGTCGCACGGACGTCTACTCCCTCGTCGTCTCTGTTAGACGACGTGAGGTCCGCATACACGAAGGATGCGGACGCGAAGCAGTTGCTGGACTACTTCGCTGCTCCTTCTGACAAGACTCGTCAGAAGTTAGCGAAACATCTCCGTGCACGTGTACACCGTTATCGTGTACACAATGGACTGTTGCTTTACAGCGCAGTCGACGACAACGCTGATCGCATTGTCGTGCCGGACGATCATGAGCTGAAGCTCAGGATCGCTTACGAGTATCACGATGCCCCGACATCGGGACATCCGGGTCGTGAGAAGACATACTTGCTTCTCACGCGTGACTTCTATTGGAGTCACCAGTACAAGTGGGTACGCAAGTACGTTCGTGCTTGCGAGGTTTGCCAGCGCGTGAAGCCTGCAGCCTTCTCGCAGGCTCCACTTCAGTCACTACCGACTCCGTCGGAGTGTTGGCAGTCCATTTCAATGGACTTTGTGTTTGGTCTTCCGCCTGACAACAAGCGGAGGACTGGTATTGTGGTCTTTGTTGACCGGTTCAGCAAGATGGTGCATCTTGCTGCAGTACCAGCCGAAGTGACAGCCAAGCAGACGGCACGTCTGTTTGTTGACATGGTGTTTAGGCACCATGGCATGCCGATCGACATTGTGTCTGATCGTGATCCGCGCTTCACAGCGCGCTTCTGGCAAGAAGCGTTTGAACTTCTTGGTACGCAGCTGTCCATGTCGACTGCGGATCATCCGCAGACCGACGGACAAACCGAGCGCGTCAACCGAGTCTTGGTTGACGCTTTGAAAAGCTACGCCCATTCGTTCAAACAATGGAGCGACTGCTTGCCGATGGCAGAGTTTGCCATCAACAACTCGGTGCATGTCTCGACAGGACATACACCGTTTTACGTGAACGCCATGCGGCATCCACGCGTACCGAGCGTACTCGGTGCGGTAGCTCCTTCCTTAAGTGGGGGAGGGTATCCGGTTTCAAAACCGAATGAACACGCTGATACGAGCAACATATCAGCTGTGTCGACACGCGCACGGCCTGCGCGTAGTCCGATCGACGAGAGTTCAGTGCCTACGCCGGGCGTAGACACTCTCAATAACAACCACACACAGGCTGGGCCTGTTGTGAACAAGGATAACGGGTTGAACAAGGAGTTCAACTCAAAGGCAATGGACTTTGTCCAGCGCCGCCAAGCCGTAATACGGTTTGTGCAAGATGCTATTGCAGCTTCTGTCGATCGACAGAAGCTGAACGCAGACAACAATGGCAGAGGAAACACAAATGAATTCAAAGTGGGTTCATTAGTTCTGTTAGCTACACAGAACCTAGCTAAACATGCAGTTTCCGACTTCGGAGCAAGCAAGCTTGCCCCGCGCTTCATCGGGCCATTCACCGTGTTGGCGAAGCATGGCAACGCGTACACGCTAGACATACCGTCCAGCATGCGCCTCCACCCAACCTTTTACGTTGGGCGGCTGAAGCCGTACTCGCAACACGAGCCACCTACTCCCGGTGACTCGGCGCGACCCTCTTCTCGAGCGCGGAGACACGCTGCTCCACGCGAGCAACGATCGACCCCAGGTCGACCTGGATGTTCGAGGCGGTCTGCCCGGCCTGACCGACCCGGGCCTTCAAGAGCTTCAGCTCCTGCCGAATCTCGGCGAGCTCAGCCGTCTGGACGTGCTCCATCGCATCTAGACGTTCCCAAACCCCGGCCGGCGGCGGCTCGTGGTGTCTTCCCGCCGCCACCGCCCCCGTTGCGAGATGCACGCGGGGAAACTCGCTGGATTGTCCAGCGAATCGTTGATCATCAGATCCGGACCCAAGGTCCGGTTCATTTTCGTATTCGTTGGTTAGGATACTCTCCTGACCACGATACGTGGGAGCCGCGGAACGTCCTGATGAGCGACGTTCCGGAAATGGTGACGGAGTACGAAGCCCGCCACCAGCAGCTCCGCCGAAGGGCGTAAAACTTGAGCGAGAGCTGTAGTCGCCTACAGCCCTCGGCTGAGTGTTGCGCTCACCCTCAGCACTCTCAGACGACAACTGCGTGATTAACTTCTCACGCAGTGTCTTCAACTCCACGGGCACACTAACACCAGTGTACCCGTTAATGTCCCGTTCGGAAAGCCGCACTGCCCCGGGTCGGCATTGCGAGCACGCAATGCCAGACGGCACTGCGCACGGAATCCCCGCCTCGACTGCACCTTCGTGCAGCCGCAAAATCTTGGGCCGCTTCGAGAAGCGCTCGTAGCGCTCACCCGCAGAGCGGACTCGCTCACGGTAGCCTGAGGGATTCTTGTTGAAGTTCTCAACGAACATCCCCCAGCTTTGACAGAGTGCCTCCCACTCTGTCACCTTGCTCTTACGGGAAGTCTTCTTATTCCCGTAGAATCGGAGCTCATGGAAGAGCCCGATGTAATAATCACGTCTTTGATCCGTCGCCGGATCAAAGTCGAGCTCCTTGGTGACATCGTCATCAACGATGGCGCTGCAGGAGTACAGCGCGTACCTGCTGACCGGCGTGGTACTGCCGTAGCGAGATTGGATCTCGCTCGGAGACGGCATCCACGGGTCGCGCGCCGGCTTAGCGCGCGACGTCACAGTCGCGGACGGAGTGGAGTCGTCATCGTCTCCACCCCGCGGCGTAGACAACGCCCCAGCATCTGCGAGCGGCCAATCGCTGCCGCTACGCGAGCGCTTGGAACTCGAAGCGTCCGAGTCGTCCTCGCGAGGACGACGAGTCCCCACGCTAGCTTCATTGCGCCCTGCGGACGAGGAGTCTTGCTTCTCCTCGCCCTCCTCCATGTCGACATCATTGTCGACATTCAAGTCCTCCATGCCATCGAAGAGAGTTTCGTTGGCATAGGTAACTTTGCGCGCTTTGTACTCCCCCATCGAGATGGTACGCTTGGGGGAGCTTTGCGTCGTCACCGTGGAAGTGACGACGGACGCCGAAGAGGCTGAAGATGTGGCAGTCGTCGCTGTGTTGGCGACGACTGTGTTGCTTGCTGCAGGTGCAGCAAGCTCGTCAGAAGTCTGCGTCGTTGGCGTGCTCATTTCGAAATGAGCACGATGTTCTCTCCGAAGAAGACTTTGGATTGATGTGTCGAGACCGGCACATCAAGTCCTAACGGGGGGATGGTGTAGCGGGGCTACACATTCGGCTCACCTCACCTTAGTGCAACACGCACTAAGTGGATACATTCAGGTGGGCCACATCGCAGTGTGGTCACCATTCATAATAGGAAGCAGTCCTATTGGTCAGAAAGCAGGGTCTTTCTACCAGTAATACTTAAGCATTAGGTCAGGGTTTCTGCCAACCACTCGTTGGCAGAACCCCTCTTTATAGATATCAGTTTTAGGAGGAAAGCCACAGTTAACAAACAATTCAGTTCTCATTTTACCGCAAAAGCTACTATTTGTACCTTTATTTAGATCTAATTATACTTGTGGATACAAGTATACTTAATCTAAGTTAAATACACCTTACGCTTCCTCATACACGTGCGCTCACGTGTAAGCTAAAGTATTGGGCTAAGTAAGCCCATTACAATGCGTCTACACGAGAGGCGAGGGTGAAGATGAATGCATAGTGTGTCTCTACTGGACGACATGTTGATCGCGTCAAGACAGAAGGCAGCGATCGCGTCCGTGAAGGCTGGAATTGCGGAGAAGTTCCGGATCAAGGACTTGGGAAGAGCTCGTTTCATTCTCGGTATCGAGATCGACTACGACATGGAGCGCAGAACGTTGGGTATAAGCCAGAAGGCGTACACCGAGTCGATTATCAAGAAGTTTTGGTCAAGAGAACGCGAAGCCGTGCCTGACACCACTGGAAACCGGTGTGCAGTTGACCAAGGTCGATGAACCCCAGACCGAAGAAGACAAGGCCAAGATGAAGTCGAAGCCTTATCGGTCGCTTGTGGGAAGCCTCATGTACTTGGCGTGTGGAACGCGACCTGACATTTCGGTAGCAGTTGCCAAGCTCAGACGTTTTCTGGAGAACCCCGGTGAGAAGCACTGGGATGCTGGTATCAAGGTGGTGTGCTACCTGTTGAAGACCAAGGATGTGGGCATCGTGTACGATGGCCTACTGGGAACGCAGCTCGAAGCGTATTCCGATGCGGACTGGGCCGGCAATCGTGACGACCGGCGCTCGGTGGGCGGGATGCTGCTGATGCTGTGTGGTGCTCCTGTGGTGTGGCGCTCGACGTTCCAGAAGACTGTCGCTCTGAGCTCAACCGAGGCCGAATACATGGCACTAAGTGACTTTGTCAAGGAGTGCGTCTGGATGCGACGTCTGCTCAAGGACATTGGTGCTGAACAAGTGGGGGCTACGGTGATCTACGAGGACAACCAAGGTGCGATGGCGCTGGCGAAGAACGTCGGTTACCAAGTTCGCAACAAGCACATCGACATTCGCTACACTTCATTCGAGAGAAGGTGGTGACCAACGAAGTGGAGCTGGAGTACGAGGATACCAAGAACCAGCTCGCCGACTTCATGACGAAGGGTCTATCATCGAAGACGCTACGCTACTTGATGATGAGGATCAACGTTGGCCCCAAGCTCGAGACATCGAATTGAGTGGGGGTGTTGTGATTGCACTTCGCTGTCTACTAGGCTGGGTCCCGGCCGCAAGGCACACGGCTTGCGCGTGCCGGCGCGTGCCACGGGAGATTGCAGTTGAAGTGGAGCAAATGGTGCAATGTGATTGGCTGATCAGTGATGATTGGCATGGTTAATGCAGGGAGGGTGTGCGCTGATTGGACGAGAACCGTGATTATGACTGTAACGTAAACGGAGTTGATGCACACCATCTGTTTCCGTTACAAGATTTGTTTCCGTTGCATGTGTTCACCCAGGCTACAGCAGAGGTATGAGAGATCTAGTAGAGCAAGACAGAAACTACTAACTAAATCAAACTCACTTTCGGATCTACTTTCTACCCCTCACATCGACTTCCAAGACGCCGTCTGCACTCACAAGACCTTTCCCCCAAGAGGCTTCTGTATGGGCAGGCACTCGAGGCGCATGAAGACTTCAAGTTCTTCAAATTCTTTCTGAAGAACAAGGCGCCAGCGATACAGGGGGGTTAAGGTTTTTCCAGACCCTCAACAGACTGTCGCGGAGCCAAAAAAAAGGCAAAACGAGCTGATGCAGGAACTGGAGCTGGTAAAGAAATATGTGTGGACTGCAAAATGAGGCGGGACACCCACGATTCAGGTCTTTGTCAAGAGGTAGCAAAATGCAGGCACGAATTGTTAAGCTTAGCTGGACAGCTAAAGCTGGGTCATGAGAGACAAAAAAGCGAGTAGCAAGGAATTAGTAGTACTTCAGTACATGTTTTTGCATAACTATGGCTCACCAAACCCAACCAATTTTCATTTAGGTACTCTATGGTCGAAATGCAGCCTAATATTAGCCCCAACTAACCAAGCTTCAGCTGCGCGTCGGTCCGCTTCACCAGCACCCCCACGACTGAAGCTCGCATGGGCCACTCGGTAGCCCCGAGTATGAGAGTCGTAGGCCACTGCTGAATTATGCAGCTGCCCGATACAGAGACGAAGTGCACACTTGGTCTCCATTTGGAAAATGACCAAAACACACTCGAGATCACAATTGTACACAAAACGTACTCACCCAGACTTTTACTGGTAGTGCCTTCGGTTACGAAGTGTACGTACAGCCCACACAGGATTAATTCGAGGCACGCCATATGTGGCACACACGAAACAAAAGTATCAAGTTAAATAGTTTAATAATCTCAAAAACCGAATGGTTTCTCAAAATCTACGGAAGAATAGACACTTCCGCGTTGAAATAGTCAGCTATTTGGGTAGGATATACGATTCCAGAGATAATGGGAAACGTTAAGTACGATGACGCCGGGCCTGGATTTGAAGTTCAAACTTTGAATCAATGTTTTGAGTGTAGTTTTCGTGGTGCAATATTGGGTGCAATATAGACTCAAGTGAAAGTTCTAATGCGTTGTATGCTAGTAGCACTGCTAAAGGTGAGATCGATGTCTCAAGCAAAAGTAAAGCGCATACATTACAGTGCCTACGATAGCATCAGATTGGCGTAGCTTGAGGTAAGAAATCAATACCCATGCCGCTTCAGTGCCCACGATACCATCAGGTTAACGTAGCTTGATGTTGACAACTAGTAGTGAGCGGCGTAGTGAGTAGCTGTGTGAATCCGGTTCCGTACTGAGGTGAGTATGGCTTCTTCGGCACCACAGCAGCGGAGTTTTAGCCGTGAAAACGGAGGGTGGTTGCTGCGGCGACCGAAAAAGCAAGACTGAGGGTGGTGGTGGTGGCCTAAGCTAGATTGATTGAATAAAATTGATCTTTTGGCTCAGATTTCCGGGAACCCTCCTCTATATATATATATATATATATATATATATATATATATATATATATATATATATATGAGACGGCGTCAAACACCCTAATACTAATCAACCTAGGTACGAATCGCGATTTAGGCACACCATTGCAAAGAGACGCGTCTCCTCTTTCTATTGAGCCCCCGCACGTCTTCTAGAACCCAAATTTGACTGAGCTACACCTTGGCAAAACAAATTATCTCCCGTCCCAGACCGAAAATCGATTTTTTTATTGGCTGTTTAGATGTAAATTTGTGCGGTGGAGCCAATGGCGACCTCCATTTCTTCAAATTCTGAGCGGAACATGTTTAAAAGTCAGGATTCGTACTCAAATTCAGAATAGGGACATCGATGTTCATAAGTATCATTTTGAAATGGCAAGGACACAGTGATTTCTCTCCTACTACACTGTTGCCTACTTCTTGTCAGACGTCTTGCGCTTCTTGTTCCCCGAGTGAGCGGCTTCTCCGTCTTCTTCCCGTCCGCGCTGGTCCTGATGCTTTTTTGCAGCCACTGCCATTGCTGCTTTGTGCTCTCGTCGCGTCTGTTTTGCCGTTTTAGCGGCATCTCCTTGCTTCTTTGTGGGAGCCGAATACATTGGGTCGGACTGGAACTCGTCCGGCACATACTTCCGGACTGTGTGGTGCATCGTGTACACTTTTTCGGCATTGATAGGTGGCAGCGGTAGCGGGGTTAGGAAGTGTGCAAACATGCGTTCGACCTTTGAGGCTTCAGTCAGCACCCCGTCGATCTTGCGGCGCAAATCTTGCTCTTCAACCTCACTGTCTGGGTCCTTACGGCACTGCACGACTCCCGGCTTTGAGCTCTCCACAGTGAAAATCTGGAACTGCTGCACTCCAGACAGGTTCTTGTACAGTTCGGTGACTAGCGGTTTGTAGTGCATGAAGAAGTCGTCTCCGCGCGAGATGTGAACAGTAGCATTAGACACAGCAGACGCCGTCACAGCCGCGACAACCTGGTCCATTGTCCAGAGATCCTGGCGCCCGACATGCTTGCGCATGTGGCCGAAGCCTCTATCGCATGAATTCTTTGTGTGTCCCTTCACGAAAAATTTGTAGTCCACTCTCTCAAATAGCCCCATCTGCACTTGAGCCAGTAGGAACTTAATCACGAGGTTGTTTTTGTTTTGGCCAGAACAATTGTCCGCGTAGACAACCAACTTCTTCTTCCCCGATGGTAGAATGGTGGTCCGAATGAAGTGTTGCAGCATAGAGTTGATCTGGTCGGTCCCCTTGCCGCTGACGGTCTCATCGTAGATGTAGTTGGTCTGCATGCCGTCGTTTTCGTAGTAGATCCCGAACACGCTCACGTTAATTAGAGAGCAGAAGTACCATTGGGAGGGCGTAGACGACACCGAAGGGACCGTCAGGTTTTGCGAAAAATCTATGACGATGACTGCCGTGTCGCCGCCGGCGTTGCTGCTTGCAGCAGCCGTCTTATCAGCCTTGTACTGCTTCCTACAATGTACCAGGTAGATCAAATTGTTATCTATTTCCTCATAGATAATCCCTAGTAAATAAATCCTTACCTCATAAGTCGCGCGGACTCTGTGTGGCGACCCATCTCTTCGGTCTCCTCAGCAGTAGGACCGCCTCTCATGCGCGGTTGATAGATGGCGCACAGATCACAGACGTTGGACCGAGAAGATCGAATTCGAATTGTCGGGCAGTGAAGGCTTAACAGCTTTCGCATGGTAGATCGCGCAGGTTCACAGACGCGAAGGCGTATCTGATCGACGTAGGTGTGCATCTCGTCATAGATCACGTCCCACGTGAAGTTGGCCGGTAACATGGTGTAACATGGTGTAGTTCTCACGGCTGTAATATTTGGTGACTTTGCCGTCCTTCGTCTTCTGCAGGGACACGCACGGGAACGACCTCGCCGACTTCACCTGCAAACTATTGGAACCACTTGACTAGCCACACAACGTCCACCTTGGCCGTATGCTTGTTTAACGTGTTTCCGTGCGCTTTTGCTGCAATGCTGCCATCTCTCACTCGTGTCTTGTAGCGTTGAATAGTCGGCGGGGCCACTCCGAGGCAGCTTGCAAACGAAGGTCGGCACACTTGGCCTACAAATGGTAGGTAGTAGTGGAATTTCTCGCGATTGCCACCTCCACGGCGGCGCTCGACAGTGTCGGTTTGCATCAACACTGTCAACATAGTGTAGATACTGGTTGCACGCTCCTGCCGCGTCATTTGAGAAGCGAGCAGACTAGCCACTCGATCTCACGTGCCTTTCCTTCGAGTCAACGTCTCTCGCACTGATCAGCTTGAATGAGGCCCGTTACTCTCTGTTGAAGATCGACCTCGATCAAATTGATACTTATGTCCTCCTCACCCTCGTCAGCGCTGTTTACACTTTCAGCGGTCACATCCGCTTCCTCATCCTCATCCGTGTTGACATCTTCCTCGCTCCAATCTTCGTCAGAGCTGGGATCGGGCTCCTCACTCTCGTCATGTTCAGAGTTGTTCTCAGAGTCGCTGCGGCTGGGCTGCTGAGGCTCGCTAGTGTCTTGCGCGAGCTGAATTGCATCTTCAGGGGTAGCAGCAGTAACAATGGCGCTCGGCAACAATGGGGTCAGCGTGAGAGGACACGAAAGAGGCGGCCCAGCGGGTCCAGACGCCGTGCGTGGCGGAGAATAGGTTGCCGGCGTCGTGCGTGGCGACGCACTGGTACGCGTCGCTGCACTTGTTGGCGAGGTGGTCGGGCTGGCGCTCGGTGGTGCCGTGGTTGACAGCCCCCTGCTTGGCAGCATAGTAGTCGGTAGCCCCGTGCCGGACAGAGCCGTGTCCGATGGCGCAGAGGTCGTAGGATCCGTGCTTGGCGATACAGAGGTCGTCGCGGCGGCGCTTGGGGGTGCGACAGCACTTGGAGGCGCGGAGGACGAGGGCGTGTCGGCGGCTGGCATTGCAACGGTAGGTTGTAGAGTGAGACAGCAAGCTCGCTTTAGTGACGGTTTGGATATTCAAAACACGAAAGCGGCCGTTTCTCAAAAGTTCGTTTAAGTTCGAAAATCAATCGCTCAACTTTAAGCGCGATTATCTCGATAACTCTAAAAGGCGCATTAGTATCATTATGTTCGCCGCCGTCTCATATATATATATATGGAGAGTTCCTTGGAAATCCGTCGATGGTTCCAGCACGGATGTCGCGCAGATACTGAGATACGCAATACTTCAGAGATAGCATTTTGCAGTTATTAAAACGTAGTAGTACACGAGCACTATGATATAATATTTTATAATGTCATTTACTATAAACAATACACGAGCCCTATAATATAATATCATATATTAATATAATACCTATAATATCATAAACTTCAGAAGTAGCATTTTATTTTAATACGTCTAAAAAACGTAGCAATACACGAGCACTATAATAGAATAGAATATAGTCTAATATAATATATTACTTATGTTATGTACGACCAGTGCTACCACTCCAACCCTCTAGTTCTAAGCTTGCTAAATGGACACTTTACTCATTGATAAATAGTACTCTTTATCAATAGTACTCGATAAAATGAAATATTCACTTTCGCATTCAATATTATCTAGCTGTGAAACCTGTGTCACCTTGATAAATGAGTGACCTGGACTCCACTCGGGCAACATTACACTCACGGATTTGTATTCCGCAATATCAGGACCAGGGTTCGATAGTAGAGGGGATTTTGGACTATCAGTGATACTGATACTAATACCCAAGACTGAACCACTATCACTGATACTGATACTACTACTCGACCAACAGGCGATGATAATATCAGTGATATATCACTGATACTATCACTGATACTCACCTCCGCTGCCGCTTGCCCTCCTCCATGCGCCTAAGCTCATTACGGTTGTGGTTTAGAAGCAGTTGACGTTGGGTGCACTCGCTATCGTTCTCGTTCGTAGTTGACTCATCACAAAGGAGCCGGTTGTGAACACGCGTTCTTGGACACTGTTGAAACACCGCGACCCAGCCAGACGCGCGCAAGTATTGCGATCGAAGGATACTTAATCTGGCCGACCTTCGCAAACCATCGACATAAATCAATGCTCCCACTGGCACTTGAGAGACTGGACGCTTGGTCTCTGGCTTCGTCTCTGGTTTTGTGGCTACTTGTACCTTGTAGCGGTCGGCGCGCTGCACACGATGCTGCCGTTCTTGGGCAGCCATCTCGTGGTCCTTATGGCTGGAAACCAAATGGCTCTTGGCGTTCGATGCGCTGGCGGCACGGCGAAGTGATAATTTCCACGTCTTCCTTTGCAAACAAAGCAGGATGTGGGTGTACGTACTACCCTTGTACATGATAGGCTCCCCCTAAAACGTGGATGAAGTCCCAAACCGGATCAACCAGGACGCTTATGGGTGATGTGGCTCGGAACACCGTAGGTAGGTTCTGGCTCGCGCTCGACCTCGGTCTGTGCGAGGTCAATAACCGTGGCATCGCTCGCTCATGAGATGCCAGATGTGCTGCTCGGGGTGAGCTCTTGAGATTGACTGTCTTCATTGAAGAACTTGCGGACACACGCGAGGCTGCAGGACCTACAAGATTGGTTGTTAGTCAAGAATTAGTACTCAGAGAAATGAGACGAGTTCGTGCCACTGGTACCTTCTAGAGAGGTCGACGCCAGGCTTGGTACAGAGCTCGTTGCTGCACAGGTGATGTACCTGGCGGCCGCACACACTGCATGGAGCCGTTTCCGCGAGGTCCCCCCAGTGGCAGTCGACACCATCGGAGCGCTTCAAACCGAGAATGTGCGAAGCCGACTAAAGGGCGGGCGGAGAACCACTTGTTTGTGTACCCTTTGAAGATCTTGCCCACGTTGAACTTCTGGGAATATCAGTGATATTAGGTTCATTATCACTACTTACCACAAACCAGTCACCATTTATCACAACTTACCACAAACCATTTCATTGGTAGTTAAACCGACCAATCAACTGAGCACATGAGTACCTATCCACAACCCCGTCTAACTGCCTCAAGCATCAAGCAGTCTGCTTGGTGTCCGCGATGGTCACGAAGTCTTCGTCGTTGGCCACAACGAGCGCCTCCAACACCATGTCCGTAGCGATGCCTCCCCCCAGATGCTTCATTGGGTCGACCTCCGCTGCACGCGAGGCGATCAACTCTGTGGCCGCAAAGCGACACATAGCGGCTCACACCGCGCCCCTCCCTCCCCCGCCGCCCCAACCACTCACGACACCTCCATCATCCTCGCGTCGCCTTGCCTCGCGCATCCTCGCACGCGGCTACCTTGTTCACGCCCTCGATGTCTGTCTTACAGTACTTGGCCTTGTGTCTTCCTTGTACCTATGTGAGAGTCTGAGTGGGTCGGTTTAACTACCAATGAAATGGTTTGTGGTAAGTTGTGATAAATGGTGACTGGTTTGTGGTAAGTAGTGATAATGAACCGTGATATTATCACTACTACCCGCAATATTTTCGCGAATATATATTCTATCACTGATACTGGCTCATCGTGGGTGATATATCAATATCAGTATCAGTATCAGTGATATTACCACTGATACCAGTGATATCCTGATAGTCTACTATCGAACCCTGATTCAGGACTAATACGACGTTGGTCTTCTGCTCCAGCGTGCGTCCTGCTCTGGGGGATGCCCCCTCCCGTGTATACCGGGCGACCTGGTCCTCCAGAGGCTCGCTTGTTGTTTCTTTGTCAGCACCTGCACTGATGACGAGCAACTTTTAATTGTACGTCATCATTGTACTGGTGGCGTACAGAGGCTACCTGCACCGTTCATTGAGCGACTATAGCTGTAGTCATTTCACGAATTGCGTATCTGTGACTTCGTTTCTTCCATGCGTCCACAGCAAGCTTTACTCGTGGTGGTTGTCTTTTTCCTTTCAAGCACTGCCGCTCTTTCGACGGTCACGGAAAGCGAGCAAGCCAAGGGATTAACGCTTGCTTTACCACTTTCGGACCGCTCGATCGTCGGCCATGACGGTGCTACGGGGCGTTCCCTACGGGCTCGCAAAATCATTGACACAGAGGACGAAAGCACTGAAGACAGGGGCTTGTGGACAAATATCAAAGTGAGGTGGTGGCTTGAGTTGGGGGAGACAGACGACTACGTCAAGAAGGCGCTGAAGCTGAACGGACTAAAGGAGGAGGCCCTCACCCTGAACAAGAACTACAAGGCGTATCGGTATTTCGTCGAGAAGTCGGAAGAGTACAAGCTGAACAAGTGGTACCGGCATGAGTTCAGCACATTTCAAGGTTGGAGGGAGGTGGGTTTCGTGAAAATAACCAAAGCGAGCGACCTGGACAAGATCAGGAACACCGACCAGTTCAGAGTTTACAAGGATTACGTGAATTACGTGGACCACTACCTTGATCTGTGGCTTAAAGCGGGCAATTCCCCGCCAGCCGCCATGATCAAGAGGGGGGCCTCGGAAGCGGAGTTGACGGCGAGAACGGAGATCATGGCTGAAGCAGGAAGGTCCGTTCCCTATGCTAAAGTCGCGCTGGGGATGACGGAGGCCCGCTACCCCAAGAGGCTTCTGTATGGAGAGGCACTCGAGAGGCATGAAGACTTCAACTACTTCATACTATTTCTGGAGAAGAAGGCTCCGGCGATAGAGAAGGAGCTAGAGGAACTCAAGACCTTCGTCAGACTGTCGGGGGGCCGGAAAAGAAGGCAAAAGGAGCTGGTGCAGGAACTGGGTCTGGTGAAGAAATATGTGACGACAAAATGAGGCGGTAACCCATGATTTAGGTCAAGAGATGGCAAAATCTAGACACGAAATGTTAGCGTAGGGCTAAACTTACATGTAAAGCTGGATCATGAGATGAAGCGAGTGGAGTAGAGCAAGGAATTACGACACTATTGGGCCGATTCCCGTGGGCTATTTTCCTACAGATTTCTAAAACATCGTGTACAGCCCGCAGGCCACTTGCTGCCTAGATGTCTAGAATCGGTACAGATCTGAATCTACAATAGGTACAGATCCGAGGAGCCACTTTCAAGTTGAAGTGCTAGCACTCCCTGGCAACCCTACTACTACCCTACATCGATCATGCGAGGCGCCTGCTAGCAAATACGGCGGCAATGGAAGCGCTTCATCCAAGGCCAGGTGAACGAAGGCCACGACCACACCTAGGAAGGAGAGCTACATCCTCTTCTTGTTTGTTGAAGTAGCCTCATTTACCTCTGGTACAGTGTACCTACAATCTGATAGCCAGTTATCTCAGACCCTCTTAAAGCTGTTATTGTGGTATTTAGTATGATATACAGTCTCCCATAGTAATAAGCTCTACACCAGCCATCTCCTGCTCTCCGGCAGGAGCTCGCTTCTCTAATACAACTCACTTCGTCTTTTGACGGTTCCAACTCACTTGACTACTCCTCACTACGTTCCTACGCTCCCCACTCTCACCTTCACAGGTTATGAGCCCAAGCTAAGCCTCAAGCGACGACTTCCCGCGCCTTCTTCGGCGCCGAAAACTTCGATGTATGGAAGACTCGCGTGTTCGCGGCCCTCGATTGTAAGCATCTACTCGGCTACGTGCAAAAGCCCGACTACGATGGCATCTCCGAGGAAGAAAGAGATGAGAGCGCGAGCGACGTGTCCGACTCCGACGACGCACCAAAGACCAAGTCGTCGGAGAGTTTCGAAGTCGACTCGGACGCGGTGGACTACGACGAGGAACGCGACGCAGATTAAGCCGCCGCCAAGTCAAGGCCTGCCCGGACGAATACCCCGCGCCACGTCTTCTCGGGATGGTCACACGCCATCAGCACTTCCGAGTACCGGAATGCGGACTGCCAGCTTCCAAGCTGATGACTTGCGTGAGAATCGCCATGACCGGACTGCCAGCTTCCAAGCTGATGCCTTGCGTGAGAACCGCCATGACATGCCTCGAGCACTTGCCGAGCAGGGATGCTAAGCCCCATTACCAGCTAGAATGCTGACGTGTCTACCGAGCAGCAATGCTGCCTCGAGATCTGGCTGTTTGCCAATGATACCAGGAAGCACAAAGCCCTGATCTCGCACAAAGCGAAAGCGATGTTGTCATTGACCAATAGATCAAGATTAAGCGACTATAAGCCCATATGTTTTGTTTTTCAGTGAGGTACATTGATGTCACTTAGCTATGCTAACGACTTCCTATGTCCGTTCTAGTCATCGTCCTTATGCCGACTTCTAGCTTTTCTTCGGTCCAAGCTTGCGCTTCCCCGTGCGTGCCGGCGGCCCTAGAGGCAGGCGGCCACAACATCCGCTTGTGCTGTGTCTTCCATGTGTTCCATCCACGGCTGAAGGTCCTCAACCATGTGTCGTGTTACAATCTCCCATTGCTGACGGATTGCCGGGTGTCCATCGAGTGTCACCTGCTTGCTTTTTCCGCTGTCAATCGCTAAAGTAGCTAAAGTTTCCACCATCCTAGTATGGCTGCGTTGGTGATGGTGCCACTCTTGGATCGCCATATTGTCCGTAAGGCGTCTGCATCTCCAAAATATTGATTTGAGGTGTGTTGCCTTCGGTGCCTTTCTGTGCTTGTGCTGCATCACCAGCGTCTCATTATCTCCTATTGTATGCAACGGAGTATATCTCTTTCGTGCGCACTCCATCAATCCCGTGAGGAGGCCGACTATAAGCCCATACATTGGCAAACCGTCGCTTCTTGCATTGTAGATGCATCAGTGCAAGTCAAATACGCATGTACAAGAAGCGCGCTCGCATGCAAATAATGCAAACGCCCGTATCGGGAACCGTGTAACATGCACGAAGAACGCAGACTCGGGTTTTCTCCTAATAGAGTTTTCCTTGACAAAAGTCTCGTTACTGGGCTACATGAAAAGCACGGATACGCTTATTTCGTTTATCTTATCGGTATGCACGGTAACTACGCATCACGCCTAATATTAAGACATGCACGAGCATCGCCTCTGTTTGAACTATCACTGAGCTACAAATTTGAAGAAGAAAAAACAATTTCCGATCTTCTCTCCCAAAGCCGACAAGTATGTATTACACCTCGGTATAGCATTACTCAGTGTGGAAAAGTCGCCTTGCGCAAGCGTGCAAGACGAAAATCCCTTGCCAAGCTACCGCTGCTGTCACGAACCACCGGTACACGCTTAAGTGGAGGATGCAATACCCACTGTACCAGCCACTGAGCTGATTAGCCGAGCAACAGGGGTGCAGGCCACGACGCCGAGCTATAAGACCACGCTAGCCGCGCTGCTGAACACTGTAAGACCGCCCAGGAGGCAGGCAAGGTTCTATGCATTTACATATACATGTAGTACCAGCTTGTAAGCTGAGGGGCACTGTAAGTAAGCAACCAAGTTGCTATTACTACGTGCAGTCAACAGGAAGCAAAAGCCCTGAGAGAAAGAATGCAAAATCCCTGAGAGAAAGGAAGCAAAAGCCCTACTACTAGCAAGAGAAAGCCTCTGTTGTACACCTGAACGAGCATGACACTGCTACTGCGTAGTACTACCGGTAGTACTACAATACTAAAGAGCAATTTATTAGCGCGAGAAATATAGACGCAAGCTTCCAGGCAATATTTCGCCTGTATCAGATTAGAATATCGCTGAACCGTGCATGCTGCACGAAGAAAGCAGGCTCAGGATTATTTCTCTTATGAGTTTCTTTTTTGTGTTCCTCGAAATTTACAAGCCTTGCTGAAAGCACGATCAGTTCGCTTCACTCGACTATTAAATGCACGAAACCTTCGCATTCTTAAAACGAACTAAAATTGAAATGGCACGGAAACTTCGCCTTCTGTATAAAAACGAATAAGTACGGCAAGCAACTGAAAGCCTCTGCTAAACGTTGTACATGCACGAAATCTTCGCATATAGCTACTCGACAAGCACGAACACAACGATACTGTCTTAATTTTAAACCTCGTCAGCCTCCAGCTGATAAACGTGCACGGAAACAACGCACCTGTCAGTTAGCAAACAAACTCAAAAGTTACTTTGAATGAAAGCACCAAGCAAACTATAAGCCTCTGTATATTGCTATATTCATTGAAATATTGGCACGCATTTATTTGCCTCTACCAGGAGCTACGAACTTGTACGGCTCGTTATACACTTTATTAATGTAGAACACGATTCCGTTCTTTCTGGAGACACATTATCAAAACGAGATGGATTACAAAGAGTGAACAGGTTTAATCCTAAAAAGGTTTTCCTGAGTAACTATCAAACCGCAAGCATTATGCTGCGACGATGAAATCGATGAACAGGTTTATCCCTCCAAGTAGGTTTTCCTGTTTAGTCATTCATACCGGAAAGCCAAACTGCGATGAAACACACAAACCAGTTCAGGTGAACAGATTTTCCCTTCCATTGAAGGTTTTCCTGACTAACCTTGCTGAAGGCAATGCCAATCCGTACAAGTAGTGCACACATTGCATCAAATACTGCTATTCTAAACAATCCTGTATATTACAGACGATGGTTTCATCATGAAGCTGAAGCAGCAGCAAAATGCAGGGAGGCTGTACACTGTCTATCGAACCTTAAATGGTGCTACATGACGTGTTCCTCGATGTGGGAGGCTGATGAGTATTCCATCTCCAACACGTCTATTCATCGTTACGGAAACACTAGACAAATATCAGTTATGAGAACTAAGAATCAAGCTCGGGATGTCAACCCTCGAAGCTCAAACCAGATCATTCCGTATACTATACGAGAAAAATATATATGCGTGAAGCGTGCCTAATTATTGTGTTCCCTTATTTTTTCCAACTGGGTTTTATTTTTGGTTCACACAAGGTTTTCCCTCATTAAGGTTTCCCTGGTCTAGTACCGAATCATATAGGCACATGATGTTTAATACATATAAATCCATGCTGAAGCCCAAAGTTTTGCTGGGAAAGCTTCTGGACTGTGCTATTATTCTTCCGGATTGTGTCAGTAGTCATCTGGTCGGTGACATTAGCCAATTGCGCCACTGCAATGGCGTCCCGAACGGTTTCCGGGGATACATCGTCAACTACAGCGACTGGTCTGTCACACATGAAGTTTGAGCAAGTTGTCGAAGGCTCATAGTTCATGAATGTGCAGATAATGCACAGCCAATCCGCACTGACTGGTCTGTGCCAAGATTGGTCTGGTCGGTGGTACAACTGTGGCCGGTGGCAACAGTCTGATCGATGTCACTAACGACGGCACTCACTTCAGTGACATCACTGGACAGCTGCAGCGGCTCCATGCCCTGCTGCGCCTTCACCGCGTCGGCTCCCGCGGCCTTACTCGTCCTGACCCCCGCGGTCGTATCCTCAGACCTTCCTTGAGACGACAGGACAGCTGTACAAGCAGCCTTAGCGCGGTGAGCCGCCCTGGCCTTCTCTATGTTGCGCGACTTGGCAGCAGGTAGATTCTTGCGTTTCTTCTTGATCTTGACGAGCTCTTGAGCCGCCAGTTTGCCCAGTAGCAAAGTACACTTGTTAATACCAGTCACCCACACCCTCACCATGGCGTGCCCAGCGTGACGCTTCTTCACAGGCAGCAGAACTGCAAGCACTAAGGCACGTCAGCAAACGCGGGCGTCCTTGGTGGGGTATTGATGACTGAAGAGTCAACTCCGTCTGGTTTTGGTGACCTGCGAAAATGCATAACATGGGCCTCAGAAATGAGATCAAAAGAGGCAGGGAGGCTGTTGAAGTAGCCTCTTTTACCTCTGGTACAGTGTACCTACAATCTGATAGCCAGTTATCTCAGACCCTCTTAAAGCTGTTATTGTGGTATTTAGTATGATATACAGTCTCCCATAGTAATAAGCTCTACACCAGTCATCTCCTGCTCTCCGGCAGGAGCTCGCTTCTCTAATACAACTCACTTCGTCTTTTGACGGTTCCAACTCACTTGACTACTCCTCACTACGTTCCTACGCTCCCCACTCTCACCTTCATATTGTTGAAGCGGGGGGTTTGCCATCGCAGAGCTCAGGAAATGAAGCACAAACCCAGCTCCTGCTGCAGAGAGAGAACGCAGCTACTGTCGACTTGCACCAGACCACCCCGAGGAACAGGCACGCGATTCCATACATCAGTGAACAATCCAAGCAAAAAGTGAACGTGCCTATTCCTCAGGATGAAGTCGACCGTAGCAGCAATCCCTCTGCAGCAGCACTGTGGTTTGTGCTTCATTGCCTGAACTCTACGATGGAAATCCGTCGTAACAATGGAGGCAGCGTCCATTCCTGCGGCGTATCCATTCCCACGTCGTACCGCGGCACGGATTCCGTGGCAAATTCGCCCTAATCAGTCTGCTTCTACCTCGCCGCTGCGACGGCAGCGTCGACGAACTCGACTTCGTCGTCCGTGTCAATCATCCGCACTGTGTCATCACATCTCCAGTGACGAGATGAAGTGGGAGAGTGATCTTAACCGTTCTAGCCATACGATCTATACATCTAGAAATCTGTCGGAGGGTACCTCCTCTCCCCCAAGTGAAATCTGTCGGGTCGACACTGTCGACTCGACAGCGGAATCGAGTTGTCTAATAGTGGGCGTTTTAGGAAAATCTGTAAGAAATCTGTACAAAATGACCGCGACGAATCCAACGGGAATCTGTCGAGCACCAGTGAGGGATTGCCCAGAATCAGAAGAGACCGACATGGCGATCCAGCGCAGTAAAGCGCTAACGGTTATCACACAGAAATCACCGGTTCAATATATCCGCGATTCCCTTGCTGAAAGCAACGAAGGGAGTCCAGACCTGGCTGCTCGCCTAGACCTCCTGGAGAAGAAGCTAGACTTCTTGATCGATAAGTTTGCGCACATGGCATACCCGACCTGCTACGACGAATCTAGCACCACAACTGAAGATCTTCTCGTCACTTTCGACGCGAACGCAGCGAGAGCGAGAACTATACTAGGAAAGAAGAAAGCGAGTGGGGGCTGGCTCACCTTGTCGACACAGCAATACTTCATGAGCTCTTGAGGCAAGCTGCAATGGCTATACGCTTCTGGGTCTTCCCGGGCGGATGGTTCGCCATTGATGCACTTTGGGGGGCCATAGTATACGCGTTCTACATCACGGTACTCATCACGCACAGGTCCATGACCATTTCTTCCTTTCGTGACAAGCTCTCCATACTTCGTGATCCCAACCAGAGTCAGGACGACGTCGGGGCAACACTGTCATCAGTCACGGAGTCTTTCGAACACATCGCGAATCTCACGGTATTGCTTCGTCTTCTTGCCACAGCGGCAGTATTCATCCTCGGGTTACGCGTCCTGAACACTTTCCGTGATCACTTTGGATTAAGCATCCTCACACGCACTATGGCGAGTGCAGTGCGCTCGTTCCGGACCTTCTCGGTGATTTTTGCTGTGATTTTCGTTGCATTCGCTTCGACCGGAACTGTCTTGTTTGGCAGCAGTGTCGACGATTTTTCCTCAATGCTCAGCTCCACCAAAACATGCGTCAACATGTTGTTCAACAATTTTGAGATCAGCACCATCGACGAAATCAACTACTCGGTCGTTTTCTACTGGAGCTACATGACATTCATGACGTTTGTGCTGCTGAACATCGTGTTGGCTATCGTCGTTGATGCCTACAAGGAAGAAAAAGTCAAGAAAGACAAGAGCAAGTGTTGGATATTTCGCCGCGTGCTGAATCATGTGATTCGACACGGATTGGCACCGATACATCACGTTCTGGTGTTTTGCATCTCCCGGAAATACAGTCGCCGGTCTTCCATCGTGTTTTGGGGGAGGATTCGGTCGCGTGTTCTGCACGATGCGCTCACAGATAGACTAGCCGCAATGCCATTGGAGTGGTCACCGGAAACAAAACTCACCCCGACACTACTCAAGACGGTTTTTCCCGACGCTACTCGTAAGGAATGTGAGGCCACGATCAAACACCTCAGCAGCAAGAGTACCAGTAAGGATTGCTGCCCAGACTCAGAAGAAACCGACATGGCGAGTCAGCGCAGTACAGCGCTAACGGGAATCACACAGAAGTCACCGGTTCAAGATATCCGCGATTCCCTTGCTGATAGCAACGAAGGGAGTCCAGACCTGGCTGCTCGCCTAGACCTGCTGGAGAAGAAGTTAGACTTCTTGATCGATAAACTTGCGCACATTGCATCATAAATGACTATCGTTTGCTTTCAGGCACTGTTTATGAAAACTGAAAGGAGACTGTCGTCCAGCCAAATTCGCGTTTCGAGAGGCTATGATTCACTTTAAGTTTGACAGGAATCATGGCAGATCGCGACGAAGCCGCTGCTTCGGCTCCGCCCAGTGCTTGACCAGTAGATACACCTAAAGCGTGGAGGAAACCTTTACTGCAGCCGATGATCTTACTATGTTGCGCTGTGTGAACTTAGTCCGGCCATGGGAGGCTGCCGTAGGCACAGCTAACGGGATCATGAAGGCCTTTGATTCCGTTGCTGAAAAGTGTCGAGCCGTCGAAGGTTTTGTTAAGAAAGATGGACCGGCTATCCGTACGCGCTTCGATCGGCTGGTGCGCGTTCATCGGGCGGATGAGCGGAGCTCGTTGCGATCGTCTGGGACCACCGAAGAGTACGAGGAGCGCGACGTTCTGCTAGAAGATATTGTCTGCCGCATGGACAACTGGAAGGAGAAGACAGAGCAGGAAAGGACAACGGAGCGAGCCAAGATCAAAGGGATTGAGACGTCGGGTGAGTTGATGCGGCGTCTCGCTATGGATGAGCTGCTTGGGGATGAAGAGGATGCCGATGATAGTTGTGCTGCCGGTGATGGCATATCTGTAGACGCAGAGAGTGTTGGACATTACAGTCAGTGCACAAGTAGTCCTGTCGAGCCTCAAATAGTGGGTGCCAAGGACAATGTCAGTCAGAAAAGAGCGGCGCCGGTTGGATCTCGCAAGTCAACAAAACCCAGCAAGCGCGAAAAGCTCAGCGCCGTGCGCGACTCTATTGCACAGGCAATAGAGCACACCATGTCGGACCCGTCCGCCAAGAACGAGTATTTGCGCGAACGGCTGCATTTCGAGCGAGAAGAGGCTGCACGAAGAATCGAATAAGAGGAGAAGCGAATGCTACTTGGGCGTGAGCGCGAAGAGCGACGTGAAGCTGCTGAACAACGGTGTGAGAAGAAGAATCAAGAGTTTATGATGAAGCTTCTACAGATTGCGATGGGCAAAAACGCCGATAGCTAGATTAACAACTTAGCTGGCAAGGTAGACATCTAGCGACGGCGGTTGTAGTCCGAAATACATAGAGATTTGGTTGCCATGAGGTTGCAAACATGTATGACAGTTTGTTAGCAAGACGGCTACGAAAAATAGTTTTCTAGCAGAGAAACAAATTACATTACACTTTAAAAGGTTAAACTGATACTAGCAGAGCCCGACACCATGCAGTCGTGCACCTCTAATTCGGCACCGCTGAAAGCTTATAAATCGAGATACTAAATCAGGATTGGAAGCATAATCACTCCCATTTTGATTCTTGGATTTGATCAATTTTGAGCTTATATATGGTCCACCCTGCCGAATTAGAGGTGCACGACTGTACCGGTAACGATTTATGCTGGGCAAATTGGTATTCCCAGTCTAAGTTGCAGATGCCCTAAGTTTATTTCGCTGTGTTGTCTCCTCACATATAAAAAGTATTTCAGGAAGCACTGTTTGGGAGGCTCCATCCGTGCACCGAGAACCTTGTTGAGCGAGCCTACACGGCCCTCTCATCTTCTGGTAACGTTTTCCGGTTGTAATCTTCCGTGACGAAGACTTGCGGGGCAAACGTGCCGTTCAACCAGTCGAAGACGTCCGAGATGGTTTCGATTTTAATAAACTGCATTGAGGTTTCGTATGTACTGGAAGCTCGCCCCGATGTCGAAGACATTGCGTGACTCTGGTAGTACATGTTAGTGGTCGGGATATGCAGGAACATGGCGGCGACGAAGATGCTGAAGGACAGCATGGCGATGATGATGTCCTTCATGTCGACGGCGTGCTTTTCATCGTTCCCGAGTCGCTTCAAAGCGGTTCGAACTGGGATTGACGAGCTACTTCAAGATTTGGGGCTGTCGATACCACATGCAGTCGCTCGATACTTTCCATAGCTTCGAACACTCGGGCGACATATTAGATGCATGTCCGTCGATGATGGCAAGTGGCTGTAGACTTTGCTTGGTTTTCTTCTTCAACAGGTCTTCAAGCTGCTGGGATGGCAGAGGGCACTTTCACGCGCTTGAGCTGGAAACGTGGTACATGTACACAGCACAGTGACTGTGAAAGTCGTACAGATACCGCCCACTAAGTTGTACACACAGTCAGTCTATACACCCTCAAAATCGGTAATGAAGCCTTATCGCTTTTAGGAGGAAAAATCCAGTTTTCCCGCCCAGAGGGATCTTTCACAATTCAAACAGAGCCCTGCAAGACCCCCCCCCCCCCCCCCGCAGCCCGCCATGGCGGTCATGATGAGCTTGCACAACGAAGCAAACGAAGGGCAAGTGGCTCACGATCGCGCAAAAATGGCAAGTTATCGAGGAGCATGGACGCTCGCAGCCGTCGCCATCGCTCGCCGATCTGGCACGCTGGTCACAGGTGGACAGTTGGGGTATGGGCGGCGATGGAGGCAAAAACGATAGCGAACTGCTTTCGCAAGACAGGAGTTATATTTCCAGAGGAGAGTGCCATGCCAGCTCCACCAACACGGCGAGAGCGTGTTCAGCTGAGTGAGCTGTTGATTTGACATGTGAATATACGTAAACTTCAACGTAAACCGTCTGTAATACCGTATATTCTGAGCACATATAATATACTGTAGGAACTAAAAGAGTACCACTGTACAACTTAGTGGGCGGTATCTGTACCGGCGATGTGATAGCTGTAGGTGTCATCAAGGACTTGTTGTTTCTTCGGCAGCACCTGCACCCACAGGCAAAGACGGAAATTGCCCCGTAATAAAAAATCCGCGTCATTTTTCGCTTAACCTGAATCCTGCGATGGGGAAACTGGGAAGAAATCATAATATGATTAAAATCATTTATTAAAATATATATGCATACCTGAAATGTACGGGAGACGTCTGTTTCTTTGACAGCACCTGCAGCCACAGCAACGAAGGAACACGCCCCGTAAAAAGCAAATTCGCATCATCTTTCGTTTATGCGCATATCTGTAGTCACCGACAAGTCTATTGTACTATACATTCACTGAGCGACAACTCACTTCTCGAATCGCGTACAACCTGTGACTTCGCTTCTTCCATGCGTCTACAGCAAGCTCTACTCGTGGTGATTTTCTCGTTCTTCGCCAGCACTGGTGCGGAGAACGAGCCAGCCAAGGGATCAACGCTTGCTTTGCCACTTTCGAGCCGCTCGATCGTCGGTCATGACGGTGCACCGGGGCGCTCTCTACGGGCTGGCAATGCCATTGACACGGAGGACGAGAGTACTGAAGACAGGGGCTTATTGACAAATGTCAAAGTGAGGTGGTGGCTTGAGGCGGAGAAGTCTGACGACTACGTCAAGAAGGCGCTAAGGCTGGACGGGCTAAAGGGAGAGGCTCTCACCACGAACAAGAACTACAAGGCGTTTCGATATTTCGTCGAGACGGCGGAAGGGTACAGGCTGTCCAAGTGGTACCGGCATGAGTACAACACGTACCAAGCCTGGAAGGAGATGGGTTTCGTGAAAATAACCAAAGCGAGTGACCTGGACAAGATCAGGAACACCGACCAGTTCAGAGTTTACAAGCGATATGTGAACACGCTTGACTCCCAGCTTCTTCGGAGACTAGAACAGGGCATAAACCCGCCAACCGTTTTCGTGACGAGGGGGCCCTCGGAAGCGGAGTTGACGGCGAGAACGGAGATAATGGCCGAAGCAGGAAGATCCGTTGCCTACGCTAAAGTCGCGTTGGGGATGAGGGAGGCCCCTCACCCCAACAAGCTGAAGCTTCTGTATGGGCCGGCACTCGAGGCGCACGAAGACTTCAAGTTCTTCAAACTCTTTCTGAAGAACAAGGCTCCAGCGATACAGGGGGAGCTAAGGTTTCTCCAGACCCTCAACAGACTGTCGCGGGGCCAGACAAAAAGGCAAAACGAGCTGATGCAGGAACTGGAGCTGGTAAAGAAATACGTGTGGAATGCAAAGTAAGGCGGGAACCCAGGATTCAGGTCTTTGTCAAGAGGTGGCAAAATGTAGATGCGAAATGTTAGCTGGAGAGCTAAAGCTGGTCGTGAGAGGCGAGTAGAGCAAGGAATTACATGTTTTTGTATAGCTATGACTCATAATATGAGTCATGTGCCAAAGCCTTGTATATTACTACTAGTAGTATACAAGGCTTGGGCACGGACTGGTTCGGACAGGTTGCTGCTTAGTTTTTTCAATAAGCAAAACTGCTCTTAGCCATCCAATTTCATGGCTTTCAATGGGTTGAATAAGGTTTATTGATTGAATTATCGCATGAGGCATGTGCGCTCGAGCTCCTCTAATTATAACCGACTCCTGCTGCGCAGTTAGCAATATTGAGAAGGCCGTGATGATGCACACCAAGGGCAACGGTGCTGACACCAGCGTAGAAGAGCAAGTCCAGCTCCGGCGGGTGTTCCGATTGCTAGCGTTTGACACTCCGTTTCAGCGCCTAGATCACAAGCTCGAGGTGCGGACTGAAACAGCATGTGCTTACAGAGAATTGTAGGGTGTACTTGATGTCACTGTTCTAACGTTGAGCGACTGTGATTCATGTAGAAACTATCGGAAAAAATGCAGGGTATCAAGTCCCCAGAGGTAGGCCAGTGTTCCAAAGATGACAACATGCTCCGTACTGGCCACTCAGGCTAACCAGAGTGCCATACTTTAGCGCCAATCTTCGCGACGGCGATACACGCTGTCGGAGCATGACACCAAGTGTGACCACTACATGAAAGAGAAGCTCAAGTACCTCGCTACACTGCAGGATGAAGTGAACTTGGGCCGTGAACTCGTCACCTCAAAGTACCAGATCAACACGAAGGCGTTGATGACGATCTACGAACAACTCGGCTACCCGCTATCCGGCCAGGAGAAGAGCCGCCTAGAAGAGGTGATCTGGCAGGTGAACGATAATCTGGACGGCGCCATCAGCTTCGACGAGTTCGTGAATAGCTACGTAAGATCGCGCAACGATCGGTCAGGGCTCGAGCCATCCGAGATCTTCTTCCTCACGTGCTTTCTCATATTTGACAAGGAGAGCTGCGGCAGGGTAAATCCACACGGGGTCGATACTTACGTATCTCAGTCATTAACATGGCCTTGCTTGCCTGATTTCGTATCAGATCTCGTTGGACGATGCGATGGGGATACTGTAAGCAACGATCATTGCCACCTTGACGATAGAGATAATACTAACCGCACTACCCGGTTGCTACAGATACCTCAAGTATGGCGAGGCGATGGAGCGCGAAATGGAGATCCACTTTGGCAAACTGCTCGACGAAGGCGCCCACTTCGTCACCTTCACGGAGGTGCGACCCCATTTCGTCCTTCACACTCAATAGCACTATCATCCATACCCACGTCCTGTTCTGACTCACAGTTCCACGAGGCCACCACCAAACGTCTGGGCGAACTCATCGACCAGCAAGCGCCCTTCGCCCGGCCGAACAAGTTCTCCAAGAAACTCTGACTCAAGAGTCTGAGCCCACTTCAACGTGTACAATAGCCTGATAATACTCAACAGATGTCTCCCATTTGATGAGTGTACCGTAATCAAAGTCTCCGATGCTTGTCAAGCACATTCCAAAAGATCGACCGTCCTGCAGACGTTGAGAATAATGTTGCGTTGGGGGATTGCAAGTTTGTTCATGTTCTCCATTTTGGTAGACGCGCGACTGGTTCCCTTGTCGCCGAACCTCTTTGATGAATGGCGTGCCGGGTACCACGTCAGGGACGTCGTGAAGTTTGAGTTGGCGTAGTCGTGACCTCCACGAAGAGTATGTGCAGGCTCGATACCAGCCAGAGCTGCCACAAGGTCCTCGCCGGTCGGGTACACCCCGAAAAATCGTCCAATGTCCGGGAGATCGTTCAATCCAGAGTTCATAGCATACAAGTCGCCAATCGTGACATACTCTTCCGCGCACTTGTCGAAGAGCTGGAAGGACGAGAGGTGTTTCTTCACCGGATCGTCCCAGGACAACTTCCCCTCCTCAACCTTCACCATCGACGTTGGTTAGATACAGTGCTCAAACAGAGAATAAAAAAAATCATCTTACCATGATGGCGATGCCGAAGCTGATGAAGGTCTTGGACACCGACCCGATCTGGAACAACGTTCTGCTCGTGACGTTACTGCTAGAGTCATCAGACTACAAATACAACAAACCGAACTGTGAGATAGTTGACTCTCTTACAATAAAACACGCTGAGCACTTGATCCCCTCACCTTGCTAAGGCCGTATCCCTTGCTCAGCAGCACCTTGTCTTGGTACACGATAGCACCGCTCACGCCAACTCCTCGTTGCTTCTCGATCGCAAGCTCTCGGTCCAGGAACTTGTTGGCTTCGTTGACCTTCTGCTGCAGAGTGCGTCCTGTCCCGGGGAATGCCCCCTCCCGTGTATAGCGGGCGATCTGGTCCTCCAGAGGTTCCTGTTGGCGTGGCCAGTCATGGGATGTTTACTTGAAGGAGCGTATTTGGGATCCGCTCGGGATGACCCGTACGTTTGCCTCCGCATTTGACGCGCTGGGTGATAACGATACCAGCTACGGGCACTTCGAGTGCGGCGGGGATCTATTGGGACCCTACGATCTCGTCGACGCTCCGGAAGCTCAGCTAGCTGGACACGGGCAGGGCCGCAAAATCGCATCTGGGTCCACGCTTTCGAGCTCGGATGACCTGGCGACTCTACTTAGGTTGATCTTAAACAAAGGCACGGTGGATGGGGTCACGATTTTGAAGCACCCAGCCACGGTGACAAAAATGATCACGGGCAAATACGCAGTGAACAAGGAGTTCATGGACGAATTCTTGATCGAAGGCCACCAGTACAACCCGGATGGCAATACTCTCGCTTCTGGCTATGGCTTCGATTACGTTGGCCACGGCCAGTGGGGCCACGCGTATATTGAAAAAAGTGGTGACACTGCTGTTCATGTAACGCGAACTGGTATTGCTCCCGATGCGCAGCTCGGTGTGATGTTTATGAGCAACACACAAACTCCGGATGGGCATCTGTCATACTCGCTTGATCACATCCGTTCGTACGTTATGGGGGTCTTCCTCGACGTCCCGAAGGACATTTTGGACTTCTCGTATCGTGAGTGGCGCGAGAACGACAAGTTGGTGCCTATCATGGTAGGCGTTCCAGCTTGCGGTCTGCGCTTTTGGAAGAACCCGCCGTACCGCTCTCTTAGTTATGTGGCAAGGTCGGCAATGATCGGGGAATACACGGCTCAATCATCCACCGAATACTTCGGCTCGCTTGAAGTGCATGAGGAGGGAGGAAATTTGGTCTTGGAGTATGGTGCCTTGGCAGCTCCATTGCAGTACTACACGGATAAAGGAAACAACCACATGTTTGTCTGGGATTATGAAGCTTCACCTTTGTTGATCAAGACGGAAAAGCGAGAGGGTAAGCTCGAGCTCTCGATATTTGGCGTTGTGTTCCGCCAGGTGTAGAACCGTTCAGCAGTTTCTGCTGATAGTACGTCAACCCGATAACATTGTTTTCATTTACGATGCCATGTGCGCAAGTTTATCGATCAAGAAGTCTAACTTCTTCTCCAGCAGGTCTAGGCGATCAGCCAGGTCTGGACTCCCTTCGTTGCTATCAGCAAGGGAATCGCGGATATCTTGAACCGGTGACTTCTGTGTGATTCCGGTTAGTGCTGTACTGCGCTGACTCGCCATGTCGGTCTCTTCTGAGTCTGGACAGCAATCCTTACTGGTGCTCTTAGTGCCGAGATGTTTGATCGTGGCCTCGCATTCCTTACGAGTAGCGTCGGGGAAAATCGTCTTGAGCAGTGTAGGTGTGAGTTTTGTTTCTGGTGACCACTCCAATGGCATTGCGGCTAGTCTATCTGTGAGTGCATCTTGCAGAACGCGCGACCGAATCCTCCCCCAAAACACGATGGAAGACCGGCGATTGTGTTTCCGGGAGATGCAAAACACCAGGACGTGATGTATCGGTGCCAATCCGTGTCGAATCACATGAATCAGCACGCGGCGAAATATCCAACACTTGCTCTTATCCTTCTTTACTTTTTCTTCCTTGTAGGCATCAACGACGATGGCCAACACGATGTTTAGCAGCACAAACGTCATGAATGTCATGTAGCTCCAGTAAAAAGCGACCGAGTAGTTGATTTCGTCGATGGTGCTGATCTCAAAATTGTTGAACAACATGTTGACGCATGTTTTGGTGGAGCTGAGAATTGAGGAAAACTCGTCGACACTGCTGCCAAACAAGACAGTTCCGGTCGAAGCGAATGCAATGAAAATCACAGCAAAAATCACCGAGAAGGTCCGGAACGAGCGCACTGCACTTGCCATAGTGCGTGTGAGGATGCTTAGTCCAAAGTGATCGCGGAAAGTGTTCAGGACGCGTAACCCGAGGATGAATACTGCCGCTGTGGCAAGAAGACGAAGCAATACCGTGAGATTCGCGAAGTGTTCGAAAGACTCGGTGACCGAGGACAGTGTTGCCTCGACGTCGTCCTGACTCTGATTGGGATCTCGAAGTATGGATAGCTTGCCACGAAAGGAAGAATTCGTCATGGACGTGTGCGTGATGAGTACCGTGATGTAGAACGCGTACACTATAGGCCCCCACAGTGCATCAATGGCGAACCATCCGCCCGGGAAGGCCCAGAAGCGTATAGCCATTGCAGCTTGCCTCAAGAGTTCATGAAGATGGCGACTGGATGACTCCCGACTCATATTCTTATAACGCACCACCACCGATATCAACGCAGCAACCAGCATCCATGGGAAGAACCAGAGAATAACGAGAATATCAAGTGCAACGGTGGTTGAACTTGGAAACTGATCCAGTAGCGTCGATGTTGTCGAGTAACTCGGTTGGATGTAGCCACCGGGGTTAAATTCCAACAGCAATTTCGTGACGGCGTACCCCGGTAGCTGACCATTGAGTGTGATGACTGTGATCAGCAATTGCTGTGTCGACAAGGTGAGCCAGTCTCCACTCGCTTTCTTCTTTGCCAGTATAGCTCTCGCTGTCGTTGCATTCGTGTCGAAAGTGATGAGAAGATCTTCAGTTGTGGTGCTAGATTCGTCGTAGCAGGTCGGGTATAACTTGGCGAGGAAGTCCGGTGTATTGCAGACGTCTGGCTCCATCCGTGAGACCCTGAAGCTCACGGCACCGAGAACCTTGTTGAGCGAGCCTACACGACCCCACTCATCTTCTGGTAACGTTTTCCCGTTGTAATCCTCCGTGACGAAGACTTGCGGGACAAACGTGTCGTTCAGCCAGTCGAAGACGTCCGAGATGGTTTCGATGTTAATGAACTGCACTGGGGTTTCGTCTGTGCTGGAAGCTCGCCCCGATGTCGAAGACATTGCGTGACTCTGGTAGTACATGTTAGTGGTCGGGATATGCAGGAACATGGCGGCGATGAAGATGCTGAAAGACAGCATGGCGATGATGATGTCCTTCATGTCGGCGGCGTGCTTTTCATCGTTCCCGAGTCGCTTCAAAGCGGTTCGAACGGGGATTGACGAGCTGCAAGATTTGGGGCTTTCGATACCACATGCACTCGCTCGATACTCGCCATAGCTCCGAGCACTCTCGTACGGTTCGGGAGACAGTATTAGATGCATGTCCGTCGATAATAGCGCCATTACTGAAGTGGCTGCAGACTTTGCTTGGTTTTCTTCTTCAACAGGTCTTCAAGCTGCTGGGATGGCAGAGGGTCACTGAACAACATGTGCGGGAGAATAAGGTGGACGCCATGTGACTCACATGATGTGAGACTATGGATAGGACACTAACGTGTGCGCTAGATTACATGTGGATTCACTTTTCATTTGCTGCTCGCGTTAGAACGACAAGATGCTCAAAGTGGTGTCTGCGTTTAGCGCTGAAGAAATTTAATGCTCTGGTGTATCAACCAGTGCGCTGTTTCACATGTGAGCGAGTGAGCCATTACGCGTTCGACCGGTTCTTTAAGCACCACGTAGCAGGCGTGATCAACCTGCACAGCAAAGTAGAGGCGATCGTAGCAGGCGATCATCGCCTGCTACTTTCCATGTTGGAAAGTTCGGGACACCACAAGCCGTGGCTGGATGGTGCCCTCTAATTTTCAGTGCGCAGCATTCGCCGCGTTCCGCCATCATCTGCTTCAGAAATGCATGCGCGATTGACGATTCCATTCGGATACATGTACATGTACTTTTGGTCGCCGTTCCAATGGCCACTGCCCTATAACGCTCACCAAGCTTTGCTCAGTTGCACCAGTCTCTCTACATTTACTGTAGCCTACATGCACCTACATTGTAGGTGGACCTGTCCCGATACTTCTACTAGCCCGTCTTGCTTCCGACGAAGCTCAAGCCTTTCCACTCGCCCTTTGACCAGCAACGCACACAGTCTACAGTCCGAAGCTTAAAGCTACTCAAGCCACCACTGTCATGTCAACCTTTGCGCGCCGCTGTCCAGCCCTTCTACTCGTCCTTGTCGTGACTCTACTGGGATACTCCACGAGCGTTGCCACCATTCCGACGCCGATTATCGGAGACGCCATCTTCGAGGACATCACGACGGCGGCACCGATCATCGGTGAGGCCATTTACGAGGACCTCACCAACCTCACCAATCCCAACATTACTCGGCACCTACAGGCGGCGTACCCGCCCAGGGGCTTCCAGACTGAAATGCTCAATGCTGTCAACAAGGAACGCACCTCCAGGGGACTACCTGCCTTGTGCATGAACAAGAAGCTGGAGGATGCCGCCCAGGGGCACTCGAACGACATGGCCGCGCACGACTACATGAGCCACACGGGCTCGGATGGCTCGACGATGTCGCAGCGCATCAAGGCTGCTGGGTACAAGCGCACTGCTTGTGGCGAGAACGTCGCGGCCGGACACACCTCGGTGGAACAAGTGGTGGCGGCGTGGATGGCCTCGAAACACCACCGTGACAACATTCTGCGCGCCAAGTTCACCATGTTCGGCTGTGGATACGCGTACAATGAGAACTCCACATACCAGCACTACTGGACGCAGAACTTCGGAGCCAGTAAAGTCGAGCAGTGCTCGTAGGTGGTGGAGCCATAGTGGATAAGCATGAAAGACAACGGGTAGCAGCAGCAACAGCCCGTACCAGCAACAATCACAGAGATACGTACGTACATAACAACGCTTCGGAATGAATCAATATGCCCAGGTCGGTCTGTTTCGTTGGATTTATCAATACTTCGAGAAGCTGCAGAAGCTGCCGCATAGCCGACAAATGATCTTCGTTCCGGAGGCAGCCGAGCTGGTTGCGTCTTCATCCTCATCTTGCACCTCCGAGTCCAATAAATAAAAGGGAGACGCACCACTGGACAAGTCGATTTCGGATGCCGACGCCCCGCAGCCCATGCACTTCCATACTTCCATGGCGGAAATGCAGCGGAACGAGAGGAAACATCGCTCGAGGGTGTGACCAGACTCGCACACAATCTCCAGCTCTCCAAACGGAACATTTTTCTCGCAGATAAAGCATGTCTCGCGAGATGGCGGCACACGCGCTTCGGAGACTGTGGACTCTTCGGCAGTCTCGTTTTCACTACTCACATTCGCTTTTGCTTTAGCGTGTGCGATCCATGCAGCGACACGTTCGGACGAGTCCAGCTGATCGTAGATATACGTAATGAGAGCTTCACTACGCGCTGTCAAAGGTTCTTGAACACTGAGGAAGTCAGCCATCACTAACGCACTGATCTTTTCTGACGGATTGTTGTCAAGGAACTCGCGAAGGACTTTGCCGGTCTTCTTAGATGCCGCCCCCAGCGCTGTCAAACAACGCTCAGCCCAGTATACGCCCAGTGTACGACGAATTTTCGCCAACGCTGCATTCTGGGCTGCTATTTGATGCTCAGCAGGCGTGATCGCACTGCGAAGCAACAGTGACGCTTGCAGGAAAAGCGGGACGGAAGACCTCGCATCGTTTTCTGTCCCCGCGGATGAAGCTTCGTAGTAGCGTTTCTCGAGTTCCTCACAGAGATGAAGATACATCGGCCGACGTGTAAGCACTTCAGTGTCGCTCGCATCACCGATGGTGGTTTTGATCTTGCTCAACAAGCCGGGGATCGCCAACTCCGTGGACCCATTCATGGACATGACCGCGGCATTATCGTTATAGCAAAACCACACGACGTCCATGAAGCTGCTCACAGATTGACTTTCGTTCAGAATACGGCACACGACGTCCACGAACTGGTCCGCGTTTTTCACCCATGGCGATGGGATGTACTCGAGCGAGCTCGATACACGACTGTATGATACATCTGCTTGCGACTTGCGGTTGGGTCGGGATGCTGGAGGAACAATGAACACACACGCCAACTGCGCGGAGCTTGGCGACATCGCAAGCCCAAACACTGGGTACTTACTAGTACTAGATGAAGCAGCAACTGTGCCATCTAGGTCACCTTCCGCTGAGCTACTTGGCGCTGCGTCGCTGGAAAACAGCTCTTTGCCGGTGGACTTCTCCCACGCTTTGATCGTTCCATCTACAGCTGCTGAAAAGACCGTGTCCCCGAAGAAATTCAAGTCGATCCCTGTAACGTTACCGTCGTGTGCCTTCCACTTGGCGTTCGGTTGTGCCTGCCTTTTCTTCTTGAGATTCCACACCGAGATCGTCGAGCCCGACGCAACAACCAAATCATTCGTTGGGCTGTTCGAGTACGTCCAGCGACTTCCCATACAAAGCCCAAAAACTGGCTGAGAGCTTGGCGCCACAATAACGCGATCCACCGCCAGCTCCAGCGGCGTATCGTCCACTGCCTGCGTTCTTACGGGGACACTTGCAATCAATACGTTTCCTTCGGACGTCCCCAATGCCAGTCCAAGCTTCTCCTGCGCAGTGTACGCAGTCCCGTGTCGGTGCATCTGCTGCCACGTGCTGGTCGCTACCCAGCCATACTTATCCGTGTCAATCCACGCAATCGGAGCCGCCGAGAGCAAAGGAAGAACCTGTTGTCCGCCCACAAAAGACGGATACGCGTAGGCCCAAATGGTGCTGACTTTGCGTCCGGACAGCGCGATAAGCGACGTGGTGTTCTGCTTGTCCATTGTCATCATAAACGGCGACCAGGCCATGCTCAGCGTCGACATCATGGCACATCTGTGCGTGTATTCCGCCACGGCGCTCAAGGCGAGGTGCCCCTGCACCGGGTCCAGCTTCCTCTTCTTGATCTTGCCCGACTTGTCACCTCTCGGCGCAGCCATCGCCACACTGGGTGGCAATTGATTGAACCTCTTGTCGTGAGTCGGTCCCAACCGGAAGCTCTTCCGCTCGAGAAACTTGAACAGGTCCTCGGAAAACACCGCAACCTCCTTCCAGTTCATGTGGAAGCTGGGAGGGAAGTGCAGACTGACTCGAGACGACGCCGTGAGCGCCAATAAGGCACATGAACTGCTCGGTGCAGAGCCTCGAGGCCCCCACACTGCAGCCACGAACGCGGAGCCCGTGTTCTTGGACAGAGACAGCTCCTTGGGGTTGTGCTGGTGGCGGTCGGCCTCGTTGAGCAGGAAGTACGTGGTGCTGGCCCGCGGCAGCCCCGCGTCGAGCGCCTCTATGTTATGCGGGAGGGGCACAGGGATGTGCTCGTTCGGCGTGCGCTCCGGCAGGAACACGAAGTCCTTGGACACTGCGGGGCCCTCGGGCTGGAACATCTCGAGCTCGCGACTGCGGAACGTGGCGACCAGGATGCTCGAGTCCGACACGACGGCCAGGCGCCCGTCCTCGGACCACGTCACGCCGCCCGGCACGAGCGGACTGCCGGGGATGCGCTCGCGAGAGTCGACATCGGTCGGTAGCAGCGCGGCGGTCGAGGAGACGTCCACTTCGTGATCGGTGGTCATGGTGTTGTGAGGCTTTTGAAACGGACTTAAAGGGAATCAGGTTTGAGAGGGTGTCCATGTGGACAATGGAGGACCTTGCATTGGGATTACAGTTGGTGTACTGCGCAATGTGTTGCGCTATTCGAGGTCGTTAAATATCTCGTCTCCCTCGGCTTCATCGTCGCTGTCACTGTCGCTGACTGAGATGGTGTCGCCCGCTGCTGAGGATTTGAGCTCCGTGTCGTGTCCATCGTCTTTGCCTTTGGCAGCTTTGGTACCGCGGTCAGCACCACGATTCGAGGCGTGATCTTCCTCGTTCTTCTCTTCCTCGTCGTCCTCGTCGTCCTCGTCGCTGGCGCTGTCACCTGTGGCGCTGGTCCTGGACGGCTTCGACTCGGCGTCGCTTTCGACGCATTCGGATTTTACAGCGACATCATCCTCGCTGTCGCTATCAACCTCGAAGACCTTCCGCTCTTTAACGTCGCCGGCTTCCGAAGACTTCATCTCCTCGTCCTCGCTGTCGCTGTCAGCCTCGAAGACCTTCCGCTCTTTAACGTCGCCAGCTTCCGAAGACTTCATCTCCTCGTCCTCATCCAACTTGACGATCTTCCCTTCGCTTACAGATTCGTCGTCATCACCGTCAGCATCCCACCCGTCGCTCGAATCTTCCCACATTTCCTCATCGCGCTTGGTGTCGATCAGCACAAACTCCGGCTCCGCGGTCACCTTGTCGTTAAGACTAAACGGGTGCAGATACCGAGCGTCTTCACGCTCAGTAGATGTCTGCAACATTCACAACAAAACACATAGACAAAATAAGCCACGCTAGCCTTTTCCCTCAAACCTCCCAACAAGCCACGAACCAGCCAGTTCCTGCCGACTTCGACCGACGGACAGCCGTCATGGAATCCGCGACTCGAGGCCTGGAACTTGAAGGCTGCGTAATAGTGCTCCATCGCCATCTGGTACTGCCGATCCATCTCGGGCTGTCCGTTGCGCTTGACCTTCTCGTAGCCTTCCTTGAACATTTTCCAGAGGAACGCAAAGTCGCGGCTGCCCTTTAGGTAAATCTGCAGCCTCCTTCTCAAGTCCTTGGCCTCTTCGTGCACTTGATCCATCGACTGCCACGGCGTCGGTGGGCAACCCGGACTCATGTACTGCTGCCCAAGGTAAACGGTCGGAGGTGGGTACGCCAGCTTGCCGCGTTGCTGGCGCAACAGGTCGGCCACAGTGCGACGGTTGCGGGCCATCAACTGGCCGTGCACGTCCAGCTGGTGCTCGAAGAGCTCCGTGAAGCTCTCGAACGCGATCCTGCACTTGTAGTGGAAGCACGTGTACGGCTGCAGGCCGGTGGTGCTGGACCCGTACCAGCGCAGGTAGTTGCAGCACGTGCCTTTGCAGACCTTGGCCCTGTTCCGCTTGACGAGGAACTCCTCGTCCATGTCCTGGAGCTTGGACGTGTCTCCCAGCGGCGACTTGTCGTTGACGGGCAGCCCCATCGTGGACTTGCGGCGCTTGTTCTTGCTCAGACGCGCCACGGTGCGATGCACCTCGTACGCGAAGCCTCCAAGCTCCATGACCAGGCGGTTGTTGCGGCGTCTTGTGGCGCGCATCTTGTCCATCTGAGCGCGGCGGCCGCGCACGTTCTTGTAGCGCAGGTACGGGATGCGCGAGTCCACGGGCACGTCCAGCGGACTCACGACGCCCGCCGCGAGCTCCTCAGCGTTCGGCTCGAGCATGTCATTGCGTGGTTCGTACGAGCGCCACTCCGAGACCTTCTTGACCTTCTTGGTCTTCATGGACACCAGCAAGTTGAATAATGGCGAGTCGCTGGCTGCGACGAAAGGGGTTTTGACCAATCAAACAGCATTTCTATTCCGGATATAAAGGCAACTTCACTTTGCCTGCGTCTGTTGCTGCTTGGTGGTGGTGTTCGTCTTGTTGGCTGCGGTCTCTTCTTCTTCCTGCAGCTCCTTCCGCAGCTCGTCCATGCGGGCGAGAATGCGTCGCTCGATTTCTTCCTCCGTGATTTTGATGCTTTTCGGCAGCAGAGATGGGAACACCAGCTCGCGAGGAGGACCCTGGCTCTCCACGAGTGCAGCAGTCGTCGGGTGGTACACGGCTGGAGCCTCGCCGTACTTGGACTCGTAGCGCTGCAAGCCCTTGGACAGCCGCCACTTGTGGAACTCCTCGCGTCCGAAAACCACGGCAGCACCCACTGCCGCGCCAGCCGCTGCACCCTGGAGACCGCGGAACCGACCGCCTAATAAACAAGCAGTCGCCAACGCATTAGTCAATGCAATGCAATTACTGACGGCTGTGTACATCATTGCACAACATTCCAACGGACACAGAGCCATTCAGGAACTCACCGACCAACCCGGCGTAGAATCCGCCCGTGATGGCGCCCGCAGCAGCGCCCGTGATCCAGTCCTTCTTGTCGTCTCTCTTGTCTGCGATCACCTCTTCAAATGCTACACAACACAATCCACACGAAAGGAGAAGATCGCCATCCCAGACAGGTCAGTGATACAGGACGATCTCCCAACAGCCAACACCTCTGCCATCTTCCCTCACCGATATACGTCGACGACAGCAGGAAGAAATTGGAGCCCATGGACGCCGCGTAGAACTGGATGCTCTCATTGCGCAGCGCCGCCAGCACCGCGCCCATAGTCGCCCCCGTAGCACCGGCCATACTAGCGCCTACTAGCATGTGCTTGACGGCTCCCTTGGCCTTCTCTGCACGTCATTAAAGCACCAAAAACTTGTCAGCCTTGCTTCCACACACAAAGTCACTAAGCAATACGTTAGCCACCCACCTAGTGTCGCCTCCACCTCCGGGCTGCGCTCGAACATGGTCAGCCTCTCGTCAAGCGTCAAGAGCGTCAAGAGCTCACCAAAACGGAATATGGTGTATCGTTAGTGTGGCACGTCTCGTCATTCGCCAAAAACTCTCAACCCGTTTTGTCCAATCCCAACCCTCGTTATCGCACTTAGCGTAACACATACCTCACCGCCAGTCAATCGCTGTATCGTCGCCCGGCCGCCTGTTAGCCCCAGTCACTTGCGAACTAGCATTCCCCCCAAGACTCCAGCAAGATGCCCCGTCAGCTTTTGGCCACCCGCTTCGTGCAGATCCCCGAGGACGTCAAGGTCGTCCTCGACGGCCGCAAGGTCACCGTGACCGGCAAGCGCGGCACGCTTAACCGCGACTTCCGCCACCTGACGCTCGACATGCGTCGCGTCAACAAGGAGCAGATCCGCGTGGACCTGTGGTTCGGCAACCGCAAGCAGCTCGCCTGCGTGCGCACCGTCTGCTCGCTGATCGAGAACATGATCACGGGTGTGCGTGTCGGATACCTCTACAAGATGCGTTTCGTGTACGCCCACTTCCCCATCAACGTGACGTTCGAGAACAACACGGTGGAGATCCGCAACTTCCTGGGTGAGAAGCGCGTGCGTCGCGTTGCTCTGTCCGAGGGCGTGTCGTACGTGCGCACGGGCGACGTCAAGGACCAGATCGAGCTGAGCGGCATTGACCTCCAGAAGGTGTCGCAGGACGCCGCCAACATCACGCAGGCCTGCCTGGTGCGTCGCAAGGATATCCGTAAGTTCCTTGACGGTATCTACGTGTCGGAGAAGACCAACGTCGAGATCGAGGAGGACTAAGCGTCTTCACCACGTCGTTCCAAGAAGGACTCTTGTCATGGGGTTAAACCGCTGCTAGGAGAGAGTTCGTAACCGGATCTGAATAGAACCGACCGTGCTCCATTGCCGTCACTGGGTTGATCGCAGCGAGTTTGCTGCTTTCTTCTGTCCGGGCGGATTTTGTGTTGCGCAATGCGGAAGTGTAGTGCAAGAGAGTTGCTTGCGGCATGCTTGGAGGCCCTAGCATGCGGCAAGTAACTCTCTTGATCCTTTGGCTCGCGAATAGCATGAAATCCTCCGCTACTTCTGTCCTTGTCATGCTCTGGGTGTACAGTGAGACCCCCCGTTTTCGCGGAGGGTGGACCATAAAAAGGCTAAGAGGGTAATAAGGTATGTTGTGTCATTACGCCTATGACTTGAATTTTAGGTGAACCATATTTGACAGGCTATTAGATGTCAGCGGCCGCGAAAACGGGGGGTCTCACTGTAGCAGTAGTGGTCGTTGCCACCGAAGCATTGTGCCTCTGTCATGAATCTTCATAATCCATGGGGTCACCCGCTCCAAAGCAGGAACGGCGCATGCCGCGTTCGTTTCGGTGGAAATGTCATGGTCAGAACGGAGTTGTTCGGATCGACTCGATCACGTATCGAAGTCTGTCGGTTACCAATGTCAATTTGACACTCGTAATGTCCTGCTCTATTCAGCACCGAAGTTTATGGGTATCCTCAACTCTATTTGCCATCATTACATTGCCACGTCAAGCTTCATTCGCGAAGCGGCCCATTGATCGCTCAAAACAAGTCAAAAGGGTTAGCTGAAGAAGCTGGCGGTTGCGATGGAGCAGGTGCACTTGCAAAGTCTCCGAACCTGCGAAGCATCAAAACGTTGAGTAGACAGTCAACAGGATAGCTACAGCCACAATCAACCAGACAATTGCAACGCAACTTACGCGTTCTGGTCAGCAAACGGAGCGGCATTCTGTCCAGGATGCGAAAACGAGTTCGACGCTCGAGCTTGCGGCCTGATTGAAAGCACGATGCGCTGTTAGTACTTCCATCAAACGCCACAGATAAAACCATGCTGAGGGTGCACTTACTGGCCATAGGAGAATGACCCAGCAGACACTGGAGCCGTTGGGACGCTCCCGAATGAATTACTTGCGCCCGATCGGTTTGAAGCTGCTGAGATGGCCGCTCCTCCCGAGCCCGTGCGTGCTGCAGTAGTGCTGCTGTTACTCGAACCACCGAATCCCAGGTTGCCAAGGTTGAGTGAGGCAAAAGGATCGTTGATCGAAGTCGCTGATGCCGGAGTCTACACGAAACAAACAACAGCAATACGCTTGAGTCAACCATTCTCACAACAAATAGCTACGATACACACGCTTACCTTTACTGGGATCGGGGCCGGAGGGGCAGTGTTCCCAGCCGGGCGAGGGGGAAACTGACCGGGGTACTGTTGTCCTGTCGGGTGCATCGGCTGCTGCTGTCCGTGAAAACCTTGTGGCTGACCATACCATTGTTGCTGGTGAGCATGGGGAGGTTGTCCTTGCTGGAATGGCTGCATAGGCTGCTGCTGCATGTGACCACCAAACTGTTGTTGCTGCGGAAAGCCACCAGGAAACCCGCCAAATGCTGGGTTTGATGCACCAACAGGATGTTGTTGCTGTTGCTGCTGCGGGTGAGTCCCCGGGAATCCATTGCCGTTGCTCGTCCCGCTTGCAAACCCAAACGGGTCATTCACCGCGGCTTGATTACTTGAGCTGCTGCTACGTGCGAAACCTGGAGCCCCAAAGTCGGATGTGGGAGCCGTGTTACCGGGCGTAGGTCCAGCAGCAGTGTTCGACTGCATACCATCAAAAGCTGCGAATGGATCAGCGGCAGCGGTAGGAGGTGCAGGCTTCTCAGGCTTGCTGGCAAAGGGGTCCAGTGCAGCGTTCGCCGAGTTTGTTCGCGACGAGCTGTTCGATCCCGCAAAATCCCCAAAAGCGTCCCCACCCCCACCAAAGGCATCAAACGCGTTGCTTCCTGCCGTGGATGCTGGAGATGGGGCAGCAAATGCATCAAACGCTGATGAAGAAGACGCTACCGGGGAACCAAATGCATCGAACGGTGAAGCATTCTGTCTGGCCGGCGTCGCTGCTGACGGAGCTGCAGCAGACATGTCACTGAACGGGTCGAGCGATGCAGCAGAGTTGGCACGGCTACCTGCGCGACTCGTAGGTGTTGGCGCATCGAATGCGTCAAAAGGAGAAGAAGCTGCAGGAGTCGGGTGGCTTGTTTCGGGGGATGGAGTAGGAGCGGGGGCATCAAAGCCAAAGAGGTCGTCGGTCTTTTTCGTCGGGCTCAACCCCATGAGATCATTTGCGGCGGGCGGCGAACTGGCACTTGACGAAGAAAAGTTGGACCCTGGTGGCGGCGCAATCTTGAACGACCCAAACTTTGGCGCAGGTGGCGGCGGCGGAGTCGCTTTAGGAGTTGACTTCGATGTTGCACTTGCAGTACTGCTGGAACCTTCGAAGTCGCCAAAATCCGCGAAATCGTCAACCTTCTTTGTAGGAGCTGGAGTGCCAAAGTTGCCAAAGTCCCCAAATGATTGAGCAGCGGCAGCCGTCTTCGTACTTCCCTCAAAGTTGGAAAAGTCTGCGAATCCGCTGTCGGCACTGCTACTGGTTGCTTTTGCTGTTTTCTTGCTGGGAGAAAAGAAATCATCGTCGCTGTCATTCTTTTTCTCTTTCTTTTTGTTGCTTTTCTAGATAAAGTCAACGGGAGTGAATGCAAACAGCGAGTTAGACCACCTCTTCAACATCAAGACTGAAGACCACAACGACTAACCGTCCGATCCGATTCGTCGTCCTTGGCATGACGCGGCGACTCATAAACCCACCTAACAAGCAATTCAGTAAACAAAAAACTCAGTTAGCTACCCGCGCAGATGATCCTTAAGACCCCACACACCGCCGTCGTACTTTCGATCAATGTACGTTAAACGAATAAAGTTTCGCGTGCGCTCGCCGTCATTGCCTCCGTTGGGACGGAACGTCGGGTCGTGCTTTGCTCGCCAGTACTTCTGCGCCGCCTGCTCACAACAACCAGCCAGCCAGTCCACCTCATCAGCGTACACAGTAAACTTCCACCTACAGAACATCAACGATCCAACCAACCTCGTTGCCGCCGTGGCTGACCATGTTCTTGACCTCGCTCTCCGTGAACTTGGACATGGAGATGGACTTGACACGGTGAGCGAACTCTCGGCTGCAACATCAACAGGCACCTTCAGTATAAATGCCACCAACGCATTGCGCTTGATTGCAATGCAGCCAGCCACTCACTGGATGCCGCTGCAGGCGGTGCACACGAAGGTGTTGAAGTCCAGACAAACGTATTGGGGCATCTGTCAGCACCACAAAGAGATCGACAGCGTCAGCAACCAGATAGAAAGACGGCAGTCTGCAGCTGCCAGTCAAGCTCCACACCGCCACACAGGCGCTGTCTGTTGTGTTGCTGCGGGTTGCGCACCATTTCGTTGCAGTCGAAGCAGCGCTTGTTGGTGGGGTTACTGCGCTGGAAGTCGCGCAGCTCCTGGATGAGCTTCTCCTCCAGGCGCTTCTCGCTGGTCGAAGACTTGGCCATGGCTGGTGCTGGGCGGAGGAGGAAGCGCGAAGGGCGACGTCGAACGCAGGGGGTCGCTGGCCGCACTGAGTTCCAGAAACGGTGTCGATACGTTCAATGGGGTTGTCATGTGGTGCACACTAAAATCACGGACGCTGTTTGGATTTTTCGCACGCTAATGTTTTATCCACCGGATTTATCACGCAAAATCTGGCTTTCACAAAATTTCGTTTTGCTAAAACGGAGCCTAATTCGTATCTCTGAGGACAGAGGTCGACACTCGGAATAATGGGAGGGCATGTGTTGACCGGGTATATTTTTGGACGTGCACAGCCTGATGTAACCAGGCGGCTTGAGCCGTCGCGCCCCTCGGATCCGCAGATATGATACAGACAGACAGAGACTTTCGCCAGCATGAGCTCGTTCGAGGACGTGGAGCTCATCGTGCAGTGGATCCGCGAGCGCATCGCGCTGCCTGGGTACCAGCCCAAGGCCTGGACGTCGGCGGACTTGGCCACCATCAAGGAGTTCGTGGAGAGCGCGAGCGTGCCGGCGCTGTTCCTGACGCTGCAGAATGACGCGCTGGTGGTGTCCACCACAGCTCCGCGCGGCGTGAACGGCAGCGTCATGTACTTCGTCAAGAACGGACAGGCACTCGTGACCCCCACCAACGTCCGGGACGCGCTGCAGTTCGGCACCGTCGACAAGGACGCCATCGCGTCGCTGCTCCACCTCATGAACGGCTTCTACCTGCACCGCCTGCAGGCCAACAAGGCGTGGCCCGAGAGCGTGCAGAAGGAGTTCACGGGCCAGTTCTTCCGCTTCATGTCGAGTCTCACGGAGACCGTGAGTCGCGGCTGCGGCAAGACCGTGCTGTACCTGCCGCCGGTGAACCCGGACAAGTTCAACTACAAGGACAAGGACCTCGTGCAGCAGCTCGAGTCCATGGTCATCCACTGGACGCGGCAGATCAAGGAGGTGATCAACAACCAGGACAATGCACACGATGCAGAGGGCGCGGGCCCGCTGGAGGAGATCAAGTTCTGGGAGCACCGCACGGAGGATCTATCGGGCATTACGGACCAGTTGAACCGAGAGGGCGTGAAGGAGATCGTGGAGATCCTCCGTGCGGCCAAGTCGTCGTACCTGCAGCCGTTTGAGACGCTCTCGCAGATTATCAAGCAAGGATCGACGGAGGCGAACGACAATTTACGCTTCTTGCAGAAGCTCAGCCCGGTTTGTGAGGATATAGCGCGCGCACAGCCGGATGAGATCCCGTTGCTGCTGCCGAAGCTGCTCAACTTTATTCGGCTGATTTGGATGTACTCGCGCCACTACAATACGGAAGATCGAATCACAAGCTTGCTGCGGAAAGTGAGCAACGAGATTATCATTGTGTGCTGTAAGATGATCTCGCTCTCGGATGTGTTTGATGGCAATGTTGAAGCCAGCATTCACCACTTGGAGCAGAGTATTCAGTGCGGGGTGTCGTGGAAGCAGATTTACCGAAAAGCTTCCAATGCTGTGAACGCCACTGCCCCATCCCCTGACAGAAGGTGGAATTTCGATGAGACGGGCATTTTCGCGCAGATCGACGCGTTTGTGCAGCGCTGTCGAGAGCTATTGGAAGTGTGTGAAGGCCAGATTCAGTTTGCGCGCAAGGGCAAAGGCGGGAAGCGCGAGGACCTTCCCACCTTCGGAGGTAATCGTGGCATGGATATCGTTAAGAGCTTACGGGGTATTGAAGCGCAATTTGAGGGACATGTTGACCGCTTACGTCAGCTTGACTATGACATCCTTGATGTCAAGAACACCAGTTGGCACAGTGACTTCAACTCCTTCAAGAACGGAATGAAGGATCTCGAGGCAATGACGCAAAATATTATCAATGGAGCCTTTGAAAGCATCTCCACAGTCGCTGCCGGAGTGGACATGATCCGCTCTTTCCAGAAGATTGCTCAGCGTGAGGCTATCAAGCGCTGCGTGGAGAAGCGTACGATCGACATATTCGGCATGTTCAAGGCCAACATCGCGTCAGTCCGGAATTTGTTTGAGAAGAACAAGCATGCGCCGCTGTTATCCCCCACGGAGCCTCAGTTTGCTGGAGCAGCCCTGTGGGCACGAAGCTTGCTGCTGCGCGCTACTGATGACCTCATCCGATTGCAAGAACTAGTGGACCCTTCTAATGCAGCAGAGTGTGACGAAGCCCAAAATGCATACGATGGTTTACGTCTCGTCATTAACGAGTACATCCAACGCAAATATCACGACTGGATCGAAGACTTAAACACGTTGGGCAACACAAACATGAATTCTCGACTTGAGAACCCGTTGATGACGAAGACTGGATCGGACCCAGACGCTGCACCTACGAGTGTGAATTTGAACTCCCACATCAAAGACAGCAACGCCCTTCAGAATACTGAAAAAACACTTATTGGGCGGGCGAAAAAGGGATTTCTTCACTGCAATTTTGACCGCCCGCTGCTGAACTTGTTCACGGAGGTGCACTATTGGCAGTACTTTAATGGAGAAATCCAAATCCCGTACATGGCTCACGATATCTGCAACCAGAAAGAACAGCTGCGTGTGCTGCGCGAACACGTGATGCTAGTCGTGCGCGACTACAACCGCATCTTGCTTGAGTTATCCTCGACCGAGCGACGACTGTTTGAAGATATCATTCGCAAGCTCGATCGTCGCATCCAGCCGGGTCTCCAAAAGCTTACGTGGGTTTCGAAAGGAATTGTCGAGTGGTACGTAGCAGACTGCCGCAAACACTGTGAAACCACGTACAAAGTCGTTCAAGAGTTTCAAGAAAATAAGGACATTGTGATGAAAAACTGCAAGATGATTAGTGGATTGATGCACATCTTCATCGAGCGCAATACCATTTACGACGACGGTGTTTTTGAAGCAAAACAAGTTATTCACCGGAAGACAATCGAGAAGCAGCTACGCGAGGCGTACCAGACAATTAGTTCAACGATGACAGCAACATACGAGCATTTTGCGTCGGGTCCCTCCGAAGTACAGCGGGAGTGGAATCGCTTTGTTGAGCGCTCAGACAAAATGCTGGAGGATGCGCTACGGCAGTCCGTGAAAAAGTCTCTTCAGGAGTTATCCAAAGCAATCAACGGTGATGCCAAGACCGATCCACGCCCATTGTTCCGGATCCATGTCGTGCTTGAAGATAATAAGGTGGAGTTTAAACCGTTCATGGCTGACCTCACGCAAATGGTGAATACGGTTGCAAAGGAGATTTTCAACGTCATTTCGGTCGTACCCCGCTTGGTCGCATCGCTTCCTCGACACCATGGAAATAACCAAACGACTGCGGATAGTTCAGGTACCAATGGTTCAACTGCTGATGGCAAAGCTGAATCTGGTGCTAGTGCTAACGAAGAGGTTCGGCCAGCTGACACAGCAAGCGGTGAACCCACCGGTAACCAAGACGAAGCCCACTCAAGCGTTGATGCATCGGAAAAAGGAGACGCCCCTGCGGTTGTGAACAACTTTTACCAATCCATTTTCAACGATGAAGAAATCCTGAAGGTGCTTGTGCACATCATGAACGGAATGTCTTCCAGCGCAACTGAGCTACAAAAGTATCTGGGATACTGGGATAAGTACAAACTTGTGTGGAACCAAGACAAGCAAGCATTCATTCGCCGATACGCTAAGGCTAACAGACCGTTGCAGCAGTTCCGCGCCGACATTGAGCGATACCGAGAACAACAGGTTAGCATCCAAAATGAAGACCTGACCAATACGATCAACTTCATCCAGATTGATACCAACTTCCTCAAGGCGAGCCTAGTAGAGCACACAGTCCAGTGGATCGGCAAACTTACGGGTCTGCTAAATCAGACAGCACATGACGAGTTGAGGGAGATCATGAGCATGATGAAGGACAACACACACAAGCTTCAGATCAAGCCGTTGAATTTGGATCACCTGAGCGAAAGTATCCATCTTCTGCATGATATCAAGGACGGCATGCCAGGAGTTGCGGCGCGCTTTGAGCCCTTGCAGCTCAAGTATGATCTCTTGGCCGAGTTTGATGTGCAAACTACGGATGAAGAGCAGCGCGATCTTGCCAACTTGAAATCCAACTGGGAGACGTACGAAGTGATGCTGGTGGATGCGAATACAATGTTGCAGAAGTGCAAGGTGAGTATGAAACAAAGCCTGCAGGATTCCGTGGCAGATCTGAACAACATCATGTCAGAATTGCGTACTGAGGCCGAGGCAACACTGCCCTACTCTGGCGAGCAGCAATCTAAGATAGCGCATCAGATCCTGGCTGAGTTTGAGAAGAAGATGGTGGCGACACGGTCTCGCCAGAACGCTTTGAAAAAGGGTCTGGAGATTTTTGGCATCGAGGAATCCAAAAACGATGGGTTTGTACAAACCGAAAAGGAACTCGAGTTACTGCAACAGATTTGGGCTCTTACAGACGAATGGGAAGTCGTGTGGGCTTCGTGGAAGAACAAAGTGTTCTACGAAATCGAGGTGGAGACGATGGAGTCAACCGCCGCACAGTTCTTCAAGAAAGTAGTCAAGTACGGAAAAGATATGAAGAGCTGGACGGTGTGGAGCTCTATGAAAACGAAGATCGAACAGTTTCGGCAGACCTTACCTTTGATTCAGGATCTCAAGAGCCCTGCACTGCGCGCCCGTCATTGGGCCCAGCTGAAAGAAGAAATGGGGAAGACGTTCGACACCGAGTCAGCGAGCTTCACATTGGAACGCGTGTTTTCTCTTGGATTTCATTTGCACGCCGAGTTCATTAGCACGTTGTCGGGCAACGCAGGTAAAGAGTTGTCTATCGAGCAAACACTTGACAATATCGAGAAGCGCTGGGCTGCTATCGACGTAGATATTACAGAGTACAAGGGAGTGTACTATAAAATCCGTTCTGCAGATGACTTGTTCACGGCACTTGAAGACGACCAAGTGCAGTTGTCTACAATGAAGGCCTCGCCATTCTTTGGATCTTTCGATACGCGGATTTTGTATTGGGAGAAAGCGTTATCTCATTTGTCGGAAGTCATCGAAACATTGTTGGGCGTGCAGCGCTGTTGGATCTACCTGGAAAGTATCTTCATGGCTTCTGAGGATATCCGCAAGCAGTTGCCGCTAGAGAGCCAATTGTTTGACGAGGTGAACACAGCCTACTGTCGGGTAACAGAGGGGATGGCCAAAACGAAAAATGCGCTGCAAGCTACTCAGGAGGCGGGTGTGCTGGAAACACTGGTGGCTATGCAGGAGAAACTGGATCAAATCCAAAAGTGCTTGGATCAGTATCTAGAGACAAAGCGAATGCTGTTTCCGCGTTTCTACTTCTTGTCAAATGACGATTTGCTTGAGATTCTAGGACATCAAAAGGATCCTGATCAAGTGCAGAAGCATATCAAGAAGTGTTTTGAAGCAATCAAGACGCTGAACCTCATCCCACCCGGCGCTCGTGGAAACACGACGTTCGAGGCTCTTGGAATGAACTCCCCATGCGGTGAGCAAGTGATGTTTGCATCGAATGTGGTTGTAGCTGGAGCAGTCGAGGGGTGGCTACTACGCATTGAAGCCGCTATGGTTAACACTCTGGAGAAAATCTTTGCGCAATGTATAGTGGGCTACAAGGGAAAAAAGGAAAAGTGGATCAAGGACTTCCCAGGCCAGCTATTGATCACTTGTGGTCAAACAGCCTGGACTAACGAATGCATCAAGGCGTTGAATGAGGTGGCTAAAGGGGAGAAAAAGGCGTTGAAGCAGCTGAAAAAGAAGTGGGTATCTTATCTCAACAAACTTGCTGACATGGTGCGAGGCCAGCTCTCAGCGACTGATCGCAAGAAAGTTGTTGCACTCATCACGATCGAAATCCACTCGCGTGATGTCATTGATCGTCTGGTGAAGCAGAATTGCAAAAGTGTGAATGATTTCGACTGGTTGATGCAGCTGCGGTTTTACTTTAACAAGGATTTAGGCGAGTCCGGTATTTGCGAGGTGAAGCAGACGGTCACGTCGTTGCAGTATTCGTACGAGTACCAAGGCAACAATGGACGCCTTGTGATCACACCGTTGACGGATCGATGTGTTCTTACGATGACGACAGCTCTACATCTGAACAGAGGTGGCAACCCGCTCGGCCCTGCTGGAACTGGGAAAACGGAGACCGTGAAGGATTTGGGTAAGAATTTGGCAAAATACGTCATTGTCTTCAACTGTAGTGATGGCTTGGATTACAAGTCGGTTGGTCGCATGTTTGCTGGTCTTGTGCAATCGGGTGGCTGGGGATGCTTTGATGAGTTCAACCGCATCGAGATCGAGGTGCTATCCGTCGTAGCACAACAGGTTTTGACCATCATGCAGGCGCTGACAGCGAGGCAAACGCAAGTTATGTTCCTCGGCTCGATGATGAGGGTGAACTTCAATATGGGTATCTTTATCACGATGAATCCTGGTTATGCAGGACGCACTGAGCTACCGGACAACCTGAAAGCGTTGATGCGCCCCTGTGCTATGATGGTGCCCGACTTGGCGCTGATTGCTGAGGTCATGCTCCAAGCCGAAGGGTTTCGCGATGCCAAGGTCCTGGCGAAGAAGACGACTACACTCTATGGATTGATGATTCAGCAGCTGAGCAAGCAGGATCACTACGACTTCGGACTTCGTAGTTTAAAAGCGGTGCTTAATATGGCAGGTACCTTGAAGCGCGAGGACCCGAATCTACAGGAGGAAAATATCTTATTGCGCGCCCTGCGTGACATGAATATGCCCAAGTTCATCCGAGAGGATGCCGTGCTCTTCCGGTTGCTACTAGGGGATCTATTCCCTTCAATTGAGCTTCCAGTAACTGACTATGGTAAACTACAAGGCAACATCGAGCAGGCATTGTTGGAGAACAAGCTGCAGGTGCACCCGGTCATTGTATTCAAGACAATCCAGCTGTACGAGTCACAGGTGACACGCCACTGCAACATGATCGTAGGCCAGACAATGGCAGGAAAAACAACAATTTGGAAGACGCTTATGGCTGCAAAGACGTCGCTGGCGAAAGAGGGTGTCCCCGGATACATGCCTGTACGAGTACAGGTGCTGAATCCGAAGTCGATTTCCCTGAACGAAATCTACGGCGTATACGACCTGTCGACGTTTGAATGGATTGACGGCATCTTGTCAGCCATTTTCCGAAACCTCGCAGCTGATGAGAAAGTGGAGGAGAAGTGGATCATGCTGGATGGACCAGTGGACACGTTATGGATCGAAAGTATGAACAGTGTCATGGATGACAACAAAGTCCTGACGTTGATCAACGGTGACCGAATCAGCATGAGTCCATCCATGGCGCTCATGTTCGAGGTACAAGATCTTGCTGTGGCTTCACCTGCCACCGTCAGCCGCGCAGGAATGGTGTACATGGACGTTGAAGACCTTGGTTGGCGTCCGTTCATTCAAACGTGGCTTGCTACGACAATCCACGTGCAAGATGAGCGTGATGTGCTCCAGGCTCTATTTGAAAAGTATATGGAAAAGGTACTGCGGTTCAAGACCTCGGAAGTAACGGAACTCATTCCGGTGACAACCTTCAACAGTGTCAAATCCTTCTGCAACCTTTACAATGCCTTAGCGACGACCGAGAATGGTGTGGATTTGGCTACATGTGGAGACAAGTTCGCCGTCGCAGTTGAAAAATGGTTCTTGTTTTGCATGACCTGGAGTGTCATGGCTGCTGCTAATGAAGAGGGACGCAAGAAGTTCGACTTCTTCCTGCGCGACATTGATTCCGTTTACCCACCCCTCAAAACGGCGTACGACTTCTTTGTGGAACCTTCAAGCCGTGAGTTCAAGCTTTGGGACGAGAAATTGCCGCCAAACTTTCGCATCGCGCCCAACACACCGTTCCACAAGATCATGGTGCCGACAATCGACACGTTGCGCTACGGCTTCCTGCTGCAGACGATGCTCGCGTCTGGTATTCATACGCTACTCGTCGGTGAAACTGGTGTGGGGAAGACGACTGTCATTGAGCGAGAGATTGAAGCCCTCAGTGACGCATACAACGTGCTGGTGATGAACTTCTCATCTGCTACATCGTCTGCGACGACGCAGGACATGATTGAAAACGTCATGGAAAAGAGATCACTGAATCGATTCGGTCCTGTCGGAGGCAAGAAACTAGTCACGTTTATTGATGACATGAACATGCCAACGAAGGACTTGTTTGGATCACAGCCACCGCTCGAGCTGCTGCGGCAATGGGTTGACTACAGCTGCTGGTATGACCGCAAGAAACAAACGCTCAAATACTTTATCGACATGCAGTTCGTTGCTGCGATGGGACCTCCGGGAGGTGGGAGATCCGTCATCAGCTCACGTTTCCAGAGCCGTTTCAACTTGATCAATATGACGATCCCGGAGCAAGCGCAGCTGAAGCGCATATTCGAGACCATGCTTGTGCCTAAGCTGTCCGAGTTTGACGACGAAGTTAAGCCACTAGGCGTACCTCTGGTCGCTGCCACGATTCAGCTGTATCAGAATGTGCTGGAGCAATTCTTACCCACCCCCGCGAATTGCCACTACCTGTTCAATTTACGCGATATGGCCAGAGTGATTCAAGGGCTGTTACTGTCTGATAAGCACAATGTCGCAAGCCGGGATGGGATGCTACGACTATGGATGCACGAGAGCCTCAGGGTGTTCTCAGACCGACTGACCAGTTACGAAGATCGACAGACTTTCAAGAAGAAGCTTGATGATCTGCTAGGTGTGCACTTCCAGACAGATTGGGGCCGCTTACTGTCCTCAGCTCCAGAACAACTCAAGGAAAATGGGCCACTGTTCACATATATCTTCTCCACTACGCCAGGTGCAGATGAAGGCAGCGCACGATACGCGGAAGTGATGGACATGAAGATGCTGAAGAGTTTCGTGGAGGAGCAGCTGGAGAACCACAACGCTGAGCCAGGCTTTGTGCCTATGAATCTCGTCATGTTCAGCGATGCACTCATGCATATCCTGCGCATCCACCGTCAGCTCATGACAATGCGAGGTAATTTACTTCTAGTGGGCGTTGGTGGTAGCGGACGCCAATCGTTGACCAAACTAGCGGCTTTCATGGGTGGCTTCAAAGTATTTCAGATCGAAGTAGGCAAGAATTATCGCAGCTTCGAGTTCCACGAGGATATCAAAAAGCTTTACACCCAAGTGGGGCTCCAGCAACAGAAGACTGTTTTCCTGTTCAGTGACACGCAGATTAAGAGTGAATCGTTCGTTGAGGACCTCAACAACATTCTAAGCAGTGGTGAAATCCCTGGACTATTTGAGAAGGACGAACAAGCGGGTATCCTCGATGGAGTTCGCTTGAGAGCACGTGCACAGGGCGTACGCGAGACGAAGGAGTCACTATGGAACTTCTTCATCAGCGAAGTCCGTCGCAATTTGCACGTCGTCCTGGCCTTTAGTCCCATTGGCAAGGGTTTTTGCAATCGATGCCGACAGTTCCCGTCCCTCGTCAACAACACAAACATCGACTGGTTCAATGAATGGCCTTTGGACGCTCTTCAAGAAGTGGGTATGAAATTCCTAGAGGAGAAAAATGTAGCCGTGGAAGCGCAGCGTCCCAAGATTGCTGCTGTCTTCGCTGTGGTCCATAGCAGTGTAATGCTTGCATCGTCGCAAGTGTTGGCGCGTATGAAGCGCCACAACTATGTGACCCCAACAAATTATTTGTCTCTAGTCACAGGTTACGTGGAGTTGCTCTCAGAGAAGGCGGCGACTATCCGTGACACTCGCGACAAACTCAAGAATGGCTTAGCGAAGCTCGAAGAGTCTCGATTGCAAGTAGAGGAGATGTCCAAGCAGCTTGAGCAGCGTAAGATTGTGGTTGCTCAGAAAAACAAAGACTGCAGCGACTTGCTGGTCGTTATCGTGTCGGAACGTCGAGTTGCGGATGAGCAGCGAAAACAGGTCGAAGCCGACAGCGAGCGTATTGGAAAGGAAGAGGCCGAGACGAAGAAGATTGCTGATGATGCACAAAAGGATTTGGACGAGGCTCTTCCAGCGCTACAACGGGCAATGCAGGAAGTGGAGAATTTGGACAAGAAAGCTATTGCAGAAGTCAAAGTGTACACTCAGCCGCCTGAAGCAGTGTCGATGGTCATGTGTGCTGTGATGATCCTTTTTGGTTTACCGCCAACGTGGGCTTCGGCCAAGACGAAAATGAACGATGTGAGTTTCCTGCAGCAGATTAAGACATTCGACAAGGACTCGATTCGTGACAAGACTGTGACTGCTCTGAAGAAGTACACATCAAAGCCAGCATTCAATGCAGATTTGGTAAGGAAGGTGTCGTCAGCAGCAGGAGCTCTGTGCTCGTGGGTGTTGGCGATGGATTGTTACTCCGGAGTTTTCCGTGTTGTCGCGCCAAAGAAGGAGGTTTTGCGAAAGTCGCAGCAGGCGCTAGCAGTTAAACAAAAGGATCTGCAGGTAGCGAAGGAAAAGCTCCAGGAGGTCACGGAGAAAGTGGAGGCGCTGAAAAACCAGTACGACACGAGTGTATCGGAGAAGAATGCGTTGCGAGAAGAGGCTGAGCTGCTGGAGCTGAAACTCTCGCGCGCCGAACAACTGGTCAAAGGTCTTGCCGGTGAACGTGAACGTTGGGAAGGCTCAATTGCCGATAAAAACGCGAGTCTTCAGAATGTCGTGGGCGATGCACTTGTGGCTGCTGCCTTTATCTCATACGCAGGGCCATTTGACACGTTCTACCGTGGATCACTTGTGGATACGTGGATGAACCGGGTGACGCAACAAGCTCTTCCATTGTCGCCCAAGTTCACGTTCATTGACTTCTTGGCTGATCCGACGGATGTGCGTAGCTGGAACGCGCACGGCCTTCCGCGCGATCCGCTCTCTACAGAGAACGGTGTTATCACAACGCGAGGCAAACGGTGGCCACTTATGATCGACCCCCAAGGGCAGGCAAACAAGTGGATCAAGGCGATGGAAGGCTCAAGACTTGAAGTTGTAGACCCGATGATGAAGGACCTCCTACGAAAACTTGAGAACGGTATTCGCTTTGGCTCCCCCGTGCTAATGCAGGACATCCAGGAGGAGTTGGATCCAAGCCTCGAGCCGGTTCTCACCAAGAGTATCATTAAAGTGGGAAACCGCGAGATACTCCGTCTTGGTGATAAAGAGCTTGACTACAACCGCGAGTTCCGCTTCTATCTCACTACGAAGCTGCACAATCCTCACTATACACCAGAAGTGTCCACAAAGACAACTATCGTGAACTTTGTCGTGAAGGAGCAAGGCCTGGAGGCTCAACTGCTCGGTATCGCTGTTCAGCTAGAGGAACCAGCGTTGGAGGAGCAAAAGTCCGACCTTGTCATGCGCGTGGCTGCGGCCAAGAAGAAGCTGATCGACCTCGAAAACGAGATTCTACGTTTGCTCTCAGCCGCGAAGGGCTCGCTCCTGGATGATGAACAACTTGTAACAACTCTAAACGCGTCCAAGACGACGTCCGAAGAGGTTTCCATTCAGCTTGTTATCAGCGAAGAAACCGAGAAGAAGATTGACGCTGCGCGTATGGGGTACGCGCGTGTAGCTCTGCGTTCATCGACTCTGTATTTCGTGCTCAACGACATGACGAGTGTGGATCCAATGTACCAGTTTTCGTTGGATGCTTATGTGGCACTGTTCCAGGACTCAATTGTCAAAAGCCGCAGTCTTAAAAACCAAGGCGCGCTCAGCGAAGAGCTCACAGAGAGAATAAACGCCATCAACGACTACCACACGTATGCCGTGTATGCCTACGCTTGCCGCGGGCTTTTTGAGCGCCATAAGTTGCTCTTCTCGCTGCAGATGTGCGCGCGCGTACTGCAGAGCGTAAACAAGCTCCCTCACGATGAATACGACTTCTTGCTGAAGGGTGGTAATGTCCTGGCTCAAGAGGAGAAGGTGACTAATTTTGCCAACGAATTCCTCTCCGACGGTGCTTGGGCGAGCATCGTGGAGCTCAACAAACTGTCTGCGTTCCACGGTATCATCAGCTCGTTTGAACAAACTTTGAAAGGCTGGAAATCGTGGTACCAGAGCAGCACTCCCGAAATTGAGGCGCTTCCTGGGGATTGGGAAGGTAAATGCAACGAGCTGCAGCGCATGCTGTTGCTCCGGTGTATTCGTCCTGATCGGCTCAGTATCCAGGCTGCTCGGTTCACTGCTACGCACCTTGGAGCGCAATTTGTGGATCCACCACCTTTTGATCTGAAGGCTATCTACGAAACCTCGAACTACAAAACACCTCTCATCTTCGTGCTCTCCCCTGGCGTCGACCCTACGAATTCCTTGATTGCGCTGGCTGAATCGCTGCACAAGACAGTGGAGAATTGTGCACTTGGGCAGGGTCAGGCCAGCGTAGCCGAGGCCATGCTTTCACGTGGACTGGAGGCAGGAAACTGGGTCTTCCTTGCAAATTGCCACTTGATGCTCAGTTGGGCGCCCACGCTGGAGAAACTCATCGACAACTTCTGCGCCGCTGCTCCAGCCCCCGCAGGGCCAATTAACCCTCAGTTCCGACTGTGGCTCACGAGCAGTCCAAACCCGAAATTCCCCATTGCGATCTTGCAGCGCGGTATCAAGATGACCACGGAACCACCGCGTGGATTGAAAGCAAACTTAATACGGTTGTACAACACAATCACCCCGGACAAGTTTGCGCGATGCCGACAGATTAAGAAGTATAAGCGATTGCTGTTCTGCTTGTGTTGGTTCCACTCGTTGCTGCTGGAGCGTCGTAAGTTCAACAATCTCGGCTGGAATATCCCATACGACTTCAACGAGTCGGACTTCGCAATCAGTGAGGACGTCCTGGCCATTTACTTGGATGAATACGAAGACACGCCGTGGGATGCACTGAAGTATCTGATCGCCCAAGCCAACTACGGTGGCCGCGTGACTGATGACTGGGACCGTCGCCTCATGCTTGTGTATATTTCCCAGTTTTTCTCCGAGAACGTGCTACTCGTGGACAACATGCCGTTGTCTGACTCGGAATACTATTTTGTTCCAGACGATGGAGAACTGACTTCATACGCCGAGTACATTCGGCAGCTACCTCTGGACGACCCGCCTGCAGCATTTGGCCAACACCCGAACGCTCAGATCGCGTCACAGATTGACGATGGCCGCGAGCTCCTGGCGACAATCCTGTCGTTGCAGGCGTTAGACGTCGCTGAAGGTGGTAGTGGCAATGATGATACCGTTCTTGGATTGTTACAGACGCTACGAGAAACGGTGCCTGAGGTATTCGACCTCACGAATATCAAGGCTGGCTTGGCCGCACGAAGCGACCCCGACGCGCTCAAAACAGTGCTCATGCAGGAGCTCGAGCGATACAACAAGCTGCTGGCAACCATCAATTCATCTGCTCGAGCTCTGGAGAAAGGTATTCAGGGCTCCGTGGTGATCACCCCAGAACTTGAAGCCGTCTACAATGCGCTATTAATCGGCGCAGTGCCTCAGGCCTGGAGCTTTTGCTATCCATCACTGAAGCCATTAGGACCATGGACGCAGGACCTCAAGCTTCGCTGCGAGCAAATGGACCGCTGGGCAAACCAATTGCTGCCTCCAGTCTTCTGGCTCACGGGTTTCACCTACCCAACAGGTTTTCTAACGGCGCTGCTCCAGACAGCAGCTCGTAAGAACGGATTGGCGATCGACTCGCTCAACTGGGAGTTCATCGTTCTGAACCAAGGCGAGAACGCACTACCGACGGGACCCAAAGACGGCGCCTACATCAAAGGACTTATTCTCGAAGGAGCCCGCTGGGACTTTGACCACGACTGCCTCGCGGAACCCAACCCGATGGAGTTGCATTGTGGCATGCCTATCCTGCACTTCCGTCCTGTGGAGGCCAAGAAAAAGTCTGCCAAGGGCTTGTACAGCTGCCCACTTTACATGTACCCGCTGCGCACCGGAACGCGCGAGCGTCCGTCGTTTATGATTGCCGTGGATCTCAAGGTAGGGCCTGGCAAGACTCCAGACCTCTGGACGCGTCGGGGTACAGCGCTGTTGCTATCGCTCAGCACTTAAGACAACAGGTACATGCATGTAATGTGATGCTTTCAAATGGTATTTGTGCTTTTCAATTCACCTCATGCTTAGATGGTAAGCCACTCGTGGCCTCCACCACCATCTTCCTGACCATCAGCGAGCATTGATCGCATCTGCGTCTCAATCTCGTTTGCGTCTTTACGGAGCTTACGCGACCGACGATCGTTAGCACCTAACAGGCTTTCAGCGATGTAGGTCGCAGTCCGGAGTAACTTGGTAGCGGTACGTAGTTTGTCGTGATTCTCGCTCGGAGGGGCTCGTTGACTATCTCTCGAGCTGGCAATTCGATGCAACATGCGCGCGAGTTCCGCGGCACTTTCACACGCCTCCAGCGAGAATTCACCATATCCGTTGACACTGACATTGTACATTTCAGCCAGAACCACCCGCTGGTCCTCAAGCGAGGCGTTTGGGTCAGTGCGACTGAGAGTGATCCATTGCCGAAAAGCGTCCAACGCCAAGGCGGAGCATTCTCGCTTTGTACTTTCAGAGCCAGCGAACTCGGTGGAGAATGTGGCGAAGAATCGTGCTACAAGTTCGTACTCGGTGCGTGCCTTGCCCTGTTTGAGTTGGTCCTGCTGGTATAGTTTGGCCAGTTCGAGACGAAGAAAAGCTGAAGCTGGTACAGCTCCGCTGCACGCATTGTCGTAAATGTCGATTGCAGCTGAGAAGCAGCGAATCGCCTCTGTAATTGCGTCCTTGGCTTCTTCAGTGCTAGTTGTTCGATCCTCGTTACCACTCCGAAGAAGGTGCACTTGGGCCAGACTGACGTGTACAGCTGCAGTGGTGACATGTTCTCGGCCAAAATGGCGTTCCTGAAGTTCCCAGGCCTTGCTGCAATTTTCCAGCGCGTCATCCGTTAACGAACGAGCAGAAGCCTCGAAGTCGTTGCCAGGACGATTGGTACTCAGCGTGGACGGTGGGGGCGAGATCGTGAGCTCTTGAATCAAAATCGTTCTAGCTCGAGCCTCAGCGTCTTTCTTCGATAACAATGGATCGCCACTGCCACTGGCAAGCTCGACTTCTTCCAGTGCACGAGAACGCAGATGACGAGAGCCTTCAGTCGTTTTCAGCCAGCGTTCGACGCGATCTCGACGGGCTTGTTGACCCAGAACTCGAAGTTGGCGTCCACGTCTCGCCTGAGCTTCGGCGGCTACGAGGTAAAACTGTACCAAGTCGCTGCTGTCAGGATTATTTTTTTCTCGCGCTACTACTGCCACTTGGGCGTAGCGCACGGCCTCCTCGAGTTGTCCGCGTCGAAGATAAACTCGAGTCAGGAGAAGCTTCACACGTGCTAGCAGAACTGGTGGGCTGTCGGCTTCAGCTTCGGAGCCTTCAATGCTAGTGGGAAGTCGGATATTACCATTCGCCCCCAGAGTGAGAACCTCTGTCCACGTGAGCGAGTGGTAGCTCACTCGGTTGAGTACGCGCTGCAGTGTGGCACAAAGGCCTTGGATGTACGCCGCGGCTGAGGATTTACGATTGCTGAAGTCCGCACTTGCCGTTTGAAGACGATCGAGGAACGTGTGGAACGGGACAATCCCGTCCTCAGCCGTGTCAAGAGATACAAACAATGCATTCAACATTTGTGCCACACCTGGAGGCAATCGGGCGGATACAAACGTGAGGTGCTGGTGAAGTTCTTCACTAAGCGATTCAAGCCTCAGCACTAGTTGCTGCCAGTGCAGAGTTTGCTCTGACCCGAAGGCTTTCTCCAAAACGTCACGCGTAAATACCGCAGCCAAAAGCTGGCTGCGAGTTCCAGTGTCTGCATCCTTATACAAATTTGCTAGTAGTTCATCAACTCCCACGCGCCCTCGTACAGCTTCATCGCACTGCGCATTGTAGAAAAACTCAAGCGCCAACTGTAGCAGCTTGCCATTGTCTTTCTGTCCGCCGAGGGTTTTAGTCCCAGAGCCTCGCTCTTTTTGCGCTTCAATCTCGATTTCTCGAAGTAAATTAGCAGCACATGAGGCATGCAGCTCAGCCTGTTTCCAGAGGTTCATCCGTGCATACGCCTCTCCGAGTTCCAGTTCAGCCTGAGCTTTACTGATGTGGTGTTGCCCGTGCACCAGCTTTACCAGCGCTAACACTCGCATCCGACCCCTTAAAAGTTGCTCAGACAAAGTTCGCCCTTGTTCATCGTAGAATTGGTTGATGAATGGGTCCAACGAATCTTCATCGTCGTCATTGAACTCCTTAGTATCGTCTCGAGTCTCCGGATTTAAATAATCGGTGCTGTCCATGCGTGAAATTTCGCGCTTGGAGCTCTTGCGAGACTTTTGCTTCATCCCCAATGGTTTTGCAAAGGCCCCTACTCTAGTGTGGCCTGAAGTCTCGAGGACCTTGAGCTCACGATCTAGATCGACACATTCTTGAAGTGCGTCTTGCAGTCGTCGAGCTGGAGGCTTACACCAGGACGTCATTCCTGGACAGGGTTCTTCTAGTACGGGAGGAATCCGTTGCGGAGATACAAGGGGAATGTCCTCACATGAAATGATTGACGTGAGGGCCAGCGGCATTCGACCGACACGCCGACTAACACTTCCGATCACCATCGCTTCACCAAGGAGAGAGAATGCTGGCAGTGAACAAGTGAGTTTTTAGGCGTTTCGTTTACGCTATTTTGTCAGCAGGGAGAGCTCTGTAATTTTAGTCGCCATGTCTGAAGGTTCTGCAACGAGCTGTGCCTTGACCTTGCTTGAACCCCGGACTGCAGGAACCTCGATTCTCCACTTTCAAGTACAGCTGCGGTCGTATTGATTCAAGGATGATAGTCTTTGGCCTGACAACACTCCGTCATCCATTCCATCACTAGCATTCGGTGCTGACTACACTCCGTGGAAGTGGATCGCGCTCTATCGCACAAGAACATCATGAAGGTCGTAGCTAAGACACTCACAACGGAAATGGACCCACCACTCTGCTGATATATTATCCAGTCAGCGCTGCTCAAGCCAGAGATGGCAATAAGTTTTACTCTTGGTCGGGAGTTCTCGCCATCGTTCCAGTTGCGGTCACTAAAGCTCTCGTGACGTTGATAAACTCTGTCTCCATTTAAAAAATCGCCGCTCAAGACTCAAACGCTTTCAACCATGGTGCTGGGAGCCGATATGTATCTCGTGTTGTCTCCTGACCCGTGTGATACTGGGGAACGCATGGGTTATCAAGCTAGCGAAAGCGACTCACCCGTAGCTACCCCCGACCCGACGATCTCCGTTGGGATGGCGCTCGACGTACTGTGGCACGACAAGAAACACGCAACAGATATGAAGAAGATTCTCCTCGCCATAGTCTCCTTCGGCATTTTCGTCGCCGCCATGTTCCTGCATATCCCGACGACCAACATGTACCACCAGCACTATGGAGTTACCTCAGCACTCGCGACGTCAGGGGATGACACAGTGACGGACGAGTCCCCCGTTAAGTTTTACAACATCGAGACCATCCCGGACATTTTCGACTGGCTCAACGACACATTCATCCCTCAAGTATTCATCACCACGAACTACAATGGCGCTGATCTGCCTGAAGATCAATGGGGAAGGATTTCTACGTTCAACAAGGTGCTAGGTTCGATTCACGTTGAACTGAGCTACATGCAGTCGGGAGAGTGCGATATGCCACACTTCCTTGACAACCTATACTCGAATTGCTACGATTCGTCCAGTACGACAACGGACGAGCTTTTGATCAATATCAACACGAACGCTTCAGACGCTACTACACTACTCACCAAGAAGAAAGACAGCGGTACTTGGCTAGACTCCTCGACTCAGCAAATGGTTATCACTGTCATTACCCTCAACGGACAGCTTCCTGCGTACGCGGTGACAAAGCTGCAGTTTGATTTTAACGACGGTGGCTACGTGGAGCCGAGTGCGTCGACGACATCGACACTGGTAGACCACTACCCATCGGCGACGCCTATTGTACTGGATACACTCGTAGTTTTGTGGTTTTCTCCTTGGATCCTGACCCTCGCTATCATTCAGTACGTACGAAGTTACGAGAAGAAGCACCGCCTTACGACCCCAAGACACTGGTTAAAACTGGCTAAACATACTGCAAAAGCGATCGGAGTTTCGGCGTTCCCCGATGGTTGGTTCGCTATCGATTTCTTCAGAGGACCTATCGTCTACTTGTTCTACATCACGGTGCTGATCACGCAGGCAATCACTATGAATTCCGATTTTAAACGGAAGCTGGTCGCTCTCGGAAACGGTGGACAGACGGATAGCGAAGCAAGTGACATGCTTGCATCAGTGACGAAGTCATTCCGACTTATTGCGAACCTCACAGTCTTGTTGCGACTATTTGCTACTGCGGCGGTGTTGGTACTGGGGCTTCGTATTCTCAACACATTTCGGGATCATGTCGGGTTAAGCATACTCACTCGAACAATGGCGAGCGCAGTGCGCTCCTTTTGGACCTTTTCCGTCATCTTTGCCGTTGTGTTTGTAGCTTTCGCTGCTTTGGGTACCGTGCTGTTCGGTGATCGAGTTGAGGATTTCTCGTCGTTCCTTAGCGCGATGAAGTCGTGTGTCAACATGATCTACGGAGACTTCGACTTCGACAATATCAAGACCATTGACTACTCTGTCGTCTACTATTGGAGTTTTATGGCGATGGAGACGTTCGTGCTCTTGAATATCGTACTTGCCATCGTAGTGGACGCCTATCAGGAGGAGAAAACTAAGAAAGACAAGAACAAGTGCTGGGTCTTCTTCCGTGTGGCCAACAACGTCTTTCGCCAGTGGCTAACACGGGTAAATGACCTGCTATGGATCCCGTGCTACCGACAAGATAATCGCCGTCACGAAGTCGTTTTCTGGGGGAGAATCCGGCCGACTGTACTGCACAAAATGCTCAGAGCTCGACTGGACGAAGCCAAATGCGGTGACCCATACCTCGATTGGTCAACGCAAACGTTGATCACTGCAACCATCCTCGGTAACATTTTCCCCGATGCCACGATTGAGGAGTGCAAGGCTACATTGGAGCATCTCACGGTGGAGCAGCAGCACCAGTCATCGCATGACCAGATTGAAGAAACCGGAGCAGCGCCACAGACCGAGTTGAAGTCGAAGCTCCACAGCATTCCAAGTCCCACTGCCAGCATTCCAGACGACCTGACTTCCACTCTGACGTGTAAAAGCAACCGCGGCTTGGCTGGAATCGACACCGACCATCTCGACGCAAGCGACGAACTTATCATCCGCATCGACTCTCTCGAACAAAAGCTGGATCTGTTGATTGAGAAGATGTCCAAGCAAGCTCCTTGAATGGCAACCAAGTGCCGCTATCAACAACGTCGTGTGAAAAACCAATGTACGTATAGGTTCAAAAGATTACCACTAGTCGTACAACGTGTAATGCATGTACATGTATGTAGCCATAAGTCATGAGACTCGAAAATAATTGATCACAAGTGAATCCATTGAACACTTAAGTGATATCCCACAGAATTCCCTTAACGTCCCACGTTCGTGTCCCCCCAGCACGTCGATAGGTAAGCTTACCGCAAAACCGTTGGAATCCAGCGAGTACTGTACCCCTTGACTCGAACTACTGACACCGCATCGCCTTTGGCTCGAATAGCAAAGTCGATCGCAGTTTTCAATTCGCTTTCCAAGGCGCAAAACACTCGACCCCTTCCCAAGTTTCACTTCCAAGATGCCGTGGACGGATATGTATGTCATCCTGTCGCCAGACCCATGCACCGCTGTGAAGAAGAAAGACCCTCCATCTCCAACCATCTCCGTCCACGATGCGTTGGACGTGTTGTGGCACGACTCGCACCACGCATGGGACCTGCGGAGGATCGTCATGGCGTTATTCTCCTTCGCCATTTTCATCGCCGCGGTCTTCATCCACGTTCCAACACGAACGATGTACACCCAAAGCCACGCCGTGCTATCGGCATTGGCGACTTCAGGCGGTGACACCGTTACCGACGATTCCCCCGTCAAGTTCCTCAACATCGAAGCCATCCCGGACATTCTCGACTGGATCAACGACACTTTTGTACCCCAAGTGTTCGTGACTGAAGACGCATACGGCGAAGCTTTACCAGGGGACGAATGGGGTCGGGTCGCCATTTTCAACCAAGTGTTGGGTGGAGTTAGCTTCGACGTCACGCAGATGGACAAGCGCGACTGCAAGACCGAGGCCTTCCTTCGAGGACTGTACGGAAGCTGCTATGACTCCGAGTATACTACAACGTTCGATTTCGTGATCGCGTTCAACAAAACTGCAACAGAAGCTAGAGAAATCCTGGCTAAGAAGGGAGAATGGCTGAATGCCTCGACGAAAGAGCTGGTGATCACAGTGCCGACACTCAACAGTGAGATCCCGGGATATGTGGTGACGACTCTGAAGCTCGATTTCAAAGCTGGTGGCTACATCAAGCCAAGTTTCACGTCCACGCCGACACTCGCGGATCATTTCCCCAGCACTCACAGGATAGTAATCGACGCTCTTATCGTCTTGTGGTTCTCCCCATGGATGCTCATCATGACCATCACGACGTATGCAATTCGGCGCTACAAGGCACGTCGAGGTACTGTGGATCCTGTCAAGTCAGCGCACCAGAGCGTCATGGAGATTATTCGCAAGTGCACATTGCCCGACGGCTGGATGGCGATCGATGTTCTGAGAGGTCCAATGGTGCACGCGTTCTACGTCACGGTTCTCATCACGCACTTTGCCATCACCGACGAAGCGTTCATGAATAAAATTGAGGAACTGCAGAACGGGAGTCGCAGCGGGGACAATGCACTGAGGTCTCTGATCGCATCCTTCAATTACATCGCCCGTCTATCAGTGCTATCAAGGATTTTGGCTTCTGCCGCGGTGTTCATCCAGGGACTGCGTGTTCTCAACACGTTTCGCAACCACAACGGTCTAAGCGTTCTCAGTCGCTCGATAACGAAGGCAATCTACTGGTGCGGAGCTTTTGCGGTGACCTTCTTCGTCATCTTCATGGCGTTCGCAGTATCTGGCGCTATACTATTCGGCAATCGAGTTCATGAGTTTTCGTCGCTCTTAGTCTCCATGACAACGTGCGTGAATATGCTCTTCGGTGAGTTTGACTTCGGTGTGATCAGCGATATCCACTACTCAGTCGCGTTCTACTGGAGTTTCATGGTGTTGGAGACTTTCGTGCTGCTCAACATTGTGCTGGCGATTGTGATCGACGCATACAACGCCGAGAAGCTCAAGAAGGAGAGAACGAAATGGTGGCGGTGTCGGCGGGTTTTCGTCAATATGATGATGGGATTCACGACAAAAGCCATTGACCTGCTCCCGAGCTGCTGTCTGGGGATCAAACCTCGCCATGATGTGGTTTTGTGGGGACGGATCCGAAACAAGAGACTTCGACAGGAGCTTCTTTCAAGACTGAACGGCTCTGAAGACGTCGAGCATGGCTGCGAATTGACACCTGGCACGGTTTTGACTGTGGAGAAGCTTGAACAGTTATTCCCTGAGGCTACTGAGATCGAGTGCGCGAACACGCTCAAGTATCTCGTCGCAGGAATCTGCCATACGGGTGGGGAAGAAGAAAGTGAGGAAGGTGACTGCAGCAAGCATGACGATCGAGTCTCGTTGGCTCGAACGTGCCAATGTGGTTTTTTTGGTAAGAACAAACTCGACAGCCCACGCAGCTTCGAGTCAGCAATGAGCACAGGGGTGTCAACGATTCCCATTCGGGACAGCAATCGCTCAACACCGATGATGGAGGTACAGGAGGTTACAACCCGCCTAACTGCAGTTGAGGAGAAGTTAGAACAGATCAACCTCGCTCTTCAGCAGAAAATTGATATGCTGCTCGAACGAATGGCGCAGGCGTAGGCCTTAAGATGAGTAGAGCATGCTAACCAAGCAAAACGTTTTGTTCTCACAGTATGGTACTCATGGTTACAATTGGGATGGTCGAGAAATGTTCTCAACGAGGTCTGCCAGAGTCACGGACGGTTTGGTGCGACCCCGGAAGCGCCGCTGCAACTTGTTAGCAAGACGGTTGATGGCCATCACATTGATCAGCACGAAGATTTTGTCCGCAGAATACACGATCGTGTCAGACGACGGACAGGTATACACGTATGGATATGGTGCACCTCCGGGTCCACCCTTCGCGCGAAGCAGCCCGATCGGTAGCGTGTGCGCGACCCCGGACGTCATGTATTCGAAGAGCTCTCCATACAACAACTGCCGTCCACGAAGTTCTTTCGGGACGTCGTAGAGTACGAAACAGCTCTTTCCATCGAGAATTTTTCGGATGAACATGTTCAGCGACGGATTGAAGAAACTCTGGATCAACAAGTCGTCGGCGACGTAAGAAGGGAACAGCGCACCATTCATAAATCTCTCTTGGAAGAACGTGTTGCCGTCATCACCGTTGTACAGGCTTTCGATCGTCGATCCAGTTGAATCGTCCGATTCGGCTCCATACGTACTCACTTGCAGGGCTGCAGTTCTCAAACTACCGAGGAAAAACGTGTTCACAGCCGAGAGAGCACGCAAGAACACCGTCGACTGGCGTTGCGCCCAGTTACGCTTCCTCGTGACAGTGGATGCTCGACTATACTGTGCACTGTCGCGGGCACCCGACGAAAGTGGACCTCGGTGACTCGACAATCTCGATTTCACATCGTATTCGTCGTCAGCGCCGATGAAGTCGCCACCTTGAATTTTCCGAGACGAGCCGAAGCTAGGCACAGGATCCAGGAATCGGTTGTTGTTAACATCTCGAAGCTCAATAATCGTGAAAATTTTGCTACGCTGCAGCGCTGAATTGACGAGGATGGCGTTAAAAATTGCTTTGGAGTCGTCGTATCCAGCTTCATTGCCTTGGGCGAGGACAACAATCGAAGAGGCCGTATAAATCCCTGCAGTAGCAAGAACATGGTGGTTCTGTGGAGAGCCGTGGACATGGTACACCTCGCCAAAGTATCTCAGCTGAAGCCACGACACGCTATCGAATGTACCAGCGTCCACAATCACCACGGGGACGACCCGTTCAATATGCGGTGCCCGCAGTGGTCGAAGGAAATTCATCAGTCTTGACACGGATCGTTGGCCACCACTCTCGTTTCCAATGTTACTGCAAACGACAATGTGACCACCACCTGCAAGCAACTGGCGAGACGGAGAAGACGGAATCTGGGACGGATCCTCACTGGTAGCGCAGCGCCTAATGTATTCACGGATGTCCTTGGGAATACGTCGTTCAACATTGTGTTGCGCCTGACGAGCTCGACTCAGCAGATTTTCACGGCTCTGCAGTAGTGCCATGTTGGAGGATAATGCTGCGATACTACTCATCGTTGGTGTACCAGCAAAAGGTTCAAGCGCGCAGATCGATTCAGCAATCAGGTAAGCCTTCGTGCTTGGCGCAATGCGATACCACCGACCAGGATTAAACGCGATCTCGCCATCCGTCTCAACTGCAATCAGAAGCACTAGCCCGTTTGACTGTCTGTGGATGTGCATTGTGGCTTGAATGAAATTCATGCCGTGGAAATGCTTCGTCAAGCAGCAAGCGTAGATTTCGTTGGCAGCGCCAGATATGTACTCGGACACCCACGGCTTCACTAGATGCGCTTGTTCTGGTGTCACATTCGGAAGTTCCCCGCTGCGACTAGTGATCAGATTTGACACCACAGTGGATAGTCCCGGGCATCTACAACTGAGGCCCATCAAGCCAAGTCGGATCTCGTCCGCACACACCAAGTTATCCTTGCTTAAACCAGTAGCTTCCAGTAGAGTTCGATTGTCTGAGTTCGCCAACATGGCAAACAAGTGCGTGTGCTCTTTCTTCTGCTGGGAAACTGACAGAACGCGAAGAACTGTGGCAGCATCTTCCTTGTTACCATCATCCGAGTACTTGTTAGGCAAGAAGAATACAGCCATCGCTCGATCAAGCTGCGCATTCCTCAGATCCGTATCACGAAGGGGTGAGCCGTATACAAGAAACACGCGCTTGTGGTACCGTGGGTTCTGCTCCACAAAGTCCATTACTTCTCGCTGGTACGACGCGTTTTCACCGGCCTTATCGAACTGCATCAGCACGACGATATGGGTCTCGCGAATGAGACTCCCACCACGATGCATCCATTTTGAAACAAGAGGCTTGACATTCCGCTTTTTCTCACTTCTGCCGTCCACGTCTCCTTCTTCCATTGCAGCATACGCTTCATGAATACTGCCGTACCGAACGTGGTTTTTCATAGGAATATCACTTTGCGAATGAGAGGCTTCAGTATTGCTCTGTCCCGCTTTTCTTTTATTCTTCTTGCCTTCTTCGTCATTTTCAGCGTCACTGTCATGACCTCGGAAAGCCTCTTCGTGGTCAGGATGGAAAAACTCTCGGATGAAATCTTTGGTCTGCGCGATCGACGGATTTCCCGTGACGATCACGTGCACTGTGTTTCGTGAGCCATCATATTTGACTAGAGTTCCACGCTGATCTCCGTACAGTGTCATGAAGGCAGCCGACTCGTTCGCGAATGTATAGATACCGAACACGATGATCATGCAGACCGTCAGTTGGCCCAGCACTGTGTGCGGGGAGAAGTCACCGTAACCCACAGTCGACACCGTCACGAACATGAAATAAATGGAGGAGAAAAAGCTCCAAGTCTCGGCGCAATTTGGGTACGCGTCCGTGCCTTTGTTTGTAGCTCGAAGGATCGACTCCGTGCCGTCTTCGTTACTGCACCGGTACACATGAAGTAGGAAACTGTTGGAATGTGGCAGCTCTCCAAGCTGCTCGAGCGAGAACAGCACTGCAGCGAAGAAAAACACGAGACACAGCGCTTTGAACACGACGAGAAGCACTTGAGAGAAGAAGGTCTTGTTCGGATACCTTGTGAACAAATGATCCACCACCACATAGCCGACGTACGAACGAATAAACCCAAAATCTAACCACGACCGAAGGCGCTTACTCCCCACCACGATCGTCTGGATCGAAATGGCGAAGTGTGCGACCACAGACAGCAGGTCGAACAAGTTGTGAAGCTGCAGCACAAATGTCACCCTGCAAAAAATAAAAAAGTATTTAGATGCTGAAACTGCAAAGCACCACATAGAAATTGTTCGAAACTCACTTGTTCTTGGCAGCAAGCCACCGAATGGCGTATCCGACACCCGTCGCGATCAGGAAGAGTGACTCAACCGACCACGACGAGAAACTTACCGCCAGCGAGCCACCTCGCACAACTACAAAAAAATAAAATACAAAAACTTTCGTAAATATTTTGTGCGGCAGATGAGACCGTCAAAAGTTGGCACATGTACCACGTACTCCAGTTGACGCAGACATAGAAGCTGGTGACGAGTTGCACGAGGTAGTTCTGCCTCGAACAAAAACACAAAGTATCAGCAATAATATCCTTGCAGTGGAACAATACAATAGTATTGCTGCGTATTAATACCACGACGTTGGTGAGCGGGGAGTCGCAGAGCTTGCGGAGCCGCTCGACGTAGCGGTGCGAGGCCAATTCCAGCCACTCGTAGACGATGGACAGGGCCACGACCGGCATTTGGATGAGCAGCCAGTAGCGCACTTGGTCCCAGATGAGGTACCACGACGCCGTGTAGCAGCCAGCTGAGTCGTCCGTGATGGAGCAGGCCGAGGCCACTGCCGCCACCAAGTCGGTCATGTTCGACTCGCCGGTAAAATACTGCACTGAGCTAAACCAAGCGGTGGTAAAGCTATACGATGTGGGCCACATTAACGTTTGACTTGGTATTTGTATGGGTGAGCTCAGCCCAGCAAACGAGCCAGCACTTGCTAACGCCACACAAAGTATCCGTTACGAAATAAAGTTGGGCCGATACCGTGTACTGCCGCCACAGTCTAAGTTGAAGTTGCCTTTAACAACGTCACTCTATTCGCGTTATTGGTTTGGCAGGATGGGGTATAACACTGCGGGCGTGAATGGCGAGTGCTGATCGTGCGACGCCAGCTCCTCGTCCACGTCTGTGCTCGGTCGCACGTCATTCTGTTTATCTGCCTCGGGCCTTGGGGACTGTCGCGGCGATTGGGCTTCTGCCTGCCACGCAGCCTCTTGGAGCGAGATCTGCTCGCGGTTGTATTCGCTGACTGCAGCGGCTAATCGACTGGGGATTAACGCGGGGTCGTAGTCATAGTCAAACTCGGAGGATTCCGAGTCGCTGTCGCCTGGATAAAGCAGCGGACTGTCGCTGGATCCAGCGTTGCGTAGGACTTCCATCCCAGCACGCAAGAAGCTGCGATTGTAGCGCAGCGTACTTGAGCTGCTGGAGCTATTGGTCGACGGAGGTTGATGACTTATTGGCAGTATGATGGGACTGCGAGCTGATTGTCGTGCGGGGTACTCGGCGGACTCGACCCGCTCTTCGTACTGCGTGTCGAGCTGGAGGTGAGATCGTCGACCAGCGCTGAACTTGCGTGGCATGGATCTGCGTGCACTCTGCAGAGCTGGAGGGCGGGGTGATATCCTATCTACACTGGTAGAGCGGTTCGATGGGTGCTCGCTGAAGAACGGTGGGCGTGTTGGCGATACGAGGACGTTTTGTCGAGTGCCGAACTCGTTCACATGGTGAACCAGTTGCATCGTGGGTGATGTCACGCCGCTATTGTCGTCCAGTAGAGGTAGTGTAGACGTTCCGGCCTCGCTGCTGGTGGATGCATTGCTCCGATGTTTTCCAGGATGCCGCCGCCTACTTCCATCTTGACTGGCTTGAGTACGGAGCTGTGAGCGACTGCTGCGCGGACTGGAAGCGAGAGGCCTGACCAAGCCTTGCTTAATCTGTTGATGGTGTGGCGATCGTCTCGACCCCCCCACCGTAAAATGAAGCTCCATCTCGTTTGCCACCCCAGGCAGAAGCTCTCGTGTCGCTCTGCTAATTTTTTGAAGCAGACTCTCAGATTCGCCAGACATATCCGTCGGCATGTATAATGATGAAACTCTAGGACGCTCCATGGCAGGGTTTCGCTGCGGCACGAGTGTCTGACTAGATTGATCAGTGATCGTGACAGTAGCTTGGACCCCCTTATTCCGTCGTAGAGATATCATGTACAGGTCGTACTCGTACTTGCGCCAGATTTTGGCCATGAGGTCTTCGTTCACGCTCATTTGCATGTCGAACTCTCGTCGGAGAGTTGCCAGCGCCACTTCAGCCTGGAACGCACGGTTCGTTTGAAGTACTTGGTCGATTCGAACCTGCTCCAATGTGAATTCTACCGCTTGTTTATCGGCTCGGACTTTAAAAAACATCAGTGTTGTCATTTCAAGATCCGAGTGCAGCATTCCCTTTTGACATTCGTGCTGAACAATCACGCGCGCTTGCTGCCTTGTGGTTGTGTTGAGGAACGATATCTCTCGAGATTGGTCACACACCACGCTTTCGAGATTCGTGATCAAGTCTGCCTTGAGCGCTATATCACGTTGGAGTTTGTTTACAAGATGGTCCAGCTTACTTTTCCTGAACCGGCTCATGCGGATGATTTCGCGTTGGGAGGTCGTCCGTTCTGCAGCTAACTTGTCTGTATTCGCTGCATTCATTGCATGAACTTCTGAGTTTTCCTCCGTTTCGTGTTCGCCATCGTCGTCCGTGCCGCCCAATCCTTCGATACTAATGATGCCTTTGCGACGAGCTGCCGCCCGACGCTGCCAACTCGCTTGTTCTTCTTCCGTAACATCTTCCTGGACCTCGAGCTCGATATCGATGGGTTTGTCGTCTTCTGAGAGAATAATATCAAGGCACAGTTCTTCTCCGAATGTGTCCTGGATCATTTGAAGTAGCTCTCGTATTGCTTCATCCAGCGGAAACTCATCGAGCTTCACGAGAACTAGCATGTTTTGAAGAGAAAGGATAAATCGATTGAAAGCGTTTCTTGAGGTCGAAGTAGCAATGTCCAGCTCGTTCTTGTTGCGCTGCAGATCTTCCTTTTCAGTCTGAAGCTCCATGACGTGTTGCTCTGATTCCTCGACGCGAGTCTTCAACACTGTGGCTTCTTTCTCCGAGAGTGTCAGCGATTTGGTCAACTGATCGATCTGAGCAACGTTGTCGCGGTTCACGTATGTGATCTCGCGGAGTTGCGCATTAGCTACTTTGACTTCCACCTCCAGCTTTGTGATTTGCTCTTTCGATGTTGTCTCGTACATCTTGAACCGTTCCTTTAATGACGCCACACTGCATGACACGACAACGAAATTGAATTAGAGTTTTGGATCAGCATTCTAAGACATCACTTAAAAACGGATTATACGTACTTCTTCTTGGCCTTCTCGTAGTTTTTCTCCAGTTCTTGAGTTTGCTGTCGTAACTGTTCACATGTGCGCTCTGAATGCAAGAAAGCTTGTTGTCCTGCCGAATACACACGCTTGTTGTGCTGCAATTCAGCGTCTATTGACTCTAAAGATGATCGCAGGTTCCAGATCTGCTCTTCATCCCGTTTTCGATCGAGCTTGTTGGCCTCAACGATCGCTTCGAGTTCCATCTTTTGGTTAAGAAGCCGCTCAATACGCAGTTTGTCTTGCGCGCGCATGCCAGTGTTCGGCTTTTCGGCTGTCAACAGGTTGCATTTCGCCTCTAACACGCCAACCTGGACCCTCTCTTCATCGATTCGAGCTGTCAGTCGGGCAATCTCTCGCTGGTGTTTTATAACATTCTCCACTTCTATATCAAACTGCTCTTTCATTGTCTGCAGACGCGCCTCGAGGTGACTCTGCTTCCGCCGGTTTTCGATCAGCTCTTTATCGACCTGTATCTTTAGTTCTAGAAGACGACTAATTTCTTCTTGAGCCTTTTCCACTTGCTCTTGTAGACCCTGCTTTTCAGCAACCACTTTCTCTTTATCCATTCCCAGCACGACGGCGTCTTGCTTGAGCTGGTCATTGTTCGCTCTCAACGCCTGGTTCATGAACAGCGTCTCGTGCATTCTCCTTGCGTAATTTGCCTTCTCGGCTTCTACCCGCTCTAGTTGAGCAGATAATTTCCTAATCTCCTCGTCCAGCGCAAATCGTTCCGATAAAGCATTCAACCGTTCAGAGTTAGCAACTTCGTAGTCTCTTCGTGCGTCATCCAGAAACTCGTTGAGCTTTTTCTCCTCGTCTTCATGTACCAGAACTTCAAGTTTCAACAGTCGAATCTGCTCTGATTGAGCACCAATTTTCTGTTGTTGATCAGAAATCTATCAAGAGTGACGCATAATACTTCATCAAGTTAGCAGCAGTCAAAGGTGTACAAGTAGCATATACAAGCCAGCAAACCTTGAGATTTGACTCCGTCGTTTCTGTCACTAACTTTCGAATGAGCTCACTCTTTTCGGCACCACGCGCTGTTTCATCCTTCAATGCAACCTCCACTAGCTGCAGTTGAGCTCCCAAGTCTAGTCGCTCCTGTTTAAATCCATCTTGAAGCTTTTGATGTGCGTCCTGGGCAGCTTGCTTGAATTTGAGCATGGCCATTTCGTATTTACCATTCTCGCACTGCTCCAGCAGTAAGAGAAACGTTAGCCACGCATTAGAAGACACGTGTCTTTCAATGCGAGGAGGGCAGTGCGCAGCTATTTCGTTGATGATGTTGTGGAAACCATTCGTGTAGACGTAAAGTGCACGATAGAGACGATCGACCAGGTCCTTTGGCATCCCCATCCGATACAGCGAAAACCGATCCATACCAGCGCGACCAAGCGGACCTCCGTCCCCTCCCTTGCGAAAGGCAAACGCTTCAGAATCTGGATCTAGCTCGTCATCATCCGCTCCTGGACTTTTCAACATGGAAGCGATGTCACTAACTGGAAGAAGAAATCCACCGTTTGTCTCCAAGTGCAGATTCACCCATTCTTCAGCAATGACAGAGTCATGAAGAGCAGGAGTCATTCCCCCTTTCGAGCTTGGACTCGATAAACTCGTTGTGTCTGAAACAGTCTGAGGTGCATCCGCGAAGTTGCCGTCGTTCCTGCCACCCGGTGATCTCGTCCCTGTTGGACTGCTAGCACCTTGCGTTTTGGCATTCAGCGCTCGATTATTCACAGCCGCAAGCGCTTCTCGATTGATTCTTGCGATTTCGCTTTCAGCTGGAGGAACTACGATGGCCAGGCGAGCACTGATTGCAGCCAGAGTCGCGGTAGGATCTGTTTTCAAACCAAGCACACGTATCACATCGTTAGACGACACACACAACGCTGAGGTGAATACAGCCTGCAACACAGTACCAATGTTGAGTAAATTTGCATGTTTAGTTGGCGAGCGCTTTGGACTTCTGGGGCTTGTTTCGCTCACGTAACGACTTGTTGGCGAAGGCTCCGGTGGGGTTATTGTCAAAGACAGCTCTGCAACGTTGACATTCAGCTCATTATTCGATTCTTCATTACCGGCATCTATGGTCTGCGCTGCACCATCCTCATTTTCCATCGTGTGTTCCTGAATGCCGCGTGAGCAGCCTATTCTCAGCGAACAGTTTCAAAATTTTATTCCTGAACAAGACACTCATAGCACACGTCCAGCATGAGGTGCGATTGCTGAATGCTGCTTCCTCGCAGCCTTCTTCTTCTCGGTCACTTTCTGCAGAGGTCGATTTGCTGATATCGTCGAGCAACTTGGCTTGCGAGGGGCTTTCTTCGTTGGTTTGTTGGCCGAGTTTGACACATTTTCCCTATCTCTGGACTTGAATGTGGCAGACTTGACCAGACGAGATGCAGCCAATGCGGGGGATACCGCTGTTATCACGGCTTGCTTTTGGCTTTGAAGCCTTCTCAGACGAGCTCGACGAACACGATCTGCCACAGATTGGTGCTCGTCTGTCGTAGCACTATCTTCGTTTGAAAGTGAAGAGCACGAGCTAACTGGAGAAGCCGGTGCCCTATTAAATACTAGTCGTGCACTCTGAAGTGGTCGGGGCGGTAGCTGAGCATACGCAGGAACTTGTTCGAGTCTCTTGGATATCCGCTCTTGAAGAAGTCGAATATCTTCATGAACCTTGCTCGTGTGCTTGTCGATCATGACTTCTTCCTCGCTAAGCGTCTGCTCATTCGAGGATTCTAGATCATCTGATCTAGAAGAGCTACGCGGTTGGCGCACGGATACAGCGTGATTCAAATGCCGATGAAGTTGCTTACCGATTTTGTTCATTGCCGAGGAGCGAGTCCCATACTGCAGATTTCCTCGAGCTACCGTATTGTCTTCGGGTGTTTGAGGCTTTGTAAATGCCTTACTAGGCACGTGTCTTTTGCATGAAGATTGTGTCACCATGCGTAGCTCTCTCCTGCCACAGTCATTTTGGTTACGATGGAGAGAGTCACAATGTTCGTGCCCTGGGTGCGGATCAAATCGGTCTCGGATTGGAGAGGCTTCTCCATGGCTGATGTGGTGCGTCATGTTCAGAATCGTTTGGTTCTTCTCTTGAAGCAGGTGATTCAGCTCTGTATTCTTCACCTGTTCTTCTTTCAACTTTGCCTCGATGCTTTTGTACTCATTGCGAAGGCGTTCATTTTCGCGCTCGTGAGCTTGTTCATGCTCGTTCATCGCTTCGCACGTGCTAGCAATTCGTTTTTCGTACTCTTGCAGACGATTAGCGGTGTCTTCCCGCTCCGTCTCCTGTTCTTTCAAGTGCTCACGAAGTTCTGCGATCTCGCTCTCAAGTTCTTTCTGTTTGTTCACAGCTACAGTCATCTCGGAGTGATGAATATCAGCAGAGTTCGCCGACGCAGTACGAAGATCGTCATTGATCTTTTCTGCCTCGATGGCCTTCGACTTCTCCCCTTCTAGCTCGCGCTTCAACTCGATCATTTGAACTTGCAGAACTTGATTCTCATGGGCGAGAGACCGATACTTCACACTGTCGTTTTCGCGCTTATCTTCTTCTTCACATAAAGCGTCTTCCCACGCATGTCGTTCTCGTTCAATAGCCGATCGTGCGCTCTTCAATTCAACCGCCAAACTCCGATTGTGCTCCTCACAAAGCCGCAATTTCTCCTCGACAACCGCTACCTGCTTATCTTCACCTTTCGATCGCTCGTGCAAAATCTCAATCTGGTCGGTTAGGGACCTGGCTGTGTCTTTCGCCGCCAGCAAATGCGCCTCGAGCTCATGTTTTTCTTTCACAACGGAATCGTACGTTTTCCGAAGAAGGCCCACTCGATTGTGTAAATTCGCGACGTGAACAGATCGCCATCGCCGCCATGCTGCACTTAAGGCTCCTTGTATACGCTGGAAAGAGATTAATTTGGCGTGTTGAATGCAACGCTTTTTCTTAAGAATTTGTTCTCGCCACCTGTGGAGGACATTCCGAAGCAGGGACCATTCATGCCTCTTTTTAGCATGCCCTAGCATTCTTGCGCGAGATTTTTGTGCTCGAACGAAGCGAATTCCAGTACGAAAGGCATCAAAATGACGCTGAAGGATACCGTATTTGTTGAGCTTGGCTTGTTTCAAGTTTGTGCGTGTACGCTGTTTCCACTTCCCCCACGATGTACGCAGAAGTTTTATAAAATAGTGCTTCAAAGCTTTAGTCGAATTTTGGGTATATTTTCGCTTGGCCATCGAGAAGTACTTCCAGTGCATCCACAGCTTTCGAAGACGTCTGCGATTAACATACCGCTTTGCAAGGTTTAGAGACCGTCTTGATGTCGCTTGTTCGGATGCAGTAGAATGCCATGCCGTAAAATATATCTTTGCCACTGCGATTTTCTCTTTGTGAGCAGCGTGTTTTTCAGTCTCAACACGCCGACGCCAGTCGACCCAACGCCTCCATAAACGTCTGCGAAGCCTGGATCTGTACATCTTGTCGATCTGGACCAACTTGCGCCACTCTCGCAAGTGAAGACGCGTTTGTCGACATTGCACTGCATATTGGAGTTGAGCTGATCGTTCTTGAATTGGTCGTGCTACCGAGTACAAGAACATCTTCCAGTTCCAAAATGCAACTTGTTTGTTGGAACGTTCTGAATCCTGCCAACGCAGGTCCTGTACCTTTGCAAGCGCTCTCTTGTGTCTTGTCATGCGTTTCCATTCCCGAAAGCACAACCGTTGCATCCGACGTGCTCGCCCATTTCGCTGGTCTTGTAGTAACTTTTTCTCACGTCTTACCAGATTTACACCTTCGATCCAAGCATGCAGAATACTTTTCAACAACCGGGTTTCTTGACGCATTCTAGAGCGTTTTGCGATAACACTTACTCTAGTAATATTGGTCCATTCCCCAAAATGAACTTTTCGTATACGAAGCTGTTGTTTCTTCAAGCATGCTCTCAACTCCTGCTGCATCCAAACTTTGCGTCTCCATTGCCAAAAGTGATCATGTTCCACAACAAAACATCGCTTTCTTTGAACGTGTTTGACCTGCTGAGACCAATTGTAGAATTGAATCCAACGGATGAAAAAACGCTTGAGAATCTTTGGCGTAGCTACCGCCATCGTGCGCTGAGCAACTTCTTCCTTTATCGCTTCACGCTCGTGCAACTGTTGGGCCAAAGTGCTCTGATACGAGGCCAATTTGCGCTGAACACCCGACAAATTATTCCTCAAATCTAGTTCACGTTGCTCTGACTGCATCAATGCCCGGATATACTTTTCTTCTCGTTGTTCAAGTTCTTGGAGGCGACCATCGTTAGGCATCGCCGTAGGTTTTAGCTGCTCCAGATTGGTTTGAGGTTCATTCCGAGCAATCGATGTAGATTGGGATCGCTGGGCTGTATGCAAAGGTTGGGATACAGGTACTGGAACTTCACTAAGCGGATTCGGTGGGCTCCGTGCGATCGGAACATACGTTTCTTCGTTTGCACGCTTTGATCGAAGAGGTGATGAAGACACGCGACTTATTTCGCTGATACTTGTCATATCCAGGTCTTCACGAGTGAATGCGGATGAGACTCGGCGTCGACTATAGTTGAGATCCGTTGCAACTTCCGTGTCACGACGAGTTCTATTCATCTCGTTCTGGAATTCCGCTGAAGACTGATGAAGACGTTGATCTCCAGGATGCCTATTGAATGGAGGGCGCTGCTTTTCAAGGAGTTCAGGAGGCAAGGTAACGTCATCTTGCCGTTGGGCGGTGTAAATAGTGTGAACTTGCGGAATATTGCTTCGCAAAGGCATAGCTACCGATGCTTTGGTAGGTGGGACTGCCAGCGAATCTCTAAGTTTGAAACTATGAATCGCCTCGCCAAGAGATTTATTCGCGAAATCTCCACTGCGAAAATTGGCCTTGCGATTCAGGATCAGCGTTTCTTGAGCTCGTGAGTAGCGAGTTTCAGTTGCTTGGGTTTTTCTTCTTTCATGTGAAGACGTCGAGTGATCTGGTTGCTCGCAAACCATGGGTGGCGGAGGGGGCAGGAAGTTTTGGTAGGAGACTTCGGCTTGTTTGTCCCTTGAATCAGGATCTTGTTGCTGCGGTGGGAGTTGGTGCTGACTGGACCGTGCATCCACACTTTCGTGAGATCTCTGCCTCTCTGTCAGGTGCGATCCTACCCATGATCTTCTCGGGCTGAAGACTTGACCAGGTGGAGGCTTCATTTCAAGTTCATCGACGTGTTGTTGGATGCGTTGACCACCAACCATTTTATTTCGTTGTCTGGGCTCCATCGTGAGCAGGTTCTTCAAAAACTCCACCATTTCTCTGCTGTTTTTATCGCACACTGCGTGTAAATTTGCAATCGTCTTCTGCTGCAGAGCAATCACATTGGCGTACGCTTCTTCCCACGACGCGCATCGCTGCTTAATATCATTCGAGACGCCATCCTGTCTTTGTCTTCGAGGTGATGATCCATTTGCCAGCTTCAGCAAATATTCCTTAGCCTTAACTTTCGGGTTCTCACCAAGTTTAGCGTGAGTTCGCATAATAATCGTAAGCATCTGCACCTTCAGCGCCTCCTGCTCCTGTTCACTAAGCGTATCCTCGTATCTCCACAATCGCAGCAACAGCTTTACATTACACGCCACATCGTTAGGACTCGGCACACGATCAAAATCAAACCTCCCCGTCGCGACACCCGCCATCACACAACCGTAAAACTCCTTATGTTGCGCAATCAACTGCGCAATTCGTTGCAGCTTGTGGATATCGAAGTGGTTCTGCGTGACCATCGTCCTCAGCGCGTCGTCCTGCGCTGCAACATTCGGCGCAGCTTCTCTCTCCTTCTTGGTGATATCAGTATTATCCAGCACCTGCAGCTTCTTGAGCATTGCAACGACTCGCAGTCGGTAGTTGGGCTGGTCACACAGCGGGTTCCCCATCAAGTTGAGATTCCGGAGTTGCGCGAGCTCGTTCAGCCTCGCGACCTCCTTGTCGGACGTGATGAGGTTTCCTCCCACCGACAGCAGCCTCACCGCCGCGAACTGCTCGATACCTTCTAGCGACCGCAAGTTGTTCTGGCTCAGATACAGCGCCGTGACTGACGCGCAGACCGTCGGCGGCACGCGGCCCAGCACGTGGACCCCTTTGCCTACGGCGTTGAGCCTCGAACCATCGCACAGTCGCATCCCATGCTGCTTGAAGGCATCCACCAGCGTCTTCTGCGACTGGGAGGAGGTCTTCTGATCTCTGGATGTCGCTGCATCCCTCAGCCTCCAAGGTGTCGGTCGCTTGTGGGACTTGTTGACGTTGAAGTTGTCATTGAGAGGAGGCCTTTTAGCTGCTGCAGGCTGCCGCACAGCGAATTGCCGACTGTAGCTGGCAGGGACACGTGTATCCGCCATGTTGGTCCACTTGCAATGCAATAAATGCAGCCAGGCAGCCACAAGCTGCAGTGCAGGTCTGCGACTTGTGCGCACCAAGAGGCGTCATCCGGCGTAACGGCAGGACTCAGACTTCAACTACGTGGTCCACATGAATCTGCTAAAAATACGTCTACTGTAAATAAAAAGTGGTCTAAAAACAGGTGGGCTATTTTGCTTAGCGGAGCTCGTCGCCGACACTGACACGTTTGGCTCACTTCTCGATTGGCATCGCACGCGACAAGCGACCAGCGACACTCTCCGTCCGCTACTTCCTCCCTCTCATCCACCATGGCCCGCCGTCTGACTAAAGTATGACTTCAATGCACTGCAATCCCTCTCCTTCACCCCCTCTGCCCTCTAACGAGCTTTGCGCTGCCTGCCGTCAGGAACTTGCCGAGTTTGAGAAGAACTCGCCCGAGTGGTGCACAGTCAGCGCCGTGGACGACGACCTCATGCACTGGAACGCCATGCTCGCAGGACCTGTACGTCTCGGACAATGTTGCAACATAGCGGTGGAGCAACTGGGGCTGACGATAGCGTGCTGTTGTTGCTGTAGGAGGACTCGCCGTATTCCGGAGGCGTCTTCAACTTGGACCTGCAGTTCCCCAGCGAGTACCCGTTTAAGGCGCCCAAGGTGCGCTTCCTCACGCGTGTGTACCACCCCAACGTCAAGTCGCAGTCCGGGGAGATCTGCGCTGATATCATCAACGAGGTGGGGAGCTCTGGGACCTCTTTTGGTGTGGAATGGGTGGGAGACTTACTTAACATTGCGTGATTGATTGCTGGCAGAACTGGGGTCCGACGCTCAACGTGCTGCACTGCCTGACGGCCATCAAGCAGATCCTGCAACAGCCCGACATGGACAACCCGCTGGAGCCCGAGATCGCCAAGCAGATGCACGAGAACAAGGCGGACTTCGAGAAGACGGCCCAGGAGTGGACCAAGCAGTACGCGTCCTAATACAGAGCACACTCGGTAGAGCAACAGAAAACAAAACACAGTCATTCCCAACGCAATACGCAGCTAAAACATACTCAGCGCGAGCCTAGGAGCAACAACTATATCATCACCCAATTGCAAAAATTAGCAATGAAAACTTGACATTCTATTGCAAAAATTGCTTCTTATTGTCAGAATTGTATCATTACCCTGAGATGAAGGTGGCGCCGCTCTTCCCCGCGCTCTGTGCGCTGCTAGCGACTTCTTCCGTTGCTTTCGGGCGTCACGCTTCCGTCTCCAGTCAGTCCGGGCCTCCAGCTGTGCTTTGGTATGCCCCTTTCCTCAGCGGCGGCGGCTACTGCAGTGAAGCGCACTCGTATGTCGTGGCCTTGGAAGCTGCACTGAGGGAATCGACTGTATCTCCGTCGGATTCAGGTAGTCAGGAGGAGTCAGAGATCGACCAAGACGCTGAGAGCGAGGCAGCTACGGAGCCACCTTTTGAGCTGCTGATTACGCAGCACGGAGACTCACTGAACCCGTCGTTCATCCGAGATCTGCCCGAGGACATGCGCTCCAAGCTGGAGCAGCACTGGGTAGAGGAGCGGGATTTCTACTGGCGTCTCAAGAACAGGAAGATCGCGCTCGCAATTTGCCACTCGGAGCCGGGGGCCTGGGAGCCCGCGCACTACATGACGTCCAGGTGTCCACCGGAGAAGGCGCAGTACAAGGTCGGACGCACCATGTTTGAGACGGACCGAGTGCCCAACGGCTGGCCCGACAGGATGAACAAGATGGACGAGATCTGGGTGCCTACGAAGTTCCAGGAGAAGGTGTTTGTTGACGGCGGAGTGAGGCCTGAAGCCGTGAAGGTCGTGCCGGAAGTCGTAGATGTAGATTTCTTCGACCCGGACAAGGTGGAGCAAGTGTACGATCTGGCGAGTGAGACGGCGTTCGAGATGACGGACAAGACAACTGTGTACTTATCCATTTTCAAGTGGGAAGAACGCAAGGCGTGGAAGGTGCTGCTCACCGCGTACTTTGAGGCGTTCTCAGTTGATGACGACGTGGTTCTAGTGCTGCTTACGAACGGCTATCACACTTCGTCGTCGTCGGCTGGGGACTTCCAGACCCTTATCGAGAAATTTGCGTTTGAAGCAGTGGACAAGCCGTTGAGTGAACTGCCACACGTTCATGTGCTGCCGCCGCATATCCCCCAGGAGGCTATGCCATCGCTGTACAAGGCTGCGAATGCGTTTGTCCTCCCATCGCGTGGAGAGGGATGGGGTCGGCCGCACGTTGAGGCCATGGCTATGGAGCGCCCTGTGATCGCTACCTTCTGGAGTGGGACTACTGAGTACATGACGGAGGAAAACTCGTACCCACTCAAAATTGATGGACTTATCGAGGTAAGCACACTGCTCTTACTTCGCTGCTGGAACATGTAGACTAACGGTATCTTCTTTCTTGAGCAGATCACTGAAGGCGCTTTCCGTGGCCATCTGTGGGCTGATCCCTCTGTAAAGCACCTCAAGGAGTTGTTGATTCGTGTGAAGGAGCATCCTGAGGTAAGTGGCGTGAACGCTCTACCTACCGGTAGTTGCAACATATACAAATACGGCAACTCACCTGATTCAATGTTTACTTTTCTCAATTACAGGAAGCGGTTGCAAAGGGCAAACAAGCACGGACGGACATGGTGACCAAGTATTCACCGGAAATCATTGGAGAGATCGTCCTGGGCCACATTACTCGAATCCTGGAGCAAGTCGCGGCTAAGGAAGAGGCCGCTGAATCTGCAGGGACGCATGAAGAGCTATAGAGTATTCATGAAATACACTAACGAAATGGGAAGGGGTATCTTGACGATGCCTTTTGCGTGTAACCTGATAATGCAGTCTACTTTTCCGCATCACAGTCCGCATCGTATTCTTCTTGTGTAAGCCAAGTACGATGCAGCCATAAAGCTTTCGTAGGAGCAGATGGACCAGGCTGGGCTTCACCTGCTAGTACCTGTTGCATTCGAGAAGGTGGCTTGGTGCCTTCACCAATCGGACGCATAGTTCCAATAATCCGTCGCACCATGTGCCGGAGGAAGCCATTGGCAACGAGCTCAATGCAAACGAAGTGCACGGGTGGCCCTCCTTTTGCTTGCTCGGTTTTCCGTTTCTTGTGCTCTCCTGTTGCCACAGCCTTGGTGCCATCCGAGTTGTGAGTTTGTGCAGAGGCATTGCTTGATAGTTCTTTGTACATATCTGCAGCGTCAATGACCTCGCCACTTCCGCACACTCGCGGATCCAGCGAGAAGTTCACGTTCCTACACCATGATCTCAGTATTTTTTCACACGCCCTTTGTTCAGATGCACAAACGAAAAACTCACCGTCGAACAACAACCTTGGCCGAAATAATCGTTCGCAATGTGGTCAAATCCTCAAACTGCGGCTTCAACAGCCCCTGGGAAAACGGTCGGAAGTCGTGCGTCCCCTCCAAATACCTATCACGAGCAGCATCCAAAAGCTTGTGAGAAATGACTCGTAGTCGTCAAGTTCAACTTTTCCTCTTCAACTCACTTGAGAGCGTCACGAATCCGTTGGATATCAAGACGTCTGCCGAGGAACCACGAGTACTTGCCCAGCTCCAAATCCGGACGGTGTCCTTGCTGCAGGTAGTAGATGTACTTCTTGTATCGCGATCGAATTCGCGCCGGACCCGTGGTGGGCACTGTCACCCCAAGCACCACAATCCGACCACTCCCCAAACTGCCCACAGCAAGACGACACCGGTCAATCTATCACACTCAACCAGCACAATGGCCAAAATATTCGGCAACTCACTTGGCATTGACGCGGTCTTTCAGCTCTTCCATGGACATTGGCAGCTCCGAGTCGAGTCGAATGAAGCCATATTGCTACAAATACAGTACACGATTGCATACACCTTTAGTTCAAATACTGTCCAAAGGCCCCGACAATTCATGAATCGCATACATAGAGCGCATGAGTGCCTGCATCCGTGCGACTGACGCCCGTGACGTTAACTCGCTGCGGGGTCCCCAAAGTCTCCGTTACAGCCTTCTCCACCAGTTCCTGCACACTGTCATGGCCTGAGCTGCTTTTCACCTCCTGCTGCTGCCGTTGCCACCCTACGAGGCCCGTGCCATAGTAGGCAATGTGGAGGCAATAGCGCCAGCTTGTGGGCGTCGTGGCAGACGCGCCCTCAGCCCCCGAGTCGACCATGGTCTCAGTCACGACGAACACCAATCAACCACAAAGTTGGTGGCATACTTTGTTCAAGTCAAATTTGTATTAAAGTAACACTCGTCAGACAATTGGTTGATGTTCAGCTCGACTTTACCGTGCAACGAACACGCCAATACCCAACGTGACGTGTAAACGAGGTGACCCCAGAACCCCACTCACAAGGTTTGCGCGCTGCCTTCGGGTTTCTCTGCTCACCCGTTGGGTTCCTGCTGAAAACCTCATAAGCTTATCTCGAACCCCAACTTTGAATTCTATGTGAATGCGATCACCAATATGCTTGAGGTGAACGAGAGGCTATTATAATATCTTGATGTGATGTCACCTTATTACAAAGGACTTCAAAAAGTGTCACCTGAAGCCGATTTATCTACAGCGCAAACCGCTCCCAAGGAAGTGCAAGCTGGCATTCCAAAGTGTACTTGCATCAAGAACGCCGTCATCAGAGAGAGACAAACAAGAAGAGAAAGGTAGAGGAGCCCGAAACTACTTTTGAGGAGATTGATTATCATGGTGAAGATTTTTTCATTTGCTGCTGTGCCCGTTGTCGCACCGCGTAACAAGCTCAGCAAACCCCAGCCAACCCCAATGAGCAAGACAACTATTATATAAACGGGTGAAGGATTTGTTCTTGACGGCGGCACATCTTCGTGTTTATCGAGCTCTTTCATACTTCGAAGTATGAAACAAATTAAAGCAACGCAGTATTGGAAGTGAACAACTCATTCATATAACATGCTAATAAAACCCGCGCTCGATCGAATGGCCTTCAGAGAGCATATGCGCGATAACCCCGTTGCCATGCCGAACCGCCAAGTCTAATGCTGTTGTGCCTTCCTAGTGCGGAGGTCATGAAAAAAATATAAAAGGAGGGTTTTATAGGCAGCAATTAGCATTGACGTCCGCACCGAATTGACGAAGGTCTTGTCAGCTCCACGGCGCAGTAGTATCCGCGCAACGTTGTCATGGCCCCAGAATGCCGCTTCATGCAGTGCGCTGTAGCCATCGGACTAAAGATGTTCCAGACAAAAAGTAAGAGCGATCCATACACTGTACACGGACGTAGCGGATGGAAGCACTTTAGCGTACATCACGTTGGTTCACGTCGGCCCCTTCTTGCAGCAAGAATGCCACGCACTCGTCTCGACCCTTTTTCGCTGCCACTTGTAGAGCTGCATATCCTTCTTTCTAACACACAATGATGAAAGAGGTACTTTCACATATGTAGCTTAGGTTATCAATCGATATAGTCACGTACGTCGGTGTCGTTGATCCGTGCGCCCTGCTCAAGTAGAGACGCCAACTCCTTCACATTGCCATCACCAGCAGCCTCTGCAAATACTCATCATATCACGTCAAATCAGACTGGGTTGGCGACCATAGCTAAAGGATCTGTACCAGTGAAGAGGTCCTCGATCTTCACCAGGAGACTCATGTCGCCCAACAAGTCCGAGACTAATGCCCCCACAGACCCGCCATTTCGGGAAAAGACGTCAGACGCAAAGATCCACATCCAGGGAAGGCACTTCAGCAAGACGTCGTCGCCATGAGTGTAATTGACCCCGTCTTCTTCGACAAGAAGTTTAGCGTGCCACGCTATATGCTGCGGTACGTGGTCGGAGCTGCGACCGACGAGCTGCGTGACCAGCAGCTTCAAAAGGTGCGCAAGTTCCGAGCCATGGCGGACGAGCAAATCGACGGCGTCATCGACCAAAGCTTCGTCAACTTCAACACGAGTCTCGCTCGCTTCACTGCCATCTCAAACCAATTGCAAGGTAGGTAGTCGATGAATCGGCTGTGCTCCTCGAACTTTTCACTTTTCAACACATATCTTGCTGTGCTTTACTCATCCAGAAACGCGAGACAAAGTGCAGGAAGTTCGCAAGAGAGCTGCCGATGGACGGACCATTCTGGGTTCCAAGACGAAAAACTTGCGTGAGTTGCTGCTCCAGAAGTACGAGGCCAAGAAAGTGATCGACATCATCAATGACATTGAGTGCATTGAGGCTGCGCCGGCCAAAATTGAGGCATTGCTGAATCAGCGCAAGTTTCTTGAAGCCGTCGATGCTTTTGCGAATGCGTTGGATTTAGTTTTCAGCGAGCAACTTGTGGCTTTCCACGCCACGACGGGGCTGCGCAACGACTTGATGGAGTGCAAACAAGCAATCGAAGATAGATTGGTGCAGGAACTACAGAGAACGATTTATCTCAAAGGCGCGTTCGCCAACATCGCCTCGCGAACCAACCAGTATTCGCTAGCAGCTATTGAGAATGAACTCAGCAGCGGCGCGAACTTCGACCAGGTATTTGAGAGACTGATACTGCAGGCTTCCGCTTCCAAAGGAGATGTCTCTGATCAGAACCGGGCTAGCATTGTCGGTGTTCCTGTCGCTCCTCTGCCATCAAATAACGTGCTTCAGACTGCAGTCAGCGCTATCAAAAAGTGAGTGGCGGCAAAGTTCAAAGCTGTGTCCGAAGAAGAATCTGACCATTATTCTGACGTTGTACCTGTCTGCAGACTCCACCGTGAACGAGAAGCGATTGGCACCATCAAAAGCTCAATCGAGGAAGAGCTGGATGCAGTGGTTGCGGAACTTTCGCGTCTCTGTAGAGGTATCTTCAACTCCAGCAGCAGTACATCGTTTGCCAACGCGTTCACAGAGGCCACTTTCGGCACCCATGATCACTCAAACGAGTTTGGCACGTTCCTGCGCCTGCTCTTCACCGTACTTCGTCGTGTTGCTCAGCGCCACTACCTCGTCGCTGTATACTTCGAATCCGACGGCGATAACTGGGACTACGGCATGTTCGAGGTTATAACCAAGATCTCTGGTGTACTTGAGGTACGTTTTGTTGCCTGGATAAATTCCCGGAGATGCTTGAGCTAAGTTCATATTGCGCAGCGTGTGCTAGTAGAATATCTCGATGGTGCAACTTCGCCTCAGCTCGCGACACTCAATCCAGAGCTTTCGTCGGCTTCCGATAGCGGGGAGTTGTTCAAATTGAGTCGGAACAAGCCACTGACAAAGAATCAGCCGGGAGAAACCAATAAGTTAACTGCAAAACGTCGCCGCCTTGTGTGCGAACCGAGCGTGTTCCACTTGCCCGACGTTTACGAGGACTTGGAACGCATTGGCAAAGATTTCCAACAACTTTTCAGGCTTAGCAGCTCCCGTTCTGGAGTGGCCTCGCCCACATCATCTTTGTCGGGTTTCGCGTCATTTCTCAGCACATTCATAACGCAGAAGTGGGCTCCTAAGGTCAAGGCGAAGGCGCAGCAGTTTCTAGCGCTTAAAGGACGAGGTCAAACGACGATATGTCGGCTACCCATTCCCTCCGACACAAGCTATCAACCGCCCAGCATCGACAGTTTGCTCCACGTAATCGAAAATCTCCGCGAGATGATGGTCAAGATGCCTACGCATGCTTCTGACTTGGCCAGCGTATTGGAAGCCTCTGTTTTGAGCTGGCTGGAGGAATGTGCAGTGATTGTGCGGGATATCCGAGAGCAAACGCTCAATCACCAACAACTGCAGACCAAGAATGTCACCTACGCCGACCTGGCAGCGATTTTCCACGAGTACGAAGGCTATCAGCGAGCAAAACAAGGAAGTCCGATTCCGTATCACCATTCGAAGGTGCAGCCGACCGGATCAATTAGCAGTGGCGCAGGCACTCGAATCAGTGCCGAGGAGGTGATAGCGGCAAGGGAACTTGACCTCGAGAGCGAACTCTACGACCCAGATGCATGGATTCACGGAGCAAGTGGTCTGCTCATGGATAACGCGCGGATCGGCATGCTTGGCTACGCAAACAGCGCTTGCGACCTCATTGCTTTGTATCTCCAACGTGTCGCCGGAGGTTCCGAAGGAAAGTCCAACAATGGTCCAGCCTCTCCTGTTACCTCGCCAGCCCTCACCATGGCGCTTCAAGCAGCGAGCTGGCAATGCAGCGCACTAGCTGATGAGTGTCTTATTTTCCTGCGCCGCGAGGTGAGGCTGCATTGTTGCTACTACCTCACGCAGCTCGTCTCGCAACGATTTGATATGGAAGACGGCCAACCGACGATGGCTCAGGACAGCGTCCTCACGCTCAACCTCAATCTCTCTTCGATCGAAAACGCGCTCCAACCGTACCTGGCGAGCGACAAGATGACGCTTGTTTACAATGGCGTGGACGCGCTGCTATCGCGGCTACTGATAGGCAACCTTGCCCAGATGATTGACTGCACATTTACTCGCGGAGGTGTCCAGCAAATGCTGCTAAACATCGGTGCTCTGCGTCAAGGGCTCACGGGAACGCTCTATTCGTACCCGCGCGATGGTTTGGTCTTGTCTTCATCAGCTTCGATGCCTTCGTCCTGCTCGTCCGCTTCACGATTGGAGCACGCCAAGCGGTACTACCAGTTACTCAACTTGTCCGAGACGCAACTGGAGATGTTCCTGTTGGCAAACCGCGGCGCGTACACGCATGAAGCTTTTCGGGCGCTCTGGCACGTCGAAGCCCCTCATCGCCCTCTCGCGAAAGGTAGTGTCAACAAGCTCGACAGCTTGCTACGGTAGAGCGACGATTTAGGCCTGATAGCAGCAAGATCAGATAGATCGCCGTATCCACCCCAATACATGCATGCATGCATTGACTTCTCCTTCTGCTTGCGTTTGAAGACCTCTTCATCGCTGAAAAAAAGAGTCCGAGTCTTGTGCCTCCGTATGCGTAGCCTGTAGGTCAGTAATGGACGGGAACAACGCTCTACTAGCGCTGCTAGAAGGTCGCGCCGCGCGCGCTGTAGTAGCCACACCAGCAGCTGTGGCTGGGTTGAACGCCTCCCTGCTATTGAGAAAATCCGGCAGCGGCGGAAGCGAGCGATGTGCTGGCGGGAGCACAATGGGCGTCCTCGGTGGCTGCTGCTGAGGCACCATGGGCAGTGCGGCCAGCGGCTTATTTGGCAGTGGCAGACTCACGGACGGCACAATGGGGGTCGGGTGCGGTGGTCTGGTCGCGGCCGCCGCCACTGCACTTGCCACAGACGGGAGCCCTGCCGACGTGTTACTCACCGGTCCTCCACTCAACGTAGCGAGTGGTCCCGGCTCCGGCATCGCGAACAGCGGCGGCGGCGTCGCATGCAGCAGCGACGTGGTCGGTCTCGTCACCTGCTGCAAGTGTGGCAAGGACGGGATCCGCTCGTGCGTGAAGGTCCGGACCCTCTCCAGAGGCGGTGGCGGCAGCGTGAACTGCACACCGCCGCCGAACGGCAGCCTGCTCTGCATCTCTCTCTGTCTCTGCTGTTCCTGGTGCTGCCTCAGCGTCGGCAGCTCCGGCGCGAGTCTCAGCTGCGGCAGTCGGTCTCTCTCCAGACTCAGCGGCAGCTGAAGCTGACGCCCAGCTGGCAGCACAGCCTCCTCCTGTTCCTGTTCATTGTCCTGTTGCCGCTTGAGCTGGTGGCGCCGGTGGCGGATACGCAGCCGCTCGCGCTCTCGCAGCTCCTCGCGCGCGTCGTCGTCCAGCGTCTGGCGGCGCTCACGCTGCCGCTCGCGTTGCTTCTGGCGGATCTCGGCCTTGGCGCGGTCGCTCAGACTCTGGCGGCGCTGCTGCTGCCGGCGACGATTCTGCGCGCGCAGGCGCTCGCGCGCTTCGTCGTCCAGAAGCGAGCGCCGTTCGCGCTGTCGGCGCGTGTTCTGTAGACGCTGGTGCTCGGCCGCTGGGTCCGCCGAATTCTGAGCCTTGAAGTGCCGGTACTTGGCCGCGCGCCGGTTGGCCAGACGCCGCCGCCGCTGCTCAGGCGACTCGCGCGGCGGACTCGCATACTGACGGCGAATGCTCGGCGGAGTGTCGGGCGCGAGCGCCATATTTGAAGAGAACTGTCATCAAAATGTACCGAAATGATGGTACAAGTAAAAAAAATTCTCAGGCAAGTGCGAAGTGTGGATGTTGCGTGAAGGTATACAGAAACCGCCCTCACTTCCGTTTCCACTATCCTCGTATATCCTGTTCAAACCGATCATCACAGATCAAATCGTTTCAACGAGTAGAGTGATGGTCACAAGGTTGAAGTGGGGCGTGTGCACGCACACACACGAGGTGGTGCAGCCGACGCTGACCAACTCCACAAAAATCAGCGCCAAGATGACCACGCCACTACTCGCCACCGAGTCATCGCCGACGACGCGCTCACGCTCGGTGTTGATGAATCATCAGATGATGATGCAGTGGCTTGACCTCTTCCTTGAGATGAAGATGATCCCCGTAGCATCGCCCAAAGGTCAGCGATTGAGTGCGAAGACGCAATGGCTGTGCTTTGCCGAAGAACACCCGCTTAATCAATCTGAAGTGCATAATATGCACTGATTGTTATCTACCCGTTATGGCGTGCGTTAGGAAGTATAGCTTGTAATTAATTGCTAAAAAAATAGGTTAAAGCGATGCAACAATTAATGCAAGCTAGTGGTGCTACCGCTAGAAGTGCGCATAGAATGTGGGCGAATCCCTGTGCGAGGCGGCGCCATCCAGGTTCTGTACCTGATCATCCGCCGCTTCGTGTCCATCTTCACGTCGGTGCCGTCTGTGCTGCCGTGCTTGCACACCGGTTGGAGCCCAATATGGTGCCCACGGCTCTGGTCATCCTCGATATGATCTCGGTCCTGCCGCTGCCGCTCGTGGTCCGCCTCTGGGACGACCTCGGCGAGAGTCGATAAGCTTGTTTTGTGTGCCTTCGGTCACAGAACCTGTGTATTTTAATGCCCCGGGAAAGAAGATTGAAATCCGGATACCGGAAGTGGGGGCGGTTTCTGTACTCCAATTATCAGAAGGCGCTGTGTATGTTGCCTTGCTGAGCTCTAAAGCAGTATAATACTGATGAGCCCCCAATTACTTGGGGGCTCATCATCTGAGTGATTGCTGAGCTCTAAAGCAGTATACACGCTATGTTCATCCTCTTGCTGCGCCGCACAAGGAGGTCATCCGTTTCTTTTACACACACACAGTGGTCATCCCATTCACACTAGCTTTTAATCTTTTCTCGACACCTTCTTCAAAGTACACTGTATATCGCGTGCAGATACTGAGGGCTTACGCAGTAGGACGTCTGTGCTTCCGGGCACGTAGTGTCGAAGACCGAGGAGGACTAGACACGAGAACGCAGGAACACGAGCTTGCTTGCCCACAGAAAGAATGGGATTGAGGAGTAGAAAACCTCTCGGGTGACAACCCCCTCTTGGTTAAACTATATTATAGTAACTTCAGTATAAACAGGAGCGATACTTCAACTAGAAGCTCGATACTGAAGTACAGTCAACCATTGCAGCTTAAACGATCAGCGGAGCTCGATCTGCCAATACTAACTCCGACACTCCCACTTCGAGATCCGCCACGCACGTCAACACCTATTTGCCAGTGCAATCAGTCAGCGGCAGCGGCACAACATTCAGTCTCTCACACAGTTTGCAGAACTGCGTCGATCCAAGCGACTTAGTGAAAATGTCTGCAAGCATATCCGTCGTAGGGCAGTAGCGTACATCAAAATCTCCACGTTCATACAGATCTCGCACCTTGTGATACTTCAAGTCAACACCTTTAATTTTGTAGTTGCCCTTCGTAGCCTTGATCACTTTGATCGTCGACTGATTGTCTTGAAACAGCACAGTCGGATGACGCCTGCGAAGTTTCAGCTCTTCGCACAGATTGTGCGTCCAAATGATCATCACGGAGCATTCAGCAGCAGCAATAAACTCAGCACTGCAGGTGTCATCTTGAGTAATCGACTGCTTATGGCTCTTGTAGGCGTAAGTACATCCGTTCATCTGAAGCACAAAACCCGTGATGGATTTGCGATCATCCTTCTCACTACCAAGATCCGCATCAGCATAAGCCGTGAAATGCAAATCTGGGCTTGCGGGTTTCTTCCACAAGAGTCCATAATCACGAGTGCCCTTCAAATACCGTAACACTCGTTTTGCCATCACAAAGTGTTCCTTGGTGTACTTGCTCATGTACTTTCCAAGGGTTCGTACTGCATTTGCGATCTCTGGGTGCGTGCCTTGCACCAGGTACTGGAAACAACCCACCAGCTCTCTGTAGGGTATACTGGGGTCATTAACCCCGGCGTCAAGTGGCCAAGGTGGATCGGCTACTGGTTCAGCTGGTTCAAGTACGACTGGTGTTTTTATGGTGGCATCTGCGGCCACTACTACGGTGGTTTCTAGCGTGGCTTCTGCAACGACTGCTACGACTGCTGCTACGAGTACTGTGACTGTCGGTGGTGGCATCGGCCCTAGTGCTGTGGCCGGACTCGCTGGTGCTGTGACTGTCCCTGGTACTGGTGCTGTACCCGGAATCACAGCAAGTGCTGGAGTCGCTGGTGGTGTGCCGAGTGCTGGCATGCCTGCTTACGTCGGGGTCCCAATTGTGCCTAACCTAAATGCAAGTGGTGGTGGCTACAATTCTGGTGGCTTCAACTTTGGTGCATTTCCGCATGGAGCTGGATATGGCTACCCTCGCGCAGGAGTACCTGTAAAAATGGATAATGTGCCGCGAATGAAGGGAAGTTTTGATCTCTATGCTGTTCAACTACGAACTTTCTTGACTCGCATGGATTGCTGGAGTGTTGTGTGGTGAGGTGCGGGCAACTTCCCAGCGTCCAGAATATACCTTGAGCTAAACTTGAACCAGCAAACCTTGGGTCTGAGCTCAGGGAGTCTCAGAGTCTCAGAGTCTCAGCTGAATGACCTCAGCTAGACCCGACGAAGACTCAGTCGACACCTCCGAACTCGGACTCTTGGCTTGACGCGGCGTGTGCGCCTCCCTTGCGATCCCCTTGACGGTTCTTGCTGGGGCTACGCTTTGGGCCCAGACGTCAGCCAACCACGTCCACTTGTTCCTTGTCCAGTCGTCCTTGGATGTCCTCCAAACGAAGCCTGCTCCCCGCTTAACAGGCCTTCGCTCGCACGTGTCTTGACCCGATTTGCCCCGGGGTTTTCCTTTATGTAGACACGACTCCACACGCACTTGTCTGCTTCTTCCGAGACTGCAGACCCAGTCTCCCTTGCTTCTCCTCTTCCTCCAGGCGGCTCCAGCTGAGAGCCGCGTACACAGGTCTTCACTCGCCCCCCCCCGACCTAGGGTGGCTCCGAGAGTTGGCTCGGCTGAGCCGGTCTTGATCCAGGGTTCTCGCCTCTGCGCCCTGGGACTTCTTTGCGGCACTCAGGCTGAGCGCCGCGTACACAGGTCTTCACTCGCCCCCCGACCTAGGGTGGCTCCGAGAATTGGCTCGGGATGAGCCTGTCTTGATCCAGGGTTCTCGCCTCTGCGCCCTGGGACTTCCGCGCACCACGTCTTGACGTAGACGAAACGGCCGAGCGGGGAACCACTATCCCAGGCTCAGCGCCACACGATATCCCTCCAACAACACTGAGAACCACTATCCCAGATGCTGTTCTGCCTGAAACCTCAGAGTAGATCGCCTTCTACCCGAAAATATGAAATACACGCTGAGTGCAGTCGCCTAGTTCGACCTGTCGACGTGTAATGAAATGAAATAGCCAAATGAGTACCCCTTCACACCGAGGTACACCCACAAGGACTATATGGGGCTTGAGTTTTGGTTGAGTCTCTTCTCAGACACCCTCTTCTACAGCAACACACTTAGCACTGCGGCCTTCGGGGCAAATTCGATTCTGATTAATACTTTACACATGCAAACAAAGACCTATCAAGGGGAGGGGCGCTCGGCTTCCTTCGGAGCGCACCCAAACAAAAGATATCATGGCGAGCGGCCTGCAGTCCCTTCAACGTGCGGCTCTTCAGCATTGTCTTGACTCTCAGGAACCTGCGGTGCTCTGAGTCCCCGCTTGGATCTGAGCTCAGCGATTGGCTGGACCTCATTAAAGTCACTCGTGGCGTCAGCAATCCCGTGATCACCTGTCAGCAAACTTCTGATCACATGTCGGCAGACTCGTGATTACATGTCGGCAGACCCGTGATTATCCCACACTCCGTGCCTCTGATTGGCTGAGGGGTGCGCGTCACGGGGATGAGACAATGTGTCACCTGGGTTCGAACATGGGTTGAGCCTGATTTATGGTCAGTCATCATTTGGTGACTACCTCTTCGCAGCGACTGTTCCCAGAACCTCATCGCCCATATCCCTTCTGAGCCTCTGAGCCTCCGCTGAGTCACCACCTGAAGCATCTCCAAACGTCCACTACCATCATGCTGAGTCCCACATGGACTGCGAGAGACCCCGCGGAACCTCCAAACGACTCAGAGTGTCCTTCAGTATCCTCCTCTGAGAGTCAACAGGGTTCTGCTGAGAGTCCGATGGCTCAGCGAACGATTGTTTCCGCTGAGCTACCAATCAGAGTGGGGACGAGTCGGCAGTTACAGATGTCACACAACCAGCTGGTCATATTTCCACCAATCATCATCCAGCTTGATGGGTGCGGAGGGGTACGGCAGCCGAGCGAAAGGTCTGCTGGGCCTGAGATTCGAGCGTACCTCGTCACAACCGTCCCTTATGAGACCCGGGGGCAACGAGTTCAATTGCGACTTGGTCTCGGCTCTCATAATTGAGGATACCGTCAATCGCCCCGTCCCGGCCCCGTCAACTTTTGCCGAATTTGTGGGTCATTCTCCCTCAACACTCAGTGGCTCCACAGCTCAGACTGCAACCACACTCGCAGTTCGTCCGAAACGAAGCCAAGCTCATGTCAGACGACTTCGCTGCTGCAACGCAGCCTTCTGCTTCCACTTCTGGCAACGGCGGGCGGGCGTCGACGTCACAAGGCGCTCCTGCGGCTCTCGCGACGTCGGCTTCTTCTATTACTGCCCCAAGCGCCGCGCAAGGTGGCGTCAGTGATTCGAGAGTAGCGTCTGCGGGCATGGGTGACTCCACCAGCGTGCCCACTACATCCAGCGCGCTCCCAACAACTTCCAGCAGCGCAACTGCCACCACTTCAGGCTCTAGCAGCATCAGTATCACATCGAGAGCGACGGGAACGTCCCTCACACTGCCGGCGGCCACCAGTACGCTTCTGGCGGTGTCAGGGACCTCCACGCCGCCCACTCCGATGCCTGCCGCGCTATTGCAGCTGGCAGCAGCCGCCGGGGGAAGTGCTGCCACTCCACTCGTCACCTCAGCGCTGCAATCCGCCTCCACGGTGCAATACACGGCCGAGCTGGGCCCTTTGACACGACCCGTGCCTAGACTTGGTGCGGGTGTGTTGCCTGCGCCTTCCGTTGCCCATGTACCAGCCTCCATTTACGATATTCAGCGTGGAGAGACGTTGGTGGGTATGCCGGATGGCCTCGCTCACTCCGTCCCAGTCCCTCACTTTTCGGAAGAGGAGTTGGCTAGATTGCATGCTCTTGGCAGTGCCAACGCTGAGCTACTCCAAGCTAATCCGCTTCGGCCCGTCAACTTCTCTGACGCACATGTCCGTCTGGCTGCTGAGCGGGAGATGCTCGCGTTGATTCGCTGCTACGGTGTGGATGGTTTCGCTGCTCGTGTCATGAACACCACTCGCTTATTGCAGCTGGCCACTCAGCTCATCCTGGTTTTGGAGGCTCAGCCAACTACTCAGGCGGATTCTCGGACATTGATTTCCATGCTCCGGACCGAGTGTGCTGGCCTTGTGAGCGCGTTGTCTAAAGAGCGCGACGCGCATGCTGCCACGTCCCAGTCTCTAGCGGACGAGCGTGCCCAATCTCAGCATCAAGCGTCAGCCACTACCACGCTGGCCGAGGCCGATACTCTGAAGTCCGAGGTGAATAAGCTGAGGAGCGTGGCCGGTCGGCTCAGTTCGGAGAAGTCCGACCTACAGGATCAGCTCCTGACGGTCACAAAAAATTTCGCCGAGTTGCAGCGAAAGCATGACGCCAACCTTCGCCATGTCGGAGACCTGGAAGCTCGGTTGTCGTCGGTCAATGCTTTCTCGCCAGACAGACTGATGGATTTCATTGCTGGAGGCACGACGTTGGGGGTCACTGGAAGCGACTTCACCAACTACTACAGCTTTATCGTGACGGGTCTCCCATCCCGCCAGCTTTTCGAACGTCTATCCAGGTCTCAGCCAGAGATGAGGATTCGGATGACGTCGGTCCATACGTGCTGCAGGCTGATTCGCGCTCTAGCTCACATTCTGCTGGTTCGCAGTCCTCAGCTCCGCCTACTCCAAAAACCACTCAGCCTGCAACGCCTCCTTCAGCTTCATCGACAACTCCCAAACCTACTATCTCATTCCGAGATAAGCCGGTTCGTCAAGCGACACGGCTGTCCCTGACTGGGTCGCCGCTGAAAGGAAGCCCCTCGCGAAGCGCAAGCGCGAGTCAGCCTGACCCTACACCGATTGATTTGACTGGGCCGGCGCCTAACACACCTCGGGGTACTCGCTTGATGCGACTATCCGATCGGTTGAGGCTGCAACTTCGGCCCAGCACTCTCAGGCAGTTGAAGGTTCGCGCGCTGAAACGGTCTCCTGACCAGGTGTCTCTGACTTGCGCTCAGCGTGCAGTTCCTGCCCCATTCTCCTGGGACAAGATTCGAGCTGATCTTCGAGAGCTTTTGCTCGCGGGTGAGTCATTCTGAGATGCCGTGGCGGAAGCCCGCAAAAACCACATGCTCCATGATCGTTTCGGAAAACGAGCGCTGGTGGACATGTTGGTCTCTGCTACTTATTGGCAAGCTTTGGACCGGACTCCGTGGATGAATTTCGTCCCAGAGGTGTATTATCACGCTGCTCAGGAGAAACTGGAGGACCCAGCCATGACCGAGATCCCAGAACGTTGGGAGCCATTGCCGATAAAACCAGCTCCTGGGTCTCCGGACAGCAGCTTGAGCTGGCTTCACTCTTCTGATGATGATGAGGATGACGACCAATTCGACAAAAACTACCACAGCAAGAGCAACGTGTCCTCGGGTTCAGCATTGGCTGGCTCCAAATCAGGTACCAGTGGTAAGCGTTCGAGGGGATCCAGCTCAGCCGGGAAGGGCTCAACCACCAAGGTTGCTAAGACTTCAGCTCAAAGTTCGGCAGGAGCTGCCAGTCGCCCCAAAGCTAAACTCCCTGCTCCTCTTCCGGACGATGGTGTGATTGAAACACCTAAGAAGGGCAGCTGGCGTCACTACGGGATCAAGGTACAAGCTCTCAATCGCCAGACTATGGGTTTTCCAAGCTATATGCCAGTTCAGCCGCTTCTGCAGCATCTCCATGTTCGTTGGGTTCCCATCGAGTACTGGGAGTTGATCCAGACTTGCCCGTGGGATGACATGTGGCAGCGGCGGATCTCGACTCTGATATTCTTCAAGTTCAGTGAAATGTATCCGGAGATGGTGGAGGCGATCGAGCTCGTCTTAAATTTCATGAGTCGTTGGCGTCGTGAATACTGGGAACGCTATCACTGAGTAACCATGGATCCGGACTTTGATTATTACCGCACTCAAGAACTTCGGGCCGTCCCTGAACTCGCCGACATGTATCGCGACCGGAAGGATCGACACTCTGATTTCGACACCCATCGCAAGAAGATGATGGCTGAGATGGAGAAGTCTCCTGGGTATAGCGACCGAATTTGGTTCGAGCCGGGTCTATGGGTGGTTCCCCAGAATCCCTGCTATTGGATCACTCGGGACCCTGAGCTCCAGATCTCCCTCCAAGATCAGCTTGCCACTGTCGATGAGTTGGAACCAGCTCGGACTCAATGGGTCACTCGTCAATCTGAGGACGCGTTCCTGAAACTGGCTCCGGCTCTGCTGCGCAACCAGTTGCTGAGTGAAACTGAGCAGCTCGACAACCTGCTTCTTCCCAGTTCCAAGTACGACGAGGACACTTTGGCGGCTGTGCTGGCGGCGGTCAGCAAGAAGAAAAGGAAGTGAACTCCAGTCGTTTTCCAAGTCGTTTTCATAACTGCACTTGCTGCATAGTAATACATTTTGATTTCTTTGTTTCCGATTTGGTCTTGAATTTCATCTCGTAAACCTCCTTCACCTCTTTCTTCCTCTCTGGCGTGCAACCTCCACTCTCAGACCGTTCACTTAAATTCTCTGATAACGTAGACTTTTACAAATAACTTTTCATACAAAGCACCACACACACGAGCACCTCTCCTCTTTATTTCCACCTGAGTTCGCTACTGAGCTTCAGGCTCAGGTAGCTCATCCCCAGCTTGCATAGCGCGGAAACGTGCTTGTGCTTTAGCGCTTTGGTTGAAGTCATATAGTAATGTCCCACAATTCAACTGAGTCATGGGTAGCCAGTCTAGCTCAGAGTATCCTTTCCATTTCACCAAATACTCTCGGACTCGTTTCGAAGTGCGAGTCCGTCTAACCCAGCGGACATCTTGGATGCTCTCAACCTCGTATTCACTCTGAGCTTCATCTGGGCTGTCTACATCTTCAGCCAGAAGCGCAGCATCGAAATCGTCTTCTTCAGCCACTTCCACTTCTTCAGTCGGACGCTCCGGGAATAGAGCTCTCGGTTTCAGCCTACTCACATGGACCCAGGGATACAACTTATACCCTGAGCCCTCGATCTTCAGCTTACATCTGAAATCGTCTGACGTCTCTAAGATACGAAATGGACCATGCCACAGATGAGCGAATTGCTTGGTCAACCCGGGCTGGACTCGAGCTAGATACAACCATACTGCATCTCCAACTGCAAACCCCTTCTTGAGTCTCTCAGACAATTCCTGCCAGATTTTGGTCTGTGTTTCGGAGCGTTTGGCTTTAGCCTGCGCTTGGAGGTCCTTCGCCCAGGCTTGAGCGTACTCGTATTGACGCTGAACTCCTCGACGCCACTCGTAGGCAGTCTTCTGGTCCAGACCAGTCGGTCGAGGGCCAAGCATAGCTGATACCGTACTCTGAGGGTCCCAACCATGAACTAAGTAGAACGGGGTATCGAGACGAGTGGCATCGAAAGACGTATTCAACGCCCACATCAATTTCTCCACTTGATCGTCCCAGTCACTCTGATCAGGCTCAGCTACATAAGCTCGAACGGCTCGGATTACAGTCTGGACCGATCTCTCGTGTTGTCCATTGGCCTGAGGTCGGTATGCCAAGGTAGCTCTCTGTCGACTTCCCAACATCTCTCTAAATTTCGCGAACACCTCGCTCATGAATCTGAGGTCGCGATCATGGCGAATCATCTCACTAGCACCAAATCGCTGAAATACCCGTTCCATGTAGGCTTCTGCGACTTCCTGAGCTGTAGTCGAGCTCATTGGCTTACAGATTACGAAACCTGAGAACATGCACTGGAATAGCAGACGAAAGACGTTCCCGCGGTCGGATTTGGGCAGGTGGGTCACGAAATCCATAGAGACTGCTTCAAACGGCCGAGTTGCTAGAATATTTCCGGGTGACGGGCCGGGATTGGGCGGAGCCCCTTTAGCAGTCACACAATCTACACATTCTTTGACGAAACGCTCCACATCCGCGTACATTCCAGGCCAATAATATTCTCGGCGCAGCCTTTCAAACGTCCGGGTGATACCTTGATGGACACCTTGAAAATCTTCATGACTCAGATGTAAAAGATCGGCTTGGAGCGACCGAGGCACTACCAACCTTAAAATATCAGCTTGATCTCGCGGGCGATTTGGGGTGGCTCGGCTCAGGTAATACAAAGCTCCTCGAGAATCCAAGACGAACTGATTTGCAATTTTAGCCACGTCTTCGGCTTCAGCTGAGGACAGTTCAGTCAAGTTTCCTTCCAAATAGTTGCGTAGCCTTCGGATCCAGAGTTCTGACTCTTGCTGAGCCAAAATACGCCGCCACCTCTCGGCTATGGCCACAGTCGGAGTCGCATTCTCAGGGGAAAATCTAGTGACTTCTTCTCCAGATACTACTTCTTCACTCTGATATTCGTCCCTGTCTTCTTCTGCCACTTCCTCCTCGGCTCGTGCTTGATTTCGGGTGACTACAAATATCCTTGCGTCCGGCGACAGTGGATCAGCTGCTTGAGTCAGTGATTCCGGCTCAGGTACGAGTTCCAATTTCGTCTCAACTGAGCCGCTGAATCCCTCCTCGACTGCGAGAGGTTGTTCTCGGACCAATTTCTCTGCGATGCGGTTCAACTGCTTCAGCTGAGCCAATTCCACAGGATTATCCAGAGTAATTGCACTCCGTGCCACCAAGGTCTTCGACGTCAAATAATCAGCGGCGGCGTTGAATTCTCGTTTGACATGGACCAGCTTCACCGATTTAAATTTCTGGCGCAACTCTTCAAACTCATTGAGTAGAATTTGGAGTCTCGGGTTCAAACACTGGATGAGTCCCTGAGCCTGTTGGATAGCAATCCGAGAATCTCCGACCATCACTACTTCCGAGATTCCTTTGGCCAAAGCCATCTTCGTCCCTTCGATCAGACCGTGATATTCAGCTTCATTCACCGTGGCGTCATCAAAATGAAAACCTTGGGCTTCGACTACATCCCACGAAGGTAATTTCCACAGGATGCAACCAGCTGAACCTCGTCGGTCCGACATCTTAGCGGCGCCATCGAAACTGAGCAGCCAACCTTCGTAGTCTGCCTCCAGCATTTCCAAACTGATAGGCGGAGCTCGGACAACTTGTCCCATGGCTGGGATGAGGCTCTCGGCCACCTGATCGAGCTTATCTCGGGGAGTAATACCAGCTCCCATGATTGCTGCTAGACCATCTTCGTCTCGCTGGATCTTGTGGATCTCCAGCGGCCAAGGAGCCAGTCGTACCGCCCACTGTTCGCAACGTCCCTCGAGAGACCGTGATTTGAATATCCATTTCAACACTGAGTGTCGAGTGTAGACTTTGATCAGTTTTGTCCCAACTAGCATTGTATAAAACACTCGGAGAACCCGAGTCAACGCTACCACTTCCTTTTCAGCTGGGTGATATCGGAGCTCTTGATCGTGCAACACTCTCCCGGTAAAACGAACTGGGAAGATGACTCCATCATATTCTTGCCCCAAAACTGCATATGCAGCCCACGGGTTAGCGTGAATGATGATGACGAACGGTTTCTCTGAATCAGGATGTCTGAGCAGAGGGGTCGATACTATTTTCCGTTTCAGAACTTCGAAAGCTTCCTTAGCTCGACTGAGATCTCGGCCTGCTCGAATTTGTTCGTCTGTCAACTCGTAAAGAACTGCGGCAACAACTGGGAGATCTTCAATGAACTTATTGTAGTAGTTCAGACTCCCCAAGAATGACTGCACTCCTTTCAGCGTCGACGGAAACGGCAAATCCTTCACACCTTTGGCAATCTTTGGCTTGGCTCGGATTCCGTCAGCTCCAATTTCGTGAGATAGATACGAGATCGTCTTTTTTCCGAATTCACTCTTGGGCAGACTCACCGAAATTCCCCAATATCTCAAGCGATACAGGAGCCGATCCAGGTCAATGCATAGCTGGTCCCACGTCTCCGCTCCATACGCAATGTCATCGATGTACGAGCTTCTTCCCAGAACTGGGTTCAGCTGAGGCGGCGCTGGGATATTCCTCTGAAACACCGTCATGCTATCGGTCAGAGTAGACAGATCTTCCTCGACTGAGTCCCCAACTTGAATTCCCAGAAATTCCAACACATCCGCATCAACCTGAGCTTCTTCAGAGGCTGGGAGTCGTACGAACCCCCACAGACAGTTGTCCAACATCTGTTGATAAATCAGCGGGGCATTCTTCAACCCGAAAGGCATCCTAGTCCACTGGAAGTGTCCAAGCGGGCAGATGAAAGCTGATATATGTTTCGCCCTCAGTGTCATCGGCACAGCCCAGAAACCACTGGCCAAATCCAAGCTCAGGAACCACATTGTACTCTCAAACCCAATCAACAAGTCGTCAATCAAAGGTAGGGGATAATGCATGAGTTTGATCAGCTGATTCACCAAGCGATAATCAATACAGAGTCGAATGTCCACTCCGTTCTTCTTCATCACGACGACAATCGGCGAGGCCCAATCAGAGTCAGAGTATTCGACCAACTTAGTCTGGACCAGCTTTTCGAGTAATTCATAGACTTTCCGGAGATGCTGGGGTCTAAAGGGCCTAGACCTCTGAGCTACCGGTTTAGCGTCCCCTACATCCAGATCACAGACTACGCCTCTGGCCGGGGCTGGGACCGCGTTACCATCTCCCAAGAAACTAGCATGATGTTTCTCCAAAATCACTCGGACTTGGGCTTCCATTTCGCTAGTAGTTACTCCAGATTCTCCGATGTCGGCTGTAGCTAGATCGGCCTTTGGACTGAGATCTTTTAGCTCGGGAAGTGCGGCCAACTGATTTCTCAGATCGTTCAGCAACTCAGTGCCTTCATGGAGATACACCGTCGCTTCTTCTTCATCCGAGAAATCGATTTCCAGCCGCATGCATCGTGCGAGGGACTCTTTCAATCGGGAGACTGGCTCAGCTACGAAATCGACTGGCTCGGCTTTGAAGACAGTGGCTAATTCTTCCTGAGCGTCCTGAGCTGCAACACCCCCTCCGATCATTCGTCTTGACCCGACTTCTGACTCAGATTTACTATCGGTCGCGTTATCTTTGCCTTCTTCTCCAGTCTCGTTGGTTCCATTTCCGAATTCACGCAAACGCAAAGATTCAGGGAGCTCACTCGCCACGGACGAGCTTACCGGGGAAACAGATTGCTCATGTTGTGCCGATTCACATCGACTAGTCGGACTTGTTCGCGCCATTAAATCGTCGCGAGGGAGTACGTCCACCAAATATGCTAAAGCTTGGGGCTCGGCCTTGTTAGGCTCAACACCTTCTTTTCCGGGTGTTCGCTTCGTCAGCAACAACTTCTTGGGCCAAGTGTAAGTCGGTTTCTCAACCGCAGGCGGACCTCTGAGCTCAGCTTGTCGGGCAATCAAGTCTTCCAGCTTTCGGTAACCAGCGGAAGGTTCAGCCTCGTAAGCCAGGGCGGCCCATTCAGTATACTTCTGAGACTTGGGTCTGGCAAAACGTTCTCCTTGAGGCAGATACCCTTTCTCGACCAAGCAAGCCACCACCGTATTTTGATTCAGGCTAGCCACCCGGTTGGAAATATTCACCACCTTCACAGCTCTGGGTTTCTTTCCTGGCCCGTAGATAAATTGCGTTACCCACTGGTCACTTCGTCTGGCCCACTCCTGAACTTTGTCCGGCTTAGCTTGGTAATACTTGACTGGGAGAGTCACTGATCTTCCTGGCTGGAGCCATACAGACTCAGTCAAGGCCACGTCCACTTCCAGTCCTACATGGTCGATCTCAGGACCTCCGACCAACAACAACGATTCTTCATCTGGGAGTCGGATTACACCCTCGCGGGCACAAATCCGGACTCCGGCGGCCACCATGAAATCCATTCCCAACAAACAATCCAAACCAGCTCCAATGTTGCCTACCCAAACGTTCATCACATAGACCACTCGGATACCGAGTGTCAACTTGATCTTCGCTTGAGCGGTGGCGTACGTCGGGACATCTCCGAATCCTAAAACTCGGAGTCGGTGGCCACGACTGAGCTTGAGCTTCAACCTACGTGCAAGGTCTAAGCTTATTATACTCGTCGTAGCTCCCGTATCCAACAAGATCTGAGTTCGGTGGTTGAAAATTGCTCCATGCACCATTGCCATATCACGTTTTTCTCCAACCAAAGTGTGCGTACTCCACCAACCGTAGCGTTCACCATAAGTCGGAGCGAATTCAAGATGGCTCTCAAACTCCAGCTCTGAGCTCAGGTCATCAACTTCGGCCGTACCAGAAAAAACACAAGCTTCATCAGAGGAATTCATACATTTGGGGTTATCGTCGTGCCAACATGGAAGGGCTGGGCCCACATATGCAAATGCACACAACGCTTGGGACTTCGGCTCGTCACGTACTGGTTCCCTAACCAGCGAGCCTAGTGGTTTAACGGCGTCTCGGACTCCGAGCTATCCAGCAGTTGCCGAATAATCTCAGGATCAATGCCCTCGAGAGACCCTCCAGCACGGATGGTCTCGCGTACAGCTTTGAGTGCCGCCCACATGTCACACAACCCCCGACGATGATATTCGCCGCACTTTGAACACGGCAGTCGTCTGGAATACTGAGTGGGGTGGCCTTCGTCATGGCAACGTCCACAGATGAGCTTGCCCCAGCAATTATCAGCGTTGTGGCGTTCGCTTCCGCATTCGCTACACTTGAATTCTTCACGCTGGGGCGTCCCTCTCCCGTATGGCTGCGTATCCACTTTTGGCTTCCATGCCAGGCGTTCAGCGACTCGGAATATGTCTTCTTCAGTAACTGCGGTCGAGGATTTAGACTCCATCCCAGATGAGGTCAAAGTTGGGCCCGGCTGAGACTCAGAAGTCTCAGTTCTCAGGGCGCGATGGCTCTGCTCGACTTCAAACTCCTCCTCGTATCGAGATGGGGTCTCATCCGTGAAATGGGCATGTCGTTCAGCGTCGCATTCAGCATCCCAACCCTCAGCTAGAAAAGCTCGACCTTCAGCACGTCGTGGCTGGGGTTTGAACCTGCCGAACTGCAAATTCTGCGCTGGGCGTTTCTTCTGTTGATAATCCCGATCTTCGTGACGTTCATCTTGCCGCAGAGCTTCAATTCGTTTCAGGGTCTCCTCCAATTCACTCAGTGTATCAAACCGTTGGCCTTGTAGGGTTGTCCTCAGGCGAGTGTCACTCAATGCTTTGATGAAACGGCGGATGTGGGCCTCCCGTTCTGTAGTTGGTCTCTCGAAAGCTATATCAGCCTTCTTGGCGGCTCGGTTGAGCCGATATAAGAACATCCGAGGGGTTTCCGAGTCGCGAAGCTCCATCGCATAATATCGCTCAGCCTTTGACCCGATACTTCGACACCACTCCTTCTTGAACACATGAGACAACTTCTTCCAATCCGAGCGAGTCGAGTTGGGGAGCTGGGCACACCAGTCTTTCAATGAACCAGAGAGTCTCATTCTTAGTTGGACGATCCGAGTCTTCTCATCCCACGGGGCCATCGTTGCGTAGTACATGAAACGTTCCCACCAATTGACACGATCATCGAGCGGTCCTCGTTCAGCGAACTTCTCGAGTGCGTCATGGGGGATCATAGCTTGGACTACCACCCGAGTTGCAGACCCTGTATCTGAGTTCTTGGTCTGAGCTGCCGTGCCAAACTGGCCTTCATGTTCATCTTGGGAGGAATCGCTCGAACTCGAACTGTCTGATTCCCAGTCATCATCGTCAGGTCTCTTAGATTTCGACGTACGCGTCTTGCTGCTTCGTTTTGATGTCGAGCTTGACATTCGAGCAGAGGACTTGGTTCGGCCACTTTGAGATGTGCTTTGAGTTCTAGTCGTTTTATCACGGGGCTCGGCGGGTTCAGCTTGGCGCTGATTCGCTTGTACCATCAGATGCATGACGTCTGTCAGTCTGTCGAGTTTCGCTAGGACAGGGTCCACCACCGTTCGAATTACAGATGACTCAGTTGGAGTCCGAGAGGGATCCAACGAACTGGTTAGATGACTTGGTTGATTCTGGGGATCAGCTTGAGCTCGGAGCCGTTCTTGATCAACCAGTAATTGACGGAGTTTTTCTTCCCGTTCAGCTACCGCTTGATCATGAGCTGCTTGTGCTTGGGCATGTTCTTCTTTCAGTCTCAATAATTCCACATCGTGTTCAGCTCGAGTTTTGGCGGCACGTTCGTCATGAATTTTCTGCAGTTCTTCTTGTCGGGCCTTAATCTCGGCTTCCTGAAGTTTCTTCTGCACTCCCAACAGGTATTCAGCTCGAATCTCATCTTCTTTACGTTTCTCGGTTTCAGTGGCAACTCGTCGCTCGGCCAATCTCTCTAAAGCTTCCAGCTATCTGCGCTGCTCCACTTGAGATTTACGCTGAGCATCAGACATCTGTGCGTTTGTAGCTTGTAGCTTCTGGTATTCTTCGTGGAGTTTAGTTTGTTCGCGCCGATTATCCTCCAACGCAGCTTGTAATCGGGCTTCGGTGCTCTTCCGTTGCTCCTGTTCTGCAGATAATCGAGCCCACGCCATAGTTTCGCTCCGAGCCTGACCTTGTTGAGCTGGCGGGTTGTCAGCGTTCAACTGAGCACTCGGACGGCCAAACCAGAACCCTTCCAGTCCAGCACGGACACTTGGAGACGGTCCCGAGTCGGGCTTAGCAGCGGCAACCTCAGCTTTGCTCTCAGACATCCGCTTAGATTCCGGACTACCAGGTAATGGGATCTGAGCCGGATGAGGTTGGGGCGGGTCTGGCGTGATAGAAATCATCATTCCAGGAGCTGAGCTCCGCATAACACCTGTAGTTGATCCTCGCATCACTGTAGCAGTCGACATGGGGAGATACGTCCCTGACCCGAGCATGTAGTCGGTAACAGACATTAGCGAGGAGCCAGACGAACTGTACGACATGTCCCCACTCTCATCGGTCGCCATCAGGGACAGATCGGAGTTGGGACCAACACCCACCATGCTGGGCACTGAGTCGCTCATAGCTTCAGGTAGAACTTCAGAAGCGGCGTCACTGGAATCATACCAGTTCGGGATGGAAACACTGGCCGACGATCTCATCAGCAGCGGGCGTTTACGCGCAGGTTCCTCTTCGAGGCTCGATGCGGGACTCCTAGCTCGGAGACCAGTCAGTTGAAGACGCATAACCACTTCATGACCCAAAAATAGCTGAGTGTCTTCATCCATGATAGCATCGCCATCCTTGTCCAACACAAAACCCGTCTTGGGGTCGTTCGTCAGAGCTGAGTTGTTAGCTGTGGGTCCGAGGGGGACCGAACGTAATAAGGCGTTGCTCCCACCGCGAACTTCCAAGCAGTCAGCTCAGCTCGGATGAAATGTCCGATGCGTTCAACTTCCAACCTGATCTGGGATTCAGATACTCCTGATACTTCAACCAGTGTGTGCCATGTCGGGACTTGGTTCCGGAATTCATATCCAGCCTCATGCAGCATAGTTTGAAGCAGGGCGACACACGCAATGGGCGGCATCAAGCCTAGCGAAACTCGGACCACTCTGAGGTCGGACACTATGGGAATTCGGCGTCGCTCAGCATTGAACACGTTCAGCCATCGAGCTGCGGGGGATCGAGTTACTGACATCAAATGTCTAGCAGTAGCCCCGGCCGCTCGGATGAAACCCCAAAGATCATAACCTTCGTGACGTGGCGCGTATGCCATGTCTCGGGATGCACAATCCCAGGAGGGAGAGACATCCACAACTCGAGCTGGGATCGGCCATACGCGATCATCTCGGCTTCAGTCATCTCTGGAGGGTGAGCTAGACTCACATTCTGAGCCTCAACACCCTCAGCGACACCTCTCAGCCGTTGGAATGGTCGTTGGTCTGGCCAAAGTGAGCTTGACCAAGCTCCACCGCTTGTCGAACCGAAATAGCCCGCTCCTGGGGCGTAATTGAGTCGAACAGGATCCGTCCCAGACCAAGTATGACTTGGCTCTCTCGTTTGCATTTCTCGACTCCCTAGCAAACTCAGTGCCCACCCTCGACTTGGCTACTGCGAGGATTTGCAGCAGTTGGCTCCGGGTTAGCACTCGAGAGTCTGGAAGTCGCCGTCGAAGCCTTCAACTCATCTTGCTGCGTAATATCCTGGTGTCCGATGGGCACAACTTGGCTTCGACTCTCATCACTTCGGGTACTTGGTTGAGTACTCGCTTCATCACCTCGGCCGACTCCAGATGGCTTCATCTCGGGCGAACTTAGTGATGGCACAACTTCTTCCGGCATTGGGGGGGCTTCAGGTTCAGCACCTGGCTCAGCTTCACTCGGGTGTGACGCTTCCACTTCAGCACTGGGAGCTGAGACTCTCGAAGTCGAAAGACTTGGTTCGGGTTTCTCAGCCTCCTTCGGCTCCACCTCAGCCGGCAATCCAGCGACGCGCAGGCTCCGCCGAAGCGAAGACTCGGTCTTCTCACCTTTTCTCTTTGACGCACTTGGACTTGGCTTAGTCGACATAATTGACTCTCGTCCGTCCAAAGTCGTATCCTGATCCGGGCACGCGCACCAGTTGTGGTGAGGTGCGGGCAACTTCCCAGCGTCCAGAATATACCTTGAGCTAAACTTGAACCAGCAAACCTTGGGTCTGAGCTCAGGGAGTTTCAGAGTCTCAGAGTCCCAGCTGAATGACCTCAGCTAGACCCGACGAAGACTCAGTCGACACCTCCGAACTCGGACTCTTGGCTTGACGCGGCGTGTGCGCCTCCCTTGCGATCCCCTTGACGGTTCTTGCTGGGGCTACGCTTTGGGCCCAGACGTCAGCCAACCACGTCCACTTGTTCCTTGTCCAGTCTTCCTTGGATGTCCTCCAAACGAAGCCTGCTCCCCGCTTAACAGGCCTTCGCTCGCACGTGTCTTGACCCGATTTGCCCCGGGGTTTTCCTTTATGTAGACACGACTCCACACGCACTTGTCTGCTTCTTCCGAGACTGCAGACCCAGTCTCCCTTGCTTCTCCTCTTCCTCCAGGCGGCTCCAGCTGAGAGCCGCGTACACAGGTCTTCACTCGCCCCCCGACCTAGGGTGGCTCCGAGAGTTGGCTCGGCTGAGCCTGTCTTGATCCAGGGTTCTCGCCTCTGCGCCCTGGGACTTCCGCGCACCACGTCTTGACGTAGACGAAACGGCCGAGCGGGGAACCACTATCCCAGGCTCAGCGCCACACGATATCCCTCCAACAACACTGAGAACCACTATCCCAGATGCTGTTCTGCCTGAAACCTCAGAGTAGATCGCCTTCTACCCGAAAATATGAAATACACGCTGAGTGCAGTCGCCTAGTTCGACCTGTCGACGTGTAATGAAATGAAATAGCCAAATGAGTACCCCTTCACACCGAGGTACACCCACAAGGACTATATGGGGCTTGAGTTTTGGTTGAGTCTCTTCTCAGACACCCTCTTCTACAGCAACACACTTAGCACTGCGGCCTTCGGGGCAAATTCGATTCTGATTAATACTTTACACATGCAAACAAAGACCTATCAAGGGGAGGGGCGCTCGGCTTCCTTCGGAGCGCACCCAAACAAAAGATATCATGGCGAGCGGCCTGCAGTCCCTTCAACGTGCGGCTCTTCAGCATTGTCTTGACTCTCAGGAACCTGCGGTGCTCTGAGTCCCCGCTTGGATCTGAGCTCAGCGATTGGCTGGACCTCATTAAAGTCACTCGTGGCGTCAGCAATCCCGTGATCACCTGTCAGCAACCTTCTGATCACATGTCGGCAGACTCGTGATTACATGTCGGCAGACCCGTGATTATCCCACACTCCGTGCCTCTGATTGGCTGAGGGGTGCGCGTCACGGGGATGAGACAATGTGTCACCTGGGTTCGAACATGGGTTGAGCCTGATTTATGGTCAGTCATCATTTGATGACTGCCTCTTCGCAGCGACTGTTCCCAGAACCTCATCGCCCATATCCCTTCTGAGCCTCTGATCCTCCGCTGAGTCACCACCTGAAGCATCTCCAAACGTCCACTACCATCATGCTGAGTCCCACATGGACTGCGATAGACCCCGCGGAACCTCCAAACGACTCAGAGTGTCCTTCAGTATCCTCCTCTGAGAGTCAACAGGGTTCTGCTGAGAGTCCGATGGCTCAGCGAACGATTGTTTCCGCTGAGCTACCAATCAGAGTGGGGACGAGTCGGCAGTTACAGATGTCACACAACCAGCTGGTCATATTTCCACCAATCATCATCCAGCTTGATGGGTGCAGAGGGGTACGGCAGCCGAGCGAAAGGTCTGCTGGGCCTGAGATTCGAGCGTACCTTGTCACAGTTGTTGATGGGACCTTCAACATGAACAATCCAGTGCAGGCACTGAGTTTTGCAGCGAAGGATAATGTCGCTCGTGAAGCTATTTTGACTGGTGTGCCCGCGCAGGACGCTGAGATGATATGCCAAGAAGACACGGCACAGGCGATGTGGAACCGCTTCGTCGATAAGCAGACGAAGCGAGAGTACTCCAATTACATTTTCGCTCGTGCTGAGTTCTACTCTAATGTGTATACATCGGCGAAAAGCATGGATCAGTGGTTGCGCGAGATGGAGTCGATGCGTCGACAGCTTCTACACTATGGCAAGTGCGTGACTGATGATGACTATGCGGAGACGCTTTTGGGTCACGTCGCTCGTACCCATCGCGACGTAGTGCGGCAATTTTCGAAGCATTACGTTGTGCGGCGTGATGGTGGGGCAGATCGCCCTGTACCTACTGCTACCCAAGTAATGAATGCGCTACGCGCTGAATCGGCACTGGACGAGAAGATAGGTACTGAAGAGCAGAAGCCAGTGGGTGTTGCTGCGTGTGGTAAGAAATCTACACCTCCGAAAAAGGAGCAGGACAACCAAGGTCGTGCAAAGCGTAATAGAGCTGGTCAAAAGAACCATCAGAAAGAAGGAAAGCAAGGAAGCCAATCAAATGCGAAAAAGAGTGATAAGGAAGAAACCCGGACCTGCTTTCACTGCGGTGAAGTCGGGAACTTGCGACCCAATTGCTCTGAACGTGCTGACTCGTCAGATGACGAAAGTGCTGCCAAAGGGCTTGCTACGTCTGAGCGCAAGCGTTGGCAGAACAAATCCAGCAACCAGAATGACAATAAGAAAAAGCGAGTGAGTGCTGATGGTCGCTTTTCTCGTGATACGTTAGTGGTCAGTTCTGTGAGTGACGCACATGGAGATGATGTCGAGTGGGCATTGGACTCTGCAAGCGATGTGCATGTGTGCAACCGGCCATATGTGCGCTTGCATTTGTACAATGACTCCGCGCATGTCTTCCAAGGCTACGATGGCTGTATTTCAGGTGGTGAGAAGGTGGGCAATGTGCAGATTCGTGTACGCAACAACAAGCAGCCACACCAAGATGTGTCGTTGCAGTTGGAGCAATTTATGTACAAGCTATCGGCCCCTGATAATTTACTGAGTCTGGATGTTCGTCCTCCCCCACAGGTTGAGGCAGGTTTCCGAGTGCCTGCGGAGTAGCAACAGGTCTACAGTCCTCCATGCCAAAGCGCTTCAGCACTTTGTCAATGTAGCCACGTTGTGACATCCACAGCGCATCACCCGGACCATAAGAAATCTCCATGTGGAATAGATCAGTAATAGGTCCCAAGTCTTTGATCTTAAACTTGGCTCGGAGTTCACGCAGAACCAGTTCAATATTCTCATCAGTCCCCACGATAATCAAATCGTCCCCAACAAATATCGGGCTGCCTCCCACTGAGCGCGTGTAGATGCCTCCGTCCATCTTAGTCCGGCGAAAGCCACACTGCCTTAAATATTTGTCCAGGGTCTGATACCAGATCAATGGCGCATGTTTCAGTCCGTATAAGCTGCGCAACAACTTACACACACGACCCGATCCATCGTCGAAATACTCAGGCATTTCCATGTAGATCTCGACGTCATCTTCAATCGGTCCATTTAAGAATGCAGTTACGAAATCCACATGACGGGCGGAAAGCCCCAAGTGGAGAGCCATCAGCAGGATAAACTTCACTGCTTCCTGAGAGACTACGGGAGCATACGTCTCCCAGTAATCAACACCATAGCGCTGCTGACATCCTTTGATAGTGATCCTAGCACGGTATCGCACAACGTTGTCCTGGGCATCGCGCTTCTTCACCAGCACCCACTTGCCTGTCAGAACCTTCTTGTCCTTGGGCCGCTCGACCAGCTCCCACGTGTTGTTCCGCATAAGGTCGCCATGCTCCTTCTCCAGAGCCTCAATCCATTTTTCTGCATCTGGTCCAGACAAAGCTTCATCAATTGTCTGCGGCTCCATAAGAGCATTCACAGACTCAATTACCAAACTTAAAGGAAGGTCCACTTCATAGTCCTGGTACTTCGGATTTGGTCGTCGAACGCGAGTCGAGCGTCGAAACGACTCAGTCGTATCGCTAAGCTCTTCCTCGTCCTCATCGCTCCCACTGTCACTAATTGCCTTAGCGACTTCTGTCATCGAAACAGCGCGATCTCCGGACGCGATAGGAACAGGCATCTTCTCCTCAAGATCATCATCTTCAGCTGTATCGAGATCAACGTTACAGTCAACCTCACCGCCAGCCACTCTCTCCCCCACCGAAGGTGAGGTTCCTCGTGATATCGCAGGCAGCTGACCAGCAACAGGATCGCTGTTAGGCAGCCCCCACTGGTCTTGCACTTCCTGACCGACATCATCCTCAGCACGCATGTTACGAGAGGGGTTAGCCCGGCCGATCTCCCACCGCAGCAGGAAGAGTTACCCCAGGATCCCTCAACGAAGCAGCAGGCGCACCTGCACAAATCGGAGTATCCATTTCAGTAGTGAGAGTAGCAGCGGCTTCACCGTCGCAACGGCGGCGCTTTGAAGGATGTTCATCAGAGGTCAAATCACTGTTATCACACGTTACACCAGTCACAGGGAGCCGTACAAAAGGAATCACTCCAGGCAGAGCGCTTTTGCGTCCTTTGTCATAGGTAATCGCGAGCAAGCGATCGACATAGCTTCGGTCAACAGTCCATTCTTCGTGAAATTCCACGGACCGAACCTCCTGCACTTTGCCAGTTATCATACTCAGTACACGGAAGCTCTCGGAGTGTTTAGCAAAACCCATGAATAAGCCCGCCTTGCCAGGGTTCTCTAGCTTTGACTTCCGTAGCTTTTTCGGCGTGAATACAAACACTAGACAGCCCCACGTCCGCAACTTAGTCACGTCAGGCCGTTCGCCAAAGCGCCGAAAGTAGGGCGTCTCACCGTTCAGAGCCTTCGTTGACAAAATATTCCTCACTTCAACAGCAAAACCAAATGCCTCCCCCCACAGAAGGTCGGGCATGTTCGCTGCTGTCAAGATGCTGCGCACTTGCGCCGCAACAATACCGTTCATACGCTCCACAAGTCCGTTTGGACGGTATCCATTCGTCCAGGTATACTCGATGCCTTGACCAGTGAGGTACATCATCAACTTGTTGTTGAGGGATTCGCGGCCTTTATCGGAGTTGAAGACTTCAATCTTCTGGCCCTGAGCAACAAGCCACTTCTGGACGGTATCCATTCGTCCAGGTATACTCGATGCCTTGACCAGTGAGGTACATCATCAACTTGTTGTTGAGGAGTTCGCGGCCCTGATCGGAGTTGAAGACTTCAATCTTCTGGCCCTGAGCAACAAGCCACTTCACGTGAGCTAATACCACCTCTGAGGCATCCTCCTTTCTTTTCAGTAGAAAGCCCCACAGGTAGCGACTTGCCTCATCTTGCACGAGCTGGAAGTGAGAGTAGCCATCATACGTCCGAACGCCCATATGACACATATCCGACATGATCTTCTGAAATGGTCTTTTTGCCCGACGGGTCTTCGTCTTCTTATAGGACATTCTAGTCATCTTTGCCTTCTCACAGCTCCAGCACGGAGTATCCGTGTCGTCGCACAAATCATTGTTCATACCAGTAGCCACTTGTTGACGAGCCATTTGCTTCAGCATCGGCAAGTTCAAGTGAGCGAATCGGAGGTGCCAACGCACCAGTGACTCAGCATCGCTGCGCTTAGCATCTGTGGCAGGAGCAGCAGGCTTACGACCTCCAGCAGCTGCACACCCAGCACCAAGAGTATCCGCACCATCGGTGCCACGTGCATCAGCGTTGTAACGAGTCTGCTAACGCCAGCTCGCCAGCGGGTCGTCGCTCTCAGTGCTATTGCTACTTGTTGGCCAGGGTCGGTCGGCTCGTTGCGATCTTCGAACACTTTCGGGCCACTTCAAGTAGCCGGACTTACGTCCTATTTATTTCAATTCAAATACACAACTCCTTACTATGCTAAGCTTAGACTGTCGTGCTAACCCGGGCAGCACTCAGTCAGCCTACAGGCTCGCCCGCTTCAGTCGTCGCTCAGCACCGAGGGTGCTTTGTCCGTCCAGTGGGCTGTGCAGTCCACAGCCAGTTCCGTTGTGTGCCTCTGCTCACCCAACGCCATCCGTCCATTCCATCCGAGACCTCGCCGACCTTTCGGCCGCGCGATCTTCGTCTTTCCACCGCTCATTCCGTACCCACGCCAGCTTGGCGCGACTCGTCGCGGCCAAGATCTCGTCCGTGTGGCTCCGCGTGGTGGATCCGATCCCCACCCGTCGCCACCTGCCATTCATCATGCTCGACCCCTTGCTCGTCATGAGCTTCGGGTCGCCGTTGCCATCCGGGTCCGTCCGTAGCGAGCATAGGGTCACGCCCGGCCCAGGTCCCGTTACACGTCTTCTCCATCAGCAGATCTCTCCACGACTCTGCCGAGCTGGAGCAGACGATCGTACTCACTACCGGACACCCACCGCCGGCCCTCGTCACCGACGCTCTGGCCACCTCGGGGTGCTGCTCCGGCAGGTTCGGTCTGGAGCCGTCGTTGTGCGTGCTCGGGTCGTAGTTCGTACTCGAGTATGTAGTGTCCGGCCTTGTTTCGTCGGCGGCGTCGGCGTAGCTCCACCATGCACTCGTCCGGTTGTCCCGGCTTGCCCGGACTCGCCACTGTTCGTTTAGTTCGCTTTGCGCTGCGACTCGCAGCTGCCGTACGTGCAGGAGCCGTCGTTGCTCCCACAACCGGGCTTGTCGCCGCGGCATCAACTTGGCGTTGGAACGCGCCTTCATGTTCCAGCTGCGCTTCCAGGTCAGCAGCTACGTCTCGCAGGAGGGTTACCGGGTAGTGGTAAGTGACTAGAAAGGAAACGTGCGCTATAAACTGCTCGCATCCTCCAGTCTTATCCTCTCTTTCCAGTAGATAGTTGTCGTATCCAGCCGACTCCACGATCCGCATGGGCCCGGCCCACTGATGGACAAATTTCGATGCTTTCGGCCCACGCGGGGGCCGATACATCCATACTCGGTCCTCAGGCGCGAAAGTTCGTTTCTGTTTCACTTTTCGATCGTAATACCGTGCTTGCCGCTGCTGTTCGCGCTCCCGTGCGCGCTCAGCACATTCCTGACTGCTTTTTAGGGCTGCTAACAGCCGCTGATGATACTGCGTCAATTCACCTGCCTCGGCGACACTAGTACTTCGTAAGAGTTCATTGGGACTGCGCAGCTGTCGTCCCATCATCAGCTCGTTCGGTGACAGCTTCACCGTTGAGTGCTGGCCTGAGTTGTAAGCGTAGACAGCACAATCTACCCATACATCCCAGTCATGCTGCCGATCTTCCGTCATGTACGTGGACAAACAGTCTTTCCACGTACGGTGGAAACGCTCCACTAGTCCTACCATTTGCGGTCGGTAGGGCACGGGATTCGTTTGCTGCGCTTGCAGCATCACTACTAGCTGTTCAATCACGCTACCCGTCAACTCGGGCACACCATCCGTCAACAACTCGCGAAAGGGGCCGAAACGTAATACCACGTGCCGCATAAGGAACTCTGCCACATTCTCGGCGGTGTGCCGAGGTACAGTCACCGCTACTGCATAGCGTGTGACGTATTCAATTGCAGCTATCACGTATCGTTGTCCTCCATTACTCATTGGCAACGGGCCTGCCACGTCCAATGCCCACCGATCACCGACGTCTCCACCTTTCAGACTTCTCAAGGGGGGAATCACCTCGCGTGGTCGTGCCTTACGGCTGCCGCATTCCTGACACCCTGCCACCCAGCGTTTAACTTCTCGTTCCAGGTTTGGCCACCAGTAGAGTCGCGCTATCCGTGCATGCGTGTGCGTCGCTCGCAAGTGGCCGGCCCAGATTGAGTCGTGGTTCTCTTTAAAGACCGTGGCCCATAAGGCCGGGGGTAGCACCACCCGTCGACCCTTCAGCGTTTCAATCACCACCAGGCCGAATGCCTTCGTTACCTTCTTGCCCTGGTGTTCGCCGGACTCGGCGAGCCGTTGCACCAAGCGACTTTTCGCTTGCGTCTCCACAATGTCTGCGTCCGTCAATTGCAGCGTCGGTTCACTCGGTCGCCGCTCGTCGAGCTGTTGCTCACCTTCGGGGTGGGGCTCCACCCCTCGTCCTTCCACAACTTGTCCGCTCTTCTGACTTCGGACACCGCCATCTCGTTCGGCTGGGGGTCCGTGCTTGTCGCCGCCTCGTCGGACGGCGTGGTCTTTGGCCTGCGAACTCTTCTCCGCCCTGACTTGTCGTTGAGGGGTTTTGACTTTCACCGGCACGACGGCTGGCAATCGCTGTTGTTGCGAGGATCGACCTCCGTCGCCGTCCACGCCTCCTCCCGCTTGTCCAGTCAATTGCGCGGACTGTTCCAGTAGCCGCGCAGCGTCGACACCGTCCTTGCTGCGCCGTGACGTGATGGCCGCCGACCTTTGTTCCTGGTTCGCTACGGAGGTGGTCATGGCCACTTCCTGGGCTGATGACCGCTTCCGTGGTTCTTCGTAGGCATGCGGCCCGCCATCTACCGCGTCGTAGCCTTCCGCGTCTGCTGTCCGTCGCACTCCTTCGATCTCGGCTCGCGTAGTCGGTGCTGGTATCGTGGTGTTCTTCGCACCGCTCCCACGGCATTCACTACCGGCTGCCGTCGCTGCTCTTTGCCTCCGTCGCTCTTCCTCTTCAGCAATTCGTTTTGAAGCCCGAGTCTGAGGTCTCGATGCTGTCGTACTTCCCGCCGGTCGTCTCGTCCGCCGTGCTCGTGTCTTCGCCTCGTCTCCTGGACGCAGCGTCGTCGCCATGTCCTGATTCGGTTGCACGTTCAGTGCCGCCACCTGACTCGACCCCGCGTCCGATTCCGCCACTAGCCGGTCGTGGGGTGTAGTGGAGACAGCTGGTGTTGCTGTCACTGCCGTCTCTGGTGTCACCGCAAAGTTCTGTTCCCCAATGCCTAGTTCCGTGGAGTGGGGTTCGCGCTGGTGACCCCCGTCCACCATCATTACTGCAGTGTCATCAGAGCCCCCGTCTCCGCCGTACTCGTACTGGGCTGCCCCCGCATCTGGCTTGCTCACTGCCGCTCCTCCACTTTCCGGGGCCTCCGGCGACGTGTTCCTCTCAACGGAAGCCGCCATTCGGTCCGCTGCTCGCTGGCGGGCGAGTCGTCGACGGCCGATTGCCGCAAAGACGGTCGCCGCCACAGGTGCTCGTGACAGAGCATCTGCCACAACATTCGTATTCCCCGGTCGATATTGAACGTCCAAGTCAAATTCTTGTAATGTCAGCGCCCACCGGTGTAGTTTCCCCGTAAGGTTGGGGCTCGACATTAGCCATTTCAAGGCTGCATGGTCCGTAAGTATAGTGAACTTCCGGCCGTACAAGTACGGGCGGAATAATTTGATAGCCCATACAACAGCCAGGCACTCGAGTTCCGTGATTCCGTATTTGCCTTCCGTCTCACTATTCACCTTGCTTGCGTAAGCCACTGGTTTCCAGCCGCCGTCGCGTTCCTGCATAAGGCACGCACCGAGACCAATTTTACTGGCGTCTGTAACTACTCGAAACGGCAGTCGAAAGTCGGGGTAAATTAATAGTGGCTTGGTAGTTAGGATAGCTTTGATTCTCTCGAAAGCCTGCTCCTGTTCGGGTGTCCACGCCCATTCCACCGCCTTGCGAAGCAACTTGGTCATGGGCGTAGCGATCGATCCAAACCCCTCCACAAAGCGTCTGTAGTAACCTGCGAGATGTACGAAACGTTTGACTTCCGTGGCGTCCGTGGGTCGAGGAAATTCTCGTACTGCCGAAATCAATCGCTGTAGTGGCCGTACTCCATCACTACTGAGTTCATGTCCTAAATAGTCCATCGACTTCGTAGCAAAGGTACATTTCTTGAGTTTCAATGTCAATCCTGCAGCCGACAATCTCTCCAACACGTTGGCTACTTCTACGACGTGTCGTTCAATACCGCCGCGCGTGAAAATAACTATGTCGTCCAAATAGACCAAACAAGTAGTCCAGGTTAAACCACGTAATACACCATTCATCATGCGTTGAAAGGTTGATGGTGCATTAGTTAGTCCAAACGGCATCCGAACAAATCTGTAGAGCCCTTTCTTCGTCGTGAAAGCAGTTTTATCGCGATCTTCCGGCGCTACCAATACCTGCCAATACCCGGCTCGTAGATCGAGAGTCGTAAATAATAGAGCTCCACCCAACGCCTCCAGGGTTTCGTCAATTCTAGGGAGAGGGTAGACATCTTTTTTCGTGACCTTGTTTAGTGCCCGATAGTCCACACAGAAGCGCACTTCGCCATCCTTTTTGCGTACCAGGACAACTGGGAAGCCCCACGCGCCGTTCCCCTCCTCAATGACTCCGGCGTTCAGCATTTGACTCACATTATCTTCAATAATTTTGTCTTCAGTCTGCGCCTGCCGCCGCCTTTTGAGCATGATGGGTGATGCGTCACCGGTGTCGATATGGTGATGCATATCAAGAGCTGTAGCAGGTGGACAGTCACCTGAATTTCTCGACAGCTGCCGATAGACTCTCAGTAATTTCATTACTAAATTACGTGAACCTGTATCCTCCACGCCAATTTGAACTTCATCTTCATTCTCCAATGGTGTCGCCGTATCGCCCATCTCATTGAGCCACTCGCCCAGCCGATCCACTCGTAACTCTCCGTTCATCGCCAAGATGCCCATCTCCTTGTCCAGGGGTACCCATGTACCCAATTCCTTTTTGTTCGGCAACCTGGCCACCGCGCCGTTCGTATTAATCGCCGGCACCCAGGCTCGTCCGTGGTATGCTTTAGTCACTGTGGCGGCTAGCAGCACCGCTCCTGCCTGCTTCGTTGGAATGAAGATGCCGTACTCGCCGTCCTCTGCGGCCACAGACACTCGTACTGGTGTCACAGTCCTTTCAGCTAACTGCGCCTTGCCGGCCATACGAACCGCAGCTACTCTCGCACCACCGCCATCCTCACGGGTGCGGAACGGAATAACTACAGCACGCCCGTCTTCTCGATACCGTACTTCGTTTTTGTCGAAGTCCATCATGGCACCCTTGGCTCTCATGAAATCCACGCCCACCAAGAACTCGCTGGTACACCCCGCTACAACGCAGGCATCCACCACCACTTTCTCATTGAACACACTGCGCAGTTCAAATCGCCAGACACCCACTACGTCGAGAAGGAACCCTCCGATTCCTTCGACAAAATCCACAGGTGCCTCCATCTCGACCTTGTCGCCGTAGTTCATCCAATCTGTGCCCGCTATGGAATAGCGTGCGCAGCTGTCTAGCTTGACGCACCTCCGTTCCCCGCTCACCTCCATTATGGCCGTAGGCAGCCCGTCCTCCGTACCCACGTACTCCGCCGAGGTCTCGGTCGTCTCGCTCGTTCGTTCCCGCTGCTGCTTTACCAAGCTTACGCGTGCCGTCGTCGATGCACGCGTGCTTGGCTCGTCACCACTTTGGTCCCGCCGTCGTTGCAACGCCACGAGGGCTTCGTCCGCCACCAAGCATCTCTGGAGTCGTCGGGCCTCCTCCACTTGCCGTCTCTCGGCATCCGTGGCCCGTGACTCACGTCGTCGTTTCAGCTGCAGGGCCCTGAAGCGCCGTCGCTTTGCAGCGTTCCGGACCTTGTGTCGAGCAAGACGGGCTTCCGTGATCTCGTCTTGCTCGATGCTTCCAGCTACCGATACTTGGGTCTTCTTCTCGTTGCCCCCGTCCGTGGTCGAGGTCGGAGGCGCCAGTATCTCGCCTGCGTCCGCCGCCGGCTCGCCAGCCAACTTGACGCCGTTGACCGACGTCGCTGTCGGCACCACGACAGTGTCTGCTGCTACCCGTGGCGTCGCTTGGTTGTCCCCGTTGTCCAGGGGATTCGCCGCCATTCCTGAACTCCTCACGCCGCTACCGTCTCCGCTTCGCGACGCTTCCGCACCTCCTCCATCTTCACGCGTCGTCTCGCCTTCTCCAGTTTCAAGCGCATCCGCGCTTTGTCCAGCTCCAGGCGTAACTGCGCCTTCTCCAGCTTGGTGAACGCTCACCGCCCTTGCTTCCGCCTGCCCGACTTGTCCGCCGCGCGCACACAACTCCGCCTCCCTGTTCTCACTAGCGTACTTTGCTGATGCCTGCGTTGGCCGCACCGTGGCTACGTAAATCGCTGCCCGTCGGTCGTCCTTGGCGGATGTGTCTGTAGCCATGTGCTGCAGCACTTCCTCCATGCCGATTACCGTCGGCTCGTCCTCGAACCGCACCGTCCGTATCGGACGCTCCTTCGCCGCACTGTCCTCCGCCTCCATCATCACCTTCGCCTCCGTCCGTCTCTCCTGTACACCTCCGTCACCTACCGCACCGCCAAACCGTCTCGTGGCGCTATACAGCGGCGCAGCCGTCATCACCTGTTCACCTCCGGTCATACCACGATCTTCCTGCAGCCGTCGTTGGGGATGCCTTGTCGCTCCCGGACACCGTAACCCCTCTACCGTGCCCGGTCGGTGTTTTCCGCCGACGGCTGTTGTTTCTGCCCACGCTGTTCCAGGTAGGTATCGTTCCGTGCCTTCGCGTCGGCATCGGGGCATTCCCTCGCGAAATGCCCGAACTGGTTGCACGCAAAGCACTTCATCTGGATCGTACAAAGCGACGGCCGATGGCCACTCTGGCCGCACTTGAAGCAGGTTTCCGGCGATCCTTTCCGCTCGCCGTCCGACTGTTTGCTCTGCCACTTAGCGTCTGCGGCAGCTTGTTTGACTGCTGCCTTGAACTTCTTTCGGACTGGCTTCACGTCCGACTCCTCACCGCTGGATGCAAACTCCTCTCGCTTCAATTTCACGTTGACCACTGGTTTCTTGCCTTCTGCTTTCGGCCGTACTACTTGACGTCGCAACTCGTGTTGCTTTGTCTCCGCCCAGAATTTTCCATTCCATGCATGGCCAGGGAGCGAGTCCCACGTACCAGAACACTCGTTCCAGATGCCCTGAGGATTCGTGAAGAGGGCCACTCCACTTGCTTTCCCGCCACTAGCTTCGAAAGCATTCGCCATTTCCGTCGGCAGCCCCGTACCGCTGATTCCAGGGATCACACTCATTGGTCCCGTCGTGCCCGTCATCATCATCAACTGGTGGCTCGGTGCCACGGCCCACGGCTGCCCGATATTAGCCATCCCCTGGGCGACATTGTCCATGGGGTCGTCTATTTCAGTGGCCTTGTCCACCGCCTCTTCCAGTGTTTTGGGCTTCGGCCTCTGCTGCACTAGCTTCTTCGTTGTCTTATCCAGGCAACGTAGAAACTGAGCCAGCAGCACACGCTCCTTCACTCGGTTCCGACCCACTACATCACGCAGGCCCGCGGCGAAATCTGCATACGTCTCGCCTGGCATCATGCGCCTCATCGTCACGCGCAGTTCCGCGTTCGACTTGTCCAGTTTCGGCCCGTAGCGCCGTAGTAGCGCTTTTTTCAGGTTCGTCCACGTTCGCTGTCGTTTCTTTAGTCTGCGATCCTGATTGACCCACCATTTCGCTGCATTCTCCATCAGTTTGTTGCCAAGAATGAAGTACAAGGCGTGGTCGGACCACTTGCCGCGCCCGGACTTCGCCGCGCCTTTGAGTGCCAAGTCTACCCTGTCGATCCAGGTGGACACCGACACTTTCGGCGAAGGCGTGAACGTGGGGAGTTCGAGATCCTTCACGCTCCGTCGGCCCGGCACCCGTTCGTCTCGTTCTCGTCGCTCAGCTGGCTGAATCCCCGTTCGTCGTTCGTCCTCCGACTCGCTGCTGTAGCTGCTCGAATTGCTCGAGCTGCTGCTGCTGCTGTCATCGCTGCTCGGGCTGCTGTCCCCATCGGCTCCTCCAGTACTACGGCGGTGCTTTGATCTGCGACTTCTTCGATTGCGACCGTGGCGTGCGTGGTCCGAGGAGCTGTTGTTGTCCGAGGGGTCCGGTGTCTCCCTTCGCGTGTGCATCGGTCTTCTCGTGGTTCGCCGATGCGCTGGTCGCCCTCGTCCGCCGTCATGCGTATCGACAGGTTGAAGGCCAGAAACCATCGTCGTCAGGTCTCTGATGGCCGCCGCCATTGCTGATAGTTCCGAGGTGGAGGCCGTCTGTGCCTCAATGGTTCGTTCTGTCGTCGCTGTGCTGGCTGACGTTGGTGCCGTCCTAGTCGGTGCCGCCCGTGCGACAGTAGGTGGGTCTGGTATCGTGACGCGTCGGTGGCTTCCTCGAGCGGTTCGTTCGGCGTTTTGTTCGCCTGTGTCATCTCGTCGGGGCGTCTTCTTTCTGCTCTTTCGGCTGCTCGCCGTGGTCGCATCAGCTTGTAGCCCCGTGACCATGTTCGTCAGCTGCTGGATAGCGGCTGCCATCGCCGTTGTGTCCATTGTGGCGCTGTTGTCATTGGTGTTTGGTGTGGTCGTCTCCGTTCCCGTCGTGGTGGCTGGTTCCTGCGTTTGATGCGTCGCTGATTGCTCGGCGTCTGTTGCTGCTGCGTCAGTCCTCTCGGTCGGCGTCTCGGTTTCTTTCTCCATCGGTGAGGGTCGTGGTTGGTCTTCGTGCTGCTCCAGTTGGTTCTCGGATTCTTCGCTCGACTCGCTCTCCTTCAGTGAGTTCTTTGTTTGTTTCAATACACGTTTTGTCTTGCCTGTCTTCGTTCTTGTCAATGTTGCCGTCATTGTTCTGCTGGCTAATGTTGTTGTAGCTCTGGTTTTTCTTCCACGTGGTCCAGGCCCCTGAATGGCCACCATGTAACGAGTCTGCTAACGCCAGCTCGCCAGCGGGTCGTCGCTCTCAGTGCTATTGCTGCTTGTTGGCCAGGGTCGGTCGGCTCGTTGCGATCTTCGAACACTTTCGGGCCACTTCAAGTAGCCGGACTTACGTCCTATTTATTTCAATTCAAATACACAACTCCTTACTATGCTAAGCTTAGACTGTCGTGCTAACCCGGGTAGCACTCAGTCAGCCTACAGGCTCGCCCGCTTCAGTCGTCGCTCAGCACCGAGGGTGCTTTGTCCGTCCAGTGGGCTGTGCAGTCCACAGCCAGTTCCGTTGTGTGCCTCTGCTCACCCAACGCCATCCGTCCATTCCATCCGAGACCTCGCCGACCTTTCGGCCGCGCGATCTTCGTCTTTCCACCGCTCATTCCGTACCCATGCCAGCTTGGCGCGACTCGTCGCGGCCAAGATCTCGTCCGTGTGGCTCCGCGTGGTGGATCCGATCCCCACCCGTCGCCACCTGCCATTCATCATGCTCGACCCCTTGCTCGTCATGAGCTTCGGGTCGCCGTTGCCATCCGGGTCCGTCCGTAGCGAGCATAGGGTCACGCCCGGCCCAGGTCCCGTTACAGCGTGCTAAGCTCCACGAACATCAACAGCTAACGTTTCACGAGAAAAGCGACCAACAGCACTCACTCGCTTTTTCTTATTGTCATTCTGGTTGCTGGATTTGTTCTGCCAACGCTTGCGCTCAGACGTAGCAAGCCCTTTGGCAGCACTTTCGTCATCTGACGAGTCAGCACGTTCAGGGCAATTGGGTCGCAAGTGCCCGACTTCACCGCAGTGAAAGCAGGTTCGGGTTTCTTCCTTATCACTATTTTTCGCATTTGATTGGCTTCCTTGCTTTCCTTCTTTCTGATGGTTCTTTTGACCAGCTCTATTACGCTTTGCACGACCTTGGTTGTCCTGCTCCTTTTTCGGAGGTGTAGATTTCTTACCACACGCAGCAACACCCACTGGCTTCTGCTCTTCAGTACCTATCTTCTCGTCCAGTGCCGATTCAGCGCGTAGCGCATTCATTACTTGGGTAGCAGTAGGTACAGGGCGATCTGCCCCACCATCACGCCGCACAACGTAATGCTTCGAAAATTGCCGCACTACGTCGCGATGGGTACGAGCGACGTGACCCAAAAGCGTCTCCGCATAGTCATCATCAGTCACGCACTTGCCATAGTGTAGAAGCTGTCGACGCATCGACTCCATCTCGCGCAACCACTGATCCATGCTTTTCGCCGATGTATACACATTAGAGTAGAACTCAGCACGAGTGAAAATGTAATTGGAGTACTCTCGCTTCGTCTGCTTATCGACGAAGCGGTTCCACATCGCCTGTGCCGTGTCTTCTTGGCATATCATCTCAGCGTCCTGCGCGGGCACACCAGTCAAAATAGCTTCACGAGCGACATTATCCTTCGCTGCAAAACTCAGTGCCTGCACTGGATTGTTCATGTCGAAGGTCCCATCAACAACACTCCAGCAATCCATGCGAGTCAAGAAAGTTCGTAGTTGAACAGCATAGAGTTCAAAACTTCCCTTCATTCGCGGCACATTATCCATTTTTACAGGTACTCCTGCGCGAGGGTAGCCATATCCAGCTCCATGCGGAAATGCACCAAAGTTGAAGCCACCAGAATTGTAGCCACCACCACTTGCATTTAGGTTAGGCACAATTGGGACCCCGACGTAAGCAGGCATGCCAGCACTCGGCACACCACCAGCGACTCCAGCACTTGCTGTGATTCCGGGTACAGCACCAGTACCAGGGACAGTCACAGCACCAGCGAGTCCGACCACAGCACTAGGGCCGATGCCACCACCGACAGTCACAGTACTCGTAGCAGCAGTCGTAGCAGTCGTTGCAGAAGCCACGCTAGAAACCACCGTAGTAGTGGCCGCAGATACCACCATAGAAACACCAGTCGTACTTGAACCAGCTGAACCAGTAGCCGATCCACCTTGGCCACTTGACGCCGCAGTCGACGTACTCAGCGAGGCCATCGTCGTTTAGAGGTTCACGAGGGTAGTCTGTGAAACCCCAGCGCCTTGGGCTCATAACCTGAGGGCTTACGCAGTAGGACGTCTGTGCTTCCGGGCACGTAGTGTCGAAGACCGAGGAGGACTAGACACGAGAACGCAGGAACACGAGCTTGCTTGCCCACAGAAAGAATGGGATTGAGGAGGAGAAAACCTCTCGGGTGACAACCCCCTCTTGGTTAAACTATACTAAAGTAACCTCAGTATAAACAGGAGCGATACTTCAACTAGAAGCTCGATACTGAAGTACAGTCAATCATTGCAGCTTAAACGATCAGCGGAGCTCGATCTGCCAGTACTAACTCCGACAGATACTGCGGCTGCGAAGCAGGCGCAGTAGATGCACAATTTCACTTCCGCGTCATCTCTACCTTTAAACGTTACACTGTACCTAAATTTCAGAGCTTCTTCGTGCCCCGCACGACTTTGTCGATCCCAGAAGGTTTTTTAGGGGCAATAATTTAGAGTTAACCCTATCGTTATGAAAAGAATACATGAAGCACGATTTTGCGAAACACGGTGGTGTCGTGGTTTTGGGCATTGGATGGCATAGTATAACCCAGATAAATAGAAGCATTATACCGTCATTTGGTACCGCAAACTTCTGGGTGGGATATAGTTTCTACCAATAGCCGTCGAGAAACCATGACGTCAAACTATTCAGTCCCTTCCGGTTCTCTACGATTTTGACGCTCCGGGCTGAAAAATTCCGTCCGTCTGCCGGACTTGTTATGCGGATCGAGCGCGCTCGTGTACAAGGCGCTGCGTCAGACTTCGGCGCTATCGACGCCGCGCGCAAGGCTCTCACCGTTGTGGAGCACGTCGAGACGGTAGTCGCCATCGAGATTCTGGCGGCGTGCCAGGCGCGCGACCTGTTGCGCCCGCTGCGCACCACGGAGGCGCTCTAGACCGTCCACGCGCTGGTTGCCCAAGTTTGACAAGGACCGCGTCATGAAGCTGGACATCGACGCCGTGCTGGAGCTCGTCAGCAGCGGAGCGATCTGCGACGCGGTCGCGCTGTTCCTGTCCAAGCTGTTCGAGTCCGGGCTCTAAGCTCACCGACAGTGCCGATAGATTCTACAGTAGTATCATAGAATGAGTGAGAGCAGTAGCAACCATATAGTCAATCGAAATATACAAACTAGAACGTATCCAGCCACCCTATTGCACGTTGCACTTTGATCCTTGCGCTAGATTCGTGTCCGCTGCGAGTGGTGAGTCACCACTGGTGACACTACGACGGCCTCAAGCTTCAACGCGCAGCGAAGCAGGTGAAAAGTTGCTGCAAAATCCGGCCAGTTGTCGCCGAGTACATGTACGTCACAGATCCAAGAAGGCTACATCCTCGGTACTGTGACCGAGGGTGCTAAATCACACATTCGCAACTTCATTCGCAAATTGGCCGAGCAGAAGGGAGAAGCAACTTCTGTCCACGATAGCGAGCGCCGCACCCGCCAAGAAGTACCGATTCCCGCGCCAGGACTTCCAGTCGCTGGCCACCAAGCCGCTGCACTTCGACATGGTCTTCGACGTCACGGAGAGCAAGGTCAAGGTGACGCTGCAGACGACGCTCAGGCATGACGGCGCCCAGCCGCTCCAGTTTCCCCGATGGGGCCACGAGAAGAACTAGTGCAAGAAGCCGCCCGTGGAGAGATCGAGTACTATCCGGACGGGAGCGTCCCGCGCGCGCGCCGCCCTCCGCGCCCGCCGGGCGCACGTACCACATGGACTCGGACTACCAGGCGCAGCAGTCGTGGCAGTCTAATGGGACGACGCCCCCCGCCCCGGCGTCGACAGACTACCAGAACGCGGGTGGAGCCAACCACGGCGCACCGTTGCCGTTCTCCCACTCGCACTACGCTATGGACGCCGAGCGTACGATCCACCCCAAAGTCATGGGCAAGGGCCTGGACAACTCGGGCCTGGCCGTGCACCAGGACGAGATCATCAACACGGTCGTCATGTACCGACTTCCCTTTGTTATGGCATACAGTAAACGTACGCACATAGACCGGACACTCGCTGGACTGTCTACATGAAGTGTTCCCTTGATATGACCAGGAATCTATTGCTGCTCGTTATCTACATGTATTGCTGCTCGCTAACGAAGCCGCATTTTTCCGAAGCTGGTGGATATACATATAGTAGTAGATGCTTCTCCATCAGACCAAGTTGTATGGTCCAAAAGTGCACGTTTGAAAGCTTTTAGCTCTGCAGGAGAGACAGTTTGGGTGCTGTATGTGATAACTAAGGTTGCACCGATGCGCTTCCGATTCGTCCTCCTATTGGCTAATTACCGGTGTATGCCATAACAAAGAGTATGTCATAACAAAGGGAAGTCGGTACGTGCAGGACTCGTTGTGCAAAGAGCTGAGCTACCACGAGATCATCCTCTTGGTCAACAGCACGCCCGAGGCGCCCGTCAAGGCCACAGCATCTTCGTGTCGCGCAACTTCGAGTCGTAGAAGCTGTTCGTATTCGTGGCCGTGAGCCGCGGCCTTGTGCTGCACGCTGGCGTCAACAGCGGCAGCATGCTCGAGTGCTTTCGCAAGGCCATCGACGAAGGCTTCGGAATGATCTTGGCCAACACCAACAATAACGCCATATCCATGCGGGACGGCAAGCAGCGGCTGCCGATCCCGGCTCGTCCAGTTCGGAGGAGCGCGTGGACTCGCTCTGGGGCTCGTACGTCGCCCGGTCGGCCGCCAGGAGGGGCTACTCGTACGGGGGCGTGGTCATCAAGTACCTGCTGCAGTCTCGTACCCGTGTGGGGCAACTTCGGCTACCGCCGCAATTGCACGGTGCTGCAGGTGGAAGAGTGCCAGGTGACGCAGGTGAAGATGGCGGACCGCCACGGCTTCAACGCACTGCAGCTCGGCGTGGGTTTGCGCAAGGCCAAGAACGTGACCAAGCCCGTGCTGGGCCACCGGGCCAAGCGCCAGCTTTAGGAGTTACGCGTGTCCGAGGGCGAGCTGCTGCTGCTGGGCATGACGCTCTCGGCGCTGCACTTCAGCGCCGGACAGTTTGTGGCCGTGGGCGGCACCAGCAAGGGCAAGAAGGGCTTCCAGTGCGTCACGACGATGGCCCACGGGCACGACGTCGGACCTGGCCACAAGTCGTACACGGACAAGGGCTGCGAGCAGCCCAACTACATCAGCAAGAACGGCCGTCTACGCGCAGCTGTCGGATAGCACGTCCACGCAGATCGACATCAAGGGATCAGCTGGAAGTGTATGGACGACAGCAAGGGGCTTGGTGTCCTCCATACCCTTCCAGCTGATCCCTTGATGTTAGCATGAAGGTGTTCGAATATACGAGTAAGTCTTACACCTATATTTTTCACATGAAAATATACTTGAAAATTACCAACACTTACGAATTCTGACTGTTTGGGGAATGTCTTAGCGACGAGTTCTGATCCACTTGGGCTTGAGTGCTTTCGGAGCCAAATCGTCTGGCCGGTCCTGGAGCCACTGCGGAGAGCTGTAGTAGGCGCATTTTGCGCACTCACACTTCTTCCAATGGGGCTCATTCTTGAGCTGGTCCACGAGAATGTCAACGACATCCATCGCTGCCGCCAGACGAAACATCAATTTGTGGCGGGTTTGCCAGTTTAGGCCTTCTTTGCAATGACGCTCAAGAGCCTCGCCGGTGACATTTGAATCAGCCTTCATAGCAATGTGGCGCTCGATATGCTCGTCTAGCTTGACACGCTGGCGCCCCAACAAGCACCGGTAATATCTCAATCGAGCTCGAATGTTTGGGCGCTCAATCTTAATTCACAGTCACGATTTAGGTCTAGTATGTGTGCAATCAAGAAGATCGTTTACCTTACCTCAGACAGCTCCATACATGTCCGCAGCCAGCGCATCATCCAGAGAAAGTTATGGACGCATTCCTCGCTGCCGCCCAAGCACACATCCCTGTACACTTCTCTCATCTCCTTGACGGGTAGTGCTGCAATAAAGTCGTCAACATCCCCTGAGGACTCAAAATCCGGCTCGGTTACCTAAGGATGATTCGTTAGCTCGTGGAGAACCAAACTCATGTTCGACAAGAGAAAATATACCCGGCCGCTTGCATGTACGAACACAGGATAGATCTCATCAAAGGCAACAGTTTCGCCAGCACTGAAGACAGAAATCAACTATACACAAAGTAAGCTTCAATCCCAACGAGCGATACCTGGTAATGCCATTACATCCTCGACTGTGCCCGTAGTGTACATCGGTTCGCCGGTGCTGAGGTGCGTCTTCGTTGTCGTCAGCATCTAATCTCATTTGCAAGCAGCTAAGTGGAAACTTTTACATGATGTAGCTCAACGACAGAGACTAACCTCAATTTTCTCATCGTCATGACGGCGATCAACCATCTCCGCCGGCGGGAAATCAGCAAATGATCCTCTTCATCCTGACGTAGAATGGGATGTGGAGCGAATATCTTTGGCATTGTATGATGCAAAGATCGAGACCAAACATGCCCCAGTCTGTATGAATATGCACCCATTCGAGACTCAACTACTTGCTCGGCAGGTGGAGCAAATATCTTTGGCAGTGTATGCCGCAAAGATCGAGACCAAACATGCTCGAGTTTGTATAACTTTGCACCCATCCGAGACTAGACTACTTGCTGGGCATCTGCAAAACAATGCCGAAACCGTGCGACCGACAGGTTGAGAAACCTGGACAGTAAGTTGTGCGCAGAGAGGAAACTAGAGCTACTACGTGGTAAGAGTCCCACAAACGTGTGACGTGTCATATTACTGAGAATACGTGTTTTACGCTTAGAGCCCAACTACAACTAAGTCAACTGCTGCCACGCGGAGTTGGTCAGTCGCTTGAATAGAAGTCCGAAGTCCTGCAGGTCCTGCTTGCTGCTACGGGAGCGCCTTCGCCACAGCGTGCCAAAGCCCGTGTTAAAAACCAGCGCGGCTGCTAGAGCGGCTTCGACAGACTGAGGCCACCGCAGCTGCACCGATCATCGTCGGCATGGCACCCAGCAGCAAGCAGGTGTTGCGGGACGTGTCCGTACGAAGTGCTGACCTTCGTGAAGTGGTGCAAGAAGTCGCATATCGTGGCGACGACCAGGACTACGCCAGTACGACGGCTGAATCGACCGCTGCAGCGCCGATCGCCGTCAGCGTGTAGCCCAGCACCGCGCACGTGTTGCCGGACATGTCGTACGCGGTGCTGAGCTTCGTGAAGTGTAGCGAGAAGTTGCATATCGGGGCGACGACCAGGGCTAGGCCAGTACGACGGCTGAAGCGACCGCTGCAGCGCCGATCGCCGTCGGCATGTAGCCCAGCACCGCGCACGTGTTGCCGGACAAGTCGTACGCGGTGCTGAGCTTCGTGAAGAGCGACGAGAAGTCGCATATCGGGGCGACGACCAGGACTAGGCCAGCGCGACTAGTGAAGCGGCTTCGACACGACGACCAGGACTAGGCCAGCGCGACTACTGATGCGGCTTCGACACCACCGGAGCAGCGCCGATCGCCGCCGGTATGAAGCCCAGCACCGCGCACGTGTTGCCGGACATGTCGTACTCCGTGCCGAACTTCGTGAAGAGCGATGAGAAGTCGCATATCGTGGCTGTGACCAGGACTAGACCAGCGCGACTGCTGGAGCGGCTTCGACGGCAACGAGGTAGCAGCTGCGCCGGTTAGCGTCGGCATGGCGTCCAGCACCGCGCACGTGTTGCACGAGGCTACCGCAGTCGCGCCGATCGTTTTCGGCATGGCGGCCAGGAAAAAATTGCGCGAGCAGGTGGCGGCCATACTGAGGCGTAGGACGAGCGTCCGGTAGGCGGGAATAGCTGCCAGGTCTGAAGACGCGTAGGACGACGAGCGTGGATGCCACGTTGAGCGCCATTTTGCAGCTTCGGCGGGCAGCAGGACAGGAGACTGGGCGGGCGACCGAGGGTCCGCTTGGCAGTGAGATGTGAGCGGATGCCGGCAAAACTGGAAATGAGGTTTGAGTTTGTTTTGGCGCAACGTGTGGCGCGAAAATCTGGAGCGCACCTTGAAGTGGTGAGCTCTTCAACCAGATAGCCAATCACCACTTAGCATTCTCGGAATCGAGTTTGATTGGCCCAAGCGAGGACATCGGAAAAAGCCTTGGCTGAGTTTGTTTTGGCGCGTAAAAATGACCACATCAACCTGACCTCATGAACAAGATCAGCCAATCAATGCTTAGACATATCGTAATCCATTTTGATTGGCTCAAGCGAGGACATAAATAAACCCGCGAGCGTGTTGATCACAAGTGCTGGTCACCCAGGGTCACCACCCAGATAAATTTCAAACAAGCCACAAAATGAGGTCACGGGCATTGTTAGCATATCACTTCACTTCCCAGTGGGTGGCGGTTTATTGGCAGATAATTGAGTCACTAAGTCGGCCAAAGTCCGACCGGTCGTCATCCTGCCGCTGAGGCCGACAGCAAGGCCAGCGCGATAACTGAAGCAGCTTCAACGGCGACGAGGCTACCACAGCGGCGCCAATCGCCGCCAGTATGAAGCCCAGCATCGCGCACGTGTTACCGGACATGTCGTACGCGGTGCTGAGCTTCGTGAAGAGCGACGAGAAGTCGCATATCGGGGCGACGACCAGGACTAGGCCAGCGCGACTACTGAAGCGGCTTCGACACGACGACCAGGACTAGAGCCGCCAGTATGAAGCGGCTTCGACACCACCGGAGCAGCGCCGATCGTCGCCGGTATGAAGCCCAGCACCGTACACGTGCTGCCGGACAAGTCGTACGCGATGCTGAGCTTCGTAAAGAGCGACGAGAAGTCGCATATCGGGGCGAGGATCAGGACTAGGTCAGCGCGACTACTGAAGCGGCTTCGACACGACGACCAGGACTAGGCCAGCGCGACTACTGAAGCGGCTTCGACACCACCGGTGCAGCGCCGATCGCCGCCGGTATGAAGCCCAGCACCGCGCACGTGTTGCCGGACATGTCGTACGCGGTGCTGAGCTTCGTGAAGAGCGACAAGAAGTCGCATATCGGGGCGACGACCAGGCCTAGGCCGGCGCGACTGCAGAGGCGGCTTTGACACCACCGGAGCAGCACCGATCGCCGCCAGCATGGAGCCCAGCACCGTGCAGTTGTAGGACGAGTCGTACGCGGTGCCGAACCTCCCGAATATCGACCCTGAAGTCGAAGACATATTTTGTGGTTTGTGGAATGGACTGAGCATGGTGTTATTTGTATATTGACGGGCAATGGCTAGAAATGAATTGATGAGTAGTGATAAGCAGTGTGAGACTTGGTGGACCATGATACTGAAATCGGTATTATTTGCGCAAGTTGCCACAGTGAACAAAACACGCGTTGACATCCGTTGCGATGGCGGGGGCAGATACTTTCAGTAACTATCACGTGCTTTAAGCACGGTAATGCTGCTGCAATTTCTTCAAGAGCAGCGGAAGTTGTAGGATCAAACACGATATTGTTGGCGAAGAGAACAGAAGCTTGCTGGATGCTGCTGTTGGTTGCCGCGCTCAGGTTTCTTATATCATCCTTGAAAATGAATACCTTGTTCAAGCTTGGATAATTTGAGACTTCCTCGCGAATCAATTTCTCGGACATCGCCGCTAAGTTTGCTTGAAACTCAACTCCTATACACATCTTTACGCTTGTCTCCATCGCGACCTGTGCAACAACGTTGCCGATACCAGAGCCAATGTCGACGAAAGTGTCCGTACTAGAAAATGATGAAATTGCAGCAATCACGGCCGATACGCTGGCAGGAGAAACTTCTCCAGCATGACAATCTGGCGATTTAAGTGGGAGGGGTAATACTGAGGAGAATATCATGGCCATCACGTCTTGGACATTATCAACTGTCTGGGGGGGAGTTGCTTGGACACGATTCTGTCTCGGCGTTCTTTGGTTCGTGTGAAAACGTGCTGGAAAACGGTCCAAGCTCGTGCCGTACGTTCGCTTCAATGTCTTAAGCCGGATCTGAAGCTGGCGCTGGGTCTTCCCGCAGAACGGCATGTCCAGCCACACCCTACGCCAGGAAATCTTGTGTCCAGCGTCGACTTGAGCTTTCGCAAGCCGATACAGCAATCGGTCCTCATCATCCGAGAAGTCTGCCATGGTTTTGACAGTCTTATACTAGACAAAAGATATTTGGTCCACAAGTAAATAGTTATTGAGTGCGCCCCTTCATATCATGCTCTATCGTAATTCGTTGGGGTTTAGTCGCACCAAAAGTATCGTAATCTAGGGTTAAGTGTCCGCCGGTGTTAAGTGTCACCCCTTGATATAAACCAATCACATTCGAGTATTAGCCTTGTCACGTCAATATTTGCTCTCATTTGTTAAGTGTCACCCTGCTGTAGAGCCCGGACCATCGATGCATTGTAGGCTCTGTCATGGCTTGATGCTGTAGAAGATGACGTCTGCTCGGACGACAATAGTATAGATGAACATATGTATAAGGAGGAAACATCATACTTATCGGGAGGAAGTGTAGGGGCTAACACAAATGCAACCCCAAGGCACCAAGCTAATAGCGGAACGTTTCTTTGCAGTGAATATTGAACTTAGGATTTGTATCCACCCTGGGGTGACACTTAACACCTACATTACGGTAAGCTTCCGTCGCTGTGCTGGCCAAGCTACGATATAGAACTTCGTGTTGCTCTTCACGAAGCTCAGCACCGCGTACGACATGTCGGTAACACGTGCGCGATGCTGGGCTTCATACTGGCGGCGATCGGCGCTGCACCGGTGGTGTCGAAGCCGCTTCAGTAGTCGCGCTGGCCTGAACGTGGCGGTCGCCCCGACATGCTACTTCATGTCGCTCTTCACGAAGCTCAAAACCGCGTACAACATGTCCGGTAACACGTGTGCGATGCTGGGCTTCATACTGGCGGCGATTGGCGCTGCTCCGGTGGTGTCGAAGCCGCTACAGTAGTTGCGCTGGCCTGAACGTGGCGGTCGCCCCGATATGCTACTTCATGTCGCTCTTCACGAAGCTCAGCACCGCGTACGACATGCCCAGCGAAGCGTGCGCGTTGCTGGGCTTCATACCGGCGGCGATCGGAGCTGCTCTGGTCGTGTCGAACCCGCTACCGTAGTCGCGCTGGCCTGAACGTGGCTATCGCCCCGACATGCGATTTCTCGTCGCACTTCACGAAGCTCAGCACCGCGTACGACATGTCCGGCAACATGTGCGCGTTGCTGGGCTTCATACTGGCGGCGATTGGCGCTGCTCCGGTGGTGTCGAAGCCGCTACAGTAGTTGCGCTGGCCTGAACGTGGCGGTCGCCCCGAGATGCTACTTCATGTCGCTCTTCACGAAGCTCAAAACCGCGTACGACATGTCCGGTAACATGTGTGCGATGCTGGGCTTCATACTGGCGGCGATCGGAGCTGCTCTGGTCGTGTCGAACCCGCTACAGTAGTCGCGCTGGCCTGAACGTGGCTGTCGCCCCGACATGCGATTTCTCGTCGCACTTCACGAAGCTCAGCACCGCGTACGACATGTCCGGTAACACGTGCGCGATGCTGGGCTTCATACTGGCGGCGATCGGCGCTGCTCCGGTGGTGTGGAAGTTGCTCCAGTAGTCGCTCTGGCTTAAATGTGTTGCATCAGGAAGCTCCGCACCGCGTACGACATGTCCGGTAACACGTGTGCGATGCTGGGCTTCATACTGGCGGCGATTGGCGCTGCTCCGGTGGTGTCGAAGCCGCTCCAGTAGTTGCGCTGGCCTGAACGTGGCGGTCGCCCCGACATGCTACTTCATGTCGCTCTTCACGAAGCTCAAAACCGCGTACGACATGTCCGGTAACACGTGCACGATGCTGGGCTTCATACTGGCGGCGATTGGCGCTGCTCCGGTGGTGTCGAAGCCGCTCCAGTAGTTGCGCTGGCCTGAACGTGGCGGTCGCCCCGACATGCTACTTCATGTCGCTCTTCACGAAGCTCAGCACCGCGTACGACATGCCCAGCGAAGCGTGCGCGTTGCTGGGCTTCATACCGGCGGCGATCGGAGCTGCTCTGGTCGTGTCGAACCCGCTACAGTAGTCGCGCTGGCCTGAACGTGGCTGTCGCCCCGACATGCGATTTCTCGTCGCACTTCACGAAGCTCAGCACCGCGTACGACATGTCCGGCAACATGTGCGCGTTGCTGGGCTTCATACTGGCGGCGATTGGCGCTGCTCCGGTGGTGTCGAAGCCGCTCCAGTAGTTGCGCTGGCCTGAACGTGGCGGTCGCCCCGACATGCTACTTCATGTCGCTCTTCACGAAGCTCAAAACCGCGTACGACATGTCCGGTAACACGTGCACGATGCTGGGCTTCATACTGGCGGCGATTGGCGCTGCTCCGGTGGTGTCGAAGCCGCTCCAGTAGTTGCGCTGGCCTGAACGTGGCGGTCGCCCCGACATGCTACTTCATGTCGCTCTTCACGAAGCTCAGCACCGCGTACGACATGCCCAGCGAAGCGTGCGCGTTGCTGGGCTTCATACCGGCGGCGATCGGAGCTGCTCTGGTCGTGTCGAACCCGCTACAGTAGTCGCGCTGGCCTGAACGTGGGTGTCGCCCCGACATGCGATTTCTCGTCGCACTTCACGAAGCTCAGCACCGCGTACGACATGTCCGGCAACATGTGCGCGTTGCTGGCTTCATACCGGCGGCGATCGGCGCTGCTCCGGTGGTGTCGAAGCCGCTACAGTAGCCGCGCTGGTCTGAACGTGGCGGTCGCCCCGACATGCTACTTCATGTCGCTCTTCACGAAGCTCAAAACCGCGTACGACATGTCCGGTAACACGTGCGCGATGCTGGGCTTCATACTGGCGGCGATTGGCGCTGCTCCGGTGGTGTCGAACCCGCTACAGTAGTCGCGCTGGCCTGAACGTGGCTGTCGCCCCGACAAGCTACTTCTTGTCGCTCTTCACGAATCTCAGCACCACGTACGACATGTCCGGTAACACGTGCACGATGCTGGGCTTCATACCGGCGGCGATTGGCGCTGCTCCGGTGGTGTCGAAGCCGCTACAGTAGTTGCGCTGGCCTGAACGTGGCGGTCGCCCCGACATGCTACTTCATGTCGCTCTTCACGAAGCTCAAAACCGCGTACGACATGTCCGGTAACACGTGCACGATGCTGGGCTTCATACTGGCGGCGATTGGCGCTGCTCCGGTGGTGTCGAAGCCGCTACAGTAGTCGCGCTGGCCTGAACGTGGCTGTCGCCCCGACATGCGATTTCTCGTCGCACTTCACGAAGCTCAGCACCGCGTACGACATGTCCAGCGAAGCGTGCGCGTTGCTGGGCTTCGTACCGGCGGCGATCGGAGCTGCTCTGGTCGTGTCGAAGCCGCTACAGTAGTTGCGCTGGCCTGAACGTGGCGGTCGCCCCGACATGCTACTTCATGTCGCTCTTCACGAAGCTCAAAACCGCGTACGACATGTCCGGTAACACGTGCACGATGCTGGGCTTCATACTGGCGGCGATTGGCGCTGCTCCGGTGGTGTCGAAGCCGCTCCAGTAGTTGCGCTGGCCTGAACGTGGCGGTCGCCCCGACATGCTACTTCATGTCGCTCTTCACGAAGCTCAGCACCGCGTACGACATGCCCAGCGAAGCGTGCGCGTTGCTGGGCTTCATACCGGCGGCGATCGGAGCTGCTCTGGTCGTGTCGAACCCGCTACAGTAGTCGCGCTGGCCTGAACGTGGCTGTCGCCCCGACATGCGATTTCTCGTCGCACTTCACGAAGCTCAGCACCGCGTACGACATGTCCGGCAACATGTGCGCGGTTCTGGGCTTCATACTGGCGGCGATTGGCGCTGCTCCGGTGGTGTCGAAGCCGCTACAGTAGTTGCGCTGGCCTGAACGTGGCGGTCGCCCCGATATGCTACTTCATGTCGCTCTTCACGAAGCTCAGCACCGCGTACGACATGCCCAGCGAAGCGTGCGCGTTGCTGGGCTTCATACCGGCGGCGATCGGAGCTGCTCTGGTCGTGTCGAACCCGCTACCGTAGTCGCGCTGGCCTGAACGTGGCTATCGCCCCGACATGCGATTTCTCGTCGCACTTCACGAAGCTCAGCACCGCGTACGACATGTCCGGCAACATGTGCGCGGTTCTGGGCTTCATACCGGCGGCGATCGGAGCTGCTCTGGTCGTGTCGAACCCGCTACAGTAGTCGCGCTGGCCTGAACGTGGCTGTCGCCCCGACATGCGATTTCTCGTCGCACTTCACGAAGCTCAGCACCGCGTACGACATGTCCAGCGAAGCGTGCGCGTTGCTGGGCTTCGTACCGGCGGCGATCGGAGCTGCTCTGGTCGTGTCGAAGCCGCTACAGTAGTCGCGCTGGCCTGAACGTGGCTGTCGCCCCGACATGCGATTTCTCGTCGCACTTCACGAAGCTCAGCACCGCGTACGACATGTCCGGCAACATGTGCGCGTTGCTGGGCTTCATACTGGCGGCGATTGGCGCTGCTCCGGTGGTGTCGAAGCCGCTACAGTAGTTGCGCTGGCCTGAACGTGGCGGTCGCCCCGATATGCTACTTCATGTCGCTCTTCACGAAGCTCAGCACCGCGTACGACATGCCCAGCGAGGCGTGCGCGTTGCTGGGCTTCATACCGGCGGCGATCGGAGCTGCTCTGGTCGTGTCGAACCCGCTACCGTAGTCGCGCTGGCCTGAACGTGGCGGTCGCCCCGACATGCTACTTCATGTCGCTCTTCACGAAGCTCAAAACCGCGTACGACATGTCCGGTAACACGTGCACGATGCTGGGCTTCATACTGGCGGCGATCGGAGCTGCTCTGGTCGTGTCGAACCCGCTACCGTAGTCGCGCTGGCCTGAACGTGGCTATCGCCCCGACATGCGATTTCTCGTCGCACTTCACGAAGCTCAGCACCGCGTACGACATGTCCGGCAACATGTGCGCGGTTCTGGGCTTCATACCGGCGGCGATCGGAGCTGCTCTGGTCGTGTCGAACCCGCTACAGTAGTCGCGCTGGCCTGAACGTGGCTGTCGCCCCGACATGCGATTTCTCGTCGCACTTCACGAAGCTCAGCACCGCGTACGACATGTCCAGCGAAGCGTGCGCGTTGCTGGGCTTCGTACCGGCGGCGATCGGAGCTGCTCTGGTCGTGTCGAAGCCGCTACAGTAGTCGCGCTGGCCTGAACGTGGCTGTCGCCCCGACATGCGATTTCTCGTCGCACTTCACGAAGCTCAGCACCGCGTACGACATGTCCGGCAACATGTGCGCGGTTCTGGGCTTCATACTGGCGGCGATTGGCGCTGCTCCGGTGGTGTCGAAGCCGCTACAGTAGTTGCGCTGGCCTGAACGTGGCGGTCGCCCCGATATGCTACTTCATGTCGCTCTTCACGAAGCTCAGCACCGCGTACGACATGCCCAGCGAGGCGTGCGCGTTGCTGGGCTTCATACCGGCGGCGATCGGAGCTGCTCTGGTCGTGTCGAACCCGCTACCGTAGTCGCGCTGGCCTGAACGTGGCTATCGCCCCGACATGCGATTTCTCGTCGCACTTCACGAAGCTCAGCACCGCGTACGACATGTCCGGCAACATGTGCGCGGTTCTGGGCTTCATACCGGCGGCGATCGGAGCTGCTCTGGTCGTGTCGAACCCGCTACAGTAGTCGCGCTGGCCTGAACGTGGCTGTCGCCCCGACATGCGATTTCTCGTCGCACTTCACGAAGCTCAGCACCGCGTACGACATGTCCAGCGAAGCGTGCGCGTTGCTGGGCTTCGTACCGGCGGCGATCGGAGCTGCTCTGGTCGTGTCGAAGCCGCTACAGTAGTTGCGCTGGCCTGAACGTGGCGGTCGCCCCGACATGCTACTTCATGTCGCTCTTCACGAAGCTCAAAACCGCGTACGACATGTCCGGTAACACGTGCACGATGCTGGGCTTCATACTGGCGGCGATTGGCGCTGCTCCGGTGGTGTCGAAGCCGCTCCAGTAGTTGCGCTGGCCTGAACGTGGCGGTCGCCCCGACATGCTACTTCATGTCGCTCTTCACGAAGCTCAGCACCGCGTACGACATGCCCAGCGAAGCGTGCGCGTTGCTGGGCTTCATACCGGCGGCGATCGGAGCTGCTCTGGTCGTGTCGAACCCGCTACAGTAGTCGCGCTGGCCTGAACGTGGCGGTCGCCCCGACATGCTACTTCATGTCGCTCTTCACGAAGCTCAAAACCGCGTACGACATGTCCGGTAACACGTGCACGATGCTGGGCTTCATACTGGCGGCGATTGGCGCTGCTCCGGTGGTGTCGAAGCCGCTCCAGTAGTTGCGCTGGCCTGAACGTGGCGGTCGCCCCGACATGCTACTTCATGTCGCTCTTCACGAAGCTCAGCACCGCGTACGACATGCCCAGCGAAGCGTGCGCGTTGCTGGGCTTCATACCGGCGGCGATCGGAGCTGCTCTGGTCGTGTCGAACCCGCTACAGTAGTCGCGCTGGCCTGAACGTGGCTGTCGCCCCGACATGCGATTTCTCGTCGCACTTCACGAAGCTCAGCACCGCGTACGACATGTCCAGCGAAGCGTGCGCGTTGCTGGGCTTCGTACCGGCGGCGATCGGAGCTGCTCTGGTCGTGTCGAAGCCGCTACAGTAGTTGCGCTGGCCTGAACGTGGCGGTCGCCCCGACATGCTACTTCATGTCGCTCTTCACGAAGCTCAAAACCGCGTACGACATGTCCGGTAACACGTGCACGATGCTGGGCTTCATACTGGCGGCGATTGGCGCTGCTCCGGTGGTGTCGAAGCCGCTCCAGTAGTTGCGCTGGCCTGAACGTGGCGGTCGCCCCGACATGCTACTTCATGTCGCTCTTCACGAAGCTCAGCACCGCGTACGACATGCCCAGCGAAGCGTGCGCGTTGCTGGGCTTCATACCGGCGGCGATCGGAGCTGCTCTGGTCGTGTCGAACCCGCTACAGTAGTCGCGCTGGCCTGAACGTGGCTGTCGCCCCGACATGCGATTTCTCGTCGCACTTCACGAAGCTCAGCACCGCGTACGACATGTCCGGCAACATGTGCGCGGTTCTGGGCTTCATACTGGCGGCGATTGGCGCTGCTCCGGTGGTGTCGAAGCCGCTACAGTAGTTGCGCTGGCCTGAACGTGGCGGTCGCCCCGATATGCTACTTCATGTCGCTCTTCACGAAGCTCAGCACCGCGTACGACATGCCCAGCGAAGCGTGCGCGTTGCTGGGCTTCATACCGGCGGCGATCGGAGCTGCTCTGGTCGTGTCGAACCCGCTACCGTAGTCGCGCTGGCCTGAACGTGGCTATCGCCCCGACATGCGATTTCTCGTCGCACTTCACGAAGCTCAGCACCGCGTACGACATGTCCGGCAACATGTGCGCGGTTCTGGGCTTCATACCGGCGGCGATCGGAGCTGCTCTGGTCGTGTCGAACCCGCTACAGTAGTCGCGCTGGCCTGAACGTGGCTGTCGCCCCGACATGCGATTTCTCGTCGCACTTCACGAAGCTCAGCACCGCGTACGACATGTCCGGCAACATGTGCGCGGTTCTGGGCTTCATACTGGCGGCGATTGGCGCTGCTCCGGTGGTGTCGAAGCCGCTACAGTAGTTGCGCTGGCCTGAACGTGGCGGTCGCCCCGACATGCTACTTCATGTCGCTCTTCACGAAGCTCAAAACCGCGTACGACATGTCCGGTAACACGTGCACGATGCTGGGCTTCATACTGGCGGCGATTGGCGCTGCTCCGGTGGTGTCGAAGCCGCTCCAGTAGTTGCGCTGGCCTGAACGTGGCGGTCGCCCCGACATGCGATTTCTCGTCGCACTTCACGAAGCTCAGCACCGCGTACGACATGTCCGGCAACATGTGCGCGGTTCTGGGCTTCATACCGGCGGCGATCGGAGCTGCTCTGGTCGTGTCGAACCCGCTACAGTAGTCGCGCTGGCCTGAACGTGGCTGTCGCCCCGACATGCGATTTCTCGTCGCACTTCACGAAGCTCAGCACCGCGTACGACATGTCCGGCAACATGTGCGCGGTTCTGGGCTTCATACTGGCGGCGATTGGCGCTGCTCCGGTGGTGTCGAAGCCGCTACAGTAGTTGCGCTGGCCTGAACGTGGCGGTCGCCCCGACATGCTACTTCATGTCGCTCTTCACGAAGCTCAAAACCGCGTACGACATGTCCGGTAACACGTGCACGATGCTGGGCTTCATACTGGCGGCGATTGGCGCTGCTCCGGTGGTGTCGAAGCCGCTCCAGTAGTTGCGCTGGCCTGAACGTGGCGGTCGCCCCGACATGCTACTTCATGTCGCTCTTCACGAAGCTCAGCACCGCGTACGACATGCCCAGCGAAGCGTGCGCGTTGCTGGGCTTCATACCGGCGGCGATCGGAGCTGCTCTGGTCGTGTCGAACCCGCTACAGTAGTCGCGCTGGCCTGAACGTGGCTGTCGCCCCGACATGCGATTTCTCGTCGCACTTCACGAAGCTCAGCACCGCGTACGACATGTCCGGCAACATGTGCGCGGTTCTGGGCTTCATACTGGCGGCGATTGGCGCTGCTCCGGTGGTGTCGAAGCCGCTACAGTAGTTGCGCTGGCCTGAACGTGGCGGTCGCCCCGACATGCTACTTCATGTCGCTCTTCACGAAGCTCAAAACCGCGTACAACATGTCCGGTAACACGTGTGCGATGCTGGGCTTCATACTGGCGGCGATTGGCGCTGCTCCGGTGGTGTCGAAGCCGCTACAGTAGTTGCGCTGGCCTGAACGTGGCGGTCGCCCCGATATGCTACTTCATGTCGCTCTTCACGAAGCTCAGCACCGCGTACGACATGCCCAGCGAAGCGTGCGCGTTGCTGGGCTTCATACCGGCGGCGATCGGAGCTGCTCTGGTCGTGTCGAACCCGCTACCGTAGTCGCGCTGGCCTGAACGTGGCTATCGCCCCGACATGCGATTTCTCGTCGCACTTCACGAAGCTCAGCACCGCGTACGACATGTCCGGCAACATGTGCGCGGTTCTGGGCTTCATACTGGCGGCGATTGGCGCTGCTCCGGTGGTGTCGAAGCCGCTACAGTAGTTGCGCTGGCCTGAACGTGGCGGTCGCCCCGAGATGCTACTTCATGTCGCTCTTCACGAAGCTCAAAACCGCGTACGACATGTCCGGTAACACGTGTGCGATGCTGGGCTTCATACTGGCGGCGATCGGAGCTGCTCTGGTCGTGTCGAACCCGCTACAGTAGTCGCGCTGGCCTGAACGTGGCTGTCGCCCCGACATGCGATTTCTCGTCGCACTTCACGAAGCTCAGCACCGCGTACGACATGTCCGGTAACACGTGCGCGATGCTGGGCTTCATACTGGCGGCGATCGGCGCTGCTCCGGTGGTGTGGAAGTTGCTCCAGTAGTCGCTCTGGCTTAAATGTGTTGCATCAGGAAGCTCCGCACCGCGTACGACATGTCCGGTAACACGTGTGCGATGCTGGGCTTCATACTGGCGGCGATTGGCGCTGCTCCGGTGGTGTCGAAGCCGCTCCAGTAGTTGCGCTGGCCTGAACGTGGCGGTCGCCCCGACATGCTACTTCATGTCGCTCTTCACGAAGCTCAAAACCGCGTACGACATGTCCGGTAACACGTGCACGATGCTGGGCTTCATACTGGCGGCGATTGGCGCTGCTCCGGTGGTGTCGAAGCCGCTCCAGTAGTTGCGCTGGCCTGAACGTGGCGGTCGCCCCGACATGCTACTTCATGTCGCTCTTCACGAAGCTCAGCACCGCGTACGACATGCCCAGCGAAGCGTGCGCGTTGCTGGGCTTCATACCGGCGGCGATCGGAGCTGCTCTGGTCGTGTCGAACCCGCTACAGTAGTCGCGCTGGCCTGAACGTGGGTGTCGCCCCGACATGCGATTTCTCGTCGCACTTCACGAAGCTCAGCACCGCGTACGACATGTCCGGCAACATGTGCGCGTTGCTGGCTTCATACCGGCGGCGATCGGCGCTGCTCCGGTGGTGTCGAAGCCGCTACAGTAGCCGCGCTGGTCTGAACGTGGCGGTCGCCCCGACATGCTACTTCATGTCGCTCTTCACGAAGCTCAAAACCGCGTACGACATGTCCGGTAACACGTGCGCGATGCTGGGCTTCATACTGGCGGCGATTGGCGCTGCTCCGGTGGTGTCGAAGCCGCTCCAGTAGTTGCGCTGGCCTGAACGTGGCGGTCGCCCCGATATGCTACTTCTTGTCGCTCTTCACGAAGCTCAGCACCGCGTACGACATGCCCAGCGAAGCGTGCGCGTTGCTGGGCTTCATACCGGCGGCGATCGGAGCTGCTCTGGTCGTGTCGAACCCGCTACAGTTGTCGCGCTGGCCTGAACGTGGCTGTCGCCCCGACATGCGATTTCTCGTCGCACTTCACGAAGCTCAGCACCGCGTACGACATGTCCGGTAACACGTGCGCGATGCTGGGCTTCATACTGGCGGCGATTGGCGCCGCTGTGGTAGCCTCGTCGCCGTTGAAGCTGCTTCAGTTATCGCGCTGGCCTTGCTGTCGGCCTCAGCGGCAGGATGACGACCGGTCGGACTTTGGCCGACTTAGTGACTCAATTATCTGCCAATAAACCGCCACCCACTGGGAAGTGAAGTGATATGCTAACAATGCCCGTGACCTCATTTTGTGGCTTGTTTGAAATTTATCTGGGTGGTGACCCTGGGTGACCAGCACTTGTGATCAACACGCTCGCGGGTTTATTTATGTCCTCGCTTGAGCCAATCAAAATGGATTACGATATGTCTAAGCATTGATTGGCTGATCTTGTTCATGAGGTCAGGTTGATGTGGTCATTTTTACGCGCCAAAACAAACTCAGCCAAGGCTTTTTCCGATGTCCTCGCTTGGGCCAATCAAACTCGATTCCGAGAATGCTAAGTGGTGATTGGCTATCTGGTTGAAGAGCTCACCACTTCAAGGTGCGCTCCAGATTTTCGCGCCACACGTTGCGCCAAAACAAACTCAAACCTCATTTCCAGTTTTGCCGGCATCCGCTCACATCTCACTGCCAAGCGGACCCTCGGTCGCCCGCCCAGTCTCTTGTCCTGCTGCCCGCCGAAGCTGCAAAATGGCGCTCAACGTGGCATCCACGCTCGTCGTCCTACGCGTCTTCAGACCTGGCAGCTATTCCCGCCTACCGGACGCTCGTCCTACGCCTCAGTATGGCCGCCACCTGCTCGCGCAATTTTTTCCTGGCCGCCATGCCGAAAACGATCGGCGCGACTGCGGTAGCCTCGTGCAACACGTGCGCGGTGCTGGACGCCATGCCGACGCTAACCGGCGCAGCTGCTACCTCGTTGCCGTCGAAGCCGCTCCAGCAGTCGCGCTGGTCTAGTCCTGGTCACAGCCACGATATGCGACTTCTCATCGCTCTTCACGAAGTTCGGCACGGAGTACGACATGTCCGGCAACACGTGCGCGGTGCTGAGCTTCATACCGGCGGCGATCGGCGCTGCACCGGTGGTGTCGAAGCCGCTTCAGTAGTCGCGCTGGCCTAGTCCTGGTCGTCGTGTCGAAGCCGCTTCACTAGTCGCGCTGGCCTAGTCCTGGTCGTCGCCCCGATATGCGACTTCTCGTCGCTCTTCACGAAGCTCAGCACCGCGTACGACTTGTCCGGCAACACGTGCGCGGTGCTGGGCTACATGCCGATGGCGATCGGCGCTGCAGCGGTCGCTTCAGCCGTCGTACTGGCCTAGCCCTGGTCGTCGCCCCGATATGCAACTTCTCGCTACACTTCACGAAGCTCAGCACCGCGTACGACATGTCCGGCAACACGTGCGCGGTGCTGGGCTACACGCTGACGGCGATCGGCGCTGCAGCGGTCGATTCAGCCGTCGTACTGGCGTAGTCCTGGTCGTCGCCACGATATGCGACTTCTTGCACCACTTCACGATGGTCAGCACTTCGTACGGACACGTCCCGCAACACCTGCTTGCTGCTGGGTGCCATGCCGACGATGATCGGTGCAGCTGCGGTGGCCTCAGTCTGTCGAAGCCGCTCTAGCAGCCGCGCTGGTTTTTAACACGAGCTTTGGCACGCTGTGGCGAAGGCGCTCCCGTAGCAGCAAGCAGGTCCTGCAGGACTTCGGCCTTCTATTCAAGCGACTGACCAACTCCGCGTGGCAGCAGTTGACTTAGTTGTAGTTGGGCTCTAAGCGTAAAACACGTAGTCTCAGTAATATGACACGTCACACGTTTGTGGGACTCTTACCACGTAGTAGCTCTAGTTTCCTCTCTGCGCACAACTTACTGTCCAGGTTTCTCAACCTGTCGGTCGCACGGTTTCGGTATTGTTTTGCAGATGCCCAGCAAGTAGTCTAGTCTCGGATGGGTGCAAAGTCATACAAACTCGAGCATGTTTGGTCTCGATCTTTGCGGCATACACTGCCAAAGATATTTGCTCCACCTGCCGAGCAAGTAGTTGAGTCTCGAATGGGTGCATATTCATACAGACTGGGGCATGTTTGGTCTCGATCTTTGCATCATACAATGCCAAAGATATTCGCTCCACATCCCATTCTACGTTTTGTGGTGCTTTTGGTTGCTGCTTGCGTTGTCACACTTTTCAAGTGACAATGTCGAGCCCGACAACGAAGCAGACTCATCGTCAAGATAGCGACAGTGGTGATGTTCAACCAAAACGACGCAGAACAACTCGTGGATCGGCAACAAACGTGCAGCCACCGATTGGTACGAGTGATAGCTTGCCCTATTTTGAAGATGTCTAACGCTGCTGACATTTTAAAATCCTGTGCAGCGTACGATCGAGAAGAATTCAATTTTGCTTGGCGACTTCTACGTCGCGATAAATGGTTTTCAAAGCCACCGCGTGGGTTACTGAGCGATCAGTACCGCTACGTGCCGCCTGGTGGTGATCCAGACGGAATAGCAGGCGTCGACTACTTTTTGGGCGAGCAGGCACTGGTTGAGGAGTACAACAAAACAATTGGTGCCGTCAACCAAACATGCACCATTGTCGAGCTGGATGCCCAAGCTGGCGAGGCTATGGCAGTGGTGGTGAATGTGAATCGTGGTGCAGATGCAGCTACAGAGGACTGTGCATCATCGGAGAAGGATGGACTTAGTGAAAGTACAAGATGTGCTGTTTGCTCCTTGGAATGCTCAAGAGACAGAACATGCACGAGCTGCAACAAATTCATGCACCACTTCTGCTCCCATGAGGTGTGTATGGCGATGAAAGTTTTCGACGCGGAAGGGAACCGTATTGAGGATTTTGGTGACAGCTGCTATTGCAGTAAGAAGTGTTTTGTCAATGCTACTTCCACTTTTGATGAACCGCGCTCCACGCAATTTTTTGCGGTGTCAGACTCCAACAATGCATGCACAATGCTGGAAAATATACCAGCAAATCGGGTGTCTGGAGAGACAACGACGGCAAATGCCAACACGAAGAAGCGATCGAGTGTTGTGAGAACGAAAGCGGCAACAAAGTCAGCTACGGCGAGTGGCAAACCGAAGAAACGAGCAAGTGTAGCAGCAAAGAATGTAGCATCGACTTGCCGACCAAAAGAAGGTCGCACACTTGGCTCAACAGCAAAGCAGACGAAAACCACTAAGGCGACACCCAAGAAACCGAGTAAACTGGCCGCAATGAAAGCTGAAATGCTCCTTAGGGCTCGAGACTCGGCAGCCAAATTCATCGATGCTAAGGTTGCCTTTTCGCCAGCGCAAGAAGATTGGATGTCGTCAAGTTTATATCCTGACGTTGGTGGGGCATATCTGATTGGAGTGATGACACGCTATATAATTGATAGTGAGGCAAGAGCTAACAAAATCAGCGTTCCTGTGGCAAAATTCCAGATTCAATGGACGAACACGTCGTTTCAAACCAAAGACCACGTCCACAACATCTTAGAAGAGGACCTAGATCGTGGAATTCGGCAATTTGTTCAGCTACAGAAGAATAAACCACAGTTTGCAGAGTCCTGGGCGTCGCTTTGCAATATGGTCCCGCAACTGTCGAACATACCTGCTCTGACTGACGACTTTGAAGAAGTCGATGAGCACGGATACAAGGAGTGGTCCAATTTTCGTGGGCGTAAGGAGTTTCAAATAGCTTTGAGCCCAGCTGAAGTTGAAGCGATTGAATCGATGCACTTTGATCCAGACCAATCAATTGGACAGCCTCCTGGACTCTTTGTCCATCCTGATGGATCTGTGCTAACAAAAGTGAAAGACGAGAGCCGGCATCTTTTTGAAGACTCGGCAACTTCCAGCTTTTTCGCTTTCATCCCGCTCTCATTTTGGAGTCAAGTAGTAGTTTTCACTAACGAGTATGCAGCTGCCGGGGGCAACCCATCGCCAAAGGATGTCGTCTTGGACGAGCTGATGGCTTTTTTGGGGATATTGTGGTACATGACACTGTTTGACAAGGGAGAAATGCTGAACTACTGGAGGGACAACGAGGAGGCATCAATTTTCCCGGGTGCGAGCTCTACCAGTCTGGATGCATTCATGAGCTGGAATAGGTTTATCTACATTCGGAAGAATTTGAGCTTCCGCTCTAGTGTCACCGTCGCCGATATTGAAAAAGATCCCGCTGCGCGAATTCGGCCGCTAATTAGCATACTCAAGTCGCGGTGTGGCCGGCATGTAGCTGTTGGTCGCAACGTTGCTGTTGACGAAGCAAGTATCGCGTGTCGCTCCCAGTATGCTCGGCATGTGATTGTGTACAACCCCAGAAAACCAACGGGTAAGTACCATTTCAAGATGTACGTATGCTGCTGCTCGACATCCTGGTATGTCCTCAGCTTCAAGTTACATTGCTCTAGCGTATTGGAGGACAGATTGAGTGGAGTCGTTCCAAATGGAGAGATTGCACAGCTCGCAGAGCTCACCAAGGAGTCCTCAGAGATCAGATCGCATGTCATCGAGGTCACATCACTACTAAAAGGATCCCGACGAATTGTCAACACCGACAATTTTTATACATCTTGCTTGCTTTTGGAAAGCCTCCGGTCGATAGGATTATACGGTCGAGGAACGGTTCGAACGTCAAGCAAGCATTTTCCGCACTTCACGATGATCAAGCCCGGAGATTCGAAGCCGAGGGGCTACATGAAGCAGGGCGTATGCTTGGAGCAGCATATTGTCGCTGCTAGCTGGGTGGATGGCTCCATTGTGAATGTCGTCTCCAACGCTGACGCATCCACTTCGTCCACAGTATATCGGCGCATTAGCCAAAACAAGGTCGCGTTCGAAGCCCCAACATGCATCGGCGAATACAACTCCGCCATGCAAGGTGTCGACAGACACGATCAACTTCGCGGGCGTTTCTCGTTAGCCAGTGGGCACTCTTTTCAGAAGTGGCACAAGAAGTTGGCACTGGCAATGGTTGATATTGCCAGGTGCAATGCGTACGTCTGTCACGAACTCGTACATGGTAGAGCGCCTAGCGAATTTCCTGATCCGCGGCACGTCACTGGGGATTGCTTGAAGCCAAAAGGCCGCGACAACCACAGAGCGTTTGTAATTTCACTCGTCCGAGAATTGCTTCACGGCGACTGGAAAAAGTGCGTCATTGAAAATGATTCTTAGACGGAATTTGTCGGACATTTGGCAGACACACAGCAAATCGGTATAATTTTAGAGAAACTCACGGTACTGGCGCTGCCGCACCCGCCAAGCTGCAACGCCTGTCTCGCTTCGCCGTGCAGAGTGTGCACTGGCGCGAGCGCTTCGCGGAGTTCCTCGGCTCTTGAAGATGCTGTCGCTCGGGTACGTTGAGAAGCTGCTCTTCTTCGTCTCGCGGTTTGGGTCGATGACGTTCAGGTTCTGGTACTGCACGCAGATGACGGAGGCGCCTGCGACACCATGAAGCCGGGGCCTTCCACCACGACAGGCGGTCGTACACGCAGTGCGCGAGTGTGGCGGCCGTGTTGACGTTGGCGCCGCTCCCACCCTCCAAGCAGTACACGCCGATGAGCACGCCGATGCTGAGTCACGTGCCGTTGGCGTCCTTCGAGTTGGTGACTTGGTTGTCCGCGCCCACGCCGAAGGCCACGTCGAAGACGATCGTCCACACGGCCATGCTATTGTTCGGCATCTATGCCATCACGGACTAGCGCAAACGCCCGACCGGCCCCGTGGGCGCTGCTTCGTTCGCCTTCAGCCTCATGATCATGGCGCTCGGAATGGATGACACGGGCTCTGCCGTCAACCCGGCGCGTGACCTGGGTCCTCGCGTATTCACGGCCGTCGCCGGCTGGGGCTCCAATGTCCTTACCATTCGCAGGATCCCGCTCGTGGCCGATTCTCTGTGTGGCGTGTACAGCGCGGGTACCATAGAAGTCAATGAGGCAACAGGGCGACATAGTCAATGAGGCAACAGGGCGACAGAGGATCAAACGACTGCTATTATCGTGAGTTTAATGGCACGTTTGTTGACTGCACTATTTGGGGCCATGTAGAGATGTAGAATCCGCGTTGTTCGATGTAGTTTTGTGCTTCTTCCGCAGGATTTTACCTATCGTGGCCCAGCTCAACTGGCCGCAACGCCGTTTTCGTGAGTGTGCAGTATTTTGGTCCACTGCAACGCTATCAGCACAGTCGAGAAATACTTGCGTTGCTTCTTCTATTGTCTGCTCGTGGTTCAGTAGGTTTTTGGAGGTAGCTTCCTTCTCGATGTGTGTCATTAGATACCGAAGCTCGCTCAGCCGCTTTTGTAGCTTACGGCTCGGCATATCGCGTCCGTCAAGCAGGCGGAGTGGTGGCACCTGCTTGGCTTTGTTGCCACACCTCCATAGCACCCAGATATGACGAACAGAGCAGTCAGGAATCTCGAAATCTTCGGCTACGCGGCGAAATTTTCCGCCCCAAAAGTGAGCAAGCGTGCGCTCAACGTCGGTGTGAGTTGACTCCAGGAGGTGCTCCGGGGGTGATGCTAGCTTTTGTACCAGATCGTCAACGCCGCAGTCTTTCAAACATGCTGTAATAGCTGCATTGAGCCCATCGTACGTTACAGTGCCCGCGCCTATTGCTCGTTTCTCCAGCTCAGCAATAATATCCTTCACAGTATCCACTCTCGTTGCCTCGATTTTTGTGAGAGCATCGACCAGATTTTCTTTCAGCCACTTCATTTCACACAAAATTGACACGTGTGGCGGCACGCCAGTCGGACGAATACGAGCCTCGGAGCTTCCATCACCTGACTGCACCCTCTCAGCAAGAGATGACAGCAGTACTGTATCTTGGAATAATGGCGTCTGGAAAACGGGGTGCTTCGGCGATAGAGTTTTCACCAAGTATGAATGGTGAAATGTAAGAGATGCTAAACAGTACTCAGCAATGAACTCCAATCTTTTAGGCAGACCGGGGAACATCAACCGCACGCCTCTCTGGACAGTTTCATCATTCACGTCGAAGTGGGGTGGTAAGGTCGAGAACTTGAAACTCTCCGTCGGCAGCCCAGCCACAGTCCGTCCAACATGCATGTCACCAGCGGCTTCGTATCGTAGATAAGTGTTTTGGACGCCTCCAAGTGACCAACCAGCTCTCAAATGAACCGCCGTCGATGATGGACATGCCGTCGAACCCGAAGAGCAAAATGTAGCAGAGCCTTTACGCATTGAGTGCGTGCCTAGATCACTAGGATTAAGGCCTTGGCGTTTCAACTCGGCGGCAATATTCTCTTCAGCCAGCAGACGTTGTAAGCACTTCCGAAATCGTTCATACTGGTTATTCCCGGGAAATAGGAGGTCACTCGCATCAAAGGTCATAGACGCCCAGTAAAGCCCCAGAGCAACTATTGGGCAAACAGAAGGCTGAAGTGGATTCGCATAAATGTGCCGAGGATCCCGCGGTCGATCGCCTCCTTGATCGTTTTTCATGTGCGCAAAATATATCTGCAGCGCGTCGCCTCTCCATTCCATATGCGAGTGTCGGATTCCAAAAGCATTTGACGATCGACACATGAGATTCCAAGCAATTACCATGTATGCGTGAGAAAAAGCCATCTCCTTGTCAGGAAGTGCAAGCATTTTATCACACAAAAAGCTGTACAAATCAAACATCAGCGGGTCTTTTCCGGTCTTGATCTCACTGGCTCCATTTGACGCGTCCTTGGCTAGCTTGTGCTTTAGACCCTTGAAGTGGGTAGTTAGCTCCGACTCCAGCTTCTTGCACATTGTCTTGCCGAAGTCCCGAAACAAGTTGAACAGTCCTGCTCTGTGCGTATTAAGGGCGGAGTAGCTCAATGCACCACCGTCTTTTCGCTGTAGCGTGATGAGCCAGGCAACGAAGACTTCCGCTGTCAGATCCTCGAAGACAAGAGGGGCGATGCGGGGATCCTCGTTGATGGCTGCCTTAATGCGCGTTCGTAGCTGCTGGGGGGAGCACGCGACAACGTCACCAAGACGTGAAGCAAATGCTGGCGCAACGAGACCAGCTTTATGCTTGACGAGCCATGCCATAAAACGGCAGTAGGAGTTCTGGTAAGTAGCCCGAGAGCGAGCCGTGACTGTGTTCTCGCGAATCTGGCGAACCTCTTCCTTTAGGTAGTCCCAATCGTAGCCCTCCATCGCTGTTGGACTTGTGTCTGCTGAATTCGGCGCAAATCGAGATTTGCGTCCGTCGCCACCCGTTCACACAGTGGGAAAAAAACTCGTTTTCCAGAAAATGTCGGACGCTGTGTCTGACTCTTTTTGCAATGATGGGTTCATTGTCTGCCAAATTTTGGGGAATGGCATGTTGTACGCAAACGACTCGAGCCAAATGACTGTTAGCGCAGTAGAACCGGCAACCGTTCAAGTAGCTCTTGCTGATCAACCGCAGGCGTGTGTGGCAAAAGAGTCTTGGGTAGTGCTGAAAGAAAGGAGTCGTTCAATGCGGAAATGCACTGTGTGTAAATTTGAAGGCAGAGATGCAACCGAGAAGACAGATTTCTGCGAAACTCACCGGGTTGCATTGTGCAAACGTACGTATCCAGCCGATCCTTCGAAGCCGCACCTGTGCCAACAAGCTGGCTGGACTTGCTGGCAAAAGTATCACTCGTTCTACTTCCCGAAGCAAGTCTACACAGCCGAAGGAAACTTGCGAAGAGCGTCCCCAATATATAAAGCACAATCGGATGATTTGAAGGAGCGTAAAAGTCGTCGTAGCACAACAAGCACCGACGTACGTATATCTACAAACGAACCCATAGTGCAGACGAGATGAAGAAACGCTGAATCCACTTGGTTTACTTTCAGATCAATCCCAACCTTCTATTGCGTCTTTATCACACAGCGAACACGAGCCGTTCTCATCCGTGACACGGACTTAGCAGCAGCCACCAGCACCATGGAAGCTGCGACGTACGAGAGCGTCTCGCCTACACTTCCAGCATCAGCACTGAAAGCCGACGCAATATTCAGAGCCAGCGGGAACAGCAGCAGCAGCGCACCCGTGACCGCGATCGTACCATTGCGCGATGTGCGCGCACTCTGCTTGAGCAGATGTAGCAGCGTCGAGATGGTGTGATCCTTGGACGGTATGTGCACGTAGCGCGGCAAACTGATGATGAAAAAGCCAATGGCGACGACCATCACCACAGTGCAGATCATGTACGTGGCGAAGTTGCCCTAGCTGTTCGTTCAGCTGCATGTTGCGAACGCTCATCGGGGTACCGCTCTCTTCGTCATACATGTCAAGATCACGCTCCATAAAGTAGCCTTGCAACGCGTTCACCAGTGTGATGGACACGTACAGCCCATCGAGGCCAGTGTCGCGAAGAAATACACGAACGCCTCTGTCGTCCCAGCTGCCCAATTTCAAGTACGTTGATTAGGTCCGCTTATCCAAATTATGTCTCCAATCGCACCAGTAAGCGACATCGCTACCAAAATGATGACCACCACAATCACCTGCTTGTTGGTTATCTCATCGATAGACGAGACCTTGACTGGGAATTCATCGCCAGAGCTCATCATGAGCTTGGAGTCAGTGCCCGTGTTCACCACCAAGCCGTACATGTAGCTGGTGGTCCGCAGTTTGCTGCCACGAAGCAGTATGTTCTTCAGTGCGAGGGGGATTCCCTCGTTGCTGCCCCCGTTCGGGTTCTCCTCCAAGTACAACGTGCCCGAGTACGTGTTGAGTCCCCGTTCGGGAGCTCACTCTCCACGTGTCGTTGAATTATGTACCCGTCTTCGTCTTCGTTCGTGAACATGTTCCGGGTGGGCTGCGGTGCCTCGCGCAGCTTAAAAGGTTCGTTTCACCGTCGAGGTTCTTCGTCTCGACGTAGCAGAGTCCCATGTTGCCGCTGGAGCGCGCTCCTTCCGCAGGAATCACCGCCAGAATCATGATGTCGGCCGGCAGGATCTCGTGGTTGGCCACCACAAAGTCACCCACTTTGAGCTCGCGCCACTCGACCTCCTCGAACTCGCGCAGTTGGCGGTTGAACACGCGCGCCTTGGCGGTGATGGCGAGGTCGTCGGCCATGTGGCGCTTGTAGTCTTCGTAGCCGGCGAAGACGGCGTCGATGACGATGACGATGGCCAGAGGGGTGAACTGCAGCGGGACGCCGTCCGTGGGCGATACCGAGGGGATGATCTGGAATATGCCGACGAGCAAGAAGTACAGGTTGGCCGTGTTCTTGAACGTCAGGTACAGGAACATGGTCACGAAGCTCCACCACGTGTACTGCGAGGTCTTGACCTCGTTGGAAATCCTCCGCGTCGGGCTCTGCGCCCGTCGGCTCCCGCTGGGCGCGTTGCCCGCGTCGTTGATCTCGACGATCTTGTACTGTTTGCGCTGGCCAAGCGGCGCGCCCTGCGAGTCCGTCGACAGGAGGCTGCTCATCCTGTTGAGCGTCTTGTGGCTGCCCTTGGGCGTCATGGCGGACCGTTCGGCGGCGGACGACGCGCCTCCGCCCCGCGCGGGCGTTGGCCATCTCGCGCTCGAAGTCGGTCACCTCCCGCTCGGGCACGGGGGAGCCCTGCTCGGTGCGGCCTTCGTTCCGGGCCTGCTCCTTCTGCTTGCGCGCACACGCGGGAGCGCAGCGTCGCGGCGTTGGCCGGGTCGATGTAGTGCGTGGTGGAGCGCGTGTTCTGGTGGGAGCGCAGCGAGCGCAACAGGTTGTGGTAGAACATGCGCCAGCTCTCGCTCCGGCGCCGTAGCCGGAGGCGGCCATGGGCGTGGAGGCGTTGGCCGCCGTGTCCTGGCGCGTGAGCAGCTCGGCGCGCGTGGGCGCGTCGCTGGCGTCGTCGTTCAACAGGCACTGCCGCAAGTTGAGCAGAGATCTCGCTCGGTCGAACTGGTATGGTCTCCACGGTACTGCTGATAATACAATTTTCCTTGTGAAGGCTCCACGGGACTCACCCTATTGAGATTTTCCATGCATCAGCCCCGCTGGCTGGCGATTTTGGACGAATGACATCGCTGCTACAAAATAATACCTTATGTATCTTTTGGGAAGGAAATCGCCCAAAAACCTCCTATCCCCAATATGATTTTGGCGTCAACCTGTGAGACGGGATAATTCCCAAAGGTACATTATGTATCTTTTTGCCGCGTTTGACTTGACATTTGTATGCTGAGGCTTAATATAGACTTGTATGGGTATAACGATAGGGTTAATGTTTTCATTTTAACTCTTTGGTACAGCTCTTCTCCCCTTAAGGGGTGCCTTCCTTGTGTGTCTATTTTTTTATTTATTTATTTTTTTGGGGGGGTCAGATAATACGGTACTTTAAGTATTTGTTTATTGATAAGTTGCTGCCTATCTTGTCTTTGCTGCGTTAATGAGCTACTTCAGCGCACATTAACTCTAGAATTCATCGCTATGTTGGCCTAGACTGTTGGGGTGGTTCTATTATTCTTGCGGCCGGCCCCAAGAACGCTTGATTTTATTTGCGTCACTCCGTAAGCTATCTCAAGCACGATACGTGAGCAACGACCCAACTCGAACGGCCTATACAGCCACCACTTACCCGAAGATCTCCGGCTAGTTTCAACGTTGCCGCCTAGCACCCGGTCAAACGCACTCACCACGCCCGAACACGGACGCTCGTCGCATGCCTCCACACTCGTACCTGATACAGCGCCAAACACCACCAGACACTCGCGCGGAATCGTAAACCAGTACAGCTTCGAGTGCACCAGAAATTCGCTGCCGTCCTCCTCCGTCAGCTTCGAGATGCCAAATGCCATCAGCGCGTTCACCTTGTAGTACAGGCTGTCGCCCTCCCACACATACCCGGCCAGCAAAATCAACTTGCAGCGCGACCCTAAAGCCGTGTCGACACAGCATGGTTTCGTCAGCAGACCTAGACCGCCGAACTTCCACCACAAAAACCCGAGCGTCCCCAACAAACGAGTGAGCATGATCACGAGCACGCAGCCCAGCGCGATGCAGCTGTGGCCTACCAGACTCATGACGTAGTACGACACGGCTTTAGCGTCCGTCTCGGTGTGCCGCAAACTCGACCGGTTGAGCGACGTCAGGTAGTACTGGATGAGCACGGCCGTTAGCATTTCTCCGACAAGGGCCGTCTCGTAGTTGAAAAGTAGCCGCTTCACGAAACACCGAGTCTTCTCCCTCATCCAGCTGATGGTCTCCACCATCTCGAATAGCGTGGACATGATGCTGGCCAGGTTGTATCCGAGCGAGATGGCCTGCACGCGACCGGTGAGTCCTTCTTGGGTGATCAACAAAAAGAGATCACTCATGAGACCCAGATCCAGCAGCGCGAACAGCAGCACGAGTCGATGGTAATTCTTCGCTCCGTGGGGTGAAAGCCGCATACTCTCCTGCACTAAGACTAATGCATCTTGGAATCTGATGCACTCGGCCGCGGGGTCGCATCGCTTCACGAAGCGCATGCACGACACGAAGCTGCGTCGGATCACCCAGAAGCGGTACGCGGTCCACAGCGCACCGGCGAGGCCGTACCAATACGATTTTCGGTAGAAAGCATATCCTTTGTCGTTGGCGAGGCGGTATCCGTTGATGTCATAGGTGCCGATGGCTTTCACGACGTCGTAGGCCGTGCTGTCAAGTGCGCAGAGCGTTCCGTCGCCCTCGATGAAGAAAGAGTAGTATCCGATGCTGCCGTGGTAGAAGTAGCTCTCGAAAGGGTAGCTGTCGTTGGCACAGTTTGTTGGCGTGGTTCGGTAGGGCGTCACCTTGTTGAATCCGAGGAAGTAGCTTCCGTGGACGTTGTACTGGGGCATGACGTAGTGACATAGCAGTCCGTTGTCGACGGGGAAGTAGTGTGTAGGGGATATATTCCACCAGGCTCCAGCCATGTAGAGCTCTTGCACGGGGCATCGGTGGAGTAGATCTCCGGTGCTTGGTTCGACGTCACTTGGTGCGACGAGGTGAAGCGAAATCTTGTGCGGAGTGACGAACTGGATGTATCCTCGAATCTGTAGCACGAAAGGTAATAACCCCACTGCCATCCAAACTAGCGTCACTACGCGCTTGGTGGATAGAGGTCGAACCTCCACATTCCTTGCACAGGCTTTCAGCCACGCCATCTCTGCTGTTGTATGTACCCCGTCAAGCACATGGACTTCGCAGCAGCTCGTGTCTGAGTAAAAATAGACAATTCCTCCGTTACACCCGTCCAGGCCGACGATCGCCCAACGCCTGCAGCGTTGTCTACCTGTAGTCGCATGTGAGAGGACGATTGGATGACAGAAAACGCCAAAGAAGACCAAATTTGGACGTGCGGCGGACCCGCACACTGACGGCGAATGCTCCGAAATGACCGTACAAGTAACTTTTTATCGTAAAATGCAGCCCATGGTCGGTTGTAGATTCAAACCCAGGACCAAGCGGCCAGAGATGGACACGGAGAACTCTTGGGATCAAAGAAACTTTACTTTGACCAGATATGCTTTCATCTTCTGTTTACGCGTATGTTGGCTTGGTTTGTTGTGAATTCACATTTCATTCTGTGAGTTACAGTGACCCAGGCGAAACTGTGTTAGAGCTGGTGTCGATGCCATTCACCTCCCTCGTGCACCAGTTCGCTGGTGGGCCAGTACTTAGGCTCAAGTTTAAGAGTGCTTAGGCGGTCTTTTCCACTCAGATCGGTGTACTTGATGCGCACCGAGTCATTTTCTGACTTCGCAGTGACGACGCGCACGAAATCATCAATACTGGTGATCTTGATACCATCGATTTCCTTAATGCGGCTCGTCGGTGGCGGCCCGTAGCGAGCAGCGGGCGAGCCCGAGTACCGGCAAGACACATAGATGCCGTCCTCCAGCGAGATGCTGCGCTGCGCTGATACAGACAGAGGCGGTGCCTGAAGAAGCAAACCTTGCCAGAACACGATGCGGTTGATTTCCGTGCGCTCCATGAAAAGAGTTTTCACGTCCAGCTGCATTTCGCGTCCATCTCGCACAATCGTAAGCTGAACTTCCGGTTTCTGTGTACAACGCTCCACTTCGCGGAAGCTCGTCACGATCTTGCCGTCCACAGCCACTAAGATGTCGCCATTCTTGAGCACGTCCTTTGCCTCCGTGCCACCCCACCGACGCGCAACACTCAAGATAGTTCTGCGGTCTGGCGCATCCTTCTCCAAAATCTCAGCTAACGCCTGCCCGAGCCCGAGTTCCCGAGCTTTTGCCAGGCTCAAGTGCTCAAAGTCAACACCCAGATCGTAGATTCGTGGTGTCGCGCCTCGCATTAGCGGTGCTGCGCTTTCCATGATCAGCTCCATTGGGATACCACGATTAAACTGACTTTCCACCTTCGAGCTTCGGCGCTGTTGCTGGAACGAAAACGAAGCCCAGAACGCACTCACCTCACCCTTAGCACTGCACACAACGCCGCCTTCGGTTCCAACGACATCCTGCAAAGCCACCATTTCCAGATTATGCTCCTGGTACCGGGGTGGATTGGGCATAGGCAACCCAATCCACTTGACGCCAGATACGATGGTCTCCCGGGATACGAGGTCCGAGTGGCCACTGCGCCCCACACTGCTCATGAGACCAACGAGCCACACCGGATCGGACGGTACCAGCGGTTTTGATGCCACTTGACAACTTTCAATCGGGGTTGATCCAATAAGCTTCGGGTCGTACTGTACAATGGCGAAGTTATGCACCGGGTGCACGAAAACCACGTGAGCAGGAACCATGATAGTGCTAGCGAAGGTAACCATAGCATCACCCATCGAGTCAGTGACGGTGTTGCGATCCACCACCACGAGTCCCTTCTCCGCATCGATCACAAGTCCCGTACCACGGTAGTTCGATGTGGACAAGCTATTCACACTAAATGGTCGATCAAAGTCGACGGTTACTAGCGACCGCGCTAGCTTGTTCTCCACCGCGTTTTTACCAGGTAGTGTCGTTGTCGATCCAATCGGTTCCTTTTGGCCAGAAGGCTTAGCATCTCCATCAGCACTCTCAGTGGGCGGGGCAAAGTGCTCACAATGCCATATGCCGAGCTTATCATCGCGCGCATACTCGCAGAATGGAAACCACCTGCGATCCACATGCACGACCTCGACCTTCTCCGACTTATCCGTCAGCTTCGAAAATTTGACCACGATGCGATCCCGGTCCTTACACTGCTTCAGATAGTTCTTGAGCGTCTCAAGGTCGGGCGTCTTAGTCCCATTCACCGAGTTAATGATAGCACCACGGCCAATACGTGAACGTTGCAGGAAGTAACCTGGGTCCGCTACGTACGGCGCTCCAGGGCTCATGGCATGATTCCGTGCTTGTTGATATGACAGCGGATTGATCACCGCCCCGCCGATCTCGATAAAGCGCGACGGAGTGACGGAGTGCAGATTTTGCACTTGTACCGTGTGTGTCACCAGCTCGCCGGATCGTTCGATCTGAAGCTCAATCTAGGTCAAATTTCAGCGTCGGGTTAGCCATGTTTTAACCACCGTCATCCAAAAACGTGAAAAGCCTACCTCTTCGCCCACATTGTCGTCGAGAATGGCCTCCAATGGGACAAACCGCGTGGTCAGTTCACCATTAACGCGAACAAGCACGTCACCTGGCTGCAGCTTATTGCTTGATGGACCGCCCGGGATGGTTTCAGCCACTGTCAGCATACCTGTCTCCAACGGGAAGGAGGAGCGAACAAGTCTTTCCGTAGCGGGGTCTACGCCAAGTCGGCGCACCTCGTCGAATGGTTTGTAGTTGAAGATCGTTTGGATGGTGCCTCGAGGCACGTCCTTGCCTTCTCTGATTAAATCGAACGCTCTCTTTACACGATCTAGTGGCAGGTAGAAGGAAGCAGACGTGCCAATCTTTCCGCCCGCGTTAAGAGCGATAGCGTTTCCGTCATGGTTAAGCACTGGGGAACCAGAAGAACCTCCAGTAGTTCCTATCAGGCGGGTTGTTCAATAACATTTGTTAGAGGGTTTGTCAACAGCACACAACCCTGTGGAGGCTTACCTGACGAAGCTTGGTAGTAAAACGTATTGAAGTCGTTGTAGTTGTTGTAGCCGTAGTTGGGAGCATCTCGATCCAGGCGCGCCAATGTGCCGCTAGCAATTGCCAACTTTTCAGCAGCGTCATTGCCCACCACGCGAATATCCGTCCCAACGGTGGCTTTGTCTGGCTCCAAACGCAGCGACGGCACCGACATGTGCTTCACATCCTGCCCATCAAAAGAAGAAGAAGAAAAAGTTAAGAGTCCGTGATCGTGATCACAAGATGCAGAATCAACTCATACCGCTGGGTTGAATTGGAAAAAGCCAAAGTCATGCACCGGATCCCGATAAATGGGGATAACTCGGACTTCTTCGTTATTCTGGAAGACAGCTTCAGCATCCTGCACAGTGCAATTCACCCAAGAGAAACAGCTCGTTAGTAAAACAAATTCGGTCTCCTTCCAGCGCCCACACACAATAGAGTATCGTACAATTGGCCCTGGCCCCACGACGTGGCGATTCGTGAGGATAATTCCCTTCTCAGCGTCAACCACGAAGCCCGTCGCCGATCCGTTGCCGGGTGACTCCGTGTCGAAGAACTATAAAACCAATCACCCAGTCAGTCAGTCAAAAAGCTGTTGACGTCATCCAAAAAAGAATTGACTTTGTCCCCACCTTGGGTGAATTGAGCTTGAGCGACACGATCGCCGGTACCACGCGCTCCAGTGTGGGCTTCCAATCCAGTTTGCTCTGGTTGGCCTCGGCAGCCACGAGCTCGGCCGCAAGACGGTCGCTGAGCTTCCGCTCCTGCTGGATCTCCAGCTCGCGCTGCTGCTTCTCCTGGTCGCTCTGGCGCTCCGTGCTCACGAACAGGTAACCGACACCCGCCGCTGCCAGCGCGGCTACCGCCATCTGCGCGTTCTGCGTCGCTATAAAACCCAATCACCCAGTTCAAAAGACCCAAAATGTCAACTTCACTTCAATCACAACCCTACAACCACTCTCGCTCCCCCTCGAATATAAGACCCGATCGACGTACTTGGAGTCGATGAGGGCGACGTGGAGGAGAATCGCGCAGCTCCTCCGAGTCCCGAGGGAAGTGCCTGCAGCACACGTGGGTGGCGAGACAGCAGCTGGGCGCTGGCAACGGGCCGCCAGGACGCCGGTGAGCGCCGCAGCGGCGTCGCGGCTCGCGCTCCGGCCTTCCACATCGGGGGACTTTTGGCGAATGGGATTCAACTGACCCAATTTCAGGAGCTCATTGGACTTAATTTTAACAAATACCCAAATTAAAGGGAGCGATCCATTTTCAGGATGAGCGATCCATTTTCAGGTATCTGACCCATTTCAGCATTTTGGCAGGCGAAAATGTCGGCGACTATGCTGCGGCAGATGCTGGTGGACGCGGCCGCCTTCCTCAAGGCCGAGCGCTACCAGGAGGCACAGGATGCGGGTCGCCGCGTGTCGCAGTTCGACCCCAACAATTTCCAGGCCTTCATGTGCGTGGGGCTGGCGAGTTTCCACCTGCAGCAAGTGCGTCCGTCCATCCGCCACACCCACCGTCATTTGCTGCGTCTAACGCTGTGTATCTGCTGTGTTGCTGCAGTGGGAAGACTGTGAGGAGGCGTATCGTCGAGCGGCCGACATCAAGCCGGACATGCCAGCGCCCTGGAAGGTGGAGAGACTGTTGCTGTAACTGGTTGGGGTGTGGTCCGAGACTGAGTGAAATTCGGATGGTTGCAGTATCTTGTGGACCTGTTTGAGGCGAGGAACGGCACCAAGAGCAAGTTGAAGCCGCTGGAGAAGCTCGTGGAGATCAACTTGAGGTACTATTGGGTGATGGGTCTGTGGTTGAGAGGTTGGAGGGTTTGTAGCTGATGTGTCCTGGTGTGTGGGCTGTTGGGATTGCAGTGGCAAGAAGCCGAAGCGCTGCCAGAAGTGGGTCGCCGAGGTGGCGGCTACTGCGATGGAGCTGAAGCTGCTGCCGAAGGTATGGCGTCTTGATGCTGTATAGCCGCAAATAATATGTTATAGTTTGCTTACTTTCTTCTGGCATCGGTGATGACGTCGTGTAGGCTTTTGATTCGTGGTACACGCTTGTCGGGGAGCAGCCTGGAGACGTTGGGCAGCTTTCGCTTGAAAAGACCCCGAACGAGGAGCTGCCGGCGCCGCTGAATATCTGGCTGGACTTGGTTGATTTACTTCAGGTACTGTAGTGTGTTGTAAATGCTGGGGCGTTGGTTAACGGTTGACGTGTGTGCTGACAAAATAGTATGTTGTTGAAGCGTCCTGGATTCAGCTTATCCGACTGCTCGGCGAACTGTTCGATGGCCGAGTTCTCTAGCCAGTTTTTTGCTGCTGCATCTCGAACAGACTGGACAGCCCAGGCTGAAGAGCTTGGCGCACTGCGGTCGCGAATGGACGGTGCGATCGCGTACTTCATGCGCTTTCACCTGGATGCTTTGAAGACGTCGAAGAAAAAATCTACTCTCCTCAAGACGGTGGATGCACTCGCGACGTCAATCATCCGGTGGTTCCCTGGATCGAAGATCCCAGCGGAGTTTTTGCTGCTCCGAGCTGAGGACCAGGACAGTCGTAAGTGATTCGTATGCCCATAAGTTGCCTTCGACAATAGGCTGGTAACGCTGCTGACATGCTTGTGGTCGAACGATAGCTATCGACTTGGACAAGGCTACCGAAATTGCGATGGAACTTTCTGCAACTCATCCCAAGAGCCCAATGGCGCTTGTTTATCAAGCACTCGAGTGTCTGCGTTTGGGAGACAGCAACCAGGCAAGTCTATGCTCGTGTTTTTTGTTTCTATGCCGTGCTCTAATTGTTTTACAAATTAATGTCGAACTTACAGGCGCGAGAACATTTTGTTGAAGCTCTTGCTGGATACTCCTCGTCATCATTTCAAGAATGCGCGCTTTGTGTGCGCGTTCAAGTTGAACTTGCTTCCATTGCACTTGCTGCACGTGATGTGGAGGGCTGCTTGAATCGCTTAGCTCTTGCGAAAAAGGTGGTGGCTGACAAGTCGAAATCACTCGGATCTGAAAGCCCTCTCCCCTCTGTGTGAGTCAAGATGCATATTGCTGAAGGACTATTATACTTGGTCTCTAACGTGGATATACTTGGATATAGGTATTCGGAGATTAAGGTGCTGTTCATGACAGCAACAGCACGCGAGTACTCCGGTGATGCGGACAAAGCGTTGGAGAACTACCGTGGAGTCATGGAGAGTGGAAAAGTTGATCTCGCAGTGAAAGCGGCGATTGCAGCCGCAGAACTGTTATCGGCGAAATCGCAGCCGAAAGAGGCAATGGAAATCATCAACTCGGTCACTACGTCTGAGATTGAAGACGAAAACATGAGCGCTGCAGTGTTGTGCACGCGCGGATGGCTACAATTTCAGCTTGGCGAACTTCAACAGGCTCAGTCTCTATTCGAAGCAAATGCGAGCAAGATTTCGGCCACTGGTATTCTTGGTAAGGGGCGGACTCTCAAGCGACTAGCAATTGTGTACTGGCACCTGGGTGGCTCTCACCGAACAGCCAAGACAGGGTGCTTTGGTCATCTCCTTCAAGCCGCCAAACTGACTCCGTCAGATGCTGAAATCTTCTCCTGGCTTGGTAAATGGTACGAAGAAGAAGCGCAAGATATTCTGCGCGCCGAGAAGTGTTTCTTGAAAGCACTTTCGATTTCTCCGACGGATGAGCTTGCCGGAATGGCTCTAAGTAACCTGTACGATGTTCAAGGCAAGTATGATGCGAACGTGAAACTGTGGGAACGTGTAACAGAAGATCAAGAAACTGCTCCCACATGGGCACTACTGCGGCTTGCTCAGCACCTAGTCGAACAAAACGACGAAATTGCTGTGGGCAAAATGCACCTGGTGCTTAGGAATGATCCTATGAATGCCCAGTACTGGGTTATTCTGGCACATATCTACCAGAACTTCGATAAGCAAGTGTCCGCGCAGAGATCGTACTTGAAGGCCGTCGAGCTGGGTGAAGAGAGTTGGTGCATTCGGTGCGAACTGGCGCGGATTGAAGGATCATTGCTACTTTTTGATGATGCTTTGGAGCGTATTAAACCTGTTGTCACCGGCGAACTGTCGGGTGGTGACCCGGACGTAACCGTTGCATCAATGATTTACGCGGACCTGCTCTTCCAGCAAGCAAAATACCTGTGCGCTGAAGGGCTGTATGGCAATGCAGCATCCAATCTGAAGAAGGCTTCAGATTTGATGAAGGGGTTGCCGTCTACTTCATCTCTGTCTGGGTCTGTTGAAGCGTGCAAATTGATCGGCGACATTCACTGTTTTGCGTTCTACTTGTCGCCAGAGAATTTTTCGAGCGAAGGGGCAAGTTGGGTTGAGTTCATTAGTGCGGGAAGGAAGGCGTATGAGGCTGCAGTGCTACTTTCCGGAAAGGGTAAAAAGGAGGTTGTTGACGGAGCTGACGCGGTCGCTGCAGAGAGATACTATGATATTGGTCTCAGTTACTGGTACGAAGCACAGGCTCAGAGCAATGTGCAAGGTATCCACACTTCAGCTTTCTTGATCGAGAAGCACCACTCCAACAGTGAAGCTGAAGCAACAGTTGCAAGTTTGAAGGCAAAAGCGTCAACGAATTTTAAGCTGGCCCTACAAGAAGATCCTTCGTGCTCACTGGCTTGGAACGGTCTGGCACTTGTGTCTGACAGTCTACTGGTGAAACAGTTTGCATGGTCACGTGCAATTCAAACTGGTAGCAGCAGTGACGCCACGTGGGCGAACCTGGGCATGTTCTACCTCAGCCAAGCTGATACCGTGCCGTCAACGGCGACTTTAGCGCAAAAGTCATTTCTGCAGCTACAGAGCATGAATCCTAGCAACCCATCCATGTGGAATGGTTACGCAATGCTAGCTCGCCGCCAAGCGAGCTCGACAATTCAGCAGAGGAAAACGATTGAAGCTTTCGATTGTGCGCTGCAAGTTGGGTTGGATTTGGACGCTTTGCTGGGCTTGAGCATGGCGCTGCTTGATTACGGACCAAGTGTTGGTGATTCGATAACTCAAGCCCCAGAGCACGGAAACGAACAGTTGATGTTCTATCTGAAAAAGTATTTGGAGCGGGATCCATTCAACCCGCGCGCATGGCACGCGCTTGGTGTTGCACAACATCGGCTTGGTTTGTACACGGAAGCTTTGTCATCTTACACCCGAGCGGCCTCGTCATCAGAGGCACCTGAGGGGCTCGAGTGGAACAAGCTCGTAACAAAGCTGGGTGAGTTGTCCCACAAAGCCCACGGCGCAAACGTTGACGAGTTGTCACTCTTGGAACAAATTGCCGCTCAGGTTAAGGCGACATCTGGTGCATCTTCAGCGCTTCAGGCCATTGTGCAAGCTCAGATGCTATACCGACAATCGAAGGGAGGTGAAGCACTGAGCTTGCTGCAGGCGTTGCTCTTACAAGAGGATTCCCTATCCAAAGAAAGCGAGGTTGCTGCCCTCGTGGGCTTATCAATGGCGAGCTTATTGATGGACAAGTTTGCTTCCCAGGCAACTAATCTCGCGGCCGCGTGTAAAGAGCGCCTATTGTCGTTGATTGACCAAGCGGAGTCAACTCTGACAACGCGTGACTATCTGAACCTGCGTTTGGTGGAGCTCCACGAACGATTTGTTGCTAGCAACGAAGGTACTTACCTGTCGCGCTTACAAGCGTTATCGCAAGCTAATGACGGTGCCAACTCGAGTACGTTGTGGATGCGGCTGGCGCTTGCGACAATCGATTCGCAAAGCCTTCAAGTGTCAAGTTGTCTTGCTGAGTACTTGCGTTCGGGTGCTAAGAACGTGCCTTCCCCTGGTAACGAGACAATGGATCGCAACTATTTGGACGTGTTGGTGGGATTGTTCAAGGCAGGTCCTTCTGGAGCAAAGGGTTTGTGCTTGGACGCGCAGAAGCTGATCCGTGTCCAGCCGTGGAACCCACAAGCCTATGTTTTGGCTGGCACAAGCATTCTCAAGCGAGTTGGACTCGAAGCAAATCAGGCTTCTCACGATGAGGTTCTTCGCCAGTTGCTACGCCTGCTGCAAACCGGTTTGTCGCTGGCTGTTGCTGCAAGGAACAATGAGTATGACGCAGCTCAATTGGAGCTGTTGACGAGTTACTCATACGTCAAGCTTGGCAAACGGGATCAGGCGATTGCTATCTCGAACGAAGCCCTGAAGCGAGTGGCAGCAGCAGAAGATAGCGGCCTGTTAATACGCTCTGTGGATGTCGAGTTGCTTCAGGCACGGCTGCTCTCAATTTCAAGCTCGACAAAGGCCATCGAAAAATACCTGGGCATTATTGCTGCTGTCTCGGCTGCTGCTGGTGAGAATTCTTCCAGCAGGCTGGTCCCGATCCTTATTGAGCTAGGCGGGCTTTACGAAGAAGATCAGTTCTTGGATGCCGCTATCAATGTGTGGAAGCTTGTCGCCTCACTGACGGCGACGAAGTCCACCGGCACGACTGACGGCGACGACGATGTGAGCAGCACTACGACAGCCTTAAGCAGCAACAGCGATCTCGCCACTTGCTTCATGGCGAACTTGCGGCTTGCAATTATCCACGGCAAAAAGAACAACGCCAAGCCGGCGCGCAAGCACATTAAGGTTGCTGTTGCGCTAGCCGAAGCTGGAGGTGACTCCAACTCGTCCACCGTTGCGGCGTTCGTGGAAAACGTCCTTGCGAACTAGCTAGAGAGTACCGGCACTACCGGGCTCAACGTAATGTGCACGATAAAATGAGAAAATGGCATATCGTGATGCAACGTTCTACTCTATTGTTTCCGCGGTTTGTGGTCGATAACTATTCTCGCTTTTCCCAGTCTTACACCGTTGCGTCGTGTGGTCCAAGCGCCTGCAGCATGAAGTATTCGTCGTTTGGTAGAATGAGCAGGGTGTAGTTGTTGCTACCATTTCCCAGGTAACCATGCTCTCGGCGTTGCAGCTCACCCTTTCCCTTTTTGCTCTTGACTTTGGCCGGCTGCACCCACGACACGAAGACGTCCGGGAAGCCCCAAACCGTGACTGCACCCCACGGGACTTCGCCGTTCTTCACAGCCCGCTGCACCTTCTCCACAATAGTCGCGCAAAATGGCGCAGCCAGCAGACCACGCCACCGCACTGAGGTCACTTCACTGTCCGGTTCGCACTCAAATGAGTCGGGGATGCCCGTGAAGGTCGACACATACTCCTCCAGCTTTCGTCTCTGCAGCAGGTCGGTGAGTCGGCACGCCACCAGTCCCAGCCAGTCATAGGCCTCCTGCAGCGACGTCCTCAGCATATCCCCATCTCCTTCATCACGTTCCTCCTTCCCATCAAGTTGCGCGTAAAACGCATCAAACTTGGGCAGAAACACCTCGTCAAACGTCGTCATCTGCGCGTTCAGCTCCACCCGCTGTCGCGGCACCGCGTCATCATCCCCGAACAAGATCGTCCTCGCTGCTCCGCGCTGATTATACGCGCACATGAACATCTCCAGGTCCTCCAGTTTCGAGCTCAAAGTCTTCCTCACTTGGTCTCTAAAGGCACTGCCTCCTTCCTCAGCGAACGTCGACGACGTCAAGTCCAGCGTGATGACGTACTTCTGGCCGCCCGTCGACCTGCAGGTGGGCGGCACTGCCTTGCCGTACTTCTCGCCCACAATGCCCAATTGCTGGTACGTCTGTGTGTCCACCAACAGCAGCAGCTGGCCCGACGGCAGCAGCATTGCTGACTGCGACGCGTCCACCGCCGCGTTCTTGGCCACCATGAACACGGCACCGCCGTCCATCAAGTACTCGCGGATGAAGGTCGGGGACAGAAACATGTCCACGGAAGCCTTCACCTCGTAGTAGAAGCCTGTCTCCCACTGTAGCGACTGCGCCGCAGCCTTCCCGGCCTTGGCGGGCAGATACACCTCCAGCTGCTGGTTCAAGGCGTGGCCCGAGATAACGCTCTCATGGCGAGAAGCCTCGTGCGAGAAGCGCGAGTGCCACACCAATAGGCGCGAGGACGGGTACGCTCTGTCCGGGCCGCTCTGCAGCAGCACGTTCGCTCCCTGTAGCCGCGCGCGCCGCCGCGCAGCGCCGCGTCGAGGTGCCTTGCCACCACTCACCATGTTGCGAACTATCCGGATTGGATGTACACCAAGTATACACATTTCCGGTACAAAACCGGTATTACCGGTATCATTTTTGACGTACCAAAAAGATGGTACCATATGTAGGTCATCGCTTCAGCCAATGTAGCAAGTGCCGCGGGTCGGGGAGTCCAGCAAACCCCAGCACGTTGTGTGGGGCTGGTGGTCATCCGCTCGGTCGGCTGCAGCGAGGCGCAGTAGAATCCAGGGCACACGGCGTCTGGAGGGCCACAGCGGGAGATTGAGCCCATCGGATCCCGTGAACGTCCGCGAGAGACCAGGTCATGTGGTCGGCAAGTGCTGGGCTGCAGACCATCGTGCCCAGTACGCGGGTGACTCTGGTGCAGGACTCGGAGGAGCAAAAGGTGCGTTGGCGCACTCCCAGCGGCGCAGTAACGGCTCACTGACCCTACCCTCACATTTTGATATCTTCCGTCTGTCGACGAACACTCCAGCTGTATACACACAAACTTCTCGCAATCAATACCCCTCCGAACACGAACATGGCTACACGCCGTTGCCCACATTGAAGACACCTGACAACTTGCACTCGGACGGAATCCGCTCGCTTCATTCACTCTGATGCCAGCAGCGGCAACGGCTCCCTCCTCGTTTTAACGCGCCCATTCGTGCCACGGCAGTCAGCCACGGCCACTCCGATCACGGCGAGGAAAAGCCCAGCTGTCGGTCCGGCCACAACTCTTCTCTCAGCGCCCTGACCCCATCCACTTGCTGTTACTGCGAGCGAGCGAGTGTCCGACGGTTTTCATCATTCGTTCTCCCTCCCCTCGGGTGGTCGAGGCCAAGCACATTTTCGCGTTGGGGCAACCGGACTCCCACTCTCCCGTGGGCGCGGATTTTCCTACCGGCAGCTCATTCGGCGACACACGCGATGCAGCCGTGGGCAGGCGGCCGCCGCGAGCGCGAGCGCTCGTCCAGCGTGGTGCTGCTGGGCAAGATCTCGGCTATTGTGCGGCGTGGAAGCCTGTTCCAGGCCGACCCGGAGGACGCGCGCGGCAGCAACAGCAGCGGAGGCAGCTGCGGGGACAAGGACGACGACGCGACGGCGCCGCCCGCGCGCCACGCGCGACGTAGCAGTATCGCTGGGACGCCTACACAGTCGGGTATGACGCTGTGGGACCCGAGGGCTAGCGGGAGCGGCGCGCGTGCTCAGCGGTTCCAGTTCTACCCGGCACGGACGCTGGTGGCGGCGGCGTTGGCTCGCCCGCTGAGTCCGGAGGAGGTCACGAGGAGAGGAGAGATTGAGGCGCAGATTGGGGACTTTGCAGCCATACACGCGTGCTTTGCGCCGGCGGTTCTGCTGCCTGATGAACAGGAGGAGAAGGAGGAGGTGGAGGTGGAGGTGGAGGTGGAAGAGGAACAGGGCGATGAGCAAGAGGAGGAAGAGATGGACAACAACCAGCAGGAGACCCTCGAAGAGGAGGAACGACGAGCTGCACTCGACACTGAGGAGGATGTTGCAATAGAGGCGGTGGAGAGAATCAGCGGAGCATTTGCGGATGACGAGGAGCTGCTGGACTTTGACCCGATGAACATGCCCATGAGCGTGCGCACGCTGATGAACCGGATTAAGAGCGAGAGTCTGCTAAGTGAGTCAGAAGCGCCTGTTACGGCTGCGGTGTCGAACCAGGACGAAGAAAATGACGACGATGAATCAGACGAAGACGACGAAGATGTTGACCAGATCGATGACGTCGAGGAGCTTCATCTGGACAACAACAACGCAGAGCGCGACGACGAAAGATCCAGTGCCGAGGAAGAAGAGGCGATCGCCCATATAGAGCAAGAACTGGTGCAGGAGCTGAGTCCCGTGGAGCACCGACTACTCCAGCGACGACGCACACGCCTCCTGAGCTGCGCAGCCGAGCGAGCCGCGTTGACGGCGCAGGACCAGCTGACTTCGAGTGTGCGGCGGTTAGTGATCCAACTGAAGGATGACTCGGACCAGCTGCGCCAACCGCTAACCCAATCTCACGGAATCCGGGGCAAGTCCAGAACAATTCCGACGCGGAGGAGAGCGGGCTCATGTCCGAATTCACATGACCTGGGGCTGGATGCGTTCCTGTCACCTCAAGATGTCTTGCCGTTGTCCGCACCAGCAGCGATAAGTCCTGCGCTTATTCCACAAGAAGTTCATCCGGGCAAGAAGCAAAAGAAGAGCGCGTTCTCAAGACTTGGTCCACGCGTGCTGGAGACGCTCCACTTACGGAAGAAGCGGAAGACATACCTGTTCACGGACGAAGAGCTGGAGACTATTGAAGGTGCGCGGTGGAAAATCGTGGAGTTGGCCTTCCGGTTCGGCGGCAAACACCGATCATACCTGGTGCAGGCTATAAACATGTTTTTCCCTTTGCTCAAGTATGGGCGACGTGGTGGTGCTCACGCCACCAGACTCCACTGCAACTGCTGTGGAACACTGCAGTGGCAACACAAACGCGGAGGGTTGAGTGAAGCAGTCGACTTAGCTGAGGTATTGCAAGTGCTGGACGGCAGACAGACGGCTGTGTTTCGCAAGTATGCATCCAACCGCATTCTGGAGGCTTGTTCGTTCTCGGTGGTCTTTCGGGGACGCACACTAGACCTGGAGACGCAGAGCTCTAGCCACCGTGACTGGCTTGTCAGTGCACTACGTACTCTCGTAGCCTACGCACGGCGCCAGCGACGCATGGAGCAGCAGGCCATTGCGGAACGTGCAATTCTGCCCCTGGAAGACGAATTGAGACCCGAACAAACTTCACCCACACAAACGTCGTTGCCACGAACCGCCCAGACCACTCGACGACTTGATGATAGTGCCATGATGGCAGCCATTCCTCCAAACTATAAGATCCGTACAGTGTACTAGACCACCCACTTGTTAGAACAAACTGGCACGTGTAAGATAAAAGATAAAGCGCAACCACAGTACGATAACAACAAGAAATATATGACAGTACCCCACACTGACTTACAGATTAGGAAAAGCGCCAGCAGCATCAATAGCCTTCTTGACCTCGTTCAGCTGCACTACAGCCTCGACACGACTCGGTATCGCATCTCTCGACAAACGGAGATATTTTTTTAGGATATCAATTGACGCCGAGACTTCCTCGTGTCGTGGACAGGTTTCCTCCGCCACATCATTGAAGGTCTCGTATGGTCCTTCCGCGTGACTTTCATCGTCGAGCTTCTTTGTGGACAAGTATCCATGCTTTTGCAGTACGCCGCGGATGATCTGCACCTCGTCGATCCCTGGGTCGGTCACTGAGGCGTTGCCTTCGAGTTCCACAAATGTCTGCGCATTGGAGGGTTCGCTCACTCCAATCCAGCGCAGAAAGTCGGGGGCGAGCTGAGCGATTGTTGTCAGATGTCGTTGTAAATCTCGGTATAACAGCGCTGGGGACGGTAAGCCTCCCTGTAAACTGATAGCCGCGCCTGTTGAACCAGCACCAGTTGCTGTCTCACGTGAAGTCATCCCGTTGACATCACTGCCATTCACATTGCCAGTGCCACTATCGCTGCCACTACCATTGCAAGTGTTCGGAGACAGATTGACCGGCGCGACGCTGGTGGGGCTCAAAATGACACGCAAATTGAGCGAGGCAATAGTCTGAGTGGGCAACAGACCACTATGTACCCAGCAGGTCTGAATAAGGTGCTTGTCGAGACTGTGCAGAGCAACATAGAGCCAATGGAAGACGTTGCGGGTGTGCAAGTGGCGCTGTGGGTGGAATCCGCGCGGGTCCTGGCTCATCACACTTTGTCGGTAGTTGCTGAACAGTGTCTCCAGCATTTCGTAGCGATACCGCGCCTTGAAGGCTTGAATCACCCCAAGGTGGCACGGGTGGAAGCGCGACGCCTTGAAGTTAGGCGGCAGGAAGTAAACTTGAAGATGGTCGTACACGAAGAACGTGCGCTGGTCACCCTGTGAGTCCAAAATCATAGCAGCCTTGACGTGCGGTACAGCCGAGTCCAAAATCACGCGAAACGTGCGCTTGCGTTCTCGAGCGAGTGCGTTCATCGACTTGAGCATGCTCACAGTCGTCTGCGCCACCTGCCAGCCCGTCTTCGAGTAGCCGTACTGAATGTTGTACATCTCCTTTGTATCCACCCCTTCCAGCAGCAGCGGGTTGCGATCCGTGCCAATCACTTGCATGTCAAACTTCTCCCCCGCCGCGCTCACAAACAGCGACACCGTGTATCTGCCGTTGCCTGCTGCTCCACTGCCACTCCCTCCCGCCGGCTCGGGCACCGGTGGCTTGTACATCAAAGCAAACTCGCCGCCCGTCCAAATATCTTCCAGATCCACCCCTCTCAAGCTGTGGTGCAGCTCCCTCAGCCGCGTCTGGACGTCCACACTCTTGATAACGTTCTGGTCGCCTCCACCCGGCAGCTGCTTGCTACTGAACGAGCCGAACCGGGTCCTGTACCCGTCCAGCCAGCCGTTGGAGCCCGTGAACTTCTGCAGCGCCTGCTTCACCTTGTCGGGCAGCGCGGCGTACGGCTCCTGCACGATCTTGCAGGCCAGCTCCATGGCCTTGTGCTGCAGCACCGTGCCCGTGAGCTTCGTGTCCGGACTCGAGACCTTGATCTCCATGCGCCACTTGTGCAGACACTCGTCCAGCACGCGCAGGTCGTACGTGCACTTGGTGGTCTTGCGCTTCTTCTTGGTGGCGTCGGCCGAGTCCGTCTCCGTTCGGATCAGGTCCTCCTGCCGGCAGATGTTGGTGATGGTGGTGCGTCCCACACGGAACTTCTCGGCCAGCTCGCGGTGCGTGAACTTCTTGCTGGCGGCCAGGTCCACCACCTCGCGCTTCTGTCCGAGCGTCAGGCGCATGCGGCGGCCGGCCGGCAGCCCCGATGACGTGGTGGCTGGCGCGCTGGGAGTCGTGGGCTGCTGCTCGGAGAAAGCCGGCAGACCCGATGCATCCATGAACTGCGGCGGCGCAGGCGCGCGCGGGTGCTTGCGGCCGACGACGCTCTCGCTCATGCTAATTGACTGAGAACCACAAAAGCCAGTGGTGGCTCCCTCGCTATATGTACTTGACGTTTGTATTGTCTATACAAAAAGCAAGTACCGATGATAATGCTACATTCTTTCGGATACATATGGTGTGCGCTTTGTGTAGTTGATCCGCTCGTCGTCAGTCAACCACCAGCACCATGAGTGGCAAGCCGAGTGCGGACGTGCAGGCGGCCTTCGGGCTTTTCGACGACGACAGCAGCGACGAGGAGACGTTCGTTCCTGTCGTGCAGCCGCACGAGGTCGTGCACATCGTGTCTCCGCCTGCTGCGCCCTCGTCCGCTGCAAAGGAGACGCAGGAAGACACGACGCAAGTCACGCGCAGCCTGTACGCGCCATGGGACGACGTCAAGCCGCTGGCGGTGGGGCCCATCGACCTCATGAACAGCTTCAATGGCGTCGGAGGGTCTCGAGGCTACGTGGCCACGCGCGACCTGCAACCGGGCACGCAGGTGCTGGTGGAGCAAGTGTACGTGCCCTGGCCGAGCGACGTGGACACAGCGGACCCGGAATTCTTCCTGGCCACGATGGAGTCGGTGGTGTCCAGACCCGACTATGCGGACATCATGGACCACCTGGGCCACCTGTACCCGGAGAAGCTGAGTGAATTACCCGAGCAACTGCTGGCTGCGGGCAGGGAGAAGTACGGCCCGCAGGTGGACGAGCTGTGCAAGAACTTCAGCGAGCTGGCGCTGGTGCACGACCAGGTGCTGCAGAACGTGCTGGCCATGCAGTGTAATGCATTTGACAGTGGAGTGTTCCTGTACAACGCCATGTTCAACCACGACTGCAACCCGAACTGCGTCAAGTTCGTGCCTGAGGACGCCGGAGTGGAAGGAGGCGTATCGGAGGTGCGGGTGGCAAGACCCATCGCCAAGGGCGAACAGCTCACAATCTCGTACTTGTACCCGCGCGAGCAGAGTCGCGAGAACCGACAGAAGAATCTGTGGGAGCAGTTCGGATTTGAGTGCAGCTGCGAGCTGTGTAAGCGAGGTGACAGCGTACTGCCGCCGCCAGCTAGCGCGACGAATGATGATGACGGTACTAAGCCTGGGATGCAGGATCTCGAAAAGGTGCTGGTCGGTGCCGAGGAGATTATCAAGACCAACCCGGAGAGTGCTGCTGCTGCGCTGTCGGTGGCGCTTGAAACTCTTTCTGACGCACTCGAAATCGTGGCCCACGACCACTTGGTATTTATGCGCATCCACAAGCTGGTAGCGGACTCGTGCGACCTGCTACTGCGAGCTAAAACCGAGCGTGTGTGCGAGTATTCGATCCTGTTCCTGCGCAGCAGTTATGAGCTGCTCGAGCTTCAGAGGACGTACCTTAACCCAGACCACATTGACTTGGCGCGTACGCTGAATGACGTTAGCCAGGGCATCCAGCTGCTGCTCTCGTACGATCCAAAGGTGCTGCTCACAGAGTTCCCGGAGTGGAAAGACTTCCGCCAGGCCTCGGTGGTGGAGAACCAGTATCGCCAACAGTATAGACGGCTAAAGCGGATGTACGAATAGAGGTGTCGTTGCGCTTGTTATAGTACGAAAGAAACGTGTGTAGGTTTCAGTAGATAGGAGAGGAATACACACTCGAGCAATCGAAGAAAAGGTTGAAATGCCTGACTTCCAGCTTGTACAATGTCTTCTGGTTCGTTTGCCAGCGTCACATTGGGGACCTTTAATTGCTGCTCTTGAGTCTACGATTGAGTTGTTGAGCCTTTCATGTGCCGTAGCAAGCAAAAAGTGTCTTGTTACAGATGCAGCTTGCTCATTTCAACATTCAAACTTCCCAGCTTCCACAGGACAACGCGGCCGTCCAGTGCTGAACACCGCCACAGCAGAAATTATAGATGTTAGAACGGTTAGCTCAGTATGAGTTTCAACTAAATCGTACCCGAGGTCGAGAATTCCGTGACGCCTCCAGAGGCAGAGCGTGCGTACGGCTGAATGCATGTAATGTTGCTCTCGTGTTTCCTGTATCGAACAGAGAACACATCAGTTGGCATTGTCATACATCGTCACAACCAAGATGGAATCACAACATACATCCACAGCATATTCTTATCGTGCTGAGTGGCATCAGACGACTGACCACGCGTCACCTTGCTCTCGAACAAGCTTCGAGCTGGGGTGGGAGAAACAACGCACACAAGGCATATTAGCGCCGAATCCAGCTCCACCGGCACAAGCCACACTAGTCCTACCAGCGCTGAAGCCGCCCGAGTTTCTCTTCACAGCGCTTTCCGTTGGTTTCTTGTCCACAAACTCAGAGAACGACCTAGATAGCGATGTATTGGTTAGACCCAGCACCTTTTCAAATGCATTCTACCCAGCGAGGTTCTTACCAGAAGTTGTTGGCGTCCTGGGAGAACAGAAGCGGGTTGAAGTCGTAACCAACGCCAACGATCGCTGAGTTCGATAGGAACATGATGCGCATCAACGGCAGGTGCGAGAACCGGATCGACTGTATCACGGCAAGTCATGCGTGAGTATCAGCGCACAAACAAAGCACATCCCAATGACGCATTCCACTCAATCTGCAGTCCTCACCTGAATCGTCGGGTACTCGCCCGGGGCGCCAAAGTGAACAATGTGAATGGACGAGCCCTGGCCTGCAAAGGCCAGACGGTCGCCCTTGGGAGACCACACGACGGCATTCACCCAGGCATTGGCGTTGTCGAACTCGGCCAGCGGCTCGCCGAAAGGCGGCATGGCCTCGAACGGACCGGCATCGGGCGGTCCGTCGACGTCGTTGATGTGCGCAGCGAACACGCGGCACTTGAGATCCGTGCTGCCGGTCACGAGGAGCTGGCTGTTCGGGTGCCAATCCAAGTCCGTCACCCTGCGTCAGCAAAAACAAAAACACAAAACCATCAGCTCCTCCTCATGATTCAAGTTGAAGTTGGAGGCTGCAGGACGTACGTGGACTTGTGCTTCTTGATGATCTTGCTGACCCACCAGTTCTCCGCCGCCTGGTAGTAACAAACGGACACGCACTTGGCACCGCTGCTCACCGCGAACTTCTTGCCTGCATGAGCCAATACCACCAACAAATCGTCAATAAATAAATCAATTAATTGCAATGCAATCCCCCTCTCGCACCGTCGGGGCTCCACTTGACGTTCGTGGCGGCGCGCGTGATGCGCAGCACCACGAGCAGCGGCTTCCACTGGCGATACGCGGCCTCGTACTTCCACACGAAGGCGCTGCGGTCGTGCGAGCAGGACACGATCTGGTCGTGCACGGGCGACCAGTCCAGTCCGCACACGAGCATGTCGTGCTCCGTGAGCACGGCCTCGCGACGCCACTGCGTCGGGTCCGGCGCGTGGCAGCCCGAGTAGATCCAGATCTCGTTGCTGTTGGGGCAGATGGCCAGCTTCGAGCGGTCCTTGTTCCAGGCGTGGCACGAGATGCCGTCCGCCAGCTGGAACAGATTCGCGTCGCCCCCCGCTACCATGATACCGTTTGTGTCTTGCGCTTTGTATCGACTGACTGACTCCCTTTGGAGATTGATCTGCTTCGAGGAGAGGGATTATGGTCCGTCCTTGCAGAGGGAGAAGTGTCTCCATTCTCCCTCTTCAAGAACGTCTTCAACTACGTGTGGACCCCATGAATGAGAAATTGTGTGTAATCCACCCAACATAACACATTTTGAATCGCGTGAGAGCGACTACACTTGCGCTCTTGGAGGGGCCTGGTGACGCGCGGGCGCATGCAGTCTCCAGAGCGCGCGACGGACCGAATCGGCAGACCGTACCCGGAGGATATCCTACTGGAGGCATACAACCTAGAAGTACGTATCTCCCGTGACTAGCACCTAAGAAATCCCGCATCAAGACTGACGCTCCGCTGCTTGTGCTGTGTATATTAGTGGGAGGCTATCGAGCTTCGCCGCCAGCGACTGCAGAAGACATGGCAGCAGTACCAGCTGATTGAGGAGATGGAGATGGAGGAGCACCGCTATCATCGCCAGCTTCACCGGCTCAAGCGCCAGGAGAAGGAGAAGCAGGAGCAGGAGCGGGAGCGACAGCGACAGCGTCAACAGGCGGAGGCAGAGGCGCTGCGTCGTCAACTGGAGAAGGAAGAAGCTTGTAAAAAGGAGATGAAGAGGGTGAAATTGGAGAAGGAAGAAGCCCTTAAAAAGGAGAAGGAGAGGGTGAAATTGGAGAAGGAAGAAGCTCTTAAAAAGGAAAAGGAGAGGGTGAAATTAGAGAAGGAAGAAGCCCTTAAAAAGAAGATGAAGAGGATGGAATTGGAGAAGCAGAAGAGGGCAAAGCAGGTGCAGGAGAACGACACGCAGACAGACAAGGAAGAGCCTGAGCAGATCGAGACGATTGTCAAGCCCATGAAGGTGAAGGCCGTGAAGGTGAAGGCAAAACTGAAGGCTCAGAAGACCAATAGGGAACCTAAACAGACCAAGAAGACGAAGCCACCGCTGCCAAAGAGGATCACTCCTACTGTCTTGCCGCCAGCACAGCCGGAAGATGATGAGGTGACATCGGTGTCGGAGGAGAACCAGGCTGAGTTGGATGGATATGATAGCCCGCCGCCAGAGCTGCCGGATGATGGACTGCTCAACATGCTTGATAAGAGCAGTGACTCGGATAATGAAGATGAACCGTCAGTGACGAGCTTGATTCTGACGGCCACTCCGAGCCCCTTGAAGGCGCAGCCGTCGCCTGTCAAGAAAACGATGATGACTCCGCGAAAGAGGTTCGCAAAGAAAAAAGGAGGGCCGCCAGTGGATTTCGACTTCTCGAACGCGGAAGCAAAGAGGCAGGCAAAGGCTGCGGAGGCTGCTGCCCGTGCTGAAGGGGATGAAAGTGACGAAGCAGACATGGAGCCTGAACCGATGCCCGCGTCATCAACGCCAACCCCAAAGAAGCGCTTAAAGCGTCGGAAGGATGCGTTAAAGGGGCAAAATGCAACCGGTGCTGTCACGTCGACTGTAGGAAAAAACTTGATGACGGCTATAGCGAACACTACTGTTGCAGTCAAACCTAAAAAGAGTGGCGCGGCTGACAATGGCAAACCAGCAACGACGGCGAGTAACGCAGCTCGAAAAAATACCCAGGAAGAGGAACACACTACAGCGCCGGCACCAAAGAAGAAAGCGGGTGGTAAAGCCGAAACAATGTCGATCAAGCAGCGGTTAGCAAATGCAGAGTTGCTCACGCGAATGAACAAGATGCAAGATATAAGTACACCCAAAGTATTAGGCAAGAAGGCGAAGAAAACGCAGAGCAAGCAAGCGCCGAAGCGGACGGATTTTCGGAAGGTGTTACGAAGTGATACTTCAGACGTTGACGTACCTCAAGGCGACCAGGTCATCGAGGAGAGAGATCTGAACATTAGCTTAAACAGCAGTGGCCTGATCAGCGACAATGACTCACCAGAAAACCTACGTGCTCCGACGCGAAAGAGACCGCGGGGAGCGGTTGATGGAGATGTCACACCGACGAAGAAGCTGCAGTTCCTTGAGATCACGAAGCGACTCGCGAAATCACCGATGCCACGGTTTCTGCGGACTCCTACACCTCTCATGTCCCCTGTGGTTGCCTCAGGTCTGGTCAAGCCGAGGGCTGCGTCGCCTGCCCCCCGTGCTGCAAGTGCTCGCAACACAGCAGCGAAAGATTACTCAGCACGCCGTATGAATTCAGCCCCAGTTCGTCCGAAGAAATCTACCAACGCAAATAGGTTCGGCATTCCTGCAGGTGGTGCAAGCACGGCTGCGAGTGGTGGAGGGTTTTCCATGTTCGACGCATTTGTGAATAGTGGCAGTAGTGGCGCGATTCCTCGGCTGAAAACAACGGCTCGAGGGGATGTATCACCGTCTGTGTAGCTTGCAGTAGGTTTTAATAGTGTAAGATACTATCCGTGGCGCGGTTTTGCCGGTGAATGAACCTCAGCGCCAGTGAGCTCAAGGACATAAGTTTGAACGTTCACACCGATCCTATTGCGTCTATTAAATTGGGTGTAGTGCCCCATTCGGAGACGTAAAACAATGATGATGACTGTCAAAATGTCCAAGCCGCGCGAGAATTCCGCTTCACGTGTATGACAACTTTAGTTCTCAAGTGTCTCGGCGTGAAGCTGGTTGATCACATCAACTGAGTCAATGTAGTGGTCAGGCACGTGGTGAACGTTATCGATGCTGCCCAGCTCCGACTCGAGCGTGATTCCAGTCAGCACTAGCAAAGTGTTCAAGCCACCAACGTTGCCGAACTCAATGTCCGTAGAGAGTCGGTCACCGACCTAATTGACAACAACAACAAGGTCAGTCGAAGTTCACAGCAGCTTGGGTTAGTAGTAGAATTTATACCATGCACGTGCGCGAAGGGTCCAGGTTGTATGTGGCAAGAATGGTCTGCAACAGGTCCTGAGACGGCTTGCCGCACACTGCCTCAGGGGGGCTACACGTAACACCAAAACCACAAACAGTGATTCATCAATTAGTACGAGCGGTTCAATAGAACATCGCCACGCACGAAAACACGAGAGAATCTAAACGTACTGGCCAATAGCGCACTCCAGCATGTGGACCAGTGAGCCTCCACCGGGGATGATAGCGCCGTCCGTCGGGAACGTCGAGTCACTACAGAAGCAGAATATTTAGCATACGTCTCCAAGTGAGAAACCAAGGAGAATAATTCATCGTTCAAGCGGAGTCGAACTCACGGGTTGGTGCCAATGAAGTGGCAGCCGGGGATCTGCAGGACACAGGCCGTGGCGTAGGCCATCTTGTAGTACGAGAAGTATCTGCAGAAAAACAACAAAATGATTATATGTGAAAAAATGATTATAAGTGCACCAGCGAAGAAGAAACGGCTTCGCCCAGCATCATACCTGTCCAGACCGCAGACAACCGCCTTTGTCTCCATGTCGATATCCGGTACGTGCGGCAGGCCCTTGATGTCGCTGTGCTCCATGCCGCTGACCTGGTACCCCTCCAGCTCCAGCTCCGTCTGGAGACCGACCTCGCCCACCATGTAGACCTTGCCCTCAATTTTGTGCTGCTTCATGTACTGCACAGTCGCCCACGCCGAACTGCAGCGCAAATTTATAAACCAGCACACCGTCAGTTTCTAGTCGTACGAAGCCTGATTCGAACTCAACTGCACAACTTACGTGACGATGTCGGCCTCAACAGCGGTGATGCCCTGCGAAGCTGGAGCACATCAACAACACTCTGCATAAGCCACTACAACCTTGACCAAGGAACCAATTGCAGCACGCACCAAGCTTCTTAACGTAGGTGGCACGGCTGTTGGTGGCGTTGTTGGTCTACACAACACGAACATCATCAGTCTCCTCCCCCACTTGACCCATTGGTCGCAGCAGCTTCCACTCACCACAAACACCACGCGCTTGTTGAGCGAGCGCAGGAGGCTGATCATGTTGGCGGCGCCCTCGATCGGGGCGGCTCCACGCCACAGCACTGCGTGTCGAGCAGCCTCAGTTAGTCAAAGTCTCCGTTTGCGCAAGTTGGTCTCACACATGTAGCGCACCTCCATCGCAGTCAAAGAGGAAGGCGTCGAGGCCCTGGATCCACTGCTTGAAGGAATCGCGGGTCAGTCTCTGGGTGATCTTCTTCGAGGTCGCCATGCTGAAGGAGGAGGTGATGGTCGTCGTGCGTGGCTGCTTGGGGGGAATGCTAAGTGAGCTCGCAGCATGGACAGGCATGGTACCCGGTAACGGCTGGAGGCATACAAAAATCAAGATAATTGGATGACGTACCATGTATCATGTCGCAGAATGACAGTACCGTGAATTGACCATTTAAGACCAAGTCTATTCACCTATATCGGCGATACATGCACGACTTGACTTCAGCGCTCTGGGCAACTCTACGTCGCCTACAAAACTGTCGAGCCCCATTCTAAGTTGTTGTTGGTGCATTTCTCTCTACTGAGGAACAGTCCAGCTGCCGAATTGGCTCAGACGAGCGTCGATGCGGGCAACCACTTCCGAGTCGAAGCCCTCGACGCCGTCCTTGTCCAGCTTGGCCAGCTCCTTGGTCGTCAGGTACACCACGTTGTCCGGGTGCAGCGGTCGGTCCGTCCGCCAACGAGCCAGGTACAGGCGGTCGTGGCCGCCGTTTCTCGTTCCGCTCACAGAGCTACGACCCCGCCAGATCTCCTGGTAGACGAACTCGATCTCGTCCTTCTCCAGCTCAATCTTGTGGCCTTCGTGGAACAGCACGTGCTCGCGCTGCTGCAGCTTCTGGTACAGCTTGTTGCGCTGGTCGCGCGACAGCCGCGCCACCGCCTCCGGGTTGATCTTCTTGCCAGCAAGGTCGCACAGCACGTACGCCGCCATCGACTGTCCGAAGAGCGCGGGCATCGTGCCCAGCACAGGGATCACGCGGATGCGAAAGTTCTCCACGTTGCCGAACTCCTCAGGGTTCTGTGCCTGCTCGGCATCCAGAGGCAGCAGCTTGCACACGCTCTTCTCGCACGAGAAAATGGTTGTGATCTCCGACGACGAGATGTCCTTCTTCTTCAAAAAGTACCGGACCTTCGTCGCCAGCGGGTCACCTACACAACAGCACCAACACACCATCAACATCTCCGCCAACCGCCCCACAATCAAAACACCACGTACGGACAGCGTCCTTTAGAGAGCCAATCTGCAGCCGCGTGGGGTCGGCCTTGGCGCCGGCTCCTGTCGCCGTGATGACCTTGAGGTTCTTGCGCGTCACGCTCTCCAGCAGCGCGCACTTGGTCTTGACGTCGTCGATGCAGTCCAGCACGTAGGTCGGGTTGCCTGTTCCACCACCACCGCGTCAGTCAATTCCTCCGTCTGTCCGTCCACCCTTGAACAGTCTCTGCTCACCTTCCAGCAGCTCGTCGGCGCTGTCCGCCTCGAACATGACGGCCATGTCCTCGACCTCGCAGTCCGGCACGATCTCATGCAGGTGGCGCTTCATGGCCGCCACCTTGGACAGCCCCACGTCGGCGCGCGTAGCCACCGCGTGACGGTTCAGCGACGACAGCGTGACGTTGTCGAAGTCCACGAGCCGCAACTTGCCCACGCCCGAGCGCGCCAGCATGTGCGCGGCGTGGGAGCCCACACCGCCCAGTCCCACGACCACCACGAACGCGTCTTTGACCTTGGCGAAGCCCTCGGGTCCGAAGAAGGACGCGATGCGGGACATCTGCTCCGCCAGTAGCTCCTGCGCGGCGGCGTCCGTGCCGCGGGGTGTCGTCACGGCGGATTTCGACGCGCGTGCGCTGGCATCCCGACGCTTGAGAACAACCTGGTACACGTACTGAGCCGCGATGGCAGCTGCCACGCCCACGCCGAAGGCCGCTGCGAGCTGGCCGCCGCCCACCACCGTCTTGACCATCGTTTAGCTGTTGACCACGAAAAAATAATCAGCACGAAAAATAATGGTGGTTTTCAAGGTACTGATTATTGACAAGGTATTTGTATGCATGATGATTAACCACTATGGTTATCATTGTAAAAATTCCTGAGTACCTCCCAAAATTGATTGACATGTGAAGTTGAACGTGTGGCCATGACTTCAACACAAAAGTTACTCAAGGAAGCTACCGTACGGGTAGTCCCCGGTCTGTAGCGTGAACGTCGCGCACAACGGGTTTGCCGCAGCAGTCTCATTGTACACGTCGCAGTCCGTCTCCGGCTTGATCGCGATCACGTAGTCCGTGTCCTCCGCCACCTGCTTGAAACCCTCGCCGATCTGAGGCTGGTACACGCTCCAGTCGTCCGCCGTCAACGTGAAGTTCACGGTCTGCGATGCACCGGCCTCCAGACTGATCTTGGAGAACTTCTTCAGCTGCTTCACCTCGGGCACCGAGATGGAGCGGTACGGCTGGATGAGGAACAACATCACGGTCTCCTTGCCTGCCATGCTGCCCGAGTTGGTCACGACCACGGACACGTCGATGGTGTCGGAGCTGGAAGTGACGTTGGTCTTGCTGAGCGCGAGGTCGGAGTAGGTGAACTCGGTGTAGCTGAGGCCGGTACCGAAGTCCCATTGCATCTTACAGTCAGTGGAGTCGGCGCACTGGGTCGAGACACGGTGGTTGTATGGGATTAGAATGTTGCCGGCATCCTTCGGGTAGGTGATCGGCATGCGTCCGCTGGGGTTCACTTGGCCGTAGATGATCTCAGCTACAGCCTTGCCACCCTGTTCACAAGCAAGCAGTCCGTTGACAACGGCGTACACGTTCTCCGGTAGGTCTCCTAGCAGGCGTGGACGACCCTCGAAGAGGACAACGATAACCTTAGTGCCGGTGGAAGCAAGCTCCTTGACGTAGTCGATCTGGCCAGCAGGTAGGGCGAGGTCGTCGAGGTCACCCGTCTTCTCAGCGTATGGGTTTTCACCAATGACGGCGACAGTATAGTCAGCCTGGCCGGCAAGCTGCTTTGCGGTGGTCATATTGGCCTCCGAGTAGTTCCCGGTCACGTCCAGACCGTTGAAGTAGGTGGCCTTGTCGCCACCGATGGCTTCCATGCCCTCTTTGACCGAGATTCCATTCGGGAAGTACTCATTGCCCGAGAACCCGTGCCACCAGATAGAGACGCCACCACACTGGTTTCCGATGTTGTGCGCCGAGTGTCCAGTCAGGAATACTGAAGACGAGCTTGAGATAGGTAGGGTGCTGTCGTTGTTCTGCAAGAGAACGATCGATTCGCGGGCGAGTTCCAATGCAGTGGCAATGTCGTCTTTGTTGTGCACCTTCGCGACGTCATCGGCGCCGGGCACTGGGTTGTCGAACAATCCGAGCTTGAGCTTCATCTTGATAACACGCTTGGCAGTCTCCTTCATACGGTCGAGGAATTCGGGGCTCTCTTCAACGAGAAGGGTGGTTCCGTTGAGGTACGCGGTGTCGGACCCCATGGCCACGTCAATTCCAGTATGCGTGTAAGAGAACCGAACAGCCTCGTTGGAGTCCCGAGCAACGCGGTGGAAAGTATTCATCATGTTGATCTCGCCAAAGTCACTCAGGGCCACACCGTCAAACCCGATGTCTTCACGCAACAAAACTTGGAGAATCCTGTGGTTCGCGATTGTTGGAACCCCATTGACCGAGATGTAATTCTCCATCGTTGACAACGCACCAGCCTCCATAGAGCGCTTGAATGGGGGGAGGAAGTAGTTCAGCAAGTCATAGTCCGAGATTGTCACGCCATCCTGGTCGTGTCCGGTAGGCGTTCTCGAGTACGCAACGAAATGCTTGAGGCACGCAGCCGTCTGGTTGTTGCTCTGCAAACCCCTCGTCAAAGTTTCAGCCATGACCGTGACCATGTACGGGTCTTCACCGAACGTCTCGAAGGTCCGCGGCCACAGCGGGTTGTGCGAAATCTCGAGAACAGGCCCCATGATCCAGGAAATACCTGCTGCACGCGTATCCTGAGCTGTGATCAAGGCTTGCTCATACACGAGATCGGGGTTGAAAGAGGCGCCGGCGTTGATCTGGGCGCCAAACATTGTCGTATTCATGACATGGTTGGCACCGCGGACCGAGTCAAGCGCGTAGATCATCGGGACGCCGTCGTTCTCCTCCATGACGATTTCTTGGACGCGGGTAATGACTTGTCTCCACTCTGGCGCAGTCCAGCCGTATTCACCAGTGAGGTCGTTGGCTGCATCGTTGAAGGGTATCAAGTTGTACGAGCCGATCTTGAGTTTGGCGTAGTCGCGCAGGAGCGTCTCATTGAGTGTGTTGTCGGCGTTCATGAACATGTAGATCGGAATCTGTGCCATTTGGCCAAGAACTTGCTCCGTCGTGAAGTTGGCAACGATGGCTTCCGCTTGGGCGTCAAAGTCGTTGGTTGTGGCTCCTGCTGCAAGCCCTAGGGCGGTGCAGCAGAGCACTGAAAGCCACGTCTTGAACATATTCGAGTCTTGCCACCGAAGCCACTGCTGTGCTGCTTACTGCGAGGTCGAAAGTAGATCGGAAAGTGAGCTCTTGGAAAGCCTGCCGGGGTCTTTTGGTAGCACAGAAGCCTCACACTCCACTGCATGATACATGAGTACCGTACCAGGCAACTTCAACGACGCTGTCCTATGTGCTAACGTGTTGATAACATTTCTGAAGGCACCGCATCATTTGACTGCCCAACTGCCCATCACATATATACGTACTAATCTGTGCAAGTACTCCGGTGTGCTATGATTATTTAGCTCATCCCAGCGAGGTGATGTGCATGTGTACTGCACCGCCTGCTTGTACCGAAGGCAACACAAGTTCACCAAGCACAACTTGTGTCGTATCTTTTTTGCAGAGACCGCAACGGATTGCGCCGAGCTCGGGTGTTGCCCGCACAAACAGTAGGCAAAATGGGGGCCACTTCAACTCGAAAGAACAAAGCACGGCCGCTCATTTTTGTAGTTCGCGCCATTTCCGAACGGGCTGCAAGTTGCAGTGCAACCACAGCGATTGGGTTTCGCCCCCATGTCTAGGGACCGGTGCATTGCACAGCATAAAGTGAATTCTGCTGATTCGGCACATTCGTACCGCTCAACTTCGAGTGAAAGAGATAGGCAATGTTAGTTTGCTTCGGAAAATATCGCGCATAATACGGCTCGAGCAATCCTTCTACCCAGCGCCAACATCGGAATCTGTCTTCGTGCATTTGGAAGTGTTCTTGCGACTCGCGTCACTCAGTATGCGCAACTTCGCTGTAATAGACACACCAGCCAGTCAATGTGTTGGGAAACTGTTGTTTGGCAAACTAAAATCGTAAAATTACTTTCGTACTTTGAGTCGGCTGTGAAGGCTGCGCTCCCATTAAATCTTCGATACTCTTTTCCAGATATTGCTGCATTGTAGCATGATTCATATCGTGAGTAAATAATGTTCATCAATCAAATTGTTGATTCTGTGATTCGTACCAAATCTTTCACTCGCCCTAGCAACTCCAACTCCAGGCATTCGAGCTATCACGACGACCAGCATATAGTATAATCGGTTGGCAAGCTTATAATAAATAACAATTAAAGGATGCAGTTAGACTCACCAGCTCCGACATGCATTTATACATCATCGGGTCGGGTTCCATTGGGTCGGTCATAGCAACAGTAGCTTTTGTTTTCGCTCGCCGATCGTTCTTCTTTGCTTCCGGTCGAGAGGTGGAACCACGGATTGGCTCTCTTTTTCTATTCGTTGTGGATGGCATTACCCGAATGCTGTCCATGCATTCCTCAAGTTTGGTTAGAGCTAATCTCGCCCCCAATGTGCTGCGGAACGAGTGGCTTGGGATAAATAAATACATACAAACAGAGTTAGGGGCACTCAGCCCAGTTTAACATGAATGGTCACAATCGACGGTACCGAACAATTCGTAGAGCAGGATCCATGCCATCGAGCTCTTCGTCATCACCTGGGGCTAGAGCCTCGTCGTTTTCTTCAGCGATCTCTGCTGACGTGGATTGATCGACAATTGCAGTTGATTCGTCTTCGACTTCTTCTGCACCCGACGCAGACACCCCAATGTAAGCTTCACGTGGAGTCTTCATGGAGTTCTGAAGAAAGGTTAGAATGTCTCGTTTCAGGCGTTTACGGGTGGGCAACAAAGAGCACAACGTACCGAATACTTTGGAATAAGGTTAGTGTTGGTAGCGTTACTCTTCGACTGAGAGGACGATTGCCTCAAGACCTCCTGACGGCGCTCAAAACCGTGGTAGGAACGAACGGCGTCCGGACAGGTTTTATGAACGTAGTCGTGGACCCAGTGTAGAAATTCAAAATGCTCCTGAAAAATACCTTCGACTAGTTTTCGAATGGGAATTTCCTGCATGCAGCACTCGCTCAAGTTAGGGTCGTGCGTGACAACCTTGTAAACTAACGTTTGAACCTTTTTGATTTCACACAGATGGAACGTGCGTCGAAGCACCCTCAAATTACGCTCGCACTCCATCTCGGTTCTAGCGTGGAAATTTAGTTGCTGCAGGTTGACTTTGCCCGGGTACAAGGCATCAAAAATCTGGCAATAAGCGATGCCGTCTGCAAGATGCTCAATCTGTACATATACACCGATTCGTATCAAAGACACATTGCGTGAAAACTTCGCACCCGTTGTTGTCACTTGCTTTGACTCACCTTGGTGTAGTCTGTCTCTAGAAATTCATTGAGCCATGCAAGCAATTCCAGGCGGCCTATGCCGCGCCACTTCAGCTTCCGAAGACTCATTTCGACCAGCAAACAGAAATTGAGATCACACGGCCTGCAACCTACCGCTATTTCAGTCGTTCTTCATTGTCAACTCTAAAAACAAGACATCCGTTTTCACTCTCCACCAGCATGCTCACTCACCCGCTTCAACAGTCGGTACTCAAGGAGAAATTCACTCAACACGTATTTGAAGGTGCAGTTATTTTCCGGTAAAATCACTTAGAGTAAGTACACCATGTCCATTTTCCGTCGGATATCCGGCCGATGAACTTAAAAACATAAGCTTAGCATTTCAGATATAAGAGATAGCGAGACAAATACTGTCGAGTCATTCTACTTTTCGCTTATCGCGGAACTACAGCGAGTTTAACATCGATAAATGCAACCATGTCTTATATTCCTACTACGGCAGCAGTGAACCGTACGGGTAGTCACCGGTCTGCAACGTGAACGTCGCGCACAACGGGTTCGCCACAGCAGTCTCGTTGTACACGTCGCAGTCCGTCTCCGGCTTGATCGCGATCACGTAGTCCGTGTCCTCCGCCACCTGCTTGAAACCCTCGCCGATCTGAGGCTGGTACACGCTCCAGTCGTCCGCCGTCAACGTGAAGTTCAGGGTCTGCGATGCACCGACCTCCAGACTGATCTTGGAGAACTTCTTCAGCTGCTTCACCTCGGGCACCGAGATGGAGCGGTACGGCTGGATAAGGAACAACATCACGGTCTCCTTTCCAGCCATGCTGCCCGAGTTGGTCACGACCACAGACACGTCAACGGTGTCGGAGCTGGAGGTGACGTTGGTCTTACTGAGCGCGAGGTCGGAGTAGGTGAACTCGGTGTAGCTGAGACCGGTGCCGAAGTCCCATTGCATCTTGCAGTCGGTGGAGTCGGCGCACTGGGTCGAGACACGGTGGTTGTATGGGATGAGAATGTTGCCGGCATCCTTCGGGTAGGTGATCGGCATGCGTCCGCTGGGGTTAACCTGGCCGTAGATGATCTCAGCTACAGCCTTGCCACCTTGTTCACAGGCAAGCAAACCGTGAACGACAGCGTGCACGTTCTCGGGAATCTCTCCGAGCAAACGCGGACGACCCTCAAACAGAACCACGATGACCTTGGTGCCGGTGGAGGCGAGTTCCTTTACATATTCAATTTGTCCAGCAGGGAGAGCGAGGTCGTCAATGTCACCAGCCTTCTCGGAGTAAGACGCCTCACCGATGACAGCGATCGTGTAGTCAGCCTGGCCGGCAAGCTGCTTGGCGGTGGTCATGTTGGCCTCCGAGTAGTTTCCGGTCACGTCCAGCCCGTTGAAGTAGGCGACCTTGTCACCACCAATGGCCTCGAGACCCTCCTTAACCGAGATGCCATTCGGGAAGTACTCATTGCCCGAGTATCCGGGCCACGAGATCGAAAACCCGCCACACTGGTTACCAATGTCGTGAGCGTTGAAACCAGTGAGGAACACAGACGAAGAGCTGGAGATAGGTAGGGTGCTGTCGTTGTTCTGCAGCAGCACTATCGATTCACGGGCGAGTTCCAAAGCGGTAGCAACATCGTTTTCATTGCGAACCTTTGCGACGTCGTCCGCTCCAGGCACGGGGTTATCAAAAAGTCCGAGCTTGAGCTTCATCTTGATAATACGCTTGGCGGATTCTTTCATCCGGTCAAGGTACTCAGGGTTTTCTTCGACGAGGAGCGTGGTTCCGTTAAGGTACGTAGTGTCATAACCCATAGCCATATCAATCCCCGTACGCATGTAAGAGAACCGAACAGCCTCGTTGGCGTCACGGGCAACCCGGTGGAAACTATTCATTGAGCCAATCTCACCGAAGTCACTCACAGCAAGACCGTCGAACCCCATGTCTTCACGCAGCAAGACTTGAAGAATTTTGTGGTTGGCGATGGTTGGAACACCGTTGATAGAGATGTAGTTCTCCATCGTCGACAGGGCCCCAGCAGCCATTGCAGCCTTGAACGGCGGCAGGAAGTAGTTGAGCAGGTCGTAGTCGGCGATGGTGACGCCGTCCTGGTCATGACCGGTTGGGTTCTTCGAGTACGCGACAAAGTGCTTCATGCACGCCGCTGTTTGGTTGTTGCTTTGCAGCCCTCTTGTGATAGCGTCGGCCATAACCGTGACAAGGTGCGGGTCCTCGCCGAACGTCTCGAAGGTCCGCGGCCACAGCGGATTCTGAGAGACCTCCAATATGGGTCCGAACACCCAGGGAATGCCTGCCGCGCGCGTATCCTGACCACTAATTCGTCCTTGCTCATACACGAGGTCGGGGTTGAACGAGGCTCCACCATTGATCTGGGCGCCGAACATTGTTGCGTTCAGCACGTAGTTGGCACCGTGGACGGAGTCGAGGCCGTAAACCATGGGGATTCCGTCGTTCTCCTCCATCGCGATCTCCTGAACCCGGGTTACGATTTCTCTCCATTCTGGAACTGTCCAGCCGTAAGCACCCGTGATTTCGTTGGGGGAGTTCTGGAAAGCCATCGTGAGGTACGACCCAATTTTGAGCTTGGCGAAGTCGCGAGCCAAAGTCTCGTTGAGTGTGGCGTCGTCGTTCAGAAGCGCTGGGATGGCGATCTGGGCGAGTTGGCCGAGAACTTGCTCCGTCGTGAAATTGGCCACGATGGCCTCCGCTCGGGCATCGAAGTCGTCACCAGTGCTGGTCCCTGCAGCGAGCCCCAGGGCAGCACAGCAGAGTGCTGGAAGCCACGTCTTGAACATAGTGCGTTGTTCGGTCGGAGGAAGATTGGGAAGTGAGTGACATCTCCGAGCGAGAGCACTGGCCACGATGGTCCCAAGAAGTCGCGTACGTGTACGAGGTTGTCAAGTGCAAGTTGTACCGGAGTTGAGGAAACTGAAGTTCAATTTGACCCCCAAGGTAGGCACGGTACATGTATCAACAGCTCATCACAAGTGTATATGTATTCATCCATGCACTGTACCGTACAGTCTGTACGTAGTGTCTGGATGAGATGATGCTGCAAGCTTGATTTATTTCGCTAGGGATCCGTAGGCAGTGCATGCAGTTTGCAGGGGCCGTACTGGTACATGTAGCCGCTCGCAGTGCAAGATAAGCATTCTTGTTGAACATTTTTCTGAAGTGTGGAGCTTCAAGCATCAACAGGTCCACAATCGTCTTTTTATGGATATGTTTTTGCTTGTAGAACTTGAAGTAGAAAACATAAACTGTTTTTTTCTTTTTGGTGTTTATGCTTTTCGCTTCAGCAACTCCAAGCGTTCCGTAGTTGCGCACTTCTAACTGTACTAATGCACTGTAAGTTGGTTTTGGGACTTCTGCGTGAAAGTGCCTTGCATTCCAAAACTTGACTGATGAATTCCATTAGAGCGATTCTGGAGTCTTGAAACCGACCCGATTCGGCAAATTTGGACGGAGTTCACAATACGTGTGTGTATTGATTTAGTACTCTTCAATTTTTGAAATTGGTCTGCTACATGTGATGCGTGCAATTTCACCGTGCGATCGGATTTGGCAAAGTTGGACGGAATTCACAACGTAGTTCGAACTTCTGAGCTTTATGCTTCAACATCAAGATTTTAATCTTTGAAGTACTTAACACCTTGTCTCCTAACGTCGTAAGATACGACATATCCTTTTTTCTATGTCGTAAGTTACGACATTGAGCGAGTTATACTTGATTAAAGTATTAGCATGATTTCCACATATTTTAATCAAGTGTTTTTCAGACAACCGCAGCATATAAGCTGCGAGAGGTCTCTGCGACAAGTTCACAAAACCGGGTCAGAGGATGGATTCGGATGGGTGATGGATGCCAGTCTGGTCCAGACCGCTCATTCAAGAATTTGCGGACTGGTGAGCATGCGGTCCAGTCGCCGAGAGAAACCCGCTGCCCCCGCCGCGGCACCACACGACATTGACTTCGGACACCTATGGCGGCAGCTCAGGGCGGCGGGGTGGACGTCGAAGCGGCCGACCGGCATTCAGACGGAGTGGGCATACAAAAGCCCGGAGGGCGAGAACGTGCTGCTGGGTGAGCGTGCCGTGGTGGAGTACGCCTTCAAGTCGGGATTGCTGGTGGAGGACGAGGAGCATGTTGGAGACGAGGGCGGTGGCGGAGAGCATGTTGAGGAGGAGGGAGGTGGCGGTGAACACGGCGAGGAGTATGTAGGAGAGGAGGAGGGCGGCGGTGAGCATGTTGGAGAGGAGGACGGCGGCGGTGATCATGTTGGAGTGGAGGGCGGTGGCGGTGGCGGTGACGACGATGCCATTAGACCCTCTCAGATCGACACTAGTGTTCTGCTGTCGCAGAACACCATCGAGCAGATGTTCGGCTCCTCCGAGTCGGATACCGAACTATCGCAGGCGGCGGTAGCAAGAGCATTTGATCTCTCCCAGAGAGACCTGCAAGCGGACGATGAGCAGCGAGACGCAGCAGCCAGCTTGCGCCTTCTGTCGGACGCGTCAGGACTGGAGAGTGAGGGGGAGGACGAACGTGCTGTTACTTCTCCCATTGCGCCCCCACGGCGAACACGGATCCCGCTGAAACTCGACGCCGACGTGAACGTGTTGCAGGACGGGGAGAGCAGCAGTGAGTATGAGGACTTCAGCTCTGATGACAGCGATAGTTTCGATCCCCGCCATGATCTCGTGCCTCTGGTGGGACCGCAAGCCGGTCTACTACCTCTGCACGGGCTCCGCCATGACGCCGTCCACGCTCGAGAGGAAGGTCAAGCGGGTGGGCGCGATTCAAGTTGGATGTCCCCAGTCGGTGAAGGACTACCAGAACTGGATGGGCGGAGTAGATCGCCACGATCAACTCCGTCTCCAGAGCTTCTCTCTGCAAATGTCCACGCGGTTCACCAAGTACTACAAGGGCTTGTTCTTGGGGTTCCTCGATCTGGCGCTGGTGAACGCCTTCCTGACCCACAAGGAGGCGGCTAAGATCAAGGGCACCGTCTCGATGAAGCGCTCGGAGTGGTTCACAGTCCTGCAGAACCAGCTCCTGCAACTGAAGGCCGAGGACTTCGCAGAAGTCGAGGAAGCGACGCCACCTGCGTCCCGACAGAAGCGTCGCCGAACGCCAGTGCGCCTTGCCCACGCACTCGAGCAGTCGGAAGACTGGGTCACCGTCACCGGCGTTCGGAAGCGGCGCCAACGGTCCTGCAAGGTTTGCGCGCTTCTTCGCACCGAGAAGAAGAAGTCCTTCGCGACGACGTTCTTCTGCGAGCGCTGCTCGATCGACAACGCCAAGTGTTGGCTCTGCAACAAGATCCGCCGCGACTACAAGGGCGTCGCCAAGACCTGCTTCGAGATCTGGCACGACGACTTCGGCGCCGGGCAGGACATTCCGGTCGGCCTGGGGAAGCGCGTCGTGCTACGCCGGCCCGGCAAGAGCGCAGGAAAGCGCAGGAAGACGCGCCGGGAACTACAGCTCCCCCGCGCGGAAGGAAGCGACGGCGGCGACTGTGACTCTGAAAACAATGATGAGTGAGCGTGCAGGCTGCGTTTCAGTTGATGAGTGGTGAACTTCGTGTAATTGAATGCAAAGTTTGTTGAGCCAACGTACCTTTTATCATGTGTTTTCTGAAATGAGTTGCAGATCCGTGCACCTCCTCAGCCATCTGCTGACTGCAAGTGAAGTCTGTTACGACATTGGGCAGCGATTTCTCTCTCACAATGCCGTATCACTGACGACATTGACCGAAAAACCTGCTGACAATTTATACACCTATCCTGACCTGAAAACACATGGTCTATACAAATGCCAAGTCTTTCTGTACGTCGTAACTTACGACATGCGCTTAGGCGTCAAAGGCGAGTACCGTTCGGAGACAAGGTGTTAAGTGGACCGATTCCCGTAGGATCTGTCGCGGCCATTTTGTACAGATTTCGTACAGAATTCCATAAAACGGCCATTTCTAGACAACTCGAGTCCGCCGTCGACTCGACAGATTTCACTTCTGTCGGAGGGTACCCCCCCCCTCCGACAGATTTCTAGATGTGTAGATGGTATGGCTAGAATGATGAATATTGCTCTCTCACTACTGCACTGCTCACTGGGGCTGTTGACACTGGCAAGCATAGTGCGGACGACGAAGACGAGTTCATCGACGAGTCTACGAGCGCTGCCGCCGCAATGTCGGCGCGGGGCGAAGGCCACCCGCAAGCGGTGTCAGCGAGACAGAAGCAGTCTGATGAGGGTGGATTTGCCACGGAACTCGAGATTCCTGTAAATACGCCCTCGCTAGACTGCTTCTGTCTCCTGCCAGGAAATGACGCTGCATTTAAGCCGGCCTCGTCCTCCAAAGTCACGTTGTGGACCTTTTCCAGAATTACTTGGCTAATTTCAACCGCTAGAACAAGGGTGACGGGGCAGCGAGTCTTCCCACTCGGTGACACCGGCATGAGAACGCATATTACAACCCTCGTCTGCCGCAAGACGTCCAATTGCACAAATGGCGGACCCGATCCCATTCGTTCGAGCCACGTAGTTCATTGATGATAGTTAGCACCGCCATAGTATCGGGATCGCTGTAGCCATGCGGCCCCTGTGGGCCCGCCGTGCTTGCTTACATGCACCATGATCGCTGCTGAGTGGTGGGGCTTGCCAGGGAGTACTATTGACGTGCGTGGGTGAGGGTCACTTCAACCTGAAAGTGCCTCCTCGGATCTGTACCGAATCTATACATTTAGACAGCAAGCGGCCTGCGGGCTGTACGAGATCTGAACACGATTTTTTAGACACGAAATCTGTACGAAAATAGCCTATCCGTGCCGGACATATTTCGGACCAGGACATATTACGGACCACTTGCCTCACATACAAATTTAAGTCAATAAGCAAAAAGCACCACCCTAGCGATCGTCGCGAATCTTCACCAATAATAGTCTTTGGGCCCTGAAATTTACTCAACCGCCAGAGGAAAGATACAGCTTTCGAACAAGCCCCCACCTGCATTCCTCAGATCCCTTTTGACTCCATAACAGCTCGTAGAAGTCCCCCCAAATGACCAAGGTCCCAGTGGAGATGTAGGAGGCTGCTATTGCCGCTGTCGCTGGCGGATTGAATGTGCGCAAGGCCGCCAATGCGTACGGCGCCTCTAGTGCGCCTCTTCGCCAGCGCATCAACGGGCTTGCACCGCTTGAAGCTCGCATAGGGCCCCAGATGGTAGTAATGTAGCGCCTTTAGTAGAACCGACCGAGGCGTCGTCGAGATGGTGCGCTACCGCGCGCTGCATGAGACGTGTGTGGGGTTTGAAGAGCTGCGCGCCATGTTCAGAGTGGCGGTGGAGACGACGCGGGCGCGGCAACTAACTGATGACTTCCCTAACGACAAATTCACTTAGCGCTAGCTTGACAAACACCCTGACTTGTCAACTTACAAGGCTCAACTTGTGGACATTGACCGTGCTTTAGCTTCTAAAGCCGATGTCGTTTTGCATTACTTCAGCAGTCTCCAGGGCGACATGGCAAAGCTGGACGTATTAGACAAGTCCAATCATACGGGCATTTTGCAGGGCGAATTAGGGTGGGGGGGGGTTATCTGCCCAACAGGGCTACGAGAAACTTTCGGGAGCGAAAGGCAGAACGAACTGCAGCACAACGTGCAAAGGCACAGCGAACCACTGCCCAGTGCGCGCAGCAACTGGACCAGCAGGGGGTGGTGGAGCGAGCGGCCGCTGGTTGTACGCTCTGAGTAGTTGTGTAAGCAGACTCGGCATACACAAATCAATATTAAAGCAGGGTGGTCCGAAATGTGTCGGGAGCGAATCGACCGGTATACAAAAGATAGTATAAATCGTTAAGTGGTCCGGCATATGTCCGGCACGGATACGGGAATCGGTCCAGTATGTAATTTCCTATGCACCGTATGCCTCTTCCAATAAGGTACAGTGAGACCCCCCGTTTTCGCGGCCGCTGACATCTAATAGCCTGTCAAATATGGTTCACCCAAAATTCAAGTCATAGGCGTAATGTCACAACATTACCCTCTTAGCCTTTATATGGTCCACCCTCCGCGAAAACGGGGGGTCTCACTGTACCGGTACCAGTATACAACGTGTTCGTATCATATCATGCGGGTCCACGTCCCGGTGCTGGCTGGTGCTGAGCATTGAGACGAGCGCGATTTAGACTCGCACACTTCCACTGCAGAAATGATCTGAATAAGAGGAACTGCATGTTTCGCTTGTTCAGCTCTTTTGTGGTGGCGCTGAGTGAACGCTCCTTCTCCTTCAACTGAATTTGTAGATTGCGCTGCTTGTGCATTGCACCCTTCAGTGACCCAACAGCATCTTCCAGCAACTCGATGTTGGAGTCGTTCAATCTCTTTCGAGACTTTTCCGTGGTTGCCATTGAGAGCGAGCTGCTTCCGCTCGTAATGCCTGGAGCCGCACTTGCCGACAAGAAGTTCACTTTCTTGGACGACGCTGTCTTGTCACCCGGTTTACAATCAGAAGAGTGGTGAGTAATTCCAACAGTCTGGCTCAGTTTGTTCACTGAGCGAGGTAGTCCCAGTGAGTTGAGGCCCTCCACAATACCCCTGGAGGCTGAGAGGAAGTCGCGCGACCGGAAAACTTGGGCTCTCGCAGACGGTGACAGAGCCTTGTACGCCGTTGCGAAGTCCCATGCTGCTTCCATCACACTCTGTTGGCCTGCAGACCGTCGCTCCATTTCTTCGATCAAGCGCTGATTCAGCCCCACGAGGTCTTTCAACTCAGCACACCTTCTTTGAACAGACTTGAGCTGATTGTTTCGATCTGCGTATTCCGCAATTTTGCGATCCACCGCAACTTTCCAACTCGCAACCTTGGTATTTATCTCCACTAAGTAACCCGTCAGTTCGTCAGTTCCGTACACATGAGGAGGCTTCGTACGCTCCTTTTCGGTTTTCCGCGCAGGCTCACAGAATCTGCGAACGAGTTGGATGCAATTAGCCAAAGCCATGGTCGTTGTGGGCGAAAATGACGACCGGAGAGGGTCATTCGCACTGGCACGTAGCTTGGCTTCGTAGCTCTGGACCAGTGTTTGATATTTCCAGCTTGCGAAGTACTTCGCCTGCTTGTTCTCCTGTAACTCCTTTGATAAACGCTGAGATAAAACAATGCCAAGGCGATGCAACTTGTGCAGTTGACGGTTCTCCACTCTTGCTTTCAGTTTGTGCCACACAGAGAGGACGGCAACTTTCTTCAATTGGTTGTTGAGTTTTGACAGCTCGTTCAACTGGGAAATGAGAGCACCATTCTCGTGTTGGCTCGAGTGTACAACTAAGTACCGGATGAAGTATTTCCACTTCCACAGGTTGAGTTGTTTTTCCAGTGTCGTGGTCCTCAGCGTAGTATCTTCATCACAATGCTGCTGTGATACCGCCCTCTTACGGCAGCTATTCGCATCCAAGGGTGCAATGGCTTCGAGCCAGGCTGGCTGCAATGCCGAGAGACTAAAGTGAGAACCGCTGTTGTCTAGGAAGTCCTCGTCCTGAACGACAATTTGGGGTGATGGTGGCTTCGGGACAACTGGGCATTCACTTTCGTCTGATGACGAGTCTTCGTCTTGTTTCACGTTGTGCATCAGCTTGCGGGTTGCCAAGTGTGACTTTAGAGTCCGGTATCGTTCCTCTACTGCGCTCAACTTCTCGAACGTAGCTGTAACTCTTTCAGAAAGCTGGCAGAACGTGCGCTCTGTTCCTCGCTGGCACGTCGTGAGCATTTCACGGAACGCTCGCTGCTGCAGCTCCGGTCGTGCTTGCAACGTCTGTACCAACTGGGCAAGAGATTTATTTTCCTGATCCATAACACGGCGCTCTCGCTCCATCGTTCGGTGTCGTTCGGTTAGACACGATATTTCCTTTCTAAGCTCCATTTCGCTCTCGGTCTCGCTTTGCTGTGATAGAGTAGTTGCTTCACGCTCCGCTTGAAGATCTTCAATCATTCGCTGTAGGCTGTAATGCTCTTCCGACATCCCCTGCACGTCATTCTCCAGTTTTTGTTTGTCTTCGCAGACTGCGTTATATTTGTTCATCCACATCAGCATAGCCGTCTTGGATTCTGCTAACTCCTGCGAAAGATCGTTTATGTGTTCACAACTTTCTTGCTTCGCTGTCTCGAGTGCACTTTGCTCCACTTGCAAGGCCTTAACTTGATTTTCAAGTGACAAGCTCTTTTGCTGCATAGTATCCAGTTCGTGTTGCATCCGATCCATTTCCTCATTGTGTTGATTTCGAGCACAATTACTGGCTTTCGATGCCTTCGACAGCTCTTCTTCCAGTCGAACGCATTCGCATTTTGTCGACTTGAGCTCAAGCTTCAGCGATTCAAGTTGCTCTCGCGTCTGTTTTAGTTCACTCATATGTAGTGCTGACGCTCCTCTCTCCACTTGCTGCAAACTTGCGAGGAGTTCTTTCCCTTGTTTCAGTTCCTCAAAGCCCTTCTCGAGACGTTGGTTCTTCCGTTTGCATTCATCCAGCGTCTGAAGCAGACGCTCGTTTTCGCCTGCGGCTCTCCGTTTCTCCACTTCAAGGTTGTCCAGGCTAGTTGTCAGACATGATAGTTGCGCATTGAGATCAACAACAAGATTCCCCTTCTCCTGCAACGCGGTAGCCTGTGATTGTCCGATGTGCTCCATTGAATTCAGTTGGGCTTGCATATCTTTCAGTACCAACTCCCTTTCTTCCAGCAGTGTCTCGCATCGCCGTGCATCGTCATCCAACCTATTCACCAGCTCTTGCAGCTCAGTGGTAGATTGAGAGAGCTTACTGTGTGTATCCTGCAACTCAGCGAACTGCTTTGACAGTGTCCGTTTCTCGACCACTTCAGCGTCGTATTTGCTGACGAGGTCGTCGAACTTTTGTTTTTGATACGCCTTTTGCTCTTCTAAAGCGTCAAGTTGCTCCTTCAGAACTCGAATACTGCGTTCGGATGTGCGCTGCTCCGAGTCGCCCAAATTCTGCAGCTGATGTTTCTCCTCCGTCAGGTCCAGAATCATCTGCCTCAACTCTTCCTGTTTTTGCTTTGCTGAAAGTAGCGCAGTGGAGAGAGCAGAATTCTCTCGCTGAAGGTGTCCACGGTCCTTTTCAGCTTGCAGCATGGATTCTTCATCCGCCGACGCATGTACTCGAAGCTGCTTCACTTCCGACCGAAGTGCTAGCAGTGACGCTGAGTTCTTGCGGCACTCATCACACTTCTTCCTTGGTATCTGCGTCCGTGAAAAGTCCGTTCCGATAGTACTGCGAGAAAGTAGCGACGACGACCAATCCTCCTTTCCACTGCTACGACTGGAGTCGAAGGTCGACTTCGAGCCATCCCAGGCTCGACGCGACTTACGCGAGGTAGCAGTCGCACTTTGTAGAGCCTTTTCCAAGCGTTGGATATGGTCATGAAGGATATCCAAGTTCTTGTCATGGTGAGACGACAGTTGTGAGCGCAGCAGATTGATCACCTTGGTGGGTTCATCGTCAAAGAACGACGCTCTGAGAGCCGACGTCGCGTCCAAGCTGCTATCCAGACGCTTTAGCTCCTCGTTCTCAGCTCGCAGTCGGACAATCTCCTTCTTCTGGTCATCAATCGTCTCCCAGGCGAATTGCAGGGAAGCTTCATTACTCGCCGCTGAGTCAGTTTGCTGCTGCTTCTGCGGACTCCTTGCACCCGCCACCTCCTCCAAGAAATCCGTCCTCAGCATCAACTGCAGTTCTTCCAACTGCTGCTCGTCGCCCGCTCCGACGCACACCTTGTTGCGAACCTGGTTTTTCAACCCAGTCAGCCCAACAACATTCAGACACCGACACTCGTACTAGACCCACGTACCATCTCCTCGTCCTTCTGCAGATGCACATGCAGTTGACGCATGATCTCGACATTCTCCACCTCGTCCAGCACCAGCGTCTCCTTCTCCTTCATCCTCAGCTCCATGAGACTCACCAGCAGCTCCTGGACGACAGCTTCCGCCACCAACGTCCGTGGCGATTGCTCCTCCTGGTCGAGTCCTCCATAGTCCCCCGAACTCTACAAAAGCACAGCACCGTCAGCTTCAATGACCATTGACCACTCTACAGTAGACACCGCCTCGTACCGGACGCTTGAGCCGTCGCATCCGCTGCTCGCAGACTTGAATGACCACCTCGAACAGGTTGTTGCTGCTCTCGGAGCGCCGTCGACTGCGGCTCTTGCTCCAGTCTCTGGACGCTGCAACGCGCGTGCTCATCATCTGCTTACGCTCGAGGAACTCGGTGATCTGTTGCAGCAGTCGTCGCAGAATTTCGCGTCCGCGGCCTTCAGGCGACGTTGAGGAGCTCCTCGAAGCGGACGCGTCCTCCAGTGGGCGCTGGTTGTCTGCAACGCGCAGTCGCGCGCTGGAACGCGCCAACGACCGCTCCATCACCTGCTGGTCTTGACTTGACTTGCTGCTCGGCTGGTAGTTTTGCGACTGGGAGCTCCTCGCTGGAACGGACGAGGGGCATCGCATGTACTGAATTATTCCAACCTCCGCGTCCGTTGGTGACATCCGAGCACTTCAACTACATGTACACGAGTGCAATGGCTAGAAGTCGCAGCGAGAACTACCGAGGTCAAGTGAGGCGAATTGGCTCGGGTAGGAGAGGCCACTTGGATGGATTTGCTCGTGACGCGGAACTCAATCGCCCGTTTGGAGTCTGTGCACTCCGAGACGGACTTCTAGCGTTCACGGATTCACATGTACGTCCATACAAGGCTTAAATGCTACTGTCGTTCGGGCTTCTAACGCTGTGCTCGGTAGAATAATGCGGTTCGCTTCGTGATCCCAGAGACGACACGACGGAGACTTCACGTGAAGACTGTGGAGAGCTCGAGACTGCTCACTCCGAAGGGGATCGCAGCTTCAGCGGACGAGCGACATCTCTTCGTGTGCGATACGGGTCACCACAAGATCAAGTTTGCTGCGTTGCCCAGCAGGAGCGTGCTCGCAGACGTCGATGAAGTCACCGATGGTGTGGAGATGTTTTCGTTCGCTGGGAGTGGTAAGAAGGGGTGGCGAGATGGTCCTGCTCTTGAGGCTAGCTTCAACTCTCCCTCGGGCGTCTGTGAGTATGTAGACGGCACGATCATCGTGGCTGACACGGGGAATCACTGCATCCGGCAGATTCGACGGGGTGTCAATGGGAAACTGCTTGTCAAGACGATAGCTGGGGCCTACGCAAGCTTAGAAGCGACGAGGACTAGCATCCCAGTACAGCAAATGGGGCGTGCAGGAACTGGTATAGCGGATAAACGAGCTTCTGGTTACCGAGATGGAGAGCGGTCTCTCTTCCGAAGTCCATCCGCCATCATCGCGGGACCTACTGGAGAATTGTTGGTAGCGGACACTATGAACAACTGCATTCGAGGACTTCTTCCACCTTCTGATGGAACTTCTGTCTGGCGAGTGAGCACGGTATGTGGACAAACTAGACCAGGCCACGCTGACGGAAACTGTGAGGCTGCTTTGTTCGACCAACCAGTAAGTTTGTGCTGGGGCGAGGACAACAACACCTTCTTCGTGGCAGATCGAGGAAATACCTGCATTCGCCAAGTTGGTCGTAGTTATCGGGATGGTCTGTCGTATACGTGGGTGCGCACAATTGAAGTGGGAGGCGTTCCACGTGCAAAACGACCGCTCTATCACTGCATCAATCCTCTTGGAATGGTTTGTATCCCATGCCAGCCTACAGCGGACGGTGAAGATACCGGGCAGATGATAGTGTGCGATGGTGGAGCCAATGTCATCAAGATGTTTCCACTTGAAGAGCTCACGCAGCAGCCCTTGAACGTCAACCAGCGTTTTGATACCCCAAAACTGTTAGAAGCTACGACAATACGCAGTACATTTCCTCACTCTGGAAGTGAATCCCGAAGCTGCGAGGAATCAGTGGCATCTCTATCGTACGTTGTCGTGTTGTACCTTCCAATTGCCGTGCCTTAGCTTACCTGGTGCGTTGTCAGGCCAAGAACGAACTACACAGATTCCGAGGACTTGGGTGGGGTCCTCACTGAGGAGAACCAGCTTGGAAACGATTGCGAGGCTTGTCCATGCGGAGCTTCTCGAGCGCTCGAAGAAGCTTTGAGAGCAAACGCAGCCTTGCAAGCAGAGAATCTGCGGCTGCGAGAGCTTTTGCAATGCACATTCGACGAGGTATAGTGCCAATTCCTCTTTTCTGTCATTCATCTACCGCGCTCTGACCTGTCCCCCACGTTGGTCTGCCAAAACAGATCGAGCTAGCTGACAAGCGCTTCTCCGAGAACTACCAGCCACAGTTCGACGACAGTTGTAAGTTATCCCCAGCGCAGCAAAGTAAACTTGTTCTACCTTCCGAGTAAATCTCGTGACCAAAGCATAACGTGAATCGATTTTTAGAGAAGTGAGCACTTGCTTACATTGCTGAACAACTCGGTGCATCGGCGCAGATGACTCCTTAGACTGTAATGCGGTTCACACGCTCGGTCTTCTTGGCGTTTTCGATGATGCGGATCTGCTCGATCACCTCCTCCGGGTGCACCAGCAGCTCCTCCTCGCCGCGAATAGCAGCCGCGATGTTCTTGTAGTACACCTGGTACGAGCCGAGCTTGCTGGGGATGACGCGGGTTTCGCCCGTCACGGCGTCGGTGAACTTGCCGAAGGAGCTCTCGGGCTCCTGGCCCCATCCGTCGTCGCCCGGGCGCTTGCCAGCACGCAGCGCGTCCTCCTGTCCGTCTTCGCCGTACTTCTCGAACGTCCCCTTGGTGCCCACGACTGTGTACTTGGGACTGGGGTCCTTGACCAGCATACCGGCGCTCAAGATCACCTCGAGCTCCGGGAACTGCTTGTACTTGAACTCGAGCCGGAAGTAGTCTTCGTTCTCGGCCCCTTCTCGCTGGATCTGCACGTCGGCGTCGACCGCGTCGGGTTGGCCGAAGAGCTGCAGCGCCTGATCCGTGACGTGCGCGCCCAGGTCGTAGAGCACGCCACCGCAGAGACCGGCCTTCTCCTTCCAGTAGCCCTTCATCTTGGGACGGTAGCGGTCGTAGTGCGCCTCGAACTTGCGCACCTGTCCGAGCGTGCCGTCCTCCATGAGCGCGCGCACAGTGAGGAAGTCGCTGTCGAAGCGGCGGTTGTGGAACACGGAGAAGAGCACGCCGTTGGCCTTGGCGATGGCGCACAGGTCCTCGGCCTGCTGCGCCGTGACGCATAGCGGCTTGTCCACCACCACGTGGCGCTTGGCCTCCATGACCTGTTTGGCCTGCTCGAAGTGCACGGTCGTGGGCGTGGAGATGACCACGAGCTGCACGTCCGTGGCCAGCAGCTCGTCCATGGAGCGCACGATCGTCGGCGTCGGGGACAGCACTTGGCTCTTGTTGGTGGAGCGCTCCAGCACGTGCGTGAGCTCGAACTGGCCGGAGCTCAGCAGCAGCGGCGCGTGGAAGACGCTCGAGCCCGTGCCGAAGCCGACGAGGCCTACGCGGATCTTGTTGGTCATGGTGGCGACTAAAGTGTTGATACCGTCAGAGGAGGGGTGCTTGATGCGCAAGCTGCAAATTCTGAAGTGAGCTCCTCCTGAAGACTCACACGAGAGGGTACGTCAACGGGATTTGATTACTGTACTGTCGAAACACCATACGAGTGGCGAGATACTGTACAGTACCGGTACTGTATCGACTGCCAGCTCAGGACTGAAGTTCGAGTGATCATCATCACGCAACTTTCGCATTTCCGCACTAGAGGATTGGGCTGGTAGCGCGTTCTTTTGATACTACGTTTTTAAACGCAAACATTGCTAACTTTAACAGATACCAACAGTTGGGTAGTAATAGTAGGAGTAATATTAGTAGTACTACTCCACTACTACTTGAGCTGCAGTGGTCACCTTCGGATAAGCACCCACCGTACTTAATCTCTGTGGCGAAAATGTGTTGCACGTCAAATAATCTCGGCGCTTATCATATACCGTACTTCGTAGTAAATTAATTACGAACTTCTGAAATTGAAAAATAATCACTATAAAAATTTATGAGCTTCATTATCGGGCTTACTACGTAAGGATCACACTTGACTTCATCGCCTTCCTGGCAATCTTTCATGGCACAATCCATGCTTCATTTGTTGTGCTTTGGCGCGTTTTCGAATATGGTGGTCTTTCCAAAATTTGGAAAGACCACCATATTCGAAAACGCGCCAAAGCATTTAATTAGGTCCTAATTGAGAGCCAGAATTGCAAGATGAGAACCGAGTTTGCTGCCCTTCAAAAGTATTACTTGAAGAGTATTGTAGCACAGAGCTGGTGATATCATAATATCACTAATATTGAATACCGCTCTATATGGTAGTAGTAGTAGTATTATCCCCAAAAAATCAGGTAGTAGTATACTATTTCAGAAAGTACTACTGACCCCTGCCAATGAGGTTTCTCAGGAACTATCCGTAGGGGGTTCCCGGAATTCTGAGCCAGAAAGGTCAAATATCAATCAAAGCACTATCAATCAATCTAGCGAGCAGGCTTGGCCACCACCGCTGCCACCAGTCTAGCTTTTTCGGTCGCCGCAGCAGCCCCCCCCCCCCGTACCCACGGTTCAATCTCGGCTGCTGTGGTGCCGAAACAGCTAGACTCACGGCTCAGCATATACGGCGCCCGCTTCTTCGAACAAGGTCGGCTAGAGGCATCTATACCGGGCAAGACTCACGGCTCACGACTGCACGCGATCGTCTTCGCCGCTCGCTACTTCGAACAAGGTCGGCTTGATGCTATCGCTGACATCTATACTATGCACAGCACCACGTACATTTTGAACTTTACGCCGTGCGCAAGGTACAGCACCAGCGTGTTTTCGTCGCTAGCAGTAAATGTATTTAATTAATCTCTCCGCTAGAATATACATGTAGTGCGCCATTATTAAGTCTAAATCACGTCGCACCTCTAACGCCATGGGCTCGGTGAGCCTCGTGTGATCCCACATTTCGCCACGCAAGACACCAAAGGGCTGCATTTACACTCGAATATTTAACGGACCGTTAATAACCGTATTTAACAGCTATCAATCTCTCTCCGAACTCTTCAATCTTATATCTGCGTAGCCTTGACAACAAATAACCTACTTAATTAGATACCAAAACGTGTTTTTATAAGATATTACTCTTGATAATTGTATTGATCCACTTAGTTACGCGTTTGTGGTCCACATATTCGAATTAATCCCCTAAGGGCTGTCCGTACAACGTACCCGTTGCACTACCAGGATAAACCTAAAAGCTGAGCCAGCAGGACTACAGTAACGTTACCGGTATGATAGTTTGAGTGATGGTCTTCTTCATCATCACGCAGCTTTCGCATTTCCGCATAAACCTGAAAAGCGCGATGGCTGCAAGCCAAAAAAAGCTGTCGACGAACATGGCGGTACGTGCACCGACATCTTTTTCGTGTGAGGGTTCGTACACCGAGTCGGTGCCAACGACGGACTCTGTTACACCAAGACCTCGGGCTCTCATCTTCCCTGGGCCCATTCACGATACCTGGCCCTAAGCTACTACCTATACGCGTCGCACAGGAAAAGCGCTCGGATTTCATGTTCCATTCGTTGTCGAGCTTCCGTTGATGTAGAGTCCGTCATGGTGACTAAGCCACTACACTGTACACCGCCTTAGAATGCGGCCACCCGGTCGGCTCACAGCATGGAACTCCTTCCTCTCGCGCCTCGTCCGCCGGTGTCCAGACCCGGTCTGGCAGACCGATACCGGTACACGAATGAAAAATCCGCACACGCCCTTCACCAGCTCGGTTGCTTTCAACTTCAACACACTTGGGAGGGCCCAATATCCAGCTCAGATGCCGCCTCCATACATCGTCGACCCAACTACATCCGCTTAAGTACGAATCACATTATAAGTCGCAACAGCCACAGCAACTTCGTTTGTCTCGACCGCCTGCGCGCAGCTCTGCCGCGGTCCATGGGCCGGAAGAAGGCCAAGAAGAGAGGTGCGTACACTCGCTGCTACGCCCACACCTGCCACCCCTCATCATCTAAAACTCCCGCTCTCTTTCCCATCCTGTAGACGCCCAGGACGCGCCGCCCGCCGCCGCCTATGACGCCGCCACTTTAGCCGAGGCGCGCGAGCTGCAGGCGCAGGAGCTGGAGGTGCTGCAGGCCATCTACGACGGGGACTTGGAGACACACAGCTCCACGCCGCTCTACACGCACATCTTCGCCATCCGCCTGCTGTGCGAGGCCACGCCGGGCTCCGCCACGACCGCCGAGGTGCTGCTGCACTTCGACCTGACGCGCGCGTACCCGCTCAAGCAGCCGCCCAGCATCACAGTGGAGCCCAAGCACGGGCTCTCGGACACGGAGACGCAGAAGCTGCAGCGCGGGATGGAGCAGCTCGCGCTCGAGAAGCTGGGCGACGCCGTCGTGTACGACCTCGTGGTGTTCGCGACGGACTTCATCCAGGACCACCTGAAGGACCAGTCGTCGTTCTTCGACCAGATGATGACTCGGCAGCAGGACAGGGAGACGAGGGAGAAGCAGGCGGAGGACGCTCTACAGCAGCAGCAGGAGGAGCAGGCCAAGGCCAAGAACGAGGAGATTCTGGCGCTGATCGACGCGGAGAGGAAGAAACGAGAGACTATGAAGAAGACGAGGCGGCGAAGGAGGAGGAGACATCGGTCTAGTATTGACGGGGAGTTTAGTGGCAGCGACGACGAGAGTATGGAGAGTTTGTCCAGTATCTACGAGCAGCAGACAGAGGCCAGCTCGAAGCGGGAAGGAACGTCGTCGAGCCCGTCGGATTCCGACTCGGACACGTCGGATTTGGACGCAGTTGCAGCTGCGGAACGATACCATTCGAGATATCACGGTGACTTTAAGGAGCTTGGGCTGCTGGGACGCGGAGGAGGAGGTGAAGTGGTCAAGGTGCAGAATCGGCTGGATCGACAGGTTTACGCGGTTAAGAAGGTCAAGCTGGACCCGGATGACAAGACAATGAAGAAGAAAATCTTGCGAGAGGTGAAGACCATTTCGCGGATGCAGCACCGGCATATCGTGCGGTACTTCCAGGCATGGATTGAAGGCGAAAGTGGGATGTCTAGCGATGATGAAGAGGAATCGAGTCTTGAGGACAGCGATTTAAGCGATGAAGAGAGCTCGCTGAGCGGAGCTGGAGTAAGTGGCAAAGAAGATATGTACGGGGATGTCAGTCTTTCGTCTGGTGTTGACGATGGGCTGGGTCCGATGACTTCTACAGACGAAGACGAGGACGACTGGCTAGGTACGATGGGCAGTAGCACAGGACTATGGTCGACGTCCCGCCACGAGAATCGAAGCCTTCGTAGCAATAGTCATTCGTTCCAGCTCTCTTCGCATCGATTTGCGTCGGAGAGCTACCCGGATGATGGTTTTGACTGGGAGGCGCTAGAGGAAGTGCCGTTGGAAGATGAAGAGGACTCTAGCGATGATGAAAGCGGCAGATACCACCGTAAACCTCTGCGTCATCAAAGTCCTGTGCCCGAGAAGAAGCGGAAGTTTGAGAAATTGTACATTCAGATGGAATTTTGCGAGGGAAACGCTCTCAGAGAGGTGATTGACAAGGGAGCACTATGGAAAGATCCCGATAAGATCTGGACAATGTTCCGCCAAATCCTTGAAGCGCTCGTGTATATTCACCGCCAAGGAATTATCCATCGGGATATCAAGCCACCCAATGTTTTCCTTGACTCCGAAGGAACTGTGAAACTTGGTGATTTTGGTCTTGCTGTTCGTCCCCCCAAGGTCATGGAAGATGATAGCAGCAACGATGACTCCTCCCCGCCCGGAGAAACGGTAACTGGCGCGATATTGTCTGAGTCAACAGGATCGTCAGCTGCCGAGCTGTACGGTCGGCTGAAGCTGGAGAACCTCGAAAGCACTCGTGTTGTCGGCCGATCAAGCGTGCAGCATCATAGCAATCTAATGACCACAATGTCAGCTGATGTGGGTGATGGTAGTATCACCGCTGGAGTCGGCACGACATTTTATCGAGCACCCGAGCAGGAAAGAGAGGGCCAGCGTTATAACCAGAAAGCGGATTTGTTCTCGCTTGGCATTATGTTCTTCGAAATGTGGTCGCCACCATTCACAACATTGATGGAGCGTGCACAGGCGCTCACGGGGCTGAGAGAAAGACACGAGCTACCAGCAGCTTTCAGTGCTTCTGATGATGTGAAAAATATCATTTTGTGGCTCTGTGAACGTGATCCGTCGAAACGGCCAAACGCAAAGGAGCTACTGGCAAGCCCGCTTCTGCCCGCGAAGATAGAAGTAGAGGGTTCTTACCTTCGTGAGGCGCTGGATACCTTAGCAAACCCACAGGGTAAGTTCTTCGGTCAGCTTATCGAAGCACTGGTCTCACAAGAGCCACTTAACCATGTCGACTACACCTACGATCACTTGGAATCGGTCAAAATGCGCAGCTACGAGGTTCAGTTGCGCACAAAAACGTACGTCAGGAATGTCCTACAGGTACGAAATTGTTGAGCTACGTGGCGCAGTTTTGTGTGTGAGCCTGACCAAACGCATTTTCTTGTGCTCTTTACAGAAAGTGTTCGAGCGCCACGGGGCGACTGAAATGTCCACCCCGCTATTGATGCCACGATTGTCGGAGCAGACTTTTAACGGTATCACTCTCAATGCGCCACCTAATGCGTCGATGATGCTGGATGGCAATGGTGTTTCAGTATCGCTTCCGTTTGATCTGACTGAAAGGCTTGCTCGCTTCGTGGCCCGGCACAATGTTTCGCGGTTGAAGTGCTTTCAATTCGACCGAGTATACCGGAAGAGTGTTGGTGGCGGCCATCCGCGTGAGTTTACGGAGTCGGATTTCGACATTATCTGGGATGATGGCGGTTCTTTCCGGTTCTTGGAGCTGGAAGGCCTAGAAGTGGTATCTGGAGTGATTAGAGCGCTACCGAGCTGTTTGGGCTCTTATTATCTGCGCTTCAACGACGCCCGGATGACACGCGGCATTCTTGACCTATGCCGCGTTCCCAGCAGTGCCCGTCGTGAGGTGCTTCGGCTTCTTTCGAACGAAGTTTCTTTCTACGTTCATGCTGGTCCGCCGTCCACGCAGGCCCCAAGTCTGAAACCTGGACGCTGGAAGTTTGTCGCGAAGCGAATGAAACACTATGGTGCACCAGCAAGCGCCATCGACGCATTAAAACCGTTTTTCCTATTGCCAGAGGACTGCCTGACATCGCTGGATATGATCGAGCTGGAGGTGCAGAAGTTATTTGCGAAGAATCGGGCTCTTGCGAATCGCGACTCACCGCCGGATGGCGACGGTGGCTCTGTGTCTTCCTCAGGAGACCGGAAACAGATTCAAAAGCGTGACGCACAGCTGCGGCGCATTGTAAAGGATGTGAACGAGGGCATCACATCTTTGCGATTGCTTCTGCAAGGCATGCAATTCCTCCAGCTATCGGGTCCAGTGTGCACACGATTGGATTTAGGGCTCAGTCCACGCCCCGAACGGTATACGTCAGGTTTCATCTTCCAGGCTATTTTGTTGGAAGAACCCTCGTATGGTGGCAATAATGCCGATAGATCCGCTTCATTGTTGGTCGCGGGGACGGATAACCAGATCATTATCGCCGAGGGTGGACGCTATGATGCACTGATTTCACGCTTCAAACTCACGACTGCGTACGCGAAAGCCTCGTCGGTCGCTGCGATGGGTGTGCGCTTTGCCCTCGATAAGATCGTGTCATTGCTTGCTGAATCTATGTGCCCAACTCTACTAGAATTCAAGTCTCCGGCATCAGAGGTCCTGACGGGCGGCCGCAAGGTCTTGGTGTGCTCGGCAGGCAAGGCATCCGACACGATGCTGTTTCGAATGCAGATAGCAACGCTTTTGTGGGGACAGGGTATCGGTGCAGATTACCTGCACCCAGAGCCTCTGCACCTGGAAGACCTGGAGGACTACTGCGCTCAACAAAATGTACAATGGATGGTGATTGTACAAAAGCACATGATGCGAGAGAAGCAACAGGTGAAGATCCGTGCGGTGAAGAGCCATTCTGAAGCCGATGTGGTGACGAACGTGACCGCTCTGCCGGAATACATCAGTGGACTGTTGGAGAATTTCGGCAAGAATTCCCATGGCGACACTGCAGCTGGAGGTGGGCGCGGTAATAACCACTTTGGAGACAGTGGAAGCAACAATAACAATGGCGGTGGCGGTGGCAACTCGTCTTCGGGCAGCACGTTGCAGCCTATCTTTGACGTAAGGGTGGTTGATGCCAAGTATCAATCCAGGGACAAGAACTACCGCAACTATCAACTCGATACGCAAAAAGTCACTCGTCGCGTGTCGAAGTGGATCTCTTCGAGCTTTTCGTCGCGCGGGGACGAGGCCATGAAGGTGCTGTCAGTAGATCTCCCGTTCGCGTTGGTACGAGAGATGTCGTCTGCCTTAATGGAAGCAGGACGCGACGGGATCGACACCGTCTGCGCCAGCAACCCGCGGTATCGGAAGCAGCTCAAGTACACCATGGAAGAGGTCTTGGCACTTACGCCCGAGGCGACCTCGCGCAGCGTTGGGCGTGAGCGATATATTCTCCTGCACAGCATGGTGGACGATCGGTACGACATGATGTCCCTCGCGCCACCGTCGAAATCAAGCCGCAAGAGAAACTAAAAGCGCCCACGAACGATAGAGAAGACCAGCACGACTGAGAATGCACCATACTAAACAAAATACAACATACGAGGGCCCACCCTGTGGAATATTTTGGGCAACAAAAGAAATCTTGCTTCCAAAATTCTTTGAGGTAAGTTAACTGAAGTTCCCAACCGATCCGTGACACCTCCGTTACCTTATTCTTTGTTATTCCAAAATTTAAAACTCCACAAACTTATCCGATACTTAAAGTATCTTGGTAAAGTATCATACTTTACCAAGATCACCCATAAAGCCCAAGTACAGTCGTGCACCTCTAATTCGGCACCGCTGAAAGCTTATAGTTTGAGATACTCAATCAGGATTGGGAGCATAATCACCATCATTTTGATTCTCGGATTTGATCAATTTTGAGCTTATATATGGTCCACCCTGCCGAATTAGCCGAATTAGAGGTGCACGACTGTATTTATAAAACCCAACCCAGACCGGATTGGGTTATATACATACTTGGGTTTTATACTTGCTAAAGTTCCAGCATCCTTGGGTGAAGCCAAAATCACAACCAAGATGAGCTCAGACGACGAGAGCAAGTCGCAGCCCCCGGCGTTCGACCTGGCGCTGCATGTGCGGTACCTGGTGGGGCTCAAGAACAAGAAGGAGGACTTCGAGTCCTGCATGACGGAGCACATGCGCGTGAGCGGCCTCTACTGGGGAGTGGGGGCCATGGCGCTGCTCGGGCGCGAGGAGGCCATGAACCCCGCCGAGATCGTGGACTGGGTGCTGCAGTGCGAGCATCCGGACGGAGGCTTCTCGGGCAACGTGGGGCACGACCGTCACCTGCTCTACACGCTGCACGCGCTGCTGGTGCTGGCCATGCTGGGCGCGCTGGACCGCATCAAGCGCGAGGAGTGCGCGCTGTACGTGGCGTCGCTGCAGCAGCCCGACGGCTCGTTTGCTGGCGACGAGTGGAAGGAAATCGACACCAAGTTCACGTACTGCGCGCTGTCGGCGCTCAAGATCCTGGACAAACTTGATCTGGTGGGCGTGGAGAGCGCCATGGCCTACATCGACACGTGCCGCAACTTCGACGGCGGCTTCGGCAACATCCCGGGCTGCGAGTCGCACGGCGGACACATCTTCACGGCTGTCGGGGCGCTGTCGCTCGGGTTCGCACTGGAGCAATACGTGGACGACGAGCTGCTTGGGTGGTGGCTCTGTGAACGACAGTGCGACTCGGGCGGCCTCAACGGTCGACCCGAGAAGCAGGCGGACGTGTGCTACAGTTGGTGGAACATCTCGTCGCTCATCATGATCGGCAAGCTCGACTGGATTAGCAAGGAGAAGCTCATCCAGTTCATTTTGGCGTGCCAGGACCCTGAGGATGGAGGTATTGCTGACCGTCCTGGAAACGTGGCAGACGTGTTCCACACGTTCTTCGGCATCGCCGGACTGTGCATGCTCGGCTACTTCGAGCGTGAGAAGGAGACTCACCCAGAGTATGAAGGTATTCGACAGATCCACCCGACGTTTGCCATCCCGACGGACGTTGTAGAGAAGCTGCAGCTGACGGCAGACATTATCATGCCCGAGGTGAAGGGCGACTGAGTGTTCATGGGCTGCGGCTCGTCGAAGCCTTAGTGATAGTTTGGAGTAAGGGCGAATACGTAGCTGACCTGCAACCAGAGCGGAACGCTGCTAAACTCGTTTGCCAGGAAATCAGGTGCATTTACTTTCGCAATTTGCCATTTCTGTCACGGATCGCGTCGAACTGGCAGGTAAGCAATAGCCTGCGTCTACAGTTCCATGGGCGTGGCCTCCTCGACGACAATGTTGGCAGGGAAAAGCTCTGTCTTGGAGCTCAACACACCTGCAAGCGTGACAGAACAAAGACAACTTAGCACCTTCCCCATTTCCGCAGCAAACCCCCCAGAGTAACGTACGAGTAGCTCCGCGCGGGATGTGCGTGACGATGTCCCGGTTAATCTGCGAGCGCAGCTCCGACACCTCGTTGGGCTTGATACAGTTAAACTCCTTGATCACTTCCACCTTGCCGTTGACCTGCTTGATGGTCGTCACGTCCACGTTGCTGCCCGAGCCCAGGTCGTTGAAAATACCGGCCAGAATGGCCTCCTGCACCAGCTTCTTGGCCTCGTCCTCCTAAAACCCAGACGACCAAATCCAGATCAGCACACATGCACTCCTTATCAAAAAGGAGAACCACTGCTGCATCGATACCGTCATGCCATCCTTGTAGCCGTGCTCAAAGACCGACATGGCCGCCAGACTACCCGAACCCATGGTCACGAACGGCAGCTTATCCGTACTATACAGCCACAATACAACACACCGCAGCAATGTCAATAAATCTGTGCACAATGTTCCATCCTCTGGTTCAAGTCGCACCTTCCGTGCGGGTGGATAGTGTAGAGGTGCGGGCCCGTGATGTCCACGCCGCCGAGAACCAGCGCGGCCGAGATGTGGCCCTGGTACTGGAACAGCATGCGCTTCAGCAGCGTCATGGCCGTCACCACGCGCGACTGCGTGTCCGTGTTCTGAAGGCCACAAGAAAAAAAAATGTCAGTCAGATCTCTCCACTTTCACTTCAATCAGCAGTAGCTCCTTGTGCAACGATGACGCACCAGGCGGTGCAGCTCCAGCTGCGACGAGATGAGCGCTGTGGTGTTCTCCGTGTCGGCGGCTGTGCCGGCGCCGCAGCAGTAAATGTTGGGCGCGATGTAGTGGATCTTCTCGCAGTTCTTGTCCATCACAATAGAGCCGCCAGTCGAGCGCGTGTCGGCGCCCAGCACCACGCCATCCTGATGCCAAAATAAATGGACAGCACTGCACAATTAGTGAAAGTTGATAATTCAATGGGATTGTTACCGCTGGCCTGCCTCGTAAACGACGCCGACGATGGTGGTGCCGGTCTTGGTGGCCTTGAGCTTCTGCTTGCCGCCCGACTGGCTCAGCAGCAGCTCGTTGCGGCGGCAATTGTCGAAGCTGAAGCCGCCGTGCAGCTGCTCGCTGGTCGGGAAGGCGTCCCCGAAGGTATTCTGCGTGCGGCGGAAGTCGCTCATGTCGTCCTTAGTCGCTCCGGAGCTTCTCGGAAATCTTTTGGGCGAAGAGTGAAGCGAGGGGGGATCTTGCTAGGGGTCATTATTGTAAATAATGCTGCAGCTTCGGCAATTGGCTGAAATGATCTAGCACAAATCTCATGTGCGCCACGCAGAAATCCAAAAGGGTCCATCTGTTAAATGAAATGAGTTAACAATGCCACGGTAGCGCGTCCTTTTTGATTTTTGCTGGCCCGCTCCAGCTCCGCTGTGTGGACGATCCGCGTTCGCACGAGCGTGCTCCAGTTTGTTGCGCGCTGGAGGGGAGCACCACTCCTCCATAGTAGCCTGCTGTAGCAAGCGGCAGCAAGGGGCAGGCAGCTCCGCGCTCGAGGTAGTCGGCACAACGCCGAATATGTCAGTACGCACGGAATTGACTCAGAGGCCCTATTATCCGAAAGCAACCCATAAAGACCACCCCGGGCAAGACTATCGTTCACTCGACCTACTTCTTCTGTGGTGACGGACGCTACCAGTTCAACTAGGCCCTACAACTGCCCCAGGATGACGACTCCAGCCAACTCGGCTCCGACTCCGGAGACAGCTCCAGACATCACTTCCCCATCAACATCTTCGCCTTTGAGTTGGGACCCAGCCGATGTCCTCACGAACTTCAGCGGCAGAAGCCACAGCAAATCGACAACCCAGTCCTGCCATTTTTAGTCGCCTTCAAGCAGGAAATATCACTGGTTTGGCTGCCACCCGCTCGAGCTTTCAGTCGGCGCTCGTAATGACTTTGGCGTTATTTACGCTGCTACAACTGTAGCAGTTTGCGTTGGCCTTGTTGCATGCATCACAGCTTGTCAATGCAACACCAACGAGCCCATTGTCGCTGCCACGAGAACTTTGATGCTGGGCGCAGCAAGACGTCTGATAACATCTAGCACATCGTCGTAACGCGATTGGCTCAAAAAATGGATGATGCTACGATTGGCTTAAACGTCGAATCAAAGTCCTCCACTGGCTTAAAATCTTTGCAGTCGATCCATTGGTTCAAAATAAGACTGTACTTATCGCCGATTGGCCGAATGTTCGACGAGTCCCGACTGCCAGTCATTTGCGAGGGCCAGCCGCGCCCTTGAGCGCCCAAAGCCTTCCACTTTGTTCCCACCGCCAGAAGCAAAAGCATTCGTTAACCATGGTAAGTGTCCCGCCCCTGACCGAGGAGGCGCCCGAACAGACGGAGGAGCTAGCGAGGGAAGCAGGCAGGCATTGAGGGCAAGCGTGCGAGCAGGCGAGCGCAGCGCAGCTAGCTCAGCAGTAATTCCATCATCAGCGCAGCATTAGCAGGACAATTTCTCCAGCTTCAGGCATTGACAAACGGACACACACGCGACGCTTGCCACTCTCACATTGCCACGCCTTCCTCTGCGAGTACCCTAGTCGGGGTAAATAATTGGAGCACGTTGGCACACAAGGCGCTAACTGGCTGTTGTTGTGTGTGCCCTCATTCAGTCGCTTGTCATCGGACCGGACTTCCAGCACATTCTGCGTATCCTCAACACCAACATTGATGGTCGCCGCAAGGTGTGGGTCGCTCTGACCGCCATCCAGGGTGTGGGCCGCCGTTTCTCCATCATGGTCTGCAAGAAGGCCGAGGTGGACATCACCAAGCGCGCCGGTGAGCTGACCAACGACGAGATCGAGCGCGTCGTGGCCATCATCCAGAACCCTCTGCAGTTCAAGATCCCGGTGTGGTTCCTCAACAGACAGAAGGACTTCAAGACGGGCAAGCACTCGCAGATCGTGGCCAACAACCTGCAGGGCAAGTGGCGCGAGGACTACGAGCGTCTCAAGAAGATCTACGCTCACCGTGGTCTGCGTCACTGGTGGGGCCTCAAGGTGCGCGGCCAGCACACCAAGACCACCGGCCGTCGTGGCACGACCGTCGGCATCCTTGGCGGCAAGTAAGTTGCTGCTGGCTGACGACTTTTGGCTATGCTCCCTCGGTGGGATTGCTGAGATTCTGGCATTATTGTGGTGGACGATGATCTCTGCGTGGCAACGCGCGGGGTGAACTAAGCGAAATCAACAAGACCGACAACTCTTGCTGCTTCTTAAACAGTCGACCACGCTAAGCTGCATTTGTAGTGAACGTTTTGTTTCAGATAGGCTTGTGCATCGTGCTGGCTAGTTCAGTGTTGGGGGAGTATGACGTCTGGACCAACTGGTCGCTTGCACCAAGTTCTCTGTAAACAGTTCTTTGCGGGCCAGGCGATGAGCTTTTCATTGATTGTCATGTTCAAGTTGATCTCGACGCTCGGTGCTTTTAACTGTTCTCAGCAACACATTGTCGCTCAGGCAGACTCTATAGCACACTGTATGCAGCCCTCTTCCTCTATGAACCTCAGTAACGAAAGCTTTACTGGGTCTCTTCTACAGGCAGACCCATCTTCTTGAAGCTGGTGACAGCAACCATAACATTTGAGTGTTAGGACAGTTCCACTTGCTTTACAAAATCGAGGGACAACGTACGCCTTCGCCTGATGAGCGTAGATCTGGTCCATCTCTTGCCGGAACTGCTCGCTTTCGGTGTGGTATTTCTGCAGCGCAGCCGTGAAAACCTGCAATACGAAGGCGCACAGAAGCAAAACATGTCAGAAAACCACTTATGCGGCTAAAAAACTTCAATGGCCTCGTTGTAAGCCATACCTGCTGCGAGATGCCGTTTGCCTTCATCTGAGCCTGCGTCATCTGCTCTACGTGCTCAATATAGAGGGGCTGGAACTCCTCCATGGCCTTCATGGCGTCAGTGATTCCCTCTGACCGAGCATGGGAAAGCATGTCCGACATGGCCTTCTCCATGCCAGCGACCATCTCCCTCAAAATCGACAATGTCTTCTCGGCGGTAAGGTCTTCAGGAATTTCCACGGCCTCCGGGACAGAGAACACACTGCGCACCATGCATCAAAAGTCAGTACCTACCACATGCATCCAACATGTGCCAAAACAATGTCTACCAGTCCGCTTACGTTTGCATGAGGCTGTTCAGGTCCTCCTGCATCTTAACGACCTCCGGGTCCTGCGCGTATTTTTCGAGCGCGAACTCTAGGCTCTGGTGACTCCACTGGCGCTTAGTAACGATCGCGTGCTCAACATTCTCCATCGCCTGGTACAGATTCTGCAGAATGGCCTGCTTGAACTCTTCATCACTGAGCTCTTGGTTGTTCTCCTTTAGGTACTGGCGCACGGCCTGCTCGAGCTCGGGCAGTCGTTTCTGCCAAAAACCAGAAATGCATCAGTCCATCTCCTTCACAACAGAGTAGCAGCCCCCCTCTACAAATCCACGTACCAACAGTTCCGTGACAGCATCCGTGAGCTCCGCGAAGAAGAGAACGATTTCCGCCTGCGGGATCTCCTGGAAGGCCGGGGGCTCCGTAGCGCCGGACGGCGACGAAGACGCGTCCCACCACATCTTGCCCACGCCGACCAAGGCGCCCACGATGGCAATACCAGCGACGACGCCAGTGGGGTCCGCCTGCAAATGCTGCGGCTGGGCAGTGAAGAACGCAGCATTGGTACGAGCTTGCACAAAGGCCGGTGCAGCGCGCGGTGCGCTAGCAAAAGAGGCCGACGCCGAGGCGGCAGCGCGACGATTAGCCACAGTCTTAACCGACTGGCGGAGCTGCTGACGCATTGATCCGAACACCATAACTACGAGTGTATCAACGGCAGTCTCTGTGTTGTGGCAAATGAGCTCGTCGGCAAACATTCCTGTGGTGCGCAAATGCACCACACCATCGTCACATTATTGTGTGTCATTTACCTAATTTGGACCGGTACTGAAGTAGCTTCGATAAGTAACGCGTAGCGGAGCGAAGCGTCGCGGTTGTTCGGGTCCGGACTCTGCTTCTCAGGGGCGACGATAGTGGCTCGCGTCGACCGCCACATGGGCTCCGGCGTGCCGTTCTGGCAGCTGGTAGGCAGTCCAAAAATTAATGCAACTCGGCGAGCCCCACGTTGCCACTCCCGGCGGTGTTCGTCTCAAACAGCGCGATCTGGCATCCGCTACGAACTGCGCTGTCGGAAACAGCAGCGATGATTGCCAGCCCCGAGTGATCGATCTCTGCTTCGTTAAAGCTGCCTGGATGGCAGCGAGAATCCACGCTCGACTCTCCGGCATTGGTCGCGCTTAGCACCGGGACCGTCATAGGCGGGCTCTTACTGCAACAGTCTTGCATCGCGGTGCGACTGCCGTGGGACCATCAATTGTAAGCATACATTGCAGCTACACTGAGGCAAGACCAGCAGGGTGTTTGTTGGCTGAGACCGCACACGCATGCCTGGAGAAAATCCGTTTTCGTTCGAAGCTGCTCGCCATGTTGCCCTGGTAAGCGTGGCAAACAAGCTCACCAAGAGATCGCTCCAAGAGGTCGGTCGCAGTGCGACTCGCACCGGTGCTGCCGACTATCCGGTCCACGCTGAACGTTTCGTCGTAGGATACGCGTGGGTGACAGCGCTAACGGCTTCTGTCAGTCGAAAGATACTCGGGGAAACCGCCCCTGATAACGAGTAGCCATGTCTGCAACGCATGAGCCAGCCTCGCGGGCGGCCTCAGCTCAGCGCGCACCAATTTCTTTGGTGCTCACGTTGGGCGGACCACGAGTCGATCTCCTGGACGAGTCGCAGATCCATTACTCGCACTAGCTCACCACGAAACTATGAGGATTTCCAGTAGAAGATCCAAGAAATAGGAACGCAAGCTAACTACAAGGCTCTTCCTGTCATTCGGACAGGTAGGGATCGACCTGTTGACATTCCGATGGATGGTAACTGGTCAAAGGGGGTTTTATGTCTTCGGACTTTCCTCCTCGTACTGCGGTTGAGTAGTACGTATAACATTGAAAGATAATGAATCACTTTGGAATCTGACATCTACCACACAAGGCATCGTGTTCCCAACGTAACTCTTGATCTACCAGGCCAGCATCAACCTCTACGAGGCTGCACCCCTGCTTAAAAGCTGCTAGGTTATGAGCCCAAACGTTGTGGAGGATCTTGCGTTTGGCAAAGGTACATTGAAGCTAAGTAGCTGGAAGCGACTGCAGAGACAAGATGCAGCCTAGGGAGACAAGATGTGGTGCTTGGCGCACCGCAAAAGATTTGTGGATGTGGTCGTTTGATACTGATGTGAACGCGATTGTCGTGGTGGAGCCTGTGGACGATGACGGATCGTACATGTACAAGACAGACGGTTAGCTGTGGATATCCGAGAGCTCGGTTTCAAGAGGACATGGAGAAATATTTCTGAGTTCATGAGTCGTGAAGCGGGACGGGCAACGTGGTAGATTTGAGAGTAGAAGCATTCAAAAACCCTGAGGCGTGTCTGTGCGGCTGCTGGTTTATGTTGAATAGCGGCTAGCTCTGGATAGGAGTTAGGCTGCTGCTCTAGACGACTGGATAGTGACGTGGATTAATGGCGCAAGGGAATTGCTCTCTGAGTACGGGGGTCGGTTCATGCGTCAATAGTCAGATAAGGTGACGTTGGCAGGCATCGTAGGTGCCGCTCCACAAGGAGGCGCTGTGCACAACTGAAGCAAGAAATCCCGGTACTGTTGTGATTATTTGACTAGACGTACGGTGGTGTCACGATATCGATGGTGAGCTGCATTATCACGGGTTGATCAAATTGGAGATGCGTTGAGGCGGCTGGATACGGATGATTCCGCGGTCTGGTAATGTGCGATGGGGTTCTCGGGAAAATGGCGAGACGTGACGGACTAGTTGTGAGCTGACCATACCCAACTCTAGTATGCCCCGAGTAAATGACCAAGCCACATGTGTGTTGGCAGTTGGATTAAGGACGAAGTTGAAGGTTAGCGAAGACATCGGAGGTGGCGCATGTGGAGAGTAAATGCTCTGACTGATGAGACACCGGAATATGTCGACTGTTGTGGAGGTAGTAAGGTGCGATACAAGCGGCGAAGGCAACGAATTATAAGTTCACTGTTGATGGCTACTTGCAGCGGGGCGGATGTATGGTTGGTCTAGTTGTTAAACCCGATTCTGGTACCAAGGTAGGAGTGTGTGCCGAGTGGTGGATATGTACTCCGTGGTGTTGGTCGAATCCGAATTATTGTTCGAGGAGGGGACGAGACTGACTATTCTCCCGGTAGAGAAGTATCCTCTGTTTGACAGACTGGCAGAATTATCTCGGAGCAGTATCTATTTTGACGTCCCACGTGGTAAAACAATAATTGTTCAGGGATTGACGGGGCAGACGTGGGTGAGCAAAGCGTGCTGTTCTCAATCGGATCGTGTTTGCTGGCGGTTACTAAACAGAGATGGGTATAATGAGGCTCGCCTGGCGTGTCGTGAAATTCGACGGAGTCGCCGAGGTGTTATGAAACTCGACGGAGTAAACGTCTTGACGTCCGACAGAAAGCACTGAGAGTTGGTGGTGGCATCAAAGTTGCTGCTGGTGGGACTATGGCTGCTAGCCCAGGTGGGAAAGTTGGCATTTCGAGTGGGTCGCCATCTCTATCGAATAGCGGTGAAGTCTTCTTATGGTTGTCGAACATGGTGTATCCGGTCTAGTAGCTGTGAACTCTGGTGATAGTACTACTGGAGTGTCTGGGGCAGTAACGATAGCATCCGGGGCGAGCATTGGAGGTGTAAGTGGACAGGTGACTGTTGCCGGTGGAGACGGAACAGGAACCGGAGGTGTTGGCGGTGCTGTGCCGATCAAGGGCGAGTTGACGAGAGATGCCTCAGGTGGTGGAAAAGTGTTTCCGGTTGTGCTGGTGGCAGCCCAGGCGGCACCGTCGAGCTAACTGGTGGCGTTGGAGGTAATGCAGGTCAACGCAGGTGGAGCAGTATCGATTGCAAGTGTCAAAGCGTCAAGTGGTATCAGCGGAGGTATATCACTAAGCACCGGTTCATTGAATGACCTTGCAGCCGCAACAGAACAGCTTCTGGGCCTGCGAATTCCGGAGCAAGTGGCTCAATCAGTTTGTTGACATGCGTGTCCAGTACTGGTGGCGCCGGTGGTTCAATTACAGTCTCAGCCGGTAATGGTGCAACTGGAACAGAATGGTGGCGGTGCAGTTATTAGCGAAGAACTGTGTGTGAATGAAGATCGCCGAAAGTTTGAGTCTTTGTGGAGAAGAGCAAGACTATGCGAATGCATGTATAGAAGGACTGTACAAACTACTGGTATATCTGGGCTACATGACAGGTGGAAAGGAATTTGGAAGAAACTCGAAGTGTCGAAGGACAGCGAGCATGGATCGAGCATAAATTGCGGCATCCGTGTTGCCAAACTGTGGCTCGAGCTGTGTGCCGATCTTGTTCAGCCAGAGCAGCTTGTGAGAGAACGATGTGATCTGGAAGATGAAATTGGCTTTGAAAAACGAAATGAGAGTCTTAATAAATGTGAAAAGCAGTGTCTGCAAGCAAGCCACATGTACGAGCACACATACGAGCACGGGAATTTATTGTTGATCGGAAGTTGGCGTGTACGGTACCACCTGAGATCAAAGTACAAGGAAGTTGGTGCTCATGGCTACTGACAGCATGGAAATCAAGACACCCACGATGCAGTGGTCGTTGGCGGCTAACGCTAGTGGATATCAGCGTACCTTATCCAGGATAAGTACAAGTGCTGGTTGTGGTTGGCATACACGGACGTGTTCACGAGAGTAAGGCTGGCAGCATTCAGACATTGAAGCTGTGCGGCTATTATGCATCTAAGCTTAGAAGGGAAGAACAACCTGAGAATGGAGATGACGGCAAAAAGCTGCCGATCGGTGAGCTTGATTTGAGTCGGAGAGTTGATCATACAAATGGCGGACTGCTCGTTTTCAGCATCGAAGCAGCACGCGTTGGGTGGTGAATATGTTGCTGGTTTGTGATCTGGATCATCACGAAGATCGTGGTGCAGCAGTAGTTCTCAGCGGAAGATATTCAAGGTCGAGAACCGGACCAGTGATCACCAGCTCGACATTTGTTTATCGAAAGAAACATGAATCGGCAAGGTCGAGTATGTTGAAGACGGGTATTAGCCGAAGAGCAGCGGAGCGATTGCTGCCTGAAGCGGACGTATGATGCGTGATAGTGTTGGTGGTACTGCTGATGGTACTTTACACTATACACGCATGGCGCTGGATTAAAAGGCGTTGCGTTGGTGAGCACATGCTCTCAGCGGGAGTTTGCGGGTCCATGTGATGCAACTCGAGTACTTGTAGTACTGATCGCGTGCGGTTGTTGTGGCAGAAAATTGCCCGGCAACGGAATCAGCGCACAAGCGATGTTTTAGCACGAATGCGGAATATGACACGGTCGTGGCATTTGATGTGCAACAATGGGATCAATATCAGAAGGATTCACCGCGTAGCGATTTTGATATGGCCAACGAACGTGAGTTCCGGGGGAGTCAGAGGATACGAATTGGTCATGAACTCAAGTTCTTTGGACTGAAGGTCAAATGCGACGGATCGAATTTACGCAGTACATGAGGTGACACTGGATCAACCCGCGCTGTGTTGACGCGTACGCGATCTCTACGGAAGTTTTGCGTCCACGAGATGTATCTCAAGCCTAGTGACAATGGTCGATATTGTGCACGCGTGGATGCGTCACTACGCAAAGTTATCTCAACAAGTGAGCTTACGTTCAGGGGGAGTATGAGGATTTCCAGTAGAAGATCCAAGAAATAGGAACGCAAGCTAACTACAAGGCTCTTCCTGTCATTCGGACAGGTAGGGATCGACCTGTTGACATTCCGATGGATGGTAACTGGTCAAAGGGGGTTTTATGTCTTCGGACTTTCCTCCTCGTACTGCGGTTGAGTAGTACGTATAACATTGAAAGATAATGAATCACTTTGGAATCTGACATCTACCACACAAGGCATCGTGTTCCCAACGTAACTCTTGATCTACCAGGCCAGCATCAACCTCTACGAGGCTGCACCCCTGCTTAAAAGCTGCTAGAAACACCTCGTAAGTAATCCACCGCCAGCGCTTAGCCGGCTGCGGCAGCTCCCGCTTTCTTATTTCGCGGTTTCAGTGGGGCTGATTTAATAGGGAGGGCAGTTTTGGTGGGGCTGCACTTGACACACTCGACTCCGACCGACACTCGCCTCAGCTCTACATAGAAATCCGGGGACAGCCCGATCGCGCCATGGCATGTATCAGCGCGGGTTGACGGCAAAATTACGGGGCTGTCCTCGCGGCGAATGGCTGCTACAACTTGCGTTCAGCTATCCCCACGTCAAGTCGCCAGAGAGGGCTTCATTTCGTCTCCCCGCGTGTACTCGCTTGAGCGTGCACCGCGCCATACGGCGCAGAGGACAAAGGCGCAGCCTAACCAAGGCTGGCAAATTTGCTCGTCGCACATTCAGCCGCTGGGGGGTCCTCGACCATGCGGTTGACCTGGTTTGGTCCTGAGTTGAGGCGCTCGGGCCAGAGCCTGGCGGCGTATCTCGCCAGCAGACCACACCAGGCACGTGGCGTCAACGCTAAAGCGGGGCAAGCGGTGGATAAGTGGGTGGGTGAACAACCCCGTCTCCAAACAGCGTCTCCCCGGACCGCTTGCCCGCGCTCCGCGCGATGCGATCACTGGGGGTAGAGCGCGTTACTTCCTGCTTCCTACAACGGCCGCGTACAGCAAGGTTGCGCACACGCCTGGAACAAGTGTAACATGCAAGGGGCATCCTCCTGCGTCGGGAGGCTTCCCCATGCGCACTGCAAACACCGACCACTGCCTTCTTCGCATCTCTGGACTTTTGAGGCTCTTGGTTGCTTAGTGTGCATCGGGCTCGAGTCGTACTCGAGCACCGCATCCAAGGTTGTGCCCGGTGCAAGTTGCTGCACCACTCCCCGATTGAAGCCATCAGTCATCGTGTTCGCACTTCAGCTCAGGTGTACCACGCAATGTTAGTGTAGACCACACACGACATAATGCTCGCTCGACTTCAACGTCAACCAGCCAATGACTGAGTAGGGCTTCCTCGCTGAACTATGGACCGCAGGAAATTCATTAGATCCTTCACCATGTCGTACATTGCAATGATTGCACTGCCAGCGCTACCATCTTCGCAGCACAGTTTTCGGAACTATAGCAACGGAGAAGTTACCATCGAATCCGGATGAGTGAAATGAAATCAATTATATACAGCGATTTCGTTTTAACGGCTTGATATATTTGCTCTGTAGACAAAACCCGCCGACTAGAACAACTAGAGCTTGCGCGATCGCGTCCAAGCAGCGTAGCAGCGCTTGCTCTCTTTTTTCTTTGCTAATTAACACTCGATCACCACATTATCGCAGCTAAAATTTCAGAGCTTCTCTTCGTGCGAAGCACGACTTTGTATTACTCACGCGGCGACTCACCAAATAAACAGAACTTTCCCACTTCTGCTAGGACAAAAGATCCTCACGAATCTTGAGTCACGATACAGTGCTTTGAGCTCGCTAGCCAAAGAACTACTTCTTGAAGTATTTTGCTGTACGTGCTTACCCAATAATAAGCCTCTAACGAGATATATTCTGACCCCCTCCTCAGCGATATTCTGCATTGTGGATCGCATAGTTGATGAATTTCTCGAATGTGACGCTTAAGGTAACGCGTCGATGAAAGGATCGAAAATCTGAAAATGACCTTCTTACACTAAGAAAATTTACATCGCAACAACATTTCCACGACCTCCCACTTTTGCATCTAAATTTGTCACTTGAAGGAATGCAGCAGTTCAACCAGCTCTAACAGTTCAACAGTAACAGTCGTGCTCAGCTCAGCTCAGCTCACCCCGTACCGTGCCAGGCCTGTCTCGAGCTACAAGACAGGTACCCGGTGGCAATGTCCGCCGGCTGCCACTATACAGTCTAGCCTAAATATACAATACACACACACGTAGCAGTCGACTTCCAATCTCCGCGTGGCCGCTCAGGTGCGAACGCAGGCACGGAGATCTGTCTCTGGTTGCTCAGGCCGCTCCGTCGGCGGGGCTAATCTACCCGGGGGCTTCGATACCTCTCTTAGACAGCCAAGCAGCCTGAGGGGTAGGCTGCAGATACTCCACTTCAACCAAACGGGGCTAATCTACCCGTATCCTTACACACTCCGGCCCTTGTTCGAGCTTTGCCTAACACTTACGCTGCTGCTCGCTTCCTTCCTACTCTCTCTCTCTCTAGCTGCCAGCTCAATGTCTTGTATTACTTAGCTGTAGCCACCTCGCGGGGCTCTAGCTGCTTTCTCTCTTGTAGCTCTCTTCACCTCACGGCAAATAGCGAACTGCCGGCTTCTCTACCCTACACATGCATGCCCACCGCCGGTGGGTTCAACCCAGCGACTCTCGGCGGTGGCTCCTGGCCGTCCATTGAAGTCTTGATGTCGTCTCGCCTCCCGTCCGTCGTCCACGCCGCTTGTGCATCTTGGTCATCTCTCCTTCGCGGCCTTTCGTGGCTCGCGATCTTCTGTCGGCCAGGTGGGCGATCTTCTGGCGGGTCGACCCGCCACCCACCGGCCCGTCGCAACCCGCGCTGTCCTGCCGCCGCCGCATCTTGGCCTGTCCTGCGCGTCTTGATCTCCTTGGTCCTCGCTGTCGTCTGCCGCCGCTGTCTCCGCCCGTCCTTGCCTTCATTCGCTGGCTGCTGTCCGTCAATCTCGGCGGACAGAGCCATAGTATTGCATACTATTACTCTCTTCCCCTAGCAACGAATCGTCCTCGATTCGCGCTGCGTTGCAAGGGGGCTGCGTCGCTGGCTGCCGTCTTGCTCTCCATCGTCCTGCTGCTCGTCTGCACCACTGTCGTCATCACCAAGGCGGAGGCGTCCATCCAACCATAGCTGCTCGTAGTCCTTCTGGTTGATCCAGATAGTCTCGGGACGGCTCGCTCCGCCGTCGGTGCTCGCCTTCCGCACCTCGAACTCGAGCACGTATCGGCCCGTGCGGGTCCGATACCGACGCCTGCGCACCTCAACCACCTTCTCCTGCGGCTGCAGTCTCGCGAGGCGTGGCTGCGGCGACACCAGGCTGTCAACTCCGCGTCGGCCTTGGCCGGCGAACACATAAATTCTCGGTTCCTCATCTGCCTCGTCGGGGACGTGCGCGGGCACTGCCGGCTGCACGGTCACGCTTCCAGGTTGCACGTCGGCGTCTCGCGGCTGCGTGGTCACTGCTGCCTGCTGCTCTGTCACCGGCGACACTTCCATCACAGCGCCGTCGTCCTGGTCGGCGACCTCGCTGCTACTCTCGGGGTCCAGTGCGCCAGCTCGGGCGTAGGCGCGTACGGGACTCTCGTCTCGTCCGGCACGATCGCCGGCTGCTTCTTCGTTCGTGTACGGCTCCTGCCGGATGCGAGCCCGCGTCCGACTGGCTACACCGTCACACTGAGTGCTGCTGCTGGCTGTTCGGGCTGGTCGAGCCTTCTTCCGTCGGCTCGTTGTCGTCGCTGCATCCGTGGCGTCGTCTGCTTCGTCGGGGTGGCCTTGCAGGGCCGCCGGCTTGGCCGCCTTCTTCCGCTTCTGCCCTGCTCGTCGGGGTGCACTCGCAGGTGCAGCTTCAGCTCCTGGCTGCACTTGCTGGCTGCTGTCTGTCGGCCTCTGCTCGCCGGCTTCCACTGCCGCACTGTCCGGCTGCATCGACTCGCTCCTCTCGCTGCCCGTGCTCGGCACCACCTGGGGCACCGACTCCTCGTCCTCGGGGTCGATGTCCGCCGCTGCAATCGCCTCCTCGCGCAAGTCCAGCGCAATGTCCTGCGCCATCTGCTCGAGTAGGTTGGTAGGGTAGGAGTACGGGAGCAGGAACGAGCAGTGAGTCACCAGCTCTCGTCCTGACTCCAGCATCCTGACCAGGTAGTTGTCGTAGCCGGCATCTTCAATGATCTGGGCGGGCCCTCTCCATCTGTGCCCGAACTTCGTGATGCCGGGCCCTTTGGCCGGCCTGTAGATCCACACTAGCTGCTGTAGTCGAAAGTCACTCCGGTGACGCGCATTCCTCCTATTGTAGTATAGTGCCTGCCTTGCCTGCTCCTTCTGCAGTGCAATGGCGGCCAGCTCTCTCGCCGTCCTCAGGTCTTGCAGCAGCACCTCGTGGTAGGCCTCCAGCGTGCTGTGCGGGTAGACCAGTCTGCTCCGGCGTAGTAGTTCAGCTGGGGTGCGCAGCTTGCGCCCCATCATCAACTCGTTCGGCTGGAAGCCGTGCGTGGCGTGCTGTGACGAGTTGTACGCGTACAACGCGCTCGGTAGGAAGTCATCCCAGTCTGTCTGCTCCTCGTCCACGTACAAACTAATCATGTCCTTCCACGTGCGGTGGAAGCGCTCTACGAGTCCAAGCAGGTTCGGGCGGTACGGCACGGGCGTCGACTGCTTCGCCTGCATGAGCTCCAACAGCTCGGCCGTCGCCTTGCTTCCAAACTCCATTGCCCCATCCATCATAATCTCTCGCATAGGGCCGTAGACAAGCACGACCTTGTTCATCAAGAACTGCGCAATAGCCTTGGCCGTGTGCTCCGAGACTGCCTCGGCTACTGCATACCTCGTAGTGTACTCTACTGCGGCAATGACGTAGCGGTTGCCATGCATCGTCACTGGCAGCGGGCCAGCCACGTCAATTGCCCAGCGATCGCATACGTCGCCAGTCTTAACACTCCGCAATGGCGGAACCACCATCCTCGGCCTCGCCTTCCGTGAGCCACAGTCTTGGCACGCGGACACCCAATCGCGGACCGCCTCTCGCATGTGGGGCCACCAATAGAGTCGCCGTAGCCGCTCATACGTCTGCGGACCACGTAAGTGCCCTGCCCATAGACTGTCGTGGGCCTCTTTGAACGCTAATGCCCAATACTTCGCAGGCAGAATCATCCGGCTCTCTCCCTCGCCTACTTCCGCATGCACGATGCCGTCCTCGCCCGTGAACACTCGCTGACCTCGGTACGTGCCCTTCTTCTTCAAGGTCTGTACCATGACTGACTTAGCCTGCTCTCGTTTCACGTCCTCATCCGTGAACTGCACTAAACCCAACTCAGCTGCCTCCACACGCTGCACAATCACCGCTCGGACCACGTCGTCCGCGGCCCGATCAATCTCGTTCTCCAATTCTTGTCGGACGTCAGGTGGCGGCACTGACTCGCCGGCCACCGACGCCGATGCATCTGCTGCTGTGGTCACGCCGCCTGGTGCTTCCGCTGCGCCACCACTCGTCACTGCCCGGACTGCAGCTCGTCGGTGCGTGGCAGGCACGATCTGCATCGCCACTGCGGAGGCAATCATCTCCATCGTCAGACACTGCTCCTCCTGCTTGCCGAGTGCTACCGCCACAGTCGCTCTGCGCGACGCGATGTCGTCCGGGGTCGCGTCCTCGGGCGTCGAGTCGCACCCCATGCCCTCATTGCCATCCATGCACTGCCTGCCTATCGCGGGGTCGTCCTGGGCGGCCCCACGCTCACTGCTGTCTGGCTCACCTTCCTGCACTATGCCACGTGACAGAGCATCTGCCACGTGGTTCTCTCTTCCAGGTCGGTAGACGACCTCAAAATCAAATTCTTGCAGAGTTAACGCCCAGCGGTGGAGTCGTCCCGCTGGCTCCTTCGTAGTCATGAGCCACTTGAGCGCCACGTGGTCCGTGACTATCGTAAACTTGCGGCCATACAAGTGCGGTCGGAACAGACGCACGGCCCAAACCACGGCCAGACACTCAAGCTCAGAAATATTGTACTTAGCCACTGTAGGACTGTTGACCTTGGAAGCGTAGGCCACGGGCTGATCACCCTTGCCCTGATCCTGCGATAGAACAGCTCCCAGCCCCGTCTTCGAGGCATCCGTCGATAGTTTGAATGGTAGCCGGTAGTCGGGGTAAATAAGCACGGGCTTCCTGCTCAGCCATGCTTTAGCCCATACAAACGCCTCCTCTTGCTCGCTACCCCATTCCCACTCAGTAGTCTTCCTCAGCAACTTCGTGAGAGGCGACATGCGGGCGCCAAATGAAGGTAGAAACCGCCTGTAGTAGCCTGCTAGGGCAACAAATCGTCTCACTCCGGCTGGATCGATTGGCCTCGGAAACTCGGCCACTGCTTTCACCAATCTCTCAGTAGGACGTATCCCCTCTGTAGTCAGGTCGTGCCCTAAATACTCCATGTGCGTAGTCGCGAATGAACACTTAGACGCCTTCAAACTGAGCCCTGCTGCCGACAATCGTTCGAGGACGACAGCCAACTCCACTACATGTCTGGCCACCGAGCCCTTCGTAAAAATAATTACATCATCCAGGTAGACTAGGCAACAAACCCACGTCAAACCACGAAGCACACAGTCCATTAATCTTTGAAAAGTGCTCGGGGCATTGCAGAGCCCGAAGGGCATTCGACAGAACTGGAACAGTCCACGCCGTGTCGTGAACGCGGTCTTCGGCTTGTCCTGCTGAGCTACGGCAAGCTGCCAGTAGCCTGCGTGTAGATCTAGGCTAGTGAATCTCCTTGAGTCGTAGAGAGCCTCCAATGTTTCATCCACCCGAGGCAGCGGGTACACATCTTTCACCGTCACGGCGTTCAACGCGCGGTAATCAATACAAAATCGTACACTTCCGTCTTTCTTGCGCACGAGGACGACAGGAAAGCCCCATGCGCCTGAGCCTTCCTCAATCACGCCGTCCTGCAACATGTCATCCACCTCCTTGTCGATGATCGCATTCTCCGACACTGCATGTCTCCGCCTGCGCATCATTATCGCGGCTGCGTCCCCCGTGTTGATGTGATGCACCACCTCCGTCTGCGCCAGAGGCGGGCACCCCTTCTTCTTTTCCACAATGTTCGCGTACTGCCGTAGCAGCGCGACCACCAAGTCACGTTCTTCAGGGCGCATCTCGCCGATGTCGAGGCTGTCCTCGTTCGTCAGCGGCGCGGCGTCGTCCTTCTTCAACTTAGCAACCCACTCGGCCACGCGCGCTCTCTCCAGCTCACCGTTCATCTCCAACAACTGCATAGTCTCATTGGTCGGGACCCAGGTCCCTAATACATCACGCGCAGGTAGTTTCTCACGCCTGCCCTCCACATTCAGCACTGCCACTCGAATCACTCCATCGCGCACGGTGTCCACCGTCGGCGCTAGCAACAGGTGTCTTTCAGATGTCGGCTTCGGCAGGAATATCCCTGTCGTGCCGTCGGCTGCGTCCACCTTCATGCGGACAATGCTCCGGGTGTTGGTCCCCAACTTCACCGTCTTGGCAAGTCGCACAGTCGCCTGGCACTTGCCCGAGGCTTGCATCAATGGGGTCACCCCGTGACACACGAACGGCAAGATGACCTTCTGGCCATAGTCATCATGGTACTTCAATTCACGCTTACCAAAGTCTAACTTGACTTGGTGCTCGGCCATCCAGTCTTCTCCAATCAGCATCTCACTTCCTTGGCCCTCCACCAGCAATGCATCCACAGCTATCCGCTGCTGGTAGACCGTAGTCCCCACGAAACGCCACACTCCAAGCACGCGAACTTGCCCACCGCCAAATCCTTCCACAACATCAACTGGTGCCTCTCGTGTAAGGCACCTGCCGTACTTCCGGAGCTCAATGCCCGCCACACTGAACTGCGCGCACGTGTCGAGCCGAACCTCGAGCGTGCGTGCCTTCGACACGGCTAGCAGCGCTGTCGGCAGACTCGTCGGCTCGCCGCTGCTCGCTGCCCGGAGCTGGGCCTTGCGCACCGCCTTGCCCTCGCCATTGTCGACCAGCTCGACGTCTCCGTACCCACCGCGCTTCTCGTAGTGGTAGGACGCACGCACCTGAGGCTGCTTGTGCCTCTCCTTGATCTTGCCATTCGCCGCAGCCTTCTCCTCGAGCTGCTCATACATCTGCTGCTGTCGCTGGAGGCGTCGCACTCGATGTGCAACGCGGAACTTCTTGGCTTCCTTCATCGCGCGCCTGCGCAGGGCTCGCATCGCTGCGAGAGACCCTTCTTCGTTGAGCGCCTGTGGGGCGCCTTCTTCGTAGGCTTGCACGTGGCGAAGCCACACTTCCTCGCCCATGGGCGCAGCTCGCTGTCGGTGCCCACCGCTGCGACCTGCCGGCGCTGTCGTGGACTTGTCCTTCGTCAGCTTCGGCCTTCTCCTCTCGGCCTTCTTCACCACGGCGACAACCGTCTGCACTGCCTGTCGGCGTTCGTCAAGCCGCTCGGGTCCACCGTCCCCATGTAGTCCGTCGACCAGTCGCCTCACCATCGTGCGCAGCACCTTCGCCCTCTCTTGGTGCTGCTCCCGAAATTCAGACGCCAGTATGCCATTTGCTGCTGCCAAGGCACCTTCCACACGTCGTTGTCGCCGACGTCGTGCAGTAGTCCGGCCTCCACTGACGAGCAGGGGCAGTCTTTGCACCCCGCGAGGTGGTACGCGCACCACCGGCGTATCCGTCGCCTCCGGCGCCGGCGTTGAGTCCGCTGCCACCTCTACGGACTGGTCGCACTGGCCAGTCACGTTCTTCATCTCGGTCGTGGCCGACACTGCTTCAGGGGTCGTACACTTCTCTGGGCTATTGCCCACTTCTTGCACCATCACCATGTCCGAGGACAGAGGTCCGCCGGCTGCGTCGCGTCCCGCCGCCGTACGTGTCGTCGTCTTCCTCCGCCGCTTGCCAAGCACACGCCGTGCTTGCGGGTCCGAGCTGCCGCTCTTCCCCTTGGTTTTTCCACCGACGGCATCCGTGCCGCCGCTCTTCTCTTCGTCGCTGTCTGCGACGATCGCCTTCACCCCACTACTGTCGCCGGCTGCATCCGCGCCGCCGCCGACAACATCTTCTGCAGCGCCACCTGCGACTGCTCCGTCACTGCCGATGACGACATCTTTCGCCCCGCCGCCGCCGACTTCCTCCACATCGCCACCGACGACCGCATCCGTATCACCACTGCCGGTGACCACGTCTGCACCGCCGCTCTTCACGCCACGGCCGACGTCGGCGTCGACACCGACGCACAACTCCTTGTCGCTGCTGACGACGACTGCGTCCGCGCCGCCGTTCTTCCTGTCGCCACTGCCGACGACGTCCTCCACACCGCCACTCTTCCCCTTGACTTGTCCATCTCTTCTGTCTTGGGGTCGAGCGCGTACTGCACGATCACTCGACTGCACGCGCTGCTCCACTTCGCACTTCTCGGGCGGGCCACTCGTGCTCATGACCCCGTCCGTCACCTCCTGGGAGAATTCATCCTCGCCGGGCAGTCGAGCCTCCGCCTCTACTGCCCAGCCTCGTTTCCCGCCGTCGCTGGAGTGCTCTGCGCCGGGGCGGCCGCACTGGTCGCCACCGCCGCTGTCGGCTGCTGCTGTCGTGCTGGTGGGGGCTGCTGGTTGACTGCGGGCTGCGCGCCTGCGATGCGCACGCGGCACTCGCGCCACCAGTGGCCGCTCTGGCCGCAGTAGTGGCACATGGATTCGGCCTTGCGCTGCATGATCGGCCTGCCGTCGCCGGGCCCGTAGTTGCTCAGGGCACCCGCGCCGCTTCGGCGGCCACTTCGTCCGCCGCCTCCGAAGCCGCCTCGTCCTCCGCCGTAGCCACCGCGTGCACTGCCGCCGTAGCCTCCACGTCCTCCACCACTGTAGCCGCCGCCATCGTAGTGCCCACCGTAGTAGCTGCCACCGCCGCCGCGTCCGCCGTACTGCTGCCCTCCGCCCTGCTGCTGGTTGGTCGTCGGAGGCTGCGCGAATGCCGGCACGTCGGCGCTCTCTGCTGGTCGGGCTTCCGCCTTCACTTCCAGCGTGCGTGCTGTCTTTGTCTTGCTGGCTTCCACCTTTGTGGCTGGGATGCGTGCAGCTGCTGCCTGTCCCATCCCAGCTGCAACCGCAATCGCTTGCAGCGCAGCCAATGGGAGGGCCCCATCTTTGAGTCCAGCCGTATTGGCCAATCCGCTGATAGCTTTCCCCGCGTCATCGTATCTGGGCCCCACGTCGCTGCCGCCGAACCCTAGTCCTAATTGCTTCCAATTGATGAGGTCGGCCACTTCAGGTTTGGCCTCGCTCTTCTTCGGCGTCACGATGCCGGCCTCCTTCGTGTCCGCCCTGCCCTTGCGGTAGTGCCGCTGGGCGCTGCGCCAGCTCGTGACCTTCCGCCCCTCGCCGTACTCGCCGTAGCCGTTGATCGTGAACTCCACGGCTTCGCTGAGCGTCTGCGGTCCCATGGTGCGTATGTGTGCGGCAGCTTCTTGGTTGTTGAGGCCGTCGTAGAACGCCTCCAGGTATGCCTCTGCTGACACTCGTTTTCCGAATCCTATGTTTGTCAGGCTGTTGGCGAAGCTGTCTACTCGTTCACCAGGCTGCTGCTCGCGTTTGCCGAGTCGCTTCTGGATCTGCCACGTATTCTCGCGTCGGCCGTACTTCTTGCGCAGGCGGCTGGCCAGGTACTCGAACGTGCAATCTTCGGCCTCCAGGCCCTCACTCATGATCACTAACCATTTGTTTGCGTCTCCTTTCAGGTGCGCGGTCACTCCGTAGTACAGCTCCGCTGAAGTCCACGTCTCGCCGCCCAGCATTGCTTGCCGCTGTACGGCCTGCTGCACGGTCGACAGCCAGGCTTCGATCGACTCGGTCGGCGTGCCGCGGAAGTCCTCGATGTGAAGCTTCTTCAATTTGTTCCTCCGTGGCTGGATGACCACGGGAGTTGGTGTTGGAGCTGGCGCCGTGGGTGTCGCCGCCACCGGGGTCTGGATCACGAATCTCTGCATCATGGCGCGCTGCTGCCCCGGCGTGAGGGCGTCCCACCAGCCCATCGACTCCAACGTGTCGTCCTGCCCGTTCTCGTGCGGGTCGCTGCGAGCGACTGGTATGCTGGGCCGTGCTGGCCGCTGTGGTTGTCGTGGTCGCTCTCCGGCATCGTCGCCAGAGTCATCTCCATCGTGGTGACCGCCGCCACCGCTGCGGTTGTTGCCCGCATCCTGGTTGCCGTGGTCGTCATTCTCGTCGCCGTCATTGGCGTCGTGGTTGCTGTCTTCGTCATCGTCGTCATCATCGGCGTCATCGTCCGGGTCGTCGTCGTCGTCCGGGTCGTCGTCGTCGTCCGGGTCGCCGTTGTTGGCCACGCGGACGGCGACAGAGCTGCTGACTTCGACATCCTCCGCACTGCCATCGTCGTTCGCCAGGCGCAGTCGTGTTCGAGTCGTTCGCTGCCTCTTCGACGTGCGTGCCCGCCTGCTGCTGTTGGTGCCGGTGCTGCTCCGGTTTGTCGTCGACGACCGTCGACCCGTCGACGCGGCCGACCTCGTAGTGATCGTCATGTTAACTTCAATATCACGTGCTTTCTTTTGTCCTTGTGCTTCTTCTTGTTTCTAGCTGCTGGTCGTTGCTCGGCTGCTGGTCGCTGCTCTTCTTCTTCCTCTGCTGGTTGGTTCGTGCCTCTGGGCCAAGCCTCGTGAAGCCACTCAGTCGAGTCGACAACCGTGTTGGTAGGCCCCTGTATGAATTCCACCAAGTAACAGTCGTGCTCAGCTCAGCTCAGCTCACCCCGTACCGTGCCAGGCCTGTCTCGAGCTACAAGACAGGTACCCGGTGGCAATGTCCGCCGGCTGCCACTATACAGTCTAGCCTAAATATACAATACACACACACGTAGCAGTCGACTTCCAATCTCCGCGTGGCCGCTCAGGTGCGAACGCAGGCACGGAGATCTGTCTCTGGTTGCTCAGGCCGCTCCGTCGGCGGGGCTAATCTACCCGGGGGCTTCGATACCTCTCTTAGACAGCCAAGCAGCCTGAGGGGTAGGCTGCAGATACTCCACTTCAACCAAACGGGGCTAATCTACCCGTATCCTTACACACTCCGGCCCTTGTTCGAGCTTTGCCTAACACTTACGCTGCTGCTCGCTTCCTTCCTACTCTCTCTCTCTCTAGCTGCCAGCTCAATGTCTTGTATTACTTAGCTGTAGCCACCTCGCGGGGCTCTAGCTGCTTTCTCTCTTGTAGCTCTCTTCACCTCACGGCAAATAGCGAACTGCCGGCTTCTCTACCCTACACATGCATGCCCACCGCCGGTGGGTTCAACCCAGCGACTCTCGGCGGTGGCTCCTGGCCGTCCATTGAAGTCTTGATGTCGTCTCGCCTCCCGTCCGTCGTCCACGCCGCTTGTGCATCTTGGTCATCTCTCCTTCGCGGCCTTTCGTGGCTCGCGATCTTCTGTCGGCCAGGTGGGCGATCTTCTGGCGGGTCGACCCGCCACCCACCGGCCCGTCGCAACCCGCGCTGTCCTGCCGCCGCCGCATCTTGGCCTGTCCTGCGCGTCTTGATCTCCTTGGTCCTCGCTGTCGTCTGCCGCCGCTGTCTCCGCCCGTCCTTGCCTTCATTCGCTGGCTGCTGTCCGTCAATCTCGGCGGACAGAGCCATAGTATTGCATACTATTACTCAACCTTCAAGAAACAAACCCCGAGAGGGACACATGCTGGTGTTTGCAGGCCTTTTAAATGCGGAGCTTTTCCCAAAAAGAGTAGCAGTTTGACCTAATCGTCTCAAAGGAGTCGCTGTTCCAAATCAAGTAGTTGAGGTGTGCCACATAGTGACCGGCGATGAGCTTACATGTTGAGACACTATATATATTTTGACCACCAGGGCATTTATTGGATGCCCTATCGTGCTTCACCAGAATACCCTGAACAAGCCATTTAAGGTCAAACTGGGAAATGCCTTATCTGTACATGTAGATGCCTGCACTTACTTTTGGTACCAGAGCTGGCAACCCGCACCACCCTGTCGCACAACCTTTCTTGGGTTCCTACCCAGTTATTTTAACAAAAACAGAGATCTGCGCAACGACCACAGAGCAAATATATCAAGCCGTTAAAACGAAATCGCTGTATATAATTGATTTCATTTCACTCATCCGGATTCGATGGTAACTTCTCCGTTGCTATAGTTCCGAAAACTGTGCTGCGAAGATGGTAGCGCTGGCAGTGCAATCATTGCAATGCACGACATGGTGAAGGATCTAATGAATTTCCTGCGGTCCATAGTTCAGCGAGGAAGCCCTACTCAGTCATTGGCTGGTTGACGTTGACAGTCCCGGACAGCATCGAGGGGTCTTTTTGCACTTTTGAGCTCAAAACTGCGTGTTTTGCTACGCTTTTTGCGCCAATCGATAGATATCATTTAGCGCTTTCACCCAATAGTATTGCGTGCTCTTAATTCGCAAAACTAGACACATTACAGTCTCAGAAGTGGGTCCGCAGAGTGATCCAATACTGAAACCAAGTGTAGCAGTCAGCCATGCCCAGAAATTGACCTAAGGTTGCTTCCTCGGCTCTAGTGGTCATTAGGGCGAGCCATATCGCGAAACGTTGCCTCCTAGTGCGCCTATACAGTAGCAGCAGTGGAGTAGATAGGGATACGACTGCAAGTTGTGGCGCCCGGCCCACTGTGTCACGCACAGGCTCTCCGAACACCTCCCAGCCGTCACCTCCATGGGCTTCGGCGTGCAATGAGATGCAAAAATGAGGATTTGCTATAAATGTCAATGACTGGGTAAATGCATAGGACATGTTCACGTGGCCATTGCGCTGCCAATACTGATGCGCATGATGCGGTGTGTGGGCTGCTTTGTTATGTTTCCTTATGAAGAGTACGAATCTGCCTAGAATAATTTTAAGACTGAAGGACCCCTCGTTGCTGTCCGGGACTGTGAAGTCGAGCGAGCATTATGTCGTGTGTGGTCTACACTAACATTGCGTGGTACACCTGAGCTGAAGGAATCGCGTTACAGCACCTTTAACACAGCGTCACGAAAGTAGTTAAAGGCGCCTAAAGCACCTTTAACCCATCAACCTTCCAGTTCTAGACAGAAAGGGTGAAATGAGTGTTCTGGGGGTTGCACCCCCAGACCCCCGCGATAGAAAAACTAACTACTGGACAGGGCAACGGGTCCGCTCGCTGGAATGCTCGGCGCTGGGCCCGCCTCCGCAAATACCGCGCGGCCCTGCTTCGCGGGCACCCCGCGCGGGTTTGCTGCGTCTACGCGACCTCGCAACCGCTCACTACCGCAACCAGCGATGCCATCCATCCCCCATACAAAAACTACATGATTTCATAAAGGCGCTTTACGATAAAGCGCCATAAGGTGTGGGTCACATACAGATGATGTGGACCACATGAGGAGGGATGACATCCCCACTAGGTGTCTTTGAAATCGGGTCTGCAAGGAGGGTCGCTCTAGACTCGAGGCCATATCTCAGCAAGGAAGGAGCGTTTGGCTGCGCTGTTTGGTGCGTTAGATGGGCGTGACACATGCTAATAGACTTAGTCGCGCGAAACCGCAGGGTATCCGTGTCATTCCCCGTGAATCGGCGCCAACCAAACGCTGGTTTTGGACTTTGAAAATCAAAGGCGACAACCTAAGGTATTCCCATCCTGCGTAGAAGGGGCCCAGTAACGCGCAGAAATGATTCATTGGTTAAAGGTGCTTTCTGTTGCTTTAAGACCCCTATCGTGACGTTGTATTAAAGGCGCTTTAACGACCTCGGAGCTGAAGTGCGAACACGATGACTGATGGCTTCAATCGGGGAGTGGTGCAGCAACTTGCACCGGGCACAACCTTGGATGCGGTGCTCGAGTACGACTCGAGCCCGATGCACACTAAGCAACCAAGAGCCTCAAAAGTCCAGAGATGCGAAGAAGGCAGTGGTCGGTGTTTGCAGTGCGCATGGGGAAGCCTCCCGACGCAGGAGGATGCCCCTTGCATGTTACACTTGTTCCAGGCGTGTGCGCAACCTTGCTGTACGCGGCCGTTGTAGGAAGCAGGAAGTAACGCGCTCTACCCCCAGTGATCGCATCGCGCGGAGCGCGGGCAAGCGGTCCGGGGAGACGCTGTTTGGAGACGGGGTTGTTCACCCACCCACTTATCCACCGCTTGCCCCGCTTTAGCGTTGACGCCACGTGCCTGGTGTGGTCTGCTGGCGAGATACGCCGCCAGGCTCTGGCCCGAGCGCCTCAACTCAGGACCAAACCAGGTCAACCGCATGGTCGAGGACCCCCCAGCAGCTGAATGTGCGACGAGCAAATTTGCCAGCCTTGGTTAGGCTGCGCCTTTGTCCTCTGCGCCGTATGGCGCGGTGCACGCTCAAGCGGGGAGACGAAATGAAGCCCTCTCTGGCGACTTGACGTGGGGATAGCCGAACGCAAGTTGTAGCAGCCATTCCGCGAGGACAGCCCCGTAATTTTGCCGTCAACCCGCGCTGATACATGCCATGGCGCGATCGGGCTGTCCCCGGATTTCTATGTAGAGCTGAGGCGAGTGTCGGTCGGAGTCGAGTGTGTCAAGTGCAGCCCCACCAAAACTGCCCTCCCTATTTTAATGGGCTGATTTAAAAATCAGCCCCACTGAAACCGCGAAATAAGAAAGCGGGAGCTGCCGCAGCCGGCTAAGCGCTGGCGGTGGATTACTTACGAGGTGTTTCGTGGTGAGCTAGTGCGAGTAATGGATCTGCGACTCGTCCAGGAGATCGACTCGTGGTCCGCCCAACGTGAGCACCAAAGAAATTGGTGCGCGCTGAGCTGAGGCCGCCCGCGAGGCTGGCTCATGCGTTGCAGACATGGCTACTCGTTATCAGGGGCGGTTTCCCCGAGTATCTTTCGACTGACAGAAGCCGTTAGCGCTGTCACCCACGCGTATCCTACGACGAAACGTTCAGCGTGGACCGGATAGTCGGCAGCACCGGTGCGAGTCGCACTGCGACCGACCTCTTGGAGCGATCTCTTGGTGAGCTTGTTTGCCACGCTTACCAGGGCAACATGGCGAGCAGCTTCGAACGAAAACGGATTTTCTCCAGGCATGCGTGTGCGGTCTCAGCCAACAAACACCCTGCTGGTCTTGCCTCAGTGTAGCTGCAATGTATGCTTACAATTGATGGTCCCACGGCAGTCGCACCGCGATGCAAGACTGTTGCAGTAAGAGCCCGCCTATGACGGTCCCGGTGCTAAGCGCGACCAATGCCGGAGAGTCGAGCGTGGATTCTCGCTGCCATCCAGGCAGCTTTAACGAAGCAGAGATCGATCACTCGGGGCTGGCAATCATCGCTGCTGTTTCCGACAGCGCAGCTCGTAGCGGATGCCAGATCGCGCTGTTTGAGACGAACACCGCCGGGAGTGGCAACGTGGGGCTCGCCGAGTTGCACCTAATTTTTGGACTGCCAACCAGCTGCCAGAACGGCACGCCGGAGCCCATGTGGCGGTCGACGCGAACCACTATCGTCGCCCCTGCTGGCGCCCGAGAAGGGTGCAGCAAACCGCACCAAGCCTTGCCCTCAGCAGAGCCCGGACTCGAAGCCGCCGCGGTTGGACAATCGGCTCGAAAAGATACTGCACGGAGGACATCTGCCGCGCTGACGTGCTGTTCAGCGGCAACCTCGATCGAGTTGACCTTCGTTCGCCCACTTAGCTCGTAGCCGCTGCCTACCTCAACCTCCGAGGCTGTTACTACGCGGCCAACGTGTGGCATATTAGATAGCATTGACGCCGGTCCAGCCAGCGCTCCGCAGCCGCCATCCAGCGGCGCCGTCAATGGGCCTACTTGCAGCCAAGTTGCCGCTCGCGCGGCAGGCACCGGCTCTTTCCCCAGACTCCTGGAACCAGCCGCCGCCCGGTCTGAAACTCTCTTCCTAAAGTGCGACAGCCTACACTCCAGCTGGAATCCGATAACCAGCGCTCTCCCGCTCCGCGGTTTGAACCGAGCCTCGACTCTCTTCCTGCTCCTGCCCGCCCGCGATTTCACAACGACTGACCAACCAGCCGAACCGGAGAGCAGCAAAGCGCCGAGCAGAGCAGAGCACAGCCTCCCCATCATTACATAATCTCTTTTGCCCGCTACGTGTAACGTGCTGCCGAACACGCAGACACCGACCCGCACGCCGCAGCACTCACGCCGTTCGCACGCCCAGGCCCGGTCGTTACGAAAGATCCGCTTGACACGCAGCCAGTCTCTCCGTCACTTGTAGCTCTACTCCCTTCCTCCAAGCGCGGCAGATCGATCTCGCCGCCCATCCAGGAAAAATTAGTTCGCACTCGCAGAGACCGAGTGCAGCCCCTCCTTCCGCGCCGTCTTCTGTCCAGCCGACCCCGATCAGCTCAAGCACTGCCATGTCCATGGGCCTCCACTCGGCGCGCGAGGAGCTCGGCCTGCCCAACGTGACGGGCAGCCACGGTATGGCGCTCACCTCCACGGGTTACCTGAGTGGTGACGTCGGCCAGCAGATCGGCGGCTTGCCCAAGCCCATCAGTCTCAGCCCGCGCACCTTCGGCATGGAGGACCTGCGCGACTTCTGCGGCCCCGTCGGCACGTTCAAGACCGGCCTGACACCGCGCGTGTTCAGCACGGGTTTGACCCCGCGCTCGGGCTTCACGCCGCGCTTCACGACCGGGTTTACGCCTCGTATCAACGTCAACGGACTGAGCCAAGCGCCCAACGCCCCGCCCACCGAGACCTCCAGCGCCTTCATGAACCGCCCAAGCGCGGGCTACTCGCCGCGTGGCGCCGGCGATGCCAACCACAACAAGATTTCTCCCTCGGGATTCACTCCCAAGGATGTGTCGGGCGCCAAGGTGCCGATGCGCTTCCCCGGCGCCTTCTCCAACAACAGCCCGCCCAAGATGACCATGGCCGAGCACCAGTACAAGCAGGAGCCGGCTCCGCCGCAGTCGCACATCCAGCACATGCAGCAGATCCACCACCAGACCCAACAGATGAACCACGGCGCGCCGCACCTTGCACAGATGCATCACCCGGGCATGCAAAACATGAACATGTCCATGTACGACTACATGAACCGCCCCGCGCTGCAGCAGCCAGCGGACCCGCGGCTGAGCGTGACGCCCAACTCTGACCGCGTGTCGGACCAGGAAGACCTCGACGAGCGACGCCGTATGAAGAATCGTGAGCGTGTGCGCAAGTGCCGCAAGCGCAAGCAGGACCGCCTTAACTTCCTCGAAGACCGCACGTCGGAGCTGGAGAAGGAAAACGGCATGCTGAAGGCCAAGATGGCTCGCAAAGACTCCGGCGTCAAGGACGAAACCATGACTGAGGCGCAGCTGAACGACCTTCGCAAGAAGCAGAACACCACGCTGTCTTCGTACATCCGCGCGTACAACGAAGTTGACGGCTCTGCCTTCGAGACTAGCGCTCGTGGTATTTGGACTGACAACGCTGAGATCCTGTACGGCAGTAGCGGCGCTCGTGTGGCTGGCGTGGACGACATCGTCGCCAGCAAGAAGTCTAGCGCCAGTGTCTTCTCCAAGTATGAAATCAAGCAGTACACGGTGCAGTGGAAGCCCAACTCAACGGACAAGTGCCTCGTGACCTGGGAGGTCGAAGTGAGCGTAAAGAAGGAGGCGGCCAAGAATGTGCCGCTGACTGCGCCCTTTGCTGAGCTGGCCGTGCACTACGGAGAAAGCTCCGAGCCGCTGTCGTTCCAGATGACTTCGCACATTACTTTTGAGGTGGGCAAGATCGTGGAGGAGATCCGTCAGCTCAACCTGTCTCGCATTGGCGAGAAGGCACTGAAGCAGTTTGCTGAGGACCCCAAGAAGGCCGCTGACGTGCTGCGGTGCCTGATGGTGACGGCGTAAGTTTTCCAGACATTGCAATGCGACAAGCTCAAGACCGAGCTAGACCGATTATCGGACGCACAGACGGGCAGAGTCAGATTGCTCGTAGCTGAAGGAGTGTCCTTCTCGTTGAGTAGCAGTAGAGCATCGTGTATCATAAGCAAAATATTACTCGGAGAAACTCAAAAGCTTGCTCACTTGCATCTTTTTAGCGTTTCCAGGCAGAGCACACTCGACTCGAGGCACGAGATCCAACGCGTGGCTTCATCTCAGAACTTACAGGCTCCGCCGCGTCGTCGTTCATGCTTGCTTATTTCCTCAACATTACTCACACATGCGCACGGTGAACAACTCCACACGGCGCTGAGCGGCGCTGCCGGCACGAAAAAAAGTATGAAGTGCGTTGATCTATTTGCTTGTTAGTACGTGTAGGTGAAGTTGCGGCACCGACGGGCGCCTGCTTCTTGAATAAAAACTTGTGTAGCAACGGTTGTGGCTCTAAGGCCGACCGGACGACGGCAGGCAGGCATAAGATTGCCTCCCTCTTCACACGTAGAGTCTAGCCTCGTGTGGCGCTTCTTCCTGCGTGCGTTGCCGTCTTTATGGGTTCGCCCCTGCAGTCGACAGCATGCTTCAAGCTCGTCTCGAAACGTCTAGCAACCACACAACACAACCACGAGAAGAATGAGCGGCGAACGGCAAAGAGCAGCAGGAAGGCTTCACCCTCTGGAGCATCTGCACGTACCGGCGAAGACGGAGTTGAGCGTCGGGATGTTATTGGCCTTAAGGATCTCAACAGGCAGGTCATTCATCTCGTTGAACTCCTTGAGACAGCAGCGACACACAGTAGGTAAGTCCAGAGGCATTCAGGACTGCAGGCAGCAGTAGCAGCAAGCCTGTCGCACCTGGATCTCCTTGAAGGAGCCGATGTACTGGATGTCCTTGCCCTCCGGGTCTTGCAGGAAGACCTGCGGATAGTTGGCGCGGATGCCGCTCGCCTGAAAGTAACGATCGCGTGTGTCACGGTTCTCCTCGAGGCTGCAGTCCACCTCCGTGTACGTGATCCTGTTGCCGTCCAGAAGCTGCTTGAGATGCTGGACGGCGTACTTCTGCTCGGTGATCGAGACCATCGAGGAGGTCAGAACGACGCACGTCTGGGTTGAACAGCGCGGCATCGCAGGCGGTTAGTGAGCAACGGAGGCGGCAGTAGCACACACACATGAGGCAGGCAGGGCAGGCGCACCTTGACGGGACTCATGGCGTTAGTAACTCGGAAGTGGCGGCGTCTAAGAATGAGTGTCTTCGGCTCGGCAACTGCTCGACTGGATCGGAGCCCTCCACTGTCCCGCGCACTGGTGTGGCGCACACTAAACTACGGGATGATTCATCGGCGATGAATCATCGCCATCGCCGATGAAGGCGGCGAGGGATCCGTTGCCCCGCGCGCGGTGAAGCAAGGCAAGGTGTCGCAGCCTATCCATATCCGGATACGTCAGAAGTAAGTCGCTGGCTGCAGTGGCCCCGCGCGCGCGAGTGAAGCCACTTTGGGCCGGTTCTTGCACCTCCTGATATGGCTACGCTTAACGGCGAGACGATTGCAGCGGATCACGCACTGCTCGTCAACTTGACAGTCAAGCTAGTGAGTACATGTATCCGAGCTTCTGCTCCTCATTGTGGTTTTACGTGGTGGCTGCGAGCTCTGCAAACATCACATTACAGTAGCTTTCGGTGCTCTGTTTTTTTAGGCAAACTTCGGTAGTATTGTACTGTAACGTTAGTTTGCGATGGAATTCCCTTGTGCGCTGTAGCTGAATCCCCTTTGAGCATGCAAGATACATGGCAGCTCACGCGATTAGACTTTCAAATGTAGACAGTGTAGAGACTTGAGTCATCTCTCATGAAAATGGGGGCGTAGTTCTGGTGCGGAGCCTCCACTGGAGGTGTCCGCACACCATCGCTCTTCGACTTACAGGCTGGAACCCCCAAGCTCACATGTGCTGTAGCCCGCGCGTTCCATCAGTCCCGAATTTGCTTTCATGTTTTAGCACCACAGCACTCTGCCGGTACATGTATCGAAGGATCGCAACTTTTCACAAGGTAGCGAAATCGGCTTCTTCTCCGCTAGCTTCACTTCGACTTTAGCTCCCGAAAGCTCAAGCGCTTCCCTGCCAGCACTTCTGGCCCAGCAGTCAGTCGCCCTGGCCCCACCAACCAGGTTGTCACCACTGGTGGTGACTCACCAGGGGCGGAGCCAGACCAAAATTCTAAGGGGGGCCAGGGGTGGGTCAAAATTAGGGGGGTAAGTTCCAAGTAGGGACTCCAAAATAGGGGGTGAGTTAGCGTCAACGAAGGCCAAAAATAGGGGGGTAAGCTGCGATTCGCCAAAATTTGATGGGGCCCCGGCCCCCCCAAATAGACCCTGGCTCCGCCCCTGCTTGTCACGCGTGTGGCACACGGTGTGCTACAGTAGTGCTATGCCAGCCACGATGCAGAGTCTGCATTGCAGACAGCGTTTCGCTAGCCGTGCCAGCGCCAAGCGGATCCTCATGGCGATTGGCCACACAACGGACAGATCTGTCCAATAATCAATTCTGATTTGTCCACGCAGCGGCTCCAGTCAAAGGCCGTGACACGCCGCAATGTGCACACTTCCAGTTGCCTCGGCTGCCGCTCACCCGCCATGGCGCCGCGCTCTCTGCTGCCGCTGCTGCTGCTCAGCGCTCTCTGCCTGATCGTGCTCTGCAGCTCGGTACTCGCGCAAAATGTCAATGACTCGCCCGTGCTGGACGTCGAGCCCGAGGTCGCATGCGAAGCGGCCACCGACTGCCTCGCGCAGGGCCTGGAGCGCAGCACGTGCCGCGGCGGCGTCTGCGTAGACGACGCGCTGTTCCCGCTGTCGCGCGAGGAGATCGCTGGCTCGATCAGTGCCTTCGTGGCCAGCGTCGTGGCCGCCGGCTCCGGGCTGGGTGGAGGCGGCCTGCTCGTGCCCCTGTACATCATGACCATGTCCATGTCTTCTCACGAGGCCGTGCCGCTGTCCAAGGCCACGATCTTCGGCGGAGCCATCGCCAACTTCCTGCTGAATGTGAGGAAGCGGCACCCGCTGGTGCGTAGCCGACCGCTGATCGACTACGAGACAATGCTGCTGATGGAGCCCATGACGCTGGCCGGCACCATCATCGGTGTCAACATGAACGCTGTCTTCCCCGAGTGGCTTATCACCGTGTGCATCGTATGGCTGCTGACTAAGACGGCATTGCGCACTTACAGCAAGGGCAAGAAGATCTGGAAGGAGGAGGTGGACGCGGACAAGAAGATTATGAGCGATATCGTGGCGTACTGGCGGCTACTGCCCTACGAGTCCAACTTCAAGCAGTTCCAAGCCGTGGCGCGGGCGTATCTAAAGTGGAAAGCCTACAAGTCGACGGGGAAGGAGGAGCTTCGACTTAAGATCTTGGCTGGCAAGGCCAGCAGTGAGGAGGAACACAGCTCCTCGAATAGCACGGAAGCGAGCACGGAGGAGGAAGCTAGCAGTGACGAGAACGAGAGCGAGTCTCTGATGAGCTGGGGCCTCCAGGACACGAAGCGACCAGTAAAGTTCCTCTCCGTGGAAGAAATCGCCAAGGCGCGACGCACGGTTCCGCTGGCGGACATGGGAGTGCTGTTCTTGACGTGGATTGGACTTGTGCTCTTTTCAATGGCGAAAGGCGGCCACGGCACACCCAGTGTCATCGGCTTGTCGTGCGGAAGCTTCGGTTACTGGCTCCTTATTGCTGTCTCGTTCCCATTTTTCATGAGCGTGACGATCCACTTTGGCACCAAGATCAGTCGGTTCCACAAGATGCTGCAGGCCTCCGACTACACGTACGCCAAGGGCGACATGATCTGGACCAAGCACGCGGTGATCAAGTATCCGGCGCTGTGCACTGCGGCGGGTGTAGCTGCCGGTCTACTGGGCATTGGCGGCGGCATGGTCAAGGGCCCGCTGCTGCTGGAGATGGGACTGATCCCGCAGGTGTCTTCAGCCACGTCGTCGTCCATGATCCTGTTCACGTCCTCCGCGACCACGATCCAGTTTATCATCCTTGGCACGCTATCTGTGGAGCATGCGCTGTGGCATGGCACGGTCGGCTTTGTCGCCGGCCTCATCGGCCAGCTGGGCATGTCGTACTTGATCAAGAAGTACCGCAAGTCGGCGCTTGTGATCTTCCTCATTGCGATCTTCATCGGAGTCAGCGGCGGCGTCATGGGCGTGCTGGGTGTGGCTCGCATCTCCGAGATCGGATTCGGTGGCTTCCGCTCGCTCTGTCTGAGCTGAGTTGCTGTTATAGCTTACACACCCTTAAAACTGTACTATACTTTGAAGCGTGGACAAGTGCATGCATGCTGCATGCACTTGTCCACGCTTCGCCGTGTTCTGGTGCTCCACACGTGCAACCTCCGGCCCGCACTTCAGTTTAACACCATTCGGTGGCGCATGTGGCAGCAGTAACGGCCAATAATGACGTCATCACATATTCGTAGACGCTATCAGTGACAAGATATGTACCCCATCCACTTCCACTTCCTGCGGATACCATTCCGCCTCTTCATTTCGCAATTCGCTCCACGTGGACCACCCCTCAGCCTTACCACCGCCAACATGAGTGCCTTCCCGTCCATCAAGCTCACGTACTTCGCCGCCGCCGGGCGCGCCGAGGTGCCGCGCCTCATTTTCTACATCGGCGGCGTGCCCTTCCAGGACATCCGCATCAACCACGACCAGTTTAAGGCCATGAAGGACTCGCTGCCGCTGGGCCAGTTGCCCATCCTCGAGGTTGACGGCGAGGTCTTCACGCAGTCGCACGCCATCACGCGCTACGCTGGCCGCTTGGCAGGACTCTACCCGGTCAGCGTGCCCTACCTGGCGCTCAAGATCGACGAATTGCTGAACGTCATGGGCGAGGTCGAGGAGAAGATGGGGCCGTCGTTCCACGAGTCGGATGCTGACAAGAAGAAGGCCATGCGCGAGGAGCTGGCCTCGGTGATGCTGCCGCGCTACGCTGGGCTCATCGAGGCACGCCTTGTGAAGATGAAGCAGATCCCGGCCTTCACGTCCGAAGACGTGTACGTGCACGAGGTGGTACTCTATAGCTGGGTCAAGTCCATGCGCGCCGGCTACATTGACTTCATTCCCACGTCCGTACTGGACGGCTACAAGCTGCTGAACGAGACGTACGAGAAGGTCGCCAACCACCCCAAGGTCAAGGAATGGTACACGCTGCAGCACAACGCCCCCAAACTCAAGCTCACGTACATGCCCCACCCTGGACGCGGAGAGCCTATCCGCTTGGCCTTCTTCATCGGAGGCGTTGAGTTCGAGGACGAACGCATTACTCGCGAGGAGCTGGCGAACCGCAAGCCTTCGCTGCCCTTTAACCAGCTGCCGGTGCTGGAAGTGGACGGTGAGGTAATTGCTCAGTCTCTGGCCATTCTTCGCTACGCTGGAACGCTGTCGGGACTGTACCCAGCTACCGATGCGGTTGCTGCGTACCGCATTGACGAGCTCTTCGCACTCCTCGACGACATGTTCAACTTCCCACTCTGGGGTGCTTCCTTCCGCGAGAAGGACGCGGAGAAGCAGCTGGCCATGCGCGCGGAGCTGGCCAGCGGCATGATCGCCAAGACGCTGGGCTTCCTTGAGAGCCGCATCATCAAAAACAAGGGCCCCTATGCAGCTGGTCCGACCCTCACTGTCGCTGATCTCGCAATCTACGGCGTGTTGCTCGGGTTCAAGAAGGGTACGCCCGGAATCCCAACCACCATCGCGGACTCCTACACGAACTTGCAGCGTGTCTTCGAGCAGGTGAAGGAGCACCCGAAGGTGGTCGAGTGGGACGCCGCGCACAACCAGTAATCAGTCTAGGTGGTGCTTCAGGCACTTCGAGTCTGAATTTGTTTTCTTGTGATGAAAGGGGATCGTGTATACTTTGGACCCGTGGATAGCAGCGACACTTAGCTTATCGACGTAGACAAAACAGTCAAATAAATTCGATACGCGCAAGACTATTCAAAGATCATATCGTTTTCGTTTCAAAGGCTGATTAAGCAACAGTTAGCCAGCGGTGACGTCTCCAAGCGAAAGACGCTAGCACAGCGCGATGCCCGGGGGGATTTGACCCAGCAACGCAATAAGAGTGCTTCCACCACGGGACCCACAAATTCAGTCTTTATCTGCATCAAGGAGCTTTCGAGTTCCAGACATTTTTGAGGGTCCCGACTCTCAACATCTGTAGCTTTCAAAGCAAACGAAGGTCTTCGATCAAATAACGCGAATGACGACTCGACCTTATTGTAAGCCAAGCACTCTCCACAGCAAACGTGACGAGAGCAGCATGTGCATCAGAACTGTCACGAAGTGCCTCGGACTTGTGCTCAAAATTATCATACCCGTATTCGCAGCTTGCCCAAATGTTTTTGTCGGGATCAAGAACGTTTTAAAGTCCCTCCACTTGACGGCAGTATTTGCCCCCAAATGTTTGTCGGCTGCAAGATTTTGACAGAACTTCTGTCATGTAAGGTTACCCATACCCAGTTACACGAAGTCAGTGAGAGAGCTTGCAGGTTGACTGCGTTGGCGTGCGCTCACATGCAATTTTACAGTGGTCAGATTTTTAAATCTTAAAAGGCATTCATCTCAGATGGAACGCATCAATATTCTGGCGGCCCATCACGATTATGATAATATCATACTTACACGTTAGTAATCGTGTTACTCCATATTATAATCTTGCTATTATTATATATTAATAATAGTAGTATTAATACATGTATTATTATAATACCCCATAATATGGAGTAACAAAACGTTGAGGAGCGTTCCTATTACCGTACCGGTACCACTAATTTTTCAGGGCTGATACAGACGATAAATATCAAGCTGGTGGGTCTGGTTGATTCACTTGCTCGACAAAATTTGCATTTAATGCAGGCGGACCAAAAGTGCAAGTCTTGAGGAAGGAAAGAATCGGTAGGAAACTCCACGTACACGAAGAATGCGGGCTTTTACAGGGAGGCCAAGGTACTGGAAAGGTTTTTTATACTCGAAGTACCTTCAACAAACTCGCACTTCCGTTGAACCATCTCGATAACGACTTCGTCTTGATACGCGACGATGAGTCGTGCCTGCTTCCCAAGCCGTCCTTTGCTTGTCGCACTTCGATCGCCACATGCCCGTTTTCGAAGAAGGCGTGCACGATACCAAATGCACCTTCATCCAAAGTTCGACGCCCTTGAAGTTGAAGCAACATTGTCGAATCAAATCTTTGTGGCCTAGCGATAATAAAACTAACGTTATTCGATATTATACGCCCTGTAGATAGGACGTGCAATTGGCCGTGCATGCGTTTCATAGAGAAAACCTGACACTTCCGATACTGTTCACGGCCCTACTGTGGGTGACGCACTTCTAGCAGTACAGTGCAGGCAATAATTATAAGAACGACACCTTTTTGCGGATTTTGACCAATGAAATGGCTTAAGCGGCGTGAAAAGCGACCAATCAACGCAGCCTGCAACGCCCGATCGAATGGTGGTCGCCATTTTGAAATCGGCGAAGAACTCGCTGAGCTACAGAAAAAAACGCCTGAGCGGGGTGGCAGAAAGTATACGAACGAAGGCGTAACTTTACAATAAGTGTTGATAGCGGCGTTGTTTTGTTCTAGAACTTATCTAGCAGATAATCGGTCTTATTTCAAACCGATATATGAAGTTTGACGTGCATCGCATCAGTGAAACACCAGATATGCATTGTGATGTCTCAAACAGCATTTGGCTCAAAAATACTGATGGGTCAGACTTGGAGAGGTCTGCTACCCAGAAACCTTTGCTATTACTAAAATAACGCGTGGACACGCTGTCTAATGTGACCGTAAGAGGTAGTGAAAGCATCACTTGCAGAGGATAACGAGCCATTTGCTGTTGTCAAGACGATTATGCCATCCAGTGGTTGCCCCCACAGTAAATTCAATGTAAACTGGCCGAAAACCTGGCCAAATTGCTTCCCGACCTTTTTCTTCAGATTGGAGAGTTTGATAGCGCTGTAGTTTGCTACACATGCTGATATAGATATGTCAAAGCAAAAAACAAAGCCACAAGGTCTAAGACAAGTAACTTGGCCTTGGACAGCTTTGAGAGGGCGACCCATCGCACTTTTCGAGCCAATGCCTGTACGAGTTATCGAGACTTGTCCTGGTTCTTATACTGACGATATGTATCTAAAACTACCCCTGTACGTTTGTAATACATCGATAATGAGAATGCACGCATTTAGAGCGTAAACGAACGCCAATAACCACTCTCTAGCAAAAATTACGCCCTCGTTCTTATATTTGTTGCCACCCGGTGATGGCGTAATTTTCTGTGTCTCAGTCAGTTCTTCTCCGATTTTGGTAAAACGACCACCAATCGACGTCTTTTAGCACGGTGCGTTAATTGGTCATTTTTCAGGCCGTTTCGGTCGTTACATTGGTCAAAATCCGCAAAAAGGTGTCGTTCTTATAATTATTGCCTGCACTGTAAGTAGCCCCATATGGCATTCATGTACGTGCGGCACGCACCATAGAGGGTCATGCCCAGGCATCAACAAATTAGGATATTGTGCCTATATCCTTGTTAGGCTACAACTGGGCAGTTTGGAAATCTCTAATTAGGCACAATGGAAAGTATATAGAATAAAGTATGGTGCCGAAGATTCATATGTTCAAAACGAGGAATCACTACCAGTGATTCACCAGCACTGGCAGCCTTAGACGTTTGCAGTCGATAGAGACGACTCGGCCAACGACACCAGATCGAAAACTGCGTCACGTGCATTTGTCTTCCATAGAGGAGTTGGTGAATCTCGTGTGATGCTTGTTCCGCATGTGTCGGAGGATGCTGAAGTCGCACTGCACCGAAGGCTTTCCTCACCAAGTCCACGGCCTCACTGCCCACACCCCAGGCGGGCTCTTCCTATACAATAAAACGTACTATTACGATAAGTAAGTTAAGAAAACGACTTCGTGTAGTGTATCCATCACACTGGCTAGCGAATCGGCAGCAGCGCGGTCTTGACACGGCGTAGCTGGGCTTGCTGGACGCGACGTTGGCGCTATTAGGGGTGGACAGGCTGGACAGCACCACCCTTGAGGCTGAAACACCTCAGCGCGTTCAGCTCCATGTCGTGCATGTGGTGCGTGATCTCGCTTGACGACGGGAAGTCACCGTCACTCTAGGATTGATTTCAGGACATGAAGTGCTACATGTAAGACTCGATCAACCATAGTCTTAATTACCGGTAACGAGACGACAAGTGTCTTATAAACCTTCGCGCTTGTGGTCATTCTACGTTTTTAATGCCTGAATCTCGTTCTATTCGTGACCAAAACGAGCACAAAACTTGTAAGTAGCTTCGACTACCGCACCGGTACTAGTCTGGCTTCCAGGTTGAATCCTTAGCTCCATTTCATAGCGGCGTATAAGGTATTCTCATTGAGTACACTGCTTTTTCTCTGGGTTATTGTCCAGGTGAGTATCGCTGACATTGCGGATGTTTAGCGTGCTGCGGGGACATCCGCAATGTCAGCGACACGAGTTGGTCGACTGCAGGCCATATTGCAGTCGTCGGGGGAGACGAAGAGCTGGGGGTGATTGGGAAGGGGCTTTGGAGTGACTTCTAGAGGTTAGAGTGGCGCAATGCATGTTTAAAAGTGAAAATAGCGATGCAACTACTGCATTGGTGCCGAAGAAAATCATAAAAACACTGTCACTTAGTTTGAAGCCATCGCTTTCAACAAGGTCTCCGCAAAATCTCTATTTAGGCAGTATGGATGATTTATGTAACGAACGCCTAGTTTGTTGATGCCTGGTCATGCCATGTGCTGCATTGTAGAGGCATGAACAACGCAGAGCTATTATAATAACACTAAGCTTATGGGTAAAGGTGTTGGAGGACAAGATTAAATCGCACACATCTGTAAAGCTAGCACAGTACGTGCTCCACTTTGTCGAGTCAAGGACCACAAAAGTAGAGATAGGTTAGGATTTCGGTCATGAAAATCAACCATCAGCACTTTAGACACGGTCCGCCGATGCAGCGCTCATCGTCAAGATGTACGTAGTGTACCAAAGAAGAGGAAAACCTTACAACAACAGGAGCTGAGTCACTCCACATTTGTCCGCCAGCACAGTACTCCGACCAAGACCCCAACAGTCAAGATGCGCTTCTCCTTTGCTCTCGCTCTCGTTGCCGCCCCCGTCCTTGTGTCCGCGACCCTCGACCCGGCAACCTCCAACACAAAGGGCAAATGCCCGAGTGTCTACAACTGTAGCGCGACCAAGGTCTCCACTGCCATCCAGGCCGCTGAGTGCTCGCACAACACTCGTACCTCTGAAAAACAGACCTTCGCCGTCTTCGTGACGGACCATCAGTACGATGGCAACCACGGATACCCGTACGGCACCTGCTCTGCCTACACTTGCGACCCGCCCGCGGCGGACGTCATGACCACCAATGCCGACTGCTGGACATTCTTCTGGAGGTAAGGCCTCAACATATCCCCCAAGCAAATCAATCGGTATGAGTACAATGCTGACAACGTGTATGTGTGAACAGTGGCAACGGAACTGACAGCGGCGAAGGAGCTGGCTGCATCAAAGACCCCACCACGGGCAACTGCGGTTGCGAGAACTCGAATGGCCAGTTCATCGCTGACAGCAGCAGCTGCGTGTAAATCGATGTTTCGGTGTTGAAGCCCGCGGGATTAGAGAGTTGTCGGTCCTCGAGAAATTTGATGTATTGCGTCAGTTGATGGTGTTGAGGCAGAAAGCTAAGGGTAAAGTGGGGCTGGGAGCAAAGCCTTGCATTTAATTGCCGAAGTACAGTTATGCTTATCAGCCTTTATAGTGATCTACATGTTCTCTATGCGGAAGTGAAACCATGACACTTACGAGAGGAAACGTTGTGCTCTCAGTTCATTCTTCAATTTTCCTTTTCAAAATGCCCAGCGTAACAATAATATTGTTATTGTTATAGTAGTAGCAGTATTATAGTTTGTAAACTAATCCATACGCCAGTTCGGCATACTCCAATACTATTAATACTACATGTACTACTACTGTAGTAGTAGTACTTATGGTAGTAGTACTTCGAAGTAGTATTTACATGTATTATTAATAATAGTACAATGTATAATAACAGCAACCCAGCAGAAAAAAATCACAGAAGTGAACTTGAGCGAGATGTCTTCAACCTTAATTTGTAGCTAGTGCGACAAAGCTGTCCACTGAACCACCTTAGTGTGAGTAGACACTGTTTTGTACACTTGTAGCAAGTTCTTGAACGGCTCAACAACAGTCACGGGGACGCCAGCAATACGACCGCTTTTGAATGTCCACAAGAGAGAGTAGATCGCGAGGTCTGCAACCGTGAACCTCTTTCCGACCGCATGGGGTCCACTCCACTTTGTTACGCGCTTCTCAATAAAATCTAATGTTTTCGGGAGTGTATCTTCTGCCAACGTGGTGTGCAACTTCATCTGCTTTACTGGGTCTTTCTCGAAATACGATGCGTTCCAAATGTAGGAGCTGTAGAACTCATCGATGAGCGAAAACACCTCATCAATTCTGAAGACCTCCTCATAGTCCCTTTGCGAATACAGTCCGGCAAGAGTGCCTGCGTATCGCAAAATGGCTAAGGCCTGTGAAATCACATCTCCATCCACGTAAAGCACCGGTAGCTGGTTGAACGGCAGCGACGAGCGTCTACGCTCCAGCTCATCTGCACTAACTCGCTCATCCTCAAACCGAATTCCACCGATGAACAGAGCTAAACGAATCGGCTCAGCTCGGCCAGGAAATGGGAAATACACCAGCTTCAGCTTTGGCGCACCACTGCAAACCTGAAGAGACCTCAGCTTCACAACTCTCGGATGATTTCCCACTTTCGACTCGACTTCTTGGATGCGATTGTGCTTGTCAATTTCACCACTGAGTCCAAGCTCACGCAAAGCCTTCACCCAGCAATACAATTTAACCTCGTGAAGCAACAGGTCGTTACCACTGGCAGCAGGCAGTAGACTCCCCAATCGCGCTTCAATCATCGAAGCGTAGCGCGTAACAACGACACTCTCCAACTCTCTCTGGGAAAGTTCACTAGAGTCGTCGGAGGCAAACTTCATCTTGGCCTCGACCTCACTCAAAAGGTCAAGGATCTCGTCGACTCGGAGCGTCAGGGTGGGGAAGGTGACTGGATAGGAGCCACCCAGTCGCCCTGCGCAGCGAAGCATGGCCTGCGGCTGCGTCAGTGATTCCCCATTTACGACCAGCTCGGGTTCTTGACCTTCGGAATGCTTGTCCTCGAAGACTAGACCGCCAATATAGAGGGCTGTCCGCACAGCATCGAGCCCCCCGGGCGCGACGAGATGGATGTCGAGCATCTCGAATGTAGGATAACTTGGCACGATTTGTCCTTGAGTGACAAGGCCCGAGTGCTATTTCAGTACACAGTATTGCAGTCGGCGCTTGTGCCTGCTTGTCCTCAATAGCATCACGCTTGTCAGTGAGCATTGAGTTAGCAGAGCGGGTTTAGTTTGCTTCCATTCAATCGTGTACTTTCACTTGGTCGAACACACGCTGCAAGTTTTGGTTCGGATCCAGAAATCCGGGTCTACCGGCTTTGAAAACCCGCACGAGCGCGTAAATAGCGAAGTATGCTACGGTCAAGTGCTGTAATACACGGGTTCTCACGTCGATAAAACGTTAGTCCAACAGTTTACATTGATCGAAGATGATGGCGGATTGCAACGGAGTGAAGGTCTCACCATGTATTGCGTGAAGAGTTCTGCTCAATATTTCCGTTGTTGATTTCAATGTTCACTCCTCCTCCTCACACAAGCTGGAGAACCTTGAGATATCTACATCATCACTAATAAGCAAAAACAATCTGATGATCCAGGAAGGAAATACAGGCTTCAACGACTAAAAAAATTCAATTGATGTTCGTTACAATGCAGTTGTGTCTTCCTGCCCGCTCTTCAGGAAATTATCGCATTCATGCGCTGTAGACACCTTGAAGACGGCTTTCTTACGCGTGGGCCGAGTCCCACTCGACGACCTTCGGATGCGCTTTGACCTGGCGAAACACACGCTGCAGGTTCTCGTAGGGATCCGCGATAGTAATTGGAATTCCAGGTCTGCCAGCTTTCAGAAGCAAAACCACCGCATAGACGGCCAAATCCGCCACCGTCAAAGCCTTGCCCGTAGCATACGGACCCTTAAAGGCAGCCACACGCTTTTCCAAGAAGCCCAGTGTCTTGGGGATAATACCCTTCGCCAGTCCCTCTCGCATCTTCAAGAGCTTGTCATCGTCACGCTCGGTCACCGTCTCGCGCCACGCAGGACTGTTGTACATTTCGTCGATCAGCACAAAGATTTCGTCAACTCGGAAAGCCGCAAGCGGGTCCGTTGTCGGATAGAGGCCGGTGATACTTCCTGCGAACCGAAGAATAGCCAACGACTGCGAAATGGCCTCGCCATCGACCTCCAGCATTGGAAGCTGGTTGAAAGGCAGGCGCGACTTCACCTTTCCAAACTCGTCGAACGACAGTCGCTCATCTTCAAAGTCGATTCCGCCGATGTAGAACGCTAGCCGGATGGGCTCTGCGCGGCCTGGGAATGGAAAGTAGGTGAGCTTGAGCTTGGGTGTGTCGTGGGGTAGGCTGTACCATTCCTTGACCTTCGGGTGCGTGGCTATCTTGTCGAACACAGCATTGTGAAGCTTGTAGTCATCGAGAAGAGTTGTTGGGATGTGATCAAGCAAACCTTGCTTGAGGGATTTCATCCATGCGTAGATCGCAATTTCGTGCACGAACACGGCATTGGACTGGAACATTGGCATTTCCTGCAACTTTTTCAGTCGAGCCTCGACCAAAGCAGCGTAGCGGGGTAGTGTGACCGTGGCGAGCTCCACTCGCATCGCTTTTTTCTTGTCAGCATCTTGTTCTTGGAAGGAAGGGATCATCTGCTCCCCCATTTCACACAACGCGTGTAGCACTTCATCAACCTTGAGTGCTGCGAATGGAGAGCTGACCGGGTAGAGACCGCCAAGGCGGCCAGCGTAGCGAAGAATTGCGTAGGTTTGAGTCATGACTTCACCATCGACCTCTAAAACCGGCACTTGACCCAACGGGAGTGACGGTTTGATGTCAGCGAACTGCTCGCGGCTTAAACGCTTGTCTTCAAATGGAACACCGCCGACGTAGAAGGCCAGTCGAGCAGCTTCGGCGCGGCCAGCGAAGCCAAAGTAGCTGAGTTTCAGTGCTGGAAAGGCAGACATGCTTCGCGAAGTGGATCGGGGTGGAACGGCGCAAAATGGAGAATGAAGCGTGTACATGTGCAGCAAGAAATGGCTGACGCAAGCTCGCTGTTTTTAAGAAAAGTGAAGTCCAACGGGTGCAACGAATGAAGGTCATCGATTACTGTAACACCGGCACGTATCATCTCCAAGTTTGCTTCACGTACACCAGGAATGCTTGCTACCGCCTGATGAAGTTTAGCGAGCAGATTGGTAAATGTAAATGCTTTCTACTTCGAAGTATGCATTATTCTTGCAATGTTTATCAGACTCTGCCTACTTGTACTACGAAGAAGCTTTCACGGTCGTCCATCGTACCATATCACCAGGCTCGATTCAAGTTCACCAAATCGGCAGAGTTTCTCGTTGGGCCTTTTTCGCCGGGACATACTGCTCATACTGCTCGAAGGCATGGCCAATATTGCCAAATGCATAACCAAGAAACAGATCCATCACGAAGAGCTCAGATTGGGGAAGGAGGCTTCACACTTCGCTGCACAAGATCCGGCAGAGAAGACAAAACAATTATGTGCGTTCTGCAAACCTGGCTGTGCTCCACCGGATAACTACTTTGTTTAAGTACTCGAAGTACTGAATTGCCTGCATTATCCGTGAAATGCAGGTCACTCATTCCGTGGACGCTTGATACCGATGGCTGAGTTCATACTGTAAGTAGCTAGCGGGTAGTCTCTCGACAAGCGTGCTAGCTCGTCGTTCATTGCGTCCAAATTCTTTTTCAAGCATTCAAAATACTTGCGGGTCTTGGCGATTTCGACCGCGGCATTTTTCCCACTTCCTTGTGCTGACATCGTGTACGAAGCAGTTCGTTTCAGTTCGTTTGGCGTTCGATAGTTATCACTAACGAACTTACGCGCTGCTGCGATGCCACCAAAACCACGGAGTGTGAACGTAGAGTGCTCCCCACGAAGAAAATTCTCAACTTCGGCATTAGCGGGGAAGTGAGCGTCAGGCATTTCCCAGGAAAACACCTTGTGCTGACGTGAAATCTCACCAGTCAGCCATTGGCATCTTGAAGACACCAATGCGGTTAGCGCAGACCGTTGGTTAGTTGGACTTGCCTGATCGACGCAGCTTGAAATGCAGGTCAGAACTGGAGCAAGAAGACCCCCATCCAGACTCTTGAGCAGTGTCTCAATGGCTGTGAACGCCGCTGGACTCGGACAGCTAGATGCGCACTTCCATAGTAATCCAAGATCGTCAAAGGACGACAGCACCTCTCCTGGTACGCCGCGCGCTTTCTCTACGGCCAGCATGGTGGCAGGAAATTCAAATTTGGCTTCAGCCCTGCAAGCATCAGCCAATTTGACAGCAAGTACGAGAGCATCGTGTTGATTCTGCTGATCCATTGCTCCGGTCAGATGAGCTGCTATAGCGTCCCAACCAAATTGGTTCATCATAATCAGAAGCGTAGGCGCTAGCTGCTGTTTGTTCTTAAGGCGACCAAAAAACTTCGTAAAGAACTTGTCGACAAGCGAGACGTCTCCGGCAGCAGCTATGGTCGAGCACATATCCTGGCAAAAGTTCATGTACGGGGATAAACTATTGTCCCAGGAACAACGGTGTTCCTTATCCTTCTCGTTCCCCACCGCTATCTCCATAAGCGTTCGCAGTTTTAAAATTTTGACGGGGTTTTCGGCAAGAATGCCCTTGATGGCAGCGCCCTCTCCAATTAAAGTACTCGTGTTCTCCAAGTCTCTCGCAAGCGGCCAACCAACGATAGCATGCGCTGTGTATTCAATCGTTTGTTCATCAACCAACCCATCGCGACTCATGTGGTCGCTCCACATTTCCCGCGGCGACAAGGTTCCAGGATTCAGGAAGTTTAAGTGTGCAGACCACTGAAGTGGATCACCTCCGTGCTCAAAATCCCAATCTCGCAGCTTTTCACCGTTGATAGAGAACCACACGCTCGACTCAGAATTTCCTGTGACTTCCCATGGTGTTCCCACTACGCCATTGCCGCTTCTGGATACAGGTTCAAATCCCCGATTCCGATAGTAGTCGCCCCCACCGATGCAAACGTCCCTAATGAGCTCAGTGGACTGGTTCAATTCAACAAGGTAAAACTTCAACTGCTTTTCAGGAGGAAGAAGTGCGTTCGCTTTCTGCAGTGCGTCAAATTGTCGGCGGTCTTCGTCCTTTAACAGCTCAATCCCCTTTTTCTCCAATCCTGCATACCCATAGTTCGTTGACAGCAGCAGCGCAAATGACTCTTTCTCTCCAAATTCTGCCATGGAGTCACACATTTCACGCACAACCAACTGACCTGCACGCGTTACGCCTGGAGAATACTCATCCTCAGGCACTCGCAAGGAATATACCAACACAACTCGATATCCATTTTTCACCTCCTCGACAGCATGCTCCGCCCCAGCAACGTACACCGCGCAGCATGGACTATAGGCTGCAGTGTCTGCCTTCTTGCCCATATCCATCCTGCAGTGTTTCGAACTATCCTCATCACTGTACACCACCAGATCTCCCCCAGTGAACATTGACGGCAGCTGAACCACCAGCTTGGCAACCTCCCCAGCCACGTCTTCAGCACATTTGCGTCTCACCAACCGACCTCCCGGTTCATACACCACAAGTTTCTCCAGCTCCGCGTCCAAGCTCACAAGGCCGTATCCCAACTCTATCCCCACCCGATGAAGCAGCTCCTTGAGACGGACGTTCCAAGTAGAGTTCTCCATCTCCACTTGACTCCCTTCCAGCTCCCACCTCTTCTCTCCATCGTCAGCCTTGGTGCATTTGTCCAGCAAAAGCTTTGCGTACTTTTCCGTCAGCGGAATCGGAATACACTCGTCACCTTTGACTTTGAGTCCGCACACAGCAGGGAGATGCGTGTTCGTGTCTTCGAAGGCAAAAACGTCGTCCCGGGTCTCTGCTAGGCGCCCCAACGCCGCGCTTAAGGCTATGCACGCCTCCCCCTTAGGCAAATAACACTCGTCGTCGATCTCCCCCATAGCCGTGAAAGGCCAATAGGCCTCCTGCAGATCGAACAGCTCCTCCGGCACCGACAACATGTAGTCGAGACTCATAGCTAACAAAGAACAATTCGCGTATAGCCATGCGAATGACTGGCTGGGAGTGGGCGTCTCAAGAGGGAATCGTATCCGATAGTGAAAGATGTTCTACGACAGTAGTGAGGACGAAGAGGAGGGCGACCTCTGGCCGTTCTACTCAGTGGGAGGGCCCCATGACGTGCTGGTTCCTAAGGGAGAAGCGATTCGAGAGATCAGTGCTCTACTGGGGAGAGTTGGACACGGTCGAGCCTCGTTCTCGTTCGGGGGTCGAGCATTCATGCTACCGGATCTACCAGGACTCAACGTGAAGGATGTTGGGCATGTTTCATTGCCACTGCCTAAGAGAGACGCGGAGGAGTTAATTGAGAGAGGGGTGAGTCTTGGGGAGAAGACGTGGGTGGTGGCAGGAGACCAAGTGGAGATGAAGAACTGCAGGTGGGAAGAAGGAATGCAGACGTTGACCAAGCTGAGTGCTGAGAAGCTGGGGTTCAAGGGTGTTGCTTTGGAGTTGATGATGTCGAGACTGTTGCTCTTTGGAGAAGGAGGGGGAATGAAGAAGCAGAGAGATGTGGAGGAAACTGGACGCGTGATAGGGACGATTGTGGTTCAGTTGCCGTCAAAACATTCTGGGGGAGACCTGGTGGTGTATGAGGAAGGGACGAAGGATAAGGCACGCTACGAACTTGGTAAAGTGCAGGGTGAAGCAGCTTTTGTACCGTTTTATGCAGTATACGCTGCTGGTACTTATTGGGAGGTGGAGACTGTGACGAGCGGGTTTTGTTTGATGATAGCCTGTTCGCTGTGCCTGCCACCGGAGTTGCCGCCAATGAATGGAATGGGTAGCTGTGACTTCCTGCGCACGCAGCTCGCTCAAGCGATTCAAAAGATGGTCACAGGGAAGGATCAAGTCGACGTGGACGATGAAGACGGAACAGAGCGTGACACTCAAGATAGGAAGGTGGCTAGGCGTGGAGATAGTGATGGTGTTGATACCTACTACGACAGCGATGGAAACATTCTAGCACTAATGCTCTCAAGATCGCTCCGTCCCAAGGACATTGAAGAGAAAGGCATCAGGGCACTGTCAAATATGGACGCTGACCAGTTCGAGTTGATGAATGCCGCAAACACAGCCCTTCCGGCAAAGCAGCGTCTAAAATGTTACATCGTTTGCCTGCAGTACTCCCTTTCTGAAGGTTACGGTGGATGGGAGAGAGTGGATGCGCGTCAAAGTACTTCATGGTACTCTATCAACGGAAAAAGAATAAGCACGGATACGCCGATCAAGTGGACAGAGACATTCGATTTTGTAAATCCAGGAAAAGAGAATCTGAGCGAGCTGTGGGCGAATGAGGAGGGATGCAGTACTTATGATGACTTTGAACGATTCTCGATTGTTTGGTGGCCGAACGACGCTGATACCAGTGCACTCCTCGAGTTGTTGGGTGAGGATGAGGCCATAATTTCAATTCTCGCTGAAAACCCAGTTGATGCCACGAAACTTCAGGATTTGATGCTTGGGCACTCGTCACAGACACATCGTTCTGCGATTTCAATGAAGCCTGAAGTACATGTAGACTTGCCGTTTTGCCGGGGCTTGTGCACAGCTATCTGCGAGCTGGGTGATATTGCACTTGTTGAACCATTCTTCAAAAAGTATTTTGCACGGTTGAAAATGAAACGAAAGCTAGCTCCAACGATCGCTAAGCTTGTTGGGAAAATGGGCTGGGACAATGTGAGTGCTGCAATTCTAGGTTGCATCAAGCTAGCACCGTTCCAAGATGGAATGGGAATAGCGCTAGAGCTGGCAGAGGCTCTACCAAAAGTACCCGCAGCTCGTGCCACAGCAATAACATTTGTGATCGATCAAGCGTCAGCGTCTAGTTCACGTCTCAAACAGTTTGCGTCATGTGATGATGTTGGATTGATTTGGAAACTTGTTTTAGCTTCGGAGAATCGACAATTGTTTTTCGGCGTGGAAAAACTTTTTAAAAGATTAGAAGGAGATTCTCTCGGTCAGATCGTTACTGCTCTTTCATCCTGTGTGGAGGCGTCAAGTTTACCGGAACACTTTGCGACTCTAGTTGTTCTTGCTACAAGACGCTACGAATGGTTAACGAACGAAGTAGCTGACATTGAGAAACCATTCTCATGGGAATTGGTTGACTCCAATTTCCCTGGTGCTGTCGAACTTTCTGCATTCCTTGAGGGGTCAGACCGAATTCACCAGATTAATGGGTTTAAAGGGATTGTAGAAGCTCGAGCTAGAGTCGAAGTTCTCCTCAAAAAGGTGAAAGCACCGCTTGAGATAACAGCCGGTGGAAGGGGGCGGGATGCACACGTTGGAGTGACGAAAAGTGGTGGGCGTTATGATTGCAGAAGGAGTGATCTATCTGCATACCGAGCCGAGATCGAAATGCTAGGGCACCTTATTGTCTCGAGTGAGGAAAAGGCTGGAACTGTAAATGTGCAAGACAAAGCCGATAATTCTACGTGCTGCGCGGGGAGAAAGCGACCAAGAGATGAAAATACTGCCAAGCGTGAGTAGCGGGTCCGGCTCGGTATTTTACGAAGAGCTGAAAGTGAGACGTAAAGTGATGGGGAGTAATCCGAATCTCAAGATCAGTCGCACAAACTGCGACATCAGTTTTGATTTTCGTCTCGGTTCGCTTCATTTCAAAACGGTGTGTTTGGCTTCTTGAGATAGTTCCTAGTTGTCGAGCAATAAAAATGTAACCATATTGAAGTTGGGTGGGCGGTGACTTCCTGGACCCTGTATGGTGTTACGTTGTTTAAAAAGCATATTGTGGACTTCGTCACGAACAAGAAGACTGTCGTGGACACAAAGGGCCAGAAGGCGTTCGATGCGATTCAGGTGAAGATCAAGTTGATTTAAAGTGGCAAACCATTGGAATGGATAACACACTTCTCTCACGCTATAGAGGCTACGCTGAGATCGCGGATGCGTAGTCAATCTTCTTTTTCTCAAAGTCAACGTACTCAAAATTGAAATCCAGTGTTCCAAGGTCGCGCCAATTAATTATACAGCATAGACCACCACGGCAACGACACGAAGACATTAACGTCATTGACGACTGATCAACAGCATACCATCTTCAATTTTATCAACAAAGTCGTGCGGGGCACGAAGAAGCTCTGAAATTTAGGTAACGTTCAAAGGTAGCGATGGCGCGGCAGTCGAAGACAATAATCACTTAACAAACTAATTAGAGGGTAGGGCTGGTATCGCTGGCATAACGGCATACCGGTACATGTAACATTCTTCTAATGCTACATTTGCATGAAATTGACGACTGATCAACAGCATACATATACATAGATGAGCATACCATCTTCAATTTTATCAATTTTATACTTTGAAGTTTTTTTTACATGTATACTTCATTTTCACATTGATTGAACGCAATGACGCATTACGAGGGGAAAACATGCGACGCGCGCATATTTCATGGTCTCCCATTGGCCAATATGTTTATGTGCAACATTTGAAGTGAATTCATCTTCAATCCAACAGAGAGCCAAAGTCCATGGGGAAGAGTCATCGCAGCTCGTACGCGGGGTTGACAGGCCTGGAGCGCGAGGCTGAGAGCGCCAAGCTCATGAATACTGCGCTTGCCGCCAACTTGGGCAGCTACGCAGGTCAATACAGCCAGCTCTACGGCGTCCCAGGTGCATCGACCTCCGTCCCCAATACCAGCGCCAGTTCGGCGGATTCGTGGCCCTTTCACGATATCGGAGCCCCCAACGACGTTCTCGTACCTAATGGGGAGGTTTGCCAACGCATTAGTGCGTTGCTCGGTCGAGTGACGCACCAGGCAGGGGAATATTCTTTCGGAGGAGAAGCCAAGACCCTTCCTGTGATGCCAGGGATGGCTCTGAAAGGACAGGAGGATTTTATTGCACTACCGCTGCAAAAGGACCATTGCGAGAGTTTGTTGAAGTACTGCAAGAAAGAGGCGGAAAAGCTGTGGGTACTCCCGGGCGAGCAGGTGGAGATGAGAAACCCCGAGTGGCAAGCAGGACTGGACAAATTGGTGGAGCTGTCCGCTGCGAGGATGGGGTATAAGGGTGTTGTAATGACAGTGGTGCTATCCAAGTTGATGGTGGTTGAGCAAGGAGGAGGTTTGCAGCTGGGGCAAGATCCGGATGAGAACGACCGGTGTATTGCAAAACTGGTGGTGCAATTGCCGTCAAAATGCACTGGTGGAGACTTGGTGGTGCATCAAGAAGGAACCAAGAATCAGTTCCGATACACGTTGGGGGAGAACAAGGGCATGGCTGCTTTCAAGCCGCATTACGTGCTGTATACGGCTGGAGCGTTTCGTGCTGTTGAAGAGGTGACGAGTGGATTTAGCTTGATTGTCGTGTATTCGATGTGCTTACCGCCGGAGTTACCGTTTGTTCGAGGAAGCAATGGCTCAGATATGTTGCGGCTGGAGTTAGCTGAGTACATTACGAGACTGAATGATGAACTAGGAATGATGGAAGGCGAGGTGGATAATGAGCGTTTTGAAAGTGTACTGAACGAGAACGCCGACGATACGAATTTAAGAATCGCGCTCGTCCTTTCGAGAGATTTTCAGTTGCAAGACTTAACGACAGATAGTTTGGATGGCCTGCCAAATGTGGATCGGGATCGGATCGACTATTTGAGTGCCGCTAATGCAATTGTACCGCCAGAAAAACAGCTGAGGTTGTACGTTGCGCGCCTTCAGTATGCAATCCCGGGTTCCTACGGGAGGTGGCATCAAAAGAAAGCTGTGGAGAGCGCAACGTGGTATACGTTTCGAGGAGAGAAACTCGGTGACAACACTTCCATTCCTATAAGCTGGACAACTGCCTTAAACTTTCTTAACCCTGGAAACGAAACGTTGGGCCAGATCTGGAAGAACGGAGAAGGGGAGTTTGTTTACCGATATGAGCGTTTTGCCATTGTTGCGTGGCCTAAGGTTGTAGACATCAAGAACACCCAGATTTGTATGGGAGAAAACGCGGCTGCCGCCTCAGTGTTGATGGATGCCCCCGTTGACTTGGCTCGCCTTCGAATGCTTTTACGATACGAAGCTAGTCAGTACGATCAGGCGGTGGTAGGGATGCCAGGCGTATCGGTCAATGCCCCTTTGAACAATCTATATGGGCGTGCAGATCAAGAGCATGGAAGTCAAGTCACCAATCGAAGTGTTCAACTTGTGAGCAAAGCCCCGGTATCTTTGGTGAGCTGTCAAAATCTCTGCAAGGCCATTTCTGGGTCCAATGAAGTGCTGCTTGTGGAAGTATTCTTCCGAAAATATTTCGCTCGCCTTGGACAGAAGCGAGAGCTGGTCCCGTTTCTCGCAATTATTGTGCGCAAGTTTGGTTGGGAAGGTGTAAGCGCGCCATTTGTACGAGCGTTCGACTGCATGTCGTGCTCAAATTGCATGTGGTTAGCTTTGCAGCTTGCAGATGCCCTCATGGACGTTCTTTCAGTAAGAACAGCACTTACAATTATAGCCGCCCAAAAGGCATTTGGGACTAGTCCAGAAGAACTTGCGGCCTCTTGTGACGTTGGATTACTGTGGAAGCATGCCATAGCATGCGCAAGCCCGCAGGTGTTCCGTGATGTTGGTAACCTGCTTGCGCGGCTAGACGCAAAGATGATTGGCCCCGTTGTGGAAGCTCTTTCAAAATACGTCACTGCAACTGGCTCATTGGAACATCGTGCGCTGCTCACTACCATGGCTTCACGACGTCGACAATGGTTGATAAATCAGGTTGCGGAGACAGAGAAACCATTCGCGTGGGAAGTCCTCGATATGAACTTTGTTGGTGCAGCTGGAATGGCATCCTTTCTGCAAGGCCCCAACACGTCGTACCAGGTTCGTTGTTTCAAGGGCCTCGATGAGGCATATCGTCGAATGGCACTCCTACAGGCGAAAATTAAAGCACCCCTCAAGATGACAGTAGGAGGGCGAGGGCGAGATGCCTATGTGCTAGTCACAAAGCAAACCGGCAAGGTTGCCCAGAGAAGTCAAGACATTCACAAATTCAAAGGTGAAATCCACCAGCTCAACCGCTTACTGGCGGTAGCTTCGAGGGGAACTGGTACTGCGGCCAGCTCTACTAATATTACCGACGCAGTCAGCGAAAACAGCGACAACAACAACGCTGGATCCAACACTTCTTCAGCAAAGAGTAGTCTAAGTACCGTAGGAACGAAGCGGTCGCGAGCAGAGCCTGAAGTTATTGTTATCGAATAGCTTGGTACGCGTCTCGTAGCCGATAATGCAATGCTTGCAACTTTTGATGTTGTGGTACCATGTTCGACGGCTCCAATCTTCCGTTTGATACAATAACGACAAATTCACGGTGTTTTTCGTCCGGGCGTGTATACGGTTACGTAAGCTTATGAATAAAATCTGTATGATAGCCGGGATATCATTCTATGTGTTTGTGGGCATAGAGGTGCTGAGGTTCTAAGCGCGGAAACCCACCTTAACTATGTAGCGCCAGGAACCACTTTGATGGCGATCCGTAAAAGAATGGACTACGTGAATGGGCACATCAGCCTCAAGAAACTGGGATGCAAGCTCAACAGCAGTAGTTCCCAGGTATCCGCTTCTCAATGCACCATATATTTTAGGAAACCTCACACCATTTCCTAACTTTCACAGCACGATTCCAATAAAGTACTTCACCTCCACTAACGTTAAAAGTGTCTACTCAATAGTAATCACTTCCGATTCCCTGGGTCGAGGCCTCTTCATCCCGCTCATGTGTTTTGCATTGTGGGTGTTTGCGTTGTTTGCATTTTCTTTGATTGGAAGTAGTTGGCCAAGTCGTTGGATCTCAGCCATATACGCCGGAACCTTCTCCCGGCGCATATCAAACTGCCCACCTATCTTCGTGATTTGAATAAACACGTTCGGTCCTTGACGATCCGCTGTAATTGACAGCGGTGCTTGAATTTTCTGGTACAGCACAGCAGTTAGAAGACGCGCTTCGGACATGCTTTTAAAGTTCCGAATCACCAACGACGGAGTTGGTGATTGAAGAAAAGCCAATATTTCCGTTGAATGGGGAAAGCTTGTGTTGGTCATGTGCCAAGTAAACGGCTTTTCACAGTCCAGGATCTCGTTAATCAGCCATTGACGACGTGCCCACGCAATTGATGCCAGCGCAGCCTGGTGCTCCGGCAAGCTGGACACATCGACATACTTGGAAAGCTCGGTCACGATAGAGCCTAAGTGTTCTGGATTAGTTTGTGCGACCAGGTTCTTGACACTGAGGAACGTCGTTGCATTTCCAGATGCCGCCGCATTTTTCCAAAGTAAACCAGTGTTGATAGAGAATGCTAGGGCGTCTGGTCGGGCCTGGCACAGTACTTGGGCTTTCCCCACAGCAAATACTGTCAGCGCCGCCCGCGCAGTAGGACTATCACTCAGGGATTGTGCCAGTACCAGCGCTCGATTCAGCGAGATCTCAAACAACGAGCAGTCAATTGCGGCAATGATACATGTATCCACCTTCCGCCACCCAAAATGTAGCACCAGCATTCGAAGCCAAGGAAGAAAGTCAGTCTTCTCCGCTTCACTCAGCAGATCGAAGTATTTTTTGAAAAACGACTTGACCAGCTTCACGTCTCCCACTTTAATGATCGCCGGAACCAGTTTTTGGCAAAACAGGAGCAGCTGAATGGGTGCTTTTGACGACTGCACAGCCAGAGCAAAATTATAACTGCCAAGCACGTCGTTTTTCAGTAACATTCGAACGGTTGCATCGCTGAGCGCATCATGCAAAAGAATGGTTGGAATCGCAGCAGCGATCCCCATCAGGTCAACTTGGTTGACAATGTCTGCAGAGCTGGGCCACATAGCAATCGCAAAACGATCGCATTCAGGCATAGTCGACTTTCTGGTGTTGCCCCACAACTGGATCAACGACTCGTTGTCAGGATTAAGAAAGTTGAACGGCTTGGATAGAGCGGCACCCGAACCATTTCCCACTACAGCCCCAGTAATTGAACGCCAAACCACAACTTCCTTCGTTTTCGTCAGCTCGGTCGTAAAATGGGAATTGGCGAAATAAAACCTCAGCTGCTTGCCCGGCGGTAGAAGGCTATTTGCATAGTTCAAGAACTGGAAGCGAACACGATCAACACCCGAAAGAGCCTCCCAACCATCCTTGTACAACAGCATTCTGTTGTATGAATTCGAGAGAACAAATGCCAATATTCCATCATCGTCACCTGTATCGGACGTATCGTTTTCTGGATTGCCAGGAGTGGGCTCCTCTTCAATCGCACCAATATCTTCAGGACCTGCTTTCAGCTGCTTCAATGCACCCGCCAGTTCCCCCGATAGCGACAGTCTAGCTCGTTTGCACCAGTCAAAAGGCACCTGCGCAGGCAACAGTAATTGATACACCATCGCGATTCGATATCCAGTCGTCACTCTCTCCACACAGCAACTCGACCCAGCAGTATACACCACATAGTGCGGTCGGAAGGCGGCAGCGGTGTTTCCAAGTTCGTAGCGAATTTCATTCTTCGCTCCAGCTCGAGATACCAGCAAGTCTCCTCCCGTATACTCAGAAGGCGGCTGTACCACAAGTGTTGCCACGCAGCGCCCAGTCACCACCGCTGACAGTCTCTCAACACATCCTCCGGGTCCACACACCAGCACTCTCGTCAGTTTGGGCAACAGTGCAATGTCCTTGTACCCAAGTTTCTCCGCAATGAAGGCACACAACACCGCGATGCCACTTCCCCACTCTGGGTTTTGCATCGCCACTTGGCTGGCAGGAATCGTCCACGACTGGAACTGTTCTTCTCTGGCCTGGAGCTTGAGTTGCTCCACCATCTCTCCACGCAACGGAAGCGACACGGTCCCAATGTTCGAGACCTTCAGACCTGGTAGAACTGGTAGCAGGTAGGCAAGGCCTCCGAAGCAGAATTCATCGTTCTGCACTTGTCCCAAGAGATCACTGATCTGCCGCGCGACTTTGCCCTTCGGGACGGGCACGTCGCTCGGCTCTCCCTTCATATTGAAAGGCCATGGTGGCTCGATGCTGGGTGTGTGACAGCAGCTGACGATTTCGCTGCTGTCGCTGCAGTTGTCGATGCTATGGCGGTTGTTCCGGCCCATGACGGATTGCTCTTCAAGGTGAAAGCGGAAATGAAGCACTTCAACTGCAGGAAACATCGTCTCGACCAATCATAAGACTGCGCGCGTCGCATATTTTCTTACCAAATGACTCATCAGTGGACGAGTGCAAGGAGGTTGCTGTAGTGCAACAAAATTAAAGTCCCCAAGCTCCGTTTCCTGAGATATTTTTTTGCTACGAGAATCTCCCACTATAGTACTATAGTCATTCGCGGAATCAATAACTTGCAGCCGCGCGTGCTTGAGGGGCAGTACTTACTTTAGGGACAATAATTACTTTAGAGGCTTTCAGAAGCACCGATATTCGAAATCTACGTTAGAGGCTGCTTCGACTACTTCTTCAGATAGGGCATGCGTTAGTGAGCTTCAGTTCCCAATGTCTGCCGCCGCATTCCAGTCATGAGGAACCCATGCTATGAATTTTAGCGTAAGTCCTCTTGACGATTTTGCCTAGCAACACTTCCACTTTGGGACAACCTGATCAAAAATCGTCTCTTTCATACTTAGTAATGCATTGGATTCAGTCAAACACTCGCAGTCTTAACCAGCGAGCTGGAATCCCACTTGCTCTCCACTCAGGGACAACACTACTCGACAACATATTCTTCTTCGTCGTCGTCTTCGTCTTGATCTCTCGCAGCAAAAGCCTGGGACCGTTGCTGCTCTGAGGTGTGGCGACTGAATACATAAACAGTGTTGGTGTGAGTGATCAAATCAATAATAAACCTTGAAGCAGCCAATCCCAGATTATACCTGCGCGCAATAATGACCTCCATCTCGACGTCTCGCTCCAAGTTGTTAAACGACAATTTCTGCGGACAGCCTGCTCAATACGTTAGGACCATGAACATTTGAAAACAAAATAAATTGAAAATGCTCAGCCACACCTGCAACGGGGCACTTCTTGCTGCGCTGCAAATGCGCTTGGATTCCCTTCTTCGAGTACGTGTGGCCGCAGGTCGGACTGCACAACATCAACACGACAACAACCAGCAAAACATTCAGCACGGACTGTAAACACTATGGTTCACAACAGGCATCCCCGTACTTCCGCAGCGGGTCTTCCATCTCCATCTGCGTGACCGGGCAGATCGTGCTCCTCGTGCTCTCGCTCTCCTGGATGGACACGTCCTCGTCTCCATCCACCGCCAGATCAATCTGCCACCACCAGCAGTCAATCACATACACATACGACAGTCAGTGTCAGACTTTCCTCCATTAGACGCATCCTGCAGCTTGCAGTGTCCGCACCCCTGCTCGGTCGCAGAACTTCTTGTAGAAGTCGTGTTTGCTGGCGTTGATCCTCGGTTTGGCCAGCGCGTCCTTGAGCAGTTTGTCAATGTTGCTCTGCTCCAGGCGGCCGCTCTCCACGAGCGGTTCCAGCTTCTCCAGCTGCGCCTTGTAGCGCCGCAGCTGCGTCTCCAGCACGGCGAAGTCCTTGGCCGTCTCGTCCAGCTGCTGCAGGTGCTCCTGGTCATCCAGGTCCTTGAGGAACGCCGCGTTGTTGCACAGCGAGTCCAAGCCCTCGATTGTGTACTTGAGCATCTCCAGGTGCTGTTTCTTGGCTGCGTACAGCGCCATCTTGAGCGCGCTCGGCAGCGCCTGCTGGATGTTGGCCTCCAGCTCCGCGTCCATTGCCCGCAGGTGCAGTCAAAATGGCGTTTCTAAAATACTGAACGACAATTTAGAAACGCATGCGTGAATGATTGCTGCAATTTCTGGTACTCAAACACAAAATAGAGGTGTTGATAGATTTGCACATATTTTTTTGTATCCGCCCAAAGAAAGCCGTGGAAGTGATGGCGTTCGACGCGGCGGGAGCAGCGAGTCTGGAGCAGTTCACGCTGCTGGCTAAGAACGCGCGTGGTCGCGCGTGCGTGGCGCTGATCCAGCAGGTGCTGAGCAACAAGAAACTCTTCGTGTTCCGCGAGCTGCTGGACATGCCCAACGTGGAGGCACTGCAGGAGTCCGAGTACAAGGAGCACTACGAGCTGCTGCGTATCTTCTGTTTTGGCACATACAACGACTATCTGGGTGAGTGGATCAATGTGTGGCTATGATTTTTATAAGGTGGTGGGTCCAATGCAACTGACCGTGGGTGATTGGGTAGCTGGCAAGGACGACCTGCCGGAACTGACGCCGCAGCAAGTGAACAAGCTCAGGAAGCTCACAGCGGTGTCGCTCGCGCACAGATTCAAGGTAGTGAAAGAGTGGGATTTAAAATGGCTGGGTGGATGAGTAGTGGGTGATCTAATTGGAGCCGCGCTTGATGCTGTTAGAACATCCCGTACGATACGCTGATGCAGGATCTGGGCGTCTCGACGGTGCGCGAGGTGGAAGATATCTTGATCGACACTATCTACTCGGTGGGGTTGGCAGTTTCTTATAAGTGAAGGTAGAGTGGAGGGATTGTACTGACGTGTGCATGACGTTTGGACTATTGGATGCAGGGTCTGATTCAAGGCAAACTGGACCAGAAATCGCGCTGCTTCGTTGTCAAGTACGCTGTCGGGCGCGACACTCATCACGAGGACATTGACGACATGATTCAGAAACTTACCAACTGGAAAGCGCAGTCTGCTGAGATATGCGAGAAGATCAACACCATCCTCGCGTAGGGAAAGCTGTGGGCTGCTTTTTACTGGATTGCTACCACTTTCTAACGCTTCTACTGCTTGTCAATGTCAGTATGGCGGAGAAACAAGAAGAGGGCGAACGGACGCGCGAGGAAGGCATTCGCACCAAGATGGCAGCTCGCGCAACTGAACGCGGCAAGGGCTTTGCTGCGGGCAGTGGAGGCTACCGCCCAGGCGAAGACTTCGCCCTGTACGCAGATGCTGGACCGCGACGAGGGTGAGTTTGTTGTCCAGCTTGTATTTCGAGTAGAGATATCATGACTGACGCTGTTGATCGTGTGGCGTGATGGCCAGAGCACCATCCAAGCAGCGTATGCATTCGATGAACCGCAAGGGCCGGATGTAAGTGCTGCACAAGAGCGACGAGTCAAGCGATCAGCTCTACTTTCGTTGAATGTTGAAGTCCTCTCGCAAAAATTGAAACTCCAAATCGAATATTTCGTTCAGGCCGCCCAATCAGTGCACATAAATAGTCGGAGCATTCGCCTTCCGCTCACTTGGTCTCAGTATCGCCACTAACCTCCAACCAATTTGAATTGCCCATGACGATTCCTAACGATGGCAATGGCGTCCAGCGCAAGCGTCCGATGCACGCGTCGGGCAGCGGCTTCAAGCACCACAAGAAGCACCAGCACCGCACCAGTGGCGCCAGTCCAGCCGTCTCGGAACTGCAACGCACGCGCCAGAGACTCCCCATCTACGCGCACCGCAGCAAAATCATCGAGGCCGTCAATGGCAATCAAGTCGTGATCCTCGTGGGCGAAACGGGCAGCGGTAAGACGACGCAAATCCCTCAGTACATTTGGGAGAGCGACCGCGCCCACGCCCGCGTGGCCATCACGCAGCCGCGCCGTGTCGCTGCCATCACCGTGGCCCAGCGTGTGTGCGAGGAGGCCAACCGCGGTCCGTTGGGCGATAGCGTCGGCTACTGCGTCCGATTCGACGACACGACGTCCAAAAACACGAGGCTCAAGTTCATGACGGATGGTATGTTGGTGCGAGAGGCTCTGCTGTCCCCCACGTTGAAGCGATACTCGGTGATCGTGCTGGACGAGGCCCACGAACGGACACTGCAGACGGACATTCTGTTCGGCATTGTGAAGCGCGCCATGCGCAAACGCAAAGACCTCAAGGTGGTGGTAATGTCTGCCACGCTGGATGTGGCGCTGTTCCGGAGGTTTTTCGAGGACTTCAAGCCGTCGGTGATGCAGATCCCCGGTCGCATGTTCCAGGTCGACGTGTTCTACACGGCCAAGACGCAGCCGGATTACCTGGACTCGGCCTTGGTGGCTGTGCTGCAGATTCACCTGGACGAGAAGACGAGTAATGGAAGTATTCTGGTGTTCTTGACGGGCCAGGAGGATATTGAGACGCTGGAGACGCTGCTGGAGGAATACGCCCGATCACTTCCCGCGGACACGCAGAAACTTATGGTGTGCCCGATTTTCGCCGCCATGCCGCGTGAACAGCAGATGAAGGTGTTCGAGCCGGCGCCAACTGGAGTGCGCAAGGTGATTCTTGCTACAAATATTGCAGAGACTTCCATTACGATTAATGGTGTCCGCTACGTCGTGGACACGGGGCTCGTGAAGCAACGCTCGTTCGTTGCTTCGAGCGGTATGGAGATGCTGCAGACAGAATCTGTGTCAAAAGCACAGGCTTGGCAGCGGACAGGTCGTGCTGGACGTGAAGCCCCGGGTATCTGCTATCGGTTGTTCCCAGAGGATACGTTTGAACAGCTTCCAGAGCGCGCGATTCCGGACATTCAACGTGTGAGCCTGGAGGTCGTGGTGCTTCAGCTCAAATGCATGGGCATTGACGACGTACTAGGCTTTGATTTTATTGAGAAGCCGCTCAAGACGTCTCTGATCAAGGCTCTTGAGAAGTTGTACGCGCTTGGTGCATTGGACAACAAGGGCAAGCTGACCACACGTGGTCGACAGATGGCTGGTCTGCCCGTCGAGCCCATGTACGCCGTAATGCTGTTGAAGGCGACGGAGCTGGGCTGCGCCGAGGAAGCTTTGAGCGTTGTTGCCATGCTCTCCGTGGAGTCTATATTCTACTCCCCTCGCGACAAGAAGGCTGAGGCAGCACAATCGCGCGCACGCTTCGTTGCCTTCGAAGGCGACCAGATCACGTTGCTGAACGTCTTCAACGGCTACATGCAGTGCGGGGCGAAGCAGCGCAACAAGTGGTGTCGTGACCACTACATCAACCACCGAGCCATGACGCGCGTGGAGAGCGTGCGACTGCAGCTGAAGGGGTACCTGGAGAAGCTGGAGCTGCCCATCGACTCGAGCTTCCCGGACATCGACCCACTGCGAAAAAGCATCGTGGCCGGCTTTTTCCTGAACACGGCGATGCGATCGGTAGCCGAGGGTCTCGGCGGCTCCAAGACAGCGTACAAGACCATGTGCGGCCGGTCGGAGATAGTTAAAGTGCACCCGTCGTCGTCGCTGTTCATGCGCAACCCGCCGCCCAAGTGGGTGGTCTACAACGAGCTGGTGTTCACGAGCAAGCACTACATCCGGTCCGTAGTCGTGATCGAGAAGGAGTGGCTCGTTGAGCTGGCACCCACGTTCTTTGCCAAGAAGAACAGCGTCGAGAAATAGAGCAGTGTCCCTAGAGCATCGGAAGAACTGTAGATAGAACCGTGTTGTTGCACGTCAACGCCAATGTTGAAGCGATTGAAGTGAAGTTGTTGCACGTCAACGCCGATGTTGAAAAGCGATTGAAGTGAAGCCATCTCGTGCCTTGGCCCTTAAATGGTGTGTCAGCTCCACCTTAATTTCGGCAGCGCACGGTGGCCACCGCCGCGTTCACTTGGTGTTTGTATATACCTGTCATCCTCTATCCCCTTCCCCTGTCCTAGCTTTCCCGTTCGATACATTCTGTGTTTAAGACGATCGTTTTCAACGGGTTTTAACGTCAAAATATAAAGTTCCGCAGTTCTTGACCACTGGGCGTTGGCCGCCAATCGATTGGGCCCGAGCCACAACACTGAGCGCCCGTGACGCCGCCCACACCTTCAGTCCCTCGCTCGTTCAATTCATCCGACTGGTACGTGCCGAGCTTCTTCTGGAACTCATGCCGCCGTTCCACTGGGCCGTGCCCCGCCCACCTCCGTCCCCCTACATGCAGCCCAAAAGAGAGACACCGCCAGGCCTATCTACACCTCGCAGCCCAGCTTAGTTCAGCAGCGCGCCACAACACACAGGAAGGAGAAGCACAGGAACTGTTGAATTTGAAAGGCTTGAGCCCATACGCTAGCTCTCTCTCGGGAAAAATAGGGGGCAGGAGACACAGGAACAAGGGTGCAACGAGGACAGCGGGCCTTAATGAGGTGGTGGTCAGCATGTTTACTGACGTTATGTTACGTTGGTGTCGTTGCAGAACTTCGTTACAATGGTCGCTTCCGCCGGTCAGCCTACTCGTCTCTACGTCAAGGGTGTGTTCCTTGGCTACAAGCGTGGCCTGCGCAACCAGTACTCGCACACCGCGCTGGTGAAGATCCAGGGCCTGACGGACAAGAAGGACGTGGACTTCTACCTGGGCAAGAAGATCGCCTACATCTACAAGGCCAAGTCCCTGAAGAACGGCTCCCAGTTCCGCGTCGTGTGGGGCAAGGTGATGCGTGCTCACGGCAGCAACGGCGTCGTGCGCGCCAAGTTCGCCAAGAACCTGCCGGCCGAGGCCATCAGCAAGAGCGTGCGCGTCATGCTGTACCCGAGCCGCGTTTAAGTGCGTACCTGAGTGCATTTGACTCGTGCGTCCTAAAGCAGCTTTGGTAGCCAATGACAACGAAGAGGGATTGTGACAACACACCAAACGACGTTGCCTTACTTCGTCTTCCCTTTGAGTTCTATCCTCTTTGCTTATCGCTTTCCTTACATGAAACTATCGACTTTTTTAAAAGGCTTCCTTCCTGTAGGAGCAGTGGTGAAATTATTCTTGCGGGTTCTGGAGTTGGCCTCTGTAAGTTTTGGTGTTGTCTCGCTCATCAACAATGAATCACTGTCTCGTTCATCAACATGTTGTCAATTCAACTTGTCGGTTTGCAGCGCAACGACAGGAGCAGTTTTGATGATGATAGCATGCTTTAGGAGGCTACGGGTGCTACCAGTGGGTGAAGCCTACGACACGCATTATAGATGAATTCTAGAGGGAAAATGCACGTTCAACGCATTCCGAGAAGGCTCATACTTATTTGGTAGCATTAAGAGGACGGTGGGCGAGACGACACATACGCACTTGGCAAAGCAGTTGGATAGTTCTACATTTCGAACTCCTCATAGTGCACATCAAAGATACCAGCGAAGTTGGAGGCCTCCGTCTCCACGGCGTGGATCAGACCCATGGGGCCTGATACCCACGTGCCGATGCCAGTGATGTTGACGGCGAAGTTGTGTGACTGCTCCTTCACAACTTCGTTGAACAGCTCCTTCACGTTCAACCGAGAGCGGCTCACAGGGTGGTTGAATTGAACCTGCTGGCCGTCGAACGAGAGTGAGTGCGAGTAGTCCGAAGCGCGGTCGACATTTGCCTCCGTCTCTTGTGGACCGTAGCTACCCAGAGTTGGCATGATGCGTGACTTCTCCATACGGCTCATAGATCGAGGAGTGGACTCAGTGAACACCACCACCCAGCCCACAGCAGCTCCAGCGATCATAATGAGTACTTCCACGACGCGCTGCATCGGCCACATGTTCTGGTTGACGCGCAGCTCGCCCAGGATCGGGTAATTATACCGGATGAGGAGCAAGCACCAGAAGCTGCAAGTGAACGTCACGAAGAACAGCAGCATCTGACGGGGCACCGATCGTGATGACTGGAAGAATGGGCGCGTCGGAACCATGCTCGTGTCATCCATTGGCTTCAGCGTAATGCCGTTGGGGATGTCCACACCGCCCAGGTGCTGGTCACCCGTGAAGCACAGACGAACCTTGAACTTTACGTGGTCCGGATCGTACTGCTCAATAGCATCCAGGAGGGGCTCAAATTCGTGGAAGATACCGATCTCACGCGATGTCCAGTGGAAGTACACTTGTGTGAACTCCATGTTGGGGTCGTTATTGCGCATGCAGTCCAGAATCTTGCCAACTATGCTGATGATCGGTGTAGCACCAATACCACCAGCCACGAAAACGAGAGCCGGGTAGTGCTGGAAGTCATCGGACATCTTGCCGTAGAAACCATCGACGTAGATGAGCGGCATTTTGCGCTCCTCGCGCGCCTGAATAGCTACTGCGTACAGCGACTTCGTCCAGTTACCAATACACTTGACGTGCACCGTAAAGGTGTCTTCGTACTCGATAGGCGATGAGCTGATGCTGAACGGGTGCCACTGAGTGTGCGACAGCAGAGGAATGCGGAGGTACACGAACTGACCAGCATGGTAGTGGCCGGACTTGCCAGGCGACCGGCGGAAGACCAGACGCGTGATCTCACCTGGGATGGCCTCCAGATCCACGACTTCACACGGCATTCGGCTCTGGCTTCTTGCTAAGATGCGGTGCATGACATAGAGGCACACTGCCGGGTACATCCAAATCACGAATTGTGAGAAGTGCAGCGCGCTGAAGAAGAGCACCAAGATGAAGAGGTGGTGGCAGTAGTAAAAAACATCGTAGTACTTGCGGCGGATCGGGCTCAGCGACGTCACTCCGATGACAATACAGCACAGCAGAGCCAATTGGCCGCAGAAGTTCTGCAAGCGTGTCTTGCCCACAGTTCCGTAGTCGCAGTCCATACACGGGAACGCCGACGCCAGAAAGGTGCCGCTCTTGAACCACGCGTAGTAGTACGGGATAGCGTGGAGCGCCACCATCGCCACAGTGAAGAATCCGATCCAGCGGTGGTACTTAATAGCGTGCGAGTAGTCGATGCCCATGGAGAGCATCCAGAATGAGTTGCGCGTGGCGGGGATAATTAGCAGCGAGAAGCACAACACGGCGTTGAAGCCGAACACTTTGCCCACGAGTCGGAACACGGACGCAGCGTCGGTGGAATCGGCCTCCACGAGGTCGCTGTAGTTGCGCGAGAACACCGCGGAGAACCAAATGGCGTTGAGTCCGAGGAAAACCAAAGTGCAGACCGACTCAGCGTACGAGATGTTGATGGCGCCCACGAAGATCTTGCGCTTCAGGAAACGCACGACGGTGCGGTGTGCTCCGGTGGGTACGGGCGGCAGCGCGTCTCCCAGTGCGAGAGCCATGCCGCCGATCATGAACGGCAGGCCGATGAGCACGTAGTTGACCACGAACTCGACGACCTCCCGGTGGCCGCCGACCCACTCGGCGTTCTTGACTGTGGATCCGAACAACACGTAGAGCTGGTAGCGGAAGCCCACGCGGTACTCGGGCAGCTCGTGGTAGATGATGGCAAAGATGACAATGGCGGCGCAGATGCCGACGGTCAGGAAGGGCCACGTCTTGTAGTTTTTGTCCACGGGCGTGCCGTACACGAAGGGCGTGGCGAGCTGCGAGGGCTTGCCGGCCATGTTGGTGCCGCTCACGCTGAGTGCGAAGAACTTGCTCTCGCCGCGACTGCTGTCTCCGTTGGCGCTGTAGCCCGTAGGCGGCTGACGCAGGTCTAGCGAGTCGGCCGGCGAGTCCAGCACGTTGCTGTCCATCGAGAGGTTCACCATGGCGGTCGAATCGCGTCGCTGCGGGGGTGAGGCGGGGGAAGACTGGCGATTGACCGGTGGTCCCTGTGCGCGTTGCTCGGTTGCGTTAGTTAGCGACTGCTGGGCTCCGGCTGCTGCTTTCGTGCGCGTGGAGGAGGGAAAGTCTGGCGAGCGGGTGTATGTAGAAGAGCGCCGCCGCGTTAAGAGACTCGAGGCGACGGGGCGACTGCGCTACGTAATCGCCAAAGTTCGAGTGCTGCGCCGGCCTGGTCGAGGGCAATTCCGGAACTGCAGGTGGGGCCTGGAGCCATCTGGGCCGAGCACATCGCGGGGATGTAGCCAGTCGCCTCCCACACGAGAGGCAGGCCTTTGTCTTCAAGTTTGTATGAGCGCCATAAACCACCAGCCGGATACCGCGAACTGAGCGATGCCTCCCCATCGTTTCATGCCCAACGGGTGGTTCGCCGCGGCGAACTTCCAATGTCAGCACCAAAGTGACCGTTTTCACTAGGCGCTGAGCGCGGCGGCTGCTACGGCCGCTGTTGTTGTTTAAAGAGTGGCGAGGCGCAACACCAACAAAATGATCGTCAAGGACTTAAGAACGCGCCTCAAGGTCGATTCAAAACGAGCCTATCGTTAGAACGCGCCCATGCACGTGTGCATGAAGTCGAATGCATTTTTGCAATTTGAGTCGCACATTTTCTTGCTGAGGGTGGGTGTGTATCTCAACGGAGCTGGTCTGATCTGCACATGCACTCGAGATTCTGAGGAGCAAACCGCCAGAATACCAAGTCAAGTGAACGTCCTTGCTCGTCTTCCCAACTCCCAAGTCGGAATCACGACTCACACCCTCGAGTCTTGGTCGGAATGTCCAGTATTTTTGCAGCAAACCCCAGAGCCAAGCTTCTACTGGCGCCACCGAACCGTTATCATTCGCATCAGTCACATATCGCACCACCGAACCAGTTGTTGATTGGGAACACCGAAACCCAATCGGTCTTCATCACGGGAACCGTTAATCCCACCGCGATTTTCCTTATTGCCACCATATTGTAGAAATGTTTCTATTCGACCTCAGGTGTTATAGCAGATCAAATAACGAATTATTACAGTAATACAAATGAGGCCTCAGAGAGACCGTTTGCAACCGAAGCGAAGCGAAGGTCTGCAATGGTCGGCGCGTGGGCCGGAGTACGTGCCCTGACAAGGAGTTATTATCTATTTACCGACGCCTTGCCCGCCATGAGCGAAGCGAAATTGGCGGTGCAAACGAGGAGCTCACCCAGATAGCGTCCAATCCTACGAACAGAAACATTTCTATAATATAGAAATGGGTACCAGATTGATGGTACATTACGGTGGCAATAAGGAAAATCGCGGTGGGATTAACGATCCCCCTTCATCACCTGGGAAGAAGCTGCCTACTAGCCCAACAATAGCAGGTGGGCGTGATGGACGACCACGATGAGAGGCACCAGGACGTTGACGAGGACGACGTGCCGCTCGCCAAGATCTTGCAGCAGCGCCGCCGTCGCGCGGCCTCATCGAAACGGAACAATGGAGCCAGCGGTGGGCGGAACTGCTCTTGACTTTCGACCTAGATCTTCCTACCCAACAAGGAGGCGGCTCCGAGCAGCTTTCTGATCTGCTTTTGTCGCTGTGTCAGCAGCAGCCACGCGGCGCCGCACGCTGCCGCAGCTTAGCGAGGTGGCCGAACACTGCATCATGGAGTTCCTGCCGGTGGTGCCCGACCGCCTGCGCGTCGAGGCCGTGTGCAGGCGGTGGCGACGCCTGAGCCGGGAGCAGGTGCCAGTCACGGAGCTCGACTTCGGCCAAGTTGCTGTCCGGCCGCAGCTGAGACGCGACGTCAGTGTCATGATGGAGCGCGCCCAGCAACAGTTGACGCGGCTCGTGCTGCCCGACATCACACTGGTCGACGCGCACATTGAGCTCATCGTGCAGCAGCGAAACCTCCGCGTCTTCCGAGCGCACAGGTTCGTGTGGCTGTAAGTGAGGATAACTTGCCCAGATGATTATCCTTACTCATCGCAATGGTTGGCCCAAAGGATGCAGAAGAAGCACATCTTCAACATCTTGAAGCTATGCCCCAATCTCAAGGTCAGAGGCTTGCTACTGTATTGCGTGCTGGGAGAAGCTGCACTTGGCTGACGATAACTTATTGGACATGGGCTGATGGCTGTTGTAGATATTGGAGCTGCTGGACTGTCGTGCTTTAACCTTGAGCGGGTGGCCGCGTGATGGAGTGGCGCTGCGCGAGGTATATCTCAATGGATGCAACTTCGTCACGAACCAAGCAGCTAGTTCGCTGGTTAAAGTATGCGGAAGTACGCTGGAGAAGTTGGTCTTTACTGGTGCGCAACTCTGTGGATACACTTTGTTTTCTATGGTAGTAGTGGTGTGTCTGAAATGATGTGGATTGGTTCAACAGATGCAACAAGTTTGGACTCACAAATTTTTAAGGACTTCGCCAGGCATTCCGTGAATCTGAGGGAGCTAACAATAAGGTGTGAAGATGGAGGCAAAGATCGTCTACCATGACACACTTTATACTGCGCCTGACACTTGCTTTACCTGGTATGTTCCTGTCCATCAGTAACTGCAACAATGTTAGGCTTCGCGATTTGCAAGCCTTCGTTGAAGCGCTCTGGGATTCACTACGCTGCTTGGATTTATCTTCGTGCCGTGGCATTTCATCGTTCCCGGTAAGTAGTATTTTTGCAGCGACGAGCGTATCAATGCACTCATATACATGTACACTGTCCTCGCATGTCGACAGGATTCTGTAAGCCTGCCTCAGCTTCAAGTTCTTATACTGGACAGAAGCAAAATCAATGATGATGGTTTGCGAGCACTATCTCGGATCGCTCCATCACTGCGGTACCTTTCTCTTCAGGTTCGCACCCGATTGCCAATGTCCTCGGACACTAGGTTTATTGGCATGCGGGCCGTGTTAACTTTTGTTTCTACGATAGGACTGTCGCGCCATCTCAGACGGTGGAATCACTGCCATAGCGTCTTCCGATGGCTCGGAAGGGTGTACAAGCCTTGAGATTGTCGATTTGAAGGTGATTGCATGTAGCAACATTGGAATATCGAACTCCATATTCGGAAAATGGTACCTATCTCTCAACTGAACCTTCACTTTTGCGACCTCTTAGGGCACACCAGTGACAGACACAAGTCTCGAGGCGCTTGAAGCACAATGCCCGCGTCTGCACCTGGTTCGCGTTGACTCATGCCGTTCTGTTTCACGAAAAATGAGGCGGAAGTACAACGAGCATGCTCTGCGCATTCTAGCCGGTGGCAGACTGAGCAAATGTGAACGACTCTTTGCGGAGCGAAAGAAGATCGAGATGATTGACCCTACCAACAGCAATAGCGAGTCTGATGAGTCAGGGAGTGATCAGGATGAGGACGAGGAGTACGTCATTGAAGTTCGACGCAGCGGCGCCTCCTACATGAGAAGGCGGAGAGCTTAGGAATATGAAAAGTTAGCAAGTTAGGGATGAGACTATCATACACTCCGCGTATAGGTGCAGCACAGTAGTGAGGTGTGCACGCAAACTCCGACACACAACAAAAGATTCATAGATTGTTTCCCCGAAACGGAACGGAACTGGAAAGGGCTGCATTTATGTTAACACCCCGACTTCCACCAGCCTCTAGACGCAAACAACAGCTTGCACTTAGAAGCGGAGCTTCTTGAAGAAGAAGCTGACACCAGCAGCCTTCTTCTCCGACTTGCACGTGGCCTGGTTGAGGTAGCTGTAACAAAATAAAAATCGCAGTTAGCACACACGCTTTGTTTAACCTGTGCTGTCGAAATGCTGTCTACAAGTGCAGATTCAACGTACCGCTCCTCGAACACCTTCTTGATGGTCTTGCGAGACTCAACGCGGGTCTCCGGGTTGGCCAGCACCTCGTCGTCAAGGACCTTCTTCAGGTCGATGTCGGCGACGTAACGGGTGGGCATGATGTGGTTGTAGTTGACGTACTTCACGAACGGTTTCACCTTCGAGCGCTTCTTAAGCTTGTTCTTGCCCATGGCGCGGGTCACCTTGCGCGGGTAACGGTCAATGCCGGCAACTGGAATCCCACAATGCACATAACCTCATCGTCAGATCTCGAGTCCTGCCAATTTTGTCCGCAGCGAATCTGTATCTGAATGGCCGTACCGATGGCGTGGCCGAACTTGCGGTCACCCTTGCCCTCGTCGAACGTCTTCACGACGATAGCCTTGCGGCCAGCGAAGCGGCCGTTAAGCAACACAACAACCTTTCCGTTCTTGACACTACACAGCAGCAGCAATAAATGTCTGTCAGTCTCTTTTGTGTTGTTGTGCGTCCTCCTGTTGTTTCCTGTAGCCTATTGTCCGCCCGCTCGCTCGCTGTATTTGATGTGCTTTAGATCTGTCCATTGTGCGTTGCCCCGTATTGAGCTGTGTCCATGCTGCTTTCGAACTCTTTTTTTCGTCCATTACGACGCGCCACCTGATGAGGCAGATCCAAAGCACCGAGCGATGCGGGCGGAGGCTGCTGCTCCCGATCCATTCACTTACATGCCCATGTTTGCTTTTCTTGGGAGTTTTGGTGCAGTTCCGTACTGCAGCGGCCTTGGGCGGCCCAGAGGCTCGAGTCGCCCAAAAGCGCCTGCCAGGGCCAACCAATCGTGCGCTCCCGCCCGTGATTGGCTGTTTCCCGCCTCTCGCTCGGTTCGCCACGGCCATCCGCGGTTCACTGAACCGCACTAGGGCAAGGGTTCCGGTCGAACCGCGCTTGAAGCGACCTTCGCGCCACATGTACGCGACATATCATGTACCGCACACCAAGATGCGCCACAGTTGCAGTTGCAGTCCGACCTACATTCCGCCGCGACGAGTGCGCACTCCTTGTCAACATGCCCCTGCGTCCGCATCGCTGTGCTACTTGAACATATATGGAAGTGCCGGGAGCGCACTTGCAATCATGGTGGCGAGCGGTTACATTCATGCGGCTATATAAATAGGAGGAGTGATCTGTGAGTGGGGCAACCGCAGCAGCATTTCCCGGGGCGGCTCGATGCACACGTGAGGCATTAAGGCTGTCCAGGGGTGAGTTAGTCTAAAGGAGTATCAATACTGTAACATTCGGCGCCATGATGATGTTCTCGCGTTCTGCCGCCAGCAGCAGCTCGCCGGTGGTGCAGCACCAAGCCTTCCGGAAGCTGACCGAGATGCTGCAGTCCTGCTCCGAGAACCAGTGCTGCGCGGACTGCACGTCACGGCTGAACGACTCCATCTGGGCCAGCACCACTGTCGGGGCGTTCCTCTGCATCCACTGCGCCGGTGCACACCGCAAGCTTGGCGTGCAGGTCTCTCGCGTCAAGTCGCTGCATCTCGACACGTGGTCGGATGAGGAAGTCGCGGCCATGAAAGGCGGCAACAAGACCGTGAATGAAATATACAACAAGCACCTCGACAAGTGGATCGAGGTGGATGCGTCCCTCGAGCTGCTGCCCAACACGGCGACTGAGATTCGGGAGAAATGTATCCGAGCCAAGTACGAAGATCGACAGTTCACTAAGCTTCCGCATTCATTTGCATCAAGAGAAGAAAAGAATCAGGACAGTCCTGAAAATCCCGAGGAGCCGATGTCTTCCACCTCGTCCGGTGCTGCTGCTGAAACATTATCGTCGTCTTCCCAGAGAGCTACGGCAGATCAGAATCAGCAGCGAGGACCTGGTCAGACAACGCAAAATGGTGAACCTACAGTGGTGAAAGCAGGTAGCGTTGTCGAAGTAACCAAGCGGCTTCTAAACTATTTCGTTGTGGTGGGTCGAGGTGCATTGATTCCAGACCAGAACAGTAAGTATCACAACTTTATTGTGTATTTGATATGATTGAGGATATTAACGAGTGTACGCTTGTGTTTGTGCAGTTGAGAAAACAAAAAGCCCAACTGAGATCCGATTTCTTCCTGCTGTGCTTGACATGTTTCCCGAGGTGTATGCGGATTCGCCACTACCGGCACACATAGGAGAGTTCGCATTTCCTGAAGGGTTTGTGCTGACCAAATCCTATGTAGCGCCCGTGTTCTTCTCCTTTGTTCTCACGAACGTGAGTGGCGTCAAGATTTACGCGTGCGCGCTAAAGTTTTATGAGGAGCTGCATCCGCTGGAAGTGGTCTCTTTGATAGCGCCACACTACCATCGTCAACGTCACCGCCGTCGACCTTCAAATGGCCCACACCAGCTCGATGAAAACGACGATAACCAGCGAACTCAGCTGCCGCAGTGGGTTCAAGATCTCTCTGGAGACGTGTCGAGCGCTCCTGGGCCCGTATTTTGCCCCAAGTGCATCGTAGTGACGTCACACTATCCGTATTTTTCCGCTTTTCGGCAATTCCTCCAGCAGGTATTGGGTGTTCAAAGCTGAGCCCTTCGAAGTGTGCTTCACTCACAAAATGATGTATCTGTCAAATTACTAGATCTATCGAGTAACGCTTTCGGAATCTCCCATGCCGATTGAGCGATACATAGCCAATTTTCTGGTGGAAATACCTCTGCCTCCTCCCGGACAGATCCAAGTTCAGCTAACTCTGCCGGATCGCAACCTGATAATTTCGCGACCTCCGAAAAATGAGTTTCCTTTGATCGATGTGAGCAATATGTAAACGCTTGCTTGCTGTTTCCGTGCAGGAACTTACGCCCCTAATCGTGTTATTACGTTCCTAGTTTCCCTTTCGACCATTGTTTCAGGTTTTGGATCTCAATAACGTGCTGCTGGTTTTCACTTGCGTAGCTTTGGAACTCAAGGTAGGTAAAGAGGTTGATGGAGGGGCCAACGTTGGTGCATCAATGATGGCTAAAGTTGCATCTGCTTCGATGCTTTCAGGTCGTACTGTGCTCAAAGCATATTGGCAGTCTTACCCCAGTTGCTGAGGCGCTACTAGCAATATTGCTTCCATTTTCCTGGCAAGGAGCTTATATACCAGTGCTCCCGACGTCCTTGCTTGACGTCATTGACGTAAGTGCCGAAAGTTTTTACTAGCTGCACGAACGAAATCTGACGAGCAATCTATTGCGGTGTAGGCTCCTGTTCCGTTCTTAGTAGGCACACACTCGGACTGCCTGAAGCACGTAGCAGGGAGAACTTCCAATGTCGTGTTTGTAGATCTGGATCATAATCGGTACGGACAATGTGTTGTCTGCTTCAACGTTTATTTCGTTTTTAACAACCACAATTTTTAGTGTAATCCCAGCAGTGGATGAATCAGGGAAAACCATTTCCGTGCCGAAAATTCCAGATCGAGAAGGGTCGAAGCTGCGTGCGAAGCTGGCCGAAGTTGCAAGTGTACGTCCGTATTATTGCAGTGCTGCTCAGAGAACCACTGACTGAGTCGATGCATTTGCCTAGATTTTTGACCCGTACGCTGCAGGAATCAGTCGAGTGGACTTGGTTCGTGACCCTTACAGTACGCTTGTCGCTTTTGACCAAACTAATTAGTCCCTCTACTATTCCCATGTAGGCTTTTCCAAATGAGGAGCATCTTGAACCGATTGGCAATTTTGCTTCCGACCATGGGCAGACTATTCCTTTGTCAACATCTTATTCGGAGTCGAGCATGTCCGACTCGATAAACTCGCATTATTCCATTGCCAAGATCAGACGCGGCCGAAGATCCAGTGCGGCATTTTCTCTTCCATCTTCATCCCTGGCTCCATCCCCCTCAGCATCGTTTTCACGAAGTAACTCGGGTCTCAATCGGCACGCATTCTCGTTATCAAAGTCCGCGATGTCTCCAACTGGAAATGACGCGAGTGGGGGTCTGACCGACAGTCGATACAACGAAACGGATAATTTCTCAACCGAAGGGACCCGGAAGGCATTCTTACGCTTCTTCGTGACGCTATTCAAGAAGTACGCAAGTTATCTGGTGAGTTATCTGATGAAGTATTTTCGAGAGGACAATCTGCTAACTCCCTTATTGTATCCTACAGAACCCACCTACAACGCAGGCAAAATCAGGAACACCAGCGCTATTTGACAGCAAGCGGTTCGTTCATGACAATTTCGACACTGCGTCGCGTCCATTTGTCGCCCAGCTAGTCGCAACGCAGATGTTTGATCGTTTTATCGAAGACCGCGTGTTCAATCAGCAACTTCCGGAAGTTATGTTCTTCGACCAGTCCATTAACCAGAAGCTTAATCGCTCGTTGACAATTGGCAAGAAGAAGTTTGACTGCAGTTTCTTGGACGATCGTTCGGATGAAATTCAAGAAACGTTTATTGCCCCACCTCCTTCGAACATTGGGCTCCCTGACGACGGTACTGTCTACAAGGTTCGTAGCTTGATGAATGTTTTTGCTGTTTCATGCTTTGACGTACATTTGTCATGTATGTAGTATAAAGCATTTCCACGACTGAAAAAGTAGGCTTATAGTAGTGGCTGTACCTCCGTCCTCGAATTATGGTCGAAATTTACAGTCATCCACTTCTGCTGCTCATACAGAACTTTGTTCGGCAATGTAAGGAAGCCACGCGAGCTCTATTCGTCCCGCGAACAGCAACGTAATGTTTCGAGGGTGAGCTTCCATCAAGGAATTTTCAAGGCAGCAAAGTAAGTGCCCAAGTGCTGTTGTGTTTTTTGCGATGTGTTACAAACTAATCGATGCTGTTGCAGGTCCTTCATTGGCAGTGGTGCCAGCTGGGAAGCAACCCGTCATCTCATCATCAGTGTAATCATGATACCTCATCTTTGTGCTTCAAATGGGTCCAAACTAAATTTGCTTTTTATTACTCTTGCTTGCAATACCTCAGCTACAGACACAGTTCCGAATGTACAGCGCCCGAAAGAAGTACTGGAGGCAAAAAAGCGCTGCTATTTCAATTCAGCGCTGGGTACTTGCTCGGATGAAGGTACGCGGCTACCAACCATGCAGTTGGGAATACTTTGATCTGATTGATTATTGCACCGCAGGGAAAAGATGTTCGGCAATACTTCTTAGCCCTTCGCAACGGAGCGATCATGATCCAAAAGGTCTGTCGCACACACTATGCGGTAGCCAGGTATCGGGCCCAACGCAGAGCACTGCTCAAGCTACAATTTATTGCGAGGGGATACATTGTCTATGCGCGATATCAACGCATATCGCGAGGTTTTCGTTGTCTGCAAGCACTGTGGCGTGGCAGCTTTTACAAGCGCAGCTACAAGAATCTGAAGTATCAAGTTGTGAGAGCGCAGAGTCGCATCCGAGGTTTCCTGTCTCGGAAGCATACTACAAGGTAAGACATCTTTTTTGCGCTGGTTCATTCAAAAAGTGCGTCGTTAACCCCAGTTTCTAGGTGGAAGACTTGCATGTTTGAAGATTGCCGCCAAAAAGTGTTCAATCTGTGGAGCCGATGCGATACACCTCTGCTGTATCGATCCAAGTTCTGGCTCACGTTTAATCGAACTGACTTCTTCACTATTGGGGTGAGTTAATTTGAGTCTGAAAGAACAGTTGTATGCCAGGGATATGGTGTAATGATCTCTTGGTTATGTTATTAATTTAGGTTTACCACGAAGAGGAATCCCGACTCAATGCCTACTTTGCTGAAACAAGGTCATTCTCCGATGTTATGGGTAGATGCAAGCTTTCCGATGTGTATTCTCAAGACACCACGAAGCCCAGCGAGGTGCGAGGATCTGCATTCACTGCCATAAAGCGCATCGTGAGCCCGAAAGCAAGAAGCTCACATAAAACGATCAAGGAAATTGTACGTCAGCAACCAGTTCCTGCCGTGACTATTTCTGACGGTGTCTGTACTGACTGTACCTGTCTTCCAGACTGCTAAAAGAATCAAGAATGAGCGTGGCAATGTATATGGAGGGCTAAAACTTCGCACGCAACCTTCAGCTCGGCTGGAGTACTACCAAAAGTTTGGCATTGAGCCGGACTCAAAAAGGAAGAAGAGAAGGGTACGATGGAGAATTGGCTTGGTCATGGTAGTGTTGGGGAGACTTACGCTATCGCTGCTGTGTAATTCAGCTTGCAGCACTTGTTTGGGCCAATTTCGAAACAGCGGGCATCAGTGCAGAGGTACTCACTGACTTGGGTTTCGACTTCAAAGACACTGGTTTTCATACTTACGCACTATACGCACTGTAGGTCGTCGTGTCTACCTCCACTAGTTCAGACCAGCTTCACCCTCTTCCAGCCCAAATCGATCACCAAAAGCAGGTAACGTAGTGTATTGTCGGATTGGGATGGCTGCTTCGGACTAATCACCAAACTTTCTGCTTGCACTGCAGCTTCGTCTTCGGGACGACTTGGCATTTACAGTTAACGCAGCGCTCAAGTCGATCCGAGTATCAGCAACGGGCACTGCTGATAGTGCGTCACCGCTTCATTTACCGCGCGACCGTGCACTGGACGAGCTGCAACACCAAGTGCGCATGCTCGCACTGCAGAACCGCCGCCTTACAGGGGACCTCGCGGCATCGAGACGCGAGACAAGCGAGTTGCGCGTAAAGCTCCAAAAAACACAGCAGTCGCCGCAGCTACAACGCACGCGCTCCAACAACATTTAGAAGTAGACGCCTAGCTGGAGGTTCATATACATGTACTCGCTCCCTCTATATGTTGAAGTTAATGTGGTGTGGTATACGCAAACGAGCTTTTCGACGCACGAAGAAGCCGCGACTCCCCGACATGCCGACGCACCTGTACACTCTAGACGACGCTCTGCTCGTGCAGTTGCTGAGTTTCTGCGCGGCTCAAGACGTGGAGGCTGTGACGGAAGCCTCCAGACTCGTGGCCCTACACTTGCTACCACATCATCCCGAAATCTGGCGCGTTCTATTTGTTCGTCAATGGGAAAAGCTCAACTTCAAGCTGGACGCAGTGGCGGAGGACGCTAGGAATCTCAAGATAGACTCGCGACTGCGAGCACTGTTTCCTGCGTAGGTGGAGTGTATTGCTCAGCCGCAGGTGCTGCGGATACTCACGTCTGTTTCTGCTGCGACATCGATGCGGTGCTGCAGTGAGCACACGGAGACTCGCATCTACCAGCTATTGTCACGTGCAATCGTCTCACTACCATCGGGGATGGACATTAGGGCGACGCAGAGCTCGTGGGGGTACTCGGATACTCACCACAGGTAACACGTTTCCCATTTCTCTTGCTTTTGAGTTGAAGATCGGGCTGACGATGTTGTTTTGTAGTTGCTGTGTAGAATTGTTCCGCTCGAGCAGGAGAAGGACGAGAATCAGGGAGATTGCAGTGCGGTGACGACGTTTGCATTTGACGGCAAGCATTTCGGCAATGACCGATCTGTGCGGGCGAACGCGCCATTCCCAGCATCATTCTACGTCGCGGTGTTCAAACGTCGTGTGCAAGACGACATAAGCAAGAAGGAAGCGTTTGTCTATCAGATTGGCGCGACGGAAAGCGGATACTTTGAAATCAGTATCTCAGACCCTGTTGCACGACCCAGCCCTCACCCGACGAGGAATGGTAGAGTGAAGATGACAGCTATCGGCTTGGTCTCCTCCACTTTTCCGCTGGTGGGCAAGCAACCAGGATGGACGATCCCGTCATTTGGGTACCATGGAGACAACGGAAAACTCTATTCAGCATTTCCCGTAAGTATGCAGTCTGTATTCGGCAGTGACACTTGCGTTGGTATGTGCGCTCATGAGTGTTTGTGTGGCTGTCAGTGGAAACCTTTTGGCCCGCGCTTTGGAGTGGACGATACCGTCGGCTGTGGCATCCGACGCCGAACGCAAGACGACGATCGGCGAATTTTCTTTACTTATAACGGCACCAGTGTTACATGTGAGTATATCGATACGCTATATCTTTTTCCACTTAGGTACTTTAACTTTCGTCATGCAGCGCCTTTCCTCCCAGGAGCAGGTCGCTATATCCCGTGCGATAACGATCACGAATGGTTTCCTGCAGTGGGTTTGGACTCACCGGACACAATTCACGTGAATTTTGGCCAGCAGCCGTTCAAATATGACAACGTGATCGGTACGTTTCTGCATTGTGGAGTGCTATTTGAAGTGTTGACTGACGATGGTCGTGGCGGATTGATACAGATGAACTATTCAGCGAGTGCACGGGGACGAACGCTCTTGTGGCTCGCCAAACACTGCGGAATGCCAACAAATCCCGTTTCCGGGCCGTGCGTCGTAACTGCATCGATGCATTCATCTCGAACGTTCTGGAGCGTCGGCGCTTGACCACTACGTGATGCCAGCTACGTGAGCTGGGAGCTAACGTTAGTCATGCAGTCCAATATGTAGCCATCTCTAATCTGATACTGTAGTCGACTATTCTGATTCAGGATTTATTACAAATATCAGATTTGCGGGTGGAGCAGAAGTATTTTTGCAATAATGGTGACCTCCTTTGCCAACCTCGGCGACGAGCTTCTAGCGCACGTCCTGGCCTTCGCAGCACCGCGCGACGTGGAGTCGTTGACTGTAGCGTCGTCTGTCGTCGCGCGTGACGTGGTTCCCCGGTTCCCGTCCATCTGGAAGCGCATTTTCCTGCGGCGCTGGGAGGCTCTGAACTTCCCGCTGGACGGCGTGGCACAGGGCGACGCGCTGCTTCAGATCGACGGAAATCTGGACGCGTTATTCCCCAGGTTCGTCCGCAGTTGTCTTAGAGCTGTTGCACTGATGCTTTATTGGGAAAACTAACTGTAACTATTGCAGTTCGTGTACCGAAAGTCGAAAGTTTCAGCTGCTGGCACACGCCATCATCCCAGTGCCGTCCCATGCCGATATCAAGGAGACGCAGAAGGCTCTGGGTTACACGGATGCATATCATCGGTGAGTAGTATTGTATTTACTTGAGCAGATATTGTCGTGGGGATGACTAAGTTGGTGTCTGTGCTCTGGGTCAGGATTATTTCGTTGCAGGCGCCAGATTTGAGGGAGTCGCATTCGGTCGACTTCGCCCTGGATGGAGGAATGCTAGGTGACGATCGATGCATCCGGGCTAATATGCCCTTCCCGACGACCTTCCATGTCGCTGTATACAAGCGCGATCCGACAGAGAACGATAGAGCACAGAGTCAAACGCGGCCGGTTTATCAAGTTGGAGTTGTGCCTGGTGGATACTTCGAGCTGACTTTGTCGAAGCGACAGCATCGACATCTTCGAGCTCCTTCTTTGTTTGGCCAAGATTCGATGACGTCGATAGGTCTGGTGAGCTGCAAGTTTCCACTTGTTGGCAAGCAGCCAGGCTGGACACGGAGATCATACGGCTATCACGGCGACGACGGACGCTTCTACCATGGAACTCCGTTCGAGGTGCGTGGCACTTCCTGACTTTTACCATGCGGTTTGTTTAGTCGCTATCATAGTTTGTACTGAAGTGCACTACTTTTCAAGCAGGGTCACCCGTTTGGTCCAATGTTCAAGGCCGAGGGCACAGTTGGCTGCGGTATCCGCATCAACCCGATTACCGGAATAATGTTTCTGTTTTTCACGCATAATGGCGAGATTATATCAGGCGAGGATGGTGCCCACGTAGAGTGCGAGCATCGAAATTGGTACCCAGCGGTTGGGCTAGACTCGTACGACGCGTTGCACCTCAACTTCGGACAAGAGCCCTTCGTATACAGCGCCATTGCAGGTATTATAAGTTTTTGATGATGTTTGCAGGTGAAAGACACCCTCGTAGAGCAACAACTGATCGTGTATTAATTTGACCTCACAGACGAGCTCTTTGAAGAGTGCAACGGCATGGCAATTGCTGTCTCGGAACAGCTGCAATGGTACGATATCCATGACTCGGATGACGAGAGCTCTGAGGACGAAGAACGAGGAGACGACGATAATTCAGGCGACGACTTTGGATCAGACATGTCCGACGAAGAGATCAGCGCCAGGCTGATCATGCGCATTCTGGCGATGCGTCAAGCAGGCATGGACGTCGCTTGACATGCTGGTCTCGCTTGACGTGTTGGTCTCCACGCGCTTTATAAACCACTAGCATCTCGTTTGTGGTGATCGGTGTTTCTAACTCGGCTGCGAGTGATGAGGGTTGAGAAAGTAATGCTGTCCTTGTCTTGCGACCAGAAGCCATAACATTACTCAGTCCATTCGTGTGGATCAATTGTCCCGAAGGAGGAGATTATCAAATTTGCATGCAGGAGGAGAACAGCGGCAATCGGTCGACATTTCAGCCTACCGAGGAAAGCATAACTTGACAGTGGCCGAAGTGAACTTTCAAGCATGTATTACGAAAGTGACAATCGGTCAATTTTGCAGTTCGATCGATGTGCATGTCTTTACTTTTTGTGTTAAACGGCAAATGACAATCGGCGCCGTTAAACTGAAAGAGTTAAACTGAAAGAGTTAATTAAAACAAACTGAAGCTTGGCTTCACTTCCAGGCCTCCGGTCGAGCTCACGCTCTCCCGTGCCCCTCCCCCTTCTCTCCGCGCGGCTCGGGACCGCTTTTCGCGGCCTGAAAGGCATCAACTTCGGTCCATGCAAATTGCTTATGGCGCGCTCATTGGGCTATTTTTGTGAATTTTGATACACAATGACCGGTCTCTGCACGACGATTACGCTCGGCGTTTTGATCGGCCCACCTCGCGCCGGATAATCTTCGTGCGCATACAAATGTCAAGTTAATTGAAGCCATCCGGCCGGATACCGTGCTGATATCCATCATCACCCGACCTGTCCCAAACTTGGACTTCGTTCCGCCGGGCTGGCCGGCCCCAAGTTGCAGTCGGTCATTCTCGAATCGGTTCGCATGTGTCAAGCCCGCCGACCTTCACTCTCACTAAAGCGCGCGGCCTGCCGCCTCGCGGCGCTGGACGACGTGCTGCTTTCGCAGATCCTGCAGTTTTCGGCCGCGCGCGACGTGGAGGCGCTGGCAGTGGCCGCGCGAGTCGTCTCGCGAGACGTGCTACCGCGGTTCACGGGAATCTGGCGCGCGCTCTTCGTGCAGCGCTGGACGACGATCAACTTTCGACTGGATGATGTGGCCTCGGGTCGCGCGACGCTTGCCATCGAGCCGCGACTTCGCGCGCTGTTCGGCCCTCAGACCTGCGAGAGCCGCATGTTCCAGCTGCTGGCCCACGCTATCGTGCCCGTCCCGTCCTACGCGGACCTCGACCAAACCAGGAGATTCCAGGGCTACAGCGACGATAAGCATCGGTAAGCGAGGGAATTCATGTAGGCAGCAGGAGGTTGATGCGTGGTGGTTGAAGCTGTGCTCGCTGTCCCGGATGATCGGCTGACTGTTTTCTTTTGAATGCTGCTGCAGGATCCAATCGCTGCATGACGCGGACACGCGCCCGTCACACGTGGTGTGCTTCGCGTTTGAAGGCGACGAGCTGGGGGACGACCGCAGCGTCAGGGCCAACGTTCCGTTCCCGCCGGGGTTCCACGTCGCAGTGTTCAAGCGGAAAGCACCCGGCAGCGATGGGAGGCCGCTGTACCAGGTTGGACTGGTGGCGAGCGGATACTTTGAGATTCAAATCGTGCATCGTGAGAGGCCGGTAAGAGCGCGGGAGAATGGAGAGCAAGAAGGGGAACAGCAGCACGAGCAGCAGGAGGAGGAATTGACGTCGCTGGGACTCGTGCCCTCGAGCTTCCCACTGGTCGGACGTCAGCCTGGATGGAACCAAAAGTCTTTCGGATATCACGGGGATGACGGCCGCTTTTATCGCCAAACGACGAGGGTAAGTTTTACCACTGGGTTTGTATTATCAGGGCCTTTCGACTTACATTTTTGTGGACATTGTGTTCATGCTTTGGCAGGGTCGACTTTTTGGCCCACGGTTTGGAGTGAACGATACTGTGGGCTGTGGTGTGCGGCGAAATATGAGCACGGAGCACTCGCATGTGTTTTTCACTAGCAATGGCGGAGAGCTTCCTCGAGCGGAAGAGAGCGAGATTGAAAATCTGCACACGAGCTGGTACCCGGCTGTGGGAGTGGATTCGTACAACGAGGTGCGCGTTAACTTTGGCCAGGAGCCATTTGCGCACGACACCATTGTCGATGAGATGTTTGCTGAGTGCGATCCTAGCGTGGTTGCTGCGTCGGATTTACCGTGGCACTACATCCGGGAGTACAGCATCGATTGCTTGGTGTGGCGTCGCCAGCAGACATGCGCTGGTGATGCTATCGAGTGGAAGGACGCTATTGCTGACGAAGGCGCGTCCGCACAGATGGAGGAAACCTGCATGAAGAAATGGATGGTCGGGATGCTGACTCGCCGACAACAGAACCGACTTGCATCGAGAGAAGAGAACGCGAGCAAAGAGCGCACCGTTGCCTAATGAGAGTGTGCGCTGACGCGAAGAGAAATTATGCATGTGTGAAGTATTGGAAGTAAGTATCGTGGCCGCGATTTAATGAAAGTTGGTGTACTGTATCGCAACTTCACAAAATAGCGTTGGTGGAGCTAACGCTCCTTCTTAACAAATCGAGGCGCTGTACGGTGCGTCGGCATGCATGTTAAGTAAAAGTGTGCACGCTCTTGTTACAGCTGTGCCAACTGCGCCTCCATCGCGTCCACGAGAGCTGGAATGTTTTCCTGGCCGAGTTTGTTATCTGCGCAGAATGTAGTTGCCAACTCGCGTGGGTTTTCATTGCGGTGGACTGGCAGCTGAATCGACGTTCCATCACCCATGTCGATGTCGAGCGTGAAAAGAAGAATCCCACGAGGATTCACCGGAGTCTCTGATTCAGCTTGTGGCATGGCTTCAGGCTCAGCTTGAACTGGTGTTTCGGGCTGAGCTTGCGCTTCAGGTTGGGCTTGTGTCTCAGCGGAGGCCTCTCCTGGCTGCTGCTGTCCAGCTTGTGATTGCTGTCGTTCCTCGATGATATTAAGAATCGACTGCACCAGCACATTCTGGCACGCCAGCAATTGGTCTCCATCAAACTCCACGCCCAATTCAGCACGCACAATCTCGTGCTTCTCGACGCAGAACGCGTTGGCCGCGTAGTAAGGCTCCTGGCCTTCGAAGTACTCGAGGTTGTACACGTTGCCACTGAGCGTCACAGGGATGGAAAACAGAGGTTCCGGTCGGGTCGGCTCATTCGCCTGCACTTGCTGCTGCTCTGGAGCTCGCTGCTGCTCCAAATCGGTAACCCGTTCGCGCACGAGAGCTGACAGCTGTACCACATTGTCGTTGAACCTCTCGTTTTCGCCCAGCCCGACAGCAACGAGGAAACGCTGCACCGTAGCTTCAACATCGTCGCCTTCAAAGTATTCAAGGGTAGCTTGGCGCTGCTCATCAAGATTGATCGGCACCGTCACCAATGGTTGTCGCGGTTGCTGCGGCTGCTCAGCAGCGGATTCTGCTGCAGCCTGAGCCTGTGCTTGGGCTTGCACCTGTGCTTCAGCTTGAACTTGCGCCTCTTGCTCCAGAATCGCTGCCATTCGAGCGTCCACAATGCCAATCAACTGCGGCATCAACGACTCGATAGTCGCGTCATCGTTAATGCCATTTTCGCCCAAAAAACGAACCGCTGTCTCCCTCGCCGTAGATCCTTCGTAGTGGATCATGATCGACGGCTGGTTGTTCAACGTCAGCGGCTCCGAGAACAGCTCCCGCCTCTGCGGAGGCTGCTGCTGCATCACCGGCTGCTCCACTTGCTGGGGCTGTACCTGCTCCTCAACGGACTCCACCGCCTGCCTACTGCTGACCTCATTGACAATCTGGTTGGCGATCTGCGGCGCCACTCTGTCCATGAACTCGCCATCATTCACGCCGATGCCTCGCAGCGTCTCGACCGCCTCGTCCATCGGATTTCCGCCTTCAAAGTGGCGAACCGTGATCTCCCTCCCATCCAGAGACAAGGAGAAGGCGAAGAGCTCCTTCTTGGGCGGCTGCAGCTCCTCCAACTTCCTGTTGACGAGCGACACCAGCTGCGGGTACACCTCCCTCATGACGTCCATGCTGAAGCCGCTGGCGTAGAGGAACCTCTCCACTGCAGCTTCGGGCGTCTCCGTCTCGTACTTTAGGAGGTCTCCCGTGTAGCCGTCGATGGTCAACGGGATGGAGAGCTGCACACTGGGCATGCGCTCCTGGGGCTGCTGAGCCGCCTCCACCTCCTGCATCTTGTCCTTGAGCAGCCCTGAGAGCTGGTCGATAACTGCGCGCACCTGCGCGTCGTCCGTGGCGGCCATGAGGCCGTTGGAGCGGGCGAAGGATACGGCGGCATCCTCGAAGCTCTCGCCCTTGAGCAGCTGCAGGTCCCGGAGCGAGCCGTCGATGTTCACGGACATCGTGACGAGCACGTCGGTGCCGCTTGCCTGCTGCTGGGCGCACGCGGCGGTCGCCAGCAGTGCCGGGAACAGCAGCGACAACGACTTGACCATGGTGGGGGGAGGGGAAAATGCGTGGACTACTGCTGCTGGTGCTGTGCTGGACGTGGAATGACAGGCATGAGAGGGACGGGAATCTATGGAAAGATACCGTTAGGTCTTCAAGCTGCAACGGTTGCAAGATGAGGACCCAGTTGCGACCTTTCGTTCGTGCCACATTCGGACAACATGCACCGAGGATCCGTGAAGCTTGGTCGATTGGCCGGTGATCTGACGGTGTTTGCACCAGTCACGAGCCTTGCCGTGAGCAAATGCCTTCCCTATGTGTGAGAGCTGCAGCAATAGCTTCTAGCATTTTCAACGATCCCCGACTTTCATCGCATCTCGACTCGCTCGTTACGGTTTGCGCCCTACTATCATCCGTCACCACGGCAAAACTGCGAAGAATCAATTCAACCGGCGAGCTGTAGGCAGACGCGGTGACTGAAGTCCCCACCCACCAGAATGCACTGCAAGAAACCTCTCGAAGCGCTTCATAGATATTAACTTTACCATGATCGTTGACTGCGGTAAGGCTTCGGTTGTGTTTCTTGGCGGAAATGAGTGATCACTGTCAACCCCTTACGTTACCTTATTTGAGTCTCCGATTCAAATGATCCGCACGTACTCTATTCGGTCCGAACCCCTTCAAAGCGCCTGTGCGTGTCGGCTGTTCCAATATGATCCCGTTCATGAAGGGCTAGCAAGCGGCAGGGCGCGTGCTTCGTCAAAATACCACTACGTTGACCTCAGCTGACCAATAAGCACAATCGGATTGCCCAGGATACCCACTTGAATATGCACTGTACCGTGACGTCCACCGTCATTCTGCCCCAACCACTTGACTTGTTAACACCATAACATGGCCCGGCCCACCGTAGATTCAGCTTTCCTCCGACCGCCGATCGTGCTTTTCGTCTACATGGCTACATTCCGCTGACGTACGAACCGCTTCAACTTTCCTTTGCGAAGATGTTTCCCTTCATTCCGCTGGAATTGCCGCTGCCAATCTCTGCTGGGTCCACTTCTATCTCGGAGACCTCAAATCGTAGTCTGGTCACATCGAGCTGCGGGGAAGTGAAAGCGCGACGTCATTTCCATGCGCTCCAAGCAGCACCGCATCGCCGTGACGTCACGCAATTCATTTTCTTCAACCTGCCGATGGCCATACAAAGATCAAGTCAGTCCGCAGAAACGCGGCGCAATTCATTTTAGAGGCCCTCCCGATACCGATCCGATTCATATTCCGTCTGGACGGTCGCGTTATCTAGTCTCGAAATCCCGATTCGTCGGGTGCAGCAACCGCCCCTTTGAAAATTCAAAAGCGCCCCGAAAGTTCTCAAAGCTGCGCAGCTCGGGCCTCATTACGAGATTCCCATACAAAAAGCAAGCGCAGCTCCGAAAGATGGCCGCCCAGATCGCCGACCGCAGCAACGCCGGCATGAGCTTCAATGGCGAGGACGCCATGTCGCCCGCGCCCGTGTCCAAACTGGAGGCTGCGCGCCTGGCGATGGCGCAGCAGCAGAAGAAGCGCATCGACGAGGCCGTGGCCCGCGTCACAACCAAGAAGGAGAGCGGCAAGCGCAAGGGCCTCGGCGACCGCGTGGACGCCGGCCACCGCAGCAAGAAGAGCAAGACGGTGGTGGACGTGGCCAACGACCAGGTGGACAAGAAGAACTCGATCGCGCGGAGGATGGTGGACCGCTTCGCCTCGATGCCAGAACCCGAGCACGAGGAGCAGGTCGAGCCCACCACGCGCTCGGTGTCTGCACAGCAGTTCGTGGCTCGCTCTACGACTGTGAGCAAGCTCGCCAGCCCCTCGGATAGCGCCCTACGGTAGGATTCTACGAAGACATTGGTAGGGTAGATGTGTATTGGAGATGGAGGCTGACAGTTTAGTGTTTTGTGACGCAGTGAGACGACGGAAAAGGTGACGGTGACCAAGACGACTGTGGTGAAGGAGGTGGAGGTGACGAAGAAGCAGGAAAGCGCTGAGAAGGAAAAGGAGGAGGAGAAAGAGGATGCTCCGGCGGATGAGGAGGAGGATAAGGACGAAGAGAAGAAGAATGAATGGGATGGGCCCACCACCAACTTCCACGTAAAGCAGCTTGGTCTGAGCGATAAGGTGGACATTTACGCGCCCATTGCGCAGCAGCAAGAGGACGTACTGCGCGCGCGTGAGCGAGCCAAGTACATGCCCAGTGTCGAGAGCATCAACACGTTGAAGACCTCCAATGACTCGGAGACGGACTCGGATTTCGCACCCAAGGAGACGCAAAATCAGGAGAGCGAGGAGTCGGACGCTGTGTCGCTTCCGGAAGTTGACGCGAGCGAGGTCCAGGCGCTGGCAGAAGAGACGGAGGAGTTCGAGCAACAGACAGCGATTCAGACGGCCGAGATCCGCCGGACATGGGCCAAGCGGGTGTTTGTTTTCACGCCGCTGTTTATTGTGGCGATTATTGTGGTAGTGCTTGCGCTGCTCGTTGCGATCGACTGGTCGCAAGAGACGTTCCAGTTTTGCGAGGTGAATTCGGAGACTGCAGAGGGTACGTTCGTGGGCTCGCTATACCGGTAGGCGGTTTGGCTATTGATCTTGTCGATCTAATGTTGTGGCCCTTGCTGATGATGCAGGATCCGAAGAGGTGTTCTCGTGTGCATCGTTCGTGGAAAGTCAGGCGCTGATCAAGTCCACCCTGCGGGAGGCAGCTGAGAAGGTGCAGGAGACAGTGCAGTCGTATTTTCAGTAACTCGAAAGCATGAGCGCTCCTGTCGGGAGGCGGACTAGCAGGCAAGGGGATCTCAACCGCCGCGTGAGCTTGAGTGACATTTGCGGCGGACATGCGGTCGCATATATTAGTAGTTTGCATTTGCATAGTGCGTTGATGGATTTGATAACTTAGGAATAACACGGACACATGCCAACCCACGCGCACTGCGCGCAGCTCCCCCGCGCCAGTCAAAAATGATGCGATGCACATCAAGGTAGAAGATCGCCATGTGTAGCCATGTCTAATGCTACGTCACTAAGGTCAAACTCGATACAACTCAGATGTATCGCCTTCCGCAGGGGACTCTATGTGCGCCACCCAATCACCACGTACGTCTCATTCCCCATACAAAGGCCAAGTGCCCACAGCAGCGTACCAGTATCATCATGGCAACCACCAAGACCGTGCTGTCCTTCGAGGGCGAGCGCGAGCTCGTAACGGAGGCGCGTGCCCACGAGCTAGTGCAGTCGTACGCCGATGCCGAGGCGCAGGCCACGCCGCCCGCGTTCACTCACATCACGCTGCGCAACAAGAGCTACACGCTTGAGGCCGCGCGCGTGATCGCCGCCTTCTTCTCGCGACTGGAGGCACGCGGCGCCTTCGCGCAGCTCACGGGCGTGGACTTCGCCGACATGATCGCCGGCCGCCCGGAAGATGAGGCGCTGCAGGTGCTGTCCACTCTCTGCGACGCGCTGAGCTCCATCAAGACGCTCACGCGCATCGACCTGAGCGACAACGCGCTGGGCGAAAAGGGCGTGCGCGCGTGCTTCGGCCTGCTGCAGAACCAGGAGCAGCTGCAGCACATGTACTTCTGCAACAACGGCATCTCGGCTGCGGCCGCCGGCGTCATCGCGCAGGAGGTGCTGCTGTTCCGCGGCCTGGACACGCCCACCAAGCTTGAGACCTTCCACTTCTACAACAACATGAGCGGCGACGGAGGTGCCATCGCGCTGGCCAAACTGCTGCCACTTTCGCCCGCACTCAAGGACCTGCGCTTCTCGGCAACGCGCGCCCAGAGGGAGGGAAGTCTGGCCTTCGCCACGGCGCTGGCATCGCTCAAGAAGCTGGAGAAGCTCGACCTGAGCGACAACACATTCAAGGCACCGGGAGCCAAGGCCATCGCCGCGGCGGTCAAGAACATGCCCAACCTGGTGGAGTTTAACCTTCGTGACGCTGCCATTGAGGACGATGGCATGGTGGCCATCGCTGATGCACTGCGTGAGGGTGGCGCGGCTGCGGGACTCACGACGCTGGATGTCTCCGGCAACGACCTTACAGTTGAGAGCATGCCCGCGCTCGGACAGGTGCTGCGAGTGAGCGCTTCTCTGCGTGTGCTGCAGGTGGAGGAGAACGAGATCGGATCGAAGGGTGCCAAGGCGATCGCCAAGGCTTTGAAGGTTGGCTCGCCCGTGCTGGAGAAGGTTGTGGCTAACGTGAACGAGATCGGTGCCTCTGGCGCGCTTGCTCTTGTCAAGGCTGTGGTAGACAAGAAGGCGTTTGCGAAGCTGGACATTGACGGCAACCAGATCTCTGCTGACGGTGTAGCTGACATTGAGTCGCTGCTGGAGAGCAAGAACAAGAGCGACGTGCTCGGATCGCTGGAGGACAATGATGAGGACGAAGAGGAGGACGAAGATGAGGAGGAGGAGGAAGGCGAGGCTTCCTCTGTTGAGGACGTGACGGTCATGCTCGATAAGAAGCTTGCCATCGAGTAGTGTGGACAGTGTAAAAACGTTGTTAACGTGAAGAACGTTTGAACGCATCAAAAATCCTTCAACACTTCGAAACTTTCACTACGAAATCACCTGGTTCTGTTTGTGTATTTGGCGACAAAATTCGGGGAAAATCATTTTTGGTGTATTTTTTGCCATGACAGACACAGCAGCGGATGCGGCGTCTGCTGCTGCGCCTCAAGCGCCTGTGGTGGTCAACACGCTGCCGTCGCTGAACCCTCCGCTGTTCTTCGAGATCGTGGAGGACCAGGTGTACCGCTCCAACAAGTGCGACGCGTCGTCGATCCCGTTCCTGGCCACGTTGCAGCTCAACACGGTGGTGTATCTCTCGTACGACGACCTCTCGCGCGACTTGGCCGCGTTCTTCGCCGAGAAGGAGATCAATGTGGTGCGTTCAGTGCTGCAGCCAGCAGCGGAATATGAGTGGGCTGCTGGGGCTGAACTGTGGCTCGTGGCTATGGTGAACAGATCCACCTGGGTATGAAATACCGCACTGCATCATCGCAATGGAAAGGAATCTCGGAAGGAATGGCCAAGGAGGCGATCGAGTGCATTCTGGACCAGAGACGTCACCCCATTCTTGTCATGTGCAAGTAAGGTCTATGGTGCTAGTGTGAGCTGTCGGCATTGGTGAGAGATAGTCATTGCCCCGTTCTGGTTGTGTGTAGGACTGGTGTGCACTTTGCAGGAACCATGATCGGCTGTTTGCGGCGTCTGCAGAACTGGAGCTTGACATCAACCATTGATAAGGTAGCTAACAGTACTGGGTGTGCAAAAGACGAAGTGGTGCGATTATTGAGGGGCTAACGGCGGAGTTTTGCAGTACCGTAACATTGCTGGCAGTGTCAAGACGAGGTTCGAGAACGAGCAGTTTATTGAGCTTTTCGACGTGGACTTGGTCACGCTGCCGCAACAGCTACCATCGTGGTTCACAGTTCATCAGCGACTAATGGTATAGACTAGGAGTGCAGTGAGTCTGGTCAGTGAGCTCTGATGTCTTACTCCTGTTTTTAACACGACAGGAAGAGGAGCGGATCGCGCTGACCAAGGGCGAGTTTTTCCCAGGTCGAAGTTCTGACAAAGTTGAAGACCAACCGAAGAAGGAGCTATCGCAACCTGAAGAAACTGAAACCAAGACAGGAGATGATCAGCCGGAAGGTGATGCACCGGAAGTTCTAGCGTATCAGAAGTACTTCTTCTACCTTCAAGGGCCGCTGGTGTCTTCATCGGTGAAGTTCTCGGAGAAGAAGAGCATTATTGGTGACGACGACGACGACTAAGCAGCAGCTAGACATAGCAAACCCCAGTTTGTATTATTGACTACCCACCAGCAGACAAGTTAATCGAACATGCAATGCGATACTGGTGGAAATCTACAAAGCCATGGGTTGCGGCTGTCTGAAAAACATGCTTAGGTCAGGTCCTGAGCGACGTCAACCTCGCCGATAATGCCCTCCTTGATACGCAGCAGGAGTGTAATCTTCCACGGCTCGATCTTGGAAATGGTGTCGAACTGGAAGACGGCATCAGCAAATGCGTCGGCGTTGAAAGCCTCGTAACTCTGGTTCATGGCCTGCAGGAACTTGCCCTCACGGCTGTCTGCGAACGTGTAGTCGATATCCTGGAACTCCTCCCACTTCATCTGCACAAGCACCATATCCTTAGTCGCCAGCGCGCAGATGCCAGCGTTCAGCAGGTGGCTCTTGGCGTTGAACTTGAGCAGGTTCGACTCCATGGACGACTTCGCGATAGTCTCATAAATCTCTCGCGCCGCGTCGTACCTAAACAATATCACAGCATCAAGTTAACTTCGTCACTTATGCAACCGTCCCAATGCCCATACACCTGCGACTCACTTTTCCAGCTCGGCCGAGAACTGCGCAACCTTGAGCAGCATGTTGTTGGCCGAGGATGACTGGTTCTCTCCCGAGAAGTAGTCGGCGGCTTGGCGATAGGCCTCCAGCGCCTCCTCCTTGTTGTCCTGCTGCTCGTAGATCTCACCAATCTGTTTCTGCAGCTTTGCGGCATTGGAGAAGCGACCAGCATCACACAGCATGGAGATCGCCGTCTTGAAGTGCACCATAGCATCTGCAGGCCACAAAAAGTATCCATTGTCAGCTTCTTTCACTCCACCTCTAGCCATTGTCGGCACTCACCCATGGGGTTCACCTTTGCCAGAGCTTCGGCCGCCTGCTGGTAGAACTGGGCAGCGCGCGAGTTCTCGTTCAGACGCGACTAAATAACAATAAAATAGCAGCTGCATTAGCCCAAGTCTCTGTATTGCACGACCGAAGAATGTTGACGCATGACTCACCTGGCATCGCGCGCACTTCTCGTAGGCCTCCGCAGACTTCTGCCCTGCATTGTAGAAAACAAAAAATAGTATGTTAGACAGGGAGGACGCAGCAGGAGGGATAATGTTAGTTGTAGCGAGAAACTTACAGTTCTTGGCGATCTTGAACTGGTTGCCAGCCTTCTCGAACAAATCACTGGCATCCTCGTTGCGCTGCGAGCTGGAGCCGAAAGAGAAGAAGGATGTCTTCTTCAGCGCCTTCTCGCCCTGCGCCAGGTAGTCGTTGGCCTTGGCTTCGGCGGACATGTCAGCAGCTTCGAGTCTTTCGCTCTTTCGAGCTTTCGATAATTTTGCTGATCCCCCTTTGGTCGGAACGTAACGACGCGACAACGGACAAGTTGTGGCACACACGAAGTACAGAGTATACTGAACTCAAGTTATTTGAATGCGAGCTTCGGCCTCTTTTTGAGGGGGAACTTTATCAAAACTACCCACAAACGTGCCATCAAAACTGCGGGTTGATCGCCCGAGAAACTTTCCTCCTTCGATCATCACTTCATGGGACAAGTAGACTTGATTAGCTCGGAGAGTTAGGCTCGCTGGAGTTCTTAATCCTAAGCCCTATCACGGGATAAAACCTTATCAAAGGGAGAAAACCCGTCCTAGTAGGACTTCTACTTGAGCCGCTAATCAAGTCTCGTGAAGACAAGATTTTTTTTTCCTTCACGGGCGGCCTGGCTGCGTCTTCGTGGAGCTCTGAGCTCGGTCGGTGTTCATGATCTTCGTTGGAGCTCTGAGCTCTGGCTGGCCAATCGTCGAATGATCGAGATTGCGTGCTGGCTCGGTTCGGAAACCCACGGTTCAGCCACTCGTCCAGCTCGTACTTAACCGACCACTTTCCTCCTTCGATCATCACTTCATGGGGCAAGTAGACTTGATTAGCTCGAAGAGTTAGGCTCGCTGGAGTTCCCCCTCGAGTGCATCGTAATTGGTCTCGGTGTGCTCCCATGTTGAGGCCGTGGTCATGCTTCTTGCCGCATCTCGAATCATACCCGGCTGTAGACGGGTGTATACTGTGAAGCACCAGCTAGACCACCTTCCCATTAGCTGAATGACCAGGTCACCTTTCCCTGCTGCCAGAAGTGCGCATGCACCTCCTATGCGCAGTGAACGACATGAGTAGTCCTTGGGTGGTAGCCCCAAGCCTTTTGCCGTTTCCTTGATGAGCTTCGCCATGGTAGCCTTTTTGATCGTTCCTCGCCGTGAAGTAGATGTGAGGTATGGGCCCATGGCCACTCTTGCTGCGATCCAGTTCTCTCGTATCAGGAGGCACTCTTGCGCCGCCGTCACTGGGCACAGCACCTGGTGCTCCGAGCGATAATGGCGAACGACCACTCCTTGTGCAGTGCGGTCACCCTTGTGAGACTCGAACAGGACTTCTACCGAGTGAACGTCGGCGCCCCTGGGGTTTATTTGGACACCTTGACTGTTCCGGAGGATCACGTTGCAAGCCTTGACGCAGTGGGCTCTGTCGTTGCCCGTCGAACTGTCCACGGACACTGGTCCCCAAAGTTCTGAACTTCTATCGAGGAAGAAGAACGCTAGCACGATTGATCCCCACAGGAGACGTCCTTGTTCGTGCAAATGCCCGAGGTGTCTTCGCATCTCGAGCAGCATCGATGTAGTAACTGGCTGCTTCCGCTCCACTTGACTGTTCGATCGCTTGTATCCTTGAGCGATGAGCTCAAATTCCGGATCACGGTAAGTGAGTCTGGCATTCCGGACGGCCTTGTGCGCGAATGCCACCGCTGCCATCTTTCCGTCGAAGGTCTGGTACTTGTTACCTGTCCTGGACTTGTTGTGCCCCTCTGAGGCGCACAACCCGGCGAACAGTCCGGCCATCCTGGCTTGTTGTGCCCTGGGCAGCTCGTCGATCCACACAGGAAACCCGAAGTCGTTGCAGAACGCCTCCCAGAACTTGAAGTTCTTGCTGTATCGCCCGAGTGTCCCCTTGGCAATTGCGGCCTCCTTGAGTTGTGTTGTTTTCTCTTCGATCCTTCGGCGGCGTTCGTTATCTGGTCATCATGATGACACTGGTTAGTACGAGTATGTATATCGCATTTTGGGGTCTGCTCCATGGATCTGCTGAACGTATGGGTCGAAAAGTGAATCCGTTAATGAGCCTGGCTCAAAGCGCACTGGCGCAATGTTCCTGCCCTTCAGGCGAAGAGCAATTCATCCGGTCAATGATTCGCGTAAACCAGCGCGACTCACTATGAATCGTGACGTGACGCCAGGCGTTCTTGATGGTTAGACCCGGTCCCCATTCCCTGGTCACTCTAGCAATTGCATGGGTCACTCCGACGTCGTCCATTCCGTCGTCGGTGGGGACAATCAGCAGGCGCTCTCTGAGAACCATGCTTGAGATCGTTAGCCCGTGTTGTTGTATCTGCACCAGCCAGACAACGAGCTCATCTCGGTTCCTCAGAGGAAGATCAAGAAAATGCGTGGGGTTCTGGACGACGTCGCCAGGCGAAAGTTCGTAACAATGAAACAACTGGACAGTCTGGTTGGAGTCCTACGACATGTCATCAGATTCATCCCGGTCACAAAGCCTTTCATCCAGCGTTTGGTGGCCATCCAGACAGGATGCCGGAAACGCCACAAAGCCGGAGTACCAATGATGGATGCCCTTCAGAAGGACATCCAGTGGTGGAGAGAGCTAGTCTTCCAAGACGAGTTTGCTGGGATCCCCATGGAATTGTTCGAACGCAGAGCGCACATCGATGATGTGGGGATATCCCAGTCAATGCCGACGGCATGGAAGCACCGCGACCAGGTCGTAAATTTTCCTTCGTGCCAGCCTGCTGATCCAAACACGAGTTTGACACCGTCTCTGAGACGTTGTTCTGCCTTCTGAAGGCGGTCACCGATGTCGACTTCGATGAGGACGATGTCGTCCACTCACTGGAATATCCAGAAAGGTTCCGAATAGCCGAGAACGCTCGATGGTTGGTAGTGTCGGGCAGCTTTCCCGAACACCGCGAAGAAACCCGGGGACGACATCCACCCGAAGACGGCCATGCCGAACACTATGCCATGGTCGGAACGCGGCATTCTCCCCCCAAAAGCGGACGCGTGGTCAGCATGAGCAGGGACATGGTGGAATGCGTCCGCGATATCCGCGACCATGGCGTAGATGGCGTACCCAGGGTACCGGCGACGAAGGTCGCGCACACGTTGGACGATGGAATCAAATGGATCCCACGTGGCGTCAGGAGAGGCGTCAGAATTAGTCTGGTCATTGACCGAACCGCCTGGCGGCGCGGACAAGTCGTGGATAATGCGCCCATCGATGTGGAGAGGAATGTCCTTCTTGGCCACCAGGGCGAACGAACTTGAGTGGAACCCAGGGTCCCGTTGAAGTGTAGCCAAAGTCGCAACCAAACAGCGACCCTTGTAATAGTCGGCGAGAAGCTTGTCAACGACCACCGGTGCACCGGACTCGGCACCCCCATAGTTGTCAGGCAGGGGCCTCACGCCGCGCCGGGCGGCGGGGTTGATCCATGGAGGGACGACACCGTCCGTCGCAATGGTACAGAGGAGCTGGAGCTGGGGATACGTGGCCAAATGGACTTTGTACAGCCAGGGGCGGAGTGCTTTGTTGGGGCGGGGGTCTTCGGAGGCCTGACCTCGAAACGCGCGCAAGGTGCCGGAGATTCCCAATTGGGGGACCGAAATAAAAGCATCCAGGATGCCAGCATCCGCAAGAGGAATTGATAACGGCGGAGAGGCCGCCGCAACGAAGGCCGAATCCATGGGGAACGGGATGTCGAACCGCCTGGCGGTATCTCGCAGCGTGGTGAAGACATCGACTGGAACGCATCTGGCGACTCCGTTGACAACGCAGGAACGAGAGATGTCGATATCGAACTCGGACTTCAGGTCCCGGGCGGTGGTATGGATCCGGCTCGGTCCCGCTTGGTTACGGCCTGGGATATGTACCGGATAATCAGGCCACAGTGGCATAAACCGCCTCCGAATGAGATGAGCAAGCGTACTGAGCTCGAATATCACCAGCGACCAGGTCGCCCGCAAGTGAGCACGGCCGTCGTTCACGATGTCGGTGTCTGGGGTAAAGGAGCGTCGGATCGATGGGCTCTGGTTCAAGCTGGGCTGGAGCTGGTCAGGCCAGGTGTCGCCACGGATATGATCGTCCACCCCAGGGAGAACGATATCCATTACCCAATTGCACAGAGCATCTGCGGCGGTATTGAACTCCCGCCGTACGTGCCACAAGTAAGTGAGGGGCAATACCGCCCCCAAGGATCGGATAGCAGCAACGTACGGACGGAGGTGGACCGCGTTGCAGTCAGACTGCATGAGGGCCTGGCCTACGATGAGCGCTGAGTCACCAAACACGTGGACGCAGGTGGTGCGACCGCGCTGTCGTATTGAACGGAGACACGAGAGGAGGCCCTGGGCTTCCATGGCGTTGTTGGTTTGGACATCGCCGAAAGCATAAGCCTCCCAATGGAGAAGCTCGTGGGAGGATGACCAAACACACCAGGCGTAGGCGCATCTGCCTGTCAAATGGCGGCAGCCCCCATCGAAAGCCGCCACAAGGTAATCAGCTGTGACCGCCGGAGTTGAAATAAGCGGGAAGGCGTCAGACACCGAAGACCCCTGAGGGAGAGCACCAGGGATATCCATTGCCGCTGCTTGTGCGTCAGACGCACTCCAATCCATTGCGATGGTGCCTGAACGGAAGACGTCTGACGTCGACAACTTCGCAGGAAGAGCACCAGGTGCATCTGGCAATACAGCACTGGGCCCAATCGGCAGCAGGGCCGAAGTGTGGCGAGCTCCAGGCGCGACAGTGGCCGTTGTATGGGCATCAGACGCACCGAGATCCACGGGGGCTGTGCCAGAACGGAAAACGTCTGACGTCGACGACCTCGCAGGAAGAGCACCAGGTGCCTCTGGCAAGACAGAACTGTGCCCAATCGACATCAGAGCCGAAGGGTGACGAACGCCAGCCGCGGCGATGGCCGTTGTACTTGCGTCAGATGCATCGACATCCACGGGGGTTGTGCCAGAACGGAAGATGTCTGACGTCGACGACCTCGCAGGAAGAGCACCAGGTGCCTCTGGTAATACAGCACTGGGTCCGGCCGGCACCAGAGCCGAGGTGGGACGAACGCCAGGCGCATCAATGGCTAGTCAGACACGTGCCACATCAGGGGACTTGTACTAGGGCGGAAGATGCCAGGCATCGGCAGCCTCGTAGATGATCGTGGATGAGAAAACCGTGCGTCTGACGCGTCAGCAAGCAGGGGCGGAAACGGAAGGTCGAGGTTCATATTATCGCTGGATAAACTACGACCGAAGATGAAACCGCCCCCACACCTTCACGAGTGCTATGGATGGCCGGACTTGAGTCCGCCGTGATGCGTCGTTACCCACTGCAGTACGGCCGGAGGAAGCGTTCGAAGCTGGTGAACATGTGGGCACCGAGGGAAGGTACAGTCCTTATCGACTTGGAACCGCATGCAGACCTGGATTCCGGCCTCCAGTGGAATCTGAGTCGCTGCAGGTATCACGGGCGATTGTGCTCGTTGAATCCCTGGGGTCCGAGTTGCAGAAGGTCGGCCATGCGGAGGCGCCTGGCGCTGGGCCCGCGGGTTGGCCGTGCCCTGCCCCGGCTGCCGCAGCAAGGCACGGTGAACTGCGTCAGTGAGGACACGCGTGACGAAGCGGATGTACTCTGGAGAATCGCGGCTGAGCATGCGACGCGCACGTTCCTCCAAGTCTCGACTCGGGGTCCCGTGGAGGATGTCTTCGAAGAGCTGGCGGAAGACGGCTTGGTACAGGTTGCACATGGCATGAATCTCCTGGAGAGGGGCGGTGCCTGGCACCTCGTAGATAGCATGAGTATGCCAGCCCGCAGTGCCGCCACAACATCGGACGGGTACCATTCGGACGCAGCGTCTTGAATGGCCCATAGCACAGAGTGAAGATGATCCGCCCGGCGGATCTGGAAGCGGGGAGCAGGATCAGGCCCACCCCATTGGCCGTCGTCATGCAGCACGGTACGGTCTTGATGGTAGGTCGCCGGGTCCTCAGAGGACAGGAAATGATCGAATGGACGACTGGCAAAGTCCACGGCGTACAGCATCTTGATGGCCACTTTGGTCGCTCGGTATCGGCCCCGAAAACGCTCATGCTGAAGCATGAAGCATACCTTGTCGTGTGGACACATGGCGTCGAACCGAACAAAGGAGTCGTCATTACCTGGGTGGGGGCCGCCTGGTCGTGGACCGACGCGCGCAATAGCGTGAACTTGGGCCCCGCGTTCAGTCGGGCGGAACAAAGCGTTGCCAATCGGGCGCGAGGTCCGTGGGGACCGATCGCGCGACCGGGAACGACGATGCGGGCTGCGTGAGCGAGACCGACGTGGTGGGCTGCTCGAACGAGACCGACGTGGCGGGCTGCGTGACCAGTGGCGGCGACGCGGGCTCCGAGAACGAGACCGGTGCCGCCGCCCACGAGGCCGGGAACGAGAACGGGAACGCTGCCGCGCCTGGCGCGGCATCTAGAATCCGGGAGGACTCGGAGAGTGCGCTTGGCGCGGAGCGGGGGATCCATAAGGCGGCGAACGGTGCGCCTGGCGCACAGGACGAGATCGACGCCGTGACCGACGGGATCGGCCGCGCAGATGGGGACTGGTACGGTCCGGGCGGTCGGACCGGGGATTTGGCGGAAGACAGCGCGACGCCTTGAAAAGACGGGGGCGGCGGTCCAGGTTCAGCCTGGCTGGAGCGGTGGAGGACGGAAGCTGACAGTAGTGTCACTTGCTGCAACAGCTGCGCCTGTTGCTCGAACGGTCGCTGGATCACAGGATCGTCGGCCCGGACACTCGTCGAGGTCGTGGACACTGGTGCCGGCCCAGGGCCTGCAGCTGGTGGTACCAGTGGCGCAACACCCGTGGCAGGGGGTGCGGAAACTTGTGGGGCCGACCTGGTCGGCACCTCAAACCCATCGGACGGGGTGAGCATGGTGTCGTCGCGACGAAGCAGCGGTATAACCGGAGAGGGCGAGTCACTCGCGTCGGCATCGTCGTCGGGCGCCGTCCTGCGCGGCGGGAGCTTGGTGGCTTGGACATATTCCTCAATCGTCGATGCAGTTTTCTCGCCCCGGGGGGTGATATACGCGACCGACTGGGGGCTCGAATCCACGGTCGATATAGGAGGCGTGCCTGGCGCGACCAGATCGGAGGCGAGGCGCCGTACAGTCTCAGAGGCGGGTTGCCCATGTGGCAAGGCAGCGGCCGTCCAAACAGCGCATAAGTCGGAAGGAACCATGGTTACGGGAAGCTAGTGGTAGTAGCCCATCATGTATTCAGCATGGCTGATATGACGGACCCGCACGTCCTCGAGAGGAATTGCCATGACGCGGCGGAGCTCAATGGCCACTTGGCATACGAACCCGGAGCCAGGCTCCAGCAGTAGGTCCGCATCGTCCACGAGACTCATGCGCGAGGCAGCAGAGTAAGCAATAACTTGGCCACAGAGATGGACGTCTGACGTCACTCGCACGACCTTGGTGTCGCAGCTCTGAGACGCGACGAAGTACGTGGAGAAGCCGACGAACCGAAACACCGAGAGTAGAGGGCGCTCCAGGAGCTCAGCCTTGAGGTCACGATTGGGCTCGGTCAGCCTCCAGTGCGGGATGAAATGGACCATGTCGACGTAGTCGCGCAGCAGGTACGGCAAGTCTTCGAGGCGCTGGTCGTACCGAAGGATCGTCAGCGTGGCCTCCCACGAAAGCTCCTGGGCGCCGTCGTCCGAGTCGAGAAACGGCGTGTCGGCAGTCGGGCGCTTGCTGAGAGGTTCGCGCCCCAGCGTGGCATACACAGGGCCATCCCAGGTGCCGGGGAGCTCGTCGGGGCACTCGAGCCGCACAGTGCGGCTATGGCAGCGCGGACCGCCCAGGTGGAGTCGGACGAGAGGCAACAACAGCCATAAAATTTTTCTTCACGGGCGGCCTGGCTGCGTCTTCGTGGAGATCTGAGCTCGGTCGGTGTTCTTGGTCTTCGTTGGAGCTCTGAGCTCTGGCTGGCCAATCTTCGAATGATCGAGATTGCGTGCTGACTCGGTTCGGAAACCCACGGTTCAGCCACTCGTCCAGCTCGTACTTAACCGACCACTTTTGCAGCGACAGCGCTAGAAAATATCATGAAGACTTATGTTAGCCCATTCAAGCCAAATAGAGTGATACAGTATCACTGATACTATTAGTAGTACATGTACTGTAGTACAGTAATATTTAGTAATTACTACAGTACTACGTACTACTTACTGTTAGTACTTCGAAGTACGTAGTAGTAAAAACTTTCTACCAAAAAGTATTATCGACCATGAGGTCGGTGTAGAACAATCTATAGTTGTGGCGCACCTCACCTTCGTTGTTAGCTTCTTTGATCGTCAAAGCTGTTTGTGCGACTTTCTACCACTTTGTTTTGGCTCCGCCTAGCAGTTTATTACGCGGGAGAGGTTTAGATCAGTCCAGTGTAGGACCGTTTCTAGACTTTTAACGTTAGATGACATCTTAATTCTAAAACTGAACAACAAACGGAAACTTCAACATTCACCAAATGTTGCTTTTACTGCTTGCCCGGGTGGAAGGCCGAGCCAGCCAGGGGACGGCTTGCCCTGCACCTCGCCGATATAGAGCGAGAACTTCTGGCGCCACTCCTCTGCCGTGGCACGGTCCTCCATGAACTTGGGGAAAGCAGCCATGTTGCCTTCCGGGATATCCCAAGGCTTGTTGGTGTTGATGTCCGTACGCGGGCTGTTCGCCACCAGCGTCGCCTGTGCCTCTTCGGAGATGATCCAGTCCATGAACAGCTTGGCGGCGGCAGGGTGCTTCGCCTTGGACAGAATCCCCATACGTTGACCCCAGGCGAGGTACTCAGTGCCGTTAGTGACGAACGTCAGCGAGTTGCCACGCACACTGCAACCCATACCAATGGCCTTCTCTCCGGAGGCCACAAGATCACGGGCAACGTTTGTGCCGCGGTTAATTAAAGCTTGCGTTTTGCTGGACCAGCTGAGAAACCCAGTCCCAACCGTACTTCTCCACGTAGCGGATGAACAGGAACAACACGGCGTCGTCGTCATTCGGGTTGGAGGAGGCGATCTTGCCTGCATACTTGGGGTCCACCAGATCGGCCGGTGTGGCAGGCAGCTCCAAGCCATCGAGAGCAGTCGTGTTGTAGGCGAAACTAAACTGATAGATCGAGTACCCCAGCCACGCGCCGTTCTTGTCTCGCAGCGAGCTGTGAATCTTGGAGAAGTTGGCAGGCTTGTACGGAAGCAGGACACCAGGCTTCGCCCAGCGAGTGAAATCCTGCAGTGTCTGCAGTGCCACCACGTCAGGCACCAGCGTGTCAGTCTCCAGCTGGTTGTCGATACGCACGTTGTGGTACTTGCTGTAGTGAACGACAGCGGTGAAGTTCATCTTTGGAAAGCGTTTCACAAAAGTGTCGTGAAGAGTGTTCTGCGAGGTAGGAGTGTCGCCACCATGGTACAAGACAATGTTACCACCTTCGGTAACAGCGTCCGCGTAGAGTTGGTCAATGGTCTTGGTCTCTTCGCCGGAGTTGGACTTCGCAACAGTGCCAGACGAAAGTAGCGCGAGCACCGCAAATGTCGAAGCAAAGAACTCCATGGCTGATTTTAAACGCTGGTTGTTTTTGAAACCAAAAGCTGACCCTGGGGATGAACGACTTGAAGCCAAGACGGTAAATTTGAGAATGAACATCGTTGGGCGCATGCAGCTCAGGGCTTTCACGCCCATTCGCCCTATCGACCCGACGTTGCTGTCCGTGACCCAAAGACCGCACATGGTAAGCCGAGCGGGCAGGCAAGCATAACGACAAGCGGGATGACACTCTTTCCAAACTGCGGAGAGCCAGTAGGACTTCAAGAAAAGTGAGGCCTTCCGAATACTTTTAAAAGTCATAAATTGAAGGAAATACTACAATATTAGTATTGAATAATATACCTAAAAATAGGTAGAATATTACTTTTTTACGTGTTCTTAAATAAATTAAAGGGGAAATCCTGTTTCGGGGCCGTAATTTTGAAATAATTCCGTTTCGGGGCCGTTGAAATCGAAAGACACGTTATATTCAAAGCACACCTTGTTTTGGAAATCATCATAACGTATACTGTAGCCTAAGTGTTTCCTGCTGCCACAGTGTATCGGTATCATTTCCTGTTTACCCAAAGGTTACATATCACCCAACTGTAACGTGTATCCTAACCGTATGTGTAGCCTAATCGAGGCGTGTAGCCTAAGCGTAGTCTAACTAAGCTGCAGGTATTAGATCCACATGCGGTGAAGTTCTTGAGCCCTATCTCGGGCGGTCTCGCGAGCTTTCATTCTCTTGGGATGTTCCTTTTGGCGTCTCTCACATGTTCGCGTGCTGTGGCCAGGCTCGGTGCACCGACTGCAGTGAACGGGGGAGTCGTTCTTGATAAACTCTCAGCGAGTTCGGATTCTCACCTTCTTAGGACAACCGCGCGTTACTTGGATTGCGGGGTGATTAGTAGATCCAGGGGATAGAGGACCTACATCTACATGTATCACTCTCTTCACGTGACAGCCGCGTAGTGACTCAACGGAGAATGGACAGCATTTGATCTTGCAGCAAGTTGGGATGTTGACAGATGTGGTGTCTGGAAAATAGCTGCCCTGCATTCCCAGCCACAGATACGTTAGAGAATAGTATATCAGAACTGTACACATAAGAGGGGTATGTACCAGAACGACGTAAGTCACAACTGCAAGCTTGAAGGCGTTCTTGCCGGGGTACAAGCGCCAAATCGGCATTAAACCCATCCTTTATCCCCCAACTCAACACAGCCAATCGTCGTAACATAACTGGTTAAAATACCGGTATAACTTAGACTAAGGTTACATGGTACGTTAATGACACGGTGTGCCGTAAGTGGTACACATCCCAATATGCTATCCAGATTTTGTGGCTATGATCGTTCGTAATCCTGATTTACCCCCCAAGCAAAATATATCATGCCAAGCAAGCGAGTGCAACAAAGCGCTGATAACGTCCAAGCTCAAGCAGGACATCACTCGTCACCTGAAGGGGGAGGAGGGGGCTACGACCGCTGCAAGCACGTGCTCAACGATATACGTCTCCTAACTGAATAAGAAGGAGAAGAAGCCAACGCTTTCCTCGTCAGCCATGTTGGCACCCTCAAGTAGTTGATACACGACTGAAGGAGATGGAGGCGCGAGTGGCTTCGATGGAATAACTGCTGCGAGCTCGCCCCGCGAACCAAGACCGCCAACAAAGCGTTACCAAGGCCATTGAAGAATCCTCTTCAAGTGACGAGAAATTGTCCCCGGATTAAGACGCAGACGTGGAGGTGGTGACGCCTGCTGAAACGCGTAACGCGAACGCTGTCGAAGATAAACCTGCAAGCCCAAATGCGCGCAAGGCACAGCGACGTGTCTTACGCGCGTTGCGCCAGCTTAGCTATGTTACGTTTAGGTTACGTTTAGGCTACACGCCTCGATTGGACTACACACTAGGGTTCGGATACACGTTACAGTTGGGTGATATGTAACCTTTGGGTAAACAGGAAATGATACCGATACACTGTGGCAGCAGGATACACTTAGGTTACAGTATACGTTATGATGATTTCCAAAACAAGGTGTGCTTTGAATATAACGTGTCTTTCGATTTCAACGGCCCCGAAACAGAATTATTTCAAAATTACGGCCCCGAAACAGGATTTCCCCTAAATTAAATACTACTTCCATACCCCAAAACCTCCGACCTCCGACCTCGCTCCGACCTGCACACAGAACGTGCGGATCGGAGGGGGGTCGCCTCTAAACCTATCAACCTGCTACGCGCTACGCGCGAACCCAAAAAAGCGGCTCGCTGGTGACAGAACCCTAAGCCCGCTGCGGCTCGCACGCGTCGCCTCCGCTTGGTAAGTACACCACTGTTAGGTCCTGGGTTTGCAGCCACGTGCTACGCACACGGGCTGTCAAACCGCAGGCGGGGGACTCGCTGCGCTCGCTCATGACACCCGTCCCCAAAGCTCCGACCAATCATCAAACGGGGCGACTACTATGACTACGAAACTGTATGAATAACACTTCGGTAAGGGCTAGGGTAAATGTGATATGCTCCGACCGGGCTTGACAAAGCTTTTGTATGTGTCAGTCTTAAGTACGGTCGGAGATTTGGCTATATATATTCCATACCGTGCAGGTTCGGACAAGCTCAGTTTGCAAAAGGAATTCGGACAACCCTTCACATTTGATTTATTAAATTACAAAAAAAATAGTAGAGTGGTGTACATTAATCTTTTGGCAACCCACGAATGACGAAAAGATAGTGAGTTGACCTGAGGAAGGAGTGCTGAACAGCAGCGCTGAGTGCGGCGACGACGGCGTGGAGTGCGGCGTGAAGTGCGGGGTGATCGACGGCGTGGAGTGCGGCGACGAGGGAGTGGAGATGCGGCGACGAGGGAGTGGAGTTGCGGCGACGAGGGAGTGGAGTGCGGCGGCGTGGAGTCTGGCGTGAAGTGCGGGGTGATCCACGGCGTGGAGTGCGGCGACGAGAGAGCGGAGTTGCGGCGTGGAGTGGTGCTTAAGTGCGGCGTGGCGTGCGGCTTCGAGTGTAAAGTGGGAGGCAGCGTGTGGGCGGCTTATAATGCGGTGTGGAGTGCGGAGTGGGGTGTGGCTTGGAGTGGGGAGGGGCGGTGACGTGGAGTTAGACGTGGGAGTTTGAAGGGGACTGCAGCGTGTTTTGCAGCGTGGCGTTCGGCGCATACGTCGGCGTGAAGTGCGACTTGTAGTACGACTTGGAGTGCAGCGCGGACAGCGACGTGTAGTTCGGAGTGGCCGTCGACGTGAATTGCAGCGTGGAGTTCGAAGAAACGACTGTGAATGAGAAGCTGCGATGGAACGAAGATCTAATGGATCGAGGTGATCATGGTGGGTTTTGTTGGTATGCATTGAAATCGAATTACTAAATTGCTGACTTCGAGTGTTTGACATATCGATAGACCTTGCTTCTTTTAGTGCACCACTGCTCTTCGTGGAAGACGATAGACCTCCAACGACCTGTCTCAGTGTCCGACGTTGTCTGAACGAGGGTTGGTGGGCAAACTCTGGGGGAGTAGCACGTGGACTGTCCGCGGGTGAGATGCATCGACAGTAAGCCCCTGTGTGGTAAGTGCCTGGTGTCGAAGTATTTGGTCGTTCAGCTTTCCCTCGGTGTGCATGCGTTTTAACGTCTTGACCACTGTCCCGTATGCTTTGGGTTTCTTGTTTTGTTCGCGTAGAAATGCCAAGATGTTGGCCTCGGCATCCTTACCCGCTTGCAAAACCTGCGCCTTCGTACCACTGACGCCGTACCCGTCCGGTAAGAAGAGTTTCATGAATCCGACTGCGACCTTGGCCTCGTGGTAGTGCCTGCGATTCTGACGCTTGATGTTTTGCGTATCACAGAACCATTCGTACCAAACAGACGAAAGCGACTTTGCACGCGCCCGCTGTGGTATCGCTCGACGTGGATGTTCAACCTCCGGAGCGACGTTGTCATCCGGCCGTGGGCAGTCTTTCGGAGACGTTTGAGTGGTAGGGCCTTCTGGCGACGCGACGCGATCACTCAGCGTTTCGACCTGGCTCGACTGTTGGTCATAGGCGGTCAAAGTCAAGCAAGCCGCAGCTCCTCTGCCTGGAGCTCGGCGGGGTATCACTAGGATGGGAACTGACGCCAGACTGTATCTCGGGAGCGCTGCACGTATACATGTAGTTTTCGCAATCTGGACCTCGCTACTAGAGTGAGGGGCCGAAGTAGAGCAGCTTATCTGGTTTCATTCTGAAATATACTCTCTAAACCTCCTACGCGGGTTCCACGCATCTCACAGGTTAACAGCCGCACTCGCTCCTGATCGTCATGGCAGGAACTCGCACGTCTCCACGCACAGCTGGGCTCCAGCCCCTGCCAGGACTGTCGTCCCCGCGCAGAGCTCGCGCATCTGGCGACCAGCATGCTCGCGTAGTCAGCACTCGAGATGTTGACCTGGGTCCCGAAGCCTCTCATGAATCCGGTGATTCAGCAGCCCATCGATTGACATCATCAACTCAAGTCGAGAACGTCCCGATCGTTTCAAGAGCCTCCGTAATCCATGGGAACAATGTGAGCGATGAAGAAACGCCTACGCAGCTCGTTGGTCTCCCCGCTGGCGGAAAGCCGAGCCGCAAGAACATAACGATCGCCTCCTTTACAGGACGAGTAGAACCAGGGGCGCTGGACTCTAGTGTCAGGAAGTGGTGGCGCCAATTCAGCGATCAGCTCATCGATGCACAAGTCTTCGATGGACATCGATGGACCGACCTCCAGCAACGAAGCGTGCTCTCTGGATCACTAAGTGACCTGGCGGCCGATTGGTTCATCCGGCTGAACCAAGACTCCCCCAGTGTATCCGTACAGAAGGCTGGGAAGCTGCTCATCCTGCAGTTCAGTTCCCCACTTGGCGAAAATGTACTTCGGAAGACGCTGACTGAAGCCAAGAAGCGCAGAGTCGAAACGTACATGGAGTATGCTGGGTGTCTGATAGATATCGCCGACTCTCTTCCCGGTGGGTCAAGCCTAGAAACGAACGGCAGACAGGCTGTTTACGCCTTTGTTGAACATGCGCACCCGGCCTATGAGAAGGATCTGGACCGCCTCATACGCAAGAAGATTTCTAAAGGAATTCCGGCTCGGGCAGTACTAGACACGGCAGTTGCAGAATTGGTCGCTCTGACCAAGAGCAATGGTCAAGCGGAGCTTTTTTGATCTCGCTACGCACCGAAACGTGGTCCTCCAAGCGCCGATGTCGAAGACCAGCCCGCAAAACGCAGCAAGGACAGCGATGGCCGAGCTCCCCCTCAAAATGAAAAGGCCCTCGCCGTTGTTGTGGACCGCTCAGCCAAGCAGCACAAGCAGCACAAGCAGCACAAGCCTGGCCGCGCAACGGCAAAGAAGCCAGGATGGAAGATTACAGCCAATACCCGATGCTATGAGTGCAATGGATACGGCCACATCTCCAGCAACTGCCCTACAAAATCTTTAGCTGGTACCGCGGCTGCAGCTCTCGCCGCTGACAAGGAATGAAGTGCAGACGTCAGGTGGCCCAGAGTCCTAATGGATTCGGGAGCGTATGTCCACCTGACGGGCCGGCGAGAGCACCTAACAGGCGTGACGATACTACAGTCACCTGTGGTTGTAACTGTGGCCGACGACAGAGAAATTGCTATTGAGGTCGTGGGGAAGATGGAGCTGAATACGGTGACAAGAAGTGCGAATGGCGAGGAACGTCACATTCGGACATGGGTACCCGACGTTTATCTCGTGCCGAGTCTGTCCGTTTCTCTGATATCTGTTTCTCAACTGGTTAAACGTGGTCATCACGTCCTTTTTGATGGCCGGAAATGGGAGGTGACGTCGGGACGGAGACAGAAGGTGATAATGCAAGCTATGGAGTCTAATGGAGTTTACGAGATCGCCACACGTGAAAAATACTGCACAGCAACACTACACGCGGAAGGCCTCAGCGTACAGCAGAGCGCGTCCCTCCTCACGTGGCACAAACGGCTGGGGCATCTACATTTTGAAGCGTGTCGACGTCTGGCAAGGAGTGGAGCTGTCGAAGGCGTCAATGGTGTGAAGTTTGATAATCAGCGCCAGACTTGCACTGCATGTGCGTTAGCCAAAGCGCAGTATTCGTCAGCTCCCACTGAACGAAGCTCGAGTGACGTTGCCGCCGACGCTGTATGCCATGTCGATCTGGCCGGCCCTATCCAGAAATCTTACCATAGTAGTGAGTATTTTATGGTTGCCGTGTGGAGGGGCTACATCAAGGCTTATGGGCTCCGATCAAAAGACCAAGCCAAGGAGAAGGTCGAAGATTTCCTTCGATTTATAGCTCGTCAAGCTGCGGTTCCTGTCGAAGAAATTCGAACTGTGCGCACGGACGGCGGCGGAGAGTTTGTTAATCGAGACTTCAGACATTTCGCAAGTCAACTTGGCCTTAGGCATCAGCACACAGCTCCGCACCGATCCAGTCAGAACGGAGTTGCCGAGAGGGCCATACGGACTGTGACGGAAATGGCGGCTGCAATGTTAATCGACTCAAAGTTACCACACTACTTGTGGGAGGTCGCTCTTCAGCACGCTGTGTTCTTAAGGAACCGCATTCCACGGCGCAGCGAAGTCATCACGCCTCATGAAGCACTGTTCAAGACGCGGTCAAAACTTGGGCAACTGCCCATCTTCGGACAAGCCGTTGTGGTGCGGACGCCTGATCCTGTAAGACGAAAACGACTTCGATTTTGTGGACGTGGAGTGTTAGGCGCCTTCGTCGGATTCTCCGAATCAGTGAAGGGATCGAAAGTCTACTTGCTGAGGGAAGCAAGAAAAATCTGCGACTCAGCGGACGTGTTCGTTCTGGATAACATGGCGTATGACGAGGTGTTACTCCCAGATGATGATGTGAGCGAGTCACCGGAGAACTCGGACGACTTAGTTGGCTCCGCAAATGACCACCCTCAGACTCAAAGACACGAGGATGTGGTCCAGACCTCACGCGAAGAATCCTTGTCAAGACTCGCGGCAGCAGAGAGGACTCTCAGCGACACGAGTTGGCCGCGCGAAGCAGTGGACGAAGTCAACGGCGGAACGGAACTAACTCGGGCCCGTCGATCTGAGCGAATATCAGCACGAAACATCACTCCAGCCTTTTTGTTAGTTGCCGACGTCATCAAAGAACCACTCGATATGCGTGAGGCCCGCCTGTCACCCCAATGGATCAAATGGAGACGCGCCATCGAGGTCGAGATTCGCGCACTCGAAGCCAATGATACGTATGAGTTGGTGCCACTTCCGTCGGGAAAGACTGCTCTCAATAACACTGTCCAATTTCGGCTCAAGGTTGACGCCGATGGAAATGTGGAACGCTACAAGGCTCGTGTCTGTGCCTGTGGTAACCTGCAGGTGTATTTACGCGACTACGTTCACACTCACGCCCCGGTCATTGACCTAGTGTGTGTGAAAATATTCCTAGCTTTTGTGGTCAAGTTCGACATGTACGTTCGCCAAGGTGATGTCCCGGCAGCCTACCTCAAGGCTCCGCTCAAAGAAGAAGTGTATGTGCGTCAGGTTCGAGGTTTTGAACGACCTGGATCTGAGAGCCTTGTGTGGAAACTAAAGAAGGCGTTATACGGACTACGGCAAGCAGGGCATGAGTGGAATCGAGAAATTGACAAGTTTCTAAAGGAGTACGGCCTCCAGCCCACGACCGGAGATGCTTGCCTGTACTACAAGTGGGACAGTGATGGCCTTCTTCTGGTTTGTCTTTACGTGGACGACATCCTTGTGGCTCACCAACATGAGGAAGCCGTCCTTCGGTTAATGACGGCCCTCTCGATTAAGTTCCAAGTCAAGGACTTGGGTGTTCCGACGCAGTTCCTCGGCACCAAGATTCAGCGAACTGAATCGGGCATTGAACTTTCGCAGACGACGTACGTAGAGGAAATACTTCACAGATTCGCGATGTCACCGACCAGGCGAGCGTACACCCCCATGGTACCAAACACACGGCTCGAGTTCCTGGATGAACCCGCTGCGGAAGAAATTGAAGAGATGAGCAAGGTGCCTTACCGTCAGGTGGTTGGCTGCCTACTATATTTGGCGCGTGTGACCCGACCGGACCTCTCGTTTTCAATTAACCAGCTCGCCCGACATTGCTCGAAGCCCCGCAAAGCCGCTTGGGACGCTGCTAAACACGTGCTGCGGTATCTGCATCACACCAAGAGGGCAAGATTGGAGCTGAGTCCGGCCGAGGAAAGCGTGAGTTTGGCGACGGATGCGGATTGGGCTAACGACATCAGCGATCGGAAGTCCATATCTGGCTTTTTCGTACGAGTATTTGGTTGTCCAGTTCACTGGGGTTCGCTCAAGCAGTCGGTCGTGACCCTATCCAGCACTACAGCGGAGTTTGTTGCCGCTTGTGAAGGGCTGGTGCAGGCAGAGTGGATATCCTTAGTCGTCGGAGAGCTTCTCGGCGACGATGTGGAACCAGTCATCGTACAACAAGTGGATAATCTCTCAGCCATCAGTAGAATCAAGAAGGACGGCTCGTCGAACGCGCAAAAGGCCATCGACATTCGTTTTCACTATGTGAAAAACGCGCTGAAGAAAAACAAAATGGTGCTGCAGTACGTCCCTACAAGTGACAATCCCGCTGACTTGCTGACCAAATCCTTGGCCAAAACTGAGCTTTCCCGCAAGCGTGACCAGTGTGGTCTCTGTGGTGCAACTGGGTGACGACCCGGGCACTTGCTTGTGAGGGAGGTGCTGGTCATAGACGGTCAAAGTCAAGCAAGCCGCAGCTCCTCTGCCTGGAGCTCGGCGGGGTATCACTAGGATGGGAACTGACGCCAGACTGTATCTCGGGAGCGCTGCACGTATACATGTAGTTTTCGCAATCTAGACCTCGCTACTAGAGTGAGCGGCCGAAGTAGAGCAGCTTATCTGGTTTCATTCTGAAATATACTCTCTAAACCTCCTACGCGGGTTCCACGCATCTCACATCGACAACTTGTCGATCAGCTGCATTTGCCGCTGTATTAGGGGGGGGGGGCAGAATTAGCTTTTTTGCAGACATATTCCTGCCGAGATGGTAGCCATATTTTTCATGGTCGGCGACCATTTCCATCTCGAAAATGGATCACCTCCAGAGGTAAACCATTTTTGGATGGCTTTCCATCCAACAAGGCCAGTCTCGAAATTTCTGTCGGAGGGCGCACTCCAATTTCAACTGCAAGGTTTCCGCCGTATCTTCCTCTCCCCCTCCTCGCCTCCTGCCCCGCTGACCAGCACTCTCTTCTTCTGTCTTACAGGTGCGCTTCTGCAGCCCAACTGCTCACTCAGCTTATAGCCAAAGGTCCACGCCACGCTCACTGGTGCACTCGTCTTACTACGCACAGGTATGTCTTAAATCTACCCTGAATCGTAGGATTTTACTCTCTCAGCATGTATCGGTCTGGTACGTGTAGACGCAATGAGCGACCGTGACGAAGGCGATGGGCAGTCAAAGGTTCACTTATCACGCGACGACTACTTGATAATCGTCAGCTGGATGGAGAATCCAAAGGACTTCGCCAAGATTCATGGATCTCAGAAGAAGACTACCGTTGGCGCCAAAACCAAAAAGCCGGATGCGTTTGACCAGCTTGCAGCGCATCTGCACGCCCACACAAAGAACCCCAAGCTGCAGTCGCTCTCATCAACGAACATGAGCCGCCGATGGACTACATACAAGCGACGATTCACTAAAGCGCTGGCGGCAAAGCGTTGTGAGACGGGCATGGGTCTCACCCCGGCGGAAATCAAGAAGGGACTCTCGATACCTGGAAAATTGGACAAAATGTGTCCTCACTTTGCCAGAATGGAAGCTTTGCTGGTTGAGAAGCACAACATTAGAGCTGCTGGGACTACATAACTAGGTGCTGTGGTCCGTGGTCCGACAGAAACTCCGTCGACAAGTGATGCATCCAGCGATACGGACGGAGATGAAGGCGATGAAAATGCTAATGAAGTCACTGTCGAACGTGAAGTCACGGGTGAACGTGAAGTCGCTGGTGGTGAAGAAGTTGCTGATGGCGAAGAAGGCGCTCCTGAACGTGAAGTTTGTGATGATGATAGAGTGGGTGACGTTGGATACGAAGTCCTCGTAAACGAAGAGCCCGAGTTTCGATTTGACTTGGCTTCTCCTGCTCCAGCGGAGACTAGGCACAGTGATTCTGGGGCGGATAAGGCGGTGGAAAACGAGTTGGGTCTCTCTGATGACGATTTATTTGACCTGAGTTCGAGATTCCTGGAGTCTTATGACAACGCGGAGCCGAACACTCGCAGTGCTGGAAGCAGCTCTAGTAACGAATCTGAAGCAACATCGTTGGGCACCACATCTTCTCGCACGAAGTCTTCGTGAAATCCGTCATCGTCTGCAAGGAACTCGAGCAAAACGACCAAGAAGTCAAGTTCAAAGAAAAAGCCGAAGTCGAAAAAGACTCACAAACGAGATCTGCGTCCTGAGTCGCTGGCGGAGGATCGTGAAAACGCTGGTGGGAACAAGAACGGCAACAGTCAGCAGCAACCAAAGGATACTAAGGTGTCAATATCGATGGCGTACGCTGAGAACACGAAGCAACGAAATGAGTTGTTCAAGCGAAGGCTAGACCAGACAGACACCAAGGAAAAACATAACCAGTTGCGATGGATGCAAGAGCAGAGAGTTGCTAAGCGCGAGCAGGAATCCCGACGCCGACACGAACTCCTTATGGTGTTGGTCAATCAAGGCAAAACACCACAGGAAATTGAAGAGTATCTCCGCGTTGCGAGTTTGGCTGCCTTAAACGGTAAGTGTCCGCGCACATGATGCAATGTTTTGTGTCTAATGTGACGGTATGTGTATACTTAGGTGCTTCCTCATCGTCGCGTGTGCACGTTACACCAGCGAGGAACACTGCAGTCGATATTGATTGCGTTGGCGCTGCTGGCAATGGATTGCGTCGTGATGACAGCGACAACACGAGGTCGAACGAGGAAGTGTGGAACGTGTGAGTCTTGCCGGCGGCGTCTTGAGGAGGTTTAAGTCTTCACCATTTGAATTTTTGCATGCGCAGTTTTGACGTAAGCAGTTTTTATTTTAATTTAACACGAGTTTACGCTTGTCGTGCTAGTGGCCGATGCAGATCCTGTTTGAAGCCTAGTAGCTAATCCACGTAGAAGTAGTTTGCACGGTACCAGAGGATTCCACCTCTTGCGTAACCCGTTCGTAGCGCCTTTCGCTTCACCCGGCGCCGAAAGATGAACTCATCATCGTCTTCCCCTTCGCTCTCGCTGTCTTTGTCCTATTCTTCTTCTGATTCTTCACTCTCTTCATCAGAACTTTCGTCATTGCTAGTCCAGTCGTCTCCCAAGCTAAGCACCATGTTGTGCAACACCATATCCACTGAAGAATCCGCTTCATGTCACCCTTCTTGTTGAGTTGCACGCGAATCTCTCTTAGCGACGACCAACGTCCCTTCAGTACGCCGATTGTATGCTCGTTGACCACACGAGCGTGTGCTAAGCAGGTGTTGAACGCCTCGATATCAGCTCCCTTCATGTTCTTGCGGTAAGCCGGAACGAGGGTGTTGGCAACACGATCAGCCGGGTAAGCAGAGTCGGCAATTAAATATTCCCCACGGGAGAAGAAGCGGTGCTTGCAGCCCTCTCTCGCAAGCTGCATCTTGCCATATCCCACCGGCGACCGTTATCCCGATTTTGCTGGGATAAGAAAAACCTCGGGGGAAAGTGCCGGTTCAAGCCATACAGGTGGTTAGGGTAACTGCGACTCTTCAAGGTCCCGCCGAGAGCGTTTTGGCCAATGCGATCTGTTTGCGGATTTGTCACCTTGAAAGGTAGATGGGCATGGGTGCCGGGCTTCCGCGCCACCATTGGCCACCGCACCAGCATTTACACCCGCAGATTGCCAGGTGCCCGCGAAGGATTAGCACTTCTCCGCTATGGTAAAATTCTGAGTTGGTAGGATGCACCGCTCACTAATGTTAACTTTCGTTTCCCTTGTATCATTGCCTTCTATAGATGCCTTCACACGCGCGAGGTACGCTGGTCGAGGAGCTACGAGTACGGCTCTGCCGGTGCCACTGCGAAGACCGAGTTGTTTCGATCGAGACCTGGACGCTCCTGTTCGTGGAGGAGCCCGACCGCGACTTCGGCAATGTACGTGAGGCGTCAGGGCTACTGGAGCTTTAGCAGAAGGGAGGCTGACGCTGAGAGATGTTGTGCACTCGGTAGGTGTGCGAGCTGGACACCATCTTCAACCCCCACAAGGTAAGGCGGCGTCTTGGCAGCTTTGGTGTTCCTATCTAGGGGCTCATGCTGGTGGTGTTGTTGTCGACAGGCGTATTATATTCAGAACGAGTTGTTCACCGGCTACACCCGGCAGGAGTTGAGCAAGGAGGCGATCTTGCGCATCTGTGCCCACCTAAGCTACGTGCCCCCACCGCTGAAACCGTGCGGGTGCTGACACCTCACCTCGACTCCACAGCGAATGTCCGAGCGCGATGCCGAAGGCACGACGGTGGAAACAACCGGCAGGGAGGACGCCAAGAGCACGACAGGGACAGCGGGGTGTGGCAAGACTCCAAGAACGACAGATACAACGGCGGCTTGAAGCATGGAGACTTCATGGTCAGCTACGGCGCCCACGATGCCGTACGTCGACTCGAGTAAGCTCGTCCGCTACGAACACTTCATCTTGTATTGGGTACTCTAGACCTCGTATGACAGCTCATGGGCGACAGCGGCTTCATTACGCTGTAAAACTCAACTGCAGGTCGAAGTTGATTAGAGTTGTGATTGATTTTCATGCAATTAATACATAGTTGTTGGTTTGACCCTCGGCGGCAATGTTAGAGTAGTGATCGTAGTTACTGCATCGACCATCTTGGTTCAGCTGCGTACAGGTGTAAATCCCGAAGGGAGCTGCTGTAAGTCATCGGAACCTGAATTGTTTTCAGTAACTTCCACCGCTTGCAAAACGAATTTCGGCACGTATTACGATGCCGCGGACACACTCGTGTTGCCAGCGCCACCAGACGTAGATGAGGTAGCTTCATGCACAAAGCACGCATTGCCAAAACCACATCTTCTTCGAACACAGTGTCGTGGCAAAATAAAAGGGTGGCGGAGCTGATAAGGGAGCAGGGTTGAGCCAACTTCGAGTCTGGATCAGCACTGATAACAGTATCGCTGCCTTCAGCAATATTGCGGATGTCTGCGGTGACAACGCTGATCTTGAGCAAGTGTGGAAAGCGCGATGCCCTAGACGCAATCAGCTCCATACCTCTAGCGGCCAGGTCACGTTGGATCTCAATACCAATCACACGAAATGCTTGCGTTTGCAGAGCGATTTGAGCGAGAACATTTCCCACGCCAGATCCAGCATCCAGAAACACGTCATTCACTTGAATATTCGCTTCTTCGATCAGCATGGACACCCCAGCCATTGTAATCCCCCCGGTATTTAGCTGACGTTCACTCGCGCGCACATCACGCCTGGTGAGTAGGCAGAATTGTCCTTCAGTGGCGTTGTAGGTTTCTTGCGGTGGTAGGATCGAAATGGTATGTGGTGAAGGCGAAAACCGAAGAGTAGACGCGGCTTTGGCTTCCAAATGCAGTCCTGCTCCGTGTGGTGGCGGGCGGAAATAGCGTGGGGGGAAACTCAGCACGTTATTGCCATATCGTCTCTTGAGCGTCTTGATTCGCTGTTGCAGTTTGGTTGCGCTCCATGTTGACGGCCTCATGTCTTTCTCCACTGACACCCAGTCGATTCGTCTTCCCGCTTGCTCGTACACCGCCGCGAGCTGAACGAGTTGGCGATCCTCTTCATCTGAAAAGTCGGCCATTTTTCGCTTCGGATACTATCTATACAAACTCAAGTAAAACGACCCTTTGGGTGTTCATACTGAAACCGAGTTTATTTTTTTTTGGATTTGTAAGTCAACGTTGGGTCGCTGTCGACCGAGTCAATGTAGACTCGTTCAGAGTCGACGTTGACTTCACTATTACTGAAACTAGTACGTTTGAGTCAATGTCGACTTGGTTTAAGTCCATGTTGACTTCGCGATCAATAAAACATGCGTATTCGAGTCAAAGTTGACTCGCTCTAAGTCATCGGTGACTTGGAAATGTGTATTCATTCATCGTTACGCAGCAGTATACACAACTACAGCCGGATGGCACTCTCAAACGCAGCCAATGCTTCCATAATCTTCGCGCATACACGCACGTATCTGTCGTGGTCCATCGAGCGAACGACGGTACCTGTCTTGTCGTGAACCAACTTATTTCTTTTATCCCAGAACTCGACCGTAAGCGCCTTGAACTCTTCAGCATCCGCCTTGTTCGATCCAAACGCCTCCTTCATTTTGCCCAGAATGAAGTCGCGCTTCTTGTGCATTGTGCTCATGTTATTTTTTCAGTTCAGAGACAATGAAAGTCAATACAATGTAAAACCATACTGAAGCAGAAACTCAAGCGGCTTACCATCTCGGATGACGGCGTTCCATTCTGTAAACTCTTCGATAGCTTTCTCAGTCTCCGCGCTATGCTTGAACATACTCAAGTACAGCTCTAGCCTCGCGATGGTGTCTTGCAATCCGCTGTTCTCCGTTGTCACCGCCTCTAGTGCAGCCTTCATCGATTCCAACTGCGTTCTCACTCCATCCCGTTCTGCTTGCATCGCCGCCCTCTCTTCATTCTTTCCGATGCGGTTGGCTTCGAGCTCTTCAAACGCAGCTGGGCACCCGTTGTTCCTGAACTGCTCCTCCAGGAGCCGGGTCTGGCGCTTCATTCCATTCAAAAGCTTCGCCTGCCTCAGCGATATTCGGCCATCTTGTTGCTTCTCTCGACTCGACTCCTCTAGTTTCTTTTTATCCGCGTCAAACTGCTTCCGCTCCCGTTGCAGGCGATGCGTTACGTTCTGGAGACGCCGCTCCTCCTCTTTGAGCTTGGCCTCTTGAGATTGCAGCTCCTTGGCTTTGACTTGTAGTTCTTCCTCCTTGTTCTCCATATTCTTCTCTCGCGAAGCCATATCGTTCACCCGGTCCTCCAGATTTTTCTTGCGCTCGTCCACCTCTCTCGTGAGGTTGTTCATGTCTTCGTGCACATCCTGGAGTTTCTTAGCATGACTATCCTGCGCCTTAAGTAGATTGTCTTTTCACAAATGAGTCAATGTAGACTCGTTCAGAGTCGACGTTGACTTCACTATTACTGAAACTAGTACGTTTGAGTCAATGTCGACTTGGTTTAAGTCCATGTTGACTTCGCGATCAATAAAACAAGCGTATTCGAGTCAAAGTTGACTCGCTCGAAGTCATCGGTGACTTGGAAATGTGTATTCATTCATCGTTACGCAGCAGCACACACAACTACAGCAGGATGGCACTCTCAAACGCAGCCAATGCTTCCATAATCTTCGCGCATACACGCACGTATCTGCCATGGTCCATCGAGTGAATGACGGTACCTGTCTTGGCGTGGACCATGTCATTTCTTTTCTCCCAGAACTCGATCCTGGAGTTTCTTAGCATGGCTACCCTGCGCCTCAAGTAGATTGTCTGCGGGCGTGGTGACGGATTGCTTCGACAAATTCAACTCAGTTTCCACCTGGGCAAGTTTGTTGCGCAAGCTACTTGAAATCGCCTTCTCCTTGGCTAGTTGTAAAATCGAATTCCGCAACTCCTTCGTCAACGCGGTAGTTATATCGTTGTCTGTGAGATCAAAATTCCTGCGTTCGGTCAGCTCCTTCGCAGCGGCGGCTAACTGCTCCTCTAATTTCCTTGAGCGCGCTTGATCCTCCTCTAGCATCTCTCAGAACTGCTGCAGTACTTGCGAAATAGAGAGTTCAAAATTCGCATACTCCCCTCGCAAAGGGTGGGTTTGCAGGCTCCGAGCTGGGGCACCTTCCTCCTGCACGGCCACGGGTGTCTGCGAGATTGGAGGCCCTGGAGCTTGATCTGACGCTAGCGATACTAGGTTTCTGGCTGCGGTAAGCTGCTGAGCCGCGTGGATGTCGCATTGTTCGATCGCCAGGTGCTCGGCTCCGCCACGTTGCGATAGCTTTGACGAACCCGATCCAGCGGTCTGCGCGTGTGCGTCTGCTTTCAGGGCTTGGTCCGCTAAGTAAACCTCGTAGAACTCTTTCAGCAGCGCAGGCTCGTGACGCCTCAGCTCTTCTGGGTTGTCATTGAACTGGTTGAATTGTTTCAACGTGCTCAAAGCCTCGTAGTCCAAGTCGTTCCCGCTGTTCCTAGCAGCTGTGTATTTCTCCGCCCACACACGCTTCTGGTAGTCTGCCATCTTGTAGTAATCACCTGCGTTGCGCCGTGGGCCTTGCCGGTGCTCGCCCTTTTCGTCTGCCATCTTCTTTTGTAGAGCCAAGCACGTGGACAGGAGCGCGTGCTTGGGTACCAGGGGAGTCGTCTCTTCATCGCGAGTCGTCGCCTCGTCCTCCGATGCACTCGCGGCGCCCAACTCGCGCGTCGTCCCGTGGGATCCTTCGCCAGTCTTCTTGGCAGTCTTCCTCTGCTTACGGGGGCTTGGCGAAGTGTCTCGCCCCTCCCCCTTCTTCCGCTTCTGCTTGCCATTGCCGGTGGCAGGCGTGGTCTTGGCAGCGTTTGCTGACTTGTCAGTGGGCGCGCTCGTCCGCTTTGTCGCTGGCTTGTCCGTCGCCTTTGCAGGTGTCTTGTTCCTCGTCATGGGCCCCTGGCGAGCAGCACCGCCAGCAGTTCCCTCGCTCTCTGCAGCCTGAGACCGCTTCGCCATCAGCACTTTGCTGCAGTCAAGGTTCTTTGAGAAAGTGATCCTACAGTTGAAATAAATTGATGTGGACAAATTCGATTTAGAATCAAGAGGACTCTAAGTCAACGTTGACTTGGTATAAGTCGTTGTTGAGATGGCTTCAGTAACAAGTGTCTAAGCCAGCGTAGACACATTCCAAGTCGTAGTCGACTTGGTGACTCAATGAGAGATGTACGAGTAGATGCACATGGTTATCTTTACAAAAAGATGCAGAAGTGGCGCCAACACAAGAGTGGATACGTCAAATTAGAGATTTACTGAAGCTACCAGTCACCACTTCGGCATTGCCGGAGCACGTTAGCGATCACGCATAAACTCTTCCAGCGTGATGATGTATTCGCGCAGCATATCGACGGTGGTCAGCTCGTTATCGATGTGCAGCTCATCGACGGCGTCCACCACGTTGTCGAGGCGCGGCTCCTCCGGTGCGTTGCGTCTCCAGGTGTTATAGTACTCCATGAAAGTGCGACCAGGGATAGCGTGGCCAACACGATTAGCTCTTTCCAAGAGCTGTGTTGCTTCCGTTATGCCACGGGGGCATTCGAACGAAGCAACCGCAAGCATGTCCGAGGGAATGTGCAGATCCAGATAGCGCTCAATATCATCCATCCGAAGGTTGCAGTTGTCGACGATAACGACATCCACGCCACGGTCGGGGCTGCAACACAGGAGTTCTCTGCATTGTTCGTAGCAGCTTCGATGCGCCTCCAAAAGCCGACTTGCGTCGAACACATAGGATCCTCCGCGCTGGAAGAAGAGGTCAGCTGAGTCAGCTGAGCAAACCGATGCGCGGAAATCAAACGTTTCTGCATAATGAGCGACCTCTAGAGCAAACATTGTCTTGCCACTGCCCGGGAGGCCTCTCATGATCACGAAGAGCCGAGGCGGGTACTGCATATACGCGCGGTGGTCCTCCCAATACGCCCGGTAGTCGTCAACGATTCGTCGGGCTTTGAACTCCATTTCTCACACGTCGAATGTAGTCGAACCTGAAAATTGACGACTGGGTCTGCTACGGTCCTAACGGGCAAGTCCGGGAAAGGAAGACGGCATTTCTTAGAACATTCACGTCCAGGATTCCGCTTCTGATGTTGACCACACCATATCACCGAACATAAGTCAACATTGACCTGGGATAGTCAACATCGACATCTTGGCCGGACCAGTTCCGCTCCTGGACGATCTCAGCGGCGTGGGCGACCGTCGCCAAGCATTCCGGTGAGCCCGGCCACAGCGGCACGGCGAGCGTAGCGGTAGTGGGGCGACGAGAGCAGCACGACGAGCATGGCGGCGGCCGGCACAGCGAGAGCAGCACGACGAGCACAGCGGTCGGCATGGGCGACAGCAGCACGGCGAGCATAGCGGCGGCATGGGCGACCGTCGGCAAGCATTCCGGCGAGCCCGACCACAGCGGCACGGCGAGCGTAGCGGTAGTGGGGACAACGAGAGCAGCATGACGAGAATGGCGGCGGCCGGCATGGGCGAGAGCAGCACGGCGAGCATAGCGGCGGCATGGGCGACCGTCGGCAAGCATTCCGGCGAGCCCGGCCACAGCGGCACGGCGAGCGTAGCGGTAGTGGGGACAACGAGAGCAGCATGACGAGAATGGCGGCGGCCGGCATGGGCGAGAGCAGCACGACGAGCATGGCGGCGCCCGGCATGGGCGAGAGCAGCACGGTGAGCATAGCGGCGGCCAGAGTAAGGATCAGCAGCTTGGTGGCGGCCTTGGCGGCGACGGTCGATGCGAGCCGGGCGACGGCATAGTTGGGGAAGCGCGCTGGAGCAGTAGCTGGCGTTTTCGGAAATGAGGTTTGGGATTGAGCGCGCGGAAACGATCTTCTGGCACGGATCGCAGCGCGAGCGTGATTGGCCGCGAAATGGCTGGCCAATTACACGTCGCAAATTCAAACGACGGGGGCGCTGATTGGCGTAGATATCGGAGCGAACCCACGGGCGAAAATATGCGTGTTGCGCGAACTCAAAGCGCATGTTGGAAAAGCGCGCGAAAAGCTGTGTGTTGCGCGAAGCTTGATGGCTGAAGCCAGGCTGATATATGGATACCACTTCGTGTGACCTTTGGATTGAGCCAACAATGCTGATTGGCTTATTAGCTTCAACTTCAACCCTCGATAAGCACTCCGAATTATAGTAGTTCTAGATTTAGTGACTACCTAGTACGAGGGCATTTCTTTTGCAGTTCTATAGTAACTTACTTTTGCAAGTTCTTCTGCAACAGAAATGATAGCAAACAGTGCCTGAACGTCGCTCGCCTCGCTACCTAGGCCAGTGTGGTGTCCTCACAAAACGCGGTACCCGTAGATATGAAATACCAACCAATGCGTGCACACGGTTTCTATAGGTGAGCGCTGATCTTGTCCGTCGAAAAAGCTCTGCTTCTGGGTGGTCAAAGCTCACGAGACAGCACACTAATTCCCTCCTGTTCCTCGACAACACTGATACGAATAAACGCCACTGACTTCAGCGAGGAATACGCCGCGCTAGCTAAGGTTGATGACCCCCCTCTCCTTTATTTTACTGCGATTTACTACATATAGGAGCCCACACACCGCTTGACCTCCCGTGCCGCTCCACCGCGGGTCGCCGCCTCGCCCTGTGAGGTGCGTTCTGCGGTCCGAGGGTGGCTGGTATCGGTGGTATGGCGAAAGTCGAGGGTAATTCGCGTCCGTTGGCAATGGCGCTCCAGGGAGCTTTGGGGGCTGCATGGAGATGCCAGTGGTGACTTGGCCGGCCCAACCACCAGTGCCGCTCCACCGCGGGTCGCCGCCTCGCCCTGTGAGGTGCGTTCTGCGGTCCGAGGGTGGCTGGTATCGGTGGTATGGCGAAAGTCGAGGGTAATTCGCGTCCGTTGGCAATGGCGCTCCAGGGAGCTTTGGGGGCTGCATGGAGATGCCAGTGGTGACTTGGCCGGCCCAACCACCAGTGCCGCTCCACCGCGGGTCGCCGCCTCGCCCTGTGAGGTGCGGTCTGCGGTCCGAGGGTGGCTGGTATCGGTGGTATGGCGAAAGTCGAGGGTAATTCGCGTCCGTTGGCAATGGCGCTCCAGAGAGCTTTGGGGGCTGCATGGAGATGCCAGTGGTGACTTGGCCGGCCCAACCACCAGTGCCGCTCCACCGCGGGTCGCCGCCTCGCCCTGTGAGGTGCGTTCTGCGGTCCGAGGGTGGCTGGTATCGATGGTATGGCGAAAGTCGAGGGTAATTCGCGTCCGTTGGCAATGGCGCTCTAGGGAGCTTTGGGGGCTGCATGGAGATGCCAGTGGTGACTTGGCCGGCCCAACCGCCAGTGCCGCTCCACCGCGGGTCGCCGCCTCGCCCTGTGAGGTGCGTTCTGCGGTCCGAGGGTAACTGGTATCGGTGGTATGGCGAAAGTCGAGGGTAATTCGCGTCCGTTGGCAATGGCGCTCTAGGGAGCTTTGAGGGCTGCATGGAGATGGCAGTGGTGACTTGGCCGGCCCAACCACCAGTGCCGCTCCACCGCGGGTCGCCGCCTCGCCCGGTGAGGTGCGTTCTGCGGTCCGAGGGTGGCTGGTATCGATGGGATGGCGAAAGTCGAGGGTAATTCGCGTCCGTTGGCAATGGCGCTCCAGGGAGCTTTGGGGGCTGCATGGAGATGCCAGTGGTGACTTGGCCGGCCCAACCGCCAGTGCCGCTCCACCGCGGGTCGCCGCCTCGCCCTGTGAGGTGCGTTCTGCGGTCCGAGGGTGGCTGGTATCGGTGGTATGGCGAAAGTCGAGGGTAATTCGCGTCCGTTGGCAATGGCGCTCCAGGGAGCTTTGGGGGCTGCATTGAGATGCCAGTGGTGACTTGGCCGGCCCAACCACCAGTGCCGCTCCACCACGGGTCGCCGCCTCGCCCGGTGAGGTGCGTTCTGCGGTCCGAGGGTAACTGGTATCGGTGGTATGGCGAAAGTCGAGGGTAATTCGCGTCCGTTGGCAATGGCGCTCTAGGGAGCTTTGGGGGCTGCATGGAGATGCCAGTGGTGACTTGGCCGGCCCAACCACCAGTGCCGCTCCACCACGGGTCGCCGCCTCGCCCGGTGAGGTGCGTTCTGCGGTCCGAGGGTAACTGGTATCGGTGGTATGGCGAAAGTCGAGGGTAATTCGCGTCCGTTGGCAATGGCGCTCTAGGGAGCTTTGGGGGCTGCATGGAGATGCCAGTGGTGACTTGGCCGGCCCAACCACCAGTGCCGCTCCACCACGGGTCGCCGCCTCGCCCGGTGAGGTGCGTTCTGCGGTCCGAGGGTAACTGGTATCGGTGGTATGGCGAAAGTCGAGGGTAATTCGCGTCCGTTGGCAATGGCGCTCTAGGGAGCTTTGGGGGCTGCATGGAGATGCCAGTGGTGACTTGGCCGGCCCAACCACCAGTGCCGCTCCACCACGGGTCGCCGCCTCGCCCGGTGAGGTGCGTTCTGCGGTCCGAGGGTAACTGGTATCGGTGGTATGGCGAAAGTCGAGGGTAATTCGCGTCCGTTGGCAATGGCGCTCCAGGGAGCTTTGGGGGCTGCATGGAGATGCCAGTGGTGACTTGGCCGGCCCAACCACCAGTGCCGCTCCACCGCGGGTCGCCGCCTCGCCCTGTGAGGTGCGTTCTGCGGTCCGAGGGTGGCTGGTATCGGTGGTATGGCGAAAGTCGAGGGTAATTCGTGTCCGTTGGCAATGGCGCTCCAGAGAGCTTTGGGGGCTGCATGGAGATGCCAGTGGTGACTTGGCCGGCCCAACCACCAGTGCCGCTCCACCGCGGGTCGCCGCCTCGCCCGGTGAGGTGCGTTCTGCGGTCCGAGGGTGGCTGGTATCGGTGGTATGGCGAAAGTCGAGGGTAATTCGCGTCCGTTGGCAATGGCGCTCCAGGGAGCTTTGGGGGCTGCATGGAGATGCCAGTGGTGACTTGGCCGGCCCAACCGCCAGTGCCGCTCCACCGCGGGTCGCCGCCTCGCCTTATGAGGTGCGTTCTGCGGTCCGAGGGTGGCTGGTATCGGTGGTATGGCGAAAGTCGAGGGTAATTCGCGTCCGTTGGCAATGGCGCTCCAGGGAGCTTTGGGGGCTGCATGGAGATGCCAGTGGTGACTTGGCCGGCCCAACCGCCAGTGCCGCTCCACCGCGGGTCGCCGCCTCGCCCTGTGAGGTGCGTTCTGCGGTCCGAGGGTGGCTGGTATCGGTGGTATGGCGAAAGTCGAGGGTAATTCGCGTCCGTTGGCAATGGCGCTCCAGGGAGCTTTGGGGGCTGCATTGAGATGCCAGTGGTGACTTGGCCGGCCCAACCACCAGTGCCGCTCCACCACGGGTCGCCGCCTCGCCCGGTGAGGTGCGTTCTGCGGTCCGAGGGTAACTGGTATCGGTGGTATGGCGAAAGTCGAGGGTAATTCGCGTCCGTTGGCAATGGCGCTCTAGGGAGCTTTGGGGGCTGCATGGAGATGCCAGTGGTGACTTGGCCGGCCCAACCACCAGTGCCGCTCCACCACGGGTCGCCGCCTCGCCCGGTGAGGTGCGTTCTGCGGTCCGAGGGTAACTGGTATCGATGGTATGGCGAAAGTCGAGGGTAATTCGCGTCCGTTGGCAATGGCGCTCTAGGGAGCTTTGGGGGCTGCATGGAGATGCCAGTGGTGACTTGGCCGGCCCAACCACCAGTGCCGCTCCACCACGGGTCGCCGCCTCGCCCGGTGAGGTGCGTTCTGCGGTCCGAGGGTAACTGGTATCGGTGGTATGGCGAAAGTCGAGGGTAATTCGCGTCCGTTGGCAATGGCGCTCTAGGGAGCTTTGGGGGCTGCATGGAGATGCCAGTGGTGACTTGGCCGGCCCAACCACCAGTGCCGCTCCACCACGGGTCGCCGCCTCGCCCGGTGAGGTGCGTTCTGCGGTCCGAGGGTAACTGGTATCGGTGGTATGGCGAAAGTCGAGGGTAATTCGCGTCCGTTGGCAATGGCGCTCCAGGGAGCTTTGGGGGCTGCATGGAGATGCCAGTGGTGACTTGGCCGGCCCAACCACCAGTGCCGCTCCACCGCGGGTCGCCGCCTCGCCCTGTGAGGTGCGTTCTGCGGTCCGAGGGTGGCTGGTATCGGTGGTATGGCGAAAGTCGAGGGTAATTCGTGTCCGTTGGCAATGGCGCTCCAGAGAGCTTTGGGGGCTGCATGGAGATGCCAGTGGTGACTTGGCCGGCCCAACCACCAGTGCCGCTCCACCGCGGGTCGCCGCCTCGCCCGGTGAGGTGCGTTCTGCGGTCCGAGGGTGGCTGGTATCGGTGGTATGGCGAAAGTCGAGGGTAATTCGTGTCCGTTGGCAATGGCGCTCCAGAGAGCTTTGGGGGCTGCATGGAGATGCCAGTGGTGACTTGGCCGGCCCAACCACCAGTGCCGCTCCACCGCGGGTCGCCGCCTCGCCCGGTGAGGTGCGTTCTGCGGTCCGAGGGTGGCTGGTATCGATGGTATGGCGAAAGTCGAGGGTAATTCGCGTCCGTTGGCAATGGCGCTCTAGGGAGCTTTGGGGGCTGCATGGAGATGCCAGTGGTGACTTGGCCGGCCCAACCACCAGTGCCGCTCCACCACGGGTCGCCGCCTCGCCCGGTGAGGTGCGTTCTGCGGTCCGAGGGTAACTGGTATCGGTGGTATGGCGAAAGTCGAGGGTAATTCGCGTCCGTTGGCAATGGCGCTCTAGGGAGCTTTGGGGGCTGCATGGAGATGCCAGTGGTGACTTGGCCGGCCCAACCACCAGTGCCGCTCCACCGCGGGTCGCCGCCTCGCCCTGTGAGGTGCGTTCTGCGGTCCGAGGGTGGCTGGTATCGGTGGTATGGCGAAAGTCGAGTGTAATTCGCGTCCGTTGGCAATGGCGCTCCAGAGAGCTTTGGGGGCTGCATGGAGATGCCAGTGGTGACTTGGCCGGCCCAACCACCAGTGCCGCTCCACCGCGGGTCGCCGCCTCGCCCTGTGAGGTGCGTTCTGCGGTCCGAGGGTGGCTGGTATCGGTGGTATGGCGAAAGTCGAGGGTAATTCGCGTCCGTTGGCAATGGCGCTCTAGGGAGCTTTGGGGGCTGCATGGAGATGCCAGTGGTGACTTGGCCGGCCCAACCACCAGTGCCGCTCCACCACGGGTCGCCGCCTCGCCCAGTGAGGTGCGTTCTGCGGTCCGAGGGTAACTGGTATCGGTGGTATGGCGAAAGTCGAGGGTAATTCGCGTCCGTTGGCAATGGCGCTCTAGGGAGCTTTGGGGGCTGCATGGAGATGCCAGTGGTGACTTGGCCGGCCCAACCACCAGTGCCGCTCCACCGCGGGTCGCCGCCTCGCCCGGTGAGGTGCGTTCTGCGGTCCGAGGGTAACTGGTATCGGTGGTATGGCGAAAGTCGAGTGTAATTCGCGTCCGTTGGCAATGGCGCTCCAGAGAGCTTTGGGGGCTGCATGGAGATGCCAGTGGTGACTTGGCCGGCCCAACCACCAGTGCCGCTCCACCACGGGTCGCCGCCTCGCCCTGTGAGGTGCGTTCTGCGGTCCGAGGGTGGCTGGTATCGGTGGTATGGCGAAAGTCGAGGGTAATTCGCGTCCGTTGGCAATGGCGCTCCAGGGAGCTTTGGGGGCTGCATTGAGATGCCAGTGGTGACTTGGCCGGCCCAACCACCAGTGCCGCTCCACCGCGGGTCGCCGCCTCGCCCGGTGAGGTGCGTTCTGCGGTCCGAGGGTGGCTGGTATCGGTGGTATGGCGAAAGTCGAGGGTAATTCGTGTCCGTTGGCAATGGCGCTCCAGAGAGCTTTGGGGGCTGCATGGAGATGCCAGTGGTGACTTGGCCGGCCCAACCACCAGTGCCGCTCCACCGCGGGTCGCCGCCTCGCCCGGTGAGGTGCGTTCTGCGGTCCGAGGGTGGCTGGTATCGATGGGATGGCGAAAGTCGAGGGTAATTCGCGTCCGTTGGCAATGGCGCTCTAGGGAGCTTTGGGGGCTGCATGGAGATGCCAGTGGTGACTTGGCCGGCCCAACCACCAGTGCCGCTCCACCACGGGTCGCCGCCTCGCCCGGTGAGGTGCGTTCTGCGGTCCGAGGGTAACTGGTATCGGTGGTATGGCGAAAGTCGAGGGTAATTCGCGTCCGTTGGCAATGGCGCTCTAGGGAGCTTTGAGGGCTGCATGGAGATGGCAGTGGTGACTTGGCCGGCCCAACCACCAGTGCCGCTCCACCGCGGGTCGCCGCCTCGCCCGGTGAGGTGCGTTCTGCGGTCCGAGGGTGGCTGGTATCGATGGGATGGCGAAAGTCGAGGGTAATTCGCGTCCGTTGGCAATGGCGCTCTAGGGAGCTTTGGGGGCTGCATGGAGATGCCAGTGGTGACTTGGCCGGCCCAACCACCAGTGCCGCTCCACCACGGGTCGCCGCCTCGCCCGGTGAGGTGCGTTCTGCGGTCCGAGGGTAACTGGTATCGGTGGTATGGCGAAAGTCGAGGGTAATTCGCGTCCGTTGGCAATGGCGCTCTAGGGAGCTTTGGGGGCTGCATGGAGATGCCAGTGGTGACTTGGCCGGCCCAACCACCAGTGCCGCTCCACCACGGGTCGCCGCCTCGCCCGGTGAGGTGCGTTCTGCGGTCCGAGGGTAACTGGTATCGGTGGTATGGCGAAAGTCGAGGGTAATTCGCGTCCGTTGGCAATGGCGCTCTAGGGAGCTTTGGGGGCTGCATGGAGATGCCAGTGGTGACTTGGCCGGCCCAACCACCAGTGCCGCTCCACCGCGGGTCGCCGCCTCGCCCTGTGAGGTGCGTTCTGCGGTCCGAGGGTGGCTGGTATCGGTGGTATGGCGAAAGTCGAGTGTAATTCGCGTCCGTTGGCAATGGCGCTCCAGAGAGCTTTGGGGGCTGCATGGAGATGCCAGTGGTGACTTGGCCGGCCCAACCACCAGTGCCGCTCCACCACGGGTCGCCGCCTCGCCCGGTGAGGTGCGTTCTGCGGTCCGAGGGTAACTGGTATCGGTGGTATGGCGAAAGTCGAGGGTAATTCGTGTCCGTTGGCAATGGCGCTCCAGAGAGCTTTGGGGGCTGCATGGAGATGCCAGTGGTGACTTGGCCGGCCCAACCACCAGTGCCGCTCCACCGCGGGTCGCCGCCTCACCCTGTGAGGTGCGTTCTGCGGTCCGAGGGTGGCTGGTATCGGTGGTATGGCGAAAGTCGAGGGTAATTCGCGTCCGTTGGCAATGGCGCTCTAGGGAGCTTTGGGGGCTGCATGGAGATGCCAGTGGTGACTTGGCCGGCCCAACCACCAGTGCCGCTCCACCGCGGGTCGCCGCCTCGCCCGGTGAGGTGCGTTCTGCGGTCCGAGGGTGGCTGGTATCGGTGGTATGGCGAAAGTCGAGGGTAATTCGCGTCCGTTGGCAATGGCGCTCCAGAGAGCTTTGAGGGCTGCATGGAGATGGCAGTGGTGACTTGGCCGGCCCAACCACCAGTGCCGCTCCACCGTGCATCGCTGCCTCCCAGCCGGGAGCCACGGTGGCGCGGCACGGAGGTCAAGCGGTGTGTGGGCTCCTATATGTAGTAAATTGCAGTAAAATAAAGGAGAGGGGGGTCATCAACCTTAGCTAGCGCGGCGTATTCCTCGCTGAAGTCAGTGGCGTCTATTCGTATCAGTGTTGTCGAGGAACAGGAGGGAATTAGTGTGCTGTCTCGTGAGCTTTTGACCACCCAGAAGCAGAGCTTTTTCGACGGACAAGATCAGCGCTCACCTATAGAAACCGTGTGCACGCATTGGTTGGTATTTCATATCTACGGGTACCGCGTTTTGTGAGGACACCACACTGGCCTAGGTAGCGAGGCGAGCGACGTTCAGGCACTGTTTGCTATCATTTCTGTTGCAGAAGAACTTGCAAAAGTAAGTTACTATAGAACTGCAAAAGAAATGCCCTCGTACTAGGTAGTCACTAAATCTAGAACTACTATAATTCGGAGTGCTTATCGAGGGTTGAAGTTGAAGCTAATAAGCCAATCAGCATTGTTGGCTCAATCCAAAGGTCACACGAAGTGGTATCCATATATCAGCCTGGCTTCAGCCATCAAGCTTCGCGCAACACACAGCTTTTCGCGCGCTTTTCCAACATGCGCTTTGAGTTCGCGCAACACGCATATTTTCGCCCGTGGGTTCGCTCCGGTATCTACGCCAATCAGCGCCCCCGTCGTTTGAATTTGCGACGTGTAATTGGCCAGCCATTTCGCGGCCAATCACGCTCGCGCTGCGATCCGTGCCAGAAGATCGTTTCCGCGCGCTCAATCCAAAACCTCATTTCCGAAAACGCCAGCTACTGCTCCAGTGCGCTTCCCCAACTATGCCGTCGCCCGGCTTGCATCGACCGTCGCCGCCAAGGTCGCCACCAAGCTGCTGATCCTTACTCTGGCCGCCGCTATGCTCGCCGTGCTGCTCTCGCCCATGCCGGGCGCCGCCATGCTCGTCGTGCTGCTCTCGCTGTGCCGACCGCCGCCATGCCCGCCATGCTGCTCTCGCTATCCCCGCTACCGCTAAGCTCGCCGCAAAGCTGTGGCCGGGCTCGCCGAAATGCTTGCCGACGGTCGCCCATGCCGCCGCTATGCTCGCCGTGCTGCTCTCGCCCATGCCGGCCGCCGCCATTCTCGTCATGCTGCTCTCGTTGTCCCCACTACCGCTACGCTCGCCGTGCCGCTGTGGTCGGGCTCGCCGGAATGCTTGCCGACGGTCGCCCATGCCGCCGCTATGCTCGCCGTGCTGCTGTCGCCCATGCCGGCCGCTGTGCTCGTCGTGCTGCTCTCGCTGTGCCGGCCGCCGCCATGCTCGTCGTGCTGCTCTCGTCGCCCCACTACCGCTACGCTCGCCGTGCCGCTGTGGCCGGGCTCACCGGAATGCTTGGCGACGGTCGCCCACGCCGCTGAGATCGTCCAGGAGCGGAACTGGTCCGGCCAAGATGTCGATGTTGACTATCCCAGGTCAATGTTGACTTATGTTCGGTGATATGGTGTGGTCAACATCAGAAGCGGAATCCTGGACGTGAATGTTCTAAGAAATGCCGTCTTCCTTTCCCGGACTTGCCCGTTAGGACCGTAGCAGACCCAGTCGTCAATTTTCAGGTTCGACTACATTCGACGTGTGAGAAATGGAGTTCAAAGCCCGACGAATCGTTGACGACTACCGGGCGTATTGGGAGGACCGCAGCGCGTATATGCAGTACCCGCCTCGGCTCTTCGTGATCATGAGAGGCCTCCCGGGCAGTGGCAAGACAATGTTTGCTCAAGAGGTCGCTCGTTATGCAGCAACGGTTGATTTCCGCGCATCGGCTTGCTCAGCTGACCTCTTCTTCCAGCGCGGAGGATCCTATGTGTTCGACGCAAGTCGGCTTTGTGAGGCGCATCGAAGCTGCTACGAACAATGCAGAGAACTCCTGTGTCGCAGCCCCGACCGTGGCGTGGATATCGTTATCGTCGACAACTGCAACCTTCGGATGGATGATATTGAGCGCTATCTGGATCTGCACATTCCCTCGGACATGCTTGCGGTTGCTTCGTTCGAATGCCCCCGTGGCATAACGGAAGCAACACAGCTCTTGGAAAGAGCTAATCGTGTTGGCCACGCTATCCCTGGTCGCACTTTCGTGGAGTACTTCAACACCTGGAGACACAACGCACCGGAGGAGCCGCGCCCCGACGACGAGGTGGACACCGTCGATGAGCTGCACATCGATAACGAGCTGACCACCGTCGATATGCTGCGCGAATACATCATCACGCTGGAAGAGTTTATGCGTGATCGCTAACGTGCTCCGGCAATGCCGAAGTGGTGACTGGTAGCTTCAGTAAATCTCTAATTTGACGTATCCACCCTTGTGTTGGCGCCACTTCTGCATCTTTTTGTAAAGATATCCATGTGCATCTACTCGTACATCTCTCATTGAGTCACCAAGTCGACTACGACTTGGAACGTGTCTACGCTGGCTTAGACACTTGTTACTGAAGCCATCTCAACAATGACTTATACCAAGCCAACGTTGACTTAGAGTCCTCTTGATTCTAAATCGAATTGGTCCACATCAATTTATTTCAACTGTAGGATCACTTTCTCAAAGAACCTTGACTGCAGCAAAGTGCTGATGGCGAAGCGGTCTCAGGCTGCAGAGAGCGAGGGAACTGCTGGCGGTGCTGCTCGCCAGGGGCCCATGACGAGGAGCAAGAAAGCTGCAATGGCGACGGACAAGCCAGCGACAAAGCGGACGAGCGCGCCCACTGACATGTCAACATTGGCACTTGCAACTCAACATCGAGATATTACAAGTATACTTGCAACTCAACATCGAGATATTACAAGTATACGATCTGCTCTGTCGTGCTTCGTATCCGGATGTGTGTAGATTCTAATTTTAATATCGGTATAGTTGTATGATCAAGGTCAACAATGCCCACGTATCCGAATGCAAGAAGTGCGCCTTTTGCCCCCCCCCCCCTGTCATGGTAGGCGCCCCTCCACCGTCACTCGTCGAGATGTCACAGAAGCGCCGAGTAGGCAGCGGGCCCGACGCCCAGCCGCCCCGGAAGGCGCGAAGAAAAGCAGCGAGGACAGTGAACTCCGAGGCATCTGGTAAGCAAATCGCATCTTTCACTAGCAAAGCGTCGTAGCGATCTTATAGTAGACGTTCATAATGCCGCAGACGACGAGTTTGAAGTCGAGAAGATCATCGAGATGAAGTTCGTGCGTGGAGAGCCCAAGTACCATGTGAAGTGGAAGGGTTACGACGAGACGTCGTGGGAGCCGGAATCGAATCTGCATTGTCCTGAGCTCCTCAACAAGTTTAAGGCAGCACAACTTCATGAGGCACGCGCGTTGAAGAAAAAAACAACCCGAAAAGCGGACTTGCCTGACCGAGGTAGCCACGTGACGGCTAAAATCCCTGCAAAACACCAAGAGGGTTCTGAAGGTAACAAACAGCACGTGTTTGCCACATGCTCTTATGTTGGTTTAGGGGAAAATGTACTAACTGTAATAATGGTGCCCAGGTTTGGAGGAAGTGTACGAAGTGGAAAAAATTCTTCGTGAAACTTTTCGTTTTGGCTTGTCTTACTTTGAGGTGAAATGGAAGGGATATTCCCAAACGAGCTGGGAGCCTGCCTCCAATCTGAACTGCCCTGACAAATTGGAGAAGTTTAGGCGTCGCCAGAAAGCAGCACGTCAAGCTATGCTCGAAAACTCAGCTCCAGCTGAAGTCACCGATGCTACCGGGACGGTAGGCCATGACAGCCCTCGGAAAGATACCGATGAGAACGAGAAACCCAGCGGTGGATCTACAGCTCGCCAAGCAAGCAGAGCATCGATTCCAGAAAATAATAGAGTGGTAACCAATGATGCTGACAATGTGGCTACCGAGAGCCGGCAAACCGATGATCGAACCGAAAATGACTACGAGTACGATTACCCGGATTACTTTCCCGAGACTACCGAGGAAGAGGCGATCTCAAATGCAGGTGGTGGTGTTGAGCCTTGGGGTGACGGGATCTCAAACAATGCGGATGCAGACGCTACGCCAGTACCGCGAGCAGATTCCAGAGGGTCAGGCAAGGCTCCGAGAAAAAGAAAATCGCCCCGGCAGACAGAAGAAACAACCGCAATGCCCTCGCAAAATCGACGTACTCTTTCGTCTCCCGGGAGTCGAGTATCTGGGAAGAAATCGAAAAGACGTGCGGATATGCTTGCTGATGAAGTGAACGTGGGTATTGATGACGATCACGAGGTGCTGGAATCGGATGGCTGTTCTGGCGAGAGTGCCGACGACGATTCTGAAGATGAGTTTGCAGATGAGCTTTATATTGCGGGTGATACCGGAAACGAAAGTTTTAGTGTCGAAACAGCAGAGGAAATTCGTGCGGTTGCCGGCCCCCAGGACTACATAACAGATGAAATGCTTCGAGGCATGTCTGACAATGGTTGGGAGTTGCTACCGGTAACCGACGAACGGGATGACTCGGACCTGTCCGGCGCTACGGATGTGTTTACGGACCCTCCTCAACTTACTGCCTCGGCTATAGAGGCAGCGAAAACGATGAAACCTTCTGATCTTTTTTTTACTACATGCCGAAGACTCTCTGGACGGAGATTGCCGAGGAAACTAATTGTTACGAGCGTCAGACACGACCGGAAAGACTTCGACAGGCGAAGTTGTCCATTGAAAAGAAGACGACCGACATCCACAAACGCAAGGAAATGTTTCAAGCAAAGAAGAAGGAGCTGGACGCGTTCAAAGACGTACTTGCCGCGGAGATCATGCATTTTCTGGCCCTAGTAATATCCAGGGCTATTTGCCCGATAAAGTCTCGACTGGAAGATCATTGGAAGACGCGAGCCCGTGGAGCGATCCCAGCAGGAACTTGGTCGCGATTTATGGTTCGCAAGCGTTTCAAGGAGATTAACAGGTACTGTGACTTCCACGTTATTTTAATAAAGGGCCCACTAACACGTCCTTCGCTAGATTTCTCCACTTTACGAGCAACCAGGCTCCGCAGGCTAAGACGGACCGGGCATGGAAGATTCGCAACGTGATAAACAAGTTACAGACTACTTTCAAGGGTGGAATGGAACTAGGGCGCTGGGTTGCATTCGACGAGATGGTTATCCCTTCAAGAAGTTCGCGGAACAGAATACGCGTTTTCCTGAAGAATAAGCCGCACAAGTACGGCACCAAGCTGTTCGCTGTGTGTTGCGGGAAACCCCACTACTGCTCCAGGTATGCTCATTTGCGCTATTTTATATAGTCGGTATCTGAACGCTGTGGATTAATGCTCAGGTTCGAGGTTTATTGCGGTAAGAAACAGAACAGTCAATTTGTTGACACCAGAAGTGGACCAGCTGCTGTGGGTCTAAACCTTAAAGCCTTGTGGGAACAGCGTCGGGTGGATCGATCCAAGAAGCGAATCATCATCACTGATCGCGAGTATTCTTCGGTGACGTTGGGGTTTCGTTTGATGGACATGGGGTACTACAATATCGGGACGGTTGCTACGATGCGTCTTGGCTTCCCCGAAGACTTGAAGACCGACAAAAATCTGCTTCGAGAGGGATGCCGCGCGGCTCATACATTCTTGCTCGGAACAATACGAATCGTCAAATGTACTCGACGCGGTGGGTTGACTCGAAAATGTGCTACTTTGTGGCGACTGGGTCCTCCGCTAGACGTGCGATTGTGCGGAGGAAGCAAAGGGACGACTCACAGGCAAACATTCCGTGTCCGGAGTTTGTGGTATTGTACAACAAGTACATGGGGGGTGTTGACAGTCACGACCAGTTACGTCTGCAAAGGTACGTGTTGCTCTGTTGCGGTTCTGCCGCCCATCACTTACGCCGAAAATGCTTTTGACTAGGTACTCCATTCAAATGGTCATGCGACCGAAGAAATACTACAAGACTCTTTTCTACGGGCTTCTCGACATAGCTGTTATTAACGCTTTTATCACCCATCGTGAGTACGCGAAGTCGGTGGGGGAAAAACCTCTTTCACACGCGGATTTTCTCATTAAGCTACACGAGGAGCTACTCGCTCTCGGAGATGATGACTTCCTGGAAACGGTGCCAGTCGTCGAAGCCGCTGTTACCGAGGTGGAGCCAAGAACTAACCAGACACCAGTTTCGACGGCGTAGTCGCTAGCAAGCTCGAAGCATCAATTGATGGTGTCGACGGACAAGACAGCGAAGGGCAAGTTCAAGTTTCGCGTGTGCAAAGTTTGTTCGGTACTGCGTGGTGCTGGTAGTCCTGGATCGAATCGACCTCCCGGCACAACGCGTCATTACTGCAAGCAGTGCTCCACTGATCGAGGAAGACTGTTTTTGTGTTCCAAGGCGCGACACGTATCCGATGGTAATTCTGTATCGTGCTTTAACATTTGGCACTCGAAATGGAAGAACGGAGATCAACTTCCGCACTCTGAAAAGGTCGGTCGGATCCGAATGCGTCGGTCGAAGGAGGAGTTACGCGCGGAAACGATGGACACAGCTTCCTCGGATGCTGTACCGCCAAGGCAATACGAGACCGATGTTCAGAATGCCGATGGGGCTGCTTCGGTGTCATCTTCGCAGTTACCGGTTCCAAGTGTCACGCGAAACGTAGAGGTACAAGTGCATCAGCCAGAGCGGCCAGGCGCAGATGCAGCAGGACAGGATGAAGAAGGAGTAACTGCGACTGAGAGGCCCCCGGATGAGAGCGAGCGAGAGGCCGTGGCGGAAGTGCTGGCGGAGCTGCTCGGCGCGGTGGAATGTACGCTCAGCGGGGCAGAGCAGCAGAATGAGTCGGATAATTAGGTGTCACTGCGAAGTCGATCTTGACAAAATACGCCTGTAAGTGAGAGCGAAGCCAGCTTTGACTCGACGGCGGTCAAGCTGGTTGTCAACGTTGAGATCTATGTTTCACTGCGAAGTCAATCTTGACATCTGCCATACAAAGTTTAATACAAATACGCCTGTTAGCGAGAGCGAAGCCAGCTTTGACTCGACGGCGGTCAAGCTGGTTGTCAACGTTGAGATCTATGTTTCACTGCGAAGTCAATCTTGAAATCTGCCATACAAACTTTAATACAAATACGCCTGTTAGCGAGAGCGAATCCAACCTTGGCACCAAGCTGGTTGTCAACGTTGAGATCTATGTTTCACTGCGAAGTCAATCTTGACATCTGCCATACAAAATTTAATACAAATACGCCTGTGAGGGAGAGCGAAGCCAACCTTGGCATCGACAGCGGCCAAGCTGAGATCTTTGCTACAATAAGAAAGCGATGACGGAATATATGTAGTCATGGGCTTCTTCATTGCATCTCAACATCGCTAACAAAATATGTATGCTTCTGTGAAGCTGGGCTAAGCACTTTCCGACGTACTAGCGTCTCAACGATACCCCAAGACGAGGAAACATCACCTCGGTTTGATACGTCCAGACAGCAAGCCACTCAAGCGCAGCGGCTTCCTGGACTCGAGCTTTATACTCGAGCTCTTTGAAAAAACCCTCCTTGGTATGATCCCGGATAGCAGTCTCGTCGTATGATTCATCTGCCTCCATGGCGATATGGTGTTCAACATGGGAATCGAGAAAAGCGTCTAAGCGTTCAATATCCCACTCGCACAGGCGCTGCCGACGCTTTACCGTAGTCAGCGTTATCTACACAGAGGTCAATGGCACGTTAGCGTTGGGAGTACACCTGGCACCACAGAACGCGCGTGAAATACCTTCGAGGCTTTCAGGGACGCTTGCAACCACGCGTAGATGTGACTCGAGTCTTCGTCATTCTGAAACTGCGCATACATCTCGTAGAGCGGAAGGGCGGCTAGAAATGCGTCTACATGGGTGGTAGACCTGAAACTAGGCTCGTAAACCTGTTGCATAATACCATTCGTTAGACTACGCCACAGAACTCAAGTAATTCGTATACCCACCCGGTCGTGTGAAGGTTTGCGTACTGGCTGGAGGGTGTGAAAGTCAAGGAACCCCTGGTGCCATTGAAATCTCTCCAACGTCTAGGCATTCATCGGAATTGAGCCATCGTGACGCCCACTGAAACACCAACGATACGTGCACGTACCTCCCCTACAGACTTCGGCTTGCCATAAATTTTCTTGTTGTTTGACGCTGTTCGGTTGACATCCGGCGTGAAAGCCTGTTGTATGCAAGCAGGACGGTTAGATATCAAACAGCCACCACAAGTAGAACATTCATGCGCACCGGGACAGCCTCGTAGGTGTACTTAGGGTCCGAGAGAACAAAGTAGGAGGATTTGTCTAAGTCGGTATTTTGATCTCTGTGCTGCCCTTGGCTCTCGGAGCGCCCTCGCACTGTGAGTTCCTGTTGGTTCGAGCGTTCGTCGTCATCGCTGCTGCTGCCGCCCACAGTGCTGCTGCTGTCGGCCGCCGTGTCGTCGGTGTACATACTTGTGTCGGCCATGATCTTCTCGGAGAAGATCTCCCCCCCACACGATGTGTACTGTACCACTGAGGAGCGACCGCGACTTTTGACAGGTTGATTTTGACTGTCGCTCGATTCTATGGAATGCCTTCATTTTATGTTATACTACATGTAGATCCTTACACTAAACACATACTCACTGCATCCGCCTGCAAAGGCTGCTGTCGCAGTGAGAGCCTGTTCTGACAGCACCATTGGGTATTATAGCCCTCATCGCTGACGTCACCGCCTTAGCCACCACCATTTTGATCCTCGGCGATCCGCCTACTTTTAGGCGCGCTCAGCAATCTGATTCGAGATCACACGATGGACTGCTTGATCGTCCGGCCTCGTTCTGCAGGGTCTTGTGATGGTTGATGCCATCGTTTAGCTTGAACACGCGCTTCTTCTCCTTCATGTAGGGCGCCTCACGCGAACGTTTGTCCGCGTGGGCTGACGTATGACCGCAGCCCAACTGGGGCGGCTCTCGGAGCCGCCCCAGTTGTATCGATAGGCCTTGGGCGTCAGCGCGTAGTATTTGCCTAGGCGCTGATGGGCTCGTAGTCGAAGCCCCCCCTGTTGCGGCGTCGGGCCTGGTGCTGGGCCAGCATGCTGTTCGGGCTCACGTGCTGCTGGAGTTCATGCGCGCCGGGCCTTTGAAGCCGCCGCCATTGGTGCCGTGGTCCAGGGATTTGTAGTAGAGCTTGGGAAGTTCGCCGCTGCGCTGGTGGTGCGGCGAGTGCGCCTTGTACTGCGAGTAGCCGTAGCCCTGCATGGCGACGAAGTCAGGCGGGTGTACTGCCGATGGAATGGGGGGGCTTGTGCCGCCAGCGCTCGCCTGCAGTCGAGAAACACGTCAGCAATGGGGCAACAGGCTGGCTAGAGTGAGCGTACCGAGATTGAGTTGTTCATCTTTCGGTTGTGCCTCGTGCGTCTCGTCGTTGAAGTAGAAGGCGTCCCTCATGTGCCGTGCCGTGCTTGCCCTGGGATAGCGTCACAGCGATTGCCGAGCACGTCCATCAACCGCGATATTCAGCTCAGAACAATTCTCTCACTTAGCGAATGTTCGCATTATCCTGCGAATTACGCCAAGGTTTTTTCGATCGAAATCTCGACAGAGCTTAATATTACGGCCGTATCCAAACTTTGATTGGATAACTCTGACCAATGAGATTGGCAGCCGGTGGAACCCGAAGAGTCGGGGCAGGCCGCTGGGGACCTCGCTTACCCTATCCCACCAGTATACAAATTTCTATATTAATCTTATCCCTGCAAAATCGGGATAAGAGCGGTCGCCGGTGGGATATACCGTGCTATCGGAACAGGATCCTGGCCACCCACCGTAAAACGCGATAACCCGCCGATTGTCATCGCAGACAACTTGACAGTTGATGCTGTAGCGGCATTTCCGGTCGTAGTAGCACTCTCCATCGACCGCCGGTTTCTGCGAGAGAGGAACGGTGGTTCCGTCGATGAACCCGACACAGCCCTTGAACCCCTTCGCCGCCATCCGTCTTGACATCGCCTTGCGTCTGCTCGTGTTTGGCCACACGACGTACTTTGCAGAGAGGTCATTTAGGGCCGTCACCACCCGGGTCGTGTAGAGTACACATGTACCCTTGCCAATTCCCCACAGTTTCAGCTTCCTGCCCAGCGACGCATCATTCCCGTAATTGCCAAGTCTGTCTAAGGCGACGGCAAGCTGTAAAGTGACGTCTGCTTGAGGGTGAGGGCTGTTGTTGTGAAAGACTGGATGCGACTCGATTTCCGAGAGAACGAATTCAAAACTCTGCTTCGACATACGCGTTAACTGGCGAAAACTGTCGTCCGGCAGCCGCATGATGTAGTTTTTGGCGAAATCGGAGCTCTTATCGTACAGCGCTCGTGGTGTCAGGTAGCGATTCCCCTCAATGAGCATCAGCACCTCCGCAAGGTCGTCAATCGGTGTGCCCAGCATCAGTTCATCGTCCATGTCGAAAAGAGTAGTCAGCGGCAGCTCTCCTTCCGCGTCGAGCAGGTTGTCTAGCAACACGAAATCCTCATAGTCTTCCGCATCAAGGGAGGCGGCAGCCATGCCACTTACGATGTCAGATATGAGCTGCCGCCGCGTGGAGACGCGCGGCATCTCTGCTTGAAGGTAGCGGAAGGTAGCGGGAGCTGACGGAGTTGACAGTAGACTGAGAAATGGTAGCGCATCTCATATTTGACCGCTACCATATTTTGCCAGTGCTCCTACCATTTCTTCGTCCGAACGTATACCATATTTTTTGTACCATATGCCAATTCTGACCCCCCCCCCCTATTAACGTCGTCTGCTTCTTGACCAGGTCATCACAGGTCGGAGCAACGGATGGCTGCTCGTTCGACTGTTCAAGCTTCACCTGCTGAACTAAGTCGCTCTGAATGGTGAGTGACCAACTCCCAGTGACACGGACCTGACTCATTGCTTGTTGTACTCGCACGATGTAGGGGCTTGTAGGTACCATCTTCAACATGTCGTGGTAGTGCAGCACCGCAACGGCCATCAGCACTTCAACGACGTTATCTCGGAAATTCAGATCGCCAGAGAAGCCAAACGCGGATGCAAATAAAATCTCTTGCAGTTGGCGGATTTTCCCCGAAACAACTAGATCGAAGACGTGAAGTGTTGGTAAGCATGGCTTAGACTTTGCACCCCACCCGGCTAAAGCTTTCCCGACCTGCTGATCTTCTTGCGTCATGCTGAAAATGTAGTTGAAAGCCTTGCTAATAGAGGTCATGCTCCAGCCGCCGCGATCCAGAATCCATGGAGTGCTGAGCTTGCTGTTGCTATTGGCATTTTGGGCTGCCCCGCGGCGGAACGAGTGCGATGACAAGCCCGCGGTCACCCGAAAACCAGTTTTGGCACACTCACCCACCCACTTCTGCAAGAGTCGGTTAACATACGCATGCATACCAGGGACAGCAATTCGTCTTCGAGGAGGCGCAGCGGTGGGATCGTCGTAACCAATAGTTGCGTCTGGCTGCCCGTCAAGACGAGCAGCCACGAGCTCGGCCAGCGGACTCGATGCGACAGGGGGGGGGGTCTCAAGGGCTTGAGTGTCTCGAGGAAGCTGGTCGATAAGAAACTCGCTGGGCGCTGTCTGTATGATGCTTGCGACGGCTAAGGCATGAATGGGACACGTAACAAACTCCCCGAAATCGTAAAAAAGGATGCACCTTGATAGGAAGCCGATTTCATTCCTTTGAAGTGAATGTAAATGCAGCCGTCTGCAGCTCAATAAATCGCGTTAGCCAATAAACTTAACAAGGTTAAATCAACAACATACCGGGATAAACAGCGAATTGACTCTTCAGTAGACACGCAGTGTCAGATGAGCGTCCAAGAAGGTACCAAAGCAAGCTTAACAGCGAAGCATCCTTGTAGTCATCAGGTGTCGTCGCGCCACAATAAATTACCGTGAGAAGCGCGGGGAGATCAGATTTCGTGCACGGAGGCGCCTGGTGCGTGATGTCGGTGCCCCGCTTAGCACAGTACTTGTCCAGAATCGAGGTAATATTCTGCAAGCGCCGCCCTGAGACGCCGCTAAGCGCCGGGAAAAGCTCGAGGAGGTGGTTCTTCACATTCCCAAAGTAGCTAGCGACGGAGTTTTTCGATAGAACCGTTCCTTTAGAACTTTCGTGGAAAGCTAGGTGCATGGCGAATTTGTCGAGGGCAATGTAGAGCACGTCGCCGGTCTCGTCCGCCGCTATCATTTAGCAAATCTGCTTGACAGTCATGCCTTCGGATGTCGTGAACCGCTCGAATACATTAAGCACCGTTAATCGCGCCCGCTGGGAGTTGCCTGATATCAGGGCTTTTCGTCGACATGTCTGATGTCTAAATGGTGACAGTGCCTTGTCTGTCCAGACACCATTCATTTTCCCTGCTTAAAACGATATGTGTCCGATCTCGCATGGTATTTTTAAAATATGAGATGGTATTGCGTTCAATGTCAAATATTTTTTTTATAATCGGACAAAATATGTCCGAATTGTCCACTCTGTTACTAGCGTCGGAAAATAAGATTTGAAGCACGCCGGACATAAGAATTTTGCAATACAAATTGCTGTGGTCATATTTTTATTGCAAAATTCTTATGTCCGAACTTAAATGCTATTCTACCATATCAAGCCATCGCAATTAGCCATTGCAGGTGCGAAGCTACCTCTGGTTTTGTTATGGCCCAGATCGCTTCAGTCCCAATTAACCATGACCCTGGCAAGTACATTCGCCAACAAGCAAGTGTGCAACTTCTTGTTGTTGAGTAAATCGAGCAATTGAGAATTCTCGAGTGATATTGCGATCACCAGTGCAATACATGTATAGTATTTCTCAATATCAAACATCTGCATGCATTACAGTACTGTAGCTCGAGTACTGTTTTCGGTGCCCTAGATTCTGCATCAAACTACATGTATACGGCAGCGGATCTGACTCAGCATGATTTAATCCAGTGCGGGGCATGCACACACTCGCCGAAACATTTTAACTGTTTCAAAAATACAGTACATGTATTTTACACAGTGCGGGTATGCATCCCGGATTGGCAGGCATGTCCGGAGGGGGTATTTTCGGAAAAGTGCCCATTTGAGTTGTAATGGGTAGTTTTGAGAAACGTGAAAGTGGATGCTGCTGGAAATGTTGAAAGGGGTACTCAGAATACATAGGAACACGTATAGCGGGTCTCCCACGATTTGTTCCTATCTTACTCCAGCGACTTATGTGCTTCATCGATCACAACTTCGCTCACCAACGGCATGAACTGGAAGTATTGGCAAGCTCTGAGCTCACCGTCCATTGCATAGTTGCTCAGTAGGCCACGGTGGGGTCAATAACCCGCTTCAGCGGGCTGTAGTTGTCTTCAACTGTATGGGTCCCTGGCGCAATACTTGCCAGTCCTATGGCGAACTCGTACACCATCGTAAAGTTGCCGAATGCGGCGGCTTCCGCGCACCCTCATTGAAGGGGTGCATATTCACTGTCTTTATTTTTTGCGACAACGGTAGTATTTCTTCGTTTAGCACTGAAAAAAGGGGGTTGCACTCGTTGTTGTGTTCCTGTAAAACCAACCGTGTCTCTAACTTAGCAGATTGCGCTACCAAGAGGAGAAAATGTTTATTTCTGTTGTATTTCTACTGATTGACCTGTTGCGAGCAAATCTACTGCCAAGCTGTTACATGTGCATGATTATCTGTTGCGTGGAGTAGGGTGTGATGCAACAGGAAATGCGTACGGAAAACCTGCAACAGGTCCACAGTAGAAACAGTTTGAAAACCTGTTGGACATGAAACTTTGACACGAACCGAAGCATCAAAACAGCTTATACTACGAGCACCGAAATGGCTTCGGCCCCGGGAACTCACTAACACCATCGCAGTGATGCTTGCCAATGACCTGGAACCAGCACGGGATCGACAACCCTGCAGTAACAGTTCTGCATCAGTACTCTATCTAGTGTAAAACAAAGTGTATTAATCGTAGCTTTAGCGTCCTGAAGCTGCATTGGTCATTCTACCGACCGTTTTTTCTTCGCAGGTGGAGGAACAGATTCATCCTCGATCGACACCGGGACACTCTCTGAAGTCCAAAAACACTCTGACAGATAGGTCGATGACTGCGCGTGGAGCTGCTCTCGCCCATCGTACAGTTCCTCGAATTCAGGATTGTCGCGACTTGCTTTGAGACTGTAATTAGACAGAGCGCGTGCAGAAATTCTGGCTTCTTGCTGGGTCTCCTCGACAGCTTCAACATCGTCTTCATCATTATCAGGCAAACGCATTTGAGTCCTCGATGCACGCATAAATTGAACAACGTCACACACTGTCGACCTTTCTCCTGGAGCAATCTTGTTTGCGATTGTTGCTCCCATTGCTTCCGTGATAGCAGTAGCATGCTGCAGCACCTCTTGCGCGTCACCGCTTTTCACAGCAAACGCTAATGCTGTAATTTCCGCTGACATGACCGACTCAAGCAGTCGTTTTCTGTAAATACGAACATGGTCCACTTGACGCTTGGTTGTTTCGTCCAACACGGACGGAGCCACAGGTTGGGCAGGGGGGGGGCATCTTCGGGTGTAGTCACGTCGACCGGCACCATACGTGGATACCTGGAGCGGTCCTTGCGACCATCCAAAATACCTACGGGGTAATCATCCAGTGGAAATGTCGGGTCCGGGTTTTCGTGCATGTATTTCTCACGCTCTGAAGTTTCAAGTTGTTTCCAGTCCGAACGGAGCTTGACCCCTTGCGCGGTCACGTAGCCATCGCACCTGCTACTTCTCTGTAGGAGGGTCGTCAGGACTGAGAACAGCCTTCGCGAACAGCTCTGCAGCCGTGGAGATACTCGCCCCTTTAAACGCAGCGAAGGCCCAGAAGCCTCGATGACACTTCATCTCGACCAACCGAATGGAGAATGTACGTGTAGGTACGATTAAGTGTCGTACACAAGTACGCATATGATATATCTCTGCACCTGCAGTCGTATGACATTTACGTACGTGCATATATGTGACTCATGCGTGCCTACAGAAGTATCATACTTACGTACTTACGTATTTGAAACACTTCTGGTTATAAATATTATATACTGTGCTGTATTATATATGAATAATTTATAATGTTATAGTACTAGATGCCAGCAACATAACTATGATTCAATACATACCGGCATCCTCCGTTCTTTACTGACAATCACTTATTACTGACAGTTGATTTTAACCAATCAAACCACTTTACTTCTATCCTCCACTTGTTACTGACAACACAAAAACGGGGACACCTCCCAATCCACGAGATGCTGGTCACGCTCAGACGGGCGATCATTGCCGCCGAGGAGCTCGCACTGCGAGCTGTGAGCCTCGCAGTACTCACCGTTTGGGAGCAGAGCGGCAACTTGTGCGCCGTTATGACAGCGCTCTACCGCGGCGTAGATGAGCACGCACAGGAGAAGTGGCGCGAGCTCATCTATCAGTGGCGGCAGATGCACAGGCATGCCAGGCGGCGCCAAAAAGAAAGCTAAACTATATCTACGGCCTCCCCGCCGAAGCTGAACAATAGCTACCAGTAGTTGTGTGGATTAATGAGGTACGGGGGGAGGGCGTATCCATACTATTGCTGCAGTGATGTTTCTATATATCGTAAGAGTTAATAGAGTAGCTGCTGCTGGAATAGTAGAAGATGTAGATGCTGAATAACATGATCTCTGAATTAGCGAGCCTTATAATAGCTTGGTAGATGCTCAACTTGTAGCTGTACTGTACCGGTAGTCGACGAGCTCGACGCCATTGCAGTTCGATCTGCGATTAATAATAAAATATTCAAAATTTATCTCACTTTCTCTTTATTTACGATGCGCGGCAGACATCACCTTTTCTATCCAATCCAATTTTTGTACATGTAGCCAAACATGACTGTCAGTAATGAACGGAGGATGCCGGTACAGAGTGTCGATAATTAAGTGCACAGGTTCTCAATTGCATATTTATGATATATACGTAAATGCAGAGATGTTGTATGTGCGCCAACTATATATATATATATATATATATATATTGTTTGAACTCTAGATCTTCCTGTGTAGAGTATTAATAGAATCGAAGGGCTAGCTACGATTCAATATTTGAGTACGGATTACCTCAATACGTCGTCTCTAAATTTACTTTCGAACTGAAAGGACAACATACTCACTCGTGAACAAGACTGAAGAAGTAGCGATGTCACACAGCAATACAACTAGCCCTGCCGGTCATGACAGCCGCCCTCCCGACCGATCGAATGCTGATAGTGACGACGAGCACGAAGAACAAGATTTACTGTGCATGCATCTGGACTTTGGAGAAGATGAGATCGGCAACGATGTGAATGTTAACCTACCGACTACAGCCGTCGAATCGAAGTATATACAAGTGGGTGCTTACGTTTCGATGGATCAAGCAAAAGTTGCGCTCGAACAGTTCAATGTTTTGAGTACACCTACAACACTCGGTACACCTCCAAGAATGTTACTGGAGTAGTGTACATTTGCAGATCTCATAGCAAGTGCCCTCACCGACTGAAAATCTCGAAGAGGGACGTCGGAGGCCAGTCGACCCGGTATGATTTATCGCAGAAGAGGGAGCACAAAGGTGCTGGTGTGGAGCACTCCCAACATGGCATACCAGCCGTGCATAAATCAGAAACCGACTCACTATTATCGTTAGGAATGGGTGCGACTCGTGTTCGCACACTTCTGCTGCACAAGTATCGAAATGACCCGGTGCTTATCTCATCAATCCCCGAGGTGCGCAAGATCGAGAATCGGAAGGAAACTTTGAAGAAGAACATACATGATGGATGGGAGATTGACGACTTCAACTCAATCGATTTGTGGACTCATCCTCGTTTGTGTCAAACTCGAAGATTTTTGATCGTGCTGAAAGGTCAAACTTTGCCCAGCTGAACGAGCTGATCGTACTCGAGCGTTTTCAGCACTACTCCATGCAGGACGGAACATCAAAACATTCCATTGGATTAATCATGACATCACGTCATCTGTTCCAAATCGTCCGCACTGCAGTGACTTCGCAGGTCGATGGATTGGCCATAGCAGCAATAGATGGAACCTCACAAGAGAGTTTTTGAAATTTTTAAAAAATCCGACAATTTAACGTTATCTATTTTACATTTAAAACGCTTATAAGTGAAAGAAGCTAAAATAGTCTTCTTTACACAAATTAGGGTCTAGAACCCTTGCCTAAAATGACCCCAATCATAGACACGTTCAAGCTCTAATATCTACAGGAAGCACATTAAATTCAACAATCAAGGCACCACCCTTCAGAAAAGTCTGCATCAAGGGTCTACCCTTCAGAAAAATCAACTTACAATATCATCAAGGGACTACCCTTCAGATTTTCAACTTACAATATTGACATACCAGTTTCAAATTTTGGATATATAAAACTGAGTTGATCCTGATATAAGAAATATAAAAGTATAATAACAACATATCCTACGATAACCAACCAACCAACAACAACGATGAACGCATACGAAGCCCTGTCAAACTATAGCTTTGGATTCTACAACTTTGTTGATCTTACTGATGAAGTGATCCCAGTTCTTAACAATTACATGAACAGTGTAATGCTAATGGATCCACGCGATAATGCTTATTGGGTAGACTTTCTTAAGTATGTTCATAACGAGTACATTGTTATTATGCTTGCGGACAGTACGAATGAAGATATCTTCGATTTCGAAATCGATCTTGATACATATTACGGAGATTTACAAGAGGAGATTGACTGCTTCGAACTTGGTATCACTCACGAGCAGCGTGCTGAGGAATATCGTCGGATGTATCATCCATCTGTTAGCGAGCGAGTATTTGATGCTTGGAAAACTGAGTATGTTAAGTTTTATATTCTGGGATTTTCCAATGCGGAACCTGGTGACGACGACTTTGACTTTTCCGATAATGATGCAATGAATTGGAATGATGCATTTGCGGCGTTCTATATTTTCGAGGAGAAGCCACACTTCGCTCATACTAACATTCAACTTATTAACGAAAAAATCGCTAAGCGCAACCACCATAAACATTTTCGCAATCAGATCGCTGAAGAATTAATCGCAAACGTGATGCAGCCTTGCCGCATCCAAAATCAAATGAATCAGTTCGATGATATCGAACAATTCTTCACAGCTATGGGATGCTAATTAGACGACCCATCAGCTAGATTTTTTTTTGTTCATCTAAAAAAAGATTAAAAAAATATCCACGGTTTAATGAAGTTTAGCTAATTCAGCGACAAGACGCGAACACTTCTCTTTAACAAAGTTGTTCTTACGTAACCAATCGGTATACTCAGGATCAAGTTGATGAACAGTTTTTAACTTTCTTCCTTTGTACTTTCCAAAATTCATCACGTAGTCACCGTCATCCTGAGATAACTTTGACATAAGATAATTCTTAACTTCTTCGTTTACTAGGTTTGGTTGATTATTCAACCACCGACAATAGCTGGGATCCTTAGCGAAGATTTCTTCAATAGAAGAATTCTTATACTTGCCGAATGTAATCGTTGTTGACATGGTATCTCTATATACAGAGCAGACACAACCTATATTTTTTTAAATTAATTATCTAAGCTGTGGTAAAATCGATCACTTCACCGGTTAGTCTATCAAAAGTAAGCTCCTGCTCGCTAACTACGAGAATCAACATATTTGTTCCCTGACACCCTGCATTAACACCGCTTACTTGAATAGCCTGGGGAACGTCCTTATCGGTTAGACGACTAACATCGGCGATTAGGACGCGGTTAGTTAACGACCAAGTTTGATAGTCAAGAAGACCATTCACGAGTTCAGGTGTTAGATCACCATTGATGGCACCGATCTTAGCAATTTCATTCGTGAAGTGATGGAAATCATAGTCGTGGCTAATATCGAATGCTTGCGTCGAACCAATGCGGACATTAAAGTTTCTAATCGATGAACCAGGTTGAAGCGTCCACGGGGCCGTATCAAAGGGTGATTGGTATTCTTGTACAGCTGCACTGGCAAAGTTAGCCGTCTGCTCAGCAAACGGCAGGAGAATAACATACTTCGCATTCTTCACCGAAGCCGATAGTTGTAAATCGAATGCAACATTAAGCTGATTCGATTGTTTACCAATACCAGCGCGTTGGCTGAAGAATTGCGCATAGCAATCATTGAATCGCACCTTCTTAACAGGCTTGCTAATGATAGCTTGGGGATTCTCAAGATGCACAAACGGAACGTAAAGACGAGTCGTCGTAAAAGGCATGTATGTTCCATCAATAGTAGGCTCAAGGGCATTAACGATAGCACCCCACGCGATACTGAAACCAGCAGAGGCAGCAAGAACGCCAGCCATCGGATTACCGCTGGACGAGGCGGCAATCATGACAGGACATGTATTACCGCTTGCAAGAGTGGTAGAAGTCAGCGACATTCCCTTTCCTGAATCAACAGCGACGGCAGCGGTACCCTGATTGACACGGAAACGTAGACGGATCTGAGGATTAGCCATAAGATCTAGCTCCTTGAAAATCGGGTGAAGATCGGTAAGTTTAATCTTGAGCATGTAATTCCACGTGCCCATAATGGCGTTAGCAGTAGATGCACCAGCAACGAAAGCACCGCGACTAGTTTGGTTAGCAATTGTAGTCGAAGCGCTAGCACCACCTACGGATGGCCAAGAAGAAGTGAAATCAGCACCGGCATTGGGAGGGTTCGACAAGAGACGCTTTACAAACCCGTCATTAGCAATTGTAGCGCCACCAGGAGGAGCAGAGGCGGAGAATATAGAGGAAAACGCAGCATTGTTCGAATAACCGTCACCGTTAGTTGAGTTCGTTCCAGAGCTGTATGATACAGACTGACCGGCATCGGGGTATAGGAAAGATTCAGAACCATGCTTCTCGACGTATTGAGTACTGTATCCGGTTTGAGCACGGATATTGTTCCAGAATAGCTTGTAGTCAGCCATACTCACGATAGTCTTGCCATTTAGTTCGAGCGACATGGAGTCAATTACGTTCCAGTTACCACACTTTAACGTAGCACATAGACGGTTAGCGGCTAAAGTTTGTGCAGTGCCACCATTTTTCATCGAAACCTTGTATGGAAGCATAAGGTAAGCATCGCGAAGGCATGCGAACCCTTCCGATCCATTCAGCTGAGCCGTAGCATCAATGGTAATAACACCATTCTGGTACGAACCCTGATTTAGATCGATAACAAAGGGTACACGCTTGCCAGAAGATACCTTGATCTCCGGGTCGCTCTTAAGAGAGCTTTGGTATAAATATTGATCGGATAGTTGTGTCTCGCTCATAGTTGATTCTATATGGTCTTTTATATACTTTCAATAAATTAATTATTATGGCCGACCTAATCAAGCCGATCACTAGTGATCATGATTTGATTGAGCTCGCTGAGAAATTAAATATTAAGCTAGATGGTATATTTGAGCTAAGTGAAATAACGAAACCTCTTCCAAAGAAAGGATCGTTCCTCATACTGCTTCGACCGCCTAATCTTGATGTAGGACACTGGGTCTGCTCCTGTGATGACTATTATTTCGACTCAATGGCTGAAGCGGGACCAACTAAACTTGGTATCAAACGATATTATACGAGGCAACTTCAGGGTACGTACTCGGATTATTGCGGCATATTCTGTTTACTATTCATATACTGCAGACAAAAAAATAAAATGGAATTATTAGAGCGATTTAGAGATCTAAACATTGTTGTTCTCTAACTAGTGCTATTCCAGAATTAAATTAAATTCACATTTTCTCTACCTAATCAAATATAAATATGGTTTTCAAAGAGTTAGCCGTTTCGACATCTATCCCTGAGGCGAAGCTCAAGCGAGCTTTCAAAACAGGGAAACTATCCTTAACGAAAGATGAGCTAAGTGGTTCTGGCGCCACATTACATTTACATCCCGAATCATATGCTAAAGCTCTAAAGGCTAAAAAAGCGGGTAAAGGTACACGTTTATCAATTACTAAAAAGGAGATTGGGTATCCGTTCAAACATCTTAATGGTGGTGGTATGCATGGTGCAAGTATATTCAGTAAGATTTGGGGAGGTATCAAATCTGCGTATCGCTTCGCCAAAGACAGCGGACTGTTAAGCAAGGCAGTTGATGCTGCTGTTCCAGCGTTAGCAACCTATGCCGGTCAACCCACCGCTGCTATTCCGGCAAGAGCTGCCATCAAGTCTCTTACTGGTATTGGTATTTATGATTCTGATAGTGATGTCGAGAAAGAAGGCGGTAGAGTATCAATGGCTGACGTCAAGAAGGCAGCGAAGAATGCTCTCGGTTATGCTAAGCGCAAGGGTCTCATCACAGATGCAGTTGATGCTGGTGAAAAGTTCTTACTTAGCAAAGCTACCAAACCTGAGCACGAGAACCTAATAAAGTCTGTTAGAGGCGAGGTCCGCCGACGGTATGGTGTCGGAGTAGCCAAACCTAAGGGTAAGAAACTAGCGAAAGGATCGCCTGAGATGAAGGCGAAGATGGCTGCGCTCAGAGCGAGGCGCAAGAAACCTATGCAAGCCGGTAGTTTTACTTTGTAAGAAAAAAATAAGCATAACTTACTTTTTTTGTCTGAGTAGGAGCATTATCGAGACTGAAGTATCACGGAAGATCACCTTTTTATCATTTTGATTGTAGATACTAATGGTGATTGTAGATCGCGATCCATTGTGAGTGTTCATCCACGCGTATTGACTCGGTTTGTAAGAAATTAGCTTGCCGATCGCGGCATCGCCTCTATCAAATGCACTGATAATGTCGCCTGATGCTACATAATCGTTTTTGATTAAATCACATCGAACGATATACGAACTAGTAGGGTGAATTTGAGGAATAATATTTGAGAGCTGGGCGCTAGCAACGGTTGCAGATGTCGACGGATATGTACCCGCTGTCAAGCCAACTACCTTCCCGAATTCAACGTTATCAATAATTAGACGAGGAACGCGGCTAGTCGTAGGCAAACCAGTGCCACCAGTAGAGTATAAACCAGTTGCAGGTCTCGTATAACCAACAGGAAGACTCGTCGGAGTTGGAGAGAAATCAACCTGGCATGCATAATAGACGCTATTTTCACTCATTTTAATGTAGAACACATTATTACCCGATGCGTCAATCAGATATGCACCAGCATTAACTAGAGCAGTCTGGATACTACGATTGATATCATCATACTGATAGATACCATCTTGGAGGTTAAGACTGATGGTAGATGTCGTTGCAGCTGTTGGTACTTCTACTTTAAATGAAGTGTTCTGAAACTGCATGGAATCGATGTTGTACTCGCTGTTGTACATCGTGATTGATTGAATAGCGCAAACAGTGCCATTGAAATTGGCTGCAGACCCAGGAAACGAATATTTCCAAGTCGAATATGTGCCATCTTGGACTAAATTAGTGCTATCGAGCTTTACAAAACTTGACATTTTGATGATATATCTGATAACTAATACTTTACACCGATTTTTTATTTAGCTAATTACATGAGCTCTTCCTTATCCAACACCTTATCAAAGTTTCGTCTCATCTCCCCTCTGATACCGTCGATTACCAGAGCTTGACCAATATGAGAAGTGCATCGGTTATACGCTCTAAAGATCATTTCCTCACTTATACCGGGTAGGTTGAAGTCCTTAAGAATTATTTTTAGATCTCGTTTGGAGTTTGCTTTCAGGATAACACAGAGCTCACTATTGAGACGAATAAGCTTTGGAAGTGAGAAGAAAGAATGTGCGAGTAGAATCGATGACAGTTTATAATGCCGACATCGAATATAGTAAGTAGAAACTAACTTTTCAAGAATATGTTTATCAGAGGTGATATCATCAAATATGACGAGCTCGGGTTTCTTCGAAGATAGAGGTGTTCTGCGAATCTGATCTACGCTAGGCGCACTATCTGGTTCATAAAACGATATGAAACCATCTAATTTATCTCTGAGATAGTCATAGAGAGGTTGGTTCGGATTGCGACATATCACGTGGAGATAAGCATATACGTTAGGTGAATGCTTAATAATATGAAAAGCCATATTCGTTTTACCGCTTCCACTCGGTGCGAGCATTATCATACGATACAACGCTGGAATATCTAAATCCTTAATGATTGGGTTTTTAGCATCTTGATACTGTTTTGGGAGAGAACCGCCATAATCGGGGATACCACTCATGATTGTGTACAAAAATAGCTGAATCTATATATAGCTTGAGACAAAACAAACATGAGCGGATTTAGCTATCCTCAACCAATATTCAATTCTCCCGTTTATAATCCAGCATTTTACCTCTCACTGGATGCTAGTGGATTTCTAACGTATACTTACGCCCAGACGCTTTATCTGAGTAAGAATGACTATCGACTAACCTACCTCACTGGAATCACCCAAGGGTCAGCGACACCGGGTGTAGCTCTTGTACCAGGCACTGGTGGTGATATTAGCGGTATTGGCGCGCTGAGCTGTAGTAGCCTAACTGTTGGTGGTTCATCCGTAGTGTCCGCACCTGCCTATGTGCTAAGTATCACTCCAGGAACAGCAGCTCCATCTAAAGCGCTCATACTAGACAGCTCAAGCAACATCACTGGAATCAACTCTCTATCGGCAACTAGTTTAACTGGGACATTAAGTACCTTATCATCATCAGCTAGTGGAACCAATGGTTCGATTGGCAAGATTCTCATGCCAAATTTAAATAACAATCAGTGCTTTTTAAATATTGGAAAAAGCGTATCAGCTGATATGTCTGGCAGCATCGGATTCTATCACAACTCATCTAATCTGAACAACAATTATATCGGTTTTGGCGTCAATAACATCACAACATTAGTTGTGTCCAATAATGGTTATGTCGGTATCAAGCAAACGGTCCCATCCTGCGAGCTTGATATCTATGGATCACAAAATATACAAGGCAACCTTACTTTTGCCGGAGCTTCTCGATCATTAAGTGGTCTTACTACTCTGTCCATTTCGGGGACGGATGCTTCAACTTCAAGTAGTACTGGAGCGATTCAGTGCTCTGGAGGCGCCTACCTCGGAGCGTCTTCGATGATAGCTTCTAATCTCGTAGCAAGTGGTCTCACATTTGGTCTAGGAAGCTCAGGATCTCAGTCTCTAACCAATAATAACATACGCTTCTGGGGTTCGACTTTGAATACTCAGTCGATTAATCTATACCGAGCCTCGGACACTACTGGGTTAGTTATCGCCAGTACCTGCTCGACGATTAGTAGCAATATTGTATATCCGATATTGAATTTGGTAGCGAGTGAGAATGCCCAAACCATTTCTCAGCTCGGCGCGAGTTCCGTTTCACAAAGCCTTTTTCAAATCGATTGGAAGCAATCAACAGTATCTACTTGGCCAAGTCAGAGTATCAAGCATATGCTCGATTTTGGCAACTCTAGGAATTACAGAACCGGCTACCCTATCTGCCATACTTTAGCAACGACGACGGACGCTTTTTGTATCAATACATTAGGCTCAGGAGTTGCGCCCAGTTCGGGGTGTTTGTACCTCGTTAGCGGAAGTGGAAGTGGTTATAGTGCCGTCGATAAATTGTTGTTCAACACCGATACGCCATATTCAAATGCAAGCTACGGAGTGGCCGGTTTTACATGTAATGCAAATATGTTTATCAAGTCCAACAACACCTTTAATGATGGGACATCAAGTTGGAATATGCCGTTGTGTCTCTCAAATGGGAATGCCACATCTGAACTCCTCTTTGCTTTTCAAATGAATAATGGCGTTGCTAGTACGTCTACTAATTCGATAGTGATGGGTACCGTTAGTTCTAATGATTTCAGAATGATGACCAATAACTCTACTAGAATGACGATCACCTCAGCTGGGCGAGTAGGGCATTGGAATAACAGCTCCGTTGTATGGTCTTCATTGTACCACCACAGCCACTGTTACGATTGATGCTGGTGCTAGTGGAGTAGCATACTTCAGAACATCAGGCGGATTGGTGAGTACGGTGGGACCTATCAGTTCCGTTGCGGTAGGCATTTGCTGTTCGGGAGCTCTCGTAGCTAGTACTGGAGTCTATTGCTGGAGTGATCAGCGTTTGAAGAAGGATTTTACTAGGTTAGAAGATGATGTTTGTGATAAGATGTTATCCATTGAGCCGTTGTTATTTAGATACAAAACCGATGATGATTCGGTACCACTTCAGCTTGGATACAAAGCACAGGATTTGCTCAAAGCAGGTCTCCCGCATTGTATTACGTTCCATAAAAGCGATGGCTTGCAAGTTGAGGACCCAGAGGTCGACGTGGAGGGGATTTCATACAGTGTCGAATATAGCAAAATGGCATGCTTGCTCCACAAGCTTGTACTTCGGCAGCAAAAGGAAATAGAGGAATTGAGATCAACATTGAATGCATTTATCTCTAAACTAAAATAAACATGAACAAGTATACGTTTCGCATTTCAACTAAAAGAAATAAGAAGTATGATGCTGTGTTTGCTGATGGCAGGGTTGTATCTTTTGGTGCTATTAAGCGGGATGGTACTCCTTATGACCAGTATCACGATAACACGAACTTGAAAGCATATAGTTACTATAATCACAATGATAAGACGCGAAGGGATAGTTACTATAAGCGACATGGACCTATTGATAATACAAAACCGTTTTCAGCGGATTGGTTCTCGAAAACGTTTCTTTGGAGTGAATGGTAAGTAATCTTACAGGCGATAAAAAAAATCAATGCTCGAAAACTTTTATTTTCTAGATAGCAAACGTTTTAACCGTTTTGGTCTTTTTTTGGCGCGGGACAAAGTCCCCGCCCGGAGCCCTCTGGGCTCTTCTCGGCTGATAAGCCCAAACACGACCGCCTTCAGTCTGGGTTGAAGCATCTACTTTCTTGAGGGACTTGTCGAGATCGCTAGCCCATACAGCCGCTTGTGTTCGCTGAGGTCGCTCACTGATTATTAAGTTTTTCATGATGGATTTCAGCTCAGCAACGTTAAGATCGCTATTGTCGCCATAGCTCCCGCCGGAGCTGGAAATAATTCTCGGGTTGAAGAAGAACATGTTTATAGTAGACGAGTGATAACCTGTTTGAATTCATTATCAGAAATTAGCTTATTTGAGTACATATCAACTGTGATGACTTTCAATTGCTTGAAAATACTTGGATTATCATTTCCTAGTTCGATTTCGCCTTTGAGCTTGTCATATTCAGCTCTTAGACTATCTAACGGGTCCTCCAGGTGCTGATCAAAATTGTACTGCAAATGGGTCATTTTGAGAATCTCCTTAAAGAGCTTTTTATCGTCAATAGAGAGCATGTCATATTTGCCCTGACTGATATCGTTTCTGAATACCAGATCCTTGATCATGTCTTGTAGTTTATCACTGATTTCGCGCATAGGTCCCACTTTCTTCCGATTCGGTTGAACGATTGTCAGGGTTCGCTTATCGAGATCGGGTAAACGAATGAACTTTGATCCAAGCTTGCGGTATATATAAGCAGAGGGAGTTGCCATACCCTGAATATCATTCAAGTTGTAGGTTTGATTGGTTTTACGCTTAGCCCCATCCAGAGGTCTCATGCCAGCTCCACGTAATCCACGACCCTTGAGACCACTACCTCTCGGAAGTTGTTTGAAGTTATATTTCGCATAACCTTGATCGGCAAATGCATCAGGATCAATATCGTCGATGGTCTGGCTTCTGATCTTTACCCCGTGAGCGGTTAGCATATATCCAAATAAATTAATAGAATTGGTCAATGGTTCAGTTGTTGCCTTATCAAGCTTATTCGAAGAATGTAGAAACGTTTCCATCTCCCCAATGTAGCTAATTAATAGATCAAGAGTAGCGGTCCATTGTATGCGCTTGAAAAAGTTTGTATGAGCTTCACCGGATAGCAATGGATGCTTCTTAACGTTTTTATTTCTAACCTTGAGATTGTCATTAACCACACTGAAATAGTATTTATCATTGGGTTTCCCGCTTACGATCGGAATCAAATGAATGGGGAATATTTCAAGATTTTTAGCTTCTTCAACGAAATAATCCGTGATAATTGACTTCGCTTCAGCATCTGGGACAGATAAATCCGTTTCAACGTCTGGACCTGCCAGCTTGCCTTTGTACCAAATGCCTTGAGTTGATTTAAATCGGTTTGGATCGGTATCTAATATTGTGTCTGGCGATGGCTCAAACTCAAATGTTAATCCTCTTGATTTAACAGTCTTACTAAATAAAGACAGTGTCGATAACCATGAGATATCGGCTAGACGTGAGTGCTTATTTCGCTTAGTTTCTTGGTTTCGAACGTTGAGATCACCCTTGGAGTCGATAATCACAGCGTGATTACTAAGAATCTCTCCATCCTTCAGAACTGGTCTAATTGAAATATTGGATCCAATCAGTTTTTTGCCGTACGATTTTAGCATGAACAGAAGCTTCGATTTGGCACGATCCTCATCAATCTCTGTTGATGATGCCGCATCGTGAAACCACGTGGGGCGTACATGAATTTTATTTGTCAAACTATCGGAAGGCATCTCTTCACGTCGCTTATTACCAGTGATATTCTGATATGGTGCGTTAGCATCCTCCGCTCGCATCAAGCTGACTTCATCTATACTATTTGACTCGCCATCAGAGCGAAGATGCATTAGAGCTTCGGCGGTTTTAACCCAATCGATGTATTTAGAATTAGATCTATTGTTTGTTTTGACCCTGAACAATTTCCCGTTTTCTCCGATGTATCGCTTCATATCTACTGTATCGTTAGTTTTGATTGGTTTAAATTTCAGCGCAATCCAATTCGTATTGGATCTGTAGAGATTTGCAATCCATTTCTTAGCAATGAATACATCAGAAATTCCTGAATTAGAAACATCTTCCTCTTTTCCTTTAGCTACTGGATCAGGAATAACTTCAGGTACTTCCTGAGATTTTTCCGTTGGAGGGTCGACCTGCGATCTTTTATCGTCCCCAGTTGAGGCAACTGTCGCTGGCTCACTTGTGGAAGTATCAGATGACTGAGGAGTCGTCTCAACAACGGGTTTAGTTGCCTGAGTTGAAGTCGCTACTGAAGCGTTACTTAAATCACCATCTCCAGCCTGAACATTCGAATCCTGAGTGGGTTTCTTCCCAAGGGAGATGACTTTATCAGGATCAGTAGCCCATTGTGTAGCAGAATACATTTCACGTTTTTCATTGGCCTGTTTTACACGGCGTTGAGCTCGTTCTAGTAGCTCTTGACGTTTTTGCTCTCGTTGAGCTAGACTTGTAAATGAAGGAAACATACTTGTATATTCAAATATCGAAAAAAAGAACCGCATTTAAACTGAAACCTGGTTTGTATTTGTTGTTTGTGTGGAGCTATCTACCTTGCTGCTATTTAAGGAGATAGTCTTATCAGCATCTGTCGCCCATTGTGCTTCTGAATACATAACTCGTTTGATTTTAGCCTGCCGTAGTCGTCGCTGAGTTCGCTCAAGTAATTCTTGACGTTTTTGCTCTCGTTGAGCTAGACTTGTGAATGAAGGAAACATACTTCTATATTGACTGATTGAAATAAAGTAGTGATAATTCACCAGTAGCTTGGCATGACTGAGTCATGTTGATATGAAGGCGCGTATGAATGACAGATACGATTTCTTTCATTTAAAAGACATAGATATCGTTTCTTTATATGATGAAATGGGATACGAAATATATCTTCGAGTTCTCGTGCGTATTTTCTGTTAGTTATCGTTCTTCGGTATGATGCCATGGGATCAAGATTCGTTAACATAAATTTGATTCGGCTTACCTCCTGGATTACCCATAGTTTTCTACGCAGTGAGGCGAGTTCTACACATTTTTTACAAGTCATACTTGATATAAGCTAATCTCTCTATATATATAGTACACAATATATTTTGAATTTCTGTGAGAAATAACGAAACATATATAGTCAATATGGATGCGAACCTAGAGTTCATTGACTATGACCTTTTTGATGATGGTTATGTCTATGACAATTCAACGCTACTAGAAGATAGTTCTAAGATCCCACCAAAACGTAAGCCAGTTGAAGAAGCAATATTCAGGCCAAAGTTGAGAAAGGTGTCGCCTAAGGGTGATTTTAAGCGTCCATTCATTAAGCTATCAAGTAAAGAATAATTTACTTGTTATTTTTTTATTTCTTCCAGTATTCCTTTTCGAGTGTACTCGGCTCATTTTTATTAATCAGACGAAGATTTGAGAACGGTTCCCAGGTGGGTTCTTCATAGCCTTTCCACTTCACAAGGTACTTCACTTTACCGTTTTTCATTTTTTTGTGCTCCAATATTCGCTCAGCTTCATAAATCTGATTGTTTTCGATGGGTGCGTCTGTCGGTTTATCATTAATAGTTTTGATATCGTTAGGCGACTTATAGAGGGTATGTCCATTCTTAGAGCGAATTTGAACTCGATAACCATCGACTCCTACGATCTCATAAATAGCTTTACTCCATCGCGCGTCTTCTTTACCAAATTGTTTCTTTTTTAGTCGATATAGAACGCTACTCCCAACCTCTAGCTTAGTTTCAAGTTTATCCATATTTTCGCGGTTGTACTCTAATTCGCTTTCGATCACTGTACCTTTCGCTTGGTTAGGAGTCATTCCGATCGAACGGTGAGTTGTGTTGTTGTAATTGAATATGACATCGCTGAGTAGCTTAACCGTAAGCGGTTTGTTAATCTTAGTTAAACGCGATTTCAACGTTCTGTTGAAGCGCTCGATCTTACCCATCGTGTTGTGATCTCCGGCTTCGTTATTGTAATGTGTGATTGACTTACTCTTAAAATATGCTTGAGCTTGATCATTCATGAATTCAGAGCCGTTATCGGTTGTCAAGATATCGACTTTCTGTTTTTCAAGCAATTTAATACCTTTCGATACACTTTTCCACTGCTTATTCTTTAGAATATGAGCAAACCCAATTCGACTATTGATATTGACTGCCGACAGTATGACTTTGCTTTTAAAAAATGCTAAATCCGCTTGCCAAGCATTTGGATTATGAGAAGTGATTTTGAAGTCATCAAAGCTACGCGTTTGTTCTTGAAAACGCTGAATATCGGTTTGATTAGCATACCATTCTTTAACACTTTTAAGAGTTATTTTAGGTTCGATCTCCTGCGCTTTTTGATAGAGTGCTTGAACGCCTACGTAACCGGTTTTCGGATCATGATATAGCTTTGATAGTAATGTCTCCATTTGTCTCTATAGTATACGACAAAAAAATGAGCCATAAAAGCTCCCATTATTATGAAATAGTGTGAATATAGTCGCTTGAGACTAGATGCGCGTACTCAGATTGGTAATGGAGCAGTCGATATACCATCCGAGAGCACTTGTCGCTTGTTATAATGATAATTCAAACCCGTTTTGCTTTGTCTGTAGGTAATAATTGCCTTATTCTTCTTACAAATGCGGAACCCACTGTTTACGGCTTTGAGTGTAATTTGATCGCGGATGACTGTTTCAAATTTTTCTGGTATTAGTTGATCAATGTTTTTCCGTTTTTGAACACCTTTAGCTGATAATTTGAAATATCTGACCTTATCCTCGTCATTTTCGATAACGATCCATTTGTCTTTGTCTATCTTATATTCCTCGTCAGGCATATAGCAGACGTAATTTTTCGAAGATATAGCAACGATAGCATCGCCTTGCCATTCCTTCTTAAATAGACCTGGTGTAGTCTGATCATACGCGCACAGCTTTTCATCATAATCTCGAGGGAACCATTCGTATTTTCGTCTCTTAAATTCTTCAGCTAAGTGAGGTTTGATACACTCTTCAAATGGTTTATCACTGCTGAATGCGATGTATGCGCTATCGGTATCCATCTCCTGATACTGGAAATCACTTCGATCAATGTAATAATCAATACAATCATAGTAGAACTGTAACATTCGAAGTTTTGCGAGCTGATAGATCGCAATACTAAGATGAATCGGGTTTTTCGCCCTAATAGTTCTTTTCTTCATGGTAATCTCCCAAGCACCTCCGAGGTCTTCCATATCATAGAAAGTAAAGTGTTCCTTTCTCTTGAAAGCTGCTTCATCCGAGTGAACGTATTTTACGTTCTTGTGTTTCGTCATGTCCATACCACTTCGACCGAAAGCGCTATTACCTACCAGTTTCATCATATCTCCAATCATTTTCTTAGTCTTGTCTTTTTTACCTGCACGACGAGCATCTGAAACCTGATCCATGAAGGTTTTGAATACACGATGTCCATTGCATTTAATGAAACTATATATGTTTGTGATTTCCATTCCATGACTTAGATACCACTTGAGCAGAGGCGTATAGATGAGAATCTTTTTACCGAAATAGCTGCCAATAAGCTTACGAGCCTTCGTGGCAAAATTAGTAGATTTATCTTCCCTGTATTTCTTCTTGCACTCCTGATTGTACTCATACATATGAGAATCGACAACGTTCTCATCGTCTGGGTCAATTTCAACGTTTTTGAATATAGCTGTCATTTCAAAGAAGTAATCCTTGAGGTGTTCAGGCGTTATAATATCACATTCGACAAAGCCGAATATCTTATCATTCATGATATCATCGATAATTTCTGGGTAAGGTTCGATAGTAGTTAATCGTCCGCAAGGCATCTCACTACCTAGTGCCCAAAGATACAAAGCATTTGCGTCATAGCCGATAATCTTCATGCACTTCTTACCACCTCGAATATCCGTTTCTTTACGTTTAGCATATCGATTGAATATAATTGAAGGACCGCCGACAATGTTATTTTTCATCTTGTCATAGATGTCTTTTTCTTCTTCATCTATTGAGTAAATCAACTTATCTGAATTATACTCGAGAAGCTTTTGCTGACGGAAAGCACTGATGCTCATGTTTTTACGCGCTACATTACACGAAATGCAGGTAACCATAAAATTGTCATTCGTGTGCCCAATATCATTACTTATACGATCAACAGATGCGGTATCAGCAGTAAGAGGTGAATAGCATAACGCACAAAGATATTTCTGATTGTGCATGACTGTATTGACTCTTCCATACGTCATATCAAACTCGCGATCTGCTTTGAGATCTTGATCACGATACCCATTGAAACGGTTCATAGGAAAATCAAAGCCAGGTGCAGCGATTCGAGGCTTATTTTTCAAGTTCTGGAATGCAGTTTGATACATGATTTTCTCTGACAATCCTGGAAGAGAAACACCATCGGCAAACATATCGAGACCAAATCTCATAAAGAATTCTTTCTGTTTCTGGATAGCTTTGCAGAATGGTAGTACATCCTGGTTATTATACCAAATCAGTAGATCGCGTATGGTTTGCATATTGTATCGTTCCCAAACAAATTGTAAGCGTTTATAATCAGCATCAGCGATCTTTGTTTTCTTCATTTTACTATCAAAAGCTGATTGAGGTGGTAGTTTAGTCTCGTTTAAGACTTCAAAACTGGTTAGATATTCATAAGGGAAGTGACCTTTCGTTAATCCGCAGGTGCATTGTATTTTATCATCGCATTTACATCCACCGAGAAATGTAGATAGATAACTATCGAGTGATACTCCAGCCGGGCAGTAATTCATAATATCTAACATCTTAAAGTTCTTGGTTGAAATACACATATAAGAAGGATTTTTAATAACGTTCTGGATTCTAGTATTAAGAGCTGCAAACAGCTCATGCTTGTTTAGATTAATGTCATACCCGCCGCTATTGAAACCAAGAATAGGGATTTGCATCAGTTGCTTTCTAAGTTTTATGACGTCTCCATCTTTAGTTTTCTTGTTATCCCCTTCACCGACCTCGATTTTATATTCCTCCTCAAAATCGCCGTAATTTAAGATATAGTCCTCTAAATCAAGATAGTCAGGTTCCTCCGCGATCTCCTTTTGAAGATCTTCAAGGTATTTTTCACCTTTTTGAATTGCTATCATCTCTTCAAATTCATAACAAAATTTCGTGATATTGTATCGCTGGATTTTCTTCACAGCGATCTCAAACTGCTCGATCATTCGTTTGATGAGATTTGCAGGCGATTCATCTATTATACAAATTGCTTTGCTGCTGTAGCTGGTTCCAATACTAACTGAAATAGGAATGTGGACATTCACTAATTTTGTGTTTGCACCATAATCTTCATTAACCGGTTTCAAAACAGATTCAAAGTCGTACACAATGAAATGATCAGAAATGTAATCAATGTCATCCTTGTATGCGTGACATCGATACTTTCTAATGATCTTCTTAACTGAATTTTCTTGCGGTATGTACATCGTAGGCTCTTTAACGAAGCTGGTGATGTAGAGTTCATTGCAGCGATTTTTCTTGTGATTTTTACGTTCATCAGCTGTTTTAAATATCATTTCACATTTAGGACACTGAAATTTTTTCTCAAACATATCAAGATTCGTGATATACATTGCATGATTCTCATGTGAAAAGATGTTCATAACGCTGTCATGACCTTCGCTTGCTTCACGCGCGATATCAACACTTCCAGTTTCAGTATCCATCACGAAAACGTTAACACCAACCTCGAAACATTCTTCGATATCATCACACTGCATCAGATCGATTGGCTTGAAGTTCTTGTACAGTTTAGTCGTGTAATCAATTTTTTTGAACTCACAATATTTCTTGAATGCTTGTTTAACCTCAGCATGGATATTTCTATAATTTTGTTCTTGATTACTTCGTGTATGATAAGCTATGCAATGGAATACACACTTATTATTCGTTTTAGGAAAGTTCAGTACATGTTTATTATTTTTAATGATATCAGGAATCAGTGCATCGCTGTCACCTAGTCGATGATTCCGGAAGTAAATGAATACTTTGAAGGCTGTTATTTCCTCTAGTTGGTAGTGGCTCGATGGATATTTTAGCTTGTCTGCAAGCTCTAAGGTCCTGATTTCACTAATGGCTCGCGCTATATCTTCCTTTTTACTAACGGCAAACGGCATGTCGAAAACAGAAGTATTGCCAATTCGCGGATGCCAATATGGTCGATCATTTGGATCAGTCTTCGACTGTAAGCGATAACCAAGTGCAACGTTGAATTTAAACGCTCTCTTCTGCGAATATAGGATCTGCTCAAGTCTTTCATAAAATTCACCAGCCGAAATATGCTCATATAGATGAGACTCACCGTGACTTATCTTACGTCCATCACTCGAAAAGCGATAAATAGGATCCTCCTTGAAGTTGGCAGACAGATGATTTTCAAGATGTTTCATCGATACGTTGTACTGCTTTGCTACTAATTCTCTGTTACTCTTTTTGCTTAAGTCTCCAATGTAAACCATCCTACCCGTTCTACCGCGAACCTTCACCCGCGCGTTACCGGACCATCTCTTGAATTGAATACCTAGTCGTCTGAGTCCTTCGATCTCGTATCCAAACATGTTCGTCGTATATCCGCTGTACTATATTTAATAATATTTTATTCTCTCAAGATAGTACGTTTTATATATGGATAAACATAAAAAACAAAAAAAATAATTTAAATTATTTTTACTTTTCCGTTTCTTTTACGATTTCAGTATCTACAGTGTTTGAAACCTCAACTCTTCCTGCAATTTTTCGTTTTTGCTTCTTTCTTTCATGTTTCGTTCTTTGATAATACTCTTTACCTCGTTTACTTATTTCTTCCTTGTGCAAAGCATTATACGCTTTCTGTTTCGCGATACGTTCCTCTCTATTCTTCTGATAGTATCGCTTTTGAGCGGCTTTCATTGCTTCTTTATTGAGCTCATAATTTTCGCGAACGTAAACCATTTTAATATTTATTGTATTAAGTAACAATGATTGTGTTTATATATTATGAATTATTATGTATCAGAAATGAAATTAATTAATTAATTAATTTTAATCCAGCCAAAAAAAATGATTTGTTTACTGTTCTGCTTGCCAAATTTGGTGCTTTTTAGTTTTATTGTGAATGGATATTGTTCCGTTTCGATTTCCGGATATATTCAACTTCGATCCACAACCACATGTATACACTCCATACATTCGATTTCTATGTTCATCACTACCATAGTGCTGTATCTTATTTTTGAGTTTAAATGTGAGACCACACGCACATTGAACTACTTTATTAGGTGTTTTCACATAATCTACATGCAATTTTGTCTGTTTATGATCCTTTTCATTTGCTCTTTTTATCTTAGCACCACATTCACAAATTATTGTGGCTTTTAACCTTTCTTTATGCTCATTACCATTCAAGTGATCGCATTTATCACTGAGTTTAAAACTCTGACCACACGCACAAACCTCAACGGTATTATTAAACGTTTCGGGATCACCCTTCCAGTGCTGATGATGTTGAGTCTGTTTATGTATTTCACTGTTTCTTCGTTGAATCTTCCAACCACATTCGCAGCGTATGATCTCCTTCATGTATGGACTTTCCTTATATGCATATAACGAATTTCCACAATATTCATATCCGGAGTAATACGCCATGATGTAAATGCTGGTTGATCGTATGATATGTTGTTATTATACTTTTATATTTCTTATATCAGGATCAACTTAGATTTATATATCCAAAAATTGAAACTGGTATGACAATATTGTAAGTCGATTTTCTGAAGGTTAGTCCCTTGATGATATGGTAGGGTGATTTTCTGAAGGTACCTACCTTAAATGTTAAATTTAGTTCGCTTCCTATAGATATTAGAGCTTGATCGTGTCTATGATTGGGGTCATTTTAGACAAGGGTTCTAGACCCTAATTTGTATAAAGAAGGCTATTTTAGCTTCTTTAACTTATAAGCGTTTTAAATGTAAAATAGATTACGTTAAATTGTCGGATTTTTTAAAAATTTCAAAAACTCTCTTGTGAGGTTCCATCTATTGCTGCTGGCCATGTCCACAGACGGCACCTACCGAATTGATTTTTTAGGGTGGACGTTAGATGACTGTGGTGGAATTTCTGTGGAATGAGAGAAGACACACCACGTACACAGATTTAGGCCGTGGCTATACATGTTCGTTCGGTCGGAAAGCACTCTTGCGTACGAGGAAATGTTCAAGGCCCTTGTCAAGTACGGTCGGTTGTTCTTAGATATTGACGTCACTGCGGCTTGCTGTAGCTTCGATCACAGCGACGCGATTGCAAGCGCTCTTGAAAATATCTGGCCTGATATTGTTATTCTGTCATGTTAAGAGCATCTTCACGAAAACAACGATCAAAACTGATTGACAAAGAGTTTTACAAGAGATGGGTTGTGCCACAGTTGTGGCTGTTGCACAAAACACGTTCTTTGATGCATTCATAACCTTGTCCAAACGTATCGTTCGCTGGTGGAAGTCTCAGGGTGAAGAGGATTACGCTGAATGGTTCGAGGACGTGTACCTTACGACACGGTGGGAGCGGTGGAGCGTTAACAGCTCCACAATTCCCGGTGTGCTATCTACTCAACAGGCAATTGAAAGTCATCACAAGACGATAAAGGAAGTGGTCACAGCCTATCGAAAGGCACCTACGATAGATGTGCTGAATTCGGCACTTCCTCGCCTTTTAATTTTTGACGCCGATAGACTACTGGATGGGCCCCAAGGGCACTTCTGTGAAGGTTGTTTTGTATATGAGAGTAAGGTGTCAGGTCTTTCATTTTCTTACTTTTAAAAATGTGCTACCCAGGACCGCTACCGAAGAATGCAGTGGCAAAAGCCAGGTTGTTTATAATTTGCCCGGAAAATCACAGGGAGATCAAGGAGGCTGGCGGGGTGGTATCCCCGTGAAAATACTTATTAACAGTAAGCGAGAAATAGCCCGCTCTCAAAATCTAGCTGGATCACCTGTGACCGTTCCACGCTGTAAAACGTACGTGACTGCATATTTCATAACATTTAGTGCTCTGTGGGTTTCCTGACTATATTGGTTAAGCCTTATCGCTTCCTTGGAGGGTAGCGCGGGCCGTCGAACATCCCCGCTTGACATTGAAGTCAAGTTTCTTTCATTGCAATAGGTATATGTTAATGTTGAAGGAGTTCGAGCAATGCCAGAGCTGGAACTCTCTCCAACATGGACACGTCCGGAGGTAAGAAGGCTACCGACACGCACTTCATAATTTAATCTCATTATATCATGCTACGTTGTGGTATGACATATACTATTAGTACGGAATACACTCAGGTGCACATGCAAGAGTTGCATGCACTCGGGTTGGGTGTGCTCTCACGTAATTGCAGCGCTTCATATACTGCACAAGTTGGACCTAGAACTCGCAGGAGCCATGATCCCAGCGACAAGAGCACCAGGCCGACCACGTGCTTCAAGAGGGGCACTTCGCCGAGAACCGCTCTCGGACAATTTCTGGGACCCCAGCCGCCTGGAGCAATTAATCACTAGAGAGCCATATTCGCCGCTCCAGTGGTCTTTCACGAAAGAGTTTGAGACTACAATAGGTGGGCGAGCAACACCTGTACGTGAAGAACGTATTGGCACTGTAGGTGGCGTTCGCCTTCTGAAGAAGATGGAGTGTACGAGTGGAGTGTCGTGTACGTCTATGGTGACGTACACTACTACCAAGCAGACGAAATGGTGCTGGGCCATATACGTGCAAACGAACGTCGTGTGAGCCGATCGAATTGAGGGTCGCGCGACTGCAGATAGCTCGTCAAAGGGAGCCAACGTGCAAATAAACGCGCAGCAATACTCTTTCTATTACGTAACTAAGCATCATGTATCCTGTTGCGTCGCCTCAATATGTAAGTACCTGCCCAACAGGTTTTCAAACTGTTTTCTACTGTGGACCTGTTGCAGGTTAGCAGCAATAGATGGAACCTCACAAGAGAGTTTTTGAAATTTTTAAAAAATCCGACAATTTAACGTAATCTATTTTACATTTAAAACGCTTATAAGTTAAAGAAGCTAAAATAGCCTTCTTTATACAAATTAGGGTCTAGAACCCTTGTCTAAAATGACCCCAATCATAGACACGATCAAGCTCTAATATCTATAGGAAGCGAACTAAATTTAACATTTAAGGTAGGTACCTTCAGAAAATCACCCTACCATATCATCAAGGGACTAACCTTCAGAAAATCGACTTACAATATTGTCATACCAGTTTCAATTTTTGGATATATAAATCTAAGTTGATCCTGATATAAGAAATATAAAAGTATAATAACAACATATCATACGATCAACCAGCATTTACATCATGGCGTATTACTCCGGATATGAATATTGTGGAAATTCGTTATATGCATATAAGGAAAGTCCATACATGAAGGAGATCATACGCTGCGAATGTGGTTGGAAGATTCAACGAAGAAACAGTGAAATACATAAACAGACTCAACATCATCAGCACTGGAAGGGTGATCCCGAAACGTTTAATAATACCGTTGAGGTTTGTGCGTGTGGTCAGAGTTTTAAACTCAGTGATAAATGCGATCACTTGAATGGTAATGAGCATAAAGAAAGGTTAAAAGCCACAATAATTTGTGAATGTGGTGCTAAGATAAAAAGAGCAAATGAAAAGGATCATAAACAGACAAAATTGCATGTAGATTATGTGAAAACACCTAATAAAGTAGTTCAATGTGCGTGTGGTCTCACATTTAAACTCAAAAATAAGATACAGCACTATGGTAGTGATGAACATAGAAATCGAATGTATGGAGTGTATACATGTGGTTGTGGATCGAAGTTGAATATATCCGGAAATCGAAACGGAACAATATCCATTCACAATAAAACTAAAAAGCACCAAATTTGGCAAGCAGAACAGTAAACAAATCATTTTTTTTGGCTGGATTAAAATTAATTAATTAATTAATTTCATTTCTGATACATAATAATTCATAATATATAAACACAATCATTGTTACTTAATACAATAAATATTAAAATGGTTTACGTTCGCGAAAATTATGAGCTCAATAAAGAAGCAATGAAAGCCGCTCAAAAGCGATACTATCAGAAGAATAGAGAGGAACGTATCGCGAAACAGAAAGCGTATAATGCTTTGCACAAGGAAGAAATAAGTAAACGAGGTAAAGAGTATTATCAAAGAACGAAACATGAAAGAAAGAAGCAAAAACGAAAAATTGCAGGAAGAGTTGAGGTTTCAAACACTGTAGATACTGAAATCGTAAAAGAAACGGAAAAGTAAAAATAATTTAAATTATTTTTTTTGTTTTTTATGTTTATCCATATATAAAACGTACTATCTTGAGAGAATAAAATATTATTAAATATAGTACAGCGGATATACGACGAACATGTTTGGATACGAGATCGAAGGACTCAGACGACTAGGTATTCAATTCAAGAGATGGTCCGGTAACGCGCGGGTGAAGGTTCGCGGTAGAACGGGTAGGATGGTTTACATTGGAGACTTAAGCAAAAAGAGTAACAGAGAATTAGTAGCAAAGCAGTACAACGTATCGATGAAACATCTTGAAAATCATCTGTCTGCCAACTTCAAGGAGGATCCTATTTATCGCTTTTCGAGTGATGGACGTAAGATAAGTCACGGTGAGTCTCATCTATATGAGCATATTTCGGCTGGTGAATTTTATGAAAGACTTGAGCAGATCCTATATTCGCAGAAGAGAGCGTTTAAATTCAACGTTGCACTTGGTTATCGCTTACAGTCGAAGACTGATCCAAATGATCGACCATATTGGCATCCGCGAATTGGCAATACTTCTGTTTTCGACATGCCGTTTGCCGTTAGTAAAAAGGAAGATATAGCGCGAGCCATTAGTGAAATCAGGACCTTAGAGCTTGCAGACAAGCTAAAATATCCATCGAGCCACTACCAACTAGAGGAAATAACAGCCTTCAAAGTATTCATTTACTTCCGGAATCATCGACTAGGTGACAGCGATGCACTGATTCCTGATATCATTAAAAATAATAAACATGTACTGAACTTTCCTAAAACGAATAATAAGTGTGTATTCCATTGCATAGCTTATCATACACGAAGTAATCAAGAACAAAATTATAGAAATATCCATGCTGAGGTTAAACAAGCATTCAAGAAATATTGTGAGTTCAAAAAAATTGATTACACGACTAAACTGTACAAGAACTTCAAGCCAATCGATCTGATGCAGTGTGATGATATCGAAGAATGTTTCGAGGTTGGTGTTAACGTTTTCGTGATGGATACTGAAACTGGAAATGTTGATATCGCGCGTGAAGCAAGCGAAGGTCATGACAGCGTTATGAACATCTTTTCACATGAGAATCATGCAATGTATATCACGAATCTTGATATGTTTGAGAAAAAATTTCAGTGTCCTAAATGTGAAATGATATTTAAAACAGCTGATGAACGTAAAAATCACAAGAAAAATCGCTGCAATGAACTCTACATCACCAGCTTCGTTAAAGAGCCTACGATGTACATACCGCAAGAAAATCCAGTTAAGAAGATCATTAGAAAGTATCGATGTCACGCATACAAGGATGACATTGATTACATTTCTGATCATTTCATTGTGTACGACTTTGAATCTGTTTTGAAACCGGTTAATGAAGATTATGGTGCAAACACAAAATTAGTGAATGTCCACATTCCTATTTCAGTTAGTATTGGAACCAGCTACAGCAGCAAAGCAATTTGTATAATAGATGAATCGCCTGCAAATCTCATCAAACGAATGATCGAGCAGTTTGAGATCGCTGTGAAGAAAATCCAGCGATACAATATCACGAAATTTTGTTATGAATTTGAAGAGATGATAGCAATTCAAAAAGGTGAAAAATACCTTGAAGATCTTCAAAAGGAGATCGCGGAGGAACCTGACTATCTTGATTTAGAGGACTATATCTTAAATTACGGCGATTTTGAGGAGGAATATAAAATCGAGGTCGGTGAAGGGGATAACAAGAAAACTAAAGATGGAGACGTCATAAAACTTAGAAAGCAACTGATGCAAATCCCTATTCTTGGTTTCAATAGCGGCGGGTATGACATTAATCTAAACAAGCATGAGCTGTTTGCAGCTCTTAATACTAGAATCCAGAACGTTATTAAAAATCCTTCTTATATGTGTATTTCAACCAAGAACTTTAAGATGTTAGATATTATGAATTACTGCCCGGCTGGAGTATCACTCGATAGTTATCTATCTACATTTCTCGGTGGATGTAAATGCGATGATAAAATACAATGCACCTGCGGATTAACGAAAGGTCACTTCCCTTATGAATATCTAACCAGTTTTGAAGTCTTAAACGAGACTAAACTACCACCTCAATCAGCTTTTGATAGTAAAATGAAGAAAACAAAGATCGCTGATGCTGATTATAAACGCTTACAATTTGTTTGGGAACGATACAATATGCAAACCATACGCGATCTACTGATTTGGTATAATAACCAGGATGTACTACCATTCTGCAAAGCTATCCAGAAACAGAAAGAATTCTTTATGAGATTTGGTCTCGATATGTTTGCCGATGGTGTTTCTCTTCCAGGATTGTCTGAGAAAATCATGTATCAAACTGCATTCCAGAACTTGAAAAATAAGCCTCGAATCGCTGCACCTGGCTTTGATTTTCCTATGAACCGTTTCAATGGGTATCGTGATCAAGATCTCAAAGCAGATCGCGAGTTTGATATGACGTATGGAAGAGTCAATACAGTCATGCACAATCAGAAATATCTTTGTGCGTTATGCTATTCACCTCTTACTGCTGATACCGCATCTGTTGATCGTATAAGTAATGATATTGGGCACACGAATGACAATTTTATGGTTACCTGCATTTCGTGTAATGTAGCGCGTAAAAACATGAGCATCAGTGCTTTCCGTCAGCAAAAGCTTCTCGAGTATAATTCAGATAAGTTGATTTACTCAATAGATGAAGAAGAAAAAGACATCTATGACAAGATGAAAAATAACATTGTCGGCGGTCCTTCAATTATATTCAATCGATATGCTAAACGTAAAGAAACGGATATTCGAGGTGGTAAGAAGTGCATGAAGATTATCGGCTATGACGCAAATGCTTTGTATCTTTGGGCACTAGGTAGTGAGATGCCTTGCGGACGATTAACTACTATCGAACCTTACCCAGAAATTATCGATGATATCATGAATGATAAGATATTCGGCTTTGTCGAATGTGATATTATAACGCCTGAACACCTCAAGGATTACTTCTTTGAAATGACAGCTATATTCAAAAACGTTGAAATTGACCCAGACGATGAGAACGTTGTCGATTCTCATATGTATGAGTACAATCAGGAGTGCAAGAAGAAATACAGGGAAGATAAATCTACTAATTTTGCCACGAAGGCTCGTAAGCTTATTGGCAGCTATTTCGGTAAAAAGATTCTCATCTATACGCCTCTGCTCAAGTGGTATCTAAGTCATGGAATGGAAATCACAAACATATATAGTTTCATTAAATGCAATGGACATCGTGTATTCAAAACCTTCATGGATCAGGTTTCAGATGCTCGTCGTGCAGGTAAAAAAGACAAGACTAAGAAAATGATTGGAGATATGATGAAACTGGTAGGTAATAGCGCTTTCGGTCGAAGTGGTATGGACATGACGAAACACAAGAACGTAAAATACGTTCACTCGGATGAAGCAGCTTTCAAGAGAAAGGAACACTTTACTTTCTATGATATGGAAGACCTCGGAGGTGCTTGGGAGATTACCATGAAGAAAAGAACTATTAGGGCGAAAAACCCGATTCATCTTAGTATTGCGATCTATCAGCTCGCAAAACTTCGAATGTTACAGTTCTACTATGATTGTATTGATTATTACATTGATCGAAGTGATTTCCAGTATCAGGAGATGGATACCGATAGCGCATACATCGCATTCAGCAGTGATAAACCATTTGAAGAGTGTATCAAACCTCACTTAGCTGAAGAATTTAAGAGACGAAAATACGAATGGTTCCCTCGAGATTATGATGAAAAGCTGTGCGCGTATGATCAGACTACACCAGGTCTATTTAAGAAGGAATGGCAAGGCGATGCTATCGTTGCTATATCTTCGAAAAATTACGTCTGCTATATGCCTGACGAGGAATATAAGATAGACAAAGACAAATGGATCGTTATCGAAAATGACGAGGATAAGGTCAGATATTTCAAATTATCAGCTAAAGGTGTTCAAAAACGGAAAAACATTGATCAACTAATACCAGAAAAATTTGAAACAGTCATCCGCGATCAAATTACACTCAAAGCCGTAAACAGTGGGTTCCGCATTTGTAAGAAGAATAAGGCAATTATTACCTACAGACAAAGCAAAACGGGTTTGAATTATCATTATAACAAGCGACAAGTGCTCTCGGATGGTATATCGACTGCTCCATTACCAATCTGAGTACGCGCATCTAGTCTCAAGCGACTATATTCACACTATTTCATAATAATGGGAGCTTTTATGGCTCATTTTTTTGTCGTATACTATAGAGACAAATGGAGACATTACTATCAAAGCTATATCATGATCCGAAAACCGGTTACGTAGGCGTTCAAGCACTCTATCAAAAAGCGCAGGAGATCGAACCTAAAATAACTCTTAAAAGTGTTAAAGAATGGTATGCTAATCAAACCGATATTCAGCGTTTTCAAGAACAAACGCGTAGCTTTGATGACTTCAAAATCACTTCTCATAATCCAAATGCTTGGCAAGCGGATTTAGCATTTTTTAAAAGCAAAGTCATACTGACGGCAGTCAATATCAATAGTCGAATTGGGTTTGCTCATATTCTAAAGAATAAGCAGTGGAAAAGTGTATCGAAAGGTATTAAATTGCTTGAAAAACAGAAAGTCGATATCTTGACAACCGATAACGGCTCTGAATTCATGAATGATCAAGCTCAAGCATATTTTAAGAGTAAGTCAATCACACATTACAATAACGAAGCCGGAGATCACAACACGATGGGTAAGATCGAGCGCTTCAACAGAACGTTGAAATCGCGTTTAACTAAGATTAACAAACCGCTTACGGTTAAGCTACTCAGCGATGTCATATTCAATTACAACAACACAACTCACCGTTCGATCGGAATGACTCCTAACCAAGCGAAAGGTACAGTGATCGAAAGCGAATTAGAGTACAACCGCGAAAATATGGATAAACTTGAAACTAAGCTAGAGGTTGGGAGTAGCGTTCTATATCGACTAAAAAAGAAACAATTTGGTAAAGAAGACGCGCGATGGAGTAAAGCTATTTATGAGATTGTAGGAGTCGATGGTTATCGAGTTCAAATTCGCTCTAAGAATGGACATACCCTCTATAAGTCGCCTAACGATATCAAAACTATTAATGATAAACCGACAGACTCACCCATCGAAAACAATCAGATTTATGAAGCTGAGCGAATATTGGAGCACAAAAAAATGAAAAACGGTAAAGTGAAGTACCTTGTGAAGTGGAAAGGCTATGAAGAACCCACCTGGGAACCGTTCTCAAATCTTCGTCTGATTAATAAAAATGAGCCGAGTACAGTCGAAAAGGAATACTGGAAGAAATAAAAAAATAACAAGTAAATTATTCTTTACTTGATAGCTTAATGAATGGACGCTTAAAATCACCCTTAGGCGACACCTTTCTCAACTTTGGCCTGAATATTGCTTCTTCAACTGGCTTACGTTTTGGTGGGATCTTAGAACTATCTTCTAGTAGCGTTGAATTGTCATAGACATAACCATCATCAAAAAGGTCATAGTCAATGAACTCTAGGTTCGCATCCATATTGACTATATATGTTTCGTTATTTCTCACAGAAATTCAAAATATATTGTGTACTATATATATAGAGAGATTAGCTTATATCAAGTATGACTTGTAAAAAATGTGTAGAACTCGCCTCACTGCGTAGAAAACTATGGGTAATCCAGGAGGTAAGCCGAATCAAATTTATGTTAACGAATCTTGATCCCATGGCATCATACCGAAGAACGATAACTAACAGAAAATACGCACGAGAACTCGAAGATATATTTCGTATCCCATTTCATCATATAAAGAAACGATATCTATGTCTTTTAAATGAAAGAAATCGTATCTGTCATTCATACGCGCCTTCATATCAACATGACTCAGTCATGCCAAGCTACTGGTGAATTATCACTACTTTATTTCAATCAGTCAATATAGAAGTATGTTTCCTTCATTCACAAGTCTAGCTCAACGAGAGCAAAAACGTCAAGAATTACTTGAGCGAACTCAGCGACGACTACGGCAGGCTAAAATCAAACGAGTTATGTATTCAGAAGCACAATGGGCGACAGATGCTGATAAGACTATCTCCTTAAATAGCAGCAAGGTAGATAGCTCCACACAAACAACAAATACAAACCAGGTTTCAGTTTAAATGCGGTTCTTTTTTTCGATATTTGAATATACAAGTATGTTTCCTTCATTTACAAGTCTAGCTCAACGAGAGCAAAAACGTCAAGAGCTACTAGAACGAGCTCAACGCCGTGTAAAACAGGCCAATGAAAAACGTGAAATGTATTCTGCTACACAATGGGCTACTGATCCTGATAAAGTCATCTCCCTTGGGAAGAAACCCACTCAGGATTCGAATGTTCAGGCTGGAGATGGTGATTTAAGTAACGCTTCAGTAGCGACTTCAACTCAGGCAACTAAACCCGTTGTTGAGACGACTCCTCAGTCATCTGATACTTCCACAAGTGAGCCAGCGACAGTTGCCTCAACTGGGGACGATAAAAGATCGCAGGTCGACCCTCCAACGGAAAAATCTCAGGAAGTACCTGAAGTTATTCCTGATCCAGTAGCTAAAGGAAAAGAGGAAGATGTTTCTAATTCAGGAATTTCTGATGTATTCATTGCTAAGAAATGGATTGCAAATCTCTACAGATCCAATACGAATTGGATTGCGCTGAAATTTAAACCAATCAAAACTAACGATACAGTAGATATGAAGCGATACATCGGAGAAAACGGGAAATTGTTCAGGGTCAAAACAAACAATAGATCTAATTCTAAATACATCGATTGGGTTAAAACCGCCGAAGCTCTAATGCATCTTCGCTCTGATGGCGAGTCAAATAGTATAGATGAAGTCAGCTTGATGCGAGCGGAGGATGCTAACGCACCATATCAGAATATCACTGGTAATAAGCGACGTGAAGAGATGCCTTCCGATAGTTTGACAAATAAAATTCATGTACGCCCCACGTGGTTTCACGATGCGGCATCATCAACAGAGATTGATGAGGATCGTGCCAAATCGAAGCTTCTGTTCATGCTAAAATCGTACGGCAAAAAACTGATTGGATCCAATATTTCAATTAGACCAGTTCTGAAGGATGGAGAGATTCTTAGTAATCACGCTGTGATTATCGACTCCAAGGGTGATCTCAACGTTCGAAACCAAGAAACTAAGCGAAATAAGCACTCACGTCTAGCCGATATCTCATGGTTATCGACACTGTCTTTATTTAGTAAGACTGTTAAATCAAGAGGATTAACATTTGAGTTTGAGCCATCGCCAGACACAATATTAGATACCGATCCAAACCGATTTAAATCAACTCAAGGCATTTGGTACAAAGGCAAGCTGGCAGGTCCAGACGTTGAAACGGATTTATCTGTCCCAGATGCTGAAGCGAAGTCAATTATCACGGATTATTTCGTTGAAGAAGCTAAAAATCTTGAAATATTCCCCATTCATTTGATTCCGATCGTAAGCGGGAAACCCAATGATAAATACTATTTCAGTGTGGTTAATGACAATCTCAAGGTTAGAAATAAAAACGTTAAGAAGCATCCATTGCTATCCGGTGAAGCTCATACAAACTTTTTCAAGCGCATACAATGGACCGCTACTCTTGATCTATTAATTAGCTACATTGGGGAGATGGAAACGTTTCTACATTCTTCGAATAAGCTTGATAAGGCAACAACTGAACCATTGACCAATTCTATTAATTTATTTGGATATATGCTAACCGCTCACGGGGTAAAGATCAGAAGCCAGACCATCGACGATATTGATCCTGATGCATTTGCCGATCAAGGTTATGCGAAATATAACTTCAAACAACTTCCGAGAGGTAGTGGTCTCAAGGGTCGTGGATTACGTGGAGCTGGCATGAGACCTCTGGATGGGGCTAAGCGTAAAACCAATCAAACCTACAACTTGAATGATATTCAGGGTATGGCAACTCCCTCTGCTTATATATACCGCAAGCTTGGATCAAAGTTCATTCGTTTACCCGATCTCGATAAGCGAACCCTGACAATCGTTCAACCGAATCGGAAGAAAGTGGGACCTATGCGCGAAATCAGTGATAAACTACAAGACATGATCAAGGATCTGGTATTCAGAAACGATATCAGTCAGGGCAAATATGACATGCTCTCTATTGACGATAAAAAGCTCTTTAAGGAGATTCTCAAAATGACCCATTTGCAGTACAATTTTGATCAGCACCTGGAGGACCCGTTAGATAGTCTAAGAGCTGAATATGACAAGCTCAAAGGCGAAATCGAACTAGGAAATGATAATCCAAGTATTTTCAAGCAATTGAAAGTCATCACAGTTGATATGTACTCAAATAAGCTAATTTCTGATAATGAATTCAAACAGGTTATCACTCGTCTACTATAAACATGTTCTTCTTCAACCCGAGAATTATTTCCAGCTCCGGCGGGAGCTATGGCGACAATAGCGATCTTAACGTTGCTGAGCTGAAATCCATCATGAAAAACTTAATAATCAGTGAGCGACCTCAGCGAACACAAGCGGCTGTATGGGCTAGCGATCTCGACAAGTCCCTCAAGAAAGTAGATGCTTCAACCCAGACTGAAGGCGGTCGTGTTTGGGCTTATCAGCCGAGAAGAGCCCAGAGGGCTCCGGGCGGGGACTTTGTCCCGCGCCAAAAAAAGACCAAAACGGTTAAAACGTTTGCTATCTAGAAAATAAAAGTTTTCGAGCATTGATTTTTTTTATCGCCTGTAAGATTACTTACCATTCACTCCAAAGAAACGTTTTCGAGAACCAATCCGCTGAAAACGGTTTTGTATTATCAATAGGTCCATGTCGCTTATAGTAACTATCCCTTCGCGTCTTATCATTGTGATTATAGTAACTATATGCTTTCAAGTTCGTGTTATCGTGATACTGGTCATAAGGAGTACCATCCCGCTTAATAGCACCAAAAGATACAACCCTGCCATCAGCAAACACAGCATCATACTTCTTATTTCTTTTAGTTGAAATGCGAAACGTATACTTGTTCATGTTTATTTTAGTTTAGAGATAAATGCATTCAATGTTGATCTCAATTCCTCTATTTCCTTTTGCTGCCGAAGTACAAGCTTGTGGAGCAAGCATGCCATTTTGCTATATTCGACACTGTATGAAATCCCCTCCACGTCGACCTCTGGGTCCTCAACTTGCAAGCCATCGCTTTTATGGAACGTAATACAATGCGGGAGACCTGCTTTGAGCAAATCCTGTGCTTTGTATCCAAGCTGAAGTGGTACCGAATCATCATCGGTTTTGTATCTAAATAACAACGGCTCAATGGATAACATCTTATCACAAACATCATCTTCTAACCTAGTAAAATCCTTCTTCAAACGCTGATCACTCCAGCAATAGACTCCAGTACTAGCTACGAGAGCTCCCGAACAGCAAATGCCTACCGCAACGGAACTGATAGGTCCCACCGTACTCACCAATCCGCCTGATGTTCTGAAGTATGCTACTCCACTAGCACCAGCATCAATCGTAACAGTGGCTGTGGTGGTACAATGAAGACCATACAACGGAGCTGTTATTCCAATGCCTACTCGCCCAGCTGAGGTGATCGTCATTCTAGTAGAGTTATTGGTCATCATTCTGAAATCATTAGAACTAACGGTACCCATCACTATCGAATTAGTAGACGTACTAGCAACGCCATTATTCATTTGAAAAGCAAAGAGGAGTTCAGATGTGGCATTCCCATTTGAGAGACACAACGGCATATTCCAACTTGATGTCCCATCATTAAAGGTGTTGTTGGACTTGATAAACATATTTGCATTACATGTAAAACCGGCCACTCCGTAGCTTGCATTTGAATATGGCGTATCGGTGTTGAACAACAATTTATCGACGGCACTATAACCACTTCCACTTCCGCTAACGAGGTACAAACACCCCGAACTGGGCGCAACTCCTGAGCCTAATGTATTGATACAAAAAGCGTCCGTCGTCGTTGCTAAAGTATGGCAGATAGGGTAGCCGGTTCTGTAATTCCTAGAGTTGCCAAAATCGAGCATATGCTTGATACTCTGACTTGGCCAAGTAGATACTGTTGATTGCTTCCAATCGATTTGAAAAAGGCTTTGTGAAACGGAACTCGCGCCGAGCTGAGAAATGGTTTGGGCATTCTCACTCGCTACCAAATTCAATATCGGATATACAATATTGCTACTAATCGTCGAGCAGGTACTGGCGATAACTAACCCAGTAGTGTCCGAGGCTCGGTATAGATTAATCGACTGAGTATTCAAAGTCGAACCCCAGAAGCGTATGTTATTATTGGTTAGAGACTGAGATCCTGAGCTTCCTAGACCAAATGTGAGACCACTTGCTACGAGATTAGAAGCTATCATCGAAGACGCTCCGAGGTAGGCGCCTCCAGAGCACTGAATCGCTCCAGTACTACTTGAAGTTGAAGCATCCGTCCCCGAAATGGACAGAGTAGTAAGACCACTTAATGATCGAGAAGCTCCGGCAAAAGTAAGGTTGCCTTGTATATTTTGTGATCCATAGATATCAAGCTCGCAGGATGGGACCGTTTGCTTGATACCGACATAACCATTATTGGACACAACTAATGTTGTGATGTTATTGACGCCAAAACCGATATAATTGTTGTTCAGATTAGATGAGTTGTGATAGAATCCGATGCTGCCAGACATATCAGCTGATACGCTTTTTCCAATATTTAAAAAGCACTGATTGTTATTTAAATTTGGCATGAGAATCTTGCCAATCGAACCATTGGTTCCACTAGCTGATGATGATAAGGTACTTAATGTCCCAGTTAAACTAGTTGCCGATAGAGAGTTGATTCCAGTGATGTTGCTTGAGCTGTCTAGTATGAGCGCTTTAGATGGAGCTGCTGTTCCTGGAGTGATACTTAGCACATAGGCAGGTGCGGACACTACGGATGAACCACCAACAGTTAGGCTACTACAGCTCAGCGCGCCAATACCGCTAATATCACCACCAGTGCCTGGTACAAGAGCTACACCCGGTGTCGCTGACCCTTGGGTGATTCCAGTGAGGTAGGTTAGTCGATAGTCATTCTTACTCAGATAAAGCGTCTGGGCGTAAGTATACGTTAGAAATCCACTAGCATCCAGTGAGAGGTAAAATGCTGGATTATAAACGGGAGAATTGAATACTGGTTGAGGATAGCTAAATCCGCTCATGTTTGTTTTGTCTCAAGCTATATATAGATTCAGCTATTTTTGTACACAATCATGAGTGGTATCCCCGATTATGGCGGTTCTCTCCCAAAACAGTATCAAGATGCTAAAAACCCAATCATTAAGGATTTAGATATTCCAGCGTTGTATCGTATGATAATGCTCGCACCGAGTGGAAGCGGTAAAACGAATATGGCTTTTCATATTATTAAGCATTCACCTAACGTATATGCTTATCTCCACGTGATATGTCGCAATCCGAACCAACCTCTCTATGACTATCTCAGAGATAAATTAGATGGTTTCATATCGTTTTATGAACCAGATAGTGCGCCTAGCGTAGATCAGATTCGCAGAACACCTCTATCTTCGAAGAAACCCGAGCTCGTCATATTTGATGATATCACCTCTGATAAACATATTCTTGAAAAGTTAGTTTCTACTTACTATATTCGATGTCGGCATTATAAACTGTCATCGATTCTACTCGCACATTCTTTCTTCTCACTTCCAAAGCTTATTCGTCTCAATAGTGAGCTCTGTGTTATCCTGAAAGCAAACTCCAAACGAGATCTAAAAATAATTCTTAAGGACTTCAACCTACCCGGTATAAGTGAGGAAATGATCTTTAGAGCGTATAACCGATGCACTTCTCATATTGGTCAAGCTCTGGTAATCGACGGTATCAGAGGGGAGATGAGACGAAACTTTGATAAGGTGTTGGATAAGGAAGAGCTCATGTAATTAGCTAAATAAAAAATCGGTGTAAAGTATTAGTTATCAGATATATCATCAAAATGTCAAGTTTTGTAAAGCTCGATAGCACTAATTTAGTCCAAGATGGCACATATTCGACTTGGAAATATTCGTTTCCTGGGTCTGCAGCCAATTTCAATGGCACTGTTTGCGCTATTCAATCAATCACGATGTACAACAGCGAGTACAACATCGATTCCATGCAGTTTCAGAACACTTCATTTAAAGTAGAAGTACCAACAGCTGCAACGACATCTACCATCAGTCTTAACCTCCAAGATGGTATCTATCAGTATGATGATATCAATCGTAGTATCCAGACTGCTCTAGTTAATGCTGGTGCATATCTGATTGACGCATCGGGTAATAATGTGTTCTACATTAAAATGAGTGAAAATAGCGTCTATTATGCATGCCAGGTTGATTTCTCTCCAACTCCGACGAGTCTTCCTGTTGGTTATACGAGACCTGCAACTGGTTTATACTCTACTGGTGGCACTGGTTTGCCTACGACTAGCCGCGTTCCTCGTCTAATTATTGATAACGTTGAATTCGGGAAGGTAGTTGGCTTGACAGCGGGTACATATCCGTCGACATCTGCAACCGTTGCTAGCGCCCAGCTCTCAAATATTATTCCTCAAATTCACCCTACTAGTTCGTATATCGTTCGATGTGATTTAATCAAAAACGATTATGTAGCATCAGGCGACATTATCAGTGCATTTGATAGAGGCGATGCCGCGATCGGCAAGCTAATTTCTTACAAACCGAGTCAATACGCGTGGATGAACACTCACAATGGATCGCGATCTACAATCACCATTAGTATCTACAATCAAAATGATAAAAAGGTGATCTTCCGTGATACTTCAGTCTCGATAATGCTCCTACTCAGACAAAAAAAGTAAGTTATGCTTATTTTTTTCTTACAAAGTAAAACTACCGGCTTGCATAGGTTTCTTGCGCCTCGCTCTGAGCGCAGCCATCTTCGCCTTCATCTCAGGCGATCCTTTCGCTAGTTTCTTACCCTTAGGTTTGGCTACTCCGACACCATACCGTCGGCGGACCTCGCCTCTAACAGACTTTATTAGGTTCTCGTGCTCAGGTTTGGTAGCTTTGCTAAGTAAGAACTTTTCACCAGCATCAACTGCATCTGTGATGAGACCCTTGCGCTTAGCATAACCGAGAGCATTCTTCGCTGCCTTCTTGACGTCAGCCATTGATACTCTACCGCCTTCTTTCTCGACATCACTATCAGAATCATAAATACCAATACCAGTAAGAGACTTGATGGCAGCTCTTGCCGGAATAGCAGCGGTGGGTTGACCGGCATAGGTTGCTAACGCTGGAACAGCAGCATCAACTGCCTTGCTTAACAGTCCGCTGTCTTTGGCGAATTTAAAACCCTTTTTGATACCTCCCCAAATCTTACTGAATATACTCGCACCATGCATACCGCCACCATTAAGATGTTTGAACGGATACCCAATCTCCTTTTTAGTAATTGATAAACGTGTACCTTTGCCCGCTTTTTGAGCCTTTAGAGCTTTAGCATATGATTCGGGATGTAAATGTAATGTGGCACCGGAACCACTTAGCTCATTTTTCGTTAAGGATAGTTTCCCTGTTTTGAAAGCTCGCTTGAGCTTCGCCTCAGGGATAGATGTCGAAACGGCTAACTCTTTGAAAACCATATTTATATTTGATTAGGTAGAGAAAATGTGAATTTAATTTAATTCTGGAATAGCACTAGTTAGAGAACAACAATGTTTAGATCTCTAAATCGCTCTAATAATTCCATTTTATTTTTTTGTCTGCAGTATATGAATAGTAAACAGAATATGCCGCAATAATCCGAGTACGTACCCTGAAGTTGCCTCGTATAATATCGTTTGATACCAAGTTTAGTTGGTCCCGCTTCAGCCATTGAGTCGAAATAATAGTCATCACAGGAGCAGACCCAGTGTCCTACATCAAGATTAGGCGGTCGAAGCAGTATGAGGAACGATCCTTTCTTTGGAAGAGGTTTCGTTATTTCACTTAGCTCAAATATACCATCTAGCTTAATATTTAATTTCTCAGCGAGCTCAATCAAATCATGATCACTAGTGATCGGCTTGATTAGGTCGGCCATAATAATTAATTTATTGAAAGTATATAAAAGACCATATAGAATCAACTATGAGCGAGACACAACTATCCGATCAATATTTATACCAAAGCTCTCTTAAGAGCGACCCGGAGATCAAGGTATCTTCTGGCAAGCGTGTACCCTTTGTTATCGATCTAAATCAGGGTTCGTACCAGAATGGTGTTATTACCATTGATGCTACGGCTCAGCTGAATGGATCGGAAGGGTTCGCATGCCTTCGCGATGCTTACCTTATGCTTCCATACAAGGTTTCGATGAAAAATGGTGGCACTGCACAAACTTTAGCCGCTAACCGTCTATGTGCTACGTTAAAGTGTGGTAACTGGAACGTAATTGACTCCATGTCGCTCGAACTAAATGGCAAGACTATCGTGAGTATGGCTGACTACAAGCTATTCTGGAACAATATCCGTGCTCAAACCGGATACAGTACTCAATACGTCGAGAAGCATGGTTCTGAATCTTTCCTATACCCCGATGCCGGTCAGTCTGTATCATACAGCTCTGGAACGAACTCAACTAACGGTGACGGTTATTCGAACAATGCTGCGTTTTCCTCTATATTCTCCGCCTCTGCTCCTCCTGGTGGCGCTACAATTGCTAATGACGGGTTTGTAAAGCGTCTCTTGTCGAACCCTCCCAATGCCGGTGCTGATTTCACTTCTTCTTGGCCATCCGTAGGTGGTGCTAGCGCTTCGACTACAATTGCTAACCAAACTAGTCGCGGTGCTTTCGTTGCTGGTGCATCTACTGCTAACGCCATTATGGGCACGTGGAATTACATGCTCAAGATTAAACTTACCGATCTTCACCCGATTTTCAAGGAGCTAGATCTTATGGCTAATCCTCAGATCCGTCTACGTTTCCGTGTCAATCAGGGTACCGCTGCCGTCGCTGTTGATTCAGGAAAGGGAATGTCGCTGACTTCTACCACTCTTGCAAGCGGTAATACATGTCCTGTCATGATTGCCGCCTCGTCCAGCGGTAATCCGATGGCTGGCGTTCTTGCTGCCTCTGCTGGTTTCAGTATCGCGTGGGGTGCTATCGTTAATGCCCTTGAGCCTACTATTGATGGAACATACATGCCTTTTACGACGACTCGTCTTTACGTTCCGTTTGTGCATCTTGAGAATCCCCAAGCTATCATTAGCAAGCCTGTTAAGAAGGTGCGATTCAATGATTGCTATGCGCAATTCTTCAGCCAACGCGCTGGTATTGGTAAACAATCGAATCAGCTTAATGTTGCATTCGATTTACAACTATCGGCTTCGGTGAAGAATGCGAAGTATGTTATTCTCCTGCCGTTTGCTGAGCAGACGGCTAACTTTGCCAGTGCAGCTGTACAAGAATACCAATCACCCTTTGATACGGCCCCGTGGACGCTTCAACCTGGTTCATCGATTAGAAACTTTAATGTCCGCATTGGTTCGACGCAAGCATTCGATATTAGCCACGACTATGATTTCCATCACTTCACGAATGAAATTGCTAAGATCGGTGCCATCAATGGTGATCTAACACCTGAACTCGTGAATGGTCTTCTTGACTATCAAACTTGGTCGTTAACTAACCGCGTCCTAATCGCCGATGTTAGTCGTCTAACCGATAAGGACGTTCCCCAGGCTATTCAAGTAAGCGGTGTTAATGCAGGGTGTCAGGGAACAAATATGTTGATTCTCGTAGTTAGCGAGCAGGAGCTTACTTTTGATAGACTAACCGGTGAAGTGATCGATTTTACCACAGCTTAGATAATTAATTTAAAAAAATATAGGTTGTGTCTGCTCTGTATATAGAGATACCATGTCAACAACGATTACATTCGGCAAGTATAAGAATTCTTCTATTGAAGAAATCTTCGCTAAGGATCCCAGCTATTGTCGGTGGTTGAATAATCAACCAAACCTAGTAAACGAAGAAGTTAAGAATTATCTTATGTCAAAGTTATCTCAGGATGACGGTGACTACGTGATGAATTTTGGAAAGTACAAAGGAAGAAAGTTAAAAACTGTTCATCAACTTGATCCTGAGTATACCGATTGGTTACGTAAGAACATCTTTGTTAAAGAGAAGTGTTCGCGTCTTGTCGCTGAATTAGCTGAACTTCATTAAACCGTGGATATTTTTTTAATCTTTTTTTAGATGAACAAAAAAAAATCTAGCTGATGGGTCGTCTAATTAGCATCCCATAGCTGTGAAGAATTGTTCGATATCATCGAACTGATTCATTTGATTTTGGATGCGGCAAGGCTGCATCACGTTTGCGATTAATTCTTCAGCGATCTGATTGCGAAAATGTTTATGGTGGTTGCGCTTAGCGATTTTTTCGTTAATAAGTTGAATGTTAGTATGAGCGAAGTGTGGCTTCTCCTCGAAAATATAGAACGCCGCAAATGCATCATTCCAATTCATTGCATCATTATCGGAAAAGTCAAAGTCGTCGTCACCAGGTTCCGCATTGGAAAATCCCAGAATATAAAACTTAACATACTCAGTTTTCCAAGCATCAAATACTCGCTCGCTAACAGATGGATGATACATCCGACGATATTCCTCAGCACGCTGCTCGTGAGTGATACCAAGTTCGAAGCAGTCAATCTCCTCTTGTAAATCTCCGTAATATGTATCAAGATCGATTTCGAAATCGAAGATATCTTCATTCGTACTGTCCGCAAGCATAATAACAATGTACTCGTTATGAACATACTTAAGAAAGTCTACCCAATAAGCATTATCGCGTGGATCCATTAGCATTACACTGTTCATGTAATTGTTAAGAACTGGGATCACTTCATCAGTAAGATCAACAAAGTTGTAGAATCCAAAGCTATAGTTTGACAGGGCTTCGTATGCGTTCATCGTTGTTGTTGGTTGGTTGGTTATCGTAGGATATGTTGTTATTATACTTTTATATTTCTTATATCAGGATCAACTCAGTTTTATATATCCAAAATTTGAAACTGGTATGTCAATATTGTAAGTTGAAAATCTGAAGGGTAGTCCCTTGATGATATTGTAAGTTGATTTTTCTGAAGGGTAGACCCTTGATGCAGACTTTTCTGAAGGGTGGTGCCTTGATTGTTGAATTTAATGTGCTTCCTGTAGATATTAGAGCTTGAACGTGTCTATGATTGGGGTCATTTTAGGCAAGGGTTCTAGACCCTAATTTGTGTAAAGAAGACTATTTTAGCTTCTTTCACTTATAAGCGTTTTAAATGTAAAATAGATAACGTTAAATTGTCGGATTTTTTAAAAATTTCAAAAACTCTCTTGTGAGGTTCCATCTATTGCTGCTCAGGTTTTCCGTACGCATTACCTGTTGCATCGCACCCTACTCCACGCAACAGATAATCATGCACATGTAAGAGCTTGGCAGTAGATTTGCTCGCAACAGGTCAATCAGTAGAAATATAACAGATAATAACTACTACCCCTACCAAGAGAGCCCAGTACGATTTGCCATTGCAGCAGATGACATCGAACGGACGCGTCGGAGGTTCTTCACGAACGTTTTTAGAAATATCAATAAACACAGGCGACAGCTTCAGCAAAAGCCTGCACCAACTCTTAGGTTCTGACTCACTTCATCAGTCACGTCATGCCCCACTCCCGTGCAGCGTGCATCCCCTTCGAATTCGTATTCGTACTCTTCATTCTCGTCATCAGACATGGAGAACTTTTAGAAGCCGAGACCGGGAGCGTCGCTAGTTTGCTCTATCTCGCTTGCAATTTATTGTGATCGACATCATCTTCGGCAGCAGCGCGACCTCAAGTTAAAAGCCTTGATGGTGTCCAACCATAGTTGCAGCTGCAACTTGCAGCCCCATCAGTTGACATACCAATAAGGTGCGGCACCAGAACACCTTCACTTCTTTTTCATTTTGGAGGTAAAATATATATTGTTGCATGACAATTTTAGGCTACTGTAGATACAATGATAAAATACAGCTAACCGCAGTTCACTTAGTGCTGCCCTAACGATGCAGAACACCTTCGCTATCGCCAGTGTCGTTCAAACATTTAGAACAGGCCCGGCGCATTTTTGCCAATTGACGTCGAAGACGGCTTCTACCGCCCTTTGCCTTTGGAGGATTTCCGGGAGGCATAACAGTCTTTAAACCAGTACTACCTGTTGCTTGGAGGAGAATTGACTGTTAAAAAGTTTTACACGGTCTCGTTAGGACAACTAGAACTTCTGCTTGAGAATTTGAGCCTGAAAATTTCGAGTCCTGTCCTGATTATTTTGTCTGAAACTCATTTTTATCTCCATCTGAGAGATATTAACGGCTCAGAGCTATTGTGCCTTTCACCGATTTTGGCGGGTGGACTGTTAATTCATGCGGAATTAGATCCATAAAAGTGCGACCTACCCTTATTTAATGCTAATTCTGCCTATGATTGGGAGCACTTCCCCTAACACCCGCGATCGGCTTTTGCAAGCTAATCGATGGAGATACGGCGGGATAAGCACAGAATGGCGGGCAGCAAACCGCCAATCGCCCTGTTTCCCTCTAACTCGGGCTGGATTAGCTTATTCCGCCTCAATTCATGTTCACCATCGCCACCTTAATTCGACCACGATCATATAACCTTGAATTAACGATGGAATTAGCTAACGCAAGGCGTAATTAAGATCGAGATGGGATTAGGACTATGCCAAAATTATCACGCCAGAATTGGTGAAAATACAACGACTTACAAAGCCGGCACACTTAATGGCATCCTCTATATTAAGCTTTTAAAACCCGGCAAATGGACGAAAACATATTATTCGCACAAAAACCAGAAAATATACATGTGTTTTGAAAAAAAAGACCCGTCTGTGCTTTTTTGTACACTAATGCGGCTTGTTAAGTCTGCTTCGTTGTAGGTACAGTATTTTGCCTCAATAGCGCAGCCATAGAAACTAATAGCCTTGGATAATACATACAAACCCATTGCAGATAATAGAGTAATAAAACCTCTCTCACGTCATTTACTTGACAAGTTGAATACAAAGTACGACTGCGCTATTGAGGCAAACTACTGTATGTAGTTGCATATATTATATTCCGTTACAGTCACACATAGTGTCCAAGTTTGCGTTTCCTACGCGAAAAAACAATTTGTGGGTACTAGTATCTCCGCAGTAGTTTCTAAGCATAATACTGGGATAGCAGTAACCATTTATGGTATTGCTGGGACAGCCCAAATCATCTTAATTCGCGCCAGTAACTGAAGCCGGTTAGCTGAAACCGGTAGATGAAACTGGTAGCCGAAGCGGCTGAAGGATATCGGTACTGTAAGTGCATTGACGGCGACTGACTCAAAAGGTGTTTGTATCAGTCGGGTTGCTGCGAGTCGTGGTTATTTACTGAAACATAGCCGAAGTAAGAGAAGGCGCTGCTGGCATGGCGCTACAATATGGTATGATGTGGGGACAGCTCGCCCCTAACAATGAAGTCCTCTCTGAAGGCAACATTGTTGCTGTTTTAATTAAAAATTAAGGTCTGTCTGCTGGCCGCTTACAATAACCTCTTGGTTGGTGTTTTTTTTTTGTAGTTGTAGTCGACCGGGCCGCATTTCGCGATCATGACGGTGCTCATGTTGCCCCTCCGCCAGCGAGTTCTTGTGAGCTTTGAGTCACCGTACGGAATGTGCTTGGACTTGCCATCCACAAGCGCCGATATCACGTTGCTGGCAAGGATTGTATGATGGCCTCAGTCTATCTCTGCGTTGGCGAAGAGCATCTCCAACGCCGGCCTCATCCGTGTCGGATCTGCACTCCTGCACGAAGCCGCGCTTGCTCGCGCCGATATCAGGCGACCACTCTCTCTTTTTCGGCTTTGACCCTGACATAATGGTAAACCTTCTTTTTAGCGGCTTGTTTCGATCAATACAGGTATAATTAGCGTGTCTCCGCTATCCCAGCCTACGCGTAGCCCTAGTTAAGAACTCACGACCTCCATTTTCTTGGTTAAGAATGGGTACAGTAGTCCTGGAGACTTTCAAATGGGCATTCCGTCTTTTTTCTGTACCGAGTGCCGGACAATGTCGAGGCATGGCGGACATGCCTCAGGCATTGCCTGCGGATTGTCAATCCGTGTGAGGCTTCCAGGTTTACGTGATCGGCTCCCAGCCGATCACGTAAACCAGTGTGTGGTTCAACCACACACTGGTGGTTGTACAGTACAGTACAGTACTGTAGTCGCACACTGCAAAGTTTGCAGTGCAAACTCACAATGTTCATGTACACTGAGTGTACGCTCTACGCTCCTTCAATTCCACTACAGTGTGACGTAGGTTATCGAAAGTTTTGATCTCGAACGGTATAAATCTTACCCCAGGATGTTGTCATTAACAACTTGTCAAGCGAACTTGCCAACGAACAGAACACGCATACGGCTCAGAAAATTGGTTACTTTTTGACGAAGCTCACCGCGAGAAGTGCATGATGAAGTCTCCGTGGACTCTACCTCCTAGGTACTGAACACACATCGTTGCATCAAATCCCCCGCGACTACCGGTATGGAGGTAGGAAAACGACTAGGATGTGTGGGCGCCAGCTGCTGGGGTGCAGCTTGTGAAATTCACCAGGCGCACAGGGCCTGTGCGCCTGGTGAATTTGTACCTGTGGCAGGCTATACATGTACGAGCTTTTCCCAAAAAGAGTAGCAGTTTGACCTAATCGTCTCAAAAGGAGTCGCTGTTCCAAAACCAGTAGTTGAGGTGTGCCACCTAGCACGACTCGTGCTCGTGCTGAGCAAGCTGCATGACCTCTTAGGCTACCTGCTTTACCGTAGAGTAGGTAGCATAGAGCCTCTACATGCGTCACCGGGTTCTGGCAGAGCACTAGAAATGGCTGGCGAGACCTTGGGGGCAGAATTCTGTTGGATAGCAGGAGCCAGATCTGGTCGTGCAGACGCTGACTGCGGACCTCGAGACGCTCAAGCAGAACATCATGCAGAAGGAGGACATGCTCAAGGCCAAGGATAGGCGCTGCGAAGCGAGAGGAAGACGCTGCAGACGGAGAAGAAGCTGCCAGCTGATGCCATCGTACGCCCCATCTTCCGTACACTAGAATTTGATCCATGACTGGTCGTGGCACGAGCTCTCGATGCCATGATAATTGTAGGGCGGGTTCGGAGTCGAAAGCTGGTTGTGTTAATGCTGAGTGAGAGCTGTGCATGTAATAGTGGCAATAAATGCCCTTGGTCGTCAAAATATATACTTAAGTAGTGTCCTAAGCTCATCGTCGGTCACTATGTGGCACACCTCAACTACTGGTTTTGGAACAGCGACTCCTTTTGAGACGATTAGGTCAAACTGCTACTCTTTTTGGGAAAAGCTCATACATGTACTATCAAACATGTACGGTATTAGATGTAATTGTAGCATTTTTTTAAGTCGACAAATGACTCCCATCTAGTGGTCGTGCACTTAGGTCACCTAAGGATACATGTATACCTTCAGTACATGTAAGCTTAGTACTGAATCAGTACACTACATGTATCATTTAGATCATGGATCGCGTGATACCCGCGGGAGCCGCGGGAGTGTGTCGCGTGATACCCGCGGGAATGATCACATGATGTGATGGGGACGTAAACGACGTTAACTTTTAACCTATCATTTAGCATATTCCATATAATAGGAAGTATGCGAATTTTGCAGTTTTAACATACCCAGCGTAGAAATACGTTGACCACAGTCATGCCCAGTCTTTAAAATCCCCAAAATACCCCTGGAACCTCTTCATAATTATAGTTTAATTTTGAAACCCATGATATAAACTATGCGAAATGATAGGTTTTAGGTTAACGTCGTTTACGTCCCCATCACATGTACGTGCATCGGATGTGATTCACATCCGATGCACATGTACACTGTACATGTACTTTGGCTTGCATCTGTAGTTTACGTACCGTGCGTGCCGCGTCAACCTAGGAGAAATACCGGTAACGGCGTGATTGGTTGCTGTAAGATTCTACAGTAGAAGTGGCCCCAACGTTGGAAAGCTCGACAAGCCCGCCATTCGTAAAGTTCCTTCGACCGCATCAAGCTTCACCCGACTCGCCGCTTATCTTACCAAGATGCAACTTTTTGCCCCGCTCCTGGTAGTTTTCGCCATTTTATCGTCTGCCACCACAGCAAAGTCTGCGGAGGAGTCCAAGACAATCGATGATCTCTACACTGACGCGGTGGCCGAAGGTGGTAACCTTGTCCTGTACCATGGCGGTGACACTCCTACCCAGCAGGCCGGGTTGCATGACGCCTTTGCTCAGCGCTTCCCGAACATCAACTTCACCGTAGTCGTCGACTACAGCAAGTATCACGATGTCCGTATCGATAACCAACTGGAGACCGACACGCTTGTCCCTGACGTGGTCGCTCTCCAAACCTTGCAAGACTTCACGCGTTGGGCTAAGGCTGGCGTCCTACTTCCCTACAAACCGAAAGGCTTTTCCAAGATCCACAACTCACTGAAGGACAAGAACGGCGCGTGGATGGCATACACGATCTATAGCTTCGGCTACATCTACAACTCGAGCGCACTTAACGGTGCCGCGGCACCGACTACCCCGGTTGATCTCGTTGACCCGCAGTGGGCTGGCAAGATCGCGTCGACGTACCCTCATGACGACGATGCTGCGTTGTTCTTGTACACTCGCTACGTGGAGAAGTACGGATGGGACTGGGTCTCGAAGCTTGCCCAGCAGACGATTGACTTCAACCGTGGATCCAACGTCGCCGGTGAGCTTGTGAGCTCGGGTGAAAAGGTGATTGGCGTCGGAACAGGTGGTGGCGGTGCCCCGATCGAATTCGTGGGTGGCAACGGTACTGACTACCTCAGCTGGGGGCAGCGTGTGGGAATCTTGAAGAAGGCCAAACACCCTGCAGCGGCGAAGCTTTTCATGAACTGGGCCGTATCCCAGGAAGCCCAGACGACGGTGGTCTTCTCGAGTGTGCGCACCGACATTAGTACGGACATGCCCTGGAACATCCCGGAAGCCAATATGGAAGCCTTCCCCAAGTTCATGGAGGACCGCACGACGGTGGAGCAGTGGAAGCAGACCTTTGCACTGTACTTTGGCGAGGTGCAGGGCAAGCCGAGCCCGGGTTTCCTTGGGCTGCACCCTGGTCTGTGATTCACGGGCTGAAAGTGAATGCTGCGCTTCTCCCTGAAAGAGATACGTGCCTGTAACGAGCTCAAATACACTAAACATGATTGTTGTGTTCGCGTGAACCAAAACTGATCGTCACGCGATGAACTAGAAACAGATAATGCAGTCCAATCCTTTTAAAACTTTTTAAAGTTAAAATAAAATGGACTCATGTACATGTAGTGCTAAACCGCTGTGCAAGTTCACTGCGCAACGTTAACCCATGGATAGAATTCGCACTTGGCGTTTAAAATTCCTTCTACTGTATCGATAGAGCAGTACTACTAGTAGTAGTATACGTAGTACACGTAGCACGAAAGTACAGTACAGAATAGTATGTAACAGAATGAACTCACAGGGTAACGTCATATATTGAGACAATTACTGGAGATTACTAATCGAAGGTTTGTGGTCTCATGTTCTGTTCATGTACACACAACAATTTGTGGAGGAAGCGGGTTCACGAGAGCCATCTGCAGATCAAAGGTGCTCAGTGAGCACCTTTGATCTGCAGATGGCTCTCGCGAAGCACTGCTCAGCAGTGCTCACTAAGCATTGCTAAGCATCGCTGTCGTGTACGCAGTTCAAAGATTATTTGCGGTTGGATCGCGTTCTTTATCGGAAGACCTTGCGTCCCTCGGAGTTCATTTCCTGTTTTGCCGAGAATCGACCAAGTCAAGACGACGCAACAATGAAACTCTACTTCGCCCCAATCGTAGCTGCACTTACTCTCCTCGCAGCACCCGTCTTGGCCGTCGAAGAAGAGGTGAAAACGCTCGATGAGCTGTACGCCGATGCCATCGCTGAGGGTGGCAAGCTCATTTTTTACCACGGGGGTGATCTGGCCAACCAACAAGACTCGCTAAAGGCTGCGTTTGAAGAAGCGTTCCCCGGCGTCAATGTGACCATGGTCGTCGACTACAGCAAATACCACGACGTGCGGATCGACAACCAGCTGGAGACCGACACGCTCGTGCCGGACATCACGGCACTCCAGACCGTGCAGAACTTCCCTCGCTGGGCAAAAGCGGGTGATCTGCTTGAGTACAAGCCGGCCAATTTCTCCAAGATCTATGACGGCCTCAAGGACAAGAATGGTGCCTGGCTGGCGTATGGGGTGAACTCGTTCAGCTATATTTACGACTCGAGCAACCTCGGCGGACTGGACGCACCCACATCTCCGCTGGACCTGGTGAACCCCGAATGGGCGGGCAAGATCGCTTCGTCGTACCCACACGACGATGACGCCGTGTTATTCGTCTACCACCTCTACGTGAAGCAGTACGGCTGGGAGTGGGCTGCCGCCATGGCCAACCAGAGCATCAGCTTCAACCGCGGCTCCCAAGTGGCGAATAACCTGGTCACGGCCCAGGACAAGGTCATCGGTGTGGGCACCTACGCCGGTGCACCTCCCATTGTGTACGTGGGCGGAAACGGCACTGAGTACTTGACGTGGGGGCAGCGTCTCGCTATTCTGACCAAGGCGAAGCACCCTGCCGCTGCCAAGCTCTTCATGAACTGGATCGTGTCCACGGAGGCACAGGAGTCCGTTGTAATGGAGACCGTGCGCACGGACATCGCTCCGTCCGGATCGAGCCACCCGTGGGAGATCCCGGAGGCCAACCTGGACGCTTTCCCGTTGTTCATGTCCAACCGAGCTCAGGTGGAGGCACTGAAGCAGACCTTTTCTCTTTACTTTGGTGAGGTGCAAGGCGAGCCGACGCCAGGCTACCTGGGTGTTCATCCGGGACTGTAGACGAGTGCGATGAGGACTGCGGTGAGTTAATGTGAAGATCCGAGAGCACCGAAAACGGAGTGTTACATGTAGTTGTCTAGCTCTACTTTTGAACTTCGAGTAAGTTTTGCAGATAAATCAGTTGAAGCATGCATCTGTCCGAACATTTTGCCGAATTCACAGTGATGTACTTCGTCAAGTGTATTTTACTACTACTATTAATACTACTACTAGTACTAAGTATTACTACGTAGTACTACGTAGTATAGTACTACCTCCGCCCGGAAAATAATGAGCATATGTACTCGTACACAAACCTCTACAAATATTATATCCTGCCTAATTCGAGTGAACGATTTTACGGGGCTTCCCGCCCATTTTCCCGCCCATTCCCAAACTGGCCACTTCGCAAGATCCCTCCCTCCGTCACAAGCGTTTGAATTTCCGGCCACCTGTCTCACCTCCTCATGGGGTCAACTAACGATGAGCGCTGAGTGCTGTGGAAGACCCTGATATTACGCAGCTAGGATGGCAAGCTCAAGCGCGGAGACATCACGCAGGCGGCAGCGGACTTCGGTGGCATTCGCTCTGTCGTCTCCAGATTATGGGAGTGGGGGATTCGCTCGATGCGCGTCCGCGTTGCGGCCGTCGTGGAGGCTCGTTGGAATATGCGGAGAAAAAGAAGAAAGACCAAGATGCGCTCTGTCAGAAGACCCGAGATATTCCTAAAGCCGGCCGCCGCAACGAAGACCTGATTCGAGAGGTGGAGGGAGCGTACGACGGCGATGGCGTCAAACAAGACGTTCAGCTCACCATGGAGGACATCATGCAACACTGCGGCGGCGTTTCGGTTGCGCCACATGCGCAAGGATAGATTGCTGCGAGCGGGAGGGCTCGCTGTCTCGTTGTCATGTGACGCGAACATTCACTCGAGGGCCCTCCAGAAAGTCGTGCCTGACGCCCTCTCGAAGTAGAGTTGCTCTGTTACTGACCTGGCGGAACAAGGACGCCATTAGCAGTTTGCATTTTGCTTTAGTTCTTCAGGTTTGATCCGCACTAAGAAAGCGCACCGCTAGACAGCGAGCGAGAGACAGAGAGACAGAGAGCTTTTGCATATTTTATATCCAGATTAAGTACGAGGCGGAGCCCTCGTGATTTTTTTTTAGAAATGCTCATTATTTTCCGGGCGGAGGTAGTAGTAGTACAACATATTCTTCTACGAAAAGAACATTTTTAGCTTTTCAAAGCTGCAGTAGTAGCTTGATTGTAGTATTAATAGCTTGACTCTTGTCTAAATTACTACAGTACTATCTGTAGCTGGAACTAACGTTAAATTACTGCTAGAGTAGTAGTACTATTAATATAGTAATTCTCAGTAATTTCCAGTAGTCGACCTCCTAAATGGTACATCGCCGCCCTTGAGTAGCACTTGCCTTTCTACGCCTTCGTTATCGGTGGGTGTACGGGCTGGGCTCACTCTCAGCCCATGCAGTCGGCGATGAAGCCAATGTCTTCCTCTTGTAGAGGCACGTAGCGCTGCAGAAGCGCTCGGGGAGGCTGCCGTAGTCGTAAATGTCGATGTGGTGCCCCCAGACCACTCACGACGGGAGGGTCCGTCTTCCTGAGGTTGACACCTGGACAATCGAAGCTTGCACACTTCATGAACGGACGACGCGCTGGTTCAAGGATTTCGTGGGGGCTTCTTGTCCGGCTGGCAAATTGCAGAGGACAAATAGTACTGCTAACTACTGCTTATTACTGCTTGGGCAACTGAAGAATTTTTTTGACCAACGCAGCACACTCGCAAGCTTTCGTGATGGCGCGAAGCGTGTTGTTTTGTGGTAGATTTGGGGAGTGTTGAGACCAGGGATTGGTAGTAGACCTCAGAATAATAGCGATAGTAGTGATAATATCACTACTAATAGTAGTACTATGCTGTAGCACTGGCGCTTGGGTCCAATAGTAGTGCTACTTGAATAGTAGCGAGAAAAAATGGCAGTAGTAGTGCTATTAGCACTACTATAGTTCCCAAACTTCAACCCACTCAAAAGGCGCGAAAATCGGTGGTTCTCTGGCCTCCCCCTCACATCAAATTCGCTCACGTTCGCTCATTTCTCGATTTCCGGCTCAAGCAGCAGACCCATGAAGCGCGCTAGGATTGACTGCTAAGGGGGGCTTAGCGGGGGCGCGTCCTTGCTGCGTGTGCGGCCGTCGGGTGCATCACTTGTGCAGTAACTAGCTTCGCGCGAAGCAAGACGTCGACCTCTCAAAAAGTTAACACTTCCGCCGTTGGTATTTACCGGTCTTTCATCTTTTACTGACGCTGTCTACTTGCCTGTTTTGTAGCCGCTCCTATGTCAGCAGTTTCTTCAATACTGACAGCGGTTCCCAGGGGCTCACACCAAGCAGCACATCCGGAATTTCGCGCTCGAGCAACGCTACAGTGATTGATATTGCGCATACTGAGGATGTGGAAGAAAAAGTGACCCCAAGCGGTATTTCGGGTCACATTGCCCATGGTCGCAAAGCTTACACGCGTCTGGCTAGGGTGGGGCTGTTCGACTGCTTTCCAAGAACGCGTGTTCTCGATAGGATCATTCGTGATGATTTCACTACGGGCAAGGACTGACAGCGAGCAAGCGCCAAGCGCAATGACAGCAAATTATGCGTCACAATCGCCAGGAACTACGACGCATGGAGGAAAACAAGCGAAAGTTATGTCCAAGTCGACATGGGTACATTAGTAGTGCTAATAGTAGTGATATTAGTAGTGATACTACTATCGACAAATCCGATCTACTATAGTAGTAGTAGTGCTACTGGCTCAGAGTCGGGTAGTAGTAGTAGTATCACTACTAAGCCAGAATTCCCACTACTACCAAACCCTGGTTGAGACGAACAAAACCTGGACGGATAGCAGGCTCACGTCAATTGAAATACAGTATCGATTGCGTATTTGCTGAGTACGTTTATGGGTTTGAGGGTTCACCAATCAAGATTCGTTCCAAACCGTTGTCAGACTCCGTTGCGTCGAAGCCCTCCTGAGCTACCATCGGCAGGCCTCTTTATTTGAGGTATCATACCTCATTCCCTCGATTAGCTTAATGGAGGTATACCACGGCAAGTTAAGTGAGGTCCGGTGAGGTCCAGGTGCACACTATAGTGAAATTAAGAAGAATTTAGCTATCCGCTATGGCTAGAGCATTCAATTGCGTGAGCTGCTTCGAGTGCAGAATGCCTTCAAGCGAGAAATCGGTAAGCGACTGCCGGTACTCGTCGCGTTCCCAACCAATGACAGAGAAATCCGACTCCGCTGACGCCGTGTTGGGGAAAGTTGTTGCCAACGCTCCACAAACTCCCAACCTTCTTTAAACTGTGTTGTGCTGTCACTACATGCCTCGAGCTTAGTTTTAAGCACAGTATCCAAGCTGATGTCTAACAGCAACTGCTGGTGGTCAGTTTTGACTTGTGCAACTTCATCAGCGGTCCACCCCGCTTCTTTCAGTCGACTTTTGTATCGACTAATGAGACCACAAACGGTGCTTGTCCGCACTGCAATGGGTTGATGTGGTAACACGGGAGGAAGTTCGTTGTCGGAGCTTGGTTGGTTGGTCTGATATCTTGTTGAAACAATGGTCGCGATTCAACTGGCGAACAACTCCGCGATCGAGCGTACATTAACATCGGTGCAACCTCATCGTTGGCACGGCGTGCCCGTACATTTCGGACGCTTTTGGCAACTACGCGTCCCACTCATGGTCCTGCTGGCGATCTTCTACCTGCTCTGAAAATGGTTCTGGAGACGTCGGGCAAGTCGGCTGAGGAAATCCTAGCGAATACGACTCGCGCCGCGAGCAGTAAGTCCCAAAGATTTTGTACAAGTTGTTTACGTAATTGTGTCGGCATCACATGTAGAAGCTGCAGAAAAGTAATTAAAACTGTTGTCTTCTACTGCCAGTGCTGCTATCCTCAGTAGACTACTGAGGATAGCAGTGACCGTGAGGCTTGCAGTGGATGCCGCATAGTGTAGGCTATGAACTGCGCACTTAAGTCTTAAACTAAAATCGGCTACTGTTCCATATCCCAGCCTAAATCATAGCCCTAAGTTAATGTTTTGGTGTCTTCTGGCCACCTTAACCGAGGTATGATCGGGCTTCTTAATTGAGGGATTGTGAGGGAAATGGTCCGATTTCCCTCAATTAGAGAGGCCTGACCATCGGTTTTACATGAACATTAGTCGTGAGGCCAGCTCTGCTTTGTCCGTTTCTGCCTGCCGACCCCAACAACACGATAGCTTCTGGGTGATAGCTCCTGGAGGCATCGGTAAACGTACAAGTGCTGTGATTGCAGGCGCGGTTTCTTTAGTGCAACGTGTCGAGCGACTTAAATATATAATGAAGAACTGGACAGAGCTTACAGGGAACCCACAAACCCCGTGTACACAGGTCAGTACCATGTGCTCAGGAAGATCGCAATCGATCGCTGTGCGATATTCCAATTGACGTGAGCCTGCTATCCGTCCGGGTTTTGTTCGTCCCGCTGCAACAGTCCCCTATCACACTTTCATCAACAGAATAGGGCAAAACTTCCCGGACGCCGGATGCTGACGCAAACTCCGTGCCACGTTATCATCCCTTACATATGTGGTACATCCCACAGGAGTCCTGTGACAGGACGCATGTCACGCGACTGATGAAGAAACGGTAGCTTGGATCGAGCAAGCAGCGCTTGCCACATGCAGCACGCACACAAATAGAGGGCAACACCAACTGCATCCGCACAACAAACCACACTCTCCAAATTGCCGAAGACCGCACAACAACACCACCACCACAAAGAAATCCCCTCGCACAGCATCGCACCATGAAGTTCATTGCGCCCCTCGCCGCTGCATGCTGCGCACTCCTCGCGCCCACCGCCCTCGCCGTCCAAGAAGAGACAAAGTCTATTGAGGAGCTCTACGCCGACGCTGTCGCCGAAGGAGGCAACCTCGTCATGTACCACGGCGGAGACTTCAAGTCCCAGCAGGACTCGCTGCACGAGGCCTTCACCACGGCCTTCCCGGAGATCAACTTCACGCTCATCGTAGACTACAGCAAGTACCACAACGTGCGCATTGACAATCAGCTCGAGACCGACACGCTCGTGCCTGACCTCGTCGCGCTGCAGACGCTGCAGGACTTCCCGCGCTGGGCGCAGGAAGGCAAGCTGCTCGAGTACAAGCCCGCCAACTTCTCGCAGGTCTACGACGGCTTCCGCGACCAGCGCGGCGCCTACATGGCCTACATGATGTTCACTTTCAGCTTCCTGTACGACGAGACCGCGCTGGACGGCTTTGCGGCACCCAAGTCGCCGGCCGACCTCGTGGACTCGCAATGGGCCGGCAAAATCGCATCCACCTACCCGAACGATGACGACGCCGTGCTCTTCCTGTACACACGCTACGTCGAGAAGTACGGCTGGAACTGGGTCGAAGACCTGGCCAACCAGAACGTCACGTTCCGCCGTGGTTCCAACACGGCTAGCGATCTCGTGACGGCAAAGGACAAGGTCATCGGTGTCGGCACCTATTCCGAGGGCACGCCCAACGTGACTTTCGTGACGGACGGCGGCAACGAGTACCTGGCGTGGGGCCAGCGCATCGCCATCTTGAACAAGGCCAAGCATCCGGCGGCCGCCAAGCTTTTCATGAACTGGGCCATCTCGGAGGAGGTGCAGAAGACGGTTGTGTTTGAGAACGTGCGGGTGGACCTGGCGCCCAACGGCGGCTCTAGCCACCCGTGGGAGATCTGCAAGGCGAATGTGGACGAGTTCCCCAAATTCATGGCGGACCGCGCGGCGGTGGAGGAGTGGAAGCAGACGTTCACGCTGTACATCGGCGAGGTGGAGGGCGAGCCAACACCCGGCTTCCTTGGCCTGCACCCTGGTCTGTAAGGTGCAGACGCAATGGAACATCGCCATTACGGTGAATTCAGCAGATATATCTCACAACAAACCATAGAGTAAATACTGTGGGGACTTTCGAACTCACCTAGGAGGATCCTGCGTTAGGTCTTTCATTAACTTGCAAGCCTACAACAAATTACCCAGTTGATATATCCTTACCGGCATGAAGTTTTCGACGTTAATCAGTGTAAAGCCACTCGTTCCTCTGCTTCTGCTTCTTGGCCTTCTTCTCCGCCGTGATCTTCTTCCAGTCAATATTTTTTCGTTTGAGTTGCTCCTTTCTGCGCCTTGCTACTTCTCGGTTCTTCTCTAGCTCCGTCATGTCGAAAAAGTGGCTCATTTGTCGCCCTGCGCGGTCCGGTGCTATTCCGGCATTCTGCCAGTATTCGTCACCACCAAGTTGTTCGTACTTGCCTGTCAGTCGGTTAAACTTCGCACGCGCAACGTAGTTCACACCCGAGACGGTCTTCTGGCCCGCACCAGCGGTATCCGACTCGGCTACTTCGGGTGGGATCCAATCGGCCAACTACGCAAAGAGAATTCCCACAATACGGAAAGCGTGAGTGCACCAATTACTTGAGCAAAGCCCAAAAACCTGTGATCTATCAAAACATGTAAGCACCTTACCCCTGAAACAATAGGTGCATCCGGCTTGTTCCACTGCGTGACCCCAGTAACCGCATTGTGGTAGTAATAACGCTGCGTCTGCGCATCAACATGTTGTTGCCACTCCGCTTTTGCTGTTCGCAAGGTATCAGCACCATCCTCACCAATAGTAGCCACGGCTGCGGAAGAAGCGCTACTGTCAATCCCGCTCAAAATGGCATTGAGCTTGCTGAGGTTGCCCGACGGGTCCAGCACTTGCTGCGTCACTCGTGCCAGGCGTCCCGTGCGCATCCGGTTTAGATGGGCCTGATACTCGGCGGAAACTTGAGGAGCAGCGAGCTGTGCTGCTGCTGAGTCGTCGAAGTCGTCAGGCTCCTCCCATTGCGTTTTTCCAGTGCTGGCATTGTGATAGTACGGCTTGTTGCTGGCAGCGTCTACAAACTTAGCCCACTGACCAGCGGCCACGGTGGTAGACTTGTCCCCATTAGCCTCTTTTCCCTCTTTCTGATCATTCTCAGTCTTGCTATGGACCTGCGTTTTGTCCTGCTCGTTTTTATCTTCTCCAGCCTCCTCCTCCACCTCCTCCTCTTCCTGCTGCGGTGCGGTCACCTGTCCATCGCTGCTGTCTCCAATCTCCTCGCTCTTATGGGGATTTTCTTCTTTCACTTCTCCAGGGACGAGATCATCCGGTTTGTCCCATCGACTGGTCCCGCTCACTTCGTCGTAGTAGTAGGTGGCGCCGGACTCGTCGTCCACGAACGCTCGCCACTTGGGGGCCTTGTCCTCGCTCGGTTCTTGCGCCCGTGGAGACGAGAAGCCTGCAGGGACCTCCCACGATGACTCGCTCGTACGCGTGTTGTAGTAGTACGCCGAGCCTGAGGTCTCGTCCACGTGCTTTTCCCACTCGCATTCGCCGCCGCCGTCACCATCCGCGGCGGTCGCCATAATTATTGCGAAATGCTTTGACAATCTGGACCCACCCCATAATTTTCCCTACTCTAGTAATTTCCTATTCGTTTCTAACCGCGTTTCTAAAAGGTAATTTGGAGCAAATTAGGCATTTGGAGCTGTAATCTTAATTTTATTGCATAAGTTTCAGATTGGAGGGTATCCCGTAGCACCAAATCAATTAATTCTTTTAAGAATTAATTGATTTGGTGCTACGGGATACCCTCCAATCTGAAACTTATGCAATAAAATTTAAAAACATCCAAACCATTTGAATGCCGTCATTCAACCCGCAGTGCTTTCGAGCACAAGGCACTCAAGTGTTCAAAGTTCTAGTGGCGCCATGACACAACACTTGTGACCAACACTCCATTTTCGCGCCATTTACAATAATTTTTATTTTTCATCAAGAAGTATTAGAAGTGAAAGCTTGCTTGCATTCCGAGATACAGCACAGATGCCCTCTGCCAACACCTTCCGTAGCAACCGACGCCGCTTTTGCCTCCTTTGTGCGGGTCATCGACCTCGCCCAGCAGCGGCTCGCCTCTTCCTGGCTTCACGAACTTGACCTGTAGCGTAGTGAGCACCTTGGCAGTGGGCTGGCGGCGCTTGCCCAGACACACGTCGTAGCTGCCGGCGTCGGAGTCGTCTCTGAGTGCTGTGGGGATGCTGTACTCGTCCACGAGCCACTTGGTGCAGTCGTCCGCCGCCTCGTCGTCGATAGCACGCGCCAGTGACATGATGGACTTGTACGTAGGCGCGAGGTTGCTTGGGCTCACCGTTTGGCCAGTCGGTGCGAACTGCAGCTCGTAGAGCTCCTCCTGCGGTTGGATATCGACTCGCTGCAGGCGTGCGAGGATGACGCCGATGGTTACGACGCGCGCCGACTGCTGACGATGAGCCAGCAGGTGCTGCTCAAGCTGCTACCGCACGTGTGAACAGCACGCGCCCCGAGTCCACCTCGCGAACCGCGTCCAGATATTGTCGGTCAGCTCGAGCATCGTCTCGCACCGCCGGTAGAAGCGCGGTCTCATCTCGAACGAGAACTTCCACTGCGTGGACAGCGGCGTCGCCATAAACTTCTGCATCGACAGCGCCGCAGGCAGATGCGCGGGCTCACCACGAACGGGAGCTTCCACTGCTCGGACAGCGGCGTCGCCGAGAGCTTCTCCATCGACAGCGCCGCCTCCGTGTTGCTGTCTGTCGTAGTCGGAACTCGAATGGAAAGAGAGAATATCTGTCATTTAGAGCCGCTTTTGACCATTAGGCTGCTTGAAGGGGGGTCGGGGGGCCCCTTCAGATTATAAATCTGGAGAGGGGTCTGCACGGACATGCGTGCGTTTTATGTCCACCTGAATGTTCAAATAATTGATCTGGTGCTGCGGGATACCCTCCATTTAATTTTTTAAAATGCAAAATAAATTTTACATTTTCGGACAGATCAGACCATACTGATCTGGAACACTTGAAGTGCACCGGACCGGTAGCAGGCGGCGGAATGCAGCAGGTAGAACTCCCATGTACGTTTGAAGGACTCTGGGAGTGACAGCATGCGTTGCACTTGGTCCGCTTGATCCGTCGAAGCGATTTGGCCAGCTGCACGAGGTGGCGTGTCCTGACCCCATTGCGCTTGGAATCGCCGATTCCATTCGAGGAACGTGCGCTCGTAGTGGTCCGAGTAGCCGACTGTGTCCCGAAGCGTGAAGCCCGTCTCGCTAGCTAGTCGGCGCATGAGGGGAAGTGTGAGAGCATAGCAAGGGTAGGCGCTGTGCACGTACTTGTTGGTCCAAGCGTGTGTCGTCATGTGCGCGGCCGTGCAGGCGCTGAACTCCAGCAGCGTCGTGCCGTTTACCGTTTGGATGCGCTTCAGCGTGCGTAGGAATCGGGTACGTTGTACGTCTGGTACAGTCTCGACCACACCACACAACGTGATGCGATCGAACTTGGAAGCGCGGAAGCCACTCAGAATTGTCAGCAGCTTCTCAGGGGACTCTGCTACGACGAACTCCATTTGGTCGAATACCTCGAGTTCGCGAGCGAACTTCTTGGCGCGAGCAAACTCCTGGACAGATGATAGAGCGCATACGACGGTCGCATCGGGGTGCTGTTGGGCAAGGTAGCAACCCACTCCTCCCCAAGAGCCGATACTGATGTCCAAGACAGTGTAACCAGTCTAGCGAACAATAAGCAAGTAAGTTAGAGAACCAACCCACACAAGACGTAGTCGCTAGATTTGTGATTCTAAACTCACCCGGATGTCCAGCAGTTGATCCAAATTTGCAAGTTTGTTGGTCTGCGCAACGTCGATGGATGTCGTGCCCGCAGCCCAAATGCCAAAGCCTTGGTGGAAGTAGCGGTCCATATATGCCTGTCGAAACTCGGGGCACAGGTCAAACTGTTCTGAGACGGCGCCAACCACAAGGCCCATGGAAGACGGTGGATAGTTGAATAATCGTGCCGCCAATGCCACGAAACGTGCGCTCCAAGACCGGTACATTTCCTGCCTTCCCTCCATTGGAATCGTGAGGAGGCTGGCGACCACCTCGTCCAATGTCCGGGCTGAGTTCGTCGCCCACAAGCAACCGACGTATGACTCTCCGATAGCCACTAGCCCTTCACTCATCCAGTCAAGCCAAAACGATTCATCTCGAACGATGAAGTCCTGAATACAGCAACAGGGTGTTATGTAAACTAACGGAGTGACGATTCCGGAGGCAAACACAGGGAGAGTGGGCAAGCGCCTACCAGATTCGGGCGGATGCCGCCACTGGACAGCAGACGACACATAATCGACTTCGCATTTCGACGTAGTTTCGGCAAAGAAAGCGAACGGATCAACTGGAGGCAAAACAGAACAGATCCAGCGATCGCCGTCGCGACATACACCCAGAAAGATCTCTGTCACGCACGCACCAACAGCAACACCAAGCAATGACGCACAATGATATTAGACAAGACTTGGACACGCCTATCCAGCACTAGGCGCAACAATGGACAGAAAGATAGCGCGGGGAAATTGCATTTCAATTTACTACCTGGTGTGCCAAGACGCAGAAGAGCGGGACGAGCAGGTTCAGCATGAGCTCCATCTTGTACGCAGCATTCCAGAAGTGCTGCGAGCGCGGCGGGGAGAAGCGGTAGATGTGGTCAGCCTTGGGGAATACGCCACCGCCCACCACAAAGTGGCTCCACAGTCGTGACGATCTGCTCGAGGAACAACACGTTAAAACAACAGCATCAACAACGTCAGAGCCCGTCAACTCAACTAGAATCCCCTTATCCACCGCTCCGTCCTACATTAAAGCTGGGACACTCATCCACACACGGACAAGCGGCAGGTAGCACGAGACCAGCAGCATCGGCACCAACAGATGCAACAGGATGTCACCCACTCGAGCCGCGACGCCGAGTAGGGGCGAGCTGGCCCAGACCCCGAGCCAGCCGTTCAGGATGGCCGTGAAGGCGTAGCGGTCGAACACGCGCAGCGAGTACCAGCCCACCATGATTGTGATGCCCATGGAAGTGGCGATACCCAGCGCAGCCTCGGATGCCAGCAGGTGCGCGATCACGGTGAAGGCGAACCAGCAGTTGGTGTACATTGTGCGGATGCCCATGAGCGGAGGCAGCACGACCACGCCGAACAGCAACACCACCGCCACCGCCGCGTCCACTTGATCGTCAGCCGGCCCAGCGGCGTGGCTGGCGTGGCCCAGCGCTCCCCATCCCAGCAGCGTGTCCATCTTGACACTTGGTCGAAAGTCGCGAAGTGAGCTGCTCGCTACAGCCTCAGGTTTCTGACGTCAGTTTACCGTAGAAAGTGGATGTCGTAAGATACACTTGAAAATAGTATAAGGCTTAGGATATCAGCAAATAAAGTTCTCAGATCTGAGGATCAAATTAGGATTGCACCAGCATGACCGAGGATGACACCAGCGTGTCTAGAGAGAAGCGGCTATGGATACTTTACGCTGTTTTGTTGCTACAGTAGGAGTGGTGTAGTACAAGGTTTACGTGTTGTCCTGCATTTCTATCTATTGGCAGCAGGCCTCTCATTCGCTCGGCTCGAGGAAGCAGTTGACCACGAGCTCGTGGACGCCTGCTTGGTTCGCAAGCACACACAGCATCGGCACAGTAAAGTTGTAGATCAATTCGATTTTGCGAACCGCCAGCCAGAAGGCCTTGGGGCGCGGCGGGTAGATGTGGTATACGTCGTTCCCCGTCAGACATAAATCTCCACCGGCGACCAATTTGATCCACAGCTGAGAGAAACTGCTCGCCACGCATGTCAAAAGTACATGTAGGTAAAGTGTTAGACTTACATGTAGTGCACACAAACGACGAAGACGTTCACTTACATCAGGATAGGCGCTGTCATCCAAAAGCGCACGAGCGGCAGGTAGCAGAACGCGAGCATGAGCGGCACGCACATGTGCAGCAGGAGGTCGACGGAGTTGGCCAGAAGCCGGAAGGGGCGGTATTTACTCAGAAAACCGAACCAACCCTGCAGGATGCCCATGAACGTGGTCCGGTCGAGCGCGCGCAGCGAGTACCAGCCCATCATGATGGTGAGCCCCATCGACGTGGCCAAGCCCAGCGCCGCCTCCGACTCGGTCACGTGCGCCAGCACTGTGAAGCCCACCCAGCAGAAGGTGTAGAGGATCCGCACGCGTACCAGCACGGGCAGCAGCGTGATGGCGAACAGCATCGCCACCGCCTGGATGGCGTCCGACCCTAGCGGCGTCGACCCGGCGGCGTGCTGCTCTCCATCGCGAACCCGCAGCACCGTGCGCGTCAGTGTGTCGTGCGCCACGGTGAAGAGCTCGGAGGCATCCATTCCACTGCGCAGAGCGAGTGGTAGGTAGATAGATAGCTACTGTAGCCTCTGGGTCGGATCGAAATATGGAGCAGCCGTTTCCGCTCAACTGGCGAGACTGGGAATGGCACTGTGGCACGACTGACTTGATGACTCGAGATCAGCTTCTATGTGCTATTACGATTTTTGAGTTCCGACGAAACATTCCAGCGGTCGATACCTTACTTGATTCTGGGGCTGCAAGGTTACATGTATTTTACCAAGTCACTTGGTCCAAGTGTCCGAAAGTACCCGATTCAAAATTTCCACCCGTTGTACAGAGTCGTCTTCGATGCAGCCGAGTACCGGTAGTTCATCCTAGAAGCCGCTTCGGAAACTTGGCAACGAGTGTTTGAGGAACAGTGAAGTGAAGGGCTGTCGGCGACTCCATCTTCGGCGATGGGTGCCAACGCGTTATACAAGAAAGCGTATGGAAGCAATTACGGCATGAACCACCACCAGTCTTTTTGTTGTGTCCGGGGGGAAGAGAACTGTTGTTGCCGTCGTATCGGCAGGAGTGGTGAATCGGATCGCTCAGGGCTAAGATAAGGCATGTCTGCATTGAAGTTTACTGTGTACTACATTGCGAATTGTAAATTGCGTTCCACCGGACGCACCCTAAGTATCACCCAGGCATAACTCTCAGACAAATTTTCCGATCTTCACGAGGCATACGTGATCCCTGGCACGGGCCTGCGGCTATAAAGAACAACATTTCGCGACCAATTGGTCTTGCCTAGCTGGGCCTTGAACCGGAACCGACCAGCGGCCAGCAAAAACGCGTCGATCCTCTCCACCACGTCCGTCCGCACCTTGATCTCGCGGAAGGACTGGGGCACCTCAACCCGCATGCGCTTCAACCGAGTCTGCGCATTGCTGTTGGGACACAACAAGCAAAGTCATTAGTCTGATGGACAAAAAATTCCGTACAGCCTGCCACCTACCGGTAGCATTTCCACGTCTGCGGCTCGATGATCAGGTGTTCGGTCAAGTCGCTGACAGTCTCTAAGAACTTCCAGAGTCCGTCGTCTCCGTTGTTCAGGTGGATCCACATCGTCACACTGAAACACGTGATGAGATCAAACTTTCTCTCCGCTGTCGAGCGCTTCGCCAACTCTAAGAACGGAGTGATCTCCTTGCTGAATTTGCTCGTCATAACATCAACATGGCGAAACTGTACTGCATCCCCCGCCGTCAACTGTACCAGTTTCTTGGCAGCTCGCTCAATCAGCACCTCATCGATGTCGACACCGAGAACCATCAGCGGCTTCCTCACCGACAATTCTGCTTCAGTCAGCGGAAGCTGCTCAGGAACGACCTTTTCAACTGCCTCTGCCTCCTGCTTGTTTTCTTTGAGACCCGTGCCGTCCAGTGCTTTCAGGGCGACTTCTGCCGCTTTGGCCTTGGATACTTTCTTCGACACACCTTCACCGTGACCCATTGTCTTACCGTCGATCAGCAGCTCACAGACGTAGCGCCTTCGGTGACTGGTTTCGCCCTCGTCCTGGATCAAGTACTCCACCTGCCTCTTCTCCTTCTGCATGCGCTCGTTGAGCGTGCTGATGTTGGTGAGGTCGAAGTTGGCCACATCGTCGATCTGGTTGGCATCTGCCAGCGTTGCGCGTCCGTCCAGGGCGTCGTAGAGCCCAATGGTCAAGTCTCCTTCGTTGCAGCCGATGTCGATGACCGTGGACGTCTCGTGGTCCTCTCCTGTCGATTTGCGGACAAGCAGTGCGCGTCTCAGAGCGTTGGCCGTCTGCACATCCATAAACCGCAGGCGCTCGTGCACCGGGTTGAAGCTGTAGTACGCGTGGAAGTTGCCCAGCACGTGGCCTTCGGCATCCGACGCCATGGTGTCTGCTGGTTACCTCAGGTCCTAACTTACCTGGTGGGCTGCTTGATTCGCATATGCTACGCGATTATTGGTCAAAATAGAGGATGAAACCGTGGACTATTGGTCGAAACCAGACTTTGCTTCCAGTTCGCATTAGCCTCACGTTGACATGCTGGGTCGACGAGTCCTGCACGCGGTGGCGCGTCCGTCATCGAGCGCGAGGCGCTTTGCAGCGTCTGCAGCGCAGACGAAGACCAAGGGAGCGAGTGGAGATGAGAGCAGCTTCTCCAGATACGCTGGTATGGCGTTCTTCGGCGCTGTGGTGCGTGTTTATAAGTTGAGGAAGGAGGTCGAGCTACAAGGGACCGAGAGCTAAAGCGGCTTGCCTTCTATTATTGCAATTGTGACGCGAATTGCAGGCGGCGACGACGGCATACCTTGGCACGTGGCAGGTAAAGTCTTATGCTGCCGATGAAGTAGTGGCTACTACTGGTTATTGACGATTGCTTGCTGGAATGCGCAGACCGAGCGATACTACTGGAAGGTGGATCTGATCAACGAGCGCACGAAGGAGTTGTCGGAGTCAGTTTCGGAGCTACCGAAGAATGCGACGGCAAGCGACGATATGTGAGTTTATTAGTGGATGGACATATTACTGAGGGCGAGAAGCTCACGTGATCCGGTGATTTGGGGCGCAGTGACGACATTGAGTACCGTCAGCTTCGTCTCGAGGGAAGCTTCAAACCTGGAAGCACCTTTTACCTGTGTACGTATCAGATACAGGCTATCGCAAGCTAAATCGTCTTGGAGCATCTCTGACATCGATTCATGGATACTTCCGTAGACCCTCGCTCTGCCCCCGCCGACCCAAGTGACTCAGTGGCGAGAGTGAAATCCGGCGGCTACATTTACTCCTTGTTGCGCCGCGACGACGGGTAAGTTTATTTTCCTCGCTAGACTCATTAAATAGGCTTGAAGCTCACAGACCCTGTCGTGATGTGTAGAACGCCCGTGATCGTGAACCGAGGATGGCTTCCGCGCAAGCTCTTAGACGAACATATTGCGCGTGACAAGAAGGAGGAAAATGGCAAGGTTTCATTTGTTGGTGTTCTTCGTCACGGTGAAGTGGTACGTGCTGCTGCTGCGGTGAAGATAAGATCACTACACACTCCACTCCAGCTCTGACGTTGTATGACAACGTCGTTGCTGCTCCAGAAAAATAACTTCACTCCAGATAACGACCCCGAAAATCGTCAATTCTTCTACTTGGACCACGAAGAGCTCGCTGATGCCATGGGTGTCACTTCAGCGGATTTGCCAGTCATCGTCGATGCACTCGGTAAGTATCCACGATGTCCTCAAACCTCTTTATGCAACGACATAACTCATTTTGTTGGTGCTACCAGCGGTTGAAGACGCGAGCGGCGAGATCACGCTGGACAACCCCCTCCGAAAGAGCATTGCGTCCTACTTGGAGTTTTACATGACCCCAGAGAAGCACGCTGGCTACGCGGCGACCTGGTAAGTAGAACTGCAGTGAATTGCAAGTGCGAGCACACGCGACTAACACAATTCAATGGCTACGACACAGGTTTGGTTGCAGCATTGCGGCTGCAGTCATGGGAATTCTTCGTTTCAAGAAGGGAGGTGCCAGGGCCGTTCGTGCCCCGAGATTCGAGCATCGTTGAGAAGAAAGACAGGACCCAGCAGAGTTGCCAGAGTGGCAGAGTCTGACCGACATTCGTCTACAGCTCGCTAAGAAATAGCTGAAAACAGCCGATCCTTTTTGCGTAATTCTTATGATTTGCCTAGGTAAAGTTAGCACCGCCTCCACGTATTATCCCGCAACGATGATAAGTGAAAATGCAGCAAGAACGAGATGACGAGGCTGCTACAATGGAGGACGCGGTGCTGCTGCTGCTCATGCTGTTGGTGCTGGTAGTGGTATCATTCATGCTAGACCGGTACTCGTGTAATCTGGTGTCGCAGAGCGGGTTTGCCATGGTGTTCGGCCTTTTCGTGGGGCTCTTCTTGATCATGGGGGACAAGCACGCAGCGCTGCACACGCACCTGAACCTGGACAATAGCCTTTTCTTCGATGTGCTGCTGCCCCCGATCATCTACGAGGGAGGCTTCTCCATCAAGCGCCAAGCTTTCTTTCGCAACTTCCCGGCCATCATGAGCACTGCTGTTGTGGGCACAGTCGTTGCGGCGACCATCACGGGTGGCGTGCTGTACCTTGCGGGGGCGTCGAAGTTGGTGACGAGGCTCTCGTGGGTGGAGGCTTTGCTGTTCGGCACGCTGATTAATGCTGTGGACCCGGTTGCTACATTGACGTGCTTCAATAGGCTGCACGTTCCACCGCTGCTGTTCAACCTCGTATTCGGAGAGAGCGTGATCAACAATGCAGTGGCTATTGCGTTGTACCAAACGCTGCACAGGTGGGATGTGGGCACCGACTTGAGTATGAAGCAGTTGCTGCGAGTGGCTGTCAACACAAGTGGAATGTTCGTGGGATCGCTGCTTGTGAGCGCAACGATCACATTGTGTGGTGCCTTCCTGCTCAAGCGCAAGGTCTTCTCGTCGCTGCATTACTTTCCCAGCTATGAGATCTGCCTGTGCTTGATTTTCAGTCTCCTGACATATTACGTCGCTGATAGTCTGAAGTTGAGTGGCATCGTGGCGCTCTTCTTCTCGGGAACTATGACGGCTCACTATCATTTCAATGTGCTTTCACGCGAAGCGCGACACGCGTTCACCCACCTGCTGCACACATTATCGTTCTTGTGCGAGAATGTCGTGTACGTGTTCATGGGGACATCAATGATTATGATATTTTCCGGGCACACAGAGCAGAATGCTGGCGCTGCGCTTCGCGTTGATGACATCGACTGGCACTTCATCGGTCTGACCCTCGTGGCTTGCTTCTTCGCGCGCTTTTTCAACATCTTCCCACTGCTGAGATTCTCCAACTGCTGGCGAGAGTCCTCCGACCGTATCCCAGTCAAATACATGAGCATAATGTGGTTTGTAGCGCAACGAGGATCCATTGCGTTCGCGCTCGCCAAGAACTGGAACTACATCGGTCGCTATGGCTCCCATCGCCAACTCGTCGAGTCCACTACTCTCGTGGTGGTGCTGTTTACGACGATAGTGGTTGGTGGACTTACCGGCCCAGTACTCTCCAAGCTACATCTGACCGATCACCACAGTGCACTACGGCAGTCCGAACCCGATGCCAATCATGAAGATGCGTCGAGTTCCAATGATGATCGAGCAAGAGCCCTGCAGCGCAGCACCCGCCACTTCATGCTTCGTCGCAACTCCAGAGCTACGGAACCGCCCGCAGCGCGACCTTCTTCAGAGGAGATGAACCAGGAGGTTGAAGTGGATGAAGACCCCGTGTTCACGTCGCGACCGCAGTTCCGGGACGACGACTACAGTGGCGATGAGGGAGAGCGCAATGAGGACTCGCCCCAGCAGCGCACGGAGACACTGACCGGCGCGTTCTTCCGCAACTGGCAGGCATTTGACGCCGCTTACATGCAACCGATCTTCGGAGGATCGCTGACCCCTGCAAACCCAAGACCTGTCGACGATGCGCGAGAGGAAGACAAGACCGCCGTTTGAACTCACTTCAACTTACCGGTTTTGTTGGTGTAATGTACATAATTTTGGACTTACTGAGTTCAAGTATTTGAGTTCAGCAAATCGCTCTTAGAAATACCGGTTCTCTGACTAAAATGCATGTCTCACCGTCAGCGCACCAATCAATGAAGCCAAAACTCACTTTTACAAGCTGCCACGATGGAGGACGCGGTGCTGCTGCTGCTCATGCTGTTCGTGCTGGTGATGGCGTCCTACATGATGGGGCGCTACTCGTGCATGCTGCTGTCGCAAAGCAGCTTTGCGCTTATGTTCGGGCTCTTCGTGGGACTCTTTATGATCATGGGCGGCAAGCACGCGGCGCTGCACACACACCTGAACCTGGACAACAGTCTCTTCTTTAATGTGCTGCTGCCTCCGATCATCTACGAGGGAGGCTTCTCCATCAAGTGCACGGTCTTCTTCCGCAACTTCCCGGCCATCATGAGCACGGCCGTGCTGGGGACCGTCATCGCCACGACCATCACCGGCGGCGTTCTATACCTCGCTGGCCTGGCCGGCATGGTCACCAAGCTATCATGGGTCGAAGCCTTCCTGTTCGGCACGCTAATCAGCGCCGTGGACACGGTGGCCACGCTGAGCATCTTTGACAAGCTCAACGCACCGCCACTTCTGTTTAATCTCGTGTTTGGAGAGAGTGTGATGAACGACGCCGTGGCGATTGCGCTGTACCAGACGCTGCACAAATGGGACGCAGATAGCAACTTCAGCGCCAAGCAACTGCTGCGCGTGGCACTCAATACAGGCGGTATGTTTGTGGGATCATTGGTCGTGAGCGCCCTCATTACACTGGGAGGCGCGTTCCTGCTCAAGCGCCAGTTCTTCGCGACGTTACGCTACTACCCGAGCTACGAGATCTCGCTGTGTCTGATTTTTAGCCTGTTGACGTATTTTGTCGCGGACAGTTTGGAGCTGAGTGGTATTGTGGCGCTGTTCTTCTCGGGTACCATGACGGCGCACTACCACTTCAATACGTTGTCGAGAGAGGCACAACATGCGTTCACGCACCTGCTCCACACGCTGGCTTTCGTTTGCGAGAACATCGTGTACGTGTTCATGGGCACGTCGGTGGTTATGATTTTTGCTGGTCACACGGAAGAGAATGCGGGCGCTTCGCTGCGCGTGGATGATATCGATTGGTCTTTCATTCTACTTACGCTCGCGGCTTGCATTGTGGCGCGATTCCTCAATGTTTTTCCGCTGCTGAGCCTCTGCAACTGCTTGCGATCTCCTTCCAATCGCATTCCAGTCAAATATATGGGTGTTATATGGGTAGCAGGCCTTCGTGGCTCTATGGCTTTCGCTCTGGCAAAGAACTGGAATTATGTGGGTCTTCATGGGGCATCGCACCGTCGTCTGATCGAGTCTACAACTCTTGTGGTAATTCTCATCACAACCATCGTGATTGGCGGTCTTACCGGTCCGTTGCTGTCGAGCCTGCACCTCACTGGCAAGTACAAGGATCATAGCCACCTGGACCAGTGCGACACTGATAGGAGCTCTGCTACTGCATCGGAGTCCGAAGAGACGCTATCGCGGTTAGTTCAGCGTAGTACACGCCATGCAGACGGTGAATTGCATGGAGCTTTGGCGTTCCCGGAGGAGGAGCAGCCCAAGGAGAATAACGATGGCACAGGCGATGAAGTTCCGATCTTAACGCCCCGACCGCAGTTTCACGACGACATGAGCGGCGACGAAGAAGACCCAAACCTCGCTTCGCCAGTGCGCCGTGCTACCGAGCGGTCACGTGGCGATTCGCTGACTGGTGCGTTCTTCCGGAACTGGCAGGCCTTCGATACAACCTACATGCAGCCGGTGTTCGGAGGTTATTCACAACGGCCAGCGGCATCGACGTCCGTTGACGATCTGGCTGACATGCAGCTGGCCAAGGCGCAGGCAGAGGCCGCAGTGTGATTGTAACGTAAATATCCACTAGTATCCTTGTTGCGGAGGTTGCTTGGGCAACATGGCTACAGTTAACACGTTTTATCATATTTGACGGGTTTTGCACGGCGGACGCAATGCGCTGCCAGTTAGCTAATTTCCAAGTGTCCAGGCGCATGACGCTGTCGGCAGACGGCGAGTGCGTCGAGAGCGACGCAGCAACAGTAGCGCAGCCAGCATCAACCGATGCTGCACAGCCTAGGGCGCAGTCGATTGGAACATCAGACGCGCCTGCGACCCTGGAGATGTCCGCGGAGAGCGACAGAGATGGGGGAGTGGATGACTGTATAGAGGCGCTCGAGGACTTGATCCTGGAGGCGTACAACAACATGCAGATCGACGGGGAGTACATTTTCCTGCCTGACGAAGTGGCGGAGAAGCTTCACCGAGTTACTGAGCAGGTGTGTGGGTCTGGTGAACGCAGAGGAGCCGTGGAAACGTGTTGTACTGATCTGGTGGTGGTGTGCTGTGATGTTTAGATGAACTTCCAGGACAGCGGCGAGGAAAAACACACGGAAAATAATACTAGTGCTGGAGAAGACAGCAGTAGTGGCGATGCCGTTGATATGAAAGAAGAGGAGCAGATGAAGTCATCGCAACAGACATCAACCGAACGACCTGAACCCGAGCAAGAGCAGGACCAAGAACAACAGTATACTAAGGAGACGCTGAATGATGAAGCGCACATACAGAAGACGGAAACTCGTGTTGCAGATAATGACCAAGAGAATTCGGGTGAGGATGAAGAGGCAAGGCTGCGTAAGGTGAAGGAGTTGCAGGCGGAGGCCGCAGAGCTGCGCGAAGAAAAGCACAAGCAACGGATCCCTCGAGCGGTATCCTCAGAGAATCTCTTTACAGAATTAGAGCCTGTACCAGAGATAGACGAAAGTGCTTCCAGTGGCCCACCGTCACCTTCACCGCCGCACTCTCGCTCGCATAGCGGAGCAAATACGCCGAAGCCAAGAGCGCACACACCAGCACGAGGGCACGGACATTTCCCTCCGCCGCCGATTATTTCTTTAAGCTCCACTCCCAGCAGTGCCGCTGCTAGTCCAGACCAAATAGGGAAATCTCCAGCGTCAAGAACATCAGATCTATCTGGTGGTAGCAAACGCAAGGGCAAGGTACTCACGTACGAAAAGAGGAGGGAGGCCGCGTTCAAGCTGAAACAAGACAAAAAGAAACGGGAGCTACTCATCCGCGAGACTGCGCGTAAGCAGCGCGAGAATACCAAGCGGGAAATCGAGGAGGTGCAGCAGAAAGAGATGGAGGAGAAGCGTGAGCGAGTGCGACGAATCCGAGAGGAGCGACTTCACCGTCAAACGGGGAAATGTGTAAAGGGATCGAAGAAGGTCGGATAGGCGTCCAATGTATATATTGGAAAAATAGCTAGGTTTTCTTGTAGTCAACATTTGTTGGGATGTTATGTGTCTTCGATTTGGGCTAGAGTTCCTGGGTCCAGCTCCTGTAGAAGTGATTGCATCCCACCAAGCGAACAATTTAAAACTTCAAGTTCGCGCTGCAAATTCGCCTTTTGCTCTTTCAGCAGGTGTTGATGCCGCTCCAGCCGATTTACTTTTGCATAGTATTCAACACTTCGTCTCTCGAGCTTGCTGTTAGTGAAATTGAGTTAGTGCTTTTTTCAGAGAGGGTGATCATAGCTCGAGAAAAAAAACTTACCAAGAATGCCGATCCAGTTCGTTGACGCAGTAGTTTGCATACTGACATGCAAATTGTAGCAGAATATGCGCTTTCCTAAAATCCTCTCCAAGGACTGTTGGTTTTGACCTGTCGCACCGGGGATGCCCGGTATTTGTGCAGCCGTAAAGTGTTAATGGCAGCAAGTCGCGCAGCATATCCGTGCGAAGCTATTCGGTACATGTACTGTACATGTTAGTACTCTTCATGACAAGTGTTCATGAAACACTTACCTCGTGCACGATTTGTCCAACGCGAACAGAGCGAAGCTTGCTGCTTCTAGCAACAGGACGCCGAGGAAGAACAAACTGAAAAGGGCGGGTTCTCGACCTTGGTAATGCTGACGCGCTGGTATGTGGCCGTTCTTCACATTTCTGCCTTGCCCCCCGTAGGTGAGATCGGATACCTCCTGAGCCCACTGCGCCAAGTTCACGCTCCACCCCGCTACAAACTGAAGCAGTTCGGTCGAGCGGGGCTTCCCCGTCCAGAGCGATAGCTTCATCCTGCTGGTCTTGCAACTCGTCTTTTTCCATTTGCGCTGCCGCCGTCGCCCTCGCAGAGCAGAAACCGATCCAGCAGTCACTCGCTGCCAAAGCGGACAAGTTAGGATCCTTTCATACGTTTCAACTTATATAATTCGCCACGTACGAGCCTTCTCTACTCTACTCAGCGTTCGAGCGCGCCACCACTGCGCACCCCACCGCTCTGGAAGTTTCGAACGGACGTATCTTGAAGAGCTTCGCACTTAAGCGAACCAATGGTGTGTCGTATTCCGTAGAAAAGAAGCGACCATCACTCTCACTTCCGCGTCGTTACTGTCGCCCAGTAGCGAAGCGGACCGATGGTGGCGATCCGAGGGAAGAAGACCAAGGCGACGGCCAAGCCCAAGGCGGCGGCGGTGGACAAGGCGGCTTCCAAGGCCAAGGTGCATGCCTCTAAGGAGGCTGATGCGGTTACGCGGCTCACGCCGCAGCAGCAGCTCGCGCAACGCCGCGAGCAGGAGTTCCTAGCGCTCGTGCGCTTCGCACTGCAGAGCAACCTGGCGCTCGGCGAGGCTGGCAGCGCGCTGCCCGCTGGACAGTCGGTCTCCAGCGTGTGTAATGCGCTGCTTACGTCCCTCTGCGCGTCCGCGAAGGAGAAGGCGCTCGCGCCCGCGCAGATCCTGGCGAAGCTGCCGCGCACCGAGCGCAAGCGCGTGTGCGGCGCCATCTTCTCGGCCGACGAGATCGCCTACAGCTGCCGCAACTGCCAGCTTGACACCACGTGCGTCATGTGCAAGGACTGCTTCACGCACAGCGACCACGCGGGCCACGACGTGTACTTCCAGAGAACGACGGCGGGCAGCTCGTGCGACTGCGGAGATTTACATGTGAGACGCAAGAACGTTGTTTTTTTCTATAACGCGGGGCTGACATTGTTAACGTTTTTTATAGGCTTGGAAGCGAAGTGGATTCTGCTCGAACCATAAAGGAACGGAAGGATCCGAGGGTGGAGCAAAGAAGCACAAGTTGCCGAAATATGTTGGGTTGACGGCACCGGTGGTGATCGATGCAGTTGTGGAGCACATTTACCAAGTTCTTTTGGGAGTGGATTATGGATTTGAGCTGGCGGAGGCGCTAGAATTGTTTACGAGAGACCTCCCGCCTAAATTTCTACCAATCCAGAGCGACACAGATGTGGCCGACGCTTCGGCTACGGACCCGAACAGAGGCGTGCCAACGCGATCTACCCGATTATCAGCGCAGTTTACCGCTGACCCTGGTGCAAGAACAAATGGACCGGGTGGACGGCTCGAGGCGCAACCAAAAGAAGTTACGCGCGAGCCGAATAGCTTGGAGAATAACTTGACTGCTGGTGTGCAATTCGGAATTCGCTTGCACAACGACGATGTGCACTCGTTGAACGAAGTGATTAACCACCTTTACGTGGAGTTGGGGATGTCCAAGTCTCAGGCGCGTACAGTAGTCCACCAAGTGGACAGTCAGGGTGACACGACGATTTCAACTAAGCCGTTGCTCTTGTGCCCGGCGGTTGTCGGGAACTTGGTTCGCCGCTCGCTCAATGTTTCTGTGGCACCGATGTGGTGGGAAAAGCAGATGGAAGGAGTGCCCGCCCTTCTTGAGTGGTTACAGTTTGTAAGCACCACCTCAGATGGTCTCAGTGAGCTGGTGTCTGAAGCCATCCAAAGGCAACGGTCGCCGGATCTCAGGGGATTTCTTCCTGTGTCGCACAGTTTGCCAAAGGGCAAGACGGTACAAGAATTTGTGAAGGAACGCAACATTCGTTTGCACAACCATGCTTTGGATGTGCTCGTTGCGCTGATTGCAGAAGATAAGGACGTCTTTACGTGGGCGTCCGAACAAGAAACGGCTCAGCAACAGCGTTTCGATTTCAGGGCAGAAGGTGCCACAAGTGCAGTAGCATCTGCGGGATTCCTAACGGAAGGGAACCGCATTAGCTGCAAGAACATATTTATTGAAGAGTTTGTCAAGGGTGTGTCGCTGAGTCCCTCGTTCCGCCGCCACGATAGTGTTCGAAAGAGTTTTGATGCAGTAGTATCGAAATATTTTACTGCTGTGGTGCAAGCGTCGGAAAGTTCATCGGTAACTTCTTCAGCTCTGACGCTGCTGATGCGATACGACTGTACATTGCGGAAGAACGCAGTGGAAAGGTCACATTCATTCTTGCGTGAGCACTTGGTCGACATTCAATTTCGGGCAAGCATGCTAGAAGCATATTTGCGATCGTACGCCTCGATGACGAGCATGTTCCTGCGCGGTTTGGGCAACTCTAGTGAATCAATTTTTGATTTTGCTGTGCAGTTCTTGACGGTGCCTCACCTAGTACAAAATTACACGAAGAAGGAGGCGTCGGTGCACCCTGGTCGTCTGGAACTCGTTCGCGAGTTACTATGCGCTCTTGACACCGTATTTCAGTCAGCCGTTAACGACAAAGAAAAGATCCTTAATGCGGATCACCCTGCGCTAAGCAGCCAGAAGTACAAGGTAAGTTTCAAGCTGTCATACGTTTCTGAAGACTTCTTTCTAACCAAAGCCTTTTGATACTTTTTTGTGCTGCAGCACTGTATTGAAAACATGGAATACGTTTTCAATATCGGTACGCTTTCGAGCGAGCTAGTTTGCAATGAGGAGAACCTGAAGGTTTGGCTGTCGTGCCTGAGCATTCTACAGGTAAGCTGCGATGTAGTTGGCTTTCGATTTGAATCCCAGTACTGATACAAATATCGCATGTTTATCGTAGGGCGGTGATCCTCAAGTACGTCGAGGTATCCACCAGAATCACGTTGAATACGAGTCCGATAGCTGGTTGGCGATGTTTAATCTTGGTATCCGCGTCCACTCAGTGTTCGCGATTTCTTGGAACGGATTTAAGCCGTCGGAGTTTGAGTACCCGGAAGCGAAGGTAGCGGAGTTATTTGGTCCAATTATTGACGCCACTCTCTCGTCTTCGGTTCGCCTAAATGAAAAGGTGGAGAAAAAAACACTGGCTCCCGTGGCGAAGCTTGTTTCTGGAAGCAAACGGAGTGTTGGAAGTCGCGACAAGTCCATTTTGACGTACGACTTCAATGTTGCATCTCAGCCGACTTCTCTACACATCCCTTTGCACCGTTTTCTGGCAGCTGCAGTTCGGCATATCTGCATTAGCCCAACTGGATTAGGAAGCTCGATTCCTGCGGATGGTCTTTTAAGGATCTTTGGGTTTGATAAGTTGCCAGTTGACAAGCAGTGGGAACTTTTGGAGATGCCCCTTCGCTGTTTGGTGATGGCATCTCAAATCCACTCCAACCTGTGGCGCCGGAATGGAGATGAAAACATGCTGGCACAGTTGTACAACTACTCGGCGCTACCATATTGCATTCACTACCGCGACGCAGACACGCTCATGTTGCAGCTTGGTGTCCTCATGGCAGGTCCAGATGCGCTCTTGGCACGAATGATAGATCGATTTCAACTGGGCAGCTATTTTTTTCTATCCAATCGAAATGGAAGTTCGGCTTCTAACCATGTCACGAGTGAATCTGACGAGTTGACGAAGCAGTTTGGATATTCGCAGCCGGAACAAGGTATCGACGAGCAACAGCGTTTGCAAATGCTTGAGGAATTTCTGCGCCTCGTGATTATAGTCGGTACGAGCCTTCCGAACGCAACGGGCGTTGCCTACGACGATGAATTTCTTGCGGAAGAAATGGTGCAGCAGTTGTGTGCTAAATCCCTTCCTTTCAGCAAACTGTTTGACCTTGCTATCCTCCCATCAGGACAAGATGATATTCCTGCGGCTCGACTGGAAGAAGTTCTCAAGAAGGTGTCCAATTTTGTCGCACCATCTGGATTGGAACCGGGTCGATATGAACTAAAGGAGGGTTTATTGGACAGATATAACCCGTACTTTCTCCACCTAAATCGTGAAGCGCATGAGTCAGCTCGTGATCGTTGGACGAACTATCGCAACGCATCTCGCCAAAAAGCCAAGAAATTCAACCCCAATGCCCCTCCGAAGGAACCTTTGATGGCTGCCAGAGTTCCTGTCGAGTTTCTTCGCCCAGTTCAAACACTTTTGACGTGTGAAAGTGCAATTGCAATTGTTCAGGCCATTCTTTGGAAGGTTATATCCTCGACGCATTCTCTGTCGGCATCTACAACAGCGAGCTCGGAGGATAGCGTTTCGGATGCAGTTATTTCGACATGCTTGCATTTGCTAGTGCATGGTGTCCACACTGCCTCAAAAACTTCAGACCGCCGCTTCTGGACGCGCTTAAGCAAACCGAACTCGGCCACTTCCAAGCAGTCAGTATTGAATATTCTTGGTCAGCTGCTAGACCAAGCGACAACATTGCTTGACAGTGAACAGACCGGGACGGTGGAGTGGCTCATTTGGAAGATTACTACTGAATCGCCCGGTTGTAGAAAAGTGTTTGAGCAGCTGGCAAATGACGCAAAATCAAAGGAAACGAAGGCGGAAGTGTCACCTTCGGCGGTGGGTAGCGCCACTCAAGGCAACAACTCTCCACCAATGACATTGGAACAGCGCAAAATGGAAGCAAGAAAGAGAGCGATGGCTGCCATGGCTAAACGTCAAGCTGCTTTCCAGGCAATGGTTGATCTCGCAGACGACGAAACCGAAGAAAAGTCGGAAGAAGACGCCAATGCTGGGAGCTCTCTGTTAGGTAAACGGAAGGCGTCAATGATGGAAGAACCGGAGGAGTCTACGAAAAAGAGCCAAAAGGCGGATAATGAGCGCTGCTACAACTGCATCCTCTGCCATGACAGTTCGTCACAGGGTCAAATGGGAATGGCGGCTTACGTCCACCAATCGACTGTTCTCGCTCCTGGATTTAGACCTGAACCTCATAATGCACTGGGCCCAGAGGGAAAGAAGGTGCGTTCTCACGTGAAGAAAGTCATTGAGAAAATGGAATTGTGCTCTGGTGGAAGCTCAGCATCGCCTGATGTGGCGAACTCTTCATCCCCCAACCTGCGTGCATTCGCCACTTCTTTTCCCGAATGGTACATGGATGACTCATTAGAGGACCAGCTTACTCGTGATAACACGGCGCAGAATAGTCCCCGCCCACCAGTGGCTCGTCACCCTCGCAATGACCGCATTCGGATTGGAAATGGTTCATTACTTGAAGGCGAGCTTCTGCAAACTGATGATGAATTGGAGGTTCTAGAAAGCGTAATGGATTTGCGTGAGGACCAACAGCTCTTTCCAATGGATATGCGTGGTGCTGTAAGTTTGGACCTCCGTGGTGATCGTGTGGAACCGCGCAGATTGGGTGGTCGCGAAGTAGCTGGAGCCCGAGGTGGTGCTGCACGTCGCCAAAGAGCGCCGATGTCAGACAGCGATGATGATGACGATTTTTCATCCCGTTTCCGATTGGAGCGCATGCCTCCCGGCTTTGGTCGCTCCCATGAAAGTGCCAAACTCTATCTCACTCCTTGCGGCCTGCATGTCCGAACATGTCAACATGCAGTGCATATCCACTGTCTCGAGCGTTACATTACGTCATTGCACGACAAAGCCATGCGTGGTGAAGAATTTGATGGCGTTCAAGCGATAGACCCAGATTCAGCAATGACACAGTTCCTCTGCCCGTTGTGCAAAACCTTGAGCAATTTCCTGATTCCTACCTCCGAGCCCCGAATCTCGATTGCTAAGGAGGACGAGCAGAAGCATAAGCGCTCTGTAGTTGCGTCTTCGGGTGATGCGGAAGAAAAATCTCCAACCTGGGACACGATTGTGGAAGAACAACTGTCAATGCCTGGGTGGTACCGTTCGGTACTTGGGCGGGATGGAGGGTTTGACGACGATGAGAACGATACTGAGCACGATCTGTGGCGGGATTACTTTGAGGAGACGCTTTGGGAGCCTCATGGTAGCCTGGAGAAGGGGGCGCCATTCTTATGGTCTGCGTGCGCTTACACGTTGGCATCTTTCCTTACCGTTGCTGAAGACGAACATCGCAATACATCCGGGTCGACTGCTCCATTTGATCCGCTTACGGACCCCTGTCCTTCGTCTCTGGAGAAGGAGATGGAGTCGCTCACAGCCGTCACTAAATTCTGCCGATGGACATTTTCGCTTTTGGAGCACAGTGCGGACGCGAAGGTGATCTGGGAGACAGCTAAACGCTGTTGCCCGATCAATACTGAAACCAAGCGCGAGTATCGCAAGTTCACTAAGGTAGGGACACCTGGTGCTGTTCGTATACAGTATGCTGGATCTAACTATTTTTTTTATTTTTTTATAGGTTCTCGGCTCTATCGATGCTTGTCTGCGGGGCACGATCCTTGGCCTGTTAGTAGCGGACACTTTCACGGTAAGCTAAAGAAATTGTGGAGCCTTATGATCATGACTCTAATAGTATTGTGTATTGTAGGCTTTCGTCGTTGCTTGCGTGATTGCAGACGAGATGGAGACTATTTGGCGATTCATTCCGGTTTTTACTGCTGCGGATCTGCTACAGCGCCTTCATGCCGAGTTCTTCGAGCCTAGCAAATCCCAAGGAACATCGCTGTTTCAAGACAAATTCTCTGTAGTGGATGCAAATGAGACCGACTCTCAACCAGCAGCAGAAGCTGGCGCCATGTCGCGACGCACGCGTAGTGGTCGAGCAATAAGCCCTGTGGCGTCCACGCGACGTTCGTCGTCTAACCCTGGCTCCGTGCAGCAACTTATGGAAGCAATGGAGGCTACTGGGGATAGCGATTCTGAAGCATACGCTGTGTTACAGCTTCTACTGCGAATGTCTAAGGCATTTCCTTCCGAGAAGCTGAAACCACTCACTACTGCAAGCGATGTCAACATGCGGCTGAAGTGCATTTTGCCGCCCAATGCTGCATTTGTTCGGCGCATGAAGCTTTTCTGGCGCTGCCTTGTGGTCAAGGAGGCCAGTGATCCTGTAAACGCTAGGACAATGCAGATCCCTACGTTGATCGATATTGCCCACAGTTCGGATGCTACGTTCGACCAAATCTGGCAATGGTGTATGGACCGCATGCTCAGCAAGACTCAATTGGGAAGCTCGAAGGTCGGCGACAAGTGCGAGCACACAGAAGGTTGCAGCGAGGCTTACGTGGCGAGTATGTTTATCTTACGCGAGGTGCCATCACGACCGCGCCTGATCCACTTGCCTATCCAGTACGATGAGCTCTACAGCGAAATGGCAGGTCGGAAGTGTACAAGGTGCGACAAGTCTCCTTGTGACCCAGGCCTCTGTTTGATTTGTGGTGAATTTCTGTGCTGTGGAGACTCGTGTTGCACTCGTGCCTTCATGCCAGAAGGCCCTCCAGTGGGAGAGTGCACACGCCACGCTGCAGAATGTGGAGGCGGTGTAGGCATTGTGCTTTTGCTTGAGCAGTGCCGCATTGCAGTTGTGGGCGGCAGCATGGCTGCGTACTTTCCAAGCCCATACGTCGATACGCACGGTGAAGAAGACATTGGCCTCCAACGAGGCCGGCCGCTCCGCCTCGATGTGGCTCGCTACCGGTACTTGGAGTCGCTGTGGCTGAATCACCGTATCTTTACGGAGGTATCGCGCCAGCGCAACCAGCGAGATCCGCAGTACACGATTAACCTGTCGTATCTGTAAGCGGCATGCTGGACTCAAGTCAGTCGAGAAGAGAACGTATTGCTGCTGGATAGGAAACGTTTTTACAGGGAAATAGAGCAGTTTCACTGAAATTTATGAATCGACGAGCGTTCGTGTTGCGTCTCGGTCTACGCGCCAAGGAAGGTAAGGTGTGCAGGCAGATCGGCGTCAGCATAGCGTTCATCTTGAAAAAACATTCTCAGAAGACGACAGTTGCCACCAACGCGCACCTCCGTTGTGGTCACATGCCGTGTTCCAAACGCTTGGTTTGTGAGGTCCTGCAGGTCCATGCAGAGATATCGCCACCCTGGGTGCGATCCGAAGGCCAGCGGCAATTGACACGCTGAGTCTTCGACTCGTGCCAGCGACCGCGTGTTGGTCACTGAGAACTGCCGGTACTTCTGCGTGTCGTCCAGCACCTCGACGTGGAATTCGAGGAACAGGTCCATGTTTTTGATGAACATCACGAGGTAGCGGAAAATGTTGCGAGTAGGAAACACGAGCTCGGCGTCGCTGCCCAGCACTTGCACCACGTCTTCCTTGACTATTTCATCCTCAAGAACGCACACATCGTTACCATTCATGAGACAGCGGCATTCCTCTTGTGCTTGCAGGATAGCGGGGTGCTCCGCAAAAGGTAGCACTACCATCTCGGACAAAATGCTGGCATTAGAGCTCGTGTTGCTTCCCAAACTGCTGCCTTTGTGTTTCGTATCCCAGCTTTTGGATGTATCCAATACACGAACTTGCTCTGGCTTGAGGTCCTTGGCGAGTACTTTTGGAAGGATGCATTCGACGTAAAGATCTCCTGGCGAATATGAACCATCTCCAATACGAACGAACGAAGGCGCACTCGACAGTGATGAAGAGAGTGTGGGCGGTGTCGATAGCGCGGTCTTCATGATCTCGGCCTCGGGCGAAGATCAAGATAAGCCGACCCTTCCAATCCCGAAATACCAAAAGATCACCACTCGGTATGCTATTAACCAAACCGCCCGTTGGAATGAAAGAGCAGCAGTCATCGGCAGCGCATGCGTTCTTCCTCGCTAACAAGGACCTCTTCCAATATGAAAAGTACGTCGGTAATCAAGACCCCTTCCGAGATGAAGTTGCCCACGATCAGAGAGACGGCGCAGCTGCAAACTCCTTCCTCGAACAGTATCGCAAAATAGACCATGTTCAGCCAGGAGTGGCACCATTATCAGAGCTGTACTTCTCGCTCCTCCATCCTCCGACTCGCAGGTATTCCATCGCGAACCCAACGAGCTCCACAACAACTTCATCGCCAGGATTTGTTGCTCTGCAGTCGACAGCTTCAATTTTGAAGAACTCCAACAAGCAGCGCGAACCGATTTGCTCTCAAGAGTTTGCGGATCCTCCTCAAAGCATAAGCTGCCACATGCAATCCCAGTCTGGTTATTTAGCAAGTACGTATAACACTGCACCGTCAAGCCCCGATCGTGTCTCCGTCTCAATCATCACGGCCAACAAGCTCGATCAATTGAACCCGTGTCAACAGCAACGTTCGCCTGTTCGGCTGTCACTGACTCACAGCCTGTCAGTCGAGTCCAAGCAGAAGCCCTTTCGTCTCCCAAAACTTGTTGACCTGCTCATAGACAGAGAAAATCGAACTGCTGCCACCGCTCACAAAACCTGGGATGAAGCGCACAAAATCGAGGTACTCGTTGGCAGCAAATGTGTCGGACGTGTGAGCGCCGCCTCACGAAATATCCCACAATCAATTCGCTTGCGCCTTCGTGCTTCTGCAAACGTGTCTGTACGTCGAGAACGTCTATACGACTTGCTTCGTCAAGATTATGAGGAGATAAGCAAGCAATGCACGCAGTAAACGACGCACCAACAAGACGGGGGGACTTGGAACACTTCGACAGGGATGGGGGAGATGTTGGTCATTGCATTGGAAAGAAGGCATCATCTGTCAGTCCTTCGAAGATATTAACGTTGCTGTCACCATATAGTGCAGAATCTGGCGACATATTCATGGATCCTGCTCCAGTTTGTTGTGGTGGATGCTGAAGAAGCTGATTTTGTCGCTGAAAAGGTTGTAGTCCACCGGGTGTAGGCTGGAACTGCTGGTTTGGCAGTACCTGGGGCATCATATTTTGTGCTGAAGACGTTGGACCAGCCGACATCCCCCCGTATCCAAAATTGTTGGGCATCGTAGATGCTCCTTGGGCTCCAAAATTGCCAGCACTCATAGACGCCATCATCTGCTGCTGTTGCATCGACATACCAGCCATACCAGCCATCGGGAAGCCGCTTGAACCGAAGCTTGCATCAGGGCCAAACCCAATTGGTGTCATAAATGGATCAACCGGAAAGTTATTATTGCTGCGACTGCTGTTGCCGGTGTTGGAGCTGCTTGCTGACGTCGGCACCGCGGACATACCATAGTTGTTGCTGAACATATTGCCGCCACCCGATGGTGCCATGTTCATAGGCATAGGCACAGGCATGAATTGCTGCTGAGGATTCATCATACCACCGCCCACCATGTAGTTTTGCTGGTTCATAAATGCAGCGGACGGGTTGGATGCCCCACTGGTAGAGGCCATGTACGCGTTAGGCGTGAATGTCTGCACCCCTGAGCTCATTCCGTATCCTTGAGTCGACGTTGTAACACCAGACACTGCCATTGATGTGGTTGACGAAAATGCAGACGATGTCTGCATCGGGTTGATCTGCCCCGTCGGGAAGAACATGCTCGTGGTTGTAGACGCGAATCCTACCGTCGGCATCGGGGGCTCAGGGAACAGAGTCGGTGGTGCCGATGGGTTCATATTTGGCATCGCCATTGACGCCGAAGTCGACACCGTCGACAGAGACGTAGATCCAGCCGCCATTGGTACAGACGCCGTCATCGCCATCGAATTGCTACTGGCCATCGTCGAAACCTGTGGCGGCGCATAAACCTGTTGAGGCACTGCTGGTGATAGTTGATGTTGGACCTGTGAAGCTGTGGGCGCGAAGAGCGCCGGATTAGGCTGCATCCCTGTTCTTTGCGCTGCAGATCCTGCGGTCGGCGAGACCCTCTGCCCTCCAGCCTTCTCATCCTCCTGAGCGATCTGCTTGTCCGCCAGCGACGCCAGCACCTCCAATCTTGCTCCAATCTGCTGCCGGAAGATCAGACACCTCCTCACCCACTCCTTGTGCTCGGTCGAACTCGACTTTGCCGCTGCAGCAACAGCAATCATAAAATATTAGTACACAAATACTACTAGCACATATAGTACTGAAGCTGCTGTTCAAGGTGTTTCAGTCAGTCCCTACGTTGCTGCTTGTGCAGAGAGTTCCACCCTTTCAGTGCCGCCTCGTTCTTCTCCAGCATGGACTGGATCTCCCGCTGTGAGATCTTCCGCTCCGTCGTCAGCAGTGCCTTTAGTAGTAATAGTAATAGTAAAAGCGTAAGCATGTGTTAGATGATATAATAACTATTGAGTGTGACGAGCAGTTTTACGCACCTGCGCGGCGGCGGCCGCGCGCTGCTGCAATGGGTTGGCGTGCTCCCTATTGAACGCAAGATACACATAGAGCGCGTGAGATGCTGTAGGAGCGACAGGGACACCAGACGGAGCCACGTACGGCGCCGAAGACGACGCCATGCCCGGTGGAGTGAGGACGGCAAATTGAGGCGAGACGTTCAAGTGGAATTAGCCGAAAAGAGCGCGGAATTAAGGTACTTCGAAATTCAGCCAATCATAGGATTTTACGTGTGAAGTGACCAATGAGAGAGGAAGCCTACCCCTTTATGACAAGCTGAAGCTGACGTGGTGCTGGGCTCACTTTTTGGCAACGTAGCGACTTCCTTACAAATTGTAAGTTGCAAAGCATGGAGAGTCCCCGCCCCACGTGCGTGTCTGCGCCTGGCAAGGTGCTGCTTGTGGGCGGCTATTTGGTCCTGGACGAGCAGTACTCGGGGCTTGTTTTGTCCAGCACGGCGAGGTTTTACTCCCAAGTGGGGGTCAAGGTGCGTGTTCAATCCCTGAGTCAATTGTCGCAATGCAATCGAATATTTACTGTTTAAAATGTAGGGTTTGAGTGATAAAGATTCCGTCTTCGCTACTTCCGCTGAGTGGCGTCGCTTGTTCCCATTGACGGTGGAGAGCGCGCAGTTCGACCAGTTGATTGACGGCTGGATCGAGCAAAATAGCGACGGACGATTTCGGTTCCAGCTCAGGTGATGAGGAGCTACGTAAGGAAGTTTTGGGAGGAAACGTATTGATTGTTGTGATTCTTGTGGTGGCAGGGAAGGATCGCACCGGAACTCGTACATTGAGGAGACGGTGCTGTGTGCCGTGAATGGCATTGCTGGATTGGACGAGTTCAAGAGCAACGACACGTTCCAACAACTCACGGAGGCGAAGAAGGGTGTTCACGTCACGCTTCGCGGCGATAATGACTTCTATTCACAAGTGAAAAGAGTATGACAAGCTTTTGATTGATCGGGTGGGGTGGGCGTTGGTATGGTGCTGACATTGGTTTGGGTGCTGGATTTGACTTAGCTGCAAGATGCAAAGCTGCCCCTTCGTCGCGCGAACTTGAAGGCATTGGAGGCTTTCCTTCCACCAACTATGGAAGGTAGGTTTGACAGGGCCAATGAGTGGGTGAGATGTTTGTACTGATGCTTGGCTTTCAGAGCGCGGCGGTAAGGCGGTGGCGTTAAAGACTGGCATGGGAAGCTCCGCAGCCCTGGTGACGTCACTTGTTGCGGCACTTGTGAGCTTCTTCGTGCCAACTGTGGACTTCGATACGCAGCAAAAAGACCTGGAACTGGTGCACAATTTGGCTCAGTTGAGCCACTGCTATGTGCAGCGCAAGGTAATGTTCTACATAATTTGTCATTGCAAGCGCTAGTTGACTATATGACTTGTTGCTGCATACTATAGATCGGAAGTGGGTTTGATGTCTCAGCGGCTTGTTTTGGGTCCCAGCGGTATACTCGCTTTCCTGCATCAATTTTGGATGCATTCGTATCCGAAGATGCCATGAAGCCGGTCGATATTGCTCGCTGTGTTACGGACTGCGCACTGTGGAGCACCTCAAACCGCGTGGTGAGGCTACTTATCATGGCTTTCATTTATTGGGTATGCGACACCGAAGTATGTGTTTGACCAGAATTGTTACTTTTGCTGATAGGAATCTGTTCGACTGCCTTCAAGCTTCCACTTGATCTTGGGAGACGTGTCGTCCGGTTCAGCGACGGTGTCCATGGTTCGGCAAGTGTTGAATTGGCGAAAGGAGCAACCCGAGCACGCAAAGAGAGTGATGGATGAAATCCACCGCCACAATATGGAGATTGAGCAAGGGCTCGCGGAAATCTGCGAGCTGGAAGCTAGTCTCAGCACCCCTACTGATTGGGCAACGATGGCAGCTCAAAGCCCTGAACAGGTACATCGATGCAGTCTTCTTTGGTACTGGTATGTTGCACTTACCCCTAGTATGTGCGCATAGTGGACCGCTACGGATGCTAGGATTGGGGTCATACTTATGAGAATCAGTGAAGCGTTCTCCCATTTCCGAAAGTTGATGCGGTAGGTACAATGCTACACTAACTTACACAGAGATGGAAGCTGACATGCATCTATGTTGTAGTGAGATGGGAAATGCTGCAGGAGTTCCGATCGAGCCACCCGAGCAGACTGCGATCCTCGACGCAACGCTGGCGATTCCTGGTGTTCTGGTTGCTGGAGTGCCTGGGGGTACTGCTACTTCTTGTATTGATGTGGTTTTGGTGAGTATTGTATTGAGTAGTGACGTGCTGTTGATGATCTCCAGCGGGTGGATACGACGCCATTTGTGTGGTAGTGCTTCATGAGAGCGCTCTTCACGCAGTCGAAGACCTGTGGGTGCAGTGGCCTTCCTCCCACCCGGGCTCCATGTAAGTAACTTGAGTGACTTCGTCCTGAATGCGCTGTTCTGATATTGACGTGTGATTTGTTGGTGTCCCGAACTAGCATTTGCCCACTGCTGTGCGATGTCGACCGCGGATTAACGGGTTCATCAGCTGCAAGATCTGGACTTCAACTGCACCCCGTCGAGTAGTGCTACGATCCATTTGACATGCGTTGTATAGATTGATGCGAAAAACTAATTTTTGCCTTAGAGAGCAGATTGTCGCTAAAAGCGCCCTTAAAGGGGCGGCTCATTAACAAATCTTGGCGCAGACGTCACGGGCCACCCATCCAATATGCAGAGTTTGTCGAAGCGGAAGATCCGTGATGCGGATGATACTGCGGATAACAGGAAGCTGAAAGCAGGTTGTCTGGTGAGCGATGGTGTAGATGTTGATGAGCCAATGGGTGCGGGTCAGCATGCACAGTTTTCGATTCCTCGGCTTCGGTTCGCGACAGAGTCATGGGCTGGGATGAAGACAAGCAATGAAGACCGCCATGTTGTCTCCACCGAGTTCTTCCCTGGCCCAGTGTTTGGTATTTTTGACGGTCATAGCGGAACATTTACGGCAGATTTGTTGTCTCGACAGCTAGTGAAGACCGTGGCCTCAGCGATACGGCGTAATCTGGGCGAGAAAGCGTTGGCTGACCTACACGCCTGTCAAGAGGTATCGAATCAGGAGAAGAATCGCAGAGATGCTATCGTTGAGCAGGAAAAGCTGCTACGCCAGCAGCTTACGGAAGTGGAAGCCATAAGATCAGGAACCACAGATCCCGGCTTGCTGAATTTTGCTGACACCACGGACGAATTGGGTATGCTGTTCAACCAATTTGAGACCGCCATTTCTCAGATCGACACTGAAGTGGAGCAGATTGATGCTGAAGAAGCAGCACGCCGGGAGGAGAGATGGATGTGGTGTCATGAGCAGCACAGCAATTTCTTGAGATCATTCAAAGATGCTTTTGAGCGAGTTGATGCGCAGACAATGCAGAAAAACCCGTCACAAGATGGCTCAACCGCTCTTCTGGTTTGGTTTCTAGCTGACTCGACCAGCCGCGATGTAAACGATAGAAATATCGATGAGGACTGCAACGAGCATACGGGTGGGCTGACTTTCTACACGGTGAACCTTGGAGACTGTCGCGCCGTGATGTGTCGTGGAGGTCAAGCTGTGCAGCTCACCTGTGATCACAAACCCGATCGCCCCGACGAGAAGAAGCGTATCGAAAAGGCTGGAGGTTTTGTGGGCAAGATAGCTGGCATAGCTCGTGTGTACTCTGCTGCAGGCGCTGGGTTGGCAATTCAACAGGAGTCGTCAACATACTTGGCAGTATCGCGAGCATTCGGTGACCGATCTCTGAAGACACCCACAACACTTGTTTCATGTGATCTAGAGGTCAGGCGATTCCAAGTACAAGAAGACGATTTGTTTCTCGTGATGGCATGTGATGGCGTCTGGGACGTCTTGAGCAACCAGGACGTCGTGGATATCGCTTTGCCACACTTCCATGACGCTAAAGCCGCTGCAGACGCGATCGTTAAAGCTGCCTACAAGAAAGGAAGTGTTGATAATCTAACGGCTACTGTCGTTCAATTTGGCTGGAAAAACGAAGCTCAGGTACAACACGCCCTCGAGAGCAGCAAGGTACAAGCAGCCAAATCAAGTACCCCAAACGATGAATCTCACGCGGAAGACAGCGTGGAGGAGGACATCGACATGTTCAACCTCTGATCGCAACTAATTTGTAAAGTACTTCTTTAGTGTGGTTGATATCCATGCTCGTACGAGGCGATGAGATTCCGCTTCTGTAAATCCTACAAAAGCAAGAGTACAAACGTTGGTACAAACAAAGCACATCCGCCCATAAAGCACAAATTACCTCAGCTATAGTTGTCATCGTGGCCACATCGTAAACCCGAATGCGCACCGACGGCAAAGGCTCGCGATCTCGTCGCCTCTGTTTGCGCTGGCCAAGCACAAACTGCTGGTCCACGAAAACTTCCGCTTCTTCTCAACAACAAAATCACGACAAATTGAATCATGCACGTGAGGAGGATCCATTCCACCGCCCAGCTAAAAAACTATTGTCAAGTTGACAAAGTCAACACACAATCCGTACCCACGTGTGGGATGGCGAACCCTCCGTTCACCACCATCGCGTGCAGCTTGATCGCGGAATGTGGCGGTGGGGCGATGCGCACCACTCGGTACTTGGTGTCGAGGCGTTGGTGCAGGAAGCCTACGACATTTTCAAACTGCGCACGCGTCGGAGTCAGATGCAGTGCGAGTGCTGAACAAGTGTCGAACTCACGTCTCGCTCGACATCAGCTCCGCGCCGTCCGCGCTCGCCTTCCAGTCGCGAAAGGCGGTAGGTGGCGAACAGAATGGCCACGAGGATCACTGCGAGCACAACACGCGGTCACTTATAGCTTCACCTCCTCAATACAGAGGGCCAATCCCACCTAGCGCGTGCTTCCTGAATGCGTCCAGCATGCGGCCAGCCAAACGTGAGATCACCAACTCGCCCCGCGGTTTCGGCCGACAAGATGATTGCTCCTCGTGCGGCTCCTGTCTCACTTGCCAACACGCCGCCGACTCGCGAGCCTAACTTAGGCTTCCTGAGGAAGTCCCTTCGCCGCGGGAAGGCGTTAACGGGAAGGCGTTAGAGACTGGATCTACCCGAGCAAAATCAGTGCACGACCTCCGCGGGGTGACCTCTACGTGTGGACGCTGCTCCGCGGGTCAAGCGCTTCGAAGCACCCGGAGCCTATGCGGCGCGTGGACGCCAAGATACCTTTCGATCGTTTCGCGCCTCCGCGTCTATGCAAGATACATCGCCGCATTGACGATGCCGGTAGACCCTCTAATACATGTACTCAGAGTCACGTAGTAGATAAGTGCTGTACATTGTGCCATTAATGGGGTAGTAGCTACAGGAAGGCGAAAATCTGTCTGTCCTCTTCCATCGAGGCCTATGTCTGGGTGTCGGCGCTGTTCTTGACAGGCGTCGGGCCGACGAGCGCGCACGTTTTGAGTGCGTGTCGGTCCATGATCATCTGCGCGATGTTCGCGGGCTCTGTCGGGGGCGAGTCGGTCTGCGGGGACTGCTGCGCGTGCTGCATCTGCATGGCCCAGTCGGCCGAGTCGAACCGCTGCAGGCGCAGACACCGAAGCTGCTCGCGGTGCTCGGTCGTGCCGGGCTCAGGCTCCTGCTCGAGGTCGGATCCGTCCGACGGCGCGCACCTGCCGCAGGTGCAGCCGGCGCACGGGCCCGCGGCGCGCTGCGCCATCTCGTAGTCGGCCGAGTCGAAGCGCTGGCGGTTGTCGCGGTGCCGCTGGATGATGATGGAGGCCACGGCGTGTGGGCAGCCGCCTGCGGGCTGGTGCTGGTGCTCGGTCGAGGGCGGCGCGACCTTCTCGGTCGAACTGGAGTTGGCCATGCTACTGGCTGGGGAGTGCGGGAGGCTGGGGCAGAGAATTAATGGCGACGGTGTCGAACGAAAGCTGGCGCCCAGACGCGCGCAACGCTACAGTAGCCGCGAGAGGTCGCACGGGATGCGTCCGCGTGCACACAGCCAGTGACGCGCGTGTCGGAAGAAGGGGATCTGGAGGCCGATTTTTCTCACTGCCCGGCACCAGGACTCCTGGTCTTGGCAGGAGGACGGAGTTGATACCTCGCGCGCAGCGACTCAGCTCCGCAGTTCGAGCCTCCCTCGGGGTCCTCTTCCGCCCTTGACTTCGAGTCGCAGCTCGGCGACCTGAACTCTTACGCTCACGCTGCGCCGCGATCTGGGCATGCGACTTGTGCACACCTGCACGAAGTAAGGCCCGCCGCATGATTCAGCGCGAAACCGTGAAGCGGAATGCGTCTCGCTTCGATCTTCAACGATTGGCGGAGAGGGCCCTGAGGACGAGGAATCCTCACTGAGGATTCGATGCGGTTACAGCGCGCACTTCGGCGAAGGAGATCGGAACGGGCTGAGCAGCATTGCTGATACCTCGCACCGACACTGCAACGAGAACACCGGTCATGGCCTCGCCGGCTGAGCCCCGGCACAGCACTCACCTTGTCCAGGGAAGGTCATTCCGGCTAAGGCGGCGCAGCGACAAATCTGTCAAATGGAAGTTGAAGCCGAGGTGTCGTCAATGAGATCAAACGTTGCCCACGCGGGTGTACTGTATCAATCATTGTTTCGCCGTCTCTTCTGTTGGTCCGCATCGTCGCTGCTGCATTAAGTCGGTGGCCTTACCGCGGGCAAGCACGGTATCGCCATCCGCGTCACTGTTGCACGCAGCCTCAGAACTTGTCGACGTACGAGCCGTCCTCGGTCGACACCTTGACCTTGTTGCCGATCTCGATGAACAGCGGCACCTTGACCACGGCGCCGTTCTCCAGCGTCGCGTCCTTGATGCTCAGCGCGGTGTCTGCCACTCCTTTCGGGGTGGTTTTCTGAGAGCAGCAGGGACGTTGAAACGGCAATGGTTCAGCATCCGGGGAGACGTTCAGACGTCGACCAGAGAAAAAAATCACACTGCAACTGCACTCACCGTCACCTCAAGCGTCACGTGCTCGGGCATGTTGGCCCACAGAACGTCGCCCTCGATAATCTGCAGCGACAGCGTCATTCCCTCCTCCAGGAACTCCAGCTGTCGGCCCGAGAACAGGTCACGCTCGATCTCCATCTACCAACAGCAGCAACAACGACAGCAGTAGTAGAAGTGGGTTAGATCGGCGTCGGCACCCTGCAGCTTCAGCGCCATCCAACAAAAGCCACACCTGCTCAAACGTCGAGTTGTGCATGATGACCAGGTGGGCTCCGTTGTAGTACAGGAACTGGAACGACTCGTCTGGTCCCAACGGCGCCTTGTTCACGGACTCCGCAGCGCGGAAGCGGCGGTTCATCTTGGCTCCGGTCTTAATCTCCTTCAGCTCTGCCTGTCAACAGTCCATAGACACACACCGCCGGTGAGCTCATTTCTCGCGCAATTATGCTCGGATTTTCCAGGAAAAGCTGTGGTTGAACGCACCTGAACGTAAGCTCCACCCTTGCCAGGCTTCACGTGCTGGTTCTTGCCCACACGGTAGATCTTGCCGTCGATCTCGAGCGCCATGCCCGCGCGCACCTGGTTGCCTGTAGCACAGCGAGTTCAACGATTTTGACGGTAAAACAAGCACGTCCAGACGGCGCGTTAAATACTGAGTAGAACGGTACCATTGATGGAGGCGAAGCGCACTCCGTAGCCGCGATTGGGCGCCGTCGCCCGCGCGATTTGGGTGATAGCTCGCCGCAACATCATTTCGTCAGTATCAAAATGCGCGGCCTCACATTGTTCACTTCATTCATTGGCTGAAATACAGCTTCACATAGTCAGGGATTGGCTTAAACTCAAAACGGATATTATCCGAATCGGCGACTTCGACACATGGGTCATTGAAGAATATCCATCGCCGAGCATGTTCCTGTGGCGGGGTCGGCGCCCCCAGGACGCGATCCAGAAAGCCATCGAGGCAGCCGTCACGGCGGATAAAGCGGGGAAATATGAGGAGGCGGTGGAGCTATATGCATCTGGCATCGAGAAGATGATGGCACAGTTGGCGCGTACGTTGAAGCATGAAATATCCATCCCATTACCCACTCGCTGAGTTGAGGTGGGTTTATGTGTCGTGCAGAACTCTCAGACGACCAGGCCAAGACGAAAATGCGCCAGAAGATCAACGAGTACATGGTTCGAGCTGAGTATCTCAAGGACTGGATGGCGGAGCACGCGCGCAAGCAGCCGACACAGACACAGACTCAGGTTGGGAATGATACAGCAGCAAGGATAATCTGTGCAGGGACGCTCACCGTGCTGCTTTTGCCTCGTGAAGGAGGCGGCTACGTCGGGCGTGCAGGACGACAACGCACGCACTGCAAGTGGACGACAGGTAGGAAGGCTGCTGCGATCGATAATAGTGGCATTTTAGTGATAATTCTGATATTTCTGCTTTGATAGCACAAAAGAGCGGGGTATTCGAAGCAACATGCTGAGCATGCTCACACAATTCTGGACGAAGTATTGGACCATTCGCCTGGAGTGCATTGGGGCGATATTGCGGGGCTGCAGGTGGCGAAGCAGATCTTGCAGGTTTGGATACTGAGTTGCATGCTGTTTTTGGAAGGAACGTGTACGACGGAGTGTCTGTGTGAGACTGCAGGAAGCTGTCATCTTGCCTACGTTGCGCCCGGACTTGTTCACGGGATTGCGAGCTCCACCACGCGGTGTACTGCTTTTTGGGCCTCCGGGAACAGGTACTTACTTACTTGCATGCAAGCTTTGCTGCTGAGCGAGTATGGCTGATTGTACTTGACGTGTTGAAATTGTGCCAGGGAAAACTTTGCTGGCGAAAGCTGTCGCTACTGAGGCGAAAGCAACTTTCTTTAAGTAAGTTAATGGTGATTCCCGCGATGTGAGATAGCCTTACGGAATGATGCGTCTGGTGCAGCATTTCTGCGTCATCGTTGACGTCAAAGTGGGTGGGTGAAGGCGAAAAGCTAGTTCGAGCGCTATTCGAGATGGCCCGAGAACTCCAGCCGTCTGTGGTTTTTATGGACGAGATTGATGCCTTACTGTCGACAAGATCAGCTTCCGAAAACGAAGCAAGCCGAAGAATCAAGAACCAGGTTTGGAGCCGAAGCCGTACGACTTTGCGTCGCAGCAAGCTAACGGTTAATCTTTACTATTGGTGCAACAGTTTTTCACTGAGCTCGATGGAGCAGCTTCATCGCAGGAGGATCGGATCCTCGTCATGGGAGCTACGAATCTCCCCCACGAACTCGACGAGGCTATCGTGCGTCGTCTGGAGAAGCGAATTTATGGTACGTGATCCCCTTACTTTATCTCTCGAGCACCACCATGCCTAACATTATTTCTTGACTTCCTGCGTCCCCCTGTGCTTGTTATTGGTAGTGCCCCTACCGGATGCTACTTCTCGCGAGAGATTAATCCGCCATTTGCTTGGCAGTCAGAAGTTCTCTTTATCGCCCAAAGATATTAAGCACGTCGTCAAGGCAACGGAAGGATACTCTGGCAGCGATCTCAAGGCAGTGTGCAAGGATGCTGCTCTGGGTCCCATTCGCGAACTCGGAGCAAAGGTAGCGAATGTGAAAGCGGAAGATGTGCGAGGAATCAATGCGTCCGACTTTCAGGTGGCGCTTACGCGGGTCCGGCCAAGCGTGTCCACGACAACTATAGAGGCACTGGTCACGTGGAACGAACAATATGGTGTGTCTGCAGTTTGATGAGCGCAGGCTTCGTTGCTATATTCCCGGGTTTTGCTTAGATTAGGCCTTCCGCTCGTAAATCATCAAGTAGGACTCGGACACGCCGATAAGCTGGGGCATTGTTTCCTGGACGTGAAGATCTTGGATCTCATACCATTGCTCAGTTGCCTGCGGCAGATGAATACACATATAATACATCAGCTTGACCGTTGAGTGTGGGCAGGTTCGCCAGCCACGTACTCTATTTTGAACGTGGACACGATAGCTGCCTTCCGTCAGCGGGTTCGTTTGGAGTGCCGCCTCCTGGCCTGTTGTCACGGGGCTGTCGTGACAGATATTGGCAATCAAGTTGTACCTGCGACACACATGCGTTAGTATCGGGTAGGCTCCCATTCACCCAGCAAGCTAGCGAATAATACGCACTTCGTGGATGGCAGGGTAACACGCAAAATCTTCTCGACTAGATCGGCCTTTTCCACACAATCCTATACACAAATCACACAAACTATAAATTCAGCCATTTGCATGCCGGACCAACAGCAAACGACGAAAACAAACCGCTGTGGACTGCTTGTGCTCGCGAAGAATATCTCGAAGCTCAGAGATTGACCTGTGCACAGCATCAATGTTCCGATGTAATCAGTTAATGAGCCTATGCCACTAAGAGATGGTTGCCATACGTACTTGTTGCGAAGCTCTACCTCCGAAGGAATGCTCTGGTCCAGCTTCAGGTAATCACGCAGCTCCAGATTCTTCACCGGAAAGTTCACAATCGTCGGGTTCTTCTCGATAAAGAAGTTGTTTCGAGTGAAACGCTTCACGTGGAAGATCAGATATGCTGGTAGCGAGTCGATCCGGTATGTCTTCTTGAGGCGATGGGAGCCTTGAAGCACGTGCGTTACGTGAGAGCCGTTGTACTTTTCGAGCACTGTGAAAAGCGGGATCTATTCCGATCCGTCCAAGATTCGTGTAAGTTCGTCACTCGCACCAAAAAGTTGACTAAAAGCTCACCTGAGGAATGATATTTCCACCTTGCGAGTCTTTGAACAGCGGTGTCGACGGCAAGTCCAGCGCCATCATCCTATAAATGTAGCAGCGCGGTCAGTGGAAGCCAGATACGCAAAACAGGGTAAGCGCTAAGAACTTACAAGAACGGTGACACCGTAGTCGAGACAGCGGATTCGCGCTCCGCCGGGTCCGCCGACGTGGCTTTTGTTTCATCATCCGTTGTCACCTCCACAAAACCCTGAAAGCACTTGTGGATGATACTGCTTCCCGGTTTGTGCGATCCACCCAGGCCCTGGCAACGCACGAAATCGTCAATACACGCCTCATTCGCTCCCATATCAGCCTCCACCTCACCCTGTGCAGCTCGTTCAGCAGCCACGCCAAGAGCTCCACACTCTCGTTCTGCGTCCCCACGTGGAACCTCTTCTTGCTGCTCACCGAGACTTCCTGCACCAGCTCATGCGGACTGATCTGCATCCCTCCAAACAACGTCCATCAGCACACGCAACAAACAGGACAACAAACAAACAATCCCCCACGTACCGTGTTCTTGAAGTTGTGCGGACTCCACATCTTACGCAGCAGCTCTCCAAAGCGCAGCACGAGCTTGGACTTGACCTTCTTCGTCGTCGCCGCGTTGGCCAGGAAGAAGTCGCGCAGCGGCGGCACGTGGGCCAGCGCCTGCACCACCACGTTGATGTAGTCCGTGTGCTTGAGGTTGTTAAGGCCGATGAAGCCCGGCAGATATGACACGCCGAAGGCGTCCTGCGCCAGGATGCGGTTCTGGTCTAGCCTCGCGATCTGCGCGGACTGGAAGGCCGGTCGCAGCGCGTCCTGCACGGGCTTGAGCGTGTTGTCCACGACCTCGTAGTTGTCCGGCAGGCAGTAGATGCGGTCCGTCTGCAGGTTGATGAACACGTGGTGACTGCTCTGCACCGAGTGCGTGAAGGCGTGCGTGTTGCGGCCGCGGCCCTTGAAGTACTTGCCGCACACGAGGCACGCGTAGACGTTCTGGTCCGAGAGGCTGATAGAGCACACCTTCTCGAAGTCGAAGTCTAGCAGCTGGTGGTTGATCGTGTCCAGGTACGGGCATTTGCGGCGCTTGGCGCCGGCAGCGTCGCCGTCCGCGATGGCGCCGGCCTTGCGCTTGGTGGCGGACATGAGGACCAAGCTTACTGGGACTTTTGATCCGGGTGGAGGTGTCCCGGAAATCAAGTCCCGGTTAATTGCTCTTAAACTGTATGTAGAATTTTATTGGCTGATATTCGGATTCAAGAGAGCCGCGGTTGGACGAAAAGATGATGGATAATGTGCTCCGGTGCACCGCCGCAAAGCGAGGTGCGGGGAGGGATGACCCGTCGGTGGTGGCGTCTATGCTTGCCGCATACTCGCGCCAAGTCTAATCGCTCTTCCCATCGCGTTCGCACAGGCACTCCGGCGATCGTCGACACCAAGCGCCCAGCGGCCTACATCCAATTGTCCTGAAGGCACTTTTGCTTCACTGGTATTAGAGTGCGTCCAGGACGAATATCCCCACCAGCTTACATGTAGCACCTCTGGTTTCAATACATTTAGCAGCACACGCCGCGGCATGCAGCAGCATCATCCATCATCTCTTCCAATCAGAGCCGGCTAGACATGCATCGCCTGCACCCGGCAAAATGCCTGCACACTGTGGATGATTTGACCCGGGCTCAAATCGGATGGGTGACGTCAGGAGGGGGATTTCGCACTTAACCGGGCATCCGTCGTGCACGGTTTTGCGGCCTCGGCTGCTTGGAGCCACGCAGTCCCAAAATCACCAAGCAGCCCTCAGCCGCCCCCGACTCCGATCGAGATGATGATGATCCGCCGCTCTTCCGCGCTGGCCCGCGCCGCCGCGCCCGCCTCGCGTGCCTTCAGTGCCGCCGCCAACGCCTCGGGCGAGGCCACGTTCGAGTTCTCCTCGCCCTTCGAGCTGCACCGTACGTCACACACATAGCAACAACTCAGATGCCAACAGAATCCGCGTCTGATTGCCTCTATTGCCTTTATTGCGTCTTGCAGGTCTCGAGGAGGGCCCGGCCAACCATGCCGTGACCAACCGCGAGGAGATGCTGAGCTACTACAAGCTCATGTACACGATGCGCCGCATGGAGATCACCAACGACAACGAGTACAAGGCCCGCAACATCCGCGGTTTCTGCCACCTGTACGACGGCCAGGAGGCCGTGGCCACGGGTGTGGAGGCCGCTCTGGAGCGCACCGACTCGTGGATCACGTCGTACCGTAACCACTGCATCATGCTGGCCCGTGGCGCCCAGGTCAAGGACGTCCTGGCCGAGCTGTTCGGCATGTCGGCCGGCGCCACCGGCGGCAAGGGCGGCTCCATGCACTTCTACAACAAGAAGGCCAACTTCTACGGCGGTCAGGGTATCGTCGGTGCCCAGGTGCCTGTGGGCGCTGGTCTGGCCTTCGCCAGCAAGTACAACCACAAGGGCGACGGCCTCATGCCCTGCGCCATCACCATGTTCGGTGACGGTGCCTCCAACCAGGGCCAGGTGTACGAGGCTGCCAACATGGCTGCCCTGTGGAAGCTGCCCGCTATCTTCTGCATTGAGAACAACCACTACGGCATGGGCACGTCCACCAAGCGCTCGTCGTACAACGACGAGTACTACACCATGGGCAACAAGATCCCCGGTATCAAGTGCGACGGCAACGACGTGCTCGCCGTGCGCGAGTGCACCAAGTTCCTGAAGCAGTGGTGCGGTGAGGGCAAGGGCCCCATCTTCGTGGAGATGAACACGTACCGTTACCACGGCCACTCCATGTCGGACCCTGGTGTGACGTACCGTAACCGTGACGAGATCTCGCAGATGCGTGCCTCGCGCGACCCCATTGAGCTTGTGAAGAAGCGCATGATCGAGGCTGAGTTCGCCACGGCTGACGAGATCAAGGAGCTGGAGAAGAAGGTGCGCGCCGAGGTCGTCAAGGCCACCAAGGAGGCCAAGGCCTCGGGCAAGCCCGAGGAGGCTACGGCCTTCATGGATGTGTACTCGGATGACCAGGACAAGAACGAGTACCCGCCGTTTATTCGTTTCCCCGACTACGCCAAGAGCCTGTACAACGGCAAGCGCCAGTAAGCTCTTGGAGTGCATCAGGAGGACGGACACGAAGCGGTGAGAGGATTATTACCCCCTCTTCAGGACATAGCGCCTCGACAAGCGGTAGAAGCTGCGCTGCGTCGCCTTGCGTCCCCTCCCTATTTCGGCTCGCTGCGAGCAAGGCGTTGAGTGCGCTGCGCAGTGCATTAGAACCCGGCTGGCATCGTAGCTGAGCTCTAGGACAGTCTCATATGCTTAGCGACCCCATTAATACCGGCTGAATATGTAAGCGCGCGTATTTGCCATACCATACACACCCGCGTCTAAAGTCGCACCATTTTCATGCACATCTCTTCTTCTCATGTTGGGTGAGCGCTGCATAGGGCCGCCCGGTGCTTGTCAGGCGTCGCGGAGATGCAAATCGGCCAGATCAGGGAACAGAGCAAACGTCTTTACCGGTGTACCGGTATAGCTCTGGAAGGCAATTTTCAAGCACTCAAGCGTCGAAGGTACCGGTAGCAAAATATAAAGCTGCTCAATTCCCATGTTGAAGCTGACTACTTGCTATGCTAGCTGCTCAATTCCCGTTGAAGCTTGCAAGTTCACTTGGCCATGGCTGCTCCTCTCATCTTCAGAGACCATGTGCGTGTACATGCTTCTCGTCCACATACTGACTCACATCTGCACTACTTGCGGCCGCGCATATTTTTCTACACTACTTCACTACTCACTACTAATTCACGGTCGGCCGCTTGGTGTGTCTTGATACTGCGTCCTCATCGCCGTCGTCATATTTCTTCCAACACTTTGGAGCGGACGGCATCTTAGCTGGAGTACAGCACTGCTCCAGCGCTCGGGGCCGCTTCAAAGTCGCTGCCGTGGCGACGGTGACGGGGTCGACGACGCACAATCGCGTTATTGTTATTGCTGTTGTTGCTGGAGGTGCTGCCACCGTTGCGAAGCATCGGAGCCATGAACTCGTGCTCCTGCTGGAGGGCCACAACGCGATAGTGCGAAAGCTTTCGTGCTTGTTGCGCCAAGCTGTTCGCGTAGTTTGCGGCTGCGATGATGTTCTTTGCACGCACCAAAGCTTCATCGAACTCGAAGCTTTCGGCGTCTTCGTCTGCCTGGGGCTCTTGGTTGCCTTCGTAGTTGATCTGGATGCGCGAACGCACAGTACGAGGACTCGCGCCATTCTGCGGGGAGATGCGTGCATGCACCGGCGACGGCCGCGTGATTGAGTACGTTGGCGAAGCAGACGACGACGAAGTGGACTCGTCGTCGGTGTTGTCATTTTCGTCCGAGCCTTCGTTGTCTTCGGGCTGACGGCCTGCATTGCCCATGCGCATTTGGTGCAGGCGGAAGGCTTCGATCGAGATGGCCAGGTCCGCTGGGCTGCCTCGGCGTTTGGCCGTGAAGAGCGCCTTGTTTCGCATCACGAGACCGTCGCTGAAGGAGCGACTGGGGAAGCTGACTTTGGGCACACCGACGCTGGAACCTGCAACGCCCGAGCCATTGCCCTCCTCAGCTCCCGACGAAAACGTTTTGTACTCGATGAGGCGGGAGCGCACGGGATCAAGGAGATTGTCGTACGACCGACGCTTTGGAGGTTCTTCCTTGACCTGGTCGCTCCCAACCGAAAAGCTCTGTGCACGTCCCAGCATCGGAGTTGTCTCGTTCGTGTCGGCGAAGAACTGGTTTGACGCCGTCGAGCTGAACGACGGCGTGGATAGAGGCTCCATGCCGCTGGCGGTGTTGCGCGAAGCCCGACGCGCTTCGATGACGCATGCAGTGCAGACTCGAAGCTGGCGTTCACCAATGTCGGGCACGTGAGCGCTACGCACCGAGCTGCACGAGCTGCAGCACACTTCGCCGCACTTGAGGCAGTTGTAGCGGCGACGCCGCACGCAGAACTTCTTGGAGCATATGCGGCAGTGATCCTGCTCGCTCATGGGAACAACTTGCTGGGGCAGCACGATCTCCTCGCGACCCACGCGGAAGTTCTCTGTGTACTTGAGGATGCCGTTGATGCATTTCTCCACATGTGACTGAATGGCCGAGTTGGCGACCCACGCGGGGAGGTCGCCGTTCTTGTCGAAGTTGCACGTGTAGGTCATGCGTAGCTCGCCTGACCGCTTGGTCGAGTGATACATAAAGCCCATGAGCGGCACGAGGTCGCGTACATACTTCGGAGACTCGGCGTACTTGGAGAAGCCCGCGGGCGTGTCCAACGACTCCATGATGCGGAAGGCGGTCATCTGCCCTTGTGCGTCCTCGATCATGTCGACGTACTCGAGCATGAGCAGGTCGCGGTCCTTGGCAAACGGGCCCGAGCTTTTGAAGGCGGCCCACTTGAGAGCGACGTAGCGGTGCGGGTTGGCCAGCGTGGGCTCCACAATGTTCTGCACGACTGCGCCGTCCAGGAAGTCCGACGACAGCATGGCCATCATCCGCTTGAACGACGCCGTGGTCGGTGTGATGAGCGACGCCGCGACGTCCTCGATGTTGCAGGCGAACTTGCACACCGCGTGGACGTTACACGGCACGTTGGTTCCTGCGTTGGTGGCGTCGGCTCGGAATAGAGAAATGCCGTGCTTCTCGTGGACCAGCGCCCACGGAATGCCGCCGAGGAGGTCGGTGGCTTCCAGGAGGCTCTCGGTCATGCGCTTGGCGACCGTTGTGAGGCGTTCGCGGTCCTTGACGCACATTTCCGCGACGTCCTCGGTCGGCTCGGCGTCGCTGTCGTCGGAGCCGTCCGATCCGTTCGAGGAGCCGAAGCTGGAGAGCGAGCGCGGGGTGAGGGGGGTCCCGGCCAGCAGCGACCCGGTGCTGGGGCTGTATTGTGTCATGGTGTATGTATGCTTTTGTATTCAATCAACCGTGCTATCGCTCACGGGGCGGCGACGCAGCGCATGCACGGGAGCGACGTGCACACGAGGACTCGAATGCGAAACTGAGCGATTGTGGGCCGGAGCTGCGCGTCGCACGTAACAGCTCCTGGCCAGACGCACGTGCGCTCCGGCCAGCGTCTCGATTTAGGGCGAACGGCTCGTTCTCTTCTATTTCCTGCTGGCGTACCCCCGAGGAGGCCGGAGGAGGCGAGAGGATCAAGCTCCTCGATATCCACCGCGTTGACCGGAGTGAGCGGTGCGCGCGCTCATTCGAGCACCCAAAGGCCGAGACAGCCCATGACGACGATGGCCGGGGGCTGGTTTCGAACATGGTGCTGCTGGACGCAGGTCAACTCGAGCACGAGCACCGGACGCTACCTGGGCCACTGTGTAAACAGTTCCGCCCTGCTCCGAACCGTTTCGCTCCAGCGCGCTGATTGGCTGACAACTTCAACTTGCCGCCCACGCATCCAAGATTACGTTTATGACCACCGGCTCCATAGAACGATAGATGAACTGGGGTTTTAGGGCGAGTCATGCGTTGGAGTAATATGGCGGCAAAACGCCTGAAACGCGGCCTGCGACGACGAGGTGCGGGCCTATGCAGCGCCATAGTCGAGCTGGCGGCAACGCCGCGCAGCAGGTGCCTGACGAAATCGCGGCGGTGCGTCAGGTGCCAGCTCGAGCGCGATTAACTTCGGGTAACAGTGATGGTGGAGTACACAGCAGTGCCCAAAGAAGAGAGAGGAGCTTCGTCATGTGCTCACGAACACGTGCACCCGATCCAGCCAGTTTGGCTGGAAGCTCGCTATCGCACGGTCTGCACGGATTGCAGCTGCATGAACGTTGTTGCCGACTCCAGTTTGCAGACGGGAATGATCAAAGAGTACATGGGTGTCGAAACCTGAGGCCGTAAACCCTATCGTGCTTTCGCCTACGGTCCTGAGCAGCTTCGGTGATGGAACGACGGCTTCATTCCCGACTAAGGTTGTATCGCTTGCGACAGTAGCGTTCAAGTGCAGGGAAGCCACTTGACAGTTTGCGTCCAGCTGGAGGCTTTGTCTGCCATCGCCTCTTCTGTGATGCTACCGGTAGTCTCGCTGCTCGAAGCTTGTCCCTCTCTGTTCCGCTGGCTGTTGGTATTTGAGTCAAACGAACCCCACTACAGCCGAACAGCTCCTTCGGGACAGGTGATGTGTTGTTTTCCAAGACTTGGGAAAACTTAGTGCACGACACGATGTCGAGGATTTGGTGTATTCCTACATGGCTTTTCACTTTTCATGCCTGGACCGTTGAGAGACACCCCCCACCAGACGCAACAGCGAAGATATACTCCCGACCTTTGACACGCTTCAGACGCTTCGCCTCTCACTATATCTGAACCAACGAAGCCCCAATGCTGCACGACAAGCGGCTGGGGGGCGGCGCAAACCAGTGGCGCGGAATGCTCTTGCTGCTACTGTGGTGTCTACTCGGTTGCTGCGACGTGCCTGCGCTCGCGATGGGGCAGGCAGAAAGCAGCACACAAATCCTATCTCGAGCAGGCTGTGCCTGTCAACCCACGCTTTTATCGGCGACGAACTCGGCTGTAACATGTTACCAGACGAACTCCAGCTCCCCCTTTGGGTGTGCAGTGGATCCTTCCGACCCCTGTGCGGACGGTGTCCTGGACCGAACGTGGGATCTCTGTAATGGCAAGTTGATACAACGTTCTCACTCTTCTGCTTTTGATGGATACTAATGTCCCGGTGTGTGTGTTATGAATTCGTAGTCGTCGACTTGTACCTCGTGACAGATCGAGTTTCATCTACGACCACTACTGGTGGCTCGCTTAATGTCACGCTGTATGGAAAAGATCGAGTGGCGTTGAAGAGAGCCCAACTGTCGGATTACATTCTCCAGCACAAGGTCTCTAAAGTCACTCTGGCGTTGGATAATGATACTGCAGTCGAATCCGTCAAGGTAAGGTCGGGTTTGTTTGTCTCGCTCTTTTGACAGTAGAATAATGCTACAATATTATCGTACGATGTAGATCGAGGCTACGGCGAGCATGTCGCTCCGGATCTACGAAGTACAAACCACGGTGAACAATTTGCCTACCACGATATTTTCTCCTCCATCACCTGGGCCAATTTCTTTCGTGAGCAGTGAAGAGACGTCAAGTACTGGGGTTGTGTCGCTATTGTTTGTGCCCGTGACGGAGTACTTTAACAGTCAGTGACGAAAACCTTCGCGAGGGTTATAACATATTCCCACTCTTCCTAACACCGTGATGTTGTGTGTGCGATTGCTAGGTGGTGTCCTCAGTCAATGCTACTTTGACTTGGTGGGGCGTTGCGGGTATCACGCTGATCTGCAGAATAGTTTCGACTTGTTCTTTCTAGCGGAAGATGACAATGAACCGATCGTGGCGGCCAAGTCCTCTGCGTCACCGTCTTTTCGGCGACTGTCTGAGCAGGAGAAGCCTCGAGCACCTACGCCACGTCCTCTTTCCTTTCTCCCGAAGGTGAACGATCGTCGGGCGATAACTAAGTCCCAGCATGCCAGCGTGCATGAAGATAACGAATTACCAAGTGGAAACATGGTGATTGGTGTGACAAATGAGCCTATCGATATTCGATTAACTGACGTACTGGAAGAAATCAGGCGAACACGACCGGAAAATGCACGTGTGGACTTAGTATCAGTGGAAACAGTGTGGCGCACTACGAGTGGGATTAAGAAGGCGAGAATTGGAGGTCTTCCATTAAAGACAATTGGGATGGATGGGAAAATAGTCACTCGTTGGCGCTTAGTGCGTCAAAGCTCAGTGGTGAAAATCTACCCAAAGGTTGACCTCTCCAGCGAGAGCAACTTTAAGCTGGTGGTCCAAGTTCGAATAGCAAGAAAGGTGATCCAGTACTCCAAACGATATGAGGTGGCCGTGGATTTACAGTTAAACTCTAAATACGCTGATGTCATACAGCCAATGAATCAGTCAGAACGATGGCTGGTTGATAGCAGCGAAGAAGAGCGTCGATTGAACACTGATTATACGACAAGCCAGGATGCTGTGATATTGGAGCTACTTCCTTTGATCATTGAACTTGAAGAGGATGCCCCGCTTCGTCTTTTGATGTCGGAGCTTCTTGCGATTGACACAACTACAATTTCTGCGACTTGCCATACAACTTTTATGGTATTCCACGTGGAAAATGTCATTCGTTCCGTGAAAACTCCATCGCTAGGAGTCCAGAATGTATCCGATATTCACGATCCGACAGTCGCCCATTCTTGCAGTGAGATTCTCTTGGTTTGGCTTAAACCCAATGTTACGAGCATTCAGGCCCAGATACAGGTAGAAATTGTAAACGTTCAGAATGCTGTGATTGGACTTGCGTCTATACCTCTCATCTGGACCGTGATCCCCAGTATCAATCTGCCAGTCGCGAGCCGACTCCTTGTGGGAGCCCACAACACACTGGCTGGTGATCGTTTGGATCTTGCACTGAATTACTCAGATGTCCCGGACGCTGCCCACGTGGACATCACTGTTGGTAACTGCTCATTTTTGGCCATTCAAACGACTGGAGCAGCTAGAGCGACGAGCGAGGAATGCACATATCTCCTGAAACTTTCTAATGAAAGCAGTAGTGAAGATATACCGAGTGGTATAACGATTCGCCAAGATCAAGGAGTAGCCTTTCGAGTTCCCATTCAAGTGACAACATCCATTCTCAGAGAAGGTTATGATAGTATGTCTTGGTCGCACAGCTTATCCAACGTGGCGTCATACACTACCTACTTTTGCGAGTTGTATAGCTCCAATACGGGACCACTAATCTTGCGTAAGGGAGAGACTCGAAGGTTTCTCTTTACCGAGTTTGCATCGGCAGTGCTTGGCACAAGTTTACCCGCGTCACAGCTCACGACAAAAGTCTATTTTGTTGGAGATACCGACTTTTTCACAAACCTGGGTCATTTTCAAGTTGGTGGCGAGATAGTTTATTTGGAAGCCTACAATGCGTCTGCGTCGTTCGTCACGCTAAGTGCTGAAAGCGTAAACTCCTTCACGCTCGTCCCGTTGCAGTATGGATCATTTGTGGTCGATGTGATGTTGGAGTGGAACGACGTAACGAATTCAGATTCTGGCTGCTTCTTCGTGCAAAATACGGTGATGTCAGTTTTCCCATCGTTCTCTCAACCCCTGTTTGCTGCGCCTTATTCGTTTAGCCGAAAAGTTCTCCAAGGCAACTCTGCCCAAGTCACGGTCCCGTTGATAGAAACGACGAGCCCTGAGATTGAGTGCCTGACTCTCGCAGTAACGGTGAACACGACTGACGATGATATTATAATTAAACGTGGAAATACCCAGTACAATGCTTCTTCTGGCGATCAGCGCCACTATTTTGTGATAGATCGCGATGCTGATCTGGACACTGCGAGACAAATTGTCATCTCTGCTACACCCAGGGACACCTTTACTGGAAATTTGCGTTTTGATATCGGGGTCTCAGCAATTGGCGCTGCCAACAACGTGGATTACTTTGAAGGTCTAGACGTCGAATTCTTGACAATCCGTGAAGTAGAGGTTGAATGGGTACCGAAATTAGAAACAGACCAACCAATCTCTTCAGGAGAAGCTGTCTATCGAAGTCTGCCAACACAGCTACAAGGCAATTCGACGTTATCATTTCAGTATCAGATGGGCTCAGGTAAGAGTATAGAGCCGATGTAAAAACTTCTTGGACTAACTCAAAACACTAACCAAACTGTGCGTAATATCACCAGATTTCTCGAGTATTTCCACAGACGTGGTTTTGAATTCTAGTGAAACCAGAACAGTGTGGTCGAGTGCTTCCGCTGTGATTGTCCAAGACCGATGGAACTATGTCGAGGCGCTGATAGACCTAACGTATCCATCAACTGCTGAGATTATCTTTCGTGGCATAGCATCTGTGGAAGACACACTGCGACTAAAAGAAATTGCGATTCGCGATTTCGTCCAGGAAATGATTGTGGGGACAATCGACTTCGTTCGTGCTACCGGTGGCATGATTTACGTTGAAATCAACACAGCGAAATCGATTCCGGAGCCAGTTCTACTTCGGGCCTACGTGAGCCGCGTAAATACCAGCAACTCGCCTGCGCTTAGCTTTACAGGTAAGGACTTCATTTGCATATATTCTATCAACATAACAGGAATCCCTAACACTTTTATTGTGATCGTTATAGGCAGTGACCTCCAGTATGTTGGGTGTGAAGCGACTACCAACATGTATGCGTGTGGTGATGGGTCAGGAATACACTTCGACAGTCCAACACAATGCCGAACCGTGTGTTCAGAAGTGGAAACCCAACTGAAATTTACCCCGGAGTCTATAGTGCGAAGCGCACAAATGATGGCTTTCCCCGTTATTGATTCCTTTACGATTGAATTCTGGGTGTATCTTGAGAGTCTCAGCACAAGTTCCAGTGATGAACAGCTCTTATTGCTCTTTGGTACTCAGGAAGGAAGCCTCGGTATCACGTTGAGTAATTCGATAACGATATCGCGGTGTGATAATCAACTTCGGATTCCTCACGGAATTCCTCTACAGGAGTGGACTCATGTTGCGATCGTATTGGGCACGACAGACGAGGTCACACTGTTCATAAATGGAAACCCAGTCGCGGATGGTCTACTTAGCAAGGTCAACTGCGATATACCGAGCTTTGCTTATCTCCAACTTGGACGAGGTACGGTGGCCACCAACACTTATATAAATGCTGTAATTTCTGAAGGCTTATGTGTTTGCATGAAATAGACACTATGGATATTCTCCCGGATACCTCCGTTCTGTTTGGTGCCATGGATGAGGTACCATTCATGCATATTTTATTTTGTATTTATCCTGCTGTAAAACGCCTGACTCGTTTATTTACATCACGCTAGATTCGTATTTGGAAGGTAGCACGCAGCCAAGCAGATATACTTGCTACGTTCCAGAAGAATATCGTGGATCCAGACTTAATTCTACGTCTACCTTTTAACTCTGCAGAGAACACAAACTGGTTCCCGTCTGGGGTGGATGGAAGTACAAACAGCGTCGATTTTATGGTGCAAGGAGTGAATGTTACCAGCACTCGCCCGATTCATGCGTTTGGTGTTGCTGGAGACGGAAGCTGTTACTACAAGTTATTCGCGTCTACGACTGACAAGTTATCATCTACTACCTGCGACAAAACGTGTGGGGATGGAAGCTTGAGAACATGTGGGTCCAACACCAGTGATGATGTGGCAAGTACGTACTCTAGGGGTCCCATTGGAGTCGGGGGTCTCTCTCCGCTCACCGAATACAAAATATCGGTGGAGTTTGTAACGGCAGATGATAGTGAGTATGAAATTACGAAGTCAATCACTGCAAGCACCTCATACGCAACGGTGCCCGGAAAAGTGGAGTATATCAGTGTTGTTGAGCAGTATGACGACTTGGTTGACATTCAGTGGAGCCCAGTTGATGATGATGGAGGGTCGGAAATAGTGAGCTACTTCGTTTTTCTGAACGGAGAACAAGCTGCACATACTGGTGCAGGGAGCGTCTTGTCAACGACGTTGCAGGTTCCTGAGATGGGCCCAAACAACATATCGATACAAGCACTCAATGCTATTGGAATGGGGCCATTAAGTAATTCACTTGCGCTGACAGGCGTGTACAGTAATCCAGTCCCTGAGGTACCACAAAGTCCAAATGTATTGTTCGTATCGGGGGGAACGGTCACACTCGCACCAGATCCGATTACAAGCGCAGCCGTTGAACAACGTTCCTCGGTACTAGTTATCCAGCAACGCGAACTTTCTGTCACAACCTTCACGGCGTCATTTTATCGACTGAATGGCTCATCAGCCGTCGTTTACAAGCTACGCCACAACACTGTTTACATCTTTCGAATAAGGGTTGTCAGCAAAATTGGCGCTCAAAGTGCATTCAGCATCCCGGTCTCTGCTAGAACCCGCGACAGGGCAAGTCCAAGCAAGACGCCACAGCCAGTGGTGACTGACGTCACAGGTAAGTGCATATATACGTATATGAATTCATCGGGTATACTATTCTAAGCTGCTCACTTGCGAATTAAATCGTGCAGGGGGATCAATAACGCTAGTTCTCAAGGAACCTCTCGATACAGGTAGTATCACTGAATGATTTACGATGTCAGTTAACCGCGTGTTGTGACAGACGTACAATGGTTGTTGATGGGACAGGTGGACTTGCGATTGCACAGTATAACATATTCATTCTTCGAAATGACTCCTTCTTGAAGTGGACAAATGCTGTGGCTTCGAGTACCAGTGAAAACACAACGATCAGTGTGACACGTGACATAGAGGGAACCCCCTTACTCCCTGAAACTTCATACACCTTGAAAGTACTTGCCCTGCAAGTTGACGTTTCGTGCGATACATTGGCGGAGGATGGCTTGGAAAGCGACGAAGTGACTGTAACAACGGAAAAAGCCGCTATTCCAGCCCCACCACCGATCCCAGTTCTATTGCAATTGTCAGGATGTACGGCGCTGGTAACCGCTGCACCCCCTAATGATTTTGGTGGTACTGGAGCAACTGGAATGACCATTGGAGTATTTATGTCAACTGGTATTCTACATGAGAGCTTCGCAGTCACGTTAGATCCAGGTGTAATTACTGTTCGAAATCTTCTCGCGTACACGAATTACTTGGTGAAGGCTTCTCTAAACACGTCTTTTGGCAGTACTGAATTCAGTGAAGCCCTGATCTTTACAACAGAGGATCCAAGTCTTCCAGGAAAACTTGCACAGCTTAGTTATACTAACGTGGGTCCAAGCTCGGTACAAGTACAATGGGAAGAACCAGAAAATACGGGGGGAGGTATCATTTCCGGTAAGCTTCACTTGTTGCCCATTGCTTATCACTATTCGAGATCTGTGACCTATTTCTTGCTATATGTAGGATATTTTATTTATGAGCGCGTTATCGAAGCCAACGCAACTCGAAAGCTCGTTTACAATGGCTCCGATGATTCCTCAACGACATCATTTCTCATTCGAGCTCTCCTCGCCAATTCTCTGTACATCTTTTCCGTTTTACCGGTCAACCAGTACGGCATTTTGGGGGTGGATAGTGAAAATGTGGTTAGCATCACTACATCTGCTGCTGAGGCTCCATCATCTCCAACCAACCTTGGACAGAGTCAAGTGGATGGTGGATACTTTGACGTTTCTTTTTCGGAGCCATCCGAAACTGGTGGGTTTCCAATCATATCTCTGCTGTACACAGCACGCTTGGAATCTTTGGCATCATGTTTTAGTGAAACATCCGATTGTACTACGTGCTCTCACGTAACAAGCTCCGATGGCACTCTCCAAGCTCTCGATCTGAGCTCGAGTCCGTGCTCGGTTGGAGCTTGTGATACTGCACAAAGTTGCTGCCTGAGCAGTGGAACGAAATGTGGTGTCTTAGTAACGGAGACAAAGCAATGTGCTTTTCTTACAGGGGTGGGATCTTGTCGTGTTGAGGGCTTAACTGTCTCCACAACGTACGTTGTGTCCCTGGCTGCAGTGAATGACATAGGAAGCAGCCCGTATTCTAGCAGTGTCACTATCACCACCAATGATTTTATTCTGCCAGGGCCCCCACTGGTCAACCTAGCGTCTGCTACAGGAGGGTGCTTGGAATTGGGTCTCGAGCCGCCTGTTTCAATGACCGGCAGTGACACGACTTCTTTTCAGTATTTCGTTGTTATATCTGGCTACAGCGATGGGTTTCAGACATCGTACAATGTCACCTCCGATACACTTAATGCGTGCGACCTAAGCCACGACACCACTTATCTGGTTAGCGCTGCGATAAAAACCGGGTACGGGATGGGAAAAAGTCAAATCTTGAACGCTTCCACTGGTTCTCTATCAGCTCCAAGCGAAGTACTTGGATTGCTTGCAGGTGTAACTACTAGCGGATATTCGACGCTATCTTGGAAAGATCCACTCGATAAAGGTGGGGCGCCGATCAAACTCTATGATATTGCAGTGACGAACCAAGCTACGAATGAAGTCCGACACGTTGTGATATCAGGTTCAGAGCTGACGGCATCAGTAAGCTTCCTAGCTGCTAAGACATCGTACTCATTCTCTGTACAAGCAGTAAATGATGGTGATCTAGCGGGGCCCGGTTCGAGTGTCATGGCATCGACTGGTGACCCAGTGGTGCCTCAGCAGCCCCCTCCACCTGAGCTGATTTCCGCGACGGGTGGAGCACTGTACGTCACCGTGGTAGCTCCAACTGACTGCGGTGGTTCGGACTTGAGCTCGTATGTTCTTAATATTGCTCGACATACCGGAGGAAGCTTGGCCTATCGTCAGTACGCTTCAGGTCCAATTCAGAGTTTCCCGTACGACAAGCAACTTGTGAACGTCTCAATTTATGGTCTTCTATCAAAATCAGAGTACTTCATTACAGTATCACTGGAAAATGGTCAGGTAAGGATTATTGGTACATAACTTTCTTTTAAGCCGTCTAGACAGATCCCTACTAACACGTTTTCTGTTGAATGAAGGGATGGAGCCAACAAAGTGACGGTAAAGCCTACACAACCAGCGGCCCGACTCCTGTTCGCGGAATGGATCCGCCGAAGGTTGCACTTGAGGATCCTGGTGAAATTACACTAGCATGGGGAACGCCGTTGGATTCCGGCGGGCTCGGTATTGTTGGGTACACGGTGCAAGCACGTTACCAACTGGCAGATGGTTCGTGGTCACTATCGAAAATTGTGTACGATGACCGATCATCATCGGTACAAACAGCTCTGATCACGAACATACTGCAAAATACTCAGTACGCCTTCAGCGTCACGGCCTACAATTTCCGTACGCTATGCCGACCTGATGAATACGTGACACCAAGTGATGAACTTTTTATTAAAAGTCAAGACGCTTCGATGCCTTCACAACCCAAAAACTTTCACTCTGTACAAGTAACCGGTGGATCGATCACCTTGTCGTGGGACCCCCCTCGGTCTTCAGGAACGCAACCGTTGCGCTCGTATTTGGTGAACGGAAGTGTCGAGGGTGCTGGGCTGCAGTTGTTAGCAACTATTAGTGCTACAAGTGCTACTTCCGTCACGCTGTATGGTTTTGCTGCTTTAACGGTGTACAATTTTGCAGTCGCGGGAGAAAGTGGATTAGGGGCGGGACCATACACTTCCATCTTACGGGTTACTACAACAGCCGTCAGTGCTCCGGGGAAACCGAAGAATGCGAATCAAATACCTGTTTCTTCTGGTGGAGCAATCAAATTGACGTGGGATCCTCCAGATGACTCGGGAGGGACACAGATACAGCAGTATTCGATACTTCGCGAAGGAAAAGAAGTCGGAGTGGTGACTACAACAGCATTTACAGACCAAAATAACGTGGCAGCTGAAACAAGCTACAGCTACTCTGTTTTTGCGTCAAATGATGTTGTATCTGGTACGGAAGGCGCCGAGCTCGTTGCTCGTAGTTCCAGCGCGTCAGTACCGTCGTCTCCCTTGGCCACGGCAGAACCTGGAAGTGGATATGCTGTGATGACAATTACACCATCACACGATTCTGGTGGCGTTTCGGTGCTTTACTTCCTGGTGACAGTTCTACGGGGAACCGTATTTGTCGAAGTTTATAGAACATCAGATAGCATATTCACCGTACCGGGGCTTTATGCTGAAACCCAATATTCGGTTCGTGTTCAAGCCGTTAACAGTGTCGGAAGAAGCGATTCCACCACTGTGGATGTAACAACTGATCTTGCAACTGTTCCGGAAAAAATGCTGGCCCCAACTTTGTTGAGCAGAACAGGAGGTTCCTTTCGATTCGGTATTGCACCACCAGCGAATTTTGGCGGCACGGGCATTCGAGACTATTATTTTTACGTGGATGAGACCCCGAGTGATGTGGTAAAAATCTCTAGCACCGAGTATGATGTGGTGGGCTTAACGGCACTCACTGCGTATTCAGTCGCTGTATCAGCAAAAAATATCATTGGTGAAAGTGAACAGAGCGATCCAATAATTCTATCGACTACCTCGTTAACTGCACCTGGTGTAGTGTGGGATTTGGCAAGTGTTTTTCAGTCGTATGATACGATTGAAGTCGCTTGGCAGATGCCTCAAGATACTGGAGGAGATGAAACAGCGGTGACCTATGAAGCTGAACTCAGTTCAGGTATAGATAATATCGACAGCATAACTTGTACGACGAGCTCGGCTAGCTTCTCGGATCTCCAACCCGCGACAACTTACATAATTCAAGTACGTGCAAAGAATACGGTAGGCGTGGGCGAATGGTCGACCAGTATAAATGTGACAACAGATCCAGTTTCACCTGGGATCATCAGCTTTACGATGAATGAAACAACAGTATCAGAAGCAGAGGGCTCGATAAAGCTGTCGTTGCTCCGCACAATGGGAGGTTTCATGCCTGCAAAATGTAACTTTACAACCGTCGACGGAACTGCTGTGGCCGGTGTTGCGTATGTGGAAGCAAGTGGTGAGGTTGATTTTAATAGGAGTACCAGTTCCCAAAGCATTGTCATCTCCATCATCAATAATGCTATCACGGACGATCCAGACAAGTATTTTTACGTTTCAATCCAGCCGTTCGATCATGAATCAGGAGAGATTGGAAATAATTCAGAAATTAAAGTTACAATCTTGGACGACGGTGATGCTGGTACTCTGTCATTCGGCCACCCCAGCTACGCCGTGTCTGAATCAGTCCCTACTCTTAGAGTGACGATTATAAGAGCCGGGGCATTTAGTGGCGGTGGTGATATTGCGATTGATGCACTTGATATTCCTGGAGGTGCCGTCGCTGGCGTCGACTATAACATCAAAACCGCTGTCGTGAGTTTTTCTAACCTGCAAAAGGAAGCATTTGCCACCATCGAAATCGTGAATGATACAATCTACCAACCGCATAAGACATTTCAGATTAAGCTTCGTACTATCAGCGGACGAATCTCGGTCGGTGATCCCCCAACAAGTACTTTGGTTGACATTTTGGATGACGGTGATATCTCGCCTCCTGGGTTGCCTACCTCGCTTCAAGTTGCGATTTTATCAGGGGGGGCAGTAAGCGTATCCTGGTTGGCCCCTGACTATTTGGGTGCGAAAACGGTTAGTTCATTGTCGTATAGTGTAAGCGTATTGGAACTGCAAAGCAAATTATCTCGTGAGCAAACCGCGGAGACATGCAGCGCGATAATTGTACAGCTAACAGCTCGAATGGCATATCGAATCTCAGTTGCAGCCAAGAATGACGAGCTGATGGGTGCATACACAGCTCCTGTGTCAATAACAATGGGAGCTCCTACACCCTCATCAATTCCTCTAAATGTAAAAGTACTCTCTCGAACTGGAGGAATGGCAACATTGTCGTGGACAGCTCCATTTGAATCTGGAGGCGTAAATATTGGAAGTTACCGTGTTAATGTGAGCAGAAGTGCAAACAATTTTTATGTTGGCACGTATACTTCATCCGATATGATCACATCAACCAATAACCTGGATCCACTTACGAGCTATAGTGCGACAGTCGAAGCGATTAACAAAGACGGACTCGTTGGCAATGCGAGTGACCCCGTCCTGTTCACAACAGTCGAAGCTTCTATACCTGGAAAACCAGCCAACTTGGTGATATCCAAGATCACGGGAGGCGCATTGTATATGTTGATGAACGATCCACTGGATGTCGGTGGCTCCCCCATCTTGACATACGCTTTGCTCATGACATCGGCGCAGTATCCAACTATCCTCCGGCAAGTCTATCAAGGCCCAAGTCCACATTTTAATGCAACACACTTGACTTTTTCTACGACTTACAGGCTGCAGTATAAAGTGACGAACAGCGTGGTGCGTTTTCCGTGATGATATTCAACATTATTATCCTCTGGTCCGCAACTAATGCCTATTTTATTGCAATTACTAGGGTACAAGCGAGTTAAGCGATGTGGTTATTACAACCACCAATTATTTATCGATTCCAGATGAAGCCCAGAATATCGTCGCCGTTTCTCGGACAGGGGGATCTGTCACCCTTTCCTGGACACCCCCATTCGATTTTGGTGGAGCGGATATTACCGCATATGATGTATCGTTTTTCCTTGGTACCCCTATCAGGTCTCAGTTCCGACAAAGAGTGTCGGGCATCAATCCAAATGCAACCTCAGTAACTGCAAAAGTGGTGGGGCTATTGGCGAATTCGAACTACGGATTTTCAGTAGCTGGCGTGAACGATGTTAGTGTTTGTGAAGACCCCTCCGTTATCCTAACTCGCACGATCGTGTACAGCTCTACAGATCCGCTGGTCACTTTACCGGACACACCACGCGGCCTAACTATCACTCAAAGTACATCTGGAATGCAAATGATCCAGTGGTCCGCCAGCGAAGACACCGGGGGCAGCTATTTCGTTGCTTACATTTTGTATTCGAACATCGGTGAAATTTTATATAACGGTACGAATACGACTTTCGCGTGTGGGTCACTGACTAAAAACACACGATACGGCTACGCAGTCTCCGCCTGGAACACTGTAGGAACCAGTGACCAAAGCAATCTTGTATTTGCGACAACCAGTGCAGCGATTGTTACTCCAAGTCAACCACTTGGGTTAACTCAGACAAATAGCACTGGAGGTTCGATTGGACTCAGTTGGCAAATGCCTTTGGACAGTGGAGGAGAGAAACTAACAGGGTACAAGATCTACCGTAACACAATTTGGAGAGCAGATGTTGCTGCTGACGGATCTATCTTGTCTTTCCTAGACGACCAAGGCCTCGTTGCGGATCAGCAATACGTGTATGTTGTTCACGCAACCAATTCGATTGGATTGGGAGCCATGAGTGACAAACTAACTGCAAGTACATCATCCGCAACCGTTCCAAGTCCACCAAACACTGTTTACGCAACAGCAATAGGTGGTAATCTTACGGCAACTTGGGTTCCAGCGTCAAATACTGGCGGAATTCCCTTGACGTTCTTTCACATCCAGGTGCTGATTGATTCAAGTGTTGCGTTCGAAACTACCTGTGCGAGCACACTACTGTCATACACTGTGTATGGCGTAAGAGCAGGCACGATTTATATAGTTCGTGTTACCTCTAAGAACCAAATGGGAGAAAGCTTGCCCATAACTCAAAACGTGACCAGCGGAGCTGCGCTTTCTCCTACAGCACCACATGCTCCAGAACAATATCTCGATTCGGCAACATTAGTACCTTGGACGATACGGTTGAAACTCTACCTCCCGATTGATGACGGTGGAGCACCAATTTCTCAGCTATTCGTGTACCAAAACGGCACAAAGGTTGCTTCGACTTCGGTTGATGCCTCCTATCAAGCAGCACTGGGAAACCCAACGACGCGATTTACTCTATTTGATGTAGGTCCTTTACACGCTGGGACGGTTCACTATTTTGCAGTCTCCGCCGTCTCTTCGGTGGATACGATTGGAGAGGGTACACGCAGCAGTACAACTCAAGTGCTGACAAATCCTGCAACACTTCCGTCTGTACCGCTCAACTTTGCGGTGGGACTTCGGACATCTTTTTCAGTTTTCTTAAAGTGGGAGGGACCGATTGACACTGGTGGGGACGATGTATTCTACGAGCTATCGTACATCAACACGAATACTTCAGAAAGTCTTGGGGTGGTAACTCTAACAACTACCACCGTTGAAGTACCCAAGTTGATTCCAGGGAATATCTATTTGTTTCAATTGCGCTCTCGAAACTCAGCGGGGTCTAGCGACTGGACAGCGGGCTTAGCTACTCAAACGGATGTTACCCAGCGTGGTATCATCACCTACAATCTTGCTTCGTCAACTGTGTACGAAAACATCTCGAGTGTGACCGTTGACTTGCTTCGTGTGAATGGTTCTGCGGGCACGGTTACGTGCAGCTACACGGACGGTCTGGGGACGGCTGTATACGGTCAGGATTATTCATTGCCTCCAGAGTCAGAAAGATCTTTTTCGTTTTCTGGAGAACTAACAAAACAGAGCTTTGATGTGACAATTATTAATGACGATAAGTACGAGCCGAATCCTCGAACGGTCATTCTGACTCTCGCAGACACTACCGCAGATCGAAGCGAGCCAATTTCGCCTACTACAATCAAAATTTCAATTTTGGATGATGGTGATGCGGGAACAATCGGCTTTGCTGTTAACGCGGTTAGCGTTTTAGAAAACGCTCGCGTATTATCTCTAAGTCTCCAACGCCTGGTTGGGAAAAGTTCAGCAACCAGCGTTCGAGTAATTGCGTACAATGGCCTGAACAGTACAACGCAACCCGAAGTTGGTTTCCGATTGCCTTCAGCTTCTATTGACTTTATGGATGGCCAAGTTCAGCGAGATGCATCTATTGTGATTAAGGACAACGACGTCTATGACTTTCCTTACCTGTATTTCTATCTGACCTTGGAAATAACAGCGGGGAAGGCTACCATTGGACAGTATAGTGTGATCCGCGTTGAGGTTCAGGATGATGGTGATCGATCCGCACCAGGATTGATGAAAGCTCCAATGCTTACTAAGGCTACTGGTGGTATGCTTGAACTAGCATGGATTCGTCCCGAAAATCTCGGTGGCAAAAACCTTTGGATTACGGGATACAATTTATTGATTCGCGTAGGCAGCTCTGTAAAATGGCTGGTCACACCGACTAACGTGACTGCATTACCTTATGGAGGGCTAAACGCCGATACCAAGCACAGTTTCTCGATTTATGCTATAAACGCTATTGGGCCAGGACCCAGCAGCCCAGATGTTACATTTGCGACGACAAACTTCACTGCTCCAGGCCCACCCGCTCAAATAGACCTGGTTACTCAAACTGGTGGTTTAATCACAGTTAATATTTCGGTACCGATCGATGCGGGAGGATCACCAATAACAGGGTATTTAATTTACATATCCGAACAAGACGAAGGCTATCAGGTTGGTAAAGGGCGAGAAAAATGGTGAATTGCCGGTTCCTGGTCTCACTTATTATTTGTTGTGTGTTTAGCTGGCCTATAATGGTACCGGACAACCGACACATGTCATGATACCAGTAAGCGTCAGCAAGCCAGATACCAGATATGCATTTCAAGCACAGGTTCGTTCATAAGTACATCGAGAGGGTAACTTACGAGGCTGTATAGCTAACAGCACCAACGGATGAAATGTTTGCAGGCTGTTAACTTTGTCGGGGCTGGTGATAGGTCCGATGCGTTTTATTTTGTCAGCGGCCCAATTTCACGTCCAGGACCTCCACGCCTCCCATCAACATATTCCGCAACTGGAGGATCAATATCGGTAACCCTCCAACCTCCACTTGATGCAGGCAAGTCTGCGTTGATTTATTCGAAGTTATTATGCATGGCCTGGTAAACAAAATTAAATGTGCATGTGAGCAGGTGGACAGGAGGATATTTCGTACATGATTTATTACCGCGAGCAAGGTTCGGGCACACGGTTCCGGAAGGCTTACTATAACGCTGAGGATTTGGAGATAACTATTTTCCGAGTAGCAGCGAGTACGGTCTACAATTTGGTCGCTGTGTCGGTACTTGAGGAGGATGCAAACCTACTCACCATGGGGACGATTAATATCTCGGATTCAAGCATCGTACTGGACGATAACGTGACAAGTGAAATCATGAAAAGCGGGTTCTTCGAGTTTTGTGTAAGTCCTGATTGCTTTGTTAGTACCATCTGAAAGCTAATTTTTGGGTATGATCTCTATTAAACGGATGTAGGATTTCATTTTCGAGGTTGACACTACACAGACACAGGTTGGCAACACCATCCAGTACTTGGCATTGTTGAGTACAGGTGATAGCGCACCAGCTTCTATGGACCACCGTGAAAGTGGTGATAGATGCGAAGTATACGTACGAGGTGCAGTTAGCCTAGTTTCTGACTTCGTTACGACATCACCTACAAAGCCCGGAGTGCCGCATGCACCAAAAACTTCTGGCTACAGTGATAACACCGGTGGTGCGCTTTTCATCACCATTGCTTGGCCAGATGATACTGGTAAGTTAATACTCTAGTTCTTCTCAACAACACAATCTAACACAATCTTCGACTCTAATAGGTGGGGTACCTATTACGGGATACGAGTTTTACCTTGACAATCAAACGGTATGTTTTCTGGTGTGTTCTCACTGGATTTGGACTGACACCACGTTTTGGTTAACAGGTAAAAGGAGAAAAGGTGGACTTCAAACAAACGACACAATTTGATCTTTCCTTCACGGTGGAGATTGGTGGATTGAAGCCAAATACAGCTTATAGTTTCTATTACATCCTCACAAACGATGCGTCGGCGTGTGAAAAAAAAACTGAAGACGATCCGGAACAATTCATATTTTCGACTGGAGAGGCGTCTCTGCCAAGCATGATTCCACACATACAATTGATTGGAGCTACTGGTGGCGGGATTCATGTGGCAGTAACGCCTCCAACCGATAAAGGGAGTGATGAGGAATTGTACTACCAGATTTACATGAGTGAAAGCAGGGTACCCAAAAACTGGAAGCTTAGCTACAATGGTACAGATGTATCATTTTGGCAGACAAAGCTCCAGAAAGAGACGAATTATTATTTCAGGGCGAGTTGTATGAACGAAGTAGGCTACTCCGATAACTCGACTGTCTTCAAGCTTCAAACCACTCTTATTTCCCCACCTGGACCTCCAAGTGGTTTAGAAATCATAAATTCAACAGGGGGTACAGTCAAATTTTCCTGGAAGAGTCCAGAAGATGACGGCGGAAGTATGATTACCTCGTACTCGGTGCATGCACAAGATGCCATTGGGAGCCCAGAACTAGTTCAGAAAACAGACTCATCAGAAATACTCTTCGGGGGTCTTCTTGAAAACAGACTGTATAACTTCAAAGTTTTCGCTGAAAATAATTTGGGAACAGGATCGGATCCTGGTCAGAAAAGCATTTCAACCACTATGGCTACCCTACCATCACTACCAGGAGATCCCGTTATTAAGCAAATGTCCGGCGGTTCGGTGACGTTTGCTGTCCAATCTCCTCAAGACACAGGGGGTGTCAGTGTTGACGACCTCGTATGGAATGTGTACGCAAATGGTGTTAAAGTTTCACCGGACGCTGTCCGTCGACGGCCAAGTCCAAGCACAACTACGGGCTCAACAACTCGTCGGTTAACTTCAACGGATGTGCGAACTAGTATTTACGTTCAGGCAGGAGGATTACTTCCATCCACGACCTACACATTCACCGTTCAAGTCGCCAATGGCGTCGGCGCAAGTGATATGACCAATGGAGCGAAAGATGCAACCTCAGTCGCTACTGTTCCTGGAGCACCAGACCCACCAACAGCTATATTGATTACTGGCGGTTCAATGGAGTTATCGTGGACCGATCCGGTTGACTCGGGTGGAGCTCCATTAATTTCGTACAAGCTTAGTGTTAATCGATCAGGAAGTGAAGTGGGAAAATGCGAAGGAATGTTCCTTTCGTGCACTATCGGAAATCTGTTGTCAATAACAGATTACGTGGTAACTCTAGTCGCTTACAATCCCGTCGGCGCGTCTCCACCTAGTGCAATCACAACGTTCACGACCAAAGTAACGTCGCTTCCTCAGGCACCGCAGGGTGTTCACGTAGCGGAAGTGTCCAATACGTCTGTCACTATACACTGGGACCCGTGTCTCGATTTCGGTGGTGGCTACGTGGAAACTTACCAGGTGGATATCGTACAAACCCTGAACACCAGTATTGCGTTTTCGGGTAGAGTTCCCGTGGCGCAGCTGAATTACAGCATGGCTGGCTTGACCCCCTCGACGGATTATAACTCTACGGTGGTACGTGTTCCATAGCCTTTGTTGTTAAACCTGGACGTGACCTGACAGGTTTTATTTCTTTCCAGCGAGCCGTCACTGGAGATAGTCAACTAGGAAATGCTAGTAAAGTTGTCTTCTTCAGAACACCTCAGTTTGCCAATCAACCTCGTCCACCTGCAGTTGGCTGCCGTAAGTATTTTGCATTGCTTCTACTACATGTACATCCCATACTGAATATTTTCTGCTTGATGCCAACAGATTCCCGGACTGTCGCGAATGTTTATTGGAAGGCTGAAGATGATGCTATTAGTTATCTACTTTACCGGAACGGCCAGCTTCTGCACGATAACGGAGAAGACGTCACGTTTGAAGATGCTATTACCCTGGGTAAGACGTACTCCTATCAAGTCCGAGTGAGAAGGCTGGATGGGTCTTTAAGCGACCCAAGTGAAGCAACGCAATTTTTCGCCTCGACCCCAGTCTCCAGTGGGTTTGATTGTGACGAAACCGAAGGATATATCCACTGGCACGAATACCGTAACTCAGACCACGAAACCTGGACAATTATCCCCCAAAACCAAGCCGGCATTGTGATCACCGTAAGTTTAAACTTGTTGTGTTGTTGATGTAGCACTTCGGAAGAAGTCTAATACTTTTTTGTCTTGTCTTTAGGCTACTATGTTTTGGCTCGAATGCAATCACGACAGCTTGACTATCAATATTACAACAAATGGTGAGACGAAGCAGCTGTGGAAGGGTGGCTGTCACCGCGATGGAGATTTTGTCGTGTCAACACCTTCTGGTATCGACTACGTAATTCTTGAGTTCGTGTCAGATCAAAACATTACCTATGAAGGAATGGCGCTACACTATGAATCTGTTGATGCATCTGACGCCGTACAAGATGTAACCGTACCGTGTCCACTCACTTCTAGTGGACTGTGCTCCCTAAATGGTGCTTGTCGAAAGGGTACATGCTCGTGTTTTAGCGGATTTGTGGGGGAAAGCTGCAGTAATGCTGTTATATGCCCTGAAGATGTGACAGCATGCACCTTGTCGACGTGCGATCCAATTTGCTTTGAATCCCCGGGCGATGTGATTGTGGTGAGCGTAAATGGAGATGATACCCAAGGAACAGGGCAGCTTATGGGAATTTCTGAATCTGGAAACGACCCTAAAGCTGTACAATCACTCAGACGGGCTCTAGAACTCGCAAAGCCAAATCAAACTATATTGTTGTACCCGGGCGTCTACCGCGGGGTTGGTAACTGCAGTGTCACGATATCGACTTCTAACATTCTCATTCGTGGGCTGAGAGGGCAAACGATAACAATCCTTGACTGCCAAAGTTTATGGCGTGGCCTGACTATTAGTGGGGTTTCTGTTCAACTCGTTGGGTTCACGCTACAGAACACTTTAGTAAGCAACAGTAATGGGGCTGCGATTAGTGCTACCAGTGCTGGAATTCAAATGCAGAATGTCTACGTTAAGAACGGGAAGTCTCTACAAAATGGCGGGGGGATTTATGCGTATCGCTCAAATCTGAAGCTGATCAGTTCCAAGCTTTCAAACTGCTCTGCTACCGCGAAGGGAGGCGCAATTTTTATGGATAATTCGAATCTGACTATTAGTCAGTCTATTATCGAGCTTTCGTCAGCAAATGAAGGCGGTGGTTTATATGCCCAAAATAACGTTACGGTTCAGGGTGATGATGAGAGCACCATTCGGAACAATACCGCTGCCTTAAATGGGGGTGGGATCTGTGTGTGGGGGTCTTTAACTGGAACTATGCTGAGCCTGCTCCAGAATAATGCGTCAGTTGGAGCCGGGATGGCTGCCAGTAGTGGAAGCTCAATCCTTTCCCAAGTGAATATTACTCAAAATCGTGCACTTAACGATGGAGGGGGAATCGCGTTATTAAACACTGCAAGTTTGATTCTTTACTACTCCCCGATACAAATGAATCATGCCGAGCGCTATGGTGGTGGCGTTTACGTGGGATCAAACGGAACCTTCGAGAATAAAGCTGCTTCAGAAATATTCAACTGCACAGCAGGTAAGAGGATAGACAAGGATTTCTCTTGTTTTCCGGTTTAAATGAGGAGCTAACCCAATATTTTGTGGTAACTGTGTTTCGAAATCAGCCTCGGGTGGAGGGTTCTATAGTGGTGACTGGGCACAACCAACAGTAAATGCACTTAATGTGCTCGCATCTTCAGCTACAATAGCAGGCGGCTGTGCAGCATTTTCTCGCAGTTCAGCAACCTTAAATAATGCTTTGCTTGACGGATGCACTGCTCCTGTGGGAGGAGGGTTATTTGCAGGTGCAGGAAGTAACATTTCTGTTCTGCATGGATCAGTTAGAGCTGGCACAGGAGCACAAGGGGCTGGGATGTATATAAACTCGAGCTGGGTTGTCGGGGCATACGATGGGCGTAGATCTATCGTTCAAGATTGTCCAGCTAGTGATGGCGGTGGTGGTGTATTTATTACTGGAAACCAAAGTTCGATCCAATTTTTCGACGTGCTGAATTGCTCAGCACCGCACGGAGGTGGCATCGTCGTACAGAACGCATATTCAGGGACAATGACATCAATAAGTATCTCCGAGAGTAACGCAACCAAATATGGAGGTGGTATCTTCGTACAATCGGCCAAATTTAAGGTGGCGGATGTTAAGGTGAGCAACAACACTGCAGCTGTTGGGGGTGGCGTGTTCGCTGTCGACTCTAGTCTTTCGGGCTCCATTTCGGTAACTGATAATAACGGCACTCGAGGTGGTGGTTTTGCTTCGTCTGGCACGACTTCGTTTGAAGGAGCAAACATTACTTCAAACACCGCCCAACAAAGAGGTGGTGGGCTCGCAGTGGAGACTGGGGTGCTGTCTCTGAAAAGTACGAGAATCATATCTTGCTCTGCTGATGATGGCGTTGGTGGGGGTATTTCAGTCACGAACGGAACCGTGAAACATTACGCATTAACCGTTCAGAATTGCTCATCCATCCGTGGCGGGGGAATATATGCAAATGCTTCAGAGTTCTACCAGTATCCGAGCGAGGAGAGTAGTGGTATGGGTCAGTTTGCAGCATCATTGACACAAAATCGCGCCACCGATTACGGAGGGAGCATTTTTATTGACGGAATGGGAACACAAATTAGCGACGTTGTACTTACCGATAGTAGTGCGTCTTTCGGTGGTGGGGTCGCAGCCCTTGATGCTCAAGAATGCGTTGTGCTCAATATGGATATATCAACTTCCAAAGCGACATCCGGAGGCGGTTTGTTTTTTGGCTCTGGCACGAATTGTGTTTTACGTAGTTCTCGAGTAGCAAACAACAACGCCACTGAATCTGGGGGCGGTTTGACCGTTCAAGATGCTAAGTTATATCACTCGAACCTGGATATCACGAATAACGTTGCTCCAACAGCAGGAGGAGTAAAAATTCAAAGTGACGCTGTGACATCGAGTCTTTTATGGTGGGCAGGTCCTGAAACTGATAAATCGCGAATTTATGCCAATGTTATCTCTCCGATAGGTGGAAATGCAGCCAATGTGCTGCTTAATTGTTCCGTCGAGTGTGTTTTATCCGGCGCGCAGATTTTCGGAGGGACTCTGTCAATCGGCCAAGGAGCAGGGGTGTTCGTTAGTGGTGGAGGTAGTGCGACCATTTCTAATGCCTTGATCGCTAACAACTCGGCTGTACAAGGCGGTGGTATCGCAATAGGCGAAACAGAGTTTACAACGCTGGAAAACGTCGCTTTTGTCGGAAATTTTGCGAGTGGCCGCGGAGGTGGATTGTGGGCAGGACAGCCCAATTTGCTTTTCTTTCCAACGGTGAATGTTAATAGCTGTGTATTCTACAACAACTCGGCGACAGCTTTTGGCGGTGGGATGTCACTCTATAAGGTGGTCATGCTTAGCTCAATTTTGTTAGTCGTCGAAAACCACGTCAACGACAGTGACACCGGAAGTGGAGGTGGATTGTACGCTGATGCAGAGTCAGACATCACAGCTGACACGTGGTTGTTTTTATCGAATGATGCAACGATTGGTGGCGCCATTTGTGGTGTAGCAGCTTCTAAGATAAGTCTTCTAGAGTCTGATCTCACTCGTGACGTAAGGGTATTTTTCTCTAGGAGGTGGCAAGAGCTATTTCTTGACCTTGTGGGGCTCACGTATGTGGAAGGACTAGCCAAGTACAGTGTTGGAGTCCAGAGAGGCGGACTCGTCTATTTGTCTGACAAAGACTCAGTCTTAGAGCTGCTGTCTGCTTCTGTGACCTATGGATCGGCAGACGCTGGGGGAGGAATCTACCTCACGGATAGTGCATTTTTGTATGGCGACAACACTCAAATTGGACATAACAGCGCTGTTGAGAGAGGGGGTGGCTTATGCGTATCTAACAGTGCTCAGGCCAGATTCGATTACGTGGAAGTCATTTTCAGTGGTAAGAAGTATTCCATGCAGCATCCATTTGTCGTCAAACATTAACTCATTTGTTATTACTGGTATGTAGAATGCAGTACGTCTGGAGGCGGTGTATTTGTAGAAACCTCTGCGGTGGTTATCGCGAGGAACTCCAATATATCGAATAATTTCGCTGATGACTCGGGAGGTGGCATTTATATCGATACAGGGGATCAAAACGTCGTCAACCTGACCGACAGTTATGTCGAGAGTAACATGGCGCATGGCGAAGGATGTGGTATGGAGCTCGCAAAAATACTATGGAGTCCTGACATTATCTTACTTATAGCTTGTTTTGTGTGATATTCGGCAGGTGTCTTCGTTGGACGAGAGGCGGACTTCGCTGGCTTCAGATCTCACTTTGTAGGGAATGGTGGTGTGACCTCCAGTGGAAAAAACGAAGGCGGCGGGGCAATCTCGACGGTTGATGGCTCTGTGGAACTCACGAATTGCACGCTAGCAAACAATACCGCGCTAGTTGGTGGAGCAATTCATGTTGACCGTGGTGGCTCGGCAGAAGTTACCAGCTCGTTGTTCACTGGAAACACCGCGGATGAAATTGGTGGAGCCATTGCTGCAGAGGTAGCGGGGCAGTTCCACGCAACACATCAAACGTCATTTCAAAACAACCAGGCACCTCTGGGCGGGGCAATCTGTGCATCAGGGAAATCCAGCGTCGCCCTAGATTCTGTGGTTTTTATCCACAACCAAGCCAGCGAAAACGGCGGAGCGCTGTTTATCACCGACCAAGCCTCGCTTTCTTCAGCTTTTGGGAGTTTCAGCGGAAACACTGCTGTTTTAGGCGGAGCAATTCACTCAGATCGTCAATCTGTTGTGAATATTTCCGATGACGCATTTGTCGGTAACGCCGCTTCAATGCGCGGCGGAGCACTGTATTATGAATCCATTGAAAACACTACTACCAGCGGAATCACTTGCCGGTCAAACGGTGCACCAAGTGGGGGATGTATGTTTTGGATATCAAGCGCTGAAGACCTTACACCGATCCATCCGTGTATCCAGTGCACGATGGTATCGAACGCAGTATACGATATTGCAACAAATACCCGAGATGTTCACGTGATGTGGTGGCCTGAAAATGTGACAAGTGGAGTGGATGTGTTGGAGCCACCTGATGAAGAGTCAATAGAAGTATTGGATGCTCTAAATGATACACTAGAGTCTAAAATGTACGTATGGCCACGGCTTAAGGCTGTCGATCTCTACGGCCAAATTGAAGTGCTGGACAATCAAACCGAGTGCACCGTAACTGACGGTCTTTGTAGTGAGCAAACCGAGCGGCTATCCTTTGCTCCTTCCCATTCAATTCGGGCTGAAATTGGAGTTCTCTCGTACCCACAAGCTTCGTACACAGCAGCCAACAGAACTGTGGAGGAAGGTGTGTACACTTCAAACGTGACGTGTACCCTGCCAGCGTCGGAGCTACGGGCTTTTGTTCAAACTGTAAGGCTATTGCCATGTCGACCTGGATTCTCAGATAAACAAGGGTAAGCTTGTCAAGGTATTTATTAGTGAGCTGTATGAACTGACTCGTCTGTTCTTGGGTCTGTAGAATTTGCGAGCGCTGTCCAAGAAACACGTACAGGTAGAAGCGATGGACTAGCGTAGCAGCAGTAGATTCGTTCACTAACGTTTCTGTTCATGGTGCTATAGTTTGGAAGGCATCGAGTGCTTCGATTGCCCCCCTGGCGCAAGATGTAACATGACAGTTCGACGGGCTACACAACTGATAGGGGAGGAGCTTGGGACCGTATCACCTCGTACAGAGGAAGGGTATTATCTGTTTTCAGCTCCTGCTTCGAAACGAACGACCAGTTGTCTAAAGCCCACCCAGTGGAAGAAAGATGACCCATGCAAGCCACTCGCCCTGGAAAACCCAGCGGCAAATGTGTCAGAAGTGATCTACAACTGCTCCAACTTGAATGATTTCAATGTGTATTGGCCAGCAGAGCGGCTTTTTTCCTGTCTCTCGGGAAATTCGTTCTACACGTGCGATGTGAGTCAAAGCTGCTTACTTCAATTGACGTGGTCGTTGAACGATGCTTTCTAATGCAGTGCATGATGCTCTGGTGTTTCTTCTTTAGATTTCAAGTGCATGCGAAGCTGACGTTTCGCTCCAGACCCTCACATTAGCATCGAGTGTGAATAATGCATCATGTGCTAGCGGCTATGACCTCGCTATTTGCTCAGTGTGTGCCAAAGGTTTCAAGCGAGCTCAGGATAATTCGTGTCTGCGTAAGTATACATTCTTAGTGCAACGAGAGTTCACCGAGCAGCTTACTTACAAATGTACCGTGCTGCAGCGTGCGAGAAGGCAAATCAAGAGGTTCGGGCATCCGTTCGATGGCAGAACTTTGTCATCCCAGTGATGATGGCTATTGCGTTTGTTGCGGGTATCTACGGCGTGCGTGTTTATCTCCGAGATCTTACGGAAATTGGTTTGCTTTCGAAGGCTGAAGCAGATAGGCGACTCAAGCCTCCTAATCCTAAAAAGGGTGAAAATCTTGCATTACGAGCAAGTATGTCGTACCGAAGGCATTCGATGGCAGTGATGGGGAGAGTGGACCGAGTCAAAGACAAAATCAAAGGAATATTGAAGAAGTATCAAAATCGAAACGCAAAAATGCTGTTCGGCATCGATGTAAGCCCTCCAGCGCGGACGTTCCCTGTTACGCCAAGCAAGTTCAAAATCTTCATCGGATTCTTTCAAATATTTGGCAACTTCCAAAGTTCGTTTGTGGTGAAATGGTCGTCGAACATACAAAGCTTCATGAGTTTCTCTCAAAAGTTCAATCTGGTGCGTAGGGCTGCCGCATGTCGGGTCCAAAGAACCAAGGCTGATATTGTTTTTTGTATGGACGTGATCTCTAGGACTTGGTGGCTATTGCCGGTATTGATTGCGTAGTCACGAAAACATTTTACTTCGACTTCACGTAGGTACTTCTATACTGTATACCATATCGTTACCCAGACTAATATGTTATGTATTCCTGCGCAACAGAGTGACCGTGTGCCTGGTTGTAATTGTACTTACCGTGATTACCGCTTACTTTTATGCTGGAATGCGAAGCTACCGAACGAAGCTGCAGTTAATCCCACGAAACTGTTTGCGTTGCGGACTTCCAGTTTTTGAGGGCGAGGTCATACGTAACGACGATGAAAGCTTCAACCCACTCTTATTGCTTCAAAGCTGGTGGCGTACGCACAACTTTTATAAGCATGCTACATCGGCTAGTGCTGAGGAAAAAACGAAGGGGGTTTCAGAGAACGATAGCACTGTTGCTTTATCGACCGTCAAAGAGTCTCGCTCACTGAAGCGCAAGTTTGGAATGTCCCAAGTTCGCACCCCGTACCTCGGTTTGTTTCGCTCACAGCATGCAAATTGTCCCGTGAAGCGTCATGTGCTTTCTGGTGCCATGCTTGATCGCACGATTCGCAGCAATCTTCGAGTGTGGCAAGCTCGCGTGAAACTACGCATGAACTATCTTACGTACCGCAACAAATGCCTGAAACTGTACTGCTGGATGGCATTGTTCCTGTACCCTTCTGTCTCGAAGACGATATTGGCAGTCTACAACTGCCAGGAAGTTGGTGACACGTATTACCTCGTGGCCGATCGTCGTCTGGTGTGCTACAACGGAGAGTGGGCATTGTTTGGTATAATCGCAACTATCGGCGTCGTTGTGTGGGTTGTGGGTATTCCGTTCTTCTTTGGTCTACTTATTTGGCTGGCTCAAGACCGAGGTGTTGCTGCACGGCTGAGACTACTAAAGAAACCACAAATGCGCGTCCAGAGGCAGAAGTGGCTCAAAGAGGTAGAAGAACAGCAAATTGCGGATGGCCGTTTTGTTCGAAATATGGATAATAATGAGGTCCAAGACGAGGAGCTGGCGAAGTATATGAAACGAAAGAATTTGACGGTAACGAGCACGGATCCTGTCATGTATGAGAAAAATGTATAAGACTCACGGGGTGATTTGTACTCTATGATAGGACTCCACTGTCCAAGCGCGACTGGGATTTATCTACGCTGAATGTAAGTCGTAATTATGATTGTCTGTGCTCAGAGCGGGAGCGTTTTTGCTGATTGCATTCTATTGTTTTTTTTCTTACAGATTCGAACGATTATTGGTGGTTTGAAGTCGTGGATCTTTCAAGAAAGCTCTTCTTAAGTGGCGTGATCGTATTCGTCGAGAATGGAAGTGTGGAACAGGTGCTGCTTGCGCTCGCTGTCTGGTGAGTGTGTAATTACTTTATTATTATACTTATAAGTAGTACGTTGGTAAGGTTTAAGCTAACGTGCTGATTGATCAGCCTCGTGACAATGTGGTTTCTGCTGTATTTCCAGCCATATGAAGGCTACTCCGATAACCTGATCGCAAGTATCACCCAGCTCCAGCTTTTTTTCACGTTGTGGCTTGGAGTCATGATTACTCTCAACAATCTCAACACGGAGTCACTTATCAACGTGGACTTGTTGAGCATCGTGCTTGTCGGCACGTGCATTGCAGTCACTGCGTTCGGCCTGAGCATGATTGTTGGGGAAGGTCTCACCGAGTCACGACGAATTTATACCGAAACGGTGGCACAGCGCAAAAAACAATTGAAAGAAGAAATTCGTAAACGGTGGATCAAGGCGTTTAATTACGCGGCGTACGAGGCACAAATGCTTCGCTACGACAGTCGGTTCAATTTTCCCGATTTCAGCGTGCCTGCGAAGCTGGAAGCTCTTCGTCGTGCAAAACTCATAGACGAAGGGGATCCGGAATTTGCCAGCATCATGCCCAAAATTGAAGAAGACGTGGAAGTGTCGTCGCTAGATCTACGGCTCCCAGAAATGAACACGCGAATTCAAGACAAAGACGAAGACAACAATGACATAATCCTTGGCGAAAAAGAGGAGACGGACGAGGACGCTGCACCAGGAACACTGCGATTTAGAGGTCAACGGCAAGCCTAATACAACAGGGTTCTACAGATAAAGTCGAATCCAAGTACATGAGTACAAGCTTGTAATATCACTTGAATATATGTGCATGATTTTATATCTTGAGCCTGCAACGTTGAGGCTTCACCAAGTAGCATCCTTCTGCATGGTTAGAAGCCATTCACCGCCGCGAGTTCGGCTGATTAGACGAAGGTCCGCCGCCCATGCCGTAATTGCAGATCTGGCACTCCTGTGTTCTCCAGTGATACGCCCCATTGATGACGTCGAAGCCGACAGCAAACTCGGCGCAGTACCGGTCGTACAATGCTTCCCACTCGCCGAACGTTACGATTTCGTACTGACGCGCGGGGCTCGTACCGATACTACAAAGCCAACATCAAAACAACATGTTTAAGTGAGTCCGTGCGTACCAAGCACGTTCATAAGTTCTACCAGTCAGCACTTACGCTTGCGTGGCCCTGAGCGATTGGTCCAGCGAGAACCCCGACAAGAACATAGAGATATAGGGCGGCACAATCGTCTTCTGATGCGACAAGCACACCAGCTCTGCATTCAGCACCGGACCGGGAGCGTCATCTCCTTGACTGCGCACAAACTTCCTCCACTTGTTGAGCCACTTCTTAGGCACCAAAAAGTACGTGGCATACTTGCTGCGGCCGTTCACCGACAAGTGCGGCGCCAGCTGCTGCTGCCTACTTCCCGCTGTGTCCACAGGCGAGAAGAGTCCCTTCGGGTACCCGTTCTTCCTCTGCAGCAGCTCCAGCATCACCTCAGAACCAGCAATCTCGCCATCGAACCTGGCCCTCTTCCTCTCCTCCGCCTCCAGCTCTCTGGCCTCCTGCTCCAGCACGCACGTCGTGCAGTCACAGCACGACCGCAGCGCGAACCCTCTCAGCTCCGGCGCGTAGACTGCTATCTCCCTGAACACGTCCCCACTGACGATGGCGCGTCGGCTTCGGCCTACGCACTGCGCTGCTGGCAGCAGCGCGTCGTGCGCGCACACGATCATGGCGCCCGCCTCCTGGAGCGACGAATTAGCTGCGATTTTAAGCTTCTCCACCCCCACGACGTCCCTTTTTTAGCAGCGTTTTGGCGCCGCTGCTGCCGCTTAGTACGGCGGAACTGCAGCAGGAACTGCTCGAAGGCCTGGCAGCGCTTCTTATAGGCGCCGAGCCACGCGCGACTCACGACGACGCTGCTGGGAGCGCACAGTGCAGCGTCCTCGAAGGAGTGCGCGGACGATCGCGCTAGGAGCTCCTTGATGCGCAGCATCTCGGCGCCGCGGAGCACAGTGAGCGACCGCGGCCAATGATCGGATGCAGCTGGTAGGAAAGACGCCACGTCGCCGAACTGGCGCGTGATGACACGCTGCAGCGCCTGCTGCACGCAAAGAGAGGAGACGCTCAGTGCCCGGCATGTGGAGCTCAGCTGGAGCACGTCCCGCGCTGACAGCAGCGCGAAGAGCTGCGCCAACAGACCATCGGGCAGGTGCTCCATGTTGTGAATGGAGTTGCGCAGGACGCGTTGATTGGCTGAGGCGATGTTCTTGTAGAGGGAAAGTTGACTGGGCCGTACCTACCCATTTTGTTAGAAAATGGGTTTCACATACCGGTAAGCAAAATAAAAACAATGTGAATACCGGTACATGTACTGGTATTTTTGATTTTGTCAGAAACATTCGCATCGGGATGCCGAGCAGCTCATGGAGCACCTCGACGCAGTTGGCTCGCGTGACCGATAGTTCACCAGTGCTAGTTAGACTCCGGGCTCTCGAGAATAAGACCCCGTCACGAATGTGCGTCGTGAAAATCCGCCCAACGCTTCTGCATTTTGTGGCGGATGGCCGTGTGTGGGTGAGTGGCAGTTCGTAGTGCAACGGATGCACCCATTCAGCAATTTCTAATCACTTCAACCATTGCTACCCTTGCACTAGTGTGTTATCAGGTCCAAAGTGCCTATCACAGACGTCGTGGACTACGGTGTCGACTGTAACAGCAGCAGTGGCCAAGAGCGTCACAAGATTCTGGTCTCCGCTGCAGATGGGAACGTGTGGATCGTGACGTTACCAGGGAAGTTGCAGCCTGGTGTAGGCATTGTGACGAGTGAGCTGCTGCTGGAACGGTCTTCCAGTGAGAGTGGTGGAGAAATGGTAAAGTGGTTTTGTCAGCTTCCTGGGGTGCAGTCTGTCGAGCACACACCGGCAGGCTCGGGGCTGACGTCACTTACGCTGATGCGGAGTCTAGTGACGCCGTCGACGTTAATCGTGAGCACTCGTGGCAGCTCTGAGTCCAAATTGCAGCGTCACCAGTGGCTAGAATTGGACGAAATGGAAGGCGAACAGTCCACGTGCACACTTTGTTTGAATAGCCAGGAATCGAGACATAGTGCGTTGATAGCGAGCTTGTTTCCAGACGCTGCGAAATATTCAGGAACGGCGGCTATTTTGCAGGGTGATCTGGATGGCTGGGTGCGATTTTCATTGGTACATTACCCTTGTGTGAAGGGGGATGTTGCCAAGGCGTCCGTAATTCGCAGCGGAGCACTTGCTCGGCTGGATCAACCCGTTCAGATGATCTCTCCCATCACGGCGTCTACGACCTGTTCATTGCCGACGGGGGATGGCAACGGCGAAGCAGCTTTCGATGCGCTGCTAGTGATCGGCTCTCGCGGACAAGTTGGAATTGTTGATTTTAGAAACAGTGGACGTGTCGAGAAATTTCCTGTATCACTGAGGAAGCTAGACATTGGTCGTGCAGCGCAATCGTTGGTGTTTGTGGACGAACTAAAAGTGTGCGTCTATTGCTCAAGTGGGTCTGCATTTGTGTGTCGAGCCGGTGATATGCTTGTAAGAGCACACCATTCAAATGATAGTTCCGATGCGTTCACCGAAAAGTTGCCGCTTCCACAGGTACGCGAGCCACGGTGTTTTTACGATTTACATGGATCTAAAAAATGGCACGAGCTCACTAATGCGTGTGTGTCCTTAGGGGATATTGCGATTAGTGAGTCATGACAACGGACAGGGTATATCAATTCTCTTTTCATCGGGAAGGATCGTTAGTATCGACGAACCAGCTTTAAACGCGATGGTATCAGCTGTGCTGCCAAAGACGCCAGGAGATCAAAGATCATCAGGTACAGGAGAACCTCCAAGCGAGCATCGAGTTCGTAATCTCCTACATCGCATCGCACAAGTGTCCACAGAATCAACTGTCTTGCGTACGCAATCGAAGCAAATGAATCACCAACTGAAGGCCCTTCACTCGGCTTTAGAAATGCTGCGTGTCGTAGAAACAACAGGTTAGTACGAGTGGTGTCTTATCGCTGGTGCGTAGTTGTCTGCACTAACTGTTTCGTATGCATGCTTTAGGCGTTGAAGCAGTTGCGAAGTGCGACTTGGGTGCTTCCATTGTTTCAACAGGAAACCTTTCTAATCGACAGACAGTCAAGCTGGTGTTCTCCTTTCGTTTTGTGAACCCCGAAGCTGTTGTCTCGTCGAATCAGTGGTAGGTGGTGTTGTGATCAGTCGTGTATTCGATTAGTGTATGAACGTTCATTTCGCATTTTGACCTGACCTGCTCTATATCGTTTTTCGTTTGACTATAATACATAGGTGGCTCTGTGTGTATGTGCGCACACGCAAGTGTGCAGTAACCTCGTACTCGTTTCCCGTTGAGAACGTCTTCACTGGTACAAAAAAGAGTATCGTTCTCGATCCTGACACACTCACTCTGCGAGACCAAGGGGCCCTGTGGGTATCGTGCTCGTTGATATTTTGTCCGTCAGAAAATGTTCCCCGAGAAAGCAAGAGCGGTGCAGCGAACAATAGTGATTCAATCGAACAAGATACCCCGCTGTCATTTACGATTCCACTCATTCAAGACCGAAGGTTTCTCTTCGCACAACTAAGTCAGCCTATTGAAGAAGAAATTCCTGTCAGTCAAGTTGCCGTTCAAGCCGCTTTTCGTCAAAACCATGACCCAGTCCTGCCACTTGGTAGAGCGAGCCACACAGACAAAGAAGAAAAGGCCTCGTCCTCTGCACTTTGGAGTGGCGTTCAATGGTGGGCTGCACTTGCTGATCATGCTCACAAGAATCCGTCGTTCGCCGCAATGTGGTCGAAAGTAGCGCCTCCAACCTTACCATTATCACCACCGTCGCGATTTGTGATATCTATCCCCTCATTTTTTGTCGCTGAAGATGACGAGGATGACGACGAGGATGAAGATGAAGACTTCGAAAAGGTTCGCGCCGAGAGAATGGTATCATTTTTGCGGCAACTTTTGGAGATTCCTGTTGAGGAGGTTCCCCGTTTGCGTCGCAGCTGCCGAACACAGCATGGGAAGTTGTGGACAGTGTTGCGAGCGTTGTCAGGAAGTCTCATACTGCTGCGTTTCACGACGTCAGAAGATCAACAGCGATCCGTTGACCTCACTATTCAATGCTCCGACGTAGCTGATCTTTCAGCCGTACGTATCCCTCCGTCCCACCCTGGCTAGTAGCTATCATACTTCTAAGCTAACGGCCATTGCATTGTGATGTCATGTAGATGCGAGCGCTTGTGCTGGAGACCATACGCAACTGGGGAGATGGTATCAATCGAGGAGTTAGCGCTGCAATCTACTCTGAAGATCTGACGCTAGATGATATGAGCGAGATGCTGGAGCCTATATCAGCCCTTGAAAATATCCTGGAGGTTAGCTTGATGTCATACACATGCTACTCTGGTGTATCTGTTTTAACCTTGTATGTGCGTGAACTCTCTTTACAGGATCTCAAGCTGAAGACAGTGACAGGAATCGAAGACCCTGAATCGGCTATTTGCACCGACGAAGTACTTCATGCGCTGGCACAGCTAGCGCACGTGGAGACCCAAACGCTTACGTTATACTGGAAGACAAGGTTGACTCTCAACAGGACCATCATGTAGCGATGCCGGTAGCATTGCTACGAACAATAAATTTATTAGCTAGGTTGGACTATAAAAACGTGCAAGGAATGCAAAAGTGAGGCTATAGTCATAGCTACAGCTCTTCAGTGGGGAGATTCTGGTCACGCAAGGACGCTTTCTCGGAAGGAGAAGATAGGCGCTGCACATTGGACACAGCCCATTTGTTAGCTATTCGAAGCTTGCAGTCGCAATAATGCACTAAACATCATTTCCGTACCTCAAAGTAGCGGGGTGCCCGGCTCGGCCATAGCGTGTAGATGAGAGTCAGATAGATGAAACAGTGCACTGACGTTGTCATGGCAGCCACTGTCTTCTCGCGCACCCACGGTGACAAGAATGACGCAATAAGCACAATGATAGGCAGAGCTACGAAAAATACCGAGAAGACGCAGCACATCTGAAACAAAATGGTAAGTCATCAAACAACCAAGCCCAAAATGACCCCCTACCAGAATCAACCGAATAACTTACGCGCAAGAAGAAGTACCGCTTTGCTGGAGCCTTCTCATACGAGCGCGTTTCCAGAATGGTGTTGATGAACCACCCGAGCACTGCCATCTGCAGTACGCAGATCCCAAGTCCCGGCCACGAGTCGTAAATGTACAGCGTTGACGCCGGGTCGAGCCATACCAGGTACCACATCGCCATGGACAGATACAAAACGAAAACGGCCAAAATAACGCACGAGAGCTTGATTTGGCCGTCTAGCGCCACACTATTGATGGTCCATCCTTTTGCGATCAGCATTGCCAATAGCAACGTCCCCACCCGAACGAACACTTCGGTGATTTTTGCCGCATACTTGCAGAACGGCACGCCCACACCGTTAAACTGGTACACGGTAAAGTGAACGAAAAACAGCGCGTTGCACAGGAAGAAGAAGACCATCACGAGTGTGAGGATCCTCATAATGGGGTGAAACGACTCGCTGCTTCTCATCCCGCGTGCTGCCACAATTTGTGCCGTGGCTGCAGCCCCTGCAATTGCCGTCATGACGGCGTAGATGGTCGGCATCCCTTGCTGTTGCACGGGGAGCTCACCCCCATCCCCTTGAGTCATGTGGATATTGTACCACGACGAGAAGTAGTATTTGCGGAAATTGGTTTCGGTTATCTCGGCGAAGGAAGGTTTGTACTCGTCCCCGCCTGGCACGCAGCGTGCCAACGCCACGTACCAGAATCTGGGGCGGAGGTGCTCGTGGATGTCCACGCTGAAAGAGAAAGGGGTCACGTGGTGACTCGTGGTGGCAGTGACGTTAAACACGCTCTTGGTGTGTTTAGAGGAGACTTTGCAGTAGCAGTCACACGAGCTGTCGGTCATGACGTAATCCCAGAAAAGTGCCTCGTCGTCGTAGATGGCAACTTGCAGGCCGTTCACATCCGTCTCAATTTCACCTGTGATACGCTGGCAATTTGCAATATAGTTTTTGCGGTTAAGCTAGTGCTAACTGAGGGAGGTGTGTTTTGCGGATTACGCACCCCAGCAACGTCGTCGAGCGTGGGCGTCCAGGAAAAACAGAACTTGCCGATGTACTGGAACTGCCTCCCGACAGTGTATCCCGCATAGATGCTGCCGTTGACGATGGAGAACCACGCCGCGAGGCAGAACAGCAACAACTCGAGTGGGCGCATGATTTTGGATGCCTTTCTCTTTGGCGATCTTCGACAGCAACTTCAAGAATGCGCGATTGGCAGAAAATGTATCAGAGAAAATGTAGCCAAGTCTGCTTGGAAATGGCTACAGAGCAAACTGAATCTATTAATAGCTTGTCTGAGCAAGGGGCACCGATGAATGGGCGCAACTGTAGCCTACCTACAGTCTGAAGTACAGTTGATACTTGCAACCCGAAGGTCTCGGTGTCAGATGAGTGGTGTGCAACCCTCTCTCTGCGACGCATTTCGCCGGCGCCACGTTCATGAGTGTCAAGAAGCTTGCCGATTTCTGGCTGGATGCGTCGAACGCCAGCGGATATTTTTTCGGCTCAGACGTCCGTGCAGCGGCCGCAAACCGGACGTGGGTTGGCTCAGAGTGGCTGGCTCGGGCTGTTGAGTCTTGGGTTCGTAATGAGTCAAGTTTGCTGTTTACAGAGCAGAGGGTTCCGCCGCTGAGGAAGCTGTTAATGCAGGCTGCATATGCAGCTAACGGGCGGCAACGCTGTGTGTGTCCTCACAGCAGCAGCAACAGCAGCAACACCTGCCCAGTAACGGCTACCCAGCTCGCTGGGTAGCCGCAGCAATTGAAGAGGAACGGCTGGACTGACCAGCCATCGCGGGTTGCCAAGTTACATATGTGAGCTTCACCAGCACATCCCATGCAACGGCTGCTGTGTCGGGGGCACCCAGTCGAAGTCGACGCTTGCCTATTGCGACCTGCATCTGGTTTCAGGTCGTTGCGAGCATCATAGAGAGTCTCTTAGAGACTCGGCGTGTTGGCTCGCCACGCTGCTTCGCTGCCGCCTTGGTCACCGACTCGACCGGTCCGCCGCCACGCGCGGCGTGTTGTTGCCGTGTCGTCGGTCTCAGGTCGTCTTTTCCACCAGCTGGATCCCGCTCTTGCTTTTTGTAAGAATAGGGGTAAGGGCAACTTGACCATCGGTTAGGGAGTCAGTTTTTCAACGGTCCAGTGTCAGCGTCGAACGGGCAAGTCCTGCAGGGCAGTGGCAGCAGCGTCCGGTCGTGTGCGCGGAGAAGCAGTGCGGAAAATCTCCCGTTTGTTTCGTCGCGTGAAGGAGGAGGTTCCGTCCGTGTGGCATAACCGAGAAGCCGCCTCACAGCTCAGCTCACTCGCGTGTACACTACGAGAGACAAGAAGGAGATCATTTGTCGAGGTTTTTCATCGCCCCCCCCCCCTCTTCGTCTTATCCAGCAGCGTTTAGCACCACCACCTGCGGTCCAGCCAGCGACTGACGCATCTCCTCTCTAAAGGGTTTAGCACCACCTAACCGGACTGGTTGGTCTTCAGCATGACGGTGCGCCGCACGGAGGAGTTGCAGGAGTGGATCTGTAGCGTCACGGCCACAGCCAACGACCATGGCGAGCACTTGTCAGTCATGTTGCGCGACGGCCAATTGCTGTGTCTGTTGGCCAACGGCGTGGACCCATCGGCAAGTCTCAAGGTCAACAAGCTCAACACGGTCTTCCACTCCAAGGCCAACATCCGCCTTTTCCTCGAGTGGTGCAAGAAGCAGGGACTCAACGAGGGCGAGATCTTCCAGTCGGACGACCTGCTGGACGCGGGCGCGGACTTCGGCGCCGTGCTCGAGACGCTCTCCATTCTCTTCGACAGGTTCGGCACCATCGGCTACACAGGCGAGTACGAGGAGGACCCGGTCTCGGACGCCGAGTCGCTCACGTCCACGGGCAGCTCGCAGGGCGCGTCCCCCGTCAAGAAGGCCAACAGCAACAGCAAACTCTCCAGCTTCATGAAGGGCGGCTTCCTGTCCCGCAAGAAGAAGCAGTCCAGCAAGAAATTGGCCGTGGAAAAGTCCCCCGAGGGCACGCCGCCTTCCACGCCGCCACCTGTGTCCCCACAGGTAGGCGGCAGCTTCGTGTCTCCCCCTGGGTCGCCGCCCATGTCACCGCAACAGCCACCCCCACAGAGGAGCGACAGTGGCGGCGCTAGCGCCAACCGCCTCAATGCATTCCTGAACCAGGTGCCGGCATCGCATCACTCCCCGTTGACCCACGTCGAGCGGCCATCAGGTCCGCCCAAAAAGAACTCGGTGCGGAAGCCGCCCCCGCCCAAGGCCAAGCCCGCGCCGACCGTGAGGAGGCCGCCGTCGCCCAAACAGCCGCCTAAGTCGCAGCTGACCAGCAGCGGCGACACGCGCAACAAGTTTGCAGCCTTCATGAAGTCCAACCCGCCGGCTGTCGAGACAACACCTGCTGCGGTCGGGTCTGGGGGATCGAGCAACCTCTCTGCCTTCAAGGCATCGGTCTCTCCCACTGCGGGAACTACTAAGCCGGTCATGGCAGCTCCGTCCCCGCCCAAGTCTGCGCCTACTCGTGCCCGCGGCACCTCCAGCGAGCAGTTTGCGCAGCGCAAGGCCGTCTTCACCCAAGGTGCAAGCAACAGCCCCAAGCCGGCTCCTGTACCGCCGAAACCGGTCGTTGACACGGGATCTGCTAACAAGCTCAACAGCTTCATGAAGCAGCAGCCGTCCACGTCGCCCGCTGCGTTGAAGCCTCGCTCGCAGAGCAAGTTGGCCGCTTTCCTGGCGACTACAAACACAGTCCCATCGATTGCTACGACGTCATCCGCTGCACCAGCTAAGCCGACACTTGTCTCCTTCAACCCGTTGAAGAATGCCCCTGCCGGTGGTCGATCGGCTCCAACACCGGCATATAGCGCGCCGACACCAGCCGCGCATTCAGCACCGTTCAAGCAGCGTCACATGATCGAGCGCTCTACAGGTCGTGGCAACTACATCCGTAAGCGTCAAACATACTGGGTCCCTCCTAAACGTCGTCGCAGCAACTTCAGCTTGGAGAACAAGCGGAAGGCATTCATGAACGAGCAACTGGAAATTAAGGAGGAGCAGCTTCGACAGCAAGCTGCCGGCGCAGGAAATAAGCAGAACCTGATCGTTCCTGGCGTGCAATGCTACATCCCCGACAAAGAGGAAGTGTGGCTGCTTGCCGAAATTGTGGATTTCAATGAACGACGAAAGGAAGTGACTCTCACGGTATTCCTGGATGACGGTGACTCAGAGCAGCGTGTGTTGAATCTTAAGGACCCTGAAGTGATTCGCGCTATTGGAGGACCAACGGCGACTGAAGTGGAGTCTCTTCCTATTGCTATTCTTCACGACAACCCGGAGGGTGTGGAGGACATGCGGCTACTTCGTTATTTGAACGAGCCGTCCATACTTTTCAACCTGAAGCAGCGTTTCGCCGCTTCGAAGCCCTACACGTACACTAACGATATCGTGATCGCAGTGAACCCGTACAAGTGGATAGAGAACCTTTACGGCGATCACCTGCATGAGCAATACCTGCGGAAGCCTCGTGACTCGCTGTCCCCTCACGTGTACTCGACGTCGACAGCGGCCTACAAGCACATGACCACCAACGAGATGAACCAGAGTATTCTGGTTAGTGGTGAGTCCGGTGCCGGTAAGACGGAAACGACGAAGATCGTGATGAACCACCTGGCTAGCGTGGCTGGTGGCCGGAAGGACAAGACCATTGCCAAGGTCATCGATGTAAACCCGCTTCTGGAGTCTTTCGGTAACGCCAAGACGACTCGCAATGACAACAGTTCGCGTTTCGGTAAGTTTACGCAGCTTCAATTTGATGATCGCGGAAAGCTGATCGGCGCAAAATGTGAGACCTACTTGCTGGAGAAGTCGCGTGTGGTGTCCATTGCTGAGGGTGAGCGCAACTACCATATTTTCTATCAGCTCCTGGCTGGTCTCCCCAGCAAAACGCGCAAGGAATTCGGACTGGACCCTGAATGCAAGTACCAGTACGCGGGCGCGCTTGCGGAAATGCAAATTCCGGGCTTGGACGACAGCAAGTGGTTTGCAGGCACACAAAAGTCACTGACCACCATTGGTCTAGATGCCAACGCGCAAAGGACCCTGTTCAAGATCTTGTCTGGCGTGTTGCTTCTTGGCGAAGTAATATTCGACAAGAGTGGGGAGAATGGGTCGCGCATTTCGAGTGGGTCTGCTCTGTCGCAAGTCGCGAAGATGTTTGGTCTTCCTACGACGAGAATTGAGGAAGCGCTGTGCAACCGCACAGTTATCACTCGCAACGACAGTGTCACGGTGCCACTCGCTCCTATCGAAGCGGCGGAGAACCGCGATGCGTTAGCCAAGACGATTTACTCCAAGATGTTCGACTGGATGGTTGTGAAGATTAACGCCGCTATCAGCACGGAAGAAAGCCGCATCAAGGGTCAGATTGGCGTGCTGGATATCTTCGGCTTTGAGGACTTCGTTCACAACGGGTTCGAGCAGTTCTGTATCAATTACGCGAACGAAAAACTGCAGCAGAAATTTACCACGGATGTGTTCAAGACTGTGGAGGACGAGTACATCCGTGAAGGCTTGCAGTGGGACCACATCCAGTACCAGGACAATCAGGGTATTGTGGAAGTGATCGAGGGTAAGCTTGGTATTATCGCCCTAATGAATGACCACCTCCGTCAGCCCCGCGACACTGAAGAGGCTTTGGTCAACAAGATCCGCACGAACCACCAGACGAAGAAGGACGGCAAAGTAAACGAGAGCATTGACTTCCCCAAGGTGAAGCGCACGCAGTTCATCGTCAACCACTATGCCGGATCGGTCACCTACGAGACGGTGGGCTTCATGGAGAAACACCGCGATACCCTGCAGAAGGATTTGCTTGACTTGATCCAGCTTAGTAGTCTGTCTCTGCTACCGGAGCTGTTTGTGGACAGTGAGGTAGTGACCGAGGGTGGCAGTGGTCGCGGCAAGAAGGCTCCGAAAAGCCTGGGCTCTCAGTTCAAGACGTCGTTGGCGCAATTGATGGACAACATCAGGACCACCAACACGCATTACGTGCGTTGTATCAAGCCGAACTCGAACAAGAGTCCGACGGAGTTCAATAAGCGTATGATTGTGGAGCAGTTGCGATCAGCAGGTGTGATCGAAGCCATTCGTATCACGCGCTCTGGGTACCCGAGTCGTCTCACTCCGAAGGAGCTTGCTACGCGCTACGCTATCATGTTTCCGCCGTCGATGCACAGCAAGGATGTTCGCCGCACGTGCAGCGTCTTCATGTCGTCCATCGGTCGCAAGTCTCCCCTAGAGTACCAGATGGGTAAAACTCTCATTTACTTCAAGAACGGTGTCATGGAAGAGCTGGAGGCCATGAAGTCTGACTTCATGTACTACGAGGCACGGACAGTCCAGCGCATTGCGCTCGGCTTCATAGAACGCCGCCGTCTGCGCAACAAGATTCGTGCAGCCATCGTGCTGCAGTCTTACGCGCGCATGTCGTTGGACATGAAGGAGTATCACTTTCAGCGCCGTGCCATCATTAAAATTCAGCGCGGCTGGAGGAGGTACAAGGCTGTCCCCGTTGAGCCCGAGTACAACGACTCCGTGGCGGAATACAACAATGACGGTGGCCAGTGGGTGGACGATTTCGATGACCTCGACGACTCGGACGGCGATGAGGGCTTCGGTGATGACCCGGCATCGATTCGTGCAGGTCGTGGCAGGTCCGTCGCGGACCGCATGGAGTCCTTCAAGGTCGCGCATTCGGGTCGCCGCGGTAGCGTGAAGCGTTTGAACGAGCTGTCGGCTCGCGCCAAGAGCTTCATGAAGCCACGCAGCGGCAGCGGCAGTACGTCGAGCTCGAGCGGCATCTCGCTCGAGGACGAGAACTCGATGCTCAAGATCGAGAACCGTAACCTGAAGTACGACCTGGAACTCATGCGCGAGCAATGCATCGAGCTGCAAGCCATCATCCTCGAGATCAACAAGAGTCGGAAGAGGTAAGAATCGTGGCGTGGTGTGGTGCAGCTCAAGCAAAACCCTCGGCAACCTCTAACCGGTCGCAGCAAGAGCTCAAAACTTTTTAAAGTAAACGCCCGCAAGGCGTATATGTGTAGGCTACCATAGTGTAGCGAAAGCAATTCTCATTCAACATGTCAAGACGTTTAGTAGTTTTGAGTCTGTTGTCCGTGTGTTGCTTCCCCATCGCCATCAACATGGTAGATGACAACGCAGCGTTCGTGCTGTATCAGGTCTCGTGAACTGAAGAATGCGGGAGAGAGTGAGCAACTGGGCTGTGCTCAGGGTGGGGGTAAGTGTATGTCTCCAGGGGATGAACAGCTTGACCGAGTGGCTTCACTGCATCATCTCCATTGCGCGCTCCGCCTTGTTATAGGGCGAGTTTTTCGAAGCGAGTAGTGTGTGGGGTACGAGTCCACAGCGAGAGAAAGGCATTGCCGGTACGGCTGCCTAGATGTCATTGCTGATGCCCGACATCAACCTCCGCCGTGCTAAGCACCACCTCGAGGTGAGATTTGCCAACGCCGAAATCGTCAAGTCCAAAAAAGTCCTGAGACTCAGTTGTTCCTGTATAATTCGTCTTCTTGTCCTGCGTAGCGTTACTGGCGCCAACTACTCGGTGCAGGCGAGCAGAATGGAGAGCGCAAGCGCTTGAAATTCCGTTCCAAGTCGGTCGCGAGGGCGAAATCCCCACAAACCGCCAATCCGGTAGCTAAAAGAACCGATTCCGCCAAGGTCGCACCACCGATTCAAAATCTAGAGCGTGACCCGAAGACGGAGGTGACCACTGATGGTAACGAGGAGATCGTCGGTGATTGCCATGCCAAGCCTAGCGATCAACTTGATAGCGGATCTTCGTCAGTGGTGAAAAGCAACCAGGACACGGATGATGAGGAGCAGGATGAAGAACTTGAAGACGTGGTTGGCAACAAGTCGAGCGCTGCTAAAAGCGAAGAGGTCTCACAGCAAGATTTGAAGCCGGAGACAGAGCAAGCACCTTCCTCAACAACCAGCACGATCGAAACTTCGTCGTCCGTGAGCTCTGTGGTCACGTTTTCATCGAGAAGCACAGCCGTTTGTGTGGGTAAGCCACCTCTGTCCCGTGTTGGGCCCCAATTGAGCCACGACAACCGTTCCAGTTACTCCACGCTGCTTAAGATGCCGCAGCCCGCGTACACTTCACGTGTTAAAGGTGACAAGAGGATCATCATTTGATACTTTTCTTCGTTCAATTTGACTAATGGTCCACCTTGATTCGTGCACAGGTCCGACTTTGGGCTCCATCCTGCAGCAGATTCACCTCAACGACGGTGACGTGAGTGAATTGGACTTTTCAAGTCTCGCACAGCGCAACAAACGGCTCGAGTCTGAAGGGTGCGCTCTGGTGGCTCGATCTCTGTCGACCAACCACACAGTTCGCAAGCTCATCATTCGTGACCACGCTATCGGGGACGATGGCGCCGCCGCTCTCTCCAAAATGCTGTGTAACAACACCACTCTAGAGTGTTTGGAGCTCTTTGGTAATGCGATCGGTGATCGCGGGGCCGAGGCGCTAGCACAAGCCCTGTACGGACACGATTCACTGACACACTTGAGTCTGAGGAACAACCGCATTTCCGACCGTGGTGCGACGGCTCTCGCTCAAGCTATTCGCTGCAACTGCACGCTCAAGTCTCTGGAGCTTGCAAACAACCGAATCACGCGAGTGGGGGCACAGGCTTTGCTTGATGCCTTGGATGTGAACTCTTACTTGGAAACGATCGGCTTGGATGAAAACAATGTGCCGGCATTTGTCGAAAGCCAACTCGCTGCTGCGTTTGCACGCAACCGAGCCCAGGCATTGATTCTCGAGTCGCATGCCGCGGAGAAGAAGGCCGTGAAGATCGTGCGCAGAGCCAGCGGATATGACACCCAAGAAGAAGACGAAGACAGTAGCGAGGTGGACGAAGAGGAGTGGGAAGGCTGGGAAGATGACGACGGTGAGAGCGTGTCGAGTGGGTTTCTGAGCTGCTCGAACGTCACCGATATCCCGTTGAGCAGCAGCGGACTATGGATTTAAGAGTGACTGTGTGCTTGGTCGTGTGTTTCACCGTGCACAAAATATAATGAAAACTCAAATATTAGAGAGTCATCATCTCACAGATCATCGTTCAAATCTTACCGTATCCTCAAGTACTCTAGCTGACAGAGTCCACTACATGGAACGCCAAGCCTGCTCAATGGTTGTCATCCGAGGTGAACTGAGAGAACAATCACAGGCCATGCGAAGTCTTTGCGAGACTGAAAGATACGATGGCCACGGCGAACTTTCAGGCAGCGCGTGGTAGTGAAGCAGATCACAATGACCCTAGCTCAATTGAGCACGACGCGAGATCAATGCATCTCGATGCAGCGCAGTCTCGAGACTTCGCTGACTGTCAATCACTATTTGTTCAATTAGCAGCCCAAACTCTTGTCTAATTAGTGCGATACGTTTTCTGTAGCAGTTGAGAATGCTGGAATGCAGCTAATACTTGAAAAAAAAAAACAGCCCAGCCAACTGTCCTGGTAAAGCTTGCAGCCGAGCAGGCAAAAAATAATTCACACCATCGACACTAACTCAAACTCCTTCCTTATGAGACGACGGCAGCTACGTATATTACGAGACTAGTGAAAACATCTCATCGTAGCTCAAGTCTGCTTTCCTTCACAACCTGAAAAAAAACATTAGAAATAGCTCATCGTTTACAAGATCATCGAAATCCAACGTACCTGTCAACATCTACTGCTCAGCATTATCTCTAGCTTTCAGAGGATAATGTCTGTTCTTGCGGTTTGAATGGGGCAGGTGCAATGTGCTTGTCTCGTGATTTACTGTTCGGGGGTCGCCAGGTGGCCGCGCGACTTCTTGATGGAGTCCGGGATGATCGGGCCGTCGTACTGGTCCGTGGGGAGGCCCATCGACCGCCGGATGGGCACCACCACCAGCGGCAGTGACACGGCCACGGCACCGATGGCGCAGGAGATCACCACCATAGGCTCGCGGTCCAGGTAGTGACGGATGAACTTGCCGAGGACCATTATGGAGCTTCTGCTTGGACTCGCCCTTTGTTTTTGGGCGGCGCTGTATGAACCTCTCGTACAATTTAGGGTGCACCACACTACGAAGGCCCGACCGTCGGAATATTACGTATTACAGGTTTGACTGTAAGAATTGGTACTTTTGTTGGCACTTTATGAAGTCAATCGACGGTGGAACTTTATCAACAGGTACAGTGAGACCCCCCGTTTTCGCGGAGGGTGGACCATAAAAAGGCTAAGAGGGTAATAAGGTATGTTGTGACATTACGCCTATGACTTGAATTTTGGGTGAACCATATTTGACAAGCTATTAGATGTCAGCGGCCGCGAAAACGGGGGGTCTCACTGTACCACAAATCCATCAGCACTTTATCGACCACAAATCTGTCAAAGCGTTGCACTTACTGAAGTACCGTACACTGCCGGTTGCTGTCCGTCCCAGCAACCATTCAGCAGCCACTACAGTGTTCACGGTAATTATTCTGACTGAGACTATTTTATGTGGATGGTATTTGGGTCTGCTCACAATAAATAGTCTAACTCAGACTATTTATTGACTAAGACTATTTAGGTAGCACGGAAATAGTCTCACCTCGATGCCTGCACTGCCCTTTTTTGTAGCCAATTATGCTTGTATTGTCACTTTGGGTCAAAGTGGCTGGCCTGAGTTCCACCCGTTATTTCGACCGGCTCCGCTTCTTTCGCGGAGTACACTTCACCTTCATGACTAGTTTTCAAGCGCGGGAGAGATTTAGTGTATCTTGGTCTGGGTTTGTCGTTGCGAGTTGCGAGTTGCTGATCTGGGCGTAGCGGGTGAGAACTACCAGTAAGTGATCTAAACGGCATACGATTTCGAATTGACCACCAAATATGTCGCTGGGTTGAAGTATCATCATTTCGGCCGCTATAATAGTAGTTTGCGCCCTACCCACCCGGGGTTACCGTCTACCCCGTACTAAACGCCTAGGTGTTAACTTTGAAGGGGTGCAAAGACGCATCAGTCGAATTGAAAGCATGACGAAATAAAACACCTACCTTACCATGTGCTGTTGCTGGCATCTGTAGTATCAACGTTTTCCTCCATCCATTGTCGAGCAATCGTTGCAACCAACTAGCTCTGCTTGGGTGGCTGCTACCGGCAGTGTCACTTCCCGCAATCCTCATGTGGACAAAAACGTGTCAGTGCTCAGCAATGTCAGACGATAAGAAACAAGTCAGCTGTCGTCGGCGAGTACGCGAAGAATGTAACTGGGCGCGAATTTCATTCAATAGCAAAGAAGCACAAGAGAGGAGCTATTTCGGAAAAGGGGTAGCAGCAACAAGCGCTTTACAGCTACAACCGGATCCGGCGGCATTCTGAAGCTCCGCTTGCTCTTCTCGAAGCTCCAAAACAAGATCAAATATAGCAGAAATACCAGCATATCTTTGGCGAAGACTGTGACCACGAGGAACTATGTGTTTACTCTCCCTAGTGATACATTCCACACGAAATCAGCTTCAGCCTATTCCGTTGCCTCCACCAGAGTCTTGCAGGATCTATCACAGACTACACTAGTGTTTTGACCGAGTTCATGGCCGGTTTAGAAGAGCTGGATAGACTGTTTGACGAAGAATACTTGTCAGTAATCGTGGACGGCGGTACGCCTGCAGGTGCATTGGAGATGTTCGCAGCTGCACGCCTGCACAACAGCAACATCGAGGTAAAAACGCTGAGCCCCGACTGCACGGTGATCTCAACGTACATGTACCGGGTTCCAGAAGCCCCTGAAAAGGGTTTATCTTGCTCGACTTGGCCCTCTTCTCGCCCTAGAAGTTGAGGGGGCTGTAGTATAAACGACTTTCGATCTTGTTCATTTCTATTTCGGACTTTTATTCGGACATTTCAATACAATGCCTAGTGTTTGTATTCGTCACAACGCCCAATATACTAGCTATTATATTTTAACACCTAAGCGTCTGGTACGGGTTAGGACGGTAGGTGAGACTAATTATGAACTTGAAGTGGTCAGACTATTTACGAATTCTAAAATTGAGCTTGCACAATAAATAGTCTGACTTAGACTATTTACGAACTCAGACTATTTTTGCACTCAGACTAATTACCGTGAACACTGTAGCGATCTTCCAGCACCTGAGGCGCAGCATGGAGTAGCCCAACCTTGCTTGGATGCATAGGCGCCAAACCTCGCACTCAATGATGCCTTCACCACACCTTCAGACTTTCAAGTTGAAAGTGTTAACTTTTCCTCAAAGACTACGAGTTCAACCGCAACAGGAACGTGGAGCAGAAAGGAAAGACCCCTTAAAAGTGATCTAACCGTACTTGGATTGCCCCCCCCCCCAATTTATCATCAATGCGGGTGTCTCGCGACCATGCCAAACGACAACAACGCGTTCTAAGTAAAGGGAAACTACCAGGGGTGGCTTCTGCTGCAATGCATTTACCCGGTTCAATAGCTGGTAGTTCCATGCAGCTGTAACTACTGTCTACTTGCGGAGTTTGCTAGCCAAGTGAGCGTTGCAAAAGTGAAGTTGATAAAGTCGTTAAAGTGGGAAGAATGCGCACCATAATGCGGTCAAGTGTCCGATTGGTGTCGTAGTTGAGGCTCGGATAGGGACTCATGTCGTCGGTGGAAGGTTCGGATAGGGTCGTGCCCCGTTGCCCTGTTTCAGGCATCCACTCAAGCCGCCAGCCACGATTCGTGGTTGTACAGGCGGAGAAGATCGACGAAGGCATGTACGGCGTGGTGTACATGGCCAAGGACCGCGTGACGGGCGAGGTGATCGCGCTCAAGAAGATCCGCCTGGAGGCCGAGGGCGATTGAGCTCAATGGAGACGCCAGGGTGGTGTAAAAAAGCACTTCCTGATTACCATCGTAGCAGCGTCATGACGCATTTCTACCTGAACATTTACATGTCGGCACTAGCTACATGTAGCGTAGTAACTATTGGTGCACTACATTTGCGTCCAAGTCTTTAGCGTGGAGCTGGCAGGCGGAAGGGTCGCTGGGACGGACAGCAACCGGCAGTGTACGGTACTCCAGTAAGTGCAACGCTTTGACAGATTTGTGGTCCGTGTTGATAAAGTGCTGATGGATTTGTGGTACCTGTTGATAAAGTTCCATCGACGGTTGAAGTCCATTTACGACAGTGGAGGGAGGAGTAGGAAGAAGGAGAATAATAGGAAGGAGAATAATTACCGTGCACGAATATTGTTTTAAGTGATGGAGTTACGAAAGTTGCGGCATGATATCCCAAAACGGCCACTCGATCAGCACAAAAAGCCAGCCGCGATTCTAGTTTGATCATCGACCAGTGCTTGGTGGGACGTCAGGTCTACCGGTTTCACCTCTGCTCTGTCGACCCAAACTGAGAGCGGTGGCGTCCCGACAGGTGAGCAGAATGTTGTAGCTGCCAAATACGGCGATCCCCACAATTCACAGTGATTTCCCTTGAATTGGCTGCTCGGTTCACAGTGAAATTTGGCATCCAAAGGAAGAGCATTGCCTAGCCCAAGCTGCTTTAGCGACTCGTCGTACCACTCGTTCTTCTCCGGCAGCTCCTTTCCGAGAGGAGAGAAAAAATCATGGACACGATGACTTTTTGCGGAGTTTCTGGACGATCTGTTCAGCAGTCTATGGTTGTCGTCATCGGTGAATCGAGCAGTGACTGGCAAGGTGGCCATATCTACTCCAGCATGAACACTTTGCCAGCACCCCGATGGTGGGGAGACCAGGTGCTCTTCTAGATCTGTTAGCACTGGGCTTTTGTGAGCGCAGGTGCTGGACTTTGTAGCATCAAGCCACTCCTCGTGGGTTGCACTGTCGTCCCACTGCACCCCAGCACTAGTCGAAAACAGTAATCTTGGGTCTGCGAAGATGTCATAGTTGAATCGCACGTGTTTCCTTTGACTGCTTTTGTCGGTAGGCTCTCGAAAAGATTCTACAGACGTAGCTGTGGTCGCCGCAGTGAGAATCAAGTTGCAGGCCACCAGCACAGACACTGCGTCGTACACTCGGCGCTGCACATCAGTATATGGCGGCTCGTTCCGTGGTGACGTTGAAGCCGCAGCGCCAATGCATTTCTTGGCTTCGACAAGTCGCTCGCTCATTCCAGGTACTGCCATCCCGACCTGGTAGTCTTGTTGAAAGAGCAAACTCAGGAAGCAGACTGTCGTAGACGTCAATCCCGTCCACTTTTCAGCTACCGCCTTCTCTTCGATTGCTTGCACAAGAGCGCTATCTTCCTCCGTAGTGCTCGCTGCCTTTAAGCCGCGACGCTGACGAAAAGTTACCATAACCTGTGCCGCGTTGCTCTGCATCTCCGCGAGCCGTTGAATCACTGCGTCCTTGCCAAAGTACAAGAAGCCGCCCTTGGTCCTTCGGGTCTCAACGCAGCGAACTCGCTTGATCACTCCAATCCCTATAGACGCATCAGCACGTATCGTATCCACATTCCCCCAACTACTTCATCAAATCCAAGTCGCGCATACCTTCCAGGACGTTGAGCACATCGTAGATCCTCCTTTTCCTCGGCACTGCGCAGCGTTCATCAGGGCAAGGACTCCACCACGAAGCGAGAAGGATGCAAAAGTACACACGATACCCTTCATCTTGTAGATTTCACTGGCCGGAACAAAGATCGGGAACACAGGAGCAGACGCAGAGTCCTGCAGGTCCTCGTGTCTCTTGAAGAACTGCAATATGATCTGCGTGCTGCAGAGCCGCCAAGGTTCACGTCAGTCCGCAGTCGTTGCCTGTACCGGCACCCACGTGTCTTACAGTTCTCCCAGATTCTTCGCCGCTGCGAGTCGTTCTTGGACGTCGCTCCACATCGCGCTTGGGAGGTCCTGGATCTGCTGCGTTGCGTTGCTGTGGCGCGTATCCACAGGGCTAACGCGACGCGAGCGCTGCTTGCGTGTTCGCCGCTTCACCGGCTGCTTGGGTGCGCGCTCCGTCCTAGCGGCCGTCACTGGGGCGGCGTCTTTGGCGGAGTTGAAGCGCAGTTTGCGTCGGTGCGCACGCTGGGTCTTCATCGTCTTGCACCCGAGGCGGCAAATTCGAAAGTGAGAGGATACTTTCCACTTTGCACTTGAAAACGACCATCACTCTGATGTAAAGCAGGCTATCCGACCAGCACAACCAATGCCCATTGAGGCTAATGTAAATATTGAAGTACGAATCGAACACACTGGTTTTGTACAGATTGGTACTGGTCGCATAGTTGAATGTTTGACAAGTTGAAGTGGAGATGCAAAAGGCAACTAAAGCAACCAAAAAACCAAAACTGACACGATTGTTGTCGTGCTTTCTCGTTTCTTCTTCTGCATGCTGTTCCTCACTCCATCAATAGGAGCAAGAGCCAGGAGTCAGTACAAAAATACCAAGCGCTTTTGGCGCTCTGCAAATAATATAAATAGCGAGCGCCGCCCTGTGTGCTGGGCGGCCCAGCCACTGAAGCAAGGTGAAACCCCTTCCTCATCTCACATGACCGTCCTCTGTGCTCTATTCACAGCAGTAGTCGTTAGTGTGCATCGTTCCTGTCTCCTCGCTTCACCTTTGGCCAGCTCCGCCGTCTCTCTCTCTCTGACCCCTGGTTGCCGCTGACTCATGGGTGAAGGAACGGCGGGAGACGCTGGAGATTTCCGCGTGGTGCACCTAAACGATGCTAACCGCAACACTGAAGCCGGCTTCTGCAACAACTTCATCGTCACTTCCAAGTACACGGTGGCGAGCTTCCTACCCAAGTTCCTCTTCGAGAGCTTCCGCAAACTCTCGAATCTCTACTTCCTTATCATCTGTATCCTGCAATGCATCCCAGAGATCAGCAACACCGGTGGGCAACCTTCAACTTTGCCGCCGTTGTTGTTCATTATAACGGTTGATGGCGTGTTTGCCGTACTCGAAGACCACAAGCGCCATCAAGCAGACAACTTAGCCAATGCAAGTCCGACTCTTGTCCTTGACCGTGAAACCCGAAAATTCAAGGAAGTCTCATGGGCTGACGTTGTGGTGGGTGATATCGTCAAAGTTGTAAACCGTGGGCTGGTACCGGCGGACATGTTGGTGCTCGCGGTTAGTGAAGTTTCAGCCCAAAATCCGTGTGGAATCTGCTACGTCGAAACCAAGTCTTTGGATGGAGAAACTAACATGAAAGTCCGTTCTGCAATGGAATGCACATTGGCAAGCATGGGCTCTGTGGATAATTTGGTCGCTATGAAAGGTGTAATCCGTTGTGAGCATCCCAACAACGCAATCAACAGCTTTCAAGGTGTGCTGGAGCTTGAGGGCAAGGAAAAAGCGTCCATTCCGTATGAAAGCATCATCCTTCGTGGATGCATTATCCGCAACACTGATTGGGTGCACGGTCTGGTTTTCAACACCGGCAAAGACACGAAAATTATGATGAGCAACTCGGCACCGCCATCTAAAATGAGTTCCATGGACCGATCTATCAACCAGTACACTGTCGTATTGCTAGCTATACTGGTTATATTCAGTGCAGCGGGTGCAACTGGCGCAGTGACCTGGAAGTCGAACCACAGCTCCGCGTGGTACCTTGAATTGGGCGTGTCCGACAACAGTGCCTTCGTAGATTGGCTTATCATGTTGTTCTACTACCTGCTGCTTATGTACCAGTTCGTGCCGATTTCACTAGCTGTTTCCATGAGTATGGTCAAGTATATCCAAGCACAGTTTATCCAGTGGGATATCACGATTTACCACCCGGACACGGACACCCCGACACTCGTGCGCTCCATGTCTTTAAATGAGGAGCTTGGGCAAATTTCGTACATATTTTCTGACAAAACGGGTACACTAACGTGCAACGTCATGGAGTTTCGGAAGTGCTCAATTGGAGGTGTTTCGTACGGCAACGGAACCACTGAGATCGGGTTGGCAGCATTAAGGCGTGCAGGAAAATCTCTCCCAGATATGACTGTGCAATCGAAGGGTCCTAGGGTTCCTTACGTGAATTTTGATGGTCCAGAGCTGTTCACCGATATGAAAGGGAACTCGGGATCAGTTCAGCAGGGACGCATCGATGCCTTCTTCACTCACCTCGCGGTGTGCCACACTGTCATTCCAGAACGTCACGAAGGTTCCAACGAAGTTACACTTTCAGCTTCTTCGCCAGATGAGCAGGCTCTTGTTGCCGGTGCAGGATACTTTGGATACGAATTTGTGAACCGATCACCTGGTGTTGCGCACGTTAACGTCCGTGGTACCGTCCAGAAATACGAGATGTTAGACGTGCTAGAGTTCAACAGTACCCGAAAGCGCATGAGCACAATTATCCGCCACCCGAATGGCCGGATCTTCTTGTATTCGAAAGGCGCAGATGTGATCATCTACGGACTACTCAAGAAGGACGGAGAGGATGAATCAACGTCATCACACCTCCAAGAGATCACTCGACGCCACATTGACCAATACGCTGAAGATGGACTCCGCACGCTGACAATTGCGGTTCGTGAGATTGAACCATCCTACTATGCAAAGTGGGCAGCTCGTTTTCACGAAGCTCAGAACAACCTCGCCGAAATCGATAAGCGCAAGAAAGACCTTCCCAACGCCGTCGATGAATGCATGAATGAGATTGAGAGTGACTTGGAGTTGCTTGGAGCTACCGCAATTGAAGACAAACTGCAGGCTGGTGTCCCGGATACAATCGCCAATTTGGCTTGCGCAGGTATCAAGATCTGGGTGCTCACAGGTGATAAGGAAGAAACTGCTATCAACATTGGCTTTGCTTGCCAACTCGTAACGAACGACATGAAACTTTTCATCATCAATGGAAAGAACGCACCCACCCCCGAGATTCTTGAAAGTACTTTACGAGATGAGATTGGGGCGCGCTGTGCGGACGTTACTGTTTATCTGGCTTCGCCCCCAAGCACCAGAGGAGAGTTACGTGAGCTAGCACTAGTCATCGATGGCGAAACTCTCATGTTCGCTCTTCGGGGATCGTGTCGTTCACTTCTCGCTGAATTTTCCCAGTACTGCAAGGCAGTGATTGCGTGTCGTGTGTCACCTGCTCAGAAAGCCGAGATGGTTGCTCTCATCAAAGAATATGTCCCTGGTGTCCGCACGCTTGCAATCGGAGATGGAGCAAACGATGTTTCCATGATCCAAGAAGCTCATGTGGGTGTTGGTATTTCGGGCCAGGAGGGTATGCAAGCTGTCAATTCGAGTGACTACGCTATCGCGCAATTTCGTTTTTTACAGCGCTTGTTGCTCGTCCATGGCCGATGGAACTACCGACGTATGGCCCAGCTGGTGTTATACATTTTCTACAAGAACATTCTCTTTACTGCTGCTCAATACTGGTTCACATTGCTGTGTGGGTTTTCGGGGCAGAAGTTCTACTTGGAGAGCGGTACGCAGCTGTACAACATTGCTTTAACAGCAATTCCTATCGTTGCGGCTTCAATTTTGGACCAAGATGTAAACGACGAGGTGGCCATGACGTTTCCCAAGCTCTATTTCACGGGACCTCGCGACGAAGATATCAACCCCAAGAGTTTCTCTCTGTGGGTCGTCGGTGCAATCGTGGAGAGTCTCATAATCACGTTTGTCACTCTTCACGGCATGGAAAATGCGGGGTTTCATGGAGCGAGTCCGACGATGTGGCTAGAGGGCTACGTTGTGTTTACCCTTGTCGTGTCGATTGCCAACGCGAAGCTGTTTATATTTCAAAACAGCTTCTACTTCTTCAACTACTTCCTCTACGCAGGTTCAGTGGGCGGATGGCTCTTAGTTGCATTGGTATGCAGCCACGTGACGATTCTCTCCGACCTCACGTGGGAGCAAATGCTAGAACAGGCTTTCGGACAAGCGTCATTTTGGTTGATTTGGCTCTTTGTGCCGATAGCAGCGCTCTCATATGCGCACCTTCTCAACGGTATCAGGTCTACCTTCTTCCCCGAATACTGGCATCTGGCCAAAGAGGTCATCAAGTTCAATCTCGATCGCAAGTTTTTGCAATGGAACGATAATAGCAACGCTTCGGTGGCCGTACCAGCTCGACTGCCTCACTCAAAGACACCCAGGAAGAGCGGTTCTGTCATTCCAACAAACGGTCGACCTTCGCAGCACCGGACGACGCTACAGAAGGCGTATCATGGTTTTGCATTCTCCAAAGATGGCTACGCAGGGGCCACAGAAACTCGGTTACTCATGAGTCGTGGCTCTGTCACTAGAGGAGAAGTGTGAGGTCAGAGCATAGTCGAATTTACACAAATACATAAGCTTATCGATATCTTCAGACTTTGACGCTTAATTAATTGCGGTCGTTGTGACCACTTGACACGAGTCTTGACGGTGGAAGAGGTACAATGTTACGCCTGTCAGCATACCCGATCTGAGACTGGATTCTTGCACTTGGCGGTGAAAAGAGCAGGAGCTCGTCGATCACTTGCTGTTTCCCTTCCAGTGTGGTTGGTGCATCAGGCTGAAAGTCTACAGCTCGGTTAAGGTATAACCTAAAATCAACAAGTCAGACACATACCGGTACTCGCTCACCTGTACACAAGCACATTTACACTACCTGGCCGCGATGTGCTCCAGTCTCATGCAACGATCCAACGTTTGTCTGCTTCTCTCTTGTAGTTTTCCGTGCTGCCGTTTAAGCCGCCGGTATCTTTCAAGGAAGTCCTGCTCCCATCCTGTGGAGTCACAGAGCCGAAAGGCCAAGCGCTGAGGGCTGCAGCGACTCCACCGAGCCAAACCACGAAGGTTCCTAGCAAGACACAGCCGCCTCACTGTCTTGGAGATTTTTGCTTTGTGCTCGTGCTGCTCCTTCCGCAGATTTTCTTCCAGTCGAGCAGCTTCCAGCGCCTTGGCTGCGGCTGCTGCATCTTCCACGGGCGGTGCAGGAGTTGCGGCTACTCGCTTGACGCCGCGCTTCTTCTTGTTCGTGCGGCGCACTACCAACCGCTCGTACCTATCGCAGACATCAGCGCATAACATACTCAGCTATTCAACGCGGGTTGTCAATGTACTCTGTATGCAGCATTCCTACAAGCGGTTGAAGTCGTCCGCATCATCGCTCGCCATTTCGCTCGTTAGCTTACCGGTGGCAAAATAAATTACGGTAAGTTATTTTCATTACCATTGGTGAGCCAACAATCAAACAGCCACAGATCAAGATGTTGCGCGTGTCCAACCTGCTGCGCGGCCTGACTGCGGCGCCGCTGCGTCGCGGCAGCGTCCTCGTTCGCTCCTCTGTTCGTGCCTTCAGCGTGCAAGGCGGTGACGATGAGGACGACGACGAGGCAGACGACGAGGACTTGGAGCTGGACTGGGACGACATCGATGACATCGACGAGGACTGGGCGCTGGACGACGAGGAGGACGACGTGGCCTCCACTGGCCGCCGCAAGATCGAGGAGCACGTCAAGCAGAAGGTGCGAGTGCGACGCGCTCAGCACTCGAAGCGTCGCTTCGTGGACCGCATCCGCGTCAAGGCCACGGGTGGCCACGGAGGCAACGGCTGTGCCAGCTTCTTCGCCGAATCGGCGATGCGCAAGCGCCCCAATGGCGGCCACGGTGGCGCCGGAGGTGACGTGATCATCGAAACCAGCGACAAGATGCAGAACCTGGCGAACGCCACGCACCACTTCAAGGGAGGGTCAGGAACCAACGGAATGCGTGAGTAAAGTGCTGCTGCAGGGTGGTGGCAGATTTGTCGCTGACTGAGGTGGTTATGTCTAATTGTGATGCTGTAGCGAACGATTCTGCCGGCAGGAGAGGCAAACATTGTGTGGTGAAAGTCCCATGTGGCACGCTGGTGAAGCGGGTGGAGCGCTACGAGCGCGAGCTCGAGAACGGCGAGTACGAGATCGTCGACAAGATGGAGACTGTGTGTGATCTGGACAAACCCGGAGCAACGTTCCTTGCTGCCAAGGGTGGCAAACCTGGTCTGGGCAACCGCATCCTTGCCGGCAAGACGACCAAGTTCGGACGCCTGCGCAAGCACATGCCTGAGAACAAGACGACGGGTTCGCCGGGCACCTCGCAGTACTACGAGTTGGAACTGAAGACAATCGCTGATGTGGGTCTTGTGGGCTATCCGAACGCTGGCAAGTCTACATTGCTGAGTGTTCTGAGCCGCGCCACACCCGAGATCGCGCCTTACCCGTTCACGACGCTTCACCCGTATGTGGGTATTGTCGAGTTCCCGGACACGTTCCGCTTGAGTGTGGCTGACATCCCCGGGCTGATCGATGGGGCCCACCGCAACGTTGGGCTTGGCCACGATTTCTTGCGCCATATTGAGCGTACAAAGGTACGTAAGGAGAGGATGAGGTTTCTTGATGGCAAACTAATGCGGCTATGGTGACTTTTCGTCCAGATCCTGATGTATGTGCTTGATACGGCGGGTTCTGAGGGACGCGATCCCCTGGAGGACTTCACACACCTTCAACGAGAGCTGGAGCTCTATGCGCCAGGAATTTCGTCAAGGCCGTCCTTGATCGTGGCCAACAAAATGGACGAGCAAGGTAAGAAAGCTGGTATCTTGTACTATGCAGAGCCACGAGTGATCTAACCGAGGTATATCATAATGATGCAGGTGCTGAGGAAAACTTTCACAAGCTGCGCCAGACTACCGATCTAGCCGTACTTCCAGTCAGGTAAACTTCGCCTGATGCCAGCCAAAGGCTGTCGCCTACATTCCCACGTCCTAAACTAAATGTGCTGTTTTTTGTGCCTTAACAGTGCTCTGCACAAGGTCGACATTGATACGGTAGCCCGTACCTTGCGCTGGATGATCGAAAGCTATGGCAAGCTCACAAAATCATCATAAAATGCATGCTAGCCACATTGGCCTCGTGTCAGCAACACGAAAGGAACCTGCAACTTTCTAGTCACTATGTATTTTTTCCGCTGATGGCTATTAATAAGGTGCGGTCGTGCTTTCAGGTGCGGCGGCTGTCCTATTTATCACGTTGGCTGGGCCAAGGGCTTCCGTGACCGTGGTGCACCTTCACGATGAATCGCTATGAGATGCTGGACCGGGTTGGCGACGGTGCTTTTGGCGAGGTTTCGCGTGCACGTAGCCTCAAGACGCACGAGATCGTTGCAGTCAAGAAAATTAAGGCACTGTTTCCCACCTGGGAGGAGTGTCTCCAATTGCGCGAGCTTAAGTCGCTGCGGGTGCTACGTCACGAAAACATTGTGCTATTGAAAGAGGTCATCCGGGACAAGGAAGAGCTCTACTTCGTGTTCGAGTACATGCAGACGTCCCTTTTCCGAGTCATGCGTAACTTCAAATGTCACGAAGGAAGCAGCTCAGGGGCTGAAATGAGTTCTAGCTCAGAACCGTCAACTTCATCGTGGACTTCAACACCTCCGTATCCATGGTTTTCGGAGGCACAGGTACGGTCAATTATGTTCCAGCTCTTCAGCGGGCTGGCTTATATGCATAAGCACGGCTACTTCCACCGCGACATCAAACCAGAGAACCTGCTGTGTCATGATGATACACTCAAGATTGCAGACCTCGGTCAAGCTCGTGAAATTCGGTCGCGACCACCGTTCACGGATTACGTTGCGACGCGATGGTACCGTGCACCAGAACTCCTGCTGCGATCAACGACGTACAACAGCCCAATCGATATGTGGGCGTGTGGATGCATCATGGTTGAGCTGCTCATCTGTACTCCACTGTTTCCGGGGACGTCCGAGGCTGACCAATTCTATCGTATCTGCAAGGTGCTCGGCACACCAACCAAAGAAACCTGGCCTGAGGCTGGAGCAATGGCTTCTCATATGCAGGTGAGATTCCCCAAGTGTGCTCCTGTTTCGTGGGGGCGATTCCTACCGCCAGGTACTCCGTCTTCAGCCGTCCAACTTGTGCAAGACCTACTTCAATACGACCCAAGCCGACGCATAACTGCAGCGCAGGCGCTTCAGCACCGCTTCTTTGATCAAACCGTGCCACGACCAATACTAACGATACCCTCGCTGGCTATGGTCGACGAAGGAGTCCCTGTGTTGCCACTCCGGAGTGAGTTCAAGTCTGCTGGGGGTGTTTCGAGCTACGCAGGGCGATCAAGCATTTGTGCGAAGGAAGCAAGTGCAGTTGAAAATCCAGGTCATTGGGCTGGGGGTGGCGGGTTGTCATCGCGACAAGAGCATCATTTGTTGACGGCCAAAGAGCGACATCAGACACGCGCCCGACACCAGGAATGGGGCTCTTCTCTTATCAGTAGTGCTCGTCCCGGCGGGTTCGACGACGTGGCAGACGCGAAAGTTTGTGCATCAATTCACAGCAGCGGCTCATTCAAAGGGAATTCGATGAAGAAGAGCTCAAGCTATAGCACACTTGCAAACGAAGGCTATAGCGATGGTCTAAATTCGACTTCAAAATGTGATGTACTACGTAGTACATCATCAGGGGAAGAGAGTGATGAAGACGGTAAGAACGACAGCACTTTACTGCAAGACCTGCTAGATGAGATTCTAGGCTGACCGAAACGCAAACAATTCAAATTTGGTGATAGTTTCATCAGGTATATTGTTCTTTCATCTCACTCCATCGCATCACACTGCTAGCAGGGTAGCAAGGTGCGCACTTAGAACTTGAGGGCGTGGGCGCGGTCGCTCTTGGTCAGCGTGAACTTGGCGTTCAGGTAGGCCTTAAGGAACGGCTCGGCGTCGAGCTTCTTGATCAGAGCCGAGTCCACGGCCTTCTGGTCCTTCTTGCGCTGCTCCGAAATGACGGGGGCCTGCACGGAAAATAACAAAAACACGTCAGTGTCTTATAGGGAGCTTATGTGCCGAAGCAAGCGATCCCAAGCGCTCATGTGGTATAGAGAAAATCAAAGACGCCGAAGCATCAATGATTCCTCCAAATCCTTCCACGCAACACAAAACGACATCTCAAGTAAAGAAAAGGAGAGATCCCATACGGGTTCGTCAATCCCAATCTCCACTGAGAATCACTAAGATTGCTTGGTGTGAATGGATACTGGTAAAGTGTTCTCAATGAACCAACCAATGGAACGGGATGCTCACAAGGGATCGCAAAGAAAAAAGAGAAACACTTACGGCGCTCGACTGGGCGAAGAACTGCTCCTCCTTGCTCTTCTTGGCAGCCTTCTCCTTGGCGAAGTAGGCGTCGTCAATGGCAGGGAGCGCAAGGCCCTCAATGTTCACCTTGGTCGACGTGGCAATCACGTAAGCCTGGTTCACGCGACGGAGCGGCACGCCGTTGACCTTGTACGGGCCTGCAAGAAAACACGCGCATCAATTCGTTAGTGTGATGGTCCCATACAGAAACAACGCAGGTCGATAGAAGACCATCTTGAACCGGCATTCCTCAGGTCTCATAATCTGATGGATCTTTGGCAAAAAGACACCCCTCCGCATCTGCCGAAGCATCCATCGGCAACCGCATGTCTCTAGCCGGGACCGCCTTAATGCACACCTTATACAGGGGGCAGTAAGGAGGCCAGCATAAGAGACACGAGACGTGGTAGGCTTAGCAGTTCAGAGGGGACGGCAGAGCGCCTCTCGAATGTCAAGTTTGCATCATCGGAATGCCGTATCCAGGGTCTTCTTCATCTTATCAAAGAGAAATGAAGCTGCAACTTACCAGTCACGAGCAGCAGGCCCGAAGCCAGCTGCTTGAGGAAGACCACGCGCTTGCCACGGAAGCGGCCGGACAGCAGGATCAGGACCGAGCCGGGGGTGATCGACTTGCGGAGCTTGGCGGTCTTGACGCTGTTGCGCTTGGTCTTGGCCGAAGGCAGCGGCTTCGGGATGTAGTCAGCCGGGTACCACTTCTTGGTGGACGCCTTCTTGGCAACGACCTTCTTGTCGCCGCCCTTCTTGACGACCTTGCCACGGCCGTTCTTCTTCGAGAGGCTGTTGGCCGAGATGGCGTTGATGCCGCGGGCGAGCACGATGTTCTGGGTCTTGGCGGGCATGGTGATGAAAATACCTGAGTGGATAAAGGCGTTAGGGGGGCTACAGACTACGAGGAGACAACGCCATGATGCTGGTCTCGTACCTGTCTGAAAAGAACTGAGCCAGAGATGGCGGTTGGGGTGGACGAGAGGCAACCACAGCCAACCACAAGGGTTGATGTGTTGTACACAACCTCAAGCGGTACTGTGTACCACATCGTGTCCGTTGATTGGTTGATTAGACCGGTTAGGGGTGGGTTTCAACCACTGCCGACCAAAATTTGGGTGGACTAAAAATGATGGTGGCGCAGTAAGTTTCTACCAATCAAAATGAAGTTTGTTCATGTAATCACCGTAGTCATCAGCAACATAAACGCACCTATCTTGATCACTTCAACAACATAGCAGACTTACGTTGCCCAGCATCATACACCAGTTGAAGCGGTGCAGATCTCATCCGACATTGCAGTGCGGTGCTGGCTTGCTGCAGTATTCATCTTACCCCGCAGCGAGCAAGCGCCAGCTACTTAACGAACACTAACAGCATTGACCCATGGGTAAGCGCAAGGGCCGTCGCGCGGCCGCTCCCGCCACTCTAACGGAGCCCGTGGCCCCCGACACGTCGGAGTCCTCGTGCCAAGGTGGGGGCTGCTGCGGCGCCAAGAGCGACGGGGGAGAGACGGCGGCGTCCTGCTCCAGTGGCGAGGAGGACGTCGCCACCTTGAAGAAGGAGGCGGAGGGAGAGACGATGGGGGCGTGCGTGTCTTCGTGCTGCAGTGGCAAGGAGGCGTCGATAGGGACTGAAGGCGGCTGCTGCGTAGCAGAGGAGGAGGAGGCCGTCGTGGAGGTGGTTGTGGACAACGAATGTGCTTTCAAAGCGGCGGCTGCTGGTGCCTGCTCTTCCAAGGCTTCTGTGGATGTGAACGGAGCTGATGACTGCTGTCCGTCGAAGGAAGTGGAGCAATCAGGTTGCTGCTCGTCTAAAGTGGAGGGAACTACTGCTGGTGGGGCCGCTGGTGCTTCAGGTTGCTGCTCGCCGAAGTTTCCAAAGACTGCAGGTGAGTTGAATGAGTGCGGTGCGTATACGGGAGAGCCAAAGTCGACCAGGTGCTGCTCGTCGAAGAAGAAGGAGGTCGACTCCGAGTGCTCTTCGTCCAAGGCCCTAGAAGCTGCTATTGACACTGATGACTGCTGTACGACAAAGGAAAAGCCCAATTCGTCTGGTTGCTGCTCGTCGAAGGCCCGCAAGGATGAGGCTAGTTGTAGCGCGGCAGACGCGTCGAAGAGCAAGGGCAAAGGTTGCTGCTCGTCCAAGAAAGAGACGAAGGAATCTGCCTGCGGTTCGTCTAAGGCGTCAAAGACCGAGTCGGGTGGCTGCTGCTCGTCCCCAAGGGGCAAGAGGAAGGCGTCAGGCTCTGGATGCTGTTCATCGAAAGCGAAAGTAGACATGCCACTTCCGGAGCGGACTCCGAGCTTCTTAAACCGCTTGGTGCAGTTTCGAAGCGACCGCGGTGCTGCTCTCGAGAAACAGCGCTCAAACTTCAGCAGCTTGGATAAGCAGAGAAAAACGAGCGAATCACTGGAGACGCTGCGCCTGAACATTGGCGGCATGACGTGCAGTGGCTGCTGTACACGTATCGAGAAGTTCATGATCGGGCAGCCTGGCATTGCAGACGTGAATGTCAGTCTACTTACGAGCCGCGGGGTCTTTCAGTTTGATCCTCGACTAGTGACGGCAAAGGACATCGAGCAAACCGTGGCTACTCTAGGATTTGAACCCAGTGTGCTCTCTAGCGACGAGTTTGTAAGCATCGTCCTGCACCTTGGGCGGCCTGAAAGTGCCCCGCGTGCGAGGAAAGTGCTTCTCGAGTTCGCTGGAGTTGCTTCCGCTGAAGTTGTCGATGAGCCACCCATTTCTTCGGCATCGTCGTGCAAGGCGATATTGGTCGAGTACAACCCGGATATCACTGGATCTCGTAGAATTGTACGTCACCTCTCACGTGAACTTGGATTCACTGTCCAAGCCTCAAGTCCGCGGGCGCCATCGGTTCGAGCAGGCGAGGAAGAAGTGCGTCGGTTTACGCGATTGTTATTCTGGAGCTGTTTGTTCTCATTGCCGGTCGTCTGCATCGAGTTTGTGCTTCCAGTATTGTTTCCCGCCTCCGACAAGAACCCAGCCGATGCGGCAGTCTGGGGCACCGCGAACCGCTTGAGTATCCGAGATGCTGTTGAATTGCTATGTGCGACGCCGGTATTGTTTCTAGTGGCGCGCCCCATTCACGAAAGCGCTTACCTTGCTCTGCGCTACGGCGGGCGGGTTACCATGGACGTTCTTATCTCGCTTAGCGCTTGCACAGCGTACGCGTTTTCGGTTTTCACGGTTGTGACAGAGGCACTCAGGCAGGCTGGAGCACTGAGAGAAGTAGTGCCACCTTCTGTGGACCCATTGACGGGATTGACCCAGCAACCACCGCAGGAACAAGTGGAGGCACCAGTTAGAGCTGATACCTTTTTCCAGGTCACGGTGTTGCTTATTACTCTCATCCTTGTTGGTCGCAGCATTGAAACGCTCGTAAAGGCTCGAGCTTCGAACAGCGTGGATGCACTGCTGCGCATGCAGGCCAAGACTGCAATCTTGCTTGAAGATGAGGACCAGAAGGAACTATACATTGATGTGGTGCTTGTGGAGCGCGGAGACCTGCTTAAAGTTCTTCCGGGTACGCGGGTGCCTACGGATGGTGTGATTGTGGGAGGCGCTAGCTCCGTGGATGAGTCCATGGTGACAGGTGAAGCTCGCAAGGTGCCCAAGGAGCCTGGAGCGATAGTGATCGGTGGCTCCATTAATGCCCAAGGCGTTTTGACCATGCGAGTCACGCACACTCTTCACGAATCCATGTTGGCACGAATGGTGCGACTTGTTGGAGAAGCACAAGCCTCACGTGGTGTGCGCCAAAGCATCGCAGATGCTGTGGCTGCTTATTTCACCACGTTCATCATCATATTGGCGGTGTGCATGTTCGTGCTGTGGTACTCCCTCGCTAAGCACGGCCACGTGGATACACAGGGCTGGGCACCCTTCCCGTTCGCTTTGCGTTTCGCGATTACGGTCCTAGTCATTAGTTGTCCATGTGCGATCAGCCTCGCTGTGCCAACTGCTGTCATGGTGGCGACCACGAAAGGTTCGCAGGTGGGCGTGCTTTTCAAGGGTGGACGTGCGCTTGAGGCGCTTGAAGAAGTGGATGCAGTCGTGTTTGACAAGACAGGCACCCTCACTACTGCACAGCTTGGGGTTGCTAGTGTGTTCAAGCCCAGCGATAGGATCAGTGGAGCTCAGTTTTGGCGGTATGTGGCCTCCGCAGAAAGCGGTAGCGAGCACTCCATTGGCAAAGCACTGGTGGCGCATGCTGAGACTCAAGTTCAAGACCTGCAGATCGATGAAGCGGAGGGGTTTGAGGCCGTTCCAGGATGCGGGGTGCACTGCACTGTGCGCGAAGTTGACGTACGCCTTGGCTCGCTCACGTGGCTTAAACAGCAGACATACCATGACTACTGTGCTCTTAGAGTTCCTCCGGAGTTCATCGAAGCAAACCAGCGTTTCCAGTCCCAGGGCTGCATCGTGGTATTCGTCGTCATTGATGGAGACCTTCAATCTGCTATTGCTCTCCGTGATGTTCCGCGTCCCGAAGCCGCACATGTCATTGAGTATCTAAAGCTCGAAGGGATCCAGTCGTGGATTGTAACGGGTGATCAGCATGGCACTGCAATGAGCGTGGCAAAGGCGCTTGGTGTTCCCGAAGGCTCCGTGCTAGCAGAAAGTCTTCCTCATCAAAAGGTCGACAAGGTGCGCCTGCTGCAGAGTTTGGGTTTGCGCGTTGCCTTTGTGGGTGACGGTGTGAATGACGCGCCTGCGCTAGCAACGGCTGATGTAGGCGTGGCTCTTGGAGCTGGTACTGATGTGGCTCTGGACGCTGCTGACGTGGTTCTGGTCAAGGATGACCTACGGGATCTGCTGAACGCGCGCGCGCTTTCACGTGCAACCAACAGGCGCATCAAGCACAACTTTGCCTGGGGATTCATGTACAACGTGCTGATGATGCCTGTGGCGTGTGGCGCGCTGTATGCTCCGCTCGGCATTTGGATCCCTCCGGCCCTTGCTGGTCTGTCGGAGCTCCTCTCATCGGTACCTGTCATCCTCTTCTCGTTGCTGCTTAACCTTTGGAAGCCGCCTTTCAATGGTGACTGGGGCTTACAGCAGGACCACGTGGCAATCGATGTATCCGAATCTACACCGCTATTGCATACTTCAAGTACTAGTAAGCAACACTAGCCTACCACCCCTGCAAAATTGCAAACGAGACGAAGATAAGGTAGACAAGAAAACGAAGGGGGTTGTTGTTGCTTGCTTGCTCAAATATGATTCGTGCTTGCTAGCTAGAAGTTTACTACTGTAGTACTTCGTAGCACTTGAGAATTGGTAGTTAGTTGTATGTGTTGCATAGTGCGATTTGTGCAATTCTCATGGTGCAGTCGAACAATATTACTTTGCGACTGCTTCGACGCTATGTACTTCGAAGTATTGGTTTTACGTGTGCGCGCGCAATGTGGGTCATGGTGAAAGTAGCAATGCTACTTGTTTGGCAAGCTTACAAGCCTGGCTTACAAAGCTATCTGTGCTGCATGGCTTTTTGAAACTTCTGAAAAAGTTCCGCTCATCTGGATTCGACGAAGCGGTCTACGTCGCCTGTAGCGCACGGAACCAGGCTTCCAGAAGCACTCGAAGGGACTTGCCGATAGCCGCAATCCGTCCAGCCGTCTTCGAAGGATTCTCTTGCGTGGCCCGTAGATTTGGCATACGGCCACGATGAATGCCATCACCAAAATCAGGAGTGCAATGCGTAACTGGTGACCTATTCAGCAACGATGAGTTAGGGCTGAAACAGTGTACAACATTCACAAAATCGTACCGATGAGTCCCGACCAAGTCGAACGACATATACGCCAAGCACACGACGTAAAGCGGGTCAGAACTAGTCCAGCACGAGCTGAAATGCCTTTGTCGTTCACATTGTCTGCCTCGTGTGGTGCCTGTGTGCCTGCGCCTGCCGATGCACTTCTGTTAGAGAGCGCCAAAAAAGCATCGCAATTCGAAAAGTACTCACCTTCGGACGTATAGCTCACAATGAAGTGAACATCATTTCTGTTGTTGGAGATGAAGAGACTGGCAAGCGGGAAAAGAAGGTCGGAAATCTCTGTCACGGATTCTGGTACCTGGCCTCTCTTCACCTCAGTGAAATCGTCGTCTCCGGTATTCATCCACCTGCCATTCCTAAATGCCAGGAACAGCTTGACACGGCGAGGTTGGGTCCAATCGCACTTTTTCATGGCGGCGACCACCAGATCGCTGCCAGTCTTGTCACCAGAAGCTATCTCGTGAGAGAGTGATGCACGATCGCCTGCGATGGCGAAGCGAATCTTCTTCTCATTCTTCTTTGGAGCGTTCATGTGTGGCAAGAGCTCTCGGCGAAGATCAGACGGGTGCGTGCTGGAACTGGGAATACGTTGAATGGCTATCGGTGCTGGTTTTACTTCGAGATTGAGAAAGTCCTTCGTGTTTTAGTTCTTCTTAGGACCGATGTCAATTGCTATCATTTTAGCTCGCGAACTTTCTCTTCAGTCAATGGTTTTTCTTGCAAGCCGGCGTAGACGGCCGCTGAACCAACGACGACAGCCAGCGCCACAACGACGATTGGGTAGAGTTCTGCTCGGACGCTAGGCAACACACGACGAAGCATTAAGGTTAAAAGTTCAATAAGCTTAACAATGCACATATACACACTCGCCCTCAAACGCGATATTTAACGTACCTTCAGGGCTCACGCTCATCTTCCGAAGTGTCACAACTATGTGAATTTCGCTCAAATTCACGTCCGTGTCGTCCGGAAAGTGATACGCTTCATCGCCCAATGCCGTGTGCGGGTTCAAGATATTGGCGCTTGTCATGACCGCTCGGACCTCCTCTGGAACTCTGCCTCGCTTAATGAAATAGCGGGAACCGTCACGACTCATGGGCCAGCTACCGTCACGCCTCCTGGCTAAGAAAGCGGTCATTTGCTCAGCCGGATAGTGCAACTCGCGTTGGACGACCTCCAATACGGCGTAGATACAATACGGCGTAGATACTCTCGTACGGCTCCTTAAATGCTACAATAAGTTTTCCTTCGGGAACGATAGCGCAGATAACGACCGTCATGTCGTGCAGGGAGACCAAAACTTGGGAAGTGTTCTTTGACCCCTTCTCATAAACTGTAGCCATATTGCTCACACGTCACACATTGCTCACACGTCGCAGATGTTGCAATGTGCCGAAGTCTTTTTACCTAGCTAGGAGTTAAAGTCTTCGTGTACTCGAGAAATGCAGCTCTAGCGTGCATTCGTGCACTATGCGGATCCGTCGGCAGTGGCGTGTTATCACCATCACAGCCAGAGATGATAACGTCGAAGCGACGACGAAGCAGTTCAACCTCGTCGACGGCTGAAACTTCACGGTCCCCGCTCTCCGTGTCAGTTTGTTGCAACTCGCCGGACGAATCCTGGGCGGCGCGCATGCTACGCGCGACCTTGACCCCAGAACCACAAGACGGATATGCAGGTGTGATCGCAGCTTTGAGCTGTTCTCCAAGTCGGCAGTCGCGCACGAAAGCGTCGCGGCGCTCAACAGCATCTCGCTCAGCCTGCTCTTCACGACGCTCCTGGCGTTGCTTCTGCTCCTCATCCGACTCGTCTTCATCTCGTGCTGAGCGCGGGTCCGGCTTCACTTTTAGTTGATAGCGTCGCTGGAGTGCTTTGAGTGTCAGAGCAAGATAGACGCAGGCTGACGCGCGGATAGACATCTGCGGGAACTTCGGGCGTTCGCTTCCGAGTGCAAGTAACACCTCGTTGAGAGCTGCCCCGAGCTGCTGCTCTAACTGACCCGGATAGCTTTTCGCCAGTATCACCTGCGGTGGGAGCTTCACTGGCAGACTTTGCGATGTGTATCGTGACGGCTCGGTGCAAAATTTACGACGGGCTTCCTCGGAGACGAAGAAGTACACTTTTGAGCGGTATGACGCGCGATAGAACACGCTGCCATGCCGAAGTGAGGCCCAATCCTTCGCTCCGGAGCCCAGTGCGAAAGTGACCGGGCAGTAGCCTTTCATCTCGGGAAAATCACAATCAGCCACAGTGAGTAGACTCAGCAACGAAGCGTTTACTGGAGCTCTTGCTACAAGTGACTGTGCCTCGCTTTCCGCTTCATCTTGTGAAGGCCAAGGATCGTCTCCGCGTTGAGCTGGAATTTGGGCCGGTGAATACCCGACGAAAGCTTCGGGGCTCGCGAGGAACTGCTCGAGATTTTGCTGATTTCCTAGCCAAAAGCTAAACCCACGGAAATCTACGCAGAGCTCACGACGTGACTGGCGAGAATGGTAAAATCTCCCTGCACGTAGCTCAACGGGGCAGAAAGTCTGAAAAGCAGGATGTTGACGCGCTTGAAGCACTTCACGGGAGCGTACAACACCTAGCGTGCAGGCAGCTCGATCAGAAGCCATTGCACTAGTGTGGTTTGCTACCAAGTGCTGCTGCTCTTCGAGGAATGATTGTGCCTGGGCAGCTACGTGCCATAGCGAATTGCCAAAGCTATCAAGTTGACGTACGTGGAAACTACCAAAGCGTCGAGTCCAGACGTCTAGGAGCTCTAGACGATACTGGTACCATCGTGCAAATGCCACTCGAAGCTCATTCCTCTCAACACTCTCATGATGATCCCGACAGACACTTGAAAAACCGCGCTCCAGAACAAAGAGCATGTCTGGCTGAAGTGTAGAATCACCGTCTTTTGCGCTTGAATTTGGAAGACTGCGGTGTAGTTCATGGTGCTGCAATAGATACCCGTCGAGGACCCACCCACGAGCTTGACACTCTGAGGAGCGTAAACGAGTGCAAATTGACTCGTGAATGAGATCACTGTTGGATAAAGGATTTCCTTGTTGTTGTTCTCTGACCTCCAGGAGCCGGTGTCGAAGTGTAGACCCACCCTGGCATTGCAACACCCACTCCACAGCATTTTGAGGAGATACGTAGACCACTCCGAGTGCATTCGCAAGTTCCTGGGCGACGCGTGTTTTACCTGACAATGGAGCCCCCACTATGCAGCAGGTCACCTGATGCCTTGGGAGGCTAGCTTTATCCAAGTAACGCGAGGGGCAAGCCACGAATGCGCGACGAGCTTCGCGTGACCGAGGAAAGTAAAGTTGGTCTCGATACACCACAGCCTTCACTGACGCGGCCGATAAGGGATCTGTGCGTCCTGTTACTGGGCACGCAAGACCATGTTTGCCGATGAGAAGTTCACCTGATGCTAACATATTTTGCATTGTGCCCCCCGCTGAGATATCGAGCACCTCACAACGCTCGAAAAGCGCCTCCTGACCTACCATGAAATCGTTCAGAATCCGTCTCACGTGCTTTATCGTTTGTCTTGGTGCACTGGTAGCATCCACCGGGTTGCAGACTTTGACTCCTCGAGCTCGAAACGCAGCGATAGCTTCCTCCAGAGCTTTTTTATCCTCTGTGTACTGTTCACGCAGTCGCGTACTCTCTTCCTCTCGCGCAGCCTCCACGTCTAACGGCGGCTCTTCTTCTTCATCGTCATCTTGAGGGGTTTCATTGCCTTCTGCATCGCCATCAACCTCCCTTTTCCGCGTGAAAGCGAGTTTCCGACGAGGTGCTGGCAAGTTGGCAGCCCATCGACTCAATAAATCGTTTACGACGTCATCTTCCGACATTGACAAGGGGATCACAAGTGTTGGGAACAGTCCGAGCTTAAAACATGTCTCCAAGGTCGATGTAGTTGGAATGCGTGAAGCTTCTGGCCCCAATCCAGCAATTATCTGTGCGACCGCTTTCTCGGGCGTACACTGGTGACGCTGAAGCTCTCGTTGAAGCGCTCTGATGAATATTTCCTCTTGTGTTAATCGAACTTCATCCGGCTTAAGCTCTTCTTGTAGCTGGTTGCGTTCAGCCTCATTAGAAGTAGCGGTTAGATCCACATTCACGAACGCGGTAGGTCTACTACGTGATTCTGTTTCAGTTTGGGTAAGTGCTGCAGCAATTCGACCGCGCCCAGAGCCTCGAACCCCAAGCAGCAAAACGCATGGTGTGAAATTTGCGGTTGCACGAGGTCCTGTAGGAATGAAGGCCGATGGATTTCTCTCGAAAGCGTGGCGCTCGGATTCCCCAGCGAAAGCATAAAACTGCTGTCTGAAGCAGCACACGTGAGACGGTTGACCAGGTATCAGCAGGCCACGCGTACTCCAAGACACTGGGCAAAACCGTCCACATTCTCCCTGAAGCTGTAGTGCTTTGCTTCTTGCTGCTTTAGCTTGAGCTTCTACCTCGGGATCCGTGGCATCATCCTCAGCTAATCCTCCTGGTTGTGGTAAACTTGATGTCTCTTCATCTTGATCAGGGAGTGGTGAGGCGAAAATGACAGCGGGATCGTACTCATCAACTAGCTGTGGAGCCTGTCCGTCCTCAATACTATCCAAACGCGGGGCAAGTGGGTTTAGCTCGCGTTCGATGGCTGATAGGGTTTCACTGGGTTGCCGAAACAGTGGGCAAGTTATCACTCGAGGTGCACCACCAAGTCCTTGTGATATGTCTTCAGCGCCAGTTTTTTCGGCCTGGAACTGCTCACGGCGTAGCGCAGATAAAGCGTTAACAACATCGTTGTTGGTACCTCCTTCCTCTTGAGCAGCGGCAGACTCCCTATCCATTAACAAAATTGCGTCGGGCACACATCCGTGTTCCAGCAGAGCTGCAGCAACGTCACAAGTTAGTGGCAGATCCGTGATCATCCACCCAGAGGACGTATTCAATTTGGCCAGCAACGCTTTGATAGCTTCGGCGACTGCTGCTGTAGCTTCAGAGGGGGAGACAACTTGTCCCCTCATAAGGCGCATTTCCATGGATATGCTCGGCGAAGTCTTAAGCAATTTTGACGCAGACACAGTCTGGACGTGAAGCCCAGCCTCCAGTGCCTCCAAGTACGCTGGCGTAAAATTCTCGCCTACACCAGTAGTGACTAGCCAAAAGTTGCGATACGTTGATGGGACTGGAATCTCTCGGCGCAAAAACTGCAGCGGGTACGAACAGAAAGCTCGTCGGGCATCTAATGAGGCCAACAAATAGACCCGTCCAGAGTAGCAGGCGGCGTACTCAGGATCACCTGGTGTGAGTGCATTACCAGAACTTGTCACGGGACAAAATTCACGCCACTTGGATAATAATCGGCGTTTTGCATCACGTCTGGGCAACATTGAAAATGTCTCGGTCGTAGAACTGGATTCGGCTTCAAGCAGCGTAGTCCAGTCCCCATAAAGCAGCCACCTGACCTTCTCGGCACGGCTTGAATCATTTAGATCTTCAGGCAGTGGCACCGCATACGCCTCACGCGAAACGCTGAACCGTGATAAGCCCAATGATGACTACGGCAAACATCAAACAAAAGGTCAAGAAACAAACACAAGTGCACTGTATACAAAATCACTTACGCCCGTAATTGCTTGGATGCAATGATCTCGGATGACATTAAGGGACTGAACTGCAAGCACTGCTACCAAATGGTAGCCAGAAGGTTTGTTCGTCGTAGTAGCAGCTCGATACATCGCCAGCTCGATCTCCATCCGTGCAACGTACTCCCGAAACCCTTTTGCGAGTTTCGCCAAAGCAATCGAACCAAACGGCAAAGAAGATTCTGTGGGTGGCTCAATCTCGTTGCGCTCAGCAGGAGTTGGCTCCGGTGGTGGCAAAGCTTCTTCGGGAACAACTTGAGCACCGTCATCGTTTTCAGCATCTTCGGGAGTAGCTTCCTCAATTTCTTCCTCTTCGGTCTTTGGACCAGCATCACTGTTTTGAACAGGGCCATTCGACTCTTGCAACTCCTCTGCTTCCGTCTTCATTTTCTTCGGTGACAAGAGAAAATCTGCGAAGCCTCTCGCAGCTAATTCTTCGGGGTTTGTAGTTTTCAAAAGAGCGAGCTCTCGCACTGAGTACAAACGGCCGGCAGTCGGTGTCAGTTGCGACCCTACAAGCTGATACTCCAACTCATCAGGTAGGGCTGTGAGAGCGACTAAATAGTCTGTTGCTATGGTGTACTCGGCATTTTCTGAAGTTGACAACTCGTACGGGTATACATCGTCCATGACCACCCCAACGCCAGCTACGAAAAGTAAAACACAAACAAAACACATGAGGTAAGCTCTGATCTACAATCACTGATGTTAATAAAGCAATAACGTACCGAGTAAGGATCGAGTGGCTTCTAGTCGCAGTAACGCAAGTGCTGTACATCGGGGAATCGCATTTCCTGCACAGAGTGCATCGAAATCTTCGTCTCGAAAAGCACGGTCTATTTCTTCATCGTCGTCAGCGTTTTCAGTGATAGTTTTCTCGTCTTGCTCCGGTGTTCCCGTAGTTTCCGTCGTTGGTGGTGTATCACCTACCGAATCTTCACCTTCGGTAGGCGGGGTGACAACTTTACGGCGACGAATCCGGAGCTTATGGTCAACTGCACGCTGTACAACTCCATCGAGAGACAAGTACCTCAGTTTTAGTCGTCGTGCTAGTGTACGGGCAAGACGTGTTTTGCCACATCCAGGAGGCCCCACCACTGCGACTCTCAATGCTGGGGACTCGATTAAAGCAGCAGTGAGCGCTTCTTCTGGATCCCAGTGCGCTGTAGTCTCACGGTGAAGCTTTCGACCTCGGAGTGGAGTCGCCCCCGAACCAATGCACCCTACCAGCTCCATATGTAGTCGTTTTGCCGCGACCTTGCAGTCTTCAACAACGGTCGTGGAGAGATCAGCAGCCTCAGTCTTCACTTCTTCTTCTGCTGCTTTAGCGGCGTTGCCAGCATTGGCCTTCTTCTTTGGAAATGCTCTGGTGAGAGAGAATTTCCGTGGGTTGTAGCTGAGGAGAAGCTGCTTGAGTGACATCTCTCGCTGATCAGGGGGTTGCAATCCGCGGATACTTCGCAAGGCATCGCTTGACGGGGGAAGCTTTTGCAGGAATGCTGCATTGGCAATCTTCGGGATCCTATTCAGGGGGCGAAGTATAAAGCGATCAACTGGTTCGGCAGAAATGGTTTCATCTTGCTCTGGTTTGCTGGTGGAAGGCGGGGCAATAAGCTCTGCGATGGAGTTCCGCAGCTCTCGGAAGAATTCTACGTAAAGGGTGGCTGCACTCTCGACAGGTAGAATAATCTCCGCAAGCTGCATAACAGCATCACGGAATTGTTCGGAAGACATGAGCTCGTTGTCGAGACTTGAGGTTCCTTTGGTGGACTCTCCGATGCCGCCAGTGCCCTCTAAATCGTATTCCCAGTCACGTTGTGCCGCAGCGACTGCCAATGGATCAGTTGACAACGGCAGTACCAAGGCCTTTGCAACTCGAGCAAAGAATCCGATGTATCCCTCTCGGCTCAAAGTGCAGGAGCTCATGGGCTTTGCCAGATCCCAAAACAGTGTCAATTCGCGAGCTACTTGTGCATTTGCTTCACCACCGCTGGCAGACTCGTCGCCTTCCAGCATTGCGCTTCGCCGATTATGCCATAGTCGAAGCAGGTTGACCTTGCCCTCACCAACACTGCGTTCCTTTTCGTCCTCAGCGAAGAGGAAGTGCCGACGCATTGCAGATAGATGGATGCCTTCAAAGCAGGATGAACTTGAGAGATGAAGGATCCGCCGGCCATAAAGCGACGCGACGGCTTGGAGACTGAAAGTGGTTGGTTTCGCGAAGTTACATTCCCATTTTATAGGCTTATAATCGTTCTAGGCTAGACTTCGGGATGTCAAGGTGACTCGAGTCGACTCGAGCGCAATCTCGGCACTAGCTGTACGAACTCGCGTCTTCTTGTCACTCGTGCGCTGTTGCTTTTTCATCAACTCTCCGCCCTTCTTCTTGAGCATGTTGCCAAGTGACTTTCGTCGGGACTGCTGTTTGGTAGCTACAGCGTCCTGCGTGACCCACGGGTGCTGCAGAGCTGCCTCCACCGATAGTCTTGATTTGGGGTTAACATCGAGCAGACCAACAAGCAGATCGATGCATGCAGCTGGCATTTGCGACAGCAGACCAGTTTCCTGGAGAGCGATCGCCGTACCGCGCTCAAGCATTCGACGGAAGAGAACGTCACTGTCACCCGAGGCACGACGTACCAAAGCACGCTTGGTGCACAGTGTCCACAGAATGACTCCGAGTGACCAGGCGTCAGCTTGTCGGGCATCTTCAACCTCATAGTGACGTAGCAGCTCCGGCGCAGCATAAGCCTCTTTGGCAACTTGTGAGACTTGAACGTTCGGCCGGTCGAGCTTGAACCGCTGGGCGTGGCCCAGATCCCCAATTTTCACGACGCCAGACTCCGTGACGAAAACATTTTCCGGCGACAAGTCCAAGTGGGCAATCCCAGTGCTGTGTAGTGCCTGCACGCCGCGAAGCACTGCGTGGAAGACACGGCGCCTTCCCGCATCGGTGCAAGTCATCATCGAGGAGCACTGGGGAGCGACACCAGCCGTTTGAAGACGAAGTTCTTGTTGCATGATCTCGAGCAGGTCTCCGCGTGCGCAGTGCTCGTGCAGAATGTGGAGTCGCTCTCCTTGTAGGTAGTGGCGTTCCAACTTGACTACGTTCTCCACGTTTCGAATCGAGAGATATAAGTCTAATTCGTTCAATGCCGCGGCACTAGCATGGCGACCTTCTGGGGTGGAGGAGGTCATGAGTGTGCTCTTGTCGATAAGCAGTCGACCCGAAGTTGTGCACTCTACCAGATCCACGTACTGGAGCCCATTGAGGCTTTCTTGGATTCGCGAGCAAAGTGTCGTGATTGAGGCCATGATCAAAGCTCAACGTAACGTTGAAACGAGACTCCGCCACCAACGCAGCGTTTTTCAAAGTGAGCACAGCCCAGCAACGATCTCCTATCCATGTATATATATACTTACTCACCAGGTGGATTCTTCGCTACGCTGTAACGAACGGCATATCCCTAGCAATTTGTCCCCGCCACCAGTTTTCGATCACATATTTTGGTTGTGTGTGGCAAAGGTCCGACAGATGTATGGCTGCGGTGAACACCCTCTCCCTTCTGGCATCCTGCTTGTATTTTACTATCTCGGTCGGGTGGGAGGTGTCCACCAAGCTGCAGTACTACATATCGTATTCTGCTGGTGGCACGTCATGGCCCACGTGGTGATAAGTACATGCACTTACATTTGTACATGGCGAATATTTGCCTCGGCACCTTCAATCTCCAATGGCGTGCGTGTTTCACACCAAACCAGATCAACATCTTAAAATTCATTCGCGGCGTCGAAATCAATGGATCGCCTCGGTATAAGCACCAGTAACTCATACCAGTTGATGACCAACAGCATAGAGCAACTTCAATCGACGAAGCTCCTACGCGTGGACCTTGTGCGACACACGCGTCGCGACTCGCGATAGACTTAACAGGCTCCAAGCATGAGTTTGCTGCGCCCAACGCGAGACATTCGTGTCCTCAGTAACGCTACAGGCCACAGCACAGCTAAAGATCCCGGCTGAAACGTCTCGCTCACTGACCATTGAAAATGACAATACCACCCAAGCACGAGTTTCTCGAGGAGAACTCGGCCCTAGTGCACCCCAAGCAAGCAGCCTCCGTCACAAAGCCAGCAGGAGATGCGGTGCTGGACTACAGCAACTCATACCTGGGGGACGACAAGTTTGCGGAGATCGTCGAGAAGGCTCGGCTTGCCAGTGTACCAACGCGTTTGGATCTACGTGGCAATTGCTTCGAAGCTGGTGCTGCGCGGGCTCTTGCAGCGTTGCTGCGTTCCTCGCATAACGTAGTGGCTATCAGCTTGGAATGGAACAATATTGGTCTGTTGGACCAGGGGGTGGAGGCCCTCGCTGGGGCCCTGGAAGTCGATAAGCGGTTGCTGACGCTTGATTTGCGCAATAACAACATCGGACCCGAGGGTGCCAAGGCGCTAGCAAAGGCCCTGAGGATCAACCGCACCCTGCGTCAGCTGGACTTGCGCTGGAATGAGATCGGAAATCCAGGTGTATTGGCATTTCGAGAAGCTCTGCAGAGCAACCATTCGCTCGTGACGCTGGAGCTCATGGGGAACAACAGTAGCTTGAAGCACGTGGATGAAATCGAGGTCCTGCTAGCACGAAATCGTGCGTTTATTGAGATACCTGCTCCTTTGGCTGTTGATGCTTCGTGCCAGCCTGATGAGGATATCCCATCAAATAACGAGAGCTCTAAAGATGCCCCCAATGACCAACTATTACTGCAAGTGCTGGCGGAAAAGGAAGAATTGGAGACGGAGGTGAATTTAGCCAAGCGAGAACGACAAAAGATGGTAAGATGAACATTTGAGTGTGCTCAGTAGGGTCGAGTTCACTCATGTTAATGTTGTATTATGATACCAGGTCGAGAAAACGGAGGAGCTCGAGATGCAGTTGCAGCAGATCCGCAAGGACGCAGACATGACCAAAGAAGATCGAGATCGCTACCAGCAACGTGAGATTGATGCAAAGCGCGATGTCCACGAACTGCGAATGCAGCTTGATGAGCTCGAAAATCGCAGGAAACTGGAGTTTGAGGAGTACCGGTCCGCGCGAACTGCTCTCGAGCGAGAGAATGGAGTCATTCGAGAGAAAATGGGGCACGTGGAGACTTTGCACAGCAAGGAGGCTGAACAGAAAGATAAGCAAATATCCCAGTTGGAAGAGGCCAAGTATGCGCTCGACAACGAGACGCATCGTGCATCTCTCACGATCAGGTAAGCTGACTTCGTACTGCTCATTTCAAATATTACTTCGCAAGGATATTGTCGTAGTAATTGTTCGTCTCGTGCTCACCAGGACGCAACAGGAAGAAGTCGGAAAGCTACAGAAACAGCTACAGGACGCTCAGCAGGAATATGCTCGCAAGGAAGCAAAGTTGGCGTCCGAGCACGAAGGGAGCTTAAGCGCTGCCCAGCGGCAACACGAAATGGTCGTTGGTTCTCTACAGACGCAGCTCAGCTACAACTCCACGCAGCTCGAGACAAGCGAGCGGAACGTTCGCGAGCTGAAGGAGAAGTGCGAGGCACTACAAGCCAAGCTACTGCAGTCGCAGATCGATCATGAAAAAAGTATCGGGGATATGAAGCAGCTGTGGGAGGCCGAGGTGCAGGAGCGCATTCATCGCTCGGTTGGCTCTGTGGAGACCCAAGTGGCCGAGGTGAAGAAGGCGCGGCAGCATCTTGAGCGGGAGGTGGAAAAGCACCTCGAGACAATCATTCAGCTACGCCAGGAGAAGGTGTCGCTGCAGCAAGCCAAAGACGAGGCACTGAGAGAGATCGAGGGCGTTATGGAGTCGCAGTCCAAAGCGCTGCAGGAGAAGCAGACCCAGCTGGCTGCCGCGATGAGCGAGAGAGCGCGATGCGAGGAGAAGCTGCAGCTTCAGTTGCGGAAGTTGGAAGAGCAGGACGCAAGGCTCGTGCAGATGCAGGCAACCTTCGACGAACGGATGGGGGCCCTCACTGCCAGTGCAAAGGTTGCGGCCAAGGAGAGCGCCACCGCCTTGAAGGAGAAGGCAGGTGCGATAGTCGCGCTCGAGGCTCAGGTGCTGCGGCTGGAGCGCGAGCTGTCTGTTCAAAACCACGAGCACGAGCGTCGCATCGACGACCTGGCGGATTCCTTTGGCCGTTTCGTGCAGGAGCAGATCGCCAAGGAGCGAGAACGGCGCCAGAAGTCCGACCCTTAGCGCCTGCCTGTTTGCTGGCAAAGGGGCAGGGCACGCCGGCACCGGAGCAATCGACCCGGGGCCTGTCGCCACCGTGGCAGCCACAGCTGCGCGCACCAACGTATCTAAATCTGCCTGGTAACTGCGGGATATATTGACACCCGCGCGATGGCAGTGCGCGATATAGGAGTTTGGTGTTTGGTGACCATTGGTCACTGACCAAGTTGAAGTGCGTTAAATGAGACAAGGTGATTGGCGGTTTCTGCGCTGATTGGGCGGAATGGCATGGGCCGAAAATCGAATTTTTGTTTCTGGACCCATCTCCAGCGGTCAGCCATCAGTCACCCTAAATCAAATATTGAAGGTTAATTTCTTCCCACAGTGCAAAATGACTTGAAATTGATGTTTGAAAAAATAAATTATAAAGGACAGTAGTTGTATCTTTGCTTTGGCGCGCATCCCATTGGTGCGTTTGAATCGGCGCAGCCCTGGGCCATGCGTTTTACACGGGCAGTCCGGAACTAGCCTGCTGCGATGCCCTGCACCGGGCCAGCGAGTGCCGGAGCCGACGCCTGAGCACCGCTGAGCTGCCAACACAGCACGTGTCGACCAGTGGCAGTTCTGCTTTGTCCACGGACGACTCACACGAACGAGATTGCCTTCGGTAACGCTCGCAGCGGTCGCCCACCGAAAAGCAGGCACCATGGAGAGCTCTAGCAGCAGCGTGCAAACACTCATCGACCAGTTTGAGCTCATGGCGCAGACCAACGCGGCGCCGGCAGCCCCGCGCTCGTGGCCCGTAACCGGAGCCAAAAAGACTGCGCTGCCATTGCAGCCAAAGTCAGACAACTCCCCGGTCAAGGAGATCATTGACTACCTGAATACGCAGCGCGCCCGCACTCAGTCGGAACCCGTTCAGGCGCTGCAGAAGACAGAGACGACCCCCGAGGCTTCAGAGCCTGCCAAAGAGCAGCCGCCAGAGGAGGAAGCAGAGAGCAAACCAGCGACCCCAACCAAGTCCGCCTTCAAGAATCTTACCGTCAAGACCCTGCAGTCCGACGACGATGACGAAGCCAAGACCCTCAACTCCTACGACGATGAAAGCGACGCGGACTCGACGACGACCGCCAAGTCCACCTGCTACTCGATCGTGCCTCGCAGTCCATCGTCGTTCTCCACGGCTTCTACAGGCTCCTTGGATTCGCTCCTCAGCTCGCTGGACATGTTCCTACCCGAGTTCCTACAGCCGTCTGGAGAAACCAGTTCGGAGTCCAAGATTATAAAGCCCACCGTCTACCGCTCGAGGCGGTCCTCTCTCCCGGAAAACCTGCAGTCGACAACGACCTCCAAGCTGATCCCACCGACTTCGTACCGGCGTGCGTCGCTCGCTGGGAAGCCGCCCTCGGTGACCAATGAAACAGGGGTTCCTACAGCTCCCAGGCCGCGCCGGTCCTCTCTTTACATGTCCAGGAACTCGGTACCCGCCACATCAACGCCAGCAAGGCCTCGTCGCGCCTCACTCTCGGCCACGATGGCGCCACCTCTTGCCAAGTCAACGCGCCGTTTCTCGGAGTCGACCGGTGGTGCTCAGCCCGTTGTTGCGAGAGGCCGCTCCAACTCGACGTCTGTCCCTAGGTACATGGATTACGATAGCTCCCCTCGCTTTGCGGCCACGAAGGCCAGGAACCTGGAGCGTCGCCGTCAGTTGGAAGAGCGCAACCGCAATTTGGTCGCTGACAAGAGCAAGCACGCCGCCAGCAAGAATCCACGGAGACCGCGCACGCCGGAGTGGCAAGGGCGTCTTGACCAGGTTCGCTCTCGACTGTTCGACTTGAAGGAGGACAACCAGTTGCGCGCAACCAAGGCGACAACAACTCGAAGGCACTCGACCTCCAGTCGTGTCTAATGGTTTGTTGCTGCCACGGGGCTCGCGTCCTCTGCGTATCTTCTCGCTTAGTCGGGCTGCATGTCTTCCTGTACCTTTACCATAAAATTATTATACTTGTACACACCACTACCAATGTCTTGCGTCTGATTGCATCGCACTGCACAACAATGCATGCCATGCACCGTTGCGTCCTGCTGCTCGAGCTCCTGCTGCCGCCGTAGCTGGTGCAGCCTCCAGCACCAGCGCATGCGCTCGTCCTCGCCCGAGAAGGCCTGCAGCTGACGCAGCGAGCTGTACAGCGCCGTGCATCTCTCGGTCAGCGTCCTGCACCTCGTGGCGCGGTCGAGGGTCACTGCGGACTGCATGACAAGGTACTCCAGAGTGATGGTCCCATACTTGAACTTTTCAAGTACAGCGCATTGATTGGTCCAAAACGTGCGGTCCCCGTTCATTGACGCCAAGACAAGAAACACTTTGCCGTCCGACATGACTGCCGCTAGCTTCATGCCCACCGGCTACAGCCTGGCTGCGAGCTACTACTGCCTCAACGCAAGCGGGGAGGTCGCCGACGTAGTCGCTCAGGAGCCCATCGACCATAAAACAAGCGAGACCGTTGAGAAGACCCCCGATTCCGAGCAAGCCCCTGGTGATGCAGTGCAAGTGCCGCGTCTGCGACTGAGTGAGCTCAACTGGAAGAACCGCACGCGTTTCCTAGAGCTGATGCAGCGCCATTCGTTCGTAGTGCTGACGGACTTGGGCGAGACGCTCGAACGGACGCATGACCAAGTGTTGCAGGACTTCGAGACGTTCTTCACGAGCGACGACGAGGACTGGAAGAACGGGTGCACCAGCAAGCACGTTTACCGCAATGAGCACGGCAAGCCGTTCTGGTACTGCGGCTATGAGCACACGAGTGTGCGTGACTGCTTCCGTGTGGCTTGCGGGGATATGTCGCGACTGGTGTGGCCTTCGCCCGAATTCAAGGACCACTGGCTGTCGCTGCAGCGGCGTATGCAGCGCATCTGCGACCGTGCGCTGAGCCTGACCATGGGCTACGATATCGAACCGAGCCACGCACGATCGGATAAGGATTTTTCCGTTTGCTACGGGCTGCACTACCCAAACATTGATGGCAGCGGCCAATCCGAGACGGAGAATGTCTTCGAGCACATAGATCCCAGTTTGTATGTGGTGGAGCCTGTGCCCAGTGTCGAGGGGTTGGATGTGTACGACCCGCACTCGAAGCAGTGGCTCAAGGCTGAGAAGGTGTGCGTCCCGGGTAAAGAGATTGTGCTATTCTGTGGTCACGCCCTGAATCGTGCCACGGAAGGCCGCATTCCTGGAACTCTGCACCGTGTTCGACGCACCCCAGACCGAAGGTTCTGCATCATTTACGAACAGAAGTACGAAGAGTACTTCCTTTAAGTCAAGAAGCATGAAATCGCAAAACAAATTGCTCATCACATTCGATCTCGATGCTGGAAGTCGTGAGTGCTGATATGACTTCTGCCTATGGGCTGCTTCTTACTTCAAATAAGCAAATCTTTCGCTGCCAGTGTCGGACGAGAATGCAAAGATTCAACCGTTTTGATAAGTTCGCAGGCAGAGCTAACTCATTATGGTGGGCTGAGTGGCCTGACGACATCATGTGCCTTTCGCCTTGAAACTCACACTTCGGATACGCAGAACTAATGGGGAAGATTAGACATTGCTTTGCCGACTAAACGGCAAGTTCAATCGAAGCAGTTCTATACTCCGTTTTTCGCTTATGGTTTCTTCATCACGCTGACAAATCCACTAGCAGCTGAGAAATACTTTTTGTTTGCCTCAGCAACACGAGCCTTCGCAGCTTCGGGGTTCATGAGCTCAATGCCCTGCACAGGTGTGAAGGCAAGACTCGATGCCAACCCAGAAAGTGGCGGCTTGCTAGCAGAGGATGCGGCAAAGTTAGCGGCACGCAACTTCTTGCTCGATTGCTTTTGCTCCTTGCGCAAAATACGCAAATTGCCTGATCCTTCCTGGCCAAGACGGCCGCTTGTAATTCCCATGGCATTGTCACCATACTCTTCGTCAGCGGTTGCAAAAGACTGGCGGTTCATTTCACGCCGCACATCTGTCATTTGCAGCCGCTCCTTTATCTTGCGATAGCGCTTGCCACCACGCTTGCGGCGCGGCTTTTCGTCTGGAATAGGCAGTGCCTTCTTAGTTTTGGCTTTCTGTGGCTCCTGCCACTTCTCCATCTTTCCAACAAGCTCGGCGCGGAAGCGAGCGCCCACTAAACCTTCCGTGTCATTTTGGTGTGGCTGGCTGTCCACGCGTGCCATCAAGGCTAACTTACCCGCTACAGCACGACATGCCTTCATGCGCAAATACGGAGGTACGCTCTGCACGAGGTCGCTAAAGAACAGGACACCAGTATGCTTCAACGCCGCAGCCGAAGAGAATCCACTAAGGACCTTCTTTTCCTGTCCCAGCACTTGCAAATTGCACGACGGAATACGTGCAAGCTGTGCCACACCACCAGCAAGTCCAATGAGCTGCGCCGCAATACGCGTGCCCACCAGCTGCGACACGTTCGGCGCCAAGTACTTCATGCGGCTCTCCACGAAGCGTAGGATCATATTCTTGTCCTTCTCGAGCGACAGCAACTCATCGCAAGCTTCCATGCACGTCTTCAAGACCTCAGGTTCCAACGGCTTGCCACTGGTGCCTGAACCCGTCACGGAAATTCCAATGACCGCCGAACTAGGCAGCAATTTGGGCAGCTCCTCCACCAGCGTCAGGTCCATCTCGTTGCCAATGGTTTTGACCACGCGGGCGTAGTCCAGTGCGTTGGGCACCAGAGAGTCCAGCTCAGGGAACTTGGCGGCGTAAATCTCGGCGATGAAACGGTGCACGGCCTCGATCTCGTCGTCGATCTGCACCATCAGGTCGTTCGACGTCACCACCAGTTCATACTCGGCGCTACCTTCTTCCAGCGGCTGTGGCTTGGCTGTGGAGGCCGAAACGGCGGCGTCGTCCACGTCCACGTACAGTTGGATCTTCTGTACATGCGCCAAGTACTTGGGCGAGCGCTTGAGCGACGCGACGGCTGCCACGCCGCGCTGCTTCACACTGGAGCGCAACGACTCAGCGAGGTCCTCGGTCTTCTCCTCTGCGAGCTCCTGCTCCGTGTCGGGGCGCTTGCGCTTGGTGGCTCTTGACTGGCTGGTGGCGGAGGCCTCGGGCATCTGCGCGTCGCCGTCATCGTCGTCTTCTGCCTCTGCGTCAGCGGCTGATGCGGCTCCAGGATCGGGTGAGGTTGTCGGCGTCTCCTCCTCGTCGCTGCTGCCCCCGCTGAGCTCGTCTAGGTCCTCCAGGAACGAATCCGCGAGCGTCGACATTATTGTCTCCCGACTGCTTTTTTTCCTGTCTGACAGGAATTCCTTAAAACAATTATTGTTTTCATTTTCTGTGTGATAAAAAATCCATTTAAACAATTATTTGTTTTTGTTTGGAAAACCTCTTGTATGGCATGAAGAATGGAGATCTTGTCAAATCTATGGAAAGAAACGGTTTCAATATGCAATAGTACAGTTGTACCCATTTCAAATAGCTGTTACATACAAATGCCAAGTTGTTTCGCCTCCATTGGTGGCCGTGGCGTTTAACTTCTGAAGCTGAGCTGGCAGTTAGTTCAGCATTCCCATCCTGCCACGCACGCAGACAAGTCAAGCGAAGCTACAAGAGGAAGAACATGCCGGGCCAAGAATCCACCAACAGCAACAACGCCAACTGGCGCCGCAAGTCGCCGGCGACCGGGCGCAAGGACAGCGACGCCGAGCACGCGAAGAAGAAACCGCGTCGTGGCGGCCGCCGCAACAACAAGAACGCCAACGCCAATGGTCAGGCCAACGGCCAGGCCGCCGCACCGCCTGCACCCGTCGCTGCTTCCCCCGTAAAGCAGGAGGCTGCGCCTGTGCCGGCCTCCAACCCCACGAACCTGGACTACCTGTCGGACGTCCTGTTCGCGTCGCTGGACATCTCGGCCAAGACCAAGCGCGCTATCGTTGAGGACCTCAAGTACGAGCGTCTTACTAACGTGCAGAACGAGACGTTCCCTCTCATCCTGGAGGGAAAGGATGTGCTTGCCAAGGCCAAGACGGGCAACGGCAAGACGATCGCCTTCTTGCTGCCGGTTATTGAGAACATGGTGAAGCAGGGGCGTCGCTCGGGTGCTATCCCAGCGCTGGCTATCTCACCCACACGCGAGTTGGCGCTGCAGATCGCGACGGAGGCCAAGCGCCTCACCAAGTTCCACGACCTCAAGGTTGCTTGCTTCGTCGGCGGTGCTAACATCAAGAAAGACGAGCGCGCGCTCACCGGCAGCGACCCTATCGACATCCTTGTTGCCACGCCCGGACGTCTTGTTGACCACTTGAAGCAGAACACCGGCAAGATCGCCGACCGACTGGGCAAGTCGAGTGTTTTGATTCTGGACGAAGCTGACCGCCTACTGGACATGGGCTTCCGCCCTGATGTCATGCGCATTATCGGATACCTGCCGAGGGAGCGCCAGACGCTGCTGTTCAGTGCCACGCTGCCTGCCTCCACCACGGAGCTGAAGCAGGTCGCTTTGCGCAAGGACTACTCGTTTGTGGACACGATCGATGAGAACGAGGCCGACACGAATGTGCAGACTGAGCAGGAGTACGTGGTGTGCAAGTTGGAGGAGGTGATTCCGATGGTGGAGCGTATCCTAACTGCCCACATGAAGCTGCCGGCGTACAAGGTGATGCTTTTCTTCCCTACGGCTCGATCGGCGCAGTTCATGGCTCAGCTTTTCCAAGCCGCTGGCTTCCCTGGTGTACTCGAGATCCACTCTCGCAAGAGTCAGGCGGTGCGCACGAAGACGGCCGAGGCCTTCCGCAAGGGTCACAAGGTTATGATGTTCTCGTCGGACGTGTCGGCCCGCGGTGTTGACTATCCGGATGTCTCCCTCGTGCTGCAGGTCGGCCTCACCGACCGCGACCAGTACATCCACCGTCTTGGACGTACGGCCCGCGCTGGTATGAAAGGCAAGGGTGTTCTTGTCCTTGCTGAGTTCGAGGCGCCTCTGCTAGACAAGCTGACCGACCTGCCTCTTGGGCCGAGCAAGAACCACACTCCTAAGATGCTGGAACCGTCGCAGTCGCGCGCGTTGAAGGTTGTCAAGAATCTCAAGAGCTATTCCGAGGTGGAGAAGTCGGCACAGCAGTCGTACCAGGCGTGGCTTGGCTTCTACAACTCTAACGCGAAGCGACTGAAGCTTAAGCCCGAGGAGCTCGTCCGCCTTGCGGCCGACTATAGCAGCATGGTCGGTCTGGACGAGGTGCCGAAGCTCGAGAAGAAGACCTTGAGGAAGATGAACCTCCTCGGTGTGCCTGGCATCGAGCCGTCGCCGTACACGCGCGACAACGGTGGTAACTTTACTGGTGGCCGTGGTGGCGGTCGCGGAGGCGGCAACCGTGGTGGCTACGGTCGTAGATAAGCTCAAGGTGTCTGCCGAGCTGCCATAACCACGTACCAACTAGCTGAACGCCAAGTGAATTCCTCATCATTAGAACCCAATCGTAATTTATTGCAACGAAGGATGAGTCGGTTGACCAGAATGAATATGTGATGAAGCTTGACGCACTTCCATCTCTTGATCTCTACTGCACAGCTTTACGTACAGCTTTACAACGATTACCTTGTGTAGCCATGTCTACACCTGTAATTGTGCCAAATTTGAAAGACCATGGACGACATGGCCAGAATGCTGGAGAGCTATGCTGGTGGACTGCAGCAGTCGTTCGAGTCGGTAGTTGAGCGCGTGGGGCAGAGTTTAACGCACAGCGCGCAGGTGATGCGCATGATGAACGAAGTGATGGAGTCGGCGCTGTTGCAGAACCTTTCCATCTCATCAGGCTACGACCTTCACAACGGGCTGATCATCGAGGTGGTGAACAGGTCGCAGATCATGTTGGGGCAGACCAAAGTCAGCGCGTGGATGAACGACTCAGAGGACACTTTCTTTTCCACGACGCTCGATTCGCTCCGTGCGGGGGGTCGAGTCCGACTGCAGGCCGCACTACCTGACGTCGTTGGCCCCGTCGCGGGGTTCATTGAGCTGGAATGCATCAGCCCGGGGACGCAGCAGCCACTCACGAAGCGCTCGACGTTCCGGGTATTTTTCTTCCAGCAAGGAACATTCCAAGCTTTGCGGAGGGAGGAGGAAGATGGTGCCCCGGGTCCGTCAGAGGTGGCGGTCACGTCGGACAGGTTCCTGTTGACTCGCGTGAGAGAGCTCCTGAATCTCAGTCCTATCCGAGGCATCCTGACTGACAACGAAGGCAGATATCGGTTTAATCCAGCGACTCCAAGTAACGACGGCACGGTGTTTTATTTATCGGTGAACGAGGGCACCCCTGGTGGCGCTGCATTCCCGGTAACGGTGTCGGCGGCTGGAAGTGCCAGTACCGTTGAAGCGCGTCGACGTCAATGCCAACAGATTATTGACGATATGGAGATCGAAATCGAGAGCTCAGACGAGGATTATTAATCGAGCTGAGATGGTATTCGGGCAACGGCAGAGTCAGAAGAAATCATCAAGGAATATAAAGTGAGGTGGGATTCAAAAAGTAATTTGGTGTTGGCAATCTCTATGGCCACTTCATCTCAGTGGCTCTTAGCTCGACTAGTTGGCACTTCCTCCCTTTCATAGGTTGCGAAAGATGCAAGCCCTTTGCTTGCTCTGATGCAGCCAGTCCTTGATTATGTAGTTTACGCCCACTGACGCTTGGAGAGGTAGCCGCGGTCGCTAAACCACTTGTGCAGCAGGAAGGACTGCGCACCGTACATGGCGCCCAGCACAACCAGCTCGAACATGGTGTAGAAGATGAGGCGAGACTTGCTGCTCTCAAGCGCTAAAATACGGCAAACAGAAAATTAACCGGGCGTTAGTCGTTGTGGCAGCGACAACATACACATATCGATCGACTCCAAACTTACTCTGGACGTGGCGGTGTACTCGCGCACGGTAGTAGTCCTGCTCGTTGCGAATGAGCTTGAGCAGCGTCTGCAACCGATCCAGCGACGTCTTCACACCTTCCATGTGCTCTGTTAGCCACAAGCAAATCACACACACAAGTACGTCAGTCCGGTGATCCCCCCTCTCCCCTCATCTCTCAGACACACCTTGACGGGTCTGTGCGTCCAGCTTGTCTTCCTCGCCCAGATCCTCCTCGTTGGACAGGTCAAAGGACGTGTACCACTCGATCGTCTTTTGCTTGCCGTCGTGCATGTTGCTGAGGCAAAAGCGGTACCATCCGCCGCGGTGCTCGGACTCGAAGTTGAAGCCGTTGTGCTCGATGTTCTGGTTGGTCTCGTCATGCGGGGTCACCACCATGTGGTCGAAGAAGTTCTTGTCCACCGTCTCCTCCTCCGGGTACGAGGGGAACGGGCCGAAGGCCTTCAGTCGCACGTCGTAGGCCCCGGTCGAGTCCAGCACGCCGATCTTCATGTAGGCAGTGCGCTTGGTGCGCACGTACTCGTGGAAGCACTCCTCCACGCGGCCGTCGAGCTTCACGATCATGGCGTCGGAGACCGCCACCACTACGGCCAGAGTCGCCGCCGCCACGCGCAGCAGTCGTCCGAGCGCCATCGTCGTCGTTGTCGTCAATGCAGGTCCTGTTCTGATCTGTCTGTCAGTGTGCGGAGATTGACAATCAGACAATGCGCGCCCAAAATTAACCTCCAGTGATACGTCTTCTATTTTAAGCCAATGACCACTCGCCAAAAATACCACTCTGCTTTCCTCAACTCTGAAGCGACCTAAATTAAAAAGCACTGGATGTGGACGACGCGCCACCGCTTGCTGCGGTCTGTGGCTGCGACCACCGCCCGCGGCTTCCACGCCAGCTTCGCGGCACCGGCGTCGGGTGCTTATCTGACGGACGTTTCGTTCGCCTCTCTGCCTATCACACAGAAGTCCAAGGATGTGTTGACACGCGACATGGGCTACGAGTTCCTGACCCACGTGCAAAAGGACACGCTGCCGCTGGTGCTGGACGGACGCGATGTGCTGGCCAAGGGCAAGACCGGAAACGGCAAGACCATCGCCTTCTTGCTGCCGACTCTGGAGCGGATGCTCAAGAACCCGCCGGCTAAACACGGCAGGATCTCGGCCCTCGTCATCTCGCCGACGCGCGAGTTGGCCCAGCAGATCGCCGTGGAGGCCGTGAAGCTCACGGACGCCCACGGCCTGCGCACTGCCTGCTTTGTTGGCGGCAGCTCAGTGAACAAGGACGTGAAGCAGCTGACGCAGTCGGCAGGCATTGATGTGCTCGTGTCCACTCCTGGACGACTGCAGGCTCATCTGGAGGACAACAGCGGACGCATCAGACAGAAGCTGGAAGGCCTGCAAGTGCTCGTCCTGGACGAAGCCGACCGCTTGTTGGACATGGGCTTCCGCCCGGAAATCATGCGGATCATTGGTCGCTTGCCGAAGGAGAGACAGACGCTGCTGTTCAGTGCGACGCTGCCGGATGCCACGGAAGAGCTCAAGGATGTGGCACTGCGCGACGACTACGCCTTTGTGGACACGATCGAGGGTGACGACCAGCAGACTAACAACCAGGCTGTGCAAGAGTACCTTGTGTGTGACTTGCAAGACGTCATTTCTGCTGTCGAAGGTGTGCTCGAAGAGCACATGAAGCAATCGCAATACAAGGTGATCGTTTTCCTGCCTACTGCACGATCGGCCCAGTACATGGCGCAGCTCTTCCAGGCTGCGGGATTTCCTAACGTGCTGGAGATGCATTCGCGCAAGAGCCAATCTGCGCGCACCAAGGCCGCGGATGCGTTTCGCAAGGGTAAAAAGGTGATCATGTTCTCATCCGATGTGTCGGCCCGTGGTGTCGACTATCCGGACGTATCGCTCGTGCTGCAGGTCGGTCTCACCGACCGCGACCAGTACATTCACCGTCTTGGACGTACGGCTCGCGCTGGTATGGAAGGACGCGGCGTTCTGGTGCTGGCCGATTTCGAGAAGGCGATGTTGCAGGATCTAGCCGACTTACCGCTCACTGAGCTGGAGCAACGCCCCCAGCAAGACAAGCAAAGCTACCGCACCACGCGTGCCTTAGCAGACATTCATCCCCGCAGTGAGTTGGCACAATCGGCAGAGAAGGCGTACGGTGCTTTCCTGGGGTTCTACAACTCAAACCTTAAGAAGATGAACATGTCCAAAACGCAACTTGTCGAGACAGGAGCACTCTACAGTCAGCTGATTGGATTGGAAAAAGTTCCAATGCTACAGAAGAAGACGTTGAAAGCGATGGGATTAATGGGCACCCCGGGCCTCACCGCCGCACCTAAAGCGGCCAAGTTTACTGGCGGATCCAAGCCAAAAGGACCAGGAGGAGAATTGACAAGATTCAGCAATGAAGGTGGTTACCAGTCCATTCGCGGTAGGAAGAAGAACGATCGTGGCGAGGAAAACAAGCGTGGGGGCAATTCGTGGAGAACGCATAGCGGCGACGAAAGCAAACCGTTTCGATCGACTCGCCCCAGCCAGGTCGCCTCACGTGACGGACGTAGCCGCGAGCGCAAACGTTCCTCGAGCAAGAGGAATTACACGGACAAGAGATGATCAAGAGGCAAGGTTGAAGAGCACCAGGTGCGTATCTTGTTACCGTTGGGCACAATGCGCGAGCGTAGCTGATAATCTCTCTGCAATGTCATTTTAGGCGCTCACATAGGCCTTAAAAGATAAAACACGCAATCGTCATTCGCATCAACGCGCAGGCATTAATACCTACGCAATGGACCGATATCCTGATTGACGCTGACGATCTGCAACAAGCCAGGTAGCCGAGGCACCAACGATAGCCCCGGCGACAACACCGAGGCCCAGTTGAGCAATTGAAACACTGCTCGATGGCGTTGCACTGTCGCCACCAGCAGACTGTTGAACCACAAGCCCAGCACTCGCATTCTGGCGACTCTCAAATAGCTCAAACTGCCTTTGCAACTCTGGAACCTGTGGCGGCACCAGCGTGTTACCTGGCCACTTGGAAAACTCGCTAAGCTTGAGCCACCACTGCGGGTAACCAGGCATCTCCATTGCTGCTGGGGCTTCTCCTGTCGTGATATATCCATCCGCGAATTTGCCCACAAGCATCCAAGCGAATGTCCACCACTCTTCAACGACACGTGAAGCCAATCGGTTCGACTGCTCCTGAAGATAAATGCGCATCTCGGATGTTGTCAATGTATCGGTGTGAGTGACGTGATGCTCCATCGCCTTCCGCTCCACGAAGCAAGCCTTCTGCAGCTCAGCAATGCGGGCGCGGATGTCCCTGCTGATGGCGTCAAAGCGTAACATGCTCCAGTTGTTGACGAAACTGAAGGCCCACCATGCAGAACCGTGTGTAAACTCGCTTTCCTTGCCAAGGACGTATGCCGATGGCACTTCTTCCTGTACGCAGGAGAAAGGCACGTATACCGAGGCATGCGGCGAGCTTTGTCCATACCAAGCCACGCCGCCTACAGCATCGGGAAGGTGGCCTCGTGCCTGCAGCACAAAGCTGAAGACTGTGCGGTACATCGAAATCGGCCGTTCCCAGCCACCGACTACGCCCTTTTCATCGCCTCCCCAACGCATCGGCATACCAAATGGCCCGGCAGCTAGACCCTTGGACAAGTCGTAAGGCGTGCCCTGAAAATAGTCGCGCAGCAAGCTTGTCACGTCCGAGACGTCGAGGTTCCGATCTGGTTCGACTGAAAACGGATACGTCGGAAACTCTGCATAGTGCCCGAGACGTGGGTCCAGCTGCAACGACGGCGCCACCAGATCAAACACGCGCCACATGCGACGCCCCATGTACAATGCTCGCACTGGATCCGGAGTCGGAGCCGCATAGACGGCGGTGAAGTCGAATGGTTTGCCTTGCTTCGGCTCCCACCAGCCCATTTCTTCAGCAAATGACAACACGTTTTCCGAGGCCATGAAGCGATCCGGGTCGTCCAGATCCATCTCACGAATCACGAAGCCGTTGGCCACAACCACAACATGGGTATCGAGCACGCGCTGCGCAGCCCACACTGCACTGGCGTTCTGTGGACCTGTCAGCACGTGGAAGACCCACACTTCTCCGTAGCGGTCGGCGATTCCCAGCGTCTCGGCAGCGCTCACGTATCCCGGGTTAGCCGGATCGCCGCTGTCCTCGCTGTAGAAGCCGTACTTCACAGCCAAGTCACCCGTGGTCCGTATCGCGCAGCGAGCTGAGTCGCAGCGCTCAAGCGCCACTTTCGTCAGCTCGCCGATGCCGAAGATGTTGTATCCGTGTGAGCCGGCGTCCGTCGGCCAACCCACCGTCTTGGCGCCGCTCGTGCTCTCTCCGATGCTGAGCTGCACCTCATTCATGAAGCCGTAGTCCTGGTCGAAGTAGCCGTACGTGTGTGGCACCTGCGGGATCTCACCCAGCGGCGCCATGAGCTGCTCGTGTTCGTTCTTGGGTCGGTACTCGGGTCCTCGCTGGTTCGTCACGAGTCGCGGGTATCCTGGCTGCACGTTGTACACGTGCCGCATGGCGCCTTCCTCGTGGTCCTGCGCTGGCACTCGCACCATCCGCAGGTCGGCGGCGCCAAACCCCGCGTCGTCTGTGTGTGCCACGAGCGTGGAGCCGTCGACGGTCGCGTTGCGGCCTACGGCGATCATGGTGCAGGCCCTTGCTAGGGGCAGCAGCGCACTCGCGAACAGAAGCAGTAGCTGCATCAGGCTTCGATCAGGAAAGCGGGTATGCGTTGACCTCCTGGGGCAGCCGGTGATCGAAACTTGAAGTGAATCGATTCGATCTAACGGTCGGATAGCGCTTAAGTACGCATTTTTTAGTCGGGGCTTCGATTTTTCTGAAGGAAAAGTGAGATTGAGTGATCTGAAAATAATGAGTCTGTCTGTATAAATAATTGACGACATAAACTACTGGGACGACGCACACTTACGCCATGAGGCGCGGCCGGATGGGACCGATGACAGAGTAGGGCATGGCGCGTGACAGCGACAACTCGCGGATGGAGGGCAGCTTGTAGCCGCTGCTCACCTTCCGGGCGGGGGAGAGCACGGGGAGGCTGAACATCGACGGCTGCATCAGCGGGGACATGACGTGATGCTGGTACTGGGGCGGAGAGGTCACAACTGGCTCCGAGGGGGTACCCGGGCGCGGGAGAATGGGCTTGCACTTCTCGGAGGCAGCAAGATGGGCTGGCGACACGGCCGCACGCTTGGCCGACTGCTCCTCCTCGGCAGAGGATTTGCGCTTGCGCGACTTCTTGCTCTGGCGTTTGACTAGCGACATCTCGCTGTAGTTGTCGCGCGTGAAGTGCTCGCGGCTGTACGTAGGGAACTGCGCGCGAGCCTTGCTCCACTTGCGGAAGCCGAAGTAATTGAGCTGGCGCTGGAAGCTCGAGAAGTTCTTGTTCTTGAAGTACTTTGGCAGGATTTGGGCTGTCATGGCCTCCTTGTCTAGGATCTGGAAGGCCAGACCGTCCTCGGTCCAGCGGATGATCTTGGAGTTCTCGCGCCGCAGCATCTGATGCAGGTGCAGTAGGAACGGGGCCACCCAGCCGCGCTTCGGGGTCTCCTCCACCGAGACGCTGCTGGAGCTCGACACTGATGTTGCCGGAGACGGCGGGCATTCAGGCGCAACGTCGAAGGTAAGAAGGTCCTGGACGTTCATTGCAAAGAGCGATAGGGACTTGTGCTCGACAGTGCGAAATCGGGAATGAGGCTGGCGCTGCGGGCATCAATGCGCGTTTCTTCCAACTAGCAGACCGCCCATAGTGAATCGCTATAGTTTTTCTTTTTTTGAATCTAGATTCGATTAACGCGGAGTATGCTGACATTGTATACCTACCATCCTCAAGCGAATCTTGCTAAGGGTAGGGTATCTTGCGTGCGAAATTGGGCCTTGTTGAACTGAGCACGCCCAAAGTCGAAAATAGGTACAGTAATGTGCCTCAGTAAACAACCTCTGAGAAGGATAGAGATTAGCGGGCTATTAAAAATCAAGTGATTGTGCGAGTCGTTACCCTTGAATATGTTATATAATTTCTCTCAGTATATACGTTGTAGACCCGTTGTTTATTGAGGCACATTACTGTATTCTCTCGCGCCCTTACTGGCAAGCGGAGAAGTGATTCCACCACTACGCACTGCACAGCATGCGGCTGTGGGAAGTCTGGATCAGCCGAAGAACAATCAACTTCCAGCCTTCGATAAACTGCAGACTTTGCTATCACTGTTCGGATCTTTTACATTTAAAGACGTTCGTTTTTGGCACATCTTTGGCGCCGGTTTTGAGTTGGGGATTCCGTCGTTTCGGCTCTCCTTCCCGCCCCAGATTCCGTTGGGACCACCATGTTCGGCGGTGCCAAGATTCTTTTGCCACACAAAATGCATGTGGAAGTGGCGGTGGCGAATCTCCACGATCGCAGGCTGCGATTCGCAGACCCGCAAATCGGGTCTGCAAAAAGGAATCCGCGCGAAAACAGGCGGAAATAGTCGATCGGAAAAGGGCAATACCCTCGAACTTTGACAATGAGCTCAATTTTCGGGATATTGAGGTCCAACATACAATTGAGAAGCTTAAATTTTACGCCAGAAGACGACTATTTACGCTCCTTTTTACGCAAACCAGGAAATACTCAGGAAGCGAATTCTTGCCCGAAACCTAAATGGAGCTGCACCTTCAAACGCCGCAGCCCCCCGCATCATGAAGATTCGCGTGCGCTTCCTGCTTGGTGAGCCTGCGTTGCCATCGTCCAGAGCCCCTCATGCTGCACACTAAGGCTCTGCACCCATCTCGTGTCTTCACCGACAGGCAACGTGTGCAGCTTCGTGTCGCTGGTGCTGCTGCTGGCGGCGTGCAGCGGCCAGAAGTGGGCACGCGACGCCGTCAACTCCGTCGACATCGGGCTCTGGTTCCTCACGGTGCGGCTATTCCAGGGCAGCTGAGGCTTTCGAATCTCTCCAGCAGCTGATTCCGGATACTTTTCGTCTGACGGTGCTTGTCTCCAGGGTACGGGTGTGCGCTACAAGCTCATCAACGCTGGCGCCGCGGTTGACAGTGTCGACGTCACGTCGGCTGGTCAGACTGTCACGCTCTACAGCCACTTCTGGTAAGAGATTTTCGTGGTTAATCATTGTAGTAGACCCTGCTACTGGCTGCATGACCTGACCATCGAGGGAGCAGCTCGCTCTCAGTTGTTGCCGCCAGCGATCCGTGGTGTCTGCAAGATGCCACGGCCACAAGGGCCTTCACCGTTCTGGCGTTCATAGCCGCCATCATCAGCTTCATACTGAGCGTCATGGTGGCGTTGGACATCAAGATCCCCACGTGGAACGGAGAGGGGAAGGAGGCTACACTGGTCACACCCGTGGTGTGCTCGTTGGTTGAAACTGTAACGCTGATCCCCGCTGTGACTCTATGGCGACGCATGGTGACGCGGTACGATGAACAGTGCCGCGAGGAGATGAAGATCAACACCTTCACTTGCATCAAGACGGGGCCGACGTATACATTGACAATTGTTGCTATTCCGTTTGCCGCGTTGACGTATGTGATATGGCGGCTTTCACACTCCTACTATGTAAGGCTCTACAGTTCTAGCAAATGGAGCAATTATGCTCAGGGTCATATGCTGTATTTGCGATTCGTTGTGTAGGAAGCAAAACGAGCTGGCAAAATTGCAGACGGGTTTACTCTCGCAGCGAAAACAGGCAAGAGATTGTTTGTATTTTTTTCCCAAATGCTTTACCTGATCAATGTTTCCGTTTTTGAAGACAACGTGGATGAAATTTTGTCCGGCATCGCCAACAAAATTGATATCGATGCAAACGGATCGGACGGCAGAAATGCGCTGCATTGGGCATGCACGCTGCACCGCACGAGCATTTGCCATGTTCTGCTAAAAAAGGGAGCATCAATCAGTAAGAAAGATGTACGTAACGCAATACAATCCTGCCAAAAACCTGTGTTTGAATCGAAACTAACAGTGTTGTTGTCGTCGTTGTGGGTAGAGAGATGGCTGGACCCCACTGCACTGGGCCAGCCGCGTTGGTAACCTTGACATTGTGCATCTTCTAGCCAAGTATGGTGCCAACTTGAACGTGCAAGACCGGTGGGGAACAACTCCATTGATGTTGACTGTCGTTGGTGAGAGCAAAGTTGCAGCAGAAACGTTGATCGAGCTGGGTGCTTGTGTTGATGCACGAAATGTGGGTGATCATTCCAAGTCATGCGCACTGTCAGTACCTCACTAACCAATACGACGTATTTGTAAATTGTGGGGCATCCCCGAACAGGTATTTGGTCAGACCCCGCTAATGTTGTGCGCTGAAGGAGGAACGCCTCTCCACCAGATAGGCATGGTGTTCTTAAATGCTGGCTCAAATCTCGCATTGCGAGACGTACGTCCGAGTCAAGACATTTTTTCTTTGGTTGGTACAGCTAAACTCGTGTTGTGTGTGGCATAGGCACAAGGCATGACCGCATTGCACTATGCAGCTGCCCACGGCAGCGTCAATCTCCTCATGAATATGCTCCAGCAGTGCAACTCGGAGCTGGTAGACAAGCCGAACAAGGTTAGCCCGAACAACATTTTTTCCTCGTTGGTATGAGTCATATCAATCGACAACTTAGCCTCTTGACACCTATGCAAACAGTTTGGTGAGACTCTTTCGTACCTCGCCGTTTTTCATTCCCAACCAAAAATACTGGAGCTGGTCAAGAATTGGCGAGAAGGAAATCCAATAGTTGCGGCCCACGACGATGAGGATGAGGTTGTCACTGGTACAGAGAGCTCTGAGGACAACGACAGTGAGGACGATAGCGAGGACTGAATCAAGCCATGGCCGTGAGGTAATGTGATACGATGATAAAAAACAAAAAACCTTTGGATCTATAAAGTTTGAGCTATCTCCTCTCTATTGGAGCTTCTCAAGAAGTAATTTAGTGCCCTTCTGCTTGTCGGCGAGCATCTTCAGGTCTCCAATCGCAGGCTTGAGCGCCGTCTTGACGATCTCGGACGCGTTCTTGGGGCCGTTCTCAGTCTCCAGGAACGAGAGAACCACGAAAGAGCCACGGTTGCTGGACGCCCACTGCGGCAGCTGCTCTTCGACAGCAGTGAGCAGAGATTCCGCCATTGACGTCTCCTTGATCAGACGGCGCAGAGCAAAGTGGCCGTTGGCATCACTATGCAGAGGCTCCCCTACATCCTCTGCAAGCACAGCAGCAGTCACGCTGTCGGCCAAGTCCGTGCTCTCGCTTCTCTTCACAACCTCAACAATCACGTCACGTCCCTCCTTTGAGCGCAACAGGGCATCAGCATTCTCGACACACATCTCCTCAAGCTTGGGCAGCAGCCCCTTCAGCAGCTCCTCGCGACGAGCCTTCGGGTCCTTCTTGTAGTTCACCACCAGCACAGTCGGGTCCTCCGGCGACGGCAGCATGGGAGGCTCAAGCAGCGCAAGGTCATCCGGCGAAAGGTACTTGGTGTTGAGCGGGCTGAACAGCTGCAGCAGAACCTTGCGTCCGCTAGGGTGCATAGCAATCGAAAAGAGGTGGTCATTCAACTCGGCCAGAATGGACTTCTGCACAAGAACGGAGTCATCCACCACATCCAGAATGCGCATAATCACGAGGTAGCCGCTCGGGTGGTTGCAAGCGTCCAGCACCTTGTCCTTGAGGGCCTTGATAATGCGCTTACGGTCCTTAGCAGCGCCGAGCGAGATGCACTTGTTCACAACACGAGCACCATTACGTGTGGCCAGCAGTGCCAGCGACGCGTCACGCACGTTGGCCACCATCTGCATCACGTCGTCGTGCTCAGCGTTGCACATGTACTCCCACAGCAGCGACTGCACGAACGCCAGGCCGAGGAGCTGCTTGTCCACCATGCGGTTCAAAATGTTGCTAAGGTGCTTGAGCACCTCTTCCTTCTTGTCTGGGTGCGCCGCGATAATGTCCGTGAGGTTGCGCTTGCTCTCCGACTGGAAGTAGGCAAACTCGCGGCCGTAGAACTCGAGCTTAAGTGCCGTGAGCTGCGACGGCTTGAGGTACTCTTGTCCGTACTCAAGCACGTTAGCCGCAATGTTGTGCGTGCCCACCTGCACGACATGGCCCGTGAGGCACTTGACGATGGCCGCGCGGTCGTCCACGCTGCCGTAGCGGATCATCTTCTGGACGAGGAAGCATCCGTACTGCATCTTGGCCAGCTCGACCAGGTGCTCCTTCATCTCAAGCACGATCTGCGAGCGGTGCTCGGGCTTGCCGTGCTGCATGAGCGACTGGATGACGCGCGAGGCGTCGTGCTTGGCCGCCACGTCGTAGATCTTGCCCTTCACGAGCGAGTAGAGCTCCTCCACAAGCGTGGCGCGCTTCTGCTTGTCCACGTCGCGCTCGCGGATGACGTTCCAGATCTGCTTGGCGCGCGTCACCATCTCGTAGTGCGGGCGCTGCATCTTGCGCTGCTTCTTGGCCAGCTTCTGGTCCATGAACGACTTCTTGCCGTCCTCTCCATGGCCGGCGGGGCGCTTCTTGGCGTTGTAGCCGCCCTTGCCGCCGCTGTAGCTCTTGCCCTTGGCCTCCGACGTCTTCGCTTGCGCCGCCATGTCTCGAGTGTCCGGTAGTGGCCTATTGATGCAGTGGCCGCAACCAGTCAAAACTGCGAGCCACTCAATGACATAAATGGTGTACGACACACGCAATACCTCATACAGTACATACCGTTGACCTCTGGTAAAGCATATTGTATCTTGAAGCGGCGCGTCGCTTGGCCTCTTGCACAGCGGCTGCACCTCGATGCTTCCAAGGCACACCTCGGCCACATCTTATTGCTTCGACTTCACGCACATGCGAGCCATGTTCTCTCACACAGAAGGGTTCTCGATAAGCTTGACTGAACTGTACTTGCATTCCCGACTGTCATGAAATAGCAGAAGTCGATGAGAGCTTGATTCACCTCGTTCTCACGCCTGGGACCCGCCGCAGAAATGAATTGGGAGAAACTGAGGCACAAAGCTAACTCATGCGGAACTTGGGTGTACGCCGCATCAATAACGCCGTGCGCAGATTGGATAGGGCCCTCGTGGAGAACGTGCTAAATCCTCCAGACGGCAGCGATGGGGTCCCGTTCGAGCTGTGTGTGGCGACCCGAGACGACTGGAATCGCTACGTCCAGTCCGAGCGGCAAGCACTGGGGTCGCGCGGGATGGCGTGGTGGGATGACAGGGTCTTCATTGTCGACTTGACGGGGCCTCTGCACGAAGACCTTGTCGGTGGCGTCAGAGAGGCGATTACCGAGGCAACCGGGACTGGAAGAACTCACTTGGCGAGTCATGGAGCGACGCATATCGGCAACCGTGCGACCTTGCCGGACGACATTAATGCTCTAGTAGCCTTCCTCGAGCCAGACGAAAGCTTCGGTCCTTTTGAAGATCTTCCTGGAGCAGTTCTGCTGCGGGGATTTTCCTGGCCAATTTTCCACACGCTGAAAGTGGAGATTGGGGTGTATCAAGGCTGGGGGGCCCCTATACAACAACAAGGGCAAGCTGGACAACAGGGGCAGGCTGGACAGCAAGGGCAACAGGGACAAGCTGGACAACAAGGGCAGCACGGACAACAGGTACAAACTGGACGAAGATTTGGTACCTTAAACGCGAAGGCCGATGCGTGGCGGCAATGCCCTGGCGTGGAATACGTCCTCTCCATCCACGCCAACCAGGGAGTGGAAGTTCGTGAGTACCGCTTGGACTCCATCGTGGACGGACAGTTTGCGAACCCTAACATGCCGCACGCGCGCATCGACAACAACACCGTCGTGCAGTTTGACGCTAGGCGCTTGCTGGGGATTGCTCGCGGTGCTAATCTCCCTGATGGCTTCAACGATCCCGTTCAGTTCAACCTGTTCGACGTTGTGGACCCGATCATTCAACGGCAGCGACGGGCCATTGCACTAGAGCAGGCCATAAGGGCGCAAGTTGCTGCTGCTGCTGCTGCTGCTGCTGTTGATGATGATGATGGGCAGCCCCCACGCCGCCGCCAGCGTCGTCACTAGCCAAACACCCATGGCAGCAGCACAGATCTTTTCTTCTTCTAACATTCGCTGTTGGTTCATCTAAAAACTGCTATCAATTCCTTTGTCAAGTTGCTTCGTTTACATCACTGGTAAACGTGACTGCAGCAAAGCCGCTCATGACCGCCCTTGCTGGCGCTACAATCTGTGGATGACAGAAGCAAAGTAAGGTTCCGAGTCGTTTGTGACGTTGGCTCAAGCACGGACTATTCGGACTATTCCACGTAGGTCGTTCATGAAAACGTTTTTCGTACACGTACAACAACAACCTGTAGTAGATGCCTGGCTTTGATACGCTTTATCCACTCATCGAGAGAGACCTTAGTGTACCGATACCGGAAGATGTCTTCGATCCGCAAATCATCATCGAGTCGAACTCGAGCCGCTTTGGTCTTGGACGTCTTGGCCACATTTATTTATTCGGCGTTGAAAGTTGTAGAGGAGCAATGTTGGCGTTCGAGTAGCTCATGAGAAGTCCAGTCGCAGCGCAGTACTGGTTTCCTCAATCAGGAGCAAGCTCGTTTTGTGACTCCTGGAACTGTTCATGAAGACTGTCCATCTGGCTCATCAACTCTTGCTGCTTCTCTTCTCAAGCAGCAGTCACTCACTGACTGCTGCTTGAGAAGAGAAGCAGCAAGAGTTGACGTGAACTGGAACTTCCAGTCTGGAAGATTCTTCCAGTTCACGTTGCACCGCCAGTAACACTGCGTAGCAATGCTTGACTTTCACAAGTTCTTCAGCTTGAGCCTTCATCTCCTTCTAAGAAACTCCAACTCCGTTTTGGAGAGACAACAATTACTCGCAAGTTTTTACGTGTATTTCCCTACCTACTTCGCTTCAGTATGTATTTTTAAAGCACTCGTTCTCCAGAACTACGCTGGTTTCGGATGAAAAAATGCATCACCCGATAGCTCTTATAAGCTTACAAAGGAATCGAAGGAATCTCACTAGGCCGTGAGTCATGGAGAAATGAAGTAGTTACAGTATGCTTGATCTCCCAGTTCCGGCGACGCGAAAATTATTTGGGAGCGTTGCTGTACTTATGTGGCGGCGTAGGATATGCCTTCGCAGTCCTGCAGCGTCATTTTCCATTATTCCGTGTCGGGCCATCCGACTCCGTTCCTTTCTCACGTCTGGGACCCGCCGCAGAAATGAGTAGTTGGAAGCGATTCCTGGTCAACTAAGGCACTCAGCATACCCATGCGGAACTCGGGTGTACGCCGCATCAATAACGCCGTGCGAAGATTGGATTGGGTCCTCGTGGAGAACGTGCTGAATCCTCCAGACGGCAGCGATGGGATCCCGTTCGAGCTGTGTGTGGCGACCCAAGACGACTGGAATCGCTACGTCCAGTCCGAGCAGCAAGCACTAAATTCGCGCGGGAGGGCGGCAGGGTCTTCATTGTCGAGTTGATGGGGCCTCTGCACGAAGACCTCGTCATTGGCGTCACAGAGGCGATTTTGGGGGCAACCGGGACTGGAAGAACTCACTTGGCGCATCATGGAGCTTCGCATATCGGCAACCGTGCGACCTTGCCGGACGACATTAATGCTCTAGTAGCCTTCCTCGAGCCAGACGAAAGCCTCGGTCCTTTTCATGGCCTTCCAGGAGCAGTTCTGCCACGGGGATTTTCCTGGCCAAGGTTCCACACGCTGAAAGTGGAGATTGGGGTGTGTCAAGGCTGGGGGGGCCCTATACAACAACAAGGGCAAGCTGGACAACAAGAGGCTCTTGAAGAGCAGCAAGGACAACAGGGACAAGCTGGACGAAGATTTGGTACCTTAATCGCGAAGGCCGATGCGTGGCGGCAATGCCCGGGCGTGGAATATGTCCTCTCCATTCGCATCAGCCCGGGGCTGCTCTCTCGTGAGTTCCGCTTGGACTCCATCGTGGACGGGCAGTTTGCGAACCCTAACATGCAGCATGCGCCCATCGGCAACAACACCGTCTTGCAGTTTGACTCTAGGCGCTTGCTGGGAATTCCTCCCGGTGCTAGTCTCCCTGCTGGCTTCAACGATCCCGTTCAGTTCAACCTGTTCAACGCTGTGGACCCGATCATTCAACGGGAGGGAGAGAACGTTGCACTAGAGCGGGCTATAAGGGCGCAAGCTGCTGCTTCTGCTGCTTCTGCTGCTTCTGCTGCTCCTGCTGATGCTGATGATGCTGATGCTGCTGATAATGATGCTGGGCAGCCCCCACGCCGCCGTCAGCGTCAATCGGGCGGCCACCAGAATCCAAACTCGAGTGCGAGGTCAAACACGGTCGTCTGCGCGGCCCCAAGTTCCACATCCTCAAAGCTCAGATGTACGCTTCGGTCGCTACAAGTAGTAAGGCCTCCGCAGACGACCGCGCTTGACATTGAAGTTTCTGACCATGAAGTTTCTATCCTGAAGTTCTGATATTTGAAATAGATGGTGTATGCTACACGACAAACCTGATACATATCATCGGACTCTGGTAAAACATATTGTATCTTGAAGAGCGCGTCGCTTCAAGCTCATCGCACTGCGAAAGTAGCGAGCAGGGCAGAGATGGCCTTGTTCTATGATTACAATGTGGCGGTGCCCGCAAACCTGCGGCAGGTTTGCTCGGTGTGGGGGGAGCTGGACCCTGTGCTCGCGGTAGCGCTGGAGAACCGCGAGATCCACTTCTTCACGGATGAGGTGACGACGTTAAGATCTGCTGCATTGTGTTACAGCAGTTGCTGGTAGACTGATGGATTTGCTTGTACTGTGGTCAATGCAGGGCGAGAAGCAGCAAGGACTGGAGAACTACTCGCGCAGTGCCGACGTCGTCACAATGGCCTGGCAGCCTCGAGGCGGTGCGCTCGCTGTTGGCTGGAGCGACGGTATGCATTGTAGTTAAACGCTGACAACACTAGTGGGTGGGTGAGGATTTATGCTGATTTCGTTGGTCTTGTGCCAGGCATGGTGTCGCTGTGGGTGTTCAAGGAGCAGACGGCGCGCGAGGTGAACTCGCCGCATACGAGTCGCGTGTGCCTGCTGAAGTGGGCACCAGCAGGCAATCGTCTCATGTCCGCCGATGAAAATGGTGTATTTGCCGTGTGGAAAGTGGACAGTCGCTGCCAGCTCACACTAAGCACGCAGTACGCACGTCAGGGGAGCTTCACCCACTGTGTCTTCGCCACTCTACCAGCTGGGTCGAGGGACAGCAATGCAAAGAGGTAGCTAGCTCCCTTCCTACTATTGGCTGTCTTCGATACTCATGTTGTTTTGATTGTTTTGCTCAGTGATCACTTTTCTCAGCACGCATGTCCACAGTTCTTTTTCGGTGGTGAGGTGGGGTCTGTACATCGTGCTGATGATTTGGGACACATTACGGACGTTCAAGTGTTAAACCACGCTATCGACTCGATGATGTTCTATGAGGAGCAAAGCCGCCTGATTGTTATCACACGAGCGGTGCAGCTCTTTGTGTATCAAGTTGGTACGACGGATGGCACTGTGAAGCTAACTACCAAAGTCAAACTGAGTCTAGCGGGAGAAGGCTCGCTGCTAGAAACCAAGTGGGCTGGGCCTGGGCTACTTGCTATTGCGTCTGGAGAGGCAATCGTACGATTTTGGAACATTCGTACGGAGGAAAACAGTGTTTTGAGTCTACCTAAGTCAAGCGGACTGAACTACAACGTCAACAACTTAAGCTTTTCACCTCGGAGGCGCGTACTTGTGGCTGGTACGGCCCAAGGAGCGGTTTTCTTCTGGCGCGCCACGTCCTTCGTTGACAGCACTCAAGGTAACGGAGAAACACCTGCAGTTTCGTATCGGTGGGATCTACTCTTTACTGCAGATGTGGAGCGCGCGGTCACACGCATCGGGTGGAGCAATGCAAACCCAGCGTTGTATGCCAACACCGTCGAGGGCGTGGTCATCCTTCACGAAGGTAACATGCAGCGCGCACTCTGCGGGGATACAGCAGTAATTCAAGTGCGACCTAAGACGCTTTCTATTGAGAAGTTTCAAGATGGAGCGCAGTCCGGTGTGACGATCACTCAAGCAACTCTAGAGGCATCGCTACGTATCAAGGGCATATCGCACGACGGCTCTACACTTGTCGTCTGGAACGGCTCAAAGGCAGAAGTATACGAGATGAAGGATGGTGATACTAAAATCACGAACCAGTTCAAATGTTTTTCAAGTGCGATGGTACTTCGCGGCGAATCCATCTACCGAGCGAACGGAAACCATGTTGAGATATGTAATCTTGCCGGAGTAGTGAAGAACTCTATCTCGTTTACGGAGGCCGAGGGTCGGCCGGCGATGCTGTCTCTGCAGAACAAGTTCCTTGCGGTGGGCACGGATCGTGGTCTTTTGCGGGTGTTTGATGTGTCTCGTCGTGATCCGAAGGCGTTGGGGAGTATGGGTAACCTTCCCGAAGCTTATGGCGATGAGACGAAATCTGCTGTGATGAGATCCATCTGTGTCAACTCAGACGGCACTCGAATCTGCATTCTGGCTGATCGTGTTGAAGGCGCGTTGCGAATGCGCGAGCCATTGAGCAAACTCTTTTTGTTCCAAACAGACCTCAATATCTACCAGCAATTCGATTTTGGTGCCTCTCAGTACCCGAACTCGGTTTTTTTCGATCCCCAAGAACCTCGGTTGCTTATTTGCGAGACTGCCAAGACGGGTAACGATATATCCACACTAGGTACAAGTGGTGGGGCTGCTGGTAGTCGTCGTGATCCCAGTCCCGACGATGGCTTAGGGTCCGGTGGGGCTAGTGGCTCGCGGGGTAACTTGGTATCGGACAAGGAGGTCACTATCATTTTCGCGTCAAATGAGCACGGACTCCTCATGCAGGATAGTTTCGACCTGGATCTGAAGTATACTGCATTGTTGGGGATTCAGGTACCTCGCGTGTACTTTGTGGCAAGGATTGACAACGGCTCTTCAGATGACTCCACCACAGTAGTGCACGTTGGCCGGACGAAAGCCAACAACCCTGTCACGAAAACTCCAATGATTTACGATACTGCTAGTTACTTGCGCACACAGATTATGCGTGACTTCACCGGTCTGGATAAAGTCAACAACGAGGCGAAGCAAGCTCTCATTGACTTCTGCTATTTCATGACAGTGGGGAATATGGATGAAGCGTACCGTTCAGTCAAGCTTATCGAGAACCCTTCTGTGTGGGAGAACATGGCTCGCATGTGCGTGAAGACGAAGCGATTGGATGTGGCCGAGGTGTGCCTTGGAAATATGGGTCACGCTCGAGGTGCAGCCGCTGTACAAGAGGCCAAGAAGGAGCCTGAACTAGAAGTGTCGATTGCCATGGTCGCTATCCAATTGGGATTACGCGACGATGCAGCTCGGTTGTACCGTGAATGCGGCCGCTATGATCTTCTTAACAAGCTGTACCAAGCTAGTGGTTACTGGAAGAAAGCTGTAGATGTGGCATCCAAACGTGACCGAATCCATCTGAAAACCACGTATCACGCGCTGGCACGGCACTATGAGGAAATGGGGGATCTCAAGGAGGCAATGGAGGCCTACGAGGACGCTGGTACTCACCAAAAAGATATTCCTCGAATGCTGATCAAGCTGGGGAAAATCGATCTGCTGCAGAAATATGTGTCGACCTCGAATAACCGTGACTTGCTGATTTGGTGGGCACAGTTTCAGGAGAGTCAGGGTCAGTTCGACGGGGCGGTGGAAAGTTACCAGCGTGCCAAGGATTACCTATCGATTGTGCGTGTGTTGTGCTTCAAGAAGGACTTCCAGGCTGCTGCCAAAGTGGCGCAGACAAGTGGGAATCGGGCCGCGGCGTATCATTTGGCACGACAGTTTGAAGCACATAACGAGATCTCAAACGCTATCCACTTCTTCGCCAGTGGAGGGTGCTACAACCATGCGATTCGTTTAGCTAAGGAACATCGCATGGATACTGACCTCATGGGCTTCGCGCTGATGAGCAAACCAAGCGATATGCTCGACTGTGCTGCGTACTTTGAGGAACAACGCGAAATGGAGAAAGCCGTTCAACTGTATCATAAAGGAGGCAACGTGGCTAAGGCACTGGATTTGTGCTTTCAGGCGCAACTATTCGAGGAGTTACACCACCTCACGGATGAACTCAGTGGTTCCGGTACCACTTCGCCTGCTATCTTAAAGAAGTGCGCAGACTTTTTCATTTCCAATGGCCACTATGCTAAGGCAGTGCATTTGTGCTTGATCGGAAACCGTGTAGCTGAGGCACTTGATGTGTGCATGCAACACGACGTGAAGGTCACAGAAGAGATGGCGGAAAAGATGACCCCACCGAAGAGTGATGACACAGCCTCGCCTGCAGACAAGAAGAAACGCACTGAGCTGCTTCTAAAGCTGGCGAAATGTTGCAAACAGCAAGGCTCGTACCACTTGGCCACAAAGAAGTACACACAGGCCGGGAACAAACTCAAGGCTATGAAGTGTTTGCTCAAATCAGGTGACACTGAGAAGGTCGTGTTCTTCGCCAACGTGTCGCGCAATGCCCAAATCTTCGTTCTAGCAGCCAACTACCTACAGAATCTGGATTGGCGCAAGGACACTGAGATCATGAAGAATATCGTCGGCTTTTACACCAAAGCACGTGCATTCGAGCAGCTTGCAGCCTTCTACGCTGGCTGCGCACAGGTTGAGATCGAGGAGTATCGTGATTATGAAAAGGCAATTTCTGCCTTGCAGGAAGCCATGCAAGTTGTGTCCAAATCTCGAGCTGACGGCAAAGACGCCTTGTTGAAGCGCTACGAAAAGCGTGTTCTGCTCATCGAACAATTCGTCATCGCTCGTCAGCAGGCAAAGCACAACCCGAAGGAGATGATGGATATCGTAACAAAACTGCTTGAAGAGCCTGGCATTGAGGAAGCTATCCGCGTGGGTGACGCGTATGCTATGCTGACAGAAGCGTACTACGAGGAAGGCGAGCTGAACAAGAGCTTCGAGACAATGGAAGAGATGAAGCGTAGGGGACTCACACTCAAGTCGTATGTGGACCCGCGTGTTGTGGAGGCCGTACAAGCGAAGCTAGGTGTTTCTCTGGGGGACGACAGACGCCGCCGACCGTCACCAAGCGACTACAAGCAGACCGCCACCCCCAGCCGCCCTAGCTCACGCGAAGCCAAATCATCGAGTCGACCAAGTTCACGTGAAGATCAGTCAAGCCGCCCTGGCTCGCGCGAGGCTCACATTCGTCCAGGTTCACGCGAGGCACCTATGAGCCGTCCAAACTCACGCGAGGATAAAATGGTGCGTCCTGACGACGAAGAGGTTGAGGACGAGATGGAAGAAGACATTGCCGAGGACGAATAAGTGCGTCACCTGAACGTCTGCACCCTTACGTTTGGTATATAAAACACGAGTCGTCGTAGTTCTTTTAACCCTTTTAATCGCCTCGGTGCTCAGTCCTTGTCATTTTGGGCTACGAGCGAAACTGTGACCCGACGCCGACGTTTCTTGGCTGGGTATCCCGAAGACCATGCCCAGTACATCACTACCGGACAAAACAAGCTCGCCACAGAGCAACCAGCAGCTTCCAATCGCTCTGAACGATGAAGTTAATGCGCCGGGCACCACTACAGAGGCGTCTTCCGGTGACAGCGATCATACTGCCGACCAAAGACCAGAGACCCGTTCAATGCCTATTCACGATGATCTGCTTAGTGCCATGACGCCGTACCTCACGTGTCAGCGATGCAACTGCGTGACGTTCATCGATGTGCAGCGAGTTCGGCGCAAGGCAGACCAGCTTGCTGCCTCGATGCAGCCACTCAACGATGCAACCGAAAGAGAAGTCCCCACGCCCCTGTACGAGCAAGTGCCAAAATGTCCAGGATGCGGAAGCACGCGATATCTACGCGCAGGGGTTGTGAGTTTTCAAGAACAGATTGAAGAGGAGCGCAATGCAATCAAAGAGTTTGAGCGTCGACGCGTCCCAGCCACTGCTTTATTGCAACGTATCGCACGCGGATTCCTCGGTCGCCTGGAGTTTCGCCGTCGACTGCTGGAGCGCGAACGGTATCTGCGAAAGATCAATCGGGCGGCCACCAGAATCCAAACTCGAGTGCGAGGTATGCAAGCTCGAAGACGAAGTGTCATCGAGCGGTGTCTGCGAATAATCCGCTTTATGGCACCACAGATTCTTAGCTACGCACTTGCTGCTCGAGCGAACGAGCCACCGGTGTTCTGGTACACAAACACTGCCGAGCTTGGGGTCTTCTACTGGAATTACAGGGAGTATGTGCGCAGATCGGGTGGCAAACCGACACTGATCAAGGTGGAGAACAACGTGCTAGAAATCACGAGGCGCGTGCTGCGTCGCGAATACGCTCTGGTCAGCCGCATCCAGGCGCGGTGGCGCGGGCTAACCACGCGTATGGTCTTCCGCGAGTTTAAGCGACAGAAAGGATGGCTGAAGGGAACGCGTCAGTCTCCAGCAGTGAAGATCCAGCGTTTGGTCCGCGGTGATGCAAGTCGCCGCCGCTGCAGAGCGTTGCAAGTGACTATCAAGTACCCCACTCAGCGTGAGGCTTACCGTCGCGAGATGGCAGCCCGCGAGCAGCAAGCAAAGGCACTGGCCTTTCGCGAACGGTTGATGGCCAAATACAAGCAACAGTTCCAGATCAAACGCACCACGCGCATGATCGTGCAGCAGGTCAAGGTGCCCAAGCCGTTCGGGGCTGAATCCATCGAGGAAGACGACGACGGTGATCTAGGACCGGAGACGACTTCACACACGCAGCACTCGCTTAAAAGTAGCAGCAGCAGCAGTAACATGACACGAGAGGAGCGGGACGACTTCAGGTCCTGGAGCGGCAATCGAAACCAGAACGCTGTCCGCTTTGCGGCGATAAAGCGGCAGCTTGAAGGCAAACACGGTCGTCTGCGCGGCCCCAAGTTCCATATCCTCAAAGCTCAGATGTACGCTGCAACTAGTGCGTCCTCTAAGGTCTCCGTAGACGACCGCGCTTGACCAGAAACAAGTTGAAGTTTCTATCTAACATAACATGAAGTTCAGTTTTGCAGATATCAAATTCAAGTTTCTATCCAATTAACGTTATTGTGGTAACAGCTTCAATCCACCTTAACATGAAAATCAACTTAGACAAATAACTGTCAAATCCAAGCATGAAAATCAACTTAGCGAAATAACTGTCAAATCCAAACATGAAAATCAACTTGGCGGTCCAAGCAGCAGGTGGTGCCGGTCAACTTGTTCACATTCAGATTTGCGCCGACCACCACAACAGCAGAAGCAGGAGCGAGCGAATATGAACATCTCGACCGGCGCAACCGAGTGCGCAGTGGTGGCCTTCGGCTGCAACGACGACGGGCAGCTGGGCACGGGCGCCAAGCGGCGACCGACGCTGGCCATCGACGACGTGTCGGCCTCCAACTTCCCCAAGCAGCTCGGCGGCTTGCTGGGCGAGGAGATTGTGGCCGTGTCGTGCGGCTCTCGCCACACGATGGCGCTCACGGTCACGGGCGCCGTGTACTCGTGGGGATGGGGATCGGTGCGTGCCTTGCAGTCTCTTGTTCTCTCACTCTCTCTAAGTCCAGCCGTTGCTCACCCGCTTGCTGGTTGTTCTTGGTGCGATGCAGATGGGACAACTGGGCCATGGAGACCTCAAGAGCATCAATGTACCGCAGAAGATCGCCTTCTTCGAGCAAGAAGGTCTCAAGGTGGACTACATCTCGTGCGGAGGCTGCCATTCTGCCGCCGTGACCAATGACGGAACGCTGTACATGTGGGGCGAGACTCACTGGGGCCAGTTGGGGCTGCCGAAGGAATTCGAGGCGGCGCACGAGTCGCTGCCAGTCAAGTGCCCGCTGCTCGAGGGTGTTGAAGATGAATCTATCGTGAAGATCAGCTGCGGTGGCACGCACACAGCTGCTCTAACCAACTTGGGGCGTGTCTACGTCTGGGGCCGCGGCGACAGTGGTCAGCTGGGCATCGGCTCGGCGTGGCTGAAGGATACGGACGACGAGGGTCTCCTTGGAGTGAGTCGTCCGCATCTGCTGGAAGGATTCAATGGCGAGAAGGTCGTTCAGGTAGCCTGCGGTGCATTCCACTCGGCTGCTGTGACCGAGCAGGGCCACGTCTACATTTGGGGAAAAGAGGACTACGGCATGCTCGGCGTCGGCCAGACGTCTGACCAGCAGACCCCGAAGCGTGTGGAGTTCTTCGACGATATCCCGGCGCTGTAAGTGTCATGGCTTGCTGTTTGTTCATCGGATGTTCGTTATGCTAACGATTTCGTGAATGATGTGATGTTCCTGTAGTCGTGTATCTTGCGGGGGCTGGCACACGGTGGTAGTAGCTAAGTCAGGAGACTGCTACGCATTTGGCCGAGGCGAGTATGGCCGACTCGGTCTCGGCGACACAAAGAGTCGCACGCGACCTCACTTGGTACGAGTTGACTTGGGGTCGGACAATGAGGAAAACTATGCTGACAGCTCAAACTTCTGTATGTCACAGGTGAAGGCGCTGAAGGGACAAACCGTGATTCAGGCTGCGTGCGGTGGCTCTCACACCCTATTTGTCACGAGCGACGGCATCGCTTACGTTGCAGGACGACCTGAGTGCGTACCGGTGCACGCCTTTAAGCTGCATTATAGATGCGTGAAAGCTGACCTTTTGTTGTTGTGTCTTATTACCATGCTTTCAGCCATGGACGTTTGGGTTTGACGGACATGAAGCCGCTTTCAGTGCCCACGCGCCTGGAGCTTGGTCCGATTCCTGTCCGGCAGGTTTCTGCCGGTGGCGCTCACTCGATGGCTTTGATGCACAGCTCGCGCCCCATTTTCTCGCCCATGATCTCGCCGCTCCCCACCAGCAAGCCCGTTCCGCACAGTGAACTATGAAATAGTTGCTGCTAGTGATGACCAGCGAACAAAACTGCTCGCAGCGGGAAGTCTTAGACAGGACGGCCTCACTATACTAGACAATTAGTGGGTGTCAAGTTTCATTTTAGGTCGCAAATCAACATGACATTTTGTAAAGTTGCAGTTCTCCAAATCCGATAAACATATCCACATCACTATTTTCAAGATATGATATCTGACATGACGCTTTGTATAAATTTCGTCTTATGAGGTACCCAACCAGATATTCGATTTCAAAAGTAGTCACAAGCCCATCAAAAACTTCGTTTTCGATCCAGCAAGACCTCAAGCATGAGCGAAGACGCCGCGTCCTCGTCGTCCAGCGCTCGCTCGCACGACCACAGTGGCTCTCCGCGCTGGTCTTCGACGCAGTCCACCGAGCGAAGTCCTCGCCGCAGCGTCCTGCGCACCATGGAGAAGTCCGTCGTGTTCCGCATGCGCACCGAAGAGAAACTGTCGGCTGGGAGGGGAAGGCAAGCGACCAGCAGCTCCGCACAGACGATGCGTTTGAAGCAGAGAGAGACTGACGATACAGACGTGCACGAGGCCTTGATGGAGCTCTACGCCGGGGCGGAGAGCAAGAAGCAGTGGCTGAACAGCGAGGAGGAGACGTTTCAACGAGGCGAGGAACAGCTCATCAGTCTGCAACGGGAACACGCAGAGCTGCTAGACACGTTGAAGAAGTGCAAGCGGCGCAGGAAGGAGCGTGCTCGTATCCAGGACATGCTACGCGGGCCCCGATCAGAGGGCGGCAGCATTGACAGCGACGAGAGGAGCAGTTCGAGTGGGAATAGCAGTGACAGTGACCACAGCAGTGTCCGAGAACACCGACGTCGCAGCAGCACCAGTCGCCACCATCGATCACGGAATGATGTGGCCAAGAAGGAGCGCAAGAAATTGCGGCGCTTCAGGAGCGACGTGTCGCTGCGGTTCCAGCTGCTGCAGTCCGAGCGTCGCCGCTCCGACCTGCAAGTGGAGAAAGCGATGACGGACTTGCGTCGCGAATACGCCGACTCGTGCCTCTTTGGCAACTCGTTGAACTTCTAGACAGTCGTCCGCCAATTCCTTGGTGTTGTCGTCCATTTCCTCATTAAATATCAGCAAGAAGACCAATAAATATCAGCAAGAAGACCCTTGAAACGGAAATTCATGGAAATTCAAGTTGAATTTCCATGAATTTCCGTTTCAAACTTCGTTTTCGACGTTTTTCTCGCCCAATCACATTGCTTCCCTCCCAAAAACCATCCCAGTCTTCAAACCCAAAACGCCGTTCGACTATCGTCGAGCAGCTCCGATGTGGGCTTCAGAGGCCGGGCTCGATGATGACGACCCGCGCGAGATCCAGCGTCGACGAGAGGCCTACGCTCGTGAGCTAGACCACCAGATCGCATTGCGCCGAGCGCGTCAGCATCAGGAGCAAATGGAGCGCGAGGAGCTCGAGCGTAAGCTGGCACCGAGCGAGCGCTCGCCGTCCAAGTGGCTGGTCGAAGGCGGGCACCTGGACATACCAGCAGCCTCCCAGTCGCCATGGAAGTTCACACAGAGCGTGGATCTCTATGAGGAGCAGCAGCAAGACCGCGGCGCCGCTACGGGCGAAGCTAACGGCGTGTCTTCGTCTCACCCGCGCTTCCGCGTCACAGACGAGAGTGAAACCAGCCAGCGACTGCGAGAGCGCGCGCAACAGATGCAATGGAAGAGGATGCTGGACGAACAGGTGCAGGAGAAGGCTCGGCTGAAGGAGCATCAGGAGGCGGAGCGGAGACGCAGCGAGGAAGACGCTGCACGGGAGGAGATGCGCTATCTTCGAGAGCAGCAGCTTCGAGCCCAGAGAAGACTGGGGCAGTTTTCACCGGGGGTGAATGCTGAGTTTAACGAAAACAGGACGGACACAAAGTCTCCGTATTATGCACTACCGTCTCCACCGGAGGTGGCGGGGAATAGACAGAGGAACGACTTTCAACAGGCCGCGAGTAGCCGCCACAACTTTGCATTCAACAGTGACAACCGTGATGAAGACGACAAGTTTTATCGGAGAGATCGACAGTATGGTAATCCTGGAGCCTCTGAAGCGTTGCTTCCCCCACCTGCCCCGTCACGGATTCAGATGCCACAAGGAAATTCACGGACGGCGAGAGATGATAGTCGCGGCACGTTTGATCGCAGCGCAGTCAGTGGCATAGCGGGACGGCTTCAGGAGAACGACGCACAGGAATCACGCCAGCAGTTGGAGCAGCAAAGCCGTATCATCGATGAGTACCGTTCACTCCTGGCGGAAATTCGCCGTGAACGCGAAGAGTTACGACGAGAGCGAGATGAGGTGCGACGCGAGAAGGAGGAACTACGCGTGCAGCGCGCACTATTACAATTAGAAAACGAGAAAATGGCAAGTCTTGTGGATGCCCAGCGGGCTTTGAACGAACAGCACCATGCGGATCTCCAGACTCAGCAGGTGCAGCAAGCGCAACAGCTAGCTCAGCAACAAGCTCAGCAACAAGCTCAGCAACAAGCTCAGCAACAACAGTATCAACACGCCGTGTCTTTTCAGCATCGGTTGTCACCAGTTCAGTCTACGGGGTTTGATATGAACAACACGGTCAAGAATTCGACACTTCCTGATCATTCCGAAGATATTCCTGAAGCGCAGTCGTACTCTCGACTAAATCAGATTCGTCAGACTCTTGGTGATTTAAACATTCATGCCGACCAGCCTCATCCTGCTGTGCAAGGACGGCGGAGGAAGCCACCAAGCCCGATGTCCATGGCAGATTTTTCAACGCCCACCCCCAACAAGCGAATGGTTGTTACCACTATGGACTCGCCGCGCTTCCAACGCCTCTCGCGTTACCGGCCGATCCCTGCTGTTCCAGCCCACGACGAAAGTGTGCTGAACCAGTCTTTAGTTGGCGAAAGCGTCTTCGTCCCGTTAAGTCCCAAGTCACAGAATCAAGACAACAACGGGCCGGCACCGCGAGTCACCGCTTCTCCAACCTCCGCGGATAGGCGAGGTGATACCCGTGCGAACTCTCTGCGAAGCAGCCGCGTCATCAAAAGTAGGGGTTTCTACGACTTCGATCAAGAGCTCAAGAGCGACGACAAGCTGGAATCCTTTGCAAGCGGCAGCTTCCGGGACAGCTTAGGGTCAGATATCGGCAGCAGTCTGTACGGAGATGACGACGACAATGACATAAGCGACGCGGAAGACGAGCTGTTCGACGCCGAGCGTAGTGGCGACTCACGCCCAGCAGCTAGTAGCGGTCTGTTCCAGGTTCAGGTTCTCGTGTGAGATGATCATCATCGGGTTTTCGTATCAATGCATTGTCGTGTATTTTTTCTAATGCACCTCAGTACAGTAGAATTACTGAAGTTTTTAAGTAAAAAACCTTTCACTTCAAGTATAACGTTAGTTGAAGTAAATTGCGCGCGTCACATATTGCAATTTATGTGGAGCACGCCATTTTACATTTGATTGGCGCTATTTCGCCCATAATACTTGAGCACCGATCAGAGTCGGAAGATGGCGTTCCAGTTCCCCGTGGCGAGCGGCAAGAAGAAGAAAGTGCAAGTGTTCGAGTGCCCCACCGAGACGTGGAAGGAGCGCAAACCTCGCGTCACCAAGGTTCGTGCTTTGATGATGCCTCTCTCCCGATTGCTTCGTGGGTGATTGACACATTCGCTGTGGGTGTGTGCGTCACCAGAATAAAGGCAAGGACGATGAACCGGAGATGACGCTGCGCCAGGAAATTCGCAAGGAGTTCGACGACACCTTCGATTCGGTGCTGGAGTTCGGTGCGTGACTGTCATTGGGCTATGATTGAGATGTCCGTACTGCCAGGACTGGTGACTTAATGATGACTTCTGTTGTGTCGACGGTCGGCAGCTACGTCGAACTTGAAGGGAAAGGAGAAGAAGGAGCACGAGGCCAAGAAGATTGAGGCGCTTGGTGGCAAAGCTGCTAAGAACCGCAGTGTGCCGTATAAGATGCTGATCGGCATGAAGACCAAGGGTGCCGCCAAGAAGGAGCGTCGTGAGGAGCTGGTGCGTTGAGCGGTGAATTTACTTAAGGGAAGACTGGTAGAGCTTATTAACGTGGTGTGGTTTATGTCGTGACGTTTGAACCAACAGGTGAAGGAGGCAGATGTGGTGACAGGGAAGCGGAAGTCCAGCGGCAAGTCGAGAGACCAGCAGAAACGGAAGAAGGTCGACTACGGCGTGCAGGCTACCAAGGGACGGTTCAAGGGCGGCGTGCTGGATGTGCGCGGTCTGTAATGTATTGTACACATACTAATCAGGCAGGCATGCTGCCTGGGCCTCTAGACCAACATCGACTCGCTCGATAGTAAATCTACACCGATTGTCTTTCGATGTAGCCATCTTCCTCCTTTCGACATCGGTACCGCGTACCACTTGTCACTCCAAACGGATCTTTGGACATCAAGATGGCGGATAACACCAAGACGCCCTTCAGTGAGGACGTCTCTGTGCATTGCAATGTCGTTTGATAGCCACTTCTACCACTCACAGCTACCCGATGGAATTGCAGCCTTTTCGTTTTTCGATGCGGCGCACACAGACGGCTACGTCGCCCCAGCTAACGGATCCAAGAAGGGCTCGAGTCGCAATGACAACCAAGTGACTTCTCATACGGGAGGTTTCTTCTCGGACGATGAAGAAGACGAGTAGGTACTACATTTTACTATCACAGCTTTGCAAGCGTTCTTATGGTCGACCTATGCGCAGGGACATTACAACCAAGATCCATCATTGGAAGCGAACCAGCAGCACCATGAACAGCAATGTGAAGCACCCGCAAAAGCGTCGTGAGGTGCATGATCTATTCTCCGAACCTGTGGAAAAGAAGGTAAGGCAGTAAGTGGAAAGCGGACAAGTGGTGGAACTCAAGGATCTTTGCTGGGTTTTGTGCCCGCAGCCTGAATCGAACGATACCATTCCCACGCCAAGCGATGATATCCAGCTGAATCGTCTTATGTAAGTCCTAGCGCGCGAAAGACTAATTTACTTAGTAGCACTTGAGCAAGTGCTAAATGAATCGTGAGATCCTGCAGGGATGACTATATGCTGGGAGAAAAGGGAGACCGAATCATGCAGCAAATGGAAGCGCTGACAATGGACGACAAGCCATTGACCAAGCGAGATACGAAATCTCGCCCTGAAAACCTTTATCGGGACATGAAGCCCGAACCTGAAAAGCAAGAACCGTCGCTCGATCTGGACGCCATGCTGTTGATGGAGGACTTCGAGAAGTACATCGCTGAAAACTAAATACGCTAATATATTAATGTTGGGCGAGAATCCACAACGAATAGATAAAGCTAATAGTCCTCTGGCAAGCGCAACTACACCCACTCGTACAGTGCAATAACTGATGACCGTGAACGGTTACGGTGCACGACCTGCTGCTTCCGGATCCACTGACGAAAGCCGAAAGTCCCGTCACCGCCAATTGACTCGCGAACTTCACTCTCCAGATCAACGTCGTCATCGATCACGGTACACGAGCCACGATCACTCAAGGGGATCGCGTCAGCTTCGCGCGGCTCTAGCTCCAATGACCGAGTATACCGACTTTCTTCTGAAGAATACGGCAGGGACACATGCAGTAGTTTCTACACAACATACAATGCGCAGGTTAGCAAGCAATTCTACATGTAGCTGAAAGTTAAAGCAGCAGTAATGATGTAACTCACGTTAATATCTTCGTCGTGCTGAAGCGTGTAGGCAACAGACTGGCGGTGCAGGATTTCCATGGCCAGCTCGCCCATCCTTCGCAGCCGATTCGCATTCACCAGACCCTCTTTGTCAAATGCAGGTAACTCATTGAGTCCGACAAAACCCTTAGAGAAAATCATTGTGGAGTCAGCCACTCGCGTTGCAATGGAGTTATTCGCGCAGACAACACCTACCTGGAGGTATAGGCCGATGTATGGCATGCTTGGATTAACAGTCTTGCGCATCAACCTATTCATTTCGCGGCAACCCTTGTCTGAAAGTAGCTGCATCTCGTTCATCATCTTCTTCGCGTCCAGACTAAGCTGAAATATACAAAAGAACACCACACGCGGTCAGGAACAATTATCAAAGCGGACCTACAAGGCTGTTAGCTTACACAATCGATTGTCCTTCGAAGTCGCTGGACTGCTGTAGATTGTAGCGCGTATAAAATCGAAGCTAGAGTGTCGTGGTTGTGCAATGAAATGCAGTAGTCGGCCACCTGGTCACATTTCCCATTCCGGCAAAAGTTAGCACCTGGTACAGTAACTTGCCTCACTCCAATCAACATGAACAATTAATACCTTGAGATAGAATGAAATCACTTCGGCACGTTCTTCGGGGGTATTCTGAACAAGGACAGCGTTGATGACGTACGCAGAGATCTACGCGGTTACACAAAACATGAGTATGTTACCGCTTCTCATCAGCCTAAACACCGTTACTTGAGGGACGTACGTGCTGGAACCAGCGTTTAACGCTCGTAAACTCATCTGAGTGCTTCTTTTTCGATCCTGTCAGAATAAAGTCTCGGACTACAACGAAATACAACAATTAGCCTTTTGTCACTATCATCAGAGTAATTAGTGAGGTACCTGGAATCTTGCAGAAGACTGCGTGTGTCAAAAGTGTGCATTGCTCCGCCCACCGTTCTGCCTCAACGAACCTGAACATCAGACATATGACAGGGAGACACCTCCGTCAGACATAGTGAGTTAAATGCACGCTAGGGGCACGTAACTTACCGATGCAAATGAACTGGAAAGGATTCGTTCGACACAGGATTGAAGCCTGACTCCATACCGTAAACCTTGCTCATCATTGCAGGGATCGCTTGGTAGTTCACAGCGTAATTCCCAGCTCCACGCAAGGAGAAATACTCCTTATAAAGTGACGTGTACTCTTCAACAAGAGGGATCAGCTTGTCTTTCGAGACGTCAATGTTAAGACTAATGAGGCTGTAGAACCGATCACGCAAATCGTCAGCTTCTTTGGTTTCCGACTGCCTGAATAGCAGAATCATGATGAAGAGACGGATCAGTCCATGGCCTATACAACAAATACACACCAATCATTAGTTTGGAATCTTTCACGGGCACCGTTAGCGACATGATTCAATCCAAAAGTATGAACGTACTTTTAACGACGTTCCGAACGTGCGCGCTCAGTCGATCCACTACCTCGTTCAAGCTCGAAAAGCTGTCGAGAAACAGCACGAAAGAAACGACATCCACCAAGTCCACTTCCGTCCCCGCAACCAGCTCACAGATTAAATCTTCAACAGAGACCGAACGTACTGTTCGAGACATGTGGTCGCCTTTGTCCATGATCTTCCACAAATTGTTGGCCATTTGAGATCCCAGATAGATCGCAGACTTGTTCACCTCAATTCGGTGAGCGTAATCAATTGACGAGCAACCAAAGATATCGATATCGACACCATTGGCTTCTTGATTCAGCGAACCCAACTTGCGGAGTAAACCGACGACGTGAGAGTCTCTTGAGATACTGGCTAGATGAGAAGCCTGGCGGCCAAAAAGATCTCGTTTGTCGAGGCGGCAGCCAGCACATGTTAAAATCTCTAAGCATAGGATACGCGAATCGTCACCACCGCCAGGTGCAGACGCAAGCAAAAGTGCCGCCGGAGTTTGACCATACCGATTTTGAACGTTGGGGTTTGCGCCACCCTGTAAAAGTCGGAGGATGATATCAGTATTGGCTACAGCAGCAGCCAAATGCAGACTGGTGTTCCCATCCAACGTAGGTGCATTCGGATTAGACCCCTTAGAGAGACACAACTCGACCAACTCTGTATGCTCACTTTTCACCGCAAACTCCAGTGCTGAAAATCCATTTGTCCACGCAACACAGTGAACATCTGCTCCAAGTGCCAGAAGTGTCGCTGACCCTTCGAGAGATGCTCTGAAACACATGAACATTAACGGGGTAAGCCCGTGTTTCTCCATAGCGTCGATGTCAGCCCCAGCATCGATTAAGCTTTGAATAATCATTGCCATGTCGATCGACTGCTTCACAACGTGCAGCGGGCGCCGACCCTTCTGATTGCACAGATTAACGTCTGCTCCTCTTGAAATGAGGTAGTTCACCATTCCGGATTGGCCGTTGTGTACAGCTGCATGAAGCGGTGACCCTTTCCCCGATACAGGGGTAAATCCGAAAACCTGTTTTCCACGAGACTTCTCCCACGAGCAAAGCGTGTTGAGTTCGACGGTTGATGATCGCATCCAGGCAGCAGAGTCTAAGTCGCCACGGCGAGCTGCAATACACATCAGATACTGATACATCTCGGAGTCCAGTGACAGTAGTTGGTAATAATAAAACTCCGTCATGAAGGTGAGTTGCTTCGGGAGCGCTGCGGTGCGCACAAGTTGAATAATCTTGTCGAACGGCATTCCAATAACGGGCTCGTGATTAATTGCGATCAAAGAGAGCCCCGGAACAATCGCAGTGCTCAGAGCTGCTTGAGATAGTTTTCGGACATTGTACACGATTGCCCCTCGTCCATTACCATCCGTCGTAAATTGAATGCCGACATCATGGGTCGAGATGGACACAGAAACACGAGATCCTGCCAGCGCCAACGAATCAAACTGGTAGCTTTCGTCGCCGGCCTCGAAGCATTCCACCCACTTGATGGCGTTGAGAAAAGCTGCCACCACATTCGCTTTGTTTTGGGATGCTGGATGATGCTGATAGCCGTACTTTAACAGCGCTCGAAGAGTTGGTAGATCACTCAGTGATGACATCGTTACCACGTATCGGAAAATTGCTGTTAGCATCTCGCCAGACACCTCGAACAGCTCGCCATTGTATTGAGCAATCAGCTCCATGATAGCCTTTCCAGCTGATAGGATGACTTCAAACTTGTGCGTTGGTAGTGACACACAATCCAGCATATTAACCACACTGATAGCTTGCTTCCAGTTACAAACCGACAGGTCCTTCGAGACGCCGAAATCTGCCTGCGTTTTCTGCTTCAGCACCTTCAGATTCTGCTCGAGGTTGCTGCGCCTCGTTTTCACTTTATCCGTTTCCAAGCTCGCATACGCCTCCGCATACAGCGGAATGAACACGCGGTCTTCCACATGCCGCCGAATCAGCCGCACCAGCTCATTTCCCGGCAAAAGCTCGATCTCGGGGTCCTGATAAAACTCCAAATGGTGACGATCAATAATTGCGTCGTCCAGTTCCACAATGAAATTGTGTATGGCCGTGTACGAGTGGTCGTGCGGGTTGGCCTTGAACTCCGCCAATCTCTTGGCGATCTTTTTGTCCGTGATGAAGATCTTGTTCAAGTGCCTGGTGACCGCATTGGACCCGGCCTTCTCCTCCGTGGCCGTCAAGTCCATCTCATAGCACGGCGGCGCCACTCTCCGCACCGACCGCAACGCAGCGACCCACAGCTCCGCCTCGAATTGGCTGCAGCAGTAGCACAGCAGCCTGTAGAAGCCCTTCTCGATCTGGAACACGTAGGCCTTGTCGGCCAGGCGGATGTCCACGTGCTGCACGGACACGACGCCGTCGTTGAGCTGCATGCAGCCCTTGATCTTCTTGCGGCCCTTGTTCTTGTAGTACACGAAGGTGCCGTCCGAGAAGAGCACGAAGAAGCGCGTCTTCCAGCTCTTCCACATGTGGCCCTGCTTGGTGAGCCACCCCATCTTGACGAAGTTGCCCACCTGCACCTGCGTGGCGTAGAACGCGTCGTTCAGCAGCGGGTCGGAGCCGTGACGCACCAGGCGGAAGCCCTTCTCACGCTGTACGAGCGACTGCGATTGTGATTGCGATTGCAGCGCGCTGGCGTCCGAGGACGAGCGCGAGGCGCGCGACGGCGCGCGCTCTCCGAACATGGCGGACAGGAGGCTGCGGCGCTTGTCTCGCTCGCGCTGCTCGGCCAGCTCCTCCACCTCCAGCTCCACGTGCTGCGCCTGCTGACGCGCGTGGCTCTTGGCGCGACGCGAGAATCTCGAGTTGGACTTGGGCTTGGGCGCGGCCTCCTCCAGCAGCGGCGGGGGCGACGGCGGGTCCCACTGATCGAGTCGGGGTTTCTGCCGCCAGCCTGAAGCCATCGGGCGGACGGAAAGGTTTCTACTGCACTGCGACTTGTCACCACCTTCTTCTTCTTGCCGGGCTATTTTTTAGCGCATCAGCTGTTCGTCGGGTGCAGCACGCTATGCGAAATATTAAACAATCTATTTTTTGAGGGACGGAGAGGATGGGGTCATACAGTCGGCGAGTAAAGACTGCACAAGACTTTTAGGACTATGGATTGAATATCCAGCCGGCACCTAATGTACACTTTTTTTCTTACGTTGGACTTCGACATGCGTGCCCGGCAGCTCACTTGCGGCACACAGCTACGGTATTGTTGGTTTTAGAGTTAGTGAGCCCGTCGAGGCGGGGATGCAAAACGCTCCGAAACTGGCACACAGTCGCGCTTGACGAGAACGCCACGCGGCCGTGTTGCTAACGCCGTCGCGACGATGGAGGCCGGACCACGAACTCAGAAGTTGAAGCACTTTGCAGCAGTGAGCGTAGCAGAGGGCCTCCACTGGAGGCTGCAGGGTGAGCCTGCGTAGAGGAAACCCCAGTGCTCATTTCCGACCTCCTGGCCCAGCTGGTGCTCGCGCCAGTAGTGGTGAGTCAGCGAATTGTTCACCGTCCGGCCACTTCAAACAGGCAAACTCGACGTGCGCAGTGAAGTGAACGATGAAGATCACTTGTGCTGGGCTCTCCAGCAAGTCCACCGGATGTATTTCTTAGAAAGGACTCGGGTTCACGGGCAGAGCGATGCGATGCGTTGACGCATCGCCGACTTCTCCGCGCACACTCGATGGCAACCTATTGCAGAGACCATGTTGAAGAAGCCCCATGAGCGCCTCTATTTTCTTCTCTCTGCCTTGCAGCTTCTCTTTGAAGTCCCAAATTTTCCTCGCTGAATTAGAGCTAATTGCCTTACCGCGCAACTGGTACTGTACCTAACGGCAATCCGACCTGCGCAAGTTGCACCGTGCAACGAGAAGTGCGATCCAAACGCTATAGATGGTGTGTACCACACCAAACCATAGCTGCTCACATTGTTGCTGGTCAAAGATGTGGGCGGTTCGCGCGCGCCGCAGCTCCTTGGCGTCCGTCGGGCGGCGTCTGTCGTCGTCATCGTCGCAGTCGATTCGTTCCGCCCCGTGCGCATTGCGGTCCGTGCTGTGGGCCCCCACAGAGAAGCAGGCGCCGTCGGATGCCGCGGTGCCGAGCCACCAGCTGCTGGTCCGTGCCGGATTCGTGCGCAAGGGCGGTCACGGGCTCTTCGCGCTGCTGCCACTCGGACGCCGTGTGGTGGCCAAACTGGAGGCTCTGATTGATGATGAGATGCTCAAGATCGGAGGTAACCGCGTGGACCTGACGGTACTGACGCCCAACGAACTGTGGAAGCAGTCGGGGCGCTGGCAGAGCCGCGGACCGGAGCTCATGACGCTCGAGGACCGACGCGAAGACGTGCTGGTGCTGGGTCCGACTCACGAGGAGAGCATCACCAGTCTTGTGGCTGCTCACTACAATACGGCGGGGGCGGCGGACTGTTCGTTGCGGCTGTACCAGATCGGCCGCAAGTTCCGCGACGAAATCCGCCCGCGGTTCGGTCTGCTGCGAGCGAGAGAGTTCGTGATGAAGGACATGTATTCGTTCGATGCTTCGTACGACGGGGCGTTGCAGACGTATCAGGACGTCTCCGATGCGTACAATGCCATCTTGGTCTCGAGACTCAAGTTGCCGGTGAAGCGCGTGGAGGCCGATTCGGGAAACATTGGCGGCAATTTGTCGCACGAGTTCCACGTGCTGGCGGACGTCGGGGAAGACGCGATTCTGTCGTGCTCGTCGGCGACGTGTGACTATGCGGCTAATGTGGAAAAGGCGGAGGGGGTGTTGCCGTCTGTAGGTTCAACGGAGCAAAAGGGCGGGGTCTCCGCAGAGCTGGGTGCCATCATCGCACAGCTCGAGGAACAGGCTCGAACGGGAGATGATCAGGTGTGGAAGACTGTGTTGGCGCTTCAGGAGGCTGCAGGACCGCAAGGGTTTTCGCTCAAATTGGTCCGTGAGCACGAGGAGAGTTCTGATTTTGAGACTGCCGAGCATGAGGAAGGCGAGGACAACTTGCCGCCCCGGATGGCGCTGTGTTTTGCTCGTCACGACCGTGAAGTGAATGAATTAGCTGCCAAGCCGTTCATTGGTGGCGATGAGGGCGACGTGATTGAGAACAATTCCAAGATAGCGGAGGTGCTCACGAACCGGGATCAGACTGCAGAGCTGCACTTGCTCCTGGACGATTCACTGAAGCATGATACCCCAGCCGTGGTGGCGCTTCGTGCCGCTGCAGAGAGCTTATCCAAGCAGCAGAAGCATACTCACCTTGCTTGGGGGCACTTCCGTTTGGCACAAGCTGGTGATCGTTGCTCGCGCTGTAACGGTGGCGATGGGGCAGTGCTTGAGGACAAACGTGGTATTGAGGTGGGTCATGTTTTCTATCTCGGCCAGAAGTACTCGAAGCCATTCGGTGCGACGTACACAGACGCTAAGAACAACAAGCACCCGCTAGAGATGGGATGCTTCGGTCTTGGTGTCAGCCGGCTGGTCGCTGCTGCTGTCGAGGCCTCGCACGACGACCACGGTATTGCGTGGCCCACGGAGATCGCTCCTTACAAGGTCCTTGTAATGGCCATTGGTGGCAAGAAGCAGGATGACCCCGTGTCCCAGACTGCGTGGCAAATTGCCGGCCAACTAGCTTCGGGTGAAGTGGCAGGCCTGGTGCGGGATGACGTGCTGCTTGACGACCGCTGGCGCGAAAGCCCGGGCTCGAAGCTGGCCGAATCCGAACTCATCGGATACCCGTACCGCGTCGTCGTTGGCAAACGCTTCACGAAGGAGGGCCTCGTTGAGGTTCAGACGCGAGCCACCATGGAGAAGACGTTCCTGGCGCCGGAAGAGCTGCCGGCGTTCTTCGCTGGGCTCGTTCAATCCGGCGCGTTCTAGTGCAGCAATTCCTAATAGACATCTTTGTAGCTGCTGGGTTGTCCAGTATGTCCACATTGAAGCCGTTTGTGGACACTTCACAGTGCAAGTTGTCCACAAGGACAACAAAAAGCACTTATTGCCCATTATGTATGCCACATAACGGTCCACGCTCCGTGCTCCCACAATTGTGCAGCACAATCAGAGCTCAAGCGGAGCATGAGTTTTTCAGTAGAGCGGCTCGGGAACGGCGCCACCTTCTGCCTGCGCGACGAGGCCACGGGCACAACCGTTCTGCTCGGTTGCGGGGAGGCAAGGGACACGTCCTTCTATTCGCAGGATGACGCAAGTGCCGAAGAGTTCGAGGCCGTAGCGACGCAGTACCGCCGCGAGCTGAAAGACCTCCTGAGGCGCGATGGGGGCACTGTAGATGCCATCCTGGTGCCGGATTACCGTCCTAGCGCCTGCTACATGTTGCCGTACATTACTGAGAAGTGCGGGGTGTCGTGGTCGGCACCGGCGACTGCAGCGGTGCAAGACCCGAGCCAGAAACAGCCCCCAGCGATCATTATGACACACGGCACACGAGCCATCGCGCCGCATCTACTGGCTGAATACTGGTAAGGAAACGGAAGTTAGTGGGTGAGTATGCACAGGCTGACTGGGTTGATGTTATGCTGCAGGGCTGGTTGCCACGGGAAGGTGAAGGACGGAGGTAGCGGATTGCCAGCCCCGTACGACGTTCAGGACATCCCTTCGGCGTTCAGGAAGGCCAAGGCTGTTGCATTGAAGGCCTGTGTGACTGTGAACGAGAGTCTCAAAATTACGGCTTATCATTCGGGTCATGTGGCAGGTGGTTGTGCCTTCTACCTGGAGATTGGAGTGTCGACGGTGCTGTTTGCGAACGACTTCAACCTCACGGGTGGTCGAGTGCTGCTACCGGCGCAGATTCCAAGGCTGGAGCCCAATGTGCTGATTACACGCAGTTCATTTGCTGTGACTGTGTCGGAGACGCAGAGCGCTATGGAGAGAGAGCTCGTGAAGGTTATTCTGGAGTGTATAAGCTCGAACGGAAAAGTGGTGATCCCAGTGTACCGGTTGGGCTACTTTCATGAATTGATCACGATCTTGCTGGAGCATTGGCAGCAAATTAAGGATGCAACTGGAAAGTCTGCTGGATGTCCGATCTTTGTGTCGGATGCGGCCATGGAGTACCCGAGTCGCTTCTTGCCTGTGCTTTCGCGCACGTGCACGCCTGCAGTTCAGAGCCTGCTGCGTGAGAGACCACCGAGTCCTACCGACTTGCAGGTGTTCGACTGGAAGCGGCTACAACAACCAGGTCCGTTCGTGCTGTTCACAGGACCGGCTAATATTTCTCAAGGTGACTCCTTGCGCGCGATTAAGGCAGTTGCAAGCGACCCCAAGAACCTTATCGTTCTTTCGGAGTATTGCACGCCGGGCACAGTTAATTATTTGCTGTACGCGGACCCCGAACGTAAGCGCGTCAGTAAGCGCTTGGGTGTGAACGTGGAGTGTGGGGTTCACTACCAGCCTTGTGGCGACGAAGTGGACACCAAGAGCATCGTTCAGCTCGTATCACGTGTGGCACCACGCCAGGTCATTCTCGACTACATGGTTCCAGACGACCTGGCATTCGTCAAAACGCATGTGCAGAATCAGCTGAAGATAGACCCGATTGTCGGCTCGGACGTGATAGTAAAGGGAATCGACCCCTCTGGTCGAACATCAATTGAACCAGCTCGCGATATCCCGCTTCGCATCCACAAGGCCATGTTCAACAACCCTTCGGATGTTCAGGGTATGTTGATTGCAGAGCCCAAGCGAAAGCTTATGCTAGTGTCAAGCGGCAATGGCGCGCGGCGCTTAAAGAAGAAGAAACACTCGCTGTTCTTCTCCTACTCCTGGAAGAAACCGTTAGAGCCGTCGCCTCGTGTGAAGAAGAAAAGCTCACGCCCTGCCTCCGCGTTGTCTTTTCTTCTGTCTGCAGCAGTTGAGTCAGCTGATGAAGAAGAGGAGAGTGAGCAACAGCCCCAAGCCGATGTGGACCAACTTCTGAAAGCCTTGGAGGTCAGTCTGACCAAGTGGATTCGCCACCTTACCATAGAGAAAATTGATCGCTGGCTGAAGCTTCGCACGGTAGGAGTGTCGGTGTCCGCTGAGTGGGAAGTCCACATGGAATGGTCTTACGATGACGAGGCACTGGCTGGTCGGGTGCTCGGAATTGCGAAGCAGGTTGTTCAAGCTGAATACAAAAACCAGCTAGCGAAGTAGTTTTCCGATGATAAAGGATAAACCTCGTGATCTATTGAGTTTGTATACTGCTCTTGCCCTCCTTCGCTCGGTAGAATTGAACCAGCTGCGAGTATACTTGCCCGAATGACATCGGAGGCTGAACACGCTTCTGGATCCACTCAGGTAACCGGCTACGAACTGCTGAGCTTGAGTATCGATGGTCAACTAACAGAATGGTGGAGTAGTCTTCTTGATGTCGAATTGACCTTCCTGTAACGTGAAAAACGCATTAGTGATAGGGCGGCACAGAGGGGGGGGGGGGCAACAACATCAAACGTACCAATGGACTGGTTGACCGCTTTCATGCAGAGACTTTCGTAGAACTGCCGACCAGACCCGGGGTTTCTCTTGTCCAGAAATGCCATTTTTTCGACTAGCTCTGCGTCTCGGGCATTTGGATAGGGCATGCCGACCATCACAACGCACCGAGCCAATTCGTCATTGAAGTTAATTCCTTCGGACATTTTGCCGCCAACCACACTGAGCAACCTGTAATTGGTACAAGACACGAAATCACACCACAGCGTCACTAAATTCAACTCCATCCTCGCAAATTGTCATTGCAGACGCACATAGCTCCACTGCCATTACGGTTGCACGCAGTAGAATACTGCATTAGCACTTCAGCGAGCTCATCGGACTTTTTTGGTTCTCTGAAAATGGCCTTCTTCGCTTGAATTTGCTCGTACTGTTTCGTAGTTTGCCATCGATGGACTGCATTTTCTTCAAAGCGATACGAAGGGAAAAATACCACAACACCAGCTGGCACGATCCGCGAAAGGTTGAAAAGGATGCGACCAAGTTCGTCGAGCGCTTCCATATCACCTCTCCTAGAATAAGTGAATTCGAGGTGCTTCTGAGAAGGCCCCGCGGCGAGGCTAAAACCAAGCAAACTTTCGGGAGGAATTACATGTCCGCATGAGAACAGGTCTACATCTTCCCTCGGGACAGAAGAGAAGAGTTGGTCGATTACTTGGGATACCTAACAGCACATCAAAACACGGTTTAGTAATAAAAACAATAGTACCAAAAACCCTATGAGTTCGGATACCGGCTGCATTGTTCCGCCTGCAAGAATGACGCTTCGTGATTTTTTCACGATTTCTTGGAAGTGAATGACAGGATTCAGCAAAATAAACCTGACCAAGCCTTCAACACCCTTGCTTGCCTGATCACACAAGCAACAGCAACAATTCACAATCACGCGTTTGGAAACTCGACTGCATAAGCGTGACGTACGTTATGTGGCTGAGCGAGGATTCGGCCATCTGCACCTGCGCCGGTCAAGGCCTTCAACAAAGCCTCAACCGTTCGCAAGGGTGATATGTGGCGGCTTTCAAAACCTTCATCGGAGTTATCAGTGGCTGCTTGTGGTGGCGGGGCAGCAGAATTACCACTCGTAGCTGTAGACTCGACAAAGCCCATCAGCTTCTTCGCCAGGCCACTCTCACTAAGGTATTCCAAAATCTTGAACATGTTGAAGTGATCAATCCGAGCACTGAATAAGAAGTCGTTGATGGTCATCATCTGCGCTCCTGTGGCGCCATCGTCGTCGTCGCCAACTGCAGCAGCTTTACCTGCGGACTTGCTCAGCTGGCGAAGAAATTTCGTCAAACACTCTAAAATTGACAAGAGCTGTTTGATGTAGAAGGCGTTCTTGCCCTTGAACCGCTTCTCGTATTTCGCAAAGTACGACCACAAACTCCTCCGCGCCACAACAAGCTGCTTACTGGTGATCTCAACCTTGTATGTGTTGTTAATCGCATCAATAATATTGTGCGCCTCATCAAAAATGACGATGTTGTTTTCCAGCCCAAGGCCAAGCGTTTCTCGAGCATCTTTGCTAAGCAGCAGGGAGTATGGGACCGTCACGATTTGAGCAAGTGGGATGCTTTCACGAGTGCCGTAGTAAGAGCAAATTGACATGTCTTCACCCAGCGTGTGTAGGTCCTCGATGTCTTGCACATGAGCCTACACATACATGCACATAGACATTTAAATATTTAGACACCAACAACAAGCAGGTCAATAAAGGTTACATCTTACGAGAGCGTAGTCTTTATAGTGGCCCAGCAGCTTTTTCTCGTAAAATGGACACTTGCCCACTTTCTTGCCATTCTTGGTCTTGCCGCTTTGCATCATATCCAAGCACTTGTCGGTCATTCTCAAATCCGAGCTCAGCTTCGTAACATTCGGGTTCGTACACAAGTTTTTACGAGAGCCTAGAGACACCACGCGGACCCGTTCAGCAAACGCAGTCTTCCGAATTTCGCGGACGAATTGGGAAATCTGTGAGTGCGTTCGACTGCAGTAGATGATCTTCACAACGCCAAAATCCGGCTTCTCTTCACCGAATCGGCCTTTAGTGGTTGCACCCTCCTCGTCACTGTCACTGCTCCCGCGACGCACTCGATCGCTGTCATATGTATCCACCAAGTGTTCGTCTGCGTCGTCTCCGTCCTGTTTGCTCCCTCTATTACTGCCGCTCTGGCGCCCTCGCTTGCGCTCGCTGTAGTTGTAGGCAATCGCCATCTTGCGCTTCTTGGTGGTTGCCTCGGGCTCCAACCGGAGCTTCTCGATGCCAGCCAGAGCCTCCTTCGCCATCTGCTGGCGGAATTTGACCTCCCGATCCGCCGTCTTCTGCTCGAAGTCGCTCAACCAGCTCGGCTCAGCGTTATTATTGGGCTTCATATGTTCCCCAGTCTCTGCATCAGTATTTTCAGCGTTTTGCGAGGCTTGCACGAGTCCGAACTCGTCCGTATGCTTGGTGAGCCACGTTAGAGCCCCGCAGATGAGGCTGATGGACTTGCCAGTGCCCGTGGGGCTCTCGAAGATACCGCAGTGACCTCGCTCCAGCGTCTCCCATAGCTGACGCATCAGATCCAGCTGGATCGAGTACGGCTCGTACGGGAACGAGAAGAACTCGCCGTCCATGTCCATGGCGTCCAGCGCCTTCGACTCCATGTCCTTAGAGATGGCTACACTTGTTGCTGCAAAAAAAGCGTTTCTATAATATAGAAACACTTTAGAAACGCTTTTTTTCAAAACGATCTTCATAAAAAGCATCACCACTTCAAGCTGCGCGTTGAAGAGACGCGACACGATGGAGGACACTGCGAGGCGCAATGCTGTGCATATGCTACCCCCGGGCGCTCCAACTCCGCGGGACAAAGTTATGGACGAGTACAGAGCGCACATCAAGGTGGTCTCTGCAGTCCGTAGTGAAATGCTGCAACTTAACTTATGAGCGCTGACTCTTGTGCCCCATGCTGATCAGGAGAGTCGCGACTACAAGAGGAAGCAGCACAAGCAGGTGATCCTCGAGGACGTGCGCAAGCGCCCTCCGCGGCTGCATCTAAGACAGGAGACCATTCGATCTCGCCCCCACCCCACCACTCGCAATGACCCGCAGTCGAGGAAGAAGGAGATCAAGGAGAGTCCGACCCGAATGATGCAAGGCGGGAATTACCTAAAGAAATTCCTTGCTGGTCAGTTCCGACTCGGCCAGGATGAACGACCTGAAGGCTGGGCGGCGGCCAAGATCAACCGGGCAATGCGGAGGTACTACAAGATGCACCTCTTGCTGCAAAAAAGAGATAAACAGCACCTGGCTCTGCAGAGCAAACTACTGTTCGACGAGTGCTGCCGATGCAGGCCACTCGTTCCTGGGCCGATAACAACAGAAAGCGGAGTTCTTCGACTCGCGGAGCCGAATCTCCCCAAGATTCTTCGGATCTTGCAAAACGTAGCGAACGATGGACTGGATTTGCTGCAGCCACACGGTGTAGCGCAGTATGTGGGAGCCGTTTGTAGTTTCTGCTTTGATGCGTTTTGCTGACGATTTCATGTTTCTATGAAATTTGTATAGATACACCGTCATGCACGTGGCTGCTCAACGAGGATACACAGACCTGGTCAAGGAATTGATTATGCATTGGAATGAACACCCGGTGAATTCCCCGTACCAAAAGTACAGTTTTATGCAGCTCAGTCATCTTCTGGAGATGGTTCTCGAAATGCGCACGGCGAAGCGTTTGGTTAGCGAATCGGATGCTGAAATGAGAGCGCTCGTGGCGGATATTGGCGTGTCTTTTGCTCGGTTTTCGGATTCGCTCGATAAATTGCTCGAAGATGCCATCACGCTACAGGACCTGCTTCAAATTTGCGGGCATCCGCTGGTTCTCTCGAAAGACGCGGCCGGCAATACCCCTCTGCATCATGCGGCGGAGGGTGGTCATCTCACGCTGTGCAAACTTCTGTTGGCGAACGGTGCCAATATCAATGCTCAAAACAAATCTGGAGAAACTCCGTACGTGATTCTGACACCCCATCACATGCAAGCATGTACTAACGTGTTATGATGAATTGATTGCTTGTAAAGGCTACATTTTGCTATTGCGAGTCAGCGCCATGGAGTTTGTATTCACTTTGTGGAGAATCACGCTGATGTACGAATTTCACGCTATGTATCATTCACGACACTCACTGGTACAGTCCTGCGAGGGACATTCGTGGAATCCCCCGATGGTAACGCGAAGGCCAAGCTATTGCCGTCGATAAATTTTCGGTCTGGGGCCATGGTACAGCACAAACGCCCACCGACCGGAAACAGCCATCTACCGCAATATAAAACTTTGGCTGGGGGTACTGCTGCTGTGTCACCCGAAACTGCGCCAGGAAGAACCAATGTCCGACATGATGCAGTCGGCGCGGCAAACGATAGCACATGCTCGACTATTGACAGTTTGTTGGCTTCTCCGTTTTTGTGCACACGGGATCGTCGAGATATCGTGTTCTTTCGGTCGGCACCCGGGTATTCAATTCTACCAGCCAAGACGCTAGGAATACTTGTTGCGTCGGAACATGTTGCTCCTTCGGAAATGAACAAAGCACGAGAGCTGCAGGAGAGAAGCAAACTGTTTCATCTCTTAATCCAAAATGTCCCCGAAGCGGCAGTTTTGGCTATGGATTCGTTCCGAAATCCATTATTCCGCTGCAGCATGCTTAAGCACGTCCGCGAGCGCAATCAACGCTGGACAGTCAGCAATCAGCTCAAGACATTTGAAGAAAAAAGAGATGCACTGGTCGTACAGATGAAAGGCCAGGTAAAAGTTGGTCGTTCACCTAGACGCAAGCGAAGCCGAGGGCCAGTCTTACGAGTGTTAGACCGTTTGCGCAAGGTTTTGAAAAAAGTGTGGAAGTTCCTGCGTCGCGTTAGAAGTGTGCTGAGTGTGCAGCATGTGTTCACCGTAACTGAAATTGAGGCTGGGCATACGGAGAGAATTGTTTGTGAGCCCAAGGGAATTCTGTACGAGTACGTGTACGATCACGCGGAGTTCCGCGGGCGGCATAGCCCAACACTTTGGATGATCGTGCAGGTATGCATTTTACAAATCAACTCAAGTGCCTGGTTTATCGATCTAACTTTGTTAAAACTAATGTGGCAACAGACAGAGCGCAAGGATCTCATTTTCCACCCATGGTTCCGACAACTATTGGATCACAAGTACGTATGTGCACTACTAATTACCCAGCGAAAGCATCGCTTGTCAACTAAATGATTTATCTCGCTTTCTACAAGGTGGAACTCATTCACTCGACAAACATTTCGCTCCGAATTCAAAGTGTACGCTGTATATTTTGTCGCAGTATTCATTGCCACGTACGTATGTAGTTCGGAAGCTGCAATAAGTTATTACGGAGAGTTGACAAAGCGCTTTCAGATACCTGCGTGTTGGGGATACGTTTGTAGGTATGCCACTCGGTGGCTATCGTAACAACATATTCACCGAGGATGTAGGGTACATGGAATACATTCGTGATGTAGCACGACTCGTATACTCGGTGATCAACGCGAACTATACGCTTCAAGAGGTACGTTTGCAGATGTATTTTGTAATACGTTGGCAGGTTCATTATTAATTGAATTTTCACAGTATCAAGCGTATCGTGAGTGTGGGAGCCTTCGAGTATACCTTCGAGATGGCTGGAATTGGTTCGACCTTGTCCAGATATCTTGTGTATGGCTATTGCTGGTTGCTGAAATTCTCGAGCTGATATTACCAGGTGCGCAATAGATATTTTTCAGTCACCAATGCTAATTGAATAACGATGTGTACGTGCTCTGAAAGATTTTGATCAGGAAGACTTCCGACTCATCGTTTATCAGGAATCGCTGTACAGCTTTAACATTCGCCGGAGATACAGTTTTCGTATCACGTTGATGGCCATTGTTGGGCCACAAATCTTTGTCAAGTGGATTCAGTTTGCGCGAGGCACGAGAGCACTTGGACCATTTGTTCGCATGATAGCAAAGGTTCGATGACAAGATTGTTTGATTTGAATTTTCGGTAGTAACATCGGTTTGTCATCGTGTTTTCATTTTAGATGTTCTCCGACATTCTGGTGTTCGTCATGGTTTTCTGTGTGTTCTTGGGAGGGTTTGCTTTTGCCTTTTTCATTCTTCAGGTAGCTATTGTGTCAACTGATGTCTTGCGTATTGATGCATTGGAGTCTAAATGTCCTCGTGCCTGCTTTCTAGCTAGAAGGATGCAAAAGTTACTTTTCAGCCCTCACTACGACCTTCAATATCAGTTTAGGATCATGGGATTGGGACAGCATCTACGAAGGCGGACTGCTCGCTATACTACTTTTCCTTTCTTTCGTAGTCATCGGCACGATCATGCTGTTAAATCTCTTGATTGCTGTACGTCTCGCATCTCATCGTTATGTGTATGTATTGCTCCTAACTCCATGTTTGTTGTGTGCACCTAGATGATGGGAAGTACGTACGACAAGGTCTGGGAAGATCGCTTGCTCTTCTTTGAACTTGAGCGGGTAAGGAACAAGGTGTTTCTACTGTCTACATGTAGTTCGATTGAGTGAGGTTCATGTGCTAATGCGTGCTGATCCTGGGCTAGGCTAAGGCGACACTCTCCATCCAAATGTCACTCGACGATGAAGTTTACGACGAAAAGCATTGGTGCCCGCGGCTGTACGTGCTCGAAGGAGATACCCCCATCGAAGGCATACAATTTCACCGCTTGTGACCCCACGAGTTTAGTACACACAGTCAGCAACGTCTAGGAAACCCACAAGAATTTGACGTATGCCTGTCAGCACCGGTGCGCCAGCATGAAGAACCTTTCCACTGTGTACTGCAGCGTCCCCCTGCGTAATATGCACAGTATGCTTCGTGGCGTCGAAGTAGGTGCCACCTCCAGTAAAATCATCAGCTGAGTTAAGCAGCAGATTAAATGACAACACGGATCCATCACGGTGAAGTGCGAGCTCGGAGCGTTCGCCCTTCCGCGCCTCGTACTTGACGAAAAAGAGGTCTCGGAAAAGCAGTCGCTTCGACTTCGGCAGGTTGTAGCGTTTCGCAATATCAGGGAACAGTCTATCAGCCAAGGTTGCACGCACCCAGGAGTTTAACCCGGCAACTTGATGGCACGGCATGTCCGTGGTTTGGTAAGACGCATGTCGCTCCGTGCACCAACCTTGTTCAGCGGCCAAGCGGTTTACCTCGTCTCGAACAAGCGTTGTCTCTTCAAGTGTCCAGATATTTGAAAACACCGATGGCTCTAACATCGATTTTTGGGGCTCCATATGAGATAGATATCGGTCTCTGGCCATCTTTTCGCGCGTAGATCGTAGGTCATCGACTTCCGAAGCACTTAACGACACTTCACCAGTGATACTCTGTTTAACCAACACAACCAACCTCCATTAGATTACTCGTCAATCATAACAGCAGTCATCTACAGTCGTTCGTACCTCCAAAAATGCAGCAACCTCATCACGGCCGTGGATAGCAGCGACTCGAGCAGGTGAATTCCCATCCCAATCGCGCAGCGTGTTCGGGTCCAACAGCATCGGCGATGCCAGGAACATTTTCACGATGTCCATCTCACCCTTCTTCGCTGCAAAATGAAGCAGTGAGCAGCCTCCACTCGCGATGTTCTTGCCCATATTTTGGGCAGTGTTCACCGGCAAGGTCACGTCTTGCGTCACCACGCGACCAACAAGGTGCGCCGTCTTGTCCTCACTCAACTCCTTGCACACTGCTGTCAAAAACTCGCCCATCCGTGCCTCCACAGCATAATGCAGAGCTGAAAACCCCAACGAGTCGGCCGAATTGTCCAGCACTTGGCGCGTCAGATCAAACTCCGGGTAGCGCGCGTGGAACTGGATGAACCCCGCCCAGATCAGCAACGACAGCTCCTCGTCATAAATGGAGGTGGCAAACATCAGCGCGGGTTTGCCCAGCACTGTGAGCTCCATGTCGCTGCACACCGCCAAGAGGGTGTCGTCACCGCTGGATTTCAAGTCGTCCAGCACATCCACGAGACTGCTGGAAGCTGGCGTGCTCTGCCAATGCAGAAGATGCAGCAACACCGCGCAGCGTCGAGAGTCTTGCGCCGAGAACCCCTCAAAGAGACGGGCCAATGCGTCGCTCGCATCTTGGAATTGCGTGAGCTGATGCAGCAGCAGCCGCGCTTCGGCTTTCGCGGTCGGTGGCGCCATCGTCACTCAAAATGGGGACAAAACGGCCAATCATGTTTATGTGGCCATGGTGAGCAGCATCAGTTGATATTGGTTATCTATATCTTTGGCGGGTGTTATGCTGTTCAAAGCTATGAGTGTGTTGTGCCCGACTCTGCTGGCACTGTAGGTTGCTACATGCGGTCGTCGTCGTCATGATCCGGCTCGTTGATTTTATCGATGGCCACCTTGATCTGGTTGTTGTCCTTGGGGTGGAAGCGCAGTGCCAAAGTGAAGTACTTCATCGCTTCCTCGATACGGCCAAGCTTTTTGGCCACTTTGCCCATCATGAAGTGCACTGAAGACTCGCGAGGCGCAAAGTTCTTGACGACATAAAGCTCTTTCAGAGCCTCCTCGAACCGCTGCTGCGTGATCAAGACGTTGGCGCGCTGGAACCGGGCTTGAGGATTCAATGGTTGGAGCTCAGCAGCGATGGCCAATGCATCCAGCGCTTCGTCGTATCGGTGAGTAGCATGCAGAACCATACCGAGGAAACAGTGCAACAAAGAGCTCCGAGGATTAATCTCCAGCGCGCGCCTGAAATGGTACTCAGCGAACTCAAACTTCTCCTGCCGGTAGTAGATCGTGCCGAGACCGTACCAGGCGTTATAGTGCCGTGAATCAGCGCGAATTGCATGCCGATAGCAATTCACCGCTTTCTCAAAATCCTCATTCGCCACATACTCGTGACCTGATAGGGTATACGCGTATGCAAATGACGGGTCCAATTGAATCGCCTGCTCGATCATGCAAACACAACATCCAAAACGCGTTAGTGTCTTCAACGAAGGGCTACGACCGGTGTACTGGAAAGGATACGTACCCGCTGGAAGAACGCCAACGCTGTATCGTGCTCTTTCTGAAGGCTGAAACAGTTACCAGCCGCACACCAGGCTTCACACGATAATTTGTCGAAGTCGGTGGCTTGTTGCGCCAAGTACGACAACTCCACCTCTTTTTTGAGATGCCATAGTGTCGTCGAGTACAAGTCAAGACCTTCCATCCGATGGGGTTCCGATCTGTGTAAGGTGCAGAATACCTCATGTGCCCGAACGTAGTCAGCCATCTCGAAATGTGTACGGCCTATCTGCTGCTGTACCCAACCTGACGCGTGCTGAGACGGAGGAAGCCGCTCTAACATTTCCAGGGCTTCTCGGCACATGTACACACTTAACTTCTGATAAATAGAGCCAAATGAACTGAGCAGGCGCAAAAGCTCGTGCCGGCCACGCGTCTGGTGTGATGGCACTCTGTTATGGGAGGAACCAGCGAGCGGTGTCTTGTCCTGATAAAAAGGTCGCGTGGGCAAATGAGATGTCGGCGAGCTCAATGCTAATTTCGATGGATTCTACGCAAAAGAAAGCAAAATGAAGTAAGGATTCGAAGTCAGCCACGCAGTCTAATTTACAACCGTCAGTCGCAGGAGTCCCTACCAGCGGCGAATCATCAAACCCAGCAGCAGAAAACGACAACCTTGCATGAGCTCGAAATTTTTCGTCACTGTCAGTGAGAGGCCTCCGATGAGTTTTCCTCTGCCGTACAGGGGCTCCGATATCCTCTGCAACCCGTGGCTTCTTCACGACGGTCGCTGTATGGACGTTGATGCCATTGTTACTGTTCACATTTGGTGTTTTATACGCCAACGGTCTGGAGGAGCTGGATGCCGGGTTCGCTACGCTCTTGGGCGTAGCGAGTCCTAAATGCGGTGGGGGTTCTGGAGTCGCAAATGTCCCGTCCGTGGATCGATCCTCTGCATTGTTGTCGTCGCGATACTCCCCCTCCTCCCCACCGAAGCGCAGCTCACCTCTTGCACTTATATCGCTATATTCCGGTCCGGAATTGAGTTCATCACTCGCTTCATCAGTCGGCCCAATGCTGTTGAAGTAGTTCGCCGCGCCGAAAAACCTCGAGGCTTCGAGGTTAGCTCCCAGCTCACACAATTGCTCGTACGCCGACCACATAAACGGATCTGTCTCCAAGCTACGCAAGCCAAAAACATACTAACACTGATCAATGCAAGCATATCAACTCACGCGCCACTGTCAGCATCGTCCCCACCTCTTGACGAAGCAGGCAATGGCCTGCTGCCTCCTGTTCCCGCGTCTGCAGACATCTCCTAGCAAATACAACCCAGCAGCTCCAGCTGGCACGTTCTCCATTGCGTCTGCATCGTCGATGTGGCAGTTCTCGCCTCCGAGCAGCGCGTTCTCCGCCTCGACCAGCTTCCCCTGCTCGAAGCAGCATCTGGCCAGCAAATAGCGGTTCTCAGGTCTGGAGCAGCCGATCAGCACCGCTGAAGCTCGAGCCGCCTGTCCATTGCGATAGTAGCACGTGGCCAGCAGCAGCGCGTTCTCCTCGCTCGGGTGCTATCGGAAACAGCAGAAATGTGTCAAAAAGGCAATAATGATACTTTCGAGTAACCACGTGTAGCGCGACTCCTACTGCGCCAAAATTCGCTGGGAAACAAGGCTTACATGCGCAACGAGCCGCTCTGCTAGAAACCGCGCGTTCTCGTACACGTAGGCGTCCAGATAGCGCTGCACTTGCGTCGCTAGTGCCTCCTCCATCGTGCGATACTATCGGGTCGGTGTCGGTCGGTTTTGGCAAAACGCCGCGATTCGTCGAATCCGATTAAGTACGAAATTCTCCCAACGGACCCTGCAGCTCAGTATCGAAAGTTGCAAGACCCAACAAAGCCAAGCAAGTCAAGCAGAAGAAGGCATGTACCGACGAGCGGGAGCCCCGCGCGCGTCCGTCCGTGGTCAGCGCAAGATCAACCAGCAGCAACATCAGCAGCTGCAGCCGCAGAGCAAGAAGGCGCCACGCGCCATGATCGGCGTGTCGTCCGTGCCGCTGTCCAGCCGCTTCACGCACTTGGCCGAGGAGACGGCACCGCAGCAGAAGAAGCAGCACCAGGTGACGGTGGTCAAGGTGCAGTCCAGGAAGGGCAAGGCTGTGCAGCCGGTGCTGCGCGTGGCTGGAGGCAAGAAGAAGAACGGCAAGGCGCCCGCCCCCACCAAGAAGCAGATCCAGCAGCAACAGCAGCAGCAGAAGCTGCAGCAGGTCGCCCAGAACAACCGCAACAAGCGCCAGCAGGTCGTCGGCAAGCACAGGAAGGGCCTCGTGCAGCAGGACGCCAAGCCCAAGGGAGGTCAGAACAAGTCACCTAAGAACAAGAACGCGGCCCCGCAGCAGAACGGAGGCAGGGGTGCGGGTCGCGGCGGACGTGGAGGTCGTGGTGGCCGTGGAGGCCGTGGCGGCCGCGGAGGGCGCGGAGACGGCAAGTCCAAGCCTCCTAGTGGAGACGACCTCGACATGGAGATGGACGCGTACTGGCATGAAGCCGGTAAGGGCCCCGATCCGAAGGCAGTGCAGCTCGACCGTCAGATGGAGGAGTACTGGGCTGCCAAGCCGACGCAAGACAACGCTGCCGCTACCAAGACGGAGGCCGAACCAGCTCAGGACACCAACATGGAGTCTTGATGAAATGACGAAGCGATGTCGTTGGTGACGAAGACGTGGACATGTAGACCAATGACATGGAAGCGAAAGGTCGAGTGGAAGTGAACACTTTGTGCAGGCCGCGTGTGGAGCGACGAGCAGCTCACACCAACTTCTCGAGACAGAGAAGCGAAAGCGGCAAAGAGACGACAATACCCCAAATCCAAAGAAAAAGAAAGCTCGCGTGTTTCCTGTGGTGTTAATGTTTATCTTGTCTGGATGGTGGACGGACGCAAGCGCCAGAGCAGCCAGTCAGCCAGTCAGCGACAACTTGCGGAGGGAGCGGCAAGGACGCCGACGACGCTGTGCGCTAAAGTCTGGCATTGTGGCTGTAGTTGCTGGGGCGTATGGCTGATGAGCGAGTCCGGAGGGGAATGCGGACGTGACGGAGCTCTAATCGTACAAGGCCTTGTCATAGGTGACGCGGCTGAGCTGCTCTTTCCAAGTAGTCCATTCCACAGCCGTCATCATGGGGATCAAGAAATCTGCTGCGTTGCGAGCTAGCTGCCGGTATGACTACAAAGTACAGTTGTCAAGCCATCAAACAAGCACCAGTGGTGAGCTACATCTTACTTCAAAACCGACGGTTTAGATGGTGGCAAGGATAACCTCGTACCTGCGAGTTGAAGCGGTACTTGTCGATCCAAAGCGCACTCTCGCGACGGAAAGCATATGTATCGAGGCGGGGGCCCAGAATAACGGGTGCGTCTTCCGTTGACGTGCTGTTCACAAATTCACAAACGCACACATGTCGTTAGTTGATCGCCCGCATCAATTCATGGGAGTATGGCGATGCCTCCTTATACCTCTTGCAGAAGTGCTCCAGTGCCGTGTTGAGCGTCGAGCTGGCGCTGTCCGTCTCGGTGGCAGTCGGTTCGGGGCTCGCAACAGTGGCCAGACACACCTGCTTGCCCTTCTTCCGAAGCGTATCACAAATCTCTACGAGGTTCCGCCTCATCTCGTGCCCAGCGGCGGCTGGGTTTCTATTCACAAGAAGCAACGTTGTCAGTTAGTCACAATCTTGCAAGTTGCGACCAGCAGTGCTCATTATTGCTCACCTGATTTCCACGGATCCGAGGATGATGATCACGATGGACGCGTCGGCCATGGCTCTCGAGGTAAACACGTTGTTGAAGTACTAACTCGTATGACGTATTGCATGTTGTCAAGTCAGGTCTGGTTCTCGGGTTGGCCACGCAGTCACTGAAAGTTGGATAGGTTGATATCTGTTGCTCCAGACTTACCTTCTTAGGCGACGACAGGAGCCAGTCAGCCGTCGTGGATCCGGGCACTCCAGCATTGATGATGGCCCAGTTGTGACGGACCTGGGGGATCGGAACGAAAAAAATGGTATCTTGTCAGTCTACATCTGCATGATGTCGTCTAGATGGCAATGGTAGCGCTGCAATTATCCACTCCACGCTGACGCTAGTGCGGTGCTTGCCTTATCATCGTGCGACACGATCTTCTTGAGATATGGTGCGATGCCTCCACCAGCGCTGCCCACTGTGACGTAGTCCCCGACGCCCGCTGCGAAGTCGTCTCCGATGATCACCACTTTGTGGAAGAACTGGCAGGCAGGCTTGAGGCCGCGCACGTGCAGGTTGTGCGCCAGGAAGTGGCAGATGTGCCACCACACAAGAGCCAGGAACACGCGGAGCGCTTCAAGCATCGCTGAAATTCGAGAATGCTGTCTTGTGCAGGAAGTACAGTAAGTTATAGTAATTCAATACTGCATTCTGCTTACATTTTTGATCACACACTAATTTTAAAAATAAGGAGGTGCGCAATAATTGCAATTATTGTTTTTCGCTTATTTCCGGGTATATGTAGGTATCAGAAATCAATTTATATTAATTAAAATAATATAGTTTAAATTATTGTGAATAAAAATTAATTTATTGTATTGACATGTTTTTTACACAACTTACCGGTACAATACCTATCAATACATGTACCGTATTCCCCCTGTCAGAAGCGTCACCCGAAATGCAAAAGGGGTAGGGATTTCGAGCTCTGTTCATAAACAGTGAAATACACGAACTTATGCGAACAATTACGGTACTGTGACTGTGCCAACACTCAGTCCAACAATACATGTATGGCGAGGTTAGCAGACGCAGTGGCCGCGCGGCGATTCCTCGGCCGCAAGGAAGCGGACCGCGCCGAAGCGTGCCTAAAGCCAGTGACCTGATACCCATCGCCGCTAACCCCACATTCAGAGCGTCCGGAACCCCCCCCCCCTTCCCTCCCGCGAATTTGCAATCTCGACCCGGCAGGGCGGGCGTTATGCTCGACGACATGGCAGCACCTTGTGCCGGTTTGCGGCATCTGCTCATGGCGTCTGGGGTGCACGACAGCGTGGTCAGCATCTAGGGCTGCAGACGACGTACGCGCACGAGTCGTGCGCGTACGTGCGGCACGACACGGCCAAGTTTGGTGTGCATGTAGGCGCGTGCTGTGGATCAGCCATAAGTGGCCGACGTCCGTCTCGAACGCGTTCTCGGGCGTCCAGTCGTCTTCCTCGACGTTGCGGATCTTGTGCTCCTCCTGCGCCATGAGGTTGCGCATCTGCTTGACGCGCTTGCGGAGCGCCTTGTGCCCGGCGAAGTCAGACGTCTGGTGCTCGCACCCGCAGTAGGCTGCAGCAAACAGATTCCGTGGGCTGTGGACCGCCCAATCATTTTACCTCCTAAAAATGCTAGTCTTTTAGTGGATTTGGCAGGTGACGCTTATGACAAATTCGAAGACATATGCAAATTAGCTACTCGGTGATTGGCTAAAAGTAGCTGACGCTTCTGACAAAGCGACGCTTCTGACAGGGGGGATACGGTATTGTGAAATTTCTGAAAAATACTGGTAACCATCACTCACGTTCCACAGCTCTGCTGTTTCATTGCGCACTTTGATCTCTCATGGGGAACCGCGGGCGGCGCCGCGGGACACGCGCTGGCGCTGCTGTTGGAAAAGTAGGGCGCCGCGGGGAATTGAACTCACAACCATACCTGTAGAACATTCGTTGTTAGACCGTTACACCATACAGGCGCCCGGTCGTCTTCACTTCGGGCTGATACTTGACACTGTCGATTGCATATTCCAACACTCCCCCTCAATTGAGAGTGTCTGGACCTCGTGATTGCGACTTTTCCTGCGTCTTGTTGGTTCGACTCCAACGCCTTTGACATTATGACCTCCCTGGGTTTAATGCCATCCGTGTCTCCCCTGGAGACACACTCCGTGCACAGACACACACCGTGTTGTGATACGAGTCACACAAGTCACACAATCATTACAGCAGTCCACATTCCAGCAACCTTCACCTGACTAGTGCCACAGTCGACCCTTCGACCGTAACAAGTGCTACCATGTTGGAAAAGTAGGGCGCCGCGGGGAATTGAACTCACAACCATACCTGTAGAACATTCGTTGTTAGACCGTTACACCATACAGGCGCCCGGTCGTCTTCACTTCGGGCTGATACTTGACACTGTCGATTGCATATTCCAACAGCTGCGTACCAATCCGATCCGACCAGGTGCTCGAAGAAGCAGGAGCCGACGCCGCAGTCGGAGTCGGACGAGTCGCCTGGCCCGGAGGATCGCAGCCCGGAGATTGTCTCTATCCGCTGGAAGAAGCCGCGAGGGGCCGCCGTGATCCAGTACGCGGACGGCAGTCGCTACGAAGGCGGCGTGGATGACGAAGAGCGGAAGCATGGCACCGGTGTACACATACTAAAGTCGGGTCACATCTTTGAAGGTGGCTGGGTGCACGGAGACTTCGAAGGGTGCGAGCATCGGCGTCGCTGGTCTGAGTGGACCTCTGGCCCAAACATTTCAACTAACAATTTGGGCTTGTGTGTTGGTGTTGGGCAGCTTCGGCATGCAGACCTTTGCAGGGACCGGAGACTGCCACGAAGGCATGTACCGCAAGAACCACCGCCATGGAACAGGGACGTATCTGTGGGCTAATGGTGACAAGTACGTCGGCAATTGGCGAGTTGGCAAGGTATTTCGCACCTCGTTGCAGTGTGAAATGAGGTCTTAACCAGTCGTGGATTGGACTGGTTACAGATGCATGGGAATGGCACGTTCTTCTGGAAGAACGGCGACAGCTACGACGGTGAGAAGGGCAATGCAGACTTGCGGCTTGCCGTGTCTTCCTTCCTTTCGAGAGGCTGAGTGTGTCCACTATGCTGCTCATCTAGGTGGATGGAAAAAGGGAATGATGCATGGCAAAGGCAAGAAGGTCTTCTCCTCAGGAGAAATGATAGATGCTGCCTGGCGGTACAACCAAGTGAGCGGTTGGGGCATCAAGGTGTTCAATTCAGGGGACAAGTACGAGGGCTATTTTGTGAAGGGTGAGCGCGAGGGGTTTGGCAAGTATGAGTGGGTGGGCGGTGACTTGCACGAAGGCACTTGGCGCCAAGGCTTAATGCACGGCAAAGGCGTATACGTCTCGGCAGGCGGCTCACTACATGGAGCTTGGGTTAACGGAGTGCTAACTGGTGAGGGTGTGCACCGCTTCCAGTGCGGAAGTGTCTTCACTGGCAAATATAAAGCTGGAGAGCGACATGGGGTTGGTACTCTGACATTTGCCTCGGGGGAGGTCTACGAAGGCGATTGGCATAAGGACGAGATTCATGGTTACGGCTCGTGGTCTTCGCCCGACGGAAGAAAATTTATCGGTACGTGGGCTCATGGCTTTCCTTCAGGGCGTGGCATTTTCTGCCGCGAGCACGATGAAGACGAAGAAGAAGATGATGATGAAGGCGTCGAGGTTGTCACGGAAACCAAACTCCCGTTTGAAGTTGGCATGTTCAAACGGGGGCGACTTACAACCAGTGGTAAACACCTTTTCATCGGGCGGCTTACGGCTCCATCCTAGTGTCTTCCGATACCATTACGCGAACTTGTACACTTGGAGCACCTACAAGAAGGAAGATGTCGATCCTGTACGACAAAACTGTGATGCATTTGACAATAGAGGTTTGCGTACAACATGGCATTGTGTAAATACAGTACCACAATATCAGAGGCATCTTGAACGCGCAAAAGCAAAAGGAAGAGCAAGCAACGCGGAAGGATGATAACATCAGTATTTTCGTTCGCATAAAGCCCAGCCTGCTGCATTGAATAATAGACCAAGGAGAAGACCGAGTTCACGCTAACAAAAATTTCTCTAACTTTCCGCACGACGGCTGGCTGCCTGCAGGAGGGTACACACAGTCAGGCAGACACCAGCCGCGCAGAGGCCCTATCCGGTGGATCTTTCGTGGGGGGAAAAGGAGAAAAAGAGATAGCCAAACCAGTCCTCGAGAAGCCCTCTTTTGGAAGATCTCACTCATCATGTCGCTGGCGCTCAAGGGCGCGCGATTCCGGTTCGTCGCAGCACGATCCCTTAGCCGAGGCTGGGGAAGGCGCTCATGTCCGTCACGTTCGGGACGTTGGCGCCACGGCCGCCGCGGCCACCGGTGCGGCCGTTGCCACGAGCGCCACGGCCACCACGGCCACCGCGTCCGCCGCGCGACGAGTCGAACTCGCGCGTGAAGCGCTCCGGCTTCTCCGTGCGGAAGCCCACGTCGGTGATGAGCTGTTTCTTGCGGCCCGAGGTCTTCTTGCTGTAGACCTTCTCGTACTGCGAGTCCATGAAGTCCGGGGTCTTGCCCTCCTTGGTGATCTGCACCGCGCTGGAGAACTCGTTGGTCACCTGGCGGACCTCCACCTCGGCGAAGACCTCACCCGAGCGGGCGGACTTCTGCTTGGCGAGGTACTCGTCAAGGGTGAGCTGCACCTCCTCCTCTTCCTCCTCCTCGACAGCAGCGGCCTCCTCAGTGGCCTCCTCGTCCGAGGCGGGCTTGGCGGCGTCCTGGGCAGCGGCCTCAGCCAGCTGCTCGTTCGGGTCGGCCTTGTTGCCCCAGTTGCGGGCACCACCGCCCTGCTTGCTGGTCTCCTTGCCACGGCCGGTGCCGCTGCGACGCTCGAACTCGCGGCGAGGGCCACGGGGACCACGGCCACGCTCGCTGCGCTCACGGGGGCCACGGCCACCTTCACGCGGGCCACGCGACTCCTTCTTCTCGCCGGCGGGGGCCGCCTTCTTGGGGGCCTTCTTGTTGCCGGCGGCGGGCTTGTTCAGAGCCACGGGGGCCGACGGGGGCGGCGTCACCTTCTTGTTCACGCGCGGCGTGTCCTCGTCATCCGAGTCGAGGGCGGCGAAAAAGTTCTTGCTGGACTGTGTACACAGCAACCAACCAGTCAGTGACGTGTTGAAGCAACCCTACAAGATACGCGGACGGAGAAAGCAAGGGAGGCGACTTGGAGCTTATGTTGAAGCTGCCAGGGGGAGGGGGGTCCGTCAACCATTGCGAGCGTCCGCTAGCGCAAAAAGATCGCGCTGGTTTCCACCTGGACGCCGCATATGGCGGACCTTCCCAATGGGTTTCCCCCACGTCGCCCTCCTGCCCTCCCCGTCGCGTCGCGCGGCTGTTGCCATGTCGCGCGGCGCGGGGAGCTCGCAAGGAACGTACCATGGCTGCCGGGCGAGACGGGAGTAAGATGCTGCTGATCTGGGCAAAGGGCCGAATGGAGGAGCTCGGTAGCCAAGCGCTCAGCGGCCACAGAAAAGCTCGAGCAGCTCATTTTCCGGCATCTGGCGCGGTTTGGGACCGCGGTCCAGCTTACTCTGCGCGGAAGTATGGCTCGACCCCGAACCGCCGCCCGAACCGGGACCGCGGAAAGGGTTGTCTCCGCATTGGCTGAAAATCAGACGGACCCGTGTGATTGGCTGACCAGTTCAACTGCACTTGCAGGCTGCAAGTTGCAGCTGCGGCAAAAACTTTTGCCTGCCCAATACAGTTCAGGATCGCACTGCCCGCTGCGTCGGGCTCGGCCAAACAGTATGGCGCTCGTAATCTAGTGAGCTGAGTTTGTACTTTGTAGTTTGTCGCGTTGCAAGCTGCAAGTGATCTCTTCCGGCAGAAGAATGAGCGCGCCGCAACCGTGCGGTTCCGTTTCGTGATAGTCTCCGATGGGGTGTAGACGAAAGAGGGAGCGACAACCCCTGGACGTGTATACTACTTCGAAGTACACGTCAATGCGGGGCTACAGTGTAGTCCCGCCCTTGACGAGACCGGTTCTTGGCAGTGGCGGCGTCAGCGCTGGTCGTCCGGTCGGCGCTGCTCTCTATCGATTCCGACCTGGTAATCAGCCCAGCCGAGATCGTTGAGGAGGGCTCCACCGAAAGGCGCTCGTCGAATATCGAAGAGGATCCGAAGACGGCGGCCTCTACTGAACCTGCCAGGAGAAGAGCTTCATCGCACCAAGGCGCGGGAACACAGCTCTGGCTTTTCAAGTTTTTTTCGAGCCGCGCTCGCTTGGAAAGTCAGGCGAATGCATGGGATGTGGAGGCGTGTCAACGTCAGACGAAAGGCGTGCGCTGTTCTAGGCTCAATTGGGCTGGGCTTGATGTTGCCGTGACTCGCGGCGTGAGGACATCACTCGAGTGACCTAAAGATCGGCGTTGGTGCCCGGCGAGCACTCGAATAAAAAAGCCGGAGTGCCGGTCCGTGGCTCGGCGTGCTCGTCGCGATGGTAATTTCCGCCAGCACCGCTGTGAGCGGCGACGGCGCAGAGCGCGAGCGGAATTCATGGCATTGGAACGCCCGCTTGGCCGAGCGAGGACAAGCCAGCGGAGCAGAGCGCGAGCGGCAATCCTCGCGTGTGCTACGCATGACCCGGGGCCGGCTCACTGAGCCGCTCAGCGGGTCGAGTCCAAGCTGGACGCTTTGGTCGGTTATCAATATGTTGGCTCGCTCGCAATGCCAGCCGTGTCTATCCCGCCTTGCTCGGCGCCCAACACCTGCAGCTCCGCGCGACTTCCAGGCTGGAAGTCGCGCGGAGCTGCAGGTGTTGGGACCTGCTGGAAGTTCCAGCAGGTCATGTGACCGTGGGCAGACAGCTCCTTGTCGTCTCTCTCGCTTGTCGGCCCTGCTGCGTCACCTCACTCTGATACAAACCGACGACTACTTGGCGCAGCGCCGGGACGTTCCGGCACAGCGACGCCCCCAATAGCGAGTGCAGCAGTCTCGCACCCCCTTATTGCGTCCCCAGCTGGCCTTATGACACCTTCATAGCAGCGCGCGCAGCAGACGAGACGCTCGCACCGGTTCGCCCTAAAACAACTTGCCGTTGCTCTCCTCACTCTGTCATTCCTCTCCGTTCACGAGGCGTCTAAGAAGACCCCGACACCTACAGTGCATACGCTGCGCAGTCCGTGGCCGAGCGAAGCACCCAGTATCAACGCCACCGAGCCATCCGCTTCCTGTCCGCCCCCATCATATCGCTGCTCACCGCTAGAACTCACACCGTCAGCTTAGTGTGAAGTCCGTTGGTCGTCATGCCGTTGCGCTCGTCGATGTTCGACCCGAGCGTCTCGGGCCTCGGCAGCGAGCGGCTCAATGTGCAGATCCCCATCGACGAGGAGGTCGAGAGTAGCGCGCCCGCGCCCGCGCGCCCTGAGCACGTCAAGTGTCCGGAGCTGATGCTCACGGGGCTGGAGCTCGAGAAGCGCGCCACGCTGCGCATCCTGCACAAGAAGGGCCGGCGGTTTGAGTCCCCCTGGGAGCCCTATTTCGTCGGCATCTACGCGCAGACTCTCTTCTACTACGCCAACTTGGGAGACTGGCCACGCGCCGTTGTGCCGCTGATCGACGCCGATGTCAGGGCTGTGGACCGCATCTTCCGCCATGGAGACGCCGCCACAGGAAGCGATGACTGCGGCCCGTGCTGGAAGGTCACGTCCTCCAGCGGACGGGTGGTGCTGTTTCGGGCTCCGTCGCATGAAGCGCGTCTGGAGTGGATTGAGCAACTCCGACAAGCGTCTGGGAGGGTTGGAGGCACAAGGAAAAGCAGCATGGACGGGAAGGCGGCGCTCGCGCTGGCGAGGAGGCTGTCGAGGTCGTCCAGCTCGGCGTCGTCGACGTCCAATGTAGTTGTTGCTGTTTCGCCCCGTGGATTTCAGTCACGGAGAAGGAAACTCAACAGTGAGGACGAGGAATCGTCCGAAGCGCTGCGAGCTGCGTTGCGAATGGTGGAGAAGCAAAAGAAGGAGATTGAGAAGCTTCAGAAGCGTTTGCAGAAGTTCGAAGGAACGCCTAAAGGAGTGGAAAAGGGAGAAAGAGATCAAGAACGTGCTGTATTCGATGTGCAGCAAACTCGAGAACGAGGACGCGAGTTGAAAGCTCGGATAAAGCACGGAGAAGGAAAAACTGAGCAAGGAAACGAAATCAGCCCAGGCGAGTTAGATCTGGATGCAATGCTGAATGACGCTGCGATCGAAATGTGCAAGTTATCGCGAGACTCAGCAGAATCGGACGTGCTGTCAGCGGATGAGGACACACCGGAAAGCGAAGGAGAGGAGGAAGATTTTGCCCAGGTTCGTGATCAACGAGATAGAAGGCAGGGTACTCTCCAGAGTCTGAATCGTGCGAAGTCTGACCAAGTGAAAGCGATGGAATCAAACTCTGGGGAAGTACCTGCAACTTCAGCATCAACGAGTTCTCTGCAGAAGTCTGCACCGGCTTCAGTTGGTCCAAAGGAGGAACTTGCACGTAAGGATTCGTCCCCTGTGAAATCGACGTCGACGAGCTGTTACGATGTAGCAGAGAATGATTCCATTCAACAGCAGGCAGCGGAGCTGGCAGAGATGGCGCGCAGCTTGAACAAAGATGATCTCACCGACTCATCGTCAACGCGTGAAAGCAGCGAGGATGGCTCCCTTACCTCGAGCTTCAAAGGATCGCACAGTGGAGGGGGTATATTTGACTCGGGTGGCAGCGCTGGAAATGACTTTTTGCAGCAGCAGGCTATGGAGCTTGCCGAGATTGCACGTACTTTGCAGTCTTCACTTCGAGCAGACCACAAGCCAGCGATGGTAGCTCGCTGCTCTTTTGGCGGCAAGAAATGTTGGCGAATTTACTGACAGTGTTATGTTGCTATTGTTTGAATATTTCCTCCAGGTACCGCTCAAGACCACTTCAAGTGCATCGTCGCTTCTTGAGTCCCAGTCTTCATTTTCAGGTATGTCGTATAAAGTGTTCCTGACTTCAGCCAGTCCTTATGTCTCATCTCTGCAAAATGTGCTACAGTAGACGTTACAGAATTCGGGCTTAGCCAGATCAACTCCAACGACAGCAACGAAAGCATCTTCTCAATCACGCAAGATGATCTATTTTATGATGATGATGATGACAGCGAGATTGAGCGCTTGTCCGAATTTGAAGCGGTAAGTAACTTGCTACCGGCATTCCATTGAACAAGCCTTTTCTCTAACTTTCCGTCACATATCTGTAGTCGGACAGTCAGTTCTTGGAAGCAAGTGGATTCCTTGACTCCATCCACCAGGTCATGAAGGACTTTATCGTGTCTTCCCAGCCGGATCAGTCACACCAACCAGACCAGGTTGTCATCAGCGACGAAATTATCGCCGAAATTCGTCAAGGAATCGACGGTGAGTCCTTAAAGGAAGAGGATGAATTGGAGGAGTCTCAAAAGCAGCGCACTGTACGGTCGGGATCACCTGCAACAGGATCATCATCAAGCGGCTCAAGTCCAAGAATTCGCAGTCTCTTCTCACATGCGAGATCGGCACGCGATTTCTTCAGTGGGGATTTTGACGTGGCAGTACGAGCTCCTCTGCCACAAACACCGAAGGACCTTCCGTCACTAGTGGTTGAGGACACCATGTCAGTCGTGGCTTCAATTCTTCAGAGTGCTGGACGAGAAGACAAAATGCTATTGCTTGCCCCTTTCCTTCGGGTATTCGGAAACCACAATTGCCTTAGCAACCTTATTCGCTGGGCAATTGAAATTGAGGTCGCCTCCGTCATCAACGTGGCTACACTATTCCGATCCGATGACTACGCGAGCCGACTCGTGTCCACGTACAGCAAAGCCATCGGATCAAAGTTTATTCGTGTGGCTCTTTCGGATCCCATCCGCCAGATATTTAAATTGAAGATTGCCGATATGGAGCTAAACCCGTTCAAGGAAGAGTCTCTTCAGAACGAGGACCAAGCGGACGCCAATGCTGCTAACCTGATGCGGACGTGCCAGAACATCATTGACTCGATCATGAAAAACACGAACTACGTAAGTTATTTGTACGTGTGTCGTGGCTCGATGTGACACTGACTTGAATGTGCTATATGGTGTCTGTAGATCCCGTCGTCCTATTTCCACATCTGCTCGCATCTGAACTCAAAGGTTATCAGTCGTTTTGATGGCTCCAAGGAAGGCATTAAGGGAGAAGACGCGTCTACATTGACACGGGTGCGTTATACAGCCTGTGTTCATATGGTACTAGTAAGAGCTGACGGGTTCGTGTCTGTGAAATAGTCTGTGATTGGAGGCTTTCTTTTCCTTCGCTTTGTGTGCCCAGCAATCACCACTCCGCATTTGTACGGGCTCACGAAGCAGCTCCCTCCTCCTGAGACGCGCCGTGTGCTTGTACTGGTGACCAAATTGCTGTTCAAGACTGCAACTGGTGTTAAGTTTGGAGACCGGGAACCCGATTTCAAGTACGCATTCAGCTCACGTTTTGCTGATGTTGCTGCCGTTTCCTAACAAACGTTTTGTTGTGACTTCTGTAGGGTCCTTAATCCGTTCATCGAGAAGAATTCTCCAGCAATTCAGCAGCTTTTCGCCAATTTGGCCATGTCACCGAGTCAAGATATTGACGAGTGCTTCGCTTCGGATAGTCGCAAGATCTATTCCCACGTGTCTTCCTCGCAGTTGGTCGACGACTTGGAAGTGATTCGGTCTATCTCAGAAAAGAATTTGAGCGAGATCGAGAAGAAACTGGTCGAATGCGACTGCGCCCCTGAGGTAACAGAAAACTTCAAGACCGCAGTGCTGACCAGTGCGGATCCGCTGCAGAAGACCTCGTTGTCGAAAAAGTTGAGCGCGAATATGAAATTCCTCAGTGGGTTTGGCAAGAAGCCAAGGAAGCAGTCGGACATTTGAGCATCGCCCAACCATGCAAAAAGGTGAGGCCACAACAACGGGCAGGTACTCACTCCCTGCACACATTATAGATCTTTATAGATTTTCAACGCAGCTCGAGAGCTCCGTGTATCATCACTTCAGCGAAGTACGCAGTAGTATGTGTTCTGTAGCGTAACAAACCCAAGCACCCCATTATGTGTCAATAAAACTCGATCAAAACACTTTGCATTAGCACAAGGTAGTTCATTATCCAAAATGCAACAGGCCGGAATCGGCTATCTCGCTCTACCTTCATGTTCGTCTAACAATTCTACGTACGCATCTACACCGCAGCATGAGGGCCGTTAGCAGCAGAGGTGCGGTTGCCAGACGCAGTTGAGCCGTTCTGGGTCGGGAGGTTGAACGGGCTCGCGTTTGCCGGAATGGCGGAGAAATCGCTCGTGGAGAACGCGCGACGCGTTCGTGACAGCGATGGGTTGATGCCCGCCTCAGCAAGTCTCTGCTCTTCCTGCTGCTGCTTGCGCTGAGCGACCTTCCGTTCCTCCTCCGACATGATGGCCTGCAGGCGGCTCGACGAATCCTGCAGCGCACTCAGCTCTGACTCCGACATGTTTCGAAGCACCGCGTTGAGCGTATTATCGCTCATCGCATGCATGAGGTCCTCCTTCTTTCCCGGGCCAGCGGCGCGAATATCAGTCTCACTGCCGCTAGCCGTCAGTACGTTGATGAACCGCTGTTGCTCGAGGATGATAGAGCGCATCTGCTGCACCGACAAGTCGTCATCACGGTCGTCGTTGCTTGAGTTGGCACGCAGGATATCTTCAATCACCACACCACGGCTCAAAGCGTTGTTGTAAAGCAGCCACGTCTGGATCTTTCCGGGGACGTACAGCGCCGCCAGCAACAAGATGAGACTCAGCGTCACCATACCCAACACAGCGTCGTGCACGAAGTACAGGGTGCCGACAAAGCGCGAGTTGCTACCAAAGAGAACAAGCGCCCAGCAGCCCACAGCCGCCGCGAGATATCCCATGCTCAGCAGGCACTGCCACATACCGTCCACATACACGAAGGCAACGACGAGACCAGAGCCCAGTACAAGCACCAGAAGGAGTTTCAGGAAGCGAACAAGTCCATTCTCGCCGTGAGCGCGCGATGAAGTGAAGAAAACCGCCTCAGCACTCAGATATACTGCAGCCATGGAGCAGCATATAGCCAACGGCAGCCACGTAGACTCGGTCAGGATCGAGTGGTGTTCGCTGCCCGTCGAAGAGATGGAAAAGGCGATCAGAGCGAATAGTCCACCCTTGACCGTAACGCAAGCCTTTGACCACGGACGCAGCGTCGAGAAGTACGCGTTCTCCTCCTTGAACCACGCCTCCCACGACTGGTTCGGGTTGCCACCGTCGCCGCGCATCCACTTGAACCACACACGGAAGTCTTCCATCACGTCTGACCACTCAAACGACAGAGGGTTGAACCAGAACGGAGACCAGTACCATGAAGCGAACACGAGCCACAGCGACCAAGTCATCGCGAAATACTGGTCGCCGATCGTGAACATGTAGTACAATGTGAGCCCGATGGCGATCTCCGCAGCAGCATACAAGTGGCTGCTAGCATAGAAACGATACAGTTCATCGAATGCCGAGTGCTTCGTGACGAAACCACGACCTGTGGCACGGTACTTCGCACCACCAGCAAGAATCGTCTGCCCGAAGTAGAACCACTTCGTACCGATGTGGAACAGGAAGTAGAGCGGGCCACCCGTGACAAAAAGAACGATGATCTCGTTCATTGCGGCCTTGAAACCACGCTCAACAGAAATCGTTGCAAGCAGTGGCGCTGTCGTCAAGAACGCTACTGATCCGAGCATCAACTGCAAGTGGCTCAGCAGCACTGGCTCGCGGCCACCAACACCCTCCAACGAGAGCAACGAGCGGAGCAGGTTGCAGTAAAGCAAAATATACACCGTCCAGATAATGATCGAAGTCGACAAGTAGAAACCCACGTGGTTGTAGTAGAATGACAGCAGCTTGAAGAAGTCCAAGCGCTGGCTGATACGGTACACGTCACGCGAGAGCGATTGTTCCGCGGCACCCTGCGCCAACTTAGCTTCAAACTTGTAGATCTGCTGCATGCCGACATCACGCCCCTTGCCGCACTTTGTGTACTCCGGGAAAGCCACAGATCCGCCACGCATGCAGTTGTTGTAGCCCGCAAAAATGTCTTCACTGAGGTTGATGCCCTTACTGGCCTTGCTGATACCGCCGCGGGTGATGAAGAAGAGCTTGTTAAACACATCCGGGTGGCCGTAGTGCAGACGCATACGAAGCGGTCGCGCCAGCGTGCGCTGGCTCAGCGTCACGAAGGAAGTCTCTTGAAGCGCCATGTAATTGGCCAGAGAACTCACGCTACCTGTGAAAATATGTTCCGGGATACCAACGATCGTGTACGGGCGGTCGGCAGTACCCTTGTCAAACTCTTCGAGCAGGTTGCGCATCTTAAGCCCTTCCTCCAGATATCCGTCCTGGTTCATGTCAATAGTCTGCAGGTTTTCACCACGAGTGAATACAATTGCCGCGTTCTGGTTTTCAGGCTTGCCCTCGCCCAAGATAGGGTTACCGGGCAGGCGCACACGGTAGATCTCATGCACAGAGCCAATCTCTTCTCCGCCCTTGATGAGCACCGAAAAGTATGACTGCTCCTTCTGGTAGTTAACGCGCACCTCATCGATGTATGCCACGCGAAGATTCGGGAATCGGTGCAGCAAAAACTCGATATCGCTTGCCTTCGGGTCATTGTTCTTCTTCTGGCGGCCATAAATCTGGCACGCGACGACGTACGTGAACTTGGTGTTAATAAGCTCCTCCAGTTTCTGCTGCGGAACTTGCTCGATCTCCGCAAGCAGACGAATGGCTGCTTCACCGTACATCATACCCTGCACAGTACGCGACAACGTCTGCCCACGGAGGGAAGCCCACATGCGCAGCTCAATCGCGGACTCTGGGTCCTTCCAGATATTCTTCTTGGGCTTCACTCGCTCAAGGAAGTTCTCCCAGTCTCGCTTGTACAGAGTCTGCAGGAATAGCAATGTGTGAACATCCAAACCGTCCTGCTTGCTCTCCAGATCTTTCCTCGAGTACAGAACATCTTCAGCATAGAACGGGGTCATGACACTCCACGACTTCATCTCCTCGAGCAAGGGTGCCAGCGGCATGTCCATAAACAGCGAATTCACGAAGAACAGCAACCGACGGCGCGCGTCATACGACTGAGGTTCAGCATCGATCTTCTGCAAGGTCAAAAGTCCGTGCAAGTGTGACAGCACCACGTCAGTGTGGCTCTCAAACGCAGTAAGCGTGATCTGCTCCCCCGTGTAGCTGTCGTCCCACATGAAACCACGTTCTTGCGTAAGAATCCACGTCAATCGGTCCGAAATCCCCTTGCTTTCAGCGTACACAGGGTCTTGCTCGTGAACATGAGCCAGAATCTCTTTTCCTAAGTTCAGGAATGTACGCACACGCTCGCGAATCTGCATGATATGCGCGCTTGGAATGGAGTGCGAGACCTTACCATTGTTGATAGAAGGCTTGTGCGTCTGCTGCTGCATACGCGCAATACGCGCAACACCAGAACCACGGCTGCGGCGAGGAGGTTCCAACCCCAGAGAGGAAAGACCCGTCGTACTAGCAGACTTCGTAAGACCACTCGAGGCGGGGCGGTACGAGCTTGACTGCTGCGGGAACTCGTACGACGCATAATCGGATGGATCCTTACGCACGGGAATAACCTTGGCGTTGTTCTTCCATGCACCGACGTTGGACTTCAAGAGCGACACCAAACCAGCCAAAGCGCGACCGCAAGGGGCCACCTTCTCCAGGTTAAGCGCACGGAACACACCACGTGCTGCCCACGAGCTGAGTACACTCGTAATGTACTTCACATCGTTCGTGTGGCACGGACCAAGCACATTAATGAGCACCCAGTTCGCGAGCTCCCAGATCTCTTCCACAGATTCCTCCACCATCGGGCTCTCACTAAGAATCTCCAGCAGCTTGTCCTGCAGAACACGCTCCGACACCTTGCCATCGTTTGACGAGTAGATATCAAGAATCGATGATGTAAAGTTCTCGAAGCAACCAGCCAACTGGAACTGCGGCAGATAAATCTCACGCTGATAACCGTCAAGGCGGTGGAAGTGCAGCAGAGCCTTCTCCTTGTTCGAGATCAAGTCATCCGCGCGCATGCTATCGATGATTGTATCCCACGCCACAGAGAAAGAGAACCACTTGCGCCGACGTGCAGCTTGCCGCTCCATTGGTGTCTGTTTACGACGCGAGAAAGACAGCAGTGGAGTCTCATCATCATGCACAGAGGTGCGTCGCTGGGACAGGATACGCGACGTCGGATCCGCGCCACCGGCGACACGATCCAGCACTTCGTGGCCAACCGAAGTCGATCCATACGACATCCCAGTGCTCTCTGCAATCTGAAGTCCAGTCTTCGAGTTTCGGGCGATCACCTTCGCATTGAACGCATCCACAGCGCGGCTGAACGCTGAACGAACTCTGCTGAAGTTGCGAATCTCACCGATGTGCGATGAAAAGCCAACAAAGGTACCCGTGAAGGCCATCCAGATCGAGTTCCAAATTGTGATGTCCACGCAGAAGACCAAGAAGAACGGCATCCAGTTCAAAAAGATGAGGAACACTGTCGTGATCATGCTCACGTTGTTCTCCACATGATCGGCGAACAACAAGAAGCTGGGTACCACGAGCGGGTAGATCTCAAACTTGTAGCTGAAGTACAGCTTCCAGGACAGCTGCGAAGCCCAGAAAAACTGGTAGCCGACACTCATAGACTCGGGGTCCAACACGTTGTCGCCCACGTACAGACGGTTCATCGGGCTTACGATGTCACGAATAAACGCAATCGGGGCAAACTGCGTACGCCGCGTCCAGTTCGTGAGACCAGGCATGACCTGCATGACGCAGTTAATGAGTCCAGGAACGTGGAAGAGCACAACAACTGTGTAATACGTTTGCCACCACAAACCGCCATACGCCCACGCGTACCAGTACAGCATCGTCGAAACCACGGCAAGCACCAGGTGCAGAAGCACGCGCACAACGTTGCGCGCCGTCGAGAAGGCCTTCTGATGCACATGGTAGACTGCGAAGATGTCGAGACCGTCGCGCAAAATGTCCAGCAAAAATGGTGTGATAAGTGTGCTCGAAATGATCTTACACGAGTCGTGGAAACCCATTTCTTGCTCGTTGGCAAAGGCCAGAACTGCCAAGAAATGGAACGAGATCACGTGGAAGTTGAAAATACGGTTGAACGCGCGCAGGGGAAGTAGCCACGTCCGCTTCTCCACGAAGGATTTAGCCGACTCGGTGAATCCCTCAGCAATGCTCTTACGCTTGTTGAAGAAATTGCTGCTCTTGGCACCACCATTGAGTCCACCACGGCTACTGAAACCGCCCAGTCCCTCACGTTGCTTCTTCTTCTGCTGATAGATTAAAGCAGGGCTGGGTGACGTGGTATCAAGGACCTCCTCGTACTTGTAATCATATTTCAGACACGCCTTTGTCCAGAAAAACTCGTTGAAGTCATCGTAGTTGTGGCGATCATCGTGATCATGCTTGGACGTCATTTCAGCTCTGAGTAAACCATACACAGGCGTCACCACCGTGTCGAGGAAGTGTCCAGCTTCCCGTTCTGAGTGACGGATCGACGGGAACTCCTCCTTCATCTTATGGAAGAGGAAGCACAGGAACTCCGGTGAGTGGCGAAGGTTACTGGCCTCGCCCCAAATGAAGAAGAAAAGACACAAGTCCACCGAGATCTCGTCCACGCTGGTAAGACCACCCTGAGGGGCTCGTTGCTCACTCCAATTCAGTGGCTGGATTTTCAGCTTTGAGCACCATTTGTTGTAGTTAGAAAACACCAATTCATGCAGCTTTCGGTATGGGTTTCCACCCTTCCGCGTGTTGTTCGTAAGAAGAACCACGATGTGCTCTGTCTGGTTCCGGAAGTTATCCAGCTGGAAGCCAAAGCAGCGCTGCACATTCACAGCGATGCGGAAGATAGTGCTGAACTGTTGCATGTTGTGCGGCAGCTTTGTTGGCGAAAAGAAGTTCACCATATTTTTCTCCGTTGCAGACACATCATCATCATCAGGCCTCCACGACCGAGCGTCGGAGCTTGCAGACACTGGCGGGAATTTAGCCTTGCGCTCACTGATCGGGTTGTTGCGCAGCGTCACGCCACGCATGCGGTAGTATCCGAAAGCGGTGGTAGTCGCACTAAGCCCGAAAAGCAAAACGTACATTGCCAAACAATGTTTCGAGCAGAAACCGACGTGGTCATCATTGTTGCCGTTGAAGACGAAGCCTGCCAGATCCCACGCGTTCGCAGCAATATCACCCTCGCTCACCCATAGCGACACCGACAACAAGAACGCCAAACTACCGAGCCACGAAGTCGACAAAATCACCACGTGCTTGGTGTCGACTTGCGGTGCACATCCCAGCGCGATACCCATACCCACCAGAACTGCTGTGATCACTCGCGTAGACAGCAGGGGGACGAATTGGCTAGCCATCACACCACCGTACAAGCCAAGCATCGCTCCCAGCGAAACAGGGTACACCAAGCAGCAAATGCCACCCAGAACTGCACCACACAGGCAAGCAAGCGCGGTTTGGATCCAGGCGAAATCCTCGGGGGCGCTCGCACTCAGGGCTCCATAAAACGAAGCAGTGAGCCACAATGAACTGGCGTAAATTGACACCATCTTCGGGTGGGATGTGCCACGGAACGCCATGAAGAGGCCCAAAAAGGCATTAATCACCGCGAACAGCTGGACGAGTCCGATGTCAACGCGCAGCGACACGTACCACGGAAGACCATACTCAACAGGGTGAGAGTAGATCCACTCGGTTGTCGGGTAGGCCTGAGGGTTGCACCCCACCGACGTGTACCGGTTCGGGTTACCCTGGTAGACGCGCACATAATCGATCGTGAAGTTCGAAGGCCACAGCGAGTTACAGATCTGACCTTCACACGGCGGCGAGAACTTCTCGGAGACGGCCGTACTCAGAATGAGGTAGCTGGGTTCCACAGGGATCTGACGCGGTGGCACACCGCCCATCCACCTGCTCAACGCCTCACCGGGGATCTCAAACACGAAGTTGTTGTCCATCCACCAACGAATGTATCCCTCCGGGCCGGGCGACCAGTCAAGACGGTACAAGTGGTACGACTTGAACGCGTTGGACTCGAGCTGGGTCAGGGCAGAGATAGAATCCAGACCAACTTCACCGTAGTAGGCACTGTTGATGTTGGTGAACTCGCCATACTTGAGACCTTGGTACCATTGACCCGGTCCAGGCAGCTGGTCGGGACCGGGGCGCAAATCGTCATACACACTGGGGCGGATCTGGAGCGACGTGGAGATGTACGCTGGTTCATCGCGGGCTTTAATCTGCGCTTCAATCACATCGATTTCTGATGCACCGCGGCCCTGGAACGGGTTCAACCCGTATCTCTCCGGGTACGATCCCTTGTCGTGCTTGTCGGTCAGGTTGCCACAGGCGTTGATCTTCTGCTTGACCTTCTGGCCCTTCTCGATGAAGGGAGCGCAGACGTCGAAGCTCCAGGGCCAGGTGTCCTCCAGGGAGCCGGGGAACGGCGCGCGGCCCAAGTTGCCCATGAGCCAGATAGCCGGCCACGTGCCGGGGATGCCCCACTTACCGGGCAGAATGGCTCTGACCTCGACGTAGCCGCCGGTGTAGCAGAACTTGTTCCACGTCTGCACACTGCCGCTGACGTACTTGGTGCCGCGGTAGCGGTGCTTCGGCTTGGAGGTGGTGATGATGAGGTTTCCCTTGTCGACCTGCACGGCCTGGGGCAGGAAGAAGTGCTGGCCCATGTTGGTCGTGTCGCGGATGTTGACGGCCGTCCACTTGGAGTCGAAGCCCGCCTCGAACGTGCGCTTGGAGCTGTTGAACTCGTCCGAGAAGATGAGCTTGTACTCCATCGTGTCGTTCAGTCTGCCGCCGAAGTTGTACGGCCCCATGGGCACAGAGATGTTGTAGAACTTGGGGTCCGTGTCCGGGTCGATCCACTGGCGCTGCAAGTCCGTGAGGTTCTGTCTCGCGCGCTGCAGCGCCGTCGTGATGGGCATAGACGCCTCGACGCGGGCGGCGAGCAGCACCAGCAGCGTCGCCAGCAGCAGCAGCCGCGCCGCGCACGTGCTCCGAGCGCGCGCCATGAGGGTCGCCAGGGGGCTTCTAGGGAGCTCTCTCTCGATCGATCGAGGGGCAGCGCCGGCCTGCAAAATGCGGAATGAGGCTCGGGCAGATCTTCCGCATCACGCGTCTGGTTTTCACAGAGACGCTGCGCAGCCGGATCCGGGCCCGGGTCGGGTCGGCACCCGATGCCATTCAAAAGTCAAGTCTAATCGACCCGCGTTGTGCTGGACAATTTCGAAGGTGGGAACGTGGGACCTCCAGCTGACTCGGGCTCCGCTCGCGTACGTCAGCGCCACCCATGCTGTTCGACTTGACCCCGGTCGGAGACAGCTGGGTGTTGGCCGAGCGCCAAGCACCAAGGCCGGCCGCGGGTGGATGGATACCGCCCAGCGATCCCTTCTTTTGTCCCTCGCGGCCGCACGCATGTGAATTATCACATGAATTATCACGCGAGTCCGCGGACGCTGCCCTTCTGGAGCGAATTGCGAATTTCACTGGCCAAGGCTTTTGGTGGCTGCGGGCGTCTCCATCCCAGGCGGAAGAGGAAGCCCTCGCCGTCGACAGGGCCCCTGATTTACTGCCGCGATCGCGATTGGCGGTCTTGACTGACGAGCCTCTATGGACAAGCCCAACGCACTGCGTTACGCAGCGGATAGGCATTTGATCCGCCACCGGCGCTGCTTGGATTTCTGCTGAGTCTCGCGCTCGCTCGCTATAAATTGGGCTGCGGTGTTGCAGTTGGTCTCAAATCGCGGGATAAGTAGCCACCGCCTCCCAAAGACACTGCGCCAGTCAGCCCCCTCATCTTGCTCATGTTTCCCAAGCACCAGTGCCGCCGCGGTGTGAACTCGGCGGAGCGCCCGTGCGCGACTATAATATCATGCGGCGGGGGGGGGGGGGGGGGGGGGGGGCAGTGTCTCGCCAATCCGCATCGGTGGCCCACATGGTGTGCGCAGCGTCACTCGCTTCAGCGGCTGACGCGCCCTGATTACACCTACACCTTGCATTTGACATGCAAGTGTGGTCCACACCACTAAAAATTCGAAGGGCTCCCGTGAAAGTAAGACCTGCAGACTCCGACAGACTGTCGACCGCCTTGATTCAAGACTTGACCTCGGAGCAAGCGAGCCGAGTCATCACAAAAGACAGGCATCTTGTCGAGTGCCACCATCACCTGGATTGACGAAGTCCGGCGGCGTCCTTTCAGGCGCAGTGTTAACTCCGCCGTTTAATTTTAGCTCAAAATGAGGCCACAGCACCTTGCGCATTCTTCCCTCCCTAATCGCTGGTGGGTCCATCAATAATATCCGCTTTGCCGCCGTGTTCGTGTGCGACGTTCATTGTATAGCCCGCATTTGCCTCCGTCACGGCTGGATATGACGCAGCACTTCTGCTTCGGTCTGCTGGGTTGGGCTGCTACCGCGGGAGATCCCCGTATGCGGAGCTGCTGCCGTGCGCGGCTCCGGGCGTAGCCAGCCGACATAACCGCAAATTTCATTTCTGCTTCGGTCTGCTGCTCAGCAGTCTGATGCGCATCAGATATATGGTACACTGTACCGTCTGTAGCCTGCACCACCGAAATTGCGTCCACCACACCAAGTGGTGTTCTCCACACATTCGTAATTGACGCTCTCCACCACACACGCGCTTCGTTCGTCGACCTCGTGTATCAACCGCTTGAACCTGGTCATGTGGCTCCGTCGATCCTGCCTACCTGCGCTGGCGCGTGCGCGCTCGGTCCAGCGCAATGCGCCCGCAGTGGCACGTGCTTTCTCCACCGACTACTCGTCCGTCACAGCCGAGAACATCCGCAATGTGGCCATCGTGGCACACGTCGACCACGGCAAGACCACGCTGGTGGACCAGCTGCTCAAGCACGGCGGTAACACGCTCTCCGAGGAGCGCGTCATGGACTCCATTGATCTGGAGCGCGAGCGCGGTATCACCATCATGTCAAAGTGCACCCGCGTCGAGTACAACGGCCACGTGCTGAACATCGTGGACACGCCTGGTCACGCCGACTTCGGCGGTGAGGTGGAGCGCATCTTGAGCATGGTGGACGGTGTGGTGCTGGTTGTGGACGCCACGGAGGGACCCATGTCGCAAACCAAATTCGTGCTGACCAAGGCGCTCCACCGCGGACTAAAGCCGCTTGTGGTCGTTAACAAGGTGGACCGCGACACCAGCCGTCTGGACGGCTCTGTGGAGAACGAGCTTTTCGACATGTTCGTCGCTCTTGATGCTGAGGACGATCAGCTTGAGTTCCCAGTGCTTTACGCATCTGCCAAGCAGGGCTGGGCCGTGCACGACCTGGACAACGAGAGTGAGACGCGCGACAGCATGCTGCCATTGCTGGACGAGATTACTCGTTACGTGCCCGCACCGAAAGCCAATGCTGACGAGCCGTTCGCGATGGCTGTCACCATGATTGGCCATGACCCGTACGTTGGTCGTCTCGCAACTGGTCGCGTCCACGCTGGAACTGTCAAGGTGCGCATTCCTTGCCTTTTACCTGGTGTCTTGTGGTTTTATTCTGACATGGCCTTTATTGCGGTTTGCTTGCAAAACCAATTGAATAGATTGGAGACTCGATCCAAGTAATGAACCGCGACAGCAAGAAGCTCGAGACCGGAAGGGTAACGAAAATGTTTGTGACCCGTGGTGTTGCCAAGTCGGAAATCACGTCGGCAACTGCAGGTACGTTTCTGGTCATTGCCACTCACTGACGAGGGTTCTCTGGGTTAACCTGGTGCATTTGGATTTGTACAACAGGCGATATCATCACAATCGCTGGTGTGAACGCGTATGTGTCTGACACCATCGCCGATGTTAACGTGACGGAGCCCATTCCGTCTCCGCAGCTGGATCCGCCCACGATTTCGATGACTTTTGGTGTGAACGACGCGCCCACTGCAGGCAAAGACGGAAAATTCCTCACGTCTTCTCACATCAAGCAGCGCCTCGAGCGCGAATGCGAGGTAAGTGTATTTCGGTATAGTTCGACATCCACCGATAGACTGCTTACGCTTACTTTATCGATACTTGCAGAACAATGTCGCGATTTCCATTTCACCGAGCGCTTCCTCGGAAGCCTTTGATGTCCACGGCCGTGGTGAGCTTCAGCTGGCCATTCTGATTGAAGAGATGCGTCGCGAAGGCTTTGAGATGTCCGTATCGGCCCCCCAGGTTATTTTCAAAACGGACTCGGAGACGAACCAGAAGCTGGAACCCATCGAAGAAGTGACGATCGATGTCGACTCCGACTTCTCTGGCACTGTCATTGACAAGCTGTCTACCCGCGGAGGTGAGATCATCGAGTTCAAGGAGATGCACGACAAAGTGCGTCTTCAGTTCAAGATTCCCAGTCGCTGCCTCATGGGCTACCGCAGTGAGGTACACAATGAGCTGCCATTAGATAGATGTATACGGGATGGATGCTAATTTGATGCTCCTATGTCCATGTAGATCAAGACCGACACGCGTGGAAGTGGCATTCTCAACTCGATCTTCCACGGTTACTCACCGTTCCAAGGCTCGGCAACTCCTCCGTCAAAGGGCAAGCTTATCGCCTCATCTCGAGGCACGTGCACGGTAAGAATAAGGTTGTCTCGCAGACGTCCTTGCCCACAGTTTCTCACCGACTCGGCTACTCGATTTGTTATTGTTGTAGGCTTACGCGCTGAACTCGCTTGAGGATCGCGGTGAAATGTTCGTGAAGCCTGGAGACGAAGTGTACGAGGGTATGATCGTGGGTGAGCACAGCCGCCCCACGGACATTGAGATCAACCCCACCAAGGAGAAGAAGCTCACCAACATGCGCGCCGCCGGCACTGACGAGAACGTCAAGCTGTCCCCGATCCGCCAGATGTCCCTGGAAGACGTGGTCACCTACATTGGCGAGGACGAAATGATCGACGTTTCCCCGGTCAAGATTCGTATGCGAAAGCGCGAGCTGACCGCCAACGGCCGCAAGCGGACGCAGGGTAAGAAGAAGTAAGCCCGTGTCGTCGTTCCGGGCAGCAAGGCGTGGCGATTTTACCGACAGCGTCCATGGCGGACAGCCGCCGGAGACCTGGGCAGTTCATATTCGTATATAGAGGCAGTAGATAGTCACCAACACATAGAGCAACTAGTGTGCATGCTTGCAAACAAGGCGTACTGTATCGCATTTCCATGTCTACCATAGGTGGACAACCTGTCCAACTTCACCGGAACCGTTATCCTTCAAGCAACATAGCTGTAATGTTGCTGTATTGTTGCACGATCTTCTATCACATGCTCTTTGTATGCCGTACTTGAGTTTTGTATGCAAGCGCCATTATTGGATCCGACGCCGACACCTCGCGAGCCATGGCGCTGTCCCCGGAAGATGAGGCCGCGTACAGCATGCTGTCCATGAAGATGCAGCGCGACGTTAACTGTCTAGCAGATCCGGACCGCAGCGTGCGCCGCCGAGCAGCGGACAAGCTTCACCGCTCGCTGCAGAACGAGGCGTCGCGTGTGTCCGCCGCGGTGCTGCGCGCTCTGTGCGTCGCCAACCTGCAGCGCCCATTGTTGCAGTGCGCGGAGACCGACTCCGTGGAGAAATGCCGTGAGCGAGCGCTGACGTCGCTTCTGTTTCTGTGCGAACACGGGGCTCTGGAGCTGACGGACGCGACACTGAAGGAGCTGGTGGCGCTGGCCAACGCTCGCCTGGGGAAGCTGCCGTACCCGGAGCCGACGGAGGAGATCCGCCTGCTCATTCTGCAGCTGCTGCATGCGTTCTTGAAGCAGCTTGCGGCTGTGGAGGAAGCGCCGACGTCATTGCGCGATGTCATTTCGGAGCTGGCCAACGCACTGGGCAAGACGGCGGTGGACCCTTTCCCGGACGCCAAGAAGATGTCGGCAGACTGCGTCATCCTAATCTCTAAACATTGGAAGAGCGATGTGGGGATGCAGATAGGCACAATTGTTCGACCTATGCTGGTGAACCTTGGCCATCAGCACAGCCGTGTGCGCGTGTGCGCGTTGCAAGCACTGGAAGCTGCGGTGCCCTGCGGCTCGGAGGCCCTACCGGAGCTAATGAAGGAGGTGCTGTTGCCGACTGTGGGTAAGGTGGTGTTTGATCACGCACCCTCCGTGAGAAAGCAGTTGGTGATCACACTGGCTGCGTGGCTAGCTCAGATTCAGCAGATCCAGCAGTTCGAGGCAGCCATTTTCCCAATTTTTCTGGCAGGCATCGTGGATGATGCTCCTGAAGTGCAAGCCCTTTCACTCACGAAGCTGAATGAGCTTTCAACTCTCTGGGAGGTTCGTGATGACGATGGAGGAGTCAAACCAAGTGATGTGGAGCTAATGGAGGTGGATCTGGACTCTGCAAAGAGCGCACCCCCTCTTTTCTTCGAAACTCGTCCTCCGCTTGGCGCTCGCAAACTTGCAGCGAGTATTCATGCTCAAGTGCTGCCGCCTCTTCTCGAGAAAACAAGCGACTGGACTGTGCAGGTGCGCGAGCGCTATACGCAAGTTCTTAGTGCGTTCCTGATTTTGCTGGAGCAGAATATGAATCCATTCCTCGACAAGGTTTTTGCAGCGCTAGGCAAGACCTGCCGCGATGATGAAGAGGCTGTTTTCAACAGTGTGAAAGCATGCTCGGGTGTTGTTGGCTTCTATGCCGACACCCAAATGATTTTGGCTTCTTTGCTGCCGATGGTAGCAGGTCGACTAGCAGGACAGGATACTGCGCTGCATCGTACAAATGGGTTGATCCTACTGTCTATGAGTATCGAAGGCATGACAGCAAAGACGATTGGAGCTCACCTGGAGGTAAGTCTTGAAAATCGTCATATTTACGCTTGGCAGGGGACTTACTTCACCTCTTTTTTTATCACGTCGTTTAGCTAATTACTGAGGCATTGTGTGATGCCGGTTTGCGCGAATCTGAAGTAGCGGACCTCCAAGATCAACTGGCTGGTGTCGCCTCAAGTATTATCAAGACTGCCGGGCCCCTGCTCGCCCCAAAAGACGAGGTCTGTTTCCGACTCTTTTGGGTGCTGGGCCACCTCCTTGCCTCGGCTTCGGAATCGTCGGTTGCCTATGAAACAGTCAGTTGCGCTCACCGAAAAATATCGCAAATAATACTACCCAGGGTCCTGGTACTAACAAACTTATGACATGCTGGATCACATCAGGCGGCGGAAGCCATCGAAGAGCTAGCAGCGAAAATGGAGATACCTGTTGAGGTCAGAAATCACGCACGAGACATTGTCTTTCGTTAACATATCGATGTTTACCCTTCTAACCTGTCTTACCTTGCTTTATCTGCAGGCACTTTACGCACGCTACACGGGCAAACTCCTAGACACGATGGCGCTTCCTGGTGATGCAAAAGCGAGTTGGCAAAAAAGTAACCCGAGTCGGATATTGTTCGACTCGCTCTGTCGTCGTGGAGGAGCGGTACAAAGTGTTCTATGTTTGATGGCATGCCTCTCTTGTATTAATGACAATGAATTGTTGTATGCGGGTAGGCTTGCGGCGATAATCTGGATAAAATTGTGCCTGTCTTTCTGGTGCACCTAGAACCGGCCCAGGATGCAGATGTTCGCCTCGCTTTCCTTGCGTTGCTGGAGACCATGCTTGGAACGAATGCCATCAGCCAGGTATGTCAGATCCAAGATACTGTAGCTCTGGCTAATCAAAGCTTGACATTACCGGTACTAACGTTTTGGCTTGTTGGTATGTTGCTAGGCCTTCAAGCCATTTAGTGTTCCATTGCTCCAAAAAGCTATCATCCCAAACATCGTTTGGCGTGGAGGGCGTGTAGCGGCGACCATTAGGTGGGCTCCTGGGTTTATGATCTGAGTGACACTTGCCCACACTGACAGCGCTCTCTCTGCTCACGTTATTTTTTTTAAACAGAAAAGTGGGTGTTGCGTGTGCGTACACGCTGCTTCGCCAGGGTATTGCCGACCAACCGTGCTTGTTTGAGACTGCACCCCAGGTACATGATTGGCTAGGTAGTGCTCATCTTGGCTACATTGGGGGTTGCTAATACTTGGTGCTATCTTGCAGATGTTGCCTGTGCTCAAGTCGTCGATGGACGACAGCGATGCGAAGACTCGTCAACTGGTGTGCCTTGCGTTCCAGTATCTATTTGTTGCATTGCCTGGATGCTTGGGAGGTATGTTGAGCGTACATGATTTTGTGGTAACACGTTCGCTTACACACAACGTGCTGTGCTTTCCCAAACAGAGGAGCCAGTGCATCAACTCTACGCGGAGATTTTAAAGCGCCTGGATGATAGCAACGATACTGTGCGCAAAGCAGCTTGCCAGACGTTTGCCACCTTCCTTAAGGCCGCACCAAAGGAGCACTTTCAAGGGACGATCATCGACTATACGCTGGACTGCCTTTTTGTTCACCTTGATGATTCGGAGCCCGACATCCAGGTAAGAAAGCGTGACTACCATGTGCCTTGATGCTTCATTAAATGAATCCAATGATTTAATATTTAATGCTTGTGTGTTTGCAGGAGGCTGTCTTCGAGGTTTTGAAGGAAACGAAAGCCATTGACGCACCCCGGCTGGCGAAAAAAGCGGAAGAGAACCGGACTCGCCATCAAAGCCCTCAATACTGCGACCAGCTTCTGGCTTTAGCGACCGCAGAATCACCATGAGCTAGAGCTGGCGCAAGACATCACCATGAGCTAGAGCTAGCGCAGGCAATACCGGCACGCTCGATGAGCCATAACCAAACAGGAACGAGGCTGTAAGAGTTCACTTTCACCTGCACGCGAAAGCTTACGCCGTTTCCAGCTTCTGTTCGTCCAGGTTCTTGAAGTACGCGATCATCTCGTCGATCCGCTTCTTGTTTTCCTCCTCGTTCTGCAGTTGCCGCTCGTGCTTGAGCACCTTCCGTTTGCGAAATGACGTCTTGGCTGTCTTGAAGGCGAAAATGGGCGGCGAATCCTGGTTCGCAGCGTTGGCGTCGCTCTTCTGCCTCTTGGAGAGCCCCTTTTTGCCTGCACGGCTCGTGCCACCTTTCCGCTTGCTCTTCGTGCCTGGTTTCGCCGCATTACCAGCGTTCTCCTGCAGGGCAACGAAATGTCAGCGTTCCATCACATCCTGCCACACAAATTCCGCGACTACCTTATCCCCATCATAAGAGCAATCTAATGTATCAGCGAGACGGAAAGAGAGGTTCGGGTCAGTATAAGCGGCAAAAATAACTGCATCTCGTCCGCTATATTTGCCCTCAAATGTTTAACCAGACAAGACCAAGAGGATCCAAAGCAGATCGACCCACTCACTGTCCTCTTCAGGCGTGTCGTCGAGCTCGTACGTCTTCTTGAGAGGCGCCTTGTGTGTCTGTCCGCGCGTCTGCATCGTGCCTGGATTTGCGAGTGCGTGCGGAAATTGCGGAAGTTGAAGTGACCATCACTCTCCGCGATCTTAGATGATTGACGATTGGCTATTTCTGACCCGCTGACGCGGTTATTTTTGGCGAACCGCAGCCTGCCAACAGTTTTTCTGCGCGAGGGCCATTTCTCTTCCCCCGCGATCGCACACAAGCAGCACCGCCGCTATGAGCGCCATGAAGGTCGCGTCCGACGAGCCCCAGGGATCCATCACCATCGAGGTGCCGCAGCACGCGCTGCAGAAGATCAGGAACCAGCTCGTGAAGGCCATCGACATCCGCAACGTGCGTGGCATCTCCCAGTTCTTCGGCCTCGGTACGTCTTAAAACTACTGTGCCGCCACGGAAAACGTCACTTTAACTGATGTGCTGCACTTTGTTGCGCGTGGACTCACAGGCGAGGAGAAGCCTTTCAATGTACCTGGACGAGAGGTCTTGGCCTCGCGGTGCCGGAAGAACGCGCTGTTCTTTAGCGCCAACTACGCCATCTCCGCGGCGCTGGTCGGCGTCGTCACGATGTAGGTGGACGCTTCATATTTTGCTCATGGGGGACGACGACGATCATTGTGCTTATTATCTCGCATTGCCGTCGTGATTGGTATGACGCAGCCTGTTGAACCCGTTCTTTCTGTTCGTGCTGATCTGCCTGGGAGGCTTCTGGATCTACATGTCGAGCGCGACGGCGAATGAGTCACCGGAGAACCCGACGAAGATTATGGGACGCACGGTGACGCCCGACCAGCGCAAGCTGGGCATGCTCGGAGGTATGTTGCTATCTTGTAAAGTATGCAGGCGATGGAAGTTGCTCAAGAATACGTTTTGCCTCGTGATTTGCAGTGAGCGCTGCTGTGATTGTCGTGTTCGGAGGCTCCATCCTCTTCACGATTTGCTCGGCTAGGTAAGATCGTAGAATGCATTTTTGGTATTCGTGCAATTGTCAGATACTCACGACAGTGACATCGTGTTGTGCTACAAAATTGCAGCGGCGCACTCGCTATTTCGCACGCGATTCTGCGTGACTGTCCCTCTATCCGCGAGGAAGATGAGCTGGGCTTCTTGTCAAGCGAGGCAGACGAGATCGCAGACGCCGTTTAAGTGTGACCTGGGCATCAAGCCGAGGACAACTATCTAGCCCTGCATAGATCGAACTGAAATATGCTTCCCAGTATCGTGCTCGATCACTAGAGCGCGACAGCTCAGAAGCTCAATTCTCTCAAAATCAACTCCGTTTCGCACTGATATTTGTCATCGTGTATGAAGGTCTGAATGTGCTTGCGCGTTGCAAGTCGCAAGACCCTTTTAATACAGGCTACGGACGAAAAAAAAATGAGCAAGTAGTGTGTGATCCGGTTGAAGCTGGAGTGTAGCTGCACCCTTACTTGCTGACACGAGCTCTCACATAATATTCATATTTAAAGACCCAGTCAGCAATCTTACGGGAGCCGAGTCTCGTGAGCAACCCCCAACGCAGCATGCTTTTACGAGCAGCAACATAACCTCCAAGCATGCCCAGCTTGTGCTGGTCGGGCGACACAGTGCGTCCCAGTATGGGGTTCTCCAATGACTCGTTCGCCGTTGCGCTCGAAGTTTAGCCCCCTGGGCAGATCAGCACGCCAGTCTGCAGCAAACCCTTTCTTCCTCCTGTCAATAATACTTCGAAGTGCTTCAAAGTAGTAGTTTTATTCACGCGCTCCAAACCAAGGACTTAAAAAGAGCTATGAGATCTTACAGTTTGCATCTCGTCCTCGACGCCGCAAATTCGGTATCTTGTCATCGCTGTTCTCATTATCAACACGTTCGGCAATCATACCTTGCTGGCTAGCAGTACTTTCGGAATGGGTACTCGATGCGCTCCGATAAAAAAATTGCGGTACATGTAGTTGTGGAAACTCACAACTTGCGGCACCTGTGATGAAGCCTTGAGCCAAGCAGAACCATTAATCATCCATACTCGCTGCACCGGGAAGAACACCGCAGAGTTCCTGTGGCTGCTGCTAACCCAACAAATGCTGATAATTCAGCCACTGTTGATATTGATAGCTGAAAGGACTGTTTTCAGTTGAATAACACGCGTTGCTGTTGGTTGCGTCGCTCCTGTGCAGTTGCTGCTGATTTAATCGCTCCTGTAATGCGATAATTCACGTCCTGTCGGGTGCAACCTGATGATCCGAGGAAATTGGCACTGCATGCGCTACGGGGGGGCCCCCTGTAGCGCATGCAGTGCCCCTGAGGGGGCAAGTCTTCAGCTGCAACTGCAATACTTTCTCGGAGCTCGGATTTCTCGAGATCTCTTGCCCCCAGATTTGGAGGAGCCCCACAATGCGCGAATGCATGCAGATGTGTCGTGAAAACTGTCCGTGAACGTATGAACAAGGTGGCTGTCATTTTCCACGAAACCCATGCCCCGGCGGATGCACGCTTCGAACTAGACTCTGCGTCAAATTTCGCCACGATAGTCCGGAACACTTCTTTCCTGTTTCCCTTGTTGTACAAATATCGTACAAGATGTGCCGACGAAGGCATCGAAAATCTGCCAGCATCTTCTCCTCACCTTCTTCGTCGGCCTCAATGGGCACTTTTCTTGGTTTTGCACGCTGAGATTTGCCGATGGGGACGCCAGCTTCTGTTGCCTTGACAAACGATGCAAAACTGCGTCGTTGACCTTGCCTATTTTCGTGCAAGCACGCCGAGGTGCTGGAGACCTGTGATGGCTCGAGCAATACGATCATCCGCGGTCGCGTTGACTTGTTGGTGACAGTAACTTGCTCGAAGTATTTTCATTTGTGACTCATCTCAATGGTATGCACCGTGCGAGGTACTATTGCGACCAATCCGTCTGTGTATCCCGAATGCGCCAAAACCCACGAGAGGCCGGACGGCGTCGCTCCCTCTCTCACTGACTGACCGAGTTTCGGAGTCCGTCATCTCCTGATTTCAGCGCTTTAGGTTAAGCAGTGTCTTCCCATGTCGTCCCTGCAACGGCGGCAAAGTTGGTCTGCGTGTTCACAGTATCACGACGCGCGATCAAGACAGGGCTGACAGCGGCGCTCGGCGTGTTCGACAGACATCTCATCTCTGACAAAGCACGTGGACGCCTTCCGATACGGCAGACGTCTGCCGACACTGTTGCTCCTCGTGCGCCTGGTGCTGCAGGCCCCGCGACGCCCGGCTTCCTCTCCGACTTGAGCACCATGGAACGCTTGATCAGCGAATCGCGATCGCCGAACGAGAGCCGTGGGCGCCAGCTTGAGGTCCCTCCTTCGTGCCGAGCTGTGACGGCGGCACGGCGGCGCCAATGAAGCAGTGGAATGGGTCTTCTGTGCCTGCACCGGGCCTATCAGCGCAGCCGCACGGGCTCCGCTGGTGCCGCCGTTGAACTCGCATGAATCGTCACGGTGTTCTGGTGGTGGAGGGGATGGTGGCGTGATTTTGGCCAATCAGTGATGCTTGTAAATTGCTGGGCGTCACCCAATCGGATATCGAATTACCACCACGGTGACAAGAGGTGCATCCTGTCATGCATGATCTTCGATCTCATTGGTCGCCGAACAGTCAGTGCACAGAGACCAGGCGATAGTGCAGCTTTTGGCATAAAAACCGCTTGTCGGGCAGCGACAGGTCGGCGCAATGTCGCTCGTTGCACGTCATTCGGCGAGCGCGGCGCTGGCGGCGCTCTCGGTGCACGTGGCAGCAGCAGCTCCTGTAGCAGATCCGCGCGGCTGTCTCGCGGCGCAAATGATACGGAGGGGGTTCCCGGAGCGCGCGGCGCTTGTATGAGTGGCCTGCGTGCGGCAGCCGAAGCCGCGCGCAATTGGCCCCGCTGGGTTCAGCCGCGACCTGGTTCGGGACTGGTTTGCTGGCATATCTTGCCGCTGCTGCTGGCCGCGCTGGACCTATGATTAGGCCAACTTTGCCCTAAATCGGGGCGCAGAAATATTTGCGCGGTGGAAAAAGACACACCAAGCCTTGACGGGGGCGATGAGACCTCGATGAGAGGACTCGCGCCGCCCTTTCATGCAGAGTCTGCATGCATGACCGCCGCTGCGCTGGTGCGTTTTTACTCGGGGCCCCGCTCAATGCCGGGATTTACCACTCGGTCGCATCGCCTTTCGCAGGGGGAATTTTCTTGAGGCCGATTTTGGCCAAAACAACCGGACATTTTTGCGGCGAATAGGGCAAGGCAAACCCCGGCTCCTCCGCAAACAGCTTGGCTCGCTGGCGGGAGTTCATTCTGGAATTTGCCTCCTCCACGGCACATCTCGCAGCAGCACAGACTCAAGACTCCTTACTTCAAAAAATCATGTGGGTGTTTGGCTACGGCTCGATCGTCTGGAAGACTGAGTTCCCCGCTGAGGACACGGTGTTCGGCTACGTCGAAGGCTGGCACCGCCGCTTCTGGCAGGGAAGTCCTGACCACCGCGGCTCGCCCGAAGCCAAGGGCCGCGTGGTGACGCTCATCAGCCGCGAAGAGATGAAGAAGTTCGACGACGAGTACGCGCACCTGGCGGGCGACCACATCACCTGGGGCCGCCTGTACAAGGTGCCCGACGAGGAGGTCCAGGACACGCTCACCAAGCTCGACAACCGCGAGCAGGCCGGCTACGACCGCCAAATGGTGGACGTCCACTGCGAAGACGGCGTGGTACGCAAGGCGCTCGTCTACATCGCCACGCCCTCCAACTCGGACTTCGTGGGCCCGTCCTCCGTGGACGAGATGGCCAAAGAGATCGCCACGCGCAGTGGCTTCAGCGGCCCCAACTTCGAGTACCTCTTCAAGCTCTGCGACTGCATGCGCGCACTACACGTCCGCGATCCTCACCTCATCGCGCTTGAGAAGGCCACGCGCAAGTACACGTCGGCCATGAGTTGGAGCACCAACGACACTGGATGTGGCGTACAGTAAATTAGAAGGCGCGCACTTCGACTGCGCTCCGATCCCACCGACCGCGGCACGAGCTGCGCCTGTAAATTATTCCAATAGAGGCGAATACGAGTCGATTCCTGTTACCAAACCATGCATTTGCTCACTTTACTTTCATATTTTTGCAACTCGTTGGCATGTAACGGCCCAGCGGTTGCCTTGAACCGACCCGTTGCAGGATCTGCGTCATCATTGCTCAGCGATACAAGCTGGATGTCAGCGTTCAATGTGCCGCAGAGCGCACAATTGACGAGCGTAGAGGAGCAGCTCTTCCTCCGCGCACAAGATCGTGTGCGGATATACTTCCAGGAGTTCGAGGAGCTCGAAGGGTTTGCATTGCTCGGCGCCAACTTGCAGCGGCTGCTGGTTAAAGTGCAGTTCGAGCTCAGCAGCATTTTCCTCCATCACCACGACGCTGCATGTAAGGCCGAGCAGGTGCAAGCCGAGCTGGCCGCATGCAAACAGGATCTGGAGCGTCAACGATCAGTTTGCGACGAGGTGATTGCGGCCGCGCGAAAGCTGGCGAGGAGTGCTCCAGCAGCTCTCGAGCAGCGTACGAACGAGCTACGGTCGTTCCACGCCGCCGAGGTCAAGCTGCGGGAGAAACAATGGACCGCACAAGCAGACAAACGGTTGCAGGACCACGTGCAGGTCCTCTCAGACAAGTACGCAAGACAGCGAGAGCTCCTCGAGTTGGAAAATGCACAACACGTTGAAGCTGTAAAAGAGAAGCTGGAGGCCAAGAAGGACGCCGAGATCGGGTACCTGCGTGCACAGATGAGGCTCCAGATGACAAGCCAACTTGACCGGGAGACGTCCAACCTGTTTGGCTCTGATAGACGGCAACATCGCCGCAAACTCAAGCGATGAATATGCGGTGAGAACGGCTTAGTTTCATTTTGACATTTGAGTATAGGCAAAACATGGTCCACAATCGCTTGCCGATTCTTGCTGCTGTCTGCTAACGGCTCAAGCCAGCGAAAGGATCGATGCTAATGGACTTGCCCTGTTGACTCTGCTGGTTGGTTTGGACGTTTGCCGGATTCATGAGCTGTGAAATGTTGTAATTCACGTTGCCCATGCCGCTCGGAGCACCGGACTGTTGTTGACCCGTGAAGTAGCCTCGCACTTGCTGTTGCTGCTGCATTGGCATCCCTCCCATCGGCGCACCAACTGCCATTCCCATCGGCTGTTGCTGTTGATACACGGGAGCTTGATTCAAGGTGCTCGTGGGAATCGGACGGTTGGGTTGGTGCTGTTGCTGGAAGGTGCCATTGTGAGCCGCAAAAGGATCCAAATTGATGCTACCGGCCGGCTTTGTCATTACAGGAGCAGCGACGGCAGCGAACGGATCCACATAAGCTGTAGGCTGGGGGATGGCAGCGATGACGGGCGGTTGTTGTTGCTGCTGCTGAGGCGGTGCCACAGCTGTGGAACCTCCCGCGGATGATACCTTAGCCTGTTCACACAAAATGACAAGATAAGCCAGTGTTACATCATAAGTCAACGCAACTTGCACGCCGTGGGGCACCACTTACACTGACCAGAGGATCGAAGATCAGAGACTGCGCCGACACGCTCACGCTAGGCGTAAAGTCGATCAAGTTAATTTCAGGCTGCTTCTTGGGCTTCGGCGCAGGCGGAGCCGGAGGCGGTTGGTGGGCGTTCGCAGCGGCAGCAAACGGAGCACTCTGCTCCTGCAACGACGAACGTTGTCCAGCATACTGCTGCGCACTGCTGAACCCTTGTTGTCCGCTTTGTTGCCCGGAAAAACTTCGCGTGCGTCCATTCTGCTGTCCCGAGGAAGTTCGCGGACGAGCGCCCTGGCTGCTAAAGCTCTGCGTACGATCCGATGTCGGAGAGTTCCCCGTAAACGAACCACGAGAGCTGCCCGTAAATGAACTCCTCGAGCTTCCAGTAAACGAACCACGCGACGGCTGGGGCTCGCTTTGGGATGAAGGCGAGGCTCCACCAGGCCCCCAGCGGTGTGTTCCATACGCATCTAATCAACATAATACACAACGTTAGCAGCCCAGTTAACGCCTTTTAAGAGATCGCAAAGCTTATCCAGCACGTACTTCCGGGAGGAGCATTCGGCTGGGCATAGGTCACCGTCGTGATCGCATGCTTCTTACGGCGGTACACGTCCCAACGACGGAACGGGACCCGGTCAATGACGAAGTCTACACATCGCACCAACATCTTGATGAGCCATCACCAACATTGGTTTCAACACCCTGAGGTCAAACAACCACAGCCTTACCGTATTTCGGGACATCAGCCGACTCCATGTCATTAATACGCACTTCCATGACCACATTGAGTCCGTCCAAAATCATGGAGAAGCTCCAGTCGCCCAACGTCGCCTGTCACGTCCGACAACCGAACAACAAGCGCCACACATCTCGTTAACCCTTCTTCACACCTTGTCAACCACTTCAACTTGGACAACTGCCCCCTTACCGTCGACGAGAAGTGCATCTGTCGGCCGTCGTACTGCACCACCTGCTCATTCACAAGTCCCCAATTGTCAGCCTTCCACTACTAACTAGACACAACCACTGGGGTACTGTACTCAGTGCCGCACCTTCTTGTAGCTCATGACCGAGTGGACCAGCACCACCTCGTGCGTGCGATCCGACTCGCCCAGCGTGAAGCGCCAGGTCACGCGCTTCTTGGAGGCCGCCACCATCTCGCCGATGTGCTGCTCCTCGCGCAGCACGCGCTTGGGCGGTCCGCGCTCCAGCGGGTCCGGATGCGGGTTGTAGATGCGCGCTGCGTTGCCCGAGTACATGGCGTCGGTGATGTTCACGGTGGGAGTAGCGCTGAGAGGGGTGAAAAGAGAGAGGGGCTGTATGCCGGGATGGATATTCTTCGCTCTATGGGGCAGCCCTGGGTTCTGATCGGAGCGTCATCCTCAAGTTAGCACCCCTAATTGAGGGTCCTAACGAAAATGCAGGGGGATGTAGGGAGCAGAAATGTGTGACTTGTGACGGCGTATGCTGACAGCGAATGTATTTGGGACAATGTGCGGCCAGCGTGTGGCCCTCTTCTCCTCTCTTGCTTTCATGGTTTCTCTCTACGACACCACGTCTAGGAGAATGTCATGCCGAGACCAAGTTGAGCGCGCTTGATGTTATCCTGTAGAACAGTAGAGCGCGTTAATCAAAACACAACCAAGAAGAAAATGTAATCCAGCACAAATCCTTACATGGTCGTGGGCCTTGAGAATCCACGAATAGTTGGCTTCGAGGCGACCGATGCGGGTTCCCCATACAAAACCCAGACCGACGGAGACACGTGTGTCATCGGTAAGGTTCTTCATCCACTTCTTCTCGTCCAGCAGGCGGTCCCACGTGGTCAGGTTGCCAGCGTTGGCAAAGAGCTGTCCGCGGAGACCAAGCGCCTGTAGTAGTAAACACAAACGAAGGGCAAACTTGTTAGATCCAGCACCTTCAACGTGGTACAAATAAATGATGACTTACAGCAAAGAGCGGCAACGGGACAGGGAAGCCCAAGCTTGCCGTTCCATTATAGCTCACGTCGCCACCCAGCGCATCGCCTTGCGCAACTCCTCCGTCCAGAGGAGAAGCACGCGGACCAATGCCCTTGTGGTTGAAGCCACGGACGTTCATAGGTCCACCCAAGAAGAAGCGGTCGCTGATGCGTGCAGGCCGGTGCTGCTCGCTGCCATACGACTTGACCGTGCCAACGTGATACGATAGACTGAAGTTTAGGATCGGGAATCCAAACACAACGGGGCCCAGTGCTACGTGCTTCTGGCCTTCCACTTCTGCCTTGACGAACTTGACATCGCCCACAAGACCGGCGATTTCAGTCCTATCCATCGAGCACACATAACGTCAGATCGGAATAAACTGTTGAGTTGAGGGAGGCTGGCAGCTACGTACGTGTACTTGAAGAGCCCACCGGCGGTCGGGTACACCGCGTTGTTTCGGTTATCATCCGTGAAAATGTATTTCACACTAGTCTTCGTGGACGGCATCGCTTCCGCCAAAATACTGGGCGACGCTCGGTACGCCGTGGGGATCTTGGAGTCACGACGAGGGAGCAGGTCACGCCAGCCAACGTTCAAGGACAAGTCGTGCACACCCTCGTAGTCGCTGATGGAAATGCTACCGGCACGAATCTTTTCGTTATACGAGCTTAACCATTCTTGGTTCTGCAAAAAGAATTCATAGCAGGAATGACTCGTTAACCAGAGAGCGCCAATACCACCGAAACTACAAAACCGCGAGGACGTACGTGGAGTTCGTTTGTGCCGACGGCGCTCAAGTACAGCGGCAGGCCCAGAAAGCGCGGCTTCTTGAAAGTCGCGCGCTGGGTGTTACTGCCCGAACGCGCATACGTCGCGCTCAACGTGATTTTCTCAGCTTCTCCGAGAGCGTTCGACAGCGTAAGCGAGGATTCCTGCAACATTTTACCAGTACAGCGAAGTCGTTAATATCGTCGCAGGAACTCTATCAGTGGAGAGCCAAGCCTATGTTGTACTCCTGCTTCATCGTTGCCGTCGGTGCTAGCGCCCACGTGCAGAGACCGCCAGCCTTTTTCCTTGACCGTGATGGTCACGTCGGTCTCATCGCGCTCGCCAGAACTCGCTGCATTCGCCACAAGTCAACATCCACATCACCACCCGACAGCCAACAAAGCAGCGCTCACCCTTGTCCAGCTCAATGTCGATCGACTCGAAGATGTCAAGAGTCTTGATCTCCTCCGTGGCCTCCTCCAGCTTCTGGACCAGGTGGCCGATGCGCTCGGCGCCGTACACCTCCTACAGATTCAACACCCCTTCCATCAGATCTCCGATCCAGTGCAATACACACAACATCCAATTAACTGTTATTTGGTCCATACCTGGAGCTCATTCTCGAACACTTCAGGCCTGCACACACGCCACAAGTCTCAACGTTAGATCCCTTGGCTGTCGCAGCCCTCCCAAGGGCGACATAATCCATGATTGTACAACGCACTTGGTGCGGTCGTTGCCCTTGATGAAGACCTTGCCGATGCGCATGTGCGGGCCCCATGGGTGCGGCGGCTCGGCTGCGGGCTTGGGCGTCTCACTGCTGCTGGTGCTCGCCATCACGCTCCCTGGTCACGCTCGGTTCTTGGCCGCAAATGCGTAGTGTCACTGTCACTCTTTCGAGGGTGGATAATTTGTCGCTCTTCAGTATCGAAATGACGAGCGTGTGGCGCCGACTGCAGCTCCGGATCGCAGGCACCACTCCGGCGCGGCGCTTCCAGGTGCGTTGCATATTATTGCAGCTTATAGAGGAGATTTCTTACATGTACTTGGATCCTTGAGCTGGAGCTGATTGCGTTGTGGATGCTGAGCAGGAGGAGGCGGATGTGGGCGTTGTCGCGGTGCTGAGTTGTTTCCGAAGCCTGAAGCTGGACCCGCAGAACGCCAACAAGTAACGATCGTGCTTTTGTGGCGATCGCAGAATCAAGACTCTTGTATTAATGGCGCGACGCTGCTGTAGGGAGCATGAGGAGCTGTTTGACCAAGCTGTGGAGATTGTTGGCACGAAGAAGTTCGAGCAGCAGAAGCAGTATGTGCAAGAAGAGGTCGCCAAGCAGGTATTTACTTGTGCTATTTTGTTTCTGAGACACTGTAGGTTGGTGCTCAGTTTTCTGCTGGTCGTGCTGTACACAGGTCCAGAGCTCCTTTGAAGCTGTTCTGCGCATGCCAAAGGATTCGGAGAAGAATGTACCGAAAATGTCGCTGTCAGGCTTTGAGCGCACCACTGAAGTGGAGGAGAAGGTGCGAGTAGATAGCAATGAAATTATGTTGCCACCCCGAACTATAAACACTGATGTGTTTGTTTTCGCGTAGCTCGGTATCACTGACAACTTCCAGAAGCTCTATGGGTTCACATTAAACGTGGAGAAATCGAGCGTTCCTGACGCGGGTGAAGGCGTGAAACTTCACGGCTCTGCTCCTATTGGATCACTTGTGGTACGTAGGAGGCTTTAGATTGCTGCTGCGATTACCGATCTGTTTCTTACCCGGTGGTCATCGTAATCCCATCAGGCTCTGTACCCTGGCATCGTTTATCTGCCGGAGCACTACAAGAAGGTGTGTAGTGCTAGGAATTGGCGTCTTAATCGCTTGTTCCATTCTAATGGCGGCCCCTTGTTGCTTACAGAAACACCACTTAAGCGAGCTATCGAACAACCCGTACGCTCGAGCCCGCTTCGACAGTGTGATCATTGACGCCAAGAAAGAGTGTAAGAATCATGTTTGCCATCGCGCTTTCATCGCTACGCCCACAGCTGATGTATCTTGTAAATTCAGCCTCGAAGCCTCGCAACCCGCTTGCTGTGGCACACAAGATCAACCATCCTCCCAACGGAACCCCTCCTAATGTGCTTGGTTTTGCCTTCGAGTTCCCTCCGGAAGGTTCGTTATTACAGCATTCCATGACTAATCTGAGCGGTTATCGTACTTGTGGGCATGTTCTTACTCGGTGTCGTCTTTTTTCGCAGAGCCATTCACCACGAAGGAATTCGATGAGCTTATTCCGAATAACTTCGTGCAGGAACCTTCACGCCTCTCCATGATTGGCAAACGTACCATCGTGCATGTAAGTTTGCAGAGGCTTGTTGGGGTGGGGTCATCAGCACGATACTTACTGTCTTAAATTTTGGAACAGGGGTTGGCATTCATTTCGACGGCGGACATTGCAGACGACGAAGAGCTGTTCCTCAACTACCGGTAAGGTTTTGCCCCACAAAACAGATCGCGTCTGCTAGTCGTATGCTTATTCTGTGATTGACTCAACCAGATACAACCCGGATCGTCCAATGCCTGAATGGTACACCCCTGTCGACGTCGAAAGTGACCGGGCGATGTGGAAATAATCATGTTGCTCAAACGATTTTGCAAACATCAAACTACTGTCGATCTCGTAAGAAGAAAGAAAATGCATTGATGTGCTTAAATGGTGAGTTTGGTCTCGTAAGCAACCACAACACGCATATCCACCTACTGGGGCTAACCCGAGGCAGGTTTCGAGTGTGTGGCCTTGAGCGTTAACGCGACTTCAATCTGCGCTCACTTCGGGAATTCCGCATTGTTGGACAGAATAATACCGACGATGACACCGAAGATGCCGAGTGCGCTTGCGAAAATCTCCACGATCAAAATCGTCACATACAGCGAGGCGTTCTGCGCATCAGCGAGCACACAGCTGCTACCAGCAATGCCGACGGACACTCTGTGTAAAGCGTAAAGCACAACACGAGTGAGCTCGATAAACCGCTGCTCTACAACATCGCGATCTTAACAGCCATGAACGTTCTCGTACCCGCTGGCAAGATTCGTCAAGCCCACAGCAAGACCCGACCCGAACACGGCGTATCCTGCAAAGTAAAGCGCCTGCTCATTGATCGGATCATCTCCCTCGTTACGCAGACCCGGCTGGTTCATCTGCTCAGTATTGGAATACAATCGATCAGTACTTCGAATCTATTGCACCCACGCCTCTATAGCAAGACATAGCAAGACTCTCTCGCTTGACTCCAGGCCCCACCTTGCTCTGTAGAATGATAGCAATGATGACACCGTAGATTGCATTGGCTTCGCAGAAAATGATGCTCACGAGATTCTTGGATCGCACGCGCGGGGCCTTCACAGCAGCACCCAACAGACTCGAACCCGTGATGAAGATGCCCCTGTAGCAAGTAAAGCAAGGCAGCAAACTGTCAGCCCTTCCGCTGCCCTTCCAGCAGCTAAACGAAGCTCGTCACGCACCAGGCGGCGCCGACAATGGAGAAGGACAAGCCGAAGGCTACACCCATGCTACCCCACGCATACGGCGAGATGTTGCTCAGCACGTCGCCCCAACCTGTCAATATCAATAACAAAGTATGACGTAGAATTAATCAGTCGAAGCTGCTTCTAAAGACTGCATCTTTCTTCGCAACCACAGCGAATCACGCGACCGTAGCCGCATTTGCATGATCCGAGCACTCTCTTCTCTCACACACCTTGGTTAAACAGCACGTCCGTGGCCGTGCTCATGATGATATCCTGCTCTGAACGAGGCTCTTGCTGCAGCTTTAGCTCCGCCCCCTTCTATAAATCTGCGTGGGAGGCGTTTCGGCTCAAAAGATCAGAACGCACTTAGTAGGAACCCATTAAGTTCGTGCGTGCAAATACCTGCTGGACGTCATACGCAGTGTACGAAAGACATCAACGATGGCGACGACCCGGGCGGACAAGCGCGCGCTGTACGTGGGTGGCCTGGACAAGCAGGTGACGGAGCAGGGTCTGTACACGGCCTTCGTGCCATTCGGGCCCATCAAGGGCGTGCAGATCCCCATGGAATACTCCACGCGTACGTCTGCACAGCACCCAGCGGTCAATGGCTGGCAGAATTCACTCACCTTTGGTCATTGGGGGTGACTGATCAGAGAGGAGCAAAGGCTTCGGCTTCGTGGAGTTCGAGGACGAGGCAGACGCCAGAGCGGCAATTGACAATATGGATGGTGCGTGCACAACTGGTTGTACGTGTTTGTTGGGGGAGACATCGTGGCTAAAGGCGCTGGATGTTGTGCTGCGTTGTTTACCAGAGTCGGAGCTGTTCGGGAAGACGTTGCGCGTCTCCATCGCCAAGCCAGATCGGCCGAAGCTCGGCTCGAAGAAACCAGGTGCGTGCTGCTGTGGAAGTGCTGCAATGAGGTATGTTGTGGAGAATCTGAGTGGAGGTGTTTACTGTCGTTGCAGTGTGGGCGGAAGCGGACGAAGCGGCAGACGCTGCGGAGAACCTCAACCGCGATAACAGCGAGCCGCAAGCGTGAGGTTTCACGATTCATCGACTACATACACGAAGAATTAAACAAAAAAAGCTTTGTTATGGAAGTGGTAGTGGGTTTGGCGCTGGCAATCGCAATGGCAGGAATAATTACTGTTCGGCGGCCACAGTGTTGTTGGCTGCGAGTATGAATATCAACATACCACAAGGAGAAGACAATGGTGTCACCAAGGGTTAATAGTAGCCAAAAAAACTGGGTAGTAGTATTACCGGAACTACCGGGGCTTCGAAATTGGAGACATACTACTACTAGTAGAGATACCAACAATTGGGTAGTAGTAGTAGTAATATTAGTAGTACTACTCCACTACTACTCGAGCTACGATGGTCACCATCGTGTACTGTAAAGCTCCCACCGTACTTTTAATCTCTGTAAGAAAAGGGTCTTACTGTACACGTTAAAAGATCTCAGCGCTTGTCGTATACTGTAGTACTAAATTAGTTGCTGTGCGAACGCATGAAAATCATATAACTAGAAAACTTTATATGAGCTTCATTATCGGGATTTCTACGTAGTATTCACTGCCGGAGAAAAAACTGGTGTCCCATACACGCTATAAGAATCACGATTGGCCTCGTCGTCTTCATGACAATCCTTCATGGTACAACCCATGCTTGCTTTGAAGCGGTTTTGAAAATGGTGATCTTCCCCGAGGCCTAAATACGGGCCTAATTGAGAGCCACTTAATCTTTTGTTGCAAGATGAGAACCGAGTTTGCTCGTTTAGGGTCCCTCAAAAGTATCCGCGCTGGACGTGTAAGTGGTCACGTAAAGGCCCCTGCCTTCATCCAAGTACTCACACGTCACAGACGAGATTTAGTGGACAGATTGGTGGTCACCTGGAAAACACTTAATTTTACTATGCTTTTTAGATCAATGGCCCGCTTCTGTGCCAATAGAGGCCCCAGCGCTCAAATAGAGCTGTATGGGTTTGACTTCGGAGGCTGACGCTTGTGCAAAATGAGTCGCTCGCGGTTGTGAATGGGCTCAAAATGCAGGGGAGGGTCCCGTCTTTCTAACCATGTGCGCTAGGCCTTGCAGTGAGCAGTATCACGGAAGCTGTACAGTACTGTAGCTGAGTACCCGTTTTCCTTATTGACTTAAATTTGTATACCGGGCGCTGACCATCAATACGTCCTGACCATCAACATGTCCACCGCGGATATTACTTAAAGAGTACTATAGTAGTGGGTCTGATGATAGTATAATATCACTCATATTGAATACCGCACTACACGGTAGTAGTAGCACTACTACCCCAAAAAATCGGGTAGTAGGATTACCGGGGTGAACTATTTCAGCAAGTACTACCAGCCCCTGGGTGTCACGTGTTGTGCTGTGTTCATGTACACACGGTACATACCTCAACGAAAATTGTACGGTCATCAGCGCCGTACCCGCTATGATTCATAGCCTGTGAGTCATAGCGGCGCATCGGCTCGTACTACCGGTAGGCACGGTGCCTATCCAGCCCATAAGTTGAACTCCTCTAGGGCGAGTGACCGACACCGAAAGTAATTCTCGTTGGGAAGCCGTTGAAATGAATTCCAACTTCCAACAGTGAATCTGCTAACTCGTGTTCGGCTTTAGAGAGCTCTGCAATATTTAGACCGTAGAAGCGCTACGACGGACGTGGACCGCTGGCCCAGTAGTGGCCCACCCACGATTCAGCTCTAAATCAGCAGAACTTATCCCGTCGGATCGGCGATCTTAGCGGGGCCTTCAATTCGGTCTCACCACGATTTTCGTCATGACTAGCATCCAAGGGACCATTACTGCTCCATAGGCGCGGGAGGCAATGTGGGTCACCGCGCTCCATGTGCTGGCGATACATGTACTAAGCTTAGCCTGCTGATTGAAGCAAGCTAAATGCCGCGCGCAACGCGGAGGAGTTCTCCCGGACACGATCTACAAGCCTGGAGCGTCCGCCGCTCGCATACAATTCGCAGCACAGAGTTGCAGCAGACACGACACCGCGTGACACAGTAGGGAAGACGCTACTGATACCGGAAACCGGCATACATATATGTATAGTCGGTATTCAGCTCTGTAGCTCTAACACACGTCACAGACGTAGCGGTAATTTATTTTTTCTTACCGTCTTCACCCTTGTGATAATTTTGAGTTGTGATCCCTTGTCAAACGCGTGGCATTCTTCGATCCGCCTCAACCGTTCATTTCGAGACCGAGTGACAACTAGCGCACAAGCCAGCGGACGTGGTGAGGCAGCCCCCCCCCCCCCCCCCGGATATCCCTGCAAGTTGCTTACCGACTCCCATTGTTCGATCTGTTCGTGTGCATGTGTGGTGTTTGCGACTAGGAGTCTGACTCAAGTGACGAACGTGAACGCATTCTCCGGCGCCTTCTGGACGACTACGAGCGTATTTGTACGCGGCCGCTTCGCAAGAACGAGAAGGAGGCGGACCGGCAGCGCGCCCTGAAGCACGCGCCGAGTTGGTGCGAAGTCAGCACTTCCGCGACAATGTCAAGGCAAACAAGAAAACACGCACAAGGAATGCAAGCAGAGGCTTAAGAAGCCCAGCAACAAACTTCACGAGGACCTGCATCGGCTGCTTGTGGACACGCACAGCACTGCGGACTCATGCGCCTTAAAATTACGGAGGGGCTCAAGCACATGACGGAGCATGAGGATATTTCCCCGGTGAAGGAAGGAGACATTGGGCTCGTGCCTCTTAGTAGCGAGCCGCACGGTGTGAAGATGCTATCACCGAACGCGAGGGACTCCCAGACGCTGAGTACGTCATCCGCGAGTTCGTGAGGCAGGAGCAGGGTTATTTAATATGTCTATTACTAAATATTACGTCCAGATTACAGAATTATACGACTATTACCGAATAGTACGACTCGGTCGGATTATTTGGAAATGGTCGATTTACTTGGTAATGCTCGAGTTATTTGGTAATAGTCGATATATTTGGTAATGGTCGAAGTATTTAGTAATGGTCTAGACCTGGTTTACATATCAAAATGCGGTCTGCATGGCCTTGGTTGTGGCGGCGTCAAAGTCATACTGATGCTTCGTATGGTCACGACACTGTAACGGGTTAGGGCTACGGACGGGCCAGATCTTACAAACAGCGCTGTACAAGTGGCGCTGAGTGAGGCAGCAGGTCGATGGGTACAGCGGCAGAGATCCAGCGCAGCAATGGCGGTGAGCCGCACGCGAGCGATCTTCCGGCTGGAGGGTCGCTACGGCTGGCGATCCTATGAATGAGCGGTGGAGAATGGAGCGATCTAAAGGGGCGCGACGGATGGTGTGCTCGGCTGCCGCACGAGCTGGCGGTAGCTCAGTTGCAGATTGACCCGGACGAGAGCAAGTGGAGGTGCTGGCGCTCACGCCAGGAGCTGAGCGTGAGCCTGTGGTGAAAGGAGTGCGAGACTGAGAAGCACGGCCCGGCGGAGACCGTTGACGAGTGAAGACCCGGACGGAGAGCGACGTCGACGTCTCCGAGTCGACTGCATGGCTGAGCAAGGCAGCGGCCGCAAGGTCGGACGGCGGGCTGTAGGACGGGGACGAGCTGAAGAACGAGGACAAGTCGTAGGACAAGGCTGAGATGCAGACGAAGAACAAGCTGCAGGATGAGGACGAACCGAAGGAGGACAAGCTGCAGGATGAGGACGAACCGACGAAGGACGAACCGAAGGAGGAGAACGAGCTGCAGAGAAGATCATGCACTGCGTTAATAAATAGGAACGCAAGTTCCGGCTGCTTTGCGGTGGCCAACAGGTGTTGAAGTTGCTTTCAGTCGACGGACTACTGGAAGACCCCCGCAGCAGGCACACAGCAATACGAGCCCGCTGGCAAGCTGGCGTTATCAGACTTGTTACATGGTGGTCATACAGGGGCCAAAATGATGAAATTGAGCACCTATCGAGAAGTTTCGTGAAGTGGCAACGACGTATGAGAACGAGATTGACAAGTTGGTCGATTTGAAGTGGCGAATTGAACCAGTTTTGGGCGAGAAAACGTTGGATAGAGATTACCAGCTACAACAACAATCATGGCATCACGGGCTGGGGACGTACGTCCATGACGAGAAGGCGGTCAGAGTGTTCGAGAGCGCGCTGTAACGAAATAGACGCGGACGACAGCAGTATGGACGCGGAGCAGCCTGCTAAGTCAGCCGAACCAATCGCCTTGACGTCGTCCAGCGGTGAGGTGAAGACGGCGAACGACGCGTCAATAAACACTACGTGCAGCACGGCGGCCAACCTGACGCACAGTTCGAAGAGCAGCGCGAGTTACCGGCGTACCGCTTGGAAGTGGCAGTGGCAGCTCGGACGGAAATCATGGCAGACGTCCTTTGCCAGCAACCCTGTGACTGATGTGACGACAGTGAGCACGGCCGCGAGGCGGCTGGCAATGAAGATGGCGTGGCAGTGGTTTACGGCGACTGGCGCCGACGGTGGAAGTGAAGCGGGTGAAGTTGGTGTGGACGGTAGCATCGTGCGGAGACGAAGGAGCAACAAGTCAATGCGGAACCAGAAGTGGCTGCTTTCTTCGCCAATTCTTGTGGTGTCCTGAACGTGTACTCGGGAGCTTTTGGCTGCTGGGGATTTAACGAGCGCGAAAATGATAACTTCGCGGGGGCTACGAGTCGATGTGAAGTTTCGATGTTGAACTTAACCAGAAGTTTTGAAGAAGTCAAGGAGTGTCATTCCTGACGTGTGTCTACAAACTGCGCAATGATCGTGCAGCGATCGTGGGAGGTGAGTGGGCGAGGTGCCATGAGTGTACTTCAGTCTGCAACAGACTCAGAACTACGACCGACGTGCGATTTACGAGCGTAGATGTGAGTGGACATGGCGTTGGTTGTGATTCTTCAATCTGCAACAGACCAGAACTATACGACGCGGGCATATGTGGTGTTCGCAGAGTGTGGGGGTGAGTGGAATATGAGTGACTTTGGACGATCTGATAGTTGGGGTAACATGGAGATTAACCAACAAGAGCGCAGCGGATCCGGGATTGAAGTGAGTGACGTGCACATGCGCGGAGAACACTGAGTGCAGGGTAGCGGTCGCGTAGGTGACGAGCGGCTTTCCTCCTGGCGCCTGGATTTCGTGAAGCAGTTGGGTCAATTCAAGGACAGAGTCGAAGACGTGCTTGTGAATGCACCAGAACGGCGAGTGCGGTGTAGCGGTTGCGTAGGAGACGAGCAACTTTCCTGCTAGCGCCTTGAAGTATACGACATATCTGGACTGAGGGATGGAGCCGGAAGACGTGCAAAGTGTGCGAGGATGGCGAGTGCGGTGTAGCGGTTGCGTAGGAGACGAGCAACTTTCCTGCTAGCGCCCTCATGATGATATTCGGAAAGGAGTATGAGACGCTCAATACAAAACGGACGAAGTCGTGGACGAGATAACGGACGAGGTCGAGAATGAGACGATGATGAGTGAACAGCAGACCAGTACGTCTGAGTGCAAGACGATATACCGAGCACGAGAAGATGACTGAGTGCGAGATGATGAACGTTGGTTGAGTACGAGCATGAAGAATTCACTACGTTGGACACGGATGATGAGGCAGTCCACGGAGTGAAACGCGCGAGAAAGATTGTACGAATGGTGCGGCTTGCATACGCAGTGGCTTGCGAGCTGTACGACATGGAGACGTGGCTTGATGGGAGCGACTGAGGAACGAGGCGAGTGTGAGGCGTAGGTCTGCATGCGGGCGAACGTCCCGTGGCATCGGGAATGGTCATGAGTTGGTGGCGGTCGTCGGGACTTGCAGTTTGCGTACGTGGGTGGCGAGGGAGTGCTGGTCGTGGTATCGGGAATGGCCATAGCCTTCACCTACTTGCTACTTACGGTCGAGCATTAGTGTCGGGGAACAGGAGCTATCTGAAAGCTAGCGGAAGTGAAATGTGTGTCGGAGGATTGAGTGCCAACAGAGGCAATTGTCTGTTGGTGCACTGAATGCTGGTGGCCCAAAGTTTAGGACATGTCCAAGAATTTGGTAGCGGTGACCAAAGTGACTGAGCATGGCGAGCGAACGCGGCGAACGGCGAGTGCTGCAGATATTGGTGGCACGAGGTACTGACGAGTATACATATTGCAACAGCAGCCAATACCCACGAAGACGAAGATGTGTGGATCTGGCGACTGAATGTTGCACAAGGACAGTCGAACAACGATAGACAGTCAAGCAAACAACGAGAACGATGAGAACGAGAAGTGCGAGTACAGACGAGAGACGACAAGTGCTTCAAGTTCTGACGGTACGACGTGCTGATGCTGAGAGGAGGAAGAGGACGGTTACCAGGGTTCCTGCTACAGACTGCTGCAACGGATGATGTGACTCTGGCGCAGCATTCGATGAACTACGACACATGCATGCCGGATGGGGAGGTGCGGCGAGCTGCGGCACGAATGTGTCTAACCTTCGCTGTGGTGATGCCGAACGCTGTTAGACGACTCAAGCAACACGTACGGCGAGTTAGTGTGTGAGCTGACGAACAGGAAGAAGTTCGTGTCATAAGTCGCAGATTGTGATGAAGAAGGCGGGCGTCACGATTAAACGCGCGCATTTCATGGTGATGAAGACAGCTTAGTGATGAATGAGATGCATCTCGAGAGCAGGAAGACGGACTTCAGGAAGAAGGAGTCGCACCCCGCCGTTTCGTAGTTGGGCCATGCGATGAAGACGACGAATTGCGAGTTCTCGGGTTTGGTGCTAATCGCGAAGCCACGGGACAAAGAGATGCCAGAGTGAGCAGATGAAATCGTGCAATCTGGAGAAGACGGATGGTTAGCCAAAGAAGCCGGTCGACAACCCCTGCAAGGTGCACAGTATCGCTGTCACAAGTTCAAGGGCAGCTCCAAGAATCGAGGACGAGTGATGGTGACTGCGCACTTAGTGCTGGATATGACGGGCAGCATTGACGCACCCACGATGTCGGAGAGGATGGAATGAATCGGCGTCGTTGGAGCCGGCAGCAGTGAGCGCAGCGTCGCTAGTCGATCCTTTGCAGGCGATCGACAGTCTACTGAGCCGACAGTTGATATCATAACGCAGACGTGGGCGGCAGAACATGATGGTGGTAATGGCTCACACACCAACAATGAAGAGCAATAGTAGTGTCGTGGTGGCTATGAAGGTACCGCTGTCCGTCGTGCGCAATTTGAAGTAAGGTGCGGAGGAAATCCAACGGAGCGTGATGTAGTGCGACGAGAAGTGTAAAATGTGCGAGCGACTCTGGAGCATAATGACACCCTCAATGAATGCATTGGTGATGACGGAGCACGGAAACGACACGTAGAACGGGATGTTGACTGCGGACGTCGAGGGTCGGCGATCCTTTTATTGCAAGATGAAGTATTGCAAGATGAACAGCGAGATGATTTATCGCCGGACAAGGTGCGCGGTGTGGCCGAGCTGATCGACGTCGCGTTAGCAGCGAGTTGCAGATCTACAGGAAGAAATACACGCAAGTTCAGTAGGTCACGAGAAGATCCGTAGCCGCAGCAGTATGCTGGCGTGGGTCCCACTCTTGGACGTGTACGAACGCGGCGAAGGTGTCAGAGAGACGATAACTCGGGCCAATCTCTCTCCTCGACGACAGCGAAGTCACAATAGGACAACGACCGGGCGAGGGTGTGGTAGTCAATCACAGACGGAGTCGAAACAGAAGAAGGCGGGCGCACAGAGAAGGAGTCGAAGCAGAACAAGGCGGGCGCGTGGACAAAGGAGTCGAAATAGAAGAAGGCGGGCGCACAGACGAAGGAGTCGAAGCAGAAGAAGGCGGGCTCGCAGACGAAAGAGTCGAAGCAGAAGAAAGCGGGCATGCAGAGAACGAGGGGGACGACGACAACGAGTGCATGAACACGCTCAAGAGCATGATGCTGTGGAAGTATGCGATGAAGGCGAGCGACTGCTTGCCGTTCGGGAACCGATACGGCGAGAGGCCGAAAATGCGGAAGGCAAACGAGAATCAAGTCGGAGTAGGTGATACTGGGACAGCGACGATGAGGCCAAGTACAACGAGTCCTGACGAGGGTAGACGATGACTCATAGTATCCGGAGCTGACTCAGTCTGTCAAGGATGCGTTATACCAGGCCGCCAGGGTCGTGGAAGACCCTGGAGTGAAGAAGGCGTGTAACGGGTTAGGGCTACGGACGGGCCAGATCTTACAAACAGCGCTGTACAAGTGGCGCTGAGTGAGGCAGCAGGTCGATGGGTACAGCGGCAGAGATCCAGCGCAGCAATGGCGGTGAGCCGCACGCGAGCGATCTTCCGGCTGGAGGGTCGCTACGGCTGGCGATCCTATGAATGAGCGGTGGAGAATGGAGCGATCTAAAGGGGCGCGACGGATGGTGTGCTCGGCTGCCGCACGAGCTGGCGGTAGCTCAGTTGCAGATTGACCCGGACGAGAGCAAGTGGAGGTGCTGGCGCTCACGCCAGGAGCTGAGCGTGAGCCTGTGGTGAAAGGAGTGCGAGACTGAGAAGCACGGCCCGGCGGAGACCGTTGACGAGTGAAGACCCGGACGGAGAGCGACGTCGACGTCTCCGAGTCGACTGCATGGCTGAGCAAGGCAGCGGCCGCAAGGTCGGACGGCGGGCTGTAGGACGGGGACGAGCTGAAGAACGAGGACAAGTCGTAGGACAAGGCTGAGATGCAGACGAAGAACAAGCTGCAGGATGAGGACGAACCGAAGGAGGACAAGCTGCAGGATGAGGACGAACCGACGAAGGACGAACCGAAGGAGGAGAACGAGCTGCAGAGAAGATCATGCACTGCGTTAATAAATAGGAACGCAAGTTCCGGCTGCTTTGCGGTGGCCAACAGGTGTTGAAGTTGCTTTCAGTCGACGGACTACTGGAAGACCCCCGCAGCAGGCACACAGCAATACGAGCCCGCTGGCAAGCTGGCGTTATCAGACTTGTTACAACACGTAGGACTTGACTTTTTCCCTCTGCTCCTTCCTGTGTTGCGAATCTAATCCTCGACCGTCCTCCTACAGCTCAATGCACATCTAGTAGCTTATACGTGCATCCTGCCGTTCAACCTCTCTGCGCCTGCTGTGCTTGGGGCCTGCCTAGCTTGGGGATCGTCGTCGTTGGTATCTGATTGCGGACCGTGCACTTTGCAGGTGAGCTGCTTGGCGTGCCGGAGTTTTGACCAATCATAATCGCGTCGTCCCTCCTTATTAATGCTTATGTACCCCAACAAATTATTATTTTGGCGATGTTGAATTCATTCGAAGCTACAGGCTCAACATAAATTACTTCGCTGTCGGTAAGAAAAACTTGGAGAAAAGCATCTGGTCGCGTGAATTACCGAGTATTGCTGAATAGTGAGCGGTAAAACTTGGCATATTTTTCGGTATCAGTAACACGTGCCGCGTGACACTATAAAACAGGAAATCCAGCGCCAACGCATTCCAAAGTTTGGACTCCAAACGGCGGCAGTTGAGCGGAGTCAGTAAAAGACAGCGCTGACGTGGTCGCCTTCGAAACCACGTCGGTCAATTCCGAGTAACGCAGTTGATCTCGGCCTTGACGAGCAAGTCCCGCTCGGATCGCCCACGACGCGCACGCGATCTCTCCTGTAGGACATGTGTGCATGTACAACAGCGCGAGCCTCGACTCTAGGCTCTTCGTTGCCGCTATTGTACTGGCGAGATGAAGTGATACACCAACTTTACACCCACATAACTTTTTCAGTTGGGCGTCAATTTTTGCAAGAAAACCACTGTTAGAAAGCTCTGTATATCCTCGTTCAAGTGCATGATCTCGGTTGTGTGTCTTTGATTTGCATCCCGCACTATACTTAAACGAAAAGAGCGTCCCGTCGAATCTCTAAAAAAGATCGTGGCTATGAACCAAACATCTGCCGATTGTTGGATTTGCAAATAAATATACTTGATTTCACTATTGGCATGTCAACTGCGCAGTCCATGCACAAAATTGGCTTGTTGGCAGCCAAATTCCTCGCTAAAGTCGCCTACGGCAATGCAACGTCCTGCTTGTAGTACAAACCTTCACTGGTTCAGCTTCAGTGAACTAGCGCGTCGATAAACATTATTCACGCACGCGCTGGCGTCTCTAAAAAAGCTTCAGCAGTCGTAAAGATATCGTCGAATACGTACGGCGCCATGTCCATATCCCACGTTTCCCGCGCCGCTTGGAGCGGCTAAAGCGAAAGTAGAGCGCCATTATTTGCTACTTGTGTCTAGCTCAATGTGATATGCATGCTTGTAGCTTGATATACATGGTAGTCTGAGCTCTGAAGAGTCAATATTCGTGAAGTTATAGCAAAAACAAATTTCCGGTGTACCACTTCATCTCGCCAGTACAATAATGTGTCGACCAGCTGCCTTCGAGCCAAGCGTTCTGTGCAGCGAAAGCCTCTGCGTCTGGGCAATTTTTGCGTAACGATGGCGTCACACGACACTGAAGCCGAGCCACACAAGAGCGGCCTGAACCGGCTCCGCCCGTCTGATGGCATACAAACGCCAAGTCACTTCTGGCTCTCTGAGGCAAGGCAAGGGTTGGTCGAAACCGCTGACGTCTTACTCGAGCAGCTCCATACGGACGTCCCGTCGTGCTCGTGGAAATCTTGCCATGACATCATGCGTCATTCACCTTCCAGCCTGCTGGTGAGCACCGACCAAGCTACGCCTCCTGAAAGAAGCCGCCGATGAAACCCACACAGCGCTACGCATACTCACGCAACGGCGAACAGGGCCGAGTGGACGAAAAGTGCCTCGTGCGCGTGCAGATCCCGACCGTGGACTCGAGCGAGGGCGGCAAGGTGCGCTACCATGTGCGCGTGATCAACGTCCGCTCGGGCCAGGTGTGGGAGGTCGCGCGCCGCTTCTCCGAGTTCCTCAAGCTCCGCAACGACCTGATCGAGTTCTTTGCCAACACGGACAAGAAGTGCCCTGGATGCCGCAACTACGAGAAGGTGCTCAAGCTCTTCGAGTTCCCACGCAAGCACGTCTTCTCTAGCGTCACGCCCGTCGTCATCAACTACCGTAAGAAGGCGCTGCGCAGCTTCATCGCCCTGCTCGCTTCGCACACCTTCACGACCACGCCCAAGTGCCCCACGTGCAGCGGCTTCCCCTTCACGGGCGTCCGAGACTGGCTCACGACGGATATGGTAGGAGGAAGCGGCGCCGGTGGCGGTGCGACAGGTACTTCTCCTACGAACGAGCAGATCCGCGACACGATGAACGTCAAGGACTTTACCAACTACCACCCGGTGTCGAACACGATGCCCGTCGATCAGGAAGGCCGCTTCGTGGGCAGCACCATGAAGTACACAGCTCCGGTCGTGAGTCCGACGAAGCAAGTGGACAAGAGGCAGCAGCGCCGCAGCCCTCCACGCCCACAGCCGAAGCGGCCCCTTACGCCGAAGCAAGAGCCAGCGAAGTCGCAGCTGCGCTACAGCGATGACAATTCGTCAACCAGTTCCAGCAGCGACCTGCTATCTCCGCCTTCGGTTGACGAATTTATGATGCCGGCACCCGCACCAGCCGCAGCACCGCATGGTGTGGTGTACAACGATATCGAAGGAGAAGATGAGAAGGAGGAGGAGGAAGCGTTCTCTTCGTTCGTGGCGTCTTCAACAGCATCTTCGAATGCTTCAGAAGGACCGAAGCACGAAGAGCAGCCTGCTAGTGAGCCACTGGCCAGCGATGATGCTGCCAACAGTCCAACACGAACGACGGAGAAGAAACACTTCAAGTTCACTCGTAGCTCTATCGGAGCGTACAGCGAGCGGTCGTCTGTGCAGCCCCGTGAAAGCAGCATGATCGACATTGACGACCTCGATGATGCCGATGATGAAGGATTGAACATGGATTTTATGAACGCGGTGTCCATGGGTCCCACTGCCTCCAAGTAAACCAGAACCAAGAGGAGACAACGAGCTATCGAGAAGTCGTTGGAAGGCTATCGAGTCCGTGCAGGGGCGGCCACGAGAGAAGTGACTGCCTTCGTAAATGTGCAAGCCCTGATAAAAGTATAATAGATTTTGCACACCCAACCAAACCACTGTAGAATGCCCTACGTGTACTGGAAAAATCGCTCGATACCTCTTTCTCCACATTCCGATGCTTTTGATGGTGATCATGCTGCTTTCTCGATACCGCCCAGCCTGGCCCCTACCGTCTTACCCCGAATATAAGGCATAATATGCCTTACTACTATATTCATGCGCCAATCGCATTCACAGCCGATTTAACTATTAATGGGCCAAAATGCCGACTTGCAAGTCGGCATTCCAGCCTCTTGTTCGTATATAATTCTGCTGCCCAACACACAATGGAAACCCTCGCCCGCGTGACAGGGAACACTCCCGTTGGAGCTTTTCCACACAGAAACACGGATGACCCCTGACGCAGCCGTCGATGAATCGTAGGAAGGGAACAGGTAGCATGACCACATTTTCGCGCCCTCGGGCATTAGGTGTCCTTGAATTGAACCATCGGAGAACAGTACACGCGTTGATGCCAAAAATCCGGCCTACTCGCGCACACGGTATGCCGTGCGCATAGTGCAAATTACCGCACGCCAACGGAACTCTGCTGCGGACATGGCGTCGAAACTCGAAATAATTGTGCATTTATTCTCTCCCTGACTAGTGCTTGCCCTCCGCCGCGCTAATAGCTGGCTTAACCCCAACAGCTCGGAAATCTAGGACAAATAAAAGGACCAAAAGTTAGAGGCTTACGTAGCCAAGAGTTTTAGGAGATACGTGAGCTTATTATTATGGACAGTAACCCCTTGATTAGATCTATAAGGGGTATGTCTGCCATTGTGTCCTCTATTGTCCTTCAAGTCGAAAACGCAGCTTGAAAAGTGTCACTAATAACATATCCATGTTGAGTTTTGTCCTAACTTCTAGGACAAAACTCCTGAAATGACTTGAGCTCAGTATGTGGCTTCTACTCTGATGGCCTCCGATACTATCATTGATTTTGTTATAAGTGACATGCTCGGATTCCATCAAGTCCAATATCAGCTGTACAAACTTCAAGTCACTTTGGTCCTTTTTTGCTGATTCAAGGACAAAAAAGGGAAAGTACATCGTACTTAAGCGAAGTTTTGACCTAGATTCAAGGACAAAAATTGTTGGGGTTAATAAGAGACTGCGTCAAACATAAGTATACTAATCAACCAAAGTACGAATCGCGATTTAAGCATACCACGCAAAAGACGTGTGTCTTGCGCTCCTTTTGAGCTATTGATTGCGAAGAAATGTTAAGTTCTCGAGAAGTTGTGTTCATCTGAAAAAAATATCTCCATTTTCATGGGGTCAAAATTTCGATATATTTTCGAGCGCTGAGGCTGCAATATTTTCTCGATTTTATCGAGTTGTATATTGTCGAAAACCTCGCGTGTAAAGCAATCGAATTAGAGTGTTTTCCGCTTTCTACGAGTAATTTTGCGATTGAAATTTTGGATGTCCGATTATGTCCGAAAATTGATTGGTCAACTTCAAACGCGATTATCTCGATAACTCTAAATGGTGGATAAGTATCATTATGTTCGCCGCAGTCTCATAAGAGTCGATCGCTTGATACGACGCCACTCCGGTTTAAGCCTCTGAACCCCCTTTAATACCCATATTTAAATAATATTGAGTGCGATTTAGCTATCATCCGATGCGTGCAAATCCCTGATTTACAGGCGATTGCTCGAAGACATTCTGACCGGTTTTCACAATATGTGCTTTTAATTAAAATATGGATAGTACGTATTACTTAAATCGCAGAACAAACCCTGTTTAGAGAATAGAGCGAGTAGAAGGCATGATCACATTTGGAATAGCCTATCGAGAGCTGACAGCCAGTCACTTGTGGTTCCCTAAGCAGTCCTCAAGCTCGTCTTTTGTTTGAGTTGTGCTGCCCATTCTACAATTAGCACCACCATGAACAGCGAGCGACGTAGCTACATCATTAGCGAGAAGCTTTCAGTTCTAGCAGACTACGAGAAAGGGGTGGACGGCCATGGATTTGAGGCACTCAGTGTGAAGCACAACGTGCCTGCGAAGTCTATCCGAGGCTGGCACGACGTCGAAGATCAACTGAAGGAGGCTCTCAAGAACCGGCAAGTCGCAACCCGAGTCTCGCGTCGCCTTCGCCTCAACGGAGCTGGACGCAAACCCGCCCACTCGTAGCTCGAGGAAAGGCTTTTCGAGTGGATAGCAGCTCGTAATGCCAAAAGCCTTCGTGTTAAGGACGCTTACATTCGTCTACCGGCCAAGAACATGTATCGCGAGATGCATGATGGCGACGCTACAGGCTTTGAGGCCTCTTCAGGCTGGCTAGCTAGATTCAAGCGTCGGAGGAACCTCGTCTCACGGCGCCAGACAACATCACGGTCGCTTCCCGATGATGCACCTCAAATCAGCCGCGACTTCATCGAGCGAGCGCAGAATCTCATTGAGACACACGGCATCAAGCCCCGCAACATCATCAACATGGACCAGGTGCCGCGCTACTTCGAGACGGAGCCAAAGTCGACAATCACTACGCGTGGCTCCCGTGAAGTGTTGTTGAGAAAAGGTGGATCGAGCCATCGGCGGTTTACTGCGACGTTCAAACTACCACTGCAGAGGGCAAGGTGCGCACGCCTCACCTGCTTTTCTCCAAACTGAAGAACAGACCAGCGTGTCTTCCAGGCGTCACAGCCGACGTCAATCCCACTGGTATGTGGAGCGCTGACATACTTCTGGGGCATGCGAGGCACGTTGTCTGCGGCAGGAAGGAGACGCAGCTCTATCGTACAGGAACACAGAGATCCTCCAAGTTCTAATCAACTGAGAGACTCCAAATGAGACATGCTTACGAGCAAAGATTCTCCAAATAACAAATATCAAGCCATAGTTTGTACAAACAATATGCAGCCTGTCAACCCTAGATTACAACTCGGATATATGTAAAATCTGAGGTGCGCTCGCCACTCTCGAAAACGAGGAAACAATAACAAATACAATCCTAACACAAGCAATCGGGCTTGAATCCCAGGGGATGCTTGCTACTACCCCCCCCCCCCCCCCCCGAGAAGGCAAAATAATACGAAATGCAGGGGTCCTCTTTCGAGTATCCACCCACAACTAATAACATGAAATAGAGGTCTTTAAAGAAACCCACTCGGTTGAGCAGTGGTTACAACCAGATGCTGAACCATGTGGGTCCTGCTGCTATTTTAGATGAATCGAGAAAAGCTGCAGAGCGGCTGGTCTGCATTTATCAAACAATCGCTTACAAGTAAGACCGAGTCAAGAATCATGGTGTTTCGCTTCAGGGAGAACTGTGACAAAGAGTTGGTGAGAGAGCTCATCGCACAGAAACCATTCAGTGCCAAGTACGGGGAAACAGGACAGGTGTGGGAGCGAGTTGCTGCTGGAGTGTTTGCAGTGGTGCAGGCAACAATTAGCACCAAACAGGTGCAAGACCGACTTCGCTTGCTTCGAAAAAACTGAAGACATGTGAGCTTTGGGCTGCCGTGGGAAGCGGAATTGAAGAAGCGTTGGAGGCCATGAATGAGCAGAGCCACTACGACACTCTCGCGGGACTCGTGAGTCAGTACATTCAGCTTGAAGAGGGCCACGCAGCCCTTCAAAAAGCTGAAGCTGAAAGAAAGAAGGCAAATAACGCAAGCTTAGAAACCTGTGCTTTGGAGATAATTTCTGAGAGCAATCCCCGCCGGGCCCTACGCAATATGGACACCCTGGAATCATCTTCCGACAGCGATGTAGATACAGCATCGAATTGCGACTCCGTCTCGGCCGTTGAATCGGCCTCCACATACTTCACACCAGCAAAACCAAGCGGAAAAAGGCGAGTCAATGCTTCCGATGCAGAAACGGAGCGGCTTGAAAAGCGATCTCGGGAGGAGATGGCGTTAAAACAGCACCAATTTGAAGCGAAGATGGAGTGGCAGAAACAGCAGCATGCCGATCAAATGGAGATCGAGAGAAGTCGCGAGGTGGCTCGCGCTGATGCCGAAAGGCAGAACACAGCTTAAATATTAGAATGCGCAAAGCTATTCAGTGATGCCCTTGCCAGAAAGTAGGACATTACAGAAGCACTTACAGATACAGAATGAATAATACGAACAATTATTTCAGTTAAACTGCAAGTACGTTCTTAAACTTGGTGGTTCTAGATCAAAGTAGTCGCTCACATTGTTTCCTCGAAGACAGGTGAGGCAGTTCGTCAAAAGCACACCAACCCGATACATTTGTCTAATAGGTTGTGTCCCGGTGCGTGCCTGCTGTTTGAAATCGAGTGCCGACCAGTTGTTGCACACCTCGCCGTACGACCACTCGACGATGACTCGAACTTTGCTCATGCTTGCATTCACTAGTTTTTCATCTCTGCTCAGATTGGCAAGAGCACCTCCGAACGGACTAGCCAAAACGTCGTCTCGCCCGTAAGCTTGGTCGCCAAAGATTCGAAAGCTCGAAAAGCGAGAGTCAGCTCGTATTGTTGCTGCCAAGCCAGACTCGTGGAAGAGTTTAATGTCGTGGTTATGTAAAAGGACCATAGAGGTGGGATATAATTCCATCCGGCGCAGTTAAAGACTTGGTACTTGAGTGCATGCTTTCGGCGATGTCCGCTGTAGACCGATTGTTGACTTCGTAACTTGCCATCTCTGACTTCATCTCGCGGTGCCAGCCTGTATATTCCCCTGAGCGTTCCGTCAATAAAACTCCACACGTTGTGCAAATGGGCACCTTTATTGAATATTGCATCTGCGTACTCGTTGACGTTGTTGGCGGCGTAGTCGTGGTTGAACTTTATAAGGTCCTTGTACTTGGTGTCAAGGAGCTCGATCATGAACATGAAGATGTTGGATAGCCCGCTGATTGATCGATATCCGAAAAACGCTTGCACGCCCTCCCATCGAGTAGGAACAGCGAGCTTGTATAGCATGATACAAAGCCCCTCGATACCGGTTGCCGTTGTTCCTTCTCGAGTTGGGACCTTGCAGTTCCAGCGCGGAGGCAAGCTCAACGAGCTCAGGTTCTGTGAAACGAAAGTGTTTCTTGCACGTTTTTGATGAAAGTGCGTTGAAGTTGAACGGCACGCGCAAGGGTATGCCCACTCCGTGCTCCATCAGTACCACCAAGTATGTTCGTACAGCAGTCGCCTCTAGGTCAGACCCGTGCCGAAGTTCATGATGCCAGCGTCGAAGATGATATGCCGCTTTGTGGTGCCTTGAAATACCTCGGGTTATTTTACGAATGAAGCGAATTACCACACAGTTAGAGTCAGGCGTTAGTGCAGTTGACATGGTATTCGGGATTACAGAAGTAGAGCGAAGACACTTCGTCGTTGCTTGGGTGCATGTAAAGTGATTGAACTGCGCGGCATGAGACTGCCAACACATATCTCCCCCGACGATTTAGAGCAGGGAAGCCTAACTTTATTGAACCCACGAAGCCAATAAAATGTAGCCCACAAAGCGTAATGTTTGTCGAGTTTGGTGGGCTTCGGCCGACCTACACGGTGAGTTGACCAGATGTTTGTCGACGATTAGGCGACCGCCGATCCACAAAAGTGCTTTTGTGGGCTCATCTAAAGGCCTCTAATATATAGGCTAACCTGATGACAGCCTTTTTGGGTACCAACATTGATTTGAGCGTGTTGTGAGAGTTGCCAAGCTGTTCACTCGACCTTGGGCATCCGTCGGTATACGCAGAGCTCCTGGGACCTTCCTTTCGGATCCTCCTTTGGGTAGCTTCTCCTTGGCGTCGGCTTTACGGCAAGCGTACGCCCTTAAAGATACAAAGCGAATATACGCCCTTAGAGACACAAAACAAACATCAAGTTCACTTGAGCCCTGGGACACAAAACCAACGCTGATTATCTCTAATCTCTCTCCCCCTCTCACTCTTGATTATCATTTCTTACTTTCTTGCACTTAGTATCTGGGTTTCTGGTGGTCTGATCGAATCACACGCACTTCTCTCGAGTGACTGATTTTTAGTATACTCAGACGCCACGTTGAACTAGGTGGTACCGCTCACACATCAGGCGATGGCGAAGGTCTTGGCGGTCAGACGTCATGATCTGGCGCGCTATCGGAGCCTGATTGGTCGGTTTTGAAGGCATTTCGTTTGGGCGTAGCACTAGTCGGCACTGGCCTCAGATCTGCACATCTCGCTGACTTGGCACATTTCTGGGAGCCTTCTCAATGGTTGAAGCGTACTCGGGTACATCAGTCATCCAGGTTGTACTTCATCCGGGTTGGCATCGGGCCATTCAAGTTGTACGGTCATTATTCAGAATATGCAGCCGTTATTCAGGTTGCGCGGCAGCCCATCGGGATGCTCGGGAGTCGACGATCTTGGACTTGACTTTGCGTTTATCATCCAAGCTAAACTCCATCTATCACACTTGGGGACTCCGTGACACTAGTAACTTGAGCGTTGGTTGTCTTTATGGTGGCGGTTGGCTCGCATTGTAGAGGTGCTAAACCTTTGGGCTGTGGGTAAATATCATTCAGGCTGGTGAGTCTTGAAGCTTCTCAAAATTGGTACTTCGGCTCGTCAAATAGGCGCCCCCCCGGGATACATTCACACGGGGCATTTGGCCCTACCCAATGCGTACATGTACCTGCCGTCAATGAATTCGGCGGCCGGACAGGGCGCTATAACACCAACCCGAAATAAGCTTCTTTCGGGTTAGACGCCTCCGTGACTGTGAGACAATACGAATTCGAGCACCTTCTCTTGACAGCTGAGGTAGCCAACGTCGCCTGCGCGGCACGCCTTAACAAAACATCACATGCCTGCTCTACGAATACCGACCTACACTGCATAAAAAAAGCTGCAGTTCAAATGTCGACAAATACAGTATAAGCTGACTTGATAGCCAGACTTTGGTCATGGCTGGTGAACTTTGGGCCTAGCGAATTCAGATGTTGGGCTCGTTCATTTGGCTCGTACATTTGTACAAACTTCGACTGAGTCGACGATTGTAGCTGCTGCTGTTGTATGCCTCCAAACAATTCTGGATATCTCTGTTTTGGACAATCTTGTGTCGTGTTCCGCTTTGTTGCTAGCCCAACCATCTTGGTTTGGTCATGTTGTCACCTTTCTTCATCGTATTGCACGAGCTTGTGGCAGCTATATATTAGCCCGAACTCGTATCTGCGGACCACCATTCGCTGTTTTGGAGCTTTGATCCGTAGCAGTCAAAACTCGTCTACCGATGCATCAGCAGGGCAGCGGTGCTGCAGGGTATCACCACTGGACATACTTGCATACGATGGGAATGTGGTACAGTAATGTGCGTCAATAAGGAACCTCTGATATAAGTAGGAGTGTAGAGGCTATTAAGGCCTCGCGTCACTAATTGCAGCGGTTCTGCAATTTGCCGCGCTTACGACGCCTACTATACCCGATCGGTGTCAGTACTAACATGCTGACATTACAAGCCGCCAGCCTGAAACTTCCACTATTTTGAAGATGTAATACCTTGCATGTGGTCGCTGCGCACGTTGTCCATACACGACTTGAGTCAGGGGGTTGGACAGGTTGAGAGCCTTCAAGCTATGCATAGATGTGGACATAAAAAGAAGAGATATTAATACAACCGAAACATGATTCGACAATATTAACGCGTCCATTATGTTCTTATACTACACGAAAATACGTTCAAATTCGAAATGAAGTAGTGAAAGCAGCGCTTTTTACACCCCAATCTTCCATCCACTTGGCCCGTGTCTTCCACCACTAGTATTGCGCACATTTGCTGATGCAACATTACAGATCTGGATCGTTCTGGTTCCGAGGCTTACCAAAGAAGAGGGAGTGAAAATGGTTCAAATACTTGCGCAGAGACGTCCGTGCACTAGCCACAATAATCGCATTTGTAGACATAGCAAAAAGATCGTCGGCAGCAGAAACATCTTCGATCAGAGCAACAACTTGCGGGTGGTCTGCCTCAATGCCACGCTGGTAAAAAGGGTTATCCAGATAGCCGTGAACGGACAGGTTGTTGGTCTCGTAACCCCCACGTGCGTACATAAAATCTCCTCGAAACATGATCAAATCATCCTTGTTTAGATGGAGCCGCTGGGCGTTGTATCTAAGAGCGACTAGGCGGTTCCATCCATAACCGTAGATCACAGTGTTTTCTTTGGGAAGCTGTCAGCACTGAACAAGGCACTGTACCGAAGTCCGCAGCGCGAACGTCTGCACGAGGGGCGGAAAATCACGCCTATCGGCTGGTCGACAGCGCCAGCCATCATGCACTGGAGACCGAACTCCATCAGTGTTGCATAGAGGAAGAACGTCAGGTAGAAGCGCTGGTGGAATACCCCCAGCATTCGACTAAGCACTTCGGGTAGCCTTGCTCAGGGTCGCATTGAGTCGAATGCCTCGCCGTGGCAGGTGTCATTGTTCCAGGCCAAATGGCCGTGACGCGCAACAGAGCGCAAGTTTTTTACAATCTCGTCGGGGGCATCGTTGTAGATGATTATAAATCCCATCTCGAGAAAGTCTTGGCGCGCGTTCATTGTTAGAGCAGACGGGTAGTACTGGTTTCTGCTGGAGCCAGAAAATACGAAATGAGCTCATATCAACTTGACAGTTGTCATATATTCACGCATGCATAAACGCCTTGGCATAATTATATGTTTCGATAGTTTGTTGGGTTAGCTGCGTGCTCCGCTTAGTGAAAGAACTATTTGAGAGTGCTGACTAACTTCAACTAGAGAACTTCAACATTTCCGCTAAGGACCGGCTTGTACTCGACTTATGCAGAGTGCATCCTAATGTATACCTTGGATATCAGGGACATATCGAATATGCGTTGGGCGTCATAGTTGGTCGACAGCAGCCAACTACGGACTAGCTTCCGCGAATTTACCATCACCCCAAGTCTTCCCACTTTGGTGATTGTTGGGTGCTGATAAGGGAGCTCAACCAAGGCAAACAAGCACAACATATATTGCAAGAAGATCAAGCAGGTAATGCGCACGCCCAACCTTCTCTCTATCTACCAGAATCTACGGGTAGGGGATGACCAGAGGCAGTTGAGGCTGGCGCCCCCGCGCATCGGTGCGAGAAGAAGAAGGGCATGGGTGGAGACGTACGAGTGGTGTGTGTCTGTGGCTAAGCTTGAGAACTCGCTGAATATGCTCAAGAACCACCAGTTCGAGTGTGTGGATGAAAGTCACATGTCGCAAAATCCTAGCATCGCACTTCGCCATGATTCGATTTGGCGAGAAGGTGCAACTATACAACAGTAAGGCTGCACCTCGTAACTATAGGACAATATTGCTTACAAAACGTTTCGTCCATCGGGCTTTCCCTTCAAGTATATTCATTTGATCTACGGTGTGCTACTCATGGCGAAACTTCAACAAGGTAAACTCATACTAGACTTGTGCACTTATGGCAGGCGGCACAGCCAATTACTTGTGCATGTTGATCTGTGAGGAATCCAATGGAACTTGGATCGCCAACCCTCGTTTTCATCACAACCTATTTGGAACCATGGTCGGAAAAGCCCGTCAGCCCAACAACAACAGACCACAATCAGCTCACGTTGATGACCCTCATTACATCGCTTAGATGATCGAGAGCAGGGGCGGTCAAGCGCGCCAATCGTCTCGCGCTATCCTAACGTATGTAAACGGTGCTTTTATAGGACGCGGGCGTAATGACAACTGAAGCGATCGCCACTGTAGATGGTACGAACAAATCAATTTTTCACAGATATCTTTTCATTGACAGTAAGTCTCTTTGCATACTAGACCTGCACACATTTCAAAAGAAAACCCCCTTCCGGACCGTGTTGTTCAATACGACATATTTGGTAAGATAAAAGGGGTGTCCGTTTTATAACCAGGAAAACGTGATTCGGGCGATGTGGCACGGTATTTTATGAGCTATATCCTCGCATACGACTGTGCTCTCCGTTTGCATTGGCCGAAACAACACATGTTACCAATGACGAGGTTCAAAGCTAAAAGAGCGCTCCTGAAAGCTATACTCGTTTCACACCGTGTTTTGGTAACCGTGTAAAAAGCGCGAAATTTTTCCTTCTACCGCCAACAGGGTAAAGTAGCATTCGGACCTAGTTAGCGTAGCACCATTGCTAGCAGACATGTGACACAGCTTGAACAACAACACCAGGTCGCAAAGCTGTCTCCTACACTCTCCAAATTGGCACTGTTGCTCGGAGCGACCTCGGCTCACAAACTTGGCGCTGTTACCCGCGGCCATGTCTTCCAGCTTGGAGAGCAAGATCTAAAAGTAGAGGTCATAGTTCACAAAGCGCGCGAGCATGGCGGCCAGCACAAGAAGCGCCTCCAGGCCGGCAACTAAGGGTCTAGGCTCCCCATCGTGGTGCTCATAGTCCCACATGTCGGCCAGCTGGGAGAGCGGTCCAGGTCAAAACACAGCTTCCCCGGTGTCCCGGGTGGGAATGATGACAACCGTCCCGGGTACGGTCACACCCCACCCCACCACAGAAAGACTTCTTATCTTAGAGAGATATTATTTTTCTGGATGAGCTGGGCGACCAGTCATCAAGTTTGGGGCGGAGTAGCTGGCGGCGCGGCGGTTTCGCGTGGGTCTGAGCGCCAATAGAAGCTGTGACGTGGTGGGCGAAGATGCGCAGCACGATAGAGGTCATGATCATGCCGCCGCTCATGCGTGAGCGCTGACGTGGGCCAAGGACGGAGGGGTGAGTAGGGAGCGGGAGGGAGCACCTGCTGGTTAAAGAAAGAGGACTGACCCGTTGCGTCCAAGGTAAGAGGATGGGCACCGGATGTCACGTGGAGCGGTCCAAGGTGAGTTGTAGGTCAGTCATAAATTTACTTCGAACCCAACAAGTCAAAGTCTTTTGCATTTTTATTTTGTTGTAAACCGATCCGTGTACTACCAACCTCCACAAGCAGTGTTGATCGTCCCTACCAGGACGACTTGGGTGTGGCAGCTAGCTCAAGGAGAGCCTCCACGCCGACAACTAAGGTCCTCGGCTCATCAACGTGGAGCTCGTAATAACGTCCATGCCGGTCAGCTGGGAGCTCATTGCGACATTCCTATGCTTCCGTGGTCTGTATTTAGACACTTGAAGCACCGCAGACGCTGGAGAGGTGTAGCGGGGCTACACATTCGGCTAACCCCCATCTTGGTGCAACATGCACTAATGGATATATTCAGGTGAACCACATTGCAGTGTGATCACCATTCATATACGGAAGCAACACTATTGGTTGGAAAGCAACCCCTTTCCACCAATAAAAATCGTGCATTAGGTCAGAGTTTCTGCCAACCACTTGTTGGCAGAACCTCTCTTTATAGAAATTATTTTTAGGAGGAAAGCCACAGTTAACAATCAATTCAGTTCTCATTTTACTGCAAAAGCCACTAATTGCACCTTTATTTAGGTATATGTCCACGTGGACACAAGTATACTTAACCCACCGGCGACCGTTATCCCGATTTTGCTGGGATAAGAAAAACCTCGGGGGAAAGTGCCGGTTCAAGCCATACAGGTGGTTAGGGTAACTGCGACTCTTCAAGGTCCCGCCGAGAGCGGTTTGACCAATGCGATCTGTTTGCGGATTTGTCACCTTGAAAGGTGGATGGGCATGGGTGCCGGGCTTCCGCGCCACCATTGGCCACCGCACTGGCATTTACATCCGCGGATTGCCAGGTGCCCGCGAAGGATTAGCGCTTCTCCGCTATGGTAAAATTCTGAGTTGACAGGATGCACCGCTCACTAATGTTAATTTTCTTTTCCCTTGTCTGATTGCCTTCTATAGATGCCTTCACACACGCGAGGTACGCTGGTCGCGGAGCTACGACTACGGCTCTGTCGGTGCCACTGCGAAGGCCGAGTTATTTCGATCGAGACCTGGACGCTCCTGTTCGCGGAGGAGCCCGACCGCTACTTCGGCAATGTACGTGAGGCGTCAGGGCTATTGGAGCTTTAGCAGAAGGGAGGCTGACGCTGAGAGATGTTGTGGACTCGGTAGGTGTGCGAGCTGGACACCATCTTCAACCCCCACAAGGTAAGGTGGCGTCTTGGCAGCTTTGGCGTTCATATCTAGGGGCTCATGCTGGTGTTGTTGTTGTCGACAGGCGTATTACATTCAGAACGAGCTGTTCACCGGCTACACCCGGCAGGAGTTGAGCAAGGAGGCGATCTTGCGCATCTGCGCCCACCTAAGCTACGTGCCCCCACCGCTGAAACCGTGCGGGTACTGACACTTCACCCTAACGCGAGTCGACTCCACAGCGAATGTCCGAGCGCGATGCCGAAGGCACGACGGTGGAAACAAGCGGCAGGGAGGACGCCAAGAGCACGACAGGGACAGCGGGGTGTGGCAAGACTCCAAGAACGACAGATACAACAGCGGGGTGTGACAAGACTCCAAGAACGATAGATACAACGGCGGCTTGAAGCATGGAGACTTCATGGTCGCTACGGAGCCCACGATGCCGTACGTCGACTCGAGTAAGCTCGTCCGCTACGAACACTTCATCTTGTATTGGGTACTCTCGACCTCGTATGACAGCTCATGGGCGACAGCGGCTTCATTACGCTGTCAAACTCAACTGCAGGTCGAAGTTGATTAGAGTTGTGATTGATTTTCATACAATTAATACATAGTTGTTGGTTTGACCCTCGGCGGCAATGTTAGAGCGTGTTCGCTACGCACCTGGAGGTGGAGATGGATTTGGCAATGCAGAAATATAAGGACATGATTGGTCAAAAGGAGGCAGGTGACAACAACACGACTGGAGACAAAAGGCCGGTTTTGTCTCTAGCTACTGGAGGTGGAGAGGGGTGGAGACACCTGGAGATAGTCGACAAAGAGCAATACATTCATCATGGAGGACGAGGAGATCATTGCCGTAGTTGCTTGCGCCGCGGTAGCGCAGACGATGGCACTGTATGCCGCGAGTAGTGACACAGTATCGCCCGCCAGCAAGAACAGTGTAGGCACAGGAACATGTGTAGCTGACGATGCTGGCGAGCCTTGCGCGAGAGGAATAAATGTGAGCACAGCATCGACCACAAAGCAAGCTGTCATCACCGAGCGGTTGCGTCACTTATCCGACGAGTGAGGGCGGTGGCACGTCGTCGTCGTGAGTAAGAGTCATGCCCGTATGAGAGGCTTGAATAGCGGGAGCTGCCGGCCGCGCGGCCGCGCGTGGTGGTGGGGGGAGGGGGGAGGGCATCCTCTCGAAATCTGGGCCTCGGAGAGTTGGTAAAACCCCTTCACGTCATTGGCTTAAAAGTTGGCTGGAGATGGATACATTGCGAACGAACTGGAGATGGATATTGGCCCCCATCTCTATCTCCAGCACAACGCGAACACGCTCTTAGAGTAGTGATCGTAGTTACTGCATCGACCATCTTGGTTCAGCTGCGTACAGGTGTAAATCCCGAAGGGAGCTGCTGTAAGTCATCGGAACCTGAATTGTTTTCAGTAACTTCCACCGCTTGCAAAACGAATTTCGGCACGTATTACGATGCCGCGGACACACTCGTGTTGCCAGCGCCACCAGACGTAGATGAGGTAGCTTCATGCACAAAGCACGCATTGCCAAAACCACATCTTCTTCGAACACAGTGTCGTGGCAAAATAAAAGGGTGACGGAGCTGATAAAGGAGCTGGGTTGAGCCAACTTCGAGTCTGGATCAGCACTGATGACAGTATCGCTGCCTTCAGATATGTTGCGGATGTCTGTCGTGACGACGCTGATCTTGAGCAAGTGTGGAAAGCGCGATGCCCTAGACGCAATCAGCTCCATACCTCTAGCGGCCAGGTCACGTTGGATCTCAATACCAACCACACGAAATGCTTGCGTTTGCAGAGCGATTTGAGCGAGAACATTTCCCACGCCGGATCCAGCATCCAAAAACACGTCATTCACTTGAATATTCGCTTCTTCGATCAGCATGGACACCCCAGCCATTGTAATCTCCCCGGTATTTAGCTGACGTTCACTCGCGCGCACATCACGCCTGGTGAGTAGGCAGAATAGTCCTTCAGTGGCGTTGTAGGTTTCTTGCGGTGATAGGATCGAAATGGTATGTGGTGAAGGCGAAAACCGTAGAGTAGACGCGGCTTTGGCTTCCAAATGCAGTCCTGCTCGGTGTGGTGGCGGGCGGAAATAGCGTGGGGGGAAACTCAGCACGTTATTGCCATATCGTCTCTTGAGCGTCTTAATTCGCTGTTGCAGTTTGGTTGCGGTCCATGTTGACGGCCTCATGTCTTTCTCCACTGAAACCCAGTCGATTCGTTTTCCCGCTTGCTCGTACACCGCCGCGAGCTGAACGAGTTGGCGATCCTCTTCATCTGAAAAGTCGGCCATTTTTCGCTTCGGATACTGTCTATACAAACTCAAGTAAAACGACCCTTTGGGTGTTCATACTGAAACCGAGTTTATTTTTTTGGATTTGTAAGTCAACGTTGGGTCGCTGTCGACCGAGTCAATGTAGACTCGTTCAGAGTCGACGTTGACTTCACTATTACTGAAACTAGTACGTTTGAGTCAATGTCGACTTGGTTTAAGTGTCCATGTTGACTTCGCGTTCAATAAAACAAGCGTATTCGAGTCAAAGTTGACTCGCTCTAAGTCATCGGTGACTTGGAAATGTGTATTCATTCATCGTTACGCAGCAGCACACACAACTACAGCCGGATGGCACTCTCAAACGCAGCCAATGCTTCCATAATCTTCGCGCATACACGCACGTATCTGTCGTGGTCCATCGAGCGAACGACGGTACCTGTCTTGTCGTGAACCAACTCATTTCGTTTCCCCCAGAACTCGACCGCAAGCGCCTTGAACTCTTCAGCATCCGCCGTGTTCGATCCAAACGCCTCCTTCATTTTGCCTAGAATGAACTCGCGCTTCTTCTGCATTGTGCCCATGTTACCTACATTTTTTCAGTTCAGAGACAATGAAAGTCAATACAATGTCAAACCATACTGAAGCAGAAACTCAAGCGGCTTACCATCTCGGATGACGGCGTTCCATTCCGTGAACTCTTCGATAGCTTTCTCGGTCACCGCGCTATGCTCGAACATACTCAAGTACAGCTCTAGCCTCGCGATGGTGTCTTCCAATCCGCTGTTCTCCGTTTTCACCGCCTCTAGCGCAGCCTTCATCGATTCCAACTGCGTTCTCACTCCATCCCGTTCTGCTTGCATCGCCGCCCTCTCTTCCTTGATCCGGTTGTGGTTGGCTTCGAGCTCTTTAAACGCAGCTGGGCACCCGTTGTTCTTGAACTGCTCTTCCAGGAGCCGGGTCTGGCGCTTCATTTCAATCATAATCTTCGCCTCCCTCAGCGATATTCGGTCTCCTTGTTGCTTCTCTCGACTCGGCTTCTCTCGTTTCTTTTTATCCGCGTCCGACTGCTCCCGCTCCCATTGCAGGCGACGCGTTATGTTCTGGAGACGCCGGTCCTCCTCTTTGAGCTTGGCCTCATGAGATTGCAGCTCCTTGGCTTTGACTTGTAGTTTTTCCTCCTTGTTCGCCATATTCTTCTCTCGCGAAGCCACATCGTTCTCCCGGTCCTCCAGTTTTTTCTTGCGCTTGTCCACCTCTCTCGTGAGGTTGTTCATGTCTTCGTGCACAACCTGGAGTTTCTTAGCATGGCTAGCCTGCGCCTTAAGTAGCTTGTCTGCCTGCGAGGTGACGGATTGCTTCGACAAATTCAACTCAGTTTCCACCTGGGCAAGTTTGTTGCGCAAGCCACTTGAAATCGCCTTCTCCTCGGATAGTTTTGTAGCCGTCTTCTTCCACTCATGCGCTATCACGGTACATTTGTCGTCACCACTGCCATCACCACTGCCATCATTCCTGAGTTCGGCCAGCTCCTTCTCAGCGGCGCCTCTAATTTCCTTGAGCGTGCTTGTTCCCCCTCCAGCTGTCGAGCCCCTTTCTGCTTCTCTTCATCCTGCTTCTCTCGGAACTGCTGCAGTGCTTGCGAAATGGTTTTTTCAAGATGCGCATACCCCCCTCGCAAAGGGTGGGTTTGCAGGCTCCGAGCTGGGGCACCTTCCCCCTGCACGGCCACGGGTGTCTGCGAGATTGGAGGCCCTGGAGCTTGGTCTGACTCTAGCGATGCTAGGTTTCTGGCTGCGGTAAGCTGCTGAGCCGCGTGGATGTCGCATTGCTCGATCGCCAGGTGCTCGGCTCCACCACGATGCGATAGCTTCGACGAACCCGATCCAGCGGTCTGCGCGTGTACGTCTGCTTTCAGGGCTTGGTCCGCTAAGTAAACCTCGTAGAACTCTTTCAGCAGCGCAGGCTCGTGACGCTGCAGCTCTTTTGGGTTGTCGTTGAACTGCTTGAATTGTCTCGACGTGCTCAAAGCCTCGTAGTCCAAGTCGTTGCCGCTGTTCCTAGCAGCTGTGTATTTCTCCGCCCACAGACGCTTCTGGTAGTCTGCCATCTTGTAGTAATCACCTGCGTTGCGCCGTGGGCCTTGCCGGTGCTCGCCCTTTTCGTCTGCCATCTTCTTTTGTAGAGCCAAGCACGTGGACCGGAGCGCGTGCTTGGGTACCAGGGGAGTCGTCTCTTCATCGCGAGTCGTCGCCTTGTCCTCCGATGCACTCGCGGCGCCCAACTCGCGCGTCGCCCCGTGGGATCCTTCGCCAGTCTTCTTGGCAGTCTTCCTCTGCTTACGGGGGCTTGGCGAAGTGTCTCGCCCCTCCCCCTTCTTCCGCTTCTGCTTGCCATTGCCGGTGGCAGGCGTGGTCTTGGCAGCGTTTGCTGACTTGTCAGTGGGCGCGCTCGTCCGCTTTGTCGCTGGCTTGTCCGTCGCCTTTGCAGCTTTCTTGCTCCTCGTCATGGGCCCCTGGCGAGCAGCACCGCCAGCAGTTCCCTCGCTCTCTGCAGCCTGAGATCGCTTCGCCATCAGCACTTTGCTGCAGTCAAGGTTCTTTGAGAAAGTGATCCTACAGTTGAAATAAATTGATGTGGACCAATTCGATTTAGAATCAAGAGGACTCTAAGTCAACGTTGACTTGGTATAAGTCGTTGTTGAGATGGCTTCAGTAACAAGTGTCTAAGCCAGCGTAGACACGTTCCAAGTCGTAGTCGACTTGGTGACTCAATGAGAGATGCACGAGTAGATGCACATGGATATCTTTACAAAAAGATGCAGAAGTGGCTCCAACACAAGAGTGGATACGTCAAATTAGAGATTTACTGAAGCTACCCCTCACCACTTCGGCATTGCCGGAGCACGTTAGCGATCACGCATAAACTCTTCCAGCGTGATGATGTATTCGCGCGGCATATCGACGGTGGTCAGCTCGTTATCGATGTGCAGCTCATCGACAAAGTCCACCTCGTCGTCGGGGCGCGGCTCCTCCGGTGCGTTGCGTCTCCAGGTGTTGAAGTACTCCATGAAAGTGCGACCAGGGATAGCGTGGCCAACACGATTAGCTCGTTCCAAGTGCCGTGTTGCTTCCGTTATGCCACGGGGGCATTCGAACGAAGCAACCGCAAGCATGTCCGAGGAAATGTGCAGATCCAGATAGCGCTCAAAATCATCCATCCGAAGGTTGCAGTTGTCGACGATAACGATATCCACGCCACGGTCGGGGCTGCGACACAGGAGTTCTCTGCATTGTTCGTAGCAGCTTCGATGCGCCTCCCAAAGCCGACTTGCGTCGAACACATAGGATCCTCCGCGCTGGAAGAAGAGGTCAGCTGAGCAAACCGATGCGCGGAAATCAAACGTTTCTGCATAACGAGCGACCTCTTGAGCAAACGTTGTCTTGCCACTGCCCGGGAGGCCTCTCATGATCACGAAGAGCCGAGGCGGGTACTGCATATACGCGCGGCGGTCCTCCCAATACGCCCGGTAGTCGTCAACGATTTGTCGGGCTTTGAACTCCATTTCTCACACGTCGATTGTCGTCGAACCTGAAAATTGACGACTGGGTCTGCTACGGTTCTAACGGGCAAGTCCGGGAAAGGAAGACGGCATTTGTTAGAACTTTCACGTCCAAGATTCCGCTTCTGATGTTGTCCACACCATATCACCGAGCATAAGTCAACATTGACCTGGGATAGTCAACATCGACATCTTGGCCGGACCAGTTCCGCTCCTGGACGATCTCAGCGGCGTGGGCGACCGTCGGCAAGCATTCCGGCGAGCCCGGCCACAGCGGCACGGCGAGCGTAGCGGACAACGAGAGCAGCATGACGAGCATGGCGGCGGCCGGCACAGCGAGAGCAGCACGACCAGCATGGCGGCGCCCGGCATGGGCGAGAGCAGCACGGCGAGCATAGCGGCGGCCAGAGTAAGGATCAGCAGCTTGGTGGCGGCCTTGGCGGCGACGGTCGATGCGAGCCGGGCGACGGCATAGTTGGGGAAGCGCGCTGGAGCAGTAGCTGGCGATTTCGGAAATGAGGTTTGGGATTGAGCGCGCGGAAACGATCTTCTGGCACGGATCGCAGCGCGAGCGTGATTGGCCGCGAATTGGCTGGCCAATTACACGTCGTAAATTCAAACGACGGGGGCGCTGATTGGCGTAGATACCGGAGCGAACCCACGGGCGAAAATCTGCGTGTTGCGCGAACTCAAAGCGCAAGTTGGAAAAGCGCGCGAAAAGCTGTGTGTTGCGCGAAGCTTGATGGCTGAAGCCAGGCTGATATATGGATACCACTTCGTGTGACCTTTGGATTGAGACAATGCTGTGCTGATTGGCTTATTAGCTTCAACTTCAACCCTCGATAAGCACTCCGAATTATAGTAGTTCTTGATTTAGTGACTACCTAGTACGAGGGCATTTCTTTTGCAGTTCTATAGTAACTTACTTTTGCAAGTTCTTCTGCAACAGAAATGATGGCAAACAGTGCCTGAACGTCGCTCGCCTCGCTACCTAGGCCAGTGTGGTGTCCTCACAAAACGCGGTACCCGTAGATATGAAATACCAACCAATGCGTGCACACAGTTTCTATAGGTGAGCGCTGATCTTGTCCGTCGAAAAAGCTCTGCTTCTGGGTGGTCAAAAGCTCACGAGACAGCACACTAATTCCCTCCTGTTCCTCGACAACACTGACACGAATAGACGCCAGTGACTTCAGCGAGGAATACGCCGCGCTAGCTAAGGTTGATGACCCCCCCCTCCTTTATTTTACTGCAATTTACTACATATAGGAGCCCACACACCGCTTGACCTCCCGTGCCGCGCCACCGCGGGTCGCCGCCTTGCCCGGTGAGGTGCGTTCTGCGGTCCGAGGGTGGCTGGTATCGAGGGTATGGCGAAAGTCGAGGGTAATTCGCGTCCGTTGGCAATGGCGCTCCAGGGAGCTTTGGGGGCTGCATGGAGATGCCAGTGGTGACTTGGCCGGCCCAACCACCAGTGCCGCTCCACCGCGGGTCGCCGCCTCGCCCGGTGAGGTGCGTTCTGCGGTCCGAGGGTGGCTGGTATCGAGGGTATGGCGAAAGTCGAGGGTAATTCGCGTCCGTTGGCAATGGCGCTCCAGGGAGCTTTGGGGGCTGCATGGAGATGCCAGTGGTGACTTGGCCGGCCCAACCACCAGTGCCGCTCCACCGCGGGTCGCCGCCTCGCCCGGTGAGGTGCGTTCTGCGGTCCGAGGGTGGCTGGTATCGAGGGTATGGCGAAAGTCGAGGGTAATTCGCGTCCGTTGGCAATGGCGCTCCAGGGAGCTTTGGGGGCTGCATGGAGATGCCAGTGGTGACTTGGCCGGCCCAACCACCAGTGCCGCTCCACCGCGGGTCGCCGCCTCGCCCGGTGAGGTGCGTTCTGCGGTCCGAGGGTGGCTGGTATCGAGGGTATGGCGAAAGTCGAGGGTAATTCGCGTCCGTTGGCAATGGCGCTCCAGGGAGCTTTGGGGGCTGCATGGAGATGCCAGTGGTGACTTGGCCGGCCCAACCACCAGTGCCGCTCCACCGCGGGTCGCCGCCTCGCCCGGTGAGGTGCGTTCTGCGGTCCGAGGGTGGCTGGTATCGAGGGTATGGCGAAAGTCGAGGGTAATTCGCGTCCGTTGGCAATGGCGCTCCAGGGAGCTTTGGGGGCTGCATGGAGATGCCAGTGGTGACTTGGCCGGCCCAACCACCAGTGCCGCACCACCGCGGGTCGCCGCCTCGCCCGGTGAGGTGCGTTCTGCGGTCCGAGGGTGGCTGGTATCGAGGGTATGGCGAAAGTCGAGGGTAATTCGCGTCCGTTGGCAATGGCGCTCCAGGGAGCTTTGGGGGCTGCATGGAGATGCCAGTGGTGACTTGGCCGGCCCAACCACCAGTGCCGCTCCACCGCGGGTCGCCGCCTCGCCCGGTGAGGTGCGTTCTGCGGTCCGAGGGTGGCTGGTATCGAGGGTATGGCGAAAGTCGAGGGTAATTCGCGTCCGTTGGCAATGGCGCTCCAGGGAGCTTTGGGGGCTGCATGGAGGTGTCAGTGGTAACTTGGCCGGCTTAACCATCAGTGCCGCTCCACCGTGCATCGCTGCTCCCAGCCGGGAGCCGCGGTGGCGCGGCACGGGAGGTCAAGCGGTGTGTGGGCTCCTATATGTAGTAAATTGCAGTAAAATAAAGGAGGGGGGGGTCATCAACCTTAGCTAGCGCGGCGTATTCCTCGCTGAAGTCACTGGCGTCTATTCGTGTCAGTGTTGTCGAGGAACAGGAGGGAATTAGTGTGCTGTCTCGTGAGCTTTTGACCACCCAGAAGCAGAGCTTTTTCGACGGACAAGATCAGCGCTCACCTATAGAAACTGTGTGCACGCATTGGTTGGTATTTCATATCTACGGGTACCGCGTTTTGTGAGGACACCACACTGGCCTAGGTAGCGAGGCGAGCGACGTTCAGGCACTGTTTGCCATCATTTCTGTTGCAGAAGAACTTGCAAAAGTAAGTTACTATAGAACTGCAAAAGAAATGCCCTCGTACTAGGTAGTCACTAAATCAAGAACTACTATAATTCGGAGTGCTTATCGAGGGTTGAAGTTGAAGCTAATAAGCCAATCAGCACAGCATTGGCTCAATCCAAAGGTCACACGAAGTGGTATCCATATATCAGCCTGGCTTCAGCCATCAAGCTTCGCGCAACACACAGCTTTTCGCGCGCTTTTCCAACTTGCGCTTTGAGTTCGCGCAACACGCAGATTTTCGCCCGTGGGTTCGCTCCGGTATCTACGCCAATCAGCGCCCCCGTCGTTTGAATTTACGACGTGTAATTGGCCAGCCATTTCGCGGCCAATCACGCTCGCGCTGCGATCCGTGCCAGAAGATCGTTTCCGCGCGCTCAATCCCAAACCTCATTTCCGAAATCGCCAGCTACTGCTCCAGCGCGCTTCCCCAACTATGCCGTCGCCCGGCTCGCATCGACCGTCGCCGCCAAGGCCGCCACCAAGCTGCTGATCCTTACTCTGGCCGCCGCTATGCTCGCCGTGCTGCTCTCGCCCATGCCGGGCGCCGCTATGCTCGCCGTGCTGCTCTCGCCCATGCCGGGCGCCGCCATGTTGGTCGTGCTGCTCTCGCTGTGCCGGCCGCCGCCATGCTCGTCATGCTGCTCTCGTTGTCCCCACTACCGCTACGCTCGCCGTGCCGCTGAGGCCGGGCTCGCCGGAATGCTTGCCGACGGTCGCCCATGCCGCCGCTATGCTCGCCGTGCTGCTGTCGCCCATGCCGGCCGCTGTGCTCGTCGTGCTGCTCTCGCTGTGCCGGCCGCCGCCATGCTCGCCTTGCTGCTCTCACTGTGCCGGCCGCCGCCATGCTCGTCATGCTGCTCTCGTTGTCCGCTACGCTCGCCGTGCCGCTGTGGCCGGGCTCGCCGGAATGCTTGCCGACGGTCGCCCACGCCGCTGAGATCGTCCAGGAGCGGAACTGGTCCGGCCAAGATGTCGATGTTGACTATCCCAGGTCAATGTTGACTTATGCTCGGTGATATGGTGTGGTCAACATCAGAAGCGGAATCTTGGACATGAAAGTTCTAAGAAATGCCGTCTTCCTTTCCCGGACTTGCCCGTTTGAACCGTAGCAGACCCAGTCGTCAATTTTCAGGTTCGACGACACTCGACGTGTGAGAAATGGAGTTCAAAGCCCGACAAATCGTTGACGACTACCGGGCGTATTGGGAGGACCGCCGCGCGTATATGCAGTACCCGCCTCGGCTCTTCGTGATCATGAGAGGCCTCCCGGGCAGTGGCAAGACAACGTTTGCTCAAGAGGTCGCTCGTTATGCAGAAACGTTTGATTTCCGCGCATCGGTTTGCTCAGCTGACCTCTTCTTCCAGCGCGGAGGATCCTATGTGTTCGACGCAAGTCGGCTTTGGGAGGCGCATCGAAGCTGCTACGAACAATGCAGAGAACTCCTGTGTCGCAGCCCCGACCGTGGCGTGGATATCGTTATCGTCGACAACTGCAACCTTCGGATGGATGATATTGAGCGCTATCTGGATCTGCACATTTCCTCGGACATGCTTGCGGTTGCTTCGTTCGAATGCCCCCGTGGCATAACGGAAGCAACACGGCTCTTGGAACGAGCTAATCGTGTTGGCCACGCTATCCCTGGTCGCACTTTCGTGGAGTACTTCAACACCTGGAGACGCAACGCACCGGAGGAGCCGCGCCCCGACGACGAGGTGGACTTTGTCGATGAGCTGCACATCGATGACGACAATATGCCGCGCGACTACATCGTCGCGCTGGGAGAGTTTATGCGTGATCGCTAACGTGCTCCGGCAATGCCGAAGTGGTGACTGGTAGCTTCAGTAAATCTCTAATTTGACGTATCCACTCTTGTGTTGGCGCTTATCTCGCCACTTCTGCATCTTTTTGTAAAGATATCCATGTGCATCTACTCGTGCATCTCTCATTGAGTCATCAAGTCGACTACGACTTGGAACGTGTCTACGCTGGCTTAGACACTTGTTACTGAAGCCATCTCAACAACGACTTATACCAAGTCAACGTTGACTTAGAGTCCTCTTGATTCTAAATCGAATTGGTCCACATCAATTTATTTCAACTGTAGGATCACTTTCTCAAAGAACCTTGACTGCAGCAAAGTGCTGATGGCGAAGCGATCTCAGGCTGCAGAGAGCGAGGGAACTGCTGGCGGTGCTGCTCGCCAGGGGCCCATGACGAGGAGCAAGAAAGCTGCAAAGGCGACGGACAAGCCAGCGACAAAGCGGACGAGCGCGCCCACTGACATGTCAACATTGGCACTTGCAACTCAACGTCGAGATATTACAAGTATACTTGCAACTCAACATTGAGATATTACAAGTATACGATTTGCTCTGTCGTGCTTCGTATCCGGATGTGTGTAGATTCGAATTTTAATATCGGTATAGTTGTATGATCAAGGTCAACAATGCCCACCTATCCGGATGCAAGAAGTGCGCCTTTTGCCCCCCCCCCTGTCATGGTAGGCGCCCATCCACCGTCACTCGTCGAGATGTCACAGAAGCGCCGAGTAGGCAGCGGGCCCGACGCCCAGCCGCCCCGGAAGGCGCGAAGAAAAGCAGCGAGGACAGTGAACTCCGAGGCATCTGGTAAGCAAATCGCATCTTTCACTAGCAAAGCGTCGTAGCGATCTTATAGTAGACGTTCATAATGCCGCAGACGACGAGTTTGAAGTCGAGAAGATCATCGAGATGAAGTTCGTGCGTGGAGAGCCCAAGTACCATGTGAAGTGGAAGGGTTACGACGAGACGTCGTGGGAGCCGGAATCGAATCTGCATTGTCCTGAGCTCCTCAACAAGTTCAAGGCAGCACAACTTCAAGAGGCACGCGCGTTGAAGAAAAAAGCAACCCGAAAAGCGGACTTGCCTGACCGAGGTAGCATCGTGACGGCTAAAATCCCTGCAAAACACCAAGAGGGTTCTGAAGGTAACAAACAGCACGTGTTTGCCACATGCTCTTATGTTGGTTTAGGGGAAATTGTACTAACTGTAATAATGGTGCCCAGGTTTGGAGGAAGTGTACGAAGTGGAAAAAATTCTTCGTGAAACTTTTCGTTTTGGCTTGTCTTACTTTGAGGTGAAATGGAAGGGATATTCCCAAACGATCTGGGAGCCTGCCTCCAATCTGAACTGCCCTGACAAATTGGAGAAGTTTAGGCGTCGCCAGAAAGCAGCACGTCAAGCTATGCTCGAAAACTCAGCTCCAGCTGAAGTCACCGATGCTACCGGGACGGTAGGCCATGACAGCCCTCGGAAAGATACCGACGAGATCGAGAAACCCAGCGGTGGATCTACAGCTCGCCAAGCAAGCAGAGCATCGATTCCAGAAAATAATGGAGTGGTAACCAATGATGCTGACAATGTGACTACCGAGAGCCGGCAAACCGATGATCGAACCGAAAATGACTACGAGTACGATTACCCGGATTACTTTCCCGAGACTACCGAGGAAGAGGCGATCTCAAATGCAGGTGGTGGTGTTGAGCCTAGGGGTGACGGGATCTCAAACAATGCGGATGCAGACGCTACGCCAGTACCGCGAGCAGATTCCAGAGGGTCAGGCAAGGCTCCGAGAAAAAGAAAATCGCCCCGGCAGACAGCAGAAACAACCGCAACGCCCTCGCAAAATCGACGTACTCTTTCGTCTCCCGGGAGTCGAGTATCTGGGAAGAAATCGAAAAGACGTGCGGACATGCTTGCTGATGAAGTGAACGTGGGTATTGATGACGATCACGAAGTGCTGGAATCGGATGGTTGTTCTGGCGAGAGTTCCGACGACGATTCTGAAGATGAGTTTGCAGATGAGCTTTATATTGCGGGTGATACCGGAAACGAAAGTTTTAGTGTCGAAACAGCAGAGGAAATTCGTGCGGTTGCCGGCCCCCAGGACTACATAACAGATGAAATGCTTCGAGGCATGTCTGACAATGGTTGGGAGTTGCTACCGGTAACCGACGAACTGGATGACTCGGACCTGTCCGGCGCTACGGATGTGTTTACGGACCCTCCTCAACTTACTGCATCGGCTATAGAGGCAGCGAAAACGATGAAACCGTCTGATCTTTTTTTTTACTACATGCCGAAGACTCTCTGGACGGAGATTGCCGAGGAAACTAATCGTTACGAGCGTCAGACACGACCGGAAAGACTTCGACAGGCGAAGTTGTCCATTGAAAAGAAGACGGCCGACATCCACAAACGCAAGGAAATGTTTCAAGCAAAGAAGAAGGAGCTGGGCGCGTTCAAAGACGTACTTGCCGCGGAGATCATGCATTTGCTGGCCCTAGTAATATCCAGGGCTATTTGCCCGATAAAGTCTCGACTGGAAGATCATTGGAAGACGCGAGCCCGTGGAGCGATCCCAGCTGGAACTTGGTCGCGATTTATGGTTCGCAAGCGTTTCAAGGAGATTAACAGGTACTGTGACTTCCACGTTTTTTTAATGAAGGGCCCACTAACACGTCCTTCGCTAGATTTCTCCACTTTACGAGCAACCAGGCTCCGCAGGCTAAGACGGACCGGGCATGGAAGATTCGCAACGTGATAAACAAGTTACAGACTACTTTCAAGGGTGGAATGGAACTAGGGCGCTGGGTTGCATTCGACGAGATGGTTATCCCTTCAAGAAGTTCGCGGAACAGAATACGAGTTTTCCTGAAGAATAAGCCGCACAAGTACGGCACCAAGCTGTTCGCTGTGTGTTGCGGGAATACCCACTACTGCTCCAGGTATGCTCATTTGCGCTATTTTATATAGTCGGTATCTGAACGCTGTGGATTCATGCTCAGGTTCGAGGTTTATTGCGGTAAGAAACAAAACAGTCAATTTGTTGACACCAGAAGTGGACCAGCTGCTGTGGTTCGAAACCTTAAAGCCTTGTGGGAACAGCGTCGGGTGGATCGATCCAAGAAGCGAATCATCATCACTGATCGCGAGTATTCTTCGGTGACGTTGGGGTTTCGTTTGATGGACATGGGGTACTACAATATCGGGACGGTTGCTACGACGCGTCTTGGCTTCCCCGAAGACTTGAAGACCGACGAAAAATCAGCTTCGAGAGCGATGCCGCGCGGCTCATACATTCTTGCTCGGAACAATACGAATCGTCAAATGTACTCGACGCGGTGGGTTGACTCGAAAATGTGCTACTTTGTGGCGACTGGGTCCTCCGCTAGACGTGCGATTGTGCGGAGGAAGCAAAAGGACGGCTCACAGGCAAACATTCCGTGTCCGGAGTTTGTGGTATTGTACAACAAGTACATGGGGGGTGTTGGCAGTCACGACCAGTTACGTCTGCAAAGGTACGTGTTGCTCTGTTGCGGTTCTGCCGCCCATTACTTACGCCGAAAATGCTTTTGACTAGGTACTCCATTCAAATGATCATGCGACCGAAGAAATACTACAAGACTCTTTTCTACGGGCTTCTCGACATAGCTGTTATTAACGCTTTTATCACCCATCGTGAGTACGCGAAGTCGGTGGGGGAAAAACCTCTTTCACACGCGGATTTTCTCATTCAGCTACACGAGGAGCTACTCGCTCTCGGAGATGATGACTTCCTGGAAACGGTACCAGTCGCCGAAGCCGCTGTTACCGAGGTGGAGCCAAGAACTAACCAGACACCAGTTTCGACGGCGTACTCGCTAGCAAGCTCGAAGCATCAATTGATGGTGTCGACGGACAAGACAGCGAAGGGCAAGTTCAAGTTTCGCGTGTGCAAGGTTTGTTCGGTACTGCGTGGTGCTGGCAGTCCTGTATCGAATCGACCTCCCGGCACAACGCGTCATTACTGCAAGCAGTGCTCCACTGATCGAGGACGACTGTTTTTGTGTTCCAAGGCGCGACATGTATCCGATGGTAATTCTGTATCGTGCTTTAACATTTGGCACTCGAAATGGAAGAACGGAGATCAACTTCCGCACTCTGAAAAGGTCGGACGGATCCGAATGCGTCGGTCGAAGGAGGAGTTACGCGCGGAAACGATGGACACAGCTTCCTCAGGTGCTGTACCGCCAAGGCAATACGAGACCGATGTTCAGAATGCCGATGGGGCTGCTTCGGTGTCATCTTCGCAGATACCGGTTCCAAGTGTCACGCGAAACGTAGATGTACAAGTGCATCAGCCAGAGCGGCCAGCCGCAGATGCAGCAGGACAGGATGAAGAAGGAGTAACTGCGACTGAGAGGCCCCCGGATGAGAGCGAGCGAGAGGCCGTGGCGGAAGTGCTGGCGGAGCTGCTCGGCGCGGTGGAATGTACGCTCAGCGGGGCCGAGCAGCAGAATGAGTCGGATAATTAGGTGTCACTGCGTAGTCGATCTTGACAAAATACGTCTGTAAGTGAGAGCGAAGCCAGCTTTGACTCGACGGCGGTCAAGCTGGTTGTCAACGTTGAGATCTATGTTTCACTGCGAAGTCAATCTTGCCATCTGCCATACAAACTTTAATACAAATACGCCTGTTAGCGAGAGCGAAGCCAACCTTGGCACCAAGCTGGTTGTCAACGTTGAGATCTATGTTTCACTGCGAAGTCAATCTTGACTTCTGCCATACAAACTTTAATACAAATACGCCTGTTAGCGAGAGCGAAGCCAACCTTGGCACCAAGCTGGTTGTCAACGTTGAGATCTATGTTTCACTGCGAAGTCAATCTTGACTTCTGCCATACAAACTTTAATACAAATACGCCTGTTAGCGAGAGCGAAGCCAACCTTGGCACCAAGCTGGTTGTCAACGTTGAGATCTATGTTTCACTGCGAAGTCAATCTTGACTTCTGCCATACAAACTTTAATACAAATACGCCTGTTAGCGAGAGCGAAGCCAACCTTGGCACCAAGCTGGTTGTCAACGTTGAGATCTATGTTTCACTGCGAAGTCAATCTTGACTTCTGCCATACAAACTTTAATACAAATACGCCTGTTAGGGAGAGCGAATCCAACCTTGGCACCAAGCTGGTTGTCAACGTTGAGATCTATGTTTCACTGCGAAGTCAATCTTGACTTCTGCCATACAAACTTTAATACAAATACGCCTGTTACGGAGAGCGAAGCCAACCTTGGCATCGACAGCGGCCAAGCTGAGATCTATGCTACAATAAGAAAGCGATGACGGAATATATGTAGGCATGGGCTTCTTCATTGCATCTCAACATCGCTAACAAAATATGTATGCTTCTGTGAAGCTGGGCTAAGCACTTTCCGACGTACTAGCGTCTCAACGATACCCCAAGACGAGGAAACATCACCTCGGTTTGATACGTCCAGACAGCAAGCCACTCAAGCGCAGCGGCTTCCTGGACTCGAGCTTTATACTCGAGCTCTTTGAAAAAACCCTCCTTGGTATGATCCCGGATAGCATTCTCGTCGTACGATTCATCTGCCTCCATGGCGATATGGTGTTCAACATGGGAATCGAGAAAAGCGTCTAAGCGTTCAATATCCCACTCGCATAGGCGCTGTCGACGCTTTACCATAGTCAGCGTTATCTACACAGAGGTCAATGGCACGTTAGCGTTGGGAGTACACCTGACACCACAAAACGCGTGAAATACCTTCGAGGCTTTCAGGGACGCTTGCAACCACGCGTAGATGTGACTCGAGTCTTCGTCATTCTGAAACTGCGCATACATCTCGTAGAGCGGAAGGGCGGCTAGAAATGCGTCTACATGGGTGGTAGACCTGACTCTAGGCTCGTAAACCTGTTGCATAATACCATTCGTTAGACTACGCCACAGAACTCAAGTAATTCGTATACCCACCCGGTCGCGTGAAGGTTTGCGTACTGGCTGGAGGGTGTGAAAGTCAAGGAACCCCTGGTGCCATTGAAATCTCTCCAACGTCTAGGCATTCATCGGAATTGAGCCATCGTGACGCCCACTGAAACACCAACGATACGTGCACGTACCTCCCCAACAGACTTCGGCTTGCCATAAATTTTCTTGTTGTTTGACGCTGTTCGGTTGACATCCGGCGTGAAAGCCTGTTGTATGCAAGCAGGAAGGTTAGATATCAAACAGACACCACAAGTAGAACATTCATGCGCACCGGGACAGCCTCGTAGGTGTACTTAGGGTCCGAGAGAACAAAGTAGGAGGATTTGTCTAAGTCGGTATCTTGATCGCTGAGCTGCCCTTGGCTCTCGGAGCGCCCTCGCGCTGTGAGCTCCTGTTGGTTCGAGCGTTCGTCGTCATCGCTGCTGCTGCCGCCCACAGTGCTGCTGCTGTCGGCCGCTGTGTCGTCGGTGTACATACTTGCGTCGGCCATGATCTTCTCGGAGAAGATCACCCCCCACACGATGTGTACTGTACCACTGAGGAGCGACCGCGACTTTTGACAGGTTGATTTTGACTGTCGCTCGATTCTATGGAATGCCTCCATTTTATGTTATACTAGATCCTTACACTAAAACACATATTCACTGCATCCGCCTGCAAAGGCTGCTGTTGGAGTGAGAGCCTGTTCTGGCAGCACCATTGGGTATTATAGCCCTCATCGCTGACGTCACACCACCATATTGGTCCTCGGCGATCCGCCTGCTTTTAGGCGCGCTCCGCACTCTGATTCGAGATCACAGTACGGACTGCTTGATCGTCCGGCCTCGTCCTGCAGGGTCTTGTGATCGTTGATGCCATCGTTTAGCTTGAACACGCGCTTCTTCTCCTTCATGTAGGGCGCCTCACGCGAACGTTTGTCCGTGTGGGCTGACGTATGACCGCAGCCCAACAGAGCGGCTCTGAGAGCCGCCCCAGTTGTATCGATAGGCCTTGGGCGACAGCGCGTAGTATTTGCCTAGGCGCTGATGGGCTCGTAGTCGAAGCCCCCCCCCCCTGTTGCGGCTTCGGGCCTGGTGCTGGGCCAGCATGCTGTTCAGGTTCACGTGCTGCTGGAGTTCATGCGCGCCGGGCCTTTGAAGCCGCCGATTTGTAGTAGAGCTTGGGAAGTTCGCCGCTGCGCTGGTGGTGCGGCGAGTGCGCCTTGTACTGCGAGTAGCCGTAGCCCTGCATGGCGAAGAGGAAGGAGGAAGTCAGGCGGGTGTACTGCCGATGGAATGGGGGGGGGGGGGGGCTTGTGCCGCCAGCGCTCGCCTGCAGTCGAGAAACACGTCCGCAATGGGGCAACAGGCTGGCTAGAGTGAGCGTACCGAGATTGAGTTGTTCATCTTTCGGTTGTGCCTCGTGCGTCTCGTCGTTGCAGTAGAAGGCGTCCCTCATGTGTCGTGCCGTGCTTGCCCTGGGATAGCGTCACAGCGATTGCCGAGCACGTCCATCAACCGCGATATTCAGCTCAGAACAATTCTCTCACTTAGCGAATGTTCGCATTATCCTGCGAATTACGCCAAGGTTTTTTCGATTGAAATCTCGATAGAGCTAAATGTTACGGCCGTATCCAAGCTTTGATTGGATAACTCTGACCAATGAGATTGACAGCCGGTGGAACCCGAAGAGTCGGGGCAGGCCGCTGGGGACCTCGCTTACCCTATCCCACCAGTATACAAATTTCTATATTAATCTTATCCCAGCAAAATCGGGATAAGAGCGGTCGCCGGTGGGTTAATCTAAGTTAAATACACCTACGCTTCCTCATACACGTGCGCACGCGTGTAAGCAAAAGTATTGGGCTAAGTAAGCCCATTACAAGGGGGCTCTGATAGAGATTCAGATACATCTGATCTAATGGTTTTGGTGTCCAGCACACCATGGAGTACACCGAACTGTTGTTGACTATATATTGTTGAAACGACAAATATACCATCTTGTCAGCCTGGTGGTTAGAATTTGCCATCGTACTTTCTGCTCGAAAACGGGGAGTCGGAGCAGAAACAACAGTTTCTTTCTGCACGAGAAGCTGGACACCGCTGCATGCATCACACAATCGGAAGGTATTGTTAACACTACAAGGATCTATCCATTACCTCCTGTATCCGTTCTACAGTGATATTCGCCCAGAAACATGTGTTTACTTGTTCGAGAGCGTTAACTCCTTTCTGATGCATTTTCGCAAAGTCTTTGAACCCAAATATTGTACGCATTTGAAAAATTGTAATACAGTCAAAACGTTTGTTGTCACGCCGTGCACGTCCAGATTCTTGAGCATAATCTACTAAACTGTGTATTAACCCTTTCGCGGTAGAAGGGCACATTTTTCGCCCATATAGAGCGTTTGCAAAACACGGTGTGAAAACACCGCCTACATGGGCGCATCCTGTGCCCTTTTACACAGTGAATGCACCATCTTTTATGACAAACAATAAACAGTACAAGCAGTAATCATCAAACCATACAAAAATTAAGTAGAATGCATATGATCGCTGTGCATCTGCAAATCACTGCAGGTACTATGTTACAAGAGGCATGCGAATCGAGTACCGTGATTTCCCTTATGGGCGCATCCTGCGCCCTTTTAGAAGCAAATTACTTGGCTTGTATAGTATACTTAAGACAAGAGGATCGCGAAAAGGTTAAACCTTTCCCGAATGCAATGATTTGTCTTACTTATATACAATACCATACAATTTAAAGATGTTAGCCTAGGTAAGGTGGCATGTTTGGCCTTTCATTTGGCCACGGTGCGACTACAAATCTTTCGCAAATCATCGAACCATATTTACGAGCCAATCAGAAGTGCTCGTACGTACGGGAAACCATGAAAGGGCGCGTTTTGCGCGTTTTGTAGCTGAAAACAGTGGTTCTCCAGGAAGTGACCCACCAAAGGAGGGAAAATACCCCCTTTGACAACGAAAGGGTTAATCCATAGTGAGCTACGGTTCGGACACACGGGTCGTACACGCCTTGACCCAATCCTCACGTTGCTACAATGTAAGAGCACGCACTTGTTCTCCACTTCTTTTTAAATTTTCCACACGGTCGTGACGACTCATTTTACTTTGATAGCGAGCAAATCCTTGCTCTGTGTGGCAAGTTAAGAACTTAGCGATGCATCGTTGGTAAACCCAAATATATACCCTTATCATGATGCACTAATGACATGTGTACGGTTGAAAGGGAAGCCTGCTGCATTCCTCTCATTGTTTGGATTTCAATACGCCATACCGTAAAGAAGGTCGTACAGTAGATGTTCGAATTGTTGCAAATAAAAGCAAAACCAGAAGCGAGCGTATTCCATTCACCCACTATACAGAAGGTTGCTGACAGTAAAATCTTTTGAACAGCGATAGACGATATGAAATTCACGTGGGCATGCAACTCCGATATTCACAAGCTGTATGAGCTAGGTGAACTTTGTCAAATAATATTCTGCTGAATATGTGCTGCTCTTGAACTGTCAAAATATAGCTCTTAAAGCAATGCATCTCCAAAAACTCAACACCCAAAAACAAAACAGATGGGGGGGTGTACGGGTTCATATCACGGTAGTAGGCACAAAACTTTATTCCCAACGCGCATGTTTCACCACAGATTTCATGAGCAGCGTAACCAATATCCCACACTGATAATGAACGCTAATCGAGAATTCAAGCTGCGCAAACACCGTGGCCCCCACTATTGACGCTTATTACTGTAGGGACCCGACACACAACGAAAACACCAACTCTGTCGTAACAGCTCCGTGTATACCGCTCATTGATGCCCTTGTGGCTTTGGTCTGTCGTGACGATGGCGGCAACGAATCTACAGAAGATGTCACGGATGCTATACCACACTTCTAACACCCAGTAATTGAAGACGGGATAAGCACTTTGTTTCCCGTCCATTTTGCGTGCGCTCAGAGCCAACTACGTAGACGTTTGAAAAATCCTACAACTAAGGTTCGATCAACGGAACAATGTAGTGCAATGGCTGTCATTCTTCAAAGTGTAAGCCACTTGCTCGTTGTCCAGGCTACCAATGGAGGAAAATCATTACTTTAGCCGTTAGCTAGCCTTCTCTAGTGTATATCATATGCAGCCACACCAAAATTAAACTCAAACTATTGATGAAGACAAACATGATTTTGCATTAGCGCCGCGTCCCAACTTTTAAAGGTAGGCATACGGGACGACTATCTTAGTGACCACGCCTCATTGTCAGCATATGGGACACGCCGGTAGACAAGTGTGAACATGTGGGACGCTGTGGTGGGTCTACAGGGAGGTCCGGTGGGCAAGTGTGGACACGTGGGACGCGTCGGTGGAAGAATGTCGACAATATGAGACAAGACGGAAATTATGGGCGTGGTTAATTATATTATAGAGTCGCTGGCCCGTTCTTTTGCTGCGCAAGTCTTTTTGGTTCTTCTTAACGATATATTGCAGGCGTTTTGAAAACTGTATTTCTTCCCATACACCGTTGATGTCCTTCGAGACACCGCACAACATCGTAGTATTCCGTGTATACGCCGCACCATTCTTGTCCTTCTTTTGGCGGACACCACGAGCGCAAAGAGCTACCAGCTTCAAGAAGAACGGTTTTCCAAGATTCTTCTACTTGAGTGACCACTTTCCATTTGTTGTCACCGCAGCAAACTACATCTCTTCTGCTAGCCGGTATTTTTCTTTATATCATTCAATCGTCCACATTTCTTTAATTGCCTTGATTACGATGAAGTGGCTGGTTAGAAAACAATTGTAGCGGTTTGGCACACTCGATTTGTAGAACTTGCGCCAAAGGAACACTGTAGACTTGAAGCGCGAAACTATTTCGATGTGGACAGCCAAGTTGTTAATTTAATAATGCTTCATATTGCTCTTGTTTACCTTATTTCGCGACAGTCGTCTAGAGCAACGGAAGTGAGTGCAAACACAATTCAAAACCCAGTTTCGGGTGAACGTTCAGTCTACATGATGCTTGATCAAGTTATGCTAATCCGGCGATATCATAAAGGGTAGTCGAAATCATGACCGTCTTTCCGCCAGATTCTTCACCAGAAAGGTAACGTTTGACTTCGTGATCTATTTAGCCCTTGATCAAACCTGCAATAGTTTTTTTCTCTCGGTATATATTAGTGGGGATCAAAGTAGCGACGTGAGAAGCAATGCCACCGAGACTAACTAAGACTTATTTGTAGTCACGTACAATGTCATTTGAACGGAGTAGCATGCCGCTACACCATTAATCAACGTTCTTAACCCTTTCGCGAGCCACTCGGCTAAACCATAGTATACAAATCGTAGTCAATATTTTGTAAAGGAGACCTTTTGCTCCTTTAACGTCTGTGATGGGCAGCCTTCAAGTATTTTTGGTTCTTCTTAACGATATATTGCAGGCGTTTTGAAAACTGTATTTCTTCCCATACACCGTTGATGTCCTTCGAGACACCGCACAACATCGTAGTATTCCGTGTATACGCCGCACCATTCTTGTCCTTCTTTTGGCGGACACCACGAGCGCAAAGAGCTACCAGCTTCAAGAAGAACGGTTTTCCAAGATTCTTCTACTTGACTGACCACTTTCCATTTGTTGTCACCGCAGCAAACTACATCTCTTCTGCTAGCCGGTATTTTTCTTTATATCATTCAATCGTCCACATTTCTTTAATTGCCTTGATTACGATGAAGTGGCTGGTTAGAAAACAATTGTAGCGGTTTGGCACACTCGATTTGTAGAACTTGCGCCAAAGGAACACTGTAGACTTGAAGCGCGAAACTATTTCGATGTGGACAGCCAAGTTGTTAATTTAATAATGCTTCATATTGCTCTTGTTTACCTTATTTCGCGACAGTCGTCTAGAGCAACGGAAGTGAGTGCAAACACAATTCAAAACCCAGTTTCGGGTGAACGTTCAGTCTACATGATGCTTGATCAAGTTATGCTAATCCGGCGATATCATAAAGGGTAGTCGAAATCATGACCGTCTTTCCGCCAGATTCTTCACCAGAAAGGTAACGTTTGACTTCGTGATCTATTTAGCCCTTGATCAAACCTGCAATAGTTTTTTTCTCTCGGTATATATTAGTGGGGATCAAAGTAGCGACGTGAGAAGCAATGCCACCGAGACTAACTAAGACTTATTTGTAGTCACGTACAATGTCATTTGAACGGAGTAGCATGCCGCTACACCATTAATCAACGTTCTTAACCCTTTCGCGAGCCACTCGGCTAAACCATAGTATACAAATCGTAGTCAATATTTTGTAAAGGAGACCTTTTGCTCCTTTAACGTCTGTGATGGGCAGCCTTCAAGTATTTTTGGTTCTTCTTAACGATATATTGCAGGCGTTTTGAAAACTGTATTTCTTCCCATACACCGTTGATGTCCTTCGAGACACCGCACAACATCGTAGTATTCCGTGTATACGCCGCACCATTCTTGTCCTTCTTTTGGCGGACACCACGAGCGCAAAGAGCTACCAGCTTCAAGAAGAACGGTTTTCCAAGATTCTTCTACTTGAGTGACCACTTTCCATTTGTTGTCACCGCAGCAAACTACATCTCTTCTGCTAGCCGGTATTTTTCTTTATATCATTCAATCGTCCACATTTCTTTAATTGCCTTGATTACGATGAAGTGGCTGGTTAGAAAACAATTGTAGCGGTTTGGCACACTCGATTTGTAGAACTTGCGCCAAAGGAACACTGTAGACTTGAAGCGCGAAACTATTTCGATGTGGACAGCCAAGTTGTTAATTTAATAATGCTTCATATTGCTCTTGTTTACCTTATTTCGCGACAGTCGTCTAGAGCAACGGAAGTGAGTGCAAACACAATTCAAAACCCAGTTTCGGGTGAACGTTCAGTCTACATGATGCTTGATCAAGTTATGCTAATCCGGCGATATCATAAAGGGTAGTCGAAATCATGACCGTCTTTCCGCCAGATTCTTCACCAGAAAGGTAACGTTTGACTTCGTGATCTATTTAGCCCTTGATCAAACCTGCAATAGTTTTTTTCTCTCGGTATATATTAGTGGGGATCAAAGTAGCGACGTGAGAAGCAATGCCACCGAGACTAACTAAGACTTATTTGTAGTCACGTACAATGTCATTTGAACGGAGTAGCATGCCGCTACACCATTAATCAACGTTCTTAACCCTTTCGCGAGCCACTCGGCTAAACCATAGTATACAAATCGTAGTCAATATTTTGTAAAGGAGACCTTTTGCTCCTTTAACGTCTGTGATGGGCAGCCTTCAAGTATTTTTGGTTCTTCTTAACGATATATTGCAGGCGTTTTGAAAACTGTATTTCTTCCCATACACCGTTGATGTCCTTCGAGACACCGCACAACATCGTAGTATTCCGTGTATACGCCGCACCATTCTTGTCCTTCTTTTGGCGGACACCACGAGCGCAAAGAGCTGCCAGCTTCAAGAAGAACGGTTTTCCAAGATTCTTCTACTTGACTGACCACTTTCCATTTGTTGTCACCGCAGCAAACTACATCTCTTCTGCTAGCCGGTATTTTTCTTTATATCATTCAATCGTCCACATTTCTTTAATTGCCTTGATTACGATGAAGTGGCTGGTTAGAAAACAATTGTAGCGGTTTGGTGCGAGGAAACGCACACTCGATTTGTAGAACTTGCGCCAAAGGAACACTGTAGACTTGAAGCGCGAAACTATTTCGATGTGGACAGCCAAGTTGTTAATTTAATAATGCTTCATATTGCTCTTGTTTACCTTATTTCGCGACAGTCGTCTAGAGCAACGGAAGTGAGTGCAAACACAATTCAAAACCCAGTTTCGGGTGAACGTTCAGTCTACATGATGCTTGATCAAGTTATGCTAATCCGGCGATATCATAAAGGGTAGTCGAAATCATGACCGTCTTTCCGCCAGATTCTTCACCAGAAAGGTAACGTTTGACTTCGTGATCTATTTAGCCCTTGATCAAACCTGCAATAGTTTTTTTCTCTCGGTATATATTAGTGGGGATCAAAGTAGCGACGTGAGAAGCAATGCCACCGAGACTAACTAAGACTTATTTGTAGTCACGTACAATGTCATTTGAACGGAGTAGCATGCCGCTACACCATTAATCAACGTTCTTAACCCTTTCGCGAGCCACTCGGCTAAACCATAGTATACAAATCGTAGTCAATATTTTGTAAAGGAGACCTTTTGCTCCTTTAACGTCTGTGATGGGCAGCCTTCAAGTATTTTTGGTTCTTCTTAACGATATATTGCAGGCGTTTTGAAAACTGTATTTCTTCCCATACACCGTTGATGTCCTTCGAGACACCGCACAACATCGTAGTATTCCGTGTATACGCCGCACCATTCTTGTCCTTCTTTTGGCGGACACCACGAGCGCAAAGAGCTGCCAGCTTCAAGAAGAACGGTTTTCCAAGATTCTTCTATTTGACTGACCACTTTCCATTTGTTGTCACCGCAGCAAACTACATCTCTTCTGCTAGCCGGTATTTTTCTTTATATCATTCAATCGTCCACATTTCTTTAATTGCCTTGATTACGATGAAGTGGCTGGTTAGAAAACAATTGTAGCGGTTTGGTGCGAGGAAACGCACACTCGATTTGTAGAACTTGCGCCAAAGGAACACTGTAGACTTGAAGCGCGAAACTATTTCGATGTGGACAGCCAAGTTGTTAATTTAATAATGCTTCATATTGCTCTTGTTTACCTTATTTCGCGACAGCCGTCTAGAGCAACGGAAGTGAGTGCAAACACAATTCAAAACCCAGTTTCGGGTGAACGTTCAGTCTACATGATGCTTGATCAAGTTATGCTAATCCGGCGATATCATAAAGGGTAGTCGAAATCATGACCGTCTTTCCGCCAGATTCTTCACCAGAAAGGTAACGTTTGACTTTGTGATCTATATAGCCCTTGATCAAACCTGCAATAGTTTTTTTCTCTCGGTATATATTAGTGGGGATCAAAGTAGCGACGTGAGAATGTGACGAGGTACGCTCGAATCTCAGGTCCAGCAGACCTTTCGCTCGGCCGCCGTACCCCCCCCCCGCACCCATCAAAACGGGTGGTGATTGGTGGAAATATGACCAGCTGTCGTGTGACATCTGTAACTGCCGACTCGTCCCCGCTGTGACTGGTACCTCAGCGGAAACGATCGTTCGTTGAGCCATCGGACTCTCAGCAGAACCCCGTTGACTCTCAGAGGAGGACATTGAAGGACACCCCGAGTTGTTTCGGGACTCGGCGGAGTCTCTCGTAGTCCACATGGGACTCAGCATGGCAGTGGCGGACATTTGGAGACACTTCAGGTGGTGACTCAGCGGAGGCTCAGAGGCTCAGAAGGGGATCTGGGCGATGAGGCTCTGGGAACAGTCGCTGCGAAGAGGCGGTCATCAAATGATGACTGACCATAAATCAGGCTCAACCCATGTTCGAACCCAGGTGACGCACTATCTCATCCCCGTGACGCGCACCCCTCAGCCAATCAGAAGCACGGAGTGTGGGATAATCACGGGTCTGCCGACATGTAATCAGAAGTTTGCTGACAGGTGATCACGAGATTGCTGACGCCACGGGTGACTTTAATGAGGTCCAGCCAATCGCTGAGCTCAGATCCAAGTGGGGACTCAGAGCACCGCAGGTTCCTGAGAGCCAAGACAACGCTGAAGAGCCGCATGCCGAAGGGACTGCAGGCCGCTCGCCATAATATCTTTCTGTCTTTGTTTGGGTGCGCTCCGAAGGAAGTCGAGCGCCCCCCCTTGATAGGTCTTTGTTTGCACATGTAAAGTATTAATCAGAATCGAATTTGCCCCGAAGACCGCAGTGCTAAGTGTGTGGCTGTGGAAGAGGGTGTCTGAGAAGAGACTCAACCAAAACTCAAGCCCCATATAGTCCTTGTGGGTGTACCTCGGTGTGAAGGGGTACTCATTTGGCTATTTCATTTCATTACACGTCGATAGGTCGAACTAGGCGACTGCACTCAGCGTGTATTTCATATTTTCGGGTAGAAGGCGATCTACTCTGAGGTTTCAGGCAGAACAGCATCTGGGATAGTGGTTCTCAGTGTTGTTGGAGGGATATCGTGTGGCGCTGAGCCTGGGATAGTGGTTCCCCGCTCGGCCGTTTCGTCTACGTCAAGACGTGGTGCGCGGAAGTCCCAGGGCGCAGAGGCGAGAACCCTGGATCAAGACAGGCTCATCCCGAGCCAATTCTCGGAGCCACCCTAGGTCGGGGGGCGAGTGAAGACCTGTGTACGCGGCGCTCAGCCTGAGTGCCGCAAGGAAGTCCCAGGGCGCAGAGGCGAGAACCCTGGATCAAGGCCGGCTCAGCGGAGCCAACTCTCGGAGCCACCCTAGGTCGGGGGGCGAGTGAAGACCTGTGTACGCGGCTCTCAGCTGGAGCCGCCTGGAGGAAGAGGAGAAGCAAGGGAGACTGGGTCTGCGGTCTCGGAAGGAGCAGACAAGTGCGTGTGGAGTCGTGTCTACATAAAGGAAAACCCCGGGGCAAATCGGGTCAAGACACGTGCGAGCAAAGGCCTGTTAAGCGGGGAGCAGGCTTCGTTTGGAGGACATCCAAGGACGACTGGACAAGGAACAAGTGGACGTGGTTGGCTGACGTCTGGGCCCAAAGCGTAGCCCCAGCAAGAACCGTCAAGGGGATCGCAAGGGAGGCGCACACGCCGCGTCAAGCCAAGAGTCCGAGTTCGGAGGTGTCGACTGAGTCTTCGTCGAGTCCAGCTGAGATCATTCAGCTGAGACTCTGAGACTCTGAGACCCCCTGAGCTTAGGCCCAAGGTTTGCTGATTCAAGTTTAGCTCAAGGTATATTCTGGACGCTGGGAAGTTGCCCGCACCTCACCACAACTGGTGCGCGTGCCCGGATCAGGATACGACTTTGGACGGACGAGAGTCAACTATGTCGACTAAGCCAAGTCCAAGTGCGTCAAAGAGAAAAGGTGAGAAGACCGAGTCTTCGCTTCGGCGGAGCCTGCGCGTCGCTGGATTGCCGGCCGAGGTGGAGCCGAAGGAGACTGGGAAACCCGAACCAAGTCATTCGACTTCGGGAGTCTCAGCTCCCAGTGCTGAAGAAGAAGCGTCACACCCGAGTGAAGCTGAGCCAAGTGCTGAACCTGAAGCTCCCCCAATGCCGGAAGAAGTTGTGCCATCACTAAGTTCGCCCGAGATGAAGCCATCTGGAGTCGGCCGAGGTGATGAAGCGAGTACTCAACCAAGTACCCGAAACGATGAGAGTCGAAGCCAAGTTGTGCCCATCGGACACCAGGATATTACGCAACAAGATGAGTTGAAGGCTTCGACGGCGACTTCCAGACTCTCGAGTGCTAACCCGGAGCCAACTGCTGCGAATCCTCGCAGTAGCCAAGTCGAGGGTGGTGCACTGAGCTTGCTAGGGAGTCGAGAAATGCAAACGAGAGAGCCAAGTCATACTTGGTCTGGGACGGATCCTGTTCGACTCAATTACGCCCCAGGAGCGGGCTATTTCGGTTCGACAAGCGGTGGAGCCTGGTCAAGCTCGCTTTGGCCAGACCAACGACCATACCAACGACTGAGAGGTGTCCCTGAGGGTGTTGAGGCTCAGAATGTGAGTCTAGCTCACTCTCCAGAGATGACTGAAGCCGAGATGATCGCGTATGGCCGATCCCAGCTCGAGTTGTGGATGTCTCTCCCTCCTGGGATCGTGCACCCCGTAGATATGGCATACGCGCCACGTCACGAAGGTTATGATCTCTGGGGTTTCATCCGAGCGGCCGGGGCTACTGCTAGACATTTGATGTCAGTAACTCGATCCCCCGCAGCTCGATGGCTGAACGTGTTCAATGCTGAGCGACGCCGAATTCCCATAGTGTCCGACCTCAGAGTGGTCCGAGTCTCGCTAAGCTTGATGCCGCCCATTGCGTGCGTCGCCCTGCTTCAGACTATGCTGCATGAGGCTGGATATGAATTCCGGAACCAAGTCCCGATGTGGCACACACTGGGTGAAGTATCAGGAGTATCCGAGTCCCAGATCAGGCTGGAAGTTGGACGCATCGGACACTTCATCCGAGCTGAGCTGACTGCTTGGAAGTTCGCGGTAGGAGCAACGCCATATTACGTTCGGTCCCCCTCGGACCCACAGCTAACAACTTCAGCTCTGACGAACGACCCCAAGACGGGTTTTGTGTTGGACAAGGATGGCGACGCTATCATGGATGAAGACACTCAGCTATTTCTGGGTCAGGAAGTGGTTATGCGACTTCAGCTGACTGGCCTCCGAGCTAGGAGTCCCGCATCGAGCCTTGAAGAGGAACCTGCGCGTAAACGCCCGCTGCTGATGAGATCGTCGGCCAGTGTTTCCATCCCGAGCTGGTATGATTCCAGTGACGCCACTTCTGAAGTTCTACCTGAAGCTATGAGCGACTCAGTGCCCAGCATGGTGGGTGTTGGTCCCAATTCCGATCTGTCCCTGATGGCGACCGATGAGAGTGGGAACATGTCGTACAGTTCGTCAGGCTCTTCGCTAATGTCTGTTACCGACTACATGCTCGGGTCAGGGACGCATCTCCCCATGTCGACTGCTACAGTGGTGCGAGGATCAACCACAGGTGTTATGCGGAGCTCAGCTCCTGGAATGATGATTTCTATCACGCCAGACCCGCCCCAACCTCATCCGGCTCAGATCCCATTACCTGGTAGTCCGGAATCTAAGCGGACGTCTGAGAGCAAAGCTGAGGTTGCCGCTGCTAAGCCCGACTTGGGACCGTCTCCCAGTGCCCGTGCTGGACTGGAAGGATTCTGGTTTGGCCGTCCGAGTGCTCAGTTGAACGCTGACAATCCGCCGGCTCAACAAAGTCAGACTCGGAGCGAAACTATGGCGTGGGCTCGACTATCTGCAGAACAGGAGCAACGGAAGAGTACTGAAGCTCGATTACAAGCTGCGTTGGAGGACAATCGGCGCGAGCAAACCAAACTCCACGAAGAATACCAGAAGCTACGAGCCACGAACGCTCAGATGTCTGATGCCCAACGCAAAACTCAAGTGGAGCAACGCAAGCAACTGGAAGCTTTGGAGAGATTGGCCGAGCGACGAGTTGCCGCCGAAACCGAGAAGCGTAAAGAAGATGAGATTCGAGCTCAATACCTGTTGGGAGTGCAGAAGAAACTTCAGGAAGCCGAGATTAGGGCCCGACAAGAAGAATTACAGAAGATTCATGATGAACGTGCCGCCAAAACTCGGGCTGAACATGACGTGGAATTATTGAGACTGAAAGAAGAACATGCCCAAGCACAAGCAGCTCATGACCAAGGAGTAGCTGAACGGGAAGAAAAACTCCGTCAATTACTGGTTGATCAAGAACGGCTCCGAGCTCAAGCCGATTCCCAGAATCTACCAAGTCAGTTAACCAGCTCGTCGGATCCCTCTCGAACCTCAGCTGAGTCATCCGTAATTCGGACGGTGGTTGACCCTGTCCTAGCGAAACTCGACAGACTGACAGACGTCATGCATCTGATAGTACAAGCGAATCAGCGCCAAGCTGAGACCGCCGAACCCCGTGATAAGACGACTAGAACTCAAAGCACATCTCAAAGTGGCCGAACCAAGTCCTCTGCTCGAACGTCGGGCTCGGCGTCAAAACGAAGCAGCAAGACGCGTACGTCGAAATCTAAGAGACCTGATGATGATGATTGGGAATCGGACAGTTCGAGTTCAAGCGATTCCTCTCAAGATGAACTTGAAGGCCAATTTGGCACGGCAGCTCAAACCAAGAACTCAGATACAGGGTCTGGAACTCGGGTAGTAGTCCAGGCTATGATTCCGCATGACGCACTCGAGAAGTTCGATGAACGAGGACCGCTCGATGATCGTGTCAATTGGTGGGAACGTTTCATGTACTACGCTACAATGGCCCCGTGGGATGAGAAGACTCGGATCGTTCAACTGAGAATGTGACTCTCGGGTTCATTGAAAGATTGGTGTGCCCAGCTCCCCAACTCGACTCGCTCAGATTGGAAGAAGCTGTCTCATGTGTTCAAGAAAGAGTGGTGTCGAAGTATCGGGTCCAAAGCTGAGCGGTATTATGCGATGGAACTTCGTGACTCAGAAACCCCTCGTATGTTCCTGTATCGGCTCAACCGAGCTGCCAAGAAGGCTGATATAGCTTTCGAGAGACCAACTACGGAACGAGAGGCTCACATCCGTCGTTTCATCAAAGCACTGAGTGACACTCGCCTGAGGACGACATTACAAGGTCAGCGGTTTGATACGCTGAGTGAATTGGAGGAGACCCTGAAACGAATTGAAGCTCTGCGGCAGGATGAACGTCATGAAGATCGAGATTATCAGCAGAAGAAACGCCCGGCACAGAATTTACAGTTCGGGAGGTTCAAACCCCAGCCACGACGTACTGAAGGCCGAGCTTTTCTAGCTGAGGGTGGGAACGCCGACAGCGATGCTGAACGACATGCTCATTTCACGGATGAGACTCCAACCCGATACGAGGAGGAATTCGAGACCGAGCAGAGCCATCACGCCCTGAGAGCCGAGACTTCTGAGCCTCAACCAAGCGCAACGGCGACATTGTCTGGGACAGAAGCCAAATTCTCAGCCGCAGTTACTGAAGAAGACATATTCCGAGTCGCAGAACGCCTGGCATGGAAACCAAAAGTGGATGCACCGCCATACGGGAGAGGGACGCTCCAGCGCGAAGAATTCAAATGTAGCGAATGCGGAAGCAAGCGTCACAACGCTGATAATTGCTGGAGCAAGCTCATCTGTGGACGTTGTCATGATGAAGGCCACCCCACTCAGTATTGCAGGCGTCAACCGTGTTCAAAGTGCGGCGAGTATCATCGTCGGGGGTTGTGTGGCATGTGGGCGGCTCTCAAAGCTGTACGCGAGTCCATCCGTGCTGGAGGGGCCCTCGAAGGCATTGATCCTGAGATTATCCGGCAACTGCTGGACAGCTCAGAGACCGAGACGCCGTTAAACCACTAGGCTCGCTGGTTAGGGAACCAGTACGTGACGAGCCGAAGTCCCAAGCGTTGTGTGCATTTGCATATGTGGGCCCAGCCCTTCCATGTTGGCACAACGATAACCCCAAATGTATGAATTCATCTGATGAAGCTTGCGTTTTTTCTGGTACGGCTGAAGCGGATGACCTGAGCTCGGAGCTGGAGTTTGAGAACCATCTTGAATTCGCTCTGACTTACGGTGAACGCTATGGTTGGTGGAGTACGCATACTTTGGTTGGAGAAAAGCGTGATATGGCAATGGTGCATGGAGCAATTTTCAATCACCGAACTCAGATCCTGTTGGACACGGGAGCCACGACAGTATAATAAGCTTAGACCTTGCACGTAGGTTGAAGCTCAAGCTCAGTCGTGGTCACCGACTCCGAGTCATGGGATTCGGAGATGTCCCGACATATGCCACTGCTCAAGCGAAAATCAAGTTGACGCTCGGTACCCGAGTGGTTTACGTGATGAACGTCTGGGTAGGCAACATTGGAGCAGGTTTGGATTGTTTGTTGGGAATGGATTTCATGGTAGCTGCTGGAGTTCGGATCTGTGCTCGTGAGGGTGTAGTTCGGCTCCCAGATGAAGAACGGTTGTTGTTGGTTGGAGGTCCTGAGATCGACCACGTCGGGTTGGAAGTGGATGTGGCCCTAACTGAGTCCGTATGGCTGCAGCCAGGAAGGTCAGTGACCCTCCCAGTCAAGTATTACCAAGCTAAGCCGGACAAAGTTCAGGAGTGGGCCAGACGAGGTGATCAGTGGGTAACACCGTTTATCTACGGGCCTGGGAAGAAAACCAAGGCTGTCAAGGTGGTGAATGTTTCCAACCGAGTGGCCAGCCTGAGCCAAAACACAGTAGTAGCCTGCTTGGTCGAGAAAGGATATCTGCCTCAAGGAGAACGTTTCGCCCGACCCAAGTCTCAAAAGTATACTGAATGGGCCGCCCTGGCTTACGAAGCTGAACCTTCCGCTGGTTACCGAAAACTGGAAGATTTGATTGCTCGACAAGCTGAGCTCAGAGACCCGCCTGCGGTCGAGAAGCCGACTTACACTTGGCCCAAGAAGTTGTTACTGACTAAGCGAACACCTGGGAAAGAAGGTGGAGAATCTGGCAAAGCTGAGCCTCAAGCCTCAGCATATTTGGTGGACGTACTTCCACGTGATGGTTTAATAGCGAAAGCAAGCCCTGCTGGTCGATGTGAGTCAAAACAGAACGAACAACCAGCTTCCCCGCTAAATTCATTCATGGCAAGTGAACTTCCTGAATCTCCGTGTTTGCGTGAATCCAGAAATGGAATTACCGAGACTGGAGAAGAGAGTGAAGATGACACAACCAATAGCGAATCTGAGTCCGAAGTCGAGTCAAGGCGGATGGTTGGAGGAGGTGTTGCAGCCCAAGATGCTCAGAAAGAACTAGCCACTGTTTTCAGAACTGAACCCGTCGATTTCGTAGCTGAGCCAGTTTCCCGGCTGAGGGAGTCCCTTGCGCGATGCATGCGACTAGAAATCGATTTCTCGGATGAAGAAGAAGCGACAGTGTATCTCCATGAGGGCACTGAGTTGTTAAACGATCTGAGGAATCAATTAGCCGCACTCCCCGAGTTGAAAGATCTCAGTCCGAAAGCTGATCTGGCCACTGCCGACATCGGAGAATCTGGAGTGACTACTAGCGAAATGGAAGCTCAAGTCCGAGCGATTTTGGAGAAACATCACGCTAGCTTCCTAGGAGATGGAAATGCAGTTCCAGCCCCGGCCAGAGGCGTAGTCTGTGATTTGGATGTGGGAGACGCTAAACCGGTGGCTCAGAGATCTAGACCTATTAGACCTCAGCATCTCCGGAAAGTCTACGAACTACTCGAAAAGCTGGCCCAGACTAAGTTGGTCGAATACTCCGACTCTGATTGGGCCTCGCCGATTGTCATTGTGATGAAGAAGAACGGAGTGGACATTCGACTCTGTATCGATTATCGCTTGGTGAATCAGCTGATCAAGCTCATGCATTATCCCTTACCTTTGATTGACGACTTGTTGATTGGGTTTGAGAGCACAATGTGGTTTTTGAGTCTGGATATGGCCAGTGGGTTCTGGGCAGTGCCGATGACACTGAGAGCGAAGCATATATCAGCTTTCATCTGCCCGCTCGGACATTTCCAGTGGACTAGGATGCCTTTCGGGTTGAAAAACCCCCCGCTGATTTATCAGCAGATGTTGGACAACTGTCTGTGGGGATTCGTACGACTCCCAGCCTCTGAAGAAGCTCAGGTTGATGCGGATGTGTTGGAATTCCTGGGAATTCAAGTTGGGGACTCAGTTGAGGAGGATTTATCCACTCTGACTGATAGCATGACGGTATTTCAGAGGAACATCCCAGCCCCGCCTCAGCTGAACCCAGTTCTGGGACGAAGCTCATACATCGATGACATAGCATATGGAGCGGAGACGTGGGACCAACTGTGTATTGATCTGGATCGGCTTTTGTATCGTTTGAGGTATTGGGGAATATCGGTGAGTCTACCTAAGAGCGAATTTGGCAAGAAAATGATTTCGTACCTGTCTCACGAGATTGGAGCTGAAGGGATCCGAGCTAAGCCAAAGATCGCTAAAGGCGTGAAGGACCTGCCGTTCCCGTCGACGCTAAAATGGGTGCAGTCGTTTTTGGGGAGCTTGAACTATTATAATAAGTTCATTGAGGATCTCCCCGTGGTTGCTGCAGTTCTTTACGAGTTGACGGACGAACAGATCCGAGCAGGCCGGGATCTCAGTCGAGCTAAAGTGGCTTTCGAAGTTCTGAAACGGAAAATAGTATCGACCCCTCTGCTCAGACATCCTGACTCAGAAAAGCCGTTCGTCATCATTATTCATGCTAACCCGTGGGCTGCATGCGCGGTTTTGGGCCAAGAATATGATGGAGTCATCTTCCCAGTTCGTTTTACAGGGAGAGTGTTGCATGATCAAGAGCTCCGATATCACCCAGCTGAAAAGGAGGTGGTAGCGCTGACTCGAGTTCTCCGAGTGTCTACACAATGCTAGCTGGGACGAAACTGATCAAAGTCTACACTCGACACTCAGTGTTGAAATGGATATTCAAATCACGGTCTCTCGAGGGACGTTGCGAACAGTGGGCAGTGCGACTGGCGCCTTGGCCGCTGGAAATCCATAAAATCCAGCGAGATGAAGATGGTCTAGCGGCAATCATGGGAGCCGGTATTACTCCCCGAGATAAGCTCGATCAAGTGGCCGAGAATCTCATCCCAGCCAAAGGACAAGTCGTCCGAGCTCCGCCTATCAGTCTGGAAATGCTGGAAGCAGACTACGAAGGCTGACTGCTCAGTTTCGATGGCGCCGCTAAGATGTCAGACCGACGAGGCTCAGCTGGTTGTATCCTGTGGAAATTACCTTCGTGGGACGTAGTCGAAGCCCGAGGTTTTCATTTTGATGACGCCACGGTGAATGAAGCTGAATACCACGGTTTGATCGAAGGAACGAAGATGGCATTGGCCAAAGGAATCTCGGAAGTAGTGATGGTCGGAGATTCTCGAATTGCTATCCAACAAGCTCAGGGGCTCATCCAATGTTTGAACCCGAGACTCCAAATTCTACTCAATGAATTTGAAGAGTTGCGCCAGAAATTTAAGTCGGTAAAGTTGGTTCACGTCAAGCGAGAATTCAACGCTGCCGCCGATTATTTGACGTCAAAGACTTTGGTGGCGCGGTGTGCACTTACCTTGGATAATCCCGTGGAATTAGCCCAGCTGAAGCAGTTGAACCGCATCGCAGAGAAATTGGTCCGAGAACAACCTCTCGTAGTTGACAATGGGCTCAGCGGTTCAGCTGAAATGAGGTCGGAAATTGTACCGGAACCGGAATCACTGACCCAAGCAGCTGACCCGCTGTCGCCGGACGCAAGAATATTTGTGGTCACCCGAAACCAAGCCCGAGCTGAGGAAGAAGCCGCAGAAGAGGACAGGGACGTGTCTCAGTCTGAAGAAGTAGAGCCTGGAGAGGAGATCCCTAGGTTCTCCCCTGAAACTGCGACTCCGGCCACAGCTATTGCTGAGAGATGGCGTCGCATCTTGGCCCAGCAAGGGTCTGAGCTCTGGATTAAACGGCTCCGAGACTATTTGAAGGGAAACTTGACTGAACTGTCCTCGGCTGAAGCCGAAGATGTGGCTAAAATCGCAAATCAGTTCGTCTTGGATTCTCGAGGAGCTCTGTATTACCTAAGCCGAGCCACTCCAAATCGTCCACGGGATCAGGCCGACATCTTAAGGCTGGTAGTGCCTCGGTCGCTCCAAGCTGATCTTCTACATCTGAGTCATGAGGATTTCCAAGGTGCCCACCAAGGTATCACCCGGACGTTTGAGAGGCTACGCCGAGAATATTATTGGCCTGGAATGTACGCAGATGTGGAACGGTTCGTCAAGAGTGTGTGGATTGTGTGACTGCTAAAGGAGCTCCGCCCAATCCCGGCCCGTCGCCCGGAAATATTCTGGCAACTCGACCGTTTGAAGCAGTCTCTATGGATTTTGTGACCCATCTGCCCAAATCCGACCGCGGGAATGTTTTTCTTTTGCTATTCCAGTGCATGTTCTCAGGTTTTGTGATCTGTAAACCGATGAGCTCGACTACGGCTCAGGAAGTCGCGGAAGCCTATATGGAAATGGTATTTCAGCGTTTTGGTGCTAGCGAGATGATTCGCCACGATCGCGATCCTAGATTCATGAGCGAAGTGTTCGCGAAGTTCAGAGAGATGCTGGGAAGCCGACAGAGAGCTACTCTAGCATACAGACCTCAAGCCAATGGACAACAAGAGAGATCAGTCCAGACAGTAATCCGAGCCGTCCGAGCTTATGTGGCTGAGCCTGATCAAAGCGACTGGGACGACCAAGTGGAGAAATTGATGTGGGCGTTGAACACGTCCTTCGATGCCACTCGTCTCGATACCCCGTTCTACTTAGTTCATGGTTGGGACCCTCAGAGTACAGTATCAGCTATGCTTGGCCCTCGACCGACTGGTCTAGACCAGAAGACTGCTTACGAGTGGCGTCGAGGAGTTCAGCGCCAGTACGAGTACGCTCAAGCTTGGGCAAAGGATCTACAAGCTCAGGCTAAAGCTAAACGCTCCGAGGCTCAGACTAAGGTCTGGCAAGAATTGTCTGAGAGAATCAAGAAAGGTTTCGCGGTTGGCGACGCAGTCTGGCTATATCTAGCTCGAGTCCAACCTGGGTTGACAAAGAAGTTCGCTCATCTGTGGCATGGTCCATTTCGCATTTTAGAGACGTCGGATGATTTCAGGTGTAAGCTGAAGATCGAGGGCTCAGGGATAAGTTGTATCCCTGGATCCACGTGAGTAGACTGAAACCAAGAGCTCTTTTCCCAGATCGCCCGACTGAGGAGATAGAAGTGGCCGAAGAGGATGATTTCGATGCTGCTCTTTTGGCCGAAGATGTGGACCGCCCCGACGAAGCTCAGAGTGAGTACGAAGTTGAAAACATCCAAGACGTCCGCTGGGTTAAACGGACTCGCACTTCGAGACGAGTCCGAGAATATTTGGTGAAATGGAAAGGATACTCCGAGCTAGACTGGCTACCCATGACTCAGCTGAATTGTGGAGCATTACTGTATGACTTCAGCCAAAGCGCCAAAGCACAAGCACGTTTCCGCGCTATGCAAGCTGGGGATGAGCTACCTGAGCCTGAAACTCAGTAGCGAAACTCAGGCGGAAATAAAGGGAGAAGTGCGCGTGTGTGTGGTGTTTTGTATGAGAAGTTATTTGTAAAAGTCTGCATTATCAGAGAGTTTAAGTGGACGGTCTGAGAATGGGGTTGCGCACCAGAAGGGAAAGGGAGATGAACGAGTTTTATGAGATGGAATTTACGACCAAGCTGAAAGCAAAAGAAATCAAATGTATTACTATGCAGCAAGTGCAGTTATGAAACGCCTTGGAGAACGATTGAACTTCACTTCCTCTTTTTCTTGCTGACCGCAGCCAGCACAGCCGCCAAAGTGTCCTCGTCGTACTTGGAGCTGGGAAGGAGCAAGTTGTCGAGTTGCTCCGATTCACTCAGCAACTGATTGCGAAGCAGAGCAGGAGCCAACTTCAGAAACACGTCTTCAGATTGGCGGGTAACCCACTGAGTCCGAGCTGGTTCCAGGTCGTCGACAGCCGCGAGTTGGTCCTGCAAAGGGATCTGGAGTTCAGGATCCCGAGTGATCCAATAGCATGGGTTCTGGGGAACCACCCACAGACCCGGCTCGAACCGAATCCGGTCACTGTATCCAGGGGATTTCTCCACCTCGGCCATCATCTTCTTGCGGTGGTTGTCGAAATCAGAGTGCCTGTCCTTCCGGTCGCGGTACATGTCTGCGAGCTCGGGGATGGCCCGAAGGTCTTGAGTGCGATAGTAATCGAAGTCAGGATCCATGGTCACCCAATGATACCGCTCCCAATATTCGCGACGCCATCGACTCATGAAATCCAAAATGAGCGTGATCATCTCGGTCATTTCGGGGGACATCTCGCTGTACTTGAAGAATATCAAAGTCGAGATCCGCTGTTGCCACATGTCATCCCATGGACAAGTCTGGGTCAGCTCCCAGTACTCGATAGGAACCCAGCGAATATGGAGATGTTGAAGAAGCGGCTGAACTGGCATGTAGCTGGGGAAGCCCATAGTTTGGCGGTTGAGAGCTTGCACCTTGATCCCATAGTGACACCAGCTACCCTTCTTAGGCGATTCAATCACACCGTCATCAGGGAGAGGGGCTGGGAGCTTGGCTTTGGGGCGGCTGGCAACTCCTGCTGAACTCTGAGCTGAAGTCTTAGCGACCTTGGACGCTGAGCCCTTGCCGGCTGAACTGGATCCCCTTGAACGCTTACCACTGGCACCTGGTTTGGAACCAGTTGACGCTGAATTCGAAGGCAGGCTGCTCTTGCCGTGATACGTTTGGTCGAACTTGTCGTCGTCCTCATCGTCATCAGAAGAGTGGAGCCAGCTCAGGCTGCTGTCGGGGGAACCAGGCGCTGGTTTTATGGGCAGTGGCTCCCACAACTCTGGGACTTCAGACATGGCCGGATCCTCCAGCTTCTCCTGAGCAGCGTGATAATACACCTCCGGGACGAAGTTCATCCACGGAGTCCGATCCAGAAAAAGTTGCAGGAAGTTGCCGAGACCAACATGTCCACCAGCGCCCGCTTCCCAAACCGGTCATGGAGCATGTGACTCTTCCGAGCTTCTGCTACGGCATCCCAGAACGACTCGCCAGCGAGCAAGAGCTCTCGGATATCAGCTCGAATCTTGTCCCACGAGAACGGAGCAGGAACCGCACGACGAGCGCAAACCAGTGATACTTGATCCGGAGATCGTTTTAACGCCCGGACCTTCAACTGCCGGAGGACGCTCGGCCGGAGTTGCAGTCTCGCTCGGTCCGACAATCGCATCAAACGCGTCCCACGGGGTGTGCTAGGCGCAGATCCAGTTAGATCAATCGGAGCAGGATTAGGCTGACTTGTTCCTGCACCCCGAGAAGGACTGCCTTTTGGCGGCGACCCAGTCAGAGACAGCCGTCTCGCTTGACGAACCGGCTTATCTCGGAAAGAGATGGTAGGTTTGGGAGTTGTCGACGAAGTTGAGGGAGACGTTGCAGGCTGAGTGGTTTTTGGAGTAGTCGGAGCCGAAGACTGCGAACCAGCAGAATGTGAGCTTGAGCGCGAATCCGCCTGCAACACGTATGGACCGATCTCATCTGTATCTTCGTCTCTAGCTGAGACTCGGATGGAAGTCCGAAAAGCTGGGGGAATCGGAGATCCATCACGATAAAGTCGCAACAATTCGTGAAGTCGTTTCCAGTGACCTCCCAACGTCACACCTCCAGCGATGAAATCCATCAGCTTGTCTGGCGAAAAAACGCTAGCCGATGACAGCCGTGCTTCCAGATCCCCGACGAGGCGAAGGGTGGTGTTGTGTTTTCGTTGCAGCTCGGCGAAATTATTAGTGACAGTCAGGAGCTGATCCTGCAAGTCAGACTTCTCAGAGCTGAGCCGGCCAGCCACGCTCTTCAACTTGTTCACTTCAGACTTCAGCGCGTCAGTCTCGGCCAGTGTGGTAGCAGCTGATGTATGTTGTTGAAGTCGAGAACGCTCGTCCTCCAGCAACTGAGACGTAGTGGCATGCGCTTGGCGCTCTTGGGACAACGCGCTTACCAGACCAGCGCACTCAGTCCGGAGCATGGAGATCAAGGTCCGAGAATCCGCCTGGGTAGTTGGCTGGGCTTCCAAGACCAAGATGAGTTGAGTGGCCAACTGCAGTAAACGGGTGGTATTCATGACTCGAGCAGCGAAGCTTTCCACTCCATAGCAACGAACCAACGCGAGCATCTCCCGCTCAGCAGCCAAGCGGACATGTGCGTCAGAAAAATTGACGGGTCGAAGCGGGTTTGCTTGGAGAAGCTCGGCGTTAGCACTGCCAAGAGCATGCAACCTGGTCATCTCTTCCTCTGAGAAGTGAGGGACTGGGACGGAGTGCGCAAGGCCGTCTGGCATGCCCACCAGTGTCTCTCCACGCCGAATGTCGTAGATGGACGCAGGTACTTGAGCAACGGAAGGTGCAGGTATCACGCCGGCACCAACACTGGGCACTGGTCGTGTCAAAACACCCAGTGCAGGCGTATATTGCACCGTGGAAGCAGATTGCAGCGTGGTGGAGGCGAGTGGAGTGGCAGCACTTCCCCCAGCAGCTACTGCCAACTGCAACAGCGCGGCAGGCACCGGAGCGAGCGGCGTGGAAGTCCCTGACACCGCCAGAAGCGTATTGGTGGCCGCCGGCAGTGTGAGAGACGTTCCCGCCGCTTCCGACGTAACACTGATGCCGCTGGTTGCGCCGCTAGAAGTCGTTCGGGGAGCATGGGACGCAGGGAGCACGCTGGCAGAATCACCCGTGCCGGTAGACGCCACTCCCGAGTCGCTGACGCCACCCTGCGTGGCGCTTGAAGTGGTGGTGGGCGAAGCAGACGTTGCGAGAGCCGCAGGAGTGCCTTGTGACGTCGGCGCTGGTCCACCGTCGCCAGCAGTAGAGGCGGCAGGCTGCTGTGCAGCGGCGAGGTTGTCCGACATAGGTTTGGGTACAGGGCGGACGAACTGCGAATGTGGTTGCAGTCTGGGCCGTGAAGCCGCTGAGTGTTGAGGGAGAATGACCCACAGATTCGGCAAGAGTTGACGGGGGCGGGACGGGGCGATTGACGGCATCCTCGATTATGAGAGCCGAGATCAAGTCGCAGTTGAACTCGTTGACCCCGGGTCTCATAAGGGACGGTTGTGACGAGGTACGCTCGAATCTCAGGTCCAGCAGACCTTTCGCTCGGCCGCCGTACCCCCCCCCCCCGCACCCATCAAAACGGGTGGTGATTGGTGGAAATATGACCAGCTGTCGTGTGACATCTGTAACTGCCGACTCGTCCCCGCTGTGACTGGTAGCTCAGCGGAAACGATCGTTCGCTGAGCCATCGGACTCTCAGCAGAACCCCGTTGACTCTCAGAGGAGGACATTGAAGGACACCCCGAGTTGTTTCGGGACTCGGCGGAGTCTCTCGTAGTCCACATGGGACTCAGCATGGCAGTGGCGGACATTTGGAGACACTTCAGGTGGTGACTCAGCGGAGGCTCAGAGGCTCAGAAGGGGATCTGGGCGATGAGGCTCTGGGAACAGTCGCTGCGAAGAGGCGGTCATCAAATGATGACTGACCATAAATCAGGCTCAACCCATGTTCGAACCCAGGTGACGCACTGTCTCATCCCCGTGACGCGCACCCCTCAGCCAATCAGAAGCACGGAGTGTGGGATAATCACGGGTCTGCCGACATGTAATCACGGGTCTGCCGACATGTGATCAGAAGTTTGCTGACAGGTGATCACGAGATTGCTGACGCCACGGGTGACTTTAATGAGGTCCAGCCAATCGCTGAGCTCAGATCCAAGTGGGGACTCAGAGCACCGCAGGTTCCTGAGAGCCAAGACAACGCTGAAGAGCCGCATGCCGAAGGGACTGCAGGCCGCTCGCCATAATATCTTTCTGTCTTTGTTTGGGTGCGCTCCGAAGGAAGTCGAGCGCCCCCCCTTGATAGGTCTTTGTTTGCACATGTAAAGTATTAATCAGAATCGAATTTGCCCCGAAGACCGCAGTGCTAAGTGTGTGGCTGTGGAAGAGGGTGTCTGAGAAGAGACTCAACCAAAACTCAAGCCCCATATAGTCCTTGTGGGTGTACCTCGGTGTGAAGGGGTACTCATTTGGCTATTTCATTTCATTACACGTCGATAGGTCGAACTAGGCGACTGCACTCAGCGTGTATTTCATATTTTCGGGTAGAAGGCGATCTACTCTGAGGTTTCAGGCAGAACAGCATCTGGGATAGTGGTTCTCAGTGTTGTTGGAGGGATATCGTGTGGCGCTGAGCCTGGGATAGTGGTTCCCCGCTCGGCCGTTTCGTCTACGTCAAGACGTGGTGCGCGGAAGTCCCAGGGCGCAGAGGCGAACACCCTTGATCAAGACAGGCTCATCCCGAGCCAATTCTCGGAGCCACCCTAGGTCGGGGGGCGAGTGAAGACCTGTGTACGCGGCGCTCAGCCTGAGTGCCGCAAGGAAGTCCCAGGGCGCAGAGGCGAGAACCCTGGATCAAGGCCGGCTCAGCGGAGCCAACTCTCGGAGCCACCCTAGGTCGGGGGGCGAGTGAAGACCTGTGTACGCGGCTCTCAGCTGGAGCCGCCTGGAGGAAGAGGAGAAGCAAGGGAGACTGGGTCTGCGGTCTCGGAAGGAGCAGACAAGTGCGTGTGGAGTCGTGTCTACATAAAGGAAAACCCCGGGGCAAATCGGGTCAAGACACGTGCGAGCAAAGGCCTGTTAAGCGGGGAGCAGGCTTCGTTTGGAGGACATCCGAGGACGACTGGACAAGGAACAAGTGGACGTGGTTGGCTGACGTCTGGGCCCAAAGCGTAGCCCCAGCAAGAACCGTCAAGGGGATCGCAAGGGAGGCGCACACGCCGCGTCAAGCCAAGAGTCCGAGTTCGGAGGTGTCGACTGAGTCTTCGTCGAGTCCAGCTGAGATCATTCAGCTGAGACTCTGAGACTCTGAGACCCCCTGAGCTTAGGCCCAAGGTTTGCTGATTCAAGTTTAGCTCAAGGTATATTCTGGACGCTGGGAAGTTGCCCGCACCTCACCACAAGAAGCAATGCCACCGAGACTAACTAAGACTTATTTGTAGTCACGTACAATGTCATTTGAACGGAGTAGCATGCCGCTACACCATTAATCAACGTTCTTAACCCTTTCGCGAGCCACTCGGCTAAACCATAGTATACAAATCGTAGTCAATATTTTGTAAAGGAGACCTTTTGCTCCTTTAACGTCTGTGATGGGCAGCCTTCAAGTATTTTTGGTTCTTCTTAACGATATATTGCAGGCGTTTTGAAAACTGTATTTCTTCCCATACACCGTTGATGTCCTTCGAGACACCGCACAACATCGTAGTATTCCGTGTATACGCCGCACCATTCTTGTCCTTCTTTTGGCGGACACCACGAGCGCAAAGAGCTGCCAGCTTCAAGAAGAACGGTTTTCCAAGATTCTTCTATTTGACTGACCACTTTCCATTTGTTGTCACCGCAGCAAACTACATCTCTTCTGCTAGCCGGTATTTTTCTTTATATCATTCAATCGTCCACATTTCTTTAATTGCCTTGATTACGATGAAGTGGCTGGTTAGAAAACAATTGTAGCGGTTTGGTGCGAGGAAACGCACACTCGATTTGTAGAACTTGCGCCAAAGGAACACTGTAGACTTGAAGCGCGAAACTATTTCGATGTGGACAACCAAGTTGTTAATTTAATAATGCTTCATATTGCTCTTGTTTACCTTATTTCGCGACAGCCGTCTAGAGCAACGGAAGTGAGTGCAACCACAATTCAAAACCCAGTTTCGGGTGAACGTTCAGTCTACATGATGCTTGATCAAGTTATGCTAATCCGGCGATATCATAAAGGGTAGTCGAAATCATGACCGTCTTTCCGCCAGATTCTTCACCAGAAAGGTAACGTTTGACTTTGTGATCTATTTAGCCCTTGATCAAACCTGCAATAGTTTTCTTCTCTCGGTATATATTAGTGGGGATCAAAGTAGCGACGTGAGAAGCAATGCCACCGAGACTAACTAAGACTTATTTGTAGTCACGTACAATGTCATTTGAACGGAGTAGCATGCCGCTCCACCATTAATAAACGTTCTTAACCCTTTCGCGAGCCACTCGGCTAAACCATAGTATACAAATCGTAGTCAGTATTTTGTAAAGGAGGCATTTTGCTCCTTTAACGTCTGTGATGGGCAGCCTTCAAGTATTTTTGGTTCTTCTTAACGATATATTGCAGGCGTTTTGAAAACTGTATTTCTTCCCATACACCGTTGATGTCCTTCGAGACACCGCACAACATCGTAGTATTCCGTGTATACGCCGCACCATTCTTGTCCTTCTTTTGGCGGACACCACGAGCGCAAAGAGCTGCCAGCTTCAAGAAGAACGGTTTTCCAAGATTCTTCTATTGCGTCATTTAAGGCAAAACGATTAGCAAACTTTTTATTCCACAGCAAATGTTACTTTGGAAGAGCAGAAAGTGCACCCGCTTGTGGCTGCTGTACATGCAGGGGTTTTCCGTTCTGACCTGGTCGTTGAGATGGCCGACAGTTAGGAACCTTGGTCCCATCGGGAAAGGCAAAAATACTGCTAGCTGAGCTTCGACGTTCAATTGCAGGACAGGACGCATCCATCCGCATCTCCACCAGCCTGATGGGGAAGGGAAGTACATAAGCTGTTCATATCGATCATCTACAAAGTCGACTAATAAAATGGAGAGTTAGCACCATTTTCAATTAATAGAATAATTGCGTAGCAAAACACAGTCGTATCTATCCATGAGCTTGTTCGACTCAGTGCGGGCGACTAACGCCCATACGTGACCATCATGTCGTGTATCATGCCTGGGTACGACAGGCGGCACAACACGATGACGAGCGGCTCCTATGTCGTACATCGATCTCTTTCCTCGGTAATGATCGTCTCAAGCAGAGCAAAAAGGCGTCCAAGCAGCCTGATGTACTCCACCTGTGTGACAGGCATGCCTGCTGCCGCTCCAGCGTTCTCCGACCCATTATATTGCTCCCTACTGGCTCCTTATTAACTCGGTTAGTACACGACATCCGAGCACATTTAATTATTGCAAGGACAAAGCACATTGAGAGTGACATACCGTTTCACTCGCCAAGTAGTAAGATCAACGAGTGGCACTACTAGCTGCACACTTAGTGCTCGCGCTCCGAGTGTCGTTCTGCTGGTCTTAGATCGTATTTAAACTGACTGATAATCACGCAGTCTGCTAGCAGCTGTTTTCTATTTCCTGTGTCAAACCTCTCTGCAGTTTGCATTACCCTTACCCTCACTTTGCAGGAGGTGAGGGTAAAGGGATGCTGGTGCCTGCTTCGAACCTTGTCTAAAAAAACAGTCCACAGTCACTTCAACGAAACGATAAGAAATAACTCGCGCCACCACTTTGTGACATATAAACTCCGCGTATATCGCCAATGTACAGAGCCACTTTAGAGACAGAAAAAGTCATGCGCTGCTGCACGGCAGGTCTCCAAACGAAAGTGTATGAAGTCCGCTCATTCCTTGTTATTCAGTTGTGGTACACTTTTTCCGTTTCTACCTTGTTGTAATATGATGTACGATTTTTTTTACGTATTAACCCTTTCGTGGTCAAAGGGCTCATTTTGCCCCCTTTCGTGGGTCTATCTTGGAGTACCACTGTATCCACCTACAAAAGGGCGCTTAATGCGCCCTTTCATGAATTCCCGTCCATATGGGCAGTGTCCCATTGACTCGCAAATATTGTTCAATGATTTGCGGAAGATTTGTAGTAGTACCGTGGCCAAATGAAAGGGCGCAAAATGCCCCCTTCCATAGTCTAACGTCTTGGGTTTGTATAGTATTGTTTAAGTAATACGAATACACGCGTTCACGAAAGGGTTGACCGATAGGGATTTAGGCAGCGCACTTCGATGTTATTACGAGTTTTGGTGCGGTCCCGACGAGTTTTCGCTTTTCCAAGATGCCGTTATGCGGATTTTCCGCTGTGCGATTTCAATCTCGGATTCAAAACTCAAATTTGCTACCCATGTATCCACTCCAAGCAGACCACAGTAAATACAGTATCGTACTAAATTGCTTCAGAAGCGTTAGCGTAATAACCATGGCAATACAAGGGCAAGCAATAATAAGTACGCCGCAATTATTCTCAATACCTTCGTTAAAAGTGTTAAGAGTCCAGCGCCTACTATATATAACCTAGAGTACACTAGTGACGTCCCACATCGCCTTGTTAGCACGCAGGAAGGCGAGCATCTCGAAGTTCGCAGGAAGCAAACTGCTGCGCTGCGGTGCGGTGTGAGCACCCACTTGCATTCCGAAAATAGACGCTCACAAGTGTGAGACGTCGGAGGCACCAGTGAATCCAGAGCGGCGTACACCCCCGCTCACCCTTACGTCGCTTGGTTCCACCTTGTTCGATGAAATCCGCCGCGTAGTTTCCGTCGTGCTTCGTGTGCTTGCCTCCAGATACTTGTGGTCGTCCCTCCGCTCTTGTGCGACCCAGGCGCTTAAGCGCGGCAGGATCCACCGACAGGTTCCCACGGTAGGCCAGCTTGACGAGACCGCTCTCGAAAGCCGTAGAGCGCACAATTTTAGACGTAGGTTTCAGGTAATCACCGAATACTGGGTAGTCAGCCACAACCGAGTTGAAGGTAAGGCGTACCTACATCAGGGTCGTCGCCTCGCACTGGAGCTGCTTGTACATGCTTTCGAACTTGCGCAGCACGTCCACATACTTCTTGTGCTCGCTGCTAGTCGGTACAAATTCCTCCACCGCCTCCACTAGTGTGCGACCTCAGCTCCACGTAGCGCTCGGCATCTCGTAGCTCGTTTCGTTTCTTGGCCTGAGGAGGAGTGAGCTTCTGGAGCTCCGCGGCGTTGTTGATCTGTCGGAGCTGAGACATGAGGATGTTCAACTGCTGCAACAGCAGCTCATGTTCAGTTAAGAACTTGTTAGTCGCCAGGTTAAATCGATGCGAGGCGCAACAGCCCAATGGGATACCGAGCATTTTGGCAATGCGCCGGTTAGTGTTACCGTTATCTGCCACTGCACCGTGTCAACCGTCTTGTTATAAACGCCTAACACGTCGCAAAAACGTTCAATATGAACATCCGCATCCTGTCTCCCCCTGTCCAGTAGCGACAGCGCGATCAGCGTGCGTTGGAGTCGGCCACCAACCACGTAGAGCGCATTGACACCAACCAAATGCATTGTCCCATGGCTCCAGCCGTCGAACATCAAACCGAACAAAATACCCATCTCCTCGGTGATTACCCCCCCCAGCTTTGCAGCCGCCGTAATCATGTCTGCCTTGAGCGCCTTGGAGCTGTTTGGAAGCCACTTGGACATGGCTTTCGTCCTCTCGTCGTCCACCTCGCACAAGGGCATGCTCCGCTCAACAATCCACCGTAACCAGTGATAACGATGGGATGTTTACCCCGAAACGAAGCTAAGTGCCTGGAGGGGCTGTTTGGTGCCGCGGTTGTGGGGAGCGTATGGCACGCGAAAATTCTCGTGGCGGCTCACCAGATGCGAGACCAGGTTAGAGTAGCCTGTTCCGGGAAGCTGCTTCTAGTCCGCGCCACAGAGCTTGTACCGATGAAGCGCTTGGCATTGGGGCTCGAAGAAAAAAGCGCAGAGGTCTCTGTTTGTCACCACAGTATTAGTTAAGAATGTTGGATCGTGCATATTGTTTAAACCTAGGGCTCGCTAGGCCACCAGCAAGCGTCTGGGGCCACCCACCATACAAAAACAGCATGATATCTCTGTAATCCGCCCGAGTTGGGATGTGGCCTTCTCACAGTCAGCTCTAGGAGACGCGAGACGGCCTGTCATTACAGTCATTACAGTAATTAGTCTGTCCCAGACTAATTTTTGTGAGCTGCTTTTAGATTGACTTTCAAGAAATAGTCTGTCATCACTGCGTACAGACTAATTTTGAACAGACAAATTTTGAACTCAGACTAATTGTGAAGAGGAAACGAATAAGTACAGAAATCTGCTTCAATGGGGGGGGGGGGGGGGGGCAGGATTAGGAAATTGTGCGAAAAATATCGCCACTTGAGCGCCTCTAAAATGACCACACGCTTTTCTAGATATCACCCTGGTCCTATGTAAAATGACCGGTCATTTTTAGTAAAGTACAAACAGGCAAGATGGCTGCAGCTTTCTGTCGTGGAGGCATTGTCCGCATGCCTAGCACGGGCACGTAGGGTCAAGCGCCGCACGTTGCGGCTTGAGATCGCACCACGCAGCACGCACGCCTGCCGCTAACGCTCATGGTGGCGGCGTGGGGGTGCTTAGCTCGGCGCGCTGGGGGAAAGCGTGTGTACTGCGCCTGTGCACGAGCAACCACTGCCTTGTGACCTCCGTCTGACATCCAGGAGACCGCCAGTGTCTGCGTGCAACAGCGAGGCCGCCTTTAAGTTGAAGAGTAGGTGAGTATACATTATACAAGCTAAAAAGAGTGAAGGCCAAGTTGCTGCAGCAAAAATGGGCAACCATTTCCGGAAATGGTTGGTCATTTCGGAAATGGTTCGCCCAAACAGGTGAACCATTTCTAGAAATGGATATGTCCGCTGGTGATACAAAACTATGGTCGTCATTTCGCTCAAAAATCACCACGAAAAAGCTAATTCTGACCCCCCAATATAGAGCACCTGGATATTATCTGCTCGGTCTCCTTTAACCAAGCAGATTTCTGTATTTATCTTCCGTGTTTAACTACACTATTATAGCGCCTCGTTGCCTGCAGCATTTACCACCACGGGAAGCTCCATTTCGTTTTCCTCGTGAGCCTCTTACATGTAAACGCTGTATGCTTCTTCACCGACGACTACGGCGTCTGTAGTTAAGGTGATTCCGGCAAACTCTTCAGGGTATTTCATTTTTCTGGAAGTGCGGGAACAAATGCGTTGTACGCCAAGTTCCGTCAACACTAACCACCATTTCTAGCTAACCCTTTGCGTCTCTAGCTTGTGCCAACTAATCACCGCATGCAGAGACTCAAGCCCGGGTCGTGGCAATGGAGCGGACCACTTCGCCAAGACGAGCCCGATTTTGACAGACTAATTTTGAAGTTTTGTTGACAGACTAATTATGAACCCGAACAACAGGGATTAGTCTGTCCTAGACTAATTATGAATACAGACAAATTTTGAACACAGACTAATTGCTATCATGACTGTAGCAGATTGAGTGCGCGGACGTACCATGTATTCGACTGAACCAGAGCAAATGGGAACCCGGCACCCAGACTATTTTTTACGGTTTTTACTGTACAGTAGAGAACGTAATTAGTCTGGTTCACACTATTTGCGCCGGCTAAATTCTTGGCGGATGAGCACAATTAGTCTAGATCAAAATCATCCACATTAACAAAGAATCCATCCGCTAATAAGTCATGCATCCACATTAAACAATGATTACGTTGGTGTTGTGTGTTGGATGATTTATCGTCACTTTCGGGTCGATTCGGAAAGAAATTAATAATTTCATCGGAAAATTGCCAGAAGCTGGGCCTCACCAAAAAGAGTTTGCCAAATGCTGTCACGCCCTCCTATGCGGTAATAACCGAGCGCCTGGTTGTCGGTCGCACCAATGGCGCTAGTGGCGACGCCCAGGACGGCCCAGTGCTGTTTCGGGCTGCCGACGCAGATCCACGAGAGGACAACCGCGCGACCTTCAGCCCTTAGAAGACGCTCATGCTCCGCGTGCTCCCAACGATGGATGGCAACGGCCCCGTCGTGGACTAGGAGCTCGTGCTGCACTTTATTGGGACCAGGGCTAAGGTGCTGTTGCAGAGTCCACACCTCGAGTCGCGTTCCTGACCCGGGCCAAGACGTACCCAGAGTTGACCCAGCTGCTGCTGTAGATCGAGCAAAAGGACGCTACGCTGCAGGAAAGGATAGGGCTGACCAAGCCGTCCGGCAGCGGCGGCCTTCGACCCACGCAATTGGCCGAGCTCAGCAACCCCATCGTCCGCTCGAATACTTCCTCCTGCATTTGCAGATTTTTCGGCACGGCGGAGCTCGGGAACGGGGCCGGGTGTTCGGAGAGTGCTCATTTAGCACTTAGATGGCAAGCTGGTGCTCACCGCTGTCGTGTACTCATTCACCTCGACCTTCGGTGGTACATGCAGAACTCGAACATGACGCGACACCAGGTCGCGTTGAAGCGTGTGAGCATGTAGTAGATGCAAATATCATTCAATGTGTTATGTATGAACTACATTCTATCCTAATAGAAAATCGATTGACATTCGACTTGCTTCGTCAGAAACAGTGATGTTCGAGTCACTGTGTGCAATTCGAGGAATCCGAAAGACAGAGGCAACGAGATCCGTGTTCGCCTCATCGGCTTCGTTCGCGTGTCGGCGGCAAGTACGTCGGTTATGTCCAGTATCGCGACACGTTTTACAAACGTATGTCGATTTGTTACCAGTTTCTCCAGCACTCGCTATTCTGCTAGTTACTCGGCGGCCGGCTTGCTTGTAGAAGGGCGATGGTTTTACAACTTGTATAGGTGCGGGTGCATCACGAACAGGAAGCGCGATGATTTTTCCGTGAAATGTGCTCGTGTAAACACTGACCAGGTAGGCTGGATGGAAGGCATTTTGAGCGCGAGATTGAAGACCACGCTCACGCAATGCCGCAAATATGTGACGGCATCCCAATATTCATCTGATCGAACGTTTGGGCACGTACACGTGAGCGCTGAAATATTTACTTCGCGACTATCAGTGGAGTCTCCTGGATGCGATACGTACGATATACATTCGTTTGACCTCTCCACGTGATACTCACCCACTCTGCCTTTCTCCTCCAACCATAGTGTGTTCACATAAGGAGTAAGACTGCGCTTCTCTTTTTGCCAAGCCTGTATGTTCTTGTGCCGTCTATTCAGTTTTTTTCATCTCAGCGACAGCCAACTTGTAAAAGGCCGTACATGGGTCTGAAGTGCGGACCCCACTTGCAATCATGGCGTTGTTTTCGCTTTCAACAAAAGTAGAGCTTCGCCATTTGAAGAGGGGAAGTACGTTCTTCACTTCTGGGTGGCTACATTCACATTCTATATCATCGAAATCATTTCCCACCTCCTCGCTGTTGTCAATACCAGTGAGGGTGCTGTCGCTGCTGTCAATTCCATGGCACTGATCACAAGGATGAGATGGTGAAGTAGTAGGCACACTTCTTTCTCCAAAGTCACAGTTCGTGGTATCAACAGCGCCGTCTTCGGCTGCGTCAGTGTCACGCACATCCGCCACAAAACTTGACATGTTAGCGTGCACAGTCCACACCGCCGGGCCAATCTCTTTGATTTACTTTACAACCGCATCACCCTATGTTCAGCAGAGCCTTGGCGTACTTATAGTGCGTGTCTGCCGCCTGGACTACCCATACTAAATTCGCAAACTCCTGACCGGTGCGTTTAAATTTTTTATTCATGTTGCGTATCTGTGCAATATCTGAGATTAGCTTTAATTTCAGTTTGGAGATGAAATCGCTCTGCAGCTCCAACTATTTTTCCACGATCACAAAATACTGCACGGCCTCCCAAATCAATTCCAGCGTCAAGGCATCTATCTAGAAACCAGAGAATATTAGGCTCGCTCTCCACATTTACTAGAGCCGTCGCCAGGGTTACGTTCGAGTTGTTTCCGTCCCGACCAAGAAGAGACAGGACGACGCTATTATACTTAGAGTGTTTGCAGTGCGCTCCGTCGAACCCATGTAGAGGTAGCAACCCAGTTTTAGCGCTCACATTTGCACCGATAGCGACGAACCCACGCCAAAATCGCGGGTGCTGGTCTACCTCTACATGTACAGTACGTGCATTTGCATCATTTAAATCAGCTAGTATGAAGGGTAGCCGGCGGAATGAATCTCTTCACTGTTCATCCGTCACTGCAACAACTTTATCTTTCGCGCGATGCAGTTTAGACTTACTCGCCTGCAAATTAACGCCATCACCAGCTTGAACTAGGGCAACAAGCTCCTTTCCCTTAATGTGCGGCTCACCAGAACACCAGCGCGGAATGTGCGAAGCTGAGTAAGTTGACGTTCGGTGGCGACCCCGATTAAGGTGCAGAAGTCGTAGTGGCGGTCGTCAACCTTGGACACCCATAGATGCTTAGACTTGTCCCTATTGGTCCTGATAGAAACCCGTATCTCCCACTTACAGATATAACCGGCGTCACCAGACTTTTCTCTATTTGTCTTGTCGTCACACGTGTATATTTTCATCTTTCCACTGGAATTTATAACGCAGCGCGTGTTCCGATTGAAAGCGTAGTCTTGCATGAAGTAGGTGGCCGACTTGCCCGACGCGAACGTCTGACCGACCCGTAATTCATCCGTGTCATGCAGGGCGGCCAAATCCAAAAGCGCTCGAGATCGAGATGCCATGGTGTCGGTAGGGGTCGAAAGAGGAAGAGAGTGGGTAGAAGTGAGCTTGTGTGCGGAATGGGGAAGTGAAGAGTAAGAAGAAGTCTCAAAAATCCTCTGATCTCTATTTTAGTACATTATACATCCATCATAGCAGCAATATGTTTTTTTAATAGTGTGGAGGGGTCATGCTCGAAGGAGGCATGCACGGCTGCGTCTTATGCCCTATGTAGCAGACTTCCAAGTAGGTGGTCGTTTTCAGCGTAGTAGCATGCCCTGGTGCTGCGCCCGGCTGTTACCGCATAGGTACTCCTTTTGGGACAGGTACTACTTTTGGGACGGAACAGCAAATCGGTACTCATTTTGGAAAAAGCTCTTGACATTGATAGCTTCGACGTATTCATCGACCAGGTAGCAGCGATCAAAGAAGTCGCACAGCTGACTGACAAAAGGTGAGGGCGTGGCAGCTTGGCAAACTCTTTTTGGTGAGGCCCAGCATTTGCCAAATGCTGCCAGAATTTGTCGATCGGACATAAATGAGGCCCAGCATTTGGCAATTTCCATAATGTCAAATTATCATCAAAATGGATTTGTGTATCACGGATCCCGTGTTCACGGCCACTGTTAGTCTGGACCAAAGAAAACGGGAAACCACACTAAAAATGCACCCAGACTAATTACGGTTTCTTACTGTAGCTGATTTTTTCTCCGAGTTCCGGTGGCAAGCATCCACATACCATGGCTACACTCATACTTTATAGAACTTGTGCTGTAGTGTGGGGCGTCTTGCTAGTAAAATTTACTAGATACTAACTAGCTGTTAGTGGCATGTTAGCTGACTGTAAGTAGACGTGTTAGTAGCTGGAGATAATCGTGCAATAAATTGGACTGAAACTAGTGTGGTGTTAGTAAAATTTACTAGACACTAAAGAGATTATAATTGTCTTAATCTGAATCCGATTCCACTTTTCCGTGGAGGATTTGTTTCGGATTAGAAAACAGTTTTATTTAGGTTTCGCAAAGTATTATAATTCAGAATCAGAGACGAGCACCCGAGAAGAAAAAACAACGTCTGGTCCATGACGTCCAGTGATGCATCGTCTAGTGTCGCTCTGGTTTCTCTTCCTACGGTGGTTGTGCTCGTGATAGCAGTAGTGGCTGGACTAGAATAGGATACCGTTGAACGGCCGCTGATTTCAGCTATCCGCTTCGATGTATGGGATATTCCCAATGCAGATGCACTGATTGAATATAGCTTCACAGGATCCGAGATTATTCGGATTGCCCATGCTCTAAGACTGTCTGCGGTCGTTATTACGGGCGCCCAGGATCGCGTTATCTGCTTCGAGGCCCTCGCCATGCTGCTGAAGCGCTTAGCGTTCCCATGTCGCCTGTCTTCTCTTCGCAAGATTTATGACCGCTCAGAAGGGATTTGCTGTCGGATTTCGCTGTGTGTGGGTAAGTGTACTGCTCACTATTTGCAATTTTGCAAAGTAAGCTAACTAACTTTGATGTCTCTAGCTTCTTTGATAATGGGTAGATTGAGTACCCTACTTTTATCAGTGATGACATGTTTGTGCGCCGCCTCCAATAATACAAGCGTGCCGTCACGGCTGCGTCAGGATCGATTGTGGATGGCATAGCTCTCTTTATCGCTGGGACCAAGCACTTCATCTGCCGCCCCAGTCGGCGCCTTAATGGGCCCCGCGGGGAGAATTTACAAAGGTCGTGTATAGTGGGCACAAAGGGCGACACTGTTTGTCTTACCAAGGTGTGATCGCGCCTGATGAGCTTTTCGTTTCATTCTGGGGTCCTGTTGAAGGACGCCGTCACGATACGACTCTTTTACGACAAAGTGGGCTACAGGGTTACGTAAAGTTACATCCGATACTACGAGATATGGAGTATACGATTTACGGAGACCCAGCCTACAGTGTATCGGATTTAATATCCGTTCCCTACCAAGGTGCCCCGCTAAGATCGGACATGAAAGCATGTAATGTGCTTCTCAGTTCGCTGCGAGTAGCTGTTGAACTCGGATTTAACCATGTCAAGCGCCAATTTGCCCATCTTGAGTATGAAAAAGCTCACAAGCTCCGACTTTCCCCCGTTGCTATAACTGTGAAGTGTGCGGTCTTGTTTGCAAATATACACTCATGTTTCAGCTAAAACCACCGCCATTGAGGAATTTCCATATGTCAACCTTAATCACAGAGATTTCAGAAAATAGTAATCAGCGTTACAATCACTGAGGTCAGTGATAAGACATGGCATTACTACACAGGCGACACGTGTTGCAGCTAGCAAACTAGTTCATGGTGCTCGTTGAGCGAACGTCTTCAAGGTAAATATATTATACTTTTCACTCTCATTTTTGCCGCCATGGCTCCTGTACTACGCAAGGTGCTCAAGCGCAAGCTGGGCCGCCCCAAGAGCCGTAAGACGAAGACATGTTGGAGGTGCCACGTGACCTTCAGCACTTGCACGAAGCTGAAGGCCCACCTCCAGCGAAAGAGTGGGTGCGGTCCAAAGGCTGTTGCAGAGCAATCTGCCCAGAGGAAGAAAGCCAGCCGCCTGTCGAGCAAGATGCAGTACATTAAGAAGCAGCTCGACAAGGTCGGCTGGTGGGAGGTGATGGAGGAGGAGCCCGATGAAGAGACCAAGGAAAGCGAGGACGTGGCCATGGAGGACAGGCCCTCTTGACGTGCAGTTTGGGTCACCGACTCACTCAATTTGCAGCGAGCAAAGCCGCTCGCTGGCTTTGACTGGGCGGACGTCATTGACCTGTGTTAGTACTGAGCACATTCTGTGCGGATATTAGTAATCGGTTGATAGTATTAATCCAGAATACTATACTCATAACTATTTCCGTACTAATACAGCTAAGTGTTTCGAGCCTGAATCGAGTCAGATCTCACTAACTTCGCGTTGGCTCTAGTCAGCTGAACACCGGTCAGGTTCGCACCTGAAAGGTATAATAAATGTCCTGACGCTGGTCACAATCGTCTCAAATATTAAGTTTACGGGCGAAATAACACGGCAGTCGAACGAGTCCCGTATTAAAGTGGGTGTATTAATAGAGGAGCTGTGTTTTTCTAAAGAATGATTTTAAAATCTGTAAAAGCCACGGGTTTTTTTAAATCTGAAAGGTCTCTCACATTGGGTTTTCTAGCTGAACCTGAACTTGAAGTTATTGACAAGATGTAAACATGTATTCATGCAAGTGTTTCCGGTCTCTTATCCCTTCTCAGCCACATTAACACTGGGTTTCCGTTGCCGCCCTTGGTTTTCTTGCGCTTGTGCTTCGGCTTTGGTCCTGGTCTGAGTCCCCGCTTGCAGAGCTCAGGTGGGTCTGACTGAATGGGGGGACACGAATCGTCAGGTCCGTATCCAGAGTGACGTCGGTGGGCCACGGGCGGAAGGCTGCCATGTACGTTTCGCGAAAGTGGTCGATTGACATACGCTTGGCATCGTACAGGGTGTCGAGAGCCTGGCCTTCCTTCACTGAGGCTGCAACAGCATGGACGCATGGAAATTCCTTGTCTTGCCAGTTGCCGCATGTGCACTCACGGGCTGGAAGATCCACAAGTCACCAAGGGTGAATGAAACCGGGGTGCTTGGATTTACCCAGGAATATCACGTTCTACGCACCCTCCATACACGGTGTAACCTTGCCCTGCTCGGCAGAAATGACTAGGATCTTGCGCTCACTCGTAAGTTGGGGTACCAACTCGGCACCCGTTCGCTTGGCCAGTCGGTCCGCCCTCATCGGCCGTTTATCGGACACTAGCTCACTGAGTTTCCTGAAGTAGAGAGCAAAGGCGTCAAGCGGTTTGGTACTGCGGCACTCGTTACCAATCCAGCTATTAGCTTGCTCTGCGAGGTTGGACGTGGTTTCACCGTAGGTGGGAAGCTTGAATTGTTCTTGGTACTTGTATTTAGCCCAGTGGGTTTGTCGATGCCGTTCAGACGCTACAGCAGCTGGTTTTGTCCGCTCGAGCTCCTTCTCGAAAACTTTGTAGTCGGTGTCACAGTCGCTTCTAGCCATGTCGTTGATCAAACATCGCTCCGAGCCTGTAAGGGATATACCCTTACTGTTGATGTTGCTTTTGATGTGGCGAAGGCAAAAATTGATGTCCCGCTAGCGGGAAAACTTCACTGACAGCCGACAAAAGACCCTTTTGGCGATCTGATAGAACCGTGAAACGCTGAGTTTCTTCTAACGCTTCTCTGACCACCTTCAGATACCAAACCCAGTTGTCGTAATTTTCGACCGGAACGAGAGAAAACGCGAACGGCAGGATATGGTTGTTGAAGTCCTTTGCAGTCGCCACTAGAAAAACCCCGTAGTTATTCATTTCACCCTTTAGGTGAGCTCCATCCAACCCAAAAAGCCTTCGTGCGTTGAGAGCGACCCGGATGCCAATACTTGGTAGAAAACAAGCTCGCTTGAACGTCCCATTACCCTCTTTCTCGAAGCGCCAAATCGACCCTGGGTTTTTCTCTGCCATCAACTTCAAGTAGCTTTCAAGCCTTTGGTAACTGACAAGCCGCTCGACGTGGTTGCTCTCGTCGATTGCTTGCTTGATTCGGGATATTGACGACGGCGAGACCTTGAATCCCTTGCTCACCAGGAATTCCGATATGGCTGAACCCGTCATTCGCTCAGTCTTCCATTCGTACACAGCAAACATTTCCATCTCGATCAAACGCGTCAGCTCTTTGACGCATTCGTACACAGGAAGCATTTCCATCTCGATCAAACGCGTCAGCTCTTTGACGCTCTGGGTGGTGTTTCTCTTGGCCTTGACAGGCCGTGCGATGGTGCCATCGGCCACTGGGCGACTTGAAAAACCCACGTGCTTGATGTGGTGGAGGCAAAAGTTGACACGAGAGACCTTCCAGAACCCTTCAAACCCGCTCACGTTGATGGAAAACGGGCACTCAATATCTTCATCAGGTACATCTTTGTCGAAGAACTGCTGGCCGTTGAGCCGCTTGCACACGTACTTAGCATTGCCCGAGCCCTCACGCTTGCAGCTAAAATGCTGCACCTACAACTGGAAGCCACACGCTTGAGCAAACTCCTTGCATCGTAACTGGATATCTTTCTGTGAATTGTAATACTCCACCCCGACGTTGTCCCGGTTTGCGTACGCGACGCCGAAGCCTTCAACGTGCGGGTCGCACTGGCGCACCGCAACACTCGAGCGAAGTAAGCCCATTTCATTTACCATGGCTGTGAAGACATGGAGCTGCAGACTCAGCGAGCGAGTGCTGCAGCAGGCGAGCTGTCGCCAGTGTCAAGACCGACAAGCCTGGCTACCCGCGGACCCATCCTGCTGCTGATCAAGTGCACTGCTGCTGCAGTGCTGAACCGTGCAGAGGCTGGATCCGCTGGCAAGTGCAGCTGGCTTGCAGGCCAATGTACCAAGGACTGTATGCGGAATGGCTGAGAGCAGTCGAGATGGTGCTGCGCACCAGACATGCAGTTTGTATATTTAGACTTAGATTAACTATGCTACGAATGACTAATCTGCGGAACGGCGTGGCTGGTGGGAAGCAGCTCTCTCTCACTTTGGCTTTTGCAGCTCAGCGAGCAGCAAGAGAGAGCTACTTCCCCAGAACACGCCGGTCCTGTCGTGGTACTTTGCCCGGCAATTATAGTGTTTACGTACTTCCTGCATTTCTACTTGCAATATTCTGCAACCTAATTGCCAACACAATGGCAGTTAAGTTGCGCAGTGAGTTGCAACAAGAGAGTGAAGGTGCGGTGACGCGACATGCGTCATCTCAGGTTATGAGCCCAATCAGGGCGCAGCAATCGACGGACGTGGCATCTGGTGTGGACAACCAAGAAGAAGTTTCAACCAATCCTGACGAAGCAGCTCAGCGGTTGGCTGAAAGTGTGGAGTTCGCAAGAACTTTTGCGGAAAGCGGTCAGGTGACAGACCGGGCTGACGCGGTCCTGTCACACGACGAAGCGGAGCTTCTGGTCCGCTCATTGGCCGGAATTCCCGGTGGGCGACCACTAATCCGCGTATTGCTCGGGGGCATAGACCGACGAGCGCGCACGGTCGCCGGTGAGACATTAGAAATTTCGCCGCCGCAGCCACCAAGTGAGCCAGATAGCAACGGCAGCTCACACGGCGACTGCAGAAACCCCGACGAGCCAAGGCGCGACGCGATGCTGGACAACAACTTCCCGGGCGGCCGCTACGACGACCGGGAGATGGCTGAGTACACGAAGGCGCTGCGGAACTCGCCGCCGATCACGCTGCCGAAGCTCCACAGCAAGGGCGACTACAAGGCTTGGAAGAGCGAGGTTCCTCTGCACTTTGAACCTCGCTCACTCGGAGACATCACCTACGGAGGAGAGCGCTACGATGAAGACCTCGGCCTGCGCAGGCAGAAGTATGCAGAATGGTACTCCGCGCGCAAGACCAAGGCCTTCTCGGCGCTGGCGCTGTCCTTGTCGGTGGATTTGCGATCCACCTTCAAGGTTGATGAACTCCGAGACGACATGGAAGCCGCCTCGGTGCTTTGGGAAGCCATCACCAAGCATTTTGAGGCTGGCGATGGCATTAACCCCGACTACTTGCTAAGGGAGTTGATGATGAGGATGCTACAGCCGAACGAGAAGGTGGACGCGTACGCCGAGGACATTGAGATGAAGGTGACCAAGTTGCGTCAAGCCAAGGGCGACTTCACGGATTGGCAGCAGGCCAGCTTGCTGCTGTCCAACTCCGTGCGCGTCTTCCCCGACTTGACGCGCAAGTACGCGAACTGGCTCAACAGCCACGACCGCAAGACGCTGAAGTTGACCACGGTGCTGCAGCGCCTGCGCGCCGCGGAGCATTAGCGACAGCAGCTGGATTCGCAAGCCCAGCCAGCAAGTCGTGTTACTGCCCAAGTCGCGCATGTGACGTCAGAGCACCAGGACAAGGGGCGCAAGTGCAGCAAGCAGCAGCGCAAGCGCAACAAGGGCGTGCAAGACAAGAAGGCACGTACGAATTGTGGCAATTGCGGTGGCGATGGTCATTGGTGGCTCGAATGCACCGAGACCACCGGCAAGCCGCTAAAGCCGGAGCTCGAGAGAAGAAAGAAGGAGAGGGCGCACGGCAGACAGCCACCTGCCTCCCTCGTGAACTCCGTGCGTGTAGTGCAAGTTGCACAAGATGACGAACAGTCACAAGGGCTCTTTGCGGGGCTCTCGTTGACGTCTTCGCCAAGTATTGCTGAAACTATGGAGCTTACGTGTGACGAGCAGCCTGCAGGGCCGCCATCTCCTACTTACTCTGCTACTACGCCTGAAAGTGATGATGAATGCAAGGAGAGCGAGCCACCGCAAGCTGCGCAAGCCGCTCAAGCTTCGCAAACTGCGCGAGGTGTGCAAGATGTGCAAGCTGCACAAGTTGGACCAGTCGCGCAAATTGCCCAAGTTGCGCCAGTCGCACCAATGCCTGTTGCTGCCGAGTCGCAGGCGCAGCAAGCTTTGCAGCAATTGGTGTCGACGGCGTTGCAGCGCCAGTGGGAGGACACCCGACCAAGAGGGCCGCCACCCACGTGGGAACAAATGCTGTTCCATCTCGGCCAAGGACTGAAGAGTGCGTCGACATGTGGGCCTGGACTTGAGCCAAGGTGCGACCAAGGTGGATCACGAGGGGGTCCATCTGCGCCTGGGGATAGTCGCCAAGCCTGCAATGTTGAAGCGCCAAGATGGCAAGACTTTGGAGTTGACCAAGGACGTTTGCAGCCGCGATTCAATGCAGATGCTGGACCACCGCGTGGACGCAGCAGATCGCCGCCTCGGGGCTACAGTGGACCGCCGCCACGTGAATGCAATCAGCCACAACCTGGTGGCTTCTACGTGTCGCCTCTCACTGAGCGAGAGCGACGTGGTTCGCCGCCTCGAGGACCACCTCGTGACTTCGAACGCAGACGTGCTTCGCCGCCCCGAGGACCACCACGAGACTTCAGGCGCGAGTGGAACTCGCCACCTCGAGGCCCGCCGATGAACTTCAATGGACCCCCGCCACAGCAGAGGCGTGAGGGCCCACCAAGTCACTACGGACCTGCACCGCAGCAGCAACGATGGAGTGACGAGCCTCAACATGGCCGGGGCTTGCAGCCACGCCGTGGGGATTGGAATGAAGGACGACAGCGTGGCCACAATGAACCTCGTGGACCACGTGACAGGTCGAGTGGACGCAGACACTCGCCTGGTCGTCAAGGCAACCAGACTTGGCAGGTGAATGCAGTCGGACGCAATGCAGGTATGCAATCTACTCAACGCAATGTGGTCGAGTGGATCCTGGACTCAGGGTCCCAGGCCAACATCTGTGGTGATCTTGCTCTGTTCACTACCATTCGAGAGGACACTACAAGTCGCCTGGACTTTGCGAACGGGACAACTGAACATGCGTGTATTCGTGGTTCTGTGCTACTACGTATTGTTAATCAGGCAACCGGAGTGATGGAAGATCGCCACCTGGACGACGTGGTGTACACGCCGAACGCCAAGGTGAACATCATTAGTTTGGGCTACTTGCAGATGACCGGCCGCTACCGGTTGTCGTGCTCCCCGGACCAAAAGACCGCCTGGTTGTCCAAGCCGGACACTGTGTTGAAGTTCGAGATGCATGAAAACATTTACCGACTCCGCATGCGGAGCGGGTGCCTGGCGTGATGGTGATGGCAGCTTTGAAGGAGGACATGGGCAGCAAGAAGCAGATGGAGTTGCTACACCAACGCTTCGGGCATGTTGCCATGGACACTGTGAAGCGCCTGGCACACAAGTTTGATGTTGGAGTTAAGCTAAATGCAAAAGGGATTACTACCTACGAGTGTGTTGCGTGCGCTGAGGCTAAGGCCAAGAGGATGACACATGCAAGGATTGAAAGACGAGACTCAAAACCATTGCAAGTGCTGATGATGGACATTTGTTCGATTAAACCTGCAACTATCGGCGGATGCAGCATGTTCCTGTTTGTGGTGGACGAAGCCACGCGCTTTAAGTGGGCGTTCCTGTTGCAGCAGAAGAGTGAGGCGACATTCCATCTCAAGATCTTGATTAATCGACTGCGTACCCAACTGCGTGAGTACAAGGTCGAGCGGCTGTGGAGTGACCAAGGCGGTGAGTTTCTGAGCACTGAGCTCGAGACTTACTGCAACGAGCATGGCGTCGAGCTGAAAACGACCAACTCCTACTCGCCGCAGGAGAATGGGATTGTGGAGCGTGCCAATGGCGTGGTGCTGCCGCGCATCCGTGCTATGGTGATGGCGACGCATTTTCCGAACATCTTGTGGGGTGAGGCGTTGCTGCATGTTGTGGAGACGCTCAACAACTTGCCGACCAAGCCGCTGGGGCTGACGTCGCCACGTCGGCGCCTGTTTCGCGAAGAGCCGCAGCTTGAGGACATGCGTGTGTGGGGCTGCATTGCCCACGTACGCATACCTCCAGAGGCGAGGCAGCGCAAGGACAAGATGGAACCAAGAGCTAGACTGGCCCTGCTGCTGGGGTACAGCTTGACGACACCTGACTACAAGTTCATGGACTTGAAGACGGCGCAGGTGATTACTGCGCAAGGTGGAAACGTACGCTTTCATGAAGAGTTTACAGCTGATGGTACCTACGTGCGGAAGCTGCTCGAGAATGCCTACAGTGATGGCGACCATCAACTTCCTGATACAGTACCTGTAGCTCGTGTGAAGACGGGCATGGACTCGTACCTGCCGACGCAGAACGATGTGAGAGTCGTGGACTCGGAGCAGATCATTGAAGAGGTGCCGTTTGATGACGCACCAATTGCGATTGCGCCAAGTTCCAGTGGGAGTCCTACAAAGAGCAGCTCGCCTCCAGCGAGCAGGAGTGCTAAGCAGCAGCCAGGAATTGCAGTTCCTGTTGCCGTGTCTGAGAAGACGCCGCCGCCGGTGTCCAAGGCTGCGAAGAAGCGCCGTAATCGTCGTGCCCGCAAGCAAGCAGAGGCGGAGAAGGAGACAAGCGGCTTCGACATTCAGCCTCCGCCGATGGAACCCTGCCCCAAGCGGCCACGACGGACGCAGAGGCCAAGTGTTCGGTTGAAAGACTATGTGGTGGACAACGTGATGACCATCACAGACATCCGGATTCCTACGACGTACAAGCAAGCTCGTGCGAGCAAGCATTGGCATCAGTGGCGAGCAGCCATGCTGGCAGAGCTCGAGTCGCTGAGAGGCCACAAGACATGGAAGCTACAACCTCGCAGCGTGGCTAAGAACCTCAAGGTGATAACATGCAGATGGGTCTTCGCTGTCAAACGTGACGAGCGAGGACACATCAAGAGGTTCAAGGCCCGACTAGTGATCCATGGCTTCAAGCAACAACTGGGGATCAACTACTCTGAAACCTACGCTCCTGTTATCCGGTTTAAAACTATCCGCGCTGCTATATACTGCGCAGTGCAGAGAGACTGGGAGGTGCTGCAATACGACGTGAAGACTGCATTTCTCTACGGTGAATTGGAGGAGCTCATCTTCATGGAGCAGCCCCCTGGCTTTCAAGTTGACGGACCGGGTTTCATTTGCAGATTGCTCAGGAGCTTGTACGGGCTTAAGCAAGCCCCGAACATTTGGAACAAGACGCTGCATGCCAAGTTGCTGGCGATGGGTTTCGAACGAACGGAGTCTGACTACGGACTATACATGCTGAAAGAAGAGAACGAAGTCAAGCTGCTATTGACTGTTTACGTGGACGACCTACTGCTAATGGGCCCGCGAGACCTGTGCGCCAAGGTATCCGCCTCCTTGCAGGAGACGTTCGAGCTGACGACCATGGGCAATGTCAAGTATCTTCTGGGCGTTGAGATCCTGATCAATCGGCCGCGCTGAGAGATCGTGTATTGCCAGCGGCAATACGTGCATGAAGTGCTGAAACGCTTTCACATGGAGAACTGCAACGGGTGCGCAACTCCCGAAGCAGTGAGCGAATTTACTGCAGTGGTGCCTGCTACGAGTGACTACCTGTCGTACCGAGAGCTCGTTGGAGCCCTCCAGTACCTCGTCGGCGCGTCGAGACCGGACATTGCTCATGCCACGCGGCACTTGGGCAAGTACCTCGCGTGCTATGACCATACACACTACGCGCAGGCCAAGCGGGTGCTGCGCTACTTGAAGGCAGCCAGCGACTTTGGCCTACTGATGAACGTGACTACCGGAGACGAAGTGCGTGTCGCTGCCTACTCTGACGCGGACTACGCCAACGATCCTGTTGATCGGCGTAGTGTTAGTGGATACGTGACGACTCTCGAGGACAATGCGGTGTCATACGCATCAAGGAAGCAAGAGATCAACGCATTGAGCACATGTGAAGCTGAGTATATTGCAATGTCGGAAGCTACCAAGGACCTATTGTGGCTATCTGGTCTGTGCAAGGAGTTGGAGTGGAAGAACAGCGTGCCGCTATTGCTGGGCGACAATCAGGGCGCGATTGCTCTGACTGCCAAGCCTGGCAAACACTCCAAGTCTAAACACATCGACAACAAACGACACATGGTGCGCCGCAATGTGGAGTTGAAGCTGCTGACTACGCAGCACGTCGGTACGGAGGACATGGTGGCAGACATCATGACCAAGGCACTTGGTGCAGTGAAGTTTGCGAAGTTTCGAAGGGCGATGCAAGTCCTACCTGTTCTCAGCGAGGACAGCGGTGCTACAACATCAACTACTGCAGGCGAGGCAGCAGCCTCATCAGCGATGGACGAGGCAGCAGCCTCATGCGACTAAGCTGACAACTACGAAGGAGATGTGCGACTTCAAGTCCGAGCTAGCAGCGCTAGCTCGGACTTGAAGACTCGTGTGGCTGCGCCACAAGCACGGAAAACTACAAGGACAAGGACGATAACGATGGCGTGTGGAGTGTCTTGACGAACATGCATGCAACTACTACATCTACGCTGAAGGTGCTGTGGAGGTGCGAGGACTACTGTGTGGGCTGAGAGGCATGCAGTGGTGATCACGCCGCCTCGGCACTTGGTGCCGTGATCAAGTGGGAGTGTGAAGACATGGAGCTCCAGACTCAGCGAGCGAGTGCTGCAGCAGGCGAGCTGCCGCCAGTGTCAAGACCGACAAGCCTGGCTACCCGCGGACCCATCCTGCTACTGATCAAGTGCACTGCTGCTGCAGTGCTGAACCGTGCAGAGGCTGGATCCGCTGGCAAGTGCAGCTGGCTTGCAGGCCAATGTACCAAGGACTGTATGCGGAATGGCTGAGAGCAGTCGAGATGGTGCTGCGCACCAGACATGCAGTTTGTATATTTAGACTTAGATTAACTATGCTACGAATGACTAATCTGCGGAACGGCGTGGCTGGTGGGAAGCAGCTCTCTCTCACTTTGGCTTTTGCAGCTCAGCGAGCAGCAAGAGAGAGCTACTTCCCCAGAACACGCCGGTCCTGTCGTGGTACTTTGCCCGGCAATTATAGTGTTTACGTACTTCCTGCATTTCTACTTGCAATATTCTGCAACCTAATTGCCAACACAATGGCAGTTAAGTTGCGCAGTGAGTTGCAACAAGAGAGTGAAGGTGCGGTGACGCGCCATGCGTCATCTCAATGGCTAGGTCGGTAGCTTCAAGGTTGAATGGTGCTTGTCCATAGCACGGCTTTTTTTAGAAGACGCGGGGGCCATCTAGCTAGAGTTTGTTTCCCTTGACGTCTTGTAAAGTAGAGAATGAAACGAACTGTGATGGGGGCAAGCTTACTTTCAGGAGCATACAAACTTTAAAGTAATACAAACTGTCAGATACCAATAGTGAAACCCATACAATAGGATTGGACCCCCTGCCACGTGTCATCGCCCGGTGTACCCAACTCCGTAGAGTGATATGTCAAGTCGCAAATGTATGAGTATTAGAAGCGATACGACGACACTACTTTATAGAATTAGTAATGTTGTCTTTCGAAACTACTATTAATACTCATCTACTGATTTGACCCGAGAAGTTGGAATTATCACCATCCAAAATCCAAATCTCAGTGATTAAGGTTGAGATATGGAAATTCCTCCACCGCCATTAGAAGAGTAGCTTTGTTAAAGGGGTGGAAGCAAAGGAAATGCATTGCGGTCTGATATGAATCTACGTATGTGAGTGAATACGACTTCCTACAAAACCATCCCTCGCACGCCTTTAGTTTTCTCTTCCTCGTTATCGTTGTAGTTGTTGCGCACTACCGTTTGTTGACCGAGCATTGAAACCATTAATCTGATGCGTCGAGTCTCCGCCTCCATTTGAGCTTGGCGAAATTAAAAGTCTTGGTTCCGTCGGACACGACGCTCTTCGAACTTCTTTTCACGCTCACGTTTACGCACCACAAGCACATCTTCCTGTTGCTGGTGGCGCAACTTCATATCCTCTCGAACAACTTCTTGTATACCTTGAACTTGCTGAGCCGACGACTCTACCAAGGGAACAAGTGAGGCCAAAATTGCATTTCTAGACTTGGTAGGGGTGTCTTTGCTGCTTGATTGTGCTGGTGACTCCAGCTGCAAGTCACTGCCTGCTTGTTCTTTTTCTCCCGCCCGTCTTGCATCGGCTTCGCGTTGCTCCTTTAACTTCTGCATCGCCGGGTCGCGGACAACAGCCCCAGCACAATCTTTTCTCTGCCTCCAGCGCATTTTTGACTTTTGTGTTTTGCTTCTTACTTGCCCACTCGTCACAATCACTCATGATGCCGTCCGTCAAGCATCGAAGCTCAGTGTAGTCTTCATCTACCCCAGACGTCTTGGCCGACTCCGCCTCTTCAACCCGATGTCTGGCCAAAAGGGTGTTGAGCCGATTTTGGCAGGACTTGTTATTGACGGACTCCAAATTGATCGTGCGCAGCTTGTTTAAGCGATCAGCGATTCCTTTCCAAGCATTCATGACGTTGTTCCGCCCTTTGCGATATGGCAAAATCCAGTTGACTTCCTTGATAAGCAACAGGTCCTCATCAGGTCCGAAACGTTTTCTTGTTTTGAGAATCGGTACTGCTCCCTCGTCTGTCATAAAGCCTGCACCACTGTTCGCTGCAACGTCATTTTGTCCTACCACTTCTGCAACTCGAGGTGAAACACTAAACGATTATGTCATGTTATTGTTTGCGTTCATGAAAATTCTGTTCGGATGACAGCAAACATATATCAACAAGCATACTACATAATAGCCACTCGAGGAATAAAGGCGAACAAATCAGGCGTGTTAATAGCGCTGAGAATACCCCAGCTGTGATACTAAACCCCAAAAAGCACAAACATCGCAGTAGAAACAAAACCACCACAGCATTTAGGTTCATTGAAATTCAAAGTGATAAAGTGTATCATCAAGTACCTGAGAGCGATGATGGAGCTGCTCGCAGCACGATCTGCAAGATCTAGCAGCTTGATCCGGCAGAAACGTGCAGTACCGAGAAGTACGGAGCTGCATCTCCAGCTATGTGCTCTGTGAAGCACTGACAAGCACGTGATCGCATCTCGAGCTTTGCGCTCCTAGAAAACCTTGAACCTCTAACGCAGGCGGTGTATACGATGTGAAGAAATGCTTTTAAACGGCAAACCGAATCAAAACATATTAGTATAGTACACACCACCAACCAGCAGCGCTGGTCAGTGTCTCTTATGGTTTATATATGCGCGCACCTCGAAGCCAACAGGTATCTTGTTCTACAACACCAGACACCAAACAATACAATTAGAGCTCGTTCCAGCAAGTTATACCCCATACACCGTAATGTGGCGAAGTTGTTCCGCGAAATTTGCAGATCGCGGTGGTCCTCTTGCACACGGCGCCCGAATTGCTGACTAACGGAGGGGGTACTCCGATTTTCCGTGAAGTGTGTTGATCCTCACCTTGTGTACTCGTCGGAGGGCTGGATCGCTCTTCGGTGATCTCAGAAGTCACGTGGGGCAGCAGCGGGGATATTCATACTCCCTGCGCTGGCGTGGGGCCGAGTCGTCGATCTTGGGTTGTCGAGATCGAGACTCACAGGCCAGTGTTGAACTGGGCCTGGGGTTGCCTTGGGGGCGGTGTGTGACCTTACCTCGCCTTTCCTTGCTGGTTCCTTCCCTTAGTGCTGGGTCGTAATGAGGGTTGACGGACGCTGGGCCAAGCTATCCTACCACCGACTGCTCTCCCGATCTTGGCGCGTTCTCATTGGCTCCCTTGGTCATCTGCCTGGCAAAGGTTGACCTGAAAACATTTTTTTGCGTGAGTAGGTAGCCGCCGTTCTAACTCGAACAACTCGAACACTTACACACTTCGATATTGTAGTCCGGGCCGTAGTCAAACGTGATTGCTTCGCCTCCATCGATGTCTCTTAGCGTAACGATCCCGCTTCGGTTCGCACACTCAACCGTCCTCTGTTCTGCTACGCAGTTTGGAGAGCAACTATGGTTGAAATATCGGGATTCGTTCCCGAACACCTGAGCGTCAATGAAACAATTGATCCCGTACTCCATTATATACAATGGCAGCCTTTGAGCGTCGCGGCGCTTTTTTTTCTTCTAGCTCGATGATCTCACCGACATACTCTCGGACAAACGCGCCTTTCGGAATTTTTTCCCGCGCAAAGGCAACAAGACCCTTGCCTGTAGCAGCTCGCACTTCTGCAGCCTTCCTTCCGTATTGGTACTAGCGGCGATTGTCGCAATCGCCGAGCTTGCAAGTGCTTGTATTGCACTCGATCCGCCCCGGCGATTGCGGCACGTTTCGCCGCAGTTGTGCGTGCAATTGCAAGTCTGGGTGTTCCATTCGCTACTTTGTAGCCGTCCGATATTATAGCTGATTGCGGTGGGGGTTGCAACCGTTGGTTGCGCATCGTTGGAGCCCGTGGTCGCCGAAAAATAGTCGGTCAGCATCGTCTGCTTGAGTCGCCTGCCTGTCCTGGAAACGTACCGCATTTTTGTTTATCGGTGCTTCGGTACCGCTCGCTGCGGTCACATCGGATCCATCAAACTCGCGGCTTTTCGGTCATCTGCATAGCTTTTTCCCTTGTCTTCTTCCATATGTCTCTCTCGGCTTGGCGCTACGCGCATGGGCCATGGCCCGTGAAACGGCGACGCCGGGGTACATTACCTCGTGGTCGTTCATGGAACAGGAGCTACGCTCCACCTTCATCCTTGCCAATGTGGCATTCCGCCACCGCTACAAATTCTTGCGGTGCAAGCAAAGCAATCGGTCCCTTCAAGACTACGTCATGGAGCTCCACAACCTCGAAGCCGCCATGGCTGGCGCCCACCTCTCTGAGGGCGTCAAGGTGACGGTCATCCTGGACGGTGTCCGCACGGGTCCGGTTCGGACGGAGCTCTTCCGGTGTCAACCAAAGACCTTTAATGAGGCGGTCCACATCGCTATGCTGGGGGATCACTGCGTCCAGCGCAAGGGCACACCCCTCACGTCGAAGCAAGTGAGGGTCCCACTTCGATGGAGATCTCTCTTGCCGAGTCGGCATGTTTCCAGCGGACGCAACGTGCGAGTGGTCGCTGTTTTGGTTGTAACCAACCTGGCCACTTCCGTCGGAACTGCCCCACCAACCCATGGAAGGCGCCACGCGACAAGAAGTACGCGGCGCGCCGGCACTCAACAACCTCGAGGCGACAGAGTCGGAAAACGGCGACTCCCAGTAAGGGCGGGACGCCCTGCTGGGAGACTTCGCTCCTCTTCGAGGAAGGCGAGTCCCTCGTCAGCCTCTCCAAACGAGCAAGTCCACTTATGTGTCTCTCCGTTGCCATCGCGCGGTCTAATCTCGTGGTCATCACAGCCAGCGTAAAAGGGTATCCGGAACCGATGACGGTCCTGATCGATTCAGGGGCGTCGATCAACTTTGGGACGAAAGCCAGTGTGGCTAGGAACAGTGCATTGTATGCTAGTATTTTATAAGCTTCTAAGAGTAATACCAATGTATCGGTTCGCATAGCGACTGGCTTCATCGTGTCTACACGCAAGGTTACCATACCCTTAACAACGAATCCACGACTCAACCAGAGGTATTCAGGCACCTGTGGTAGGTAGAGGCAAAAACGTAAAATCCGCTAGGAACTGCCACGGCTTATGATTGTACACACATAACAAATGCAAATAAAATCCAATATCCACGTCGGCTCCAGCTCGCTAGCTTATCTGTAAGCCGAGAGCTGGCGCCTTATGTAATGGGCTTACTTAGCCCAATACTTTAGCTTACACGTGAGCGCACGTGTATGAGGAAGCGTAAGGTGTATTTACCTTAGATTAAGTATACTTGTATCCACAAGTATAATTAGATCTAAATAAAGGTACAAATAGTAGCTTTTGCGGTAAAATGAGAACTGAATTGTTTGTTAACTGTGGCTTTCCTCCTAAAACTGATATCTATAAAGAGGGGTTCTGCCAACGAGTGGTTGGCAGAAACCCTGACCTAATGCTTGAGTATTACTGGTAGAAAGACCTTGCTTTCTGACCAATAGGACTGCTTCCTATTATGAATGGTGACCACACTGCGATGTGGCCCACCTGAATGTATCCACTTAGTGCGTGTTGCACTAAGGTGAGGTTAGCCGAATGTGTAGCCCCGCTACACCATTCCCCCGTTAGGACTTGATGTGCCGGTCTCGACACATCAATCCAAAGTCTTCTTCGGAGAGAAATCGTGCTCATTTCGAAATGAGCACGCCAACGACGCAGACTTCCGACGAGCTTGCTGCACCTGCAGCAAGCAACACAGTCGTCGCCAACACAGCGACGACTGCCGCATCTCCAGCCTCTTCGGCGTCCGTTGTCACTTCCACGGTGACGACGCAAGGCTCCCCTAAGCGTACCATCTCGGTAGGGGAGTACCACAAGTCGCGCAAAGTTACCTATGCCAACGAAACCCTCTTCGATGGCATGGTGGACTTGAATGTCGACAATGATGTCGACATGGAGGAGGGCGAGGAGAAGCAAGACTCCTCGTCCACAGGGCGCGATGAAACTAGCGTGGGGACTCGTCGTCCTCGCGAGGACGACTCGGACGCTTCAAGTTCTAAGCGCTCACGTAGCGGCAGCGATAGGCCCCTCGCAGATGCTGGGGCGTTGTCTACGCCGCGGGGTGGAGACGATGACGACTCCACTCCGTCTGCGACTGTGACGTCGCGCGCTAAGCCGGCGCGCGACCCGTGGATGCCGTCTCCGAGCGAGATCCGATCTCGCTACGGCAATACCACGCCGGTCAGCAAGTACGCGCTGTACTCCTGCAGCGCCATCGTTGATGACGATGTCACCAAGGAGCTCGACTTTGATCCGGCGACGGATCAAAGACGTGATTACTACATCGGGCTCTTCCATGAGCTCCGATTCTACGGGAATAAGAGGACTTCCCGTAAGAGCAAGGTGACAGAGTGGGAGGCACTCTGTCAAAGCTGGGGCGCTTTCGTTGAGAACTTCAACCGCGACCCGGCTGGTTACCGTGAGCGAGTCCGCTCTGCGAGTGAGCGCCACGAGCGCTTCTCGAAGCGGTCCAAGATTTTGCGGCTGCACGAAGGTGCAGTCGAGGCGGGGATTCCGTGCGCAGTGCCAACCCGGGGCAGTGCGGCTTTCCGAACGGGACCTTCTCGGGTACACTGGTGTTAGTGTGCCCGTGGAGTTGAAGACACTGCGTGAGAAGTTAATCACGCAGTTGTCGTCCGAGAGTGCTGAGGGTGAGCGCAACACTCAGCCGAGGGCTGTAGGCGACTACAGCTCTCGCTCAGGTTTTACGCCCTTCGGCGGAGCTGCTGGTGGCGGGCTTCGTACTCCGTCACCATTTCCGGAACGTCGCTCATCAGGTCGTTCCGCGGCTCCCATGTATCGTGGTTAGGAGAGTATCCTAACCAACGAATACGAAAATGAACCGGACCTTGGGTCCGGATCTGATGATCAACAATTCGCTGGACAATCCAGCGAGTTTCCCCGCGTGCATCTCGCAACGGGGGCGGCGGCAGTGGAAAGACGCCACGGGCCGTCGCCGGGCGAGGTCTGGGATCGTTTGAAGGCTGTGGAGCGCCTCCAGACGGCTGAGCTCGCCGAGATACGGCAGGAGCTAAAGCTCTTGAAGGCCCGGATCGGTCAGGCCGGGCAGACCGCTTCGAACATCCAGGTCGACCTGGGGACGCTCGTTGCTCGCCTGACGGATCGCGTCTCCGCGCTCGAGGCGAGGATCGCGCCGAGTCACCGGTCGTAGGTGACTCGTGTTGCGAGTACGGCTTCAGCCGCCAAACGTAAAAGGTTGGGTGGAGGCGCATGCTGGACGTTGCCGTGCTTCGCCAACACGGTGAATGGCCCGATGAAGCGCGGGGCAAGCTTGCTTGCTCCGAAGTCGGAAACTGCATGTTTAGCTAGGTTCTGTGTAGCTAACAGAACTAATGAACCCACTTTGAATTCATTTGTGTTTCCTCTGCCATTGTTGTCTGCATTCAACTTCTGTCGATCGACAGAAGCTGCAATAGCATCTTGCACAAACCGTATTACGGCTTGGCGGCGCTGGACAAAGTCCATTGCCTTCGAGTTGAACTCCTTGATCAACCCGTTGTCCTTGTTCACAACAGGCCCAGCCAGTGTGTGGTTGTTGTTGTTTAGAGTGTCTACGCCCGGCGTAGGCACTGAATTCTTGTCGATTGGACTACGCGCAGTCCGTGCGCGTGTCGACACAGCTGATATGTTGCTCGTGTCAGCGTGTTCATTCGGTTTTGAAACCGGATACCCTCCCCCACTTAAGGAAGGAGCTACCGCACCGAGTACACTCGGTACGCGTGGATGCCTCATGGCGTTCACGTAAAACGGTGTGTGTCCTGTGGAGACATGCACCGAGTTGTTGATGGCAAACTCTGCCATCGGCAAGCAGTCGCTCCATTGTTTGAACGAATGGGCGTAGCTCTTCAGAGCGTCAACCAAGACTCGGTTGACGCGCTCGGTTTGTCCGTCGGTCTGCGGATGATCCGCAGTCGACATGGACAGCTGCGTGCCAAGAAGTTCAAACGCTTCTTGCCAGAAACGCGCTGTGAAGCGCGGATCACGATCAGACACAATGTCGATCGGCATGCCATGGTGTCTAAACACCAAGTCAACAAACAGACGTGCCGTCTGCTTGGCTGTCACTTCGGCTGGTACTGCAGCAAGATGCACCATCTTGCTGAACCGGTCAACAAAGACCACAATACCAGTCCTCCGCTTGTTATCAGGCGGAAGACCAAACACAAAATCCATTGAAATGGACTGCCAACACTCCGACGGAGCGAGAAGGCTGCAGGCTTCACGCGCTGGCAAACCTCGCAAGCACGAACGTACTTGCGTACCCACTTGTACTGGTGACTCCAATAGAAGTCACGCGTGAGAAGCAAGTATGTCTTCTCACGACCCTGATGTCCCGACGTCGGGGTATCGTGATACTCATAAGTGATCATGAGCTTCAGCTCATGATCGGCCAGCACGACAATGCGATCGGCGTTGTCGTCGACTGCGCTGTAAAGCAGCAGACCATTGTGTACACGATAACGGTGTACACGTGCACGGAGATGTTTTGCAAGCTTCTGACGGGACTTGTCAGAAGGAGCAGCGAAGTAGTCCAACAACTGCTTCGCGTCCGCATCATTCGTGTATGCGGACCTCACGTCATCTAGCAGAGACGACGAGGGAGTAGACGTCCGTGCGACGCCAATTGCATTGGCGTCGGCCTTGTGCACCGCATAATCAGGTCGACGCGACAACGCGTCGGCCACAACGTTCAACCTTCCAGGTTTGTACTCAACCTGGAAGTTGTACTCCGTAAAGAATGAGAGCCATCTCGCCATTCTTTGTGAGATGTGCGGCGACTTGATCGCCGTACGCAATGATGCGTGGTCGGTGTAGACCACAAATGGTCTACTCCCAAGTAGATACACTCGAAACTTCGCGAGTGCATACTTCATGGCAAGGAGTTCCTTGTCATGTACCGGGTAGTTGCGCTCAGCTGGCTTCAGCTGACGCGACTGATAGTAGACCACGCGATCACGTCCTTCGTGATCGTGTTGCATTAGAGCGCATCCGATTGCGAAATCGGACGCGTCACACACGACGTGGAACGGACGGTCTTGGTCGGCCACCGCCAAGATCGGCGCCTCAGTCAAGCCCTGCTTGACTGCATCAAATGCCTGCTGACAATCAGCAGTCCAAACCCATGCAGCATCCTTCTTCAGGAGCTGCGACAGCGGGCGAATCTTGCCCGCGTAGTTGCTCACGTACTTGCATAAGTACGTAGCGAGTCCAAGGAACTGCCTCAGTTCCTTGACATTGGAAGGCGTAGGCCATTCATTGATCACTCTGACCTTCCCCGGGTCAGGGCGTACGCCGTTCTTCCCTACGAGACACCCAAGGACGGGTATCTCGCTAGCCCCGAAGATACACTTCTTCAGGTTCGCGTAGAGCTTGTGTTTGCGCATGAGCGCAAACAACCTGCGGAGATGTACCTTGTGCATCTCCACTTCCGACTTCCCGTCCACAGCCCGGCTGTGGATGAACACGTCATCGAAATAGCTCGGTGCGAAGTCGCGCACCGAGCGCAACAAGTGCGTGACGCACCTGTTGAACGTCGCAGGGGCATTCTTTAATCCCTGCGGCATTACAGGCCACTCCCAGAGCATACCGCTCGGAGCGCTCACCGCCGTGAGAGGTACGTCACTCTCACGCATGAGGATCTGATAGAATCCGTCTCTCAGATCCAGAGCACTGAAGATAGTGCTCAGAGCCATCGAATCGATGATCACATCTTTTCGCGGTATCGGCGTCTGCGCCGGTACCGTTGCGTCGTTCAGCTTGTTGTAAGCATGAACGATGCGCCACCCTTCTTGACACAGAACGTAGGCGCGCTGTGCGGGGACTTCGATTCCCGCACTTGCCCAGCCTTGCGACGACTCTCAAAGAAGTCGTCGATCGCTTTGACTTGCTCTCGCGGCAGTGGCCACTGCCGCGTCACGCAATACTTCGTTCCCGGCACGAGATCAATCTCGTGCTGAACACCCTTGTCCTGCGGCAACTCCGCAGGGATATCGTCCGGGAGTACGTCTCTGTACTCACGCCAGACCTCGTAGAAGGGGCTCGACTTCAGCGAGTCCCAGCTCTGCTCGTCGAAGCGTTCTTTCTTCGACTTGGCGCTGAGGGCGTCGACGCCCTCAGCGACGAGCTGCTTCAACTCTTCCGCTTCACACTTCATCCTCTCGACATCCGAGAGGATGCAAATCTGCTCGATGCGTCCATCGTGCAGGTCGCGGGCGAAGCGCCTCCAGCTCGTGACTGGAAGCGAAGTCAACTCCGACGCCAATGTCGGAGGGTTCACCAACTTCATCTTCTTGTACTGGAGACCAGTATTCGTACGCGTCAAGACACTCAGTGTCTCGACGGTCGTCTCCAGTTCCTGTGTCTGCCCGGCAGACACTGCGAGTAGCGCCTCGGTCCCTGACCGAGACTTGCGCAGCTTTGCTCGCTTGTGCCGTTCGCTTCTTGTGCGGAACCCGGTTCCGCGCGTCTTGTTTTGTCCGGGCCCGGCCGCGGACAGATCTTCCTTTTGATCGCCGGCGGGTTCAACCCGCGGGCACACGCAATCAAGCCCTGCTTGATCGCGTACCGCTTCGTCGTGCAGCCCGGCTGCACGCGAGCACGCAAGCATTTCCGGTGCGGGACGTTTGCAACCGACCGCACTGCCTGCAGCGTCGGCTCCCAGAGCCGGCGCGCCTTCTTTACCTCGACGCCTGACGGCGGAGCGTCTTTCGACGTTTAGGCCAATCGCATCAGCTCCCTGAGCTGACGCGTCCGAGTCACTGTCCTTATTAGTGACTGGCTCCTCTTGTTGAACTTGTGTGTCGACACTAATAGTCGACACGGCCGCGTCACTCTTGACGCTTCGAGAACCTCTCGAATCCGATCGAATCTGAGTCTTCTGATTCTACTCACATTTTCTCCCGACGACCCTCTCAGTCGTCGGTGTCCGTGCGTCTCTCCTGGTGGGTCGCGTGCACCGCGAGGTGCACGTGCTGCGCCGACAGGGCCATCGCTCACTGTCACGCCGCTACTCCCGAAGTGCACGATCGTGCGCTTCGTCCAATCGATCACTGGATCATGCCGTGCAAGCCACGGCATGCCCAACACCATGTCGAACTTATCGTCTAAGTCAAGCACGATAAGTTCGTCTACGAACTTCTTCTCCCGATACGAGAAGCGTACGCGAACGACACGCTTCTCGGTTCTGACAACGACACCCGTTGCCAGTCTTACTTCCAATAGACTTCGAGGTAGTTCCACTTCCTCGAAGTCAAGCCTCGCTAGGCTCTGCAGTCGAACAAAGTTGTTCGACGCTCCACAGTCCACTAACGCACGAAGAGACTTGTCCTTCTTCGAGCGAACCTTCAAAATGACAAGGTTTGGCCTGTCATCTTGCTTCTTACAGTGAGAGTGACTCTCACTGGGGGCAGCAGTCTTTAATACGGCGTGTCCAATATCGACACGCTCGACTGCATCACCAGCAGGGCGCCCCGCGCCTGCTGGTTGATCTAGTTTTTTTATTGCCCGTGGCGATACCCGGTATCGTCACGCCGGCCTTTGGCCGCCTGCACAGGCGCTGTGCATTCACGGGCGTAGTGACCGTTGTTTCCACATCGGAAACAGCGGACATTCGTTGGTCCACGACGCTGCTGAGATCCAGCAGCCGTCGCACTCGAGAGGTCCATTGGTTCGGGACCTCCCGTCGGCTTTACCATCGGCCGCGGGACGTTCACATGGAGCTTAGCCTGTCGCAGGCTAAACTCTTCTTGCATTGCAAGAGTAATCGCAGACTCGAGAGTACTTGGATACTCTCGGAAGAGATAGGTCTTCACAGGCCCATCTTTCAGGCCTTTCATGAACGTGACGACCTTTGTCGCCTCTTCTATCGGGTTGGTCACGATGTTCGAGACCAAGTACCGCGCCCTTTGAGCGTAAGCATGCACGTCATGCTTGCCCTGTTGCAGGTCGAGGAACTCAGCCCTCGATCTGAACTCATTCTGCGGGGGCTCAAACGCTTGTCTGAGCTCCTCCTTGAACACCTCGTACGTGCTAAAGCACATAGGGTCAGTGAGTCGGCGTCCGTACGCCCAACTCCTTGCTCGTCCGCCAAGGCATGACATGGCGAACGCAACCTTCGACAACGGGTCGACGATACGTCGAGCCGTAATGGTAGTGTCGACTTCGACAAGCCAACGGAGGAGAGGCTCGCCCTCTCTTCCAACATAGCTGTTCACGTGGAGCTTCAATGACTCCACGCGCGGTGTGGACGGAGTCGACACCGTAGCGCGAGCAGCGGTCTCGCGCTGTTCCTTCATGATGAAGCCTAGAGCAACACCGTGTTGCTCTGTCGGCGACAGCGTGCGTAGCATTGTGGCTACGGCCGCCTCTCCAATGACCGTCGACAGTCGTTGGAGCGCCTCCCACTCTGGATCCGCCAGGTGGAGACAGTCTTCGCGTGCAACATGCGTTGCACCCGTGTTTGGGTTACCAGTAGACATACTCGTGTCCACAGGCAGGTCCTCGGCCCCCGTATCGAACTTCATTCAATACGTAATTAGTCGGTCGTTGGACGGACTACAAAGTGCTACCAGGTGTAATGGGCTTACTTAGCCCAATACTTTAGCTTACACGTGAGCGTACGTGAATGAGGAAGCGTAAGGTGTATTTAACTTAGATTAAGTATACTTGTATCCACAAGTATAATTAGATCTAAATAAAGGTACAAATAGTAGCTTTTGCGGTAAAATGAGAACTGAATTGTTTGTTAACTGTGGCTTTCCTCCTAAAACTGATATCTATAAAGAGGGGTTCTGCCAACAAGTGGTTGGCAGAAACCCTGACCTAATGCTTGAGTATTACTGGTAGAAAGACCCTGCTTTCTGACCGATAGGACTGCTTCCTATTATGAATGGTGACCACACTGCGATGTGGCCCACCTGAATGTATCCACTTAGTGCGTGTTGCACTAAGGTGAGGTTAGCCGAATGTGTAGCCCCGCTTTAAGCACTTCAGAGTTGCCTCATTGGTTGTATCAGCCTTATTTAAATAGCCCGAAAGCTCCTTTTAGTACCGCCGATATTGGGTAATTTTGACAGACCCGGCAAAACACCCGTTGATGCCGTAGTATCACACAAACAATCCTTCAAATCATTTTGACTTGGAAAAACTATGGTAACTGAGAGGTATGGCGTGCATTCATAAAAGGACAAGGGGCCAGCCGCGCTACGCTTGGCTGGGGAACGTCCCCACTGTTCGCTCCGCTCGCGATTTATAGATTGTTCGTTCTGGCGAGTGGAGTGAGCAGCTCGCTGGAATCTGGGCCCGCCTTCGCAAATATATGTACCACGCGGCCCTGTTTCGCGGGCACCCCGCGCGGGTTCGCTGCGGCTACGCACCGCTCGCCCTAATTGGTCGGTCGTTACCTCGCATCGTCTATGATTAACGATGTCGCCCACCCCTCTGTGTGGAACCACTGGAACGATCGTGTGTTCCTACTATTTTCTGGTAAATTTGTAGACTTTCAAGTCGACCATATGTCTAAGTTCAATCACAAATCAAGACTTGGGAAAGTCCCACGTTATATTAGATTTTCTATGCAACCTATGCAGCTGCATGCAGTCGCTAAAACAATGCAAATGCGCTCGTGCGCCGGCGCGCAGCTCCGGCCCACAGCATACCAGCGATGTTGTAGCACGCCAGACACACTTTAAGACTACTTATAACCTGCTAGCACATTCGTTTGATCTATAACTTTTGATGCGGATTTTATACTTTTGGGCTCGCCTACCTGGGGGCCTCTGGTTGAGTCGTGGATTCGTTGTTAAGCGTGAAGTTTGACGACTTCAATTCGGTCGAACCATGCATTGTCTTGGACGTGGATGATCGGTACGATCTTGTCCTCGGTATGCCTTGGCTGGCTAAGCACGAGCCGTGGATAGACTGGCGTAGTCGCAACATTGGTGCCAGCCACAACCCTGTTGCGGACAGGCCCTGGTAGGTCATGTCCCCTCCTCTTCCCGAGACCGGTTTGTGCATGGCAGTTTGCCGGCACTTCAGAAGTGTTGGAACTGCCCATGGCGTTGCTTCCACGAGCGCGGGAGCTCGAGGTAGGTGGTGGAGAAGATCCGCAGGATCCGAGTTCCTCTCCGGTTGGAGGGCAGGGTTCTGCCGTTTGCAACCGAGTTGCGCTTGCCCAAGAGACAGTGAAGACTCAAGGCACGGACGCTGCAGTAGCTCGCGCAGGAAGGGGCGGTAGCGTCCGAGCTCCCCCTACGCAACGCGTGGTGGCTGGTTCAGCCCACGTCGAGAAAGGCATTGGAGTTGTTGCTCGCGCAAACAGTAGTGGTCGAGTCGGGACTCCCACTACGCAAATAGTTGTTGCTGATTCAGCTCAAGCGACGGAAGGCGCTAGAGTTGGGGCTCGCGCAAAAAGGAGCGGTCGATGTTGGAGCAGGCGAGGAGGCGACTTGCTGAGTGGGAGGAAGATCTCGGAATGATGTATTGAAAGTTAATAGTGAGGTCTAACCCACGATATATATAAGGAATGGGGGATGAACCCACGTTGACTGTTCCAACACCTCCCCGCAACGTGAAGTTCATATCCCCAAAACATGTAGGCCGATCGGCTCCTGCATTTTCTTGAACTTGAAGCGTCCGAGGGCCTTGGTGAGGCCGTCAGAAGCCATCTCTTCAGTTGCACAGTAGGAGGTGATGACCTCACCGCGCTTGCAAGCATCTTTCATGTCGAAAATCATGCAGTCGACGGTGTTTTGGGCTTCGGAGCTTCGGCCATTGGTGATTCTTGCAATAGGTAATTGATTTGCCCGGACGGGCAGCTTCCCCGAGTGTGGCCAGTCCCAGCAGGCCCTATAGGGCGGCTGCTTCGAGAAAAACCGGTCCCAGCAGGCCCGATTGAGCGGCTTCCACGTGAAGGATCGGTCACAGCAGGCCTGTTAAGGCGGCTTCCCCGAGGAGTATCGGCCGCAGCAGGCCCCGAAGGGTGGCCTCCCCGAGGTGGGTCAATAGGATTTAGCGGATTGTAGTCTGGTGCTGTCGGGTCCAATGCCATGGGGTCCAATTAATCGCCCTTAACTGCGGTCGTGCCATACCTCTTGGTCTCCAGGCTGACTAAGTGAGTTAGATTGAAGAAATATAACGTCGCAGGAGCGAATGATCCGTGCTCCATTGGTCCGTGAGTAGATGAAATATGCTTTGCGTTCGCTGTCGTGGCCAGCAAAGAACCCAGACTCACCCCGTTCGTGAAACTTGTAACGAGTACTACGCTTTGATGGAGGTAGCTTGCACACAACGGGTTCTCCAAACACTCGGAGATGGCGTAGGTCAGGTTGTTGTCCGTGAAAGCGCTCGTACGGGCTCGCGGTGGGGAAACTCTTGGAAATGGTGCGATTTGGAGCATACATGGCGCTACGAACGGCATACTCCCACATGGTATGTGGGAGAACTGAGTCTACAAGAAGTGCGCGAGAGGTTTCAGTGATGGTCGTATTGGTGCGTTCAACCACACCATTCTGGTAGTGGGCGTATGGCTGCGAAAATTCACGTTCAATTCCAATTTCATCCCAGACGCGCTGGAAATCTGGGCTCTCAAATTCACCACCGTTGTCACTGCGAATAACGAGGAGTTTGGAATGGGGGTTGGGTGCTCTGCGATTTATGATGGCCACGTATTTACTGAAGGCAGATGCGCACTCGGATTTCTGCTTGAGGGAGTATACGTGAACGTACACAAACCACTTCAGAGCTAGGAAGTACTGGCTCCCGTGTATACTTCGCTTGATGGGGCCAGCTAGATCAGCGTGAAAGCCTGCGTCCTTAGCCTCCTGCGCACGAAATGGCTGACGAGGAGCAGGTCTTGACGTGATATTGCTCAGGGCACACGACTCGCATTCGCATGTGACGTGGCGGGGACCAATTACCTTCGTGCCTGACACCTTTCCGGACCGTTCAAGCCCAGCGATCGATCTATAATTCAAATGTTTGAGGCGAAGGTGCCAATGCTCTATTCCGTTTGCAGGAGGTCCTTCAGCGGTGGTCAGGGCAGCGAGTCCTGACTGGTCCTTGTCAGCTACGGCGTAAACGCCATTTTAAACTGAGCCGCTAAACAGCGGAGTGCCGAACACGTTGCACTCGTTCTCAGATAATTCAACATGGAAGCCGTCTTTGAACAACGCGGACACAGAGTCCAGGGTTCTGGTAAGCGCAGGTACTGCAACAAATTTTTCCAGGGTTGTGTCGTTTACTTTGATCTTGCCTCGTCGATTAGCCCGAATTATTCGTTGATCAGCGAGTTGTATTGTGTGTTCAGGACAGGGAAGGTCTTCAAACACAAATGCGGGGTTGGCCATGTGGGAAGAGGCTCCTAAAGTCAATAACTGGGGCACTATTAGGAATATTAGAAGTTGATTCAAACTGCTCAGTTCCCAATAGTGCCCATGGGGTTCACGCTTTCAGATCCGATTCTTCATCGTGATCTCGATCAGCCGCTCCGGCAGGCGCCTTTTCCTCAGTTTCGGACCCAACTACGCTTGCCAATCTGGCGTGAGTTCTGTCATACTGCTGACGGGATGTAGCACTGTGATACTTTCGATCATCTTCTTGCTTTGGAACCCACTTGGCTGATGTGGTTGCAATGTTGCCTCCTTGTCGAGCCACCACCCAGCGATCATGATAGCTCGTTGTGTGTCCCTTTTGGTGGCATGTGCCACAAATAGCGGACAAAAAGTCGCGGCGGGTTGATTTGGAAGGTCGACTGGGATTGGAGGTTTCGACGAAATCTTTGCACTTACCAGTCGTCGCAGGGAATCTTCCTTGAGGCGAACTGCGCTTTTCGTCGTTGCCAGCGATATTGGAGAGATACTCGACGACCTTGTCCAGTTCGCCTTGTGGGTGTTCGGTGTGCTGTTGCACGATTCCCAGTAGATTAGGACCAAACTGAGGCCACGCATTTTGGGTGAAGGTGGAGAGAGCGTCTTTTGAAGTTTCATTGTTCTCCTCCCCTCTATTCATCGCGGTGGCGATCTTGCGTAGGCGGTGGGTGTAGTCCAGGTAGGATTCACTTGGGCGTTTCTTGATTTTGCTGAGCTCAGCCATGATGCGGACACGGTCCATTCGGCATCGAAATCGGCATCGCAGTCCGTCGCTCAGCTCCTTGAAAGACATTTTCTCGATCAAGTCAAACTTCTGCACGAACTAGATCGCGGCAGGACCTTCCAGACGTGTCCCGATCACCACCTTCTTCACCTCATCGGGCCACGTCACTCCGTCGATCGTCTCGGCAAGTCTGATTTGGACGCTTAAGCGCTTGAGCCAGTCTGCTGCTCCAGCGTCCAGTAGCCCTTCGACTACATTGCCCGACACCTTTTCTATTTGGATATTCGTGACGTCGTACTTCACCTTGCTGTCGGGTTCAGTCTCGGGCTCCTTGCGTTGTTTCCATCCGGACGACGCGGAGTTAGCCATGATAGACAGCTACTGCGTGAGCAAGACTTAATTCGTTGGAGCGGGCGAGGAGGCGGCTTGCTGAGTGGGAGGAAGATCTCGGAATGATGTATTGAAAGTTAGGAGTGAGGTCTAACCCACGATATATAGAAGGAATGGGGGATGAACCCACGTTGACTGTTCCAACAGTCGAGTCGTGACTTCCACTACGCAAGGCGTTGTAGGTTGAGCAGGGGGAACAAGGGTGACAAGGTCACGAGCACAGAGAGTAGTCTGGCCGCATAGCGGATTCCGCGGCTGAGGACAAGGTTCCTCAAGTAATCGACGTCTTCACGGGCGAACCCAAGGTGGGGGAGGTGTTGACCCGTTACCCACAGTAGCAGAGAAACTTGAGCTCGAGGAGCTTTCGTATGTCGAATTTATGGACTCTCTCAAGGCGGGGGAGTTGGCAGAAGTGTTGGGCTCAATCCGTCAACAGTCATGGACCCCGAGGTGTTGGAAGACGAACGAACCTCTAAGAGAGATTTAAGCTACCGGAACCCGTACACCAGGGCTTAAGCCCACCTCTGGTGCAGGTGCTGGTAGCTATCCGACCCATTTCTGGGACCGGGTTCCGAACCCCGTCATTACACTTTGGGGATTTTCGGCACGTAGGGCCTCCAGCCAACCCAACTATTACACAGCCCTTTTTATGGGTGCGGGTTGGCAGGGCGGCCACTCCTATGGGGGTGGTTGCTCGTCCACGAGATTGCCTATCTCCGGCTTAAGGTGAAAGATCCACACTCGGCGGTATCGATCCCTGTGCCTCCCGGTCTCAATGTCAGGGTGTGACCACTGGCCCACTGAGGTCGGTACGAACCTCTAAGAGGCAGACGCGGTATGGCGCTGCCATTTTAATGGACCCTTCGGAACCGTATTACGCCCTTCTAAAGGAGTTTTCGGATGTCGTTAGCGACGACCCCCCCCCCCCCCCCCCCCGGTTCTTTCCCGGGACCGGGGCGTGAGGCATGAGATTGACCTCGTGTCATGTGTTAAGTACTGTACCACGCGGCAGTGGCTGCTTCCGAAGGAACAGGTCGATGTAATCGACGCCTTCTTCGCGGCAAAGTACGCCGCTGGCATGCTTCGCCACATTCGTCTCCGATGTTTTGTGTGCGCAAATTCAATGGGAAGTGGCGCATGGTGCACGCCTTCAACAAGTTGAACGCGGCAACCATTCCGGCGTCGACGCCTATTCCTCGGAAGGATGTGTTGCAGGACAACATGGTAGGCTGCACGATCTTTAGCGCAGTCGACATGGTCGACGGCTACTATCAGCTGCCGATGCGGGAATAGTCCTTCCACTTACTGCTGTGAGCACTCCCAGCGGGATGTGGGAGTGGTTGGTCATACATCAGGAGCTATTCAACGCACCCGCCACGTTTAATAGGCTCGCAACCCAGCTCTTCGGGCCGAGACGGTAGTTTCTATAGACGTACTTCGACGATATCTCTGTGCACAGTTGTGCGTTGGGGGGCAAGACTGCCGTCGAAGCACATCTCGATCACCTCCGTGAGGTATTCATGTGCGTGCGCGAGAATCGCCTCTACGCGAACATCAACAAGTGTATCGTCGGGGCTGAGGAGACTTCCTTTTTGGGATGTTTCCTTGGCCAGGACGGTGAACGTGCGAACCCGGAGAATGTGAGTGCCATTGCACAATGGCCGGTGCCCGTCTCGCAGAAAGACCTGCGTAAATGGTCGGCCTGGCCAACTGCGTGCACAAGTATAGAGCCAATTACGCCGAGATGGCACGGCCACTAACGAATCTTCTCAAGAAGGATGCTATGTGTGTGATGTGTGTGGTCATGGGTCTCTGAGGCTCAACAGGCTTTTGAAGCCATCAAGAGTAGCCTTCAGAGCGCTCCGATCCTGGCGCTGCCCGACGAGGATCGTCCTTTCAGCGTGGTATGCGATGCATCGGACTTTGTCATTGGCAGTGCCTTGTTACAGGTGGATGCCGAGGGCCGTGAAAGGGTAGTCTCTTTCCAATCTCGGCAATTGAAGGCGGTGGAAAAGAACTACTCCGTCTACGACAAGGAACTTTTGGCCATGATGTACGTCTTGGTCAAGTTTCGGGTGCACCTGTTAGGTCAGAAACCCCTTGTGATCTACAAAGATCATGCCTCGATGAGGACGGCGACGTCGTCGCCTCACCTCTCGCAGCGCATGGCGCAGTGGCTTTCCTTCTTCGCCGAGTACAACTTTACGGTGGAGTACAAGCCGAGAAAGCAGAATGTCTTCACGGACGAACTCTCTCGGCGGCCAGACTGCATCTGGTCTACCTTGAGTCACCGCTCTACGGGCTTATTTGCGAGGCGTATGCCGACGACGTCGACCTTGCAGGCATAGTAGAGGCGCTGAGCGCTCCAAACAAGACCGTCGAGCTCACGGCACGACAGCGCTCACGTCTGCACCGCTACTTGGTAGTGGAGGGTTTGCTCTACTACAAAGTAGACGGAGGCGACGGGCCTCGCATTGTCGTTCCAAACGACAAGGATCTGCGTCATCGTGTCCTCTATGGGGCTCATGACACGCCGCTTAGCGGTCGTCTGGGACGGGAGAAGACGTACACGTCTGTGGCTCGCAACTTCTGGTGGCCCCAAATGTACAAATGGGTACGTAAGTACGTACAGACATGTGAAACGTGCCAACGTGTCAAGCCTGCGCCATCGGCGTCTGCTCCTCTGATGAGCTTGTCGGTGCCGGCGGATTGCTGGCGCTCCGTGAGCATGGACTTCATCTTCGAGCTTCCGGGTGGTGCGCGGGGTCACACTGGCATATTGGTGTTTGTGTGTCGCCTTAGCAAGATGGTGCGGCTGGCCGCTGTGAGGAAGAGCTTGACTGCACCTCAGGCGGCTCAGCTCTTCGTGGACAATGTCTTTCTTAATCACGGCCTCCCCGAGGCCTTCGTGAGTGACAGAGACCCAAGGTTCGTGTCCCACTTCTGGCAACACCTCCTCCGCCTCCTAGGCACGAGGTTGGACATGTCCACAGCGGACCATCCTCAGACCGCTGGTCAGACTGAGCGGGTGAACAGAGTGCTGGAAGACATTCTTCGCAGTGTCTGCACAGCAGAGCCCATGTCGTGGAGTACGCTTCTTCCACAGGTGGAGTTTGCGCTCAACAATGCAGTTCATTCGTCCACGGGCTTCACTCCGTTCTATGTGAATGGGCTGGGGCACCCGCGTACGCCACTGACTTTGCCGCCAGCTTCGAATTTGTGTGGGAGAGAAGCTAACGCCGAAGACCCACGGGGCCTCAAAGGCCTAAGAACGTCCGTCAAACGGAATTTGCTCTCGTTTATCGAGGCTGGCGAAGCTGTCAGACAGCGCGTGTGTGACGCCATGGCCGCCGCTCAAGACACTCAGAAGGAACAAAGTGATCGCCAAAGGCGCAAAAACACACAAGTGTTTAAACTAGGAGACCAAGTCTTACTAAACGCTAAGAATCTTCCTACTCAGGCGGTCTCCGCTGTGGGCAGCACCAAGCTGCGACCTCGCTTTGTGGGACCGTTCACAGTCATAGTGGTCCACGGCCACGCCTACACGCTGGATCTGCAATTATCCATGACCACGCATCCAACGTTCTACGTCGGCTTGCTCAAGCCCTATCGCCCGGCGGGGGCTGTTGAGCCTGCACCGCGTACCAGGTAATCATGTTCAGAGGTAAACTTCGACATCGTCAGTGTCTTCTCCACTGTAAATTGGTGCTCCTTTTGCTTGAGACACTTCTCTACGCGCTGTTCCAACTCTGTCGCCGAGAGCTCGTCCATTGCTTGGTCGGGTACCGGCCCCGTGACGTCCCATTCGGGATAGAGATCATCGGCGGCGAACACCAGCGAGCCCGGCTCAATCTTATTCACAGTGTCCTTGAGTGTGTTGATGTTCTCGACGGCGAGACTTATTTCGTTCCTCATCTCTGTCGCATGTGTTGTGATCATGCTGATCCGAGTTTCCAGCGCACTCACCCTCGTGTTTACTTGTTGTGAAGCTTGTTGACTCTGTGTGATAAGCCGCTGGAGCAGAATCTGGTTCTCCTTGAGAATCTGGGCACTCGCACGGTGTTTCTCGTCGCTCTTCAACGCGTAGTCAGCCATCCCCTTCGTGATACCAACTTGATTACCACTTACTTTCTGGAGTTGGGCTTGAATACCTTGAAATTCAGCAAGAACTGCTCGAAGCGAGATTACTTCTTCAGCGCTCAGCGGTTCCACCAACTTGTTCGTACATGTCGTTTCTTCCATGTTACTATCACTCATCGTTAATGTAGCTCCTTGGCAAAGGCTACTATATTGCAATATGGTGCCACACGCCCCAGAAGTGGACCTCACTTGGCGGCGACAACCACGTCTTCAGTGCAGAGGAAGCTGCGTTGAACACAGGAGCTAGGTAAAGAACGAGAGACAGCGTTGCTCTGTAGAGTATATTTCTACGAGTGTGATGAAGGGTCGAGCGCGGCACTTCCTGAAACCACCGACGCCGCCTGCTAATTATAAAAATATGCATCTTGCCGTATTTTCGTACCTTGTCCTCAATGGTATCTCCAAATCTGGTTATCACCATCTCGATCGAGTTTCTCGGCTTCTGATTTGACTTCCTCGAACTGTAACACTTACGTCCCAATACCACTCAGGGCCACCTCCTGAGTCACCACTCTCTTCTCCACCCCCGGAGCTGCTTTCGGCACGGTGCAATCTCCCAGCTCTTTCCACCGGCCACTCGACACCCGCTCCACGTCATAAGTTCCTTAAGTCGTCTCGTCGGAAACCTTGTCTTAGGTGTAACCCGTAGTCTCAAGAGCGTCGGGCTTAAGTAGTGTGTAGCGCGTAGTCGCAGTCATCTTCTTGATCCTGAAAAGTGTCCGATAAGCGAAGGCGAAAAGAAACTAAGCTCAACTGAGCCGCCGTCCTCGCTCCTACCTAGCTTCGTCCGTTTCGAACTCAACTTCTCGCGATCATAAAAAGGATATTTCCTCTCTTGGTCTGGCGACGTCTTCGGCATCTTGGTCCGAGGAAACCGATCATACACAGCGAAAATGCCTGACTTTTATGCGTCACACTCTTCTTCAACGGTGCCAAAGATTGCCCGAGGTTCCAACGGAGCTCACTCGGCAAACGGTCGGCTGTGTAGCATCGGTAGTTTGCGAATTAAACCGGCTCAAACTAAACACACACTTAGCATCGGAAAAGCAGTATGCTCGCTATTTATGCTAGAGAATGCATTACATTTTAAATGTCCGCCTTGCATTGAAGACTTTTGATCATTTTCATTTTTTCTAAGTTGAAGTGTCTGAGTCACGTCACATGAATATTGAATGGTCAGCCAGCCAGTGAATTCACTCCGTTGATTAAACCGCTCGAGAAAATGAATCTACGAAAGCCTGACAATTCAACCTATTGTGATCTACTGAGTGTACGCCACAGATCTTCTTCATTTTCACACTAGGGTAAGGAGCAAAGGCTCGCTCCAACACGTCAATACAGCCATTGCGTCCGCGCATAGCTAGTGGGGCTCAATGAATGTCAGGAGACCAAAGCTCGTTGTGATTCGCCGTAGTTTTACGAGGGTGGAAATTTTAAACTAGTCACCTGTGCATATTTAACTTGTCACTTTCAGAAATTCATAGCGTAACCAGTCACTTATTCATACTCGACTAGTTACTTGTGACTAGCCGACAACGCAAAAGTGACAAGTGATAATGTAAAACAGACACAAAATTGCATTTTTACGTTTGTAGATATTCTGTGTAGGCCTGAGTTTACGCCCGCGTGCTGCGCACACGGTCCATAAACTACAGGTGGCTTTCTACATTGGACTTTGTCTGGGTTTAAGTCCGCGTGCTTCGCACACGGCCCTTAAACCACAGGTGAGGCGTTCCAGCCTGTCATTGCGTTCATGACTAGCTATAACGAATACACCCTAGACCCTAAACCCTTAACAGCGAGTGCACAAAACCCTAAACCCCCTCTAACTCCCCCGGAGGGAGCACCTCGCTTCGCTCGGTAGTGGGCTGGAACCCGCGCTGTTGGCGCTTGATAAGCCCTGTGTACCCAAGGGTACGCTGAAAGTGTAACTGAAGCGGCCGGTGCGCAGAAAAGGACGCGAGTGACAAGTTGAATACGTAAAAGTTCAAGTGAAAAGTTAAAAATGCACAGAAGGCTAGTCCATAATATAACGATCTAGCTCATGACGGGGTAGCTAACATCAAATGAAGAACTACACCGATCACGCTAATTAGTCGGGCCATCACTAATAATGGTTTAAGATTTTTGTAGCTGAAAGGCAAACAGTTGAACAGTTATTGTATCCGTAATATTTGCTATTTCATAAATCTAAGACCACGATTGAGATGAGCTCTTTGAAGAAAATTTGTTGTGCAGCGTGACGCGGAAAAGTACAGAGGCATGATTATTTGCGAAGCACGACTAATTAGCGTGCCGGGTGTACAAGATGATGTCTCACCAGATTGCAATGATCGCTGTTAACGTGCGTGTAATTTTTTAAATATGCAACGAAGCTGGCTATGAACACTGCCGCTGCGACCTTAAGACTTCAGAAACCACGCCAATTGGAGGGCTGCATGGCGCACGAAGGCCGACGCGGAACGGCGACGCACCTGCCCACTCACCCATCCACTCTCCGGGCGAGCTTGCTTAGAAGTCAGCGTCCAGAGTGAACACCTGCTCCTCGGCTGCGACACCCACACCCGCCTTGGAGTACTCGCCCACGCGCTTCTCGAAAAAGTTGGTCTTGCCCTGCAGCGAGATCATGTCCATCCAGTCGAACGGGTTCTTTACGTTGTAGATCTTCGACACACCCAGCGAGTACAGCAGACGGTCGGCCACGAACTCGATGTACTGGCACATGAGCCCCGAATTCATGCCGATCAGCTCCACAGGGAGCGAGTCACGCACGAACTCGTGCTCGATCGTCACCGCGTCGCGCACGATCTCGTGCACGCGGCTCTCCGGCAGCTTGTTCACCAGCTTGGAGTACATGAGGCACGCGAAGTCCGTGTGCATGCCCTCGTCACGGCTGATCAGCTCGTTCGAGAAGCTCAGGCCAGGCATGAGGCCGCGCTTCTTCAGCCAGAAGATGGAGCAGAACGAGCCCGAGAAGAAGATGCCCTCCACGGCTGCGAACGCCAGCAGGCGCTCCGGGTACGACGACACTCGCGGGTCGCACCACTTGAGCGCCCAGTGCGCTTTCTTCTTCACACACGGGATCGTATCGATGGCACGCAGCAGGTGGTCCTTCTCCGTCGCATCCTTGATGTACGTGTCAATGAGCAGCGAATACACCTCCGAGTGGATGTTCTCGATGGCGATCTGGAAACCGTAGAAGCAGCGGGCCTCCGGCACCTGCACTTCATTGCTGAAGTTCATGGCCAGGTTCTCGTTCACGATGCCGTCGCTGGCAGCGAAGAAGGCCAGCACGTGCTTGATGAAGAACCGCTCATTGTCCGTCAGGTTCGCCCAGTCCTTCAGGTCGTGCACCAGGTCCAGCTCCTCGGCCGTCCAGAACGAGGCCTCCGCCTTCTTGTACATCTGCCACACGTCGTGCTCCTGGATCGGGAACAGCACGAACCGGTTCGGATTCTCGACCAGGAACGGCTCCGGCTGCAGCTCGCCGCTCACCTCCTTCAGCTTGTACTCGGACATCTCGAGCTTCGGCTGCTCCTCCTTCTCGCTCTTAAGGTCCATGCCCTGGGCGAAGCCCTCCACGAACTGCGGACTCAGCTCCTGCTCCGGCTGCTCCGGCGACTTGTCCGCCACGGTGCGTTCCGATGAGGCTGCGACCATTGCTGCGAGACGGTGAGTAGCTGCTCGGGAGCGAAGAAACCGCGGTGCGATGGAAGTTCGGCTCGGGTCGAAGACTGGGGTCGAGTTTGCGAGTAGAGTGCCAATGCAAAAATGACTAGCCAGGAACGGTCTCGCTCGCTAACAAGCTCTCTGTACATGCGTGTAAATAAGCTGGCGGGGCAGAGCGAGCGCGCCAACTAGGACCAGCTCCAAATGCACTCCCGCGCTTTTTCCACCAGTGGGGTCCGACCAGCCGATTTGACACGGGCTCGGGCACTTCTCCTCATCTGCATGCACATGTTCATGTATCGGTGTCCGCTCCTGATCCGTCCGACACCTGCACCTGTAGCGGTACTTGCTCACCAGGTGCGGATACAATAGCGTTCAAGGACAAGGTGACGAGGAAATACTCGCTCGCTCCGTTCGCTTGCTCCAGCTGGGTAAGCATGAGTCTTGCGGTGAGACCTGTGCGTTTCCGCCTGCTTCGTATTTATTAAAGTTAGTACACAGCGGAAATGCAAGGTCACTCTTCTTCGACGGTGCCAAAGATTGCCCGTGGTTCGACCAGAGCTTACTCGGCAAACGATCGGCTGTGCAGCATCGGGAAAGCAGTACGCTCGCCATCTATACTAGAGAATACATCACATTTTAAATGCCCGCCTTGCATTGAAGACTTTTGCACATCTTTACTTTTCCAAGTTGAAGTGTCTGACTCACGTCCATGAATGTTGAATGTTCAACCAGCCAGTGAATTCACTCAGTTGATTGAACCGCTTGAGAAAATGAATCTACGAAAGCATGACAATCCAACCTATTGTGAAAATGTATCTACTGAGTAGTACGCCACGGATATTCTACACTAGGGTGAGGAACAAAGGCTCGCTCGAGCACGTCAATATACCCATTGCGTAGGTTGCACGCGGCCCGTAGTTGGTCCCGAGGTGACCAGAGCTTGTTGTGAATCGCCGTAGTTTTACGATCAAGCTAAATGACGGGGTGGACCTCAACAGAAACCGAAGAAATACAAGATGATGTCTCACCAGATTGCAATGATCGCTGTTAACGTGCGTGTAATTTTTTAAATATGCAACGAAGCTGGCTATGAACACTGCCGCTGCGACCTTAAGACTTCAGAAACCACGCCAATTGAAGGGCTGCATGGCGCACGAAGGCCGACGCGGAACGGCGACGCACCTGCCCACTCACCCATCCACTCTCCGGGCGAGCTTGCTTAGAAGTCAGCGTCCAGAGTGAACACCTGCTCCTCGGCTGCGACACCCACACCCGCCTTGGAGTACTCGCCCACGCGCTTCTCGAAAAAGTTGGTCTTGCCCTGCAGCGAGATCATGTCCATCCAGTCGAACGGGTTCTTTACGTTGTAGATCTTCGACACACCCAGCGAGTACAGCAGACGGTCGGCCACGAACTCGATGTACTGGCACATGAGCCCCGAATTCATGCCGATCAGCTCCACAGGGAGCGAGTCACGCACGAACTCGTGCTCGATCGTCACCGCGTCGCGCACGATCTCGTGCACGCGGCTCTCCGGCAGCTTGTTCACCAGCTTGGAGTACATGAGGCACGCGAAGTCCGTGTGCATGCCCTCGTCACGGCTGATCAGCTCGTTCGAGAAGCTCAGGCCAGGCATGAGGCCGCGCTTCTTCAGCCAGAAGATGGAGCAGAACGAGCCCGAGAAGAAGATGCCCTCCACGGCTGCGAACGCCAGCAGGCGCTCCGGGTACGACGACACTCGCGGGTCGCACCACTTGAGCGCCCAGTGCGCTTTCTTCTTCACACACGGGATCGTATCGATGGCACGCAGCAGGTGGTCCTTCTCCGTCGCATCCTTGATGTACGTGTCAATGAGCAGCGAATACACCTCCGAGTGGATGTTCTCGATGGCGATCTGGAAACCGTAGAAGCAGCGGGCCTCCGGCACCTGCACTTCATTGCTGAAGTTCATGGCCAGGTTCTCGTTCACGATGCCGTCGCTGGCAGCGAAGAAGGCCAGCACGTGCTTGATGAAGAACCGCTCATTGTCCGTCAGGTTCGCCCAGTCCTTCAGGTCGTGCACCAGGTCCAGCTCCTCGGCCGTCCAGAACGAGGCCTCCGCCTTCTTGTACATCTGCCACACGTCGTGCTCCTGGATCGGGAACAGCACGAACCGGTTCGGATTCTCGACCAGGAACGGCTCCGGCTGCAGCTCGCCGCTCACCTCCTTCAGCTTGTACTCGGACATCTCGAGCTTCGGCTGCTCCTCCTTCTCGCTCTTAAGGTCCATGCCCTGGGCGAAGCCCTCCACGAACTGCGGACTCAGCTCCTGCTCCGGCTGCTCCGGCGACTTGTCCGCCACGGTGCGTTCCGATGAGGCTGCGACCATTGCTGCGAGACGGTGAGTAGCTGCTCGGGAGCGAAGAAACCGCGGTGCGATGGAAGTTCGGCTCGGGTCGAAGACTGGGGTCGAGTTTGCGAGTAGAGTGCCAATGCAAAAATGACTAGCCAGGAACGGTCTCGCTCGCTAACAAGCTCTCTGTACATGCGTGTAAATAAGCTGGCGGGGCAGAGCGAGCGCGCCAACTAGGACCAGCTCCAAATGCACTCCCGCGCTTTTTCCACCAGTGGGGTCCGACCAGCCGATTTGACACGGGCTCGGGCACTTCTCCTCATCTGCATGCACATGTTCATGTATCGGTGTCCGCTCCTGATCCGTCCGACACCTGCACCTGTAGCGGTACTTGCTCACCAGGTGCGGATACAATCAAGCCTTGGACGAGCACGGGGTAGGGGAGCTCTGAAACGGCACCAATTTTGCTCGTCTGAAGAGGCGCGAGCACGAGAATCACAGTTTGGATACTCCTTCCAACTAAATACGAGAGCAGCGAGCACTTTTTCGTGCTCCCTCTTCTCGTGCTCGTTCCGCAGACCATTCGAAAATAAGCGAGGTTATTGTGCTCCTTCTGAGCGTGTCCTATTGGTTGAAATCCTCTAAGATCTTCGAAGGTCGCAATGCAAAATTTGCAAGACAGCTCACTCCCAAGATTTCCACGAGCTGAACAAGTTGCGCCGCGCTGCCATCTTCAAAGATTCGACTGCGTATTCGCCGAGACGTTGGCCCGGAGCTGTAGTCGCCGAGACGCCGTGCCCCCCCCCCCCCCCCCCCCCCCAGCCGTGGTCGCTAAGACGTCGGGCATCGTAGCTGTTGTCGCCCAGTCCGTCCGCCAGCCACTCTGCACTGTAGCTGTTGTCGTCAAGTCCGTTCGCTGGTCACTGTGTACGTCAGCTGCTGCCACCAGCACGTCGACTGGCCACCGATGGCGAATCCTCCAGCAGCAGTTCGGCAAGCAGTTGAGAGCTTTCAGTCTCGGGGCCCCTTTACGGTGATCCCCCCCTCGCCCAACTGAAACTTCATTCATTTTTAAATGGGGAGTACGCGTTGAATATCTCGAGAATGGCAAGATGACCCTCGCATGGGCGTGCTTAGCAGACGAGGGCTGCAGAACGTCAGGTTCCAACTTGATTAAATTGCACGCCGGGAAAACGTCTTTGGCAGCAAGACACCTTCAGAAACTTCACAAAATTACGTCGCCTAAAACCGATTCGGAGCTTTCTACGAAGCGAAAGCGTGATGCTGAGATCGAGCACCTGCAATCATCTGTGTTGTATTCCAACAACCCATCCCGACTCAACTTGCTGCTGACGACAATTCGTATTATCAATCAAAACCTCCCCTTTCGGATGGCTGAGTATGAAGAGTCAAAGATTATGGAGGCGCTGCTGGTCAAGGACGAGATGAAGACGACTATCAATTCTGAACGCGTGAAGGAGGCAATTATTGAGCTGTTCTCATCGACTATAAAGGAGATCGTGAACTATCTGGAAGAAAACAAGGAAGACTACCCAACTTTCACGCTCGTTGCAGACATTTGGACATGCAAGACTACGAATGACAAGTTCTTGGGGGTGCGTGTGTACTTGGTGGACAAGGAATGGCAGTTCAAATCAATTCTTCTAGGAACAAGGAAATTTGATCCTGCATATGGAGACCGTGCCGGCGGCATTCAAAAGCCGTTTCGAGCGTGGCTGGACAAAATTCTGGAGGACTTTGGCTTGAAAAAAACCAACTTTTACGGAGCGACCAGCGACTCCGGGGCGGATGTGAAGTCAATGCTGCGCACCGGATTAAACCTGCGTTGGGAATGGTGCATGGCTCACATGGCAAATGCTGCGACAAAAGCATCGTGTGGTGTGAATGGGGCGGTTAGTGCTGAGGCGAATCCAGAAATGGCGGACCTGATTACGAGAATGACAAAAACGATTTTCCAGATCAAGCACGTATCGACAACAAGGAACTCTGTAAGTCTAAGACTAAGGGTGCATCCACCCGACTCGTTGGATATTCAACATCCCGCTTCCTAAGCCTAACAAACGCACTGGAGAGAGTAATTCTCAAATGGCCCGCAATTACGATGTGGTATGAGGAGCGAGAACGTCAAGCTCTTCGTGCCAACAAAAGCCCACCTGACTTTCCACTTGCAAACCGATATGACGACTTGGTGCACGTGCTCTCCGTGCTGAAGCAAATGGGCGAGATAAAGCGCAGTTGCCAGGCAGAGCGGCCGGTGCAGGTTGAGGTGCTTGCGCAATTATTCTTGGCTCGTATTCATGACATGAACTCTGATCAAGCTCTGCCACATTACCTGTCGACCGATGAAAATCCTCGCTGGATTGCAGCAAGTGTACTTACCCCGTTGGCAGCCAAGACACGATCCCTGCTGCGCGAAGCACTGGATGAACGCTTTTTCTGCAGATACTATAAGGACACAGCATTTGCCAAATGTGATTTTCTACTGGAAATGCAAATGAAGCTCCACCCGATCTACAAGCGAACTGAACTAAGTCTTGATCGTGCTGTTATTTTGTGTTGCCGCCAGCACAACAAAAAAGGAAAGGAGAGCGTTGAAAGGAAGAACGCAGTGAGCGCAAAGATTCGCCACAACCTACTGGAGCTGCTCAAGGCGGTTATTGAACCAGCAGACACCACAGAGCAACTATCCACTCCCTCCGTTGCGCGGGTTAGCAGGCTAGAAGCAGCGTTTGCATCGAGGCCGAGTAGACCACCCATGACGAGCAGTCGGGATAGACGTGCTGAGGAGGAGCTTGACCGGTGGCTCGAAGACGAGGTGGATGTAGAGCGTTGCGATGATGGCACGCCGAACGAAACGGTGCTTGAGTTTTGGCGGCGCCTACAGCACGAGGGTGAATATTGCATTATCCCCAATGCTGTCAAAGTGTTGTTCGCCATTCCAGCGTCGTCGTGCGAGATCGAGCGTGATTTCGGTGTCAGTGGGAACATGGTAACTTCACAGCGCACGAGTCTAGCCGATCACAATATCGACATGTGTTCATTTCTGAATCGGAATCGCGACTTTGTCGACCTACTCCAATGCGAGGAAATCCCGAAGGGCCAACACCATCTTCACACGCCATCCAGCTTTATTTTCGCATTTGACTCGGATCTAGACTATGACATGGATGAAATGACGAGCGACATTCTCGCCAACTTCGTCTCCAGCACTTCATTGGCCAATGATTTGGCGGAGGAGAAGGAGAAGACTTCCTTGTAAATGCATTTGTCAAATTTATTTGAAAAATATACGTGCACGCCACCTGAAAGTGTCTGTAGATCTAGCATTGGGCTTCTGTGAAACTCGACACCAGTCCAACATCTCTTCATTTCTTCCGGCTCTTCTTCTTGCTCGACAAGTAACGTCGTGCTGCCATCTCTGCTCTCACTGCAACCTGCAGCTGTATCTCAGCGATAACACCTCTTAGATTCACCCGCACGGTTTGTTGGTGGCGATGTTCGCTGTGCTGCTGCTGAGCGTTCTCCCAAACATCGATTGGCTGTGTCAACACGACATCCCCCAGCTCCTGTGTGCTTCTTTCATGTAACAACATTGCTCCCTGCGCTTGTTGTGAAGATGCATTTTCTTCATTCACCACCTCTCTAAGTGGCTCGACCTCCGTTCCCGAACCACGCTGCGAGACAAAGTCGCCCCCGCTGCTCACCTCTTGATCAGTGCTAGAAGGTTCCACTTGCGAGACAGAATGCGAATCGTCCAGGTAAGTCCTCCTCCATGCCTCCTGCATTCGTCTTTCGAGTTGTTAATCATCGTTCGTGACGCCATCATCTTCATTTGTGTCGGTGGCGTCGTTTACGGGGCTCTGCTGTTTCTTCGGTTGTTCTGGGTTTGGTGCCATCGTGCGTACTTCATTTTGAATGGTCTTGCAAATAACTTCAACAGCGGACTGAATACTGTGTTCAATTAGATTGCGAGTTTCGTCAGGTTGAACCTGAAGTGTAGTTTCTTGCTTTGAGGCATCAACTGGTGCAAGCGCTCGCTCACTTTGAACAGCATTCAATCGTTGCTGGACTTCCTTCTGCACCATCTCCGCTATCGTAACTTCGAGATCGACATCGTCGTGCAGACGGCATTGCTTTCTAATGCGCACACCTTGCTTCCGGACCTGATCACGAAGAGCTGCAGTAGCGTCAGCCTGGCGCTGAATTTGTAAATGCAGATCTGATTGAGTATTCGTGAGAGTCTTCTGCATGCGGACTTCCGCGTTCGATGTTATTTCACAGGCGAGAGCGCGGATGGATTCTCGCAGAGGTTCTTCAGCACGATTGACGGTCTGCAACAACTCTTGTCTAATCGCTTCGCACGCCCGGTGAATGTCCTTTTCAAGGGATATTTTTATTGCAGCTTTAACACCCTCATAGGCTGCTTCCACTTGCTGCTGTACGAGCAGATTCGTCTCCTGTCCAAGTCGCATCTGGTCCTGGTATGCCATGAACTTGGCCTCAACGAGTTGATGAATTTGCGCCATAATCTTCTCGAGCTCCTCATCAACTTTGGTCGCTACCACCTCTAGTCTGTGATGAACGCCATCGACTTGAGCAGAATTGGCCAACTTTGACTCGCTGGTTTCTCGCTGCACGTCTTGCAGAGACTGAGCGAGGCGATCGTTCACGAAGCGCTCAATTTGAACGCCCCGCTCGTCTTGAACCATTTGCATTCTCTGAAATTGCTCGTGAAGCCCTGCGTGTGTTGCCGTGAGCGCCTCTCCAAGCTTCTCGACAATAATGCGCTGTTGTTCCGTGAGATTCTTCACACTGGTTTCCGTCAAAGCCTGCACGGCCATGAGCGCTGCGTTTTGTGCATCGCTTTGCCCCTGCTGCTGGTGCTGAAGCGCCGTGTGCTCGGCAGCAAGAGCCTGGGTTCGAAGGAGTAGCTGCTGAGCGAGGATGGCTAGCTGGTCTCCGACGCTGGGCAATTTCTCGATGGCTGATGGGGCTTGGTTCACGTGCTCGACGATTGCAGTCTCCATGTCTTCAACCACACGAAGCGACGCTGCTTCTTCAGCGGCACGTTGGGCTCGGGTGAGAACCATTGTGCTGGAGGCAGGCGATTTTCCCGTAGTCCAGAGATCTTGTAAATCTTTGACTGAGCTTTGCAAATATCTTGGTTGGGTGAAGCAGACTAATGCCCAATCACTGCAAATGATCTTTTCTGCCAGTGAGACCCGCGGAGAACGAGCAAGAGCGCGAGGGGCGCCGCCAACTGCTCGTGCTCCCCTGCATAAAGTGATAAGAGCGATGGATCTCTAGAACCTCGAGAGCAGTGCTCTTGAGGTTTTATTGCTCCTCTTTACTTTTCCAAGTTGAAGTGTCTGACTCACGTCCATGAATGTTGAATGTTCAACCAGCCAGTGAATTCACTCAGTTGATTGAACCGCTTGAGAAAATGAATCTACGAAAGCATGACAATCCAACCTATTGTGAAAATGTATCTACTGAGTAGTACGCCACGGATATTCTACACTAGGGTGAGGAACAAAGGCTCGCTCGAGCACGTCAATATACCCATTGCGTAGGTTGCACGCGGCCCGTAGTTGGTCCCGAGGTGACCAGAGCTTGTTGTGAATCGCCGTAGTTTTACGATCAAGCTAAATGACGGGCTGGACCTCAACAGAAACCGAAGAAATACAAGATGATGTCTCACCAGATTGCAATGATCGCTGTTAACGTGCGTGTAATTTTTTAAATATGCAACGAAGCTGGCTATGAACACTGCCGCTGCGACCTTAAGACTTCAGAAACCACGCCAATTGAAGGGCTGCATGGCACGCGAAGGCCGACGCGGAACGGCGACGCACCTGCCCACTCACCCATCCACTCTCCAGACGCGCTCACTTAGAAGTCAGCGTCCAGAGTGAACACCTGCTCCTCGGCTGCGACACCCACACCCGCCTTGGAGTACTCGCCCACGCGCTTCTCGAAAAAGTTGGTCTTGCCCTGCAGCGAGATCATGTCCATCCAGTCGAACGGGTTCTTTACGTTGTAGATCTTCGACACACCCAGCGAGTACAGCAGACGGTCGGCCACGAACTCGATGTACTGGCACATGAGCCCCGAATTCATGCCGATCAGCTCCACAGGGAGCGAGTCACGCACGAACTCGTGCTCGATCGTCACCGCGTCGCGCACGATCTCGTGCACGCGGCTCTCCGGCAGCTTGTTCACCAGCTTGGAGTACATGAGGCACGCGAAGTCCGTGTGCATGCCCTCGTCACGGCTGATCAGCTCGTTCGAGAAGCTCAGGCCAGGCATGAGGCCGCGCTTCTTCAGCCAGAAGATGGAGCAGAACGAGCCCGAGAAGAAGATGCCCTCCACGGCTGCGAACGCCAGCAGGCGCTCCGGGTACGACGACACTCGCGGGGAGCACCACTTGAGCGCCCAGTGCGCTTTCTTCTTCACACACGGGATCGTATCGATTGCGCGCAGCAGGTGGTCCTTCTCCGTCGCATCCTTGATGTACGTGTCAATGAGCAGCGAATACACCTCCGAGTGGATGTTCTCGATCGCGATCTGGAAACCGTAGAAGCAGCGGGCCTCCGGCACCTGCACTTCATTGCTGAAGTTCATGGCCAGGTTCTCGTTCACGATGCCGTCGCTGGCAGCGAAGAAGGCCAGCACGTGCTTGATGAAGAACCGCTCATTGTCCGTCAGGTTCGCCCAGTCCTTCAGGTCGTGCACCAGGTCCAGCTCCTCGGCCGTCCAGAACGAGGCCTCCGCCTTCTTGTACATCTGCCACACGTCGTGCTCCTGGATCGGGAACAGCACGAACCGGTTCGGATTCTCGACCAGGAACGGCTCCGGCTGCAGCTCGCCGTTCACCTCCTTCAGCTTGTACTCGGACATCTCGAGCTTCGGCTGCTCCTCCTTCTCGCTCTTAAGGTCCATGCCCTGGGCGAAGCCCTCCACGAACTGCGGACTCAGCTCCTGCTCCGGCTGCTCCGGCGACTTGTCCGCCACGGTGCGTTCCGATGAGGCTGCGACCATTGCTGCGAGACGGTGAGTAGCTGCTCGGGAGCGAAGAAACCGCGGTGCGATGGAAGTTCGGCTCGGGTCGAAGACTGGGGTCGAGTTTGCGAGTAGAGTGCCAATGCAAAAATGACTAGCCAGGAACGGTCTCGCTCGCTAACAAGCTCTCTGTGCATGCGTGTAAATAAGCTGGCGGGGCAGAGCGAGCGCGCCAACTAGGACCAGCTCCAAATGCACTCCCGCGCTTTTTCCACCAGTGGGGTCCGACCAGCCGATTTGACACGGGCTCGGGCACTTCTCCTCATCTGCATGCACATGTTCATGTATCGGTGTCCGCTCCTGATCCGTCCGACACCTGCACCTGTAGCGGTACTTGCTCACCAGGTGCGGATACAATAGCGTTCAAGGACAAGGTGACGAGGAAATACTCGCTCGCTCCGTTCGCTTGCTCCAGCTGGGTAAGCATGAGTCTTGCGGTGAGACCTGTGCGTTTCCGCCTGCTTCGTATTTATTAAAGTTAGTACACAGCGGAAATGCAAGGTCACTCTTCTTCGACGGTGCCAAAGATTGCCCGTGGTTCGACCAGAGCTTACTCGGCAAACGATCGGCTGTGCAGCATCGGGAAAGCAGTACGCTCGCCATCTATACTAGAGAATACATCACATTTTAAATGCCCGCCTTGCATTGAAGACTTTTGCACATCTTTACTTTTCCAAGTTGAAGTGTCTGACTCACGTCACATGAATCTTGAATGTTCAACCAGCCAGTGAATTCACTCAGTTGATTGAACCGCTTGAGAAAATGAATCTACGAAAGCATGACAATCCAACCTATTGTGAAAAAGTATCTACTGAGTAGTACGCCACGGATATTCTACACTAGGGTGAGGAACAAAGGCTCGCTCGAGCACGTCAATATACCCATTGCGTAGGTTGCACGCGGCCCGTAGTTGGTCCCGAGGTGACCAGAGCTTGTTGTGAATCGCCGTAGTTTTACGATCAAGCTAAATGACGGGCTGGACCTCAACAGAAACCGAAGAAATACAAGATGATGTCTCACCAGATTGCAATGATCGCTGTTAACGTGCGTGTAATTTTTTAAATATGCAACGAAGCTGGCTATGAACACTGCCGCTGCGACCTTAAGACTTCAGAAACCACGCCAATTGAAGGGCTGCATGGCGCACGAAGGCCGACGCGGAACGGCGACGCACCTGCCCACTCACCCATCCACTCTCCGGGCGAGCTTGCTTAGAAGTCAGCGTCCAGAGTGAACACCTGCTCCTCGGCTGCGACACCCACACCCGCCTTGGAGTACTCGCCCACGCGCTTCTCGAAAAAGTTGGTCTTGCCCTGCAGCGAGATCATGTCCATCCAGTCGAACGGGTTCTTTACGTTGTAGATCTTCGACACACCCAGCGAGTACAGCAGACGGTCGGCCACGAACTCGATGTACTGGCACATGAGCCCCGAATTCATGCCGATCAGCTCCACAGGGAGCGAGTCACGCACGAACTCGTGCTCGATCGTCACCGCGTCGCGCACGATCTCGTGCACGCGGCTCTCCGGCAGCTTGTTCACCAGCTTGGAGTACATGAGGCACGCGAAGTCCGTGTGCATGCCCTCGTCACGGCTGATCAGCTCGTTCGAGAAGCTCAGGCCAGGCATGAGGCCGCGCTTCTTCAGCCAGAAGATGGAGCAGAACGAGCCCGAGAAGAAGATGCCCTCCACGGCTGCGAACGCCAGCAGGCGCTCCGGGTACGACGACACTCGCGGGTCGCACCACTTGAGCGCCCAGTGCGCTTTCTTCTTCACACACGGGATCGTATCGATGGCGCGCAGCAGGTGGTCCTTCTCCGTCGCATCCTTGATGTACGTGTCAATGAGCAGCGAATACACCTCCGAGTGGATGTTCTCGATCGCGATCTGGAAACCGTAGAAGCAGCGGGCCTCCGGCACCTGCACTTCATTGCTGAAGTTCATGGCCAGGTTCTCGTTCACGATGCCGTCGCTGGCAGCGAAGAAGGCCAGCACGTGCTTGATGAAGAACCGCTCATTGTCCGTCAGGTTCGCCCAGTCTTTCAGGTCGTGCACCAGGTCCAGCTCCTCGGCCGTCCAGAACGAGGCCTCCGCCTTCTTGTACATCTGCCACACGTCGTGCTCCTGGATCGGGAACAGCACGAACCGGTTCGGATTCTCGACCAGGAACGGCTCCGGCTGCAGCTCGCCGTTCACCTCCTTCAGCTTGTACTCGGACATCTCGAGCTTCGGCTGCTCCTCCTTCTCGCTCTTAAGGCCCATGCCCTGGGCGAAGCCCTCCACGAACTGCGGACTCAGCTCCTGCTCCGGCTGCTCCGGCGACTTGTCCGCCACGGTGCGTTCCGATGAGGCTGCGACCATTGCTGCGAGACGGTGAGTAGCTGCTCGGGAGCGAAGAAACCGCGGTGCGATGGAAGTTCGGCTCGGGTCGAAGACTGGGGTCGAGTTTGCTAGTAGAGTGCCAATGCAAAAATGACTAGCCAGGAACGGTCTCGCTCGCTAACAAGCTCTCTGTACATGCGTGTAAATAAGCTGGCGGGGCAGAGCGAGCGCGCCAACTAGGACCAGCTCCAAATGCACTCCCGCGCTTTTTCCACCAGTGGGGTCCGACCAGCCGATTTGACACGGGCTCGGGCACTTCTCCTCATCTGCATGCACATGTTCATGTATCGGTGTCCGCTCCTGATCCGTCCGACACCTGCACCTGTAGCGGTACTTGCTCACCAGGTGCGGATACAATAGCGTTCAAGGACAAGGTGACGAGGAAATACTCGCTCGCTCCGTTCGCTTGCTCCAGCTGGGTAAGCATGAGTCTTGCGGTGAGACCTGTGCGTTTCCGCCTGCTTCGTATTTATTAAAGTTAGTACACAGCGGAAATGCAAGGTCACTCTTCTTCGACGGTGCCAAAGATTGCCCGTGGTTCGACCAGAGCTTACTCGGCAAACGATCGGCTGTGCAGCATCGGGAAAGCAGCACGCTCGCCATCTATACTAGAGAATACATCACATTTTAAATGCCCGCCTTGCATTGAAGACTTTTGCACATCTTTACTTTTCCAAGTTGAAGTGTCTGACTCACGTCACATGAATCTTAAATGTTCAACCAGCCAGTGAATTCACTCAGTTGATTGAACCGCTTGAGAAAATGAATCTACGAAAGCATGACAATCCAACCTATTGTGAAAATGTATCTACTGAGTAGTACGCCACGGATATTCTACACTAGGGTGAGGAACAAAGGCTCGCTCGAGCACGTCAATATACCCATTGCGTAGGTTGCACGCGGCCCGTAGTTGGTCCCGAGGTGACCAGAGCTTGTTGTGAATCGCCGTAGTTTTACGATCAAGCTAAATGACGGGCTGGACCTCAACAGAAACCGAAGAAATACAAGATGATGTCTCACCAGATTGCAATGATCGCTGTTAACGTGCGTGTAATTTTTTAAATATGCAACGAAGCTGGCTATGAACACTGCCGCTGCGACCTTAAGACTTCAGAAACCACGCCAATTGAAGGGCTGCATGGCACGCGAAGGCCGACGCGGAACGGCGACGCACCTGCCCACTCACCCATCCACTCTCCGGGCGAGCTTGCTTAGAAGTCAGCGTCCAGAGTGAACACCTGCTCCTCGGCTGCGACACCCACACCCGCCTTGGAGTACTCGCCCACGCGCTTCTCGAAAAAGTTGGTCTTGCCCTGCAGCGAGATCATGTCCATCCAGTCGAACGGGTTCTTTACGTTGTAGATCTTCGACACACCCAGCGAGTACAGCAGACGGTCGGCCACGAACTCGATGTACTGGCACATGAGCCCCGAATTCATGCCGATCAGCTCCACAGGGAGCGAGTCACGCACGAACTCGTGCTCGATCGTCACCGCGTCGCGCACGATCTCGTGCACGCGGCTCTCCGGCAGCTTGTTCACCAGCTTGGAGTACATGAGGCACGCGAAGTCCGTGTGCATGCCCTCGTCACGGCTGATCAGCTCGTTCGAGAAGCTCAGGCCAGGCATGAGGCCGCGCTTCTTCAGCCAGAAGATGGAGCAGAACGAGCCCGAGAAGAAGATGCCCTCCACGGCTGCGAACGCCAGCAGGCGCTCCGGGTACGACGACACTCGCGGGTCGCACCACTTGAGCGCCCAGTGCGCTTTCTTCTTCACACACGGGATCGTATCGATGGCGCGCAGCAGGTGGTCCTTCTCCGTCGCATCCTTGATGTACGTGTCAATGAGCAGCGAATACACCTCCGAGTGGATGTTCTCGATCGCGATCTGGAAACCGTAGAAGCAGCGGGCCTCCGGCACCTGCACTTCATTGCTGAAGTTCATGGCCAGGTTCTCGTTCACGATGCCGTCGCTGGCAGCGAAGAAGGCCAGCACGTGCTTGATGAAGAACCGCTCATTGTCCGTCAGGTTCGCCCAGTCCTTCAGGTCGTGCACCAGGTCCAGCTCCTCGGCCGTCCAGAACGAGGCCTCCGCCTTCTTGTACATCTGCCACACGTCGTGCTCCTGGATCGGGAACAGCACGAACCGGTTCGGATTCTCGACCAGGAACGGCTCCGGCTGCAGCTCGCCGCTCACCTCCTTCAGCTTGTACTCGGACATCTCGAGCTTCGGCTGCTCCTCCTTCTCGCTCTTAAGGTCCATGCTCTGGGCGAAGCCCTCCACGAACTGCGGACTCAGCTCCTGCTCCGGCTGCTCCGGCGACTTGTCCGCCGCGGTGCGTTCCGACGAGGCTGCGACCATTGCTGTGAGACGGTGAGTAGCTGCTCGGTAGCGAAGAAACCGCGGTGCGATGGAAATTCGGCTCGGGTCGAACGAAGACTGGGGTCGAGTCGGAGACGAGTTGCTAGTAGAGTGCCAATGCAAAAATGACAAGCCAGGAACGGTCTCGCTCGCTTACAAGTTCTCGGTCTATGCGTGTAAATAAGCTGGCGGGCAGAGCGAGCGCGCCAACTAGGACCAGCTCCACATGCACCCCCGCGCTTTTTCCACCAGTGGGGTCCGACCAGCCGATTTGACACGGGCTCGGGACTTTTCAGCACTTCTCCTCATTTGCATGCACATGTTCATGTATCGGTGTCCGCTCCTGATCCGTCCGACACCTGCATCTGTAGCGGTACTTGTTCACCAGGTGCAGTCTCGGATACAATAGCGTTCAAGGACAAGGTGACGAGGAAATACTCGCCTGCTCCGTTCGCTTGCTCCAGCTGGGTAAGCATGAGCCTTGCGGTGAGACCTGAGAATCCGGTTTGGGTGGGGTGCATTTCCGCCTGCTTCGTATTTATTAAAGTTAGTACACAGCGGAAATGCAAGCCTTTTATGCGTCGGACTCTTCTTCAACGGTGCGTGCCAAAGATTGCCCGTGGTTCCAACGGAGCTTACTCGGCAAACGATCGGCTGTGTAGCATCGGAAAAGCAGTATCCTCGCTATTTATGCTAGAGAATACATTAAGCTTACATTTTAAATGTCCGCCTTGCATTGAAGACTTTTGCACATCTTTACTTTTCCAAGTTGAAGTGTCTGAGTCACGTCACATGAATGTTGAATGGTCAACCAGCCAATGAATTCACTCAGTTGCTTGAACCGCTTGAGAAAATGAATCTACGAAAGCCTGACAAATCAACCTATTGAGAAAATGTATCTATGTACATGTACTGAGTAGTACGCCACGGATATTCTTCATTTTCACGCTAGGGTGAGGAACAAAGGCTCGTCAATGCACCCATTGCGTAGGTTGCACGCGGCCCGTAGTTGGTCGTGGCTCAATGTCAGGTTATCATGGCTAATAGTGATTCGCCGTAGCTCTAGGATCTAGCTAATGACGGGCTGAGCTTCAATACTCGTATGAAGATATCCAAGATGATGTCTCGTTCGCTTGCTCCAGCTGGGTAAGCATGAGTCTTGCGGTGAGACCTGTGCGTTTCCGCCTGCTTCGTATTTATTAAAGTTAGTACACAGCGGAAATGCAAGGTCACTCTTCTTCGACGGTGCCAAAGATTGCCCGTGGTTCGACCAGAGCTTACTCGGCAAACGATCGGCTGTGCAGCATCGGGAAAGCAGCACGCTCGCCATCTATACTAGAGAATACATCACATTTTAAATGCCCGCCTTGCATTGAAGACTTTTGCACATCTTTACTTTTCCAAGTTGAAGTGTCTGACTCACGTCACATGAATCTTGAATGTTCAACCAGCCAGTGAATTCACTCAGTTGATTGAACCGCTTGAGAAAATGAATCTACGAAAGCATGACAATCCAACCTATTGTGAAAAAGTATCTACTGAGTAGTACGCCACGGATATTCTACACTAGGGTGAGGAACAAAGGCTCGCTCGAGCACGTCAATATACCCATTGCGTAGGTTGCACGCGGCCCGTAGTTGGTCCCGAGGTGACCAGAGCTTGTTGTGAATCGCCGTAGTTTTACGATCAAGCTAAATGACGGGCTGGACCTCAACAGAAACCGAAGAAATACAAGATGATGTCTCACCAGATTGCAATGATCGCTGTTAACGTGCGTGTAATTTTTTAAATATGCAACGAAGCTGGCTATGAACACTGCCGCTGCGACCTTAAGACTTCAGAAACCACGCCAATTGAAGGGCTGCATGGCACGCGAAGGCCGACGCGGAACGGCGACGCACCTGCCCACTCACCCATCCACTCTCCGGGCGAGCTTGCTTAGAAGTCAGCGTCCAGAGTGAACACCTGCTCCTCGGCTGCGACACCCACACCCGCCTTGGAGTACTCGCCCACGCGCTTCTCGAAAAAGTTGGTCTTGCCCTGCAGCGAGATCATGTCCATCCAGTCGAACGGGTTCTTTACGTTGTAGATCTTCGACACACCCAGCGAGTACAGCAGACGGTCGGCCACGAACTCGATGTACTGGCACATGAGCCCCGAATTCATGCCGATCAGCTCCACAGGGAGCGAGTCACGCACGAACTCGTGCTCGATCGTCACCGCGTCGCGCACGATCTCGTGCACGCGGCTCTCCGGCAGCTTGTTCACCAGCTTGGAGTACATGAGGCACGCGAAGTCCGTGTGCATGCCCTCGTCACGGCTGATCAGCTCGTTCGAGAAGCTCAGGCCAGGCATGAGGCCGCGCTTCTTCAGCCAGAAGATGGAGCAGAACGAGCCCGAGAAGAAGATGCCCTCCACGGCTGCGAACGCCAGCAGGCGCTCCGGGTACGACGACACTCGCGGGTCGCACCACTTAAGCGCCCAGTGCGCTTTCTTCTTCACACACGGGATCGTATCGATGGCGCGCAGCAGGTGGTCCTTCTCCGTCGCATCCTTGATGTACGTGTCAATGAGCAGCGAATACACCTCCGAGTGGATGTTCTCGATCGCGATCTGGAAACCGTAGAAGCAGCGGGCCTCCGGCACCTGCACTTCATTGCTGAAGTTCATGGCCAGGTTCTCGTTCACGATGCCGTCGCTGGCAGCGAAGAAGGCCAGCACGTGCTTGATGAAGAACCGCTCATTGTCCGTCAGGTTCGCCCAGTCCTTCAGGTCGTGCACCAGGTCCAGCTCCTCGGCCGTCCAGAACGAGGCCTCCGCCTTCTTGTACATCTGCCACACGTCGTGCTCCTGGATCGGGAACAGCACGAACCGGTTCGGATTCTCGACCAGGAACGGCTCCGGCTGCAGCTCGCCGTTCACCTCCTTCAGCTTGTACTCGGACATCTCGAGCTTCGGCTGCTCCTCCTTCTCGCTCTTAAGGTCCATGCTCTGGGCAAAGCCCTCCACGAACTGCGGACTCAGCTCCTGCTCCGGCTGCTCCGGCGACTTGTCCGCCGTGGTGTGTTCCGACGAGGCTGCGACCATTGTTGCGGGACGATGAGTAGCTGTTCGGTAGCGGAGAAACAGTGATGCGATGGAAGTTCGACTACTGGAGTTGAGCCGCTTGTTGGGTCGAGCGCCAATTCCAAAATGACAAGCTACAAAGTCTGCTTGGGCCCTTGCAGACCGAGCGCGCCAACAACGACGAGCTTGGTGCGCACTCCCGCGCTTTTTTCCGCCAGTGGCCAGCCGATTTGAAATCGGGTTTGGGCCACCGTTGCGCCTGCTTCTGGCCAATCAAATCGCTCTGCTGTACCCAGATTTGAGGGCGGGTGGGTTTTTGGCGCCAACTCGATGCACCAAAGCGCGCCATTTTGAACCCGAAAAATCATACAAAAAGCTCAAGAAAAATTCAGGTTCAAAAGGCAACTTTGAGGAAACGTGGTGGACCGAAGATGAAGGCTTCAGCAACAAGAATCACAAGTTCAATTAGAAGGCTATATGAAGCAAGCTAGTAGCATACAACCCACTACTATTGTGAAGGTTGTCTCGTTCGAACCACTTATTCCTCATCGGACGAAGAACCAAAGAGCTCATTCTTCTCGGCCTCACGTGCTCCGTCCTCTTCAACGGCAGGAGCATCGACAGCCTTGTCACCATCCTTGTCAGTGCCACTTGGTTTGGACTCCTGCTCATCGTCGCTGGAATCGGAGCCAAATAGACCAGTGGGGTCGTCCTTTTCGTCTTCCGAGCCAGATTCCACGCGAGCGCGCTTGTTACGCTTGTCCAGCAGCTTCTTCATCTTTGGGTTGCGGTTCTTCATGTCCTCAATCGACATGCTGTTACCACCATCTTCATCCATCTCGTCTTCGCCATCATCGATGAAGCCGCCATCCTCGTCATCCGTTTTTTTGCGCTTCTTTCCTCCTTTCTTCTTGACAACCTTCTTCTCCTTCTCCTCCTCCTCGCGCTCACGCACACTCCACCCTTCGTGCAGTTTCTTAAGACGCTCGTCTTGCTTGAGTCGGATACCTTCGTGGCGCCTGCGCATATCGTCTTCCTTCACCCGAGTCTCCTCCTGTTCGCGTGCCACACGCTCCTCGTACTCGCGCAGCAATTTGCGCTGGGCCTCAATCTCAAGCCGGCGCTTCTCTTCCTTCTGGCGTTCGAACTCCAAGTGGTAGCTAGCTTTCGTAAGAGTGTCACCGCAAAACTTCTCGTGATCCGAGACCTTCTCCTTATCAAAGGGTAAGGTGTTGTGATGCTTCTTCTTCTCATTGGAGCTAGAGCTACTGGCAGCCTCGGCTTGCTGGAGCAGGAAGCGGAAAATGCGTTGTGCACGCTTCAGATCAAGGATGGCACGCTGCACATCGGCCATCGTACGCTGTTGCGGCACTGCATTGCCACTGCCTGATCGCGTAGCAACAGTTTCCTGACCCAATGTTGTCACAGCATAGTCTTCCTGAGCGAGACCCGAGTTGTACCACAAACGCAGGTCGTTCGGGTACATGTGCAGTCCACGAGACAGTGTGGAAATGCAGCTCGGGAAGTCCTTCGACTCGTAGTAGGCCTTTGCAAGGTACAACAAAACCTCGAGATCCTGCCCCTGGTAGCACTTGGTAAGGCACACGATGTAGAGCTGAATGGCTTCCTGGTAGCGCTCTTCGGCTACGAAGATATGCGCGAGATTAATCCAGGCGTCTGGCATGTCCGGACTGGCCTCACGAACCTGTGAGAAAATCTGTTTTGCCAGCTCAAAGTTGCCCTTTTCAGCAATCATAATGCCCAATCCGTTGGCGGCGTAGATATTGTGCGGATGAGATGCCAACGTCTTCTTGTAGTAAACTTCGCTCAACGACATGTTCTTGGTGTAACGGTTCTTTTCACCAAGGTTGCTCATGAAAATATTACCCATGGACAAGAAAGCGTACGGGTCGTTCTTCAAACCGGGCATCCCCATCACCTTTTCGTACTTCTTCTGAGCAAACACCCATTCGCGCTTCTTCAGATGAATATTTCCCTGAAGCAAGCAAGCTTCAGCGCACGTCGGGTCGACTTCCAGTACCTTATCGAACATCTTGATTGCCTCAGCATCTTGACCACGATCACGCAGCATACAGCCAAGTCGCAGCATACAGTCAGTATACCGAGGAAAAACTTCGAGGATCGCATCATACAACTTCTTGGCTCGGTCGCGGTTGCCCATTTCCTCGTACACCCGGCCCATATTGTACAGAATCGTAACATTCGCCTCCGATGGTTTAGGAGTAGAGTTTTCCTCGACCAAAGCATCGGCTTCCTCAGATTTGCTTTCTTCGTCAGCAGTGCTATCGTCCCCCAGTTGCTTGAGTGCCCTCTTAAAGCAATTGATGGCATCAGCCGTCTTGCCCACGCGTTGTTGAAGCACACCAAGGTTGACGTATACTTCCATGGGCACGCGCTCTGAGGCATTGTTCATCACCTTCTCCGCTGCAATGTACGAAGAGATCGCAATAATCTGGTCCTTGCGCTCTGGCGACCCGTGAAGTAGCTCAGCTGTACCGATCAGGGCCTCCACGTTACCCGGTTCCAGCTCTACGACGCGGCGCAGTAATACAACAGCCTCGTCCTTTTTGCCGAGCTTACCATAGATGTCGCCAAGAAGTGAAAGAATCTCCACATTTTCCGGGTACGCCTTGTTAGCCTTCTCCAAGTAAGACGCAGCCTTCGTAAATTCCTTGCGTTCGTAGTACATTTGAGCCAAACCAAACCACGGGAGAACAAACTTGGGCCAAAGGCGTCCAGCGTTAAAGTAGTAGCTGTAAGCGTCCTTGTACTTGCCCTGAGCGTGACAGCCACGACCCATCAGGTAACAGCTTTCAGACCGGATTTCCGGGATCTTAGTGCTGTGGAAGGCGTTGCCAGCCAGCGTAAACATCTTATCGTAATCCTTTCGCGCAATGTTTGTAGCACTCGCAGATTCATCGCGATACGGACCATCCAGCTTTAGCCCAGACGATGACACAGCGTCTTCATCGCGGCTAATGTAGGCAACGTACTTGTCACCAATACAGATAATCTGTCCTGGCGAAACTTCACTGGAAATGTCCTTGGACGTAGACACAACAGCCGATCCACGCACAACACTCACTGTGCAAGGTAGTGGGATCCACTGCGAGAAATAGTGGTTTGCCAAGTGGTTGAGAACTGTGGGGTTCGTCTTGTCAATCGCGTGGGCGTGATGAATCATCATCATGAAGCGCGAGCTTTCGTCGCGGATGCTGACTGCACGTTCTTCTCGGCTCTGACTCGCAAGCTGCCACAACGCGCTGGCAATCACTGCATCCACATTGGTCTCATCGAGCGAGGCCGTGTAGCGCATGACCGCACGCGCCTTCTCCACAGCACCCAAATGGTAGCAGCAGTACGCGAAACACATGCGCATGCTAGCAGCCTGCGGACTACGAGGGTGCAGCTTAATGGCCTCCAGATAAAGTTTCTTGGCGTCCTTGTACTGCTTCTTGCGGTACAGAAGCAGTGCCTTGCCCAGAATGGCAGGCAGGTTCGTCTTGTTGGAGATGAGCACGCTCTTGACGAATCGGTCGGCGCGGTCGTCCTCGTTCTTGGCCATGAACATGAGCGCCTTGCCCACGAGCGTCATGGGATGCTGGTGGTCCAGGCGATCGGCGCGCTGGAAGAACCCCACGGCGCGCTGCGAGATGGCCTCGCGCTTCTTCTCGTCCTCCTCGTTCCACATGGCGTTGACCGCGTGACTGGCCAGCGCGATGAAGAACTTGATGCGGCACATGCGGGACGCGTTGTCCTTGTAGATCTCCTCGATGCCCGGCTCCGAGGCCACCGCCAAGATCTCCTGGAACTGGGCGACATGGCCCTGGTTGTAGTACTCCACCTGTGTACAAAATGCGGAAATGGCGTGAGTTGATGTGCTCTCTAGTACTACGGTAGCAATCCGCAGGCAGCGCGTACGGCGAACTGCAGCCAGACGTCGAGCGGCGCCACCTCGGCGCGCAGGATGTCGATGATGTCGTTGACGTCATCAGGCAGCTCGTCCACGAACACCTCCACCGCCTGCTTCGAGTTCTTGACGGGGATCAGCAGCGCGCGCTGGTTGCTCGGCTCCTCCTCGGCGTCCGACATGGCGGCGACTCTGGTCCAATTCCGCACTGAAAGTGGCGGCCCCCTTTGGCTGCGACGCGAATTTGGTCCGCGCATTTTGTTTGTGTACACCCATTTCTGTGACCTATGACGCAAATTTGGTCCGCGCATTTAGTTTGTATACATCCATTTTTTGTGACATACAAAAAAACGTCACTTGAAATGACTATGTATACTCCCCTACCCCTCTTCTGCTTCAGCCCAACGGGGATGCACATCAACTGGACCAACTTCACGCTAAACGGGGACAAGATCGACGATGGCGGTGCGGCTCTCAGGGTGGAGCGACGCGCACGTCTCGACGCTGCTGGAGCTCTTCCGCGAGCACCTGCTGCTCTACGTCTACTCCTCGGACAGCCACTTCGCTGAGATGGTGCGCGCCGAGCTGCCAGGTGCGACGGACGGACGGTGGAAAATATCGGAGACTGGGGCTGTTGGGGCTGATGTTGCTGTGTGTTGATGCATTGTGGGCGGGTTGGCCGTAGAAAAAACGACTTTGGAGATCCAGGAGATGGTTCGGTCGCTGATGTTGCAGTTCGGGCTGAGGCTCAGCACGAAGAACTTCCGCACGGACGGTGAGTTGGACTAAGAGAGATGGAGATAGAGAGAACTGGTGCTGTGTGGTGGGGAATTATTGAAGTTGATTTGACTTGTTGTGCCTTGTGGGGACGCAGTGATCGTGTCGAACGGACAAGAGGTGTACGTCTACGAGCACATCTACGAGTCGATCAATCAGCTGGCGGAAAACCGAGCTGGCGGGCTGTGGCTGCCGGGCGAGCTGAGCCGCTTCCTGCAAAAGGCCAAGCAGTATCGAGAGTTGTTCCCCCAGAGTCAAGACGTGTATTTCAAGCGGATCCAATTCTGGGGTGAGTTGCCACCTGGCATGACTGTTGATTCTGAACGTCAGATACTTATTGGCTACGGTGCGACCTTGGAACAGGCAAATCGGTCGCGGAAACCAAGAGCAAGTTTTACGCGTTGCGTGAAATATACGTAAAGGAGAAGCGTCGCTCACGCCGTGAGTACACTGGATCATGCCCGTCGATTTCAGTAGCTGTTTGATTGATGTGGGCTGTGTGTGCTGTCTTATTATGATAAGAGCGAAAAGGAGTGGAAGTCAGGCGCTTAGAGCTGTTGAAAGAGATATTCGTCGATGTACCTCCGCGACGAACAGAAAAGGTCGACGTGCCTAGCAAGGCTCCTAAGTTGTGGTCATTGGAAGACATGGAGAAGCTTGTTGACTTTCTAGTTCGGATCACCAATGAGATCCAGAAGACTGGAAGCTCGGACCTCGTAAAACACGTTGCGGAATCATTGCGTAAGGGACTACTGTATCACTAATGATGTAATCGGGCTCTTGTTTTATTTCATCTGCTAATAACACGTCCTGCTCCACAACAGACCGAACGGAAGGATCCTGCGTGAATAAGTTAGCCGACATGAGGGACAAATTCCGGAAAAAATCGGCATCCGTTCGCGCTGCAAGTACGTAGTGCGTTGCTTCTTTTCTTGCGGGGGTTCATGATGTGATTTGACTCGGAGCACGTTTTCCTAGATTTACCGAAAATCATGTTTGATAAGACCTCGGAAGCGTACACGATCTTTAACGCAGGTAAACTTGGTCGGCATTGCGTGTTGTGATGAAGTAGAAGGAGATGTGTCCGGTTACTAGCATATCTAACTCGCCATATGTATTTGTTTGGAACTAGACTGGAGCGATCGCAACGACCCCTATGCGTTTGGCTATTTAGCGATCAAGTCGCGGTGTACGTAAAGTTTCAGATTGAATTTTTGGCACCACCCTGACACGTGCTTGTCGCTTGATGCTTAACCAGGCTCTAAGCTCACGTCTGAGCGCAATAAAAAGCGACGAAGAAACATTTGGTCACCACGACCTAAGCTTCGATCAGCAACTATGGCAGCCCGTGGGGCCTCAAGTTCAAGTGTTGGTCAGACAAATTCGACGGCACAGCAAGGTACTGCGTCAGCGACAGCACACGTACCTGCTGCAGGAGTACAGCGTGCAACAAACCCTTCTCACCTAAATGGTCCCAGTATCAACGAGGGAAACAATGCGCCGCAACCGGCACCTTGTGAAGGGATGTCGGCGATTACATTGTCTGCGAACGACTACGCAGCGTTCGTGAGAGATATCGCAGAGCAATGCAAATGGACAGAAAAGGTTGTGCGCAACATCCTACGATGCATGCAACACTCAATTGAGCTATACCGGTCGAACAAATATGCTGCGTTCCTCGACAAGATCGCAAGCCTGACCCCAGGTACGAAAATGACTGCGGCGGCATGCATTTGCATGAACCTAACGGAGACATTTCATTTTCAGGTGTCACTTTTCTGGATCTTTTCCCAGTCGCCAAGCGCATTCTTACTCAATTCGAACAGCGTACGGCCACTAATTATGTCTTCGAACGTTTGTTACAATCCGGTCTCATAATTTACTGTGTCGCCGCTGCAGGTTTCGGCACGTTAGACGGATTTGAGAATATTGTCCTGACGGCACCCGATGTCAACTCCTGCATGGCAACCTCTGAGCAAAAACCAGAGGAACACGGGCGTCTGGCTGGTCCCGTGGTAGACATTTTCCCCTCCACTGCTGAAGCACCAAGCGATGCCGTTACGGAGAACATATCTGGCCTAAATCACGTTGAAGAAGCAGCAGGAACTAATATCGATGAAGGTGAACATGATCGTGAACCTGACGGGTCCCCGGCTTTCGGGTCTCCAGCCCAGATACCTCAGACGGGTGATGAGGATGTTGCCATCGAGGAGTGTGAACACGAACAGTCTCCCGCTCTTGGGTCTCCTGCTCAGACACCGCAGACGGTCAATGAAGATGCAATCATCGACGAGTGTGAACATGAACAGTCTCCTCCTCCTGGGTCTGCAGCTCAAACTCCTCAAACAGGAAATGAAGATGGCGCAGGTGACCGCAGCTCAAGCACAGCAGGAAAGCAATCCAGCCCAGGTATGCTGCTTTTTTAATCTATTGTTATGGCAATGGATCTTGTCGCTCACCGTGTTTTTTTTTCGTGCTGCCACAAAGAGAACATGTGGGACGATGGGGCAGACGCTGATGCGGATCTTGATGATGACGGTCTTGATGACCAATCTGTCGGATCGTCCGATAACGCCTGTGCGTACTGTACTGCCTGATTTATCTCAAATGTTGTTAAGTAGATGCTCAGGAGTGGTTTGTTTTGTTTTGCAGGGTCGGGCTCGAGCACTAACTTTGATGCAAAGGATGCCCATCATGCAAAGGACGATTCATCTTACCCACTTTCAAGACAATCTGGATCTGAAAGTTCAAAGAAGCCATCGAAGCGAGGTAAAGACGACCAATACGGGAAGAACTTTGATTTGGCCAAGAAGCGCCGACTGGATGAAAAGCCAACAATGACGAAAGATGATGATGATGATTACGACGACGACGACGAAGAAGAAGCAGGCGACGCGGAAGATGAAGGCTACGACGAAGGAGATGATGATGATGACTACCAAAGCGAGAAGGCTGATGAAGGACTGCTGGCTGATGACGACAGCATCAGCTCGAACGATGAGCATGAGGAAGTTCCTCATCCACTACAGGGCATCCTTGACTCATTGGGATCGCATATCGCGGAACTACAAGAGAAGAAGCGTAAACTCATCGAGCGGAAGGAAGAGCGCGAATGGCGCCGACGCCAGCATGTCGACCACGAATACCGTATCCATCTGAGTATGCATTCTTTTGCCTCGGAAAGATAGGTGAGTCTGCTGCCATGGTACAAGTATGAGTCTTGGTGCTGAGCGCTGTGTGTCGACGTCGCTGCTGTTTTGGGTGAGAAGTCTTTTTAGCTCAGTTCCAGACACTCTTTCGTTGAGCCCACCGCAGCTCTTGCGTGAACGGTTTTCCCAAAAAGCTTGTGAAATTTTGAGTTTTGATACATGAATTCTATTTGCCCTACACTTCATCATCGTAGACTTGGTGCTGAATAGCCCACTCGTTGCTTCTGAGATGGCCCACACGGCGACGAATAGCCTCGATAAGCTTAGAGCTGTCGCCCACGTATTCGTCGCCTCCGATAAAGTCGTTATTTAGCAGACAAAGCTCTTCGATTGTCTTGGTATGGACATTGCAAGAATTGTGGCGATTGTCAGAGCTACTGGTGCGTCGCCGCTTGCGGTCCAAAAGAGCCTCCTCTTCACTATCGCTTCTGGAGTTGGTGGAGTGAGATGTGGTATCATTGGCGGGGTTCTCTAAAATGTCAGCTAACATTGCGAGTCCACTCAATGTGAGCAAATTTCCACTCAAGTCAACCAGTGTGAATGGTTTCGTCTGTGCTCGCTTCATGAGCGCTCGAAGAAGCGCAGAAGCACCATAATTTCTCAGCCGATTTGCTCCCATTGAAAGAGATGTGAGTGTGGTGTTGCTCTCCAATGCCGTCAGTAGTCGAGCGGACACACCCGCCAGACCCAGCCCAACACCATTCGCTTGCAAGTTTGTGACGGACTGATTAGTGAACAGGAAATCTGCCAGTACGTCGCCAAAGCCAACATCGAAAAAGTTCTGTGCGAGATTCAAGTGCTTGAGTGTTTTGTTTTGGCCCAGCGCTAGCAGTAGGGTTGTGGCACCCTCAAGGCCGAAGTTGCAGCCGCGAACATCCAAATGAGTGAGCACTGCGGCCGGTTCAGCACTGGGGGAAGCTAGCATTGGTGTGAGCGCGTGTATACCCGCGTCACCGATCTGCACATTGTTCGCCAGTTCAAGTCGCTCCAGGTTCAGCACCCCATCCATACTTGCGCTACAGATAGCTCCCAGCGTTATGGGTGACACCTCGTTATCGCTGAGACGAAGGTAGCGCAATGCTAATGGTTTTCGCATTTTTGAGAAGCCCAAGAATGCATCATCTTCCAGCTCGTTGTGTTCCAAAAGCAGCCTCTGCAGCTTTGGTGCGCAAAGTGCTGCGTCGATTAGCGTCTTCGTTTCAAAATCCGTGATGGTATTGCTTAGCCTCAGCTGGGCCAGTTGCTTCATCTCCGTCACCAGTGATACCAATTGACGAAACCCTTCAGGTCGGATTTTCACGGAGACCAGCTCCAGCGTCGTGATTCTGCTGCAGTCTAGACCCTTTTCCAACGTGGTGGGGGGCTTCGCTAGCGCACCACGGATTTGAGCGAGCTGGTTGTCACTCAACTTTCCGTGGAAGAACCCCAGTTCCGTGAGATGTGGATGGTTCTGCATCAAGCAGCTCATAGACTCCCAGTGAGTGCCTTGCTGCTCTGGGTGGTGCACCTCTAGTCGTCGCAGCCGTCGGAGCGCTAAGATCAGCTTCACGTTGTCTTCACAAACCTCACGACCGTGCACTTTCAGCACCTCCACGACATCCACAAAAAGTTTCTGACACTCCACCAGCACATCAACTGGTCCTGCGAGGTCCAGCGGCGTCCGTAGCTTAAGCAGCGTGCGGAACTGGTGCTCCCAGAAGACGTGTCGGTGGTTGCGTCTGCGTCCCTGAGCTGCTGCCGTGTTTTCGATGGGGATCGGCTCGTAGCCCAGTCTTGCTGCTCTCATGCGGAGCTCCCATACGCGCTGCGTCTCTCGGTCGAACTGGAACTTATCGCCAGCTTGAGGGTCGAATCCGTCGCGAGACTCTGGAGCTTCCAGCTTAGCAGCCGCCTCCCAGGCCACTTCCATCTCCCGCAGCCGGAAGTTGGACAGCTCCTTGAAGAGCTGGTGGCGGATGGCTGACGGCAGGTACTCTACGTAGTCAAGGATCACCTGGACGGGCGTGGAGAGCGCCACAGCCGCCACTGCCAACTCAACAAGCGACTTGTCTTGACGCATTGCTGCGTAACGTTAGGAAAATAATGACTCATCTTATTTTCGGGTTTTGTTGTTGTTAATTTCGGTATACAAGAATGTAGCCATCTGAAGTCGAAACTCAGGCGCGGATGGCGCTGCGTGCTTCTTCCCAGAGCTGCTTAAGTTTGTCGATGCCTGCTTCTCCTTCAGCGAGCGCTTCTTTCACCTTCTGCGCGAGCCGGAGGTTCTCGAGCTCAGTGTGTGAGTTCGCCTGCAAGGACCGCTCGAACTGCTCCGATTTCTTGGCCGCGCACTCGATCACTTCGTCCGGAAGCTTGGCCAGCATGGCGACGTTGATTCCGTAGCTCTTGGGGCACATGCCGTCCTCTAACTTGTACAGGAACGTGACCTTGCGATCGTTCTCCGGGTCGACGATGCATCCCATGTGGCCCAATGAGACCTTGTCGCTGCCCACATACTCCTCAACCAGCGAATGATAGTGAGTAGCGAACATGGTTCGACACTGGATGTCGCTCAGCAAGTGCTCCACAACCGAGTACGCGATAGCAGTGCCGTCAAACGTCGATGTACCACGTCCCAACTCGTCCAGGATCACGAGCGAGTGGCTGGTAGCGTGGTTCAAGATCGTCGCCGTTTCGGCCAGCTCGACGTAAAGAGTACTCTGGCCAGCAAGGATGCGGTCAGACGCACCAATTCGGGTGAAAATGCGATCCACAGGGCTAAGCCGACACTTCGCAGCCGGAACGAAGCTTCCGATTTGGGCCATGAGCGTAAGTACGCAAGTTTGGCGCAGCAGCGTCGACTTACCACCCATGTTTGGTCCACTGAGGAGAACCATTTGGCCCTTTCCTTCAATACCGAGGTGCGCATCGTTTGGAATGAAGTCGCCGCTGCCGTAAGTTGCAGCAACGCAGGGGTGGATCCCTTCTTCGATATCAATGAAAGGTGTTCCTCCGTTCGCTGCGCTCGCCGCCACCACCTCAGGTTTCGTGTAGCCTTCGCTTTGACTGCTGAGGAGTCCAAGAGATACCAAGCAGTCCAAAACAGCGAGGCACTGCACTGCTTTCATCCAGTACTTGTAGTCCTCATCAAACTTGTGAAATATGCGGCGAGTCTGGTCCTTCAGCGCCTCCTCTTTCTGGTCTTCTGCTGTAGCCAGCCGTTTCAACAGACCGCGAATCGTGGGAGTGTGGAAGCGCTTGTATCCTTTCTTACGAGACTTCAGTTCGTACTCTTTCGGCTGCTTCGACAGTGCGCTCTCGGGAACCTCCAACTGGTAGCGATCCTCCTTCTTTTTACCCCAATAGTTAATGTTTTGGCACCGAAGCGCGCTGCGCTGTTCCTTCAAATACTCTGATAGTTCAGCTTCGATCTGAGCAATGTCAGCACAAGCTGCATCAAATTCAGGGTCCACACCATCTTGGGGCACGATCACACCACTCTTCTTTGCCGCAGCTTGGTCAAAGCTGCGCTTGAAGAACTCCAACTTCTCGGTAAGATCGGGAAAATGTCCGTGCTTAACGTCAGGTACGACACCATCCTCGATACGGTATCTCTTCAGCAACGACTGAAGTATCGGAGAGGTAGACTGTGAGAGGCGAGGACCCAGTTCGAGGGTGAGGTTCATAGCTTCATCGAATCCGTTGAGGACGGAAAGAAAGTCCTTGATCTTTCGGATGTTGTAAGTCTGGGACTCGTACATGATGGCACGGCTATCCGGGTGTTCCGTCGATCGATGCGCAGATCCAAGCGCGTGAATTCGAGACAATATGCGCTCCAGATCTGGCAATTTGCGGAGGAACTCGCGAATTTCCATCATCAGGTCGCCGCTGTTCCCCAGCTCTTCAACGGCACCAAGGCGCTCTTGAATGTCGCCGATCTTGCACAATGGCTTTAGCACCCATTCCTGAAACATTCGTCCACCAAAGCTCGTCACGGTCTTGTCCATTATATCGATGAGCGATCCCGAGCGCGATCCATTAAAACTGTTGCAAAGCACTTCCAGATTCTGGATAGTCTGCGAATCCAGTACGACATACTGCTGATTCAGCTCGGCCTTAGCAGCGGACAAAGCTTCCTTGTTTGCGCGTGCTTCTCGTGCCTCCTCATCTGACGGCTTGTATCTCTTGAAGTTGCATAGTGAAAGCAGCTCTTGATCAATTATACTACGTCGCAGGTGCCATATGCAACCGCCCAGAGCACTGATCGCGAGTTGGCCCTCGGGTTTTACGACTTTATCCATTTCCAAAAAGTGAAGTACATCTTCCGGCCATCCATGCTCCTTGAAGTATCCCGCACGCTCAATTTCATCAATCGTTTTCGAAGCATCCCAAAACTCCTTCCCCACACGCAGTGACGAGCGAATCGCAGCAGGTGCTGCATGCTTGAGAATCATCTTCGTGTCATCAGAAATGTTAAATCTTTCTGTCACGATTTCCACGATGTGAAATTGAGCAAACAGCGTCTTCAAACGGTCCCTCTGCTCAGTGTCATCAAACTCGGACAACTGGAACGCACCGGTGGAGCAATCTACCATGCAAACTCCGAAGCGGACGGCTTTCTGTGCAGGATCAAAAGCTTCCTTAAGTGCGAGGAGGTGCTTTGACACCTGGTCCTGGGATGAGATTGGAGCGTCCAGGAAGCTGACAGTATTGGTACCAATTGACAGGAGAGAACATACTTCACGGCGAACAACCTTCGCCTTTTTAGCAAGCGAGCTGTTGCGCACCTTTAGCATCTCAGGGGTTTCCGTTTGCTCCACGCGACCAACACGGTAGCCCTTCGCAACCAACTGAGATGACATTTTCGAGTACGCGATTTCGGGAAAGCCAGAGTGAGCTTTATCTCCCTTCATGTAGATGAGGCCCAACTCCTTGAAACCAACATCAGCATCCATGTGGAATAACTCGTAGAACTTGCCGACCTTGAAAAATAGCACTGTATCCATGTTGTGCGCTTTGACTTCCCACCACTGCACCATGGCCGGCGTCTCCTTCTTCAAGAACTCCGGCGGCACCTTTACTGTGCGAGGGTCATAATCCGGGGAGTCTGGTGTGTTGCCATTGATATCACGTCGCTTCTCATGCAACCATGGCAGGGAGTCGTGAATGTGATTGCCAGCACCGGCCACTGAACTGGGCAAATCGGGGCCATCAGCCAGCGGCGCAGATTTCTTGCTGCTTGACATGGGAGTGCTGCTCGACTTCTTCTTGGCCCCAGGTGGGGGCGACAGGAAGGACTTAGTCGCCACTTTCTTCAACTTGCTTGGCGCCGGGGCACTCTTGCGGCGCTTCTTGGGTGGCGGGGCCTCCTCCTCCGACTCCTCGTCCACAAGATCGTCCACATCATCATCCGAAGGCTCTTCTTCCGCCCCACTGAACTCCGACTCCTCCCCATCACCCCCTTCTTCAGGACTGTCCTGCTCCCACTCCTCTTCACTGCTCACGACGTTGCGAGTGGTTGTCTTGGTTTTCCGACGTCGAGATGCTGGCGCCACCGGCTCATCGTCTGAGTCATCATCGTCCTGGATGATGACTTTGCCAGGACGGACCTGTGTGCGCTTCTTCGCAGGCTCCGTGCTCTTCTCCTTCGGCTTCTCCTCCTTCTTCTGCGCCTTCACGGGCTCCTCCTCGTCCTCCTCCGAGCTGGTACCGAGGAAATCCTCGTATGCCTTGCGCTTGGAGCCTTTGGCCGCCGAATTATCGGCGTCTTCCATCTTCACATCGTCGCTGGTCTTTGCCTCTGCCTCCTTGCTCGCCGTTTTCTGCTTCAGTTTGGGCGAGAAGTCGATCTTCTTGCGTGTGTTGTCCAGTGACTCGCGCTTGGTCGGCGCCTTGGTCGCCTTCTTCTTGGAGCTGCCGTTGCTGGCACCGCCTGGTGCATTCTTCTTCTTGGCCGACGCACCCTCCGACGATGGCGGGCTGAAGAAACTCAGCAGAGAGCTCTGCGTCTTCTGCTTCATCTTGCCGTTTGCGCGCCACTCCCGCCAAAATTAGGCTACGCTCAAGTGTCCAAAACGTGTTCCAATTGTCAAAATGGACTCATTATTTGAGTATATTTCGAGTATATTTGGGTATAATGTGAACGCTGGGCACAATTGTTGGCCAGGAATTTCGTGGGTCATGCACGCAGGCCATACGGTATTCGCCAGTGTTGGTGCAAACCTGATGAAGTTGTTGTCAAATCGGTTGGCTGGTTGGTGTTTCTTCACACGTGACGGACCGCTTTGCTTTCATCACCAGGGAGCTATTTCCGGGGGAACCATTATGGACCCAGTGCATCTTATCACACTCAATGCAGCGAGAGCTTTTTGGGGATCAACGAGTGTCATGCTGTTGCGATGTATTTGAAAAGATGCATTCAGTATAACACCGACGACTAGAGCTAGCAACCGCGTGCAATGTTCGGTGTTGGGGCTATATGGCGACGACGCTTTTCATCGCTTTGCCCATCAAGGTTGAAGTCGGATCACGACACCGAAACAAGCGAAGAAGACAGCGTCACCAGCGAGCACGATTCCGCCACGGGGAGCGAGTGGCTCTACATTGAAGAGCCTGTTGGTTTCTTTGTACCGAAGATGCAGAAGCGGATGCAGCACCTGCACCTCGACCAAGTCCAGCACCTCCTGCACTACGGCAACTTCAAGCACGTGATGCGTCTTCACAGCATCAGTCTGGTAACACCAGTCGAGGAGACGAATGCGCACGGCGCGAAGAAGTGGTGGATGACTGTACAGGATCCGAGCACGCTGCAAGTATGGGTTGTTCACTTCCCGTCACGGCATCGATTGCAGGCTTGGGTCGAGTTGCTATCATCCGTCTTCAATGCTACAAAAAGTAACGCCGTCGTCAGTGAACTTGTCTCCATCGATGCCATGCAAACTGTACCACCATCCTAGTCAGTCCAGTCCCGGTACTCCCCCACTCGCTCCACGGCTCATCGCTGTCATCTCCTCAACACCGCGCTCCACGGTGTTGCACCTCCATCGCAGGTCCCCGCCGCTGCCGAACCTGTACCTGCAAGCACCAAGCTAAACCAAAACGATCCACGCGAGGCACCGCACGAAAGACGAACTGGAAACGCGCTTGCTCACTTGGCAACATACACTGCATCAGTAGAACCCATTTCTCGGCAAGGCTGTATTAAAAAGTTTTACCAACTTTTTGCCACCCCTCTCGCGTCTACAGTCGCTCGCTTCCGTCTGACCGTTCGTGTTTCAGGAAGAAAGCAACTTAGTTGGCCGGGACACCGCCGCCCGACTTGAGGCGCAGCTGAGCCTGACGCTTGCGAGACACCTTGACGGGCTTGGCCTCCTCCACGGCCTTGGCAACGTTAGCGCGCTTCTCCGTCAGGATGAGCTCGATGTGGGCCGGGTTGGACATGTAGGGTCCGATGCGGCCGTGGGCACGGTAGGTGCGACGACGCTGCTTAATGGCGGCGTTGGCCTGAGCGTGCGAGATGTACAGCAGGTCCGTGTCCAGGCCCTTGACCTCGGCGTTGGCCTCGGCGTTCTTCACCAGGTCCAGGATGATCTTGGTAGCCTTCTGGGGCCACTTGCACTTGTCGCCAGCGGCACCGCGGAGCTTGCCCTGGGCGTGACGGCCGCAGCCGCCCGTGAACTTGGTGAAGGGAACAGCCTGCTTGTACTCGAGCACGGCCTGCAGGAAGCTCTTAGCCTTGTTCAGGGGCATGCCCTTGATGGCGTGGCTGACCTCGCGGCAGTGCTTAAAGTGCACGCGCAGGTGCGAGCCGCGGGCCTTGGCGGCGCGCTGAGCGTCTTCAGGTTCCTGGCTGTAGGACGGCATTGCTTCACGTTCGGGTTCTGGAAACTGGTGCGCGGCAAATGCTGTCGCCCCACACAAGTCCAAACGGCCTCGCGCGCCCACCACCAATCACCTGGCCTCTATGTGGGCCACACAGATATGCGTGAACAAGAAAGGCGCAGTCTTTCAGGCACGCTTTCCAAAATCAGTGTGAAAGACGAAACCAGAAACTTTCCCCAAACAAGGAGCAATGATATAAATTCCAAGTCAAAACACACCTTGAACCGGGCACCCCTAGCCTGAACCGGTTAAAATTATTTGACATGACCCTGTTTCCGACATTAGCTTCAACATGTTGGCAACTTGCTTGTTCTATTTCGTTTCGCAAACTCATGTTCGTAATTCACATGCTTTTTTTCACGCAACTAGAATACTGCAGCGCAGCTCAAAACTTCATCACCCTAAAAGGATGCCTCGGATTCGCCAGAGTCGCTTGCAGCAGATTCCGGCGCTTCGTCTTCATCCTCCTCTGCATCTTCGTCTTCTTCGTCGTCATCATCATCGGCATTGTCTTCTTCGCCGCTAATGCGTTCTTCCTTGTACGAGATGCGCGGCTGCGATGTTCCGCGACGCGAGCGACCGCCCGTAATGATCAAGCTCGTGTCTATGCCCTCCAAATCCTTGTCCTTTGAGAGTTTTCTCTTGGCAGCGTTAATATCGCGACTCGTTGGGTATGAGCCATGGAACGCAATCCCTGCATCATGCAACCGCTCGCGCAGAATTTCTTCAGCTTCTTCGGTTGATGATGAGTCTTTCAGAAGTCTATACAACCGCGGGCTGCACATCGAACAACGATCGCAAATCAAGCTGCGGTTAGCAATAATCGAAAGCATATTTTCGATCAAGAACACGTACTTGAGAACGCCTGCTGCACGGCCCAGTTCTTTCAGTGAGGCCAGTCCCGGTGGGTCCGGCTGCTTGCTCGTCTTGGGCTTCTTCGCCGGGGCCGCCACTTCCTTGTTTTTCCGCTTCTTCACGCGTCCGTTATCAGACTGCGATGCAGACACAACCAATAACGAGAAACCAACATCAGCACAAAAACTTCTACGGAGCATCGTAAAACCATCGCAGTAGTAAATGATAATCCATACCGTCCGTCTCTTTTTTACTGGGGCGGCAGTGTCTTCATCTTCATCGTCGTCATCCTCTTCGGGCTTAGCTTCACCTTCACTGGCATCGCTTTCCTTAGCATCATCCTCTTCATCCTCTTCGTCGCTTGCATCTACAACAGCATTGCGCTTCTTCGTGGTGCGCTGTGTGCTTCTCCTACTAGGACGCAGATCAACCTCTTCCTCCTCCTCCTCTTCCTCCTCTTCTTTAGCCTCAGGTTCATCCTTGGAGTCGTCAGCTTCAGAAGCATCTCCACCCGCGCACAGCTCCAGTAAGTCTGGCAGCAGCGTCTTGATGCTAGGTCTCCACTGCGCTTTAAGGTCCGCGAAGTTCATGCCGAAGCGGGCAGCTAGCTTCTGCATTACCGCCTTCAGCGTCGCCGTGTCGGCGTCCATGGACGGTAGGATCTCTCGCAAAGCCTTTACGATGGAATCCTCGGTGACCAGCGACTCAACCGACACGGTTGGATCGTCCCCCAGCGCCTCCATCATGTTGTCGATCTGCTCGATTGCTTTATCCCACCACTGACGATACACCACTGACGCTTTGACAGCAAGCCGATTGGGCACAGCGAATCAAAAACGAATTTGCCGCCAAAATTTTCTGACCACTGTTTCTAATTTAGTACGTGAATTTTGATACAGAATTTAAATGCACGTACTAGATTAAAAAGTTCTAAATTCTGAAAAGGTACTTGTAAAAGTATCGAAGTTGACTCTAAGCTGCACACTTCCTTTTCATTTTCTCTCCTCATCAAACTGCCGTCACCGTACTCTAAGTCCTTCCTCCTCGCATATGCACCAGTATCTTGTTTCTCTCTAGTCGTCCTTCTTCTCATTATCAGAGTCGGATGACGTGCCTTCGTACTCTTCCTTGGCCGTATCGTGGGCTCCCTTGGTTACCACGCCGATAAGCACCCGCACCAGCAGGAGGCCCCACCAAACGTGCAGGCAGTACAGCGTCGTGAGCAGCACGTTGAAGAGCAGCCACGACGGAGGGCCAGGGTATGGAAAGAGCTGCGTGAAGTCGTGCGCGTCGGCCATTGTCATGCTGGCCTCGCGGTTCTCCACCATCGTCGTGTAGAGCAGCTTGGTAGGGTACTGGTAGATGCGGTAGTAGAACCAGAGCACGATCGTAGTGACGAACAGGATCTCGCTCGTGAACAAGCCGGGGACGCCTTCCATCTTGAGGTAGTTGGCCATCTTCAGCATGTCAAGCGGGATATCCGTCATGTCGTGGAGGAGCAGCACGACCACACCCACGGGCAAGAAGCCGACAGCGTATGACCACGTGACGAGTGCGATCGTGACGACGTGGTGGGTCATCATAACCAAGTAATCCTTGCGGATCTCTTCCAGGAACTTGCATGAGAACGCCGTGTAAATCCAAATAGCCTGGCAGAATCAACAACGAAGAGCGCAATACCGATCACTTATCAGCAGCCAGCCACCATCAAAAAGATCTCCCACCATCTCCTTACCAGTTGGGTAATGTAAAGCAATTTGGTGCTAAACTTCTGCGTGGGGAACACGCCCGTGTCCGTTCCCTGGTTCCACACTGCAGCAACATTGAGCGTTAGATTCAACTTTCAAAAGCTCTCCAACCATTCAACCGGGGTACGTACAGGTCGTCGTGTCTTGCCACCACGTCTCATCGCGCAGCACGTACAGCTCGAAGATAGTCATGGACACGTGGATGGCGAGCTGCCACGACTGGTCGCACCACTTCTTCATGGTCACCGCTTTTTTTAACGGGTCTCCGAGGTGCTGCAGGAACGTGCGCGAGAACCATCCGCCGCCGATGGCGAACGAGGTCTTGGTGACTTTGACAGCCACCGCCACAACGAAAACCATCGCCACGAGGATCGCGAGCATCTGCTGGTCGTCCCATAGCGTGTGCGCGATGACCCCCAGCTCGCACACGAGCATGCTCACCAGTAGGGTGTCTAGGAACGGGTTGGGCTTCGGGATGGAGCGCGCCATGTTTGCCAGCACTGCGGGGTCACTCGAGACGTGCTCCCTTCGCCGCGGTTCTTCTTTTGTGCCGTAGGCGTCAAAGGCTGGTGAGGTTCCTGCGACCGACTGGACAATTGTGTACTATTTATGTTTCTATACAAAATATCAATGTTTGGGATGCGGACTCGGGCGCAGCAACTGCAGGTAAGTGCAACTGATCCTGTTGAGTGGCCCCAATGCTGTTTGATTCAAACTTTGAAGGTGTACGGGATCTGACTCAACAGGATCTAATCCAGTGCAGGGCATGAACACACACTCGCCGAAACATTAAATGTAAGAAGGCAGAGCGGGGTATGCACTGCCTTCTTTTCGGTACACCACAATCTGTGTCGGCGTAATCTGCAACTACCCGTCATCTGCTGCGACACTGGGGGGGGGGGGTAGCTCAACACGCACCGATGCGTGGGGAAGTTGACATGCCGGGTTGATCACGATCAGCTAACAGACAGGAGCTCGATGTCCTTCTCCCCAATATTGTCAAGGACGCTCAAGCACGCGCGGCGGTTTACCTCTCGGAAATGTGCGTCCAACTCCACCCGGAGCTTCTCGGTCTTCGCGTTTGCGGCGAGGCTTTTGCTGAGGCTGTCGTACACAACCAAGATCACGAACTGGTTGAGCGCACAAGCTTTGTACTGTCGGTGGAGCTCGTCCAACGGCAAACGCACAGCCTCGGCTTCTGTCGTTAATGCCTTGTGATACACCTTCAGGCAATGTGCTTCTTGTGCGCGACGATGGCTAGCTTGGACACTGACAATGAAAAAGAAGGCGAGATCTCGCAGCGGGTTCCCCTTCCCACATGTTGCCCAGTCCAGGAGCCACGTCACTTCATCGGCAGGGTCTTTCGGTAGTAGCATGTTCGCAATGTGGAAGTCACCGTGGATCAGTGTGGTCGGGCCGCTGTCCACCAGATCGTGCACCACTTTAAGCTGGTCAGGCTTTGCACTTAGTCTTTGACACAACTCGGTCAGTTTATCCTTATCTCTGCTTTCCAACGCCACGGCGTCCAAATACTCTTCCCAACACCCCGGAAATTGCAGGCGTTTCTCATCTCCAGAAAGCTGGCTGCCGATTCCCGCTGGAGTTGAAAGGCCATCGCAGTCGTGGTTCCAGAAGCGCGCGTGCATTTGCGCGAGTTTCGTCACCAGCATCGGAATGTGGTGGGGTGGGCTTCCATCCACGCAAGTGAAAGTTCTTACTGACTCGATGCACTCCAATACAATTAGCACGTTCGATGTGAAAATTGCAGTTGGGATAGCAAAGGGGAACCCCACAACTGCCGCCGAGTTCTTCATGGCGGCGTCGCCTGACTTGGTCGTGAACTCGTTGTAGAACTTGGACTCCACCGCAAACATTGACTCGAACGGGAACTCCGGGCGCAAGAACTTCCCCACGAAGCGCCGTTGCAGCTTGATGGCATCGCTGGGGCCATCGACAGGCTGGAAGTCCACTGTGATGATCACGACTTCGGCGATCACGCCAAGGTTCATGGGTTTCCAGTCGTAGTCAACCACATGATGCGACGGATGCAAAGGACGCAGAATCTGCTGCAGGAACTCGGTCGTCAACTGGCCAGGCCGCGCTGGGACCTCCGAGGAGCTTGCCATGGTCTCCATAAGCGACTGAGAAGGCCCCAGGGCGTTTTCTCGAAGTGAGCTCAATTCGTCGCGGTGGTTTCGAGGACGAATTTGATTGGCCGTATCATTCGCTCTTGAAATATTGTGCTGAAGTTCTGAGAACGAGCAGCTTCAAAGTGGTCTAGCGTCATAACGATGTTGGTGTTATCCGTTGACAAGATGGTCATGCCCGGTCGAATGTGGCTATGCGTGAGGGGAGCTGGTGCGTTGTTATTGTATCCATTCTTCTTGCGCTTTGTGCGTGTGTGCTAAAGGGGGATTCCATTCCGCCAACATTGGGCTCCAATGCCGCACCTTGGGTCAGTTGTATCACCAGAGGATCGGAAGTCGGGTGTGAAAACCCCAAGCACAAGCTTACTACTTTAAAGAAGTACAGGTACTACATGTAGTACTGTATTAGATACTCTCTGTAGTGCGTAAGCTTACTTCTGTATCCGGAAGCTGATGATGCCTTCTGCTGAATTTGGCGCGATGATAACATGGCCACGCTGTTGACTGTCTGAAGCAGCCGATACAGTACTGAAAGCACAACAGTTTATTGACTGGTTTGTGAGCTTATCAACCTCGACATTAAGCCTACACAGCAACACCCTGAATCTCGAACGTCACCACAGACGCCGCTGGAATCGATGCGCTGAAAGTTGTACCAGACAACTCGACCTTCGACGTCTTGTAAAGTGCGCCTGTACCGCTCGTCTCGGTCGTCCAGGCGCTAACCGGGCCCACCACCTTGGAAAAGCTCGCCAGGTCATACGTGACCTTCGAGGCCGCAGCACCAGAGTTTACCGTTGCAACCACGAGAAGTTTGGTCTTGGCATCATAAGCTATGACAGTATTCTTGTCATCCGAGGAGAGGATAGCCATACCAGGTCGAATGTGGCGAGAGTACTGCGCTAATGCGTAGTACTTGGGGTTGGGCGATCCGATTGTCATATTGCCCGGAACCGAGTTGATGAGGCCCCAGCCTCCGCCGTCAAACGGCTGCCAGTACACAAAGGCAGACACGCCCATCTCGTTGATGTTAATGGCGACAGCCTCAGCCAAGCTGAGACCTGTTGCGTCCTTTTCACCGTACTCGGAGTCCCAGAATTTCTTGTTCACCTTCTTTACCAGTGCCTTCAAAGGCGCTCGATCCGACTCGCGATTACCGTAGCCGTGCGTGTTGACCTTATCAATAGTGGTCATCACATTAGCATCAGCAGATAAAGAGGTCAGCGTGGATAGTGCTTGCGTGTCCGAGTTCTCATCCGACGCCGTGATAGCGACGTCTTTCAGTCCGAAGTAGTCCAACTTCGTGCGAAGCTTCACCAAGACATCCTTCTGGGTGGCCACATCGAAGTGGCAACCTTCTTGGCCCCCGGGGAACTGCCACCATGAGCTCATCGGCTCGTTGAACGGCTCGACATAATTGAAGTTGATACCCCAGCTCTCCTTAGCTTGCTTCACGACGGCAGCCAGATACAGCGCAAATTGGCCGTGGTTCCAAGTTTGCAGATTGTCCTTTGTTCCGCTCTCTCCGCCGGCAGTAGCGTGGTTGTTGTTCATCCACCAAGGTGGCGAGTTCGAGAATGCCTCAGTGAGGTCGACGTCACGCTGCGTTGCCAGTTCCAGCATTTTGCGTTGCTTCGCGTCGGCATCCCAGTTCCAACTTTTGCTAGTCGTGTCATTGCTGGACCAGTCCAGCCAGAACGATTCAATGGACTTGAACGCCGGCATGTTTGGCGACTTCTTCATCGCGATTTCGGTGCCGCTGTCATCGATGACGTTGTCACTAGAGCCACCGATGTTGTAGCGTGCAATGTTAAACCCGAGCGCTGGAAGTCCGGACGACGCCTCTTTCAGCGTCACGGTATCCTTTTGCGTGAAGAGTAGGTCGGCGATGTCTTCACGGTCTCCGAAGGCGTTAGCCCACCAGCAGAGCGACGTACCCCATCCTTCCCAAGTGCTGATCAGCGTCGTCGACGCATCCGTTTTAACGGTGTAATCCGCAGCAAGGACCTGCGACGACTGCGTAACCAAAAGAGCGTACGCCAGTGCCGACGCTCCAAGCGCTCGAACAGAAAGCATGGTCTTCAAATGCACGCTGCAAAATCGAAAGTGGGAACTGAAAAGGAATGCTGCAGCGGAGACGTGAGCCGGGCTCGAAAATGTAAGGGTTGTCCTTGAACAGATGCGATTGCGGACAGCGATTTGGGAACGAACTGCGATCGACTCACAACAACCCGTTATCCAGTGACCGCATCCGGATACAACTCGCCAAGTTGGTATGTACATGTAACATCGACGCTCGGTTTTCTCGTTTTGAATTTAGCAGTTCTTGTTATGATGACCTTGAAAATTCTCACACGTCAATTGATCAAGAAAATGTGTACATGTACAGCCGGGAAACAGATCAGTTCGATCACCAAGACTCTTGGGTCTTGATTCAAGAGGAGACCGAAGAGGGCGTTAAATTGTCGTATCGGATGAAGTTTCATGCTGCAGCTCGCACGGTGCTCACTACGTGTTCGGTGTTTATTGTTGGCAACATACCTTTGAAGGAGATATGTTCATGTCATGGCCGAAGCTTTAAGGTGGTGGGCGCACTAACCAGTGGCAAATTGACGAACTTTTGCTCATAGAAATCCAGAATCTACAAAGCAACCCCCTGAACCTCAAACGTCATCACCGACGCAGCCGGAATCGATGCACTAAATGACGACCCAGAAAGCTCAGCCTTCGAAGACTTGTAAAGGGCACCCGCACCGCTCGTCTCTGTGGTCCAAGCCGTGATCGGGCCTGCCACTGCCTTGAAGCTTGCCAAGTCGAACGTGACCTTTGAAGCTGCGTTGGCTGTGTTCACCGTGACAACTACAAGTAGTTGCGATGCTGTATCGTAAGCCATGACGGTTTTCACGTCATCCGTCGACAGGATGGTCATGCCGGGGCGAATGTGGCGTGAATATTGCGCGAGTGCATAGTACTTGGTGTTGGGCGCGCTAATGGTGTTGTCAGCCGGACTAGATTGAATGAGGCCCCAACCTCCACCGTCAAGCACCTGCCAGTACACGAACGCCGACACTCCCATTTGGTTAATGTCTAACGCAATGGACTCAGCCATGCTAAGCCCTGTCGCGTCCTTTTCGCCATACTCCGAATCCCACAGCGTCTTGCTCGACTTCGTCACAAGGTTCTTCAGAGGGCCCCGATCCTTTCCACGGTACGGGCTCAATCCATCGTAGCCGTGCGTGTTCACCTTGCCGAACGTGGCCATTACATCAGCATTTGCTGACATAGTTGTGAGCGTAGACAGCGCTATCGAGGGCGAATTTTCATCAGAGGTCGCGATGACAACTTCTTTCAGTCCAAGCTGGTCAAGATACCCCCGTAATTGGAGCAGAACATCGTTCTGCGTCTTCACTTCAAAGTGACACCCCTCCTGTTTGCCAGGATATGTCCACCACGTGCTCATGGGCTCGTTGAACGGTTCAACGTACGTAAAGTTAACCCCCCAGCTGTCTTTAGCCCTCTTCACCACTGTTGCCAAGTACAGGGCGAACGCATCATGATTCCAGGTCTGCAAATTGTCCTTCTTTCCATCATCTCCTCCAGCGGTGGCATGGTTGTTCGTCATCCACCATGGGGGAGCGTTGGAGAACGCCTCCGTGATATCGACTCCGCGCTTGATGGCCAACTCGAGCATCTTGCGTTGCTTAGCATCGGCCTCCCAGTTCCAGCTTTTGCTTGTCGAAACGTTGCTGGACCAGTCCAGCCAGAACGACTCGATGAACTTGAACGGTGGCATGTTTGGGGACTCCTTCATCGCGATTTCGGTGCCGCTGTCATCAATGACATTCTTACTAGAACCACCGATATTGTAGCGCGCAATATTGAATCCCAACGCGGGGATACCCGATGTGGCACCCTTCAGCGTCACAGTCTCTTTACGTGTAAAAAACACATCAGCGACGTCTTCACGGTCTCCGAAAGCGTTGGCCCACCAGCAGAGCGATGTGCCCCACCCTTCCCATTTGTCGAGAAGTGTCGTGGCAGCGTCAGATTTGACAGTGTAGTCCGCGGAACGCGCAGGCTGAGCCACCAGAATTCCGCACGCCACAGCCGACACAGTAAAAGAGCGAAGTGTGAGCATGGATTCGTGAAGACTTGCTGCTGCTTAAACGAAAGTGAAGGACGAAGGAAGTCGGGTTTGTTGCAGCGAGAGACAGTAACTTTTAATCGATACACCATCTTAGTTTGTATCTTCGTCTGGTTGAACAGAACAGACACAGTTGCAGTCTACAGAATGCTTCAATGTGTTCGTAGTACAGTACTTCAGCTGCTGAAGTTCAGCATACTTCAGCGTGTGCCAATTGAAAGTGGCTCGATAGGTATTGCCGCATGTTGAAGACTTCGTCATGTAGATGCCCTCGGATACCAGCATTCAATTAGATTTACCGCACAAGCGACCCGTAATCGCTGCACGTTCCAAGTGCCAGTTACCAGTGGTGAAAGTTGCAGCATTTGTCATTCTCCATGTAGAACATTACCTTTTGTATGTCGGTAATCCCAACTCATGTCAAGAATATGTGATTTCTTGGTCACCACGTGTGTATGTGTGTGAAGTTGACGTTACCTCTCAGCGTCCTTCATGATTTTCATTAGATCTGTTTGCAGGACGGCGTGACGTATTATTGCAGTGTTTGTCTAAACGGCTTGCTGGAACGGTACTGCCAAAGCGATTCCAAAAAACCCAGACAAAAACTTGTAGAAAAAAATTCGCTGCATTGCACGAGTTCCACAGAGTACTGTACGCTTTTGATATGCTCTCAGATACCTGCCGCGGACCACAACACCGTCGAATTTCCCCCAGCACTAGCTAGAAGATGGCGCTTCGGATTCCATTGCACGTCCACCACTGGACCGTTGTGGCCTTGGGGAAGTGTGTGCACGAATTGACCAGTCGAGCTCTTGTAGAAAAACAATCGTCCGTCCTCCGCTCCAGTGGCCACATACGCACCATCAGCAGAGTAGCAACACCCTAATTGGGGATCACTGCGCTGACTTTGGGTCAGCCCGTGCTCTTTGAACATGTGCAGCAGCTTGCCCTCGAACGCATCCAAATGTAAGAACACCCCGCGGTTTGTCGTGACAAGCAACTGGTTGCCATCGGGGCTAAACTTCAAGTCAAGTGCATGCAGCTTCTTCGCACTCAAGTTGGGTGCCTGCATATGCGCGAGGAAGGGCTCAACTGCTGCCATGACCGACGCATCATAAAGCGAGAACTTGGCGAAGGGTCCTTCCTGGTAGTTTCTTGCGTCGTACATGCGGATCAAGTGATCGTCCGTGTAAACACCAAACACCACTCCCTCTTGGTCATAGGCAGCGCAAACGTGCGAGACTGGCAAGTGATCGGTTCGAATGATAGCCTGGAAATCATATCCAGTTGGAATCAATGAGCATATCGCTAAAATGCGCAAATTAGACGTACCGTAGTGTCCGAGTTGCGGATATCCCAGAGTCGAACCGAACCGTCCAGTCCAGCAGAAATGAACTGGTCCGCGGTGGGGTGCATCATTAGCGACGTAACTCTGTTGACCAACAAACAATTCAATCAACTGTTAAGCACTGAAGAGCTGTTTGAAAATGCGACGCATCCTACCTGTCGGTGTGGCCAGTGTAATAGCGAAGAAATTTGTTGTCGAAGAACGAATGGTACCGAATGCGATCTGTGCACAAGAAAAACAAAATCCAAGAAGCAATCAGACCTCTATAATAGCGATCTGAGCTAAACATACTAAGTGACGGCTGAACGTACTATCGTTCGCGCTGTTGGCGGACGAGAAGATGACGCAGTCCGGGTGGTGCGTGAATCGCACGAGGCCGACGCCATATCTCTTGGTCAAAATTGTCTTGGCGACCCTGTGCACATCGTGTCAATCCAGTTCTTCCACCCCCACGATGCAGTGTATATCAATACTTCTGTCTGCAACGTACGTTCCACTCAGACAATTGATCATGGACATGACTCCGTCGCTGCGACTCGTGACGCATCGCTCGCCATTGCGGTGGAAGTCCAGCGACGTGATGTGCACGTTTGGGTCCTCGTCTTCCTACGAAAATACAAGCGCTGGTCTTAGCGAAACAGCAGACAACTGGAGAATAAGCTTTGTCGCACCTGCGGGGCGAAGTTGCGCGCGACGCTGTAGGACTGCAGCGCGGCGTCCGAGAGCTCCACACCCTCCAGCATCGTTCCAAACAATATGCCACGCCAGAGCGCACGAAATGCCGTACCATAGGTTTTACTAACCGACCAGTACGAACCCATACTGAATCAATGTTTACGGGACAGTATCCTCAAAACATACAGGTATTCGTACGCGTACTGGTCCGATAGCCACCGCACAACCGCACTACGTGGCACCCCACCCCTCAATCCGAGATCGGCGACGTCACCAGGCAGCAGCATGTCGGGCGGACACCTGTCCAAGGAGTTCTTCGAGCTGGTCAAGTCGATCGGCGAGAGCAAGTCGAAGCAGGAGGAGGACCGCATCATCATCCATGAGGTGGCGCAGCTCAAGCGCAAGCTGAGCGAGGTGACGGCCACGTCCAGCACGTCCAGCAGCCTCGTGAACAAGCGCAAGCGCGAGTTCCTCATCCGCCTCATGTACGTGGAGATGTTGGGCCACGACGCGTCCTTCGGCTACATCAAGGCCGTGGAGATGACGGCCAGCACCAACCTCATGCAGAAGCGCGTGGGCTACCTCACGTGCAGCTTGTGCCTGTCCCCGACGCACGAGTTCCGCTTCATGATCATCAACCAGCTGCAGCGAGACCTGCAGAGCTCCAACCACCTCGAGGTCTGCGCGGCGCTCATGGCGGTCTGCAAGCTCGTGACGGTGGAGATGGTGCCGGCTGTGCAGCCCATGATCCTCGACCTGCTGCGTCACGACGCCGAGCTCGTGCGCAAGAAGGCGGTGATGGCTATCCACCGCTTCCACCAGCTCAACCCGGACTCGGTCACCGATGTGGGAGACGCGCTGCGCCGCACGCTGTGCGACCGCGACCCCAGCGTCATGGGAGCCACGCTGTGCATCCTGCACGACTTGGCGGAAGCCACCCCCACGGACTACAAGGACCTGGTGCCTAGCTTCGTGAGCATTCTCAAGCAGATCACGGAGCACCGACTGCCACGCGAGTTCGACTACCACCGCATCCCGGCGCCGTGGATCCAGATCCGCCTGCTGAAGATCTTGGCTCTGCTCGGTCAGGCCGACCAGCAGACTAGTGAGGGCATGTACGAGGTACTGCACGATGTCATGCGTCGTGCTGACACCGGAATCAACGTGGGTTACGCTATCATCTACGAGTGCGTGCAGACTGTGACGACGATCTACCCGAACAGCACGCTGCTCGACGCGGCGGCTGCCAGCATTTCGCGCTTCATCTCTAGCGACAACCACAACTTGAAGTACTTGGGTGTTACGGGACTTGCTGCTATCGTGAAAGACCACCCGCGCTACGCTGCAGCACACCAAATGGCGGTGATTGACTGCCTTGAAGACCCGGATGAGACTCTCAAGCGCAAGACGCTGGATCTGCTGTACCGCATGACCAACCCTGTGAACGTCGAGTTCATTTCCGACAAGCTCACCCAGTTCCTCCGTGAAGCATCGGACGTCTTCCTGCGTACGGAACTTGTCTCGCGTATCACGCAGTGCGCTGAGCGTTATGCACCGAGCAATGCTTGGTACATTCAGACCATGACAAACGTGTTCGAGCTCGGTGGCGACCTTGTGCGTCCTGAGGTGGCTCACAACTTACTGCGTCTGATCGCAGAAGGAAGTGGCGAAGACGAAGACCAGGACATGGAGCTACGACGTGATGCTGTTGACACGTACCTGGAGCTTCTGGAACGCCCTGTGCTTCCTGACATTCTGGTCTGCACTATGTCCTGGGTTCTTGGCGAGTACGGCTACCTCTCAGACGCCATGGAGCTCGAGGAGATCTGTGAGCGTCTTGTGGAGCTTGTTGACCGCCCTTTCGACCAGGAAGACACCACGCGTGGTTACGTGCTCTCGGCTGTGACGAAGATTACGGCTCAGATGGGTCACACTATTGATGTAGCTGACGCTATGATGGAGAAGTACAAGACCAGTCGTAGTACGGATCTGCAGCAGCGATGCTTTGAGTACCTGGCGCTCAGCAAGAACTTCTCTTTGATGAACGAGGTTTTCCCGGAGGACGCGAGCTGCGAAGACATTGAGGTGGACCCCAACCTTTCGTTCCTTACGAGTTTTGTGGAGAAGGCAGTGGCCCAAGGAGCACCGCTCTACGACCCGCCTGAGGACTCGGACGATGAGGAGGAACAGTATGGCCACCGCCGTAATGGCGGTGACTCAAACCGTCTGAACTTTGAGGCGTACAAGAAGCCTGAGATCCCTTACCCGACCAAGCTTCCTCCTGCGGATCAGCAGGGCGCTTTTGGAGTTAACAAGTGGGGTGGCGCTCCTGGCGGGCCTGGTGGCATGCCCGGCATGGGAAGCTCTGGTGGCCCCGATCCTACCGGTGGGTTTGGTGCTGGCAAGCGTGGAGTTGTCAAGAATGTGTGGGGCCCCACGGGTCTCAACACTCCCGACAATGCCCCACCCGGAGCCCCTGGAGCTGGTGCTCCTGGTGGTTATCCGTCCGACCCTTACAACCAGGGCAACATGGGTGGCCAGGGAGCTTACGGTGCTCCAGGTGGCGGCTATGGTGGTCAGCCTGCTTACGGTGCTCAGGGAGGCTATGGTTCTCAGCCTCCTCAGCAACCACCTCAGCAAGAGTACAGTGCTTCCAACAACTATGATAACGTTGAACCCTCGAGTGAGGACGAGACCAACGGTGGCGTCGATGAAAGGCAGATGCTTGCTTCCGCGATCTTTGGCGGCATTCCTGGTGCCCCGGCACCGATGCCCAGCGCTCGCCGTGCAGGATCTAGCACTCGCACGACCGTCAACTCCAGTCGCCGCTCGGGCCGCTCTTCGTCGAGACGTACGTCCGGCCGTAATGAGCAGCAGCCGCAGCAGCCTCCGCAGCAGGCTCAAGCTCCTGTCGAGCAAGCGCCACCACCGCAGCAGCAGCAGCCGAAGGTCGAAATGGATCTGCTTGATATCTCGTTTGATGCTCCGGCAGCTCCGCAGAACACAGGAATGTTCCAACAACTACAGCAGCAGGCGCCACCCCAGCAGCAGCCTATGATGAATGCGGACCCGTTTGGCATGGGTTCACCGCTTGGACCAGCGCCTGCCCTCGAGGCTAGCTCACCAGCACCCTCTGCATCTTTGGACCCATTCGACATGTCGGGACTCGGCTCCAGCATGAACGGTAAGCTCGTGTAAACCCATGATGAGCGCATGCTTGTGCACTAATCCTTAACTTTCTTTGTCTTGTTCTGCCTGCATGTACAGCTGCTGTCGAGCTTGGCAAGAGCCCCAGTACCGGTTTGGATATCCTCGGCGGTAGCAGCAGCAACACGAGCGTTTTCCAGTACAACGGACGGCAGCTGGAGCCGTGGCAGATCACCACACAGGACTTTGGCGCACGCTGGGGCACTTGCCCTTGCGAGAAGAAGACCAAGGTGAACCCGAGCGGCATTCGCACGCTGGAGGACTTCATGGGTCGCATGCACCTGTTCAACGTGCACACCGTTGAGGCCATCCCGACCAGTACGTGCCATTGATGCCGTTTTGCTTGTTTTGCGCGACAAAGCTCTAACGTCATGGCTTCTGTTCCTATGTTTTGTTCACTCCAGCCAACGAGGCGATTGCGGCTTGTCGTCTGGTCAACTCGGAGCACGTAGGATTGATCCACGTGAAGATCCGCAGCGGCGGCTTCGTGGACATCACGGTCCGCACGGCCGACATGAACTTCACTGACCAGCTCCTGGAGGCCGCCGCGCAGCGGCTCAAATAAGGAGGTCTAGCACCGGCCACAAAATGCAAATGTTTCATGTGAATGGTACATTTTAGCTATTGAGTGAGGCGAGCGCTTCAACATGCTGGCAGTAGTACAAAGTATCGGAGAGAAGCAGCAGGCTTCAAGGCAGCATATCCGAGGGATGGAGAATCCACCCAGGCATTCTGCGCTACTCTAGCGCGATATTGGCCTTATCAGTTCCGCCCCTAGCAAACAGAGTACAGCACAGTACTGCACCTGAAGCAGGTTTGAAGCGGCGCGTATTGAAGTAAAAGCCAGTTCACCTTCCTCATCAACATGAAATGGCTTGTGCAATGCACAGTGCACAGCCAGAACCTGCACCACAGGAGCACCACTCCAATCCGCAAAAGACAGGCCAGCGCTCAGGAGGGCCATCAACACAGCGGAAGCAGCGTTGCAACTTGCGAGGTGCCGGTCGAGTCGCTACACGCCACCCGAGAATAATCGCAAAAGCGTCAGCAGAACTCCAAGCCGTCTGCTGTGACTGTCACCCTTCCCAAGCACCGACGTTCGGTCTCCATCGCGGGTGCTGAACGTACGACTCATTGCGAAGACTCTGCAGACCGCCATGCAGCCCGCCACAGACACCATGAAGCCGCGCGCGCGGGCCGTGAGCTCCGACAACGCCAAGCCCACCATCGTGCTCAACCTGCCAGGCGTCCGCTTGGCCGTGCTCACGAGCGCCTACGACTCGCTGCTGCATCTCGACGTGACCCTGAGCTCGGCCGCGTCGCTGCTGCTTGCCAGCTACGTCGCCTGCGTGCTAGCCTGGAACATCCTCTCGTTCGTGCTCGCCCTGCTGGCAGAGACCGCCGCGTTCGCGCTCATCAGCTTCTACACGTTCATGGGGCTCGCCATGCTGTCCATGAACGCCGCTGCGCCCCACGCAGCCTCCGTCCGCAGCTATCCGTCCGCGCAAAAGAAAGCGGCGGCGACTCCGACGCTCCCGCTGCTTTGCGTTGATGGCGCGACTATCTCGTCACGGTCCACCCATGTTGGCAAGGCAGACGATGCGGCTGCCTCCAAGAGAAAGGAGCTCCAGGCCCCGGCTGCTCGGCGTCGTGTGCTGGCGCACCTGAACAGGAACCGCTTGCTGGTGAACGTCGTGCCCGGCGATATGCGCCGCCGCGTGGATACGAACCTAGGCGAAGCCAACATCCGCGTGGGTAAGGCCTTCATGCAGGCAGTGCCCGGCCAGCGCAAGCCACGCGATATCTACATCGTGCGCGTGGACTGCGGTGCCCAGTCGGCTACCCAGGAGAAACACATGAACCCCGTGGTCATGTGGGACATCACCGCTTCTTTCGACGAGTTCAAGCAGCTCGAGCGTGAGCTGAAGAAGGAGGTCAAGACCAAGAAGGAGTGGCGCGGCGCTAAGGTGCCGCACTTGTCGAGCGGCGCAGTGCTGTTCGTGCAGCCCGAGCTAACGAACCACGTGCTGAACGCGCGCCGAACGCGCCTGCAGGCGTTCATTGACGCCGTGCGGTCCGACCCGGTGCTCTCTAGCACGGGTAGCTTGCGCAAGTTCTGCCAGGCTTACTAGGTCGCTCTTCCTCCCTGAGCTCTCCGACGGAAGGAGGGGCTTTGAAAGCGGGAGAGGGAGGTGGATGCCATCGCGCGTGAAGATCGAATTCATGGCGAAGGTCAATCTTCCATTGTATGTGAGAGTGAGTGTGTATTTGAGGCCACTACAATGCCGCCGCAGAGGAGGCGGCACCATTCCGTGAGTGCGTGTTCGAGGCTGACGCCGTCGGCACAGCCACGACTTTGAAAAGCAGGAGGCGCGCTGTGCACTGAAAGCAACGCAGCGATAAAATGTAAATATGAACAGTAGCGTTGCTCCGAGCAACGTGCTCGAGTCTCTCAGTCTTTTGCACAGCACACGACGTTGCAACTTGCAACTTGCAAGTTACAACTTGCAATCGGCACGACCGGAAATTGGACTGCAATTACAATGTAGCAGGTTGGTGTAAGAAAGACAGTCCATTGATCCGTCGCGAGAGTTAAAATTGCGTGCTTGTCAAGTTTTGACTGCAACAACAGCGTTTTGTATGACAAAGGTATTATATTTGAGTCCAACGTCGACTCATTCCCGAGGTTTGAAAAGAATCCGTCCGCTTTCTGCGATTGGCCGAATTTCGCTAGAAGGTAGCAAGCAACTTACCGGTACACGCGCTGGCGCCATCATCGGGTCAGGGGCCAACTCCGCTCGATCCGGTGCTCAGACGGCCGAGATGCGCTGCCGGCGACGCAAAACCCCAGTCGCAATGGGGACGCGAGGTCGGACCTTCCTGCCGCTCTTGGTATCGATAGTCGCAGGACTGCTGTGCAGCGCATTCAGCGCTGCAGCCGCAGTGGACGCAGACGCAGATACTAGTACGGAGCAGGACTTTGGCTTGCGGGGACTCATGCCCATTCTGGACGGCACCTACTCCAACATAAGCGGCGACTACGACTACCATTGTACGCGGTAGATGAGCTCTTGGGCAAAGTGTAGGCGGGTACAGTACTGAATTGAGCGGCGCTGTGTGCTGGGCAGACGGGAGCCACGGCAACGACGACAGCTCGGAGGGCAAGAACAGCTCCAAGGCAGTGATCATCGGCGTTAGCATTGGCGTCGGCCTGGTGCTGGTTACAGTTTGCCTTACGTGGAAAGCCTGCGTGGAGTGCTGTACGAGCTCGAGCCGCCGCTCGCGCCACCGAGCCTACATTGAGCGATCGTACGTCATGCGGCGAGTCTGATGTGGTATCAGAGGTCAAGATGTTTCACTGGAGAGTTGAGCGGAGATTTAATAACTTATATGTTTCCGGTGCTGCAGAAATGCTGGGTGGAGGTGTGAGATCTGCTTCCACACGAACGAGTTTTCGCAGACAACTTGCGTGTTGTGTGGCACTTCGGCAGAAGGTTGGATGAATTTCATTCACCACAAGAAATTTGGTGATCGCAGAAATGCGTTACTGTCTGTAATGTGTTTGGATTAATTGCTTCGTGTGTGTGCGTGCAGACGCCAAGATTATTAGAAGCCAACGAGATGATGCGAATGCATCGGTAGCAATCGCTCCACAAGTGGAGGCTAGCACGCGTTCGAACTCCAATTACCTCCTTATGTCTTCTCCCCACGCAACCTGGATTCGAGGCCTTAATGCCTTTCCTGGTGGAGGTATGACTGACCGCCAGTTGGTTGCGCGTGAACGGCATCAGTGGAAGCGGTGCATTGGAGGAGCGCATGTGCGCTGGGTTAGTATTAACTACAATTTTGACTCGAAAACGTTTTAACCGATACTCAACAACTAATTTGTGTGCCATTCAACTTACAGGTAAACATCCCTTTGGAAGCTCTTCAGGAAAAAGAGGCATTACGCAGCACAGTTATCAGAGAACGTGATTTCCAGGAATGGCAAAAGCTACACCCTCCTCCCGTTCCTGGGTCATCGAGGATGTCCGTGTCATCTGTCATTTTTTCAGATAGTAGTGGACAGCAGCAGCTCTCGTGGCTCACGCCTGGCACTGCATTCGTTCGAGATGACTCGCACTGTGGAAATCGAGGTGTGCGCTGGTGCCTAGCCGAGGAGTTCTCGATTTCTTCGCGACACTATTCGAAAACCATCGGGGTAAGCAGCTTGATAGCTTCTGATAGTTCAGAAACTGCGTTGTCTAATCTTCGTTTTGGGCTTGCTGGTAAACGTATAGCGCGTGTCAGGTTTGGCTTTCTCGGAAAAAGCACAGTGGTTCTATCAGTATTCACTTAAACTGTCTTCATCGATTGTAGATGGCTACCACACCATACGTAAGACATTTTTTTATGTTTTGCCGAGTAACGCGGACTAAAATTGCCATGTTGATCTTGAGCAGGAATTCATCGGGACAAGGTGCTAAAGCAGTCGATGACTCTCTTTATGTCTGCTCCAAGTGGAACCCTGCATCGCCGTCTTCGAGTAGACTTTATGGACGAAGCCGGTGTTGATGGTGGTGGGATTTTGCGCGAGTGGCTGCATCTTGTTTGCAGTCAGCTCTTTGCCGATGCTCCGGGACTATTTTCCCAGACCAGTTCCTCAGCACACCAAGGATACTGGATCAACCGAACCACTACAGAAAAATGCACCAAACAGCTGCAGGTGATATATGAATTTGGTACCTTGCCACTCAGCCTAATGCTTAACCGAACTGTGTTGCCACAGATGTATGTATTCTTCGGGAAGCTGTTGGGGAAAGTGCTGCTCGAAGGTCTCCTGTTGAACGTGCGGCTTTCTATCCCCCTTATAAAGCACATTCTCGGGGCGCCTCTGAAGTTATCCGACCTGTATCTGCTTGATGAAACGGTTTACTCGAGTATGATGTGGATTTTGGAAAACGACAACACCAATTCGCTGGGGCTGAACTTTACAGTGGAGGGTGTCGAGCTTATTCCACGGGGCAACGATGTTTCACTTCACGATGGGAACAAACACCTTTACGTTGCAAAAGTTGCGCAGTATTATCTGTTCGATAGTGTTCGTGCAGAGATTTTGAGTATTATGGAGGGCCTGCGGAGCGTCATTAGCGATACAGTGCTGCACGTGTTCGACTTCAAGGAGCTTGATCTATTGCTTTCCGGGTTGCCCCAGATTGACGTCAATGATTGGAGACAGCACACGGACGTTCGGTTCTTTGAACAGAGCACCCACGAGTTTGAATTGATTGGCTGGTTTTGGGAAATTATAGAGGCCTTCACGCAAGAGCAACGTGGGCGTCTGTTGCAGTATGTTACCGGATCCAGTGGCGTCCCCGTTGAGGGTTTCAAGGTAGTTAGTTGTCTACAGCTAGGAGCTATCAATGTCCCTGGATTCTAATGATGTTTGGGTTGTGCTCGTGATTCAGGGTCTGACTGGAATGGATGGCAAAATCCAACTATTTACCATTCAAATTGGAAAAGATATTTCAACCGTGTACACGGTACTACCGCACGCGAGCACGTGTTTGAACAGGTAACCGCAGTGCGTGATCTATCTAGGGGCATTGTTTGCTGTTGCTAATTGTGTTTATTGTTTGATAGATTGGATCTACCCCTTTATCCCTCAAAGGCCGAGTTAGAGCGAATTTTGTCGATGGTACGGCGTGCCTGTTTCCTTCGATGACATGCTCTACGCTTTGCTAACGAAACACCATTATGTGATGTTGGGCTTCCAGGTAATAGAGATGGATGTGACAGGGTTTAGTAGTCGATGAGTGGTAATATGCTGAATTAAGCGGAAGTGCCAATTTCGCTGGCTTCCTCTATAGCTTGGGTGGTTTCTACTTCGCCAACAGTCTCGTTTTCAGGAAAGAACTCCTTAAGCACTCCCAACGATGCTTCGTTCTCCTTTCGTGACGCTATAACCAGTGGGGTTGTGCCACTTGCGTCGGTCTTGCGAGGGTCTGCACCATGGTGCAGCAAGATTCGTATAATTGCCAAGCGGCTTGCATTGGACACTTCCTCGCGGCGCATCTGAACTGCCCAGTGCAAAGGTGTGAATCCCAGTCGATCGCTTACATTAGCGTCTGCTCCGTCCTCAAGGAGAACCTGTGCAGCTCTGTCAATTGCCTGCTGCGCACAAATATGCAGCGCAGTTGTGCCATCCGCCGAGCACGCATTCGGGTCCATCCCTCGCGCTAGAAGCAGCTTTACTCCTAGAATGTCATTATTTCGTGCAGCGTCACGCAGTTCATCCCCATCTAGCGTCAAATATACACACCCATTAAACCGTTGTACAGTGCCCACACACGAAGATGTCAAGAACAAAAGAAAAAAACTGCACTTGCCCTTACCATGCTGTGGTTCGCGAAATAGTCGAGCGAGGGCGAAGCTTGCGCACACTCCAGCGGCTACCATGACCTCAATAGGCAATCGCACGTACGAAAGCATGCTCGTCGTGGATTGATCAGCAGCAACTCCTCCTGTAAGTATCTTCCAGGCTACCACTGCTCGATCCTTGAAAAACACGCCGTCTTCGTCAACGCCGACGCCTCTCGGCGTGTAGATCCCCTGCTCGGGTGCTCGTTGCACGAAGCTTCTAACCAGAGAACTGACCCCAGCCTCCACTGTCGAGTCCTTAAACACGAGCACTGCCTCAACGACTGCGATGGCAAAAGCGTACAACGGAATGCCGACCAGCCTGCTCCACTTGCCGTGGTGCAGCGTGAGCGGCAGAGGCAGCACGTGCTTCCAGAGCTGCGTCGAGGTCGAGGAGCCCCAGAAGCGATCATGGCGGTAGTCCTGGTACAGCGCCGCGACGGCAGCCACAGCCAGTGACACGTGAAACAATGGCAGAAAGAAAGCGTGCGGGAAGTTCTTGGGGTAGCGCACGATGGCGTCCTGCAGTGCCCCCACCACGTACTGCAGCGCCAACACGCGCGCGAAGCTGTAGAAGACGCTGAACAGCAGCACCGCGGACCCGACCTTGAACGGGTGCTGCGCCACCAGGATCAGCAGCTGCCTCATGTGTGACAGCGTCAGACTAAGGTAGCGATAGAGGCGAATGTTAGCAGTCGAACAGCTACTGTATCATATGCGTCGTTTGAAGTGTTGAAGCGTAACTGACGGGATCCCAAAATAGCGGCGCTATTTTAGGTATATTTTCGTGTTGTGCACATGAGTGTATGATGTGACGCACACCACTTTACCCGTTTAGGGGGGAGGCTCTGCAAAAAAGGCTCGGGAGTGATGGCGGAGGTGAAGACGGCGACGGAGACCAACGGCGCGGCGGCGGCTTCGGCAGGCCAAAGCAACGGGCGCAGCCGAGATGCGGACGAGACGCGCAGAAGACGCGCGCCCCCCGGCGCCAACGCCACGCCCGAAGAGCGCGCGCGCTACGAGCTGGAGCGCAAGAAGGTGGCCAAGTACAAGGAGGACAAGCTCAAGGCGCGCCGAGACCACACGCGCATGATCTTGGAGAGCCACGCGCAGGCCAAACGGCGCGCGCTGCTGGGCAAACAGTCGGAGTTCTTGGCCAACCTCGAGTTCCGCAACACGCTGCCGGACATTCCGTTCGACACCAAGTTCGTCAAGTACCCGCACGAGCGGGAACGGTGCGACCTGGTGCAGTTGTACAGGAGACACAGAGAGGTAGAGGCTGACTCATGGAATGGGTGACTATTTGTGTGTGTGAATAGACTCATCAAGTACAAGCCCAACACGCTGGAGATGGACTACACGTACGAGATCCACGAGGAGCCCAACCTCGGACTGACCATCGACCTCATCGATCCGGCCAAGTACGAAGGTGGGAACTGACACTGATGGTGTGGAGTGGGGGAATTGTGTGCTGATGGTTGTGGTTGTTGTGGCTGGTGGCGTTGCGTATTGAAGCCCCGGCGGAACCCGAGCCGCTGGAGGTTGGCGACGAGCAGGTGCTGATGATGAAGGAGGACCACGCCAACACCAAGGGCCGGTCCAAGGTGCGCCCGACGGTCTCCTGGCTGCGTCGCACGGAGTACATGGGCAACGATCTGTACGACTCGGTGCACAAATTCAAGAGCGAGGCAGAGATCCAGAGCGCGCTTCGCGAGGGCACGGAAAACGCATTGGCCGAGGTGGTGTCAATTACGTTGGAAGACCGCGCCGAAGCTTCTTTCCGCGACATCAACGACCCCAAGTTGCTCGTGCACCCGCACAGCAAGAAGAAGAAAATCGCCAAGGTGTGGGATGTGTTCCCCGACCAGCTTCTGTCGGCCAACAAGTACGCCATTCTGGTAAGATTTTTATACGCTGTTACTTGCTCTTGTTTGAATTGTGTGCACTAATTTTGCGCGTGATACGCAGTCGTACGATATTCTTCCTTCCGAAGATGTCAAGAACAAGGGAATTACGAATCGCGAGGATCGTGCTCTGCTGTGCGGAGTAAACAAGAAGATACAAGCTGGCAACGAACTTATCCAAGGGTCTATTCTATTGCCGAATGCATCTACTGAAGACGAGGTACTATCGTGTTGTGTGTGGAGCCTAGTGATGGCACACATTGCTCACATATGGCATGTACTATACTTTCACAGGAGAGCAACGATCGCGAGAAATTCTCATGCCTCCGAGAATACCTTATGGCCGTGGAGTCGCTCGATAGCGTACGTAGGCCGTCCGTTGGTGCTTTTTTGTTGTTCTGCTTGATTCGCTCTTCTCACCCAACTCATTGTGTTGTGCGCTGTGCAGCGCGAGTCACAGCACGTGGTATTCATGCTGGACCCGGAGGCAAACCAATTTACGTACAGCGATGTTTTGAATCGCATTCAGCTCAGGAAGACGAAGGTATGTGTACTTGGACTGGCTGACAGTAGTGCAAGTTCGTATTGCTGACGATAAAATGGTTCGCAGATGAGCGGAGAAGAGAAGCGTCGTCATGGCGCCGTTGTGCACCGCCGAGATTACTCGGAAGGCGAGTCGGAGCGCCGCACTCAGATCCTGTTTGAATGCGGAGGAGTATACGACGATCAGCTTGATGATGATGAAAGCGTGCGCGAATTTAAGCGCCGACGGGTGGGGAAAGACCACACGCCGCCTCCATCTGATGACGAAGAAACAAAGGCAAGCACACCCCCACCCGAGAGCTCCCCGGATGTGGCAAGCAGTCCTGCCGCTGGAAATAATGATGGCAGTGATAGTCCGATCCCGCACAACGACGGCAGTGCAAGCCCAGTGATCAGTGACAGCGACAGCGACTAGCTTCGTGGGTTGTTACTAGCGGCTATTTCTTCGGACAGATAGGAAGTGTAGCATCTTGCTTTGATTCGATTTGACTCGATGCACTTGTACCAGCGGATAACACAAAATCATCGTTCAGAATACGCCTCGTTCACGCTCAAAGCATTGGTCACATGAAACAGAAGAGTCCATTCATCTATGGTAGATAACTGAACAAGGAAATGCTGCGCGGCTACCTCTCTCATCTGCTGGAAGACGACACTTTATGTAACTTCACTGCCCCTTGCGTTGGTTTTTGCATACTGCGGCGGCACCTATGATGCCAGAATCATATCCTGCACAAGCCTTCTCAATGCGAACCTACGCATGATAAGTGTGTCAAACATAGTAACTGAATAGACAACGACAGACGCAAACGACATACCGGGTTGGGAAATTTGGTCCACGTGTGCTTGGCGTAGGCACGGCGAATCTGCTCAATGTAGGTCTCACCAGCCTCCGCAATTCCACCAGAAAGCACAATAATCTTAAGGCACCAACGTACGGTGACAAAAGAAAAAACTTAGTCAGTCTACCACAAGAGGTAACCAAGGCCCCGACGCAATGAATTTACCTCAGGATCCAGCATTCGGCAGAAGGTTACGCAAGCGAAACCCAAGTAGTCAGCCGCCTGGTTATTTGGACATCAAATGCGATTAGCCAACTGAACTAGCTCTCCAATAAACAAGTACCGTTCGCTTTAATGCTAACTACATGTACGTACTTCTTCGATAAGATGCTTGCACAGCTCGTCGCCTTCTGCAGCGTGCTTGAAAACGAACTCGACATTGATATCCGCTTCAGAATAATTAGCAAGACTCGAGTCTCGTCCTGCAGATTTGAATGAAGAGCGATGAATTGGGTCAGGTATCTCTCTATCTGACCTTGAAAATGCTGACAAACACTGAAATCACGAACCTGCGCGTAAATGCTCTTGAACTTGCGCCATCAACGCACCAGCGGAGCTGTATGCTTCGAGACAGCCTCTCTGAGAACAACCGCACGGTCTGCCATTGCGTTCCACGATCTAACCACCAGGAAGCACAACTCTAATAAGCGACAAGAAACGATCATCAATGCCCATGATAACCGTACCATGTGTCCTCCTTCAATGGCATTGCTTCCTCCTCTCACCAATTTGCCATTTGCGACGACGCCAAAGCCCACTCCGGTACCAAGCGCTGCACAGCACCAATGTCCAAACGTCAACTACAACCATCCTCGTTATCAAGTGCAAGCGATCGTGTCATACTGAGCATGATGAAGTCCTTGATGCCGCCCTTGGCCGTGCCAACCCACTGCTCCGCCAAGATAGCAGCGTCAGCATCGTTGCACACCGTAACCTAAAGAGGAAGACAAAACGTCTTCTTCATTAGCCCCACTTCTCACAAAAGGATCAGTTACTCATAAACTCTCCACGCACCGGTCTACCCAGCGTATCTGTGAACAACTGCTGGAGCGGCACATCCAACCACGAAGGAAAGTTGGCGGCTGCGTGGATGACGCCACCGGCCTCCAGTACACCGGGGCAGCCCACGCCAACGGCCTCCAAGTCTCCCAATCCCAAGTGGGTCTGTGTCAATCAATACATGTACGACTAGTGAGAATTTGGATCATGCCACAGCCACAGCAGAGAAAGAGGACGCACGGTCTTGAGCACTTTCTGCAGCACGGAGACGGCCAGATCCACGACGTCCTGCGGCTCATGCTTCTCCGGGCGGTAGTTCTCCTGCTCGCGGGCCACCACGACACCTTCGGACGTCACGACGCCCACCTTGACGCCCGTGCCTCCGATGTCCACGCCCACGAACATGACTGCTGCTGTCATTGTTGTATCCGATGCGGGGCTGCCTAGATATACCACTCGGTCGATGTACCGCCGCTTGAGTTCTTGCTTGCGTGGAAAAAAAAAACACACAGCGAGACCGGACCCTGATTGGCTGATTCTGCTAATGATGCGCTTCAACATGTGCAATGCACAATTTGCCCGGGCACGACTACCACGACGCCAACCCCCTACGGAACTTACTCATAGCCCTCTCAATGAGAAGCTGCACGCGCTTAGTGTAAATATTACCTTCAAACACAACGCAGAAGGTGACGAATTGTGCCTCATTGACGAAGTAAAATAAACCTATACAACTCTTCCGCTGAATTTAATGGGTTTTACCCCCGGAAGAAAACGGTAACAGCATGAAAGGTAAGTGATTCCAACTAAACGGGTGCTGTCATTCGCATCGTGCTCTTCGGGGTGTTACCGTATGTGGTAGGCCGCACATCGAGCAGATTCACCGTGTTCGCCAGACGCTCTCATTCCAATTCCTGTACATGTATATGTGCACCATCTTAATGAGACTCCGGATACGACAAGACATGATGCTTTTCCTGTATCAGCATCACGATGCGCTTGAAAATACAGGACCCGCGTTACTATAGTCAACTCAACTCACCTGCACACAAGTATCCTCCTCGACCCTTCCAATCAGCGCACCACCCGAGCTACCGGTATACTTATTAATAGTAGGCTTCAAGACAAACCCCTCTGGGTGCAACCGCAGAGCTCACATTCTGCAAGCTAAATGGCTGCTTCATCAACGACGACTGCTCAATTCAACATGCAAATACCAGATGACCTCCTTCCACAGTATTGTGCCCGCCCCACGCTAAGTGGTCCTTGACAACAGCGTCGAGAAGTCCTGAGAGTCGTCCACGCCGCTATTCGGGAGTGCCATAACTAAGTTGCTTATACGGATACATAGGTGTGTACATGTCGTAGGCACACTGCTGGGTGACTCATGACTTCATGAGCCATGAGGTCTCATCAGCCGCCCGTAAACCCGATCGTTTTAAGGTTGAGTGGTCCAATACTGGTGGATCACACACCAAATACAATTTGAAGGAGGTTTTGCATTGGTTAATATTCATCGACTACAATTGGGTGAAAATCCGCACCTGCGGAAACATGCAGCTGCCACTTGAAAAGCGTCGACGGAGTTCACATCATGGCGTTCCTGGCGGACGACGAGATGGCAGCCTTCGAGGCCGTGCTATCCTTCGTGGACGAGTTCGCGGACGGCAGCAATGCCGGTCCAGTGCCCGCGCAACCCGGAGAGGTTCTGAACAAGCAGGAGATGGAGTGGGCGCTGACCTTCCCGCCGGCCAACAAGGGCTCGCCCAGCTCCTCGTCGTCCGTGGCCTCGCCGCCCCAGAATGCGGCGTTTGTGTCGTCTCCGGCGTCAAACCACCACACAACAACGGACGAGGACGGGTCGCCGCGTCGAGTGCAGCGTGAGCAGCTCAAGCGCACGCGGGCGCCGCGCCGCCCGACGGCCAAGAAGCTTCTGCGCAAGAGCTGGGTGACTGGCGACTCGAACCGAGCCAGGAACGAGCGCCGCATTGAGGTGGCGTATCTGAAGGAGAAGGTGGCCCAGTTGGAGGCGGAGCTGGAGGGCCTTCGGCAACACAGAGCGTCCACGAAGCTAATCAAACAGGATGGGCAGAGTGACGCAAGTCAAGGACACAATGGTGCACTCGTGCCCGCGTCGGTTGCAGAGCAATCGGTGTGGAAACCTGTGGCGCAGCAGCAGCGCAAACGACGGGAGAAGGCGGAGATTGAAAATGCGCGACTGAAACTCGTACTGGAGAGCCAACTCAAGGCTGCCAAGAGCATGCAGGTGCTGCTGCTCAAACGTGCAAAGAACCAGGTACACGGCTATTTGTACGCTTGCCATTGCTGCGCTGTGATTGACGTGGACTTTGATTGTGTTACAGCTTATGGAGTGCGCTCGAACAGTGACGTCCGACACGACCGATTTCGCGGCAGGTCGCATGGTGAACTACCATTCGGACCTCGGCGATTTTGAAGACATGCTCGTGATTCTTGAAGGGGCATACCGTGAGATGGATGCTGTATTTTGCACAAATGGCCTCAACTCAATGGAGGTCACGTACAAAGACACTCAAGTGCGAGAGGGAGACGATGGTATTTATCTGGATGTCTTCTCGAACAAAGTGCTACCATTCGATCTGGACACTACAGCAAAGGCAGTGTGGGACCATTTCAAGGGCGCCGATAAACACAGAGGCAAGGTGTATGAGAAGACTGCTAAGGTAACCCTATCACTAGATGTATCAGAACGTTGCGTGCTCGCTGCTCACGCTATGTTTTATCTTTGCGTTAGATTTTAGACGAGTCCGACACGATTGTCGAGAATTTTGCGAAGGAGATGTATGTTGGCTCGACACACGCCATGTTCCGTGTGAAGCAAGTCCTGCGTCACTATGTAGAGAAGGATCGCGTTGTGGTGGTATTCATCTCGATTAAAACTCCGCTGGAGGTAGTGGACGAACCATTCGCAGGTCTCACGCACCGTCACCAATGCTACGCCGTGGCCAAGCGATCGTCCGTTCCTCCATCACAGTCTGTTGGCCCGCGCTGCCTACTCCAAATGTGCTCGCTGGTATCGCTCGAACACGGACAAGAGCAGCCGGAAAAGGACTCACCAGTGATGGGGGCGATGACCAAGTTTATGATGGGTGCTGCTGCCAACAGCATTACGGCCAGTCAGGAGATCATCGAGAACTCGCTTATTGACCAGGCGCTGAACCATCCCGTTGGTTGAGTGAAAGAGCACGGGTCTATTATGACTGCGCAAATTTACGTGATTAATTCATTTCATGGTGTGTGGTGAATGGTTTCAGTGCCGACATGAACAAACACGCCTTGATCATGTGAAGTTTCAGTGCCGACATGAACAAACACCTTGATCATGTGAAGTTGAAGTTTTTGCATTGCACTAATCAGATTGGTCCACACTATCGATACAGTAAAATTACTGTATCGATAGTACTAAGTACCTAAATGGAGTATCAAATACTTGTAGTTGGTGGAGAAAAAGCACAATCGCGCTTCAAGATGTGGGTCGACATGGACGCGCCGTCCTCGCTGCAGCAGACCGCACGGCTGCAGCGGATGCAGTGGGCGGACGCGCTGCTCGTGTGCTTCGTGGCTGTCTTCCTGTGCAGCTCGTATCTCTTCTGCTTCCTGTACCGCCGCTGCTGCCTCCAGAGGCGGCGAAACAATGAGATGGCGCGTGTGCCAACTGCTGCGATGATGGTGAGCGACATGGAGGAGCCGCTGCTGGGCGATTCAAGCTACGAAGACCAACTGCCGACAGTCCAACCCACTCCGCTTGCTCATGAATACCAGCCGTCGGCGCCTCCGTTGAGCTGGGATTCGGATCCTAGCGGGCTTGCATGAGAGACAACCCGGCAAGAAGCAGCGCACCTGAGTAGATGGCACTACAGCCCCTCGATATTTGCAATAAATTATGTAGGCAAATCGAAAATGAGGATACATGACGGCCAGTTTGTGGCATGATTCTTGCAGACTTCGACATGTTTAACTATGAAGTACACTCATTTCACCATCATTTAGTCGGACGTCGTGTTGGCAGCCGCAGGAGAATCGTCAGATGGAGAAGCCGACTCAATTGCCGAGGATCCTTCGTCCTCTTTGGTCTCCTCTTCCTCGGAGCCTAAGATCTTCTTGAGCTCAATTGGGTTCTTTTCGGTCTCCTGCTGCTGAAGAGATGGTAATGCGGTGATGCTCGCCCTGATATCGCGTTGGTGCATCGAGAAAATCTACAACGCGCGTATACGTTAAATATGAGCGTCAATGAATCTGTTAAGCAACGTAACGAGTTGTTATTTCTCACCTCGTGCAGAAGTTGAAACAGCAAGTCCACTTCTAGCCCCATGGCGATTGTTATCCCCTTTGTATGCTTCGTTGAATCCAGCTCCACAGATACAACCTGGATACCAAATGAGGTGGTTTGGGCAACGTTTACAACATCCTCGAACGGAATCACCGTCGTGCGCGCGAAAACTGGCATCATGGTCCGATAAATCAAGTTGCTGTACCAATAATGACACATTCACGTCAGAAAATCCGTGAGAACAGCTAGGGGGAGTTCTCAGCGAACTACTTACCCATAGGTGACGTGAAGTGTGACAGGAATGCCGTTGACCATGCAAGAGGCATCGTAAAGAAGCACATTGCTTCTGCGAAATAATCATATAAGCCAGAGGTTATCGCTCATTTTCTATCAGTAAACGTTATTTTCTGTTGGCATCGTACCTGTCATCTGTAGCCGACGGGTTGAAGCTTGAAACTTGAGCACCATCTCTGCCAAATAACAAAGTTAGATACATGTATCAAGGGGGTTCATCGACACCTCACGACGACTAACTGGACTAGTGGAAACTTACACTACCATGATGGCTCGAATTGCACGAACTCGCAAAGCCTGCACAGCTTCCACTCGTGCAGTCACCTGCTGCTGCTTTTCTTCAATTTTCGCTCGCAATCTTACCTCGCAGTCTTCCTTGCATACCCGCCAAAGGTTTTGCACCAGTTCGGAAATCACTTCTCCATAGATCTTGCCAGTTTCACTCGGCTCTGCTTTGTCGATTGATGGCGAAGCGTCTATAGGTTCTGGTTCGTGGGGAGAAGGCACCTTTTCTTCTGTGAGCGCCGAGTCGTTTTCACTTAATGAGAGAGCCTCAACGTTGGAAATTGCCACGCTTGGGTCGCGTTCTGCGTCTTCGCCACCAGTGGGTGCGTCGGTTAGTTTGACCCCATACTTCTTTAGGGATGGTTCTAACAGTCCGATCAGTAGAGCGCAGGCAAATTCTTGGTCGTACGCGTACGTTTCCAAGGGGATACATAAATCCCTCATGTTCACCTTCATTTCGCTAGGGATTCACCAAACACTAAGTCAGCTCCAGGTCAATCGGTCTTACAACAACATCATACTTCACCTGCTGAACGCTCTCTTTAGATCAGCAACATATCCTTCATCCAGCTCTGCGGTCTCAACTGTCAGCATGCAAAATCATAGCAAATTGTCTTTGATGAACTACAACAACGCACCAATAAACAAGGCATATCTGGTGTACCTGAATCCATGGAGTTTTCTGGAGTGGACATGTATAAATGACTCAACGACAGACACTGGCTGAGCAGAGTTGATTGCAGTGCTCCTAGCAGTTGATCCAAAGCATACTCGTGCGGCTGATTGTGATCTTGTCCCGCCCACAAGCTACTTCTACCAGTGGACATCATGCCGCCTAGCAGTTTGTTCTCGTCCGACACCAATGTGCAGATGTCCACCACGCGCAACTTCGACGGAGACACGCCAACGTGTACAAAAACATTGAGGAACGTGGTTGTGTTGGCCATACCGTGGGCCACGGACTCCTGCGTCACTTTCTTCCGGAACAGAACCGAGTTCGCGTGCTCCTCGGTCACCAAGAGACCTTTGCCAATGCAAACAGTGGCAATCAGCTCCTTGATGACCTCCCAGGAGCGGTCAGGTCGAATCTGCACCTCCAAGATGGTCCACTGGCTCGGATCTTTCTCCACTGGGAGCTTTGTCATCCACAGCGGCACCGCTCGCTTGTCTTCGGACGTCACAGCCTTGCGGATCTGTTCTGGGTCCAGGAAGTTGAAGTCCGAGTGGTCTATCACTGCGCTTTTGTTCTCCTGCTCCATCGGGTCTGCGTCCCGCGACGTCTTGCTCATGCCGAACTCGTCCTCCTCGTTCATTGCTTGGTCGATTGAATCTCGATGTTTCTTCGTTGATGTCGAAAAGTCTGTCCAACTAATTTCGAACTGTCGAAATTAATGTCTCTAATTTCGAAAAGGTACAGAGTACCAATTAGCAATTTCCCCAAAATATAAGGACTAGGGTCAATCGATACATATTTTTGAAAGCGATGGCCAAGATTGAAGAGGTGAAGGAGCATGGCAGTGGTGACGACCGCTGGAAGGTGCAGCGCTTCGCCCAGAAGCTCGACGGAGAGGTGCATTTTCTTCTGATAGAGGTTTGGAATGTATGCGCTCGGTACTTACAGTTATTGTTGCGCAGATTCAGCAACTGAAGGTCGCGCTGAGTGAGCTGGACACGGTGAAGCCGAAAAAGGTAATGGCAATACGCCTTCTTTGAATGGGGTAGGATTGTGCCATAAGAAAGAAACGTAGGCATCACCCTGACGTCAATCATGGAATTCAGACGACATACACCAAGAGGGCGAACGTGTTCTTCCTCGACACCTGTGGAGACGCCATCGTCAAGACCAAGAAGAGTAGGTTGTCGGATCTGTTCTTGAGCGGAAGTGTTGAGCTTTTAGACTTACTGTGTTATTGATGGTGCAGATGAACTGAAAGAGAAGGAGACGAAGCGACTCGAACTTCGCAACTCCTTGGGAATATAATCATTCGTAGACTCGGTTTCGTTCCACTTCCGTACCGGTGTTCAACACGCCCGGAATTAAATCGTAACGATTCTATCCTTCTGGTTTGAAACTAAACGCTGCGAAGAGCATGTCTGCCACTACATGTACTGTAGTTCTTTTTACTACGTAGTACAAGGCAAGCATCGACTCGCCATTACCTTTATTAACGAGGAAAAACTCAAAAGGGATTCATCACATCATCGCACACGTGCATGTTAAACATTTCTAGGTTATCCAACAAAAGCACGCTGCAGCAGCACCGTAGTAGTATGGTCATCTCGTAAGGAGGGTGTCACTAGTGGAGGAGGCGCGGTGGCGCAGCCGCGATTTCGTCGGCGAGCTCGCTAGAGATTTGTGCACCGCCGAGAGGAATTTGGCGTCCACGTACGCAGTTACCAATTCGTGCACTTCCTGCGCCAGCAACTCCCGCTCCTTGCGAAGCACTGCGACCTGATCAGCATGGGCTGTGATGTTGAACAGGAAGTACACGTTTTCTGCAATAGAGCGGCTCTCCTCCAGGACACGAATATGCGAGTACAGCAATAACGGCAACCCCACAGCAAGCGTGTACGCGTACGCAGACCCCAGGAAGTACCAAGTGAAGAGAATTAGCACCAGCCAGTGCACGGGTACCAATACACTGTGCGCAGCAAAAACAGTTAGACGCATTGCCATCGCGAATTTTACATACAGCCAATCCACTCACGCTGCTGCGAAGATCTTAAACATGGACTTGGATTCCACAAACCCGGCAAGACTGTTCATCTTCGTTCCTGTGCATCGCCAGACCATGCAAAGTGCAGAAGGTAAGTTAAACTGGTTTCGAAGCGCAAACCACACACACAACTTACCAATAAAATAGTAAGGCAAATTCAGCAAAAGGCCGGGGGTCGCCAGCGGTAGCAGCACAAGCAGGTACAGGATTCGTTCCAAGAACAGCTGCAACAGCGATTGCTCCTTCCGCACCGGTAGATTCACTTCTTGGTCTTTCAGACTCAACTTTTCGAGTTGTTCTTTGTATCGAAGGACCTTCTCGCGAATCGCGGCGATCCGTTCTTTTTGTTCGTCGTCTGTAGGCTCCTTCTCCAGCATGTTGATAATGTACTGCGTCAAGCGAACCTCCTTGTTAGCGTCGATGGACCCCGGTGTGTTCAGATACAAGCGCCGCATCAAGCGCGCCGCGTGGATGGTGCTGAAGTCGGACGCGTTCAAGGTCACATCATGCATCCTCTCCTCGAGCTCATGTGTCAAGCGCTTCACCTCACTGTGCTCGTCTTGCAGGAAAGCCTCGCTTTGCACCATACCCGGCGTGATCACCATGGGCGGTCCGAACTCCAACGTCATCTGACTCCGAAAGTGGTCTTTGTTGAAGTAGTTGAGCCCTAGGGGAATGATCGGGATGGGTTGGTCGTAGTGCTTGGCGAAACCCGTCGCCACGCGCACCACTCCCGTGCGCAGTGATAGCATCTTAGGCGCCGTGTAAGACGTTCCTTCAGGGAAGAGTACCATGACGTTACCCCCAGCGAGCACGCGCCAGGTGTGCTCGAACATGGCCTTGTTTGCGGCCTCCAACTCCTCGGGGGTCTTGTCCGAGTCCATATCCGCGAGAGTGGCCTCTTTGCGTCGCGGGCGGTAGACGGGCACGGCGCCGAGCTTCTTGAGGATGAAGGCGGCGACGGGGTTGCTGAAGAGCGAGCCCTTGGCCCAGACGTACGGGTTGCGGCCGTGGTTGGCTGCCTCGGTCATGACCAGGATGGCGTCCACGAGCATGTTGGGGTGGTTCGGACACAGGATCACAGGCCCCTCGCGCGGGAAGTTGTTGAGCCCGTAGACCACAATCTTGCGGAAGTACGTGTGCAACAGGAGGCGAAGGAAGCGCACTATGATCTTGTAGCTCTGCGTGAGCAGCACGAGCAGTGCCAGCGCGATCCACAACAGCGTCGAAAGCATCGCTGTCTATTTGATCGTTTGTGTTGTGGTGTATTCTTCTGCTTGAGGGCGCAGCGATCGCGGGTATGATGCCAGGCGGCGAGCGCAATGCCGTAAGCGCGGCGTTTGATACTTTCTTGCGAAGCCACCCATGATGACATCGCACGCAACGTGTGGACCACTTCAACCCTCTCGAAACAATTATAATCGGTTTCTCGGGATTGGTGTGGCCCACTTCAACCCGCTCGAAATAATTACAATCTTTTTCCGAGGGGTTGGTGTGACTCACTTCATCCCCGCTAGAAACGATGCCAATTGGTTTCTGCGGGGTTGGACAGTCGCGACAACAACACGACAACATTGAGGGCGGACCATGACGACGAGCAATTGCGTCTGTCGATCGATCGCCCGAAGGTCGCCGATACTGCAGGCGCAACGTACATGTAGTTCTTCTGCCGCTATATGAAACCAATTAGCTGTCCCAGGGAAACGGCCTTATCAATCCAGCGGCGGCAGCAACGCCATCCGCGACGACGCGCCATGTTCTTTTTTGTGAGCAGATCACATATCGTGCGCGTGCAAGGTGGACGTTCCCTAATACGAATCCCTATGCTGCAGTATCGTGGGACGCGCCAGCGTGCCTGGCCCCACCGAGCTTCCAATCCCCACTCTGTTCGACTCGTAGACTGCGACCAGCGACCAGCACTTGACGCTAGACGCTAGACGAACGCACGATCTTTGGCGGCAAGCGCGAAAGTGCGAGGCGTTTGCTAGCTCGCGGCCTTCGTTTTGTGGCCGGTCGACACAGCCTGCGCCTTCATCCACCCTCACCGCAAGCTCGGACACGAGCGCTGGCACAACCTGCTGCTTCAATTTGCTAGGTGCACATGTAACGTGCCGTACAGTAAGTTTGTGTATGTGTAAGTTATGGCATAACTTACGCCATAAGTTACGCCGGGTCGTGGCAACGCAGACGGGCCACAACGAATATCGCATGCGGTCGCATGCGTACCGGTCGGGCACACCATCCAGACAGAGCCCGCTATCCAGCGTCCCCACGTGCTGCCGGTGCAGTCGGTATTTCCAGCTCACCACCCCACGTTACTCCCTGGAGCGACGTACACAACCTGCCAGCTCTTGCCTGCCCTGATCGTCGTACCATATCTTCCAACCCGCGCTGCGACGCCTGTCCAAACGGTGGAGGAGAGCGAGTCGACGAAGCCCCATCAGCGAGCAGTGTGCCATTTGACGTAGCGTAGCGCAAGGATCCGGACGTCACGAGTGCAGTAGTCGAGCATGGACTTTCAGAGTGGGGTGCAGGTGTTCATCCCGGCGGCGCTCAACAGGCCCACGCACACGCTCTACAGCATCTGCATGCTGGTGCAGCCCACGAACCAGGAGTGGACAGTCAACCGCCGCTACTCGCAGTTCCTGCAGCTGCGGAAGGACCTCCAGCACAAACTCTCCACGCGCGGCGTCTCGTGCGCGAACTGCGCTAGCTTTAACCGTGCCATCGGCAAGTTCCGCTTTCCGGGAAAGTCGCTGATGCGGACCAACTCGGTGGTGCGTCGCCGAGTTTCAGCGCTGCAGGACTTCCTCAAGCTGCTCGTGGGGCGCACTTACAATGACCTCCCCAAGTGCGGCATCTGCGGCGATGAAATTAAGGACATGATGCGGCCGTTCCTCATCCGAGGAGCACAGCCGATGAACGGATCCATCCTACCCAAGATCACCAAGTCGCTGTCGTTGGCGTCGTATGCCGTGGTGGAGCAGCCGGTGATACCCGTCCCGGAGCCGGCACCGCCCATTTCGCCATCGTTGATGGGCAAGGAGCTCTTCAGCGCCAGCAAGTCGTCGAGCAAGCCCATTTTCTCTCATAGCCAGATTTCAGGCGGCAAGTCCATCTTCTCGCGCAGTACGGATGATGCATCCACACAGCCAAACGAATCCGAAGACCCCATCATGGATTTTTCAGACAGCGATGACGACGGCTACGGCAAGAAATATGATGATCAACGCTGCTATGACGAGGGCGTACCGCTCGAGGAAGCGATGAAGCAGGTGGTGGTGCCCAAAGGAGCTCGTCTTACGTGCGAAGAAGTGGTTGCTCGACTCACGTCGATGTGGGCCGCTTACGACTTGGATGAGGCGCTGTCATCCTTGCCACCCGAGCGACTTTCACAACAAGCCAACTTCTCTGTAGACAACAAGGAATACGCGTTCTAAGTGTGGTGTTGGATAGGGCAATTTTGCTTTCCACCTCTTGGGGTGGCTGCTAAGCCGGCCAACAGCCGCATCGCCCCACGGGTAGGGCGTTGTGCAAACTAAATATGAAGCAGTCAAGTATAATATCAATGCGATCAGCACAAGGGTTGCTGACTTCCGTTTAAGACGAAAACAAGCTAACACAAAGCAGAAGAAATCACTAGTTTCATTGTTGGTTCTTCCTGTACGGTTGTCGGGCATACTCCATCACAATTTCAGCTTCTATAACTTTTCCGGGTCAGCGATACCCGTAGCGACAACGGAGACGCGCAGTTTGCCATCCAGAGAGTCATCGAACGTCGAGCCGAAGATAATGTTCGCGTGGGGGTCGTCCAGTTCCCTCGTCACCCTCTCCGCAGCTTCATCGACTTCAAACAACGTCAGGTCGGAACCACCGGTGATATTTACAATCATGCCCTTGGCGTCCTGCGCGTCGCGAAATTAATTAGGAATGAATAAGATACTCGTTAGCACAAAGATGATAAAGATACCAACTAAAGTACATACCTTGATCGAAATATCTCCCAGAAGTGGATTCGCCAACGCATCCTCAGCAGCGCGCAAAGCCCTACAGACGACCGCAAGCACAATAACACTTAGCAGATCCAATTCACTCACATGCCGCCAAGCCAGACGCACCGATTCTCTCCATCAGCCTCTCCACTTCCCATCATGGCATTTCCCATATTTTGCATCACCTGCAGGTTCAATAAATCGTTGTCAACAATAGTCATACCCGACTGGACATGAATATATCCACATACCGACTGAACATCCGCGAAGTCGAGGTTGATAAGCCCAGGCATCACCATCAGATCGGAGATGTTCTTGACGCCGTCAAGGAGCACATTGTCCGCCATTCTACATCAGAAAATATGGCATCGTTACAATCACTCATCTTGGGATGCTATACCCTCACTTAAAGCCATATCACGCACCGGAATGCATCCATCAACGATGTGCGCTCGTTCGACATGTTGAACAGGTTTTGGTTTGGAATCACAAGCATTGTGTCCACACTATCCTTCAGCTCAGCGAGGCCCTGCGCCGCAAGCTTAGCACGGTTATTCCCTTCAAAGCGGAACGGCTGCAATGCGCGTTTGAACGAGGGAGTTAGCACATGATGCTAATTGAGTCGCAACGCACCCCTGAAAAGTACATACCTTCGTGACCACCGCTACCGTGAGAATACCAGCTTCGAGAGCTGCCTGAGCAATGACAGGAGCTGCACCTGTACCAGTTCCACCACCCATGCCTGCAGTCACAAACATCTGCAAAGATAAATAAAATAGAGTGAGCAGCTCCACATCACCACCAATATCAACTTGAAATACCAACGCAACGAACCATGTTTGCACCCTGGACGCGTTCCAGAATCTCATCAATCGATGCCTCCGCTGCTTCACGGCTAGATTAATAAAATACGCTTAGCTGCAATCCAACCCACAGTAAAAATCGTAGCCCAACACGCACCCAACTTCGGGGTTGGCACCACAACCCAGGCCTCCTGTCAGCTCAGGGGCCATCTGAACGCGGTTCTCCGTCAGCGTCGTACGCAGGTGCTGCGCGTCCGTATTGCAGACCAGGAACTCGACGCCCTGCAGGCCGCGCGCGATCATGTTGTTCACTGCCAATCAAAGCCCATAACGGGTCAGGGACTCCGGCTTACTTACCACATCAACCATCCCAACTGAGCCACCCACCAGCATTTCCTCCAGCTCCACCAACTCCAACCACCACAATCTTGGGCGCGAAGGCCGACAAGTCCGTCACGGGGTGATCCTGCGTGAGCCACAACGGCTGGGTGGAGCTCATGGCAGGCGGCACGAGCTTCTTCTTCACCACTGGCGGCGGCACCGCGCTCATCTCGGTCGGCGACGAAGGCTCGCCCTCCACTTCTACCTTGAGCGCATTGTCCTCGTCCTTTTGAGCCTTCTTGAAGCCCTATCAATTAATTGACGCGCAAACATTTTGATCAGAGGCTGCAGTGCGGCGTTTTTCAGTCGGACCACGCGCAAATTACCATGCGCAACGCAGCGGCAGCTGCATCCGTGGCTTCAGTAGAGAAGGCGAGGTGCTGAGTTGCAGCCTTGGAAACCTGGCGTGCGCGCAGCAGCGCCGTTGCCACTGCCTTCATGCGGGAAATCCTGGATCACCACAAAATGAAGCGCTACTTATTCGAGAAATTACTTATCTAAATCTGAATTTCTATTGTGAATTTTATGTAACCATATCGCCTGGTTGCTGTTCCTGGCGGCGCAGCTCGTCCACGTTGGCCTTGATATACAGCAGAACTTCCGCCTCTGTCAGGTCCAACTGGACGCCATAATTGCGCCCCACAAAGGTACTGAAGGTGTCCACGTCCGAGCACAGCAGTCGGCCAGTGTCGGTCCAGATAGCGACGTCGCTGATTACGAGGTTTGACGAAGTGGGCAAGTTGAAGCTGTAGCAATCCACACGGAATGTTATACAACCCTCTCAGATGTAGACAGCTCATACAGAGCTTACCCGTACAGCCGCATCAGCTTAGCAGCATCGTTGGGCCAGCGGTCTGTCCTCGATGGCAGCTTCGTTATTTGGCAGTCGGGCAAGATTGCGGCCAGGATGTCTGCATAAAGTACCAGAGATAATCAATAGGTTGAACTGCTTAGTGCAAGGAGAGATCATGCCCCGTACCAAGTAGGCGGTCACAGATGGCGTACTCTTCACTGCTCACACGTCCAGCCAGCGTGTAATGGACCATGCTCAAATTTGAGAACTGACAGCGCAAAGTTCACCAAAGCAAACACTCTAATAATAGTGGGTGTCAGGTTTCGTTTCAGCTCGTTTTTAGCTTTAGACTATCTACCAATCATGCCAACTTTGGAAAGTACAGTGAGACCCCCCGTTTTCGCGGAGGGTGGACCATAAAAAGGCTAAGAGGGTAATAAGGTATGTTGTGACATTACGCCTATGACTTGAATTTTGGGTGAACCATATTTGACAGGCTATTAGATGTCAGCGGCCGCGAAAACGGGGGGTCTCACTGTATGGTAACCAGGGTTCGATAGTAGTGGGGATTTTGGACTATCAGTAATACTGATACTAATACTCAACACTGAACCACTATCACTGATACTGATACTACTACTCGACCAACAGGCGATGATAATATCAGTGATATATCACTGACACTATCACTGATACTCACCTCCGCTGCCGTGTGCCCTCCCCCATGCGCCTAAGCTCATTACGGTTGTGGTGTAGAAGCAGTTGACGTTGGGCGCGCTCGTTATCGGTTCTCGTTCGTAGTTGACTCATCACAAAGGAGCCGGTTGAGAACACACGTTCTTGGAACGCCATTGAAACACCACGTCCCAGCCAGACGCGCGCAAGTTTTGCGATCGAAGGATAATTAGTCTGGCCGACCTCCGCAAACCATCGGCATACATCAACGCTCCCACAAACCTGTTCGACGTTTCAGACGCGATCATTCCGTTTTCTGTCGAGCACGCTCAACTTGGCCACCACCTTGTCCTGCTCGACTTTAGTCGGAAACTGCAGCTTCGCCACTTCGGCCCAGTCAACTCTAAAGATTGGTTGTCAGTCAAGAATTAGTACTCAGAGAAACGAGACGAGTTCGTGCCACTGGTACCTTTTAGAGAGGTCGACGTCAGGCTTGGTACAGAGCTCGTTGCGGCACAGGTGATGTACCTGGCAGCCGCACACACTGCATGGAGCCGTTTCCGTGAGGTCCCCCCAGTGGCAGTCGATCTTCGCACACTTCATCGGAGCGCTTCAAACCGAGAATGTGCGAAGCCGACTAAAGGGCGCGGGCGGAGAACCACTTGTTTGTGTACCCTTTGAAGATCTCGCCCACGTTGAACTTCTGGGGAATATCAGTGATATTATCACTACTACCTGCAATATTTTCGCGAATATATATTCTATCACTGATACTGGCTCATCGTGGGTGATATATCAATATCAGTATCAGTATCAGTGATATTATCACTGATACCAGTGATATCCTGATAGTCTACTATCGAACCCTGATGGTGACGGTTAGAATATCGTGTCCGCTCGGACACAATGATTTTGACAGGTGAAGTTTTACAGTAGGAGCTGTCAAATAGAAATCGACAATGCCCAAATTCTAACCAATCAACTGTCCGAAATTTAGCGTGTCTTGGGAAAGGCCAACTGTCGGACCTCGGACATATTTTGTCCGAATCTCATAAAAATATTTGATATTTGTATAGTTAGACTCAGTATGGCAAACATTTTATAAATATCGTCAATATTCAGACACATATCATCTTCGAGAGGGTCAGACAGACGAGCCACTGAAGAACCCAACCCATGTCGACGAAAGCGCTGATACCTGGGAACTCCCAGCGGGCACGCTCGACAGCCCGTTTGAGCGCTTTGCGGTCACCGAGGGGCTTACTGCCACGGGCATTTGTGAACTCATAGGTGGTGACTCAAATGGGTATGTTATCTACATTGTTCTCGACAAACTCGCTGTGTATTTAGCATTCAAAGAAAGTTCCAAGGGCTCTCTGTTGTCCAAGAACTCCGTCGCTAGCTACTTTGGCAACGTCAAGAACCAATTACTGGAGCTGGTTCCTGCTCTAAGCGCTATGTCCGGTCGGCGTCTGCAAAAGATTGCGTCAATTCTGGATAGGTGCTGTTCCAAGCGAGGCACGAAGTTTACGCACCAGGCCCCACCAAGCACGAAAAGCGACTTGCTCTCGCTTAGTTCAGTGATTTTGCATAGGACTATATCTGCTCATGAATACCACGATGTAGCCCTTCTCAATCTTCTGTGGTATTTGCGGGGTCGGTCCTCGGACACAATGTGTCTCATGAAAAACCAGATCGCTGTTTATCCTGGTAAGTACTTATGCTTTCAATTTGCGTAAAAATATTGTTTCTTAATTTTAATATGTACATTTGTGCTGTTGTTATATATGTGGGTGTCTATTCATCAACATCAAGCGCATGAAGTCCGCTTCATACCAAGGAGCGTCCATATTTCATGACCCAAAATACTTTTCCTCTTGCCCAATTCACGCTCGGGCTGTGGCTATAGTTATGCAGTCGACTCAGAGCGAGTTTCTCCTCGATCAAATTCCCCGAGATACACACACGGTCCTGCCAACTGACATTGGTGAAACGCCTCTCCGCGAACTCCTAGATGCGTGTACCGAATGCCTGGCAAGCTGCAACGCAGAGCCACCATCCTCGTAATCTCCTGTGAAAAAGGCTGCTGTCCCTGGAATACACGCGCATGTCAATCACGTGCTGCAGAAGTGGAGGGTGGTTTGCTTAAATGAGGGCAATAACCTGACGCGAGGGCTGTCATCCCATTCATTTCGGCGGGGGGGGGGGGGGTGACAGCTGTGAGCAAAGCATTCAACTACACAGTGAGCACGACACATGAAGATCAAATGGTTGATAAATCATTAGCTGAATGTGGTCACGAAGCTACCTCACGACTGCCCACCCTCGCCAACTTCGACGCAGTAGTTCTGCGTCGAATCCGCCTGCTGCAAGTCAAGCTATTCAGCGCATCTCAAGGCTTCGCGGACGGCCTAAGCTTGCGAGACCATCTTGTCGACGTGCTCACCGCCACCGCCATTCTCCACTACCCCGAAATGCTGCATTCTCCTGAATCACCATACATCAAACGAGTTCGACAAGCATTGAGTCAGGTACAAGTGATGGAAGCTGAGATTGCTGTCTGGGCAATTTTTATTCATCGTACCATAAAACGACCCGAGAAGGACGCACCGTGCAGCCCCACGCCGCGGCGTACAGGCGACAACGAGCTCGTGCGTAGACAGACGTTGCCCCTGAAACAACAGATTCAGCTACTTGGTGGCTTTGCAGCCGATGTAAAGGAGCTGAACCAGCGGGTGAGGCGCCTTGAGAACCCGTCGAGAGACGACAGCACTCAGCTTGCATCCGGCGCTGCTGATTAGCCAATACTTCCATCCGATGCTTCATGCGCTACTCCAGTCCGAGCCCATTCACGGGCGAAACCAATGTCATCCGTGTGGTACGAGTGGTTCCTTCTCACGCTGGCTAACGCGCGCCAAAAACATCGGCGCCATCACGAGTGCAAGGTCGCAGTCTCCTTCATGCGGATCTTCTTGCCAGTAGATACAACGTAACATGAGAAGAGAGCGACGCTAAGGGACATATCCTGAGCTCGGGGCGTGAAGCGGAGGCAAACATCCTTGCATTTCTTGAAGCTAAGAACATCAAGGCGAAATAACACGGAACAATTCTGAAGCGGATGCATGCAGAAGGCAAGCTAAACGAACACATCAGCAGGTACCAGAAGTTTCACCAGGGAGGTAAGGCCGTCGAAAGATCCCCGTTGCACGTGCTCAAGCCCTGCAACAACCAACACACAATGTGATTCAAGTGCTAGACGCTATGCAGTTGCATTGTTAAATCAGTCATACATTCATTAACACACAAGGTTGTCTACTTACATGAAGCTCATTACATCCCTTCTCATTTCCATTTCGTCCTGGTGCAGCAAGCCTTGATCGCCGTCGCAAGCCCGTGTCGAGCAGAAATCTTCGTCGACTCCAACCCATTCGTGCCGTCGTCCATTTGATCACGCTGCTACTGGTCCCGAGGGCCACCACCACCCGAGGCTCCGCAGCAGCTCGTCCGACGTCCACTTGATCCCGCTGCTGCTGGCCCCGAGGGTCGCCACATATCGAGGCTCAGCGGTAGTCCGGCCGACGTCCACTCGACCACGTTGCTACTGGCACCGACGGCCGCTACCACCCGAGACTCAGCAGCAGATCGGTTGATGTCCACTCGACCACGCCGCTGCTGGGCCCGAGGGCCGACATCACCCGAGGATCAGCCGCGGTCCGGCCGATGTCCACCTGATTACGTTGCTGCTGTCCCCGAAGGCCGCCACCACCCCGAGGCTCAGCAGCAGTTCGGCCGACGTCCACATGACCACGCTGCTTCTGGCCCCGAGAGTTGCCCCCCCCGAGACTCAGCAGGAGTCCGGCCGACGTCCACTTGATCCTGATGCTGCTGGCCCTGAGGGTCGCCACCAATCGAGGCCCAGCAGCAGTCCGGCAGACGTCCACTTGATCCTGCTGCTACTGGCCCCGAAGGTCGCCACCACCCCGAGGCTTAACAGCAGTCCGGCTGACGTCCACTCGACCACACCGCTGCTAGGCCCGCGGGCCGACACCACCCGAGGATCAGCAGCAGTCCGGCCGACGTCCACTAGATCCTAATGCTGCTGACCCCGAGGGTCGCCACCAATCGAGGCTTAGCGGTAGTCCGGCCGACGTCCACTCGACCACGCCGCTACCGAGACCGAAGGCCGCCACCACCCCGAGGCTCAGCAGCACTACGGCTGACGTCCATATGACCACGCTGCTTCTGGCCCCCAGAGTCGCCACCACCCCGAGACTCAGCAGCAGTCCGGCCGACGTCCACTTGATCCTGCTGCTGCTGGCCCTGAGGGTCGCCACCAATCGAGGCCCAGCAGCAGTCCGGCCGACGTCCACTTGATCCTGCTGCTACTGGCCCCGAAGGTCGCCACCACCCCGAGGCTTAGCAGCAGTCCGGCTGACGTCCACTCGACCACGCCGCTGCTAGGCCCGCGGGCCGACACTACCCGAGGATCAGCAGCAGTCCGGCCGACGTCCACTAGATCCTAATGCTGCTGACCCCGAGGGTCGCCACCAATCGAGGCTTAGCGGTAGTCCGGCCGACGTCCACTCGACCACGCCGCTACCGAGACCGAAGGCCGCCACCACCCCGAGGCTCAGCAGCAGTACGGCTGACGTCCATATGACCACGCTGCTTCTGGCCCCCAGAGTCGCCACCACCCCGAGACTCAGCAGCAGTCCGGCCGACGTCCACTTGATCCTGCTGCTGCTGGCCCTGAGGGTCGCCACCAATCGAGGCCCAGCAGCAGTCCGGCCGACGTCCACTTGATCCTGCTGCTACTGGCCCCGAAGGTCGCCACCACCCCGAGGCTTAGCAGCAGTCCGGCTGACGTCCACTCGACCACGCCGCTGCTAGGCCCGCGGGCCGACACTACCCGAGGATCAGCAGCAGTCCGGCCGACGTCCACTAGATCCTAATGCTACCGGCCCCGAAGGTCGCCACCGCCCCGAGGCTTAGCAGCAGTCTGGCTGACGTCCACTCGACCACGCCGCTGCTGGGCCCGAAGGTCGCCACCGCCCCGAGACTCAGCAGCAGTCCAGCTGACGTCCACTCGACCACGCCGCTACCGGGACCGAAGGTCGCCACAACCCCGAGGCTCAGCAGCAGTACGGCCGACGTCCACTTGATCCTGCTGCTGCTGGCCCCGAAGGTCGCCACCACCCCGAGGCTCAGCAGCAGTCCGGCTGACGTCCACTTGATCCTAAGGCTGCTGGCCCTTAGGGTCGCCACCAATCGAGGGCTAGCAGCAGTCCGGCAAACGTCCACTTGATCCTGCTGCTACTGGTTCCGAAGGTCGCCACCACCCCGAGGCTTAGCAGCAGTCCGGCTGACGTCCACTCAACCACGCCGCTGCTAGGCCCGCGGGCCGACACCACCCGAGGCTCAGCGGTAGTCCGACCGACGTCCACTTGATCCTGATGCTGCTGGCCCCGAGGGTCGCCACCAATCGAGGCTCAGCGGTAGTCCGACCGACGTCCACTTGATCATGATGCTGCTGGCCCCGAGGGTCGCCACCAATCGAGTCTCAGCGGTAGTCCGGCCGATGTCCACTCGACCACGTTGCTACTGGCACCGACGGCCGCTACCACCCGAGACTCAGCAGCAGATCGGTTGATGACCACTCGACCACGTGGGTCCATGTTCCGAGGGTCGCCACCAATCGAGGCTTAGCGGTAGTCCGACCGACGTCCACTTGATCATGATGCTGCTGGCCCCGAGGGTCGCCACCAATCGAGTCTCAGCGGTAGTCCGGCCGATGTCCACTCGACCACGTTGCTACTGGCACCGACGGCCGCTACCACCCGAGACTCAGCAGCAGATCGGTTGATGTCCACTCGACCACGCCGCTGCTGGGCCCGAGGGCCGACATCACCCGAGGCTCAGCAGCAGATCTGCCGACGTCCACATGACCACGCTGCTTCTGGCCCTGAGAGTTGCCCCCCCCCCCCGAGACTCAGCAGGAGTCCGGCCGACGTCCACTTGATCCTGCTGCTACTGGCCCCGAAGGTCGCCACCACCCCGAGACTTAGCAGCAGTCCGGCTGACGTCCACTCGACCACGCCGCTGCTGGGCCCGAGGGTCGCCACTACGCCGAGACTCAGCAGCAGTCCGGCCGACGTCCACTAGATCCTAATGCTGCTGACCCCGAGGGTCGCCACCAATCGAGGCTTAGCGGTAGTCCGGCCGACGTCCACTCGACCACGCCGCTACCGAGACCGAAGGCCGCCACCACCCCGAGGCTCAGCAGCAGTACGGCTGACGTCCATATGACCACGCTGCTTCTGGCCCCCAGAGTCGCCACCACCCCGAGGCTCAGCGGTAGTCCGACCGACGTCCACTTGATCCTGATGCTGCTGGCCCCGAGGGTCGCCACCAATCGAGGCTCAGCGGTAGTCCGACCGACGTCCACTTGATCCTGATGCTGCTGGCCCCGAGGGTCGCCACCAATCGAGTCTCAGCGGTAGTCCGGCCGATGTCCACTTGATCCTGATGCTGCTGTCCCCGAGGGTCGTCACCAATCGAGGCTCAGCGGTAGTCCGGCCGACGTCCACTCGACCACGTGGGTCCATGTTCCGAGGGTCGCCACCAATCGAGGCTTAGCGGTAGTCCGGCCGACGTCCACTCGACCACGTGGGTCCATGTTCCGAGGGGCGCCACCAATCGAGGCTTAGCGGTAGTCCGGCCGACGTCCACTCGACCACGTGGGTCCATGTTCCGAGGGTCGCCACCAATCGAGGCTCAGCGGTAGTCCGGCCGACGTCCACTCGACCACGTGGGTCTATGTTCCGAGGGTCGCCACCAATCGAGGCTTAGCGGTAGTCCGGCCGACGTCCACTCGACCACGTGGGTCCATGTTCCGAGGGTCGCCACCAATCGAGGCTTAGCGGTAGTCCGGCCGACGTCCACTCGACCACGTGGGTCCATGTTCCGAGGGTCGCCACCACCCCGAGGCTCAGTAGCAGTCCGGCCGACGTCCACTCGACAACGTTGGTGCTGGTTCCGAGGGCCGCCACCACCCCGAGGCTCAGTAGCAGTCCGGCCGACGTCCACATGACCACGTTGCTACTGGCACCGAAAGTCGCTACCACCCCGAGACTCCGCAGCAGTTCGGCCGATGTCCACTCGACCACGTCGCTGCTGGGCCCGAGGGCCGACACCACCCGAAAATCAGCCGCGGTCCGGCCGATGTCCACCTGATTACGTTGCTGCTGTTCCCGAAGGTCGCCACCACCCCGAGACTCAGCAGCAGCCCAGCTGACGTCCACTCGACCACGCCGCTACCGGGACCGAAGGTCGCCACAACCCCGAGGCTCAGCAGCAGTACGGCCGACGTCCACTTGATCCTGCTGCTGCTGGCCCCGAAGGTCGCCACCACCCCGAGGCTCAGCAGTAGTCCGGCTGACGTCCACTCGACCACGCCGCTGCTGGGCCCGAGGGTCGCCACTACCCCGAGACTCAGCAGCAGTCCGGCCGACGTCCACTTGATCCTGCTGCTACCGGCCCCGAAGGTCGCCACCACCCCGAGGCTTAGCAGCAGTCTGGCTGACGTCCACTCGGCCACGCCGCTGCTGGGCCCGAAGGTGGCCACCGCCCCGAGACTCAGCAGCAGTCCAGCTGACGTCCACTCGACCACGCCGCTACCGGGACCGAAGGTCGCCAAAACCCCGAGGCTCGGCAGCAGTACGGCCGACGTCCACTTGATCCTGCTGCTGCTGGCCCCGAAGGTCGCCACCACCCCGAGGCTCAGCAGCAGTACGGCTGACGTCCACATGACCACGTTGCTACAGGCCCCGACGACCGCCACCACCCCGAGGCTCAGCAGCAGTCCGGCCGACGTCCACATGACCACGTTGCTACTGGCCCCGAAAGTCGCCACCACCCCGAGACTCAGCAGCAGTTCGGCCGATGTCCACTCGACCACGCCGCTGCTGGGCCCGAAGGTCGCCACCACCCCGAGGCTCAGCAGCAGTACGGCTGACGTCCACATGACCTCGTTGCTACTGGCCCCGACGACCGCTACCATCCTAGACTCAGCAGTAGTCCGGCCGACGTCCACATGACCACGTTGCTACTGGCCCCGAAAGTCGCTACCACCCCGAGACTCCGCAGCAGTTCGGCCGATGTCCACTCGACCACGTCTCTACTGGGCCCGAGGGCCGACACCACCCGAGGCTCAGCCGCGGTCCGGCCGATGTCCACCTGATTACTCTGCTGCTGTCCCCGAAGCCACCACCCCGAGACTCAGCAGCAGTCCAGCTGACGTCCACTCGACCACGCCGCTACCGGGACCGAAGGTCGCCACAACCCCGAGGCTCGGCAGTAGTCCGGCTGACGTCCACTCGACCACGCCGCTGCTGGGCCCGAGGGTCGCCACTACCCCGAGACTCAGCAGCAGTCCGGCCGACGTCCACTTGATCCTGCTCCTACCGGCCCCGAAGGTCGCCACCACCCCGAGGCTTAGCAGCAGTCTGGCTGACGTCCACTCGGCCACGCCGCTGCTGGGCCCGAGGGCCGACACCACCCGAGGCTCAGCAGCGGTACGGCCGACGTCCACATGACCACGTTGCTACTGGCCCCGACGACCGCTACCACCCTAGACTCAGCAGTAGTCCGGCCGACGTCCACAGACCACGTTGCTACTGGCCCCGAAAGTCGCCACCACCCCGAGACTCAGCAGCAGTTCGGCCGATGTCCACTCGACCACGCCGCTGCTGGGCCCGAAGGTCGCCACCACCCCGAGGCTCAGCAGCAGTACGGCCGATGTCCACTCGACCACGTTGCTGCTGGCCCCGTAGGTCGCCACCACCCCGAGGCTCAGCAGCAGTACGGCTGACGTCCACATGACCACGTTGCTATTTGGCCCCGACGACAGCCACCACCCCGAGGCTCGGCAGCAGTACGGCCGATGTCCACCTGATTACGTTCCTGCTGTCCCCGAAGGTCGCCACCACCCCGAGACTCAGCAGCAGTCCAGCTGACGTCCACTCGACCACGTTGCTGCTGGCCCCGAAGGTCGCCACCACCCCGAGGCTCAGCAGTCGTCCGGCCGACGTCCACATGACCACGTTGCGACTGGCCCCGAAGGTCGCCACCACCCCGAGACTCAGCAGCAGTTCGGCCGATGTCCACTCGACCACGCCGCTGCTGGGCCCGAAGGTCGCCACCACCCCGAGGCTCAGCAGCAGTACGGCTGACGTCTACATGACCACGTTGCTACTGGCCCCGACGACCGCTACCACCCTAGACTCAGCAGTAGTCCGGCCGACGTCCACATGACCACGTTGCTACTGGCCCCGAAAGTCGCCACCACCCCGAGACTCAGCAGCAGTTCGGCCGATGTCCACTCGACCACGCCGCTGCTGGGCCCGAGGGCCGACACCACCCGAGGATCAGCAGTACGGCCGACGTCCACATGACCACGTTGCTACTGGCCCCGACGACCGCTACCACCCTAGACTCAGCAGTAGTCCGGCCGACGTCCACATGACCACGTTGCTACTGGCCCCGAAAGTCGCCACCACCCCGAGACTCAGCAGCAGTTCGGCCGATGTCCACTCGACCACGCCGCTGCTGGGCCGGAAGGTCGCCACCACCCCGAGGCTCAGCAGCAGTACGGCTGACGTCCACATGACCTCGTTGCTACTGGCCCCGACGACCGCTACCACCCTAGACTCAGCAGTAGTCCGGCCGACGTCCACATGACCACGTTGCTACTGGCCCCGAAAGTCGCCACCACCCCGAGACTCAGCAGCAGTTCGGCCGATGTCCACTCGACCACGCCGCTGCTGGGCCCGAGGGCCGACACCACCCGAGGATCAGCGGTAGACCGGCTGATGTCCACTTGACCACGTTGCTGCTGGCCCCGAAGGTCGCCCCACCCCGAGGCTCAGCAGTAGTCTGGCCGTCGTCCACATGACCACGTTGCGACTGGCCCCGAAAGTCGCCACCACCCCGAGGCTCAGCAGCAGTACGGCTGACGTCCACATGACCACGTTGCTACTGGCCCCGACGACAGCCACCACCCCGAGGCTCGGCAGCAGTACGGCCGATGTCCACCTGATTACGTTCCTGCTGTCATCGAAGGTCGCCACCACCCCGAGACTCAGCAGCAGTCCAGCTGACGTCCACTCGACCACGTTGCTGCTGGCCCCGAAGGTCGCCACCACCCGAGGCTCAGCAGTAGTCCGGCCGACGTCCACATGACCACGTTGCGACTGGCCCCGAAAGTCGCCACCATCCCGAGACTCAGCAGCAGTTCGGCCGATGTCCACTCGACCACGCCGCTGCTGGGCCCGAGGGCCGACACCACCCGAGGATCAGCGGTAGTCCGGCCGATGTCCACTCGACCACGCCGCTGCTGGCCCCGAAAGTCGCCACCATCCCGAGACTCAGCAGCAGTTCGGCCGATGTCCACTCGACCACGCCGCTGCTGGGCCCGAGGGCCGACACCACCCGAGGATCAGCGGTAGTCCGGCCGATGTCCACTCGACCACGCCGCTGCTGGCCCCGAAGGTCACCACCACCCCGAGGCTCAGCAGCAGTACGGCCGACGTCCACATGACCACGTTGCGACTGGCCCCGAAAGTCGCCACCATCCCGAGACTCAGCAGCAGTTCGGCCGATGTCCACTCGACCACGCCGCTGCTGGGCCCGAGGGCCGACACCACCCGAGGATCAGCGGTAGTCCGGCCGATGTCCACTCGACCACGCCGCTGCTGGCCCCGAAGGTCGCCACTACCCCGAGGCTCAGCAGCAGTACGGCCGACGTCCACATGACCACGTTGCTACTGGCCCCGACGACCGCTACCACCCTAGACTCAGCAGTCGTCCGGCCGACGTCCACATGACCACGTTGCTACTGGCCCCGAAAGTCGCCACCACCCCGAGACTCAGCAGCAGTTCGGCCGATGTCCACTCCACCACGCCGCTGCTGGGCCCGAGGGCCGACACCACCCGAGGATCAGCGGTAGTCCGGCCGATGTCCACTCGACCACGTTGCTGCTGGCCCCGAAGGTCGCCACCACCCCGAGGCTCAGCAGTAGTCCGGCCGACGTCCACATGACCACGTTGCTACTGTCCCCGACGACCGCTACCACCCTAGACTCAGCAGTAGTCCGGCCGACGTCCACATGACCACGTTGCTACTGGCCCCGAAAGTCGCCACCACCCGAGGCTCAGCAGTAGTCCGGCCGACGTCCACATGACCACGTTGCGACTGGCCCCGAAAGTCGCCACCATCCCGAGACTCAGCAGCAGTTCGGCCGATGTCCACTCGACCACGCCGCTGCTGGGCCCGAGGGCCGACACCACCCGAGGATCAGCGGTAGTCCGGCCGATGTCCACTCGACCACGCCGCTGCTGGCCCCGAAAGTCGCCACCATCCCGAGACTCAGCAGCAGTTCGGCCGATGTCCACTCGACCACGCCGCTGCTGGGCCCGAGGGCCGACACCACCCGAGGATCAGCGGTAGTCCGGCCGATGTCCACTCGACCACGCCGCTGCTGGCCCCGAAGGTCACCACCACCCCGAGGCTCAGCAGCAGTACGGCCGACGTCCACATGACCACGTTGCGACTGGCCCCGAAAGTCGCCACCATCCCGAGACTCAGCAGCAGTTCGGCCGATGTCCACTCGACCACGCCGCTGCTGGGCCCGAGGGCCGACACCACCCGAGGATCAGCGGTAGTCCGGCCGATGTCCACTCGACCACGCCGCTGCTGGCCCCGAAGGTCGCCACTACCCCGAGGCTCAGCAGCAGTACGGCCGACGTCCACATGACCACGTTGCTACTGGCCCCGACGACCGCTACCACCCTAGACTCAGCAGTCGTCCGGCCGACGTCCACATGACCACGTTGCTACTGGCCCCGAAAGTCGCCACCACCCCGAGACTCAGCAGCAGTTCGGCCGATGTCCACTCCACCACGCCGCTGCTGGGCCCGAGGGCCGACACCACCCGAGGATCAGCGGTAGTCCGGCCGATGTCCACTCGACCACGTTGCTGCTGGCCCCGAAGGTCGCCACCACCCCGAGGCTCAGCAGTAGTCCGGCCGACGTCCACATGACCACGTTGCTACTGTCCCCGACGACCGCTACCACCCTAGACTCAGCAGTAGTCCGGCCGACGTCCACATGACCACGTTGCTACTGGCCCCGAAAGTCGCCACCACCCCGAGACTCAGCAGCAGTTCGGCCGATGTCCACTCCACCACGCCGCTGCTGGGCCCGAGGGCCGACACCACCCGAGGATCAGCGGTAGTCCGGCCGATGTCCACTCGACCACGTTGCTGCTGGCCCCGAAGGTCGCCACCACCCCGAGGCTCAGCAGCAGTACGGCCGACGTCCACATGACCTCATTGCTACTGGCCCCGACGACCGCTACCACCCTAGACTCAGCAGTAGTCCGGCCGACGTCCACATGACCACGTTGCTACTGGCCCCGAAAGTCGCCACCACCCCGAGACTCAGCAGCAGTTCGGCCGATGTCCACTCGACCACGCCGCTGCTGGGCCCGAAGGACGCCACCACCCCGAGGCTCAGCAGTAGTCCGGCCGACGTCCACATGACCTCGTTGCTACTGGCCCCGACGACCGCTACCATCCTAGACTCAGCAGTAGTCCGGCCGACGTCCACATGACCACGTTGCTACTGGCCCCGAAAGTCGCCACCACCCCGAGACTCAGCAGCAGTTCGGCCGATGTCCACTCGACCACGCCGCTGCTGGGCCCGAGGGCCGACACCACCCGAGGATCAGCGGTAGTCCGGCCGATGTCCACTCGACCACGTTGCTGCTGGCCCCGAAGGTCGCCACCACCCCGAGGCTCAGCAGCAGTCCGGCCGACGTCCACATGACCACGTTGCTACTGGCCCCGAAAGTCGCCACCACCCCGAGACTCAGCAGCAGTTCGGCCGATGTCCACTCGACCACGCCGCTGCTGGGCCCGAGGGCCGACACCACCCGAGGATCAGCGGTAGTCCGGCCGATGTCAACTCGACCACGTTGCTACTGGCCCCGAAGGTCGCCACCACCCCGAGGCTCAGCAGCAGTACGGCCGACGTCCACATGACCACGTTGCTACTGGCCCCGACGACCGCCACCATCCCGAGACTCAGCAGCAGTTCGGCCGATGTCCACTCGACCACGCCGCTGCTGGGCCCGAGGGCCGACACCACCCGAGAATCAGCGGTAGTCCGGCCGATGTCAACTCGACCACGTTGCTGCTGGCCCCGATGGTCGCCACCACCCCGAGGCTCAGCAGCAGTACGGCCGACGTCCACATGACCACGTTGCTACTGGCCCCGACGACCGCCACCACCCCGAGGCTCAGCAGCAGTCCAGCTGACGTCCACTCGACCACGTTGCCGCTGTCCCCGAAGGTCGCCACCACCCCGAGACTCAGCAGCAGTCCAGCTGACGTCCACTCGACCACGCCGCTACCGGGACCGAAGGTCGCCACAACCCCGAGGCGCGGCAGCAGTACGACCGACGTCCACTTGATCCTGCTGCTGGCCCCGAAGGTCGCCACCACCCCGAGGCTCAGCAGCAGTACGGCTGACGTCCACATGACCACGTTGCTACTGGCCCCGACAACCGCTACCACCCTAGACTCAGCAGTAGTCCGGCCGACGTCCACATGACCACGTTGCTACTGGCCCCGAAAGTCGCCTCCACCCCGAGACTCAGCAGCAGTTCGGCCGATGTCCACTCGACCACGCCGCTACTGGGCCCGAAGGCCGACACCACCCGAGGATCAGCGGTAGTCCGGCCGATGTCAACTCGACCACGTTGCTGCTGGCCCCGATGGTCGCCACCACCCCGAGGCTCAGCAGCAGTACGGCCGACGTCCACATGACCACGTTGCTACTGGCCCCGACGACCGCCACCACCCCGAGGCTCAGCAGCAGTACGGCCGATGTCCACCTGATTACGTTGCTGCTGTCCCCGAAGGTCGCCACCACCCCGAGACTCAGCAGCAGTCCATCTGACGTCCACTCGACCACGCCGCTACCGGGTCCGAAGGTCGCCACAACCCCGAGACTCGGCAGTAGTCCGGCTGACGTCCACTCGACCACGCCGCTGCTGGGCCCGAGGGTCGCCACAACACCGAGGCGCGGCAGCAGTACGGCTGACGTCCACATGACCACGTTGCTACTGGCCCCGACAACCGCTACCACCCTAGACTCAGCAGTAGTCCGGCCGACGTCCACATGACCACGTTGCTACTGGCCCCGAAAGTCGCCTCCACCCCGAGACTCAGCAGCAGTTCGGCCGATGTCCACTCGACCACGCCGCTACTGGGCCCGAAGGCCGACACCACCCGAGGATCAGCGGTAGTCCGGCCGATGTCAACTCGACCACGTTGCTGCTGGCCCCGATGGTCGCCACCACCCCGAGGCTCAGCAGCAGTACGGCCGACGTCCACATGACCACGTTGCTACTGGCCCCGACGACCGCCACCACCCCGAGGCTCAGCAGCAGTACGGCCGATGTCCACCTGATTACGTTGCTGCTGTCCCCGAAGGTCGCCACCACCCCGAGACTCAGCAGCAGTCCAGCTGACGTCCACTCGACCACGTTGCCGCTGTCCCCGAAGGTCGCCACCACCCCGAGACTCAGCAGCAGTCCAGCTGACGTCCACTCGACCACGCCGCTACCGGGACCGAAGGTCGCCACAACCCCGAGGCGCGGCAGCAGTACGACCGACGTCCACTTGATCCTGCTGCTGGCCCCGAAGGTCGCCACCACCCCGAGCTCAGCAGCAGTACGGCTGACGTCCACATGACCACGTTGCTACTGGCCCCGACAACCGCTACCACCCTAGACTCAGCAGTAGTCCGGCCGACGTCCACATGACCACGTTGCTACTGGCCCCGAAAGTCGCCTCCACCCCGAGACTCAGCAGCAGTTCGGCCGATGTCCACTCGACCACGCCGCTACTGGGCCCGAAGGCCGACACCACCCGAGGATCAGCGGTAGTTCGGCCGATGTCCACTCGACCACGCCGCTGCTGGGCCCGAGGGCCGACACCACCCGAGGATCAGCGGTAGTCCGGCCGATGTCCACTCGACCACGTTGCTGCTGGCCCCGAAGGTCGCCACCACCCCGAGGCTCAGCAGCAGTACGGCTGACGTCCACATGACCTCGTTGCTACTGGCCCCGACGACCGCTACCACCCTAGACTCAGCAGTAGTCCAGCCGACGTCCACATGACCACGTTGCTACTGGCCCCGAAAGTCGCCTCCACCCCGAGACTCAGCAGCAGTTCGGCCGATGTCCACTCGACCACGCCGCTACTGGGCCCGAAGGCCGACACCACCCGAGGATCAGCGGTAGTTCGGCCGATGTCCACTCGACCACGCCGCTGCTGGGCCCGAGGGCCGACACCACCCGAGGATCAGCGGTAGTCCGGCCGATGTCCACTCGACCACGTTGCTGCTGGCCCCGAAGGTCGCCACCACCCCGAGGCTCAGCAGCAGTACGGCTGACGTCCACATGACCTCGTTGCTACTGGCCCCGACGACCGCTACCACCCTAGACTCAGCAGTAGTCCAGCCGACGTCCACATGACCACGTTGCTACTGGCCCCGAAAGTCGCCTCCACCCCGAGACTCAGCAGCAGTTCGGCCGATGTCCACTCGACCACGCCGCTACTGGGCCCGAAGGCCGACACCACCCGAGGATCAGCGGTAGTTCGGCCGATGTCCACTCGACCACGCCGCTGCTGGGCCCGAGGGCCGACACCACCCGAGGATCAGCGGTAGTCCGGCCGATGTCCACTCGACCACGTTGCTGCTGGCCCCGAAGGTCGCCACCACCCCGAGGCTCAGCAGCAGTACGGCTGACGTCCACATGACCTCGTTGCTACTGGCCCCGACGACCGCTACCACCCCAGACTCAGCAGTAGTCCAGCCGACGTCCACATGACCACGTTGCTACTGGCCCCGAAAGTCGCCACCACCCCGAGACTCAGCAGCAGTTCGGCCGATGTCCACTCGACCACGCCGCTGCTGGGCCCGAGGGCCGCCACCACCCGAGGATCAGCCGCGGTCCGGCCGATGTCCACCTGAATACGTTGCTGCTGGCCCCGAAGGTCTCCACCACCCCGAGGCTCAGCAGCAGTTCAGCCAAAGCCCACTCGACCACGCCGCTACCGGGACCGAAGGTCGCCACAACCCCGAGGCTCGGCAGCAATACGGCCGACGTCCACTTGATCCTGCTGCTGCTGGCCCCGAAAGTCGCCACCACCCCGAGACTCAGCAGCAGTTCGGCCGATGTCCACTTGACCACGTCGCTACTGGGCCGAGGGCCGACACCGCCCGAGGCTCAGCAGCATTCCGGCTGACGTCCATTCGACCACGCCGCTGCTGGGCCCAAGGGCCGCCACCACCCGAGGATCAGCCGCGGTCCGGCCGATGTCCACCTGATTACGTTGCTGCTGTCCCCGAAGGTCGCCACCACCCCGAGACTCAGCAGCAGTCCATCTGACGTCCACTCGACCACGCCGCTACCGGGTCCGAAGGTCGCCACAACCCCGAGACTCGGCAGTAGTCCGGCTGACGTCCACTCGACCACGCCGCTGCTGGGCCCGAGGGCCGACACCGCCCGAGGATCAGCCGCGGTCCGGCCGATGTCTTCTCGCCCACGTTGCTGCTGGCCCCGAAGGTCTCCACCACCCCGAGGCTCAGCAGCATTCCGGCTGACGTCCATTCGACCACGCCGCTGCTGGGCCCAAGGGCCGCCACCACCCGAGGATCAGCCGCGGTCCGGCCGATGTCCACCTGATTACGTTGCTGCTGTCCCCGAAGGTCGCCACCACCCCGAGACTCAGCAGCAGTCCATCTGACGTCCACTCGACCACGCCGCTACCGGGTCCGAAGGTCGCCACAACCCCGAGACTCGGCAGTAGTCCGGCTGACGTCCACTCGACCACGCCGCTGCTGGGCCCGAGGGCCGCCACCACCCGAGGATCAGCCGCGGTCCGGCCGATGTCCACTCGACCACGATGCTACTGGCCCCGAAGGTCGCCACCACCCCGAGGCTCAGCAGCAGTCCAGCCGACGTCCACTTGATCATGATGCTGCTGTCCCCGAGGGTCGCCACCAATCGAGGCTCAGCGATAGTCCGGCCGACGTCCACTCGACCACGTGGGTCCATGTTCCGAGGGTCGCCACCAATCGAGGCTTAACGGTAGTCCGGCTGACGTCCACTCGACCACGCCGCTGCTGGGCCCGAGGGCTGCCACCACCCGAGGCTCAGCAGCGGTCCGGCCGATGTCTTCTCGCCCACGTTGCTGCTGGCCCCGAAGGTCTCCACCACCCCGAGGCTCAGCAGCATTCCGGCTGACGTCCATTCGACCACGCCGCTGCTGGGCCCAAGGGCCGCCACCACCCGAGGATCAGCCGCGGTCCGGCCGATGTCCACTCGACCACGTTGCCACTGGCCCCGAAGGTCTCCACCACCCCGAGGCTCAGCAGCAGTCCGGCCGATGTCCACGCGACCACGTTGGTGCTGGCCCCGATGGTCGCCACTACCCCGAGACTCAGCAGCAGACCGGCCGACGTCCACTTGATCATGATGCTGCTGGCCCCGACGGCCGACACCACCCGAGGATCAGCCGCGGTCCGGCCGACGTCCACATGACCACATTGCTACTGGCCCCGAAAGTCGCCACCACCCCGAGACTCAGCAGCAGTTCGGCTGATGTCCACTCGACCACGCCGCTGCTGGGCCCGAGGGCCGACACCACCCGAGGATCAGCCGCGATCCGGCCGATGTCCACCTGATTACGTTGCTGCTGTCCCCGAAGGTCGCCACCACCCCGAGACTCAGCAGCAGTCCATCTGACGTCCACTCGACCACGCCGCTACCGGGTCCGAAGGTCGCCACAACCCCGAGACTCGGCAGTAGTCCGGCTGACGTCCACTCGACCACGCCGCTGCTGGGCCCGAGGGTCGCCACAACACCGAGGCGCGGCAGCAGTACGACCGACGTCCACTTGATCCTGCTCCTGCTGTCCCCGAAGGTCGCCACCACCCCGAGACTCAGCAGCAGTCCAGCTGACGTCCACTCGACCACGCCGCTACCGGGACCGAAGGTCGCCACAACCCCGAGGCGCGGCAGCAGTACGACCGACGTCCACGTGATCCTGCTGCTGGCCCCGAAGGTCGCCACCACCCCGAGGCTCAGCAGCAGTCCGGCCGTCGTCCACATGACCACGTTGCTACTGGCCCCGACGACCGCTACCACCCTAGACTCAGCAGCAGTACGACCGACGTCCACATGACCACGTTGCTACTGGCCCCGACGACCGCTACCACCCTAGACTCAGCAGTAGTCCGGCCGACGTCCACATGACCACGTTGCTACTGGCCCCGAAAGTCGCCACCACCCCGAGACTCAGCAGCAGTTCGGCTGATGTCCACTCGACCACGCAGCTGCTGGGCCCGAGGGCCGACACCACCCGAGGATCAGCCGCGATCCGGCCGATGTCCACCTGATTACGTTGCTGCTGTCCCCGAAGGTCGCCACCACCCCGAGACTCAGCAGCAGTCCATCTGACGTCCACTCGACCACGCCGCTACCGGGTCCGAAGGTCGCCACAACCCCGAGACTCGGCAGTAGTCCGGCTGACGTCCACTCGACCACGCCGCTGCTGGGCCCGAGGGTCGCCACAACACCGAGGCGCGGCAGCAGTACGACCGACGTCCACTTGATCCTGCTCCTGCTGTCCCCGAAGGTCGCCACCACCCCGAGACTCAGCAGCAGTCCAGCTGACGTCCACTCGACCACGCCGCTACCGGGACCGAAGGTCGCCACAACCCCGAGGCGCGGCAGCAGTACGACCGACGTCCACTTGATCCTGCTGCTGGCCCCGAAGGTCGCCACCACCCCGAGGCTCAGCAGCAGTCCGGCCGTCGTCCACATGACCACGTTGCGACTGGCCCCGAAAGTCGCCACCACCCCGAGGCTCAGCAGCAGTACGGCTGACGTCCACATGACCACGTTGCTACTGGCCCCGACGACAGCCACCACCCCGAGGCTCGGCAGCAGTACGGCCGATGTCCACCTGATTACGTTCCTGCTGTCCCCGAAGGTCGCCACCACCCCGAGACTCAGCAGCAGTCCAGCTGACGTCCACTCGACCACGCCGCTACCGGGACCGAAGGTCGCCACAACCCCGAGGCGCGGCAGCAGTACGACCGACGTCCACTTGATCCTGCTGCTGGCCCCGAAGGTCACCACCACCCCGAGGCTCAGCAGCAGTACGGCTGACGTCCACATGACCACGTTGCTACTGGCCCCGACGACCGCTACCACCCTAGACTCAGCAGTAGTCCGGCCGACGTCCACATGACCACGTTGCTACTGGCCCCGAAAGTCGCCACCACCCCGAGGGTCAGCAGCAGTTCAGCCAATGTCCACTCGACCACGCCGCTGCTGGCCCCGAAGGTCGCCACCACCCCGAGGCTCAGCGGTAGTCCGGCCGATGTCCACTCGACCACGTTGCTGCTGGCCCCGAAGGTCGCCACTACCCCGAGGATCAGCGGTAGACCGGCTGATGTCCACTCGACCACGTTGCTGCTGGCCCCGAAGGTCGCCACCACCCCGAGACTCAGCAGCAGTCCATCTGACGTCCACTCGACCACGCCGCTACCGGGTCCGAAGGTCGCCACAACCCCGAGACTCGGCAGTAGTCCGGCTGACGTCCACTCGACCACGCCGCTGCTGGGCCCGAGGGTCGCCACAACACCGAGGCGCGGCAGCAGTACGACCGACGTCCACTTGATCCTGCTCCTGCTGTCCCCGAAGGTCGCCACCACCCCGAGACTCAGCAGCAGTCCAGCTGACGTCCACTCGACCACGCCGCTACCGGGACCGAAGGTCGCCACAACCCCGAGGCGCGGCAGCAGTACGACCGACGTCCACTTGATCCTGCTGCTGGCCCCGAAGGTCGCCACCACCCCGAGGCTCAGCAGCAGTCCGGCCGTCGTCCACATGACCACGTTGCTACTGGCCCCGACGACCGCTACCACCCTAGACTCAGCAGCAGTACGGCCGACGTCCACATGACCACGTTGCTACTGGCCCCGACGACCGCTACCACCCTAGACTCAGCAGTAGTCCGGCCGACGTCCACATGACCACGTTGCTACTGGCCCCGAAAGTCGCCACCACCCCGAGACTCAGCAGCAGTTCGGCTGATGTCCACTCGACCACGCCGCTGCTGGGCCCGAGGGCCGACACCACCCGAGGATCAGCCGCGATCCGGCCGATGTCCACCTGATTACGTTCCTGCTGTCCCCGAAGGTCGCCACCACCCCGAGACTCAGCAGCAGTCCAGCTGACGTCCACTCGACCACGCCGCTACCGGGACCGAAGGTCGCCACAACCCCGAGGCGCGGCAGCAGTACGACCGACGTCCACTTGATCCTGCTGCTGGCCCCGAAGGTCGCCACCACCCCGAGGCTCAGCAGCAGTACGGCTGACGTCCACATGACCACGTTGCTACTGGCCCCGACGACCGCTACCACCCTAGACTCAGCAGTAGTCCGGCCGACGCCCACATGACCACGTTGCTACTGGCCCCGAAAGTCGCCACCACCCCGAGGGTCAGCAGCAGTTCAGCCAATGTCCACTCGACCACGCCGCTGCTGGGCCCGAAGGTCGCCACCACCCCGAGGCTCAGCAGCAGTACGGCTGACGTCCACATGACCTCGTTGCTACTGGCCCCGACGACCGCTACCATCCTAGACTCAGCAGTAGTCCGGCCGACGTCCACATGACCACGTTGCTACTGGCCCCGAAAGTCGCCACCACCCCGAGACTCAGCAGCAGTTCGGCCGATGTCCACTCGACCACGCCGCTGCTGGGCCCGAGGGCTGACACCACCCGAGGATCAGCGGTAGACCGGCCGACGTCCACATGACCACGTTGCGACTGGCCCCGAAAGTCGCCACCACCCCGAGGCTCAGCAGCAGTACGGCTGACGTCCACATGACCACGTTGCTACTGGCCCCGACGACAGCCACCACCCCGAGACTCAGCAGCAGTACGGCCGATGTCCACCTGATTACGTTCCTGCTGTCCCCGAAGGTCGCCACCACCCCGAGACTCAGCAGCAGTCCAGCTGACGTCCACTCGACCACGCCGCTACCGGGACCGAAGGTCGCCACAACCCCGAGGCGCGGCAGCAGTACGACCGACGTCCACTTGATCCTGCTGCTGGCCCCGAAGGTCGCCACCACCCCGAGGCTCAGCAGCAGTATGGCTGACGTCCACATGACCACGTTGCTACTGGCCCCGACGACCGCTACCACCCTAGACTCAGCAGTAGTCCGGCCGACGTCCACATGACCACGTTGCTACTGGCCCCGAAAGTCGCCACCACCCCGAGGGTCAGCAGCAGTTCAGCCAATGTCCACTCGACCACGCCGCTGATGGGCCCGAGGGCCGACACCACCCGAGGATCAGCGGTAGACCGGCCGACGTCCACATGACCACGTTGCGACTGGCCCCGAAAGTCGCCACCACCCCGAGGCTCAGCAGCAGTACGGCTGACGTCCACATGACCACGTTGCTACTGGCCCCGACGACAGCCACCACCCCGAGACTCAGCAGCAGTACGGCCGATGTCCACCTGATTACGTTTCTGCTGTCCCCGAAGGTCGCCACCACCCCGAGACTCAGCAGCAGCCCAGCTGACGTCCACTCGACCACGCCGCTACCGGGTCCGAAGGTCGCCACAACCCCGAGACTCGGCAGTAGTCCGGCTGACGTCCACTCGACCACGCCGCTGCTGGGCCCGAGGGTCGCCACAATACCGAGGCGCGGCAGCAGTACGACCGACGTCCACTTGATCCTGCTGCTGCTGGCCCCGAAGGTCGCCACCACCCCGAGGCTCAGCAGCAGTACGGCTGATGTCCACCTGATTACGTTGCTGCTGTCCCCGAAGGTCGCCACCACCCCGAGACTCAGCAGCAGTCCAGCTGACGTCCACTCGACCACGCCGCTACCGGGTCCGAAGGTCGCCACAACCCCGAGACTCAGCAGCAGTCCAGCTGACGTCCACTCGACCACGCCGCTACCGGGACCGAAGGTCGCCACAACACCGAGGCGCGGCAGCAGTACGACCGACGTCCACTTGATCCTGCTGCTGGCCCCGAAGGTCGCCACCACCCCGAGGCTCAGCAGCAGTACGGCTGACGTCCACATGACCTCGTTGCTACTGGCCCCGACGACCGCTACCATCCTAGACTCAGCAGTAGTCCGGCTGACGTCCACATGACCACGTTGCTACTGGCCCCGACGACCGCTACCACCCTAGACTCAGCAGTAGTCCGGCCGACGTCCACATGACGACGTTGCTACTGGCCCCGAAAGTCGCCACCACCCCGAGACTCAGCGGCAGTTCGGCCGATGTCCACTCGACCACGCCGCTGCTGGCCCGAGGGCCGACACCACCCGAGGATCAGCGGTAGTCCGGCCGATGTCCACCTAATTACGTTGCTGCTGGCCCCGAAGGTCGCCACCACCCCGACGCTCAGCAGCAGTACGGCTGACGTCCACATGACCACGTTGCTATTTGGCCCCGACGGCCGCTACCATCCAAGACTCAGCTGCTGTCCGGCCGACGCCCACTTGATCCTGACTAGCCAAGCGCCGCCGCTACGCGGCGGTAGTTTTTTTTTATTAGTTGGAGCCAACTTGGAAGCCGCTCAACACACTACGCTCGCTTCCCTATTAGAATCAGGCTGCCTCCGCTCCGCTACGGCAGCGGCGCTCCCCGTTTCGCTCGCCTGCGGCCTCGCTTCACTACTCACCCAATGGTTCTGTAAGGCCGCCTTCGCTACGCTCGGCAGCACCAAAGTAGTTTTACCCAATGAAGGCCGCCTTCGCTGCGCTCGGCAGCAATTTTTTTTTTAACCAATCAAGGCCGGGCTCAATGTAGTATTTGTGTCCAATGAAGGTCGTAGATTGCCAATTTCGGCCAATCGGAATTCAGGTCACATTTCGCTTCGGACCGACGGACTGCGTTGCTCTGATTGATGCTTAGGATGCTGCTGGTCCCGAGGGTCGCCACCAATCGAGGCTCAGCGGTAGTCTGGCCGATGTCCACTCGACCACGTTGCTACTGGCCCCGAAAGTCGCCACCACCCCGAGACTCAGCAGCAGTTCGGCCGATGTCCACTCGACCACGCCGCTGCTGGGCTCGAGGGCCGACACCACCCGAGGATCAGTCGCGGTCCGGCCGATGTCCACTCGACCACGCCGCTGTTGGACCCGAGGCTCGCCACTACCCCGAGACTCAGCAGCAGTCTGGCCGACGTCCACTTGATGCTGATGCTGCTGGCCCCGAGGGTCGCCACCAATCGAGGCTCAGCGGTAGTCCGGCCGACGTCTACTCGACCACGTTGGTCCTGGTTCCGAGGGCCGCCACCACCCCGAGGCTCAGCAGCAGTCCGGCTGACGTCCACTCGACCACGCCGCTGCTGGACCCGAGGGTCGGTACCTGTAATGGGGCCAGAATTGGCCAGTGACCTTTTCAAGGAAAAGGAAAGTTCTTTAGTGTGGACCACACCGGCCGGTATGGCCCACAAGGACTGAGTGTCACACACCACGATGGGTACTGTGTACCAGGGGTCCTTATATAGAGTATTCACGGTAGATCTCCCCAACGTACTATGTTAAGTTAGGTCGGTCGTACTTAAGGATCACGATGCATGAGAACCAACCGCTGAGGATGATCGCAATTTAGACAGGGATTCAGTATGCAGACAGAAAGCAGTAGATAGAACTTTAAGAGTGTTATGAATACAAGACAGTTTAACTCTAACCTCCAAGTGTACAAGTCTCTTTAATACTCGGTATTAAAGGAGACCGATAAGGCAATGCCTTTTGTACTAAGAGCAACAGAGATGTCCGGCGTCTGTTGTGGTTAGCGTGTTACGCTTCCTCTAAGCTACGGTGCGTGTGACCCCCGTCACACCTGGTAGCACTTCGCGACCGACGCGGATCTCTACAAGCAGGGTCTCTTTGCGTATGGAAGACTCAGGGAGTCGGCTGCCGGCGCGGCAGGATTTTTCTCACCTCTCCGATGCCCACTGGGCTACGCTGGAGAAGATGGTCAGCCTCCTGGGCGAGGCAGCTTTCGCTGGATTCCCCAATCTTCCTGCTGAGCAGCAAAGGGCGCGCGTGGAATGCTTCGACAAGTACGAGTCGTCGCTGATTGCTCACGTGAGCGCTGCTGCGCAGGAAGCCGCTCGTGCGACGATGCGAGCTGAGGTACAGAGTACGGCACAAGCGTCCGCCCCGAATACGGCCTCATTCGCTGCGCGTCCAACCACGACGAAGCCCGTCAAGATGTCGGTTCCGACGTTCTACGGCAAAGACTCAGACAGTCTTGTCTTCTGGGTTCGCGAGATCGAAATCGCGCCAAGCGCTGGTCAGATCTACGACGCGCGGGCTCAAGTGGCGTTCGCGCTATCCAACCTTGGAGGGCGCGCACGCGCATGGGCTATGGCCCGTGAAACGGTAACGCCGGGGTACTTCACCTCGTGGTCGTTCATGGAACAGGAGCTACGCTCTACCTTCCTCCTTGCCAATGTGGCATACCGTCACCGCTCCAGTTTCTTGCGGTACAAGCAAGGCAAGCGGTCGCTTCAGGACTACGTCATTGAGCTCCACAACCTCGAAGCCGCCATGGCCGGTGCACCCCACTCTGAGGACGTCAAGGTGACGGTCTTCATGGACGGTGTCCGCACGGGTCCGGTTCGGACGGAGCTCTTCCGGCGTCAGCCCAAAACCTTTAATGAGGCGGTCCACATTGCTATGTTGGAGGACCACTGCGTGCGCTCAGCACAAGGGCACACGCCTCATGTCGAGGCCAGTGAGGGTTCCACTCCGATGGAGATCTCTCTTGCCGAGTCGGCACGCTCTCAGAAGACTCAACGGGCGAGTGGTCGCTGTTTCGGTTGTAACCAACCTGGTCACTTCCGTCGAAACAGCCCCACCAACCCATGGAAGGCGCCACGCGACAAGAAGTACGCGGCGCGTCCGGCTCTTAACAGCCTCAAAGCGACAGAGTCGGAAAACGGCAACTCTGCTGGGAGACTTCGCTCCTCTCCGAGGAAGGTGAGTCCCTCACCAGCCTCTCCAAAGGAGCAAGTCCCTGGGACGACACTTCTGTATCTCTCCGTGGCCGCCGCGCGGTCTAACCTCGTGGTCGTCACTGCCAGCGTGAAAGGGTACCCCGAACCGATGACGGTCCTGATTGATTCAGGAGCATCGTTTAACTTTGCGACGAAAGCCAGTGTGGCTAGGAACAGTACATTGTATGCTAGTGCTTTAGAAGCTTCTAAGAGTAATACCAATGTGTCTGTTCGCTTAGCGACTGGCTCCATCGTGTCTACACGCAAGGTTACGGTACCCTTAAGCGTGAAGTTTGACGACTTCAATTCGGTCGAACCGTTCATTGTCTTGGACATGGATGATCGGTACGATCTTATCCTCGGCATGCCTTGGCTTGCTAAGCACGAGCCGTGGATAGACTGGCGTAGTCGCACCATTGGTGCCAGCCACACACCCCTCGCGGACAGAGCCCTGGCGGGTCATGTCCCCTCCTCTTCCCGAGACGGGTTTGTGCATGAGCACCGTGTGCCACGCGGCGAACGGCAGTTTGCCGGCACTTCAGAAGTGTTGGTATTGCCCATGGCATTGCCTCCAAGAGCGCGGGAGCTCGAGGTAGGTGGTGGAGAAGATCCGCAGGATCCTAGTACCTCTCCGGGTAGAGACAGGGTTCTGCAGTTGGCAACCGAGTTGCACTTGCCTAGGGGGCAGTGGAAACTCAAGGCGCGGACGCTGCAGCAGCTCGCACAGGAAGGGGTGGTAGCGTCCGAGCTCCCCCTACGCAAGGCGTGGTGGCTGGTTCAGCTCACGTCGAGAAAGGCGCTGGAGTTGCTGCTCGCGCAAACAAGAGTGGTCGAGTCGGAACTCCCACTACGCAAGGCGTTGTAGCTGGTTTAGCTCACGCGATGAAAGGCACTAGAGTTGGGGCTCGCGCAACCACGAGTGGTCGAGCAGGGGCTCCCACTTGCAAAGGCAAGAAGAGTGACAAGGTCACGAGCGCGCCCAAGGCAGAGGCGTCTAGCCGCGATGCGGATTCCGCGGCTGAGGACAAGGTTCCTCAAGTGTTAGACTTCTTCACGGGCGAACCTAAGGTGGGGGAGGTGTTGACTCCGTTACCCACAGTAGCAGAGCTACTTGAGCTCGAGGAGCTTTCGTATGTCGAGTTTATGGACCCTCTCAAGGCGGGAGAGTTGACAGAAGTGGTTCTCCTTCGCTCGGAAGGCAGCTCGTTGGAGCTCAACTCCTCGTCGGTCATGGACTCCGAAGTGTTGGAAGACGAACGTACCTCTAAGAGGCAGACACGGTATGGCGCTGTCATTTTGAAGGACTCTTCTGATCCGTATTACACCCTTCTGAAGGAGTTTTCGGATGTCGTTAGCGACGACCCCCCTTCGGTCCTTCCCCCGGATCGGGGTGTGAGGCATGAGATTGATCTCGTGCCAGGCACTAAGTACTGTACCACGCGGCAATGGCCGCTTCCGAAGGAACAGGTCGACATCATCGACGTCTTCTTTGCGGCAAAGCACGCCGCTGGCATGGTGCGCGAGTCCAAGTCGCCACATTCGTCCCCGACGTTCTGTGTGCGCAAGCCCAACGGGAAGTGGCGCATGGTGCACGCTTTCAACAAGTTGAATGCGGCAACCATTCCGGCGTCGACGCCTATCCCTCGCAAGGATGTGCTGCAGAACAACATGGCAGGCTGCACGATCTTTAGTGCGCTCGACATGGTCGACGGCTATTATCAGCTGCTGATGCGTGAGTCGGACATTCCTCTTACTGCTGTAAGCACTCCCAGCGGGATGTTGTGGGGATGGTTGGTCATGCCCCAGGAGCTGTCCAACGCCCCTGCTACATTCAATCGGCCCGTAACGCAGCTCTTCAGGTCGAGGCGGCAGTTCGTACAGACGTACTTCGACGACATCTTCGTGCACAGTCGTGCGTCAGAGGGAAAGACGGCCGTCGAAGGCCATCTTGGCCACCTCCGTGAGGTTCTCTTGTGCATGCGCGAGAATCGCCTCTATGCGAACATCAACAAGTGTATCTTCGGAGCCGAAGCGATTCCCTTTCTGGGCTGCTTCCTTGGCAAGGACGGTGTCCGTGCGGACCCGGAGAAGGTATGCGCCATTGCGCAGTGGCCGGTGCCCGTCTCGCAGAAGGACCTGCGTAAATGGCTCGGCCTGGCCAACTACTTACACAAGTATAGCGCCAATTACGCCGAGATAGCACGACCACTAACGAACCTTCTTAAGAAGGATGCCGTGTGGACATGGACCTCTGAGGCTCAACAGGCTTTTGAAGCCATCAAGAGTAGCCTTCAGAGCGCTCCGATCCTGGCGTTGCCCGACGAGGATCGTCCTTTCAGTGTGGTATGCGATGCATCAGACTTTGCCATTGGCTGTGCCCTGTTACAGGTGGATGCCGAGGGCCGTGAAAGAGTAGTGTCTTTCCAGTCTCGCCAATTGAAGGCGGCAGAAAAGAACTACCCTGTCCACGACAAAAAACTCTTGGCGATGAAGTACGCCTTGGTCAAGTTTCGGGTGCACCTGTTAGGTCAAAAACCCTTTGTGGTCATGCCTCGTTGAGGACGGCGACGTCGTCGCCTCACCTCTCTCAGCGCATGGCGCGATGGCTTTCATTCTTTGCTGAATACAATTTCACAGTGGAGTATAAACCGGGAAAGCAGAATGTCCTGGCGGACGCGCTCTCCCGGCGACCAGAATACGAGTTGGCGCATCTGGCCTACCTAGAGTCACCGCTCTATGAGTTTATTCGCGAGGCGTACGCCGACAACGACGACCTTGCAGGTCTAATGGAGGCGCTCAGCGCTCCAAACAGGGCCGTCGAGCTCACGGCACGACAGCGCTCACGTCTGCACCGCTACTCAGTAGTAGAAGGTTTGCTATACTACCAAGTGGAAGGGGGCGACGAGCCTCGCATAGTCGTTCCGAATGATGAGGACCTGCGTCATCGTGTCCTCTATGAGGCCCATGACACGCCGCTTAGCGGTCATCTGGGGCGGGAGAAGACGTATACGTCTGTGGCCCGCAATTTCTGGTGGGCCCACATGTACAAATGGGTACGTAAGTACGTACAGACATGTGAGACGTGTCAGCGCGTCAAGACTGCACCCTCGGCGTCCGCTCCATTGATGAGCTTGCCGGTGCCGGCGGACTGCTGGCGCTCTGTGAGCATGGACTTCATCTTTGAGCTTCCGGCTGATGCAAGAGGCCACACTTGCATATTGGTGTTTGTGTGCCGCCTTAGCAAGATGGTGCGGCTGGCCGCTGTGCAGAAGAGCGTGACTGCGCCTCAGGCAGCTCAGCTCTTTGTGGACAATGTCTTTCGTAATCACGGCCTCCCCGAGGCTTTCGTGAGTGACAGAGTCCCCAGGTTCGTGTCCCACTTCTGGCAACACCTCTTCCGCCTCCTAGGCACGAGGTTGGACATGCCCAGTGCGGATCATCCTCAGAGCGATGGTCAGACTGAGCGGGTGAACAGGGTTCTGGAAGATATTCTTCGCAGTGTCTGCGCGGCAGAGCACCAAGTGGAGTACGCTACTTCCACAAGTGGAGTTCGCGCTCAACAATGCAGTGCATTCGTCTACGGGCTTCACTCCGTTCTACGTGAACAGACTGCGGCACCCGCGTACGCCACTGACGTTGCCCCCGGCCTCGAGTTTGGGTGGGTGAGAGGCTAACGCCGAAGACCCAAGGGGCCTCAAAGGTCTACGAACGTCCGTCAAACGGAACCTGCTCTCGTTTATCGAGACTGGTGAAGCTGTCAGACAGCGCGTCCGTGACGCCATGGCGGCAGCACAAGACACGCAGAAGGAACACAGTGATCGCCAAGGGCGTAAGACACACAGGTGTTCAAGCTGGGAGACCAAGTCTTGTTAAATGCCAAGAACCTTCCTACTCAAGCGGTCTCTGCTGTGGGCAGCACCAAGCTGCGACCTCGATTCGTGGGGCCGTTCACGGTCATTGGGGTCCACGGCCACGCCTACACGCTAGATCTGCCATCGTTCATGGCCATTCACCCAACATTCTACGTCGGCTTGCTCAAGCCCTATCGCCCGGCGGGGGCTGTTGATCCTGAGGAGCCGACTGCGTCGCAGAGTACTGACGAAAGGCGTTCGCCATCATCCGAACAAGCTCTTCCGAGGGAAGCTGGGCAGGAGCCGGAGCCGGATCAGGAGCACGAGCCGCTACGCGGCGCGCCTCCCATGCCTCCAAGCGACCCACACGGTCGTACAGATCGCGGATCCAGGCAACGGGCCTCTCCAGGCCCTGGCGTGTCCGTTCGTCGTTCTCCTCGCCTTGCGAACATCGGTCACGCAAGCGGTCAACGTCACCACCAAGCTGCCGAGGCAGATTCCAGACGCGGTCCCGCGGGCAGTCTAGGTCCTGTCGGACATCCTGGAGCTTCTCTAGGCGGGCCTCCGCATCTTGGACGCGAGCCCGAAGCGCCACCATATCGGTCCGCTGGCCACCCAGCAGTCGCTGACAAGACTCCACCCCGGAGAGAAGGCTCTCCAGGTCGGGACGGGAGCCAGTCGAACGACGCTGAGCGTCCTGGTCGGACACCACTCCCGCCGCGGGCTCCGCCGCCTCTGCTTGGTAATGAGGGCTCCCTCTACTACCATGTCGAGAAGCTACTGAAGCGCCGCGGGTGTAGCGGTCAGTACCAGTATCTGGTAAAGTGGCGGGGCTACCCGAGTAGTCGTAACTCATGGGAGCCTGAGGCTCGCCTCGAGGAGGACTGCGCCGACCTCGTGGCCGCTTTTGAGCGTGTCCACGGACCTGGTCGGCGCTGACAGGGCCGAGAACACTCTTAGGCTCTATCGGCTGCGACTGCCAGGATTTCTGCATCTTCTGCAGCACCTCCTCGAGGATGACGCCCGGCATGGGTTTGTGGCGATCAAAGAATCGGTTCGACCATGTGTTGTCAGCGATCATTTTCGCCATGCGAAATCGAAGACGACGCTGAGCCAGCCAATCGATCCGATATGGAGAGTTCAAGAACTCGGGTCTGGGATAGCCCAAGTGGTCCAACCACCCCTCGAACTCAATCTCATTCCGTTGGCGGGAGAAACCGGTGTTCATCAGGAGCACGACAGGACACTTGTCGCACTGCGGCGCGCCTGGGCCAGGCATGCGACTCTGACGCAGGTGCTCACGGTACTCGTCCCGAGTCCAGTATCGCAGCGCGAGTAGCTGTTCTTGGGTGCGAGGGGCGTGTGTCTCGCGATCCCGCTTGGTGCCCACTGCCTGAGAGGCCTCCTGATGAGTACGATCGGCCAGGTGCTGCCGATTATCAGGCTGAAGCAGCTCTGGAGGAACTCCCTCGTCGACACCAGCGTTGGTGATGACTTGGGGCCCCGATACCGCAGCGGGCGGGTCGTCTCGGCGAGACATGGACGCCTCCAGGAATCGGGCGCGTCCCACCGCCACCACAGTCTTGGGAGACATGGGGCTCCCAGGATGGAGGACCCGCTGGGCATCAGTGATCCGCTTTGGTGACCACTCAACCTCACCGTCCTCGTGGTTAATGTCGGGTTCCGACTCCTCGTAGTCCACCTCCAAGGACGGATGCGGCGAAGGACTACGCCCCGGAGGGGAAGCGGTCGCGTCTTTCGCGGAAGCCGCAGGGTCCTTCGTGGACACCCGGGCTCGAGGAGCCGGCGAGTCGGCGCCGCTGACATACCCGGGGTTCGGGGTGTCCGTGCAGGTCGAATCACTGCTCACCTCCTCGTGAGGGCCGGGCAGCAGCACATCTGTGCGCTTGGGCGGCAGCATCAGGGCCTTCAGGCTCTCCTTCATGGGGCCCTTCTTCTTCGGAAGCTGCTTGGCCGCGGGTTTCTTCGTCACGGGCTTCTTCGGAGCGGGCTTCGAAGAAGCGGTCACCTTCTTCGTCTTCCGCGTGGGCTTCGGCGAGGCAGGCGTCTTCTTCGCCTTCGCCTTGGTCGCCGCGACTGTGGGCTTCTTGGAAGCCGACGCGTCCTTCGCCGCCTCCGGATCACCCGAGTGCTTCTTGGAAGCAGGCGCCGGAGGCTTCATGTCGCTTGAGACGGTCGCGTCGGCGTGGGGCTTGGCGGGGCCTGCAGCCCGAAGGGCGTCTGGGGCGGTCTCCGTCGTCATGCCCCGAGGGCCTTGCGGTGTGCGTGTGTGCTCGGTTGAGCGTAGATTGCCGAATGAGGCAGTGTTCGCGTTTCCGCTGGATTCCCCGCTGGGAAAGGTTCTTCCCGTTTCGGTGAGGGAGGGTGTAATGGGGCCAGGGTTGGCCAGTGACCTTTTCAAGGAAAAGGAAAGTACTCTAGTGTGGATTACACCGGCCGGTATGGCCCACAAGGACTGAGTGTCACACACCACGATGGGTACTGTGTACCAGGGGTCCTTATATAGAGTATTCACGGTCGATCTCCCCAACGTACTATGTTAAGTTAGGTCGGTCGTACTTAAGGATCACGATGCATGAGAACCAACCGCTGAGAAGGATCGCAATTTAGACAGGGATTCAGTATGCAGACAGAAAGCAGTAGATAGAACTTTAAGAGTGTTATGAATACAAGACAGTTTAACTCTAACCTCCAAGTGTACAAGTCTCTTTAATACTCGGTATTAAAGGAGACCGATAAGGCAAGGCCTTTTGTACTAAGAGCAACAGAGACGCCCGGCGTCTGTTGCGGTTAGCGTGTTACGCTTCCTCTAAGCTACGGTGCGTGTGACCCCCGTCACACCACCAATCGAGGCTCAGCCGCGATCCGGCCGATGTCTACTCGACCACGCAGCTGCTGGGCCCGAAGGCCGCCACCACCCGAGGATCAGCCGCGACCCGGCCGATGTCCACTCGACCACGTTGCTGCTGGCCCCGAAGGTCGCCACCACCCCGAGGCTCAGCAGCAGTCCGGCTGACGTCCACTCGACCACGCCGCTGCTGGGCCCGAGCGCCGCCACCAATCGAGGATCAGCAGCAGTCCGGCCGACGTCCCTCAATCAGGTTGCTAATGGGCCGATGGTCCCCACCATCCCGAGACTCAGCAGCAGTCCGGCAAATGTCCCTCAAACACGTTGCTTGTGGCCCTGAGGGTCCCCACCATCCCGATCCTTAGCAGCTGTTCGACCGACGTACCTCAACCACGTTGCTTCTGGCCCCGAGAGTCGCCACCACCGAGGCCAGCAGAAGTCCGGTTGACGTCCCTCAACCACGTTGCTTGTGGCTAAGAGGGTCTCCACCAGCCCGAGGCTCAGCGGCAGTCCGGTCGACGTCCATATGACCACGTTGCTACTGGCCCCAAGGGCCGCCACCACCCGCGACTCAGCAGCAATCTGGTCGACGTCCCTCAACCACGTTGCTTGTGGCTCAGAGGGTCTCCACCACCCCGAGGTACAGCGGCAGCCCGGCCGAGGTCCACATGGCCACGCTGCTACTGGCCCCAAGGGTCCCCACCATCCCGAGACTCAGCAAACGTTCGGCCGATGTCCACTCTACCACGCCGCTACTTCCCCGAAAGTCGCCACCACCCCGAGACTCAGCAGCGGTTCGGCCGATGTCCACTCGACCACGCCGCTGCTGGGCCCGAGGGCCGCCACCACCCGAGGATCAGCCGCGGTCCGGCCGATGTCCACCCGATTACGTTGCTGGTCCTCGAACCCCGAGGCTCAGCAGCAGTTCGCCCGACGTCCACATGACCACGCCGCTGCTGGGCCCGAGGGCCGCCACCACCCGAGGATCAGCCGCGGTCCGGCCGATGTCCACCCGAATACGTTGCTGCTGTCCTCGAAGGTCTCCACCACCCCGAGGCTCAGCAGCAGTTCGCCCGACGTCCACATGACCACACTGCTTCTGGGCCCGAGGGCCGCCACCACCCGAGGATCAGCCGCGGTCCGGCCGATGTCCACCCGATTACGTTGCTGCTGTCCTCGAAGTTCGCCACCACCCCAAAGTTCAGCAGCAGTTCGGCCGATGTCCACATGACCAGGCCGCTGCTGGACCCGAGGGCCGTCAACCCGAGGATCAGCCGCGGTCCGGCCGATGTCCACCCGGTTACGTTGCTGCTGTCCTCGAAGGTCTCCACCACCCCGAGGCTCAGCAGCAGTTCGCCCGACGTCCACATGACCACGTTGCTTGTGACCCCGAGGGCCGCCACCACCTGAGACTCAGCAGCCCGGCCGACGTCCACTTGATCCCACTGCTGCTGACCCCGAGGGTCTCCACCACCTCGAGGTACAGCAGCAGTCCGACCGACGTCCACTTGATCCCGCTGATGCTGGCCCCGAGGGTCTCCACCACCCCGAGGCTCAGCAGCAATCCAGCCGACGTCCACTTGATCCAGCTGATGCTGACCCCGAGGGCCGCCACCACCCCAAGGTAAAGCGGCAGTCCGACCGACGTCCACTTGACCCCGCCGCTGCTGCCCCTGAGGGCCACCACCACCCCGAGTTACAGCAGCAATCCGGCCGACGTGCACTTGATCCCGCTGATGCTGACCCCGAGAGTCTCCACCACCCCGAGGCTCAGCGGCAGTCTGGCCGACGTCCACATGACCACGTGCTACTGGCCCCGAGGGTCGCCACCACCCCTAGGTACCGCAGCAGTCCGGCCGACGTTACATTACCACGCTGCTGCTGGCCCCGAGGTCCCAAACCACCCCGAGGCTAAGCAGCCGTCCGGCGACGTCCACTCGACCACGTTGCTCCTGGTCCCGATTGCCGCTAATCCACTTGATCACGTTGCTGCTGACCCCAAGGGCTGCTACCACCCCGAGGCTCATCAGGAGTTCGACCGACGTCCACTTGATCGTACCGCTGCTGGCCCCGAGGGCTGTTATAACCCGGAGGCTCAGCAGGAGTTCGACCAATGTCCACTTGATCACATTGTTGCTGACCCCGAGGCGAGGTTCAGCAGCATTTTGGTGCCACTGTCCACGCGGTCTTGTGTCTGAAGACCGTCCAGCTCTGACAGTGCCTCCGTATACATATCATCAGTGTAGTATAGGGCTTGCGAAATGATTTGATGTAATCCACGCCCACCTATTGAATCTAAAACATGGATTTAACAGGTTGTCGGAATGTCCGAACATTGGCTCAGATGTCCGATTTGGTGCGTGAGACTCCCTTGTAGGTTGTTGTAATGAATGCTTCGATAGTTGTAAGTCACAACAATGTATTCCTCTTTTAACTTCTAAACTGATTGCATATGCTCTTGACTCGTGCTCGGGGTCTGAGGCAAAAGAGGAAGTGAGATCGTCCGGAATTATAGAGATTTCGGAGCCGTTTAAGTTCGCACCCGATTTTTCGCCCCCTCCTCCCCTAGATTTCATCAAACCTAGGGAATTCCTTCCCTACCTTTACCTTCTATCTTTTATTAAGTTCAGCCCCAAATATCGACTAACTACAATTGACCTCCATACAAAATGATACCTCGGAAGTGTGCCTCCAACTTACACACATAGGTGTATAGACGCAAGACACTTACCAGGTCCGTCCGTATCTGAGGTATCAGCGAGTGACTTGGTAGAAACCTCGAGACATTCTATCTAGTCACATATAAGGCAGTTTCGTGTGCATTCACTTTTCAACTCGCCACAAACTACTTTGGCTATCTAGGCTATCATTCAACAAGGTACTCGGTGAATTACAAGTCTAACACGGTCCCAGCCCGTTCGAGCGACTGGTGGCTAATTCGACTTCCAACCCATGTTTGGAATGCCCCGATCCCCCTCACGCGTTCATGTCTAGATCGACAGCTTTAACTTGCCTCATGAGCAGTCACCTCCGCTCGCGTTGGCCGTGCTAGCGCTAAGCTCACACGCAGAGGTATTATTGACAAGTTTGCCGGCTTGGGAGGCCGATGAAGCGACGAGCAAAGAGAGCTTGTCAGGCTCCATATTCGGACACGGAGTTGAGCGAATATGACGAGGAAAAGTGTGGGGGGCTGCCGTCACACTTTGCTATCCCAACGATCACGATGCCCAATCACAGTCTATAACTAATCTAATTGCTGGTACGGTGTCGAGTGTCGACGCCGTCTCGCCAATCAATCTTAGAGTCAAACCTGTCTAGCGCCTTCTACGCTTATTCAGTGTAAGCTTGTAACGGGCTCTTACCCCGTTACAAAAAGGAGGACACGTCATGCCCTCCTTCGATGAGCTCTACAGCGCACTTGGGGCAGCTAAACGAGCACTCTATCCTCGAGTCATTCGATGAGTTGTGGCGGTGCTTGGCTCATAGTTTGTCTGCCGAAACCACCCAGCAGTTCACCAGACAACCGTCGACAGTTTGCTTTGGCTTCGAGCTCACGGACACATGCCAAGGCTAACTCAAATGTCGCAGAAATATGGCAGCCATCAAACTCATGCGCACATTACTATTTGTCCGAATATGCATTGCTTCATCGGTCCGTATGCATCGCATCTTTAGTCCCCGCTCATTGTAGCCTTTCACTCATGTACCGAACTACGCTATGGTGATACAGTTTATTGAGATCCCCCACTACATCACCATCCGACACTTTATCAGCTCCAAAAAGCTTCTCCGCACAATGACGCTCTGAACTTGTTTTAAGCATCGATATCTTCATCTTTTCGACTGAGCCAACGGCACCTTGAAACTAGTCTTGTTTGTCATCCGACTCGCCCTCGCCAACTGTGACGGGGGTCACACGCACAATAGCTAAGAGGAAGCGTACCACGCTAACCACAACAGACGCCTGGCGTCTCTGTTTTTCCTATGCAAAAGTCGACTTTAGTACCAAGCACTTAAGGAGACTTGCACACTTGTAGGTTAGAGTTAAACTGGCTTGTATTAATAACACTCTCAAGTTCCTATCTACTGCTTTCTATCAGTTGAATACTGAATCCCTGTCTAAATTGCGGTCTTCCTCAACGGTTTGTCCCGTCGTCCTTTAAGTACAACCGACCCCTAACCAAACATATTACTTGAGGAAGGTCTACGTAAAATTCTATCTAAGAAGTCCTGGTACAAAGTACCAGTCGAGGTGTGTGTGACACTCAGTTCTTGTGGGCCACACCGGCCGGTGTGGTCCCCACCAAAGAACATCCCTTTTCCTTGAAAAAGCACTGGCCAATACGGGCCCCATTACACCAACAAGGTTGATTTCCTCAGGTTCACAACCAAAATCAAGTCAACAAAACTGGTTGGGATTTTCTCGGTTTCAACCTGATAAGTCACTTGAAATTAGGCTACCGCATGTACCACATACAATACAGAACATCATATACACGGTAAACATAACCTCTCTAAACCAGCATACAGCGTATGTTATATCATGCAACACTGCGATGTATAACAACATAAACTTACCCTCGGGTGGTCGTTTGACTCTTATTCGCTTTCGTTCGCAGTCATCTTCGTCGCTGTCCAGGATACCACAACCGGCTGATACGGGAAACGAGATTAGAAGATCTGATGTAATAAAAATCAGAAAGCAAAACTCAACCTTGGATATGCCCCTTGCAGCGGCGGTGCTGGGGTTGGCACTCGACCCACTACTACCGACGCAGGAATCAACGTTTCATTATCTGCTGACAAAACGATGATGACCGCATAATCCACTGCTGTCGAAGCTGGGGCCGTCTGGGGATCCGCCGTGTGGGGAGATGGTATGCGACGTGCCTGGCTTCACCTGAAGCTCTAGCGCTAAAACATCACACCTATCAAGTTAGACAATCAATAAATACCGCTGCTTCGATACTTATACCACACTGGGAGCTCGGGCGACCGCCATCAGATGAACTGTAATACGCATGTATAACACTGCATGATAATCTCACCTTGTACAACATACAACATACATTCCGTACTGGAGGTGTAGTAGGTAAAATCTCGGTCTTGTAGGACCGCCCAATCGCTTTTAGCTCCCTCCAGATGGCTTTCCACGTGATAGCCTTGCAGCCCACGATGCGTGACGCGTGGCGTTTCTAGCGCGTTCCAGCTATTTGATCTCTTGGCCGCCGAATTCGAAAGTGTGGCAAACAAAGAGGAAGGTGGTCGTTGATCACCCATCATAAATATTGCATGGGCTAGCGCCTGTGTCACACCTGCGGAAGATAATATATATTATACAACTTAGATTTGACATTAATCTTATCTGGGTGATTTGCTAACACATATTATACAGCGCACCGGGTTGAAGGGGTTACATGTAATGCAAAATAACTTCAATATTGAAAACTCTTGTTACAGGTACAAAGAAACGGTTTGTACAGTGTAAAAGAAACGCTAAGAGGCACAATCTGGGGACTAAATATGGTGTGTAGTGTACCAACAGAAGACAAACCGTACAAACAAGTAGCCGAAAGATAAATAAATGACAGCTTGAGATTCAAGAATTACGGCAAAAATTAGACATCCCCACGCTGGTCTTGAGGCCAGGTTGAACCGCGGTTCAACGGGTCGGACCGCAGGTTGACGTGGTGACGTGAATATTGTGCATTTACGCATGTTGTGTGAGTGTAGCGAAGACTTGTGCGCTGAAGTAGAAAAGTAGTATGGACTAATACCCTCCGGAACTAGTTCGTCCGTAATCCATACATCCTTGGCCTTGATCGTTTTTGTTCCGCGTATCCGATGGAACGGATGAGCGGACCCTGAAGTAGTCCGCTGGCACTCGTGTCAGAACGTCTCAAACGTCGCCCAGCTCACATGCCCTACTTGACGAATGAGCGGATGCTCAATATTCAAGTGGTTATCTACTTCAACTTACTGGTATGTCAACCTGCATCAACGCTCGGTCTCTAGCACATACTTTTGAACATCGTGAATCGGCGCTTTAAAAGGTGGATCGATTTAAAGTATATTGTTATGACAATGGTGGAGAGTTCATAGACCGAGACTTTGTTGAACGGTGTCACGGCGAATGAATCACTGGTGAAATGTCGGAGCCGGAAGTTCATCATCGGAATGGTGTCGTTGAACGGACTCACCGTGCAATAGCTCATGAGGCCCGTGCACTCCTGTTCCGAGTTAAACTTCACCATCAATTGTAGGAGGACACTGTTGTAAGTGCGGTATACTCCCGAAACCGAGTATTCTCTCGCGTGAATAAAGAGAAAACCTCTTTTGAGCAGTTTTGGGGACGCAAACCTCACATGAAGTTGATCAAGCCTTTTGGGCAACGTTGCGTGGTCAGGATTCCCTTTAAAAAGAGGTCCACTTGGTATAAGTTTTGTCTAAAGGGGAAGATGGGTGTATTCCTTGAAAGCGATCCACAGCGCAAAGGATATTTTGTATATGCGACTGGATGAGGTCCTAAAATCAATTACTGTCGAAGCGTTGTGTTTTTAGAACCTAGTGCGCCGTTGGGTCATGCAGGTATTCCCACAGAAATAAATACACCCTTAGCCACGAGCGAAGGCTAGAGTGTTTGCACAGTTTGCGCTTAGCGCTTACCCCCTCCCCTGTAGACCCTTAGAAAGGAAGGGTACCGGCCCAGGCAAGGCCTATTACCTGGGGGGGAAATAAAATCTTGGTATGGGGAGGGGGTGCCACACTCCCAGAAACGTACAATGAGGTATCTAATACCTCTCAACACTCGGCCTCTTGGCCTTACCAGGATGATCTCTCAGTCAATGTACCTTAGGTTCGCCGGTAGACACAACCCACGTCGACCGAGTGTATCCTGATGCTACGGCTAAGCTAGCTAGACTTACCGGAGACGGACTTGACTCTTGTGGCTTGAGGGGGAAATTCTACTCTGATTTAGTGATTAGAGGCTGTGGGACCTCGTCTATAGCTAATCCCTAATGTCTATACAAATACCCAGTCTGAACCGAGCCTTCGGTCCAATCCTACAACTGGACGAAGCTTCACCCTAAATCCGGATTCCTACTTTAACGCAAAGAGCTGGTACAGACATGACCAACCGGAGGTCACGACGGGGTTTGTATTAGATCCCGCCGTGACTCACAGTCACTAGCTAGCCCGCTGGCACTAAAGTGCGGGAAATGTGTGTAGCCAAATAGAGGCCTCCGTTGCTGAAGATAACGCGCGTGCGGAAGCTGCGCTCTCTGCCCACAACGGCTCCTCGCCGAGCACCGGGGCTCCGTCGTCACCAACCCCCGTTCCTGCTTCTGCACACGGGGTCCCCAGCCTGCAAATGCTGTCGAAGCTTCGGTTGAGCCGCTCTCGGATACTCCTGCTGCAGAGGTTGTGTCCGGAACGGCGGGTCTGGTCGTCGCCAACTCCCGCTGAGCCGTCTGCTAGCGGGTCTTCGATCGACCATACTGCCCCTCTGTCTCCTGCCAGTCCTCGCCAGTCTTCGTTGGTGCAATCCGTCGCCTGATGCCTCGCCTGATTCTACAACTAAACCGTCGCGCTTTTATTGAACGGGTTGTCATGTCCGATCGTTCCGCAGTCTTCGCCCTCGGTTGAGATTCCGCGTCGCATCGGCATGCCCTGGAAGGGCTCGTCAAGACGCCTCCAAGTTCCTGCGGTGGTCCAGATTATTTCGGTGTAGTAAGGTAGTGACTACCGTTAGTATAGCGTAATCATTAATCTCAGGCGCGGCTCATGTTTATCCTCATTCGCCTCATTCTCCAGTCGTGACTTCCATCCGTAATCTTTCCACAATACATGCAAATATACAATCATTTGGTGCAGTAGCCATCTTCGTCTGCTTGGGTAGGCTGCATCGCCCTACGGGCAGTTCATGATTTTGATGCAGTAATAGGTTTCGTCTGCTTAGGCGGGCTGCACCGCCCCACCGGCAGTTCATCATCATCTTGGCAGTTGGATGTCCTCGTCCACCGCCTGGGCCTTCTGCAGTCTCTACTCGCGACGTTTTTCTCGCAAGTAATCATACAGCAGCCCTCCACCAAAGAGGTTAGCTTCAGGCTCCCACGTAGGCTCGTCATGGACAACCCACTTGATCTGGAATTCTCTGACTGCTCGTTTCGTGCTTTTCAGAAGAGGGAATCGGTCATCCAAGATCGCTTCAACCTAGCTAGTCGCAGCTGTCCTCGGGTGCAGGGCTGAGCTCGGGATGGTGGGCATTTGCCGCAGAGTAGTCGAGCTCTGTGACCGAGGCTTCAGTCAGGTCGGGTACGAAGGCTAGCTAGTGAGCGCAATCATCCAGATTGATCGTGTTCGCCGCGTGCTCTGCAGCTGAGTGACCCTCAATCGGGTCGTCATCATTTTGGGCGGAGAGTACAGTTGCAATAGACAGGTATATCCGATCCTAAATCGCCATGGAGCCCTCGTCTCGACTCCGTCCAGCTCTTGACTCTTCCGTGCACTCATCGTTCGGTCCTAGATCATCTTCGGACGGGTCACCGGGAGTACTCGTATGCCCTGGGTGCGCTGGCGGTAGCTCTACACAGCCTGGATTTAGAGTCGACTCATCGCTCACCCCAGGCTCGAAGTCGGTCCGGCTATGCGACATTACGATCGGGGGTGCAGAGTCCACCACTGAGCCATCGTCGGAATACGGATCGTCGGTGTCGACTTGGTTTCGCTGACCTCGCTCATAATGTCCCTGCTCGTGATGCACGGTGCTGTTCACGTACTCTCGTTGGACCGAGGAGTCATCGGTTGGTCTCCTGAGGACTCGCATAGGAGTGGTATACTACGGACGGTCGACTTCATGTGGCTGAGGTGCTGACCACTGTGAGTATAGTTCTCCTTCACGTCGGAGTGCAACCTTATCGCGTCAACCTTCGTAGGTCAGCATCTGGCAATCGCGATACCGGCTGGATCCTATCTGAACGTATCCATCGGATTTCGGGAGGCCGTCGATAGGCACTCACATGAGCACCCGGGAGTGAACCGGACTGGACGTAAGTCGGTTTGAGATGTTGGTCAATATCACCCTGACGATCTTGCCTCGTTGAGACTTCACCACGGTTGTTAACAGAGCCTTCGTTCGCTGAACCCACGCGTCATGTGTCTCAACCGATGGTTGAGACCTCGGTGTCCGGTATCCCTCGAACCCTCGGCCGGGTGTTCGGTAGGACCTCCATTCACATGCGGGACTTCTCCGCGGTCGTCTTGCATGTTCAACGTCTTGATGAGCGGGATACGCACTTCGTCCGGCAGCCGTGCTGTCGCGTAAAACATGCTCAGTCGCACTTCCGCCGGAATAATGAAGTCCGTACCCACAATCACATCGACACCAGCACCGTGGTCCATAATCCACAGCTCGAACTCACACACATGTTGCCATCCCAGCTTCACCTTGACCAAGGCTCGTCGCGAGGTAGCCATCGTTTATTTGGTGAATCCTTCGATCTCCATACAGCGATCGTGACCTTGCACGTCATGCATCCACAACTGCTTTGCAAACTTCTCTGATGTCACACTGACCTTCGCACAGGTATCCAGGAGGACTCGCGTGCGTACGTCGTTCACCGTGCCTTTAACCAAAGCACGCATCCGAGCTCTACTGTAACGGGCTGGTTACGGTTACGTAAGTAGGTAGACAGAGTTACATAAGTAGGTAGGAGCCTCATGGCTACATGCACAAAAGTGGTACAGGCACACGGCTAGCAAGTGCACTGTTGTCATTACCTGATTGGGTAAAAGGAAATGGCCATACTCATTTCAGCCAATCAGGCATCGGCTTAGATTTGAGTCGTTCACAAAGAGAACGGGAGCCCCCGCCCCCGTTCCATACATTAAGAGAGTTAAATTCGCCCCAAACCTGACACTTGGTTCTACTATTACGAGCTTCCTCTTGCATCTATAGTGTACGCTAGTGACGGTACTTCTTACCCCGTTACATCTACAGTTAAACCTCTGCGTGGACCACGATCCCAGCCGTTCCCCAGGTTGCAATTTCGTCGCTTCCCGGGTATTGTGGCCGTGATAAGACACTTGTTGGATCACGCTCGACACCCAAGCCTCGGGGCTACTTCCATCTTCCTACCCATCGCCCATTCTCCTCGATACAACTGCACCCCTCCTTTCCATAGTCAATCGTTGACACTTCATCGTTTTCTTCATTTTTCGGCCGTTTGCTCGTTCCCACGAACGCGTAGACACCGTCTGCGTCGATCGGTGGGACGGCTAACTGTGGCAGCCCGATTGAGACCAACCCAGTTTAAGTTGGCGGGCTGCCTAGTTTAAATGGCCAACGAAGATTAGACTTCGGAGTTCGGGCGTATGGTCCTTCTTCTCGACCTTGGTCCGAACAAGGGAGGTTAGGGCCTGACGAGCCTCGCACTTGCCAGCGTCATGTACTTGCTGACACAGTTTGCAGCGTCGGTAGCAGTACTGAGCCAAATGCCGAGCTCCCCCCACATGCTGCACACGGTCCATACTGACGCGGCCGTGTCTCGGTTGAAAGGTCAGTTACCGCGGTCAAAACCAGGCCTGGGTTCACCACCGACGTTGGTGGTTGTCCGAGCAGGTGAACGTTCCATCAACTGCTGCACGCCATTCTTCTTCGCCCCGACGTTGGCGGTTGGCCGAGCAGGTAAACGTTTCATCGGCTGCTGCACACCGTTGTTGTTCACGAGGCTATGTGACCTTCCTTTTTGTCAGCGTAGGGTTCATCGAAGTCGCTGTTGCCGCGGTCGTCGTCTGAGTAACCATAATCACTGGCTCACTCTCGTCGTCACTATATGTATACCGGGTTTGTGACGGACGTGCGGCTCGTCTTCGAGACGGTATACGCATTTGAAGTTCAACCATCAGGTCGGACAAAGTCGCTTCGACCAGCGAAATCCGTTATACATTGCGTTAGTCATAACGACGGCGGTCGAATTCTTTTCTACGATGGTCAGACCGATACGGGCGATAAGGGCACGAGTTGCTTCGGGGCGCTTATCATCACGCGGGCGTGAGCTATCACGGCTCCTCAGTGGGTATGCGGGGTCCTCACGGGACGTCCCGCGTTCCTCCGACTTGAGGATGCCATTAATCATATGCTCGAGCTCGTGAATGTCCTTCACTCTCACGTAGCAGAGACAGCGTTCGAGGCCACGATCTTCGTATGTCTCGAGGAAGAGCTGCACGTGGCCCGTTGCATCGCGATCGCCCTTATCAAACTGCAGGCCTGCATTACGAGCGTAGCCATTCATCCGATTAACCTAGGACTGGACTATACGCGGGAACTGAACGGAGCTTATCTATGCCCATGTTCTGGATGGTGATGAGGATCTGGACGATGCGTTGCAGCTACCACGATCAAGCAAAGTGTGATTTCAGTAGCTTGTAGAGCTTCTGAAGGGAATTTGGGTGTGTCAGAAAACTGTTCATGCCTGACCAAAAACGTTAGGCGAGCCATGTCCAACGACCAAAGCACCTCGATCACCGTCGCAGGGAGCTGTTGTGGTGGGATGTTCAGCGTCTTGTGGTACTGTTCAATTATTAGTGACAGCGTATCCAGCTGGTGTATGATACGCCTGCCATTTCTTGAACACTCTGTGATTGATCCAAGTCTTCATAATGTGCCAGCTTTTGTGGGAAGTGCATTCCACTTTGCAATAACTGTTTGCTTTCCACGTCTCAAATCTATCGTCCGGTGAGAAGTGCAGGTCATAAAAGAGAGCTGTAAAAATCGCCTTTGTTTTTGGTCGGACCCTTTCGATTTTTTGCTTTACTGAGACGTTCTGAGACACACGGAACCAACACATGAGCCAGTCGTCTGGGCAAGACCTCGACACAAGCGTAGAGCTGAGCCTTGTCGCCATCCATCATCGCGAGCGCAAACCCTTGTCGCACGGCAAAAGAGATGAGTAGGATGTAATCAACTTGTCGCAGGCGCCATGCAACACCGCAGCCTTTTCGCTGTGACATACAGAGGTACACAACAGACAAAATGTTCATGTCTGTCCGATATCGCGATGACCATGACTGGAAAGCGCTGTCTGTCCACGTCGAACGTAGTGTTCAGGCCAAGCATTGCATCCTGGGCAGGGTTGTCTTGAACGTTGACATTGTCTGTTAGGCGTTTGTGCGAAGTGATACCAACCCTGAAAAGAAAGGCTCGGATTGTCGCCACTCACTAACAAGTGTCTATACTTGTTCCAACACGGGCCCGGACCCCCGCATCTGGTTGTTGATGACCATGGCGACAATCACGCTGGAAAGATTGTATGTCCTAACATACGGCTGTGTCATCAATCGGTTGCTAATGAAGGTTTTCATATTTGTAGTGAGTCTTGGCTTTACGGGGGTAGCTGCGAAATGAAGGTTTTCATATGTTGAATTTGTATTGATAGATCCTAGGTAGCTTGCCTAGCATCTATCGATACAAATTCAACACCTGCCTCGCGTCTACTACATCAATCGTGTATGAGAGGGTAAAACTTGACATCATCAGCTTTTGCATGCCACTGTTCTGATCTCCACTCTGTTTGGACGGATCGCAGTTTGTGTCAGGATAGCCCAAGCTCGTACTGAGCAAACTCGACCGAGTTTGTTTGGAAGGATGCTGATATGGCATGGCCAGAAGTACTCATGTACACGACTTATGTACAGAACCGCACTCCAATGGCACGCTTGGTAAACGAGACAGCATATGATATGGTGTATGAGACATCTTTCAAAGTGAGTGAGCAGTTTGGGGGGCAGTGTTTTTTGCGCATATTTCAGCTGCACTTCGTACGGACAATAAACTTTTCTTCAAATCGTCCTGGGGAATCAGCCACGTTGTGGCCCAACGGTAAGCTTGATGAGCAGTGCATTGCTGCAAGTGAGTGGCATGAAGGTTTAAAAAAACGGCGACAAATCGAGGGATGAGCCTCTTCGTCGCCCACAGCCTACCTACTTGTGGGAAGTTTCGCTTCGGTGACTATGCAACGACTTCTGGCGTGGGAAACTCCCCACGACTTGGAGAAAATATTATATTTTGCACCAGTATCCCATACCCCAAAATCTCCGACCTCCGACCTCGCTCCGACCTGCACACAGAACGTGCGGATCGGAGGGGGGTCGCCTCTAATCCTATCACCCTGCTACGCGCTCCGCGCGAACCCAAAAACGCGGCTCGCTGGTGACAGAACCCTAAGCCCGCTGCGGTTCGCACGCGTCGCCTCCGCTTGGTAGGTAGACCACTGCTAGGTCCTGGGTTTGCAGCCGCGTGCTACGCACACGGGCTGTCAAACCGCAGGCGGGGGACTAGCTGCGCTCGCTCATGACACCCGTCCCCAAAGCTCCGACCAATCATCAAACGGGGCGACTAATATGACTACGAAACTGTATGAATAACACTTCGGTAAGGGCTAGGGTAAATGTGATATGCTCCGACCGGGCTTGACTAAGCTTTTGTATGTGTCAATTTTAAGTACGGTCGGAGATTTGACTATATTCATCCATAACTTTACAGTCCGCCCGCACGCTCAAGTGTCAGTTTCTTGGGATTTCGGACGCGATAAATGGTTATCGCTGATGGGATGTCTATAATAGCATGTGCTATTGACGCAACCAATGTAGCCTCGATGATGCAGTGAGCTTTTGGAAAGATGGAGCCTTCCTTCACTTCGGAATCTGCCGCGTGAGAGTCACCCGCAGCAATTAACCTACCAGCTACCGAGAGCACTGGAGCAGTTGGAGCTACAAAATCTGTCACCGAGAGCACTGATGCATTGGGAGCTACAACAACTGCTTCTGCGAGCACTGGGGAAATGGGGGCGTATACACGTCACGAAGTCGGGGCAATATTGAGGCCGTGAGACGAAGAGACCTAAAAGGCGCCAGGATTACCAGTGCTCTAAAGCCACAATAGACAAGACTATCGCGCACAATATCCTAGAATATAAAGTGCCTACATCACGACCAATCAAAGAAGCCTTGGGTGGACCTTATAGAAAGCAGTGGAAACCAGCTTTTGAGCGCGGGTAAAATTCATTGATAGAGAACGAAACGTTGCTACTCGTACCGCTACCATACGGACGAAAGGATTTACCTACTAGTCGTGAAGTATAACACTGACGAGAGTGTCGGCTCAAAGCACGATTAGTTAATCAAGGAAACCATCAGGAATTTGGGGTAGACTGTAATGAATTATACCCACTGTTGGCACGGTTCAAGTCACCGCATTTAGTGCTGGCTATTGGGACCATATTGGATCCATCAGATGTATGTCTACACGGTGTTTCTGAACGGCACCATGCACAACAAGTACCCAACAAAGGTACCATGATTAGTTTGGTGCTATAATAACGCGCCCATCAGCGTTGTGAAGAATCTTGGCAACCAACAGCAATTAGACTGCGTACTCTCAGCTTCTCTCTTAGTAAAAAACATATTTTGTAGAAAGTGCCTGTGTGTGAATATTGGCTGTCATCTCATTTGTCTCACAGTAGGTAATCCTTAGACTACCCATTTTCAGTAAGGTCTCTTGTGAATAGATACCTTATCTCAATGTGCTTGTTGGGTTTGTCAAGCTCACCCTGCATGTTTAAATTGATTGCATGCACAGCTTAATGTTCTGCAAACAGACCGGATTCACATAAAATACAAAATGTGAAATGTTTAGAAAGAGAATAATAAACTCAGACGCATACTACCTCTACCAGAGGTCATTTTGTTCGGTTTGGGGGCTCCTTCATGTTATAGTCTGTAACAATTACATTTATATATCGGTGGTGGGTTGTCAAATTTATATAAGTAATTTGACTCAGAGTTCAGACACGTAAAACTCTGTTGTCGACTTTTAGCACTGGTTTTCTGTTATGATAAACCCTCAAATCACGACAACAGATGCTATCCGTTATGCAACAGTAGTTCAGCAGAAATAATTGGCAACATGCGATCAGTATGGAGCAACAGATATAAATTAGTACCCAGATCTTCCTCGGACTTTGTCCACGGGTGCCTCACTCATCTGCCTCTTTTCGTTACTGCACTATGGCTGACAGGGAGCTCCGACGACGGGGCGGGGGTACTATTGTAGACCGCAGAGTGGGGCTGGTTCATCAGTGCCCCCATGAAGGTGTCTAGATTTGGACTGCTAGATTTATAGATGGAGGAAGCGTGTAATACAAAACTGATAAACTGGTGCACGCAATACGTCGAGCGTACGATATGAACGTCGACTAGGCGCTGGCAGATTAGCATGGATGTCATAAGCCATGACGGTTTTTATTCAATGCATGCTACATTTGAATTCACTATCACGGGTGTTTTTCTATTCTGTTACTTCCGAAACAGAGAATCATCTGAATAACCAGTCGCTGCTTTTCAGTATGATAAAGACTACAGGTGCAAACTTCGTTTGTACCTGCAGTCAAATGTCGAGTGGTAATTTATATTATCACTATTTATATTTTTCAAAAACAATCATCGCGCTTGTCGGCCATCCGACCCATCCTCCTGCTCGCCTAATCAAGCGCTCCCCTCTTAGAACCGCTCACCAATTTAGACATTGCTAGCCACCTACGTGTCCGTTGCCGCTCTAAAAACAACCAACAGATAGAGTGGGTTGTTCTCTAGGACACTGGGGAACCGCCACATCATCACAAACCTGAAGTGACGACGGATGAAGATGAAGGTCACCATGAGTTCATAATCATGGAGAAGAAAATGGCAGCCCGGAACTACACGTTTCTTAAAAAATATCAAAAGGAGGAGTGTTTCTCGGGAATCTGAACGATCAAACTAGTCGAGGATTACATCGGGGTCAAGGAGGCACCGGTCGCGCGCGTCATGAAGGCCTACAAGAAAAACGGCAAGACAGTCTTCCAGGCAAGTTTTGGCTCCACGTGCATATCTGATATATGTCTGTTAACTATGAAAACTTATATTTACTGGATAAGCAAAGCAACGGACGAGTCCAGATGATATGTACTGCCTCTACAAACACATATTTTATGTTTTCATATGGCCGCTCGGTTATAATCAAATCGACCATGGTCAAGCCAGTTTTTGTATTTTCCCTTGCAATCCATATGGAACAAGGGTGTAAGCCAATCGGCGTCAGGCATTTAGTGCAACCCAATTCCCGAAATAATCTGATTGGCAAAGAGTCTAGCTTCGAGCAGCTATAGCTTGAAAACAGCTGCGAATTGGCCAAAACGGACCTGATTTTCGGATTCTACGCGCGATTTTACCCCTATATATCTACCCTAAACCCTAAACCCTAAAGCTCCGCGGTACACTCTTGACGCCATTTTCACCGTGGTTGACGTCCTCGCTCCTTGCCGAGAGCCAGCAACGCGAATGTGCATTTCAGTAGCTGGTCACACGGTGCACGTTGCAGCACAGTCGGTGACCAGCACTGCGACGGCGCTGCGATAAGACGCGCATACAGCGCCAAGGTTTCTGCTGGTTTCGTGAGCAGGCCCCTGAATCGGGTTTCGTGAGCAGGTCCCTGAATCGAGTACCCAAGCAGAAGTGTTACTGACACTAGCGGATGAGATGCCAGCAACTCGACCACTACATAAACGGACCAGGGACGTCAATGCGACGGAGGCGAATGTGGAAAGGGGTAGGGGCAGGAATGTAAATGCGGTTTGCACTCACAAACTTACAGTTTTAAAGCCGGATCAATGACAGAACATATGGCACATGACATAACGATGCGCGGGGCGGAACGCCGTCATCGTCTAGTAAGGTTGCAAGCTACTACTGTTACAAATGGGGATGACCGGTCAACACCTCACTGTTGGGCCCGTCAAGTCATAACGAACAGCACACCTACATGTTGAGACAGCGGAAGTGACAAGTGGAAGCCGTCAAAGCTCCGCGGTACACTCTTGACGCCATTTTCACCGCGGTTGACGTCCTCGCTCCATGCCGAGAGCCAGCAACGCGAATGTGCATTTCAGTAGCTGGTCACACGGCGCACTTTGCGACACAGTCGGTGATCAGACATTTCGCCATATCTCATGCCATACTGGCTGCATGTTGCTGTATTCACTGGGTCGACTGGATCTTGTTGACGGGCATGCTGACGGAGGTAGATGATGCCGCTACCGTGTACATCGAAACACGCCCGGCAAAGATACGCCGGCTCCCAAGCTGACTTGTGCAACGCACGCCGTAAGACGGAGCACACTTTACATGCGTAATGACACCTCTTTTTTTCCCCTGTGTCCTATCCCCAACGTGAACGGACCCAAAGCTTTCAACCTGCTCGAGCTCGTGCCCGGCAGGGGCAGCAGAGCGAGGGCGCATGTGGGCGCGCGGCGGACTTTCAAACAATGCATCTATCGAAAGTTTCCCTTCGAAACCACTGGGGCCTACGGCCAGCAACGTGTTCTGCATCTCCTCCATAAATTGACAGTGTGTTGGGACGGGTTTCTTGCGTGCAAACAGTAGATGATAAACATGTTTACCAAAGCCATATCGACCAACCCGACAAACATCGTGTGATAATACTTCTTGAAGCGTGCCGCCTTTTGAATTGAGAAACGCTGAAACCTTTTTTTGTCATGTCTGTCAGCGCGTTCCATGCCCTCATTGTAGTCCCGAAGCAGCTGTGGCGCAGGCACTTGCCCAATGTGTGCATTGCGCCTACACATTGCACTTAGCGCCGTTGATCATCCTGTTAAGAGGAAGAAGACCGGCTTATTATCCATCCACGTGAATGTAGCCATATTCGAAAACACGCGAGACTGTGCCATCCGATAAGACCCCCGAGGTCCTCTTGGCTCTTTCATCTTGTAGACAATGCTGGTGCTGAAGCCGATGCGATCGGTGTGAATGGTCCCGACGTGGTAGATCCCACGATCGAGAAGCGGCGAGGAGAAAACACTCGTGTAAAAACGGCCTGTATCCGTCCGGAACACATTTCCAGCTTGGACACATTTCAGGCCAGGCAATCCTGCATTAACTGACGATTTGTGAGCAGCCGCCACGTGTCTAAAGCAAGAGGTTGATTACATAATTTGAACGTTGTTAGCGCGCATTTGCTCTATCGTTTGGTGTATGATACGACCGGTTCGCGCCATTTTGCGTTTGTGGCTATGACTGCGATTACGGCAGCGAAGATGGAGAAATACAAGTGCGGCATTCAGCTTGTTGGGAAATGGATGTCTATTCAACTATACTTGGCTTGCCGTACGGGAATTTGCGTGTTCGAGTAGCTGGCGTCGTACCAGTGGCGTGTCAAACTGGACCGATGCTCACGTACCTGTTCAACGGAGCTGAGGAAGGTCTGCTCGAAGTCATCGAGCACCAGGCACCTCGCCGATTTTGTGTTGGGTTCGCTGAGCTCCGATTCCTTATCCGCCAAGCTGCTATTGTATCCGCACGCCGACAAGTTCCAAAGACGTTTCCGGATCGCAAGTTCGTTGGCAGGTGGACCAAGAAACACTCAGACAGCATATTATTCCACAAGGCCGACAAGTTTAAAAGATGTTTCCGGATCGCAAGTTCGTTGGCAGGTGGACCAAGAAACACTCAGGCAGCATATCATTCCACAAGGCAATATTCGAAGGAAAACTGACAGAGGCCTCTACAAAGGAAGAGGTGGGCTATTACTTTGGAAATCTAGAGCAAGCGATTGACCAACTCAAGCTGCGTAATTGTCCGTCCCAAATATGGGATTGCGATGAGACCGGGGTTTGATCACAAGGTCGGTGTCAACAGCGTGTAATCACGCCAGTAGGCATGCCTGCAAACGTGCTGCGCAGTGACGATCGCGAAGACGTGAGCATCATGGGATGTGTCAACGCTGCTGGAGATCACATCCCCCATGTATATTTTTGCTGGCAAGCGCCGCAAAGTTGAGTGGATGAAGGATGCTCCGCCAGGTGCTGTGTGCGCAATGACAGAGTCGTCTAACATCAATGGATTTCTTTGCTGACACTGGGTGAAATGGTTTGTGCGTCAGCTTCGTGCGGCTTGCCCTCAACTTGTGATACTGGATGACCACTTCGCTCAGATTGACTACGACACTGTGGTCTGGGCTCAAGCATGTGGGGTGCATATCTTCTGTTTGCTGGTGTATACATCACCCTTCTTGCAGCCTCTCGATGTTGGAGTATATTAGCCTTTTAAACGGCTAAACGAGGGTGGACTGGAACTATATCCACTTATTACTGGTTACCTACCGACGAATGGTGACATCGTAACGTTGACTAAGTTGCTTTTGAAAACACTTTCGCTGGTCAAAATGCTATATCAGCTTTTAAGAACTCGGGGATTTACCTCCTGTTTGTTGACATGATATTAGCAGGGTTGGTTGGTTGGTAATAAACCCTGTATCAAGAAGCAGTCGCTCCGCCACCACGCCGTAGTTGTACCTCATGTTGAAGCTCTTCGCGTAAGCGAGCGTCAACAACGCGATCTGGAGCGAAATGGTCTGCACTTGGACGCCCTGAACGTGGTCGGCATAGCCGTTCGATCAAGCGCCACGCCAAAGACAAAGGGCAGATTGAAAGGAACGTATGTCGATAAGAAATTTTCAGGGGGCGTGCTGTTGACGCGCGCAGAAATGCTGGCTGCTCTAGAGCGGAAGAAGATCGCCAGAGCCGATAAAGAACGCGCCAAGAAACGGAAAGCGGAGGAGAAAGCTTGCGCTATAGTGGAGGAGGAACGCGCTAAGAATGCATTAGCACGGATGAAAGCCCTGGAAAAAGCTGAGCGGGACCACTCCAAGGATAAACAAGCTGAAGCCAAAGGCGGACCGTGAATGAGAGAAAGAGGAGCGCCGCCTCATACGACTTCTAGATAAGAAGCCTCGCAAGAAGCGCAAAACGGCCATCGTTGCTTGGGTAGACGTATACCACACTAGGTTTTTGTATGGGGCATGAGTGACCGGAAATATGGTACATGACAATGCGCTAGCAGTCGTTCTATCTAGCTTATTGTATAGTATATTAGGTGGCCGGAAATGTGTCCCGGACGGATAACGATTAGTCGATTCTCCTGTCCTTGTAGAACGCTGTCTATATTACGTAGCATTCTCTGATAGCAATAAGCCTCGCCGATCACCTGTTTATCTCCCTTGATAAATCTCAGCTCGGTAGCAGTAGCCCGTATCTGAGTCGCATGTCATATAGCATTTCGTCCCCACGGGTGCGGCTTCGCCTTCAGGTACTGCCGCACAGGATTATAACAGCTTCGCATCGGAATCATACCCTCATCAAACGCAATGGAAGGCCCCACTGTCATTCCCAGGCTGAAGCTCTCGTTGATAGCATTGGGAACTTACTTGGTCTTCCACGTTTTCACTCGGCGCGCGTCAGGATCGTCATTTCTACCGAAGTGCAAATACCGAACAAGCTCTTCAAATAGGTGGCACGCCATATACTTCCCGAACATTCCTTTTGGTACTGCACCATGTGCATTCGTAGCCCAGTGTCTTCAGTAACTTCCCACGACGAGGGCATCATGCACGTGCACATAGCAACCCAATGAAATTGACAAGTTTGTGGGGCTGGATCTCCTTGAACTTAGCCATCTCTCGGAGACGTTGAGTGGGGCTCTTTGGTCTAAACGCTGGGTTGCGGGTACGCCAACGCTGGTTCCACTCTACGAGCTGGCTAGGAGAGTAATTCCGCTGCAAGTGTTTATATTCATTTGATGCATCCGCAATGGCCATCCATTATTATTTGGGTATAAAAAGAACTGCCCTTCGAGTTTAAGACCAACAGCTTCGGCGGTCTCACTGGGTACAGCTTGGTGTTGATCCAGTTGAGCTGCTGGAAGCTGGACTGTGTGACCTATGACATGCAGGGTAAGCTAATTAGTTTTGTAAAATTATTTTATAGCATACAGACAGTACTCACTTGAGTCGTCCAGATGAACATCCCAGCCCTTGAGGGTATGAAGCCGTAGATCAGGCTTCCACAAACCCTCGGCGGTAGGTCTGGATCGTCGACGCTTGGTTCTACGACTACAGGGTAAGGTGTGGGGCCTGGCGTCACTCTCGTTACTGCTTTCGCGTCACTTGCATCCGGAAGAAAGACGCTGTCACCATCGCTAACCTCGTCGTCAACGTAGAAGTCCTCCATGTCACCTGACTCGAGGAAGACACCGTTGTCAGACGCACCAACGCCAGGTGTTCCACTTTCTGGAGGATACACTCGGCTCGCACGAGTTCCACTTGGGGATGGCTGCGAACACCGCACACTTGGTGGAGGCTGCGAGCGCCGAGCCGGTGATCAACTTGGCGGAGTCTCCGAACGCCGCCCAGTTGGCGAAGGCTGCGAACGGCCCGCAGGAGTCGTCATCGCGAGCACCCGTCAGGCTGGTGGTTTCGCTACTGCCGACGATAACCTCAAAGCTGATATAACCGCCTAAGTTGACGTAGGCGCGGGGAAGCCAAAGATTTTGCTGAACCAGCAGAGCTAGAGCGTGCTCTGGCCGAACCAATCAACTCTGAGTCCTAGAGGTGAGGTGAATGCGTCAATAACGGCTGAAGCTGCGTTGGTGTACTCGGTGGGGTAAACCACGAATTAGCACCCGTCTTCGTCCGCTTGAAATGTGGTTCCAGTGCTTCTGCATACATCATCCATTGTTAGCAAGCTATACGAATGTTTCAGCCCCATGATTGTGCTGGGTCTTGCCTTGCTCGGGCACAAAGCACAGTAGTTCGTATTCACCCAAAACAACATCAGCACGGCGCTTAGCGTTGACCTTGTTGGTCCACCCCGTCGGTGTGTAGTACTTGGTAACAGTCGAGATGCCGCGCGGCGGCTAGTTGCTCCATTCCCGCGCACGAAGGTTCCTCCGAAAGAAAACTCGACCATGGTTTCCTGAGGTGTGATCTCAACTCAGCGCGTTTCTGAATGAGACGTGAGGGAAGCACGCGAAGTGCGAAGGCTTGCCCGCTATTGTACCGCTGTCGCAATATTGACTCGAGGTTAGCTATAACACTCTGAAACTTTATGTCAGGCAAATGACTTGGTGATTGTAAGCAGGTACTTGAATTCATTATACCCTCAATCTTATCCTGCAGAATACAGGATTTCAAAACTTTTATCCTGTAGTATACAACACGTGGTGCCGACGGGGCTAAACTCGTTTTACTGGCAGAACATATGACACGTGACATCACGATGCGCGTAGCGGAATGCGGTCATCGTCTAGTAACGTTATAAGCTACTAAGGTTCCAACATGGGGATGGCCGGTCAACACCTCACAGTTGAGCCCGTCAAGTCATAACGACCAGAACACCTACATATTGAGACAGCGGAAGTGACAAGTGGAAGCCGTCAAAGTTCATCGATACGCTGTTGACGCCATCTTCACCGTGGTTGACGTCCTCACTTCTTGCCGGGATCCAATAACAAGTGGGCGCGTACAAGAAGCTGTTATAACGTGTCTGCTTCCTCTGCACGCCGAAGCTGGTTGCTTAGCACTATTTGTACCCAAGGTCAGGAAGGTCGTCGAGGACAAATGGTGTCACTCGTGCCGGCGTGCGCTCGACTGGCAGCAACGCCTACTTTGTTTACGTTCAATACACTTCTTCTGCTATTCCTCCGCTGTACCCTCGATGCGTTCTGTGCGGCCGCGTGTGGCCTATGTCGCCCATTTAGCCAGTGGAGCTCACGCCTCGGGCGCCTACCCTCGTGCAACCTTCAGCAGAATGGGGAGCGTTCTCCCTGTCCGAACACTCGTCCGCCGTCCGTCGCCACAGCACCGAAGTCATCGCGTTCGAAATTCGTCCGTCTAACTCCGCCTCGACCCTTTGGTCAAGTTCATCGCGCGCAGATCACCGCAGCGCCGCCATCCGTTCGTTCGATTCGTCTCTGCCCAGACTTGCTCGTCAATGCAGGTCCTGTGCTTGGCGTCGTCGTCCGTCAGTCGTTGCCCAGGTATGTTCGTCAATGCAGGTCCCGTACCCGTTCGCCCTGTCGCACACTCTTCAGTGAACTCCGCCCGTAGTCTCCGTGTGGCCGTCTGTGCCTCACTGAGCAGATAAGAAAGTTAAGTGAGCTCGACTCGCCGTCGGTGGACCCAGCGCCATCCTCGCTCTCTGAACGCCGCCAGCAGTCGTCAAGCGCACCAGCTGCGCTTTTTGCAGCTAGCCTTCGTTTTCGTTCAACAGTCTCTCCATCTCGACTGACCTCCGTCGCCACTCCCAGCCGTGTCAGTGCCGGTTCATCGGGGTCCCTGTCGACGGTCCGTCCAAGATCCATGGCTGGATGACTTGGTGTGCTGGCCACCCTGTTACATGACTTCCGTATAGCATGGGTCTTCCACGACCCTGTCGGAAATATGCCGTTGTTCGTATTCGTCGCAATTGAATCATCTCCTTGTAGTTTGTCCGGTCTTTGTTTTCCAGCGTCTATTGTCTGTTGTGCGGGTCCAGCCGGTTCCCGTCGGTGAAAGCTCGCACTGCAATACGTACTGTCCGTTGTGACGAAGTGACCGAACCAAATTTGCAAAGCCCTGCGCACTCGGATCTGGGAGTCCATGCATGCAGAAGCGAGATCCAGAGAACAAGCGAACCCCGGACGACATGTGAGTAAGGAGTCCCAGAGTCAAGGTGTGGTTGAGAATCCTGGAGCCAAGAATGACAAAGTCCCAGAGTCCAGAATCAAGGAGTCCAAGAGTCGAGCCATCAAGAAGTCCAAGAGTCCAGAAGTCCAAGAGAACCAAGAAGTCCAAGAGTACCAAGAAGTCTACGAGAACGAAGATGTCCAAGAGGAAAGAAGTCCAAGAGTCAAGCTGTGACGTGACCTCCAAGAGGAGGAAGTCACAGAGTGAAGTCACGAAGAAGGTGATGCTCTGAGATGAGTCACCATACAAAGTCCAAGTCAAGTCAGATCTCAAGATGTGTCAAGAGCGAAGAGTGATACAAAAGTACCACGGTCACCCACTGTGTCACACCCACGTGCGAGGATGCGGACCCGACGTGTTGGACGATTACGCGCGCCGAAGTTGAAGCTAGGACGCGCCCCATACAAAGATCAAGATAAAAGAAGAGTGTGTGCCGAAGATCGACGCCCACAACGCAAGAGACCTCCAGCAGAGATCTTCTAGCCAAGATAAAAGAGCGAGAGAGAAACCGAGATAACGTTAATAACAGAATCCGTTTTGCCTCAAGACCCGCAAGTGCATCGTAATTCCGAGCACGGGAGCGAGGCGAATATCGCCTGGGACCACAGGACAGAAGCCTACCGCGTTTTTTTAGGGACCGCCCGGAGGTCTGACTGCCCGAACGTCGACATCCAGACACACGCTCGTGCCAGGGGACGTGTGGGGATTCTCACCCCAAAAAGGTCAAGTCACAGTTAGGACGGGGACCCGGGCTCGCACACTGGGAGTGAACCGTTACTATTCCATATTATTAGTTGGGAAGTACACTCTTTCGCAGAGGATCTTTATCCATTCCATATTTACTGCAGCCTGGGAGGTTTGTTAGTGATCGGCCCCTGGAATTATTGATAGATTACTGTGTGATAGGGTCTGTCTATTTCCCTCCAAACGGAGGTGCACCACTGAGTCGAAGAGAAGAATATTGGTAAGGGTTCGTTTGGAGGTTGACCAGTGCTTCCAAGCGGAGAACCCTATTTGACTGGAGTGCTGACCCACCGTCCGAGGGTCCAAAATAATAAGTGACGGGTAGTTGTGTGTATTGTATTCTGTATATATTGAGATTGGTTATCTTAACTCTGGGAGTGGATCTGGTTAGTAGATCACTACTTCTCACGAACTTTACGAGCGTCGTTCGGAGGTATACGTCCGCGCTCAGTACTCGTATATTTTCTATACCTATATTAACAACTCACTAGGTGGAATCCGGTCCGCCGAAGATAAACGAACCAAGAAGAGGATTCCGCAAGGTACACACGCCACTCCGAACGAGGTTTCTCGTTTGGAGGTATACCCGCCTGTTCTCCTCCTGGAAGTTCAAACTACTTTTGGAGGGACACGTCCCAACGAGGGTAGACGCGAGCACTATACACATGGGCGGCAAAAAGTTGTCACCGACTTCGCCACACTGTCCGACTCGGTTTCGCCCCATCCGTCGTTGAAGCTCCACCAGTCAAGGACTTGCCGTGATCTGTCTGTTCGTGTCCGCTTCCAAAAGCCAGCTGTCGTTTGCCAAGCACCGACCCCCCCGTCGTTGCTAGTACAGCCGCTCATGTCTTCTCGACATCGAACGCCCGTGCAGTTGCATCCTCGTACTCTAGTTGTTCGCTGATGTCGTCGACTGCTTGCCGTAGTAGGGAGGTTGGGGACTGGTAACTCACCATGAAGGACGCATGGGCCATCATCGTTTCTGGCGAAAGAGAAGGTAACTCAGCACAGTGCGTCTCAGGTATGAAATGTACTGCAGTATGAGCCGAGGCTTGGAACCGGATAGACGGAGCACGTTGACAAGACCGATGGTACCTTCATGGCAAATTCGTCGCTGTGTAGGGTAGTTCTGGAACACATCCGAGCCGATTGCGTGGTTTGCGTGGTTACACAGCGGATTATCTGCACTTCGAAAACTTGGCGAGGTTTGTTGTACATCACCGTGGCACCTTGTACTCGGAACTGCGGACGACGTATCCACGATCACCGACGTGCGTGTATTCGAACTTCTTGTCTCGCCCAGGCGTCGTGTCTTTATTGCCCAAGGACTTCTTTCTAGACAAGTTTCGCACCATCGGTGCACCTTTTACAAGACAAACAAGAGAACCTGCGGAAAAACGGGGAGATAGAACACGTCCCATATCTACATACCAAGCGATGATTGCAGCAGGACACGAAGTTATCCTTGGTATCATAAATTCTTACCAGGACAATAGACGATGACGGCGTTCCGCCCCGCGCATCGTTATGTCACGTGCCATATGTTCTGCCATTGATCCGGCTTTAATACTGTAAGTTTGTGAGTGCAAACCGCATTTACATTCCTGCCCCTACCCCTTTCCACATTCGCCTCCGTCGCATTGACGTCCCTGGTCCCGTTTATGTAGTGGTCGAGTTGCTGGCATCTCATCCGCTAGTGTCAGTAACACTTCTGTTTGGGTACTCGATTCAGGGACCTGCTCACGAAACCCGATTCAGGGGCCTGCTCACGAAACCAGCAGAAACCTTGGCGCCGTATGCGCGTCTTATCGCAGTGTCTTCGTAGTGCCGGTCGTCGACTATGTCGCAACGTGCGCCGTGTGACCAGCTACTGAAATGCACATTCGCGTTGCTGGCTCTCGGCAAGGAGCGAGGACGTCAACCACGGTGAAAATGGCGTCAAGAGTGTACCGCGGAGCTTTGACGGCTTCCACTTGTTACTTCCGCTGTCTCAACATGTATGTGTGCTGTTCGTTATGACTTGACGGGCCCAACAGTGAGGTGTTGACCGGTCATCCCCATTTGTAACAGTAGTAGCTTGCAACCTTACTAGACGATGACGGCGTTCCGCCCCGCGCATCGTTATGTCACGTGCCATATGTTCTGCCATTGAACCGGCTTTAATACTGTAAGTTTGTGAGTGCAAACCGCATTTACATTCCTGCCCCTACCCTTTTCCACATTCGCCTCCGTCGCCATTGACGTCCCTGGTCCCGTTTATGTAGTGGTCGAGTTGCTGGCATCTCATCCACTAGTGTCAGCGACACTTCTGTTTGGGTACTCGATTCAGGGACCTGCTCACGAAACCCGATTCAGGGGCCTGCTCACGAAACCAGCAGAAACCTTGGCGCTGTATGCGCGTCTTATCGCAGCGCCGTCGCAGTGCTGGTCACCGACTGTGCTGCAACGTGCACCGTGTGACCAGCTACTGAAATGCACATTCGCGTTGCTGGCTCTCGGCAAGGAGCGAGGACGTCAACCACGGTGAAAATGGCGTCAAGAGTGTACCGCGGAGCTTTGACGGCTTCCACTTGTTACTTCCGCTGTCTCAACATGTATGTGTGCTGTTCGTTATGACCTGACGGGCCCAACAGTGAGCTGTTGACCGGTCATCCCCATTTGTAACCATAGTAGCTTGCAACCTTACTAGACGATGACGGCGTTTCGACCCGCGCATCGTTATGTCACGTGCCATATGTTCTGCCATTGATCCGGCTTTAAAACTGTAACTTTGTGAGTGCAAACCGCATTTACATTCCTGCCCCTACCCCTTTCCACATTCGCCTCCGTCGCATTGACGTCCCTGGTCCCGTTTATGTAGTGGTCGAGTTGCTGGCATCTCATCCACTAGTGTCAGCGAAACTTCTGTTTGGGTACTCGATTCAGGGACCTGCTCACAAAACCCGATTCAGGGGCCTGCTCACGAAACCAGCAGAAACCTTGGCGCTGTATGCGCGTCTTATCGCAGTGTCTTCGTAGTGCCGGTCACCGACTGTGTCGCAACGTGCGCCGTGTGACCAGCTACTGAAATGCACATTCGCGTTGCTGGCTCTCGGCAAGGAGCGAGGACGTCAACCACGGTGGAAATGGCGTCAAGAGTGTACCGCGGAGCTTTGACGGCTTCCACTTGTTACTTCCGCTGTCTCAACATGTATGTGTGCTGTTCGTTATGACCTGACGGGCCCAACAGTGAGGTGTTGACCGGTCATCCCCATTTGTAACAGTAGTAGCTTGCAACCTTACTAGACGATGACGGCGTTCCGCCCCGCGCATCGTTATGTCACGTGCCATATGTTCTGCCATTGAACCGGCTTTAATACTGTAAGTTTGTGAGTGCAAACCGCATTTACATTCCTGCCCCTACCCTTTTCCACATTCGCCTCCGTCGCCATTGACGTCCCTGGTCCCGTTTATGTAGTGGTCGAGTTGCTGGCATCTCATCCACTAGTGTCAGCGAAACTTCTGTTTGGGTACTCGATTCAGGGACCTGCTCACGAAACCCGATTCAGGGGCCTGCTCACGAAACCAGCAGAAACCTTGGCGCTGTATGCGCGTCTTATCGCAGTGTCTTCGTAGTGCCGGTCATCGACTGTGTCGCAACGTGCGCCGTGTGACCAGCTACTGAAATGCACATTCGCGTTGCTGGCTCTCGGCAAGGAGCGAGGACGTCAACCACGGTGAAAATGGCGTCAAGAGTGTACCGCGGAGCTTTGACGGCTTCCACTTGTTACTTCCGCTGTCTCAACATGTATGTGTGCTGTTCGTTATGACTTGACGGGCCCAACAGTGAGGTGTTGACCGGTCATCCCCATTTGTAACAGTAGTAGCTTGCAACCTTACTAGACGATGACGGCGTTCCGCCCCGCGCATCGTTATGTCATGTGCCATATGTTCTGCCATTGATCCGGCTTTAAAACTGTAAGTTTGTGAGTGCAAACCGCATTTACATTCCTGCCCCTACCCCTTTCCACATTCGCCTCCGTCGCATTGACGTCCCTGGTCCGTTTATGTAGTGGTCGAGTTGCTGGCATCTCATCCGCTAGTGTCAGTAACACTTCTGCTTGGGTACTCGATTCAGGGACCTGCTCACGAAACCCGATTCAGGGGCCTGCTCACGAAACCAGCAGAAACCTTGGCGCCGTATGCGCGTCTTATCGCAGTGTCTTCGTAGTGCCGGTCGTCGACTATGTCGCAACGTGCGCCGTGTGACCAGCTACTGAAATGCACATTCGCGTTGCTGGCTCTCGGCAAGGAGCGAGGACGTCAACCGCGGTGAAAATGGCGTCAAGAGTGTACCGCGGAGCTTTGACGGCTTCCACTTGTTACTTCCGCTGTCTCAACATGTATGTGTGCTGTTCGTTATGACTTGACGGGCCCAACAGTGAGGTGTTGACCAGTCATCCCCATTTGTAACAGTAGTAGCTTGCAACCTTACTAGACGATGACGGCGTTCCGCCCCGCGCATCGTTATGTCACGTGCCATATGTTCTGCCATTGAACCGGCTTTAATACTGTAAGTTTATGAGTGCAAACCGCATTTACATTCCTGCCCCTACCCTTTTCCACATTCGCCTCCGTCGCATTGACGTCCCTGGGTCCGTTTATGTAGTGGTCGAGTTGCTGGCATCTCATCCACTAGTGTCAGCGAAACTTCTGTTTGGGTACTCGATTCAGGGACCTGCTCACGAAACCCGATTCAGGGGCCTGCTCACGAAACCAGCAGAAACCTTGGCGCTGTATGCGCGTCTTATCGCAGTGTCTTCGTAGTGCCGGTCATAGACCGTGTCGCAACGTGCGCCGTGTGACCAACTACTGAAATGCACATTCGCGTTGCTGGCTCTCGGCAAGGAGCGAGGACGTCAACCACGGTGAAAATGGCGTCAAGAGTGTACCGCGGAGCTTTGACGGCTTCCACTTGTTACTTCCGCTGTCTCAACATGTATGTGTGCTGTTCATTATGACCTGACGGGCCCAACAGTGAGGTGTTGACCGGTCATCCCCATTTGTAACAGTAGTAGCTTGCAACTTTACTAGACGATGACGGCGTTCCGCCCCGCGCATCGTTATGTCACGTGCCATATGTTCTGCCATTGATCCGGCTTTAATACTGTAACTTTGTGAGTGCAAACCGCATTTACATTCCTGCCCCTACCCCTTTCCACATTCGCCTCCGTCGCATTGACGTCCCTGGTCCGTTTATGTAGTGGTCGAGTTGCTGGCATCTCATCCACTAGTGTCAGCGAAACTTCTGTTTGGGTACTCGATTCAGGGACCTGCTCACGAAACCCGATTCAGGGGCCTGCTCACGAAACCAGCAGAAACCTTGGCGCTGTATGCGCGTCTTATCGCAGTGTCTTCGTAGTGCCGGTCATAGACCGTGTCGCAACGTGCGCCGTGTGACCAACTACTGAAATGCACATTCGCGTTGCTGGCTCTCGGCAAGGAGCGAGGACGTCAACCACGGTGAAAATGGCGTCAAGAGTGTACCGCGGAGCTTTGACGGCTTCCACTTGTTACTTCCGCTGTCTCAACATGTATGTGTGCTGTTCATTATGACCTGACGGGCCCAACAGTGAGGTGTTGACCGGTCATCCCCATTTGTAACAGTAGTAGCTTGCAACTTTACTAGACGATGACGGCGTTCCGCCCCGCGCATCGTTATGTCACGTGCCATATGTTCTGCCATTGATCCGGCTTTAATACTGTAACTTTGTGAGTGCAAACCGCATTTACATTCCTGCCCCTACCCCTTTCCACATTCGCCTCCGTCGCATTGACGTCCCTGGTCCGTTTATGTAGTGGTCGAGTTGCTGGCATCTCATCCACTAGTGTCAGCGACACTTCGGTTTGGGTACTCTATTTAGGGACCTGCTCACGAAACCCGATTCTGGGGCCTGCTCACGAAACCAGCAGAAACCTTGGCGCTGTATGCGCGTCTTATCGCAGTGTCTTCGTAGTGCCGGTCATAGACCGTGTCGCAACGTGCGCCGTGTGACCAACTACTGAAATGCACATTCGCGTTGCTGGCTCTCGGCAAGGAGCGAGGACGTCAACCACGGTGAAAATGGCGTCAAGAGTGTACCGCGGAGCTTTGACGGCTTCCACTTGTTACTTCCGCTGTCTCAACATGTATGTGTGCTGTTCATTATGACCTGACGGGCCCAACAGTGAGGTGTTGACCGGTCATCCCCATTTGTAACAGTAGTAGCTTGCAACTTTACTAGACGATGACGGCGTTCCGCCCCGCGCATCGTTATGTCACGTGCCATATGTTCTGCCATTGATCCGGCTTTAATACTGTAACTTTGTGAGTGCAAACCGCATTTACATTCCTGCCCCTACCCCTTTCCACATTCGCCTCCGTCGCATTGACGTCCCTGGTCCGTTTATGTAGTGGTCGAGTTGCTGGCATCTCATCCACTAGTGTCAGCGACACTTCGGTTTGGGTACTCTATTTAGGGACCTGCTCACGAAACCCGATTCTGGGGCCTGCTCACGAAACCAGCAGAAACCTTGGCGCTGTATGCGCGTCTTATCGCAGTGTCTTCGTAGTGCCGGTCATAGACCGTGTCGCAACGTGCGCCGTGTGACCAACTACTGAAATGCACATTCGCGTTGCTGGCTCTCGGCAAGGAGCGAGGACGTCAACCACGGTGAAAATGGCGTCAAGAGTGTACCGCGGAGCTTTGACGGCTTCCACTTGTTACTTCCGCTGTCTCAACATGTAGGTGTGCTGTTCGGTATGACTTGACGGGCCCAACAGTGAGGTGTTGACCGGTCATCCCCATTTGTAACCGTAGTAGTTTGCAACCTTACTAGACGATGACGGCGTTTCGACCCGCGCATCGTTATGTCACGTGCCGTATGTTCTGCCATTGATCCGGCTTTAATACTGTAAGTTTGTGAGTGCAAACCGCATTTACATTCCTGCCCCTACCCTTTTCCACATTCGCCTCCGTCGCCATTGACGTCCCTGGTCCCGTTTATGTAGTGGTCGAGTTGCTGGCATCTCATCCACTAGTGTCAGCGAAACTTCTGTTTGGGTACTCGATTCAGGGACCTGCTCACGAAACCCAATTCAGGGGCCTGCTCACGAAACCAGCAGAAACCTTGGCGCTGTATGCGCGTCTTATCGCAGTGTCTTCGTAGTGCCGGTCATCGACTGTGTCGCAACGTGCGCCGTGTGACCAGCTACTGAAATGCACATTCGCGTTGCTGGCTCTCGGCAAGGAGCGAGGACGTCAACCACGGTGAAAATGGCGTCAAGAGTGTACCGCGGAGCTTTGACGGCTTCCACTTGTTACTTCCGCTGTCTCAACATGTATGTGTGCTGTTCGTTATGACTTGACGGGCCCAACAGTGAGGTGTTGACCGGTCATCCCCATTTGTAACAGTAGTAGCTTGCAACCTTACTAGACGATGACGGCGTTCCGCCCCGCGCATCGTTATGTCATGTGCCATATGTTCTGCCATTGATCCGGCTTTAAAACTGTAAGTTTGTGAGTGCAAACCGCATTTACATTCCTGCCCCTACCCCTTTCCACATTCGCCTCCGTCGCATTGACGTCCCTGGTCCGTTTATGTAGTGGTCGAGTTGCTGGCATCTCATCCGCTAGTGTCAGTAACACTTCTGCTTGGGTACTCGATTCAGGGACCTGCTCACGAAACCCGATTCAGGGGCCTGCTCACGAAACCAGCAGAAACCTTGGCGCCGTATGCGCGTCTTATCGCAGTGTCTTCGTAGTGCCGGTCGTCGACTATGTCGCAACGTGCGCCGTGTGACCAGCTACTGAAATGCACATTCGCGTTGCTGGCTCTCGGCAAGGAGCGAGGACGTCAACCGCGGTGAAAATGGCGTCAAGAGTGTACCGCGGAGCTTTGACGGCTTCCACTTACTAGACGATGACGGCGTTTCGACCCGCGCATCGTTATGTCACGTGCCGTATGTTCTGCCATTGATCCGGCTTTAATACTGTAAGTTTGTGAGTGCAAACCGCATTTACATTCCTGCCCCTACCCTTTTCCACATTCGCCTCCGTCGCCATTGACGTCCCTGGTCCCGTTTATGTAGTGGTCGAGTTGCTGGCATCTCATCCACTAGTGTCAGCGAAACTTCTGTTTGGGTACTCGATTCAGGGACCTGCTCACGAAACCCAATTCAGGGGCCTGCTCACGAAACCAGCAGAAACCTTGGCGCTGTATGCGCGTCTTATCGCAGTGTCTTCGTAGTGCCGGTCGTCGACTATGTCGCAACGTGCGCCGTGTGACCAGCTACTGAAATGCACATTCGCGTTGCTGGCTCTCGGCAAGGAGCGAGGACGTCAACCACGGTGAAAATGGCGTCAAGAGTGTACCACGGAGCTTTGACGGCTTCCACTTGTTACTTCCGCTGTCTCAACATGTATGTGTGCTGTTCGTTATGACTTGACGGGCCCAACAGTGAGGTGTTGACCGGTCATCCCCATTTGTAACAGTAGTAGCTTGCAACCTTACTAGACGATGACGGCGTTCCGCCCCGCGCATCGTTATGTCATGTGCCATATGTTCTGCCATTGATCCGGCTTTAAAACTGTAAGTTTGTGAGTGCAAACCGCATTTACATTCCTGCCCCTACCCCTTTCCACATTCGCCTCCGTCGCATTGACGTCCCTGGTCCGTTTATGTAGTGGTCGAGTTGCTGGCATCTCATCCGCTAGTGTCAGTAACACTTCTGCTTGGGTACTCGATTCAGGGACCTGCTCACGAAACCCGATTCAGGGGCCTGCTCACGAAACCAGCAGAAACCTTGGCGCCGTATGCGCGTCTTATCGCAGTGTCTTCGTAGTGCCGGTCACCGACTGTGTCGCAACGTGCGCCGTGTGACCAGCTACTGAAATGCACATTCGCGTTGCTGGCTCTCGGCAAGGAGCGAGGACGTCAACCACGGTGAAAATGGCGTCAAGAGTGTACCACGGAGCTTTGACGGCTTCCACTTGTTACTTCCGCTGTCTCAACATGTATGTGTGCTGTTCGTTATGACTTGACGGGCCCAACAGTGAGGTGTTGACCGGTCATCCCCATTTGTAACAGTAGTAGCTTGCAACCTTACTAGACGATGACGGCGTTCCGCCCCGCGCATCGTTATGTCATGTGCCATATGTTCTGCCATTGATCCGGCTTTAAAACTGTAAGTTTGTGAGTGCAAACCGCATTTACATTCCTGCCCCTACCCCTTTCCACATTCGCCTCCGTCGCATTGACGTCCCTGGTCCGTTTATGTAGTGGTCGAGTTGCTGGCATCTCATCCGCTAGTGTCAGTAACACTTCTGCTTGGGTACTCGATTCAGGGACCTGCTCACGAAACCCGATTCAGGGGCCTGCTCACGAAACCAGCAGAAACCTTGGCGCCGTATGCGCGTCTTATCGCAGTGTCTTCGTAGTGCCGGTCACCGACTGTGTCGCAACGTGCGCCGTGTGACCAGCTACTGAAATGCACATTCGCGTTGCTGGCTCTCGGCAAGGAGCGAGGACGTCAACCACGGTGAAAATGGCGTCAAGAGTGTACCGCGGAGCTTTGACGGCTTCCACTTGTTACTTCCGCTGTCTCAACATGTATGTGTGCTGTTCGTTATGACTTGACGGGCCCAACAGTGAGCTGTTGACCGGTCATCCCCATTTGTAATCATAGTAGCTTGCAACCTTACTAGACGATGACGGCGTTCCACCCCGCGCATCGTTATGTCACGTGCCATATGTTCTGCCATTGATCCGGCTTTAATACTGTAAGTTTGGCAATGACAGCCTAGGTCATTGCATACTCGAAATCACAGGCGACGTGGGAATACTGTAAGTTTGTGAGTGTAAACCGCATTTGCATTCCTGCCCCTACCCCTTTCCACATTCGACTCCGTCGCATTGACGTCCCTGGTCCCGTTTATGTAGTGGTCGAGTTGCTGGCATATCATCCACGGGAAATTCTATGGAGATCGAGGTGTGTGTCACTCCGTGTTAGTAATAGTTCGCAGCATATGTACATAAGGATAGGTAATATACGCAAGCGTTCGTGGCCAATAGTTTAAAGGGATAAATTCTTTGGTGTTGCTGTCAATTTCAGAATGGCGGCGACACCGAGAAAAGCAAAACGCGTAGGTGTGCGAACCAAGACGCTGGGAGCCCTCCCTCGTCGCTGCATCGTCTGCAAGAAGGAGTTCTTAACTGCCTATTCTAAAAAGCGACACCAACAGAAAATAATCGGCTGCAGCAAAAGCGCTCTTAACAAAAGGGCTGCGGATAAATAGGCTCGCAAAAAAATGCAAAACCCCACTTACTACCTACGGCGCAAGTGGGGTATCTCGCTTGCCAGGGACTCGTTAGGCAAGGTCTTGGATACCCTCTTGTCGAAAATCCCTGCGAGCTCGAAGTGGCGACAGCAACAAGCGAGGCTCACCTCCAAGCTTGCTTACGTGCGTTAAGTCGTTAATAAATTGGGTTCTCACATTTTGTTAGTGTTAATATATATATTAACAATATTCGCAGGCTGAATTTATTCCCTATCCACAACAACGAACACAGTACCCCGTGTTTTGTCGTCCGCTGTCCATCCGTTCACTGTCCTAAGGTATTTTTCGTTTCGCATTGAGGTATATTAATGTCATATAATCCTAGATTAGCGATACCTTATAACCGCCGCAGGCATGCCTCATTACATGCGCTGCCCTATCAGTCCTCCGTGTGTATCCCCTCAGAGAACTGGGCCCTTCCGAGTTACACCGCGCCGTGGTCGGGTCCCGAAGATCCCTCTACCTGCTCACTGGCCCACCAGTGAGCCAAATCTTTGGCCGTATGCTTCGTGCATTCGGCCCATTTCCAGCTGCGACAAAAGGGTGCTTCACGGGACCATTTTTGGCCCACCCCTGTGGCAGCAACCACATGAGCGATCGATCGCACAGTCAGGTTCCCACCTCGGTGGGTCAGGTTCCATCCTTGTACTTGGATAGCGTCCCCGAGTCGGCGTGCGTGCCAATGTAGGGCCGCTAGTCGTTGCACTCGGGGGGCCCTGCGCTCAAGTTGTTGCCGAAGCACTGCTATACCGTCGGTGGCTATGTGGACCCCCTTCAGCCTACGTCTGGCGCAAGCCTTTAGACCCCGAATGAGCCCATACAATGTTCCCATCAGAACTGTAACCTTGCCCTTGTGGTGGCCCATACCTGACATCTCCAATGTCCGATGAGGCCCGTCCCCTTCGCCGATCTCGAGAAGCATGAATGCACTCGTTACCGTGCCTCCTGGGGTAGCTACTGTCCTAAGGTATTGACCTGTTATGTGGCATATGGTGCATACCTGTCTGGCCACATATTACACACCTATGCTACTGCATCTCACCATCTTCTGGACTGGATTATTATTATACGAATATTACAAAAATAGTAGTGCGTGACAAGTATGATTAGCCTTGATGTGGCCCACACAAACCGGCTGATTCAGATTCGCATTCACATTTTCTTTTTTGATTCCGACCCCGACGGAGCGAAGAAGCGCGCAAGCGGCGGGCGCTCTAACAGGCCCCACAGGACGCGAGCGCCGCACAGGATCGAAGGTACGCTTAGCTACATAGTTTTCTACCTAAAATACAAATGTCGGTTTCGGGAGTTCCGCCTGTTGGGATAACTTGTACCTTCAGGGCAGTCAAGGTATTATAGTGTGAGATTAAGGGCGGCCTGGTGCCTACTTTTGTGGGGCCACGGGGGTGTTGCAGTGGGTGCCACGACACGACCATGTAGTCGGGACTACCCCGTGGTGCGTAGATGCCAGTCAGACCGTCCCGAATCTGCAACATTGCCCACTTGCTTGCAGCCAAGGTTACGGCTACCTGTGGTGAATGGTATTTGGGTACTGCAGCTTTCCACTATACTGACCGTTACTTTCTCTAAAATGGGTAGAAATACGCATTTTAAGATGATAATAAAGACTGCAGCTGGCACCCGCCGCCGTAATATGAACACGCGTGCCCTTGCCGCACCGACCGCTCCTGGAAGCCGCGACCTTGAGGTGCCCACGTTCGCCCGCCAGCGGCGTGGGAAATCTCATACCAATCCGGGGTAAATGGGGCAGATATCGGCGAAGCCGGGTGACCTGCCTCATCTCCGGGCCAAGGGTCGTGTATGGGACCGGCGCTTTAGGTGGACGCACCTATATGCGTCTCTGTGTCCGTGGCGGGGGCGCACGTATACTACCCAGGATTCGGCTACAGTGTACTTAGACTTTATGTCTAACGCGTCATGTAACTTTGTTGCGTGTACGCAGGCAAATATGGCTCAGACCAACAGGAAAAGGACGCCAGAAGAGATCGATCAGGCCATGCGTGATAATGAGCGACTTAACGCGACCCCTGCTGTTCCAGAGGAACCCGCAGCTAAGAGGGGCCGACAGGCGAGACGACGGAGCAAGCGCTACAACTTAAACAAAGAGTTTGAAGCACTCAATGTGGCTGGGGACGCTGCCGCCGCGACAGTCGTCACCCGGGTACCCACTGAAAACCCTCGCATTCAGCCTCCCCCCGTCCGTAGAAACGAGGAGCATACAGCGCCAGCTAATTCTACTGCTGCTGCCGCAGCTCCGAGCAATTCGGATCAGCCGACTGTCTTGACCAGCGCAGAGTTAGCGTGTAGGCGGCGCGCAGCCATGACGGCTTCCCAGAAAGAAAGAACACGCGCTCGAGACAGAGAGAGAGCTCGTACCAGACGAGCAAACATGACCACATCTCAACGCGAGCACCGGCGGCAGCACGATGTCGAGCGACAACGGGCTCGGAGGGCTTTACTTTCGGAGTCGGAACGCGATCTCAATCGACTTGGCGACACGGAACGACGGGCGAACCGAACTGAGACAGAACGGGTGGCAGTACAAGAGCATGACCGCATTCGACAGGAACTGTGTCGGGCTAATATGAGCCCTCGATTAACGCGAACCCAACAGGAAAACGACCGGCTTCGCCTTCAAAACATACGAAGTCAAGAGTCCAGTGAAGAACGCGAAGCGCGACTAGAACGCGAACGGGTTCGCCACGAAGAGCATCGAGCTAATCAATCTCCGCACGAGATTGAAGAAGAACAAGCAGCCCGTCGTGAGTATCAAGCGATGGTTCGAGATACTCAGGATGAAGATGAAAACGAGACCTCGCGACAACGAGACCGTATTCGCCGGAGCACTGTGCGTCGGGGCCACCCCCTTGCAAACCAGGCTAATTTCAGGGTCTTCATGCTCAGCGGCCCCAACATCGTCAACGGACATCACAGACTGCCTCGAACGACAGTGTGTCCGCATTGCAACGCGTGGAAATGGCCTGCGGAGTCAAAGAACGCCTGCTGCTTGAAAGGTGCAATCCAGTTGCCTCCACTAAAACCTGCACCACCGCGTCGGCTCCACCTGTACGAAGACGCCGAGTTTCGTCGCCAGATTCGAGCTTACAACCAAGTGTTCGTGTTTACCTCCATTGGTGCTTCCTGTAGCAACAGGTCCGCCTTCCGGGACGTGAATCAAGATGAGAGTGTTGCCGGCCAACACGGCGTATACACGTACCGTATTCAAGGATCCATGGGCCACTACCTCGGTTCGCTGCTTCCTCGAATCGACCGGTTCACGAATGAACCCGTGCCCCCCAAGTTTGCCCAGATCTACATCGTCGACCCCGAGATGCAGCAACGTGCGGAGCGACGAAGGGGTATATTTGCCGACCTTGAGTCCGGTACCCTTCTGGACATCGAACACATGATGGCGGAGCATAATCCGTTCGCGCAGCAATTCCTTAACTACGCAGAGAAACTACGTGCCGACCGGGCAGAGGCAAAGAATGTGGTTGACTTAGTGTACCGACTTCACGAAAAGAAGTCGAACCCACGCACACACAACCTACCTACGGTGTCGGAAGTTGGAGCGACGCTCATTGAAGACGGCAACTTGGACAGCCCGCGCGATATCCTTCTGTGGGCTAAAGACCACCGTTTGCTGCGCCTCTTCGAGACAAACCCCATGTACGACACGCAGTACCCACTACTACTTCCGCATGGAGAATTGGGCTGGACATTCACAGACGAGTACGCGGACAACATCGAACGAAGTGGTAAACGTGAGATGTCCCTCCGCGAGCACGTAGCCTACCGATTATTCCAGAAGGTCGACGACGACTCGGCGCTGCACCAAGAAGGGCGGTTATTTCAGCAGTACTGCGTGGACCAGCGAGCCAAGTGTGAACAAGAACAACTGCGATGGATTGTTTCCCATCAAGCTGAGCTGCGCGCCGACCAGTACAGGGGGGTCCAAGATGTCCTTCTCAATGAAGCCACGACAGTTCTGAATGAGGGGGAGGGTCTTCTGACGGAATACGACCGCGAAACGGGCACATTACAGCACCCAGACGGAGATCAGCGTCGTCCGGACCACTTCCTCAACCAATTTGGCAAGCGCATCGTCCTACCTTCTACGCATTCAGGGAGCCCACGCGCCATGTACAAGTCTTATCAAGACTCTATGGCTATCGTGCGCGAGTACGGAAAACCGGATGTCTTCGTTACCATGACATGCAACCCGACCTGGGAGGAGATTGAAGAGAAGATAGCAGAACCAAACCAAAGTGCTCAGGACCGGCCGGACATCGTCGCGCGCGTATGGCAGCAGAAACTTGCAGACCTACTCAAGGACTTGGACGAAGGCGTTTTGGGCCGCGTTATGGCGCGAATCTACGTCGTCGAGTTCCAGAAGCGGGGTGTTCCCCATGCGCACATCTTAGTCATCCTCGCCGACGAGGATAAACCGCGTAGAAGGGAGATCATTGACAAGTTGGTGTCTGCGGAGCTTCCAGATGCAGAGCTCAATCCGCAGCTGTATAAAACCATCCTCACGAGCATGACGCATGGTCCATGCGGTGCGGCAAACCCCAAAAGCCCATGCATGAAGGACGGAAAGTGCACCAAGGGATATCCAAAACCCTTGGAGGAGGCTACACAAGGAAATGTTAACGGGTTTCCGGTCTACAGACGGCGACGACGACCACCAGGCGTCCTGAAGTTCAAACGAAGGGAGTACGACAATGACACGATCAACCAGTGGGTGGTTCCGTATAACCCGTACCTGTCACAGAAGTACAACTGCCATATCAACGTGGAGGTATGCACGGCTCTTACAGCGGTCAAATACCTATACAAGTACGTCTACAAGGGTTCCGACAAGGCTGTCATCACAGTGGAAACCGTTCACGGGGAGTCGCAACGCGCCATGATTGAGCCCAACGAGATCTTACGGTACTTGAACGCCAGGTACATATCTCCGGTAGAAGCGTGTATGCGGCTTCTGGATTTTTCAGTCCAAGGCAAGACGCATTCTATCGTTCAGTTGACCATCCACCTGGAGAACGAGCAGCTGGTGACGTTCCGCTCCAGCGACAACCCGGACCAAGTGCTCACGCGTGGTCTCCACACGATGCTGAACCGCTTCTTTGAATTTTGCGCGAGCGAGGCCCCGGAGAACCAAGAGGCAAAAACTATGGTGTACCAAGACATTCCCAAGAAGTTTCGTTGGAACGCCAAAACGAAAAGGTGGGTTCGTCGCAAAAGGTTTCAAGCGGCGATTGGGCGGATGGTTCACGTGTCTCCACGGGATATGAACAAGTTCTTAATGCGTGTATTGCTGTGCCATCGCAAGGGTCCGCAATCCTTTGAGCAACTTCGGACGGTAGACGGAGTTACTTACGAGACGTACCGCCAGGCAGCACTAAAATTGGGTTATCTCGACGACGACGCGGCATGGGTTGCCTGCATGACGGAAGCCGCTGCGTTTAAGAAGCCGTACGAGCTCCGACAGCTTTTCGCGACCATTATCGTATATTCCCAAGTTTCGGAGGTTCGACAACTGTGGGATCAGTTCTACGACGACCTTTCTGAAGACTATGCGCATACCTACCGGGCTTTGCAAGGTCAGGAGAAGGAAGACTTGATTCAGTTCATGACGCTCAAGAGCCTGCACGACTTACTCCAAATTAACGGGTATAAAGTGGACGACTTCGACGATCTTCCCCAGCTGCATCAGTACCCGGAGCTGGTACTGGATTCGCTGTTGCGAAACAGTCTTCTTCGACGCGAACTAGAGGGGTACGACCAGTCCACTCTGCAATCTATTGTCGACCAGGAAAACCAACTCAACGATGGACAGCGAGCTATTTACGACGAAATCCTTCAAGCAGTCGACGGGTCGGCTCTGGGTGAAAAATTGGTCTTTATCGACGGCCCCGGGGTCACTGGAAAATCCAAAATGCTGCGGCATATCCTGGCAAAGGTGCGCCTGTCGGGGAAGATTGCGATAGCTGTGGCTTCAAGTGGAATAGCCTCCCTATTACTAATGGGTGGGCGAACGGCGCACTCGACGTTCAGAATACCTCTCAAGTTGAACGACAAGTCGACGTGTGCGATTTATAAGCAATCGAATCTGAAGACGCTGATTCAGAGGGCCAGTTTGGTAATCTGGGATGAAGCTCCTATGACACACCGGCACGCTTTTGAGGCGGTAGATCGGACTCTTCGCGACATCATGGACAACGACCAAGAACCGTTTGGAGGAAAAGTATTCGTACTATCGGGCGACTTCCGCCAAATATTGCCGGTGGTAGTGCGCGGGACGCCAGCGGAACCTATCGATGCTTGCCTTAAGTCTTCGTCGCTGTGGTCGCACTTCAAGCAAGTTCATCTCATGGAAAACATGCGCGTACAATCGGCCAGGAGTGAGAGTTCAGCCGCTGAACTTGCTGCGTTCTCAGAGTTTCTCCTCCAAGTGGGAGAGGGGAGACACGAAGTCAATAGGTCGCTTGGTAAGGACTTCGTGAAAATACCGCGGGATATGCTGGTTGACAACAGGGAGCCCGATCAAGACATGGACGAAGACGAAGCCATCCTACCCGGAGCCGTGCCAAGGGGCCTCAAAAATATTATTGATGTCATGTACGCCGATATCAACAACCCGGACATTGCGACGGACGAGTATTTTGCCAACTGGACAATCTTGACGACGCCCAACGCGGTGGTACAACGCCTCAATGAAGCCGTATCACAGCGCCTCTCTGGGTACTCGCACGAATACCTGTCCGTCGACTCGCACGAATACCTGTCCGTCGACTCGGTAGTCGACGACAACGAGGGGAACTTCTTCGAGCCCGAGGTGTTGCATACAGTTAACATCAACGGTATCCCTCCACACAAGCTGACATTGAAGGAAGGCGCCCCAATTATGATGATGAGGAATCTGAATCCCGACTTGGGGATCTGCAACGGAACGCGACTACGGGTTGTCAAGCTCAAGCCCCACGTAATTCATGCGACCATCATGACTGGCGAGCGCCAAGGCCAACACGTTCTTATTCCGAGGATCGTCTTCGTGAGCGACGGCGATTCGCGAGATTCTCCGTTCCGCTTGCGGCGTAAGCAGTTTCCGGTGGTACCTGCGTTTGCCATGACTATCAACAAAGCCCAAGGTCAAACAGTCCAGAACCTGGGGTTGTATTTGGCAACACCCTGCTTCTCCCACGGACAGCTATATGTGGCGCTGTCGCGCGTTACGTCCAGAGCCAAGTTCAAGGCGTTGATCGAGTACCCACAGCTGGAAGAGGACGACGGAGTGTACACCGATAACATCGTGTACAGACAGATATTCGACACGACTTAAGGGGGTAGTAGGTACCAAACTATGCATATTTCACATCCGTTAATACACACTACATTTAACCATACCATAAAATATTCGACCAGAGGACCTTCGCTTGGGTTTTTCGGGTAAACTCGACACCTTCGCTTGGGTTTTACCCCTCTTCCAATGAATGCAGTCACCTTGGCATTGTATTGCAATGACTGCACCATAGCATAATCGACTAAATATTGATGTTCCTCAGCCGTAGCGAAGCGAAGGCAGGCCCCAACATAGTAGTGAAGCGAGCTGGAACAGCGAGCGGAACGGGTTGGGATCAACCACACAACCACCGCCCGCGAAGCGGGCGGCGCTCGGCTAGTTATTTATCAAATCTACTAACTAAAAGCAGACTTACGCTGCTCTATAATTAATCTTAGAAGCACACAACACGACCATAAATCCTCCATAGTCATTCTTAAAGCACAATCGGTGATCTTAATTGACCAAAAGTAGTCTTACTTACGACAAGCATAAATCTGGCCGTACAAAATCTGAGCATTTTCACTTTATAATTATTTACTATTTAAGTCACATGAATTGTTTTGTTATTAGTTATGTTTTATGTAAATGTATGAATGCCCGGTAATACTGCTTAGAAAGGTATGTGCCCCAGCAATACTGTTTAAAAAGGCCTGTTGCCTGCATTGCCCCAACCGCGTGGATGTAAATTGTTGTGCAAGTTAGCTTGCTGACTTGTATCTTCGTTTTGGGACTCACCTGTACTCGGCAACAGCGTAGAAATAGACGGAAGTCGTGGGTTTTGTGTTGTAACGTCGACACCCGCATGGATTCCACTAGAAAGGACCAGTTCTGTAAAATATCCAGTTGGCTGAGGGGCTGGAGCCGAGTGGTTTCGGTCGACCATTTCACTGTATTTTGGCGCTCGAGCTGTACCAGTGATTCCTTGGTTTTTCTTGTGTGTTTTCCGTTTTTTTACGCTTTGGCAGGCCTCAAACGTTGAGGTTCCAGTATTCTATCGGCATATTTCTCGGATCTCCCCCGCCGGGACAACCAGTGAGGATGGAAGTCCTTCGTGTCGAGTTTGATCTGCCGCTCTGACATAATTATCTTGGTCAAATCGTGAACACAGGGTCTACCGTTAGCCCTTCGAAACACACCAGTGCATGGGTCGATCTGCTTTTGTTTGCGGACAATCTGAGAAGCTTCTTTCAACAAAATCGAGGTTTGGGTGAGGGCATAACGACTGATGAACATCACGACGGCGGAGTATTGTTCATTTTGCAAGATGTGAGGAACCCTCCCGACGTCGCGCTCGATTCCCACGCTCACATTTGCGATGCAAGATTGCCACCCGGGTAACAGTTACTTGAAAACTGTGAGCAGATCCCCCTTTGACGATTCAAGCCAGCGCTTACACTTTGAATGTGTACCTTCAACTGGAGATGTATCTCGGTATCCAAAATGTACATACTTCGACGTCCAGCACATGACCAATTTGGTCTTGTATTTCCACCAATGCAAGTCCAAGTAGTCAGCAAGTTCGGGGTTTGCGGACCTAACCGCTTCACACCTCGTGATGAAGTCGGCTTCCGTTGGGGAGTCGACCGCCGCGTAGTACAGCTCCGGGAATTGATCTGTCTCAACAGAGTTCTCGAACTTATCTTGTCCTGGAGCTGGGTTGACGATCTGGACTTGACCTAAAACCGATCTAGTTTTGGCAAGGACGTTGTGGTTCATGTGCCAGCGGCAGACCATGCTTGGAACCCCGACAACCAATCTATCTGTTGCGTTCATAAAAGCCTGGTCACGATCCGACAAGATGATTGACGGGTCTGCAACTTGATACGAGGCCATCATGTCTTTTAGCTGTTGAAGAGCCCACGCGAAGTCCTCTTCTTTCTCCCCTGAAAGCCAGCACTGAGCAATCGGAAGTACCGCGTTCATGGTCGTCATGACAATAATATTCAGCAAAGGGAGGTCGCATTCGTTGGTCTTGTACGTGCAATCCGTACTTCCGAACTCTAAACTTCTTGATACCGGGGTGAGACCATAAAAGTACCGCAACCTCGAAGTTTCTTCGTCCACTTCAACTCTGTGGAAAAAGTCGTGTTCCCTCAGTTTTTTTAGGAGTAGTTCCGTCGGTGTGTCGTCAGCCTGTCGTCGCAAATGTGATGGAAGTGCTGGGGTCGGCACGGCGAAGCGTGGCTACCACAGTTTCGGGTGAAACACCAACTGCTGTTTGAGACGCGATCAAATCAGAGGTAGAAATGTTTCCAGTCGAAAAACGCTTTATGTCGCGCCGTCGGTGACCCGGATGAGGACTTGGGTCTTGGGATGGTGGATGGTTGGGCGACATTGATCCGTTTAAATGGACAGCCTTCCATGGACCAGAACCATCATCGCCGTCCACGGCTTCCAGCTCGATCTTCATGCCGCAACCTATTTTCCCGGTTGTACGCTGGCGGCGGACTATGTCTTCTTCGCTGAGGCCACGGTTGTTCTGTGTGCGTCCGTACTTGTCACGCTTGAAATTGCGCTGCCAATTTTGCTTCAGCTTGTTTTTCTTGTTGTGGCCCTTCGTCGCGTCAATTAACTGCTTCTGCTTCCAGTGGTGAAACACAGACGGTGACCCTCAACGGCGACGACACTGCGGTAAGATGCGCATAGAGCACCAAGGTTTCTGCTGGTTTCGTGAGCAGGCCCCTGAATCGGGTTTCGTGAGCAGGTCCCTGAATCGAGTACCCAAACTGAAGTGTCGCTGACAATGGTTGATGAGGGGGAATTTTTTGGAGATCGAGTTGGGGAGATCGAGGTATTAAAAAGAGCCAATGCAAATAACTAACCGCGGTGACGCTTGGTCACGCTGTCGGTATCAAATAAAATATAGGTCATAAATTCAAATTGAGCTCTAAATAGACTAATGCCGTGCGCTGCCCGGGAAGCTCTGGATATTTTCCCATAGCATACGAAGTGGGGGTACAAGTCTTGTTTATTCTTTGAAGTAATAATCATTGCTGGATAAGACCCACGCGTCTCACTGCAGTGGTGAACAAGATACCGATTCACAATTTGTGAGTCACAAATGGCATACTTTGAGAACTTAAAACAGATAAATTGCCAGTTTGAAGAATATAATCTTTTTTCTGATGAACGGGATATTCACATTAAAAAACGATTTAAAACTTAAGTCTACAGTGCATGTAGTAGTAGAAGTAATATGTTTTGGATGCAGCTGAGACCTTAGAGCAACCCCACCGGTCGAGCTATCCTGCCTCCATCAACCAGATTTGGCGATAATTTAGCATATGGCCGAGCCACCGGTGTCACCAAACGCGACCTAAATATAGCATCGCCCTTCTCCGAGCTTTTTTCCCCGCAAAATCTGGCGAGTAAAATAGCGGAGGAGGTGTGAGTAACGGAATGCACCTTGGGACTGAAGAGATGGTGTTTTCATTGTTCAATATCAACAATGAGCAAGTCTCGTTGACCTAACTTTCAGTTGGATGAAGACAAAGCACTCTGCCAGGTATGGCTAAGCACAAGCGGCGACGGTGGGACGGGCACAAACCAGACAGGAGATGATTTCTACAAGCGCGTGAAAGCGACGTTTGATGCGGAGCTTCGTGAAAATGTCAAGTGGGTTGCTGAGCGCAACTACCGATTCCTCAGCAACCGGTTCAGCACAATTTCGCATGATGTGTCAAAGTTCGTTGCCTGTCATGCCAAGGTATCCGCTCTCGAGCCGAGTGGATGCGCCCAAACCGATATCGAGCACCAAGCGATAGAACTGTACGAGACTGCGAAGAAGAACGGCAACTTCCGATTTCTTCAGTGCTGGTACATCCTCAAGGACGCTCCGAAGTGGGGTGCGTGGCGTGCAAGAAAGGAGGCGAAGCAAACCCCAAAAAAACAAAGGCCAGTAGAAAAACCATCTTAAGCACCAGACGGTGAAGACAACGTTGCACAAGCAACATCTTCAGGTCAGCGGCCGGTTGGGCAAAAGCGCGTGAAGCTGGAAGAATCGAACTTCTCTTTGTATGCTAGACAAGTTCAAGCTGCTGAACGCATGTCGCTCAACGGCGAAGCTCGCAATGGTGTGACCCGCGAACAAGTCGACTTGAACGTATTCAATCTTAAGCCAAAAGCCGATGACACGGAGGCAGTCGAGTATGTGGCGTTGCAGTGCAAGCTAATCCTTGCTCGTGTCCGACAGGAAGTTGCTGCTTTAGCAACTACTCCGGGGAGCACTGGCAGGGGCAACTCCTGCGCGGACAACAGCAACATAGACTGCAGAATTAGAAGCAGCAGCACCGATCCAACTGAGTGTATCGACGTACCTTCGGTCGTCAACATCACCAGCGAAACCAACACTCATGATAGTGACCCAGTTGGCCCCATGAGCATCACTGTTTTCTCTACGGGACGAAAACACAAGCGCTCTTAGTGACCCGTCCATTCTTCAGACACTATGATCTGACGCACTAGGATTGGTCGCGAAGCAGACTAGTTCGAAATATGGATTCAATAGAAATACACTAAAACCAACTTTGTTCATCCTCCACAATCATATTGTGGAGAATGACGCACGCGTGCATGAACGTTCACATTGCATTTGCACTCCACAAACGACACGGTATGTCCAAAATTTAGAACCGCGCCTGCAATACTCCGAAGCACCGCTCTACATCCTTGCGGCATGCTTCTTGCAACTTAGTATATAATTTCTGCTTTTTGCCATGGGGACACTCCAGGGGGGTTGCAAATACTGGCCATTCTGGATATATACCATCCGCCAACAGATACGGCACGTAGTGTTTGTTACCTGTGAAGTTTAGCGATACGAAATGTAATTCAAAGTGCAAACCCTAGTTTCCAGACATAACGCACCTGATATTGTGAACTCCACTTGCGGTGCAATTCCTTGTAGCATGTCGTTGAGCAGTGGAGACTGGTCAATGATGTTTATATCGTTTAGGGATCCGGGGGATCCAAAGTTTCAGTGCCAGATCCGTAGATTGTAGTCTGCACAGCCTCTAGCACCATCGTAGGCTTTTTCTCCTTACCTTTCTACTGACCAGCATGAGCAGTTGGACAAAGGCGCCATTGCCAATGCATGCAATCTACAGATCCAATCATCCCCACAAACCCGCGGCGAGCATTCTGCTCCAACAGCGCACGTAGTTATTCTTGGTTCGGCGGGCGCAAATAATCTCTGCTAAAGCGTTCAATGACTGCCAAGCAAAACCGTTTCAAACAAAGGATTGCGGTAGTGTCTGAAAGTTCAAGATTTTCGTCAATCGAATCAGCTGCACTAGCGTAGGCTAGCTGTCGCAGCGCTGCTGTGACTTTTAAAAGACTTGAAATAACCATTTTCCCGTTGCATCGGTCCTTTGTTCAAAGTTGCTGTCTGTCTCGACGATGCCTTTGAGTACACGCTAAAAAACCTTTGACGCATTCGGAAACGAGTGCGAAAGTCCCGCTCGTTGTAAACAGGATCCGGTCCAAAGTACTGCTGCAATAGTCTGAGATGTCGACCAGCGGGGTCACACTTCTTGTTAGGCGCACGACCGGGCCGCGAGCCTCCTGGGTGCGACTCCATCACCAACCCCGTTGGATTCGCGCGAAGTATAGCGGCGAACATGGCTGCATCATCATCGCCGTCGGTCAGTAGGTCCTGAACCCAACAGCCAGCAGCTCCTTCATCCATGGCTGAAAAAAGCAGAATGAAGCTAATATGTTGCCGAAATACAGCTGAACCGCTGCAAAAATACACGTGAGCTTTCACCGAATCTCTAAAAAGATGTGGATGGCACCACCAAATTTAGTTTGTAAATAGCTCGACCGGTGGGGTTGCTCTTACTCCCTGATTTCACGGTCGCGAATGAATAATTATCTCTTTCAAGATGTTTTAAACACGATCTGAGGTAGAGAGGCACGAGAAGCACAGGCCTAGGGCATATCCATAATAATCTCGGAAATCCCCAGATTCATATTGATATTTGTACCAGTAGTAAAGCGGCAGAATCAAGGAAGGACCAACAGCATGAGTCACTTTGCTGACCTCACATATTTTCAAACATGTCAAACAAAAATATTTGAACTTCAGGTTTGGAGCTCAACAGAAGTTTACCAGCCCACTGTGGCCACCAGACCCAACTTCGAGCAGGCAGCCCAAATGATATGCCTCATAAGTAGATGTCTTCCATCTTAAAGGAGCAGAATCAAGTATCTCGGTTTCGTGAAGACTGGTTTACAGTAGCATGCTAAGCTTATTTGAATCGCCCTCACATCTTCATGTACAGAAAATCCGCCCCGTGGGATATACATATTTTGTTTCGGATTTGTGACAGAAAAGATAATCGCGCCGCCATTAAACATTGCCGTACTTTCCACATGGACATATTGAACGATACTCCTAGTTCAGAACGAAGTTCCATCATTAAATGTTACCGGTACCACGAAAATACGACCCGCAAACTCTTAGCTTGCCAATATGCCTTCATCCTGTAATCAACGCAAGTTTATTATTTCGAGCACTTCAGCTGTCTTATTTCTAGTTTAGGAGATATGTAGCTAAGGTGTCGTTAGAAGAATTGGTGGTTTGCGGATCTTGTTCTAGTTTGTTGAACATGAACTTGAGCTTTCGACACGCGAATGTTGCCTCAGGTATCTGTCGCGCGAATGTCGCTTTAGTTACATGTTGCGCGAATGTCGCGGTTGGGTCAACATCCACCATTTTTTGCATCGGATCTTAAAGTACATAAGTGATTACGATCTTTTAGTATGGAAAAGCGTAATACACATAAGTATTCGAAATTACCGAAATGTACAGATATGCGTTTACACAGGAGAGTCGACGGTTCACGAACCCACCTAGACTCTGGATATAAATATCCAGAGAACAGGGAGTCGGCAAACTCGGGCACTCTCAAAATACTCGATTCCTAACCATTGTGCAATATGGCCGCAAATGCACACGACTCGCCCACAACAACCCTGTTTTCAATACCACCGTTGCCGCAAGATGTCTACGCGACGTATGAGGAAGCAGAAGCAGCCCAGCAAATCCAATCGATTGACGAAGTCTGCTTCAGAATCTGAGCGGACTTCGTCACATGGGCCCAAAGCGTAGCCCCAGCAAGAACAACCTAGGGGATCGCAAGGGTGGCGCACACGCGTCGAACCAAGAGATCTAGCTTAGAGGTGTCGGTCGAGTCTTCGTTGAGTCCAGCTGACTCTTTTAGCTCCGACTCTAAGACTCTCAGCGCCTCTGATATTAGACTTAATGTTTGGCGATTCAAGTTTGATCAATGTATATTCTGGACGCTGGGAGGTTGCCCACACCTCACCACGACTGGTGCGCGTGCCCGGATCCGGATCCGACTTTGGACGGACGAGAGTCAACCATGTCGACTAAGCCAAGTCCAAGTGCATTGAAGAAGAGAGATGAGGAGAGCGAGACTTTGCTTCGGCGGAGCTTGCGTGTTGCTGGATTACCGGCTGTGGTGAAGCCGAAGGAATCTGAGACGTCTGAGCCGAGCCGATCGACTTTAGAAGTCTCAGCTCCCAGCGCTGAAGCAGAAGCTTCACATCGTAGTGAAGATAAGCCAATTGCTGAACCTGAAGCTCCCCCGATGCCGGAAAATGTTGTGCCGTCACTGAGTTTGCCCGAGATGGAGCCGTCTGCGGCTGGTCAATGTGACGAAGTGGGTGCTCAGCGGGGCACCCGAACTGTTGAAGGCCAAAACCAAGTAGTGCCCGCTGAGCACCAGAATATTGCGTCTCAAGGTGAATTTAAGGCCTCTACTGCGATTTCCCTACCATTAAGTGCTAACCCGGAGTTAACTGCTGCGAACCCTCACAGTAGCCAAGTTGAGGATGGTGTACTGAGCCTGTTGGAAGTCGTGAGATGCAGCTGAGAGAGCAGAGCCCAGCTGGGACTGGAACGGACCCTGTTCGACTCAACTACGCCCCCTGGGGCTGGTTATTTCGGCTCGACAAGTGGTGGACCTGGTTAAGTTCACTCTGACCAGATCAACGACTATTTCAGCGACTGAGAGGCGGCTTAACTCGACCGCCTGAGATGACTGAGGTTGAGATGATCGCCAATGGTCGATCCCTCCTTGAGCTGCGAATGTCACTCCCTCCTGGAATTGTGCACCCCACTGATGTAGCGTATGCGCCGCGTCATGAAGGCTTTGACGTCTGGGGTTTCATCCGAGCAGCTGGAGCCACTGATAGACATTTGATGTCGGCGACTCGCCCCCTGCAGCTCGGTGGCTGAATGTTTTCAATGCTGAACTTCGTTGGATCCTAGTGGTGTCTGATCTCAAAACAGCCTGAGTCTCACTGGGACTGATGCCGCCTATCGCGCGCGTCGCCCTGCTTCAGACTATGCGACATGAGGCTGGATACGAGTTCCGGATCCAAGTCTCAGCGTGGCACACCCTATCGGAGGTGTCAGGGGTGTCCGAGTCTCAAATTAGACTGAAGGTTGAGCGAATTGGGCATTTCATCCGAGCTGAGCTGGAAGTATGCAGTTGGATCGACCCCGTATCTTCTTCGATCGCCATCAGACCCGCAGTTGACAGCTTCAGCTAAGCCAAATGAGTCTCGAGTTACTTTTCCGCTGGATAAGGATGGTGATGCTATCGTGGATGAAACCACTCAGCTCCTGATGTAGTAATGGACTTCAGCTGACTGGGCTTAGGCCCAGAAGCGTATTCTCAAGTCTAGAAGAGGAGCCGGGGCGTAAGCGTCCGTTGCTGATAAAGCCTTCAGCTGGAGGTTCTATCCCGAGTTGGCGCGATTCCAGCGATACCGCCTCTTTGACTCGACGTGATGCCATGAATGACTCAGTGCCCGGTATGGTGGGCGCGGTCCCAACTCTGACCTGTCCCTGTTGGCTACCAAAGAAGGAGGGAACATGTCGTACAGCTCCCCGGGTTCGTTTCTGATGTCCGTTACCGATTACATGCTTGGGACGGGGACGCACCTGCCCATGTCAACCGCTACGGTGATGTGTGGATCTGCGACGGGTGCTATCGGAGGTCGGTCCCAGGGATGGTGATTTCTGTTTCGCCGGACCCTGTTCGAGCTGGTCCTGAACGAACAAGAGTTGAAACAAGGATGTATGTGGCTGATCACCCAGCCCAGATCCCGTTGTCTGGCAGTCCGGAGTCCAAACGATCAGCTGAGTGCAAGGTTGAAGTTTCTGAGACGAGACCTGGTCTAGGGCGATAGCATTCCGGTGTTAGTTCGGAGACGGACCGTTCCTCGTTTAACGACCCTGTCACCCAGGTGGAGGTTTATGACCCACAGTCTCAGCGAGATTTGGGTCGGAGTCAGGCCACTGCTTGGACTCTTTTCAATACCGAGCAGTCAGCGAAAGACCACGGAAGCTCGACTACAAGCCGCTCTGGACGACAATCGAATGAAACAAGCCAATACCAGAAATGGCAGGCTACGAACGCCCCGATGTCTGACGCTTAAACGCAAAACCCAGACTGAGCAACATAAGCAGTCGGAAGCTTTGGAGAGACTAGCTGAGTAACGGGTTACACCTGAAGCTAAGAAGCGCAAGAAAGATGAGGTTCGACCCCAGTATCTATTGGGAGTGCAGAAAAACTCCAAGAGGCTGAGATCAAAGCTAGACATGACGAGTTGCAGAGTGTTCGCGATGAGCGTGTAGCTAAGATTCGAGCTGAACATGATGTGTACTAGCTGAGGTTGAAGGAAGAACATTCTCAAGCGTAAGGACCACATTAGCGAACAGTGGCTAATCGAGAAGAAAAACTTTGCCAACTTCAATCAGCACAAGAGCAGCTTAACACTCGTGCCGACTCTAGGAGCCGGGCAAGCCGTTCAGCTGTTCCAGCGAACCCCGCTCAAGCCCCGACTGAGACGCTGAGAGTTTCAGCAGAGAGTAAATCTGTCTTGGCGAAGCTCGACCAGTTGGCTGAAGTCGTGTATCAGATGGTACAAGAAAATCAACGTCAAGCCGAACCGGTAGAGCCACATGACACGACATCCAAGACTTACAACCCGTCCCAGAACAACCGGACGAGGTCCTCCGCTCGGCCTTCAGCTTCTGCGACAAGACGAAACAGTGTCGTGTAAAGAAACACGATTTTACGAGTCCTCGTCTCTCCTACAAAGTAATGGGAACAAGCCCTACCAACAACACACGCTTTCCCGTTAAGGTCGGCGATATATCGTTGGTATATAATCTCAAGACCAGATCCAATCCCTGTACACCGGGCTGGACTGCTTGCCCAGCTAGTGTCCGCATGCCCAGACATATGAAAACCTTGCCCCGCATAGGTTGGCGCATACCTCAGTTAGACCGTATAATTTCGTTTCAAACGCTCAAGCCATCAGACGGAACATGCAAGCCATCAGACGGAACATGCAACCAGGGGCGGAACACCGGAATTCGGGAAGTGGTGTTGTACCAGGCTGTCACTTGCAGTAGGCTATTGCCCACGATGGAGCAACAGCCAAATTAGACGACAGTAGGCGATGTTTAGACCATAACTTAACGAGCAACAACACGGAAGCGGAAAACGAGTACATGTAGCTGCTTGTACGAAAACACGAGCGATGCCAATCCATCGACGAGAGGACAGCTCCGAGAGGCAGTCACTCTCTTAATAAACCGCATTTACATTACTGCCCCTACCCCTTTTCACATTCGCCTCCGTCGCATTGACGTCCCTGGTCCCGTTTATGTAGTGGTCGAGTTGCTGGCATCTCATCCGCCATTGTCAGCGACACTTCTGTTTGGGTACCCGATTCAGGGACCTGCTCACGAAAGCCGATTCAGGGGCCTGCTCACGAAACCAGCAGAAACCTTGGTGCTGTAGGCGCATCTTATCGTAGTGTCGTCGCAGAGCCGGTCACCGACTGTGTCACAAGGCGCCCCGTGAAACCAGCTTTCCAAATGCGTTTGGGTAGACCACATGAAACTGTGGTCATCATTCATATTAGGAAGCTATTGGTAGGAAGCAGCATATTTCTACCAATAGGGATCATGCATTAGGCCATAGATCTTGCCATCCACTGGTTGGCAGAATCTCTCTTTATAGATATTAGTTTGAGGAGGAAACCACAGTTAACATTACATACAAACCCTAAACCCTTTAGTTCTCATTTTTTCCTAAAAGCTACTAATTATGCTTGTGGACACAAGTATAGTTAATCGAAGTGAAATACACCTACGCTTCCTCATACACGTACCCTTACGTGTAAGCTTAAGTATTGGACTAAGTAAGTCATGGCAACGGCTATTTTGCGGACGCAAAAAACTCAAAACCTCGGGCATAAAGTTTCCGAATTTTAATGCTATTCTACCAGATCGACTTGAACGACTTCGTTCGACTACCAGTATACCGCAGCTAGGGTTGTGCGCAGTGGATCCGCGACAATGGACCATGACTGCGACGAAAGCTCCCCTAAGGACGTGGTTGCCTTGCTCGTGGCTGGTTTCGGTGTCGGCTTCTCGTGTCTTTCCTATCCCTATCGTGCTGGTCTTGTTGCTCGTGGCAGTGTCTCGGGTGGGACGCCAATTTTTAGCCTACCTCTCACAGAAGGCACCTTGCGCTGGGCTGCTGCGCGCCATCAAGCTCGAAGACCCAAGCTCTAGCGCAGCAGCAGCCACTACACCCGCTGCTGACCATGACCTTGCCATGCATGCCGTAGTGGAGCACGCCGTTAGGCATCATGATTGAATGATATCGCCACTACTGAGTCATCGCAGCGTGCATGAAGCACAAAATGTTTCGTCTATGCACAGGTGTCGACCCAGTCACGACTTCTCGACTCGTGTCTCGGGTCGACACGAGGGAGACAAGAGCGGTCAATCAGAACACTGCATGTTGCGTGTCTATGTCGTCGAAGGTAGACACCGATACTGGATATGAGCAATGCAGTCACGCTCTAATCGCATCAGAGCACTTACCGATCGATTCCAGTATGAATCTGCACGCGCACAAGGCAAGTGGGTGCAACACTTATGTTGGGTCTGCAACACCAAGGCATCATAGAATTATGTGGCGTGTTCCGACCCTGGTAGAGGCACGTTCTTCGGCGTTTGCGGCCCAAACACCAAGAGGAACTACCTGGACTTTCACATCATTATGATGATGGTTACAACCTGACGTTTTACGTATATCGTATGTTTAATTATATAAACCACCGTATAAATATATCTTCATAGATCCTACGCGTAGAATTTTACCATTGCTACCGGTAAGAAAATGATCGGGTTGATAAAGATTAAACTATCGGGCGTAAACACACTCGCGTGTTAGATGTTGGCAAATGTGAACCATGAAGCATTTACTTGGAGGATCTCTGATCAATAAAATATTGTTGCAGGTTTGTGTTTTTCTTTCTACGGTCCCATGGTAGGACGTCTACACGACTCAACATTACTTCGCGAAAGCTAGCTTCTTCCATTCCTTGATAACAACGCTTGGGTCCATGATTCAGGTGTGGTGATTTATGGCGACCCAGCTTATGGCATTAGTGACCTACTGCGCAGCCCCTACCGACATGCAAATGTGAGCCGTGCTGAGAAACGCTTAAACGGTTTTATGAGCTCAACGTTCGTATCAGTGGAGAGACTGTTTGGAGTGGTAAAACAGAAATGGGCATTGCTGGATCGAAAAAAACAATCCTGTTGACGCCTGTTGCGAGAATGGTTCGAACGGCTGTGCAACTCACTAACGATATGTCACGTATACAAATGGGAAATCAAACTACCATGTATTGCAACTGTACACTGCCGACTTTGGAGAAGTATTTCCTCCAGGCCTTTCATGTCCGCCCACCAGCACATGAGCTTAGTCAGACTTGCCATCAAAACGCCCCAGCAAACGTCCAATCAATTAAGCGTGTGTTGCGCGTTCTTGTTGACGTTTATGTATCTCTATTTGGCACTCTACCCTAACTTTTCACGATCAACTCGGTCTTGGTCATGCTCTTCTTCCTCAAAGTCGAAGAGCAAGTTCAGATCAAACTGTTGCTGCCGTAAATAATCGTTAATATATCTTTTATCGACTCCTCAAACATTGTAATAGACTCGTTAGCTACCTTCATGTAGCTTTAAGGACGGGATTAAATCGGCGACGGTCGTCTATCTCAGGTCTCGTCAACATTCTCATTACATCAAGAACGACGCTTTCCGAGATAAAATGATGGGAAGCCAGGAACCGAATTACACTTGTTCAGTAGGAAGGTAAATCGTAAAGTGATTAATTAGGAAGCCTAATCGGAGAAGTGTCAAAGTGGACATACCGAAGCATGGAACTTCAACAACTGGGCTCATCAGGTTGAGTATCCGAGCATGCTATTCCAACACTTCCCCGCCAGGGCTGGATGGGGTAAGCTGGACGCCGATGGCAGCACGGAGTTCACGAAATCGAGACGTGCCAAATGCCTTGGTTGGACCGTCAGTGAACATTTCGGCGGTGGGGCAATATATTAGCTGTAGAAGTCCGCTCGTGACTGCTTCGCGAATTGAAACGAATTGGGAATCCACAGTATTCTGATCTTTCTGTTGGTTAGCCGCTTAATGGTGGACTTGTTGTCGATCATAGGAGGAATTACCAGGCTTGCCCTAAGTCTTCATGAGGCGTTCCAAAAGAATTTTCGCCCACACTGCTTCCTCCACACCTTCATCGGCAGCGATATACTCGGCGATTGTTGACGACTTAGATAAGATCCGTTGTCTTTAGGCCTGCTAAGAAACCGGGCAGCCAAATACTTGAGCAAGGACACCATAAACGGATTTCCGATCCTCCTCTTTGTTCGCTTAATCAGCATCGGTGTATACGCTCACTGGAACTGCTTCGACATTGCGGCGATATATGAGTCCCTTTGAAATGTGGCAGCAATATATCTGATAATGTTATTGACGGCGACACAATGTGTTTTGGAGGGATCAAACGCGTGTGCTGCGACTTTATTTACAGAATAAGCGATGTCGGGCCCGGTGACTCGTGCAATGTAGTAGTACAACAACCGCTTGTCGACACGGTACGCCACCAACAATTTCCTCATCCGGAGACGACGATACAAAATTAAGCCCTTGCAAGTCGAAGTCTTGCGACCTCCATGCCAAAGCGGCTAATATCTCCATCGCGAAGTGTGACTGCTCGAGAGTTGTGATTCCTTGTGCGAAGTCCATGCAAATGAAAATCCCAAGAAACCAATTGATCTCTTGATCTCTCGTAGATCCTTAACACTGTACTTGTCACAAAGAGCTTGCGCAAGATTGTTCATTTCTCGCTCTTCATCACAGTCGATGAAGATGTTGTATATATAGCTCAAAACAATCAATTTGCTAGTAGGGTGGATATACACACCAAGGACCTCGCGCGTCGGGATAAACCCAAGTTCGACTAGAAATCCGTTGATCTCAAAATTCCACTACCAGCCAACCTGCTTAAGTCCATACAATGCTTTCTTGTGGCGCCAAACTTTGGATCAGACACACTCCTCGACTCTGCGGGGCTGCCGCATGTATACAACTTCAGTCAGCCTAGCCTTGACATAGGCCATGGGAATATCGCCCTGGTGTACGCGCATGCCCTTTGGGTCGCCATTGCAAGGAACACACGAATTAAGTTCAATTTCGCAACAGGAACATACGTCTCATAATAGTCCTCGGCTGAGCGCAAGTTCGAGCTATGGATCGATCGACTTCTCCGCTTCCGTTTAGTTTGATTCGGAACACAAAGGCTAAACAGATAATATGCGGATCAACGAGCTCGAAAGTGTCGTTTGTCAGAAGTGCAGCTATTGCTTCTTGAACTGCCTTCTCCCAGAGTAACCATTCTTTGGTTCGTTCGAGTTTATCTTAAGCTGATGAGTTCGTTGATGACTTCGCGTAGTGTAAAATGAGTAGCTCTAAGTGCTGCGCTAAGATTCCGAATGGAAATGCGTTCAAATGTGCGATAGCGAGTCAGGTCGGGGTTGCCGTCGAATTCGGCAATTTGTGTCGAGCTGAGTGGCGGTCCAATGCCATTCCGCTGATCATCTTCGCCATGTTCATCATTTTTGCCACTTTCGTAATCCGATAGATTCTGTTCCACTTCTAAATCCTCCTTGCCAATTCGGAGCGGGTCGTCTCGCGTTGAAATGGCACCGGGAACAGGTTGAAGACTAGGCTTTTGTGAACACAAACGCTGCAAAAAATGAGATGGGCCAGTCGAGGACAGAGCCACATGACCACCTCATCGATGGAGATTCTTCGAGTTGTCAAGAAAAACTGACGGACGATCATCAAAGCGCGGAAGCCGAACCCAACTCAGTGAATGAAGGGCCACCATTGAAGCCGAAGACGTTCGTTTCTAGGAATGAATTTCACGCTTACCTCGACACGTACGAGACTCAGACCTACCAGGTAGCTATTATATGGGTTTTAAATGACGTGTGAGATTTTGTTTCTTAAATATGATTCTGCATTTAGATGCTTCGCGTCCGGTCAAATAAGTCGGTAGCGGCTCGAAATCACCCGGGACAAATCGAAGTCGGCGCCAATTCCAGAAGAATGTGGGGTTCTATGCGAAGCCTTTTGGGTGTACACATGTAGAGAAACACACTCGGCGCGATCAGGGAAAGCCGTGCTTGTCAGCAGACAAACGCACTGGACTGCAAAGCAAAGGTTAACTATTGAAATGCCGATTGTCATGCTTTTTTATTTGTTTAAGGTTCGTACTTATCGAGTCTCCCGCTACTAGTTAATTCTATAAGATCAACTGGTGTGTCAGTCAGCGTGCTGGACAGGTTTCGTTCAAGCTGTATGTGACCAAGACGAAACTGGTTCACAACCAGCCGCTCTTCCGTGAAATCTATATCTAGTATTTGGCAACAAGGTTAGCCATACCAGAAGCCGTGGTGGAAATGGTCAATGTTTTGCAGCTTTCCGGAGGGAAGAGCAAAACGTCTGAAGTATACACGTGAACAAACTGACTGCAACCCCCCCCCCGTGATGTTCACAATCTGCTATATCACTGAAGGCGAGAGACCACGGGGCTGCTACAGTTGCTGAACGATGGCAACTAATGAATGTTACAGTTCTTGGAGGAGGCATGAAACATCGGCCGTATTTATGTTGACTTGATAAACGAGAAGGCAAGCTTCTGGCTGTATATTTTTTTCTGTTCAACAAATACTAATGTGTTGTATGATAGAAAATCGCAACGTGTGCCACCACGCAGACTCGTACCATGCGTGAAATATTTGACCGCTTCCCTGAGGTTATTTTGATCGATGAAACTCATGGAACACACTTGTCGAAGTACAACGTGTTTTCTTTAATGGCCACACGATTGTTTTGGGCACGAGCAGCACGTATAGCAGGCTCTGGTTCAGAATGAACGCTAGGAAACTATAGAGACTGATATTGAGACTTTTAAGATACACAACCCAGCGATGGAAAAGCTACGAAGTGTGGTGATAGACAAGAACTTTATGGAAATGAGTGTTTTTAAGGCATCGTTTCCGCATGTGGTGGTACTGTTGTGCCAATTTCACGTGGATAAGTAGTTGCACGGTGAAATTGCGAACTAGATTATGGCTTCTCTTCGTGACAGAAGGAGCAGCTGCGTGCAGTGATATACTTGCTTGTCTACGTGAGTACTGAAGGTGCGTACCGGAAGCATCGCAATGTTTTAGTCATCTGATCAATTTTTGTCTGCTACGAACACTGCCTCTGCAGAATTGTCGGCAGCCCAATTGCGACATTGCTATTCTCTAGATTGCGAAGATACAAACGCAGAAGATAATTTGGAGCGGCCTTCGAAACCTACTTCCCAAACAGTTGGAATAACTGTAAGATGTGATGTACGTACAAGAGGAACACCGTCATAACACTTCGGAACAACACGAATAACCATCTTGAGTCATCATGGAGCAACTAAAAGTTGTCGATTCATTTATAAAAGAAGTGGGAGAGTGTGTTGCAGTCATGATGTGCTACCAGACGCAGATGGTCGAAGATTCTGTCCCTCGCGTAGTTAAGCTTAGCGTGGTTCAACATGCTAATTACGATAGGGGGATGGTTCATTTCGCCAAATTGATAAGCGTGCATGCTTGTACGCTTATTTTAACCGGGTAAGAAGTACCGTCACTAGAGTACACTATAGATGCAAGAGGAAGCTCGCAAAACATGTAGTAGAACCAAGTGCTAGGTTTGGGGCAAATTTAACTCTGTGTGTTTATGGAACGGGAGCGGGGGCTCCCGTTCTCTTTGTGAACCACTCAAATCTAAGTTAGTGCCTGATTGGCTGAAATCGGTCTGGCTCCCCACTTCCACCCAATCAGGTAATGACAACAGTGCACACGCTAGCCGTGTGCCTGTACCTACTTTTGTGCATGTAGCCATGTAGCTCCTACCTACTTATGTAACTCTGTCTACCTACTTACGTAACCGTAACCAGCCCGTTACTACACCCCCTCTCAAAGGTGCACTCACCCACGGTGAGTACTGGCGCAGCGGGAAGTAATTGACGAGACGAATTACGCAACGGGCGCACGCAGCGGGAGCGCTGCGTGCTCAATCTTCAATCCATGGCGTTGTCAGGATCGCTCGGTAACTTGCAGCCGAGTGGGGCGCGCACACGAGGCATCGATGTTTTTGCGCGCAAATGCAGGCCGAAGGGAGCATGGCGCTACGAGCGGAGGACCTCGTAGCGGTGGGTGTGGCTGTTGAAACGTCCATGTCAACACTTCTGGTGGCGTGTTCGTCATCGCTATGGGCGCTGCTATTCGCGCCGCGACTGTTCACGTCGCGACTGTTCGCTGGAGCTTTGTCACTGATGCTTGTCGCAATGGAGTCGTCGTTGTTCGGGGTCTCGTGTCGCGAATACTCGTGAGCGATGGCGCTCACGAGATCATGATCGTCTTCCGAGCCGCCGTCGGTTATCAGTGCGAGTGTGGCCTCGTACTCCTTCACGATGTCTGGGATTCTGTGACTGATAACTCACGACGCGCTCGCGGCCCTCAGCGTCAAACTGCACGAGGGCGCATCTGATGGCAAAGTCGCTTGTGCCACACACCACGTGGAAAAGGGTCTTGACGTGTCGGGTAGCATGAAAACAGGCACAGATGCGAGGCTCTTCTTCACGGCGTCGAATACGTCCTGGTGTTCAGGACGCCAATTCCACGCCACGTCCTTCTTCAGCAAGGATGAAATCGGTCTTCTTCACGGCGTCGAATGCGTCCTGGTGTTCAGGACGCCAATTCCACGCCACGTCCTTCTTCAGCAAGGATGAAATCGGCTGATCAGGCCCGCATAATCCTTCGTGTACTTGTAAAGATAATTCGCGAGGCCCAGCCTTGGCGCACCTCCTTCTGGATCTTGAGCGTCGGCCAAGAAAAGATCGACGAGATCCTCACGGGTTGGACGCGAACGCCGCTCTTGCTAGCGTAGCAGCCTATCACCGGAATCTCCGGCGCACAGAATACACATTTCTTGAGGTTTGCATACCACTTGTTCTCGCGCATCTTCTCGAAAACCTTGCGCAGATGCCGGAGATGTACGTCGACGGCGCTGAGGCCGTCCTCAGCGCGGCTGTGCACAAAGATGTCGTCGAAGTAGCTCGGTGCAAAAGCACGGAGCGGACGCAGCACATGCGAAAGCATCCTGTTCAAGGTGGCCGGCGCATTTTCCAGACCCTGCGGCATCACGAGCCACTCCCAGAGCATGCCGCTGAAGGTGCTGATGGCCGTGAGAGAAATGTCGCTCTCTCTCATCCGGATCTGATAGAAGCCGTCTGTCAGATCGATCGCGCTGTAGATGACCATGGTGTCGAGGACAATGGCCTTCCGGGGAATGGGCGTCTGCGCGGGCATGGTTGCGTCGTTAAACTTGTTGACCGTGTGTATGATGCGCCACCCGCCAGTCGCCTTCTTCACGCAAACCGTCGGACTCGAGTGCGGAGAGATAATCTCTCGCACGTGACCAGCCTTGCGGCGGTCTTCGATGAGGTCGTCGATGGCCTGGACCTGATCCCGCGGCAGTGACCACTGCCGTCTCACGCAGTACTTCGATCCGGGCACGAAATCAATCTCGTGCCGAACACCTCGCTCAGCAGGAAGTTCCACCAGGATCTTTTCGGGGAAGATGTCTTGAAACCCGCGTGCGAGTGAAGGAGGGGTTGTTCGAGTCTTGGGGGGCTGGTCAAGATTGGGCGGCGAAGCGTGCCTCGCGAACGGACTTCGACTCAGCCGCCTTCGGTTGCAACGACGAGGCCTCGTCGCTGACTGCGTTGGTGAGCACGGTGGCTTCGTCGGAGCCGGTGAGAAGACAGACTAGTTCGATCTCACCGGCCTTCAAGTCGCGCAGAAAATGCTTGCGGTAGACCTCCGTCGCAGGCGGCGGTGTCTGGATCGGTTGCGCTTGGACTTCCTCAGTCGCCTCGAGCCACTGCTCAAGGCCGAAGTATCGCTGGATGACACTTCACCCTCCTCTAGGCATGGGAACTCCGTCTCGACCATGCCGATATCGCGCAGGTCCTGCTGCGCTAGGGAATCATCACCGAACGGGAGCCGCTGCTCGACCGTCGCATTATCGAGCGGGAGCCGCTGCTCTACCGCGTTCTTCACGTGCGGGAGCCCCTGCTCGACCGCGTTCTTCACGTGCGGGAGTCGCTGCCCGACCGCGTTGTTCTCGTACGGGAGACTCTGCTCGGCCGTGTTCTTCATCATGCCCTCGCGCACTCGCGAGGGCTAGTTGCTGAATGAACCAATGACGGAGGCCGCGCACTCCACAGTGCGAGGGCCATCGCTCTCTCGTTGTGGGGGCCGTATGTCCGATCCACGACGGCGATGTGGCGCGACGGGGCGACGAGTAGGTGAGTGACCACCTCACTGACGTCGTAGCCGATGCGCCGACGAACTGAACGGGCTAATTAGTCGATCTCCGCTGGTAGCGAGCGAGCCACGGCATCCTCAAGATGCAGTCGAAGGCGTAGTTCAGCTCTATCACCAAGAAGTTGACGTTGGTGGAGAAGCCGTCGAAGGCATACGCCAACGACACAGCCCGTCGTAGAGCGCGGTGGCGCTTTCCGTCGGCCAACTTCACGATGATCTCACCCGGTCCTTCCCGCACGCGCACATGCGACGGGGGGAGAGCGAGGCAATCGTCACAAATGAAGTTGTTCGTGGTCGACCGCGACCTCGACTCGGCTTCGATGGCATCAATCTCCATGGGCTCGGGCGCGGAGGCCCGAGCGTGCGGCGTCAGCGCTCGCGCGTAGGAGGACGCGATCGTGTAGTCCTCGCACAGCGCGAGTGCAAACGCGGCTTCGAGTGTCGACGGCTCCGCTCGCGTGAGGCAGTACCGTGCCACGCCCTCACGCATCCCAAAGATGAAGACGTGCACTTGAGAGGCAATGTCGATCGAGCTCGTGACGATGCACGAAGCCAGGTGCCTGGTCTTCTACACGTAGTCGCGCATGGATATATTGCCCTGCAACGTCGCACGCGTGCGCGACTCGTCATGCGGAGGCTTGAACGCGAGTTGGAGGTCACTTTGGAGACTCGAGATCCACTGTCAGTCGGGTCGAGTCGGTGTCAGTCGGGCACAAACGCCTCGTCACTATAATCCCAGTCAGGACCTGCATCACGTGCTCGTTATTAACCCCTTCGGTACCACGATTTTGATCGTTTTTGTCCTGTAGCCTATATGGTTGTAGTGTATTTGATTTTAGTATTTGCGGAGTTTTGGCACGATCCATGGAAATACATGTACCCCTAACCACAATGATGTAGTGGATTCTACAGGCAGGGATTGATAGTAACGGGATTTTCTTCCTAAACTACTATAGTAGAATGGGTGAGCCCAGATCAATTCTACTATTCTAATATTAGCCAAATCGAGCGATCCAGAATACTATATTAATAGTACTATAGTAATCTAGATTACTATTGTAGCCATGTCGACCACCGGATGTCTTCTATGTCGACCACCGGATGTCCTCCATGTCGACCACCGGATATCCTCGATGATGATCATCACGCGCTGTTGCTCTCTAGCTCCATGTGACGGATCTCCTTCTTGTTGTGCTTCAACAGCACCTGCATCTCAGCGCGCAAGTTATCCGTCCTTGTACGAAGGCTGTTCATCACGAACTCTCCCGTCGAGAAAACACGCTCTTGAGAAGCGTTTGACGGAGCTCTCTCCAACCAGACCCGCGCAAGGGCGGCAATGGAACGAAATCGACCACTGGCGGACTCACGGAACCAGCGCAGGATGTCTACATGTTCGCAGAGAGCTTCCACGCGCCAGCAGACAACTCCATTGCGCCGAACCAGCCTGAGAGGCGTAAAGTCGTCCTTGGACTTGTTCTCGTCTGCCGAGTAACGGCACGCAAAACGAGCAATTGGAGCTGGCGCACTTCATGGCCGATCTTGGTCGAGATTGGTCGAGCGAGCGAGTCGGAAGGAGACTGTTGACTTGTCGAGCTGCTGGAAGATTGCAGAATGAGCCCAAACAGAACGCTGCGATTTGTAGCCTCCAATCGCTCACTACAGAGAGCTAGTAGACCGGTCCCGTGCGACGAACCGCGCCCGCAGGACGCGTACGCCTCCGAGAAGCGAATCCGCTTCTTCCATGGAGCCGAGCAAGCTCCAACCTGTGTATATCGTCCCCCTGCGTTAGCCAAAATGCCTCTAGTAATCACATAGTACTAATATTAGCCGGAAAAAAATCTAATATCTACTATAGTAGAATTAAATCAGCTGGGAAAAAATCTAATATTACTATAGTAAAATAATATTATTTTACCGGTAATATTAAAAAAAATCTACTACGGTACTATCTACTTCCACCCCTGCCTACAGGATATCGCTAACGAAAGTGCACCTCAATATCATGTACTTGATCCGATACGATCACAATCATCAGGTTGGAGGCGATGAGCTGATCAAGAAACTGTCTTCAATACCCCAATCATGCGTGCGGCTTGAGTTGTCGTTGTCCTGTGTAATCGTCTTATTATGATATAATGACATTTCATTGCAGCCCCTCATCTTCATTATCCTCACTACTAAATCTGCAGAACTATCGCGTCCGTCCTGCAGTGCTCTGGGGCGATAGCGAACAGCTTCAAGTGTGTGCACTGCGACGGCACTGCGATAAGACGCGCATACAGCGCCAAGCTTTCTGCTGGTTTCGTGAGCAGGCCCCTGAATTGGGTTTCGTGGGCAGGTCCCTGAATCGAGTACCCAAACAGAAGTGTCGCTGACAATGGCGGATGAGATGCCAGCAACTCGACCACTACATAAACGGGACCAGGGACGTCAATGCGACGGAGGCGAATGTGGAAAGGGGTAGGGGCAGGAATGTAAATGCGGTTTACACTCACAAACTTACAGTATTAAAGCCGGATCAATGGCAGAACATATGGCACGTGACATAACGATGCGCGGGGCGGAACGCCGTCATCCTCTAGTAAGGTTGCAAGCTACTACTGTTACAAATGGGGATGACCGGTCAACACCTCACTGCTGGGCCCGTCAAGTCATACCGAACATGTTGAGACAGCGGAAGTAACAAGTGGAAGCCGTCAAAGCTCCGCGGTACACTCTTGACGCCATTTTCACCGTGGTTGACGTCCTCGCTCCATGCCGAGAGCCAGCAACGCGAATGTGCATTTCAGTTGCTGGTCACACGGCGCACGTTGCGACACAGTCGGTGACCAGCACTGCGACGGCACTGCGATAAGACGCGCATACAGCGCCAAGGTTTCTGCTGGTTTCGTGAGCAGGCCCCTGAATCGGGTTTCGTGAGCAGGTCCCTGAATCGAGTACCCAAACAGAAGTGTCGCTGACAATGGCGGATGAGATGCCAGCAACTCGACCACTACATAAACGGGACCAGGGACGTCAATGCGACGGAGGCGAATGTGGAAAGGGGTAGGGACAGGAATGTAAATGCGGTTTACACTCACAAACTTACAGTATTAAAGCCGGTTAAATGGCAGAACATATGGCACGTGACATAACGATGCGCGGGGCGGAACGCCGTCATCCTCTAGTAAGGTTGCAAGCTACTACTGTTACAAATGGGGATGACCGGTCAACACCTCACTGTTGGGCCCGTCAAGTCATACCGAACAGCACACCTACATGTTGAGACAGCGGAAGTAACAAGTGGAAGCCGTCAAAGCTCTGCGGTACACGCTTGACGCCATTTTCACCGTGGTTGACGTCCTCGCTCCATGCCGAGAGCCAGCAACGCGAATGTGCATTTCAGTAGCTGGTCCCACGGCGCACGTTGCGACACAGTCGGTGACCAGCACTGCAACGGCACTGCGATAAGACGCGCATACATCGCCAAGGTTTCTGCTGGTTTCGTGAGCAGGCCCCTGAATCGGGTTTCGTGAGCAGGTCCCTGAATCGAGTACCCAAACAGAAGTGTCGCTGACAATGGGGGATGAGATGCCAGCAACTCGACCACTACATAAACGGGACCAGGGACGTCAATGCGACGGAGGCGAATGTGGAAAGGGGTAGGGGCAGGAATGTAAATGCGGTTTACACTCACAAACTTACAGTATTAAAGCCGGATCAATGGCAGAACATATGGCACGTGACATAACGATGCGCGGGGCGGAACGCCGTCATCCTCTAGTAAGGTTGCAAGCTACTACTGTTACAAATGGGGATGACCGGTCAACACCTCACTGTTGGGCCCGTCAAGTCATACCGAACAGCACACCTACATGTTGAGACAGCGGAAGTAACAAGTGGAAGCCGTCAAAGCTCTGCGGTACACTCTTGACGCCATTTTCACCGTGGTTGACGTCCTCGCTCCATGCCGAGAGCCAGCAACGCGAATGTGCATTTCAGTAGCTGGTCCCACGGCGCACGTTGCGACACAGTCGGTGACCAGCACTGCGACGGCACTGCGATAAGACGCGCATACAGCGCCAAGGTTTCTGCTGGTTTCGTGAGCAGGCCCCTGAATCGGGTTTCGTGAGCAGGTCCCTGAATCGAGTACCCAAACAGAAGTGTCGCTGACAATGGCGGATGAGATGCCAGCAACTCGACCACTACATAAACGGGACCAGGGACGTCAATGCGACGGAGGCGAATGTGGAAAGGGGTAGGGGCAGGAATGTAAATGCGGTTTACACTCACAAACTTACAGTATTAAAGCCGGATCAATGGCAGAACATATGGCACGTGACATAACGATGCGCGGGGCGGAACGCCGTCATCCTCTAGTAAGGTTGCAAGCTACTACTGTTACAAATGGGGATGACCGGTCAACACCTCACTGTTGGGCCCGTCAAGTCATACCGAACAGCACACCTACATGTTGAGACAGCGGAAGTAACAAGTGGAAGCCGTCAAAGCTCTGCGGTACACGCTTGACGCCATTTTCACCGTGGTTGACGTCCTCGCTCCATGCCGAGAGCCAGCAACGCGAATGTGCATTTCAGTAGCTGGTCACACGGCGCACGTTGCGACACAGTCGGTGACCAGCACTGCGACGGCACTGCGATAAGACGCGCATACAGCGCCAAGGTTTCTGCTGGTTTCGTGAGCAGGCCCCTGAATCGGGTTTCGTGAGCAGGTCCCTGAATCGAGTACCCAAACAGAAGTGTCGCTGACAATGGCGGATGAGATGCCAGCAACTCGACCACTACATAAACGGGACCAGGGACGTCAATGCGACGGAGGCGAATGTGGAAAGGGGTAGGGGCAGGAATGTAAATGCGGTTTACACTCACAAACTTACAGTATTAAAGCCGGATCAATGGCAGAACATATGGCACGTGACATAACGATGCGCGGGGCGGAACGCCGTCATCCTCTAGTAAGGTTGCAAGCTACTACTGTTACAAATGGGGATGACCGGTCAACACCTCACTGTTGGGCCCGTCAAGTCATACCGAACAGCACACCTACATGTTGAGACAGCGGAAGTAACAAGTGGAAGCCGTCAAAGCTCTGCGGTACACTCTTGACGCCATTTTCACCGTGGTTGACGTCCTCGCTCCATGCCGAGAGCCAGCAACGCGAATGTGCATTTCAGTTGCTGGTCACACGGCGCACGTTGCGACACAGTCGGTGACCAGCACTGCGACGGCACTGCGATAAGACGCGCATACATCGCCAAGGTTTCTGCTGGTTTCGTGAGCAGGCCCCTGAATCGGGTTTCGTGAGCAGGTCCCTGAATCGAGTACCCAAACAGAAGTGTCGCTGACAATGGCGGATGAGATGCCAGCAACTCGACCACTACATAAACGGGACCAGGGACGTCAATGCGACGGAGGCGAATGTGGAAAGGGGTAGGGGCAGGAATGTAAATGCGGTTTACACTCACAAACTTACAGTATTAAAGCCGGATCAATGGCAGAACATATGGCACGTGACATAACGATGCGCGGGGCGGAACGCCGTCATCCTCTAGTAAGGTTGCAAGCTACTACTGTTACAAATGGGGATGACCGGTCAACACCTCACTGTTGGGCCCGTCAAGTCATAACGAACAGCACACCTACATGTTGAGACAGCGGAAGTAACAAGTGGAAGCCGTCAAAGCTCTGCGGTACACGCTTGACGCCATTTTCACCGTGGTTGACGTCCTCGCTCCATGCCGAGAGCCAGCAACGCGAATGTGCATTTCAGTAGCTGGTCACACGGCGCACGTTGCGACACAGTCGGTGACCAGCACTGCGACGGCACTGCGATAAGACGCGCATACATCGCCAAGGTTTCTGCTGGTTTCGTGAGCAGGCCCCTGAATCGGGTTTCGTGAGCAGGTCCCTGAATCGAGTACCCAAACAGAAGTGTCGCTGACAATGGCGGATGAGATGCCAGCAACTCGACCACTACATAAACGGGACCAGGGACGTCAATGCGACGGAGGCGAATGTGGAAAGGGGTAGGGACAGGAATGTAAATGCGGTTTACACTCACAAACTTACAGTATTAAAGCCGGATCAATGGCAGAACATATGGCACGTGACATAACGATGCGCGGGGCGGAACGCCGTCATCCTCTAGTAAGGTTGCAAGCTACTACTGTTACAAATGGGGATGACCGGTCAACACCTCACTGTTGGGCCCGTCAAGTCATACCGAACAGCACACCTACATGTTGAGACAGCGGAAGTAACAAGTGGAAGCCGTCAAAGCTCTGCGGTACACGCTTGACGCCATTTTCACCGTGGTTGACGTCCTCGCTCCATGCCGAGAGCCAGCAACGCGAATGTGCATTTCAGTAGCTGGTCCCACGGCGCACGTTGCGACACAGTCGGTGACCAGCACTGCGACGGCACTGCGATAAGACGCGCATACAGCGCCAAGGTTTCTGCTGGTTTCGTGAGCAGGCCCCTGAATCGGGTTTCGTGAGCAGGTCCCTGAATCGAGTACCCAAACAGAAGTGTCGCTGACAATGGCGGATGAGATGCCAGCAACTCGACCACTACATAAACGGGACCAGGGACGTCAATGCGACGGAGGCGAATGTGGAAAGGGGTAGGGACAGGAATGTAAATGCGGTTTACACTCACAAACTTACAGTATTAAAGCCGGATAAATGGCAGAACATATGGCACGTGACATAGCGATGCGCGGGGCGGAACGCCGTCATCCTCTAGTAAGGTTGCAAGCTACTACTGTTACAAATGGGGATGACCGGTCAACACCTCCCTGTTGGGCCCGTCAAGTCATAACGAACAGCACACCTACATGTTGAGACAGCGGAAGTAACAAGTGGAAGCCGTCAAAGCTCCGCGGTACACTCTTGACGCCATTTTCACCGTGGTTGACGTCCTCGCTCCATGCCGAGAGCCAGCAACGCGAATGTGCATTTCAGTTGCTGGTCACACGGCGCACGTTGCGACACAGTCGGTGACCAGCACTGCAACGGCACTGCGATAAGACGCGCATACAGCGCCAAGGTTTCTGCTGGTTTCGTGAGCAGGCCCCTGAATCGGGTTTCGTGAGCAGGTCCCTGAATCGAGTACCCAAACAGAAGTGTCGCTGACAATGGCGGATGAGATGCCAGCAACTCGACCACTACATAAACGGGACCAGGGACGTCAATGCGACGGAGGCGAATGTGGAAAGGGGTAGGGACAGGAATGTAAATGCGGTTTACACTCACAAACTTACAGTATTAAAGCCGGATCAATGGCAGAACATATGGCACGTGACATAACGATGCGCGGGGCGGAACGCCGTCATCCTCTAGTAAGGTTGCAAGCTACTACTGTTACAAATGGGGATGACCGGTCAACACCTCACTGTTGGGCCCGTCAAGTCATACCGAACAGCACACCTACATGTTGAGACAGCGGAAGTAACAAGTGGAAGCCGTCAAAGCTCTGCGGTACACGCTTGACGCCATTTTCACCGTGGTTGACGTCCTCGCTCCATGCCGAGAGCCAGCAACGCGAATGTGCATTTCAGTAGCTGGTCCCACGGCGCACGTTGCGACACAGTCGGTGACCAGCACTGCGACGGCACTGCGATAAGACGCGCATACAGCGCCAAGGTTTCTGCTGGTTTCGTGAGCAGGCCCCTGAATCGGGTTTCGTGAGCAGGTCCCTGAATCGAGTACCCAAACAGAAGTGTCGCTGACAATGGCGGATGAGATGCCAGCAACTCGACCACTACATAAACGGGACCAGGGACGTCAATGCGACGGAGGCGAATGTGGAAAGGGGTAGGGACAGGAATGTAAATGCGGTTTACACTCACAAACTTACAGTATTAAAGCCGGATAAATGGCAGAACATATGGCACGTGACATAGCGATGCGCGGGGCGGAACGCCGTCATCCTCTAGTAAGGTTGCAAGCTACTACTGTTACAAATGGGGATGACCGGTCAACACCTCCCTGTTGGGCCCGTCAAGTCATAACGAACAGCACACCTACATGTTGAGACAGCGGAAGTAACAAGTGGAAGCCGTCAAAGCTCCGCGGTACACTCTTGACGCCATTTTCACCGTGGTTGACGTCCTCGCTCCATGCCGAGAGCCAGCAACGCGAATGTGCATTTCAGTTGCTGGTCACACGGCGCACGTTGCGACACAGTCGGTGACCAGCACTGCAACGGCACTGCGATAAGACGCGCATACAGCGCCAAGGTTTCTGCTGGTTTCGTGAGCAGGCCCCTGAATCGGGTTTCGTGAGCAGGTCCCTGAATCGAGTACCCAAACAGAAGTGTCGCTGACAATGGGGGATGAGATGCCAGCAACTCGACCACTACATAAACGGGACCAGGGACGTCAATGCGACGGAGGCGAATGTGGAAAGGGGTAGGGACAGGAATGTAAATGCGGTTTACACTCACAAACTTACAGTATTAAAGCCGGATCAATGGCAGAACATATGGCACGTGACATAACGATGCGCGGGGCGGAACGCCGTCATCCTCTAGTAAGGTTGCAAGCTACTACTGTTACAAATGGGGATGACCGGTCAACACCTCACTGTTGGGCCCGTCAAGTCATACCGAACAGCACACCTACATGTTGAGACAGCGGAAGTAACAAGTGGAAGCCGTCAAAGCTCTGCGGTACACGCTTGACGCCATTTTCACCGTGGTTGACGTCCTCGCTCCATGCCGAGAGCCAGCAACGCGAATGTGCATTTCAGTAGCTGGTCACACGGCGCACGTTGCGACACAGTCGGTGACCAGCACTGCGACGGCACTGCGATAAGACGCGCATACAGCGCCAAGGTTTCTGCTGGTTTCGTGAGCAGGCCCCTGAATCGGGTTTCGTGAGCAGGTCCCTGAATCGAGTACCCAAACAGAAGTGTCGCTGACAATGGCGGATGAGATGCCAGCAACTCGACCACTACATAAACGGGACCAGGGACGTCAATGCGACGGAGGCGAATGTGGAAAGGGGTAGGGGCAGGAATGTAAATGCGGTTTACACTCACAAACTTACAGTATTAAAGCCGGATCAATGGCAGAACATATGGCACGTGACATAACGATGCGCGGGGCGGAACGCCGTCATCCTCTAGTAAGGTTGCAAGCTACTACTGTTACAAATGGGGATGACCGGTCAACACCTCACTGTTGGGCCCGTCAAGTCATACCGAACAGCACACCTACATGTTGAGACAGCGGAAGTAACAAGTGGAAGCCGTCAAAGCTCTGCGGTACACGCTTGACGCCATTTTCACCGTGGTTGACGTCCTCGCTCCATGCCGAGAGCCAGCAACGCGAATGTGCATTTCAGTAGCTGGTCCCACGGCGCACGTTGCGACACAGTCGGTGACCAGCACTGCGACGGCACTGCGATAAGACGCGCATACAGCGCCAAGGTTTCTGCTGGTTTCGTGAGCAGGCCCCTGAATCGGGTTTCGTGAGCAGGTCCCTGAATCGAGTACCCAAACAGAAGTGTCGCTGACAATGGCGGATGAGATGCCAGCAACTCGACCACTACATAAACGGGACCAGGGACGTCAATGCGACGGAGGCGAATGTGGAAAGGGGTAGGGACAGGAATGTAAATGCGGTTTACACTCACAAACTTACAGTATTAAAGCCGGATCAATGGCAGAACATATGGCACGTGACATAACGATGCGCGGGGCGGAACGCCGTCATCCTCTAGTAAGGTTGCAAGCTACTACTGTTACAAATGGGGATGACCGGTCAACACCTCACTGTTGGGCCCGTCAAGTCATACCGAACAGCACACCTACATGTTGAGACAGCGGAAGTAACAAGTGGAAGCCGTCAAAGCTCTGCGGTACACGCTTGACGCCATTTTCACCGTGGTTGACGTCCTCGCTCCATGCCGAGAGCCAGCAACGCGAATGTGCATTTCAGTAGCTGGTCCCACGGCGCACGTTGCGACACAGTCGGTGACCAGCACTGCAACGGCACTGCGATAAGACGCGCATACAGCGCCAAGGTTTCTGCTGGTTTCGTGAGCAGGCCCCTGAATCGGGTTTCGTGAGCAGGTCCCTGAATCGAGTACCCAAACAGAAGTGTCGCTGACAATGGGGGATGAGATGCCAGCAACTCGACCACTACATAAACGGGACCAGGGACGTCAATGCGACGGAGGCGAATGTGGAAAGGGGTAGGGACAGGAATGTAATTGCGGTTTACACTCACAAACTCACAGTATTAAAGCCGGATAAATGGCAGTACATATGGCACGTGACATAGCGATGCGCGGGGCGGAACGCCGTCATCCTCTAGTAAGGCTGCAAGCTACTACTGTTACAAATGGGGATGACCGGTCAACACCTCCCTGTTGGGCCCGTCAAGTCATAACGAACAGCACACCTACATGTTGAGACAGCGGAAGTAACAAGTGGAAGCCGTCAAAGCTCCGCGGTACACTCTTGACGCCATTTTCACCGTGGTTGACGTCCTCGCTCCATGCCGAGAGCCAGCAACGCGAATGTGCATTTCAGTAGCTGGTCACACGGCGCACGTTGCGACACAGTCGGTGACCAGCACTGCAACGGCACTGCGATAAGACGCGCATACAGCGCCAAGGTTTCTGCTGGTTTCGTGAGCAGGCCCCTGAATCGGGTTTCGTGAGCAGGTCCCTGAATCGAGTACCCAAACAGAAGTGTCGCTGACAATGGCGGATGAGATGCCAGCAACTCGACCACTACATAAACGGGACCAGGGACGTCAATGCGACGGAGGCGAATGTGGAAAGAGGTAGGGGCAGGAATGTAAATGCGGTTTACACTCACAAACTTACAGTATTAAAGCCGGATAAATGGCAGAACATATGGCACGTGACATAGCGATGCGCGGGGCGGAACGCCGTCATCCTCTAGTAAGGTTGCAAGCTACTACTGTTACAAATGGGGATGACCGGTCAACACCTCACTGTTGGGCCCGTCAAGTCATAACGAACAGCACACCTACATGTTGAGACAGCGGAAGTAACAAGTGGAAGCCGTCAAAGCTCCGCGATACACTCTTGACGCCATTTTCACCGTGGTTGACGTCCTCGCTCCATGCCGAGAGCCAGCAACGCGAATGTGCATTTCAGTTGCTGGTCACACGGCGCACGTTGCGACACAGTCGGTGACCAGCACTGCAACGGCACTGCGATAAGACGCGCATACAGCGCCAAGGTTTCTGCTGGTTTCGTGAGCAGGCCCCTGAATCGGGTTTCGTGAGCAGGTCCCTGAATCGAGTACCCAAACAGAAGTGTCGCTGACAATGGCGGATGAGATGCCAGCAACTCGACCACTACATAAACGGGACCAGGGACGTCAATGCGACGGAGGCGAATGTGGAAAGAGGTAGGGGCAGGAATGTAAATGCGGTTTACACTCACAAACTTACAGTATTAAAGCCGGATCAATGGCAGAACATATGGCACGTGACATAACGATGCGCGGGGCGGAACGCCGTCATCCTCTAGTAAGGTTGCAAGCTACTACTGTTACAAATGGGGATGACCCGTCAACACTTGATTGTTGGGCCCGTCATGTCATACCGAACAGCACACCTACATGTTGAGACAGCGGAAGTAACAAGTGGAAGTCGTCAAAGCTCCGCGGTACACTCTTGACGCCATTTTCACCGTGGTTGACGTCCTCGCTCCATGCCGAGAGCCAGCAACGCGAATGTGCATTTCAGTAGCTGGTCACACGGCGCACGTTGCGACACAGTCGGTGACCAGCACTGCGACGGCACTGCGATAAGACGCGCATACAGCGCCAAGGTTTCTGCTGGTTTCGTGAGCAGGCCCCTGAATCGGGTTTCGTGAGCAGGTCCCTGAATCGAGTACCCAAACAGAAGTGTCGCTGACAATGGCGGATGAGATGTCAGCAACTCGACCACTACATAAACGGGACCAGGGACGTCAATGCGACGGAGGCGAATGTGGAAAGGGGTAGGGGCAGGAATGTAAATGCGGTTTACACTCACAAACTTACAGTATTCCCATGTCGCCTGTGATTTCGAGTATGCAATGACCTAGGCTGTCAAGAACCAGTTTCCGGAAACCCGCATCATTGGCTGCCTTTTTCACTTCAAACAAGCAATCCGACGAAAAATGCTGAAACGTCATATTTCCGAAGAAGAAGTTTATCTGTCAATGCGGGAGGGATCTTTCGACAGACTGACAGTCATCCCGCGCTCCAATATCACTGGTCAAGGGAAACGCGATGTTCGAGCTCGGTTGAAGAGAGAATGCCTTGCAACTTGAATTTCCTATTCAAATAAGAACTGGAAACGATTTTGGAAATATTTTGAAAACACATGGATCAAAAAGTTCAAGCCGGAATGGTGGAATGTGTCGGGTCTGCGTTAAGATTTAGTGAACCGGACAAATAACCCCCTCGAGCACTACAACAGATCACTTAATGAGGCATTTTCTGTCGCACACCCAGATCTCACGCAGTTTATAGGTGTCATTGAAGAACAAAGTCGCGAGAATGTTCGACTATTGGCGGATATTTCAAACCGCCGTGCTCGCGCTCCGAATCACGCCCCTGCTCGCACACCTTCGAACCCGACTCGGACTTGGATTCGGATACTGAGGGGTTTGAAGATTGAGAAGTCGAAAACAGTTCATGCACCTCGTCGATAGCATCCGTCTCTCCGAAGTACTAGTGAAAGCTGACTTACATCCGTAAATCCAAAAATATACCTGAAAATGCATAAATATATTACAAAAGACAATTCCGCACTGCTACACGGATCAACCGGTAGCCCCATGCTAATGCTTCACCCCTAACCACACACAGTCCGCCAATATTTCGCTGGTTTGCCTGCATGCCCACTTTACAAAGCGGAAGTACTATCACACTAATTTGGTATGCTAACGCAACCGTATATATTATTGCACTTGGTCCAGACTTCCAAAACCACTTCGGCATTATTTTAACCCTTCAATTTAAACTCTATAAATGCATGCAATATACACAATACCTAAAGTATTAAATATTACATTTATATTAGGAACTGGTTTTGGTGCCTTTGTATCGGTCAAATGTAGGGTCAAATTTTACTAACAATTGCTCATTTGTAGGCTGCTCGTTATCTACATGTATTGCTGCTCGTTAACGAACCCGCATTTTTCAGAAGCTGGTGAATATGCCCCCTCAGACCAAGTTGTATGATCCAAAACTGCACGTTTGAAAGCTTTTAGCTCTGTAGGAGAGACAGTTTGGGTGCTGTATGTGACACCGGTGCTCTTCCCATTCGTCCTCCTATTGGCTAATTCACGGTGTATGCCATAACAAGGAGTACGTCACAGCAAAGGGAATTCGGTACCCCAAAACCTCCGACCTCCGACCTCGCTCCGACCTGCACACAGAACGTGCGGATCGGAGGGGGGTCGCCTCTAAAACTATCACCCTGCTACGCGCTCCGCGCGAACAAAAAAAAAACGGCTCGCTGCGCTCGCTGGCGACAGAACCCTAAGCCCGCTGCGGCTCGCACGCGTCACCTCGCTTGGTAGGTAGACCGTTGCTAGGTCCTGGGTTTGCAGCCGCGTGCTACGCACACGGGCTGTCAAACCGCATGCGGGGGGGGGGGGGGGCTCGCTGCGCTCGCTCATGACACCCGTCCCCAAATCTCCGACCAATCATCAAACGGGGCGACTAATATGACTACGAAACTGTATGAATAACATTTCGAGAAGGGCTAGGTTAATTGTCATATGCTCCGACAGGGCTTGACTAAGCTTTTGTATGTGTTAATCTTAAGTACGGCCGGAGATTTGACTATATTCATCCATACCACAAAATCTCCGACCTCCGACAGGCTCCGACTCGAACAGAGCGAGTACTATTTTGTGTAAAACCTATGTAGTTTATGTAAAGTTGTGTTTGTGATTAGGGGATCTAAAAAGAGATGTGTAAGTCCAGAGGCCGTGCTAGAGGGAGGTTTGTAGCGAGTTTATAGGCGGAGCCACAGGCTCAAAACGGCCTGTGGGCTGAGAAAACAGCCAAAAGCTAAATTATGCGTATTTTAGGCTCGGAGCGATGTGCACGCTCCGAAGCAAATTCAGTAATAAGGGCCCAGCCGGAGACACGGGGTCCAGTAATAGAAGCAATCCGTCTTTTTACGACAGTTCTTACGCGTAATTACTGGTTGAGGCACCAGCACGTGGGTACAACCTTAAACGTGAGTTTTTTCAACAATCACTGGCCTGTAGTGCCGCACAAGAAAGCACAGCGTCATTCTTGTTTTTTTTCGAAAGGCGCAAGTCGCCTACACCCCATCACGGTTAACTACATATTTGTATACCGGCATGTATGTACGATGTGCTGCCACCACTGATGTCTATGCGCGGTGTGCTAGCTTGTGTTGAAGTTAACTTTGCTGTTCGCAAGGAGGTTAAGCTTGGTGTTCAATGCTGTACTCAGATTATATGTTTGTAAACTCGGTGATGAGGTTAACTTTGCTGTTCCATTTGGAGGTTAAGCTTAGTGTTCGATCAGTGCTAGCACGGTATATCTTGCTCCTTTTAACTTCTAAGCCTGTAATACACCCGGTGTTTGTCCCTACAACTTATCCTTCCGTGTCGTTGAGTGTGTTGTCTTCCACAGCCTTGTCTTCGATGAAGGTCTTCCTGACGAGCCGACGGTGCTTCTTCTCAAAGGTGCCAACTACCTTCTGGTTCAGGTGCTCTTTGGGCTCCCAAGTGGGCTGCCAGTCAACCAAGTAGTAAGTTATCTTCTTCTGGCGCTTCCAGTTAACTATCTTGCGGATGTAGTGCACAGGGTCGCCCTTTAGGTTGTCGTCGGCGCTCCACTCCTCTTCGCTCGAGTCTTCGTCGTCCACGGGTGCAGGAGAAGCGAGCCACTCACGCACATCTTCAATGCAGACCCTGCGCTTCTTCGTTTCAGCGAGCGCGGCGATGATGACTTGGATTGCTTCCGGAAGAAGGCTAGCGGAGGCGACCGTCCTGTTCATGGTCAGGCGCAGGTGACGAATGGCCTCGTTGCTCACCCGAATCTTGTATGTCTTGCTTGCAGTGACGCACAGGGTCTTGAACTCCTTCGCTGAGCTGACATCGTTCTTGGTGGGCTTGGGCGCGGACATGACGGCAGTGTTGGGCGTGGTGGAGAGTCGAAACCAAAGTGGCAAGCGTGATACGAGGATCAAGACAAGACAAGCGGTAATGAATGGTTTGGACACCACAGGTGAATTCATGCGTAATTACGGGGTGGAAATTTCACCGAGAAGGTTGGTAGTATACGCAGGTGCAGGGTCACCAATGCGACCTGCGGCTTGAAGCTGATTGTAGCGTCGGACGAGAGCGTTGAGATGGCCCGCCTCGTAAAGATTGCGCATGGGCTTGAGGACATTCTGGGCTCCGCGAGCATTGATCTCGTGCTCCCTCAGAAACGATAGAAGCTCCTTCTCAGCGGTTGCTCCAAGCTCCAAGACGTCATCTCGATATGCGGCGACTTCCCGTCAAGCACGAAGCCTTCGCCAAGGAAGAGTTTCATGAACGCGACGACCAGCTTGGTGTTCGGCCTCTTCTGCTTCGTCGCTGCGTCGGTCGAGCTCCACATCCGCGGCTCTTGGGCGTACCATGAGAACCAGGCATCTTTCAGACTGGTAGCTGCCGAGGTACGTCGTCGCTTTACTGGAGGTTCACCGTTACCTGCATCCTCACTTGCGTCATCTCTTGGTGGTGTCCGTTTGCTCTTGTTGTAGATATTAGCCTCCATGGTAGTCAAGCGAGTATCCAGCTTCTGGTTGACTTGAATTAACTGCTCAATCAATGCTGCTTGGTGAAGAAATATGGGGTGGGTCGTGATATCAGTTGCGGGGTCGGTGGTCTTGGTGTTTTCTGGTTTGGTGCTTGCGCAGGTGCTCAGATGCGACGACCATGCTAGCAGCTCACTGACACAGAACCCCTTCTCAATGGTGCACGCTTCCATGCGCTGGACCGCCAGGCCATCCGATGCAAGCGACTTCAACTCAGGATAGTGGCGCAGCAGATACGCCATTAGTGTGTCGACAACCCGCACATTCACGTTGTACTGGGCGGTCTTCAGTCCGAGTGAAGTGACGAAGAGCGCCGAAGCGACGGAGCGAATTCTTGTCTGCGTGTCGGAGTCGAAGCTATCCAACGAAAGAAGAGGAACCTTCGTTTCTGGGTCGCGGCTGCTTAAGACCCGAGCAACCTTGTGGTCTTCCGATGGTGTGTTGAAGACGTACGCAAACGCCTTGTTCGTCGCGGTCATCTCTGCGGTCGAAGATCCACTGCACACACATGCCAGCTCCATTCGCATGCTGAGCCCCTCCTCGTCGGAATGAGTGAGATGTCAAGCGCTCGGCGACACCGGCAATCCTGTCAAGAACGCGGTTGACGTAGCTGTGGATACCGGGTGCAGTATCGGGTGACTTGTCTTCGTCGGCACGCTTGGTTTCGGCGTGACTCCGGAGAACGGTCTCAGGGTGGTCCATCAAATCGATTAGCAGCGTGGCTGGAGTAAGCGCGGCCTGGGAAGATGCGTGTTGCTCCGGTAGTTGACTCAGCAGCGCTGACGTCGGCGACGTCTGGGCTACCAACGCGAGCGCAACGGCAAGAAGGGGGCAGGTGGAGAAATCGTCGTCAGGGAACAGCGAGAGGCCTTGCTCTTCAGACGTCTTCACGCGGATGAATCGCACGAAGAAGATATCGCCCGAGCCAATGGAGAGATTCACCTTGCGGAGCAGGGTAAGATCTGACGCACGTCCGAACAGATACCAGAGCAGGCACAGCAGAGCTGCATCCTGGTAGTCAGCGGTGGTAACAGCAGTCAAATAAACGTGCAGCATCATCTTCTTGAGGGCCTTCTTCGCGCATGCAGGGGCCTTGTTGACGAAAGCCCCTGACTCTCTCTTCATACTATAGCGCTCGAGAACTTGTCCTTTCTTGAGCAGAGTCTTGTCGATTGCCACACGGTACTGGGGGAACTGTTCCAGCAGCCAGTTCTTGGTCTGCCGGTAGTACTGGATGACAGAGTGGCGGGCCAAGACCTGCCCCTTGCGATCCTCCTTGAAGGCGAGGTACATTCCAAACTTTTCCACGACAGCTTCGAGAACCAGAGGGGCGCTCTCCCGCTGCATGCAAACTTCCAGGTAGTCCCAGCGAACACCTTCTTCTTCGAGAAACTTCATGAACGAGCGTACTGCGCTCTCGCGGGCGCGCTTCGTGTTAGCCGGGGCGAGGTCGTTGAGGCTCATCTGGAGTCGGAGATGTCGGAGCTTGCGTGTTATTCATGAAATATGCGAATGACTTGCACGCCGTAGGGGGGTATCAATAACTTCGCTGGGTCCTCCGACTTGATACGTCGGAGCTGTGGCTGTCAACCACCCATGCATCAAAGAGTGCTCTCATTGGCCGAAATAATTCCTATCGTACCGTTTTATTGGTTGAAAAACACTATATTTGCCAAGGCATCAATTTCAATGGTTGAAACTTCGTATAGTGAAATCAAGTATGGTCGGAGATTTGACTATATTAATCCATATGTTATGCCATTGATCCGGCTTTAATACTGTAAGTTTGTGAGTGTTAACCGAAATTACATTCCTGCCCCTACCCCTTTCCACATTCGCCTCCGTCGCATTGACGTCCCTGGTCCCGTTTATGTAGTGGTCGAGTTGCTGGCATCTCATCCGCCATTGTCAGCGACACTTCTGTTTGGGTACTCGATTCAGGGACCTGCTCACGAAACCCGATTCAGGGGCCTGCTCACGAAACCAGCAGAAACCTTGGCGCTGTATGCGCGTCTTATCGCAGTGCCGTTGCAGTGCTGGTCATAGTGGTAGCTTGCAACCTTACTAGAGGATGACGGCGTTCCGCCCCGCACATCCGTATGTCACGTGCCATATGTTCTGCCATTGATCCGGTTTTAAGGGGCTGGTCGTGCTGGCTGGTTCTAGTTTTGGGGGGGCTAGGGGTGGCTACCAGTCAGAAACCAGAGCCCGTCAAGTTCTGACTGGCTCACGCTCGACGCGCGGGCAGATCCGAACAAGCAGCCTCCCCCCTCCGCATTGTCAACAGCCTCGCCGACGCTCGCACCATGTCCGTCCCTATCGCTCCATCGCTCTGCAACCCAGGGTTTGACTCTGATCGCTCGGTGCATGCACTGAACGACGCAGCGCTGCCAGTTTTCTACAACGGCATTTGGGCTAGCGCACCCCAGGTTGGAAGCATGCCGCTGGCAGCTGCGGGTCATGGAGCGCTGACTGCTCATGACTATGGCGTGCCAGAACAGCGATCGCTCGCTGTCACAAGTGTTGGGGGTGAAGCCACCGCTCCTGTGGCCTACCGAAGCAGCATGACGGCGATTCAGGGCGAATCTGTGGCTGGTGCCGTGCAACGAGGCATCAGCTTGGACTCCAGTGGCCTTGCTGAAAGTACGTGTGGTGTACAGGTCTAAAAATATATACCTTCTTGCTTTTTAATTCCTAATGATGATTGTACAGCTCAACGTGCAAGCCCCGCGGGGGGTAAGAAGAAGAAAGCTGGTACAAGGGCTGCGCGGGTGCCGGCCAAGAAGGCCACTGCTGTTCTGGATTGGAGTGACGGCATGGCGCGCGACTTGATGTCTCTACGGTACGAGACACATGCTGAGCGCTTTAGCAGGGCCAATAACAACTCGGCGCTTAAAGATGCATGGCTGCTACTCGCAACAGAGCTTAGTCAAAACCAGAAGACGGCAATTTCATTTGAGCAGTGCAAGAATAAGGTACATTTCCGTTTGACTTTTCATTATATTGTCGTTGATCATATAATTTGTATTGTTTCTCGGACACTATAGCTGAAATGGTTGAAGCAAATGTGGGCTGAGTTCAACGCCGACGTCCACGCTACCGGAAACCCAGAAGTGGAAGTGCTTGAGCCACCAGGGTTGGATTTGATGCAAGAGTTCTGGGCTAGGTAAGAATGAAAACAAAACGAAATGACTAGGAACAACAAAAGACTCACAGACATATATGTTATTGAACAGTTCCTCTGGTATGAACGCCCGAACGCTGGCGGACAATGAAGCGGACGCAACAGGCTTGTCGGATGGGGATGCCGATGATGATGCTCAGCGAAGCAGCTCCCAGCAAGGACCAAAGCAAAAGAAAAGGAAGACGATGGGCGACAGCTTTGAACTTGGCATGCAGTCAATCGCGGAAGGCTTTCAGGCCATGGCGGCGGCGATGTTGCAACCGCCACCGCCACCAAATGCACCTGGTGAGCGGGTCATTGTCGACCTAATCGACACCCGCTTTGCCGCGATGATGGACCGTCAAGACGAACAACTGGCGCAGATGAAGCTGCAGAATCAGCAACTGGCCGCTCTCATCGGAGTTCTAAAGCCTGGAGGAAGCAACTAGGAACGCACACGAGGACGAATCGTGGATGGGTCATATTGAGGTTATCCTAAAAATAACGCAGCAATGTCATCTCGCTTTTGTTTACCTAGTCTTGATTGAATCTTTTTGTGTTGCGCCAAGCTAATACGATTTTCCAGTGGTGCTTCTTCAACTTCAGACAGAAAATCGCGCGGTGCTGAAACAATTGGAGCATTGTCTTGTAGGTCAATCAGCAGGTTGTGGAGTACCATGCACGCTACTATTATCTTCACGGAGTCTGCAGGTGTGTGTTCTTCCAGCGGCTTTTTCAAAATTCGAAACCGTTCCTTTAATAACCCAATGGCTCCTTCGATTGCCATACGGGTTGAGGATAAGTTGAAGTTGAAGTGGGTTTGTACAGCAGTAAGCGTACCGCCTTCGTCCTTTTCGCTGTATGGTGTCATAACCGCAGGGGACACATCATAACCGGAATCCGCAAGAACATGATGTCCACGAGGATGAAGACGGTCAATATTTCGGCCAAAACTTGAATGTTGAAATATCTTGGAATCACTCCAAGACCCGGACGAATGTCGAAGGATATAAAACGTTTCTGGTGGTCACACACAGCTTGCACGTTCACCGAAGGAAAACCTAGATATCATTAGGAAAATAGTGTTTTTTTAGTGACTGGATAACTATTTTACGAGTAGAAAACATTACCTTTTCGATTATACCAGCCCTCAAAATCATGAGGACGGTTGATAGCAATTAAAGTTCCGTCCATGGCTCCGCAGCAAAATGGGAATCGTCGAACTTGACGAAAGCCGGCGATGATGGGGTGTAATGGGGCCAGGATTGGCCAGTGACCTTTTCAAGGAAAAGAGATGTTCTCTAGTGTGGACCACACTGACTGGGTATCACCCACTATGAGGGGTACGGTGTACCAGTGTTCGTTATATAGAGTGTTCACGGTAGTGATCCTTATATAGAGTGTTCACGGTAGACCCCCCATGGTACTGAGTTAAGTTAGCTCGGTCGTACTTAGGACGAAGACGCACGGGAGCCAACCGCTGAGGAAGATCGCCATTTAGACAGGGATTCAGTATGCAGATAGAAAGCAGTAGATAGAACCTTTAGAGTGTTATTAATACGAGACAGTTTAACTCTAACCTTCAGTTGTACAAGTCTCCTTAATACTTGGTATTAGTAGGAGACCGATAAGGCAGGGCCTTTTGTACTAAGAGCAACAGAGACGCCAGGCGTCTGTTGTGGTTAGCGTGTTACGCTTCCTCTAAGCTACGGTGCGTGTGACCCCCGTCACACCTGGTAGCACTTGTAGTCAATCCCGCGACCGACGCGGATCTCTACAATCAGGGTCTCTTTGAGTATGGAAGACTCAGGGAGTCGGCTGCCGGCGCGGCAGGACTTTCCTCACCTCTCCGATGCCCACTGGGCTACGCTGGAGAAGATGGTCAGCCTCCTGGGCGAGGCAGCCTTCGCTGGATTCCCCAATCTTCCTGCTGAGCAGCAAAGGGCGCGCGTGGAACGCTTCGACAAGTACGAGTCGTCGCTGATTGCTCACGTGAGCGCTGCTGCGCAGGAAGCCGCTCGTGCGACGATGCGAGCTGAGGCACAGAGTGCGGCACAAGCGTCCGCTACGAATACGGCCTCATTCGCTATGCGTCCAACCACGACGAAGCCCGTCAAGATGTCGGTTCCGACGTTCGACGGCAAAGACTCAGACAGTCTTGTCTTCTGGGTTCGCGAGATCGAAATCGCGCTGAGCGCTGGTCAGATCTATGACGCGCGGGCTCAAGTGGCGTTCGCGCTATCCAACCTTGGAGGGCGCGCACGCGCATGGGCAATGGCCCGTGAAACGGCAACGCCGGGGTACTTCACCTCGTGGTCGTTCATGGAACAGGAGCTACGCTCCACCTTCCTCCTTGCCAATGTGGCCTACCGCCACCGCTCAAGTTTCTTGCGGTGCAAGCAAGGCAAGCGGTCGCTTCAAGACTACGTCATGGAGCTCCACAACCTCGAAGCCGCTATGGCCGGCGCACCCCTCTCTGAGGACGTCAAGGTGACGGTCTTCATGGACGGTGTCCGCACGGGTCCGGTTCGGACGGAGCTCTTCCGGCGTCAGCCGAAGACCTTCAATGAGGCGGTCCACATTGCTATGCTGGAAGACCACTGCGTGCGCTCAGCGCAAGGGCACACGTCTCATGTCGAGGCCAGTGAGGGTCCCACTCCGATGGAGATCTCCCTTGCCGAGTCGGCACGCTCCCAGAAGACGCAACGGGCGAGTGGGCGCTGTTTCGGTTGTAACCAACCTGGTCACTTCCGTCGGAACTGCCCCACCAACCCATGGAAGGCGCCACGCGACAAGAAGTACGCGGCGCGTCCGGCTCTCAACAGCCTCGAGGCGACAGAGTCGGAAAACGGCGACTCCCAGTAGGGGCGGGACGCCCTGCTGGGAGACTTCGCTCCTCTTCGAGGAAGGTGAGTTCCTCACCGGCCTCTCCAAAGGAGCAAGTCCCTGGGACGACACTTCTGTGTCTCTCCGTGGCCGCCGCGCGGTCTAACCTCGTGGTCGTCACTGCCAGCGTGAAAGGGTATCCGGAACCGATGACGGTCCTGATCGATTCAGGAGCGTCGTTTAACTTTGCGACGAAAGCCAGTGTGGCTAGGAACAGTGCATTGTATGCTAGTGCTTTAGAAGCTTCTAAGAGTAATACCAATGTATCTGTTCGCTTAGCGACTGGCTCCATCGTGTCTACACGCAAGGTTACCATACCCTTAAGTGTGAAGTTTGATGACTTCAATTCGGTCGAACCGTTCATTGTCTTGGACATGGATGATCGGTACGATCTTATCCTCGGCATGCCTTGGCTTGCTAAGCATGAGCCGTGGATAGACTGGCGTAGTCGCACCATTGGTGCCAGCCACAACCCCCTCGCGGACAGAGCCCTGGCGGGTCATGTCCCCTCCTCTTCCCGAGCCGGGTTTGTGCATGAGCACCGAGTGCCACGCGGCGAACGGCAGTTTGCCGGCACTTCGGAAGTGTTGGAATTGCTCACGGCATTGCCTCCACGAGCGCGGGAGCTCGAGGTAGGTGGTGGAGAAGATCCGCAGGATCCTAGTACCTCTCCGGGTAGAGGACATGGTTCTGCAGTTGGCAACCGAGTTGCACTTGCCCCAGGGGCAGTGAAGACTCAAGGCGCGGACGCTGCAGCAGCTCGCGCAGGAAGGGGTGGTAGCGTCCGAGCTCCCCCTACGCAAGGCGTGGTGGCTGGTTCAGCCCACGTCGCGAAAGGCGCTGGAGTTGTGGCTCGCGCAAACAAGAGTGGTCGAGTCGGAACTCCCACTACGCAACGCGTTGTAGCTGGTTCAGCTCGCGCAACAGAAGACGCTAGAGCTGGTGCTCGCGCAACCACGAGTGGTCGAGCCGGGGCTCCCACTATCAAGGACAACAAGAGTGACAAGGTCACGAGCACGCCCATGACAGAGGCGTCTAGCCGCGATGCGGATTTCGCGGCTGAGGGCAAGGTCCCTCAGGTAGTCGACGTCTTCACGGGCGAACCCAAGGTGGGGGAGGTGTTGACTCCATTACCCACAGTAGCAGAGCTACTTGAGCTCGAGGAGCTTTCGTATGTGGAGTTCATGGATTCTCTCAAGGCGGGAGAATTGGCAGAAGTGGTTCTGCTTCGCCCAGAAGGTAGCTCATTGGAGCTCAACTCCTCGTCGGTCATGGACCCCGAGGTGTTGGAAGACGAGCGAACCTCTAAGAGGCAGACGCGGTATGGCGCTGCCATTTTGAAGAACCCCTCGGATCCATATTACGGCCTTCTGAAGGAGTTCTCGGATGTCGTGAGCGACGATCCCCCTTCTGTCCTTCCTCCGGACAGGGGTGTGAGGCATGAGATTGATCTCGTGCCAGGTACTAAGTACTGTACCACGCGGCAGTGGCCGCTTCCGAAGGAACAGGTCGACGTCATCGACGCCTTCTTTGCGGCAAAGCACGCCGCGGGCATGGTGCGCGAGTCTAAGTCGCCACATTCGTCACCGACGTTCTGTGTGCGCAAGCCCAATGGGAAGTGGCGCATGGTGCACGCCTTCAACAAGTTGAACGCGGCAACCATTCCGGCGTCAACGCCTATTCCTAGGAAGGATGTGTTGCAGAACAACATGGCTGGTTGCACGATCTTTAGTGCACTCGACATGGTCGACGGCTACTATCAGCTGCTGATGCGTGAGTCGGACATTCCGCTTACTGCTGTGAGCACTCCCAGCGGGATGTTGTGGGAGTGGTTGGTCATGCCCCAGGGGCTGTCCAATGCACCCGCCACGTTCAACAGGCTCGTAACGCAGCTCTTCAGACCGATGCGGCAGTTCGTACAGACGTACTTCGATGACATCTTCGTGCACAGTCGTGCGTCTGAAGGGAAGACGGCTGTCGAAGCCCATCTGGGCCACCTCCGTGAGGTTCTCGTGTGCATGCGCGAGAATCGCCTCTATGCGAACATCAACAAGTGTATCTTCGGAGCCGAAGAGATCCCCTTTGTGGGCTGCTTCCTTGGGAAGGACGGTGTCCGTGCGGATCCGGAGAAGGTGTGTGCTATTGCACAGTGGCCGGTGCCCGTTTCGCAGAAGGACCTGCGTAAATGGCTCGGCCTGGCCAACTACTTACACAAGTATAGTGCCAATTACGCTGAGATGGCAAGGCCACTAACGAATCTTCTCAAGAAGGATGCCGTGTGGTCATGGACCTCTGAGACTCAACAGGCTTTTGAAGCCATCAAGAGTAGCCTTCAGAGCGCTCCGATCCTGGCGCTGCCCGATGAGGAGCGCCCCTTCAGCGTGGTATGCGATGCATCCGACTTTGCCATCGGCTGTGCCCTGCTGCAGGTGGATGCCGAGGGCCGTGAAAGAGTAGTGTCTTTCCAGTCTCGCCAATTGAAGGCGGCAGAAAAGAACTACCCTGTCCACGACAAAAAACTCTTGGCGATGAAGTACGCCTTGGTCAAGTTTCGGGTGCACCTGTTAGGTCAAAAACCCTTTGTGGTCATGCCTCGTTGAGGACGGCGACGTCGTCGCCTCACCTCTCTCAGCGCATGGCGCGATGGCTTTCATTCTTTGCTGAATACAATTTCACAGTGGAGTATAAACCGGGAAAGCAGAATGTCCTGGCGGACGCGCTCTCCCGGCGACCAGAATACGAGTTGGCGCATCTGGCCTACCTAGAGTCACCGCTCTATGAGTTTATTCGCGAGGCGTACGCCGACAACGACGACCTTGCAGGTCTAATGGAGGCGCTCAGCGCTCCAAACAGGGCCGTCGAGCTCACGGCGCGACAACGTTCACGTCTGCACCGCTACTCGGTAGCCGAGGGCTTACTCTACTACCAAGTAGAAGGGGGCGACGAGCCTCGCATTGTCGTTCCGAACGACGAGGATCTACGTCATCGTGTCCTCTACGAGGCTCATGACACGCCGCTTAGCGGTCATCTGGGGCGAGAGAAGACGTACACGTCTGTGGCCCGCAACTTCTGGTGGCCCCACATGTACAAATGGGTACGTAAGTACGTACAGACATGTGAAACATGCCAGCGTGTCAAGCCTGCGCCCTCGGCGTCCGCTCCTTTGATGAGCTTGCCGGTGCCGGCGGATTGCTGGCGCTCTGTGAGCATGGACTTCATCTTCGAGCTTCCGGCCGACGCGCGTGGCCACACTGGCATATTGGTTTTTGTGTGCCGCCTTAGTAAGATGGTGCGGCTGGCCGCTGTGCGGAAGAGTGTGACTGCGCCTCAGGCGGCTCAACTCTTTGTGGACAATGTCTTCCGTACTCACGGCCTCCCCGAGGCTTTCGTGAGTGACAGAGACCCAAGGTTCGTGTCTCACTTTTGGCAACACCTCTTTCGCCTGCTAGGCACGAGGTTGGACATGTCCACAGCGGACCACCCTCAGACCGATGGTCAGACTGAGCGGGTAAACAGGGTCCTGGAAGACATTCTTCGCAGTGTCTGCGCCGCAGAGCCCACAAAGTGGAGTGTGCTTCTTCCACAAGTGGAGTTCGCCCTCAACAATGCCGTGCATTCGTCCACGGGCTTCACCCCGTTCTACGTGAACGGCCTGCGGCACCCGCGTACGCCACTGACGTTGCCCCCAGCCTCGAGTTTGGGTGGGGGAGAGGCTAATGCCGAAGACCCAAGGGGCCTTAAAGGCCTACGAACGTCCGTCAAACGGAACCTGCTCTCGTTTATCGAGACTGGTGAAGCTGTCAGACAGCGCGTTCGTGACGCCATGGCGGCCGCTCAGGACACACAGAAGGAACAAAGTGATCGCCTAGGGCGTAAGAACACGCATGTGTTTAAGTTGGGAGACCAAGTCTTATTAAATGCCAAAAACCTTCCTACTCAGGCGGTCTCCGCTGTAGGCAGCACCAAGCTGCGACCTCGCTACGTGGGGCCGTTCACGGTCATCGGGGTCCACGGCCACGCCTACACGTTGGATCTGCCATCGTCCATGACCACGCACCCAACGTTCTATGTTGGCTTACTCAAGCCCTATCGCCCGGCGGAGGCTGTTGAGCCTGAGGAGCCGGCTGCGTCGCAGAATACTGCTGGAAGGCACTCGCCATCATCCGGACGAGCTCTTCCGAAGGAAGCTGGGCAGGAGCAGGCGCAGGCGCAGGAGCCGGAGTCGGATCAGGAGCTCGAGCCGCTACGCGGCGAGCCTCCTGTGCCTCCAAGAAACGCACACGGTCGTACAGATCTCGGATCCAGGCGAGGTGCCTCTCGAGGTCCAGATGTACCCGCCCGTCGCTCACCTCGCCTTGCGAAACTCGCCCACGCAGGTGGTCAACCTCACCACCAAGCTGCCGAGGCAGATCCCAGACGCGATCCCGCAGGGTGTCCAAGTCCTGTCGGACATCCCGGAGCTTCTCCAGGCGGGCCTCCGCATCTTGGACGCGAGCGCGAAGCGCCACCGTCTCGGTCCGCTGACCATCCAGCAGTCGCTGACATGACTCCACGCCGGAGAGAAGACCCTCCAGGTCAGGACGGGAGCCAGTCGGGCGACGCTGAGCGTCTTGGTCAGAGACCACTGCCGCCGCGGGCTCCGCCGCCTCTGCTTGGTAACGAGGGCGTCCTCTACTACCATGTCGAGAAGCTACTGAGGCGCCGCGGGCGTAGCGGTCAGTACCAGTACCTGGTGAAGTGGCGTGGCTACCCGAGTAGTCGTAACTCGTGGGAGCCTGGGGCTCGCCTCGAGGAGGACTGCGCCGACCTCGTGGCCGCTTTTGAGCGTGTCCACGGACCTGGTCGGCGCTGACAGAGCCGAGAACACTCTTAGGCTCTATCGGCTGCGACTGCCAAGACTTCTGTATCTTCTGCAGCACCTCCTCGAGGATGACGCCCGGCATGGGCTTGTGTCGATCAAGGTATCGACCCGACCAAGTGTCGTCAGCGATCATCTTCGCCATGCGAAATCGAAGACGACGCTGGACCAGCCAATCAATCCGGAACGGAGAGTTCAAGAACTCGGGCTCAGGGTAGCCCAAGTGGTGCAACCACTCCTCGAACTCAGTCTCGTTCCGCTGGCGGGCCAGGCCGCTGTCTGACAGCAGCACGACCGGACACTTGTCGCACTGCGGCGCGCCTGGGCCAGGCCTTCGACTCTGGCGGAGGTGCTCGCCGTACTCGCTCCGAGTCCAATACCGCAACGCGAGTAGTTGATCGCGTGTGCGAGGGGCATGGACTTCGCGATCGCGCTTGGTCCCAACCGCCTGAGAGGCCTCCTGATGGGAACGTTCGGCCAGGTGCTGCCGATTCTCGGGCTGAAGCAGCTCAGGCGGGACCCCCTCGTCGATACCGGCATTGGTGATGATCTGGGGTTCTGACGCCGCAGCGGGCGGGTCGTCTCGGCGAGACATTGACGCCTCCTTGGCCTTGGCGCGTGCCACCGCCTCCACAGTCCGAGGAGTCATTGGGCTCCCCGGGTGGAGAACCCGTTGCTCATCCGTGAGCTGCGGTGACGACCAAGGGTCCTGGACCTCACCGTCCTCGTGGTCAATGTCGGGCTCCGACTCCTCGTAATCCACCTCCAAAGAGGGATGTGGCGACGGACTACGCCCCGGAGGGGAAGTGGTCGCGTTCTTCGAAGAAGTTGCATGTTCCTTCATGGACGCAAGAGCTCCAGGAGCAGGCGAGGTGGCCCCACTGACATACCCGGGGTTCGGAGTGTCCGTGTCGGACGAGTCGCTGGACACCTCCTCAAAGGGGCCGGGCAGCCGCACATCCGTGCGCTTGGGCGGCAGCTTCGGCGTCTTGGGGTCCTCCTTTGTGGAGCCCTTCTTCGCTGGAAGCTGCTTTGCAGCGGGCTTCCTCACTGCGGGCTTCTTCGAGGCAGGCTTCGACGAAGCAGCCACCTTCTTCGACTTCCGCGTAGGCTTCGGTGAAGCAGCCGCCTTCGCCTTCGCCTTCGGCTTCGGCTTTGGCTTCGCCTTCGCCTTCGCTTTGGTCGTCGCGACCTTGGGCTTCTTGGAAGCGGGAAGCGTCTTCGCTCTGCCCGCCTCCTTCGCGTGCTTCGTAGAAGCCAGGGTCTCCTTCGCCTCCTCCGCATCATTCGCAAGCTTCTTGGAAGCCGACGCGGCCTTCGCCACCTCCGGATCGCCCGAGTGCTTCTTGGAAGCAGGCGCCGGAGGCTTCTCCTCCATGTCGCTTGAGGTGGCCGTGTCGGCGGGGGTCTTGATGGGGCCTACAGCCCGAAGGGTGTTCTGGGCGGGCCGCACGATGATCCGGGTCTCCGTCGTCATGCCCTGTGGGCGTAGTAGCGCGCGCGGGTGCTCGGTTGAGCGTGGATTGCAGAATGAGCCTGTGCTCGCGTTTCCGCTGGATTCCCCGCTGGGAAAGGTGCTTCCCGTTTGGGTGAGGGAGGGTGTAATGGGGCCAGGATTGGCCAGTGACCTTTTCAAGGAAAAGAGATGTTCTCTAGTGTGGACCACACTGACTGGGTATCACCCACTATGAGGGGTACGGTGTACCAGTGTTCGTTATATAGAGTGTTCACGGTAGTGATCCTTATATAGAGTGTTCACGGTAGACCCCCATGGTACTGAGTTAAGTTAGCTCGGTCGTACTTAGGACGAAGACGCACGGGAGCCAACCGCTGAGGAAGATCGCCATTTAGACAGGGATTCAGTATGCAGATAGAAAGCAGTAGATAGAACCTTTAGAGTGTTATTAATACGAGACAGTTTAACTCTAACCTTCAGTTGTACAAGTCTCCTTAATACTTGGTATTAGTAGGAGACCGATAAGGCAGGGCCTTTTGTACTAAGAGCAACAGAGACGCCAGGCGTCTGTTGTGGTTAGCGTGTTACGCTTCCTCTAAGCTACGGTGCGTGTGACCCCCGTCACATGGGGTCCCATTCGTCAACGATTTGAGGAAGCTTGATACATTTCGCTCGCATTGCTGCTAGCGACCGGACAACCGTGTTAACATTAACAATACACCATGCTTTCGACACATCAAATGCCTGTGCTGTTTCTCGGAACCCTCCACTAGATCCGAGATGAAATAACGTACAAGCTACTGCTCTTTCAAAACTATACTTCTTATAAGGTTTTGGAGGGACATTAGCTTGAAGCAGACGGCATAGCTTGTGAAATGTCTCCTGCGTACCAGTCCGTTCCAGATCTATTGTCAAGTTCAACTATTTGCTGTTTCAAAACTATAGTCATCTCGTTACACTAGCTTTTACTATGGCCGTCAACTACAGATCGTTACGGAGCGGGTAGAAATGACACAGTGGTATCAGAGCACTTGATGCTCCGGGGAAGTCTTCCCTCCCGGGCAAGCTTGGACTTCGACATGTGACGAACATTGAAAGTGTTGTCTCTACCAGATGAACCCAAGCCCGTCAGTAGGCTCAAAAGCAAGCGGCACATCCCGAAAGTAATGGTGCTAGCGGCAGTTGCTCGGCCGCGCCATGACCCCGTTACCTGTTTGGGTACTCGATTCAGGGACCTGCTCACGAAACCCGATTCAGGGGCCTGCTCACGAAACCAGCAGAAACCTTGGCGCTGTATGCGCGTTTTATCGCAGTGCCGTCGCAGTGCTGGTCACCGACTGTGTCGCAACGTGCGCCGTGTGACCAGCTACTGAAATGCACATTCGCGTTGCTGGCTCTCGGCAAGGAGCGAGGACGTCAACCACGGTGAAAATGGCGTCAAGAGTGTACCGCGGAGCTTTGACGACTTCCACTTGTTACTTCCGCTGTCTCAACATGTATGTGTGCTGTTCGGTATGACTTGACGGGCCCAACAGTGAGGTGTTGACCGGTCATCCCCATTTGTAACAGTAGTAGCTTGCAACCTTACTAGAGGATGACGGCGTTCCGCCCCGCGCATCGTTATGTCACGTGCCATATGCTCTGCCATTGATCCGGCTTTAATACTGTGAGTTTGTGAGTGTAAACCGCATTTACATTCCTGCCCCTACCTCTTTCCACATTCGCCTCCGTCGCATTGACGTCCCTGGTCCCGTTTACGTAGTGGTCGAGTTGCTGGCATCTCATCCGCTATTGTCAGCGACACTTCTGTTTGGGTACTCGATTCAGGGACCTGCTCACGAAACCCGATTCAGGGGCCTGCTCACGAAACCAGCAGAAACCTTGGCGCTGTATGCGCGTCTTATCGCAGTGCCGTCGCAGTGCTGGTCACCGACTGTGTCGCAACGTGCGTTGTGTGACCAGCTACTGAAATGCACATTCGCGTTGCTGGCTCTCGGCAAGGAGCGAGGACGTCAACCACGGTGAAAATGGCGTCAAGAGTGTACCGCGGAGCTTTGACGACTTCCACTTGTTACTTCCACTGTCTCAACATGTATGTGTGCTGTTCGGTATGACTTGACGGGCCCAACAGTGAGGTGTTGACCGGTCATCCCCATTTGTAACAGTAGTAGCTTGCAACCTTACTAGAGGATGACGGCGTTCCGCCCCGCGCATCGTTATGTCACGTGACATATGCTCTGCCATTGATCCGGCTTTAATACTGTGAGTTTGTGAGTGTAAACCGCATTTACATTCCTGCCCCTACCTCTTTCCACATTCGCCTCCGTCGCATTGACGTCCCTGGTCCCGTTTATATAGTGGTCGAGTTGCTGGCATCTCATCCGCCATTGTCAGCGACACTTCTGTTTGGGTACTCGATTCAGGGACCTGCTCACGAAACCCGATTCAGGGGCCTGCTCACGAAACCAGCAGAAACCTTGGCGCTGTATGCGCGTTTTATCGCAGTGCCGTCGCAGTGCTGGTCACCGACTGTGTCGCAACGTGCGCCGTGTGACCAGCTACTGAAATGCACATTCGCGTTGCTGGCTCTCGGCAAGGAGCGAGGACGTCAACCACGGTGAAAATGGCGTCAAGAGTGTACCGCGGAGCTTTGACGACTTCCACTTGTTACTTCCGCTGTCTCAACATGTATGTGTGCTGTTCGGTATGACTTGACGGGCCCAACAGTGAGGTGTTGACCGGTCATCCCCATTTGTAACAGTAGTAGCTTGCAACCTTACTAGAGGATGACGGCGTTCCGCCCCGCGCATCGTTATGTCACGTGCCATATGCTCTGCCATTGATCCGGCTTTAATACTGTGAGTTTGTGAGTGTAAACCGCATTTACATTCCTGCCCCTACCTCTTTCCACATTCGCCTCCGTCGCATTGACGTCCCTGGTCCCGTTTATATAGTGGTCGAGTTGCTGGCATCTCATCCGCCATTGTCAGCGACACTTCTGTTTGGGTACTCGATTCAGGGACCTGCTCACGAAACCCGATTCAGGGGCCTGCTCACGAAACCAGCAGAAACCTTGGCGCTGTATGCGCGTTTTATCGCAGTGCCGTCGCAGTGCTGGTCACCGACTGTGTCGCAACGTGCGCCGTGTGACCAGCTACTGAAATGCACATTCGCGTTGCTGGCTCTCGGCAAGGAGCGAGGACGTCAACCACGGTGAAAATGGCGTCAAGAGTGTACCGCGGAGCTTTGACGACTTCCACTTGTTACTTCCGCTGTCTCAACATGTATGTGTGCTGTTCGGTATGACTTGACGGGCCCAACAGTGAGGTGTTGACCGGTCATCCCCATTTGTAACAGTAGTAGCTTGCAACCTTACTAGAGGATGACGGCGTTCCGCCCCGCGCATCGTTATGTCACGTGCCATATGCTCTGCCATTGATCCGGCTTTAATACTGTGAGTTTGTGAGTGTAAACCGCATTTACATTCCTGCCCCTACCTCTTTCCACATTCGCCTCCGTCGCATTGACGTCCCTGGTCCCGTTTATATAGTGGTCGAGTTGCTGGCATCTCATCCGCCATTGTCAGCGACACTTCTGTTTGGGTACTCGATTCAGGGACCTGCTCACGAAACCCGATTCAGGGGCCTGCTCACGAAACCAGCAGAAACCTTGGCGCTGTATGCGCGTCTTATCGCAGTGCCGTCGCAGTGCTGGTCACCGACTGTGTCGCAACGTGCGCCGTGTGACCAGCTACTAAAAATGCACATTCGCGTTGCTGGCTCTCGGCAAGGAGCGAGGACGTCAACCACGGTGAAAATGGCGTCAAGAGTGTACCGCGGAGCTTTGACGACTTCCACTTGTTACTTCCGCTGTCTCAACATGTATGTGTGCTGTTCGGTATGACTTGACGGGCCCAACAGTGAGGTGTTGACCGGTCATCCCCATTTGTAACAGTAGTAGCTTGCAACCTTACTAGAGGATGACGGCGTTCCGCCCCGCGCATCGTTATGTCACGTGCCATATGCTCTGCCATTGATCCGGCTTTAATACTGTGAGTTTGTGAGTGTAAACCGCATTTACATTCCTGCCCCTACCTCTTTCCACATTCGCCTCCGTCGCATTGACGTCCCTGGTCCCGTTTATATAGTGGTCGAGTTGCTGGCATCTCATCCGCCATTGTCAGCGACACTTCTGTTTGGGTACTCGATTCAGGGACCTGCTCACGAAACCCGATTCAGGGGCCTGCTCACGAAACCAGCAGAAACCTTGGCGCTGTATGCGCGTCTTATCGCAGTGCCGTCGCAGTGCTGGTCACCGACTGTGTCGCAACGTGCGCCGTGTGACCAGCTACTGAAATGCACATTCGCGTTGCTGGCTCTCGGCAAGGAGCGAGGACGTCAACCACGGTGAAAATGGCGTCAAGAGTGTACCGCGGAGCTTTGACGACTTCCACTTGTTACTTCCGCTGTCTCAACATGTATGTGTGCTGTTCGGTATGACTTGACGGGCCCAACAGTGAGGTGTTGACCGGTCATCCCCATTTGTAACAGTAGTAGCTTGCAACCTTACTAGAGGATGACGGCGTTCCGCCCCGCGCATCGTTATGTCACGTGCCATATGCTCTGCCATTGATCCGGCTTTAATACTGTGAGTTTGTGAGTGTAAACCGCATTTACATTCCTGCCCCTACCTCTTTCCACATTCGCCTCCGTCGCATTGACGTCCCTGGTCCCGTTTATATAGTGGTCGAGTTGCTGGCATCTCATCCGCCATTGTCAGCGACACTTCTGTTTGGGTACTCGATTCAGGGACCTGCTCACGAAACCCGATTCAGGGGCCTGCTCACGAAACCAGCAGAAACCTTGGCGCTGTATGCGCGTCTTATCGCAGTGCCGTCGCAGTGCTGGTCACCGACTGTGTCGCAACGTGCGCCGTGTGACCAGCTACTAAAAATGCACATTCGCGTTGCTGGCTCTCGGCAAGGAGCGAGGACGTCAACCACGGTGAAAATGGCGTCAAGAGTGTACCGCGGAGCTTTGACGACTTCCACTTGTTACTTCCGCTGTCTCAACATGTATGTGTGCTGTTCGGTATGACTTGACGGGCCCAACAGTGAGGTGTTGACCGGTCATCCCCATTTGTAACAGTAGTAGCTTGCAACCTTACTAGAGGATGACGGCGTTCCGCCCCGCGCATCGTTATGTCACGTGCCATATGCTCTGCCATTGATCCGGCTTTAATACTGTGAGTTTGTGAGTGTAAACCGCATTTACATTCCTGCCCCTACCTCTTTCCACATTCGCCTCCGTCGCATTGACGTCCCTGGTCCCGTTTATATAGTGGTCGAGTTGCTGGCATCTCATCCGCCATTGTCAGCGACACTTCTGTTTGGGTACTCGATTCAGGGACCTGCTCACGAAACCCGATTCAGGGGCCTGCTCACGAAACCAGCAGAAACCTTGGCGCTGTATGCGCGTCTTATCGCAGTGCCGTCGCAGTGCTGGTCACCGACTGTGTCGCAACGTGCGCCGTGTGACCAGCTACTGAAATGCACATTCGCGTTGCTGGCTCTCGGCAAGGAGCGAGGACGTCAACCACGGTGAAAATGGCGTCAAGAGTGTACCGCGGAGCTTTGACGACTTCCACTTGTTACTTCCGCTGTCTCAACATGTATGTGTGCTGTTCGGTATGACTTGACGGGCCCAACAGTGAGGTGTTGACCGGTCATCCCCATTTGTAACAGTAGTAGCTTGCAACCTTACTAGAGGATGACGGCGTTCCGCCCCGCGCATCGTTATGTCACGTGCCATATGCTCTGCCATTGATCCGGCTTTAATACTGTGAGTTTGTGAGTGTAAACCGCATTTACATTCCTGCCCCTACCTCTTTCCACATTCGCCTCCGTCGCATTGACGTCCCTGGTCCCGTTTATATAGTGGTCGAGTTGCTGGCATCTCATCCGCCATTGTCAGCGACACTTCTGTTTGGGTACTCGATTCAGGGACCTGCTCACGAAACCCGATTCAGGGGCCTGCTCACGAAACCAGCAGAAACCTTGGCGCTGTATGCGCGTTTTATCGCAGTGCCGTCGCAGTGCTGGTCACCGACTGTGTCGCAACGTGCGCCGTGTGACCAGCTACTGAAATGCACATTCGCGTTGCTGGCTCTCGGCAAGGAGCGAGGACGTCAACCACGGTGAAAATGGCGTCAAGAGTGTACCGCGGAGCTTTGACGACTTCCACTTGTTACTTCCGCTGTCTCAACATGTATGTGTGCTGTTCGGTATGACTTGACGGGCCCAACAGTGAGGTGTTGACCGGTCATCCCCATTTGTAACAGTAGTAGCTTGCAACCTTACTAGAGGATGACGGCGTTCCGCCCCGCGCATCGTTATGTCACGTGCCATATGCTCTGCCATTGATCCGGCTTTAATACTGTGAGTTTGTGAGTGTAAACCGCATTTACATTCCTGCCCCTACCTCTTTCCACATTCGCCTCCGTCGCATTGACGTCCCTGGTCCCGTTTATATAGTGGTCGAGTTGCTGGCATCTCATCCGCCATTGTCAGCGACACTTCTGTTTGGGTACTCGATTCAGGGACCTGCTCACGAAACCCGATTCAGGGGCCTGCTCACGAAACCAGCAGAAACCTTGGCGCTGTATGCGCGTTTTATCGCAGTGCCGTCGCAGTGCTGGTCACCGACTGTGTCGCAACGTGCGCCGTGTGACCAGCTACTGAAATGCACATTCGCGTTGCTGGCTCTCGGCAAGGAGCGAGGACGTCAACCACGGTGAAAATGGCGTCAAGAGTGTACCGCGGAGCTTTGACGACTTCCACTTGTTACTTCCGCTGTCTCAACATGTATGTGTGCTGTTCGGTATGACTTGACGGGCCCAACAGTGAGGTGTTGACCGGTCATCCCCATTTGTAACAGTAGTAGCTTGCAACCTTACTAGAGGATGACGGCGTTCCGCCCCGCGCATCGTTATGTCACGTGCCATATGCTCTGCCATTGATCCGGCTTTAATACTGTGAGTTTGTGAGTGTAAACCGCATTTACATTCCTGCCCCTACCTCTTTCCACATTCGCCTCCGTCGCATTGACGTCCCTGGTCCCGTTTATATAGTGGTCGAGTTGCTGGCATCTCATCCGCCATTGTCAGCGACACTTCTGTTTGGGTACTCGATTCAGGGACCTGCTCACGAAACCCGATTCAGGGGCCTGCTCACGAAACCAGCAGAAACCTTGGCGCTGTATGCGCGTCTTATCGCAGTGCCGTCGCAGTGCTGGTCACCGACTGTGTCGCAACGTGCGCCGTGTGACCAGCTACTGAAATGCACATTCGCGTTGCTGGCTCTCGGCAAGGAGCGAGGACGTCAACCACGGTGAAAATGGCGTCAAGAGTGTACCGCGGAGCTTTGACGACTTCCACTTGTTACTTCCGCTGTCTCAACATGTATGTGTGCTGTTCGGTATGACTTGACGGGCCCAACAGTGAGGTGTTGACCGGTCATCCCCATTTGTAACAGTAGTAGCTTGCAACCTTACTAGAGGATGACGGCGTTCCGCCCCGCGCATCGTTATGTCACGTGCCATATGCTCTGCCATTGATCCGGCTTTAATACTGTGAGTTTGTGAGTGTAAACCGCATTTACATTCCTGCCCCTACCTCTTTCCACATTCGCCTCCGTCGCATTGACGTCCCTGGTCCCGTTTATATAGTGGTCGAGTTGCTGGCATCTCATCCGCCATTGTCAGCGACACTTCTGTTTGGGTACTCGATTCAGGGACCTGCTCACGAAACCCGATTCAGGGGCCTGCTCACGAAACCAGCAGAAACCTTGGCGCTGTATGCGCGTCTTATCGCAGTGCCGTCGCAGTGCTGGTCACCGACTGTGTCGCAACGTGCGCCGTGTGACCAGCTACTGAAATGCACATTCGCGTTGCTGGCTCTCGGCAAGGAGCGAGGACGTCAACCACGGTGAAAATGGCGTCAAGAGTGTACCGCGGAGCTTTGACGACTTCCACTTGTTACTTCCGCTGTCTCAACATGTATGTGTGCTGTTCGGTATGACTTGACGGGCCCAACAGTGAGGTGTTGACCGGTCATCCCCATTTGTAACAGTAGTAGCTTGCAACCTTACTAGAGGATGACGGCGTTCCGCCCCGCGCATCGTTATGTCACGTGCCATATGCTCTGCCATTGATCCGGCTTTAATACTGTGAGTTTGTGAGTGTAAACCGCATTTACATTCCTGCCCCTACCTCTTTCCACATTCGCCTCCGTCGCATTGACGTCCCTGGTCCCGTTTATATAGTGGTCGAGTTGCTGGCATCTCATCCGCCATTGTCAGCGACACTTCTGTTTGGGTACTCGATTCAGGGACCTGCTCACGAAACCCGATTCAGGGGCCTGCTCACGAAACCAGCAGAAACCTTGGCGCTGTATGCGCGTCTTGTCGCAGTGCCAGTCACCGACTGTGTCGCAACGTGCGCCGTGTGACCAGCTACTGAAATGCACATTCGCGTTGCTGGCTCTCGGCAAGGAGCGAGGACGTCAACCACGGTGAAAATGGCGTCAAGAGTGTACCGCGGAACTTTGACGACTTCCACTTGTTACTTCCGCTGTCTCAACATGTATGTGTGCTGTTCGGTATGACTTGACGGGCCCAACAGTGAGGTGTTGACCGGTCATCCCCATTTGTAACAGTAGTAGCTTGCAACCTTACTAGAGGATGACGGCGTTCCGCCCCGCGCATCGTTATGTCACGTGCCATATGCTCTGCCATTGATCCGGCTTTAATACTGTAAGTTTGTGAGTGTTAACCGAAATTACATTCCTGCCCCTACCCCTTTCCACATTCGCCTCCGTCGCATTGACGTCCCTGGTCCCGTTTATATAGTGGTCGAGTTGCTGGCATCTCATCCGCCATTGTCAGCGACACTTCTGTTTGGGTACTCGATTCAGGGACCTGCTCACGAAACCCGATTCAGGGGCCTGCTCACGAAACCAGCAGAAACCTTGGCGCTGTATGCGCGTCTTGTCGCAGTGCCAGTCACCGACTGTGTCGCAACGTGCGCCGTGTGACCAGCTACTGAAATGCACATTCGCGTTGCTGGCTCTCGGCAAGGAGCGAGGACGTCAACCACGGTGAAAATGGCGTCAAGAGTGTACCGCGGAACTTTGACGACTTCCACTTGTTACTTCCGCTGTCTCAACATGTATGTGTGCTGTTCGGTATGACTTGACGGGCCCAACAGTGAGGTGTTGACCGGTCATCCCCATTTGTAACAGTAGTAGCTTGCAACCTTACTAGAGGATGACGGCGTTCCGCCCCGCGCATCGTTATGTCACGTGCCATATGCTCTGCCATTGATCCGGCTTTAATACTGTAAGTTTGTGAGTGTTAACCGAAATTACATTCCTGCCCCTACCCCTTTCCACATTCGCCTCCGTCGCATTGACGTCCCTGGTCCCGTTTATGTAGTGGTCGAGTTGCTGGCATCTCATCCGCCATTGTCAGCGACACTTCTGTTTGGGTACTCGATTCAGGGACCTGCTCACGAAACCCGATTCAGGGGCCTGCTCACGAAACCAGCAGAAACCTTGGCGCTGTATGCGCGTCTTGTCGCAGTGCCAGTCACCGACTGTGTCGCAACGTGCGCCGTGTGACCAGCTACTGAAATGCACATTCGCGTTGCTGGCTCTCGGCAAGGAGCGAGGACGTCAACCACGGTGAAAATGGCGTCAAGAGTGTACCGCGGAACTTTGACGACTTCCACTTGTTACTTCCGCTGTCTCAACATGTATGTGTGCTGTTCGGTATGACTTGACGGGCCCAACAGTGAGGTGTTGACCGGTCATCCCCATTTGTAACAGTAGTAGCTTGCAACCTTACTAGAGGATGACGGCGTTCCGCCCCGCGCATCGTTATGTCACGTGCCATATGCTCTGCCATTGATCCGGCTTTAATACTGTAAGTTTGTGAGTGTAAACCGCATTTACATTCCTGCCCCTACCCCTTTCCACATTCGCCTCCGTCGCATTGACGTCCCTGGTCCCGTTTACGTAGTGGTCGAGTTGCTGGCATCTCATCCGCCATTGTCAGCGACACTTCTGTTTGGGTACTCGATTCAGGGACCTGCTCACGAAACCCGATTCAGGGGCCTGCTCACGAAACCAGCAGAAACCTTGGCGCTGTATGCGCGTCTTATCGCAGTGCCGTTGCAGTGCTGGTCACAGTGGTAGCTTGCAACCTTACTAGAGGATGACGGCGTTCCGCCCCGCACATCCGTATGTCACGTGCCATATGTTCTGCCATTGATCCGGTTTTAAGGGGCTGGTCGTGCTGGCTGGTTCTAGTTTTGGGGGGGCTAGGGGTGGCTACCAGTCAGAAACCAGAGCCCGTCAAGTTCTGACTGGCTCACGCTTGACGCGCGGGCAGATCCGAACAAGCAGCCTCCCCCCTCCGCATTGTCAACAGCCTCGCCGACGCTCGCACCATGTCCGTCCCTATCGCTCCATCGCTCTGCAACCCAGGGTTTGACTCTGATCGCTCGGTGCATGCACTGAACGACGCAGCGCTGCCAGTTTTCTACAACGGCATTTGGGCTAGCGCACCCCAGGTTGGAAGCATGCCGCTGGCAGCTGCGGGTCATGGAGCGCTGACTGCTCATGACTATGGCGTGCCAGAACAGCGATCGCTCGCTGTCACAAGTGTTGGGGGTGAAGCCACCGCTCCTGTGGCCTACCGAAGCAGCATGACGGCGATTCAGGGCGAATCTGTGGCTGGTGCCGTGCAACGAGGCATCAGCTTGGACTCCAGTGGCCTTGCTGAAAGTACGTGTGGTGTACAGGTCTAAAAATATATACCTTCTTGCTTTTTAATTCCTAATGATGATTGTACAGCTCAACGTGCAAGCCCCGCGGGGGGTAAGAAGAAGAAAGCTGGTACAAGGGCTGCGCGGGTGCCGGCCAAGAAGGCCACTGCTGTTCTGGATTGGAGTGACGGCATGGCGCGCGACTTGATGTCTCTACGGTACGAGACACATGCTGAGCGCTTTAGCAGGGCCAATAACAACTCGGCGCTTAAAGATGCATGGCTGCTACTCGCAACAGAGCTTAGTCAAAACCAGAAGACGGCAATTTCATTTGAGCAGTGCAAGAATAAGGTACATTTCCGTTTGACTTTTCATTATATTGTCGTTGATCATATAATTTGTATTGTTTCTCGGACACTATAGCTGAAATGGTTGAAGCAAATGTGGGCTGAGTTCAACGCCGACGTCCACGCTACCGGAAACCCAGAAGTGGAAGTGCTTGAGCCACCAGGGTTGGATTTGATGCAAGAGTTCTGGGCTAGGTAAGAATGAAAACAAAACGAAATGACTAGGAACAACAAAAGACTCACAGACATATATGTTATTGAACAGTTCCTCTGGTATGAACGCCCGAACGCTGGCGGACAATGAAGCGGACGCAACAGGCTTGTCGGATGGGGATGCCGATGATGATGCTCAGCGAAGCAGCTCCCAGCAAGGACCAAAGCAAAAGAAAAGGAAGACGATGGGCGACAGCTTTGAACTTGGCATGCAGTCAATCGCGGAAGGCTTTCAGGCCATGGCGGCGGCGATGTTGCAACCGCCACCGCCACCAAATGCACCTGGTGAGCGGGTCATTGTCGACCTAATCGACACCCGCTTTGCCGCGATGATGGACCGTCAAGACGAACAACTGGCGCAGATGAAGCTGCAGAATCAGCAACTGGCCGCTCTCATCGGAGTTCTAAAGCCTGGAGGAAGCAACTAGGAACGCACACGAGGACGAATCGTGGATGGGTCATATTGAGGTTATCCTAAAAATAACGCAGCAATGTCATCTCGCTTTTGTTTACCTAGTCTTGATTGAATCTTTTTGTGTTGCGCCAAGCTAATACGATTTTCCAGTGGTGCTTCTTCAACTTCAGACAGAAAATCGCGCGGTGCTGAAACAATTGGAGCATTGTCTTGTAGGTCAATCAGCAGGTTGTGGAGTACCATGCACGCTACTATTATCTTCACGGAGTCTGCAGGTGTGTGTTCTTCCAGCGGCTTTTTCAAAATTCGAAACCGTTCCTTTAATAACCCAATGGCTCCTTCGATTGCCATACGGGTTGAGGATAAGTTGAAGTTGAAGTGGGTTTGTACAGCAGTAAGCGTACCGCCTTCGTCCTTTTCGCTGTATGGTGTCATAACCGCAGGGGACACATCATAACCGGAATCCGCAAGAACATGATGTCCACGAGGATGAAGACGGTCAATATTTCGGCCAAAACTTGAATGTTGAAATATCTTGGAATCACTCCAAGACCCGGACGAATGTCGAAGGATATAAAACGTTTCTGGTGGTCACACACAGCTTGCACGTTCACCGAAGGAAAACCTAGATATCATTAGGAAAATAGTGTTTTTTTAGTGACTGGATAACTATTTTACGAGTAGAAAACATTACCTTTTCGATTATACCAGCCCTCAAAATCATGAGGACGGTTGATAGCAATTAAAGTTCCGTCCATGGCTCCGCAGCAAAATGGGAATCGTCGAACTTGACGAAAGCCGGCGATGATGGGGTCCCATTCGTCAACGATTTGAGGAAGCTTGATACATTTCGCTCGCATTGCTGCTAGCGACCGGACAACCGTGTTAACATTAACAATACACCATGCTTTCGACACATCAAATGCCTGTGCTGTTTCTCGGAACCCTCCACTAGATCCGAGATGAAATAACGTACAAGCTACTGCTCTTTCAAAACTATACTTCTTATAAGGTTTTGGAGGGACATTAGCTTGAAGCAGACGGCATAGCTTGTGAAATGTCTCCTGCGTACCAGTCCGTTCCAGATCTATTGTCAAGTTCAACTATTTGCTGTTTCAAAACTATAGTCATCTCGTTACACTAGCTTTTACTATGGCCGTCAACTACAGATCGTTACGGAGCGGGTAGAAATGACACAGTGGTATCAGAGCACTTGATGCTCCGGGGAAGTCTTCCCTCCCGGGCAAGCTTGGACTTCGACATGTGACGAACATTGAAAGTGTTGTCTCTACCAGATGAACCCAAGCCCGTCAGTAGGCTCAAAAGCAAGCGGCACATCCCGAAAGTAATGGTGCTAGCGGCAGTTGCTCGGCCGCGCCATGACCCCGTTACGGGCGAGTTTTTCGACGGTAAACTCGGGACCTGGGCCTTTCTGAAGCACGAGCCGGCCAAACGCAGCAGCTGCAATCGGCCGGCTGGCACCATGGCCCCCTATCCTGTGACGGTGAAATAGAATTCATACAGGGAAATGCTGACGGAGCTCGTGCTGCCGTCGATCCGAGCCAAGTTTCCTGGAGCCTCGAGCAGGAGGCTTATCACCGTGCAGCAAGATAACGCCTCCCCCCACATCCAGCCCGATGACACTGAGTGGTGTCAGGCAGTAGAGGCGCCCGGATGCAATGTCAAGTTGCGGTTCCAACCGCCCAATAGCCCTGACATGAACGTGTTGGACTTAGCTGTCTTCAACAGCCTCCAGGCGTGCCAGCAGCGCATGACTGCCCATACGCTAGACGAGTTGGTGGAGAATTTGAAGGTGGCCTTCGACGAGTTGCCGCCGGCAAGCCTGAACGCAGGGTTCCTAACGCTACAGTGCGTTATGGATTATTGTGTTGCTGCAGGCGGCAGCACGCAACGGCGTTTGACCTTGCTCAGGTAGAACAGTTTTTCGTCGACGTGTACCAGATCTTCCATGTCGTCGAAGAGATGCGTCATTGGATCGACGTGTACCAGATCTTCCATGTCGTCGAAGAGATGCGTCGTTGGATCGACGTGTACCAGATCTTCCATGTCGTCGAAGAGATGCGTCGTTGGATCGACGTGGTCCACGCTGAAGGAGATCCTCTTCATCTTGTTTTCCTCCGTCAGCATTGGCTTGGCGACAGAAGTAGCTACGCAGAGCTTGCCAAGGCGAAGCTCTCGAAAAAGCGTGGTTGGTGGTAGGAAGCATGCTTGGGCAGCTGATCGGATGGTGTTTCGTTGCTGAGGGTCAACACCTCGCAGCCGCTCCAGCTCCCGGTCGGCCCTTGGACGCCCAGTGCGGTGCATTTGCGATGGCGATGCGTACGACCCGTTGCGATTAAAGTTGGAGACAGCGCGACGCCAGACGCGCGATACCGTTCGGGCGTGAACCCCAAACGCTTCGGCTACTGCCTTTACAGCACCACGTGTTACGACACCACCGGTAGCTTCGTGAAGAAGGGCAGCCACTACACGCGCACGCTGGTCGTCGGAGAGGTTGCTGGCTCGAGGGCGGGGCGGGCTTAGGTGGGTGGGGGTGCTCGCACGGCTCATTGTGCTGGGGCTTGGGTACTTGGTGGGCAGTTGGTGGGGAGAGGCGAAATCAATACTGATGACCTCTATGATGAGCCTCAAAATGTCACTCAACCGCTTCTGTTGGCTTCCATAGCTCGACTTGTTGTAAGCTCTGCACACTATTCAAACCGCGGCAACGAGGCTGCTCTATTACTGCCAATCACATGGCTAGAGAGCTAGTTTTGACGAATCGCGAGCACAAACTCGCAAAGTGGACAATAGATCTGGAACGGACTGGTACAACGTAAATGTCGACAAAACCAAGCATTGTAGCTTTCTTCATACAACATAGACTCAAATGAAATAGCCGACTCAAAAGTAAATACATTTACTGGAGGATTCCTACGCAGCATCAACGCACATGCTAGCGCGACGCTAGCAGCAACAGTCTGCGCAGCGAGTGCTGCGAATCGGTGCGTCGATGGCATCGGCAAACAAGCAAGAAATGCAAACTGGAGTCACTGCAAGCCTTACACAAAACTCGGGAACCCGGGAACTTCTCGAGTTCCCAAGTTTTGGTGTGACACACAAATTACCCTAACCTCTTTTATAAAAAGCCAATTAAAATGAGCCACTCACTCGACGAGAACCAGCACCAGCCAGCGCGACCAGCCCCTAATACTGTAAGTTTGTGAGTGTAAACCGCATTTACATTCCTGCCCCTACCTCTTTCCACATTCGCCTCCGTCGCATTGACGTCCCTGGTCCCGTTTACGTAGTGGTCGAGTTGCTGGCATCTCATCCGCCATTGTCAGCGACACTTCTGTTTGGGTACTCGATTCAGGGACCTGCTCACGAAACCCGATTCAGGGGCCTGCTCACGAAACCAGCAGAAACCTTGGCGCTGTATGCGCGTCTTATCGCAGTGCCGTTGCAGTGCTGGTCACAGTGGTAGCTTGCAACCTTACTAGAGGATGACGGCGTTCCGCCCCGCACATCCGTATGTCACGTGCCATATGTTCTGCCATTGATCCGGTTTTAAGGGGCTGGTCGTGCTGGCTGGTTCTAGTTTTGGGGGGGCTAGGGGTGGCTACCAGTCAGAAACCAGAGCCCGTCAAGTTCTGACTGGCTCACGCTTGACGCGCGGGCAGATCCGAACAAGCAGCCTCCCCCCTCCGCATTGTCAACAGCCTCGCCGACGCTCGCACCATGTCCGTCCCTATCGCTCCATCGCTCTGCAACCCAGGGTTTGACTCTGATCGCTCGGTGCATGCACTGAACGACGCAGCGCTGCCAGTTTTCTACAACGGCATTTGGGCTAGCGCACCCCAGGTTGGAAGCATGCCGCTGGCAGCTGCGGGTCATGGAGCGCTGACTGCTCATGACTATGGCGTGCCAGAACAGCGATCGCTCGCTGTCACAAGTGTTGGGGGTGAAGCCACCGCTCCTGTGGCCTACCGAAGCAGCATGACGGCGATTCAGGGCGAATCTGTGGCTGGTGCCGTGCAACGAGGCATCAGCTTGGACTCCAGTGGCCTTGCTGAAAGTACGTGTGGTGTACAGGTCTAAAAATATATACCTTCTTGCTTTTTAATTCCTAATGATGATTGTACAGCTCAACGTGCAAGCCCCGCGGGGGGTAAGAAGAAGAAAGCTGGTACAAGGGCTGCGCGGGTGCCGGCCAAGAAGGCCACTGCTGTTCTGGATTGGAGTGACGGCATGGCGCGCGACTTGATGTCTCTACGGTACGAGACACATGCTGAGCGCTTTAGCAGGGCCAATAACAACTCGGCGCTTAAAGATGCATGGCTGCTACTCGCAACAGAGCTTAGTCAAAACCAGAAGACGGCAATTTCATTTGAGCAGTGCAAGAATAAGGTACATTTCCGTTTGACTTTTCATTATATTGTCGTTGATCATATAATTTGTATTGTTTCTCGGACACTATAGCTGAAATGGTTGAAGCAAATGTGGGCTGAGTTCAACGCCGACGTCCACGCTACCGGAAACCCAGAAGTGGAAGTGCTTGAGCCACCAGGGTTGGATTTGATGCAAGAGTTCTGGGCTAGGTAAGAATGAAAACAAAACGAAATGACTAGGAACAACAAAAGACTCACAGACATATATGTTATTGAACAGTTCCTCTGGTATGAACGCCCGAACGCTGGCAGACAATGAAGCGGACGCAACAGGCTTGTCGGATGGGGATGCCGATGATGATGCTCAGCGAAGCAGCTCCCAGCAAGGACCAAAGCAAAAGAAAAGGAAGACGATGGGCGACAGCTTTGAACTTGGCATGCAGTCAATCGCGGAAGGCTTTCAGGCCATGGCGGCGGCGATGTTGCAACCGCCACCGCCACCAAATGCACCTGGTGAGCGGGTCATTGTCGACCTAATCGACACCCGCTTTGCCGCGATGATGGACCGTCAAGACGAACAACTGGCGCAGATGAAGCTGCAGAATCAGCAACTGGCCGCTCTCATCGGAGTTCTAAAGCCTGGAGGAAGCAACTAGGAACGCACACGAGGACGAATCGTGGATGGGTCATATTGAGGTTATCCTAAAAATAACGCAGCAATGTCATCTCGCTTTTGTTTACCTAGTCTTGATTGAATCTTTTTGTGTTGCGCCAAGCTAATACGATTTTCCAGTGGTGCTTCTTCAACTTCAGACAGAAAATCGCGCGGTGCTGAAACAATTGGAGCATTGTCTTGTAGGTCAATCAGCAGGTTGTGGAGTACCATGCACGCTACTATTATCTTCACGGAGTCTGCAGGTGTGTGTTCTTCCAGCGGCTTTTTCAAAATTCGAAACCGTTCCTTTAATAACCCAATGGCTCCTTCGATTGCCATACGGGTTGAGGATAAGTTGAAGTTGAAGTGGGTTTGTACAGCAGTAAGCGTACCGCCTTCGTCCTTTTCGCTGTATGGTGTCATAACCGCAGGGGACACATCATAACCGGAATCCGCAAGAACATGATGTCCACGAGGATGAAGACGGTCAATATTTCGGCCAAAACTTGAATGTTGAAATATCTTGGAATCACTCCAAGACCCGGACGAATGTCGAAGGATATAAAACGTTTCTGGTGGTCACACACAGCTTGCACGTTCACCGAAGGAAAACCTAGATATCATTAGGAAAATAGTGTTTTTTTTAGTGACTGGATAACTATTTTACGAGTAGAAAACATTACCTTTTCGATTATACCAGCCCTCAAAATCATGAGGACGGTTGATAGCAATTAAAGTTCCGTCCATGGCTCCGCAGCAAAATGGGAATCGTCGAACTTGACGAAAGCCGGCGATGATGGGGTCCCATTCGTCAACGATTTGAGGAAGCTTGATACATTTCGCTCGCATTGCTGCTAGCGACCGGACAACCGTGTTAACATTAACAATACACCATGCTTTCGACACATCAAATGCCTGTGCTGTTTCTCGGAACCCTCCACTAGATCCGAGATGAAATAACGTACAAGCTACTGCTCTTTCAAAACTATACTTCTTATAAGGTTTTGGAGGGACATTAGCTTGAAGCAGACGGCATAGCTTGTGAAATGTCTCCTGCGTACCAGTCCGTTCCAGATCTATTGTCAAGTTCAACTATTTGCTGTTTCAAAACTATAGTCATCTCGTTACACTAGCTTTTACTATGGCCGTCAACTACAGATCGTTACGGAGCGGGTAGAAATGACACAGTGGTATCAGAGCACTTGATGCTCCGGGGAAGTCTTCCCTCCCGGGCAAGCTTGGACTTCGACATGTGACGAACATTGAAAGTGTTGTCTCTACCAGATGAACCCAAGCCCGTCAGTAGGCTCAAAAGCAAGCGGCACATCCCGAAAGTAATGGTGCTAGCGGCAGTTGCTCGGCCGCGCCATGACCCCGTTACGGGCGAGTTTTTCGACGGTAAACTCGGGACCTGGGCCTTTCTGAAGCACGAGCCGGCCAAACGCAGCAGCTGCAATCGGCCGGCTGGCACCATGGCCCCCTATCCTGTGACGGTGAAATAGAATTCATACAGGGAAATGCTGACGGAGCTCGTGCTGCCGTCGATCCGAGCCAAGTTTCCTGGAGCCGCGAGCAGGAGGCTTATCACCGTGCAGCAAGATAACGCCTCCCCCCACATCCAGCCCGATGACACTGAGTGGTGTCAGGCAGTAGAGGCGCCCGGATGCAATGTCAAGTTGCGGTTCCAACCGCCCAATAGCCCTGACATGAACGTGTTGGACTTAGCTGTCTTCAACAGCCTCCAGGCGTGCCAGCAGCGCATGACTGCCCATACGCTAGACGAGTTGGTGGAGAATTTGAAGGTGGCCTTCGACGAGTTGCCGCCGGCAAGCCTGAACGCAGGGTTCCTAACGCTACAGTGCGTTATGGATTATTGTGTTGCTGCAGGCGGCAGCACGCAACGGCGTTTGACCTTGCTCAGGTAGAACAGTTTTTCGTCGACGTGTACCACATCTTCCATGTCGTCGAAGAGATGCGTCATTGGATCGACGTGTACCAGATCTTCCATGTCGTCGAAGAGATGCGTCGTTGGATCGACGTGGTCCACGCTGAAGGAGATCCTCTTCATCTTGTTTTCCTCCGTCAGCATTGGCTTGGCGACAGAAGTAGCTACGCAGAGCTTGCCAGGGCGAAGCTCTCGAAAAAGCGTGGTTGGTGGTAGGAAGCATGCTTGGGCAGCTGATCGGATGGTGTTTCGTTGCTGAGGGTCAACACCTCGCAGCCGCTCCAGCTCCCGGTCGGCCCTTGGACGCCCAGTGCGGTGCATTTGCGATGGCGATGCGTACGACCCGTTGCGATTAAAGTTGGAGACAGCGCGACGCCAGACGCGCGATACCGTTCGGGCGTGAACCCCAAACGCTTCGGCTACTGCCTTTACAGCACCACGTGTTACGACACCACCGGTAGCTTCGTGAAGAAGGGCAGCCACTACACGCGCACGCTGGTCGTCGGAGAGGTTGCTGGCTCGAGGGCGGGGCGGGCTTAGGTGGGTGGGGGTGCTCGCACGGCTCATTGTGCTGGGGCTTGGGTACTTGGTGGGCAGTTGGTGGGGAGAGGCGAAATCAATACTGATGACCTCTATGATGAGCCTCAAAATGTCACTCAACCGCTTCTGTTGGCTTCCATAGCTCGACTTGTTGTAAGCTCTGCACACTATTCAAACCGCGGCAACGAGGCTGCTCTATTACTGCCAATCACATGGCTAGAGAGCTAGTTTTGACGAATCGCGAGCACAAACTCGCAAAGTGGACAATAGATCTGGAACGGACTGGTACAACGTAAATGTCGACAAAACCAAGCATTGTAGCTTTCTTCATACAACATAGACTCAAATGAAATAGCCGACTCAAAAGTAAATACATTTACTGGAGGATTCCTACGCAGCATCAACGCACATGCTAGCGCGACGCTAGCAGCAACAGTCTGCGCAGCGAGTGCTGCGAATCGGTGCGTCGATGGCATCGGCAAACAAGCAAGAAATGCAAACTGGAGTCACTGCAAGCCTTACACAAAACTCGGGAACCCGGGAACTTCTCGAGTTCCCAAGTTTTGGTGTGACACACAAATTACCCTAACCTCTTTTATAAAAAGCCAATTAAAATGAGCCACTCACTCGACGAGAACCAGCACCAGCCAGCGCGACCAGCCCCTAATACTGTAAGTTTGTGAGTGTAAACCGCATTTAAATTCCTGCCCCTACCTCTTTCCACATTCGCCTCCGTCGCATTGACGTCCCTGGTCCCGTTTACGTAGTGGTCGAGTTGCTGGCATCTCATCCGCCATTGTCAGCGACACTTCTGTTTGGGTACTCGATTCAGGGACCTGCTCACGAAACCCGATTCAGGGGCCTGCTCACGAAACCAGCAGAAACCTTGGCGCTGTATGCGCGTTTTATCGCAGTGCCGTCGCAGTGCTGGTCACCGACTGTGTCGCAACGTGCGCCGTGTGACCAGCTACTGAAATGCACATTCGCGTTGCTGGCTCTCGGCAAGGAGCGAGGACGTCAACCACGGTGAAAATGGCGTCAAGAGTGTACCGCGGAGCTTTGACGACTTCCACTTGTTACTTCCGCTGTCTCAACATGTATGTGTGCTGTTCGGTATGACTTGACGGGCCCAACAGTGAGGTGTTGACCGGTCATCCCCATTTGTAACAGTAGTAGCTTGCAACCTTACTAGAGGATGACGGCGTTCCGCCCCGCGCATCGTTATGTCACGTGCCATATGCTCTGCCATTGATCCGGCTTTAATACTGTGAGTTTGTGAGTGTAAACCGCATTTACATTCCTGCCCCTACCTCTTTCCACATTCGCCTCCGTCGCATTGACGTCCCTGGTCCCGTTTACGTAGTGGTCGAGTTGCTGGCATCTCATCCGCCATTGTCAGCGACACTTCTGTTTGGGTACTCGATTCAGGGACCTGCTCACGAAACCCGATTCAGGGGCCTGCTCACGAAACCAGCAGAAACCTTGGCGCTGTATGCGCGTTTTATCGCAGTGCCGTCGCAGTGCTGGTCACCGACTGTGTCGCAACGTGCGCCGTGTGACCAGCTACTGAAATGCACATTCGCGTTGCTGGCTCTCGGCAAGGAGCGAGGACGTCAACCACGGTGAAAATGGCGTCAAGAGTGTACCGCGGAGCTTTGACGACTTCCACTTGTTACTTCCGCTGTCTCAACATGTATGTGTGCTGTTCGGTATGACTTGACGGGCCCAACAGTGAGGTGTTGACCGGTCATCCCCATTTGTAACAGTAGTAGCTTGCAACCTTACTAGAGGATGACGGCGTTCCGCCCCGCGCATCGTTATGTCACGTGCCATATGCTCTGCCATTGATCCGGCTTTAATACTGTGAGTTTGTGAGTGTAAACCGCATTTACATTCCTGCCCCTACCTCTTTCCACATTCGCCTCCGTCGCATTGACGTCCCTGGTCCCATTTACGTAGTGGTCGAGTTGCTGGCATCTCATCCGCCATTGTCAGCGACACTTCTGTTTGGGTACTCGATTCAGGGACCTGTTCACGAAACCCGATTCAGGGGCCTGCTCACGAAACCAGCAGAAACCTTGGCGCTGTATGCGCGTCTTATCGCAGTGCCGTCGCAGTGCTGGTCACCGACTGTGTCGCAACGTGCGCCGTGTGACCAGCTACTGAAATGCACATTCGCGTTGCTGGCTCTCGGCAAGGAGCGAGGACGTCAACCACGGTGAAAATGGCGTCAAGAGTGTACCGCGGAGCTTTGACGACTTCCACTTGTTACTTCCGCTGTCTCAACATGTATGTGTGCTGTTCGGTATGACTTGACGGGCCCAACAGTGAGGTGTTGACCGGTCATCCCCATTTGTAACAGTAGTAGCTTGCAACCTTACTAGAGGATGACGGCGTTCCGCCCCGCGCATCGTTATGTCACGTGCCATATGCTCTGCCATTGATCCGGCTTTAATACTGTGAGTTTGTGAGTGTAAACCGCATTTACATTCCTGCCCCTACCTCTTTCCACATTCGCCTCCGTCGCATTGACGTCCCTGGTCCCGTTTACGTAGTGGTCGAGTTGCTGGCATCTCATCCGCCATTGTCAGCGACACTTCTGTTTGGGTACTCGATTCAGGGACCTGCTCACGAAACCCGATTCAGGGGCCTGCTCACGAAACCAGCAGAAACCTTGGCGCTGTATGCGCGTTTTATCGCAGTGCCGTCGCAGTGCTGGTCACCGACTGTGTCGCAACGTGCGCCGTGTGACCAGCTACTGAAATGCACATTCGCGTTTCTGGCTCTCGGCAAGGAGCGAGGACGTCAACCGCGGTGAAAATGGCGTCAAGAGTGTACCGCGGAGCTTTGACGACTTCCACTTGTTACTTCCGCTGTCTCAACATGTATGTGTGCTGTTCGGTATGACTTGACGGGCCCAACAGTGAGGTGTTGACCGGTCATCCCCATTTGTAACAGTAGTAGTTTGCAACCTTACTAGAGGATGACGGCGTTCCGCCCCGCGCATCGTTATGTCACGTGCCATATGCTCTGCCATTGATCCGGCTTTAATACTGTGAGTTTGTGAGTGTAAACCGCATTTACATTCCTGCCCCTACCTCTTTCCACATTCGCCTCCGTCGCATTGACGTCCCTGGTCCCGTTTATATAGTGGTCGAGTTGCTGGCATCTCATCCGCCATTGTCAGCGACACTTCTGTTTGGGTACTCGATTCAGGGACCTGTTCACGAAACCCGATTCAGGGGCCTGCTCACGAAACCAGCAGAAACCTTGGCGCTGTATGCGCGTCTTATCGCAGTGCTGGTCACCGACTGTGTCGCAACGTGCGCCGTGTGACCAGCTACTGAAATGCACATTCGCGTTTCTGGCTCTCGGCAAGGAGCGAGGACGTCAACCACGGTGAAAATGGCGTCAAGAGTGTACCGCGGAGCTTTGACGACTTCCACTTGTTACTTCCGCTGTCTCAACATGTATGTGTGCTGTTCGGTATGACTTGACGGGCCCAACAGTGAGGTGTTGACCGGTCATCCCCATTTGTAACAGTAGTAGTTTGCAACCTTACTAGAGGATGACGGCGTTCCGCCCCGCGCATCGTTATGTCACGTGCCATATGCTCTGCCATTGATCCGGCTTTAATACTGTGAGTTTGTGAGTGTAAACCGCATTTACATTCCTGCCCCTACCTCTTTCCACATTCGCCTCCGTCGCATTGACGTCCCTGGTCCCGTTTATATAGTGGTCGAGTTGCTGGCATCTCATCCGCCATTGTCAGCGACACTTCTGTTTGGGTACTCGATTCAGGGACCTGTTCACGAAACCCGATTCAGGGGCCTGCTCACGAAACCAGCAGAAACCTTGGCGCTGTATGCGCGTCTTATCGCAGTGCCGTCGCAGTGCTGGTCACCGACTGTGTCGCAACGTGCGCCGTGTGACCAGCTACTGAAATGCACATTCGCGTTTCTGGCTCTCGGCAAGGAGCGAGGACGTCAACCACGGTGAAAATGGCGTCAAGAGTGTACCGCGGAGCTTTGACGACTTCCACTTGTTACTTCCGCTGTCTCAACATGTATGTGTGCTGTTCGGTATGACTTGACGGGCCCAACAGTGAGGTGTTGACCGGTCATCCCCATTTGTAACAGTAGTAGCTTGCAACCTTACTAGAGGATGACGGCGTTCCGCCCCGCGCATCGTTATGTCACGTGCCATATGCTCTGCCATTGATCCGGCTTTAATACTGTGAGTTTGTGAGTGTAAACCGCATTTACATTCCTGCCCCTACCTCTTTCCACATTCGCCTCCGTCGCATTGACGTCCCTGGTCCCGTTTATATAGTGGTCGAGTTGCTGGCATCTCATCCGCCATTGTCAGCGACACTTCTGTTTGGGTACTCGATTCAGGGACCTGCTCACGAAACCCGATTCAGGGGCCTGCTCACGAAACCAGCAGAAACCTTGGCGCTGTATGCGCGTCTTATCGCAGTGCCGTCGCAGTGCTGGTCACCGACTGTGTCGCAACGTGCGCCGTGTGACCAGCTACTGAAATGCACATTCGCGTTTCTGGCTCTCGGCAAGGAGCGAGGACGTCAACCACGGTGAAAATGGCGTCAAGAGTGTACCGCGGAGCTTTGACGACTTCCACTTGTTACTTCCGCTGTCTCAACATGTATGTGTGCTGTTCGGTATGACTTGACGGGCCCAACAGTGAGGTGTTGACCGGTCATCCCCATTTGTAACAGTAGTAGCTTGCAACCTTACTAGAGGATGACGGCGTTCCGCCCCGCGCATCGTTATGTCACGTGCCATATGCTCTGCCATTGATCCGGCTTTAATACTGTGAGTTTGTGAGTGTAAACCGCATTTACATTCCTGCCCCTACCTCTTTCCACATTCGCCTCCGTCGCATTGACGTCCCTGGTCCCGTTTATATAGTGGTCGAGTTGCTGGCATCTCATCCGCCATTGTCAGCGACACTTCTGTTTGGGTACTCGATTCAGGGACCTGCTCACGAAACCCGATTCAGGGGCCTGCTCACGAAACCAGCAGAAACCTTGGCGCTGTATGCGCGTCTTATCGCAGTGCCGTCGCAGTGCTGGTCACCGACTGTGTCGCAACGTGCGCCGTGTGGCCAGCTACTGAAATGCACATTCGCGTTGCTGGCTCTCGGCAAGGAGCGAGGACGTCAACCACGGTGAAAATGGCGTCAAGAGTGTACCGCGGAGCTTTGACGACTTCCACTTGTTACTTCCGCTGTCTCAACATGTATGTGTGCTGTTCGGTATGACTTGACGGGCCCAACAGTGAGGTGTTGACCGGTCATCCCCATTTGTAACAGTAGTAGCTTGCAACCTTACTAGAGGATGACGGCGTTCCGCCCCGCGCATCGTTATGTCATGTGCCATATGTTCTGCCATTGATCCGGCTTTAAAACTGTAAGTTTGTGAGTGCAAACCGCATTTACATTCCTGCCCCTACCTCTTTCCACATTCGCCTCCGTCGCATTGACGTCCCTGGTCCCGTTTATATAGTGGTCGAGTTGCTGGCATCTCATCCGCCATTGTCAGCGACACTTCTGTTTGGGTACTCGATTCAGGGACCTGCTCACGAAACCCGATTCAGGGGCCTGCTCACGAAACCAGCAGAAACCTTGGCGCTGTATGCGCGTCTTATCGCAGTGCCGTCGCAGTGCTGGTCACCGACTGTGTCGCAACGTGCGCCGTGTGACCAGCTACTGAAATGCACATTCGCGTTGCTGGCTCTCGGCAAGGAGCGAGGACGTCAACCGCGGTGAAAATGGCGTCAAGAGTGTACCGCGGAGCTTTGACGACTTCCACTTGTTACTTCCGCTGTCTCAACATGTATGTGTGCTGTTCGGTATGACTTGACGGGCCCAACAGTGAGGTGTTGACCGGTCATCCCCATTTGTAACAGTAGTAGCTTGCAACCTTACTAGAGGATGACGGCGTTCCGCCCCGCGCATCGTTATGTCACGTGCCATATGCTCTGCCATTGATCCGGCTTTAATACTGTGAGTTTGTGAGTGTAAACCGCATTTACATTCCTGCCCCTACCTCTTTCCACATTCGCCTCCGTCGCATTGACGTCCCTGGTCCCGTTTATATAGTGGTCGAGTTGCTGGCATCTCATCCGCCATTGTCAGCGACACTTCTGTTTGGGTACTCGATTCAGGGACCTGCTCACGAAACCCGATTCAGGGGCCTGCTCACGAAACCAGCAGAAACCTTGGCGCTGTATGCGCGTCTTATCGCAGTGCCGTCGCAGTGCTGGTCACCGACTGTGTCGCAACGTGCGCCGTGTGGCCAGCTACTGAAATGCACATTCGCGTTGCTGGCTCTCGGCAAGGAGCGAGGACGTCAACCACGGTGAAAATGGCGTCAAGAGTGTACCGCGGAGCTTTGACGACTTCCACTTGTTACTTCCGCTGTCTCAACATGTATGTGTGCTGTTCGGTATGACTTGACGGGCCCAACAGTGAGGTGTTGACCGGTCATCCCCATTTGTAACAGTAGTAGCTTGCAACCTTACTAGAGGATGACGGCGTTCCGCCCCGCGCATCGTTATGTCATGTGCCATATGTTCTGCCATTGATCCGGCTTTAAAACTGTAAGTTTGTGAGTGCAAACCGCATTTACATTCCTGCCCCTACCCCTTTCCACATTCGCCTCCGTCGCATTGACGTCCCTGGTCCGTTTATGTAGTGGTCGAGTTGCTGGCATCTCATCCGCTAGTGTCAGTAACACTTCTGCTTGGGTACTCGATTCAGGGACCTGCTCACGAAACCCGATTCAGGGGCCTGCTCACGAAACCAGCAGAAACCTTGGCGCCGTATGCGCGTCTTATCGCAGTGTCTTCGTAGTGCCGGTCGTCGACTATGTCGCAACGTGCGCCGTGTGACCAGCTACTGAAATGCACATTCGCGTTGCTGGCTCTCGGCAAGGAGCGAGGACGTCAACCGCGGTGAAAATGGCGTCAAGAGTGTACCGCGGAGCTTTGACGACTTCCACTTGTTACTTCCGCTGTCTCAACATGTATGTGTGCTGTTCGGTATGACTTGACGGGCCCAACAGTGAGGTGTTGACCGGTCATCCCCATTTGTAACAGTAGTAGCTTGCAACCTTACTAGAGGATGACGGCGTTCCGCCCCGCGCATCGTTATGTCATGTGCCATATGTTCTGCCATTGATCCGGCTTTAAAACTGTAAGTTTGTGAGTGCAAACCGCATTTACATTCCTGCCCCTACCCCTTTCCACATTCGCCTCCGTCGCATTGACGTCCCTGGTCCGTTTATGTAGTGGTCGAGTTGCTGGCATCTCATCCGCTAGTGTCAGTAACACTTCTGCTTGGGTACTCGATTCAGGGACCTGCTCACGAAACCCGATTCAGGGGCCTGCTCACGAAACCAGCAGAAACCTTGGCGCCGTATGCGCGTCTTATCGCAGTGTCTTCGTAGTGCCGGTCGTCGACTATGTCGCAACGTGCGCCGTGTGACCAGCTACTGAAATGCACATTCGCGTTGCTGGCTCTCGGCAAGGAGCGAGGACGTCAACCGCGGTGAAAATGGCGTCAAGAGTGTACCGCGGAGCTTTGACGACTTCCACTTGTTACTTCCGCTGTCTCAACATGTATGTGTGCTGTTCGTTATGACTTGACGGGCCCAACAGTGAGGTGTTGACCAGTCATCCCCATTTGTAACAGTAGTAGCTTGCAACCTTACTAGACGATGACGGCGTTCCGCCCCGCGCATCGTTATGTCACGTGCCATATGTTCTGCCATTGAACCGGCTTTAATACTGTAAGTTTGTGAGTGCAAACCGCATTTACATTCCTGCCCCTACCCTTTTCCACATTCGCCTCCGTCGCATTGACGTCCCTGGATCCGTTTATGTAGTGGTCGAGTTGCTGGCATCTCATCCGCTAGTGTCAGTAACACTTCTGTTTGGGTACTCGATTCAGGGACCTGCTCACGAAACCCGATTCAGGGGCCTGCTCACGAAACCAGCAGAAACCTTGGCGCCGTATGCGCGTCTTATCGCAGTGTCTTCGTAGTGCCGGTCGTCGACTATGTCGCAACGTGCGCCGTGTGACCAGCTACTGAAATGCACATTCGCGTTGCTGGCTCTCGGCAAGGAGCGAGGACGTCAACCGCGGTGAAAATGGCGTCAAGATTGTACCGCGGAGCTTTGACGACTTCCACTTGTTACTTCCGCTGTCTCAACATGTATGTGTGCTGTTCGGTATGACTTGACGGGCCCAACAGTGAGGTGTTGACCGGTCATCCCCATTTGTAACAGTAGTAGCTTGCAACCTTACTAGAGGATGACGGCGTTCCGCCCCGCGCATCGTTATGTCACGTGCCATATGCTCTGCCATTGATCCGGCTTTAATATTGTGAGTTTGTGAGTGTAAACCGCATTTACATTCCTGCCCCTACCTCTTTCCACATTCGCCTCCGTCGCATTGACGTCCCTGGTCCCGTTTACGTAGTGGTCGAGTTGCTGGCATCTCATCCGCCATTGTCAGCGACACTTCTGTTTGGGTACTCGATTCAGGGACCTGCTCACGAAACCCGATTCAGGGGCCTGCTCACGAAACCAGCAGAAACCTTGGCGCTGTATGCGCGTCTTATCGCAGTGCCGTCGCAGTGCTGGTCACCGACTGTGTCGCAACGTGCGCCGTGTGACCAGCTACTGAAATGCACATTCGCGTTGCTGGCTCTCGGCAAGGAGCGAGGACGTCAACCACGGTGAAAATGGCGTCAAGAGTGTACCGCGGAGCTTTGACGACTTCCACTTGTTACTTCCGCTGTCTCAACATGTATGTGTGCTGTTCGGTATGACTTGACGGGCCCAACAGTGAGGTGTTGACCGGTCATCCCCATTTGTAACAGTAGTAGCTTGCAACCTTACTAGAGGATGACGACGTTCCGCCCCGCGCATCGTTATGTCACGTGCCATATGCTCTGCCATTGATCCGGCTTTAATACGGTACGTTTGTGAGTGTAAACCGCATTTACATTCCTGCCCCTACCTCTTTCCACATTCGCCTCCGTCGCATTGACGTCCCTGGTCCCGTTTATATAGTGGTCGAGTTGCTGGCATCTCATCCGCCATTGTCAGCGACACTTCTGTTTGGGTACTCGATTCAGGGACCTGCTCACGAAACCCGATTCAGGGGCCTGCTCACGAAACCAGCAGAAACCTTGGCGCTGTATGCGCGTCTTATCGCAGTGCCGTCGCAGTGCTGGTCACCGACTGTGTCGCAACGTGCGCCGTGTGACCAGCTACTGAAATGCACATTCGCGTTGCTGGCTCTCGGCAAGGAGCGAGGACGTCAACCGCGGTGAAAATGGCGTCAAGAGTGTACCGCGGAGCTTTGACGACTTCCACTTGTTACTTCCGCTGTCTCAACATGTATGTGTGCTGTTCGGTATGACTTGACGGGCCCAACAGTGAGGTGTTGACCGGTCATCCCCATTTGTAACAGTAGTAGCTTGCAACCTTACTAGAGGATGACGGCGTTCCGCCCCGCGCATCGTTATGTCACGTGCCATATGCTCTGCCATTGATCCGGCTTTAATACTGTGAGTTTGTGAGTGTAAACCGCATTTACATTCCTGCCCCTACCTCTTTCCACATTCGCCTCCGTCGCATTGACGTCCCTGGTCCCGTTTATATAGTGGTCGAGTTGCTGGCATCTCATCCGCCATTGTCAGCGACACTTCTGTTTGGGTACTCGATTCAGGGACCTGCTCACGAAACCCGATTCAGGGGCCTGCTCACGAAACCAGCAGAAACCTTGGCGCTGTATGCGCGTCTTATCGCAGTGCCGTCGCAGTGCTGGTCACCGACTGTGTCGCAACGTGCGCCGTGTGACCAGCTACTGAAATGCACATTCGCGTTTCTGGCTCTCGGCAAGGAGCGAGGACGTCAACCACGGTGAAAATGGCGTCAAGAGTGTACCGCGGAGCTTTGACGACTTCCACTTGTTACTTCCGCTGTCTCAACATGTATGTGTGCTGTTCGGTATGACTTGACGGGCCCAACAGTGAGGTGTTGACCGGTCATCCCCATTTGTAACAGTAGTAGTTTGCAACCTTACTAGAGGATGACGGCGTTCCGCCCCGCGCATCGTTATGTCACGTGCCATATGCTCTGCCATTGATCCGGCTTTAATACTGTGAGTTTGTGAGTGTAAACCGCATTTACATTCCTGCCCCTACCTCTTTCCACATTCGCCTCCATCGCATTGACGTCCCTGGTCCCGTTTATGTAGTCGTCGAGTTGCTGGCATCTCATCCCCCATTGTCAGCGACACTTCTGTTTGGGTACTCGATTCAGGGACCTGCTCACGAAACCCGATTCAGGGGCCTGCTCACGAAACCAGCAGAAACCTTGGCGCTGTATGCGCGTCTTATCGCAGTGCCGTCGCAGTGCTGGTCACCGACTGTGTCGCAACGTGCGCCGTGTGACCAGCTACTGAAATGCACATTCGCGTTTCTGGCTCTCGGCAAGGAGCGAGGACGTCAACCACGGTGAAAATGGCGTCAAGAGTGTACCGCGGAGCTTTGACGACTTCCACTTGTTACTTCCGCTGTCTCAACATGTATGTGTGCTGTTCGGTATGACTTGACGGGCCCAACAGTGAGGTGTTGACCGGTCATCCCCATTTGTAACAGTAGTAGTTTGCAACCTTACTAGAGGATGACGGCGTTCCGCCCCGCGCATCGTTATGTCACGTGCCATATGCTCTGCCATTGATCCGGCTTTAAAACTGTGAGTTTGTGAGTGTAAACCGCATTTACATTCCTGCCCCTACCTCTTTCCACATTCGCCTCCATCGCATTGACGTGAGCAATTTCCATAATCCAGTACATATGTACTGGATTATCCAAATCGACCTTCAAATTAAATGTACTGTAAACAGTATATATTAAGTTTGTCTAGGCGAACTTACCGTGGCTTGCTACGCACATTAATTGGCAGCAACGCGCTCACTACGCCGCGTCGGTGGCACCGGGCGACGCCTTCCTCGGGTTGGCTGATATAGCCAAACGAAGTTAATGGTCTCCAGCTCAAAGTCGACCTTTAATCTCCACGGTAGATTTTTGGCGGGTTCCCAAGTCAGTTCGCGGTAGCCCACCCACTGCACCAAGTAGTACTCTTGGTCATGAACCCAGCGCTTGGCGTAAAGTCGCTCGACGTCGAAAAGCGTTTCGGCTCTGCCGCGTCGAGCTTGGGGCCGTGCAAATAAACCGCTGCCGGCTGGAGCACTTGACTCACTACTTCTGACCTCATCTGAGGTCGGCTGGCGGGCTGGTAGGTTTTTATTGTTCTTGAGGCGCCAAAAAGACCCATCGGTCTTTCGCTTGAAGTTCCGGGCGTGGCGCAGGCGTTTATTAGGGGGCGGCATCTTGTAAAATCGAAAGTGACAGCCACGAAAGCACCTTCATTGAGCTGGTGGCTACTGCAATCACTATAACAAGCGATTCAATAATATATATTTAGAAATTTATATTTACACGTCGGCCTATTGTTATGTTGGTAAAATATTTTAGACCTTAAATTGGGACACCTATTTTTGGCAGCAGTGTACCAGACGTCCCAGTAGAGATCTATCTAGTCTAAAAATATTCAGAGTTAAGTAAAATTATTTTATCCTCGGAATATTAAAAGGGTGTTCTTTCAAACTATCGGAACAGAATCGCTTAGATTTTATTACGAAATTTACGAAACAGCGTCCAAATCAAACCGAAATATATTGAGATATGCAGTATTCAAAGAGTAAAAAAAAGTCTAGATGTAAAATTGACACTGAAGCCAGCTTCAAAGTCAAAGTTGCCGCACTAAGGTCAAATTCACAGAGAATTTTTGGCCTGTTTCCTCTTGTGTTTAGGCTTTGGACCTGGTTTCAACCCCCGTTTTCCCAACCGCTCTTCGTCAACTTGCAGCAAAGGAATGAGGAGTGTCGAGTCAGTTGCGAGGCTGACGTTGTTAGGCCACGGACGAAATCGAAAGGTGTATGTTTCAGCAAAATTGGCAATCGACAATTTTACATGGTCATACAAATCTTCAATACGGCGGCCGTCTTGGGTAGCCGCGCACAAAGCGTGGAGGCAGGGAAATTCTTCATCCTGCCAATTTCCACACGTACACTCTTGCGCAGGTAAATCCACTAATCGCCATGTATGTATGTGGCCATGAGCATTTTGAGGGCCAAGATGCTGCACTGAGTAGGCTCCATCCATGAGTGGGACAAAATCACACATCCCAGCAGCGGTAGTTCTATCCTTGAGCTGGGCTTGCAGTTGCGGAACCAACGAGCTTGCCGTATGACTTCTAGTCCATTTACCAGCGTCCTGACGCTTCTCGGATACCAATTCACTTAATTTTCGGAAATATAAGTAAAACGCGTCCAAGGGCTTGGCACTCCGAAGTTCGGTACCCAGCCAATTGTTGACTTGTTCAGAAAGATTCGACGTGATTTCATTGAATGTTGGCAGGCCGAAGGCTTCGCGAAACTTGTACTTTACCCAATGCTTTGCTTCAATTCCATCCAGATATTCGACTGCAACTGGATTGGACGCAGCAAGCTCAGATCGAAATAATTTGAAATCATTTTCGCAATCACTTCGGGCCAATTGGCAAATGATACGCCTCTCGTCAATTGAAAGTTTACCGCCTTTGCGGTTGATATTATCCATTATATGGCGCAGACAATACCGGTGGCCCGATAACGGGAAAACTTCAGCCACAGCAGACAGTAGGCCTTTTTGACGGTCCGAAACAATGGTGAATTTCTCCAATCCAGTTGCCGACTTCACACAATTCATGAACCATTGCCAGTTTTCGTAATTTTCCATCGAAACAAGGGCGAGCGCGAAAGGTGTAACGTGATTATTGAAGTCTTTCGTCGTAGCAACTAAGAAAACACCTCTCTTGTTCATCTCGAGGCCTTTCAAATGCGCACCGTCAAAACCCACAAGCCGTTTCGCACACTTTGCAATGTGAATCCCTAAATTCGGAATAAAACAAGCACGACGAAATGTTGCGTTGTTGGACTCTCGCTCAATTTTCCAGACAGAATCAGCATTTTTTCAGTCATCAGCTGAAAGTACGCCTCCAGCTTCTGGTAACTCTCCACAATATCACCACGAAGTCTCTCGTCAATATCAGCTTTCATTCTTGAAATTGCACTTCGGCAAACGTCAAACCCACGAGATTTAAAAAACGCGCCGATTGTAGCGCCAGATAGATTCGCAGTCGAGTGACCATGCAGTGGTAGCAGGTCGGTCACGATGAGTGTAGTAAGTGACTGCACGTCTTGGGTTGTGTTGCGCAGGGCATTGGTTGAGTGTAGGATTGTGCCCTCCACACATGGCGTTCGTGTGAACCCGACACCTCGAGTATGGTTGTGTGCGAAATTTGCCTTAGTAATCTTCCATTTGCCGTTTAAACCATACACATTGATGGAAAATGGGCACTCGAGCTGGTCGGAGGGAATGTCGGTGTCAAAAAATTGAACTCCGTTGAGCTTCTTGCATTGGTATTTTGCGTTTCCTGAATTGTTAACTTTCACACTGGTTTGTTTCACAAAAATCTGGAATCCACACTTGATCGCGAACTCCTTGCAACGTTCTCGAACGGCTTTTTGAGACGGAAAATTTTCACTTGCGATGTTGTCTTGGCGGTCGTAGGCAATACCGTAGTTTTCATTTGACGAATCCACACATTGGACGTCAACATTTCCCCGCAAAATGCGAGCTGACTGGGCGGCCTTGATGTCAGCGGCGTCGACTACGAAGCGGCACTTGCCAAACGGTTTCGCCGTTGGATCTGGAGCTATCGGCGGTTCCTGTGGTGGCGGTGCCATTTTAGAAATGTGGAGAATACACAGCGCAACAAAACAGTAGTTCAGATCGGAAGCGACACATTGGATTTGGTATTTTGCGATAAGACGATACATTCAGTTCGTTACTAGAGAAGCTTTTCGAAGAATATCTTATGCAAACCATGCACTCACTTTCAATTCAGAGCGCTACGTAGTTTAACCACTACTTCATTCTAAACAATATTCAACTGTACATTCACACTAAAATCATATTTACTATAACTACCATATCGCTAAGAACCTGTTCGCAGTTTTATTTAAAGTTTGAGTCTGTCGCTTAAAAAATCATTTTAGGTACGGTTTGTTTGTTGCCACCTAACGCCGAGACTACTGTAAATGACAGGATTTCGCCGAATTAATTTTTCGATTTGGGATAATCCAGTACATATGTACTGGATTATGGAAATTGCTCCATTGACGTCCCTGGTCCCGTTTATATAGTGGTCGAGTTGCTGGCATCTCATCCGCCATTGTCAGCGACACTTCTGTTTGGGTACTCGATTCAGGGACCTGCTCACGAAACCCGATTCAGGGGCCTGCTCACGAAACCAGCAGAAACCTTGGCGCTGTATGCGCGTCTTATCGCAGTGCCGTCGCAGTGCTGGTCACCGACTGTGTCGCAACGTGCGCCGTGTGACCAGCTACTGAAATGCACATTCGCGTTGCTGGCTCTCGGCAAGGAGCGAGGACGTCAACCACGGTGAAAATGGCGTCAAGAGTGTACCGCGGAGCTTTGACGACTTCCACTTGTTACTTCCGCTGTCTCAACATGTATGTGTGCTGTTCGGTATGACTTGACGGGCCCAACAGTGAGGTGTTGACCGGTCATCCCCATTTGTAACAGTAGTAGCTTGCAACCTTACTAGAGGATGACGGCGTTCCGCCCCGCGCATCGTTATGTCACGTGCCATATGCTCTGCCATTGATCCGGCTTTAATACTGTGAGTTTGTGAGTGTAAACCGCATTTACATTCCTGCCCCTACCTCTTTCCACATTCGCCTCCGTCGCATTGACGTCCCTGGTCCCGTTTATATAGTGGTCGAGTTGCTGGCATCTCATCCGCCATTGTCAGCGACACTTCTGTTTGGGTACTCGATTCAGGGACCTGCTCACGAAACCCGATTCAGGGGCCTGCTCACGAAACCAGCAGAAACCTTGGCGCTGTATGCGCGTCTTATCGCAGTGCCGTCGCAGTGCTGGTCACCGACTGTGTCGCAACGTGCGCCGTGTGACCAGCTACTGAAATGCACATTCGCGTTGCTGGCTCTCGGCAAGGAGCGAGGACGTCAACCACGGTGAAAATGGCGTCAAGAGTGTACCGCGGAGCTTTGACGACTTCCACTTGTTACTTCCGCTGTCTCAACATGTATGTGTGCTGTTCGGTATGACTTGACGGGCCCAACAGTGAGGTGTTGACCGGTCATCCCCATTTGTAACAGTAGTAGCTTGCAACCTTACTAGAGGATGACGGCGTTCCGCCCCGCGCATCGTTATGTCACGTGCCATATGTTCTGCCATTGATCCGGCTTTAATACTGTGAGTTTGTGAGTGTAAACCGCATTTACATTCCTGCCCCTACCTCTTTCCACATTCGCCTCCGTCGCATTGACGTCCCTGGTCCCGTTTATATAGTGGTCGAGTTGCTGGCATCTCATCCGCCATTGTCAGCGACACTTCTGTTTGGGTACTCGATTCAGGGACCTGCTCACGAAACCCGATTCAGGGGCCTGCTCACGAAACCAGCAGAAACCTTGGCGCTGTATGCGCGTCTTATCGCAGTGCCGTCGCAGTGCTGGTCACCGACTGTGTCGCAACGTGCGCCGTGTGACCAGCTACTGAAATGCACATTCGCGTTGCTGGCTCTCGGCAAGGAGCGAGGACGTCAACCACGGTGAAAATGGCGTCAAGAGTGTACCGCGGAGCTTTGACGACTTCCACTTGTTACTTCCGCTGTCTCAACATGTATGTGTGCTGTTCGGTATGACTTGACGGGCCCAACAGTGAGGTGTTGACCGGTCATCCCCATTTGTAACAGTAGTAGCTTGCAACCTTACTAGAGGATGACGGCGTTCCGCCCCGCGCATCGTTATGTCACGTGCCATATGTTCTGCCATTGATCCGGCTTTAATACTGTGAGTTTGTGAGTGTAAACCGCATTTACATTCCTGCCCCTACCTCTTTCCACATTCGCCTCCGTCGCATTGACGTCCCTGGTCCCGTTTATATAGTGGTCGAGTTGCTGGCATCTCATCCGCCATTGTCAGCGACACTTCTGTTTGGGTACTCGATTCAGGGACCTGCTCACGAAACCCGATTCAGGGGCCTGCTCACGAAACCAGCAGAAACCTTGGCGCTGTATGCGCGTCTTATCGCAGTGCCGTCGCAGTGCTGGTCACCGACTGTGTCGCAACGTGCGCCGTGTGACCAGCTACTGAAATGCACATTCGCGTTGCTGGCTCTCGGCAAGGAGCGAGGACGTCAACCACGGTGAAAATGGCGTCAAGAGTGTACCGCGGAGCTTTGACGACTTCCACTTGTTACTTCCGCTGTCTCAACATGTATGTGTGCTGTTCGGTATGACTTGACGGGCCCAACAGTGAGGTGTTGACCGGTCATCCCCATTTGTAACAGTAGTAGCTTGCAACCTTACTAGAGGATGACGGCGTTCCGCCCCGCGCATCGTTATGTCACGTGCCATATGTTCTGCCATTTGTGAGAATATTATCCCCACACAATTGATGAACCCTTGGTGGCTGCTGGAGTCGTTGCGTACGACAATTGACCTTCCTGACATCCCTGGAGAATCATTTGCGGTCGCGCGGGTTATTGAAGAATCGAGCTCGATCTGGGATTCCAACCGTAAATTTCGCGAGGCCAATCTTGTTGCGTCCACTATCAGTGAGCACTTAAGTGGTCTAGGGACGAAAGAGTACAAAAAGGCGCTGAAAGTTCTCCGTGGTGTTGCCACTCTTTTCAAGCATGGAGATTACGATGCAATATCACAAGCAACCAATCAACACGAGCCTGCACCTGATAGATGTGGAGGAGGTGGATCGATGCAGGGTGAAACGGAGGAAGTGAACAGCTCGGCCAGTAGTGAACTGGAAGAGGTACTACGTGAAATAGAAGATCGTTCAGAGAATGGATGTGAAGTTCGTGCAACTACCGGCTCAATCACACCCACCCAGTTGGGGGTGCAGTTGGGTACCGAGTTGTCCCAGTTGGGTACCGGACCTATAGATCTGGTAGATTTGGGCGATCAACCCGAGTTGGGCACTGATGTGGAGCGGTTATGCGCTGAGACGGCAGTGGCATTCTCCGCAACCGAGTCCAACGAAGCGCAAGCACGTTCGATCGACCTAACTGATGCTAATGATGCGTTTGAACTTGAAAGCCCCCCCCCCCCCCAAGGCTAAAGGAAGACCGAAACAAAAGCCGAAAGTTGTTAAGGCAAGGCGAAACCGAGTTATCGCGATGATCCAAGAAGACCTCGAGATGCACGACAAGCAACTCAGCCTTCTTTCTCTCTACAAAGTGCTGGAGAACAATCCGACCTTCAACTCGTCGCGCGAGAAGCTGATCCAGTTCAAGCCATTTACTTTCCTCAACAAACAGAAACCTCCCATTGCTCACGAGATCTCGAGACTACCGGTAACAAAACCTTTGCTCAGACCAGAAGACATCGTCAGAATATTCCCGATGGATTTGATAACGAAATACATGGCGAAGGTGACGGCCTACAAAAGAAAACATTTGGGTGTCCGTGAATTAGATATCGCGCTCGAAATTGTCGGTCTTGGAGTCTTCGCGAACTCCACAGTGGCGCTCATGAAAAATGGCACGCGGCATTCAAAACTTTGCAAAAGGTTGGTAAAGCCCTGGAGTGGATAAAACAACTTGAGTTCGCGCGCGTCGATAACCGCAGTTTTCTGGTCGAACAAAACTGCCTGTTGTACTGAAGAACATCCTGCTGTTATCCAACAAGGTACGGGCTGCGTTACTTTTGTGCATCTTCATAAATATCCTAACACAGTGTTACGTGCAATTGGTAGGCTCAAGTACTAGACCTGACTGCGAAAGAGTGCCTCACCGACGAGATAATGCATCTCTCTCTGACCAAGAAGTTCGGCACCGATCCCAACATCGTCGTATTTGCAGCTTCAACTCTGGGAGTGGTTCTGGATGGGACATCACGGCAAATCAAAGCGATATACGACTCACAATGCCGGGGCTTTCAAAAGAGATAGTGCTGTTCCCCGTGAACTGCAACAGAAATCACTGGTGCTCCGTGATGATGAACCGCGACCAGGGGAAGGTATTCATCTACGATTCAAGCGCGTCCTCCTACTTGGTCAGCCTTCGTGCTGTGGCTCAGAAGCTGATAACTCTACTGCCGAACGATGTACGACCGAGCACACGCCTGCAGGTCTACGAATCTGGCCTAGGAATCCAAGTGGACAACTTCAACTGCGGAGTCTATGTTTTACTCGCCTTCGAGATATTTTGCGGTGCCGAGCCACTTAGTCACGTAGATAAGAAGACGCTGCAATGTCTGCGATACCGCTACTTTCGTATGTGCGCACAAGATTGATTAACCTAGCTAGTATCTCTAAGCCAGTTAACGTCTTCAAGCACAAATACATCATCTTGCACTCGTCATGTTGTGATACGTATGGTGAATGATGAAACTAGCCCACGACGAGAACTCTGGAGCATTATTAGTGCTGCATGCTGCGGTGGTGATCGGCACACCAAGTCCCTACGTGCAGAACCAAAGTGCTTGAGTCCTCCAAAAGCTGAATCCCTTGGTCAAAGTGATATCCGGCCATACGTATGGACTGATTGTTTTTGGGTCAAATTCGGTCAAGGTCAGATTGGGTCAACACTTTTTGGGGTCAAATGGCGGGTCAAATTTGAGATGGGTCAAATTGGATCAAAATGTATCATGATAACAAGGGTGCAACCTATACTATTATATCAAAACCCTGTTTTGGAATGTGGGCAAAACCATGCCTTTCCGTTGTCATATATTAGGAGGGTTTTGGGGTTGCGGCAAATTGTTACAGTCATACCCCTCAATATGCACAGGGAGGTTGCAAAGCGATTTGGCAGGGGACTAACAGTTTTTATGCTGATTGGCTTCTGTACCCCAATATCAACGATCCGATATGACAGGAAATTTGAAGGTATGGGTGCGCATATTGAGGGGTACGTCTGTAACTCCTCTATTGAGGTAGATCGTACGAGCAATGCAACGGTTGCGGAGGAACGACACACGACATCACGCGCAATGCCACGATCAGCGTACTAGTGACCGTAGGGCGAGCGAAGTGACGGTAACGACGTCTTGTATCTAGCTGCAACGAGGGGCTACTAGATCATACCAAACTAGAGCACGAATAGACTCACTTTTCAAACGCTTTCGTACTACACAAGCCCCAAGTTCACACCTCACTCCATTCTCTTTGACTACAATGGCAACCGAACTGCCTCTTCCCTCCGATCGTTTCAGCTACGACGGATCGGACCACAGTGATGCCTCCGACGAGACGATCATCCTTGAGGAAACGCCAGTCGAAACGTTGGGCTTGCTGAATGGAGAAAGAAATGGAGCGCGCCGTCATCTGATCGGAGGAGAACTTCAAGCTCCAGATGTTCAAGTTGAAGAGCCAAGCGACACGTACCTGGGAAACAAGTCCATCACCTATCAAGGGTATTCCTATGCCTGGTACTACACCGGGTCGGCTTCCATGAATTATCGGTGCAGCGTCTACCGTCGGACGGGTTGCAAGGCCAAGATTTTTGTGAAATATGCTGGGACAGAAGTGTCTGACGAACATGAACCAGACTGTGCTTCTGATGTCCGCCGCCCGATCAGTTCAACACTGGCCGTCGTTAACCAGAAGGAACAGATGATGTTGGCAACTGATGAGATTGGATTGGCCGACGTGACGCTAACGCCTCAGGAAGTTTGGCGCATAATTCGCGACAAGTTCTACAACGACGATGATTTGATCGTTCAGGGTGCTTCCAAACAGCAGATTTTGGGTCGGCTATATCGCACAAGAACAGCCCTTTTTGGACGTGAAATCTACGGCCGTATCGAGAGTGAGCAACTTTGCGACGTTCGAAACAGCCCTGGTCTGAAATTATTTCAGTTTCACTTCACTTACTACGAAGAGGAGGTTTTGCATCGAGTTATCGGATGGGCGCATCCTCAATTTGTTGACCGTATGCGGCAACAACAAACCTCGATTTTCTTCGATGCCACGTACAGATGCATGCCGGTGCAGTTCTACCAGCTTGTCATCATCATGATGTACGACAACATTTCAGACGTGTATTTGCCCGTGTTTTATGTGCCGACGACGGGCAAGACTACCGACGTCTACGAACATTTGCTGCACTTCGTGTTCATTGCGACCAAGAGAAAACTCAAGCCAGTCCGCAGGAAGAAAACATGACGACACGGTAAAAGGCGAGAGCTCATAAAAAGACATGAGCAGGACCAGCCATTTTGTGACGGAATATTCACAGCGCGGTTCATCAAGCGCGTCTTCTTCGTCACAATCGTGTTGCAGGAGAAACACGTTCGGGACCGGCTCACTGTACTTGTACTTGGCCCTCGTGGTCGCAAAGATGTACTGATCGTAGATGAGCTCACACGCATGCTCACTGACCAAATTTGAAAGAAACTGCATTTCTCGATCATACTTGGGGTTGTGCACGACACTGAGCTTGTGCAAACAGTCCACGAACTTCCTCTCCTCTTGATCCTGGTAGCACATGACCGATACAACACACTCGTCTACCCCATAAACGAGTTCACGAGATCTCTTAGCTGCTTCCACGAGGTTTCAATTCTGTTGTTCGTGTTATTGCCCATAGTCACAGCATTTGCCTTTCGAAAGCACACCACATGGAGCGACATGAGTCCCAGTTCTTGGTGAATTATATCTCAAACGGATGCTTGGGAACTTCACCATCGTCTTCTTCAACCAGATCGTCACAAGCAGCATCCAAGTTACCACTGGTCGTGCCCAACTGCCCACTACCAGCACCCAACTCGGTGAAATCAGTGCCCAACTGCCCACTACCATCACCCAACTCGGTGACATCAGTGCCCAACTGGTCACCATCGGAACGCTGCTCAGCTACAACTCTTTGAGCACTTCGACCGATATTCATGATGTACCCGCTCCGTTCTCGCATAAACCAACATGTTCACAATTCCTTGCAACTGCTGTTTCTGCCAGGATGAGAAACCATAATCTGAGCATGATATCTTCTCGCCCAGATATTTAATGACTTGAAATTGACAGAGTAGCAACCGCGCATCCGGAAAAGCCACCTTGAGAACTGAAATCTCGGTAAAGGCCTTGTCGATCAAGATGCAGTGAATCCGTCGCCACGCCGGGTTGTTCCGCTTGAACACCTCTAAGACAGTCAAAAGCGTAGTGCGTCGCTCGTTCTGGACAACCGCGTGCTGTACAAATTGCCCTTTTTTGAAGATATCGTGAGCCATTATCGGGAATACCTTGTACTTCAAAGAATTGGTTCCGTGCGTGGCATCAATCATCAGGACCTCGGGAACCCGATCAAACAATTCACGCATATGCTTTGTCTGCAACGTGATAGACGTGGCGATTGTCTACAAGATAAATATTAGGATGCTGTCAATGCACAAGGAAGCCAACGAACTAACACACCTTATCTCGCACCGAATCCACGAAATTGCGACCGACATTTCCTGGCCCCTCAGAAACTTCAACCATCCACTGCTTTAGTCTCTTGGCGCTGGTAGAGCCCGAATCTTCTTGCTTCTTCAGCCTTCGCACAAGGTTATGCACGTCTTGATTGGATGGATTGCATGCAGACTTCTCGTGGATGTACCTGAGTATACTCTTCTTCTTGGTACCAGCTTACCGAAGCTCATCCACGTTGCTTACCACTTCAGGCTCCAGTGCAGTTCTGTTATGAGCGTACTGGTCGAAAGAGTGTTTGTTGAGCGAATGATTGTGCACCAACCGAGCCGTAGTAACTCTCAAAGCAAACGTCGGGACCGAAGCGTCTTTCACTTAAACACAAGCATTGATCTACAATGACAACAAATACCCAATGAGTATAAATACACCAAACTTAATGCCCAACTGAGCCCAACTAATGCCCAAGTGAGCCCAACTAATGCCCAAGTGAGCCCAACTCATGCACAATTGTACCCATCCGGATATACCCACATATCTGTGCTCCACACTCCATGGCCCTCGACTGGAGCCGTTTCCTCTTTCCTTTGTCACGCGTCTTGTATGTTCCTGTGTGCGTGCAAGTATACGTCTTGACATAGTTCACCCACGTCTCCGGTTCGTGGATGAACTTTCGCGTATCTTGACGTTTCTGGCAGCCACGGTATTGTTCGTCCGGTGGCGAAAGCTCTGTACATCAATACCATCACACGCCAACCTAAGTATATACCACCCGAGATACGACTATCAGTACCGTATCCATACCTGGTACGTCCGCTGCATATACCCTGCCAGGTACGTCTCCAAGTCCTCCCACGACGTAAACTCTCTCCGTCCCAGAGGGGGTGCAAGCACTTCGACCTCATGGTCCTCTCCAGCTTCTCCTCCTGAACTACGAGGATGCGACAACCCTTCAGAGCGGCCTTGTTTCGACTGGGACGTGCTGGTACTCGTCGTTGTCGAAGTATCGGAGGCCGAATCCACCCATTCTTCATCACTCGAGACGGCAGACCGCGAATCGTTGGACGAGCCTTCGCCGTCAGTGCTCGCAGCCTCACGCGGCGCTCTCACTGCTGCTTTAACTCGAAGATCCCTGGGCTCACGCGGTGCCCTCAACGATGATTTAACCCACCGGCGACCGCTCTTATCCCGATTTTGCTGGGATAAGATTAATATAGAAATTTGTATACTGGTGGGATAGGGTAAGCGAGGTCCCCAGCGGCCTGCCCCGACTCTTCGGGTTCCACCGGCTGTCAATCTCATTGGTCAGAGTTATCCAATCAAAGCTTGGATACGGCCGTAACATTTAGCTCTATCGAGATTTCAATCGAAAAAACCTTGGCGTAATTCGCAGGATAATGCGAACATTCGCTAAGTGAGAGAATTGTTCTGAGCTGAATATCGCGGTTGATGGACGTGCTCGGCAATCGCTGTGACGCTATCCCAGGGCAAGCACGGCACGACACATGAGGGACGCCTTCTACTGCAACGACGAGACGCACGAGGCACAACCGAAAGATGAACAACTCAATCTCGGTACGCTCACTCTAGCCAGCCTGTTGCCCCATTGCGGACGTGTTTCTCGACTGCAGGCGAGCGCTGGCGGCACAAGCCCCCCCCCCCATTCCATCGGCAGTACACCCGCCTGACTTCCTCCTTCCTCTTCGCCATGCAGGGCTACGGCTACTCGCAGTACAAGGCGCTCTCGCCGCACCACCAGCGCAGCGGCGAACTTCCCAAGCTCTACTACAAATCGGCGGCTTCAAAGGCCCGGCGCGCATGAACTCCAGCAGCACGTGAACCTGAACAGCATGCTGGCCCAGCACCAGGCCCGAAGCCGCAACAGGGGGGGGGGGGCTTCGACTACGAGCCCATCAGCGTCTAGGCAAATACTACGCGCTGTCGCCCAAGGCCTATCGATACAACTGGGGCGGCTCTCAGAGCCGCTCTGTTGGGCTGCGGTCATACGTCAGCCCACACGGACAAACGTTCGCGTGAGGCGCCCTACATGAAGGAGAAGAAGCGCGTGTTCAAGCTAAACGATGGCATCAACGATCACAAGACCCTGCAGAACGAGGCCGGACGATCAAGCAGTCCGTACTGTGATCTCGAATCAGAGTGCGGAGCGCGCCTAAAAGCAGGCGGATCGCCGAGGACCAAAATGGTGGTGGCTAAGGCGGTGACGTCAGCGATGAGGGCTATAATACCCAATGGTGCTGCCAGAACAGGCTCTCACTCCAACAGCAGCCTTTGCAGGCGGATGCAGTGAATATGTGTTTTAGTATAAGGATCTAGTATAACATAAAATGGAGGCATTCCATAGAATCGAGCGACAGTCAAAATCAACCTGTCAAAAGTCGCGGTCGCTCCTCAGTGGTACAGTACACATCGTATGGGGGGAGATCTTCTCCGAGAAGATCATGGCCGACGCAAGTATGTACACCGACGACACGGCGGCCGACAGCAGCAGCACTGTGGGCGGCAGCAGCAGCGATGACGACGAACGCTCGAACCAACAGGAGCTCACAGCGCGAGGGCGCTCCGAGAGCCAAGGGCAGCTCAGCGATCAAGATACCGACTTAGACAAATCCTCCTACTTTGTTCTCTCGGACCCTAAGTACACCTACGAGGCTGTCCCGGTGCGCATGAATGTTCTACTTGTGGTGTCTGTTTGATATCTAACCTTCCTGCTTGCATACAACAGGCTTTCACGCCGGATGTCAACCGAACAGCGTCAAACAACAAGAAAATTTATGGCAAGCCGAAGTCTGTTGGGGAGGTACGTGCACGTATCGTTGGTGTTTCAGTGGGCGTCACGATGGCTCAATTCCGATGAATGCCTAGACGTTGGAGAGATTTCAATGGCACCAGGGGTTCCTTGACTTTCACCCTCCAGCCAGTACGCAAACCTTCACGCGACCGGGTGGGTATACGAATTACTTGAGTTCTGTGGCGTAGTCTAACGAATGGTATTATGCAACAGGTTTACGAGCCTAGATTCAGGTCTACCACCCATGTAGACGCATTTCTAGCCGCCCTTCCGCTCTACGAGATGTATGCGCAGTTTCAGAATGACGAAGACTCGAGTCACATCTACGCGTGTTTGCAAGCGTCCCTGAAAGCCTCGAAGGTATTTCACGCGTTTTGTGGTGCCAGGTGTACTCCCAACGCTAACGTGCCATTGACCTCTGTGTAGATAACGCTGACTATGGTAAAGCGTCGACAGCGCCTATGCGAGTGGGATATTGAACGCTTAGACGCTTTTCTCGATTCCCATGTTGAACACCATATCGCCATGGAGGCAGATGAATCGTACGACGAGAATGCTATCCGGGATCATACCAAGGAGGGTTTTTTCAAAGAGCTCGAGTATAAAGCTCGAGTCCAGGAAGCCGCTGCGCTTGAGTGGCTTGCTGTCTGGACGTATCAAACCGAGGTGATGTTTCCTCGTCTTGGGGTATCGTTGAGACGCTAGTACGTCGGAAAGTGCTTAGCCCAGCTTCACAGAAGCATACATATTTTGTTAGCGATGTTGAGATGCAATGAAGAAGCCCATGCCTACATATATTCCGTCATCGCTTTCTTATTGTAGCATAGATCTCAGCTTGGCCGCTGTCGATGCCAAGGTTGGCTTCGCTCTCCGTAACAGGCGTATTTGTATTAAAGTTTGTATGGCAGAAGTCAAGATTGACTTCGCAGTGAAACATAGATCTCAACGTTGACAACCAGCTTGGTGCCAAGGTTGGATTCGCTCTCCCTAACAGGCGTATTTGTATTAAAGTTTGTATGGCAGAAGTCAAGATTGACTTCGCAGTAAAACATAGATCTCAACGTTGACAACCAGCTTGGTGCCAAGGTTGGCTTCGCTCTCGCTAACAGGCGTATTTGTATTAAAGTTTGTATGGCAGATGGCAAGATTGACTTCGCAGTGAAACATAGATCTCAACGTTGACAACCAGCTTGACCGCCGTCGAGTCAAAGCTGGCTTCGCTCTCACTTACAGACGTATTTTGTCAAGATCGACTACGCAGTGACACCTAATTATCCGACTCATTCTGCTGCTCGGCCCCGCTGAGCGTACATTCCACCGCGCCGAGCAGCTCCGCCAGCACTTCCGCCACGGCCTCTCGCTCGCTCTCATCCGGGGGCCTCTCAGTCGCAGTTACTCCTTCTTCATCCTGTCCTGCTGCATCTGCGGCTGGCCGCTCTGGCTGATGCACTTGTACCTCTACGTTTCGCGTGACACTTGGAACCGGTAACTGCGAAGATGACACCGAAGCAGCCCCATCGGCATTCTGAACATCGGTCTCGTATTGCCTTGGCGGTACAGCACCTGAGGAAGCTGTGTCCATCGTTTCCGCGCGTAACTCCTCCTTCGACCGACGCATTCGGATCCGTCCGACCTTTTCAGAGTGCGGAAGTTGATCTCCGTTCTTCCATTTCGAGTGCCAAATGTTAAAGCACGATACAGAATTACCATCGGATACATGTCGCGCCTTGGAACACAAAAACAGTCGTCCTCGATCAGTGGAGCACTGCTTGCAGTAATGACGCGTTGTGCCGGGAGGTCGATTCGATCCAGGACTGCCAGCACCACGCAGTACCGAACAAACCTTGCACACGCGAAACTTGAACTTGCCCTTCGCTGTCTTGTCCGTCGACACCATCAATTGATGCTTCGAGCTTGCTAGCGAGTACGCCGTCGAAACTGGTGTCTGGTTAGTTCTTGGCTCCACCTCGGTAACAGCGGCTTCGGCGACTGGTACCGTTTCCAGGAAGTCATCATCTCCGAGAGCGAGTAGCTCCTCGTGTAGCTGAATGAGAAAATCCGCGTGTGAAAGAGGTTTTTCCCCCACCGACTTCGCGTACTCACGATGGGTGATAAAAGCGTTAATAACAGCTATGTCGAGAAGCCCGTAGAAAAGAGTCTTGTAGTATTTCTTCGGTCGCATGATCATTTGAATGGAGTACCTAGTCAAAAGCATTTTCGGCGTAAGTAATGGGCGGCAGAACCGCAACAGAGCAACACGTACCTTTGCAGACGTAACTGGTCGTGACTGTCAACACCCCCCATGTACTTGTTGTACAATACCACAAACTCCGGACACGGAATGTTTGCCTGTGAGCCGTCCTTTTGCTTCCTCCGCACAATCGCACGTCTAGCGGAGGACCCAGTCGCCACAAAGTAGCACATTTTCGAGTCAACCCACCGCGTCGAGTACATTTGACGATTCGTATTGTTCCGAGCAAGAATGTATGAGCCGCGCGGCATCGCTCTCGAAGCTGATTTTTTGTCGGTCTTCAAGTCTTCGGGGAAGCCAAGACGCGTCGTAGCAACCGTCCCGATATTGTAGTACCCCATGTCCATCAAACGAAACCCCAACGTCACCGAAGAATACTCGCGATCAGTGATGATGATTCGCTTCTTGGATCGATCCACCCGACGCTGTTCCCACAAGGCTTTAAGGTTTCGAACCACAGCAGCTGGTCCACTTCTGGTGTCAACAAATTGACTGTTTTGTTTCTTACCGCAATAAACCTCGAACCTGAGCATGAATCCACAGCGTTCAGATACCGACTATATAAAATAGCGCAAATGAGCATACCTGGAGCAGTAGTGGGTATTCCCGCAACACACAGCGAACAGCTTGGTGCCGTACTTGTGCGGCTTGTTCTTCAGGAAAACTCGTATTCTGTTCCGCGAACTTCTTGAAGGGATAACCATCTCGTCGAATGCAACCCAGCGCCCTAGTTCCATTCCACCCTTGAAAGTAGTCTGTAACTTGTTTATCACGTTGCGAATCTTCCATGCCCGGTCCGTCTTAGCCTGCGGAGCCTGGTTGCTCGTAAAGTGGAGAAATCTAGCGAAGGACGTGTTAGTGGGCCCTTTATTAAAATAACGTGGAAGTCACAGTACCTGTTAATCTCCTTGAAACGCTTGCGAACCATAAATCGCGACCAAGTTCCAGCTGGGATCGCTCCACGGGCTCGCGTCTTCCAATGATCTTCCAGTCGAGACTTTATCGGGCAAATAGCCCTGGATATTACTAGGGCCAGAAAATGCATGATCTCCGCGGCAAGTACGTCTTTGAACGCGCCCAGCTCCTTCTTCTTTGCTTGAAACATTTCCTTGCGTTTGTGGATGTCGGCCGTCTTCTTTTCAATGGACAACTTCGCCTGTCGAAGTCTTTCCGGTCGTGTCTGACGCTCGTAACGATTAGTTTCCTCGGCAATCTCCGTCCAGAGAGTCTTCGGCATGTAGTAAAAAAAAAGATCAGAAGGTTTCATCGTTTTCGCTGCCTCTATAGCCGATGCAGTAAGTTGAGGAGGGTCCGTAAACACATCCGTAGCGCCGGACAGGTCCGAGTCATCCAGTTCGTCGGTTACCGGTAGCAACTCCCAACCATTGTCAGACATGCCTCGAAGCATTTCATCTGTTATGTAGTCCTGGGGGCCGGCAACCGCACGAATTTCCTCTGCTGTTTCGACACTAAAACTTTCGTTTCCGGTATCACCCGCAATATAAAGCACATCTGCAAATTCATCTTCAGAATCGTCGTCGGAACTCTCGCCAGAACAACCATCCGATTCCAGCACCTCGTGATCATCATCAATACCCACGTTCACTTCATCAGCAAGCATGTCCGCACGTCTTTTCGATTTCTTCCCAGATACTCGACTCCCGGGAGACGAAAGAGTACGTCGATTTTGCGAGGGCGTTGCGGTTGTTTCTGCTGTCTGCCGGGGCGATTTTCTTTTTCTCGGAGCCTTGCCTGACCCTCTGGAATCTGCTCGCGGTACTGGCGTAGCGTCTGTATCCGCATTGTTTGAGATCCCGTCACCCCTAGGCTCAACACCACCACCTGCATTTGAGATTGCCTCTTCCTCGGTAGTCTCGGGAAAGTAATCCGGGTAATCGTACTCGTAGTCATTTTCGGTTCGATCATCAGTTTGCCGGCTCTCGGTAGTCACATTGTCAGCATCATTGGTTACCACTCCATTATTTTCTGGAATCGATGCTCTGCTTGCTTGGCGAGCTGTAGATCCACCGCTGGGTTTCTCGATCTCATCGGTATCTTTCCGAGGGCTGTCATGGCCTACCGTCCCGGTAGCATCGGTGACTTCAGCTGGAGCTGAGTTTTCGAGCATAGCTTGACGTGCTGCTTTCTGGCGACGCCTAAACTTCTCCAATTTGTCAGGGCAGTTCAGATTGGAGGCAGGCTCCCAGCTCGTTTGGGAATATCCCTTCCATTTCACCTCAAAGTAAGACAAGCCAAAACGAAAAGTTTCACGAAGAATTTTTTCCACTTCGTACACTTCCTCCAAACCTGGGCACCATTATTACAGTTAGTACAATTTCCCCTAAACCAACATAAGAGCATGTGGCAAACACGTGCTGTTTGTTACCTTCAGAACCCTCTTGGTGTTTTGCAGGGATTTTAGCCGTCACGATGCTACCTCGGTCAGGCAAGTCCGCTTTTCGGGTTGCTTTTTTCTTCAACGCGCGTGCCTCTTGAAGTTGTGCTGCCTTGAACTTGTTGAGGAGCTCAGGACAATGCAGATTCGATTCCGGCTCCCACGACGTCTCGTCGTAACCCTTCCACTTCACATGGTACTTGGGCTCTCCACGCACGAACTTCATCTCGATGATCTTCTCGACTTCAAACTCGTCGTCTGCGGCATTATGAACGTCTACTATAAGATCGCTACGACGCTTTGCTAGTGAAAGATGCGATTTGCTTACCAGATGCCTCGGAGTTCACTGTCCTCGCTGCTTTTCTTCGCGCCTTCCGGGACGGCTGGGCGTCGGGCCCGCTGCCTACTCGGCGCTTCTGTGACATCTCGACGAGTGACGGCGGAGGGGCGCCTACCATGACAGTGGGGGGGGGCAAAAGGCGCACTTCTTGCATCCGGATAGGTGGGCATTGTTGACCTTGATCATACAACTATACCGATATTAAAATTCGAATCTACACACATCCGGATACGAAGCACGACAGAGCAAATCGTATACTTGTAATATCTCAATGTTGAGTTGCAAGTACACTTGTAATATCTCGACGTTGAGTTGCAAGTGCCAATGTTGACATGTCAGTGGGCGCGCTCGTCCGCTTTGTCGCTGGCTTGTCCGTCGCCTTTGCAGCTTTCTTGCTCCTCGTCATGGGCCCCTGGCGAGCAGCACCGCCAGCAGTTCCCTCGCTCTCTGCAGCCTGAGATCGCTTCGCCATCAGCACTTTGCTGCAGTCAAGGTTCTTTGAGAAAGTGATCCTACAGTTGAAATAAATTGATGTGGACCAATTCGATTTAGAATCAAGAGGACTCTAAGTCAACGTTGACTTGGTATAAGTCGTTGTTGAGATGGCTTCAGTAACAAGTGTCTAAGCCAGCGTAGACACGTTCCAAGTCGTAGTCGACTTGGTGGCTCAATGAGAGATGCACGAGTAGATGCACATGGATATCTTTACAAAAAGATGCAGAAGTGGCTCCAACACAAGAGTGGATACGTCAAATTAGAGATTTACTGAAGCTACCCCTCACCACTTCGGCATTGCCGGAGCACGTTAGCGATCACGCATAAACTCTCCCAGCGCGACGATGTAGTCGCGCGGCATATTGTCGTCATCGATGTGCAGCTCATCGACAAAGTCCACCTCGTCGTCGGGGCGCGGCTCCTCCGGTGCGTTGCGTCTCCAGGTGTTGAAGTACTCCACGAAAGTGCGACCAGGGATAGCGTGGCCAACACGATTAGCTCGTTCCAAGAGCCGTGTTGCTTCCGTTATGCCACGGGGGCATTCGAACGAAGCAACCGCAAGCATGTCCGAGGAAATGTGCAGATCCAGATAGCGCTCAATATCATCCATCCGAAGGTTGCAGTTGTCGACGATAACGATATCCACGCCACGGTCGGGGCAGCGACACAGGAGTTCTCTGCATTGTTCGTAGCAGCTTCGATGCGCCTCCCAAAGCCGACTTGCGTCGAACACATAGGATCCTCCGCGCTGGAAGAAGAGGTCAGCTGAGCAAACCGATGCGCGGAAATCAAACGTTTCTGCATAACGAGCGACCTCTTGAGCAAACGTTGTCTTGCCACTGCCCGGGAGGCCTCTCATGATCACGAAGAGCCGAGGCGGGTACTGCATATACGCGCGGCGGTCCTCCCAATACGCCCGGTAGTCGTCAACGGTTTGTCGGGCTTTGAACTCCATTTCTCACACGTCGAGTGTCGTCGAACCTGAAAATTGACGACTGGGTCTGCTACGGTTCAAACGGGCAAGTCCGGGAAAGGAAGACGGCATTTCTTAGAACTTTCATGTCCAAGATTCCGCTACTGATGTTGACCACACCATATCACCGAGCATAAGTCAACATTGACCTGGGATAGTCAACATCGACATCTTGGCCGGACCAGTTCCGCTCCTGGACGATCTCAGCGGCGTGGGCGACCGTCGGCAAGCATTCCGGCGAGCCCGGCCACAGCGGCACGGCGAGCGTAGCGGACAACGAGAGCAGCATGACGAGCATGGCGGCGGCCGGCACAGTGAGAGAAGCACGGCGAGCATGGCGGCGGCCGGCACAGCGAGAGCAGCACGACGAGCACAGCGGCCGGCATGGGCGACAGCAGCACGGCGAGCATAGCGGCGGCATGGGCGACCGTCGGCAAGCATTCTGGCGAGCCCGGCCTCAGCGGCACGGCGAGCGTAGCGGTAGTGGGGACAACGAGAGCAGCATGACGAGCATGGCGGCGGACGGCACAGCGAGAGCAGCACGACCAGCATGGCGGCGCCCGGCATGGGCGAGAGCAGCACGGCGAGCATAGCGGCGGCCAGAGTAAGGATCAGCAGCTTGGTGGCGGCCTTGGCGGCGACGGTCGATGCGAGCCGGGCGACGGCATAGTTGGGGAAGCGCGCTGGAGCAGTAGCTGGCGATTTCGGAAATGAGGTTTGGGATTGAGCGCGCGGAAACGATCTTCTGGCACGGATCGCAGCGCGAGCGTGATTGGCCGCGAAATGGCTGGCCAATTACACGTCGTAAATTCAAACGACGGGGGCGCTGATTGGCGTAGATACCGGAGCGAACCCACGGGCGAAAATCTGCGTGTTGCGCGAACTCAAAGCGCAAGTTGGAAAAGCGCGCGAAAAGCTGTGTGTTGCGCGAAGCTTGATGGCTGAAGCCAGGCTGATATATGGATACCACTTCGTGTGACCTTTGGATTGAGCCAATGCTGTGCTGATTGGCTTATTAGCTTCAACTTCAACCCTCGATAAGCACTCCGAATTATAGTAGTTCTTGATTTAGTGACTACCTAGTACGAGGGCATTTCTTTTGCAGTTCTATAGTAACTTACTTTTGCAAGTTCCTTTGCAACAGAAATGATGGCAAACAGTGCCTGAACATCGCTCGCCTCGCTACCTAGGCCAGTGTGGTGTCCTCACAAAACGCGGTACCCGTAGATATGAAATACCAACCAATGCGTGCACACAGTTTCTATAGGTGAGCGCTGATCTTGTCCGTCGAAAAAGCTCTGCTTCTGGGTGGTCAAAAGCTCACGAGACAGCACACTAATTCCCTCCTGTTCCTCGACAACACTGACACGAATAGACGCCAGTGACTTCAGCGAGGAATACGCCGCGCTAGCTAAGGTTGATGACCCCCCCTCCTTTATTTTACTGCAATTTACTACATATAGGAGCCCACACACCGCTTGACCTCCCGTGCCGCGCCACCGCGGCTCCCGGCTGGGAGCAGCGATGCACGGTGGAGCGGCACTGGTGGTTAAGCCGGCCAAGTTACCACTGACACCTCCATGCAGCCCCCAAAGCTCCCTGGAGCGCCATTGCCAACGGACGCGAATTACCCTCGACTTTCGCCATACCCTCGATACCAGCCACCCTCGGACCGCAGAACGCACCTCACCGGGCGAGGCGGCGACCCGCGGTGGAGCGGCACTGGTGGTTGGGCCGGCCAAGTCACCACTGGCATCTCCATGCAGCCCCCAAAGCTCCCTGGAGCGCCATTGCCAACGGACGCGAATTACCCTCGACTTTCGCCATACCCTCGATACCAGCCACCCTCGGACCGCAGAACGCACCTCACCGGGCGAGGCGGCGACCCGCGGTGGAGCGGCACTGGTGGTTGGGCCGGCCAAGTCACCACTGGTATCTCCATGCAGCCCCCAAAGCTCCCTGGAGCGCCATTGCCAACGGACGCGAATTACCCTCGACTTTCGCCATACCCTCGATACCAGCCACCCTCGGACCACAGAACGCACCTCACCGGGCGAGGCGGCGACCCGCGGTGGAGCGGCACTGGTGGTTGGGCCGGCCAAGTCACCACTGGCATCGCCATGCAGCCCCCAAAGCTCCCTGGAGCGCCATTGCCAACGGACGCGAATTACCCTCGACTTTCGCCATACCCTCGATACCAGCCACCCTCGGACCGCAGAACGCACCTCACCGGGCGAGGCGGCGACCCGCGGTGGTGCGGCACTGGTGGTTGGGCCGGCCAAGTCACCACTGGCATCTCCATGCAGCCCCCAAAGCTCCCTGGAGCGCCATTGCCAACGGACGCGAATTACCCTCGACTTTCGCCATACCCTCGATACCAGCCACCCTCGGACCGCAGAACGCACCTCACCGGGCGAGGCGGCGACCCGCGGTGGAGCGGCACTGGTGGTTGGGCCGGCCAAGTCACCACTGGCATCGCCATGCAGCCCCCAAAGCTCCCTGGAGCGCCATTGCCAACGGACGCGAATTACCCTCGCCTTTCGCCATACCCTCGATACCAGCCACCCTCGGACGGCAGGACGCACCTCACCGGGCAAGGCGGCGACCCGCGGTGGCGCGGCACGGGAGGTCAAGCGGTGTGTGGGCTCCTATATGTAGTAAATTGCAGTAAAATAAAGGAGGGGGGGTCATCAACCTTAGCTAGCGCGGCGTATTCCTCGCTGAAGTCACTGGCGTCTATTCGTGTCAGTGTTGTCGAGGAACAGGAGGGAATTAGTGTGCTGTCTCGTGAGCTTTTGACCACCCAGAAGCAGAGCTTTTTCGACGGACAAGATCAGCGCTCACCTATAGAAACTGTGTGCACGCATTGGTTGGTATTTCATATCTACGGGTACCGCGTTTTGTGAGGACACCACACTGGCCTAGGTAGCGAGGCGAGCGATGTTCAGGCACTGTTTGCCATCATTTCTGTTGCAAAGGAACTTGCAAAAGTAAGTTACTATAGAACTGCAAAAGAAATGCCCTCGTACTAGGTAGTCACTAAATCAAGAACTACTATAATTCGGAGTGCTTATCGAGGGTTGAAGTTGAAGCTAATAAGCCAATCAGCACAGCATTGGCTCAATCCAAAGGTCACACGAAGTGGTATCCATATATCAGCCTGGCTTCAGCCATCAAGCTTCGCGCAACACACAGCTTTTCGCGCGCTTTTCCAACTTGCGCTTTGAGTTCGCGCAACACGCAGATTTTCGCCCGTGGGTTCGCTCCGGTATCTACGCCAATCAGCGCCCCCGTCGTTTGAATTTACGACGTGTAATTGGCCAGCCATTTCGCGGCCAATCACGCTCGCGCTGCGATCCGTGCCAGAAGATCGTTTCCGCGCGCTCAATCCCAAACCTCATTTCCGAAATCGCCAGCTACTGCTCCAGCGCGCTTCCCCAACTATGCCGTCGCCCGGCTCGCATCGACCGTCGCCGCCAAGGCCGCCACCAAGCTGCTGATCCTTACTCTGGCCGCCGCTATGCTCGCCGTGCTGCTCTCGCCCATGCCGGGCGCCGCCATGCTGGTCGTGCTGCTCTCGCTGTGCCGTCCGCCGCCATGCTCGTCATGCTGCTCTCGTTGTCCCCACTACCGCTACGCTCGCCGTGCCGCTGAGGCCGGGCTCGCCAGAATGCTTGCCGACGGTCGCCCATGCCGCCGCTATGCTCGCCGTGCTGCTGTCGCCCATGCCGGCCGCTGTGCTCGTCGTGCTGCTCTCGCTGTGCCGGCCGCCGCCATGCTCGCCGTGCTTCTCTCACTGTGCCGGCCGCCGCCATGCTCGTCATGCTGCTCTCGTTGTCCGCTACGCTCGCCGTGCCGCTGTGGCCGGGCTCGCCGGAATGCTTGCCGACGGTCGCCCACGCCGCTGAGATCGTCCAGGAGCGGAACTGGTCCGGCCAAGATGTCGATGTTGACTATCCCAGGTCAATGTTGACTTATGCTCGGTGATATGGTGTGGACAACATCAGAAGCGGAATCTTGGACGTGAAAGTTCTAAGAAATGCCGTCTTCCTTTCCCGGACTTGCCCGTTAGAACCGTAGCAGACCCAGTCGTCAATTTTCAGGTTCGACGACACTCGACGTGTGAGAAATGGAGTTCAAAGCCCGACGAATCGTTGACGACTACCGAGCGTATCGGATGGACCGCCGCGCGCATATGCAGTACCCGCCTCGGCTCTTCGTGATCATGAGAGGCCTCCCGGGCAGTGGCAAGACAATGTTTGCTCAAGAGGTCGCTCATTATGCAGAAACGTTTGATTTCCGCGCATCGGTTTGCTCAACTGACTCAGCTGGCCTCTTCGTCCTGCGCGGACGATCCTATGTGTTCGACGCGAATCGGCTTTTGGAGGCGCCTAGACGCTGCTACGAACAATGCAGAGAACTCCTGTGTTGCAGCCCCGACCGTGGCGTGGATGTCGTTATCGTCGACAACTGCAACCTTCGGATGGATGATATTGAGCGCTATCTGGATCTGCACATTCCCTCGGACATGCTTGCGGTTGCTTCGTTCGAATGCCCCCGTGGTATAGCGGAAGCAACACGGCTCTTGGAACGAGCTAATCGTGTTGGCCACGCTATCCCTGGTCGCACTTTCATGGAGTACTTCAACACCTGGAGACGCAACGCACCGGAGGAGCCGCGCCCCGACGACGAGGTGGACTTTGTCGATGAGCTGCACATCGATAACGAGCTGACCACCGTCGATATGCCGCGCGAATACATCATCACGCTGGAAGAGTTTATGCGTGATCGCTAACGTGCTCCGGCAATGCCGAAGTGGTGAGGGGTAGCTTCAGTAAATCTCTAATTTGACGTATCCACTCTTGTGTTGGAGCCACTTCTGCATCTTTTTGTAAAGATATCCATGTGCATCTACTCGTGCATCTCTCATTGAGTCACCAAGTCGACTACGACTTGGAACGTGTCTACGCTGGCTTAGACACTTGTTACTGAAGCCATCTCAACAACGACTTATACCAAGTCAACGTTGACTTAGAGTCCTCTTGATTCTAAATCGAATTGGTCCACATCAATTTATTTCAACTGTAGGATCACTTTCTCAAAGAACCTTGACTGCAGCAAAGTGCTGATGGCGAAGCGATCTCAGGCTGCAGAGAGCGAGGGAACTGCTGGCGGTGCTGCTCGCCAGGCGCCCATGACGAGGAACAAGACAGCTGCAAAGGCGACGGACAAGCCAGCGACAAAGCGGACGAGCGCGCCCACTGACAAGTCAGCAAACGCTGCCAAGACCACGCCTGCCACCGGCAATGGCAAGCAGAAGCGGATGAAGGGGGAGGGGCGAGACACTTCGCCAAGCCCCCGTAAGCAGAGGAAGACTGCCCAGAAGACTGGCGAAGGATCCCACGGGGCGACGCGCGAGTTGGGCGCCGCGAGTGCATCGGAGGACAAGGCGACGACTCGCGATGAAGAGACGACTCCCCTGGTACCCAAGCACGCGCTCCGGTCCACGTGCTTGGCTCTACAAAAGAAGATGACAGACGAAAAGGGCGAGCACCGGCAAGGCCCACGGCGCAACGCAGGTGATTACTACAAGATGGCAGACTACCAGAAGCGTCTGTGGGCGGAGAAATACACAGCTGCTAGGAACAGCGGCAACGACTTGGACTACGAGGCTTTGAGCACGTCGAGACAATTCAAGCAGTTCAACGACAACCCAAAAGAGCTGCAGCGTCACGAGCCTGCGCTGCTGAAAGAGTTCTACGAGGTTTACTTAGCGGACCAAGCCCTGAAAGCAGACGTACACGCGCAGACCGCTGGATCGGGTTCGTCGAAGCTATCGCAACGTGGCGGAGCCGAGCACCTGGCGATCGAGCAATGCGACATCCACGCGGCTCAGCAGCTTACCGCAGCCAGAAACCTAGCATCGCTAGCGTCAGATCAAGCTCCAGGGCCTCCAATCTCGCAGACACCCGTGGCCGTGCAGGAGGAAGGTGCCCCAGCTCGGAGCCTGCAAACCCACCCTTTGCGAGGGGGGTATGCGAATTTTGAACTCTCTATTTCGCAAGTACTGCAGCAGTTCCGAGAGATGCTAGAGGAGGAGCAAGCGCGCTCAAGGAAATTAGAGGAGCAGTTAGCCGCCGCTGCGAAGGTGCTGACCGAACGCAGGAATTTTGATCTCACGGACAACGATATAACTACCGCGTTGACGAAGGAGTTGCGGAATTCGATTTTACAACTAGCCGAGGAGAAGGCGATTTCAAGTGGCTTGCGCAACAAACTTGCCCAGGTGGAAACTGAGTTGAATTTGTCGAAGCAATCCGTCACAACGCCCGCAGACAATCTACTTGAGGCGCAGGGTAGCCATGCTAAGAAACTCCAGGCTCGAGTTCTGGGAGAAAAGAAATGACATGGTCCACGCCAAGACAGGTACCGTCATTCACTCGATGGACCACGGCAGATACGTGCGTGTATGGGCGAAGATTATGGAAGCATTGGCTGCGTTTGAGAGTGCCATCCGGCTGTAGTTGTGTGTGCTGCTGCGTAACGATGAATGAATACACATTTCCAAGTCACCGATGACTTCGAGCGAGTCAACTTTGACTCGAATACGCTTGTTTTATTGATCGCGAAGTCAACATGGACTTAAACCAAGTCGACATTGACTCAAACGTACTAGTTTCAGTAATAGCGAAGTCAACGTCGACTCTGAACGAGTCTGCATTGACTCATTTGTGAAATGGCCGTTTTGGTGTTGAAAACACCAAAGAGTACAGTGATGGGCGTCTTGGAGAGCCAGTTTATATTCAATCACCTGTAATCACACATGTTATTTTTTATGGAGATACACAGGTTTATGTATGTTGATTGGCCTATCACAAAGAGAGCCCCGTCTAAAACGATATTATGAAATGGCTCTCCAAGATGCCCATTTCTGTATCTTGTTTCAGTCAACGTTGGCCCATTCCTAGTCGCTGTCGACATGACAGCACGTAGTTGATAGTTCATAAAGATTACAACACTCATATCTGTGTAACACGGCCCTGATGCATTAAAGTCCTCCTATACAGCCTCTCTTTGCCTGTCCTATCCTATATGTTGGGATCGACGGTGTAAACCTTGGCCATGTCCTCACTACTATCTGCGACGTATTTTTTTAATCGAGCTCGAAGTTCATCGTCCGACAGCGATCGCCACGATCTGGCGTAAAGCTCAAAAGCGTGCGATTCGTCGCGGCATGATAGCTTAACCATGCACACCTCTCCATCGCACTTCATGTCTCTCAACTGAGTGGTTACCGTGTCCAGAATTGGTTTCCTTTCGCTCTCCGTAAGATTCATCTCGTCGATAATCACCACGTCCGCAACTTGTAAGGAAAACGTAATATCCTTCTCAGCAAACGTAGCCGGCGTGGGGTCCCTTGTCGCTGCACACACTGCATGTACTTCGTCAAATGACGAGCTGCACACCCGCACTAGACGAGAGCTGCCGTCCTTGTTTGGTTTCTCACGCAAAGCCTCTCTGAACTCTCTAGCCAACACTTCGCTGAGCGCGCTCTTTCCAGCCCCAGGAAGGCCACTGATAAGCACCACATACTTCCGGCAAGTCCAGGAACTTTCAACCGTATCCGCCACGACCTGGGCGACGATGTGACTCCAGTTGGCTTCCTCCCACTCTGCGGGCGGCTCCACGTGAGCCAGCTCCATCTTGTTGAAAAATGAAAGCCCCCAACTCCAACTGGTCAAATCCATATCCTTCAAAATCAATTTCCATCAATCAAATCAATTTCCTCGATCACCTTGATCAACCAAAAACCGATCTCACCGTTGACTTTCAAGTCCAGCACTGCGGCAAGGTGCTGATGGCGAAGCGATCTCAGGCTGCAGTGAGCGAGGGGACTGCTAGCGGTGCTGCTCGCCAGGCGCCCATGACGAGGAACAAGACAGCTGCAAAGGCGACGGACAAGCCAGCGACAAAGCGGACGAGCGCGCCCACTGACAAGTCAGCAAACGCTGCCAAGACCACGCCTGCCACCGGCAATGGCAAGCAGAAGCGGAAGAAGGGGGAGGGGCGAGACACTTCGCCAAGCCCCCGTAAGCAGAGGAAGACTGCCCAGAAGACTGGCGAAGGATCCCACGGGGCGACGCGCGAGTTGGGCGCCGCGAGTGCATCGGAGGACAAGGCGACGACTCGCGATGAAGAGACGACTCCCCTGGTACCCAAGCACGCGCTCCGGTCCACGTGCTTGGCTCTACAAAAGAAGATGGCAGACGAAAAGGGCGAGCACCGGCAAGGCCCACGGCGCAACGCAGGTGATTACTACAAGATGGCAGACTACCAGAAGCGTCTGTGGGCGGAGAAATACACAGCTGCTAGGAACAGCGGCAACGACTTGGACTACAAGTATTTGAGCACGTTGAAACAATTCAAGCAGTTCAATGACAACCCAGAAGAGCTGAGGCGTCACGAGCCTGCGCTGCTGAAAGAGTTCTACGAGGTTTACTTAGCGGACCAAGCCCTGAAAGCAGACGTACACGCGCAGACCGCTGGATCGGGTTCGTCGAAGCTATCGCATCGTGGTGGAGCCGAGCACCTGGCGATCGAGCAATGCGACATCCACGCGGCTCAGCAGCTTACCGCAGCCAGAAACCAAGCATCGCTAGAGTCAGACCAAGCTCCAGGGCCTCCAATCTCGCAGACACCCGTGGCCGTGCAGGGGGAAGGTGCCCCAGCTCGGAGCCTGCAAACCCACCCTTTGCAAGGGGGGTATGCGCATCTTGAAAAAACCATTTCGCAAGCACTGCAGCAGTTCCGAGAGAAGCAGGATGAAGAGAAGCAGAAAGGGGCTCGACAGCTGGAGGGGGAACAAGCACGCTCAAGGAAATTAGAGGAGCAGTTAGCCGCCGCTGAGAAGGAGCTGGCCGAACTCAGGAATGATGGCAGTGGTGATGGCAGTGGTGACGACAAATGTACCGTGATAGCGCATGAGTGGAAGAAGACGGCTACAAAACTATCCGAGGAGAAGGCGATTTCAAGTGGCTTGCGCAACAAACTTGCCCAGGTGGAAACTGAGTTGAATTTGTCGAAGCAATCCGTCACCTCGCAGGCAGACAAGCTACTTAAGGCGCAGGCTAGCCATGCTAAGAAACTCCAGGATGTGCACGAAGACATGAACAACCTCACGAGAGAGGTGGACAAGCTCAAGAAAAAACTGGAGGACCGGGAGAACGATGTGGCTTCGCGAGAGAAGAATATGGCGAACAAGGAGGAAAAACTACAAGTCAAAGCCAAGGAGCTGCAATCTCATGAGGCCAAGCTCAAAGAGGAGGACCGGCGTCTCCAGAACATAACGCGTCGCCTGCAATGGGAGCGGGAGCAGTCGGACGCGGATAAAAAGAAACGAGAGAAGCCGAGTCGAGAGAAGCAACAAGGAGACCGAATATCGCTGAGGGAGGCGAAGATTATGATTGAAATGAAGCGCCAGACCCGGCTCCTGGAAGAGCAGTTCAAGAACAACGGGTGCCCAGCTGCGTTTAAAGAGCTCGAAGCCAACCACAACCGGATCAAGGAAGAGAGGGCGGCGATGCAAGCAGAACGGGATGGAGTGAGAACGCAGTTGGAATCGATGAAGGCTGCGCTAGAGGCGGTGAAAACGGAGAACAGCGGATTGGAAGACACCATCGCGAGGCTAGAGCTGTACTTGAGTATGTTCGAGCATAGCGCGGTGACCGAGAAAGCTATCGAAGAGTTCACGGAATGGAACGCCGTCATCCGAGATGGTAAGCCGCTTGAGTTTCTGCTTCAGTATGGTTTGACATTGTATTGACTTTCATTGTCTCTGAACTGAAAAAATGTAGGTAACATGGGCACAATGCAGAAGAAGCGCGAGTTCATTCTAGGCAAAATGAAGGAGGCGTTTGGATCGAACACGGCGGATGCTGAAGAGTTCAAGTCGCTTGCGGTCGAGTTCTGGGGGAAACGAAATGAGTTGGTTCACGACAAGACAGGTACCGTCGTTCGCTCGATGGACCACGACAGATACGTGCGTGTATGCGCGAAGATTATGGAAGCATTGGCTGCGTTTGAGAGTGCCATCCGGCTGTAGTTGTGTGTACTGCTGCGTAACGATGAATGAATACACATTTCCAAGTCACCGATGACTTAGAGCGAGTCAACTTTGACTCGAATACGCTTGTTTTATTGAACGCGAAGTCAACATGGACACTTAAACCAAGTCGACATTGACTCAAACGTACTAGTTTCAGTAATAGTGAAGTCAACGTCGACTCTGAACGAGTCTACATTGACTCGGTCGACAGCGACCCAACGTTGACTTACAAATCCAAAAAAATAAACTCGGTTTCAGTATGAACACCCAAAGGGTCGTTTTACTTGAGTTTGTATAGACAGTATCCGAAGCGAAAAATGGCCGAGTTTTCAGATGAAGAGGATCGCCAACTCGTTCAGCTCGCGGCGGTGTACGAGCAAGCGGGAAAACGAATCGACTGGGTGTCAGTGGAGAAAGACATGAGGCCGTCAACATGGACCGCAACCAAACTGCAACAGCGAATCAAGACGCTCAAGAGACGATATGGCAATAACGTGCTGAGATTCCCCCCACGCTATTTCCGCCCGCCACCACACCGAGCAGGACTGCATTTGGAAGCCAAAGCCGCGTCTACTCTACGGTTTTCGCCTTCACCACATACCATTTCAATCCTATCACCGCAAGAAACCTACAACGCCACTGAAGGACTATTCTGCCTACTCACCAGGCGTGATGTGCGCGCGAGTGAACGTCAGCTAGATACCGGGGAGATTACAATGGCTGGGGTGTCCATGCTGATCGAAGAAGCGAATATTCAAGTGAATGGCGTGTTTTTGGATGCTGGATCCGGCGTGGGAAATGTTCTCGCTCAAATCGCTCTGCAAACGCAAGCATTTCGTGTGGTTGGTATTGAGATCCAACGTGACCTGGCCGCTAGAGGTATGGAGCTGATTGCGTCTAGGGCATCGCGCTTTCCACACTTGCTCAAGATCAGCGTCGTCACCACAGACATCCGCAATATATCTGAAGGCAGCGATACTGTCATCAGTGCTGATCCAGACTCGAAGTTGGCTCAACCCAGCTCCTTTATCAGCTCCGCCACCCTTTTATTTTGCCACGACACTGTGTTCGAAGAAGATGTGGTTTTGGCAATGCGTGCTTTGTGCATGAAGCTACCTCATCTACGTCTGGTGGCGCTGGCAACACGAGTGTGTCCGCGGCATCGTAATACGTGCCGAAATTCGTTTTGCAAGCGGTGGAAGTTACTGAAAACAATTCAGGTTCCGATGACTTACAGCAGCTCCCTTCGGGATTTACACCTGTACGCAGCCGAACCAAGATGGTCGATGCAGTAACTACGATCACTACTCTAACATTGCCGCCGAGGGTCAAACCAACAACTATGTATTAATTGTATGAAAATCAATCACAACTCTAATCAACTTCGACCTGCAGTTGAGTTTGACAGCGTAATGAAGCCGCTGTCGCCCATGAGCTGTCATACGAGGTCGAGAGTACCCAATACAAGATGAAGTGTTCGTAGCGGACGAGCTTACTCGAGTCGACGTACGGCATCGTGGGCTCCGTAGCGACCATGAAGTCTCCATGCTTCAAGCCGCCGTTGTATCTATCGTTCTTGGAGTCTTGTCACACCCCGCTGTTGTATCTGTCGTTCTTGGAGTCTTGCCACACCCCGCTGTCCCTGTCGTGCTCTTGGCGTCCTCCCTGCCGCTTGTTTCCACCGTCGTGCCTTCGGCATCGCGCTCGGGCATTCGCTGTGGAGTCGACTCGCGTTAGGGTGAAGTGTCAGTACCCGCACGGTTTCAGCGGTGGGGGCACGTAGCTTAGGTGGGCGCAGATGCGCAAGATCGCCTCCTTGCTCAACTCCTGCCGGGTGTAGCCGGTGAACAGCTCGTTCTGAATGTAATACGCCTGTCGACAACAACAACACCAGCATGAGCCCCTAGATATGAACGCCAAAGCTGCCAAGACGCCACCTTACCTTGTGGGGGTTGAAGATGGTGTCCAGCTCGCACACCTACCGAGTCCACAACATCTCTCAGCGTCAGCCTCCCTTCTGCTAAAGCTCCAATAGCCCTGACGCCTCACGTACATTGCCGAAGTAGCGGTCGGGCTCCTCCGCGAACAGGAGCGTCCAGGTCTCGATCGAAATAACTCGGCCTTCGCAGTGGCACCGACAGAGCCGTAGTCGTAGCTCCGCGACCAGCGTACCTCGCGTGTGTGAAGGCATCTATAGAAGGCAATCAGACAAGGGAAAAGAAAATTAACATTAGTGAGCGGTGCATCCTGTCAACTCAGAATTTTACCATAGCGGAGAAGCGCTAATCCTTCGCGGGCACCTGGCAATCCGCGGATGTAAATGCCAGTGCGGTGGCCAATGGTGGCGCGGAAGCCCGGCACCCATGCCCATCCACCTTTCAAGGTGACAAATCCGCAAACAGATCGCATTGGTCAAAACGCTCTCGGCGGGACCTTGAAGAGTCGCAGTTACCCTAACCACCTGTATGGCTTGAACCGGCACTTTCCCCCGAGGTTTTTCTTATCCCAGCAAAATCGGGATAACGGTCGCCGGTGGGCTAACGCTCAGGTTGCGGGCCATACTCCCTCCCCCCTTCCCTTGATGGCTTGTTTTCTCGAAATGAGTGGTGATGACTGGGTATACAGGTAGGGTGTACAACATCCGCCGGACGGTAAAGGGATAGGTTTAAAACTGATCCTAAATTCACCTACCCCAGTTGGGCGCAGAACCATTTGAAAAACCTAAAACCCAAAAGAACTTTATTCCAGTTTTCGAGTCCTGATAAATACCTGTAAAAGGCACAAAATAAAGCTCGAAAATGACAAGATTCTCAGTTCTGTGATTGGCGGACAATTTAACCAGAACCACGGTTCCCAACAGCGCAATGGTCATGTGGAGCATGCGTCTGCGGGGACCTCGCGGCAAGCAGGTGGTGCTCAAGATCGACCCAAACGTGAGCTTCAAGACCTTTACCGGTTCGTGGTCTGCGCAAACAGTTGCTAGTCTCGATATGTTGCTTGTATCTCACCGCCGCGCTCTGCAGAGCTAGCTGCCAAGGAATTGGGTCTGAAAGCTACGGACTCACCAACCTGTACGTTCCTTCTCCTCGCCGCAGAAACGGATGATAAACCTAACTTGTTGCGATATCTCGCTTGCAGTTCGCAGAGGGTTCCCGCCCCGCGCGGTTGAGGCGGACGGCTCTGCGCTGGTCAAATTCGTGTTCGAAGCCAACGACACTGTGGTAGTTGACACGAACTCGGGTGCGGCAGCTCCGGTGCAAGCTGCGGCGCCCAGCGCAAAGAAAGCGCCTGCGAGGCCGAAGCGAGCAACGACAAAGAAGCCTGCCGCGAAGGCTCCGAGAGGGGGCGTCCACACGCTCAATCCGCCGATCAGCACAAAGAAGAAGGTACCGCCAAAACGGAAAATCACAGGTAGCGGACACCAACTGGGCAGCTCACTGGAGAGTAACCCATCAGAGGCTGCAGAGGCAGTAGGAACGTGCGACGACGATCAGGAACCGCAGCGGAAATACCGCCGCAGCCACGCGATCAACCTCACTTCTAAAGAAGATGTTGAGATCAGCCTGGTGAACGCCGTGAGCGGTCAATCCAAAGATCGGACAGCGAAGTTCTTCCGTGCGGCCACGAAGAATGCAGTGGAACATCAATATGAGATAACACTGGCCACTGCTAGACTAAACGCAGCACTTTCGCGCAATTTTGAGATTGAAGAACTATCGACTACTCGACGCGCTGATGGTAGCGCTGCTAAACTTCGCGTACGCTTCAAGGAGACACCACGCAAGTGGAAGGAGGAGACGGTAGATCTCCTGAAAACTGACGAGCTGCAGGCAATTTTGAAATATGTATTGCTGTCTGGTGGTGAGACTGGTCGTGAAATGCTCAAGCCGTTCAACATGGCACAAGTATCAACGCGAGTGTTTTGGAGTATCGCGCGTTTGTACGATGGAGACGTGGCTGCAGGGCTGGCGGACATTGTGCCTGATGAAGACTGGTCGTTTTTGGACACCCGGACAAGGTAAGTGGGTATAGCATGATTTCTTGGGGGCCGTATTTGACATGTTGTGTGCTGTGGATGGTGGGCTGCCCATAGAGTGATGTCTGAAAAAGCTATGGAAGCAAAGGTGCATTTTTACGTTTTTGCATACATGTATACCTCTATTTTATACACATAGCATGCATCATCATTTGCCGGTTGTTAATCTGTGTTGCGTGTACGGTAATTCTACATTGTTGGCAGGCAAATGAAGAGCAGTACAATCTGTGGAAACAGGGAAATACTGGAAGCAGTCATGCATCGCCCAGGCGCACAGAGAGTAATGCTCCGGCGAAGATAACCAAACGCTCTGCTGCTAAGGAGAAAAAGCCTGCGGTCATTCGAGTTGACTTGAGTGATGATGAAGCAGTCGAGCAAGATGATGCGGAGACAAAACGTGAAGCAGTGAATCAAACTCCTGCCCTTTCAGCTAAAAAAGCGACCCCCGAAACACTCCGCACTGCAGCAGCGCAGGCTGCACTAACTCGGTTCAACCGAAGCGCGCAAACAAGTGCTGTTGTATCCGCTTTTCTCCAGGAGGATAAGCCGGCCGAACAGTACACGGCGAAGCCAACCACAGCCGATGACGAGGAAACGGAGTCTGAAGAAGAACTGGAGGAGGCTACAACGGTTTACTGCGATACTTGCAAGAAGGCACGTATCCTTTCGGCGGAAGAAGCCAGCAACGCTGAGCTTGATAAGGATCCTTGGACCTGCGCCAAATTGACCCGAAGTGGTGGATGCGATGCTATCGATGACGAAGTCGCTCAGATTACGGGCGCTCCGATTGCCGAATGGCTACGAAAGGCTAGCATTAACACTCGGCGGGAACTGGCAGACGCCTCGATAGGTTCCACAATGCATAGTTTGGTGAATCCGGTGGACCCATCAGCCTCGACATTGCAGGCTAAGCTTGAAAAGCTGATCGACGAGGTGAGTAAACGAGCACTGCTAACAGTTGACGATGCATTGATTTTGACTGTTCGTGATTGTGACTGCTACCGGTAGGCGCGTCTTGATGAGGTGAACGACTGGATGTCGGAACTTGTTGGTGATGTTGAAGTGGTGCAGCGTCTCGAGGTTCAAAAGCTTGGTACACCTGCCGATCTAATAGCCACCCCAAGTGACTTGATCCTCGAGGCTGTTGGCCACACCGCTAATGTTTCTCTCGATGCAGTCAGCTCCTGGCAAGCACACGCGCAACGTTTGGTTAGCAAACATCCATGGATGGCGGAGTGGCGCACGCTGTAGGCGAGGTGCCACATCAGGATTGCTGTTGGGCTGCATGTGCTTCAGTAGAAGCAGGAGCTGACCATCGTTATTGAAAACGAAAAAACGTTTATTTTTTCTTTCGCTTTCAGAATTTCTGTCTTCTACACACTGCAGGAAGCAGCAAAAAGCGCATACACGGCTCGAATACGAGGCATGAATGGCGTTCGCTCCTTTAGGTGACCAGCCAGGATAACGCCATCCTCCTCGACGCTTTGGCTGCCGTCACTTCCTGCTAATTCTTCTTCACGTCTCACTGCCATTTGGTGACCGGAGCCTTGAAATGCTAACTTGATGACTACTTAGTCGATCTTAATGGAGCTGTAGATCTTGCGAGTGAACCAGAGGCAAGCGAAGTAGCCGATGGTTCCCGTCAGGAAGAAAAACGTGATCGAGATCAGGAACATGTAACCGAAGTACAGAATGCCGGAGACAAACGCCGTGATGTTCAGCTTCGTGAAGAAGTACAGGAACGAGTACAGGAACAGGTACACAGCTGCGGAGCCCGAGGTGAGGAACGAACGCCACCACCAACGGTAGTCCTCTGCGCACAGCTGGAAGTAGCACATCACGACAGTCACCTCAGCGCATGTGGCCACCAGGATCAGCAGCACGATGAACAGGAATCCGAACACGTAGTAGATCTGGTGCAACCACAGCGCCGACATAATGAAAAACAGCTCGATGAACACGGCACCGAAAGGCAGAATGCCGCCCACCAGGATGCTGAAAGGTGAGGACAGATACCACACTTGCTCCGGAATCTGACGGGCAATTTGGTTCGTGCGCACAGGTTGCTCAATGGCAGCAGCCTTGAAGCCGAAGTAGCTACCAAGGAACACGAGCGGCACCGAAATACCGAACCACAGCACGAGCAACGCGAAAAGCGTGCCGAAAGGCACCGCCTGCGACGAGGACTTGCCCCATAGCACGAGGTTCAGCAGGAAAAACACAGCGAACAGCAGACCCGGGTACAGCACGGCGGTGAGAATCGTGTTCTTCTTCCAGTCCTTGCCGTTGAACATCTTGTACGTGCGCGACGAGTGGTAACCAGCAAAGCTTCCCATGAACACGAAAAGCAGCAGCAGCGTCGTAAGCAGCGATCCACGGTTGGCCGGAGAGAGCAGACCAAGCAGCGCGATGATCATCGTAGATGCGCTCATGCTGCAGACCTGAACGCCGGTACCCACAACGACCGAGAACAGCATAGGCGACAGCTGAGGCGGGCGGAACACATCACCGTGGACAAGCTTCCAGCCAGACTCCTCCTGCGCCTCCTCCGTGGTCTGAACCTCGTTGTAGCGAGCGATATCGCGGTGCAGCGTGCGCAGCATAATCATAGCGATCATACCGGTCAGGAACAGCACGATCATGAGCGAGTTGATGATGGAGAACCAGTGGATCTGGTCGTTCGAGCTCTTGCTGCTGATAATACGGTCCCAACGCTCCTCCCAGACGATGTCCGACTTGACGAACTGCACGTCGTACGTGTAGAGCACAGTAGTCTCACCCTCCGGGTTCAGGTACTGGTAGTTGCCCTGCGACACCTCCTCGATGTTAACGAACTTGCCGCACGTGTCCGAGTCGAGCTCCTGGCCGGCCATGGGCTCGTTCTCGTAGCTGTGCTTGATGGAGGTGGGCACGACCTCGAAGCCGACGACGCGCCACTTGGGCACGTCGCCGTCCTCCTCGGCGTACGGGTCCGCGTTGACCGAGATGATAATACGCACGTGGTTGTACAGTAGGTACTTGCCGTCCTCATCTACCTCGCCCACGGGGAAGCCGCGCTTGAAGGATCCGGCCTGCTGCGAGTCCGTCGGGTCGCGGTACAGCACGGGCAGGTTGTCCACCACCCACTGCACGTAGTACTCGTCTTTGATCATGTCGATGAAGGCCCGCGACTGATCGGACGTGTACGTCATGGGCTTGCACAGCACCTGGCAGATGGCGTCCTTCTCCATCTGCATGTTGTACAGCGAGTCCATGATGGCGTCGCCGGCCATGATCTCGCCCAGGTTCTCCTGCTGCTCGTTGGTGGCCGTGGGCTTGCAGAACGGCAGGTAGTAGTACTCGTACGGCACCAGCGTCTTGGTGGACGTGATCTTGTTCACGTTGAGGCGCACGGCGTCACCCGCGGCCCACGACTCGGGAGCGACGCCAGGCACGTAGAAGGCCGCGGTGGCCTCCTGCACCGCCAGCAACGCGGCCAGCGCCATCGCCGCCACGCTCTTCATCCACATCGTAGCTCGGGGGAGGGGAGAGGGGGAGGGGGGGGGGGAGGTTGTTGTCTGCCGCTCCGCTGCTTGTAAGCCGCTGGCTTCTTCGCGGTTTCGTGGGCGAATGAGGGAGTGCTCTGGAGTTGAGCTGCCACGAAGCCGACGCGAGATCGCATACCCGTGAGAAGAAATAGACGAAAACATGGAGCCTGCAAGATCGCATAAGATAGTGGGAGAGCTGCCATCGCACCTTTTTCGGCCAATGGCAGCGTGTTAAGCGACGATATCGGACAAAAACAGTGAATCAGCTTCCGCCACCTAGCTCATGTGGACCACATATCTCATCATGACAAAACCTCTCATTTCCGTTACTTACTTCGAGTTACCACACAAAGCGAAGAACGCAGGCCCGGAGCTGAGACTGCTGCACACGTACGTTACCACTGCGATCGCGCTCTCAAGACGCCTGAGCGCATAACCAACCCTCCTAGCCTTCTGCGCGTACCAAGAAGTGAGCGGGCCAGTCTAAACGGACCCGAATACTCGCGCGCAACCCACCCAACCCGCCGCCCTTTCTCCTTCAACCTGGCCCATACTGCCGCAATTAGCCTGCGTTCATCCTCGCTCTGATTGGATCTGCAGTTCGTGGTCTATTGTTGTCGGTCTGTCGCCCTCGCTAAGAAGCCACAGTCGCGAAAACCAGCGCCAACTGACGGAAAAGACCCCAAGCGTGACGACACTGCCCCCTTCTACTACACCCGAAGCTATGGAGGTGGCCGTGGTCTCAGAAGCTGTCGTGTCTGAGGCGTTGCACCAGCTCTACAGCCCACTGAGCTCGCCGCGTGTGCGTCGTCGTGCTGACTCGCTGCTGCAGCAATTCCAGCGCTCGCCCGAGGCTGCGCAGACTGCGCTAACCGTGCTGCAGGCGCCTATCGTCGACACGGGGAACGCCGAGCTCAATTCGTTGCTGCGAGCCAAGCGCGCGTTTGCTGCGTCGACGATCTACTTCGCGGTGGCTTCGTACATTCGCAAGTACAAGATGGACGACCCCGCCAACTGGACGCCAGAAGATCGTGCACAGCACGAGTTGCTTGTGAAGGACTTCGGACAGATGGCACAAGATGTGTGGAATGTGCTGACGGGGCCGAACGGAACCCAGGAAGATATGAACGTGCAAACTCACTTGGCGCTGACGATCGCTGTCATCCTGCTGCGCTTCCACGAGCCGCAGGGCGACTCTACAGTTGTCGGAGCTGTGGAATGGCTCGTGCAAAACCAACAGCACCCGGTGAGCGACACCGTTACTGCAGCGTTGACCAATTTTGCAGTGCTGCTGACGTTGAAGGTCATCCCAGAGGAAGTCGATAACAAGCGAGTCAAATTTTCCAAGATGAAGCGTGCTCAATGCGAGGACATGGTGCAGCAATGCGCTGCACACGTGGTTCGGAGTGTGTTGCCATTGATTGCTACCGCTATTGACGCCAACGAAGAACAGGTACAGTTGCGAGGTCTGTTGTTACAAGCTTTTGCAAGCTGGGTGGAGCATGGGACAGTATTACCGGCAGTTATCACCGAATCTGGTCTGCTAGATCGCGCGTTTCGCGAGTCGTTGGTTCCGGCGTCTTCGGTGTATGCGCTGCAGCTTGTACGCGAAGTTGTGCGTGCCTGCCGCCATGATGAACATGTACAGCTGATGGAAATGGTAATGCACAACTTCGTGATGCTAGGAAAGCACCTTCAGGAGCGCATGGCAGCGTCAGGTAAAAGTGTGGACTTTTGTCTTGCTGACTGCGCTAGAGCAATTTCGGAGTGTGGACAGGCGTTCATCGTGTATTTTGTGGACTACTCGCTCGATATGCGACCGGGGTCCCTCGTTTACGATTTTTTGGACACAGTTCTGTTCTTCACGTCGCTGAACAACCTGGATATCTCGAACGAGACGATGGAGTTTTGGATTATATTCCGCACATACATATCTGGAAAGCACGAACAGCGCATGTACGTTTTTGAAACGTTCATCTCGCGATTGTTGGTAATCCTGATAGAGCGAACCCAGTTTCCTGATGGGTTTGAGAGTTTCCCTGGACCTGCTGAGGAGCGTTTTTTCCTTTACCGAAGCGAAGTGCGCAATGTGTTCCGTGCTCTTGCCACTGTCACGATCGCTAGCGAGGACAAGTTCATTGTAGATGCGATTCATGCGATCTTTCAACAGTACGAAGCCGCCGATTCGGGAGCACCCTTGCCGCCGGATGTACGTATCCGCTCAAAATGTTTTCTTTGTGATCGTTATATAGCAAACTAATGTCGATGTTGCTGTGCTTCCCTGTAGTGGTGGCGACGCACGGAAGTGTATGTACACGCTTTAAGCGCACTATCAAAATCGATTCGTGAAGACGACACATCTCTCGTTCCGAGGTTGTTCGAATGCTTGTCGCGAAAAGAGCCCTCGCACTGCGCGCTTTCGCGCACAGTAACCATCTTCCTTGGTGTAGCCGGCCATTGGTTTGCAAGGCATCCGGAGTACTTGGGAACGTACGCGTTCAAAATCGTGTCCAACGGTTTCGAGCTTTCCGATGATGATTCGGGTTTCTCATTCAGTCAACCTGGTCTAGAAGATCATGTGGGTGCCGTTGCCCTCCGCAAATTGACGCTTCGCTGTGGTTCGCACTTCTTTAATCCGCTGTGGATGGACGCAATGGTGAATCTGTACCGATCGAACCGCGCTGCGGTAGGTGGGCCGTCGGGACCATGCTTGACGGGAAATAGCGCGAAGCTTATTGTAGACTCCATCTGCCATGTCCTCACGACAGTATCATACAAGGATGCGCTTCCTGTAGTGGACGAGCTTGGTACGATCATGTTCACCGATCTTACATCGCGGTACAGTCAGCTAAATCCAGACGACGAAGGATCCGTCGAGTTCCTGTGTGAAATGTTCAACCATCTTCTCGTGTTGGCAACCCGGATTCCTCTCCAGATGGATCAAGAGTGTCTACATCCAGTGCTATGCGTGTTGCAGAAGCAGTGGGGGGTGTTGGAGACAATTCTGCGCGTGTATGGCTGCTGCGAGGAGGTCATTGAACAATTTTGTGCGCTGCTGGCGGGTGTTTTTGAATCATTGCGATCTCAAGCACTAGAATTGGCATCCGCAATCATGCCAGCATTGCTTGAACAATTCTCACGGAGCCATGATGGTAGCTATCTAGGCGTGATCAAAAGTATCATTGGGTGTGCTGGTGATGACGAGGCTACAGCAGTTAGCTTGACCCGCGTGATGGTGATTGTTAGCGAGAGCTCAATGAGCAAAATCGCGGCAGACGGCAGTGTTGATGAGCACCCTGGATTAACCGTCGCGCTGTTTTCTCTGGTGGCCACCTGCGGCACTCACCACCCGTCAATCCTAGTGCAGTCAAATCAGCTAGAAGGTGTGTTGGCGTTAGCACTACACGCTTTCAAGTCCCAGAACCCCGAGGTTGGAGCTGCAACGCTCGACTTTCTGCTTGAGTTAGGATCTCTCTATGGTCAGATTCTACGCACCCCGGAAGCTTTACTTCAGGGTTCCGAGTTCGCCGGAAAACTACTGCTCCACCAGCAGATCCAAACGCTGTTCTTTGAGAAGGATGTGCAATACCACGTCCTCTTCGCCCTCTTTAACGCCGCTGCAGGAGGCATGCCACCAAATTTGATGGAGAAGATCGCGGAGGTCGTTCGGTCTTGCTGGGTGTACTTCGGACGGCAGCGAAGTGAAGAGCTGATCCATCGACTCCTATCCGACAACAACTTTTTGGGGTCACAGGTCAGCGAGCGTGCTCGAACCGAGTTCCTCAACTACATCTCCACACCAACTTGTGTGGAAAACGCGCGCAAGTTTAAGCGTGTACTAAACGCGTTTTGCGACCACTTCAAGCGCAACCTCACAGGTAGTGTGAACGGGGACGCAATGCCGTCGTAAGCCGGAAATGCGCGTGTGGAGCCAGCGTGCACAATTGGGTGGTAAAAGTGCAACGCGAGCACGCGGTCAGATATGTTTTAGGGATTCGATGCAAAAAAACTATCTCCTCTTCACGCTTGGCCTTGCCAGATAATCGTTTCTACTGAAACGGGTTGCCAACGTCCCTCCACGTCGTCGTGTTGTCCATCGTGGTGGCAGTGATCAAATGTCCACTTGGAGGGCGAGCAGCGTAGGAAGCGTTAGACCACTCCAAAATCTTCTCACCAATGTCCTCCGCCTGTGTTACACAATAGCACCGGTGTGAGCTCAGACAGAAAACGCCTGCACACTTATCAACTTACCTTGGTCCAAGTGGAGAAGTCCGCGTCGGCCATGAACTTGCGGTTCATTGGCGTATCAATCGTCAGCGGAAGCACGCCCAGCACGGACGAACCTTCCGGGAGCTCAGACCTGCGCATTTTAACCATAAATATCATTAGTCTGCCAAAATTTCAAGAACACTGCACTATACTTCAAGATCTTACACAGCACTGGCGATCAGATGATGAGTGGCTGCCTTGCTCGCTCCGTACGACACCATGCCAGGCGTAGCCTTGAGAGCAGCGGTCGCTCCCGTCAGCACGAGCAGACCACCAGGCGTCAGCAAATGGCTGGCCAGGTACGTCGCTACAGAGTCACTAAAATCTGTTAAAAATGGTACAAACTACTTCATCCCTGGATTCCACGTACCCAGGAAGGCCGACTCCAAGTTCTTGGTGTGCATGTCGCTCAAGTTGAGGAGCGAGTCCGCGTCGCGGATGCTGCCGCCAGCCCAACCACCTGCAGTGCACACGACCGTGTTCATCTTGCCATATCTGCCCACATCAAGTCAGTGCATAATGCAACAATAAAATGGCCACGAGCAGCGGGGTGAATGGACCTGCTGGAGATCTCCTGCAGCGTTTGCTCCGCCTGCTTGAGCGAGTTGCTTGCAGGCAGCAGCACGTTGTTCTCGGCGTCCTCGTTGGCCGAGAATCCCACGGACGTGACGCCCCATGACGCACGAGCGAAGTGGTTGACCACACCGCGGCCTAGCGCACCGGCACCGCCGACGACAAGCAGCTTCTTGGACATCACAACTTCGTTTGAGCAATGCGGTCCACAAGCGCGTTTAACAACCTCAAAAGATAATGTATGTTCTCGTTTAATCTTGGTTTTATTATGGGGGTAAATACTTTCGCGGATTGCGCTACGCCGCGCGTCTTATCTTTGAGGTCGTCTAAGCTTTTCTGGATGCTTGAACAATTTAGCACTTCAATTTACGATTATCAACGTCTGATACGAGCTGCCGACTGACCGACACTAAGCTTAACGACGTATACATGTACTGTAGTCTATGAGAATTTCTCCGAGTGGAAGTCGAAAATCGTGCCGTTGGGGTCCGATGACGAATACCTCTTGCACGTGTCGTCGAGAATCTCCTCGAGGGCGTGGGGGCCGCAGTAGAACACACCGACTTCCTCGCCAGGGTGGTTTGCCTTAGCCTCCGAGAAGACCTTGTCCCAGTCCGGGCGACCGAAATGGGTCAGTTGTTTTGTGTTGAGACCGGACACGAAATCCTTGCCAGTCTGCTCGTGAACGAACTCCTGGAACATCTTGAGCTGCGAAGTGTTCTCGCTGCCCTTCAACGTACTCAAGTACTGATGCGTCTCGATCACGTTGTCGCGGTCCATTTCGGCGATCTGGTTCATCGTTTCTTCAAACCAGCTCAGCGATTCCTGACCACGGGTCACCCAGTGGAAGTACAGCTTCTGGATCTTGAATGAGCCTGGATGCCGAACGTGGTTGCAGTTCGTGCATCGGTTGTCCTCCCACAGGTGCACAACATCCTTCAGAATGGAAGCGAACGGAGTAACACCAATACCACCACCGACGCAGATGACCGTCTTGTAGCGGTGGTAGTCTTGGGTAGGAGCACCAACAGGTCCATCGAGGTAGATGTCCGGGTACAGCACCTTACGCTCATGGCAATCAGAGATCACCCGGGCTAAGGCTTGCGTCCAGTCACCACAAACACGGATGTGAACACTGATGTAGTTGTCGCCAGGAGCCGACGAAATCGTGAACGGGTGCCATTCATGAGAAGAGATCAGCGGGCAGTTGACAAACATGTACATACCCGGGCGGTACACGAAACGACGAGGCTTCTCCATGAACAGCGCGACCGTGCCGTCCAGCTCCATGGCTTCCATAATGCGCACGGGTGCAGCGAACATCTTGGCATAACGGAAACGACGCTCGATCAAGTAGATCAGGAATGGAGGCGTGATCCAGATGTAGGAAGAACAGCGAGCGAGCCATGAGGCAGCGCCATGAAAGCACAGCACGAGGAGGAAGGGTCCGAAGAGCATGTGCGAGTACCAGAAAAGGTTGAACTTGCCTTGACGGAATTTGGGGATCGCAGCGAGCGGGAACGAGATGCAGGTGATGACCAGAAGAATAACACCCGTCCACACAGGAAGCGACTGCAACATCGTCGTGAACGGAGGGCGTTCACCGTTGACGAACGATGACACATGCCGCGTTACGAAGATTGAGTGCTTAATCTCCTCCGGGGTTGCAATCAGGTACAGGTAGACCTCGTTGAAAATGTGGGCAACCGTGTGAATGAGACCAGCAATGAGCAGCACGCTGCCTGCAATCTTGTGGAAGGCGATACTGTCGTCGAATGGGATGTAGCGCCAGAGGAAGCGACTGCGCTTCATCACCTGCGTAATAGATCGGCACATGGGCAACAGCACGAACACGCAGTTGACCATAGCAACTTGGGCGTTTGCACGGGCGATACGAAGTCCCCAACCGATGGCGGGGTCCACGTCATAAGCGAACCACTTGAGCCAGAAGGCGATGTTGTTGAGAATAGCGTAGAACAGAAGCCACCAGATGCGCAGCTTGTTGGCGCTGTACCAGGCACCAAACTTGCTCTTGGGGCGGATAGGCGCCGTGTAACCGGGAGCCGACTTGCGGAGGTTGTACGAGTCGGTAATGTACGGGGCGAATACCGTTCTGAACTGCTCGAACGTCATGGACTCGTCCTTCACCTGGGCCTTGCGGAACATGAGTTTGGCCACCGTCTTGAAATCCGTGCCAACCACGTCTAGGTGAGCGGCGGAGAAGTTTGACTCGAGAAGCTGGACGATCTGGTCTTCAATCACATAGCCTGAGTTGTCCGGGTCAAGCGTTTCAAAGATGAAGCGGAGTTTCTCTTCACCGTCGACTTCGAGGTCCATAACGGCGTCAATCAGGATGGCATTGCCGTCGATCGCTCCATTGCCCGTAGCGTATCCGTCAAACTCGTCACCGTTGAGTTCAAAAGTCTGCGAGAAGGTTTCCCGCTCAATGTATCCACCCTTGCTGGTGATGCTGTTCATCACATCGCGGAGTGCGTGCAGCTTCTCCATGGGGGTGTGCGACATATCGTTCGAGTTCATGGCATGTTCATCCATGCTCATAGCGACGGTGTATTTTTGCTCGAAATTGCAATCGCCCAAGACCGGAACCGACACGACGTCGGAGCCAGGCTGAGGACCGTATCGGGATCCAGCGAACGAGGACAAGTTGGACGCGCGCGCCAGACTCTGGCGCACCATGGAGGCGCCCAGCATGGCCTGGACATTGGGTTGGCGGCGAGGACCGCGACTTTTCTTGCAGTTGGAGCTCATCTTGGGGGGGCCGCGACCGATGAGGTGTGTGGTCGTGGAGTTCATGTTCATGAACTGACTGCTGTCCATGAAGTTGGACCTGGCGGTGCTCCGGAACGAGGACGTTATACTGGGTTGGCTGCCCATGGAGGGATGTCCGTGCGACGGTGGCGGTGGCGGTGGACCTGGCACGCGCTTGGGCCCCTTGTTGCCGGCCCTACTGTTGGCCCTGCTATTGCTCCTGCTGCATGACCTGCTATTCGATGACTTGGTGGTCGTCTTGTGCTGGAACTTGCGGGCGTTGGGCGAGGGAGTTGAGATGTCGACAAACGGCTGCAGGTTCTGACCGGGCGTGATCTTGAGCTCGGCGGCTGGCTGGCGCGCGGGGCCGCCTTCCATCTGGATGCGGTTCTGGCGGTCGCGCTCCATTTGCGTCCGCCTCGTGTCCTTGCAAACGCAGCGAGGAATGCGAAGTGCTCGGTAGCGATCAAGACGATGCGGTCGGTAAAAGTCCTCGCGCAACGGGCTCTGACGTTAGGTTTAGAAACACGCGAGCACCTGTGGACCGGGAAAACAGGCAAGTGGCACTGCCGATGGACTTGCAATCGAGAAATGGTGAAGTGGCCGCCAAAGCGGTGCATCAAGCTGTGCCTTCCACCTGGTCGGCGCCGCGCCGCGCACCGGCCGTGCGCGTCAGTAAAGTTCAGGCCCACCGAGCTGCGACCTCTTGATTCTTGTATGGTTCAGCCGTTTTCTGCGCATTTCGGTCCGACTCTGCAGCGTAGCCGAGGCCACCAGCTGGTGCGGCGGCACAAGCCTGTTGCACTTTCCTGCTGACGGACGCGCTGAGGTCAACTCGCCGCTGTGGCCCACAGTGTGGGCTCTCTGTTGCAACTTGACAGCATTCTACGGTTGAGGGCCAGCTCAAAGAATCCGCCAGCCACTGGCCTCGAACTTGGATGCTGGCGCGAGGCACCAATGCAGACCGACAACGCTTTCGATAGATTTGATACGGCCGCACACTCGTCTGAACGCAACAAATTCGCTGCGTGCCGGCAACGCTTTCGACAGATTTGAATGCGGTGAACCAGATTTCGGTTGTGTGGCCGCTGGCATCGATGGATGCCAGATCTTGCCATTCCGATGGTACTGGGTTGAACCCAGTGGGTTCTAGGTTACGGTACATGTAGTAATTTCGCGTACATTTCAGTATTGGGGAGGCATCCGATTTCCTTGTTTCAATGTGGCTCGCGTTTTCATCATGAATGGCTACGGCTCGCAGCACGAGCCTCTTCACCAGTGGACCAGCATCGGGGTTCCAGTCGGGATCAGCTCGGAGTCTCGCGTGTCTCTATTGGCGTTCTGGTCTGCCAGGAACGACACGGCGAATTTCCTGTAAGCTTACAGCTATCATACGGTATGCTGTCATGTGGAGCGATCGACCACCAGACTTTGGGCTAAATAGTTACAGTACATGTATTAATACCTGAGTGTTTTGAAAACCGTCCGCGATGTATAGTCTTGCAAAAATGAAAAAGCAAGACTCAATCGCCGACTCGGAATTTGGACGGTTGCCCATTGCATTAGCCAGCAGCGAAACGGGGATAACTACCAAACGCATTGCAGGTGCTAATGAGGCTTGCGACCACGATCGCCGGCTTGCCGCAACGCCAAGTTGGTCCAGCACGAGATTCTCCATGCGATGTGTTTGCCCGCAAGTCGGCCGTCGGAATCCGATAGTCTCGGGCTGGATTCGCGCCGGCAACTCTGTATAATAGCGTTACATGTAATAGGCTACCGGCTCGCCAAGAAAATCTTTGAACTCACGTCGCATTTGGCGTCCCCATGAGCCCGTGCCGGGCTGGTGTGACCACGGAGCTGCTCTGGTGCATGTATTAATACCAGCAGACTTCAACTTTTCAAGCAACAGTTGCAGGCTCGTCAGTCCAGCGCTCTCTGCTGCGAAAATGATTCTTAGACGGAATTTGTCGGACATTTGGCAGACACAGCAAATCGATGTATAAGTTTAGAGAAACCCACGGTACTGTACCGGGATTCACCACTGTCTCACTTCGCCATGCACTGCGCGAGTGCTTCGCTGAGTTCCTCAGCACCTTCGTCGTGGTCGTGTTCGGCATGGGTGTGAGCAGCCAAGTGACCAACTCGCAGGACGCCAACGACACGTGGTTCAGCACGCATCGGCGTGCTCATCGGCTTATGCTGCTCGGATGGCGGAGTGGCGCCAACTTCAACACGCTCGCGCACTGCGTGTACGGCCGCCTGCTGTGGTAGAAGGCGCCCGGCTGCATGTTGTCGCAGCCTTTATCGGCGCCTTCGTCATCAACGTCATGCAGTACCAGAACCTGAACGTCATCGAACCGAACCGCGAGACGACGCAGAGCAGCTTCTCAACGTACCCGAGCGCCAACATCCCCAACTACACGGCCTTCTACACCGAAGAGGTCGGTACGGTCATCCTATTGCTCATGAGACAGAAGGTGAACGCAGCGCAACCGTCCGGTGGTGATGCCATCACGGACCAGCGCAACCGTCCGGCCGACCCCGTGGGCGCTGCGTTCGCCTTCTGCCTCATGAGCATAACCCTCGGCATGCCCTTTAGCACGAACACGGGCTACGCTGTCAACTCGGTGCTTACCTGGGTCCTCGCACCTTCACGGCTGGGCTCCAAGGTCTTCACCACGCGCAGCTACTACTTCTGAATTTCGCTCGGGGACGATTCTCTGGGCGGCGTGCACGGCGCGGGTCTGTACCGCGTGTTGGTGGAGATCCATCACCCGCAGCCGCAGTCTCCGCTGCTGTAGAAGATGACCGTTCCCCCGATGATCCTAGAAGTATATGTACCATAGAAGTCAATGAATAAAATATCGCATCTGCTGTTCAATTCTGTGTTTTACTTGGATGTGATACTCGTTCTTAAGTGTTTATTTCCTTTCCTTTTCGTAAGATGTACGATATGCTGCTCAAAGTTTTGTCGATCAAGATATAACGGTTCTCAGTATCTTGCAGCAAACAATTACTTTTGTAAGCCTACTATCTTCACAGGAAACATGGCGACAGAGGATCAAACGAATGCTATTATCGTGAGTTTAAAAGGAAACGTTTGTTGACTACACTTTTTGGAGCTATGTAGATCGGCGTTGATCGAGATGGTTTTGTGCTTCTTCCACACGATTTTAGCCGACTGTGTTCTCGCGAATCTGGCGAACCAATCGTACTTAGGTAGCTGTTGGACTTTTGTCTGCCAAATTCGGTGCAAATCGAGATTTGCGACCGTCGCCACCCATTCACACAGTGGGAACAAAACTCGTTTTCCAGAAAATGTCGGACGCTGTGTCCGACTCTTTATGCATTGATGGGTTCATTGTCTGCCAAATTTTGGGGAATGAACTTTTTCATCGAGCGCGACGCGCGCTGCCGGAGAGGAGCGGCGATCCTGTAAGGGTGTTGTTGGCAACAACTTGTTGCAGCGCTCACACTTCTTCTGTCAATGAAGTGACTTCGTCACGTTACCAACAGACTGTGAAAACATGTTTTTCGAGAACCCCGACCTTGAGACCAGCCTCGCATTCGTTGTTGTACATATATCGATTTACGCGGGGTTTTATTTATTTATACCGGTACTGGTGATAAATTGCTGGAATAAAGCACCTCAGCACAGCAATAATGCTTCGCCGCACAATCGCCAAGGTGTCGTTTGGCGACGATGGCCCCTCGACGCGCCCTATAGTTCGGCGCTTACTGCTGCTGCTGCTGACCGCTCTGGCCTGCCTCAGCTTCATTGGCGCGACTGGCGATGGCACCCGCACAGCTGTGCGTCTCGTAACCATCCACCCGCACAACGCCAGCGCCTTCACAGAGGGGCTGGTCTTCGACGACGGCGCGCTCATCGAGTCCACGGGGCTCAACGGCGCATCCTTCATCCGCGAGTACAGGCTCTCGGACCTCAACACTGAGTACTTCCGGGTGGGGGCCACGCAGAGCGTGCCGTTTCTGCGGGAGTTCCGCTTCGGTGACGACATCTTCGGTGAGGGCGTGACTGTGCTGGGCGACAAGCTGTTCGCGCTGACCTACAAGGCCGAGCAGGTGCTGGTGCTGTCTCGGCACGACTTCCAGCTGCTCGGCCAGTTCCCCCTCAAGACAACCACCAAGGAGGGCTGGGGACTCACCACTGACGGCGAGTTCCTCATCGCCAGCGACGGCTCCGCCAAGGTGCTCTTCTTCGATCCGCTCAACGACTTCAAGTTGCACCACAGCATCACCGTCCGCAAAGACGGCGTGCCGGTCACAAAGGTGAACGAGCTCGAGTTCGTGGAGGGAGAACTGCTCGCCAATGTGTGGTTTGAAGACCTCATCCTGCGCATTGACATCACGACAGGAGACGTGCTGGAGCAGATTGACCTGGACTGGATCCCCAACATGGTCGCCAATATCCATACCAAGGCCATGAAGAGGTCGCCCATAATTGAAGACGCCGTGATGAATGGGATTGCCTACGATCCGGTGAGTCGTCACGTGTTTGTTACCGGCAAGCTCTGGGACTCCATGTTCGAGCTCGAGCTCTCGTACTTGAAGTCGCACGAACGCTCATTTGCCACTGGAACTCATCAAACTTCGCAATAAGTACCCACCGTCATCTACGTAGTGGTGTATCGTGACGAGAGGGATTCATTTTACGTAAGAAGAGCAACAAACATTTAGAGTATGTAAGATACGACAGATTCGACTAAGGCATTACATCAACGACATGAACACGCCGGCTTTCGCTAAACAGGCAACTCATTTCACCATCCATCTACGCAAATTTTTCTGAGTGGAAGTCAAAAATGGTGCCGTCGGCCTTCGAGGACGAATACTTCTTGCATACATTGGCCAGCACCTCCTCCAGCTCGTGGGGTCCGCAGCAGAATACGCCCACTTCCTCACCAGGATGCTTCGCTTTAGCATCCGAGAATACCTTGTCCCAGTCCGGTCGCCCAAAGTGCGTGAGCTGCTTTGTAGCCATTCCAGACACGAAATCCTTTCCTGTTTGTTCGTGAACGAACTCCTGGAACATCTTGAGCTGTGAAGTGTTTTCTTCACCACCAAGCACGACTGTACTTAGGTATTGGTGCGTCTCGATTACGTTGTCGCGGTCCATTTGAGAAATCTGTTTCATGGTGCCCTCGAACCAGCTTAGCGATTCCTGACCACGGGTCACCCAGTGGAAGTACAGCTTCTGGATCTGGAACGAGCTCGGGTGTCGAACATGGTTGCAGTTCAGGCAGCGGTTGTCCTCCCACAGGTGAACAACGTCCTTCAGAATGGAAGCGAACGGAGTAACGCCAATGCCACCACCGATGCAGATCACAGTCTTGTAGCGGTGATAATCTTGCGTCGGGGCACCAACAGGGCCATCGAGGTATACATCAGGGTACTGCAAATTGCACGCGTGGCAGTCCGCAATTACACGAGCCATAGCATCAGTCCAGTCACCACACACACGGATGTGGATGCTGATGTAGTTGTCACCCGGAGCCGATGAAATCGTGAACGGGTGCCATTCATGGGACGAAATCTGGGGGCAGTTGATGTACAAGTACATGCCAGGTCTGTAGACAAACCGACGGGGCTTCTCAATAAACAGCGCAACGGTGCCATCCAGCTCTATCGCCTCCATGATGCGCACAGGCGCTGCGAACATCTTGGCGTAGCGGAAACGACGCTCGATCAAGTAGATCAGGAACGGAGGTGTGATCCAGATGTAGGCCGAGCAGCGAGCAAGCCACGACGTAGCTCCATGGAATGCCAGCACAACCAGGAAGGGCCCGAAGAGCATGTGCGAGTACCAGAAGAGGTTGAATTTTCCCTGTCGGAACTTGGGGATCGCAGCTAGCGGGAACGAGATGCAGGTGATCACCAGAAGAATCACACCCGTCCACACCGGTAGCGCTTGCAGCATTGTTGTGAAAGGAGGACGTTCACCGTTCACGAATGTTGAAACGTGGCGAGTGACGAAGATTGACCGCTTGACTTCGTCTGGGGTGGCAATGAGGTACAGGTAGATCTCGTTGAAGACGTGAGCGATGGTGTGAACAAGGCCAGCGATCAGGAGAACGCTACCGGAGATCTTGTGAAAAGCGATGTGGTCGTCGAACGGAATGATGCGCCACAAAAACTTGCTGCGCTTCATGACCTGCGTGATGGATCGGCACATGGGCAGCAATACGAACACGCAGTTAAGCATAGCGACCTGCGCGTTGGCGCGGGCGATACGCAGACCCCAACCAATTGCCGGGTCGACCTCGTACATGAACCACTTGACCCAGAAAGCGATATTGTTCACGATGATGTAGAACAGAAGCCACCAGATGCGGAGCTTGTTGTCGCTATACCATTGATCAAACTTGCTCTTGCGGCGAATTGGAGCCGAGTATACCGGCTTCGCCTCCTCGAGGTGGTATGAGTCCGTCACGTACGGCTCAAACACGCCGCAAAACTGCTCGAAACTCATAGCGTCGTTTTGAACTCGAGCTTTACGGAACATGAGCTTCGCCACCGTCTTGAATTCCATGCCCACAACATCGATTTTAGCACTGGAGAAGTTCGACTCCAGCAACTGAACGATCTGATCCTCAACCACATACCCCGTGTTGTCAGGGTCCAGCGTGTCGAAAATGAAGCGCAACTTCTGCTCGGCATTCACTCCGAGCTTCATCACAGCGTCGATCAGAATGGCATTACCGTCGATCGTACCGTTGCTGGTAGCATATCCATCGAAATCGTTGCCGTCCACCTCGAAGGCATGCGAAAAAGTCTCGCGCTCGATGTAGCCATCCTTGTCGGTGATGTTTCCCATCGCATCTCTGAGCGCTTCAAGCTTCTCCATGGGCGTGTAGGCCTTTTCATCCATGCTCATGGCCACATTGTACTTCTGCTCGAAGTTGCAATCACCCGGGATTGGTACGGTCACGACGTCGCTTCCGGGGGGTGGGCCATACATGTCCAAGCTTGCAGGTGGGGCGACGCGGTATTTCTTTCGGGCTGCGTTCGATGTCGAGGACACACTCGACGCCGACAATGTCAAACTTTGACGAACCATGCTCGAGCGCATCATAGCGTCCACATTAGCGCGGCGACGATGCGAACGACGGTTATTGCTGCTGCCTCTGCAGTTACCTACTGCGTGGGTCGTGGTCGAGTTCATCGACATGAACTTGCTGCTGTCCATGAAATTCATGGTTGCCGGTTTTCGGAGCGGCGGGTTCTGGTTCGCGTTGACCACCGTCGACATCATCGGCGTCGATTTGTCCCCAAAGCGAGGAGCATTGGGAGACGGTGTCGACACGTCAATGAGGGCCTGCGTTTTGGCCGGAGTGATTTTCAGGTCGTTCTTGGGCTTACCACGCCCTGGTTCTTTTCTTGAGCGATCCATCGCTGTTGTTGGCGTCAATCCGCACGCTATCGAAGCACCTCTGGGGTTTGACAGCAAAAAGCAAAGTGGAGAACTCCAGCCGGGTGCTCAGACCCTCACTTGAAAGTTCCGTGCCGCCATCCCAGCGGTGTTTGAGGCGCGGTGGTGGGCTTCAGGGGAAGGTAGCTTGCACGCAAGCTCTGTATGTAATTCGGTCAACTAGAAACGCGCGCTATGACTATCCTCCACGCAAAGGGCTCAGGCTGGAGAAGTTTTCTGCTGGAGAACAGCTCAACGTCCGGAAATCCCATCTCGGCATCGTTTTACACGGCCACGCTCGCCGCTTCGGGGGCTTACTTGTTTTCTGCGAGGAGGCGAGCAGCATAACGACGAATGCACACAAAAACTGTGAGCATACCTATTTTTTTCGGTGCTAACCCGCACCCCAAAGGCGGCTGCAGCCGACGCACCGCCAAAACTTGCGGTGCGGTGGTGCCGCACCCGGCGGGACGCGTTGGTGTGCCCTCACCACCGCAGCCCGCGTCGGTGAGGGCGCTGCCTCGACGAGCAAAAACCTCCGAGTTGTACCCCAACTCGCTTTGTTCTCAGACTGGTTGGCCCTGTCAAACGACAACCTTACATCATCTTCGGCTACTGTGCCCTAATATTTTTACATGCAAGAAACGCGCAAGGACTACATGTTGGATCAGCTTTTTAGGCTGTTCTTGCCTTTCCTCGAGCACAGCCGAGGATGTCCATGTAAAGATGTCCGAGCGCGTTTCTAGGGTCGGCGTCGTCGTCGAGCGTCTTGGCTGTCAAAGATTAACTCAAACGATAGAAGCATACTCAATGGGCTCCTCCTATCCGTTACCCTCGGTAAAGGTGTCTAAAGTCGGTGCATGTTTCGATTTGAAGCTTCCTCCAGCCCAAAACGTGATGTGGTCACCATACCGTGTGGCACATTGGAGTTCCGGTCTAATACTCGGTCCAGCAGCCGTCTACATGTCATAACGCACCGACCTTCAGAATGCAATGTATAATGGCTGGTTGCACTGAAGGGCTCGATATGCTTTGCAGCCGATGGATCGATTATCTGGTCGAGAATTCGAGATATACCTGTATCACGTGCCATACGGCGAAGTGTATCCTGGACCATTTCGGGGTGCTTGGAGCGATATGTACAGAGTGTTCGAGATGGCTGGCGCCCGGCGCGCCGTGCTTGTATCGCAGTACAGTACATTAAGATAGGCTATGTGTGAAGTCGGTGTGCGCGCACGTGCTGTAACATCGAGCGCAGCCACTCCCTGGGACACAAGGTGTTGTTTAACATTCACTTTCAATTGCTATCGCGGTCGCAACGATAACAAGCAACGTAGACACCAAGTACGGTCAAACCGAACACTGTTGTAGAACTCATTAAATTATTGCTCAGCTGGTACTTAAAACATCGCTTAGTTCATCCTGCTACATGTACGCGGCGCAAAGGATGATGGTAAGCACAGTTGAGCAATTACGGTGAAGTTACGTATACGCACTCACCTTAAGTGGACTGCGGCTTCTTGGGTGGTTCGGCAATCGTTTATCTTGTGTTGGAGGTAACCAGAACCCAACACTTGGTTCACGCTGCGGGTAGCGGTAACTCTGAGCAGACGTCCGTCGACTACTGCCTTCTGAATGGCTTCCTGGCGACGGATAACTGTCCGATGACACGCCCGGATCAAACCCGACATGTTCATTGCTACATACGCAGCTTTGCTCTTCATCTCCCTCTTCTTCTTCTTCCTCATCTTCTTGGAGTGTGAGCTCGTGAATCGTAAGAGCTTGCTCTTCAAGACGCCTTTTTAGCTTCTGACGCTCCAATTGCAGGGTTTTAATTTCGTGCAGAAGCTCGCCTTCCTTCGTAGTAGTCCTTTCATCCCGGATCCTGGCCTTTAGTCGTGCCACCTCGTCTCGCAAGTCTTCACACTCCTGACGGATGGCAGCTATGAGGCTGGTGTACTCGGTGGTCGAGATAACATTATCCCCAGCAATTATTGACGCCTCCGACAAGGTGGATGAGTCGATGCGATCGTGATCTGGTGACAGTTTTTGCTTTGATGGGGAGACGTAGGTGCCATTGGCTTTTGCTTGCAGTAAGTCATCTATTGTGTGAGCCTGCTCCTGCAGAGATATCGACACACCAACGTGAGTTCTCGCTCTCTTCGTTTTGGCACTTGAAGCTTACCTCGATCAAAAGGTTGGCACTTAGTTGTGCTTCTACAATTTCGTTCCAGTGCTTCGACTTTTCCTGCTTTAGCAGCTCATATTGCGCCAAAAATTCTTCATACCGCTGCGTTAGCTGTTCATGATCTTGAGCGATAGATTGTTTATCTGACTCAAGATTACGAATTTGCTCTGTCAAGGTTTCGCGCTGCAGAAACGACAACGGACTTGGTCAGCAGAAAAATAATGTTGCGGCTGCAATTCGCATACAACGCACCTCCTCCAGGCGAGCGGCTTCAAGCTCATGAAGCTTCTTGCTCTGATCTGCTGTCTGTATACGGATCAAACATGGTTAGTTCACCAGCCGACTCACAAACAGTCAAATTTAGCCGCTTACCACAGCAGTCAAACTCGTTAAATTCTCAACCAAGTCTTGCATCGTCTTCTTTGTCCCTTCGCTCTGCTGGGTCTCTTCATCTCTCTTAGAGCTTATTTCCCGCAGCTTGGCTTGAGTTTCTTTTAGCATACTTGCCAGCCTTTGCTCTGTTTCCTGAAGTTCTTGGTGTTGAGCAGTCACCGTCTTGTACTTCCCCCGCAGAACCTCGTTCTCCTCAATAGCAGTTTGCAAATGTTTGCACGTATCCAAGTACTTCGAATTTACGTCTTGGAAGCGATCCCAGCGCTCAAGCTCCAAGTTCTTCGTTACTTCAAGCCTCGTTTGCTCTCGGGCCGCGTCTAGCTTGATTTTCTCGTCCTGCTGTTTCTGCTCTGGGGTTTTCAAACAGTGAGGGCACGTGGCGCTGATTTTCTTGTGTTTCTTCTCAATTTCCCAACATTCCTGTTCCTTGGCTTTCATTGTCTGCTCGTGCCGCGCCTTCATTTGTTTCATGGCTTGATATATTTGCTCATTCTGCTGTTCAATGCACGTTCGCGAACGGAACAAGCCATTGTAGTCTTCTTGCAGCATCATAAGTTGTTCTTTCGAATGTTGATGGTTACGCAACACTTCTCGCCATTTGTCCTTCATATGCCTTACCATCATTGAGTGCTCGGCTTTGAGCTCGCTTTTCCCGTGCAGTGCCTCCTGTAGCGCAGTCGACAGATCTGCTACCTTCCGTTTATACATAGTCACCTCCCCTCCCATTTTTTCCTTCAACTGGAAGCTGGAGCGCTCTCGATAGCGCGCATCCTGCAGCTCCTTGTCGACAAGCTGCAATCGCATCTTACACTTTTGCAGTTCCTCCGCCATGGGTCGGTGCACATGTTGCCACTCTTTTCGCTCACTTTCCAGTTTGCCTCTTAATTGTTCCACTCGTGCGCGCAACGCTTGGCGCTCATCTTGGGTGGCGCGCACGTTAGCTGCTGCCTCGTTCTTCACTAGCTCCACCGCCTCGTCGTGCTTTTTCTCCAGTGTGCGCAGTTTCTCGTTAAGGCGGCTCAGCTTAGTTTGGTCCTCTTGTCGCTGATCCAGTGCTGTCTCGAGCAATGAGCTCGTATGTGCGAACTGCTCTTGGAACTTCGCTCGTTCGGCTTCTAACGCTGTTATAGCCGCCTGTAGCGAAGCGATCTCACGCTTGAGCTGAATTGTGTGAGCACTCGCAGCAGCGGCCGATCGGGCGGCTGTCTGGTCCTTCTTCACTAGCTGTTGCCTCAACGTCTCGAGGTCACGCAGGAACGACCGACGCTCCTGCAGGTGGGAAAAAGCAAGATTTAGCGCAATTTGGAGATGGATACATTTTTCGTCTACAGCTTCAACATCCTGAGACGAGGCAGAGACTTGGTACCTTGTCGAAGCACCGCTGCGCGTCCTTCAAGGACAGCGTGGAGGCCGCGATCATGGCTTCCTTTGCCATTCTCGACGGATTGGGTGGCACTTGGTGCCCTGCCGTACGCAGAACGTGGAGGTTTACACAAGCAGTGCTAATATTGGCGTGAAATTCGCACGAATTGCTCCAACTCTATACTCGGTCGGTTTTGAAACGGCGAGTGGTGTGGTGCACACGAGGCTTTGAGGTGGATTTGCGGTATCCGTCGACACTTGGCAATCCCCACCGCACCAATAATGACGCTGCGGTTGCGCCAGCTCCAGGTGCTGCACCGCCACGGCGACCGCACTCCGATGAAAAACATTTTTCGAGGAAGCGTGAATGCTCGCTCCGAGGAGGAGGAGGTGCAGCTGTGGGGTCGTCTGCTGCCGACAGCAGCGCAACTTGACAAACTTCGCTCCAAGTTCAGTGTTCACTTAGGCGGCGACGCTCAGAAATCGTTCCAGCAGCGGCCGTTTGGGTATTTGACTACCAAAGGCATCGAGCAGATGACGAAGCGTGGAGACCGATTGGTGAGGGACGGTATAAGTACTGGAGAGGGGCTTGAAAATGGGAAACGTGTGACGATCGTGCAATGTGATAGAGAGGATTTTGCCAACAAGAGGAGCTGCGACTTGATGAAGTGACACCTGAACAGGTGCAGATCTTCAGTAATTCCTACACGCGCACTCAATTGAGTGTGCAGGCGTTGCTTGATGGTATGCTGCGTGATCAGCCCCAGTTGTGTCCTCCTGTGAGTGTGCTCCCGCCGGAAAAAGACATCATCAATAGTGAGTGCTAAGAGGTCGATTGGGTCAGCACGTGGCAATAGCTGACTGAGAACATTGATGTGGTGGCATGATATTGTTGCACTCAGCGTACGGTATTTTTCCGGAGATCATGGAGTTGAAAGCGGACCTGGAGCGGGACAACGCGGAATTTGCGGCGCGTGAATACGATATGGCTCCCGTCAAGCAAGAATTGACGAGGTTATTTCCCGCTGTTGACTCGGGACACATTCCCTTTTCCTGGATGACTGCGGCCGACTATTTCGTATGTCGTCGCGCTCACCAAGCCCCGTATATTCCGGGAACCGAAGTCCATTGTGACGTCACCGAAAGGCACCTTGGCTTCCGTTTCCACCAGGTATGCAATACCATCGAGATGTGACCATGATCAACTTGCGCAGCTCTGACCGTATTTTTATGTCTGAAGTTTTACTCGCACCAGACGATTTTGAAGTTGGTTGCAGGTCGCTTGATGCATAATGTACTTCGTGAGGTAGGTCAAAATCGCCTTGGGATGAGAAACGGTGATCATTGGCGGTATCTGACATGCATACATTTTGTGGCGATTCAGATGCAAAAAGCTCTTTGGGATCACAGCGATAGAAAGACGATCGTGATTTACAGCGGACACGATATATCGCTGCTATCAGTCCTGCGAACCATGGACGCTGAAATCGCTAACGACATCGACTGGTGGCCTGAGTACTCCTCGGCTCTTGCGTTGGAGCTACTGGAAGACGAAAACGGGAATTTTTTCGTTCGTGCTAGCCTGAACGGCGAAATCCTTGCCATCAGTGATGGCCCCAACGGCCTTTGCACCCCCGACCGTTTTCGTGACATGGTTTTGGATCGCATCGGAAGTCATGCTGAGTAGGTTTTAAAGGATCAAACCAGACAAACACACACAGCAAGTACAACAAAATAAGCATGTTGTTTAGAGCAAAACTAAGCCAGAAGCTCCGCCATTTGCAGGGCACGCTTGTAACGTCGGCGAGCGAGCTTAATACTTAGCATTTTCTCCTTCTCTTCAGCCGCGGCCTCCTCCTCCTCTTTCGATGGAACTCCAGCGTCAATGATCTCCTGCGCTGATTCCATTACTCGCTGCAAATAGAGAGACAAGTAGCACGGATCAGCCAAAATAATTCCTGACAGTATCCAACGCATCTCTCACTCACCGTGCGAGCGGCGCCCTGAATACCATTAAGATATTCCAGCACGATAGCGAACATGGCCTTGGGCACGACATCTGCCTCGTACATCCACTGAAGGATCCACTGCTGTTTCATTTTCTGTATTGCCAAAGAAATACACAACAGCACGAAGTTTAGAGGGATGCCAAATTGACGCTCAGTAGCGAACAAGTGCGCTGCTCCTCCCAACGGACCTTGAACTTCCACGGCAGTTCATCGTCAGCCTTGGGCTCATCGCGCTTCTGCCACTGCTCCAAATAGTACTTTGCCTGCTGGATCATCTCCGGGGAGCGGTCCGACTTGCCACCTCCCTCCTTCACCTCCTCGGCGTCCTTCTTCCTGACTACACGCGCACGTTTCTTGGGCACGACCTTGTCTCCATTGTCGTCAAACTTGACGTGGGTCTTGGCCGCCTCCTTCTTGCTCTTGTCGGCTTTCAGCTTGCCGCGCTGCTTCTTGGACGGCTTGACGGCGCCCATGGTGATGAATGACCTGCTGCAAGTGTATCGAATGTCTGCGTCTGCCAACCAAAACTTCTTGCGACGTGTGTGAATGGTGTGGCGCACAACAAATTTGGGGTAGTCGATGATTGGCGGAACCTTAACTTCACGACTTTTGATTGGCGGATATATCTGCGCCACGGTTCGAAAAACCCGCGGAAAATCGTAACGGCTGTATCATAGCTCGCGCCAAATTCGTCAATGCGGTCATCGATGGTGACGCACCAGTTCTCTTCTTGCGAGCGAACGAACGGCTCCCGTCCCTCGATCCATTGCCCTTGAATGTCCACAGCTCGTCAGTAAAGTATCAGGGTCGGTCGTGCACTTCTCTCTACAGAAATGTGCGTCAATCGCAAGCGACCTCGCCGTGAGCAACTACGCAGTCCGCCTCCAACGACCCAGCAGCTCCAAGCCGACGATGACCAGCTGAAGCGCGTGAGGACGGCTTCCCCCACATCCGTAGACCACGTGCAAGTTGCAGATAACCAGACACAGGAGAATGGGGAACTCGCAATGGCCGCGCATCGAGACGAGATGGTTGCGGCCATTCTGACAATCACATCGGCGCTGGGGTTGTCGACGGAGACGTTGCACCTGTGTGTGAGTCTACTGGACCGATACATGGAGCAGCAGAGCATTGAGGTGACGAGACTGGAAGCCCTGAGCATCTCGTAAGAGCTATGACGTTGCGTGGATTATTTGGAGTGCAGGAGCTAACGTGTTCTTGGTGCAACTTCAGATGCTTATGGATTGCGGTGAAGTTCGTTGAGACGCCTACGACTATTTTCGACAAGAGTATTAAAGAGATTCTCCAGCGACGAAGACATTCCAGCAATGTAGGTTGCAAAAAATTTGAGCGTGACGCGTTTCAGATTGGAGGACTAATGTTTGTGCTGGCTTACCCTTCCTTGCTCGCAGTGGACGTGGAACGAAATTCTTGAGCTCGAGTTGAATGTCTTACATAGTTTGAACTTCCGTATCATGACTCCTACAATACTCGATGTACTACAAAGGAAACTCTACGCTCTTCACGAAGACAACCAAGGACACGAAACGCATGGTCTCCCATTCGAACAGTGTCAACTTGCTCTGTATTTCGCGGATTTACTGCTGCTCAAGGCGAGGTCCAACCAGTTTTCAAAGGAGCTTCTTGTGGATGCTATCTGGTTTGTGGTGTCGGGGAATCAGATTGCCGACGTGAAGCCACCTCTGCTGGAGCCTGTTGTGCTGCTCTACCTAGCGCACCGTGACAATATAAACCCAAATCACGCGGTATTCAAGCCGTGGTTCGCGTTGCGCTGCCGCTACGGCACTTTCCTGCCTTCCCCATGGAAGGTTCCCTACGACCCGTCCTGTGTATGCCGCGTGTGCGAGCATGTCAAGGATGAACTGGCATCGTGAGGCCAGCATTACCACTATCGTCATACGTATGTAGATGCATGTAAACTGTAGACATAAGCTTAATCGTATTCACAACATGTAGATGTACCATACCAACCTCAACTCCAAGACTTCTTTTCATCATACTGCTGAGATAGTGAATGACAGGAGACCCTCTACAGTACATGTACAACAACAACTGAAAGCAGTGAAAACAACAAAAACGAGCTACCATTTGGCCACAAGGTGATTTCATCTCCTGGCTGTGAGTGCACGTATTGCCATTTCTAATGTGACAGGCAGACGGCGTCTAACACTGGTGCAAGCTGGCAGGAATACTCTTGTGGCTACATAACCGCTTACAGGAAGTGCGTCTTGCGCAGGTCCTGGTACTTCTTGTAACCAGCGGCCACAATACCGGCGATGATGAACAGAATGATAAAGAACGGGGTCTTCCAGCTACTGGACTTGGCTGCCGTTTCCTTCACGGTCTCTTCCAGCTGTGTATCCACCTGGTCGCGGATGGCATTCACGGTGGTGTGCACACGCTCGACCACCTTTCCATTTGCCCAAGCCTCAAGCTCGGCAATACGCTTTTCGTCCTCGACACCCTGCTGCTTCAGCTTCTGGATCGTGTTTTCTGTCGACTCTTTCAGAGCCGTAAACTGGTACTCGAAATCCTCGAGCAACTGAGCGTACTTCCGCTTGACCAACTTCATCTTGTCGTCGTTGTTGCCCTTGCTCAGTGTGGCCTCAAGGTCCTTGTCCACGGCGTTTCGCTGCTTCTCATCTGCTTGGGCCGCGAGCGAGTCAATGACATCACTGTGCATCACACCAAAAAAAATCGTCAGCTCAACGACACACGAATAAAAAAAAAGATTGACCAACGTACTCGTAGACGTTGAGAGCGATAACATCGTGGTTATCAGCGAGACCACCAGTTGAGGCCGAGATACCAATGTACGCGTCATTCATCCAGTCGTCACCGATGTTCAGACGCTGGTTGTAGCACTTGACCCAGTTGCCCGAAGCATCGGCATCAATCAGGATCGTGAGCTGCTGGTCCGCCTGCGTGTACGTGATCTTGGCACGCGACATGTTGAGCGACGGGCTGAAGGCCGCGTTCTTCTCGTGGTAGCGAATGCCCGGGGCCATGCAGCCGACCTTGTCCATGTCGTTGAGCTGGTCGAGTGTCTTCGTGCCGTCATTCTCAAAGAACGTCACGTCCTGGTGACCACCGCTGTGCTCCTGGTTGACGAACGTGTCGAACACGACGCCGACGCCCTTGAACTCCCCAATGAAGCCGTGGTTGTCGCCCTGCACGTACTGACTGGTTGTAAGCCAGAGCGCCAGGCCGTCGCCGAACCAGGCCTTGGCTTGGCCACTGATGCGAAACGTGAACACGGCGGCGAACTCCTTGACCGCCAACTTCTGCTTTCCCCAGATGTGGCCACGCTTGCTTTGGCGGTCGGGCGTCAGGCGCGCGAAGTGGCGATTCACGGCCGTGTCGCCGCCGTACACGAAGTCGTCGCCGATCTGGCGCAGTCCCTCGCCGTCAATGTTGTCGAACGGCTTCTCGAAGGACACTTGCTCCAGTTTCTTGGCGCTGACGGGAGAGGACTGCAGCGCGGCGAGGAGCGTCGCCACGCACAGCAGCAGGCTGAGGCTCACGCGAGAGACGCTCATGGTCGATACCGGTACACGAGGAGGCAGGAGCGGAATTGGCGTCTGCCCGATTTGCTACGTGGCGATGATCCGGACCAGACTGGCGAGTACTGATGAAGCACGATTAAGTACGAATAGTTATCATGGTGGTACAGTGTACCTGACAAGTTGAAGTGGACGTTAGCTTAGCTACGCTGGTGGCGTCTTGCGCTTGCGGGGGTTGCCATAGTGATCCTCGTACCATTTTACCACCTCGGGATGGCCATTACCGTTCCCTGTGTAGTAGTTCCCTGTGTAGTAAACCGTCTGCGTGATGCAATCTCCAGCGTGCGTGCGGATGAATTCAAGCGCTCCGATGTTGTCACTACGAGCGGCATGGTAAGCGTCGCTTCGAGTGAGCGGCTGCAAGTGCGCGTGCAGCCACTTCATGGCAGTCATCTGCTTGTTCTCAATCGCATGTTTCATCGCCGTGCTTGACCATTTCATTGAGAAATTCGCGACCAGAAATTCCATCACGGGTACGTGTCCCCCTGAGGCCGCTACGGACATGGCGGCAGCTGTGCAACCCTCATCACGGTGCGCATGAAGCCACTTCACCATTTCGAGATGCCCGCCCGCAGCAGCAATAGTCATCGCGAATACTGAGCACCCTTCCCGCCGGTTAGCGTGCAACCACTTGACGACGTCCAGGTGGTTGTTACCTGCTGCGTTGTTCATTGCTTGCTTGGTGCAACCCTCTCGACGATTTTCATGCAAAAACTTGACAACATCCAGGTGCCCGCAGCTTGCTGCCTCATTCATAGTATTCTTGGACCACTTTCCTTCGTCATGGTTATGCAGCCAAGTGAGCATTGTGAGGTCGCCAGCCTGGGCTAGCTCGTCCACGATGGATTCTGGGTAGTCAAGCCCCTGGTAGTCATGGAGCCACTTTGCAATGTCAAAGCGATTCATTCTCACTGCTTTTTCCATCGCTTTGGGTTTGAAGGAGCAGCGCTTATTACCACGGTTGTTAACATTCAGCCACTCTAAGATGTTCATATGACTGCAGAAATCCATGGTGTAGTCTTCAGGACGATTTTGATGCAACCATTGGACCATATCAAGATGTCCATTTGTCGCGGCGCCGCTCATTGCCTCAGTCGTGCACCCTTCTGACCGATTAGCATGCAGAAAATTTACCACTTCAAGGTGTCCATTTCTGGCAGCACAATCCATCGTTCGCGCTGAAAACAATTTGGGATAATTGATGTGCAACCACTGTATCATGCCGAGATGTCCCCCAGACGCCGCCGCATCAACCGCAGAATATTGATACCTGCTGTCGTTCAGCCATCTAATCACCATGTCGTCATCTTTCGAAGTCAAACTTGCAGACATTTTCATGCTTATTACCGTGGGCTTCTTTTGCTTGAGTAGGAATTGAACTGTCTTCAAATGACCTCTTGCAACAGCAACGATCAAGGCATCGTCCACCAAATTATCCCATTTTGAGTTCTTGATCAACCACTGAACTAGGTTGAGATGACCTCCTCGCGAAGCGTACGTTATACTTCGGAGATGATGAGGAAAAAGTTTCACCAACCAACGAACGACATCCACTCGGCCTTTTGTCGAGGCATTGCAGAACAGGCATTCCTCAAACCAGTCATACTTCACAAAAAGAGAAGGTTCACGTGCGTGCAGCCATTTCAACGTCGACAAGTCCGGCATTTTACAAACAGCTTCCACCATTTTTGCATCCAAAGATTCAGGATATCGCGCGTACAATTGCTTCATCGCTTCCAAAGCACCCTCTTCCGCAGTCATCATCGACGGGATCAAGTACATCGCCTGTCGGTATTGACGCAACTTTTCGTGATGCACGAGAGACGCGCTTTGATCGACGGCACGTAAAACCCTGTAAAATTGGTCTAACGTTATGTTTCCCTGCTTGACTGCATTCGGTAACGCCACCAACGAGAGGGTTCCAATGTACGCATGGATCAACTCGATGGCATGAGGGAGGTCTTCCCCACGCAGCCACTCCCTGCAAACAACACGCACACTCGTCCAGACGAAGGTGTCGTCTATCTCCATCACTTGCTGCATCCCAAGAACTGAAGTGCTTCAACTTGGTCAGGGTAGATGATGTGTCCCACACAACTATCGTAACCATCGCGTAACCTCGAAAAGTGGCGCGAAGCACTCCACGAACCTTTGGATCATGTTCAGCACCACCTCGACCTCCAAGGCCAACGTGCCGGCGCCCGTGCTGCCCTGGGTAGAGAAGTAGTAAGTGCGCCGTGTTCATGTAAGCCTCCCCCTCTTACTATGTAACCACGTCTAACGTTTTGTACCTATTGGTTGCTGCGCTCCAGCCGTCCCAAGAACGTGGACGAGATCTCGCACCAGGAGCACGTGGTGGCCACACTCAAGACGTCCATCGCCAATGGCCAGCTGCCCCACTTGTTGTTCTACGGACCTCCAGGCACGGGCAAGACGTCGACCATTGTGGCGGTGGGGCGCCAGCTCTTCGGCCCGGACTTCCGCAAGAATGGCCGCTTCTTGGAGCTGAACGCGTCGGACGACCGAGGCATTAAGGTGGTGCGCGAGAAGGTCAAGAGCTTCGCCCAGGGTGCCATCAGCACCGCCAGCGGCCTCCCGCCCTTTAAGATCATTGTGCTCGATGAGGCCGACTCCATGACGGGCGACGCGCAGTCGGCACTGCGTCGTATGATGGAGAACTACTCAAAGGTCACGCGCTTCTGCCTCATCTGTAACTATGTGAGTCGCATCATTGAGCCTGTGGCTTCACGATGCGCCAAGTTCCGTTTCGCACCACTGGAGAGAGGCTCGATGGCGTCTCGTGTGCGCTTCATTGCTTCCGAAGAGCACGTGAACGTGTCGGACCCGGTGTTGGAGTCGCTGCTTGAATGCTCGAACGGTGATTTGCGTAAGGCTATCAACTACCTGCAGAGTGCCAAACAGCTTTGTGGAGACGACAATTTGTCCCAGGATGATGTCATTGCTGTTGCTGGCCTTGCTCCGCCTGAGCTTCTAAAGCAATTCTGGGTCTCCGTGGCGTCAAACAGCTTCGAGAAGATGAAGACGGACATTGAGAGCATCCTGCTCGCTGGATACCCGGTGCTGACGATTTTGCGCCAGCTGAATGAGGATGTTCTCGCGCTGGACAAGCTGAATGACGTGCAGAAGGCGAAGATCAGCCTGCGCATTGCCGAGGCCGACAAGAGGCTTGTGGACGGCGCCAGTGAACACTTTCAGTTGCTAGACATTGCATCATATGCCATGCGCGTTTACCACTCGGCGTAATACATGGTAGTATGATAAAACGATGCAGGCTCAAATAAAGCAGAAGGGAGACGACGAATGAACACATACACAGTCGAGCTCGCTAATATTTTAGCAAAACGAAAGCAGCCACGCTGATGCTTAGTGACGCTGACCCAACTGCTCAAGTTGGTTGCTCGTGACTCTAGCGGCTCCTTGATCAGTAACCGAAGACATCTGAGTCCATTCATGGTTGCTGTGTTGCTTCCAGAAGGTAACCTCATCGTCGCCGGCGGCAACACTGAGCACCGAGCCGGTCAGAGACCAGCTGATCCGATACACTGGCGCGCGGAACGTGTGCACCACGTGCGATTCCCACTCGCCATCGGCCTCGTCTTGAGTCCAAACACGAACCGTGTGGTCATCCGAACCAGAGGCGATGACATTTGCGGGGATACCCACATTTGGTGCCCAAGCCACGTCTCGAACCCAGTCATTGTGCCCATACAAAGGGGTATTCACGACCTCCCAGTAGCTGTTGCCAGCATTTCCACCTTCCTGTGGGGCAGTCACAAACTGCCAGATAGTAACCGCGTGGTTGCACGATCCAGTGACAACGCGCTGAATCGGGCCTTGAGCCCCCTGCGATCCCAGCGAGTTGTACGGAGCCCAGCTCACCGATGTGCAGCCCATGCCCTCGTCCGAGTTCCGGAAGCTAGACGAAACCACCCACCCTTCCCGCATACGCGTGAGGAACGACACTTGTCCGTCAGCCGACGCACTCGCCAGACTCAATCCGTACTCGTACGGTGCCCAGGCCACACTCAGCACGGCCAGCGAGTGGAACTCGTGCACGTGCTTGAGGCGCCATTCGGTCACGTTGCCAACGCCTCCAGTGCCCTGCTGCACCAGATCCTCTCTGTAGATATACACCTTGCCGTCCTGCGCAGCCAGGGCCAAGACTGCGCCGAACTTCGGGTGGGCCCAAGCCACACGGTGGATGGGGGCCGCCGAATCGTCGACCAATGGCACCACGTGCTGCAGGACATGAAGCTGCTGTTCCTGCGGAGGATCCTGGCTGTCCTTCGGTGCCGAGTGCTCGTCACCGTCCCCTCCCGCCACCACGGCCTTCGACACGTCGTACACGCGGAACGTCCTGTCGGACGAGCACGTGACCAGGCGCTTGCCGTAGTAGTCCAGCTGTATGTCGTAGATCATATCGTTGTGCTCCGTGTCGATGCTCGCTACAGGTGCCTGGTGCTGCTGCTGCTGCTGATGGTGGGGATGATGCTGTCCATACGGCGCAGCGAACTGCCCTCCCGCCGCGGAGCCGTGCGCGAACTCCATCTTCGTTCGGTGCGCTTTGCTGATGTGGCCAGAAATTGTGACGGATACCCATGCAATGGGACTATTTCATTTTTGTGACGGTCTATAATTGATCAGCATCAAGCTCGTTTTCGGTAGAGGCAACATTTGCACGATGTTTGCTGTGAACGGGCCGAGTGGGCCGACGTCGCGTCACGAGCGGCGTGTCAAGAGCGACCGACAGCGAGAGGAAGAGGAGGAGACCCGCAGTCGCTGGGCGGAGAAAAAGCGCGAACAGTTTTTCCGGGAGAAGCGCGCGCAGTCTGAGACTGCCAAACCTGGTCAGCGAAGACGTACTGGGGTTTTGTAGTGGCAAGTGCAACTTGCGCACTCATAAGAGCGTTGTTTTTTTCGGCTCCAGCAACTGACAAGCACAAAACAAAGGAGATCCCCAACGAGTCAAACATATTCAAGGTGTGTACCGGTAGACGCAATGCTGGTGCGTTCGCGAGACTCTGATTAACTTTTCTGCTCTTTATTCGTTCGTCCACAGGGTTGCCGGGTTGTGTTCAACGGACGCACAGGAAAAGTATCATCGTACGTGGGCTAGCAGTATGCTCTGTAATGTATAGTGCTTGAATATTGCACTTACAGTTTGGTGCAGCTACTACTTGGCAAAATTGGTGCAAGAGCATGGAGGCAACGTTGTGTACGTCTCACGTTGAGTTCAAGTCGAAGTTGAAGATTATGCTGCCATAACACATACTTCGAAGTATTGACTTTGTTATTTTGTTTGTGGCCAATTCATCAGTTCCATGCTCACCGCCACGCGTGTTACGCACATGGTCGGCTCCAACTTAAACGGATCCAAGGCCGACAAGGTGATCAAGGTATGACCAAAGTTTGTAGCATCGTTGCGTGTCATTGAACTCACGGACTTTTGAACGACAGAGCCTCGGTAAGGTCAAGTTTGTTAGCCCAGGTAAGTAAGTTCGTGCGCCTTTCAAGCTGGACTATCAACTTCTGATACCTACACACATTCGATATTACTTTCGCGACGGGCAGAATGGATCTTGAAGTCCGTCAAGCAAAAGAAGCGCCAACCGGAGCACGAGTACCTGGTCTACAAAGACAAAGTTTCTCATGGTGCAGGCTCGCTCCAGGCTGCATTTTCACGAACAGCACCACCAAAACAGTGAACTGGACGAAGTTGGCCCGGCCAAACCGCGTCACGAGATGGCACTCCAACTTTCGAAGACGTGCAATGAGCCGAAACGAAACGCAAAGCTCAAACACCACTTGTAAAAAGAGAAAGAATATACCATGTATAGGGTCACAACTAACCAGAATAGCATTCGTTGTCGTTCCTTTCAGCCAAAACCGAGAACGCGATAGCATTAGGACCATACCGCATAGCTGTCGTGCCACACACACCATCCCAACTGCCATCGAATCCTCGTACAGCCTTTTCACCCGCACCGCATACCACCAGCCTTCTTGATCATTAACCTGTTCTGGGCTTCTGAGTGCCGCGAGCGCACATCAGCCCATTTCTCGTGCCTCGCTGCACAAGACTCCAAAGCTAGACTGCAGACAAATCAACTAGCGTGCGGCGCGAAGCGAACAGGACTAAACGACACCGCTTAGCAGCACTTCGACCCGCCGTTGGACGGAACCTGCTGGCCGGGCGTCAGCTTGACGCCGGCCTTGGGGGCCACGGGGGCGTTGGCCATGCGCTTCTTGATCTGAGCGGCCATCATCATGAAGGCCTTTTCGACGTTGGCGGCGTTCTTCGCACTGGTCTCCAGGAACTCAATGCCCAGGCTCTCAGCGAACTCCTTGGCGGCGTCAGTGCTCACGACACGCTTGGCCGTCAGATCACTCTTGTTACCGACGAGGAGCTTGTTCACGTTCTCGCAGGCGTATCTGCGAATCAAAGCGGTCCGAAATTTAGTACATTTCCCGGGTCTTCCCTACACAGCAACACTGAGATCGGACGCACCTATCGATCTCGTGCAGCCACTGCTTGACGTTGTTGAAGGACTCCTGGTCCGTGACGTCGTACACCACGATAATACCGTGGGCGCCGCGGTAGTAGCTGCTTGTGATCGTGCGGAAACGCTCCTGACCGGCCGTGTCCCACTACAATTCCGAATAACCAAAGCGTACACCAGTTAGCTCCATGAAGCACGCATATCCGGCGGAATATTCCGGATTGCACGTACAATCTGGAGCTTGATAGTCTTGCCGTCCAGCTCGATCGTGCGAATTTTCTGGGCACAACAAAAAACACCGTAACGTCAGCAGTTGGAGAGCAAACCGTAGCCATGTTGGACCTAGGGCAGACAAGCTAGTCTTCAGCACTCACAAAGTCGACGCCAATGGTCGAGATGTAGCTCTCCGTGTACGTGTCGTCGGCGAAACGCAGCAGCAGACACGACTTGCCGACACCTGAGTCACCGATCAGCAGCAGCTTGAAAAGGTAGTCACTGCGCAAGAGATGGGGAGTGGTGGTCAGTCTGCTGTCTGTTAGCAACAAATAACCCCCTCTCGACAGCACGCACTATTCCGGATTCATGGTGGTCGATTCTGGGAGGAAAGCGGCGGGTGAAGGCGCTTAAATCTGCAGCATGACACAGCGTAGATCCAGTCAGTCGACTAGGCTCCTATTCCCTAATGTGGTGCCGAGCTCCCTCCTGTGCTCTCCCTCGGGGTGGGTCCAAAGAAAACGGAAGGGAAAAAAGATCGAGGATCCGCCCGACCACTTCGACCAGACGGCGTGAGGGAGAGCGGCCTACGCGACAGAGGAGGAGGACGTAGGGGGGAGGGCGTGGCGCTTTGACGCGGTCACTTACACAGAGAGCAGGGAGGAGGCGACTGGCGCGTTCCAAGCGTTCTTGGGTTGTGTGCCGCGAGTGGGTGCGGGGTGCGCGTCGAGTCTGCGTTTGGTTTCCCGAAGAAAGCGGAGAAAGAACGGGGGCTGCGGTCCCGGGCCGTTTTTCCCGAGGTTTTATCCGTCGCCTATCAAGGTTTTACTTTCATTTCAACCAATCGCAGGTGTACCACATATTTATGCCCAATCACAGACCATCCATTTAAGCCAATCACAGACCCCAGCGTGGCGCCGCAGAACTCATCTTGGCGGGATGCGGCCTGAATGGACTTGGCTTGATTTCGCTAAATTGGCGCTGCCCCACGTGCGAGCTCTCGTCCGCCACACCACTACTATGCCTCCACTGCCGAGCTCGAGCTCCACCAAATGTGCCTCATCAGTACGGTTGCTGACGTTCGACGTCGGTTGCACCGCGATTGCCATCACCTAAAAATACGCCGCCCTACAACCGAAAAGTGGTCTGGCTGTGTTGATGCAACTCAATCGTACGCGCTGGTAACCGAAGAGAAGAAGGCTGTCGCTGCCAGCTGTCGCTTGGTGCTCCGCCATGGCGAGCCGACTGCAATTGCTCACTGAGCAGCAACTCAGGACCTGTGCGTATGCGAAATGTCGGACAGATCCCGCCGTGGCTCTCGTGCGGCGCGACTGCGGCGGCATCGCGAGCGGAGCGCCTCCCTTCTTATTAATACCTACCTCCACACCTCCGCCGCCGAAGAGCATTGCATCTGGTGCCGCGATCTTGATGTTCAATGGCGGCGTCATGCAAGAATGGCCCAGATGCAAGGGACCAACCCTATCCTTGTTGCAGTACAACCGGGATCAAGGGGATGAAGCCTTTTCCGCTCTTAGGTTGAGCGATGCCATCGCGCTGCCATTCGAGTGCCACTTGCCAGCTTGCCGTCCTCGTGCGGAAGCCATCGCCCCAAAGGAAGCATGCATCGCATACTGCTGGCTTCCCTCGCTCGCATATTCGCCATGCTGATTTCCGAGATTCACTTTGGTTCAACCAGAGTGATGATCTCGTCCTCGGATTTTTAGAGCCGACTTGGCAGCAATTACGTACGGTTCTCGAAGTCCTTATCCACACAAAGTCCAGCATTCGCGCTGGTCCGAGCGCGAAAAAGACCTATTTAGGGGCATTATTAAGTCTCTGATTAGGATTTCTATCCGCTAGGGCTGCGGGTCCGGGCGGCTTTTTGTTCCGCCTTCGACTCCCCCCACACAAAGAAAGTGGGGAAGCCGAGAAGAAACGTCGAAGGCAAGTGACCAGATAGAGGCGCGGCCGGCGGCGGCGCCAGCGAGCACCAGGCTGCGCCGCTGCCGGTCCGCCCTGCATGTACTAGATTGCATGCATGTGATGGTGGAGCAGCAGCAACGCGCGTCACTTGAGTCGCGCTAAACGAGGCGAGAGAGCGCGCGCTGCGCTGGTTCAACCTGCGTCCGGTTCGCGCCTGCACCCGCCTGCGGATTTTATGGCTCTTGCGGGTGCAGCGCATGGATTGGGAGTGCTAATAGTGTGGAGCGACCCTTCGCAGGGAGATACCAGGTCTTGAGCGGGAAAGAGACTGACCGGAGACGCTGCCGTGGTGCTGTGTGACTTGCTGCAGGCGTAACTATCTCGGAGAGACTCTAGCAGAAGAACACGCTACCGGTCTTTTTCGTCAAGATCATGAGCTCTTTCAAGAAGGAGCACCCGTTCGGTGCGCAGCTGTTGAGCTGCTCCAGTTGACCCTGCGCACGGTCTCAGAATTAGGCTAACGACGCTTGATGGTGCCGTGTTTGCAGAGAAGCGCCAGGCCGAAGCCCAGCGCATCCGATCCAAGTACCCGGACCGGATTCCGGTGTGTGCTTTATTGATTCACAGGAGGTGCTGGGTGAGAACTCATTGATGTATTTGTTAATGTTGTGCAGGTGATTTGTGAGAAGGCGGACCGTAGCGACATCCCGGACATCGACAAGAAGAAGTATCTGGTTCCGGCCGATCTGACAGTCGGTCAGTTCGTGTACGTGATCCGAAAGCGGATCAAACTGAGTCCAGAGAAGGCGATCTTCATCTTCATCAACAATGTCCTCCCACCCACAGGTATGCGACGTGCTATTTACTTTGTACATTATGTATTACTCATTGTTTTTTTTTAATGTTGTTTTCTGTTTAGCGGCACTGATGTCGAACATTTACGAAGAGCAGAAAGACGTCGATGGTTTCCTCTACATCACCTACAGCGGCGAAAACACCTTCGGTCAATAGGCGCTGTCGGCGTGAGGGGGCTGGATTTTGGTTGAAGATTTTTTTTCGTCGTCGCTGAAGTGGGCTGTGGATTTCGCGCTCTCTAGCTGGGAGCTGCGAAATTGTCATTCAGCATCGGATGTTCAGGCGTCTTCAGCAGGTGGGAGATGGCAGGCAAACTGGCGATGTGGATATTTCAACGGAACAAAACGACAGAAAAATGCATGCAATTCTATTCACTCGCTCTTTTCTCTTGTGTGCTATTTTTTTCTTCTTTTACTCATGTTGGAACTGCATCATGTGCAGACCTTGGCCAACAACCACGACTTCATCAGCCTCTATAGTCGGTGCTTGGTGAATGGCGAGATCTGCGATATCGGCGCATTCCGAGAAGGCTGCACCTCGCCATTCCATCTGAGTGTCGTTATCGTTGCGGTGAATGATCCACTTGCTCACTCGCTGATCATAACCAGCAGCGAAAATGACCTGCGCATCCAAGCAAGCTACGGTCTTGATAGCCGACCCGCTGGCATTCACTGTCCGAGCCTCTGATAACTTCTGACACGATGGGAAACGCATTTCTCGCAGCGACAAGTTCTGGTCGTCTCCGCCGCTAATAAGAGTGACGTCGAGGCTACCTTCTTCCTCGCTCTTTGCGCACTTGACAAGATTAATGCAGTTCGTGCCCATATCGTGGGCTAAATAGTTCCCACTTGGTTGCATACGACTGATCGCTACGAGAAGTTTCTCATTGAGCATACCCAAGTCCTCGTTCGATTGGAGAAGGGAAGCAATCTCCTTGAGCAACGCGCTCAGGTCCCACAGCGTCACTAAGCCATCCGTGGATCCTACTGCCAAACCAGCAACTCCGTCTTCCTGAAATCCAACGCAGGACAAAATCGGTTTTCTTGAGGTCGAACGGCAGTCGCCAAGCTCGTATAGCCTGCCGTGGTTCACGTCAAGCAACAGGACTTGAGTGGAACCCTCGGAGTTGCACGCCGTCACAAGCCGATACGCGTCTGATACGGAGGGTATCGCAAAGGTTGCCAACCCAAGAATGCGGTGGTCTTGCTCAGCATCGGCCCGCTCCTGGCCACAAACATGGCGGAGCAAATCGCTTTCTCCACGGACTAGCCACACATTCAAACGCTGCTTTCCACCTCCCGATAGCACGATGTGTTCCTCAACACCGTCATCGTTTTTACGCCAGAAAGTTGTGAGGGCTCGCACCGTAGTCGTATGTGCGATTCCTGTGGCCACGCTGCTCCAGCGCCAGCTTTTGCTCTTATCTCGACCATTTCGAGCGCGACGACGATGCAGCATAAGGCTATTATCCTCTGCTGCAGTAATCAACCGGTCATTTCCGAGGAATGCCACACAAGTTGTCATCCGGCCGTGGTGTTGGTCATGCAGTGAGCATCTGGAGAAAAGCGGGGATGCCTCCGATGGGTTTGCAATCCCCAAAATGGTCGAGTGCACCTTGATGTCGACCTGCTGCTTCTGAGTTGAAGGAGGTGTGAATACGAAGGTGTGCGAGGGCAACGACGAACCGTTCTCATGGGCACTGGTAAAAAGAGCGTGCGGGCGACGCCATCCACCACACTCGACATTGAAGACTCGATACTGAGCTGAGAAATTGTGCAGAACACCTTGTGCCGCGTGGAAGCCAAACACCATAAGGTCACTCTTCGTGTTGCCATCGGAAGATGGAGAGCCCCACCAAAGTTGCTTGACTGTGGAGATACCTCGGATGGATTCACGGCCAATCTGTGTAGCTGTCAGCGCTCCACTGGCATCCTTTTCAAGCGCAAATGAGCAAACATATCCGTCGTGACCTCCCGAAAACATGACGGCGTGCTGGCCTTGAGTACTGCCTACTTCTTCAGAAAGCAGAAGAGATGCCACCAGTTCACGTCCGTGGACACCTTTAAGCACGACTGCTGGGCTTCGCACAACTGAGATGTTATCGCTACTTTCCGTGACAACTAGCTGACGATGGAAGATATACACGCTACCATGTCCATCACCTCCGATGACATTCCTCGTCGCAGACCGGTCTACCACCAGGATTGATGAGGTCGAGCTCTTGGCGGGGATCTTGAACATCGCAACAAGTTCCACCGTGATGGACGGTAATGCTGGGTTTTCATTCTCCTCAGCAATGGATAGCTTCCACTCGGAGAGAATACCGCTAGCACTGCTAACGAAAAGGACATCATCCTGATCCCACCAGATCTTCATGATCCGGACGTTGGCATGTGCGGCCCATGAGTGCAGCAACTTGCCTGTAGATGCCTCTACAACGCACACACGACCCGATACATCACCAAGCAGTAAAAATCGCCCAGAACTGTCGATGGCAAATGTCGACAGACCACCAGTTCTTGTTTGCACCGGGGCATCGTCAATTGGTGGGATTGTAAAGAAAAGTTCTGCCGTGAGTGAAGGCAGGTCCAGTCGAAAGATCTCACCGTGCTCCGAGGCGACAAATGCAGTCTTGCCGTTGTCTTGAGAACTGAGCACAATGTTTCGGACGCTGTGAGACTGACTTCCCTTCTTCTTTTTCGTCGAGCTCGTTGGCGTAGCGAAAGGGACGCGGATAGTTTTACTCCAGTCACCAATGTCGGTTGCATCGGAAGCGGACATGAGCTGGCGCGTGATATCCCAGAGTTTTGTAGCACCGTCACCACCTCCCGTCGCAATCATCTTTTGCGATGGGTGAACTGCTGCACGCCATACATGTCTGCCCATGTGTCCTTGTAGTGTAGCTACGCACTTGCCATCGAGGTCCCAAAGCTTACAGAGAGCATCTTCGCTTGCTGTCACCACACCATGCTCCCAAAAAGACACGTCCCAAATGCGTGCCGAGTGGCCCCAGGCCCGGAACACTGGCGAGTATTCATTTGCGAGTAGCTCCGCGCGGCTTGCTGTTCGGGGTGCTTGCAATTGCTTCACTGTAGTTTTCCCGTTGTTCGACCATAGCTGCACCGTACGATCATCAGAGACGGAAGCCAAAGCGCGAGCATCCGATGACCAAGCCAGCTTAAATAGCACTCCATCGTGAGCATGTAGTCGTTGCGCCGGCTCCACCGCAGAGTCCGTGTCTTCGCCCCCATTTTGCATCGGATCCCATAGCAAAATCTGCTGAAACACCGTTCCCGAGGCCACCACGAGCTCGTCCAGTGCTCGTCCGTGGAATGCCAATGCGTATAAAATGCAACGCTCAGCGCACTGCACGCTGCGAAGAATAACGTTGTGCAGTGGGTCCCACACCTGGACTAAGTTGTGCGCAAGACCCACAGCCACCAGCAGCTCTTTGTTCTCCTCCTTCTTCGGCGCGAGGTCATCCGTCAACAGCTGCACATCGAACACCCAGTCGCAAAACACCTTCGGTTTCCCGAGCACCGTGAGCCCCTCAAGTTCTCGTGCAACCTTTGGGGTCTGTGGCAAATTCTTGAAACACGCCACTCGCTTTTGGCCAAAGAACGCGCCCACAAACGCCTCCGTGTCAGCGCCAGGAAGCCGAACAACGTCGCAGCCGTGCAGAATGCCTCGCGTCAACACGCTGTGCTCTCCCACGAGCTCACCAGTAGCGGTAGCATACAAGAAAACCGATGGCCCCACACCCACGTAAAGTAGAGACCCATCGACAGAGAACGACACCAACGTCACAGCGCCCAGGAACTCCTGCTTCTTGATCGGACGGCTCACCATCAGGACCACTGGTCTGTGGCGGTTGACGTGCATACGGTACGTACCGGTATTTCATCTGCCGAACCGAAAAATACCGGTGGGCATTGGTACTAAAAAGGCACGTACCCAAATTCTATATGGGTAAAATTCATAGTACCCATTACTAGTGTGTACACAGTGTGTGTAATACTACACACAGTCTGAAACGTGAAGTTGAAGTGAGTGCATGGCTACATGTGTCGCAGTTCAATAAGTTATTTCGTGTTCGCTAGGCCTCGCAGCTAACGCTGTCGGAGGCTTCAAGAGCTACTCTCCAACCGTCCTCTAGTGGCGTGGACGTCCTAGCAGCCCGTCGCCGCTTTCGACCCTTCTGCTGCTCGTACTCGCTGAGTTTGGAAAACACAGGCCTCTCCATCTGCAGCACCTTCCAGACGGAGCGCTTTTTGCGAAACTCGATTTTGCTCTTGCTCGGGTCGGACACAGGCGAGAAATTGTCGGGCTGCAGTGCTCGCTCCAGAGTCTTCAAGTTTAGGTGTTCTGGAAGGCTAGCGCCCTGCAAGAAGAAATCGCGCACGGTCGGGAAAATGGTGTTGGCGCAGGAGGTGCATTTGGGCACTGCCGAGAACGTGTGCGACGCCAGTAGCAGCACGAACTGGTGGAGCCCGACGCGACGCTGGTTGATCACGTCTGGCGAGCGCGAGCACAGGAGGTGTCGTCGTGGGAACCAGTACCCGCGCAGCGTCTGCGTGAACCAAGCACATCCAAAACACTGCGGGCGAGCACCACCGCCGCGGCGTAAGAAGAACGCGTGTAGCACCTTCCGCAGCTCGCGAAAGTCGGAGTACCGGCGTTCCACAGTCCATTCAAGGTCCGTCTTGTCGAGTGTGCACTGCAACACGTACTGCGTGGGGGTTCCAATGCGCGGACTGGGTTTTACGTTCAGCAGCTTCGCCACGAGTTTCGGCCTGAGGCTGTCGGGTCGGCACGTGATGCTCGAGTGGAAGCAGTCATCGGCGAGGTACATGACTCCGCAGTTGCCTTATCGACGGGCCACCAAGCAAATTGCGATGTAAGTCATGGATCCGCCTCCGCCCCCGCTAATTGTGCGTGCACTGCTGCTGCCAGCAATGTCAGCATCATCTTCACTTTCTGATCCGAGCATCCTTGGCGCTTAGCTCATTGATCCCGAGATATTCTTGATGCAAGCGCACTCCATTTTAGCGCCGAATAATTGCGAACGCTTTACCAGGCAGGACGACGATGGGATCAAGAATAGACTCGACGGTCCAGCAACCATGGAAGCCACATAACGTTACAACACGCACGTAGGGCGTTTTCGCTAGTATCATCCCGACTGTAAAACGATGAAACGTGTGGCGGCGAACCCTGACGCTACTGTACTGTATTGCCTGCAACTCGCGGTCACCTGCAGCTTGAAGCGCATGTTTACTGTACCGATGTGGGGGCAACCCGCCCAGCGCTCCCATCGCGGGAGGACATCTTGCTTGACCTGTACCCCTTCGTATCGCAGCCCAATCCAATGCCAGATCGTGGTTCCAGTCCCGATACATCGCCTCTTTCGGCGGTTGCTCGAATCATGCCTTTCGACAGGCTTCCCGTCTCACATCTGTATCAACAGCCTCCGACTCTTTGGGGTAACGAACAAAAATTTGCATCCGGTAAAGCCGCCGCTCCGTTGGCCTACAGTCTCGTGTCTTCCGCGCGCCACCACAAGCTCGTCGACTCTTTCCGTGCTCGCAGGGCCAGACTTCGTGGGTGAACAGCCTCTGTCGTGCCGATGCCATCCTCCCCCCTCGACGCGCCCAGCATGAGTGACACACGCACCGCCGCTGAGCCCAGTCTGGACGCCACCGAGAAGTGCCCAAGTGCCAGCGCCTACGAGCAGGACGCAGCAGCAGACAATCAGGAGGACGCCGCGCCGGAGACCGTAGAGGCCGAGATCGAACCGGAGGAGACGAGTGACGAGACCGGAACGTCGAAGGAAAAGGCGGCTACTGAGCAGCCTGTGGAGGCCGTTGACGTTGAGCGGGAGAAGCTGACGACTGTCAAGACGCAGGACGAGCCGGAGCTCGAGACACCGAGCGACGAGTCGTGGAAGGAGGAGGAAAGAAAGCAGCAGCAGAAGCGGACACTGCCCGCCCGGCCTGCTACTGCGAGAAGTGCCGAGTCCAGCTCAGTCGTGCGTCGGCCGTTTGTCCCGTTGGCGTCCAAGAGCTGGCGCGTGCGAGCCATGGAATCCAACACGCAGATCACACGCCTGATGAAGGCGGCGTTGCTGCAGACGCTGCTGCACGCTGTCCGCACTGGATCGGTGGAAGGCGTCAAGGTCGCGATTGAGCGTGGCGTGCAAGTGCAGTACCTGGACAACCGCCAGCGCAACCTCGTCATGCTGGCCAGCAAATGTGATACCGACGCTCGCCTGCACATTGTGATTATTCTGCTGGACGCCGGATGCGATATGAACCACAAGGACCAGCTAGGCTGGAGCTGCCTGCATTATGCTTGGTGCGTGCAACGGAGAAAGCTTGACGGCTCCATTATGCTTGTGTACTAATTTTTCCTTGTGTGAACTTTTGACTCATGATCAGCGCCAGCGGAGCCGACGATGTGGCTGCGGAACTCATTCGCCGTGGAGCCCGCGTCGAGTTTAACCCGTATGGATACGGCCCCGAAGACTTCAACATTCCCAAGGTGACGCGTGCGAAAAGCCTGCTGCAGCACACGGAGCAGTTGCAGCACGAGCAAAATGTTTGTTCGTCCTGGGCATTCTTCCGTCGCCAGGCGGAGAGGTCCGGCTACAGTGTCAAGTGCAAATCGGTATGCGGACGACAAATTCCTTAAATTCATGCAAGCACACGAGAACTAACTCCCTACATTTGTATGTTTCTATTCTGTCGTAGAACTGCGATCTTGGCAAGCCCCTGAAGATCACGTTTCAGGCCCCTCCTGGGCACAGCCCGCTTGACCGCATTCGCGTGGTCGACATGAACTCCGACGTGGCGCTGTGGCTTCAAGTGTCCAAGACCTTTAGCATCCCTCCTGGCGATGTGGGCACCATCACATTGGACGTGGAGACGCTGGACCGGCCGTCACTGTATCGTATCGTTTACGAGAAATATGAGCCGACGCCAATTCAGCTGCCAGCCTCAGTGGCCGAAAGCAACTTGTGCGTAAAGAACCTGGACACGGGAACCACCGTGTCGATGGGAAGTGTGAACAACTTGGTTCTAAAAGAACTCACGAGCTCAAGATCGTCGAAGAAGTCGAAGAAATTGTCGAGCTCTGCCAGGTAAGCTAAGATTCAAACGCTTGTATGTTTGTTAAATCTGTGCATACTTACAAGTGTTTTGATTTTCTTTTTTTCAGGCCGGCGCCAAAGTCAGATAAATCTTCGACAGTTGTTCGACGAGGATCGACCACGTACGTCTTAAAGCTATCACTAACCCTATGCGGTGAACTTGGTGTCTGACGATATAACGAACTCTGTGTTTGCAGCCGAGCTCGGGAAATCACTGAGAGTGTGCATGAAGCCACTGTGGAGGAAGACGAAGGAGATGAAGCTGAGTTTTTAGCTGATGAGACGATAACAACCCAGGAAATCGCTGAGCACCCAGCCGTCACGAGTATCACGGGTGTGTACAAGATCGTGGCAATGGGGGTCGTTAGTGTTTCGACACTGAGGACTGCCAAGGCTAACGAGTATGAAATTTCCATTAGCCGCAAGGGCCCTCTTGGACTTCAGCTGGTACGATTTTACGTTTTTTTTGTATGGACCACTTCCAGTAGGCTCACTTTCTGCTTTTGCGCGTGTGTAGGCGCCCAAGCTTGACGGTTCGAAGAGATCACCGCGTCTCATTGTGCGACGCAGCCAGGGCCAAGCTGCAGCTGTGAACCCGGGTGATTGCCTTGTTGCTATTGGCAACGCAAACATCGAGCATGCGGGTCTCAAGCACACGTTGTGGGCGCTGAATGATGCGAAGCGCCCGCTAGTGCTGCGCTTTCGTCGTGGCAATGCCAAGGAAAAGATAAGTCTCTTCAAGGCTGGTCTGTCCAAGCTCACAGGACCTCGCAGGCAGTCAGTCATTGCGGTTTAATCCGTGCTAGGAACAGCCTTTTATTTGCTTAGTTTTGATAGGATGAATAGACAGAGGGGATGAGGTCAAAGCGTGAAGCGGAGAATCAATCGAGCGGTTGAAGTTGTGCTTAAATTTAAAGTGAACTTGCCCTGCTCATCTACTATCCGCCGCTATGATTACTCTTGAGCAGGACAACGCAGCACGAACTGGGCTACAACATGGGGTGACCTTTGTCCACGTGACAGTATTTGAACGTCCTGTTCTGACTGGCGCATCGTCGGCATAATGCGCCGGGCTTGGTTGACACGTCAATCACGTGCAAAGGATGTGCCTGCACCGAAATGAAAATCAACGCAAGTTTGGTTGTTAGTACCGTCCCATTTCAGCTGTCATACTGCAGTATGAAACTCACCCTGAAGTGATTTACTAGATCATCTGGATGGATCTCTGTGCGGGTTTCGGTCTCAGGGTCGTACACAATTGCAGGATCTACCATCAACGAGTAAGGACACTGTCAGATACCAACAATCCCGTCTCTCAAGAGCTCGGCCGAAGAATATCTTACATTGCTTGCCGTCACCACGCCATATGTACCACGCCTGCGCCTCCCACCACGCCGGCTCCTGCGACCCAGCATTCTGATACTGCTCGTAATAAACGTCACCAAATTAGGGCCATGGTTGGATTCTAGCCGTGCAAGCCATAAAGTAACCTACTGCGACTGTTAGCATGGAGCCTGGCCGTAGCGAGCTCGCCCACGTTTTGACGTCCAGCAAGAAGTCCTTGGGGGCTTTATCCGCCGCGTACTTCTTCATCAGCAACCACTCGCCGTCTTTGCCGTTCCCACGCCGCCGAACCCATGGGGTGTGACCATGGAACGTCCACGTGTTTGGCAGGATGATCTGATGCGGCTCGTTCGGGTCCACGTAGACGACGCCGAACGCCCATTCTGGAAAACTCTGCCTCATCGCACCTGTCTTGTATCCTGTGTAGTAGACGAAGATCTTGTGCACACACGTCATCTGGTTGTGCATGAATTGCGACCACGACTCCGTCGCCTTGGGCTTCTCCTGCTTGAGCAGTTTGTCTAGTTGAGCTTCAGCCAGGAACTCCCCGGTCGCTTGCTTGGCCATGACCTCCACGTCGTACTTGAACGCCTTGTTGGTCTGTCAACAGGCCACAGCACACTCGTCAGCAACACAACTGCCTTCTCCCTTCCAGGCGCGAGCAGCACGCACCAGTCCCAATCTACCGAGCGCAATGGGCGGCAGGAACGATGCGATGTGCAGCTTCAGCTCGAAGCTAAACTGCTGGATGTTGGTCACTTTCTGGCTCTTGCGCATTGTGGGCTTCGCCGCAGCGACGACTGCAGCTGCCGTGTCCGCTCGGCGCTTCTTGGCGGCGGCCTTTCCAGCCAGGTTCTTCTGGAAGTAGGCGCTCTCCACGCGCAGCATGCAGGAGCAGACGTCACGTCCATTGCATCGGCGCGTGTGGCGCACGAGTTTGGCGTTGATGGGCGCGATCCGCGTGCTCGCGGCGTCAGCGTCGGCGTCGGCGTCGGTTGTCGCGTTCATCGTCGAGGCTTCTGGCGCCGCTTTCGTACCCATGAGTGTCCGTACACCAAGTTGGTGACCAGCAGATGAGACAGCGCGATTTGATTCGCCGAAAATGTGCACGCGACTTACACCGAGTGAGAGGCTGGCGATGCTGGGGCTACGACTGCGATGCACGAGGCCTGTGCAGGCAGGCGGAACGCGGCGCTGGCTGGCAGTGGCTGCCAAGGCCAAGACTGTCAGTCGCGTGAGAGGAACGAGGGACTTGCTGGCCGAAGACTCGCAGCAGCACCGCGAGGTGCTCGACGTTCTGCAGCGCACTGTCGACCGCTATGGGTTCCGCTCGGTGCGTGTCAATCGTCCAATTAGTGCGTGGCTCGGCCGACGCATTGCTCATTAACAATCTACTGTGTGCAGATCCAGACGCCGTTGCTGGAGTACACGGACTTGTTCTCGCGCTCGCTGGGCGACGGCTCGGACATCGTCATGAAGGTGAGCAGAGACTTGTTGTGCGTTGTGTTTCATTGCGACCATGGTTAAGTATTAAAACAAAGTGAACTATGCTGCCACCCATTGCGTTTGTAAATGCAGGAGATGTACACGTTTAAGGATAACTCGGGCAAGAGTGTGACGTTGCGGCCTGAAGGCACTGCCGGTGCGGAGTAGATACGTGGAGAGCAATTGCTACGACGTCGTTGCTAAAGATTTTCGTACATACGTGCGATACTTTGCAGGCATCATGCGAGCACTTGTGAGCAACAATTTGTTGTTCTCGCTTCCGCAGAAACTGGCGTATTCGGGCAGCATGTTCCGGTGCGTGGTGATTGCAGTATCTGTTTTTGGTAGAAGTTGCATACTCCAGTATGTGGAGCATATCATCGTAAGGTAACGGTTGCTGCTCGATTATGCGCAGATACGAGCGTCCTCAGCGCGGAAGGTACCGGGAGTTCCAGCAGTTTGGTATGTTGTGTAGCAGATCTTTATGCTTGTGAGACGGTGGTCTAACGTGTCCGTTGCATGTTGTGCCAGGCGTGGAATTTGTGGGTTCTTCAGGCCCGTCTGTCGATGCCGAGGTGTGGTGGATAAATATATTTACCTCGTTCCTGCTAAGATCCTCTCACACAGTTTGGGGGTGAACCTCGATGCAGGTCATTGCAATGGCGGCTGACGCCCTAGATAACTTGGGGATCAAGGACAAGGTCGTGCTGGAGTTGAACTCTCTGGGTGATAACGAAAGGTGATAGTTACTCAGCGCGATCCAATTTGTGTGTTTTAATTATCCCCACTGAACCCTTTTTTTCTATATAGCCGTACAAGGTATCGTGCAGCGCTGGAAGCTTTCTTTTCCAAGTTCAAGGACGAACTATCGTCGGATAGTATCAACCGGTGTGTTAGTTTCCCGACTCTGCTGCTCTATTGCGAGATTGCTAACGTAAATCGTTTAAAACCTTTAGCCTCGAGCGAGGGAGTGTTCTTCGAATTTTGGACTCGAAGAGCGAGGTCGACCAGAAAATTATTGTCGATGCGCCCCAGCTTGGAGCTTTTCTCTCCGACGAAGCCAGAACGGTAGGTGGTCAAGATTTTTGCTGGTTGTTTATGCTGTCATAATGACGTAGTATTTGTTTCCAGCGATTTGATGATGTACTGAGTGGTCTGGATGCGTTGGGCATTACCTTTCGGCAAAACCCTCGCCTCGTGAGAGGACTGGTGCGTTCTTGTGCTACGGAGTTTTGTCTTATAAGATGTTACTGATTGATGTTCATTATTGGTGATAGGATTACTACAGCAATACTGTGTTTGAATTTGTTGAAAAGCCTGCACCTGGCGCTTCTAGTTCGGAGGAAGCAACGACAGGAGGGATTGCAGTGCTAGCTGGTGGCTGCTATGATGGCCTCGCAGAGTCATTAGGAGGACCTGCAACAGCTTGTGTGGGCTGGGCTGCTGGAGTTGATCGGCTTAATCTGCTTAGAGAGATGCCAACCGAGACTGCATTCTCAATTGCGGTGCGCAATTTCCACTACACCAAGCCGAAATTACTATCTTGTTGTCTAACGATGCTTCTTGTATATCTATTAACGTTCCACAGGTCGTTCCTGTTCTTGCAGGTGATAATTCGAGCCGAGTGCTGCAAGAAGCCATGCGGGTTGCTCAGGTAAATAGAGTGGCAATAATTATGCCATAGTTTTCCTGGACCATCAACTTACGAAGCGGTACCCGCTCATATTGTTGTGTGGTCTATGTAGATTCTTCGTCAACGTGGCCTGACGGTTCACTTCTGCCATGGTCGCGGAAATATGAAGAAGCAGATGAAGGTAATGAATTACTGAAGTACACGACAAGTGCATGGTTCTGCATGATATACCAACGCACCGTTGTTCATTTCGATGCCACAGGCTGCTGAACGTTACGGCAGTACCCATGCTGTGATTCTTGGAGGGACGGAGATCGAGCAAGAGTGTGTGAAGGTGAAAAACCTCGAGAAGCGCGAAGAGGCTGAAGTGTTGATGGCTGAGCTGGGCAGTTTTGAGTTCCATTAAGGAAGTCACATGGATGGTGTGGCGTCGTTCTGCTCATGCCGTTGCGCTGCTTCATCCACATCCAAATAGACGAACTGTTTTTGTTTGTTTGCTCCGCAAGTAAGTACTTGAAGTTGTATATAAATTGTCGAAGTTAGGATCACTTCAACTTGATCAGCCAATCGGCGTCGTGTCATAGGGTAGAAAAAACCTTGAGGTTTTTCGCGCCACGATTTGAAAATGCAAACAGTTTGAGGTCACGATGGACGAGCCCCCGGCCGAGGAGCTCCGCCAGGAGGAGGAGCATACGCAGCTAGATGATCCGACCCTCCAGCACTCGGAGCCCCAGGACATGGAGATCTGGTGCCTAATCGTGGGGATGGTCGGGACAGCGTTTCCTGTCATTGTCAAGGGGACCGACCGCGTCTGGGAGCTACAGAAGACGATCAAGAACGAGGCCGTGGAGATCTTCGGAGATTTTAACGCCGCTCAGCTGCGGCTGTACCTGGCCAAAAAGGACAATGGCCAGTGGCTCTCAGCAGCTGAGGTTACGGTTATTGAGAACGGTGACGCGGAGCCAGCTAGACCCTTGCTAGCCAGAGGCCACTTGGCGTCGATGAGCCAATTGGCTGGAATTTTGAAGGACCGGGACGCAAATGCCGTTCACATTCTGGTTCCAGCTCCGTTAAAAACTCCGGAAATAGAGGTGGAGCCGGATACTGCTGGTAAAAGAAAGCGGTCGGAGCAGTCCATCATCGGGGACGTCGAGACGATAGGTGTATCCGCGGAAGAGTTGAAAGTCCTGTTTGATGTATTGGGGCAGAAAACGCAAACTGAGCATAGATTATTTGCGACGCATACTCTGCACGAGTTTTTGAAGGGGTTCGGTGGGTTTCCATCGTCGTATTTCGTGCGGAAGGAGGAGCTTGTGCTCTGGGGGCTGGTTATGCGGATTCTGTCGGAGAGAGAGAAGCGAGTTGTGATTATGGGCTCATCGGGTGTCGGGAAGTCGTGTTTTATAATGCTTGTAAGTATTTACCTGGCGATTGTCGAGAAGAAAAAAGTTTTTGTTGTACGACGCCTGAGGGGATTTTCGGAAGCGAGCGCAGTGGTCTACCTTGACGGTGGGAATGCCTCTTGCATTCGAAAGGCTAACCTAACGGCTGCAAAGATTGCATCACTTCCTGACAAGAAAGAGTTTCAAGATGCTTTGGTGCTTGTTGATGGTTATTCCCGAAAGGAAGTAGACCGTCAGTTTGGCTTGCTTCCGTTTCAGGTCCTTGCATCTTCGACGGAAGACGAAATCAATTATGACGGTTCAGCTTGCGAAGTAGTGTTACCAGGATGGCAGTACAGTGATCTGCTTCAATATGCAGAATTGCAACCGGAGGAGTGGAAAAAAATGACGGGGTTTGGCCACGAAAACAGGAGAACCATGACTGAACTTGTGGATGAACAATACTTCTATAGTGGGGGAAGTATCCGCAATTTTCGGAAGCATCACGAAGATGTGAAAAATGGAATAGATGGCATTTGTGGCATGGTGAAAAAAGCACAAACAGTCGACTTAGAATCGGTGCATCAAGCTGGCTCCCAAGTGAGCGATTCATTTGGCCGAGTTCGGCGATACTACGTTGTAGATCCCAATGACGAAGAGCACTATTGGCAGGTGTGCCATTGGCGAATCCAAGTAGACTCCGGATATGCATTTAAACGGATTGGACGTTTTATGGATTGGGACATACATTTCGGTCACTATGAGTTTGCTCAAAAGGCCCGAACGGGATTTTGGAGCGCAGCTTACGAACAATGCTTTCACGGTGCGGTCCGGCAGGCAACAAAATGGTATCCTGTTCAGATGGTAAACGTCGTGATCAACTTCGATCCGACGTATTCGAATCAAAGGTATGATCGAATCGAGCTGCGTGGCAAATCAATTCAATACGAGGGTAGAACGGAGGATGAGTGCTATAGATACCTGTCCAAGCTTGCCCCAGGAACGTATTGGCGTCCTGAATGCGTGGACTTCCCTTTCGTCGACGCAGTTGTGGTATGCGAGGCCATTCTGCGAGGGAGCGGCATGAAAGAGAAAATTGTGGCCTGCATCAGTACGACTGTCGGCGATAAGAAGGTTTTCCAGCCAGACGTCTGGAGGAAGTTGAACGAGGCCCTTGATAAAAGTGAGAGTATTTCCACTAGCGGGCCACGCGTGTTTGTCGTGGTGGGTCCTGACGCTAGCACGTGCAAGCGGATCACCGTGGTTGATGCCCCCTCCCCAGACGAATTTATGGTGTGCTGCTTCGATCCGCTCAAGCTTCCACGAAATCCAGCATTGCCGTTTTGAAAGACAGAACATAGGAGCTCGGCACCTAAAGTGCTAAATGATTGTTCACAGATCCTTTTCTAAGCGTGAACGTTACATTAATGTTCTGTCCTTGGTCCGATAAATGCAGTCGTGCACGTCGATTTTCCGCCACGACCGACTTGACGCGCACCATGTTACGTTGAGCTACTTTAGTAGTGTAGCGAATTGGGATCACCCACCGAGCAACAGATCCATGACGACGTAGCAAACGTTTCGACGAAGCTCACCGGGTGAACGAGGCAACGATCAGTACTCAGGACTTGGAGACGGAGAACAGCGTATAGGAGCCATTGCGAGGTGGTAGAAAATTGCTACAAGCACTACAGCATCGCATAACTGCCGTGGTCGCGCAGCGCCAAGACCGGCGGAGTTAGTGGGGGCACTGGGGCGAAAATGCGGAGCAAGGCACTCATTACTGCCGGATTGAGGCTATTGAGATCCTCACTCTCACTCGTACACCCTATCCAATGCAATCTTCATGCACACAACCGGGAATGCTGTGGGCGGCGCCGGTAGCAGCCTAACTCTTCTCCTTACCCGCTTATAGCCGAAGTGATTCGGGCGGCGTACGATGCACTGTGGTAAAACAAAGCTGCTTTTCTCGCCACGGCTCACCAGAAGTTACTGCTCGTGCCGACTCTGGCTGCGCGAACACGTAATTCATTTCATTTCATTAGTGCCGACTCGATCGTTGAAGTTCGTCGTGGACATACAGTACTGTAGCTGGATGAAAGCCTCGCTTTCATCGAGCCGATTTATATGAGGACGATTTTTTCAAAAGTATCATTAAGGCTTTTTTGAGTTTTTTTGCTAGAGGGGTTTAAAGTCAGACCATCCGTTTGGTGGCCGTTTTGACGAAGCCGAGAAAAAGCCAAAATAAAAATTCTCTTGAATTCGTTGGCGTCCGACCTTCTATTTGTATGAACACTTTTGCGTTTCCTGTGCGTGTGTGCGCACACGATTTCGTTTAACCCCCGGCGACCTTTCCATACAATCTACTGTTATTTTGGGTGCCAACGAGACCGCCGACGAATTTGTTGGCGCCAGACGCACAGAAAACCTACCGTGATACACGAAACTCAATGCCCCCATACTGGTTCTGGTAGACGCCGAGCAAGCCCCACACCATCAAACGCTGGAGAAAGTTGGGACTGCAGGAGTCAGGACTCGAACAAGCGTTCTTCGGGCTACGATTACATGACATACCGCCAGGAATATGGGCGGTGGCAGATGAAATCAGAAGGGTTTCACTGGACCCTCATCTTCAGCTTGCGGAGGCCGTCATAACGTTGACCGAGGGATGCTGGAGAATCGGTGTTGCCATTTATATGCAGGCGGTGTGGAGATGGAGAATTAACCACTTTGACACACTAAATGATGTAACTGCTGCTCACCACAAAAACTCGCTAGCAAGAAAATTGAGGCAAGGCTACAGCACAGTGCACTTGCATATGAGGAAAAATGGCAGCGCGAACATCGGGGAAGCTGCAACTGAGGTTTTGCGGCGAGCTCTGTCGAGCACCTACACCAATCAAATAAGTAGGACGCCTGCAACACAGGTCGGGAATTATGTGCTGTTCTTCGGAGGGCGCACACAAGGCAAGACAAGAGCGGCTGGATGTGGGGCAGTAGTGGTGCTGATAGACACTACTATCACAACCACCAGGATATTATGGCTGGGGTACATGTCCTATGCCGGATCTCGGATGACTCAGCCATACGCAGACACTTTGGGCCTCTTGACTGGCTTAAAGGAATGCGCGAAGAAGAGATATGGTCCTTTGTACGTGATCGGGGACAATGAGCGACTAATCGCACAGCACCGGAGAAGGAAACCTCCGAAAGCACCACATTTGAAAATGGCATACTGGAGATGCAGACGACTGGCAGTTAACATGGCAATTCGAGAGTGGTACTATCAGCAACGCAGTGCCAACCGAATGGTGGATACGCTTGCCAAGATGGCAATAGATAGTCGCGTCAGCAAGCAAGTGACGAACGGAGGACATCCGATGTTTGAGCAACATTGGGACAAGGTGATACGGCACATGGGAGACGACATGGCTCCACTAATGGACATTATGGACGACACAGCGCAAGAGGCTGCCGTGGCCGACAGCCAATAAGGCCGCCGGCGTGAAGTGGGGAAGCGCAAGCTTGGACCAGGACAGAAAACAAGCTAGCAGCTGGTGTGAAGACGGTAGCTAGAACGGTCATAGGAAGTCGTTAGCATACATAAGTAGCTAAGTGACATCAATGAACCTCACCGAAAAACAAAACAAAACACCATCAAACGCTGCAAGGCAGGGTAAGTCGGAGGGTTGTACTACAACAACCCCGAGGTCAGCGACCTGGCCAGCAGCTGATCCACAAGCTCATGTCCTTCTACCACCCCAATATATGTCCTAAAGGTGAGCACCACTGCAGTATGTGTGCGAGCTAGATAGAGGGAGGACTAACGGAGCCCGGTTACTGCAGTGCTGGCGGAGTTGGATTCGGCCATCAGGAAGCTAGGACGACTGATCGTGGACACGGGGGTGTTGGTGGCTCACCCGTGTGACAAGCTGGTGGAGAGCAAGTGCCCGGGGCTCGAGAAAGGTAAGCTGCACAGGATCATCAGTACGGACAAATGCTCCAAGGTCAGGTACATCGGCGGTGTGTGAGTGTGCTATAGAAATTCTGGTATGGGTGGACATGAGCTCATGTTGACTGGTGTGCTTGTCAAGGTTCTGCACTACTTTGCGCTGTCGGGGAGCAGATCGCGGCGAAGAACGAGGCGACGTCGCTTGAGGACTCATTTGCCTGGTGTGGGTGGCACAACGACCACGGTACGCTTACCGAGCTGGTACAGGCCATGCGGACAGCATGGGCGCTCAGCGGTGCCGAACCCGGGCCCACAGGCGGGGCTGTACGTTTATAACCCCCGTGGCGAGATCCTCAAGGCCAACATCCCTCCCGGATGCTTGGCTGCATCAGGGCCGAGTAGGTTCTAGTCAAAGCGCTCAACGTTGGCAACCCGTATTGCTAGGGCATCATTTACAACCTCATAGCTGCGGCTACGAGGTGAGATAAGCTTAAGACGAGTTTGTATCATACACTCGTGTATTCATTTTATGGCTGCATATGACCTGTTGTTGTTAGCCTTCGTGGCTTGGCTTGAACTACGACATTCGTGCAAAGCACCAAGGGAGGAAACGCACCGGACATTTCTCTTCTTCTGGCAAAGCCACGCCACGTAGCGACATATTCCACGGACGTGCATCGACATAGTCTTCCGTCCGATGACTTTCACCTGGCCAGCAAGGTCTTCAGCGTCAGCGTCCAAAAGTCACGCACCACCTCACTTAAGTGCGATCACAGGATAGTCACACAAATTCTTGCTACATATAAGTTTCCCCGCCGGAGCAGCGGTGAGCAAGTCAAACGACTTCGCCAGAATACTTGCCCCGGACGACGCGTGAAAACACGCAGAACAGCAAGGGAAAGCCACTGGCGGAGCCGCTGCGGTTCCAACGTCGTGCCCGAGTGACGGGAATGACTTGGTCGAGCCAGCTATCGGGAGGCCCCAGGTCGATTTTGAGGTTGCGGGCCTAAATCTGCTGCATAAAGGTCTGCTTCTGTGGCAAGAGGAACTTAATAGGGCATTCCCTAAACTACAGGGCGCTCACGAGCAAAGGGGAGGCAAAGGCGTCGCTGTTTGCTACGCTGGCCGTGTGAGTAGTGTTCAGAATACTTAATGATACTTTTGACTAAAATAGGTGCTGACAGATTATGGATGTGTCGTAGAAATCTTCAGATTTACTTAAGTTCTCGATGTCTCCTGAAGCTCCCGATAGGCGCAATCGAAAGACCAGCGTTTTTAGACCCCAGAACACTAAGAAAAAAAAATCTGAAAAAATATATTTTTTCCGAGGCATCTCACGCCGAGGGCCACAACTTTTCTCCAACTTCACTTTCTGGGGACCTGAAAGCGTCAAAATGTAGCTAAAGGACCTCTCTATAGCGTAGTATAGCTCGTTTGGTTTTGAGGTTAAATACTTAATGGAGCGATTCCCGCAGCCATTTGAACTGGTTCAGATCCATAATTTACCCTAGCCCAGACAAAGAAAAACCATTCTATTCTCCAAAAGACAAAATGCAGCGGTTCAGATCCAAGATCTGGAAGGGGGGTCCCCACCCCCCTTTCAGATCTTGGATCTGATTTTGGAGGGATAAACAGCTGTTGGTTGGTCAAATTGCAGAGACATTCACTCCTGCCCCCCGCACTCTTTCCTTCATTCGGCGGCGCGTGCCCAGCACCACCGACAGTGACTGCCAGGCTGGCAGTACCAGCAATAACAGACACCATGGTAAGGCGCGGGAGGGTCGCAGGTGTATCCTCGATGGCTTTTCACTGTACTGGCCAGGCCAGTGATGAACAACGTTCTGTGTCAACGAAACTAACCTGTTGCTTTTGCTGCTGTTGCTGTTAGACCTCGGCGCTGTGCACGGCACGGCCAAGACGGGCGTGGGCATCGCGTCGATGGGCGTGATGCGGCCAGATCTGGCCATGCGCAACATCATCCCCGTGGTCATGGTCGGTGTGCTGGGTATCTACGCGCTGATCGCGGCGGTGATCATCCAGGGCTCGATCGACCATTCGAGCGACAACGCGCCCAAGTACGGCTCGTACACGGGCTTTGCGCACCTGGCCGCCAGTCTGTGCTGTGGTCTGAGCAGTCTGGCGGCCGGCATGGCCATCGGCGTGGTGGACGACGCGGGCGTGCGCGCCGTGGGCCAGCAGGAGAAGCTGTTCGTGAACATGATCCTGATCCTGATTTTCGCGGAAGCGCTGGGGCTGTACGGCCTGATCGTGGCGCTGATCCTGTCACAGAAGAAGAGCGACTGCCCGTCGGAGTAAGCAGGTTCAGGCAGGTGGATAGCTGCCTACATAGTCGCTGTTTGGGGTGGTCGAGCTACAGGGAAGCAGCGCGGTTGGCGTTTCCGTGCGTTGCGTCGGAGATGCTAGCCGCGAGACGATATGGTCGAGCTGTTAATTAAACTAGAGCCTGCAGTTTTCGAGGCTGGCATGATCGGCAGCAGCTAATAAACCTTCATCAAAACCTATTGACGTGCGCTGGGTTGACTTGACTTAGTGGATGGCTGATAGAGTTTTATTTGGCCGATGGCACGCTTGCTCTGATGTGCCCGTGCGTCCTACTACAAGGGCTCCGCGAAGGCTGAGAAAGAATATAGTATCTCTCAAAGCCCCCCAGCCGCGAGGCAAAAGATGATAACACCACGCAACTCGTCTGTATTCCTCGCTGCTCAGAGATGTTGATTAAAAGCTGCGGGCGGGCACGCACTTTCCTAAATCTGAACAGCGTGTCAAAATCTATGTTTTGACATCTCAGAATGGCTGCGGGAATCGCTCCAATGATACCTTTGAATAAATCGTCCTCATATATCCAAAACTTTTGCGACATCAGTGCTACACGAGCACCACTCGCATCAATGGCATGGTTTTGGCGATCGTATTCGCCGCCAGCATACGCTCTTAGTTTTCGATCAGTCAACACGCGACTACCGAGAGGTCACGAGGTCTGCCATTCGCGACGTACTTCGACCGGCGTAGAGAGATGATTCATTCTCGAGTCCGGTCATGCATCGGCGATATCTGATCACAAGCTTATCACGGGGATATTATACCACCGCGACTAATTTTTTTGCCTCGAGCTATCCCGATTTCGACGACAGCAAGTTGCTGCTGTCAGCAACATCGTTGTTGCTGATGATGACCGAAGTGGAGCCATGTTCGATACCTCGCACTTAAGCGCATCTACATTCAATTCATTGAATCGCACAATACAAAGCTCAAGTCATTTTCCACTTTCTTGGTGTACACCACAAAATTCCTTGCAAGACTACCATTTCGGCGCGCCATTTCGCGGTTCGACAGCGTGCCTCCGCGCGAGAAGAGCGCTCTGACAGTTCCTGCGCTCCACCGCTGGCCTAGTGAGCCCCAAACCCGCACTTGTAGCGCTCACCTGAGAGACCAATGGAGAGCGGAGCCCCCGAGCCAGGTGCGTCTAAGAGCAACGAGTGGTAGAGGCCTAAGAGGCTTCAAGTCCTTCTGTGCGCCTCTTCCTGTGTCACTATTACCTTCAAGATATATAATACGTAGGTCAAATTGTACTGACTTTTTGCTCTTATTCGTTGTTGACGTGTCACCAGCGTCCGCGCCACCCAGCGAACAGGAGAAAGCCCCCGCCGCGTCTCCTGCCCCTCTGGACGCTGCTGAGCCAAAGATTCACGTCGCCGAGCCGGAATCGAGCCCTGTCAGCTCTATCACAGACGCGTCAAAAGAACAGGTAAAGCCGGAGAACCAAGTGAAGGCTGACGGAGCTGCAGAAGAAGAAAAGGCTGAAGGAGATGCAGAACAAGTGAAGGCTGAAGGAGCTGCAAAACAAGTGAAGAGCGAGGATGGCAACCGTCGCAAGCGCCGTACGAAGAATGTGAAGTATGTGGAGGAGGACGACATTTCGGAGGGCGAAGAGGCCGCCATTGCAGACAAAAAGAAGCGCGCACAACAGCTCGACTATCAGTTGCGGACAGTACGTGGCATTTCTGATTAGTTGACGGTTGTGTAACTTGAAGTCGTGATGACTGATTGTTGCTGTTGATTGTTATTTAGGATGTGGGTTACCCACAATTGGACCAAATTGTCGGACGAAGGATTAACGAGCCTACGGGACTTGTTGAGTATTTGTGCAAGTTTCTGGGCCGATCTTACTTGCATCTGTACTGGCTCACGTTCGACGAAGTGGAGCTCTTTATTCCGGAGGGATACCAGAAGTTCCATCGCGTGCATGTGTATGACCGCAAATTGAGGCGCGAAGGATACCAACCGCTGGATGAAGTGGATGATTTAGAAGCCAACAAACTGACTGTGGAGAAGATTCTAAACCACAAGGTGGACCCTGCTGACCATTTAGATGAGCAGATCGAAAAGCGTCGGCAGCAGCTTTCCTACGAGCCAAAGTTCCCACGCGTGACAGACTATTTCCTAATGGACAATTCCGACGCACTGCCGGAGCGCATGTTGGGCATCGTCACGAAGCTGACGAAAGAACCAGGAGGCGACATCTTCGAGCACCCTGTAGATGTTGAAGAGGTTCCCGACTACCTGAATTTCATCACTAATCCGATGGACCTTGGAACAGTTGCTACACGGATTGGTCGAGAAAGCTACTACGTTGGACCGTCGGCTACGTCGTTGTTTGCCTCGGATGTGCGATTGGTATTTAACAACTGTAAGACGTACAATGCAGAAGGATCAGACATTTGGCGCGTTGCTGACGTGCTTCTCCGCTGTTTCGAGAAGTGGTTATACGACTGGTTACTCTCCCCAACGGCGTGGATGAAGCTTTCTCCTACAGGAGATTCGGAGCAAGATCAACAGCTTCAAAAAGAGTTTCGAGGAGAAGCCGATGACTTTTACGACGTATGGGCACCTTGGCGAATCGGCTGTTGTGTGTGCGGTAATAATGATCACAGCGAAGAGCTATTGCTGTGTGATCGATGCGATGGTGAGGTACACATGCACTGCGCCACCCCAAAACTGACTGAATTACCTGAGGGCGAGTGGTTCTGCGGATACTGCCGATCACGTACAAAGTTTATTAAGGAGGTGGAGAGCTTGAAGCAGGAAGTTGCCGAAAAGAAGTCTTACACCATCGAGGTGATTCCGTCGGGCGCTACAGAAGACAGCGTTCCTTCAACCTCCAGTACGTCTCAAAGTGTTCCCACAGATGACAAATTGGCAACTGCATCAACACACATCCCAAATATTCTTATGGAGCGTGCGAATGGTGACGGAAAATTTAACAAGAAAACGAAGAAACGTAGCCCTAAAGGTGCTAGCACGACTAAGAGCTTAGCCCCAATCAGCGTGAAGGATCGTGCCGCCACCTTTTTTCTGGTCAAGTGGGTCGGCATGTCCGTTCGATTTTCAACCTGGGAACGTCCTGAGGATATTGGCGATGATGAACAGATCCAGAGATATTTCAAGTTTAGCCGTGTACCCAGTGCTAAGGAAATCGGTGAGACTACGTGCCAGTTGCCATGCTGTGCCAAAAGGCACCAGCACGCTTTATCAAACAGCACAATCGGCAAGAAATGCTGCGAAAAGGACCGCTTCTGCACTCTGGGGTATGGCCACGAGGGTGATTGCAGCCGTAAGATCAAAGCTTTGGGTGGAGCATACGGTAGTAGCGCATACCAACGGCTGCACATGGCGGAACAAGTGAAGGCACAATTGTTTGCCTTCCATTGTTTGTTGAACAACCACACGCCCGACAAAGATGTGCTCAAGCAGTGTGGTGTATACACGAACGCGTACGTCACCACGAAGCAATATTTCGCGCCGAAAGCCGTTAAGGACGACGAGGACGAAGATTATTCAGACGAGGATGGTGATTCTTCCGATGACGATGCTGACTTTGATGCTGTGCTCGACTATCCTAATCGACCAGCTGTATACCCAGGAATCCTGACCCTGGAAAATGACGACGATGACGATGACAGTGAGGCTTCTGGGCACAAAAGGAAACCGGAGGAAGAAGTGGGCGAAGTGCTCAGTTCAATTGTTGAGCATGTGGCCCTTGGGTATCCCACCAAACTGGAGACCGTCAGTTCTGAGGTTCGATTTGATTCCACATACCCAGCAACCACGTTCGGTACCCTTCAAGCCTTCACCGAGTATTGCGTTGTGCTTGGGCGATCTCCGTTTGGTCTAGGGATGCGCCTTGGCATCAGCAGCACTAACAGTGTGTCGGTATTAGGATTTCAGATTCTGGCAAATGGTATGATAGGCCCAGCTCAGGCGTCTGGTGCCATTTCGATCGGCGATGTGCTCGTTGCCGTGAACAACGTCTCGGTGGCTGGCCTTTCGTTCCAAGACGTCGTCGGGTTGATTAGCGCGTCCCCCAGTAGCATTCTTTTCCACTTCCATTCTCCCAGACCAGCATTCATGTACCCTCCGTATTGTCGAGCAAAGCAAGTGACAATGACACGTGTGGAAGAAATCCCCGATGATGCGATTTCAGAAAGCTCCAAGTACGCAAACTACAGTTACACCAAGTACAAACGGATGCTCAAAGTGGGAATTGCAGATGCAGAGGTGGCATCGTCTGCTTCAACTCAAACGTTGATGCAGCACTCCAACTACATCGCCCCGAGTGGGCCTATGCAACATCTTTACGCGGGCGTTGTCGACAACAGCATTGATCCTCACGAGCATTTTGCTAGTTTCCTTCCGGAGCGCAGCAGCACGTCCAAGAGTGGATCGCGTGGTAGTGGCTCTGGTTCAACTGACCATGGGGATGCGAACGAATTTGTGCCATACGAGCAGTCACCAACATACAAAGGTGGCCGTACATTGCGGCAATATCAAGTTGAAGGGCTCAATTGGATGATTTCATGCATCAAAGCTCAGCGATCGTGCATCTTGGCTGATGAAATGGGGCTGGGTAAAACAGTTCAGATTGTGTCGCTGCTTGAGCATATGAAGTCGGAGGAATCTATCCGCGGACCGTATTTGATAGTCGTGCCTCTTTCTACGATCCAGCATTGGCGCCGCGAGATTGAAAGCTGGACGGATCTCAACGTGTGCGTATATCACGATATCGGAGATCGTACCACCAAGTTTACTGCGAAGGACATGCGAGCAGTCATTCGAAATCAGGAATGGTATTATCCTGGATTGGGAAACTCAATTTTCAAGTTCCACATCTTGCTGACCACGTTCGAGACTATTTTGGCAGACTTTGAAGAGTTCGAGCATATTCACTGGCGTCTGGTTGTGGTGGATGAAGCTCATCGTTTGAAGAGCGCTGGATCTCGGGTGCTTAAAATGATGCGTGTTCTCCATGTGGATCGCAAGGTGTTGCTCACAGGCACACCGCTGCAAAATAACACCCAGGAGCTATGGGTTCTGCTTAATTACCTGGAACCGGTAAAATTCGCAAGCCTTGAAGAGTTTAACACGAACTTTGGAAAACTCCATTCTCAGGAACAAGTTGTCAAGCTTCAGCAGTTATTGGCTCCTTACATTTTAAGGCGCGTGAAAGAAGACGTGGAAAAGAGTATCCCGCCCAAAGAAGAAACAATTGTCTCTGTGGAGCTTACGACACTGCAAAAGCAGTACTATAGAGCCATCTACGACAAAAACAAGAGCTTCCTGTACCGCGGCACAAAGAACGGTTTACCGACGCTCAACAACATCCAATTGCAACTTCGAAAGTGCTGTAACCATCCATTCCTTATCAAGGGTGTTGAAGAACGAGAACTTGAAGAACTCGGCAGCCATCCAACCGTAGCTCAGGTGATGGAGAAAACCATTGAGTGCTCTGGCAAGATGATGCTCGTGTCGAAATTGATTCCAAAGCTGAAGCGGGATGGCCATAAGATTTTGATTTTCAGTCAGTTCTTGAAGCAGTTGGACTTGCTGGAGCGCTACTGCGAGGCAAATTCGTTTATCTACGAGCGCTTGGACGGCTCCACTGGAGGAAGCATGCGTCAGAGTGCGATCGACCGTTTCTCTCGCCCGCACTCGAAATCTTTTGTGTTCCTTTTGAGCACGAAAGCTGGCGGCGTAGGCATCAATCTCATCGCAGCCGATACAGTAATTATCTTCGATAGCGACTGGAACCCGATGAATGATTTGCAGGCGCAGTCACGTTGCCACCGTATCGGCCAGAAGAAAAGTGTGCAAATCTACCGGTTGGTGACACGCAACACGTACGAGAGTGAAATGTTTGATCGCGCTTCACGAAAGCTTGGTCTTGAACATGCGGTCTTAGGCACGGCATCCTTCAACGAAAATTCACAGATCACGAAGCCTTCGGCGGAGCAGCTAGTGGAGCTCTTGAAGCGTGGAGCGTATGCACTCATGGAGGACGACGATACGGCATCTAAAGAGTTTGCCGAGCGCGATATTGAAACCATTTTGAAGGAAAACGCCCGAGTCATGGTAGTAGGTGGCGGGTCTAGTGCTACCAAGGGGACAGATAGTGATGCGGGTGGGCTGACGTCACCTCGACAGAAGAAAGCACTATTGAGGTCAAACAAGCGCAAGTCACTTGGTGGAATGGCGGTGGACCGCTCGTCTTTTGTTGCAGAGGGATCCACCGGTGAGCTATCTGTGGACGACCCCAACTTTTGGGAGAAGGTGCTCCCAGGTGCTGTGTCGGTGGAGATGCTGAGCTTGAAGCTGGAAGACGGCAGCGCGGTTAGTTCTCGCCAGGCCAAGATTAAATTTATCAGTAATCTGGACATTGCTCTCACCAGCTTGGTCGCTGAAATGAGTTCGGGCAACAGTGCGGACGATGGTCGCATGGGAATTAAAGATATTCAGCACGAATACGATATTGCTATCCAGGTGCTGAGTACTGTGAGCTCAAAGTACCGTGACGAGTTCTCTAGCGATCAGATTGATCTTGTGAAGGGATACTTATCAAAGCTCGAGAAATCACGAGTTCGAAGTTGTCGGCTAGCGCCGACTCGGACGAATATGTTCCAGGATGAAGACTTCGACACCCCGAAGAAGAAAAGACGAAGGAGGAGCACGCCTACGGGAAGCAGGGCGGCAAGTAGCGAGGATGAAGCATACGGCGATACTCCAGTGAAGAAGCGAGGAAGCAAACAGCGTGGTCGGCCGCCGAAACATCCGGGGACTCAAGGTGGGAAGCCTCCGACAACACTTTTCCAAGCCGGTGCTATTAACGACAGCGACGACTTGTGCACACTTTGTGGCGATGGTGGGTTGATTTTGCTATGTGATGGCCCCTGCCATCGCTCGTTTCATCTCGAGTGCGTGGGGATGAAAGACGAACCGAACGACGAACAGTGGCTGTGCCCAGATTGTGCAGAGGGGCGGCACATGTGCTTGATTTGTAAGCAGGTCGGTGAAATGGGTGTCGAGTTTGGTGTCACTCAATGCTCGGTAGCGAAGTGTGGAAGATTTTATCACAAGGGCTGTCTTGCTAAAAGCCCCCGTGTTGAGTGGGTTGGCAAGAAGCGCTTCCGTTGCCCGAGCCACATTTGCCACGCTTGCTCCCAGGCTAGTAAGAAGGACTCTACCGCCAAAAGCAATAAGAAGAAGGATGATGACGTCAAGGCACACGTGGTGAGTTGCATCCACTGCTCGCAAGCCTTCCACTCGGAGTGCATTCCATCGGCGGACAAATTCATTCGGCTTTCTAAGAACCTCATGATTTGCGCGAACCATCTCGACGGAAAAAAACCACCGCAAGCTGCTGCAGGGAATTCAACTCGATCTTCAACTACGCACCATGCTGGTGCGGCGCTTGCTGCTGCGGCAGCTCAGCAACGACATGAAGTCCCGCAACAGATACCTCTCAATGAGGATGACGAACTTGACGAGGGTGCATCGACAGATAAGTCGAGCGGCAAACGCAAACGTGCATCATCTCCGAAAAGGACGAGTAGTTCTGGCTCGAAGAAAAGTAAATCGACGCAGTCAGATGTTGCAGTGAAGTCGGTCGCGAAGCCCAAGATCTGCGCTTTGTGCCACCGCGGAAACGTAATGGGAGGAGGTGTGGATGGCCACGAGCTGTTGTCGGCATCATCCTCATCCAAAAACGGCGCACGTAATGGGAACTTGAGTACGAGTGCGGACTCAACGGGGACTGCTACCGCTGATATGGCTTTGGAGGGTCCTTTCATCGAGGCCCCAGTGCGGTTAAAATACGCGGACAAGCCCAACGAGTCCGTGTATGTTCACTTGAACTGTGCCGTTCACTCACCAGAGGTGTACGTGAAAGCGGATGGACTCATCATGAATTTGCCGAAGGCCATCAAGCGCGGGCGTCAGCTCAAGTGCTCCAGCTGTCACAAAGTGGGTGCCACCGTGGGCTGCGTAGTGGCGAAATGCCGGCGCAACTACCACCTGCGCTGCGCTGTCGAGAGCGGTGGAGAAATTGACGGCACGACGTACGCCCTGTACTGCAAACCACATGCTGCTGCGCGCAAGGAACCGACCCGCGTGTGCGTGTGCAATGCTGACGAGGAGGACACGGCGCTCACGTTGGTGTGCTCGTCATGCAGCACCAAGTTTCACCCGAAGTGTGTTAACATGTCGGAGCGCCATGCGGCTCGTATGGCGAAGACGTGGGTCTGTGGTGTCTGCGACGGGTCGACCGCAGCGAAGCCGATGACTCCGACTCACGTGCCTGGATCCAAGATGAAAACTACAGTATCGAAGAAGTCAACGACCAAGCCAGCCAGCTCGAAGGATCCTGCTAAGGCGACTAAAAACCCGGCACCAAAGAAGAAGAGCAATGGTAAGGCGGAGAACAGCGACGCAGCCGAGCCACCAACCACGCCGAAGCGCAAGAAGGCGAAGAAGAACCGCCTGAGCATGCCACGGAATAAGTCCCGGCCCAAGTCTAATGGCACGCCTCACGGGATTTCGCCGCACATGGATGCGGACTCGGATAGCGGTGTCTCCACGGACGAGTAGGTAGAAAGAACCACGGAAGGAAGACACGAGCACTATATCCTATTGCTAGCGCCATATATGGTAATGCAACTTTTGGTCGAATAGATCTGTACGAACAGAAAGCCACATCCTTTTTGATAACGCATTCGGTAGGACCGTGTTGCTAGCACGGTAGTAAAATTTTGAGCCCTTGACACTTCGAGCTGAACTCTTGTAGTCGTAAGACAATCCAGCGCAACTTGCTACTTGTCCTAGATGCTTGCTCTCATCGCCACCACCGAAACATATGCACCGACAGGCTCACACTGAGAGAACCTGTTTTCAGAATGAAGATGGGGGAGCCAGCCACCGAGCCTTGCAGGGGTACATGTATGTCCGCTCTGCGAAAAAATCGAGACCGACTTCAACATCGTCAAGTGCCCAGCGTAATCGCCAGGACGCCACGCGTGGACTTGCGCGCGTTACGCACTGCACGCTTGGTCGATCGATGCACACCACAGCCCGAGCTGCCCGTAGTAACGCGGTGGACAAGGACAGCGGGACCGCCGTCCCGGGCTGGAGGACATCACAGGCGAAAAGGGGAGGTGAAACGCTGAGCAGAGACCACCCGGTATCTGGCTGGACGGGGGCGGCAGATATCCTTTTCAAAAACGAGCAATGACCACAATGACTAAGCTTACTGGCGCCAACCGCGGGCTTTAACTCACTCGACCAATTTTTGCCGGCATTGACCCATCGAGTTGCCGTTGCCGATAACGTGGATGGGCTCGCTGCCGAATATCTGAAATGACGCCGAAAAAGAAACCTCTTATCCGTTCTACATTTCCCGGGTTTCTGATTGGGTCAGACGGGAAATTCGATGTTGAACTCGAGCATCCGCTTGGACGTCTCGGGACTCGACCGACTGAAGACGCGCCCTGCCTTCGATCGTAATACATGTACATCGCTGGATGTAGGCACGTGTGAACCCCTGCGCTGAATTGGCGAGGCTCGGGAGAGACAGTCAACTGCTGCTGGCCTCTGCCACTCACGTCTCGGGCTCGATTTGCTCGGGTTTAACGGCGCCCTTCGCTGTCATGGCAGTAGCTAACGCTACAGGCCAGTTTTGGGCTCGGGATATGTTACACAGGAAGCCATCTGCATAGCGCAAAGGGTAAAGTCCGCTGTGCCCGAACTTTAGTGGTCGAGGCTCGGTTTGTGCGGTTCTCCTCTCCCTCTTCACATCTTGAGCTGGTCCCATTCCCCAACTTGCTCTAGGACTTGCCCACCTCCGACGGCACTTCCTTTCCCCTTGCGACTGATTGCGAAACGACCTTGCCGCGCCTTCCCTGAGCGCGTGCGAAGTGACCGAAACTGAGCCTCGTCGCCAACTGCAAGCAGCAAGCAAGCAGCTCCAGCTGCTCCGTCTCTCACCGGCAAAGCAACTTCGGCAACTACGACCCGAACGCTTCGCTTGGTACAATCCCAACTGCGTTTCGCCCGCCCAAGATAGTCCCCATCGCACTCTGCAATTGGCCGGCCAAGCGCCACACCGCCAAGAGACACACGCTACACACTCCAAGTTGCGATCCGCCACGCTAGCGCCAACCACCGGCAGCACCGACTCCAAATTATTTTAAAGAACGGAGCCCTCAGTCAAATCAAATCAGCTCCATCGATGCCACTTTCCATCTCCTTTTACCACAACAAACGCGGGGAGAACGTGGCAAGCTCGTACCAAAGCGTGGCGCTGCACGACCGAGAGAAGGTGAAGCACAAAATGGCGTTGCCCTGTGAGTTCTACCGCAATATTTGGGGCCCCACGGAGGAGGAGGACGCGGCGCTGCGGCGCCGTGCAAGGTCCAGCAAGTTCAGCAGTTCGCCGGCCTCGGTGACGTCCCGCAAGTTCAAGAAGCGGCTGGCAACGGGCCCCCTCGTCGACATTGCGCAGGTGGCACACGTAGTCACGACCATGTCGGACTTCCGTGCAGACTACGGAGAAGACTCGAAGCGGGTGAGACTCGTCAACATTTGGGATGACCGCAGTCTTGCACTAGGATTAGAGCCCGAGTCCAGCTCGGAAAAGTCTTCGCGTAGCAGTGGGGGAAGTGACCAAGGTCCATCCACAGCTGACACGGAGCCGGAAGAAATCATGTCGCCCATCAGCCGAGCTGACAGAATCACAGAACTCAGCTGCGAAGACAGCGACGACGATCTCAGTAGTTTAGCTTCGTCGGTGATGAACCAGCGACCAGGACAGCTCAAGCGAACCAAGACACCGGAGATTGTGTTCCCCAGCACAAAGAAGAACGGACGAGGCAATGGCAACACCAAGTCAGACAAGGAGATGAACATGAAGAGCCTCCCGGTACCTCCTCCGTCGTCTCACAACGGTAGTATCATCTTCAGTGCCGTGTTCTCGGAGCAGACTGACTGGAGCTGGAGCGCCAAATTCCTGCTTGGGATTCATGAGCCAATCCGTCACGCTTTGTTTGTGATGGATCGGTTCTTGGAGCAGTCACAAACAAGGTCGAAACCTGAAGCTTCGCAGACGTTAGCACTGGAGACGCACGTAGCGGAGTTCTTCCTCTGGTTCAAGGCGTACTTTGTGGAGTATTTGCAGTGTCAACACGAGGTGAAGGCGTCTGTGTTGCTACCGCTGCTGAACCTGCCTGTGACGACCAAGCAGCAGATTCTGGACGTGTACCAAGACATCTCCCAGATGCTGACGCAGATCCAGCAACTGGAGCGAGCGTTGTGTGTAAGTGGAGCTTGCAGTGCATCGTCCTGGTTGCTACGTCTCCAGGTGTTGCAGACTGAGATCCGCCAGCTCAATCGAACGCTGCATGCAGCACTTAACATGGAGGAGACGACGTTGCACGCGGCTATGAGCGCTGCGTTTACTGAGCGCGCTTTCAGGACACACATCATGCCTCGAGTGTTCCGTGCTATTCGTGCAAAACGTGTGGTGGTGCCATGGATTGTGGAGCGGAGCAAGATTTGGGGTGGAGATGTTGAACAGCGCAGCATCCAGGGCATGCTTCCTTTCTCGGCAAAGTTCATGTACCGCAAGATCTGGCGGCCGTACTTCATGAGCAACGTGGCGGTGGCGATGAAGAACCTGAACGAGTTTGTCAGCGCCGCAGACTCAAACAGCAGCGGTTCAATTTACAGCGAGCGCCATGGCGAGATGTGCACTGTGATGTGAAGTCGCAGCGAGGGTGGCAGGGTTCGTTTCTTTCGTTTCTGGGCTCGACAGCTATTTATTATCGAGCGTGTATCGTGGTGTGACCTGGGCTAGCAGAGCGGAACCAAAGTAGCGAGTAGAAGCAGCTTTCTCGTGGGTAATAAAATCAAATGCTTCCTACATCGGTCAAGTAATGCGTGTGAGCCTCTCATACCGAACCGGCGTTGACAGTCAAAAGAGCTGATCCGACGTTGAAGTTCTCGACCTATCAGCATGCTTCGACCGTTACATGTATTCGTTGCAGTGGTTTTGCGCTCGCCTATTGAAACGGTGAGATTCCAGCGACCTTGCCACATCGATCTCATTACCAAAGAAAGTGTAACCAGCAACATGACTGCTCTCATGAGGGATCAAAAGAAGGGCGAGGTAAACTGCGAGCCCGAGCAGCAGGCGGCCTTGGATAAGCCGATCGAAGATAATAACGCGCAGCCAGATCAAGACGACAACCAAAACAGTTCTGTTTACGCAGAAGTGCCACGGATTGCATGGGAATGGATCTGCTGGTCCGGTGCCAAGACGTTCGACGGCATGGACTTTGCGGGCGAAGTGCTTGCCAACTTCCTCGGGCTTACGCAATCGAAGTACCAGTGGGTCCTCGAAGCCCAAGAGCGCGAGGAGGAGGAAAAGCAGCAGCGTCGACTGGAAAAGCGGCAGCGTCGCCAACTTCGCCTTGAGCAACTTCTTGAGGCAGAGCAGCGCAAACTGCAGAAACTAGAGACCGGTGCTCTTGAGCAAGACGAGGAGTCATTGGAGACATCTACCACAGTGTAGGATAACACGCAGCCGACATTTTATATATGCTACACAAAGTGCTTTTTACGAGGTGCATGTGCTATTGTATTGTCAGTTGAACGGGCAACTCGATCATTTACCGAGGTATTGGAGCCATTCAGTCAGTCCTATTACCAGCGAAATCCACAAAATCGTCGATTGTGGCTGGCAACGCCAGCTAACAACATGGACTGCTTGCGCTGTTGTCTATATGTGCTCTTCGCCTTCGACCATAACTCTTGTGGTTTTACTCCTTGTCATCGAAGCTATCCCAAAGTGCATGTGTTGGCGGCGTTACTCCAGCACGAACAAGCATTCGCACGGCTGCCTTCTCGATGCGTTGCAGCTGCCGATTCACGACACTTTCACTTTCGGGCGTGAACTGCTCGGTACGAATCGTAAGAAGTCCTGCACAACACCACCGAAAAAAAACAGGCAAGTCAGAACTTCGTCGTTCTAGACACACACGTTCATATAAAACCGCACCGTTGAGGTTACCAAAGAGCACATCCGTTGAGTATCGGTCCCCGATAACAACAAGCGTCTCTGGATCTACTTCACCGAAGTGTTTCTTGACAAATGCAATGCCTCCAGGTTTCTGCAATCACATCAATCAATTTACAACAACAATTCAGCCACCGATTCCGACCAAGCGTCAACACTACATGTTGTTTATACCTTCTGGTTGTGGCGTAACACAGCTACATGGAGCCGCTCCTCAATTTTCTTGGCTTCAACGCCATCCTTATCGTCCGTGGAGCCCGCCGAGTTGGAAAAAATCACGACACCGGAGTCTCCGAAAACTCGGCGGCATTCGGCGAGCGACGACTCGAGATGCGGTGCAATCTCCAATTTATGCGGCACCGTCAACGTATTGTCCTTGTCGAAGATGACACCGCGGAATCCGCGGTCTCTTAGTGTCTGGAACGGCACCTCCGTCACGTCTGAAGTAGCAATGTGCAGGAAAATGAACATGTTTTACATTAGAATTATTCCGTACACATCCGTCAAATTCATACTATCTTTGCATGGATCTAAATCTGAGAGATCGTAGATTACCTTTCACGGAGAGTTGAGGCAGTAGAAGCTGCGGCTGGCGCGTCAGCACGCGGCAGAACTCCACCACACCGCCGAGATTGAGGCCTTTCATGATGCTGCAGCCACCTCAAAAGTAATGGCTTCACTTTTGGACCAATCATGCCGCTGCATCTTCAGTTAAATCCATCATTCGTCAATAACACCTTCACTTTCTACCAATGAAACGTCACTTCCGTTTCGGCGAGCTCAGAAATACTCGCTCTCCGTCATTCACAAGACGCGCGAAGTTTGTATCGCTCTCCCGCTTCTTGGCGCTGTAGCTTCCTCGCGACGCTACCTTCTGCTGCTCTTTCACCCTGACGTGGTCGCCCTGCGTCTCAGCTACCCTTTCCACCCTCTCCCAGCGCCTAAATCCTCATAATGGCCGAGAACCCGCAGGAAACGCACATCAAGGACGAGGAGGAGGACAAGGCCGAGAACTCGAGCTCCGACGACGACTCCAGCTCCTCCAGCTCGGGTTCCTCGTCCTCCTCTTCTTCTTCTGACTCGGAGTCGGAGGATGAGGCCGAGACGGAGAACGCCGGCGCCGGCGCAGACGCCAGCGCCGCCTCCAAACATGGCACTCCCCATGGAGGCATGGCCGGCCGCACGGGCCACAGCTACGCCACCAATACCACGGGTCCGGCACTGTCTGCACCTCGTCCTCATGGCCTTGCTGCTAATACGGAGAGTCTGAACGTGAATTCGACGCGAGCGGCCGCGAGATTTAAAGCTGCAGAGACGGAGGCGCTGATGCCGCTGGGCACTCGCAAGAGAGATCGACGCACAATTGAGGAGATCCAGAGAGACTTGAGAGTTAAGAGGAAGAAGCCACTGGGCAACCCAGCTGCGAAGTCGAGTCCTCCACCGCCGAGAGGCTCGCCCGTGAGATCTCCGGAAGCTGAAGCTGTGATGAACAGTGGCGCTCCGATGGTTGTGGGTGGACCGCTGGGCCAATTCGGAACGGCGGGACGACTTCCGTTAAAGCGGAAACCGGTCTCGGCTCATGACAGATTGGCGATGAAACTTAACGGACGCAAGACCACCAGTGCCAAGGCGAAGAAGCCGGCCAGCTCAACTGCTGGGAGCACCCCGGTACCGCCGGTTTCGGTCATGACAAACAACAAAACTGTTACGAAGCCCATGACTGCGACGAGTTCTGGAACGGTGGCTACAGGGGGGAATAGTAGCAGCAGTGACCATGGGGGAGATGCGGGAGGTGATGGATATAGCAGCAGCGTTAGCAAGTCGTCGGCTCCTGCAGTCGATGGAAAAGTGGTTCGTGCGATGCTCCGTGCAATGCTTCGCTACGGGGACCTGACCGATGTAGGTCTCTGTCCGACAGCTTCGAATTTTGCGGACGAGTACAAGATGCCCAACTTTATCGAGCGATCGAATCTGCCAGCGACTACCAAGATCTCCATTGATCGGTTGCAGACACTTGCAAATGACGTTGCTCAGAAAGCCAAGCGAGCAGTCGAGGCACGACCGCCACATGATAACATCAAGATTGCCGAGGTTGAGGCTCGATCGTCACAGATTGTTGAACGCCTTTACGAGAACCTAAAACTTCGAGTCGCTGTTCAACGCGCATTACGGATCGCTGGTTGTTCTTCAGGTAATGCACAGGCCAATGCTCAAGGGGCATATGTATTGGTGGCGAAACAGAGCGATCTCTCAGTGCTGGGCGTTAACACCCGGGACTTGCCGAATTGGTCATGGGCTGAAAAGGAACACGACTGGACACAGCGCAAGGATGCAGCACTGCTTCTTGGCGTTTACGTTCATGGATTTGGAGGTTGGGAAGACATCCTGAATGATGATTTGCTCCACTTCCAAGGGCAACGAGCTCTGAAGGGCGAACGCTTAAAGAAACGTGCTGAAAATCTACTGAAGCGGTTACCTGCACCTGATGCGGACGCTGGCGATCCACGCATTGTCCAGCTCGCTAGTTCGTTGAGTTCTGCAGGTGGAAACTCGAATCAGTCTTTGGGCGCACAATTTAGTGCTATCATCCACAGTGGGGCCATTGCTGGTGTTACAGCATCAACCCCCGCTGTTCCGCCTTCTGGAGGAGGTCGAATGGCGCGTGCCGCAGAGCGATTCGCTGCACGGCAACAAAATGGTGAAGATCCAATCGGTCGCCGGCACGTTGGGCTTAACAACGGATCCACATCTAACGGTCAGGGATCTGATGCCGGGCGGCAGCACAAAACACCGACCATGAGATCTCCAGCACAAGCAAACGTCGTTGATAATGAGCCGGAAGATGGAGAAATTGGTGGGGCGTCACCTGCGCAGTCGACATCCTCTCGGCACAAAAGACGATCGTCCTCGGCCGAGGATGAAGATCGGGCATCGTCACGAAAGAAGCATCGCGATAGCAACAGTGATACTCCAAGTAAGAAAGAAAAGCGGAAGAAAGAACACCGACGAAGCGACCAACCGAAGGCTGAAGTGGAGGCTTCTCCAGTAGTGGTGAATGCTGTGATGGTGAATGCTGTGGAGGATGTTGCCCCGTTGCCGCTGCTTTCGACTGACGAAAGCTATGAAAAGTGGAAACCGAACAAGAAGCTGCGCGAAATCCGACAAGTGCTTAAAAAGATGAAGATAATGGCTGACTGGTCCCGAAACCAAAAGGACGAGACCGTTGTTGAAAAGGTCTTCAAGTATGTGTGTACCATTGGGGAGGAGATCGATCGCATCGTGACGCAGCACCAAGACAAGGAGGAGCGGCACCACCCAGACGCGTCATCTCGCGAGGTTGACGAGCTTTGCACATGCCTTTGGACATACGCCGCGGGTTTCACCCCGTTCACGTCGCAAGGTTTCGAGCGCCTCTACGACGACATTTGTGCGGATGGTGATGCTCTCGTCGCTGCCAGATCATGACGCTGCGCGGAGGCCATCGCAGCGTGAAAAGTGCTTTCAAGGATGCTGTGCACCGGACAACCAGGTGCGTGTACAGAGAGTTATCACAAAGGACTGATAAACGTATCAACAAGATCGACTGCATCCAGGTTGCAAAATGTCAGCATGTAGCAGCATTTTTTTTCTTTGGCTTGGCCGTTTCGGTCGCTGCCAACACCTTCCAACACCTTCAGCGGCGACCGTTTGCACTATTCAGAAGTAGTAGCTGATAGGAACGCACTCATGATGTCCGTGTTGCCAACGCTGTTGCAACCTCCGCCCACGGCAGAGGAGCTGGCGCTCAAGGAGCAGGTTACGCAGGTGCTGACGAGCCAGGGTGTCCTAGCAAAGTTGAAGGCAGAGCTTCGTGCCGCAGTTTTTGAGGTTATGCACGAGCGTGAGGGTTTCGCGAAAACAAATGACCCCGCGGTCCCGAAGTTGGGCGACTTTCCCATGGAGACCAGGACAAGTGCATTGACTCTGATTGTTGAGTTTCTGCAATTTTTCCGCTGGGAGCATGCGTTACGTGTGCTTCTTGCAGAGGCTAATGCGGAAGATGAGCAACATGACAGCGCACAGATAGCTAAGAAGCTCGGCTTAGAATTTAACTACTCGTCAGCCAAGCCGACACTTTTTCAGCTCATCGAGTCCAGGGTGCTTGGAATTGAACATAGTGCTGAATCTGTCAGGCCAGTGACGACCATCAAGCTTGGTCAATTTGACGATGAAGAAGAAAGCGACGAAGAAACCCCAGCAGACGATGTAGCAGCACCAAAGGCACGACCATGGGAGCAAGACGAAGATGTTCGCTCGCTGCCTGAAAAAGAGCCCGAAAGAATCGAAACAGAAAGTAAAGAAGAAGACAAAGACGAAGGTAGCGAAGAAGCTGAGAGCAGCGCAGAGATGGAGGAGAGCATGGCGGAAGAGGTGCCAAGTGGTTCCGAGCTGGAGGAATCAAATTTTACCAATTATGAGGATGAGGAGAGTCAAGATTATCGTGCCCAAGCTAGCAAGCAACCCACCGATCTCTACTCAGAACGGCAGCAAGAAAAGTTTCAGAATGGCAATGGTCAAGAAGAGAGTCATGACAAGGATGCCCACAAAAGTAACGACGAAGACGCCGTGTCATTGGCAGCTCCTCCCCCGGCACCCGCAAAGCTACCTTCGTTGCCACCTCTAGTTGGTACGTCACATGGAACCAATGCTGGAGATACAGAGGAAGATTTCGATGCGGTAAGAAGCAGTTAAGGAATTCGATATTTGTGTGTGGTCTAACTGTTGTTGTTTGTCTTGTGTAGGAGGAAGAGGCAGAACGGTTAAGGAAGTTAGATGCAGCGTTGCAAGCTATGGAGGCGGAAGACGACACAGGCACTCTCCAGCAATTGAAAAAGTCGCTGCAAATGGAGCTCCAAGAGCAGGATAGCTTGGTGAGTAGCGGAGGACTCGGCAAAGCGGAAGAGGACGACAATGCAGATGATGAACCTCGAGCAAACAAAAGTAGAGGTGAAGATGAAGAAGATGGCGATGGATATGGAAGCAGCGACTTCGAAGAAGAGGAAGAAATTGCCAGGTATGGAGCAACGCACGAATATGGCTTGACTTACATACCAGGGTGTTGACGATGGTGTACACTGTTTTCTTTTCTACAGCGAGATTTCCGAGGAGGTGGAATCCATGTCAGAGCTCTCGGATAAAGAAGACGAAAGCGAAGATGGAGCAGCCGCGTCAGCGGCAGAGATAGAGCCACCTAACTCACTTCGAAACGATACCCGGGTTGACAATGAAGATGCGTTGAATAGCTACGACTACATCGAAGATGTTGAGAGGGGCGGGTGGTAGCACGAATAATAACAACGTAGCACCAAGTTGAAAACACTCTTTTGACTCTATGGGTCTACATGACGATTCACCATGCACAGATAGAAATCGCGCTCTAGTTTTCGATTCACTTGCGCTTTCCAGCCCCAACAAGCTTTTTCAGCAGGTCCTGGTCCTCGAAAGCCTCCGGGTGAATGAAATAGTGGCGGTCACGGGCCTGGAACGACACCATGGGGTGCATCGCCTGGGTAGGAGGCGACACCTCGGACAGTCGGAACGAGTTCTTTTCCAGCTGAGCGAACAGCGTCACCGACTCTACCGTCACAATGGGGTCAGCATCCCCGGCAGCAGACGCCAAAGACGCATCCGTCGACGAGTCCGCCAGCCACATCCGCATCACGTAAGGCTTGAACAGATAGTGAAACAGCGACGTCGTGCCAAAGCCGAACAACATGATGGTGCCGCACATTGCCCACTAAACAAACAAAATACCAATTGCATCAGTACAGATTACCAACGACAATAATGAAATAACACCGTTACAGTGCTCTATCAAAGTGCGTGTACCTTGCCGACGGTGGATGCGTCCTGCTCGCTCAGCATGCAAAGCATCGGCATGCCGATCGACGTGAGGGTGCAGCTGGTGACGGACACCGCTTTCATGAGGCGCACAGCGCGCGACATGGGCGCCTGATAGACTTGATCACCTTCCAGATTTGTTGCACTCGGCTGCAGCTTCTCTTTCTCCTCCTCGCGCGCGTTTTCATCGGTCTGGGACGAACTGAAGTGGCGAACGCTGAAGACACCGCCGTATCCAGTATTGCGGCGGCTGTTGAACTCAAGCGAGAACCGCTGGAGCGTGGCTACGTTGCTCTGGCGACTGGCAATGGGGGCGGTCATGTGAAGCGACCGGAGAGAAGGAGAAAGCGACTCCGCGAGCCGCGCTGCGCGGTGCGATGCACGGAAGACCAGCATGGAGAAACCTGTGGCTGCTAAAAAACTAAATTGTTACGATAGAAATACACAGTAGACCCCCTATCGTGAAATTTACTCGTTCAACAGTATTACCGGTAGTGTACCGATAAACACGATGTTGTCACGATAGTTTGTACTCGTGCTACCGACTATGCTCGCACGGCATTTCCATGGGTTGAAATTCTCTGAAATTTATTTCAGAGTATATCAGTGATCACATTTTCCGCTCACAAGCTATACTTGTCTAAGATCTGAAAAAAGCACAATCAGCTCTCGCTCAAAAGCTCACCTCCAAATTTAATAAGCCTCCAAGATCTAACAAAACTTCACGTCAATTTTCGCTTTTGGTCATGCTCCTCTCATAAACCAACTTCAATTTGTAGACTCTAGAGATTTCGACACTAAAATGATCACATCTCCCTTCAATAACTAATATATATTTGTAACTAATAAAATATTTGGATGTTGCCTGTGGCGTGCTAGTTCAACATTCAGACGACATCTCACAATTTCACTTTTAATTATGACAATAGGTCAGCCCGTTGCGAGCTGCAAAACATAACTTTCCAAACGCAAAAAAAAAACTTTCCAAAGGCAAGATGCCGAGAGTCTCAACGTGAAGAGCACGCTCGTTTGCGTCGGTGCCTCCAACCCCCGTCGCCCCCCTGTGCCCGCCAAGTTGGCGGCAACGCACAGGTGAAGACGCCCAGCGCCGCGGCCACGGCTGCTGCAACGCAGGCACCGAAGGCTGCGGCCACCATCGCTGCAGCTCCGACGCGTAAAGTGGCGTCGGCCGGCACCAACAAGAACTACAGCGGCGGCAATAATGCGAACGCGAGCAAAAGAGCGCCAGCACGAATGCCTCCGCCAAGGGCATCAAGCCCAACGCGGACATGAACGCCAAGAGCACCACACTGTTCGCGCTGAACGATCTGACTGCGGGCATCGTGCAGCGCGCGGGCCAGATCCGCAAGACGTGCTTCGAGCGACCCCAAAAGTTCTACAAAGTATTCGTCGCCAAGGGTGAGCAGGTGGTCCAGTGGATGCGTGGAACCGTGAACTCCAAGGCGCTCGCCAACATTCGCGAGATCCAGGAGACCCGGCAGACGCTGCTCGTGCTGCTCATCGTGTCACCAAGTACGGCAAGAAGGAGCTGGCTCGGCGCGACAGCCTCAGCGAGATGGACAGTGTGATTGGTGCGCGTTTCGGCACGACCAGCCTGCGCTCCAAGTAGCACGTGCCGCAGATGGTGGGTGTGAGCTCTGTGCTGCGGCTGATGCTGCATCTCGCGCGAAAAGGGCGCGGCGTGCCAGCTCCTGCGTGAGTTCCTGAGTCACGACGGGCCGTCAACGGCCACGCGCGACTCATGCTGACGCCGACGACCAAGGATCTGCAGCCCGTCTTTGGCGCGCTGACCACCGACGCGGACGACTGGACCAAGACGGACCATAACCTACAGAGGCAGATGGCGAGGCAGGCGCAGTCGGACCGGTTTCAGGAGGCCACGCACCAGCTCGGTGGACAAGATCTCTACAGCGCATGCAGCTCAAGCATGCCGGCGGCGCGGCGGGTTGGGAGGCCAGCAAGGTCAGACCCGTGCTGCAGGCGAATAAAATCACGCTGGGCTCATCGAGGCGCGCCTCGAGAAGATGAAGCAGATCCTGGCTTTCACGTCCGAAGACGTGTACGTGCACGAGGTGGTGTTCTATAGCGGGGTCATGATGATGTGCGCCGGCTACATTGATTTCACCCCCACGGTCGTCCTGGACGGCTACAACCTGCTGAATGAGACGTACGAGTTGGTGGCCAACCACCCCAAGGTCAAGGGATGGTACACACTGCAGAACAAGCTCAAGCTCACTTATATGCCGCTCCCTGGACGCGGAGAGCATATCCGTTTGGCCTTCTTCATCGGAGGCGTTGAGTTCGAGGACGAACCTGGCGAACCGCAAGCTGCCCTTTAACCGGCTGCCGGTGCTGGAAGTGGACGGTGAGGTCATTGCTCAGACTAACCACTCTGGGGCGCTTCCTACCGCGAGAAGGACACGGAGAAGCAGCTGGCCATGCGCGCTGAGCTAGCCAGCGGCATGATCGCCAAGACGCTGGGCTTCCTTGAGAGCCGCATCGTCAAATAGAAGGGCCCCTACGCAGCTAGCCCGACCCTCACTGTCGCCGATCTTGCAATCTACGACGTGTTGATCGGTTTAGGTGGCGCTTCATGTTCTTGTGATGAAAGGGGGTCGTGTTTACTTTGATTCCGTGGGCAGCAGCCACACCTACATGTACCTTATCGACGTAGATGCAACAGTAGAATACATGTATACTTCAGTATTCGATACGTAACACGCTACGCTACTGACGAGCGTCACCACCATAATTCGCTGCAACTCGCTCATTTTTCAATTTTAAATTTCAGAGCTCGCCCGGGCGCTTGCGCACGGCCTTGTGGATAGCTCTATCAACAGTTACAGTTGCTGGGCGACGCTTGCCATTGCTTGATGCGTACGTGTGATGATGACAAACGTCCCATTTGAAGCTCTGGCAACACCCTCCGCGTCCACCGCCATTCCGCCGCGATTTGCAGCGCCGTGGTTGCCCTGGTCGAGTCAAGTGCGGTCGTACGACTCGTACGAGAAGTTTAGACACCTTCCTCGTTTAAGTTTACAATCCGATCTCGTGCTGACTGACAGCATACAAATGTTGGTAGTTGAAGTTTACTTGATCGAGGTCTCGAGCTTGACGCATATCCCCCTGTCTATGCCCCGAACCAGAGTGATCAATTATGTGGCGGGAGTCGCCATCTGGTGTTTACTAAAGCCGACGGGCGCGATATGCAATGTTTGATGAATGATCCGCTCGCGAGTATAGTCTGCATTGACGTACGCGACCCGGCAGTCTTGCTTTAGGCGCTGAGGGTCATGCTTCGACGGGTCCACCACAGTTTTGTCTACTGCTTAGTCGTGAAGCGGTGGTCTGCAACAAAGCGGCGTGGTGAGTGAGCAGGAGAGACTGGGCACAGTTGCGCCACCGATCTTACGCGCTCCTGGCCGATCCAAAGGGCTTCGATATTTCTTTCGTGTCTTGCGCGGGTATCGGCAATGCCAGGTGTGCTCACTTGCCTCGGTCTCCGCTTGGCATCGGGTTTGAATCGGCCGTCTTCGCCGCGAAGTAGCGCACTCACAAACTAAGTTCACTTTGCATAACTATCGCTAAAACCTCACGCCCCGATTACCAGTCGGACTGCCAAGCGAGCGCCGTCGATTGACTGCCGAGGAGCTGGTGCAGCTTCTTTTTCGCCGCCGGTCATCCCTCCACACGTTCCAAGTTGAAACCCGCTGAGCTTTTCCCTCCGGTTTTTGTCCAATACCCGGAGACCAGTGAGAAGAACATCACCTACAGCAAGATAAGCGCGTCCACCGTCTCCACCCAAAGCCTCTTCACTCAGCAGGACCCCACCCACTCACACTCTCGTCCAGTTGCAGACTCGCGGGTTGCTGTCGCGCCAATCGAGCGGGTTTTCAGCCAGTAAGATGCAGCCGCAGCAGCAGCAGGAACAGCGCCGGCAAAGCGGGTCGTCGAGCGGTGGTGGGGCGGCCGGCCGCTCGCTCGTGAACCCATTCACGATGCCGTCGGGGGGCTACCAGCACCAGCCGCAGCAGCCGTCGCAACAGTCGAGCTTTATGCAGTACCCCGTGCCCATGGAGGCTTCTATTCGGAGCTACAACCAGCAACAGCAGCAAATGTCCGGACGCTATTGGCAAACGCCAACTGGCGTCGAGTCCTCGTCGTCGAGCTCCGGGAAGCAGCGCCAACACGGCGGCAGCTTGGACTTGGGCGAGTTTAGCGACATCCTGGACACGAACTCGGTCCGAAGCGGGGGCGAAGCACCAGGAGGGATGCCAGCGTCCGAAGCAGCGTCGGAGATGAGTATGGCCAGCTTCGAAGCCCACTCTTTCCACGACGGCATGACGGGGTCCACACGTGGAGCGGGGGCGGGGGTGGGTTCCGCTGGGTTACAGTCGACGCCAATGGCTACAGGGTCGACGGGTAAGGGCTCTGCGGCGAGCAAGGCGACGACGAGGGTCATTCCTGCTTCTGCTGACCCAGAGACGATGGCTTTGGTGGACGCCGCGTACATGCCATTTAGCGAGGCGTCCGCCGAGCTCGACCTGACAACTGAAAAACTCCCCAAGGACAGGAAGGAGCGGTGCCAGTTCCTTGACTGCCCGAATCGGGCTCGAGTATCACAGTCGTACGGTAAATTCTGCAATCGCCACGTGATTGTCGCGCCCTGCGGCTTTCCTGGCTGCCGAGATAGAGCCATGGAGCGGGCTGCAATGTGCGTGAAGCACATGGAGCTGGGGAAGCAACCACTACAAACGATCTTGGACGCTCGCACGCAAAATGTGCCGGTGTGCAAAATGTCTGGCTGCTTTAAGAATGACCAAGGCCGTGGGTATTGCCGTGGACACGAGAAGTTACTGATGGCAACCGGACGCCTGCCGGCGCACATCAATAAGCGTCGACTCAATAGTGCTTACACAATGTGCAGCTATCCCGAGTGCAACAAGCATTCTCAGCGAAACCATTTGTGTCGAACCCATGGAAATCTGGTTATCAAGCAGGCCCAGGAGCTGGCCGACAGACCTGATGCGTCGGAAAGTTATGAAGAAATTCTCAGTAGGATGCAGAAGGACCTGCGGCGTTGCACGTACGAAAACTGCACCAAAAACTCGCAGAGAGATCGACTGTGCACTGTGCACTATTACGAGAAGCACAATCTGGGAAAGGATGGTTCAATACCGGCAAATGCTGCCTCGGGCGAAGCATCATCAAAGGAGAATGTCGATTCAGGCCAACTAGAAACAGAAGACCTTCGTGGTGGGAACGACATTCGAGATGATGAGCGGACACGTTGTGAAAAATCTGGTTGTGGAAACCTGTCATACGCTGCGGGGTTGTGTGTTGAGCATACCCAGGAAAGCCAAAACCTGATGACGAGTCAAGGACGATATGATGATCCATATTCTTCCGGGGGAAATAGTGGCATCTTCCCTACTGACTTTGAAAATGAAACGAAGCAGGGTTCGTTCATCCAGAACCGAAAATCACGAGCTATTACTACTCTCGCTTCAACGAGCGTACCCACACTGACGAATACCATTCACACTAAATGCACGAATCTAATGTGCGACCGGGAAAGCTACGGGCGTGATTACTGCGAGGCATGCCAGAGACTATTCGCACCCCTTGTGGTAGCCATAAATGATGAGTCGGCCAGTTCATCTGGATACCCGTTCTATAATTCGAGCACTGGTATCGGCCAAGCTGAAGAACAAATATTGTTGTGCCGTGTGAGCAATTGCAAGCAAGACTGTGTCCGTGGTGGACTATGCGCAACGCATCTCCAGGCCTTCAAGACAGGCTCGTTGTCAGTTGATAACTTGAAGCTGGACTCTCAGGCACAGCAAGAGCGACGTGAACAGGAGCTGGCAGAAGCGGTAGCGGTCGCTGCTGCTGCAGTAGAAGCAAAACAAGCAAGCCCCTCTGCGTCGGCCAAGGCGAGAAAATATTACTGCAAAGTTGACGGGTGCGATAACCAGGCTCAAAAGCGGAACTTGTGCAAGCGTCACTATCGCCAGCAGGAGGGTATTCCTGCCGGAAAACCACAAACAGAAATTAGGCCAAGCGGTTCGTCGAGAAACTACCTTCCTCGCGCACAGCAATCTGAATTTTCTCAACAAACGATAGCGTGTCGCTTTCCGGGGTGTTCGCAAATCGCGGGCGGCGGTGCTCTGTTGTGCTTGACGCACTCTAAGGCGACGTTTTGTTGGCAGCCAGGATGTGAAAATCTCGTGGATCACCAACGCTTCTGTGACTTCCATGCGTTTCGGCGGCAGTGCGCCTACGAAGGCTGCATGTACACGGCCGAACGAAATAGCAGCGGCTGCATGAATCACATCCTGGCGCGACGGTGTCGTCACGAGTTTTGCGATAAGTTCGCAGTGGGGTCGAACAATGATTGGTGCCGCCTGCATCAGATTAGCTGCCAGGGCTCCCCTTGTGCGCTGTGCAGATTGCACGCGCTATCTCTGGATGGCGTTACAACCAGTGAAAATGAGAATAACAATCGGAGTCGCTACAACACGAGCGTCTCGGCGTCAAAGGGGATACCAGATGGAGGCGGTGGATTCAATGGTGGCAGCCCATTCGGCCGCAACCCACGCTTGATGTAGGTGTGGTTGGTACACTCATCTAAACACTTTCGAAGCGCTGCTTGGACATTCATGACAGTGATAAATATGCGAGGACTGGTAAGCAGAGGTATGAAACGCACGATAGTTACTCGTAGGGTTACATGTTTAGGCTTGGATACTTTGGTAGCGGCGCTAACGAGAAGTGCTGTAGTTTTACTTGGAAAGTGGGATTGCCGTCCATGTACTGTATACCACGTCATGTGACTCACAACTTATGAGTCACAAGACCATATTTTCCTTGATTTGCACAAAGTGATTTAGATTTTAGATCCGATCTAACCGGATTTAGAGATCTACTACAGTAGTACAAATCATCTAAAAACCGGTAAATATCAGTACGCACCGGTAGCTTCAGTTGCGTAAGTCGGCAACTTGTGCTATCCGGTAGTTCCTACCAGGTGGGATAGTGCAAATGAAATTCTGCCGAGCTTCAACTCGCCGCCAGTCGACGCGATCGCATCGAGCCCCAGACCGCGGGCGAAGATGGAGCGCATCTACTCGGCCTTCTTCACGTCGGAGCGGCGCCGTGAGCCGCAGGAGCTCACGGCGGCGGCACTGGAGCTGCACAACGAGACGCAGAAGACGCACAAACCTCCGCTCCCGCCCCCCGAAGCCGACGGACGGCCCGACGCCGATGCAGACGAATCCATGGCCGACTCCAAGCGCCACGCGGCTGCCAGGCGCCAGGATCTCCGTCAGTTGACCATGAACTGGACCAGTGTCAAGAAAGATCTCGAGGCGGCGTGCCAGGCAGCGGCAAGAGCGTTCCTGTTGGCGTACGGAGCAAAAGCCTTCACCGCTGTACTCCTGGCCTCGAGGAAGTGGAGCAGCCTAGAGTATGGCTATGCTGATGCTGCTAGGCTGCTGCTGAGAGGTGACACGCTCCGCTTCGGAGCGTTCTTTGGAAGCTTGGTGGGGATCTTTCGAGTCACGGAACTCGTGACTCGAGCTGCTCGAGGTGGACAGCGAGATGCTGTCAACTTGGCAATCGCAGGAGCAGTTTCCGGGTCGGCATTGCTGCTGGACTCACCCTCGAGACGCAACACCATCTCGCTGTACATTTTTGTACGCATGCTGGACGTGGTGTGTCGTCATTTGATGTCGATCGGGGTCTTGCCCACGTGGCGTTACTCGTCGGAGATGCTTTTTGCCGCCAGCAACGCCGCCATTATGTATGCGTTTATTGTGGACCCGAGTTTGTTGCCAAAGGTAATTTACTTCCACGGGGTGTTATTCCTCGTGACTCAGCACGTAGATTGGTTACTGATAACTAACTGACTTTGCTGCTTTATATGTGGTTCTGCCAGGGTTACTACCAGTGGATTTGCCGCATTGGCGCTGTTAACCACCACGGTTTGGAGTACACCGTGCGCCAGCGTATGCGCGGTCAGTTAGACGCGCACGGAAACCCACTATCGTTTCGCTTGTGTCAACCGCACTACCACATGTAGGCATCTGGAGCTACTGCCTTGGGAGTAAGCGGGCTGCTGGCACGAGACTGACTGTAGTGATGCGATGCGAATTGTTGAATTAGGGAGTCATGTGTGACGCACGCCATCAAGGAGTGGATCAATGGGCTGGGAAGGTCGATGCAGATTTACCTGCCTGTACACTTCCTCCCCGCTATATTCTTCCGATTCCAGCAGCTTCAAGGGGCCCCTGTGTCTACAACTGCACGTATCTCCTACGCGGCGCTTTGCTCGTCAGCATTCCTCACCTCGTACCAGGTCTGTGTTTTTTGCTCGCTGCCGTTTGACGCTGTAGTACACTGCTAGATTTCTGACTCTTGTGGGTCATTGATGCGGATGTTCAGACCGTGGTGAAGCTGGTTATTTGCACCGCTCGCAATGCCTTCCACCAAGATTTTGCCGCGACTTCACTAGCTGCGGGAGTGAGTCTCTATCTCGTCTTGCATCGGTCCATTCCTGCTGAACTAATGTGTGTATGCTGATCAGCTTGCGACGGGTGGCGCGTTGTTCTTCGAGCACACTAAGCGCCGCTTTGAGCTCATGCTTTACTGCTTCCCACGCGCGCTCGACATCGTTTGGCAAATTTTGAAACGCCGCGGCCTCGTGCGCTACGTGAAGCACAGCGAAGTGGTATTATTCTGCCTCTCAATGTCGCTCATTATGTCGAGCCCGGCACGCCATTTCAAGCCGACGTACCTCAGGATTCTGCGTTTCATTTTTGGTGGGGACATCATCTAGCTCAATCTTGGGGTGTGTCCTAGATATTCCTTGGGGCCGCGCTGTGCGATATACGATTATTTTTTTTAAATGAAAATGCTTTTGAACTTAGTTTCGATGGTTCACGCACTTCCGACTTTCATTTGAACATTAGCGCTAATTAGTACTCCAAGTCGTTGAGCACAAAAAAATCAAGCATTTGCTTGGCCTCCTCAGGCTGGGTCATCGGCACGAGGTGGCCCGCCCCCTTCACGGTCAGGTACGAAATCCCCTCGAAAGCCTCCACGAAGCCACCTGTTTGCTTCGAGTCTTTCTCGCCGTAAGTCCAGGCCGACCGCGGCGCAAGGCGGGGAAGACCCAGCGACTCCACTGCCCACAGCCCACCTACAGCATTACAGATCAAGTCTGCGTCGCCGTGGTAGATCACACCTTTCACTCCACTTGCGAGCAATTTGCGCCATAACGGCGTCACCTCGGCGCTCAGGGTCGGCGTGTACTTCAACATCTGGGGGTGCTGCAGCATAGGATGGTCGACGCCGAGGATGGAGCCTAGAGATTCCATACTGACGGTGGTCAACGCATTACTGCTCCAGTGTGCTAGAGCTGGGTTTGCATGAATCGCATCGCGAACCTCAGCCAAGTTGAAGTACGATTCGAGGTGCTTCGTGTCCAGGCACAAATCCATCGTGTTTCCAATCGGGTGTGGCAGTTTGCCCGGTGTCGACGGCGTTAGGATCTCCTTCACCAGGCGTTGGATGTCCTCCTTAGGCGAGCCAGCACACGAGCTGTATACATCGTACGCATTGATGCGGTCGTAGATCAGAGTTGTAAAAATGTCCAGCGTAGCAGACGAGCACTCCGGACTAGCGTCACCTAGGCCAGGAGCGACAATAGGGCTCTTCTCAAATTCGTGGAGATCGGGGCAGCTAGCTCGGTACTTCTGGTACTGCTCTGTACTGACAAGTCCGTGGTAGTACGCGAACATGGCGCTCGATAGTCCCAAGAACTCGTTCACACCATTTCCCACCACGAACTTCTTGAGGTTGATGCGATGAGCCTTATCAGTCGTAGCTGCGTTCCCTTTAACAATAGCCAGCGCCGTAGTTGGCACATAAATTCCGCCGTAGCTCTCCCCCGAGACAACAAAGTCGTTCTCTCTAAGCCACGGGAATTTCCCGAAGAATTTCTGCAGAGCATCGTACAGATCCTGAGCCTGCGAGAGGTCATCAGCTTCGTAGACCCCACTGGAGTTGTAGCTGAATCCGACGCCCACCGGCGACTCGATGCACAGCAGATTGGCGCGTTGGTTCCACGCGAATTTGTTGACACGAAGCGTTTTCCCGTCCTTATTGACCAGCAGCGGCCCGTTCTCCGAAAAACACCCAGACAGTGAGCTGGACCCCGGCCCTCCATTGAGCCACAGCAGCACGGGGTCTGTCTGGGGCGTGGGGCTCTGTGACTCGGCCAGGAAGTAGAAGGCGTGGCCTCCGTTGTTCAGCGGCAAGTATCCCGAAAAGAGCCGAGCGGTGTAGTCGCTGGGCTTGCCCGCCAGCGCCACGATCTCGTCTGTGAAGCCCGGGAAGGCCTCGTGGGGGAGATCAGGCGTCTCCGCGTCGGCCGAGTCCTCCATGACGGTGGGCTCGGGCGTGCGCTCGCCCTTGCGAATGAGGTTCTCGGTCTGCAGCGAGCGCTGGAGTGTGACCATGAGGTCCCCCACGGCCAGGAACAAGAGGCAGGCGACGCCGTAGCGGATGAAGCGCCGGCCCGTCGAGGACAGCAGGCGGCGCGAGCGCCCGGCGGACGGCAGCGTCTGGCGGGAGCGCAGCCCGCGCGTGAGCGGCAGCGTCTCGTTCAATGGGTCCGAGCGCTGGAACATGGAATCAGGTCGATCGTCGATACTTACCCGGGTCTGCTGCAGAAGTGATATTCAGAAATGATGTCCAAGCAGCAACGCTTTCATGGAAGCTCAGCTGCGATTGGAGGAGCCGATTACTTCGAAAGGAATGTATGTTTAGGATTCGTGATTCACGAATCGTGAACACCATAGTTTTCAAGGTTTGCATGGGACTAGGCAGCCTGGTCCTGTTCCTGCTGGCTGCAAGATCCTTGGACTCGCACAATGGCGTGGACATGCCCGACGACACCTTCGGATCGTGATGCGAGCGATATTTGGAGGTGTTAGGAGGCTGGAGCCGATAACACGACGCCGTGCGACTATCGTCATACCTGATAAACCGGGTAACGTTCTGTTTGACTTCACGTTTAGGTACAGTATTTGAGCACTGCTCAATGAGCGGAGTGGTTACGGCGACCTTATCTCTGATTATCTCTGATGATGGTGAAGGAGGGGGTGAAAGCGGCAATGTTTGCAGGGCAAAATCCATGCTCGATGTCTGATGTGCGTGCGTGGATCATGCTATCGTGTGGCCGTGGTCATGCTTTGTTTCATCATTCCCGACTCAGGGCTATGTCGGCGCTCTCAGACATGCAAGTGGTGAGCGTGGGCGATACTTTTCTTGTCGGCAGTCGGCGCTTTGGTGATTTGAGAACCATGACACCCGTCCTCCCCTTATTAAGTTTTAGGTTTATGTGGAATCGTAATTTCCGGGGTATAAATTTACACATGTACTTAGGGTTGCTTTTAGGCTTTAAGGTTGCTGTATGTCTTGTCGACTGATCGAAGTTAAGGTCGCGGTAACGCCATTCCTCAATGAGCAGCAAAAACGGGGAAAGATGCCGCCGTCGAGGCATTGCTGATCTCATGATCTTCCGCGATTGTGGTATTCTTAGATTAGAAATACAGATACCGCCCACTAAGTTGTACACACAGTCAGTCTATACACCCTCAAAATCGGTAATGAAGCCTCATCGCTTTTAGAAGGGAAAATCCAGTTTTCCCGCCCAGAGGGATCTTTCACAATTCAAACAGAGCCCTGCAAGACCCCCCCCCTCAGCCCGCCATGACCTGCACAACGAAGCAAACGAAGGGCAAGTGGCTCACGATCGCGCAAAAATGGCAAGTTATCGAGGAGCATGGACGCTCGCAGCCGTCGCCATCGCTCGCCGATCTGGCACGCTGGTCACAGGCCAAGTTCAAGCTGTCGCAGCCGCCGTCTCGAGCTACCATCGCGAATATTCTGCGCAGCGCCACTACTGTCAAGTCAAAACTGGAGGCAGCCTGCACGCCCAAAGTCCGCTCCCTCACGCTGCGCTGCCCAGAGCTCGAGGAACGGCTTGCGTCGTACGTGGAGGCGTGCCTCACAGGAATTATTTTTCCAGAGGAGAGTACCATGCCACTGGCATGGCACTCTCCTCTGGCATTGCCAGCTCCACCAACACGAAAAGAGCGCGTTCAGCTGAGCTGTTGATTTGAATGTACGTAAACTTCAACTTCGACCATCTGCAATACCGTATATTCTGAACACATATAATATACTGTAGGAACTAAAAGAGTACCACTGTACAACTTAGTGGGCGGTATCTGTACTTAAGTACTGTATTTTAAAAAAATACCATTTGAAAATAAGCTTTCAGGTGTTGATGCGGACTACGAATAAGTGCTGCGGACATGTAACAGCGGAATTTTCTTGTGCCAAGCAAGCTGAGCAAGCGAAGTGAAAGCTATCTTTCCAGGACGTTATCAGAAATCTAAGGTAAATCTAACCTGAAGTCTTCTGCGCTGTTGACTCAGGTGCAACTATAACACTGGGATAATGATTCCCCAGCCCTTCTCAACACTGTTGGGCACTTTTGAGAAGTGCTGGAGAATCATTATCCCAGTGTTATAGTTGCACCAGACTAAATCACTGATTACACCAACCAGTGGTTGGTAACCACACTTCTCTTTGGTCACGTTGTCTGATTTTTTTGTGATTGAACAAAGCCCATGTCAGTATGCAGGTGTGGATGAGTGAGTCACCAATAGAGTCACCTCATGGCTATCGATATTCTGTGGTTCCTGTAGCAATTTGACTTTATTACGAGTAGTTCACTGGGTCGGCTTCCCGGCCTGCGTACGATAGATAGCACGCTCGCCCACTTCAGTGCGCGCGTTCCTACTAGTAAATGCCAAGAAAAAAAAATGATCGCGAGACCGCAGACGCTACCGATACCTCCCGGATCGCTTATCCAGGAGGAAGACGCGAAATGTCAATCTCTACGTCGTCAGCCTCGTCCAGAAGCGTACGCGTGGCGCCCTCAAACGTCGAGAGGTCGCCCAGCTTGTCGGTCACACTGGTGCTGCGCGCCATGGCAATGACACCGCTGCGGTGGATCTCCGTGATGCCCAGCGGCTTCAGCAGCTCCAGGAAGGCCTCAATACGGCCAGGTGTGCCGGCCAGCTGCACCATGACCTGGTGCGGTCGCACGTCAATGACCTTGGCGTCGAACAGGTTGGCGAGCTCCACCACCTCGGCGCGAGATCCAGCCTCTGCACGTAACCACACAAACGATCAACGTTAGATTCACGCACACAAATCCGGTGGAATAGTGTAAATATCAGCAGTGTAGACGCACCGGCAGTAGACACCTTGGCCAGCATCAGGTCGCGCTCAACGTAGTTCTTCTCGGCGTTCTTGCCGCTGCTCAAGATGTTGACCACAGCCACGTACACGACGTCCTCCAGCTGCTTCTTCATCTGCACCACCACAAAAGCCACAACACGAAACAACAATTAGCCACTCTTCCCCTCTCTGAAGCTGCATGTGTACAGTCCGTACGTTGACAACGCTCTGAGCAGTGCCGTTGACGACCACCGTCATGCGCGAGAGCTCCTCGACCTCCGTGCGACCAACCACGAGACTGTCAATGTTGTACCCTGCATCAAAAGGCACCACACAATAAACTTAGTGTCTGGGTGATTGGATCCTTAAGATCCTTGCGTATCTATCAGTACCTCGGGCAGCGAAGAGGTTGGCGATCTCGGCCAGACAGCCAGGCTGGTTGACCACCAGCGCGGCGATCACGTGGCGCTGGCTCTGCTCCGAGACGCTCAGCGCGCGCGAGAAGAACTTGGGGGAGGCGCTGGACGGCGCGATAGCGGCCGGAGACCGCGGGAAGGCGCGACGCGCCAATGGCAGTACAGACCTCCGCAGCATCTCGTCGAATGTCGAATGTCGTCTGAAGCTCGTGTGGTCCCAGGTTCTACGTCGGGTTTTGAAACGTGGCGTGTCTGCGCAAACAGTTTGACAAATCGAAAGCGATCACGGTGCTCTCCCTCGGGGCGGTGAACCATAATCCTGGTTTCTGTATCGAATATTGTGAATCTTGTGGTGACAGATTCGTTTCGATATGAGAGCGATTAAGGTACATTTCAAGATTGTGACGCTTGCACAATCGGGGAAAATGATCGTGGTGCTGGCATGGACGTTGCTCGGCTGGGCATGTGGCGGTGCATCGGAGGTTTATCCCACGGATGTTGCAGCTCCTTCTCGTCATGAACTCGTGTACGACCCCGACACCGCCGTTTTCGCCGACCTTAGGGTGCCCGTAGAGCCCTCAGATGCCTCCAATGGCGTGGATATCGACGCCCTGCTGGCCAACATGACGATCCGTCAGAAGGCGTCGCAAATGACACAGATGGACATTTACTCCATGATGGACGGAGACGAGAGAGACCCGCAGAAGGCTCTGAGGCGCGAGGTCGTGGCTCGATATGCTCGCGCGGGTGTGGGTTCCATCCTCAACAGCCCATTTGCAGGGGGTCCCGTCGGGGGACGCACCGGCTGGAGCGCTAGCGAGTGGAGGACGGTGATACAACAGATCCACCAGATCTACAAGGAAGAGGGGGCTGCAGTCCCTATGCTCTACGGGGTGGACACCATCCACGGCGCCACGTACGTGCAGGGCGCGACGCTCTTCGGCCAACCTATCAGTGCCGCTGCCTCGTTCAACCCCGAGTTGGTGTACCGCATGGGTGCTGTGGCTGCGAAAGACACGTTGAGTGCGGGCATCCCGTGGATCTTTAGTCCTGTTCTGGGCATTGCAGTGCAACCGAAGTGGTCTCGAGTGTATGAGACGTTTGGCGAAGATCCACTGGTGTCGTCCGTCATGGGAGCGGCGCTTATCAAAGGCCTGCAGAGTTCGGGCAAGGTGGCGGCCTGCATGAAACATTTTATTGGATATTCAAACGTCCGTGAGGGACTGGACCGCGCGGACAACGTCATTACTGACTGGGAACTTGTCAACTACTACGCGCCGTCGTTTCTTGCTGCAGTTCGAGCTGGTGTGCGTACCGCTATGGAGAGCTACGTGTCAGTGAATGGGGTCCCTGTGATTGCCAGCAAAAAACTACTTGTTGACTTGCTGCGCCACGATATGAATTTCTCCGGTCTGCTGGTCTCGGACTACAGCGAAGTTGATCGCATGTACTCGGAGCACCATTTAGTGCCGAGTGTGGCGGATGCCGTCCGTGTCACTTTGCAAGAAACATCTCTCGATATGAACATGTCACCGGACTTACAGGCTTTTGGAGATACGATCGAGTCGCTTGTTGCAAACGGGCTAATAACTGAGAGCCGTCTTGACGAATCTGTCCGACGCATTCTGGAAACCAAGCGAGACCTCGGGCTACTTGACTCGAGCTACTACGACGAATTCGGCCAGAATCGTATGGATGCTGACGAAGACGTCGGCAGCTTGGCCGATCAGGAGGACGCCTTGAAGCTGGCACAGGAATCCGTTATCTTGCTTGAGAATCGCAACGGTGCACTGCCAATTGACCTGAAAAAGACTACCAGCGTGTTTGTTACTGGTCCCGTGTCGGACAACAAAGGTTTTCAATGCGGTGGATGGTCTGTATTTTGGCAAGGATCTAGTGACTCGACACTTTTCCCGAACGGAGCCACGTTCAAGGAAGCCGTGCAGTCGAAAGCGGCCGGGCACGCGCAGGTTGAGCACCTGGAAGTGGTGGACATAGATGGCAAGGTCAACCCCCAAGATTTCGAGCACGGGATGCAGCTTGCTGCCAAGAGTGACTACACTCTTGTCGTACTGGGCGAGCGCAACTACGCCGAGAAAACTGGCGATTTGCTCGATAGTATGGCGCTACCCGCTGGACAGTTATGGTACCTCGAAGAACTCTCGAGGCTCAACTCTACAAAGGTGATTGTCGTGCTGGTCTCAGGTCGTCCTCGTTTGCTGGAGGGAGCCCACGATCACGCCGACGCGGTCATCTTAAGTATGCTGCCCTGCGAGCAAGGTGGCCAAGCACTAGCGGACGTCCTTTTCGGCGACGTGAACCCTTCCGCGCGGTTGCCCATTACCTATCCATCCCGCGGCACGCAGCTATTGCCGTACTTCCACCGGGTGAACACGCGATGCCAACCGTACGACGAGTGTCCGGTTCAGTGGGAGTTCGGCCACGGTCTCAGCTACAGCAAGTTTGAGTATTCAGCGCTTTGGCTCAACACCACGCAAGTGCATGCCACATCGGGCGCGTTGGAGGTCGGAGTCACGGTGACAAACCGCGGCACTCGCCCGGGCAAGGAGGTCGTGCTGCTGTTTGTTGCGCAGAAGTTCCGTCGGGCGTCGGTGCCCGAGACGAAGCTGCTCAAGGCGTTCAAGAAGCTGGAGACGTTGGCGCCCGGAGCCAGTCAGGACGTCATGTTCGTGCTCACGCCCGAGCACTGGAGCTACTACGAGCCGCACATCGTTGGGAGCGGCTTCCAGCGGCACGCCGAGCCCGGCGAGTTCGTCGTCTCTCTGCTGCCGTCGTCGACGGACAGCTCGATGCAGCCGGCCCCACACTCCTTAGACGACGCTGAAAGATCCAGCCAGACGAAGACCCGCGGCGCGCCCGGTGGCATGGCCTCGGAAGCAGCGTCTGCGGCTATGGCGGCGCCAAGCGTTTCGTTCTATGTGGTACCGTAGTGATGAAAGTAACCTCTTTTATCCCAGCGTAGCGAGTTTCGCATAGATGGTTACTTGCGTGGCGGCACCGCAGACGCGGCGGGCGGTCCGCGCCGTGGCCGCTTTGGCTCGAGCACGGCCAGCGCCTCGCCTCAGAATAAGAGGCGCCCGCCTTGCAGCGCCGCAGCCATGCCATGCCATGAGCGTGGATGCCACTGCCGTTTGTTTTGGGTGAGCATGCATTAACCAAATGCAGCATTTTCGTCTCTAAATTCGGTGCTTGATCAGCGGCAACTTCAACGTGAGTGTGAACTGCCCGCGTCTTTGCCGCTGCTATAAATGCTGCTACATGCGTGGTCTCGACATGGCTGACAGAGCTGCCTCGTGGGAATAGCGGCGATAAGAACACGCCGTTGAGCTGCTGCGGATACCTCGGCTTCAGCCTGAAGCAGCTCATTATTGCTCCGCAACGGACCCGAGTCCAACTCCTCCCACTCTCCCGCTGGCAAGGTCCGAGCCAATCCATACAACAATTTGCTAAGTTATTGGCAAAACGCCGCTGAGAGAAGCCACAACGCGCAACGCCAAGCTGACCAGTGACCTCCGTCCAGCAGCCCGCCTCGGACACACGCTCTCTCTTTAAGTCGGCAGTAACTCTACCAAGCAGCACTGTCAAGTCGAGGCGAGGCCGCCAAACGACAGCGGGCAGAAAACAGAAAGAAACGAACCTGCGAGGAAAGGCGCGGCAAGCTCGCTGGAATCGCGGCGGAAGGCACGGCATAAAGCGATCTCCGCGACGCCAAGAACTAACGGCTCGTGGTGAATAAGACACCGCCGGCCGCGCGCAAGGGATCACTCTCACTTGTCAATTGGCCACGAGCGCGCTTCCGTCCGTCGATCACCACTCCGCCGTCTGCTACGTCGCTGCTGGCATGACGCAACGCGAGCTGTCCTCGTTGATGGCGGGCGCTGCCGGCTACACAGAAGTGCAGCTGGTGGTGCTCGTGCTGAGCGTCGTGGTGGTGGCCGTGGCGCTGCTGTCCTACTTCGTGGTGGCGCCCGAGTACGAGAAGCACCTCGACAAGCAGTACGCGGCGCTCGTGCACGCCTCCTCCGAGCGGCAGCTGCACAACCAGCAGGCGCATGAGCTGCTGCTCGCTCGCATCAAGCTGCGCAAGCACAAGTCGCTCGGCGCCTGGGACATCGAGTCCGGCTCCAGTGACGACGACGGACTGGGCCGCTGCACGCTGCAGCGACGCCACTCACACATGCGGCCGCCCCCGGCCAGCATCTCGTCGCCGCGGGACATGGTCATCGAGGCGGCGCAGGTCGCGCGTAGGGAACGCAACGCCCGGCGCCGCAAGAGCGAAAGCGACGCGCTTAAGCAAGCCAACATCCAGCGAGCAGACATGCTGCGTCGCCGAGTCCTGCTTCGGAAGCTGGAGGAGGAGATCGCTGGCACGGTCAAGGCAAACGAAGAGGCCCAAGCCGCGGCGACTAGCAAGAACCCGACCTTGGCGACTGTACGGAGACTCTCGAGCAACACGCTCGACCTGAGCGACGACCGACTCAAGATGCTGCAGGACCATCCTGCTGATTGCGTCGAAGAGCTGAAAGTGCTTGCCCGAGCACAGTCGCCTGCAGCTGCGTCGCCCTTGGTCGACAACTCAGCAATGACAAAGGCCAAGGTTGACAACCCACCAGATCTCCTCGAAGTGAAGCGAGCGTTGAACGTGCTGCACGATGTGCTGAGCTTCTACTTGTCAGTGGACCATCGCGACATGAACAAGCTCACGGTGTTCTGCAACTCGTTGCTTCAGCATGACGGTCTCAACCGACTGCGAGCGTTCGAGGCATCGCGCGACCAGGACGTGCGAGCGCTGTCAAACTCCATCATCGAGAAGGCTGTGCCCGCCATTTGGCACTAGGCGCGCCTCCTCCCTCCTATTATCTATGAACCCCCGACTCCCCGGTCCTGTAAAAGCCCCAGCAGTGCACCTCAAGTAGCAGTAAGTAAATAGCTCCGTCGGAAGCCCGCAAGCTTTAACATGAATAACTATCGTCCCATTCGGCACTGTACAGTCAATCTGGAGCTCAAAATTCATACTTGTCATTGGCACTTGTACGTCAGTCACCTACTTCTGCTGGAAAGACGCCGCAATCTCTTGCAGCGATTGCGACAGCAGCATCCTAAGCACCATGCGCGAGATGGACCCGCCACAGAGCAGCACCCTGCCAGCGGAGGAAGGCGTGAGCTTGGAGTTCCATAGGATCAGCGTCTTGGGCTGCGCGGGGGCCACCACGGTGCTGTCCGCCACGAACTGCACGAGCCCCACGTGGTCGCTCAGCAGCAGCGGACCGCTCTTCTTGATGCTGTAGCGCACACTTGGGATCAGGTCCGAACCGTCGGGCGGGCCCGCTGACAGAATCTGCTCCTCGACGCCGAGTGAGACGAGCCGGCGGTGGCCCACGAGGCCGCGACCCTCGCCAGGCTTGAGCGTGGAGCCGCGGCCCACCCACTCCATGCGCAGCCACGCGTCGTACGCCTCATCCACCGATGCGTTCACCAGCTGCGAGAGCGCCAGCTCCTGGCCGTCGTTCTCTGCGTAGGCCTCGAAGCCGCTAGCATCCACGTACCGATCCGCCATGGTGGAGGGAATTCACAGAAGTGCATTGGGATACGGATACGAAAAAATGGCGGCCCGTGGTTGGACATTAATATGTAAGTTGAAGCGGTAGCATATCGACGAATGAAATGGCTTAATAGACCACGTTTTGACCAATAGTCAAAGGCCACCGCCCGCCCGACAGGAAGAGAGCAAAGATGACATGTGCACGGTGTATGAGCTTGCATTTCCTGCCTGGACGGCGCTCTAAGTTTCTACAAACGCAGCTCTCCCTATTCCAGATGTCCGTTAGCCCTGGTGGCGGCGCTTGCAGCCAGAGTGCTCAAGAAGCCCTGCAGCGCCGAACGCAGAACGACCTTGACCAACCCGCCGCAGCAGAGCAGATATCCCAGCGTCGTGGGCTCCGTCTTAATCGACCAGATCACGAGCGTTGACGGCGTACTCTCGGGCGACGCCGCCACGTCGACGAACTGCACGAAGGCGAGGTGGTTCTGCAGCGGGAGCAGCCCGAAGTTGCGGATCTTGTAGCAGATTGACGGGATCTTGGAGCGGTCTCGACGGGCAGCTGCAAGACTCGGTCGACCGCCGTCGCTGTCCACCTCCTCGTCATTGGGCAATCCGGCGGACAGAATTTCCTCCTCGATGCCTAGCGGGACACGTCGTACATAGCCAACGTAGCCTCGGCCCACGCCCTCGTGCAGCTTCGAGCCCCCAGCCAGCCAAATTTCCTCCAGCCACGCGTCGAAGACCTCGGACGGGGAACCAACCACGCACTCAGACACTACCAGCTCCTGACCTTGGTAGCTCTGGTACTCTTCAAAGGCCTGCACGTCCGCATAGCGCGTGGGGTCCTGGTGGGTGTAGCGCATTCTCGGTACCTTTTAGCTCACTGAACTTCCAGTTGTTTTTCTCCTGATATTTGACCAATAAAAGGGCGCGAGGGGATAATGGAGCCCGAGATGGTGGCATTGTGGCCGGAGGGTGTGTGGGTGAGCATGTACTGGTAGAAGAATGTCGGTAGCTTGTTCATTACACTAGCAGCTACTACTTTTTGGCCGCCTCTTTAGCTAGCGACCGTAAGAATGTTTTTAGCGCTGTTCGGAAGATCAGGCGCACGAGGCCGCCGCAGTGCAGCCAGTTGCACGCTCTCGACATCTCCGTCTTCACCGTCCAGATCACGAGGGTCTTTGGCGTCCTGTCCGCTGGGTCGCATGAAACAACGAAGCGCACCATGGCGAGGTGGCTTTCTAGCGGGAAGGGGCCAGGCTTGCGCACTCGATAGCAGATTGACGAGATCTTAGTGCTGCTATCTTCCTGATCTTGTGCAGATCCTTCGGGCAGCCCTGCGGATAAAATCTCCTCCTCCACACCAAGGGGAACACGCCGCACGCTACCGACGTATCCGCGGCCTGTGCCTTCGTGAACTTGGTCTCCACCTGCGAGCCAGACATCACGAATCCACGCATCGAAGACTGCGGAGGTTGAGCCCGTCACCAGCTCAGACACCTCCATTTCCTGACCAGCATGACATGCGTAGGCCCCCGCGCCTTGAACGTCGATGTACCGGTAGTGTTCATCACGAAGACGTCCTGCGGACATCATTCGATGAACTCGACAAGAAGCTCCTTGTTCCTGATAATTTGCAGGTTTTACTGGGGATACCGAAGAATGAGGGATGGACAGCCCTCAAGGGATTAATATGTGTGAAGGACACCTTGGTGTATGTATGTGCCTTGTCACTGACAGAGATCGATGTAACTTTATTTAAATGGGGATTCAAGGTCGACTGGAGCATTCAAATAATTTACAGCGTCTCCTTGAAGGCATTGCGGTGACGGCTGGCGTAGATGGCTCCAATGACGGTGAGGAAGAACGTGGCAACAGCGACTGCGATGCCTAGGATGATCCAGTTATCTGGTGACATTCCAACAAACTCAACGGCGCCACCGCCGTCGACAACTGTGTGCGCTGCGCCAGCTAGAGCTCCTGTAGGGATTACAGGAAACACGCTGAGCCCACAATTGATCTTCGAGTCCATGGCCAACCGCACAAAACCCTTGTCTCCCCACGATGAGCCGTACGAGTTCTTGAGAACCCAATAGTCTGTGTCGCCGCTTGAGCCATAGCCGACAAGTACCAGCGCGTGGTCGATATCTCCGCTAGAAGCGAAATTTCCGTCATTTGGGCACGTGTAAACGCCGCCTTTGTACGCGTCAAAGGAGCCACCAGAGTTAATCGCCACCGAGATAGGCTGTTTCTGCAGCGCGAGCTTGAGGAGCTCGGTCGGATCGCTGCTGATATCACATGCTGTCCCAACCACTTGCTCCCACCCAGAGATGCTCGCAGCAGCATCATCAGTTGACGAGTTGTCGCAAGCTGTTGCAAGCGTAGCGGCAGATGCCTGAGAGGTGTCCTCTTCGTTGTACGGCATGTCCAGTTGGCTCAGCAAGGACCAGTGCAGCTGAGCTGCATCGGCGAAGGCGGCGTGGGTCATCCCTCCGTTGCAGCCGTTGTTCTTGGAGCCCCAGATCATCTTGCTCTGCAGCCACGAGGATCCATCCACGCCACCTTCAGCCCAGCAGTAGTCGAACGTGGCCGTCATCTCCCTCGAGCTGCACTCCAAGAACTGCTGGGGCGACAGCGACTGCGGTGCTGTCCCTGCGTTCACCACCACCGCCGTCTCGATGCTATCTGCGGCTGCAAAGGCCCAGCAGCTTCCACACTGGTTCTGACTCTTGACGTCAGTACAGATACTCGTGTTGTGCGAGTTGTCCGTCGAGCACCAGTCCAGTGTCTCGCGTAACTCGAGTGTCGAGTTGCCGAGTCGGCGTTGCTCCGTCAGTCGGCGTTGCCGTTGACGCAGCGCCGCTTGGTGCTCCTGTTCCACGAAGTCCGAGGGCGATAACCTCCTGTCGCCATCATGGTACAAGTGTCTGGAGTTGACGCCCATGGCGTACGAGAAGGCCCAGCCCTTTGCTGCCGCGTGCTGCTGCACCTGCTCCAGGTAGTCCACGTGCGCCTCCATGCGGCGTCGGAACTCGCTCGGGCCGGCGTCCATGCCTTCGTCCTGCACGAACTGCGTCACCATGACGTCCGAAGACACGGCGACGCCGTCGTGATCCGCCCACAGACAACGCGTGCCCTCGCAGCTCAGCAGGGTGCCGAAGGTGGAAGGACCCAGCGTGTGAGCTGCGACGGTTGACATCGCCAGAGCGAGCCACTTGGTCCAGGACGGCGCCATTCTCGCTGCTCAATTGACCCGCTCACTCGCTGCCTTCCGAACGGCGGGCAGGTGGCGGACCACTTGGAGACTGCGGTGGAGTCGGAAATGGCCGCTGAACGCGAGGTGGCAGATGTGGAATTGTGATTGTTGCCGCCTCGTCCGCTGAGAGGTGTTTGATTGCGGTAGCATACAAACTTCAAGTGTTGAGTGAGTCTTCAAGTATCGAGTGAGTCAAGCGACCCTATTTTGCGGTGAAGCAAATGGACCGTGGCAGCAGCCGGCAACCGATTGCTGTCGAGGCAATGGACTCCATCGCCTCAACTCGAAGTTGACCAGGTTACTATCCCGGTACTATTGTGGGAAGCTTGAGACGCGGGGGACTCGTTGAAGCATCCCGTGAGCATGGGATGTCGACGAGCCGCGTCATGTTTGTACCGTTGCACGGCTGGTGAGAGAAAGAGAGAGACCATGCGGGTCACGAACACATGAAAACCCTGGTAAGCCAGCCTGCGTTTTGGTTGAAAGAGGGTGTGAGCCGCTCACTGAGCGCGCTGGCTCGCCCTCAGGAATCCTGACTCAGGATGGCAACTTGCACTTGCATCTCTCAAACGGTTTGGGTCAAACCAGAGCTCATATTCCACCAAAAAATCAGAAACGCTTCATCAAGCTATCATATCTAGCGCCCTAACGCGCCATAGGCGTGTTTGTTGCCGCGTACATGGCCGAGTTCTGCTTGCGCATGGTCTTCAACTTCCGTTGAGATACCGCGATGCCGATGGCGGTGGTCACGAGCGTGAAAATTGTGGTCACCGCTGCAACGGCGATCCACGACGTTGGGCTGAGTCCAACGAATTTCTTGTCTCCGCCGCTGTCGACGCTGGTACTCGCCTGGGCACCGGCCTTCGCGCCAGTGGGAATGACGGGGAAGACGTTCAACCCGCAGTTTATCTTGGCGTCCGCCACCAGCTTGATGAAGCCGCTGTCGCCCCACGAGCTGCCGTACGAGTTTTTTAGGATCCAGTAGTCGCCGACCGACGAGTCGGTGCCATATCCTACGAGCAGCAGTGCGTGGTTGAGATCATTCTTAGACGCCATGTCCCCGTTGTTAGGGCAGTTGTAGAACCCGCCAGCGTATTCGCTGAAGCCGCCGTTCGACGTGATAGCCACGGCAATGGGTTGCTTCTCCAGCGCCGAGCGCAGTAAAGTGGTGCAGTTGCTGGAAGTGGTGCAGTCGACACCCACGATCTGCTCCCAGCCCGTAATGCTCGCCGCTGCTTCATCCGCACTAACCGTGCACGAGGATGAAGTGTTGGTAGCAGACGAACTTCCTGAACTGGAGTCGTCGTAAGGCATCGTCAGCTCCGTAACCAGGCCCCAGCCGTTCTGAGCCGCGTCCATGAAGGCCCCGTGCGTCATCCCTCCATTGCATCCGTTGTTCTGCGACTCCCACTTGATCTCGGACTGCATCCAACTGGCGCCGTCCACGCCACTGTCCGAGGCCCAGCAATAGTCAAACGTCTGAGTTGTTTGCAAAGTGCTGCAAGTCAGGAATTGCTGCGGCGATAGGGACACAGCAGCCGAGGCGTTCTCCGCGATCACCACGGCCGTCTCTATCGCGTCTGCGGCGACAAATGACCAGCAACTCCCGCAGCTCTTCTGACTCTTCACAGGTGAGCACACACTGTGACCCATGGAGTTGTCGGTGGCGCACCAATTCCAAGAGTCCGAACTGCCAGAAGTCGACACCGTGCTGTTTGTTGTGGTCTGGAGGCGGCGCGAGTGCGCGGAGAGCACCTCCTGGTCGACAAACTCCTCCGCTGGCAGCTTACGCCTGGTGGACGAGGTCAAGTGGCGCTCATTCACGCCCATGTGATACGAGAACTCATGGCCAATATTTTTCGCGTACATGTTGACGTCTGCCAGAACGATGCAACTCCCTGTGAGAACATTTGACTGCGAGTGCGAACAGCAAAATACTCGCGCTCTTACCTTCGATGTACGTCATGTGTTCCTGCAGGTTGCGTCGGTATGCTTCCCTGTCGCTGTAGGCGACATAGTTGCGCTCGATGAGGAGCTCACGCAGCTTATGCGAGTCCACCACCTCTCCCTTTTCGCCTGCCCAGAGGCAGGGCGTGTCTGCGGAGCGTGCGGCTGGACAGTCAACGAGAGCACCTAGAGATCGGTCCGTGGACTGGGAGGCGGCAGCAACCGCTGCAGCGACTGCCAGAATTGCTGCGTGCATTTGCTCTGGTCGTTGCAGTCTCGGTGGCTAATCTTACACTGGCAGTGGGAGTGGGAGGTTGTCCGACACCTCTGTTCGTAAAGGCTGTCCAGGTGGTGGTGAGAAAAGCTCGAGATCGTTTTGAAGGCGAGCACGTGAGCCCACAAATTTGAATTCTCGCCAACGGGCAGATTTAGTGCGGTCAGTTGTCGTAAACAAGAGGCCAAGCGAAGGAGAATCCAGGGGCAGCTTGCCCTCATTCCTTCATTGCTCCACCCCTGGGAAACCTGCGCAGTGTATGGGCGTCAACTGCAGGCATTCATCCGAAAAGGTAACGCCCTTTACCTCGCACGCCCCTTTAATGGTTAACATTCTTTTATTGTTTTGGGTCAAATATGAAGGTGTATATGAGGTCAAAATGCGCTGATATCGCCATGACAAAGTGGCCTTCGCGGTCCCGTCGATAAGGGCTGCGAGCCTAGCGCGCCGCCGTTTGAGCGTTGTTCTGGTTACGAGCCGCGTACATTGCCGAGTTCTTCTTGCGGATCGTCTTGAACTTCCGGTTTGAAACAAGCATGCCGATGGCCGTCGTCACCACCGTGAAAATAGTCGTCACAGCCGCAACAGCGATCCACGCCGTCGGAGTCAGACCCACGAAGACCTTGTCACCGCCACTGTCGACACTAGTACTCGCCGCAGCACCAGCCGTTGCGCCCGTGGGGATGACAGGGAAGATGTTCAGGCCGCAGTTCACCTTGGAATCGGCGACCAGCTTCAAGAATCCGCTAGCGCCCCAGGAGCTGCCGTACGAGTTCTTGAGGATCCAGTAGTCACCCTCCGTGGAGTCCGTGCCGTATCCCACAAGCAGCAGTGCGTGGTTCACGTCGTCTTTCGAAGACAGGTCGCCATCGTTCGGGCAGCTGTAGAAGCCGCCAGCGTAGTCTCCGAACGGGTCCTCCGAGTTGATAGCGACGGCAATTGGCTGAGCGCCGAGCGCAGCAAGATCGTGCAGTTGCTGGAAGCCGTGCAGTCCGTGCCGACAACCTGTTCCCAGCCCGTAATGCTGGCAGCCGTCTCGTTAGCACTGACAGTACACTCCGACGAGGCATTGTTGGACGACGTACTGCTCGAGCCAGAATCGTCGTAGGGCATCGTGAGCTCCGTCACCAGACCCCAGCCGTTCTGCGCGGCATCAATGAAGGCGCCGTGCGTCATGCCACCGTTGCAGCCATTGTTCTGCGACTCCCATTTAATCTCCGTCTCCATCCAAGTAGCTCCGTCAACGCCGCTGTCCGACGCCCAACAGTAATCGAAGGTCTGAGTCGTCTCCAGCGTGCTGCACGTCAGGAATTGCTGCGGTGAGAGCGACACAGCCGCTGACGCGTTCTCCGCGATCACCACAGCAGTCTCAATGGCATCCGCAGCAGCAAAGGCCCAACAACTACCGCAATTCTGCTGGCTCTTGACCGACGAGCACACGCTGTAGCCGAATGAGTTGTCCGTGTCGCACCAATTCCAGTACTCGGAGCTGCCGGTGCTCGACACCGTGCTGGTGTCGGTGGCTGTGCTGCCGCTAGCCTCCGCCACGAGGCGACGGGAGTTCGCCGACTTGACTTCCTGGTCCACGAGCTGCTGCGGTGAGAGTCTGCGTCGCGTCGACGACGTCAGGTGGCGCTCGTTCACGCCCATGTGGTAGGAGAACTCGTGGCCCACGCTCTTGGAGTACATGATCACGTCTTCGATGTATGTCATGTGCGCCTGCAGGTTGCGGCGCAGGGGCTCGCGGTCGCTGAAGGACACGAGGTTGCGCTGGACGAGCAGCTCCCGCAGAGTCTCCGACTTGACGACCTCGCCGTTCTCGCCCGCCCAGAGGCACGGGGACGCGGCCGATCGCACGGCAGGGCAGTCCACGAGCGCGCCGAGAGAGCGCTCCGTGGTCTGCGCGGCGGAGACAGCGGCGGCCGCCGCGGAGAGCGCGAGGAGAGACACCTGGACGCGCATGCCGGAGGTGCGATTGAAGGGATAATGGACGCGCATGCGCTGTCTCTCAAGTGGCAGATGCCAGAAAACCTCTGGGAAGTGATATCCTGGATTTTATCCACCCCTCTGGATTGAAAATCTATGTAAAGGAGGATCGTAACTATATAGATTCACTATTTGGTTGAATATTGATGTGAATATTGTACCTCCAATTTGTGAATTTGGTCTCGTTATCGAGAAGATCACGATCGCGAGAAAATGAGTTGGTGCCCACCGGTATGAGCTCTTCGTGCCTTCAGCATTCGCTTTTGATGCTGTGAGGAATCCTAAAATAAATACTGGGGATACGATGTATTCCAATTGGGGGCTTTGAGTCACACGGTGCAGCAGAGACACCCCGAAATCCATTCAGGTGCGTTTGACTTGCTTGCCAGCGATTATTTGCGAGCTGGGGGCGGGTAATACCCCGGGTATCGCTGCGATACCCCCTGCAGCTCGCAAATTCACTCGCTCGACGTAGGCTGTAGCCGTAGACTACGGCCCGTAGTCAATGTAACGGAGACGCACCGTTGGCAAGTTGGATCGGATGAATGTACAGTCTTCAACGCGCGTTGTTACATGTACCGTCTCTGCAGTCGCGCACAGGGGATGGGCGCTTCAACCAAGCAGAGACTGAAGTTGCTGAGCTTGTCATGCGCGAGTCGCAGCGACGACAGCAACGCCGGACTTGGCCTATATCGACGGTCATTCCTAGCTCAGGGCAGTCTCGACGAAGAACCTCGTGCATTGAGAAGATCTAGTCCTCAGAGAGATCAATTATGAGTCTGTGCGGCGGGCGAGAGGCGATGAACTTCGCTGCGCGAAGCGACTCGCTTCAAGCGAGTGATTGAATTTTTGCAGCAGATGCGGCTGCAGCTTGAATTCGCCCGCTGGCCAACAAAGCCAAGCCCATTTCGCTGCTGTTGCTCTGCTGTCTCGCGCTTTCGACGGTCCAGCAAGAGTTAAACCGGGCGCCGTCACCTCATGGCAATCATGTACGCGGGCAAAGACGAATCGAATCGAATCCACCATGAACAGCAGATCCGATGCGTCCCTCCTCTCCAGCAGGCGGCTGACGGTCCCTGACCACCGCATCCTCCTCATTCTCGCTTTCGCAGCCCCTTCAAGAGCTTTCATCACCTTTGACTACACCACTCTCCCTCGTTGAAGAAGATGGCGACCCAGACTGGCGTGAAGGAGGAGGCTCCGCTGCAGATGAAGGCGGTGATCGAACCGCAGTGGACGCGTTTCTTCGCAGGTGGCGCGGCGTCAGCGACTGCAGAGCTGTTGACGTTGCCCATCGACATCACGAAGGTGCGGCTGCAGGCGCAGCGCTCCGGCCCGACTGCGGGTGGCAAGCCGGTGGTGCACTACAACGGTATGCTCCACGCAGCACAGACCATGATCAAGCAGGAGGGTCCTGCCTCGCTCTGGAATGGAGCCACGCCCGCGCTACTACGTCAGGTGTCCTACACGAGCATATGCATGGTGCTCTACGAGCCACTGCGCAACTTTTTCGGTGCCAACGCAGCGCAAGGCGCGAACGGTGAAGTGCCGTTCGTCAACAAGTTCCTGGCTGGAGGCTTCGCCGGCGCCATTGGTATCACCATCGCCAACCCGTACGTTGTCAATACGGGCGATAGTTTTGCTGTATTTGTGCTAATATTCCTGTTTGTGTCTACAGTGTCGATGTTATCAAGGTGCGAATGCAGGCCGACCGCTCCGGAAAACTTTACCGTGGAGTTGGCGACGCCTTCACTATGATCTACCGGCGGGAAGGCCTGCGCGGGTTCCTCAACGGTATGCCTCCGAACATCCAGCGCGGCTTTATCGTGAACGCTGCCGAGCTGGGCACGTACGACCACAGCAAGGAGCTCCTGATCTCGTCTGGGCTGCTTAAGGAGGGCATGCTGGCACATACCGGTGCCAGCTGCGTGGCAGGCTTCGCTGGTGCGACCGCATCCAACCCGTACGTGCTCTGCTTGCTTGAACTTGGTCCGGTTTGAAGACGTCGACATTGACCTGTGTGGTTGTTGTGATGGTTTCGGGATAGGATCGACGTGATCAAGACCCGCTTGATGAGCCAGCCGACGGACGCGAGCGGCAAAGGTCTGCACTACAAGGGCATGATGGACTGCGTGCGGAAGACGTTCCAGGAAGGTGGTCTTGGTGCCTTCTACAAGGGCTTTATCCCCAACTGGATGCGCAAGGCGCCTTGGTGCGTCGTGTTTTTCGTCTCGTACGAGAAGTACCGCGCGGCGCTAACGTCCAGCGAAGAGGAGCTGTAACTTAGCAATAGACACGGCGAGACAGACTTCTGTGTGGTGCGTCAAAGACCATTTTCGTTATTACAGCTTGTGTATATTGAGTGTTTCCTTAGTTGCTACCGACCCACGTTGGCTTAAATAAGGTTACATGAAGACCAAGCGCTTCTGCAGTGAGTGAGGCATGGGCTGGCGTTCTGGAAGCTTCCCCTTCGCTTCCATCTGTGTTACACAGGTTCTGACCACCGCTACATCCTGTGGGTGGCTCATCGTACATGCCCCGATTAGTCACGGGTCACAGATCTGTTCAGCATTTGAGCTCATTTGAGCTCCTCGAAGTCGTGCATCTGCATGGACCACGTCGAGCGCGGGGGCGTCAGGTAGTGAATGGTCGAGGCTCCCGCGGGCATACTCTTGACCAGCTTCTCCCGCAGATCGATATACTCGTCCGTCTGCCGGACCGTGATCTTCTCGTTGTCCGTGGGGATGGTCACCTTGCCGCTCTTGGGCAACATCACAATGGGTAGCCGCTCGATCACGCGGTCCTCCGTCGACCAGCGGTCGCGCGAGATCACGTGCACGTTTAGGTTGGAGAAGGCGCCGTTCATGAACCGGTTGGAGATGGTGCTTTCCACCGACTGCACGGGGGCCTCCTCTTCCTCTTCCTCTTCCGAGCAATAGTAGGCCGGGCACGTGCGTCGACGGCGTGCGTTGTTGCTGCTGCTCTTGGAGAAGAGCGAGCGGCGGAAGCGGTCGCGCTCCTGTCGTCTGCTCTCCAGCATCTCCTCGCGGGACATGCGCTGCTGATTGGTATTGTCGCTGATGGGCACCACCTGATTGCTGCCGCCAAGGAAGCTGCCGTTGCTGCCTGCGCCCCCGCGGTTGGTGCGGTTCAGCGCCTTGAGCAGCTTCTGCAATGCGAGGAACGTCTCATCCACTTCCTCGTCCTCGGCGGAGAGGCTAGGGTCATCGTCCTCGGACGGGCGGCCGCCGTACGACGGCATCTTCTTGGACAGTCGGGCGTCTCGCCTCTCGACCGTCGTCATAGCTGACTGCTGTTTGCTGTTGTGGAGTGTATGTGGTTGCTGCTGCGAAGAGCGAGATCTCCGGACCATGCAGCAAAAAGTGATATGGCCGGCGGTGATCTGAGCTTCACACCTCTGGCGCTTGCGTGTCTCGGGCGAGAGGGTGTTGGATTAGAGAGCGCGCTTCTCGCAGGCGCGCCGTCAACTTGCTGCCTTCTTCGTGGTGGACAGCGAAAGTGATTCTGTAGCGCAATCTCTGCCCTCATCTTCATAGACACGCCGGGTAATCGGTTTTCAAAGGGTGTGTAAGCGCTGTGATTCTTTTCACAAAAGTCGGTGACAGCACCTCGAAACGGCTGTGTGAAAGTCAGTTTTGCACCGCATATGGGGGAAAAGCTGGAAAGACCACACTGTTTTCGAATTTCGTTCTCGGCGGAGATGCCGCTTGGCTTTTTATCTTGCGAGAAGTTGGGACTGCGGGCCAGCACGCTATTCCTGCATGTGGTTTTCGCGGTTGGTTGCGCTGGTGATCAGCGCGATCATCGGCGAAAAAGTGAAGGTAATTAGCCGGTAGGGAGTAGGGTTGAAACTTGGGTGCACTGGCTCCGCTCCGCAGCACGTTGGATATTGCTTTATTTACGTGCCGGCGTCCAGGCAGACAGACCGACCGACATGCTCGCCCCAGCGCTGCGACCTGGTTCACCAAGCTGGTTGGCAACCAGTGGTTGCCGGTAGGTCTGTGAACGCTGCTCAGCCAGCCGCCTTCGGGCTCATTTAAAATGAGTCATTTTGCATGCCGGCATCGCCGACTGCTCTCCCCGGCGATCTTGAAGCTTTGTGTGGTCGGTTTTCTGTCCGCCCATCCACCAGCTGCTTCAACTTCTACGTAATCGTCAGTACTTGATGTGCGCCACACACTCACTTCAACTTGGCGACCTTTGACCGGATCGCGCGAAGCGCCGCATCGCAGCTGCTGGCTCTGCTGCTGCTGCCGATGGCGGACCTGCTGCTGCGCTGGCTCAACCATGAGCTGGAGCTGTCCACGCACGTGACGCATGTGGAAGCGGATTTCGCCAGCGGCTACCTGCTGGGCGAGATCCTGCACCGCCTCAACCACCAACACGACTTCGCCGACTTCATGCGCAGCTCTAGCGCTGACGCCAAGATCCTCAACTTCTGCCTGCTCGAGCCTACGCTGCGTAATCTCAACATCAAGTTTGACGCCAATGTGGCCGCCGCCATCATGAACGAGAAGAAGGACGCCGCTGCAAACCTGTTGTACCAAATCAAGGTACCACGACAATGACATTGCTGCAAAGTGATTTTACCTAGACTTATTATGTTACTTGTGTTGCTTAGATCGCCGCTACACGTGTGGGAAGAGCGCCGACCGTCTCGTCGAAGTCTCTGGAGCGCACGGGTGTCATCCCTCTGCACAACAGACCGGTGAAGCTAGCGAAACCGAGCTATGATTCCGAGAACCACCGGTTGTTCGAGCACTCAGTTCGGCGGCACGTCCGGTCAATTGCATCTCTACAGCAGGAAAAGTAAGTCGGATCATTCATGCTCACTGCGTTGTGATTAATTAACGCTGACAAGCGAAACACGCTGCTGATTGTCGCCGCAGGGACCGGATCGCAGAGGAGGCCACGAAACGAAAAGCCTATTTGGTGAGGATGGCGGAGCAGAAAGAGATTTTGGAGGCCACAAAGGCAGAAAGATTGCATCGCGCGTACATTCACAGCAGCTTTATTAAGGAAGCTCTCGAAGAGACGGACTCGCCAGCTTGGAGGGTTGCCCTCCAGAAGAAGAACGCGCGGGAGCAACGTCGAGCTGCATTCTTCCAGCAGCTAATGAAGAAGCGCGAGGAGGAAGAGGTTAGTTAACGGTGATATGCGTTATGCTTGTATTGTTGTGGTGCTAACACTTTGGCTTGATCGATATCCGGACAATCTAGGAAAATCTCACCTTTAGCCTTCGCCGAAAGGTGCAAAATGATCTGGACGACTTTAACGTGCGTGGTGTGGATGTGCACTTTGCTCTTTCCAGTTTATGGTGTTGCGCGCTGACGAAAAGTTGTCATCTTGTAGAGTAATGGCGATTCAAAGAGTTCGACTGCTGGTGGCAAAGTTTCTTCACGCAAGTCGGTTGGCTACGGTCTACGCTCGCTCACAACTGCGCTGGGGGCAGCTTCCGATAGGAAGAAATACTCAACTTCCAATTTGGCAGGATCGTCCATGAATGAGAGGGAGCTCTACCACGCCAACATGTTGGAAATGGAAAGCGCCAGGGGTGTCATAAAGCAGCAAAGGCTGCAACGAGAGAAGCGCAAAGAGAAACTATCTCGTAGACGGAAGCGATTTGTTCAAGAATGCGTTTATACCCACACTCGTACTGGAACTACCAGAGTAGCAAGTATTCTGGAGGATGTGGTGCTGCGCGATACGAACAGTGAAAAGGATGTTCAAGGTGAAATGAGCCGCATTCTCACCTACAAGGATGTGGCTCGCGAAAATAGGTCCATGCGAAATCAAGAATATGTGAACCAGCAGGAAATGGACACCATGTCAGCGATTGACCGAGATACGAGTTGTTATCACAATCTGCTTCTTAGATTTGAAGACGACAGTGAGATGCAGATTCTAGAACGCAACAGCGTGCACGTGTCCATTGAAGCGGCAGACCGATTTCTCAACGAACAGATTTCAGCTGAAATCATGAAGGATATGATGGAGTTCGTGCTATTTATCGCTGGAAAGCGCGAAGAAACTTTGCATTGCAGAGACCCTGCCGTATTTTTGACTGCGGAAACCTGGAACGAGTACAAAGTTAAGTTTGCAAATGGCCACATACTCGGAAATGAGTTGTCAACGTCAACCCCAGATAATTCAAGCCACACTGAGCTCTTGGACAGTCATGAGCTGGAAAACTATTTATCAAGCTTCCGGACATTCCGTACAACATTCGACCATCAACCTCCCTTGCTGACGATCGACGATGGATCTCTATTTCTCGGAGCAAAGGGTCCCATTGAAGACTGTTTCGTTCTTGGAGAAGAGATCAAGTCTCTGCGATGGATTGCTCGCTTGGTTGATACGGCCCCAGGGAAAGACGACCACATAGATGTTGATAATGATCCAAACTTGTTTGTATCCGATCGTATCGCACCAAATTCCCACCATCTACTCCGAATTCTTATCTTTGGTCCACCGTTTGCTGGTAAGGGTACCCAAGCGAAGCTTCTAGGTGAAACACATAATCTGGTCGTGCTCTCAATCCACGATCTAATTCAAAGCAGCGTTGAAAGTTCAAGTGATGTTGGCCAGAAAGTGGGGGAGCTCTTAACGAATGGGAAAGAGGTTCCCCCAGATCTATACAGCCGTCTCGTAGTTGAATCTATTGCCGAGCTTGAAGCGTATACACTTGCTGCAGAAGGAGGTAACAACAAGGCTGGATGGTTAATTTTCGACCTGCCTGCAACAGAACAGCATAGCCAGCATCTCGAGGAACAACTAACCGGATACGTGGACCCGGCGTTTGTTCCTTCTCCGTCTGACTTTGAGTCTGCGATTGCTCCGGGTCTCAACAAACCGGCGTTGTCACCAACATTTCTCCACGGAAAATCTGGTGTAGACCTGGTTTTTCATATCGATTGTGCTGTTGGCACAGTCCTCGATCGGTGCTTGGGTAAAGTAGAAGACTGCGCTACAGGTGACAAACAGCACTTAGTGTTTGATCCGCCACCAGATGATTCAATTGTTCGGCATCGCTTACAGCATGTAAACCCAAGTGCGTTCTCGAGTGAGCTGCTCTCCTTGCATTGCCTGGCTAACGAAGAGTTCTCACATGATCACAAGACTTGGTACACAAAGTTCAAAACATTGCACGAGCTGTCTAGCCGTGGGATGACTGTGAACGAGATCCACGAAGCTATTACGGCAATTGTGAACCAGCTTCAGAAAGATCGACAAGATGAGACAGAGTCACAGCAGCTACAGATAGAGACAATGGAGCAAGAGCTTATGGCAAGTGAGGAGGAGAGGCAGCGACGCATTAACTCGTTCGAAGCAAACATTGAAGAGGCGAAAGAGGGGATTGCCAAGGTGGAGGCATCCGTCGCGGAAGCGGAGGAAGCAAAAGCAAAGAAAGAGGAAATTCTGGAGCTTCGTCAGAAGCTAGAAGAGGCTCAGCGTCAGCTAGATAGTGTCGTAGCTTGTGTGAAGAGCTGGGTGGAAGAAGAACAAGCACAACGACCTGTACCAAGCAGCAAGTATTCCGGAGAGCTCGTTCCGGCAACAGCACATGCTTTGGCAGCGCTGTGGAATAATGCAGAGACCGAGTATATTTCTACCATGAAGACAAGTTTTTCACTGCTGCGGGAACAACGACATCGTGTTACCGAGCGCGCACAACTGATGACTAGCGAATTTTGTGAATTTGTCCGTCGTCCCGATCAGAAGCAAGAAATTGTGAACCTCTTTCAAATGCAGTTCAACGAGGTGGTTGAGGAAATGCGCTTTGATGACCCCACAAAGGTAGAACTCCATGCTCGTGTGGATATGCTGCAGGATGAGCTTGGGGCTCTCATTGACGCCAAAATTGCAACGAATGACGAGGAGCTTAGCAGTATGGTTGGTGACGGATGGACTGAAGACACTTGTCAACAGGTTGCTGCCATTTATCAAATGGCGCTGCAGGCGGAATGCGACCGTTTTCGTGTTTCCATCCAAATTCTTGTCGATGGCCACTCTACTGCAAGTAGTGAGCGATCTCAGCTGAGTAGTATTGTGGAGACTTGGCAAGCTCATCAGTCTCGCTTAGAGATGGCATGTCGAATTTATCGGGATCCAGCAAACGACATCCCGGTTGAAACCCCGACAGCGACGTCAACTTCTGCTGCAGCAGGAAAACCTCCGCCGAAAGGAAAAGGGAAGGCACCTACACCCGCTGCTGCGGCTCCACCTAGTGCGATAGCAATCAGCGAAGACGCGCAAGCAGAAGCGCTGAGCATGGCTGAGCTGCTAGCAGAGTACACCCACGTCCTTCAGCGATGTGCGTCGTGGATGGACGCAATATCTGCAATTGCAAATGCCGAAGAAGGCGACGCTGCAAACAGGGAGCACAATGGCGACTACTGCAAGACAAATTTGCTGAACGGGATCAGATATGAGCACGACCTAATGCAGCGGCGCGTACGATTCCTTCAAGAAGCCACAGAGAAATCTTGTGACGAAATCACGCGGTCAATGCGCTCTATCGAGATCACGTTGCGAGGTGTCCTCGAGGGGCGCAAGGACCGAGAGCAGGTGGCCGTCGCCGATTTGGTCGCGTATATTCGCGCTGCGATAGAGGCTGAAGTTGCTATCCCGTCGTTCATCGATGCCAGCGTAAGTGCTGCAGGCTCTTCACCCTGGGGACTTCGCGTAGTCTGATGTGTTTGCTTTGCTGTTTTTTTTGTGCTGTAGCCTGAATTCACCGAGCGGTTCCCAACAACTGCACAATTGCGTGAGGACACAGCGGTGCGTGTCGATGGAGACAGACGCCTACTGCCTCGAGTTCCTCCAGAAGCGCCGCCCATTGTTGAAGAAGCACACGAATTGCTACTCAATCCTCGTCAACGCGATGACCTCCGGGAGGCATTAGCATCGCAGACTTGCGACGAATCGGGGCTTCTTCCCTTATGCACTTTGGTCGAGATTATTGCGGCTTTGACATCTCAACCCGATGCGCTTCCACAAGTTTGGCGTCGATGCCCAGCACATGTAATCGCCCAGGTACAACCTTCATACTCGCTTACGTTGCTTGTCTCAAGGTGCACTAATTCGCATCCTCAATTTGCACTGACAGGTCGCTGCAGGCTTCACCATGAAGCAGTCGGTGTTCGTCGACATCGAAGCTCTGCTCACTGCAATGAGCACCCGCGACGATCTACTGCGCCAATTCCAACAAGATGAAGCTAGAGAAGAACTCGAACGGCAGCGACAACTCGAGCTGCAGCACCAGCAAGAAGAGCACGAACGCGAGTTCTTCCTCCAGCAGCAACAGGACAGCCAAGACAGCGAGTCTGCACCCTCAGACACAGTGGAATAGCCACAGCCCCCACACCAGCCACAAGAGCACCCAAACCGACATTAAACAGAACAAAGAGGCCGTTGCAGGCAAGCAACAGCCGTGTATTACCCTCCAGTCCCTCACTCGTCTTGCCTGGCCTCGCCCGCTCTGCTGCCCACCTACTCTCTCTCTCAGTCTATATCGCCTCTGGCCTACAGGATGACGGGGTTCTCGCCCACCTCCTCGTTGAAGTCGTGCTGCTCGCCCATGAAGATCTTGAGCTTCTTGTCCTGCAGCGCGCGCATGCGGTTGCGGGGCAGCATGCCGAACACCGCCTTGCGCAGCACCTCCTCGGGCTTGCGCTCGAACAGCTCCTTGGCCGTGCGCTGCTTGAGGCCGCCCGGGTGGCCCGTGTGCCAACGATATAACTTATTGTTCCACTTGTTGCCCGTGAGCACGATGTCCTTGGCGTTGATGACCACCACGTAGTCGCCGCAGTCCACGTTCGGGGCGTACGTGGGTTTGTGCTTGCCGCGCAGAATGGGCGCGAGCTGCGACGCCAGACGACCGAGCACTTGTCCCTTGGCGTCCACCACGTGCCACGCCACCTTGGAGGCCTGCGCGATCTTGCTCATGCTTCCCTAGCGCTAGTGTCCTCTTCCTGCGTCGAGCTCTGCTGGCTCCTGGCCTCAGATCACGATTGAGGCCACCCGTCACGGCGTTTTATTGGAGGTGTATTTTAACGGATAGGGTTGTGTAACAAAACGTGGGATTACACCAAACTTACGCTTGTTTTAAATAAATAGTACATGTAACGTTACGCTTGTTTTAAACTTTACAGGAAAAGGGTACATTTATACAGTATCTAGGCTGCTCATTTCGAGAAACATTTCGAGAAAATGGGTCGCTACACGACGGTGCAGACCTTCAGCGATCAGGACGCCAAGGGCGCCGCTGTGGCCTACAACGCGGCGTCGGAGCCGTTTGCGGCACCTGCAGCCGCTGTCAATGGCGCTAGCGAGCCCAAGGACGCGTCTAAGCTCCACATCAACCGCGTGGACAACGTGTCCGGGAGCTCCGCCGGCGCCGGCAGCGGCGAGTTCCACACGTACCGCGCCTCCAGGAGACGGTACCTTGGCAACTCTATATGTCGTGAATTTGGCTGCGTACTTATGGGTATGATCTTCTGGCAGAGAGATGGAGCGCGTGGCGGCCATGGAGCAGCGCTACAAGGAGAACAAGGCGCAGCAGGAGTTCGAGACCAAGCGCAAGCGCAACGCTGAGGAGTTTGAGGCCAAGATGCAGAAGCGTGCGGAGAAGCGGCGACGACGCAAGGAACGAGCCAAGTCGAAAGCTCTGGACGAAGTCCGAGAGGAGCACGAGGAGGAGAAGAAGGAGGAGGAGGAGGAGAAAGAAACTAGTGCAGACAAGGAGCAGCAGGTGCCCGAGACGCCCGGCGGCGTGCCGGAGATCCCGAATGACGGCAGCTTCCTGGAGAGGATGCTGGCCTTGCAGAAGCAGAAGGAGGAGAGTGAGTAACAAGGAGCGCAAAGGTTTGGTAGAAAGTATCCATTAATTTCGTTTGGTGCACATGCAGGGTTCGTTCTCTCTCTCCTCTTGCTGCTAACGGGTGTTGGCACGTACATACAAGAAATATTCGACAGCGGTTGCACTTTTAGTTGTCGTCCTGGAAGATGAGCGCCACGCCACGCAACACCCACTTGGCACTGCCGCAGTCGGTGGGGAGAGTCGCCAAGAAGATGTACGTGTGTCCTCGGAAGCGTGTGAGGTACACCGGGCACTCGTAAATGTTGGGGTCGTGACGCAGGTAGCCTACGGAAGACGGCTCCCAGTTCGGAGATGTGGTCACGGCCTTGACGTAGACGACAGGCATACTCCAGAGGAGCTCCTTGGGGTTACTATCCAGCAATGTGCCACCGCATTCAGTTGGCGGCGAAGTGCCGACCGGATAGCGCTCGTTGATCTCGTCCAGAGTTCCCCAGCGGGCGCCCTCGAGGATAAGCCCGTGCACGAACACACCGTCGTCTGGGTAACTCGAGACGGCCGAAGGGTCCTGGATCGTGGTCACGTGAGTCTCCACAGTCATCTGGTTGAGCGGCATGAACCGCTTACGAGATGTCACTTGCAGGCATGCTGTCGTGTAAGCTGTGGGGTTAAAGAGGCCTGGTAACCAGATCGAAAACGGGGTGACAAAGCAGCTTCCGCCTCCACCTGTGGTGTCGCCTGCCCACGTGACGAGTTGCTCATGACGCTTCACCATGTCGGCAAACCAGCCGCTTAGGGATTTCGTAGACGGCCAAGCCTTCTTCTCCCACTTGCACTGCGAGAACGGGTTGCGCCCAGGCACCTCGTTCAGCGACATAGCTGTAGCCAAGTCCTCCATGGCTTGGGACATATTGAGCTGTCCATTGAGACCCTTTTTCAGATCGCCGAGCGATAAGCGAATCTCCTGCAACAGCACATTCATGCGGCTGCATTCCTGCAGCGCCACCACCACGAATGGACCATGCTCCTCAGTCAGGTGAGGTGTGGCAGCTTCCACAACATCAAGCATGTTGAAGAACTCCGGACATCGCGCTTCCAAGTCGTCGATGGATGCACGCAACACTGCCGTTTTATCGCCACCCCCTCCTTCCTCTCCACCGCCGCCGGCTCCACCACCAATGGTCACGATCGTGTAGCACAGAGTCTCACATGTCGTGGTAAGATAGCCGATTTCAGCATTCGGGTGAAGGCCGAAGAGCGGTGGTGCTTCCGGAACCATGTTCTTCTCAATGTAGTTCGCATAGTCTGCAAATGAGAATTCCTGCGGGTTTGGCGACTTAAAGCCCGGCCCCAGTTCCATGCCACTAAGTAGTCCAGGATCGATGAGGACTGTCAGGTAAGTGTTGTTGGTTCGACGATCCCAAGCGTCCGTGATGTGGCCGCCGTACATGATCTCACCAAAGAGATAGCGGAGATCATCCCACGGAACTGATGCATTGTTGTCCAGATACGAGTGTAGAATGTTGGCACAAATGGTGAGATCTCCTGTGTTGAAGCTGTAGGCACGACTCCAACCTTGCTGACCAAAGCGCCGACGTCCTAGCACGATTGCGTGGAACCAACATAGAGAGAACAGGCAAGCCTTGAACTCAGCCGGCTTAGTGCAAGCCTGGACCTTGTCCTCGCCGAAGTTGGCCCAAGCACGCCGCAGGTTCGACTGGATGTCCGAAGGAGCCTCGTTGGCCACCTTGATACAGCTCTGAAGTAGAGACTCGGGAATATTCAACATATCTGGCAGGGGAGGAGGCTCAGCGGAGATAAAGCAGCGGAAGAGATCATGCGCACCCTCGGTTGCTACCTCTTCTAGCTGACGCTCGAGTGTCGGTAACCATGACTGCATCAAATGCACATTCTGCAGGATAATCCAGCCACCCTCGGTACTCAATCGCTTCAGTGCGTCACCTGCGTACGCTTCTTGACCTTGGCCCATAGAGATATTGATAAAGTTGTTGTTCTCGAGGCTCACACCGTTTGCCTTTCCAAGTGTTTCTACCCATGGTGTTGGATCAACTCCAGGGAATAGCACGAAGAAAATCGGAATGCTCGAGTTCGTTTCGGCGTATGTGGCCTCCATATTGAACGGTGGTTGAGTGACGTACTCCTCACCCAACGAGTCAAGGATGAACGTGCGCAACGCATTGGTGACACGATCGGGGCGCATTGCACGTAGTAGAATTAGTCGCTGGAATGCGGTAAGCTTTATGAAATCGCCGGGTATCTTCTGTCGCTCAGCATCCTCAGAAGCAAACCACTTTCTCCACTCGTCAGGGTCATTTTGAATCGCATCGCCCAGTCCTTGGAAAGCTTTAGCACTTTCAAGTGCTTTCAACTTCGTCCAAATTGCTGCGGGGAGCCACTCTGAGGCTGAACCCGCATTTCCTGCATCTGGGTGGGCCTTGCTGATGAGGAAATACTCAACTTCTGAGTCATTCAGCAAACCATCCCTCAGCAAGATCTTCAAACACAGCATCGTTGCCACTGTAAGTTTGTTGCGCTCGAAAAGGCCACGACGAACGTAGTTATAGACACACGAAGTGATGCTGTCCATCAGCACCTGGCACCGTTCCTTCATCTCTTCATCTGTCAGATCCGGGACGGCGGGCTCGCTCTCCACAGCTTCTTCATCACCACCTCCTTCGCCACCTTCACCATTTTCTGTTGGTGCTGGAGCTCCGCCTTCAGCAGGGGTGGCCTCACCTTCTCCAGCTGCAGCATCCGCTTCATTGGTAAGGAGATTTCTTGCTGGTGGCGCACGATAGATACCAGACAAGAAGACTTGCTGGAAGGATGCGAGCGAGTAGATGTAGTAGGAGTGCACCTTGCTGATATCGTTCATCAAGAAGAACAGCAGGGAACCTCTCGCGGCAATACTGCGATACTTCTCACTCGTTATGTTCACAGACTCTTGTGTCTTCTTGGCAGCCTCCATGTTGTTCTGCGTGCGCTGCGCCTTGTGCTTGGTATCGCTTAGAATTTGAATTAGAGGTTGGTTGTTCGTGATGTCATCATCTGCACTAGCCAAGTAGAATAGAATATCATCCTCCAGCTTTTTCAGCTCAATCTTGCCGTTGTTCTGCTCTTGGATCAATTTCTCACGCTTAATGGCCAGATCTTGGCGCTCTTTCGACACGACAAGATTCAACAACTGGTCTTCCAAACCAAGCATCGTAACAGTAAAGTTCACGATGGTACATTCTGCTTGAATCTCAGGAGGGTAGTGAGGGTTGCCCAGCTTCGTGTGCAGGTACAAGTGGAAATTGTCGTTGTACGGGACGGAAGCATCACCTATCTGAATTTCGTATCGCGCACCGCGACGCGAAGTTGAGCGTTGAATAACAGGTGCAAGGATAGGATCGATCTTCTCGCCCAAGTTTTCGATGAGGAAGGCTCCATCAGTACCAATTGCCGTTTTCAGGCGTTCAATCCACATTTTTTGCCCTACTCGTACGATGATAAGATTGTTGTGCGCCTCCATCTCACGGATCCACGCAATTGCTTGCAGCTGTGGGTCAACGATAAGCGGTCTTCGTCCCATTGATACCGTAGTCACGACAATCGCACCGTTCTCTGTTGACACGCGATCAGACGGGAGCTTTTGGGTATTCCACTCGGCAATCTGGGCATCGTTTGTCAGAATGAGGAGAGGGTTGGCTTCTTCAGACATGGCAATGCTTTCTCCACCGGCTGCAGTCCGCAGGTATGGTACCCAGTGCTTGTTAATGAGTTCATCACGGAACGGCTTCGTGAACGGGCCAATATACGAAATGAAAGCAGAGGCGAGCAGCACATCGCCCACCAGTAAATCCTTCTCTTTCTGAAGCTGCAGAACGTTGATACCCCAACGAACATTTTCGCTGGATAGGTCATTGGTCAGCGTGCCTGCCAGCTTCATCTTGCGGTTGCCAGTTTCGACTGCGTTAATAGCGTCTTCCTTCTCTTTCTCCGCTGCAGCAGCTTCAGCCAGAAGCTTGTCGAGCTTTGCCTGCAGATCAGCCACAAGTGCTGTCACTTCACCAAGGCGGGCATTTGCAGCTTCAAGCTCCAAGTTAGCTGCGGCTAAAGCCTGTCGCTTAGGCTCGACTGTAATGACAATATCGTAGTACATGACGATGTTGATGACCCAAGAGCACAAACCTGCTGCGGCCTTATTTTTCGTAAGGATAGTGTCGTAGTTGAAATGCTCCATCTCCAAGTACACACGGACCTCTTTCCAGTTGCTAAGAGGCACCTTACCGTCGTCTACCACTTGCTTAAAGCCCACCAAGTAGTCGATATACTCTGGAATGTTACCCAGGAGCTGCTTTTTGGCTGTATCCCATTTGACATCCTTCACTTTGCCAGTTTTGGTGACTTGCACGTTTGGGTGCACTCCTGCCAACAGCACCATCGTGGCTGAGAAGACATCGTCTACACCAGCAGGTGGCTTCGACATGGTCTTACACTCGCCCAGATCCTTCTTGTTCAATGAATCAAGTGCTGCCATAGCCTGCTCGACAGCAGGCTCAGCCTTTGCGAGATCCTCTTGTGTTGAGCGCTGCTTCTCAATGACCTCTGCCTGAATGATAGCGCACTTCGCAGCCTCATCACCTGCCTTCTTGCTTTCAGTTTCAACGTTAGCCTTCTCCTTGTTGACGGCCTCAGCAATACCAGACGCAACAGCCTTCTTATCTTCAGCAGCCTCAAGAATGACCTTCAACTCGACCTCAAGCCGTGACACTGTGTCACCGGTTTCCTTGCAGTCCTTTCTCTAAACGATCAATAGCTGCTGCATACTCCTCCACCTTCTTGCGCAGAATCTTTTTGTACAGCTGAAGCAACTCCAGATAGGACTTTGGCGTCGTGTAGACGTGGCGTCGTTCAACCTGAAAGAATCGCTCTGAACAAATATTCACCGACTGGAATGAGAACGGCATGAATTTTTCGATACCAGCGCGAGACTCCTCCGATCCTAACAAGTCTCCGATCTCCTTCAGTTTTTCACGACCGACAGAGAGCAGGGCCTCCTTTGGCCACGGCTGGAACCAATCAATAACTGTGCAATTTACAAGTGCAGGGAACTTGCGAGCACGGTTGCGGAAATCGTCACCCACCGGCGAAAAGCATAGGCACAGGTGAAGTCGTTTTCGAATTTCCGCTTGGAAGAATTTAATCACCTCCTTCCGATCCTTCGTACCTGCAACAGGCGACAGCAAGTTAACGATATTGTCCATATCTTCCATCGCGAATAGATCCGGAATCTCTCCTGAGGCCAACAAATCGTTCAAGTAGATCAGGAATTTCTCGTTCGTGATCTGGGAATCCGTAAGCATGAAAACAACGCCTCCATCTTCTTCGTTGCGAGACAGCATCTCCACTACAGCCATGTGCATTTTGCGTAAATCTTCCTTAAATTCATTCTCGCCGTACTTCGAACTGATCGTGATTTGGCGAACAGTGTAGCCACAAATGTGAGAGGCCAAGCGCGCTAGTGAACGCTTACCACTACCTCCCACACCAACTAGCAGCGCATGACCACTCTCATTACGCAGAATACGAACAATCCGAGCCACGTGCTTGACAGCGTCGTCGAAAAGATCCAGCTGCATAGCAGTATTGTTCTCGTTATTGTTGTATTCACGCAGCTGAACCTGCAAATTCATCTTGAGGTCGTCCAGGTTGGTCCCCATAATTTGGTCGTATTCACTATCACCATCTTTTGTGAAATGGCAGAAGATAAGAGGCCACGAGTTCTCTGCAGCGTAATATCGACTTGTATTGCAGGACGCAAATGACTTCTTCACTTGCATCTGCACCAGTTGGTTGTATTTTTCAATGTCTGCCTTGCACACAAGTCGATCTCCGTACACGCGTTCGCTCTCGTGTAACCACAACAGCACGAACTTCTCAGTGCTGTTAAAACGATCTTTCTTCGACGCGATCAAACCTTGGAACACGTTGGACAAGTGCCGCACATTAAACTCGTAGTGGAAGTTAGCTGCTGTTTTACGGAACGTGCTCACAACACTGGCGTGCAGGCTCAGCGCTGCTTTGATAAGTGCGTTGGAGAACTGCGAGTTACATAACTCGTCAACAAATCCTGACAAATGCCCACCAAGGAAAGTCTCGTAGATCGTGACTAAACTTGGGGCTTCAGGCATTCCCATAGCAAATGTACAGAAGTGGCGCTGGAGTCGTGGATCAACGAGGAAAGAACCCGCTGTGGGATTCATACCGGATACCACTTGCGTATTCAGTATATTCTGCGTCTGAAGCTTCACGCGGTCAAACCAATGCCGGTACTCCATCACCTGTCGTAACAGTGAGATAGCGCTCTGAGTATTATATGGGTCCACTTCTGGCAGGTTCAGGTCGTCCATGAAATAGATGAGTCGTGCCTTGCCAGGAGGGCCAAGATTGATACCCGTCTTACGCTCCAGTTGGCCAAACATGGTCTGCTGCAAAATCGCACTCGTGGTGTAGAAGTTGAAATTGATTGTACAGTAGCGGAATGCAGCCGTAGCCTCGTCCTTGCTTAGCTTTTTCAGCATACCCATGATATTCTGCGTCTTACCCGTACCTGCAGGTCCGCACACCATCACCGGAACACTTTTAGAGATGAGGTTCTCTAGCCAGAATGCAATCGATGCCGTCTCCGTAGTAGGCACAGTAATTTGGTTGATTGGACTCGGAGACACGTATGTCTCGGTGTAAAAGTACGGGCTCTTAGACCATGAATTGAATTTGGACGTCTCTGGGTCAAGCCAGAAGTCGAACACGGTGTTGCTTGCCGAAGCCACCAGCTTAACATCCTTCCACTGGTTCTTCCACCAGTTGCTGAACTCTGCTGAGTAGTCTGTACCATCGTCGCTCATTGTGAGAATGGAGCCAAAGGACCATACGCAGCAGAAAACAAATGTATTCTGCATCACAGTGTAGTCTTCCAGCACTTGAGGGGTCAGCAAACAGTCGATCATGTTCAACAAGTTCGTCACAAGCGTCGTCTCCTCCACTGGCACAACAGGAACGAGTTTTTTGCGGAAGAATCTGAGCGTCGTCTCGATATACTGATCGAACAGGCCCTGGAATTTAGTGCGTGTGTCCGGGGTGAACATCATGTTCCTCAACCGGTGGTCAACAGGCTGTTGGCAATGTCGGTCGAGCCAACTATCAATCAAACAGCGCCACTGGTAGCCTTCCGACGTCGAAATGTACAGGATACCTGCTCGCGAAACAGTGGCCGGTGTAGCGTAGACAAGATCGCGAATCTCAAAGATCATGCGCATGTGAACCTTCAGCGGGATACGCTCGTTTGAAGCTAGTGTAAGCATTCTGTTATCGTCCATGACTGAGTTCATTGACTCGATCCAGTTAGCATCAAGATCACCATCTAAGATGATCCATTTGGGGTTGTTATCCTCGTCGCCATTGTCGCGGCGCCGTGAGCCCAGATCACGCATGATGCGTGAAAGCAAACCATCCTTCCATTCACGTGTCTTCAACACAATGTACCCGTACAGTTCGTTTGTGCTCACAGATTTCGGGTTCAAGTCTTGCACTTCCATAGGTGTTCCCATGATTTCACGAGCCTTCTTCAGCGTTTTCCAAGTCTCTGTTTTGCCAGAGGCAGGTGGTCCCATCACGAAGACACAGTGACGGATAGCCAAAAGCTCTGATAATTGCACAACCTTGAGCATGAACTCCGGACGAGGCGTGTTGCCGATGGCTTCTGAAGCTCCTTGTACCATGGATTCGAGTTCCATGTCACGCTTGCGTGGAGGGTCGTTTCGTACGTCTACATTCGGACTATCGCGCGGGAATAAATCTCCGAGAAGACCGAAGAAAATCACCATGTCTTCAGCAACGATTTTTGGGATGTTGAAGTCTCGCAATGCGCGCATAAGCAAGTCGGTTTCGGGAATGTCAGGTTCTGCACGCTTGAATGCACCAGCAACGCACAGCACACTCTTCACAGCTCGAAGACCCCAATCATAGTGAAGCTGTTTAGATAAAAGCTGTCCGAGCAACGAGTACAAACCATAGAACTTAGATGCCAGAATCTTAGCCTGGGTGAATCCTTCTGCCATCAGCATGTTCTCACAAATCAACACGAGGTCGGGTACCATGACAGTCATGGGGCGGAACAATGCCTTCAAGCCTTCAGGCAATTCGGAACGTCCCAAGTAACCAGGATTCATTGTAATGAAAGCACCCACAGTCGGGTCCAACATCACCTCGTCATTTTCGAGGATAAACTTCTCGTCGTCAGCTTTACATGCATCGCACACAGCTTTAAACTGAACCGAACACACCGACAGCACCTCTGGCACAAGGCGGTTGAACTCATCAAAGCAACCCCATGAACCGGAGGAGGCAAGTCCTTTGAAAATATTGCCCAGACTCTTAAAGTCCATCTCGGGCGAGCAGTTAAACACATAGCACACTTTGCCCAATGCGTTTGCCAAATCCTTCGTTGTTTCGGTCTTGCCTGTTCCTGCTGGACCGGCAGGAGCGCAACCCATCTGAAGGTTTAGAGCCTGCGTAGCCGTCACGTAAATTCGATCGGTCAATGGGGTGATCACAAGCCTGGGGCCATTGCCTAAATACTCGTAGTCGTATGGAATACCAGCGTCACAGATCAAAATCTGAGCACGCGCGTTGTTTGCCCCACGGAAGGTGCTATCACGCTTAAGGAAGCTTCCCGCTGCGGGTGAGAAGTAGTGCTTTAGTTGAGACTGCCATTGGAAATGAGTTGCCTCCTCCACTCCAGCACGAATCATATTGGCCACGATATCTCGCCCGTGGGCATCCATCGTGATAAGAACCATCACACGTTGTCGTTCAGCATACGAAATATTGCTTTGGGTAAGCTTGATCAAGTCTTCTAGTTGCTTCTCCTGCATTTTGTTATAGTTCTTGAGGGCATCCTTTTCGCCTCCCTGGATGCTGCGAAAAGCGCGCTCAACTTCTTGAACATAGTGCACTCCAGCCGCGAGCAGGATAATCTGAGCTGCATCCATGGGTTTGTTCGTATCGTCTTTAAAATTGATCCACTCAACGCGTGGCATCTCGGTGTAGGCCACAAGAGAGCGCTCGATGTGCTTGAACAGGGTCAGCCTCATAGCACGCATGATAGTCTCCAGATAAATTTCAGCCTCTCCCTCCAGCACGGGGGCCTCAAAGAAGTCCACGACTTCATGCCCTACTCCGGCCACAAAAGACGTAGCAACAGGCCGCTCTCCGGGTCCACGCTCCACCAAAGTGAGAGTCTTGGTTGCAAGGTAAATTTTGGAGCAGTGCGGCATGATCCGATCGGGGTGAGACCCATTCGACAGAATATCCAACAGGTCTGCCTCGGACATGAAGTAGAAACGTGGGAATTGGCGCCGACGCCCGTCGAGAAATTCTTTCAAGCGATGCTTGCACAGCTCCAGTTTCTCTACGATAACCTCTAGACGCTTGATAAGGCCCGTTTCGGTACATGCTTGCTGAACATTAAGCGTTTTCCATGCCGTCTTGAGAATTTGGCGGACCTCGCGGTCAATGTCTTCAAAGTCTGACGTTAGCTCGGGCAATTGCTTCTTCACCTCTTCTGACTGAATGAAAAGCGGCTCCAAGTAGCTCCAAGATCGCTGAATGTCGCCCAGCAAAAGCACAACTTCATTGATGGATGAAAGACCAATCTGGAGTTTCGCAACGCGAGGTTCAAATTCCGACTGGTACGGCGATGCACTCATACCTTGTACATCAATTTGATGAGTCTCAAGAAGCTCAAAGTTTTCTTCCGACACTTTGAGAAGAGGTACAATATCTTCTTCGGCAGCACCTGGGTTGTAAGGGTTCATTTCCCAGTTCACATCAGCCCACAGAGCCTCGAGCTCAATCAAACGAAGCTCCAGCTCTTGCTCCTTTTCAGCTTCGTAGCAAATTTCGTTGATATCCGAGCTGAAGTTGAACAGATTTTTGCTGAGGATCAAAGAGAGCCGCTGCTCTGGATCTTCGTCCGGAGTAGGGAACTCTCCTGTGTGGGCCATGATACGCTTCCAGTGCCTTGGGCGCATGTAGCTCGATGACACACATCGAATAAGTGGATGTGTCTTATCAAATGCCTGACATTCTTTCAGGATGGAGGTGTACGCATCACTCCATTGAATACCTTTAGGAATCTTTTTAAGCTCTTTCAATGCAGACTGCACTTCAATCTGTAGGACATTCGGATCCACCTCCTTGAACAAAATATCCTGAGTTGCTTTGAAAAACGCTTTAGCACGCTTAATTATTGCCCACACGGTCTTCATCGCGTCTGCATCTGCACGCATCAGTCCCATCATACGAAGTGATTCATTCATAAGCTGCGGGAACCCAAAGATGGAGCACAGCTTCGTATTCTCCTCACACTTCTTCATTTCCATGTTCCAATCCACCAGATAACTTTCGATCTTTTCAAGACCCTTGTCAGGTTCCAGCTTAGACGACCAGAAGTCGAGAGTCTTGAGCGTCTCCACTTTCTGAGCAATCATCTTCTCGTACGCGACAATCTTTTCCTCAGTCTTCTCGCTGAATATCCGTGTTGGTTCCTGGGTCCTCTTTTCAGTCACCGGGATTTGCTTTTCAACATCGACGAACAGCTTCTCCATATTCTCGATTTCGACCAGTTCTTTATCGACGTGGCCACCACTTTTCTTGATGTTGAAAAATAATTGCCGTACTTGGTCCAGGATCAAATGGTTTGTCGCCTTTTCCGTTTCTAGTTTGCGAATGATTTCTTTCACCTTCCGCAGAGTGTCGAGTCCTTCGGTATCATTGTTTGGGATGTCCTTCCTCAGGTCAACAAGAATTCGTCGGAATTCTCCGTTTCGTTTATTCATTGTCGCCATCACTCGCCGAATCAGTTCTGGTGAATCGAAGTCCTTCTGAGTCGCAAGTGGAGGTAGGCACTTCGTTTTGTTCTCATCATTTGGAGGCTGGAAAACTGCTGTAAATGGTGATCCACGAATGGGTCCTGCGATGCCACTGAAAGTGCCCGCGAAGTCCACTGATATCTCGTACCTGCCCGCTTGAGATGGTGTAAATGTCACCACGTAGGTACCATCATTTTTGTCAAGGATGGATCCAACCTGCTCCACTTCGGCTTGTGGGTCGTCGCAAAACTTGAGCGAAATACTGAACTCGTCACCGCCGCAGTCACGAGGGTTGTCGTCTTTGTCTCGAGACTGGATGATGAACATTGTTGGTAGCTCAGCTAGACAGTTGTCACTGAGCGCCGCAATCAAACAAGGTCCGAACGCTAGCGACTTCGGTGCTGCAGTAACCGAGTGGAATCGGAAGGATGTCGCGACGTTTGTGTACATTCCTCCGGTTAATGAGACGCGAACCTCGGAAGTTAACGGTCCGAATTTCTCAAAGCTCGGAGCCGTGGCTTGTAGGACACTAGGACTGAGAACAGTACCTTGGACATCGACAGAGCCCTTACCAACTGCGAAACGCAGCGTTGCGTTTTGGCCGGTGAAATTGAATCCTGAAATTTTCACCTTTGCATTACCCGTGATCGGTCCTTGCTTCGGTTCGATTGACAAAATTGAGTATGGCGGTCCGACAATTTCGCTTGCGTTAAGCACGTGTAAGTCATTGTACCAGCGATTCGCCCACCCTCCAAAGAAGATCAAGTGGTTGGTATTTGCATCAAACACCATTGCCGTGTCCGCGCGCGCCTTCGGAAGCTCTCCCTTCACAGGCGGATTCAGCCACACCATGCTACCAGTATCTAACACAGCTGTGCTGTTTAGGTACGCTCCTTGCGCCGTTCCTGATTCTGCTAGATCCCCGCTATTACCACCGAATAGGAAAACTTTCCAGTGGGGGACAGCCGCCACGCTAACGCATGTGTGATTCCAGATAGGAGAATGCAGCGGTGTGCTCAATAAGCTCCAAGTCTTCGTTGGTATGTCAAAAACAAAGATGTCTTGAAACTGCTTGAAGCTGTTCCACCCTCCAATGACCAGCAACTGTTCATTAACCAAGCACGTCTGGTGCCCTGAGCGTGGTTCCGGCTTCTCGCCGTCGGTTTGAATCTCTTGCCATTTGAAGGAGTGCAAGTCCAATGCATGAAGATCGTTGAAGTCGGTGCGCCCAAAGCCGTTGCCACCATAGCCACCGAATACGTACATTTTCTCCTCGACAAGCGTAGCACTATGTGCACCACGGCACTGTGGTAGACCCTCCCAGAATCCTTGTGCATACTTCTGCTCCCACACCTTCAATTCGGTGTTGAAGATCCAGAGGTCGTTCATTCGCTTTTCAGCTGCAAAGCCTCCGAAGACGATGATGTTCTTGTCAAACAAAATAGCTGAGTGCCTCCAACGAGGCGCTGGAACGTCGTCGTCACTCTGAGAGCTTGACATTTTGGACCATGTGTAGCCTGCCATAAATGTGACGTCATTAAGTAGACTTTCTAGTTAGGAAGGTGTTGTGAAAGCCTACCATTTGAGACATCCAGTCTGTAAAGTTCATTTGTCGGTCCCGGGGGCGACTTGTGATCACACCCGCCGAACATGTAAATCGCCGTCTCCGTCTCCGAGTTCCTCAGAGTGAAAGAGTGACCAGATCGCTTGACTGGAATCTCACCATTCTGCTTCGGCGCGATCCACGAAAGCTCTGGCTCGCATCCATACCCGATCGGCTGCCGAAAAGTGCAAATGCACATTGAGTAAAACTCTTCAAACTCGCAGAGACGCATCAAGACTGTATCAGTGAACGCACCATTTCGGCTGTACCCTCAGCGGGGTATGCCTATCCTTGTCTGTTCGAAAAGAGCTCCTCCCACCGACACCTTCGCAACGCAAACTTTTTATTCCCGACCGATTCTCCGCCTTTGTTGCTTTGTAGATACCAAGGCAAGTGGCAGCAACTCGTTGCGATCCGGCGCCATTCAAAAAGGCGCGAGTCGCGACCAGTCGAGTAGATACCGTCCGTTTCGATTGCACTGATCGATCTTTGGAAATTCACAGCACCTGTAGCACCTGCAGACCGAAATACAACTCCCACCTTCTGCGCTCGGCGAATTTCCTTTGTGTTCAAAGCGCATGCTTTTATTTTGTTGCGGGCTGTTTTGCAACAACACCGTTCTTCATTCGACATGCTCTAGACGCGTAGACATCACCTGCAACTCAGCGATTGATGGAGCAGGAGGCTCTAGATCGCACTTGTTCGCCTCACTCAACACCAGTGGCAGTATGTTATCCACCTAGTTGTTGAACTTGAAGAAAATAATGTCGCCGTCCGCGATCTCGTACTTCTTGCCCTGCTGCTTGAGCTTGCCGGCCTTCTTGACGGCCTCCTCCGAGCCCACTACAAAATTTTAAGAACAAGGACGTTAGCTCACTTAAATAATGCACAGCCCCGAAGAGACATAGACAAACAAACTTACGCTCTTTCAGGTCAGCGAACGCCTGGACTTCGGCCATGATGAAGCCCTTCTCGAAGTCCGTGTGGATGACACCGGCAGCCTGGGGTGCCAGCCGGCCCTTGCGGATCGTCCAGCCACGCACCTCGTCCTTGCCGGCCGTGAAGAAGTGGATCAGGCCGAGAGCGGAGTAACCCATCTTGAGCACACGGTTGAGGATCGACTTGTGCGTCGGGTTCTCCTTGTAGTACGTCTGCAGTTGGCCCGCAGCCTCAAGGTCCAGCATCTCGAGCTCGAACTCGCAGCTGAGCGGGACCACGGGCTCGTTGCCACCGCGCTCCTTGATGTACTCGGCGATCTTGGGCAGGTACTTGTTGCTCTTGCGCAGGTAGTCGCGCTTGCTCACGTTGATGAGGTAGACCACCGGCTTGGCCGTCAGCAGCTGCATCTGGTTGAGGATCTCGACCTCCTGGGCCGACCACGTGCCGAAGGACACGTCCTTGCCCGCCTCGAGCCACTCCTGGATCTTGCACAGAGCCTCGTACTCGAGCTTCTTCTCCTTGCCGCCGACGCCGCGCTCCGCGAGCTTCTTGACGCTGGCGCACTCCTTCGTGACGCGCTCAATGTCCTTGAGACGCAGCTCCTCCTGGATGATCTTCATGTCACGCACGGGGTCCACGTTGCCCTCCACGTGGGTCACCTCCGTCGAGTCGAAGGCGCGCACCATGTGGTAGATGGCGTCCACGGCCTGGATGTGCGACAGGAAGGCATTGCCCAGACCGGCGCCCTCAGCGGCACCGCGCACGAGGCCGGCGATGTCCGTGATGGAGATCACGGGCGGCACGACGCTGGCGGGCTGGTACTTGTCCACGAGCCAGTTGAAGCGCTGGTCGGGCAGCGGCACCACGGCGTCGTTGGGGTCGATGGTGCAGAAGGGGAAGTTCTCAGCGGGGATGTGCAGCTTCGACAGGCAGTTGAAGAACGTGCTCTTGCCCACGTTGGGGACGCCCACGATGCCGATCTTCACGTTGTTACCGGGACGGCCCAGGTACGTGCGCGTGGGCTGCAGGGGAGGGGGGGGGGGGGTGTTAGATTAAGAGAGGGAAAGTTGCTAAGGCAGGCAGCGCACCAACCTCGTCGGTCTTCTTTCCCTTCGGCGGCATGTTGGCGGACGGTGCTCGGGGTCTCTCACGTGAAATAAAGCAATGGCGCTCGTGCTTTGAGTGACTCAGGGTGGATTTGAAGGTTAACCTCGTTTTCATTGGCGGTTAATCACATAACCTTAATTAACTGAGGTAAAGGTACTGTACCCTTGGGTTCCTCGGTATGAAAGGAAAAGCAGAGCAAAATGAAGTGGCATATAAACCATGAAAGTTTCATTCGATGGATGTAAGCGCAGGTCTCGTAGTTGCTGAGCTCACTACAATAAAGCAGATCTAGCGTCCCTACAGAGCAGATTGGGTGTTGCCGCCAGCCTTCACCTGCTGCGCCAACTTGTCCGTTTCTGGAAAAACACAAGCACCAAAAGTTAGTCGGGTACACTATTCGAAAGCAGAAAACACACTACAGTAGCCAAGGCACGTACCAGCCTTCCTCTTTGCCGCGGCAACACCAAGAGCGATAAAGACAACCGCCATTACGGCCAGGAACACGCCAACGCCGACGAAAATGGCGCCGGGGGCCGACGCCGAGCTGCTCAGCGTCGCGCACGAGCTAATATCCTTTACGCTGCAGTCAGTGCCAGTGTAGCAAGCCAAGCAGCTGCACGATTTGGTGCCGTTCGATTCCTTGCACTGGCCGTTACCACCGCAGTCAGAAGTGCTCTCGCAAGTTCCACCGCCACTTGTAACTTCGTATGTGCCGCAAATGTCCTCCTGCGTCGTACCGACGCTACTGCTCAACTTGACATCACACGTGCTACCGTCGTCTGTGCAGACAACACCTTCACGGCTGGAGCAAGTCCACGAGTCTGAGCTGGTGAGTTTCAGGTTGCTTGCTGAGCAACTACTCACGATCCAGCCGTACTTCGTAGCTCGCGTGTTGGTTGACTGTGTCTTGGTTTCAAGAGTAGGTTTCCACGTGCACTTGGTGCTGTCAGTCCACGCTGCATCGTCCGTGTATCCCGAGTACTTAGCAAACATAGCCTTCAGGTTTGTGTAATCCGTCGTGGACTTCGAACTGGGTGTTCCCAAGAAATCCGTGCTGCCACCTACAAGTGAAGAGCACCAGTTAGCTCATTATTACAAATATGATGTGCAGTTTGGCGTTGCATATTTGGCATACCTGTGAACATCGGGAACAACGAGTCCGAAGCAAGCTTGGCTTCACCGTACGAGTATGCCAGACCTCCCGACCAAACCGCTGTAAACTCCTTGGTCTTCGAAGGTTCTTGGTACATATAAGGAATCATCCCCCAATCACGAGGGGTTGATGATGAAGTCTTACAGCCGTACTCGCCAAATGCCACGACGATGGGGATACCTTGCGCCATGTTAATATAACGCTGGTATGCCTCCGCGAACGTCGAATCCGGGCACCAACGGTATTCGTTGATCAGGTAGATATCGATGCTTTCCGCCATCAGTCCATTGCTCATCTTGTCTCCGCAAAGAAGTCCCTGAACCTTAACCACGTGGTAGTCGTCAGCGTTGCTGATATCGCTGTTACTACTATCGGCAGCAGCGTAGGCAAGCGGCAGAATACGCAGCTTCTTGCCGTTGACCGTCATCCAGTTCTTCAAGTCCGCAACGTAGGCCTTCACACACGAGCCAGCGGTCAGGTCTGCCTGCATGATTTCGTTTGCCACGACGACGCCCAGCGTGTTGTCGTACTGAGCAAAATTCTGGATGATCTTCTTGCCGTACTCCAGCAGCAGTGCCGGGTAGCAGGTCTCCGTCTGATCCACCGTCTTGGCACCGTCACCGGATGACACCTTACCCGAGCAGCTGAGACTCTTGGTGATGGTCGAGTAGCGGTACTTGCCGTAGTAGGCGTCGTTATCGGGCGAGGCCGACACCAGCACGTACACGCCAAGCGCCGCCATGTCATTCATGAATTTCTTGTACGAGGACGTCGGGTTGATATTGTACAGACGCAGCGTGTTGTACTTGAGACCCGAGAGGTGCTCCGAGATGGCGGCCTTTGAGTACTTGTCGTAGTAATCATCACTCACAGCGTATTCGTAGGTCAACTGCACGGTCGGGCAACGCATACAAAATAAATATTAGAATAAATAATAATCACAATCGATTGCTGTTAGTGGCGGCTCCTTCCGATCCGTTCGAACGCACCCCTTTGATGAAGAAGCGCTCGCCCGTTTTGGCGTTGTAGAGCTTGTTGCCGCGCACGACGATCACGCCGTCCACAGCTGCGGCCGCCGTCGGGTGCTGCAGCGTGGCGATAGCCAGCACAGCCAGAAGCAGCAGCGCGCTCCGTCCAGTCATGGCGCCCCAAGCAGCAAGTCAGTGAGTCGGGATCACTCGGCTCCGTTTTCCACTATGGGGGCCTCTCCCTTTTTTCCTCCCGACCGCCGCGAACAGAATAATTTTTGAACGGATTTTCTACGTAGGGAACACCTGGTGCACCCATAACGATAGCGAGTCAGGCTGTCAGTGATTTGATATCAGGTATGGAAGTCTAAGAGTGTAATAGTATATTGTGACGTGATAACATATGGGATTCGTTCGATCAAAACTTAAAGGCTATCAGCTTTGCGAACGGGCGTGCGATTTTGTAGGGAGCATCGATTGGGCGAAATACCAGTACGATCTCTGATTGGTCATTACGGATCGGGAATGATTTGGCTAACGCAACATTTTGGTTAGAGGAAAATCAAGTTTAGCCCGGCCGTTGCAACAACTGATCCACACCCAACGGTGCGCTTCAGGAGCCGCGGCGGCGGCAGAAGTCGGCGAGGCGCGCGTAGGCGTCCGCCAGCACCTCATGTGGCGCCGAGAAAACGATGCGGAAGTAGTTGTGCATCCCAAAGCACTGCAAGCGGGCACGCAGAGGTGGTTTCAGAGGTCGTTCTGCCGACGGGCAACAAGTTCAGTGGATCAAGTAAGTACGGTACCTGACCGGGCAGCACGAAGACAGCCTCCTCGTCCAGTAGCTTCTGTGTGAAGTCCAAGTCGTTCTTGATATTCGTCAGCATGTCAATGTGTAGCTTCACCTGCATATGCCAAGGCGAGGTGTTAGTGCAAGATACTTTTTTTGCGGTGCGCTGTTCGTACCATCGCGTACATCGCTCCCTGAGGCACCACCACTTCCAGACCCGGGATCTCGCTGATTGCGTCAACGGTGAACTTAGCGTTATCTTCCAGAGTCGCGAAGTATTGCTTCTTAAAGTCCGCCAGCGACTGCGCCTCCGCGCTTCCAAGTTCAGGTGTCAGCAAATCCGGAATTGCGCTCTGGTGATGCATTGCCATTCAACAAAATGATAAGTTTCACGATGACATGTGAGTCAAGTCACGATGATGCATGCGGAAGTAAGTTACCTGGACGAGTGAGTTTGCTCCGAGGGTGCTTCGCGACAGCTTGAGATAGGCTGTGCGCACGTATTTCAAGATGTTGTTGCGGTCGTTCACAATGACCCAACCTACCCTCCAACCAGGTATCAGGAACTGTTTAGCCAGCCCACCCACGGTCACCACGGGAACAGACTTTGTCAGCTCCGCTATGGGGAAGAACACGTTGCTCCCAAACACCATGTCACCGTAGATCTCATCCTGAAAGAGGGGCACAACGTAGATTAGACACGTACTGTTACACCAACAGTTTGCAGTAAAGTTATCGTAAGTATCCCATACCGCGATGATTGGGACCTTGTTCAGCTCTGCCAGCGCAAGAATACTTTTTAGATGGAGCTGCAAAGGATCAAGCGTGATATTAGCGTCTGCAGTTCTCAGGTGAGGGACGCAGGTGAAGGACCTCCACGCAGACATGTGCATGTACCGGCTTCACGTACCTTTGAGTACACACTGCCACAGGGGTTGGACGGGTTGTTCACGAGAATGGCCTTGGTATTGCCGTCTACCAGAGACTGCATGTGATCCAGATCGACCTCCCAGTTGTACTCCGGCTATTGCCACACCGCACACAGTCCGTCAGTATAACGGTATGTAAAATACAAGTATGCTTCTATCAAAATCACCTTTAGGTTGTAGAACCTGCACTCGATCCTGTTTGGTTGGCACAGCGCCTGATAAAAAGGAAATCCGGGTTTCGGGAGTAGGATGTTGTCACCAGGGTTCAACAGACCCCGTACAGCAATGTCAATAGCACCAGAGCACCCGCTGGTGATGATAACGTCATCCGGCGTCAATGGAGCTCTTGCATTGCCGTAGCGCTGAGCAATTGCAGCACGGGCTGCCCCAGACCCAGCAGAGTGGATGTAGCCATTGTGTTGCATTGAGCTAAACACAATCAATAGCAGAGGGTCAAATTACCAACAAATCTGTTCTGTCTAAATAGTGGCGCAGGCATACCGAGTGTTGCGGACAATGGCATTCACTAGGACATCGGGGCAATGCAAATTGCCGAACACCGTCGGATCACCTACGCACAATACAATACAGAAGTTAGCACTCCAGCATTTCAATAAACCACGGGTATCACGAACCGAGTGACAACGGGATCAGTTCCTTTGAGGAAGACGCAGACATTTTGATGTTGTCCACGATTTTGCGAATTGGGTTGTTGCACAGCTTGGAAAAGTCCGACGGCTGTACATTCCACTGTGGCTTAGCTTGCTGCTTGGTCTCCACCATGTTGACAGGTGATTGAATTGTGAAGTCGAATTCCATACCGAAGTCATCGATCGATCCGGGGCGATCATCACGCCCTGCTCGCACTGCCCTATCGTCAAATGCGTTGTCCATGACGAGAGTCGAAGCTGGCCAATCAATGAGGTTTATTGCCTATTGGTGGTCTATGCTTGCAGCATTATTGACTACAGTAGATGCACAAGTTGATCCTCCTTGTTCCCAGGAACAGCTCGCTTAAATACAAAAAGTCGAATGCGAAGCATACGACCGAATCGGAATGTGAACAATTTTTTTGGAGGAACAGTCTAAACCACAGAGTACCTCGAGGCTTTGAGCAAGACGGCAAAGGTGCCGAGTATCTGCATCATGGCTTCTATTGTAGTCGCGCGCAGAATTTTGCTGCTGACCTGATGCTTCAAAATCAGCCAAATAACGTTCGGTACACTTCGGTCGCGCAGTTTTGGCGGAACTGTGTTTGTTTTGCCAGAAGTTGTTTCTTGATAGGTTCCACCTCCTCGCCGAGAGCGTCAAACAGCACTTCTAGTAGATCTGGCTCCACGTCATCACCCTCCCAGCATTTTGTCAAGACTGCTACCAATTCCACACTAGCATTCGAAAGAAGTTCCCGCCAGACCGCAGTGTGGTTCGTTGCCAGAAGTCGTTGCGTCTTCATGAAAACAATGTTATCCAGCGATAACAGCACCTTCTCGCGCGCAAATTGGGTTTCCTCCGCGATGATAGCTTCTATCGCACTGCCTTCGTCGATTGGATTGCTGGTGTCAACAGCTTTAGACGAGGAGCACAAAGCAAATAGCTCCGAGTCACACTGCTGCTTGACCAGTTCTTCCATCATGATCCGGGCGTAGTACGGTACCATGCGCTTATCTGCTACTAGCTTTTCTCGCTCACCATCCCACCAATAGTTGACAGCAATAGTGAATGCATCCGACTCCACCTGGTGCCACCAGCCCTCGGGGATCACAATTGCGTCTGCAATGGAATATACATGTAGATGAGGAAGTTTTAGTAAATCTCCAGCTAACCCAAGCATTGGCGAGTTTTTGAGAAAATAATAGTTTACCTCCAGCTGTAACCTCAAATCGATGGGTCGACGCCTCAGGAAATCGTGGGTGAACTTTGAGGTCGGGCTCAATAACGTCCACTTGACTGTGATTCGCCGACTTGGTGTGTACTGGAAAGGGGTACAACTTTGCAGTGTCCGATGGAGAATAAAGCGTAACAGTCTTCTTTCCGTACAAGACAACCAAAATATTCTGGTACGCGTCATAGTGTAGTGTAGTTCGACCAGGTTGCACAGTCATCCATAGGTTCACCTGTGAAACAGGCTTGTCTTGGATACATCCGGGTCTAAAATACCATACAAGGAGATTACTAGAACCAGAAGTGGCAGACATGGCGGCACTTGCAAATACCTACAGACGGACGTCCTTCATGATGGCCGGCAGACTTGCCTTTGAGCAGGTGGAATCAGGTTTGAGTACTGCTATCGGGCATTGCGCCAGATAAAAGTCTAGGTCGTCAACCTCCTGCAGCCAGTGCGACTGCTTCCGGAACGCTGCTTGGTAATAGTCGATGAAGTCGCCAAACTTGAGCTGGACGCTTTGTCTTTCCTTCTCGTTGCCATGGTAGCAGCCACTCGATCGGTCTTTGCAAGCGATATCGACCACTAATCCACACGTTGTAAAGCAATTCAGCCAAGTCCTGCACGGAGTATCTTAGTACGAACTTCTTACTGGTGTCTCGATGCGACGCGACGGATTCCAGCGAGTGCACAGATTGCGGCGTGAACTTTGTCAATTGCGCGGGGGCCACGCATTGAGTCGAGAAGCCTCGCAGGTAGACCGGATCACCGCTCAAGCTCACGTCACTTGAGCTCATTTTGGAGTTGTGGTGTGGCTCACACAATGAAGGTGCATGCGCTTTTGTCCTCAACCGTCAGTGTCGGACGTGACTTAAGTGCATATTCATGATGAGCTTCCACTTTGTAGGAGCCACTCCGTTCAGTGCTATGTATCATTTGACAATTTATCATTGCTACTTGCTGTTGCAGCAGTGCTAACTTGAAGTGCTGGTTTGCAGGGGTTCTAACCCTGGGACAGTATGATCGGACATTGGTTCCGACGCTGGTTGGCTTGTCACCGCCTTAGCACCAGAAGATGACTTGGAGTGACGAACGCAATATCCATGACGCTGCGCCCACTTTTGGCAGCCTTCTTCCGCGCAGCGTGAGCCACCACCATGCGCTCGACAGAAACCCTTCGAAATGGCGCCCTTCGTGCAGTTGGGGTGCTGGCACCGCACACCACCACCGTGCGTCTTACAGCAGCCACGAGACTGCACCGCACGGTGACATCCTTCGACGCTGCAGAACTTGACTCCTCCGTGCGCGCTGCACTTGTGGCCAAACTGCGCCACACGCTCGCAGCCAGCCTCCGCACACAGACGCCTCCCGCCGTGGCCTGAGCAAGCATTGTTGAAGCGCGCAAACTTGGTGCAACCTTCAACTTCACAGCGGCGGCGACGGTACCGCTTGGAGGCAGGAGTAGCAGCAGCAGTAGCAGCTGCTGGGTCTTCGGTGTTCGCAGCAGACTCTTCGGTGTCCGCAGCAGGCTCCATCGACTCATCATTCGCATCTGGGGTGGTCGTGGCTTCGTTCTTGTCTTCGGCCGCCTTGTTCAGATCGCCCGGTGTTACGTTATTTGCAACTGTGTCCTTCGTCTCGGAGGAGACATCAGCGGCAGTCTCGGCGCCACTGTCTTCGGTTGCAGTAGCTGGCGCCTTGTCATCGCATTCGGCTGGTTTCTTCTGCTTGTCCTTGGCGATTACGGCCGCTTGAAGCAGCGTATCTATCCACTCGCGTACAGGGTGGCCCTCGCTGTTCGTGGGAGGCTGCACGGTGGAAGCATCCTGCTTGGCAGGTTGACTCTCGGCCACTTCGCTCATTGCGCCGCCAGTCGTTGATATTTTTGCGGACGATCTGCACCAAGTCGCATGTTTCGTATGATTTTGCACAGGTGGCTAACTGTTTCATATTTTGTATGATCAAGACCTCGCACACAGGTTTTACACAATATATATGATTTTCAATAGGTCGTATCATGTCGCAGAACTGAGCTGCAAGTTGATGTTGCAGGCGACGCTGCTAGCTGGTGCATTCCGCCGCGACGCTGACCGTGCAGGGCAGTGGACGTGCGCTATCTGCTCTACCACCAATGGAGATGCTACAGACGAGACGACGGAGCGCTGCAGGACGTGTCAGCGCCTGCGTAGCCCGCAGTGGCTGCACTTGGAGGACTCGGATGTTCAGGTCAGGGATGCCGAAAATTGCATTGTTATCTATTGCTAGCAACTACAGAGAATAGATAATTGAACACCACCTCAAACTAAGCTTCAATACGATATTGAAAACCATAACAAAGACAAATAGATTATTGATGCAATGTCAGTGTATTGATGGGTTACACTCCCTGCACTTACTCGGCGCTCTCAACCGTGCGAGCGTCCCAATAATCGGCATTTTGCCGCAGGAACAAGAGCATCTCCAGCGTGTATGGCTGCAGGGCGTGGCGCTGCAGCCCAAACGTGGCTCGAGCGACACTAAAAAATCGCTCGACCACGTTGGACGTGGGCGGAATGGACGCTAGCAGCTCATAACTTGGCTGGCGCTCTTCCAGGCGGCGGCGCTTCTGCAGCCGTTCCACGAACGACACGCTCGCCTCCTCGTCTTTTTCTTCTTGCTCTTCTTCGTCCGCAGGTGGAGCATCTAAGAAGCGCTCTAGCGCCGCCTTTTCCGCTCGGGTGAGTCGCTTGGTCTGCCCCTTGAGCACTCGGACGCATCCCGCCTCGAAGTCGGGGCTGTGAACGATATCGGCCCTTGGTGCTATAATATAATTAAAATAAAATAATGTTAGTAATTGCACCAATAATATAAAACAAATAAATACGTACCAAGATAGCGGGCGTACGAGGGCTTCGCAGCAATGAGCCCGTCGAACCAGACTCGGACGTCGAGGAGGTTGGCATCGGAGCCTTGCAGTGCCTTCGACACGGACTCGACGTCCTTCAGCTCTCCGAACAGGTCTCGGAGCCGCCGCTTGGACGCGGCCGGCGGGAGCAACTCAGCCAGCTCTTCGTCCTCCGCGTCGATAAAGGGAAGAAGCTCAAAATAGCGGTTGAGCATTGCAAATGTGGAGCCCCACCGGGTTTGCTGACGGATGATTGGTCGGAGGTCGGTCTTGAAGCTACATACAGCAAAACATAGAAATTACAATTAAATATCAATAAGTAACACACATTTTAGAACAAATACAAATACGAACCGGAGTTTTGCTGAATGATGCAGAGTCCTCAGCTTGATCATCAACGCTTGAACCAAGTCGATGTCCTCCGCGCACTCGCTGAGCCGCGCAGCGACCGCTCGGTTGAGCCTGTGGCTGGCACACCCGACTAGCGGGACCCCCATTAACGTCGCGAGGCGGCGGTTGACGCCGCAGTTGTCTCCGACGAGAAAGGTACATTGCTCTAGTCGCTTTTGGTAGTCGCGCGCTAGCATCGAAGCCAGAAAGGCTTGATGACTAGCCGCTGAGAAGTCGTCTGTCTCCTCGTTGACGAGTGGAGCCATGCAGAGCAAGGGGCAACGCACCACCCCGTCCACCTCGTACCACGCGAACACTGCGATGTAGTGCTCCGAGTCATGGCTCCACCCGTCAAAGATGAGACCGAACGTCTCAGGCATTTCTGCCGCGACCGAACTCTCAACGGAGCGCGTCACCGCCTCCATGGCGCGCCGAAGCGTCTCGACAGAGACAGGCTCGAGGCGGGTGTACCTGACATGATGCCGCAAATTGTAAACCGATGTTAGTAAGCCGTAAAACAGTACATATTAAAACACAGAATTGGGCGTACCGTCGTGCGAGCTTGCTCTCGCAAAACGAGAGGGGCAAGTTGCACTTTATCAGCCACTCCAGCCACCCAAACAAGTTTTGGGCGGAGTGGCGGACGTAGTGAACCAGCGAGCCCGTCTCCCCGGGCGTAGCGGCCAACATTTCGTCGGTGAACGCAGGGTGCTCGCGCCTGATGTGCTGCATCAGGTTCGAGTACCCTGTTCCGGCGACTCGCTTCCGCACCGCGCCGCACCGGCAGCGAAAGTACTCGAGTATGACCTCGTCGTACTGGTCGCGGCACGGGCGGAAGTAAAAGTTGGCCGCCTGTCGGTTGGTGAAGGCGGTCGGGCGAGTGGTGGAGGGGGCGGCGAGCATCTTGGAGGTAGGTTGGGGGGGGGCTTCTGGAAACTTGGAAGTGTGGACAGTTGAGATGCGAGCTCCAATCTTTGGTTTTGGGGATGGTTGGCTGTTGCAAGCTCCAATACATTATTGAAGATGTTAAGTCTAGCCCGAAAGATAACTGTTACCTAAACGTTAAGAACACCTCAATAAATTATTGGTCCAAATTTATTGCAATAATTTCAACACCAATTTATTTTTCGGCATCCCTGGTTCAGGTGCTGTGTCTGAACCTCACCTATATTCTGTAGATATATATTCTGTAGATACTAATGTGTTACCATGTCAGATCGCGTTAGGATCTAAAGTGTCCCACACTAGTCCAGGCGGATCCAAGACTGTGTCGGTCGTGGTGGCCATCAACTACATACAAAAAGTTGTCACGCTGCTGAGGTTGAAGGCCAAGCACAACGAGGGCAGTGCGCACGACGACGTTAGTTTTCACGAAGTTGCGCTCAATGCGTCGCAACTGCAACAACAACTTGAGCCGCTGGACGCTGAGGAAGAGGATTCCTGTCTTCTTGACGACTACGGCATTTGCGGCGAGTGCCGTGGTGTCTTCCGCGTCGCCCAGGGTGACAAACAATCCCAGTATGCAAACGAGGACAAGATCGCTGTGCTTCACAAGGAATTGCAACAGCTCGGCGAGCTGAAGCAGAAACTTGCGAGGGAAAAGGCGTATGGGCGCACCCTGGAGTGTGCAACAGATATCAAGATGAAGACAAAGCAGCTTCTAGTCGCGAAGCGCGAGCTAGAGTTTCTCACTCCTGTGTTCTGCCCATTCTGTGGGTGGTCGTGCTAAATGTGCTGTAAGTGTGAGAAAGAAAACATGAAAAGAACATGAACGAGAAAAGAGGGGTGACTTTGTATTGATAGTCCCCTTTAAATACTCAACGAGAACGTTCGGTCCTTCAGTCGGTGTCGATAGTAGGAGCAGCGTTGCTACCCGGTATTCCACGAAGCCAGCTTACTCGTTAGAATCGTGGTGAACAATTATCTCGGGCGCGATTGCTGCTACCTTGCTTGAACGAATATTCCGTTGCTCGTTACATCACTGAGCAACCGAACCATGACTCCTCCGAGCCGTTTGCTGCCACACCTTCACCCGTGTTGTCCAAATGTTTCATGGCGGAGGCGATATGCGTGTCAAAGTATGGGTGCCAAACGTGGTCATACATGAATCGAGCCGTGAACGATAGGTCGTCCTTATACGCTTTAGCGACTTTGGCTCCCCCCCAGACGCGGCTCCGTTCTACGATCCATGGCACCATGACACGCTTTGGCTTGGTCGCGCGAAAGACTCGAGGCATCACGTATCTCTGGAAGGCAGTTTCCGAAAAAGTGAGCTCAAGTGCTGGCTTGAAAGCTTCCTCCTCCAGTCCTAGCACGTTGAAGAGCAAATGATTGAGACGGCGAATGTCATCTTGTAACATGCCCAAGCGAGTCTGCCAAGAGTCCGCCGATGACGCTGCAGAAAACACCAAATCATCTTCCTGTGCGATAATCACATCCACAAGCGCGAAAATAGCCTGATACAAGGCCACAATATCGCGTTTTTCCACGAGCTTGATAATCACAAGCGGTAGGAGAACTTTCATTTTCACATCGTGCTGGTTCCGCACAAACTCAATGAAGTGCTGCTTGAACCAGCTGAAAAACTCCGACACATTCCAGTTCATCGGCGCCGTCAAATTGCGGCTGCGCTCCAAGAACTGGTCAATAATGTAAAGCGCATGACGAACAGGTTCGTGCAGTCCCAGTAAAAACTGAGAGTTCCAGCTCATGTCCACTTCGTCGTTACGTGTCAGCACGGTCGAAAACACAACGTTCTCCTTCTTGTGCGCTGGTGCTGATACCGGCGCACTCATCACGCTCGAGAAATCGTCTGCAGCGAGCTCTTTTCGGAGCGTGTTGGCGTCCATTCGCAGAGGGCCAAGACTCAACACGGACGAGGTAATCACCGACGAACTCTCCTCGCTGCTGTGCTCGGAAATAGGCGTCGACAAGTTGCTGGCACTTTGTTGTGTCTTGCTCAACATCGCCGTCTTATTAACGATGGCGTTCTGCTGCGACTCCAAAGACGCCCAGATATTGAAGATCTCGATGTCACTCGGACCCTCATAGCCGCTCTTGTAGTCGATCGTTGTCAACACGTGCGCTACCTGGCTGATGTCCACCAGTTGCTTCGACTTCTTGGCGACAGACTCAGCGCGTGCAGTCTCGGGCGGCGACCAGATATTCGAATAGAAGACGGTCTCATCGCTCGGAAGGCGTCGTGCCTTCTTGAAGCTTTCGTTCTTGGCCACCATGGCCAGTCTGCTTTTCACGAGCGGTTTGCGTTTATCAGCGGCCTTCACGTGCCTGCTGCGGGGCCGCACAGGGTCGTCTCGGTGTGGCACGGGATTTTGCGGCACGCGCTCTCTGCCAGGCAAGTCGCTCTGCACTTGAACTGGCATGGCTTCCTCTCTTTTCTTCGTGTACACCCGCTTTCTTTCCTCTCCCTCTCCGCTTGGTAGGGGGCAGCTCAAATCCACCAGATGCCCGCAGCTATTTAATAGCAGAGCTTGCAGTGGAGATGGCAAAAATCTATTGAAAAGTTTGACAGATGGAGGAGGACTACGGCAGCGAGCGAAAGCACCAATACCGGTATCACAGTGAGAACGGCGCCGCTGTCAAAGGCAAAGCATGTGCAACCCCACCAACCTGTCTCCTCAATCGTTACTGCCGCCGGTTTCGTTGCGCTTGACACGTGAATTGAGGAATGGGGATCACTTGGTTGGCGGCAGAGAGACAAACGAGGGGCTCGGGGTAAACGTCAAAGTTTCACACAACTGAGGAGACCTGGCAGCGCGGAAGGGGACTTGGGGCTGGTATCAAGTTGATACATGTATCAACCCAGCCAGCTGGGAGGTTAACACCATGTCTCGGGTTTCCAGAGAGTGGCCGGCACAAAGCCTTTGCCGCTGCCGGCCAACCCACAAGAAAACCGATCTCAGGTTCGACGATGGACACAGCGAAAAGACCGCGGGCTAGACGAATGCCCACGAAGCCAAAGGGTTCAGCAATTTCGGTAAATGCGATTTGCTCAGAGTGCAACTTCAATAACAAATGGGCCTGACAAACTGGCACGCAGAGATCGCTCGCCGATGAAGAACCGTGCGATGACGTTGCGGCAGATACCGGTGCCCGGGGCCACTATAGCCAGAGAGAAGCGCAGCCGCCAATAGTGCCAAGGAACTATGACTCGATGGTCATGGGCAACATAATACCATCATTTCAGAAGAGTGAATTTTAATTCACTCTACTAAAATAGGGCGCGGCTGGCATGAACTTGAATGAGACCCCGTCAAACACCTCGACCTTCGAATCGCGATTGAAGCGCATACGGTGTTCGAAAGACAAAAAAAGTATTTGGTCACATTCGCTGTATTTACAGCAATTTTTCTTTAATCTTTGCGAAAAGCGGCTACTTATCAGAAACTTTCACTTTAAATGCTCAACTTTCCGATTGGGATATTTGTGACACACCGTGTAGATTGCTCTAAAACCGTATGCTACAGTTTTAGAGCATTTATCATCTTCGTGTACGTCACACAAGATACACACCGCGAAGAGTCGCAACACTGCCCACCAGACGCCGTTTGGTTGACCCTGCACTGGTCGAGTTGCCAAGAAGACAAGAGCGAGCATAACAACAACAGCAGCACCTTGACGAGGCCCAGTTATGGGGCAGCAGGTGTCGCTTCCGGCCGCGGTGACGCAGCCGCCGGGCGAGCGCTCGCAGCTACGGCCGCTCCAGGCGCCCTACGTACCGCTCTGCGATGTGCTCAAGGCTGGCGACTCGGGCATGGCGGTGGCGTCCACTGCCACTGAAAATACAAAAGACGCCATGGACAAGATCCTCGAGTTTAGCGCCGCGCTGCGCTACCTCCCCAAAGGTAATATTTACTGTGGATATTCCACTTTAAAGGTACACAACCACAATCAACTCGAACGACTAACGTTGAGTACTGACCGATGCAGAGAGCGAAGTCTCCGGGCGCCTGCAGACGCGAAGCCCCGAGCAGCAGCTGAAGGAGCTCATGAGCTCCGTCGACTCGGTGGACGAGCTGTTCCTGCACATTTCACAGCTGGCCGGGCTGCCGTCTCAAGACGCGCAGGACGGCAAGCGGGACGTGGTGGAGACGATGCCCGGCATCTTCGACGCCCGAGTGGCGGGTTACGTGAAGAACCTGCAGGCACTATACCAGATGACAAAGAAGGAGAAGTACAGGTACGAGCAACGGCTGCTGGCTGCTAGGGCACACGCCATGTCGCTGCGCAAGGTGTCGCCGCCTCCGCTGCCACTTCCAACACAGAACTGCATGACCATGGGCTGGGACTTGGTGGTCATGCTGTTGAAGGCAACACGCACAAACAACCCGGAGCAGTACGAACAAGCGCTGCAGATGGTGAAGGACAACTTGAAGCCTCTTAAGCCTACCGCCTACTCGGACAGCATGTACCTTGCGCCGTCCGCGTCATCGGCTTTCAATCTTCTGAGTGACTGTCTCGGGGAGCTTGCTTACCCGGCGAACGAAGATGCACCTGAAGGCGAAATGCGCATTGGAGCTCGTACGATCGAGACATTGGCTGAGGTGGGGCTTGCCCGCGGCTCACTTGCCACCATGCTCTTTGTGGTACTCTGGCTAATGAAGCAACCGCCTACGAGCGCAGTGAACTTAGAGACATCCATCGCAAAACTCGCTGCGCTCAAGGAGCAGCCTATGTACGGCAAGTGTGAAGCCTCTGGCGAACTATACAGTTGCGGACAGAACTCGTATGGAGAATTAGGCACGGGGGACGATATCGAGCGGCATCAGCTCACCAGCGTTGCGCTTTGTGGATGGGACGACATTCGTCAAGTGGTTAGTGGAAACGAGACGCTGGCAGTTCTCACGAACGAAGGTGTTGTACTAACATGCGGGCTGAACAAGAGTGGCCAGTGTGGCCAGGGGCACTTTGACGAGCGAGTGATGATGCTCCGTCCCGTGCAGGCGTTGCGGTCCCAGCGAGTGAAGCTTATCGCTGCAAGTAACGGCTGTGAGCATATGATCGCGCTAACGGACACCGGGCTTGCGTACTCATGGGGGTATAACGACAGAGGACAGTTGGGTCACGAGAACTTAGCCACCAAGATCCATGTTCCCAAGCTGATCGAGTCCTTGAAAGACAAGAAACTTGGATGTGCCTCTGTGAGTTACCACCACAGCGCAGTGATCACGGATGCAGGAGAGCTCTACACGTTTGGAATGAATGATTGTGGACAGCTTGGTCTCGACCACACTCAACATCAAACAACCCCGCAACTGGTAAAGAGCCTCGAGGGCACCGAAGTCTCAATGGTGGCCTGTGGGTTGTACCATACAATCATTTGTACGGCCGCAGGAGAGCTCTTCGCATGCGGAAAAAACGACTACGGGCAGCTAGGTTTAGCCCACAACCGCCAGATCAAGGTACCCACACTTGTCGCGCTTCCAAACGAGATGGTCTGCTTTGTTGCATGTGGGTACTACCACTCAGTTGTTGTTACCACCGGTGGCCGGACATTTTCATTCGGAAGGAATGATTATGGGCAGCTCGGCATCGGAAGCAAGATCCATCAGAATCTGCCAAACGTTGTCGCTCTGTCTTCCAATACTCGAATGGTGCGGGCTACTTGTGGGTGCTATCACACGGTACTGCTTTCCGAACAAGGACACGTTTACGTTTTTGGTCGGAATAACAAGGGACAGCTTGGAAACCGCGGTAGTGCTGATGCATTGCTCCCCGTTCCCCTCAAAGTTCGCCCAGAGAAAAATTCTCGTCGATGTGTGGATGTAGCTGCTGGTTTTTATACCACGTCATTAATTGTGGAGCGCAAACGTGAAAATGACGATGGTGACGTCGTAATGCTGGGCCAAAGTTGTGTCGTTCCAGTCTGTGGTCGTGTCGACATTGACCGGTCAGGAGAGATCGAGGGGCTGAGCAACTTCGGCTCGATATCAACAATTGGTGTGTCGCTATTCCGAGGCAAATGGTTTTACGAGGTAGAGGTGGTGACAAGCGGGTTGATTCAAGTTGGATGGATCGATGGATACTTCCAGGGAAGCTCAGACCAAGGGGAGGGAGTTGGTGACCATGCTCATTCATGGTCTTACGACGGTAACCGCCAACGCCGTTGGAACAGTGGATCATCTTCGTACGGAGAAAAATGGAAGGCCGGCGATATCATCGGTTGTCTACTTGACTTGAACACTCAAGAAATGACATTTTTTCGAAATGGAGTCAATTTGGGCGTAGCGTACTCCGAATTTAAGTGCTCTTTGGAGGATAAGCGATCAGGAATGATGCCTGGTATCAGTCTTGAACGTGGTGAAATTATTCGCATCAACCTGGGTCACCATCCTTTTGCATATCCCCCGGCAATTGGGCACGACTTCGACAGCATTTCGCGAGCAGTAACCATGCCTTCATCTAGCGCAGTTATTCAGTCGACCGTAGATGATATACCAGAAGGAATGTCAGTGCGCCCCCCACCGCTAGAGGGATCGGCCTCAGCTTTGGCTGGGAATAAATTGTTCGTCGTCGGTGGCATGGTGGTCAACAACGCTTCATTATCCCAACCCATCGAACCTACAAATCAAGTGTGGGTATACGATACAGAAACAAAAAGCTGGGATAGGTGGACGGATTTCCCGATTGGAATTTGTCATCACCAAGTTGTGGCCCTCGATGACAACCAACTGCTCGTCCTTGGCGGCGAGAACAACTGTGCGGCATCACGGCACATGGACCTATATAAATGCTCTACAGTGAAGAATGCGGATGGCTCGCTCCCAGCGTGGACATTGATTCAAGCTGCCATTGGCGCAGCGACATCTATGCCCCAAGCTCGTGCATTCCACACAACCGCAACAATACGTGTTCGCCTTGACGCAATTGTATTCATGTATGGTGGAAAATCGATTGACAACGAAGTTCTCGGAGATGCGTGGTACCTTTCCCTCGAGGATTACGCTTGGTCTCGGCTACCTAGTTCGGTATCGTTAGATCCTGGCCCACGAATTGGATGCTCCTCCACAGTCATTGGGGAGTGCGTGTACATATTTGGTGGGCAGGACCGTGAAGAAAAGCTCAGGTCAGACCTCTGGAGGTATAACACTTTTGACCGACTGTGGCACTTGTGTCATGATGATAACATTGAAGCTTCTAAAGATGCAGCAGCAGTCGGCAACTCAAGAAGTGATAATCAACCATTGCTCCCAGAGGGGAGAATTAGCTACAGTATGTGCTCCGATCTTGGAAACATTTGGATCTTTGGAGGGGTAAACCGGTCAAATACCTTGTTGTGCGATCTATGGTACTTTTCGATGACATCACAAAAGTGGAGCCGAGTTGAAGTAAATACCCAAGGAGATATGGAAGGGTGTTGTTCAGCAGAATTGTATGCCCGAACGGGGGCAGTAACGGCCCTGCCTAGCCTGTCAGATTTTGAGTCGTCTACTCCTGGAAGCGGCGGCTTGATTTTGTTTGGAGGCCGAATTAGTATCCAAGGAAAAGTGACAAGCTGTAGTAAAGTCCGACAGCTGTGTTCCGTAGCCCCCTCGGGTTCATACAGTCTTGACATGGCTAAAACCAACTCGACAACGGGAAAAGCAGGGCACGTACTTGGTACGCTTCGTGCAAGGTGTGGTGCTGTGAACAGATCGAGCCAGCAATGTGCGGCGGAGGCCTTAGACTCAGCCGTGTGCTTGCTTTCTCATCTTGATCGCTTGGCTGGAAATGATATTCCTGGGGATGATGCAGATTCGGTTCAACTCTCACGGTGTCTATATCGATCACTCTGTATCGACCCCAATGAAGCGACATTTTCAGCCTTGTACTCACTGCTGGAAAACATAGCGTCACGATTTTTTGGGATGGATGAAGGTACGAGCGCAGCGCCGCTGATTATACATGTCTTGTATCCAATGCTTGTGACGATCAAGCTCCTGAAGCTCAACTTCTTCGAGGTAAATCGATAAACTGTAGATTCAAGTCCAATTATATCTGATTATCTCACACTCATGACGTTTCTGTTTTGATTTAGTTTTCTCGAAGTTGCTTGGACGGATCAGAGCTTGGGTTGCCGTCCGAAGCATCTCAGCCTGGAGGGGTGCTTTGCTCAATTCGTGAGATACTCTTCTCGATTGCAGATCACGTATCAAAGCTGCCTCTGTCCGGAGAAGCTTTGTGGTTTTACCACGCGGTGAAACAAGAAACCGCATCGGCAATCTGCTATGGATTTTCAACGTTGTTCCCCTCTCTCTTGGACAAATTGCAAATCATGAACCGCTTGATGGTGAGCAAGTGCCATTCCGAAACCGAGCTAACTCCAGGACAGAAGCTTTTGATTCCAATGCTTGTACCGGGATTCACGTCCACAAAGATGCTTTTTCAGTTAATGACAGACCCCGACACACTTTTTGAAGCGGATGGCTCATCGGATGCTGTTGTTACTGAAACTGTGATAACATTTATGGGCACACTATTGGATGGACTCTGGGAGCAAATGAATGACGTCGTCAAGAGTTCATCAGGTGATATCACTGGTCTCATGAAACGTTTGGACGCTATTGAGATGCGCCATGAATTTAAGTGCGTCAATATCATGCTGCGCGCGGCTTTATTCTGGTGCTCGTGTTCCACCAATAGAGGCTGGGTAATAGTTGAATCGATCTGTACGAAGTTGGTGACTTTCGTTTCGGAACGTCTGGATCAATGCGAGACGATGGATCTCGAACAGAGACATCTTCTTCCTATTGTCATCCAACATAGCTTCGCGGGCAAATTACTGCCATTTATACTACTCAGCGTATTTTCGTTGCCTTCTGTTCGTGGTGCGCTACCCGCTTTGATGGACCCGTTCTGGTCTCAACTGGAAGTTCTCTCAGCTAAACTACACGCGACACTTGCGGTTCTTAGCAAGCGAGGTGTTATACAGTCATCCTGTATCAGTCACTCGTCACCCACTGCAACAGAGGACAATTTGAACGAGACAGACTTCGTGGATAACGCGTGTGCATCCGTGTCTAAAGAGCTCGCGATATGTCTCCTACATCAGCACAGCGGCTACCCCGTAACTTATGGTCACATTTTCAAAGGCATGTGGGAAAAAATCATCCACTCCAAAGGATACACGTTTTGGAAAGTAAAAGATGTGTCTCGAGACGTGGAAATTCGACGGATGACTATTCCCTTGGACCTGGCAAAGCTCTTTGGAACCGAAACATTGCTTGTTAAAGTTTCAAAGTCTGGAACAGAGTCGAGCTTGGAAGAATACGACTCACGAAAAGTTACATTCGTGCCTAGTCGGACTATTCTTTCGCAGCATATATATCCTCTGAGCGAGGGGCCTCTGCCAGCGCCCGGTAAAGCCGATAATGATGTTGGGCCACCCCCAGCCCCGCAGTCACTCACACAACACATTTCACCAAAAGTACTTTGCACGGACAAAACCATTGAAAAAGGCCACGAGTGGCTCAAGGATCTGCAAAAAATATTAGCTTGGGTTGGAAGTCACTATGCTGCCACCTTGATTGTCGGTGATGAGCTAGATAACAACATTGCTGTTAGTGAGCGATGGCTGCATTCGCCGCTATTTCGGGGTGGACTAGAAGAATTGTTGTCTGGGCTGGAGCATGAGAACAATGAAGTCGGCCGCAACGAGGCGTTTTTGCTGCAAGTGGTGGACAACGTTGGTAATGGCAAAAAACTCCTGGATAAGGTGCGAAACGCTGTGGATCCTGGTTCGGCCCCCGGCAGCGCAAATCCGCAGCTCCGAGTTGCAAGGCTGAAGAGGCAAGATAGCGTGGAAGCGACACTTGAGAAGAGCGGTGGAATTGAGGCAGTAGACCGTGCTGTCCGTGCGACTTATGCTGCGCTGTTGAAGCATACTAACATCTCGTACACGACTGAACCCATTTCGAGCGAAGGAGCCCTTGCTGAAACTGTTGTTGATGCTTGGAAGGCTGCGTTACAACTCCGTCGCTGGTATTTTTTCTCTTTTGAATTGACCAGACATACCTAGACTACGCCTAACATATTGTCTTGCTACGCTTTAGGATCGTGAGAGAGCAACAGAAGTTGGCTGCCGCTTTCAGGTAGAGCAAAACATTCGACGAGGTTTTGACAATACTCATTTCTAACTTGCTTATTTGTACTATTGTAGCGAGGCGGGGGCTCCAAACGGATTTTCTCCCGACATGGAGGCAAAGGAGAGGCAGAAAACACTTTACAACGCTGTGTGTGAGCCTATCATTCGTAGAGCGCTCCTCCTTCTACAGCTAGCACCTGCACCGATCCAGACGTCTCCATCAGCATCTTCTCCGATGAAAATCCTGCCTGGAATTTCGATGGCAACATCTTACGGTGAGTATCCTTATTTTTTGCTATGAATCCTACGAAACTAACCGAGAATTGCTGCTAAACCTCAGACTTTTTAAAAGCTACCCAGCGTGAGCCGGCTGATACTGCTACGCTGGAGGAGCCTGAACGAAAGCGTTTTACCCGACAGCTAAATAAGCTGATGGAAACAAAATCAATGGAAGTCATGGAAGAAGAAGACGAGCAGATCCACGCAGACATTTTCTCCTTCATTCAACAGTCCAGCAGCAATCTGCTTACTTCGACTCGGGGCGATGAAGGATCGACTCGTCACCCAGAAGACCTTATGAGAGATATCTTGCTTGTTCATCAAAAACGAGCAAAACAGCGCTTACAAGGGCTAAAAACGTTTGCTCGCCTGCTTCAGTGCACCGAGAACATCCCGAGCTCACGATTCCACGTCATCCCCATGCTTTCTTCTGCATTTAAGCGTGTTCGTTTGAATAGTGGGAAACCTTCGGCAAACCTCTCAACAGGACAAACTTCTATCGTCAAGATCCACTACCTCGTTGATTTGGAGTTTGCCGGGCCTCAGTTATCTGATGCTATCGGGCGGGAATTTTTCCAGCTATTGGCGTTCCTTCTGAAGTCGTCATCGAGCCACCTGTGTCGAGTGCAGCAGCTCATCGAAGCGGGATTGGACCTTGGATCTAATGAAATGAGGTCATCATCGACTACCATCCAAAGTGCTGTACAAGATATGCTACTTGTACTGGAAATGTGCTGCTTACCTTACAGAGGCCAAGACTGGGATCACCTACAGCGCACTAACTTGGTATCGTTGTTGACGGAATTTACAAGTTGGAAAGGATGGCAGAGTTTTATTCAGTACGACGGGTCGGATAACTCGCCGACAGACGCGGATAGCACTGAGACGTATGCCATACTTCCGGCTGCCTCGGGGTCCAAGTACCCGAACATCATTTGCTCGCGATACGTAACTCTGGGCACAGATCTTCGCAAACTTACGATTACGCACAAAAGCATCGAAGGAAGCGATGATAATGTGCGGGTCGTGAACGGGCCTCAGAATTGTGGCGGGCTTGCGGTTTTTGATAAAACGTTTTACAAGGGGCGTTGGTATTGGGAAGTATCTCTACGTTCTTTTGGAGAAATTCCTGTGTTTGTCGGTGTCACCACTGGCACAACAGACCTTAATTCGTATGCTCCAGGAGATTGCAATCTCTGTGGATTGTTCCTTCACCGTGAAAGTTGCACTAGCGACATGCTTGGATCTGCAGGAGTTCGGTGGAATCGAACGGATGTTCTTGGTGTTTTACTAAATTGTGAAGAGCGACAATTGGAGTTTTACACTGGCACGAAGAGATGCTATGTAGCAACGCTACCCTCAAATGATGGGGTTGGTTATGGCTATTTTCCTTCGATTGGAGTTAAGGATGCAGATGTCCATTGGAATCTTGCACCTTCCGTTCCGCCAAAGCTCTGGTGTGCCAGCTCCAACTTCCAGTTCTCTAACGCAGTTGTTTCCGGTGGGCTCGTTGCCGCTCCATTTGACGGAGCAACTATTAGCTGGAATGGAAAGCTCAAGGGGGGTCATCTGCAACTTATGCCAAATGGGACGACGGTGGTTGCCGGTGATTGTAGCTCGTCTGATGATCAGTACGAGACTATTGTTGCAAGCCATGGCTTCGAGAACGAAAGCATTTTCGTTGAGGTCCGTATTGTTGCAGCTGGAAAAGATGGACGCTCAACACTTAGCTTTGGTATTGTTGACAGTGACTTCTCGGAATTTGACGCCCCACTTCGTGATAAATTGGATGTCAAATGGAAGAGCACGGAGGAAGTACTGGAGTGGGGAGTTTTTGGAGTTTTATTTGATTTCGAAAAGGCTACCGTAACCGTGTACTCGGACCGCTCAGATCCTGAAGTACATCACGTTAACGTTTCGATGAAAAAACCATTGTATCCAGCAGTGTCGGCGCTTTGCAACGGTACAGTGTATGACGCGAACTTTCACCCACGTCCTCGTGTGGAGTTGCCACCGCACGTGTTTTTCCCCGCGACAAAACTCCAGAATCAGCTCATGTCTTCATCGAATGAATTACAGCTGGGGAAGAGCTTGCAGCTGCAAGTACATTCATGCGACGGCGGGGAGTTTAGCAGTTCCCACGCTGCTCGCAATTGTCTTCTGGACGATACAACGGTGTATAGTTCTGCAAAGGGTGCCAACGTAAACCTGGTGCTGAAGCACGAAGTTGACACTCCGATGTGCGTAAGCTACATCAGTATTCGTGGTCCAGGGCCTGGTTACTCGAGCCCACTTCGTTCCGCCGTCGTATTTGTCACCAGTACCCCTCCCGACCTAGCGGACTATCAGGAGTTTGATAATATGACTGCCGAAGAATTCGCAGCTTTGCCGTTCCCGCCATGCAACGGATGCTGCCCTCGCGATGAAAGCAAACCTGTTGCATTCTTCGTATTGGACGGCAGTTGCGCTCAAATTTCAAAGCAGCTGGCCTACCCCGTTACTGGTCGATATATTATCGTTAAAGCGATTTGTCCGTCGTCAGGCACAAATATCGATATCGGATACCTTGGGTTCTGCGGGATTTTTGATCGCGACAATGGACCAGCATACAGTGAGAACAAAACGGGATCCTACAGTTGTGAGGAGTGCAAGAAACTGCTATTATGTGGAGCGTATTATGGTCAGCGAGATGATGACAGCATTAAACTATGTGCTGCGTGTTACGATGATAACCGTGGTGACTTAGATTCTGCATATTACGTCTACACTTCAAGTGAATCTCAGGATGATCAGATGGATGGGAATATCTTGCTTTGCCCTCCAAGGAGGTCGTGGAGTGATAAAATCGCCACCCTAAGCGATGTCTTGTGCCGATCCAAACCGTCAAGTACGGTTGCCAGCGAGGGTAACGCTGGCGTAACAACATCCGGACAAGCTGGTAGGACTGAAAGACTGCCTAGTGTAGCGAGCTTCGATGATTGCGAATTGTTCTCTTGCGGTCAAAATAACTATGGTGAACTAAGCTTGGGGCACTGCAACTCAACCAGCAAATTGGAGCATGTGCCTTTCTTTTCTGCGAAAGCCATTCGTGATATTTCAGGAGGGAACGAAGTCCTCGCCGTGGTGATGAAGGATGGCGCTGTTTTCACTTGCGGACTTAACAAAAGCGGCCAATGCGGCAATGGAACTTTCGAGGAGCGGGTGATTATTGCTACACCCGTTCGCGCATTGAGCGGGATCGCCATTAATATGGTCGCTGCGGCAAATGGATGTGAGCACATGCTAGCTGTGGCTTCAGATGGTGCTGTTTACTCTTGGGGGTACAACGACCGTGGGCAGTTGGGACTTGGGTCGACAATTTCGAAGAGCCATACACCCCGAATGATTGATAGTCTCCGTGAGAAGTACCATATTACGACAGCCGCTGTAAGTTATCACCACAGTGCTGTCGTTTCTAGCAACGGTGAGTTACTAATGTTTGGAATGAATGATTGCGGACAATTGGGTCTCGATCACGCGCAACACCAACACACCCCGCAATTAGTAGATACCTTGTCGAGTCAAGTGATCACAAAAGTGGCCTGCGGACTCTATCATACCGTCGCGATTACTAGTGGCGGCGAGGTTTACTCATTTGGAAAGAATGACTACGGTCAGCTAGGCTTAGGCCATGCACGAAGTATGAAGGTGCCAACATTGGTCAAGACATCGCTAGGAGAGAGTGATGAGAAAATTGTAGCCGTAAGCTGTGGTTACTACCACACCGTGGCTATTAGCGAGAAAGGCAAGCTTATCACATGGGGTCGAAATGACTACGGACAGCTCGGAATCGGGAGCAAAGACCATAAGAATAGCGCGCAGTACGTACCATTGCCTCTGTCATCCAAGATCAAGACTGCATCATGTGGGTGCTATCATACACTCATTTTGATGTCAAATGGCCGCGTGATGGTGTTCGGACGTAACAACAAGGGCCAGCTTGGAGCGGGGTCAAGAACACTCCCATCGGCAGATCTGCCCTTGCCCGTTCCATCTAATTCACTGGCAAACGATGAAGTGGTTCGTATAGCAGCAGGGTTTTACAGCTCTTACATTCTCACTGGACGCTCAGGCGAGGGCGGCGGACTCGATGGTGCACCTGACGATGCAAGCCAGGCAAAAGACCTTCCTGAAAATAGTTGTCTTGTGAACTCAGATGTGCTGTTTGAGTCACTGATGAAAGAGATAGACTCCAAACATATCGCTGATGCTGCGGTGGTTAAGCGAACACCACTTCAGATCAAGCGCAGCTACCCCCAGCGCAAACTGCCTCTCGTTAAACTGCATGCTGCTGGTTGGGCAATGGCCCGTGCTTTAATGTATCGGTCCCTTCAAGATGCCAGCGACAATACCAGGAATGAATCATCAGCCCGCGTAAACCCAGTGCTGTCCATGTTCATTAGCTTCTTGCTGGAAAATTTAAAACTGTTGCAAGATGATTCGGTTGTGAATGGCACTACAAACACAATGCTAACTTCGGCAGCGTCTCACGAGATGGGTACACGCGTTTCGTTAAAGCGTGTGTGTGTTGGACTACTGCACTACTTTGGAGCCAAACATACTCTTGCATCACCCGCTTCTGGGATGGTGCCTTCGGATGCTCTTGATGGCCATTTCTACCGGAATCAAATTCTAAGCGTTCTTCTTGCGTGTGGCTCTGCGAACGCTTATGTCGGTTCCATTATTGCAGCGAACACGGAGGTGACAGCTCACGTTATAAGCGGAATGAATTCGTCCGACTTGGCATCAGCTACAGTGTGCATTCGACTTGCCATGCTGGTATTTCCCCAGCACTCCGTCTCTGCGCTTAACAAGATCCATCGATCTCAACAATCAGCCCCAGTTTTCACCGGAGATATTCTAAATATGCTAATGACGTTGGTGGGGCTTCCGCTTCTTCTTCGCCCGCGTCTCTGCTCGCACGAGCTCGGTTTGGAGTGCTCAAGTACAGCTCTCTGCCATTCAGCGCGATGTGTAAAGGGGGTTACCGTTACTAAAGATATTGGAATCGCCCAGATCCAGCAGACCACTCTTGAGAAAGATCATATCGCAGAAGCGAAAGCGGCTGAAGTCGTGGCACTTCTGCGATATCTTACTCTTTATCCAACGTGGAAGGTTGCAATCAATGCCGCGATTAACCGAGGTTTTGCGAAGTCAAGCAGCATTGGTGAACTGCTGGACACTATTTGCGGTTACTACTCAAACATCCAGAGATCCGATGGTATTGCACCCCAGACCGAAGTTCTTGATAGTTTCAATGATTCCACTTCTCTGAGAAAACCGGAGTCAACTACATCCTCACCAGAAACGGACGAGTCGATAAACAACGCATCGGATCTAAATGCACAAGCTGACGACTCGGAAACTCAAACTACCACTCGGGATAAGCATTCACTGTTCCTTTGGCAAAAGGCAAAGGATGCTCTTGATGGGCTGGCAACAGTTGTAGCAGCAGTGAGTATCGTTGGAGGACATGTTGAAGGATTCAGAGAAGGTGGAACTGTTTCATTAGAAGATGAAGGAACCCAAGGCTCAACAGAACTGGGTGTGTTATCTGGAATCTCGAGAGATCCGCGCACGGCTGACCTATTGGCGCATGTTGTTGTCGAGACTAAAAATGAAGGATCGGTGTCACCGTTGATCAAACCTGATGCGCGCTCACAAACATTCCCACTCACAAAACTCCAGGTTGTCGAGCGCATTCCGGCTGTAGTGGATATGTTTGATGACATTGAAAGCATCATCATGACACTTTCGAGGATGATGTCCACCACATCTGCTGATGAGGAATACAGTGTGCACTATGACCTGGATCTGCCTCAGAACAGTGCGGTACAGGAAGTACTACGGAACCGATTGAAAATGTACAAACAACAACTTCGATGGAGATCTTCCAAGGCATTGTCGTCCTTGTTGAAGCAAATCACGTCCTTAAGCCCGGCGTTCATGAGTATGGACTCCCAACTCGTGTCAAGTCTAGCCGCTTTGCTGTCGTCAGAAAAGTCTCTATCGTGGGCAAGCAAATCTGACGCCTCTGGACTGGAAACATCGAATATTCTTCAGAAACGGTGGCTGTGTGTTAAGCAGCGACAAGTCTTCTTAAGCACCGAGGAAGTGATAGACTCGGCCCTGGATCAGTACGAAGCTGCAATGCGGGACGAAGTTGTCCAAAAGTTAGGAAGTGAAAACGCGCTAAGCTGGGGAATGGATGCTATCCAATCGCCTCGGCGCAAGGTTAGCCATCCGGCATTCGCAAGCTCTGCACCTGTGGGTTTCGGTGCGAATGGCTTGCGCGGGTCTTCTCAGCGCGCTGATAGAACAGGCGAAGGAGCTTTGCCATTTGGTGCTTGGGGCGTGTTGCTGCCACTACCCCCACTAAATGAGAACGAGCACGGCCACCCACCAGGCGCTTCAGGGCATTCAGCAATCGACTACACACCGTTTCCATTGACGTCGCCAATAATTCGGGTCGGTCGTGCCGCAGACGCTTGTGACCTCATTGTAAATGATCGCAGTGTTAGTGGACGTCACTTCCACCTGCGTCGGTTGCGACGAGAAACTGATGGAACGGAAGAGCAGTTTGAGCTTCAAGATTTCAGCAAGAACGGGACTATCGTGAACGGGGTACGGATTCATGGATCCAGCACTCGGATTACATCAGGGTCTCGTATATCCTTAATATTGTCTCGAGGTGGCCTGGTGACCTACGAATTCCAAGTTCGGGCATCTGGTGGAGGCCGCCACGCGCCACCTCCTATTGTCACGGCGTCGCAGAATCCTGGTGATCTTAATATCTTGATCCCTGGTCAGGAGTACCAACAACCACAGATTGGAACACCCCAGATTGTGCCAAGGAGTCCTGCAGAACTGCAAAACCGCGGCACTCGAGGAAACTCTACTCCGTCGGAGGGTGTCCATGACGGGCGTAGCCGGCAGGCGGTAACGCAAGGTTTGCGTGTAATAACCTCTGTCGCAGAAAGTGATGTCCCTCGAGCATTGATATCTCCGAACCCTGCTGTGGACTCCCCTCGGGCTGGTGGCTATACTTCTCCTCGCTCATCCGTGCTTCAAGCACCAGGAACTCCTGCTGTGGGGTCCCCTACCGCAAATATGTATCCCACGATGGTGCCACCAGGTATTCTTTCTCCCGCTTCATACCAACAGCGTGAAAGTTTTGCGCCAAACGAATCCACAGGGATAACATCACCTCGGTCTCAGGAAGGAGGAGTCGGATCGATGCTCCGCATTGCGCTAGGTCGCGACAGCGTGAATCGTGAATCGTCATCGCAGCGGACAAGTATCCCGAACGAATTCGGGAAGACACGCGTTCTACGTTCAAATGGCGACACTGGTGTTGCCTCACGATTGGTACGCTTATTCTTTTGTCAGATGGGATGCTTTGCTGTTTTGTGGTGTGCGTGCTAACGATTAGTTTTTGTGAATTTTTGTCTAGAATATGTCACCAGGATTCCAGGAAATGCAAGTGCTAACTCTGCGTCTTCTTGCTCGGGGTCAAGAAGCAAATCTAGTAGTGACCGCTACTGAGTGTGAGGAAGCTCTCCGGATGACGGCCGGTGATATCGATGAGGCTTTTTCAGTGATCCAACAGAATCGGGGTCCGGACTCGGTAAGCGTTCCCAAAATTGTATTGGCATCACCACCTACACACGTGAGGATCTAACACTAACACAACCGTTATAGTTATCTGTTGCTTTGCAGCGTGCCTACCCTTCTAATGTGCGTCAGTTAGCCTTGGTGCTCGGAAGATCCGAGCCAGTGTGTGCAGAAGCGCTCCGCCAAACGGATAACAACTACGGTGATGCCGTGCGCTTGCTTCTGTCATCCAGAGGTATGGAACTGGAGAATTCAGTTCTCTCTCCTAGGCATCAAGACACCCTTATCGCAAGGGATGGTAGTGCGGTGGTTTCTGGAGCAAATGAGCTAGTGGCGAGCGAACCGCTGGTTAACTTCCAAGACATTTGCGACGAAAACCCAAGTTACGCTCTCGCAGAATCCAGCGCCTTGTGTCCCCCTGTACCTCAGCGGATTGGTGCCCGAGGAAACGGCAGTCCGGTAAAAACCAAGAAGATGGAAACTCCCGGTACTACGTGCCTCGAATATATGCCGGCCAAGTCGGACCTCACGCTTTGGAGCGAGTGCAACAGCAGCTTTGATGATGGAGTTCGACAGATGAACGCATTTGAGATAGATCTCGAGGAAGAAAATCTATGCGAGCGCCTCGCTGCTATTCACGCACGCAAAATCCTTCTTCACATTGTGCGGCTATTCCATAGCGCATCACAAAATGGGGACACACAACTGAGCGAGCTCGGTAACCCAGTTGTGCTTCGTCGGTTAATTTCACTCCTGAATGCGCCCAGCCAGAACATTATGAATACTGCATGCGACCAGGAGTATCAGCTACATCAGCAGCTGAATACCCAAAAGAGTGGAAAGATCCAGCAGATCCTCTCGCGCATGGCACGCGATGTGATGACTCGCTCTCCGACGCAAACGTTAGCTGGGAACTTGAGTTCATCGCAGAATCTATCGACGCTTCAGCGATCCATCGATCAAATGACCGAGCACCCGACTAAAGTTGGGTGGTTGGGCATGACTCGACTTGTTGAATCTCTTGTCGAGAGCGACCAGAACAGGGTCAACGCTGGGGAAGATGTTAACGACCAAGGTCTCTCTAGCACCCTGGAGAGCATCACATTTGAAACGATCATGCACATTCTTTCTCGTACGCATGCAGCGCCAGTCACGAACCTGAACTGGGATAGCTCACCCCTTCGTGCTCGCAAGACTGATGGATGTTTTCCCAAGGGGCCAATGTTGCTTTCATGTGGCCTTGAAGTCTTGGTAGTTGATACGTACGAGCGCTTATGGAGCATCCCACCACCGGACCCACTGCTTAAGCATCGTCACAAGTGGCGGAAACGATTTGCATCGTCCATGGGTTGTGACAACGGATGGATGAAGTCAGCAGCAGATCATGCGGTAACAATTTGGCGACCAACGCTACCAGCAGCGCTTGAGTCTGCAACGCCCAGTGGTAACAAGTGGTATTGTCTGGGTGACGTTGTAAAGTGTGGCAATGGGGCTCCGGATGCACCTATGCTCCTTATCAGCGACTCCGAGGACCAAGGACTTTTGCTGCCACCTGTGAGTTTTGAACGGGTCGATGTTACTGGAAAAGGCTTGCCCCGGAATTCAGAAAGTGACCCGGACTTCCAGCGCAAACAACTACGCTCGATATGGTGGCCTGTTGCACCATCAGGATATGTGGCATTAGGATGTATCGCTGGAAGCAAGGAAGACCCTTTTGAACCTCCAGACGTTTCTAGCACGTGTTGTGTACGTGAAGATCTCGTGAGACCCGTTGAGATGTTTCATTGTGTGTGGCGCGCATCTTCACCTGCTTCGACAGGGGGTGGAGGTCTTGAGCTTCCAACAACGATCGAAGTTGAGAATGAAGCTCAAGATGAAGAGAATATGGGTGGTGAAAACGATAACTCTGGCCAGCTTCCACGAGATCGTAGTACCAAAAACCAGTCTATTGACTCGTCTCGGATGCAGCTACTGCTCCCAGTCGCCGATGATGTAGTCGTGCAGACTTCTCTCTGGGCCGTTGAATCTGACTTCAGCAGTGGTCTGCTTTTACCTGTTGTCACACTGAATGACGAAAACGCCGGCGACCCTAGCGCCGCATTTGCGTTAAGTCTCTCGGACGAAGATTTGGTTCTTTGTGCACCAGTTAGTGTGGACAATGTGCTTGCTTTCGTCGAAGTTTTGCTGAAGTACCAGAAGTTGCTACTAAGCAACCCCCAAGATAAACTGCCAACACCTACGCAATTGCGTTCCGAGCTTCCGGCAGCGCTATTTGCGCTAGTGCAGCAGGTACTACGCGAGAACCAACCGTCAAGTGGCCAGGCTGCCGTCTCACTCGTACGATCACTTATTACGGTGATTCAGCGAGGTGGACACTGGTATGACAAGCAAGCGCTTTTGTACTGCCGCTCCAAGATCATGGCTTTGAGTCAAGACCAGGATGGTGGCTTCACATTGCATGCCCTCCTACAGGCATTTGTGGAGTTAATGCTGGCGGTGGAGGATCAACAGCGGGGTCAGCGTGTCCAAGAGCTTGCAGCTTGCCTAGAACGTGATGGTGGTAACTCGCTGGGTCTACCTTATCGATTTCACTTCTCTAAACAACCATTCGTTGAGATGCTAGTGAGTCATTCGTCAAAGATGGCGGTCACACGGCATCTATCGGGAGAAGAGCGTAAGTTCTTGCTGGATTTCCGAGCTGACGATGGAAGTACTGCAGCAGCACGGGAAGCACTGGCAGCTGAGGGACTTGGCGTACCGCCTGGAGAGGTGTATTCGTGCCGTTTTGAGCACACCCCGGCTTTAGTGATGACAATGCAAGAAGAAGTGAAGTCTGAGATCGTGTATTTCGAAGTCACTGTCGTGGAATGGAGTACCAACACGGGTGGCTCGCTTGCCGTGGGATTCTCGCCGCCTTCTTTTCCACTGGAAGGGGTATTGGTTGGTGGCAGTGCTGATGGCTCACGGTCGTACTCATTCGCGCCGGCGAGTGGCCAAGTGTTATCTGCTGGAGATACTATCGTAGATCGCTGGCGTTGGATTGAGCCGGCTGGAGCGGTGAGCCCCGGTGATGTGTTTGGCTGCGGTTTACGCCTGGACACTCAAGAGATTTTCTTCTGCAAAAATGGTCAGCTACTAGGTACTGCTTTCTCAAGTATTTCACGTCCTCAGCAGCTACACCCCACTATTTCATTTAACGCCGACTGTAAATTACTCGCTAACATGGGAGCTACAGCGACTGCGTCAGCGAAGAACGCCAACTTCAGCTTCCGCTTCCACTCTCTGGATTGTGACAATCTCATGAGTGCCTTCGAGTGGTTCGAGCCGCTAAGTCAGGTTTACGGTGTGATGAAAGCACTTATGGATCCAGCCAGACCGAGGGAAGTGAATGGAGGGGAGGAGGTGTCAGAAAACAACGAAGCTGTGGTTGTTGCTCAACTTCCAGATGAGTTTATGCTCTCAGCCGACAACTTTTTGTCAGATATATCGGAGGATGTATGTATTCGCGTGGAAAGTGCACACCCTTACGACCTTGAGCTACAAGAATCTCTCGTCAGTATTCCTTTGGCAACCAGTATTCGTGTGAGACTTGCTCCACAGAGCGAAACGGCCAGTTCCCACTGCCTACAGATTTTGCAAGGCGGGAGTAATGCAGGAAGTGAGAGCGGGGCAGAAGGAGCGACAAGCGGTGGAGGCGAAGCTGAAGTGCGTGCGTTCACCGGTGCTTGTGGAGGGCAAGAGGTCACCATTGATGGTGATAGTTTTGTGTGGCGATTCCCCGTGCAGTCCAATTTCCAATGCCGTGTGGACCGCGTGCGTAAAGGTCCATATCTCAAGCTTGAAGCTCGAGATACACGACTGTCACTTGTGCGCGATAAGGGCTGGCAAACAGCAATTGGCGTGGCACGGTTCGATGGTGGGGTGCATGTTTGGGAGGTTCGGATAACTTTTGTGACTGCGAGCTCGAACATCTTTTTGGGCATTGCTCGCCGAGACGTACGTTTGGACTCCTACCTAGGAAAAGATAACCGCGGATGGGGCTGGATCGGTAATCGTGCACTTTGGCATAATGGGAGCAAACAGCGAGGTACCTACGGCGATAAGTTCAAAACGGGAGATGTTGTCCGACTGACATTGGACCTGCGGCGTGGAACACTGAGTTATGCTCTCAACGGAAAGGATTTGGGTGTCGCGTTTGGCCCCGGTGGAACCGGTCCCAAACTCGAAGGCACGTTTTACCCTGGGTTTGCTTTGTATAACCAGCGCGACTCTATTGATCTTATTGGTGGTCACCGCGTCGAAGATGGTGGGCTTGAGCCCGGCTTACTACGGACGGGCAGCGGACTGGCAAGTGGAGAAGACTCATACTACAGTGAAGAAGAAGAAGATCTGGCAGGATATGTAGGTGGCGAAGGGGGTTTAAGTGACGGTGCTATTCCGAACTTCCGGATGGAGTTGGGTATCGCGTTAAGTCAAATGGGCTTCCCAATGGAGTGGTGTATCTACGCCCTACGTCACTGTGAGGATGATGCCGAACAGGCTGCCGACTTTATTTTAGCCAATATGCACGCGATGGAAGCGCTCGTTCGGGAGGAAGCCGAGGCTGTGGCGCGCCGTACACGCCATCGTCAGCTCTTGCATGAACAGGCACTAGCTTTGTCCGATAATTTGGAGGGCGAAGTGTCAGATGCGACTTCAATCCCTCCTCCACCACCAATTGACGGAGATGTCGATGCCGTTCGAGCTGCAGAAGAAGTGCCTATCGGTGACACAACAGGGATTCAGCAACAACAGCAACAGTCGTCCGGAGACACTAAATGGGGTGTAGCATTTACAGCCGTACCAGAATTCTCAGTTACCGGACGCCGTTTATTGGCAACCAAGTACAGCTCAAAACTACGTCGCCTGCACGCATCACAACGGGTATTTACTCCAGCGCGCGATTGCGCTCTCGTGCAGCTTGTGAATGAGATATGCGAGTCACGCGCAGAGGCTCTGCTCAGTTGTGATCCTCTCCGCATGACGCCAGAGGAATTTGCTCCCACAGAGGAACAACTACATGGATTTCCCGTCCTGCTGGGTATTCCTCTGGAAGCACTTCAACGCCGCTTTTTGGTGCTGCGTAACTTTAACTGTCGTCTGCAGACTTCGCTTGCCTTCATTGACTTTTCGGCTCAAGACGAACGCTCGTTGTTAGCGCGTGGCGCACGTGCTCTCCGCGGCGTGGTGTTCCAGCACGTGAAGCTTGCATGGTGGCTCGGTGTTCTTAAAGAGCAACAGGCACCAGCAGCAGCTCGTCCAGAAATCGAGGTTGACCGTCATCGTGCTCATGATGCATTAGAACTTTCGGAGCATGGTGACCCACTTGCTAGTGAAGCTGGTGAACGTGACAGTGTGTTTGCGCAGACGTTCGAGCAGCTGCATGGACTTCAACCTGCGCTGTTACGCGGAGCTGATCGTGCTTTCAAGTGCCAGTTTGTGGGCGAGTTTGGTGACGATTTTGGTGGTTTGTACCGTGAATGCTTAGCTCAGTTGAGCTGCGAATTGCAGACCTTCACGCCGTTACTGCCAGTGTTGCGACCATGCCCCAACGCTCTGATGAGTACAGGTGAAAACCGCGAGCTTTTTGTTCCGAACTCACATCTTCGTTCAAATCCACGGAGAGTACAAATGGCCGAGTTCCTCGGAAAACTTGCTGGTATAGCTGTACGTACCAAGACGCCTTTGGATCTTAACCTTCCTCCTGTTGTGTGGAAGTTGTTGGTGGGGCAGCAGGTGGCACGACACGATATTGAGGCTATTCACCAGGGTTGTTTCCAGGTTGTGGATACGATAGCTAATCTGGATGCTCACGGTATCACCGAGGCGATGTTCGACGAAATTGTGGACGCGAGTTTCACAGTGCTATCGAGCACTCGCGAGACAGTAGAGTTAGTTCCAGGTGGAACACACTTGCATGTGACTTGGGATGATCGCGAGGAGTATGCGCGTGCAGTCGAGACATATCGCCTAACCGAGTTCGTACCAGTTTGCGGGGATATGTCGCGTGGTTTGGCAACAATTCTACCTTCACCCACGCTGGGTCTGTTCTCGTGGCATGAGTTGCGGACACTCGTGTGTGGAAAAGCGTCGGTCGATATAGCTCTTCTACGACGACGGACCATATACGGTGACGGCTGCCAGGCGACCGACCCGCACATTGCCTTCTTCTGGGATGTTATCGGCGAGTTCAGTGATGAGCAAAAGTCGTCTTTCCTGCGATTCGTCTGGTAAGGCATTATCGTAGTCGCTCATTTGATAGTGGAGTAATTCTTAACACGCTTTTGGGCTGGGTATGTGTTACAGGGGGCGATCGCGTCTGCCCACGCATGCGGCAGATTTCACGCAGGACTTCAAGATATCAGGGTTGCCCAAGGCGGCAGGTCGCGCTGATATGTATCTGCCTATTGCGCATACTTGTAAGTGCCGTAGTGCTCGTTATGTAGGTGACTTCACAGCCAGAACTGACAGGGAATGTTTCGCAGGTTTCTTTTCCATCGACCTACCGGCCTACTCGTGCCGTGAAGTGATGCACGACAAGCTCGTGTATGCCATCACTCACTGCCAGTCTATTGACGCAGACAACACGACTGTTGCTCAACGAGCTGGCCAGGGCATCAATTGGACCAATGCTGCCGCCACAGCCACAGCCACCGCAGCCGCCGCAGTCTCGAGCGTTATAGCAGGCATGACAACGATTGTTGGAGAATGAGCAGGTCATCTACGATTATGCATATTTCATGTTCATACGATTGAATGAATTATCACAAGTTGCACATTGTAGTCTAAGCTCCCTTACGACGAGTGATTCGTGCAGGTACCGCTCGTTCGAAAGCACGGCCCCAGTCACCATGGTTGGCAACCTCGTTCAACGCGATGATAACAGAATCAATGTTCATGATGTGAGTTCGAACACGCGCTCCGGACCCTGCAAAGTGCTCTTGAAGCGGGAGTCGAGCCGTTCGAACACCACGTTCAGCTGCCTTCGATGTGGTCTGACCCTGTCAACGCCCACCAGTTAGTAAGAGCGCGATAGCAAACGGTGGCAACGCTAATTAATGCTAGGCTACCTTTCGGACAGAGCGATCGACGATGCCACCAACGACATAAACGCATTCTGGATCAATGGTCTCCAGCACGTTGTCTGAGTCTGGCGAAAGGTAGACGATCTCATCAGCGTCGTAAAGTTTTTCCAGCGGTTCTTCATGCCTTCCAATCTGTCCATTGCAAACCCAACATCCAGTAAGCTAAAGTGTTGCCCCCGCCTAGTAAAAATGCTCCTACCTTCCAGCTAAGCGCGCCATGCTGAGCACATACAGCAGCAAGATCTTGTGTACACGATGCAAGATGCAGTGACACGAGATTATCCAGCGGGCAGCTTTTCAGGTATCCGTACACACACCCGAGCTGCTTCAAAATGCTATTGCGCTCCTTAAAAAAAGCAAAAACTGCAGCATCAGCATCGCTGTAGCCACTTCAAACCACCAAAGAGCCCCTACCCTGGTAGTCTGGTCCACTGCAAACGCTAAATCCACCACGACGCGAACTCCGCGCAACTGAGCGTCCTCCAGTTTTTGCTGCACACAACACGATCCATCCATCCAAGTTTAGACGTGTGTCGTATTGAAGTATTCACTCCTTCCAATCGCTGCGTATTACATATTGCTCCACTCGTTGCATGCGGATCCGCTCTCGCAATTCATTCTTCTGCTCCGCCGTCATCTCAGTCCTTTCGGCAGCCAGCGCTTGGCTTCGCGCGAACTTCTTGGCCTGCAGCCGTTGGTCCTTGCGAGTGCGACGCTTTGACCGCCACATTTCACGTCGACATTGTTTGCTGGTTTTCTCACACGCTTTAAAGGTCTCAGCATGCTGGTAATAGCTGTAAAAGCCCAGCGCACAACACGTCGCGAAGCCCACGAGTCCGACAGCAACAGCCGACGGTCTCATCTCGACGGTCGAAAGTAGACTTGTCTATGACAGGTCAAGTCAAATTTAACCTGATCGTTTCATTGGTGCAAAAGCTGCTGGTCCTCACGCCGCAACGGTCGCAGCCAACAGCTCCATTACCGATGGCGAACAAGAAGCGGCGGCGAGACAGCTTCCAGGCTGAGCAGGGCGGCGAGGATGACGCCCGCAAGCGGCTGGAAGCATTTCATGCGCGGATGTTCGAGCTACCGCAGGAAGAGGCAGCGGTCGCGGTCCGGGAGACGCCCCGCGTGACCTTCAAGGCCAAGAAGAAGCACAAGAAGCACAAGACCGACGAGGAGGACGGAGAGCCCGTGCCGATGGTCAAGTTCAACGCGAAACCGAAGAAGGAGAAGAAGACGAAGAAACCGGCTGTGGCTGTGCTGGTGAAGAAGGACGAGAAGGTGGCGGGCCCCGCAGTCGTCAAGGTGCCAGGGATGTCAACCGTCGTGAAGAACGAAGCGTTCAAGACGAAAATTGTCACACAAGTGGTGAAGGAGGAGAAGAAGAAAAAGAAGAAGGTGCAGAAGCAGCAGAGCTTGACAGTGCAGACGGTGAAGAAGACGGCAAAGCTGCAGGTCGCGGTTCAGGCGCCGCAGTGGCATTCCATGAAGAATGGAGATGCTCAGGACGACGATGGTGTGGACCCGTTGGAACAGGCGCTTGGGAGTATGAAGGAGATGGCGACGAAGAATGTAGCGAAGCCGCCTCACAAGAAACAAAAGAGCGTGGCTGGAAAAGCCGTTGCTGCGCTGAAGATGGAGAAGCCAAATACTGCTGAACTTGCAAAGCCGAAGATGGTTGAGTCTGCTGAGGCGTCACAGAAAGCTGATGTGGAGAGGGACGTGGGTAATCAACCTGCATGCACTCTTTCAAAGAAGCAAAAGAAGAAGCGGAGGAAGCTAAACAAGCTCAAGCAAGCAGCATTGCAGCCCAACGATAGTAATGCCTCACCAGGGACCCCGACAACACTATTAGGAGAAGCCAACACTGTTTCCTCTGCGGATAATGGGGGAGTGGCTGGATCCAAGTCGACAGCTACCGTGACTGGCTCGGCCGCGAGTCAACCCGTTGCACCATCACCAAAATCGCCACGCACCCGCAAAAAGCGGAAAAAATCTCCCAAGGTGAATGGCATGAACAGCGCGTCGCCGAATATCATCGTTCGTGCACAGCCAAGGCAAGGAAAGCCACTCGTTCTATCGGACGAGCCAGAGGGTGAAGCTGCTAGCAACGCAAATTTTGTGGAGGTTACCGACACGGTAGTGTCGAAAAAGGTGAAGACCGTGCCAACACAGAAGGGAAAAACATCCACCAAAGTTGCAACTGCGTCTGTGAAGAAAAGTATTGCGAAAGAGAAGGAGGCTACAAAATCTACGAAGCCATTGACGCCGATTGCTGCATCTCTCGCCAAAGATTCAAAGAAGAAAACGGACATGTTCCTGTCGGCCCGGGAAGCATCGGTTGAGACATCGGTAGCTCCCAAACGGGTAGTAAAGGCTGTGGCGCCTCCTGTTGTTTCGCTAATGGAATCATCCGATAGTGAGGAAGATAGCGGCGTTGATTCCGATCCTAACGACGGTTCATCGCTTTTTTCGCGTCTTATTGACTCGGCTGCACGAGAACAATGGGAACTTTTGGAGGTTGGGCGACTAGTTCGGTTATTTGCTGCTGAGTGGGGGTTTAAAGAGGGCAAGACCGCGCGCTTTCTTCTCGACACATGCCCCGAACTTGTAAGTGTGGACTTCCTTGAAGGACTGGGTATTAACTTGTCCGCGAAGCACCTGATGCAAGTTTTTGAGGCTGGATCGGGCAAACCCGGAGTGCTAATGAACAAAATGGCGTCCGCGCTGGAAAATGGACATCTGAGCGTGCGTGACCCGTCGTTTATCTCTGCTTTGGAACGTAAGGTGTCGTTAATGGAGTCGAATGCTGAAGTGATGGAGCTGCTGCATCCGCTGATGGAGAGCATGTCGACGGTGCGCGACGTCGGTTACCTGTTGAAACAATTGTGTGAGCACTGGCAGCTAGAGCGTAAAATCTCGTTGGTTCAGCAAGTATTGCTGTCAAATATATTTGACGACCTCGATGGAAATCAAGATGAAATCTTGCTCGACCTGCCGGATCTTACAGATCGACTAGATTTCCCTAGTCGTTTAGATCAGGAAGATGTCGACGAAAATGGCAACTTGAAGGGCTTCCTCGCGAATGACGACAGCGAATTTAGTGGAGAGGAAGGGTCAGAAGAAGAGCTGGATGGGGATGATAGTGAGGATGACGAAGAGGACCCTTACGAGGGTGAGACCGACTCGGAGAATGAGGCCGAAATCACTGGCCGTCCTCGGGGAAGGAATCAGTTTATTGAAGACGAGGCTGATGTCGGGGAGGAAGACGAGGAGGAAGAGGAGGAGGAGGAAGAGCGCCACGATGACGATGAATTGCCATCTTCGTCGGATAGTGATTGATGAAATACCACACATTTGACTAACGCAAATACAATTAGCTTAGCAACGTTGCTCAGATCGTTGAAGTCGCGTACTAAATGTGCTTGATTTTGGGCGACAGCATTCCCAAGAGAGAGCCTCTGCTTGTGATTCTACTAGAACTACGTTGAAAACACGGCGTTCAAGACGGCCAGAATAGCAAAAATCAGGGCAACCCACATGTACGGAGCCATACCGCTGCTCTCCTTGTTGTTCTTGGAGACCTTCTTCTTAGAGTGAGCGATAGCGGCTACATAGTTAGAATGTTGGCAACACACGATCAGTTCTCATAGACACACACGTCCTTGAAGTGGCTACTAGGATGTTACGTACCAGCTCGTGCGGCAGCAGTGTTCTCTTGGAACTGCTCATCATCATCACTCTTGCCTCGGCGCCCACCCTTCTTCGATGACTTGGCTGGTGACTTATCTTCCACGGGTTCTTCGGCATCAATGTCTTGTTCAAATGTTTGCTGAGCAGTTAACCCATTATTGTTCGTCTCAGCGATCAAATCCGGGAATGCAGTGGTCAACGTTTCCGCAGTCTCAGTCGGCCAGTTTGCAGTCGGATCACAATGCATCGCTTCCGAATGCAAGGGCGTGTTTCCGTGGGTGTTCTTGCGAGGCTTTGCACCCTACGTTCACGAAAATACCAAAAGTTAAGTTCCATGCCTCAAGGTACTATCTCGGGTTACGGCACGGACCTTGGAGATCAAGTAGCTGACCAACTCAAGTTGACCGTCGCCGTTTTTGATGCACGCCCAGTGCCTACACCCAATTGCATAACACCCAAACCATTAGCAATCCTAACTTGGCCATAACCGATGGAGTGCTTAGTAAGTGCCCTTACAGTGGTGTGTTGCCCTTGGCGTCTACCACGTTGACATTGGCACGACCCGTCTCAATCAGCAGCTGGACGATTTCTAGGTTCCCCTTGCCGACCGCCACATGGAGCGCCGTCATCTTCTTGTTGTCGACTGCATCCACCTTAGCCTTCGCCCTCAGCAGCAGCTTCAACGACTCCACCTCCTCGTACTCTGCAACACATCACGAGCAAAAGTAAGGACATACACCACGATGTTTGATAGAGCCAAAGGAGCCAAAGGTATGTAAGTTACTGTACCCGCCGCCAGATGCAGCACCGTTTGACCCGACGAGTCTTGCACACTGAGGTCCGGCTTGCCCTTGAGCAGCACCTGGAAGATTTCTTCAAAGCTCGGCGGCTGCTGGGCCAGCGCCAGCATCAGCGGCGTGAAGCGGCGCTTCTTCTCCTGCAGGTTTAGCATGGCTCCATTGGACACGAGGTACTGGACGATCTCCAGTTGGTCTTCGGCCACCGCCACGTGCAGCACTGAAGTAGTAACACAATAATGAGAATAGTGAAATGTTGTTATAACTTTTTCATGCCGTAGCTTCGATAAAATTCACATTTGTTGCAGCCGTACCGGACTCGCCCTTCTTGTTCTGGAAGGCCCAGTCGCTGCGCAACTCGATCACCTTCTCGAGGTTTCCATTTCCTGTCGATTAGGGGGGCATGTAGACACAATGCAGTGTTAGTTGCAGTGGTAGGGGGTGAGTGTCGGAGCCATGTAAACGCAAGCACCTGCGGCGCGGAGAAGTTGAGCCATGGTGTCTTCGTGATCGCAGTTTTTGTTTTCGAGGGGAATGAATGTGGAATCTTGATATTTGGGATATGTTGACCAATTGTAACACTGTAAATGATCGCTCGAAATATGAAACTTGATGTTGTAGAATGAAATCCAATTGTTTGCGTTTGCTACTTCCAGCACGCAAACCTGTGTTCTGACCGAGAGAGAATTGATCCATTTGCAATGCTGCCGATAAATTATACGTGGATACCTACGTAGCTCCTGAACTTTTGTGGCGAAAGACTCAATTCCTGCGGTCTCGAGCTAACGTTACAGCTGAAACTTCTGTTCATGGTGCACCGCTTCCTGATCTTCAGAAGCCCACAACACTGATGCGGGGAAGGAGGCGGCGGCAGCTGAAGAGTTGGATGGGGTGAGGTGGGGAGACGGGAATTTGGGAGGCAGCGACGCGGTCATCCCAACGGGCGTGGACGAGCTTCCTGGTGGTGCAACTGAGATACCAGTGGGGATATGTACCACCGGAGCCAGGACCTGGGTGCTGCTACATGCAGCATCCGGAGTCACCTGGGGCTCAATGTTGAGCTTGATACTGGAGACGGCGGATGCCATGCGGGCGTCGCGCTCCACCTCGTGGAACATTTCCTCCGTACTCCCCAAGATCTGCAGCAGGCTCGGGTAGTTCGAAAACGACGACAGATTCACCTTTCGACGCATGTACTTGGACCGCGTGTTGTAACCTGTCATCTTGTCGTGTTTTTTCAGGATCTGCATGCACGACGGTGGATAGTTAGTTACGGCTGTGGATGAATGATGAATCGACCATCGAGCCCACCTTGGAAAACCCCTGATAGTTCATGACGGCGAAATTTTCGAGACGAATACACTCGCGGTAGAAGTGAACGAAGGCGAACATGAGCCGCTGAGCCTCAAACGCTTCGATCTTCTCACGTTTCTGCAATGACGGCACCGTCAACGCAATCAGAAGTGCATTCGTATGAAAATAACCAGTCTGCCCGGCCACAAACCTTCAGCGTCTTGAGCACGGAGCGCAGTTGCTGGTAGCGGAAGGAGCAGCGCTTCTCCTCGGCAGCGTAGAAGAGCGAAATCTTTTTCAGTTCAGCCTGCAAGTCGCGGAAGAACGCCACCTCGAGCTCGGATTCGGCTGCAATGGGGACAAGCGTGAACAAGGACACGAGCAACAGTGCTAAACAGACCATTTTAGTACACGTACAGATGTCGCGTTGGTTAGCAGCGTGGTGGGCCGCTCGGGTCACAGCTTTGATGCGTTTCTTGAGGGTTTTGTAGTTGAGCCAAAAGGGGGCCCACTCCGGATTGCTCTGCAGGATCTCCTGTAACAAGCCTTTGCCGAACTTCATGGCGACTGAATTGACGACACGGAGGGATTTCGTTTCGTGGTTTGCGGAAGTCTATCGTAGCCTTCACCTGAGCGATTGGGAAGTGACGAGAACCGCCGTGTTTGCAACGAGCGGGCGAGATTCCGAAAGCCCCAATCTGCTGGGCGACAAGCTGTGCTTGGGGCCCAGAAGCCGTGAGGGTTGTAACCGGGTGTCAACTCGATCTTCCGTCTTCAACGTGCGGCGAATCTCGGAGATTCGCTCCCTGATGATAGAGAAAGTGCACACAACTTCATCAAAACTATAATACACGTAATTTATTATGGCGGCGACCGAACAACATATTGCTCGGAGCAACTTGCTCGCCACCATCGCGCTGAACTCAACCGAAGCACCCAAGTTCGCTGGGGCCCATTGGATTTACAGTGCGTCTGTTTGCTTGACAACGCGGAAGTGCATTTATTGTAATCAGCATGTGTCGAAAGCTACAACGCCGCAAACACGCGCTGTCCACGGCTAGGTAGCCTACTCCGCTCTTCACTGTGTTTACACTCGCAGTCGTAAGAGTCCAACCGGTCCGCGAGTCTTCACTGTGGTGCAGTAAGAAACGGCAAGCTGGTTCTTCGGCTGCAACTCGTCATTACTGCGGCTGCACGATGAGGACGAATTGCTGCTCGTAGAAAATAATAATAGTAGTACAGAAACCGCCCTCACTTCCGTTTCCACTATCCTCATATATCCTTTCCAAACCGATCATCACAGATCAAATCGTTTTAACGAGTAGAGTGATGGTCACAAGGTTGAAGTGGGGCGTGTGCACGCACACACACGAGGTGGTGGTGCAGCCGACGCTGACCAACCCCACACAAACCAGCGCCAAGATGATCACGCCACTACTTACCGCCGAGTCATCGCCGACGACGCGCTCACGCTCGGTGTTGATGAATCATCAGATGATGATGCAGTGGCTTGACCTCTTCCTTGAGATGAAGATGATCCCCGTAGCATCGCCCAAAGGTCAGCGATTGAGTGCGAAGACGTAGTGGCTGTGCTTTGCCGAAGAACACCCGCTTAATCAATCTGAAGTGCATATCTACCGTTATGGCGTGCGTTAGGAAGTATAGTTTGTGATTAATTGCTAAAAAAATAGGTTAAAGCGATGCAACAACTAATGCAAGCTAGTGGTGCTACCGCTAGAAGTGCGCACATAATGTGGGCGAATCCCTGTGCGAGGCGGCGCCAATCCAGGTGTCTGTACCAGGTCATCCGCCGCTTCGTGTCCATCTTCACGTCGGAGCTGCCATGCTTACACAGGTCGGAGCCCAACATGGTGCCTGCGGCTCTGGATCCTCGGTAGGATCTTGATCCTGCCGCTGCTGCTCGTAGTCCGCCTCTGGGACAACCTCGGCGAGAGTCGCCATTGCGGCTTCGGGGGGTGTTATTAGTCACAAAACCTGTGTATTTCAATACCCCGGGAAAGAAGATTGAAATCCGGGTACCGGAAGTGGGGGCGGTTTCTGTACATACTACATGTATTGCACCGGCAAGGTTATCTACACCGCGTGCATCTGATCAGCAGTGACAACTCCAGCGGGTGAGTCTGCGCTGGTATTCCTATAGGAATTTATTTAAAAGCTGCCGTCAACTCGAAAATTGTCTACAAGTGCCACAACTTCATGAAAGCGGCAATCGTGGTGACCTTTTCTGAAGTGAGATTCACGCACACCATCTCTGCTGCGCACAAGTTTATTAAGGAGATTCATATTGGTCGGCTGCGATTCTAGCTCGTCTCTGCGGCACATTCCTGCAAGCTTTCGCAAACACTGCGAGTTGAAAACGAGTGGTGCACAACGCAGCTAGATTTGGGGTCGGATTCGCCCAACAGCTTCAACTTCAACCAGCCTGGCAACTCATCTATCTACACTCGGCTATTATGGCAGGTTGCTGGAGGTGTCTTCAATTGGGAATCCTGCGTCTCAAAGTGTCTTGCTGTTGAGAACAAGGTAACACACCGGGGAACGTTATCACAGTTATTGTATAGGAGCGGACGAGATAGCATTCGCGGGTTGCTTGAACAGAAGCGCCGTGATAGTACTTACTTATTCGGGGGGGGGGGGGGCTCATGCGAACAGAGAAACAGAGACCGCTCAGTAACTTGGCTGTGTGAATCGCATCACACCGAACTGCAGCGTTGGAGGAGAATTTGTACTATTTTAACACGGCGTGTTCTTTCAACTTGCGACGCGTGTTCATTTGCTGCGGCCTCATGGAAGCGACTGTAACTATTAGTGTTTGGGAAGGAGAAGTGCGTGTGATCGCATCTGCTTGGCTAGCGAACTATGCTAAGAAGCGTCAGCAGGCAGGATAAATAGTCACCGGCGCTGGGCATTCATGAAACGGACCAGCGAACCTCGGTGACGTTTTCACCGAGCTGTGCAGCACCATCGCGTGAAGAAAAAGCTCGAAAGCTCCTTGCACTTCAACGGCGATTTAGGCAAAATGGGCGTGAAGCTGACAATAGGTATCACAAACATGTATGAGATCGATCAATCGAGCTCTGGCGTTGTTGAAACCATTCATAGGTTTGATCTCATGGCTCCATGCTTCGCATGCGAGGCGCTATATGCACCCACATCATTTCCCAACGTGTTTCCTTCGCCACAACCTGGACCGGAAGGCAGGAGGGACCAGAGGATTGGTTTTTGGCTGACATGGTGTACTCTTCAAGCGGGGGATTGCGGTCTTTCGTAGCGGTTGCAGCATTGTGTGCATTATCATCGAGCGGCACCCTAGCAGTTCGTGCCGAGACTAGCGGCATCGCGTCGGCTTCTGGATCGATTGCGGTTGAATCACAGGGTGATTGCGGGCTTTCGGACGGAGACAAGGAATTTGGCATCCGGGCGATTACCGACCTAACGTGTACTGCGGGTGGCCTTGGATGTTACAATGATCACTGCCGATACTGCAAAGTCCTCGACACTTTAAAGTCGGCTCACCTTGAAAGCTGCGAGGCGCTTGGTGCTTCGTTTCCCACCATGGCACCTCTGACTGTATCGGCAGACCCCTGCAATGTATCCAGCGGCGATGCTGCGGTTGGTGTTGCAGGAATGACCGATCCTTCGTGTTTGTATGGAGGTATCGGCTGCTTCAGCGATCACTGCAGATTCTGCCAAACTGAAGCAACGCCGCAGTCCTCTCAGTTTGTGTCGTGTTCGTGGTCCTATGATTCGACTTCGGGGTTTGGCGATACTGGCGATGTCAACTTTGTTCTGGCCAACGGTGACGAGTACAAGCCAGAGTCTGTCCAAGCAACCATATCATCCAGCAATAGCGAAGATGAAGAAGCATTCGAGGCCGGGGTTGTGAGTGTGTGCACGTCAACAGCGACGGATGGTGATTTGGCGGTCGGGATCAATATCACCACTGATGCGAGTTGTGCTAGCGGAGGCATCGGATGCATAGACAGCATTTGTCGTTTCTGCAGAACCACGAACACGACTCAGTCAGCCCACCTGGATGCCTGTCCTGTTGTCACCAAGGTGTGCACAACAACGGTGTCAGTGGGTGACGCTGCTGGGGGCATCAATATCATCAACGATGTCTCCTGTGCGACTGGAGGAGTGGGGTGCATTGACGATGTTTGTCGCTTCTGTAAAGTTCGCACAACAGAGCAGTCCGCACAATTTCAAGACTGCCCGAACTTTGTAGCTACAACAGCACCCTCGTGCAGCCAAGTCGTGTCTGCGGGTGACGCTGCAGTCGGCATCAATATTGTCACGGATACTACCTGTGCCACTGGTGGATTGGGGTGTATTGACAGTGTGTGTCGATTCTGCCGAGTGACTACAACGACTCAATCGGCTTCTTACGTCGCCTGTGCCCTGATTGGAAGCTCAACATCGTCTACACAGGCACCTGCAGCCACTACATCGGCTCCAACTACAGCTCCAACGACAGCTCCAGTAGCTACCGTAGCAACGGCAGCTCCGACAGCAACAAAGCAATTATGCAGCCACACAGTCTCTCAAGGAGATGCAGCGGTCGGAATCAACATCGTCACCGATTCTAGTTGCGCGTACGGAGGATTGGGATGCATCGACCAAGTGTGCCGATTCTGCAGAGTCACGACTTCAGCTCAATCCGCGTCTTTCGTCGACTGTGCTGCAGTCACGGGCACAACAACTTCTAGTCCGACTACAGCAGCGCCGACCATTCCGCCTGCAGCTACCACGGCAGCTCCAACCACTGTGCCACCGACAACGGTGCCTCCAACAACGGCTCCACCGACCGCAGCTCCGACAACGACATCAACTTCTACTACCCCTTCAATTGTCTTCGAGTGCTACCGCACGGTATCAAGTGGGGACAAAGGTGTCGGTCTGGACATCGTCTCGGATATTCGCTGCAGTGACGGCGGAGCTGGATGCTTAGATGACGTCTGCCGTTTCTGCAAGCGCTTCGACACGGTTCAATCGCAGTCTTACATCAATTGCTCCAGCATACCGTCAGCAAATGTCGGTGCTGACATTACCTTTGTACCGATCCCAATTGTGAATGATTCCAAGACGCCAAGCAGACTGCTTTCAGCCACTGGAAACGATCCAGCAAGCAACAGCTCCAATTTATCTACAACAACAGATGAATTACACGAGAGCCTGGAGTCAACAAGAGCAAGCGTCTGCACTACGACGGTCTCCGCTGGAGATGCTGCAGTTGGTATCAACATCGTGACTGATACAAGTTGCTCAAATGGCGGTACTGGCTGCATCGACAATATTTGCCGATACTGCAAGACAACGGACACTATTCAGTCGGCGCACTTGAACAGCTGCCCTACCATCACAACAACAACAACAACTACTACTACTACTACTACACCTACGTCCGTGCCTACTACTTCTGCGAGCACGACAGCATCCAAGTCCTGTGCGATTACCGTATCGGACGGCGATGCCTCAGTTGGCATCGGTATCATCACGGACGTGACGTGCGCGAGTGGAGGACTTGGCTGTATGGACAGCGCCTGTCGGCTCTGCAAGACAAAATTGACGGATCAATCGGCGCATTTGGGGAGCTGCTCAGACTACTCGTCAACCCCGACGACCTCTTCGCCAACAACAACGGCGCCTGCTACCGCGACCGCAACCTCTTCTCCTACTGTCACGCCTACTACTGCACCAGTGTCGACGGCCCCAGCTTATTCTATTCCTTTGGATTGCTTTCAAACTGCGTCGAGCGGAGACAAAAGTCTCGGACTCGACATAGTCACCGATATCCGCTGTGGAGATGGTGGTGTAGGTTGCGTTAACAGCATTTGCCGCTTTTGCAAGCGGTTTGAGACGACGCAGTCACACTCGTTCATGAACTGCGCCGACATTCCTTCGACCGACACTGGAGCTGATATTAATTTCAAGGTGATCGCTGTCGTTGACGACACGCAGGAGGCCACCTCAACGGACATGATTGTTGCGGTTCATGAGGCAGCCGAGTTTTCGTCTGATCCAGAAGAAGCGTGTGCTAACGTATCGCTGGCTGATGGCCAAGCGGCGGGAGGAATCGGCGTTGTACTCGACATTCTTCACTGTCCTGAAGGTCTTGCCTCGGGATGTATCGGCGATTCGGGCTGCCGATACTGCATGAGGTTCCCAACTAACATCTCCGACTACCTGGAGTACTGCGAGGTTGTGAACGCCTCCGATGTGGCTTACGCCCTATCCGGCGAAGGTACGACCTCGGTTGATGAAAGTAACTCGCTCTCAGTCGAAGAGGGACGTTTGCTCTCGGTTGAAGTGACTGACAACATGAAGAACCCACAGACATCAGACGGCGTCAAGCTGTTCGAGAAAGGAACATCCGAGTATGTTGTCGGTGCAGTGGTATGTATCGGTACCGTGATCGTAGTGGGATTAGCGGTATTCGGCATAAAGCGCTCGGTCAAGACACTTACGCGTACCAACAATAGCGAAGTGGATACGAGCCCCAGCGACGAGAACCGCCCCAGCGTCTTGATCACTTCTAACGTAGGCGAGCCTGGTACTGTCGGTGACGTGTAGGTTGCATATCCACGCACAACAGGTTAGTTCATTCACGCGTACCTTAGTGCAGCATCTTAATTAGGATCGTTCATACAATTTGTACTTCATTGATCTAGAGACGCTGTGTGCATCCCGCGCTGGTCGAAGGCGTTTCTCAAAAACCACTTCAATTCTTTTTATTTATTTTTCTACAACAGCACTGACATCAATTTCAAGTTGTTGTACGGCACAGGCGAGCTGTGGAGTTGGACGATTATACCTCACGCAGACCAAATCAAGTTCATATTTTGCCTTTTTAAAAAGTGTTGCGCTATCCTTTGTCGACCTGAGAAATAATCAACTTTTTGCTGAGCGAGTCGGCTCGCGTGCTCTCAGCTTCTATCGTGACTCCAGTTTTGTATGTTGACTTGAATAGCACACCCCGCAGCGAAAGTTGCTGAGCAAGGGCGAAGAGCCTCGGCAAATGTTGGCATTGACGACGAAACACGTTGAAGTTGCAGACCGACATCTGTTTTTACAAGCTGACCTCGTGCGGCGGCACCGGAAATGCTGGACAGGGGGTTAGTTGTCCCTGAAACGGGTGTGTTCGCGATATTATAGCAGCATCGACAACCACGTTTGGGGCATATCGCATGCACTTCGCCGACGTTCTTCACCGGTGTTTTCACTCACATGCATCGCGCGCACGGGGGAATAAAAAGTGCCCGTCCAATCAACCCGATCACCCCCCTGCGCAGCATGTGCTGCGGTATCGCTGTGGCTCGCAAGGGCATGTTGACATGTCCGAGTTAAACGCAATGGCAAGAGTGATGGTCTATTCGTCCTCAGACTTATTTCACTTGGTTTTAATATAGACCCGATCTAGGTCACCCGTGACGCGGGCGACGTAAGTCATCGGCATTGTCGTCCTCCCTCCGATTGGCTGAATATCGGGTTAACGTTGAAGGCGTCTACCACGTCAAGATTCTGCCGTGGGCGGCCGCTTCCCCTCAGGATCGCACAAGTAGCAAGAGTCATTCCGCTATTTGCCTCCAAGCGCGCATCTCGTCCGCCAACAGCCAGCAGCAGAAACCCCCACTCCAAACATGTCAGAGCTGAACGTCAACACCGCCAACGTCCGCGTGCTGGGCCACGTCTCGGACGCATTCCGCCGCGTGCTGACGCCCGACGCGCTGCGCTTCCTTGCCTTCCTGCATGAGCAGTTCGAGCCTCGTCGTCAGGCGCTACTGGCCGCGCGCGTGCAGCGTCAGAAGGAGCTGGACGCCGGCGTGCTTCCGGACTTCCTGCCGGAGACCGCGTACATCCGCGAGGGCGACTGGAAGGTGGCGTCCATCCCCGCCGACCTCGCCGACCGCCGCGTCGAGATCACGGGCCCTGTGGACCGCAAGATGGTCATTAACGCGCTCAACTCGGGCTCCAAGTGCTACATGGCCGACTTCGAGGACTCCACGGCCCCCACGTGGTTCAACCAGGTGGACGGCCAGGTGAACCTCGTCGACGCCGTGCGTAAGACCATCTCGTACACGCACCCGCAGACGGGCAAGAAGTATGCGCTCAACGACAAGGTGGCCACGCTACTGGTGCGCCCGCGTGGCTGGCACCTGGACGAGGCCCACGTGCTGGTGAACAACCAGATCATGTCGGGTTCGCTCTTCGACTTCGGTCTCTACTTCTTCCACAACGCCCACGAACTGCTAGCGCGTGGATCGGGCCCGTACTTCTACCTGCCCAAGCTCGAGCACCATTTGGAGGCCAAGCTCTGGAACGACGTGTTCGTAGCCGCTCAGGGTTACCTGAGCATCCCGCAGGGCTCTATCCGTGCCACTGTGCTCGTCGAGACCATCGTGGCTGTCTTCCAGATGGACGAGATCCTGTACGAGCTACGCAACCACTCATCGGGACTCAACTGCGGTCGCTGGGACTACATCTTCTCGTACATCAAGAAGTTCCGCAACCACTCCAAGTTCGTGGTGCCGGATCGTTCGTCGGTCGGTATGACTACGCCCTTCATGGCCGCCTACGTGAAGCTGCTCGTCCGCACGTGCCACCGCCGTGGCGCCCACGCAATGGGCGGCATGGCTGCCCAGATTCCTGTCAAGAACGACCCGGAGTTGAACAACAAGTTCATGGCTGCTGTCACGGAGGACAAGTCCCGTGAGGTGGCCGCTGGTCACGATGGTACGTGGGTTGCGCACCCTGGCCTCGTCAAGATCGCCATGGACGCCTTCAGCAAGATGACGGGCCCGAACCAGATCTCGTTCATCCCCGAGGCTGGTAAGGACATCACTGCCGCTCAGCTGATTGAGCCCCCAACGGGACCCATCACCTACAACGGTCTGGTGGAGAACATCGACGTCTCTCTGGTGTACACGGAGGCTTGGCTTCGTGGCAGCGGCTGCATCCCGCTCCACAACAAGATGGAGGATGCCGCAACGGCCGAGATCTCACGTGCCCAGGTCTGGCAGTGGATCCGCCACAGCTGCAAGACTGTGGAGGGCAAGACCGTGACCAAGGCGCTGGTACTGGACATTCTCAAGGAGTGCGTCAACAAGCGCTCGTTGAATGCCACCCCGGGCAACAAGTGGGCGCTTGGCGGTGAAATCATGGGCAAGGTGTTGACGGGCGACGATATGGTCGATTTCCTTACACTGCCGTGCTACCCGCGCATTGTGCAGCTTGGCTCTAGCATCTGAAGCTAGAGTCCCATCGCTACAAAAGCATCCTGGCATGCCAAGGACAAGCTGACTGAGCGATCCGAGCATTAGGAATGTTGAGCGGTGGGACTTCTTGGCGGTGACAAGATGGAGAGGAAAGGCAGCCAGTGGGTAGACAAAAGCCAACGTGTCTTCGACAAGCAGCACATTGGAGAACACCCAGGTCTAGTGTTATATAAATGAAAGCTCAACAAGTTGAAAACAAACCACTAGTGTCCGTCCGCCTTACGTTTACTGCTGTGGTTCTTCGTCGATTTACTGATCGGGCTCTTCCTCATCCAAGACACCACTTGCTTCTACTTCGTGCAGAGTTTCCAGCAGCAGCCAGTTCTTGTAGATCAGTTCCACGTCCAGCCACTCCTCCGCGTTTGGCCCTGCGCCAAGGGGGTCACCACAGCGCAAGTTGTTTACCTTCTGCCCCAAACGATAGCCTCCCAACTCTACTGGCCATTCCGGGTCGTCGCAGGGCACTATGAAGCTCTGCGGCACCTGTGGACTTCCATGTAGTTCTTGGTACCTCTGCATGGCTGGAATAAAATAGCGGTTCCAACGATCCTCACGAGCATTCCAGCTGAATTCCAGCTTCTCCAGGTCGTCCAGTTGGTACTGCAGCAGCTTTTCCTTGCTGCGACGTAGCTCACTCGCCCAGTAGCCAAGCTTGTATCCCCACGTCGAGCGTGGCCACGCATCATCTCCTTCGGGCACAGTGAAGGACACTGGCATCAACAGATCTCCATGTATCGACTGGTATGTCTGCATTGCTGGGACCGTCACTTCATCCCACAGGTATCGCTTCCAGTCCTCAGCGTCCAGTAGCCCCAACTCCTGGAGCTGCGCTTTCACTTCGTCCAGAAATCGTCGTCTTGAGGGCTTCTTAGCCGAGGCGCAAGCCTTCAGAAACCGTGAGATGGTCGTGCCCAGTTTCATTCCTTGCAGCTCCTCCGGCCATTGTTGAGCTTCAGGTTGATGGCCAGAGGGGACGGTGAAGCGCAGGGGGACGGCATAATGACCGTGAAGACACTGGAAAGTCTGCAGCGCAGGCACCAGCAACTCAAACTGGCACTGCTGGTACGCTGCGGATCGTGTGCTCTGCTGTCGGAGCTGTAACTGGACGGGCGGCGTCCATGAGGAGCGGACAAGAAGACGCTGCCAGGAAGCAGACATGCGTGCGCTGAGCTCTTAAAAAATGATAGGCTTGAGTAATATCGGTTCGGCCAGGTTAGACGGTACTATGATAGTACTGCACTTTAGTATTAATATATGTACACATACGGTATTAATACTTCAAGTACTAAAAACATACTGTAGTAAAGGGTACTACTAGTAGTAGTATTCAGGGACTTAGTAGTATAGTACTTTGAAGTATTACTACTAGTAGTGCTTAAATTACTATTATGAAGGGTAGTATTCGGGAACTTCGTTAAGACATCGGCATCGGCTCGGTTCCCACTGGGAACTTCCCAGCCAGCTCTTAGTGCAGCAATCTCGTTCAATTGGCATGACAGACTAGCCGTTCACTGTACTTATGTGATATAATACGAGTTGGCTGGTTAGTCGTGGGTAATTTACCTCGAGAGACTCCTGCTGCTGGCCCGAAGAGTGTTGCTCGAAACGTATCGGGCTTGATCAGCTTCTTGGCGCGCTCGCTCAAACTCCTCTTGCTGGATTCGACGAGCCTGCATCTCAGCCATGCGCAATTGTTCGCGGTCTTCCGCCAGAACGAGTTCACGAACAGTGTAGTCGTCGATGCGACCTACCTTCTCGATTGGGACGCGGTGCTTGAGCTTGGGCAGCATCCACAGCAGCGCATTCGGGTCACTGTATGATTCGTAAAGACGCGGATCGGAGACCGCCTTCAAATTCGAGTACGGATCCAGCATGAAGATGAGGCTGGGGTCCATGCCGACTTCTTCGTACGCCACGATGTCAGTGGGGCGGTTGCCAAAGCCTGCCACGAAGACGGGGTGCTCGATGACGCGACCGGCGTGGATGAGCGTGAGCTGGAGCTCATTCAGCACCTGGATCTTGAAAATGTGAGGGGTCTTATTGACGACCTCCGTGAACAGCGCGCCTGTGAGACCAGTTGAGTTCGTGATGAGAACACCTGGCGGAAGCGGAATCGATTGCTGCACTGCATTTTCCAAGTGGGTCCGTGACGCTGACGCCCAATCTAGTGGACGCGCAGTGAGGTACACAATTCGCATCCCCAGTTCGTGCAACTTGGTGAAGAAGTCGCAAGCCCCGGCGTGCAGAAAATCATACTGCCCAAGACGCAGCGTGCGGATGTGGCCTTCCACATCACTGATAGTTAGAGTTCCGTCCAAATCAACCACAACGGCTGACTCATTCGGCCCCCACAGATGCAGTTTTGCGTCCACGTAGCGTACCGTGTTAGTGTACTTCTGGAAGTGCTCAAATCGCACATGGTTGGGCTGTTCTTCCGACAGATCAGCAAAAAGCAAGTCCTCCGGAGGAATAATCACGCCACCGGTAATGAACGTGCAGCGCCCGCGCTCCTGCAGCTCCATTTTTGTAGGCAACTCCTTGCCGTTAACGAGGATCCTCACCATATCTCCCACACCGGTAGCATAACTGGATCGGAAACGCGACCACGAGAACGACACGTGCCACGACGTGGTAAGATACCGCCCTTCCGTATTCTTCACCGCGACAATGTCGACTGCATTTCCCGCCATCTTGTACGACGGTGGTGTGCTCTGCTGTTCCGCCACGGAGGCCACCTGCACCGCGTTGCTGTTGGCTCGTGGCATCTCCTCTCGGAACGATCCCCCACTACCCGTGATCGAAGTAGCGGCGCTGCTGCTGCTGCGACTGAGCCCCCTTGACGACGGGAAGAGCTCGGATTCCTCCTCCACCGTCGCCACATTCTCCGGTTTGTCCGTTGACGCAAGCGCTGGAAAAAGCTCGAAGTTGGCAGGCGAAACCGGCTCTGCCGGTTGCACGGGCACCTCGCCCACGCCCCCCTCCTCCACTGGAGCCCCACTGGCCATGGGGGTAGCCTCTTTCATCACGGCAGTCGCTACTGGGACACTGGGGGCGCTGCCGAACAGGTCGTAGCTCTCGTGATCGTCCAGCACGCCGGTGGAAACAGATTTGACCGGCGCAGGCGGGGGCACGGGAAGCGGCGGCCCCCCAAAGAGACTCATGGCCTCCTGGTCATCGAGATCGCCCATCGACGCGGCCTTCACTGGCGGCGACATGACGGCGGGGACTTTAACGGAAGACCCCACGAGGCCGACAATTGTGCTGTCGAACTCTGCCATCTCCCAAGCAAAAATGTCCCACACTGATACGTAGGGGATGAATGATTGTGCCGAAAATAGAAATACCGGTAGATCCATAAATAGGAAAAATGGCTACAGTCGCCGTCAGTTCTCGTTGTTTCACCGGTCGCGATGGACGCGCTGCTGGACCGGCTGTGGGAGCTGGCGAATGAGGACGACGACCCGCGCAGCGCCCGACGCAGTGATCGGGTCGCGGAGGCGCGCGCGCTCTGGCGGGCTCTGGAGGTGCTGCTGACGTCTTTGCGTCCCCAGGAGTTGGCTGTGGGCGACGGGACGTTTACCAAGACGCTGGCGTGCATTCGGTCCGTGCTGAGCGACCCCAGCTACTGGGTCGCTGCATCGGCATCGCTGAGTGGAGACGCAGCTGCTGCTGCTGCAGGCGACGACGGCGCCGTGACGCTGTTCGTGTGTGTGAACCGAGTTCTGCTCAAGGTCGCGAGTCGAGGCGAGCACGAGCGCGAAGCTCTCGTGCGGGACGGCGTGGCGGACCTCATCGTCCAGTGCGGAGAGTCGATGAAGCCGAGCTCAACTCTGTCGGCCGTTGAAGCGGCCGCAGCTCTGCAGACGTTGCAGTCCCTGGCTGTGGACAGCAAGAACCGACCGAGTTTGCAAGTCTCGCACACGATTCGCCTCTGTGTAATGCTTATGCAAATGCACGCGACAGTGTTTGCGGTGCAACTGCGAGCGTGTCAGTTCTTGCACCAAATGGCGCTGGAGGAGGACTGCAAGGAGCGTATCGGACGTTATGGAGGCCTGCAGGCTGTCACGAGCGCGCTTGCACGCTTTACAGAGGAGACTGAACTGGTGGTCACAGCGTTGGATGTGCTATTCTTTCTCTGTGTTGAGCTTGAGTATCGCGACGACCCGGTTGGAAGCGTTCCGTTTCGTGGGGCTGATGCGAGTGTCTTTCGCGGAGTTGTCAACGCTGTTGTTGATGCAATGCGCGTACTGCAAAGTGTGGAATTGGTACAAGCTAACGGCGTCGCCGTCCTCAATAGGTGCGTAGTGTCTTCAACTACGCCGCGTGTTGCTACTGTAGCAGAATATTTATTATGCGTTGTTGTGAATGCGTGTGCCAATTAACAGCATCGTGATGCACCCTCCCGTAAAAGAAGCGCTATGCTCAGTGAATATTTGGGATGTTGCGGAGAACGGCTTGTCAACCACAGCGACAGATGAAGCAGCGTGTGATTTTGTGGAGCTACTAGATTCACTGATGCGCGATCCCGTCACTTGTCAAACACTGGGGAAAATGCTCTCGAATGCTTCTCATCAATCTGATGTCTCAAGTGTGACAAAATCACGGTAAACTAGTGTAGAATCGTGCGTGAGAACTTCACCGTTGCTGACATGTGATCATTCACTGTCTTCTGATGTATAGCTTGAAAGCGTTAAATGATCAAGTGGGGGCGCTACGCAATAGCCAGACTCTAAGTCAAGAGAGTGGAGCCCGCATGGCGTTTATTACAACCCGGTTGCATTCTTTGCTCAATGAAGCGAGCTGGGAGAAAGCTGGTACGCCTATGAGCCTTCAAAAGTGCCAACCAACTTCGGTGGGTAGGAACAGCGGTGACGACGATGGTTACGGGCAATTCATGTACTCGAGTTCTCATCCAGCTGTGCCATCGCACGCATCAACCCATTCTGATGATGATAGCGAAGATGAACTCCCTGTGGACTCGGGAGGAGGATATGCAAACGATCGACGGAATGACGATGGTTTGCTTCTCCGAGAAGGTCTTGGTTACTTTGAAAGGTTTCTTCAACAGGGACCCAGCACAAATTTGAAATCCAACCTGTCTGGTACAGTTACCCTTCCCAACCCCGATATTAACAACACCAAACAACTAGGTGCTTTGTGTAAAACCTCTCATGGAGCTAAGATATGTGCGAAGGTCCATTCAAGCTCATCTAGTCAACCGTGCGGCCGACAGCCTGATTCAGAGCCGACTGTTGTAAATACAATTCGGAACCCGACGAATAGTGATGCTGAAAAATGGCAAGCTTTGTGTGAAGAAAACACACGTGAAGCACAGAATATACAAAATGACCGTCGCCAAAGCACATCGGATACGGAAGCTGAAAAATGGCAGGCCCTGTATGAAGCAAGTACGCGTGAAGTAGAGCGAGTTCAACACTCATTCCATGACTTAAACGAGAGATATCGTGTTGTTCTTCGGCGTTGTAAGGAGCAAACGAAGCTTCTTGCTTTACAAAATGTGCGCATTAGCAACCATGCTAACGAGCATCAACAGATACTGCGGCGTATGCGTACTCTGGAGACATCGTTAGAGCAAGCTGATCGACAAAGTCACGTTGAACGGGCGCTTCGATCTGCGGAAACAGCTCAATGTGAGCAACTTTCGCTAGCGCTTAATGAATCGGTTCGTGAAGCGAAATCTCTAGCAGCTCAGCAATCTAGTGCAGCCCACGAACTACAGCAAAAAGAAATAATGAGGACGGAGTACATGATGCGCACGCGGGAAAGTAAGCAAGACAAGCAGCGTGTGGAAGTCGAGCGTGATAATGCGCTTATAAGAATTGAGGTCCTGAACCAAGAGAAGGTAAGCCACGTGTGAAGCGGACTGATGCGCATGGCCATTAACAATCCTTACTTGCATGACGCAGATTGAGCTTCTACAACAACTCTCAAACTGCCGACGTGAGGGGTTTGAGGCATTGTTAATGCGTGAAGAAGACGTCGATGCCCGACGTCCTGGTGTGTTTAGCGAACTTGCAAAGACAGCTGCAGCTAACCAAAGTTTTCGGCAAGCTGGAAGTTGTGCTCATCGCAGTGCGTTCTCGCGACGGAGTTCCCTCCCTACAGAAATATTGGCAACCCAACTATCGGAATCAACAGCCTCCACATCCACGTCGCTGTCATCCAGCCGGTCTGCAAGTGTATACCCCATATACACTCGAACAAGTGGAGTCGATGAAGACCTCAATGATGATCCGAATTCTATTGAGACTTCAGAGATTCAAAATTGTTTGATTTCTGTTTTTGAGACCCTTGAGGCGTCTGCCGAAGGCTCAACTGAAGGCGTCCATGTGTCTACCGTGCGGCGGTTCTTTATGGAAAGCGGATTGGTACAAGCTCCACACGTCCTCCCTGCTGATGTAGACGTGGTCTTAGCCGGTGTTTTGGCTCAGGCTCAGTCGAATCGTAAGAAAACTATTGTGCGAAAAGACTTCAATGGGATACCGTGGGCACCGCCAACCGGGTGGGCAAAAACGAAGAGGAGATTTTCACCAACAAAATACGCGAGTATTGCAGGCGACACTAAACGCTATCGATTCTTCAGTCAAGACGCATTTAACGAGGCAGTGACACTTGTAGGTATGCGCAGGTTTCCCCGGTCCGATCTGCTACGTGTACTCCAGACTATCGTGGCTCTCTTCCTGCGGCCATACTTGCGTCAACAACAAACACTTCTCCAATCATCAGCGAATCAACGAAGGAGGTCATCTTCATCTTGTTCTATCAGTGGGATTTCCACTCCCAGTGTTGGATCGCCTTCCCAAGTTTGTTCTCGAGCCATGAAAAGCATTCTGAGTGGTCTAGCACTACACTTGGGCCAGGGAAATGAGAACGAATACCTTCGAACTGTCAAACCCAGTGGAATCGACAAGGGAGAAGTTTACTGTCACTCGAATCCACCATCGTCGATGAGCCGGTCGCACAAGAGGGAAGATGTCGTTTACTCAATGCTCGAAATGAATGGGGTTTTGAATCGAGAGCAACGACCGCTCGGTACAATCTGTGAATTCTATAGCGCTCAGCACCACCCCAACGCAACAGCAGCTGCTGCAATGTCTATTGCCAAGAATGAGCTCTTCGGATTGAGTTTTGAGTTTGTGCTCAACTTTGCAATAGACTTCGAGTTAATTCCGTCATTTATGGACCGCGTAAGCCTCAAGCATCTCCACACCGAAGTCGCAGGACTGCTCAAAGCGTATTTTACACTGCATGACAAGGATCCTCCAAGCGGGGCTGATGCAGAGACGCTGAAGAAGGTTGCGTTTGGTATGGTGCTTGCTCGACTTGCATTGGAACTCTTTTGCACCAAGCCTGGATATGAAACACCTGAACGGCAGATCACAGGTCTTCTACAGTGGCTCGACAACTCACCTGGTCGTGAGAAAATCATGCGGAAAGCTGGTATGCCTCTTGTAATTCGCTTTTCCAGACAACTATACGCAGTAAGGGCATAACAATAATTCTCTTGAATTCGTTGGCGTCCGACCTTCTGTTTGTATGAAGACTTTTGCGTTTCCTGTGCGTGTGTGCGCACACGATTTCGTTTAACCCCCGGCGATCTTTCCATACAATCCGGTGTTATTTTTGGGGCCAACGAGACCGCCGACGAATTTGTTGGCGCCAGACGCACAGAAAACCTACCGTAACACACGAAACTCAATACCCCATACTGATAGACGCTACCAGAGTCAAACACGAAGGACGCGCGTGCTGGAGAAGGCAGGGCAAGCCGGAGGGTAAGTACTACAATACCTCAGAGTTCAACGACCAGGAGGTGACCCATAAGCTCCCGTCCTTCTACCACCCCAATATACGAGAGCACCGCTGCAGTATGTGTGCGGATTAGATTGCGGGGGGGGGGGGGGGGGGGGGGGGGGGCTAACGGAGTCCGGTACTGCAGATGTGCCGGAGTTGGATCCGTCCTTCATGAAAGAACAGTTCATCGTGAACTCGGAGATGTTGGTGGCCCACCCGTGCGCCAAGCTGGTGGAGAGCAAGTGCCCGGGGTACGGGAAGGTAAGCTGCGCAGGACCTTCAGCACGGGCAAATGCTCCAAGGCCAGGTACGTCAGTGGTGTGTGCATCTGCAATACAGATTCTGATAGGGGTGGGCTGACTGGTGTGCTTGTCAGGTTGCTACACTAGTTCGCGCTGTCGGAGGAGCAGATCGCGGCGAAGAATGAGGCGACGTCGCTCGAGGACTCGTTCGCCTGGTGTGGATGGCACAACGACCACGGCGCGCTTACCGGACTGGTACAGATCAGGCTCACGGACAGCACGGGCGCGACGGTGCCGTACCCGGACGCACAGGCGGGGCTGCTAGGACCGCATATACAACCTCACATCTGCGGCGACGAGGTGAGGTAAGACGAATTTGTATTATGCACTCGTGTATTCATTTTATGACTGCATAGGACCTGTTGTTGCTACTACGTGGCTTGGCTTGAACTACAATATTCGTGCAAAGCGCACCAACACAGGACATCTCTCTTCTTCCTGTGAAGTTACGCCACGTAGCGACATATTCCACGGACGTAGTCTTCCGTCCGATGGCATTGCCTTTGACTGCCTTCTCCAAAAGTCACGCACCACTTCGCTTAAGTGCGAGCACAGGATAGTCACACAAATTCTTGCTAAGGTACCCAACCAGAAGTCCGCCACCTTTCCGATATTCCCCGCGAGGAATTTTATAGCTCCGGATCTAGAGCCGGTACGGCGACAAGTAGGGTATCGTTGTAAAGCTGAGGATTTCCTCTATCTCGCTGATTTTTTACGCATAAAGCTGAGCTCTCCTAGCAATCAAAACCTTCAATTGAATGCGGCGACTGTTCAGAGCGACCCAACCAGTTGCCCGCCACTCTCTGTTTGTCTGTATCGGAATTGGCGGCTCAGCATTGCTGCCGCGACCTTCGCGACCCTTCACGCCAGCCTGCCTAAGTGAGCCAATGAGATCGCAGAATCGCTATGATTGGACAAAATACAGACAGTGGTCATGTTGGGGCCCCCCCTGCATAAGTCAATATCCGTGCCAAACGCTGGACAGTATTTTGGTGCTTCCATAAGCTTCTGAAACAGTAGTCACTGTCGGGGGCCAGCTAAAGACACGAATGCAGCTAAGATAACAATAACTACAGCCCAAGCCGCCACATACCACAACAGAGTCGAAACAAGGGCACACCCGGCAACTCACTCCAACGAGTCCGTCCCAGCAAAGAGCCTGTGGAAGAGGCGCTCCCCGCTCGATTGCCAGGAACGGACCGACCCCCCGAACAGTCGCAACCCTTTTTCTTTTAATACACTGTGCGTTTTGTTCTTCCAAAGCAAATTAGCCTATTGGAGGTAACGTTTGGCATCCCCGAAGACCTAACCATCGTACTTTTAAGGATCACAACCGTAAATCCTGCTCCATACAAATTGCTTGATAAGGCCAGGTGGCGGGCAACTGGTTGGGTCGCTCTGAACAGTCGCCGCATTCAATTGAAGGTTTTGATTGCTAGGAGAGCTCAGCTTTATGCGTAAAAAATCAGCGAGATAGAGGAAATCCTCAGCTTTACAACGATACCCTACTTGTCGCCGTACCGGCTCTAGATCCGGAGCTATAAAATTCCTCGCGGGGAATATCGGAAAGGTGGCGGACTTCTGGTTGGGTACCTTACATATAACACAAAAATTAACCTTCCGCTATGTGTCCTTGCAAGTTGTCCAAGCACTATTTTTCATTGGTATCATACTCGCCCACTAAAAACTAAGAGCATCTCCAGCGGCAAGTCCTATTCCAAGGCTTAACGGTGACCGACAACGGCCATTAAGACCTGGATTAGAGAGTTAGATCTCGCGACACTCCAGCGGTAAGACTTAACCCGAGTCTTAACCTAACATTTTGGCCAATCAACTCCATTCCTAAAAAGATTATCTTATAATAGCGAATGAACGAGCTCCCCGAAGTGTGCGCACCACATAATCCATTAAATCTCAAGTCTTTTAAATATGCTAAACGGAAGATGCACTGAGTTTTGGATTTAGTCCTTGTACGAACACTGGATTTTTGACTCAAGCGAACGGGAAATGACCGTTTTTCGGGGCAAGGTCGACAATGATATTTATGAAAATAGGCTGAATATGAAACAAGTTGGACATATATTTAAGCTCTCATCGAGACGTTAACAATGGTGGTGATCGTACGTTCTACTTCGTTGTGGAAGAAAAGTTATCCGCGATCCAAGACTGGCGTGTGCGGCAATGATTGCTGCAGTGTCTACAGCATTTTGCGTTGCGGCAAACCTATGCATCAATCAATCGAACGACAAACTTCCATGCCCTTCTATTAGAAGGGTTGAAACCTTTTTGATTTGGTTAAAAGTAACCCTACTGTCGCGAACCGTTCCCTAGGGGGGACCGTTCCGTGCGCTGTATGGGAGTTGAGGCCAGAGGCGAGTAGGCAAACCAAGATGCAGATACTAACAAGCTACCACAAAAATAGAGCAACTTGTTCAGTATAGGGTAAATTCACGACTGACAAACCTTTCTTCCTGTCTTCCTAGCTTCCTTGGTCTCTCGCGCCACGCTCCCGCGCCCTCTTGATTGCCCGAGTCGCACGCCACGCTTGCTGACCGCTCCGCGCATCCGCTTTCACCCCTCCCGGCGCTCGACCAGCGCTCGCTTGTCCTCCCTTGCTCCCTTGTGTCCTGTCGTCCGTCCTTGGTCCGCGGGCGCCGCCAGATCCGCCTTGCACGCGCGATCAGGAAATGACAACGCTTCGCCGCCAATAGGAGCCCACCAACCACGGCGGTAGCTGTCCCATACGGGGACGAAGTCAAATCAGAAGTCCGGTCCCACGCCTCGTCGCCCCATACGGGGTTCAACTTCAAACAGGCTATCCCGAGCGAGAACGGACCCCATTAGAACGGTATGGACCGATCTCACTCGGGACACTACCGTGGTACTTGGGACTGCAATGTGACGATAACGGGATGGTCTAGTTGCTGCTGAGTGCAATGTTCCCCAGGAGATGTTTTCGTCGGGGCATCTTGGGCATGTACGTGCGTATTGGCATTTCCCCCCGAGAGTGATGTCAGTTCAAGCTATAAATATTACACTTGTGAAACCTGCATTTGCTCATGATGCATACAAGCAGATTAAAGGTCGACGCCAAATTGATCAAACTATCAAGGCCAAAGTGGATCTCGACCAAGAGTTATCGGAATATTTTTTCGCCTGGTAATGGTATTTAGACGCGACCTCGTCCATTATGATTTTAGTGCAGATACCAATGCATATACACCACTTGCTAACGGCGTAAGCCAATACTCAATATTTTTGTCCGGGGTACTCCACGAAAATCGGTCTGCTTGAGTCAGAAATCCAGAGTTAAACAAAGTCGCGATTCGCACGAAGAAGCTCTGAAATTTAGAAAGCTGTATTGTTTGTTGTCCACGATGCTACATTTTCTCTCTACCATCGCCAGAGGTTTGACATCTCATCATACATTAACGTATTTTTTTTCGTTTGACGATAATAAAGCTCAATTTACCACATTGGTAAGATAGGATTCGTGTTCACCTACCATTGGTCAAGAGGACCATCTGCATCGTGCCAGTCACCTGCATTTCAAATATAAGTATAATCCCAAACCAGTTATAAATGCACTTTGGTGGAGGGACGAACCACGTGAACGAAGTAGCATCATACCCTATCAGTACTTGCTATCTTCGTAAAACTAACAAATATATAAATTAGTCTATGCGTTTGATATGGCTATACGTGAAGGCAACTCGTACCTATTAAATTTTAAGAAGTGCTCCAGATTGGAAGATTTCTTGTGGCACAACAAATCATCCCTTCGCGCAACCTCCAAAACTCGTACCTAGACGAGGTGGACGTTACAAGCAACATCCCCGTAATTTATCGTATTCAGAGGATATTATGATTCATGAAAGTAACTGAAGTGTACTCACAATGCTTTCCTACTAAACCTCTCTAAATGTATATAATCTATCACCCATAAATTACCAGGTCAGCGTGTTTTTGAAGAATAAGACGTCCACTCGGATCCCTCCTTAGCTCTGAAATAAATTTCAGAGAATTGAGACTCGAGGCGTCCTCGATAGGACCTCCTGAAGTTAAAACCCGCATTACGACCTGCCACTGGGAGCTTAAGACTTGGACCAAGGTTCTAATGCGCTACTTTTAAGAGCATCTCCAGCGGCAAGTCCTAACGGCGGTTTTAATGTAGGGCAACAAGCTCACCTGGTCTTAGCACCATAGTAAGACTCAGATCCTTCTAAAATGTGGATAGGGGAGCATGGATAATCAATCGCACCGTTTAAGCTTCCTGGGTTTGCAGTCTTGCTTATGCCAGATTCAACAAGCGGCTCCGATGGATTCCGAGAAATTTTGCTATCGATAGTCTGTAGCTACAAATGGCCCATGGCTCGTAAATGGCATCTTCTTTTGCCGGCAGAGGGAATCATCAAATAAGAAGTACCATCTTGAGACAACCAGAAGAGCAGAACGCACTACCGACATGGTTCCGAATAAAATGCTGATGAGCGGTCTTGAATACACACTGAGTTCAGGCTGCACACATTTACCGGTAATGTGCAGGTGAGACAGCCTCATACAGAATGATACTAACCCTTCTAACCCGAAGAATTATTCTGTATCCTACAGAATAAGGATTAATCTTGATTAAAGTATATTCCGAAACCTGTCAAAGATTTGCTGTTGTAAGCCCTTTCGCATCTTGCGGTTAAGTTCTGGGCGCAACGTGAACAGAACAGCAGCGAAAGTAGACATAACATTGTCAATGTATCTTACAACTGTCAGAATGACGATTTTCTATTGGCTGTGGCGAGCGTATAGCACGTTCGAAACCTGTTGCTTGACAATACCTTTCAATGCTGCTACAGTTTCGACTTCAAGCGTCAACCACCAATTTTTGGTGAGGGTAGCTCTCCCCAATGCGTACGGAGGAAGAAATCGCCCAGTTCCTAACTAGCGGATTAGTGAGGAGGAACTGGGCGATTCCTTCCTTGCGCAGATTCCTTCTTTGCGCACAGCAGCGCAGTATCTAGGTCACAACCGACCCAACACACTCTCATACACTTGTTCCTCCTCGTCATCGCCTCATATACACGTCTGAGCTTTTATTTGCACTCTCAAGGCCGCACGGAATACACTACATACAAGACCAGAGGTATAGCAAGAATATCAATACATTCATTTCAACGCATCTTGCATTATCTTCCATCATACAGCACACAATGCCCTCGACGTCCGCGTCCGACATACCTACACGTCGTATTACCGTGCTCTGTAGCCTCCGCCGCAGCTTCCCCTTTCGAGACGCTCGTTCTGAAGCCTCCGCCGCAGCTCCCCCTGTCGAAACTCATGTTCTGAAGCCTCAGCCGCAGCTTCCCCTGTCGAAACTCATGTTCTGAAGCCTCCGCCGCAGCTTTCCCTGTCGAGACGCTTGTTCTGTAGATTCAGTCGGAGCCACGAAGGGAGGTCGTCTTGGTCCGTAGCTTTCGTCGCAACTCCTGCTGTCCATCGGCTTGCGCTGTATCTTCCGTCGCTGCTACTCCAGTTGATCCGTCTTACGCTGTAGAATCTGTCCTAGCCACACATTTGGCCCACAGTGTTGCTCACTGGCATGGGCTGCTTGTTGCGATTGGAGCTGACGAGGTCAGCAGCACAGGCGCACGTGGCATTCCCAATCGCAGAAGCAGGTTGTCGGGTCTCCAGCACATGCCCGTAGAAAGAGTAAACTTGGTCCGGTCACGTCCTAGATACACAAACGTCTTGAAGCCACTCAGAACATTATTAGTCCAAAAATTAGAGTATACGCGAAACGTACCCCCCCCTCCCGCTGTAGCCATCGCATATAGCCGTAGTACTGGTCATTGGTCATCCGCGAGGCCTCCTGGGCATTGACTCCCTCCACCGTGGCTTGTCGGTACGCGCTCTGGTGTTGTTCTTCTGAAATGACGGAAAGACGTAGTGGCTGACACGCGCCGGTTTGGGCTTCTACCTCGGTTTTAAACCTGTCGGGGGGTTATATCAGTCTTTCTATTACCAGAGAATAATCCCCGTCTATCTACCCATCGCAAATCCGACATGAAGATGTGCTAAAAATCTTCTATACAAAAATCTATATGCAACTGGTTAACATCGAGAAAATAATATTTTCAATATTATTGAAGCCACAGCTCGAATAGATCCCACGAAAATGGAGATTTGTTTTTCAGATGAACACAACTTCTTAGGAACTCAACATTTCTTCGCAAGCAATAGCTCAAAATGAATGCAAGACACACGCCTTCCGAGTTTAATGCCTCAATCGCGATTCGTTCTTCGGTTGATTAGTTTAGTTTTGTTTGAGGTCGTCATACATTTTACGACTCTAAGATCTCGCACAGCTTCACACAGATGCAATGACCAAGAACAACGTACCTCAACATCCGTGAACATGCTAATCTGCAGCTCGAATCACCTGTTGGCTCCTGCCAAGAAACGAATGTGTTGAGCCGATATAACAGGATCTGCTGGAACTTTTCTAAGCTCCATCCCAGCGTACCACCAGCGCTTCCAAAGCGTAGAAGCGCCAGCAAACAAGCATATCATGCAAAATCAAAGTCCGAATTTTCACAAGCACTTGCTGTTTATGATACATCAGAGCTGTAATTGATTTGTGGTACTCGAACATTCCGCCATGGAGAAGCATTGCAACGAGGACTTGTGTCTTATTTGGGTGTTGTGAGGTATATTGTGATACTGTTTCTATCGCTAGAAATGAACTTAACTTGGACTTATGTTACCCTTCAAGTTTGCTGGTAAGGAGGGGGGGGGGGTCATTAATTTACTAATTTGAGGTGATTATGCCCGACTCCACCCACGGGACCAATTCTTTGAAGTATAAGCTCTTCAGATTGTAACAGTGGGCGGTCGGGGAGGCATGACGAGCAACGTCAAAGTGACGTGCAGGCGGACCGAAGCGGCCGGTCAGATGCGGAACCCAACTTACAGACAAGCACATTGCTGTTGCGCAGAGACAAAGTCGGTTGGTTGGTGCAACGAATGCTCGCAGCCGGCGAGCATCGAGGTGTCGCGTGCCTCCACCTGCCAGGGGTCTGGTACGCTGGGGCTCTTCAGGAAAGGTGTAGGGGAATGGAAGCGTAGAGTTGAGGCTCGTAGGAACGTTGAAGAGGGATGTAGAGTTTAAAATGCAAAAGTTCTCTCTTGTTTGGGTTGTTCTTGACAGGGGAAATTCACGCCTGACTAACACATTACAAATCTCGTCAGCTCTCCCTGAACGTCCTTGGAGATCACCATCACGTCCTCGGGACCTCGGCGTGACAGCCCGTCCTCGGATCTAAATCACAACATTAATACAGGCACTTGACATCCGTCCTTGAGGCACCACGAAGCTTCCTGCGACCACGGCGAGTACCACTTAGGAGGGCGCCTCGCGCCATCAAATAGCCGAGTAACTGGCTCAGAACGGTACCTAAGCATGGCGCTCAAAGGAGTTCATCGCTGGTCCGGCGGGTACGCTGCACGAGCCCAGCACACGGCCCTCTGGCACGCCCCTGTCATACCCGGGTACGGGACATCCTCCCCGAACTGCGAGTTTGCCGTCCTCGGCGAACATCCGGGTGCTGGGCGAGCTCGTGACGGAGGTGGGCGGACCGTTTCTCAGCAGCACGTAGATCGGCCGAAATGACGGCGGGGGCGCTCTGGAGGGACCTTCGTCAATGATCACGGGGGCGTCGGAATGGGCGTCGTAATGCCGGGGTGGGACTTCGTCGTCAGCTCCACGTAGACGCTCGAGATCTTCAGTTTCGGTGCGCGAGCGGTCAGCAGCACGCTCACGCACCTCCCTCAGACCTTCGACGATGATGGTCGTAGGCGAGAGCCGTTCCCGGTCGGATTGACCCTTGTCACCACGCCAGAAGTGTGTTACGACGCCGAGAGTGACGAAGACCACCGACGCACCAACACTCAGCGTAGTCCACTCGAAGTAGCAATTGAACAGGTTCATCGTCAGGAGAGCGAGAGCAACACCAGCCTCACCCAGTAGTACAACCCCCACAAACTCGTAAACAGCCATCGGCGCGAAGAACACCAGGACCAACAGGAACTTGACGATGAGTAGTACGATACGCACTTCACCCGCCCGGTGTCGGCTCGAGACAGCAGCTTCCTTGGTCGAGACGGCGCAGTTCTTGATGGAGCACGCCGTGTTGAGGCTGAGGTCGGGGGGGGGGGGGGGGTACGCATAGAACGTCGCGTAGGCGGCAACCCACCACTTGCGCAGCATGCGTCCGTAGTCACCGTAGCGCTGCTCGTTATCGGAGAGCACCTGCATAGGCACCGCGAAAGCAGCACCCCACAACGCGTAAGCGTACGCCACGCCACGGAGTTGGCGTACCTCTTCGTTGAACAGCACGCCGTTGTACTGTTGTAGGCAGTCGTTCCAAAGAGTTCCATTGAGACAGGCAACGCGCCAAACCTCGCCGGCAAAGGTCCATTGGACGTTCCTCAGTGGGGTTGAGATGACTCACGCCAGCACGCAGCAGACTCCGGCGCAGCAGTAGGCCGGAAGTAGTTCGGCGGGAGCGTAGACCGTTGCCCGGTGGCAACGGGTCTCGAGCAGGAAGCTCATAGTCGTTCAGAAAGTTCGCAAATGAGCACTTTCTCTTCGACGTTCTTTGAGAACGGACGTACGCAAGTTGAGACTAGTACGATGACAGGGGCCGAATCTATCTCTCAGTCGGCACCTTTCTTCTTATCCGGGTGCGGCTTGCATTGCCGCCAGATTGAGGCAACTAGACCTCGGCACGGGTCCGAAAACTTGCCATTCTCAAATTCACCACGCGGCACCGAAGACCCCTCTCCCCGCCGCCTCTCCGCTCAAGACTCCGACCCCCCGTCACGCCACAGCCCCACGCAAGTTGATCCGTCGTGCCACGCCGCCTCGCCACCATGAGCGACACGCACTGTTGATGACGAACTACCCGAGGACGACGTCGCTCAGACCGCCTCGTCATCCGTGGACCTCTTCGGGTTAGATCGAGAACCCTTCCAAGAGGAGCAGAAGCGTACCCCTTGGATCCAGGCGCTCATTGCGTTCCTGGAGGACGGCGCTCTCGCTCTGGACGCCCAGTTGCATGTCAAGGTACTCCTAATGGCTCCCCACTATGTGGTTAAGAACGGTATATTGATGAGAAGGGTACATCTTAAGGCTAGTGGTGGACCGGCTCGCTCTCTCTCTCTGCGTACCCGTGATACCCCTCCCCTCCCCTTCATTGAGACCGTACTGCACTATTGCCACTCCGACGTCTTTGCTGCGCACGTGGGCCAGTCCAAGACGATGGAGAAGGTCCGGAAGCATGCCTATTGGGATGGAAGAAGGACGTGATCGAGTACGTTAGGTCGTGTACGGTGTGTGGAAGTGGGAGGGGCTATCGTCGCTGGAAGAACGGTCGCATGCAGCGGATGCCCGTTCAAGAGCTCTCAGGACCGTTATCGCTACTGGTGGTGGACACCCCGACCGAGTCGTCTCTGTTAATGTCTACAGATTTAATAAGTTCGCGGGTAGATGGTGTCGCCCATTCCCGAACGAGGTACCCGCCGGCGTGGAACGGCAGCCTGACGCCGATGACGCTGGTCCCCTCAACGTTGATGATCTACCTACTACAAGTTTCGTAGAACGCCTGACGCTGGGCGGCGAGGAGACCGTCTTCTCTGGAGTCACGAACCCCATCGTGGAGGTGCTGGCGAAGAGAGTGAATGGCCGACAAGAGCAATACTCGATGCTGACTGCTTCTTATGAGACCTGCTGGCGCCCACCTCCTCGCTTCTACCTGATTATGCCCCCCTGGTTAAGATCTACGAAGACGAACGATGGACGGCCGGAGGATGGCCTGAATTACGACAGAGTGCTCGGCTAGTGGATGCTAACGCGACCGTCGATGAGGGCAAGTTGCTCTTCTAAGAGCCCCTTCCCGTTGAAGTAAAGCAAACGTATTTTGCTTTACTTCAACTTTGGCTATTATATACTTTGGACACGTGGATTTCATTGTTGGTATGGTAAGTGACCGTACCCTCCCTCAAGTTCTACAAGTACGGTTTCGAGACGCGATGGAAGATGACAAATGCGGAGTCGTGTTACTTATGGAAAATGCAGACATCTACTTACGACGAATTCATCGCTGCTTGGCGACGAGTTCGGTTACAGGCTCTTATCGCTGCTTGGATGAGCTCAATCTTCGTCTTCATCCTCGTCGGTCGACTTCTGCGTAGCGTCCTCTTACTCTTCGCCTACCTCTTCGTAATCTTCGGCAAACGCGGATTCCAAAGCGGCTCTCTTCGCCGCGTCCTTCGCCTCAGCATCCGCCAACGCTTCCGCCTCCTCTTAGTCCGGAGTCTGGCAGTACTTCGGGTCGTCGTCATCGATTTCGGTGGCTGGACCCGCGGCCGTTGGCGTACCGTCCTGGTGAATGAACGGCATGTACCACTTGAGCTTGCCCTCCTTCGGGTTGTACCCGGAAACGGGTGGCCCGTCGTACTTGTCGTTCTTCAGCTGCCACGAGATCTTCAACGCCAGGTCGCTGATACACTTGGTGTCCAGCAGCTTCCGCCAGACCGCCGTTGTGAGCGCCGGAACCCAGTGCTTAGCCACGACCACCGGCCTCGTGATGTCCAAAACGATGCGCGCGAGCGCCTTGTCGCTGAGACGCTTGTCGTTCTCGACGAGGTCCGGGTCGAGCGCGTCGGTCTTCTCCAGCAACTCGGTCATCATCTCGAAGCTGCCGGCGTCAATCTGGAACGGCTTTAGCACGTCGCGTACCTTGCGTCGGTACTCGGTGGGCTCGTTCTCGTAGAGGTCCAGGAGGTCACGAATCGGCGAGCACGTGTAGCCCGTGGCCTCTGGTGTACGTCGTCCAGCTTGACTGCCTCATCACATCAAATCGCTGTTCCCCTTCGCTCCAGACACCGCAGAAAATTGTAGTACCCCCAAGTCTCAATGCAGAGACTCAGGAAGCACCGACGTTCGCGAATCGCAGCCATCTTACGCTTGCGCCGCTGCGCTTGCGCCGAGGACGAGGCCAGTGGCGCGTGTAACGCCCACTCAAGGAACGTCGCGCGGAACGCATTCCAAAAGCGCCAATGCGCCAGGTGGATTCCGGGATAGTCTTCAGGCTCGTACTACAGCGGAATGCCCTCCCAGGGGTACGTTAGTTGGTACGGTGTCCTCTTGGCCGCCTCGGCTTTCGCGTAGATCGCCTTGCGGACGTCCGCTGGCGTATCCGGGGAAAACTCGAAGTCCAGCGTGGACAAGGTGGTCTCCGTAGACGGCCCCGAGTCAGACTTGCTTGACTTGGATGACCCCGTCGACGAACGCAGATTCTTGGACTTGGACCCCTTCGCTGGGGTCCCCGAAGGTGCTTGCATCTGAGGTACGGCGGCAGGTACGGCGGAGGGAACGGTGGTGAGAGCGGCGGCGTCCATGAACTCCGAATGCGGCAAAGCGCCCACCGTGGACGCCATCCGCGAGGGGTAGACGAGGATAGGAGGTTCGACGAGACGCCTTTTCAGCTGGAGGAAGGCTGCTTCGCAGTCGGCGTTCCAGACGAACTCCGTCCCTCTCGCCTTGAGACGTTCGATAGGAGCCGAGATGGCAGCGTGTCCAGGTATGTACCCCTTGAAGTAGCTCGTGAGACCCAGGAACGCACGCACCGTGTGGAGATCATGTGGCCGCGCAACGTTCATTACGGCCTTGACCTTCTCGGGGTTCGGTAGTATGCCCGTATGAGTCACGATGGGGCCCAGGAACGCTACCTGATCACGCCCCCAGCGGCACTTCTGCATTTACAACTTAAATCCAGCGTTCCTGAAGCATTCCAACACATGGCGTAGCCGTACCAGGTGTGTAGGAAAGTCGGAGCTGAATACGACACAATCGTCAAGGTACACTAGACAGGTACGCCACTTCAGGTCGACAAGTACATGTACGTTCTCCATGAGCCGCTCAAAAGCAGGTACGGCATTACACAGCCCAAAGGGCGTCACAAGCTACTTGAAAAGACCGTACTTACACGTAAAAGCAGTTTTCTCAACACTGTCGGGGTCCATAGGAACGTTCCAATAACCAGAAACAATACCCATAGTCGAATACAGTTTAGCCCCCCTCAGTACGTCCAGAATGTCATCAATGAGGGGCATATGGTCGCAGTCCTTGATCGTGACAGCATTCCAGGCGACGGTAGTCAATACAGAAGCGAATCCCACCGTCGGGTTTTCGTATCATGAGCACGGGACTCGCCCAAGGGCTAGTAGAGGGTCTTACCAGGTCAAGTTCGAGATACTGGTCAACATCACGCCGCCTTCGGCGTTCGATACACGGTACGGTCGCTGTTTGGTGGGCGGGTGCGTACTCGTGTCAATAGAGAATTTCCGTAGGTCGGTACGCCCCGGCTTGAGCGATGACTCGACGGACATCTCTCGGAAGTCGCTGAAAAGCGAACGTAATAGCTCTTGCCAAGCTTCGAGTCGGTAAAGACCGTACCGACCTACTGAAATCCTGCCTCCATTTTGGCTCGGTACGCTTCCTTCAGTCCAGGCATCTCTTCTCGAGACGTGTTAGACTCCGTGGCGGCCGCACTGATCACCGAGTCGACACCCCGAGTACCAGAACCACATAAATATCGACCGCGCGTGCAACACGCAGTGCAACCAAGCTTCGATTGGCTAAAACCAAAATGCAATGATGTAATTGGTTAAAGGTCTAAACGCGTAGAGATGGATCTCCGCCACGCTTCTTAGCTTGACGAAGTGCAACTAAAATTGCTGTCACTGAGCGCTGCCGTCCGTATACAACATAGATCTTATCAATGGCAGTGTCACTTGTGAACCCAGCTCGAACAAGGCAAGTTACGATGTCCCAGAACACTTTTCGACGAGAGTAGGCAAACTTGTTAGCTCCTCGCTCTGCCCGTGTGAACTCCTTTGCTGGCTTCCCTCCATTTAAGCCAAACTCGAACTCGTGCCAAAGCTCGAACAGATCTCGTGGACGTTTCGCCAGTGTAGCAGACACACGATGGACTTCTTGTTCAGGAAGAGTGTCCTGAGAGGCAGCGGCAGTAGCGTCATGACCAAGTACTGTGCGAGCAACCGGCTGTAGAGCAATGCGGCGCAGCACCGCTTGTGTCCGTTGGAGCTCACGCTGCATGTCTGTTCTCAGACGAAAGATCTCGTTCATCATGTTGGCGACCTGACGCTGCACACCAAATAACTGTGAGTGTAGTGCAGAAAATTCCTTTCGCATGGTGTTTGCAGTAGTACCGTTTTGTGCGCACTGATGCTCGGCAGGGGCAGTACTCGAGATGTCGTTGGTTTCGTGAAGCTCGATCAGCTGAAGCTGAGCGCCTTCTCCGGTAACCTGAACAGGCACCCGTTTGACGGGATTCACTGCCACATTGCCGCCTGCGTCACGGTACGCAGTGACAACGCGTTGCTTCAGCGGGGCAGGAAGCAGCTCATAGTTAAAGGTCCCATCAGGAACCAGTGACGCCCACAGCAACACGACTCCAAGCTCTCGCGCTAAATCTCTCCCCATCTTTTGATTGATCACGCTGCTAATTTGGTTCACGAGTAGATCGTCTGAGACGCGTTTCATGCCTTCCTTGATAACGTAAAAGCACGGACCCAATGGACCCGTCAGTACGCTGGCTGCAACCGCGTCCGGATACGGCTGTGTATTGTCGATATAAACATCGACAATACTTTTTTGTGTGCGCCATCGCCCACGGCGATTGATGTAGTCCTTCGGCAAGCCGCTTCTGGTAGCATACGTGGCTGCTCCCTTACGCAGACTATGGGTACCTAAATTGCCGTCCTTCAGCTTATGAAACGCCTCATTGTCGAACATCTCCTGGAGAAAGCGGCGCACAACGCGGTCTCCATCCTGGGGGTTCCCAAAAACGTAAGATGAATTTCCCACAGTAGTCATCTCCACGTGAACAGCTAAATTCAGTAGCACACACACGCGGATCCAAACTCCCCAGCAGTATCTGCTCCGGTGCGTCACGTTCCTCCGAAATATTTTTAGACCAGCGCAGTTGGCACAGCAGCGACCGGGGATGCTGCACATTGGGGGAGAAGCTCTCGAATTTCAGCTGCATCATGTCGTCGATCCTCGTAATCATGTGCCACTGCAGCGTTAACACACTGCTAACAAGGTACTTCAAAGCTCCTTTGCCTTGGGCAGCACGAACCAGCGTAAGCAAATTGACGAACTCTTCGTACTCGATCGGCCGACGTGCAGCTGACTGCACTCCTTGGCGGCGAACCTCGAAGCGTTTGACTGTCTTGATGACCTTGTTGACCAACTCTGAGCGAGTGGGGTTACCCTCCTTACGGATGGGGTCCCACTGAACGGCAACTCGGGGCATGAAGCACGAAATTGCTTTCTTGGCGTAGGCCAGAGTCGAAGACCTTGCACAGACAGGTTTGGCGGCCTCCCCTGGATACGGCTCCCCAAAAGCACGGAAGTTCATCCACCGGCATACATCTTCCGGTGTGATCTTCAGCAGCGCCTCCGTCGAAAAAACTGTATCTGGTGGGTAATTGCGGCCGTCATTGAAGCTCATGAACTCCGCTAGGATTGCTGCGTAGCGCTTCGGCCTCATTGCGTTCTGGTTTGAGTGCCACGTGGCAGATTTGATTGTGTGCTGCGTGCAACCGAGAGAGAAATGCACCATTTGATTTTTGTATGGGTAGGTTGCAATTCCCGTCGGCATTACAAACACTCTCTGCAACAAATTTCGCAAATAATACCTTGATGTTTGCTAGGATACAGGACGCCCCACTGGTCGGTACCGCTACAAAACCAGCTCTCATCCAATGATGAGGCTGCAATCTCTGGAAATACAACCTTGGTTGCAAAAGGCCGATTACACTCTGGTACGCTACAGTGTTCACGGTAATTAGTCTGAGTGCAAAAATAGTCTGACTTCGTAAATAGTCTAAGTCAGACTATTTATTGTGCTTGCTCAATTTTAGAATTCTTAAATAGTCTGACCACTTCAAGTTCAAAATTAGTCTCACCCAGTAAGGGTGCAAGCTACTATTAAAAAGGCTAAAAATGATGATTTTCCAAACCATCAATCCGTGAAAACGTTGGGGCAAAGGCGGTTGTTGTTGCTTATCAAGGCATACCTCGCAGTGGGCTCGAAGAGCGAAGCAGCCCGGGTGTGGTGTGGTGGGTGACGAAAAGTCAGGAAGACCGCGTCGGATGTAGTGGCACTCGAGAACGCCATCTCAAAACTAAAACTAAACTATATGTTCTCATTGGTTTGGGAGGGACGCCAATCGTTTGGTCTCGGCCGTAGCGTAAACAAAAGAGCAGTGCAAGCAGTGAGGTGATACTATTTCCATGCTACTTAAATAGTCTTAGTCAATAAATAGTCTGAGTTAGACTATTTATTGTAAGCACACCCAAATACCATCCACATAAAATAGTCTCAGTCAGACTAATTACCGTGAACACTGTAGCTGAATAGGGAGGAACGCTGACTTCGGCACGACCGGCGCAGCGGCAAGAGCCGTACCCTTCTGGATCACTAAGTCCTCTTAGGAGGCGTTGCAAACTTCGATGATCGTCTGACCGTTCTGGACGGAACAGAGCGACCGTGCGACCTTCAACAGTTGGTCGAGTTCAGGTAGTCGTTCCACTAGCACCGTAGAATCCTCAGGTGCCTTACCCATGAGGTTGGTGACCACTAAAGCCTGTCCTCCAGGACACAATCGTACCGTAGAACTAATTCGAGATACGTACATCTCAACTCGAGGGATACCCAATCTGATCGTTTCACTAGTCTCTTTCAGCGTCATGACGCTTTCTTCCATGTCAATGACCGCGCTGAACGCTTTATGCGCGTCCGTCCCGAGGAGGGCGTGTACGTGTAGACGGTCTACCACGGCGAAAGTACGTAGTTTCTCAAGCGTACCTATACGTAACGGAAGTTCAATCTCTCCCCGAATATGGAGAGGGTGACCGGGCACGCCGTTTAAACTGCCATCGTACGGTCGCTCGCGTGCTGGAGAAGCTCGGTCTTACGAGGGCCCCTCGTAAGACCGAGCTTCTCCAGCACGCGAGAGTCGACGAGGCTTGTGATAGCCCCGTTGTCAATGAGGATCTCGGCTGGGAGATAGTCACTGAACCCCACCGACGTAGCCTCAAAGCCCTCCACTGAGCAAATTACACGCATGCCTTCGGGTACGCCCCCCCCCCCCCCCTTTGACGTTCGGGCTCACCCTGGGCTTCGGACGATCCTTCACCCCCATCAGGCCCGGCTTACGCCACTCTTTCTTAGAACTCCCGTCCTTCACAAAACACACGTAGTCGAGCACGTCATCCGGGCCTTCGATGCATCCGGAGTGACTTCCGAGAGCCTCTGAGCGTGTCGCTGCTAAAGACGACCACGCCTGAGTATCGACTGGACTGATACAAGAGACGCTGGCGGCGTCGGCTGAGGCCAAGAGGGCTAATCGCGACTTCCGCGCAAACCCTCCACCTCCCAAGGAAGGGACTCGCGCCGAGCCCGGACCGAGTGGACCGACCGAGCCTGAGGATGCGAACGATGAGAACGCCTCTATCATGAACGAGGTCGTCACATCCATCTTCTTTCGAGTCGCGTAGCCGCGACATTTGTGGATGAGAACCGAGTCATCGCCAATATTGACGTACCTCGTTCTGAGCTGGAATGAAAGAATGAAGGCGCTCCTCAGGCGCTTTCTTTCCGAATGCGTACCCTAGTACGGTCTGTGATGTTTTTCCTCATCCTGGACGAAGAAGCGAAGAACGTTGAGCGCTGCTCTAAGAGCCACTACCCCGAGGCGTACCCTCCTGAAGCTGAGACATGTGGCCATTTCGTTCCTGGACCCTTCTCAGCCGAACCCAAGACTCGAGCTCGCGAGCTTGTTATTGAGAGAGCTGTTACCCTCGGAGACAGCGTGCTGCAGGCGGTGCTGCACGAAATCTCGCGAACCTATCTCGAGTCGGTCAGCTCGACCATCGCCAAGAGGCTCGAGCGCCAATGACCTGCTGGTGCGCTCGCCCTGTTCGAGAGCCACTTCAACCTCGGCGAGTACGATTTGACTGTACAGTTCGCCTGGGGAAGCTTCACGCATGCGCTCGAGGGTTTACACTGGTAGATTCAGCATGACGCTCAGTTCTTTGAGAGAGGGCTCTTTAGCCTTGGCAGCGTTCTTAACCACTCTCTTCTCCAGCTCCACTTTGTCGAGGGGGAACAAGCGTTCCTTCAACTCCTTGTCGTACTAAGAGTCAAACATGAGGGGGGGGGGGGGGGGGGCTTCAGACGGAGGAGCCGCATCCACTCTTCCAGCGGGTTCCTCAAGCGACCCACCATACTCTTCAGTCAATTTGGACGGCGGCGTACGTCTTTGGACTCTACACTCGGTTCTTCAGGAACGCTAGTCTGTTGAGCGTTTCCAGCTCCGTCTTGAACGTAATCGAGATTCGAGGGCCGGGGTACGTAGTCTTCGTGGTCGGGGAGTCGAACTCCTCGGAGTCGGTCTTCTTTTCCACGGGAGAGACCGACGAGTCGACTTCTGCCTTCTTCAAGGGCATGTAGTTTACATGCTCTACCACGACGGGCAAAACCTCGAGGCAGCGACAGCGCGCCCCGTTACACACATTCACAGTAGTTTTTCTTGTAGTTTCTTCATTATTTCCAGTAGTAAGTTCGCCGGTGGCGCTCTCGCTCGGCTTCTCCATTCGTTAGTAGTCGTCCTCCAGGTCGTAAGATACCTCCTCAGTAGTATGCGCGCCGATAGCTCTCTCGCTCGGCTCTTCTGTTCTCAGATAGGGTTCTTCCAGGTCGGGTGCGAACTCCTCAGTAGTTGTTCCTGCTCCACGAGGAGCTTGCTCGCTACTGAGCAAAATCCAAACTGTTTATTGTCTTTAGGCCTGGAGCCTCCACTTGGAGTCCTACCGCTACAGTGGTCACGGTAATGAATCTCATTGAAATTATTTTGTGTGGGGAAATATTTTTAACTTCCACACAAATTGATCAAGGTGAAACTATTTATGAATGCAGATTAAATTGTGTATGGTAAAAATAATCACACTGCTATTATTTGACGTTACACCTCAAATAATCTCACAAAGGCCTGCAGCTTCTAGGTCAAAGGTCCAAATACAACCCGCCATCAGGCAACGTACCGATGACCGCTTCAACCAATGCTTCGTTGTCTTCATTCTCAGCCTCATCACTGCTTGATGACACTTTGTCGGCAAAATGATCTGGGTACTTGTGAATAATCTCCCTGAAATGTGGAAATAACTGCTCAATATTCCAGGTGCCGTCAACATCCAGAGAAAGCCCGCATCGAATCATTGCCTTCCGCGCGTAGTTAAGACCATTCTTGTCTCGCTTCGAGTTAACCTCTCGTACAGCTTCTGCTGCGAGCTTCAAGAAAAACTTCTTGCCGGGGTTTTCAACTTGCCTGACCAGGCACCATCCTTCCGAATTGAATCTTGCCACTGCTCGTCCTCAATGAGATCAATCTTCTTTTCATTCCACTTGCGAGTCCACACGTCCTTGATCTTGGCGATGACGAACGAGTCTGCTGGCTGGCACAAATCCGTAGCGTTTGCCGGGAAAAACTTGAGCCGAGCATTCAGTTTCGTCAACTCGGTCTTGCATTCCGCCTCGCTCAGATGAGAGGAACAGTTGTCGAGAAATATTGTTTTCACGCGCCCTAGTCGGTCAGCACTCATGGATCTGCGTTCACCAAGAAACTCACGAAAAACTCTCTTGTCCATCCAGCCTCTTGGGCCCGTTCGATAGCATACACCGGGGGTATCGTCCTTCACTCCTCGAATAGGAACGCTCGAATCCTTGTTCATGAATATCATTGTCGGCGGTACAATTCTAGCACCAGGGCCTCCAGATATCCTGACGACCATTGTCATCCCTTCCCCACCCGAGACGACGTCGGCATACTTCACCTTCTTCTCACCTACGAATCCGAGAGTCTTCCCATTGTCGAAGTCTATGACGACGTGCGTTTCGTCAATATTCTCCACTGTATCTTCGTTCAGCGAGCCGTCCTCAAACCCCCTCTTCATCTTGCCAAGGTGAGACGCAACTGCTTGCTCAATCTCTCGTTGTTTTGCCTCGCTAACTTGTTTCTTGCCAATTTGAGTGGGCAGGACAATGTTGTGGCATTCCATAAAAGATTGAATCCATCTCGGCGTCACTTTTTCTCGAAGCAGGGCTCCTTTGCTGTCCACACTGCCATTGTCATAACCATCCCCTTGATTCCTCAGGATACGAAGCGCCAATTGGCGAAGGAGGGGTGCGTCAAACTTGATACCAGCCTTACGAAGGCGATCAAATTCGTCAACAAGGTGGCTGTACAACCAGGTCACCCACTTGCTGCGACGACGCCCACGACCAGGCAACACCCTCAAACTGATCCGCTACCTTCCATCTTGTCGTCTCGCTGAAAGAGTTGTGGAACCTCGCTTCGCCTCCAGCAACGTAGTCTTCTTCCTAAACCAATCCATGACCTTCGCAATGTTTGCGTTTCTCGTTCGCGAATTGAAGATCTCCGGAAACTCGTCAACTGCAGCCGCAAAAATACCCTTGTGGCCATCTTCTCCACGTTGATGCATCTGCTCCTCGATCCATCGCGCCACCTTTTGACGCTTGTAAATTGGCGTCGTAGCGGGACGGCTCCGCGTTGCTACTGGTTTGCTTCCAGCAGAGGTAATCACGTCACGTTTCGTCAGATTTGTCGACGAGCTTGTAGACGAACGGGGAGAAGCGCTGTGCGACGCTACTGCCGCACCTTGAAAGGCCGAGACAATAGACGAAGTCGACGTTACCGATGGATTGCCTTGTTCCCCCTCACATCGTGGGCAGAGTACACACTGACCAAAGCCTTCCTTGCCAACGGGGGTCCCGCAAAATGGATGCATATTGGTTGCACACACGGGACAAACGTGCACACTGCCAACAATACCACCACATCCACCACAAGGACCTGTAGACTCAGGCGTGTTCATCGGTCTTGCTAGGTTGGTTGCGGGCTGAAGCGAGTTGTGTTGTGGGCTGACTCCAACTGAAAAAAAATCGCCAGTGATGGCAGAGAGTACAAAAGCTGCTTACGGGCATGATGAAGTCTGTATAATTACCCTAAAAGCAAACCAAACACTGTTTTGTATATGTCCCCGCTTAATGTCGATTAAAAGGCTTTACAGCCGAGAAGCAAACGGGCGTCAGTTTATGGGACAAACCAAGGGACATGACAGACTTGCATCACATAGGAAAAGGGACGATTGACATCCTGCTGAGGGGATTGAACTCACAGTGCGGTGATTGTTAGGGCAATCATTAACCACCACACCAGAGAATAAGCCCAATAGTGAAGCTCATATAAAGTTTTCAAGTGAGATTATTTTTCAATTTCAGGATTTCGTTCGCACATGAATTAATCTATACACCAGGCGCTGAGATTATTTAACGTATGAGATTATTTTCCAATAGAGATTAATTACCGTGACCACTGTACAGACAGCGACGCTTACCGTCAAAGCCTACCGCCAAAGCCTACCGCCAAAGAGTCGGTCGCCGGGCTCTTCTGATGGGTACGTGAGTATCCAGGCAGATCGGTAGTAAGTACGCTAGGAGCTCTCTCGCTCGGCTCTTCGTTCACAATTTCATCGTTCGCCAGGTCGTAAGCGACCTTCTTATTGCCAAGTACACCAGTAGCTCTCACGCTTGGTTGGTTCTCCGCAGTAGTTGTAGCGTAACCCGTAGGCACGGCATTCCTCATTAGTAAGTAAGTTCATCTTCGTAGCGTGCTGCAGACGCTTCATCATCACGTTTCCAAATCTCCACATTATCATAGTTGTTCACAACAGTTCCTTCGCTATAGTCAATAGTATGCGAGGTCTCCGCCTCTTCCTCGTTCACGGGTACGTTCCGGTCTTCATCGTCGGACTCTAGCGAGACTCTGGCAACGTACCCCCCCCCCCCCCCCCAGTGTCGTTCCACGGGCGAGAGGGAGGAGCGACACTCTCCTCCCCTCCCTCATGCCCTCTTCATCGTTGGGCACTGGTCGGGCCTTGTCCGGCGGCGCCTGCAGGAGCGTTCGGGACCGTCTACTACATGAATGCCTTCATCGTAGGCCACTGGGCAGCGTAGTGATCGGGGCTGTTGCAAGCCTAGCAGGACCTGGACCCTCCAGGACGGCGGTTTTGATCGTAGTTTCCGCCAGCCGCGCTTCGCACTCGGGCCCAACGTGGCTACGCATCTTGCAGTATTGGCAAGCGGCGTTCGCGCGACGACAGTTGATTCGACTGCAGCCCAGAAAATGACAGCGACCGCACACTATGCGTCCATCCTGCGTGTACATATCCGGGTCTTGGCGAATGCCACGGACGGATCCTTGGTACGCTCGCAGGCGTACCCTGAGGATAACTCGTCTAAGGTGCAGCGTTCTTGAATGCGGCCGCCGCGTAGTTCGAGTGTCTCGGAGACTGCGCCAGCTCGCGCGGTTGCTGCAGTATCATGTTTTGGTTCGCCTGCAACATCTGGGTGAGCAGCGTGCTCTCAGCAGCGCTCTTGGAGGTGCTCGCGACCACGTCTGCGAAGTCGGCGTCGTCCTCCACCGGGATATGCATGTTCTTGTACAGTAGAACTGCTACAGCCTGCTGGATAGAGTTAACCATCGCCGTACTCAAAGCCGCCTTCCACTCCTTGTTCCGCAAGCCGGACAGGACATACTGGTAGCGCATGCGTGGGTCGAAGCACTGCGCTTCGTCACAAAGTCCTCGAATAAGGTCACCACACACTTCTGCTGACATCCCTCGAGAACGCTTCGTGTTGTTCACCCGCTCGATCATCTGGAGGGGTGTCAAGCAGATGAACTGGTTGTGGAAGCGTACTCGCAGCGTCTCGAAGTCTTCGATCTTTGAGTATCCTCACCAGGCTTGCCCTTATGGCACTCACGGAACGGACTGAGTCGCAGAGACTCGTCCTAGCCGACGGTGGCACGCTCAAACGCGTCCCAGAACGCTCGGGTCTTGTTCACGGTAGAGTTCTCCGAGTATAGGGCGAAATCATGCGGACAGCGTTCTTGATGTGAGAGGGCATGCCGCTGAAGCGGTACGCTATCGAAGCTGTACCAGTAGCAGGGGTCGGAGCGTTCGTCTCCGGAGGTTGCACCGGAGTTGACGACACGGCGCTCTTGGGGTCCTTGGGCGTAGCCACGTCCTGGAGAGCGTAGCCACCGTAAGCGGCAATATCCGTACGCATGCGCGAAGTAGGCCACGAAGCAGGAGCTCGGGTCGCACTCCCATAAGCAGGAGTCGTAGTCCACGTAAGCACCGAATGTAGTTGCGAAGCAACCACACCTCTCAATCCGAAGGTCGCTGTTCCATGTCCAGCGTAAGGAGCATATCTATCGGCGGGGGGGGGGGGGGAAGCGATTCTCAGCACGTCGCTGCCAGTTCGAGGCGCGGATCCGCGTTCGCTCGAGTCTCCTTGGACGGCTGTCGTGCTCGCAGCAACAGGAGTGGAACGAGGGCGGGCGTCGGATCACGCTCTCTCCGAGGCACGGTCAGCGTGCCCGCTCGTGATGTCGAGGGCTCGTTGCAGGATTCATCTGGCGATGACTAGGCCCTCCGTGGTCGACATGTCGGAGTCACCCAGGTCGGGACGTGCCGGGTTTGTTGCGGTGGCACTCGCCCCCCCCCCCCCCCCCCCCCCCATGGAGAGCGCGTATCCCGTCGTCGGAGAGTTCCTCGGAATGCACAGTTGCAGGAAATGGCTGGGGTTCGCCGCCCACCCGACCCGGTCGAGTGGAATTCCTTCACTCATCAGGTCCTCTTGTTCTCTGTTGTCGCCGCGCGTCATCGTCTCGTCAATCCGGTCAATCACCAACCCGTATCAACCGTAAGTAGAGTTTGGACCTAAAGCACAACATTAATGCAGGCACTTGACATCCGTCCTTGAGGCACCGCGAAGCTGCCTGCGACCGCGGTGACTACCACTTAGGAGGGCGCCCTGCGCCATCAAATAGCCGAGTAACCGGCTCAGAACGGTGCCTAAGCACGGCGCTCGAAGGAGTTCATCGCTGGTCCGGCGGGTACGCTGCACAAGCCCAGCACACGGTCCTCTGGCACGCCCCTGTCATGCCCGGGTACGGGACAGAGACAATGAGATGGCAACGACGTACGGGTTAGTGGCGATTATGCTACCGGTGGGGCGCCGAGTAATACTTTCTCCTGGTTTGTGGGCCCCCGTGATGAAAGAGTGCCACGATTCGGTGTGTGCTGGGCGCTTACGAGCCCCGCACACATACGCAAGAATTACACAAACATACTGATGACTGACCTTGGCGTGCGAGTAAAGCGCTGTGCCAGGAGTGTGGAAGTCGCAAGGCAAGGCCCTGCGAAGTCACCCCTCCCCTACGAAACATTCGGAGTGGCGACGTAGGTGACCGATGGGTGTTGGATGTGGCCGGTCCGCTACCGATGGCGGAGGGTGGCGAACGCTACGTGCTCGCTGCAGTCGAGTACGTGACACGTTAAGCGGTGGCAACCACTGTGACCAGGCACACGGTGGAAAACGTGGCAGCATCCCTCATGAAGAACATTGTTTTGAAATTTGATGTCTTTTGCGAACTTCTGACGGAAGGGTGCCGCAGTTGATCGGCAAGGACATCAAACAACTGGTGATCATGCTGCAGGCCCAGCAGCTGAACTCGGCACGATATTATAACCACAAGGCGAAGCAAATATATTAACCGCAAGACGAAGCAAAAACGGGCGTTCGGGCCAGGCGACCGGACATGGCTGTACCGGCCCCTGCGCGGGCCGAAGGCGGCAAACCTGGTGCACCAGTGCCTGAGACCGGTACGGGTCGTGGAGGCGGCAGTCGACGTCAGCGATTTAGTCAAACGCAAGGACGTGGCTGGGACCGATACGGGTCGTGGAGACGGCGGGCTACATCAACTATTAGGTCGAGCGAGAGGGCGAGGCCGAGCTGGTTTTAGTTCACGTCTCTTCCTAGTTAGCTACCACTACCCATCGACACCACCTGAAGATATTGAGGCGCAGCTCGAGTATGAAAGCGCGCTCCAACTCAAAACGAATGACGCGGCGTCAGAAGCGGTTGTCGGAGCATCGACGGCTCTTGTCCACGCAGCAGCGGCGCCACGACCTGCAAAGCGCGCTAGACGAGCAGTGGCGGGTACGGACAGATGGAAGCGACCAAGAGGGAATGTGGTGAATTTGCGACGTCGGTGACGGCGGAATACAGCTGGCCAATACATCCTCGAATTCAAGGAACGACCAACACGATCTCGCAGTCGAACGAACCGCAGCGAGTGGCGGCGAACTCGGCGATGCGAGTGCTTCTAAGGACGCGGAGCGACGATGGATCTCCATTCCGGGGTATGATAAGATCTGGTACGACGGCAGACTCGTTGGAGACTCGTGTAAGATTGGGCGGTCGGAGAAGGGCGGATGTACAGCAGTAGGGGGTGGTAGACCTGCGCGGTGAGGCTGACGGTCCATATGGATGACGGTCTGGTGACGAGGTGGGTCATAAAGGCAGTCCAGAAGATCACGACGGGTGAGAGGGGCGATGTGGGAGTGGCTGGGTGGACGAACAGTGGGACGGCAAGAGGGATATAGGCTGCTGAAACCCAGAAGCCGTGTCGACTCGCCATTGAAGATCGGGCGGTGAAGCGGAGTGAGGAGGGCGAAATGCCCTCGCAAAACCGATTGACCGCCTCGGGCGCACAGCGGACGAGAGCGGTTTTGAGAGCAAGAGCTCTCGAAGTGAGCGTATTGAGGGCGCGAGCTGTCTCTGAGCACGGACGTGGGGTTGACTGAAGCACGGCGGTGGTCGCGGCAGGGACAACACCAGCTTCGCGGGCACGGACGGAGATAGGCCGTAGGCAGTGGGCAGCGTTAGGCGAGTCTTTTCCGAGCCGTGGTTGAGTAGTAGTAGTAAGTGAGGGGGCCATCGACCTGACTCCTAAATAAAGTACAGTTGAGCACGCAACTCGACGGCTGGACACAGTAACTAGTGTTGCTGTCGGACAGAGGGGTGGACTCAGCGTCTCGCACGAAGGACCAGGGACAGTGCCGCTTTACGACCTGCTCAACCGCCGGGCTAGATAACATGACTGTCACAAGATTTATAATCGACGATGTGTATGTGGCCACGTAGTTCCTTCGGTTGGGAATGATTGCCCACCCGAACAGATGTCAACGTGTATTGGGGACCCGGGTTGGTGGACACGGGGGAAGTCACAGCTCGAAGGGGGCTAATGCTCAGCATAAGTGAGTTAGATATTGACAATGCAGGCATCGGTGCAAGTATGATGTACAAGTGTCGGGCTTTCCACCTGATGATCTGGGGATCGCAGTTCAAGGGCCCCGCCAGGTCGAACTGGAACGTGCAGATCGACCCCGAGTGGAAGAACCCCGACTGGAATGGCAACACCGTCAAGAGCGTGGAGGTGGTCAAGTCGCTCAAGTCGACCGACAAATTTTAAAGTGATATATATTGCTAAATCGACTGCAGTGCATGCATAGAAACCGCTACATGTACTTGTTTGTACGGGTTCGTGGGATTTTCTCCCACCCGTTGTTTTTCGGATCGTGCTACAGCAACAGAAAATCCACAGTACGGAGTTGGCGTTTACACCGATACTTTTGGTGTTTTGTTTTGTAAACTTGTACGATTTGAAGCTGATCACAGAGGAGATAAATTCTTAGAAAAAACGGGTGAAGGTAAGCCCGCCGAATCCAGCCAAATTACCTGCTGCATATTTACAAATGCACTTGGATTCGATGCTCGCACTTCCACGAAGCTGTCTCGCTCATAGCTATTCTGTGAGGTCAATCATGGCTTCACAGCTGCCGTATTGGCTCAGCGATGCGCGTTCTTCTCCCAAAAACGGTTCTTCGGGGATTTGAGTGCCATGACATTCATCCCCAGGAGGGATTTTTATTTTCTGCAACCCCCTTTTTTTCAAAAGTGAGTGTTGCATACATGTGGTCGTGCATAAAATGAATCAAACCTGGACTCGGCAACACTGTCCAGGAGTATATATGTAATACCAGCCACAGCGCCTGGCCGAGTCGAGGACTTCGGAGTCGAGGCGGCGCCCACAATACAGCGAGAGAGGGGCGGATCCAGAAGTCCGCAGACGACGCTAATGGCGTACCCCTATGTGCTATACTTGTATACAAACATGAACAAATATTCACCATTTAGAAGCATCTTTAACCTCCAAACGGGCAAAATAACGATATTTCCAAGTTTACAAGATTAAGCATACTTGTTTGACTGAAGTTTTGTATGTGTGGTATTTTATCGATGTACAACACTCCTTCTCGTCGGTCGATGCGACTGAAACGACTAGGGCAGTTCAACGGTGCCCCTCAGCTCACGCATCCTCGGGGATGGCAGTGCTTTGGTGAGCACCCCCGCGGGCATACTCTCCTTTCGCAGTATTCTGGCGCCAGCACCCCCGTCTTGGTGAAATTCACGATGAACTTGATTCGGATGTCGATATGCTTCGTTTTTAACGACGGCTTCTCTTCGTTCAACTGTTTGAGCGCCGCTTGGCTGTCGACACGCAGAAACATCGGTACCACCAGAGTCTCGCTGAGCTCGTTCAGCAGTTCGCAAACTTCAAACAGTTCTTGTTTCATCACAGAGGCCGCCGTGTACTCGGCCTCCATCGTCTGCCTTCGGCACACCCAGGCTAGTGCCACATCGTCGGCCGTCACTAGTTCGCCGCGACGGACGTGGGATCCTCTTTGTCAGCCGCGAAGTCACGTCGCTGTACGCGACCACGTCTAGCGGCTCATCCTAGTATGTCTTATCTTGAATGCCCACGCGTAACTCTCGAGGCCTCGCGAGGTACCGGATTATATGCTTTGCGAGCTTCAAATCGTCCATGGATGAACTATGCGTGCGACGTATTGCCTTATGCACGGCGAACGCAATATTCAACCGTGTGCATCTTGTAAACCATATCAGGCTCCCCACCAACGACTGAAGGTCCGAGATGGCCACCACCCGTTTCTTTCGTCCGTTTTTAGCGGAACAGCGTCTTTGCGCGCGCATTCGTTCGAGTCATATCCTATCGCCACTCGCACTCCATGTGCGTGCTCCATATCATGCTCCTTTTGCAAGTCGGTGCCCGTCGGAATCGTCGTATACGATCCGAATGCCAAGGAACTGGTGCGGGCGCCCACGGTTCTTGATTGGGAGAGAGACCAGCTCACAGAAGACCGCATCTACGGCGATTTGCTCGGTCCTGGTGACCAGAAGGGCGTCAACGTAAACGCCCACCGCTAAGAGGACACCAGCCTGGGGCCTGAAGTAAACGCACATGTCTACCAGGCTCGGGGCTAAACCAATTTGCTCCAGTGTCGAACGACCTGCATCAGGCCGTAGAGCGCCTTGCGCACCTCCAGCATAACCTCGTTGGTGCTCGACATACCAAGCTCCTTCAGTAGCTTCTTGGGGGGCACAATCCTTTGCGGGGTCCGTATGTAGATGTATAGCTCGGTTTCATTCTCGACCTTTACGCAGGCTTTTGGTGCGTGTCCATTTTTTTTCAGGCACTCGCAACTTCCCGGTCAACACTAGGATGCCTATCACGCTTGTCATCTCGATGACGGCGGCGAACGCAATGCCGTAGTTGACACCGAATTGCTGATCGTTGCCGCAGCCGACTAGTCGGGCCTTGAGTCGCTCGAGCAAACCCTCGGCGTCTCGTTTGGTCTTGTAGACCCACCTCGTCTGCAATGCAAGAAGCGCGGACCGCGCGGCATGTGCACGAACTTCATGATGTCGTTGTCCCCCGAAGGCCTCCCGCTCTCGGTCTTTGCTTTTAGCCAGCCATCTCGTTTCCGGCTACCCATAGTTTCTGGTGTTCACCTACATTATGTCGTTGACGATGCCTGCGTCGGGCTCCTCATGCTGGGCGGATTCGTCCGCGTCTTCGGCAGCCTTGCGCGCGGCGGATTGCGTCATGTGTCGTTCGCGCTACTGGGCTTCCTCTTGCCACGTCCCTTGCCCTTCCTATTGCGTCGACTCGCAGTCGTAGCTTTCCAGTGTCGCCCGCTTTAGCCGCACCAGTGGACTCATCCTCGTCGGTACTGTTTTCTTCACACAGAGACAGGCGTTGTACCAGCTCGTTCTGGGTTTTATCCAGAGTCTCGATGTTTTACGTGTTGAGTTGTCACCTGGTCATTGGGCAGGTACACTTTGCACCCCTTGGCTTCTTCGCTGGTATCCACCATCATGCGCGGTTGGGCTTGCTCAGAAAAGTTATTGTTTCGTGGGTCCCGATGCAGCGTGCATGGTGACTCAAAGACCATGATCTCCCCCCGATGTGGAGTTTGTTTCGTCAACACCTTGAGCGGCGAAGCACACTCGGGGGTGGAGTTCGTCAACGATCTGTTCAAGATATTGGGTGCGGCTAACCGCACGGAGAGATCATCCACCTGGTCATATGCATTATGATCCGGTGTATGGGTTGGGCCGTGCCATTGCTTGCCTGATTATTGGTTTCGTTCCTTGACGTGATGTTGTAGAATAGGTCTACGTATTGATACTCTCCACCCGAGTCAATCTTTAGCACGTGGATTCGAGAGTCAAATCGCTTCTTGAAAATAGTGAGGAAGTGCTCAAATTGCTTTAATGCAGCATCGGTTGTCATCGCTAGGAACACCCTGCAGTAATTGGTCTTATGGTCCACGAAATTGACCATATACCTGTTCTCCGCGGTGTCATGGGCCTCGTTGACGTCGCAGCAAGTTACGTCCCTATGCGGTTAATCAGCGAATGCCATCGGTGTTTGACGACTGTACTTCTTTCCCTGGGCGCACGTCAGGCGGTTGACGCGCCAGTGGTCGCATATATCGATCCCCGAGCTTGGGTCCTGCGCGAGGCTTTCGATCGCGTCGTCGTTGAGTTGCCCCAGGCGTCTGTGAGATTCTGCCGACGTATCTTACCGCGCGTCCAGCGACGCCCTCCCGACTCACAGCGTCCGCCTCGTGCAGCGCCGGTATGACCACGTGTCGGCCTTGCGCTCCACCGTGCCTGGCACCACCACGACTTTAATTTGGAGCTCAACATCGAACGCAACATGCCTTCCATCGTGGATAGGCACGACACGTCGTCTGCTCTTACGCATCAGCGAGTATCCTTTCTGGCCCAACTGCCCGTACGAGAGCCCGTTGTGGATCACGTTCTCCGTGTAGTAGCCGTAGCTGAACTTTACCGCATGTGGCGTTCATTGGGCGACTCGCAGCGTAATTGTACCGGGCTTCGTCACCTTGTGCTCGTTGCCTTCCAGCTGCACGCACTCGTCTTCGCAGTCCTTCGCGTCGTCGAGCCACTACGCGCTCGTCACCAAGTGGCCGCTGGTACCACAGTCCAGTGTCCATGCTTCTTCAGTCTTGCTTGGTGTCTCGTTCATCGTCGGTGTGAGGTCCGGCATTCTGCCTCATCCTTGCGCTTAGTTGGGGCACACTGTTCGCAGGCGCCGAACCTCGCCACACTCATGACAGATTATTGTCTCCTACTCGTGCCGCTCGCCCACTGCACCAACCACCTCTTTGCTGAGGTTCTTCTGCTTGGCGGGATCGAGCTCCCAGGTCTACGCGAAGTGGGCGAGCTCTTCCGCCTGCCCCCGATAGACCATTCTTGTACCGTCGACCTTCGCCATCAGTACTGTCCGCAAGTCCGCTGACGCGTACTGAACGATGTTGCTCAGCACAAGGTAGTCGGTGCATCCACTGCATGCGTCGGAGATGGCCATGGGATACATGTAATGGGCGAGCCACGAACGTTTGGGCTCCTTGGGAGCCGTGAAGAGCTTCATCGCCTACGCCGGCGTGACGTTAGTCTTGAAAGTCTCCAACATGCGCTTCCTCATAAACTGGAGCGTGGGCATGTGTGCCCACCAAGGCTCAACTTGTTTGTTGTAATATATTTCCGCTGTTCCCGAGAGGTAGTGCCCGAGCAGGTTTACCTTGACATCCTCCGACAGGCTAGGCCCCACGCTGATAGCTCCAAAACAATCTTCTGATCGAAGGGGCGGCCCCACCCGAGGAACCCTGAACCCAGGCCGACATTCAACTCCTTGCTGTCGAACGACCATATCGTCATCCTTCTTCTGTCGGGCGTCAGGGTACGCGTGCACCGAGTGTAATACCAAAATTCATCGTGTCGTTCAGGTACTTGAGGCCACGAACAACATAGTTCAAGTGGTGGGGGCCTGGGTTCTGCCGGTAGCGACTGACTTGACGAACAAAGCTCGCAAGGTCTGGACGAGTCCCCATTATCAGGTACATGAAGCAGCCCACGGCATCTCGGTACGGGGACTTCTCCATCTCTTGCTTCTCTGCATCGGTTTGAAGGCAATCGCTCTCACTGAGTTTTGCGATGTCTCTTCTGTTGACCTCACCGGTCGACACTGAGCCAGGCCGAAGCGATCCAACACTTTGGTCGGTTACTTCGCTTGATGCACAAAGACAATGCGCTCACTGCGCCTTTTCTTAATGTGCCAGCCAAGTAGACAGCTGACTCCACCGAGATCTGGAAGCGTCGTTTGAGGATGTCCTTCATCTCCGACACGAACGCCTTACTGCCGATCACCAGCAAGTCGTCCACGTAGATACTTATAATACAGATCTCTCCCCTTGTCTTGATAAATACACAGTGGTGCTTGATAACCCGCACGAATCCTTCCGCCCTCATGACTTCGTCGAAAGTATAGTACCAGACACGTGGTGCTTGTTTGAGGCCGTAGATACTCTTCCTGAGGACACACACATGGTCCTCTTTGCCATGTTGGTCATAGCCCACTGTCTGTTCCATGTAGATCTCCTCTTCGAGGAATCCGTTCAGGAAAGCGGTCTTCACGTCCATCTACTCTACTTCCCAATCCATAGCAGCCGCCAGGGTTAGAAGTAGTCGTAGTAATACCATGCGCACCACCGGCGGCAAGATTTCCGTGTAATCGATTCCATACTTCTGTAGGAAACCCTTGATTACAAGCCGAACCTTGAAGCGGTCCACTGACCAATCCGGCTTGTACTTAATCACGTAAACCCACCGGCTTTTGAGGATGTAGCGCCCTCTTGGTCTTGTTACGAGGACCTATGTCTCGTTCGCTTCGTGGGAATGGATTTCACTATCCATGGCTTTGCCCCACTGGGTAGCCTCTCCACTAGCAATAGCCTGCTTGTATGTTTGTGGCTCGTTCACGTACTTGATCGCAAGCAGAGCATACACGAACTGCTCATAGCTTGGCAGGTCCTTGTCCGACTTGACAGGATCCTGATTGATCTCAATGCCATACGTACGTAGGTAGTCCAGCACTACGTGAAGGGGCGCATGTAGGTTCAACAGTGAGTGCACTCACTCCTGTACGGGCGAGGAGAACCACTGCTCCCTCGTCCACGTAACAGCACATGCATGATAGTCCTCGTCGCTTGACTTGGTAGGAATCACGTTGCACGTCCTCTAGCGCTTGTTCATTGAGAAGCCGATCAGCTCTTCTCCGTTTGCGGCGTTGCGGTCCGCTGATCGTGGCCTGGTCGCACACAGCGAGTGAGGTTTGCTCGAGTACGGTGCATTGCCGGCCGGGGTACACCCTGTTATGCCCACCACTTTCAGCAGTCGGTGTCATCTTGGACGCAACAATGTCTTGCCGGTACATTTCCCGCAAAGTGTATCACACTGAACAATGCCATCTCCCATGGACGTAGCGTACACGGCATCTTGTCGTAGACGGCAACACACACAGTGTTGGCTTGGGGTTTGATGATTGCTCTTGTAGCTTGAAGTGAGAGAGGGCTCACCGCTTACTCTCTCGCAGGGTAAGAATGAAATGTGACCACTGTCCTTGTCTTGATGAAGTCTCTTGTTAACTTCTTCTGCAATGAATTGCTGGAACCATTCGACATCTCGTTCATCTAACACTGGAAGTCCATGGGACTGGGTTGGGTCTACCGGATTCACCCGCAATCTCGCTTGTCTGTTTAGCCCCAATCAGGTTTGTCCTTAAATTAAGGACCAAATCGATTCTCTCGGCCTTAATTTTCGGACTACTTTGTCCTTAAACGGCCGTTTAAGGACAAAAGTATCATGGCGTTTGTAAGTACTCAGTTAGGTACTAGTTTGGAGGGACCACAGTTGGCGCATTTGGTGCTCAAAGGCGCCGACCGTTTCACATGAATCTATTATGGACGAGCTATTTTTGTCCTTAACTTAAGGTCAAACCCGAAAAAATGGCATACCAAGAGTGACCATTTTCCTTGAGCTGCAGAACGAAGGCAGAGCAACTTGAGCACATACTGATGCTTGCATCATGTAGCCCAAATACAGATTTTTCTATCGATACTTGCAATAGCTCCATACCTGCTAGGTTGGGGTCAAGCGAGCTGCCTCAAATTTGGTCCTTAGTTTTGTCCTTAAAACAATCTGATTGGGGTTAGTGTAGACTGCCTTTGCACGTCTGCTTGGCTCCTCGATGCTTCCACCTAAAATGAAGCCACTCATGGCTAGACTGATTACTGACTCTTCCGATAGTGGTTCCGTTAGTTTGATTTTCCACGCTCCATGTACTTGGATGATCAGTCCTCGTTCGCAAGATTTCGCCACTGCGAGGACTCACTGCCCTTTGCGGATCTACCGTCCTGTCATCGCCAGTCTCAATGACTCTCGGCAGTAAGGTTTCACCGACCTGCGCGCTTCCTGCCTGTGTCGGCTGCTCCAGCCCTGACGCACTTGTCCGCTGTCCACTCCAAGCATCCAACGCCTCACTGGCTCAGATGGCCTCACTGGTTATCGATAATGGAGCCCCTTGAGTTCTAGTCAGCGGAGCCTCACTGGCTCCGATCTCACGTGCCTCCCTGGTAGACTGAATGTCTATGAGCTCGGTCCCACTGAACGTAGAGCTGATGACCTCACCGGTCTTACTGCCCTGTCTTCTTGTCCGCTCCTTGGTCGCAGCATCCTCGGCACGGAGAATAGCTTCCACTGAAGCTTTTGCCTGCACTAAGCGGTCGTCATAATGATGACACACACAGGTACGTTGTCTCTCATCTGGTAATGCAGTCAGCACTCTGTCTGCAAGCCGGGGAAACTCGTCTTCATTGAACTTCACATCACGTGAATGGATGACTTCACAGTCAAGGAGACGTAGTAGCCTGTAGCCAGAGCAGTCCTCTTCGTCATAACCCACGAATATACACTTCACTGCATGTGCTTTGAGTTTGTTTCTTTTGTCTCTTGGAATCCAAGCGTACGCAGCACACCCAAACGTACGCAGCTTGTTGATCCGTCCTTTAAATAGCAAGAAAAAAGCCTTCTCCATCACCGTGCGAATGTGCCGCTCTGCCATGTCATTCTGCTGTGGGGTGTAGGCTTGAGTGAAGCGGGAGCGCGTGCCGTACTTCACAATGATACGTGCCAGCTTCTCGTACTCCTTGCCATTGTCACTTTGCAGTATCTTGATCTCATCGTCGTACTGTGACACCACTGTGTAGATGCAGTTGATCTTGTCTCTGACCTTTCTCCGTAATTCCTCGTAGACGTGGTAGACTTCGCCACGCTTCCGCATCAGGAAGGTAAGCACGTAGCGTGTGTACACGTCCACAAAAACAATAAAGTATCTGTAACCACTGAAAGATGCAATTGGTAAGACACCAATGATCGTGTGGAACACATCCCCAGGGCGTGTGGTCATCTTGGGAATGACTCTACTAAAGGGCAAGCGGGTGGACTTTGCGAATGCACATGACTCGCAAAAAAAGATCATTGATTTGGAACTTAGGGAAGCTCACCACTCCCGAGTCAACTTAGATCTGATCCAGTTGTCGCATTGCATTCACTCCAGGGTGTCCAGTCCGTCTGTGCCACCAGAAAGCCTCTTTAGTATTAGCATTCCCACCAGCAAGCAGAGCACACTCACGCTTACCGATGCCACGCAGAAGGTAGAGATCCACCCCTCCACCTGCAAGGACGGACAACACATATCCGTCGCCTTCATGACGCAGGGTTCACTCCCGCTTGTCGATGGCAATCTCGAAGTCATCATTCACCAGGGCCTTGATCATCGAGAAGAGGTTGTGTGCCACACGAGGCACGTAGTTCACATCCTTGAGCTCCACCGTGCGCACAGTATTAGAAGGGTCCTTGACGGGAAAGAGCACGGTGCCGTTCCCGAGAATGCGAAGTGGATTGGCAGCCGTCTCCATGCTCGACTCAATAGGCTCGAACTGCCAAACAGCTCAATGTCCTTGTACATGTGCGAGTGTCGACCACCCGCGTCAACTCATTTGTGTTGAAGGTCGATGTCGCACTCACTAGGCCCATTGCTGGCTTGGCCTGAGCACTTGCATCGGCAGCCACTGCTGCACTTGGTTGGCTTGGAGTTGGATCAGCCATTGCTTCACCTTCCGTAGTCACAGGAATTGACGGGGCCACTGCCTCGTCTTCTTCACATTTGCGCATGTCCCCACAAAGCTGGCTCTTCAGGCATTTAAGTGTTTCTTTTTGATTCTGTTGAGCCTCAGCAGTAGAGAGGAACCGCAGACCTTCCTCTGAGTAAACACTATCACTCGCGTAGGGTCTTCGTGTGAGAGTGGCGAGCCGCCGAGCACTTGACGCCAATTGGCAGGGTTGTCTCCATGTCGAATCGCACGAGCTGCACGCCTCACTGCTTTCTGACGGTCGGCAAAACCCCGGCGCTTAGCTTCCATGCGAGCTTCGAGGTCGAAGCGCTTCTTGACATTGGCACGAGTAAGTCGTTTCTCTGTGCGTGTCATCTTCGGGTTCTTGTTGATGTTCGTAATGATATCGTCACGAGAGATCACTAGAACACCCGATGATCAGCCTTCATCACTATCCTCTTCCTCACCGGATTTGATGTGCGGTTGCGATCGAACTTGTACTCGTAAGTACGATCACCACGACGAATACATGCCATGCCCTTGTCACGAATGTGGGCGGCAATGAGGTCTTTCTCTCCTTCTTGGAATTCGGTGCGCCACTGTGCAGCCGACGGTCTGGGGGGGGGGGGGGGGTCCACTCACGAAGTACCCACTCTCTCGCGGTTCATCACGGGGCTTGGGTAACTGCCGGCCTCCGCTATGAGGTAAAAGCGGACTGCCGTATGAGTCTCGGCGACGGGGTGATCCGTCACCACGACGGTCGTACGAACGCCCACAGCGCTCATCAGGACGGCCACTGCTTTGCTGATAGTGAGGGCATTCTCGTGAGCGAGAGCGGCCTCACGGTGGTGAGCGTACGTTCACGCGCCGGAGAGAAGTCTCTTGGTCTACGTGGTGGCGAGTAGCCCTGTCCGAGCGGTGGTCCACGTTGATCACCAGCCCGGAAGGATGGGGCTTAATGGTCTTCGTACTGCTGTGGCGGTCCGGCATTACCGTACTGCGGTGGCGGTCCGGCATAATGTTGTGGATGGTATCCACGATCATCATGTCTTGGTGCCGGACAGCTGGGCTGGCCACCGTAGTCTTGACGTCCTTGATCACCATCGTGAGCACCACTGTGCCCACTGGTTCACTGACCATTTGCAAGCGAAGCTTGTCCACGTGGTGGCGAGCGTCTATCCTCATGGCGTCGTCCATCGTCGTGCTTGTGATCACGATCTCTGTGATCATGACGCTTGGTGTCTTTCTTGCTGGACTGCTTTCCCGTGTTCTGCTTCTTCTTGGGAGGTTCGGGGGTGCCGACCTTCTCGCCCCTGTTCGGGTTCTCGGGGCAGTCAGCAACGACGTGGCGCGGCCTCTTGCACGCGAAGCGCTTCCGCACAATGGTGCCACCCGTAGGCTTAGCTTCCACCGCTGCGTAAGCCTTCTCAGCCTTGCCATTGTCCTGGTCTCTGCCTTCTGGAGCTCACCAGTGTCGGAATGTCCTTGCAGAGGAAGTGGCCGTTGAGGAGTGGAGGAGGAGACTTGAGCTCGAGATGGAAAGTTGGAAAGTGATTGAGTTGGGGATAGAACTAAAAACCAAACGAACTACAGCTCCTATGACCTGCTGCTCTCACATGTAACCAAGGTGCATACCTTGGTGCCCCACTGCTAGATTCTGTGCCTTCAGCTCTTCGAATCTCAAATGATGGCACTAGATCAAATGATGGTACTAGATGTGCCTGACCGCAGCCTACTGCAACTGACTCGTGTCGTACCACGAGTCAGACTTGAAGTCATCGTCCTGCGTCTTAGAGGAGTGGTTCGTCGCCCTTTCCCAACACTCCCACTCGACGAACACCGAGTACAGAGCGAAAGCGTTCAAACTTCGTTCTTCCGAGCGGCTTGGTGAAATGGTCCGCCACCATTTCGCTAGTCGGGCAGTACTGCACGCGCACTTCTCCACTAGCGACCTTCTCCCTGAGTCAGTGATACTTGGTATCAATGTGACGCGATCGTTGCGTCACGCCCTTGCTCTCCGCCAGGTGCTGCGCACCTTGGTTGTCTTCCATCTCGACGATTGGTCCGACTGATATTCCGATGTCCTTCAGCACCATCATGAGCCCGATACATTCCTGAACTGCAGCCGCTATGGCGACGTACTCCGACTCTGTCGAAGACAAAGTCACCATCGTCTGCTTCTTCGAGCCCCAGTCAACCAGGTTGCCGTTGTAGAAGATGGCGTACCCGGTCGACGACTTACGTCCTCTTTCAACTGCAAAAGCAGGGTCGCAGTAGACTACAAAGCCGTCACGAGCGATGTCCTCGTTTCTGCTGAACACGAGTCCGTGGTCGTGGGTACCGTTCAGGTACCGGAAGACACGGTCGACGCCATTCTTCACGGCCGCCGTCGGCGCCTCGGTTTCTTGCGCGAGCAAGCGGACGGCTGTTGCCAAGTCAGGTCTGGTGAGCACGGACAGATACAGCAGCGCTCCCAGCGCCGGGCGGGGCTTGAAGTCGGTCAGATCTTGCACTTCGAACAGCTGGTTCCGGTAGTGCTCCTCCATTGGTGTTGCCGCTGCGCGGCACTTGTCCATTGCGAACCTTTCAAGAATGGTGGACGCGTACTTGTTCTGGTTGACTCGGACTTCGTCACCAGCTTCAGACCACTGCAGCTCCAATCCTAGGAAGTAGTTCATGCCCTCAAAGTGGTTCACAGCATAAGCGTTCTCCACAGCGAGCTTGAACGATGCCAGCGCCTCGTCACTCTCCCCGAACACGAGCATGTCATCGACATAGACGAGCACAATCATCAGCTCAGCGCCGTCGATCTTCACGAACAGACAGGTGTCAGCCTTGCCTTGAGTAAAGCCACAGCTGATCAGGAAAGCTGTCAGGTTCTCGTACCATGCCCTGGAGGCTTGCTTGAGCCCATACAAGGCACGAAGAAGAAGCCAAACGTATCCATCGTCGTTTTCGTATCCCTCCACCGGTTCCAAGTAGATCTGCTCCCGCAGCTCCGAGTTCAAGAATGCAGTCTTAATGTCCAACTACAGACGCTTCATGCGTCGTTGAACAACAATTACCAGCACCAATCGAACAGTGCTGTGACGCACGACAGGACTAAAAGTCTCCGTATAGTCGTCTCCAAAACGTTGGCTGAATCCCTTTGCGACTACGCGGGCCTTGTATTTGTCGAGGCTGCCATCGGGGTTGGTCTTCGTTTTGAAGACCCACTTGGACTTGATCGCCTTCCTGCCCACAGGCAACGGCACCTCCACAAAAGTCCCATTAGAGATCAAACTGTTGATCTCCTCCTCCATCGCGTGCTCCCACTCGCTTCGTTGTCCACTGCGGCGAACTTCAAAGATGTTAATGAGATCCACCGCGAGAGCCCATTGGTCGATATCACTAGGCGCCATGAGTGCGTACAGATATCCGTCGGCCACGTTCGTGCCGTCGAAAACTGCGGGCGCGACGTGCTCTTCGATGTAGCCGCAGACCTCTGCCATCGACAGATGCGATTCTTCATAGTCGAGTCGTCGCTGGCTCGGCTTTGACAGTCTGCTTGACCGACGTGGAGGCGGCACTGCTTTCTCTAGTCGAGGATCACCACGCAGTCGCGCTTGAAGGCGCGCAGCTCCCACTGGTTTGGGGCCAGTTGGAGGTTGAGCTGGCGTCTCAAACTCTGCAGGCGTCATGAGCACGTCACCCTTCTCCTCTGGAATAGCTTCCAGTCGCAATTGACGCTCGATTCGGCTTGCCAAATCGTGTTGTTCCGCGTCGAGCTGCGTGCTTATCGTGATCTCGTCCGTGTCGCGGGAAGGCAGGAATTGATCTTCGTAGAAGACCATCGTGCGAGCCGTAATTACTTCGCCAGTACCGTGGTGCGGAATGTGCACCATGTATGCACCACCTGATGCGTACCCGACAAATATTCCGTTGCGCGTCTTGGCGTCCAGCTTCTTCCTGTGCTCCTTTGGCACCAAAGCTTGCACCTTGCAGCCGAAGACGCGCAAGTTGCTGATGTCTGGTAGCGTCCCTAGCAAGGCCTCCGTAGGCGTCTTCCCATCCAGTACCTTCGTCGGACAGCGGTTGCGGACGTACGCAGCACACACCACAGCATCCGCCCAGTAGGTCGTGGGCAGGTTCGCGCCGAGCATCATCGAGCGAGCCATCTCCACAGTGACGCGGTTGCCGCGCTCCACCTTACCATTCTGTTGGGGGGAATACGGTGTGGAGAACTCCTGCACGATCTCGTTCTTGTCGCAGAAGACCGCAAACTCGCCGCCCACGTATTCAGCGGCGTTGTCCGACTTGATAAATGCGACACGATAGTCTGGCGCGTAAGCTTTCAGCTTAGCGGTGCAGTCCTTCACTGCATCCAGTTGTGCACGAGAGCTCTTCTCGCGCAGTGGATACGCCATCTCCAGATGAAATGGTTCAACCACAATGTTGGCCATGCCCGTGAACCCTCGCGAGCTGCTACTTGCATCGGGCCAACGTAGTCGATGGCTAGCAACATCTGATTCTTTTTCAGGGTGCGTTTTGGCTTGTTGGGGAACGGCTTATGTGTGAGCTTTCCGCCGACGCAGGTCGGACACGACTGGGTTATGGCTCCTTGCCAAGGCTGCTTCAGGTCCTCCAGCAGCTTATGCACACTGTGCGTGTTGAGATGACCAAGGTGACGGTGCCAGGTCTCAACATGAGGAGTTTCAGCCGTTACCATTGCGGCATGCTCCGCAGGTTCACTCACAGCTTCTACCACATACATCGGGTAGTTCTCTCGCGATGCCGACAGCGTTGTAACACTCGGGGAGCGGATCACACACGATGCCCCCTTGAAGTCGACTGTCATTCCACGTCGCGAAGCAGCAGCCACCGACACTAGGTTGCGAGCGAGCCCCTCTACAAAGAGGACATCCTGCAACACACAAACTTCTCGACCGTTCAGCAGCAGTGGCGCTTGGCCAATTGCCGTCGCCACCAAGTTGTCTCCCGACGCCGCTGTCAGCACACGAGGCTCCGACAACGTGCGCACGCTGGTAAGGTTGTCGAGGTGACCCGTCATGTGGCTCGTGGCGCCACTGTCAACGATCCAACCCCGCTTGATATCCTCAGTCATGTCGCCCACCGTGAACGCCATGCTGGCGGCTTCCGCCTTCTGCGGAGCTCGCTCATTTTTGCAGTCCGAGCAAAGTGTCCCAGCTGTTCACAGTTGAAACACTTCACCTTCGCCATGTCCTTTTTCTTCTTGGACTTGGCTCCCTTCTGCTTTCCAGCCGATTCCGCACTGAACGCAGCGGCCAACTTGCCGCCACTGCTTCCACCAGTTGCACGCCGGTTTTTCTGCTGCTCGCGTCGAATTGCTTCGGCTTGGCACCGTTGCACCACCAGCTCGAACGTCCCACATGACTCGAGCACACCGACGAAGCCATTCCATGCAGGACCCAGACTCTGCATGAAGTTCTGACGCTTCTCATCGTCAGGAATCACCACGTGATGCTCCAGCAGCTCATCGATCACGCGTCGCGTGTTCTTGATGTGCTCGATCATTGACGAGTCACCATCCAGGTAGAGTCCGATGTACTCGCGTTTGGCAGCACCAACGCTGGCACTGCACTTGACGTTGTACGTCATGCGCAGGTGCCTTAGCATGCTCAGCGGGTGCTCGAGCAGGTAGACTTCGGCGGCCATCTTCTCGGTTAGTGCTCCGAGAATGATTGACGACGCCATCTTCTGCTTCAGCATGCGATCATGAAGTGGTGAACTTGGTGACGTCCCAGACGTCGATGGCGTCCCCGACGCCGCTGACGTTCCAACTCCAGCTGCATAAGCGTCTCGCTCGGTCTTGAGCTCCCCGTCAGTTGGCGAAGGCTGTTGCACAGCATCCCACAACTCCTTGATCTCCAGCCCCAGCTTCACTTGAGCACCCCACGCTGGGAACCCAGTCCCGCTGAACTGCTTCAGCTTGGTCGTGAAGGTCGAGGCCGTCGTCGTGGACATCATAACCTGTCGGAATGTCCTTGCAGAGGAAGTGGCCGTTGAGGAGTAGAGGAGGAGATTTGAGCTCGAGATGGAAAGTTGGAAAGTGATTGAGTTGGGGATAGAACTAAAAACCAAACGAACTACAGCTCCTATGACCTGCTGCTCTCACATGTAACCAAGGTGCATACCTTGGTGCCCCACTGCTAGATTCTGTGCCTTCAGCTCTTCGAATCTCAAATGATGGCACTAGATCAAATGATGGTACTAGATGTGCCTGACCGCAGCCTACTGCAACTGACTCGTGTCGTACCACGAGTCAGACTTGAAGACATCGTCCTGCGTCTTAGAGGAGTGGTTCGTCGCCCACTCCCAACAACCAGCTCCATCAACTTGACGTACGAGAGGGTCTTGGTCTGGCCCAGCCATCCTCGAACAATGTACTCCCACGATGCAGGCAGTGCTTGTTGAAGTATCATTGATTTGAAGATATCGCTCAGCTTCGTGTCAATGACGCGCTCGAACGTAATGATGTTCAAGTCCAGCGTCTACACGAACATCTTGGGGTTCTCGGCAACGCCGAGCCAGTACCGGAACCCACCCGTGGACGAACTCGCGTAGGCGGTAGGGTCTCGGGTCCCGAAGTGGCCTTCAATCGCCTGCCATATGGCGTGTGGACACATGAGTCCTTGCACGAGCTTGCGGTAGTTGACCGGAAGACTGGACACTAAGATGTAGCACACGTCCCCCTTCTCGGTCTCTATTCACTTGAGCAATTGAGCAGCCTCCTCTCCGTCCGTCACCAGGCCGGAGCGGCTCGTCTTCTTCTTGCCCTTCCTCTTCTTCTTATTGATGCCGGCGTTGTCGTTGCCCTCACCTCCATCATCTTCTTCTTCATCATCGTCGTTGACGCCCGATCGAGGTGTGACTGACGCACGAGGTGTCGTGCTATCCGAACCACAGTCTTTCCCAAGGTTACCACCGGAGGGTACTCGCGTCTTTGGAACTTGAACGGCTTGGTTGGGTTGTAATCGGTCACCGCAATGTAACCGACCTTACCGTCTCTACTGAGAGCGAACACTAGCAACTGGCTGAAGCCATCGAACTCATTGCGGTTCCCGCTGAACGTCGGCCACTCTCGCTTGCGACTGCCATCTCTGGAATTTGGGCTCCATACCTGACGTGGTCCTCACAAAATCACTCAGAGGACTCGCAGCCACTGCGGGGAGGAGAAGGCAGCTCTGTCTGGTTGGCGGCAAAAGCCAAAATGAGGATTCTTCAGGGCTGTCGGTCAGTTACAAATAACCTAGTCTAAATAACCTCACCTAATAAAGTACCCCCCCCCCCCCCGAAAAGCCTCGTACTGAGGGAAAACCGTCGGTTGAAGTTCAGCTGTCAGGTGGCTCACACCACAACCAATCGACCATTACGAAAACCGGTACATTGACATGGTCAGACTCTTTGCGAATTCTTTAATTGAGCTAGCCCAATAAATAGTCTGACTTAGACTATTTTCGAACTCAGACTATTTTTGCACTCCGACTAATTAGCGTGAACACTGTATCGCGCATCACCCCTCGTTGCAGCCGCGCTAGCCACGTCGTTGTAGTCGCTTCCCTTCTTTGCCGCGCTCACATGACTGCCACGCTTGTGCTACGACTTCCGCGCTACTTCGATCATCAACTAAAAGTGTTGCTTAATCTCTTAATATAATATATACGTTCTTGGAGTTAAAGCTGGTCGCACTCGGAAGCAGCGCACTATCTACTCCTCTTATTGCGAGTCTAGCGGTAGTGGAAGCTATGGCTGTAATCCTTATGTAGTATGAGTTTGGTGGGCTGATCTTGTGATCGGTGACTCGTTCACCAATTTTCATCAATGTTCCACAAATACGAGTAGTAAAAAAACATAAAGAGTTTAATGTTCGACATTTACAGTAGAAAGGCACAACTCCGGAGCATGAGCGTGAGAACGGCAGAGTTGTGACCGGTAACACAGTCGTTTGCACGCTCATGGACATACGGACCTATGTACGCAATACAATTGTAGATATCAGTCTCTAAGTACTATTTTCATACCGGTCTGTTTCACTCAGTCTTTAATACAATAATAGGTGAACGTAGGGAGAGCCAAAACGGTTCGTAAATGAACAAGCTGTAACCAAAAACATGAAGAACGATCATGCTGATCACTACCAAATTTGCTCTTTCTTCGCAACCACCTATCAAAGCTATCACCTCCACCGCCCCCTTCAATGACTAGATGGTCAAAAGAAGCCCAGCCTCACCACTAGGCCGCGGCAAGCCGTGGTGCGGTTCATGTTGTTGCATGGGTTAGCGAAGGTGTTGATCGTTCCGACGTATGTGAGCACCATCAGACACAATTCGGCGAAGCATGACACATCACCGTTGTTCCCACACAAGGTACCCCTGACAGCAACAATAATGCCTTGCACTGGAACTTGGTGGTCGTCCCACGCAATTTACTCCTGACAGCAACAACAGTACCTTGCGCGGGAACTTGGTATGAATCGTTCTGTAGCTCGGACGTGCTACGTTCTCATTCGTTAGGGGCCATTTGATTGACTGGGATATTCGCGAGTCTTTGGAAGGGATTCTTATGAACGCTGACTCCTCCAACGGCTCTCCCAAAGAACAGGCCCACATTTATAATCAAATTCAAAATTTACATCTGAAGCTTGTTATTTATTTCTTATTATGGCAACTACCAGCCCACTCATATATCTACCTACGCTTGATTTTGCTGGGGAAACCCAGGAGCGCCACATGTACTCAACCAAATACGAGTCGAGGCGGTCGTATCGCATACGCCGCATGGCCTTAATGTGGCGCTTGATCCTGGTCTCCCATAAGCCCTCGATGGTGTTGGTATGGTTACCAGTCACAAGATCCACAAAATGGAGTGTATGATTTACGCAGCTGTGGGAGTATCTCATACTCAACAGAGAACGATTATTCTCAAGCATGTGTTTACGTTCGCATACGTACGTAGCAAACATGTCCGACGTGATATGGAATAGTCAAATCTTCGATCGTACTTCAGATTGACTCATACAAAAGCTTAGTCAAGCCCGGTCGGAGCATATCACATTTACCCTAGCCCTCACCGAAATGTTATTCATACAGTTTCGTAGTCATATTAGTCGCCCCGTTTGATGATTGGTCGGAGCTATGGGGACGGGTGTCATGAGCGAGCGCAGCGAGTCCCCCGCCTGCGGTTTGACAGCCCGTGTGCGTAGCACGTGGCTGCAAACCCAGGATCTAGCAGTGGTCTACTTACCGAGCGGAGGCGACGCGTGCGAGCCGCAGAGGGCTTAGGGTTCTGTCACCAGCGAGCGCAGCAAGCCGCTTTTTTGGGTTCGCGCGGAGCGCGTAGCAGGGTGATAGGTTTAGAGGCGACCCCCCCCCCCTCCCTTCGATCCGCACGTTCTGTGTGCGGGTCGGAGCGAGGTCGGAGGTTGGAGGTTTTGGGGTAGGGGGTGTTAACATTACAAATGGTATGGTTAGAAACGTATTGTAGCCATATCATGTTCTGATAGAGACGTACCGGGGTTTGATAAACCGCTTGAGAATCGGTAGCAGCGTCTCTTGTTGTACACGACCCGACCAAACCACCGACCTGTGTCTCGCTCCACGCCACCGAAGAGCCAGAACTCTTCGTAGTGGCGCCTGCGGTTGTACTTTCGCTTCTTTGCCAGACTTGTTTCGTCAATCTCAACGACTTTGCCGTCTCCACCAATCTAGAGCAGCATTCCCGCAACATTAGGTCAGCTTAAGGGTTTGGTATACGATACATAGCTGCAACTTTACCTTGAAGTCGGCTCTTAGCAGCTCCTTCGAGCATGTGGAGCGGCAGTAAGCGAAGTACTCGTGAGCGGTGCGCTCCGAGGTACCTGCCAGCTCTGTTGTTTGATCTTGACGCACCCGCATGCACCATGAAAAAACAATTCGTATAAATATAATTATAAAATTATAGAGGAGCAGCCGCAATGCGCTGCAAAGTTTGATCTTGGTCTCGTTGAAGAACGAGTTCGTCAACAACCCGCGGGAGACTTCATTCCCACTCGCATGCTGCGTACGGCGACAGCACCACCAGCGCGTGCGTGTGGGTGCAAGTCGCATGGGGCCGTGGCACTAGGGGGGGATTTCTATTTGTCAATCAGCCCCACTAACATGCACCACGTAATGCAGAGAGCCTCGTCGCAGGTGATCTCCACTACCTTGTCCATTGCGAAGAGGCTCTCGTCTTCTACGTGGTCCATGAACGATGAGGGGGAAGCCATGGCGTGGGGGAGGGTGGGGTGGGGGCTTGCGTGCCTGCGCGCGAATTTGTAAATGATAGATTTTTGTGTGGTGGCGCCGGTTTGGCTGCTTTGTGAAAGCGGGCTCAAAATGAACGAGTCATACTGAAACCGATATGTTTGTGTTTTCGCGCGCAGGTGGTTTTCGCGCGAAAGCGGGCTTGTTTTGTCTGGGGGCTGGCTTTACACCGAACTTATAGTGGTGTATGTGCTGAACATATTTCAATTTACGCATGTTACCCTTTAGAAATATTCCAGACTTTGTTTGGTATTTCAGATTTAGAAAGTGGGCATGATCTTCAGGAGAGCCCCTCCAACAACTGAGGGATCAAGAGGCACCTGACGATTGCAGTCTTTTTTTCTAGTCTTCGTAGTATGGGGCATCAGTTGGTGATTTGCATCTGGAGTGCGGGATTTGAATTTGACAAAAATGGATCAGGTTGCGTTAAGTTGTAAACCTTTGTTATGCGCGCACAGAATTTCGTCGTAGTTGCTGCAATAATAAACGCTTCATTATAAATAATGGCCATATGTTTCCTCCCGTCTGCGCTTTTCAAACGACTGGAGGGGCTGCTGTACTAGCGTACCAAGGGCTGGGAAAATTTTGCGGTAAGTTAAAAGCATAGACAATTTGTGGATTTACTCGGGTGCCGGAAAAAGGTGGGTATCGTCTCTAGGGACACCGCGCCGCCGGCGCTGACAACACGTAGAAAGACGCAGAAATACTGAGAATGATTTGCTCCTACGAACAGAGCAGTCGGTTTACCATGGCGCCAATACTGCCACTGAGCGTGATGCTGCCGAAAAGAATGACGCAAGCGACCTAGCGAAACCGGCTGCGAAAAAACTACGCGCGACCCGTACTACTCCAGGCCGAGCCAGTAGTGCAGAGACCAATAACCTAGTGAAAACGGCCCCCAAGACCCAACGCACGACCCGTAATGCTCCACTCGGTAAAGCCGAGACTTGTAATACCAAAGGTGATTCGGGACCGGTCATAACGCACGTCTCTCGCAATGGACCATACTGTTGTTACAGAAGTCGTTCCTGTGGCGCATAACGAGGCGGGTGCGTAACTACATATATGTCCCGTCTCGCTCGCCTGAAAAATATCTGAGCGGAGCAAGCGCAGGATCTATCGACTATCTCCTCGGTCGAAGAGCTCCAGAAATATATTCGAGCCAACGCGGATACTCTGGTGAAATCCCGAGCTGAAATCCAGATCGAAGGCCGTTTGATCTGGGCGTCGACCCATGTCGTTAAAATCGGTGATCTCGTACGTTTACGCCTTGTCGATGCTCAAGCTCCCGAGTCCCTATCCGCAATGCAGACAGCTTTCCGTTCCGATTATGATCAAGATTATTTGGCAGTTGGCCAGCTGCTTATTACAGCGACGATTTTTGGTGTTACCGCAGAAACACCTGGAATCCCTCCTGAAGGTGCAATCGTGACGATTCGGAAGCCATCCCAACTACGTTTGTTCATGGACAAGGAATGTCAGCTGACCCCGAAATTGAGTCAGCTATCGTTCGACACCAAACAAGGCCAATGGCGAATTCACCGAATTACAGCTGTTCTTTGAAGTTGGAAGTCTGACCCCGCGTTACATATTTTTAAAGCAGGCTTATTATTTTACTCGCAATATATTTTTGATTTTCGCTCGCTTAAAATCTTCTCAATTCATTCCCACTCACTGTTTATGGTGGTCGCCACGACAATTATCGTTCTCCGTGCTGCTTGCAGTCCCTGTGTCGGACATATTTACGCCACACATGATGTTGGCGAAATCTGCATGCATGTATTGCAGTATAAAACTAACTGCAGGCACACACGACATCTTCGATTCCATCTTGGAAGGCGGAGTCGAATGTCGTGTGCGCCCGCGAAATTTCATATTTTTTGTGTTCAAGGCGAATTTAACGCCCTCGAATTTTATTAGCAATTTCATCATCTAGGTGTTTAAGCCGTTGAAGGAGACTGTCGGTGGTCTGCGGTGGGCATTGAGGCTTTCATGGACGATATGGGGTGTGTATCCTCATCACTGCGAGCCCGCGCGCAAATAAGTCGCTCTTCAAAGTCACGGCCAACCAGAGCAGCGATATAACGCCTCGTGCAGATCGTGTCATAGCTCTCTGCATCTGCTTGCTGTATCTAAAGATTCAGCTGAAACTTCTGCGTGCTAATCAAGTCCACACGCGAGTAAACCGCTGGGGGCTGTACGTGCAGTGTCATTTAAACCAGCCTGCTCCACACGGCGAAGAACCACGCCAGCCATGATCCGGATTTGATCAGCACTTGTCGACTTCCACCCGTGGTACTCTTTTCACCAGTGTCCTCGCTTGTGGCAGGCTTTGCATTCACTGTTGCACTTTTTCTCACCGATTTCATTGCGGCGTTGTGCGTCTCCTCGTCGCTACGCTTCTTCTTGTTACTCACACTTCGACCGCCAATAGCAGTGTGGTGCCGCTTACCCCCACTATGCTGCTGTCCTCCATGCAGCGAGTTGCTGCGAGTACTTGACAATGAAGTACTTGCGTAAGTCCGTGGTCGCCGTCACGACCACCACGGCTGCGCTGGTCTTGAGCGGTGCGCTCCGCAACAAGCAGCGAGTTTACAGCGGTCGTAGCAGCCCCGCATGTGCGACACACGCTGCGTGCGGTCGTTTGCAATCTATGGATACCGCGATGGCATTGAACAGCACTATACTCGCCATCTCGCCATCGGCGATAGTGTTCAAGTTTCGGTTATAGTTGCATTATGTTTCGTACACCAGGGCAACATATGCAACACGCTTTGATCTAAAATAAAATCCACCCCTGTAGGAAAGATTCTGTTTGCGAGAATAATCCGTCATGGGACAAGATCCGGACAATCATGAATAATAACAACTTCGGCGAGATAAGTCTTCTGAAGAAAGAGTTCCCTCTCGCTCTAATTATCAGTTGTCATTGTCACCTCTAGAAGTACTTGCGCGCAGAAATGTCGAAGGCAAGGTATGGTGGGCGCGCTGGCGTAAACGTGGACCGGGTTGAGGGCGCAGTGGTCATGATGGTAAAGGCTCAAGACGAAAAGGAATACAACCGGGGGTTACGCTGATTTCGGTCGGAAAGACGATATTCCTGATCCGAAGCACCCTCTTCTCGTTTATTGTAACCAGCAATTGGGAGTCGTGCAAAGATATGTAGGCTGTATATGAACGCGGCCACGTTCCAATCTTCGCAACCGCACTGACACCGGATACCTTCTTGATGGATACGTGAAGAACACCCCCCCCCCCCCCCCCTCAGCGACGAACACCTCTGGCCGCTGCGCGGACTGCGGCTGTTCGGCTCGCTGACCAACGTGATGGTAAACCTGCTGACACTGGTGGCGGTGCTGAACGGCACGTCGCGCAGCGTGGGGCCGTTCTATGTGTACTACTGGCCGATGAAAATCGAGCCGCCCATCCAGCGCGGTGAGCGGCTGAAGCGTGCAGATCAGCTCAAAGCGTGTATACTTGATCCTGCGCGTACAGCACCTCAGCTCAGAGCTGTACTTGATCCAGCTTGGATGTGCTACTAGAGAACTGTAGTTTCTGGAGCTATTTGAAGGTTACGGTGTTTAAATCTGTACTTATATGAATACAAACTGTAAACGTAACCTTTAGCTCCAAACCCGATGCTCCAAGGCGTTATTGGGGATGCGCGTAACTCCAACGAGTAACCTGCAAGAAACCCTCACGATTATATAGCAGTCTACAAGTTCAAGCCTAGGTGTGCCCTGGGTTTCCTCTATTGGACCCTTCCTCTCAGTCCTAGTACGATGGAAGACAAGTCGACCGGCGGCCGTGGGGCCCCGGCCCCTCTGCGCTATCGCACTGCGACGCGAATCAGAAGCCTCGTGTAGCTGGACTACGGGCGAAGAAGAAGGCCACCAGCAAGAACCGGACTGCAGAGCAAGCTTCCGCAACGGAGCAGCCACCCCCGAAGAAGTGCGCGGATGCATCTGCTGCAGCGATCGCTCCTACTGTCACACGGGTTGGCAGTACCAAGGCATCTGCGAGTGGCAAGAAGCCCTTCACAGCGGCGACGGTGACCAGCACCTCGACCCCAGAAATCATCGCTTCCGCGCTGGACACGACACAACGCAAGGGGGACGTCTGCCAAGCGGAAACGACGACGGTGGACGGGCACGCGGTCACAGACGATGCGCGTACAGACGAAGATCATCACGTACTGCAGATCGTCGCCCATGGCCACGCCGAGCACCAGCATAGCGGCCAGCACAAACGTGAGCTCGTTAATCTTGACGTCGAGACGCATTCCAAATTAAGCAGAATGAAGAACATGAAAGAATTTGTAACGCGTACTTGCTCACGTCCTGGTCCAATCCTCAAAACTAGAGGCGAAGCTTTGGTCTGGGAGGACAGTGTGATTTGCCGTTCTCCCACGACCATCCTAATGATTTACAACACTTTCGTTGTTTGATATTTTATAATGCTACGGCACGAACAGAAATCAACTCCATTGGGGTTTCACTCCTAATACAAAGTTTGCTTGCTTGAAGAGTTTCGAGCGTGCTCTCATCGCTATCGTTACCTGTCTCAGCTTAAACACTGCAGAATCCTGCAGCACACTAGGCTAATGCACGCAAGCAGCAGTTGTGCCAAGAAAAATACTTGCTCTCGTCTGAGACGATTGTTTCAGAGGCTCTGAATCAGAGTCCTACTCCTCGAAAACATTATGATCTGGTAATTTATGGGTGATAGATGATATTAGTTCATAGAGGCACACTAGGCTAATGCACGCAAGCAGCAGTTGTGCCAAGAAAAATACTTGCTCTCGTCTGAGACGATTGTTTCAGAGGCTCTGAATCAGAGTCCTATTCCTCGAAAACATTATGATCTGGTAATTTATGGGTGATAGATGATATTAGTTCATAGAGGTCTTGTGGAAAACCATGTAAGTACTCCACAGTTACTTTCGTGAATCATAATACCCTCTCAATATGATAAGTTACTGGAATGTTGCTTGTAACGTCCACCTCGTCTAGGTACGAGTTTTGGAGGTTGCGCGAAGGGATCATCTGTTGTGCATCCATCTGGAGCACTTCTTAAATACGTAAGAGTTGCTTCATCAAGACGTCCACGGGCTTCTCTACGCGCGGTGCGTTTGGCTGTAGTTGAGAAGCGTCACTGAGCCTTGCAGAACTAACAAAGCTATTGTATATTGCTTGCTGTTTTCTTGCAGGCGCCAGCGAGGAGGACGTGAAACTCATGGTGAGCATCGCCAAGCCCGCGGGCAAGCAGGTGAAGGCCAGCGGCTCTGCCGCCGACGCCGAGAAGATGATCGCTCTCGGAGCCACGCGACTGGGCACGAGTGCCGGCGTCAAGATTGCCCAGGGCCAGCAGAGCTCCGATGCGTACTAAATCGTCTACCTCCTGCACGTGTAGCCAATCAAACGCATAGGCTAATTTATATTCTGGTTGGTTTTGCTGATAAAGATAGCAAGTACTGATATGGTTTTGCTGCTACTCGTTCACTTGGTGCGTCCCTCCACCAAAGTGCATTAAGAACTGGGCTGGGTATACATGTACTTGCATTTGAAACACAGTGACTGGCACGATGCAGATGGTGCGCCTGCTTCGCAGCCGCACCAGATGCTCCTCTTGGTCAATGGTATTGAACATGAAGAAATGTAAAACCACTGGCGATGGTTGAGAAAAAAAATGTAGTACCATGGACAACACGCAATACAGTATCTAGCTAATTTCTAAATTTCAGAGCTTCTTCGTAAGCGCGACTTTGTCTTTGTTTCAAGGTTTACACCTTGAAAAGAATATTTTGTTTTGGCAATTGGTGTGTTCCACATCATGTATTCGGTCGACATTCCGGAAACAACAAGTCACGAGATGTACCAACTTCGTCGTGTTACGGTAGCCATTATCTGTGGACTATGGACTCAGGCGACATTAGCCAATTAATCATGGGGGGGGGGGGGGGGGCGGCCGCTGAAATAAAATTGGTTAGGCTGTTCAGCCAGCTATAGCTGTCCTCCCAGTAAAACTACAGTTCTATATGGTACCAACCGGAGTACATTTTCGGAGCATCGCGAGATAACTCCAGGCCAAAAATAGCTCCAGAAACTACAGTTCTCTATTTTAAAATGATTGTGTACCTTTAAATTGTATGCCCCTTGTACGGGAAATTACGTACGCAAAAAACATCAACGGAAACTTTTGAGGGAGAGCTGGTGCCAGCAAACCTTTATGATAACGACGTTTAGGTCACCATCCCTAAACTGGGGGATTTATATCGTGTTTATGAGATTGGGCCACGTCATTACCCCGGAGTAGACGATACTTACTCCGGCTTGAAGCGTTAGTAAGTTCGTTTGCGTACGAACTCATCCATAAGGAGTACGGATGTTTCAAGGGAGCAAACCTGGCATATGAAATGCGTTGGTTACAAGAAGGGATTCTGCAGGTGCTTTCAAGTACTACCTCCGCTCGGAAAATAATGAGCATATGTACTCGTACACAAACCTCTACAAATATTATATCCTGTCTAATTCGAGTGAACGATTTTACGGGGCTTCCCGCCCATTTTCCCGCCCATTCCCAAACTGGCCACTTCGCAAGATCCCCCCTCCATCACAAAGCGTTTGAATATCCGGCCCCTCCTCATGGGGTGAAGCAGGCAACTAACAATGAGCGCTGAGTGCTGTGGAAGACCGTGCTAATACGCAGCTAGGATGGCAAGCTCAAGCGCGGAGACATCAACCAGGCGGCAGCGGACTTCGGTGGCGCTCGCTCTGTCGTCTCCAGATTATGGGAGCGGGGGATTCGCTCGATACGCGACCGCGTTGCGGCCGTCGTGGAGGCTCGTTGGGATATGCGGGGAGAAAGAAGAAAGACCAAGCTGCGCTCTGTCAGAAGACCCGATATATTCCTAAAGCCGACCGCCGCAACGAAGACGTGATCCGAGAGGCGGAGCGAGTGTTTGCGGCCACGACCACGATGGCGTTAAACAAGACGCTTACCAATTCAGCTCATCATGGAGGACATCATGCAACACGGCGGCGGCAATGCGTTTTGGTTGCGCCACATGCACAAGGATGGATTGCTGCGAGCGGGAGAGCTCGCTGTCTCGCTGTCATGCGACGCGACCATTTACTTGGGGGCCCTCCAGACAGTCGCGCCTGACGCCCTTGAAACGAGTCACACCCCTCTCGAAGTAGAGTTGCTCTGTTACTAACCTGGCGGAACAAGGACGCCATTAGCAGTTTGCATGTTGCTATATTTCTTCAGGTTTAATCTGCACTGAGAAAGCGCACCACTAGTAGCTGTCCGCCAGACAGCGAGCGAGAGACAGAGAGACAGAGAGCTTTTGCATATTTTATATCCAGATTAAGTACGAGGCGGAGCCCTCGTGAAATTTTTTTAGAAATGCTCATTATTTTCCGAGCGGAGGTAGTACTACCCAAAGGGAGAATGTTGTGAACACGTCGGTATTAGTACTGATGCTGTCGTGTGTAATCTTTATTTTCTAATTGCTAACGCGAATGACATTCGATGCATCGTAATGCGTATAGAGCTACGCTTGATCTTGCTTCTTCATGTGCGCAATATTTCTCCCGTGTTGGTACACATTATTCGTTCGATCCAACATGAAGATTTAAATGTTTACCCCTTTCCCTGTAGGTTCTTGGAGACGAGAAAATGAGCTTTTGGGGTAAGCTGTATATTATACTGTGTTTGTTCGGTCTCGAATTCTATCTCGTCCACGCAGGCCTTGGTGGGGGGTCGGCTGCAAACATGGCGTATGGGTGAGTATTCAACGAGGGGTAGGCAGCTTGCAACGTCGCACAACATCTCCGTTGGTTGTTGCAATCAAAACCAAATCGCCCCGAAGAAGAATCCGATCAAGAAGTCTCGTGTTCCATGTTCCAGGTTCAGGACTCGCATACGAAATCCCTGAAACATGCGGTACTAAATGGCTGTATAAAGTTGTGAACGGGTATGCATATTGCTGAGCGCGTGATAGAAGCAATGATCTCACCAGGCACACGTTCCTTGGAATGGCGGGAGTATTGCGCAAGTTCGTAGAGTATGCAACTCAGGATATCATACCTACGATTGGGCCGCCTAATGTTATTGAGATACAGTCCAGTGACAAAAGTGATGATGTTGCCGCTGGCGACATTTTGAGTACATACATACACAATATGCATCTCATGAGGACGAGTCCGTCGAAACTCGATTCTTAAACTAGATTTTCTAGTTACTCGACTTCGGCTCCTCGTAAACTATCTATTCCCGTCCCCAAAATTGAAGCACAGTAGTTCATTTCCATAGTCGATTTGAGATGAAGACACATATCGACCACAAGGCAAAAACCATCTGAAACGGATGCGGCAACCAATTTGCATAAGCCAAAGCATACTCGCTTCGGCGTTAAAACCCATATCGACCGAACAAGACCTCATTGTAGCTGATATGGTATTGTTTTTGATCGTTTTTGGCCAAACGGACGTTCCGAGATCCGATATGTCGGGCCCGATTTGTAACTCTCGTATGATATATGTAGTAGGGTTGTGGTAAGCTAGCTATATATGGCCCGTTTTGCTGATAGGGGCTCCGAATTGTAAAGCCATGGTCACAATTGCCGCTTTTCAACGGCAAAAGTGGCCTCCGAGAATACATCCCTGGGCATTGCCCAAACCACCTCGTGGCCTGATACGGCATAATTCTAGCTGTTGTTGTTAGATATAATGACGATATTACCTGAGGCGAGTACACTGTGCATGTATATAGCCTCCGATCGCTTTGAAGCTGAATGCTTCCTAGTATGGAGTCATGGTGGCCTCCGGAAAGCCGGTCCGATATCCCTTATGACCCGACTCGGACTCACGTACCCTACCCTCCGCCCGTTTTATATAAATCAGACTCCGAGATAAGGCGTCAAATCAGAGAGCAAAAAGCTTGAAAACCACAATACACCCACCACAGTCTGGATCACCACTAGTGAGCACTTCGCGGTACTGATCGCTCAGTATCCCACGCGATGCCCTTAAATGCCGTTTTTCGCGACGAAGAAGTTTCCAAGCACACTTGAATTATTCTCGATCGTACGCTGTACGGGATTTCGAAATGTCAGCAGCGATAAGCATCTTCAGGGTCGGTCCTTATCATGCCGTGTCATGCCATGGTATAATTTCCGGACATCTGATTGGTCCATCAAATTTAGGGTTGGGGTATGTATGTCATCGATGGCAAAACCATGATGCCAACAAAATTGCCATTGCCACCGTGCCACGCTCACAATTATCTCTCTTTCCCCAAACTTTACATCAGGCGAGGGACGATCGTTGATTTGTGCAGCGTCATCAGAGAGACGGAGACGGTCTGCAGCAGCTCGGACGGGCCTCACCATGATTCGCTTCCTGGCTGCGTACCGTGGAGCATAAGGTTCACATATTTCAAATGTTGATGGTGCTGCTTACCGTTCTCGTCGTGCTCCCCGTTGATATACGGTGAAGGTGCCTTCAATGTGAGCGTATCAACTGGGAGACATATGCACAGCGCTTAGTTGACGAGGGTAAATTTCAACAGTGCTACAAGATGTCCTACTCGTCGTTCATGGTTCTTGCAGCAAAGCTTGAGCCATACCTACATGTCGACGAGAATCAATCGCGTAACTGGACAGGAACATATCCATAACGCATATCAACAAACTTCAGTTGTGCTTGCTGTGGCTGAGCGGCGGGTCTTACCACGACGTGCGTGAAATCAGCGGTGTGAGTGTCACAGTTTATTACGCCTCGATTCATGAAGTCGTAGAGTCGATAATAGCTTATCCAGACCACCAGTTGGAATTTCCCACTTCCATGCAAACCCAACAACATGCTGCGAAAGCATTTGAAAAACTAAGCAATTCACGGGTGATGAAGGGGTGCGTTGGAGGTGTTGATGGATGGTTCTGCCCCATTCGAGTCCCTCAAAAGAGAGAGGTTGCAAGAGTGCGGTCATTTTTCTCCGGCCACTACCAACGATATGGAGTTAACGGGCAGGCGTGCTGTGATCATTTGAGCCGATTTACCGCTGTGAGCTGTTTGAGCCCTGCTGGAACCGGCGATGCAGTTGCATTTCTTACGTGGGAGCTATCAGGAGTAGTAGGTGAACTCCCAAGAGGACTGTATGTCGTTGACGACAACGCGTACACCAACACCAACCAGCTGTTGACCCCGTTCCCGACGCCCCGAATATCATCGGCAGCCCACGCTAGCTATAATTTTCACCTCACATCAGGATAGAAATGGATGTCGGTCTGTTAGTTTGCAAGTGGCGTGGTCTCAGAGCGTCGTTGGAGATTTCGCTCAAGCGGGTGCCTGGAACGATTCTTGCAGCGTGTATTTTGCACAATTGGTGCATTAATCAGCGCCTTCGTGAAAATAGGAGCTACAGAGTTAAGAGTGATGAAGATTTATTCGAAGGCGCCGCGGAAGTCCGTTTTGCTGAAGCCTCAACTGTCGTTTTTACCGTTGGTCCGCAAGATACATTGCGTTATCGCTGCCTATACGACTCATCAGTCCTGGTCATCGAAACGGACACGTGTAGTCGCTCGGAATGGATTCGCAATGCTGTCGTTGAGTTTATTCAGCGTAGTGCTATTATTCGCACCCGACGCAATAGAGCTTGGCGGGCAAGAGAAGAGAAAGAAAACTAGTAGCAGTCGACGCAGCTCAGATTTCGCCTAATAAAATCCTAGCCTCCAAAACGTACACTGTGATCCCTCAAATTTGTTGTTAGTAAATGTCTTGAAGCAGCGACCCGAACCATCTATCCAGCCCTCGCTAATCCAGATCCGCAAGTTGTGCTTCGTATTGTTGAAGTCGCTTCTGATAAACGCTAAGGCGTTTATCTAGCATAGGGTACTGAGTTCCGATTTCCGCCGGCTTTCCTCCACATGATCGATCAGATGTGAAGGTTTGCAATGCAATTGATCAGAATGTCCTCACTGTGCATCCCGCGAATTATACTGGTTGTGGAGGTGCGACGACTGTCGTGGGAGCCTTCAGGAAGATATCAGCCAATCTGTTGACCGTCTTGAGTATTTGATCTTGCCATTTTGACGATTTAGTTGTGGGTTTGTAGCCAAACTGAGCGAGTCGATTTCATTCTCTTCACGCATGCCACCTCTAACAAAGCGTTCCATCTCTGGCTTCTCACTATCGCATACATGAAGGTATGCAACGTCCGGATCACCAGAGCAGAAGTCGTAAAACCCGTTTGAGTTTTGACCGGACACGTTGAATTTGGCCATTGACTTGACGTAGTTGCCGTTAACTTATTTCCATATGCCATAGAGTTTGCCTGTCTCATGATCGACGATAGTGGATGGGACAATGTCCGCAAACATTGGGTCGGTTGCGGCTGCACCATAGTGGTTGTTAAACTCGAATGTGTTGGTCTGATGCTAATCCCCAACGTCTCTCCACAGAGTTGTCCTCTAATTTACTTCACCTTCCTCACTTTACTCACGCGTCACTGCATCATCCGCCGCTACAAGTAGCTAAACAAAACGATCCGAGCTGAGAATATTCAGGAGGCGAATGGTCCAGTGCTTTGTCTTCCGCAGCCGAGGCTTCAAATTATTTTCTTCATCTACCGATGCCTGTACAGCTCTGTGAGCCACATCGTAGTCTTTGGGGTGCCGAATTTGCTCAGGCCTAGTCACCTTCCGGTCGATACGGATTTTTCTCTCGGCGCATTCCTTTCGCAGTTGCACGATTGTCCACAACTTATAGTCGTCATATGTCGGCGGTACGACCTTCCCAGGGTCCCAGACAGTTCAGTTCGTCACAACATCGCCCCTTGCTATGGCTCGGGTGTCGCAAAACTAGGTTCATTGCGGTATTCAACGAAGAGGCAGGCAGGTCACAAGGCTGTGCGGGTGTGGGTTCGTCTGTAGCGCTAGCTGGAACGACGCGAGTGCGCTTGTGGGCTCCAAGGGTTGCACATGAGGTGCGCTTGCTCTTCATTCCGATCATCTTGAAATGTTTCCTTGTGACGTAAATTTATCTGGATTGATTTTGTGAATATTGTCGAATGGCACGGAATTGTACATTTTTGTTCTTATCGATTCTGCGCCATCATGCCATCGTATCATGGGGAAGTGATATGGCATGGCATGCCATGACATTGGTTTGAACCCGCCCTCAAGATAGGACAAGCCAGTGCGGTGACCTCGTGGCCATCGAAGCTGCTCCAGCAATTGCGCTGGTTTAAACAGTATTCGGCCATGTGTTGTTTCACGCTATGCAACCTCTTGCGGCGCGTCGGTACGCTTTGTCGCTGAGCTGTGGATCTGTTGTGAAGGCGCTCCCGCAGCGTCAAAAGGGCCCTGCTGAGCGTCGCCCATTACCGCAGGTATGGAGTCCAAAAATCTAAGGGTACGTCAGTCGTGCGTGCTCGTGTACGATGGGAGGATGGAAGCAAATCGGGAGCTATAAAGATCGAAGAGAAAGGTTGGTGCCCTAGCGATGACGGAACCTTGAAATGGTGCTAGGCGTATCGGGGGGTAGTTACGGCTGCGGGAACGGCACTGAACCCCAGCGGTCACCTCGAATGGAGACCGGTATCACGATCTAGTTATCAGGAAGACTGTGAGCGATGATGATCATCACGGTGTGCGGCGGTGATCCGTCGTAGTAGGTACAGAAACAGGCGGCCATGACGCAGGGTCGTCACGGGCAGTAATTATGACCCATCTTGAAGTTGAGTATGGATGGCACATTGAGCGGCATTCTACAGCCTCGGTGGGCAGCAGGGCAAGAGCCTGGGCGGAAGAGCGAGCGCTCGCTTGGTTGGCACCGAGAGGTGAGCGGATATGGGCAAAACCGGAAATGCGGTTTGGCTCAAGTTGGCGCGACGTGTGGCGCGAAAATCTTGTCAACACCTTGAAGTGGTGAACGCCTCAGTTCGATATCAATCCTCGCTTGTAATTATCGGAATCCTGTTTGATCGGCTGAAGCGCGTGAAACATACACCGGCCATGCCTGACAGCAACGATAGCCTGAAAAACAAATGTGATCAGGTCAAGAGAGAACAAATCCAGCAAAAGTCATAGCCCCCCAAATATTTTGCGGTCGTCAACTAGCTGCAAGTAGTCGGTGCAGTCGTCCTCTTCAAGGAACCAACGCGGCTCGTATAGTTCTTCTGTCTTTCATACAGGTCAAACAGTGGCACTTACGACGTCAATAACAGAATGGCGAATATGAGACGGCGTCAAACAAAAAATTACATATAAACCTAGGTACGAATCGCGATTTAGGTACACCATTGGAAAGAGGGCCATCTTAGCTATCATTTGAGCTACTCCACAGCCAGATTGACCCACATCAAGCTGAGAACGAGGCTGTCAAAAACATTATCTCCATTTTCGAGTCGCGATCTAAAAAAAATTATTTCTGTTTTTAGGGTAAAATCACACGTGGAATCCAGTGGTGGTCTCAGAATTAACTAAAAAAGTGTAACATGGTAAAAATAACATTTTTCCCAGACCAGTACAAATCCCGGGGATTTATTTCTGAATATTTTTCCGAAATTTGGATCAAGTCACTAAGTACCATTTTGCTTCACCAGTGGACCTAGGTAACAAAATGATGCACTAGACTCTCTCGCTTACTCCTCTTCAGCATCAAGTGTCGCTGGTGACTTGCGCTTCTTGGGCTTAGCAGCAGCTTTCTTGCTTGGCGCTGCTCTCTTCTTTTGGGCGGGCTTTTTCTTTTCATACGGCTCTGTGTCGGGCGAGTCCGCTGCCATTCCACGTCCTTCTTGGTTCTTCTTGGCGGCCGCTGCCATTGCAGCACGATGCGCTAAACGAGCTTGTTTTTGTGTCTTAGATGCAGCTCCTTCCTCCTCACTTGGCTTCGCGTAGAGCGTGTCGTTCTGGAACTCGTCCGGAACGTACGGCCTAATCGTCTTGTACATCTGCTCTCTTTTTTCTGGATTGATAGCGGGGGTGGCAGGACTTCGACGTGGTCTATCATGATTCGTACCACCTTCTCCTTTGCCGTCAAAATACCATCAATCTTGCGTCGTAAGTCCTGCTCCACTGCATCAGAATCCGGGCCCTTCTTGCACGCTACAACGCCCAGCTTAGCGCTATCGATAGAAAAGAGCTGGTACTTTTGCACACCATCGAGCCGCTTGTACAGCTCAGTCAACACTGACTTGCACGACTTGAAGAGCTCTCTACCCTCGGAACATGCACCGTCACAGAGTTTGACGCAGCTGCATTAACTGCCTCAATGACGTGCGCCATCGTCCAGCACTCGGCGGTAGCCATGTTCTTCCGAATGTGCCCGAAGCCATGGTCGCACGAGTTCTTCGCATGGCCCTTTACGAAAAACTTGTAGTCCACATGTTCGAAAACGCCCATATCTACAAAGGTCAGCAAGAACCTAATCATGTAGTTGTTCTTGTTCTGACCCGAGCAGTTATCAGCGTACACCGTCAGCTTGGTTTTGCCAGCTGGCACGAGCTTCGTCTCGATAAAATGCGCCAGCATCAAGTTGATCTGGTCGCTGCCTTTTCCACTGGTGCTCTCGTCGTAGATGTAGTTTGTCTGAACACCGTCGTTCTCGTAGTAGATGCCAATGCTGCTCACCGAAAACAAAGAGCAAAAATACCATTGTGACGGCGTGTTGGACACGCTGGAAATAGTCAGGTTCTGCGAGTAGTCCATGACAATGACCGCGTGGTCGCTAGAGCAGGAAGTCTTGTCGTGCTTGTATTCACGCCTGTAAGTAATTTAAATTGTTACCAATCTCCTCGTAAAATATACCCAGTAAATCAGAATGTTGCTTACATCCCCACGCAAAACTTACCTCATGAGCCGCGCGGATTCGGTGTGGCGACCTAGTTCCTCTGTCTTGTCAGTCGTGACTCCGCCGCGCATTCCAGCGTGGTAAATAGCGCATATATCGCAACCCTTGCTGCGCGGGGACCGGATCCAGATGGTCGGGCAGTGCAGCGTCAACAGCTTCCGCATCGTGGATCGAGCAGGTTCACGCACCCTGATGCCAGACTCCACGAACTTGTGCATCTCGTCCCAAATACAATCCCAAGTAAAATGCGCCGGAAGCAACGTGTACTAGTCACTGCTGTAGAATTTCTGAGTTGTTCCGTCAATTTTCTTCTGCATGCGCACACGTACTGGGACCACCTCACCAACTTCCTCAGCAAATTCGGTAAACCACTTCACCAACCACACTACGTCGACCTGCGATGCGTTCTTGTTGAGCTTGTTCCCATGGTCCTTGATCGCCATGTTGCCATCACGAATGCGTTTCTTGTAGCGTTGAATGGTCATGGGTACAACGCCGTAAACCTTAGCGAAAACAGGGCGGCATACTTGCCCAACAAACGGGAGGTAATGGTTGAACCTCTCCCGGTCACCGCTGCCTTGCTTGCGGTCCACTGGTACTTGCATGAGAACAGCAAGAAGCGTGTACAAGCTCGTAGTTTTCTCCGCCTTCGTCATCTGGGACAACGAGCACACCAAAGACTCTAGCTCCTTGGCCTTACCGCGCGCGCAGCCGCTCTCACACGGGTCCGACTGGATCAGCTCCGTCACCTGAGTGTTCAGATCCACGTCCAACAAAAAGTTACTTAAATCCTCTTCGGACTCGTCAGTGCTGAGCGCACTTGCTTCTGTAAACGCCTCTTCGTCACTGTCCCCGGCGGATGATTCCAGCGAGAAGTCTTCATCACCACTGTCACCACGCTCTTTACTCGAGCTGGGCCCACGCTCAGAACCCGCGCCTTTGTTCTCGGAGCAGGCTTGGCTGTCACTCGGCGAAACGCCGCCATCGTCTTCGCTGCCATCGCCTTCGCTGCAATGGGCTGCTGCGTCTCGTGGCTGCGGGTCCTCCTGGTGCTGGTCTGCATCTGCTCCCGCTCGGGCGGGTGGCGTCGCGGCGGCCAGTGGCGAAGTCGGTGGCGCGGAGTCGTCGTGCGGCTGAGGAGTCTGCATCGTGTCTGTGTCTGCGGCTTGCGATCTACAGTTGTGAGTGTCGATACACCTCGTTCAAATTTTTGAATTTACGAAAAGGCCCGTTTCTCAAAACTTCACTTACGTACAATTTTTGGTCGGTCAACTTAAAAGCCGATTATCTCGACAACTCTCAACGGCGCGTTAGTAACATTTTGTTTGCCGTAGTCTCATATGAAGACAGTTGTCCGGAGTTCACCGGGCGAAGTAGAGTTTCAGTGCGCTCCGTTCGGCGTGCCATCAGCGCCTCGCTGAGAATATTCGCAAGTCCGCCCGCTCGCCCGTCTACCAATAAGTCAACCCAGTGCCCAGGCCGCTTCAACAGCGCACTCGCCAGTGCGTTCCGTACTCCATCCTTTGTTCGCGTCCATCCGACCCCGGTGGGTCGTCGTTCGTGCTGCACTACTGTTTCACCATCGTCGTCGTAGTCGAAGTTCCACCAGCTCCAGGTTTTCTAACTTCTGGCTGTTCTTGTCTGTCATCTCTGTTGGAATAACAGTCAGTGGTATCGAGGATGGCGTTGCGCCTTTCTCACTCATCAGCACTTCGTTCGTTGGACGCTGCGTGACACATTCCTCAGTTGCTCGTGCATGTTCGCACTGATCCCCACCGTAACTAAGCGCTGATATCGATGGTCCCACCGTTTCCATGGCCTGTTTCACCCTCCACACATCTCTCGTCGATGCCATCAACTTGTGGATGAATTACTGCTACTGTAGCTCCATGCGTCGATCCACCTCCGTTCGTCTCCTTCTCTTCGGTGGTGGTTGCGGCTCGTCCGATTCTTCGCTGCTCGAGACCTTGGTCGCTGCTACCTTCATCAATTTATCTTGCGTTCGTTCTGAGTCAGCTTCCAGTACTTGCAATTCCATGTACGTCCACTTGGCGCAACCCATACGTCGCTGCTTTAGTCAAAGACGCCCAACAGGATCGTGAAAACCTCGTATAAGTTCTTCCACCTCGCCATTGCTGTATGTCAGCTCGCCCATCATGTCAGCCGGCATGCTCTCAATACACGGAATCACACGCATCACGCCCATCCTACCATCCACCAGAATCACCGTCTATGTCATTGACGTCGCCCAGGACTGCCCAATGTTCCGCATGCCTTTAGCGATGTTGTAGCTCGAGTCAGCAATCTTGGTAGCGCCTCGCCAAGTAGGTGCCAGCTTCACCAGCTGCCGCGTAGTCTTCTCCATCCCGCAAAAAACTTGCTCAGTAGCGTCTCTTCCGAAACGAGATTCTGCTCTGCCGCGTCCCGTAGACCTGATGCGAAGCCTGCGAATTGCTTTTCCGATTGCATCGTCCTTTTCATCACTCTCCACTCTGCTTGGGCGTGATTAGGGCGCTCACCGTACCTCCGCATCAAGGCTTCCTTCAGCTTCGTCCAGATTTGTTCCTTTCCGACAAGCTCTTTGTTGATTTTGACCCAGGACTTAGCTGCATCGTCCTGCAACGTGTTTCCAACCACGTAGAACAGGTATTCATCGTTCCCGTCGCCACACCCTGAGATTCGTGCGCCCTCCACCGCCGAATTCACCTTCGCAATCCACGTCTCGACTCGCACGCCGCCAACCGTCAGCTTGAAGGGCTGCAGGTCCAACCCCTTAGTGTTCTTCCGCTCTCATCGCCGGTGGCGTCGGTTTCGTCGAGAAGACTCTCTTTGATCACTCGGTTGTCATCGTCGCTGCCACCGACCTCGGTGCTGTCGTGCGTGTCCATTGCCCCTCGAGCTGCCGGACCCACTGTCATAGCTGTCGTCGTTGGCGTCGCTGTCGTCGCTCGAATCGTCGTTGCCGTGGCCAGCTTCAACATCCTCGAGGTTGTCGTTCCGATGTCGCTACTGCCTGTGGTGCTGCCTACGTCGTTGCTGATGTCATTCGGGACTGCTCCGTCGCTGCGATGCTACTCGGTGCTGCTGCCGTAGTTGCTGTCACGGGGCCTCGACATTGTCAGTGCCATCGGCGCACTTGGCCACGGTGGCGCCGGCGTCCCCAGTTGTCTCATCCGTGTTTCCAATTGGCTCGCCGTAGTCGGCAGCTGTTGGATTACCGCAGTTAATACAGCCAGTGGTTCAGTGCCAGCTATCGATGATCTACTCGCGTTGCCTTCGTCGACCGGCCGAGTCGTTCCAGACGCTTGTCCTTGATCGAATCGTTCTGCATCGTGCGAGGTACTGGATGCTGCGGCTATTGTCTCCGCCAACGGCGGTCTTTCCTCATCTTCGTCTCGTATCCAAGGGGGTTCTAGCTCGCTCTTGGAGTGTCACCGAGAGTTCGTGGCAGAGATGGACGAGCACGGAACATGCGTTGGTCAGTAGTCCTGGGAACTAATGAACGGAACGAATGAATACCAACGGCGTAGTGACGCCGTGGTGATCTCTGCACAACGAGCTTGACCAACAGGTCGAGATCGGAGCTAGACGAATGCATTGAGAACGCAGTAACTCTGGTGTATAGTAGCGGAGAATAAACGGACGAGTGTTCGGACAGGGTGAACGCCCCGGAGTCATATGATGGTTGTACGTGGGTAAACGCCTGAGGCGTGGACTCTAGTGACTAAGTGAGCGACACAGAACAGACGGACGTACAGGGCTCGCGATAGAACAGTAGAGACTCTCCCACTGGGGGGTACGAATGATTGCCACGTGACAGCAGGGTCGTGGAAGCCCCATGCTTTTAGAAAAGCGTGTAACAGGTTGGTCACAATCAGTGACGGAGGCGGTCTGAATTGGCGCCAGCGGTGCGATCAGCCGCTTGAAGCCGATAAGGATACGTCGGCAGCAGCGAGTAGTCACTCAAGCATTCGACGATTGCAGTATGAAAGTGGACCGAATGGGGTCTCAGGAGCCGGGGAGTGGGGGATCAACGACACGACGAAGTGTGGTCGGCTGGGCAGATGAGTGGAAGGCTCGGGCGGCGATGCGAGCAGCAAGAAGCCGCTCAGTCGATAATTTGCCACGAAGGGCACAGAACGGAACGGATGACGAGTCCGGTCAGTACGCAGTGTGCTTGCTGGTGCAGAATGGAACGGATGACGAGTCCGGTGAGTACGCAGAGTGCTTGCAGGCGACTCACGGATGGGCAACTTGGTGATATGGACGAGCGATCGCACGGAGTTTCCAGGGAGGTTCGAGGCGTGACTGTCCCAGCCGACTGAGCAGTCGCGTTGTAGTAGGACGGGCGCCGGAGACGTACGTCCGACTAGCCATGTTCGGCGTTGGCCAGGGAAACTTCATTAGGAACCCGAGCGGCAGCTAGGTGTGGTGAACTAGGAACGAACGGTAAATAAAATAGGTCGTGCTGCCAGACGGGCACACACCGGCGCGGAGGACAGCGGTTCTGCCTCCGACGGCCAACAGTACTGTGAGCATTATAAGCGCTGGCATACGGCCACGCCCTGCGTGCAAGGTTCAGAAGACACGCTATAGATTACTTTAAAAGCCGCTTTAGTATAATTTCGTTTGACGCAGTCTCAAATGATCAGCCTTGATACTTGTCAGGGCTGTATAAATTATTTGGCGATGGGCAACACATCGGCAGATCGGAGCAAGTCATGTTTTGGAAACAATAGACACGATCGTAACTTGGGTCTCTTGTAAAAAGTGTAGCCCTGAGCAAGTTTCTTACTTTTGAAGTTTCACTTGTAAAAAGCGATAACCGGGTGAGCAAGAACGAAGATATCAAAATACGAAACGGTATCGATTCTTCAGTCCAAATGCAGTAAACGAAGCAGTGACACTTGTAGGTAAGCTTATGCGCAGGTTTCCTCTGTATGATCTGGTCCCTGTACTCCAGACAACAACAAACGGTTTCCGATCACCAGCGAATCAACGTAGGAAATCATCTTCATCATGTTCTATCAGTGGGATTTCCACTCCAGCGTTGGATCGCCTTCCGAAGTTTGCTATCAAGCCATGAAAAGCATTTTGAGTGGTCTAGCACTGCATTGGGCCAGGGAAATGAGAACGAGCACCTTCGAACTGCTAAGCCCAGTGGAATCGACAAGGCACTCGAATCCGCCATCGTCGATGGACTGCTTGTGCTCAACTTTGCAATAAAGTTCGAGCTAAAGCGTATTTTGCACCGCATGACAAGGATCCTCCAAGCGGGGCTGACGCAGAGCCGCTGAAGAAGGTTGCGTTCGGCATGGTGCTGGATCGACTTGCATTGGAACGCTTTTGCACCAAGCCCGGATATGAAACACCTGAACAGCAGATCACAGGTCTTCTTCAGTGGCTCGATAACTCATCTGGTCGTGAGAAAATGAGGAAAGCTGGTATGCCTCTTGTAATTTGCTTTTTCCAGACAATTATACGCAGTAAAGGCATAGTCCTCAGCGTAAGCTATGTATCATTGCAGCACTATTTCTCATTGGTCTCAAAAATCGAGAGTCGCAGGCTTGCCCCACTAAAAACTAGCTGTTCAAGGGGCAACGAGCTCATCACTCGGATGATGCTGGTCTTATCACCATTGTATGACTCAGATCCTTCTAAAATGTGGATAAATGGGCATGGATAATCAATCACAGTGCTCGAGCTTCCTTGATCTGCAGTCTTGCTTTTGCCAGATTCAACAAGCGGCTCTGATGGATGACTGGACGTTCCGAGAACTTCTGCTAAGCACGAACTGGTAACCTGCAAAACCACCGCGACACCTTTGGGAGAAATTGGAGTGTGACGATGGCGCCCTTTGCTATCAATAATCTGGAGCTGCAAATGGCCCATGGCTCGTACTCCGGTCAAGTAAATGACATCTTCCTTTGCCGGCAGAGTGAGCCGTGGGGAATCCTCGAACATAGATACAACCTTGAGACAGTCAGAAGAGCACAACGCACTACCGACATGGTTCCGAATAAAATGCTGATGAACGGCCTCGAATACACACTGAGTTCAGGTTGCAGAGAGTGTGATGTTAAAATCTCGCACAGCTTCACACAGGTGCAATGACCAAGAACAACGTACCTCAACATCCGTGAACATACTAAGCTGCAGCTTGTACGAATCGCCTTTCGGCTCCTGCCAAGAAGCGAATGTGTTGAGCCGATCTAACAGGAGCTGCTGGAACTTTTCTAGGCTCCATCCCAGCGTACCACTAGCGCCTCCTAAGCGAAGAAGCGCCAGCCAATAAGCGGGGGTACGACCACCCCGTAGTTCGTTTGCCAACTGCCAGGTAGCAGAGTCCAGCGATCCTCCCCGACATGCCACCTGAACGAAAAAATACGAGTACACATTAGTTCGGAAATAAGGATTAGCAGACACCATTTCTTTCAAACACAGCGTACCAGTTCCAGTCGTCGAATATCACGCAAAATCAAAGTCCGAATTTTCTCAAGCGCTTGCTGTTCATGATACATCAGAGCTGCGATTGGTTTGCGGTACTCGAACACTCCGCCCCGGAGAAGCATTACAACTCCTTCTAGGTTCTTTCTGAATGCTGCTAGAAGATCGAGGACTTGTGTCACCTCCATGTTCGCAGGTAAATGGGGGGTCATTAATCGTGTTCGTATCTGGCATCCGCGGTTAGCAACCATCACCGCTAGTTGTGCCACTATTTGCTTTTGTCGATCTCGACGCAGATAGTAAGGGTCCCATAGCATACCTTCGGAGTGCGTAACACCTTCTGCTAGCACATCCCTGGGTAGTGACGGCCCACACGATTCGCTAATCCACAAATGCGGGATAGCACTGACAATTGACACCCATGGCGTCACCGCTAGCTTTTCGATAACATACTCAACTTCTGGGATGGTCATTTGAGCTACGATGGCTGTAGGATGGAGGTGACCTTCGTATTGAGCTGTAGGCCAAGCGTTCAATACAAGATCAATGCAGGATTGGATCAGTAGCTGATCCTGGGGTGCTTTTACACTTGACGCGTAAACGCTTGAAATCACACCACGAAGCGTCATAGTTGTCCACATACCCATGTCTGGCTTACTCAAAGGACTGGGAAGCTCTTTGACCAATGCTCTTTCTTCTGTTCTCAGCATCACCAGAGAGCGGATTGTTGTGCAGAGTTCGGGATCCCCAAATTCCCCTTCCGATTTCCACTCAACAAACGGAAAATGATCACGACTAGTAACTAGTGCATGGAATACCCCCAACTGTTTCATGCATTGCTCTTCGTGCTCACTTATTGCAGAGCAGCCTGGAGATGTTACGGTAGGATAGGCTGCAGTAGTGCTGGCAAATTCAAACGACTCCAATTCATGCTTCAGAATAGCAAAACTGTGGTGTAAGCTCCGCTTCAAAGACAGTGACCCCGTCCCCCACTCTCGCTTAGTGGCAATCCGACTGATTCGCATGCTATCAAAACTGGTTTGCTGCGTTGCGTGATCGCCGACATGTTGATTTGTGATCGATATCCATAAGCGAAAATCGGAGTGAGAGCGTCCGTCTTCGACAGAATCATAGATGCAACTCAACTGGGCAAACCGGTCATGGCGAATTTCTAGGTTTGGAAGTACAACCCAGTGTCCCTTCTCCATCGCTTGTAAGAGCATTGTTTTGAAAGTCACTTGGTCAGCAAGCAGTAGCTGAATTGAGTCTGTTGTGTCCATTGTAGCTCCAGCTCGTCTTGCCACATCAGCGACTGCATCCACAAAATCAATGCTTGGTGGGCAAAACACAACGAGTGGAGCTTTAGAGCTGGAAAATGATTGCCACATGAAGAATAAGTCACGATGCTTATCCGGAGCTTGTGCAGTTGCAGTGTGCGCTGCAGCTACAACGACTGTGGGGAGCGACGGCGTATTCATCTCGGGAATTAACGAGATAGAATGCGTAAAGTTCACGGGGGCAGTATGCATTCGCTGTAACTCTCGCCCAGCAAAGTCTTCAATTTCGCACATAAATCGATGGGGGTGAACAGCGGTGACTATACATAATCGTGTGAACTCATTCAGAGGTGCTGGTACCTGCCAATCATTGGAACTTCCTGTTCCGAGCTCCAGCAGTGCCTTCCACGCAATCTGTCCATCACCCAAGTTCTCCATCCTTGAGATAAATTGCCGAAGATCCCCAGATGCTTCTGCTAAATAGCAAATTGCCGACCAAGCTGTTGATTTCATGCCTGTGGGGCGCAGCGAAAGCAGTCCCTTTAATGTGGGTCTGCAGGTGTCGTGGCTGTTGCGCTCCATCTTTGAGTTAATGAGCGCAAGAAGGCGTCCGAGCATTTCTGTGTCAGTGGTTCGTCGACTATGAAGGCTGAGTTCACATGTGGGTCCTACACTTTCGCCACCTACAGGATGAACAGGTCCATTTACTTCTTCCATACGGCGCTGCCAAATTCGAAATGCCAGTAAAAATCTGAAAAAGAGGCGATCCTCGTCTCGGAGATTCATGACGATAGACTGCTGGAGATAGCTCGTAAAAGAAGCCATGACCACCTCCAAATTGTTGTTGCTCTTACTGCTTACTTCACCTGCGCGAATCAGTAGCTGCCAAATCCACGACAGCGTGAACATCCTCTCAGCATTATCATTGCTTTGCACCACGTCGAACTCACACCAAGCCCATACCGCATCTAAGCACCTCTTTGAGACAGCAATATAAGTTGCTAAACTATGCCAGTGCGCACGAACTTTCGTATTAGCTTCGGCTTTTGTGTTCTTGAGAGTGTGCACTGCACTTCGGTTGGCCACAATTCGAAGTGCTTTTGAATTATCCGCGTAAACCTGATCAGCTTGTTCCGTGCTAAAGAATTCTAGTAGTTCTTCTTCAAGCCCAGAAATTTGTTCGTCACAAATCACCATGTCTTGCTGAAGCGTTCGAATTTCAGTCAGCTCTCGAAGTCGGCCTTGAGATTCCAGGAGCTTCTGTAGGGCTTGAGATTCAACGAAAGGTGCAGTCATTTCAAACTGAATCACCGTGAGTTGGTTTAAGTACTCGGACAACCAGCTCGGGGGATCATTCGTATCTGTATAGATAAGGAAAACCTTACAATCATCGCTGCCAAACTCGAAGATTGAAGAGTCCACCAGGGGCATAATGACTTTTGCTCTTCCTGATCCACTTGGTACTCTACCTGAAGCCAGACTCGCTGGGGGGTGACACCAACAGTGATACCCGCCACTGCTGTGGCTACCTGCACTGATATCATGGTTCACAGCGTCAAAAAGAGCTCGTCGTTTAGCTCCAATAAACGAGTGTAAGCTCCGCAGGCACTCCTTGTACACGTCCGTAAGAATCAAAGCGGACTCATGCTTAATGCTCGTCTCCACCGCTTTCCAGACTGCTGCATCCGTAGCTATATTGTTCGCAGATACAACACTCAGAGTTTGAGAGCTCAGATGCTTTTTCAGCCAGTCTGTAGCAACACCGCATGGGTCAATTAACAGGGGTAAGCGATAGCTGTGTAAAGCTATAACTGCATTCTCCAGCGCACTATCATCGTTCGCTGGCAATCCGTTTAAGCACATTTTGGTCAGATCCGCCTCACGAATCAAGAAAACTTCATGGAGTGACCGCCTTGAGGGAGACGGAACGACAAAAGCGGAGATTGCTTCCTGCCAGAGCTGATACAACTGCACGCGCAATGCCCTCGTCAGGACAGAGGCGTAAGCCACTGTCGCTGTAGCAAGCAATAAGTCTCCTTGCCAGTGTGTGGCGAATACAGAATAAGAGTCATGCATTCGCTGCCATTTTGCTCGAGTGGAGGACAGTACTTTCCACGCGACGTTCGTGAGATGCAGGAGAGATGTCGTGTCTTGTAATTTTTCGTCCGCTCGCTGTCGCTCAACCTCCGACAAATCCCGCATTTCGTTTGTGTGTAGTGAGGAATTGGTTTGGTCGCATATGTCCACCTTGCTCCTAACAACTTGCGCTTCGGCTTGCTTTAACAATTCTTGTTCACGTTTGAGCTGTGCGTGCTTTGGTTCGGCTAGGATAAAGTCTCGGGCAAAGTTCGTGCACTTTTGAACCCACTCGCACAAGACACCAGCTATCTCATGCACAGACGCAAACAACTCCTTGTCAAAGTCTGGTGACCTGCAAATTGGAAGCAACGTGCTGACCATCTTCTCAGAAACCTTGCTCGGAACATCGAAAGTCATCAGCTTTTTCCAGAAGGCTGCCTTCTTCATTTCTATTGCAACGTTTTCCCAATAGTTCATGATGATTTCCTCTGGGTCCATTTCATCGTGACCTTCTACTGGATCGATACCAAGAAGTACGCCAAGACACTCTGATAGCTGGTAAATGGAGGATGGTATATGTTCCATCGCCGTAAATTTATGAACCAGCTTGCGTAATCGGTGTCTAGCTGCCATTCCAGGATTAACTTCGCGTTTAGCAACGACGCGGTTCATGATGTCTGCCGCCTCTTCCAAAACTGCCGCTTGATCACCTTCTTCTTCTAACTTGCTTTCGTTGCTTTCGCCTTGATCAGAATTAGAATCTCCTCTTTCTTCTACCTCGTCGTCTTCGCACGCAAACGCTTCGTGAAATACTCGTAGAGTGTCTTTCATTTCATCAAATATACCGTTAGAATCCTTCATCAGGTCTTGGTACTCCTTCGAGACAGTAGCAAGTCGTTCGCGTTGAGAAACTACCAAGGTGGTAGCTAGCTCGAGTGCTTTCGTTAGTTTTCCTGTCGTGATTTTCTCTCTTTCCAGAGTACCTGACATTCTGCGTCTCAATTCAGTTTTGTGCTGTACTTCTGGGAGCAACAGTTCGGCTTGAGCTTGCTCGGCTTTCAAAATTCGCGCAGTCTGGTCAATAAATTCCAACCCAGCTTTATAGCGCGCTAAATTGACTGATACCGCGTGCTCTAGCCGATCATAATGCGAAGAAAATAAGCTTACGTGGTCGACAAGCATACTTGCGTCTACTTGCATGAAGGAAAGATTCCTAGGGATAGCAGCCGTCGAATTTTGGGTTTCTTCTGAAACACCCGAACTTCCCATGAAGCAAGTGGTTGTGTGGTAAACCTGAGCAGCAGCCTCGGCAAATTGTGTGGAAGACTGTTTATCCGATGCCAAAGAAGAGCGAAACAAACATTTTTGCGCAACCGCTATCAAACCATCGGCAGGCCAAGCCCCAACATAGTTTACATCACAGTATTTCAAAATATTGGGGAAGCGCCACAAAATTGAACCCCAGCTCAAACTTGGGGTCTCGTTCTCTGATAAGAACCTCGGGGGTGGCGAAAAAATAAGGACAAGTTTGAGATTCTGCCTCACATGTCGAAAGAAAGAACTCATTATAGTGCTCTTTGAGCGAAGCTCTGATGGTACATGGTGATGTGGTGACGCAGACTGGTGGCTGCCATCTCGACTTGGTGGGGTCGGCTTTCTTTCTCGCTCGAGTTTTTCGCGCAAAACTGAAAGTATTTCATCATCGAGGTCCTCGTACGTGACAACATCAGATGTCACGCTATGATCTCCAAGAAATTGGTCAAGGACTCGAAAGGGATACGAATCAGGGTCTAAATAAGCATCTTTCACGATAAAGACAACCGGTGCATCCCGAGAGTGAATGCTTTTGAACATGGCAGCTCGAAATGCTGCAATCCAGTTGTTCGCATGAGTGATGTCAACGTGACTATCTTTACAAAAAGACTTCTGTGGGGCTTCTTGTGCTGAAATGTGATACACAATGGAAGACTGTTTACATATAAAACACGCCAAGCGAGTAATCGTAACGAGTTTCCTTCCACGTGCCCCAAGTAACAAGACTGCTTTCCTATCCATGCGTAGTAATCGACTCATTCGTACGACATGCTTAACCACGAACGAGCACAAAACAACCTCAAGTGCTTCAGAAGTGCCTGTTGTATCTGACATGCTAGTTTCTTCACGATGCATCGCCATCATACTTCGTTCGACGACTGCTTCAACTTTGGAGATCTCGTTCACCTCGTGGTAACCGTTGTGATAGGGTCCACTCGCGCTGGCATCGCCAATAAATGAAAAGAGCAGATCATTTGCAAACCAATCCTGGGTAGTTTGGGTCTGAAGTCCTGCTATCTCGGAGCGTGTTGGGAAGAATGCATCATCAGTGATACCAAAAGTCGTCAATGCAATCTCAAGCGTACGTCGGTGAAACAAAGCCACCTCTTTTGACTCCATGATGCCGTCACCAAGTACACGAGCGCTCTCATGACACCACAAGCGAGCGAGCGCCGGCTTTTCCGCAAGTGTCAAAGTAGGGCGGGTGATACAGCAAATACTTTTGACGATAAAGAACAGTTGAGCCACGCGGAAGTTGTAGTGAAGCTTGATTGGATTGAACGCAGTATCCTTCTGCAAGATCGTGAAGTCATTGCTGGATGTCAACAGCCGGAACAGTTTCAGACTTGCCTTAATGATAATCGACTGAAGTTGATCGGCTCCTTTCGCTGCGGCTGATGATCCCCCGTTGGTAGCAGTTGAAGTCGCCACTGATGCTTGCGATCCTGGTGGTAATTCACGGGGCGCGCTTGGGGCTAAAATTGAGGCTGGGTAGCTTTCACAAATGCTGCATAGGTCTGAATCCGAAAAGGGCAGCAAATTTATCGGAACGAATCGTCGGACTAGACGTTCCAGGTCTTGAGTTTCAGTTGGGCCACGTTTCGTTCTTGGACTTGGAACTTGCCGTGTCAAGAACGGAAGAAAGTGTTGACATGGAGTCAATAGATTCGTGCTAGGATCTACAATTGTATGATATTCGGTCATCATGCGCAACAATTCAAGAGCCGAATCCATTCTCCGGCGAGAATCGAAGCAATGTAAATCATCGACATACACATGCAGTGTGTGTTTACTTGAACCACTTGGTGGAGTAGTTTTGACGGGGGTTGCATCGGTATCATTGTCATTATCAACTGCACGCGAACCCCGTGACTCGCATTTAGAGCTCTCCTGCCGATCCACGCGAATCCGTTGAAGAACCGACTCAAAGCGAGGCAAAACGTCACTTGCTTTTGTGTAGAAACTAGCGTAAACCTTTTCAATGCTAGCAGACTCTTCAGGTGCTAATTCCTCATTCCCCTGTACTTCAGTGTCAGTCGATGGCAGTGTTGACGGTGGAGGAGCTACCAACACCTGGACTCGCGAAAGAGCTGCGCAAAGTTGCATCCAGGTGGAACCACATACCGACTTCCCACAATCTCTAGGACCACACAGGATTGTCGGGTAATTAGCGAGTAGTAATTGACCGGACAAGCACACCGCTGCAGACGTAGCTACTGTAGGAACTAGTAGGCCATTTAAGCAAGAGTCAAGAGGATAGTCTGGTACTAAGACAGAGCCCAATGAAATATCTGCTGCTGTTAGCTCACTGGAAACTGATCCCAGCAGCATTTTTACCCAGCGAGTATAATATTCCGTCCAAGGAAGCCACTTCGATCCAAAAGCAACTGAAAATCCATAGTCATAAATCGTTTGACTTCGTGGCGAAGATTTTCCACCTGAAACAGCACTCTTCGTTTTGTCTCCGCCGGTAATATTTGACAGACTGCCTATCAGTGTGCCACTCGGGAAGAACAGTGTAAACAGTCTCTTCAACGTGGATTGCTCGCTGTTTGGACCGCGTAGTATCAAATCATAGAGAAACAAGTGGAATTTGTGGCGCTCAACAGTGATTGTCGTGCCTCCTACTCCCCATACTAATGCCTGCAAGAAGAGGCAGTGGATAGCAGTATCGCGTTGTTTATCGCTCGTCAAAGAGCCAAACTTTTTCCACGACTGTACAAGCCCACTATGAAAAAGTGCAAGCATCCACTGAACCCGCTCCATCCCGCTGTAGGAGCTCTCGAAATTCGTGCTTACAAATGCTAGAGTAGCGGAGACCGTTTCTGCCATAAGAGCGTCCAATGCAACAAATATGACAGCGGCATACCTTTCAAATTCTGTCCTGTGAGCTGTTTTCCAAATTCCGTACACGTTTTCCCAGCCTTCCCCAGCCATGCTGCGACGATCTGTATTGACGTGCACAGCTCCAACGCGAGAAATAAAAGATGGTGAAGCGTTAGTAAGAGTGGTGGTCTCCATGATAACTCGAACATACTCCGGAATCAGCATGAGTTTTCCTGTCGAAAGGAGCAACCCTTGCTTATTCCCTGGAGTATCATCCTGCATTTCTTCCACTGTGTAAAGTAGTTGTTCACTCCATAACGCATCCAGGTCACCGTCAAAGACGAACCACGTTTGTGTGCGCTTGTCAACTTTGTTGGACGCCTTTGCTTCATTGAGAAGTTTGTAGAAAACACTATGGGAAGGATGTTCCGCCGCTGGGTCAAGTAACTGACCAACTCGAAGTGCTCGAGGACACACCACGATGGTGCGTACTGGTGAAACAAGCCCTGCTTCGTTGTCTGGAACGCCAAAGCCCAGTCCACGCGTGATTCCACTGCGCTCGTCAACTTTCCTCTTCGCTATTTGTGTGAGTGCTCGAGAAAGTGAAGTGTATAAACTCGTTTTGCCTGCTTGTATATCTCCAGACAGTACCACTGCACGATGAGTCCTCATAGTTTGCAGGAGTTGCACTGTTTTCAAACCAAACTCCACGCCAAATCGCTTCCATGAGCTTTCGTTTGTACGAACATAACTCTCCACATCATCTTCAAGACTTTTCCTTGCCGGAAGCGTTCCGAGTCGCGAACTTGGTAACATGGAGCTCCCACGTGACATCCACATGATACTCTTGTTCATGTGCAAGTCTCTTCCTAGTGCATGCGCACTAAAATCTCTAATGACAGCATCGATTAGATGAAGATTTGCTGATGGGACAAGAGAACCAAGGACCTCCCGAAGAGCCTGGCTAACATTTCGATACTCCATCCGTTCATCGTCGCGTTTTGCCATAGCTTCAGCGGTAGCATCATTTGCTACGACTTCTCCAGTTGTCGGTGCTTCGTCACTCTCATCGTCCGGGGTAATCAAGATGCTCTTTCGAGTGCGTCTGCGATGCTCTTTCTCAAGGTTGTTGAGCTCTGTAGCACGCTTCACAACAATTTTTATTTGGCGTAGCGTCACCAGTTTATTCCCAAGGACTTCAATTTCATCCGTCATCGCTGTTGGTTCATTTATGAGCCCAAATCCCCGTGCATACGCAGTGAGCGCGACGGTAACTAGTTTGGCCAATTCTGAGGTGTGCACAAATCGGCCGGACTGAAGCTCGAATTCAGCCAGTATTTCAAGGTCTGGAGATTGTACGATGATGGTTCGGAAAAAGAACCGTGCACCCGGGATTAAATCTCTGCTTTGTGACGACATTATGCTGCGATGTCCTGTAGTCAAAGTCAGGAGAAACATTGCCCCTCTTCGAAGTCGAACTTTGTCGCCAATGAGGGTGCACTGCGCATGCCTTGCAGCGAGACTCGTCATAACTTGTGAGCATAACATCGTCACCATTGATATAGTCGTCGGATCCAGGATTTGCATATTATCCATGCACAACCAGGCTCCAGATGAGGCTGTGGCCTTGATGAAATTTGCCAGATCGTCAAATAATAATTTCCGGTTGGCGCACTGGAACGTGACGTACAGTCGACCACACAACCGAGAAAACTGGTGGCAAATTGTGGACTTGCCAGCTCCAGCAGCGCCTTCTAAGCAAACGCCTTTAATCATCGTGCTTGCCGCCTGTGCAATCGCATGGTAGCAACGCAGTGTTAGAGGGGTCACTAGTATTCCATTCGATCCATTGCCTAAGTACTCAAGGCCATAGGGTAAATATGACGATGACAACACCGTCACACTCAACACGCTGTCAATAAAATAAAAGCGCGGCTGAGCAATCCATGTTAAGCTAGGCGGATGACGCGGTAGTGCGACTTGTTGGCTTTTCCGACGCATTTCACGGGAGCTGTCACAACTCTCTTCGACCCACATGCCTCCGACTTCTCTAAGGACTTCGCTACTGACATCCCGTAGCTGTGTCAGCAAAAGTATCACATTTCCAAGTGCTGCTTTGGCATGTGGGTATGCAGCTACCTTAATCTCTCTGCCAACAGCATCGAGATTCTGGTAGAGGCTATTTGTAAGATCCGTCCAAGCTTTTCGCTGGTTAAAGTCCTGATAGGCTTGTTCCGACTCGATTGTCCATACGTAGTGAACCGCTGCTAGAAGAGATTGTTCAGGCCAGATCAAGCACCACTTACGAAATTCTTTACGAGGAAGGTCACTGCAAGCTGCCCGGATTGAAGCGTGGAGAATAGTTGACATAGACGACTCCACTTTTGCCAACCACACGGGCATCGGTACATCAGCTGTGACAATCGGAGAGCCAAGCGGAAATGGTTCACCTGCAGAGCTGAGTAATGCAGTAATTTCTTTTGCTGCATTTGTTTGAACGCCACTGATCCCTGGAAAACATCGTGAAAGGGCTTTCCAAAGTGTGGCATCTCCTGGAACCCCTGCTAGGGCCAATGCAGTGACAAGTTCAGCCTCCGAAAGGAAGTAAAATCGAGAGAAACTCGAACGTTTGTTCTCAAAGCCCACTCGGACGCCTCCTTTCACTATTTCCAGAAGCTCCCGGCATCGGTTCAAGTCTGATATTAGCGCTGTTGATGGGGAAGGCGGCGCTATATCAAAGTCTCGCAGTGCCATCGCCCGTGGGAAGTACGCTTTACAAATTGGCTGGTTGAGAATCGTGGCATGGATCGAACGGTAGAGCCGAGCTGCTTCAGCAAAGAACTGAGACTCTTTTGATTCTGCCTCAACGATACCCGCCGCAAAAAGTGGTGTCAGTTTGCGCCATAATTGCTCGATCAGTTTGAGTATCTCAACAATCTGCCCTGTGTCGGATGCAAATGCTTGCCATAGTGCAATATCTTCAATGAAAGGCCCGGCATGAGCCATACATGATAGAGTTTGCAGCCGCAGGAGATGATCTTCCATTAGAGAAACGATACGTTCAGCGCATATTTTATCGAGAACAACATTCCACGCTTCAGACTCCAGATCTTCTGTAGTAATGAAAGGAGCAAGCACTGCACTCGAAGAAAAATGATGCTTGGATGATATAAGTTCAAAACTTGTTGCCTCCCATTCGTCCCCCATTTCATTCAGTGCTCGTTCAATCTGCTGTTCTTGTGTTGCATTGCTGCTAATGTCGACTATCTCGTTGACCATTTCAAACGCTCCATTCTCGAGTAGTTTCAGCAACGTGATAGTCTCGTCCGCGATGAAATCAAGTCCAATTAGCGCCGACACAGCTTTCATATGCCGCTCTTTCATGGCTGGATTTTGAATCGCTACAATCAGCCGGACATTCTCCCTAAAGTCTGTCATTTGCTTTCGTACTGTTTCAGCTGTGATCGCAGCTGCAGCGGAATTCAATAGCAGCCCGCTTGACACGTTCGCAACCACTGTGAGCATTTGCTGTAGCGTGAGCAGACCTTCCTTCCCTGGTAGATCAAATACGTTCCCGCGTAACCATCTTGAGTTCATCTCGCGGAACTCTCTCACTGTTTTCCATAGTTGTTCGTACGGCGCCATCTCTTCGGCGATATCATCGAGCTTGCTGAAATCAGTAGGTTTCCACTGCAATTTCTGCTCTTCTTTGACAATTGTTTCCATAGCCTGACGGAAGATGTACATATTATCCTTCATCTTCGCGAGTTGGACAACGTACGTAGCTGCATGCCGTAGATCTCCCTTCTTTGCAAACCCTCGAACTTCCCCTTCGAACTCATCAACTTCCGCCTGAAATCGCGATCGTTTTGCGATAAACATGGCTTCAATCCTTGCGCGCTCATTTACAAGCAGCGTTTCTGCTTCTTTCAGTAACATTTCGATATGGCTTCTCCATTTCACGGTTTTTGCCGTCGATGACAGTAAATCTGCCGACAGCCGAAATCCTGTCACGGATGTCGATGAAGCATCATTGTCATCGTTCAGTTCGCTGGTGGGTGCGTCTAGCGGGGAATCGATTGCAATACTGCCAACGTGCATACTCTCCCGCTCAAATAGCAAGAATCGAAGACGCTGTTTGATGGCGTTGCCTTTCTCTTGAAGCTCTTGCAACTTTGACGTCTTGAGTGAATACACAAATGCCTCCGAATCTACCAGCTCGTATAAGTCCAGAGGTTTCTTCGCCAATCGAGCAGCTATTTCCTTATATTGTTGTCGTAGCTCGGAGTTCATCCGACCAGTTCGCTGCTCAAAGGCTTGAAGTAAACGAATTGTCCATTGAGCCAACTCTGAGTGCAGCTTTGTGTTGACATGTCGGCAATCAACGGAGAAAAGACCCAATTGTTGGGAATGCCTGTTGTCAATTGCAAGCTGCATCGCGGTGGCCTGCACTCGTTCCATCTCGGCGCGATAGCTTTCCAGCTCACCATTTTCTTCCAGATCAAAACAGTTAACCGAGCTCACATAGCGGTGCGTTAGCGCGAAACCGTCATAGTCAGTTTGTAACTTTCGCAAGTGCAGTAAGTTCTGCTCAATGATTGCGCGAATGCGAATCGTAGCCACCACGATGTCATCTTCTTGTGATGCTACATTCCACAAGAATGGCGACGAGGAATTAGGTAGTGCCAGCGGCTCATCAAACTGCGTCTCTATCCGACCAAGGTTGTAAAATAACTTCGGTATGTTGTGGAGAACGTTCAGCAGACGGCTCGGGATATCCACCAAAGGATCACGAAACTGTAAGAAATGCAACATACTTGTCAGAAACAAAATGTCCTACCAAACTGCTAAAAATGACTGCTCTCGGCAACGAAACTTACTTGGATTTGACCGTCCTGCAAAGTCAGGGTGGTCAGCAAGCCGGAATACGCAGGTCGTTCGCGAACTCGGAGATTGGAGTCGCTGTCTTGGCTTTCTTCATGCATTCCCCCGAAAAGCTCGAAAAACTTGACGTAAGCTTGGATAGATTTCATGATAAGAGAACGGATCTGCAGTGACATGACTGCTGCTACCGTATCAAAAAGGTGACGCAAACGGAAGTTAACTGCTGCCTCCGACGTGTGAATCGAAAACGTCTCGGCTCGGATTGCACTCTCGAACATGACTTTCGTTTTTGTGTACCAATTTTCCATCACGAAAGATTTCATTTTGGCGGAATAGGCAAGTTGGGCTCGTTCGAACTCAATGATATCCATCGGCTCGATGGCATCACTTAGGCCAGGTAGATCGACAAGGGAGACGGAATTGTGTACATCGTGCCACATATACCGAAGCGCACGAACCTGCGGGTTTGATAGAACCAACAGGGACGTCAGTTTTGCATGCACACGCTTTCGGCGGACGAACTTGCCGCGCGTTCCATCCAATCGTGAAGATCCATCGCTTCTAGATTGCGTTGCAGTCGTGTTCTTCAGACGCTTGGAAATGCCGGTACTTGCAATCCGACCTCTTTTCACAACCAAAGCTTTTAAGTCCACGATACAGCCGTTGGGTCCGCCGCTACTCCCCCATTTCCACTTCGATGGGAGAAGGGCGTGCACAGGCACTCCTTGTGAAATGCCGAGGCGCTCACAAGACGTCGCGCGCATGAGCAAATAGTTCAGAATTGCTTTCTTGGCACTCGCGTAATAATTGTCGACAAACTCTTTGTGACCGACTTCCATGACTTTTTCGATATGTTCACTCGACGGGCCCACGATATACTTTACAGCGGAAGACACCACTCTCGTCTCTAGATCAGTTGGAAGCGGCGCGAGATAACAACGGTCGATGAGCTTGTCGTCAGACAAATACTCGAAGTATCGTTGTTCTGATGTAGAATCTGAAACCAAATCTTTCCTTCGCTTTGGCTGCAAAGGCCTGATGACTGGTTTCTCAACGAACACCAGTCCTCCTGTCAGCTGACCCGGGTATCCGAACTGGGAAGCAGACTTTTCGGTCATTAAAAATGCCGCAGTTTCGGTGAAATTGGATCCAATTCGATTCGAAGGGAGTAAGCAGGACAAGTTCTGGTCAGGTTCAACACAAAGTGTGCGGCTCAGTCGATCAAAGAGCTGCGGAACACGACTCTCTTCTGTTTGTTCTTGCACCGTGATCGTGTCCTCTCTGATGTTTCTTTCTTCGGACAGTGCTTGTGATGGTGGCACAGGCATGCTGATGCGGCTGGTTAATGGGTTTTCTGGCCTTTGATAGCGCTTTTGCAGTTGAGTTGAGCGAGGGGACGATTTGTTTTCTAACGCGTTTGATCCGAAAGATGTCGCTGGTGGCCGCGGAGGTGGTCCAAACGAAAAGTCAGGGACTTCCTTGGAGCGGTCAAGAACGGGGTTAAGCTGGATCGATGGAGAAAAGTTCGAGCCTGATAGAAAAGAATATCTGCGCAGAAACATACATCCGCACAACAGGTCATTATCCCCAAAAGACTGCGCGCATGTTGCATACTACAGATGTACATGATCTTACTTTGCTTTTGGTGTTTGAACGGATCTAAGGGCGGCTTGAGCGCGCAAGTTTCGCTTGACAACGCTCTCTCCTGTTCTGATCTCGTACTCAAGACGTGGAGAAGAACGCTAGAATGCGACCCAGTTTAGGAAAGATATATCGGATTGTAATCCTGTGCACGTACGTACCAAATCACGCGGGAGGAGATGACGCTGGATAACTCGATCTGCGCATACAATGACTCCGACACCAATATTCAGCTCCACCTAGACAACCAAAAACACCGTAGGTGAGTTGTCATGTGGAAATCAGCAATTAGTGTGGCCACACGTACTCTGCTACATAGACTCATAGCGTTCCCCAGCTTGTGGATCACTACCGTCAACCATTCTTGAGCACGTGCTGCGTCGACTGAGCTCCCACAACAAGAAGCCATCTCCACGAAACTAAACGCAAACACTTCTCCGAGTCGGACTAGACTGGCAGCTCTGTTACGTCCAGTGGATCCTGCTAAATCGGACCTAGACGTAGTTGGAGGCAGAACTGCAGCCAGTGCTGGGTCAGGTACTTCCGAGTCGACCTGGATGCAGAACTTGCTCAGGAACTGCCTATCAGGCTCTGCGAAACGCGTATGACACCCCAGTAAGTCATTCATTCGATTGAAGCAGGAACACTTTCTCTTCACTCACCAAACAAAGTGATCCGAATGCCCAAAGGTTGAACTCGCAGATAGAACGTTCCGAAGCCGGGAATTGAAGCAGGCATTTCCATGGCAATCTAAAAAGTACCACAAGAATCAACACGTAATGCATTAGTCAGCGTCATCCAAGAATTCATAAGAGTCGCTGTCAAAACGCACCTGGGTCTTCACCCAGTCGCACAAAAACTTCCACACAAGCGAGCACTCGTGTGTTGTCATGGGAACTGACATCATTAGTGACTGTGGGGTCTTCGGCGACAAAGTCGTCGCCTGGAAACTGCGCGGCGGTGCCACTTGTGCTGGAAGTCGGAGAATGGGATTCACCTCTCGCGGATTCACCGGCGGGAGCGACCCAGCAGGACCAACTCCCGGTGAAACTCCACGGTCAGCAGAACTTCCTTCATGACGCGAGTAGCTTCGCGGAGACAATGCCGCGAATATCTCCGACTCGCGCACAACTTCATTGTTCGGGAATTCCATGGCATCGAAGAACGCACCAACATGTTAAGTGGTCAAGGGTAAGTGACCCTTCAATGTGTATTGCGGACAGAAGGTATCTTTGTCTGTCGTTACATAAGGTATCCCTCGGACTGTGCGAGTGCATGCGCCGAGCGCTTGGCGTCGTTGAACAGGTCGTTGGTCTCCTCGATGTCGTCCACCGCCACCTCCGAGCGGCCTTGCGTCTCTGCGAGGATCCGGGACGGCGTCAGGAGCTGGACGCTGTATCGCAGCGACGTCTGTGAGCCGATCTCGCCCAGACGAACGGTGGCGTCATCCAGGAGCTTGATGCTTTCTGCCTCAGCACGGATCTTAATGATCTGCACCATTTCCTCCACGGAGTACGGCATCGTGCGGATGATAAGCATACGATCCAGCAGATCAAGCGGCACACCGTGAGGAGACGACACGTCAGTGCCGCGGATCTGGCAGACGCCGCGGTTGGTGGCAAACACGACAATAGGCGCCAGCGTCGACTCCAGCGCGCGGTTCAGGTACGTGAAACACTCGATGTCCAGCATGTGAACCTACAGACATCATGCCAAAACAAGAGTTAGTATCACATTCCTCAATCCCACACACCGCACGATTTCACCATACCTCGTCGACGAAAAGCACACCAGGCACGAGCTCCGCGACACCTTGGTCGATGTATCTGTTGACGACCTTGTTGATCTCGGTTCGGAGCTTCTCCGTGATCTCTGTCTTCTTGGGCTTCATCATCTGTCCCATCATGGACATGATATCCTGTCCGCCTTGCGGCCGCGCGTTGGCAATGTCCAGATCATGCAGCGTCACGTCCTGAATCAGCTCCTTCTTCTTGTGCACGTCGCCCTTGGGAATGGGGACGTACTCCTCCGCCTCCAAGTCGTACTCGGTAGAATAGGCGTCGGAGCGTCCGACGCGCTTGACGCTGCCGTTGTTGGCTTCAATGTAGATGACGTCGCCCACTGACACCTTCTCCTTCTGCAGCGACTCGTAGATACTGGGGTCGAGACGCAGCTGCTTGGAGCCCTTGGTGGTCTTGAGCCCCACAATGACGTGGGAGATGGTCTTGCCGTAGCCGCCCAACGGGTTCTCCGTCTCCTCGGGGGTCATCTCCGTCACCTCTCCCTCGTACACCTCCTTGCTCTCCTTGATGCGCAGACCGATGGCGCGGCGGAAGTTCTCCATCAGGATCTCCGTCTTCTTGACCTCGGACGAGTACACCTCCGACCCCACCATGGGGCAGAACGGCACCTTGGGTCCCAACTCTTGGGAAATGCCCAGCGCCAGCGCCGTCTTGCCGGTGCCGGGCGCTCCCGCGAGCAGCAGCGCGCGACCCGCCATCTTCTTGGACTTGATGAGCTCCACGACGATGCCCGCCGCCTCGCGCGCCTTCTCCTGACCCACGAGGCCCGAGCCAATGGGCAACGCCGAGCCGTCCGACTCCAGGCCCAGACCCTTCACGTGCGTGTGCGCCGCGATGCGCTGCGACTTGGCCGTGGACTGCACTTCCTCGATCTTCATTCTTGATGCGCTTTGTGGTTCGAGTTCCGATCTAATGGTCGCACACGATCCAACCTCCGACCAATTACAGCAGTTGTATACTTATTCAAGTACTTGATTACTATTATCAAGTATACATATTATATATACAAGTACAATTTACATAAAACGCAAGTGTACCGTCTGGAGAAATATTCGAGATGCATCTCTTCCAGTGCCTCCAGTACCCAACTCAACCCAATTGCCAAGAATGCTGCGTCCGTTGTTCGGTGGCGCGTTGAGCTGCGAGATCCCCGAGGGCTTCGCGGACGTGAGCTCGTTCCGCCAGGTGCCCGACAACCAGGAGGTGTTCGCCAACGCGGCCACGGACCAGTGCGTCATCGTGGAGTTGCTGCAGTTCGAGGAGAGCGTCGAGGACGCGCACAGTGCGCGCTACTTCTTCAACGAGATCGCGCAGTCCAACGGCTGCGGACCCGACGAGGTCGCGGTGCTGCTGGAAGAGGCGGCGGACGACAAGAACGCGCCCGTGGCCATCGACGCGCCGCACTCGACGCAGCTCATCGTGGGCGACCAGCGCGTGGCCAAGTTCAAGGAGGGCGACCACGCCAAGAACGTGGTGCGCGTGTACCTGGGCAACATCCGCCTGCCGGGCGTGACCACGGACGTGGTGCTGTCGGTGTCGGCGCCCATGCGCATCAACCCAGCCAGCAGCAGCCGCGACGCCTTCCAGTTCGAGGACAACTCGGAGGTGGCCGCCGCCATATTTAAGCAGGCGCTGCAGTCCTTTACAGTCCTGGACTGGTCGCTGTTCCAGTGAGGAGAGAGCACATACTACTACATAGCTAGGGTCATGCTGCGATGCGGCGCAGTGGTTCGTTCGCCGGAGTAGAAGAGTCGGTAGCTGGAAGTCCCGACTCTTGGGGAATGAAAATGCTGTTGTTGCTACGACGGTGATAACAAATGGAGGAGAAGAACTCGACGTCGCGTCGTGTTTGATTATAGTAGTATAGGCTTACTTCACTGTTTTACGGGCTCTTGGGGTGACTGCAGCCGTTGCCACCAGCGATGGCGAGGCATGACGTGTTCGGGAAGATGCTCAACAAACTTGTCGACAACGTCCACGCCAGAGCGAATAACAAATACGCCACCGTGACGACGCCCATAAAATAGCTGGATCCGCCCAACTGCTTCATGGCTCGCGTCTGCTCCTTCTGTCGGGGCAGCATGCCCAGGAACGCCAGCGAGCACAAGTTGACTGTCCACATGATGACCACTGTCATGGTCATGTCGGATCTCACCCCATCGGTGTCGTTCTGGATCCGCTCCGTGGTTAAGTTGAACATGCTGTTCACGTTGCGGGTGATGGCGGTGGCAAATGGGATGGAAAGGTTGTAGACGGTAGTGAGCAGGCCGTACATGGCTCCCTCGTGTCCCTCAGTAGCAAGCTCGACGATGATGAAAGAACTGACGATGAAAATTACGCCCAGCGGAATCTGCTCAAGAATGGGGATTCCAAGCCAGAAGTAAGGCGAGCGAACAACATCCCAGATCGTCAGCAGCTTGCAGATGGCATCCAGCGATACGTAAGAAATCATGGTCACCGCTGCCGTGCGCCGCCAGTCCCAATTGCGTCCGTAGTTGCCAGCGAACCAAATCGATGTTGCGTAGACACTGGTTCCTAAAAGCCCTCCGACCTTCTCGGCGATAGGTGAGACGTTCGCCCAGTTTCTCTGGATCGGGTTCTTGGACACGTACGTAAATGCTGCAAAGATGCCGGAAAAGAACTGGTAGGCAACGTACTGGTACACGGCGCGTGTCTTGATGACATCCCACAGTGTGTGCATGTAGTGGTTAAAGTTCATAGCTCCGAAAGCATTCTTCTCCTCGTACAGGAAAAACCACGAAATTGGCACAATCGGTGCGAGCACAATAGTCACGATCAACATGAGCATGGGGAATGTCAGCGAAAAGTCGAAGTCGCCACCGTATTCTTCACCGTTGAAGCAGAAACCCAGCAGGACGTAGGCCATCATGGTGAATACCCATCGAGTCGTGTAAATCACCGTCTGGGTCTTGCCTCTCACTTCAAAGGGCTCTCGCTGCGCCAATTCCACCACCAGACCATCGGCGCACACGTCCGAGAGCAGATACCCGAACGCGCACCCCATCATCGGGATAATGTAGATGCTGCCATCGTTGGCTGCATTGTAGTTAATCGTGGCGATGATCTCGGGCGTGTAGTCTTCGGGCTTAACGTCGCGGTAGGTCGGGTCCGTGAAGTAGGGCTTACCCTGGGGGGTAAACGAAAGCATCAAGAGCATGACCAGCGCGACAACCCAGCCGCCGATAATGTAAGGCCGACGGCGGTATCCCCAGATAGGGAAGCAGTCCGACACGATGCCGTAGAAAACCTTGAAACTCCATGGCATCTGTACGAGCACAAAAGCCGTGGTGGTCTGCGATCCGGGGAGGTTGAGGTAGTTCTGCAGGAACGGGTAGATGACGTTGGGCAGCAAACCGTCGATGAATCCGACAGCGGCGTACTGCGCGACGAGTCCAAAGTACTTTCGTGAGAAGAGTTTCGGCGCACTTCCGCTTCGGAGTGCACCACCTTCGACGTAGTCGTCGAACACGTAACGCATTTTCTGGTCCTCCATCACAATGGGGAACGGAGATTCATCTGTCGGCGAATCGGTGATCATCCACGAGTCCGAGTCTTCTGCGTTATACAACTCGATAGGAGCCTGCTGCGCCGTCAACGTGTCCGTCCTGGTTGCCTTCATTGCGCTGGACCTGTAAGCTGAAACTAGCCAAAGCTACGTGGACACCACGTGAGACTAGTCGAAGGGCGTAGGTGCCTCTCTCACGGCGTAAATTGGATAATGCGGTAAGACGTGGAGATCGTTGCAGTAACCCCGCGCTGCTGTCCACCGAAGCTTGGATAGACACATTCTCAACGCTTTAGGGGATGTACAACAGCCGAGCAAGCAGCCACGTTCGCCCGTGCCATGGCAATAGCTTCACATCCCCATGGGTGCCCCATGGTCAAAATGGGGCAGCGGCGTCCGGACTTTGAACACCAGCAAGCTACAAATCGAGCAAGAAGGCGCGACGCTGACGACGGACTCCATCTGCCATAGAGGCGTTCCGCTCTTGCAGTGTCGACACTGTCGAGACGTTCCTGCGAGGCCAAGTCCTTGAGTTTAGCGGAGACTTTGAGCCTGTTGGGTGTGTTGGGTGGCGCCCAACAATTCTGCACGCGAAGGGAGGCACTTCAAATCGTGCGTGTAGACGATCGCTCAAGCAACAGCGGTCTCGCGCTCCGAGCGCTCGTGTCGCGCCGACCAAGCCTTGGTCAAAGCCGGCTCGCGTCGTCCAAAGCACTTGCCATTTTGCCGTGTCTCTGTTGTTCAGGGCAAACACATGTTCAACCTTGCCGTCTGCTGACGGTCAGCCCCCCCCCCCCCCCCCCACACACACACACTCACTAAAACCAACAACGTGCTGTTCGTCCACTTGCCGAGTGTAAATGCACCAACAAGTTAGCGATGCCCTACCTGTACTTGCTGAGCAGGTGCAGGGTTGTACATGCACCTGCGATGCAGGCTGCACCAGCAGCAGCTCACATAAGGATACAATTTCATGGTACATGCACCATGTTCATGGAAGTTTATCAATTCGAGATGAATCGGTCGCAGTCCACATGTACAGGTCTGTAGTGCACTGTAATTTACAGTCTGTAAAGCTGGAGACGCGGGAAACTTTGCCATTCGCAGCGAGTCGTTGGCGATGACTCGTTGCGAACGACTCGTTACCAAGGACAGGTGCTGGCCACAGGCTGTGGCCCACAGCGAGTCGCTGACTCCACACGAAAAAAACACAGCACCGGCACCGGTATAAACTAATTTTCCTGATACAGTAGTGCAACGGGTACATATCGGACGAGGGACTCGAAAAGTGCCCGCTCTCATTTCAATAAGTTCGATGACAAACAAAAACCGCGACCCGTGCAATTTCAATCCCGAGAGGCAGCCGATGACGGCCAGTCTCCTTGCCGAAATTCCATGTGCGTGTCAGCTCGCCTGTTGTCCAGCAGAGCTGGGACTGCCTTTCAGTGCTGACTATCTGCGAGAGATCGGTCCTGCTCGCCTACCGAATTGCACTTCTTGCGTGTGTGCCGAATCCGCTGTTTTGTCCCCTGTTCAAGCGAAACTTTTGGACGTTGGCGAGTAATATGGTCTCCAGTATGTACAGGTATCTACGCATATATTGCACATCCTAAAGGAAATATCGGTCTGGCTTATGCTTCAGGTCTTCCCTTACGGTCGGTATTACGGTACGGTACACATGTGTGTATTTCCCGCTGAGTCCAAGTTGCGGTATCAACTATCAATGCTATCTGTCTGTCTGACAACCCGAGGTCCACCTGACCAGGTAACGCACAGTACGTTAGTTTCGAATTTGCGGCTGCCTGCGCATGAGCTCGTCGGGTAGATTGACAGAGATCGAGATGCCACTACCAGAGCAGGTTGATCTGTACGATCCCGAATCCGCAGTGATGCTGGGAGGAGACTCCCGATCCAGTTTGTCCCCGATAGAGGTGCCACAGGTCTACGGGAAGTTGCGTTACGTGTACGACGATTACATCGAAGGTGGCGCGCTTCGGAGCGGAGGAGCGCCGAAACTCTTTTCACGACAGTACATTGGATTGATCGCGCAGTACGCCGCTGTTGGATTTATTGATGGACTGCTGCCCAACGTCATTTACCCGTTCCTCCAGAACTACCTCAACATTTCGGGATCGCAAACCACCACGGCCTCAGTGCTTGTGCAGTTACCATGGAGTTTTAAGGTCTTCTACGGCATTGTTTCCGACTGCTTCCCCATTCGTGGCTACCGACGTCGGCCTTACATGGTCATGGGATGGATCCTTACGCTCGTGATGCTGTTGATCATGGTGCTTACTCCCGAGGGTCGCCCATACTTCACCGACCCAGCATACCGCAACGTGAAGCCCGAGGACTACACACCTGAGATTATTGCCACGATTAACTATGATGCGGCGAATCAGGGAAGCAAGTACATTGTCCCCATGATGGCGTGCGTCTTCGGGTATCTGATGGCCGACGTGTGTGCTGATGCCATCGTCGTGGAGTTGGCGCAGCGCGAACCGCTCGAGGTTCGAGGAAGGACCCAGACGGTGATCTACACGACGCGGTACCTGTTCAACATCATCGCTCTCATTTTGGTTGCCTTTTGCTTCAACGGTGATGAATATGGTGGCGACTTCGACTTCTCGCTGTCGTTTCCGATGCTGATGCTAATCGTTGGCATCGCGCTCGTGCCGATGGTCCCGTTGACGTGGCTTTTCATCTACGAGGAACAGCGTCCAGACTACCACAAGAACTTCAAGCACTACATGTGCGAGCTCTGGGATATTGTGCAGACACGCGCTGTGTACCAGTATATCGCCTACCAGTTCTTCTCGGGCATTTTTGCCATGTTTACGTACGTATCGAGTTATCCCATTCAAACGAATTGGGCTAACGTGACGCCTCTGGAGGAGAAAATCGCCGGATTCTGCACCACAGGGATGTTTGCCTTCGCTGTCTGGTTCGCGGGTAACTACGGTCGCGACTGGGACTGGCGGCGCACAGCAGCAGTGACTATGATCTGCAACGTAACGCTTGACGCTGTGTGCAAGCTGCTGACGATCTGGGATGTTGTTCGTTCGCCGTTCTTTTGGCTCGGAATTCCCATTCTTGAGCAAATTCCTCAAGGGATCATCTACATCGTGGGCTCGTTCATTATTGTGGAGCTCTCCACTGAAGGACACGAAGGCGCCATGTATGGTCTACTGACGACGGTCTACAATCTCGCGACACCGTTTGCAGCAGCAATTACTCGCAATGTTGACGGGCAGTACGACCTGTCGACGGAGCGGATCCAGAATGACAGCCAAGGAGTGAGGCACGACGTGACCATTACGGTGCTCATCATGTGGGGGGCCAACCTGTTCTCACTCGCGTTCCTGATCATGCTTCCTCGCCAAAAGGAGCAGACCCAGGTCATGAAGCGTCTCGGCGGCTCCAGCTACCTCATGGGTGTTGTCACGGTGGCGTATCTGGCCTTCTCACTCATTTGGTCCGTCATGACCAACATCATGAGCATCTTCGATTCCACTGCGTGTCTAGTCATCGCTGGAGGCGACGGCTGCCAACATTAGCTGTGATAAAGTCTAGTGGTAGCCAAGCCAAGCCACTATAACTATCTAGAAGTAATATAGTGCACAGGCTCCGTCAGGAGATGGCATTTGAGTTTTGCAAGTTGGTCCTAGTGTAAACTTATACAGTTCATATTAGCAATCGTTAGTTCTATACAAATTACTTCATTTCGAGTACTTACACAGGCGCGAGGACTTAATTAAGTAGAAGTGGCGTTTCAAGAGACCGATCAGAAATCCGATCCAGATGTGCACCATTCTTCATCGTGCCTTCTCCATCGTAGAGCAATGGCGGCCCCCCCTGCCGCTAGAGACCGCAGTCCGCTGCTTCACTACGGCTCCGGAACAGGTATGAAAGTCTCGGTTTAGTGGTGAATCCGATTGCGCGCTGACGATGTCGTTGCGAATGCATTGTCCTCTCTCAGCTGACGAGGACGAGTATGAATTGCCAACTCGATCGCGACAGTTCACCATCCCCGACAAGCGTGGCGAGTTACCGCGACTCCCCTTGCGAACGGTGTTCTATGCGCTGAATGGTGGTGCGCTCTTCGTGCTGCTTTCGCTGTGCGTTTCAATGCACAACACGATCTCGCGTATGGAATCGCAGACTGGCAGCAGCGTGTACGTGCAATCTTGCAGAGTTGTAGCGATGCTCGGGGCTTTAGCTGATCGCTATCGATTGATGTTGCGTCAGAGAAACTGTCAGGGATATCCGCCAGGATACCACTAACGCACATAACGAATTTAGCGCCGGGGCCCTGCATTACATTTCCAAGGATGGATTGCTACCGATGGCGTTGCTGCCATCTAAGTTTGCTGTGGACTACGTGACTCCGCGGCAGGACCAAGCTTACCGTGGCACGTGCTGGGACTTCGCAACGATTGGATTCTTAGAGCAGTCGTATCGGGCGCACGGCATTCACAAAGGATGGCTTCAGCCAGATGAATACGTCGCGTTTTCTGAGCAGGTGCGTCGAACACGTGAGGAGTAAGGCTCGCGCAGAAGTTTCACTTTAATGTGATGTATTTTGCAGGCATACGGAGTAGAGATTCTCAAGCTTTGCACCGGTGAGGCGGACTCGCAGCAGCAAAAAGATTGCCGCGTTGCCGGAGACGAGGTTTGTGTTTTTGTTGCCACTCCCAGCTTTTGTTGCGACTAGTAGAATATTTACACGAATGTGTATACCTAGATGTGGATGAACTCGACTGAGGGTGGTGAGGTACCTGAACTCTACTATCTGCAGAATGGGCTCAAAGAGTCGATATTCCCGCAGTCAGTGTGCAAGTACTACACGGATGATGGCGACGATACACTCTGCCCCGGTCTCGATGCTGCGCGTGCAGCTGGCAACCCCCTCAAGTTTGAACTATCGGTACGTTATCGACTCTTGCAGAAAGTGAGGGGTACTTCATTGTTTACTTTTGTTGTGGTTGTCGTTGTTGATGCTACTGCTATCATAGAGCATGACGACAAAGTACGAGGACATGTCGGTGAGGGAGCACCTCGTCCGCAAGAACCAGGCAATGCCTCTTTCCACTCCGATTGCGATGGTCACGCATTACTACCCCTGTATCGGAGAGTTCACTAATGACCGCCACTGTCAACCCGAGACGTGTACACTATGCCCTGGAGATATGGCCACGACAACATGCTGCATTCCTCTGAAGGGAGGCCGGAACCGAAATATGGAAGGAGAATTCTTCAGCCACCGCGGCATGTCAATCGAAGGCGGTCACGCTATGGTACTATCATACCTACGGGTTGTTGTCTTCCATGTAATTGAACTTTGGTGCTCACATGTAATTGGTGTTCGTATTCTCCTGTGTGCCAGCTTCTTGTGGGCTATAACGACGCCTTTTTGACCCGTGAAGGCTTCACTGGTGGGCTTATCGTTAAGAACTCTTGGGCTGATGGACCCACCCAGGGCAGCCACTCGCTCGCGTACTGGATGCAGGAGGTCTCGGACTGGGAAGAACGCTCGGTTTGTCCTAACAGCTACAAGTACGTATTTGATCCGAAGGTGCTGCTGTCATCAGCTCGAGCTAACTCAAATTACTACGTATTATGTAGTCCATTCAACTGGTACCAGTGCGGAAATGAAGGTATTTCGTCAAAGAACCAAGGAAACGAGACCCACGAGTACAATGAAGGAGTCGAGGACTGTCTCTCTGAGGAGACAAAGTTGTTTGCAGACGTCAACATTCAGCCACTCCACCTGAAGTGCAAGGACCCAGAATTGTGCCGTACGGACGGTGATTTTACCTACTTCGTCCGCAACACGACGGACTGGGGCGACCGCATGACCGTCATGTGTCTGTGGGAGTACTCGGCCGAGCTTCGCCTGTCGCGCGAGATCTGTCTCCCACCCATGCTGGAGGTGTACATCGCTCTCACACTGGCACCGATTGAAGAAGAGGTGAAAGAGAACGATACCGACCGGTGCGGATTCTACTTCATCCCATACGTGGCGCTGCGCCAGTGGATCGCGCAATTCCAGGGCTTCTTCGTCAACAGCTTTGACATCCAGTGGGACCCTCAATCGTACATTGCCAACAAGGACTTGCATCCAGAGCTGGACTACTCGCTGCTCGATGCGTCCACCAAGAACCAGAACCACAGCGAGTTTCTCGGTCCGTTCCCGTACGCCAAGGTCGTTCAGCGTTTCCAGTAGATGGCTTCAAAGAGTTAGCTTTGCAGGTTGAGCAAACGAAAACTTCAACGTGTCGAGCCGATCACAAACTATCGATATATCAAAAGGTATTGAAGATATTGACGAGGAATTCACAGAACTATTGCGTTTAGTTTCCGGCCAGTTCAGTCTTGCTCCCGGGCTAAAGTCAACAACCACTCTCAAGTGTCCCCAGCTTCCGAGATCTGAGAAGAACATTTTGCGCAGCTTGGCATGAAAGTGAAGCTGAAGATGACTAATGCACGCGCGTTGGAGCCGGCTTGCGTGCAGTACTACAACACGTCGGAGCGTCCAGAATGGAGTCTCGAGGAAAATATCATGGAGAAATGGGTCCCACTTGACAACTGGGGTGTCCTCATTCTCGATGAAGTGAGCACTGCTGTTCGCAGGTTTGTGCGCACGCTTTGCGACGTTGGCCGGCAGCGTGGATTGTCACTCAAGAATACCGACCCAGTTTCGACCACCAGAACGATCACCGTGAGTTGCAGAGCTTGGTCCGCCGGAGAAGCTGTAGGTTGTTCTGCCGGACACTCGGGCATGACCCGCCGCGCAGCAATGCCAATGCTGCATTGGGCTAACTCGGACGATTTGGATTCGTCGCCAGCAACACGGTCAAATCAATACGAGTACTAAGAGCATCTCCAGCGGTAAGCTCTAACACCAGTTTTATCGTAAAAGTAACGCCGTTGAGACTTGGGAGAGATTTAATGCTCCCACCGGTAGGTCGCATCGCGGGTTTTAACTTCACCAGGGTCTATACTTTGACTCTTCGGTCTTAAAATAAGACTCGAATGCTAACCTTTCTGACTTGTTTTCACTATGGGTATCGGAGCTCGATAATCGAAGCTGCTCAGGACGAAAATTCGTGGCCAAGGATTTAGTTAAGACGGCGAATACATCCTCCCGGTGGGGAGCTGTCCTCTCAACACCGACTTATTTTAATTTTCGTGGTCTTAAGGGGCTCGATAGGACCGAAAAATAAGTCCTCCCGCTGGAGATGCTCTAAGTTGGATAAAACTTTCTCCCTCGAGCTTTCCGCCGCTGAAAACGGTATGACATGCAGCCGTGCTTGCAGTCCAATCCGCACACGCCGGGCAGTTTGCAGGCGGTAACATTCCTTAGTCCGAGCGCTTTCGAGGCATTCAGGACCGACCTACACAGGCTCAGTATCGTAAAACCGCAGTCTCGTGCCTTTGCACACAATTCAATTGAGGAGAATTTCACCTTGTCTAAAAGGCAGCGAAGTATCGATAGTCCTCCACGCGCTGAGAGCTGGGACTTGAACACCAAGGCGGGATTAGGATGTTGTTGCAAATCATCGCACTGCGATTGAAGTCGCGCGAGCGACCCGTTCGTATACAGTCTTTGCAGCCAATCGCAGCGGCGGGTCGCGTTCCACAACAAAGCTCTCAAACCAGAAAAGTTTTGCGCAGCGCACCTCGATCGCCGACGCCATGAACATCGTGTTCGTGTGCACCAGTAACACGTGCCGCTCGCCGGTGTCCGAGCTCTTCACCGTCGAGTACCTCCGCCGCAAGCTCAACATGTCGCGCGAGCAGCAGGAGGAGAAGGGCATTGTCATCCGATCCGCGGCGTACGTGATGGCTCACTTGTATTGGGTTTGCACCTGGTGTATGGTCCTGAGGACGAGGTGCTAATGCTGTGTGCTACAGTCTGACGGATGTGTTCGACCGCGAGGGCTCCCCGGCATCCAAGCACGCGGTGGACGTGATGAAGAAGTACCAGCTGGATCTGTCCAAGCACCGCTCGCAGCTCTTGACGGAGAAAATGTGCATGGAGGCCGACTACGTCGTGTGCGTGGCGAGCGGCATGGTATTCAAGGTGACGGAGAAGTTCCCTCAGATCAAAGAGCGAGATAACGTACTGGCTGTCTTCACGCGAGACGTCCCCGACCCATGGCACATGTCCTACGACACGTACATGGAGAACATAGCGCAGAACGAGGAGATGACACGCGACTTCCTCGACAAGCACGTCACGTGGTGAAAAAAAAAACTGAGGCGTTTGCATCGGCGCCGTCATGCAGGAACACAAGCCAGCCAAGCACAAGTCACAGCGCACTGATCCACACTCGAATTGGACGATAACGAAGCGTATCCATAAGAATACAATTGTACTGCTACCGGTAGCAGGTCGTCGTCCAGCGTGCAGGCTCAAGTCTTCGTGTTTGTCCGCGTTGATTCAAAGGTCCGCTCGAGACTCGAGCCTCGAGTTGGACGCCACTTCTTCAGTCAGTACATGTACATGTAGACGTGTTGCAGCAATTGATCCCAATTATCATGCCATTATGGCAGCGCCTATGACTGCAGAGCGGCAACCTGTGCCGACGTGCGGACGTGGACTTGAACCAGGCACCTTCAATGATGGATTCCGCTGCCTGTGGTCACACAGCTGCATGACGCTGGTGCGCACGTTGGACACGTTGCCCGGCAACTTGTCGCGCTGTACCAGCACATACTCTCTGATTACAGTGGCTGGTCCTCTGTGCATGGTGGCGCGGCGCCAGTGGCGCTGTTTAGTGCAGTGCACGAAAGTCCGCGAACGTGCACTAAAGCACTTTAGTGCATGCACTAAAGTCAACCAAAATGGCCATGCAATGTAATTTTCAAAACTCGTGTAAGTACGATTAAAGGAAACACATGACAAACTTGTCATGGCTATGCTTGTAATAAAATGTTTTTGGTAATCTGCACTAAAGTCCTGCACTTTCGTGCACGCCATGCACTAAACAGCGCCTGAGGCGCCACTGGCGCCTGTGGCAGTGCCAGCAATGGCCTTTTGGTAACAGCCTTGGTTGCTGAGGTGTGATGCCACTTGCGCGCTGGCAACCAGCAGTGCTAGGCTGAGCAATGTGGCATTGGCGCGGTGGACGAGTGAGGCGGGCGGGTCTTGAACCTGCCTGCCATCGCGGTGACGTACAGCAAGCCCGCGAGTGGACTGAACGATGGCAGGCCGATCCTGCCGTTTTACCACGATGCCAGCGTGACGCAGTGCACAGCCGGCCTTGCTCAGTGGAGACCCAACCGCTTTGTTCGAGTCGAGGAGCCTCGCGAAGACTGCCTACGAGTTTGGCAGCCAAACTCACGCCAAGCTGGCCTGGAAGGTGGCGGAGCCCGTCGTGGCCGGCGTTGCGGTGCTTGGTCTCGCCGGGTAGCCACTTGGCTTCTGTATTACATGTCTCAGCGGCGTTGGATACGCCTGATACCACGGTGGTGACATTGGAACGTGCACTGCAACTTGCATTGCAACTTGCATCGAAACGGATGCCGGCAAGTTGCCGGCAACAAGCCCTGCGGACGCCTCGCTGCTGCTGATGCTGCAGGGAGCACTGCTCCAGTGAAAGGCCAAGCGCACCGAAGCGCTGTAATGGTACCGGAATCCATAACAGCCATATCTTGTCGCATCGTCGTGTCGGCTCCACTTGGTTTGCCGCGGCCTAGGTGAAGTCCTCACCTCGTGAGCCAAACCGCCGCTTTCACGGAAAGCTGGTGCTCCGCGACAAGAGCCCTGGAAAACAAAAAAATAGAGAAGGCAACTGCGCCGGTCCGCTAATCAATCGACTGCCGAGGCAGCTCTCTTTTGACACCGCCACGAGCGCTGCATGGTGGACTCCACCGTGGATGTACGCGGCCGCCACTTTCCGGCATCCTTGGCGCGAACGCACGACACCCACCATAGTCGAGCTCAGTCACTCTCCATCTGTCTGGGGCTGCTCGCTCGTAAGGCGTCCACGTGGATTTGACTCGTTATTAGCGGCTAGGTGAGCTTTTTCGACCTCTGAGCTGGCGCCTTTTCGCGCAGCATACTAAGTTCAAGTGACCGAGGTGCCAGAGACGCTGCGACAAATCGTGCCAGCATAGAAGAGGAGTGGCAGGGAGATCGAGTGAGAGCTGGGAACCAGTTTCCGGCCGGTCTCGCGGCGCAGCCAAACGCACAGCGCGCGCGTTGCCATACTTGAATCGTCCCCGCGGCCAGCAACAAGAGGAGAAAAGGCGTCCAGCCCCGCTCTCCCCGACTTGCTACACCACACACACTCACACTCCAACTCAATCAGTAGTCCGTTACCATGGTGGGGTTCCTGCGCAAGAAGAAGTCGGACCGCGCGGTGCTTTCAGGCGACACGGTGCTGGACCGCAAGGGCAAGGTGGACGGCGCCAGTCTTCTCGACGGCGACGGAGAGCCCACGGAGGGCTCCCTCTACGACTTGAACGCCAAGCGCGCCGGTCACAACAACCAGCGCAACTCGGACGAGGAGAACCGCCCCAACCCCGTGAGCAACGTCAACAACGCCGGCTACCCGCCAGTCATGGCCACGGGCATGTACCCGCCGCAGCACTCGGCGTACGGCCAGCAGCAGCAGCCAGGAGCCTACGGCTACGGCAACAACCAGCCCCAGCAGCAGCAGTACGGCCAGCCCCAGCAGCAGTACGGCCAGCCTCCGCAGCAGTATGGTCAGCCTCAACAGCAGTATGGTCAGCCTCAGCAGCAGTATGGTCAACCCCAGCAGCAATACGGTCAGCAGCAGCAGTATGGTCAGCCTCAGCAGTACGGCCAGCAACAGCCGCAGGGCTTCGGCCAGCAGCAGGCCCCGCCCACGACTCTGGGCGGCCAGTACCAGTACCCAGTTCGATACGGCCAGATGCCGCCTCCCATGCCCTCAGCTGCGCCCAAGCGTTCACGGTTCCGCATCCCCGGCATGGGCAAGAAGAACTAAATCGACCGGACGCGTGGCTTGTTGGAAGTTCAGCTGCGCGCGCACTCGCTAAGATGGAGACAAGCGGGCGGATGATGATCAAGTATTGTGGTCTCTCTCTCCTAGCGAGTAGAGCCTAGTGGTGTAATCTGTTGCGTGCGGGGGGGGGGGAGACCGGTTCCGCCCGCGTACGGACTGCGTAGCGTATCGATAGCTTCCCGACTAGTCTAGCTGTAGCCTAACCTTCCTCTTCCTTTCATTGCTAAATAAATTAAGGACTTCGAATGTCATCGTTGTTGCTGGAAGTAATGGATTGCACTGCTGCTGGTGCTGCCATCTTGGCTTTGGATTCAACGTCAGTGTAGCGTCGCGGCTCAAGTGGGTGCACTGGCTTTCCGTTGTTGGTCAGTGACCAATGGTCACGGAAAGGCTTGCCATCAACACGCGAGGCGATGACTTTGCTGTTCGTAGGGCCTGTCCAAAGTATCAGAGCTTGGTGCCAGAAACTACCGCTGCATATTGCTCGGCAGCAAAAGTAACGTGTGAGGCACATGCACGTTGTCTATTATTGAAAATCGTCACAGTTACTAGCTGCCCCTGCCCGATACAGCAACGACCGGCAGCTTGCGTCTTGTAGCTACAGTAGCATCGTTAGCCTCGGCGGGCGGTTGCCTCAAAACGGTCCGGCAACGGGCGAGTTAGTGAATGTTCTGGAAGAGGCGAATGGAGCCGTCGGCGCCGCCTGTCACGACCCACGGCTGCGGGAGCCAACAAATTAAAAAAAAACGAGCACGACCGAGTTAGTGATGTCATGCCGAAACGGCACTAAGCTTCACGAGAAGAAACGCACCAGGACAGGGTGGAAGGCCAGCGCCATGACGCCAAGGCCGCCGGAGACCTCATGGCCGCGCAGGATCTTCAACGGCACGATCAGCGGGTTCTTCATCAGGTCCCTGTTCAACAGTTCATCACATCGTTAGTCGACCGATCCCACCTGCCTCGTCTCAGTGAAGCCATTTAGAGCAGCATGTCAAAAGCAACAATACGTACGAGTAGACCATGGCGTGGAAGATGTGAATGGTGCCGTCGTCCGAGGCGGAGGCCATAAGCGGGTACTTGGCGTGGTAGGACACGTCACGCACAGCCTTCTCGTGGTACTTGAGCGTCTTGAACGGCCGCGAGGATAGGTCCAGGTCGAACCAGCACAACCGCCGGTCGTAACTACCCACAAGCAGGTGATCACCATTCGGGTGCACGGCCATACTCGAGATCCACTTGACACCGGAAGAGAGCTTCTTCACAATCGACTGCTTCACTAGGTTGTACACGCGCACGTGACGCTGAGTGGCATGGAAGAAGAAAGGCTTGGACGGGTGGAACAGCACACACTGCACCTGGCCCACGCTCTTCTGGAACGGGTTCTGAGTCTTGCGCTTCGAGATCTGGTGGATCAGCACCGCGCCCGAGCCGGCACCAGGGGCGACCGTCGAAAGGTAGTCACCCTTGTTGTGCCACGCGACGTCCTTCACATCGCTCGTGTGGTGCAGCACAACACGAATACCAGTACCCACACGACGCTCAAGCCACGGCCGCTCCGCAGCCTTCTTCGACTTGTGCTTGTCCTTCGTACCGCTGTAGAATCGCCACGTCACAGGCACCTTCTTCTTAAGCGCATCGGCCTCCACAGTGGCCTCATCCTCGTCCACGACCTGGACGTCGCCATCAGTGTTATCATCGGAAGATGTCTTGATGCTATCATCGGCATCTCCCACGAGTGCGTTCGTAAGTTCCGTCTGGTCCGCGCTTCCCGTTCCGGTAGCGATGATGAAAACCTTTTTGGCAGCTGCAACGGCCAGCAACTGGTGGTCCTTGTTCGGGTTCCACGACAGCTTGTGTACCACAGCTCCAACGTTGTACACCTGCAAGCAGCGAGCAGTCTCCAGCTCCCAAATGCGCACGGTGAAGTCATCCGAACCCGAGGCCACGTATTGGCCGTACGGGTCCACAGCGAGCGAGCGAATACGACCGGTGTGGCCATTGAAGACAAGTGCCAGTGTGTTCGGGAACGGACGGAGGTCCTGGGGCTTTGGCAGCTCCGGCACAAGCGATTCCGGGTCAATGTTAAGCTTCCGCTTGTTGACACGAGGAGCCAAGTACAGATCCAGGCAGCGCTCGAAGCGTTCACGCACGAAACCACTGTAGCCACAAACCTCACGCAGCGACTTGAACTTCTTCGGAATGAAGTTCGTCTCGCGATCCTCCGGCTCAGCTTCTTCCCAAGCACGACGCTCCGCCTTGGTGAACAAGTACTCATCAGGAGGATTGTACGACTCAATGTGACCAGGTAGAGGCATCTTCGGGGCCTGAACGTGCGCAGGACCCTTGCGAATCTGGGCTTGGTCGTCATCGAACCACATTTGGTAAACCTCAGGCTTCTTCTCCGGCTCCTCGTCGAGTTTGATGCGACCTTCCTTAATACCCTTCATGATCTTCATCACCTTCATGCGCTCCCACTTCGAAGGCAAGAATCGGCTCTTGGGCTCAATGTCGTTGCCCATTGAGTGGATCATTGTGTTGGACGAGTAGATGTCCACGTAGTCCGGGTACGCCTCGAACTCCGGGTGTGCAAAAGCACCTGCCTGCATACGACGAATGATTTCCATTTCGCGGTCCGAAATCACGATCTTGCGGTCATTGTAAGCATCGTACACGGTGCGGCTGTAAGTTGAAAACAATAGGTATCGTGTCAGTTCTAGATCGTCTGCAACCAATCCAACATCATGGCAAACTTACTCATAGTTCGGGTCATCCTTCGCCGCAATGGCGTTGTCAATGCCGTCGCCACTGTTCGACTTCATGATCTTCTTACCGTCCACATTGTAACCAATGTGGTCGTACTCCTCATACCAGCGGAGCGGCACATTGCCAATAGTGTTAACGTTTTCCTATGAATGCATATAAAACGCCCTCAGTAATTAGTCAACTGCACTGCACCACAAAATACAGCCACCATTGACAGCGCACCTCATCGTCAGACGACAGGTCGTCCACGTGCAGCTGCGATGCGACCGACAGCGATCCGTCCTCGCGCATCTGTTGCACCTCCTTCTCACGGTCCACAGTGAAGCGACGCGTCTTCTTCTCCAGCTCCGTGAGCTCGGCATCGTCCTCCTCCTCGTCGCCGCTGTCGTCATCCGACGACGACCCCTGGTCCTCAAACTCATCGTCCTCCTCGTCGTCAGCATCGTCGCTGTCCTCCGTCTCACTGTTCTCCTCGTCATCTTCACCTTCCTCCTTCTCCTCCTCTTCTTCTTCACTCTCCTCCTTCTTCTCCTCTTTCGCCGGCTGCTTCACAACCTTCGCGGGCTTCTTGGCAGCCTTCGCAGGCACCTGCACCTGCTTGTTCTGCTTCTTCTGAGCGACTCCCGCCGTTTTCTTGTTGCCTTTGGCTCCTCCATTGGCATTGGGCGTGGATGCCTTCAGCGGCGCCGCTGTCTTCTTCCCGCGAGCCATGGTCTCTCGGTCACGCGCTAATGGCAATGGGCACGTTGATGCTCTACCTAACTGCTGGTGGGCTCGCAACCAGCAAAACTGAGTGTACCACATCGATGGTACAGTTGAACCTAGCCCGCGGGCTCGAAATCCCACGGGACCATCACTCCAGCCCGCGGGTTCTTGAGCCATTTGGTACCCCCTCCTAGAGCCTCCACACAACACCGCAACGCCCACTTGAAGAGAGAAGGCTCGCGCTCCGAGCACGCCGCTCCCTCTCGCTGTATCTCGGCTCCTAGCGCTGACCGCCGGGCCGCCCCACCCTCGTCGTGCTCCCCGCTGTCTCCTCTACCCGAGGAGCTGTTGATCACGTGCGTCGGCTCTCTCGGTGGCGAGTTATCGGCTGCCGGCCACAGCGTCTAAGTCCGCGCCTATCACTGCGCAGATCGGCATAACGCGCCCAGTTCCGAGCGCCGGTCGACGCCCAGCGCCACAACGAGACGCCGCCGTCGTAGCAGACCGCGTCTGATCTCGTGGAGCGCCATGAAGGCCCCGCGCGCCAGCTGCGAGGGCTACCTCACCTTCCGCACCAGTCCGTCGTCGCCTCCGCCCATGCTGCGGCGCTACTGCTTCCTCGTGGGCACCTCCTTCCACTACTACAGGTAATAGGGACCTTAAATCACTACTATTGTATTCGTGGAGTGTCTCCAACCTGTTTGCTCTTTTGTGTGTGAATATCTGTAGCACGCAGGAAGATGCGTATCACATGCTGCGACTCAAGGGCGAGGTGGACGTCCTGGGAGTGCAGGAGTGGGACGGCAAAGGCAACATGCACATCTACCAGCACGGCTTCCTCTTCGCCACGACGCAGAACAAGGTCTTCTACGCGTACGCCGATACGGCCATGGACAAGGAGAAGTGGATCCGAGGGATGCAGACTGCAGTGGAGACAACTGTGCCACGACTAGCCGCGGCCCTTTTCCAGCACGCGACGCTGGATGTGTCGATCTCTCCCGTGAGCACAGTGGCAGTGCCGTCGACTGAGGCGGATGTGGCGTGCAAGTGCCCGGATTGCACGAGATTGACTGCTGAAGCTGCTGCTGCGGGACAACCGGCACCGACTGCTGCGGCACTACTGTACAAGTGCAACAGCTGCGATGGAGTGTTTTGCGATAAGTTTACGACGCACAAGGTGCCGCTCCCGCAGAGATCGCACTTTTACGCCAAGCGCGTGTGCGACCGTTGCTATGAGGCGCAGAACTACATTAACTACTTGCGAGCTATGGTGGAGAGACTGAAGGCGGGCATTTGCCTGTATCCGAAGCAGCTGAACCCTGACGCTCCGATCGAGCTCATCATGCCTAAGCGCCCGCTGCAGACTGAGTCAGCAAAGATTGCTATCGACCTGCTGAAGGCCAAAGTAATTACTGCGGAGGAGTGCGAGGAGATTTTGCTCAAAGATCGACGATTTTATGATCACACCATGGACCATCCAGAAATTCCGTTGGATCTGAAGATCCTGGGTATACACCGCGAATTCCGTGCGCGAAGCTTCAGTGTCTATCGTGCAGTGATTTTGCTGCATCGTCACTTGGACAGTGACCCGCTGCTCTTTAAGCCCATTGTGGAGAAGCTGCTGCATTTTTCTTACACGCGTATCAACCAGGTGGAGTTCTACTGGCCCCAAATCGTCCACGCGTATCTATCGATCCCGAATTTTGATTTCGAAAAGATCTTTTGGCTGGATGAGCTCATCTTGTCGGTGTGTTCACGCTCCATCCACCTTGCGCTTCTGCTGCGATGGCAACTTCAAGGTGCACTGGAAGATTCGTTTGATTCGAGGAAACCTAAGGAAATGCAAGACAAATACGCCCGTGTGGTGCGGTTGATGGTGGAGATTGAGCGTGAAGTCGCAGGGGTAGACCGTGCTACGGTACTCAGTCGGGACCCTCAGCAAGAAGCATCGCAGGTCCACAAAAGCAACTTGCCGATGCCTACAGACGACCAAATGCAGGTTATTGTAAAGCTGACCGAGGAGATTGCGAGCCACCGTCGCAAAGCGCACACCAGTGCTGCCGCTAGTGGCTCACCTACGCGCTTAGATTCGTACGCACCGATTTCGCCTCCTATGGCGAGGAACGGAACGGATCGCAGCGGTTCGTTAGATGCCGATGTAGACAGCCGATTTCGCGATTTCTCGCGCTTCCAGCAGCATCTTCTCACACCGAAGGAAGACTTTGATTCGATGTTGATTTCGCATCCGACTGGTGACGATTACGAACAAGACGAGCGATTGTCGATTCTCGAGGAGGAGGATACTGACAATCAGCCAACCAGTATCTTTAGTGAATCTATGCGGCGCATGAGCCAGACCGACAAGTCGCTCCTGGCGAAGCACTTTGCTGATGAATGTGATTTCGTCGAGCAAATCACGGATATTGCTGAGGCGCTTCGTTTCGTGCCGTCTATTCAGGATCGAAAGGCGCAGTTGCCGTCGTACCTGGAGAAACTACACCTTCCGCCTATGGCGTATGTACCGCTGGTAAAAGCTACAGATCCTTTTGAGCGTATCGTGCGGATACCTACGAAAGAGGGCACGGCGTTTTCAACGAAGGCGCGCGTCCCTATTCTGCTTATCTTTGAAGTGATTCGCGGCAACCCATTCGACGAGGGTCACCAGCAAGATACCTCGCTTCCCGAGTCACCACGGTCTCCCTCAAGGCGAAACCTAAACGGCAATGGTGCACTCGAATCATCTGACGTGAATTACGTTGATGATGATGAAATTGGTGAGCTAATTGGGCACCAAGCCAGTGAAGCGTTTTCTGGTGATTCTGAAGATGCTGAGGAAATCCACGCGGAGCCTCCTATTGTCCCTGCCCCTGTTGTCCCGGAGCCATATCAAACTCCTGCCGCCGCTCCTCGGCGAGCCCCTGTCCCTGAGACACCAATCGACGTCCCCGATATTGTCTCCACACCCTTAACCGCACCGCCAGTGCTAATTGAGACTGCAGTGGACGGTGCCCTTACGGTTGATGGTACGCCTTCAGCTCACTTGGAGATGGACTTGGTGACAGGCAACTTGACTGCAGAGGCAGTGGAACGTGAGAAAGCACGGCGTAGGGATTTCGAGGCGGCTTTCGGTGAATCATGGAGTTCCAAACGGACACGACTGCAGGCGGCGTCGCCGTACGGCCACCTACCCGGGTGGGACATTGTGTCGATGATCGGCAAGAGTAATGACGATCTCCGCCAGGAGGTGTTCACACTGCAGTTGATTCAGAAATTTGTTGAAATCTTCAAGGGTGCCAATCTGCCCATGTGGGTAAAGAGGTACCGTATCATCGCCACGAGCTCGTCCACTGGGCTCATTGAGACCCTAATCAACGCCATTTCGTTAGACGGTTTGAAGAAGCGTGAAGGCTATGTTTCGCTGCTTCATCACTTTGAAAAGTCGTATGGGCCACCTGACTCCCATCGATTCAAGGAAGCGCGGCGGAAATTTATCCAGTCTATGGCAGGATACTCGCTTGTGTGCTACTTCCTCCAGATCAAGGATCGGCATAACGGCAACATCATGTTGGATAACGAAGGTCACATTATCCACATCGACTACGGCTTTTTGCTTGGCATTGCTCCAGGTGGAATGCTGAGCATCGAGACGGCTCCATTCAAGCTGACGGCAGAAATGGTGGAGACAATGGGTGGTCAGGAATCCGAGGGCTTCAAGGAGTATGTTACGCTCTGCACGCGAGGTTTCCTTGCATGCCAGCAGCACTGCGACGAAATTTGTGATCTCGTCGACGTTATGTCACGCCAGTCACCGTACCCTTGCTTCCTGGGCATCGACGCTGACTATATTTTATTGCGCCTGCGCGCACGCTTCAAGCTGACGTTGACAAAGCAAGAAACTGTGGCGCACGTGCTGTCGCTCATCCGCAAGAGCAATAACAACTACAGCACACGCCAATACGACAACTTCCAGCGCATGACGAACGGCATTCTCCCGTAGGGCCCAGTCGCACCTCGCAAGAGATAAATCCTAAGCCCTTTTGCGAAGAATGAATGTCGTTGCGCATTAGAGAAACAGAGTATAAGGTGCGTGCGTTTCGAGCGCGTAGCGTTTAGGTAGGTAGTGAGTATATAGATCGATTTGTCCTGTCAGCAGGATCAGCAAAACGTGATACTAGTACTGCAGAAGAGAAGGAAGGAATATCATTTGGTCGATGATTCACAGCGTTTACGACTAGAATGCCCTCTGTAGCCCTCAGCACTCGATGATGAAGGCGCTCGAGAGTAATAGAGATTCTGTGGACATCATCACCATCATATCTAAGCTCATGCAGCGAAGTAGTCTCTGAACCCCTCGCGCTTCCGCAGCATACACCTCCGTGTGAATCCGGTGTGCAGAACGGAGAGCGCCACGATGACCACAGCGATAGCCAGGGCGACCTTCGTGCCGGTGGACGCGTCGGAGATGTTTGTGATCGAGTCACCGGTGTCCTGCGCAACGAGCAGATTGAAATACACAGCTGCAACGAGCGAGACGAGCGCAATAAGCCCCCAGATAACTCCCCAGCAGCGGCTCGAAGTGTGCGTCATCTTGGCGAAAACTGACGCGTCGCTCTCGTTCACACGGCGCGAAATGAGGTCGTCCCAGATGTCGTACACGGAGAAGAGGCAGCTCATGACGCCGAGGAAGAGCGTCACGTACTGCAGCGCATCGAAGGTCGTCCAAATGTTCAGCGCCAACAAGCCCGCCAGCAGCAGAATAAAGCAGAAGTTGAGGATCCGCAGGTATCCGTTGTGCGCGTAGAAGATAAAGATCAGCAGGAAGAAGATGAGGACGCCCGCCGCCACCTCTGACGCCAATTTGTCAGCACTCGCGATGGTCAGCGCCATACCCCAAACGGCACTCCCGAGGTAGCCCTATTTCGCAGTCAGTGAGACCACCCAAGCGTTAATTTCCCCAGCCACTACAAATGCAGCAATTGCAACAGCAACGTACAGCTGGAAGGATGACCCACTGCAGTCCCCCGACCGTCTTGGTCACTCCGCCTTCGTCCGGGTGCACCTCCATCCCTTTAACCTGCGTTTATTGCAACAGAAGTCACATTAAGTCCCCGTACCGCTTCTTAGCAACAGAACTTGATGCGTGTATCGTACACTGCCGCAGGTGAGCCACGCAGCTGTAGCATGACCCAGTTCGTGCAGGAACACCGTTCTGTAGCAATCACAAGCATTAGTGCATAACGCTTGGTACTTGCAATACCGAAATTTACGTACAGGATCTTGAACGGGTGGAGAATCGACACGCGCCATCTGCAGGAAGAACGAGGGAGAACGGAGTCAGCGGACGTAGAAGCAGACTGCACTACGAGCAAAAGGCGGTGCTCGCACAGTTTGAAGATGACGATGGCGTAGCAGATGATGAGGAAGATGGAGCGAAATTGCTCGTCGTTGCAGCAGTCGAGCGACCAGTCGATGCTCATGGTGGGCGGCGCAAGGTGCTAAGCGAGAGGAAGGAAGCAGCGTCGACCGGCGCAGGCGACGGCGAGTCCAGGAATGCAGATGCCCTTCCAGCTTTGGACTGAGATGGTGGATTACGGGACATGATTGGCAGAAAACGCGCCTGAACCTACACTGGAGTCCACATGGTGTTTGCAAGTCACACGCCTGGGTGGATTTTATGCAGGAAGTTGGTGCCAACTTGGTGGGGATAAGGGCTTTAGTATGACCAGGAGTTTGATATCGCATGTCATGGTCAGCCAAGGTAACGCGATGGCAAGTCCTGGGTGACAGCGTACTGTACCCAATCATCGAGTGGGCTAATGTACATGTAGCCATCTCGCACTTCAAGTTGACTACAGTACTTCAGCGAGCTGCTGCCAGCAATGCCCCATGACTGTGATACTTTCGATATGAGTATCTCATCCGAGCAGGGCCTGCGATCATCGTTTGCCGCCTCGAAACCGCTTTCAAAGCGGAAGAGTCGTCTGCTGCCGGCATTTCGTTCCTTTGGGTGGTCGCTATGGCCGCGCACGCTGGCGACGTAAGCGGCGGCAGCGCTCACGAGTTGAATCATGCGTCGAGCAAGCGCACAACACCGCAGAACCAGGAGGTGACCTCGAGCTTCAATGGCAAAGCTCCCATCGGGTCGAGGACGACGTCCTCCATGAATTCTGCTGAGAACACTTGGCAGCGCAAGCGCTCGTCGTTGCTGCTGGTCGCGATGCATCCGGAGGGCGCGCGCGAGACTGCCCACTTCGTAGAGCGTCTGCCTCGGTCTACGGCGCTTCGGGTCGTGCTAACGCTCTTCGCCTACGCGCTGTTCCTATCCGACGTACCTCGCGGAGGATTCAACGTCAAGACACTTCCCTTCGTGCAGATCGAGCCGAACGTCTTCACAGTGTACGGACCCACAGCACTGCCGAGTCGAGCATTTTATCGGAACGGAACGACTACAATTGACGGTGTCACTACCAGCTCTTCCGATATTCCGACGGCGTTCTACAAGTTTGCTCCGAGCTCCTACGGCCTTCGCACGGTTCGCGACCTGCTGGACGGATCGTCCAAGCTCGATTCCTCCTGGCCAAAATGTCTTCTGAGTGTCCACTCGGCGGGTTCCTCGTACAGCAGCAACTGCGATGATACTCTACCTGGAACAACGGTGTTCAGTATGCTCGATACCCTTGTCGAAGCATTGGCGGCCAATGCACCAAGCACTACAAGCTACAAAAATGTTGCCCAAACGGAAGAAGGAATTGCGATCATGGCGCGAGGGGAGCTGAGCTCGTTTCCTCAACGCGTGTGCTTCGCGGCACGCTCCAAGGCTCGCTGGACGGGCACCAGCAGTGCAGCTTCCGGATCCACCGCTGCCAGCAGCAGCACGAGCTTTCTGTCGCGCAATCTCTTGGATCACAAGTACTGGCTCAGCATTTGGGCTACGACGTTTACCGACCTTGATCCACAAAACCCTGGAGTCGATCTGTGCGTGGACGACTTGGATCGGCCATTGTTATGTGAGAAACCCTGGGCTGCGGCAGTGGCTGTTGATGGTACAAAAGGCGAACCGTACTGGGAAGCAGTGTCATCGCGTGCTGCAGCACTTCAAGCCAATCTTGGTAAGAACGAAAAACTCGATGTCACGCTAGTCGAGGCCGAATCGGATCCATTGACAAGACTGGGAGGCGCTGTGCTGCTTGCACACAAGATTTACAATGTGGTGGCACTCTACCGGATCCGAGAATGCACCGACGCTGGTGGATGTAAAACTTCCGTGGTGTTTGACGAGCGCATCGAGGGCAAAGTTCTTTACACGGATGCTCTTGAATGGAGCTCTTTGGCTTCGACATTGCGCTTCATTGGTCAGCTATATGTCTTCGTGCGCTTACTCTGTCTGTTCCTCGCTTGCTATGCCGTAGTGAACAAGACAATGAGTTACGCGACGAGCTCCGACACTTCCAGATTGAAGCGGACATTGCGCGTCTTTTTTGCAGTTCCGAGTCAGGTTGTAGTATACGGCAGTTGGCTCCCCGTGCTCTGCTACGCTAGTGCACATGTCATCGACGGCTTGATATTTTACGAACTGGAAGACGACGGCGGAGAGAACACAACGGGGAGTTTCTCGACCTTGACTCGCTGGTTAGCCGTGCATATGCGCTGTGTTTGGCTGATGGCTTTGATGGCAAGGTTTCGCGCGTTATTGCAAACCTCAGCGGGGGCCTGGACTCCATCCCACGGCGTCTCTGGAGTGCGTGGCCACTTACTTCCAGCTCTGGCACTAGGAGCTGTGGCTTTTGTAGCGCGTGGGGGAATTTCAGTCGACGATCGCGACGCTAGAATTCTGGAAGCGAATGAAGTGGAGCCCGTCCCAACATTTATGCTGTTGCGCTCCGAGACGTTGGATGCTTGGAAGATGAACCTCGAAGGTGTTTACAGTGATATGCTCGCCGTCGCCCTCGCAGCCGTAATTTACGTGGTGGTTATCTTAGCTGTGCGTGCTCTCGTACGCTGGCACCGACGTCGGTGGGTCAAACCCACAACCTCCAACCAGGCGAAAACTCGGGCAAAAGGCGATGCGGTCCCAGATCCACTCTTCTTTGCTCGCTCGGCCGTTCCGAGCGGCGCTGGGGCTCTCTGGGAACCAAGTTGCCTTTCAGTGAGTTGGGATGATGATTTATTGGGACCTCTTCTGGTTATGTTGACTGCCACTACACCGTGGGTAAGTCAACGGAGTCAACGAAACATCGACCAAAAGCAGGGGCAAAGCGATGAAGACGACGGCGATGAAACCCTAGGCGATGGCGATGGGATAGCCACGAGCTCAGCATCAGCTACCCAGCGCATGCTCATGAACCTGGTATTTTTGAGCGACCCATGGAATTTGCTAGTGCTGAAGCTAGGGCGTGCCCGGGTTCACCTATATCAACTTCGTGGAAGTGGGTTGGACTGCAAGGTGGTTCACGCAAACGCCAAAGCTCGCGTTGCCCGCGAATATTCACTGGCACTTGAAAATGTAGAGCTTGTTGCTTCCCTCCGTGCCTCCGAGCTGTCCTGGGCACAGCTTGTTACATGCAAATAAAGTGGGTCTGTGTTCACAGCTAAACCATTTGAGGAGAAATTCCACTTCTTATAATTTGACATCACTGTTTTGAGCTTGTTCATCTCTATTGAACCTTCTCGGCTTCCTCTGCTTCCACTAATTCGTATCCCTTGTCGATCGGTTCTAGATCACCCACAAAAGCCCAGCCGAGGAGCACGGTCGTCGGTAAAAGGGCGACTTGTCCATTGATGATGCAGAATTCAGCGATGGAGTTGCCCATCTGCTTCCAACTGCCTTCGTTGCTCACAAGAAAGAGGAAATGCACAGCCAGCAAGTCTACCAAAGGGACTGCCAGCAGATAATATCGCGATACCCAGCAATTATTTCCACGCAACTCCTTTTCTCGCGATGACACAGCTCCTGAGGGCAAGAGGAGGATAAGGCGAAAAGCACAGGCAACAACTACGAATGGAACCAAAAGCTTCAGGACTACAAGAGCCTGCTCTACCGAGGAACTCGACTCAGTTAAGAATCGCCGAGTCGCCGGCAGCTGGAAATTGGTCATACTCGCCACACTGCTAGTACCAAAGAACGAAATCTGGGTGAAAAGCAACAGCATCAAAGCTCGTTGAACCTCGCGAGTGGTAGAGATCCCTGCAGCCCAGGTTTGTTTTGCTTCCAGTAACACCCAGCTAATGAGCGCACTGCAAAACACCACGTAGAACATCACTTCGAACGATGTGCTGAGTAATACGAGAGCTGGTGCAAGAGCTAATTGTACCTTCACTAGCCTTACAACCAACAAGCGCGGTACGTCCTCCCCAGGCTGCTGACATTCGAGATCGCCTTTTTCCAGCTTGGACAAACGCAATCCACTCGCTTTACTCTGGCATTTCCAGTGAATGATAAACCAGGTCGGAGGCAAGATGACTACGACCCAGCTTGTTGCCACAAGGATGAATGGAGGTGAGTCTTTGTTTTGCAAATAATTCTCCGTCCTCTGCAGGGTGAGAAGTGCAAGCAGCACCGGTGTCGCCAGAGGAGCGAGTACCGTTTTCCACGGGGAACTTTTACCCTGCACCGCCGATATGCTTCGAATTGTGACAGAAGCAAATACCAATCCAAGCAGCGCACCAAATCCTATGAGTTCGGTGTTCTCGTCGTAATTGCTTGGCAAACATGGGAAAATAGCGATGAGAAGACAACTTACGGACCAGCAGAAACTCGACGACATCAAGTTACTCCAGTGTTTTTTCAGTTGCGTTTTGCGCACTGACTTCAAGATTCTACCAGAACCAACCCACGGTCTCACGGCAAGTAGGACGAACAATAAACTGAAAATTGGTCGGTATTGATATCCGAGGACAACAAGCTCCAAGCATAAGGAGGTCAAAGTAAAGTCAGCACCCCACTGCCACCAAGAAAAATGTCTAGGGAATATGGCCACCGCGTACAGCTTAGTGCGGTGCTTCCAAGCGAATTTCCAGAAGACAAGGGGGCACAATCCGTAGAGATAGTAGGTTGGCGGTGAATCTGCGAGAAGTCGCCACCAAATTACTGCACCCGCAGCAGCTACAAGCTTGACATCAATCGTATGTACCAACAACCACCGTAAGCGAAACTTTAAGGGATCAAGATAGGCGACAATCATGACGAGAGCCAAGCCGACGTAGCCCAGGATGACCGATCCTAGCAAAAACAATCGGTCATATGTCTGGTAGTACATGATCGCGTTCCGGCAAATATCAACAATCTCTTGGCTCGATACCTCGATGACACGATGGGCCTCGTTGTGAATCGCATGGCTGTTACCCTCACTTATGCTATCGATGGCTTCATCAATACGAGCCTCAAGATCATGTACTTGGTGGTGGAGAGGTGAATATGGCACAAAAACAAAACCTCGATGAGCGCGCTTCACTTCCTCCTTTCGTAATGCATGCAAGTATAGCTGCTTGGCATTCGCACGCATGGCAGTAACGCGGTACTTGTTCTCAGGCAAGTACGTAAATGGCAAGACACCCACCGAGTTGCGAGGATAAGGAAGTCCTGCCAGTGCACTGATCAGCGCCGCTACATCTGTCTGCATTACATCTTTGCGCTTAAAATCTGTCAGCGTTGCCCATTCGCGTGTTGCGATTTCCTCTTCCTTTTCCTGAGCTTTCAATCGTGTCTGTACTTCGGCTCTGGATTGAGTAGGTAAGTCAAAATCAAACCCCTTATCGTCCGTTTTGTTTATTGCAGTGGGCCCCTGCACACCAGCACCCCACGCAATAATCACCGTTCGGGTCTTCGATGGATCTTTGTCACCATGATCACCACGCAGATCCATGCCATGGTCCGAGTTGACCACATACGCAGTGCGACCATCGTTTCCATAGTATTCATCGATCATCTTCTCGGTCTTCTCGATCAATTCATCAACCACTGCAATATTCTCCAAGTATTTCCTCGAATCGGCACCATATTTCGGCCCCGTTAAATCCGTGCCCAAGAAATGGCAGTATATCACCACCTTGTCGTCATGCAGCTTCCTGTACAGTTCCGGATCCCTCGTCGCCGTCCCACGAGCAAATAGTTCCTTCATTTTCCGATACGCCCACACATCCAGCAGCGTCGTGTCTTCTCGTACCATATCGACCTCTTCTCTCGCCGTGTAGTGCTCTTCCGTAGCTTGAGGTGCATGCCTCGCCAACATCGGGGCGACATCTTTATTGCCGTAGATGAAGGCACTGCTGCTCTGATTGAACACCGAATCGAAGGGCACTGGATGCTGCTTCCAGCTCTTTGTGACGGCGTGCGGGTCCTCGTACATGCCGGCAGTCAGCGCCACGTGACACGGTCGGCTTTCGGTCGGTGCGTGGTTGTGCGAGACGCCCCAACTGCCGCGATGGCGCATCACATTGCCCAGGAAAGGGGCGCGACTATCCGAGCTGCCCTGCGCAGTTGAAAAGCTGTCAGGGCTGAGGTCGTAGCGGTCTGGGTAGTGCCCGACGGCCTTGAAGAGCTTGTCGACACGACAACCGTCGAGGGTGAAGATGACGACACGCTTGGCCGGCGGGGACGACGTGTAGGTGGCGCTTGGGATGGAGGACTCCACAGGCGACTGGAAGTAGATGTCGAAGATGCTGAGGATACACAGCGCGTGGAAGGCCACGCCCAGCAGCAGCAGACGCGCAATGCTTCCGCTCATGTCTCGAGAGCTCGAATGGCAACGGTTTCAGTTATGCAGCAGTACATGCTCTTATTTTGGAAGATTCGGTTGGAGAGCAGTTTACAAGAAACATGGCTACATTTCGGTATGTTGAAGTGGCCAGCGATCTAATGTTGCGAGCAGTGGCAATCGACGGCTAACGTTACTGCGCTCGTTCCGCAAACCAAGCTCCATTGAGGAGCAGGTTTCGAGTGGAGTCGAAATGGACCTTGAAGCAAGATTCGGCCTTCACCAGAGCTGCAAGTCATCATCACGGAAGGGCCATAGATTAGCAACCTGACCGATCAAGCAAAATGAACGTGTAATCCATGGAGATACGTACTGCGGATGGGACCGTCGGCGTTTTCGTCGCCTGATGCCGCAGGACAGCAGATTTGTACCGCTTGCTGGGTCTCCGCAACGACAATACCGCTCAGCCCAACATTGCACGGGTTTTGCGACTGCACCACTGTAAGAGGAGAGGAACGTGTCGTTAGCACGGTCATTTCCAGAGGAAGCTTGGTGGGCCTGTAGCACGCTGACATACCTTCAAGCGGACATCCGGAGAGATCCAAATACTTGAGCTTAGCTTGCAGCTTCGCATTGCGCGTGCGTTGCGCCTCTTCCGTTATGGCCTGTACTTCGCCCAGCTCGTTCTCGATGATCTGACGCACATACCGCGTCCAAATATCATTGAGCTGCTTGGCGTCGCTGTATCTCATGTTACCGCTGAGCAAGTGCAGGCCAAGTTCTCTACGACGGCGCGCACTCAGCAGCTTCGCCGTCTGCTTCCTACTCCCCTCTGCAATCGATTTCTCCATGGTCTCGGTAGCGCTCATCTTGAACGGGTTGTCCAAACTCAGCACCTTGTTCTTGAGACTGCCCACAGCATTGGCACCAGCCCTCGTGCCCTTCGTTACGGACTCGAGATAATTCTTAAGCGTCTCGTGCAGCGCCCGTGGATTGTTCAACGTCTCGGCTTGCGGTTGCTGCAACAGCAAACACAACACAGCGAAAAGGCAACTCATAAGCGTCAGTGTATCACATAATACAATAGCCCTCCTCCACCCCAGTCCTCACCAGCGAGCAGTCCTTCAGCCCAATCGCCAGCAGCTCCACGTTCATCTTCTCGTAGAGTGGGTCGACCTTCTTCTTCTCCTTCTTCTGAGCTGGTCTGGCCGCGTCCTTGTCGCTCCCACGCGCATTTCCGCCCTTGTCGCGCTTTTTGTCCTTGCGCTTGCGCTTCGAGTGCTGGTAGGCCTGCTGCTTGTTCCCCTTAGGCGCCGCTTGCGCCGCCGCCTGTGCCGTGTACTTGGACGCTGCAGGCTGCGCCGCAGTCGCGAAGGCCGCGTCCAGCGACGACAGCAGGTCGACGCGCGGCCGCTTCTTGCCTGGCGTCGTCATGTACCCAAGACCCAATAATGGATGGCCGAGACACATTTATAGACTCAGATCTGATTCAAGTCTGAGACCAATAAAAGCAATCATTTTCATACACTTCACTTAATTATAGTATAGGTACAGTTTTTGGTCTGGTGACTGCCTTCACTTCACTTCAAACATGGAGGGCGTCGCCGCGGCCTGGAGCTCCTGGTCGTGCGCCGACGTGGGGCGCTGGCTGAGCGACCAGGGCTTCCAGGAGCACGTGGAGCTCTTCGCCAATAACAAGATCTCGGGCAGCATCCTCCCGGAGCTCACGCGCAACGCGCTGCGCGACGACTTGGGCATCGCGGCCTTCGGGGACCGCGTGCGGATCGCGCAGGCCATCGAGACTCTGATCGCGTCATCATCACCTTCTTCGTCTTCTTCTTTGCCAGCGTCAGGTGACGCGTCCGCGTCATCAGCAACTTCAACGACTTCAACTTCCAATGCGCAGCCCCAGGCCTGGCTGCCCCGCGACGAGAACGCGCTGGACCTGGTGGTGCTGCACGCGGCGCCGCTCGTGATCAAGGACAGCCGCCACCGCATCTACCCCATGGAGAAGCTGGACCTGGAGGCGGAGCGCCGCGAGATCAGCAACTCGCTGCTCACGGACGTGCAGCACAAGGCCATCCACGTGCGCTTCGACATCGCCACGGCCGACATCCTGCGCAGCCTCATGACGGCGTGGAAGTGCACGGTGCTGCACTTCTCAGGCCACGGACTGGGCCAGCGGGCGGCGCTCTGCTTCGAAGACGGAGCAGGTTGCACTCACCTCATCACTCCCGACGCGTTGAGGCAGTTGATGTTCTCCGGTCACCCTCCAGGGGAGCGGCAGGTGCCTGGGATGGCCCAGGCTGCTGCTGCTGGACCCAAGCCACTGGACGGCAACGTGAAGCTTGTGTTTGTCAATGCTTGTCATAGCCAGAAGGTCGCGTCCGTGTTCCTGAATGCTGGGATCCCACATGTCGTGGCGGTGCATTCGGATTCCCTCGTGGTCGACGCCTCGGCGACGATGTTTGCCAAACATTTTTACTTGTCGTTGTTTCATGGACACACTGTGTCGACGGCTTTCGAGATCGCAAAGGGAGCGGTGCGCGCCCTGCCTACGCAGAAACGGGCTGCTTGTTGCTGCGCGTAAGTTGTTTGTTGCTGTTAGTACTTGAGTGCAGGGTTAGTGGCCTAACTTTCTCGGTATTGTGTTGTGCATGTGTAGCCATCTTCACGAACCCACATGCACGTGGATGCGTGATGGTTCACGCCACTCCCAACACAGTGCTACCCAGTGTTGCTGCAAGGGTCATGTATTAGCATTCCCGCACGACGAGTCCAGCAAGTTTCTGCTTCTAGGATCGGCTCCGCACGACGTGGTTCTCTTCGGAGATATCCCAAATGGTTCCCTGCGTGACTACACTCCCCGGTACCCATCCAACATTCCGTCAATGCACGGCCAGTTCATCGGGCGTAACACTGAAACGTATCTAATGGTCAAGTCGCTACGCGAAAACGCCGTGACGGCGTGCCTAGGTGCACCAGGAATCGGAAAGAGTTCGCTCATTATTTCAGTCGCGCACTTTGTTCACAGTCGCCGCATGTTTCCTGATGGTGTATTTTACGTGGATCTGGAAGGCCAGAAACTCTCCACTGTGCGCTATGCTATTGCACAAAGTATTGGAATGCCTGCAGCCGACACTGACGAAGAAGTGTTCGCAGAGTTAGGGTGGGTTTCGTAAACTGTATGCGAATTGCTGTGATGAGTCCTTTTGGTTGGAATAACTCACAGGCGATTGAATGTATGCAGGACCAAGAACTGTTTGCTGGTGCTGGACAAGGTTGAGGAGCTGCTGGATGAGGATGAAAACAAGGGTGAAGAACTGCTGCATCAGCTTATCTCGGTTGCCCCAAATTTGAAATTGCTGCTTGCCTCTCGGCGAAATATGCATATCCCCAGTGTCACACCATACTCGCTTTCAATTTCAGAGCTCCCTTTGCATACTGCGGTAAGCCATGTATTGATTGTCTTCGTTGAGGCGTGCTTCAGCTGACTCAACACTCTTTTTCATGACGCTACGGTACAGATGGAGTTGCTCTGCCTCGTGGCCCCTGGCTGTTCGGCCAAGCTAGCTGAACGCTTGGCTAGAATCTGCGGATGCCTACCTCTGGCTATTCGTGTTGTGGGCCGGGCTCTCGCTAACGCACGAATGACGGTCACGCCTGAGCGCATGATCGAATATTTGGAGGTAAGTGATCTCGAAAGGGTCGATCTTTAGACTTGCATTGTAATGCACCTCCATTAACCTTTTTGATGTTTGATAGCGTGACGAGCACCGGTTCGAGACCATCAGGGAACTCAATCAAGTAGGGCATAAGGAATGTGTGGACCGTTGCATCCGCTCATCTTTTTGTCATCTAGACGAGCCGTTGAGGCTAGCATTCATGGCGTTAGGCTTCTTTCGGGGAAGCTTCGAGATCGAAGCGGCTGAAGCAGTGCTATCCAGTATGTTGACGGAGCAGAATGCTGCTGGAAAATTGGTCGGGAGTAGCAGCTATTCCCTGATGTCTTCAGCTTTGAGTGGTTCAGTTGGTGCAACGACGAGCACATCAAGCTCTTCAAATGCGACGTACTTTCCTGCTGATGCTTATGCCAAGAGCAACCGAAGTCGTAGCCGCGATGATGACGTCTCCTCCGTGCGTAGTCTCGGTTCTCAGCTTTCAAACATGGATGGTTTTGGTTTCGACAACGATGGTGCCATGACAAATGACAGCTACGATTTGCTGGATCTAGAGAGCAGCGAGGAGGTGAAAGCTCGAGAAGTGAGCGTGCCCTCGGCCAGCGTAGCTCTTGAACTACTTCACCAGTGGTCGCTAGTGGAGTTTGATACGAAAACGAATCGTTATCGTATGCATAACCTTGTGCAACTTTTTGCTGAAGAAGAAGCTGGTCGTATGGGGGAGGAGTGTTTCGCCGATCGTGGACCTGCCTCAATGTCAGGTTCTGTTTCTTCATCGTTTGTGGCGGCATCGATGGGTGCCCCTACAATGAGCATTTCGCTGGGGAAAGAACTACTACTCACTTGGAAGCGACGTTTTGTGCGCTACTATTGCATGATTGTTGCCAAGGCTTCGCACGCCTACCGTTTTGAAGGCACGTTGGCCTTATTCGACAAGGAACGCGCTAATATCGAGTCAGCCATGCGGTTGGCGCATGAACTCACACTACAAAGCATTGAGCAGGTGCGTGAGAGCAACTGTCGCGTCCAACAAGAAATCGTAAGCGACCAAATTGGTGAGGTGCCCACGAGTTCTACAAGTACGATGAGGTCGAAGAGCGAACCAGCATTTTTCACGGGTGATGGAGCACTGCCTACTCCTACCATTGAGTCTCACCGCAGTAGCTCGGCTATAAGTACAAGCAACAGCAGCAGTAGTGGTGGAGTTGGAAGTGGTCGGCGTTCTGCAGGTTCCGCTGGGCTCAGCAACTCCACAATTGTGGACGCGCTGCTCTATAGTAACCTTGTGGTGCGTTGTCGCTTTATTTTCCGGGCGCGTGTGGAGCCTCGTCGCCGCATTCAGGTAGTATCCTCATGCTTACAACTATCGCGGGAGACGCGCTCGCTGCACTGCACATGCGGTAACCGTGAAAATGACCCTGCCACTTTGTTGTGGGATGTGGAAGAGGCCAAATTCGACCGCGAGCTTTCGCTGCTGGACAAACTACCTTCTTTCGAGGAGCCGCAACCTCCTGTTGCTTCAGCGGCGGCACATGATCGCTGTACATGCGTGGGAATCCGAGAGCTTATCGCTTTGGAAGCCCTTCTCCTTACGGATCTGGGCTACGCGTGCTGCGATGTCACGGATTGGGTGGCAGGAGAGTATCATTATCTGGAGTCATTGCGATTGCAACGCGAGGTGCTGGGCTGGTCAGAACATTCCCAAGTTGCTGAGGTATTGAATCAGTTCGGCATTTGCCTCAGTACACGATGGGGATATTTAGCCCACAACGTGTGGTTGCTGCAACACGCCGAGCGTTTGCTAAAGGGATCACTTGAGATGCGAAGTCGGGTGCTAAGCAAGAATCATCCGGAATACGCAACGAGCTTGAACAATTTAGCAAACTTTTACAAGAACTACCCAACTGCGGGAAAGCGTCGATCACCATCCGCTACACTTCGTGAAGGTGCCCGTGACTCTCGAGAGCGGCATTCGAAGGGAGGGAAAAGTGGAGGGCGGCGAGGTGGCAGCACTCAGCGAGGTGCTCGTTCGAACTCTAGTCCGAGTCCGAGCAGATCCAGTACGAGCAGCGAAAGCATGACGAGCCCAAGCCAAAAAGACGCCAAGACGATTAAAGGCGCCACAGATGCAAGCGGTGAACAAGAGCCGCCACCCGATATCGCTAGCATGTATCGCCAATCGCTCAAAATTCGTGAGATAACGCTTGGTGAGAACCACCCTCAGGTTGCGCAGTCGCTAAATAATCTCGCGCTTTATCTCTCCAACCAGCTTGAAACGCAGGATCTAAGGTACGACGGCTACTTGCAATGAGAACAGAGGTGTAGTGTGGTTTAACTTTTTTTTCTGGATGCAGCGAGGCGGAACTAGCAACTCAGCGAGCAGAAATTGGCCGTCTTTACGAGCGAGCGCTACGGATTCGTCGCAGCAGACTCGGCAACGCAAGTTTTGAGACAGCTGCCACGTTGAACAACATGGGCAATTTCAAGCGGCTTACGGTGAGTGTGAAACGAGGAAATGATTCACACTGTACCTTGTGATTTCGTGTGTCGGCATTGACACTTCTGCTTCGTTCCTGGTTACAGAAAGATTGGCGTGGAGCAGAGGAAAACATTAAGGAAGCTTTACAGATCACGGATCGTTATTTTAATGATATCAGCCCGCGTGCAGCACGCATCTTCATCAATCTTGCGCGTGTGTATCGGGATCAGGTATGACACTTGAGTAACCCTGAGGCATTGCAGCATCGGTTCTAACGTTATACTTCGCGCCTTTGAAAAATGTACCTTTCGATAGAAACGATACGGAGAAGCTATCGCTGCATACAAGAAAGCGCAAGATATCCGCCAGCAGCTTTTCCCCGATACCCGAGACGTCGGCTTTTGTATTGGTACGTTGGTGGGTCGATTCAAAACCAAGTTAAGGCAGTCGCTTAAGAGGTTTTCTGTTTTTTTTTCTTCGATTTGGTAAACTAGAGCAAATTGGAAAGTGTTTGCGGCTGCAAGGAAAAGAAGAGGAGGGCAAAGTTTTAGAAGAACGAGGTCGGCAGATGAAGAAGCTTGGACTTTCGGCATTGGAGCAGGATGAGATGGGAGAAGTCGACAGCGGCAGCACCATCAGTGGAGGGAGCAATGGTTTTCAGCACGCAATATTGAGTGGTGACAATGTAGAGGGGGGTATATCGTCAAGCCACCTATTTGCGCGTGTCAACGTATATGACATCGTTGACGCGGAGGCGCTGATATCGCGCAAGTTCAATTTTCCGGGTAAATTACTAGGCGAGCGTGGCATCCACTTGAAGAAGATCGAGGCTATTGCATGTGCCCAGCTGCGGTACTTTGGGCCGTGGCCACAATCATTAACTAAGTGGAGCAAGGGCCAGAGGGGGGGGTCTTCATGCACAATGCCAGAAGCCTATATCCAAATCACCAGCACGAACGAGGCGGTAAGATATCTTATAATCTCTCCACCTTGTGGGCGGTGCTGTTGATTTTAACGCAGTGTAAATGTTTGCTAGGCATTGGAACGTGCAAAAGAGCAATCCGTGCAACTTTTACGTGAGATGAAGCTGTCATGGGAGCGGTACCTGTCCCGGACAACCGCGAATCATGGAGGATCTGGTCACCGTGGACAGCCACCTCCGCATCACCAGCATCACGGCCGGGGTGGTGGCGGGGGGCGTGGCGGCGGAAGAGGCAGACATCTGCATTTGCATCGGACTCCATCGACCCAGCTTCCACGATCAAATAGCACTGGTGGCACCGCTAATGTTGACGTGTGGGGACGCTCGGCATGAAGAAGTATCGTGGTAACGTTAGTGTAGTATTCTACTACTGTAGTAGCATGCGTTGGTGCCTCGGCTTAACTACCTTCGCTCGAACTAGTAACATACTACTAGTAGTATATTGCGATGAAAGTGTCGTACCACATGTAGTACATGTATATCGTGCGTCGAATATTTTGTCGTGTACAGTTGGAAACTGCATAACATTTCTATTGCGATGCAATTCAAAATCTCTATGTGGGGTGGATGAACTCGACTGCTTTCGTCGTGGTTACATACCTCCCGCTTTCACTATTTTCTTGCCCATACCAAGCTTGCCGATCTTGTGCTGCTTAGTCAACACCGTTGGCACAGCAAGTGTACCTGTGCAGGGTTCGTTTGCCAACTTTTGAAGTTCTTTCAGAGACCTGGGCTGGGCATTGAAAATCTCATTCACGCGGCGTCGGAACGCAATAGTGACCTGGCCAAACTCCATGTACCCCTAAAAGAAAAAAAACGGAAACGACATCGTTAGAAATATGAGCGACCGGCACCAAGCGCGTTATTCAAAGAGATGCAAACTTACCGCTCCCATTTCAACAAAAAGTGAGTCCAGGACCGGGAAAAGCAAGCAGAAGATAGTTTCGAAAACGTGGTTCTGCGGTTCATCGACGATTTCCTCCCAGGACTCGTACTCACTTAGTGGCCGCGACGACAAGAATGTATTCGGGCGAATCGATGATCGTGACTTGCTGACACTTTGTGCAACAAAAAGGCTGTATGTCTTCATCGCATTCACAGAGCAGCCTTCAGAATGCGTACCAGCATCACCCAAACCAAGAGTCTCAGTCAAAATTGATGCGACGTTGATGCACGCGATCGCAAGAGGATAATTCTTCATGTTGCCTTCACTCACACCATGCCGTGTGCGCTTCAGGATTCGCTGGAATTCGCTAGACGGAAAGCTAGCGAAGAAAATTAAGCAGTAGAGTCCGAGCAAACCGCTAGACCGAAGATCAGACGCCGGGCCTCCTCTCTGGAAACCAATTTCCAACCACTTCGGATCGGAATTTGAGGTGAACGGTTCACCCGTGAACACGAGTTCCCAAAGTTTGGTGATCATCAGGTTAACCGTCTTCTGATCTTTCGGCGGACCATTCGCTTCAGGCGTCACTTTAGCCTTGAGTAATTTTCGCAGCCGAGACACGCACGACTGGAAAACGCCACGTATCTTCGCTCTCTCCTTTAGCTCGATTTCAATGATCTCTGAAGGCAGAACCATGGCCGCAGAAATGGCATCATACCAGGCACGGCACTCTGTTGCTGATGAGCATCCTAGCGCCAGCCGACCAACATAAAGCATACGTTTCCCCTCTCGGACCGACAAGCGAAGGCCCTTTAAAGCGATGACATACCATGGCCGCGTGGTGGTGTCTCCGTCTGCCGGATAAAACACGATACAGTTTTCATGAAGGCAGACAAACAACCGGCCACGCAAGGTAGCGTGGGGGCCAGCGTTTTTCGTCTCAAGATGACCAGTTTTCAGTGTCAAGCGAGAGGATCGTTTTTCCAGATCCGCACCAGTCACCACGTTGTCCACAATTCGCTGCAGGATCGCAAACAAATCGTCTCGTGCCTCCACAGAATCCAAGAAAATTGGCCAGGATCGGTGTCGACCGTGGAAATCGATACTAATGCCATGCTCCTCGCCACTGGAGCGTATGCTGCTCGCCGATATGCCGCGAATATCTGTGAAGTGAAATGTTGTAAGTGTCTCACCTCGCCGCGAATTCGTAAGCGTCTGTTCCGCAAAATTGAGCTCAAGAACTCGAGTTTGAAGTCGATTCCGCGAGCTGCACTTGCGGACACCATAACGAACTAAAAATCCCTGGATTCCTGCTTCATGCCACAGCTGCTGGAAGTCGGTCGCACCATCAAACGTCGAGCAATTTCCCGAGTTAATTGCAGCTTGAATGGCAACCACCCACTGAGTCATCTCGTAGCCAGAGGCCGCGACCATGCAGTGTTCACGCCGCGAAGAATCGGCAGATGTCATGACCTTGAATTCGTGCTCCTTCGCGTACTTGCCTGTGACGACGAGGCAGCGCGATGTCGAGCTGAGGTCAATAATCTTAGTTGGCGCTCCCTCAGTGTTGTCCTTGGCGTACGTCAGCATCGGGCCTTGCGGCATCCGACGCAGCGTAAACCATCGTTTCCGGTAGCTTGGAACCACCTCGCCGCGCTTCAAAATCCACCCTTGCCGAATAATATCCGACGGCGTAGACATGCGTTGCAGAGTGGACCTCCGATACGAAGCGAGAGATTTCCCTCCGCCTCCCTGCTCCTGCAGACTTTGTCCTAGTCGTTCAAGATAAATATCCCGTCCGAACTGCGGGTTGAAGTGAGCAAGATCACTCATGGTAAACGGTCGTTCCGCCAACTGCTCCGCGGCCATGCGCGACTCGACATTCAGCGACTGGGTGATGAAGCCAGCAAGCGAAGCCTCAATGCGTTGCTCGTAGGTGTCCTGATCCCCATCACTCAATCGTCTCGTCGACCGTTTCCGATGCGGCGAGGGCGCCGCCATGTTGCCCATGTTAAACTCCTCCTCGGACGCAAACGAGAAGGACCTATCCGTGTCTTCGCTGAAGCTGTGCTGGCTGAAGGAGTGTCGGGGGTAGCTGCTGTTGCTGCTGGGCTGCGTCGCGCTCAAAGTGGCGGGGACGCGCTCTTCGATTGTCACGTCGTCATCCAATTCGTCCTCCTCGATGCCGTAGCCCATCAAGCCCGTGGGTCGTCCGTACCCTCCCATTGCGAGACTCTCATCCTCAGCGAACTTAACCGACTCGCGACGGCCGAAGACCAGGTCGCTGCCGATCATGGAGCAGCCCAGCATGTTGTCCTGCGTGTAGAAACTCGCGCGCACGAGGTCAGCGTCGGCCTCCACGTCGGCGCCCGCATCTTTCTTGATCAAGTTCTGTTCGTAGAGCATAACGGACACGCAGTGGTTAGTCCCATTAACGTTTAAGGTTGTTGCAACGCGTCCATCAGCTGATGCCACGTACGTCTAGCGACCAGAGCAGGTCGTCGGACACTTGATCGCTCATGCTGCTGACTGCCCGGCGGTTGAGCTGCAGGGATGGCAATTAAGCTCCGACACACGGCACGGCAGGTCCTGCGGGAGCGAGGGGGGATTCGGTTTGGTTCAGTGCAGCGCCGTCCTTGAGGGTCTGTTCAACGAGCGCGAGCGTTTTACCGGCCGGAATAGTCAGCGCGTGCCGAACGTCACGCCGACAAGCAAGAGCGGTACACAATCGTCACACCAACTTGTGCAGAGAGCGGGCGACTATCGTCACATGCCGCTGCGCCACCGAATGAATGCTGTACGTAAGTTTTACACAACGTTTCTAAAGACGCTTTAGAAACGCTCAGGATCGGTTGATAGTCGACCCACATCAAGGAGAAAGTCGCATGGAGGACACGGAGATGACGAGCGCCGAGCAGCAGGAAGAGAAGGACGAGGAGATGCTGGTGCAGCGAGAGGACAGCGGCTCCGGAGGTGGCGGCGAGCGCCAGATTCAGATCCACCCGCTCGTGATCGTGAACATCACGGACCACCAGACGCGGCAGAAGTGCAACTCGCAGCTGAGCCAGACGGAGGCGCCGCAGGTCATCGGCGCGCTCTTCGGCATCCAGAAGGGGCTGGACGTGGACGTCTACGACTCGTTCGAGATGAAGTACGACATCGGCAGCAGCGGGGACATCCAGATCGACAAGGAGTTCCTCACCTCGCGCATCCAGCAGTGTAGGCGGATGTTGTTGCTTGATTCAACCGTGCAGGGTCTGACGTTGTTGGTTTAACTGCAGTTTCTCAGGTTTTCCCGGGCTTCGAGCTACTGGGCTGGTACACAGTGGGCGCGAAGGCGCTCTCCAGTGATCTGGCGGTGCACCGCGTGGTAAGCGCTGGGTTAAACGTTCTTCCTTTGCTGCAGGCGAGTGACTGATGGTGGCTTTGTTGCAGGTGATGGAGTTCAATGAGAGCCCGCTGTTTATGATCCTGGACCCGGAGTCGAAGGGACCGAGCACCAAGAAAAAACTGCCGATCTCACTGTTCGAGTCGGAGCTGCACATGCTGAACGGCGTGCCCAAGATGATCTTCGTCAAGGCGCCTTTCAAGATCGACACATCGGAGACAGAGGGTATCGCTATCGACCACATCTCGAAGATCGCGCCCATTGGTGATGCCAGCAAGTCTACGTGTACGTACTTTTATTGCGTCGATGCAGTATCAATGTGGTTTTTGGTCCTCACCCGACGCTTTGCTTTCACTTGTGCAGTGCACCCGTACCTGGGTAACGTCCGAGAGGCTGTCAAGATGCTGGACCGACAGGTGGACGTGCTGCTGCGTTTCTTGCAGGCCATGAAGAACGGCGAGGCGCCGCTGGACCACAACTTGCTGCGCCACATCTCAAGCATTTGCAACCAGCTGCCGGCGATGAAGTCCGAGCACTTCGACGCGGCGTTCACGCAAGAGTACAACGACGCGCTACTGGTCTCGTACCTGGCCACGCTCACGAAGGGGGCCACAAACGCCAACACGGTGGTGGACCGCTTCGCCTCCACGCAAGAGCGTCACCACCAACGTGGCACGTTGCTGTGATCGCGACGTTGCGGTGGCATCGGCGGCAACAGCCGCTCCAGTTGAAGTGGATTATGAATTAGGTCGTTGACCCAAACCTAAATCTGTCTGTCTTAAACCGTTTGGAACGCCAGATCTGCCCCTTTAGCGTGTTTTTACGATTTGCGACAAGCGCTTTCCTACCACGTCAGTAAGGCCTGCTGTGATTGGCTGCGACGGCTAGTCGTCCCAATCTGCACAATAGTCGGGTCCATCCAAGCTCACTCCGGTGGCATTAGCCAATCTTCCCCTTCGATGGCTCCCGCTCCCCACTCATACGTGGAAAACCCCACAGCCAAGCAGTAGCGCCGCCAAGATGCCCATCGATATCAACCGCCTGCGTCCCGAGCGTGGCGGCGACCCGGACGCCGTACGCGCCGACCAGACGAAGCGTTTCCTCGACGTGGACCTTGTGAACAAGGTGATCGCGCTGGATGAGGAGTGGCGCAAGAAGCAGGGCGAGGTGGAGACCATCAGCATGAAGATGAACGCGCTGCAGCAGGAGATCAAGAAGCTCAGCAAGGCCAAGGAGGACTTCAAGGCCCTGAGCGACGAGCGCAAGGTGCTGGCCGCTGAGCTGCCCGAGAAGAAGAAGGAGGCCGACGCGCTCAAGGTGCTCGTGGACAAGGAGCTGCCCAAGATCGGCAACATCGTGGACCCGACCGTGCCCGTCTCGAGCAACGAGGACGACAACATTGTGGTCAAGAAGTGGGGCGCCCCCATCCAGAAGGACGGCCTGCACTTCCACCACGAGGTGCTGCACCGCATCGACGGCTACGAGCCCGAGCGCGGCGTGCAGGTGGCCGGCCACCGCGCCTACTTCCTCACGGGCTACGGCTTCCTGCTGGAGCAGGCGCTCATGTCGTACGCCACGACCTTCCTCATGAAGGCCCAGTACAAGATGCTTAAGCCGCCTTTCTTCATGAACAAGGAGGGCATGGCTGCTGTCGCGCAGCTCGACGACTTCGACGAGCAGCTGTACAAGGTCATCGGCGAGGACGAGAAGTACCTCATTGCCACGTCCGAGCAGCCCATCTGCGGCTACCACCGCGGCGAGTGGATCACTGAGAGCTCGCTGCCTCTGCGTTACGGCGGCTTCTCCACCTGCTTCCGTAAGGAGGCTGGATCGCACGGCAAGGACACGTGGGGCATCTTCCGTGTGCACCAGTTCGACAAGATGGAGCAGTTCTGCATCACGGACCCGGAGAGCTCCGCTGCCATGCACGAGGAGATGCTGCGTCACGCCGAGGAGTTCTACCAGTCGCTGAACCTGCCGTACCGCGTGGTGAACATCGTGTCGGGCGAGCTCAACAACGCTGCTGTCAAGAAGTACGACCTGGAGGCGTGGTTCCCCGCCTACAAGGAGTACCGTGAGCTCGTGTCCGCCTCCAACTGCACGGACTTCCAGGCGCGTGCCATGGAGATTCGTTGCGGCGTCAAGAAGGAGAACCAGCGCGAGAAGAAGTACGTGCACATGCTCAACTCGACGCTTTGCGCTTCCACGCGCACGGTGTGCTGCATCCTAGAGAACTACCAGGACGAGAACGGTGTCAAGGTCCCGGAGGTGCTGGTGCCCTTCATGGGTGGCGTCACCTACCTGCCCTTCACCCGCGACGTCAAGGTGAACGTGCAGGCAGCCAAGATGCAGAAGGCTGCCAAGAAGAAAAGCGGCAAGCAGTAAACGTATGCTGTAGATAACGGGCCCAGGCGGGCTTTCGTAGCCTGCACAACACGTTACCATTGCGCTTGTTGCCGATGAGCTCGCCTCGTCTCTCTGTGGTTCTCTGTGGGTGGCTGGTTAGCTCTGCTGCTTGTGCATTTGCATGTCGTTTGGTTTTCGACTATCCACGTAATCCACGTAGTGCATTCTTTCGTGATCAAGGTGTTGTTGTTGATTGCGGCAACAAGCTGCGCCATCACCGGCAAGATCGATCTTGAAGTTGCACCCTTTGCATCTGATACTTATCTGGGCAGTGGCCGCATAAGCCGCCAGGTTTCCTTCGCCAGTAAAAGTGATACGTATCGCTTGCTCACTTCAGAATTTGCGCTCGAGTACGAAGTACTCAGGTGCCCTGCTTCAATTCGTAGGCAACCCTCTTCTATCATGCCTTCCGAGCAGCGAGGTCGGTTGACATTCCTCTATTGCGGCAACACCTTCGTGCGGAAAGACATCAACTTCGACGACCTGGGTGCAAGGCTTCGGGACGAAGTGTACATCGAGCTTGCTCTGCTCTGCAGGAAACTCGACATCAAGATCTTCTCCCTTGAGGGTGAAGACGGCACTTGGCCTCTCGAGGAGAACGCAGCTGCGGCTCCAGGGCACGAGATCAAGTACTCTCGCTCCATCGCTTCGCTCTTCCCCAACACCAAGAGCGAAGGGCGTGTTCACTTCCGCGTCGAGGTCGAGGTCAACCAGCCACCCCCGTTGCAGTTCGCACCCCCAGTTACGTTGCCGTCGAAGATACCAATTGTGTCAGGGTCGCCAACCCCAACGGCGCTAACGCTGCCAACGGAACGCTTTCCTTTGTCGCCATATGCCAAGCATCGACTTCACCTCAACCAAGCGCTAGCCAAGATACGCAGAGATAAACATGTCAAACAGGGCAAGATGACCGGAAAGCGAAGACGTGATAGTGATGACGAGTACGGAATCGCCAGCAGCTCTCTTGAGTGGGAAGACGTAGAGAATATCTACGATCCACTTATGCGAGAGGAGAAGGCGGCGTTTCCGGTGAAGAAGCTGGACGAGATATTCCTTGAGAAGCTGGTCACCATGCTGCAAGATGAGAGGAAGGCGTTTGGGTCGACGAAACGAGCTACTGCAGTGAGACGACTGCAGCAGAGCGTCACGACGATTCTTGGTGCTGTCGCCACACTCCTCGAAGGAAACTTCAGTACGAAGATGAAGCCATTGCTCACTAATGGGATGGTTCTTGCAAGTGGAAGCCCTGACCTACTGGTGACGCGGAAGCAGCGCAAGGTGGTGGTCGTCGTGTGTCTAAGAGAAGATCAGCTGCAAGCTCAGGCAGAAGACCTGGTGCTGGTAGACGTGGCCATTGCGGATAATGAAGACAGTGACATTCAAGCGTCTCCCGTCTTCGGTATTGTATCAACTTTCTCGGATTGGGTCTTCTACAAGCACGACGAGACTGGAATCAAGTATTTGGAGGAATCCCTCAACGACAACGAGCGTTCGATCAAGGAAGACGTTGCCACGGTTGCGGGGATCATTTACAACATGATGGACGGAGAGTAAGGCTGGGCGTCGTGGATCGGCTTTTCGAGAGTGCTCAACATCCTCTAGCATCGCCTCCCAATCGGCTACATCACTGTCCACACGGCTTTCCATCACGAGCAATTACTACGTGCGTCTTAGCGTCAATTTGATCTCGAAGTCGAATTCCATCTTCTATTTCATTTTGCTTGTTCCACAGCATGATTCTTTGATGGTCTGCTTACTTCTCCTCAACAATCGCCTTGTAGGGGAGCGCCAGGTACTTGATGAAGTTGCGCGTCTCGCAGTGGCGGATGTTCTCGTCCATGACGTCGGCGTCGAGGCCAAGGCGCCACGCAATGTCGTAACGCGACGGATCGATATGCAGGTTCTCAAGGTCGTCCACGTACTGATCGGCGCTCTTCATGTCAGCGAAGAATCCCAAGCCGACGAGCTTCGCTCGGCGGCAGTACGTAAGGCGTGCGAGCTCGTGCAGGTCGTACTCCGGGTGGTACTGCACGGCCCAGAAGTCGCCCTTCTTGTGGCGCACAGCTACAGCCTGCACTTTCGTGAAGTCGTTTCCGCCCAGAGCGAGTCCTCCCGGTGGCATGTGGGTAACCTCGTCGTTGTGGCTCGTGAACGCGTCGAAGACCGACGGCTTGCCCTCGAACATCGGGTGCGCGCGGCCCTCCGGAGACAGCTCAATCTTGCGCGCGACGCCCATCTCGCGGCCGCGAGGGTTCGACCCGCAGTGGCCACCTGCAGCAGCCACAGCGATCTGCGCCGCCCAGCAGCTGCCGTACTGCGGGATGCCTGTCACAAATATCTGCATTAACACCTCTGACTGCTCAACGTTTTAGCTTACAGCTTCATTGTGTCTTCACCTTCCTCGAACACCTTCTTGGCAAAGTCGATCTGCTTGGTAACGCGGATGTCCTTGGCGTCGTGGATGGTCAGCGAGCAACCCGTCCAGGCCACTGCATGGTACTGCGCATAGATGTTGAAGTCAGTTTGGCGTCCTAGAAGCCTATATACAAGAGGCAGGAGCCCACCTTGGAGAGCTCGGGCGACTGGAAGTCGCTGTCTGCAGGGTACACCACGTCGGGAGCGATCTCCACTCCAGCAGGCGCCGACTTGTTGAGCAGGTCGATGTACAGCTTGCCGGCCGTGCTGGCACCTCCAGCTTCAAGGTCGGCGCGGCCCTCAGGCGAGTAGCCGTCGATGACCAGCACCTTCAGTGGAGACGAAGCCGAAGCGGCCGAGCTTAAGGCGCGCACGGCGACAGGCGGCTGGAGGCGAAGGCGGCGGGTGAAGCGAGTCAACATGGCGGCTGTGTGTGCAGTTGGCGAGTGACGTAGCTGCTGGTGTCGGCGATCCTTTGACCTGATAACCCCTAAAATAGCGTGGTAGACACCATTTTCAGTAGTTTGCGAAACTTGAAGTGCGCAATTCGGTCCCAAATGTACAGATTGTGGCGTAAGAGGGGATGGGTTCTTTATGACGCTGGCAGCGTCAGCGTCACCCTGGACGACGCTCACGAAGCAAAAGCACCGGACCATGACTCCACTCACGAAGCAAGAATCATGAGGCCATCACTGGAATAGTCCTGTATGCGTGCGTGCAGGCTGCACGGTGCAGCCCTTGCTCACTGAATGCCCAGGAACTTCCCAAGTCTCGCTTCCTGGCAGGAAGCGAGACTTGGCAGACTGTCAATGGCAGTTGACAGTGTCAGTCAACTTGACACTGCCAAGGATGTACTGTACCCTTTTCAGCAGCTGGAATCCAGCTTGGATGCCGTTTGAACACCGTCATCTCTCGAAACCAGCTACGCCGTGCTAGGCTTTCCTGTGCAAGAGGACTGACCGAGCTTGCCTGAGCCTGACTCAGGGAGCTGCTGCATTGCTCCCGACATCGGATTTTGGTCAAGTCGTTGGCCATCTGAAGAACAACAGGGGGGTCCAGTCGATCCACCCTTGAATTATAGATAGGGGCGACTGAAGCTGCCGCACCGTGCCGGTGCCACCGGTACGAAGTGGAATACAGTGTATGACGATCAGGACGCACATCACTATGGTGCTTGGTGCGGGAATGAGCAACGCCTTGTTCAGGTTCCAGGGCCAAGCGTGTTGAGCTGTTCGTTTCCTAGCCAGCAAGTTGCTGGTAGCAACACGAACCCGCCTCTTGGACTTGGCTCGCAGCATTAAGTTCAGAGCAAGTTGGGTTTGCCGACTCTTAACCATTTTCTTTAGCAATGTTGAAGTTTCCTAGACCATGTTTTTCGGGCAAAAACTTGACCTGGAACTTCCAAGCGTTTGTATTTCCACTGGAAGTACAGACGCTTCGTGACGTCCTGGCACGTGCCAGGGCCGTGCCTCCCATCCGAACACCCGCAGATAGCAAACGACCAACAGTGCTTGAAGCAGGCCCGGTTGGCCCGGCAGCACCAACCTCCTTTCCATTCACCTCATCTGCGCTGCAGGACCGCGCACTGGATCTCATCAATCGCGCTTGGACCCGATGACGTACGTCGACGTGGCCCATCACCATATCACCCGAAAATAGTGTGTATCACATTAAACTTGGTTTCCGTCGCGATCCCAATCAAAACGCGACGAAAGGCTTCAACCTCACTATTCCAAGTGCGTCGTCTCGAGCAACACCGCAGCCTCCTCCCCACACACACCATGAGCGTCATTGGAAGTCGACTGGCCGGCCAAGTGGCTGTGATCACGGGCGCCGCCGGCGGCATCGGCCGCAAGTCCGCCATCCTGTTCGCCAAGCAGGGCGCCAAGGGCGTTGTGTGCGCCGACCTGAACGAGGACGCCGCCGCCGAGACGGTGCAGCTCGTGCAGGAGGAGCTCCGCAAGCTGGGCAAGACCGACACGGTCGCCATCGCGGTCAAGGCGGACGTGTCCAAGGCCCGCGACGTGGAGAACATGGTGAACCTCGCCGAGAAGGAGTTCGGCGCGCTCAACGTGCTGTTCAACAACGCCGGCATCATGCACAGCGCCGACGACGACGCCATCTCCACGCAGGAGGACGTGTGGGACCTCACCATGAACATCAACGTTAAGGGCGTCTTCCTGGGCTGCAAGTACGGCATCCCGGCCATGCGTCGTGCCGGCAGCGGCTCCATCATCAACACGGCCTCGTTCGTGGGCATCCTGGGTGCTGCCACGCCGCAGCTCGCCTACACGTCGAGCAAGGGCGCGGTCATCGCAATGTCCCGCGAGCTGGCCACCATCCACGCGCGCGAGAACATCCGTGTGAACGCCCTGTGCCCTGGCCCGCTCAACACTGAGCTGCTCCAGAAGTTCCTGGACTCGGAGGAGAAGAAGCAGCGCCGTCTCGTGCACGTGCCCATGGGCCGCTTCGGCGAGGCTGCCGAGATGGCCAAGGCTGCGCTCTTCCTTGCCAGTGACGACGCGTCGTACATCACTGGCACGTCGTTTGTGGTTGACGGTGGTATTACGTCGGCCTACGTGACGAGCGAGGGCCAGGTCGACCCTTTCGGCGGCCCCAGCGAGGTGTAAGTGGCAGGGGCTTGCTCCACGTAGGTGTTGGTAAAACAGTAGAGAGAACCAGTTCCTATCATACACACAAACAAGTAGCCCGCGTTTGACAACATGTCATGTTACATGTTTCTTTGCACCGATCAACAGGAAGAGCCCCAAGAATGGTGGGTCATCCATCCAAGATGGGTTTGTGGTGTGATGATATGCGTGCCTTCGGTGATACTAGTAGTAGACTAAGCTTGAATCAAGCTGCTTAGCGTGCGTGTGTGTCGTGCCGTGACGTAGAGAGTTGCTGCCGCAAACCTCAGCGCATAAGCGAAAGCTTTACTTGTTCTCTGTACATATGATGAGAATGGCGATACCAAAGCTATCAATGCACTTCAACGGATATCCACTCGGGACACTTGGGATAGCGAATCGATTTACATTACGATTTCGAGGATTAACTTGCTGCTTGTTCTTAGCACAACGCTCTAAGCTTGCATCAACAGCCCCAAGCACGCACAGCGATCTAGACGCGGAAGTTCCACTACAAGAAAGCAAACAGAACGCGAAGTTAGGGCGGGGATAATTCAAAGCATACAGAGAGAACATGCGTACCGATTTCAGCTTCGTGACGCCACGGAAACCGTGCTTTGAGAGACTGACGCCTTTGCCGGAGTCACGAGTGCCAGTCCAGGGGAGGTATGGGTCCAACACGTCGCACCGGTTCATGTATACCGTGCCAGCACTGATCTGCGAGCCCAGAGCCATGGCGCGCTCACGGTCCGAGGTGAAGACCGACGCCGTCAATCCGTATTTGCTGTCGTTAATCTTCTGGATAGCCTCAGCATCCGACGAAACGCGCTCAACACCGACAATCGGACCGAATGACTCCTCCGCCATGATGTCCATGGAGCCATTGCAGCCAGCAAGCAGAGTAGGAGAATAGAAGCGGCCCTTTCCAGCGGCGTCCGTAACAATCCCGCTTCCCGTCAGCTTGATGGCACCCTTCGCCACAGCATCTTTCACGTGGGCGTCGAGCATCTCGGGTGCAGAAGGAAGCGCCATCGGGCCCATGGACGTCTTCGCATCAGTCGGGTCACCCAGGTTGTAGGCCTCGAACAAGCTCTTCGCCTTCTCCAAAAATTGGTCATACTTGGATTCATGGACGTAAATCCGCTCCACACCGCAGCACGACTGACCCGCGTTGTAGCAAACACCATCCACGAGGCCTTCCGCTGCGGCTTCAGCGTCTGCGTCAGCAGTCACATACCCCGCGTCCTACAACCGTGAAGAATCCGCAATTCAGTACTATCAGAAGGAAAACAAGAGCAACAATCACAATTTGTGCTTACATTTCCACCGAGCTCCAAAGTGACGTCGATCGAGCGCTGGGATACCACCTGCTGAACTTGGCGGCCACTAAATAGTCACAACAGCAATACCAGCATAAGTTAGCGAAATACCAGGAAACGTATTTCAACCTCAGCGCAATCAAGGAACAAGCTTACCCGCGGACAGACCCAGTAAATGAGACGAATGCAGTCTCCGGGCGCTGAATGATCTCCGCAGCCGTACCGTGCTCAACAAACGACGACTGAAGTACATTTTTCGGGAAACCGGCTTGCTCGAACGTCTTTTGGTAGTGCTCACCGCAAAGAGGGGTGCGTGGCGAGTGCTTCAACAGCACCGAGTTGCCAGCCAGCACAGCGGGGATGATCGAGTTGACCGCCGTCATGAGAGGATAGTTCCACGGAGCCTATCACCACCAAAGATAATGTTTTGACATCGTTAGAATCGACTGGAGAAACCATCGAACCAAAGACTGCACCTACAATCACGTAGACGACGCCGACTGGGTCGTGAGTGATCTGACGGAACAGTCCGTTCTCCTCGGGGAACGAGTCCGTGCGCAGCGCGTCATTCGACATGTAGATGAGAGCCCTATTGGCAAACACGGCAAAAACACACAAGCTATGTCAGCACAGAGCGATGGATCAATCAAACAAACTGCGCAAGAGTTCTCTCACTTGGCTCGGTCAATGGTGCCGTTGACCTCGTTGCGCGCCTGCTGCACAGGCTTGCCCATCATGCCGGAGATTTCGTGTGCGATGGACTCTGCATTGCTGGAGAGCACATCGATCCACTTGGTACACAGCGCCTGGCGTTCGCTGAGCGAAACGTTCTTCCAGTCGAGCTGCGCTTTCACGGCGGCGTCCAGCTTGGCGTGCGCCTCCGTCTTCGTATCGTAGGCGACCTCGCAAAAGGTCTCTCCCGTGTACGGGTTGTCCACCTTAAGTCTGCAACAGCAACAATTAGTCTCGTTTTCAATCCAAACTTATGTACACAGCGTTAGATCTTACGCGGACGCAGCAAAGCATCGCTGGGAGGAGAGCTTGGCGGCTTGGCGAGAGGTCGTTGCGAGCTGCAGCAACAGCGGGTGTCAATGGTATACGGATGCAGGGCAACGGTTGTAGCGTTGATACCTTGGTCGTGGCGTGGCGAAGCATGTTTATCCCTGGGTGAATAGCGGAGTGATGTGCTAGATACCTCTACCTGACAAACCCTGTCATATCTGATTCAACTTGCTAGCGCCACCGGACGCCCGATTTGCTGACGTACTTGATGTTGCCCCTACCGCCGGAGCATCTCCAGATTCAACCCCGAGGCAAGGTCTCGATGGCCACGTCGCCACCTGTCATCAGCTGAAGGAAGATGAGCAGGTCGCATTCCCGCTCCGCTGATCCCCACTAGCCAACAAGATGCACAGGCGCGTGGCTGCTCGCTCTCAGCTGCTGTTGGCACGCGGCGTTCGTTGTCTGCAACCCCCCAAGCTCCTGCACACTGCAGCAGCGAGTGGCGCTGAGGAGATCCGCTACCTGGTAGTCGACGGCTACGTCAAGTCGGGCCGAGATGTGCTCAAGGCGGGTGGCGCCACCACCGCCGGCCAGCTCTACGCCAACATGCTCGTTAACGCCACAGAGCGCAGCGTTGGTCGCTCTGCAGAGTACGACCTCGTCTACCCAGCCGACCCGGGCTTTGTAGTCCCAGATCTATCCAAGGTAATGTAGAGAGATAAACGTACACTGACATTAGAGCGGAGTAGCAAAGCTCACACGTTTTCTTGCTTGCTTGGTTGGCACAGTATCATGGCGTTGGCTGGTCCGGGTCGTCCCTGGCAGTGCACGAACGTGAGGACCCGTCGGTAGTGCAGATGATGAACCTTGCCAGACTGAGCTTCGCTCGCGGCATTCCTCAGTTCGGGAGCTGCTTCGGACTGCAGCTGGCGGTGGCTACTGCTGGCGGTGTCGTGCAGAAGAACAAGCACGGCAAGGAGCTGGGTGTTGCACGCAAGATCCACCTGAATGCAGCGGGTCGTGCTCACCCGATGTACGAGGGTAAACCGTCGGTGTTCGACGCCTTTAGTAGCCACAAGGACGAGGTCCGCGTTATTCAACCCGGTGGTCTCCTGCTTGCTACGAACGCCTTCACTACAGTGCAAAGTGTTTGTCTGCGGCACCTGAAAGGAGAGTTCTGGGGACTGCAGTACCACCCGGAGTACGATCTGCACGAGATGGCGCGGCTGCTGTATTGTCGGCGCGATATGAACACGCAACTGGGCTTTTTCACGGACGTTGAGGACTCGGATCGCTTTGTGGACCTGTTGGAGGAGCTGGCTGCGGACCCATCGCGCGAAGATATCGCGTGGCAGATCGGATATGACAAGGATGTGCTGGACGAGGACCTCCGGACGTGCGAGGTGAAAAACTTTGTCAAGCATTTGGTGATGCCATATTACGTGCAGTGCCAACAAGGCGGGGACAAGGAAGTCCCGGATGTTTCATGCAGACAAGAAGAAGTGGCGTAGTCGTGATCACCTCCACCGAAAATATCGGAGATTCTCCTACATCTTGCCACAGCTTGAGCACGTCTTGGAGTGGACCGAGACCTCAGCCTAAAACATCGTCATCAAGAAAGTCTACATGTAGATGCGTTCTAGGCCTGAAAATCAAGTGGAGCTGCCTTCATCGCGGACAGCTAGCTGCACGTAGTACGAAGTACTGTAGTAAATCAATATGAACTGTATTTTGTTTGTATACTGCAAAAGTTACTCTTGCTTCTTGTGTGCACGCGTTCTACTCTTGCGCTTGCGGAAGATGGCAATGAGCACTAGCACAGCCAGCACGGCAGCGCCACAGACGAAGCCAAACTGCTTGACGGCCTCGATGAACTCGAGGTCGCGCATCGTTTTGACACCATCAACACTGCGAGAAAGGTTGTTGGCCACATTGATGAGCGCGATGAGCTCGTTGCGGTGGAGCTTCGGGATCGTCGAGACATCCTCAGCAAGCAGAATCTTGATGGCTGTGCCCAGTCCCATGGTCTGCAGCTTACCCCAGAGGCGGCACTTCTCGCATGTGACGCAGTCCATGATACGACTCACATTCTGGAACTTCTCGCGGAACTGCACCTCTAGCTGCTCCTTCTCCTGCTTGGCCTGTACCAACTGATCAATCGACAGCCCGTCAGCTTGCACGCGGAAGAGTGCACTCTCGTCAAAACCAGATAGCACAGACGAGCATTCTGCATACGCCGGGCAAGACACCCCCGATGCTCTAGCATCGTCCGATCCTTCAAGCAAGAGCTGACGAAGAATTTCCCTCACACGAAGGTCGTCCGCAGAGTTACCAGTATTGAAGTCGTACGCGAGCAATTCATCACGATACTTGCTGATCGCGCGCATGACGAACAGGTAAGCGAAGTACAAATTCTGCAGCCGTTCACGGTGCTTGCCAACTCGGTTAACGAACAGCGAAGGGTTCACCCCCCAACTGTTGCCGAACTTGTACGTCAGCGCGATGTGCGTGTTGATCGACGCCTGTAGCCCACTGATGAGGCGGTAGTACACACGTTCTTCAAGGCACATGCCATCCAGCTTGCTCTCCTCGGGCGGCGTGAAACAGTTCTCCTCGTATATTGCCTTCCAGATGCGCTCGGCCTGGATACCGCTGTAGCCCGTGTATCTCTCCGGGTTTTCCAGCAGATTAATGTACGCCATGGTTTCCTCCGCCTCACCCTGCGTCGCCCACACATTGGCGTTTGATACCTCTTCCCACTCATTGAAGCTCTCTCCAGCAACCGCATTCTTGCGCTCCACCTTGGACAGCGTGCTCTCGCCAGTCTGCTCGTCACAGGGCTTGCCGGCCTCTCCAGTCTTCTCATCGTATCTCGACTGCGTCTCCTGCTGATCCAATTGGCTCCACGGAGCCGGAATTTCATGTGACGGACACTCACACACGGCGCAGTCGATACTGGCGCACATGCCGTCGTCCTGCCACGGCCGATACGGACACTCCTTGCCCAGGTCCACCTTGAAGTAGCGGAAGAACGTGAGGCGCGACAGCTCGTGCAGTAGCGGGTGGAAGTGCTCGTTCACGGCCTTGTCCACCGTCTCGTAGTCGCACGCCGAGTCCTGCACGCTGCCGGTGAGCTCCGGCGTCTGGCACACTTGACACTGCAGGTAATCCACCATGTCCTTCGGGAAGGTCTTGGGTGCGCTGTCGCCGACAGAAGCCTGTGTCGTTGGTGCTACCGCTGCTGCGACAACGGCAGCGGCCAGCACCCCCAAGCGCAGGAAGCGCGCTGTTGCCATGGTGCGTGTAGGGCGCTAGTAGTGAGTGCCACGTAGCAGATTGCAGTGTTGCTGCCGAGTCGGTCTGACTGATGTTTGTTGCTGGCGGTACGTAGATGTTGCGCGAAGGTGACGCGTATTAGTGCAGCATCGCACTTCAAGTTTCGATTAGACTTCGAGTGCAAATGTAGATTTCATTCTCTGTGCACTGCTACCTCTTGATGCATACATATATACCAATGATCGCCGCTTAGTTAATCATAGCGGGCCAAACTCGAGGGAGATGGCTTTGAGCGCGCTCTCGCGGGTAATGAAGTCGCGCTCCTCCGCCGTAAGAAACGCGATCTCGCTGTTTTCGGCGTGGTTGCGAACTACTTGCACCAGTTTGTATGTGTGCACGAGGTCGCGCTCCAGCAGCCCTCCATCGGCTAGACTCAGCGTCTTCGCGACAATGCGGTTCCAGGGGTCGATGCTCGGCAGTTGATCCTCCAGTCGTCGGTTGCACACGTCCGACGTACGGACGTCCTTGATCTCGTTGGTAACGAACGCTGATAACGATACGTGCAGCCACACCTTCCACGAGCGTTCGCGATCCTTCGGCTCGAGCAGGCGCTCAACCTGCTGCAGAGCCCACGCCGACGTCACCGCGTGGAGGATGACGAAGTCGTTGTGCTCGATCATCATGTACAGCCAGAGTGCGAGGTCGATCGCAAACACACCGTCCATCTTCGATAGATCGTAGCTGTCGATCATTCCCCAGATGAACTTAAATGCCACAGAGCTCCCGCGTTCAGTGTCGCCCGACATGGTGCTCAACCGCTTCTGGATGCCGCCGATCTCGAGATCAACCAGAGGCTTCGATTGCAGCTTACGATGCATCTCACCCAGCAGAACCTCGTGACCATTTAACCTTTGCACCAAGCACAGAGCTTCCTCTCTTGAGAACTTTTTCTTTTCGCACAATTCCTCACCGTTGAGTTTCTCCGGCTCGTCGAACGAAAGGTACGCGTAGTGCATGTACGCCAGTCCTTCCGCTACGAGACGCCTGCCACCAATGTGATAGGCATAACCGAGCTGGATGATCGAGTGGAGGAGCGCACCCGCAAGTCCCCCGACAAGACCTGGCAAATGTTTCTTCACTGCTCCGTCAATGCCCAGTTCTTCCACCTCGACAGCATACAGCGCCAAGAGTCCGTCGAAGTTGTCACGCTGGCCGAGCAAGGCCCACGAAACCTCGAGAGTCAGCTTTGAGTCTTGCAAAAGCTTAGCGCGGGCTCCAGGCTGCGTCACATCCTCGTGGTTGAACTCCTCCTCCTCTAGCTTGGTTGAGTAGCTTTCCACAAAGTCCTCAATCTTCTCCTCGCTCGCGCCGAGGTCGAACAGCGCTACGACACCGTGCAGCAGGTGGTTGGACAAGTAGCCACCATATTCCATGCGGTAGCGCAGCGTGGACCAGCTCCTCATCAGCCGCTGTTGCACTTGCACAGCGCTAACTGCGCGGCCTGCCATGTCGGCTTGCAAATCGCGTTGTCCAACTAACGGCGAGATGACCGGAATTTGGGGATTCCCCAAATTCCCCAATCGGGTAACCCTTTCTCAAGTCGCAGACGGTTGCTGCCCTGAAGCAAGCGCAAGCAGTGCGACTTTTCGACGCGTGGGGGGCGCAGTGTTTTGTGCGTTGTTGCCTCATATTCCACTCGATCCTTCAAGGCATCGTGGACAACTTGTGATTTAACGTTATCTTAGAAAAAGTTGTTCTTGGTGCACGTGGTTGTGCGAGTTAAGCGCATACATGGTAACATCGCAGTAGTGGCACGACAAAATCTGACAAAATCTCTTCATGCAAACCGGTAAGCTATGTTCAGAGTCTGAACTTTCAGACAGATTACGACTGGTATTCAGCGTTACATGCCGGTGTTGCCCGAGTCCGGAGTTCTGAATCAGTTCTGAATCAGAACTTCTGATTCCTTACTTAAGTATCCAAAATGGGCTCCCCAAATTGGGACCCAATCGGAAACGGCTGGCTGATACATACAAAAAAAGTCATTCGCCTTCAACTGCCGCTGGTGGCTTCAAAGCATCGCAGCGCTGGGAATCTTGGCTCGAGCGAGCTAAAAAAAAGAATTGGCAACCGTGAACCGTGCGAGGAAACCCACCCCGCCACTAGCCCACGCGCCTCCGCCCTCACCCCGCTCCCTCCGCGTCAAGGCGAGTGAGTGCGCGAGTGAGAGAGTGACTCAGGCGCGTAGCCTCCTTCCTGTCTTCGCCTCCGCTGCGACAAGATACTCTACAGTACGAGAGCTCCTCGGACTGACTGGCTGACTGACTGACCATCACTCCTGCTCGGGGTTTCGGGGTTTCCCTTCAACCTCCCGACACTTCCGCACTCAGTCAGCATGGGCAACGAGCAGTCGACGGCTGGCGGGTCGCGCAGTGACGGCGTGCCCTTCGTGTACTGGCAGCGCAGCCCCAAGCAGCCGCCGGTGTCGCCCGCCCAAGACATCAACGCCAACCTGCACGCGCAGAACAGCGCGCCCGTCACGACCACGACCTACCACTTCGCGGAGCCCTCGAGCTACCGCTACGACCGCGTGCCGCGCGTGGTGACGGGCACCGTCGTGTTCACGAACCCTCCCAAGGCCGACGGCGAGCTGGCGAACAAGGCGGCGCTGCTGGGCAACATCGCAGTGGTCGAGCGCGGCGGCCGCGTTCACTTCCCTGACATCGTGCGGCGGCTGCTGGCGGTGGGCGTCACGGGCATCGTCTTCATCGAGAGGAAGGACAACAAGCACGCGATCCAGTCTCTTTTCGACGGCTTCCACTCGTCGGGGCGGCAGCCCGTGTCCATCCCGATCGTGCTGCTGTCCAAGTACCACGCAGACCAGCTGCTGGCGGACAAGCCGCCGCGGATCTCGATCGAGCTGCTCTGGAGAGAACAGGCTTGCAAGCACGTTGTGCCTGATGATGTTTACTTTGGAGTGCAGACTGCAGCGCGTGCTGGAGATGTGGAGCTTTTGAGGCACTTGCTGGAGATCGACACGACGGGAAACGTGGTGGATGTCAGTGCTGAACTTGTTTCTAGTTGCAGATTTAATCCTCGTGGTGTGGGTTGCTGACTGTGGGCTGGTTTGTGCGGTGCGTCGGTGTAGAATATTCCAAAGGCAGTGGCGCTGTGTGATGCTGCGGAGAACGGACATGTGGACTGCATTGAGATTCTGCAGAGCTTGGGAGTATCTCTGGATGAGCAGAAGGTAATTGCTTTTTGTGGACGCTGTCTGTAAGTTGGAGAAAAAGTTGTGGTGACTTACTTGACTATGCTTGTTGCATGTCTGGAACAGCCAACAGGGGTTTCACCACTTATGATGGCGTGTTCTGTGGGAAATCTGGAAGCTGCGCGGGCACTGCTGATGTTTGGTGCCAGTCTCGACTTGGAAGATGTAAGTACATGTATTTTGTTGTTACCGCTGTGGATGAGTGAGATGTGGCACTAATCAGCAACTCTTACTAGGTGCACGGCATGACCGCGTTGATGGTTGCTGCTCGTGACGGACGGGCGTCTTGTGTAAGGCTTCTTGTCAAGAAAGGAGCAAGAATCAACTTGTCCAGAAACAGAGTGCGTAGAGCTTTCTATTTTTCAAGCGAAATAGCTACATACTGACCGCTTCCGTGTTTGCTTGACCAATTCAGAGTCGCGGTACTACAGCTCTTCACATCGCAGCTCGAGGTGGTCAGGAGGAATGCATCTCCATTTTGTTGCAAGGAGGAGCCGAGCTCGAGACACAAAGTGTACGTTGGGGAATTCGTCACTACGGTTATAAACTGGGATTTTAACGTGTGCATATTGTTGTCGTTGTGCCTAGCCAAATTCAACAACAGCTCTTATGGAAGCCGCGCGTGCCGGGAATCTTGGCTGTGTTAAGGTTCTTGTTGACGCTGGGGCTAGTCTGTTCGCGAAGGATGTGAGTAGACATGACCACCATGACAGTGTTGAGTCTGTCGTCGGTGCTGATTTTAGTTTGTTGTATACCGTTTTGCAGCGAGATGGCAACACTGCAGAGCATCTGGCACGGATGGCGGGGCATTCTGACATTGAAGATTTCTTGCGTGAACAAGCGGAAAGTGTAAGTGACCGAGAGCAGCTATTGATTGTTTTTCAGCTGTGCTAGTTTTAAAATTGGGTATATAACTGGTCATTGGTGGGTTTCTCCATTATTTTGTCAGGAATCCGTCAAGGACCATCGTCGCAAAATTGAAGAAACTGTTGCAAAGCCGAACTCCACATTGCGCGAGTTGCTCACAATTGCGAAGAGCAGTCAAATGTCAGTGGACGTTTTGTACCGAGAGATGGTACGCGAGCACAAGTCCAGCATTTGGCTGGAACAACCTCGAATTATTTATGAAGTGTTTCACCTGCTCACGGTTCCGGTCTCTTCTCCAGAGTCCGACCCTGCGGATGATCCTAATTACGGCAAGTACACCGTCCAGCATTTCTGTAGCGAGGTGGCACTGTCGTACTCGCCAAAGATTTTCCAGACAGGCTACAAGCCTGGTGGTGCTGGATGGACTCTAAACACGTCTGATGTGTATGACATCAAGACTTCGTCCGGGTACCTGAAAGTGCTGTTCAACTTTGTGTGTACTGCTGATCCATTGGACGATGTGCTGCTGGTGCTATTCTGCAAAGTTGTCAACCACTTTATTGTGAACCAGAATCTTGGAGAGCTTATCTGGCGCTTCCTGGCAGACGAAGGGAAGTTTGTCGTACCTTGGTTGGTTTGTCATATTGGGCTTGATTCGATTCGTGATACGGTTGTGTGGCTGCTGTACTCGGATATGTCCGAGGCTGGTCAACTGAACGTGCAGAAGAGCAACATGTTTGATTGTTTGTTTGCTCGCCTGTATTCGTGGCAAAGAACTCTAGGCTGGGGCGTGGGAACCGCTTTTCAACGAGATTCTATCGAAAATATTTGCTCGTTGATAAACTATATCATTTATCCTCCTTCGGTGTACATTATGAACAACGTGGCGACATTCGTGGAGAACACAGACCACTCGTTGCCGTTAATTACCGACCAGCATTTCCCGCTTCACCACAACGAGCTTTTCAAGTCGCTCTTACTTTTTCTACTCAACACGACGGATGTTTCCTTTGGAACGCTTATCGATTTGGGATTCGCTGAGGTGTGTCGCCAGTGCAATAAAGGATGTACCTCGCTTGTTGTTCGTGAGGGGGGCTCTTTGTCCATTGTTATGATGCTGATGGGTACGCTGGGCTATCACAAGAAGAAACGCGATGTAACTGGAATTGAAGGCCTCTTGAAGACAGTCTACGTGTCTGTGTTAACCGCATTGATTCCGCGAGTGGAGAAATTCGTGCAGCTGTGTCGCGCAGTTGTCACGTCAGACGTAAGCGCACTTCGTGCGATGTCTACTTCTTATAATCCGGGGAGTATCAAGGCTGTGAACACCAAGGGCTCTGCGCTCCTGCATATCATCACGTTCCTTAAGCGTTGTGTGCTCATACAAAGTGGAGACATAGATTACCTGCTGGCAAATTTTGGTCTGATGCCGTGCTTGCTTGCATGTTACGGATCGCACCCTAGTAACAGTATGTTGCACCACGAGCTTACGGACGTCATCCGGTTTGTTCTGATGGATCCCGATCAAAAGCGACTACCGTCATCTCCGTTGCTGAACAGCCTCTTCATTGAAGGGGCAAACATCCTGGACTTTGTCATCCGTGCGTACGAAGAGCATGTACAGTACAAGGGCCACATGACAACCATTGCAAACAGTATCTTCACGCTGACCAAGTACGTGACCATTTTGAGTGTGTTTTATTTGCAGGCTGGATGTTTTATCTAACTCGTTAATGAAATTGCTAATTGCAGCACTCCTAATTGCAAGAGCGGATCGGTAGCGATCACCTCCCAGGACGTGGTGCGGCAGTACACATCTCAGCACAAAAAGTGGGTGAAATTCGAGCAAACTCTTGCTGAGCAGAACCGTGTCGAGATGCTGCCGCTCGGCGAGCGGAACGCTCCGCTGTGTCATGGGTGCTTGAAGCTGAAGCAGAGTGCTGTCGAATACGTAGCGGCCACACTGGTGAACGCCGACGTGGACGAATACACGGGCTACTTAGAGACCATTTTCTCTGGAGCTGCGAGTCACTACTGTAAGGTCACCTATACGGACGAGTTTATCACTGGTTTCATGTTCAAGAAGGATAAGATCCATGACCATATCCCTATTCCGGAACCTACGCGTGTGAGCTCGTTTATCCAGTTCCCGGTACCCATGCCGTTCCATGCTCTCACATTCACGATCACGTTCTTCGGACTATGCCAAGTGTGCGATAAGCTGTGGTACTGTGACACACTTCAAAGTGCCAACTGGGCTAATCGTATGAAGTGGGTTATTCCAACGTCAGTCCGTAAGTGGTACAGTTTTGGAGTGACGGAAGGCCCAGGTAGCGGTGCACATGGACTGCAGTTCTCGTCAAAAGGCTACAAGAACTTTATTGTGCTCACAGACACCTGGGGTCGTCAGGAGCAATGGATGCACGCGATCGAAGATGCTATCCAGAGCCTTGCCCACCAAATGGCCCGAGGAAATACAGAGAGCGCAATGGCGATTGAGATCGACAATGAAGTCGACGCCGATGAGTTTGACGTGATGAGGATGCGAGAAGTCACGTCTGGATCGAATGGTATCGGTGGTCCAGTCGGTGCATCCAACGTGGGCGTTGCTCCAAAGAGCGACTCGAGCAGTCGAAGCTCACGCCTGTCGAGTGAAGAAGACGAAGCCAGAGCACGCCGTCGGAGCAACACGATGTCATCGATAGAAAGTGAAACTGAGCCGCTTGCAGGGGATGACCAAAGCAGTGATACCTCTTCTCCCTCACAAGAGTTGACAATGCCCTCCGTGCGTTCACGGTCCTCTTTTGAGCTTAATTGTAAGGAGAATGGATCCGGCCCACGAAAACCAAAAGCTTCTGGAGACCCCCGGCGGAACCTAGACCTGAAGCGCTTCCAACCTGATACGGAGAAGTTTTCCGAGATCCTAGGCAAGTTGAAGATTGGCTCTCCGCCTCGTATCAACAACGCCCGCGCGCCCGTGAGCACCTCAGGCAACTTTGTCCCATTCAGTCAGCGCAACGTTGTGAGTCCGCACAACAGTTTGAACAATCGGTCTGCAGCTGAACTTGCAGGTATGCGCCACGTTGTATCAACCCCGGATCTTACTCGAATGCAAGGGTAGCGGTAACTTTGATATCTACACCACGCTACAATTACTGTATTACTTCGAAGTGTTCACTTTGCAGAGCTACGATAGTTCATCAGTATCCGATACCACTTGCAATTCATGTAAAGGGAAGACGGACGCAAATAAAATAGTGAGCAAACGAAAACCAAATCTTGTTTACTATGAAGATACAAAATAGCAAGACTTGCTGTTCAACTCAGTAGAGGAGGACATGCAAGACGCTTAGCTTAGTCATCGCGGGTTTTCTTCTTCTTCGATACGCGCTTGACCTTAACGACCTGTGCCGGCGCCACATCGTGCGCGAAGAGCTTCGATACCTCAAGTCCCGAGGTGAAGGCGTTGTTGAACATGACACGCTGCTGGAAGGAGGAGATGAAGGGCAGGAACATCGACACAATCATAATGGGCCCAAACACGATCCAGCCGACAGCACGGTCATATGCGCGAGCGAGCGCACGCACCACAATGTGGTGGTACTGCAAGCGCAGAATGCACACCTGCATGAACCAGTAGACTGCTACGAACAGCAGAACAAAGATCTCGAACAGGTTCGCAACCGACAGCACCGTCAAACTTAGCAGCGAGATGAGCATGCAGCAGAAGGCAAGCACGAACTTCATCTTGCGAAGCTTGCGTTGCTTCATCGACATCTTCTTGGTGACACGGCTCGCGATGTAACCACAGCAGATCAACAGCAGCAAAATCACGATAATCAAGCCAGACAGCGCGTATGTCAGCATGTTATCGGCCGACGTAATGATACGGCCAGGAGTCTCGAAGTACGCGTCGTACATCATGTTCAGGTACATGCCAATCGCAATCAACAAGAATCGAAGCTTGCGAACGCCCGAGATGAAGCGGCTTCCTCTTGTAGTGTGCTCCAGGTACTCAAGCTCGTTTGACCACCAACCAAACCAACTATCAGCCGAGTCGTTGGTCGTCTTAAGCCAGTTCTGCCAGTCGTTGTAGTCCTCGATGATTTTATCCCAGTCCAGGCCACTCGGGTTGAAGAAGAACGGGGCCCACATCCAGGTCGCCGCGATAATCCACAGCGAGTAAGACATCATACCATAGTTTTGGTTCGTTGGCAGCACACATGTTTGGTAGTGATTGGCATAGCAACGAGTCCTCCATTCCAGATCAGTAGGCTCGACATTGTTGTAAAAGTCCGTGTCTAGTCTCCACGAGCAATTACACCACGAGAACGTGCCGTACGCGTAGAACATTAGCAGCAAAAACAGCAACTCGACTCCACGGTAAAAGTGGCTGAAAGCGTAGAAGCGGAATAACTCCGCGAACTTCTCGTGCTTGATCGTGAAACCACGACCCGTAGCGCGGTACTTGGCACCACCGTGAATCAACGTGCGGTCAAAGTAGTGCATACGCGTGCCCATTTGGAACGTGAAGAAGATTGGGCCAAGCGTCATGACGTTCCAGAGCAAATAGGTAAAACCATGTCGGAAGCCCTGCTCCACACCCACAACTGCAATGACTGGGACAACCAGCAGGAAACCGAACTGGAACGCCCACGATGTGTTAAGCGTGCCAGCAATACCCAGTCCACCCTTTTCAAGGAAGTAGCTGTCCATGCCACTCAGAGCCATGTACACTTTGCCGTAGATGAAAAAGTACACACCCACCACCGTCATCGACTGCGTGAAGTACCAACCCAAGTTACCGTAGAACCACGAGTTAAGGCGGAAGAAATCTAAACGAGATGCCATACGCATAGCATCGCGCGAAATAACGGCCTCACCAGCACCAGATGACAATTTCGCCTCGAACAGAGCGAGCTGCTGCATACCCACATCACGACCCTTGCCCACTTGGATAAACTCCTCGTGAGACGTACGTCCACCACGCAGGGTACTGTTGAAACCAGCGAAAATATCTTCTGAAAGGTTGACACCCTTGGAAGCCTTAGCAGTACCACCGCAGCTCATGGCAAACAGCTTGTCAAAGATATCGGGGTGACCATAGTGCTGGCGCACATGGAAAAGGGCAAGCATACGCTGACCCAGCGACACGAACGACAATTCCTGAATTGACATGAAGCTGGCCAGGTTCGACACGCCGCCTGTAAACACGTGCTCACGGAAACCAATAATTGTCAGAGGACGTTTTTCGGTGCCACGGTCCATCGTCGACAGCAGATTTGGCATCTTCAAGGCTTCTTCGAGGTAGCCGTCTTGGTTCATATCGATACACTGCAGCAGCTCACCGCGCGAGAAAATAATGGCGTGGTTCTGGTTCTCGGGTTTACCTTCACCGACGATAGGGTTACCCGGCAGCTCCACACGGTAAATCTCAACAATCTTTTCGTCCTGGGACCGAATCAACACTGAAAAGAACTTGGGTGGACCATCCTTCACCTTCTTAGGGCCATCCACGTAAGCAACTCGAAGGTTCGGGTGCTTGCGCAACAGGAAGTCAATATCTTGAGCCTGCTGTTTCTGCTCATCCTTCTGCTTCCCGTAAATTTGGCATGTGCACACGTAGTTGAATTTGAGAGCAACCATCTCATTCAGCTTGCAGCACTTGTTGCACGAACATGTGAGCTGGTGCATGGGCTCGTTCTCACCAATCTCCAACCAGTGCAAGAAACGGATAGCTTCCGCGTTGTACATCATACCGCGAACAGTACGCGCAAGAGTCTGACCACGGTAACTAGCCCACAGCTGGACTTCCTCAGGGTTCTTCTTCAACGCCTCATTCATGTCCTTTGCTGGAATGCGCTCCAGCAGATTCTCCCACTCGAAAGGATAGATTGTCTGCAGATAGTACAGCAGCTTGATGCAGTCGTCATTCTGAGCAGTCAGATCCTTGATCGAGTACATCACAATTTCGTTGTAGTACGGGGTCGATACCGTCAGCGAGCGAATCTTGCGAATCGGCTTAGCCTCAGGCATGTCCATAAACAGCGAGTTGGCGAAGAATCGAAGGCGACGCCGTCCTTCTTCTGAGCGCGGCTCCGCATCAAAGTTATCCACAGTCAGCAACTGATACGCGCGCGAAACAATGTCCAAGGCAGCCTCGTCATTCACAATCTTCTGCAGCTGTAGGCTGGCGTAATGCTGGGCATCGCCGGGGAAGAAGAATGAGTTAGGCTTCAGCGGTGTGTCGTTCAGCATCTGAACCAGGTTTTCTTGCTTTGCGAGGACCATTTTGAGACAGTTGATCACGGACTCGACCGAGTCGATAACCTTGTAAAGAGCACGCTGGAACTTGATGCTGGTCTCTGTCGACTTCTTAGGCACCTCTAGAATGGACTTCATCAACTCAGCTGCTGCAGCACGGCACATGTACAAGTTGTCGAGCTTCAGACCCTTCAGAATTTGCTGGTGTGACGCCATCTCTTCGATGAAGTTGTAGCAGTCATCCAGCTCCTTGTGTTCTTCACCAAGTAGGATACGGAGAACTTGTGATGAGAACTTGTACGAGCCCAAAATCGACTCCACACGGAGATCATCCTTTGTTAGACGCTCACGCATTGTCGTTTCAATCTTCTGAAGCGTCTTGTCCTTCTTCTTTTTGTCGGTCTTAAGTTTTTCGTAGAGCGCTGCGCACTCGAGAACAATGTCAATCGACTCGTCCAGCTTGCCAGCCGTCAAGAATGCCGGGGGGTACAGTTTGCGGCCCACCGTATCCTTAGAATCGATTAAGTAGCTCAGCACGTTAAGTTCGCGGTCGCTAATGACATCGGCTTCGCGCAGGCTGGTCAGACAACGGTTCCAAGCCATAGCGAACGGGATCGTGCGCTCAAATTCCGCTCCAGACACACCTGTAATGGAGCCAATGTTTGAAGTGCGGCTTGATTGCGACGACATGTCCTCGTCCGTGCCGTTAGGAGTCTTCATCTCACTGTAAGCATCTTCGTCTTCACGCTGTTCAAGCAGACTCGAGTACTTTTGCGTCTTCACCGTCAACGGCTTCGCACCTTGAGACATCGAAATACGCTCAAAGCGGCGCACAGGCATAGCCGTCTCGTCCTTTTCGTTCTTTTTGTTTTTCTTCTTCTTCTTCTTCTTAGCTTGCTCCTCGGCAATGTTGGGCACGAGCTTGCGGTTAAACACGCCAGGGATTTTCTTGAAGGTCAAGCGAAGAATGCGGAACGAACGGAGCTCACCAATGCGTAGGTTAAAACCAGCGAACGAGCCGTAAATAACGGACAAAACCGAGTAGAAGATCTGTGCGTCGTACAAGAACACCATCCATGCCGGAATCCAGAGGAACAGGATGTAGATAATGTTGTGGAACGAGGTCTGCAGCATGAAGTGCGAGTACTTGAGATAGTCCGTCGAGTTGGTTGAGTACACGAACAATGTCGTCTCCACCAGCGTTTTGACAACAAACTGGTAATCAAATGTCAGCTTGCACAGGTACAGAACGATCCAAAAGCACGTGTAGCGGCAGTACGTCTTCATAGGGACAGGCATCGAGCGACCCACGAAGCCCATTCCAATACCAGAGAAGAAGCGATTCTGCAGCTCGCAAACGCAGACGAGGCCGATCATAGCGGCGCCACCAAGAAGAGCCATCACGCCCTTATCGGAGCGGCTAAAGTTGATCAGACCCTGAATAAGCGTCACGATACGTGTTGGCTTCTTGATGAGACTGGTAATATCAAGCTGGCAACTGCCACAGTTGAGCAAGCCGTCGCCTTCATCGTCCAAAATGCTGTTCACCTGTTTTAACCAGGAAGGGGCACATAGGCTCTGATCGTACGCGATCGAAGCGACAGACCCAGCAGTCGACACTTCATCGGCGTCACCCGTCTGCTCGAAACACTTGTCAATCAGGTCGTGGTAGCATTTGCATCGACCCACTTGCTTTTCCACACAGTTCGTAAAAGGCACAATCTCAAGAAGTTCCTTGAAGTCCTGAGGCAATGTCCCGAAGGTGTCAGAAGCTGATGTGAAGTACTCGATGCCCAGACACGTCGCCAGCTTGGCATACATACACTGGCTGCCTGCTCCACTGTCCGTACTGATGTCGCCCGATAAAGAATCGTCTGTGTTTGCCACAGACGAACTATCGGTCGACGCCGCATACTTCTTGCCCAGGATAGTAAGAACATCCGTAGCACCCGCCGGCTGCACGTCGACTCCGTACATGATCGTCGAGTCAGGACAGAACAGCACGATATCGATCGAAAAGCCCAGTGTCGCCAGGAACAACGCGCAGTTCATGAAGAAAATGCGGCGGAACGAGATAATCGCGCGCGTCCAACTTCTCGTCTCGTTGAACGTCTTCTTGACGATCTTGGGGCGGCCCTTCTTGTCGTAGTTGGCGAACGCCTCGCCAATGTTGGTGTAGTCGTACTTGAGACTCTTCTTGGTCCAGAAGAACTCGTTGAAGTCGTCGTAGTTACGAATGTCCTTGTGGGGGGCCGTGGCGCCCTTGCTCGTCTTCTTGTCGCTGTCCCGACGCAGCTCCGCGTACATAGGGCGGATCGTGTTGGCCAGGAACGTGCCGGGCTCCTCATTGCCGCCACTGTTGACTTTTGGCAACATGGTGTGCAACAGGAAGCACAGGCACTCGGGCATTTGACGGAAGTTGGCGGCCTCTCCCCAGATGAGGAAAAACAACGAAACATCCACCAGCGGGTCGCTGGAGAACTTGGGCTTCTGCGACACATACTTGCACCACTTCTTGTAGTTGGCGAAGATTCGGCTGTGGAGACGCGTGACGCCCTTGTTGGCCAGGTCGATCTCCAGCTGCGGGTCGCGCTGGCGCAAGTAGTCGTCGATGGCCTCGATCTCGTCCTGCTTCTTCTTCTTCTTCTTGCCGTCGTCCTGGCCGCTCTGCTCCTTGAAGTTGGTGAGCAACAGCAACAGGTGCTCCTTCTGGTTAAGCACACTGCTCTCCTGGAAGCCGAAGGTGCGCTTGAGGGTCTCGCAGATGTCTCCCAATTGGTTCGAGCTGGTTAGATACACATAAAGACACAAAAAATAGAATTAGTTTAGGCTAGTGTTAACTGCGACACGGCGAGTTTGCCATGGCAGTTAAGCGAATGGGACCAAATAATGGCAACAACGGAAACGTACTTGTTGAGTAGTTGCAGCACAGGTGTGTAAACCTCTGGCAAGCGCTCCATCTCGAGGATGTTGTGCTTGACGAGGTTGCGCCCCTTGGAGCCGCCACTGCCACCCACGCTCTTGGCGCGTTGGCTCTTGATCATCTTGACGTAGCGCATCATCTTGTTGTTGAGGCGGTCGGCCGCGTCCTTCTCGTCCGCCGAGCGGTAGCGGATGCTCAGCGCCTGCTCCATGATGTCCACGGCGCGCGTGAGCTTGCGCTCGGCCTCGGCCACGTTGGGGGGCGACGCGTTCTGCATGGCAACGCCAGCGTTCACAAGGCCCATGGCCTCATCGCACATCTGGCGCTGCATCTCCAGCGCCTCCGTCATGATGCCCACAGAGCTGCCCTCGCGCTCGCTGCCATTGCCGTTCGGGTTGCCGTGGCCGCGGCGGTTCATGGCTCAGAAGAGTCCCCTTAAGCAAGTACTGTACGTAGGTACGTCCTGCCCTCTCTCTTTCTTTTAGAGACAAGAGCAACCGCAATCGCCCGCGCCCAAAGGAATGGGGAATGAAAAGCGGGAGAATCGCTGGTTGCTGGATGTTTTCGCCGACGTCTTTCCGCGGAGAGGGCAAGGCGCGCGCTCGGAAACGGCTGAGGGAGCCAGCGCCGCCATACTGGGGCCAAGTCAAGGCAGAGGTTTCGGATCGCGCCAGGAGGGACCGCAAACCCTACCCGTCGATAGCAGGAGAGCAAGCGTGCGTAGACGCTGCGACACGAACTGGCGACCTGAAGAGGGGAGACGAAAATGCAAATTATCATTCCTGACAGGTTTAGAGACCGTGACCATACAACAGTGAGAACTAGGCCCCTGAACAACGAAGAAAATTGCACAGGATATCAAGGAGTGGATTGCTGTACACTTGGTCCAATAGTAGTACTACCAGGGAGAGTACTATTGTTTGGCGTACAGTCACCACTGGTTTTACTAAGCCGACTTCTCAAGAGGAAAGCAGACCTCGTTTGCTATTTTTGCCGTAGATAGCAGCGATTTGTTCCGACGACTCTGCCGGGTACCCTGCTCGCACACAGAGTGGACTCTACGAGTAAGGTAAAAATGAGTCTGAAACACGCTGTAAAGAGAAGGCCACATTCTCCCACCCTCTAATCACGGTACTTTTAGACCTTGGGTTCTACCGCTGGAAATGCTCTACAACTAAATGTATCAGGTACAATCGAGGCGTTGAAAAGGCAGCTACTGAAAAATGTCGAACAATGTCCTAATTGTACGAATAGTAGCCATACATTCAGGACGTATCCAGCCGATACGGAAAATGTAGTATGTAGTATTTTGATTATATAGTTATGTTTAGTACTCTGTCAAAATGAGATACATAATACTTTACGTATCATTAATAGTAGTACTGGCTGGTTCACATAGTACAATGTCTAGTAACTATAGTACTACAAGTAGTACTACATTTGATCCTAACATTCAGAATCCAGACGCCAGACGCTCCATTCCAGGGCGGCATATGGCCTCACTTGCGCCGCGAAAGATGGTACGCCACCGCCAGATGGGTTGTCTGAGAGCAGCGCTGTGAAAGGCGCTTCGGTGCGGCGACCGTCATCCGCAGGCCTCTCTAATAGAGGTATTTCCCTCGAATACCTCTATTAGCTTAATGGAGGGATGAAAACACCTTTTAATATAGGTACGGCGAGGTATGAATTCTTGTATAGTGAACCTAAGATAAAATCACTCCCATCGTCGAACTTAGTGCGGATACTTGCCTGAATCGCCTTGTGGAAGGTGCCTTGAACACTTCCCACGGCGAGCAAGAATGCAGAATATGGGTGTGACTGAAGCTTGCAGCACATACCGCGCCGATATACAAAAAAACATTGACAAGCTTGAAAATAGATAACGCATTTGCCAAGCTACCATGCGCTTCCAGTGGAAGCCTCCAACATCGTTTCAAATAGAACAAGATCTTCGACGATAAATCGCTTGCTTTCAAAGTATATAATGGCTGATCGCGATCGACATCAGCCAATGTTGTGTTATAGACGTTGGGCCGATAAGAACGTTTATTATCTTCGTCGCTAGTTGCAGAGTCCACGTTCCGATTTCAAGCACTAGGGTGCACAAACTGAGCTGGCGCGTATTATCCGCGTGAACAGAGTACTTGAAGTTCACTGCGTCTGTGCAGTTCGCTTCGCTTTCCTTTTTTTGCTTACTTTTCGACCAAATCGATGCAAAATCTGCATGTTAAACCTTCTTATGCGAGGGATGACCCGAGGTCTTAATATAGGTATAGCGAGGGAAAACGGGTCAATTTCCCTCTATTAGAGAGGCCTGGTCATCCGTTACGCAAAGTGTAGGCAGGAGCTGCTGAGAAAACGGCCGAGCATGTGGTGGTCCGCGAGCACGCCGACCATACGACCGAACACCCTCTGGAGCGGGGACCCACGAGCGTGACGGCCCGCAGCTTCATATCGGCACAAGTCTCGACAAGCCTCGAGAAGCAGCACGTAGTGGCAAACTGAGGTTTGAAATGCATCTTATCTTTTGATGGACGACACGGCGAATTTTCACAGGCCGCTCGGATATGGTCCAATCGAAATGTAGCCAAAGGCACCATTTGACTTTGAGTCAAAGAATCTCCTACAAAAAGGGTCGAGCTGAGACAAGCGACTGGCATAATATATACTTACCGTATAAAATCCAGATTTTTTAGCTTCACGACACTCGTTTTTAACGCGTATGCGCACATCAATAAAAAGATAGGGATAGATACCGGTATACTCCAGGGCACTCGGTCATCAGGCATTTAAATGCACTTAACACGGTATGTCTGGCTCAGTCGGAACAGATAGTGTGGGGAGTTCGAAACAACGAAAGCCGCAATGTCAGGTTTAGCTGTAAAGTTTATTGTATTAGACACTTCGCTATGTTCTTAAGCCGGTATGTGCACTCCAGAAGGTGTCGATCGGAGTAAGTTCATGAATCAGCGTCTTGAAAAAAATATCTCCGGCTAAACGCATTGAATTCATGAGCAAAGGTCATTGCTCACCGAATGCCATTATTAACCTAGCCCTAAGTGGTACCTCCGTGCTCTCCGTCCGGGAACAAGACCGCCGTCATGTACGGCCGACTTGCTGGCCTTCATCTCGTACTCACCTGGGTCGGTTGCACCGGGTTCACTTGCTCCCCCTCGACAGTTGAGTTGACTGGGTCTGGAACAGCTCCGTGACCGAGCCGCTTTCAGTTCCTTCGACACTTGTTGCTTCCTAAGTGATCCACGTAATTCAGGTAACAGTGGTACTATACAGATGTGTGTAGCATTATGCTTGAAAATGGCAGACAAGGTGCAATGGCCCCACCTCATCGGAATCGATCTTCGCGATGCGATTCCTCAACATGTACGCGGGGTGTTGACCCGAACCGAGGCTTAAACAACGCAGAAAAGTACAAGCTATCACATGCGCATTTAGTTCGCTTTCTTTGCGTTGTTGCGGCTTTCGTTTTACCGAAATACCCCACTGGATGTCGTTTTCCGTTCCGATTGAGTCAGACATGGGGTGTTAAATTTTGTGTTTTAAGTGTTTATTATGACTATAAATTACATGTACAGTAAGCATGTTGCTCAAGCAACCCCTTTTCTTGCACATATGTACTACGGAGGTAGTAGCTCTTTTAAGACTCCAAATTAACGCCGGTAATTTAAAAATTACCTGCGTTAATTTGGAGTCCCTACCCCTGTACTGTAGAACTGTACAGGGCCTGTACGGGTGTTATTTATGTGGACCTTTATCGAGTCAGCCACCGATGACACCTTCGTCATCAATGCGGTGAACTTCCGACCTCCTCCAAGCGGACGGCGCGCCTGCCACCGATGCCATTCACCGATGTCTGCACTTGGCAAGCAATTGGGCTGGGGAAGGATAATAGTGATACGAGGATGGACGTTGAGCCACTTACTGTACCACCTTGCGACGATGCCTGTCCTCTTCTTGCGCGTTTCATCACTTCCAATAAAGAGAAGGCCGCACCGCTCCGATGCATGTTCATCGCCATCTCTGGCTTTGTGTATTTTTGCTATGTGATTACCGATGTACACGAAAAAAGAGGACACTGAAAGGAAAAGAGTGTCGGGTGGGGATCCCACAGCACCGCTAGATTCGTGGCGTGCGCGCTAGGATACCTGCCAGGAAAACAGGGGAATGGTCCAAGGTGCGCGATGATGCACTTCGCCCCCGCTCCAGCACGATCCAGGCGGCGCACGCCTCAACCAGAAGGCGCTGCAGATCCGGGTGATAGATTTGATAGCTCTAGTCACTCCGTTTTTTCTTCTTGGCCACGCGCTTGACCTTGACGATCTTGCTCGTAGACGATGCCGCCTCATTCGCAAAGAGCTTCGACACCTCGAGGCCAGACGTGAACGCGTTGTTGAACATGACGCGTTGCTGGAAGGACGCCAGGAAGGGCAGGAACATGGCGATGAAGAGCACCGGTCCGAAGATGATCCAGCCCACCCATCGATCGTACGAGCGCGCCATCCCGCGCACCACGACGTGGTTGGTCTGGTTGCGGTAAATGCAGAGCTGCAGGAACCAGTACGCGGCAATCAGGATGATCACCGCAATCTCCATCAAGTTTATGATCGAGAGGACCAGCAGACTGACGCACGCCACCAAGAGGCCGCAGCAAGACAGCACAAACTTCATCTTACGCAGCTTCTTCTGCTTGAACGTCATTTTCTTCTTGACACGGCTGGCGATGTAGCCGCAGCACAGCAGAAGCAGCACCAAGATGAACATGAGGCCAGACAGCGCGTAGGAAATCATGGATCCCTTCTCAATCTCAAGGTCCTGGTCCTCGTAGTACGTCTTGTACGCCAACTGAAGGTACATGCCGTATGCTACAAAGAAGAAGCGCATCTTGCGGATCATCGACACGATACGAGAGCCCCTGGTCGAGTGCTCCAGGTACTCCATTTCGTTGGACCACCAACCTGACCAACTTGCTGCAGAATCGTTCGTCGTCTTCAGCCAGTTCTGCCAGTCGCTGTAGTCCTCAATTAGTTTGTCCCAGTCGAAGCCGCTCGGGTTGAAGAAGAACGGGGCCCACAACCAGGTCGCCGCGATAATCCACAGCGAGTACGACATCACACCGTAGTTCTGGTTCGTCGGCTCCACGCACGTTTGATAGTAGTTCGCGTAACACCGAGTGTTCCAATCGTTGTCAGAAGGCTTGTAGTAGTTGTAGAACTGAGCGTCCTGTGTCCAGGAACAGTTGCACCACGAGAACGTGCCATACGCACGGAACAGGATCAACAGGAACACAAGCTCAACGGCGCGGTAAAAGTGGCTGAAAGCGTAGAACCGATAAAGCTCCGCAAAACGTTCGTGCTTGATCGTGAAACCACGACCCGTAGCGCGGTACTTGGCACCACCGTGAATCAACGTGCGGTCAAAGTAGTGCATACGCGTGCCCATCTGGAACGTGAAGAACAGCGGGCCAAGCGTCAAGATGTTCCAAATCAAATATGTAACACCGTGACGGAAACCCTGCTCCACACCGACCACAGCGACAACAGGCACCACCAACAAGAAACCAAACTGGAACGCCCACGATGTGTTAAGCGTGCCGCCAATGCCCAGTCCACCCTTCTCAAGGAAGTAGCTGTCCATGCCACTCAGAGCCATGTACACCTTGCCGTAGATGAAAAAGTACACACCCACCACCGTCATTGTCTGCGTGAAGTACCAGCCCAAGTTACCGTAGAACCACGAGTGCAGACGGAAGAAGTCTAGACGAGAGGCCATGCGCATAGCATCACGCGAAATAACACACTCACCGGCACCAGACGACAGCTTCGCCTCGAACAGAGTCAACTGCTGCATACCAACATCACGACCCTTGCCCACTTGGATAAACTCCTCGTGTGAGACGCGGCCACCACGAAGGGTACTGTTGAAACCAGCGAAAATATCTTCCGAAAGGTTGACACCCTTGGAAGCCTTGGCTGTGCCACCACATCCCATAGCAAACAGCTTGTCAAAAATATCGGGGTGACCATAGTGCTGACGCACGTGGTTCAACGCCAGCATACGCTGACCGAGCGACACGAACGAAAGTTCCTGGATCGACATAAAGCTAGCCAGATTCGACACGCCGCCCGTAAACACGTGCTCACGGAAGCCGATGATCGTCAACGGGCACTTTTTAGTCTCGGAGTCCTTAGTCGACAGCAGGTTAGGCATCTTCAAGGCTTCCTCAAGATAGCCATCTTGGTTCATATCGATACACTGCAGTAGCTCACCGCGCGAGAAAATAATGGCGTGGTTCTGGTTCTCGGGCTTACCTTCACCAATGACAGGGTTACCCGGCAACTCCACACGGTAAACCTCGGCAATGTTTTCACCGTCAGCACGCACCAAGACGGAAAAGAACTTCGGAGGGCCCTCCTTCATCTTTTTGGGACCGTCCACGTACGCAACACGCAGATTCGGGTGCTTGCGGAGCAGATATTCTAGATCAGCTGCCTGCTGGCGCTGCTCGTCCTTCTGCTTACCGTAAATCTGGCATGTGCAGACGTAGTTGAACTTGAGGGCAACCATTTCATTCAGGCGCTTGCACTTGTTACACGGGCAGCCAGGCTGGTGCATCACCTCGTTTTCACAGATTTCCAACCAGTGCAGGAAGCGAATGGCGTCTTCGTTGTACATCATACCGCGCACAGTACGTGCAAGAGTCTGACCACGGTAACTAGCCCACAGTTGGACCTCCTCGGGGAATTTCTTGAGAGCCTCTTCCATATCCTTGGCCTGAAGCCTCTCAAGCAAGTTTTCCCACTCAAACGGATAAATGGTCTTCAGGTAGTAAATCAACTTGATGCTATCGTCGTTTTGGGCGGTCAAGTCCTTGATCGAGTACAGCACAATTTCGTTGTAGTACGGAGTTGAGACCGTCAGCGAGCGAATCTTGCGAATCGGTTTAGCCTCAGGCATGTCCATAAACAGCGAGTTGGCGAAGAATCGCAAGCGACGCCGTCCTTCTTCCGATCGCGGCTCCGCATCAAAGTTATCCACAGTCAACAGCTGGTAAGCACGGGACACAATATCCAAGGCTGCCTCAGAGTTCACCAGGCGTTGCAGCTGCATGTTAGCGTACTGCTGGGCATCGCCCGGGAAAAAGAATGAGCTCTGCTTCAACGGAGTGTCTGTCAAGATCTGCACCAGGTTCTCCTGCTTCACGAGAATTTTCTTCATGCAGTTCAGCACAGACTCCACGCAGTCAATAACGCGATAAAGCGCGCGTTGGAACTTGATACTGTTGTCTGATGTCGTCTTGGGCACCTCAAGCAATGCCTTCATCAGTTCGGCACATGCAGCACGGCACTCGTGAAGACTCTTCAAGTTAAGTCCCTTCAGGACTGACTGTTGAGCAGCCATCTCTTCCATGAATTCAAAGCATTCGTTCAGATCCTTGTGCTCATCGCCCAGCAAGAAGCGCACAGCCTGGGAAGTAAACTTGTATGACCCAAGAATCGACTCCACACGCAAATCGTCCTTGGTCAGACGCTCGCGCATGGTATTTTCAATCTTCTGCAGCGTCTTCTCTTTCTTCTTCTTGTCAGAGCTCAGCTTTTCGTACACAGTCGAGCAATCAACAATGATATCAAGGGATTCATCCAGCTTGCCAGCGGTCAAGAAAGCTGGCGGGTACAACTTTCGGTCCTCTGCGTCCTTCGAATCGATCAAATAACTGAGAACGTTGAGTTCACGGTCGCTGATAACATCAGCTTCACGCAAACTGCCAAGACACCGGTTCCATGCCATCGCGAAAGGAATTGTACGCTCGAAGTCAGCCCCTGAGACACCGGTAACAGAGCCCAACTGAGACTGACGGCCACTGGAGCTTGCGTCATCCTTGTCATTGGGTGTTTTCACTTCATTGTACATTTCTCCATGTTGGTCCAGAAGGTTCGAGTACATCTGAGCCTTCACGGTAAGAGGCTTGATTCCGTCAGCCATGGATACGCGCTCAAAGTGACGAACGGGCATCGTTGAATCTTCCTTCTCACCCTTTTTCTTCTTTTTCTTCTTCTTCTTGCCATCGGCCGCGCCATCCTGAATGTTCGGGACAATCTTCTTGTTGAACATGCGAGGGATGGACTTGAACGAAAGTCGAAGCACGCGGAAAGAGCGCAGTTCACCGATCCGAAGGTTGAAGCCCGCAAACGAACCGAAGATCACAGACAAAACAGAGTAGAAAATCTGTGCGTCGTACATGAACACGAAGAACGCTGGGATCCACAAGAACAAGATGTAGATAATGTTGTGGAACGTCATCTGGAGGATGAAGTTCGAGTACTTCAGGTACTCGTCTTCGTTTGCGTACCAGATAAATAACGTCGTTTCCACCAGAGCCTTCATCATGTACTGGTAGTCGAATGTTAGTTTGCACGCAAAAAGCAAAAGCCAGAAGCAGCTGTACCGGCAGTATGCGCGGATAGGCACTGGTAGTGATCGTCCAACGTAACCTGATCCGACGCGCGAGAATATCTTGTTCAAGAACTCGCATGCACACACAAGACCAAGACATCCGACTCCGCCAAACATGGCAAGAGCACCCATATCTGTGCGTTTCGTGTCGGTGATGTCACCATCGGGAAGGGGGGTGCCGTCTCCAACAGATATCAGTCCAGCAATCAAATCACCGACTTTACCGTTGGTGATCAGCGCCTTGATGTCCAATTGGCAGATTTCGCAGTTCAATTTACCCGGTCCCGGATCCTTAATGATGGATTCAACGGCAGCGCGCCAGTTCACAACACACATGCTCTGGTCGAACGCACTAGATGAAGAGAACGCAAGTTCGTCTTGGGTGACTTTGGTAGTCTGGCCGGTTTCCGTAAAGCAATTGTCGATCAAATCCAAGTAGCACCCGCAGCGACCTGTAGACTTTTCCACGCAGTCGGTAAACGGCACAAGCTGCAGCAATGCCTTGAAATCAATGGGAATACTTTCGAAAATACCCTCCGTGTAGGTCATGCCAAGGCACGTAGCCAGCATCTGGTGGTTACAGGTAGGTCCCGAAGATCCCGTGCTAGATTTGTCACCAGATCCATCGCCAGATCCGACGGCAGTATAGTCAGATGCCGTCATGTTCTTGCCGAAGACGGTAAAGCCACGGGAGTTTCCGTTGCTCAGATCGGCGCCGTACAAAATTGGTGTGTCCGGGCAGTACATGACCACGTTAAGAGAAAACCCGAGAACAGCCATGAACAGCGCACAGTTGAAGCAGAAGATACGGCGGAAAGACATCAGTGCGCGAAACCACGTACGCTTCTCCACGAAACTCTTCTTGATCACTTTCGGGCGACCCTTCTTGTCCACTTCGCCAAATGCCTCGTGAATGGTCGTCGGGTTGTACTTCAAGCACTTTTTGCTCCAAAAGAACTCGTTGAAGTCGTCGTAGTTACGGATCTCCCCGTGAGGAGCTCGGGCACCCTGCGCCGTTTTCTTGTCGTTATCCTTCTTGACTTCGTTGTACATTGGGCGAATGACCTCGGCAAGGAAGTCGCCGGGATTCTTGCTGCCGCCACGGGACGAAGCCTGGGGGAGTGACGTGTGCAGCAGGAAACAAAGACATTCGGGCGTCTGGCGGAAGTTACCAGCCTCTCCCCAAATGAGGAAGAAAACCACGATGTCCACAAGCGGGTCGCTCGTGAAAGCGGGCTTGGTAGAAACGTACTTGCACCACTTGACGTAGTTTGCGAAGATGCGTTCGTGGAAGCGCTTGATGCCCTTGTTGGCCATGTCCAGCTCCTGTTGGTGGTCGAGCTGGTGATGCTCGTCGCCGTTTTGGTTTGGCTCCTCCTCCTGAAGCTTGAAGTTCGTCAGCATGAGCAGCACGTGCTCCTTCTGGTTGGTCACATTGGCCTCCTGGAAACCAAATGTGGTCTTCATGCTCTCGAAGATATCACCGGCAGTCGATGAGCTGTTCACACACAAGAGTTAATAATAAAATAAAACGTCGTCAGCTCGTCTTTTCCAACATCAGACACGAAACCGCACTGCAACTCACTTGTTCAGCAGCTCGACAATCACGTTGTACGTGGAAGGAAGGTTGTCCATGGGGAGGATGTTGAACTTGGTGTTGTGTCCGCGTCCCGTGGCTCCTCCGGTCGCGCCCTTCTCGCGCTGGCTGCGGATCATCTTGACGTAGCGGTTCATCTTGTTATTGAGACGTTGACTGGCGTCGCGCTCCTCCTGCGTCGGGTACTCGATCGCGAGCGCCTGCTCCATGAGCGTCACGGCGCGCGAGAGCTTGGCGTCCGCGCCGGCCGTGTCGGGCGGCGACGCGTTCTGCATGGCCACGCCGGTGTTGACCAGCTCCATGGCCTCATCGCAGAGCTTCTTCTGCTGGCGCAGCGGCTTGCTGTACTGCATGGCGTCATCGCTGTCCCCGTCGCTGCCGGAACGCGCCATGATGCGCGGGCTGCGGGGCGTTCAAGACTGAGAGAGGAAGGAGGGGAGCTGAGAGAGAGACAGCGGAGGCGAGTGAGTCTCAGGGCCCTGTCTCGGTCCACGTGCGACTGCCCAGCTGGTGGCAGGTCTTATCGCCGATCGCGACTGGGGAGGCACTTGGCAGCCAAGTTGGCTCGGTATGCGCGAAGCTGCGATCGTCCGCTCGGGCGTTTCCTCCGGACCTCTGGCCGTCGGCTCGCGATATCCCACACTGAGCGAGCTGACACCAACGGACGCCGCGAGCTGGGCGGTCGGCATAGTGAAGCCGAGTGGTGCTTGGGTTAAGAAATCAGAATCCTGGAATATGATTACCTGCAAGAACGCATTTTACACGGTCTGTTACCTCTCGTTTCGTTTACCTGTCATAAAGAATTCACCTTTGATATCGAGTGCGTATAGCCGGCCTGAGTTAGCCAAAGGGCCTCTATTCGAGCGCTTTTCAATGATAGCGGATCTGGTACAGCTGAAATGAGCCCTCTATAAAAGGCATCGAAAGAATCAGTTCTGAACAGCTGGATTTTGTTGTTTGCACCAAAATGAGGCTTTCACCTGTTCGCGCGCAACGTGGATCTCATTGAGACGTGGAGTGGTAACGTCCCGACGGCCTGCAGGAAGGAAATGAGCTCCCAGCGCGGTCAACGTCATCACCGCGCTCGCTGGACGGAACCCTGACTTGTCGCCATGGCAGCTTTTTCCCATCACTCGCCAGCAAATTAATTTCCCCAGCTGTTTATGTATGCTTTACACCAAAGATCAGCATGATCGCTATGAAATTTCTGAAATATATATCTCAAAATTCCCAAAAATGATGTGCTGCACATTCGTTGCACGTTGGGACGCAAGTACTATTACGTAGTATCTTAGACGATGCCCAAGAAGCGCAGCGCGAACCGCGTGCGGGGCATCCCGGGCCGGGCGCCGGTTGAGCGCGAACGCCGCCTCATCCGTCACAAGGAGAAAGAGCTGCGCGCCGTAATCCTTCGTCTGCGCGCTCTCGACCGCGGCGACACTGCCGCAACTACTGAAGAACGCGACGCGTGCTTCCGCGAGGTGCGCCGGCTCGCAGTAACCCCGAAAGGCCTGGTTTCAGAAGAGTTCCGTCGGAACCTGTGGTCGTTCTTGCTGGGAGTCAGCCCAGCAGCGCTGAACGGGTCCTCGAACACCGGGAACGGGTCCCAACAGGCTCATCGGGACGCTGCGCAGGTGGAGAAGGACGTGGAGCGATCTTTGTGGCACTACGACGTGCTCCAAGGGCTCAAGGAGAGCGAGCGCCGCGTCAAGCGCCGGGCGCTCACGCAGATTATTCTAGGAGTGCTGAACGCCAATGACGAGCTGTTCTACTTCCAGGGCTATCACGACATCGTTTCGGTGTTCTTAATGACACTTGGCAACTCAAAGGGAACGCTGCAAGCTGTCCGAAATGTTAGCGAGACGTACCAGCGAGAGCCGATGCGGTCGGGATTCGAGCAAGTCATGGCGACGAACAGGTTACTGTTCCCGCTGCTGGATGCGGCTGATGAGCTGCTTTACCGGCATCTGCACGAGTCAGGGGTGAGTCGCTTGAGCTGTGGGAACTGTTGCACGCCAACAATTATTACGGTTGTCATGCTGACTAAACATTCCGCGTGTGGCTTAGGTTGAACCGTATTTCGCTCTACCGTGGATGATCACGTGGTTCGCGCATCAACTGAGGCGATTCCAGGATGTCGTGAGGCTGTACGACGTGTTTCTTGTCTCTCACCCGCTATTTAGCTTATACGTATCCGCTGCTGTAGGTGATCACCCCTCGAATCCGAATTGGCTTGATAGTCCTGCATAAACTGCCTCTGACATATTGCAAATGCCCCTATGCAGGTTCTCCTCAATGCGAGGGACAAGATCCTTCGTTGTGAACGTGACTTTGGCACGATGCACGGAATGCTATCGAACTTGCCACTCGCCATGGATGTCGAAAAAGTCATTGCGCGGGCGATTATACTTTTTCAACAACTGCCGCCGCCCCAACTCCTTCAGCGGGCTCAATTTGAGTCAGCCTCAAGGTACGCATATCTAAGTTACTTGTAGCTCTCCACTGTCGGATTCCTATGACCTATTTTCCATTTCTCCTATGCTACAGAGCCAACACGTATCTTCAGTTCCCTTTTGAGCACCAGCCATGGCCCAGCGCGACCGCGCCAATGTTAAAAGAGGTTCCACCGTTACCTCCTCGGCAATTAAGGTTAGCCGAGCATTATCCATGGTGTTTGGGTGTGGACTTCACTAACCTCCGCGCCATTGTGCTCATGAAAAGGGATGGAGACAAGTCGAGCTATGTGGGTTCCTGGCAGGTATGTGTGAATTTGGTTGGCAAATCACCAACTCGTAGTAAAAATTCCCGTTGAACTCTGACCCAACCTATTTTGTGTGTCCTGTGCTGCTGCAATGCAGGTTTCTATCATTGTCACGGCCGCGGCGGTCGGCATCGTTGCAGCAGCGTCTGCATACGCTTTTCGGGACCGAATTGGAATGAGGGTTTAACTTGCATAATAGAATACATGTTGAATTTATTCTGGACGAAGCGGCCGCAAAACTGAAAACTGTCGCTGTGATAAACATTGCGCGCGTGTCAAAAGTGGTCCTCGATTCTCAAGCGGGCGGGGGTGGGGGCGACGCATCACGCGGTATCAGGCCTTGCAGTAACTTGTAACGAAGCTACCCTCGTGCTGTCCGGGTAGGCAAACGCGCTGATAATCGTTTTCTTGTGCTTGGAACACGAATTAAGGTCGTATCAGCATCACAGCTTGAACGATACTATCAAGATTCGGATATAATTACGAGTCCTCAAAGAAGAGATACTCTCGACAAACTGGGCAATTGGAGTCCCGATTGAGCCACTCCAGCAAGCAACTCATGTGGAAGTTGGTGCGGTTCATGCCGCAGTTGCATAGTGTGCGAACCTTCGGGTTATCCTGTACACCAACCAAAAATGTTAAGAACTGCATCAAATACCGCCTCCGTCACCCATTCATCCGATTCGAGCAGCACCCACCTCCGAGAATGTGTCGAGGCACATGATACACTCGAGGTCCAATTGGCCTTCATCGATCTACCGAGTAGAAGAATAGATACGTTGTAGTGCGGTCAGGCCCACCTCCAGCACCGACAAGCGTAAAGACCTCCGAAAACTCTTACCACACCCGTGACCTCCTGATAGGATCGTAGCAGCCGTGAAAGCTCTTCTGGTCGAGGTGATGCGGTTGGTTGCTGGTCTGCGGCCAGCCCCATGAGCCCAATGCTGAGACTGCGTCGCATGTGCTGCTCCTCCGACTCCTTCTCCTCACCCTCGTCGCCTCTCCTGTCCACCCCGACCATGAGCCCAGAAGCGACACTGGATCCGCTGCGCTTCAATACGACGCGCTGGCCACTCCTCCCGCCTGAACCTGTTCTGGGCCTGGCACCAAGTAACTCGTGGGACTCCTGTGCATCCACGAGCACCTCCAGCTCCTGGTCGCCGTCATCGTCGTCGCCGCTGCGCTCCATATCCACCGTTTCAAGGTCGTCCGACTGCCGCCGCTGGTACTTGGGTGGGTGCTCCAGGCACGAGCAGTGCTGACCCATGACGTCGATCAGCCCGAGCTCAAACCGGCCACTGACGGTATTATAGTGACAGAGAACCCGAGAGTGAGCAGATCGTGAGCCTGTGCTCGTCCTCTCGACTGAGTATTGAACTGACTGTGAAACGTCGGAAGATAAAGTTCTTTTTTGGGGAAATTGCTAATCGGTACCAACTCCGAGTGGGAATTTGCTAATCAGTACCATTGCTGCTCTACAAGTGTTCACCAGCTTAGTAGCACTTTTGATTTCGACCAGGTCGGGAAGGCTTCGATTGTCTCGCGCATGGAGAACACTGCCCGGCGCCGGCAGTGACCCGGAGGAGTGTGACCAGGTGGACCAGGTACTGCAGGCCGCTGGTGCACTATACCGGTGGCGGCGGCGCGGCCGACGCGGCCCATAAGACGCACCTACCGCAGTCAACACTGCCGCGGGCGGCTACGGCGGCACATCGGATGAGGAGGAATACGGTGGTGTGGCAACCGCGGAGGACAAGGACGGCATGCTACCCCGGGTGACACTGACACAATTGGCACGAAGATGGGGCTTGTGTAGGCAGCACAGCTCTCCCAGGTGGACAGCATGGGCGGGGGCGGGTCACTCTTTGAGAAGCAGAAGCCCGTGAAGCATTCGGTGGAAGATACGGTAGCGCCATATTATCGCTATGCCTGTTTACATTCCGTGTTCCTGAACTCACTTACACCTGTTGCAATTCGGCATTGCGAGACGAAGTAACACTACCACCTCCGAGCTACAGATCCGCTGGCAGGCCTCGCAATCAGAGTCGACTTCGTAGCCGCGGTGAAATTGACCCCGAAGCATCTCCAATTGTATGCTCCAAGTGCGGGCGTAGAGGTCACAACATCCTAACCTGTGCGCGTCGGCAAGCACTTCGTGAACAAAGAGCTAGGTAATCAGTCGCTAACAGGTACCTAAAGTAAAGACGCATTACATTAAATGCATTAAACTCAGAACACCTACATAATGTTTTCTTTACCGTCGTCTTGCACCGAATCCGTGGGCTTTCGTTCGCACCCTCGCAGCGTCCTGCAGACAGATAGTTACAGCAGAATCCAATCAGCTGAGCAGGACTTGGGCTCTTCGGCCTCGGCGCGAGCGCAATGACGGAGACGACGCAATAGCAGCGAACACGTCGTCGCTGCTGCAGTGCCCATCGAGCCACCGCACTCGGAGTCCGCTGTGGCGTCACGACTGAACTCGGTGCTCGGGGGGGAGTCCGAGCGGAACCAGAAGATGCTGTGCTGCGAGAAGAAGCGCTTGAAGCCCGAGTTCCAGGACGGGTCGATCATGTGCGAGCACTCGATCTTGGCCACGTCGGCCAGCCGGATCTTGAGCTCGTAGCGGTACTTGGCAATGAGCTGCGAAACCAACACGCCGCCGTAGCCATAGGCGATGAAGTGCACCTTGTGAGCTGGCGGGGGGGGGGGGGTAGTTGCGCCATACGTGAGAGCTACGCTCGAACTCGAGGGGCGGGGGGACTGCTCCACGAAAAGCAACTCCTGCACGTGCACGTGGTCGATGAGTCCTTGAGCGCCTCCTCGCCGTGGTCGCGGATCTCCTGACTGGAGATGCGCTGCTTGTTCGCGCGGTTGCGCACGTTGCCGCTCTCCGTGAGCTCGAACCGGTCGTAGGCCCAGCCGGCGGGCTCGTCCGAGAGGACTGCGGGCATCGTGCCCTCCAAGCTTGTGTCCATGCCCCACTTGGGCATTTGCGGGCGGCGCGTCCCGCCCACGCCGCTGCTCATGCTGTTGATGACGATGCTGCCCATGAGCGCCGTGAGCGTGGGGTTCTCGGACGAGGTGGCGGCGGCGCTGCTGGCGGTGGTAAAGCCGTCGTTGCCCCTTACCATTGCCGTGTCCGTTACTGTTGGCCTGTAGGTGGAGTCCCATTCGGCCTTGATCAGGGCAGAGGAAACCTTGGGCGCTCGGTCTTCACTTCGCTCATGGGGCTGCGGCTCGTCCTCTGGCTATCGATGTCGACTAGGGACGGATCTACTGCGGGAATACGAGTTGACATCGGGTCCTCATGTGTCTCCCGGCCGGGCTCGGGCTCCAGTAGCAGCACGACGACTGTGAGATCGTGGCGTGCGCACATGTCCGGCAACTTCTGGTGGTGCACCTGCTGCACCTCGGAGCTGCTGCACACGAGCGAGAACTGCGGCGTGCAGCTACTGTTCTCCATTCGCGAGACTATCGCCGACCTGGTCGAAATCAAAAGTGCTACTAAGCTGGTGAACACTTGTAGAGCAGCAATGGTACTGATTAGCAAATTCCCACTCGGAGTTGGTACCGATTAGCAATTTCCCCTTCTTTTTTCTAATAATTTAGAAATGGTTCAAATGAAACACATGATCTAATTCAAAATTGGATTTGGGATACATAAATCAGATATTTTCTAATTTAGACGTGGTTCAAATGAGCACATTCTAAACGCTCAAATTGGGCTACCCTATTTTGGGTTCCGTTATCCCAATTTCTGCATCCCAGTTGAAGAGCTCAAATTGGGACTGTAGCGCGCTCAAGGCTTTGCTCAAGGCCTGGTCGTGCGCGAGATCTTTCAGCTAACCAGGAACAACTTTTCACAGCAATTTCAGGATCTGTCGCCCAGTGTGCATTTTGCAGTGTCGTGGGGCTCGCTTTTGTGGGACTTCCCGCCGGTCCGGAAGGACCATGTACATGTAGCGCGTTGATACGCATAAGATTGTGTTGAACGGGTTTATTTTCTTGTTGTTTTCATGGTGTTATCGCTTGACTAGTCTTCCATTGGTTGAATGCTCGAATTTCCGCGGTCGGCGCGTACGGTGGTAATCTGACAAGCTGGATGAGACGATGAATTTCGTCGGCGGTCTCTTTCGTGGGTCTGAATTTGGCGAGGTACTCTCTGGTGATAGGCTCTGTGAGCGTGAGTCCGGCAAGACTCACCGCTCTGGATAACGCGACGTACAGTGTTTGAGCGGGGGTTCCTCTACGACGGTCAAGTGGCGTGACCACCACTCCGTCGTGGCATGTCTGGCCTTGAAGCTTTTCGGTGGTGCACGCAAATGCAGGCACCGCCGCAAACTGGTCGACTGTGATCGAGGCTTGCGACAAATTGGGGATCTTCAACAACCGTAGCGATGCGTGCAGAGGTGGCAGCCCTATCACGCCTTCTGGGAACCCATTCACGAGAGTATTGTGATAGCCGTGCAGCTTGATCAGCAGCAGCTTTGGTGGATACTGGAGCTTGTGCACGACAACCCCGTCCACCTCGAACCTGATCATGGAAAGCTCTTCCGGTGTTGGATACATTCCGACGATGTTGCCAAGGACGCCGTTGGCGATGACGTCCGCTTCAAGCAGCAGTGGATGCTTCCGTGTCAACATGACAGGCATCCCAACGAAAAAGAGCAGCTTCATTGGGACACGGTCTGTGAGATCATCGTTTACATTCGCGAGATGGTCGGCAATCTTCCTCGAACGTGACGACGGCACCGCCAAGCACTCGTAGATTGGTAGTCCGCGTGCTTTGGCAACCCGAAACGTGAAGTCCAAGTTGATGGCGCATCGCAATTTGTTTGTGCAGACGATAACAGGTCTGTAGAATTCGTCGTGATCATTCTCTGGTGTTGGTGCTTGGAGCTGATTCTCCGTTTGTACGCGCGTGTTTAAGGATGCGAGCTGCTCATCAGACACGCGGCCCCACCGTAGGTCTGCTAGTATTTGAGTATACTCAGGATCGAATCTGGCACGCATATTCTGCGTAAGGAAAACCACAAAATTGATAGCAGCGTAAAGCTCGTAGCCCGTGTGGCGTAGTCGATTTGCAGTTGCTGGAGGAGTCTTGAAACCTGAGCAATCAAGGCGCCTTCGTCAGAAGCTAGTTTGAGGAAGGGATACGAGGAGTCAGAGACATACATGGTGATCCTGCTATCGGTGGTAGCTGTAGCTGATCCCCAATCAATATTGTGTGTCGCCCACCCATGAATGCTTCAGGTGTACTTGATAGCGCCCGTGATACTGAATCTGTCCCGCCTAGCAATGCTTGGTCTGTAATCGAGATTTCGTCGATAGCAACTAAGATGACCCGGCTGAACTTCGATTTCATCTCCGTCGTCGGAGCAGCGTTAGGCTCTGCGCCGTTGATCTTTAAATTTCGGGTGCTATGCATTGTTCTGCCCTTGATGTTTATAGCTGCAGCACCTGTGAAAGCTAGAGTCTCGACACTTCCCTCACGACCCCACCTGCTCGCGAATCGGAGCAGTGCGTCCACGACCGTAGACTTGCCAGTGCCTGCTTCACCACCTAAATACGCGATCAACTGCGGCTTGAGCTCATAAGGAGATGCGTTGGTTCCATCCGGTAGCAGCGGCTCTGAAAGTGCGTCGGCAATATCTTGTGAGTAGGCGTAAAGTAGATGTCGAGCTGCGCTCTCAAAAACAACATGCTGCCAAAAGTTAAGCTGGAAGGCTTCAGACACCACTTCAATTGCTGGAAAGGATGACAGTGTATCTGCTGTATACCTCGGCAAGCCATCCAATTCCCGGTAGGGAACAGGTCCAAAACACTCTTGCAGTCGCTCCAATCTTGTGTAGGCTTCTTTGAACTGTGCTACGAAATTCTCCGTGCCCAGTGTTCCTTCGTCGTTACCCAAAACATTGGAAGACACCACTAAGGACCGATAGTCGTTATAATCAAATCCTGACGGCGGCGAAAGCGAGTTTGTCGAATTGTATATTCTACTGACGGCTTGGATGGCGTTGTCCAGCATAGGAACGGTTTCAACTAGAGCGCTGGCATTATGCGCCAACGTGGTTGTCGACGCGTCGGGGGCTGTAATGGTAGTGGCATCCACAAAATCGTCAGGAACATCGTAGTCGTAGCTACTGGCATCGTTTTGGGTATCATCGTACGTGCCATACGCTGGGGACCACTCGTGGGTTGGCGGCGGTCGTGTTCTCAGCAGTATGTCCTCCTCTGATTCCTCATCGTTGTCGCCATTTTGTTTTGCTCGGTAGTAGTCTCTCCACTGAGTCTCGTACTGTTGAAGACGACATACGAGATCAGCATCACCGCGTTGCACGAAGTCTCGGTAATTTACCAGCGGAGACCATGCTGTATTGAACAGTGTGGATCGGCGATGCGGCTTGAAAAGTGCTAATATTCCTTTGTAGTAAAAATCGAGGTCTAATTGCTCAAGTCGGCCTGAGATGTCGGGAATGTCGTCGCCACATATGACCAGCACTTTAGTCGCTTCCGATTTCGAGTAATAAACTGGTTTGAACGGCAATGCTCGGTCTTGTCTGCATCGTTTGTGCTTTTTTACTTGAACGTATTTTTCACAGACGTCGATGAATGGTACGTTTTCGAGATCGGACTGGCGTTTCCAATAGCTTTCGAGCGCGGTATCAGTCGAGACATTACTCTGTGTCAGTGATGTGGCGGTGCACGCGTCTTGCGAAAATCTAACTTCCACAGATTCTTGTTGTTGCTGCAGTAAACGACGGAGGTTGACTCGCACGAACTCGTGGGAAAACCAGAACGGCGACTCGCGTAGTATGTACAATGCAGCCATTGGGCTAGCCACCTCCTGACCGTTTGTGACGGTGTAGAGCATCGATCCTAGCATTCTTAACCCTCGCTCCATAGCTGACGTATCCGGTGGCAACTGATTCGTCTTTCGAACAGCCTTCGTGAAGGCCGCTAACGATAGTGCCACAGAGTTCTCGACTGGATTTTGACTCTTGAAGCAATACTTTGACACGTACGAAGCTGCATCTTTAGATCCGCAAATGGACACGAACTGGGAGTCGTGGTTGCACTTGAATACGGCCATGGCGATCCGGTTGTATGCATTAACATATTCGCACCCAATTGGTCGATGCAAACGTAGTTTCATTTCGCCATCTAGCGTGGTCGCCCCAGGGTAAACCTCCTCGGGCTTAAAAAATCTGCACACGCTTCCTTTAGGCGTCCGAGTAGTCTTCTTGATGAGCATCATGCATATGAAGACACACACATCATCTCATCTGTTAGTTATTCAAATACTCAAAGTCGTTCATGAGATTAATCAGTACCTTAAAGCACGACTTGCAGTGGTTCAAATAGTGAACTTGCACATCTCGAACCACTACGGACGTTGCAAGTTCATCGCTTGTATCTAGAAGAGGAGGTCGGCACTTCATGTAGTCATTCCATTGGCAATTCATCTGAACACCACGTTGGTTTGCAAGAGTCTCGATTATCGAATCCATGATCTCTTTATCTTTAAAAGAGGTGCCACATTCACGACATCGAGCAGTAATCGGAGCAGTGGATCCAGCGCTAGGACGACGAAAGGCATCCACCCCGGGGACTACTGGTTCCAAAGCGGAATCACTAAAGCACTTCACGCATTTTCCTTCGTCGTACATGCAAGGCGGCTTTGCTGTCAGTGCCACATCCGCTAACGCAACCAATCGAGCTCGAACTTCTTGGCTGGACTGGATGGCATTTGCTAGATCTTCACTGGTTCTTGGAAATCCATGTAGCCACACGACAAAGTGTGCATGTAAATCCCCTGCGCGCTGTGTTTCAGCAGCACCACCAAAGCCACGCACAACGCCAAAAACGCCACCACCACGCTTCGGTGCATTCGCTTCCTGGTCCCACCCCAGTAGCACTTCAATCACGGTGTTGATAACCCGTACAAAATACCTAGCACATTCCATTGGATACGCAGCGGCGATTGCTTTCCGTTCCGCGCGATTCGGAAGTAACATCATGTTTGCTTCATCGACAGCTTTACGACTTAGTTTCCCTGATTTGATAGCGATGTTATAAGTACCAGCAGAATCAGGAGATATCGTGAAGAACACCTGAAGGGGGCCAAACCTCTTTAGCATTCCAAAAAGGTCGTGTCGAGCACGCATCCGTTCACTATTAGATCCATAGAACGCTGACTCCGCCACACGCAAACCTTTTCGTAGATCAATCACACGCTGAACTTCAGATGAAGGAGGGCGCGGCTTAACACCTTTGGCTTGGCAGGCTGTCACGTGCTTGAAGTATTCAACAGCCTCCAGAACAGTACTCCCTTTCAGTTTACCAGTCTTCAACGCCTGTCGTTTGATATCCATCTTTATGTAGAGGGTGCGTCTAGCATTTTGCAGTGCAAGGAAGTCAAACGCTAAAAGCATGAACGCATAATGCTTTTCAAAACGATGTCCGTGTACACGTAAGCACCGCAGTATCCACGTCCGTACTGATAACCTCCTTGCACGCACCTCCGTCGGACCTCCACAGCCACCAGGAAAAAGTGTCGGAAACATTTTAACGCATACGGACCACGAAGTCATTGGCACGTAGTCATTCGATTTTCGGACGAAGAAATCACCGGGGTCGTGTTGTGCAGTCTGCAGGAGTAAGCTCGAGACACCGATCCAGGTATCCTCGATTGTCGAATCGACGCCTTCTGCCACGGTAGAGCCAAATGATGAATATGTTCCATCTTCACGGACACTTTCCACAACTGCCGCTTGTTCCTGGTCTGCGTCTGGCGATCTCGTCCGGTCAACTATCACACTGTTTGCAACGCTTCCAGAAGGCGATGAACGCATGGACGCTTTCTGCCGTCTAATGTATTCCCGGTTGTTTCGATCGAGAAAACGTAGCGCCCTTCGAGAAAGCGCAAGATTCATTTCGTATCGCTTTTTGCAAGTCACCGCTTGTACTGGCGTCATGTTACCGACCATTGCAACGCGGACACGACAGGTAAGGTCACGTGGCAGCATCTCGACAATTGGGCCTTCGGTATTCCGGACAACATAGTGGTGTGATTTAATGGTCCGGCACGGACCACCGGTCACCACAGATAGTGATACGCACGGCAAGACGAGAGCGATGGATTGCTCATCAGTACGAGTCAATGCGTTGAACTGCATCGGCAACTGGCCAATGTAGTTGCCGTTTGCGATAGCCATGCTGGGTGGTTTCGTCAACTTATGGTAATTGAGCTGCTCGTTACATGAACGACATATCTGCATCGTAATAGCTCCATTATCGTCACGTATTCCTAATACCAAAAGCAAGAGCGTTGCATAGCGTTAGAAATCCAAACGAACTAGCATGTTCTTTGACCATTTGATACCTGCAGGATACAACATGAGGCCTTTGAGGCGTGGGTCCAGATGGGAAGCATCGTATTCATTTATGATGAACGCAGGAATATCTCGACCTTGTGGGACCTTAAGGCACATCACCATACGCTGAAAGTACAGGTATAAGTGTTAGAACGGATTCATGTATAGATTCGCCAGTACCAATAGAGTTCAAGACCATACCCCAATGAAGTCATCCGTCAGTGCTTTCTTGATGATCTCACCTGGGTGCCAATCCAGCTCGCAGACGCAGCACACCTCCATGTCCTCTGCAGCAGGTGCGAGTAAGTCAATGGCTTCCGTCTTGATTGCCTCTAATCGCTCTTGCGACGGTATCACAAAGGCGTTTTCTGCGTCCATTGTTAGCAATTCTTCTTCGTTGTAGACAGAGTCGTCACGACGTATCAAATCATTCACCCGTAGCGTATCCTCGTCGCTTTCACCGTCAATTTCGCTGTCACTTCCTGCCGGTCAAAGGAAATGTAACCTTTGTCGATCCATGAATTACTGGGATTGACACAGGCGTCGAGCTTCCGCTGTACCATGCGCGTACCTCGGGGCGCTGGAAGAAGGGGACGGATAACTCTGCGAAATGCGGTGCTTCCTCCTGGAATCTTGTATCATCGGTGCTTTCGCGGTGCTGTATCCGGGGTTGACTGCTACCGAGATTGAAAGAAGTCATTGAGGCTGCTTCTGGTGTCACGTGAGCTACACCGGTCGCAAACCCAGGTTCGGAAGGCTCATAATACCATGCACCCTCCCTTGGGATCTGGAAAGACGCGGGGAAACTCGATTGGCTGTCAGTCCTGGATTGTGTCGCCGGAGTTATCGGAAGCAACGCCGAAGAATCTACGCAGCTCGTCCAAATGTGTGTACCTGTCCGAAGCTCGCACGCCGAATGTGTCGGCACGCGTGTCCGCGATTCTGTAGGAGGGCTGGCTGGTAGGCTGGCTGGAAATCTGACTGGAAGGCTGACTGGTAGACTGGCTGGGAGGCACTCACTCAAAGGGGTACTTTGAAGCGTCGTCAGGTCTTCCAAAAGGACTCCTCGAACGGGGCTGGTTCTCGTCTCCTCCCCACTTGCTGCATTGCGTCGCTTTAATGGCATCTAGAAGGCAAAAATCGTAATGTTCTGTTGTTGCAAACGTTGTTGCAGACGTACGCGTCCTTGCCAATTCGTTCGAGCAATCCTCAACGGCTCCGAATATGGTCTTTACGCCATCACTCTGTGCACCCTCAACGACTTCGGAGATGGACCATTACGCCATCACCGCGCGCACACCCATGCAGAATAACTGCACCGTCTGAACGTCCGGTATCGACATCAAGCACAAGAAGTACCTGCGAATCGCTACCATTCGTTGCTGGTAGAATTGAGCTTCCTGACGGAGAAGCTCGGGTACCAGGCACCGACACTCCCTTCGCTTAGGTTCTGAGTATCCGACAAGTGGTTGTCACATTCATCGCGCCAACCTCTCGTAGTAATGTGGGCAGCGTCTTCTGCGGGTCCGGTAGATGAGTCGCTATCATACTGTGGCCGTATTTCCGTCGCCTTTGAATCGATTGCATGCGCAAGATCTGCAAACCTTCAAAGTTTGTGACCCCTATTGCTATCGTCTTATTCCAACAAAAACTCGCAGATGATTCATTCCATGATAGCAACGCAGCAAGCAGTTCATTTGAATGAGAAACAAGCACTAGCAATATCAAAGCAAACTTCACGATGACGGTAGTTCGCGAAAGGCGCTCACACACCAAACGCCGCTCGGGTCTTCTTGGTGGGCGACTCGAATGTCGGTTCCTTGTCGCTGTTACGCGCCTTGCGCTTGGGTGGTATCTTCACCGCAGCCGTCAGCACCGTGACATCGCCACAGTCGGCCGCAGCGTTCTTGCGACTGGCCTGGGAGGCCGACCCGCCGACAGAAGGCAGCACTTCGACGTTCAGTTCCGGAGCAGCATCATGTGGACCAGCAGTGGCGGCGGTAGATCCGAGTGGTGGCAGCGGAATGGCATGCAGCCGCTGCCGAATTTGTACACTCCCCGCCGATCTACCATACCCAACACGAAGTGAGTGCACCTTCTCAAAGCGGTAAGTGAAACCCACGCGGAAGTCGATGACGTTCATCTCTGAGCGGTGATTCTTCCACACCGATAGATGAAAGATGTACTGGTTTCGCCGAGAGATGTCCAGCCCCTTGTACACGTTTGCGATGGCGTCAAACTGTGTTTCCAGCTCTCGATCGATGAGCTCCAAGCTCCAGCGCTTGTCCTCCTCGTCGATTGCTAGGACACACATCTCAAGGGATACGTTTTCTTTAGCGTCAGGTTTCGCGCGCTCAATATACTCACGCACTTCATCGACGCCGGTGAACGCAGGACGCGCCTCCTCCGCTGCTTGTGCCTCTCGCTCAGCTCGTAGTCTTTCCAGGATAGTTGGCATTCCCGGCAAGTTCGTAAATGATAGGATTCCACTGCCTGGTTTCGATGCCGGCACGATCGACGCAAGCCTGCGTTCCTCGAAGGAAGCAAAGGCAACGCTCATCTACCCTCCCCGCTAAACGGCAACGGAGATGAACTCCGTGGCGTCCCGCCGCTTCCAACCGTGGTTCGATCGCTCGCAATACTGGTTTTCCTCAACGTGTCGGGCAGCCGAGTCTTCCGTGGTTTCCTTACCACGCATGCAGCGCGAGGCCCTTTGACCCGGTCTTTGTTTTCTTTCCTTGATAAAGCAACGCTCATCGAACTTCGCCGCCAACCGGCAACGGAGATGAACTCAGTGGTGTCGCACTGCGGCCAGTCACGTACCATCGCTCGCAAACCGGCTTGGTCAGCAGCTGGGCTTGCTGTCGTCTCCGTCACGGAGACTCCGTGGCGCCATATCTTGAAAACCCGCACGGCACACCTTTGTTTGGTGACCAGAGACGCCACCATGCACGCGATTCCGCTCTTAACAGCACTATCATTGGGCTGCGACTGCTGGCTACGGGCACCGAAGCCCCTATGAGCTTCGTGAGGTTGGCGACGGACTTAACCGTACCTGTGCGACTCAATAGAAGCAACGGTTAGCACGCCACAATAGACAGAAATGTAGGGTGATGCATAGTTTCGTACCTTGCGCGGCGATGGCCAGCTTGAGGCTCTCCTGAGTCTTGGCCTTCTACACGGCTAGATTCGGTACACCCGTTGCGATTACAACTATCGAAGCACCATGCGGAACTTGAACTTGATCCTGTGGCGCAGACAGATAGACGTTGTTGCAGACGTAAGCGTCATTGCGAATTCGTTCGAGCACTCCTCAACGGCTCCGAAGATGGTATTTACACCATCACCCTGTGCGCCCAAACACACTACAGTCGTACCTCTCAATATGTGCATAGGACCTACAAAGCGATTTCACAGGATGCTAACAGTTCTATGTTCTAATTGGCTGCCGTACCTCCGATATTACAATCGGATTGAACAGGGTATTTGAAGGTATGGGTGCGCATATCTAGGGATACGACTGTATCAACGACTCCGGAGATTGACCATTACGCCATCACCGCCCATGCAGAATAACCGCACCGTCTGAACGTCCAATATCGACATCGAGCACAAGAAGTACCTGCGAATCGCTACCATTCGTTGCTGGTAGAATTGAGCTTCCTGACAGAGAAGCTCGAGTATCAGGCACCGACTCTACCTTCGCTTAGGTTCTGAGTATCCGACAAGTGGTTGTCACATTCATCGCGCCAAACTCTCGTAGTGATGTGGGCAGCGTCTTCTGCGGGTCCGGTAGATGAGTCGCTATCATACTGTGGCCGTATTTCCGTCGCCTTTGAATCGATTGCATGCGCAAGATCTGCAAACCTTCAAAGTTTGTGACCCCTATTGCTATCGTCTTATTCCAACAAAAACTCGCAGATGATTCATTCCATGATAGCAACGCAGCAAGCAGTTCATTTGAATGAGAAACAAGCACTAGCAATATCAAAGCAAACTTCACGATGACGGTAGTTCGCGAAAGGCGCTCACACACCAAACGCCGCTCGGGTCTTCTTGGTGGGCGACTCGAATGTCGGTTCCTTGTCGCTGTTACGCGCCTTGCGCTTGGGTGGTATCTTCACCGCAGCCGTCAGCACCGTGACATCGCCACAGTCGGCCGCAGCGTTCTTGCGACTGGCCTGGGAGGCCGACCCGCCGACAGAAGGCAGCACTTCGACGTTCAGTTCCGGAGCAGCATCATGTGGACCAGCAGTGGCGGCGGTAGATCCGAGTGGTGGCAGCGGAATGGCATGCAGCCGCTGCCGAATTTGTACACTCCCCGCCGATCTACCATACCCAACACGAAGTGAGTGCACCTTCTCAAAGCGGTAAGTGAAACCCACGCGGAAGTCGATGACGTTCATCTCTGAGCGGTGATTCTTCCACACCGATAGATGAAAGATGTACTGGTTTCGCCGAGAGATGTCCAGCCCCTTGTACACGTTTGCGATGGCGTCAAACTGTGTTTCCAGCTCTCGATCGATGAGCTCCAAGCTCCAGCGCTTGTCCTCCTCGTCGATTGCTAGGACACACATCTCAAGGGATACGTTTTCTTTAGCGTCAGGTTTCGCGCGCTCAATATACTCACGCACTTCATCGACGCCGGTGAACGCAGGACGCGCCTCCTCCGCTGCTTGTGCCTCTCGCTCAGCTCGTAGTCTTTCCAGGATAGTTGGCATTCCCGGCAAGTTCGTAAATGATAGGATTCCACTGCCTGGTTTCGATGCCGGCACGATCGACGCAAGCCTGCGTTCCTCGAAGGAAGCAAAGGCAACGCTCATCTACCCTCCCCGCTAAACGGCAACGGAGATGAACTCCGTGGCGTCCCGCCGCTTCCACCCTCCCCAATCGCTCGCAAAACTGGCTTCCCTTGACGCGCCGGGCAGCCGAGTCTTCTCTGGTTTCCTCGCCATCGCCGAAACTCTTTGACCCTTCGTTTCTAGAAGGAAGGAACAGCAACGCTCATCGACCCTCCCCGCTAAACGGCAACGGAGATGAACACCGTGGGGTCGCACCACTTCCAACCGTGGTTCGATCGCTCGCAATACTGGTTTTCCTCAACGTGTCGGGCAGCCGAGTCTTCCGTGGTTTCCTTACCACGCATGCAGCGCGAGGCCCTTTGACCCGGTCTTTGTTTTCTTTCCTTGATAAAGCAACGCTCATCGAACTTCGCCGCCAACCGGCAACGGAGATGAACTCAGTGGTGTCGCACTGCGGCCAGTCACGTACCATCGCTCGCAAACCGGCTTGGTCAGCAGCTGGGCTTGCTGTCGTCTCCGTCACGGAGACTCCGTGGCGCCATATCTTGAAAACCCGCACGGCACACCTTTGTTTGGTGACCAGAGACGCCACCATGCACGCGATTCCGCTCTTAACAGCACTATCATTGGGCTGCGACTGCTGGCTACGGGCACCGAAGCCCCTATGAGCTTCGTGAGGTTGGCGACGGACTTAACCGTACCTGTGCGACTCAATAGAAGCAACGGTTAGCACGCCACAATAGACAGAAATGTAGGGTGATGCATAGTTTCGTACCTTGCGCGGCGATGGCCAGCTTGAGGCTCTCCTGAGTCTTGGCCTTCTACACGGCTAGATTCGGTACACCCGTTGCGATTACAACTATCGAAGCACCATGCGGAACTTGAACTTGATCCTGTGGCGCAGACAGATAGACGTTGTTGCAGACGTAAGCGTCATTGCGAATTCGTTCGAGCACTCCTCAACGGCTCCGAAGATGGTATTTACACCATCACCCTGTGCGCCCAAACACACTACAGTCGTACCTCTCAATATGTGCATAGGACCTACAAAGCGATTTCACAGGATGCTAACAGTTCTATGTTCTAATTGGCTGCCGTACCTCCGATATTACAATCGGATTGAACAGGGTATTTGAAGGTATGGGTGCGCATATCTAGGGATACGACTGTATCAACGACTCCGGAGATTGACCATTACGCCATCACCGCCCATGCAGAATAACCGCACCGTCTGAACGTCCAATATCGACATCGAGCACAAGAAGTACCTGCGAATCGCTACCATTCGTTGCTGGTAGAATTGAGCTTCCTGACAGAGAAGCTCGAGTATCAGGCACCGACTCTACCTTCGCTTAGGTTCTGAGTATCCGACAAGTGGTTGTCACATTCATCGCGCCAAACTCTCGTAGTGATGTGGGCAGCGTCTTCTGCGGGTCCGGTAGATGAGTCGCTATCATACTGTGGCCGTATTTCCGTCGCCTTTGAATCGATTGCATGCGCAAGATCTGCAAACCTTCAAAGTTTGTGACCCCTATTGCTATCGTCTTATTCCAACAAAAACTCGCAGATGATTCATTCCATGATAGCAACGCAGCAAGCAGTTCATTTGAATGAGAAACAAGCACTAGCAATATCAAAGCAAACTTCACGATGACGGTAGTTCGCGAAAGGCGCTCACACACCAAACGCCGCTCGGGTCTTCTTGGTGGGCGACTCGAATGTCGGTTCCTTGTCGTTGTTACGCGCCTTGTGCTTGGACGATATCTTCACCGCAGGTGTCAGCAGTCATTGCCACAGTCTGCCGCAGCGTTTTTGCCGCTGGCTTGAGAGGCCGACCCGCCGACAGAAGGCAGCACTTCGACGTTCTGTTCCAGAGCAGCATCACGTGGGCCAGCAGTGGCGGCGGTAGATCCGAGTGGTGGCAGCGGAATGGCATGCTCTGAGCTGTGATTCTTCCACACCGATAGATGAAAGATGTACTGGTTTCGCCGAGAGATGTCCAGCCCCTTGTACACGTTTGCGATGGCGTCAAACTGTGTTTCCAGCTCTCGATCGATGAGCTCCAAGCTCCAGCGCTTGTCCTCCTCGTCGATTGCTAGGACACACATCTCAAGGGATACGTTTTCTTTAGCGTCAGGTTTCGCGCGCTCAATATACTCACGCACTTCATCGACGCCGGTGAACGCAGGACGCGCCTCCTCCGCTGCTTGTGCCTCTCGCTCAGCTCGTAGTCTTTCCAGGATAGTTGGCATTCCCGGCAAGTTCGTAAATGATAGGATTCCACTGCCTGGTTTCGATGCCGGCACGATCGACGCAAGCCTGCGTTCCTCGAAGGAAGCAAAGGCAACGCTCATCTACCCTCCCCGCTAAACGGCAACGGAGATGAACTCCGTGGCGTCCCGCCGCTTCCACCCTCCCCAATCGCTCGCAAAACTGGCTTCCCTTGACGCGCCGGGCAGCCGAGTCTTCTCTGGTTTCCTCGCCATCGCCGAAACTCTTTGACCCTTCGTTTCTAGAAGGAAGGAACAGCAACGCTCATCGACCCTCCCCGCTAAACGGCAACGGAGATGAACACCGTGGGGTCGCACCACTTCCAACCGTGGTTCGATCGCTCGCAATACTGGTTTTCCTCAACGTGTCGGGCAGCCGAGTCTTCCGTGGTTTCCTTACCACGCATGCAGCGCGAGGCCCTTTGACCCGGTCTTTGTTTTCTTTCCTTGATAAAGCAACGCTCATCGAACTTCGCCGCCAACCGGCAACGGAGATGAACTCAGTGGTGTCGCACTGCGGCCAGTCACGTACCATCGCTCGCAAACCGGCTTGGTCAGCAGCTGGGCTTGCTGTCGTCTCCGTCACGGAGACTCCGTGGCGCCATATCTTGAAAACCCGCACGGCACACCTTTGTTTGGTAACCAGAGACGCCACCATGCACGCGATTCCGCTCTCGACAACACTTACTCCTAGTTCCCATCGAGCGCCAACCACCCCATCGGCCGCACAACAAGCTTGGATCCAGCTATTTCGTGCACCTCCACATCCACGCTCGGCAGCGGATCGTAACGTGAACCCGATCGCATCGGTTGCACCAGCTCGAGAAGATGACACCGACCTACCACGTGTGGGCGGCAACTACGACTTTGTGGAGCCGATGGAATGGCCACTAGGCGTGTACCGCATTCCAAACAATGTGTTCGCGGTGAATCGACCGTACCCAGTCGCCAGACGATCACCTGCGAGCGGTGAGTCCTGTGGTTGCGACGGCCAATGTCTGGGTGAGCGCGGTTCCACGTTGAATAGCGCGTGCCTGAACGTCGCCACGTGCTGGATTTGCGACTCCACCAACTGCTCTCTGGGCGAAGCCTGCGGCAATCGCTTCCACCCCCGCTACGCGCTCGACTTGATCCAGACCCGAGTTGGACTTGGCGTTGTCTGCTGTGACCCAATCCCGCGCGGCTCTTTCGTCGTTGAGTACGTCGGTGAAGTGCTACTTGCCGACGATGCTGACAAACGCGCGAACAAGCAATACCAAGCGGAACTTCGCACCACGGCGTACTGGGTTGGCGGAATGCGCGTGATCATCGATGCGATCTCTTGCGGCAACGAGAGTCGCTTCATAAATCACTCATGCCACCCCAACGGCGCTCTCTATGACTGCAACTGGGCCAACACGTCCCGCTTGGGCATCTTTGCGCTGCGCGACATACCGCCTCTGCAGGAGCTGGCATTCCAGTACCGACAGCGCTCGCGAATGCAGTTCCAATGCCGGTGCGGCTGGCCCAAGTGTGAGTCGAAGCAGCAGCCAACGCCGTAGTCTTTCGTACTGCTCGTGCATGAAGCAGACCGTTCCTCAACTAAGATCTTCCTCCTGATCATCATGCCAAAAGCAGCAAAGATCCATTCGATGCAACTGTGGCTAGTCAACCGAGAAAAATGAGTCCAAACATTTGCATTGCCAATATGCCACGTACGTATTCACTCACACCGTTCCAATTCCTTGCATTTTGTTGCCATTCCTTCGGTCAGCTCCAGCCACCGATCTTTGCAACGGCGTCCGCGTTTAGCTTCACCTTGGCAACAGAGGTAACGCGTGCCCAGCCTTCTCCTCCTCCTCCGTCATCCTACTAAATCCGCTGGGACCGCGTACCACCACCACCCACAATAAACACTACCATGGGGCTGCGACTGCTGGCCACGAGCACCGAAGCGCCCATGAGCTTCGTGAGTTTGGCGACGGACTTGCCAGTACCTGTGCGATCCAATAGAAGCAACGGTTAGCACGCCGCAATTGACAGGAAGGTAGGGTGATGCATAGTTTCGTACCTTGCGCGGCGATGGCCAGCTTGAGGCTCTCCTGAACCTTGGCCTCCTACACGGCCTGATGCGGTACACCCGTTGCCGTACGACTTACGAAGTACTGTGCGGAACTTGCACTTGATCTCGTGGCGCGTCGGGCGCGTGGGCCAGGACGAGGCGCAGGACCGTGCGCAGCTGCTGGACGAGAGCGACCCGCAGCTGCTGGAGAAGCTGCGGCAGTGCCCCGACATCGACGTGTTCCTTCCCGAATGCCTGCGGACCTTCGGCTACTGTGAAGATTTCGCCGCTTACATGAAATGTGCTTGCCGGCCGTCACTTGGGCCCGCGCGCAGCGGAGATCCACGCGCTTGATGGCCAGCTGACGGCCGGCCCTGAAGTCCACACACAGCAGCACCTCTCCAAAGAGCGCCGGCGCCAAGGTCCCCACCACCTTCAAGTCGGACAGCCGCTGCGACTGTAATCGGGTGACGGTAGTGAGGGTCGGCATTGGTGCGGGTGTGGGTTCCGGTTCCGGCTGCTACTTGGACGTCTTCTTCTTGCTCTTCTTGGGCGTCGTTGCGCTGCTGGATGAGGACCCGCGCGGTGACGAGAAGGGCGAGAGCGGGGCCGTGCGCATCGCGTCGATGTAGTTGCGCAAGAGGCGCATGGTGGTATCGCGACGTACTACACCTGCTGGATGCGGCCGCCGCCGCCGAGGACGCGGACAAGGCGCCGCCCGCGGGCGCCGACGCGTTCTACCCGAACGCCGTGTTTGAGACGGACTGGAGCCAGCGCATCAACGAGCGCGACATCCACGAGGCGACGCTGCACCGCGGCTGCGTCAAACACAACAGGAGCGTCATGACGCACTTCTCGGCGGCGCGCCCCAGCTTGACAGCACAGCGGCCGATGGCGCGCACCGAGCGGCGCACAAAATCCACGTTCACCTCGGTGGCGTACTCCTTGAACTCGAGCAGCACCTGCTCCATGTTCCTATCGGATACGAGACGGATGATGATCTTGACCTTGTCCATCTTGACGTAAATCGGGTCGTTGTACTTGCAGAAGAAGACCTTGATCTCGTTGGCCAGGATGGGGGGACGCTTCTGCACGATGAGGTCGATGTTGCGCAGCGGGACGTACTGGATCTCGGGCTCGGCGGACAGCAGCGTCACGAGCGGCGGGGCCATCTTCCTGGACAGGCTCCTCTCCGTGCCGGCGTCCGAGACCTTCTCGAGGAACTTCACGATGACTTTGACCGCCGAGAGCACGACGGCCGAGTTGACGTGCTGCAGTCTGGGTGTGACGCGCTCGATGATGTCCTCGGCCAACCTCGAGTCGGACGGCGTGTAGCCCGCGAGCGCGTCCAGCAGGAAGACCTGCCCCCACTCGTTGCACTCGTTGAGCGATGCGAGCAGCTTCTGCAGCACGGACTTGGAGATCTTGAAGGCGGGGGCGCCCGCCCTCCATACATACTGCTGCCGGCGCGAGCGCGTCCACCTGGACGGCAACGAGGCGCTGGAGATCGAGGACGTGAACCGCAACGCGCTGGAGCAGGGCGACGACCACGAGTTCAACATGAGCACGCGCCTCGTGAGCTTCGAGGCCTGCAAGGACGACCCGCACGGCTCAGCCACCATGCCCATCTACCAGACGTCCACGTTCGCGCAGCCCTCGGTCACCCGTTCGGCGCCTACGACTACACGCGCTCGGGCAACCCGACGCGCGCGGCGCTGGAGCGTCAGATGGCTGAGCTCGAGGGCGGACACCGCGCCTTAACCTTCACCAGCGCCATGGCCGCGCTGATGCTGTCCTCCTGCACTGCGTCGGACGTGCGCGTCCTCGAAGCTCTGCTCGGCTGGGAACGTGTACGCGTCCAGCCAGCGCATGAGCGGCTGGTCCGTGGCCGTCCCCATGAAGTGGAACTGCGGCGCGTGCACGTGCGTGTCCACGAAGCCAGGCAGGAGGAACTGGCGAGGGGAGAGCCGCAGCGCGCTTGGGCGTGGGCTCCACCTCGTGGCGCGGCACGAAGATCTTCTCGGGCTCGGCCTGGCCCGAGCCGGACACCAGCTGCGTCACGTAGCTGCGCTCTAGCATGAACTCGAGGCGCGAGGCCAGCGACGGCGCGGCGGCGTCTTCCGACGGCGGCGCGTCCTGCTGGTTGGCGGCCTGCATTCTCGCTATCTGGCTTGCTTGCGAATGGCGCATGGCGTTCTGCGCCCCCTCGAACTGGTAGCACCCCGGTATCCGAGAGGATGAAGCCATGTGACGGCCACGGCTCCAGTAAAATCTAATACGGGACCGCTCTGTCGCCATCCCATGCCAGTTCTAGCGCCATCATTGGTCTAAACACTGCAGCCACGCAGTTTGTTTGGCGAGAGCGGGGAGCGCGACCTCCACAACTCTATCTCCCATGCCCCACGGCGCCGTTTCCACATTTAGCGTTGAGTACTTTGGCGAGTAACGATTTCGGTGCGAGGGGTCGCTCCGACCACCCTATCCCGTCGAAGAAGTATCGGTTCTAACCGATACACCGATACAAGGAGGCGGTACCAAGCCAATTGGCGAGGCCTTAACTTAGCGCGGGAGCCAAACGTAAAGACAATTGGGTAAGTCTAATATGAAATTTGGTTAAGTAGCAGCCCCGTACGTGTCCCGTAAGGGAGGCGCCCCTTAGTGAAACGCAGTCACGGCTGCTGACCTGGCTGCGCCACACCCCTTCCAACTGGCAACAGACCCCTCGGAAATGGCAACTTCAAGCCATATTTTCCTCAAAACGCGATAAACCGGCTAATTTTTCGGTACTTCAACGTGATCGGGTAGGCTTTCAGCCTTTAGCTGAAAGAATTCTTCAACCAGGAATCATGGGCGGAGTTCTGCTGCCGGTGCTCGCAGCATTCGCGGCGCTGCTGCTACACGCGTACAACGACTTTGCGCCCATGGACACCTACCTCCCCTTCACTACCGTTAATGCCACCGTCGAGGCCCACTTCAGTGACTCGTACTACCAAGCACGAGCGCTTTTCCGCTCGCGCGCAGAGGCCGCCGGCGCCGATCTATTCACCCTTCCGCTGGAGCATCTCAGCGCGTTGGATTTGACTGTGGACGTGGCGGTGCTTCCGGGATCAAGCGAGCGCGTGCTGTTGCACATTTCAGGTACGCACGGCGTCGAGGGCTTCGCGGGTAGTGCGATCCAGGCGGCGCTGCTGCAGCGAGCGTCAGCTAGTCCCAGCTCCGCCACGCTCAGACCCACTGTCATCTTTGTGCACGCCCTCAATGCCTACGGATTCGCCCAGCTGCGCCGATTCAACGAGCACGGCGTGGACTTGAATCGCAATTGGCTCACGCCGGAGGAGTTCCAGGAGCGACAGGAGCGAGACCCGAACCGACTCGGATATCTAGACGTCTATGACCTGCTGAACCCGAAGGATCTGCGCGGCTTCAAGAACTGGTTCTGGGTAAAAGCAATCGTTCACTTAGCAACCAAGGGCTTTGACGCGATCAAGAAGGCGACAATCGGTGGTAATTATCGCTTCCCACAGACGTTGTTCTATGGTGGGCAGGAGCTGGAACCTAGCTTGGCGCTGCTGCAGGCCTTCCTGCGCGAGCACGTTGATTTCAGTGGCGTAAGGATGTTTGCAATGGTCGACGTGCACACGGGACTTGGGCCTGCTGGCGTCGATACCCTTATGCTTGGGGCGGGGAGCGACATGGCTGTCGCGCGCGACGTCTTCGCGGGTCCCGAGTACTCGGATAAGGTAGTTTTCGTGCACGACAACGATAACCCTGTGTCGCGTGGATATGATGGCGTTGGCGGGTTCACCTTTGACGGTATAGGGAAATTGCTGGGACCGCAGACTGAAGGAAAGTCACTCCTCTTCTGCCAGGAGTTTGGAACAGTGCCGGGTGTGTTCATTCTCAAAGCGATGATCGAAGAAAACGCCATGTACCACCACAGTCCATCGCCTGTGAGCCGATTGCCGTACGCACAAAAACTTCGGGATGTGTTTTATCTACATCAGAGCAGCTCATGGAAAAGCGAGGTCCTTCGTCGCGGCACTGACGTCTACGATCGGCTCCACGCGTATTTGTCGGCAGCGTAGACTCTGCTCGCGAAACCTGTCAGTTGATGTTGTCTGCATTCAATTCGATATATCGAGGCGGAAATACACTTTTTCGCCTCCGACATTTGTTCAAGATCAAACTGGAAACGCCTTGCCACAATGTTACGCTATTTGTTGCTTCAGTGAGCACTCCCAACTCGCTGTGGCCTTCACACCGTTCGAAACGGCGGGATTCCGCGACGGATGATGTGCTCTTGGGTTTCAGGCACTGAGACTCTCCTTGATCTTGCCGTGTTGAGATTATCCCCCCAGCTACATACGCCTTGAACCAAGTCGGCATTTGGTCATACCCAAGCAGCTTGAAGCAAGGAGGAAAACATCGCCAAGACGAAGTTGCTGGCCACTTCAACTTTGAGTTTCACTCGACTGACATGTCACTTTCGTACTTACGTGGTCCACTCAGAAAATAAAACACCATTGGATTGGTAGAAAATGAATTTTATTGAATGACTGGCTGTTGAGGGCGGCTCAGAGGCGCCGCCACAACGCCCAGCTCCCATTCGTTTATTCGCCATCTACGATCACCATGCCCACCAAGAAGGTTAAGCGCACCACCACCACCACCAAGGTCACCTCGACCAAGACGGTCAAGGCCTCTTCGGCTGCCTCGAAGAAGAACCCCCTCTTCGTGTCCACGCCCAAGAACTTCCGCAAGGGCGGTGACATTCAGGTATTTTGAAGCGCCGTCTTCCTCAAGAGAGTTCCATTCCATCGCTTCGCCTTTTCGGCAGCGATCCCACGCCCCTCGGTGAGGGCCAGACTGAGAGACGATCACCTTTCCAGGTTGATCTTCCCCTTCGGTCTTGGCTCTTGCTAGAGAACAGTGTAGCGGGTCCCCCACGACCGCAATGACACAAACTTGTGGTGGCAATTTCACTCGCTCGCGATGATTTGCGCCTCAAGGGTAAAGAACCTCGCTTTTGCCGTGTTGTCATGCACCAGCTCACTTGTTTTCTGGCGTGGTGGAGCTCTCCCCACCCAGTCTACATGGCCATGACACGGAAACACTGACCTTTGTATTGTGCACTATCTTTTGATCCCTATAGCCCAAGCGTGACCTGTCCCGCTTCGTGCGCTGGCCGCGTTACGTGCGTCTGCAGCGTCAGCGCAAGATCCTGTACCAGCGCCTCAAGGTGCCGCCGTCGATCAACCAGTTCTCCAACACCGTGGAGAAGAACGTGGCCACGGACCTGTTCAAGCTGCTGCTGAAGTACCAGCCGGAGACCAAGGCCGCCAAGACCCTGCGTCTGCGCAACATCGCCGCCGGCAAGGAGGAGGCCTCGGCCCCGCCCGCCGTCGTGAAGTTCGGTCTCAACCACGTGACCTCGCTGATCGAGAACAAGAAGGCCAAGCTCGTGGTCATTGCCCACGACGTGGACCCCATTGAGCTCGTGGTGTTCCTGCCTGCCCTGTGCCGTCAGTTCGACATCCCGTACTGCATTGTCAAGGGCAAGGCTCGTCTGGGACAGCTCGTGCACCAGAAGAACGCCGCCGTTGTGGCGCTCACCCACGTGAACAAGGAGGACAAGGCCAAGTTCGACTCGCTCTCGGAGGCCTTCAAGGCCAAGTTCAACGACGACAACACCATTCGTCGCAAGTGGGGCGGTGGCATCATGGGCCTGAAGACCCAGAAGAAGCTGGAGCTGCGCGAGAAGGCGATCGCTGCCGAGGCTGCCAAGAAGGCCCAGTACTAAGTTGTGTACCGGTTCAGAGCGGAGTGCGGCGTGGTGCGTCGCCCCCGTAGTAGGTGCTCTCGACAGGAGGGAACCCCTTCCTGGCAAGTGTAATGGCTGAATAACATTCAAACATCCAAAATCTCCTCCACCTTTATTTTTCTTAATGGACCAGAACTTATGGGCTGTTACATGCAAGTTGATGTTCATGCGCAGGGATCCCCAGGGAGCCCTCTGGTCCGCCTTCGACAAGGTGTATCCTATAGCATTCACACACAGGTTCCTAACACCGATGTAGTATCACTTGCGCTTTGTATATCTTCACTTGCAACTATATCAGTTATCTGTTCGAAACTGCTCTGCTCCATTTTCGTCCGACCTTCATCGTTTCAGTGCGGAAAAGTTCAAGCCGGGCCCTGAGCAGCTCGTCGCCCGTACACGTCGCCATGGGTACGTCCTGCCGTCTCCGACGCCTCTCACTACCGCCTACTAACTCACCCTCCTGCTCATGCGATTCTCACCTCCTTAACTGCACCGTCACAACAGAGGACTCGGGGGATCTCAAGGTGGAAACGCTGCCGGATGTTGCATCAGACAGCAGGCGCGAGAGCAGCACCAGCAGCATCACAGCAACCTCCAAGGCTTCCCCCACACGGGGCAATAGCAGCCCCACTGCTCGGAGCGATGACGGCTCGGTGACGTCCCCCCACCCGGCGCAGACGGAGGGGACCTACTCTACGGACCTCTTCCGAGCTTTTCCTAAAGTTTGCCAGAAGGCCAAGAGTGGCGTGCAACTGTGCCAAGCAGTGTCAGCCTTTGTGACGGAACGCGCGACATTGGAGAGCAATTACGCTCTATCGCTGCTCAAACTGGCCCAGTATGATGCATTGAAGCTGACATTATTTCGGGCTTTGAGAATTCTGCTGACGTTGGTTGCAATCTTGTAGGAGTGCAAAGGCCGAAGACTGGTCCGAGCAGTTTACGGAGTGCTGGGCTACATTTCAGGAGGCAATAGACCACCTGGCTCAAGAGCGGTTGGCGTTCGCGTCGACGATGCAGACTGCCGTTGTCCCCGGTGCAAAGGCTTATGCGGCTCAGCAAGAGACGCAAGTGCAACGACTGATTACAGGTATGTGGGAAACCTATTTGATTTTGTTAACTTGTTGCGCTAGTAAAAAATACTCTGGGGGTGTTCTAAGGTATTTAACGTAGTGGATTGTTGTAATTTGTTGCTGCAGAGGGCACTAAGGTGCGCTGGGCGCAACAGCAAATGACTTCGTCGATGGACAAGGCAAGAGAAAAGTACGAGCGAAAGTGTCAAGAAGCTATTGAGATCACCGCGTCAATGAGAAAGAGTGATAACAGCACAGCGACAGATGTGAACTCGTCGCCATCCGACTCGTCTTCAGATGATGTTTCATCGTCCAAGGAATTGACTGACAAACTAGCAGCAGGTGCTGGGCAACTGCTGACAAAGATGTGGGATACAACGTCCGCGTTTGGGCGTAATCCGCTGGAGAGGCAACGATCAAAACTATACAGCTGCCTCGAAGAGGTCATTGCCGCAGAGAAACACTATGTCCAAACGGTGGAGTACACCAATGCGCAACGCTTGATTTTTGAGCGAGAGATTAAGGAAAATTTGCACGCGTTCCAGCTCACGGAAGAGCAGCGGCTAGAATACCTTCGAGATGTCTTGGTGCGCATGCAAAAAGCGTTCGTCGCAATGTTTTCGAGATCTCAACAATTCGTTGAGCGGATGAAAGTGAGCGTGAACAAAGTTGACGAGCTGGGTAAGACATCATCTTATCGATTGGGGTCCGTTGTTAGTGCTAAGCTGACATTTTGGGTTTGTAGTGGATATTGAGAAAGGTTTTCAGAGTCTTGGAAGTCAAGAGGAGGTGGATGTGGACCGAGCAGACTTGTCAATTAATCCATTCTATCTTCGTATGACGCATATTCAAGCGATGTCGGATGATGGCCAGCGTATGATCGGAGTGATCAACTCTGTCGTGACGGAGTTTATATCGAGTGAGGCTCGCTTTTCGCAAGCTCTACGGAGGCTGCTTCGGACGCACGAAAGCGGTGGCCTTACCCCTCCGTCCGACCTCTTCGGCACGTCTTCATCCAATGCGAATCTTAATTTCCTGACCGACGAAGGGGCAACGATGGCGAACGGTTGGTTGACAGCTAAAGACCAAGTAAAACTTCTATTAGAAGTTCATCAGGTACGCCACCATGCATATTCCGCATACATCAAGTGCGTTCTTGGTTAATATGTTATGCGTTTGCTTTTATACAGGAATTCCAATCATTGCTCGCTGAGCCTGTTTCTCTTAGCCTTGCCACCATGAAGACCGAATACGAAAGTGTCCGAGTCTCGACGCAGGAAAACTTTTTGAAGGCACATTCCACGTTATGTAACGAATCAGCTGCACACCAGAAGCTTCAGCATAAACTGGATACGAAGTCCCGTGACTTTGCAGTGACGTTCTCGTACATGCCAGGTTCAACGCCTGTTGCCACTAATTCCTATGGAATCGAGGTTGCACAGGCCCTCAAAGTGCTGAGTGCAAATTTGCGTTTATTCAACGAGAGGGAGCGGCGATCGGAAGCCAAACTTCGACAGCTTGCGGAAGAAATACGTCTGCTGCAAGTACAAGTATCTGAAAGCAGCAAGTCCCTGAGACAGACGTACCAGATCTACGTTCAGGTGTGTCTTTGCTGAACATGGAATACTTGTGACGACTACTTACATCTTAATCGACGCATTGCAGGAAATCGAGGTTTTCATTTCGACTTACATGAAAAACGAGAAGTACCGACTTCAGGTTGGCAAGAATTCTCTTCAATCGCTGGCGAAAGCCGTAGAACATATGCTACAGGGTGGCACGTCGGTTGGAAACAAGGCTTTGTCTGAGTTTGAGAAAATCGATCCAAACGGAGATATCGCAGAATTCATTCGGATTAACAGACAACCATACGAACGCAGCAAGCGTATCGTACCTGCTTACCACGGCAACGACAGCTTGAAAGAAGTAATGCGCGAATATCTCTCATCGCTTGGAACACCTTCGGAATATTCGGACAAGAACCCCCGAAGTCCTTCAAGCGGCAGCTATTCGTCTGGGTCGATTTCAAACGGAGAGTTCGTAACTTCTCCTGAAAAATCACCGCGCTCGACTCGGAATTCAAGTGTTGTATCGGCAAAGGATGACCCTGCGGCACCAGCAATCGGCAGTATCGCCGAAGACGAGAGTCATCCAAACGAGGACGAAAGTGCAGGCTTGGGAATTGAGCAAGACGAGGAATTTGCTGAAGCTCAGCCACTCGGAGTATCCGACTTCCAGAAGAAGTTTAAGGTAACGAGCCACAAGCGGATCAAATCTACCGATAGCGACCACAAGTACTAACTGATGTGCTGCTCCCTTGATATGTCGTGATGAAATAGCTGGATTCGCCGGAGCAGGTCGTGGAAAGCTTCTCATGCGCGCTATATCTCACCAATTTCCCGTTTCATGGACGACTTTACCTGACTAGAGACCGAATGTGTTTTTCGGGATGGAGAGACACGATATTCGTAAGTTGTACCGTGTTATTGGCTTATGTAATTCAACTAACTGGTAACATCGTGCAGGTGGCATCATTTTCCGAGATCTCGCTTATGGAAAAGAAAAATACAGCGCTGATTGTTCCCAACGCTATCGAGGTAAGCATTATTTCGATTTTTCTCTTCCCTGCATCGCTTCCTACCTCATTTACTAATTACGTGGCATTGGACTGCAGTTTACTGTGAAAGGGGAAAAGGTATTCTTTACTTCGTTTGTGTTTCGGTAAGCACCACTTGCCGCGCTACATTTTCGAGCTAGTTTTTTTACCCCAAACTTACCCCGTGTAATGTACAGCGATGAGTGCTTTCAAAGTATCCAGCAGCTACGGTCCATAAAGAAAGAGACGGAGGCGCTGATGTCAGATCCAACCAAACAGCCCGATGATGCTGTGAATAGTAATCCTACGGACGGAGATTCAAGACGACGAAGGAGCTCGGACGAGCTGACCGCCGTTGCTCCTAGTCCTAAATTGACTCCAGTCGACCCTGCAGACGCAATACCTGTTGAGGACAGCCGCCCTCCTAGCTCTATTTCGTCGGAGACTGCAGCATCACTCCCCGCGATCCCACAGACAGACGATTTACTGAGTGAATTCGACTTGATGTTGGACGAAGAAGTCGCTTTCAGGTATGGAAAATTCCTACACACTAACTTGCTTCCGAGTTTTCTCAATGGCTGTACTAACTTGAATTACGTTCTGTAGCGTCGATGTTGCTTTCTCAAAATTGTGGGTTGAGTCGGACGCATTCTCTCGCAGAATTCTTAGTGTTTCTGGCTCAACAAACATATCGATGCCCCCCTGGGAAAAGAAACCCGTCTCATACACAGCGGTGAGCAAACCAGACACGTTTGATGGCTCTCGGCTGGTCTCGTACACCCACAACAAGAAGTACATGGTAGGTCCCAGCGTTATTCCGACGGCTCAAACCCAACGATACGCGTACGCTCCTGGCAGTCGCCTCATCGTGAGCACTACAACCTGCGTGTCGGATGTACCATATTGCGACTACTTTCGTGTAGAGCATCGATGGGTCTTCAGTGCTACGAAAAAACGAGGCATTTGTTTGGCGCAGGTGGGTCTTCGCGTTCAATGGTCGAAGAGCACGTGGCTAAAAAAGCAGGTACGAGTGTTGAATTATCTCTTCAGATACATGTTTGTGGTTGGTTGGTGGTGAGACTGATTCCCGTCCCCCTCTAGATCGAAAGCACAACTGCTTCCGAAGCCAAAGACTCTGTAAAAACATGGTTGAGTGCTGCTACTGAAGCGACAAAGGAGCAATCATTGGCTGAATGCGACTCTGGATCTGCTGCTTCTGAAAGTACTTCTTCAACGAAGCAATTACCGTCAAGACACGAAGAAAAAACGGCGAAGGACTCGCCTCAGCAAGTTACCACCACCGTTTCACCATCCACCACATTGACGCAGTCAGCTACTATACCAATTAGTAGTGGTCTCCCCACGCAACTCCACCCAACATTCCAGATCGCAGTACTCATCTGTGCACTGATGTTTATCTACACGATGTATCGGGTCTGTGCTGCGATGGATCAAATGCAAGCTTTGACAAGAGAGTCGCTTATCCAGCAACACCGACAGCAAGAACTATTGAAGGAGCTTTTGGCTAGACTTGGCAAAACGGGAGAGTGATATCGCGTAACCAAGATAACAAACTTTGCCAAGAACGGTCAATACGCAAATGTTTTTGCAAATGATGAACTGAACACTACGAATTTCGCGCATTAGAAAGTAGTTTCACTAGTGTATCCTTCTTCCTCTTGGTCTCCCTCATCCTCTTCCTGAAAAACGAGGACATCAAGCGTTTAGAACAGCACTGAAAGCTACTCCACCGTGATACTTTTCCTACCTCTTCGTTGTATGAAGGGAGGGCTGCAAAGCTTAGCATCGGAACCCCAAGTGGCTGGAAATGCTGCTCGTGCATACCCTCAGCAGGGAAAAGCTGAACATCGTCGAGATCGTCTAAAGGAAAAAATGGCCGCAGTGTTACTATGACTCTTGATTCCAAAGCAGCGCTTGATCTGAGTGTTACCTTCTTGTGTTTGGCCATCCTCCGGCCAGCCGACACTACTATTGCTACGTCCGCTCGAATCACCCGTCTGTGCTTGCCTTAAAGCAGCTTGCAAGTTTTCGATCTCGTCCTGCATGCTGCTTACGCGTTTTTTCATCACTGTATTCTCCTGCTTCAAAAGCGCGAACTCTGCAGGATACAGTGAGCGATTGGCCAACGAATGTATAAACTTGAAAACTCACCAAAGATGTCTTGCCCACATGCGCACCAGGATCTTGTCCCCTTAGAGCTATCAGTCTTGGTAGGACTCTTTCTGCACGTCATGTCGATGTAGGTGCTGAATTCATCTCGGATCCTCGAGAGCAGTCGACCGTAGTGCTGTTAGATACCAAAACATGAGTTATACATGTACATGTACCAGTAAGAGCAACAAAAGTATAATACGGAAAGCACACCTCATCCTGCAGCACGATGCTGTCCAATACAGTCTGGCATGCTCGTGTACGTGACAAAGTTTTCTCTGGTAGCTGGGGGGGAGGGCAGTGAGGGATATTAGTTCTTCGATAATCAACCAAAATGTTGTTTACGAGTACACGTACGTTCGAGCGCCCGATCTCGTTTAACCGTTCCACAAGCTCGACCTCCAGCTGCACAGAAGATGACCTGTATCCACCTACCAGAACTGGTTGTGGTTGATACGGCTGGGTGGAAGTGGCCATGAGAATCGAAGCACTAGCTGATCGACTAGGGCCGATCCCAACTCCTGAGATGCACTCTTCCTGGTTTTGGGTCTTGCACGTTGGCACGGATACTCCTGAATTTTTCCGTGACAAATTCACGATACCGTGGCAAATCGACGTGTCAGCGCTGGGCGCGCGATTTTGTGTTTTGGTTGGCGTTTTAGATAACGACCCCGCTGCGAGGTTCCGCAGTGCATCAATTTTAGCCTGCAACTTGTGATTCGGATGCTGGTATTCGGTAGTTGAGCCTTGCTCTACAGCGTGGAAAAGCTTCTTTCGGACAGCAGAAGCTGACTGACACCGCCTGCTCCAATTTCAATGTAAGTTTTCAGGCACTCGGCTCACTCGTTAATGTTTTACCACCACCTTGTGCACTGACTGACCTTTGTATTTGGCGGATGCTTGATGGTACCAATGCGGAAGACTCTGGTACGTTGGTCGTCGACTTCCCCCTAGTTGTCACTCTGGTGATTCCAGAAGAACGCATGATAGATGCTTTGCTTCGAAGATAGCCCGGATGAACTGCGTGTTTGGCTGTCAACTCGCGATCAATCTCTACACGAAGGTCGGAAAAGAAGTCTTTCTCGGAATACTATCGTAGATGAGATTTTGGGTAAGTACATCATAGAGTTGAACACGGCAAGTATCGAACCTACGCACTTTGCCAAAAACTCCCAGTTGCGTGTCAGGATTCTCTGGGTCGTTGTTTTTGGCTGGTTGGGAGTGCCGATGATGCTACAAAGTACCTGTGTAAGTTTTACTTAACGAACGCATTAGGCTTCAGTCCCACTGACGTACCAGCACCGAGGGTCCTGCACTATACACGTTGCTGCGCTTGCGCTGCATGATGCTCAGTTTTGCTGTTGTGTCTGCAGCAGCTCGTCTGCAGCGCAAAAAAAACAACGTTTTGCGTGCGACGAAATACACCTCGGCCTAACAATAACTCTATTGAAAATGGATTGATATGGAAGCTGCCAAATTTGGCGAAACACGTCAAGGACAACCACACCGCAAGAAGTGTCTTTCGCAGCATGCCTCACTCGTCATCGCTGTCTTCCTCCTCTTCTTCATCGTCGAAGTGACCCTTGCGTCGATTCCGGTTCACTTTCATCTGGTCAAACCTGTCCGCCACCATCGTCAAACCTTTGGAGGACGAAGACGCAGTCGCATCGTCTTCCTCGTCATCTTTGTCTTCGCCCTTCTCCTCATTATCATCATTAGGATCATCATCTTGAGCCCACGCCGTACTCGCAGATGGTTCATCAAACGCCGCAGGCCTGAAACCAAACACGACCATGTCAACTTTTCATTCGAACAAGCCACCAGCACGTCATTGCAGCATACCAGAGGTCTTTACGCTTGAGATTCTTGATTTGATCCTTGTACAGAATGTGTTCCACAATGGACGTCACGGCGCCCTTCTTGCCCTTGGCCGTCGTAGCCTCACCGCCATCGCCCTCTCCAACAATCAAAAAGTCACCTGCCGACATCAACATCAAAACACAAAATGTGAAACCAAAACTAAAATATCAACCTACACCACAACATTGCCACAAATGGTAGCTGCAACTGAGTGTTCTCAGTCCTGCAAACCACTTGAATCGAGCAATATAGTCCTAAACAGGGTTGAACTATACCTCGTTTGACCCAAATGAGCTTGCGGAACTTGGTTGGCAGCATGGTCACGGCCTTGGTGCCTTCTGCATCGACCACCTGCAGCCGCAAAGCACAAAACAATTGGAAAAAGGTCAACACCAACACCACAGACCAAAAAAGTCACAAAAAATGCCCACCTCGAACAGGTTGCTGCCTCTCAGCGCCGTGACTCGCACAATAAGTTCGTTTTCCTTAGGCTCCGGGTCTCCATACAACACGCGTGAAGTCACTCCCTTGCGGTACGCGCTCTTCCGTCCAGCACCGGACATGGTCTTGTCGCTGCAGGCCAATTACTTTTTTAACGTGCTTCAGCTTTTTACGTTCGCGTCGCAAATCACAAACTGGACTATAAAAGAAGGACTGGACCGCGACGATCTGTAGCCAAGTGCACTAATCCGCATCACCAGTTTTATTTCCAGAACATCAAAACACAAGCCCAGTCAGCAGCTACGATAACGATGGCTGGACGAGGACGAGGCCGCGCCAACACGCTGCCCGCATGGATGACCAAGCAAGGCCTCAATGCGCCGCCCGCTCCGGGCTCCGCGCCTCCGTCTGCCGGTGAAGGACCCCCACCGCCGCCTCCAGCGCGCAAAGGACAGTTCGACGACGCGCCTGAGCCCGCCCCGCGCGGCCCGCCAATGATGGCCAACGGTATGGGCGAGCCTTCTGGTGGCAAGCGTCGCTCTCGCTCTCGGGACCGCGGCAATGGCCGCAATGGCGGCGACTTTAGGGGCCCCCCGCCTCCCCAGGAGCGACCGCGTTCGCGCTCTCGAGAACGCAATGGACGCGACCGCGACAACGAGTACGGGGCGGACCGACGCCGGGACGACTCGTACCGACGCGCCCCTCCCCGCGGACGCTCCCGCTCTCGCTCTCGTGACCGTCGGGACAACCGCGGAGACTACCGACGCGGCGGCGACCGCTACGAAGACCGCGGATACTCCGCGCGCGGACCGCGAGACGATGACTACCGACGCAATGACGCACGCCCCGTGCGCAGGGAGGACGAAGCCCTGGAGCGCGGATACCGACGCCCCATGTCGTCCAACGGACATGACGACCGCACGTCCCGCAGATACGCGTCGGACTACCAGCCGTAGAGGATGTCGAGTCGTGTCGGTGGACCACCCATTCTTTTTTGTTGGTGTCGGATGTGCGAGTTCAATCAATCCTGCCGAGGTGATCATCGGTTTGAGACGCATTTTTGGTCAAGACATGGGAAGATGGGGTATTATAGTAGCAGGAGTCAAGCGTGGGACGCGATAGGACTACGGTAGGCGATTGCAGAGCTTGACCCTCGCACTTGGGCGCTGGACTGATGCGCTTTAGCGGTAAAATTAAACTCTCTTCTATAACGGGCGTTGTCTCTTTGCATTTCACTCTCAATTGTTGTTGACGTGGTGCTTTATCTTGAAGGAAGAACAGCTTGACCATGGCAAGCGATCCGAACTCTATCGTGACGTCGCCTTTGCCTGGTTTAACACCTGCCGCAATATCGCCGACAGGACCTGCACACGAAAATGTGACGAGCCAGGAGAAAGTTGAAGCCATGTCAAACGCAAAGACGCAACCGACTCGCGAACCCAAGCTACTTTTTGCTGTCGCCAAGAATGTGGTGAATGCTTCGAACGCTACTCGATCTAAGAGACAGCCTGCTAGTGGTGGCAAAAGCCCCGTGAGCTCGGCTGGAGAAGGCAATCCCAGCATGCGCACAATGTTTGGAATAATCAAGCGAGCACAAGCCAGCAAACCAGAACTGCAAGCAGCGCAGGATCTAAAACAATCGCAGCCGTCGGAAGATAGTCATGCACCAAAGCAGCAGTCAAGTAGACAAGAAAACAAGGACGTGGTGCCTGAAATGAGGCATTCGTCGGCTTCTGCTGAAAGCCGCGCGAGCTTAGGTCACGAAGCCGACGATGGGCACTCCTTCGTTGACGATGTGCGTGAAATCTTGGAGAAACTTGTGACTCAGCTGGACAGCGTGGATCCCCGCAAGCTGCTTGCAGTACGACTGGGTGGTGAGCTCCGAGGTTTGCTAGGCAAAGCACAAGACGAATTCGCGGCATATGAAGCCGAGTTCGTGGAGCATGCTACCAATGCAGGCGTATCTGTGGCGCTGCAGAACTTTTCAGCGTCTTTGACCCAGGTATCTGCTATTGCTGAGCGCTTGCGTGCCGCAAAATTCTTGCTCAATCGGACATTCAAGCGCGAGGTGCTATTCGCGTTTCAGGAGATCAACTCGTATTACACGTCTCTTTTTATGGAGCTATCCATGGCAGTCGCGCGTCGATCAGGCATTGAACTGCCACTGCCCGCCCCTGTGACGCTACCACCTCCACCAGAGCCAGCAGAAATACCCGCTCCTACCGGGGATGAAATCTGTTTGGAAGCGCATCAATACTTCTTCGGTCACGGTGTCCCCAAAAATCTCCAGAAAGCGCTCAGTCTCTACACGGTAGTGCTTGCAACCTTGTAGCCTTTTCTTCTTCTAAGACGACCTCACAGCCTTGCTTGTTTATCTGATTACCAGCAAGCTGCGGATCTTGGTTGCGCTGTGGCAATGACTTGCTTGGGGCAAATGCACTTCGCTGGGAATGGAACGGAGAAAGACCTGCTCACCGCAGGGAAATGGTTTGAGCTAGCGTCGTCTGCAGGAGATCTTGAAGCTTGCCATCAGCTGGGTCTGTTGATGGTAGAGACCGAATTTGCCTTTAGCCGTAGGGTGTTCACAGTCTGATGTCACCGCGTTGCCATCCTTTTTGCTTCATCATGTAGCGCGAAAAAGCTGCACACTTGAAAGACGCGCGGCAGTCGGATGAACTCCTCGCCCTTGCTCATGTTCGCTTTTCTCAGGCTGCCGAGCAAGGCCATCGTGACGCTCAATTCGAGCTAGGTTCGCACCATCCAGCAATTCAATGCGTGTTTTCGGCATCTCACTTGTGCCCTCACTCCATCGCAGGCATTTTTCATGAACACGGACGCGGTGGATGCGAACCAAATGACATGGAAGCAGCCACCTGGTACGCCAAAGCTGCTGACCAGGGTCATACAGGCGCTGAGGCAAGTCTTGGACGTCTCTTCCTTGTCGGGACACAAATTCAGCAGGATGTGGCCAAAGCTGTTCATTTCCTTCAGCGCGCAGCGGCTAAGGTGCGTCAAACTTACATTCTTGTATAACTCGACCGTATAGGTCACATGATTCCTCGTGACTCGAACAGGGTGATTCGAGCGCTCAGACTCGACTGGGTCTGCTGTATACCACAGGCAACGGCGTTAAGCGGGACATGGAGCGTGGGATTGCCTTTCTTCAAAGTGTATGTTCCTCTTGAGTCATTAAAAGCTGCATTGTGCTCACTTCTTTTCTGTACGCCGCATGTCAGGCTACAGATGCGGGTAGCAGTGTAGCCATGACACGGTTAGCAAGTTTGCTGCTTCTCCAGACACCTCAAACGAACGATGCAGTGACGTCCGCAACTTCTCCAACATCTTCTGCCCAATTTCGAGATCGTGAAGATTCCCATGATGAAGCACTTCGCTTACTTTTAAGCGCTGGGAACGGGGGACACATCGACGCTTACTACGCACTTGGTAAATTGCTGGAGACATCATCACTTTTTCGAGACCAAACCGCTGCCCTTCGCTTTTATTCCAAAGCTGCCATGGCGCCTACGGTACGGATACATGCTTGAGGGTTTACGTCGGCAATCTTCTCATCCTTGTGGTCTGGTGCAATCTCCACACTGTTTCTCTAGCCTCACGCTAAAGCCGCTAAGCGTGTCGCCACCATGTATTATTCGGGCATTGCCTGCACAACCAATAAATCAAAGGCACATCAATTCTACGCCATCGCAGCAAGCACTGATGATGCCGACGCCTTGAACGCCTTAGGTACAACTTCCGTTCTCCAATCCTGCACTGCATATGTGTATAGCTTCCTAACAAACACCGGCTTGTTTCGACTTGGAACAGGGTTAATGTACGAAGAAGGTGAAGGCTGTGACTTGAATTTCTTGAAAGCCGCTGAATACTATCGCCGCGCTGCAGATCTGAATAGCCCCCATGCACATTTCAACTTAGGATGCCTGTTGTCACATGGCAAAGGCGTCCCACGAAATGCGGATGCTGCACAGGCGCATTTCCGGAAGGTGTGTACTGATGAGTTCATCTCGTTCCCAGATATTTTGAATGACCCGTGAACGCATGTTTTGCATGGCAGGCCACCGATCTTGGTTACTCTCTGGCTCATCAATTCGTGCTTGACGACGCTAGGTGAAGCTCAACCGAGTGTGTGTGAGTACTCGCCCATGAGCATGAGGTGTGTCACTATTCTGCTACCGAAGGCACGAAAGAAAAAGAAACCACACGCATTTATTATGAATGTAATATGGAGGAAGTGCCAGTGAGAAGCACATAGCACAGAGCAGTCACATGCAGCACTTACGCTAATCCCCAAAAGATGTCGAAGAGTCGTTGCCCCACGCCATGCATCCACGTGATGGTCATACGAGTATGATCATCAGTCCCGCTACCCTTATCTCAGCAGCATTAAGTTGCCGAATGACGATCCAGCAAACTTATGCAAGCTCGCGGCGCGCATACTTTCCCTCATCCATAAACTCGACGATCACAGTTCGGTTTGAGAATCCGCGGCCGTGAAGCTCAGTCGCCGCGTTCTGGGCTGACTGCACATCGCCAAACTCAACAAAGACCTTACCGACGGCACTGGGAATACCGTCACGTGGACGCGGAAGCAACAGTGACGGCACAGCACCAAAGCGCTCGCACTCGCCCTTGATGTCATCTAAAATGTCAGCATACTCTTCCTCGTCCTCGAGCTCCTCGGGAGTAACCATGTTGAGTAGCACTATCACACGGGACGGTGCACCAAGCGGCAGGCTAGGAATGCCTGCCAAACTCATAGCCTGCATAGCGGCGCGCGACGGGTCCAGTCCCATTTCCAGTCCTGTGTTCACTGTACCTGCTGCACTAGCGACAGCCTTGGCGTTCTCTTGCGACATCGCGCGGCGAACAGTGAGCGTTTTATCACCAAGGCGCATATCATTCAGTCCGAGGCACGCTGCATCCGTCACATTGATGTCCATGTACTCGCAGAATCCGTAGCCCTTGGAAAGATTGGAGCTAAGTTCTTTGACAAGGTGGAAAGAGCGCAGCGGGCCAAACGCTTGCAGCAACTCCTTCACCTGTTCCTCGTTAAGGTGGTACGGGAGACCACCGATGAAAATTTTACCCGGGCCGTCGCTCACAGTGGTCGACACAATGCCGAGCGCCGCCAAGTTGAGCTGTGGGATCGGTCCCAAATCCTTGGGAACAGTGGCTGGGTTGTAGTCGTTAGGTCGGCGAATCTTCAGAGGCTGGCCGTTGTACGACACTCCGTCGAGGTTCATGCAGGCCGTCGTGAGCTCAATGGTGCGTAGCTCCACGAAAGCAAAATGGCGTTCGCGGTTGATGTAGACAGACACCACGGATCCACCGTCTTGCTTCTCACCAAGCGCCCGGTCAATGACATCGTTAAAGAAGGCGGTGATCTCCGGCTCCGAGATTTCTCCGATGCCACCAACGTACAGTCGACGCGCGTGACGCGTCTGCTGCGAGTGGCCTGTGAATCCGTATGCCGCGTTATCTTGGTGCGAATTGTACGTCGACTGCGCGGACGACGAAGGGATCTGAACAATCGCGGGACAAACATATCAAAAACACAACGAGTTAGCGGAGATGTGAGGGTTGGCGCGCTCGAACCCAGCGCCGCTCCAGGGGACATTGCAGAACTGCCAAGCACCACGACGGACAGACAACGGACAACGAATACACAACGACATCGTGTCAGCCGTTGTATCTCTCCGTGCTGCTGCTGGTTGCCGTCCTCCATGTGCGCACATGCACGGCGTCCAAAAAGATAAAAAAAAATAAAATAAAATCGACTCACTCCAGTAGATGGCACCGACGAAGCCTGCGGCGTGCCGAACGACCCTGGGCCGACGGAGCCCGACAGCGCCGCCATGTTCTGCTGCAGAATAGCCTGCGCCGCATAGGCCGCGGCGTTCTCCTCCGTCACTCCAGGCGGTCGCACGTCAAAGTTGGATTTCTTGCGGCGGCGCACCACGCGCGACGACGAGCGCGAGCGACTGCGTCTGGACGAGCGGCGGTCCGAGCGGTCACGGGAGCGACGGCGTTCACGGTCCCTGCTGCGGCTGCGACGGTCACGCGACGAGCGATGGCGCGAGGAACGCCGCTCCTTGCTGCGGCTGCGGTCTCGGCGATGCGCCGAACGCGAGCGACTGCGGCGGCTGCTGCGGTGCGAGCTGCGGCGCCGGTCGTCGGCTTCAGCGGGCGGAGGTCTGCTGCCGTTCGCCTCCTGTTAAATATTATAACAGTAGAAAAAATACATTAGTGAATATGTTTTCACCTCAGAAATGTATACTACGTACAGGGGCGTCGGCGAACTGCGAGGGTGCCGGCGGCGGCGTCTGCTGGCGCTGGGGAGGGGGAGGGTACGCAACGCCGCGCGATGGAGGCGCCGGCGGGTACGCGTCGCTGCGCGATGGAGGCGCCGAAGGCTGCGCGGCACCGTATCCTGGGGCGGGGGGTGCCGCCTGCTGCTTCTTCATCCACGCGGGCAGCGTGAGCTCGCGTCCACGCCCGGCCATGGTCCAATCGGTCGGTGTCTTCTTGCTGCTGCTTGGCACGACCACCACTGGCCGCTGTTGGTGGCAGGTACACAAAAAAAAAACTTTCAAACCCGATAATTACGTGTCAAACCTTATAATATTCGATCGTAGAGGTATATGGGTGCAAGTTGAAGGCGGGCCAATCACGCGCCGCCGCAGTCGCGCATGACCTGCTGCGCGATGGACAGCGTGTTAGCGTCGCTGCCGGACGGGACTGGACTGTGCCACGTGCAGTGCGGGAGCCTCTTCAGCTGCGCCACCGCGCGGTTGCACGCTTGCTGGCTGCAAAACTCGTGCGCTTGGTCCGTCGGGAGCCACTTGATCGGCGCGAACAGCAGCGGCGCCACACAGGCGGTCAGCGAGTCCGCGAGGCTGTTGCTGTTGGCGTTTAGAGATGCGCGAAGCCGGACGAAGCCATCACAGGCGGCGGAAGCGCATGTAGCAACCGCCACAGCCAACAGCGCCACTAGAGCTTGGATCTGCATTGTTTGGGGCGGACACGTCGCAGACCACGAAAATTCTAAAATGAGTGGCAATGAATGATACGTTCCTCCTGGTCGCTTTCTGTCAGCAAGTTGATTGACAATGGCATCATGTTGCTTGGCAATGGCATGTATGCTGCTTGCCATTACTGCTTAGCTCCCCAGGCCGATCGAGCTGACGACTCTTCATCTTTGGATTCTTGTTCAAGAGTCACCAGCACATTTCTGCTCGCTGCATTGTGTGTGCTGTTGAGCTGGGAGTGATGAGTGCGAACCGGGTGGTGTCCAAGCAGACGGAGGAATTGTTCCATGCGAGCGAGACCGGAGACGTCGAGGCTGTCAGAGGTCTCATGCTAGACCCAGAAGTGGACATCAATTGGCACTGCACGCAGTCGGTACGCAGTAGAGGAAGCTATGATCCCAGTATCTTAGGCTTACGTTGTTGTTGTTGTTGTTGTTGTTGTTGTTCTTGTTGTGCGCGCAGTATGGAGCCACACCGCTGATCGCTGCTATTTCAAATGGCCACAATGAGATCGTCCAGATCCTACTCAAAGCTGACGCAGAGCTCGGAGTGCTGAAAACTCCCGTCCGTCGCCGCTTTCTGAGAAAATTGTACCCGAAAGCTAGCACTCATTGTTGTTTGTGTCGACATTTTGTTTGAATGACTGACTACACGGCAGGACCGGAACAGCCCTCTTCACGAGGCTGCATTCAGAGGCGACCCGGATATCCTGCAGCTTGTTTTGAAGAAGATTTTGGAGACTTCTAGTGATGATACTCTTGATCTCATCAATCTGCAAAACCAGGTAAGATTGGAGGGTGCTCATCCGAGCGTGGATTTGATTATCATTTTCGCCTTCGTGCTCGCAGTTCGGAAACACGCCGCTACATAACGCTGCTCGAACAGGAAGTGCAGGGTGTGTATCGCACTTGCTTCAAGCAGGCGCGAAACACTCCATTAAGAACGCTGTGAGTTTTTGCCGCATAAATTTTGTGCATACGAATTGTGTGATACGAAAGCTGAATTCGGTTTACTTGTTTTGCGGGCAGAATGGCTCTGTCGCGCTCCACCACGCGTGCTACAGTGAAATACCGAATTTGGAGGTAGTCCAACTTCTTGTGGGCGCCGGGGCCGACGTCAATGCTCTCGACGAGCAAGGCTACTCGCCGCTTATTGTAGCGGCCAAGAAGAGTCAAACCGAGGCGATTGATTTTCTACGCAAGCACGGAGCCGACACTACGCTCAAGAATTCAGTACGTGCATATTTGTCGCCTCCACTAAATCAAAATGTGCTGGTGCTCATACTATTTGTTGGCTTCATCGTATTAGTTTGGAGAGAATGCGCTGCACTTCGCGGAGCTCCGGAACAACACGGACGCTATCCACATATTGGAGTGACAATGAGAATAGCCATTTACAGAGTGATACTGGATTACCTGGGATAACAAGTAGCGTTGGCCATCATTTTTCTTTATGCCGTGTAACGTTAGTTTTTCCGAGAACGAACGCCCAGCTGACAGCTTTCAAGTCTAACATCCTTGCTGCATGCCTGATCGCGAATACCCGAGATATCTTCAGGCTGTGGTCACTCCGTCGTATGTGAAAACTACGGTGATGGCAAACGCAAGGAGTTTGACGCAATTACGATTTTGCGGACACTAACTTAAAAATACAAGAAAGCACCCCAGGATATTGGTGTTGTCTTCATTAACCTCTAGCGATGGGCAAATGCATGCATTATGGCATTAATGCACTGCACGGAATGCATCGATGCAGTGCATTTGTAAAAAAAAGCAGCCCAGAATACATTTTACCTTAACTCAGCACTCGAAATTCTGCTGTTCGCTACCGTCGTATGAGAAATGATTGCTGCCGTTGAACTCATTGGTCGCCAACGCGCCTAGACTCTTCAATATTCATCACTCACTTCGTGAGCTCCCCCCGAATGCAGTGCATTTTCGTGAAAGTGATGCATTTATGCCATAAATGCAAAAATGCAGGAAATGGCACTAATGGCATCGTTGCATTTGCCCATCCCTAATAATGGTTAATAACCTCACAGTCGCCTCGATGAAGAGAGAGTGGGGTTGGTAGCTGATACATGCCCTCGACATACAGGACAGTCTAAACGAGTGTGAAGCCACATGCAAATACATGTGTCGTGGAAGCGATGTCCGCACGGTAGCTCGACTCCACACGCGCGCCCATGTTCCGGCGAAACCTCCGGGAGCCGATCTATCTTGGACATGCAGATGATACAGTCCGTGTCTTGATGTTGTCCTGACTCGCGACCACCGATATCAATGTGACGCAGTGAACAAATAACATCCACCGCGTCAGCATCGTGCGGATATTGCATTTTGCTAAACTCCTCCGCCGCGCGAAGAATTTCACGCAGAGATTCACAACCGTGCATCCACTGCGCGTGGTTGCTCAACATGGCGAGGAGTTTCTCAAAGAAGGTTTTGATCGTGTCGCACTTGCGCTCCTTGTTTCCCGGACTGATGACACTCCAACGCTTTACTGCTGACCAAGCGTTCATCTCCCCCCTCAGCTGGATACACATCTCGCAACATTTCTTGACCCCGTTGCGCTCGCCCTGACGGTTGGCACGATAGTGCTTTTTTACAATTTGCCGCATCTGTACCTCGAACTGGTGAACGTCCGCCAGCGCCAGGCCGAATCCCCAACTCTGACGGGGCATGGTCTTGTCGCGCTTCATCTCGACGAAAAATCGCGCTTTAAGTTTGCTGTTTGTGTGAGCCACCGTGACTTCAACATCCACATCTCGCAGTCCAGCAGCACGCGGGATGTCAGCGAGCTCTCGGACACGCTTACCGGCGATGGTACACGTGCTCGGAGTGGAGCGAGTGAAGTTTTCAACACAGCGGTGATAGCCCGACGAATTCACGGCGTCTTCTCTTTTTCGCACGGCCACCATCGAAGTACGTCTGTTGTAGTAGTTGCCAAACGACGCAAGATGGCAAGTGCTGACCATTGCTTAGCCCGCGTATCTATCGAGCTAGCAGCCATCTGGGTCAACAGAGAGCTGCTCGGCAGCACCTGCTTGGGATATGCAGCCGAATGCAGCCGCGGCCGTCCAGATGGGAGGCCTGAGTGCTGGATATGCTGTGGGTAACGGCTAAATTATTCAGTTGAAGTGGTCGAGAATGTTGCACGAAGATTAACTTCGCGCAACATTCTCTGGTTCATATGGTTGGGCGCACATTTGCGCAACAAGACGTAATCGCGCGACCTGAGTGGCAGAAATCCCGCCGCCCTAGCAGGACCAGTCATTCGCGGCAAATGTGCTGCTCAAGGCCGCGAATCGGGTGGCAGACTGACTTCCGCTCGAGAGCTTAAACCGATTCAGTTCTATCTTTCCTGACGCAACCATGTCCTTCGCCGACCTCAGCAAGACCCAGCGCGACGAGTTCGCCGCCTCCCTGGCCGTCCTGGCTCTCTTCGACGCCGGCGTCGAGGTCACGGCCGACGCCCTGTCCAAGACCTTCGCGGCCTCGGGCAACGACGTGGCCGCCTACGTGGCCCCGCTCTTCGCGGACCTGCTGGCCCGTGGCCTGGACGTGGAGAAGTTCCTGGCTGGCCCCTCTGCTGGTGGTACGACCATCACTCAGCAATGCGATGCATAACAGTTATAAGGATTGCAACACTAATGATACCTTCTCTTGTGTGTGCGCTGTAGGTGCTGCCCCTGCTGCTGGCGCTGCTGCCGGTGGTGAGGCCGCCGCCAAGGTGGAGGAGAAGGCCGTTGAGGAGGAAGAGGAGGTCGACATGGGCGGCGGCATGGACATGTTCGGCGGAGACGAGGACTACTAAGCGTCGTCTCTTAGCTCCGCTGCTGCCTTCAGGTCTTCTCGCCGCTTAGGTTGTTAAGACGTGGGCCGCTTAGACCTACTGGAAAAGCAGCGAAAAGTGGAGCTTATGGCGTTGCCATCGTGTGGCGTTTACAGCTCCTCCTTTTTCGCGCTTCCGTCGGGGAATTGTGAGTCGGTTGTGGCATTCGCGGCTGCATGAGAGCTCGTTGGGAGCGTGGGAAGACTCTGTTAGGTCTCTTTATAGTGTATTGACTTCCATGCCTCGCTGCCTCCCATGTAACGCGAATAAAACGAAGGACTTCCACAAGGAACTACAACACTCAGGATCGATCTGCTTTGCTTCGTCGTCCACTACGTCGTACAGTAATACAGTAGTTCATCGGTGCAGCACGCGGAGGCGAGGGTCACTGTGCAGACGCTTGTCCATCTCGGCGTACTTCTGCAGCGCTGTCTCCTCGTGGCTCGCTAGACGCTGCTCCAGGATCTGGATGCGGAACATGGTCTCGCTGCAGAAGCGCTCGAACTCCTCATCCGTGCCCTGGTCGTGCTCACGCTGACTGCGCTGGAATGCGGCTTGACGCTTAGCCAGCAGCGCGTTCTCCTTGTCAAGCCGTCCTTGGATGATGTTGGCGCGCTCGAGCAACCGCTCCTTCAGGTTTCGCAGACACATATCGCGCACGGTTTGAGCGTCTTCTTTGGAGAGATCGCCAGTGGCGTGGACGCTCTGCAAGAACGGACTGAGGTAGTCCACCTCGCTCTTTGCCTGCCAGGCAGAGTTCCAGTGGGGTGGTGAGTAGACAGGTAAACCAAAGGTGCATTTGCAGGCAACGCACATTTTTTTCGAGCTCCTTGGCATCCTCCTTTTGTTTGGCTTGAGCCTCGTCCTCGTTGGTGTCGAAGAAGCTCGTCTCCAACACAATCGCCATCTCTTCACGCTTTCGGATCTTCAGGATGTCCTGCGTCTCGATGTCGGAGTGCCGCACCGCGCTGTAGCAATCCTTCTCCATCTGAGCAACAAGAACGTATGAAGCAAGTAGCGATGAATAAACGAGCAACACACACGCAAATACGAAGTGTCGTGGATGAAGTACCTGCAGAGAAGCCCGCAATTCGTTTTCCAGCACCGAAAGCTTTGGCTTCTTCGCGTTCGGATCTGCCATTACGACTTCGACAGGGACGTTGGGAGCCTTGAAATATACACGTGACCCAGCGGTAATCTTGCCAGTCGCGTAGTGGTAGTAGACGCGGATGGAGCCTTCGTGAACATTGTAAGCCCGCTTGCGTTGATCCTCGTCGGCTACAAGAGCACAATTCCGCGCGAATTTCTCCTTCATCTTCTTGATTGAAATCTCACCAGCAGGACCACCAGGCAGAATGTAGGGGTTCTTCGAGTCCACTTCGTCCTTGTCGGTGGCAAGTGTCACGGACCGGAAGATAAGGAAGTCATCACGGCCGTCGAAATATTCCACAACGCGCTTTTGGATCTCTTCTTCACGCCTCACCAAGCCATCAGGGCGAGCGCTGGTGTAGAATTGGAGCTCCCGGCGATAGCCGATCCACTCGGTGCGTGACTTGAGTGCTTCCGGGATCCGACCTGGCGCAAAGCGTTCCTCGAATTTACCTTCGAAGGGAAAACGGGCGCGCGATTCAAGCCTGTCCTTCCGGTTCTTGAAGTATTCTCGAATCTCGATGGGTAGTGTACACCCGACATCGCGGAAGACCGTAACGCGTGCAACCAGGCCTTGCTCGTGCGTATTGTCAGCGAACTCCTCCACCTTGGCGCGATGATAAAGTGTGACGTGCTGGCAATCTTTTACAAATCGCTTCTTGTAGGTTGCACGGTCAATGTGAAGGTTAGTCACCCAAGACGGTGGAATGTCAAGAACAAGGTCATCGTCGTCGGCAGCATCCGCTCCGTGCTGGTTGTCGCTTTCCGTGCTGAGCATTTTGAGATCATCCGACAGATCCACACCTTTTGCGCCTTGATCGGATTCTTTTGACGACTTACGCTCTGCTGCGGACAAGAACACGTATTCCCAGTCGGTTGGGTTGGCCAAGTCGAAAAGAGTGAGGTGCACGGGGTGCTGTTGCATGTTCACCCAGTAATTTTCATGGTTCCACACGCTTTCGATGGTTGTGTAAGGGGAATCTCGCAGCGAGTAGCTGCGTCCGGTCGAGGGCTCCAAGTAAAAATGTTCCGAAATCTCGCGCTTTCCTGCACGAATGAGAATCCACGCGTGTGCGCGTTTGCCTTCTAATGGATCCTCGTCTTCATCATTTTCTCCGTAGTTGAAATCCAAGACACGACGTGTCTTCTCCAGTCGTTCTCTCTCGGCCAATTCCTGCCTCTCTAAGTACTTGCTCGTGAAGCTTGTGCGACTGACCAATTTCACATCGCTCACCGGCTTGCTGTCACCGACACTACCGTACGCTTTGGACGGATCAGACATCGTATCGTGTTCATGTGCCTTCCTCAATTCCTCCTCCACGGGTAAGATAGGAAGCGGAGCCTTGCTCTGATCCAAGAGACACAGCCACCGAGGAGCAATGCCATTTACAACGTAGGCGTCATACCCTGCGCCGATGAGGAAGGACGCTAAGAGCGTGGCCAAGTCGAAGCTGTCTGCAGACCTCCACTTGAGCGTGAACGTCGGTGATGGCAGGCACACTGGCGGGATCGTCGGGTTTGCAAGGGGCTCATACTCGACGACCCCCGCCAAGAATCGAGCTAACGCGTGGCAGTCGTATAGATCTCGATAAGGAAGTAGCGTTGGCCGGATGGTGGTGCACACGAACTTGGGCACCCCCTTTTCGTTCGGTGGATGCAGGTACAGCGGTCGCCGCTTGGGGAACATGCGCTCGAACTGACGCTGGAAGCCAGCGATGTACTCGAGGCAGAGCTGTTCTTTCGGCGTGTTGCTCGCGTACGACGGCATCTCTGTTGAGTCCACGGTGTCGTCCACCAGCCGCCGCTGCTTCGTGCTAACCACGCCTGCCATAGTGAATTGGCGCGCGGCGACCGCTGCATCCTCATCAGATTGGGTCACGACGTCTTGACGCTCGTCGAAATTGTTGCCAACACCGGGACCGTCCACGCGGGCGTCCTTGGCGTCGGCCTTCATGTCCAGCACCATGATGACCGCTTCGAGTCGTCTGCGCTAGGGATCGCAGAGGTCGCGGTCTGACGCATGAACCGACGCGGCTCAAGTCGCAGTTTTTGCCACCGACAACGCAACAGTCTGGCAGATAGGATACGTAGTTTGCATTATTGCTGGTGATACCTTTAATAGCTACATCGACTAGACATGTACAGTACTTATCGTTCATGCAGCATGACATGGCTCGTGCAGCATGACTCATGCTGCATGAGTCATGCTCTTCCAGGGTTGTTGGGAAGGGTTTTTTGGTGGAATAATGGAATGTTTGGGTTAAATGTCGGGAATTATCCCGGGGTGGAGCATCGGTAAAAACGGACTAAATTGCTGCCAACCTCTTTACTTGCCAAATGTATGCCACTTTCTTCCACCCACCCACCCCACATCTAAGGCATCACCCAGATGCAATCCAACATAAATTACGGATGCTCAATAAATTACGGATACATTACGTAGAATTTAGACATTTCTAAGCAGGCTTTAGAAATGCGCATTGGGAGCCTCGATATTGAATAACGATAGGAGCGGCAGCAGAGCGGCAAATTGCCGCCGCCAATGGACAGTGCGCGACACCTCCCTCGATGCACACGTTCTTACCTGTGTCACCGAGTTGTAATTCATCGCAGAACCATATTTCATTCAGATAAATAGCTGCTACGCCGTCCTTGCTGATCTGGATCGCGAGGAAGGACCAACTCCTGCAGCAAAGTATCCTGAAAGGAGTGGAAACGTCACTGCGTTATTATCATGGGCGTCTGTTGGGGCTCGTACCCCTTCACAGCAACACAATTTCGTTTGGCTGGTATAAAACGAGGGCGGCTAGTCGTGCTTAGATCAACATCGAGCTCTGGAGTTGGCCATGAAGCGCCAGGCGAAGGTCTGGGACGACGCCTCGTCGCCGTATGTGGCACGCGGCTCGCCCAAACGCAGCCCCGTGCGCTTGGCAAGACTCAAGATGCTGCAATGCGCCATCAACACGCGCAACTGCGACGTCCGGGACTACTCGGCCGAAGACGCGAGCCCGCGGTCGGAGAGACGCATCAACCGACTCGAAGGTTCACAGGACGAGATGCTGGAGACGATGGGACCGCTGGGAGGACTCATGGGTCCAGTGCCACGAGAAGGGGGGCCTCCTCGCAAGCAGAGGAAGCTCTTGCACGCCTCCTATCGTGCTGGGGAGAAGGTGACGGCGAGTGTGGAGGACCGAGGGTACTATCGCCTGAGTGACCGAATCGGAGCGTTCTACACACAGTCAGCGCGGACGCTCACGATCGAGAGGATCTCTAGTTTCACTAAGAGGGAGGCCCACATGCCAGTGACCTTTACAAAGTCACCACTGAGATCGCCTTCGATGCGTCCCATGGCAGTGTGTCCGGTGCTCGAACGGGGGTCACCGAATAAATCGTCTCTTTCCCTCGGTGAGAAGCAGGAGGATGGTTCTGTTTCTCCACGGGAGGAAGCAGCGGATGGAGGTGAAGGCGAGCAGCTGAGTGTGTTCGTGGATGGATCGAGAGCTTACGCTCGACATGTGGAAAACAGCCAGGGCATCTTCCGCTCTCCATCTCCTTCCAAACCTCGTCACCGAAGCCCCAAGTCGCGGACTAAGTTTTCTCTGGATGTCAATGAAAACAAAACAAACAAGCAACTCCAGCTTGAGCCCGTGCAGGCAACCCCAAGAACGTTTGAAATGGAAAAACGACGCTACGTGAAAACGATGGAGGCTTACTGGAAGCAGGTGGATCTGTATCTGGCTGCAGCTAGAGCCGTGCCGATGACCCCGGATCGCCCCCATCGCATTCTTAGACGTCTGCAAGTACCACCACCAACTGGATTGGATGCTGAGGGCTTGCAGACCTTTGATGATCGAAGTGAATCCATGATCGCTGAGATTTTCCAGGAAGTGTACGCAGACTACTACGAAACTGTCGCGCGAAGCATGCTCTCGTACGATCTTCTTGACGCAAACACATGTCTACAGATGAACATTTACCCTCCGTTCCTACAAGCAGAACAGAAATGGTGGACAGATGAGATTTACCAGTCAGACGCTTGGCGGGTTCTTCGCCAAACTGGAATCGACAGTTTTCGAGCTGAACTAGCACGGAGTCGAATGCAACAGTACCTCTTTGCTATGAATCCAGTAACGTACGCTCTCCAGGAGCAGTGGATTATGGAGACACCGCCACCTGAATGGGAGATGTCCCCGAATGGAGGAGGGGCTACTTTCTCAACGATCCTTTTTGTCGACGTCTATAGCCCGGAGTTTCGGGCGACATTACCGAAAACAGTTGACCATTTCGTAGATGCGATCTCCAGGCGTGCGGATCTCGTGAAGGATTGTTTGAAGACATGCTGGGTTTCTGCAGCGGCGAAGAGAGTAAACGAGTGCGCACTGCATTTGCATTACTATGCTATCCGCACCAGCGCAAATCCAGCGGAAAATACGGTTGTGCCTGGAGCGGCAGGGGCGGTAAAAGTTGCTGCCATCAGTATTCGCGCGTCACCCTCTAAAACCAAAGGAGACCCATCGCGAGGCTCGCCCGATCATGAAACTCACAACAAACTTCTGAGAGACCGATTGGAGTTTGAGGGGCTCGTCCAGAAACCCCAGTCGGACCGACTGAGTAGTTCGAATGCTAACACCGAAGACCCTGAAGCAGCTCTATACCAGAACTTTGTTGGTGTTCTCGACGCAGCGGCGGTCTTGATGGCAAGGAATTTGAGGGAATCCGTTGAGACATCGGTGAATACGTTTGTTGGATTCATTCGACAGTTTTCAAGCCCAACGTTTAATGGCGAATCTGCGTTGCTGCTTTCTGTAGACTGCACTATCACCAGTGATGGAACTGTCAGAACGCAAGACGGGTTTTTCATTGAGCCTTCTCCAAATGTGTTGCGCGAGAAGATTGCATCCTGTATCGACATCATTGTCGAGTCCTCACACAACTTCCCTCGAATTGATGGCCAAACGAAAATACCTCCAAAGCTGCGCAATTCAACCACTCTTGGCCCGAGCACAATGACACTCGACGACACATTTGTTGTAAAAGCGAAAAACACGTTGGCGGAGCTTATCGCAGAGCACATGCACGACCCGACTGAAATCCTAGCGCTATTCCAGCCCTATGACTACCTCATCAACGGTGAATATGAGGCTAAACTCGAGGCACTGATCGAATCAAGTGATAGATTGTTACGTGGTGAAGGAACAACGGAGCCTAAGACGGCCAACGATATACTTTTGGTTTACCGCCATGAGCTCAATGAACTGAAGATTTTGGAAAACCGCGTGAAAGACGAGATCTGTGACAAATACAGCTTCAAGCTCTTAGCAATTTCGTGTACTGATGTGAAATTCAAGCTAGTGAACAAGATCAAGGCCCACGCGAACAAAGTTCTAAGTAAAGTATCGGCCGACAACACCAAGCAGATGAGCTCGATGATTGCAGAGTATGAACACATTGGGGCAAAGTTGGTTACGGAGCCGTTAGACTCATTCGAGCTTAAAGCTCTTGACAAGTTTTACGTCACCAGCATTGAACTTATTGATGTTCTGAATACCAAGCTATACGACGATGCGTGTCGCTGCATTCAGTTCCTCAAGGATTTCGACTTTCAAATGGCTCGCGAGGAGATCCAGCTCTTCTTCAACACCTTTCGGTGGCCAGAAAACATCAAAGGGTTCCAGCGGAAAAGTATGGAGCTTCAGACCAAGCGGCAACACGAGTTGGAGCTTATTGTGGAAGGCCGCCAAGAGCAGCTCTCGAGTCAGTTTTCGTCCTTGCAACGCCGCATTGAGAAAATGAGGGATTATGCAAATCTGGCCGACTCGGAGAGCATTCTGAAGCGTATCGAGGCGGCGCGGAAGTCCCTTGAAGATGCCGAGGCTGAGGCTGAATCCATTAAAGAGCAAGAAACGATGCTGGGTATGAGCATCACGAATAACCAGACCGCCTTGACAGATCTATATGACATGCTCAACCCCATCGAGAAGTTGTGGTCTACTATCTCCCAGACGATGGAGAAGGTGACATTTAGTCGTGAGGCACCATTAGCAACCGTGAATGCTGAAGAGATAGAGCGCGATTGTGACCAGTTCCGCCGCACTATTGTGAAGATTATCAAGGAGTGCGAAAAGAATACCGATGTGTATGCGGTAGCAATTACAATGGCGCAGGAGGTGAAGAAAACGCTGGATGATATGCTTGACAACATTATCCCACTGATGGTTTTGCTTTGTACTCCCGGTATTCGCGATCGTCACTGGGAAGAGATTGAACGTATTACGGGCATTGAGGTTCAAGTTCATGAGGGATCAAATATCAACCAGATGATAGAGCTCGGTTTACACCGCTTCACGGGAGGAATCGAAGAGACCTGTGTCAGTGCTTCCAAGGAGTACTCATTGGAGAAAGCGCTCGACAAAATGGAGACGGAGTGGGTGGGTATCAACTTTTCGACAAAGGAGTATCGGTCAACAGGCACTTCTATTTTGTGTTCCACGGACGAAATCCAACAAATTATCGATGACCAGATCGTGAAGACCCAATCCATGCGTGGAAGTCGGTATAACAAGCCGTACTTCGAGCGAATCAGCAAGTGGGAGAAGATGCTTATCTCGATTCAAGACATTATGGACAACTGGATTAAAGTCCAGGCAACGTGGCTGTATCTCGAGCCAATCTTTAGCTCGGATGATATTATGCGGCAAATGCCGACGGAAGGTGCGCTTTTCCGCAAAGTCGACTCGAATTGGCGTCGCAACATGCAAGAAACCGTTGCTTCTCCTGCTGTACTGACGGTTGCAGAGCGTAGTGATTTGCTACCGGGCTTACAACAGTCAAATATGGACTTGGACACGATTCAGAAAGGTCTCAACGACTACTTGGAGACAAAGCGGTTATACTTCCCGCGTTTCTTCTTCTTGTCCAATGATGAGTTGCTCGAAATCCTTGCTGAAACAAAAGACCCACTGCGTGTCCAGCCCCACCTCAAGAAAGCATTCGATGGAATCTCTCTGCTCGAGTTCCAAGACAACTTGGATATCACCGCAATGCTTAGTCCTGAGATGGAAAAAGTGCCCTTCCGCTATGAGAAGATTTCGCAAAATCTCATCAACCCAAACAACTCCGGAGGAAATGTCGAGATCTGGCTGGAGGAGGTTGAAATGACCATGAAGAAGAGTGTTGCATTCCATTTGGACGGCTCTATCATGGATTACCCAACAAAAGACAGACTGGAGTGGGTGCAGCAGTGGCCTGGTCAAGTAGTGCTTGCTGTAAACCAGACGATGTGGACGCAACAGAGCGAGAAATCACTTAATGATTGCGAAAACGATCCTAACGCTTTAAGCAATCACTTGGAAGTGCTCAGGACAGAACTCAAACGAACTGTTGAAATGGTCCGCGGCGAACTACCAAAGCTTATCCGCATAACACTGGGGGCGCTAGTGGTTATGGATGTACACAATCGTGACACAATTGCTGAGCTGGTTGACCTGAAAATCACGGATAAGTCCGACTTCGATTGGCTTGCTCAACTGCGGTACTATTGGATTCAGGGCGGTGTCTCGGCGACAACCGGCAAGCCACATACCCTCGAATGTCGGATGATCAACACATTGGCTCTGTACGCGTTTGAGTACCTAGGAAACAGCATGCGCTTGGTGATCACACCGCTGACGGATAGGTGTTACCGAACTCTTACGGGAGCGATCCACCTTAATCTTGGCGGTGCGCCGGAGGGTCCTGCTGGTACGGGCAAGACAGAAACGACTAAAGATCTTGCGAAAGCAATTGCCATTCAATGCGTGGTTACAAATTGTTCTGACGGTCTCGATTATCTTGCAATGGGGAAATTCTTCAAGGGACTTGCAAGTTCCGGCGCATGGGCGTGCTTCGACGAGTTCAATCGTATTCAGCTGGAGGTGCTGTCGGTGATAGCCCAACAGATTCTCTGCATTCAATTGGCGAAGGCACAAAATGTGGCTAGCTTTATCTTCGAAGGCACTGAACTACGGCTTAACCCAACGTGCTGTCCTTTCATCACGATGAATCCCGGGTATGCAGGGCGAGCAGAACTGCCTGATAACTTGAAGGTACTCTTCCGTACTGTGGCGATGATGGTGCCGGATTATGCTATGATTGCAGAGATCATGCTCTACTCTTACGGCTATATGGATGCTAGCGCGTTGTCCAAGAAAATCACGACGACGTATACTCTGTGCTCTGAACAATTGTCATCCCAATCTCACTACGACTACGGAATGCGAGCCGTCATGGCTGTGCTTCGAGCTGCGGGTAATTTAAAGCGGGCTGAGGGACATTTGCGTGAAGATACACTGGTCCTGCGATCTATCATCGACGTCAACTTACCCAAGTTTTTATCTCCTGATGTTCCTCTGTTCAATGGTATCGTGTCGGATCTGTTCCCTGGTGTGACTATTGATCCGCCCGATCGAGCCGACATGCTAAACTCAATCAACCACGTGTGCAAGCAAATGAATTTACAGCCCGTACCAAACTTTGTGGAGAAGGTGATCCAGATCTACGAGATGATGATCGTGCGACATGGCTTCATGGTTGTAGGAATGCCGTTCTCGGGGAAAACGTGCTCGTGGCGGGTTCTATCAGATGTGCTGGCTCACTTACATCAGCAGTTTCCGAACGACCATCGCTACACCAACGTCATTGTATCCGTGATCAATCCGAAGTCGGTGACGATGGGTCAGCTGTATGGTCAATTCGATGCCGTCTCTCACGAATGGAACGACGGCGTACTTGCCATCAACTATAGGAATTTGGCTAATAACCCTTCGCCGGATCGTAAGTGGCTTATGTTTGATGGCCCAGTTGATGCTGTCTGGATTGAAAACATGAACACCGTTCTCGACGACAACCGCAAGCTGTGTTTGATGAGCGGCGAGATTATCGCGATGAGTACGGTCATGAGTATGATGTTCGAGCCTATGGACTTGTTGGTTGCATCACCTGCAACAGTGTCACGTTGTGGTATGATTTACATGGAACCCGAGCAGCTAGGCTGGATTCCGGTGCTCAATTCATGGCTGGACTCAATCACTGTACCAGAAGGAAGCAAGGAGCCTCCGTTCGGGCCATTTGAAATCAACAGTGAACAACGAAGCCTGATATTTTTCCTGTTTTCGTGGCTAGTTGAACCGTGCATCGCGTTCGTCAGAAAAGAGTTGGTTGAGCTCTCCCCGACTGTCGATACAAACCTCGTTCAAAGTCTCATTCACATCTTTGAGGCGCAGTTGTGCAAGCTTCCAAAGGATGCAGCTTCCAAAAAGAAAGCAACCATCGAAGCACTCTTCATGTTTTCGCTGACTTGGTCCGTTGGCGAAACCATTAATTCCGAAGGGCGGACTCGATTCTGCGAGTTCGTGCGCTCCATCTTGGAAAATATTCAGACACTGGAGAGCAAATACATCGTGGTGAGCCGTGCACTTCAGGTGCGCAAGTGGGAGAAACCTGCTTTCGAAGACGGAAAAAATACTTACGCGTTAGCACTCCCAGTGCCTAGCAAGGGCAATCTGCACGATTTCTACTTTAACATTGAAGAAAGCAAGTGGTTTAAGTGGGAAGAAATGCTCAAAACGTACGTGATTCAACCCAACACCCCGTTCAACCAGATCGTTGTGCCGACAATCTTCACGGCGCAATTAGAGTATCTGGTGCAACTTCTCGTGTCCAACAAAAGGAGGGTGCTTGTTTGCGGACCTACAGGAACCGGAAAGTCCTGCTACATGACCTCTATCTTGAATGAGGTGTTACCACAGGACCAAAATTCCGTGATTATGCTATCGTTCTCTGCGAAAACGTCAGCGAACATGACTCAGAATATTATTGACGGGAAGCTTGACAAGAGACGCAAGGGTGTGTTTGGCCCACCACTGGGCAAGAACGCCATCGTATTTGTCGACGACCTGAATATGCCACTGGTGGAAACCTATGGTGCCCAGCCACCTATTGAGTTGGTAAGACAGCTTATCGATAGCGAAGGGTATTACGACCTAAAGGAAATGTCATGGCGAAAAATAGTCGATACTATCGTGCTAGCAGCAATGGGCCCACCTGGTGGCGGAAGAAACCACGTCACACCTAGACTGCTTCGACATTTCAACCTGTTGTGCTTTTCCGAGTTTGATGATACGACGCTTACACGCATCTTCACCACGATTCTGGACTGGTATTTTGGCTCAAATCCGTTCATCCCGGAGGTGAAGCGGCTGTCGGAGGCGGTTGTATCAGCGACACTGGAGCTGTATCAATCTGCTATGATGGCTCTACTCCCTACTCCGAAAAAGTCCCATTACACATTTAATCTTCGCGACTTCTCTCGAATCGTTCAAGGAATTATGCTTGTGGTCCCCAACGACCAGTTCAATGCCAACAGTCTGGTGAAGCTGTGGGTGCACGAATCTCTTCGAGTGATCGGTGACCGTTTGATCGATGACGAAGATCGCGAGTGGTTTAATGATGTACAGAAGAAAATTACGATCAAGCACTTCGCGACGAATTTTGACAAGGTGTTTGCTCAGTCTCAAACGTGGCCGTGAGGGCCCAGTCTCAGCTGTCGACATGCGAAATCTGTTCTTTGGTGACTACATCGATCCTGATGCGAGCCCGAGGCTCTATAAAGAAGTGGACGTTCGCTTGGACACTGATTATGATGGTATCGCTCAGCTCATTCAGTGTCTGGACGGCTACTTGACCGAATACAACGGAATTAGCCGCAAGCCCATGAATCTCGTGATGTTCTTGTTTGCTATCGAACATTTGTCGCGAATTGTTCGTGTGCTCAATATGCCAGGTGGAAACGCTCTCCTTGTTGGCGTCGGCGGTAGTGGCCGCCAAAGTCTGACGCGATTATCTGCGTTTATTGTTGATTTTGAGATCAAGCAGATCGAAATCTCGAAGAACTATACAATGACTGAGTGGCGTGAAGACATGAAAGATGTGTTGCGTATGGCTGGTACAGGCGCGCGGCCGCTTGTGTTCCTCTTTAGTGATACCCAGATCAAGTATGACGGCTTTGTGGAAGACATCAATAATATGTTAAACTCTGGAGAGATCCCGAATTTGTTCCCGTATGATGAGAGGGTGGGTATCTGTGAAGCTGTTCGACCACACGTCAAGGAAAAACTTGGTAAGGCGGTGGGAGATAATATGAACCAGACCCAATTGTACGCATTTTTCCTGCAGCGAGTACGAAGCAACTTGCACATTGTCCTCGCGTGTTCTCCCATCGGGGATGCATTCAGGGATAGATTACGAAAGTTCCCTTCCTTGATCAACTGTTGTACGATAGATTGGTTTACTGCGTGGCCTTCAGATGCTCTGGTGGCGGTGGCCGAGAAATTCCTAGCTGATGTGGAGATGGATAGCGCAAATGTCCGTAAAGCCATTGTGGACACCTGCCAGTACTTCCACGTAAGCGTGATGGAACTATCCGACAGATTCTTGAAATCATTGCGTCGCCAAAACTATGTCACGCCGACTTCGTACCTTGAGCTCATCGTGGCATTCAAAAGCTTCCTTGCACGTCGGCGTGAAGCAGTACAAAGTGCTCGCAATCGTTACGTGGTTGGTCTCGAAAAAATCAATTTTGCAGAGAACAACGTGGCAGTGATGCGAATAGAGCTCGAAGATTTGCAACCAGTTCTGGATCAGTCCAAAAAGGACACGGATATTCTGATGGAGGAAATCAAAGCCAAGCTTCCTGGAGTTGAAGTCCAGCGAAGCGAAGTGCAAGCTGACGTTGCAGTAGCTGATGCTTCGAAGGCAGAGTGCGAACTGCAGAAAGCCAGCGTGGAGGCAGACCTAGCGGAAGCCGTTCCAGCGCTGGAAGAAGCTTTGAAGGCTCTCGACACTATCAAGCCCAGTGAAATCAACGAAGTCAAGGCTATGAGTAACCCACCAGCAGGTGTCAAGCTGGTGTGCGAAGGTGTTTGTGTGATGCTTGGCATCAAACCTGCTCGTATTCCAGACCCACAGGATCCTTCAAAGCGCATCATGGACTACTGGGGCCCGTCACAGAAAATGCTTAGCGACCCCACCTTTATCACAACGCTAAAAAAGTTTGACAAGGACAATCTTGACCCCAAAACGATGAAAATTGTCGGAACCAAGTACATAGCTGACGAGAATTTCAGCCCAGAAAAAGCTGAGAAGGCCTCGAAAGCAGCAGCAGGACTGTGTAAGTGGGTGCACGCCATGGCGTTGTATGATAACGTCTCCAAGGTAGTAGCACCCAAGCGTGAAGCCCTGAGGGAGGCTGAGCAGCTACTTGGTGAGGTTATGCAAAAGCTGAACGAGAAGCTGTCACAGCTGAAAGAGGTGGAGGACGGACTTGCAGAATTGCAGCGGCAATTTGACTCCGCCACGAAACAGAAAGAAAACCTCGAGTATCAAGTTGATCTAACTGGCAAAAAACTAGTTCGCGCATCCACCTTGATCGAAAGCCTTGGTGGCGAGAAAACACGCTGGACGGAGTTTGCAGAGCAGTTGGCGGTCCAATATAGCCGTCTAACAGGAGATGTCTTGATATCGGCAGGGGTCGTTGCATATCTCGGCCCTTTCACGTCATTATATCGGCAGGATGCAGTGCACGATTGGGTAGCACGCTGCAAACAGCTTGATATTCCATGCAGCGACTCGCCGTCTCTCAATGGATCACTTGGTGATGCTGTCCAGGTACGGAAGTGGAATATCGATGGACTCCCCACTGACGGCTTCTCTGTAGACAACGGTATCATCGTTTTCAATTCACGCAGATGGCCATTGATGATCGACCCACAGGGCCAAGCTAACAAGTGGATTCGTAATATGGAGAAAGATAATCAAATGACGGTGATTAAGCTAACGGATGCAGACTACATGCGAACGCTTGAAAACGCGGTACAATTTGGAACACCCGTTCTCCTTGAGAATATCGGTGAAGAGCTAGACCCGTCACTAGAACCGCTACTACTGAAGCAAACATTCAAGCAGGGTGGAGTGACTTGCATTCGACTTGGTGACTCTACTGTTGAATATGCTGAAAACTTCCGATTCTACATCACGACGAAGTACCGAAATCCGCATTATCTACCTGAAGTATCAGTGAAAGTGACGCTTTTAAACTTCATGATCACACCACACGGCCTTGAAGACCAACTTCTAGGCATCGTTGTTGCTCAGGAGAGACCTGACCTAGAGGAGCAAAAGAACAAATTGATTGTACAGAATGCTCGCAACAAGGGTTTGCTCAAGGAGATCGAAGACAAGATCCTGAATATTTTATCGTCATCCCAAGGAAACATTCTTGAGGATGAAAATGCCATCAACACCATGAACCAGAGCAAACAGGTCGCAGACGAAATCAAGAAGGAGCAACAAGTTGCCGAAAAGACGGAGATTGAGATCGATACTGTCAGACAAGGTTACAAACCTGTTGCCTATTCAAGCCAGGTGCTATTCTTCTGTATCGACCAGCTCGCCAATATTGAGCCGGTCTACCAGTACTCGCTATCGTGGTTTATCAACTTGTTTATCGCAAGTATCCTGAACAGTGATCGATCGCCAGATCTAGCCCAGCGACTGCATAACCTTGACGCCCACTTCACGTACTCGCTCTATCGGAACGTTTGCCGTTCCTTGCTGGAAAAGGACAAACTAATGTTTTCGTTCTTGCTGTGCATCTCGATCAAGCAAGGCAAACACGAGATTGAAAGCAACGAGTGGTATTTCTTACTCACTGGAGGTATCGCTCTCTCTGAGCCTCCACCAAACCCTGCCAAGTTATGGCTTAGTGATAAGCAGTGGGCCGAGTTCTCACGATTAAGTGCACTGCCAGCCTTCCACGGCATCATTGAAGAATTTATCGATAGCGAAGACCAATGGAAGGCTGTTTATGACAGTCCGCTTGGTCACACCCTCCCGTTCCCAGGGTTAATGGGCCGAGTGAGCGAGTTCCGTCGGCTGTTGGGGCTTCGATGTATTCGTCCAGATCTGTTGGTCGTTGGAATCCAGCAGTTCCTTGTGAGGGAAATGGGTGAAAAGTTTGTGAAGCCCCCGCAGTTTGATTTGGCACTTTCGTATTCAGACAGCAGCGTATCATCGCCTTTAGTGTTTATCTTATCACCAGGATCGGATCCGATAAGCTCCGTACTTAAGTTCGCGGACTCGCTTGGGCAGAAGGCGGAGACGATATCACTAGGCCAAGGTCAGGGCCCTATTGCCGAGCGCATGATCGTACGTGCTCGCGAAGCCGGGTCGTGGGTCGTACTACAAAATTGTCACTTAGCGCCGAGCTGGATGCCTGTGATGGAGAAGATCGCTGAAGACATTAAGCTTGACAACACACATCCTGATTTCCGGCTGTGGTGCACGACGTACCCGTCCGAGGTGTTCCCAGCAGCGGTGCTGCAAAATGGCGTCAAGATGACGAACGAACCGCCGCAAGGCCTCCGCGCAAACCTCATGGGTTCGTACATGACAGACCCAATAGGCGAAAAGGGCTTTTTGGAATCTGTGGTCAAAGGCACCGAGTTCCGCGTGCTTTTGTACTCGCTGTGCTTCTTCCATGCCTTGGTGCGCGAGCGCCGGCAGTTTGGACCACTTGGATGGAATATTCAGTACGAATTTAACGAGTCCGACCTGAGTATCAGTATTCGCCAATTAGCGATGTTCATCGATGAGAATGTGCAGTTACCACTGCGTGCGCTGAACTACTGCACTGGTGAGTGTAACTACGGCGGGCGTGTGACGGATGACAAGGATCGCCGTACGCTCATGTCTGTTCTAGGCAAGTTTTATTGCGCGGATGTTTTCAATGAAGGCTACGCATTCGATGAACAAGGTCTATACACGATGCCACCCGATGGGGACTACGACTCGTACCTCAAGTTCATCGAAGGTTTGCCGCTAGTTGCTCCGCCTGGGGTGTTTGGACTGCACGACAATTCCACAATCACAAAAGACCAGAATGCGACTGCCAAGCTTTGCCGAGACGTGTTACTTACCCAAAGCTCAGGTGGAGGCAGCGAGGGCAGCAGTGGATCTCAAGAAGAGCTGGTTGAGGTTGTGGCCAATGACATTCTGCAGCGCCTGCCACCAAACTTTGACATGGAGGTGGCTCAAATTCGGTATCCGGTGCGTTGGGATGAATCCATGAACACAGTTCTCTGCCAAGAGCTCGTTCGATTCAACAACCTCATGTCGACTATCCGTTCGAGTCTCGAAAGTCTGCAAAAGGCTCTCAAAGGCCTTGTAGTCATGTCGGCGGAGCTGGAGAACGTGTCCAAGAGTCTATTTTACGGCAAGATCCCTGCACTCTGGGCGTCCAAATCATATCCTTCCCTCAAGCCGTTGGGTAGCTACGTGACCGACTTGCTGGAGCGAATTGCCTTCTTCAATAAGTGGTTGCTGGAGAAACCACCGGTCGTCTTCTGGATCTCGGGGTTCTTCTTCACTCAGGCATTCCTCACGGGTGCCAGTCAGAACTACGCGCGCAAGTATACCCTGCCGATTGACCAACTAGGCTTCGACCACGAACCGATGCCACGCAACGACTACGCGCAACCACCAAAGGTACGGTCGATCATTGATCCAAACAAGGAAATATTACGCTGAACTACAGGGTAAACCTACGCATTTGTGTGATTGCTGTCAGGATGGCGTATACGTACGAGGGCTATTCCTCGAAGGAGCCAAGTGGGATAAAACCACAAATGAGCTGGCGGAGTCAGACCCGAAGGTGCTGTTCTCGCTGGCACCGGTTTTGCTATTCCGACCGGTGAAGAAGGTCGAAATGAGCCAACGTAGCTCGTACTCGTGTCCGGTCTACAAGACGAGGTGCGTCCTGGGACTGTGCTGGATTTGAGGTATCGCGATCCTAACGATTGCATGATGTTACTTTTTGCTTTTTCGCAGCGAGCGGCGAGGCACGTTGTCGACAACTGGCCACTCGACCAACTTCATCTGCTTCATCCGGCTACCGACAAGCAGACTTGAGGCGCATTGGGTGGCTCGTGGCGTGGCCATGCTGTCCCAACTGGACGATTAGCAACAGAGGGCAAACTACAACTTGCGGGTCAACTGTGCAGGGAGGCAGATGGCTACATAATCATATAAATGCCGAAACAGCGTTTGTTTTGCAGTGCCGCGACCAATATCACCCCATAAACTATCGGCAAAGTTCATAACGTTAGATAGACTCCATGGCGTGCCGTCCATCCATGAAGGTGCAGCTATTTCCATTTGCATTTGCGTTCGAATTTCGGCATGGTCGCCTTTCATTTCTGGTGCATATCCGGGCTAGGGCTGCTTAATTGAGGCAAATACGTCGTCGCTTGATTGTGCGACGTTCTCCCACGTCGTCTCCAGCGCGGATTTTTTCGCCCGGCATACCGCTAACACAGCATCAACAGCTATGCTCTTAGTTCTAGGCCGCTAACGATTCCGCACACCCTCCGGAGCAGTGCGCATGCAGTAGTTTGAGTTACTTGGTCTCCAATGAGGAGTTTGATGATAGAGAAATGCCTCTATAGGGGATGAGCGAGAGGGATTTCCTGCCAGAAACGGGACTTCAAAGGCAACACTTGGGTTTTGTATGGGCTGGTCTCACATAGCAGTGCCAGGTGTTACCCTGGGTGCGCGCATTGCCTTCGTCTTGCATTTGCGCTTTTGTGGCAGTGGCAACAACACACTCGGCGAGCGATCTCCCCCGTGGCAAGGCAAGTCGCCACCAGCACCCAAACCCTTCCCTCCCTCCCTCCTTTTGCAACTCAAAGCAATAGTTGCCGGTTAGCACCCCCACGTCACCATGGAATGGGAAGCACAATGCCTCGAGTGCGATGAAGTGCTGGACGATGACGACCTCATGAGCACGCAAGAGTCCGAGGCGGGCGAGGTGCTGGGGCTGCTCCTTTCCGACGCGCCCTGGACAGCCGAGCTCTCCTTCGAGGAGCAGAATGTACGTCTCCCCCTCCCTTCGCTTTCCCTCACTTTGACAATATTTTTATGACAATAAATATTGTCCTTTCATTTCATTTTGTCGGATAGCTGGTGGCGCTGGAGGACCGCGACGTTGACATCGTGTACCGCGCTATGCTACGTCAAGAGCTCATTCGCCCGGACTTCTCCAAGCAGTACGAGTACCTCAAGTACCGCCGCGTGCTCGTGGACTGGATGGCCGACGTGGGGGAGACCCACCTGCGCATGCGCAAGGAGTACGTGCATGCCGCTGTAGGGTACCTGGAGAAGATGCTGGCCCGGGACGACCCGCTTCCCCGCAAGGACCGGTTTCAGCTGCTGGCTCTCAGCTGTCTGCGGATGGCGCTCAAGTTCCTGGGCACGGAGGAGGAGCTCCCGCCCATGGCCGAGTTCTGGGAGATGGGCAACCGCATGTACTCGTTCGAGGAGATCAGCGACGCCGAGGCCGACATCTTCCAAAAGTGCGTGTCTTTTTGTTCGTCATCATTGGCAAACCAACGGCTCCCTTTTGAGTGGGAGTTTTGCCAGACACGTGTATTGCTGAAACCTCCTGTGCGCTAAATTTGCTTGGTGACTTGCTGTGTGCCTTCAGACTGGGATGGAGACTTACGGTGGTGACGCCGTTGCACTTCCTGCAGCATTATATGGGCCAGACCGTGCTCTTCGCTGACGACAGGTTACTGGGATCCGAGCTGGTGGATGAAGCGCACGGCTACTATTGCAAGTACGCAGAGTTCTTCGTGGACCTCGTGTTACAGGAGTACCCGCTGCAGGTTTACCGGCCGTCAGTTGTCGCCGCGAGTATTCTGGTGGCGTCCCGCAAGGCTCTGGGTGTCACCCCACTCTGGCGGGACGAGCTGTCTGTGCTCACGGGATACGACGAGAAGCAGGTGGCGCCATGCTTTCAAGCTGTCTGGGAACACTTCGAAGCGACCTTCGGCCCTCGCAACAAGAACTACGAGCGAGATGACTCCCCTACCGGCGTGGCTGACTTCTGAGGTGCTGGAACTTCTCGACGTTCGTCGCGGCATCTTCAAACGCAGCTGCAACGATCGAGAGGAGGGAGGCAAATAATTGTTAGGGCGTAGTCAAGTATTTATGTCGCGGCTGGCTTCTTCCTGCTGCGCGGTTGGGCTTGCTTTGATACAAACCCAACTGGCCGTGACAGAGGAGCACAGCGTTGGCGCTAGCGTACGTGTGAGTTCTCTCCATGCGTCATCCAGTAGATTTACAAACATTAGGGCTTCATTGGGGGAGCACGAGGGCGCCATCAAAGTCTAGCTCATAAGGCTTATTGAACACGATGCACACTCGTTCAACCAGTTTCTTGATGCAAGTGGCATTTCTATTGATTTTAATTCGGTGTGGCTGCTGAGCCAACGAGGGAACATTGCCTTGTCCTATTGAGGCGTTAATTATATGGGCCGAGTACGCTCAAGACCACGGCAGCGAACGGTCCGAGTCCCCAATTTCACCACCTTTGACGCGATCCTTCACTTGCACGTCGTAGTAGCCAACACCAGGACTCTCGCTCTTGGTGATGAACGAGTCACGAGAGATGCGAGCGCGAGACATCACAGCCCCACGCGAAGACAACGACGTGGGGGCTCCTTCCGAAGCACCTGTTGTACCCGCTGCATACTTCTGTGGCATGTAGTTGTACCTCTTGTTCAAGTTCCGAAGCGCCGTGCCACGAGGCGACCGACTGCCACCGCGACGTGCAGACGTATTCGACGAGTTCGACGTGAATGATGATACCGACACGTTGTCGGCATTGGCAAGAGCCGCCGCACGAGCACTTCGAGCGCGCATGCCCGCAGAGCGAGCTACAGGCATGGACTGCGCTGAATACCCCGAGATAGAAGACACGTTTGACGAAGTATAGGCACCAGTGCCACGCCGAGGAAGGCCCGCCTTTTGATCCATGGCTTCCAAAACTTCAGGCGTCAAGCGAACCTTGGATCCGCCATTGCTCGATGAAGACGTGACGGATCGACGCATACGTGGAGCGCCATTCTGCATGGGCTGTTGTTTTTGTTGCTGTTGCTGACTGCGTGGCGTCGTACCAGCAGATTCACCGCGCAAAGTAAGCAGCTTTTCAGAGCACATCTCAAGCTGACGCGCAATCTGCTTCGCTTCTTCATGCTTGCGCAGCAATGCCACCTTGAGTTGTTCAATCTGCTCCACAAGCTCAGCCTCAGCCGCGTTGTCACCCTCATGCTCCTCTGGCCCGCCTCGCTGGTTCGAGTCACTCGCGCCGGCATGAGCTCCGGCTTGAGTCCGCGTTCTGCCGCCTTCGCCCTTCTGCTGGTTGTCACTGCCATGTTGAAGAACAACCTCACCGCTTTTCTTCCTGCCCCGCCCGCTACTACGACTGTTGCGACTGCGGCCACTGCCGTTGCTACCGCTGCTCCGCACACTGCGTCGGTCAAAAGATCCTCTACGACGTCCTCCCTGCTGAGGATGAGTCGGCGGTGTGGCCGTCGATCCCGAAATTCGTGAAGATGACGCTTCTTGCTGCTCCGGCGTGGGAGAAGGCGCTAGCTCGGGTCCCCGGAAATAAATCTCCAGAGGCAGTTCTGCGTTTTTGATCAGGTCGTGCACCTGGCGAAGGCCCATATCCTTCAGCTGCGTACCAGCAATGCTCACAATAGTCACGCTCGGCCTTAACCGCGGGAAGTGAGTTGCTGCACTCTTTGGGTAAATAGTTCCCACCTCCGTGCTACCGTCCTGCCCACGCTTCATGGTGAAGCCCAACGGCAGCTTGTGGAACAGCACACAGAACTCACTCATCTCGCTGTCATTATCGACCCCGCAGACGCTGCTCGGGGTAACGGATGCCCCATCGTCAACGTTTGCACTAGCACGAGCAGGCAGCGTGACGCCCAGCTCGAGCTCGTCGCCACTGACGCAGCACTCGCTGATTGGCGTGCCGGCCACCAGGAACTCCTGCTTCTTGCGATGGAATACCACGTTGCACCCGGGCACTTCGCTGTCGGGGAAGGCGGCCTGGTACGCCTCAGCAGCCGCAACTAGCAGCGCCTCGCACGGCCATTGGGGGTTCACAACGCAGCGCAGCTCGACGCCCACGAGGTTGCTCAGCACGAAGAACTCCTTATCGCCATTTCTAGGCTCCTGTGGCGTCGTTTCGGGTGCGAGCGACGCGGGCGCAGGCGGTGGCACCTCAGCACGTGTCGCCATTGCAAAAGGAGGGGGTGGGGCAGGCTCTGGGCGACAATGGGGCGGAGGGCGGAGCTGGCGGCGACGGTCTTGAGGAGCTATTCTTGTTCTTGAATGACCACCCACATGCGATTGAACTGACGGCGCAGTATTGACCAATCAGAATATAGTGTAATGTAGCCATCTGGTCACGACGAGGGTTGATGTTGCTGTTGCTGTTGTGCTTGCATTTGGATGGCAACTTCGTGCTTATAGTAGTTTGCGGAAGGATAATACGTCAAAACAAGTGTCACACACACGATCTGGCTTGAGCACCTGGAACTTGGGGATTGCGATCTTGTTGCTGCTGCAGTTGTAGCACACAGTGCGGCCACAATGACGACAATGGTGCTTGCGCATGGCCAGTCGGAACGTGGTGTGACACGAAGAACACTCGGTGGTCTGCTCGTCGCCGACCCATTCGGGTGGATGCGACAGGTTGCGCAGGACTGGGACCAGCATCGAACCCTGGTTTGTGCTCTCGACGAGGTCCACTACGCTGCGACCGGCTGCATCCAGCAGGTGCACGAAAGCGCCGGCACTTACCAACGCGACAGCTACGTCCTCGCTTCCTCGACCAACAGCCAGATGCAGTGCTGTACTACCGTCTAGACTCTGTGCATGGATATTTACGCCATGCTCGATCTACACACAAGAGCAACACAGCCGACGATAAAGGTAAGTCCACAATTCACATCAAGTTCTAGCGCAAACACGATTCCAAAACTTACAAATGCGTTGATAAGAGATGCTGGGCCGCTCTGGTGAGAACAGAAGAGATGCAACGGAGTGTATCCGAACCAGTTCGCCCGATTCGGATCTGCACCATTTTCCAGCAGTAGCTGGAGCATCTTCTGACACCGCTCAGACGGTGACATGGCCGCAAGATGAAGCGCTGTGTTACCCTTTAGGTCTTCTTGGTTGATGTCAAATCCATTTGCTTCTTCTTGCTCGTCTGCGTTTTCTTCTCCATTATCACCACCACTGCCGTTTGTTTGATTTTGAGATCCATTCACCGAAGTGTCTTCAGTCGTCCCGTTGCTCTCACTGCTTGGACCAGCTGATGGTGCTACTTTTTTAGTCCCCTTTGCGTCGTTTTCGTGAAGTAGAACCAGAGTAACCGCAGTATGACCGTTAGCTGCAGCATGGTGGAATGCACTCTGGCCTTGGTCATCGACAATATCTTGCTCGGCACCATGACGGATCAGGTAAGCTACCACAGCTACGTCTCCACGCGCAGCAGCAATGTGCAGTGGTGTCCTCCCTCGTCGGTTTGGAATGTTGGCATTCGTTCTGAACGCACTGTTCAAGAGGACTTCAACTGTTTCGATATTTGCTGCGTAGTGCAGGGCCGTGTTACCTTCCTCATCGGGCAGATTGGACGCCGCACTGTGCTGGAGCAGCAATTCGACAACAGCGCTGTGGCCCTTTCGACTAGCGATGTGCAAGGGTGTTTGCTGATGTCCAAACTCCGCTGTAATCTCTTTGTCTCCGTCCTTCAGCTGCGATATAAGGTTTACATCGGCTGCAGTCTGTTCGATAAGGATCTCGCAGTGCTGCACGTTTCCACTTGCACTCGCTAAGAAAATTAACGGGACCTTATCAGTCAGCAAGAAGAATGGCGCACTTTCATCAACTAGCAGGCGACGAATAATCGCATTGTTCCCCGTCTTCAGCGCTGCGACCAACGGCAAATCAGATTCATCATTTCCAACATGATCCAGCGGTTCTCCAAGTCTCAGCAACTCGTTCACTACACGACCGAGTTGATATCGAATTGCCACAACCAACGGCGTATCCGACCGCATCCGCAATATCTCACACAGTCTCTCCGTCGAACACTGCCTTCCTGTGTCGCTCTGCAACAACTCCTCAAACGCTGCTTCATCCATATGTTGAAGTTGCTTCAGGCACATGTTCTGCAGCTCATGTACCGCCTCAGTGCATCGTGACAGCACAGAGCCACCTGCTTCTCCCGGCTCACCAGAAGATCGCCGCCCATTCTGCGTCGACGGCGGAGTCATCGTAGGAGAATCCGACGCTTCTCTTCGTCGAGCAGTCAGCGGATTGGTCGCTAGAACTGTATCCACAAACACCAGCACGTCCAGCGTCTTCTTTTGCAGCCGGAGCTTCCGATCCTCCGCCTTCACCTTGGCACCTTCACTGTCTCCGTCCTCCTTCTGCTTCTCTCCCTCTTCCTCCAAGACCAAAAAGTCCACGATCCTTTTCACGCAAATGTCCACCAACGACGGCACCAAGTACACGAACGCTGCTCTCAGCAGCTGCTGCCAGAACTGCTCTCTCTGCGTCCATCTCCTGCCCGAGCCTCCGCCTTCTTCCGCCTCTGCACCCAGCTCGTTCGTGTACAGGAACCGCAGCATGGAGTGGAACACGCGGTACGGCGTGTCTTGCACGTGGATCTTGAGCGGGAAACGCACCTGACCCGGCACTTGGCTGCTCTTGGCACGCAACAGAGCCGCCTGGAACGCACCGCTGCGCAGCGACAGCACGAGGCGGTGCGCAGGGATGAGGTGGTCCCCCGTCGAGCTCTTGTACTCGTCGTCAGCTGCTGCCACAGCGCTGCCGCCACTGTTCTCCCCAGAGTCCGACGAGAAGATAAACAGCACATCACTCAGGTGGTTGTTGGCGAACAGCCTCTTGACCTGCAGGAGGTCCGCCGCCAGCGCATCGTCCACCCCCATCGTCATGGATGCTAATCTAAATTCTGCTTCAAGTCCTGGAAGAATGCGCACTTTGACTTTGAAGTAACGATATTTTGAAGTAGGGTTAGTGTGGTACACACTAACGCCACTTATGGGTTACTTCCTTTGTCTCCCTTCTAGAACGGACCGCGCATGTGGCTGGCTATTATTTTTCATAGTGTAGCCAGGCAAGATCTCGGCAGATATGGCGGAGCCCAACATGCCCATGCTGCGCCAGTCGCTGGAGGGGACGCTGTCGCCCTTCGCGGAGACCCGCAAGGGCGCCGAGGCGTACCTGAACACGCTGTCGTCGCAGCCCAACTACGTGCTGCTGCTGCTGCAGGTGCTGGAGAGCGGAGCCGAGAAGCAGGAGGTGCGGCTGGCGGCCGCGCTGCTCTTCAAGAACTTCATCAAGCACAACTGGGACCCGGAGAAGCAGGGCTGCGTGCCGCAGAACGAGAAGAACCTGGTCAAGCAGCACCTGGTGGAGCTCATGTGTCGCATGCCCGAGACGCTGCAGAAGCAGCTCATCGAGGCGCTCACCACCATCGGCGAGTACGACTTCCCGGCGCAGTGGCCCGACCTGCTGGCCCAGCTGGTGCAGAAGCTGCAGGCCGAGCAAGACTGGCAGGTCAAGAACGGCGTGCTCATGACGGCCAACACCATCTTCAAGCGCTTCCGCAACGTCTTCAAGTCCGACGACCTGTTCCGCGAGCTCAAGCACTGCCTCGAGGCCTTCCAGGAGCCGCTGCTCGTCTTTTTCAAGGAGACGGGCGTCGCGCTGCGTGCGCCGGGCGTTGCAGCCGAGCAACAGGCGCAGATGGTGACGGCGTTGCGATACATGAGTCGCATCTACTACTCGCTCAACTGGCAGGACCTGCCCGAGTACTTCGAGGACCACATCTCCGACTGGATGGGCGAGTTCTTGAGCTACTTGAGCTACGAGAACCCGGCGCTGGTGGACACGGACAATGAGGACGAACCAGGCCCGATCGACAGACTGCTGGTGGCGATCGTTGAGAACATCAACCTGTATGCTGAGAAGTACGATGAGGAGTTCAAGCCGTTCTTGCAGAAGTTTACTGAAGTTATTTGGAACTTGCTTGCTCACCGCATAACGCTCTACCCCAAGCATGACGAGCTGGCGGCCAAGTGCATGAAGTTCCTGACGTCGGTGGCCTCGCGCTCGTTCCACCGAGCGCTGTTTGAGTCGCCGCAGGTGCTCACGGAGCTGTGCGGGATTGTGGTTACCAACCTGCAGCTGCGGTCGTCGGATGAGGAGCTGTTTGAGGACAACCCGATGGACTACATTCGCCGCGATATTGAGGGCTCTGACGGTGACAGCCGCCGCAGTGCCGCGCGCGATTTGGTGCGCGGCCTGCTTGGCAACTTTGACGAGGCTGTGACGCAAATCTGCATGACCACGATCCAAACCCACCTCCAGCAGTACAAGGCCGACCCGGCACGGAATTGGGCGATGAAGGATGTGTCGATCAACCTGGTTATTGCTATTTCCGCGATGAAGCAGTCACGCCTGCGCGGTGTCTCGGAGGTAAACAGCAGGGTGCCGCTGATGGACTTCTTCATGGCGGAGGTGCTTCCTGAACTCTCGACTCCCAACCAGGCATCGCTTATCTTGAAGGCTGACGCAATTAAGTTTGTCTCGACATTCCGTAGCCAGATGCCGGTGGAAGTCATGGACCAGCTATTCCCTCTGTTGATGAACTGCATGGACCCGTCGCAGTTCGTGGTGCACACCTACGCTGCTGCTTGTCTGGAGCGCATTCTTACTGTGAAGGACCCATCCGGCTCCCTGAGGTTCTCCAAGGAGCGGCTTGCTCCGTACCTGGGCAAACTGCTGGAGCACGTATTTAACATCCTTGAGCAGCCCAACTACCCGGAAAACGACTACCTGATGAAGGTGATTATGCGGGTGATGAACGTGGCTAAGGAAGATATTTTGCCGCTGACGGATATGGCTGTGAACAAGCTCACCAGTATTCTAAACCGCATCTGCGCCAACCCCAGCAACCCGTCGTTCAGCCACTACCTTTTCGAATCGCTGTCGGTGTTGATCCTGAATGTCTGCAAGACCAACCCGGCCGCGACGGAGCGCTTCGAAGAGCTGCTCTTCCCGCCATTTCAGAAGGTGCTGACGAATGATGTCGATGCGCTGTCGCCTTACGTGTACCAGGTGCTGGCACAAATGCTCGAGCTCCGACCGAGCGGCGTCTCAGATGCGTACAAGAGTATGTTCCCTGTGCTACTGAACCCTACGCTGTGGGAGCGTGTAAGCAATGTTCCGGCGATTGTGAAGCTCATTGAGGCGTACATGCGCAAGGCCCCGAATGATGTTGCGCAGTCGGTCGGGGGAATTCTTGGTGTGTTCCAGAAGCTCATTTCGTCCAGATCAACGGAAGCAAATGCCTTTTCCTTGCTCCGTGGCCTCTTTGCGTTCATGGCTCGTGATGCTTATGCGAACTTCCTGAACGAAATTATCAAAATCCTCATGATTCGGTTGCAGACTCGTATGGCTGGCCGTAACTCCGTGGGATACACGAAGGAACTGATCTACACGGTGTCTGTGCTGATCGGAAAGTTGGGCCCAGACACATTCTTGGCGTCTTTGGATGCTCTTCAGAAGGGAATGGCGACCATGTTCATCAAGTCGGTCTGGCTGACATGCAACGCGCGCGGACGTACCCCGGCGGAGCGAAAGGCTTGCGTTATTGGCCTGACGCGCTTGATGTGTGAAACAGAGCTGTGCGTGGCGGACTTGGATTTGTGGACAGAAATGTTGGCCGCAGTGGTGAAGGTTCTTGAGGAAGCTGGAGAAAGCGGTGCCGCAGTCAAGGACGAGGATGAGGCGCTGCTGGAACTCGAGCAGACCGGATACGAAGCTGGCTACGCGAAGCTTTTCTTCGCGTCCGTGGTGTCTCTTGACCACCTGCAGGAGTATCCTGTACCAACGCGCTACCTTGCCGAGTCAATTGCGAAGTTGTCGGCCTCCAAGCCTGGCGTGGTACGTAGTGATTTGTTTTTGACATGCGCTAGGGTGTGCCATTTCTGACAGTTATGGTGTGTTTTTGCATTTCGACAGCATTTGGCTTATGCACAGACAAAACTGCCCACACCTGCGACGCTCTCGGCACTGCAGATATATTTCGCGCAGAACAACGTGCCATTCCAGTAAATGAAGTGGCATGGATCGAGGGGCAGTTTCCCCTGTCCGCATACAATTAGCAAATCTCAGTGTGGGGGGATGTTGAGCAGCATGCGGCAGCATTTCACCACAAAGTTCTTGTTTGATTAGCAAAAGGCGATTTTAGAGTGCACTCTTCCAGCGTTCCACCGCATTGTTTTGCATCACCAGCGCAATGCAGTGTAGAGGGAGCGTTTGGAAAGAAACTGTGTTCATTTCTGCTCTATGTACTGTAGATTCTACAGAGGAAAAGGCCCGAAGACCTCACCATGATTTAGTATGCTCCGGAGGGATGAGGAAGCCATGCAAGTATGGCGATCCGAAACATTTCCTCGGCCCCTGCCATGGGACCCATTCGCCCGCAAGGGGCTCATTGTAATAGGACTGGTTCCCTCGTTCAGCCCACGCAGTTAGAAATTTATCCGAATTACTGCGGCGCGTTGTACATGTCGATGCTCTCGTCGGACTGCGGCGTCGAGATGGTGCGGTTGAACGGCGTGAATCCCATGTTCTTGGCCTGCATGCGCGCGTCACAACGCTCAGCGTGCAATCGCTCGAAGTAAGCCTGGTTGACGTCGCCCGTGACGTAAATGCCGTTGAAGCACGACGAATCGAAGGTTTCCAGCGCCGAGTTTTCCTGTCGCACACAGTCCTCCAGGTCCTTCAGGTCCTGGTAGATCATCCACTCGCAGCCAATCTCCTTCGCCACCTGGGCCTCGGTCTTGTTGAAGGCGATGAGCTCCTCCGTCGTGGGCATATCAATACCGTAAACGTTGGGGTGGCGAATGGCCGGTGCAGCCGACGCAAAGTACACAGCCTTGGCGCCGTTCTCACGCGCGATCTGAACAATCTGGCGGGAGGTCGTGCCACGCACGATGGAGTCGTCCACAAGCAGCACAACCTTGCCCTCGAACTCAGAGCGGAGAGCGTTCAATTTCATGCGCACAGTCTTCTTACGCGCAACCTGACCGGGCATGATGAACGTACGTGCGATGTAACGGTTCTTGACGAAGCCCTCGCGGTACGGGATGTTGAGGCGCTGCGAAGCCTCAAGTGCCGATGTGCGGCTTGTGTCAGGGATCGGGATAACCACGTCGATGCCGTGGTCGGGACGCTCGCGCAGAATCTTCTCTGCCAGCTTGGCGCCCATGTTGCGGCGCGCCTGGTACACCGACACGCCGTCAATGAAGGAATCCGGGCGGGCGAAGTACACGTGCTCGAAGATGCACGGGGACAGCTTGGCGTCCGGGACGCACTTGCGGGTGGTCATCTCTCCGCTCTGCTTGATGACCATGGCCTCACCGGGGGCCAAGTCGCGCTCCGTCTTGAACTCGAGCGTGTCGATGGCCACACTCTCCGAGGCCACGACGTAGTCGGTGCCGTGCTGGGTCTTGCGCGTGCCGTAGACCAGCGGGCGGATGCCGTGCGGGTCGCGGAAGGCCACGATGCCGAAGCCGTTGATCAGCACGACGGCCGAGTAGCCGCCGCGGCAGCGCTTGAAGACGCCCGTGACGGCGTCCAGTACCATGTCCGTGTCCAGCGGCTGGTCCACGCGCTTGAGCAGCTCGTCAGCCAAAATGTTGAGCAGCAGCTCCGAGTCCGAGTCCGTGTTGACGTGGCGGAAGTTGGTGTTGGCCAGCTGGTCCACGAGCTCGTGCGAGTTGGTGAGGTTACCGTTGTGCGCGAGCGCCACGCCGTAGGGCGAGTTGGTGTAGAAGGGCTGCGCCTCCGAGCTCGAGCTCGAGCCCGCCGTCGGGTAGCGGCAGTGGCCAATGCCCATATTGCCGCGCAGGTTCAGCATGTGGTTCTGCTTGAACACGTCGCGCACGAGGCCGTTGTCCTTGCGCAGGAACAGGCGCTTCCGCTCGCACGTCATGATGCCGGCAGCGTCTGCCCAACAATACCATCATCCATTAGCCTCATGGGTACTACATACAGTAACCCTCAGCAGTGTGTGTGGTTACCTTGTCCGCGGTGCTGCAGCACGGTGAGTCCATCGTAGAGCCCCTGGTTACAGTGCTCGTACTTGTTGGCAAGCATCAACGCGATGATGCCGCACATGGTTGAAGAGGGAGGGGGAAGCTGAAGGGCTGCGCTGCTACGGAGTGAAGTGACAACTGACGGCGCGGTGAGGTGGCCGGGCGAGTGGCTGCCACGAAAATACTGTACCTTGCGCTTTGTATGCCCCGCGAAACGGCTCTGCGTGTTCGGCTCAGCCAACGAAACGAGTGCTGCACATCCTGCGCAGCGATTGGCCCAAAACCAGGCACCGTCAGGTTGAAGTCGTCCTGGAATGAGCCCGAGCCGGCGGTGGCGCAGGCTGCGCGCGGCGGCGCTTGTACTGCGGCTGCTGCGCTCCAGGCGAGCGTCCACCCCCACACGCCGGTGCGCCTCGTTCCGCGACGCGTTCCCGTACGATTCCGACGCTTGCTGCGCGCACATGAAGCGCGTTCTGTTGCGCAGGATCGCCGCTAAACCGTAGGCTAATTAGCTAAATCGTAGCATAATATTCCCAATATTTACTTAGAGGAAAGTTACTGAGTGGGCGTGGCAACAGGTTCCATTGCCGTTCCGACGTGGATGTCAAGCTGCTGGTAAGTGTTTCAGACAGTTTTTTTGCTGGATTACGCGTGCTAACGTTGTGCGGTTTGCCAGGCGGAGCTCCTTCGGCGGAGCAGGTTCAGTGCCGGCTTGTCCTCGGCTTCCACTGACGGTGGGACACTTGTGTTGCAGTAGAATTTGTAGATTAGGTGTTAACGGCTGGAATTGCCGTGTTTGGACGCAGCACTGGCCAGGGTATTGCACTTCCGAGTCGTGCACGATGGGGAGGCAGTGTTTCGACAAGGAGATGTCATTGAGGACGCGAGCGGTCAATTTCTTGTTGTTCTGGGATCTTTGCTGTTGTTTTCAAAGCAGGAAGGTGCTGGAGACGGACCACAGAGTAGTAGGAGTGGGGGCAGTGTTGAGAGGTTGGGCGAGTGTATCAGCACATGCAACCAAGGATCTATATGTGGTGAGGTGGGTAGTTGCGTTGGGAGCGGTATTTGTACCCATTGTTTAAAAAAAATGTTTTTGGCTCGCACGATATGTTCCCGATAGGATGCTATTACAGGTGCAATTGCTCGAACGACGACAGTGCTGGCGCAAACCACCTCGTGTAAGAGTTTTGGTGTCTTTCTAAACGCATTTGTCTGGAGATTGTGCGGTCTTATTATTTGATTTTGGTATGTAGTGATAGCGTTCGTCACGAAAGCTGACTATCTTCGTATCGCTCGCTTCAATGTGGAGGCGGAAAAGAACATCCTAAGAGATGTTCGTCACCTTTTCAATGCGTCCGAATTGCATACATCATCCGTTCGATTGGATACAGCGGCGCTAAATGACCGACACGCCATGGGAGTGATCAAGCAATTTCTCCATCGCTACGAATGCTTTCGAATGCTACCACAAGAATGTTTTCTTCACCTTGCTCAAAAGCTGCAGCTTAACGTGTTCAGGCCTGGAGAAAGGTTATACCCGTCACGCGATGGAGTAAGAAACGTGTTCTTTTTGCTAAGTGGGGAGTGTTGTGTTCATGTTCCCGAAAGCGCAGAGGAAATTCAATTAAAAGCTTCGGCGACAGATCAAAACAAGAGCACAGCGACATTTTACCACTTAAACTCAAGTACCAAGATGTTCAACCATCACGCCAGTGACGTTGTTTGCTGCTGTGAAATGCACACGCCAGGAGTGATCCCAGCTATTCACATTTGCACACTATCCGAAGGAGATTCGTACGGGGAAAATTTACTGCTGAGCTCTTTGTATTTAAACCGCTCCGATGCCGAAGGCGTGCTGCTTTCGATACCACAAGGCTGCGATGATGGGTGCTACGTAGTAAGTGTTGCCGTTGATGACTTTTTAGCGTTGCGATTGCATTATAGCAACACGGATTTTTCGGCCTCGACTGCTTACAACATTTTGACATCGAGGTTTCCGCGCGACCGCACTTGTGATCAACTGGACTATCTAGCTTTATTTTTCACAAGACATTCATCAGCAAAATTGTTCTTCAAACAGATTCCACTGGTTGTTCTTCGGCAAATCTGCTTGAACGCTACACTTGATACGTATGCCATGGCTAAAAACCACTTAACGTGCGTCCAAGAGCAAGGTGTTGAGTTCGCGAACCTCAGGATTTTGCTGGATGGATGTCTTCGCGTATTCAAAACTCATGTACATCACCAGACAGCAAGCATGAACAATGTGCGATACACCAAAGTTGAAGGAGGTGATGTCCTTAAAACACCACCGAGTCTAAGTAATTCGTGCAGTACAGAGGGAGGTGATACATTTGTGGAGCCAGTTGGAGTACTTTATCACGGCAGTATATTTGGTTTACTGCCAGTACTCCTCGGCTCCACGAGCCCTTTTGGATACGTTGCATATGCTGAAAGGGATTCTAATGAAACGATGGTCAATATTTTCAGTATCCCAGGCGCACTGGCAAAGATCTGCTTAGCGGGAATAGACGAGTATCTGGTTTGTCATCCTGCACGTGCATTGCGGCAAATAATTCGAACAGTAAGGGCCACCCCACGCTTACAGCTTAGCGCACCAAGGAAAATTCAAGCGAAGAATGAGTTTGGGCGAATCTTACTTCATTGTCCTGCGGTTTCTGGAATCCCGCGCAGCAGATTGAAATCCATGATCGATCGCATGGTGGTAGTCAACGTACCAGCTAATTACTTCATATTTGAAGCAGGTGAAGTTACAAAGGGGTGCATCTTTATCGTTCTTGAAGGACGTGTTCGGATATATCGTGGTCTGCTGGCGGACATGAAAAGTGAGCAAAAGTCATCGACTCGGTCTAAAGGTGGAGTTAAAGACTTTCCAGCTACCGAGACAATTACCTTTCGAGATTCAGCTAGTTCACTAGAGCAAGCGATGTTCACATTTCCCAAACCAGTGGACGATGATTTTTTTATTCGCGATTACAAATATGTTAACGACTGCGAAGTGGGAGATGGCTTTGGACGTCATGGGGCTCTTGAGGCTTCAAATACTCAAACTGCGACGCGAAAGCGTAGCTGTAGCAAACTGAGCCAACTTGTCCGAAGAGCAACTAGCCAAAGGTTTCAATCACGGCAAGATTCCGCAGTGTATTCTGTTTATCCAGAGACGGCAACGACTGTTTCGCATTGTCGACTGGGAATTTTATGGAGCGATGGTACTCCCGAAGAAATGTGCACCTTGGATCCCGAACTAAAAGAAGAACTACGAGCCTCTTTGCACAATGTCGACAAACGTGAAGTATGTGTCAATCAAACGAATCCATCGTTATCACAGAGCACTCGCTACCATATTCTTGAAAGAATGGACATCTCAAAGCGGTTAACTACGCAGCAGCTTCACAGCGTAGCTGAAGCCCTGCAATATGTTGAGCTGAGCATTGGAAATACAGGTAAGGACGATTTCTCACTGAGGAATGACTGAATGCCTAAGAGCGATGCCTTCTATGGATGCATATAGTTTACAAAATTTGTACCGCATTTAATGCGGGGAGGAAGGATCCGCTGCATACTTTATTTTGTCCGGTCGCGTGCGTCTGTTAGTTTTTTAAAGGGGTTTGAACTCGAGGAGGCATCAAATAGTAACGCGTGTTGCATGCATGATTTGCATAGGTTCAATGGACAGGAGCGCAGTACGACGACAATAAAGTCGCCCTTGACTTCGGTAACTGACGATTTCTGGTCTATCGATTTGTGCGAGGGAGACGTGTTTGGAACAGAGGCTCCCACGGGAGATAGTCGACGCTTGACAACAGCGGTAGCTGTTGGAGGAGTTGATGGCGACACCCCTGTTAGGTTGGTGTATCTGTTGCTTGATGATTTTATTGTGGCGTCATCACCTATAGGCTGGGACTTACACGATTACAGCCTAAATCAGAAGTTTTCTACAGCAACAGCACCTTTGAAGCTACACAAACGGTAAGTTTGAAAAAAACTTCGATACGTCATGGCTTGGTATACAAAATCTGACCGCATAAATATTCCCACCCGGTGGCCATGTCATAGATCAACGCTAAATCGTTGGAAAGCGGCCGTATTCCAAATTACGCGAAATCGACTACGCTGGATGTCAACACTTGAGCAAGAGCTTAATTACCGTACTGGATTGACGTTTGCATTGGTGAATCACTTGCCATTATTCAAGGATATACCAAAGCAGCAATGCTTCGACATATGCAAGCGCTGTATGGTGGAAGTGGCAGCACTCGATTCGGTCGTTTTCGAGAAGGACGATGAGTTGATGGATCAGATGTTCTTTGTTATCGAGGGCTCCGTCACCATACAGCAGGTGTTGGACCCCCCTCTGCCGGTATCTTCAGCTTTAGTAACCGGTACTAGCCTCGATGCCCGGGGAACCAAAGTAATGGTACGAGTACTGAAGCCAGGGGATACCTTCGGAGAAGTTGAGCTTATGCTTGAATCCAGCAGACGTCTGATCGAAGCGATTGTGTCAAGTCCTCGCACAAAACTCCTTCGGGTTCCCAAGGCGGTGTTCATTAGTTTGTGGCCACAAAGGGATCGATTCGAATCCAAGCTCACGACACTAAAACGAGCGTTCGCTGCAGCATCTCCTCTTGAGCCAGAACAAATTTGCTCGATGTACTATTCTGCGAAAGAGCTCAGTTTCAAGCGAAACGAAGGTAATTTTTTTAATGCCGGCGGTGGCCATCTACATGAGAACCTTCATGGCTAACATATCTTTTTCAATCCGGAAGTCATCTTCGGCAGCTATACTCCCCAGGGAACTTTGTTCATGGTTGAAAGAGGTCTCTGCATTATGCACAAGTACGTAACACTTCAGCGAAAGCGTCGGTGCAAGCCCCCACTACGTATTCCTTTGCAGAGCACAGTTGGTACTGCAAAGCTGGCCATTGATACTCCAGTGGCATCCTTAGGCCCATGCACGATTTTATTTGCTGATGATGCTACCGATGCATCAGTAAGAGGTTTGTTGAACAGCAATACCCTGACTGAAGTACCTGACGCAGAGTACGCTGTTGCAGACTCGCCGGTCGTAACTGCTTTCAGCGTTGAGCTGTACCGTTGCAATTCCGAAACACTTCCCGCTGGGGTATTATCGCGCCGAAATCAAGAGTTATTCATTATGGCGCTGCTCGGACGTGGGGGGCTCCAAATTGTGCGAGCAGCGATTGCAGCCCAGCAGAGACATAGGGCTGAAAGTGCGGCGCATTCGATACGCTTAGTAGAAACAACTACACCGAAACAGAAAGATGCTCCTCTTCTATCACCTCGAGCATCTTCACTGAAGAGGGTTATGCAAATGGTCAATAACTCGTCATCCATTAAGGTGCCTGGACCACCAATGCAGATGGACTTGCTTCACTATTTACGAGATCGTCAACTAGCGAAGGGGGAACCAGCAAGACCGAATAATAACAGGAATTATTCTCCGCTTTCTGAAGAACTATCGAGAACGCCCACATCGCCAACGAAGTCCTCAGTTCAATCTCTTGGTTCGTTCACTGCATCTTCGAATAACCCAGAAGGATTATTCCCCTCACTGCGTCGCGCCGGACAGCACGACTTATGTCAAGACATTGGGCAAGACGAACTTCAGCCATGCATTGATCCTGTCGTTGTTGCTGCTTCGATGAGAAGTGCTCAGTTGATCAAAGAGACACGAGTTATTGCCGAGCTATCACAACAACCACTCCACCAAAAGCTTGGACCAAAACTCGACGTCGCAACCGAGAAACGCCAGCGTCATGGGCGTCCGCCATCACGACAACTCTCTAGTCGAGGGCGGTTGGTTGACATTATCCCTCCCGACACGAATATGGAGAATAGTAGGAAGAGGTCTGGGCTGTGTCGACGATTACTTCACGTCAAAGGCAACACGTGAAAATCATAGTGACATTCTGGTATATCGATCAGTGCTGGGTCTAGCACTTAGTCCTTTTGCGGTGGATCTAAGGGCGAGGAAAGTGACTTCAACACCGATTTCGACCTGACTGCAGCGATTGCCTTCTTTTTCATTGGAATCACTGGGGCGCTAATCGGTCGGTCGGGTGACAGAATGGCACGCGTCGCGGTAATGTTCATTAAGCTACAGGATAATATAAAGCAGTCAGGTGATGCCCACAATAGCAGAGTAAATAAACTTGAAGCTTACCTGAGAGGTGAAGGTTGTGGTGTTTTAGCCTCTCGTTTCAGAGACGTCTCCGGTGGGGTCGACCATTTCGCACTAGGGACCCGAACAACAGGAGGTTTCTCGCTTGCGTTGGAATCACCTGCTGATTGAAGCTGTGGGCGAAGTTGAGACTCTTGAATAGATATCGACTGCGGCAGTGGTTGCAACAACGCTTGTTGTGGTGGCAAGAATGTTTCGTCGGAAGATTCCTCTAGAATGGCATCCTGAACCATTGGCTGCGCGCTAAATGGTACGTTTGAACGGTAAATTCGCGACGACGTTGGCCCAGGGTTTATCTTCCGCAGCTGAGAGACACCACCTCCTGAGCTCACAATATCCTGATCCTCGAGTTCAGTATCCCTTTCGTTATGCGGGTTGGTGACCTCTTTGCGGCATGATAAGCAGCGCACAAGACAGTCCTCATTTTCCGCGTCCAAACCGAGTAATCGGGATTCCAACCTGTTCCAGCCATAGCAAACCAGAACGTTAGTTGAACAAAATGTGTAGAGCAATCGGGCATAGCTGGTACCCTTCGTACTCTTTCAGTAGCTTCAAGTCCGCTTTTCGCTTTAGACTTCGTCTGATATTCTCTAACACACCAGTGTGGTCAGGTTGCTGCTTGAGTTTCTCATTAAAGAGCTCAGCCTGGGCAGCCAGTTGGGCCGGAAAATCTAGGGCCAATGATTCAACCAGTGTTCGCTGAGTAGCTAGTGCCTCCTCAAGCAGTGAATGTCGAGCTGAAGCCTCAGTCTGGGCTGTCGTAAGCTGAAGCAGTACTGTACTACGTAGCGAGTTCACCTCATCTTCTAGGTCGCCAACTTTTTCGAATGCAGGTGCGGATAAAGACGCAATTTTTGAGTCAACACTCTGCAGACTGTGTTCGATGTCAGCAACACGGCGGCGCAGCGTTTCATGCGTAGCGCGGTCACTCTTGTCGCGCATCTCATTCGTAATCTGCTTGAGTGCAGCAAAAATCTCACGCGATTTTTCTTCAAGGAGCTCAATCCTTGACGAGACCGTGAAGACGTTCTTCTTGCGCTTCAGCAAAATGTTAGTCACGTCTTTCTTTTGTTTTTCTTTGATATGGCCCTTGAGTTGGAACCATTTCTTGTGAGCTCGCTCCTTCAGCTCCTTTTCTTCTTCCGGTGAGAGCATCTGAGCGCGCTTCAGCTTTTTAAGTGCGATCATAGTCTTTGAGATCTCCTCCACAGCAGCTCCTGCTTCAGCATCGTCGTCTTCACTTGATGATCCAGACCCATCAGATGAGGAGTCGCTCTCGCTTTCACCACTTTCTTCGTCGATCTCGGCAGCTTTTTCCGCTAAGGAGCCCTGCGGTATCGACTGTAAATTCGGTGATGGTTGTGGACTTGACTGCTGCGTAGGTTGTGCCGCCGGAGTAATAGAGGTTCGTTTAGAGCCTGATCCACGTTTATTTCCTGATAAGCGCCGTGACGGATCACTATCAGCGCTGAGCTCGAGCTTCTTGGTAAGACTAGGTCTTGGGGCCATTTTTGAAGATCGTCGATGCGCAGCGGTTCTGTGTGGTAAAAGTGGGTCGATTGCAGTCACCGGTGTTTCTGAAGCGTGGGGGGATAATGGCGGCGATGACACCGGTGAGCGTATCGGGACCCCCGTGGTCTTAATTGCTTTTGTGGTTACCTTGGTAGATTCTGACGAAACTGGTCGCTTGAATTCTAAAGCGCTGCTCGAGGAATGATGGGCCGGCAATGGCCCTGAGCCCAAGTCGGACACCATCACATTGTCCGCAACTGCAGTTGGTTGGGGCTCTGGAAAGGAAGTAACTGGAGAAGGAACGATAGTTGTAGTATGCGCCGATCCCTTCAACACAAACGGCTCAGTGGACCGTTCAATTTGAACAGTTGGAAGAAGACTTGAGACCGAGGAAGCTGGCACTGGAGCTTTGTCGACCGGCTTCGCTACTGGGGTCGCTACCTTGGCTGCTGAAGTCATCGAAGAATTCATCGAAGAATTCCCATTCACAGCAGACGATTCCGCTGTTACAACAGGTGCAGTTGGTTGGGACTCGATTGATGCTGGCGTATCCTCGTTTTCCAAACCAGTAGTGTTTGTCGTGGAGCTTCTGTTTTGCTCGCTTCCTGTCTGAGATATCTCGTTCCCTTCATTTTGGACTTTAGATGTTAAAGCTGCTGGAGTTTGCTCCAGCATATCTGTTTTCGTTGGTAAAATCGCTGAGCTAGTCTCACTTGAAGATTCTTCAGAGTGAGTAATAGCTGGAACTGGAGCAGATACTGTTGCCATGTGTTCCTTCACAATTCCATCAGCCTTCGGTTCTGCTATTGACCGAACTGGGATGATATCATGCTTTATCTCGACAGGGGCTTCGACTGCGTCAGGGATTTCCTTGATTGTTGTATTTGTTTGCTGTACTTCAGGTGGGGCTTCATCATCGATTTGTGGCGTAGCAGAAACAACTTCCTCCTGTTGTTTCACAGTCTCGCTTTTCTGAGGTTGAAGCGCTGATACTTGTTCAGACGGCGCTGACGCACTAGCTGGTTCTTCATGTATCGCTACTGGTACAGGTGTCGACTCGATCACAGGGTGCTCCTCAGGTATTGGAACGTGCTGAGCTTCAGCCACTGGGGTAGGCAGCTGGATTACAGGAGGTGGGGCTTCGACTGAAGCAAGGGACGAAGTTATCGGGACTTCTGGAAGGCAGCTCAACTTCACCTTTTTAGTACCATGCTTTTTGTCTTTGTTCTTCTTCTTCGTGGCCCCGGGGTTCTCTGCTTCAACAGCAGTAGGTGTACTTGCCGGGGTTGCTGCAAGCCGGTCTAAGATGGCAGCAGCCATTCCCGTCACGCGTATAGCTTTTTTGTCAGCTCCAATCTTCTTGCTAACTGTTGGTGTCAAGTGCTTCATGTCGTCAGGGGGAGGTATGGCCCAACGATGTGGTCCTTGAGCTTCATCATCCACCGCTGCCGTACCGTCAATATTGTGCGCGATATTCCGCAACTTGAGATCCAGCTCCGTCATGCCGAAACTCACCTCCGTTAGCCAATTCTCCATCTTGTCCACACGACCACAAACCGCTCGAAGTATAGCTTCCATTGCCATCGCTTGTTTGCCCAAGTCCTTGAAGAGCCCCTGGAATACCTCTCGAGAGGCATTTCCAGGAGCATCCTGTTGTACTTGAGCTACCGACACCTTGCCCATTTCGCGATATCAAGATCAAAAACACTAACTTACGATAAGTTAAGGTGCACTCCAGCCATGCTCTCAGCAGTCTAGGTTTTCTTCCGGCAATGTCTGAAGTAATGAAGCGTCGGCGTGGTTTCGTTCAGCTATTTCAAAAAGACTTCTTGACCATCGCCTTTTGATCATGACGATCTTTAGGCAATGGCCGCGCCGCTGGTTACTGCTTGTTGTGGGGATTATCGTCGTGTTAGAAGCCTTACGAGGTGTTGAAGCTGCTGCTAATGGGAGGTTCCAGTTCGCCCAAGCCGTCTACTCCACTACCGAAGATTTTGGTGTCGCCTACATTACGGTGCAGCGCAGTCTTGGATCCGACGGTCGTGCCGCAGTATATGTGTCGACCATTCCTGGCGTGGGGACCGCTGTTGCTGGACGAGACTACAAACCTATATTCAACGTCAGCCTTGTGTGGCAGGATGGTGAAGACTTCGAGAAAGCGATTTACTTGCCTATTTACAATGACGGTAAACCTCAAGAGAGCCCCAAAACTTTCAAGTTGAAGCTACACGACTCTATTGGAGCGGAGATTAACCCAGATCGCAACCGAACGCAAATTGTGCTGGTACCTCCTTCCAACCGTGAGTTGCATTTATCTCGTGCTATGTTGCAATGCTACATACAACTGACTAGTGGTCACCGCTGTGTTTGTCAGTTGTACCCGGTAGCTTTAGCTTTATGGACGCCGCAGTGACTATATCAGAAGGCACCACACTAACCGTTCCCGTGCGTTGGATCGCTGGTACGACGTCGACTGCTAGTGTACAATTTCAGATTGTGTGCAAGAGTGCATGCTCGCCAGGAGACTTTGAATTGATAACTCCATTGACGCAGCTATTGCAGTGGAAGCGGGATGATTACCCAGCCAATGCTGGCAATCGTACGCAGAATATCGTGTTAAAAGTTCCAGACGATGGCTTGTACGAATTATCGGAGAACTTCCTTTTACGCTTAGTGACAGTGGTGGCTACGGAGGGCGATACGATCGGTACTGGAGTAGTAGGAGACATTGGAGAAATGGTCGTGACTATCGCTGGTCCAAATGATGTGAGGGCGGGTACACTGCAGTTTGATGCTGATTGCTTTCCAAATTGTGCAAGTACCAAGTACTCGATGTTCGCCGGAGGCACCGCCCGAGTGGTGATCCAGCGACGAAACGGGAGTGACGGAGATTGCTCCGTTACGGTTGCTACCCAAGACGATACAGCGTTAGCAGGATTGGACTACGAAACATTTCAGCAAACGCTTTCATGGAAAGAAGGGGACACCAGTGACAGACAAATTATCGTGAAGTCCTTGCCTCGACCAGATCCAAGGCTACCAGTTCGACGCGTCACTATTGTGTTACAAAATAGCACCGGAGCCCCAATTAATGGAGCTCATGCCAGTACTACGTACGTGGATATCGCCAGTGTGGCCAATGTTTTTCTCGGTGACGTCAACTTTGCTGCTCGTGAGCCGCTAGAGTCTGTGTTGAAGGTTCCAGACCTAAGCTTTATAGAGCTAGCTTCGCGTAACACAAGTTCGCGGCTCCAGTTGTGTCCTAGTGTAAGGATGACTGAGCCAGGGGTACTGACTGTTGCTATTCAGCGCAACTTTGCAGTTTTTCCCGTCCCGGTACACGTCACCGTAAACACTGTTGCGGGGACAGCAACGCCTGGAGTAGATTACGAGCCGCTAACGAATACAGTCGTCGCTTGGGTAAATGGTGACTCTGAGGTGAAGCAGATAGTCCTGAACGTTTTAACGCCCCCGAACTATGACCCTCGACCGCGCTCTTTCTGGCTGCAGCTTTCTGACGTAACTGGCGCAATAGTCGGAGACTGCAATGTTCTAGAAGTGGTGTTGGTTGGGATTGCTCAAGGTCCTCATATTCAGTCTTTCGATCTCGATATGGCGCTGGGCTCGCTTACTCTCCGGATAAACGTTCCAGTTCATGCATCGACGTTGGACGTGAGCAAACTGCTACTACAATCTGAACGTGAGCTGAAGAATGGCCCAACCTTCAGATTTTCTTCGCAACAGACGACCACGAGTAGTTTGGACGGGACAACGATTGTACTCAACATTGGTGCAGGGGATTTCAATTCGCTCAAACGTGTGGTTAGTCTGGCAAAGAGTGCTAGCACCACGTTCCTAAGCGTGAGTGCTGGTCTTTTCCAATACGTGCTTAACAACTGCCAAAGCAGCGGGATATTTGCGTGTTCTCCAAAGATGATGGTAGGTACACCTTCAAGCGTAGCCATCGGTGTCACCAAGTTTACCGCAGACACTGTTCCTCCAAAGCTATTGAGTTATAGTCTGGATTTGCCACGCCGACTGCTGAAACTTCACTTTTCGGAGGCCGTAGACTTCGCAACCCTTAAAATTGAAGGTCTGACATTTGCGGAGACCGCAGCAGGTATCGATGTCTACCCACTTTCATCTGCGACTACGCGTCTCTTTTCGCCACAGCCAGATCCATTAAGTGGTGCCACACTGCGCGATTCCAATCGACTGCCTGCTGACTACACGTTTCTCACGCTACAACTGGGCCGCGCCGATGTCACAGCTCTAAACACTTTTGGTACAGGCCAGGTAGGTATCAAGAAGGCAAACACCTTTCTGGGAATTGACAATACATTCATCGCGGATTTTGCCGGTAATGCTGCTGCCGTAGTGGCTCCTGGAAAGCTGCTTCAAGTTTCGGCCGCAGACTGCTCAGCGTGCCCTGCAGGATCCTACCTCGCCAGTTCGTGCTCAGATCTCAAGGACCGAGTTTGTGTCACGTGCAGCATTTGTCCTGGTAACTCATTTGCACTGGAAGCTTGCAGAGCTACGCAAGACACGCTTTGTTATCGTAAGTGTAGTGCTAAGCGAGCATATCCGTAGCGCAGGCTGACCGTGTTTTTATGCATACATATACCAGCGTGTACAGAGTGTCGAGCCGGCCAATTCGTCTCCGTCACCTGCTCCCCAACAACGGATCGAGTGTGCTCACCGTGTACGCAATGCACCTTAGACGAGTACGAGGTCTCGCCGTGTGCGGCCGGGGTAGATCGGATTTGTCGTACTTGCAATTCATGCACACTAACGTCTGCGCAGCAGTTAATGTGCCAAGACAGCCCCATGTGGAAGCGACTGCAAATGAGAATGCCCTATAGCTGCCCCCAACCTGGCCAACAATTCAAGACACGTGAAGAAATGCTTCAACGTGCAAAATCGAACCGTTGTGGATCAGGCCGCTGCTCCTGTGTTGCTACTGGCATACCTGGCAACTCGAATCCGAACGGGGACGGGTTTCCAGACGATCCGCGATGCACTGGGCCTGTGGCATACAACATCCTCGTTTAGAGAACTGCTCCAGTTGCTTGTTGCAGTCGTCACCGATTATCCAGACGTACTGTGTAGGACTTCTCTAAAAAAACTCTATTGAAATCCTGGCAGGATACGCATTGTCTCCTGTCAATTGTTTTTATACTACTGGTACTCGGTTTAGTGAGACGCCGCACGGATCTCGTAAAACTCGTAAGAGAGCTCCTGCGCATCACTGACCGTCTCAAGAAGCTCTGGGCCATCTGCCAGCTCGTCCACAGGCGTGATGCTGTAGGAAAGATCAGTACTGGCGGCCAGGAGAGCGTGGAGGTGAATCACGCCAAAGCGACTGTGGCTGTTAGCATTCATGAGGTAGGCAACACCGTTGGGATTTCCAAGCAAGTGGTGTCGTACCACTCGCAAAAATCCTTCAGCCGTACTGGGTTCACAGATGATGTCACTAGCAATCACAACTTCAGCCTTGGGCACCGCTTCGATGCTTTCAGTGAGGTCCCAGTCCAGGTGAGCCACCTTCACTTCCGGCTTCATCGAATCGAATTCGTGCGTAAATGGTTTGTTCAGCTGAACATTGTACTCAAGAGCGGTGCACGTATCGCTCTGGTAGTCCGTGAGTGTCGTTTGACTTGCATAGCGGGCAGCAACGATGCCTCCCAGTCCAAGACCGCTGCCAACTTCAATCACGCTCTTGCTTTCGAACAGTTCACGGTGCTTGTGGATCCAACGCTCAAGGACAAAAGCTGCTCCCCACAGTAGATATCCGGTCTTTCTCTGGCCTGTCATGCGCGTGGGCACCTGGCGAATGAGCACCTCTAATGTGCCCTGAGTACCGTCCTCCTTCTTTGGAGCATTATCACGGGGGTCAAAAGGGAGCGGCACCGCACGCGGCCACAAGCGCTCCACTTCACCCACTTGACGCACGCGGTGCGGGAATGTAATGGCCGACGGACTACTCGTGCAACTAGTGACGACCTCGGCAGCTGCCTGTTGAGTTCGTCAGTGTATCGACGTTAGTGAAATGTTTGTGACTCCATAATCGCATTCCAACGCTAGATATGCCGACCTCTTGAATATCCTCGTTCTCGTACTCCATAAGACGCATCAACAGAGGATGTGCCCCAATACGCGCTGCAAATATGCATGCAAATTAGTATCACGAACAGGTACAAAGTAACAAGTATCAATACTTGAAAATCTTACCGATAAAGGTAGCATTGTCCACGTCAACCACCGTCTCAGCAAGTAGCAGAAGCATCTGCAGCCAGCAAAAATCGTAGTTAGCACCAGTTGCGTGGAAACTGCAAGCGCAATCAACAGCTCGAGATGTACCTCATGCGTAGTCGCCAGATCTTCCGAGCTCACATCACCGTGCATACGCTTGACAAATGCAGCCATGTGCTCGGTCGCAAACGTGAGGAAACCCGCTGTCAGCAATTACCATCACATGGAAACAACATCAGAAAAAAACGAAACTCCTATCATCTTCATCGACAGCGAATCTAACCCAGCAACCTCCTTCACTTACCCAGACCGAGCACACAGCGACCGTACGTCGTACCAGCCAACGCTCGAACGTGTTCTCGCGAGGCGGCAGACGTCGCCAGCTCCTGCACCAGCGGGCGAGTTGCAGCCACGTCCACGGGCAGCGGGGCCGGCGGTGTCGAGCAAAACAGCACCATCTCTCACTTGCACTCTCCGGGGGGAATTGTCTGATGGATGGAGGTGACGGAGACGGCGCTCGCTTGGTCGAAGCCGCGGCAGCTGCCGGTTACGAGTGGCCGTTACGGGCTACGTCAGTGGCCGCCGCGGATTGGCCCGCTCAACATTACTCACGTTAAGCATGTCGCGCAACTGCAGGATGTGTGGCGTACACAAATTAGGTCATGTTGAAGTGGTCGACGGGCGCGAAACTTGCATGCTGCTCAGATCTTTGCCACGTGCAGGGGGAGACCGTAGCACACGGCAGCGTGGCCGTTCAGATACTTGAGCTTGCACACGCTTCGCGAGTCCTGCAGCACTCGAGCCAGCGATGGACTCGAGTTGCCGTCCTCGTTCAGAAGCCAATCCTGCAGAATCTTGACGCTTAGTTGGTCGATGTCCCGGTCCGTGACGTCCCAGAGCATCGCCAGCACCGCTGGGCTGCCAGCTCGCAAGTACGCTAGCACAGCACCACTCGGTCCGAAAATACCCTCCCGTTCAAGGCGCCCGCTGCTGCAGCCAAACAACAAGGCGGCGCTGCAACCAGACTTCAGACCGAGAACTTGGTCTCGATGCAAGTACGCCTCCCCGGAGCCGTGGCCGCAATAAATATATAGGTCAGCGGCCAATAAATAGTTTCTGATGTTTGCAACGTTGCAGTACGGTAAAATAGTCGTTAGAAAAAAAAACTCATCACACGCACCATCATTTTCAAGCTGCTCACCTCAGCTTGTCAGGATCAGGAACTTCCCCGACAACTCCTTCCCAGCCGTAGGTTGTCACTCCGCCTTCTAACACAGGCCCCAGCTGATTTTGTGTCGATTTGAGGTCCCCAGCAGGATTCAGAAGAAAGCGCACGCGGTCCCGTCGAATCAGGGAGTAGGTTGGTGTAGGTGGTATTACGCGCTTTGCGTTCTGCAGGATCAGATCGAGAGACGGCATTCGGGTTACACCCCTGCAACTTTCCATGACATCCATACCTTCCCATGGAAATTGCTGCAGCTGGTGATTCAATATCAAGATGGTTGAAAAGCCTTGGTCACCCGCGCTATGCTCTTTCGGCAGCATCGAATTCGGAGCCTCCAAAAGAGCTGCATCGCGGGCAGCAATGAGCCGCTCGACCAGCACCTTTTTCAAGCCATCGGTACGGAGTCCTTCAGCAGCGAGAAGCTGTTTCACCTCGCTAACTTTCATCTTCTTAATGTTATCCATCTCCAGTTTTGGTAAGTAGCTTGAGTGAGTCGCTTGAGATGGACTAGATTCAGACCGCTGCCCCAGTTTTCGTAATAGTTGAAGGGCCTCCCGTGCTTCATAATCGGGTGGGGGCGCATCAATTTCTGCCGCAATATGCCGAATTCCGTCAAGTACCTCACTGTCTGACAACCATTGCTGTGCATCTGCGATTGCACAGAGCAAGCTTTGATTCCTCTCTGCCAGCTGAACGGGACTTGCCTTTCTCGAGGTAAGCAAATTCCAGCACTGTCGAACGCACTGCGTTTCATGTGTGCTTGTTCCTTTCACGAGCAAGCATCTCCAGAATCCAAGTGTTTCCTACGCACCACATAACACAAATTTGTAAGCACAACTATCTTGTCAGAACATTAAGTTTCCCTCGTACCTGCATAGATCGCATTGATTTTTCTATACGTTTGTCCAGTTTCTTACGGATATCCCACCACTCTTTCTTTTGCTCCGAGCTCCACGAGTCTGCCTCTTCGGCCGTGTGCCCAGACAAAACTTTCCTGTATCGCAGCACAACGTCAGATCCCCACTCGACATCGATAAATTGATCACACCACTAGTGGCGCACCTTGACTTTTGAACAATTACATCCATCTCATGAATGCACGCTTTCCAGGATACGCTGGGCAAGCAGAACGAGATCGGAGCAGCCCCATTGGTCTGTCATATCATGATGTTAGGATATTGTCAATTCACCAATTGACCGAGCAATACGTACGGGAAAACGAGTAATCACAAGCTCAGATGATAGACCTATCATCAAGGAAACGATGACCCAAGTATCGGGTAGTTGCTGGACCTTATCAAAACAGTTTCGAGCCATTTTTTCCACCTTCTTGTGCGGCGAATAATTATGATCCGTGCCTGGACGAGCTGACAATTGCTCGAGTTGATTAATCAGAGCCTCCTTCGCTGGAACATCTGTATCCGAATCTGTAGGCTCTGATGACCCTCCTTCGCATTCGTTGATGATGCTAGCATTTGCTAACAATGCACTGCTAGCCCATGAAAGAAACCAGGCTCGGTCACCACCATCCATTCGATCTGCATCGCCGCGGGCACACACCTCAATTTCAGCAAAATATGCCATGCCCAATGTTGTCCGCAACTCTTGACTTAAGTGAGTGATGCCTAGATAATCACCAAACAAGTAGGCTTCTTCCAGTAAAGCAAGCGTCCGGTCCAGACTTACAAATGCTCGAGGCGAAGACGAGCGCAACAGCTTGATGTTTATACGCCCTAATTCGAGCATGCACTTAGCCCGTTCCACTCGTGAATCACAGCGCTTCATCATTCGTTTAAGCGTCTTCATGGAATCTAGAAGCGTCTCCACCGTACACGGATCAGTCAAATCGATGATCTCACTTTGATGGCGCGTATACTTCCGCCAACAACGAGCATTGACCCTTGGTAAGGTATTGGAGTCAGATATTTCTCTATGTTTGAACGCGGACAATGACTTGATCGCTTCCAAGTAACAACACAATGCTTTCTGCTTATCCCCTTCAATGACGTGCACATCTCCTTGTTGTACCATTTCGTTGCACATTTGTTCAATGAACGCCCAATCGGAGCGGGCACAGGGATGATGTCTCGGTAGTAAACCACTTGTATCAGCATCGTGCATCTCCGGTTCCATCCTCGAATTCGATAACAACGATATTGCTGTTTTTGCTTTTTCCAAGTGACTCGCATTCAGCTCCAATTCTGCGTATTCATAAAATGGGGTCCGACGAAACAAATGCAGATTCAGACCGCCCACAAGCCGCATCGCCTCGATCAAATACGATGCAGCTCTATGCGGCTGGTCTGAATAGCAGTAGAGGGATGCTAGTCGACATAACGACAGCTTCGCAGCATACAATAAATCCCACGATGAGCTTTCTAGAGCCATAAAATAAAGAAGATGTACCGATTTCCGCTGTTGCCACTCCGTTGTTGACAACTCGGACGGTAGGTCAAAGTACGCAGCTTCAGCAGTTGACGATGCGGCAGTGAACTTCTTTGACATTTTCCAGCAAATCCGTAGCGCTGACTTAGTTTCAGTGATAGCACAAGTACTTCGCCCCTCCCGAAAGTGGATATCCGATAAAATCGTGTGAACTAACAACTCCCTCATTCCAATCGCCTTTACCATCGTCGCGGTCGAGCGTTGCTTCATAGTCAATTTTAACTGGCTCAGTACAGTAACTGCATTTTGTAAATGTTGGCATGCTTGAACTGTGTTACCGTCATAGTGAGATATCCTTGCAGCAGTAATCGCTTTGTCGACTTGCTCAAAGCCCAACACTCCTCTGTTGCTGTGATCACCTGACGGATCAATGGCTTGCGATCTTTCAATCGAGACGTCGTTGCTAGTCATTGTTCCAAGCAAACCTAGCAACAAGGGCGGGATGCCTACTGATGCAGTGCATGGAATGTTCTCAGATATCCTAAAAGTCTTTAGCAAGGTTCTAGCCTCATTTTCTGCTGCTGAGCACGAAACCAGTGACAGGATGTTACAGACAGATTCCAAGCAAGTAATCACGTGGGATCCGTCAAACAGATAACCCGAGGTGCTATCACGAACACCCCAACAGAGCAAGCACCTCTCGATATCCGCGACTGCATTCTCTTCGCTGATCAAAACCTCCCCAGCGACATCAAGACAGTGAGTAGTGCCAGCGTAGCTGCCAATGACAGCAATCTCCATGGTGATCACGCCACGCCATCCGTAAACACCTCCGAGATCAAAATTTGATTTATCGGTGAAGTCTTTGAGTTTTTCAGCAGCAGCACTTAATGAGCGATGCGTGTGTAAAAGTCCCTCCATCAAACTGCTGAAGTCGCGTTTTTGGTAATAAGCACAGAAGAGCAGCTTTCGTTTTGCCAAAGTGCGAGCGACTTCTAGCAGAATATCATTGCATTCCATTGTATTCTTCGTGAGGCTCATCAAAACATCATCTAAATGATTTTCAACCATACAGCATTGCTCCACAGTATTATAAGATAGAAAATCAGGTGCATCGCTTGTACTTGCTCGCAAATTCATCGCAGTTTTGGCATTCGTTCTCTCGAAGGCAGATCGAAATGTACGCCAAAGTAGCACAATCTGCTTCTCGGGAATGTGACGAGACTTATACACGTGACTTGCGTTACCCACAAACGCTTTGAACACATCAGCCATAGAAAATTTCGTTCCTACACCCGAAGATGCTAGCTCTTCTAGGATGCAAGATACGTACTTGTTGACACTTGCTTGCGGAGTGTTCTCGTAAATATCTCCACAATACAATAGTGAGTATCCATTGAATTCCCGCGACTTCATAACATTACCCAATTCGCGGAAGCAGTGCGCCAACAAAGAGGCAATTGCATCGACTTTGAGCTGCGCGTGCGCCTTGTGGATGTCTTCTATAGAGAGCTTGCTGCACATTACATACTCTAGGTAGCTTTCAGAGAGCTCGAATGCTCCGACCAGAGCTGAAATCGTATCTCGGCACCTCCCTGCCTTGTAGCAACTTGAAGCACAAGTATAGCATTCTCGGGCAATTGAGTTCAGATCACCAAGGATTCCTTGAAGAATTGATTCACTCGGCTTCCCATCTATCATTGCGTAATCCAATAGTTCTCGAACTAAACCCACATGCTGAGAAATCATACTTGTATGCAGAGCTGGTTTGGCAGCGTTTGAGCTAGCCACCCCGCAACATCTCACCAAGAGCATCACAGCCATTCGGTGAAGCCTCGACTCTTCCAAAATCAAGGTTTCGATGGCCTTGATATCTGTAAGGGTTGCAGAAGAGCGCAGCTCCTTAACCGCCTTGCATTGGTTCCCAAAGCTGCAACACCAGGTTAGACAAACGATATTAACTGTTAGAATGTACGAAGCGCTTACCATGTGACGACTTGTTTGTATAGCTGGCTTTTCTGAGAATCTTGAACACCGATAGCATAGTTGAATATCTTAGTCGAACTTCTTTTAATGCAACGCATCAGGAACAGGACGTGATCTCGCGAGCCCAACCCAACAAAATTGTAAGGCGTCAACGCCTCGATTTTTTTGAGATGCACCCGCGCTGCCTTTTCACACTGGTCAAGCCACTTGCTGGACTCGGTGCTATGGGCGAGGTCCCGAACAAGTTTTCCAGTGCATGATATTAATCTTTCAGCAAAAGAAGCACTCGCACGCCCGCTTTCTGATGAAAAACATACTCCCCCTTTCGTAGAATCAGCTGCATTAAACAGCGCACCAGCAATCGAAAAAAGGAGGCACGCCTGAATGGAGGTTCCCGATCTTCCAAACAGCTCTACGTAGTGAACCGCACTTTCCAGAATCATCGCGCTTCTCAAGTGCATTCCACACAAGTCAGAAATCGAAGCAAAATGCTCGATCCAGTTCAAATACTCCCACTGGAGTGATTCTGACTGCCACGCATTTAAAGTTAGAAAACAATAAAGCGATTAGTAAGTCAGTAGAAAAACTCATGTCACCCCATTGTTATACGCACAGTGTACATATGTGGCGCATCGGGAACGGCTTGAGATAAAGCATTTGCTTCTCGAGCATAAAATGCAAACACTTCTTGAAGCCCCCGTTGCGATCTTTTGGTGGCACGCTCGTGTTGGACGCCAACGCGATGAACCTGAGTGTCAATTCAAGAAATAAGAAGCTGTCAGTGCACACATCGCATATCGCCGCTGGTGTTGTGTGCCACCCACCTGTTGGATGAAGTACGAAGCAGTGTAATTGGAGCATTTAAGCAGGAATGTCAATGCTGTTGAACGGAAGCGGAGGGCGGTACTGGCTGTTTCGGCCGACTTCTGTTTGGCGCCGTCCGCAACTGTAGCACATTTCCACAGTATTCGAAATGTTCGATCACTGAAAGACGAAGCCAGTTTTGAATTTTGACCGGGGAGTTTTTGCAGGTGATCGATCCACCGAGATAGAGTGCTATCCGCAACTATCAAGACGGCCTATAAGGGTGATATCATAGCGTCGTTAGACTTGTTACCACCCCAAAACCACGAAATTTAGCATTCGCACCTCGGGATTTTTGTCGGCAACTAGCAGCGTGACGCAGGTGTTTACATGACCTAGCAGCAAGCGCGTAAATTGCTCAGAGTGGTAGCCCATGGGGTCTGGGAACGCCGCCACAAACTCAAACTGCTGCATCACTCTGCTCGTGCAATCATCATCTTGATCTAGTAGAACCATCAACTGCGATCTCTGAGCAATATCGCCTCCGGATGCTTTGCACACCTTAGCATGCGCGTTCCACAGGCGAACATGGATACAAGCAGCCACACAACTCGCAGCCACGCGCATCTGTACCCCAAACACCCACCACACATTAGAAGAAAAAAAATCACGCGACACTCTCAATCACAATGCAACACTTACACTCGGAATCTCCGCGTACTTCTTGGCTACTTGATACAGCAGATTGTCCACGACGAGGTCCCCGAGTCGCACCGCGTGCTCCAGTGCACAAGCCACATACAGCGCCACACACGCCAGATCCAGCGCTGCCACTAAATCCTCCATCTCTGCTGTATCACCAAGCATTGTTATCAGTACTTCCAGTGATTGGTTTGACTCGGCCAAGCGGTGCAATTAATTGTCAACCTGCTTCCTTGACTGCAGCCGTGCTGGTGGACGCGTAGGTCTTCACAATGCTCTGCGCCAGTTTGGCGGCAAACACAGCGTCATTTTTGCTGTCATCGCTCACTCGTTGGCGCTTCGGATCGCGTTCGACTGCCAGCACTTGGGACCACTCGGAGCGGCGATTCTCGACTGCGGCGCTCAGCAGCTTCAAGGCGAGTGGAGACGCCGTCAATACGCCTGCGGTGCGTACATAAGTCGATGCTTGAGGAGTGAACAACGCGAGGGCCTTCTGTGCTTGCCCAGGCCGCTGGAGGAGCGATAGAAGCTGAGCGCGCCAGGCGTTGGCGCCAACTTCGAGCTCTCGCATTTTTTACTGAAACTTAGCAAAAAATACATGTCTATAGTTTAAAGTTTAAACGTATTTTTATTTAATTAATTTGATACCATAAATTGTTTTAACGTAAAACAATTTATGGAATCAACATATTATTGTACCGTTTAAAAAGTACAATATTTATAATTGATAATTGTTTTACAGTTAAAATTCAAAATCCAATTATATTGTTTTAAAATACATAATTGGGCTTTGCGCACTTAAACGTCACTCACCTGGCTGTGAAACCTCCACATAATGACGGGTGCCCCATTTTCCGACACGGCATAGCATCATGAATGTCCGCAGCGGATGGCGCGGCGCATTGGCGGCGGCCTCTTCCTTCACCTCTAGACAACAGCGGTGTCTTTCGACTGCAACCAAGTCGACGCGCTTCTTGTCCACGCAATCGGCCGCCGTGGAGACACCGCAGACGCAGCGCAAGTGCGTCGCTTACCGCCTGGGCCGCGTCGAGTACGAGACCGCGTGGGACTGGCAGAAGCAGCTCATCCAGCAGCGTGTGGTAGCCATGCGCGCTGGTCAATCGGTGGAGAAGGACGTGGTTCTAATCCTTGAGCATCCGAGCGTGTACACGCTGGGCAGAGGCGGCACCATGGAGAACGTCAAGTTCGACCCGGAGACGGAGCACGTCAAGCTGGTGCGCGTCGATCGCGGTGGCGAAGTCACGTACCACGGCCCCGGACAAGTCGTGGTGTACCCGATCCTGGACCTGACGCAGCACAAGAAGGACCTGCACTGGTACCTCCGCCAGGTGGAGGAGGTGGTGATCCGAACGCTGGCCAAGTTTGGCATCCAGGGCGAGCGTGTTGACGGATTGACAGGCGTCTGGGTCGAGGAGCAGCTTGGGTCTGGCGATGAGGAGCACCGCAAGGGAAACTACGAGCGCGATATGCGTAAAATCTGCGCGGTCGGAACGCACGCGAGTCGCTGGGTTACCATGCACGGCTTCGCGCTCAACGTCAAGACGGACTTGCGCGGGTTTGACCGCATCATTCCGTGCGGAATCGACGATCGCGCTGTTACAAGTATCGAGCGCATTCGCCCGGATGCGACCATCAAGGACGTACAAGACGCTGCTATCGAGGCCATCAGCGAGGTCTTCCACCTCGACATGGAAGACGTCGAGGCCACGACGCCGCTGTAGAGTGTATATTTACTCGGTATCGGATGGATTTCTGTTTTTTTCTTTTTGATTTAGTCGACGAGCGATAGATGGCTTAACTCGTCGAGCGCAAAGGTGACGATGGTATCGACTGTTGCTAGGCCTCCGTTGCCTGACACATACCAGCATAGGTTAGATTTACTGAATAGAGCACCCGCACAGTATTCAAACAGGCAACAACCATACTTACCGACCACCCCGCATGCCAACTTCTTCTCGACCGGCGGCACCATCTTGTAGCCGAACTCGTCCAGCACTCGAAGCTGCTTTGCCGTGATCGGGTGGTTCCACATGTCCGTGTTCATCGCCGGCGCGTAGATGAAAGGCTTGCTCATGATCCACGCTCGTGCAACGCAGGTCTGCTCAGTAGTCAGCCAAAAGCATGAGTAACTTTTCCCACTCACAAAAGGATGAATATATAGACAGCAACCCACGAGGAGGTTGTCTGCCAAACCGTTCGCAAGCTTGGCCAAAGTATTCGCCGACATTGGTGCCAGCAGCAGCACATCCGCCCAGTCCTTCAACTGCAAGACGATTCAGAACATGCACAAGTATTAGCCCTGCTTTGACCACTATGGAGCATCCATCCAGACGCACTTCAATGTGGCGGACGCTGTCCCCGACGACGTTCCACGCCTCCCACTCGTCTTCGTCTCGCACAACTGCAATTCTACCAGGTCCACCACCCGTGAACTGCGTTGCAGCATTGAACTCCGCCCATGCCTTTGCGTCGTAGTCCTTGGCGCGCTGCAGGAAGAAATCCGCCGACTTGGTCAGCACCACGCGGACCTGTCAACAGAGACACAACCAACAAACTGAGCCCTCGCGCTTCACAGGCTACCGCTATGCAAGTCCCCACCTCTGCCGTCCGCGAGAGACGCACAGCGATCTCCGGCACCTTGACGGTGGCCACACTACCGCTCGCACACAGCAGCACTCGAGGCCTCCGTGACGTCGATGAATCCATGTCAACAGATATGTCACTCCAGCGGGGATTGATATTATGAGTGATGGTCACTGTGTACCCTTTTTAGTTTTCAATTATACCCACTTGCGAATATGGATAAGGTGGTGCACAAGCTGGAGTTGCGCGGGCAGCAGCCGACGCCGCTGGCCGACCAGGTGAAGACCCAACCGTCTTCACTGGAGAACGTGACGCTGCACGACTACCAGTTGACAGGTCTGCGGTGGCTGCTGCGCAAACATGAGCAGGGTCTGAACCCCATTCTGGGGGACGAAATGGGTCTGGGCAAGACGCTGCAAGTCATTTCGTTCATCGCGGCTCTTGAAGCTCAGAAGAAGCTTCAAGGAAGTCGATACTTGGTTGTTGCGCCGCTGAGTGTGCTGCCCAATTGGATGGAGCAGTTCGAGCAGTTCGCGCCCAATATCTCGACGGTCATGTACATCGGCCCGGCCAAGGACCGCGAGGCGACCCAGAAGGTGATTGCAGCCAGCCCCCAAGACCATCCACTTGTTGTCGTGACGTCGTACGAGATGCTGCTTTTTGACCATGAGTTCTTCAGCAAAACGGAGTGGGAATTGATGGTCATGGACGAGGGACACAGACTCAAGAACCCGAAAGGCCAACTCCATGGAATCGTCTCGACTAGACTGCGGGCGAAGCACATGGTGATCTTGACGGGTACTCCGATCCAGAATGACTTGGAAGAGCTATTCGCATTGCTGTCGGTACTGAACCCTAGCGTGTTCAATGACCAAGGGCTGTTTGAGTCGACATTCAGAGACTACTTTTCGGCAAAAACACAGCGTCTGGATGAGGATCAACGCGCTAAACCCAAGCGACTGAGCAAAGCGGAGGAGCTGATGCGCAGATTGTTAGCACCGCTGTTGCTGCTGCGAACGGTTCAGGACGTGCAGGGTGCATTTACACTACCACCACTATCCGAGATGGTCGTACATACACCGATGTCTTCGATGCAGCGAGCATACTACAAGGAGGTTATCGCCAAAAATGGAGATGTCCTAAACGGTGCCGCGAAAGCTCACGGCAACAGGTACGCCACATTCATTGTGATTGTGGTCTGTTGAATCCAATGTCTAACGGTGGTTTATTTGCCTGTCTGGTTAGGGTCCCGCTGCTGAATATTCTTCCCCAACTGAGGAAAGCGTGCAACCACCCGTATCTGTTTCCGGGGGCTGAACCTGAACCGTTTGTGGAAGGAAGTCACTTGTATGAGAACAGTGGCAAACTCTTCGTGCTGCATCAGATTCTACCGCGTCTGAAACAGGAAGGTCACCGCGTGCTGCTTTTCAGTCAGTCTCCACCCTTTCTGGATATCATCCAAGATTTCCTTACTCTTGAAAGCTTTGCGTACGAACGTATCGATGGATCTGTGCGTGGCAAGGAGCGTTGGCAATGCATTGAACGCTTCCGCAAAGACCCAGAAACCTTCGTTTTCCTCATCTCGACACGGGCTGGGGGTCTGGGATTGAATTTGCAGAGCGCTGATACTGTTATTTTCGCGGATTCTGACTACAACCCGCAAACTGATCTTCAGGCAGTGGCACGAGCTTATCGACTGGGCCAAACAAAGCCTATTCATGTGATCAAGTTTCTATGCGCAAATACAGTTGAAGAAAGCATTTACCGGCGTTCGCTAAAGAAGATGCGCATGGCTGACCGCATCCGCAACCTTGCGCGCAAAACTGATGACGAAGGCGATGAAAATGATGATGACAGCCGGAAGAGCTTGCTTGATATGATCCAGTTTGGTTTGCATCGTCTCATGGAAGAAGCTGCTGGTCAGGACGAAGACGCCCTGATGAAGCCTCTCGAGGAAGAATATATCCAGCACATTTTGACTCGAAGAACGACTCATGCATCTGAAAGGGGTGCTGATTCCGATGACAAGACGGTACCAAGTCTAAAGAGTGATAAGCTGCTGGAATCGGGCGGAGATTTTCGAGAAGAAAATATGTATTATTTCGAGGGAGAAGACTACACGAAAGTCGTGAATACCAAGGTGAAAGATGTCGAGTTACTTCAGAAGTTGTGTACTGAGGCAGCAACTACTACGAAGCGAAAAACATTAGCAGCTCGTAAAAGGTATGAGCAAGATGACGATGATGAAGAAGATGGCGAGGACGAAGAGCAAAGCGCTGATAATGAAGCGGAACGGGCTCGAAAGCGAGAGGAGCGACGCCAAAAAGCGCTGGAAAGGAAACTTGCTCAATGGAAGGCCAACAAATACACGTCAGCGGCTATTGACGACACCAATCCTGGAAATGGCTCTGTGCAATCATCTCTGAGCAGCACAAACAGTTCAAGACGGCTGCTGTACAAGTCTGGGGACGCCAGCCACCCGCCTATCAATTTTCTCCGTTTGAGGCCATACATTATTGTTCACTGCGTGGACAACAGTGGTGTGTGGTGCTCTCGCGGATTCTTCCGTAGCCTGTTAACACTATCACCCTCGATCCAAAAGCAATATGAAGCTGCAGGACGCAATGGTGATCTCAAGCTTGGCAGTGCACACTTGATTCGGCTACCATCCCAGGCTACCACCGACAATCAGCCGCCCGTTGAAGGGTACGTTTGCTTGCTCGTTGTGCAGGGCTTTGCCGGGAAGAAAAAACAGCGCGTGGGAAATGGCCAGCTCGTTCGTCAGGGTAAATCTTCGACTTTCCGCCTGAATGCGCTTGAGACTGCGTTGCAGACACTAGCGCATCGTGCATTAGAGCTAGATGCCACCGTTCATCTGCCCCGAATCGGATATGGTACCCCAAACTTCAATTGGTATGCCGTTGAACGTTTGCTAGCGCGCAATCTTCGGGACGTGGGGGTTGAGGCAACCATATACTATTATTCTGCTAGGCAACGAACATAGTGACGAGAATGATAAGCTTGCGGGATCCCAGATGTACCACCCGCTGAATCAATACGAAGATGATTTTGAAGCCCGATGCTTACTCATATGTAGTGTGACTCAAAGTCAGGGAAACGATCAGCTTCATCATCTTCAGGCATGACCCCTATTGCGCTCAAGTTGGCCAGTAGTATTCTTCTTTTATTCTTCAGTGACTCCATTTCCTCCTTTGCGTCGTCGATGCTTCGCTCCAACTCTTTGATATCATCGTTCAACCGATTGGAGTTGGTAGTCATTGCCACGATTAGCTCCAAGGTTTTATTCTCCCATTGCGACTGCAACGCCTGGAAATCCACGCCCAGGTTTGCGATTTGATGCATGATCTCGCGGAGCAAGATTCGATTCCGAAACTCACATAGTGGATTCGTGCAGCGCTCGGTGTGCGCTTCTGCGTTGTGCCAGTTGCGGCAAAGTTCGTCGCGACACGACACGCTTTCTATGCACTGCCGCTCGCGGATGTTCTTGCAATCTCTGAAGCACGCTTTACCGGGAGGTGGCTTGCACAGAACTGCATCTACAAACTGAATCGACTTTCGTAGCCAGTCTTTGAATTGGCTGACTTCATGTGCTGGTCGCATTCCTGCGTCACAGAGCCCCGGAACAGGGGGTTCATTTGAGGAACCCATGACGCCAGCATAGTCATCTTCCTGGCTTTCGGGTTTTGCCGTCTCGTCAAGACCATCAGTAGCTACTAGATACTCCAGGTCATCATTCTCTGCGTGGGTCTTTGTTGGCACAGCCCCTTCACCCGCAATGCGGTTATCGTCTTGGCCGTGCGCCTGCGGTTCATCTTGTGTTTGTCCTGTTGATTTGACAGAACTGGCATTGTCCATGTCATTTACAACAGCACACACACTTTCTTGTTCGGTTGCCTGTATTGCTTCAAATGGGTGCGCCTGCTCAAAATCGCCCACGGCTCCGCTACGGTCGTTCTTCTCCTTCTGATCATCCTCCGAGGTGCCATCCTTCTTTGGGATCCCTTCAACATCGTGCTCCAGCCCAGTCTCACTCCCATTGCTGGTCGTATCCCCTTCGTCACCGTCAACTTCAGCTAAGTATCTCCCTTCTTTTGTCAAATCACTATCAATTGGCGAGCTCGACGTCTGCGGTTCAACATCATCCGTTTTGTCGCTTTGCTTGTGCTCAGAGGACTCTCGAGTAGACTCCATCGGCACTGTTGCAGTCCCTTGGTTACGCTCCTTAGCCACATCGATATCCGTTCTCGATCCAGTTACTGAACCCTTTTCGTTTAATGCCACTACCTGTACTTTCACAGCAGGAGCTTGGGTCTCTTTAGAAATTTGCGAGCCCACTGCTCCATCTTTATCTTTCTGTTTGGGGGCACGTGATTCGGTAGCCAACTTCGACATTCTCCTCAGGCTCCACCGTTTTCTGCGTCCCGGTTCAGGTCCACGAGCTCCTCCATGCCTGACAGCTTCACCAACGTGCTTGCCCTGACTGCTCTCTGTCATGTCATCATCACCACCATCAGCGTCCTGCTCATTCCCCGGTGCATCTCCAACATCGTTTTCCAGTCGTCGACTACACTTATCCCGCTTTAAAGTGAGCTTCGCACCTCTCATTTCCCTTGACAAAGCTCGAGCACACTTCTCATTGCCAACGTCTTCTTTTTCGTCTTTGCGAACTTCTTCGTTGCCAATATCCTCTTTCACAACGACTTCTCGCCTCTTCTCCAACTCACGTTCATCACGCCCAGACTCCGCCGACATCTTCAATCGTTTCGCCCCCGACGAGTGACTGCTCGTCGATAATCGTTTCCTCGTCATCCACTGCCTCGATGCTGTACCAACCGGTGCAGGATTGTCCGAGGACACACCGTTCTCATCGCCTCCAGTAGCAACAGCCTTCTTTTTTGCAATTGCAGTATTACCCCGAGACCTCGCCGGTTGGTCACTACCCCTCTCCACTTTAGACTCGCTCTTCTGGCACCGTCCGATCTGCAGATCTTTCGTCATTGCCTTGCGCACCGACGTGCCAGAGGCTCCGCTGTGGCAGGCGAAGATGAGGCGGTCCATCTCCACCATGAACCCGGGCGTCGTGCTCATGTTGCTCTCGATGAAGCGTGTCAGACGGCTGCAGCAGTCGTAGAACAGCTCGTAGCTGTAGTCTTGCGGAGCTGCTGGCTGCATCAATTGTGTCAACTCGTCCTCGAAGGCGATGCACACGGCGTCCACCGCCTCGCACACGCGGTGACGCACCTTCCAGTTAAGCTCTGACCGCAGGCGCTCGAAGATGGGGGAGGTTTCCTTGGGCTCCGGCACGCGGTGGTGCGGCATTGCGCGACGTCTAGCAACCTTCGCCATTCTGAATATGTCTGTGGCGTTGAGAGGGAGTGCTGAATACTGTACCAACTACTGTACTAATGTATGATACGCCAGATCGCGTTCTGATCGCTGATTGGTGCGCGGTGTTGACAAGGTTGAAGTGGAATATTAGATCTTCAAGAACATGGCTACATTTCCTTTCGGCGCTCCAGACGCCTCGCTGCGAAGCAAGTCCGCATCAAGATGCGACTACAAGCAGGTGGACTTCATGGCGACGCTCGTCATTTACTAAAGTGTTCAACTGGGTTTATTAACTCACCGCGAAAACGTATTATTGAACTCGCGACTGCCTCGTCGCAAACAAAGATGGGATTTAGTCAGCGCAGAAAACACTGCGTTCACAATAATGCAGAGGTCAGAGCTGCAGAGATATTTTCAAGAACCAAACTTCCGATAACAAACGATTGACCCTTTCGACGCTGTTTGACGATCTTGACCCGAAACGTCGCACCCCTTCATCATTGACCATGTCGGCTGCGGATCCCGGATCCGGCGATGATGCCTACGCTAGCGATGAATACGAGCTGGAGTCGCCTACGCGCTCGCAAGTATCTCCAGAGCCCCCACCGGTAGCTCAGCAGGATCAGACGCTTCAGTTTGACACCGACGCGCTGGAGGACGATGAGAGCGATGCTGGAGTTGTCACGCCATTGCCGAAAACCGCCAAAGCCAAGCGTGCTCGAGCCCCTCGCGAGTCCGACACTATCAATGGACGCCATCTGATGGACAACACACCATGGACTTATACGGTATCAGCATTGCAGGTCCGGATGCTGCGGATCCCCGTTTCGGAGTCTGCCGCTGTTCGAGAGCTGAGGGTGTTCGCGACTATAGACAAGCAGGCGGCACAGTCGAGGGGATCGAGGTGGAAGCAGGAATTGCAACCGACTGGAGGGTCTCCTCTTCGTTCGACGACTAGGAGGAAGGGCGCTAGCAAGAAACCATTGGCGACAGGTGGGAGATTTGATGCGTACCGACGTAGCGGGCTGATTGAAGAGGCCAAGTGGGTGAGAGGTGACGGCAAGCTGCAGTGGACCTTCCCTATGGAGAAGTTCCGTCGTTTGAAGGCGTACGCTCCGAGAATCAAGGCGTTTGTGTATGGAATTGGCGAGACGGTGAGTGAGACTCACTCACAAGCACAGATGGAGCACCTTGCCCGCCAAGAGCAGGATAGCGCAATTACAAGCTTTGGATGGTTCTTCCTAGATCTAAGGTGAGCTAAATTTCACTGGTGGGCGCGTTATAGTATCAGTGCATTAATATCATTTGTTTGTTGTGCACCCGTCTAAAGGACGCCAGATCTGCCGGAACGGTGGTTAAAGTTACAGAATTCACCGTTTGGTGGCGAGGTTTTGATTTCCAGTACCTTCTCCCCTGGGACAATATCACCAGTCAATGCATCATCAAAGTCTAGAAAAAAGAGATTGTTCACGAGCGGACGGCAGCAGGCTAATAGGGCGGCAGCCAACAGAACAGGAGCAGTGCCAACATCATCGACAGGAATTCCAGGCGAAGATGGGGAGTACTTGCAGATCGGAGACAGCACCGGCCAGGAGATATTTGTTCTCTCTGTCTTTATCCAGGCAGCCCTGAACCTCTCGAAAGTTGTTGAAGCTGCTATCGACGAGGATCGAGAAGAATTCGAGCGAACGGGATTCTGGCTCAGTTACTCGCTTTTTGACGTTGTCGTTCAGACCGACGTGTTCAACAATCTCAGTGTCGCCGAATTTTCTCCCATTCGCGATAGTTTTCGTGTCAAAAGCAGCTTAAGGGAGCTCGCACTGTGTATCGAGAATTTGGCGTGTCTTACGGTATTCATGTGCACGGAGAACCGTGTGCTTGCAGGGGTGGAGGTACCTCTGCTTTCACTACTGTCCGAGGAAATCTTCTCGAAGTCGGACGGAGAGGTTAACGAATTAAATCCGGGTGATACAGCTGAGATTGAAGGAACATTTTCGTTTCCAGACTTTGATGAAGCCGTTGTCACGGCTTCGGTTGCGGTGGAGTTTGTGGAGTCTGAAAAATCAAAACCTACTGAAGTTGACAATACAAATCAGCCCTCCAATGTTGAAGCAATTAACAGGGATGCGACAGAACAAAGCACGCTTGCGAGTATTTCTGCAGTGGCGACTGAGATGTCCACAAATGAACAAATTTTATTCAAGCCTACACCCTATGCGTTGGAGAGAGAAAACAAGACGGAGGAAGGTCCATCAAAATCTTCCTTGACCGATGCTCCTCCTGAAGGAAATTTGAACAGAAAATCAAGGAGTATGTCTGGAGTGCAAGAAGCGGAAGAAGCAAAACTACACACATCTTCAATCAAACAAACTCTCGCTGCTGGTCTCTTTGCTGAAAATTCACACTCGACCACTGAAGAGGAAATATTCGACCGAGCGCGCGAGCAACAAAATGAAGCTGCACAATTCAAGGAGGCTTTGGAACGAGAAAGAAGTACGTGGAAACAGGAGCAACATCTTCAGCAATTGCAATGGAAACGCCGGTTTGCAGAAATGGAGAAGGCTCGTATGGAAGAACTGGAGGAGGAATGGGCACGTCGTGAAGAAGAGCGAAGCAACTTACTGAAATCAGCGCAAGAAGAATATCAGCGACTTGAGCAAACGCTTTGGAAATCATTAGCTGATTTGGAAACGCGGGAACGCCGACTGGCTATTGCCGAAGCAGCTCTGCAGCGAGAGCAGGACGCTAAACGCGATGAGAATGAGTCTCTAAAGAAACGTCTTAAAAGTGAGCAAAACCATACCTTGTCGTTGACGAAGAAGCAAACTGAAGCTTACGAACGACGGATATCTATGCTAGAAACGCAGCTCAATGATGCTGAGAGGCGAGCCAAACAAGTTGAGACTGATTTTGCCGAATACCGTCAGCAGCAGCGAAAACTCCCCGAGTCTCGGCTGAGAGAAGAAATAGCGGCGCTGAAAGGTAGCGTGGCTGAGCTGGAAAAGCAAAAAATGGTCAAAGAGCGCGAGTGCGAGGTTGCAGAAGCGAACGTGCAAAAGATGAGGATTCAATTGGAACACGTGGCTAGTTTGCTTGCTCAGGAAAAGAAGAAGCATGAGGCACGAGTTGTTGATGAATTGGAGAAGCTCCGTGTAAAGTACATCGCTCGCGAAGAGAAATACGTATTGGACGGTGACCGAGACGAGTTACGTGCCATCAAGCAGCAGCTGGATAATCTCAAGGGATTCAATCTGCATGTTGGCAACAGAAAACGAAGCTCGCATAGGCATCAATCGCCATCACCACGACATCGTCCCACCCAGCAATGGCACACACAAAGTCGCCAAACCGCGTTTACACGTCAGACTCGCTCAGCAAGCCATCAACGCTTTGATTCAAATGGCTTCTCCGATCGTGCATCTGAAGATGGAAGTGACTCATCTTATGTCGAAACCAATCGTGTTGCCACAGCCCCACTTGACGTTTCACGCCATGAACTCAACACGAGCTCTCAATCTCGTAGAAGTGATCACGAAGAAGTATCCATGCGGGGTAATGCAAGCGAGTATGGTGATGATTTAGGGGCCTCGGTGCATTCAAACGAAGAACCTACCGACACAGAGCTTGGTCGACTAATTCGTGAGCGGAAGCTGTTACTTGCTAGTGGAGCTTATGACGCAAAGAGCTACCTGGTGCGCGAGCTTGACCGACTTATCAAAGTCACGAAGGCGAATTCCGAGCACCAGAGTTCCATTACGTAATTAAGCCAATTATGACGCCTTGTTCAACATTTTCATTTTATTTTGTGGTGTTCGCATTTTGACACAGCAAAACTCAGGTGGCCTAGTTCTTGAACTTTTCAAAGGCTTGGTTTAGCACAGTAAACAGCTCCTTAGCCTCCAGTTGCTCAGGAATCGTGGCACCGCGGAGTTTATCGGGATGAACGACTCGGATGATGTTCCTGGGAGAATAATCAAGTACAAACAATGTAAGACGTAAGAAACAAAATCATCCAGCTGCAGACCTTATCAGCAACGGGCGTGAACACGATACAAAAAATAATTTGAACGCACCTATAGGCCTTGCGCACTGTATCATCGTCGGGGGACTGCACGACCATCAATTGACACTTCTTGAGCGCATCGTTCGAAGAAATTTGGTCCAAGGTCAGAATCATGTGCAAGAGTTCTTTGCCAAACGCCCACATCTCCACTCGCCGGTGGATATCACCTCGGACTGCGTCTGCTTCATCAGCCTCTAATTTCTTCTTCATCTGCAGTTCGTGTCGCTCGCGCAAGCGTGCTTGCTGGCGGAGATACAACTCTGCGTCAGCCACGGTAGGCTCAGGAGGCAATGGTGGTGTCTCAGTGGATGGAGATCGGAAAACGGGTGAATGTTCTTCCTCGGCTTCACTTTCTGACGTTTTGCTTTCACTTTTTCGTCGAGGATGACGATTAGGTTGGACATCTGGACCAATGTTGTCATCTCCATGAGGCCGCGGGGGATCATTAGGATGCGGTTGTGGCGAAACTTGCGGCTCCTTTTGCTCTTTTTGTTGCTGCTTGCTATTCATTTGCTGACGCATTTGCGAAACACGGACTGTCTTCATGCTCGCGGGTCGTCTTCTTCCATTGCGTCGCGCCTGCTGCTGCTTGCGCTTGCGCTCGCGCTCTTCCTGTGCCATTTTTTCCCACTCTTTCTCGTATTCCTCCTTCTTCTTGGTTTCTTCATGCTCCTTCTCCTGTTTACGCTTTAATTTCTCGTTGCGTTTTCTTGCACGAGCTTCCATGTACTCATTCATGCGGCTTTTACTCGTGCTGTGTAAATTGTCACCTCCACTCATACTTCGACTTTTTTCTCGGCCCTTGGATGATGTAGGCGAGCGTGACGAACGCTTAACGTAGTTATCCAGACTGGCCTTCCGAAGTTTTTGGTGGACCTCTGTCTTAATTTTACCGACCACCTCGTTATCATCTTCGTCGGAGGAAGCTGCCTCCGACGAAGACGATGACGATTCTGACAAACTTCCCACTTGCTTAACATCCAGATTCGATGGTTGGCTCTTTTCGACGTCAGGCTCGTCAGAATCATCGTCTGAGGAGGATGAAGAGGATGATTTCCCGCTAAGATTCTGGCCTCCTCCAGTATCCGATGTCTGTCCCCGCGGCTTCAATGGATCTGCGAATCGAGTTGGTAATTGTGTTGGCTTGTCGGATGCCTCGCGCCATTCATGTCCTTCATCGTCGTCATCGTCATCTGATTCACTCAAGCTACTCGAGTCTGCGTCATCACCAGCATCTGAAGGAATTAGCTGCGTCGGAATATCCACGTGAACTGGACGGGCAGATGTAAACGGCACAGGGGTCTTGTGTACCGCAATTGGTGGAGGAGGCGGTGGCGGCGGCATCTCATCATCATCTGAGGAGTCACTCGAAGACGACTCGCTACCGAAAATGCTATCACTGGACTCGTCTTCATGGTGAGATGGGGACTTGGCAACATACATGCGAGGCCGCTCTTTCAATACTTTACTGTGAGCAAACCCTTGGCGTGGTGGGAGTGGTGAGGCGAATCCCGTTTCAGTATTCTCTGCTCCATCCGTACCATCATCTTCAGACTTCGTAATGTTCAGGCCATTCCGAGGAGACGAACCCCGCTTGAATCTGGACGAAAGCTTCTCGAAGAAAGTTACTGATGCACCAGTGGATTTACCGTTCCCCGCAACAGCCTTGTCGTCTACTGGCCTATCCGGGGGCTCTATAGAGGTTTTGATTGTCTGCGCCGATGCTGCCCGGCGTTTACCCTCTCTCAATGAAGGTTTAGGGTTATCATCGGTGAAGCTCGAAGCCGAGAAACCTCGCGAGCGGCTGCGGCTTCGACTTGGACTCGATGCCCCACTTGTAGGAAAGGTTTCTCCAGCCACGGTTGGGGCTAGTGCTGTTGGTGCCGATGAGGTGGGACTGGAAGGAGAAGAACCTTTACCAGCTGTAAAATCGAAGCTTGCAAGCTCTGCGTCGGCAGCCACAGTCGCGATACTATCCCTGGGGTTGGCGACGTCTCCTCCCACCTCTGACGACAACGCATCGGGTAAAAACCCCACCGACGCCGCGGTGGCTGCCGCTGTAGTGGCACCCACCGTTGCTTGAAGAGCTGCTAGCTGCTTGCGAAGATACTTTTTCTCTTGCTGCTCCTTCTCCAACTGAAAATTAAGTCCGCGGCTGATGGCCTCTGCATCTTCATACCGCTTCAATATACTCTGATATTCGTCACTGGCGACCACTTGCATCGCGGTAGGCTTTTGGTGTGCTGTAGCCGTCAACTGTTGTTCCGCTTCACGCAGTTTCATCGCAAGGGCTGCGTTTTCAGTCTGCTGTTCCCGGATCTGCGCCTCCGCAGCTTGAAGCAACTTTTCGTGTCTTTCATTCTGCGCCTCCATCTCACGTTGCAGCTCCTGTTCCTTCAGCTCCTTTTCTCGTCGTGTCAGTTCCTCCGAAGTGGCAGCGTCCGCACGCAATTGTTCACACTGCGCCGTAAGCGCCGCCAACCTCGTCTGCAACTCGGCCGACTGCAGCTCGTACTGCTCCGAGTGTCGCGCCATCTTCTCGCTGGCCTTCATCAACTGTTTGTTGCGCTTCTCAATGATCCGCTGGCACTCCTTCGTGCGGATAGCATACTCCTCCTTCTCCTTGTTAGCCTCTGTAAGCTTTGCCTCCAGCTCCTCAGCGCGCTGCTGTGCCATCTCCAGTTGCGCTGTCAGCGCCTTCATCTCCGACTTCTTCTTGCTCTGACGGAGCTTCACACGCTCGTGGAACGTCTCGAGCGAGTCCCCAGCATCATCGTCGTTCTCAAACAGCCCCTTCCTCTCACCGGAGTGTCCTCCATTGTCCCCCGAGCCGACGGACGAGCTCAGCGACGTCGCGGACGTCGAGAACATGGTGCGGCGTCGGAAGTCTCCCCCCGACTGCGCGTTGGACGAGCGGCTGCGGCTTGCAGCCCCCAGCAGCGGTGGCACAGCACCTACCCTCTGTCCGCCATCATTTTCACTGTCGGACGCGTCCGAGTCGCCCGAAGACGACGAGGAAGACGAGAAAAGGCCGCCGTTGCGGCCGCGACTGCTGCCCGCCGCAGCGCGAGTGCTCGGGAACAAGGGGCTGTCTAAACAGGACGAATGGGCGTAAAGGTTAGCAGCACGAAGGGGGAGCTGGCGGTGGGGTTACAAGCACTAACCTTTCGCCCCGGGGCCCACCGTGGCGCGCCGCATGACGTCAGCACCGAGTTCGGGCTTTGCCGGATTGCGTCTGAGAACTGAAACGCGACGTGTATGGGACCAAATATTTGTGTGGTCTCAAAACTATAGTCCCAATTGTGACGCGAAGAGAGCGGAGCAAGTCTCTCCACTTCACTGAACTCGACTAATTATTGGCGCCAAAGAGTGCAACCGTCGCAATAAGAGGATGGTGACGACGAGCGCCAGCGACGCGGAGAAGCTCAAGAAGAAGCTGCGCAAGCGGGTGAACCAGGCACTGGATGAAGTGTGCGGAGAATATGCGCGCGAGCAGCAGCAGCGCACGTCGCTGCAGCAGTCGGACGTGAGCGTGGATCGGTCCTACGGCAGCTGCAAGACGCTGGTGGCCTACATCTCGGACAACATGGCCACGTCGCCAGGCTTCGTGGAGCAGATGGACCGTATCATCCTCGCCTGCTTCAGCGGCGCCTCCAAGCGCATACTCAGCACCGTCGCGACGCAGGAAGTCTGGTTCCGCGCCGATGCGGAGGACCAGCAGCTGCCGCCGCAGCCTCAGCAGGAGGTGGAACAGCCCAGAGGCCGCAGTCGCAAAGGACCTCGGGGCCTTGAGAAGCCCACAGAGAGAAAGACTACTGCTTCTGTTGACGAGCCTGTTATCAAGCAGGAGAGAGTTGAAGTGAGTACTATCGGTGCTCGAGGTGGTACCTTTGCAGACGGTGCGGGGCTGGAGAGTCGCGAGGTGGCGGGCTCCGTCTTGGCGAAGCGGCCGAGGAGCAGGACCAGCAAGAAGAAGCTGTCTACCAAGAAACCGCTGCAGGCGCTGATGGTGACGGAGCCGAAGGCTGCTCAGCGACGCGTGGACACTGCGAGTTCTGCTGAGAGCGTTGAACCAGGGGCCGAGACAGAGACGGACGAAGAGAAGGATGAACGCAAGAGACCCAAGAAGAAACCGACCATGCAAAAGAATGATGCAGTTCTAGTGGAGGATGAACAAGGACTGCTGACGTTCAAGGAAGCGATTGGCGGGCTTTGCTACCAAGAGCATCGCACGCCCAAGCAGACCGAGTTTTTTAAGGAGCGGCTACGCAAGTCTATCCAGTTTGTAGACGCTCTGCTATGTCGACCGCCTCCAGGTAAAGTGTGCACGCGAACTTGCAGCAAAATTCGAGGCTCGATGTGCAACAGCCCCGTGCCGTGTGAGGACAAAATGTGTCGTATCTGGCACGACGTCGAGGCGCATACGGATCGCTGCAAAAACTTGAAGTGCGAGTTTAAACTCCGAATTTTAGTGCGAGAAACGATGCACAAACTCCACACTAAGCAGTTGGAGATTAAGAATGCAAGCCTGAAGCTGCGCAAGAAGAACTCAGCTTTGGACGATCTGAACGCCACTGAGCTCAGCGAGCCGGGTACTTTTGCTGACGCGATAGCAACGCTCGAAAGCGAAATTGAGAAATTGGAGCAAGGCCTTGTTGACGAAGAAGCCGAAATGGCCCAAATCAATGGAACGCTCGAGAAGTACTGGGCGGTCTTGAACGAGATCGGAATTGAGTCGAGACACGATGAGATCGACAAGTTCCCGGAATTCGTAACGCACTATGCGCTCAAGAAGAAGCGCAAATAAAGTGGCATGATCCAGTCGGGCCAAGCCATTTTGCAGGTAAGCTTGCATGTTGCTGCTATTGATCGTCAGCTGATGAAGAGCTTGGCTATTTATTTCGATGCCGCATGGATTTCATAATAACAAAAAGTCTTTATTCTCTTGTTTGAGAAGCTTCCTGTCTGAGGTCATGCGTGAACTTCAGGACGACGAAGAAGGAGATGGGTTGTTAGTGTGTGCCCCATTGCAGCCATCAACATCTCTGTTGACATGGCATGTAGGAGCGCTCGGGTATCAAGTCAGCACTGTCGTGAACTCATAGTGATGGGGATTCTAGTGCAGTTTTGTCCCGAGCAGTCAACAAAGTTATTCAACACTATTATACTCCTAGAATGGCGTTTCCGATGCAGATGGCACGACCGTCGGCGTACCAGTTTGAGAGCTACGGCCCCCTGAACGCGACTCTATCCAGCAACTTCATCTTACCGCAATCCCAAACCAGCCCAACAACCCTTGGACGACAACTCTTGGATCCCAAACCAGTCATATCAAGATGCATTGGGCGTCGTTGATCGCCCGGACCAGCCCTTCACGATCGGCCGGGACGGCGCGGACGAAATCGTGAAAGCTGGTAGCGAAGCTACGGCTATGCTGCCGTTTACCAACTTTGGATCGCTCGTAGGGGATGAAGAATACTTGTTAGTCAAACCTTTCGAGCTAAACTTCGCCCAGCTTCCGTAACATTTGTAGCCCAGGCACTGCGCCAAGATGCAAAATGGTGACGCCCTGCTCAAGCTTGACAGCTACAGCTCCGTCGGCATATACACGGTGCAACTTCCGAACAGCCAGCGCGGAGAAGAATGGTTGTGTAAATTATGCAGGTCCTCTTGACTTGCCCGGGCCGCTGGGCATGCTCACGCTGCGGGTTCGCGTGAGTTGACCGCCGCCGCAACACCGCGTTGGCCGTCGGAGATCACTGGATCTCCCCCTGCCGAAACGTCTGTTAGCCACGTACGCTCCTATTTATTAGGGTGTTAGCTAAGCCTCTGTTAATAAAACTAGCTACTTCAACACTTCGCGCATTCTCGTTCTCGTTCGTCGCCACTCCTGCTCCGTGTGACCAGTACGTCTGGCTACCCCCAGAACCCGCGCTTGCCGCTATGAGGAGCGACCTCGAACCTCAGTGCCCGCTGCTGCTTCCGTTCACGTCCTGCGCCACCTGGAACCCACTCTTCGTCTGCTCTTCGGTGCAGTCTTAGCCTCATGACGCTCTCGTCACTCCGCTCATTTGTGTCGTCATCTGCCTCTAGGACGGGCTGCCAGTAGCTCTTCGGGCGTTCCCACGCCCAACTCGCAGCTCTGCTCGCTGCGGGTCGAATTCGAGAGTGATCTCATCGCCGGTCGCCGCACTGAGTTTACACAGAACTGCATGCGTAAGATACCAGGTCGCGGTACTTTTAGGCCCGCCGTGATGTTGACACCACGTGCCTCAGGCAGGCACTACCTGGCTGCGTGGCTCGCTCACCTCGTGTGTCGTCTGGAGGCCGCCCAGCTACTGCTTCGCATGCATCCACTGTCGTCGTGGCGCTCGTCTGACACGCCGACGCGGCGAGTACCGGTCGGTACCGCCACCCGTTTCACACCTTCTTCCACCCCAGTCTTCCGCGACTCTGCTGGGCTGGAACAATCCGTCGTACACCTTGACGGACTGCCATTGAGTGCAGTCGGGTATGTTGCTCTCGCTGCACGTTCTCTCGTGCTGACCGCAGCTCGTATTACAAGACGTAATGCTCGGCCTTGTTTCTTCGTCGTCGGCGGCGAAGTTCCACCAGGAACTCACCCGGTCCTTATTGCACTGCCGGGCTTGCCACTGTTCGCTTGCGTCGCTTCGTACGGCTCGCAGAAGCTGCTTCTGTGTCTGGAGCCGCCGCTGCTCGAACAACCGCCGCTGCCGCCTCGTCATTCGCCCGTTGTTTCGCTGTATCTTCGTGAATCAATTGCTCCTCGATATCGGCCGCATCTTGCTGCAGCGACGTCACCGGGTTGTTGTACGTCACTAGGAACGATACGTGAGCGATGAATCGCTCCCGATCGCCACTCACGTCCTCACGCTCTACTAGGAAATTGTCGTAGTCTATCGGTTAGTCTACCCGCATCGGCCCAAGCCACTGATGTACGAATTTAGACGTTTTAGGTCCCGTGGAGGCTTAAACTAAACACGACCTCCAGGGCTAATCGTCCGCATGTTCACCTATGATCACCTTCCGATTGTAGTAATTCGCTTGCCGCTTTTGCTCACGCGTCCTCGCCAACTCTGCGCATGCCCTACTGCTCAGTATCGCAGCCAGTGTCAGCTCGTCAATTCGTCGGCCTCGTTGGCATCCATACTTCGTAGTAGCTCGTTAGGGCTCCGAAACGTCCGGCCCATCATGAGTTCATTCGGCGATAGCTTGACCGTCGAATGCTACCCGGAGTTGTTGGTGTAGACCGCGAAGTACACCCACACGTCCCAGTCTCTCTGCGCGCCCTCGGGCATGTATATAGTAGCTAGACAGGTCTTCCACGTCCGATGGAAACGTTTGACTAACCCGATCATTTGTGTTATGTTTGGCACAGGATTGACATGCTGCGCTTGCAGAAGGATGACCAGCTCTTGCCAATAAACTCCGGCGCCCCGTCCGTCAGTAACTCTCGGAACGGGCCAAATTTGAGCACTACGGGCTTCATCAGAAACTCGGCAACGTTCTCGGTCGTGTGCTGCTTCACCGTTATCGCCACCGCGTACCTTGCCACGTATTCGAGCGCTGCGATCACGTAGCGTGCTCCATTTTGGCCTCACAGTCTGTTGCATATTGTGTTTGTGACCATAGCTTGCACGCTGGATAGCGAAGTAAAATCTCTGGGATCTTGGACGACGGGAAGAGAGAGGTTTCACTAGTGAGGAAGATTTTTCTTTCCACTTACAATTCGAAGTAGAACGTCCTCAAAACGCCTTGGTTCAATTTTGTGACATCCAATTTCCATGAGTATCATTATGATTTGCTCACGAAACATAGGTATCAAATTGAACGATCCAATGCTCTGTGGAACACACTGTATCTACCATCCATCTTTAGCCGGTAGTAGTCTGGGCGTTGACTGGCTTCTGCGTTTTTGTAGCTGCGGCCACTTCATTTGTGGTTGAGACAGGAGGGTCGCTATTCTCTCCGGTGGACGACACCCCCATCTTCATCAAACCGGGGCCGCCGCACTATGTCGACGTGGACGTGGTCACCGAGCACAGTTTCGTGGCACCGGTGCCCATGGTGACGAACGGGCTGGAGTGCCTCAGGTGCCGCCAACACGACCACGAGAAATGCTTCCGAGGCTGTAAGAAAGTGAGCACAGATTCTCTCCCATTGCTAGCTCAAAACAACTGACAAACGTGTGTGTTCAACAAAAATCCCTCAACACACAGGCTGGAGCTGACTGCCACGCGTAGGAAGCGCTGCAAGCCCTACACTCGCCAGAGCCAGAGCCCCCGCGAGTCGCTGCAGTGCAAGATGTTACTGCTGCTGCAGTGCAAGTGCGCTCTTGTCGAGGATCGGGTCACCATTAAGTCGCTCCAGGCCTGGGAGCACATCACGCGCATCTGCGAGTACATAGACAAAGGCGCGCATGGCACTGCGAGCGAGTGGCAGCAGAGCGCGGTCAAGATCATCGGCCCCTGTGGCCTCTGCAATGAGTGTGAATAACTTCAGCTTGCACATGGGTTACGCGTTGAAGATAACAAGAGGTTAAGCATGTACAACAAGTATGCAGGTTAAATGTAGCAGTGTATTCATTCGACTAGTTCCCTACCTACCTGAACATGCAAGGACTTCAGCAGGTACCTCAAACGGATGTGTGGCATCGGTTACGAGTGGAAAGCAAAAAGAGGTTAAGCATGTACAACAAGAGCGCAGGTAGTGTATTCATTCGATATAGTATATATGCGTGCTGTATCATACTTAGCCTCTGTCGGGGCGTCCAGCATCATGTGAACAGCACCCTCCACCATTTCGCGATCGAAAACCCCATACTCGCGCTTGACCATCTCCCCTCGTAGATACTTCACCACATGGAAGACGCAGAGAAGAATTTCTAGCTCCTGGAAACTGTGCCTGTAGCAACGAGATGTTGTCAAAGTCTTTCTCAACAGTGATGACGCGGGCCTTTTCCCATGTAGGATTGACATACTTGAACGAAGTAACATCATCCGTCAGACACTCTGAGCCCCCATTCTCTATGTGCGCATGCTTAACGTACTGCCCCATACCATATAAAATACACAAATCACACCAACAGACACAACATGTCAAAAAGACACAAATAGACACAATGAGTTACAAATAGACACACATCACGAACAAAACGTACAAACTTACATCGCCAAAGTCGTCGTGGATCATAAAAATGAACAGCTTATACCGTGCGTCGTTGATATTGTGGGTGGCGTCAATCATCATTACTTCCAGGAAGGCTTGAAAAAAGCGACACATTTGCTGTGTTTGGAAAGTGATTCAGCGCGTAGTTGTGCGTGGTGATCTGCTGCGTCACCTTCACTCGAAACCCCATCTCGCATAAACGACAGTCTCAGACAACTGCGCCTCGCACTTGTCGACTTAACTGAAGTACAAATCGCGCTTGCCAGCTGAACGACTTGCACGCGGCCGTCCGTGCGTGCATATCAGCCGGCAGTAGTATTTGTCGAATACCTCTGGAATATCAGTGGTAGGCGTGACCTTGCCTCGTGCCGCCAGGGCTGTGTTCCTCGCTTCAACGAACGTCGAAGTCCTCTTTTTGAAAACTTGCCGAGTCTCGTCTTGATAAACCTCCAGATGCTCGAAAAAGTCTAGCAAAGTAATGTTTTTCAATTGCCGGCCTGACTACTTGACAGTCACCGAAGACCGGAACGTAGACCTCCGGTGCGTGTACTTTTCGCGAATGCGTCGCAAGGCTCAGGCTAGGAGTCGGTCGACCCCATTCTCGACGTGTTTGCGACCGGCAGCGGTGAGGGGTTGCGTCTGGTGGTAGCGAGGGGTTGCGTCTGGTGGTAGCGAGGGGTTGCGTCTGGCGGCGGCGCGGGGTTGCGTCTGGCGGCGGCGACGTCCGGCGGCAGCGATCTCGAAATGAAAGGTTGAGAGAGGTGCGGGTCGGATGAAAGGGGGAGGAGGGGTGTTTCTCTAAATTTGCACGCGGTCAGATTTAGGAAATTTACCCGACGCGCCGGTAGAATATTTTTTTAAAAATAAATTTAAACATTTACCGACGCTCAGAGTGTGACTTTATCCACTTCCTTTTTCTATAGCGATGTGCAATAAAACAGAAAGCGACAAAAGGATCAGCAGCGCCAACGCTGGGCACTGACCCAAAAGCACCCCGCATTTCAAAAATTCAAACTTTCAAATTTATTTCGGTATTATTATAGTTTCGCACTTCTGGCGGTCACTAGTCAGTGTGCTCACTCCCAGATTCGCCCCGCAAGAGACAAGATGGCCCCGCGCACCTCCCGCACCACCCGCACTTCCCGCACTCCCCCCGCCACCCGCGCCGCGCGCAGCACTCGCACAGCTGCGCATCCCCCGGCAGCCCGTAGCCCCCACGAGTACGACGTGTCCTCCAACGCGCCGTTCACGTTCAACGCTGTCATGAGCGCGTGCGCTACGGAACAAGGCGCGTTGGAGTGGGCACAAAAGGTGGGGCTCGTGGCGAGCGCCCCGCTCTGCCCATCTTGCATGGGCTCACTGACACTGTACGTGTCAGTGAAGCGCAGCCGTTGGAGGTGCTCGCGCTCCCTGTGTCGCTTGGAGAGGAGCGTGCGGGCCTCTTCGTTTTTCGCGAGGTCCACAGCGCCCCTCTCCAAGTTGATCAAGCTTCTTCTTTTTTGGGCGTTTCAACACCCCGTCACCACGGCGGCGCAACAGGCCGAGGTGTCGCCGACCACGGCCGGGCAATGGTATGTCTACGCGCAAGACATTTGCACGGCCGAGATGAAGAGAACGCTGTTGAAGGTATTACTATTTTTTACAATTTTTATTGATTTACTTATTGGCTAATTTACTTAATTATTTAATATTTAACTTGTGAACAGATTGGGGGGACAGGTCACGTCGTCGAGATCGACGAGACGTCCTTGAAGAAGAAGCAGAAGTACCGGAGAGGCACCCGTCACCCGGACTTTTGGGTCTTTGGTGGTGTGGACCGCACCACCAAAAAATGGTTCGCCAGAGTCGTTTATAACGACCGCACTAAGCCTACTTTGTCGGCGCTAATTAAGGCTCACATTAAACCTGGGTAAGTATCGAGCAAATGGGTATCTTGATAATAATCTAATAATCATTTTATGTTTTTACAGGACCTTGATCGTGTCGGATATGTTTAAGGCGTATGTCACGCAAGTGCAGAGTGGACGTAACAAGGGTAAGTTCTACACTCTAACTAACAATAGGCACTTGCGTGGCATGCGCTACCAGCACCTGTGGGTAAACCACACCAAGCACTTCAAGGACCCCACCACCGGCGCTCATACTAATCGAATTGAGGGTGTGTGGGAGGTCAAGATCAAGCAGCGCATCAAAGCTGCGCGCGGCATGCGCAAAACTGTAGTGGCAGGCTACCTAGACGAATGCATGTGGCGCACCTGGTACTTTGCAGAGAAACCAGCGAAGAGCCACATTTTCCAAGGCCTAGTTACGGGTATTAGGAGGTACTACGAGGTATAATGAAATCCATACATTTTCCCATTTGGTTATTTTTGAAAGTTTGAATTTTTGAAATGCGGGGTGCTTTTGGGTCAGTGCCCAACGCTGAGAGCGAGCTCAGATGCACGAGGCAAGTTTAACGATGTCGGGTGCCACCGGAGACGAGGGGGAGCCTTGCACGATGTCGTTGACGTCTTCTGCGACCTACCGGCTACGCGAGAGTTTAGCGGCGACCGCGCGGTTGCTCGAGGATTTTGAGCGGGAACAGCAACACATCACGGACTTGAAGGCGTACAGGGACTGCTGCAGACAACTGGTCACTTATATGGCGGCGCAAATGGACACGTCTCCGGGCTTTATGGACCAAATGGAGCATGTTATTCGTGCAAGTTACTGTAACTCCCCGATGGTGACGGAATCCCTGTGGGTCCGCTACAATGGCAGCACACAAAGTGCAGATACCGATGCTCAACGTGCTAGTGTGCCGCACACTCCAGCTCATCAAGGACGTGCTATCAAGACAGACACGGCTACAGACAACGCAGTGACCGTGACCCCACTAGCAGTCGCCAATGCAAGCGTGACTGGGTTGAGACCAACGTGCTCCCCACATGTGGACTTAACTTCAACACCTCCTACAGTGGGGAGAGCGGGAAAGCGTCAGTCGAGGATGCAGGAAAGTCAGGAATCCAAGCGCCCGCGGCACATTGTGGCGCGCAACCTGTATGGTGCAGGAAGGCTTGACTGCGACGAGAATGACGACGAAGATGAGAGCGTACTAGAGAGCACCAAGGAATCTGAGACCGAAACGGAGACGGAGACAGACGAACAAGAATCCAATGAACTAGCCCAAACAGCACATAAGAAAAGCAAGGGAAGTGGTGCAGGGATTGCTTGGCCGTGTGCTGGCGACGATCCAATGAATCGAACGCCGGCTTATAAACAACGTTTGAAGATGGCCGTGACACTGATAGATGCGGAAAATTGTAACCCACCGCCGGAAATGGTGTGCACGCGAGGGTGCGAGCGCGTTCGCTCTCGGATGTGCGAGACCCATCGCACCCAGGGAGGAAATGCAATGCCGTGTCACAACGGAATGTGTTGCATATGGCGTGATATCGATACCCACACGGTCCGCTGCCAAAACTCTCAATGCGAGTTCAAGAACAGTGTGGGCTTGCGTCAGACGATGCACAACATCCAACAGAATGAGTTCAAGCTTGAGGCGACAAGAGATAAGCTACTAGCGACTAGAGCAATGTTTCATGGTGTAGGCGCTGGCTCCGATGGTGCACAAGGTCGCTGTGGAAGCTCAGCCCCTCAGCTTGAAAGCAAGCTGAATAAGTTGAAGGTGAAATGCACCAAGCTAGAGGATGTTGTTGCATTCCACAAGGAAAGAGCGCGGACTTTCAGAGATGACCTTACCGCTATCGGAACAAACGGTACGTCTGATGAACTCCCAAACTTCAGGAGCCATTACGCGAAGAAGAGATCGAGGGAATAGGCGGTGAGGAGTCGGCTTCTCGAAGGGGAGACACGTTTTACAGAGCATATGAGACTATTGTTTAGTACTGAAGTATTATATTAAGAAATTGTTTTGTGAGTTGTTCACTGTTTTTTGCGCTGGTGGCTTCTGGTAGCGTAGTGTGAGGCAAAGTCCGGGACTCCATCAATCTTGTCAGATTGGGTGTCGATGCCAATGCTACTCAGAGTGGCCCAATACTGTAGTTTCTCGTCGAGTTGTATGAGCAGCTCGCCGTTCAAGTTCTCCAAATTGTGCTCCAGAGACTCGATCCGCTCGAAGGTCTTAGCATTGCCAACACTGACCCTCTCTTGGTTACTACGCCTAGTTGGGGACAGAAGTTCCGCTTTTGCATGCTTCAAGGCGTCAGAGGCGCTAGTGATCTGTTGCTGCTTTTGTTCGATACGATGCATCGTCTCGCGCAGCCTAACGCGAGTATTGAACTCGCATTTCTCATTCACACAACTCTCAGAGTGAGTTTCCGCATCGTGCCAAGCGTGACAAATCGGATTAATGCACGGCGTAGACTTATTGCACATTTGCGCACGAATTGTCTTGCAGCCTCGACAACAATAATAGCCTGGTGGAGGCTTGCACAAAGATGCATCCACGATTTCGATAGTGCCACGAAGACGCATATTGAACTCATTCCGTTGCTCAAATGACCATTGCTCAATAGCACAAAACTTTGCAATGGGATCTGCCGCAGTGCGAGATTTATCCACTGCTTTAGACGCTGAAGTATCGGGGTCTTTGGTATATGTCTCCACCAAACTATCCAGCATGGATTGGAATCTCACTTTTGCCACTTGCAGTCCATAGACTTCGTCACCTGCTTCCAAATCTTGCGCCACTTTTCGCAGATCCACATCGAATAAAGTTTTGTCTCCGCATCGGCGACTCTTTTCCTCACTCTCTGCTGATGGCCTTGCATCGGGTTTGTCTTCCTCATCACTCTTTTCTTCCTCTGTGGCAGAGCTTACACTCCCCTTGCTCACTGGCACTGCTACATTGACGGTTGCCTTCTGTGCAGCCTTGTCAGGATTAGAGCCAGTATTCTTTACGAGAGGCATCTTACGGCTCAGTTGCTGCTGCGCACCGGCGTTCGTTTCTTGTGCTGCAAATTGTGAACATGTAGTTGCAGAGGCAGCGGTCACTGTTGACACGTTACCACAGGTTGTTTTCTGAAGAACCGCCCCGACTGCTGATTCTTGTGTTGCACTAGCAGACATATGCAACTCGGCTTTCTTCGACTTAGCATCATGCCCCCTAGCAGGAGACGCAGTTTGGTGATCATCACCGTCCGGATTATCCGATTCTGTAGAGCTTTGGTCTGGGGGTGGGACTTCCCGTCGGGCTCGTTTCGAGTGCGACTCTGCGGTCTTTGGTCGCTTCCTAGTCACCAAACGTTTTCTCTTTCCCCACTCCCTCGGTAGCGACACTGTTGATCCACTTGCATTTACTTCAGCTCCCTTCGAGCCCTTCTTATCAGTGCGTTGGGATTCAGTTACTTGTGACGCCTTAGTCTGGTCAAGCGCTGTGTGAGGAGCCTTTCCACCACCCTGAACTAAAATCCCAGAAGTGGTCGAGTCGACTTTTGCCGTGACAGCTCCGTCAAGCGCGGGTTGTGTTTCACCAGCCCCCGAGCCAATAGCATCCAGTTTTGAAGACACTACTTCAACAGGAGTATCCTTCAATCTCGTATCGGCACTTTTACTTACTCCCGCTCCATCAGATTCCACCCGTACATCCTCTAATGGGACCTCCTGCTTTGTCTTCTCGACTTCCGACACCGCCTTCCTACCTTTAGAATTCATTGCACCCGCACTCTGCTTCCCATTAGAGCTGTTACCGAGCTTTTTGCCACCGTTCGGACGCACTTCCGCAGTCTTCATCAACGTCTCTGCTGCCTTGTCACCCACGTACTTCCGACGGAACCACAGATTCTGTTTCACCACCGAGTTGAGTACTTCAATTGGCGCGTTGCTCTGGAAGGCGAGGATGATGCAGTCCATCTGCTGTGTGAAGCCCGGGGACGTGTCCATATTGCGCTCAATGTACTCCACCAACTGTCGGCAGCAGTCGTAGTCCGTCTCGTACGCCGACGCGCCCACCTGCGGGCGTATCGTGGGTGGCGATGGCTCCGGCGGCTTCAGTTCATCCGCAAAGGACCCGCATACGTCGTTCACTGCCTGTGCCACATGGCTACGCAGCGATCTCTTGAGCTCCGCCTTGAAGCGACCCACCACCGCCTCGGTCATCTTCCAACAAACCCAAAATTTCGAATCTCGTTTTTTGTGCGTTTTGTAAAATCTTGATAAAACACAGGATTTTTTTCTCCCCATTCCCTAGAAAACCCAATGGCGAGCGAGCAAGCACCCACCACTAACGTCGGCCTCTTCGCCGTCGCCGACGAGCCGTCGCTGCCTCCAGCGTCCGAGCAGCCCATCAAGAAGCGCAAGACGGGCTCCGGCCGCAAGAAAGACGCCGTCTGGGACCTCACCACCGTGCTCGCGGACAAGCGCGTCATCTGTAACCGTTGCGGCGCATTGATCCACCGCTACGGCGTCACCAAGGTCGAGCGTGTGCGCACACATTTCGAGCGCAAATGTGCGGGGGTACGCGACCATGTTCCTACAGTCAGAGGTGACGAGAGTGTGGTCATAATGGAGACCACCGGGGCGTCGGAGAGCTCGGATTCGGCGCTGCTGGGTGTAGGTGCAATGGCCCCAGTGGACACGTCCATCCCCAGGCACAAGATCAGCAGCTACGGGAACAAGAACGGCGCGTTCAAGCGCAAGTTCGCCGCTTGGTTGTACGCCACGGGGCAGTCCTTCGAGAACGTCGAGAACGAGCTGTTGCTGAGTGCTCTGAGGGTGCTCCGAGGCGATGTGGCGCTACCGACGAAACACGAGCTGGAGAATGAGCTGCTGGATCTCGAGTTCACGGTGTCGAAGAACAAAGTGACTAAAGCTATCACTGCCAAGAAGTGCTGCCTCACGGTCGAGAACTGGGTGAACGCGGGGGGGTGCAGTGTTACGACGTACGGAGTCGTGTGTGAGGGCGTGCCTTACTTTCTGGAGGCGAAGACAGCAGCAACGCAGGAGTTTAGTGGAGAACTGATGGTCGGGGAGGTTGAAGCGGTCATGGCGAAGGAGAAGAAGGCTGAGTTCTACGGGATTGTGACGCCTACGACGTCGACACTGCCCAAGTACACTCGCGAAAAGATCATGAAGAAACACCCTCGGTGCACGTTCTTCTATGGGTGTGTATGCAACGCGCTCAGTTTGCTGCTGAAGGATGTCACTAGTGTACTCCCTTTGCTGGAGAAAGTTCAGACTTCGGTGACTGAGCTAGCCGATGTGTTTCGTGGAAACCTCAAACTGCAGGTGCTGATGTCCGACACAGAGACCAATCTGACACGGGAATTTCCAGACTCCAGCTCTGTATGCGCTGTATTGGAGGCTGTGTTGAAGCACGAAAAGGAGCTTTACTCGGTCGTTGCGCGTCGAGACTTTGTGGAAGCAAGTACGCCGGCGGAGCAGGAGAAGCTCAAGCGTGTCCAGGACTTCGTACTGGGGGAGTCGTTTGTCCAGGACGTGGTCAACTCATTGGCCATTCTGCGTCCTCTGCAGCAGCACCTGAAGCATTTCCAAGAAGACCGCCCCCCGCTTTCGCAGGTTTTCCCTTACTTCGTGGAGCTCTTGGCCGTGTACTCGTCGATAGAGTGGCTGAGCAAGAAAGAGAAGGCGCTCATCACTTCATGCGTAAGTGAACGGTTCAATTCTATCTACGGCAACTCGCACGGCGTTGCGTACTTGCTGGATCCCCTGTATCTGGGCGATGCCTTGGATGAGAGGAAAAGGCAGGAGGTGGAAAGCTTCATTGTTCGCTTTTGCGAGCACGAGGGCCATTCTGTGGACATTTTGTCGCAGTTGGAAATGTTCAAGCGCATGGTGGCCGAGCTCAAGCAGGGCAATCCAGCGTACTGGCAGTTGGTTCAGTCTGGAGCTGTGTCGCCGCATGACTTTTGGATGGAGCGTCGAGGTCAGTGCCCACACTTGCACCAACTTGCTGTGGCGGTCTTTGCATTACCAGCCTCGAGTGCATCCCCTTCTCCGTCACTCGCAGTCCAGGGATTTGACGTCACTTCGCGCTTCGGCAGCAAATTGAAACCGGACCAACTCCAGAAGCTCACCCACGTATACTGCAACTCCAGAAGAGAGGACAGTGATTCATTGCCGTCGACTCCTCAGCTCTTGTAGGTTTCGAGTGAAGCTGAAAGTTGACAAGTTGCGCTGCACAAAATCACTTCAGCTTTATTAACTCGTATGTGGCATACTCTATGACTTTGCTCAGTTCCTTTCATTTTCGTTTCGACGATTCAGGACGAGTTGAACCGATGGCTTCAATGGCGTCGAGAGGTGACGGGCTGGCGGTGGTGGACCGATGGACGGCGGAGCTGAACGAGCGCGTAGCTGAGACGGTGAACTCTGTGTGTGGAGCGTTTAAACAAGAGCTGGAGCTGGCAGCGCAGCCAACTGCAGGCCAAGTGGACTATGATACGTACAACGACTGCTGTCAGAGATTGGTGCAATACATTGCGGCGAATATGGACACGTCGCCGTACTTTACTCAGCAAATGGACAGAATTATTCTCGCGTGCCATAGTAGCACATCGGAGCAAGTGCTGGGCTCCTTGGTGACTAAAGATGTGTGGCTACGTCCGAGAGAGAAGGCTCGCGGAGATGAGGGACCCACAGTGAGCACGGGTCAGGATGCAGGTTTAAATCCAGCCCCTATGGTAGCGGATAATCCGAATGACCCCATTGTGAAGATGGAAGGCATCGTTGTGAATGCGCCGCCTTCAGATAATTTACCGGTACAAGTTGAAATGGGAAAGACTGTGGGGTCGAGCAGCCGACGTAGCGTGCTATCGACTCATCAAGATGCGGAAGTGGCTAAAGCGCCATCGTCGTCTGCCTTGGGACGCAACCAGAGAAAGAGACCATCGGGTAGGAGGGCCATCATGACAAATGTGCCGCCAGCTAAAAGACAGCGCAAAGAGGAGGAAAGCAGCGCGATCGAAATTTGGAGCACCGCCGACGAGGATGATGGCGATGTGAGTGATGGTGATAACCTTTTTGGTACGGAAACGGAGACCGATGAGGAAGAAGAGGAGGAGGAGGGGGAAATGAACGGACATGTGGAGATTGAAGGTGATGATTATGATGATGACGACGAGGATTGGATTGAATGTGGAAGTGATGAAGATGGCGGTGATGATAGTGGCGATGACGGAAGTAAAGTAATTACTACTCGTGAGCCTGTTGCAGACATTGTCGGAACACTTTGTCATCCTGAGAACCGGTCTCCTCGGCAGACTAAAGTTTTTAGGGAGCGCTTGCGTAGGGGCATTCAATTTCTGGACGCTCTGTTGTGTAGACCCTCACCAGGAAAGGTATGTTCTCAAAATTGCCAAGTGTTGTGCAAACAGTGGTGTCGAGACATTGGCCCTTGCCGAAATGACCTGTGCCAGCGCTGGCATGAAGTTGATGCTCATGTGTGGTGTTGTCAAAACAGACAGTGTGAATACTCCATTCAAGTTAAGTTACGTGAATCGATGCACCAGGTTGAGCATCAACATGAGCGCATCGACAACGTACAGAATGAGCTGGATGAGCGAAAGAAGGAACTGGTCAACGTCAATGCATCTCGTTTGACCAACCCACCCAGCAGAATTTCTTTCCTAAACGAGCAAGTGAATTTGCTTGAACAAGAATTAAAAAGCGAACAAGAGCAGCTGACGTTTTATCAATGCCTGGAGAGAGGGAATATCGAAGCTGCAGAAGAAGCTGGCATCGACACAGTAACTGGATATGCTGACTTTCAAACGCATTACGTGGTGAAAAATTGGACTGAAGGTGTCAGCTCAGCAAATGAAGTACGCCTGAAAGCAGTGCAAGTAGCCCCAGCCAGCCAAGCAGTTACTAAAAACGATGAGCTGTTACCGTCGTTGGATGACGCAATCGGAAAGCTTTGCTATGCAGGGCAGCGGTCCCATGAACAAACAAAAATGTTCAAGGAACGTCTGCGGAAGTCGATTAAGTTTATTGATGCCTTGCTTTGCAAGCCACCTCAGGGCAAAGTGTGTGTACGAGATTGCAAGGAAATCCGCAGAAACCGATGCACTAAAGACGTGCCGTGTGATAATGAAATGTGCGGTAATTGGCATCACGCGGAAGCACACACGGACAACTGCCTCAATCCTCAGTGTGAATTCAAGCTCCGTATTATTCTGCGAGAAATAATGCACGGTATCAAAAAAAAGCAGCGTATTGTTCAGGAAGAACGCGCAAAGGTGCAGAAAAAAACATCGGCGCTGGAGATTATTCAGAGAGATGAAAAAAGCGCGAAACATCATGCTGCGAGCTTTAGTCTGGTAGACACTCGGCAACAGGACCGCTTTTTCGAAGCTCAAGTGCTCCAAGACGAAATCGACCAACTCAAGGGGGACCTAGCGAAAGAAGAACAACTGCTACACGACTTAAACGAGAAAAGGAAGGAGCTGAAAGAGAAGTTGTACACCATCGGAATCGACGAAAGCGATGACATTATTGATGGTTTTCCAGAATTCACCACGCACTATGAGAACAAGCGGGGCTCAAGAAAACAGAGGGCACATTAGGCGTCAGCCAGCGAACTACATTTGCACTGCGCTGCAACATCTCGTGTAAATATGCCCGTTTAATATGGACTGTGGCACGGGCGATTTCCATCGAATGCACGTGGCGTGGCGACCCTCAAATACTTTGAAGTATTTAGCTGAAAGAAGTATGCGACCTGGAGAGGTCGCTTTCAACGTTGTTGTACGTTGGGCGAGAAACAGCAGATTACTATCCGAAGATGCAGTTGCAATTTGCTGGGTTTGGCTTCGAGCACAAATCGCGTTCAGATGTTAAAGTTTTCTCACGTAGCAACGATGTTGATGTTTTGGTATGAACGGTGTCGGCACTCATCCCGCAGAAGCTGCGTTACAGAAGCAACTACCGGTAGAGTGCAAGAACACACCTGCTCGTTTTTTTTAATTCTTAAAAGCAGCAGTGCAATTATTGTAACGTTATTGTGAAATCCGGACGATTCACTTCAACGAACTGTGTTAGCGAGCCTCGGAAACGTTAGAAATGCTTCCGAGGAGCTTCGCACCCATGGATACTATGTACTTCGAAGTACGCCCCAGGGATAGTAGATGCGCGATTGACGTCCATTCTATATAGCCAGCCCGACAACCTCCGAGCTACGTGGACCAGCAACTATGTGATGTCATCTACTAAGTACAATGCCGACGGGCTGCTTATAAAGGGTGGGTGCCTGACGGGTCAGTCCAACGTTATCTTCATGCACTTGAGTGATCAGTGGTTAATACATGTAATCACTGATTATCGAGCATATTCCACTGCGCTCTACCCAAGACAACCAGACCAACTCTACTTTTACCCCACAAAGCGTGGCGTAGAAATTCCCCCGTGAGCCGGTGAGCTGCGCAACTTGCACTGCAAGGGATCTGTCTTCTTCTGTAACGCGGGGTGAAGTAGCATTTACCGAGCAGTAACCATTCACGCATTTGCCCCCTTCTGCACACTCAGTGCACAGTCCCTTTCCAGCAGCGTCGAGGTCACCTGGCAGTTCCTAGATCCAACCTCCGATATAATGAAGGTCCTCACACTGCTACAGGCTACTCTGCTGGCAGTGACTGCTCACCATGTCACTGCATCACCCTCCGACCCCGACGTGGGTGAAGGCTATAATTTCCTGCAGGACACCGTCAAGGGTGCCACTGACAAACTTGTTGGAGCACTGAACCCTGATGCCCCTGACCCCCCCTCCAGTATCAACCAAGACTCGAAATGTGGGGGGTATTTCGCGCCATTTGGAACTGACGGACCCGCCGAGGAACTTTTTGTCCGCAACAACAGCCTCAAGAAAATCGTGCCTACCATCAACGTCGCTCAAGAGGCTCTCAATCAGCCCATTCCGACCAACAAGTGGTGGGCCAATATCATTCACGTCACCGATCTCAAGAACCTAACCAACTACGCTGCATGGTCGAACCCGTATGCCGTGAAGCTGCCACGAACGGCCCCCTACGGACTGCAGACCTGCTACTCGTACACGTACCGACAGATCGCACCGGAGGTTAACGGCACCGTCAAGGAATACAACCACTCGTACCACAATGACCTGACGCTGTCGTCTCAGGAGTTCTTTTCGGACGAGCCCAAGTACGAGGTCTACGAATGGGACGAAGGCGGCGCCAAACTACGCACGTGTGACGAGTCTAGCGGCAAATGCATGGAGTCGGCGCTCGTGAGCGGTATGGCCTTCGTGTCCGCCTCGTACGACGGACTCACGCCGCGTATCGACACGGAGCACGACATCGTTGACGTGGACGATTCGGCGCCGGGCAAGTTCGTCATCCACCTCAACAACAGCCAGACGTGGGTGCTGTACGCCAGCGACAAGAGCCTCTCGCTCCGTGTGGAGGACTCGGTGGTGTTCTCGGTTAACGCGTCTGGGTCGTCGCTCGTGGCGGACGCGGGATACTCCGGCACGATCCGAGTGGCGCTGCTGCCTGAACACGCCGACGACACGGTGTATGACGAGTTTGCTTCGTGCATGGTTCGCGGTGGCAGCGTGACGATGGAGTCGCGCACGCGGTACACGCTGCACTGGGACGTGGAGGGCAGCACGTGTTCGACGGTGGGTCTGCTGCACTTTGCGCTGCCGCACCAGGTGGAGTCGTTGAGCGGATCTCCGACGACGTCGAGCAGTGCTGGAGCCATTGTGTTACACTCGGCGACTCGCGGTGAGATGGTGGGTCAGGTGACGGATACTCCGACGTGGTCTTTCGTGGAACCCGAAGCGGACTTCGAAGTGGACTTCTACCCGGCGCGGAAGCCATCTGCGTGGATCATTAAAGAGACCGACATGCTTCGGACGCTGCAAAAGGACATTACCGCCAACTGGTCCGACTGGAACGCCAATAGCTGGTACTACAACGGCAAGTACTATCAAAAGTACGCGTCGCTGTGTCTGATGGCGGCGGACAGCACGATCGTGGGCGCGGATACAACGCTGCTCTCGTACTGCTTGGAGAAGCTGGAGGCGATGATTGAACCGGTACTAAACAATACGCTGTCACCGCCGCTCATGTACGACACGCTGTACAGCGGTTTGATCTCGAGCTCGATCTTTAAGACGGCCAGCATCTACACAGAGTTCGGCAACGGCATGTACAACGACCACCATTACCACTACGGCTATTTCGTGACCGCATCCGCCATGTTGAAGCACCTGGACCCCAACTGGTCTCGCATGCCGGAGCTGGAGAGGGTCATCTGGACGATGCTGCGTGATGTGGCGAACCCTAGCGCCGACGACAAGTACTTCCCTCGTTTTCGTCACTTCTCGTGGTATTTGGGCCACTCGTACTCTCATGGAGTGACGTCGATCGAGAATGGCAAGGATGAGGAGAGCACGTCGGAGGATATCAACTTCTATTATGGCATGACATTGTGGGGCAGGGTGACTGGAAACAAGGCGGTGGAGGACCTGGGGAGTCTGATGCTGCGCCTGGATGCCCACGCGATTCGAACGTACTTCTTGCTCAAGTCGGACAACACTATACACCCGCCTGAGATTGTCCGCAACCGCGTGACGGGCATCTTCTTTGACAACCGTGTTTGGTATAACACTTGGTTCTTAGATGAGGTGTACGCGATCCACGGCATCCAGATGATTCCGGTGTCTCCAATCAACGAGTTGGCTCGTACGTCGACTTTTGTGGCACAGGAATGGAACGATATCCTATCCAAAGAGGATATTGTTATCAAGGTCAACACTTCCATCACTTGGCTTTCGTTGCTTCTCGTGAACGCAGCCACCGTCAATCCGATGGAGTCGCTGCGCAACCTCAAGAACGCGACAATGGACGATGGTCTATCCCGCTCATGGGCGCTGTACAACGCGGCCACTCGCTCCAGAGACGACGTGCAAGTGAATGTGACTGCAGTTGCGGCCACCTCCCTGACCGTCAAGGTTTGAAGCGCTTGATGTGTTTGAAGGAACTCTCTGGATACTCCTCCACCAGGATCTTGAAGCACATGCACCGGATAAAGACGCCGAAACTGCGATGCATGACGTCAAACTACTGCTTATTGCCCGGAGGTTCCCGCGGCTAATGTTGAGTACATGTGCATGTTCTGTATGATCAACGTGGGGCTGCTCAATGATGAGACGGACGGAACAAGTTACATGTATTGTGCCTTTCGGCCATTTTGCCCTCAGATTTAAGGTCCTACGTAGGAGTAGCGGTCCTACGTAAGACCTCCTAAAGGATAGTCTGATGGTAATTAAATTTAGCATGTCCTTTGTTACAAGAGTCGATAATGGAAGATGGCTGAGCAGCAGCTCTTTCGTAGGAGTAAATGGCCGGCGAAAAATGGCCATTCGGACCTTAATTGCTTAAAGGTACCCTTTAGACCAAAGGTGAGCCCTTACGTAGGACCTAAGACACAAAGGTAAATCCCAGCCATCTGCATCGCAAATCCTACCAAGAGCCCTAACCCCTCCTGCTAACCCCAATCAGATTTTTTTAAGGATAAAAATAAGGACCAAATTTGAGGCAGCTCGCTTGACCCCAACCTAGCAGGTATGAAGCTATTGCAAGTATCGGTAGAAAGATCTGTATTTGGTCTACATGATGCAAGCATCAGTATGTGCTCAAGTTGCTCTGCCTTCGTTCTGCAGCTCAAGCAAAATGGTCACTCTTGGCATGCCGTTTTTTCGAGTTTGTCCTTAAGTTAAGGATAAAAATAGCTCAGCCCATAATAGATTCAAGTGAAACGGTCGGCGACCCTTCGAGCACCAAATGCGCCCACCGTGGTCCCTCGAAATTCGTACCTAATCGAGTACATACAAACGCCAAGATACGTTTTGTCCTTAAACGGCCGTTTAAGGACAAATTTGTCCGAAAATCGAGGCCGAGAGAATCGATTTGGTCCTTTTTTTAAGGATAAAATTTGTTGGGGCTAAGGACCTACTTTTTGCAGTCCGATTGGCCATTTGATCAGAAAGGCACAATACTTGTATCCCCTGGAACCGTTGATCGGACGGAGGACTGGGGGTCCCGACCAAGGACGTCGTTCGCCTGAATTTACTAGGCACTGTGTCAGGACAGTGTTCAAATAACTTGAACGCCTTCGAGCCATAAAATACCCGATCCCATGAATTGTTGCTCCTTTGTTTTTTGCTCTTTCCACAAGTGTCAAGAATCTCCGTGGCTCAAACTTTGACCACTTTGAGTCAAAGTACCTCCTTGTATGCTTGATACCGTTGCTATGTGTTCACCTAACTTATTCGTACAAAAATCTATTTGTGCACTTGACTCCTGACTCGAATCCATACTTATATTTGCTCGATCGACATTATTCAGCTCTCATAATACCTGTTGCTCTGAGGTTCTCGAGACTATCGATGCAATGTGGCAACCGCAACTGGATGTTGTTCAGCCCCCAATCCATTGATATGTTTGTAACGCGGTGTCTTTCAACTCGAAGTAAACAGCAGGACAGAGACGTTGAGACGTCGCGCACCCGACGGCAGCAGGCTTGAAAATCCTATGAGCGCGACAACTTGGGGTCGAAAGGCAGTGTGGCAATGGAGACTGGACCTATCCTACATGTATCCGTCGCCCTCTGTATTGCTTACTTGCGTTGCCAACACCGGTTAGTTACGCATTTGCCGTTTACTGGGCACCCCGTTGCGTAGTATCCTCTCTAGAGTCACGATACTGTTTGAGTACTACGATGAAGATCTCGCTGTGGGTGCAAACTGTTTTGGCCATTGCATTGGCGGCAAGACATGCTGCAGCCTCTCAGGATGACCCCGTTGTCGGCGAAGGTTTTGACTTCCTGCACGGAACCGTCGCGAGTGCCACCGAAAAAATAGTCGGCACACTCCGCCCCAATACCCCAGAAGCTACGAAGCAAGTATCGACGAGCGGTGGGTACTTCGCACCGTTCGGCACTGATGCTCCGTCTGAAGAACTCTTCCAGCGGAACGGCAGTCTCGCGAAGCTCGCCCCGATTCTCAACGTCGCTGACGAAGCTCTCAACCAACCGATCCCAACCAATAAATGGTGGGGTAACTTGATTCACGTCACCGCTACTAACCGATCGGAGAACTTCCCCGCTTGGGTCAACCCGTACGCACTCATGTTACCAAAAGAAGCACCATTCGGCTTGCAAACCTTCTATCCTTATTCCTATCGAGAGATGGCGCCAGAAGTGAACGGAAGCGTCAAGTGGTATACGCACGGAGTCCACAACGATCTCACGCTGTCAGCTCAAGAGTTCTTTAACGCTTCCAAACCAAACTACGAAGTCTATCATTGGGATGACATCGGTATCAAGCTTCGGATGTGTGATCAAACAAATACGACATGTATGGACTCCGCACTCGTGAGCGGCATGGCCTTCGTGTCCGCCACATACGACGGACTCACGCCGCGTATCGACACAGAGCACGACATCGTCGACGTGGACGATTCGGCGCCAGGCAAGTTCGTCATCCACCTCAACAACAGCCAGACGTGGGTGCTGTACGCCAGCGACAAGAGCCTCTCCCTCCGTGTGGAGGACTCGGTGGTGTTCTCGGTTAACGCGTCTGGGTCGTCGCTCGTGGCGGACGCGGGATACTCCGGCACGATCCGAGTGGCGCTGCTGCCTGAACACGCCGACGACACGGTGTATGACGAGTTTGCTTCGTGCATGGTTCGCGGTGGCAGCGTGGTGATGGAGTCGCGCACGCGGTACTCGCTGCACTGGGACGTGGAGGGCAGCACGTGTTCGACGGTGGGTCTGCTGCACTTTGCGCTGCCGCACCAGGTGGAGTCGTTGAGCGGGTCTCCGACGACGTCGAGCAGTTCCGGAGCCATTGTTTTACACTCGGCGACTCGCGGTGAGATGGTGGGTCAGGTGACGGATACTCCGACGTGGTCTTTCGTGGAGCCCGAAGCGGACTTCGAGGTGGACTTCTACCCGGCCCGAAGACCGACACGTTGGGTTGTTCAGCAAACGGACATGCTTCGGACACTGCAGAAGGATATTATCGCCAATTGGTCGATGAACGCTAACAGTTGGTACTACAACGGCAAGTACTATCAGAAGTACGCGTCGCTCTGCTTGATGGCGGCGGACAGCGCCGTCGTGGGCACGGATACAACATTGCTAACATACTGCTTGGAGAAATTGGAGACTATGATCGAGCCGATGCTGAACAACACCCTATCGCCGCCCCTAGTATACGAGACACTGTACAGCGGGATCGTTTCCAATTTGATTTTCGAGCATGGCTGGCTGTACATGGACTTCGGAAGCGGTATCTACAACGACCATCACTATCACTTTGGATACTTCGTGACAGCGTCCGCTATTCTGAAGCACCTGGACCCGAACTGGTCGCGCATGCCAGAACTGGAGAGGATCATCTGGACAATGCTGCGTGACGTGGCCAATCCGAGCTTGGAAGACCCTTATTTCCCGCGATTCCGCCACTTCTCCTGGTACCATGGCCACTCGTACTCGCGTGGCGTAACGCTGCTCGACAACGGCAAGGACGAAGAGAGCACTTCTGAAGATGTTAACTTTTACTATGGCATGACGTTGTGGGGCAAGGTGTCGGGCAACAAGGCGGTGGAAGACCTGGGGGGCCTAATGCTTCGCTTGAACGCGCACGCGATTCGCACATACTTCCTCCTAAAGTCGGACAACACCATCCACCCACCAGAAATCGTGCGAAACCACGTGACGGGTATTTTCTTCGACAACAAGGTCTACTACAATACCTGGTTTCTCGACGAGAAGTACGCAATCCACGGCATCCAAATGATACCGGTGTCCCCCATCAACGAGCTCGCTCGCACGTCGACCTTCGTCGAACAGGAGTGGAATGACATCCTGTCCAAGGAGAAAATTGTGACGATGAAGAACAGCAACAACACGTGGCTGTCTCTGCTGCTGGTGAACGCGGCCACGGTTAATCCTATGGACTCGCTGCGAAAGCTCAAGAATGCCACCATGGACGACGGGCTGTCACGCTCATGGGCGCTATACAACGCTGCCACTCGCTGCAGGGACGACGTTGGCATCAAGGGCTCGGTCTCCAAGTTGCAGGTCGCGGTGGATCTGTAGTAGTTGGTGCAGTCCGCCGAAGTTGAAGTTAGGCGGAATGAAGGTCATGTTGAAGCCGATAAGGTGATGAGCGCGTGGCACCGCCACCACCAGATTATTCGTCACTGACGAATCGTCAGACGGTCGTGGCGATTGCCACCGCGTACGGCAAGTTGCCGTCGGCAACAGCATCGTGCCGCGCGATTCGTGCGGTTAACAGTAGCTTGCGCCAATGTGCAGCACATTGTTTGTGTGCCGATTTACGGGAAAAACTATGGAGATCGAGGCTACGGAGATCGAGGTGACTCACATGCAGAGAAGGTGCATATAGGTGAATAAAGATAGGCAACTTGCCCAATTGGGTATCGAGGTGTTATTAACACGAATGAGGCCTCAGAGAGACCGTTTGCAACCGAAGCGAAGCGAAGGTCTGCAATGGTCGGCGCGTGGGCCGGAGTATTTGCCCTACCAAGGAGTTAATATCTATTTTCCGACGCCTTGCCCGCCATGAGCGAAGCGAAATTGGCGGTGCAAACGAGGAGCTCACGATACATCGTCTAACCCTCAAAATAGGTACTGTACCCATTTCTAACACGTGCTATAACACCTCGATCTCCGTAGCCTCGATCTCCATAGTTTTTCCCCCGATTTACCCGTGCCACACAGCACGGGGCTGGTTGATCAGCGACACGCAAGGGTACTTTTTACAGCCCGTAAAAAGTGAATCTTTCCAAATCATGCTCCACATAGTTCTAAATCAGTGTTCTAAATGCTGACTTGAGTTTTGTATAGTGAAAATACCTGAACATCCGCGCGCGCCAAGCCTCATGCTTCACGCCCCACGCTGAGACCATCCGACTGCGATGTAGAAGCCAACGTCCTGCGCGACCAGCGGCAGTGACGCGCTATTTTCGTTTGCTGAGACTGGTCTCGCCAAACCAGGGACAGCTGGGCTGGCATACGAATTTCTATCGACAGCCGGCTCAAACTCCGAGTCGTCTTAGCTATTATTTTACCGTAGCGACCAATACATTCTCCGCCCTTCTTTACGATGTGAAATCAAGAGAGATTCTAGCGAAGCGTGACGGGCTGCGAGTCGACCACCTCGCAATATACATGTACCAGTTGAAAACCCCGTTGCCCCACCAAGAGGCGAGCTTATCGGGCTCGACGCTCTCTCGCGCGTGTCGATCCCGATAAGCAACCGTATGAAAAGCAACTAGACATTGCCAACTAAGGCTTACTCCCAGACCAATGCCATGACGCTGCCAGCATTGGTATACCAATCGGTATAGGTACGCCCAAATGCATTCGGCCCTCGACCATAACTATAGACCTGCCAGCACAATACTTGCTCTCTGTTCTCCCTGTTCTCTCGAAGCAAAGCGTTTCAACAAAGCATCAAAAATTCCTCGGCCATCTTAAACGGCCGATCTAAAAATTGCACAAACGCCGTAAAAACTGCCCGCCGGCTCGTCCACCACTTTGCCCCACATCTGCTTCTCCTGTCCCGTGCAAATCGGCTGCTGCTCCCCCCGACAGCGAAAGCAGCCACCCGAGAGCCCCCAGCAAGAGCGACCGGAGCCCAGCGCCCCATTCGATGCTTTGCGCCGTCCAGAGCTCTATCCAGGCAGAAGAAGAAGCAGTTGAGGCAGACGCGGCTCGGACCGGCGTCGTGTAGGCAGGAGAGACCAGGCAGACCACCATGGCGCCAATCCCCCGCAATCCCGGAGCAGACGCAAGCGAGAGCCCCAACGCAGCGCTCGACCACAAGAAGTGGGACAGCGTCAAGACCTGGACGTTCGCGCAGCTGCTGGCCAGCTCCTTCGCCAAGGCGTCGCTCGAGGACGCCATGCGGACCGGTAGCAACTCTCCCTCGTCCTCCATTGAGAGCGGCAGCAAGACGGTCAAGGTGACGGGCAGCAACGACTGGGATTGCTCCTACAGCTGTCTCAAGACGGTCTCTTCGAGTGCACCGACCAGTGGCAACAATGACTGGGACTGCTCCTACAGCAGTTTGAAGCCTGTCGCCTCCCGACCGACTATCTCGGCGTCGTCGTCCTCGAGCACGCTGCTGTCGGATGCGGACACGACCCACTTGCAGCACTCGATCGAGGAGCTGTTGGAGCACGAGGAGACGGTCGAAGAAGAGTCGGAAGAGGAGGACCGCGACCCAGCGCGCTACGTGTTTGACATCGTCCGCATCATCGGCTCCGGGTCCTACGGTACGGTGTTGCTGTGTCGCTTGCGAGCCTGCCCCAACCGCCTGTTTGCGGTCAAGGTGGTGTACAAGTCCAAGCTCGGCAGCATCAACGGTCTGGATGGAGACAGCAACGCCACGCGCGAGGCGAGGCGCCTTCTGACGGAGAAGAAGGTGCTGTGCTCGGTGGACCACCCTTTCATCACCAAAATGTACTGCTCCTTCGAGACCCCTGACGCGCTCAACTTCGTGCTGGAGTACTGCCCTGGCGGCGACATGTACTTCTTGCTCGAGAAGTTCGCCAAGAACCGCCTTCCTGAAGACCATGTGTTGTTCTACGCGGCCTCGATCGCGCTGGCGCTGCGCTACCTCCACGACCGTGGCATCCTGTATCGCGACCTCAAGCCCGAGAATATCTTGTTGGACGAGGCAGGCTTCTTGCGGTTGGCGGACTTTGGCTTCGCGCGTGAGCAGATGCAACGATCGGAGCAGAGCTGCACCAGCTTTTGCGGGTCGGCGGACTACATTGCCCCCGAGGTGGTGCGCGGCCAGGGCTACGGTCTAGCGGCTGACCTGTGGAGCTTTGGTTGTGTGGTGTACGAGCTGCTGACGGGATACCCACCGTTTTACTCTCCGCGCGATCGCGCCTTGCTGTTCCGCAAGATCGAGGAGGAGGAACCGAGCTTTCCGGGCCACTTCTCGCCTGACCTTTGTGACTTTCTCTCGGGCCTGCTGCACAAGGACGCCGATAAGCGTCTTGGCAATGGTCCCAACGGGATGCAAGGAGTTTTCGACCACCCGTTCTTCGCTAATATAAGCTGGCACCGACTCGAGACGAAACAAGTGGCTCCACCGATCGTCCCGAATCTGTCCAGCGAGCTTGACACCTCCAACTTCGAAGACCAGTTTACATCTCAGCAAGTTGAGGGTCATCTCGTGTACGAAGAGCGGGAACCTCAGAGTGCCATGTCCGACGAAGAAGAAAACCACTTCTACTTCGGCGACTTCGACTGGTGTGCTGACGCTTCTCACTTTCAATAAGCGAGGGTGCTTGTTGTAAACCAGAACCATCAGTTCTACGGCATTGGCACGAGCGAGAAGACTAAACGGATGAATATAAATTATATGTTGTCGGGCTCTGTTGGGTGCGTGCATGTGCCTACACATGCACAACATAGTCGTCGTCGGGTACTTGGAACCGCTGCTTCATACATTGCTCAATCCATTCTTTCGTGACAGTGCGTGGCTCTGGCAAGCCTTGGTGACGCAAGTTCCTTATTGCTGGCTGAACTTGTTGCGCTCGGCCCCGATCGGCCACCACGACATGTGTAACCGAGGAATTAATCTCGCGCGCAACCACGCCTCCGTAAAGCCTTAATTGCTGTTCGAGCAGCTTCATTTGTCCCAACGAGAGAACATCCGCGTCTGCATCATTGCAGCAGTGTTGAAAGTACACCACGCAATGCGACAAAAAAGTGAATTCGCAATCCATCGCTTCAGCTTCTTCCATCTCCAAATCTTTCATTTGGAATTGCCAAGGGTGATCGCATTTATCCCTGCCCACCGGGTTCTCAGTCATAGAAGGGCTGGATAACTCCCGAATAATGCGTCGGAGATCATCTGGTCCGACGTGCTCCGTGAAATGATCTCCGTAACAATCATACTCCTTCGCAAGAATCTCTCGTTGTGAGTCCGTTGCGAATATAAAATCACCTGCCTTCAGCGACACCAATCGTGATGCTGCTACGCAACTGAATATCCACCTGATGTGCACAATGTTGAACAAACCTTGCTTCTTCAAATTCATCACTTTGAATCCAGCATCACCAGCGGCCACAACGTAATCTGTACTTTCGATAGGATTCTGCACAATAGTGCCTCCGAACGCATGGAGCAGTTTTTCAACCGTCTGCTTGGACAATTGTTTAGTGTTATCTTCGATAATACCGCTTGGAATCGCTGGGGCAACGTTCGACGGGGGTGCATCGTATTTCCCAGGCAGCACACATAACTCCTTCCCCTCGAAAACGTTGCGCTCTTGCTCAATACCTTCCAAATCTGCCCGAGAGTATTCTTGAAGGACGCCACTGGGGCGCCGAGATGAAATTACCTGGCGTTTCTTCACACGCCTCGTGGCAGTCTTCTGTCCCAGAGCGACCTCCGAAGCACGCTTCGTAGAAAGACTTCCGCGCGCAGCATTAAGATCCTGAAGATCAATACATTGATACCATTCCTTGTCGTTGCGAATTGCCTTGCAGCGGGGAAAACGAATGGTCAGACCAGTCGAGTACAGTGTTGTGAAGGATAACTCAAATCCATACACTTCGAGAATCTTGGAGTGTCGAGGGTCAATCCAAACATCAGGCCTCAAATCACTTTTTTGCGGTTTCCAACCATTCAAATGCGGCGGGATGTTGTCGTCGTTCCACGGTTGCCAATATGGTTCTAACTCCTGGCGCATTTGTTCCAGCTCATCCAGATTATACCCAGTGCCAACTTTCGCAAATGTGTACACGATCGGGCATGCAGCTCCTGGCTCAGTAGCTTTCGCTGCGCCGTCCTCATCTAATGAGTGCGCTAATACACCCAATAGAAATACTGACACGTTGCCACTGCGGCGTCTTCCAACACCGTAAAATCCGCCGATGATAATGGCATCCAGGTCTGTTGTCATGCCCGCATAATCTGGCTTCAGTTTCAACCACTTTTTCGTCTTCCGACTGCTTTCTCCGCACATATAGTGAGCGTTCAGATCTTTCATAATAACGCCCTCACCTCCGTTCGAAACCTGTTCATCCACCTCCGCCATGACCCTGTCGTGCCTTTCTTTAGCAGACTTTTCGTTGACGAGCTTCTGCTCGATAACGATGATACGGTGGTCAAGCGGCTTTAAAATTCGGAGCAACAACTTGCGCCGCGCACGAAGCGGTAGACCCATGACGGCGCTAATTTCACCAGGTCCTTTGAATACCTCACGGATTAAGAGTTCAGCTTTCGGACTTCCACTAAGGTAAACCACATCCCACACCACATAGCACAACCATCGGTTCGTTGCTTCTCCTTTTCGAACGGCGTTCGCTGTATTCTTCAGGAGTCCGAATTCACGCAGGCGATACTCCACATTATCCCACACCATCATCTCTCCGTCCAAGATACAATCTACCCCAGGCTCCAGCTGCGACAGCACATGTGGCTTAATCGACGGTGCATAATTCTCCGTGTAATTGATCCCGTTCCGCGAGATGAACTGCACTTCCTCCCCTTGGACGTGGCACGTGATCCGCTCTCCATCCAGCTTGGGTTCCATCACAAATGCGTCTGCATTGATCGCACTAATGCACTCTCCAAAGTTCACTCGCTTCGCGAGCATGGGCGTGAAGACTTGAAACGGCTCAAGTTGCGGCACATACCTCACCGCCGAGTTCCGCAATTCTCTACACACCTTGTGCAGGTCGTTCGTATGGTTATACATCTCCATGGCATCGGGATGAATAAACTTCAGCACTCGTTCATGCCGCAGTCCGATCTTGAGGTCTTTCAGCACCACTCGGATGATCCACTTCTGCTCGTCTGCAGAGTACTCCGTCGCCAGCTTCATGATCACCTTCTTCCTCGCTGCATTGCTATCTGCCTGGACCAACGAGTCCAGCAGCTCATTGACGTCCTTTAAAGTGTGTTGCTGCCTCGATTTACTGGCCGTGCTAGTGCTACGGTAGAGCATGACCTCGTAGAGCACAGCGGCGAAGTCCCCGACCGACTTGCTGTCGACTATCTTTGGGTCGTGGAAGTGCTCGAGCTTCTGTGCGTCCCTGCTGACTGGCGACAGGCCGAGCACTTGCACGTAGATCTTGGCGATCTTCTTCTCCTTGAGCATGTATGTGCGCTCGCGGTCCAGTTGGGGCAGCACGAGGCGCACGAGCGGGTACAGGTCGCCACCACCCACCTGCGAGCGCAGCTCCTTGCTGAATAGCAGGTCCAGCTTCTTGTCGTTGTTGCGCGTGGCCTCCACAGCCTTGAGCACGGAGCAGAGCGCCGTGAACGACAGCCCCAGCGCCGCGGTCTGGTCCAGAGAACCGTCCTTTTGCGTCATTTTGGCAAATTGCGAAGTGATGGTTTTGACCAATAAGCAGGTACACTATTTTGTACCCATCTATTGCGGAGACCCTTTTGACAAGCAGTTTCTTCCGGTTCTTCGCGTGATGTAGTGTTGATCTTTTTGACACGGCTGTAGGGACGGATGGACTTGACTGCGCCGGCCATAGCGGGTATAGCGCTTCAATGTCAGAGCTTCTCTCGCTGCTGCATCGTGCGAGTGTAAGCAAGAGAATGGATAATTCCATCGCAAAGTGATATCCGGATAATGGTCGAAAGTTTTCATTCTTCTGCTACATGCATAATTAAAGCGACGCTAACCGTTGCAAAATAACCAACAGCAAATGTAGCCATTTCTTTGTGCGCCAGCTAATCCATTTTCACTTATCAAGTCCTTGGTGGTGATGAAGTCCGGCACTCTGGAGCTGCTGTCGGCACAGCAGAAGCGTGAGTTCTTCGACCAGATAGAAGAGTTGCTGCGCTCCGCAAGAATTCGGCGTCCCAAGTCAGAAGCCGTCGACAAGACCCCACAGGTGCTGTCAACCTCGAATGGGACGCGGCACCAAACGACAGAATCCGAGAAAGAGCGTTTGCCAACAGAATATGAACAAACAACTCAGAGAACAACCGAAGCAGAAGAGGAGCCGACTACCATGCGCGATCTGAAGAAGCTCGGGGCCTTACAGCAAGAGAAGAGACCCGCAGAACGGAAGGCCAAAGGTTCAGCCGCCAAAAAGACCAAACGTGCAGCGTCCACTGCATCCGCGGATCCAAAAACGCAACTGTTACGTGACCGGCGTGTGCTACTGATCCCCTATGGTCCCGACATGGGTCGTAAACGGTTGGAGATTTTAGAGGGACTGGTGAAGAAGCTGGGTGGAAGTGTTGTGGAAACGAAACTTAAGGCGAGCGCCAGGGCTGGTGCTAGTGCAGCGGTGCATTGGGGCGAAGTGAGTTTGGTGATTGCAAGTGCACAACTGAAGAAAGACAAGGCAGTCGAGTTCTTGCGAGTTGACAAATTCCCTCCGCCTAATGTAGAAGTCTACACACCGGAATGGCTTGTGTATTTACGACAAGAGAAGAAGTTCCCGCCGGAAAGATCGATGCTAACATGGTCCGAGCTTCAACAAGTCCAAGAAGAAGCGGCGCAGCATGAGCAACACTGTGAGGAAGTAGCTCAGCAGTTGGAGGAGAAGCGGGTTCGGAAGAAGAAGAGTGATGACAGCGAAAGTGACGAGGGTTCAAATTCGGACAACCCAGACACTAAGGAGATCGTGCGGGCACCACCCGTGCACATCGACAGCCAAGAAGTTCGCCAACAGCAAGCTGAACTGAGCGAGAAGAACCGCAAATTGGTGGAAGAACGCACACCTATATTTTACAAGAACAACCCAGGTTTCCGACCGATTAACGAGGTAGCAGTACCCGGTTCCAAGAAGATCAAAGGCGAAGGTTTTATCTGCCAACAGTCATCGGGTACGTTTTTCACGATCTGGTAACCAAACCATATCGATGCGCTTGTTGTTTATCGAGATCATTTTTATTCTGTGTACAGCGGTTCAACAAAACCTCAACGCACATCTGACCGAACCACTGGAGGAAATGATGGAGTTTCTCGACATCGAACGGGATATTTGGCGGCAGTATATGTATAAGGTAATTGGAGATGAGCTGCCATGTTGCTATACTCGGCCTTACCTTGTTGATCTGTTTGTAATTAATTATGACAGAAAGTTGTATCCAGCCTAAAAGCCATGCGCCATCGCGTTTGTAGCGTGAAGGATTTCAAAGACATGCACTGGGTAAAGGGCCGTCTGAGAGATAAAGTCATTGAAATCCTCGAGACTGGACGTTTGGCCAAGCTCGATGCAAAGAAAAAGAACCCAAGGCTCCGTGCTTTAGTAGAAATCGCACGAATCTGGGGTGTTGGCCCAGCCACGGCTGCAAAGCTTTATGGGCAGGGATACAAGTCAGTGGAGGATCTACGAAAGCCCGAAGCTGCTTCTGTTTTGACAGCACAGCAACAGATCGGTGTGAAGCACTACGAAGACCTGCTTACAAAAATCCCGAGGTACGCTACACTTGTTCATACGGTTCGTTGTTTCAACACATATAACTTGGGGATCCGTGTGGTTACAGAGCTGAAGTCCATCAGATCGAACAAACTGTCGTGAATGAAGTGCACAAACTCATACCAAACGCCATCGCGCTGGCCTGTGGTTCCTATCGGCGTGGTAAGCTATCGTCTGGTGATTGTGACGTGTTGATCACCGACCCAGACGCTGAAGCTTGCGATATTCTGCCGGAGCTTCTGGGGCGTCTCCACGCATCGGGGTTTCTTACAGGTGATGCTTGTTGCTTCTGTTCTTGCAGCACTGGTCATCTTATGCTGACGGTGTTTTATTTGTGCCTTAAGATGACCTGACACATTATCAAAAGCAGAAAAGTGGTGGCTGTGATACCTACATGGGCGTGTGCCGCGTCTCTGAGGTCTGATATTCACGTTGATATGCGCGTCATAAACTTTTCGTTGAAATTAATCGATGTTGTGGCAGGACCTCCCATACCGGCGTCTGGATATCAAGATCTACCCTCGACACTTCTTCGGCTTTGCAATGCTGTACTTCACAGGCAGCGACCATTTCAACCGCAGCATGCGGCTCTTTGCCAACAAAAATGGCTGGAGTCTCTCGGACCGTGCGCTCACTCGGGTGATGCGAGTGAACGGAACCAAGGTGCGACTTGGCGAAAGTGTCATCTGCGAGTCCGAAGTCGACGTGTTCATCGCGCTGGGGCTTGAATACAAGGACCCCACCGAGCGAAACTGTTTCGACATCAAGTTCATCGAAGAGGACGAAGCCAAGGAGAAACGAAAGTCCAATGTTAGCGAAGGTGGTGGCGAGTAGTGGAAAGCGCCAATCCGATATATCCCTTTGATAAGTTGACATCATTCTGATATGCTCCTATGATAAGTTGACGTCAATTTAATGGATTACTTAAAATATGACAACTAAGATTTTGTTAAGTATACACAACTGTTTTAATGTGAACCCAGTCAAAAGTCAAGTTAGATTGAAGACGGATCCAGCCCCTCAAGATGCCGCTGTTCCTTGCGAACCTGGCCATGGCCAGCTACTTCCTGGCGCTGTGCTACGTACTGATAACGGCCATGACAGTGAACAAGTACATGGAGTTACGGGGCGTGCTCAAGCGCCACCAACACACGACGTGGAGCACCGTCCAGCTGCTGATACTGAGTGTGGCGCTGGGCTCTTTCTTCCGATCGGCCACCTTCTCCACCCTCTGCATCTTCGACTCCCAAGCTACCGCGGATTTGCCCACTGGGATATCCGACACCAACCCGTGGACTCGTGGGGGGCTACCGCCGGCTTATGGCGGCGAACACGCCGAAGACGCGGACGGACCCACGAGGGGTCAGGCTGGCAGTCACGCGCAGGCGGAGCTGGACTTCTACAACAAAGTTGTGGCTGTGCTGTTCAATTTACCAGACTTTTTGTTCGTGTCGTCCTATTTGCTGCTGGTGCTAGTGTGGGCCGAAGCCTTTCAGTCGGTACGTCAGTGTACAGTGATGGAGACGATGTGGTGCTGGGGTAAGTAACTCTTATTTGTCAACTTGTAGTCACGCCGTCATTGGTTCTCGGCCGCTGTCTTCAGAAGGAAGTGGATGATTTTCTACTTGGTTTTCAATGGAGGTATGTACTTGGCGCAGCTTGTGCTGTACGCAAGTCTGTTCTTGCTCGACAAGAATGGGATCTTTGATGACGAAAAGCAGGATCGTCTCAGTGTTGTAAGTGGAACGCGTTAGTGTGGTTAGTTGTTTTTTGCTTCTCCTAACTCGGTTGGCGCTGGTAATTACAGATTCCTGCGATGATCTTCTACTTGGTCGCAGCGGCTGACCTGTTCCTTCCGATTATCATATTCTCGACCTGGTTGTATTTGACACTGTCGCTGTCGGGTTTTCCGTTCAAGTCACCATCGGCAAAATTTCGACTCCAACGCGTCGGGCGACTTGTAATGGCCTGGAGCTGTGGACGAATCCTCTACAGTGTTATGACGCTGCTAACATTCACCAAGGTAAGAGCTGTAATAGGGGAAGTGCGATACTCTATTACTAAAGTTGGTGTGTCTGCATCCGGAAAATAGGGATGGTTCAATGTGCATCGCGAGCAAGCTTCAGTACGTTGAAATTGATGCGCAAGTGCAAGACTTGGGCATTTTCATACTAACCACCAGGGTGATAAACACTTTGATATTTACTGTGCAGACGCAGGCAATGTTACTCGTCGGGGTGTTTTTCGCCGCGGAGTTGATTCCCATATATTTGACACTGGACAAGAGCCTGTTGGCGATGCTATCCGTGGAAAACTACGAACCATTGCTAGAGAGCTCGGAAATCTACCGCTAGTTTCAAGTGCAAGCAAGTGATATTTATCCAAGCCACAGTGCACAGGTGCTAACATGGGAGCGGTCCTCAACAGCACGTGGGCTGGCGTCAAGCTCCCAAAATAAAGATAGCTCATTCATGACACGCGTGCGATAAGACGACCACCTTAATCCAATTGAAGAAAGCAGCAGCGTTGCGCAAGTGCAATGCAGCGTGGGGATGAGTGGATCGATCGAGTTCTCTCGTGGAAGCAAGATATATGTGATGCTATAGCCCAGATTGAGGTGAGTTAGCCTCGCCAGCTATGAAAAGGGTCACATCGTTGCGCTTGACACCATCATTATTATTTGTATCCAGGCGATATCAAACAACCAAAAGAACATCTTGCAATTACATCTCGAGACACATCCGGTACTTGACTCGAATTTATTCTGCTCTTGCCATCAGGAAAGTATTCACCAAATGCATCGCCATTTTTCTCGCAGTCCCCATTCCAACCGTCTCCAGTGCTAGTGCAACTCCTGCAAAATGATCGACGGCGACGAAGCGGCGGTGTTCTCGCAGCATCTGCTAAACGCAAGCAACAATTGAAAAGCGCCGATTATTTGGACCGCAAGGTGAGTTTTATGATCTGCTCTCTTTCGAGTCTTTGAATAAGTTGATTGACGATTAACAAATCTGGCAGTTCGAATCGGAGATTCGCCAGCACTACGAGCTTGAAAATGCACAAAACTGTGGCAGATGGAAACAATTTCACTTTCAAGCTTCGGAGGCTCGGCATCGACTAACTTCGGGGATTGAGCGTGACTTCCGTCAGTTCTGTTATCAAATTGGAGCATCCCCGGATGAGGCACTTCAGCCAAGTGAGCAAATTGAACAACTTCATCAAGGAGATAATCAACAAAAAGATGACCCTGCTTCATCAACTTCTAATCTGACTGCAGATGCCTCATCGACCACAATTTCAATCGAAGACACCTTACGTATACATCTCGCACACGAGTGGGTTCACCAGGAGCGGTTCAATATCCAAGAAGCATTCACAAACCAAACCAAAAAACTTCAGGAGGACTTGGATACTTTTTTGGACCAACAAGAGACTCATTTCAGTGAGGAACGTCAGAAGGTGTTGAACGCATCCACGGAAGAGCGTCTACAACCGGAAAATGAGTCGACACCGGTGAAACACTCTCGTCGGAAAACTAGCTCTCACTTTCAAAGCAATACCAAGAGAGGGATGTTAGTGCAAACAGCGCCTCCTTTACGTATTGAACCAATGGAAGATGGAGAAAACCAAGTGCAATGGACAGCGAGCTCAAAGGTCCGCACAAGTTCCAGGAGAGCTCGCAGTGATGTAGACAAAACTCAGGAAAGGCTCGCTGAGCTTGAGAGGCGACTGCAGATTCGCAAAGAGGTGGGTTGGTTTCTACATGGACCTGTAGCTTTCAACTTGTACTGCGTAGTACTTTTAAGTATACGTGGGGGAAAATCTTTTTATCTGTTGCTCACCTACTGACCTACCTGTTGCCGGCAAACGTGCTGACAATCTGTTGTCGGACCCGGAAAATCTGTTGCCGTTGACATATGGCCAAAGAGGCCTCAGAGAGACCGTTTGCAACCGAAGCGTAGCGGAGGTCTGCAATGGTCGGCGCGTGGGCCGGAGTAGGTGCCCTGACAAGGAGTTATAATCTTTCTATCGACGCCTTGCCCGCCATGAGCGAAGCGAAATTGGCGGTGCAAACGAGGAGCTCCTGAGCCCGATCATCCAATCTGGTAGGCTCCAAAAAACATCCGTCAAGGGCAACATATATTCCGGGTCCAACAACAGATTGTCAGCACGTTTGCCGGCAACAGGTAGGTCAGTAGGTGAGCAACAGATAAAAATTACTACCCGTATACGTGGTGGTAATTCATGGATTATTGCTGCTGTGTCTGCAGGTAGCCGAAACCAAACGCAAAGACGGTATGCAATGGATCGGCCGACAGTGTGCTCACTTGTTTGCTCAACTAGACTGCAAAGAGACTGAAGCCCAAGTCGTCGGGATGATGCTGAAAGAGGAGCTCAAAGAACTTGGTAGCACGTCCTCATCGCATTCAAGACACACGCGAACGGGGAACTACCCCACGCACGCACCTCTCGTCAGCAACTTGAACACTTCGCGGTCGGGTCTCTGAAATAGTGTTCGTCAAAAGTTTCATATTCATGAGACTAATACCTGCTTGTGTACTAAGCTTAACCGAACGTTGTTTCTGTCAACGCAGAGCCATTCTCGAGAAGGTTAGCAAAATAAACAACGGCTTACCACGGCTACCAAGTTCGAATTCGGCGAACCGATTCCCTCAAAAGATCAAGAAAAACAACGAAAACAAATACGTCGTACAGCTAAACAGGAAGTAAATTATACGCGTGTACCAGTACCTCTGAATCCGTACAAGCTTTTGTTGGTGTAGTCTGGCCGGTTGGCGCACTGGATGCTTAGCTGCGCTAGGTCCGGTCGGGCGGGACCGAAGTAGCTGCAACTTCTGTGCCTTTTGACACCTTTTAACGAACTCCCTTCTGTCGAGCATCAGCGGAGCAAACGGCTTTGAGAAACTAGGCTGCTGTGAAGTCAAACATGGGGTGGATGACCAACGACTCCCAGTCCACAAGTTGGAAGTAGGACTCGAGCATCGGCAAGCGATTGCCTGCAACTGCGGACGTACTGCCGTACTTGCCACGAATCGAAATATCAAAGCCACCCTGGGCGTCCACGCGCCTCGAAAACTTCCACATGAAGCACTCATCAGTCCACACTAAGTGCTGCGCATCATTTGTTGGCGGCACTACCGACTTGCTGATGATAGCAAACGTGTCCTTATCGATCGAAATGCGGCACACGAGAGTCATAGCGTGGCGCGGAAAGCTCTCGCCAATAAATTGGTGGATGTTGCGTGTCAGGTACATGTTGTCGTTCAGCTTCTTCAAAATCTACGGTTCACGAGCACAACGCAAAAAAAATAAGCTTCAACACAGACCTAACAAAAGGTAGCTTCTTCAGCTTGCACGTACGCAGAACTTGCTTCGGCGACGGTGGAGCAGCTCCTGCTTAACTTCATCGTGAAACATCACCCACGTCTCGTTAAAAATACGGGCCATGTCCTCAGCGACGAAGCTCTTCTCCGAGAACGTGTGCATGTACATGGACTTGGACTCGCGCTTGGTCTGCCAGCCCATGTACGTGGCAGCCTCGCCGCTTACTTGGTACTCCATCATCTCCATAAACGCTTCCCGGGACGTCTTCTCCAGCTCCTCGTCGGGCGGGTACTTGACATTTTTCATAAATTGGATGCTATCGGTGGACGGCTGCAACAACAGCACCAGAAAAAAATAAAACCATTCAGTCTCCTGTGCACCAAACTAACAGCAAGTGCAACATAAACTGCAGCACTCACGGGCATGGCCTGCTGAATCTTCTCGGCGAAGCGCTGGCGCTTGCGGTTCTCGCTGAGCAGGAACTCCTTCTGGCGACGCAGACACTTGGTGAGCTCCATGACTTCCACGTACTTCTCGATCTTGCTGGAGCGCTCCAGCGGCAGGTTGGACTTGTCCTGGTTGGCGCGGGCTGCGATGCGACTCGCCAGCACGTTCTCGAGCCGCACGATCTCCGTCCTCATCTGGTCATTGTCGGCCTATCATTCCAGCACCAGGACAACATCATTAGGTCAGCAATAGCAGCATGAGGAGGCGGCATATCATGCACGTACGCCGGACGAGCTCTTGGAGTACGGGCGCGCGGCCAGGCTGTTGCTGCCGCCGTTGCCGGCGCCGTCGTATTGGTCGTCGCTGCCGTTGCCTCCGAGCAGTGTGAGCGCGTACTGGTCGCTGCTGCCGAGGTCCAGTGCCATCGTCACGTCGCGGTGCAAGCTTCTGGTGGCGGGTGGTTCGCTGGTAACGACGGAGGAGGCGGCTTGGCTTGCCTCTTCCTGTTGGGCGTTGAGCACTTCTCTCTGTCTCCTCTCCCCACCTGGCTGATCCCGTCAGCCTCAAGTACTTCTCTGAGAGCTGATAGTCGGTTGTAACCCATATAATGACGTGATATAGTGCGGTTCGCGTTGCAGTTAACTATAACTGACGAAATTAATGCAACTGCAATAACGAATGCAGAGACCGTGAATATCTACCGAATGCATAGACTAGCATTCCTAAGTTAGGTTTTATCCTCATTTTTTGCGTACCACACATAGTTGATACGTGTGGCCCACACTACACTTCAGACGCCAGATGGGGATGGACAGGCCCATCTGCGCGTTATATTCGAAACGCACTCACGTCAGTCACTCGGCAAGTCGGAGCTCGACCCAACAAGCCAAGAAGCGCGGCTCGCCGCCCTGCTCACCGAGCGAGCTGCTCTCGCCATCATCCTCGTTACCCCCAACGCCAGTCGCCGGCCTCTGTTCCACATGGGCGACGAGAAGAAGAAGAAGACGTCGCTGGCCGCCGCAGTCTATTGCGGTGCGTCACTGCAGCCACTTCAACGTCGGTCGATCCTGGCGACTCGGATGGATGGAGGCCGACTCACGCACCACTTTCTCTTATTGCAATACTGTAGGACCCGTGGACGGCAACGACGGCCGCAGCTTGGAGGCCGTCACGCCGCTGAGCATGGAGGCCGAGTGGGACCCGTACGTCCAGCGGAAGCAGCACGGCGTAGGGTTGCAACCCATCGTGGTACGGCTCGCACACATAGGTATCGAGCAAACAGTGTGGGCCTTCTCATTGCTCACGTGGATTCCTTGGTTATGCTTGGTACAGGGCGTGCTGCGGAACGACCGGACGCCGCTCAACACGCCATACACGCCGCAGCTCATGAAGCTGCATCTGAAGAGGCACGAGGAGTACGACGAGCGGGACGAGTACGATGAGCGACCTGGCAAACAACTCGTGACCACTGTCAAGTCCAAGATTGTTCTCGTGATGCAGCCTGTGCACAAGATTCGGTGGGTATTATCGCTGCGTTAGACTATTCTGCATGTGCGTGGTTGTTGAGATTCTGACGAAGTTTTTGCATGGAACTTTGAGCAGTGCCGCGGTGGACCATGTTGTGTCAATTGTGGTGCCAGGATGCATCCAAGGAACCACGCTGTTTAGCAAGGTTGGTTACGCTCTTACTCTGTGGTCACTTGTTCAGCATTTTGACGTGCTGCTCCGTTGGATGTGTGACCTAGCTGCGTCCATGGGTCGTGTGGCATTATACAGCCGTGGTTTGTGTGCCATTCGTGATGCTCCTGAGTCCAATGCTTATCGCACTCAGCATCTGCACATCGCCGATTTGGATTTCTGGCATCGCCGTGTTGTTTGTCCGCCTGCTAATGCGGAGTCACTCTCCGCTTGAGGACGAATTCAACCCTGATCCCGAGGAAGAAGAAGAAACGAGCCCGCACCACCCGAACTCCATGTATCGACGTGCGCACCTCACCAATCACGGTCAGCGCGGGTATCGTTAAGATGGCGAAGTTGTACCTTCCTCCGTCAGAGGTTGGTCGATGCTAGTAGTTAGTGATTTATTTTTTCTGGTCGTTATCCTTAACAAGTCGTTGCTCTCGAGCATGTATGTTTGCGTGCGACCTGCTTCATGTGCACTGGTCTAACACTAAGGAAGAAGATTTTAACAAGCAAGGAGGGTGTCAAATGTTCTCTGTCATTACGAGCTAGACACCTTTCGAGGTCACAAATACGGCGCCAATAATGACGGCAGCAGCCCCAACCAGAAATTCTTTCGTGAACTGGAAGCACTGCACACAGGTCGGCGGCGAATTGCTCCCACCGCGCTGGAAAGACATGTCAAGCACATCAATTGCCTCATCGACCGCTGATGCCTTCGAGCTAGGAGCTACGCTCACAGGGGACGCTTCAATCGGATATGCCTCATCGTCGGAGTGCAAGTGAACGTCCAGCATCGAGCCGAGGAAGTCCGTGATGGGCACCTCGTCAATGGAGCGACCAAGAATATCGGTCCGGTAATCGGGGGTCGAAATGAGCATCTTGGGGTCGTAAAAGTTGAAGAGGTCTCGCAGGGTCCCGTTACGAATGGAGTCCCCCACCTTCATGCGCTGCAGATAATCCAGCGTCGAAAAAGTGAATCGATCGATGACCGACAGCCCCAACTGCGTCAAACACCACCAAAGTCACAAGCATGCCGAAGAAGAAAAAGTGATTCAAAACCTCGCAAAAGCAAACCTCGAAGTCTGAGTGGTGGGCGTACGAGTTCTCGCCAGTCTGCGAGCTGCCGATGGTCACCACCTTGGGCGACTCGAGCGCATTCGACAGCGAGCCAGCCTGACAGGTATCTACCATGAAGAAGATTTCATTGTAGCTGTCGACATTGCACTTGTTAGTCTCGAGTCAGCCCCGAGCGATGCAAGTAGCGACTGAAGTCGGAACGCACCGCTTCTTGACGTGCATTTCCTGGATCGAGTCGGCGAGGTCCTGGCTTGACATTTCCTCGAAGTCCTGGCTCATCCGAGTCGCGCACGACAAAACGTAAGTACCCATCACCGCCTTGACCTTCATTGTCCCGCATGTACCTGGAATTTCAGGAACCCATCGCCGCCATGTCCAGACATGTAGAGCTGCAACAACCGAACGACAAGCACAACGTGAGCGACAAGGGCTGCTTCTAGCTTGATAAGCGAGGTTCGTACGAAAATGTTGCTGTTTTCGTCCGTGTCAAGCTTCTTCGAGGCGGGCGTCCCGGGCTCATGGCGACCTGTACAAGCAAGTTTCTTTTATTGGCAAGTGTGCTTCACCAGGTTCTTCTTCACTGTCGCACTTCGAAATCACCCACACACCTGTGAGGACAGTGATGAAGTTGGCGACCGAGACCTCGGAGCCACGGTAATCCACCTCAACGTTCTTCCCGTAGCTGCGTACATCCAAATAGCAGCAATTTCGTTAGAAAGCGAGCCTAATCGTGCTCGTCCACCCCAACGCCCAACACAACTAGCACCTTACAGATTGATCTTTTGCGTTCGGCTGTTGAATATCTGACCCGGGAAGCAATTGCGGGCGTTGCAGGGCATCTGGTCCGCCAGCATCAAGATGATCTACACGCAAAGATCCAAGTCATAGTCAGCTCCTCCGTCGTCTTGCGCGCTCCTGCGCACTGCATTCAATTGCCAGCTTCCTCACCTGACTGTCTGGGATGCCGAGACGCTTGACCGAGTGATACAGCGACAGCGCATTAGCCACGTGCCTGTAGTTGCTCCAGAAGCGAGACGTGTCCACCTGGGCAGCAGTAAACAGCGAACAAACCGACACTGTAAGACCGATCCTCTCATCGACGCTCATTGCCTCCATACTCACGATCACAGCCCAGTTGTTGGTGTGGCGGTGGTACTCCTCCGCGCAGACGCAGCCCAGCGCCAGCAGCAGCGGCATCCACAGCAAGAGCGTCGGCCGCGCCATGATCAAAGTTGATAATACGATCAGTCGAAATCCTGTTCATAATTAGGATCGTCCAAAATTTAGAATTAGAACTGATACAAAACCCCGTATCTCCCGCCCATACTTCTAATCCATCAAAGATGTCGGACGTCCTTGTGGCACTGGTGCGCGTGAAGAAGCGCGACGGGCGCGTCGAGTTTTCGGCCACGGGCCTGCGCTGGACAGCCGATGCATCCCCCGGGGCGCCTGCGGGCCAGCACCCGCCCATTGTGGTGCCGTGGAGCACCGTACAGGACCAGCAGGTGTCGTCGCTCTCGAGCCCCAAGGCCATGATCCGTCTGCGGCTCGCACACAACGCTACGCTCGTGATGGAGTTCGTGGCGGAGTCTGGCAGCCTGGAGGAGGCCTTCGAGGTGCGTGAGCAGGCCAAGGACCTGATCGCGCGCCGTCTGCGGGAGAACGGGGCCCGAGGGACGCGCTCCAACGCCGCAGCGCTGTGCAACCCCACGGAGATCAAGCAGCGCGCGGCGCTGCTGGCGGCCAACCCGGCGCTCAAGCGGCAGCACACGGAGATGGTGAACGATGGACTGATCTCAGAGGAGGACTTCTGGGCCAGTCGCCGTCATTTGATCGCGGGCGAGGCGAGTAAACGCCAGAAGACAGGCAAGACGTCGGCCATCCTCACGGACCTGGCGGCTGACAACGACGCGGCAGGCAACGTGGTCAAGTACAACTTGAACGCGGAGGTCATCCACCAGATCTTCATCCAGTATCCGGCCGTGTACAGGGCGTACCAGGGGCAGGTGCCGGACAAAATGACGGAGACGGAGTTCTGGGGAGCCTTCTTCAAGTCCAAGTACTTCCATCGGGACAGGAAGGCTGGCCACGAGGATATGTTCACCAAGTACGAGGAAAAGGAGAAGGAGGAGTCCAAGGGCGTGACTATTGATCCGCGTGGGATTGTGGATCCGTTGATTGACCTCACGAGCACAGAGGAAGACGCTGCAGTGCATCATGCGAAACGACAAACAACGGAGAAGGAGAACCCGTCCAGCATTACGATCGCCAAGTTTAACAGACACGGTGCTTACGTGCTGGACCCGGCACACGCAGGGAAACTGCAGCAGCAGAAGGCGGGGAAAGGGTACGCGCAGCAGACGCTGCCGCAGAAGAAACCTAAAGCAGGTTATCTTGACAACTTGGAGGATGCTACGCTGCTGGATGATCTACAGAATAAAGTGGCACCGCCGTACAATCCGCTTACGTTGGATGATGAATCGCGTTACTTCCAGCATGCCGAGAAGGGCACTGCTGCCGATGGCAGCAAAACAGGGAAGCTGTCACTCATGGACGCAGCTCAAGTGTTCCAAGCAACGTGTAAGGCGCCGATCAAGCTGGATAATGCCTATCCGACTTCCACGACATGTTTCAATGTGCTAGCCGAAGTAGTTGCGTGCTCAGACTCCACAAGTGACTCGGCTTCAGCTTCTTCGGCTGCGAACCTGGCGAGCGGTGCACTGGCAGCTGAATACATCCCCAACGAGTTCAAGAAGCAAGTTTACAACCAGTTCCACGACGTGTGCGAGCTTTTGCGGCACTTCCTCTCGTTCAAGGCCAAGGTGGCAGAAGGCGGCGGCCCGGACGCTGAGCGCAAGCTCAACAAGATCGTGGAGAAGATGGGGTCCAAGTACGACGAGCTGGTGAAGTTGCGCGAGTCGCTGCCTCCTCACGAGAAGAACCTACTGGCTCCGCTGCTCAAACCATTCGACGACCAGCTCAACCTGGCCTTTATTTAAGCTCCACGAGTTCACTACCATGCAGCCAGAATGACAGCAGCAGCATCTGCCCTAAATGCAATTTTCGCATTGAAATACAACAATAGAGAAATATCCCCATATGATAGATATTATTGTCATATTGTTACGCCAAGATGGAGTTCGGCGACGCGAGTGTAGCAGCCGCTATGGAGGGCACCAGCAGCGTCTCCAGCGAGCCCAAGCCGCCATCTCCCTCTGCTGCAACGTCCGCGTGTGCCTTGGTGCCGTTTTCCTTCCGGAATCCTTTCCACGACGCGCTGCGAGACGCCACTCGATGGTTCCCAATCGCCGGTAAACACATTCGCATTGACCAAGCGTGGCAGAGCGACGGGCGCGGCGGCACAGCGTTGGGCTTCGGAGCTTCAGTGTACGATGCAGCCATTGCGTTGTCGTTGTATTTGGCGGCTCACCGGGATGTGGTGAAGGGGAACCGCGTCATCGAATTGGGCTGCGGTCCAGGACTTGTGGGCGTCGTAGCTGCTCACTTGGACCCCAAGAGCGTCGTCATCACCGACGGAGATCCAGCATCGGTGGCCCTCACTCAACATAACATTCGGGTGAACAGTCTTTCGGAGGATGTCTGCACTGCTGAGGAGTACTTGTGGGGGGATCTGGAGCATCGGTTGGTTCCGAAGGTGGACGGTCCGGAACACTACGACGTGATCCTAGGTGCCGACATCGTGGCATGTCCGTACGCTTCGGCATTTGAATCGCTGATGACGTCGCTTAAAGCACTGGCTGGGCCCGACACGCTTGTGCTGCTTGCGTACAAGAAGCGCCAAAACTCCGAAGAAAAGTTTTTCGAGACGTTCGAGGAGGTGTTTGATATCGTGCCAATCGATAGATCGGAATTGCATCCCGACTTCCAGGACGAAGGAGATATCGTGATCTTCCAAGCGCGACTAAAGAAACAATAGAGGTGGACGTGAAATGAATTCTATTCGTCTTGTGTTGAGTTGGTGGCTCTACTTTTCTAAGCTGTCAATGAGGATACGGCTGAAGTCGTCCGGGTTTTCCAAGAACATTTGATGCCCTCCGTTCGGCACTCGGTAAAGATCAGCAGCTTGGTTCTTCTGCTGAAAACGCTCAACAATACCCTGTCCATGGCGGTAGTCCATCCAGTCGTACTCGCCGTAAATGAATGTGAGCGGCATTTTCACCTTTTCAGGAAGCAATTGGTCCACTAATGGACGAATTGCGTGAGCCCCTGGAGCCAGGTGCGTAGTCATGGCACGCTCTCCGCTTGGCTTGAGTGCCCAGTTATGGTAAACATATTCGGCCAGCTCAGTTAAGTCGACACGGCCGTCACGCATGGCGCTGCCTTCCGACATGAACGAGGTTCGACGGTGGACCACATTCTGTACCAGCGTTGGGCCATATGGGCCAACGAAGCGAGCGAGGGACATCGGCGTTACTCCGTTTTCCCACGCCGAGAAAACCATTCGCCTCAACCAAGAGCGGTTGGCAGATTTTCCTTCTTCCGTACTCGGATCCGGAGGCGGGGGTGGGTGAGGCATTCCCGCAGGAGATGCCAACACTAGGTGCTGCAGTTAAGCAAATAGATAAAGTAGAGTTTTGTTAGTTATACGAAAGAGACGAGTGAGCGCGATGTCCGTACGTTAACATGCTCGGGGTTTCTCAGAGCGTATGATGACGCAAAGATAGCCTAGTTTTCACAACAACAGACAGTGAAGCAGCGATGAGTCAACCGTTTGCGTTCCGAGAAGAATGACGTCGAGGAGGATTTCTTACCCCCATCGAGTGGCCACACAGATCGAACTGGTCAAGCTTTATCTCTTTTTGCCAATTCTCAAACGATCCCACAATGAATTCGTTGGCACTATCGTACTGCACAATCCAAGAACGAAAAAAATTAGCCGTCAATACCCCCAGCGCTGTTCTTCAAAACAGGAATTCGTACATCTTTGAAATTGAAGTCAGGACGATCCGAACGGCCAACACCGATCCACTCTACCGCATACTTTTGTTACCAACAAGGGGTAATAATGTCAGCAATGGAGCAACGGCCTCTCCAAAACTCACCCACAACATACCACGTTGAAATGCTTGGACAGTTTTTCCAAGTTCTACAGCGGGAACAAACAAACAAATTGCACACCCTCGTCAGCTATATCCGTCCACAAACACAAGTGCAGAGCTCACTAAGTGCTGCACTACCATCGCCCACACTGCGTTGCCACCAGCGAAGCCGTGGATCAGGACGAGATTCTTTGCGTTGGCGCGCTTCTTCTCATCCGAGCACGGTACCACCACGGTACCGAGCTGCGCGACCTTCTTCATCTCGAACGACGTCGGGATTGCTCGTGTGAGGATCTTGCGCTCGGCCTCTTCGAGCTTAGCGTAGCTGGCAGGCACCCAGTGCCACAGTCGGCCCTCCGTCGCCACTCCTGCAGCGAGCAACACCGCTTCAGCACCAAACCTTAGCTCGCAAATATGCAGCAAAGAGGACAAAGGAAGCAGTAGATGCAGTGCGTACCTGTGGCGGTGGCGATGGGGCGCAACATCCGGAGCATGGTCTGTTGTTGTTGTCAGTTGACCTTGTTTGATCAAGTGCGGCTCTCAATGGCCTCTATTTGTGAGCACCATCATTCTTGAAGAGACAAGTATACAGTACGGTACTGTATGCTAGACGACAGTTTGATTACGCGCCCACTTGATTACGTCTACCGGTACAGTGTACATGGCTAAACGTGCGCTGTGAACCACATTTACAGTGTGGACTTGACACCTCACTGTGGAGTCCACCCTATTGGATATGATTTCCTTCGAGCGGCTTCACTACCGTCTCGCCGTGGCTCGAGCTCACCCATTCGGCGTGGATGAGCGTGGTCGATTTTCTCTGGCGTGAGCACCTTGCAGAGCGGCCTCTTCGCGAATGCACCGGGCAGCAGATGTGAATGCCACCGGATCTCCTCAGGGCCCAGTTGTTGAGCTAATAGGTGGCGAGCGCTCCCTGTGGAGTCGGTACGCAGTGAGAACAGCTCGTCTCAGCAGAAATGCGATGAAGGTCAAAATGCGTGGACTCAAGGGGTCAGCACACCTCGCGGCACCGTTTAAAATCTCCATTACTTTTAAGGAAGGCCCTTAAATCGATTAGAACATCGAACAGAAGAAGAATTGTGGCAGCAATGAGCAGGGCGACGGTGGCGATGAACAGGGCGAAGATGTTGCTGCGGATGACGTATCCATTGGGGGTAGTTGCAGATTCCAAATAGATCGGAAAGCACGAAGTCCGAGTTGTAGACCTTAGGTATTGGTGGGTGGCCGACGCCAGCAGGAGAGACTATAATAGCGCTAGATGCTCTATGCGGCCTGGATGTTTCATTGCCTACGCGGTGGCAGACAGCCTACAGGAACAGCGCCACGAGCAACACCATTTTCCGATGAAATTATTTGCAGACCGCATGGAAGTAAACATGTCGATCTGTGTGCTCGCATAGCACAGACAAGAGAGACAGCTCTGGTACGATTTACCTTCATCTTCTTTTCCGCCTTGTGCTTAAGGTGCCACGCGGACTCTGAATTTGCAGCAAATGTTTATAGGAAGTGGTCGGTGATCAGTTTAGCATGGAGTGCGCGACGGTCGGGTTCGTGCGCCTCGCAGCCATGTCAATGCGGCGAAAGCAGGGCCATTGCACTAACACCAAGAAGTTCCTTGGAGATCGCCAACGTTTGGCACTCAATCTAATGCACCGCGATGGTATTAGCACATTCGAGCTCACAGGCTATGGCGGAAAAACACGCTTGGCAGTAGTACACGTAGTAGTTTACCAAGAGCAATGGCATCTATTTCGTCAAAACTTGTATTGGATAATATCCTTTCGGGCGCCTGAATGCTTGCTAAGGTGAGGTAACTACTTGGGAGTTTGGAAACACCCGCACACGCTCTGGGTCTTGAACATAGATCAAGGTTTTCTCAAAACGCGCGAAGCTTTCAGCGAATCGGATACAGTCTTCGCACATCGCGCGGTCCACGACAACCACAATGCGTTGCCAATACGCCCGCCTCCGCTCTGACGGCATGTCTTGTGGTAGCTTCTCCCGGATGTCCATCAATTTCTGCTTTTCTGCGTGGCACCAATAGAAGAAGAAACTCCGACTATTGAGCACGGGCGGCCTTGCCTCGCCGCGCTTGTTCCGCTCAACAACGTAGATGTGACCAATGTCCTCGACGGCGTGCGCGACCGCCAAGCTCAGTCTCTTTTGCGCCAAAAAGCCTGCTTCCGTGCCGAACGCACCGAACCCGCTCCGTGTTTGTCCTTCTAAAAGACTCTGCACTATTGACGCATCTAATGCAGAGTTCTCGTGGTTCTCTTCATCTTTACCGGGGTCTTCTCGGAGCCTGGCAAAGCTGATGGACGCCTTGGACGACGTCGTGAACTGCGCAGAGTCCGGTTGCTGGCCCAAAAAGTCCAAGTACTGCTCCACCTTGGCGACCTGCGCGGCGTGCGGCAGCTCGAAGAACGTCGCGGCCTCCGCTTCCGACAAGAAGTCCTTGAAGCTGAAGTAGCGCGGCGCCGCGGCAGCTGGCGGCGGCACCATCGTAGCAAGTTGCTGTTTGCGACCAAACCGCAAACAGTGACACGTCGATGTGACGCGTCGACGCGTCATGGCCGCCCCAACTGCAACGCCGTATTGCTCATCAAAATGTTAGGAAGCTGCAATCTCATCGAAGTGCGTGGCGTCCGTCTCGCGATGACCAGACGCCACTTGAAGTCCGTGCAGAGTCCTGTCGTCTACAGAACCTTCGTCTACCGTCTTGCGCCATCCACCACCGGCCAACTTCAACCTCGCCTATCAAAATCCAATCATTGCATACCCTTCGATATTTTATGCTCGTATGTCCAAGTTTGTCTTCAATCTACCTCGCAAATAAAGTATACAAGTGACTAGTGGTGTAATAAAGCTCACTTATTTAGATTTTATCTCGGTACAGCTCCTCCGCTCCCAATCTTCAATACCCAAATCTTCGCTTCAACCAGCAGCACGCGCATTCACGGCCTTTCAGTCATTCCCCAATCTGCGCCGCCGGACCGATCCAAGATGACGGGCAAGTGCGTGGGTATCGTCCGCGAGGTGTACAACAAGTGGGAGCGTCGCGCGCCGCTCACGCCCGCGCATGTCCGCGAGCTCGTGCAGCGCGGCGTCCAGGTGCTGGTGCAGCCGTCCACAGCGCGCGTCTTCTCGGACGAGCAGTACGTGCGCGCAGGCGCCACTTTGTCCGAAGATCTTGCACCCGCCAATGTAATCGTGGGCGTCAAGCAGGTGCCCGAGCCGGCGCTGCTGGCCGACAAGACGTACCTCTTCTTCAGCCACACCATCAAGGCGCAGCCGGAGAACATGGCGCTGCTGGACGCCGTGCTGCAGCGCCGCGTCACGCTCATTGATTACGAGTGCATTACGGAGGAGAGTGGCAAACGTCTCATCGCCTTCGGGGGCAACGCCGGCCGCGCCGGCATGATCGCGGGCTTCCGGGGGCTTGGGGAGCGCCTCATCAACATGGGCATCTCGTCGCCCTTCGTGAACGTCGCGTCCTCCTACATGTACGCGGACTTGGAGCACGCCAAGGACGCGGTGGAGGCTGCGGGCAGGAGGACCCGGTCGGACGGACTGCCGAGCGAGCTGGCGCCCATGACGTTCGCCTTCACGGGCAACGGCAATGTGTCTAAGGGTGCGCAGGAGATCTTCAAGCTCATGCCTCACGAGATGGTGCACCCGTCGGAGCTGCCCAAGCTGCCAAAGAACAACCATATTCTGTACGGTACGGTGATTGACGACCCGGCCTACTTCGTGAAGCCTCAGCCGGGGTTTGGTGGCGTACCATCGCGCGCACACTACTACCAGAACCCACATCAGTATGAGCCTGCTTTCCACGAGAAGGTGCTGCCGTACACGTCCATGCTGGTGAACTGCATGTACTGGGACGACCGCTTTCCGCGGCTGATCACGCGAGAGCAGATTCAAAAGCTTCGAGGCTCTGGAAATCATAAACTGCTGGGGATCGCGGACATTTCGTGCGATATTGGCGGCAGTGTCGAGTTTTTGGAGCGCACCACAGAGATTGAGCGGCCATTTGCTCTGTACGATGTCGCTGAAGATAAGATGCGTGAGGACGGCGACAGTCGAGGCCTTGAAGGTGACGATGGCATTGTGATGATGGGCGTCGATATTTTGCCGAGCGAGTTGGCGCGCGAGTCGAGCCAGCAGTTTGGTGACCGCTTGGTGGGTTACGTCACAGCGCTATCAAGCGTTAATTCATCGAATGTGCCACTGCATGAGCAAAAAAGTCTACCGGCTGAGCTACGTGGCGCTTGCATTGCCAGCAAAGGTGTGTTGGCGCCAAAATATGAGTATATTCATCGTATGCGTGCCGAGCGTGAGCGCAGCAAGCAGTTCAAGTTCCTGGATGCTCAACAGGAGGTTGCTGGCAGCACGTGCCTCCTACTGGAAGGACACCTCTTTGATACAGGCCTCATCAACCAGGTACTGAATCTCATCGAGGACCGTGATGGAGGATTCCACCTTGTCGACTGCGAAGTCCGACCGAACATTGCAGCCGGGGACAGCGGATTTAGCACTGTGTCGAATGTCATCGTCCAGGTTAGCATGAGTGACCGCGCTGCTCTTGACGATATCATCGTGAAGATCCGCTCCCTTGCCGACCTTACGTCTGGTGCCAAGGCCACTGTCACGGAGCTACCCGACTTGTGCGGTACAGATTACTCAAAGACGCGTGGCGCTGTAGTGCGAAAGGATGCTGCCGCGAATACGACGACGGACGTGTCAGTCTCAGGCCCGAAGAAGCGCAAAATCGTGTGTTTTGGCGCTGGATTAGTGGCGTCACCGCTTGTTGAGTACCTGTCTCGCGAACAAGGAAATGAAGTGCACGTGGTGTCTGGTATCGAGGGTGAAGTGAAGGGTATGATGCGCAAAATCTCTCGCCGTAACGTCAAGCCCCACGTGGTGAACGTAACCGAGGACACTGCTGGTGTCGACAAGCTCTGTGCGGAAGCTGACTGTGTTGTATCACTTCTACCAGCTGCAATGCACACAGCCATTGCCCAGCGCTGCATCCAGCATGCAACGCCTCTCGTGACTGCAAGCTATGTGTCTCCTGAAATGAAAGAGTTAGATGCCAAAGCCAAGAAGGCTGGTATTCCTATCCTCTGTGAGATCGGCCTCGACCCTGGCATGGATCACATGAGTGCCATGAAGGTTATCGACGAAGTGAAGGCTCATTCTGGAAAGATTTTGTCATTTTCGTCCGTGTGTGGTGGGCTGCCAGCTCCTGAAGCCGCTGACAATGCCATTGGTTACAAGTTCAGCTGGAGTCCGCGTGGTGTGCTTACTGCAGCACTGAACGCGGCACAATACCGCAAAGACGGCAAGATCGTCAATGTCGCAGGCGAAGATTTGCTCAACAGCAGCGAGCCTGTGAACTTTTTGCCCGCGTTTAACATCGAACAGATTCCAAACCGTAACTCACTGCCCTACAGCGAGATCTACGGCATCCCTGAGGCACACTCGTTGTATCGCGGAACATTGCGCTATGGTGGTTGTTGCCAAATCCTGTACCAGCTGCGCAAGCTTGGGCTTTTTGACGTGGATCCGACCAAGCCCATTCCAGCAACGTGGCCAGACCTTATCACTCAATTAGGTGGACACCAAAGCCTTCGCGAAGATGCCAACGGTTTCCTTCACTGGCTCGGTGCCTATGATCACACTACACCTGTAGTAAAAGCGCCATCCATCCTCGACGCCTTTTGCGCACTGTTGCAGGATAAGTTGTCTTATCAACCTGGAGAACGTGACATGGCCATCATGCACCATGAGTTCGGCATCGAGTACGAAGACGGCAAGAAGGAAAAGCGCACATCGACATTCGTGGGCTACGGCTCTGAGAAGGGTGACACCATTATGGCCAAAACCGTTGGGTTGAGTGCAGCGATTGGTGTGCAGTTGATATTGCAGGACGCAGTGCAAGGCCGAGGAGTGCTTACACCGACGACGCCCGACATCTACGGGCCAGCCCTCGCACGGCTTGAGGTTGAAGGTGTTCGTTTCATCGAGAAGACATTCCCGCATCATTAAAATGCTGGAATGGCCAGTCTGGCCCAAGAGTAAATGCTCTTTTGATCTACATATTTGTGGCGACTGTGCTATCCCTTACTGTCTTCTACTTCAGAGTTATCATAGAACTGTTGACGGTCGCCGTTGTTGAGCATCTTCGCCTCGCGCTGTCGGTGCGATGTATTTCTGAGAAACACCATCAGATGACAGGTAAAGTCTAGAAAGTGCTTTGGGGCGCGAGCTGGCGTAGCTCGTCTTGATCTGCCGGCCACCAGCCTTGACCGATGGATAGACTTTGAGCTCAAGTAGTCCACGCATATGCTCATCCGTGTCCGATATCATCCGAGGCATGCCTCCATTCGGGCTGGATAAAGCACCCAATCCGAGATCCTGGTTTTGAGGGATGGGGGCTGCTCCCATGTCGAGGGGGGGCACTGTGCGGCTCAGCTCGGGGCAGTGGATCATAACCGATGCCTTGCCCAGATATCGCTGCGGCATGCGGTCAGGACCATTTCGCTGTCGTAGAATCAGTCCCTGTGGTTTCCACCGGTCTGTTTGAATCTCCGCCTCGGCGGTCTCAGCAATCGCTGAGACTTCTACACTGCGATTCGTCCGGCGGCGAAAATCAGCCAACGCCTCGATCTCATGGAGCTATGCATCATAAACAATTTGAAATGATGTTAAGACAGTAGCAACTCAAGAAGTAATACGGGTTCTATACTAACCTTTTTCTGCAGGATATCTCGTTCTGTCTTGACATCACTGATTATTTCCTCCATCTTCTCTATCCTTTGGTTACACTATCAGACCGCAATATCATGCGCATTTGTTAAAAGTAAGGAAGCCAACACCACATTCTAGAGCACATACCTTATCGTTTGTATTGATCTCTTTTTGCCACGCCTTCGTCTTCTCGAACAGAAGTAGCGTAAGTCGGTTCTGGTCCTCTTGTAACTTTTCGTGCTCGCCTTTTAAGATTGTAACTTCCTCCCCTTGTATCCTGAACCTCATCGTGTACTCATTGAGGTCGTCCGTTGTTTGTTTCTAAGCGATGCACGCACACAGCACCGTAGTTAGTATTGCTGAGTCCGGGTTTCGTATCACGTTGCCGTCGTACCAGCGTTCTCTCTAGTTTCCCAAGGGTGTTCTTCCCCATTTCGACTGTCAGACGAAGTTTTGCGATTTCTGCCTCAAGTGTTCGGATATGGAGTTGATCGGAGTCAATCTTGTTTTCAGCCTGATCGAGGTCCTCGCGCATCCGTTCAAAGCTTGCTCGCATCTTTTGCATTTCTACCCCGATAAGCTCAGCACGATTGTGGCACATAATTGAAAACTTCTTCATCGCCTTATCCATGAGCACCTTTCGGCGCACTTCACGCTTTTTGCGCTGTAGTTCCATCATCTGCATGCCACCTTCACTAAAAGCCTCGTTGGGGTCATCAGGGGGAACCACATCGAGCTCGAGCTCTAGAATAAGTGCCTTGTTGTCGCTCACTTCGTGCACGGACTCCGACACTTGGCGCAAAAAAGTCATAAGAATTACGCTTCTTTCGATCTCATACTGCTGGTCTCGCTTCCCCTCGTCAATCTGCCGCATCATTGCTTCCATCATCTCCGCGGCACCTGCACTATCCTGGTTTAACCGCATCTTGAGTGCATTGACACTGTCATTTCATTTAGAGAACAATAAGTCAGTCCAGTGCGCCGCGACAAAACATATTGCTGTTGTTTACGATATACCTGCCAGTAAGAGCCTCAATGGATAGCTTGGACTCTTCAAGACGATCCGTGAGCACATGATTCTTCCGTTCCAGTTCCTGTAAGCGCAGTTCCATCACAATGAAAGTGTGTCAAAATTCTATCGTGTGGCAGTATAGGATATTGCATTGCCGTGACAGTTGCTACGTACTGTGATCACTTTCTGTTGTTTGGCGATCTTGTCCTTGCCGTCTTTCACCTCCGTGAGCATACGCGCCACTTCCTTGTGATACGCCTCGAAGTTCTTTTCATTGATTTCCAAAGTATCTTGCAACTCTTCTTCTTCCTTCAACGAAGACTCCGATTGTTCAGAATCGCCCTGCGAGCCACGTATAGATTTCTTACTTGGTCGCCCAGCCTCTTTCTCGTTCGTGTTGCGCGTTGCTTCCTCTGCAGTCTTCGTCTCTGAAACTGGACCTGTGGACCGAGCATCTTCACCTTCAGGGTTGGGCAAGCGAGTGATGACAGTTTTGCTTGGCATCCTGCTAAGCATCCGCTTCAGGCCAGGTACCTTGCTCGTGGCTGCACCTGTGTTGCGCGCTAGCATCCCAGCTAAATCATTCTCGCGCATTAAGGCCCATTCAAGTTGATACTGGAGATCATCTAACTTTTTGCGCATGTTGTTGCGCATTGCCATTGCCTGGTTCACAGCCTGCGGCCGTTGTCCGCGCTCCTTCTTCGAGCTGGTGTGTTCTTGCTTCTCCGAGATTTCAGTATCGTCGCTCATAGAAGGCGTGTCCATGTCCAAGTGATTTTGCATGTTCTCCAAGTCTCGCACAAGTTTCTTGTTCAAGCGCCGAAACTCTAGGTTTTGTTCTTGCATCTCCTCCCTTGCGCGCTCCTCCTCAATGAGTTGATCTTCCAGATGCCGTTTGGTCTGCTCAAAGCGTTGTAGTGTCGATACTAATTCCTCTTTGAGAGATGTCAGCGATTGTTGTTGGTCAGCACAAAGCGAAACCTTTTCCTTGAGCTGTTCGTCACGTGCCGCAAGGTCTACAGCTAGCTGCTTAGCCTTTTTGCTCTCTTCCTGCAGGCGGTAGTCTGCGAAGCCAAATGCATACACTTCGTTAGATCAGAGTAATCGTTATTACTTTCTTCACGCTCAACGTACAGTTGGTGCCGAAATCAGACTCGATTTGTGCTTTCTCGACCTTGACGACGTGCAGGGCCTTCGTAACCTCACCAAGCTCCTCCTTCAGGTGGTTGTTTGAGGCGGAGAAAATGTCACGGTCGTGGTTCGAGCGAATGAGCTGCTGCTTCACGTCCTTGTACTCGCTTGCGAGGCGATCGATCTCGTCTTGTGTAGCTTGGGTGAGCTGAAGTTTGGAGCGCATCCCTGCAATAATGACCTTCTGCTCGCGCTCCATTTTCCGCGCGGCTTGCAACTGCTCGAGCGTGTACGCATTTTCTTTCATCAGCGCCTTCACCCGCTGCTGCAGTGCGTCATTGACTTCCTCCATCTGCTTGGCCTCAGAACGCATTCGATGCACCACGGTTCGCATTTGTTGCTCCCCTTTAGACGCACGAGCCATTTCTTGGCGGGCGGCCTTAAGTTCTTTGCTCTGCATCGTACAATAGCCGCAGCATCTTTTAAGCAAAAGTGTGTATAAGTGATAAACTCCAACCATTTACGTACCTCGCCATGAACGAGTTCAAGATGACCGCCGCAGGTCTCACAAGGATGTACTTGCAGCATAGTTTCGTTCGGCGCAAACAGGGGTAATGCCTCACGTAAATCCACTGACGGAACACTAGAAAGCCCCCCGTCAGTAGATGAAGAAGATCCGATCTGACGGGATGGTGTTCGCTGCAGCTTTGGCATCTCTCCTCGCAATGATGCCGCCGACCCCATGTGGCCCAACTTCCCTCCGTACTGACGCAGCTCCTCCTTAATGATAATCACATCACGGTAGTATGCTCGTCGGATGACCTCGAGCACTTGGTTTCGACGTGAGAGCTTCCCACGCAGCATTTCAAGCTGCAACTGCAGCGGTAGGTCCTTTGAAAGAACTCCATCATCAATATCTTCCTGGGCCCCACCGAGCGGGTCGATAGGCTTGGAGGGGCTATATTCTTCTAGCCCTGCCGACATGGGTCTGTCTCCTCCGTCTATTGTGCTGTCATCTTCGCCGACTCGTGCTAGTTGAAGCAAGTGTGATGAAGACTCTTCCTTCACCAACGGACCTCCATCAACTGCTCCATAGTGATGCGCCATCGCTTAGCTCTATAAACTTCGTGGTGTCCGCTGCTCAAATCTGTTCATCAAAAAGGGGAAACACTGCACACGCTATAATTACATGCATCCGCTTTTGTATGCCTGCGTTTCAAGGTCGTGAGAAAATTAGTCGATGTAAAATCCATGAACGCGGCAGAAGGCAGTCCTAGCGACAACACAAACTTGGGTGAACTAGTAGACTTGTTTTTCTTTGCGTTGATGCGGACCTTACCGTAGCCCATAGGTCGGCGCTCCGCGGTTTTCTTTCAAACATCACGACGCAAAATATAAGCGTTGGCGTTGGCGTCGGTGGCAAACTGCATCCGCGCACAGCGGTACTGCGGAAAACCAGTACGTCTTTGCTCTGCATGCACACCTCGCATAGATGGCTCGACACCATCGTCGCGGCATTTACGGATTTTGTGACTGATTGCCACGAATGGTGAAGCCAGTCGTGTTGACTGGATCCACCAGAGGCGGATTGGCGCTGAAGCCTGCCATGATTCCCGAGATCTCGTCACTCGCTCGTTGCGCATCAGCCAATCGCTCGAGCTGGGCTGCGTCGGTCTCCACTGCTACTTCCGCTTGCTGTGTTGGCTCGTGATCCATAGTGACTAGTTGTGTCTCTTGTTCCACAGCGACGGGAGCCTCGAATTCCATAGTGGTTGCTGGTGTCTCTTGTTCCATAGCGACTGGGGTCTCGAAATCCGTAGTGACTCCTGGCGTCTCTTGTTCCATAGCGACTGCCGGAGCCTCAAGATCATCTGCCGGTGGTGGCTGAATTGAATAGCCGGAGGCGGCTGCGGCATACGCCCGGTCCAGTTCAGGGTTTTGTCGAAACGGAGGAGGGCCAGCGGGTGGTAGCGGCGGTTCGTCGGGCCGAGGAATCACATGGGCACTTCGGAACGTTCCTGCATCCCCTTCCTTCATCTCCTCGTCGCCACCCTTCGTTTCCTCATCGCTTTCGTTATGTGAACGCACACTGTGACGTCCGCTCGAAGTGCTCCTACGCGCTGTACGCCGCGGGATGTTATCCCCCACGCTGTCGGAATTAGCATCATCTTCATCCTCCTCCTCATCTCCAGCGCCGCCTCCGTGGGGTCCAGAACTCGCGAGCCGTGCGGCAGCACGTGAGCCTCGACTCGATGCAGAAGACAAGTGCGTGGTAGTTGTAGCCGCAGCCTTGCGTGGTGCCTTCTTTTCCTCGTAGTGCGTAGCGAAGTCGGGGAAGCCGTCGACGACATCATCACCCACTTCGATCCCAATCTCGTTGAGGTTATCCCAGAATGTCTTCTTGGTCGTCTCGTGCACACTGAGCTCGCTATCGAACTCTTCCAGATCATGCTCCAAGCTTGCAATCTCATCTTCCAGCTCTTCCTTGTCGTCGTCTGCCGCTTCCTTAAGCTGCGCGCGCTTGCCTTCCAGCTCCGTCTTGACCGCCGCGATCTGCTGCTGCTTCATGTCCAGCTTGTGCATCGTCTCGCGGAGCAAGATCCGGTTCTTGAACTCGCACTGCTGGTTCTGGCAGCGGTCGGTGTGCGCCTCAACGTCGTGCCAGATCCGACACATCTTGTTCTTGCACGGCGTGGAGCTGCTGCACATCTGCGCGCGGACCTTCTTGCACCCTCGTCCGCACACCTTGCCAGCCGGAGGCTTGCACAGCAGCGCGTCCACGAACTGGATCGACTTGCGCAGTCGCTCCTTGAAGAACTTGGTCTCCGTCGGCGTGCGTCGGTCCGGGTAGCAAAGCTCTCCAATCGCGTCCTTAAACGACAGCAACTCGTCGTCGTCGTCCTGTTCCTCCTGCTTCTTGTTCTTCTTCCCCTTGCTCTTCTTCACCGCAGGTTTCTTCTCTTCTTCTTCTTCTTCTTCTTCTTCCTCCTCCTTCTCCACGTCTTCTTCGTCCTCCGACGAGTCGTGGATCACCTTCCTGGCCGCGCGCCGCGGTCTCTTCACCGGCTGCTCGTCGTGCGTGCTGCTTCTCGTGCTTCTCTTGCCGCCGGACGCGCTCCTCGTGTGCATGGCGGGCGACTCGGTGGTCGCTCTTGTAGCCATCCTGGTGGCGGTCGACGAAGACGACGACAGCTCCCTCTTGACCTTCTTCTTGGCCGCGCGGGAGGCCCCCGACCTGCCACTGCCGCTGCTGCTGCTGCTCTTCCTGCTGCTCCTCGTCTCCCGCTCGGGCGCGTCCCCGCGCGTGTGGAACCACAGCTGCTTGGTCACGACGGAGCTCAGCACGCGCTCCGTGGCGCCGCTGTGGCAGGCCAGGATGATGCGGTCCATCTGCTCGCTGAAGCCCGACGACGCCTCCATGTTCTGTTGGATGTAGTCCACCAGGCGGCGGCAGTTGCTGTAGTACTGGTCGTAGCCCGCGCTCTCCTCGGCGGGGGAGGCGGCGACGGCGACGGCCGCGGCCGCCTGCTCGTCCAGCGCCTGCTGGTAGCTCTCGCACACGGAGCTCACGGCCTCCGCCACGCTGTCCTTGAGCGAGCGCGTGAGCGCCGCCTGGAGCTGGTCCACGGCCGAGCCCCCGCGCCGAGCCTTGGAGCTGCGCTTCACCATCGTTTTTTTGCCTTGACGCCGTCGAGTTGACGGGGATTCACTATGGTGAAATGCACAAGTTACGCTGTTAAGAACATGCTCGGTTAGATACGAAATACTAAGTGTGGTGCACATAACTCGCGGCTTGACTTCAAGTTGAAGGCAAAGTTGATGCTTTTTTAAGTCTCGGTGATGTCTTGGCGAAGGTATTGGTGGTACTCGAAGCGATCTCCGATACTAGCAGCCACCGCCAGCTTCTAAAGCGCTGATTGAACGCGGCATCATTCATAAATATTAACGGAAGCCTTGCGTTTGTGGTATCAAATCCCGCCTCCGTCGACAGGATACCGTGTCATTCAACCGAGATAAACGTGTCCGTTCAATCTCGCCACTCAGCGGCGACACAGACATCATTTTTAATACGTGCATGGATTTAGTAAGCTCACTATGCTCTGGTTGTTCGAGGCGGAGAAAATGTCACGGTCGTGGTTCGAGCGAATGAGCTGCTGCTTCACGTCCTTGTACTCGCTTGCGGGTCGATCGATCTCGTCTTGTGTAGCTTGGGTGAGCTGAAGTTTGGAGCGCATCCCTGCAATAATGACCTTCTGCTCGCGCTCCATTTTCCGCGCGGCTTGCAGCTGCTCGAGCGTGTACGCATTTTCTTTCATCAGTGCCTTCACCCGTTGCTGAAGCGCGTCATTGACTTCCTCCATCTGCTTGGCCTCGGAGCGCATTCGATGCACCACGGTTCGCATTTGTTGCTCTCCTTAGAAGATTGATGTCACTTAACTCTATGCGCCAACGACTCCCTATCTCCTTATCGTCCTGTTGCCATGCACCAGCAGCGTGTAGCTGGTGCTTCCGTTCCCTTAAAGGGCCGCGATCTTATCTCCTGTTTGAGGGGGTATCCGTGTTGTGCAGCATCCAATGTCTAATGTTGCCGCCCGCATGCTCAATTAGCTGTCGCCACCGATCCGATTCCAGCTCCTGTGTGTCCAACTGCGCTTGGACGTTCAAGTTAGAAGTAAATGACGCTAAGCGATGGCGCATGAGGTCTGTTGGTGAAGGAAGGATCTTCGTCACACTAATTCCAACTAGAATGAGTCGACGAAAATGATTGTATTTGCGTGAGGTGTCTGCGCCGAGCAAGTGCACTTGAGGCGGTAATCTTCAGCATGTTCATGACGACGTCCACAACCGGTTGGTGTTTATCACTTCCACAAACTATTGCTTAGAGATGGCGGCTATTGCACGTTAGAGAGCAAAGAACTTAAGCCTGCCCGCCAAGAAATAGCCCGTGATAAACAAAACCAATAGGAGGTTTCAGTTAATCATTTCATCAAACGATGAGCCCAAGGAATGAGCTCATCGTTTGAAGAAATGAGCCCAAGGAATGAGCTCATTCCTTCAAGGAATAAGCCTCCGAATGCAGCAACTTTGCCTTCAACTTGAAGTCGACCGTGAGTTATGTACACCACACGTAGTATTTCGTATCTAACCGAACATGTTCTTAACAGCGTAACTTGTGCATTTCACCATAGTGAATCCCCGTCAACTCGACGGCGTCAAGGCCAAAAACGATGGTGAAGCGCAGCTCCAAGGCTCGGCGCGGGGGCTCGGCCGTGGACCAGCTCCAGGCGGCGCTCACGCGCTCGCTCAAGGACAGCGTGGCGGAGGCCGTGGGCTCCGTGTGCGAGAGCTACCAGCAGGCGCTGGACGAGCAGGCGGCCGCGGCCGTCGCCGTCGCCGCCTCCCCCGCCGAGGAGAGCGCGGGCTACGACCAGTACTACAGCAACTGCCGCCGCCTGGTGGACTACATCCAGCAGAACATGGAGGCGTCGTCGGGCTTCAGCGAGCAGATGGACCGCATCATCCTGGCCTGCCACAGCGGCGCCACGGAGCGCGTGCTGAGCTCCGTCGTGACCAAGCAGCTGTGGTTCCACACGCGCGGGGACGCCCCCGAGCGGGAGACGAGGAGCAACAGGAAGAGCAGCGGCAGCAGCAGCAGCGGTAGGTCGGGGGCCTCCCGCGCGGTCAAGAAGAAGGTCAAGAGGGAGCTGTCGTCGTCTTCGTCCGCCACCACCAGGATGGCTACACGAGCGACCACCGAGTCGCCCGCCATGCACACGAGGAGCGCGTCCGGCGGCAAGAGAAGCACGAGAAGCAGCACGCACGACGAGCAGCCGGTGAAGAGACCGCGGCGCGCGGCCAGGAAGGTGATCCACGACTCGTCGGAGGACGAAGAAGATGTGGAGAAGGAGGAAGAAGAAGAAGAAGATGAAGAGGAAGAGAAGAAACCTGCGATGAAGACGAGCAAGGGGAAGAAGAAGAAGAAGCAGGAGGAACAGAACGACGACGATGAGTTGCTGTCGTTTAAGGACGCGATTGGAGAGCTGTGCTACCCGGACCGACGCACGCCGACGGAGACCAAGTTCTTCAAGGAGCGACTGCGCAAGTCGATCCAGTTTGTGGACGCGCTGCTGTGCAAGCCTCCGACTGGCAAGGTGTGCGGGCGAGGATGCAAGAAGGTCCGCGCGCAGATGTGCAGCAGCTCCACGCCGTGCAAGAACAAGATGTGTCGGATCTGGCACGACGTCGAGGCGCACACCGACCGCTGCCAGAACCAACAGTGCGAGTTCAAGAACCGGATCTTGCTTCGCGAGACGATGCACAAGCTGGACATGAAGAAGCAGCAGATCGCGGCGGTCAAGACGGAGCTAGAAGGCAAGCGTGCGCAGCTTAAGGAAGCGGCCGACGGCGACAAGGAAGAGCTGGACGATGTGATTGCAAGCTTGGAGCATGATCTGGAAGAGTTCGATAGCGAGCTCAGTATGCACGAGACGACCAAAAAGACGTTCTGGGATAACCTCAACGAGATTGGGATCGAAGTGGGCGATGATGTCGTCGACGGCTTCCCCGACTTCGCTACGCACTACGAGGAAAAGAAGGCACCACGCAAGGCTGCGGCTACAACTACCACGCACCTGTCTTCTGCATCGAGTCGAGGCTCTCGTGCTGCCGCACGGCGCGCGAGTTCTGGGCCCCACGGAGGCGGCGCTGGAGATGATGATGAGGATGAAGATGATGCTAATTCCGATAGCGTGGGGGATAACATCCCGCGGCGTACAGCGCGTAGGAGCACTTCGAGCGGACGTCACAGTGTGCGTTCGCATAATGAAAGCGATGAGGAAACGAAGGGCGGCGACGAGGAGATGAAGGAAGGTGATGCGAAAACGTTCCGAAGTGCCAATGTGAGCCCTCGGCCCGACGAACCGCCGCTGCCACCCGCTGGCCCTCCTCCGTTTCGACAAAACCCTGAGCTGGACCGGGCGTATGCCGCAGCTGCCTCCGGCTATTCAATTCAGCCACCACCGGCAGATGATCTTGAGGCTCCGGCAGTCGCTATGGAACAAGAGACGCCAGGAGTCACTACGGATTTCGAGACTCCAGTCGCTATGGAACAAGATACACCAGCAACCACTATGGAATTCGAGGCTCCCGTCGCTGTGGAACAAGAGGCACAAGCAGTCACTATGGATCACGAGCCAACAAAGCAAGCGGAAGCCACAGTGGAGACCGACGCAGCGCAGCTCGAGCGATTGGCTGATGCGCAACGAGCGAGTGACGAGATCTCGGGAATCATGGCAAGCTTCAGCGCCAATCCGCCTCTGGTGGATCCAGTCAACACGACTGGCTTCACCATTCGTGGCAATCAGTCACAAAATCCGTAAATGCCGTGACGATGGTGTCGAGCCAGCAATGCGAGGTGTGCATGCAGAGAAAAGAAGTACTGGTTATCCGCAGTACCGCTGTGCGCGGATGCAGTTTGCCACCGACGCCAACGCCAACGCTTATATTTTGCGTCGTGATGCTTGAAAGAAAACCGCGGAGCGCCGACCTATGGGCTACGGTAAGGTCCGCATCAACGCAAAGAAAAACAAGTTCACTAGTTCACCCAAGTTTGTGTTGCCTCTAGGACTGGGTTCTGCCGCGTTGGTGGGTTTATATTGGCTAACTTTCTTACGCCCTCGAAGCGCAGGCACATCAAGGCGAATTATAGCGTGTGCAGTGTTTCCCCTTTTATTGATGAGTAGATTTGAGTCATGTGTTAAGATGACGACCACGAGGGATTTAGGCACACCTGGTCATCTGTAGTGAATTCTGCAGCGCAGAGAGGGCTTGCGCAGGTTGAGGTCACTAGGCGTGATAAAGTGCGGTGAGAAGCGGCGATGTACAGGGCCCACGAACGCGTCAAGCCATCATCCATGGCGGTCGTCACCAGCTTCGAGAGAGCGTCCACCGGATTGATTGCAGCTTCGTTCACAAGTAGCAGCGAAAGCCACGCGTTCGTGGTATCAGATCCCGTGACAATTGCCTCCTTCGACAGGATATCGTCCCATTCCTCCTGGATGAACATCGTTGTGCGCACCAGGCTGTTGATCGGGGACACGGGGATCATCTGGATGCCATGGATGCAATACTTCTCGGCGCTGAACCACGTCGCGTAGTCCGCCTTGTTGTCGAAGAAAATACCAGTGACGTGGTTGGGCACGAACTGGGGTGGATGGATTGTGTTGTCCGACGTCATGAGGAAGTAGGTACGCACAGCGCGCGCATTCAGGCGCAGCATGAGGCTGCCCAGGTCTTCGACAGCCTGGTTCTCGGTGACTTTCCCCCACAGCATCATGCCGTAGTAGAAATTCACGTCCTCCGACGTGCTTTCTTGATCCTTGCCGTCAGCCATGGGCGTCACGCCATGCGAGTACGAGTGACCGAGATACCACGAGAAATGACGGAATTTCGGGAAGTACGCGTCGTCCGAGCTTGGATTGGCGACGTCTCGAAGCAGCGTCCACACCATGGTCTCGAGCTGAGCCATGCCTGACCACGACGGGTCTAGTTTCTTCAGAATGGCCGATGCCGTCACCCAGTAGCCGTAGTGGTAATGGTGGTCATTGTACACACCATTTCCAAAATCGACATTGATATCTCCCGTTGTAAACGCGAGGCCCGTGACAACACCCTTATATGTCGTATCGTACACCAGCGGTGAGCTAAGGGTGTTGGTGAGGAAAGGCTCAATAAGATCTTCCAACTTGGACATGCATCGTCCAAGCAAAGACCTGTTAGCCCCAACTACTGCGCTGTCAGCGGCCATCAAACAAAGTGATGCGTACTTCTGGTATGCCTTTCCACTGAAGTACCAACTGCCCGTGTCCAATATCCACGTACTATCAATATCACTTTGCAGCGTCGAGAGAAGACCGATCTGCGAAACCACGTCAGCTGACGGCTTGCTGGTAGGGTAGAAGTCCACCTCATCGTCAGCTTCGGGCTCCGACAGCGTCCAGCTCCCAGACGTGGTCACCTGGCCCACCATTTGGCCTCGCGTGCTCGAGTGCAGAACGATGGCCCCAATCGACTGCGTCGTGGTAGCGTCGCCCATAACTTCCACCTGATGAGGAAGCGCGAAGTGGAGGAGACCCGAGCTCTTACACCCGCTGCCCTCAGTTTCCCAATCCAGCGAGTAACTCGTTCGAGACTGCACTGACACGTCTCCGCCGCGGACGACGCACGAGGCGTAGTCGTCGTACACACCCTGGCCACCGTTCTCCGGGAGAACCGCCAGGCGAACCGTGCCAGTGTAGCCTGCCGCTGCCGCCAACGCCGATCCGGTGCCATCGACCGAGAAGGTCGCGCTCGTGTCACTGGAGAAGACCACCCACGTCTGGTTGTTCGCGAGCTGCACCACGTACTTGCCCGGTGTCGAGCTGTCCAGCAGCGTCATGGCGTAGTCCGACTTGATGCGCGGCGTCAAGCCGGCGTACGTCGCCGACACGAATGCCATGCCATGCACCAGCGCCGAATCCATGCAGCTGGAGCTATCACTGCCGCCTTTGCCGGCCACACACGTCCGCAACGCGACGCCCATGTCGCTGAACGAGTACACCTCGTAGTCGGGTTTGGTCGACCCGAATTCGCTGGCCGATAGAGTCATGTCGTTGTGGAACTTGTGCAGATAGTACCTGACGACGCCGTCCACCTCGTCGGCCAGCTGACGGTACGTGTAGGAGTAGCATGCCTGTAGTCCGAAGGGTGCTTGCTTGGGCAGCTTGAGCGCGTACGGGTTTGACCAAGCGGGGTTGGCGACGGTGTTGATGTCTTCGGTGGTGGTGTGTATGAGGTTCCCCCACCACTTGTTGGTGGGTATGGGCTTGGTGAGTAGATCGTCGGCGACGTTGATGACGGGGGCTAGAGTGGCGAGTCCGTCATGGCTCTGGAAGAGTTCTTCGGATGGAGCATCAGTGGAAAATGGATTGAGATATCCTGGCAGGGCGGTGTCTGATGCTTTTCCACATGATGCAGCCTGTGCATTATGGATACGGCCACTCGTGTTTGCCGCATTCGCGTGGAGGGGGCCAGGATTAACAGTAAGCAGCGCGCTCGCTGCCAGCAGCAGGAGGTGTCGTTGGGTCATGAGCTGGAGGAAGTCGTTATGCGCTGCGGAATGTCTGTCAAAAATATGATTTTTACCGGATATTTATTGGTAAGCTAACCTCAATAGAGAGCCGTTTGTTGCACTCGAGTCAAAGTTCCGACAGGCATGGCGAGCATGTATTTTGCAAAGGATTGCAAGTAGTGACAGTGCCACATACTACATGTATGCATGCATCTGTTGCACTGGTTGACTTGAGTCGACTCGACTCCGCCTCAAATTGAGGCTGGATCAGATGGCAACTCGCGCGAGTCGCGTCTCACCAAGAGGCGTTTGAGTCGGAATCCTTGTTTTCGATGCCGAGCCTCGGTTCACGCTGAACAGAGTGACAGCCACTCGGCGACTTCACTGTTGGATTGCTGGCAAACCCTTTGAAGAAATACGCGGACAGATTGGAACTACTTATTATACATGTAGTACATGTTTCCGATACAATAATACTATGCGGCGGCGTTGTCAATGCACGAGACACGAAGCAAGCAACGCCACAGCCCAGGATAAAACCTGCCAGTAAAAGGACGCTCCGCGTGCGTTGCTGCAACGCTCATTTGAAGGCAGGTGTGTTCTTGACATAAGGCAAAATGCCAATTTGATGTCCATCTTGAGTGACCCGCACAAAGGAGTCTATAACTTCGCGGGCAACGGTCGTTTTGCCGAGCTATTGGTACCGTTGAAAAGAGGAGACACAGGCGAATTTTTGTGATTTTTTATGCATTAAGTCATGCAGTTTTGACAGCTCTTGGAGACTGACAGTGTGATGCATCGGATTGACGCTCTTGCCAGTTTGATGTCCATCTTTAGACTGGATTTCACTATGTGAGACGAACCTGCCCGATGCCGACGGGTAAATTCAGGGCTAGGGGAACTCGAACCTCTCGCTAGTCATAATGACAGATGCTCACCACTTAGCTGAGTTTATTAAGTCCTACAACCAACATCCATGCTTCCTTCATGATCCGTCTGATCTACGGATGGCTCGCGCTGGCAGCACCCGCCGCACAATGTGGCAAAATTGAAGCCAAGCTGCATCACGGTGCGAGTTAGGCAGTCCGTTGCGCTCAAAGTTCGCCAGCTTAGCGTGCATATTCACGCGCGAAAGAGGGAAAATCCCACAGCTGCTAAAACCAGCAACGAGTTTGCTGCTGTGGCATGCATAATAGTTCCATGCAATGCTACAACACCTAGAGCCTCATTACGGCATTTAGACACAGACTGATAAGCACGTAGGGTGAGAGACGGGTGGCGCTCCATGAAGCGACGCAGCCACCCTTCTCCCACCGTAGCTTACGGTTGATTGGCGCTGATGGTGTTCTGCACAGATGCATCTACGAGATCGCGCGGTCCTTCGACCTCTACAACTCCTCGTGCGAGTTCACCCAAGCGTTCTTCGCCTCTTTTGAGCCCGGGTTGGTCTCGTGGCTTGCAGAGATCACGACGGCGTTCAAGACGATGAGTGACGGCAATGTCAAGTTGCTGCTGCTGCAGCCGACGGAGCATCTTACCATCGGCTTCGTGCGGGACGAGAAGTCGCTGGCCCCGCTGTTCGACGAAGCGGAGGTGGACCACCGCATGGCGTGGCAATTCTCCGCGGGTCACTTGATGAAGCACGAGGCGGAGTCGTGGGAAGACCTGGACGTCGAAGACGTCGATATCGTGGAGACGCAGGAGTGCTGTCGCTGAGTCTCGTGTCGTGCCTGGGTCTGTCCAGCCGCTTCTTTACGCAGTTAACGACGGCGCACCCGCACCTCGAGCACCTCAAGATCGTCGACTGCTTCGACGCTGCGGCAGGCGAGCTGGGCACTGCGCTGCTTTGACTGGAGAGGGGGGGAGGGGGGGGGCTTTTGACTCACGCGGATTGACAGTCAGTCACTTGAGTGCGCGAATATCAAGTGCTTCAGGTTTTCACCCTGAATCCAGCTGTTTCCTTTTTGGCAAATCAAATCTATAGAAAAATGGATACATCGCGAAGATTGGTAGAAACTAGTCTGGCCATCAAACTGGCAGTGGACATCAGATTGGCATTTTGCCTTAGAGTATCGGTTGCACAACAAGCAAGCGACAGCTAAAATTTCGCTGCCGATTTCATCGGTATTGGCGCTGTTTGAAAACTCGTGGCCAACACCGGTGCGCGAGGGCTGTACATCATACAACATGTATAATACAGTATTTGCAACGTTCATGTAGTGCATGTAAACGATAGCGGCGCTACTGTAACCTGTAAATTCGCACAACTTCCTCCCTGCTATACATAATACATGTAGTACCAAATTGGGAGGGATCCCCCACTGGGACACTGTCCCAGTGGGGGGCTGTCCCGGACAGCCCCCAGCGAGCGCGAATTCCAGGACGCTGTGCTGTAGCCTTCCGGATGGGATCCCAGGAACTGCGACCAGGACTTGCAAGCTCCGACCGCAACATCTGTCGGGCTGACAAAGTCTCCACTGTGTCAGTTGAAGCGCGCTCCAGCTCCATTGAGCTTGTTCGGCCAAATGAGTCGATGTGCTTACACAGAAGCTAAATGGTTCGGTGACGTTCAACAATGGATGGTCGGTCGTTCACCCTAACGAGTGTTTTTGCACGAATTCCAATCCGACGCAGCATTCCCGCTTTCTCTCAATCGCGCACAGACCTCGATACCTGCGTTGAGTGTGCAGCAATGAAGTCTGCAGCATGGCTTTGGGTCGCAATTACAGCGACTGTACCTCAAACAGTCTCAGCAGGTTTTGAAAGTCCACTCGCCGATACGTCCTACAAGGAGGGCACGGTACACGCAGCAAATCAAGCTCAAGAGTCGACTAGCGACTACCTTTCAGCATTCGCGACAGAATCACCGTCCGAAGAACTTTTCCAGCGCCATGACGGACTCGCCACTCTAGCCCCCGTCATCAACGTCGCCGACGATCTACTCACCAAGCCCATACCCACCAACAAGTGGTGGGGAAACCTCATACACACCACCACCGAAGACATCAACACCGTCGCCAACCCCGCTTGGTCAAACCCGTACGCGCTCAAGCTGCCCAAGCAAGCACCCTTCGGACTACAGGCATGCTACTCCTACACGTACCGCCAGCTGGCCGACGAGGTGGACGGCGTCGTCAGGTACTATCTGCACGAGTTCCACAACGACATGACTCTATCGGCCAGCGAATTCGGGTCGACCAAACCCGACTACGAGGTGTACTCGTTCAGCGACATGGGCGTCGCGTTGCGGACGTGTGTGGCCGGCAAAGGCGGCAGTGATAGCTCCAGCTGCATGGATTCGGCGCTGGTGCATGGCATGGCATTCGTGTCGGCGACGTACGCCGGCTTGACGCCGCGCATCAAGTCGGACTACGCCATGACGCTGCTGGACAGCTCGACACCGGGCAAGTACGTGGTGCAGCTCGCGAACAACCAGACGTGGGTGGTCTTCTCCAGTGACACGAGCGCGACCTTCTCGGTCGATGGCACCGGATCGGCGTTGGCGGCAGCGGCAGGCTACACTGGCACGGTTCGCCTGGCGGTTCTCCCGGAGAACGGTGGCCAGGGTGTGTACGACGACTACGCCTCGTGCGTCGTCCGCGGCGGAGACGTGTCAGTGCAGTCTCGAACGAGTTACTCGCTGGATTGGGAAACTGAGGGCAGCGGGTGTAAGAGCTCGGGTCTCCTCCACTTCGCGCTTCCTCATCAGGTGGAAGTTATGGGCGACGCTACCACGACGCAGTCGATTGGGGCCATCGTTCTGCACTCGAGCACGCGAGGCCAAATGGTGGGCCAGGTGACCACGTCTGGGAGCTGGACGCTGTCGGAGCCCGAAGCTGACGATGAGGTGGACTTCTACCCTGCCAGCAAGCCGTCAGCCGACGTGGTTTCGCAGATCGGTCTTCTCTCGACGCTGCAGAGCGACATTGATAGTACGTGGATATTGGACACTGGAAGCTGGTACTACAATGGCAAGGCGTACCAAAAGTACGCATCGTTGTGTTTGATGGCTGCAGATAGTTCAGTGGTTGGTGACGACACTACATTGCTGAGAAGTTGTCTATCGAAGCTGCAGACGCTCATTGCTCCTTTCGTGAACAACACCTTCAGCGTACCGCTGGTTTATGAGACTACGTACAAGGGCATCGTGACCAGCCAGGTATTTACCAGCAATGATGTCAACGTAGAGTTTGGAAATGGTGTGTACAACGACCATCATTACCACTACGGCTACTGGGTGACGGCGTCGGCCATTCTGAAGAAACTAGACCCGTCGTGGTCAGGCATGACCCAGCTCGAAACCATGGTGTGGACGCTGCTTCGTGATGTCGCCAATCCAAGCTCGGACGACGCGTACTTCCCGAAATTCCGTCATTTTTCGTGGTACCTCGGTCACTCGTACTCGCACGGCGTGACACCCATGGCTGACGGCAAGGACGAGGAAAGCACCTCGGAGGACGTGAACTTCTACTACGGCATGATGCTGTGGGGGAAAGTGACAGAGAACCAGGCTGTCGAAGACCTGGGCAGCCTCATGCTGCGCCTGAATGCGCGCGCTGTGCGCACCTATTTCCTCATGACGTCGGACAACACGATACACCCGCCCCAGTTCGTGCCAAATCACGTCACGGGCATTTTCTTCGACAACAAGGCGGACTACGCGACGTGGTTCAGCGCCGAGAAGTATTGCATCCATGGCATCCAGATGATCCCCGTGTCCCCGATCAACGGCCTGGTGCGCACAACGACGTTCATCCAGGAGGAATGGGACGATATCCTGTCGAAGGAGGCGATTGTCACGGGAGCTGATACCACGAACGCGTGGCTTTCGCTGCTACTTGTGAACGAAGCTGCAATCAATCGGGCGGACGCTCTCTCGAAGCTGGTGACGGCTACTATGGATGATGGATTGACGCGTTCGTGGGCCCTGTACAACGCTGCCTCACGCGGTGGCTCAACCATGAGTAGCAGTGAGACAAAGCTAGTGACTTTAGCACCAAGTTCGACAAAGTCGACACCGATCCCTACTACCGCTGCACCGGACGTTAATCAAGGTACTCGTCCTCCTAGTGCAACGCCGACTGTCACTAGTGCTCCAACGGCTACTCCAGGTGCTACCAGCTTAGTACCGAGCTCCAAGATCTCAAAAGCTGAGGTTACAATTTCTCAAACGGAGATAATTGCCAAGGATCCCGCTACCGCTGCTCCCTCGACAATGGTCTTGCCAACCAGCGCAGTACCTTTTCCGACAGCGACGAGGCCGCCTAGTGTAGCAACCACTGCGCCCGATGCAACTACCGCAACTCATTATCCTGGTTGGACATCAATTCCCCCTGGGTGGACTTCAATTCCTCCTGGTTGGACATCGATTTCGCCCGGATGGACCTCGATCCCACCTGGCTGGACTTCATACACGCCTGGTGTTGTTGTACCTGCAGACACGTCAGCGTCTGCTGCAGCTTGAGCACCGATTGACTCCACCCAGTCTGTGATGCAGAGCAAAAGCCATGACCTTTGGCGCTTTCATTTTCATTTCAGGCCTGCTATTTGTGGCTTTGTGCAATACTTCAGTATTTGCTTATGTGTTGTTGCTCTTTCATAGAGCTGTACCTTTAAGAGAAAGTAATACATGTATTACATCATGTAATTTACATGTTAGCGAAAGCAAGTGTTGCTCATTTTAACAGCCCAACGCTTTCCAAGGGTTACAAAACTGCCCAGTAGTCCGACTCGAAGCATGTGGACGTCACCACACGAATACGAACGAGCGCCGAGTCCATGCCGCTCGGTCTTGGGTGCAAATTGTTCTCATGTTTCGTGCATAAGCTTAGGACAACAGGTGTAATCGTCGCACTACCGATGCAGTGAAGTGTGGTCAAGTCAAGGAACATATTTTCTTTGGTGAGGATAATCCACACGTCATTTGAAACGATACTTCAAATAACTTACTCCCGCCGCAACATTAAAAGCAGCATATTTATTGGATACGGTGTTCTGGAGTGAATTTAATTATCCGATCACGCTGCAATCGAAGACACACTGTGTCGTGAAGTGAGTCTTGTGGATTGCACCAAAGTGTGCTACGTTCGTGCGCGTAATCGAAGCGAGTGCAGCCATCTGGGCAAATTACCGTAACGGAATACTTCGAACTACTGTACATGTATTGAATTGCGAGACGCTTCCACAGCACATGTAGGTAGGGACATGTAACGTTAGATTACGGTGTACCAGTACTCATGTGGAGAAACCTGCTCGGATTGTGCTTGCCTACAATTTCAAATTGTCAATTGGAAGGCTACAACAGAAAGCTAAGCTTAGGAAGGTAAATATGTACTGGTACAAGTTCAGTGTAGGTGTTAGCATTACATGTGTACATGTATACGCCAACGTGCACTGTATCTTTAAGTCTGCTGGATAGTCCGCGTTCCTAGCCGTCAATCTCTCCTTGTTGCAGCATGTTGTCCTCATTTCGGTTTTTGACTCGTCGAGCGCGGAACTCAGCAGAATTTCCTACGCGATCACACACTCCAAGACTCGATATGGTCTCCTGTCGCTCGAACGCTGCCTCAATTCTGCTCATCGCAGCTTCAGTTCTGGCTCAAGCGACAGCTCAGTCGACCTGTACGCTGAGTGACTCTGAAGCCTGCGCAGTTGAAAGTTTCACATCGCTATCCAGCGATGGCAGTGTGCTCGTCTACCCCGGAGGCAGCACGCGATGCGCTTTCGACGACTATCAGGACTCAGTGACCGGGTTCACAACGAACTCCACCTACTTCTTCCAGGTGTTTCCGAACACGGACTACGACAAGTCAAAGCTGATGATCTTCTTCCAGGGCGGCGGTGGGTGTACGGATGAGAACACGTGTGCCTTCGGTTTAGAGTGCTCGCTAGCTGAAAACGCGCTGTTCACAACGGTCGCAACTGTTCGAGGGGCTGGAGTGATCGATCGGTCCATGGTGGATAATATGTTCAGGGACTGGAATGTAGTTTTCGTGCCTTATTGCACTGGTGATGTTCACGTCGGCAACAAGGTGTTCCCCGCGTTTGAAAGCGGCATCGAAAAGAGTTTGGGCAATCCGCAGTGTCTCGGCAAGGACTTTCCGATGCATATGAACGGGTACAACAACTCCAAGTCGGCTCTGAATTGGGCACTCCAGAACTTTCCCAACGTCGAAAATCTGGTTGTCGGGGGTGCTAGTGCTGGGTCACTTGCCGCACAGTTTTTTAGTGCTCAAATCTCAGATATGTGGGAAGTCGATGCGAGAGGAACGCAGTTCTCGGTGATGGCAGACAGTTATGTCGGGGTTTTGCCTGAAAGCCGCCCAGTACCAGCGCTATTGAAATTCTTCGGCGCATGTGAGAAAGACCTAGCCTTTCCCCCGGACATCGCCTCGGTATGCAATGCAAAGAACGCTTCGGTTGTTGATCTAGTGGATGCTCTTATTGAGAACCGATCCGAGTCCAAGTGGCTATTCGTCAACAGCAAAGGTGACGACGTCCAGAGGTATTACTACGCACTGGTCGGGGAGGGTATCGAGGGCTACCCGTTCCCAAATTTGATGTCGGAGGAGGAGCTTTACAGGAACATGTCAGCGATTTTGGACGCATACCAAACTATGAGTCCGCATATTTCCACGTTTTACGTCGATGGAGACCACCATGTTTTTCTGATGGATAAGAACTTCACGAGCTACAAAAGCGATGCCGGTTTACTTCTCGGCGACGTCATCAATGAGTGGATGGCAACGAACTCCAGCCTGGATTCCGCCGCTATCACGACACTGTAAGAGGGTCGAATACGCTGACGATCACCAATGCCAGACGAGTGAAATCCTAGAGAGGAATGCCGCCTCGGACTCGACTACCGGTACAAAACGAATTCATGCTTTATGCCGCGGCTAATAACATGGGTTCGCTTGTCATCTTAGCAACGCTAAGACCGAATACTTGATGTGGCATTTTACGTAGTAAGTAAGCTTATTAGCTTTAATTCGGCATACGAGTTTGCCTCGACAATTGATCGAACTGTTTTGCCTAAGAGGCCCGCGAAATGGTGGGGTGCGTTGTGCGTTTATTTCGCGCTTGAGCAGGGTAACAAATTTTCTCGGCGACCCAAATCACAGCTGTATCAATCTCAAATTGTATGCCTATTAATAGTAGTACTACTATTATAGTACTGAGTCAATACTACATGTAGTAGTAATATTAGTAATTGTGCTAACACTATTGACTACATTTCTGGACGAATTATTACGACCACCCCTAACAATTCCCATAACTCTGTCAATTTTACATTTTACGTGGTGCGGTTTTGACACATGTACCAGAACACGGTGTGAACGAGCTGACCATTAAAATACGTAATTAGTGGGTGCCTATTTACTGTGCATTCCCAATTACTCACTAATAGTGGTCGTGAGCAAGGGATCCGTGATACAGAATACCATTTTGATGATACTTTCAGCCAGAATCAATCAAATTCGGTCAATATTCAGCCCGAAAGTGACAATAAATCATCCAAAACACATCCATCATAGTCCCCACCATTTATGCCTACGTTACCATTGTTTAGTGTGGATGGATGCCCTTATTAGTGTGGATGATTTTGACTAATCGTGTTCAACCGCCAGAAATTTTGCCGGCGCAAGTAGTCTGATCGATTTAAAACTAATCGGTTGGTTATCAGGTGATTTGGTGGTCTGATACGAATTTTCTTCGACGGTACGCTCGACGTTTCTGACTGAAGATCAAACAAATTCGTGTCTTCGACTGGAATGAAAGTTTATATTAAGATCCTGAGAGCCCTACAATGGCCGTGTAGTTGACCTTGGGCGTCGATGAGCCTGACACTTCCACGAGACACGCCCTGTTTTGAGTGATGAAAAGTCGCAGAACAAGAAAGGGTCTCGGCTGCACTGACAATATTTCTGGCACCATTATGTTCCCTCATCAACAATTTTGGGAGGCCGCACTTACAGTTTCAGCTTAACGCTCGAAGTGTATCTGGATCGAGTTTAACCGTAATGTGGTGTTGTCCATGAATACTCTATGATAATGACTATTTTTACAAACCAGGGAGCCGGTGCAGTTCGACGTTTTTGTAGCGGGGTTAGGTACGGTTAGGTATGACATACACTCCTACGAAGCCTCAGGGAAAAATAAGCCTGCGTGAGATACCGAATCAAACGTTAGTTTCCGAAGGTGGCTCTCAGCTTCAGACCCCCCCCCCCCCGCTGGACGCGTGTCATTTTCGCCGGACGCGCGCCACCCCAGCCTGCCGTCGCACGCGCGCCACCCCAGCCTGCCGTTCCCCCCCCCCCCCGCACAAGCACCACCCCAGCCTGCCGTCCTCCCCGCCTGCACGCGCGCCACCCAAGCGCTCCCTCTACAGCACGTGGCCCGAAGGGTGTGCCACACCTATCCGCATGGAGGGTCTCAAGCGCCAGAAGCGTCGTCTTGCCCATGAATCTGAAGAATCAGCGTACTCATCAGAGGGTGACGAGGAAAGCGACGACAGCCCCGTGTATGATACCTCCAGGCAGCCAAGAGCCCGAGGTGAAGCTGGTGGAGACGGTGAGCGCGAACCTACGACGAGAGTGACTGTGCCCAGCCTTCTCGACAAAACATTTGACACTTGGAACGCGTTCGAAACATATTTCAAGTCGTATTCGAAGCAAACACTACAGGTACAGATACTTTGGTGCTTTAACTGTATTGTGTTTGTCTCATCTGCTAAATGTATTACCATGTACAGACGTACTACAAGCGTTCATCCACGACGCTCGGTGCAAGAAACAAAAAGATTCAGGCGAATTACGCCAAGGCAGGTCAAGTTGCGCCACAGTCGGAGCTTCTGCTAGACCAGTCGTTTCCGCACTATTTTGTATGTTATCTGTGCACGCACTCAGGAACTCCTAAAGACCGCGGTGCAAACAAACGTCCCCGTCGGAATGTTCGTCCTATTGGATGTGGTGTCAAGGTACGCCCGGATCCAATATTATATTATGAATTGTTTTGTTTAGTAGCTGACTGCCCCGTAGCTTCATGTGTTGCTGCGAAGAGAGGGGGTGCGCTACTATCTGGTCATTTCGAAGCACGAGAGAGAACACAATCATCGTGTCGGCAAGCAGGAATTTGATCAGATACCTAAGAACAGGATGTGTCTCGACAGTGATGAATTAGCTGAAGTGGATATGCTGCGCAAGGTCGGGGCCTCACGGAAAAAAATTCTCAAGTTCATTTGGGACAACACTGAGGCGGAGCCTTGCATGATTGACGTTCATAATTTACTGGCCAAGTTGAAACTCAGCGAGAACGGGGACAGCTCCCTGTCCGATAGGTTGTCGGAAACTCTCGACCGATTCTGTGAGGACGAGCCATACGGGGTGGCGCACGTAGACATCGACCGGTCGGGTGATAAGGTATGGTTGCTGCTCGTATCTGTTTGTTTTTCTTTCGGTATTGACGTGGTGGTTCGTGTCGTGTACAGCACATCGCTCGATGCATTATCATCCAAACTTCGCACATGCGGTCTTTGTTTTCCTGCTTCCCGGAAGTTCTTCTTGTTGACGCGACCCACGGAACCAATGCAGAGCATTACAAGCTGTTTTCGTTCATGGTGCATGATTCGTTTGGGCATGGTCAGCACGTTCAGGTAAGAAACGAATACGTTATGAGTCACATTGATTTTTCTGTAAATTCAAAGTAGTATCAACATTGTACAAACCTAGTTCGTGCTAGTTTGTATTAGTTGGTAGTAGTTTGTGTAGGTTTGTATGGGTTTGTATGTATTTGTGAACTTAAATCTAACAAGCTGTGGTTTGCTTTGCAGCATGCCTTGCTAACGGACGAGCGCACCGAGACGTTACGCCATGCTATCAAGCAGTTCAAGTCCTGCAACCCAGCTTGGCCACAAATTCGGTGTGTGATTGTCGATAAAGATTTCACGGGGATTGGAGTTTTTAAGTCGGAACTACCGGAGGCGCGAATCCTTCTATGTCAGTTTCACGCTGTGAAGTATTTGCAGGAGAGAGTAAGTAGAACGGAGTATGGTTTGAATGCAGTTCAGCGAGACCGACTCAAGCCTGTGATGAGTCTCATCGTTAAGGCAAGGTCACAACAGGAGTACGATGAGTGCTACACCTTCGTGTGGAAAGAATTGGGCGTTGACGACTTGAGTGAGGACGACGACCTCCCTCCATTTTGGGTGTATTTTCTGGAGAATTGGCACAAATGTCGCGAGATGTGGTGCTCTTACTTGAGAGACAAAGTCGGTGCATTTAGGCAACAGTACAAACAACCGCCTGGAGTCATCCTGGCAAAAGATTAAGACTCTCGCGGATCGGAATGTTGACATCGACGAGACTGTAACGACTCTGATTTGGTGGGCTAAAGTGAAACAGAAGGATTTTACTACTGCAATGACTCGAGTAGGTCAGGTGTTCGATCCGGTTCATCACACCTCAGCGGAATTGCGCCGGAATGCGCAAATGTTTAGCAAGTACGCTTTCGATATTGTGAAACAACAATATGATGTCGCCGTCTCTCCAAATTTGCTCTACGCGGTGCGCCAAGAAGGCACGAATATTTACTCTGTTGCTAGTGCGGCCACTACGTGCAGGGTCGACGTATCGCTTTGGATATCTCACTGCATGATTGGCACTACTCAGAAACTACCTTGCAGACATCTCATGTACCTACGGAAGCAAATGCGGTGTCAAACCCTGGTACCGTTTGGATTTCTGAATGATCGATGGCAGTACAACTCCGCAGCAATGCTAGAGAGATTTATACAGAGAGACTTTAATGTGAGTGGATATTCAGAGGGTATTTACGAGCGGCAAACATGCAAACGGCCTGTCAGTCAAACAGAAAAGTACCGCGTAGCTCTGACTGAATCGAAGCGGATCGCGGAGGTTATCAGCAGATACAGCCCCCCCCACAGTTTCAGACAGCCCAACACGTAGTTGAACGTTTCGCAGATTTACTTTCTGAAGGCAAGTTGGACGAGCTAGAAAGGGCAATAACTAGACTTTCTGCTTACACCGAGATTGACGCAACTAATGGTGAGGATAACCCTCAAAGTCCGGCTGAGGAAGAAACCCAAAACCCGACTGAGCAGCTAGAAGATGATGTTTCGGTGGTTCAGACGACCGGAGAGTATGTACACTATGAGCGCGATGATGATAGTAATACTTCGGACACCCCTCCCAAAAAGAGGAATGACAATGGCGACAACGGAAATGACAACGAAAATGGAGAAGGCGACGTTTACCGCGGAGAGACGCAGCTTGCCCCGGAAGAAGAAGAACGTCAGGCGGAGAACACAAATCAGATTTTAAATCCACAGCCGGTTGATATCATTGTTATTGACGACGATTCCTGTTCCCTCGCTCTCGGTGGCTGTGACGAGGACGCAGAAGACACGATATCTCCTTTTATGCCGAATTTTAAAAGGCGTAAGCCTGTCTGGAGTGTCGCTTCTGGGCTGAAACGTGCCGGCCGTCAACCCTACAGCGTCAAACAGCGCAAATTCAAAAGACGCAAGAATATTGAACGAATCAAAACTATTGTAGAAGAGCATCGTATGGCAGACCCCCCCCCCCGCTGAGCTAAACTTGGTAGAATTGGAACATGTTCTGGAGGCAGATCTGCTGTCGTATCACGACTGGTCTCAGTACGCATCCAAATTTAGCGTTCTCGATGACTTTCCCAGTGTCGAGCAGCAGCCACACCTGTGCGTGGCTGTCCCCGCTGCTCAACAATCTATTGGGAAACGCAATGCAAGTCAATGCAGTTCAATTCTTCCAAAAGAATGGGTCGATAAGAGCCTGATGCTCGTGCAACAGTGCCAAGAGGCGTACAAATCAAACGGGGTCGTGGGGGAGGAAGCTATAATGCTAAAGTTTGAGGATGGTCTGGCCACGCTATTCCCGAAACTGACTGGTACCTACATAAGGACAATGCATTTGTGGCACACCTACAGGAAAGTGTTCGATACAGTGGAGAGATTGGTACATTGGATTTATACGATAGATCTGGAATGTGCAGCTTCTAGCTCACTCTTTGGAGATATTGCAGAGTTCAGTCATGATGATGTTAGTACATGCGTCCAGTATGTGAATGTCAAAGACGGAGAAGAGCTCACCTTGCTCGACTTCGCACTACCACGAGAGCTGGACGACGAGTGCATGGATTCTGCACTAGATTTAATCTGCAAAGATACTAAAAGTCAGCCAGATACTCCTGATACTGCCGTTTTCTCAACGCATTTGATGGCCATGAGCAACGACGCTCAAAGACAAGCATGGCTTACCGAACATGAAACTATCATAAGTGCGAAGGACAAGATAGTTGGCGCGGTCTGGATTGACAAGAACCATTGGTGCGCGCTGTGTATAAGCCTCACGAGCTGGACGTACACTGTGATGGATCCTCGCAATGATACGGCCACCATCAGCAAAGTCGACCTGGTCTTCAAGAACGTCTTCTTTCCACTTTTGAGTCATGAAAGGAGATGGCGTCGTGAGGTTAACCGCGAGTATCAGCAAATGGATGGCATTAGCTGTGGCATCCTCGTGTTAGTCTTCATCGAAAGCTACTTGTTCCAGCAATACGACGCCCCATCAGACATCGATTACCTGAGATATCGCTATATGCTGAAGATGCTTCTAACGGAGTAATACATGCATTGTGCCCTCATTAAAAGTAGTATGTGTGTTATTAATGTGCCGACGATCCGCACAGTTGTTTGCTAAGGCCCCCTCTCAAGTGAAGAGTGGGCTTAGGCCAAGTCATGGCTGCGTGCGCCACAAAAAATAACGGTTAGCTATGTACGCTCCACAAAATAACGCTGAGGCTACCGGGGGTAGTTATATTCAAGACCAGCACTCATGTATGTATCCTGTCTGTTCTTTGATGTTCCATCTGTAAAAACCGTGTTCATAGTCGACGTTAGCTTGTATCAGTTTGTGCTAGTTTGTACGAACTTCTACAAACTGGGTTGGATAGTTTGTAGATTTTTAGATGAGCTGGTACAAACCAGCTTGAAACTGGCTCTCTGGTTTGTAACAATAGTCTCTGTCAATACTCTATCTCGCTATCATCCAATCTTCCAATGGTTTAAAACTTCGTCGCACGTAAAAAAAACTGGTTTTAGATGGTTTTAGATGGTTTTAAAATCGGTACATTTTTTACGATAGAAAATTGACCAATCTATACTAATTTCGGTTTTACTGTAGTTTTTGTAACACATTTCAGCTCTTTAGCACCGTATTCTGATACACGTGCCAAAATCGCACCGCGTAATAGTATTTTTCATCACTCTGTCAATTTTACATAAGCTTATTTTAATACATGTAAAATTGACAGTTATGGAAAAAGAAGAGGTGGTCGTTTTTTAAAACGACCACATCTTATTTTTTCCAAATTAAAACAAAGTCGCGCTTCGCACGATGAAGCTCTGAAATTTAGAAAGTTGCTAGAAGCTGTATTGCTTGTTGTCCATGATACTACATTTTTCTCTTCCCTCTCCAGTGGTTTTACATTTCTTCATGTTCACATACCATTGACCAAGAGGACCATCTGCATCGTGCCAGTCATTGGGTTTCAAATGCAAGTTTAGTCCCAAACAAGTTGTAAATGCACTTTGATGGAGGGACGCACCACGTGAACGAAGCAGCAGCAAGTCATATCACTGTGGTATTGCAAAACACACAAATCGTCAATTGTGGGTCCTCGCAAACAACCAACAACAATAGCCGAGCTAGTCGGCTGAGTTGGCCTGCGTGGGGTCTCTTTCGGGTCCCCAACGGTCCGGCCCAGCCGGGACAGTAGGTGTCTTGTCTTCGCCGAGTTCCAACCAACCGGTTCCACTCTCCAGAGACTCGCCTGAGCCGGGCAGTCTCCGTTCGCAAAACCCGTGCCGTCCACCAAAGGATGGATCAGTCACGGGCCGCCGAGTGCAACGGCAACTCAGCTGAAAGGTTACGGTGCCCTGGGACTTACAGGCCCACCGGCTCGCCGAGTTCGGCGAGACTTTTCTTCGCGCTTGGCGAGACTGCCCCTTCCGGGCCTACGTTATCTCTTGGCGCTACCTGTTGGTACCCTACAAGCTATGCCTCTCAGGTACCAACGGCAGACATACCCCGGCCCTATGCAGGGACTTACCGAAGAAGTGTACACGTGCCTTGGACTAGGAAAATTCTGCTCTGTTTGTTTGGTTATATCTTTCGGGCGCCCTGAAGGGGCGCCTCTACTGTTCCTGAGTTCCTATACAAATATCTAATGAAATAGAGTGGTTTCGGATCTCGGCCGACCCTTCGCCGAGTTCAGCGACTCCTCGGGTTCCGTCTGTCCGGATACTGAGCTTATCCGGATCCTCGAACTCGGCTGGTCCGGATACTGAGCTTATCCGGATCCTCGAACTCGGCTGGTCCGGATACTGAGCCATCCGGATGGTACTCTGTACCTTCCCGCCGAGTTGTCACCGTCGACCTGTTATCCTAAGCTTCTTCGGTACCTTGTACCAGTGTGTGCCACAAAACTTGACGTTTCCTACGCCACAACTGCCCCGGTCATGTCCCGAGCCGAGCTGGTGAGGGTCCTGACCATCACTCCGGTAGTCTCGTTCAGTCTCCAACATTTCCAACGGTCTCCACACTCAGCTTGATGCCGTCGTCAGGTGCGCCCTCCGCGCCGTCGGTAAGCTCTCCATCATCGTGTGACCCTGTCTTGTTCACGTATGCTCACTTCGTTGCTTTCTTGTTCGTCAGTCTTCGGCCGCGGCTTCCGCCGGATCTTCCGCCGCTCCTCGGGATGAGGGGCAGCCAGCAGGACAACTCCCCAGGAGTTCGACCGGGAGTCTGAGGGGTCTTCTCGCGCTTCTTCTCCCCGTTCGTCGAGTCCGCGTGGTGGCACCACTTCGGACACCGCTGGCTCGGGCCAGTCGGGCTCGACTGGACAGGTGACCCTGGCGTCTCTCGAGGACTTGATCCGCCAAGAAGCTCGCTGTCGCCAACAGGAGAACGGAGACTTGGCTCGGCTGCTGTCGTTTGCGTTTACGCATCCGGTTCCGCCAGCTGACCGCCTCCAGCGTCGAGCTTTGCTGGACGCACAATCGGTTGCAGAGCTCGCTCACATCCTGCGTGGGCAGTACTCTCCGCTGGGTTCGGCTCAGGTCATAGCCGACCTCCGCCAGGAGCTCGGCGTCCTGCAGACTCTTCAGGGAGACCAAGCTCGTCGACTGGATTCCTTGGCCTCGGAGAACGCCGAGCTCCAAGACAAAGTGAAGGAAGCTGAGCTGGAACGCTCGCTGTGGGAGCGCGAAGCCAAGAAGGCCTCCCCTTTCCTTACTTCTCTTCGCAAAGCTTTGGCCAAATCTGAGGCGGCGCTCAAGTTGGCTCAGGAGAAGCAAGTCCAGAAAGTCAAGTCGGCTTTCAAGCACTCGGCTGACCACGCTCTCCAGATCAAGAGGCTGGAAGAAGAGGTAGTGACCCTCACGAAGGCTCTTGCGGACCAAGATCACGCCTACGCTGAGCTTCACGCGGTGTCCACCAAGCACTTTGAGCAACTTCAGGAGTCGACTTCACTCTTGTTGGATGGTGGTTCTCAGCCTCTTCGCCACGCGAAATCGGTGATCGACAGCCAGCGTCAAGTCATTTTGCGCCAGAAGCGTGTGATCGCTCGGCAGGGATCGATCCCCATGCACGATCCACACATGGCTGCTGCCGCTGGAGCTGGGCTGGATGTTCCTGGTCTGAGTCCTGCCGATCTGCAACTAAATTTCAACTCACTATCTTTCAGTACCCGACCGCAGAATCGAACTGGGTGAAGTTTGTCCTCATGGAGCTCCATCAGTGTGCTACTTAAAGCCCACTCGTTGGCGAAAAGCATGACGTGGACGTCTTTCGCCGAGTCGAAATGGCGATGGATTGGAGCCTCTATCACCTTCCGTTTTAACTCGGCGAATGAAGCTCGGGCTGCTGATAAATCTGTGCTTGGCCCGAAATCGTCTTCCTTGAGTTGGTATAATACCGCACCATACACTGCCAGGTTCTGAATGAACCGGCTGTAGTAGTTGAGTGCGCCCAAGAAAGCTTGCATTCCCTTCTTATTCTTTGGGAACGGGATCTCGGCGATCGCAGCTAGCTTCTTCGGGTCAGCAGCAATACCCTTCGGTGTGACCACGTGCGATAGGAAGTCCACCTTCGGCTGCACAAAGATGCTTTTCGTAAAGCTCACGCTGATCCTACACTCGGCGAACCGGGTGAGGAGTCGATCCAAGGTCCCCAAGCAGTCGTCAAAGTCCACTCCACCGAAACAAATATCATCCACGAAAGAGCGTCGTCCGAACACCGGGACATGACTCGACTCGTCGGGTTCTCCTGACAAGAACATGTCTCCGTCTGGTCCGTTAACCAGGGCCTGTACTGGGTCGGAGGTGGTCAGCGCCGAGTAGTCAGCCTCGAATTTCGTCAAAACACCCGGTCGTTCGGTCATAGCCGAGTTCCGAGATCGCTGAGCGGTCATAGCTAATTCGGCTGAGCGCATTCGCTCGGCGAAAGCTGTCCAACCACCCTTGGGTTGCACGAATCCCCATAATGCGTTATCAATCAGTCGTTGGTAGATCATGGGTGCATTCTTCAGGCCGAACGGCATGCGTAACCACTCAAAGTGACCTAAAGCGCACACAAAAGCTGAGATCCGCCGAGCTCGGCTGGTCATCATCACGGCCCAGAATCCACTCGCCGCGTCGAGAGAACAGAACCACAGGTAACTCTCCAACTCAGTGAGGAGATCATCTACCAAGGGCATAGCATATTCCAACGCCACCGTAATCGCGTTGACCATCTTGTAATCGATGCATAATCGGATGTCGATGCCATTTTTCTTGAGCACAATCACAATAGGCGATGTCCAGGGGCTGTTTGAGAACGCCACCAACCTCGCCTTCAACAGTCCCTTCAGCAACTCGTACAACTTCTCGAGGTGCTTGAGAGGGACCCGGCGAGCACGCTGTTTGATTGGAGCGTGATCTTGGACATCAATGTCACACACCACTCCATATGCAGGAGGTGGTAGGGCGTTTCCGCTGGATATCATGATCTTGGCGTGACGTCGGAGCACCTTCACCAGCTTTTTGTATTGCTCAGTCGAGTGGGTCGATGACCGGACGTTGTCTCCTTCATAGTCCAGTACAGTCGACTCGGCGGTCGTCAGATCCGGGAGGAAGGCCAGTTCATGGGCGAAGTCGTCCAATTGGATACACGTGGGTGTATGTTCCCAGCTGCTCCCTCGCCGAGTTGCTTTGTCTTCGTCGCCAGGCTCAGTTGACGGCGTGTCACCCCTGTCGTCGACCGCGGTAATCTGGTACCCTTCGTCTCGTACCAGGTCGGTGAGGGCTGCTAGGAACCGCAACCTCAGGTGCTCGGCCGGGTCATCGTCCAGCAAATCGTCGTCGACGCTCAGTAGTCCCCACTCGGCTCGTGAGGCTTCGGCGTTAGCGGACGCCGCGCTCCTCACTTCAGCTCCTTACATAGGGCTCGTGCTTCCGACAGCAGCTCCTCCACTTCGGCTATCCGTTGTTTGGCCTCCTGGAGGGAGAGGTCTGGGGTGCTCTGATCCGTCCCGTCTTTAATCTCCGACTGATCCGTATCCACAGATTCGGCTATGCCGGGATCCCATTTGTCACCCCTGTCTGGGGTGGTGATCGGGCAGCCATTGCCGAGAGACGGTGCCCCAGGGTCAGCTGTTAAACGTACCCAGTCATTTGCCGGGGCCTCGGACTCACTCGGTTCACTTCCGTCGGACTCGGCTGCGAGGTCCGATTCGTCTCCAGATTCGTCTCGGGAGGCTGCCAAACTCGGCTGGTTGTGCTGGAGTCACTCTGCCTCTGCTTGGAGGCGCTCGAGCCGTTCCCACTGTTCTGCACATGATAGTCTCCGCTGGGGAGTCCCACCAGCAGCCTCTGGCCGGGATCGGATGCCCGCCGGTGTCTCGTAGTCGGGTCGGTCGACAGCAGCGGGTTGGTGGCTTAGCCACTCAGCATACAGCCGCTGCTCCTTCTTTAGCAAGTCGCGATCGATCGCCGAGTCGTAAGCTAGTACCTGCCAGTCTCTGTACTTGATCGAGCTCACACGCAAGTATCCTTCGGCGAGCGGTAGAACTTCATGTGGAACCCACTGAACCACAGGGAAATGAGCAGGGCATGACCCGGGTTTTTCACCAGTGTTGGTCAGCAAGACTCGGCTGGGTCGTCCTTTGTGCGTAAACCTCACCGTCGGTACTAGCTTGTTGACTCGCCGAACCCATAATTCGTGCGTGGTATCATCCGGTGGCCGTCGTTGGAGTTTGAACTCGGCTGTGAGCCGACTTGCAACGTCCACTGTCTCTGTTGGTCCTCCGCAGATGGTGTTGCCGTTCTCGGTGTCCTCATGCGCACTAGCCGACTTGATCAGGTTAATCTCAATCTCGTCTGGCAACTTCGCCTTCGAGTTGTACAAATCCAACCTGATCCCAGCTGGGTTAGTTGTGCTGCTCACCGGGTGAGTTAACTCGGGGCCCAGCACTGGCCACTTGGCTTGCGCCATCGCCCTCGGCCCGAACTTCGACATCCATCCTCCGGTTGCCTTCATTTCTTCGCCTAGTCTGGCCAACACTTTGTTGGCGCTCGGCGTGTCGGCGTTCCTGGTAGCACGAGGAACCAATGGTGGGCGCTGGCTTGGTACCACATCTTGGTCGTCATCGCCATCATCTTCGCCGAACTCGGCTACGAGACTGCGCTCCACTGGGCGCGGGGTTCCCATCCTGGTCACTTGGAGTGACATTTCTTCCGCATCATCTCCCTCATTCATCTCGGACAAGAACTCTTCCTCGTCTTCGCTCTCGTCCTCCTTCTCTTCACCTCCATCTTCACTCACATGGCCTTGGTCGTCGACATCTTCGAACTGGACTCTCGGCGTGTCATCTGGCGTCACAATCGCTGCCGCCACATTCGCCGAGTCCGATCTCGACGGAGTCGGGCCCCTGGCTCTCCCAGCCGGGCTGACGCTTCTCGGGGACGATCCCTTGGCCATCTTCTCTCTCTTCTTGCTCTTAACTTGAACTTGGTTAGCTGGTACCTAACAAAAACAAGCACACCCCTGTTCCCGGGTCGCGGCACCAGTTGTGGTATTGCAAAACACACCAATCGTCAATTGTGGGTCCTCGCAAACAACCAACAACAATAGCCGAGCTAGTCGGCTGAGTTGGCCTGCGTGGGGTCTCTTTCGGGTCCCCAACGGGCCGGCCCTAGCCGGGACAGTAGGTGTCTTGTCTTCGCCAAGTTCCAACCAACCGGTTCAACTCTCCAGAGACTCGCCTGAGCCGGGCAGTCTCCGTTCGCAAAACCCGTGCCGTCCACCAAAGGATGGATCAGTCACGGGCCGCCGAGTGCAACGGCAACTCAGCTGAAAGGTTACGGTGCCCTGGGACTTACAGGCCCACCGGCTCGCCGAGTTCGGCGAGACTTTTCTTCGCGCTTGGCGAGACTGCCCCTTCCGGGCCTACGTTATCTCTTGGCGCTACCTGTTGGTACCCTACAAGCTATGCCTCTCAGGTACCAACGGCAGACATACCCCGGCCCTATGCAGGGACTTACCGAAGAAGTGTACACGTGCCTTGGACTAGGAAAATTCTGCTCTGTTTGTTTGGTTATATCTTTCGGGCGCCCTGAAGGGGCGCCTCTACTGTTCCTGAGTTCCTATACAAATATCTAATGAAATAGAGTGGTTTCGGATCTCGGCCGACCCTTCGCCGAGTTCAGCGACTCCTCGGGTTCCGTCTGTCCGGATACTGAGCTTATCCGGATCCTCGAACTCGGCTGGTCCGGATACTGAGCTTATCCGGATCCTCAAACTCGGCTGGTCCGGATACTGAGCCATCCGGATGGTACTCTGTACCTTCCCGCCGAGTTGTCACCGTCGACCTGTTATCCTAAGCTTCTTCGGTACCTTGTACCAGTGTGTGCCACAAAACTTGACGTTTCCTACACCACAACTGCCCCGGTCATGTCCCGAGCCGAGCTGGTGAGGGTCCTGACCATCACTCCGGTAGTCTCGTTCTGTAATGGGCTTACTTAGCCCAATACTTTAGCTTACACGTGAGCGCACGTGTATGAGGAAGCGTAAGGTGTATTTAACTTAGATTAAGTATACTTGTATCCACAAGTATAATTAGATCTAAATAAAGGTACAAATAGTAGCTTTTGCGGTAAAATGAGAACTGAATTGTTTGTTAATTGTGGCTTTCCTCCTAAAACTGATATCTATAAAGAGGGGTTCTGCCAACGAGTGGTTGGCAGAAACCCTGACCTAATGCTTAAGTATTACTGGTAGAAAGACCCTGCTTTCTGACCAATAGGACTGCTTCCTATTATGAATGGTGACCACACTGCGATGTGGCCCACCTGAATGTATCCACTTAGTGCGTGTTGCACTAAGGTGAGGTTAGCCGAATGTGTAGCCCCGCTACACCATCCCCCCGTTAGGACTTGATGTGCCGGTCTCGACACATCAATCCAAAGTCTTCTTCGGAGAGAACATCGTGCTCATTTCGAAATGAGCACGCCAACGACGCAGACTTCCGACGAGCTTGCTGCACCTGCAGCAAGCAACACAGTCGTCGCCAGCACAGCGACGACTGCAACATCTTCAGCCTCTTCGGCGTCCGTCGTCACTTCCACGGTGACGACGCCAAACTCCCCCAAGCGTACCATCTCGGTTGGGGAGTATAAGGCGCGTAAAGTCACCTATGCCAACGAAACCCTCTTCGATGGCATGGTGGACTTGAATGTCGACAATGATGTCGACATGGAGGAGGGCGAGGAGAAGCAAGACTCCTCGTCCACAGGGCGCAATGAAGCTAGCGTGGGGACTCGTCGTCCTCGCGATGACGACTCGGACGCTTCGAGTTCCAAGCGCTCGCGTAGCGGCAGCGATAGGCCGCTCGCAGATGCTGGGGCGTTGTCTACGCCGCGGGGTGGAGACGATGACGACTCCACTCCGTCTGCGACTGTGACGTCGCGCGCTAAGCCGGCGCGCGACCCGTGGATGCCGTCTCCGAGCGAGATCCGATCTCGCTACGGCAATACCACGCCGGTCAGCAAGTACGCGCTGTACTCCTGCAGCGCCATCGTTGATGACGATGTCACCAAGGAGCTCGACTTTGATCCGGCGACGGATCAAAGACGTGATTATTACATCGGGCTCTTCCATGAGCTCCGATTCTACGGGAACAAGAAGCATTCCCGTAAGAGCAAGGTGACAGAGTGGGAGGCACTCTGTCAAAGCTGGGGCGCGTTCGTTGAGAACTTCAACCGCGACCCGGCTGGTTACCGTGAGCGAGTCCGCTCTGCGAGTGAGCGTTACGAGCGCTTCTCGAAGCGGCCCAAGATTTTGCGGCTGCACGAAGGTGCAGTCGAGGCGGGGATTCCGTGCGCAGTGCCGTCTGGCGTTGCGTGCGCGCAGTGCCAACCCGGGGCAGTGCGGCTTTCGGAGCGAGACCATCTCGGGTACACTGGTGTTAGTGTGCCCGTGGAGTTGAAGACACTGCGTGAGAAGTTAGTCACGCAGTTGTCGTCTGAGAGTGCTGAGGGTGAGCGCAACACTCAGCCGAGGGCTGTAGGCGACTACAGCTCTCGCTCAAGTTTTACGCCCTTCGGCGGAGCTGCTGGTGGCGGGCTTCGTACTCCGTCACCATTTCCGGAACGTCGCTCATCAGGACGTTCCGCGGCTCCCATGTATCGTGGTCAGGAGAGTATCCTAACCAACGAATACGAAAATGAACCGGACCTTGGGTCCGGATCTGATGATCAACGATTCGCTGGACAATCCAGCGAGTTTCCCCGCGTGCATCTCGCAACGGGGGCGGTGGCGGCGGGAAGACACCACGAGCCGCCGCCGGCCGGGGTCTGGGAGCGTCTGGATGCGATGGAGCACGTCCAGACGGCTGAGCTCGCCGAGATTCGGCAGGAGCTGAAGCTCTTGAAGGCCCGGGTCGGTCAGGCCGGACAGACCGCCTCGAACATCCAGGTCGACCTGGGGTCGATCGTTGCTCGCGTGGAGCAGCGTGTCTCCGCGCTCGAGAAGAGGATCGCGCCGAGTCACCGGTCGTAGGTGACTCGTGTTGCGAGTACGGCTTCAGCCGCCCAACGTAAAAGGTTGGGTGGAGGCGCATGCTGGACGGTATGTCTAGCGTGTACGCGTTGCCATGCTTCGCCAACACGGTGAATGGGCCGATGAAGCGCGGGGCAAGCTTGCTTGCTCCGAAGTCGGAAACTGCATGTTTAGCTAGGTTCTGTGTAGCTAACAGAACTAATGAACCCACTTTGAATTCATTTGTGTTTCCTCTGCCATTGTTGTCTGCGTTCAGCTTCTGTCGATCGACAGAAGCTGCAATAGCATCTTGCACAAACCGTATTACGGCTTGGCGGCGCTGGACAAAGTCCATTGCCTTCGAGTTGAACTCCTTGTTCAACCTGTTATCCTTGTTCACAACAGGCCCAGCCTGTGTGTGGTTGTTGTTGTTTTGAGTGTCTACGCCCGGCGTAGGCACTAAACTCTCGTCGATCGGACTACGCGCAGACCGTGCGCGTGTCGACACAGCTGATATGTTGCTCGTATCAGCGTGTTCATTCGGTTTGTTTGAAACCGGATACCCTCCCCCACTTAAGGAAGGAGCTACCGCACCGAGTACACTCGGTACGCGTGGATGCCTCATGGCGTTCACGTAAAACGGTGTATGTCCTGTGGAGACATGCACCGAGTTGTTGATGGCAAACTCTGCCATCGGCAAGCAGTCGCTCCATTGTTTGAACGAATGAGCGTAGCTCTTCAGAGCGTCAACCAAGACTCGGTTGACGCGCTCGGTTTGTCCGTCGGTCTGCGGATGATCCGCAGTCGACATGGACAGCTGCGTGCCAAGAAGTTCAAACGCTTCTTGCCAGAAACGCGCTGTGAAGCGCGGATCACGATCAGACACAATGTCGATCGGCATGCCATGGTGTCTAAACACCAAGTCAACAAACAGACGTGCCGTCTGCTTGGCTGTCACTTCGGCTGGTACTGCAGCAAGATGCACCATCTTACTGAATCGGTCGACAAAGACCACAATACCAGTCCTCCGCTTGTTATCAGGCGGAAGACCAAACACAAAGTCCATTGAAATGGACTGCCAACACTCCGACGGAGTCGGTAGTGACTGAAGTGGAGCCTGCGAGAAGGCTGCAGGCTTCACGCGCTGGCAAACCTCGCAAGCACGAACGTACTTGCGTACCCACTTGTACTGGTGACTCCAATAGAAGTCACGCGTGAGAAGCAAGTATGTCTTCTCACGACCCGGATGTCCCGACGTCGGGGCATCGTGATACTCGTAAGTGATCCTGAGCTTCAGCTCATGATCGTCCGGCACGACAATGCGATCAGCGTTGTCGTCGACTGCGCTGTAAAGCAACAATCCATTGTGTACACGATAACGGTGTACACGTGCACGGAGATGTTTCGCTAACTTCTGACGAGACTTGTCAGAAGGAGCAGCGAAGTAGTCCAACAACTGCTTCGCGTCCGCATCCTTCGTGTATGCGGACCTCACGTCGTCTAACAAAGACGACGAGGGAGTAGACGTCCGTGCGACGCCAATTGCATTGGCGTCGGCCTTGTGCACCGCATAATCAGGTCGACGCGACAACGCGTCGGCCACAACGTTCAACCTTCCAGGTTTGTACTCAACCTGGAAGTTGTACTCCGCAAAGAATGAGAGCCATCTCGCCATTCTTTGTGAGATGTGCGGCGACTTGATCGCCGTACGCAATGATGCGTGGTCGGTGTAGACCACAAATGGTCTACTCCCAAGTAGATACACTCGAAACTTCGCGAGTGCATACTTCATGGCAAGGAGTTCCTTGTCATGTACCGGGTAGTTGCGCTCAGCTGGCTTCAGCTGACGCGACTGATAGTAGACCACGCGATCACGTCCTTCGTGATCGTGCTGCATTAGAGCGCATCCGATTGCGAAATCGGACGCGTCGCACACGACGTGGAACGGGCGATCTTGGTCGGCCACCGCCAGGATCGGCGCCTCAGTCAAGCCCTGCTTGACTGCATCAAAGGCCTGCTGACACTCAGCAGTCCAAACCCATGCAGCGGCCTTCTTTAGGAGTTGCGACAGCGGGCGAATCTTGCCCGCGTAGTTGCTCACGTACTTGCATAAGTACGTAGCGAGTCCAAGGAACTGCCTCAGTTCCTTGACATTGGAAGGCGTAGGCCATTCATTGATCACTCTGACCTTTCCCGGGTCAGGGCGTACGCCATTCTTCCCTACGAGACACCCAAGGACGGGTATCTCGCTAGCCCCGAAGATACACTTCTTCAGGTTCGCGTAGAGCTTGTGTTTGCGCATGAGTGCAAACAACCTGCGGAGATGTTCCTTGTGCATCTCCACTTCCGACTTCCCGTCCACAGCCCGGCTGTGCATGAACACATCATCGAAATAACTCGGTGCGAAGTCGCGCACCGAGCGCAACAAGTGCGTGACGCACCTGTTAAACGTCGCAGGGGCATTCTTTAATCCCTGCGGCATTACAAGCCACTCCCAGAGCATACCGCTCGGAGTGCTTACCGCCGTGAGAGGTATATCGCTCTCACGCATGAGGATCTGATAGAATCCGTCTCTCAGATCCAGAGCACTGAAGATAGTGCTCAGAGCCATCGAATCGATGATCACATCTTTTCGCGGTATCGGCGTCTGCGCCGGTACCGTTGCGTCGTTCAGCTTGTTATAAGCGTGAACGATGCGCCACCCGCCCTGTGCCTTCTTGACACAGAACGTAGGCGCGCTGTGCGGGGACTTCGATTCCCGCACTTGCCCTGCCTTGCGACGACTCTCAAAGAAGTCGTCGATCGCTTTGACTTGCTCTCGCGGCAGTGGCCACTGCCGCGTCACGCAATACTTCGTTCCCGGCACGAGATCAATCTCGTGCTGAACACCCTTGTCCTGCGGCAACTCCGCAGGGATATCGTCCGGGAGTACGTCTCTGTACTCACGCAAGACCTCGTAGAAGGGGCTCGACTTCAGCGAGTCCCAGCTCTGCTCGTCGAAGCGTTCCTTCTTCGACTTCGCGCTGAGGGCGTCGACGCCCTCAGCGACGAGCTGCTTCAACTCTTCCGCTTCACACTTCATCCTCTCGACATCCGAGAGGATGCAAATCTGCTCGATGCGTCCATCGTGCAGGTCGCGGGCGAAGCGCCTCCAGCTCGTGACTGGAAGCGAAGTCAACTCCGACGCCAACGTCGGAGGGTTCTCCAACTTCATCTTCTTATACTGGAGACCAGTATTCGTACGCGTCAAGACACTCAGCGTCTCGACGGTCGTCTCCAGTTCCTGTGTCTGCCCGGCAGACACTGCGAGTAGCGTCTCGGTCCCTGACCGAGACTTGCGCAGCTTTGCTCGCTTGCGCCGTTCGCTTCTTGTGCGGAACCCGGTTCCGCGCGTCTTGTTTTGTCCGGGCCCGGCCGCGGACAGATCTTCCTTTTGATCGCCGGCGGGTTCAACCCGCGGGCGCACGCAATCAAGCCCGGCTTGATCACGTATCGCTTCTTCGTGCAGCCCGGCTGCACGTGAGCACGCAATGCGTTTCTTGTTGTCGCCGGCGGGTTCTTCCCGCGGGCGCACGCAATCAAGCCCTGCTTGATCGCGTACCGCTTCGTCGTGCAGCCCGGCTGCACGCGAGCACGCAAGCATTTCCGGTGCGGGACGTTTGCAACCGTCCGCACTGCCTGCAGCGTCGGCTCCCAGAGCCGACGCGCCTTCTTTACCTCGACGCCTGCCGGCGGAGCGTCTTTCGACGTTAGGGCCAATCGCATCAGCTCCCTGAGCTGACGCGTCCGAGTCACTGTCCTTATTAGTGACTGGCTCCTCTTGTTGAACTTGTGTGTCGACACTAATAGTCGACACGACCGCGTCACTCTTGACGCTTCGAGAACCTCTCGAATCCGATCGAATCTGAGTCTTCTGATTCGACTCACATTTTCTCCCGACGACCCTCCCAGTCGTCGATGTCGGTGCGGGGTGATCGGAGACAGCCGCGCGTCGCGCTGTCTCTCCTGGTGGGTCGCGTGCACCGCGAGGTGCACGTGCTGCGCCGACAGGGCCATCGCTCACTGTCGCGCCGCTACTCCCGAAGTGCACGATCGTGCGCTTCGTCCAATCGATCACTGGATCATGCCGTGCAAGCCACGGCATGCCCAACACCATGTCGAACTTATCGTCTAAGTCAAGCACGATAAGCTCGTCCACGAACATTCTCTTCCGATACGAGAAGCGTACGCGTACGACACGCTTCTCGGTTCTGACAACGACACCCGTTGCCAGTCTTACTTCCAATAGACTTCGAGGTAGTTCCACGTCCTCGAAGTCAAGCCTCGCTAGGCTCTGCAGTCGAACAAAGTTGTTCGACGCTCCACAATCCACCAGCGCACGAAGAGACATCTCTCTCTTCGAGCGAACCTTCAAGATGACAAGGTTCGGCCTGTCATCTTGCTTCTTACAGTGAGAGTGACTCTCACTGGGGGCAGCAGTCTTTAATACGGCGTGTCCAATATCGACACGCTCGACTGCATCACCAGCAGGGCGCCCCGCGCCTGCTGGTCGTTCTAGTTTTTTGATTGCCCGTGGCGATACCCGGTATCGTCACGCCGGCCCTTGGCCGCCTGCACAGGCGCTGTGCATTCACGGGCGTAGTGACCGTTGTTTCCACACCGGAAACAGCGGACATTCGTTGGTCCACGACGCTGCTGAGACCCAGCAGCCGTCGCACTCGAGAGGTCCATTGGTTCGGGACCTCCCGTCAGCTTCACCGTCGGTCGCGGCATCGGCCGCGGGACGTTCACATGGAGTTTAGCCTGTCGCAGGCTAAACTCCTCTTGCATTGCAAGGGTAATCGCAGACTCGAGAGTACTTGGGTACTCTCGGAAGAGATAGGTCTTCACAGGCCCATCTTTCAGGCCCTTCATGAACGTGACGACCTTTGTCGCCTCGTCTATCGGGTTGGTCACGATGTTCGAGACCAAGTACCGCGCCCTTTGAGCGTAAGCATGCACGTCATGCTTGCCCTGTTGCAGGTCGAGGAACTCAGCCCTCGATCTGAACTCATTCTGCGGGGGCTCAAACGCTTGTCTGAGCTCCTCCTTGAACACCTCGTACGTGCTAAAGCACGTAGGGTCAGTGAGTCGGCGTCCATACGCCCAACTCCTTGCTCGTCCGCCAAGGCATGACATGGCGAACGCAACCTTCGACAACGGGTCGACGATACGTCGGGCCGTAATGGCAGTGTCGACTTCGACAAGCCAACGGAGGAGAGGCTCGCCCTCTCTTCCAACATAGCTGTTCACGTGGAGCTTCAATGACTCCACGCGTGGTGTGGACGGAGTCGACACCGTAGCGCGAGCAGCAGTCTCGCGCTGTTCCTTCATGATGAAGCCTAGAGCAACACCGTGTTGCTCTGTCGGCGATAGCGTGCGTAGCATCGTTGCTACGGCCGCTTCTCCAATGACCGTCGACAGTCGTTGGAGTGCCTCCCACTCTGGATCCGCCAGGTGGAGACAGTCTTCGCGTGCAACATGCGTTGCACCCGTGGTTGGGTTACCAGTGGACATACTCGCGTCCACAGGCAGGTCCTCGGCCCCCGTATCGAACTTCATTCAATACGTAATTAGTCGGTCGTTGGACGGACTACAAAGTGCTACCAGGTGTAATGGGCTTACTTAGCCCAATACTTTAGCTTACACGTGAGCGCACGTGTATGAGGAAGCGTAAGGTGTATTTAACTTAGATTAAGTATACTTGTATCCACAAGTATAATTAGATCTAAATAAAGGTACAAATAGTAGCTTTTGCGGTAAAATGAGAACTGAATTGTTTGTTAATTGTGGCTTTCCTCCTAAAACTGATATCTATAAAGAGGGGTTCTGCCAACGAGTGGTTGGCAGAAACCCTGACCTAATGCTTAAGTATTACTGGTAGAAAGACCCTGCTTTCTGACCAATAGGACTGCTTCCTATTATGAATGGTGACCACACTGCGATGTGGCCCACCTGAATGTATCCACTTAGTGCGTGTTGCACTAAGGTGAGGTTAGCCGAATGTGTAGCCCCGCTACACGTTCAGTCTCCAACATTTCCAACGGTCTCCACACTCAGCTTGATGCCGTCGTCAGGTGCGCCCTCCGCGCCGTCGGTAAGCTCTCCATCATCGTGTGACCCTGTCTTGTTCACGTATGCTCACTTCGTTGCTTTCTTGTTCGTCAGTCTTCGGCCGCGGCTTCCGCCGGATCTTCCGCCGCTCCTCGGGATGAGGGGCAGCCAGCAGGGTCGACCTCTCGGCCGTCCCGGGCTTCTGGGGTCAGCGGTGAACGGGATTCTCCCTTCACCGACCTGACAACTCCCCAGGAGTTCGACCGGGAGTCTGAGGGGTCTTCTCGCGCTTCTTCTCCCCGTTCGTCGAGTCCGCGTGGTGGCACCACTTCGGACACCGCTGGCTCGGGCCAGTCGGGCTCGACTGGACAGGTGACCCTGGCGTCTCTCGAGGACTTGATCCGCCAAGAAGCTCGCTGTCGCCAACAGGAGAACGGAGACTTGGCTCGGCTGCTGTCGTTTGCGTTTACGCATCCGGTTCCGCCAGCTGACCGCCTCCAGCGTCGATCTTTGCTGGACGCACAATCGGTTGCAGAGCTCGCTCACATCCTGCGTGGGCAGTACTCTCCGCTGGGTTCGGCTCAGGTCATAGCCGACCTCCGCCAGGAGCTCGGCGTCCTGCAGACTCTTCAGGGAGACCAAGCTCGTCGACTGGATTACTTAGTCACTAACGTGGCCCACGTGGCCAAGTTGGCGTCGTCGCTCCAGGCCGGCGTGACGTCTGTGCTCGGCGTGAAGGCCAGCGACTTCAAGGTAGGAGATGCTCACTCAAGCCTCTGTACGCGCCGCCTAGGACCATCCTGCCCATTACCACGCCGGACCTGCTCAAGGACGCCGGCGGCATTATGCTGGGCACCCCCACACGCTTTGGCATGCTGCCAGCGCCGGCCAAGGGGCTCTTCGACGCTTGTGGGGGCCTCTGGACCGGAGGAGAGCTCATCGGCAAGCACTCGGCGTCTTCTTCAGCCCAAGCCAAGTGGATCTGAGTAGCTACCGCCACGAGCGACGCCTGCGGCGAGGAGTGCTCACTGCCGAATCGCGTGAAGCGCTCACTCCTCGTCGCAGGCGTCGCTTGGGGTCGAACGCAGTCACACCAGCTTGCAGTGCGATTCTTACTTGCTCTGTCGGAGAGAAAGTAAGCATCGCACTGCAAGCTGATCTGATTTTCGGCATGCCTGCCGACAATGGCAGCCCTGAGCTACAGGGGAGAGCGCTTCAGGCTGAAGCGCTGTGCCAGGAGTCTCTTGCGATATACTGTGCGTGTTCTCGGCACTGAGTGTGGGTAAATCGGACGTCACCAGCGGTGGCGTGTGTCAAACGGCCTTCCACTTGCCGAATTCGGATGCGGCGGATGTGGGCCTTCGCGAAATAAAAAAAAGTATTTCTGACAAGTAATTCTGATACCCAAAAGCCGCCGGTTATTTGCTCTCCAAATGCCATGTCATTTGCCACGAAATCGGATGTCATTTTGCGGGCAAATAAAGCCGCAGTTTTCAATTCTGACACCCCCTATTATTTTTTGAAGATCGGGAAATAACATGGTATTTCCCGGAAAATGGCGTGTTATTTCACGCGAAGATCACATGTTATTTCACGCGAAGATCACATGTGATTTCGCGCGACTTTTTCTCAATTCTGATACCCCCTATTACATAATACAATAGGTATTGTGAGTTTCATTCGAATTTGTGAGGATGGCCTGAATCGAATCGCCTTTCGCGAATCGATTTCAAATCGATTCGCGCGATATTCAGCCAATCAGAAGTCACCAAACGACCACCAACTCCCAACTCTGAGTCTGAGGTGGCGCACATCTTGTGGTGTGTCTGAGTCCACGAGACATACGCCACCTCTGATTGGTCAAAACCGGTTGAAATCGATTCAGACTCCCTCCAGGTTCCACAAATTTGGGTGAAAACGACAATATTAACCTCTCTTTATGACAAAGTCGTGCTTCGCACGAAGAGAAGCTCTGAAATTTTTGCTGCGATAATGTGGTGATCGAGTGTGTTAAGAAAAAAGGAGAGAAAGCGTTGCACGCTGTGTGGACGCAGTCACGCTCTAGTTCTTCTAGTCGGCGAGTGTCACTTCGTTCACTGCTACCCCAGGTGCGAGCAGCAAGATGCAGCCATCTAGCCTGTTTGCCGTTCAATAAAATTGTCCGGCCATCTCTCTGGGTGATATCTTGAAAAGTATATCGTCATTTCACTGCATTTACATGAAATTGCGCATCTCCTGCGCCTGCTCAGCAGCCGCAGCATCTGCGCATGCTGCATTTCCTAATGTTGTACAGTACAATGTACGAATGTTAGGTCAGCTATACTCTTACGCAGTAAGCTTACCGTGGAATTAATCCGCATGGGACTGTACGGTATCCGACAACAAACACAACATGTACATGGGCTAACCTTCATGCGACATTGAGCTAATGCAATTGGCTAATAGATTTCCATAATCTGAGCTGATTAGCTTATAGATTTCGCACTTAGCTGAGGTGGACGACACAGGTAACATGCAGGTAATTTATCGTTTTGCGCAGGATATTGTATCCAACAAGAAAAAATGAGCGGTAATCTCTGCAATTTTTCTGAATGATTTCGCAGGGTATTCGACTTCACACCCACTCGCACCGCCTCCTTAGCTCTGAAAATAAATTTCAGAGAATACATGTATTGTGGTTTTCAGGTTCATTATCACAACTTACCACAAACCAGTCACCATTTATCACTACTTACCACAAATCATTTCATTGGTAGTTAAACCGACCAATCAACTGAGCACAGTTTTAAATACATGTAGATTGCTTCAACTGCACGTCGCGTCTTGCTGCTGCGAAATTACACTTAGATACACCATCTAACCGATCCCATGTCTACGTCAAGCTGCTGCCCATGTGTACTTACCGGCAAGTGAGGTCTTTCTTTTCTGTTTGAACAGCAACCTGCAGACTCCCATGAGTATCGCGATCGTCTGCTTGCTCTCAGTCCACCCCCGTCTAACTGCTTGGTCTCCGCGATGGTCACGAAGTCTTCGTCGTTGGCCACAACGAGCGACTCCAACACCATTCCCGTAGCGATACCCCCCCCCCCCCCCCAGATGCTTCATTGGGTCGACCTCCGCTGCACGCGAGGCGATCAACTCTGTGGCCGCAAAGCGACACATAGCGGCTCACGCAGCGCCCCCCTCCCCCGCCGCCCCAACCCCTCACGACACCTCCATCATCCTCGCGTCGCCTTGCCTCGTGCATCATCGCAAGCGGCTAGCTTGTTCTCACCTCGAGGTCTGTCTTGGTCTTACAGTACTTGGCGTTGCGTCTTCCTTATTATGCAAGTTGCATGTGCAAGTCTGAGTGGGTTGGTTTAACTACCAATGAAATGATTTGTGGTAAGTAGTGATAAATGGTGACTGGTTTGTGGTAAGTTGTGATAATGAACCTGGTTTTCAAGCTTTTTGCCCTCCGATTTGACGCCTTATCTCGGAGTCTGATTTATATAAAACAGGCGGAGGGTAGGGTAAGTGAGTCCAAGTCGGGTCATAATTAGGAGCGTAAGGCATATCGGACCGGCACTCCGGAGGTCGCCATGACTCCAGACTAGGAAGCATTCAGCTTCAAAGCGATCGGAGGCTAAATACATGCTCAGTGTAGCTTCGTCTCATATAATATCACTTATATATCTAACAACACCAGCTAGACTAATGCCATATCGGGCCACTAGGTGGTTTGGCCAGTGCTCCGGGATGTTTTCCCGGCGTCCACTTTTGCCGTTGAAAAGCGGCAATTGTGACATCGGCTTTACAATTCGGAGACCCTATCAGCAAAACGGGCCAGATATAGCTACCTTACCACAACCCTACTACCTATATCGGACCAGAGTTACAAATCGAGCCCGACATATCGGGCCAAAAACGATGAAAACCACAATACATGTATTGTAAGTATGCTTTTACGTCTCGCCGAGTCCGAGGGACTGCGGCGTCGCATCGCGTGCAGCTCGCGCCTTCGCGCCCTATTTGTGCGAGCTGGACCGCTGCCTCGGGCGATTTTATTTTTGAAGTCGTATTTCTACCCTGGAGGTACTGGTACCTTCGCCACAGGAAGCTTGAAGCCGGGCATACGATTGATGACCCCGTGACGGCGTCACTAACGCCGACACTGCAGCCAAGCCCAATACTGTACATGCATGCACATACCGGTACCAGTGTCATCCGAAAAATACGCAAAATGTCGAGCTTGCAAAATGGCCATGCCTGTGTGAAATACATGTACAGGGCTCTCCACATTGGCCGAGCTTCGAAACACGAGATGACCACGGCGATTGTGATCAGAATGCGCTCATCAACAATGCCAGCATTGCAGGAGCTCTGAAGAATGCATAGTACATGCAACAGACTCTGTTGAACAGAGGTAACGCGCTCGTCTGCTATCGTATCAACGAGTTGTTGGCAACGCTACAGTAACAGCTAGGTTAACCCGCATAAGTTTGACAACGCGCCTGGTTCAGGTGATCACAGCGCTGACATGTGAGAATCCCCCCGCTTACAATGGCAAGTTGCCATCGAACTTCGATCCGAAGCCAAGCCTTCTCTTGGTGCACCATCGGGTCGGGAAGATCGGGAGGTGCGTGCTGCGAGCATAAACGCGAAGAGCAGCCACGACATGTGTCACATTGTGTATTAAAATACACATGTACAGTACTAGGTACACAATTAAAATTGCAAGGCCATTTTAATCTCGAGCAAAAATGAATGGCGGCAACAGGAGGTGATTCATGCCCGATTTATTTGCTACTGTATGAACCTAAGCGGCGTGGAATGTCGAGGCTCCGCTGAATGGCAATTGCCTTCTCGATGGCTTGACTCTAACTCCGTAGAGTCTCTCGCAGACTTACGGGAAGTGTTTGCTCAGATGATTGAGCCACGCACTCAAGCGAGGGCACAAGTCGTCCGTCTTCATCCGCGGCCCGCGGTGTCTACGCGCGCTGCATGACAGACAGGCGTTTGCTAGGCTTTCTCGTGGGATCTTGCTGCAGCTCCCATCTCGACGTGTATGCTTGGGAGCGCTTCGACAATCGACAGGTCTCGCAGCACCAACCACGCTCCTGCCTGAAGCAGTCGTTCGAAAGCTCTCAGTTTGGAATTTGTCTCCTGACGCACAAGTCTCCGTCCCTGCAAGCTCCAGATCATCGCACCATGTTCGGGCTCACGTTTTCGCGCTGGTACCTGTTCGGCGCTGCCTTCGTCGTGCAGTTTTGCATCGGCTGCATCTACGCCTGGTCGGTGCTCAACCACCCCATCGACTTGGCCCTTTACGGCGATGCCAAGAAGGGTCGTGCTGTGAACGCCTTCTACATTGCCATCGGTGTTTTCGGTGTCGCTACGTCCACCCTGGGCCCCACGATCGAGCGCAAGGGACCCAAGTGGGGCGTCTTCATTGGCACGGTGCTATACATGATCGGCCACATCGTCACGGCCCTCGGTTGCCACTACAAGTCGATTGCCTGGATCTACATCGGCTACGGCGTTATCACTGCAATTGGTATGGGCATGTGCTACATTTCGCCTGTGTCGACGCTGCAGAAGTGGTTCCCCGACTACCGCGGCACCGCCGCTGGTTTTGCCGTTGCCGGGTACGGTGCTGGCTCCGTCGTGTGGAGCAAGGTGTATCTGCCTACTATTGAAGCTGTCGGCCTTGCCTGGATGTTCGTCCTGCTCGGTGCTATCATGAGTGCAGCTATGCTGGCTTCGGCCCTGATCCTCCGAGTGCCGCCGGCGGACTTCACCGTCCACGGTCTTAACATCCACGGTGACCGTGTCGAGGAGAGTGAGGCTCTGGAGGAGAAGCTTGGCGACGCCTACAAGGCTGTGCAGACGCCGAAGGATGAGGACGCTGTGGAAAAGTCTCCGATCAAGCAGCTGACTCTGAAGCAGGCCATCTTGACGCCCGACTTCATCTTCATGTACATCATGTTCTTCGCGAACCAGCTCTTTGGCGTTATTGTGCTGTCGCGCCTCTCAGGCATGTGCACCGACATTTTCAACAAGAGTGCCGGCACGGCTTCCGACATCGTGTCCATTAACAGTGCGTTCAACTGCTGCGGTCGACTCGCCTTCCCGGCCATTTCGGACTTCCTCGTCCGCTACCTCAAGTTTGAGAAGACTTTCGCGCGCAAGGTGTTGTACTACTTCACCCTCGGTGCCCAGGTTATCGTTCTGGGCTCGTTGCCTACGGTTATCCGTCACAACAGCTACACGGTCTTCGTTACCGAGATTTTCGTGCTCACGTGCAGCTACGGTGGAGGCTTCGGTACTATCCCTGCGTTCGTCACGGACATGTTCGGCGCGTACAACATTGGCCCCATGCACGGCATCATCCTGACGGCTATGGCTATTGGTGGCGTTGCGGGTGGCCTCAGCTTCAACCACTTTTTCAACAGCAAGGTGGCCGACGGCATGTCCATCGGTGAGGCATACATCGACAACATCCAAGTCATCTTCGTTATTGTCTGCATTGGTTTCCTGGTGCTCTTTCTTGTGCGCACAAACGCCAAGGACCGGTTCGAACCGGGTTACCACTACTCTGTGTGCGGCAAGCGTGTCATCAGCATCCCCCCTAAGGAGAAGGATGTGATGAAGCAGCAGGAGGCTGAAGCTGAGGCTGTGGCCGAGAAGCTGCCCGAAACTGCTGTCTAAGTAAGTATCCAAAGGTGCAAGTAAAGTTAAATAATACGATGTGCTTTCACAGTTTTAATTACTCAAAGGCCCAAACAGTGCATAAGTATCGGATACGAGGCAGTTCTGTTTTGCCTAGCGCTTCTTCGAAAATGCAAGCATAACGGAAAATAATCGAAAAGAAGCAGAACTGATGTTTGAGCTGACGCACACAAGGCTCAAACGACCTCACGGAATTCCCGAGGCAACAACAACAAGAAGCGGGAAAGCTTGTGTGCTCTATTGCGTCGATTTGTGCAGCTCGCGTCTTCGCGCCCTGCTTGTGTGAATTGGACCGCTGCGTCCGATTTCGATCACCGATTTTATTCGTGAAGGTACCGTGCAGGAAGCTTGACGCCGTACGTTGTTGCCGAGCCCATGATCACCATGGCATGATGCATTGTACCATTGTATTGGGAGAAGCAACGGCAGACAAGGCCTGGCTGCAGCTCGCATGGTGCTGTCCAACAGCCAAACGTCTTGATTCTGCAAGACCAAATGGTAAGCCCGGTCGCAAATTGCGCAAGTCGCTGCTGCTGCGGTTCGCAGCCTGCGGACTGGCCTCTACCGGTATCCTACACCAACTTGGCTGGCCTAGTTTCGATGTCTGCAAGATATCCGACACTTTCACTGCCAAACTTGGTGCGTTAGTTCTGTTTGGTGTGTTGTTAAACGGTAAAGTACAGGTGAATGTCCTCATGAAAACTAAAGTTGTGATTACAGTACCGGTATTAGTTTTTAGGGAAGTTCTAAAATGGGTTCACCAAGGGAGCATGACATTGTGGTTGAAGGGCTCACCCGATCGGAGCTGGGCGCGTGCGCAGTACGTACATAGAGGCAGGGTTTGCTCGGCTATCCAATCTCGGTGTCCACGGTGTTTGCCATGGTCGACAACCAGTCGAGGGCCGAACGGCACCAACCTGGTGCCTCCGAGTTTTGCTCAGTTTCGAATTGATCTACCGACGCGCAGCTCTCCAACCACCAACCTCGCAACCATGCTGGGGCTCACATTTTCGCGCTGGTACCTGTTCGGCGCTGCCTTCGTCGTTCAGTTCTGTATCGGCTGCATCTACGCCTGGTCGGTCCTCAATCACCCCATCGATTTGGCTGTCTACGGCGATGCCAAGAAGGGTCGTGCTGTGAACGCCTTCTACATTGCAATGGGGGTATTCGGAACGGCGGCAGCGATTCTGGGACCCACTATTGAGCGGAAGGGGCCTCGGTGGGCTGTCTCCATCGGCACGACGCTCATCATGATCGGCCACATCATCACAGCCCTCGGTTGCCAGTACAAGTCGATTGCCTGGATCTACATCGGATACGGCATTATCACCGCGATTGGTTTGGGTATGTGCTACATCTCACCGGTGTCGACGCTGCAGAAGTGGTTCCCTGACTACCGCGGTACTGCTGCCGGATTCGCTGTGGCTGGTTCCGGGGCGGGATCTGTAGTCTGGAGCAAGGTGTACCTGCCTACTATTGATGCGGTTGGGCTTCCCTGGATGTTTATCCTGATCGGAGCCATCATGAGCGCTGCCATGTATTCCTCTGCTCTGGTTCTTCGAGTGCCACCCGCAGACTACACGATCCATGGTCTTAACATTCACGGTAACGCTGTCAATGAGACTGAAGCGTTGGAAGAAAAGCTGAGCACTGCTTACAAGGCCGTCCAGACTCCCACAGCTGAGGACATGTCGGAGACAGTGGACGACTCGAAGACTGCCATCAAGCCCTACACGCTCAAGGAAGCCGTGTTCACACCCGACTATATCTGCATGTACATCATGTTCTTCGCAAACCAGCTCTTCGGCGTCATTGTGCTGTCCCGCCTGTCCAGTATGTGCACGGACATCTTCAACAAGAGTCCAAACACAGCCTCCGACATCGTTTCTGTCAACAGCGTTTTCAACTGCTGTGGTCGGCTCGCCTTCTCGTCCATTTCGGATTTTCTCGTGCGATACTTTAAAATCGAGAAGACGTTCGCGCGCAAGGTGCTGTACTACTTCACGCTGGGAGCGCAGATTATCGTGATCGGATCGTTGCCCACGGTCATTCGTCACGAAAGCTTCACGTTCTTTGTCATCGAGATTTTCGTGCTCACGTGCAGCTACGGTGGCGGTCTTGGCATTATCCCGGCCCTCGTCACAGACATGTTCGGCGCGTACAATGTTGGCCCCATGCACGGCATCATCCTTACGTCTTTGGCCTTCGGCGCCGTTGTTGGTGGAATTACTTTCAACAACGCGTACAACGGTAAGGTGGCTGATGGTATGAGCGTGGGTGAGGCATACATCGACAACATCCAGGTCATCTTCGTTATCGTCTGCATTGGTTTTGTGGTGCTCTTCTTGGTACGAACGGATACGACGGACCGCTTCGAGCCGGGCTACCACTACTCTCTGTTCGGCAAGCGTGTTATTAGCATCCCACCGAAGACGAAGGGGGCCAAGCCCCAAGAACCCGAGACTGCAGCTGAAAAAATAGCGGAGAGTGCTGTCTGACTTCTTGCCCAAGCGAACCAAGAATTGCCAAAGGTACAAATTGATGAAGTTGTTCAAGACTTTAAAATTGTTTTGATTTGACTTGTTGTCCATCAAAAGTGTCAATCCAAGTTAAACAACTTCAATTCCCTAGCAGTATGAAGGAGCGGTGGTCGTGGCGGTAGACGAGGTTGTGCTTGATGTGATCGTCGTCGATCCTGATGTGGTTGTAGCTGCCGATTCGGATTCGGTAGCCGTGCTGGCAGTAGCGGAAGTAGTGGAAGGCACAGCCGTCGTCTCGGACGTTGTGTTAGCAGAGTTCAGACTCGAGCTTGAAACCAGCCACGCGTTGATCACATCGCCGAGTAGCAAACCCTCGTCACTTTCGTAGCTCGTGAAGTTCGTGTCAGCTAAGAAAACGTGCTTCGTGCCCTCGACGTAAAACGTCGTGATGCGAGAGCTTATGGACTGGTATGCATCCAGTATGGCGCTCATGTCGGCGTAGAAGTCTTCTTCTGACACCAGATCAGTGAACGGGTAGCCTTCGATGCCTTCCTCCAGCAACGCATAAAAGTATCGTTGGGTCATGTCTCCCTTGCTGTTAATGAACAGCCAGTTGCCCTGGAGCTCCGCTTCGATCAACGACTCCGTCATTTCGGTGGTTGAGGCCGTCTCGGCATCACAATCCGCTATAACATTCGCAGGCATGCCGAGATCAACGTCACATACCCCGGTGAAGTGCAGTGACTCGGAGCCGGTGTGGTTGGCTGGGACCGCTCCGACGTAGCTGTCTGCGATAACGGAGAAGCGTGTGCCCTTGGTACTGACATCCCATAGCTCGGCGATATGAGCGCTGTGTAGCTGTGCACCTAGTGAGCCAGCACTCTCGCCACCGACGATAAGGTTGTCAACATCCGGGTAATTCTTGAGCGCCCAGTCCAACACTGCCTGAGTGTTGTTGTACCCGTTCAGATACATGGTGTAATTCAGTCCGAGGCATTGGGGTTCCCCGAGCAGCTCGGCGACGCTGCTCTCGTAAGGTGCCAGAATTCTGTTGCCGGCATGAACGTCTCCGGTGCAGTACGGCACGAAAACAATGTTCCAGTCCTTGAACATGTTGTCCGAGATCGACCGATTCAGAACACCAGCGCTGCTGGAAGTTGCAACAGTTGTCAGGATCGCACTAGCCCCCAAGGAGCACTGCAGCCCGAACGAGCACGTTTCTTCGTCAGTGCAAGCCCCACCTCCTTGGAAGAAGATCATCAAGTTGGACTTGTCCAAATTCGCGTTTGGGAACACTTGGAAGAAGTAGGTCGAGTTCGATGTGAACGTCGAATCCGAGTAGTCGTCGAAGGCACAGCGAGTATTGCCTCCAGGATAGATCAGTACGCTGCCATCATCATCAGAAGGAGTGAGGCTCTCGACGGCGCAGGATTCGGAGCCACTGAGCGTGCAAATGGACTCGGCGGTGGTTCGAGACACCGAAGTCACGACTATCACTGCAGCGATCAGGGCGGCGGCAGTGCGTGGGAGTCGCATGGATCTAGAAATGCGGAGATCGTCGGGGTTGATGCGGAGATGTCACGGCAAAATGAGAAGTGAAAGATGGCGGCGAGCGCCTGGTTTCGGGGTGAGAACCCACCGAGAAAAGGATCAAAGATCACCTGGATAGTGTCCACTGGACGCATCATTCACGCTTTTCACGCTGCGCTACGTTGTTGAACGGATTCTATGTAGCTCCTTGAAGTTTTCCTGCCATAACTTCAACTTTGTTGCATCAAACCATTTGGTGTTGAAGCTGCAAGGGCGGGTTATGCCACTTACTGCAACTATTACGCCATGACCGGTGTTTGGAAATCATGACCGCCCTGCTCAGCCACGTGCAAACCTTCCTACCTCTTCGGAGAGCTACCTTCCGGAAGTGCAATCCCGTCGGTTGAATGAAATAGGTTGATATCGGGCTGTTCATGAATTCACATACTTTGAAGCACTTACGAAAGCTACATAAAATCCTGTGTATCAGACTTTTCTGGCATCCACTTTAACAAGCAAGCGGCGCTGTGGTCGTTGGAGTGGTGGTGATAACGCTAGCACTGGGTGACGAAGCGGACGAGGTGGTGCTTGGCGTTGAGGTCGTACTTGGCGATGAAATTGAGGTGGCAGGCGAAGCTGAGCTGCCTGGAGTAGCAGTTGTCGTACTAGGTGTTTTAGTGGTCACACCAGAAGTGGCGGTTGTCGAGCTTGGAGCTCCAGTGATCGGTTCCGGGGTTGTGTCCGTGTTCAAGCTCGAGTTCGAGACCAGCCAGGCGTTGATAACATCGCCGAGCAGCAACCCCTCGTCACTTTCGTAGCTCGTGAAGTTTGAGTCGGCCAGAAAGACGTGTTTCGTGCCTTCGACGTAGAACGTCGTGATTCTCGAGCTTACGGTCTGGTACGCATCGAGTATTGCGCTCATATTCGAGAAAAAGTATTCCTCTGAGATAAGATCCGAAAATGGGTAGCCGAGGATACCCTCACTCACGAGCGCGTAGAAGTACCGCTGGGTCTTGTCTCCTTTGCTGTCGATGAAAAGCCAGTTGCCTTCGGGTTGCGCTTGCAACAGCGCCTCGATCATTTCAATGGTGGTCGCCGTCCCAGCTTCACAAGCCGCCACGATATCTTCAGACAAACCGAAGTCATTGGTGCACGCACCGTAGTACACCAACAGTTCTGCAGCGGGGTGTTCCTTGGGAACAACGCCAACGTAGCTGTCTGCTAGCACCGAGAAGCGAGTGTCCTTGGCATTCACGTCCCACATCTCGGCGATCTTGGCACTGTGAACTTGGGCACCGAGTGAGCCGGCACTCTCACCGCCGACGATAAGGTCGTCGACTTCTGGGAAGTTTTCGAGTGCCCAGTCAAGCACCGCCATGGTGTTGTTGTACCCGTTCATATGCATCGCATAGTCGAGTCCGAGACACTGAGAGTTGCCCAGCAGAACCTCAATGCCGCTCTCATAGGCTGCGGTGACTCGATTGCCAATGTGAATGTCACCGGTGCAATACGGAATGAAAACAATGTTCCAGTCCTTGAACATGTTATCCTCCAGCGAACGGTCCAGCACACCAGCACTACTGGAAGTTGCAGCGGTTGTGAACGTCGCACTCGCGCCCAACGAACACTGCAGTCCGAAAGCACAGGTGTCTTCGTCTGCACAGGCTCCGCCTCCTTGAAAGAAAATCATGAGCTTCGACTTGTCCGCTTTCGTGTTTGGGAACACCTGGAAGAAGTACGTGGAGTTCGTCGAGAACATTGTCACCGAGTCCGTGTAGTCGTCAAAGGCGCAACGGGTGTTGCCTCCGGGGTAGATGAGTACGCTACCATCGTCGTCTGATGGGGTGAGGCTGTCGACGGAGCAGATCTCGGAGTCGCTGAGCGTGCAGATCGATTCGGCTGTAGCTGGAGTCAGGATCGCTGCGGAAGCGAGCAGGAAGGAAGCAGCGGCGTTCGCGAGACGGAAAGCCATCATTTAGAAGAATGTCCTGGGCTCGTACGCACCAGGCGGAGCAAATTCCGAAGTGACCGCTACGTAGCCCATGTGGGGTCGCACCAGCTTGCGGGCCAGGCCGAATCCTGAGTCAGGATTCCTGACTACCCGTCGCGTAGACTCCAGCTTGTCGTGAATGGCATCCTGCGGCTAGTAGCACCTGCGTCACGCTGCCCGCGGTCGTCCCACGATGGTGACACCTTATGACTGCAACTTCAACATGTAACACTGCTTGAATCATGGTCACCGTTATCTCAATCTTAGCCGCCCGGTCAGCCAGACGCTCTATGCGCGGGCAAGACGTCACTCTGACTCAGAGTGACGTCTTGCCCGCGCATAGTCTGAGTGGATCATTCATCGCGCTCTGTCGGCTGACTGCTTCGCTTGTGGACGACGAAGCGGCCTCGTTCACGACAAACTACATGTAAGTTATCCCCAGGCAGCACACCCAACAGACTTTTCCACCGACCAGTGTTGGCCACTCAAGGATGCGTTTGCCGTGTGATGATCCACTCGACATGGTCGGGTCGACAACTCACGGGCCCAACACCGAGCGTAACCAAAATGATCTTCTTTTGGCTCAGCCGAAAATGGTCCTTTATTGCCTTTCATTTGCCGACCTCATGATGAGAAACCTGCAACACTTGTATTCGAGTCAGCAAGGGTGCGCTTGATTGGTCTCTTTTTGGCCAGTCGCGATTCATCTCAGATGTTGACCAGCGGAAGGAATCCAGTCACCGACTTAACTTGTGAGATGAAAGCCGTCAAGGGCTACGCCAAGCTGCCGGGCGGGACGGCGAGCCCGTCGCCGTCGCACATCGGCTGCAAAGAGTACCTCATGACGGTGTCCAGCCGGCTCTACTTCTCGAGCTTCTACCGCCTCGTGTACTTCTTCATGATTGCCTCAAGCCTCGTCTGCGTCGTGTGGGTGAGTCGATTCGCTAGCTGCTTTCCGTTTCCAGTTATCTACGCATTTACTACTGCAGCTCTAACCTCTTGTTGCGCTTGTGTTGTGTGGCTACACAGACCGGCATGAACAACTGGAGAATGTGCGGAGACGCATTAAAGACGCTCAATTGGGCGGAACTGGGACTGATGTGATGTTTGTGGTGTGTGTATCGGTCGCCGTCTTCAGACCGTCGTCGGTGGTGTTCATCTCACTGGAGATCGTTGTAAGCGCGCTGCTGGTGTTCGAGGTGCTGCTGAGGATGATGGCGTTCAAGAGGGTACGCAAGTCTGAGGAACGAGTTGTTGTTGCTGTGGGTTTCTCATTGTGGTGTGTGATTGTGTTTTTGGCTATTGCAGCGGTTCTGGCACAAGTGGTGCAACATCTTCGACATTATCGCGTTGGGTATGTGTTGAAACAGAGGTTCTGGTGTCACATACATTTATGCTGACGAGTTTGGGGTTATTTTGCTGTACGCTGTAGTTATGAGCTTGGTGTCCGTGGTCATGTACTTCAATGAGGAGGGCGTGCTGGGTGAGCTGGAGGAAGTTGCGACCGACTCAGTACTGGCGCTGCGCAACGCAGTGCAATACGTCCGACTAGCTATTTTCCTCAAGTACGTCACTCAGTTTTCTTACCTAGGTGGACTCGTATACTGAGATGTTGCGGTTGCTCCTTTTGCTCAGGAATCGGTCGGACAGACCGGCCACGATCGGCAAGGACATCGATTTCGAAGAGCTCTCTATGCATCCTGATGACGAGCGGGAAATGATGCTGGACGCAGAAAGTGGAATCTTAGACAGCGACGAAGAAGAAGAGGTCAGGATCGTGTAGACTAGCTTAGAGGCTGTGCGAGTCGTCAGTGTGTCCATTTTCGTTGTTTGTCGTGGTTTTTGATGTCATGAGCATCGTTGGGTTAAGCAATTTAAAAAAATGATACAAGACTGAAGATGAAACAAAGAGCGCTCGTATTCAGTTATGCACGCACACCATGAAAGCGGTCGTCGCTTAAAAAAAGAGCAGCTTCATGAGGATGGCCCACGTCAAGTGCGCTCCACTACAGAATTTTACAAGTACAACAAAGATGTTAGCATACTATGCAAGTTGTTCTAACGCGTCTCCGTGGAGTGCGTACCTGATGACTGCTAGGACTGGGAGCATTTTCTCTTTCGTCAGGTGCTCCGAAATGACGTGCCACAAGTTGTTCAACAGGAAGAAGAGCGACCACACCATCGCCAACAACATCACCACCCAATCCATTGCGTCGATCGGAGAAACGCACAAGATCTTTACACATAGATAGCAAATAAAAGCGTTAGCCAGAGTGTTGGCGAAGCAAAAGAAGCAGAAGATGCGAACAACTTACCGCAGCTGGGATGAACATGATAGACGAGTAGCCGTAGAGACACACGAGGAAGAGCAGCGTCATGGGTACTTGGAAGTACTTACCCACGAGCCAGATGAGCATCGGCAGTCCGAGCAGGAAAATCTCCACTAGGGTGTACGCCGACGCGAGGCGGCTAAAATCGTACGCCCACTCGTCTGTGTTGCCCTCGAAGTCCAGGAACGATGCAGCATTGCTGCACGACGCCAAGCAGAAGATCAACGTCGTAGACAGCCAGAACGGACCGTACGCGTCAGGAGCCTGCAGTGCCAGCTCCGCGAAAGTCGGATCTTTCTTGAACGGCACCAGCGCTCGCATCAACCGCTGCTGGACATCCGTTGTGTCGACATCAAAGTACTGCAGCGAAAAACAGAGAGACAACATAGAAAGATGAGAGAGAGCCCACGACTCACCACTATCAGTCTGCACGACGCTATTGTATCCACCACCCACCGGTTGATAGTAGGCCAAGGAGAGGCATCCACATAGTCCCATGGGTCGGGCAGGCTTGCCCTCTTCTCCGTACGGAACCTTCTTGCTGCCCATGAGCGTGTCCCTGACCTTCGGGGACATGAGTCCGTCTTCCAGCTCATCGCCTTCGACCACCGATACCTCTGCAGCAAACCACAGTACACGCATAGCAGTTAATACCAAAAAATACACTAATCTGTACACGTATTGCTCCCAATATGAGCGAGAAGAGGACTTGCGTACCGAAGTTCAGGTCGGCGCCTCGTTCCTGGTATACACAGCGCGACAGGAAGCGAGTGGAGCGGCGGTTAGCGACTCAAGAGACATGCGGATGAGGCGAAGATTCATCTGCGCAAGCTAAGGCTGGCGGTGGGTCGCTAGGCTTCACGTACGTTCATAGCGTTCGCCGCGGACTTGACGTCGTCGTCCATGATGTTGCCTGGCTTTTTGACCGAGACTTTTTGGACTGCACTTCGGATCCGGCTGTTTGTTTTAGCCAATAGAATCGTGGCAGTACGTGGCAGATACTGCTCGATGGTCAATGGAGCCGCATGTCAAAAAGTGCCAACTGCAGGTAAGAGTCTTACCTCTTACCGTAAGACCGATGGAAAGCGTATCCGTACATGCATGTAGCGTAGTGAGCGACATCGTTGGAACAAATAACGTGGTTTGCATTGTGTGTGCAAGGTGATTAGTGGTTTGTAGTTTAGTCTAGGTCCTGCGTGGGCACAACGGGCACGACAGGGGCGCTGGCGGCCTCGACTTCCGGGGTGGCGGCCTCGAGCTCGGCGGCCTCCTCGGCGTCCTCCAGCTGACCCAGCAGCTCGTCATCCTCCTCAGCGGCGTCCTCCGCCTTCTTGACGATGGCGGCAACGTCAGCGGGCGTCAGGCGCTTGGAGTCCTGAGTCACCTCGAGCGACTTCTTGCCGGCCTTGCGCTCCGAGGCGGTGACCGTGAGGACGCCCTTGGTGCTCACGGTGAAGGTCACCTCAATCTCGGCGTCGCCCTTGGGCAGCGGCGTGATGCCCGCCACGCTCAGCTGCGCAATGAGGGTGTTGTCCTTGGCCATGAGGCGCTGGCCCTCGTAGATCTGCAGGTACACAGCCTCCTGGTTGTCCTCCGAGGTCGTGAACAACTCAGTCGCGGTGGCCGGCAGCACGGTGTCGCGCTGGATGAGCTCCGACACACTGCCGTTGGCCAGAGCCACCGACAGGTTCAGCGGCACGACGTTCACCATGTTGAGCGGCTTCTTGGGCTCGGGGACGTCCACGAGCTCCGCAAGGCCGGACGCCTCGATGGTGGCACCATAGGCAACAGCCTCGTCGGGCGAAAGCTGCGTGAGCACGTTCTTGCCGTCGAAGTACTTCTTCACGAGGTTCTGCACCAGCGGGATGCGGGAGGAGCCGCCGACCAGCACAATGTGCTCGATGTCCTCCTTCTCGAGCTCGTTCTCCTCCAGGATGGCGTCGATCTCAGTGATCGTCTCGTGCACGTAATCGGTGATGAGCTCCTCAAAACGGGGGCGCGACAGCTTAAGCGAGAAGTCCTCGCCCTCCATGAGCGTGTCAATCTCGATGTTGGCCTGCGTCTGCGTCGACAGCGTCTTCTTGGCAACCTCGCAAGCAATGCGAAGACGGCTGGAAGCCTTCTGGTTCGTCTTGACATCCAGCTTGGTCTTGCGGAGGAACGACTTGGCGCAGTGGTCGAACACAGCGGCCGTGAAGTCCTCACCGCCGAGGGTGTCCTTGCCCTTGCTGGCAATCACCTCGAACAGGCCCTTGTCGGCGTTCAGCAGAGTGACGTCGTGAGTGGCGCCACCAATGTCGAACACGAGCACGTACTCGGGCTTGTCGTTGTTGGCGGCCTCGTCCAGGCCATAGGCGATGGCCGCAGCGAGGGGCTCGCTCAGGTACGTCAGCACGTTGACACCCGCCTTCTTGGCGGCAGCGTCCAGCAGCTCCGTGTACTTGTCGTCCGTGTGCGCCGGCTTGCTGATGACCACGTGCTCGAGCTTCTCGCCCGTGAAGTCCTCGGCCAGGTCCTTGAGGTTCTGCAGCATGAGCGTCATGAACTCGACGGGAGACACGGGGTGCTTCTCGCCGTTGCGCTGCGCCTCGGCCTGGGCGACGCCGTCGGCGCCCGCCGTGACATCGAAGGGCCACTCCTTGACGAAGTCGCGGTCCGCCACGTCGGCGTGGGCCTTGCCCAGGAGGCGCTTAAGGTGGAAGATGGTGTTCTCGGCGTGCGACGGCAGCTTGTTGACGGCCGTGTCGCCCACGATCACCTCCTCGCCCTCGAAGCACACGTAGGCGGGCGTGGTGCGGAAGCCCTGGTCGTTGGCGATGATGTTCACCTTGCCGTTGTGCCACACGCCCACGCAGCCGTGCGTCGTGCCGATGTCGATGCCTGCGACCACCATGTTGCCTGAGTTGCTGTCGGGACCTGGACCTGCGCTATTGGGGACCGATCTGAGTGTGGAGCGCGTCGCTGCCTGTTGGTTGGCCCACGAGCCAACCACTGGCCAGCAGCGCTGATTGGACTGTTCCAAATCAAAATTCTGGTACGTCTAGTATCGCCCTGTTTATGGGGTTCTGAACAACCATTCTGGAATTTGTTCCACCTGGCGTTAATAACGGTCGTTAAACAGTCGCATACTTTAATCAAGTATATTTAGTAGTCGCAACCACTTCAACTTCCTCCATTTTTCGATGGTATCGTGCGCCGACTTACGCCTGTGGGATGGTATTTCATTCAACGGCGATATTCGTCTTCGTTGCCTTCGGTAGCAGAAAGTAGAATATGCTTGCGCCGATCTGAACCAGGTTGCGGCTGCTCAGCGCCACTGGGGGCGACGCGAAGCTGACTTCACGGCCGTTCACGGAAATCGGCGCTCGGAGGCTCAGGCACTCGATCACGAAGCTTTTGAGGCGCGCGTCCCACGCGATCACCGCGTGTGTCGTAGTGATCATGCTGTCGTTGCCTATGTGGCAATCGACATCGCCCGCAGCGAGACCCTTTAGGTTCGGAAAGCCCAGATCCCTGTACAGGTTGCACCAACGAGGCTCCATGCGCCCAAGCACGACGAACGGCTCGATGAAGAAATACTGGAAATCTCGACCCTGTCATGAGAAAAACGAGATTAATACTGTGAGTTGTTGTCGGAAAGCTCCAACGCGGCCAAACACCGTACCTCAAGTTTTGCGTATCCCAACGGACTGCTTTCCGGCTGCTTGATATGGGCGTTGACCATGGCACTTTGATAGATCGGACGCGTGAGCAACTTGCTTGCCTTGTGCTCGAACGAGATCAGCGACGTATCTTCAGCGGTCGACTGCGAATGCTCTACACGAGTGTGGAAATCAAGCAAAAGCTTCGAGCTAAACGCTGCAGCACAGTCCTTGCACGCAAACCCCAATCGAGGTTTTACGAAGAGCTCGCATTCACGAATAACGGGAGACAGGTCCGTTTTAAATCCAACTTTTGGAGACACGGCAGCTGCAGTGGAATCTGGCGTATCAGGGGCCTCGTAGAATCCCGGGAAATTGGTGTCGTTTAGACCGCTGTACACGACGTTCCCCATCTCGTCTACAAACTGACCCTCCTTGGCATGGTTCAGCATGACGACCTTGGGAGCATTGCACTTGCGACTTTTGCATGTCTGCTTTCTAAGGCCGGGTCCTCCGTATTTCTTCATATCAAGACAATGAGGACACTTCATGCAATCAGGTGCATGGCAGCCTTCACATTCTCCACAACGAACTACGCGGGAGCGCGTAGACCCGGATCGAGAACTTAAATCACTGAGAGTCAGATGATCACTCATCAGCGTATCGCTAGCTGGCAGCAACAAGTCACGGGGAGAATCCACCGTTGCATCGGAATATAGAAGTGATTCATCATCCGAGTCGCCGTTCTCATACGTAGCGGTTGAAAGAGACTCCCCGTCACTTTCCACAGATGAGTACGCAACAGAGCCATCCTCATCCATTTCCGAATCAACCTTCGGATCGGCACGCTTCGTCTTGCTGCGTTTCCTCTTGCGGCTTGCCAATCCCCAAATCCTCGGGTTCAAGCATTTGCGGTTCTTGCATGACTGCTTGCGGAGACCTGGCCCACCGTACTTTTTCATATCTTGACAATGGCCACATTTCATACAGTCCTCGGTCAAACACCCTGCACATTTTCCGCAACGCCCAATCCGCTGACGGGAACCGTGCATGCCGTCACTTCCTTTTCGTTTCTTTAAAACAGCATTCGGTGTCTTGATCGTGAGATTTGTATCGATTTCGTCCAAAGGTGTATTGTGTGAAGAAACCTTCTCGCAGCAATAGAAACAAAAAATGGCATCAGTGTAAGCACTGTAAAAGGGACACAGAGAAGATAATCTTCTTACCTTTGCAGGAATGTGTCCAGTAGTACGGCTTCGGGATTTCTTCAACGATACTCGCTTCATAGGGACAATGATTGAAGGCTCTATTGCCCTTACCATGCCTTGTTTATTCAGTGCATCCATAGCAACCATCTCTCGTTTGCTGTTGTTCTTAGTGCACAAGTTCACTTTCGAAATGAACGCAGCGGAGTCGTCCAATTTTGAGGCGATCGTAAACGCCTTCACCACGTCACATACTGCGTGGATTTGCTTGGACTGGAGAGCTGCGCTACTCCATGCCTGCCAAAATCACCGAGGTTAGACTGCAACTAGGACGGCAACAACAGCACATCACGTAAACACTTACCAACAGCTTACGCCGAGAGCTAAACAGCTCAGGCACGAGAAAATGGAGCAACTTCCGTGCATCGACTTCAAATGACGAATGGCATAGAAGCAATCGCTGACGACATCGAAGTGAAAGCAACTGTGGCCAAATCGTCGCAATCTTGTCGGTACCTTGCTCGGGGATATCAATTACACTGAGTTGGCACTGAAGCGAAGTCACGGTCGAGATATCCTCCATAAAAACTTCATAGCTGGTAAGAAGAACGTGAGCTGACAGCTTACGGCAAGAGAAGTACTCATTGCTCAGCAATTGCAGTAGGTTCTGACGATCTTCCTTTCTGCCCCAATATGGATACAGCTGGACAAGTTCCTTCGACGACAGTGCCTTCTCCCATTGTGCGAGGTCAGAGCCAGCAGCAACTACAACGTAAAATGCTGGTGTGCTCTGGACTGATGCAATTTGGGTCATAAATGTACTAATCTGACGTGCATGCAGTACAAAGACAGAGAAATGGTTAGCAGTGCACTTACGAGTAATACTCTCGCATTCGACTTACCTGCAGGCGCTCCTTCTGGCAATCTTCTCCGCTAATGACAACACCATTTGACCCTCGGTGGTACGACGCAAATAATCTCTCCTTCCCTCCATTTTCCATGTTTGGGGAATATGATTGCGATGTAGCTGCTTTCATACTGGAAGCTTTTACGCCATTCAAAAGCGTTGCCCATCCGTTAATGTGAATGGGGCTAGCAGTATTTTGTTGAAATGGATTTGTAGTAATCGTCGTAGGTACCGCCGGCAGCTCTTCAGAGGATTTTGGTGGTGTAAATCCTTGGCGACTATCAGCATGCGACCTACCCACATTCAGAGTCAGTCACTATAATCAGAAACAACAAATATGGCAGTGCACTACCTTTTCCACTCATCGTCGAAGTCCATCAACGCTCGCCGGTGGTCCTGAAACAGTTGGAGGCTGGTGATTCGAGCGAGGTCACTGATACCCGATAGATCATTATCAAGCAGCCCTTTTCCTAGCAAACGGGAGCAATATACCTCCAGTTCCGAGATGAGGAATTCATTCAGAGAAAGGTGATCTGCTCGCTCAACTCTGGCTTCATCAACCATCTCGGGCTTCAAATCCACAATACGGGGTTCCCTTTTCACCTCAGGTGTTGAAATAAACCCGTCTTCGCTCGAGGTTCGATGATAGGCTGACATCGGTGATTGCGGTGGGGACGCTGTCGTCGCCACTGATTCTGCTGAAAGCGATGCCGGAGTCTTACTTCGGTCTGGAATATTACGTGACGAGGGGTTGATTTCATGATTCCGCGCAGCCACTTTTGTCACCTTCTCGTTGGCATCTCCCATTGGCACGTCCACCCCCTCACTATATCCACCATTTTGGTTTAGTGTCGAGAGGCACATGCTCTTCAACGTCCCAACTTGCCTGCACCGCAAAAAAAAAGAAGAGAGATCAACTGCAGTTAGTACATTGCAACTGCCGTATAATCCCTTCGAATCATCGTACTGAGGCTTTTGATCCACGTTTTGAGACTGAGGGAAGCCAATGGTGCACAAAACACAAACGCGTCAGTTCGCTACAACGCACAGCACAACACAAACAGCAGCAGCAAACCTTGTCCACATCCTCCATGTCTGCAACCTTCATGTCATCTCCATCTCTGCAATCCAGTATAGAAACAACCCCACCAGATTATTATCAGCAGCTCACCAGCCAATGCAAAGCTGTAACATACCCCGCCTTCTCTTCTCGTGCCAAATGCTCCTCTATCTGCACATCTCCGGTCTCCACGGTAGGATGCACCAAGAATGCCGCGTTGTACGCCTTTTCTAGTGCATCGTACACCGGTTCGTCCGAAGCGTCTGGTGGCGAGTCGTACTCGCGACCAGTCGGGATCTCGGCCAGCGACGCGCCCATCTTAGCACGAGCCTCCTGCAGCCTCTTCCGTACGCGCTGCATCTCCTCGGCATTGACGTCCTCCTGTTTGTTCTGTGTCTGCGCCGTCGATTCCTCGCGCGTTGCCGTCCTGAGCCGCATTAACCGCGTGTCAGCTTCATATCAGAACTAAACGGTGCGATGCATTCGGCAAGTGCGCACCTAGCGGCGCTACTTTCCGCCAGCATAGCGAGAGCAGACGCGTGCACGTCCACCGGCGCAGCGCTAACGGCCGGATGACCGCCGTTGGTCATGATCTCTCCCTCGACTGCGATGCGCCAGTTTGGCGCGGTCGTGCAGCGCGCGAGATCGAAACGGTTACACAATCTGTACTCAAGAATAAAGTACCGTGATTCTAGTTTCATATATTACCTCTACAAATCCATATCTGCAATCAATACATACTGACATAAATTAATAAGCCGCACATAAATACCTCTGTAGTTTGATATTTTCGTTTTCTGCATATTGTTCACTCCATTGTAGAGAAAAGTGGTAACTGTACTGTGATGTGGTGTTTCCGAACACCAGATCGATCTGCTGGAGCTGCAACGTCAGTATCGAATTCGAATCGAGTGGACCATGAGCCGCACGAAGCAGAGCGCGCGCCGCGCTAAGCGCCGCGCCAACGACGCAGCTGCTGAGCCCAGCAAGAAGCAGAAGAAGGTTGCAGCCAAAGCTTCAACTGCACCAGCCGCTGCTGTAGTGGAGAGTGTCACGAGTGTCAAGGGTAGTCGCGAGTGGGCCGAGAGCACGCTGACCAAGCTACTCGGCGGCATGTCATTGGACACGTTCAAGTCCGAGTACTTTGAGAAGAAGCCTCTGCACGTACGCAAGGCGGACAAGGGCGAACTGTTCAGTAGCGGCCTGTTCTCGCGCAAGAAGATGCTCAAGGTCATGGAGAAGCAGTCGCGCATGGGCTTCGGCAAGGACTTGACAGTCTGCAGATACGTCAATTCGGAGCGCGATAACTTCGACGGCGAGGAATCGAATGGCCACGCCACGAGTCGCCAGGTCGCCAGTCTGCTGGACAGCGGCTACAGCTGCCAGTTCTACCAACCGCAGCGCTATGTGGATGGGCTGTACGAGCTCAACGCGGCGTTCGAAGAGGTTTTCGGTGGTCTGGCAGGTGCCAGCGCGTACTTGACCCCGGCGAATGCGCAGGCATTGGCGCCACACCACGACGACGTGGAGGTGTTTGTGCTGCAGACGCAGGGACGTAAGAAGTGGAAGCTCTACCGCCCGCTGGTGGAGCTGGCAGGTGAACACAGCTCGGATCTCGCTGCCGATCAGATCGGCGAGCCGTGGATGGAGCTTACCGTCGAGGAAGGTGACTTGCTGTACTTCCCACGCGGCGTCGTGCACCAGGCATGCACGGACAACAAGCAGTTTTCAACCCACGTGACCGTCTCAGTGTACCAGCACAACACTTGGGCCAACTTCCTGGAAGTTGCGCTGCCTCGCGTTATTCGCCATGCGTTTGACTCGGACGTCGCGTTCCGTAAGGGACTTCCTGTTGGCTACTTGAACTACATGGGCACCCAGTTCCCGGCTGATTCCGCTGAGGCAAAGGAGTTCGCTGCAACGTGCAAAAAGCTTGTCGGCCAGCTTGCGGCGCACGTGGGCGAAAAGGACTTGCAGGAGGCTGCTGACGAGGCGGCGCTGGATGTGCTCGCGAACCGCCTGCCTCCTCCTGGGGAGAACAAGAAAGACGGAGAGGCCGGCTCTAGTCCGCTTGACAGCAATGCGGCTATTCGTTTCAAAAACCGCTCGCACATCCGCTTGTCGATGGGTGAAGATGAGGCGAAGGAAGCCTTTGTTGCCGTTTACTACTCGCTGCACAACTGTCGGCGGCATCACATGGGTTTGTGCACTTGCGATGGCGATGACGAAGATAAGGAAGAAAAGGAGGAGGAGGAAGGCGATGATGGTAGCGAAGGTGGCGAGGATGCAGAGGCCGACAGTGATGACGAGGGACATGACGAAAACGAGAGCGAGGAGGAGGACGACGATCTGAGTGCTGCGTTTGGCCAAATGCCACCCCAAGCGAAGAGTATCGTGTTCCCAGGAGAACTTGCTCCTGCTCTCATGAAGCTCTACGCATCGTCCGCCTCTGTGCCTGGTGTTTTGGTTGAGGAGCTTACGGGCGATGCTAGTGACGAGACCGCGGTGCGTGGAATGCTGCTGCGCCTGTGGTCTGAAGGTCTGTTGGATGTCACCTCACACTCATAGATTTGATGCTGTCAACCCGGTGGATCAATCACAAACACAATCCATTCTTGTTGTGAGGGAAAATAGTGCTTGCAAGCATCTAGCCTCGCTACTCGTGTTGTTTCTTGTCCTGTCTTCTGCTCGCCTGCTCTCCCTCACCGCAACGCTCGCTCATGTTTCTCTCCATAAGCAGTATCACGTTGTATTTCACTCGCTCGCCGGACAAACCGGCATTGTAACGCCAGGCTTTTTATCTAATGCAGTCCATGATGGTTTGACTGATTTCCTCCGTCTCCGAACGAACGGCCATCTATGCATGTACACAAGAAGACTGGTGAGAAGATGCTACAATGAGATGCTTATCCAGATCGGATCGTACCTGAAGAATCATGCTGCCGCTCTGTTCATCCAGCGATATTCTCGACTTCACTAGCGCCTTAACACCACCAACAAACACGCCAGACAGCAGCAGAATGTGGGCCTTGGCCTTGGGTTGCGGCACAGCTGTGTTCTCGCAAGGCTGCATGCCGAGGTTGTCAATGACAGCCGCAACACCCTCCACAAGGCTCTTATATTTGAGACCGTAGCTGCCCTTAACCTCGGCACCGTCACCAATGTGCTCCCAGGCCGAGCGGAAGTCATTCACCGAAACCTTAGCCATCAGGTCCGCAGCGCCGATCTCGATGTCTTCCATCGGGTACTCCTCGTCAAAGCCATCATCCTCAACCTCGCCAGATGACGGGTTCACCTCGTGTACCTTAAACTTCAACTATAAAGCGCAACAATGGAACGTAAGACTTCACCACGTGCGATACCAAGCATGTAGAATCATAATTCGTACCTCGACGTTAGCAAGCTGAACAATGGGGTAAACTCCATCGCCAGTGTACTGCAGGCAGACGTAGCACGATCCCGTCTTGCCGTACGCCAGCTTGTCCAGCGGGACAATCGAGTGCACCTGCCACACGTCCTCGGGCTCCATGACAAAGCCGACGTTCACGTTCGTGAGGAGCTGGTCGCTCACCGTGTTGAGCACCTTGAACTGTTGACATTATTGCGGGTAGTAACGTCAGAAATGAATATACATCGGCGTGTCAATAAGGAACAACAGCGCTGGGCATACCTGAAGCACAATGTGCTGAGCAAATACGTGCTTCGTGCAGCTGACGACATACTCTGTCTCGGCCTCCGTAAGCTCAAGGCGCTTGGAAGAGCGGAAAAGAGCGCCGAGCTCGGCGAACTCAGGAATCTGCAGCAGCAAATTAGCATAAAATCAGCAACGTTGTGGCGCCCATATGAAGCCAAACAAATATAACGCACCGTGTACAGCTCCTTCGCAACATCCTGGGGCTCGGGTGCAACATCAGCTTGCACAGTCTCATTGTCAGCCTCGGCATCGTTCGTGTTTGCCTCAGCCACGTCTTCGACAACTTCAACGTGCGGCAAGGCATCAAACGTAAGCGGACCATCCATGGGGCGCAGCTCATACTGGTCAATGGATTTCTGCAGTGCCACAACACTCAAAGGGAAGTCATCCACGAGGAGGGTGCGGCTAGTCACCTCGTCACCCTCCAGGACGGCGAGGTACATGGTAGCGCGGTCACGGACTTCATCATCATCGTCAAGCTTGCAGCACTGCAGCAGCGACGAAACGCTGGACCGGAGCGACGCAACACGAATTGCGAACTGGGCAAGAGCTGAAACGGCCGACGCTCGCACAGGCGCGTTCTCCAGGATGACACGGTTGCGAATGAAACGAATGTACCGCGCCGGTGCCGATGTGGTCGGACCCTTCTGTCCCAATACACGCAGGATCTTAGTCGACAGCTGAGTGAACTCGCAGTCTTCGATGAATTCGCACAGGTGGAGCAACGCAGTCTCCTTGCACTCCTGGATACGGTCGATCAGGAACAAGATAGCGTCCGTGATCGTCTTCTTGAACTCATAGCCACCTTCCTCACGCAGGAAGTTGGCCAGGAAGTTCAGCAGCACACGGTGTTTCTGGGGGTACTTCAAGCACAGGTTTTTGATAGCCTCCACCACAACGATCTTGAACTCGTCGGCAATGTCGCCCATAAACGTTGAGATTTGCTTCATCAGACGATCCACGCTAGACTCGGCACCTGTTTAATATAGATCCATTACAGTAAACACAGTTAGCTTCAGTTACAGCACCATCGCAACTCCGGCTACAGCAACAGCATACCCGTTTTCAACAAAGTGGTGATGGCCAGTGTGGCAATCGATCTGTTCGAGTCCGAGATAAGCGCCTCCATATCCTCATTGCAGCGCGTCACCAGCATGGGCTGCGTCAATGCAACCTGACTGAGCGTCCGCACAGCAGCGAAGCGAAGGGTGGGCTTGGAGGAGCCCAGGAACAACTGCAGCACGACGATGGCCTGCGTCAGGTCACGCGCGTCCACAGGCAGCGCACACAAAGCCTTCGCAGCCTCGTAGATAACCATCTACCATGTTACAAACAACGGTATTAGCTCAATATGCCACGTCAACCAAATGAAACCGACCCATTCATTGCGTTGCTGACGGACACCGCGTTGGCTCCAAGCACACGTACCTCGTTCTTCTGACGCAGCATCTTCTGCAAAAACGCATAAAGCGGCGCGGCATCCTGACCGTTGGCATTCTCGCGCAGGAGAGCCGCCGTGTAACGGATCAACAGGCACGTCGCAAGGCTCGAGCGCAGGTTGGTCTTCTGAAGCTGGGTAATGAACTTAGAAACCGCGAGCTTGTCGTGCTGCCGGATCTGATAAAGGAGGGAAACTCCATGGTACTGGACCATGTCGTTCGTGGAGTTCACGGCCTCCTGCACCTCATTGACCCAGCGGCGCACGATCTCCGGGTTGTTCTTGATCAAATGAATACCCGAAACCAGCGCCGAGCTAGCCACCAGGGCATTGCGATCCACGATGGCCTGCTTGATGTAGCGCTCGATGGCGTTCAGCATGGAGCCCTGTCATGAGCAGCAAATCATTATAAATCAGTCGCCGCAAGGGTACCGCCAACACATCAGCCATAACGTACGTCAATGATACGGCACAACACACGAATGGCGTTGGCACGGTACAGATCCACGTCGGAGCTCATATCCTTGGTCAGACTCTGGGTCACAATGATAACCTGGTAACAGCAACTACCGTCAGTCCATGCCCTTCCTTCTACCTTTCCGCAGATGAGCTCTACATACCTCGTCGGCAGCAGTAGCCTCGGCCACCTCCTTAATGAACAGGTACATCATGCGGCGCAGATTGGCATCCTTGGACTGGAAGAGCTTCGTGACGCCGAAGAACACGGCCGTGGTCTCAGCACTGGTGAAGGGCTCTCCCTGGGTGAGAATGTGCAGCAGCTTGGTGATCAGCTGGCAGCACTTCTTGGGGTGACGCGTCACGGTGTTGGCGTCCGAGAAGATCTTCGTCTCCTGCAACACCGTCGCCTTGTCCAGGCCCTGGAACGGCGACACTGCAGCATAAACGCAGTGGGGGAAACACATACAAAGGGTCAGTAGTCAGTCTCTACAGGGGGGCGCCCACCACAGAGGGAGATCTCGAGCAGGGGGAGAGCAGATGAAGATGAAGCTGCAGATCTTTCCGGCCGCGTACCCTGGTCCTCCTCGTCGTTCTTGAACTTCTCCTTGATGTCCGCCATCACGGACGAGATGGTCATGCCGGAGCTACCGCGGCCGGAGTCGCCCCCGGCGCCGTACGTGTCCTGGCTCGCCCCTAGCTTCATTGTCGCTCGGTTGCTTCTGGCTAGCTCGGATTCCTAGCTCGAGTATCAGCCGCGTGGCTCGAGAGGGCAGGGGATCGCGTGACACACCAAATTCATGTGCTGAACACAAGGGGTTACTATTCGAGTGCACTACACTATACGTGCGATTAGTAGCCCCTCGTCTTCGCCTTCCGCCAATGAAAATAGAGTGACGTGGGTTCCACCAATCATCACGCGCCAAGCGAGCCAGAGTGAAAAACCAGTTATCCGGCGCTTATCCGGTGCAAAGCCCGCCCAAATTTGAGCGATTTTCCCGCGCTTGTGGCACGCAGCCAGCGCTGCATGAACGTTGCCATTCCGAGATTTGACTCGTTCTCTCCACTCTCCTCCTCTACCAACAGCAATGGCGAAGACTCCCTCCAAGAAGGCCGCGAAGACGGTCGCTAAGTCCGGCAAGGGCAAGGGCAAGAAGCGTGTCGAGTCGTACTCGACCTACATCTACAAGGTGCTGCGTCAGGTGCACCCCGACACGGGCATCAGCAAGCGCGGCATGTCGATCATGAACTCGTTCATCAACGACATCTTCGAGCGCATCGCCTCGGAGGCCGGCAAGCTGTCGCGTTACAACAAGAAGTCGACGCTCTCCAGCCGTGAGATTCAGACCGCCGTGCGCCTTATGCTCCCGGGTGAGCTCGCCAAGCACGCCGTGTCGGAGGGCACGAAGGCCGTGACCAAGTTCACTTCGGCTTAAGCGTCGCATGATCACCCTTCCTCAGCAGTCTAAAAAACTGCGAAGTCAGATTGACTTTCATTCCAACCCTGGTGTTTTTTAACACCACCCTTTCACTAGAAATGCATCAGCATCAGAAGCAGTAGCGAACTCAGTGGATGCACGAATCGGTGCTACTGTCGAATATCCCAGTACACTTCAAACGTTTGTTGTCTCGGTAACATTGAAAGCCCCCGGCGGCGATAAAGCACGATTGCGAACGTTTTTTAATGTTATGGTGGGTCTTGGGCGGGCGTTAAGGAGCGTGTAAGAATTCCAGATGCTGAGCTTTCAACGTCCATCGCCGGTGTGTTTCGAGAGCCGAGCCCAGGGGTGCGCATGGTCACGGTGCGCTGCATCTTCGACCTGTACAATAATATGCGCATGCTCAAGAAGCCCGTGACGGCCGCCACGACGTCCGTCATGGCAGGGCTCGGACAGGCCAAGAAACTCAAGCTCGTCGGTACCAAAGTCGCGAAGGTGCTCAAGTCAATTTTCCTCGAGCGTCGGCGTGCTACATGTGCAGCAGACGCGACTCCTTTCTGGGTCGTCGTGCGGACATCAGCATGCATCTGCTCACGTGGGGCCACCGTGTGTGTGCTCGAGCTCCACTCGAGGCACCAAGCAGCGGGTACTATCGGCGATCGGCCGCGCACTAGTGTCGACTGCTGCTTCAACTGGGTGCGGGAAGCTCAGTGCATGACAGGGGTGCGTCCTGCAGAGCCCGACTTCTGCTGCTTGAGGTACTACTAGTAGTAGTAGTAGTCAGCCACGACCTGGAATCGGCGCCGTTGCCACAGACTTTTCCAACAGCCTCAGCGTCTCCGACTCGTAATCCAATTCAGAGTTACATACATGTATCCTAGCAACGAAAATGGAGGTTAAAGTCGATCGGCAAGAGGTATTTTTAACTCTTAATGTGTTGATTCCTTGCTTGCACACAGATGCAAGATCGCTACAGACAAGGGGAAAACACAAAGCGCCGCTTCACCATCATTACACCTTGTACGCACTCAGTACGAAAGGGTCTCTTGCACTACACTTCTCCTACTGGTATTTTTACTGTAGTATATTTACGCTTCAGAATGGATGAGGTGGTTTCTTTCGAAAAGGGTGGTGTTAAAAAACACCAGAATGAAAGTGTCGACTTTGTCAAGACGACAAGAGACGAGCTAGGACCCTCACAGAGGAGTGCCCACGCTCAGCAGCCTAGGCCACTTAGGTTGGACGAACAACTTAAGAGCGCTCACCACGGATGCGGCGGGCCAGCTGGATGTCCTTGGGCATGATGGTGACACGCTTGGCGTGGATGGCGCACAGGTTGGTGTCCTCGAACAGACCAACAAGGTAGGCCTCAGCGGCCTCCTGCAGGGCAAGCACAGCCGAGCCCTGGAAGCGCAGGTCCGTCTTGAAGTCCTGGGCGATTTCGCGCACCAGACGCTGGAAGGGAAGCTTGCGGATGAGCAGCTCCGTCGACTTCTGGTAGCGACGGATCTCACGCAGAGCGACCGTACCCGGGCGGTAACGGTGCGGCTTCTTGACGCCGCCAGTGGCGGGGGCGGACTTGCGGGCGGCCTTGGTGGCGAGCTGCTTGCGCGGGGCCTTGCCACCGGTGGACTTGCGAGCGGTCTGCTTGGTACGGGCCATGGTTGCTTCTTCTTAGTTGCTGAGAACTTGAGGGAGAATTTGGGAATGAGCTTCCGGCAGGCGTGTGTGTTTTTCGCGCGCTCGGGTGACACGAGGACCAGTCAGCGGTCTTCGCGGGAAAAGGTTCCACCAATCCACGCCTCCCAAAACCAAATGACGCTGACCGGACCAATCAGCGATAGGATACCGCGTCCATGAGGAAATTGGCTTGGCGCGGCGGGGTAGGTCTCCTTCGGTTCAAACCTCGAGAGATATAGCCGCGTGCCGGTGACTGCCTGTGACTATGGGGACTTGACTGCCATGCGAGAGTTGCTGCTGCCAACTCTCATTCTTCAATTTCCGGATTGAAAAGCACAACTTTCCTCCCCTCTTCTCAAGGAACTCAACAACTCAACAATGTCTGGACGCGGCAAGGGCGGCAAGGGACTCGGCAAGGGCGGCGCTAAGCGTCACCGCAAGGTCCTTCGCGACAACATCCAGGGCATCACCAAGCCCGCCATCCGTCGTCTCGCACGTCGTGGCGGTGTGAAGCGTATCTCCGGCCTCATCTACGAGGAGACCCGCGGTGTCCTCAAGGTGTTCCTCGAGAACGTCATCCGCGACTCCGTCACCTACACGGAGCACGCTCGCCGCAAAACCGTCACTGCCATGGACGTCGTCTACGCTCTCAAGCGCCAGGGACGCACCCTGTACGGCTTCGGCGGATAAGCGCTTTTCGCTTAAGTGTTCGAGCTGTTCGGCAGCTTGGGCGCAAACTTTGCAGCTCTGGTAGCTTTCTAGCTTGCCTTTGCTGAGATTGGCATTTGCCTTTCACTTTCATTCTGGTGTTTTTTAACACCACCCTTTCTGAAGAAACAATTTATTTCCTCGCACTGGTAAAATTTTAAAGGAGTTTGAGTGATAGACGCTCAATATTGCGGCAAAGGTTGTGTAAGAGGACATCGATGCGTCTTACCTGACCCTGCCTGTGTATCCGACATGCTGTAAAGGCAGCAAACGTATCAACGGCTTTCATATTGCTATCGAGCAACGTTTTAGGAGTGGTAAGAAAAAATATGGCCGCCATGAGCTTGTTTATTCAGTGTGCTGATCGTCCAGGGGTCACGTAATAAGCTGCATGCCGACGGGGTGCGTGAGGAACACATCTTGAAGCTCCTGGTGCGAGCACCGCAGCTCCAGCAGCGGGTAGCGCGACGTACGCGTCGATATCTGCCGGATAATACCCGAGCGCTCCAACTCGTCGCAGATGAACAGCAGCCCGCGCAATCGTGGGATCGGCACGAACGCGTGCGTCTTGCACAGAATCGCGAAGCGCTCGATGACGGCTTCAAGCTCAGCGCCACTTTTGTTAGCTCCACGCGCTGCGTTGGTGCGGACCTCCATGCGTAGAGCAACCAGGAACGTGCACTCGAACTTGCTGCACGCACGCAAGCGTGTCATAGGTGCTGACACTGACACAGCTTGCTGAGCCTCGTGTAAGTCTTCGCCTGTCACGAACAATTCGCCGCCCTCCCTAGCCGCTGGATTCCGGTCGAGCGACGTGAGTCGGTGCAGACACACTTCGGCGGACTTACGGCAGAGCGACAACGCTTGACGCACATCGCCCGACTGGTGCGCTAACGACTTGGCGCAGATCTGGATGGCCTCTTCGCTGAAAATGTCCAGCTGAAGCAGACGCTGCTGGATGATGTTCTCAAGCTGGGCTCTCGTATACGCCGGAAAGGTGATGCGGTGCCCTCCCAGTCGACTGCGGATCTTCGTGGGCAGTCGCTCCGGCAAGTCCATCGTGTTGGCAATGCCGACCAGCACGAGCTTGGCCGTGGCAGAAGTCTGCCACTCCAGCAGATTGTACAGCACTTGGTTCTTGCCAGCCAGCATGAAGTCCATCTCATCCAGCAGCACCAGCAGCATGGGGCGCTTGGAATTCTTGGAGTGAAACTCGTGCTGCAGCATCTCGCACAGCCGCGCGGCGCTGATCGAGCGCGTTGACGTCTGTTCACCGTCCGTCCCCGGTGACTGGAGAGCCTTCCACAGTACGCTGTAGGCGACGTCCGGCCGCGGCATCTGCAGGCCGTTGACCTCCACCCACGCGAAGTTGCGCAGCTCTCCGGCGTCGCGCTGCGTCTCGAGCGAGCGGATTACCTCCTTTACAATGGATGTCTTGCCTGCGCCCGGCAGTCCGCTGATGTAGATGGGTCCGCCAGCGCTTTGCTGCTCGATGGAGGAGCGCAGCGCCGTGTAGATCTCGTCGCGCTCGTCCTCGCGTCCCGTCATGCGCAGCGGGAGACTCGACAGCTGAAGCTCCTGGCATGCGCGTTGAAGTTTCTTTACGGCTGGAGAGAGAGCAACACTGCTAGTGCTGCTGCTGCTGTCTGCATGGTCCGTTCGAGGCCGCTTCGCGCTCAGCAGCGCAACCATCCTGAAGCAAATTAAATTTGTGTACGCACACAACGTAACCATGGTTACGTTTCTAAATGCCTTTTAGAAATATATCCCAACTATAAATTTAGGACACGCACAATCCCACCCCATTGTAACCGGTACTCCACTGGAGTCCAGTGGCAGCTGTAGATTCAAGAGCACTGGCGGGGACTCGGACAGCTCTTAGACATCAGCTCACCTCGAGAGTTGGAACATGTAATAACACTCAAAGGCCACCGTGCAGACGCTCCGGCATGGATCTGATACGGATGACTCAATGGTTTCCAGAGCCCCAGATGTATGTCTTCGTTCATCGCGGCAGAACCACATGCCGCCTGCTTTGCACCTCAAGTTTGAAGCTGGCAGCGAAGCCAAGTATCACTTGACGCGGGTCAAAAGCGAAGCCAATTCTTGGCCGACGTGGCGGTACATCGTGTGGCCGGGAACATTTTTTTCGCGTTACCAACAATGTTGCCAAACTTCAGTTTGGCAGCCTCGAGTGTTCAGCAACTATCACGCGAATCGGCATCAGACTATCAGCCTGAAAACAAACTGTATTGCCGGTGTGCGCGCGGCACCATGAAGCTGTGGCGGCGACTTTCTGATATGAATGTCAGCTGGATTCGCGCACAAGCTGCGTCCGTTTGATTCTCGTTTCTGCCCAGAGGTGGTCAAGTTCGGGTCAGCTGAATGGAAGGTGATACTCAGAGGCTGGCAGTCAGGTGGCGAAAATCTCAAGTGACTCCACTTCAATGCGGCCGAGATATATTGGCTTGAGTCGCGCGCGCCCCAGATAGCTGGCAGCCTGGCAACGGGGAAAGGCCGGAAGCGAGTGCCGAAAAGAGCAAGCACCAAGTCTGACCATCTTTTCCTCCGCGCGAGTATCCATCAGGGGCATACGATGTTGGCGCGTCTTCTTAGTGGTGAACGCAAGTCTCAGTTTGGCTTGGTCATCGGTGCTATCCGAGTGCCGCCGAGTCGGGGGTGAACTTCGGGCTTGAAAACGAGTTTCATTTCCGATTTGGCTAGCTTTTGCTCAAGCGGAAAAACAGTAGCCCACAACAGCTTCTCTGCGGCTCGCCATCCTGTTGCGTCGCCGATGAAGATCACACAATTGGTGCAAGTTGCAGTGACTGTGGCCGCGACTGCCACGGTCACGCTGGCGGACATTACGATGTCACAGGCTGGTAACTATCAACAAGGCACTGTTCAACCTGCCGAGCAAGTCCAGGGTGGCACCACTTCAACCACCGGCTCTACCACTGTCGGCACCACTTCGACCACCGGCAGCACTGCGAGCAGTGGCGACTACCTCGCCCCATTTTCGACTGATGAACCTTCCGATCTCTTCCAGCGTTACGATACCCTCACCACTTTGGCGCCGATCATCAACGTAGCGTCTGAGTTGCTCACGGGACCGTTGCCAACAAACAAGTGGTGGGGCAACCTCATCCACACCACCACGGAGGATATCAACACGGTAGCCAACCCTGCGTGGTCGAACCCGTATGCACTCAAGCTGCCCAAGGAAGCGCCTTACGGAGTGCAGGCCTGCTACTCATACTCGTACCGTAGCTTTGCTGATGAAGTGGACGGCGTCGTCAAGTACTACTTGCACGCATTCCACAACGACCTCACACTCTCGGCAACCGAGTTCGCTTCGACCAAACCAGACTACGAAATCTACTCGTTCAGTGACTTTGGTGCCAGCGTTCGCACGTGTGTATCCGGTAGCGATAGCTGCATGGACTCAGCACTTGTGAACGGTATGGCTTTCGTTTCGGCAACCTATTCGGGCCTCACTGCTAGCATCGAGTCCGAGTACTCCATGGCCCTGGTGGACGATTCGACTGCGGGCAAGTATGTCATCCAGCTGCCAAACAACCAGACATGGGTGGTCTACTCCAGCGACACCAGCGCGTCCTTCTCCATCGACAGCACGGGATCGGCATTGGTGTCAGGCTCAGTCTACACGGGTACGCTTCGTGTGGCTATCCTCCCTGACAGTGGCGACCAGACTGTGTACGATGACTACTCGTCATGCATCATCCGTGGCGGGAACGTGTCTGTGGCGTCTCGTACCAGCTACTCGATGCAATGGGAGACCGAAGGCAGCGGATGTGATAGCACTGGGCTTCTTCATTTTGCTTTGCCTCACCAGCTGGAGGTCCTGAATGACGCCACCACGACGCAGTCGAGTGGAGCGATTGTCCTTCACTCCAGTACCCGCGGCCAAATGGTGGGTCAAGTTACCACATCTGGGAGCTGGACGCTGACAGAGGACGAAGCGGAAGCTGAGGTGGACTTCTACCCTGCCAGCAAGCCGTCGGCCGACGTGGTTTCGCAGATCGGTCTTCTCTCGACGTTGCAGAGTGACATTGATAGCGACTGGAGTTTGAATAGTGGCAGTTGGTACTACAATGGCAAGGCATACCAGAAGTACGCATCATTGTGTCTGATGGCTGCTGACAGCTCGGTTGTGGGCGATGATAGTACGCTGCTGAGCACTTGCTTGTCAAAGCTGGAGGGGATTGTCGAGCCGTTCCTTAACAACACTCTCGGGTCTCCTCTTGCCTATGAGACCTCTTACAAAGGCATTGTCACTAGTCAGGTCTTCACCGCCAACAACGCAGACGTGGAATTCGGCAACGGCGTGTACAATGATCACCATTATCACTACGGCTACTGGGTGACGGCGTCGGCCATTCTGAAGAAATTAGACCCATCGTGGTCAGGCATGACTCAGCTCGAGACCATGGTGTGGACGCTGCTTCGTGATGTCGCCAATCCAAGCTCGAACGACGCGTACTTCCCGAAATTCCGTCATTTCTCGTGGTATCTCGGTCACTCGTACTCGCATGGTGTGACGCCCATGGCTGACGGTAAGGACGAGGAGAGCACCTCGGAGGACGTGAACTTCTACTACGGCATGATGCTGTGGGGAAAAGTGACAGAGAACCAGGCTGTCGAGGACCTGGGCAGCCTCATGCTGCGCCTGAATGCGCGCGCTGTGCGCACCTACTTCCTCATGACGTCGGACAACACGATCCACCCGCCCCAGTTCGTGCCAAACCACGTCACGGGCATTTTCTTCGACAACAAGGCGGACTACGCGACGTGGTTCAGCGCCGAGAAGTATTGCATCCATGGCATTCAGATGATCCCCGTGTCCCCGATCAACGGCCTGGTGCGCACAACGACGTTCATCCAGGAGGAATGGGACGATATCCTGTCGAAGGAGGCGATTGTCACGGGAGATGACACCACGAACGCGTGGTTGTCCCTGTTGCTAGTGAACGAAGCTGCAATCAATCAGGCGGATGCGCTCTCGAAGCTGGCAACGGCTACCATGGACGATGGACTGACGCGTTCGTGGGCCCTGTACAATGCTGCCTCACGCGGCGGATCGAGCTCGAGCGGCAGTACGTCAGCTGTCGCCACAGTGACGCCAAGCACTACCACAGCGACACCGGTGGCTACTGCTACTCCGAGCGTGACTACTGCAGCACCGAGTGTCACTATGGCTCCGAATGCTGCAACTACTCCTGTGCCAAGCACTACCACAGCGACACCGGTGGCTTCTGCTACTCCGAGCGTGACTACTGCAACACCGACTGTCACTATGGCTCCGAATGCTACAACTACCCCTGTGGCTACCTCTACAGCTATTCCGACTGCAACACCCACGGTGAATCCGAAGACTGGCGTGACAACGTCGGCCATGTCGAGCTCTTGGAAGAACGAGGTGGGCCAGTACTAACGTTAGCTGCCAACTTGTTTTTTCTGCTGCCTGCTTCGGGCGGCGATTGCATGTCGAGTGAAACCCACTTAGAGAACTGCGTCAGTGTATTGCGTGGAGGAGGCTCACCATTACGTAGAGCGGCCTCAACTGTTGTAAGAAATCAATTTATGTTAATCGACTCCTTGATCACCAAAACGACCGTCATGGAAACACGAGTAAAATGGCTGATGGAAGAATGAATCTCTATACATATTCCTCAACTACTCACTACTATCAAAAAGAAGAACCAAAAGCCGAGGGAGAAGAGGAGGTGCATGCAGCTTAATGCTGTCGACACCCCCTCTTCTAAACTACCTATATCCGTGGATTCCACACGGCTTAGTTAAGCGCCGAGCTGAGAGCAGCCTGGGCGTCCGGGCTCATCTGCGCGATCACCTCCTTCATCTGGGACTCGTAGGCCTGGAGCAGGCCACGCACGCATCCCTTCACCTCAGCCTGGGTCTCCTCTTCCACACTGGACGTGGGAGCAAGAGTCTTAGCGTACACGTCGAGTACCTGCGGCATCAGGTTAAGCGCCACCGGGTTCTGCGAGCTCACGAGGCCGTTCAGGCAACGGAAGCACACGGGGCTCTCATCCATGTCGGCCTTCAGCGGCAGAGCGCCCAGGAACACGGGGAGCACGGGCTCCAGAGGCAGGTTGGCACCACCAGCGATGATCATGCGAGCCACAGCAGCGCACGCGTTGTCCGTCACCACCTCGTCGTTGCCCGAAGTCTCGAACAACGGCCGCAGGGCCTGCAGCATCTGCTCGTACGCGCTGAACAGCTTGTCACCGCTGATCTCCGCAAGGATACCCATGCAGAACGCGCTGTTAGCCTTCAGGACGTAGTTGTCCGAGGCCAGGCCCTGAAGCACGACCGGGAACACACCCTCAACGAAGCCCAGAGCACCGGGGCCGAGCTCACGAAGCACCTCGGCGAAGCAGCCCACAGCGGCGGCACGGTCACGCACAGCACGCAGGCCCGTAGCGAATGACAGCAGAGCCGGGAACACCTCCTGGAACGTTGCCAGGAAGTGCTCGCCGTAGCACTTGGCAAGCACGCCGATCAACTCGGACGCGCTCTCCAGCACGGAGCCTCCCTCCTCTTCTTCCTCGTCCTCATCCTCCTCGTGGGTGGTCTGGCAGACGTGCTCGTGAGCAAGCACAGTCTTGGTAACGCGCAGCAGCTCGTTCATGTGGTCCATCGTCACGACGGGGCCCACGCGGGCGCTCATGGCCTTGATGGCGTTGAAAGCCTTCTCCACCACGACCTCCTCAGGGTCCTCCAGGAGCTCTTCCACAAGGCTCTTCATCACAGCCGAGGCAATAACGGCGTTGTTAGGGGTCAGGATGTTCTTGTTGAAGTCACCCTTCGTCCACACCTGCACGTCGCCGCTCGAAGCGTGCGAAGCCTCGAACGAGCAGATCACAAGCGCAGCGAGAGCCTCGGCAACGGCGCCACGCACGTCCTCGTGGATGTACTCCGTAAGCGGAGCCAGCGCCTCCAGGAACTTCGGGATGTACGGCTCGAACACAGCGCCGCCGCAGTTCAGGGCCAGCTCCTCGACAGCAGCAACAGCGCGGACCTTCGAGTTCAACGCGTCGGTGCGGATGCTGATGTGGCGCAGCACGTGGTCGTCGCCATCCTCCTCATCATCCGAGTCCAGGCCCTCCAGAACGTCCTCGTCGTCGTCCACAACGCGGAGGCCCTCGTCACTGACGATGGCCTGCAGCACGTGAGTGGCAGCCTGCTCAAGGAACGGGGCGAACTCCTCCTTGAAGATGCTCGACACGTTGATGAAGTACACGAAAGCCTGCTCCTTCAGCTCCGAGTCATCGAGCTCGAACGAAGAGAACACAAACGGCATCGAAGGCGCGAAGTACGGGCGGAAAGGCTCCTTGCCCAGAGCAGTGGCCAGGTAGCCCAGGCACTCGATGGCAGCACCACGCAGGAAGAAGAACTTGGGGTCCGTGATGCCCCAGAACGGCTGGATCAGCTCAGCCACCGACGGGAAGTACGGCAGGAAGGCATCCTTAGCACCAATGGCAATCGAGCCAACGGCGTCCAGAGCCATCTTCTGCAGCTGCGGCGAGCCCGTGCGGAGAACAGCAACAAGCTTAGTCACGAGCGTATCGAGGTACGGCAGGACCTGCTCGCTCTCCATGCTCTGCGTGATCTCGTCAAGGACGTACAGGGCCGTAGCCTTGATCACCTTGGAGCCGTCATCCAGCAGCGTAAGACCAATCGGCAGGATGTCCGTGTAGTGGTCCGTAATCGTGGGCTGCAGGAACTCAGCGAACTGGCCGAGAGCGAAGCAAGCAGCCTCGCGCACGTGCTGGTCAGCGTCCTGGGCGACGCGGTACGTAGCAGGCAGCAGCTCGTTCAGGTTCTGGCACATGAAGTCGCAGCATCCCTCCGACAGGATGCCAAGGGCCAACACACCAGCCTTACGCTTACGGGCGTCCTGCGACGTGATGTACTCGTTGCAGATGCCGAACACCACGGGGTTAAGGTACTTGGCGGGCACGCTCAGGGCCAGCGAGTCGAGAGTCTGCTGAGCCAGGTGGCCGGGGGACTCGTCGTCCTCATCATCGTCGTCACCGTCAGCCTTGCCCTCACGCTCGAGGAGGTTGGAGATCAGACCGCAGGACACAGCCTCGTCAGCAGCCACAATGTCCAGCATGGTGGTGAAGATCTTGGCCACGAGGTTCTTCTTGCCGACGGTCTTCGGTTTCTTCTTGATGAATTCGCCGATAGCGTAGCTGGCCGACGCGCGCGTGCTGACCTCCAGCTGCTCCGCGAGGATGATCTGCAGCAGCAGCTCGATGAACTGGGGGAAGGCCTGGTCCAGGATGGGGAACGGGTGCGAGGCGATCTCCGAGAACACGTCCATGAACTCCACGGCCTCAGCCTCGGCACCGCTGCACACGCACTGCTGCAGCACAGTGATCATGAGCGGCACGAGGTCACGGAAGCCACGCAGGTCGGCCTCCTCCAGGAACTCCACGAGGCTGCAGGCCGCGCGCATGGCGCCGACGCGCACCTTGAGGTTCTCCGGGTCCTGCAGCGCCTTAGCGTAGAGCTGCTTCAGGTCGTTGAAGTGCGGCTGCAGTGACGTGCCCATGGACTCGCCCAGCAGCTGCAGCAGCTTCATGCTCATCTCGCGCTGGTCCACGTTGGCGCTGTTGGCGCACGTGTTGATGAACACCATGAGCTCGGGCCAGTTGCCCGACGGCACCTCGTGCAGGGCCAACGCCGCGATGAGCGTGGCCACAGTGGAGCGCACGACGTGCACGGGGTCCTCGGCGGCGCGCGAGAGCAGCACCTGCTTGGCCTGCGCCTGCGCGGCAGCGTCCAGCTTGGGCCAGTGCTTGAAGATCTTCTTGCGCAGCATGAGCGCGGCCAGCTGGCGCACCTCGGGCTTGGCCGAGAGCTGCAGCTGCGTGAGCAGGCCGCCCACGGCCGCGATCTGCTTGGTGTAGGCCTTGAGCGCCGCCTCCGCCTGCTTGATCTGCTCCGTGTCCGGGTGCGTGAGCTGCAGCAGACACGCCTCCAGCTGCTCCGGGGTGAAGTCCGCCATGGCAATCAGTCGTACGAGGGTCTACTTGAGAGGACTGGGGGGATTGCGGAATGACGCACCAGGTGCGAGCGGCTTGATTCACCCCCGCAAATGACTGGTCGACACTCAAACCTGCTGAAGTTTATAATAATTTCCCGCCAAAATAGATGGCTTCACGATGACTGCCACCCGTTTTGAATGTGCAACCCCGTTTCTGAACGTGGGGCCAGGGGATCACCAGTTTCAAATGGCTTCACTGCCCGCGCCACGCACGTCATGTGACATCGAGTAAACCACAAGCTCATCGAGCGCTGTGGCGGCGAGTACAGTATTGAACTGGACTGAGCGCAGCGATGCTATTGGAATTGAACTCGGTGACCGGCGGATCTGCTGGGAGGACGCCGAGGTGTGAACTTTGCAGACTCAGCGCTCGATGTCGACAGCGATGTGTCGTTCACCGCCAGTTGCTGCTGTTCTTGCTGCTGCTGTTGACACCCTAGCTGTTCTTCTAGCTGCTGCTGCTGCAATGCGGGGATATGTAGCTGTGAGTCTCGTATCTGAAGAAGCGGGAGAATGCCCTCGAGCAGAGCGGCCTGACTGGACAAGTGCTGGGTGTTCCCTGTTGATCCTAGCAGAGCGATGATCTATGCATGTGCATGGCAATGGTTAGTGCTGGACAGGGTTTGGCCATTAATCGTTGCTTGCTGTACCTCGGTGATCTTGAGCGTGATTTCCATTGCTTGGTTGCTTTCGCTCGGAATTTTGGTCAGCTCGAGGTGCAGGACGCATTGGTCATCGCTACTGGGTCGGGCAGTCGGTCGCACAAGGCACTTGATCCCGTCGACAACTTGCACGAACGATGTTGGCCTAGTATTTGAGTTTGCTGCGTCACTTTTGCTGTTGCTCACACGTTCTTGCCTCTTGGCGTCTGTGAGCGAGAGTAACCGCGCTCTCCGCGACGACGTACTTGTCGGGGTGCAGCTGTGTGGTCGATCAGGCCTCTTAGGGGCGCATACTGTGCTTGATGGGATTCTTGGAATCACTGGGCATGAAGCTTCGGTAATGTGCATATACCGAGTCGGTCGAATGATTTTTTGTCGAGATGGCGCTTGTTCTGCTGGTCGAGTCACTCGATGCAAAGGTTTGAGACTACCAGCTAGCAAACTATCAAGGGCATCAATGTCGATTGTCTGTGGACTTATTGAGCTCTCTTGCACTTGACACAGCTCGTTCCACTACAAATTATCAGCAGCATCCGTGTCAGTGCACCAAACATTGCATTCAACATGAGAATGTAGCGTTCTTACGTAGCGAGCTGCCGACATCAGTAGGTCTGTGTTGCAGACCCCAGTCAGAGTACGCATAGGCACCAACGATCCAACAGGAAATATATTGCACTGCGACAGTGCAAAGCGTAGTGATGGATGGCCAAACGTTTGACTTAGATGCCGAGCCAGTTGACGCAAACGCTCACGAGGAGGCAGCTCCGGTGGGTCAAACGCATTCAAGCGAGGTAGCACTCGAAGCAAATGCTGCCGATACTGGGAGCTGCCATTTTTTATGTTTTTCTGGGAGAATTTCATGCTCATCGACCCAGCAGAGGAAGCTCTTGCATGCACCACTACAACCGGGTTTGGGCCTCTGACGGCTTCCACCCCTTTTGCAGGCAAATTACACCTGGTTGTAGCTTCCGTCGGTACTCCTAGGTGAAGATTAGTGTGGTCGCCGTTATTCGGCGTTGGAGAACTGCAGTCTTTCGGCACCGTGTTGATGTTTCGCGCGCAAGTCAGACAAAGTTGCACTGTCTGGTAGCTAGAGCAAGAAAGGTTAATAACCGGCTTACCAAACTGCCTCAGTGTTGTAGAGTTTTCCACTTACAGGTATGTAGCTGTCTGCTTCAATTGCTTGAAGCGCTCAGCTTGAATGGGTCCACTGATTGCTCGAAGAAGAGTCGGGATACTATTCGCATCCTCTTCACTATTATTTTCAACATCATCGCGCTCAAACTGGCGGATGATCGATCTGTAGGTAACCTTGAGCAGAACGGTGTATCATCAGCACCGGCCTATACAGTACTTGTCGTCAGGATAAACTTCACCTTACCACATATTCTACTTGATCGCGAGGAAACATTCGATTGCAGTTCGGACAAACTTTGAGCTGCGCGGTACAGCCGATAAGTGACTGGTTAGTCGCAAAAGCGTCACTATCTTCCACGCTGCTAGATACAGCACCCAGGATATGACTTCCTAAGGATAAACCGTAGCTCCTGGCAGCTCCCTTGATACCTGCGTCGAAAGAGAGCATCGTGCTCCACAACAGGTAGATGTGATGATCGGCACCGATCTACTAGCACAGTGACGACGAAATGATAGTGAGGTGGGGCTATAAGCAATGCAGAAGGTATTGCGATTTTACCTTGAAGTAGTTAACGAAGCGGACCATTTCTTTTCCTACAATGGGTTCCAGATGAGCTGCGATTTCTCCATTTATCTTCTCAACCGTTTTCAGCACTTCCTTATCTGTCACGTCACCTGCAAGTAGCAACAAGCAGTCATGTAAGTCCAACCTACACGGAAATACTGATGATACTAAACGTACGATGACGAAGCAAATGATCATTGACCTCGAACGTGGCAGTGCGTTTTACCATGCTGACTTTCTCATCGCTCAGCAAGAACGGGCTGATACACTTCTGCACCGAGCAACCATCCACCGTATACACCGACCTTATGGTGTGGTTGTATCCTGACTTAGTGGGGATGAACCGCTGCAAAACGCTGAGACTAGGCATTTCACGATCTTCTAGCAAATTTTCTGAAACATAAGCAGAAAATGGTCAAAGTGCGTTCGTGTACATCGTCCACATATCTGTCGTATTACCAAGACCCTCCTTGTCGAGGTGCTCCACAGCCATACACATCTCTCCATATACCGAGGTCCGGTCCAAGTAAGCGTATGTAGCAAGGATCTGCTTGTCGTTGTCCAGCTTAGGCAATGTGTTCGGTGCCCACCTCGGCGCCAGAAACTCCTGCATGACTCGAGTCGTTGACAGGAACCTTTTGGTTCTACACAAAATCTACGGTGCGATTCGTCAGGATTAATAGAGCGAAATTTGTGCAGTAGTTTTACAGCAACGAACCTTCCCTCGCTCCTGTTTGGACGTGAAGAACCACTTGATAGGCTTCTGGCGCTTGAACACGACCGTATCCGTGAGGACGAAAGAGAAAACCCGCTTGCCACTACCATCTTCGTCTGCACTCGCCTTGGACCACAAATACGCATAGAGTTGCAATGGCTGCTGACCCAGCGCATGCTCACAGGCCACGCCCTCGCACTCGGCCCCTTTGCGTCGAGCAGCTGACATTTCCCAAAATGGCTCTTCAACATCCCGTCACAAATCTCAAATCACACATCACAAATCACATTCACATAAAATACGTTCTTGTGATTTGGTACTACCCTTTTTCCACTTGAAGAAGCAAAAGAAGCCTTGCCATGTCGGACGCCTTCAGCTCCGGCTTCCGCGAGTTCTGCGGCGGCATTCAGCACGCCGTGTCGCTGCACCGCATCCTGCTGTTCTACCTCAAGTCGCGCCTCATCTGTGTGTCCAGCGTCAAGGTAGAGCGCGTCCTAAAAGACCCAAAAAGCTGCAGTATGGTACTAAATTGCGCTTCTTAAGTGTTTTGTGCTGAACGGACTGATCTTCCTGGGGAGTATTTACTTCTTCGACCGAGCAGTGATCCCTGTCATCCATTTGTTCGGCGAAGTGCTGCACCGCTGCTTCTCAGACGGGTGAGAGAGAGAGGTTCAATGGGTTTATGGCTTCGTGGGTTTTTTATTGGGTGGTGGGTGTTTGCATTGGGTTTTTTAGGTCGGTGGGTCAGGTGGATGATGTGCGCGATCGCGTGGACGGATTCGTGTTCCTGCTGTACCAGGTGCGACGTTGTGTCATTTGGGGATCGTGCTGGATGTGGTTTGATGCTAACTACTGAGCTGCTTGACTTTTAGGTTTTGTGGATGTATCCGATCTACTGCATCAGCTTCATCCTCAACACCATTTGGTACCAAGAAATCGCGGATGACGGTGCGTTATTGGTGTGGGCTTTGTGTATTCTGGTTTACTGACGTGGGTGTCGTGTTTTCTTTGGTGTGCAGCGTACATGCAGCTGCATGGCAAGCCATCGCCTACGCCCGTGACGGATATGATTCGGTCGGTCTATTGTTTTTATGTTGCATGTCTGCTGTATTGCTTCATTGTTGCTGACTGGGGTGCTATGCGTTAAATGCTGTAGCGATGAGATGTACCGCGCCATTCTCGTGGCGTTCTTTCTGTTGCAGACCGTGCTGTCGTACCTCATTCCTGTCATTGGCCCGGCGACGAGTTTCATCCACCTGAGCTGGTTGTATTCCCTTTACTGCTTCGAGTACAAGTGGTCTTTGGCTGGGTGGAGTCTTGAACGGCGGCTGGCGCATTTAGAGCAGAACTGGGCCTACTTTGCCGGTTTCGGCAGTCCGTTTACGCTAGCCACGTTTTTCGTCCCAAACTTCGTGAGCAAAGGCATCTTTGCGCTGCTTTTCCCTGTGGTACGTACTTGGATTCTGTGAATGCTATCGCTTCATAGGTTTTGACAGTGTCTGAAATCTCACTTCGATGCAGTTTTTGCTGCTAGCTATCGCGTGCGATCCCGTTTCAGAGGGCAACGAAGCGCAGAGAAAGTTGCCAATATTCCGGTATGTATTGCTGTGACGGCTACCTCTATTTGGTTATATTACTAAGGCTTCTCCTTCTCGTTTTCCTCAACCAATGGTAGTTTTTCGCGGTGGTGGAGCTTGCAATTGCTGCGTCGGATCGGCAAGGCAACGGGCCTCAAGACCAAGAAGCAGAGGGTCATGGAAAAGCAGAAGCGTACCAAAAGAAGCTAGGTAGTGGGTGGACCGAGTCCTGAGATGACTCTGACTAGTGTTTGCCAATGCTGCGCTTCAGTGTAGAGTGAAACGACAATGAAACCACGCATGCGCTGTTAAAGCGGGATCATTACTAGAGGTCTTTAGCAGAACCGAACAAGTGACAAAGTTGGTTCTTTCCTGCAGAAAATATAACGGCTGGGCGTGTCTGTTTGTTGCTTGCCCACGCACTTGTCAGCAAGCCTCGCCGAAAGTCACTAACCATGCCAGAAGCATACACTGTGTCGAAGATGCTGTCGAGCATCAACGAGGTCATGGCTCCCGTAGCCACCGACGTGTGCGGGTCCGTGACGCTACAGCGGAAAATGGAAAACGGTATCATGCTTAATACGTCGGAGAAGGAGATCGCGTATCTTGACACCAAGGCCAGAGTGAAGCACTCGGCACAGCAAGTCGCTCAGCTGGATAAACCGGCTAAGGCGCAGTGGGTGGCGACTCAACGGCTTGCTGGAAATGATGCATTCCACAGAGGGGAATACCAACAGGCTGCGGAGGCGTACATCCAGGCACTTACGGCGCTGGACTTCGGCTCGACACCGCAAGACAAGATAACCTGCCAGCAAGAGATTCAGATTCCGCTTACGTGCAATTTGGCAGCATGCATGCTGATGCTGGAGGTGGGTCCAACATCAACACTTGGTGATGTTCTGCGAAGTCTCCTGCTGATTGACTGTTTTCTTGTTAAGTAGCAATGGGAAAAAGCTCGACTCATGTGCGATCAGGTGCTTGCGTTGGATCCGAACTGCGTCAAGGCGCTACAGCAACGTGCAAAAGCTAAGGCGAAGCTAAACAAGTTTGAAGATGCTCGGTACGTAGGAAAAAGACTATGTACAGAACTATCCAGATATGAGTTTCTTCCTAACTCGTATGTGCTATTGGGTTCGATAGTGACGACATCTCACGCGCTAAGCAAGTGGTTCGTGGGCCAACGACATCACTTGGTAATGACAGCGAACAGCTCCTTAATCGACTGGACAAGCAGCTTGAAGATATTTCGCGCTTTGAACTCCGATACAAACAGCGAGTCCAGCAGCAGAAACAGTTCCAGAAGAAGATGATGCAGGAAGCGGTGGGGAAACTCTACAAAGACAAGAAAGAAGTCAATTACACCGCAGACTCTGATGGCATCCCTGACGCCTTGCAGCAACAGCACAAATCGTTTCTCAAGTTCGCTGAAGCTGCGGTCTCATGCAACGGCTGGAACGCTGGTGTCGCATGGATTTTAGCCATGTTTGCTATGTTCATCAACGCGGTCTCACGGTTCCTAGTCGCGACGCGAGGAAAGACCAAAATGTCGTGAAATCACCAGGTGGTCCTACAAAAACTGTCGCGAGATCGCAGGCGCTGTGAACTTGGAATTGATCTGCTTCGCCGCCGAAATCATGCGTTCGGCATCGTCTCCAGACATGCCTCGGCGAGCTGTAAGATCCCGGTCTCTACAATACATTGATGAATATCGAAATTCGTTCGCATTAGTGGCAGTCCCATCTCGCTTCAGGCAGCAAGCCATTGCTACGAACCTTTTCCATCCGCCACTACTCTGTGTAGACTTCGCTCCAGTTTTCGCCTGTTCGGCTTGCTTGCGCTGATGCTGTTCTAGCAGCGATGGCCCACGTGCTTTCCGCAGGCTATCCATTTGCTTTCGCATCTCTTCGTCTGCTTCCGGGTTCGCGTTGGGAAGAATGGACTCATTCACTGCTGGCTGAGCCGTGGATGATGTTACACTGCTAGCAGTTGCAGCACTTGGCGCGTTTTCCTCACGGACATAACCCAGTAACTCCCTGCAATAAAAAGTAAAGCGGTCAGTATATACACTAAAACATGCTGCCTAGATCCACTACCATACATGTCTAGCTTGGCGCGTTTAGCGCGCTCCCGTTCTTCAGGAGAATCAAACCACGTCTTGTCCACTGCAGCAGGCTCCTTACTGCACAAACGCAAACCAAAACATATCACCCGCATGAGAAACAATCAGTGCTCCCTTCACGCAGTGAAAATCTGCGGGTGAAACTTACCTGCGGAACGCAGCAGGCTTGCCAGGAGGAGGCCGATTCTGTGGCCCCAGCGAATCCTTCAAAATCGAGCTTTCGGGCATCATAGTCATCCAGGCTTCTCGCAACATAGGTGCATTCCCGGCCATTTCAGCCTTCTTGCTGTTTCCACCATCGCGCGCGCGTTCCCACTGCTCCTTCTCCAACTGTTGGGCCTTACGCGCCATTTCAGCCTCCACGCGCTCGTCTGCTAACCTGAAGCCCTTCATTCCAGGAAGTGCCGGGCCTACAACTTCCTCGTCATCGTCATCATCCTCAACATTGCTTCTACTGATCCTCGCCGAAGGAGGAGGTAGTGCCGGTCCAATTGGCAGCTCTCGCTTGGTTGGCTTTAGCGCCGCAGGTTTAACTTCTTCGGTCGACAAATCATCTTTCCACTCAGCGGTTCCAATGCTTTGCACGGTGTTGCCACTTCCTCCGGACAGCATCCGCTGTAGAACCTCCATCAAACTCTCTCCTCCTTTGCTCTGAGCTTTGCGAGACTTCGCAAATGCACCCTTCGGTTCTCGGAGCTAATACACCACACAGACTCCCATTAACTACCCAACCACCTCATACTTCGACAAGTAAACGAACCTTGACAAGCCCTAAAAGCGGGAAAAGCTCCTTTAGCTTCGATCGGATGCGGCGGTTCTCGATGCCCCCAATGACCGCCACTTCACCGTCGTCCATCATCTGCAGCAGTCCCAGCAGGTCCTTCGCGAGCTCCGGTGTCTCCGTCAGCAACTCACGCACCACCGCCGTCGCTCTCTGTGCACCACCACCAGCATTAATACTCGCGTTAGTATACTATTGCAACTGCATCACTGGATTATTATTGTCAGACACCTCATAGTCTGGGGTGGGGGCGTCGCTGTCACTGTCGCTGTCGCTGTCGCCGCGACGTCTGCTCTTGTGCCTCTTCCGCTCCTTGTCCTTGTGCTTCTTCTTCTTCTTATCGTCGTCGTGCCGCCTTTTGTGCCGCTTGTGCCTGTCGTCTAGCCGACTCGACCTCGACTCGCGATCACGGTCGCGCTCATGCTTGCCCATGCTCCACTGTATATGATTATGTACAATTGATGTGGCACGGAGAATGTATGTTTTGTTGCCATAAAGGCAAGTTGAAGTGAACATGTTGTTGACATCGAATAGTTCCCCACTTTCTCGGTTCTCTATCTCTATGCTCTCTATGTGCAGCCTTGAGTCCACGAGCGGGATGGATGAAGCCTTGGCGTCTTGTTGTCCTCACCGAGTCCGTCCTCGTCGTAGCTGTCGTCTTCTTCAGCCTCGGGCTGGTCGCTGAAAGGGTCAGCGTCCGACTCGCTGGATAAGTACTGGACCGGCATGGAGGCTGCGCGCGGCAGCGAACGCTCCTGTGGAGAGGAAAGCTCTACTATGGGTTTGCGCAGGCGGCTGACGGCCCAACGGGTCGATTCGGGCACGTGGAGCTGCTTGGCGCGCGTGGTCAACGCAGCGCCGGCACCACGAAGATGCAATGATAGCGACGTGATACGAGAGCTCCAAGCCGTGAAGTTTGTCGCCTTCTTGTAGGGATACGAGACTCGCCAATGCGATTTCGCGTGCGGACCCCGTTCACTCCAGACATCACCAAGGTCGTGGTCGTCTTGGCCCACGTCTTGGACCAGGATGGACGGGTTGGGCTCACGCTCAGAGTAGCCGCGTGCCAGAGAAAACTTGGGCGCCATGCCTGCTCCCGGGTACGCGAAATGAAAAGTGAAGGAGGCTAGAAGACAGAACGTGGAGCCACCCAATCTCGCTGAGAGGTGCCGCAGCCATGGGGGCAGAGAGAATCAGTAGCGCAAGAAAACGCTGCAGGCTGCAACATTTTCGTTGCAGCCTGCAGTGATGAGCTGAGGTGCTATAGGCGAATGACTACGCAGCACCGAGCGCAGTGCACGGCAAAGGAGTTGATGGCCGATGAAAAGCTCGGACGAGATTGTTGTCTGGCTGTGAGTTGCTTAGTTATTGCTGATGCCGCCGCTCCAAAGCAATGCCGATGACTGGCGAAATTGGTTCGGAAGTTCGTCAAGCGGTATAGACTCTGACTTCAAAGATCGTGGGGGTATCTACGGAGCTAAGAACATGCGTATGTCGTAAGCTCAATGCCATGTTTGTGGGGACACGTTTGTCATGCACACGTTGTATCTTACTAGTAGCCATCGCTTGCTCTTCTTTAGCTAGCCTCGAATTTTCGGAGCTGGTCGTACACCTGCCGAAGCGGCTGGGTGGCCTCTTGGTTCTCCGGAAAGAAGCTCACGAAATGTCCAAGCTGCCGGACCCACGGAAGCAGCAGACGTGGGAACGCTACGACATCACCATGTTCCCCTCCAGTTCTCGCGTCGCCCACGAACGACTGGAAGACCTCGTGGTTGAACACGACCCCATAGGCGAGCTCAGCTAGCGCTAGGCTGTGCCGCACAGCATTTCCCCGTACACCATACCAAACCAGCTCATCCGTGATGTAGTAGAAGTCGAAATACAATGCTCGATATGATTGCACAAGCTGGTACAAGTCGTCGCGGCTCGGTGCCGCGGGGGTCGTCTCTGCTTCTTCAAACGTCTGCATTGCTGCGTGGGTGAGATTCCGAGGACTCAAGGGCGACGCCAGGTCAAGCGCGTTCTCGAGATCATTCAGAATCTCAGCTAGTTTTGGTGCCGGGGAGGTAGATGGTTGAGTAGAAGAATGCTTGGCCGAGCCCTGCGGGGACAATGACTTCTCGTGGTACGAGATCAACCATTTCCACGTGTACTCATAATTCTGTAAAACACCACGTAAAATGAGATGGTGCACTCAGAAAATTCCCATGTTGTGAACACACGCACCTGTAGGAACTTCGCAACGGTATCCTCAAGCGCTGAAACGGGATAACTCTCACTGATGTTCGGCGGGATGTAGAAACTTGCAACATTGCTGAAAAAGGCGCATCACAATGTTAGTTCAGCATGAAAATAGCAGGAGAGAAAAATAGACATGCGTCAGTCAGTACCTGCACGTGAAGCACAACGTTACTTGGTAATGCTCCGCAAATTGCTTGATATTGTACAGTGTGACGTGCTCTTTCACGCTGTGATCCCAAAGCTGATGGTGTTTCCACAAAGCTGCGACGTCTGGTTTCACCCGGAAAATTGCAACACTTTGCGGTTGGATGGTCACTAATAGTGTAGACCTCCGACCAGCGCACACTCCGTGATCGAGTAAGTCAACCTTAGCAACACCAGGCTGGGTCGATTCTTCATCAATCGCCAGACTGAAAAACATACTGTCGTTCCTCAGCGCAAGCCGGGCATTTGAGTCACTTTTCGTGTTTCGAATGATAAGGAACTTCTGCGTCTCATCAGCAGTTTTCACAGACAGCTCCGGGCTTGAAAGAGTCGATTCGAGCATCGGGAATACAAGGCCAAGGAACGTCGGCTGGGCTGAGAAATAGGTTTCTCTCTGCAAAGGGGACTCATTTGTTTCGCCATTCGCCACATTGACCATCAGCTGAGGTTGGCTACATATAGCGCGTAGTATGACAGTTTCCCTGAAATCTTTCACCAGTCGGCAGCTAACGTAGACTTCGATTTCACGCACCCAAGGATCATTCACTTCAACGTCGGTCATTAATTCACTACCATCAGAAGATGGTAACACCAATTGCTTGGGCTGTGGTCGGAAATGTAAAAACACCTGCATACTTGTGTGTGCTCCGAGAGTGACTGTGGTCACCTCGTTGAACGACATCGGCGATACAGAAAAGCTGACCTCCTGTGGTCTGGCGTTGGTTGACAGGATAAAGTCCAAGCTCAAGCCAGAGGAGTTCTCGATCACAATTGAGTGGTTTTGGTACAGCTTGTAGTAATAGACCTCACTGAAGTCGATCATCAACCGTGGAGCACTGCCAGGTGTGATTTCTGGCGGCATTTCAATGCTGGATCGTCGAGACCGTTTCGGATTCCCGTGATTTGACACGAGCACGCGAAACAGGTTCGATGTAGAATCTAACCCAGAAGACATGCCACGCAGAGAATTCAGGTCAGCGATCACTTCCAACCTGACATGGATCACCTTCAGATCGGATGGATTTGCCAGATTCTGTAGTACCATGAAGGTTGAGTACACCCCCACAACACCCCGAAGAAAGTATAGCACCACACTCTGGTAACTGTGCCCTCGATCTAGTGTGCCCCGCTCACGGCTGAGTTGCAACCATGATCGAGCATTCTTATCAACGAGCATTAAACGATACTCGACGGAGTCAAGCCCGGGATCGGCAGCACTAGCGGCGCTATAGAGACTTTCAATTGTAATCTCCCACTCCACTTCTCCACCATTTCGAACGGTGTGCTGTCCCACATCGATCAAATACCGCGTGTTTTCCAGCGATGAATACTCAGCTGGCGTACAACCACGAATTGCTAAAACGGGCAAGTGATTTTTCCTGCCCACAGAGCCTGACCGGATTGACATAATGTCAAACTCCTCAAAGTTATCCAGCCCCGACGACTCTGATTGTTCGTAAAGCTCATCCTCTAGGTGGGTTTCCAATGCTGGTCCTGAATACAGTTTGCGGGACTGGACAAGGCGCTTGTTACGAGCTTCAAAAGCTGCAGAAATAAGCGTTCTGTCCAACATCACGCCGCCCTGTTTAGCACTGTCACCCCCAGAACTCGGTTGCTGCAGCATTAACAGCACATCAACTTCTGTTGATACACCAGCATGCATGCTTGAGTCCGCATCTCGCACACTCAAGAACATGTGATTTTGTCCATGCTCGACCGCTGAAATGTCTGGGCCACCGTCTGCATCCCATGAATTGCTTCTCCAGGTGGGGTGGTGACGCATTTTGTGGAGAGCTGTCAACTTTCCGGACGGGCTGTCATCGCTCTCTTCGCGGAATGACGATATGCTTGATGGAATTGCTGAAGCTGCTTCCTCCAGGTGAACAGTGATTTTCACAGATTCCCCAGGGGCGATAGTACCCGATGAAGGCACTGCGACTGCCTGAATCCTCTCGCTGATCGCGCACATATCTGACTCCGTCGATCCCGCAACCAGGCACAAACCCGGTTGGTACATTGAGACCGGGCTTATGGCGAAATTCAACACTTCCGCTGTTGAGGGATTTCTCACCCAGAAGCTTTCGAAAGCATTCCGCAGCTGATGTACGACAGCTTGTGGAGAAGATCCTGGCACAGTTAGTTGGGAGGAATCCCTGCCTGTCTCCGTTTTTGATTTCAACGACGACGGCAATAGGTCGACTGGGATATCCGCCGGCAATTCGGTTGCTGTAGCAAAAAAGTGGAGGTTGGATGCAGACAAAAGAAAGGTCTTGCCTGGTATGAGTTTTCCCTTCACGTGGACTTCCTCCCGCTGCGCAGCGTCTTCCATATTCTGGATGCTGATATCAAGCCAAACGCGTCCCAAATCCAATATCTCAGACGTGGCACCATTACTTCCCGTCGACCATGTGTCAGCTGAGAGGCGAGCGGATGGAACGACGTGACAGACAACGCGAATATCCACAGACTCTCCAGGCGCAATTGTAACCGAGCTTAACGGCGTGTTTGCAGAACGAAGCATCAGCAACAACTCGAGTGTTCTGAAAAAACAATGAGATCGAAAAGAACGCAGCGTTAGTACTTCCGCAATAGAAAAAATGAATGACCAGATATCTTACCGGTCGAAGGGGCTGTGGGTTTGAGAGGAAAGCTTTACACTCAGCTCTTCATCGTACACATTTCGTAGTGAAAACCAAAAACTGGCACGGTGGGGTGCATCCTGTGGGGTAGGCACTGTGACTGGTGGAAGGAAGGCGACGTGGCCATCTTTTGGTTCTGCCGTTTCCATTCCGTAGTCTGAGCTTTCCGGATCCACTACCAGTTCTGCGTAACTGGAAATAATCTGCGCTCGAACCAACACATCTTCCTGGTTGTGAGGGTTATCGAGATTCAAAAAGCGAAGCGGAAATTCATGGGCGCCTGCAGCCAAAAACTATGCGATTCACAGTCATACAAGCATTGTTAGTCATTTTTACCTGAATGCCGGGGCGTGAATTGGGGCAACTTACCTCTCTCGTTCGCACTAACTCGAGTTCGAGTACACACGATGCCCTGGGCAATATCTTCCATGCACTCCAGCGCGAAGACACCCCTTCGGTTTTCAACAGGTTCTCGGCACGTAGCGCAAGCATTCGAAGAGAGGGAACGCGAGCCTCCGAATCCCGATGCATCTCATGAAGCTGTATACAGCTCGCATCGCGGACATTGCGCACATGAATACATGCCGGCAAATTGGCAACGACGAAAGATACATCCAGGTCGGAAACATTTTTCACAGAAACTTCAAAAGTTGACGATTCCCAGCCAATAGCGTAGCCGATCTTTCCCAGTGCGATAGACTTTTCTCCGATGTGAAAACGTGCCTCACCATATGAGCCTAAAACGTTTACGACTTTTAGTGTGCACGCTTCTTCATCACCAGTTTGTTCATTGCTCTCAAAATTCTGGATTCCAACCATACCCCGAAGTGGGCACAGCTTTCCGCTCTCGATTGCATCTGTAGGCAATGGTACGGTCGCGGCAATCGATGCAAAGCAAAATGACAGTGAACAGGAACTGTTAGCCGCTAATGAGTATGAATCACCGTAAAAAACGCTTGCACGTTGGCTCCGCGACTCTGGGCCGAAGGATGGAGTGTGCAACCTTCTTGCATCATCTGTGGAAGTGGATCTGGCCATCAGCTCTCCTTCCTCCGAGGCCGTAGGCATATCTACTGAGTGTTCTTCACGTTTCCACTTAAACGTTAGCGGAAGGGTACTAAGCGGACGCACCACCATAGTGCGATCTGATGTATTCGTGAGGACGAGAACTTTTTCACCACCTTGAAACTTTTCTAGCGTGCCATATTCTCCATAAATTCGATATTTGCGACTCGTGGTCTCATTTTCGCCGTTGCAAGACGACGAGTCGGTCAATTCATCCTCCAGCTTGATCACATTAATCAGACCAAAATCAACATTTTGCACCGTAAGCGCCTCGCTGTCAGTAGCATCGTTTAAAACTGGGTAGTTCGCAGTAGGGGATCCAAGAACTTCGCAGCGCAGTGCACCACTATCCACGAAAAGTACGACGTCGACAAAGCTTACTTTGCCAGGGTAATGGATATTTTCCACCATGATACGACGTCGAAACAGACCATTCGTGTACGCCATCATACGGAACTCAATATTTCCGGTTTCACCCGGAGGGATTTCTCCCTTTTCGTGCTTCAACGAAATGTGAAGCGAGTCGTCATCATCCGAGTACCCTTCAGTTGCGTTTGTCACGAAAAGGCGATATCCCAAGGGTAGAGCCTTGCTCATGTTGACGAGTTCAAAGCGACCCTCGTGGGTTTTGCACGTTTGTAGTCGCCCACTATTGTACTCTACGCCAAAGTCGATCAATTGAGGTGTCACTCGAGCGATGCTCGCTCCAGCCACACCAACAAACTTGACAGTAAACTCGGTCAGCATATCACTTTTTTCGTCTCCTGATGGATCCGGCGTTGTCAGCAGTCCAAAAAGTTGAACACGAATACCACCAACTAGATCTCGTGTCGAGCCTGTTTTAATTGCGTCGGAAGACAGCCGTGGTCGAATTGCCACGAAAAGATCAATGGACTGCATCCCTTTCATCATAACATGAGTTGCTTCCCGATGTAGGCGCGCATCCTCGTAGACGTAACACTGAGTCTTCAGGTTTGATGAAGCACAAATGACGAGCGTATGATCCACTTGACTTTGTAGTGTAAGTTTGTGCACTTTGCTGAATCTAAGTGACACATTTGGGCTGTCCGCGGCTGTATCTTGCATTTCAGGGATAACATAGCACGGCCCCAAGTCGAGAACCTCTAATTGTCCGGTCGCTTGGGGGTCCAGCTCAGGGATCCGAACGTACACCGGTCGCGTCACGCGAACTGAAAACGTCAAGACTGACGTGTCTAGGCGATCCCCGCTAAGATTTCGCAAGACTACTTGCTCATTGTGCTGTCCAGGTATATTGCCTCTGTACACAAAGGCAGCAATCACGAACGATCCTGCTCCCACAGTCCCTGTTGCATTTTCGAAAATGATATCGCCTCCAACCATTGACGGAGATGCAGTCGACGACGAGCTAGAAGCGCTCTGATCTCGAGATCCAGCCAACAAAAGGAACTGAAGAGGTTGGTGAGACCTGTTGTGGATAACCATCTCGCCTCTTACTTCACCCCCCTGCTGATGCTCCCCCAAGTCAAGGAAATCTTTTTCGAAACAGAGCGATCTCTGAACAGCTTTTACCACAGCGACACCCACTGACGAGACTGGGGTACGCGAACTCGTTTCCGACGTATTTTCCTGGGGTGACGAATTGCTCGGGTGATAGAAGAAATCGATATTACCGGCGTTGAGTTGCGCAGCTTCAGATACGCTCTCCAGAATCGAGCGAGACACACAAGATGCTAGTGGCGTTGACGATGCGAATCCGGCGTCGCTAGTGAAACACCACTTGATGTTCAAATTCACCGTGCGATCAGGAGGAATTCTTAGCTTGAGAGGAAGCATATTCCGCAAGTCAGTTGTCTCAGACAGGGCAGGAATTGTTCTTGCCTCCTCATGTATCAAGAAATCACGCGGAACCACCTCGCACGATAAAGCGAGGACATTTCGAAATGCATTCGCTGGATTCCATACCACCTCAACAATCGCTGCGCCTTTGTACGACGGGGACCCCAATGACAGCATCAACGACCAGCCTCGAGTGTCCGCCGGTGATTCCTCCGCAGGTACTAGAAGATTTGAATTTGTGGACGATATCCCAAGCTGATCGGGTGCAATATCCACGTTCAATCTTCGAGTAGTTGTAGTAGCTGTACTCGAATCAGGTATTTTAATGGTGAGAACGCGCCGACGATCTGTCAATTGAGATTCAGCCTCTGGTGGTGCAGTCATTGACGGCAAAACGTCATCATAGCGTGAAATGGAAGCACCACTCGTATCGCGCGGTTTCCGGGACTGACTTTCGTCGGGATTCTCAGCGACGCTAGAAGGCCCTCCACTGGTGTTCGGGTGCGGGGGCAGCGCTGATGGAGGCTTACGGCCGACAGCTCGGCAGAAGGCACTTTCGCCTGCAACCGTTCGCAAAAAGATTTCTGCGTTGTATTGAAGCTCCTTCACCACATCCTTGTTCTGCTGTTCGAACAAAAGAAACTTTCCCACGCCTACTATAGGTGTGGCATCCCGTCGTAACTGGCGCTTCTTCGTTTTTTGGCTTGTGACGGCTCCACTCTTTTCGCCATCCCCTCCAGCTCGTGGAGATGTATCACCGGACTTGATGGGAGTGAATATTGCATACGCCACGATTCGTCCTGTTGCCTCTGCTCCCAGGGAAAAGTGCAAAGTATTGGTACTAGATGATACCAGTCCGGTTTTTACATCGACAGGTTTGTTCAACTGGTGCGATCGGCGACGTCGAGACCGCGAGCTAGATTCTGACTCCGAGAGTTCAGATTCACTGTTGGCACTATCATACGCATCGAACTCCCCCACTTCGCTACTTCCCCCAGACATGCCAGTTGCCTCTGCATCACTATCTACTGGCGTACCCGGTTCTTTTACAGGTTGTTCGCCAGACAAGAGTGCCTTGACATGAGAAATTTTGGCGTTCAATTTGGCAATCTTGTCTGCCTTCTTTTTCGTAGTTGCAATACGCAATTTGTGTTCCAGCTTCTCCAGTTCTTCATCCAACTTTTTTTCCTGTGCCTGAGTAATAACCGTTGTTGGTGTTTCGTCGACTGAGAAGTAGAGTGTTGGCCGCAAGGTAGGAACAGTGAAACTTGGATCGAGCTGAATCACGTATTCGCGTTTCTTTCGACTTGTATTTCGGACAGCAATCTTCACTTCTTCAGTCTTTTCGCCTACGAGGCACTTCCCAAACGAAATCGTTTGACCTGAAAGAATACATGCGTTTTGGTGAGTCGAGTTTATCAATCTGATTTATAAGACGAGGGTGCGTACCTGATTGAAGAAGCTTGAATGTTTCGCGCTTGACTACTTTTGCCTTAATAGTGACCGAGACCGAGTTCTCCGTATCTTGTACATTGATGATTTTCAGCTTTTCCTCAAACGGGCCTGCTAACGTTGGCTGGAACTGAAAACAAATTTCTTTCGTGCCAAACGCTTTGACCACACCAACCTCACCCTCCTTTATCTGCAAAAATCCAGAAGAAATCGAACCTGTTTTCTCCACACTGTACACCAACGGTGTAGCCGACATGTTTTGCACCACTAATCGCTTCGAACTTTTTGACGATGTCGCAATGCGCCCAAAATTAATGTTCTTCTGGTTCACATTCATCACGGAGCGACAAACTCGACTCTTCAGCAGTAGCTCTCTTACCGATGGACGTGTATCAAATGGGTGCTTTGATGCAGCCCACACCGGCTTGCTAGGATCAAGTTTTGTCCCATCTGCCACTGCCTTTTTGTTGCCTCCAGGAGGAAGAGTGATCATAATTTTGTGTTTCTCCACTCTTGACTTCGCAACATCTTTTACAGCTGCTGCCTCAGAAGAAATTGGGTTGAACACTGCAACAATTCTTTGGCGCGATTTTGCCGGAATCCGTAGATTGCGTTCCTTGTTGGAATTCAGCAGAACCAACTTCTTTTCAGCGAAGAGAGTCTGCAAGCGTTTGGATCGCTCCCGGACCACCGCCACAATTTCTTCCTCTTTTTCCTTCGACGGTAGAGAACTATGGCAGTACGCATCGCAGTCAGCACGCGATTTCACAAAGAGCTGCAGAAGGGATGCCACCTCTTCCGACAAACTTCCATCGGCATACGAAGTTGCAGGCGCCAGCAGCGACGTTGTAGCGGCGCCATCAGCATTTTTACGCTCGTCTGCTAGCACTTGCGATGGATTTCCTCGAGTTTCTGTAGCACTAGCACTATGTTCCGAACGGTTTTTATCGACGTCAAATTGCTGGCCAGAAACTGATCTAGAGATGCTGGCCACGCCGGGTCCGACAGCAGATTGTTGAGCGGTTTGAGCTGTTGTGAGTTTCTTCGCCAGTAATTCTCGCAGTGCTGTGGATTTTCCTCTCTTCAGACTCATTTTCCCATCCGTTAGCTCCGACACGCTGCAAAACGATCTCCGTCGACGTACAGGCCGTCCGACAGGCTTGCGACTGATCTGCGTTGAAGCATTGCTTGGGTTGGCACCTCCGACACTATTTTGCGAATTCGTAGACACAGAAGAAAGACGGGATTCGCTTTCTTCGTCATCATTTCCTACCATTTTTGCTGGGCTTGCAACATCGTCGAACGGGTGTTTTATGTAGTACAATCGTACTTTCGATGGTGCAGAACTTTGAATATTCAAGTGAAGCGGAGCATTTGTGATATTCTCCAAGTCGAAAACTTGTATTCCAACCGAATTGATAGTCACGTGCTCAAAGTTCAGAAACGCGGACCTGGATTGGGTCAACAACTTGTAGAACAGCGAATGGTAAATCACATGGTGTGCATCCATATTGCTCGAGCGCACACATATCTGCGGAATGTTGCTCTTGTTCTTCATGTTGATGATCGAGATGAGTCGGGAATAATTAGGGTTAGTCTTGCGCGGGATAATTTCAATTTTGAGCTCAGTTGACTGCTTTGGTCCTAGCATCATGTCGTCGTTCGGCACCGTCGAAATCACTTTGGACGTCACCAAAGGTTTTACCACCGTCGGTAACTCGGAGTGGTTTGTTAGCATGCACGAACTACTCTTCAACTCTCCAATGTTGCAATCTCCAAGGTGTAAAATTGAGGGTGTAACTGTCACCATCGACGTACAGGTACGCGCACGGATATGTATCGATTTGCCGAGAGTTCGGTCATACACGCGCGACTGGGCCTGCTGCCATGCGCCTTGCATCAAGAAGCATCGAAATGATACACGAAAAGTTTGCTTCATCAAACGAGCAGCCTTCAGATCCACTGCATCTGAGCTTTCACCATACAGCCCTTCCATGTTGCTGTTCGAGGCTGGTGAGTACCATACTAAAATGGTTCGCTCGACACCAGGTGGCAAATCAATTGTTTCCACCAGAAAGTTTGAAGCGTTATTGTCGTCGACGGGAGCTGAATGACGCTTCCGAGGTTCTGCTCGTACGTTTCGTTCAGGAGAAGATCGGGGACTGTTGCACGGACAGAAACGATAGTTAGACTCACAAGCAGTCTTAGCCCTCTAAGTGAAATCGTTACCTGTCCACACCACTATCATAAGCCAGGTCTCTCACACGAGACGGGATCTTGACGGACTTTTTACCTTTTGTCCGAAACGCCTTTTTTCTCAGGTCTGGGTTCCCTCTCGAGCCTCGCATTTTGGGGCTCCCAAGTGGGCTTTGAGGGGGCGCACGAGGCTCGCGATCGAACTCAAAGTCATCATCCAAATCATCCGCATCACCCATAGGATTCTCCTCAAAAGAATTCCGCTTCATTTGTGGGAAGTCCTCTTCGTAAAAGTCCCCCTGATGTAATCACGAGACGTTAACAAATCAATCGAATGAATAACCTAAGACGTGGCCGATAGCACACTAACCTCGTTTTCGTCGACCTCTTCGTCGCTGTCCAGTCCATACGCATCCATGTTGGAGAACGACTGCGGGGTTTTGGTGCCATCAGGTGATAGTGAGCCCTTCAAACTTGACCCATCATTTGAGTTTGTCGGAGAAAGGAGTTCATCGGCGCGTGGAGCTCTCGAAACACGTGACCGATTTTGCTGCAGCTTGAGCTCAAATGTAACCTCTTTCGGCCGATCGCTAGTCAACTCAACGTGCAGAGCCACCTCGGTCATGTTGCGCATCAAGATCACTTTAGAGCTGGGGATTCCCGTGTAACAATCGCCGAAGTCCAGTCGGCTACCGCTCATGAGGTATGAGCCACTAGGTTCTTTAATTGACAATCCTTCCCTGTTAGCAATAAAAACGTTTTGGGATAATATCCAGGCTCAGTACATCATCGTCTAGTATCCAGCCCCAGGTAGATGATATATATACCTGTGATGCTCTTGGTTCGTGATAGCGTGTATCTTGAGGGTCTTCACATTCCTGGAGTCGTGAAGATTTTGAGCTTGAATCTCGAAAAAGCGTTCTCCGATCTGTACGGCAAGCAACCACATAGTGGGGGTTAATACCAACGTGAACCAGCTGCTAAAATAAATACACTTACTTCTGTCGGGCGATAGGTAACGCGAATCCGCACGTGTCCATAGGCGGCAGCTTGCAATGTTTTATCTCCAATAGCATACCCGGAATTGTAGTCCGTGCACACAAGCAGCTCTTTGTTCTCACTCCACGGGGTCATCGGCGACACCAGTTTAAACAGCAACGGGATCTCAGAGCGGTTCCAAACAGTGAAATCCTTCACAAAAGAGCCACCAGGCACGCAGTCATCGAAATGCAGCTCCTTGACATCCAGTCTCAACAGCGAGCGACACACTTGTCCTTGTAACGGCACCAACATCTCCGGCATGGGCAGCCTGCTACTCACACTACCATCAGCAAAGGACGGCTGCAAAATTAATCTTCCCGACAGCACGAAGCACGACGTTTCGCTGAGATGCGCGCGCTCTTCCTCCGACGAATCCCCCGCCGCCACGTACGCCGAGCTGCTCGCTGCATTATGCGGCTGCGTCAACTTGGTGCACATCGAGAACATGATTCTCTTGGTCTCTTTGGGTCCCAGCAAGATCTCGTCCACAGTCCCGATGTGATTGAAAAGCTCGTTGTAGCCCTCACATAGGTACACGTTCTCGGCGCAGAGTGCGGCCTTGGAGGACGAACGCAGCACCGAGAACGGCACGTGGTTGAACTCGTCGGAAGCTACCGCGCGGTCTTTCTCCTGCTGCAGCTCGCGCTGCATGATGCAGACGTTCTCATTCTCGAGCTGGAACCCCCACTGGCTGCTCTGGAAGGGCTTGCGCAGCTCCGCGCGCAGCTGCAGCTTCAGTCTGCGCGCTTTCAGGTTGGTCACCTCGAACACAAAGATGTCCGACAGGTCGTTGAGGTAGATCTCGCCTAGCCCCAGCAGCTCGCCCTTGCCACCGCGATACTCAACGCGACTCTGCTCCGCCTTGCTCAGCATGGCCACGGCCACGGCGGGCGGCGGCGGCACCAGCAGGTGCGCCGTGGGGGCGCTAGCAACTGTAGCTATAGCAGCAGCTGTTTGGGCGCCAGATCCGACGTCCGCGTCGCCTGGGGCCGGCGCGGGAGCGGCCTCCCCCGCGCGCTTCTTCACCATGGTTTCCGCAGGTCAAGTAAATACCTTGGGGCTAGAAGGCGGGCGGTTAAAGACTCGATAACTCGGTTGAACGGTCTAGGATTGGTTGAATTTAATTTAATCGATAACGGGCCAATCAGAACGTGATATTTGGATCGTTCTTCATTTAACCGTGGGCAGAATCAATCTTACAAGATGCAGGCGAGCGAAGCGAAGAAGGCTGCGGCGCCAGCAGTGACGTCCATGTCAGACGCCGCCTACGCTTTCGATGAGGAGGTACTCAAGGATGTGCGCAACAACAAGGTGTGGATGCAGGACCCCAAGTACTTCAAGAAGGTGATCGTGTCGCCCGCCGCCACCATGAAGATGCTCAACCACGCCAACTCGGGCGTGGAGAAAGGCATCAAGAACGGCGGCAAGCCTGTGGAGATCATGGGACTCATCATGGGCAGGCCGTCTACGGGCACAGACAGAGACGCAGGTGATGCGCATACTCTCGTGGTCACGGACTGCTTCCCACTGCCGATTGAAGGCGCCGAGACGCGCGTGCTGGCGGACGACGCTGAGGTCATCAACTACATGATCTCGCTGGGCGAAGCGGTGGAGCAGACGCGCAAGGAGAAGTTCATGGGCTGGTACCACAGCCATCCGTTCGACGTGGAGGTGCACAGCCACTGCTTCCTCTCGGCTACGGACGTCAGTACGCAGCTGCAGTGGCAGCGCTCGGAAGATCCGCATGGCAACCCGTGGCTCGCCATTGTACTGGACCCGCTACGCTCGCTGGCCAAGAAGCGACCGGAGATGGGAGCTTTCCGTGTCTATCCGCCGGAATATGCCGCTCCGGTGAACGAAACACCCGATGGAACTATCGTCACGGACGAGAGCGCGAGACTGGAACGCTGGGGCAACTGCTGGAACCGCTACTACACGCTGGAGATCGACTACTTTATGAGCTCCCTGGGCTCCCAAGTCGTGAGTGTTCTCTCGGAAGAGTTCTTGTGGATGCGCACGCTGAGTTCCAACACGATGCAAGAACGCGAGAACCGTGACCGCTTCTCGGAGCGAATTCAGTTGCTGGCGAACAAACTCGACGGCTGCGAGGCTCACCTCGTGCCACGCACCGGACGCAGCGCCTCGCGTATCGGTGAATACTACGTCCCAGAGAAGCAGCAGTCGCACAAGGAGGCTGAGGAGTCGGTGCTCGACAAGATTACTCAAGCCGCGAATGAACTCGCTATTGAGAACTCACTCGGCCAGGAGCTGCAAGTCACCAAGAAGGCCCTCTTCAATGACAAATAGCGTGCCTTCGTTGCCACTGCGTTCAGAAAGTGGCACTAAGTAATAAACGTGGACTGCGTGGACATTTTTCCAGCACGATGTTCTCTGGATTTTAATCCAGAGTTGTTACATTGATCTCACCCGGAGGTCTGAATTTTCATATGATTGCAGCACTTGACAAGCAAAACCATATTAATGGGATATAGTCATTTAAGTACAGAATGCGATGTTGCTTGTAACTCAATACACCTTCAGTGGAATGGTGGTCATGATACTCACTCACACGAGCAACACTCATATAGATATTTCAGAAACTAGCCAAGCGCCACCGCTACGCGGTGGTGGTTTTCTTATTAGTTGGAGCCGCTCAGCTCACTACGCTCGCTTCGCTATTAACTGTAAAGGCAGGCTGCCTCGCTACGCTACGGCAGTGACGCCCCCCGTTCCGCTCGCCTGCGGCCTCGCTGCACTACTCACCCAATGGTTCTGCGAGGCCGCCTTCGCTTCGCTCGGCAGCAAAAAATAATTATTATCCAATGAAGGCCGCCTTCGCTGCGCTCGGCAGCAGTGTTTGTGTCCAATGAAGGATTTTTAGCATTAATGCCCAATGTATGTCGTAGATCGCGAATTTCGGCCAATCAGAATTCAGGTGATCGCTCCGTTACGGACAACGTTGCTCTGATTGATGCTTTAGACTAGCCGAGCGCCGCCCGCTCCGCGGGCGGAGGTATTAATACTAATATTAGTGTTTTTATTAAGCCAAGCGCCACCGCTGCGCGGCGGGGTAATATACCGCCCCCGTTCCGCTCGCCTTACGGGCTCGCTGCACTACTCGCCGGATTATGCTAATTAATTAAAGGAGGGCGGGCCCTATCGGTCCCGCTATATCGACAGGGTAGGTCGCCTTCGGCGACGGGGCCGCCTTCGCTGCGCTCGGCAGCTTTTTGGCCAATGGGGGCCGCCGTCGCTTCGCTCGGCAGCGTCCCGGTTTTGCACACTACATCAAGGCTAGTCTGCATTCTTGTCACGCAGCTATTTTTGTAATATTTGCATAATAGAAGCCAGTCCGGAGGATGGTGTGATGCAGTAAGGTGGGTGAGTAATAAGGGGCCGGGCTCTAACTATGATATGCGACAGGGGAGGTCAAGGCTCTAAGGTCGGGAACGGACGTACAGCAGACACACAAACTAACCTCTAAGTACGGTTGATGGTGTGGACTAGCCGAGCGCCGCCCGCTCCGCGGGCGGAGGGATTAATATTAAAGTTAGTGTGAATATTAAGCCAAGCGCCACCGCTGCGCGGCGGGTTAGTATACCTCCCCCGTTCCGCTCGCCTTACGGCGTCGCTGCACTACTCGCTGTGTTATGATAATTAATTAATGGAGGGCGGGCCCCATCGGTCCCGCTAGATCGACAGGGTAGGCCGCCTTCGGCGGCGGGGCTGCCTTCGCTGCGCTCGGCAGCGTTCCGTTTTTGTGCGCTACAATAAGGCTAGTATGCATTCTTGTCACGCAGCTATTTTTGTAATATTTGTATAACAAAATCCAGTCCGGATGGTGGTGTGATGCGGTAGCGTGGGTGAGTGATGGGGGCCGGGCGCTGCGGCTGATATGCGGCAGGGCAGGTTGATGCCACAGGGGCGGGAACGGACACACAGCCGACCGACAAACAAAGCTCGAAGTCGGTTAGTTGTTGTGGATGACCAATTGCTCTTGAAGTGAGCTTTTGCCAGTTCTCAGATTTTGTGCTCTCGCACAGCGGCTGCAGCAGTGGCAGCGCGCTGCCTCGAACATGTAAGACGGCGACTCCGCACCCGCTGACTACCATCGCACCACGAAACATCCGATTAATACATGCATGCAAAACGTTACGCTAGTGGGTAGTCATCAGCGCCGAGCGCGCGGCGCGCCACTTCGTTGACAACTCAGCTTTGGCCGTTGCCTACAAGCGTGCCGAAGACGCGTGCGCCGCTATCAAGGGCAAGAAGGTGCTGCCCATCGAGTCGTACAAGCTAGGCAGAATACATACCCACTATCATACAACTTGTTGTCCAAGTACGGCCTACATATCGCTGCAGCAGCAGCAGGAGGCCGCCCCGGTGTATAACGCGTCGTGTACTCGTACACGGTGTTCCTGCTGCTGTTCAAGAAGGAACTGGCACTGGGCGACAAGAAGACGGCGGCTGTCGACTTCAAGACGTCGCTGGTCTTCCTTCGGCTTCGAGGGAGGCATGCTCACTCGCTGCGCGACTGGACCTGACCAGGGGTTAGTAGTACTTGCTGAAATAGTACACATCGATAGTACTACTACCTGAATTATTGGGTAGTAGTGATACCACTAAGCTTACCTTATACATGTAGTGCGCAATATGCGTGATACTATGCTATCATCAGCTCAGTAATATAGTACTCTTCAAGTAATATTTTTGATGGACCCTGAACGAGCAAACTCAGTTCTAGGCCCTCACCATTGTCGAAACCGCTCAACAAACGAAGCATGGGTTGTATCATAAAGGATTGCCAGGAAGATGATGAGGTCAATCGTTATCCTTAGTTTATTCACCGCCAGTGAATACTACGTAGTAATCCCGATAATGAAGTTCACTCCTCTGACGTGTGAACTTCGCACATCAATTGTTCACTACGTAGTATACGACAAGCTTTTTGCTGAGATCTTTTAACGTGTAAGATTATGCTGGGAATACCGAAGCAATTCCACCTGAGTAAGCGAAACCTGGGTGAACATTCGTACCTGGTACAACATTAGAAATGTTGCATGAACCGCGCGCAGCCGCAGCAGATGCGCGCGGTTCATGCAAGCAGTGCTACTAGCAGAGCAGCATTATATAAATGGACAATATCAGTGCAGTAGCACTACATGTAGCAGAGCAGCATGACAGCATCGATGCAGTAGCACTGCTGTAACACTGTGACTATTAATAGCAGAGCAGTATGATAGAAATGGACGGCATCGGTGCAGTAGCACTGCTACTATTAATACATGTAGCAGAGCAGCATGGCAGCATCGATGCAGTAGCACTGCTGTAACACTGCGACTATTAGTAGCAGAGCAGTATGATAGCAATGGAGGCAGTAGCACTGCTACTATTAATACATGTAGCAGAGCAGCATGGCAGCATCGATGCAGTAGCACTGCTGTAACACTGCGACTATTAGTAGCAGAGCAGTATGATAGCAATGGAGGCAGTAGCACTGCTACTAGAGCAGCATGATAGAAAGGGTGCAGTAGCACTGCTACTGCATGTAGCGTAGCAGAGCAGCATGATAGAAATGGGAGCATCGGTGCAGTAGCACTGATACTAGCAGAGCCCGACACCATAACGCAGGTCGCATGCAAAAGCGCTGCTTATTCTAGGCAAATTGGTATTCCCAGTCTACGTCGCAGACGCCCTAGTTTTCCCGGGAGCTTTACATGACGCGAATTGTAGTGGAGTAGTACTACTATACATGTACTTAAGTATTACTACTACATGTACAAACGCAAACTTCCAAAACATAAGCTTAGGACCCATACTAACAGTAAATCCAGAGCTTCCCCGGGCGCAGCACGGCTTTGTGATAATTTATTGCGATCACGTGTCGATTTTGAGAACTCAGTGCTACTTAGCTATAGTCTAAAACAACTTGGTCGTAGTTCTTCCTTCTCCCATTGCGAACAGTTCTTCCGCAATTCGTTCTTGCTCCTCCATTGCTTCCAGGTTTTCCTGAAGTGCCTCACGATCAGCGTTGTCGACCACACTTACGACGGTCTGCTGTGGGAACAAAGAGGCGGTCGAGGAGCGCGATCCGATGCCGTTGCCCTTCTTGAAGCGCTTGTAATTCACCAAACCATGTCCTCCTCTTGTACTTTGGCGCAAGGGCTCCCGCTTCTTAACGATCAGCGAGCAGCTCACAACAATTGGCTTGCCGATGTCCTGCTCTTCGAACTTTACGTCCCGCGGCACCAAGACGCGAGCAGACTTCCATTCAGAGGCAACCTCATCTCTTATTTTAGTCGGCTCCCGGTTGCTCGCAGTCAGTGGTGACGACGCTATACCATAAAATATCGGAAACATCACACATTAAAGCGTCAACGCAGTGCATCCTCCAGTACTTGCGGATACAAACCTTGTTTTTGCGCCTCTGCCACCATGGAAATTTGCACAATGTTAATGGGAGTATCCTCGATAGTGTCACCTTTAACCTGCAATAGACAACGCCTTGAGTAATGAAAGAAATTGACCATTTAGCACTGAATAACGTACCTCGGCGTTCTCGTAATCAGGATCGGTCTCCTGTTCTGAGCTCTCTTTGATCGTTACGTCTGCAACGTCAATATCCTCAGCAGATTCCACGTCCTCGTCTTCCTTGCACGGTTCGTTTCCGTGCCCCACTGTCGATGTGGTCGATGTCGAGCGCAAACTTAAATGCTCGGGGAAACTCATGACTTGGACGGATGAGCCCGCATAACTGGCCAGACTACTGCTGAAGGCCGAGTCGTTAGAAGTGGAAGGAGCTTTGACAAAAATCACGCTTGCTGCTAGCTCTTGAACACTCGTAAACACAGCTCCCAACGACTTAAACAACTCCACACGCCGCTCTACTATTTCCATCGGGCAGGCAGACTCGACACCGGCGGAACCTCGCTGCTCACTTTGCCCTGCCGTGCTCGAAAAACCTGAGGCTTGCGAAGGTTCCACCAGCAGCAAGCGCTTGCTAGATGCAAGCGAGTCTAGCTCGCGCAGCAGTACGTCATCCTCCTCCTCCTTGTATGCGGCAATGACAACGCCGCCCATGGCCGCAATCAGCTCCTGCATCGACTGCGGGGTCAGGAACACCACCACGAATCCTTGAAACAGTGATTTACGCAGTGGATTCGGCAGATAACTGCTCTCCACCGATGGAATCGATGGTTCTGACGGCAGAAAATCTTCACAGCGTGGCAACGGCTCCGACAGACTCGAGCGATTCAAAATGGCGTAGATCCACGGCGTGCACACCACCGGCTGGTTGTACACGAGCGCCCACAGCACCTTCACCGTTGCCACAATGTGTCCTGGGTCCATTACACAGTGCGTGGCATCCTTGCTCTCGCTTGGGATCAAGTGCATGCCAATGCGTTGGCACGCATCGTTCACCTGCGGTCGGCTGGCCCGCTGGATCCGCGAGGCCACGAGCACAAACACTTGGTAGCGCACTCGCAGCACCGTCTTCTTGGCCCCAAAGGAGATCTGGTCCCCGTGCCGCAGCTGCCGCGTCCCGAAACACTGCTCCTGGTTCACAAAGGAGCCGAAGCGCGACTTCATGTCCACCAGCTCCAACGTCGGCCGCGTTGACGGATCTCCCAGCTGCTCGAGCGTGAGGGACCCCACGCGGATCAGCGCGTGCGTGCGCGAGATGGACGCGTCCGCGTGGAAGTTGAAGTGGCAGCGCTTGCGCCCCACGCTCCACTCACCCGCAACCAGGTAGAAGGTCGTGCCGGCGCCGCCGCCCTCGCCCGTGACCACGTCCAGGACCCACATGCTCGGCGATAATAATGGTGCGAAATGCACTGACCAAGTGATGCCCTAACCCGCACAAGTCAAGTTTGAAGTCACATTGGAGCGATTCCCGCAGCCATTTGAACTGGTTCAGATCCATAATTTACCCTAACCCGGACAAAGAAAAGCCATTCTATTCTCCAAAAGACAAAACGCAGCGGTTCAGATCCAAGATCTGGAAGGGGGGTCCCCACCCCCCTTTCAGATCTTGGATCTGATTTTGGAGGGATAAACAGCTGTTGTTGGTCAAATTGTAGAAACATTCACTCCTGCCCCCGCACTCTTTCCTTCATTCGGCGGCGCGTGCCAGCAGCGCTTCCTTCCACCGACAGTGACTGCCAGGCTGGCAGTGCCAGCAATAACAGACACCATGGTAAGGCGCGGGAGGGTCGCAGGTGTACTTTCACTGTACTGGCCAGGCCAGTGAAGAGCAACGTTCTGTGTCAACGAATGGGTCATGCGTCAGAGCTACGAAGAATAACCCTCATATCTCTGCCAGAAGGAGAGGGTCTAACCTGTTGCTTTTGCTGCTGCTGCTGTTAGACCTCGGCGTTGCGTACGGCACGGCCAAGGCGGGCGTGGACATCGCGTCGATGGGCGTGATGCGGCGTCATCGCCGTGGCCATGACCGGTGTGCTACGGGTTGATCGTGGCGGTGATCATCCGGGGCTCGATCGACCCTCCGAACGGCAACGCGCCCAAGTACGGCTCGTACGCGGGCTTTGCGCACCTAGCGACCGGTCTGTGCTGTGGTCTGAGCGGTCTGGCGGCCGGCATGGCCATCGGCGTGGTGGGAGACGCGGGCGTGCGCGCCGTGGGCCAGCAGGAGAAGCTGTTCGTGAACATGTTCCTGATCCCGATTTTCGCGGAAGGGCTGGAGCTGTACGGCCTGAAGAGCGACTGCCCGTCGGAGTAAGCAGGTTCAGGCAGGTGGTAGCTGTCGCCTGCACAGTCGCTGTTTCGGTGGTCTAGCTACAGGGAGGCAGTGCGGTTAGCGTTTCCGTGTGTTGTGTCGGAGACGCTAGCCGCGAGACGACATGGTCGATCTGTTAAACTTGAGCCTGCAGTTTTCGAGCAGGATCGGCAGCAGCTAATAAACCTTCGCATTTGGTATCATTGTCGTGCGCTGGGTTGACTTGGATTAGTGGATGGTTGATGGGGTCCGATGGCACGCTTGCTCTAAGAGCGTGTTCGCGTTGTGCTGGAGATAGAGATGGGGGCCAATATCCATCTTCAGTTCGTTCGCAATGTATCCATCTCCAGCCAACATTTAAGCCAATAACGTGAAGGGGTTTTAAGCAACCCAGATTTCGAGAGGATGCCCCCCCACCACCACCACACCACACCGCCCCCACCCGCGCGGCCGCGCGAACGGCAGCTCCCGCTATTCTCATGCGGGCATGACTCTTACTCACGACGACGACGTGCCAGTGGCACTGTCACCGCCCTCACTCGTCGGATCAGTGACGCAACCGCTCGGTGATGACAGCTTGCTTTCTGGTCGATGCTGTGCTCACTTTTATTCCTCTCGCGCAAGGCTCGCTAGCATCATCAGCTATACATGATCCTGTGCCTACACTGCTCTTGCTGGCGGGCGATACTGTTTCACTACTCGCGGCATACAGTGCCATCGTCTGCGCTACCGCGGCGCAAGCAACTACGGCAATGATCTCCTCGTTGAATGTGTTGCTCTTCGCCGACTGTCTCCAGGTGTCTCCACCCCTCTCCACCTCCAGTAGCTAGATACAAAATCGGCCTTTTGCCTCCAGTCGTGTTGTTGTCACCTGCCTCCTTTTGACCAATCATGTCCTTATATTTCTGCATTGCCAAATCCATCTCCATCTCCAGGTACGTAGCGAACACGCTCTAATGTGCTTACTACAACTTGTAGTACAAGGGCTCCGCGAAGGCTGAGATATGATATAGTATCTCTCGAAGCCCCGGGGAAGCATGATAATACCATGCACTCGTCTGTATCCTCGCTGCTCACTGCTCATACTGTGTTGAGTGCGGAACAGAAATGTTGACTAAAAGCTGCGGGCGGGCACGCACTTTCCTAAATCTGAACCGGGTGTCAAAATCTATGTTTTGACACCTCAGAATGGCTGCGGGAATCGCTCCATTGATGTCGCTTAGCTCTAGGACTGTGCTGGCAACAACACATCCGACATCATGCATCGACACCGTCATACATCGACACACCGTAAATTCATTCAAATGTTATGCAGGAGGACTGAGCAATGCTCTCCCCCGTTATCAACCTCCTACGAAGCCAACACAAAAAACAAATCGATCCAACCCTCCTTCCGTCGTGTCTTCGATCTCCCTCAGCAAAGCCTTGTTTCGCTAACCAGTGCTTGCATTAGGCACCTTCACCGAACGCCCACTCAAACAGCGGACGTGATCGTACATTGTTGTCAGCGGTGGGGATCGTAGACGGAGTTACCATGACCGGCACTGCCATTGGGAGCGGAAACGGCGTGGGGCGTCTTTCCACCTGGCCTTCAGTTCCCGTAGAGCTAGCGTCCTCCTCGCTGCAAGGCGAACTATTCACTGTGTCTTCATCCTCAGATCCACTCAGATTCACCTCTTCATACTCCGCTCCATCGCGCTGAAATGGCGAGTCCAAGCGGTCAGCCCTTGCTGGGCTAAATTCGCGTTGAGGCGAGAGCTCTCTGCTGTGGAGACGAGCTGGTCCTACAGCAAGCCCACTGTTAGTGAATGTGACAACATAAATCAAACCAACTTAGAAACTTACTGTACGGGCCGTGCCTGTCCTCCGATGTCTCATAGCGCTCGCGCCACTGGTGGGATCGTCGCGAGCGGTAATCTCGCTGCGAGCGGCGGTGCGGCTGGCGCGTCGATCGTGTTGCACTGTAACGATTACCACGCGAAAGTGGTCTCCCACCACCTGATCTTCGGGCTTGGTGCTTCACTCGACCCCAAATGTCATTTATCCAGATAATCCCTGTTGATAGTTGCTGCAAGTCCCCAGATATGGTCCCCCAATATCCTAGAAATAACGGTAAGTGCAACACGTCGTTAGATATTTCTTGTGTAGAGCTCAGGGGAAACACTCGTGGGGTACACTACCGACAACCCAGATTTCTTTGAGCAGGGTACTGCGCACGTAGCGCAACGAGGTATAAAAGTCACCATCGCCACTAAACAGAACCACTCGATCCATGTCCTACGCACAAATTTACGCACAGCCATCGTCAGAACTCTAATACTTAAGTACTGGACTCCAGAATATCTTGCGTATCTTGGGATTCATACATTTTGCGTTGTTAGGGTCAACAGCTTCGTGGCGATCCTATCCACATGAACATCAAAATACATGATTAGCTAAAAAAAAACCAATGCATTATCTTACTTTTCATCGTACGCGTTGTCGACGCCTTTTTGAACGTTCTGAGTGAACCGGTGTCCGCATTTCGTGCAGCGGCAACTGTACTTCTTTGTTGAAAGCACCTCGACTTGAAACTGCACCAAAACATATTGCACCTTAGCATAAAAGAGAAGCAAAACATAGCGATTTAATGCCTGAAGTCCCTCCCTACCTGTGGCCCATAGGGACGTGCGTTTTTAAGTGCGTGGTACTCTGCAGCTAGGGGACTGTTGCCTCGTGCATCAAACCGCTGGCTGTCAAAATACCAGCATTCTGCGTATCAATCAACAAGAAAACAATGATGTTATCAACACTTGCCCCATAACGACTGGCTCGAGCCGTTCCTACCTTCAAACTCGGTGCCTACAAGATGCTCGAGCTCCGTCCGTAGGCTGGCGAAGTCCAGCTTGCCGCCCTACAGATTCAGTAGATACGTAGATTAGCGTACCCCCTTAACAACATATTACACAAACTTCAATCACTTACCAAGACTTGCCCTTGAATTCGCGCGTACGCGCCATCTGCACAGCAAAGCACAACGCATCAGCCTTCTTGTATAATAGTACATTTCATATTTTCACCAGCCATTCTTACCAATAATTAGCGCGGTGCTCTTGGATCGCTCTTTCCTCTTTTTAGTCATACCAGAGCTTGCTGCCAGGGCCTTCCACCCAACTGCTTGCACACACCAGCGGAAAAGGAAAAATGAACGAGCAGAAGAATCTTTCCTCGCCCCATCTCGTTATGGGAAAGTAAACTTCAACTATTACTGTAGGATCATCTCGTTTTCTTGGTCTCTGCAGCCGTTGCTGCACGCGATACTGGCTGCCGCTCGTGGCGAATGGCAGTGCTGCGTGGTCTGGGACCGAGGAACGCGAGCATTCGCTGCTTCGCCCGCGCCCACATGACCGTTAAAATCTGGCCCGTCGCAGGGTCGCTCACGAGCGTGTAGAGGAAGTAGCCCAGCAGAGGAACCAGCACTGCCGCGTACACCACCGCGATGAAGATCCACAACTCCTCAAGCGACGAGACGGAGCTGTTGGACTTGGCATGCGCTGGAGTTGCCAGCGCGTGCAGCGCCACGAAGACGCTCGGGATCTTCATGCATCCAAACGACTTCAACTTGTATAGGGAATTTGCAATATGAATATGAATTTGACGTTAATTTCGTAATTTTCTCATTATCATTACGTTGAAGTTACTGCTGAAGCACGGCATGGACTAGCCCAGCGCGTGCAGTTGGCGCTCGGCCTCGTAGGCGGCCACGAGCTCTACGAATTCACGCCACTCTGTCCCACCATTCACGCACAGCGAGCCCTGTTAGCCGCCACTCGACTAGTGTGCCACGTGCGCAGACAGCCACGCACCTGGTTCTTCCGGGCTCTCGATTACCGACGCTTTGACCTCGTTCTGCACAGGAACCATGTAGACAGACAGTCAGTCGCAGTTCTGCACTTGCCAGCATGAGCAAACGTACGTTTTCCTCCGAAGGATAAAGCTCTGCTGGCTGCACTTGAGCGGCCTTACCACTTCCAGTCGAGACCGCCACCGCCGCCTTCTTCCTCGTCATCTTCTCCATCTCGCATGCGTGGACCTTTTCCATGGCTTGTATTTGCTGCAGGGCGTGCTTCAACTTGACATCCGTCTTGCCTTTGGCTAGGGTGAGCCTCGCCACCTCTCGCTCCAGCTCGGACACCTGCTTCCTCTTGGCCTGCAGGTCGGTCGTGAGTCCCTGCCGCACTGCCAGCGTGATCTCCAAGTGCTCGTTCTGTTCCTGGAACTTGGCTCTCAGCGTCGCGTGCTTCTTTTCGAGCACGCGTGTCGACTTGGCCAGCGTCGACTCGAGTTGGTTGATCGTCTGCCGGTCATTTTTCAGTTGGGTCTCGAGCTGGAGGATGCGGCCCTTCCTTGACATGAGCGCCACGTCGCGGTCGCTTTGGTGAACTGCAAACTCACTCGCCTGCTGCTGAATGCTCTCCAGCGCGTCCTTCGTCTTCTTCACTTCGTTGCTGAGATGTTCGCGCGCGTCGGCGACAGATATTTGAAGCAAGCGATGAAGTCCGCGAACCTCCTGGACAAACCGAAGGAGCTTCGCCTTCTCTGCTTCATGTCGTTGGAGACAAGACCGACGTTCGCGCTCCCACCCGGCGGCCTGGCCTTCTCGCTCCAGAAGCAAGTTGCTCGCCCGCTCTTCTAGTTGCTGGCGTTGCAGTTCATACTGCTGGAGGTCACTTGCCCTTTTCGCCCGCTGCTCCGTTAGTTCGATTTGAGCACGTTCGAAGCGCTCCCGTTCTTGCAAAAGCATTTGAAGCTCTTCCAAGGTGCGATCAAGCTCAGTCTTCAGCGTACGGTTCTTCGCCTCTGCAAAGCCTCGTTGTAGAACCTCATTGCTCAGCTCGCCGTGGAGTCGGTCGTTTTCACTCTCCAGATCCAGCTTCACCTTGGTCAGAGCCGCGATCTCGTGCTTCCACAGTTCTGCTTCGGTAGTGAAGCGAGCTTGCTGGTGCTGCAACTGCGTTTCCTTGTCCTTCGCTAGTGTCATCTTTTCAAGTGAGATCTCTTCTTCACGAGCCATGAGTTTTGCCTGGAAGCTCTCCTTCACGTTATCGAGTTGTCGAGCAAAGAGGTCGCTGGACTGTTCCGACGCAGCCAGCTTTTGCTCCAGGTTTTGGATCATCGTGCGTGCTGAGAAAGCTTCAGCCTCCATTTGCGTCTTCTCGCTCGTTAGCTGTTCGACTTGAGCTTGCAAGGATGCAAGAGCAGCGACAAGAGCATTCGAATTCCCAAGCGGGGCTACACCGCCGCTCCCGCTTCCACTTCTGCTTCCAGTAGTGGTGCTTTCGACCGCCTTCGACTTCCGGGTTTTAGTGCTCGGAACGACAGGGGCCTCCCTAGACTGCTCAGCTTCAATGCTGTCGGCCTGACCTTCACTTGTGTCGACGATCGTTGCCGCCATCGCTGCCAGCTCCAAAAACGAGTCACTATCCGAGTCTTTGGAAGATACAGAAGCTTGAAATCCACTTTCTACCGAGCCCTCTCTCTTTTGCGTGAATAACTTCGATGACGATGGACTAACCGTCAACGAAGAAGGCCGCTTTACTGTTCGCTTCCTGTCCCGTCAGAGCATAAGCTTAATACACAAGCAAGAAGACAATCCCTTATACCAGCAAGAGCGTACTTTGCGGCCAGGGAGGGGGAGCGGAGTTTGGTAGTGGCAACGCTTTTTCGCGCAACCTGCACATCAACGCCCGTGTGTTGGCCACTGGGTAAGCAATTTGCCTGCATCTCGTGGTAACCTGTCGACGGCACGCACCGGTTTGTTCGGAGTTACTGCTGGCATCGGAGGAGGCGGTGCTCGCGAGTCCTTAATCCTCGATGAAAAGTCGAGACGAAAGTCTGCACTTGGACTGTTCAGGGACATAAGTGCAGAGAGTTAGAGTTAGTGCAATAGCCAGCATCACGCACGCGGCCAAACATCAATCTACCTCCTTGACCGGTTGCTAGAGGCGGCGGAGCGCGAATCATCGTCATCTTCGAGGAAGCCGAACACCTGCTGATCGTCCAGATCGTCGAAGTTGACGTCGCTGCTGCTCGAGAACGACGACCCTGATCCTCGGCGGCTCATTGCTTCTCGCTCACCAAGTGCAGCGAGAAGGAAAACTGCCGTCGGTTCAAGCACTAGTGGACTTTATTGTGAGTTATTTCCTCGAGCGCTTCAGTGATGTAGACGGTTGGCTCGACCTCTTTGCCCGGTGACGCCGGAACTTTTGCGGGCCGTCGCCAACCATGTCGCTGACGAGCGTCTTCCGCTCGATCGCCGAGTCGTCCCAAGACGAGCCGAACTGGGCTTTTCTATTCACGCGCAGCGCTCCAGCAGCCATGTCGACGCTCGGGGTATTATGGACTGAGTCATCGACGGTGCTTTCGCGGTTTTCCATCCGCCAGAACCACTCCCGAAGATCAGCACGCTCCTTGCACTTCGACACGCAGCGAAACAAAAGCCGAAGCAAGTAGAACAGGATGATAAATCCCGACAGGACAATGGCACAGAGGATGCCTGCCTTCATGGTCGTGATGACCTCGCGCACGATGAGAAGTTCGTTCTGTCAGATCAGAGACAACGATAACATATAAGCACAACGCATCCGCACGATCAAATGTCGACAAAGACTACTGTACCCACCCAGAGAGCAATGTTATCTCGCCGAACATCATCGAGCAGTCGACCATAGGTCTGCAGCATTTGCTGGTTTGCAGCTAGCTCTGTGGCCACGCTCTCCTTCTGCAAAACATCAAAAACCGTCAATACACAGCAGCAAGTGCCAGTATTAAAAGCACCTCCCAGCGTACCAGGTCCAATATCATAGTGCGAATTTCCTTGAGCTGCTCATTCAACGACTCTTGGTTGGCCTGCAACAGACAGCACGTATGCGTTAGAGGATTGCACCCTGTTCGTCAATATACCAAAAGTATGATACCTGCAGCATCTTAATGGCAGCCCACTGGTGTGCATGAAATTCCTCGAGTTGCCGTCCCATGACGCTTTGGTTTACTTCTAAGGCTTGAACTGCATGCAAACGCACGTAGGAGAGGTCAGATACTCGATGATTGTTCACGAAGCCAATACCTTTTGGGCATGCTCACTCTTTTTCGTAATTCGCACGAAAATACTCTCCAGTCGTCCAAGACCTTGCGTTGAAGTCGCTGCATTATGAGCTGCCGACAGTAAGGAAACTGGGGTTGCACCGCTAATCGGGGCTGTTGCGTTAGCACTGGAACCGTTGGTCGACGCGCTTGCGTTGGTGCTGGATGCACCATTGGGCAATGACGAGCCAGGGGACAGCACTGTGCTGTCAACAATGTCCACATCGATGGGGTCAGCCGTCGTCGTAGCTGTGTGCTCACTTGTAATAGAATTTGCAGCAACCTCTGCCTCGATCTTCTCTGGGGTATAGTCGACTAGACAGCACATTCCATGACTCTGATAATGCTCGATCCGTTGGGGCTCATCGTAAAATACGGCCACGACTGTGTTATTTTTCTCCATCAAGCATTGACTCATGGCCTCTGTCGGGTCGGGGATGCGGGGCACAGAGATCTCGGCACTGCCAGGCAACGCGGACAGCTGCGGAGCTGGAATTGCAACCTGCGCATCGAGAGCCTCCACTTCTGCGTCGATGCTCTTCTCCAGCTGAGAAATCACTTGAGTGAACGTCCGTCCGAATACCCTACAGAAGCAACCAGTACACGGATTAGACCACGATAGAATGCCCACGCCTCGCGGCAGCTACACACGCACCGCAGTTGACTTAGTGTGCAGTAGTACTCTGATCCATAGTGCGATAGGAAGCGGAACTTGATGTACCGCACGTGCTGCTGCGCGTCCAGCTGAAAAGTCTGTTCCCCGTTGGTGTGCGCAGCCGTAAAGTTGCCGAGCACGAGCCATGTGTCTGTGGGGTAGTTGACGCTGCCCAACACGATAAAGTCCTTGACTGGCGACGAGAACTTCTCGTAGTTGGCGACGGCAATAGCGTCCGCATGCACCTGCGAATGAGGACGAAGGCAACTGCGTCAGTCCAAGTCTTCTTTAGCGCATCAGCTGCATCTTTCTCACGTCTTCCGAGAGGCTGATGACAACCCACTTCCTGGGGTTGGAGCACGGCGTCAGCATGTAGCGGTCCTTGTCGGGCACCAGCAGATTCGTGGGGCTCTTGGTGTCCGGCGCGGCATCCAGGATCGTAGCGCCGGCGTCCAGCGACGCGTAGTTCTGGCGCTTGCGATTGTCCACGCTGTCGGCGTCCACCACCTCGAAGAGGCCGCTGGGCACGTCCAGCAGCGGGTCTACGTCTTCGTCGGCCAGCTCTCTGTCCGCCTTGGGATCATCCGGCTCTGTGATGCGCCGCGGGCTGGAGGCACCGTTCGCATCGGCGACGGCCTGCGCGTTGCCGACTGGCGCCTCGTTCTGTGTCGGTTCTGAGTCCTGGGAGCCCGCCGAGTCACCGCTGGAAGCATCTGCAGACGTACTAGGCGTGGGGTCGGACGGCGCGTCGGGTGTCACGATACTTTGCACGCTACAGAGCGCCAGGAACAGCAGCGCCGCCACGGCGCGCAGCATGAGGCGCATGATGCAGCGAAGATGCGGGAAAGATTGGTGATTGGACAAAAATATAGATTGGGCTTGGCTCAATCAGATTGGAGCAGTGACCGTGTGAATTTGCTCATACCGTACTGCAAATTTTGCAGTATGTTGACGTGAGATAATTTCGTAATTTTCTCATTATCAAAAAAAGCGCGGGAAAAAGTATGGCTCGGATGAAGCGCCGACGCGAGGAAGTCTCACAGCGAAGCAAGAGGTCGCGCCACCGTACGTGGGTCTTTCAGGTGGCTACATGTTGTGTATGCAGTGATGTATCTGAATTTGCTATCGTATTGCGCAGGCGACTCGATTGACAGCGCTGACGAGAGCGAGAGTGACGACGATGTACAGCCCACGAATGTGGTGGTGGCGGATGGCCCCAGCGACGCTGAAGAGAAGAATGAGGACAATGACGAGGAGGACGAGGTGCAGCTCGACTTCACGCAGACCGACTACGCAGTGCAGATGAGCCAAGCCGAGCCGCCCGGTGAGGATGACGATGAAGAAGGAGGGAGCAAGAAGGCCAACAAGGAGCCGACCATGCCGAAGGCCGCGCAACAACTCTCGCAGAAGGTGCGCCATGCTACACGTTGATTTGCGCACAATGTAGTAAACAGAGGTGTTAAGCTGACGTGGGTCTGCTGAGTAGGCGCTGGATGAGCTCACGGCCAAGCTGGTGCGCTACATGCTGTACAAGGGCGGCCTGAAGCTGCCGATCAAGTTCGCAGACATCAGCAAGGACGTTTTCCCACAGTACAAGAATGTATCGAGGTGAAGTGAAGATGGAGTGGGTCTGGCTGCGGTATATGCTATGAGGTGGTGCTGATATTTTTTTTGGCTGGCGTACTTCAGATACTTCTTCTACCATGCGAAGCAGAAGATCGAGAATGTGTTCGGCTACCGTGTGGTGCAGGTGGAGGATAGTACCAGCAAGGAATTGTACCTGGTGCTGAACAATGCGTCGTCACAGGAGCACTTGCTGCTCATGAACAAAACGGGCAAAGCTGCGTCACGCGGTTTCCTTATGATGGTCCTTGGTCTCTTGTGGTGTGCTCCGGCGCGACAACTTTCCGAAGGTTTGTCATGATGTCGAAGATGTAAAGACTTACTGTTGTCTCGGCATGTTAGCAGTCGAGGACTCACTATACTGCTTATGATTTTGTAGACGAGTTGTGGAAGCAGCTTATTCGCCTGGACCCGAAAGTGAAACAAAAAGGCGATCACCCGCAGCTGGGTGACATCCCACTGCTTTTCAAGACGTTTGAGACTCAGCTGTAAGTGAATCGATGTCGGATATCCCCCGAGTGAGTTTGATGGCCCGGTACTCACTATGTTTGGCTATGCGGCGCTTTTAGTTATTTGGATGCGACGTCGGAGCTCGATGCGGACTTGAAGAAGATCAAGTATTATCAGTACGGCCCTCGCACACTCATGGAAGTGGGCAAGGTGCAGATTCTCAACTTCGTCTGCAAGGTACGACCATCTTCTTCTTCTTTACGTGTATTTTTGATGTAACTGACTGGTGTGCTGTGCTTGCAGTTGATCACGGGACGTCCTCCGTCCGATGTGCAGGTTAACGAGGTCTTGTCGGAAGACAGTTAAGGTCGCAGGTCGAAGCAACTTCATTCGTACCAACTGAAATCAATTTAGCAGACCTTCATTTTCATTCCCCGTCTTTGTTCCCTATCGAGCTCCATCAGTTCCCAAAAATGGAGTCGATCCTGGCTGCTTACGGCGGATCATCGTCCGAAGCATCCGATGATGCCGCTTCATCCTCGTCGGAAGACGAAGTGGAGGAATGCGCGTCAACCGTGGAGCTTAGTGTCGATGGAGTCGCACATGTCGGAACCAAGCGAAAGCGCTCCGTCGAGCCGCAGTGGAAACGAGCATTTCCGCACGTGGATGGCAATTGGCCAAGCCACGTACGCATCGACATCCCGGTCACCGAGGGGCTACGTGAGATGGCCAAATGTGCTATTGACCGCGCCCGGGAGCTCATGGGAGAAATTGTGACTTTGGTTCCGTTTGAAGAGCTCGGACTCGGCAAGTCTTCATCCACGCATAGTGAAAATGGATTGCATTTGAGTCTCTCGCGGCCGTTTGTCCTCCGGTTTGACCAGATCGAAGGCTTCGTAGACTCGCTTCGTTCCGCGCTTAAATGGCGACAGCGGTATGTGAACTACTACATGTACTGCGAGTTCCCCTTTGATCGTATTGGAAAACTCACATGGTTTTCGTAATGACAATGTAGCTTTAGCGTCACTCTGCAAGGAGCGCTAGTGTTGGTGAACGATGATAGGACACGCTCATTCTTGTCACTTCGGGTTAGTGAAGGAGGACAGCAGGTAAAACAAGTGCTGCGCTGCGTGGATCAATGCCTTGCTCGCTTCGAGCTGCCGACCTACTACGAGGTACGCTTTTTGCTGTTCAGTAAAGCATGTATATATGAAAATGAGTGATAATATTCATTTTTTTCTGTCGTTGTGTTTGCTGCCGATGGCCTGAACCGTGCTGCATTCACTCGCTGTCTTTCATGCGGGGGTATTTTGGATTTCTTAGGATCCCATCCCGCATGTCAGCATCGCATCTTCGATGGGCGAAGAACTCGCGCAACTGACACCGGACCAATGTGAAAGCCTCCTCACCCCACGACAGGGATCGCAGCAAGTAGCAAAGCCAAGCTGCTTGACAGCAGGCATTACAAGTGTTCACGTGTCCATTGGCAACAAACACTACGACATCCCGCTCCGCTGAGCACCATACCCTCCAGTTGTCCTTATGAGCAGCTTAAATCCATGTTGGATAACCCACTTGACTCCAACATTTTCCGCCATCATCGCCAAAGTCATCATTCGCTTTCGGTGTCAGATGCGAGGTCGATAACTTGCGCTCGAGAATCGATTTCATCCAAACTAGCATCTCGCTCCCGCGCTGTCATAACCGGTGTCGCTGTGGCCGACCTCAGAGGCACAGGCAATGACAGCGGGAACGGTTTGCTTGTTTCCTCATCCGAACTGATGTCAGACAAAGTGAAGACCGGCACATCATCTGATTGCCTGCCCCCACGCCCTCCTCGTTTCGACCGCCCTCGCTCATTGTTTTCTATGGTTCACAGCAATCACAACCACGTCAGTTTGCGCACGTTGCAGGACTTCACCACTTTCAGCTACAGACGTACCATTTCTTTTCCGTTTCTTGCCATTCTTCCCCCCTGCACCTCGTTTCCCGTCATTCGAGCTTTTCTTCTTCTTTTCAGCCACCGGAGCACTTACGCTTGGGGCATCGACGACAGGGACTGCCACTGCCATCGGGGCAAATGGCTTTTCACTGCCGGGGAGTTCTCCACGCGGCCGATCCCTCGAGCGTGACCGGCTGCGCCCCCGACCATTCTTGACTTTGCCTCTTCCGTTCAAACGTCCGTTCCGACCTCGAGCTTTCCCACGTGACGGTTGATTGGAACGGTTCGAGGCATTTGCTTCTACTGGCGCGATTACCACTTGACGACCACTGCCAACGTCTTCGGTGTCTTCCAGCGGCGAAAGCGAACCATTGGTGGGGTGAACAACGTCGCCTACATGGTCCTCAAACCACCCCTCTTCACCTCTTCTCCCTTCATCTCTACGACCTTGGTCATGCGACCTCACTTGCCGCATGTTTTTAACTTGACCCCACAAATCGTTCACGTAGAGAACCCGCGATGCTAGTTGCTGAAGGTCACCGGATACTGAACCCCGATAACCTAAAAAAATGCAGGCAGGTCGTTAGCGCTTCCTCATTATCAATTAATGGATAGTACCGATCGAATGATTGTACAACAACGTACCGACTACCCATATATCCTTTCGGAGCACATTCCGAACATGGCTAAGCGAGCTGTAGAAATCGCCATCACCTACCCAATGCATGAGAAGTCAGCTTCAAACTGGGCTAAATCATACAGGATTGAATGCGTACCCGCGAGCAAAATGAAACGATCGCAAATCTAGACATGACATGAACGAGGTTATCGCATGAAATACAAATGATAACGCATTACATTCGTACGTTTTCGTAGGCAAGAGACAAGATCTTGGTGGCGATTCTATCGGATGGAAGACGGTGCGTGAGTAAACATTTCTAAAATAAAACAACATGATATCAAGCGTACGAACCCGTTGTCCACTCCTTTCTGGACATTCTGCGTGAAGTGGCTACCACATCTCTTGCAATGACAGTTATACTTTTTCATAGGGAACAAGCTCACTTGAAACTGCGACAAACACGCAGACAGAGTCTGGTCAATAACCTCACAGCATCACACCTCAAAGATCGATAACAAACCTGAGGCCCATCGGGTGGCGCGAACTTGAGCTTGTGGTATTCCGCCGTTAAGGTTGCATTGAGTCGCTCTGCAGAGGGGTTCTGATCGAAGAACCAACAATCTGATGGGATACAAGAAAGTCAAAAAGCATCCGCGATATTCCGGAAGCGACTGTATATACATGCACACAACGACACAGTAGCTCTGACAGATGTATCTGAATAAAACCACTTCATACCTCCAAACTGGGTCATGGCCTGCTGCTCCAGTGCTGCACGGAGCTTGATGTAGTCGATCTTGCCTCCCTTCCGAAGACCAATACGAGCAGCAAACGCCCACCATCAGCACCCCAATTTGAATAGCAACTGCAGAGCAATACCTCAATACATCAACAGCAAACGCACTAAGTCGCGGGCGCCGATCATCGCATAAGATCCGTCTGCAGACATCCAACCAGTCGCAACGGGTAAGACGAAGAAACGCTGCAAACGCCGCACCAACAGCTTAATCAGAACTATCTTTATGCCTACCGATAACGAGAGCTGTGCGAGTCGATCCAGCCGTCTCCATAGCCGATATCGAGGACGCCGTGGACGCTGTCGAGCTCATGGAAGACGCTGTCGCCGTCGCCGCGTTCTTCGTTCGCCCAAATGCTTCTTGGTTGCATGCACGCAACGATTTCAGCCAATGACGGAAGTGTTGTGTGGAGTACACAACGGATACGTCGCCCCTCCTCCCGTCCCTCCCCGTCGAGATTTTTTCTATATTTTGATTTTTTTTCCCGCGCAGTAACTGGTCACAACCGAAATCTCGCCGCCGCCAACAGACCGCCGCGTAAATCGCCCCCGAAGCCCAACCCTACAACAGAACCCCGCACGCAACCATGCCCGGCGAAGAGAACAAGGAGTTCGACGACGAGTTGGTCGACTACGAAGAGGAGGAGGAGACGACGACGGATGCCTCCAAGGCCGCCGCCGAGGGCAAGGACGCCAAGAAGTAAGCAAAAAGATCTCGATACCCCGAAAGGGGGGAGATGTGTACCCGAGAGAAGGGGAGCAGCGCCGAGGAGAGAGAGCGGACGCCGGGGGAAGAAGACGACGCTTTCTCGCTCGTTCGCCTGCGGTCGGAGGACCTCTGAAGCGCAGCCGTGCTAGCCGTCATGACGACGCAACCGACGCTCGCTCGGGATCTCCGACAGAGGAGGGGGAAAGGCCAGTTTGTTAACAACTTCTTCTGTATCTGTTCCGTGCTGTCGCTGGATGGTGATCGACTATCGTGATCGCGGGGGAATCTTGTCAACAGGGGCCACTACGTCGGCATCCACAGTTCCGGTTTCCGTGACTTCATCCTCAAGCCTGAGTGCCTGCGCGCCGTCGTGGACTGCGGTTTCGAGCACCCCTCTGAAGGTGAGCTTCAGTTGGTCAAGTTAGTGGAGAGATGAGATGGGTATCAGCAACTCACGATCTTGTGCCGTATCTGCGTCACAGTCCAGCACGAGTGCATTCCTCAGGCCGTGCTCGGCATGGATATCATTTGCCAAGCCAAGTCGGGAATGGGCAAGACTGCCGTGTTCGTGCTTGCCACGCTGCACCAGGTAAGGAGTTGCAGCTTCATCCGACCTTCTCTGTTGTAAGAATGGTATCTTACGAGTTTTTTTTGCTTATACTATTAGATTGAGCCTGTTGACGGCCAGATCAGCGTCATGGTGATGTGCCACACCCGTGAGCTGGCGTTCCAGATCGCTCACGAGTACGAGCGTTTCAGCAAGTACCTGGTGGACGTCAAGACCGGCGTGTTCTACGGAGGTAGGCATTCTGCTGTTTAAACTGTGGCCAGATGATGCATCCGCTGACACGACTTTGTTTGTAGGCGTGCCTATTTCGCAGAACCGTGAGGCTCTTAAGAACAACCCGCCTCACATCCTTGTGGGTACCCCTGGTCGTATCCTGGGTCTGCTTCGCGAAAAGACCTTGAAGTTGGACAAGGTGAAGCACTTCGTCATGGATGAGTGTGACAAGATGCTTGAGGCCATCGGTACGTCATGCGAGGGAAATATGATAGCGTGGGTGCCCATGATTAACCTAAGCTTCATGTGCTTTTTCGTTGGAAGATATGCGCCGTGATATCCAGGAGATTTTCAAGGCTACGCCCCACGACAAGCAGGTGATGATGTTCTCGGCTACTCTGTCGAAGGAGATCCGCCCCGTTTGCCGCAAGTTCTGCCAGGACGTAAGTATTTCTTGTACAAAGGAAAGTGTGGTTAGCACCGTGTTTTAACGAATGTTGTGGCGAACTTATTTGCTTCACAGCCGATGGAGATTTACGTTGATGATGAGACGAAGCTGACCCTTCACGGTCTGCAGCAGTACTTCATCAAGCTGGAGGAGTCTGAGAAGAACCGCAAGCTGAACGACCTGCTGGATGCGCTGGAGTTCAACCAGGTGGTGATCTTCGTGTCCAAGAAGAACCGTGGACGCGAGCTGAACCGTCTTCTGAACGAGTGCAACTTCCCGTCGATCTGCATTACGGCCGATCTCACTCAGGAAGAGCGTATCAAGCGGTACAAAAGCTTCAAGGACTTCCAGAAGCGTATCCTGGTGACCACGGACCTGTTCGGCCGTGGCATGGATATTGAGCGTGTCAACATTGTCGTCAACTACGACTTCCCGAACGACAGCGACCAGTACCTTCACCGCGTGGGCCGTGCCGGTCGTTTCGGTACCAAGGGTCTGTCGATTAGCTTCATCTCGTCGGAGGAGGACACGGAGATGCTTGCTAAGGTGCAGTCTCGTTTCGAGGTCAACATCCCAGAGCTTCCCGACCAGATCGACATCTCCACGTACATGACCACTTAGGCAAACAGTTTCGGCTCGTGAGGAGAAAAAGGAAGGAGGAGAAGGGTGCGAGAAAGCAAACGCAATGTCCAAACCAACTATCCTCGCGCTTTTCAACCCATACGAGCTCCATTTCGGAAGAAAGCTTTACTGCTGCTGCGTGGCTGAATGAATATACCCAAAGCGCTGCGGGCGACTCTTTTACGACTCGGCTCGCGCTGTTTCTACAGATGTCGTCCCAAGCTGCCGGTTCCAAGTGTTACTCTTTTCTCCGTCGCTTCGTCGACCCGTCGATTTCCTTCATACCCCCAAGGTGGCTCTTGTACTTTTCGCGGATGCCGTCATTGCGCGCCCAAAGCGAGTCGCGGTTGGACGTATCTTGGTCTGCCAGATGCGTGTACTTCGTCCTATGAATTATAAGTTGAGAAGCGTAACAAATGGACGGACAAATGTTAGAATGCTAGCTAGCGATCAACGCAAGTTCTGAAAGAAGTTCCGTACCGGCCAGCGCGTCCGAAGTTCTTGACCTGCATCACCGCCGGAAGCATCTCCTTGTTGAACTTATCCTCCAGAGTAGCTCCGTCGGCGTCTCGCTTACGCACGTCATCTTTGGAGCGTATACTGTCGTCGTCCACGTAGAATGCGCCCTTGTGGTAGTATTTCTGCATGAACTTGAGCTTCTTCTTTTCCTTGGGCTCGTTCTTCTTCAGTTTACTGCAGCATTGCACGAACAAACAATTTAGTATCGCTTCCAACCGAACCTGCACGTGCACGCCACAAACATACGCATCCTCAGCAGCACGCTCCTCCGCCGTCATGTTACGCCTTCTCAGTGTTTCCTCTTCTTCCTTTCTGCGCTGTTCCTTACGATCGCGATCACTAACAGCGACAATCAGCAAACAAAGTGAGAAGAGCGACGGTTGTTTTTCAGCTCATACGACTTACCGTTTGATGCGTCGCATCTCACGCAGTTCCCAATCTCGGTACTCTTGGGCCGGGTCCAGGCCATCCGTGTCGTCAGGCATCTCCACGTCAGTTGAGTCGTCCTTGTCCGCACCGTCCTGCTCGCGACGAATCTCCTCTGCTACCAAACGACGAGACTCCATTTTACGCGCCTCCAGCTGCTCCTGCTCGCGTTTCTGGCGTCGTTCCTCTTCGGCAGCCATCTCCTCTTGCCGCTTCACGGTCCCGCGAGCCTTCTTGGGAACGAAAACGGGTTTCATGATCTCTTCGCCAGGTTCCGACTCGTCTGTGTCAGTCTCATACTCCGAGCTGCTGCTACCGCTGCTGCTACTGCTAGATCCAGCCGTTAAGTTGCCAGTTTTTGCTGCCGGGGTTGCTCCACCGCGCATCACAATTTGAGGCGCAACTGGCTGCCGCTCACTCTTTTTCTCGATAGCTACGGGTGTTGCTTCCTTTTCTTTTTCTGCCTCACGCGCCTTCGCCTTGTTGCGTAGCATGCGGCGTCGACGGTCGATATCTGAGTCATCTTCTTCCTCCGAGCTCGAATCCTGGAGCGCCTTGGCCACATCTTCACCACTAGAGACCCTTTCATCCTCAGAAGGTGACGATGGAGACCGCTCTCTACGACCGCGGTCTGTAGCTGCGGGCGCAGCAGCACTGATGACCTTCGCCTCCACGCGCTTCCTTCCCGTACTAATCACTGGCTCAGGTTTGTGCTGCGCCTTGGTCTTCGGGAGCGCCCGCACCTTACTGTTGGCAGTCACGAAGCCACGTTCCTCCTCGTAGCCATGCGCAAAGGCTGGCACTTGTCCTGCTCGATACCGCGTCACCTTCTTGGACGGGTCCACCTTGGGCTTCAGCGGCTTGAACACCTCCGTCTCCTCTCTGCAGAAACAACGAAGAGCAGTCGTAAGAGAGTGAATAATATAACCACAGTTTACTGAGAAGCATGGCGCACTTGGTGTTGGTGTGCCGCAGCGACACCGGGTCTCCCGGGGTGTCATCGGGCAGCAGCAGCCCTAGGTCCTTCTTGGTGAAGAGCGACATCGCCTTTGCGATTTTGCTGCGAGCTTTTTTTTGGTCAAGAAAAAAATCGATTGTGAAATTGGTCCTGTACCATATAGATGGTACAACTTGGTTACCCTTACGCTATAATATAGTCCGATATACACCCTTAACTTAGAATATGGGCCCAGCAGCTGGAAAAATAGGTACGGGTCAATTAAACTTAAAAATGCAACAGGCTGGCGCTGAAGCACAGGTCTTTTGTTAGGCCAGATGAGCTGCAAGTCGATCTTTGCGACGGCAGTCCCCGTTCAAGCTTGTTCTCGCTTGCAAGTCATGAGGTTCCGATCAACTGGTACATGTACATGTAGTGTCGTGGTCGAAATAGTGCAGTGGTCGAAACATGGGACGTTGAAGCCCGAAACCACCGCCGAGCTTGAAAGGGCGCAGCCCAAAAACGGAGTCAGTCATTGCCAGAATCCCAAGAGCGACCTCGCAACCTAAGCAGCTAAATCAAGTAACGATGGATGATGGCATGAGTGCGAGTGACCTGCGGCAGCGCTACGAGCGCGGAGGTAGCGTGCGCGACTGTGACCTCAGTGCGGCCCAGCTGCGCTCCAGATACGCCATTCCTGGGAACAGTACGTAACAGGCGGTGAAATGCATGTACTTTGGAAGTTCATACACGTTGCTGACAGCACTGTATCTTGCTTGCTGTATAATTGTATAGCGTTCAAAGAGAAGCAGTCAGACTCCAACCCCATGATGATCATCGCGGCGGTGGTTCTGCTGGTTATTCTCGCCGGTGGTGCGTACGCATTCACGGCACAGTGACTGTACTGTGTACTTCAGTCACAGCTCCAGCCAGAACAACACAGCATATCGCGCTATTATGCACTTCACCCGCGTGTCTGATGATGTACATCGCGGCCCAATTAATATACTCCCGAACATTATCGGTATCCCTGCGGAGCGTTTTGTTCTCTTGGAGGAACTGTTCCAGTTGGTTTTCTATGAGCAATATGCACCTCCAGAGCTCCGTGAGTGCCGTTGGTGGCTGGTTGATCTGTATTGTCCTCGCAGAGATCGACCTTGGCTGTGGTTGTAACTCACAAAATGATTGCACCAATCCCCACACTGTTTTACCGTAAAAAGCTGATTTTGTGTCGTAAATGTTCAAGCACATAATTTAAGCACACAAATTAGAAGACGACGTCAGTTCAAGTCTTCGCCGCACCTTGTCCGACATGGCATTCCAGACGCCCATGCTCGCGCTGGGGTTGCCGCAGACGCGCGTTCGAACCCGGGACATCATGGGCGCCAAGGAGGCAGCGCTGTTCCGACGACGACGCGCCATAGCGGGCGTGGCGCTCACAGCGCTTTGTCTGTCCGTCCTGATGACCTGGCGCCTATTCATGCAGCTGCCGCCCTCTGTGACGATGTCCATCGCCTCCCCGCGCCGCACGCTACACCAGACGCTGTCGCCCCATGTGAAACAACAGGAGAAACTCGAGGCCGAGAAGAAGCTGGCGGATGAGCGCCAACGGAACATCCAGGAGCGCCAAGCGCCGCGAGGATTCCGCGACGACAAGCAGATCGTGTTGGTACTGAACCACTTCCGAGACAGCGACGCATGCGCCCGGATGCTCGTTGACGCACACTCAACAGCATTCCTGTCATCACGAGTCCACTTTCGCCTGTTCGAAGAGCTGTACCTGGCGGAGGAGCAAACGTGTGTGCAGCGCTTCTGCGAGCTGAAACCCAAGGACTGTAAGCAATTGCTGCGGTCGGGACAGCTCCGCACGCAGAGGAGAGACGCCTCGGGAGCTGTTGGAGCCACGGTGGCTAAGTTCATTGCCGAGGGAATGGTGGAGCGCAAGTTCGTGGACGATTTCTATCTTTCGGTAGACCCGGCGGTCGTGGTTTTCACGGAGAGCTGGGACCTCAACCTGCTAAAGCAATGGTACAACGTGGGCAACGACATGGCCATCTTGAGCGTCGCTCCCAAGTCTATCGAGCTACAGGGGTTGACGAATTCTACCATTCTTGTGCAGTGCTCGGCTCGGATCCACTCGAAGGACCAAGACGCTGTCGTGGAGTTCAACGCTCCAGAGCCGATACCTCGTCAGGGTGCCGCGCTGCTTTCTCCTGTGTTGCAGACACAATACACCGAAGTGTTTCACTTTGGCCCGACTCGTGCACTATTTGATGTGCGCTCGGACCCGCACACTCCGCTGATCTCGGTCGGACAAGAATATGTCCGAGCCACGCGCTTCTGGACGCGCGGCTACGATTTCTACGCACCCAACGAAGACGTGCTGCTTGCGCGGTACAAGTGGCAGGAGCCCCCGCTCCCGATGTCTACCGGTAACGTGGACGACCGCACAGAGCAGCAGCGGCAGCGTAGGGTGGATGTGGCCAACCGCCGCATCAGACGGCTGCTAGGGCTGCCTGTGTCAGCCCAGGACGGCGAGTTGGAGCAGGTTGAAGTGTACGGGGTGGGCAAGCAGCGCACAATGGAAGCCTGGCAGAGGTTTTCCGGTGTGGATCCGCGGGCGGCCTACAACGAGTCCACCACCAACCAGTTCACATACTGCAGCGCGGTAGCGAGCGGCAAGGTCCACTACGTACCGTATTAATTGCATGCAATGGAAATTCACGAAAGCTTTCGCCATCAACTTGTTGCTCAACTTGTCGCTACGCCAAGGTCGTCCTGTGCTGTACTGTACAGTATACGTATCCTGTCACTTATCCTGTCACACTAGAAACCTTTTGATTCGCTGAAATCCTAGAAAATTCCACCAATCGCCCAGGTCACAAGTCGAAAATCCCGAAGGCGCGCAGGCAAAGCAGGCAGGCAGGCAGGAAGGACGCCAAGGGACGACGATGAACGTGGAGGTGGTGCGCCAGAAGCTGGTGGACGGGGACCCGGACGCCGTGCTGAAGGAGCTGGTGGACCTGTACCGCCGCGCCGAGATCCTGCACACGCCGCAGCTCGGCCGTATCCTCGAGGCGCTCTTCCCCGTCTGGAAAGGGCTGCTGCACACCAAACTGCAGCCGCAGCTGCGCTCCACGACGCAGAACCGTTGCCGGAAGGTGCTGCTGCAAATTCTGAACCGGTTGCCGAGCAACGAGGCGCTGCGGCCGTACGTTGCCCAGCTGCTGCAGCTGCTCATGGAGGTCTTGCAGAAAGACAACGAGGACAACGCGCTCATTGCGCTTAAGACACTGTTCGACCTGCACCGCAACTACCGCCCGGGACTCCGCAATGAAGTGCAGCCCTTTCTGGAGCTCGTGCAACTCATGTACAAGAATCTGCAGACGACGATGACGAAACAGTTCAGTGGACCTCCAGAGACGCACAAGTCCAGCTCCGTGTCGGCGGCAACGACACCCACTGCTGCAAAAGCTGCAGCATCCTCAGCTGCTACTACGGATAAACCTAAGGAATCCATGGCAGCTGAAAAAGAATCAACCAATACTGCGAGTACTACGGCGGAATCAACAGAAGCAGGGGCGTCGGCGCCCCAGGCAGGACCGAGTAGCAACGCAGCCGAGGCCGGTACACCCGCAGCAGCTTCTTCAGCGACAGTACCGGAAAATAGTGGCGCTAGTACTGCAACTGGCAGTGATACAGCTACGGATGAGCCTATCTGCAGCAATTTGGAGTCGTTCAAGACAATATCAGAGCTGCCGTTAATCATCATGCTGCTCTTCCAGTGCTATCCGAGCTACATCGAGAGCTATATCCCGGTTTTGGTACCACTGATGATGTCGGCATTGGCATTGCGTGCACCCGATACGGCAGCAACTACACACCAATCTCGATATTTGGATTTTTTGGATTGTCAAGTGAAGACGCTGTCGTTCGTAACGTACTTGCTGCGTGGATGTGCCAACCTGATGCGGCCATTTCAAGATGCAATCTGTGAGAACACAGTAAAGTTACTCGTGGCCTGTCCGAAAGACGCCTTTGTGCTGCGGAAGGACATTTTTGTGGCGGCAAGACACATCATCTCCACGGACTTTCGGAGAGGGTTTTACCCACAGCTAGAACTGCTCATGAATGATGACGTGCTGGTTGGCAAGGGACGTTGCAGCTTTTACCAGATCCGGCCTTTGGCGTACTCAACCTTGGCAGACATGATACATCATGTTCGAGATATGCTAACTCTGGCGCAGGTGAGCACGATCGTGGATTTTTACGGCAAGCGAATCCATGACCCGACGCTGCCAATCTCGATTCAAACCACTAGCATTCGACTGCTTCTCAACCTCGTCGACATCAGTGCTAAGAATGAGGATGCGGACGCATGGAAAGGTCGCAATATCCTCTCTCGCATTCTGCTTATTATTTCTGGGAAGTTCGGCACAACACTGGCAAATTTGCCTATGGCTCTTGCAACTACTCTTCGTAGTAAGTCTAGTGGGGATCGAGGAGATCTACTGGAAGGGGGTGCTATGGATAAAATCAAACAGTCCAGTCTGCTTCCAAAAGAAGTCGTGCAAAAGACGTCGTACGAGAAAAAACTGGAGGGGCTACTGTTGCCACATATGCGTGTTCAACGCCCTGCGGACTCTATTTCGGAGGAAGAACCGAGTATTCGTGATATCAAGTCTCTATTGCGCACAATGATCTTGGGTATCCGCGCAGTTATTTGGTGTACAGCTAATTACCGAAATCCACACGCAAAGGATTTGTCAACCGTTGATGCCAACAGCACTGATGGGAGTGGTATGACTGCTGCTTCGAGCTCTCAAGGAATTCATACAGGGCTGAATGCGAAATCCATGGACGTAGTGACAAATGCTTCTGGTCGGTCGTCTGGTGGTGAACATTTATATCCGTTGACTGACGATGAGCGATTGCTTATCGCGAAGGTGCTTCGAAATGGGCTGCGTTGTTTTGTTCTTTACACGCTTTCCGAGAATACTCTATCGGAGGAGAAACAAATGTTGGACCACTTTGCTGGAGCATTCACGGTTTTGGATGCCGCAGACTTTCGGGACCTATTCATTTCGAATATTGAACTGCTCTACGAGTGTATCCTCCAAGACCACGCTATTTTGACGATTCCTCAGCATTTCTTGGCCAACTCAAATGTGAGCTGCTGGTTTGCCGAAATCCTATTGAAGTTTTTAATTACGCAGATGAAGGATTTGAGTGTTGAATCGGAGGGAGACTTACCGGATACCAAACGTGTGGAAAAGGTCATGGCTATCGAGAATCTTCAGTTTGAGAAAATGCGTGCCGTACCACAAGTGCATCGCGCCTCCATTGTGCTTCGCTTATTTAAGATTGTCTTTGGTTCGGTTACGTTGTTCAAGTCGAACGAATCAGCGCTATTCCCTCATTTGCATACGATTATTGAGTCATGCCTGAAGCAAGCGACGTTCACAAGGCACCCAGACAACTACCTGCTGCTGCTACGCGCGTTGTTCAGGTCAATTTCAGGTGGGAAATATGAAAACTTTTACAAGGAGGTCTTCCCGCTGCTGCCAGGTGTATTGTCAGCTCTGATGCGACTACAGAAGCACATAGGGAAACCGGCAATGCAAGAGGTACTGTTGGAGCTCTGCTTGACAATCCCAGCTCGATTGAGCTCGCTGTTACAGTACTTGCCGTCTCTAATGAAGTCAGTGGTGCGTGCGATCTTATCACGCGGTGAGCTCGCATACTTAGGGCTGCGAACACTCGAGTTTTGGGTGGACAATCTCAACCCGGACTTCTTGTATCCTATCATGACCTCTCAGGAACGGTTACTTACGGAGATAATTGAGGCGCTGAACACACACCTCATCCCTCCACCGTACCCGTACGGCGAATTGGCCATGCGGATCCTGGGTAAAATTGGTGGTCGAAATCGTCAATATCTTATGGATCCATTGAATCTTGATTACCATGAGCACTCGTTCACGGGCATGACTTTCACGTTTCAGTGGGGAGGAGACCGAGATAGTATGGATATCGATATGGAGGGTGGCGGAGTTTTACTCAATCACGGTGGGAGGTTTCCGATGAAGATGGATCTGCTAGTTGCACAAGCCACCAAGGTACTTCACAGATACTTGCGAAAGACGTCTGCAGAGCGTAGCAATGTGAACAAGACTGATTCACGACTTGCAGATGTCGACGAGTTTGAGGAAGGTGAAAACTTAACGAGACCCTCGTTCTTGCTAGAGAAAGATGACAAGACGCTTCAATTGGAGACTGAAACGATGGAAAAAATTCGTGGGTCAATTTTACAGCATAAGCGCTCTGCGTTTGTGTTTGTTTCTCGTGCAGCTGTGGTATCTCTCAATGTAAACTACTATGCAAGTGCGGACAATGAAACAACTGATAGCAACGGAGACGCCAGCGACTTGGGTTTGCAACATGTGGAGCCGATGCAGAAAGTAATTTCACAGGAGGCCTTGCGTTCCACACGTAAACAGCTATTGCAAGTTTTGTTTGAGACGATGGTGGATCTGGATGTTGGTGCCGAGGCAAAAAAAGTATTGGAAGGTATTGCCGCTCATCTGACAATATTGGCGCTGAATAGTTGTTCACGAGACCAGCCAGATTTTGCTGTACTTTCTTCTCTGCATGCATCAACACTGTATGCAGCAACAAGAGGTTTGTCACCTGGTCGACACTTGGCAACGACGAAACGGATTGAAACACTTCGCCAGGCGACGTATGGAAATTCAAAAATGACGGAAGGAGATGTGGCGAATGATTTTTACTCGTTTGTGCAAGGAGTCTCAGTTGCACTCAGCTCGTCGGACCAACCAGTTGTCGAATCGGCGAAAGAGTTAGCCACGTTTATCATTAAGACTGCAATCGCTCAGTTTGACTCACCGCAATTAGCTGTGGAGCACGGGGGTGCCCTATTTAACAGCATGTGTGAAGTGTTCGCTCACGGCTGCTACGACAAAGGAAGCTGGCGCCAGAAACTAGGAGGTGCAATCGGTCTGCAACTTCTTGTGGACCTGCTTGAGCCTCAGTGGTCTCACGAAAATGAGCTTACGATTGTTAAGGCGTTGTTTTTCGTTCTATCAGATCACCCTCCAGAAGTAAGTGCAACTGTAAGTGTTGAGACTGGCGAGGCGTTGGTAGAGGTCGTGAAGACCGCTTGGAAGGTTCGTTCGGGGTTTGTGGAGCATCTTGGCGATGACGAATCCAAGAAGAAAGACTTCTTATCTTGCGTTGCATTCCAAGATACAGAAGTATTCCAGATGCTTGTGGTAGAGTTTTTGAGTCCAAAGGCGCCAACACGGCAGTACGCGAAAAAATGTATCACTACTGTCGCATCGCTGCAAGAAACAACTGCTTCAGCGCTGCTATATCCGTACAACCAGTTGATCAGTAAGCAGATCACTGGATGCAATCTACGCATGCTGCCTAGCAACACCAGGACAGGCTACGTAGATGCTATGGCATACGCACTGTCGCTAGAGCCCCCGATATTTTCCCTGACGAAAGAACTCATGATGTTTCTTCAGGAGGTATGGAGACTGATTTCGGAAGATTCGCAGCGTGATGGAGTTACAATGGTCGGGGCAGAGAGTCCCAGCAACGCTGGAAGTGCAACGCCGGCGATACCAGGGTCTGGTGTATCGGCCCAGGAATATCCATTTGGACTTTCGCAAGCCTGTGAATTGCGCATTGCAGCCGCCAAACTGCTCCGTGCAGCGTTTCTTGCGGCGCCAAATGAGCTGAATCAGCACCCTGAGTATCGCAATCGCTTCGTGGGTGTTTTCTTTCGATACCTGACAGGGCAGCCCCCGGAGCTGGTTCAGGTAGCCCAGGACGCGTTAACGGATGTCATTCAGCTGAACAAGCAAAACAAGGATGTCTTTCTACCGAAGGAGCTTTTGCAACAATGCTTGCGACCGGTACTTCTTAACTTGGCCGACTACCGAAAGCTCAACCTTCCGCTGCTAGAAGGACTGTCGCGCCTACTTACGCTACTCAGCAGTTGCTTCAACGTGACACTTGGGGAGAAACTGCTAGAACATCTAAAGCAGTGGCGCGATCCAGATCGAATCGTGAAAGCAGGAATTTGGAAACGAGGTGAAGAGCCCGCGGTAGCAGCAGCAATAGTGGATCTTTTTCACTTACTACCCCCCAACGATGCTTTTTTGGAGCCGCTTATTAATTGCGTGGTGGACCTTGAGGCTGTACTGCCGAAATACGGAAGCTACGGAAAAATGAGCTCGCCATATCGAATTCCATTGACGCGATTCTTGAATCGTTACGCGTCCAAGGCTGTAGCATTTTTCCTAAAGCGTGAGCAGTTGGTTGAGGTGAAGTATTCGTCGCTATTCCAACAGCTTATTAAGCTACCCGAGGCAGCTCCTCTTCATGCAGTCATAATTGGCGAAGGCGGTGCAGAGTCTGTGGTAGAGGCAACGTTTAACGCTGCGCTGAAGCTTAACGCCCCTGGTTTCGGGGAGGCAAAGGGTGGAGCTGATGTGTCAAGCGACGCGAAGATGCAGACCCAAATCCAACTGAATGCACAGAAAGCAGCGGCACAGGCTGTGGCGAATGCACAGGCTCAAGGAATGACGGCATCAGCGGCAGAGGCTCGTGGAGTGCAAGCTCGTGCAGCGTATGTAGTGAAAGCTCAAGCTCAAGTGAATGCACAGCAGGCTTTGAAGGTGCAGTCCCAAGTTCAGATTCAAGCTAACGCACAAAAACTGCATGCGCAGACTCTTGCAGCAGCGCAAGCCCAAGGACTGTCGCTGGTGCAAGCCCAAGCAAAAGCACAGTTCGCTAGCAAAGAGTACATCGCAAAAGCCCAAAGCCACATCTCGTCTGCCGCTATGCAAGCGCCGCTACCTAATCCCGCGATGAGCTCACTGGTCACGCAGCAACAAGCACAACAGCTACAAGCTCAGATCCAAGTGAACGCTCAGAAGGTTCATGCTCAGGCACTTGCAACGGCTCAGGCTCAAGGTTTAAAACCAATGCAAGCTCAAGAAAAGGCAAAGCAGGCGCAAGCAACTTACGTTCACCGTGCAAACGCGCAAGCCCAAGCGAAAATTGCCCGTGCTCAAAGCCAGGGGCTGGCATCACCGCTTGTCTTAAGCGGTAGCTCAACTGCTGTCAGCGGCGGTCCATTTGCTTCCAAAGCCCAACAAGAAGCACTGGAGCTGCATTATCAAGGGTTGCGACTTGTTCGTTCGATTAGCAAACTTCATCCGATGTGGTTAGCGTCACAGACGGTCATTATCGATTGCTTACGAAAACTTTGGCGTTCATCAGCGCGCATCCAGCGGCTTGTTGCGCACGATCGATTGCCAATCAAGTTTCACCTGGAGTCTAAATTGCTGATTAAGTGTTTAATCACATACAGCCGGGCCAAACCAGAAGATGCACAGGTACTGCTCGACATGGTGTCAGTGTTTCTGCATCGGACACCTTTCGACTTCAGTTTCCTGCAAACGTTCTATCGCGAGGAGGTTGCAACCAAGTACAGCGTGGCAAACAAACGCAACCTTATTCGATTGTTCCTACGTATGCTACGTGAGCAGGGTGCATCCGAGGAACTTAAGGTTCATGCTGTCCAGTTGTTGATAATGCCTGTGCTGACAACTTCGTTCGAGGACCCAAACGTAAACAATATCGACGTCATGGACCTCGACACTGTTATGTGGATGTTACGGGAAATTTTGGCGAGCAAAGACTTTCCACCGGAGGCCATGCAAAGCCTTCGAATTGAACTACTCAAGCTAGGAACTCTGCTCATCCAGCACATGAGCAAGTACGTGACTGACCACCGCAAGGAAGTGATCAAGTTCGCGTGGAATCATTTGAAGGCACACGACCTAACTTCGAAACTCTGGGCATATGTGAACGTTTGCCGCTTCATATCAGTCTACGATACGCCGCCGAAGATTGTTTTGCAAGTGTATGTTGCATTGTTGCGCACGCACGAAATGGACGCGCGTTTTCTTGTTCGAAAGGCATTTGACATCCTCTTGCCTGCACTTCCGAGCCGCTTGCCTTCAAACGAATTTATCAAGGCTATCAAGTGGACGAAAAAGATAGCGTATGAAGAAGGGCATGTTCTTGGGCAGTTGGTGCACATTTGGTTTCTGATCGTTCGGCATCCAGCGCTGTTCTATCCATTTCGCGGCCAGTTTGTGCCACTTATGGTCAACTCACTGAACCGCTTGGCTATTCCTCCTAGCAGTACACCTGACAACCGTAGACTTGCGGTGAATATTGTAGACTTGGTAATTTCGTGGGAACAAACGCGGCAAGATCGACTCGCGATGAAGGGTACATTTTCCGCGTCTGGACTAAAGGTAGCAAGCCCTGGTGGAGAGCTAAAACGAAGCCAATCTGCAATGAATACCGCAACTTCGGAGGGAGCTGCCGATGATCATGCGGCGAAGAAACGGAAAGTTTTGCCAAGTGAGAGTGCTAGTCCATTGGATGCGAAGACTGTTGTTCAGCCGAGTGCTAGTTCGAGTGATGGCAGCTCTACAACGTTGCAAATACAAGTCCCAGCTTCTGGCTCTGGCCAGCAGCAAGGGCAGATCTCGGCATCTCCGTCTTCCGACGCAAATCGGGCGGCAAACAGCGAGGATGATTTTGAGTTGAGCGGTGCTATGGTGGATCTGGTTATCAACTTCGCTTTTCGTTTTGCGCTGGCATCTGCGGACAAGCAAGAGACAAGTCGATTGGCAAAGACGTGTGGTGAGCTGTTCGACAAGGCACTTCGTTTATGGCCATCTGCATCCATCCGCTTTTCCTACTTCGACAAGTTGATTGCTGTAACTGCGGAGACAGTAATTCGGCAGCAACAGCAGTTGCAAGCGAGCATGAGCGCTGCTGCCGCTGCTGCGGGAGGACAGCAAGTTCCGATTCCAGCACCACCGCCACCGACAGTTATGCCTCCATTTTTTTCTGTCCCCAAGGGTGCGCCCTTGTCATCACTGGCAATTCTAGACGCTGTCCTGGGTATCTTGAACTCATTGATCACGCCCGAAGTAGTCACGAAGTCCAAGCGTCCGATGCCATACGTTATCCAGTATGCACCGCGCATCATGAAGCTGCTTGAGCCGTGTTTCGATCGCCAGAACCAGGAGATACAAGCTAGCCTTACAAAGTTTTTATGCCGAATGGCTGAGGTACGTGTGCGGTCGAATTTGTTTGTGACGTTCGACTTTCTAACACCTACGTAATGGTTGGCATTCCCTGCGTATAAATTCTTTGTTTTTGTAGCTCTATCCCCCATCTCGCGCACCCCAGCCGCTGGTTGTTTGCAAGTTTTACCCATGGCTACGTGAAATTATTAACGAACGTCTTGTAAATGCAGCAATGTTCCAGCAAGAGCTGGGAGCGGGCAGTGTCAGTTTGCCTGGTGGTTCGTCTATGCTTGCTTCAAAAGCAAAGGGAAAGAACGCAGCTCAGAGTGCGCCTGGCTCTAAAGCTGATAAGCAGAGTGGAGGAATGGCCAATGCTACTGTGGGCCATGGTCACACTCCTGGGAAAAACCAAAAAGATCCAAGTGGCATTAATCCGCTCATAAACCACGAGGCGGCACGGATGCGCTTGCTGTTTTCACAGCATCCTCGCGTGGTTGTGTCACCAACAAACTACCCCGGTGAGTTCACGTTAAAGCTTCTGAATGGTCTTGCTGAGATTACACCCGAGTTTGTGGATCACTTCGCGCCAGCATTGCTAAAGTTGGCTCAACGATTCACGCGTGAACATTTAATTCAATCGTCGGCAGCAGGAGGTGGAGGTGCTCATGGAGGAAAACCTGGAGGTAGTAACGGTACTGCGATGGGCGTGGAGAGTGGACAGGCTGTTGTGGATTCTTTTGGGCGTAACAGAGTGATGGCTACACCGTCTTTAGCTATTGTCAACGAATGGAATCAAATACAAGCGGGACGATCCAACTTGGCTGTGAATAATGTAGTACGCCACGTTGTGAAGAAGCGTGAAGCGTCAAGCGAGAAGTCAGGGGCGAAGAAGAAGGGGGCTGCCAGTGATCAGTCGCTAGGGAACGATGCGGCGAATATCAAGAGCGGCAGCGCGATGAAGAAAAAAATGGGGACGAATGCTAATAGCAGCTCGGTCCGCGGTTCTTTCGTCGCAGGCAGCGGCAAGAGGCCGATTGAGCTCCTTGTCTTATGCTATGCATTACTAGCAAAGTGCACGTTCACAACGGGCGAACATCGCCGTTTGTACACAAACCTGCTGGTTCACTGCCTAGAGGGATCATTCAACATCCCGCTTTTGCTGCAGATCACAAAGATTGTGGCTAAGATGGTTGTATCAACGGACGCTCGCCATCAAGTTTTGACCACGAAAGATAAGATGACGCTGCTGGGGAAGATGTCGACGTTTGACCGGCTCAATGAGATATCTGCGTTGCCGCTAAACGAAGAGTACTATCAGTTGGTACTCAAACTCTGTGACTCTCCACCACCCGGTGATGTTAAGCACCACGCTCACCAGTTGCACCTGAGTCCTACACCACAAAGTAACAGCCTCACCACACACTTTATGGCTGGCCTACTTGCTCCAAACTCCGCGACGCGTGACAAGTTCCTGCAGATTTTTTTCGCAGCAACTGGCCCCGGACCCGTTGCGCGATTGCAACTTGTGCTACGTCAGGATTGGCAAGCCTGTGGTACTCGATACTGGCCTGTGATCGCTATTGAAACGCTTATGGCCGCCATTTCCCCAAATACGCCGCCATCGATTTCCACGTTAGCTCCACAGTCTTCGGGAAATGGAATGGCGTCGAAAGCTCCAGTCCATGCCGACTTCTTGGAGAACTATGGCACGGTAAACTCATCAGAATTTATGCTGGCTTTACGTGACTTAGCACACATCGATCTGGAGCTAGCGAAGGAGTTATGGGTGAGCCTATTTAGCGCAGCGTGGGACCTACTCAAGGAATCGGAGCAAACACAGGTGACAAGTCAACTATTGAAAATTTTGGCTTCCAAGTACAACAAGCGCGACTTAAACGTGCCCTTGGGCGCGTCTACTCCTCGTCGCACTAATGTGGTTCAAACTTTGATGAAGGGAATTGTTAGCACGAGTCACAGTGCGCCCGTGATCACACCTGAGCTGGTGCTGCATATTTCATCCGCTTATGATGTGTGGAGCTGTGCTATTCGAATTTGCGAGTTCCAAGTGGAAAAGTCGGACCTGGGCGTTGAGAGCCGATTGCGATGGATCGAAGCTCTCAGCGCAATCTACAAACAGTTGAGTGAGGAAGATCTTCGCATCGGATTGAGTCTGGAGAACATAGAGCAGTCAGAAACGCGTACGGCGCTAACTCTGGAGGCTCTCGGCTGCGTACACGAGGCGCAGGAGGAATACTTCCGCGCGCTATCCAAGGCCCAGAGTGGGCGTGTGAGCGTAGATGATGTGAATCTTTTCGAGTTAAGGCTGTGGGAGGAGCGCTGGGTGGGGTGTGCCAAACAATTGTGTCAGTGGCAGCTCATGAATGACTTTGCGAAGTCAACCCAGAACCAAGAGTTGTTGCTTGACTGCGCTTGGAAACGCGGAGACTGGGCTTCAGCTAAGCAGTTGTTACTCTCTCCGTCTATGCAGTCCTCGGCAGAACTGGGGTGTCCACAGACGCGTTTACAACGATTGTACATATCAATTCTTGATGCAGATAAACGCAGTGCTATCGATACCCTTGCTGCCCAGACTTCCGAGCTGGCGCTGCATCAGTGGCAAGGACTACCGCGTATTCTCTCTCGCGCGCATTTACCACTCATGCACTTATTTCACAAGTTTGTTGAGGTGAAAGAGTCCATTCAGATGATGGAAGACATTAAGTCCGCGAGTGCTCAGCACGCTGCATTACCGAACCTCAAGCCGTCCATTAATACGTGGCGAGAGCGCTTGCCAAACAAGTGGGAGCCCATTCTACTCTGGGATGATATTCTCACGTGGCGATCGCACATGTTCCAAGTTGTGAAGACCACTTTTGCGTGGAGTGATGCGCAGGTGCTCGCCTGCATGCACGATAGTCCATGGTCCGTGATTAAACTTGCGCATACGGCACGTAAGCAGCGGCTACCCGATGTATGTCTGGGTGCGCTAGCGAAACTGTATTCAGTTCCGGCAATGGACGTGCAGGATGCGTTTTCGAAGCTGCGTGAACAAGTAAGCATTTGTTACGAAAGTGCAACGGAGTACTCGGGTGGGCTGAGTATCCTAAACACAACCAATCTGGACTATTTCAGCTTGCGACAGAAAGCGGAAATGTTTCGTCTGAAGGCTCTCTTCTTGGAAGCACAAGGGTCTCTTCCAGAGGCCAACCAAACGTTCTCTCATTGTCTCCAGATTTGCGATAGTTATGGAAAAGGATGGCTTTCTTGGGGCCACTATTGTTACCGGTTGTTCCTCGTTCGGAAAGAGCTTGCGCTGGCCTCGCAAACTATCGCGTGCTACTTGCAAGCTATTCACCACCGGTGCAATTCAGCCCGGCTTATGATTGCGCGTGTGCTATGGCTGCTCAATATGGACGACCGCCGAGGAGTACTTATCCAAGCGTTCGAGACACACGGTAAGCAGTTGCCAATTTGGATTTGGATCATTTGGATCCCACAGTTGCTCATGGCGCTTGGGCGCCCGGAGGCACCCCAGATTCGGGGTCTGCTACGAGGTCTCTCAGCCAAGTTCCCACAGGCACTGTACTATACAATGCGAGCTTTCTTCTTGGAGAACCGGGACAACGCCATGGTGCTTGCCAATCAGCAGCAGCAGCTAGCCGCAGCAACTCCAACGAGTGTTTCGCCTTCTTCGAGTGCAACATCTCCGTCTGGCAATCGTACGTACTACCGGACTAAATCCGGTCATGTTGTTGGAGTTCCTTCAACAATGCCAGTTGTTCAAGTCCAGGAGGTTCCTGGACTTGTTGGCCCCCCTCGACCAACCCCAGCGGCGTTCAATGCAGCACCTGGTGTCGTGCTGACTCTAGAAGCTTGGAATGAAAAGGTTCGCAACAACGGCGGTGATGGCCAAGCATTGAAGGCTGATGTTGGACCCGTGCAGTACACAGAGGATCTCCTCAACTTCTTGCGCAGATCTCACGATTCGCTTACGTTTGAAATGGAGTGTATGCTGGAAGAGATGATTACTCGTTTCCGACCCGAGCCGGAAGAAGAGCTTCTTACGGCTGTTCACGCGCTTTTACTTAAATGTTATCAGCTACCAAGGCTTACAAAGACAGAACCAGTGCCGAAGATGCTGCGTGCAGCACTTGCGAGAGTTTGCCGCAAACTATTCGTACTGCTTCCTCACCAGAAGAATGAGAAGCACGAGGCGTTCGTGTTGGAGTTTAAGGGTGTGTTTGAACGTGACTTTACTCCGCTTGCAGATGACGAAATGCAGCAGCAGGATGGAGCAGCAACTACACTCTACGAAATTATGAACCGGTTGAAGCGGTGGAAGAGTTTGCTGCAGCTACGTGTGAAAAAGGTGGGCAAGCGAAACGCGGGTAAGCTCTACCTTGAGCAGTGCAGTCGTCACCTGATGGAACTCAGCAGCTCCAATATGGAGGTTCCAGGTCAGTATGTGTCGGACTGTGAGCCTATCAAGGATCTTCATGCACGCATCCAACATTTCGAGAGCACTGTGGACGTGTTATTACGCAATGGATTTACCCAGCGGCGTGTTTCCATGGGTGGAAGCGACGGTCGAGCATACTACTTCTTGGTGCAGTATGCAATGACCCATATTACACGCACAGATGAGCGGATGATGCAAATGTATTTGCTACTGAATCGACTGCTTCTCCGCCACAAGGAAACGAAAAAGCGCAACACGGTCTTCCACGTGCCGAAGGTGATTCCCCTTACACCACGCGTACGTTTACTTGAGGACAACTGTGATTTCGTCACACTTGGCGAAATTTACGAGCTAGATTGCCAGATTGAGAACAAGGACCCAGATCTCCCTGTAGAACTCTATCGCGATCGTGTCTGTGAAGCGTACGCAGCAGCAGAGTCCGGTAAAGATTCGAGTAAGCAGGAGGAGGAGCGTGTGGCACTGGCTAAGACTCGTGCCTTCAACGAGATTTGCAACGAGCACGTGCCCGAAACACTTTTGGCCAAGTATGTGCACGGTATCTCGGCGCACAGTGATGCTTACTTCCAGTTCCGCAGCGAGTTTACCAAACACCTAGCACTGTCGAGCTTTCTATCGTATGCGCTGTTTGTGGGAGACCGTGCACCACATCGAGTGCTTTTTTCAAGACGCACTGGTCGCGTGGTGAGCACAGAACTACGGCCTGGATACGCGAGCAGTGGCATTCTGGAGGCTGCCACGACCATGCCTTTCCGCCTCACACGCAATCTCCACAGCTTCATGACACGCCCGGGAGTCCAGGGACCATTTAGTGTGGGGATGACGGCTGCTGCGGAAGCGCTCATGAGTGAGGAGGATATCCTGAGCAACCAGATGTGTCTCTTCTTCCGCGACGACTTGCTATCGTGGCACGCTTCGAAGACGCGTCTCCTTTCAGCTGATCCGCAGTCTGCTGGGCACGCGTCGTCGCCCGGTGCATCATCAGGCCCGGCATCACCAGCAGCCGTGGCACAACGCCGTGTCGAGTCACAAGTGCAACAGCGGGTCGAAGCCAATGTAAGTCTCGTCCTTGAGCGGATTCGCGGTGTATCGCTCAAGAAGGAAAGCGGTGAATCTGCGCGGGGCAAGAGTGTGCGTGAGTTGCTCGAGGTTGCCACGAGCCCGGAGCGCCAGCGTGAAATGTACCCCACCTGGTACCCTTGGCTTTAGGTGACGCTGCCGAATCTGTTCTCAATGTAGTTAGTCGTATGCATGTGCACAAGTTACTTTGTGGAGAACGATGATCTGTATTGGAATAAATAATTTGCATGTCTTCCAATTGGACACGGTGCAGCTAACCAACTATTTGCTGTGAAGAGCGGAAAAGTAAGTGCGTTGATACGCCTGCGCTCGAGCTGCGATTCGGTTAAGTAATGCGTGTGTCAGCGCGACCACCGTCGTGAGCAGCAAGAAGAGCAAGGCCATATCCGTCAGCTCTGGGCGAAAGAGCCATCGTGATAGCACGGCCACAAGCGCTAGAGCTGCCGTGTACCCCAATGCCTCGGCTAACGAAATAGCACCTTGAACTGCACCAGTCCAATGACGAGTCGGCTTTGTGGCCGATGGCACAGATGAGAACGAGTCTCGTGCGAGTTCATGACACTGCTCTTGTAAACTCACGCGGAAAAGAGCGTCAGAAGCACCCAGCAGCACCACATACGGCAATGTCCATAGGAACGCGAAGTCCGAGTGTACATTTCCACAACTACGTGGCAAAGCCGATGGACTCACCGATGCCTTCCGACGGTAAAGTTCGACAACGCTGGACAGGAAAGCACTGACGAGATACAGGAGCATGGCGAAACACATGCGTGTAACTGGGGGACATGATGCCATGCATGGCAGTACGCGCCGGAACAATGGTGTTATATGTGTTTTCTTGAGAATGGGTGTCGGTGGCACTGCGGCTGTGAAAATATCAGACTTCGTCAACGAACTCAGCCTGGGACTATCAGCCTCAGCAGACACAGCACCTCCGGTTAAGACCCGAGAAAGTCCGAGAAAGAGCAGCGAAGATATTCCAACAGCACTACCAAGCAACTCCGGGTCGAAGAGCGTATTTGTAGTGCCTGGGATCAAAAGCCTAGTTTGACACACTTGCACGAGCATGGTAGTGTAGAGCTGTGCGCGTAGGAATGAAGCACATCCTGACACGCAGATGAAAGCAACTGCGAAGAGAACCAAGTAAAGTTGCCGCGAACGCAAGCCCAAGCGACGACACTCTCGAAGAAGTTGTTTCTTCGTTGGGTTAAGCTGTCTTGAACTAGCAATCATGGTTAGCAGCCAGCCAACCACGATCAGCAAAAATGACACCAAACGGACAGATAGTGAAGCGTGAGACGCGAACAAAATCACGGCGGAAAAGCCAATACCAATAAGCGTCATCAGCACAAATGCTAATAATGCGTAGCCCACAAGTGCACGGTTGCATAGCTGCACAAGATTTTTCCAACTCCACGCCCAAATCACTTTAACCGATGCATTGAAGCCCTGTTCCAAAGCTGCAAGCTTATTCTCAAATTTCTGTCTTTCAGAAACGCCAGCAAACAATGATGACTCGTCTGGATAACGATCGCTCTGACGATTGTCCCATGATTTAAAGCAAAAGTAGATGAGTGCTGCCATGAGTCCGAAGCTCATTAAGAGCATGCAGTGGAATCCCCGCGAAGTGAGAGGTGAGTCAAAGCCATCATCCGTGAATGTGCTGACGTCCACCAACAAGAAGTAATACGCTTGCACAAGTGAAGATCCAGCCAATCTGGCAGTAAAGCACCCCGAAAAAAAGTTGTGACTAGCCAAATCACAATTTGGCTGCTCGTCCTCATCCAACACACTTGAATCATCCGAAGCAAAGGAGCTTTCACTTTCCGCCCCGCTTTCGTCCTCGCTGTTACTCTCTTCCTCATCTTCCGGAGACATTGGCGATAATATGGACTCGGGCTTGTAGAACTGGGCTTCAACTCTTAAGGCGATGGTGTTTGGGCAGACACTTCCATGAGCCACTCCAGCGCACACCAACCCCAAAACTAAACTTATTGACGATACCACAGGCGAGAGCTGGAAGGCGGCTACATGCAGCGCTACAACAGCGGCACCCCATAACACAGCGATGCGCTGTAGCAGCAGTACTCGGTCTCGCACGAGATCCCCAACCAACCCACCGACAAAATGGACAAGTCCGACAAATATCCAACTTAACAACAGTAGAACACCGAAGGGGTAAAAGTCAAGCCGCAAGAAGTGACGCAACTCCAAATTAAAGTTGAATACCGCGCAGTGTAGCACAGCAGTACTGAAAAACAGAAGAATGTACACCAGTGATGAAGTCATCTCGAATTCAGATCGGTCTTCGGTGCTGCTGGCTGCACTCGCACTAGGAACAACGTCAGGTCCTAGTTTTTTTCGCTCCGCAGCCTCTCTCCCAGGTAGTTGCATTCTGTGTTCAAGTTGATCCTCCAAGCTGCACAGCTTCCTCTCCAAATTCCATTTTTGCCCCACTGACCCCATTTCATCTTCGACAAAAGGAGCAGCAGGACGTAAAGGCTTCAGTTTCTGGCTCAAGCTCGAATCACTCATTGATTCAGATCCGCCCCCTGTAGCAACCGGCACAGATAGATCTGCATCTTGTAAATTTCTTTCCAAATCCCATTTGCGTTGGTTTGCCTCCACTTCACCTGCTGAAAGAACTACAGGGTTCATGATCAAGGGATTCAAGCTTTGCAGCTTCCGTCCAACTTGATGGGTTTCCAGCGAGTTACCAGGGATCCTATGAACGCGACCTTCGTCTTGCAACCTCCTTTCAAGGTCCCATTTGCGTCGATTGGATTCAACCTCAGCAGCAGAGGGAACGACCGGGTTCATCATGAAAGGGTTCAAATTATATAACTTCCGTCTCAAGTCCCGCGTTCGAGTTGCTCCACCCACCGCAATCGTCGAGTCCACCATTCGATCATTCTCTTGCAATTTTCTCTCCAGGTCCCATTTCCGTTGGTTTGCTTCCACTTCAGTTACGGTGGGCGCGACTGGATTCACAATCTGCAGTTTTCGTTTAAAATTACGCTTTCGATCACCATCATTTGCGTGCGCATCATTCACGACACCAACCGAACCCCACATGTGATCAGCATCCTGCAGCTTTCTCTCCAAATCCCATTTCCGTCGGTTCGCCTCGACTTCATCTTTTGAAGGCGAGAACTTGTCGATCATGTTGGTAGCCAGCGGCGTCTTGCACTGCCCCTCCGCTTTTGCTACACCGTGGATGAGTCGCATATGAGAGTTCTTAGTTACCGCTCGCGGAAGCTGCGTTCGTAGCGCCTCCGAGTTCGAGAATCCTGGTATTCGAGGCAAAATCCGCTTCGTTTTCCTGGTCGGCGAGCTTGACGACATTTCTGCTGCATCCCTGCCTGCTACCGTCTCCATACAATCACCTCTGCTTTCGCCATTCGTCTTTGCGTCGAGCCCCCCGCCAAATGGTACTGGTGTGTTCAGCTGAGACCAACTGCACGCCTCCGTGCCGCTGTCATCGTCTTCTTCTCCCTCGCTCATGCACACTGTTGACCGGCAGAGCCACGCTTCACCCCCAGTCTCGTCGTCGACGACGCTGCCTCCTGCACCCGAGCTCATGGCCGCCGACAGGCTCTCGGTCGTTCGGCGGTCCATTGTTCCGCTGCAGTTGGAGATGGCCACGTCGGAAGCGCACTGCTACCGAATAGAGGCGACGTGGCGGCAAGTGCGCGCGCGCGCGTTCTTCTCTCTTTTTCCACTTGTGTACCTTCGTGGTGCTGACTATCTGTTGAATTCGTGCCTCTGGCGTTCACCATGTTGCATAACGCGCCTTTTCCCCATGAAACGCATCGAGAAGGCGCGGCGAAGCGCCCGGTTCAGTTTTTGATGAAAACCTCCCACGCGCCAGACACGAAGCAGGTACGTGTCAAGTCGTCCACCAGCACTACTGGGCCCAGTGCGCACTTGCCCAAGCGCATAAATGCTACGTGCAGACTTCGTCTGACGCTCATGCCTGGGCGTATCAATCTGGAAAAACAGCGCACCGTGTTAGTAGCCGTCACTCGACGTTGAAGCGGTAAGCGCATTACACATGGTTGGACGAAATGACTTCCGAACTTACCCCAAACGGTGTGAAGCCTCAAAGCCCACGAAGGTAGGAGGGTGCTCTCCAGTAGTACTCACATCAAGAGCGCTCTCTGTTCGAGAAGGTAACACGAGTGTCAAGTCAAAATCTCTGCGTGCGGAGCGGTTCGCCACAGTCACACAAACAGTCACCGCGCTCCCGACTGAAATGCCCGACGACAGCGGAGAAAGCGTGACTTGCAAAGCTGAGTTCGGAAGGAGTCGCACACAGCTGAAATCCGCGTCGATATTAGCACCTCGCTTCAACTGTCCTTCGAGCACAGACGACACAAGCCTTTGCATTTCTGCCTGGTACTCTTTGTCGTCACGCGAAAGCGGCGGCGCTGCCTTCGGGGACCATACAATCGTACGATTCTCCGTGACCGCATCCATCGTAACGGTGACGGCCTGCCAGGACAACGAGAGCAGAGCAGTGAGCCCCGCACCCGGCTTTACTTTCTTCTGCGTGTTGCTTGTCGTCGGTATCGATTGCTTGACTTTTTCACCTGCATCTGGCCCTCCGGACGACTCATCTGCTGCCATAAGTTCTACTGGCTCCAGCACGAACAGAAAGTTGTAGCACTCTTGTGGTAGCAACACGACCGGAAACGGTACTTGGTCGCCGCTCACGACACGGAAACGATTCAATTCGCTTCCAAGTGCTTTTTGCGCTCGTAACGATTGGTCCGGATGGAGATGCAAGTCCCTCACTGCCAACGCCAACGTCGAGTGCGCATTGGAGACCCGAGCAAGGATACCCACACGCTGTCCAGCCAGCTCGCGAGTCTCCACTTCAAGCTGCAAGGGTTTCGTGACCACAACTCGCTGCTCAACACGCCGAGTCATCATCAGACTCGGCTGAGTTTCTTCCCTTGTAAGCGAGAGCAACTGCGAAGTCGCCCACTCGTCCCTAAGTAGCGACGTTGTCGGCAGTGCCGTCAGTCCTGGCCTCATACTTCCAAGACTTCCATGACTGCTGAGCCCCTCAGCGACACCGACAACACTGGTCTTTGGCGTAACATGCACATTGAGCAGCACTTCTCGGCCCCAGAACTCATGCCGCACTTTCAGTTCGAACTGGGCCTTCAGCATCACCACAGGCCCAGCCCCGTCCTCTGTATGAGCCACAGACACATCGCAAAACTGCGTCTCCTGCCTAAACAGAGTGGCGGAAGGTGGACTGAAGCCGCCGTCCGTTCCTGGCGCCTCCATGATCTGAATCTGCACCTGAGCACCTTCACAGTGTTCCTGCCATCGCTGCAATAGTCGCTCAGTATTAACCTCTCCCTGGTTCTTGCTGTTAAGAGCTGCGGGACCTCGAGATGCAGACGCTACGTCCGCACAAACCTCCGCGTTCACAGTCTCCCCTATCGGCAGAAGGATAACGCCATTAGGTAAAATTTATACTGTTAGATGCGCCAGCATCCGTGCTATCCATAGAGCCACTACTCACCCTGGAAGAGCTCCTTATTGCGGAGCTGCAGCCGCAGCCGCGCACACCTCCATTCATCACTCCAGGCCTTCATGGCTTTTCAAATCCTTTTATTGTCAAAAGTTGATACGGAAGAGTGATGGTCCTGTGACGTGGTCGATGGCATCGACTCGATGCACACGATGAAGTAGAACCCAGAACCAGATCGCTACTAAGCTTATCTGAACACTAGGTGCTTGCACGGCCTGCTATTTATCTTTACTGTTTGCGACAGGCACTACCCAGGGCAACTAGCAAGCTATATAGCGCTTATCAGCACGATTGACTGCGCTGCGAAGTCCGAAATCCAAAAAATATACTTCAAGTAGCTCCTGGCCGCAGCCTCCCTCTTCCTCTGCATCGTCGGCACCTCGCCGCCTGCTCTTTCACTCGTTGCTGTATCTCCTGGGACTGCTGCAACGCTCCCCACCATCGCGCCGAGTGGAAGCGCGCCTTCTAATGCAGCACACGCCCGCTGTTTACGATCGGTCCGCCCAACGCCTTACAAGAAGTAGTCCGGAGCCGGCTTCTTTGCAGGCACACCACGCGCGTCTTGCGGCGCGGCCTCGAAAATCTGTGTTCAGAATGCGTGGAAAAACAAGTTCAGTCTCTGATTTCGCAGCACGAAGTTTTTAGTGCGCTCCCGCTCTCTCTTACCTTGAATCGCTGCTCCAAGTTCTCGTCCAGCTCCAGGATGGCCGCGACATTACCGCAACGGTAACAGTAGTTGGGGGCCGACCAGACCGTCACCAGCGCGTTATTGAACATGGACTTGTGACCCTCCATCACGAGCTGATGCGCTCTGCAGATTAGCTGAATATCGTTCGTTTGGTTGAACTGTTTCATCACGCGACATCAATAACAAAAGTGAGTATTAGATCCACAGCCACGAGGGTCGAGCTGAAACAGACGCAAATAATTCCTTACCTTCTCCACGACGTCGCCACCGAACAGATATCCAGCGCCGCGAGGACTCAGACCCCAGCCGTCGATGTCCTCAGGGTCGGACCACATCAAGTCGCACATAGCACCATCGTGCGGGACTTCCTGCTTGCGGTCGATGATGCGAATCTGGTCGAGCGTGTTGATCGACGGGGACAGACCGCCGTGCACGCAGAAGATCTTGTCCTCGATGATCGCAGACAGACTTAAATAATCGAAGATTTCCGTGCAGTACCGCCACACGTTCACCGAGCCGTACTTGCGGAGGCACTCGTCGTAGAAGCCGTACACCTGCGTGATCTGACGGCTCTCGTGGTTGCCGCGGATCAGCGTAATGCGGTCCGGGTACCGCACCTACAGCAACAAGACGAAATTCTCCACAAGTCAGTCTCTCTTCTCTTCTCATCTCTTCTCCCCCCCTCCCTCACGCACCTTCAGAGCCAACAGCAGCAGAAAGGTCTCGACACTGTAGAAGCCGCGGTCCACGAAGTCTCCCATGAACAGGTAGTTGGTCTCGGGGCACTCTCCGCCCACGTTGAACAGCTCCTTCAGGTCGTAAAACTGGCCGTGGATGTCACCACAGATCTGCACACACCCCACATAATAATTATAAGATAAATCAGTTCTCCCCCCCCAACTGTAAGAAATACACGGGCCGAGTCTCCCCCTCCCCCCTCTTCTTACCGTCACGGGGGCGTCGATACGCTGCACATTGCTCTCGTCCACGAGGATCTCGCGCGCCTTCTGGCACAGCGCCTTGACCTCCGACTCCTTGAGGTACTCGCAGCGCTTGAGCTGCTCGATCTGCCGGTCCAGCTCGCTCTGACTCGCCGCCATTTCCGTCGAACTGCTCGTGCTCGTTTATTCGCAACTGATCGCGTGGTCCCGCGAGCTGCCGATACAAAACAAGGGAAGGAAGGAAAGCCGGCCGTCTCTCTCTTACCGTCTAACCCATGCCGTCCGGTCGTTTCGTATGCCATGTCACAGGTCCGTCCCATCCAACAGAATAAACTAAGAAGTGAGACGAAAATGGATACTTTTTGGTGCAACTGCAACGCTGATCACGGTCTGCACTTATTGCTGCACCTAGGTACTCGGTAGCTTAGCTGTCCTTGGCTGCATGGGCAACGTGAAGCGGGTCCTTGACGCGCTCCATGAGCGCCGCCAGCTTGTGCTCCGTCTTCTTTCGCTTGGTCTGCTCCTCGCGGATCCAGCCCATATACAAATCGTTCAGGCTCTTCAACTCGCGCTCGAGCTTCAGTCGACGCTCCTTCTCACGACTGAGCCACTCATTCACGTCTTCAGCAGCGATCGCCTCCTGCGACCGTGGTGGTTCTCCATCATTGCTTAGTGGCTGCTGCTTGATGTCGCCGTCCTCCGACGATTGGTTCTGCATCAATTGGCGCGACGACAGCTCCACCTGAAGCGAGGCCTTCTTGCGGAGCCAGGCGCGCTTCATGCGATGCGCTTCGACGACTGCGGCAGTGGTGTCTGGGACGAACATCTCCACGCACACCTTCACGGCGATCATGGCGTGCTCCATCAGGGCAATTGCGACCAGCGATCCAGCGAACGACATCTTTGGGAAGAGTCTGTTCAGGAATCCCGAGTGTAGACCGAAAATCGCGCAGTTCGTCATCACCGACAGGTAGCCCAGCGCACTAAAAGCGTAGTACCACGTGCCAATGCCGTGGGTGGAGGTGCGGTGGCTTCGACGGAAACTCACGCAAAGCTTGAAGCCGTCGCTGCGGATCTCCATAATGTTGTTGCAGAGGCTCCATAGCGAGGCAAGAGGGTATGCCGCAGCGAACAAGGTTACTTGGCTGAATGCAACACAACACTCCACAAGTTAGTATTGTCATAGATAGCCAGCCACACAACGGTTTGCAGGACGTACCCAAACTGCACAAACATCTCCAAGTAGTCGTCGAAAGTTCCGTCGTATGATGGGAACAGGAGCTCCGCATCTACCTTACTGACAACGGCGTCAGTGGTCTCAGTCTCCTTGGCCAACTTCCCAGCTTCAGCCTTTAGTGACGATCGTTTGCTCATGTAGGGCATAAGCTGTTCCTGCATGTTGCCCAGAAGCTGCCGCGTGATCAGCAATGAGCTCAATGTTTGCTCTAGCAGAACCATATCGCGAGTCTTGAACGCCACGTAGAACAGGAACCCAAAGTTGTTGACAAAGTAAAACAACGCCAGCTTCAGCACGCGAGCGTTAGCAAACTAATATTCGAACAAGGAACAAACACCGTTAGCAACAATAACCGGGTCAGTTTCCAATCGAATAAATACACAATTCAAAAACAAGTAGCTTACATCACTGTCCGTGCGGTGGTTTTCGTATTGCGTCAGCGAGGATGCAAGCTCGGAGTACTTTGCATCCACATACAGCACCACGATCGAGTAAATGATCGAGGGAACAAGCGACACATACGCGTAGAAGCCATCCCATCCCGTGGCTGGTGTAAATGCAATAGCAAACCATTCTTCCATCCAGCAGTACACGATCATCATGAATGTTACGACAGCCATGGCAGCCATCGTCACCGAAAAAGTAACCAAGTAGCGTTTTACTCGGTCCTTAAACGAGAAGAAGGTGTAGTAGCATCCCTCCACAGGATCAAACCGTTTTTCGCCAAAGAAATCGGTGCGGGTGGGCTCAAGTACGAGCGAATCCGAAGTCGAGATACCCCATTCATTGCGCAGCGTGCTCTCGCGGCGTTTCCAAAACTTCAAAAATGCTGTGGCCCAACTCGTCACGAGCAGTGAATACAATCCACGGCCATACGCAGCCCAGCTAGGGAAGAAGTCGAGCACGAAAATCAACAGCCCGACCGCTGCAAGCGGCATGAGCCACTGCGTGTACATTCCGAGAAAACCGAAGTAGAAACCAACTTCATCTCCGAAGTACGAGCGCACAGTGTTCAGCGGCTGTGGCTTCGTCCACTCCTTCACCCACGTTTCCACGAGCTCTCTGCGTTCCCCGTCATCGTGCAATGGAAAATGATCCGTCAAAAGTTGCGTGTGCATCGCTTGTTGCAGCAGTAGTCCATGTTCCTCATCCTGGAACGGTTCGGGCAACACAGCCACATTGTCTTCTGCCTTTTCAATGGTTTGGCCGCCGGTAGGTCGGTAGTAATTGGGGTGCACCTTCAAGCGACCCAGCTCGAACAGCAGGAGATCAATCCTGTCCCCCGAGCAGAAGCGCTCGGGCACAGGATCCTCACTCACGTCACCATGCAACGCGCGCTCCTTCTTCTGCTTAATTGCCACTAGCGTAGCGTGTGTGGCTCCCAGCAGATAGTATGTCTCTTCAGGTCGCGTGCCTTCCTTCTTGTCCTCCGCTTCCTCGTGCTCCTCCAGCACATTCTTCACTTTGGGGACGATGGCCAGGTGGCTCTGCTTCTGCACCATCTGCACGAAGAAGTCCACCGCCTCCTGCGAGAACTTCTTCGTATCGAAGCACAGCACCACGTCCAGGTCATGCTCGGCGTCGCCACGCGGCGCGATTTTCTACATGTGCGTGCATCAGGATACGTCAGTTGTGAGCGGGGTATCTATTGGATCGTATGGATACCGTCGTAGATAACACAAGACGCACCACAGGCGTGGCCACAATGAACTTGGTCAGCGTGTAGGCGCTGGCGAGGAAGCCGGCGCCGCCCACGGCGCCCTTGATCACTGCGTCCGCCACCGTCGACATCGACGTTCTCTGGATCCCGACTTTTTGCAAACTGTTGTTGTTTGTTGTTGAATTTTGCGATGTAAGTAAACTACAGTAGACTCCAATATCGGCGACACGACACGACACGACACGACTCAACTCAGCTCAGATCACTTGAGTGTGGCAGCCACAGTGGGTGACTGTGAGCTAATAGAATGTTGAAGCTGCTTCTGAAGGTCGACGCTGGCCACACAGCGGCACGTTAATCTCGACATGAGTCCTATCTGCGGCGATGTATAGTGAAACCAAGTTAAAATGCACTGGTGGACCAGTTGTCGTTTTTGTGCATCAATTGAAAGTGACGGACATGGCGGAAGCTGCTCCCACGCAACAGCCTGAGCCCGAGCAGCCTGTGGCAGCGGAGGTCACGACCGAGAACACCGCTGACTCTGCTGCTGAGGATGCTGCGAAGCTGTCAAAGCGCGCAATGCGCAAGCGGAAGCAACAATTGCAGTGGGAGGAGCGCAAGGCCAACAAGAAGCTCAAGCGCCAGGAGCAGCAGCGGCTCAAGAAGGCCAATGGAGAGATCCCGCCGCCCAAGGAACTGGACATGAGCGAGGAGGCCGTGCTGCGCCGCAAGGAGCGGGCACTGGCCAAGCGGGAGGCGTTCCTCATGGCGGCGGAGGAAGGCGTCAAGGTAGTCATCGACTGCGAGTTCGAGGAGAAGATGACCGAGAAGGAGAAGAAGAGTCTCTCGCAGCAGATCATGTGCGTGTCATTGTGGAATTGGCAGGGTCTTTCGACAGGAATTTTACAGCTTATTGGTGGTGTTGTATTTGACGCAATGGGGCAGGTTCTCGTACGGCGTGAATCGACGCAGCCGCACGCCCATGAAGTACGTGAACATTCTGCTGTGGAAAGTTTATAAACTTGGTATTGTGATATTTACAGCTCTATTCTTCGTGTTTGCAGCGCGTACATCACCTCACTGCATGGTGACATCCAGAAGAATTTGGAGAAGATTAGTGGCTTTCACGACTGGCAGGCCGTAGGTCTTCTGGTTCATTCTTGCTGGAATGTCTTCTTACGCTAATCATCACTTCGTCGCGTCTGCTTGCAGTTTACTGGCTCGTCGAAGAGCTACCTTGATCTTTTCAAGAAGGAGTCACTCGTTTATCTTACAGCCGACTCCCCGAATACCATCACGAAGCTCAGCCGCGACAAGGTTTACATCATCGGCGGCATCGTGGATCGCAACCGCTTGAAGGGTATTACGTATGAGAAGGCGGTCGAGCAGGGCATCGAGACTGCCAAGCTGCCTCTCGATGCCGTCGTCGAAATGGGCTCTGCCACGCGTGTGCTGACCGTCAACCATGGTAGGTGTCGTTGAAGCAGCACGCTCTTTAGTAATGTGTGTTTCCACGCTGACAACACGTTTTGCCTTGCAGTTTTCGAAATTCTAGCGCAGTTTTCAGAAGTGAAAGATTGGGCCCAAGCTACTCTGTCAACGCTTCCGTCGCGCAAGGGTGCTCAACTGAAGGAAGAGTAACCAAAACATCTAGACCATTAGACAGGCGATGAAAGTAGCGAAAAATACACACATGTATTCGGCTGGGATATGCTCAGGCTTTGGTGGATATTCATCCAACTACGATCCTCTGATGTTGCGCAACGCCATTTCTAAACGCTCTTCTGCTAGCTTCATGTCTTTCACCTGGTGAAACACGGCAAATAGTGGTTGACTTTGTTAGTTTCAACCCCGACAGAGCTCTGCCTTAATCGCGCGTACCGTTACCTTCAGCGCAGCGACAGCGAACTTTGCGTATTCAATCGCGTCGTTGATTTCGTTCTGTAAAACCGGTGTGTTGCGTGGGCGAGACGGCGTGCTCTGTGGTGTGTAACCGGACGGTGGCTGATATGACGGTGTTGGCGCAGAGGGAAACTGCGTTGGCGCAGGGGGAGGTTGGTATGCTGGTGTCGGGGCAGGTGGTGCTTTAGGAGCTGAATACGCCGGTGCGGGAGGAGCAGTAGGAGCAGTGGGAGGAGCAGTAGGAGCAGCAGGAGCTGAATGACTCGGGGCGGGGCCGTGCCAGGTACTGTCAAGCTCGCTAGCGCTCATTGCACCAGCGGATCTCGCTGACTCTGTGACCGAAGGGAAAGGTGTCTCTTGCTTGAATGCGAACTCCGAAGGTTGGGGTGGCTGGGGGCTTGACACTGGCACAGTTTGGGCAGGTGGCAGCGGAGCTGAAGGAATGGATGTAGTTGACGGGGCATCATCGGTTCCATCTTCAGCCTAGACACATATAAGAGATTAGCTGGCTACCAAAAGCGTACCAAACAGACGCATAGCGCTTACGCTTTTCAGATCAAGACCCTCCGGAGGACCTGGCGTCGGGACTTTCCCTTCCTTGATCGCCTTCAAAATCGTCGCCGCCTTGAATTTGCAGTAACGTCGTTTCTCCACAACCTGAAAACGAACAAGAATTAAACACCACCCCGTAAAAACCTTGCAACGCTGCATCTTACATCCTCCGATACGTCTCCAAACTGGTTCAGAATGTCAAAAAATGTGCCAGCAGCGTAGAACGTGCGAGCTGTACTCCTACAAAAGTCCACCAACACGAATTAATGCCCTTCTTCCTATCATCACCGCACCAGCATCCCTCACGTACTTGTTCGCCATCCCCGCGCGGTCCTCATCGTCTGCTTTGGAGAAAATCTCAATGGCGAAATCCTCGCAGATTTCCTGTCATCAAAATGTCAATCAGCGTAGGTACCAACTCACTGTCCCACCAATGCGCTTACGCACCTTTCCTTCCTCCTGCGTAAACTCTGGCAGCTTGTTCTTCTCTTCCTCGAGACGGTCCATGAGCGACAACAGGTAATCCGTCGCGTCATTGGACGCGTCGTTCTCGCGCAACTTGATGCCCAGCTCCATAGCATACTGGCGGCAGAAGTAGGCGATCAGCTTGGACTCCGGGCGCGACGTGTCACGGTCCAGCTCCTCGGCGCGCCGGATGAATGGCAGCAGCGTCTTGAACGTTGGCGGCACCTTCACGGGCTGCGGGTCGGCCATCGTCACTCTGGGATTCGTCCTGCTCTTGCCGTGCGACTTTCAAGTCTTCAAATGATTAATCATGGTGGATTATTGTGAATGTGGACCACACGAGTTAGAAAATCCAGTTTTTTGTTTTTGCTTTTTTGTGAAGCCATATTCACTTCAACATCAACACTAGCCTCGAAAGTGCTGGATTGGCGTCGGCAGCGGCTCGGTCGTAACCTGCAGCTTGACGGGGTTCTTTTCACCGCGGCGCTTGACCTGCACGGGAATGTGGCGGCCGATAGTGTAGCCCACTGTGGTCAAAATGTCCTTGGTGCTGTGCACTTTCTTCCCGTCGAACGAGACGATCACGTCGCCGGGCAGTAGGCCTCCTTTGTGGGCGGGCGAACCAGGGGCGACCGACTTAACGATCACGCCTTCCTTCACGTCCGGGAACAACCGGCCGATCTCCCGGAGCTCTCGCGTGTTGAAGTTGATCATCTGCATGCCGATGTACGGGCGCACCACCTTTTTGTGCTTGCGGAGCTGCTCAATCACTTGGACTGCCGTGTCGGCCGGGATGGCAAACGAGATGCCCACGCTGCCATCCACTTTCATCGTGTTAATGCCGATCACATCACCGTCCAGGTTGATGAGCGGGCCACCAGAGTTGCCAGCGTTGATGGCCGCATCCGTCTGGATGTACTCGCCTCCCTTCTGCGGATATCCGAGCTCGCTGCTGTGCCGAGCTACGGCGCTGATGATGCCGGCACTCACGCTGTTCTGGAGGGAAAACGGGCTGCCGAGGGCGCACACCCACTCACCAGCCCGCAGCTCTGACGACGACCCGATCGATATCATGGGCCATTCCTTCACATCGTCCGACTTAATCTGAAGAAGAGCAATGTCCGAAAGAGGATCTGCACTGTGGATCACAGCAGGGTAGTTGCTGCCATCCGCGAACGTCACCTACCCATCCACATCCAAAAATCAGTGTCCTTATACGGCTTGACTTAATGAAGATGCTGCAGCTGGAACCAACCTGAATTTTGGAGTAGCGATTGCACCTCGCGACAACGTGGGCGTTCGTCACAATCAGACCTTCCTTCGTGATGATGAATCCGGACCCATTGCTAGCAACGTAGCCTATGAGGTAGATCATCCGCAGACGCATGATATCAGCACATGCACGCTCATTTTAATTACATGACGACTCATTCGCGAACCTGAATCAACTGCGATGTTCACCACCGCCGGGAACGCCTTCTCTACAGCGTCGGCGATGAAGTTTCGCGACAGCAAACTGTTCTTCCCCGTGCGCGCCTCTAAGTGCGCCCCTTCTCCTGCAAATGGTGCAGTATAAACGTCACATAACGAGCTTCTGACAGCATCGTACAGCTCAAGGCTCCGCTACGAGCTAACCTCGCTTGTCGTAATTAATCACTGCAGCCGCCGCGAGTCCGACTCCAACGACAGCGTAAGCGCCCGATAAAGAGCCCACTGCAAAGCGACGCCCGCCTGCTCCTGCCTTGCTCGAGAATAGACGTCGAGCACCGATGCGCGCCGCAGAGCGCGCCGCAGAGCTCCGCCACATTTTCGAGACAATTCGTCTGTGGGTCACCCAACATTTGTATTTGTATGATACAATAGACCAATCACCGCTCGAATATATTTCCGCTTCAACAGCAAATACATTACCCTTGCAGGTTCGTTCAACAAGAATTTACGGTATCGGTCAAGTTTGGAGTTAAAAAAGTGGTGCATGTATCATTAATGGTGGTGATCGTGTGGTCTAGCACCTACGCGAAGTTCATCACGAGTCCGATAACTGCGACAACCCCGGCCATTGAGACAGTGGCCAGCGAGGCCGAAGAGGAACCGCTGGAGTCTCCGACTGCACTGGCCACTTCGCCAGCCACGGAGCTAGCGATGCTCCCAGCGCTGTCAAGCAGGCTTCCTGCCGTTCCGGCGGCGTCCCCGGCGGCACTGGACACGGTGTCAGCAGCTCCATCGACCCAGCTGCCGGTCGCGTTTGCAGCAGCCCCGGCAGCACTGGAGACCGTGTCGACGGCCCCACTAACCCAGCTTCCGGTGGCGTCCACAGCGGGGGACGCTGCGCTGGCGACGGTGTTGGCTGCATCGGTCACTGCACTTCCAGCAGTGTTGGCAGCGGAGGCCACGTCGCTAATGACGTCAGCAACAGCGGCGTTCTCGGTCGATGCGACGGCAGCGATGGCGGCGATGGCGATGCAGGATAGGAAGCGGGTCATCCTGAGAGGAGGTGAGGTTGGTGTTCGTGAATTGAGGTGTTAGAGCTTGCGAGCAAAAGTGAAAATGATTCAAGAAGTTATGCTCTTGCAATGGGACCACGGCATCCAGCAACGCTGTCCTGAATTCAGGCGAGACATTTGGCATCCACAAACATTACTGTCCTATTGACTTTTGGCAATGTAGGTACCATGATATCCCACGAGTCCAAACTAGCCACTGTACAGTACCAAAATCTAGTTCACACAGAAATCTGAAACCCATGCATGCGTTTGCGTTTGTCGCCATTTGTCAGCAAAATCCAGGCAAATTTCAGCTAAGAAAAACACTGAAGTTGTTATCTGATGATTACTTCGAGAACCTTTTGCCAGAATGTCTGAATGAGCACAGAACGAGGAGTTTGGCACTCACTTACACTCGATGGTTTGGAGGCGCCTTTGGGATGGCCAAGCGTGAACACGAAATTTGCACATTTCGTCCGATACAGCAAATTCGGTTGCAGCCATTTTTCACTCATTCGATGGTATGCAACAGTACCCGGTTTAGTTGAGCGCGCCAGAGGTCGCGCGAGTCGACCCTTGCCGAGGAATATGGCTAAAACCCGACTGTGCGGCTTCGTGGTCTCGGTAGCGTTAGCCTATGTGCTAGAAGCTGCAGCTAGCTACCTCCATCTTGCTCGCATCCCAATTGAAAGTGCCGACCAGCTACGATTTACCGGAATTGTTGTAGTGGGCTCTCCTCCTCGGAGCGTCCATGTGGTCTTCGACACAGGGTCCAGCGATACGTGGGTAACCAGCAACCACTTTGCCGTCAACGCGGACGATAGACCAGCCCCAAAAGTCTTCGCGATCGGCTACGGCAGCGGTATTGTGTCGGGGCTCACAGCTCCTGCAGACCTTCAGATTGGCGGTCAACTTGGCTCAAACACGAATGGAGTTTTCGTCCGAGGCATACCAGTAGGATTCGTCGACGATCAGGTATCCATGATGGCAGAGCTTGATGCTCAAGGTGTGGTTGGCCTTGGTATGGGAGCATTGGCTCAGATTCCCTGCAACTTGGGCCTCTTGAGGCTGATAGCCGAGCAACAAGCCGAGTCAACGCCCGTTGTGTTCTCGCTCTACATCAGTAGCTGGACCGGGGCACAGCCACCATCACAACTCATTCTTGGAGGAGATGACCCTGCACTGACCTACAGCAACACGACATGGTTTACTTTTCCTGTCATCTCGAATGACGTTTTTCGTGGTCGCCAAACTCCGATTTCTGACGTTGCAATTGCCAAGAACAACTTCGGCTTTTGGGCGTTGCGAATGCAGAGCATGAGCTTCGACAACGAAATCTTACCACTCGGGCCAGTCACCCACCAGGGCGTCGTACTACTCGATTCCGGGACATCAGTGCTGCTTTTACCTCAGTACGCCTTCGATGCCGTTGTGCAGGTGCTCATGGCTCGCTTCGGCACACGCTTTTTAGCGCCACGAGGAGAATATCAAACTCTGCCAGCTTGTCGCCGCTGTCAGGTACACGAGTTTCCGCCGCTTTCCCTCAACCTCTTGCTGGAAGATGGTACAAAGTCGGAGACCTTGAGCCAACGCTTCGAACTGCAGGGAAGTGACTACGTTCGCTGCGACCAGCACCGCCGTGAGTGCACTGCATTAATTGATTCCTTCCAGTCGTCTGAAGTCAGTGATCGTTTCCTCGTCGTGGTCCTGGGGACGGTCTTCTTGCGCTCGTACTACACCCGCTTCGATTATAGCAACAAGCAGGTGGCTCTCGCGTGCACGGTTGATGAGCGTGGGGTTTGTCCAGGCGGCTTTAAGCCTGCGCTAGATCATCGAGGACAGCCATACCAGCCATACAGCGAAGCTTTACAAGTAAATCGATACCTGACTGCTTTATGCATAGCTATTACTGCTCTCGCCTTGCTGATTGGTCTTCGACTGCTGCTGGAATCCTACGAAAAGCGCGTTGTCTATAGTTCTTCAGCATACATACATACATGTAACACATAGTTCACATTTCGTTAGTGTATTTGCAACTTGCAGTCGCTCCAATGTACCAGCTACCCTAGCGCTGGTGGTCCGGTATTTAGGCCCCCAGTTGCACTAGCAGCGAGAGGAGCGTCTTTAACCCAAATTCGCAGTGTGTCGAGCTCGTCTGGCGCTCCTTCCCCGCGCATGCCAGGAGTTCCAGGTCCGATTCCATGCTGAGCCCCTGCAGCTGGTTCCCACTCGGTTTTGAGCTCGATATCTGGTCGATAACGTGTTAGAAGCTCACGCAGGAGTCTAGCAAACTCGCTGCGGACAGTCGGAGGAATATGAGCGATCTCCAGTGCCCTAGCACGCAGATCAGTCGTGCGATTACACTGCAGCAGATCTGCGATCCACGTGAGGCAGAAACTGAACTTTTTGAGATTGGCCTTGCAAATACCGACGCGCAGCAGGTGTAGAAGCTCCGTCTCGCTCGCTAGCCGGGGACATTTACGCACGACGATGGCCTCGACGCGGGCAAACAATGCGTCCTCGTGCTCCTTGCCATGAATTCCTTGACCGTAACACTTCTCGCATAATTCGTACTCCTCGCCTGCGAGCAGGCGGCATGTGCGGCACACCCACTTGACACCGACGAGTGGTCCACGCCCGCAACCATCACATATAGACTCATCGTCGTCACCAACAACCTCTGTTGATCCAGCGGGTACGCTCAGTGGTGATGCAGACGAGCTCGTGGTTGAGTTGGATACCAGCGATTGCTGCGACTTATGGCGACTCAGGCGGTCGAAGACACTGCCCACGATTTTCTTGATTTTGCCATCTTTGCTCTCTTTCTCTCGGGGAGGCATCGGAATGACCTCACCATCCGATCCCAGAGGAAGCACGCCCATCGACGACGGAGACTGGGCCGGTGATGGCAGCGCGCCCATGGTCATTGTGTGTGTTCTTGTGGTCTCGACTGCAAACGTAGGCGCTGTACGCTTCGGAGTTAGTGTATAGCGACGTGACGCTTTCTCCACCGGCTTCTCCCCTAGCTTGTCCAGCTGCGAGCTTGCTGTTCGCGCCGCTGCCGAGTTGCTTAGAGGTCGCGAGACGAACATTGCCTTGGTCGCGTGCAGTTCCCGCGGTCCATGGGGCACGGGGGTCCGTGTAGCACCTCGCCGTTCCAGTTCCACACAGTCAAACAAATGCGGCGCCTCGGTCTCCTCTGTTTCTAGCGGAGCTCGCACCAATGGCGTGAACGTTTCGCAACTGGTATCCCCAGAGCTGGTTCGTAGGATCGAAGGTGCAGGGGGCGGCTGCTTGTCTGCTGTCGCCGCTACAGCACTCGCTGTCAAAGCTGCTTCGTCGCTCGCAGCCCCTATCACAGCCACCGCCGTTGTGTCAGCCGTCTTCCGTGTGCACACCCGGAAGTCCATGGTCTGCTTCCGGTACGTGCGACTGAAGCACTGCAGCTGCTGCGAGCCGTCGGCGGCGTCCAGCAGCGCCGGCAGCAGATACAGAAGCAGAATGCGGCTGAGCTCCTCGGACACGTCAGCGAACACGAGGTCGTCCACGCCGCTGCTACCGTCGCTCTGCTCGATGGCAGTTAGCAATGGCTGCAGCTTGTTCCTGTCCACCTGGGAGAATTTCTCCAGCTTGGCGGTGGCTTGGGCTAGCGCCTTGGCGCGGTTGGACGTTCCGGGCTTGCTCTTCCAGGGTGTCCACTTGGCGTCCTCCTGTTTGTCCGCCGGTTGTCCCCCACCTACTGCATATTCTGTGCCGCTGCCACCGCTGGTTGAGGCCTGCTGGGCGTTCACCTGCTGCAGCCAGCGGTCCTTCCACTGGGCCACGGCCCCCTCCAGCTCCTCCAGGCGCCGCTGCATCACGCGGAACTGCTGGTCTTTCAGCTGGATGTAGTTCTCCTTCAGACATAGATCCCGCGTCAGCGCGCTGTTCTCCTGCTGCAGCGTCGCTAGCTGCGCCTGCAGCGCCGCCAGGTTGTGCTGCAGCGTCGCGGCAGCCAGCATCGCCTCGACACTTGTGACGCTTTGACAAAAGTGACAGGATTGGCTAAAACCCAAGGGAAACATTGGCTAATCACCGCTCGAATAGATTTCCGCTTCAACCAGCACATGTCCAAGTCTGACTTTGCAAGTCATACAATGGAAACCTTTGAATGCATCGGCATCAACATTTAGAGCTACATGAAGCATGGTGTTCAAAAACTGTGTGTAATTAATAACGCCAGCGCTCCTATCGTGTTCTAGCGCATCTTCTTGCCCAGGAACTGTCCGATGCGGCGTCTACGCGAAGTTCATCACGAGTCCGATAACCGCGACAACCCCGGCCATAGAGACAGTGGCCAGCGAGGCCGAAGAGGAGCCGCTGGAGTCTCCGACTGCACTGGCCACTTCGCCAGCCACTGAGCTGGCGGTGCTCCCAGCGCTGTCAAGAAGGCTTCCTGCCGTTCCGGCGGCGTCCCCGGCGGCGCTGGACACGGTGTCAACAGCTCCATCGACCCAGCTGCCGGTCGCGTTTGCAGCGGCCTCGGCAGCACTGCCAGGGCACCCGAAAAAATAATACTCGTTAAAATGCATTCGAATATTATAATTCAATTATTAATTTCGAGGGGGTCAATTTATTTTGGAATTTCACACAATTCTTATTGGAATTGCCAACCTGGAGTCCACAGCAACCACCAGTGTCCCCCAGGGCGCACACTACCAACCATTCGCCTATTGAACTTCACTTACCCTCAAAATCGAGTAGCAGCCACATCAGAATCACTTTTACCTGCTTCCCCCCCGCACCGCCCAACCCCCAACGCCGCACACGTCCACTATGGTCCTCACGAGCAGCCAGATCTGCTCCATGCTCTTCCGCGAAGTCGGCAACGGCTTCTACAAGTGCACCACCTGCGACAAGCAGTACAAGAAGGGCAACGGCTACACCAACCTGCTAAACCACCTGCGTCGCAACCACGACGACTACGAGCAAGAGGCCGAGGAAGCGTCACGTCGTCAGAACCCGCTACGCCTACACCTAGTCAGCACTCGCACCAGAGACCTGTACCGGTGGATCGAGTGGGTCGTCTGCGACCGACTCCCGTTCGCGTTTGTTGAGCGCCGGCTCACGCGCCTGAACACCTCCCTCTCTCTCGTGTCTGAGGAGACGCTGTCGAAGTACATCGGGCTGATCTTCGAGCTGCTAGAGCTTCGCGTCGCTCGCGAGCTTCCAGCTGCGTTCGGTCTTGTCATCGACGGCTGGACAAGCAGTAACCGTCACTATGTCGCGGTATTCGCGGTTTTCGATAGTGACAGTACCGGTATTACCGGTGGGAGCGTCGGTACCGACTACTTCGATGACCTGGAGTGTTCGTCGCGTCGGTTCCTGCTGCTAGCGTTCTCTCCGCTAGAGGTGGAGGAAGATCTCGGCGCGCAGAGTCAGTATGATCTGATAGCGGACACGCTGTCGCGCTACAACAAGCCCTGGAGCGCGGTCAAGTTCTTGGTGGGCGATAACTGCTCTGTGAACCAGTGCATTGGTCGGAAGGAAGGAGCCATCCCGTTCATTGGATGTGCTAGCCACAGATTTAATCTGGCGGTGAAGGACTTCATGAAGACAGAAGATGAGCTCATCTCCAAGGTCCATGCGTTGATGTCCAAGCTCCGAACGATCAAGGGACGCGCTCTGCTTCGCCGCGTCTCCCACCTGTCGCCTCTGCTGAGGAACGACACCAGGTGGTCGAGTACGTACGAGATGGTGGCGCGCTATGTGAAGCTCCAGCCCGCCATAACCCAGCTGGGCCACGACCTTCTTGTCGACCACGAGGTTCAGCCTCTGCTGCTGAGGCGTGCCGAGCACGAGCGGGTCAAGGCATTGGAGAAGGACCTCATCAAGTTCGAGGGCGTTACTTAAGCGCTACAGAAGTCTACGCTAACTATGTCCGCTGTGCGCCGCCTGTTTGACCAGGTCGTGAAGGAGTACCCGGCCCTCAAGTCACGACTTGGCGCAACGGCCCAGATCGTCAACAACCCGCATTTAGAACAAGGCCTGGTCAAGATTCAGCGCGGAGAGGCGCTGACGATCGCTGAAAGGTCGGCCTGTGCCGGTTTTAGGTCGACCGCTCTCGAAAGGGCGCCAGCACAGGAGGACGGCAATAGCTCCATCGTCAAGGCGGCGTTCAAGAAGAAGAAGGCCCCGAAGCGCTCGCACTATGTGGATGTTGCGTATGTCCCGCCAACATCCAACGAGTGCGAGCGCTTCTTTTCGGCGGCGAAGCTGGTGCTTTCGGACGTGCGCAAGAGCCTCTCCCCAGCCAAGCTCGAGATGCTGATGTGTCTCCAGTACAACCGCGAGTTGTGGGACGTGAACACGGTCGAGCAGGTACGTGCGCGAATTGGTAGCAATTAATGGCAATAATGCAATGATTAATTTCTACCGTGCTACGTGATGTATTAATCTTAGTATTGCATTCTCGGGTGCCCTGAGCACTGGAGACCGTGTCGACGGCCCCACTAACCCAACTTCCTGTGGCGTCCACAGCGGGGGACGCTGCGCTGGCGACGGTGTTGGCCGCACCAGTCACTGCACTTCCAGCAGTGTTAGCAGCGGAGGTCACGTCGCTAATGACGTTGGCGACAGCGGCGTTCTCGGTCGATGCGACGGCAGCGATGGCGGCGATGGCGATGCAGGAGAGGAAGCGGGTCATCTTGAGAGGGGGTGAGTTTGGTGTTGGTGGTTTGAGGTGTTAGAGCTCGCAAGCAAAAGTGATAATGAGGAAAGAAGGCATCGGTCCGCATGCTCTTGGATCATATGTCGCGATGGATACTCTTAGCCGCAAATGGGCCCATGGCGTCCAGCAACGCTGTCCTGAATCAGACACAGACTTGAGGCGAGACATTTGGCGTCCACAAAGAGCTCCACACATTACTGTGCTACGGCTTTTGGTATTGTGGGTATCACGATGAATCATCGTCGATGATATCCACTGCAGTCCAACTACCAAAATCTAGTCCTCATGAACATCTGAAGTCCATGCACCCTTGTCCGCAAAATAGGCAGGTATCAATCAGTATGAACAACTCATTCCAACCGTCGCCTCGAAAGGTGCCTAGACATAATTGACAGCTCTAGTGTCGACAACTTCATGCAGTGCGGGTGCTGATGAGGAATCAGCATGCACATCTATTTCCTCTGAATTCGTTCACCAGCCAATTTTCACTAGCCGTTACTGTCACAGTGGCTCAGCAGTCGTCAATTCCACGCTGTTGGCGGCCAGAATGGATCAAGTGAGCATGCTACCGGACCTGTCCTTCCTGCCTGCGGTATGTCTCATTTGAGTTGTCTTGGCCTTTGATGGGCTTGCTAACATGTCATACGCCTCTCAGACAACGCAGCAGCAGCTCCAGAACATGATCGCCTACATCCAGATTCAAAGAGAGCTGCAAAAACTGCCACGAGTGGATGGGTGCGTGACCACGAGATTGAGGGCCCGAAGTACTGTCTAACGGTCATAACATCGTACTGGCAAGAGCAGAGTTTGTATCACCAGGATCGGGTCGACGGAGAGCAGCGGCGCCGGCATACAGCTTGCCGTTGTCAAGAAAAATGTAAATACGCTTACGCAAGGGTTTAAGCGATGATCTTCTTCTGGACGCTCACAGCGTATGCTATACTCCTCTGTCCAGCCTCAAAGTTATGCTGGTGTAGAAGAGAGGATTGAGTTTGCTGTTCGACTGTCGGCTACATTTCCAGTTGAGGCACCCGTGATATCCTGTACCGCGGGAGCTGAAGTAAGTTATGCTTATAGCATTTCAGTGATCAGTTTGGCGTTATTGACTCATATGCCATTACCATCAGAGACTCCCTCGCTCTTTGTTTCATAGCGGACAACTCCGTTTGTCGTGGTTACAACGAGGATGGCCACAGGGATACAGCTTACGCCTCTTTGTAAAGGACTTGTGCTTAAGGTTAGAGATTCCCGCCAGCACATCATCAGTTTGTGCCCCAGTGCAACCGCTGTACGACGCCAATTTGCCTTTACCAGTGCCGTCAGCACCGACTTTATACAGTGAAAAGCATGAAAAAGGTTTGGGGCATTTAACTTCCCGTATTTGTATTGGAGCTTGCATTGACTTTTGTAAGTGAGTTTGCGTAGATGATTCACGGCAAATGCTCTTCCGATGCAAGTGGAAGGATACAGTGAAGCAGTTTCCCGTCCCAATGGTACGAACTCTGCTCGAACTTCGTCAAGTGATCGAACCGCACATTCCAGCTGCCATGCATCCTGGAGCATTGTTGAGACTTTTGAAAAAGTATGATTGTACTTCGAAACACAACTACATGTACATGAACGCAGTTTTGCGATGTCTCCCTAACACTATCGATTTGATGATGACAGCCCGCATGAATCTATTCTACTGAAAACAGACGAGGTACGTGGAAACCTTCATTAGGTTGTGGAGGCACAGCGGAGAATAATTGTTTGTTACTGTAGAACGTTCGGTGGCTTTGTTCCAGCAATATGCCGGTTGTGTACATTCTGATTCAAGGTTAGTTTAAATGTTTGCGAAACTATTCGTTTGAGTATCTCACAATGCGTTGAGCGTACAGATGAAGAGAAAGGATCACCCGCACCGGTTGGCAGCGTTGATTTGCTAGGATTGAACCGCTTATCTCCGAAGAAACCCAATGGAGTAGCCTCACCTGCATCCCAAGCTAGGATTCAACCGAATCCTGTTGGTAGCGTGGATTTACTTGGACTAAATCCGCAGTCCCCAAAGAAGTGTAATGGAATAGCCCCACCTGCTTCTCCAGCACGCCTCCAGCTCAGCTCGCCCTCATTGACAAAGATTCTAAAACCAGGATGCACGGTTCGGGAAGTTGAGTGGAAAGACCTCGCCATCCAAAAGCACGTCGGCACCGGCAGCAGGTGCGTAGCGTGTTAGAACGAAGTGGAGATAAATGCCTCATGAAACAATTCGTTTTCTCAGCTGTCAAGTTTACAAGGGAACCTGGCGAGGTGCTGAGGTCGCAGTGAAGTCGTAAGTGAGTTTGTTTCCAACAATTGAACCACATGTAGGTCACATTTTAACGATCAGGTGTGTCCAGCTTCACAGGAATCGATCGTAGTGCAGTAGAACGAGAGTTCGCAAATGAAGTTGAAATGATGCAGCATCTCGGCTCCCATCCATCGCTGGTGTTGCTCCTCGCGGTGTGCGCCAATCCGCTTTCAATTGTGTTGGAGTATCTCCCGTTCTCGCTATTGTACGTAATCTCGGCATTGCGAAAAATAGCGCTTTCAATATATCTAACATTTTGATGCAGCGAGTTGATCAATGGCGTCCCTGATAAAACTCGCCGAATTCCACCCTTCCCAACTTCTTGGACGAAGCGAGTCCATATGATGGTGCGCAAGCAAGATTTACAGTGAAACCTTTGGCACTACAGTATAGTTCTCACTATTTGGTGTCGTGTAGATGGATATCGCCCGAGGGCTCCAATTCCTCCACTCTTTCGACATGATTCACAGGTTTGTTGGCCCTTACTTTCTGTGATTCTGCTAATGAATCATACTAACCTTGTAACTTCCCATACGCGTTTGTTGGTGTCAGGGATCTAAAATCTTTGTATGTTTCGTTAACCATGCCAGCTCGCGTTGTGCTCTTGGTGTTTAGCAACTGACGATTATTTGAGGAAATAGGAACCTGCTTATGACGGCCGAAGGACGAGTGAAACTTGCGGGTACACGATATTCGCTCCCTTGTGTGGTGGGGAATACATCTGACTGTCGTTGCGCTCAGATTTTGGGATCTCGCGTGTCAACGATCAATCGGATCTGATGACAGGGTGCTGCGGCACATTTCAATGGATGGCCCCGTACGTACACGTACATGTACTAGCGATCTTATACTTGACGAAATGATTCTCGGCGTAATGACCACATCGTCGCCTGCTGCAACAGTGAAGTCCTTACAAGCCAAAAGTATTCATTATCCGCCGACGTGTACAGCTTCGGCGTCATTCTGTGGGAAATATGCGAGGGATCCGCCCCTTTCAAAGATCTAGCTCCTGCTCAGATCCCGATCGCTGTCGTTCAGGAGAGACGGCGGCCGATCATCTCATCCAAGACTCCAGCGGTAAGGAACCGAGCCACACACCCGGTCCTCCCATCAACTTACTAATACGACTACCCTTCTGTTGCAACGCAGCCTCTCCGCGATCTCATCCAGCGCTGCTGGCAGCACGAGCCTACTCTGCGTCCCACCGCAGCGGAGGTGGTCGGCATTCTACAAGGCTTCCTCCCCGCTGCATAAGTACATCATTTCATAGTCAATATCCAACTCACCGACAGCCAACCGCCTCCACCCCAACTGACATACACATAACCTTACCATTCCCAAAATCTACCACTCCACACTTGTATTCCTCCAACTTATCATCCTCTAACCAACTTATCTGAAGCACGGTTGGCTCTCCAGATACTGCGTGAGCTGCGCCCGGAAGAGCTGACTGGTGATTGGCTTGCCGCTCTTGGTGTCGCTGAGCGGGTTGCTCACCACCGTCTCCACGTAGATCTGCGCATAGATGTACTTGAGCGTGGGGGTCATGTCACCCGCCTGGTTGTCCGTCATCATCACGAAGCGCAGACCGCTGGGCGTCTCGTACTGGTGGCACGTGTACGTGTTGGTCTGGTACCTCTGCATCCCCTCGGGGGCTGCACCCGCACCGGTAGCGGCAGGCTCCGCCGCGCCAAAGGGGTCCGTACTACCTCCAGCCGCCTGCGTCGCTGTGGTAGGCGCGATCTTCCCCACAAACTCCTTGAGCGAGAACAGCAGCCCGAAGAGCAGCCGCTTCTCCTCCTCCGGGTCCGAGTACGTCACGCTCTTGCCACCGGGAACATTCCATTTCTCCTGGTACAGACACGCCCCGCTGCGCGTGTAGATGTAGAACGAGTAGATCATGCTTATCACTCCTCCGCGCAGTTATATACGAAAAAAACCCTCACCGTTTGTGTGTTGGGTAGCCCAACTTGGGTATGGGTTTTATGGGTTTTATTAGCGGCAACCCTAACCCTATATATTTTGTATCACTGAGGATGTGTACCACCCAACATACATCCCACACATCGACATCGGCCGTCTCGGTGACAAGCAAGCTACGCACGCCCTTGAGCTCACCAGCACCAGCGGCTCCGCAGCATATACTCTCACACCAGATAGAGCATCTCTCGGACATGGGGATGGCGATGGAGCAGCTTTTCGTGCGCGTAATCGACGCGCCGGAGGCCTCTCCCGACCGCGAGACGTGCGTGCAGCAGGTGGCGCGCGTCTGTGGTCTCGACGCAGCTTCGCATGAGGACGACGCCACGCTCTCGGGCTTCGCAGACACCAAGCAGCAGCTGGCGGTGGCCTGCATGCTGCACTGGCAGCTACTGCAGGCCAAGGAGAGCGGCGCGACGGTCTCCGTGAGCGACTCGGCCATGGGCACGTGCTTCTCGCTGGCGGAGCTGCTCAACTGCGACAAGACGGCGCTGGAGGCCGGCGGTGTGCACGTGCTGGAAGCTGCAGCGTTCGTGGATGATGTGTTGCAGCACCAGCAGGATGAGGACAAGAAGACGCAGATCGTGGACTGCAGACAGCAGAAGGAGTTCCTGGGTCTTGTCAGCGGCCAGGAGGTGTCGGGACACCTCGAAGGTGCGCGGAATGTGCCGTTTGCATCCATTTTCACAACGGATAGTCATGCTGTCGATGACGAAAAGGAACAGGAGGTTCCTACTGCTGAAAAGAGCGGCGAAGGGGCTTTCTTGCTGCCTGTGGAAGAGCTGCGGGAGGTGTTCGAAGTGAATGGCGTCGATTTGGACCGGCCTGTTGCGGTTGTGGCGAGTGTACCTGCTGAAGCTGCTGCGGTTGCCACTGCGTTGCTCCTTGCAGGTCACCGTGCATCAATTGCGTTTTGCGCAGCTGCACTTACTGACACGTTGGTGGAATCGTTCCCTTCGTCGACAACTGCGGACATTTTCCACGAAGGTCGATTGCTATACAAGGACGACAAGGGCGCGTTTGATCTTTCGGCGCGGTTGAATGATGCCAACACTGTTGAAGATGCAGAAAAGAAGGAAGTGGAGGAACTAGAGAAGGCATACAACGAACAGCTGAGCGGAAAGGCTACCAAGAAGCGAGGCGATGCCAACGAGGAAGAGGAGGAAGAAAAGGCGGAAGAGATTGTGTGGGTCAAGGATGGTCACCGCTTCTTTGATATGCCGTCTCCTGTCACCAAGCCGGAGTTCCTGGATGCGTCCCGAACTATATTCCGCGTCGTGTCCTTCGTGTTGGCACCTTTCGGATTCCCTGCATCTTTGCGGAAGAAGCGTTCGTTGCAAGAAGTGAAGTCACAGTGTGGATCGCTCTTCCAAGATGTTATTGAAGTGTGCTCGGATCTTATCTATCAGCAAAAGGAACTCAATGAAGGTGCTATGGCCATGAGCGTGCACAAGTGGGTGGAGGAAAAACACGATCACGAATGCACTGCGCAGGTCAAGGCTATTAATGAGTTGTGGGAGGTATTGTACACGCCGCCTGCCGTGGTAGAAGTGCCGGACTTGACCGAAGAGCACGTGTTTGAACTCGCGACGAAGCTGGAGCAGAAGGTACACGACCTGGTAAGCCAACGCACACCTTGGGCATTTGACACGGTGTACGAAGAGGAGGAAGATGAAGAATCAAGCGACGAAGAACTTGATTTTGACCTAAAGGAGGAAGTGATCGATCTGGAGGAGGAAGAATTTAGCGATGAAGAGGAGGAGGAAGAGGAACTCGAAGAAGAAGGTGGGCCTACGGATGGAAAACAGGATGATGATCTCGATGAGAATGCTAATGAGCTTGAAGCTAGCTTCAAGGATGAGGACGCCGAAGAGCCTGAAGGCATCAGCAAGGAAGAGATCGTCAACAGAGATGGAGCCACAGCAAAGGAAGAAGATGAGAGCAGGGAGGAGGCCACCGAGGAAGTATCCACCGACAAGGAGGCCACCGCTACAAAGAGTGAACACAACCAAGATGCAACAACCACCGACCAACAGCACGATGCTGATAAGGTGGAGGCTGCAGCAACGGTCACTGAGGCTGATGATGTCAAGAATGAACCCACTCCTACCGAAGAGCGACCAGAGCCTGTTGATAAACTGGCGGAGAGCTGGAAGCACATGTATCCGAGTGTGATTTATTCGTTGGGTTTCATCCCGCAGGACGTCGAGGCAAACCACAAGAAGCTGAGTACGTTGCAAATCAAGTCGTTCATCCAGGCTGTGGCAGAGGCTTCCTGGGATGTAATCAAGGACGAGACCAAGGAGCTGAGTCAAATTGAATTCCAGGCACTATGTGATACTCTGAGCGGCGAAAAGCGGGAGCAATTAACCGATCGCGCTGTGGAAGCGGAGAAGTCGCTGTATGTCCTGAAGCACTTCCTCACCCGCTCGATGAAAACTGATGACTCGCTTGCTGACAAGCTGGCGGGTGTCCGCGAAGCCGTGCTAGATGGCGACATTCGCCGACGATCGGGACGTACCCAAGTCGCCCTTGCCGCATATTCGAAGGCATTTGAGTACCTACCGCTCTACCACAAAGATCTGGAGAACACGGTGGTAGGCCGGGCGAGATGTTTCATCGAGATGAATGAGCTAGGCCGTGCCAAGACTGAGGCGCTTATTGCGCTAAAGCTAAACCCATACAGTGTTGGAGCATACGAGTGTTTGGGAACTGTCGAGGAGAAGACCGAGCACCCCGAAGCAGCGATGCAACACTACGTGACTTCCTTCATCCTCGACGGCTCCCGCTCACCGGAGCATGCAGAGTCTATTGATCGCGCATCCCGCCTTGTGGGTCGTCGGGTAGCAAAGGCCCTTTTCGCAGATATGGAAAAGGTGCATGAGCTTCCGTCTTCTTGGTTGGTGGATAGCTACTTTGAGTCCTTCGAGCATGACGCCGATTATGCCGCGCGTGTGCCGTTCGACATCGCGAAGAAGGAAAACGTGGAGCAAACCGACTTGGACGCACTCACTCTTCTGCACCGCGCGATTCATTATAAGCGCACGAAAAACTACGGCGAAGCACAGTGTGACATTTGGACGCTGGTGGGGAGGGACATGGAGGCCGAGGGACTCACGGCAGAGGATCGTGCGTTGGCTCTCAACCTTCACGCGTCGTTACTGTACGTAGCGGGTGACGTCCACACAGCTGTGGAAGTTATCAACAAGAGTCTGGAGCTTCAGCCGACAATGATCAACTCGTTGGTGAAAAAGGGCGGGTTCCTCGCTGAAATCGGCGAGAGGGACGAGGCTACCTCGTGCTTCTCGGAAGCGATGGAGCTCGACTCGAACGAGGCCGATGTACACCTGCACCTAGGGCAGATGGAGCTGCTCGATGGAAACTACTACAAGGCTGCGCAGTGTCTTCGTCGTTGTATCTCCAGGTCCGACGCGCTCCCGGTTACGCACATTTCCTATGGCATGGCGCTGTACAAGAGCGGCTCCACGTATCAAGCCAAGGACGTGTTTGAGGAGGCCTCGAAAATGTTTCCCGAGTCTGCCGAGGTGCACCTGTTCCACGGTGAGGTGCTGGCTGACCAGGGCAGCTACGCCGACGCCATGCGCCACTTCCTGTCTGCCTGGGAGCTGTCTCCGCAGTGTCCGTTGCCGTTCCTGAACGCTGGTCGTGTGTACGTCGGCACAAACGACCCCGCGCGCGCTATCGCGCACTTCAAGCAGGCGCTTGAAGTGGACCCTCGCTGCAGTTCAGCGCACCTGGACATCGCCCAGGTCCTCTTCGCGCAAGGTCACACGAAGGAGGCGTTCGAGCACTTTGAAGTGGCTGCGTCCTGCTGCCGCTTCCTGCCCGAGGTCGAGGAGGTCTGTGCCTGCCAGGAAATGGCCAAGATGCAGCTCAAGGTCACGGAGATCCTCGGCGTCGAGCTGCGCCACATCATGCGCACCAAGTAAGGCCTTAGACAATTGTTCTCGTAACAAACTGCTGCCAGTAATGTATTGCACGTTGTCGCATGAACGATATCCTGATACCAAGTTGCGCAGTGCAACTTGCATGTACACTACTGTAACAAATAGTATCTGTTGTGGAAGGTCACTCAAAGTTCCCAATGGGAACTGTACTGCGACTTGTCAATGGGAACTTCCATTGACAAGTCGCAGTACAGTGCTGTCTGCCGAGACAGGAAGTCTCGGCGTCCCCTCTTACGAATCGGCATGGCTGGAGGTAAGCACCAAGCGTTCACGTATGCCACGATGGTCGCGCTGGCAGGTGGCGCGGGCTACGCACTCAAGGGCCACGTCCCGTCGCTCGTGGGTGGCATGTTGATGAGCGTCGGTTTCCTGGGCGCCGGCCTGCTGGTGCTCACGGACACAATCACGGACCACCACTTCGAGCACGGCACGTCGGTGGCCATGTCGAGCGTCATCGCGAGTGTCATGGGACGACGCGCCGTTGTCACGGGACTGCGTGCTCCGGCGCTGATCGCCACGGCGGGGGCGATGTCGGCCGGCTACCACGTGCACCAGCTGAGCAACCCGCCGCGCAAGATGCGCTACATCCCCGGTGCGCCGCCCGTGCCCAGCAGCTACGACTGAGCGGTGATCAACCACCCGATGACTCATTAAACAAGCGACTGCAGCTTTTCTTCGCGTGTCATTAAAATGCATCAAACTCTCACAGCTAAATGAACAATGCATCTCTATTCGTGTCCCCACGATCAGTGTTGAAGTGTCCATTATGGCGTAGCATGAAATATGCCAAACCGCAGGTTTTCGTGGTGGGAATCAACACAACGGGTACAGTGTACCGATCCTGGACGTAAACTTCACTTCGCTAATCAAAAGCCTCACTTTCAAAGACTTCGATTGCTAGTGAAGACCCCGATGGCGCAACACCCGACGTTCACGATGGCCGGCCTGCTGGCGGCAGGCGGCATATTCGGCTACCTCAAGACCAAGAGTGTCCCGTCGCTGGTTGCGGGCGTGACGCTGGGCGCCGGCTTCGGCGTGGCGGGCTACCTGCTGCAGAAGGGCGAGATGACCAACGGCCACGGCGTGGCGCTGCTCATGTCCACCGTCACTATGGGCGCCATGGGCGTGCGCGCCGTGCGCACCAAGAAGCCGCTGCCAGTGTCAATTGCGTCGCTCGGAGCTCTGTCGGCTGCATACCACGCACAGCGCTTCACCGAGTGGATCGGCCAGGAGTAAACGGCGGACTCAACCAACCCAGACCCCGTCTCCAAGTGATCAAGGCTTCCTTACACGCTAAATGAAGTTGTGAATATGTTTTGTTCTCATTTTGATGTTAAATGATCCAGTCTATTGTCTTGGATGCAGGTTGGAAGGTAGTGGTTGGTTCTGTCCAATTTAGACAGCAGAGCTCTGGACCGACGAGACACAAGCCGCCAGCATGTCTTCGAACATGACACCCGTCATGTTCTTGGTGAGGTAGATGGTTTCTTCCACACCTTCACCACCGTCCGGGGAGTCTACGAGACCGTCCTTCACACCTGGGGAGAACGAAATCTCGACGCGGAAGCGATCCTCGCTGTCTTCTGGTAGAGATGGAGTTTCAAAGACCCGAATGACGATGTGTGCGAGGTAGTTGATCTCGGCGACACGGTCCAACGCACGGCGACTGCTGTCCGAGATGAGTTTGGACTCGCGGAAGACGTACTTGCGCTGAGTCATGTGATCATTGACGCTGATGCCCATACGCTTCAGAATTTCGTTGCTGAACTTCTCCTGCTCGAGCGAAATATCGTACTCGTCATCCTCGCCGCCATCTTGGTGCCGCGCGCGCCACGATGGGCACTGGAAACGCAGCACATTTAACAATGTGTGCAGGTGGCTCTCACTTGTGAAGTACAGTCGCGTTCGGACTTGAGTGCCTGGGCTTTTAATACGCAATTCTTTTGCGTAGGACGGATCTAAGCGGTATCCGTGGTGTTCAATGTCTTGGTCTGCAAGATCAACGGCGCCGTCCTCGGCCGCGTCACCATTACTGTACAAGCTTCTTGAGGACGACGACGATTCTTCCTGTCCCGCTGAAGCCGACATGACGGTCACAATATCGGCCCGAATCTTTGCACAGAGCGCCTGCGAAACGCGGTTGCCGATAGACTGCTTCTCGGCAATGTCCATACCGTATTCTTGTGAGACGTAGCAACGTGCGAGAGCTTCAGCGAGGTTGAAGAGCTCGAGACCACACTTCCAGCCGACGCTCGAGTTGTGCAGTAAGTCGTACTTGATACAGTCGTGGATGTCTGGGATTTTGCTCAGGTCGAACGTATCCGTCTTTGTTGAGAAAAAGTCGCGGCTGATCTTGTCCCAGCGTTCGAACATCAGCGAGAATGTTTCTCCCATGTACAGTGGAGTAGCTTCATCAGATTCTAAACACGAAAAAAGCGAAGTCAGAATGGCGAGAACTATCCACAACCCAAAAGACCCACCAACTTACGTTTATCTTGTACACGCTCAGCAATTTCAGCTCTGAATTTGCGGACGAACTCGAGTAAACGAACCAGGGCCTCCTTTGGATTCTTTATGATATCCAGAGCCTGGATGATGGACTCGGTCTTCAATGGTGCAATAGCTGCCTTCATCTCGTCGACGGAGGAGAAGTCGCGCTGAAGCAACGTCCGTAACTTCGTCTTCGTGACCTGCATCTCTTCTGTAGCATCAGCTTGCCCTGAATGATCCAGCATCTTATTGGCATCTATATGGAATAATCATACACAAGTGAGCAATGCTTCATACTACCGCACGGTGAGCAACCACGAAGGTCTTACCTCTCCCCAATGTCGTGACGAGGCTCACAAGGATAGGAGTGAGGTCTCCTTCCAGCTCGAGAAATCCCTTCGCGAAAGCAGCGGCAGTCATCTGCACACGCCCCTCGTCTGACGTGAAAATCTTCAAGTCGTGGCGGAATGTTGAGTGCAAGCGCAACAAACCACCCTCTTCCACTTCGACGGGGTATAAACTGTTCCGGAACGACTGACCCAGCTCTTCTCCTTGTTGCTTACCTCGTTCCGTAAGATCTCCTCCCCACTTCAAGATCATTAGGACCTTGGGTTTTTCGGACCCCTCTGTGTCCTCGGCGTAGGCAGCCGCAGCCGCAGCATAGCTTTTATGAGGCTTGAACTGCACCTTTCGGTTGATACCAGCGAATTTCCATCGCTCCAGCACTCGCTTCATCTGCAATAACTTCTCGAAGCTGTCGCCACCCTCGACCTCCCACACAGCATCCTTGGAGCCAACCCCAGGAGCATATGCCTTGATCAGACTGCGTACTAAGTCAAGAAGCTCCTGCAGATCAGCGACTGCCTTAACCTTCACCTCATCGTACTTGTCTTCACTTCGACGCTTCTCATAGAAGTCGACCAGATCCCTCTCCCAAACAACCGTTTTAAGCTTTTGTTTGGGTGTGCGGTCACCATGGCGCACCACAGCGATAACGCAGCGCAGCTCCTCGCGGTTCTCGTCATCCAGCAGTAATCCTGCGCTGCTGGCGCTTGCCACACTCGACTCCGACGCATCCGAGCCTGAGCTCGGACGAGTGTGTTCACGCCAGTCGTGCCCTCCATTGCTCATCGCACTGGACTCCGTGGCATACTGTGGACACATTTGCGTACCCATAGACGTTAGTGAATTGGCGCGGCGTTGACGAAAGTACCTCGAACGCAGTGCCGACACCAAGTAATTGTGCAAGATCAGCCCGCAATCATCGTAATATTTCTTCGAGTTCTTCACGAAACTCCAACCGTTCACGTCGCACACGTAGGAACTGCCTCGCACCCGCAGCAAGTCAAACCCGCACACCGTCTGATGGAATGCCAAGCAAACTTTCCTGGCCATCTCCTTCTCTGTCGAGTTCAAGATGACAGGATAGCGCACCTCCTTGCCCGCGGAGTCGCGCACCACGCGGCCATCAAGCACCGGCGACTTGCGCGCTTCCGCATGACCGTAACTCGAGCCCACTGTGTACACCTTGACGTCCGTTCCTTGCGTATTCAGGAACTCCTCGTAGATATACGACCCATCGCGCCGCACACGGTTCACATCCGGGTAGAACTCGCTGGAGCGGTCCCCCACCTTCCGGAAGAGCCGTTTGCTGCCTCCACCCGCACTCGTCGGGTAGTAAATGTAGACGTTGTGGTCTTCGGCGTCCGCCGGTTTCTCCACGAAGGGCTTGTTGATGCGCACGCCACTGATCTCGACGTAGTTGTCGTGCTCAATGAGCTCGTCCTGCACGTCGCCGGGCAGATCTCGGTTCACGATGACGTGGCGAGGCACCTGGATGCCGCGCCGCGTGAGCAGCGCGTACACCTTGCGGCGGTCGAACAAAACGTGCTGCATGCCCAGCTCGTTGACCAGCACGGGGCGCACGCGACGCACGTACTCTTCGGCCTTCTCGAGCGGGAAGCCCGTCGAGTAGAACGAGATGAGCGCGTCGCAAGCCGGCCACGCCTCCACGGGGCGGTTGAGGATCGTCTCGTCGTCGAACACGAACACGTCGAACTGCCGCTTCTTCTCGAGGCGGCGCAGGATCTCGCGCATGGGCTTGGAGCGCGTCTTCTTCTCCATGGCGCACACGCCCACCACGTACTTGGACACGCCGGGTGGGGGCGAGCACGGCGGCGACCCGGGCGCGGACAGCGGCGTGACGGGAAGCGACTGCGTGCGCTCCATTCTAAGACAAAAGTCGGAGTGATGGTCTCCTGTTTACTGTGGCCGAGCACCCGTTACCATCGACTGGCACTAGCGGCGTGTGGATCAAAAGCTGAAGTGTTGAGGCTTGGTCAAGGTTGGGACAAGAAATCCATCCACAGATGGGAGGATTTGCTCCAATTGGAGGCCGCCGCTAAAGATAGCGCGGCTATTCTTGGCTGAGATTGAAGTTGTTGACCACCACCCCAGACCCCAAGCACCAAGAAAGAGTCGACACCTTGTGCCAGTATTATCCCATGTAATGAGTTATAGTTGCAGTGCATATGCGAGTGTATGAGGGTACAGTACTGTTACTGGTACTGTGGGTGGCTGCAGATGGGTGTTGTTGCAGTCACACAAGAGATGTTGTCGATTTCATTCGCGTTGCCGCGGCGAATCTAGGCTAAATCTCGTGCGGTTGATGCGCGTGACACGAGACTGGAGACGCCTCGTTTGCAAATCGCTGGCTGCTGTACTGTACTACAGCGAGGGCTGGGCTCAAGGGCATTAAGTCAAGGCCGACATGCCATGACTTGAGCTCAGGTTGAGCAGAAGAGGAGCAGTTGGCCGCGAAGAGACGCGATGGACAGCGATGATGAAGCGCAGGTGGGGCTGGAGTTGGCGGCCCAGGTGCGTGCTCTTCAAGTCCAGCTGCACGCTCGAGATGAAGAGCTCTTGGTGCTGCAGGACCAGGTGACGGCGGTGACGACGCAGCTCCGCGAGACGTCAGACGAGCTCGAGTGCCGCATGAGCTTCGTGGCCGACGCCATGACGCAGATCGAGCGTCTCGAGGCGCAGGTGGCGGAAGCCAAACGCAGCATCTTGACGCGCGAAATGCAACTGCACGACGGCGAGCAGCGTGAAAAGACCCTCGAAGCTGCACTACGCGGGAAGGAGAAGCAGTGCGAGCACTGGGAGAGCGAGTTTCACCGCGTAGACCAAGAACTTTCAGCGCAAAAGGCTACAGAGCGCGAGCTGAATCGGGAACTTCAGACGAAAGCCGACGACGTGCGTGCGTGGAAGACCAAGTGCCAAGCAGCCATGACGTCGGCCGACGAGTTGAAGTTACAGAGCGCCAACTTCCGTAAGAAGGAGCGCGAGCTGGTAGCCACTCTGCGACGACATGTGGAGGCGACGGAGTCGAACCAGTCGTCGTGGAAATCCAGGCTGGCGAAACGCGAGCTGAAGATTGAGGCGCTGCGAAGACAGTGTCAAGATCGGCAGGGAGAGCTGGAACGGGTCGAGCGGGAACGCATTCAGGAGAACGAAGAGCGCGAACAGGACAAAATCGACGTAACCGAGCAGCAACTGGACAAGCAGAAGCTCTTGGTGACGCTAAGAGAAAAAGTCGCGAAGTTAACCGCAGTAGTGGAGAAGGCGCAGGTGAAGGAGCAGCTATTCCGACGAAAGATCTTCCGATTGCGCGAAGATTTATTACTGAGTGAATCCCAGCGGGAGACCGAGCACAGACGTCAGCAGCAGCTCATCGAGGGAAAGGAGAAGGAGGTGGCCTTCATTTGGCAAAAATACGTCGAGGTCATGCCAATTGCCGAAGGTAACAACAGCTTCTAAAGCTCAAACGAGTCGCTCATTAGTCAATCAATGATCCTTGCGGTGCTGTCTCTTATGAGCGACATGGAAGGTTGGTGTGCATTTGCATCAAGATAAGGACCCATAGCCGTTATAAGACGTATCGCTAGCTTGAAGATAGCTCATGGACAAATGTATCGAGTGGTTTCGAGAATGGGCAGGCCCGTCCGCAAAAATAGCAGCGGCAAGAGCGATTTTCCATGACTGAGGCCGCGCAGTGCTATCTAGGGAGCAGGCGCTTTCAAATACGAGAGCGCGAGCGTGAAGGCGTCGTGGTGGCATTAGAACGCGGTGGAAGAGGCTCGCCGAGTTGGCGTGTGGTGATTTCGCGCTCCGGGGGATGAAGTGGGGAGTGCTACGCGTTTTCCAGTCCGCCGCTTCATTCGACGTCATTCAAAATGGAAGACCTGGGTTTCTTTAACGAGCGCGAGGCAGAATGTTTCGAGCGCGAAGACACGTTGGTACGTAGTACTGCAAGCTAATTGTGCGTTTTGGTGATGGTAACTTGTTGGTAAACATTTGCTGTGTTTCATCCACAGTCGCAATCGGATCTCGAAAAGCTCAATGTCGACGAAAACATGCCGGAGATGGAGAGGGCAGAAAAATTACTCAAGACAGGTCTCGACAAACAGAAGATCAGCATCTTGAACTCGCTGCCTAAGATTCTGGCTAGCAACAACTCAAAAACAAACCTGAGCGTCGTGCTGGACTGCATGAAGGTCAGTTAAGCGAGGTTTTTCTTCCATATGACTACTAGCAAGTCAATCATTAACTTTGATGTTGTTTAGGGAGTGTGGCAAAAGTATGAATCCGAAATGAACGCGGATCCTGCAGTTCTTCTTGAGCTGTTCAAGGGTCTCGCGAGCTTGGCATGTGCGACGGTCGACGGCAAAGTGCTGAGCTATCCGGTTGTAACCTTCCACGAAGAGTATGCTGAACAGCTTGAAGCTTGTCGAACGGAGAAGAAGAACGCAGTGTTTCTCCTTTCAGACGAGCAGGTTGCCAAGTTGTTGGTTCCTTTTGCTCTTGATATTATCGCAGAGATTCAACAGAAGGACTACGCAGAGGAAGCAAGCCTAGTTGTTATTGCATTGCTGCCGCGCATAGGCACATCACTGAAAAAGACGCAGGTACGCGAATATAGCAACCTTCTCAGCAGCATTTCTGCAGTACTAACACTTCTATCATTCAGATTCTTCGAGTGGCGATTGAAAAGGGCGACGTCTCTCAAACACCCGGCTCGAGGTTAATATGTTGTTTTGTACTGGGTGCTATTACTGCTTTGAATTTATTGTCCGCTCCGGACATTGAAGGACTTTATTTTCAAAAGGTACAAGCTGTATGTATACCTCGATACCTCGCACGGTGAATTCTCTTACACTTTTTCTAAATTACCCCATTTGTCAATATCCACAGATGATGGCACTTTGTCAAGACACTGATGCTGAAGTTCGCAAGTGTATGTGCATCCAGTTAGACGGATTGGCACGGGCAGTTGGGTACGAGCTTGAAATTATGTGGTGTCGGTAATAGGAAGTGCTGACTTCCTATTACTGATTTTATATGAACAGAGAGGAACACGCTTGCTCCGAGTTACTCCCGGAGTTATTAGAGCTCCTACAGGATGAAGAAGAGCAGGTTGAGCTTCATCGCCATTCTCCGTCTCTTACAAGTTGAAATTGACGTTCAATAATTGTCCATTCCTGTAGGTCAAGCAGACAGCATTTCTTACTCTGGTGTCACTCGTCGACTTTTTCCCAGCAAAGGACCGGGTCAAGCTGATTATCCCAGAGTTTGTCAGTATGGCCGAATCGCTCCCCGACTACCTGGTACCATCTCTTACAGAACAATTTGGACACCTCGTCACAAAGCTTTCCACTCTGAACCACCTTGGAAATGATATCGGACAAGCTCTGCTTCAGAGCTATGCCAAACTCTGTTCTCATGAAGAGCTTGAGATTCGGCAGTTCTGTGCATACAACTTTCCTGCTATCGTAAAAGCCTTTGGCACAACGTATGCGTCAACGTTGATGGACGACCTGCTGGCAAAGCTGGCGAGTGACCCAAACGAGGAGGTAATTAATTGATGTCGCCTGTAAACTCGTGGACGCCTAAGACTAACGATTTTCTGAAATTGAATCCAGGTTCGGCATTCCATAGCTGCAGGGATCCATGAGGTTGCGGTATTGCTGGGACAACAGCGAGCATTGCGCTATCTCAAAACATTGGTCTTGAACCTGATGAACGACGAGTCTCCACTGGTTCAGGGTATGGCAATTTCTCGGTCACCACAGTTGCTATCGGCTATGATAAATCCAAACGACGAAGAACAAAAGGTATTACGATTGTGAATACGATCGGACTATGAGAATCTAATGTGTTCTTATTTATTTGCAACCAGGCGGCGATTCTTGACTCAATCATCAAGTCTGTCATCGAATACCACGAAATTCTGCCTCCGAGCCGAAATCGAGACCAGCTTGTCTTTCTTGAAACTATGCAACAATTTCCGTCATGGTTTTCGTCCACACAGATGTACGAGATGGTGATTCCAATCATTTTTGATTTTATCGAGGATGGCGCACGTCCCGTTCAGCTACTTGCCATGCACGTGGTACTCAAGTGCATTCGGTATAACGATACAGCAAGTCATCGGTATTCCTTGCTCAGCAGACTTCGCAGTGAGTACGGACACTCTAAAAGCTACTGGCGGCGAATTCTCTACCTTGACGCATGTGTCTACGCACTCGGTTTGAACAGTCGATTGTACTGCCAGCGAAACTTCCTGGAGGTTGCGATCGATCTGCTCGACGACCCCGTACCCAATGTTCGTCTCAAAGCGATCTCACTTGTGCCGCAGTGGAAAAATGCACTATCTTATTTATCGGACGAGAAGCCTCTCGATCGAATCCGGCAATTCTTGGATGAGTCGACCATCGATAGTGATCGGGATGTCGCGAATACTCTTCACGAAACCCGGCAAGTTGTTGAAGCAAGTATTGTGGGTCAGCCACGTCGACCCCAAGAAGATGCTGACGACAAGAAAAAGTTGAGCGAAGAGGAGAATTTAGGGCTGATGACCGACCACGAAGATTCATCAGCAGACTCCAAGTGGTCGAGCATGCTCGAGTACACTTTAGTTGTAGGGAAGGATGGACAAGTGGTCCGACGAGCTCGAGTCAAGTCGTTCGACTTGGTGAACAAGATAGCGAGGGTCCCGGGGAAAGAAACCGGGCGAGCAAACGTGATTAACGTCGGCGGAAGTATGGCCAGCGGGCTGGGCTTGGGTACAGGAAGCTCCTCGATGGCCCTAGCCATGGGCATTGGATCGAAGTCTGACCCAAACAAACTGAAGGCGGCACCTAAAACACCGAGCAAACCGGCACCGCCACTTACTACGCTCCCAAACTGTGCGACTGCGCGACCTGGTCATGCTAAGATGCCACAGGCAGTCAAGGTGGCCAATTCTACAGGGAAAATCATAGCTACTGGGAGCAAGGGTACTTTGGGGCCTACAAGAATCGGAACAGGTTTGCCTAAAGACACCGGTGTGATCACGAAGATACCAATAATCAGACCATCGGCTCCAGCCAAGCGCGAAGCAAGTCCGTCAAGTAGCACAAAACCCAACAGTGCAACGCTGGCGTTGGCTCCGGGACCATCGAGCAGGTTAGGAACAATAGACAACGGCGGAGTAGGGCCCCTCAAACCACAGAAAGCCTCCAGTACACCAGGAACGCCCAAACGCTAGAAAGCTTCAGTCTACAACAGTAACTTACCAGTCCATATAGCCTGCTTTAGGCACGCTGCGTGAATCAACCAACTATTTGAAATCGCATTGCGAAGTTGTTCAACTCGAATGAATATTAACATCAATTGTTCGCTAGCGGCGCAGTCAACGCAAACGCATCAAGCAGTTCTGGCACACAATTCGCGGTACTTTTCCATGAAGTTGGAATGAAACTCGACTGTCTTCTCGATCACCTCGTCCACGGTCTCTTCGGGTGGAAGGATCGTTGAGCGGAAGTGCCACGTGCCCTCCTTCTGGCCAAAACCCGAGCCAGGCACCACCACAATTCCAGTCTCATCCAGCATTTGCATGCAGTAGAACGCGTCGGGTGCCATGCCCGCTTCCTTTGCGGCTTCAACAGCCTTGGCCGGAATCGTGATTTTCGGGAACGTGTACATCGCGCCCTCAGTCTCATTGCACGTGACCCCCTCCAACTCATTGAAAGCCTTCACAAGTTTCACAGAGCGGCGCTTGAGCGATGCGAGCGTGCCATCACGCTGCTCGATGTAGCGCTTATACGAGGCATCACCGGGCTGCGGCGGGTTGGTCATCATTCCAACCATCAGTTGTCCCTCAATGTTCGAGCACAGATTCACCGACATGAGCTTGTAGAACTGGTCCTTGGCGCCATCATCAATGTTGACCAGCTCCATGTAGCCACCGCGGCGACCACACTCGCCTGTGAAGCCCTTGGACGTCGAGTGGAACGAGATCAGCTCCACATCGTCGTACGCCTTGCCCATGTCACGCAGCACCTTCTTGAACGACACGAACGTCTTGCCCTCGGCGTACACGTTCTCCTGGTACACCTCGTCGGCCAGGATCAGGATGTTCTCGTCATTGCAGAACTTGATGATCTCCTCGATGTTCTCCGCCGACAGACACTGACCCGTGGGGTTGCCAGGGTTGATCACAGCCATGGCACGCACCGTCTTGCCCGCGTCACGAGCTTCCTTTACAGCACGCGCCAGCTCCTTCACGTCCAGACCCCACGCGTTCTCCTCATCCAGATAGTAGCCCACGAGGGCGCCGCCGTTGATGGCGATGGCCGCCGAGTACAGCGGGTACTGCGGGACGGGGGCCAGGATCGCGTCGTTCTCGTCGCGGATCAGAGCCAGCAGCGAGTTCTGCACTGCGGGACTGGCGCCGTCCGTGAGGTAGATGTCCTCCGGGTCGGCCGGGTGGTTGTCGCGGCGCTGCAGGAAGCGCGCGACCTCCTCACGCACACATGCCGAGCCTTTGCTGTGGCCGTAAGCGCCCGTGCCGCCCGCGATGTTGTCGATGTAGAACTTGGCGCGCTCAATGGCGTCCTCGGGGAAGAGCTTCTTGACCTCGGGCTGGTCCACGAGGCCCGGCACATTGACGAGTGCCAGCACCTGGCGGTGGAACTCGATGGGCTCCTGCTTGAGCACCTGCGGGTTGCCGATGTTGCACGGGATGACCTTGTCAAACGGTAGAGACTTGTCACCGCGAGCGAGACGGTCACTGTACTGGACGGAGCGCAGCACAAGCGCACCGCGCACGGCGTACTCGGCCTTGACGACGTTGGGGTTCACTGTGGAGGTCGTGAGCACCTTGTTGCGGCTGTCGGGCATTGCGGTGTGCGGGTTTGGAGGCTGAGAGAGGAGGGGTGCGCTCTGGGACCGAGATACAGGAATGACCAGCCCCTAGCTGGCTGTAAGCGGTGCTACGGGTGACGATGGCGACAGGCTTGCGGCGATCCATCTGGACTGCGTGTTGTTATCACCTTGAAGTGTACAGTATTCGAGCTCCATGATTGGCGGAGAGGCTCGCACGGCTTTGTGGCATAGCACCGGAAGTATCACAGGAAGATAGCGATCCGCATGAGATGCGACGAATCTTGGTGAACAACAATTGGCGTGCATTCTGGTAGTGGGCCGCGTCAAGACAACATTTCCACCCAGAAGGAGGGAGAGTCGACAGCGGTAGAGTGATGGATGATGTCGTCCGGCTTATTTATTAATTCGACTCTCTATAGAGGGGTTGCTGTTGGCTTCAATACGCCGCTCGAGTTTTTTGTTTGTTTATGGGTCATGCAAACTGCAATGCCAATGAAGTACTTCAGTCTCTCGCAGCTCGTAGGTGAGCAATCGGAAGCATGTTAGCCAAACATGTTGTTTTGTTGACCTTCGTCGGATCGATGGGCTCGTCGGAGTTGCCTCCAGCTTTTCGGCAAAATGGGGCCGTCGTCGTCTTTTGTGGATAGGCTGATAACCACAATTTCACATTAGGAAGAAGACAAATTACCGGTACCCATCGCGGGCTCAATTGCTTCGTTATCGACACCTCACCAAACTTTCTGTCTTCACATGAAAACAGTTTATCTACAGTTGCTTTGAAGCAATGCGATGCCCCACGAGGTCACAAACAAACTGCCTAGTTTTATCTTCACGCGGTTACGGTGGACACGGTGCGATCACTTCACTTCGTGACCTGAATTCGCTCGCTGTCGTCCTACACTGCCCTCGCCGCCATCTGCCTCGACTGCTTATCTAAACCGCTTCATGGAGATGTGGATGAGCGACTTGAGGCCGCGCAGCCAGTCCTTGTGCTGCGCCCAGTCCGAGGCCGTGAGGGCCACGTAGATACCCTGTGCACTGCCAAAATCGCGCTGTCCGAAACACGCCACCATCTCGTGCAGTCGAGACACAACCTCCGGCGACAGCTCGCCAATGTTGAGTTTGGTGAACATGATCTCTTTGCCCTTTTGAATCTCCTGCAGCTGCTTCTGCTCCATCTGCACAACAACAAACGCAGTCAGTGCCAAGTCAAAGTGAGACTAGCATCCACGGGGATTTCAACGTACCATAGTGAGTGGGAGGCCCTGAAGCTGGCTAACGAGGTCGTTGAACGCGTTCACAATGGGGAGGTCCTGAGGACCGACGTTCTCCGTGCTGCCTGGCACAACATCGGGCGGGAAGCCACCGGCCTTCGGAGCAGCACTCGCGAGGGGCGAGAGAGAGGCTGTCGTAGCATTCCCATATTTGAGTGTCAGTTCCTTGTTGCCCACACTGCTGACGAACCCGTCGCGCTGGTGCGAGCTCATATCAACAGAGGGCTTTGCGATACGAGACGACCCCACTGCGGCAGTAAGCGGATTTACCCCCGTACCTTGAGGGATAGCTGGCGAAGCCGAAGTAGCAGCGGGGGGACCGAACCCCGTTCCGGGGCGAGGAGCACCGGCGTACGCAGGGGACGGCATGCCAGGCATATGAGCCGTGGCACCCGTCGACGGAGGGCCGGAGTACATTTGCGGGTGTGAGCGGCTACCTGACGACGACGGGGGTCCCGACGGGAAGCCTGGCTGTGGGGGCTGCTGACCAGAGAATCCTGGTTGCTGTGGGCGGCTGTAGCCAGGCTGCTGCGGAGGCTGCTGCGGTTGGCCAGGGAACGGAGGAGCCGCAGACTGTCCTGGGGCTGGGTTGCTCGGATACGGCGACGGCGTCGCCTGGCCTGGGTATCCCGGCTGCTGCTGGTTCTGGTAGCCTGCGGGTTGCTGGGGCTGTGGGGGCAAGCCAGCACCAGGGTATCCTGGCTGCTGGGGTGCTGACTGGTAGCCACCGGGGCGGCCGGGGTACGCTGGTGTGGGGGTTGGCGTGTGCTGTTGAGGTTGGTAACCCGCATTTTGTGCGCCGAAGCCACCAGGCGTGGGCATGGGAGCGGCAGCGGGGGCCGGAGTCGGCGCAGCAGGAGCGCCATACTGGTTTCTTGCGGCACCGTACGAAGGCTTGCTACCGTAGCCTCCTCTCTGCTGCTGTTGAGCAGCAACAGCAACCTGGCGTTGTTGTTGTTGCTGCTGCTGTTCTTGCTGCTGCTGAATCTGAGCCTGGGTCTGAATCTGGACCACGTCGAACGGGAACGGAGGAGGCTGGTACCCCTGCATGGGGTAAGCGTTGTAAATGCGGTCCTTCAAGATCGCGCAACTGAGATCGGGGAAGCGCGCATACTTCGCGGCAATATCCAATCGGCCTTCCGCAGCCATCTATAGTGCATTCATCACCACAGAGAAGTCAGAAAAGTTACACTCACATCCCTCTCGAATTCCGTCAGGACTTATTACGTACCAAAGAAGCATACTCAGCAAAGCGCTGAGCCACCTCGGGGCCCATGGATTGGTCGGGTTGGTCCACAGCCATAGCAAACACGGACACCTTCTCCACAAGCCGGTGGAGAGCAAACGTGTGGCCGTGTGTGCGAGCCTCAACCTCGCTTTCCTTGCACCATGCATTGACGGTCTTCTCAACGTTCACAGCGCACATGAAACACAGCGTCGCGGAGTGCAGGTCTCCTGCGGCTTCCAGTCGCGTGGCTAGCTTGTCACAAAGCGATGGGAATTCTTCGCTCTTGGCATAAGTGCTCAGGATTGCAAGCGTCTCACGCCATTCCGCGAGATCCGATACATCCACGAGCTCGGTTAGCTCGTTCTTGATGATAGCCGACACTACCCGCATCACAGGGCGTTGCTGGTGCGCAAAGAACGCGCGCTGGGTCTTCTCCCAGAGCTCGGGGCCACCGCACGAGGCAAGCAACAAAGCGTCCGCTAGCTGATTGTAAGCCAAACAGCAGTTGACGGCCACTTCGAAGTTGCCCACCAACAATGCCTGCATTAGCGTGTTTTCAGACTCCTCGGTATACACAGGCGCAGGAACAGCATCCAGGCGCTTGCTCTTATCTTCCTCCAGCGGAGAAGGAAGTGCAGCCGCCAGAGCGGACACGTCCGACAACGGAGAGGCTGGCGACGCAGCAGCAGCAGTCTGGTCACCACCGTTCGGGTGGAAGCCCGATGAGAAAACGTCCTCTGCTCCCATGCCAGACTAAATACAACAGGACAGAACGACGAACAAGTGAGTCACACGAGAATGATCGAGGTTGCCGAGATAAAGTACGTACATCAATACGATCACTGAGCAGCGCCCCAGTTACAGGGTCCACGAGTGGTCCGGGCCCCTGGGCCGGATCAGCTGCAAGCGGGGCGGCGGCAGCATTCTGCGCAGCTGCAGCTTCAGGGTTGAACTTGGCGTTCAATTCGTTAATCTTTTCCGCGTCCAAACCAAGGTGAAGCAGCAGGTGCTGGCGGGCATCCTTCTCGAAGAGAATCTTCATAAAACTCCACACGCTACGCTCCTCGGCTGTTGCCGCCGCTGCAATCTTCTGCTCGCAATGTCCCTTGAAATCCTTCGTTTCCAACGATCGGTCCAAAGCCTCAGCCTCAGCCACGAGTCCGGTGTCACTGACCACACGCTGCATGTGAATAAGGCGACGGTGGTCACCGTTCGGAGCCGCGGGCTCCTGTGGGTTGGCAATAGTCACCAACTTGCCTCCAAATCCAAAAGACGCACCAGCCGGGCGACGCATCCATTTGGGAGGGCGGCAAGCCGGGTTGCCACCTCCAGAGAGACCCCACACCTGCAGCTTCCCGTCCAGCGAGCACGTTAGAGCAACAGCAGGAACTTGCGGGGACCACTGGACATTCCATCGGCGCTGTCCAGCAAGACCACCGCCGAAGAACTGATCCGAACCCATCTGCGGAGCGTTGGGGGCGTCTGACGGGAGCTCCGCCACCGTCTTGCGCGAGAAGAGGTCCCAGAGCAGTGTCCGGTTGTCCTTGCCACACGATAGCAGAAGCCCGGGGTCATTGGGACACCACGACATGGACAGAACACCCGCCGTGTGGTCATGGAACTCAGCCAGCGGCGTGCTGGTGGAGTTGCGCAGGTCCCAGAGTTTCACCGAGGGGTGCTGGTCGTCGCCCGAGGCGGTGGCAATCTGCAGTCCCTCGTTCGGGTTCCATGCAATGGCGGTGGCAGCTCCACGCGCGGGGTCGCGCAGCTCACACCACGGCTTCTTCTGCTTGAGGTCCCAGACCACAACGGTGCCGTTCTGCGAGCCTGTGGCCAGGATGTAGTTCACTTGGGTGTTCCAGGCCACGCTCGTGATCTCGTTCACCTGCGCCTGAGGCGTGGTAGGACCTCCGGGCGTGAACACACCGGGGCTGGCCAGCTTCTCCAGCGACATGATGTACACTTCGCCGTCGCTGCCGCCCGAGGCGAGCAGGTGCGCGCTGTCCTCGTGCGGGTTGAACTGCAGCGCGTTGACGGCGCCCTTGTGGCGCGTGATGCGTCCGATCTCACAAGACGCAGGCGCGTCAGTGCCCGGCTCGCGGTCCAGCATCAGCGCGGGGTTCCAGAGCGACACGGAGCCGTCCGCCATGCCGCCGGCGATGATGCCGTACGGACACGTGTCGTGGTGACGCGGCACGTCGCGCCAGGCCAGCGACGTGAAGCGCGACGCCGTCTTGACGGAGCCCAGCGTGACCATGCCGCGGCTTGGGTCGCTGAGGTCCATGGCCACGAGCTTGAACTCGCCGCCGTTGTTCTCGAAGCCGACGCCGCCGTCGCCCTTGGAGCCGAGCGCCAAGAGCTCCGCGCGCCGCTTCACGGGGCTCCAGGCCACCGCCGCGTTCGCTTGGATCTCCTTCAGCAGCGACATGTTTGTCTTCTAATGCGCGCCCCCTTGTCTCTCGACTAGCTGGCGGCTGCAGGTCTTGGTCGAACGGGTCGAGCGGAACGTTGCTAAACCGACTGTATGATCGCGGGATCGCACCGAAGGGGGAAGCTGAGTCGCCTCGAGCTTCAAACGCGACAGCAAAATCAGCCAATCGAAAGACACCATCATCGGCTTTTGGCCAATTAGCGGAGGACACACGCCGCGCGATCCGCGCGACCCGGTTAAGTACGTTAATGCGATTGGCCGGAAAAGGGGGCCTGCGGCGGGTCTATTGGACAAAACTGCGATGTGGTCGGATGAAGCCATCTTGGTGAATTTTTGGCTCACGAATGAACATAGCGCGCGTCGCGCTTGGTCGCTCGGTTCCTTCATGCATGTAGGACTGCACAGGCAGACTGCAACTTTGCAAAGAGATAGATATCCACGCATAGAGGGCTAGTTTCGCGTGGTCCGTGTCGTGGGTCACGCTGATACCGTGGTTATGTGTTTCAACATGCCACAGCGCTATCCCCACTTTGTGAGCTGTGTTGTCGCTACAGTATCACCTGCGCGTTGGTTGTGCGGCAGATGTAAGTGAGTGCACTGTATGCATTGCGATCCAAGACTAAGCGGGGATCACTCACAACAGCTCTTGAAAAACGCAGACCGCAGCAAATTGCTGGAGCGCCATTGCTGGCAGCAATGGCGCTCCGTCAATAACAGGTATGTGCCAGCGCACCAAAAGTTTGGTCGTCGCTATAGCGTTGGGCTATTCCTGGAGGAAGCGGGTGTCAGGAACTCGAACCCGCTGCAGTTCAGCGAGGGTATCAACGGTTAGACGGACGATCGGAAAGTATGGCTTGATCAAGACGGTGCTAGTCAACGGTAGCTTCAACGGCGTCCAACGATAAAGATCGGAGCTCGCTGAAGGGTTCCGATTCGGAACTTTCGAATCTGTAGATTCCAATCACTAAAAAGAGCAGTAGGTTGGTGCGTAACTTCAACTGAAATGTCAGTTCGTGCACAAATCTATCTTCCGTAAATCCTCTATATAATCCCACTATGTCATTCTGCTATTATCAGCCCCCGTCTAAAATGATAACGGCTCGCGAAAGCAAGAGGCTTCTTTTTTCGGCCACGCACTCGAGGCCAGTCCTCCATTCCCGTCCAAGACAGCAGAGCTACCGACGTGACAAGCAAGAATGGTGCGCGCCTTCCACCTCGCGTCAGCGCTGCTGCTCTCGGTGCTGGCCACCGGAGTAGTCTCTGCCGATGAAGCAGCTCCAAGGTACGTCTCACCCAACGTATCTCCACGACGGGCTTGACGGTGCTGACAGACAACGTGTTGTGCTTGTCGGTTCACCCTTACAGCGAGCTGCGCCGCCTGGTGACGCTGTCTCGCCACGGCAGCCGTGCACCCAATGACGTGGTGAAGGCCACCTGTCCGCGGAACAAGGCCAACCTGGACGCATACAAGGTGCCGCTGACGCAGCTGACGGAGATCGGTATGAACCAGCTGCAAGCAGTGGGCGAGCACGTCCGCCACGCGTACATGGTGGACGAGCCACAGCACGAGGAGGCTTTCCTGTCCCGCTCGTTAAACGGCGTGAACCACTCGCACTTCGAGACGTACTTCCGTGCTGACGCGGCAACACGCTGCTCGCAAAGTGCGACTGCTCTGGGCTACGGGCTCTACCCGGATGGAACCGGCCCGCCCGGCTTCCCGCACCAACCTGTGCCAATTACAATGCAGTTGGTTGAGAACGAGCATGCGTTTGCTGCGCCCAAGGGCCCGTGCAGGAGCACGATGGACGCTGATGTTGCCGTGTACGCCGAGACCCGTGCTCCGGAGCTCTTCGAGCAGTACCGCGACGTTCTCGATCTGCTGGGTGAAGTGTGCGGTGTGGCTGTTGAGGACATTCCCAATGTGCCTGGCGGTGAGGATGTTGTGCTGGGTGTGAAGGACTTGGCTGACATGTTCATCTTCGATCGCGATGAGGGGCTGCCGCTTCCCGAGGGAATGACGGTGTCCGCGCGTGAAAAGCTGGAGGAATTGGCGTTCACGAACCTCATGGAGCGCTATTACTCCACGGATCGCGAAATTACCTACTGGGTTGGCGGTTTTGCAGATCTGCTTATTAACACCCTTCAGGGTGGAGCTGTGCCGACGGCGCCGTCTCGTGCCGAATACCGCTACTACTCGTTCCACGGCCATCGCGAATTGCTGCATGGTTTGGGAATGATGCTGGGCTGGGAGTTCCACTTTGAGGGACTGCCCGTAGCTCTAAACGTGAGTTCCCTTCACCCTGGAACCACAATGTTCTTCGAGCTGCGTGCGCGTGAACTCACCGCTGAAGAAGCTCAGAAGCAGCCGGATGCAAAGGAGGCCTACTTCGTGCGAACGTACATGTGGTCACCTTTCACCGAACGTGAGCAAATCAAGCTGACAAAATGCTCGGTTGCGGATTGCCCGTTGGTCGAGTTCAACAAGATCATGACGAACCACATCGCCAGAACCGGCACATGGGAGGCCATTTGCGACTACCACAAGCCTGTGCAGGGTCAGGGCCAAGCGACTATTTCACACGCTATCGAGGGCAACCATGGCTTCGGGCGTCCATCCTTTTTGACTGTCATTGGTATTGCCATGGTGGTGGGATTACCATTCACGGCATTCAAGGTCTACACGGCTCGTCGCCGCGGATACTCCATGGTGGTGTAAACCCAACAGATAGTAATGCGATCGCGCGACGTCAGTGGCCACGTAAGAGCTCAGAGATAACTACCAATTTTCGTAGGGCTAATGGAGCTCTGCATTACACCTTTTAGACAAAATACACGTCCACGCCCGCTATGTGCTGGTGGCACATTGCAGTTCGGGGCTTCCATTTGCTGCACGTTTCGGTGGTTCACTGGATGTGTTTACTGATCCTCACTGCTGCAGACGCAGTTCCTGAAGCTTTGCCACGAGGGTGTCAACATTGGCCAACCCCTTGGCTTTACCTTGAATGATGCCGTTCTTGCCGCCGCCACCTTTTCCGTCAATGAGCGGCAGCACCGACCTCCCGTGAGCGACGATGAACTCGGGAGATCCGGCGATGAGGAAGAGACCTTCACCGCGCAGCTCGCCAGCTGTGAGAACAAACACTGCATCGTTTTTCGCGTCGCCCAGAAGACCCAGTAGGGTTTGCAAGAAACCGAGATCCCCTTCATCACGATGATAAGTTACAACACCCTCACTCATGCGCGCCAACAGGTCACGAGCAATTGAGGCGGCAAGCTCCTTCTGGAGAGTTTTCAGCTCCTTTGTTGCGCTTTTCTGAAATCGAAGCAATTTTTCAACGCGAGAAGCGTGATCATCGGGCGCACTGCTTAACAGCTTCGTCATGGAGTGCTCATTCTTCAGCCTGCACAATTTTTAAATAGCAAGTTGGTTAACATACATGATTTAGGATCCTCCAGCTTGTAAGTTTCACTTACATTCGTGCAAATTCGCGGTTCACGCGGTCACCAGCGACGAACCAAACACGAGTAGCTCCTCGTGCGAACTCGGCGCTAAGTACACGGAGGGATCGGAGTTGCGCCAAGTTTTGAACGTGTGTACCGCAGCACGGGTTCACATCTAGACCATCGATAGTGACGATACGCATAGCCTTCGGCATCTGGCCAGATTCAAACTTTGCAGCGATTTTCTCCCATTCCTCGGTGCCTGGTTTGGCGAACGAAGGTGTCATGGCCAGGCCCGCCACGATGGCTTCATTCACGTCTGCCTCGATCTTCTCCAGCACGTCTGCAGGAATCACGTTCTTCGCCTTGCTCGTCTTCGTGCCATACTCAGCATTTGCGGGTTCCACGCCGCTCATGGGCACAAGCTCCACGTTGCAGCGCTCTTCGCCCAGTGACCAGGTGGTGGTGTCGTAGCCGTACTTCTCTGCGATCGCGCTGAAGAGGTGCTGCGCCGAGTGCTGCTGCATGTGGTCAAAGCGGCGAGACCAGTCCACGCTGGCCACCACCTCCTGACCTTCCAAAAATGGCGCCTGCTCCCCCTCCTTCGCAAGAACGCGATGCACGCAGCGACCGTCCTTCACGTACACCTGGTCCACCGGCACACCATCAATATTGCCGGTATCCCAAGGCTGGCCTCCTCCCTCGGGGAAGAGCACTGCACGCCATAATCATCAGCATAAATCAGGATACCTCCGTCTCCAGCGTTGCCGTAAGCGGTTCAACCGCAATACACGCACAGCACAAGACAACCCTTCGTTTACGCACCTGTGTCCTGCAGCTCCAGCTCGTAGTAGCGCTGGGCCTTGGTCTTCTTCGTGGCGGGCACCACACACTCGTGGCAGGCGTGCACAGCTGTGCGCAGGGAGCGCAGCGAAGAGTCGCGCTGACAGGCGAGCGCACCCGGCGGCGCCACGGAGACCAGCGCGGCGTGAGTTGCGCCAGAGGCGACCGAGGCCGCCGTCGCGGCAGCCACCGCAGCTCCAGTCGGAGCCATCGTGAGCAACCTGATCAAGCAGTGACGTCGACGCGCGGCCAGATGTCACAGATGCTAAAAACACGCGAGCTGTGAAATGACTGAAATTTAGTATGTGGACAATTAATTCCAGTGTTAAACAAGGCTACGCGTGAAATTTCAAAGATACATGCGGCTACTTTTGCTATGGTATGAATGGCTTCATTGTGGCTATCGTTGTAATTACTGATTTTGTGGTGCTTGGCGCGGCGCGTTTCTTTACTCTCGGTCCGCTCGCTGCCCAATCAGCGGGGGAGCAATCAAGATCGGGCGTTTCGAATCTTTGCTCCCTTCGTGACCATCGACGTTGTGGGCCCAGGCCACAACGAGAAGAGCAAGCTAAAGCGCGTGTCACTCACTTCCTTTCTACCCGCATCACCTCCTCCATGAGCAGCCCCAGCTTCTCCCGCCGCGAGTCCGTCGACTCCTCGGCTGCCGCCTTCCAGGCCGCGCACAAGGCCGCGCCGTTCGCCGGCAAGCACCCCAAGGGCTTCGGCGAGATGGTGCTCGTCGACGGCGTCAGCATCGAGAAGACGTTCCTGTTGCCGGTGCCCAACCTGCGCCAGTGGCTGCCGGAGCAGGACAGCCAGGTCTGCAACCGCCGCAAGCTTGACACGCAGGCCGAGGACTCGGTGGAGCGGAAGAGCACCTACAACAAGATCATGGGCGAGTCCGACGTGATTCTCGGCGACATCCGTCGCAACGACTCGCAGGAGGCCGTTTCGCGCGCTTACGTGCGCGCCGGTCCACGTGCGAACACGTACTTCGACTCCTCCAAGGTCAAGGCCGCCATCGTGACCTGCGGTGGCCTGTGCCCCGGCCTCAACAACGTCGTTCGTGACGTCACCCTCGCCCTGTGGAACCTGTACGGCGTGCGTGACATTTACGGCATCCGAATGGGCTTCGCCGGCTTCTACAACTGGACCTCGCTGGACCAGAAGGAGGCCCCCATCATGCTGACCCCCAAGACGGTGGCCAACATCCACCACTACGGTGGCACCGTTCTCGGCTCGAACCGTGGTGGCTTCGACGTGGACAAGATTATCAACTTCCTGACCACGTACGGCGTCTCGCAGGTGTATGTGATCGGCGGCGATGGCACCCACCGTGCTGCTAACAAGATCTCGGAGGAGTGCCGTCGCCGTAAGCTCGCGGTCGCTGTTGCCGGTGTGCCCAAGACCATCGATAACGATGTGGACCTTCTGGACCGCAGCTTCGGCTTCAACACGGCCGTCGAGGAGGCTCAGCGCGCCATCCGCTCAGCTAGCACGGAAGCTCGCTGTGTGCCCAACGGCATTGGTGTTGTCAAGCTTATGGGCCGCAGCGCCGGATTCATTGCTGCCCACGCGTCGCTTTCCAGCGGTGATGTCAACCTGTGTCTGATCCCGGAGATCCCGATCGAGCTTGACGGCCCGCGCAGCTGCCTCGACCACCTCGAGCGTGTTGTAGAGGAGCAGGGCCACGGTGTTGTCGTCGTCGCTGAGGGTGCGGGCGAGGAGCTGCTGGGCACGTCGGTGGAGGCCGACGCCGGTGGCAACAAGAAGCTGCCGCCTATTGGTGCCTTCATGAAGGACCGTATCCAGGAGCACTTTGCTAAGAACGGCAAGGAGTGCACCGTCAAGTACATTGACCCGTCGTACATGATCCGCTCGGTGCCGGCCAACGCCGCTGACAGTCTGTACTGCATGCTGCTGGGTCAGAACGCCGTGCACGGTGCCATGGCCGGTTACACCGGTTTCACCGTCGGCCTGAGTGCCAACCGTGTTGTGTACTTCCCTATCGAGGCCATCACGCGCAACTCGCCGCGTTGCATGGACCCCTTCGGCCGTACGTGGGAACGCGTGCTGTGCCTGACACGCCAGCCCAACACGGCCCACGAGGGTGGCATCAAGGGCGCCAAGTCCTCCGACTAAGCCTGCTGTGTATCAAGGCGAGTAGCGCCTACAGCCGAGTTAGTAGTGAAAGGCGTTGTGTGGCGTCAATATATCAACAGAACGTGAATTCATTTTTCCGCACTGATTGAGTCTTCAGCCACGATGGAGGTCGTGCGCCACGCACGCACCAGAATTGACGAGACCGCTCTAAACATTGTGTTGAGCTCAAGGATATCCACGATCATCATCAATTGCTGCTGCCGTCCGGACACGCGCGCGCCCAGATGGGATGCTTGTCCAAGGCAAGACGTGTGCAGTCGCAGTCGTTGCGCGTCACCGGATATTGGCCAATGAAACCTCCGTGTGGGTGAACATAGATACCCTTTTATTGGACAATACATGAACACAACTCAGATTTTCTTGTGGCGGGGGAGATGCTTTCTCTTGGTTAGGTGAAACATTTTTGCGTTTGCTGGAGGGAAAAATGCAATGCCGTCGAGATATTATCTGCAGTATCAAAGTGCCCTATAGTGGTAAAGATATCGCTCTAACGCGTGGCAACTTGAACTGCTACATGTACTAGCGTGTTCAACTTGACATGTGAAGCGAGGGCACTTCAACTGCCCCAACTCCACGTGGAAGATGGACTCTTGATTTGTTTCCCAGCGTGTAAATATCTAATCAGACGGTTTTGGTGGAACCAAATTGGCGCAGCAATTGCGAGTTGGAACGAGCCGGTTGCGGCTTGTCTGTCATACCAGCGTGCTTCAAGGGAAGTTGCCCGCCAGGAACAGTCTACGTTATTGTGCCTCCAATGATTGGAGTCCAAGCAAGGTCTGGTATCCGATATCGAGATCAAGGGGGCTTACCGTACCTACAACTTGTAGGCTACAAGCTGTGGGCTATACATGTAGGTCACATGCGGCTGTACGATCCATTCATGCCTTCATGCTCGTTTATTCATCTTTATAATTCTATCAAATTGTCCATCCGTATACTTTCTTGATACATCGATTATATATATTCCAGTGAAGGATGTGAACAACATTACTACAGTAATCTGCCTCGATAAAGAAGTCTGCAAAACCGATAACCTGTGTAACCTCATACGACTAAAACTGAGTCCATTATTAACTTTTGACTTTTTTTTTCTTATGTACTTGTAAAATGTATGCACAGCCCGACTTCTTTATCGAGGCATATTACTGTACATGCACTGAAATGTGAAGAATGCTGTGCTACAAATTGTGGCCCACAATTGATACATTTACCGACGCAAAGCACCGGATTGGCCAATTGTCCTTTTTATAGATTGCGTGCTATAGGATACCATTTTGCCTCATCATCGCTCTGGACAGCTCCGCACCATTAGCCGTCGCGCAAGCTCATTCTTCAAGTCTCCGTCGGCCTCCCAAGCCAACAAGCTACAGTACAAGCAAGCAAGTCTCTCCCCCGTACGCTCATTGACACAAGATGCTCGCTTGCCAGGCCCTCAAGAAGCTGCGCAGCGCGTCTTTCCTGGCCAGCCGTGGCTTCGCCGTGCTCACGGCCGACACGGTGAACCCCAACGTCGTCAAGGCCGAGTACGCCGTGCGCGGTGCGCTTGTGCTGCGATCCAATGAGTACGAGGACCGCCTGGCCCGCGGTGACAAGTCGCTACCCTTCGACAAGGTCATCCCGTGCAACATCGGCAACCCGCTGGTGCTCAAGCAGGAGCCCATCGAGTTCCACCGCCAGGTGCTGGCGCTCGTCAACGTGCCAGGCCTCGTGGACCAGCCCGAGGTCAAGAAGCTCTTCCCCGAGGACGCCATTGAGCGCGCCAAGTTCTACATCGACAACATCGTGGGCGGCACGGGCGCTTACGGCCACAGCAAAGGCTCGGCCTGTGTGCGTGAGGAGGTCGCGCGCTTCCTGCAGCGCCGCGACAACCACCCGGCCGACCCGGAGGACATCTACCTCACGGACGGCGCCAGTCCTGCAGTGCAGAACTCGCTGCTGGCTCTGATCCGCGACGAGAACGACGCGATCCTGGCCCCCATCCCGCAGTACCCGCTGTACTCGGCGGCCATCGCCATCAATGGCGGCGCCCTGGTGGGCTACTATCTGGATGAGGAGAACGCGTGGGGTTTGGACGTGAAGGAGCTGGCGCGTGCTGTGAAGGAAGCTCGTGACGCGGGCAAGACGGTGCGCGCCATGGCGGTGATCAACCCTGGCAACCCCACGGGTCAGTGCCTGTCGGCGGAGAACATCGAGGAGATCATCAAGTTCTGCAATGACGAGAACATCCTGATCCTGGCCGACGAGGTGTACCAGGAGAACGTGTACGCTGAGGGCAAGACGTTCGTGTCGTTCAAGAAGGTGCTGCGTGACATGGGCAAGGCGTACGACGACGTGGAGCTGATCTCGTTCCACTCGACGTCCAAGGGCTTCACAGGCGAGTGTGGTCGCCGCGGTGGCTACATGGAGCTGGTCAACATTGACGATGGCGCTAAGGACCAGTTCTACAAGCTCATGTCGGTGAATCTGTGCTCGAACATTGAGGGACAACTGATGGTTGGAATGATGACCAACCCGCCGCAGCCCGGTGATGCCTCGTACAAGCGCTATGTCGCGCAGCGTGACGGCACGCTCGAGGCACTCAAGCGTCGCGCTGCGAAGCTTGTGAAGGCTTTCAATGAGTTGGAGGGAGTCACGTGCAACGAGACTGAGGGCGCGATGTACACATTCCCGAAAATCACGATTCCGACCAAGGCTGTTGAGGCCGCAAAGGACGCGGGCATGGCACCTGATGCGTTCTACTGCATGCAGATGCTGGACGACACTGGAATTGTGGTGGTGCCTGGCTCGGGTTTCGGCCAGAAGGCTGGCACGTGGCACTTCCGTTCGACGATCCTTCCACCCGAGGAGGCTGTCGACGAGGTGATCGAGAAGACGGTCAAGTTCCACGCAAACTTCATGAACAAGTACCGGTAGATTTTTGTAGGTTTGAGAGGACACCTTGACAAATTGATGTGGACAGCGCGAGTGCGAGGAAGTCAACTGTACAGTGTAGAGATAGTGGTTAGCTACCCATACTGCTACCGAGTCATCGCTGTTAAATATCCACGCACTCTTGAGCTTCTGCATCACATCCTCTAGCGTGTTGAAGTCGTTGCTGACGGTAGATTGCCACAATTTTCAGTCAATTAGACTAATTCTGCAGGTTTAGCAACAAGTTTAATAGCGCGCACAAGTCAAAGCGTAAGCTTATCGGATAGTGGTGGAAAGCATGCTGTTGCTGCCGCTGGAGGAGGACTCGTGGCTCTTCCTCTTGTGTCTGTACTACGGATTGCTAGTGCTGCTGCTAGAGCTGCTGGTGCCGCTTGTCTTCCATCGCCGCGTGCGCGTAGAAATCCCCCGTTTGGCACTACACGGGCCGGCAGTTCCACTGTCCACTCGCGAGTTCGTGCAGCGTCGACGGGCTCTGCAGCAGCAACTGGTGGCGCTGCAACGAGCTCTCGCGGAGACGCCGCGTCGATCGCCGCGCAAGAGAAAGCAGTTGCTGGGTGCAAGTGCAGCAAAAGATCGACCAGACGCTTCTCCGTCGCCGTCTCCGGTGGCATCCCCAACGTCTTCAGTGAAGGTGTCAAGGCTGCAATCTTCACATGAAACCAGCAAAAGCAAGCTTCAAATTGAGAGGAGATCAGAGCGAAAGGATGACGGAGAGGAGAAGAGAGATCGAGATACAGCGAGACTGCGAAGAAAAGACAAGGTGGTGGATGGTGAAGAGGTTCAGGTGCCGAGTCAACGACCCGCGACGGTGAGCATTTCGTCGGGGACACGCCGAGCCAGAAGTGGCGGGTTTTCGTTTAACGAAGTTACTCGTGAAGAGGAGAAGGAAGAGGAGAACCAGGTGTCTTGGCACGAGCCTGTTGTCTGGGAACAAGCTGTGAGTATGAAAGCTGCGAGACGAAGGGAGTCTCCGACGTTTTCAGGGCGAAGACCTGTGCGATTGGTGTCAGAAGATGTGGGAGCCGTAACGTACAGTGGACCAAGCGAAGCTGCGTCTCGGCTAGAAGCGCTTATTCAAGCACGAAGGAGAAGGGCGAGAACTGTGCCAGAATACGCGCCGCCATCATCACAACCACTCCCGACAGCTACGGTACCGTCGCCATCACCACCACTCGAAGACGTTCCTGTGACTGGAATTGAAGAATCATTAGAGTACAGCGCCTCCCACGCACCCAAGCCAGTACCACATTCAATTCCATCACCAATTGGGCAACAAGACGAAAGAAATGCAGACGAAGACGAAGAAGAAACCAAGGACTCCAAGCAACATGAATCGCTCACAGATTTCCAAGCATTTTGCTCTTCTTTCGCAATTGGCGGCTCAGCTGCAGCCCAGAAAGCTATAACGAAGCGAAAACACCACGAAGCGTTTGGATCAGACGATGAGCAGGCTGATGACGGTGCTGGTGTAGCCCAGCAATCTGTCGAAAAACGCAAACAACCGCGGGTGTTTGAACAGGATGAGGGGCAAGTCGGTGACGATGTCACCGCTGCTGCAACCCATAGCGCTGAGAAGCGAAAACATCACGAAGCGTTTGGTTCGGAAGACGAAGACGCAAGCAACGATGCGGTGGAGGCTGAGCAAGTTCTAGAAAAGCGTACGCATGCCGAAGCCTTCGGAGAGGAGGAGAAACCGGATCGGCCACATGAAAAGTACGTGTTTTTACGGGTGCATGTGCATGTTTCACGAAGCACAGTTAACCATATTGGTATTGCTATGGTTCATTCATCAGGACACCTCGAATAGCCAGACGGATTTCATTCAGCGATGAGGTAGCGGCACTATCTGCTGCATCCCCGAAGGAAGTTCCTGGTGAACGCTCTAATGCGAAACGTAAACGCCAGCAAGCTTTCGGCATGATAGATGAAGAGGATGAAGATGCCGATTGGCGCGAGTCTTTGGCATTCCGCCCGCACCGTTCAGGTTAGCGCAGGTTCATGTCACACAGAAGTGGGGGTCGTGGTAATATTAACCTTCTGGATACCGATGTAGTGTCTGGAAAATATCGTGCATGAGCTGCAGAAAGTCACTGGTGCTCTTCTTTGCCAGTCTTCACGATGTAGAAGAGGGCGTGGATATTGTTGTTCTTGATAGCCTTGCGGCATGCCGCAATGACCGTGGATTTGGCGTTGCCAAAGCGCAACCGCGCCGCTAGCTGGATCATGCTGTTCACCTCTTTCAGAGCATCTAGAAGTGCCTGGTGGTTGGTGCTTCGCTTGGTGTACTCGCCCAAAAGCTGGTTATTGAGAGAGAACAGTTCCGAGTAGAAGCGCCGCATGCGTGGCCTATGAATCGACACAAGAAGCTTTATCAGTACCCTACAGGAGCATTGCGGCACAGGTAATTGCTTCAATAGACCACTTACATGTCGTTGAGGATGCGCGAGTCTTCAACACGGATAATGAGATTCTTTACCTGGTTAGAATCGTCAGCCATTTCGCCGGTGAGTTTAAGTCGGATGGCGTTGCTCTCATCCACCCGCACGAGCAAGTTGCGGAATTCTTCCATTTGCCGTGGGAATTCCGCCACTGATTCCAGCTCACGCCATTCGAGAAATGCGCACATGTGCTGCACAAGTTCGGCCGCCAGCTCCATATTGTCCGTTCGGAACACGGTTTCCTGCGGTGTTACGGAGATGTTTAGCCGCGAGTTGTCACGAAGCGAGCGGAACATCAGGTGTGCTTGTGAGCTTTCTGGAATCGCTTCGGCCAACACGAAGGCGTTGTCTATCCACGAATACATTTGCTGTGGCTTGACAGGTGTGATAAATCGCACGGACCCTTCCGGGGTCGTCTGAGGGCCTGCATTTTCGCCGGTGATGTGGTGAAATGCTGCGAACTTCGGTAATTTGAAGGTGGATTCAAACACGTGGAAGGAGGTATGATGACCGCGTGATCCTACCAGCACCTTGAAGTCGAGACGCGCGGCTGCATGCTTGTTCAAATTCAGCGGAATTCGAACCGTCGGACTCATGGTCGCTGGACGAACTACCAGAGACTCGCCCTCAAAAATCCCCGCCTCCGATTCAAATACGACCACCATTTTGATAACAGCATCGTTCTCCGTCGATACTTCAAGCTCAAAGTTCGTGGCAGTCTTGCTGGCTAGGGATCTAACCTTGATATTGGTGTCGGCGCGTATGCGTAGCCCTTTCCCGGCTGTTGGTCCACTCGCACCCGCTTGGTTTGCTTCCAGAGCTTTAATCTCAAGTTGTAGTGCTGCACGGTGCTTAGATAGCTTTGCAACTTCCTTCTCTTCCTGGCTTGCCTTATCACTGGCAGCGGTACTGGAAGATCCAGGTGCAGGAAAATCGCCAGTAGCAGTGAAGTAGCCACGGATCTCACCGTCGGCTGAACAGCAGATGATCTCTTCCTTGCCATCCATGCGGTAATCTGCCGTCACAAGTGCCGCTACAGACGACGGAAGTACCTCCTTGTGCACAGCCTCTCCGTTCGTCAATCTGCGGGACTCGAATTTGCCATTGCTCCAGCCCATGACAATTTCCTTCTCGCCGTCACCATCGATGTCGAAGCTGTGGATAGCGGTAGGCAAGTTCTTGCTCTTGACCCGCCACGCCCGGTGCTTGCCTTTGTAGACACCTACAGTTCCGTTCTGAAGTGCATACCCAAACATTTGCTTCTTGATCGCCGTGAGTGCCAGCACTCGACTCGTCTCAGTGCACTCGAACACAACCTCTTCATTCTGGAAAGCTCGAATCTCATAGTCATCCGACCCGGCAACCAGCTCGTCTCGGCCATGACCGGTAACATCATTCACAGTCAGCGCACGGACATTGTCTCCCGTGACCGTCCAGAAGAGCTCTCCGCCGTCACGACCGAAGCCTTGCAGCGAACAGTTGCCGCCCACCACGACCATCTGTGACGGCGAGGTCACCGACGATGCCGTCCTTGGGGCTGGAGCGAAGAGCATCGCACTCACTCCATCGGGCACGTCCTTGTAGAAGATGTCCGAGTTCTTCTCCACGTCGTAGGCCAGCAGACTGGACTGCGTGCCCACCACGAGCGTGTCACCCTGGTCCGCCGCTTCGAACTTGCCTGCAGCCAGTGCAGTGACCTTGCGGTTGATTTTGAGGAAGCGCACGCTGTTCTGCTCGCTCTCATCGCTCTCTGAGTTGTCGCGGAAGGTGTTTTCGTTGGGGGAGTGGATGAACACTTTGCCAGCGGTGGTGCCGCACGCCAGCGCAGGGTGACGGCCATCGAATTTCCCCACCTGTGCCACGCGCTCGAGAATGGGCTGGTGCAGGTGCACCTGGAAGGCGGGCAGCATGGTATGCGCGACTTGTGGATCCTACTATCGTGTCGCGATTGCGTCGCTTCAAGATCGGTTACCTTCAAGCGACATTCATAGCGCAAGTTGAAGTGACCTCGACTAGCGTGCTGCCTGGCTTCCGGCTGAACCCTCGACGCCCTGCAGTCGATGCCAAGTGAGCTGTCGGCATATCATGGTATGGTGTTGGTGTTGAGTTGGAAGCTGTAGCGTAGCTATGGCTCAAAGGGTCTCTCGACCAGGTGAAAGAGCGTGTTCAGCGCCGGTGCGCAGGGCGTCGATTACACCTACTTACCAGTAGGCGGAAGACGCACATGAGCTCGAGCGCACAAGTTTACTTGTGACGCCAAACGTGTGCAGTGCAATCCAAGACAGAGAAGATGGAGAGGAAAGTGGAGCGCTCGAGCGCACTTCAACTTGTATTTTGTGTAGATGTACACGTCGTGCAACATTCCACGCACATGAGCTTGATGGCCAGCCAGTGATCAATTGCTCTTGAGACCATGTCGACTACCAAGCCCGTGCTGACGTTCGTGACCGGCAACGCCAACAAGCTCAAGGAGGTGGTGGCCATCCTGGGCGCCGACTTCCCTTTCGAGCTGCGCAACCAGGCCGTGGACCTGCCGGAGCTGCAGGGCGAGCCGGCCGACATCGCCAAGGAGAAGTGCCGTCTGGCCGCCAAGCAGGTGCAGGGCGCTGTGCTGGTCGAGGACACGTCGCTGTGCTTCAACGCGCTCAAGGGACTTCCGGGTCCGTACATCAAGTGGTTCCTAGAGAAGACGGGCCACACTGGTCTCAACAACATGTTGGCCGCCTACGACGACAAGTCCGCCTACGCCCAGTGCATCTTCGCCTACGCGCCGGCGGGTGCCGAGCCGCAGGTGTTCATCGGCCAGACGCCCGGCAAGATCGTGCCGGCCCGTGGCCCCACAACGTTCGGGTGGGACCCGGTCTTCCAGCCTGACGGATACGACCAGACGTACGCCGAGATGGAGAAGGCCACCAAGAACCAGATTTCGCACCGCTACAAGGCTCTGGAGGCTCTCAAGGCCCACCTGGTCAAGCCCGCCGAGAAGTAACTTGTTGATTGCAGTTGGATAGATGATCGCGACTCCATTGTAGAGCTCTTGAAGACGAATACGACATGCATCCGTTGAATATTGTCGATATGCGGCTGTATTATCTATTGTAAACGTACACTGCTCATCAAGTCCAATTCAAGGGCGAAAATACTATTTTAGTTTGATATTAATATATTATTCTAATGTCAAAATATATTAGTATATGTAGTCATTTCTTCATATCAAAATCAAATAGTACATTATTGCAACTAAAGTATATATTACTACTAGTATCTACTACAGTTGCAAATGATATTTGTGTACTATTAGGTTTGATATTAAAATATCTACTGTAGTTGCAATGATATATCAGACACATCCGATTTCATTCCAAGGCGCATCATAGTACTATGGCGCTTCCGATCGGCTACATGGAGCCTCCGCGCTACATCCAGCCCTCTGCTCTAGTCGAGATCCTACGCAACCCTGATACTACCAGTAAGCGCCCGCTCATCATCGACGTGCGCGATACGGACTACGCTGGCGGCCATATTCACTCGGCGATCAACATCCCGGAGGACAATTTCATGGACGACGACGATGTGGACGCCCTCGTGGAGAAGTACAAGGACGAGGACGCCATCGTCTTCCACTGTATGATGAATCAGGTGCGCGGTCCTTCCTGCGCCAAGAGGTTCAAGGCTCGGATGGAGATCGTGCTGGAAGGAATTAACCACAAGCCTCGCGTGCTGATCCTCCACGGTGGCTACGAGCGCTTCGAAAGAGTGAGTTCTATTGATAATTGTTCATGAACGGCGAGCACACTGCTAAATATTTTTGCATCTGTGTTGTTCGTGGACAGATCTACAAGGGCGAGTCCGATCTTATCGATATGGACGACTAGTAAAGAGTCCTTCTGGCGCAGGCCTGGCAATTCACTCGCTCAGCAGGATACCTAGACTCTTAGAATCTGTAGTCTTCACGCTTGACAGGCGGTGCTTGCTTTTTCGTGATGTAGTCAATGAGGAAGTTCGCCTTGATGCACTCAATCTCGTGTGTCTTGAGCTTCTTCAGCCACAGGTCTCGTGTTTGCACTTGGGGCGGAAACAGAGCCACAACTGGGGCCTCGGGTGTTGAATCCTTTGCTAGACTGTCAAACTTGGCGGACTTGGTTAGGGGGATCACCGAGCCACCACCGGCGAGCACGATACGCTCGCACATGTCTCGTGGGGGAATGCACTTCGCGTGGATAAAAAACTTCCAGCCCGTGAATGCACCAGGGTTTCCTCCAGCGCGCTCCTTGCGCCAGTACGCAGACACTTCTGGCCATATACGTTCATCGATATCCTTTTCGTCCGATTTGTGGCTTCCCCACTCATGCGCAGCCTCGTCGATAAATTTTCCGGCAGTAGAGCAAGCATCCAGGTAAGAAGGTTTTAAAATCCACTGTTTTCGAACGCAATCATATCATCACGGTTAGTACAAGATTCGAGTTGATGCTCATCGCAGCGCCCGTACCTTGCCAGCTGCGCATCCAGCAATGAACTTTTCCGTCCGTTTGAGTTCGCTGCAGATAATGTGAGTGCAATTGCTGTCAAACACGCGTCCAAACTTACTGACAGTTCCGCCCAACGAAGAAATTATCGAAGTTTGCAGTGCAGCTTGGTCTCGATCGCCGGTTAGAAGGAAAACACGGCTGTCTTTCGGTGGCGAAGCCGCGCGTGAGGTTTTGGCGACGGACGCTTCCTTCTTTGGCTTCTTTGACGAGGTTTTGCTCGACTTAGACACGTCTGGTTCTTCCGTATCTGCGCCCTTGCGCTTCTTCGCCTTAGATTTCTTAGCGGGAGCTTTGGTCTTCTTAGCTGATTTCTTGTTGGCAGGGCCAGCATTTGCTTCTTCAACCGTACCTGATTCATCTGCGTTGCTGTCGCTGCTGATACTAATAACGAGGGGTGGCTCTTTGGCGACTTCACCATCAGATTTTGTCACTTTAGTCGCTGGTTCCTTCTCGACTTCTTCGGCATCTGCGGAGGCTTCGTCCAGCGCCATCGGTTCATCCGTATCCGTTTTTCGGGACTTTCGCTTATTGGAAGGCGTGGCTGTGTTTGTCGGTGTATCGAACAGCGTGCAGGCAACATCCTTTGTGCGTCCAGGGGTTGATTTCGATGTTTTAGAGGTTGTCGCCGGGGTCGTGGTCTCGACGTTAGCAGGAGTCTTCTTATCCGCAGGAGTGGGCACCTTGTCAATTTCAGTGAGAATGCCATCCACGTCGAACCTCCCCTGCCCGCCCTTTGCTGCCTTCTTTGCGCTTCTTGCGCTAGGCGTGATAGCAAGCTTTGTTTTACTCACGATTTCTTCGTCGGGTTTGATGTCGCCGCTGTCCTTCTTCTTCGAGCTGTGGTCGGATGCCGTGCTGTCAGTATCTCCAGAGAACTCTTTGATTGCGGTGTATCGGAACGCGTCTTCTGCAACGTGCCCCCACTTCGAAAGGCATGCGAAGATCCACTACATCCACATTAATCGGGATTAGATATGATAGCACAACATGAGATACAGCATAACACGTAAACGTACCTCGTGACTCAGCACGTTGTCAAATCTCCAGCTCAACGCTTTCTTGTATTTCTCCCCAGATGCTTCATAACACAGCAAATGGGTAGAGTGCGTTCGTGAAAGCACCGGAAGCAAGCATGCACCAGTAGCGTGTATAGCAATCTGGAGCTCCTCCCGAGTTGGGCTTGACCGACTTGAGTACCCGGATAGCGTAATAACGAAAGACTGCATCCCGGGGATACTTCCGAACGATTGTACTGGCCGCTGAATCGCCAAGTTAAATGTTGATGGCTTGGAGACCTGCGATAGCCCTGCCAGAACCCAATAGATACTAACCACCTTTTTACCTTGACGCGTTGCTTCGTCGTACTCAAATCCGCCGCGGTAACGGCATACGACGAATGATGCGTTCGCGACCACCTTGCCAACAATATCCTGGTACGATTCGCCAAATGGAACATTCGCCACTTTGGCATCTACAGTCTTCAGCATGTCTGACAGTTTTTCTCGAAGAAGCGGGGCTATGTGCTGCGCAAGTAATACAATGGATCCATGCATCGTTTTCTTCATCGCCTCCAGTTTCTGCGCAACAACAAGTGAAAAAAATATCATCATCAAGATGCCCTTTCGATAATCATACAACCAGCATAGCTGAGCTCTTGCAAATCGCTCACCTCGTTCGACAACTTGCGCACCACCGACAGCTCCGTACCGAGTTCCGTCCTTCCCAGCTTGTACACCTGTGCGCATTTACTGAGGTTTAAATCTTCCAGGTGGAGCTCTGGTTGCGTCTTCCAGTTGCGCGACTTCTGATCCGCTTTCGTGGGAGCAGGTCCAGTCGGTTTATGAGCAAACGGACCTTCAGGCACGCGACAATGGCGCAAAATACACTCTTCAATCCACGTGAACTTGACGTGGTGTTGCGTGTCCAGTCCAGCTCGTTGCCCCAAGTACGCTACAACGCAGCTCGGCAGTGCAAACGTCGTATCTGCCATCTCTGTATCGAAATGTCGTCGCCACTTCGCTACGTTACGGCCCAGATCCGTCTTCGTGTAGCTGAGTTGCAGTAGTTTCAGGTGTTCCTGTTGCTCCGGCACAATGTCTGCGTCCTTTCCGCCCTCTTCTTGGTACAGAATGTGCGTAGCGCCAGCGTACACCTCCTTCTGTTCGACGATCTGGCCACCGAAGTGGGTGATGAGGCCGTTGATGACCTTCCTCGGGTCCTTGGCCATTGTACCAGCCGAGATGGCCAGCGTTGAGAAGATGAGCGCCGGGTTGGGGCTGAAGCGGTCCACAGGCAGCAGCTTCTGCAGCAGGAACGTGCGGAAGACCCACTCGGGTCGCACCAGCGCCACAAAGCGCTCGTTGCGCTGCGCCACGAAGCTCTGGTAGGCGTTGGGGTGGCACACGATGTGCGTCACGGCGCTGCCATTCGCGGCGTTGGCGTCCTTCAGCAGTGAGGCGCCGCCATCGCGTAGACATGCCTCCAGCGCTTGCAGCTCCACCGCGTCTAGCTCCGCCGGGTGCACGACGCACTGCAGCGACGCGTACAGAGAGTGCTGGCGCATCGATGCGAGAGAGAGAGAGGGAGCGAGCACCTTCCTTCCTGCTCTTGTGTCGATGAATTTTATTTATTTTTTTGGTCCCATTTTGTTATTTATATTATTTGTTTTGGTCCCGCTGGAAAAAAAGTGACAGAAAAAACCGGAAAATGCCCATATATATGTTTGTGTGTGAGGCGTGGTATATTCAACGCTGATTTAGTGTGTTACTGATTACTTGCTCAACAGGGTGCGTGTGCAATATACAATGCCCGCCCAGCAGCGCCAAGGTCGTCGGAAACAGGGTTCTTTGCCGTTTCCTGCGCTTTTTGCCCGGCACCGGGGTGTCCTCGGGTGAGTGGCTCGATTCTTCTTCCGGTAAGGGCTCCGCCGTGCCTTCTCGTGCCAACGCCGTCTTCAGACGCTTTGAACTCGGGTGATCTTGAGTCGCGGTCGTCCACATCCGGTCGAACTCTTGCTCGAATAAGGTCACTGCGGGTTTTATCAGCAAAAAATAAAACTCGATTATATATACAAAATCATACCAATTGTGCCGCTGAGCACTAACGTGCACTCGAAGTTGGGGCCCAGTAGTCCACTCTTCGTCCAGTTTTGAGAGCCGTGGATGAGAATCTGTGTAAATAGCAGGTAAAAATACGTTAGGTAAAAAAATAGACGGAGTAAAAAATAGTGACAGAGGAAATAATAAGACGGAGTGACAAAACCTGGCCGTCGAAAATCGCAACCTTCCAGTGGAAGGTTGCGGTGCTGTGGCACACCTGCGCTCCGGCCTTGATGAGGTCTTCAATGGAGGAATTACCCTTTCCACGGGCTTGAGACAGGTCAACAATTAGTTTCACCTCAACGCCTGCGGCAAGTGCCGATTTTAGCTTCTCCACGAGCAGTTTGTGAGTCAGTAAAAACATTCCTATCTTGATACTCTTGCGCCCAGGGTCAGTTATGTACTTAACGATTTCAGCCTCAGCACGCTTGTCGCCGTTAAACCAAAAGTCTACCACAGCAGTCTGGAGACGTTCAGTGACTTGCTTTCGAATGTGGCGAAACGATTTCGGTCTAATGCCTGCTTGAGTCGCGGCAATCGTTATGGAATCGGGCGGCAGTTCAAATTCGGGTAGGTGTTTTGCAATTTCGGAGACAGCCTTTGGCACAGGCCACTGAGCTGACGGGCCCTTGGGCTTGTACGTGAGACCCTCCCCAATCCTTGTTCGAGCACACCACACTCCGGCCTGGCTCAGCGAGCAACCACCGATCTTGGCCGCCTCTGTCAATGTTACTTTCTTGCCGGAGGCCTTGCCGTCGTGGTAGTACTTTGTCATTGCTGCCCGCTTGCTCATCGGAATCCTATGAGCGGTCGACTTAGATCGGGCCGAGCTGGCAGCGGCCGGTTCCGCGGCACGGGCCGAGCTAGGAGCGGAGGCGGACGGTTCCTCGTCACTGGCGGTGGCGAGAGGGGAGACTAACGCCGCCACTAGAACTCTTCGGCCGACGTCGCCTAGATCCCTTGGGAGGGGGGCCGTATGCCGTTGCGGGGTTTGCATGGCGCACTTGTCATGGGACGGGGGGCGCAAATAGGCGCACATTGGGACGGGGGCGTACATTGCGACGGGGGGCGTACCCTCGGGACGGGGCGTTGGGACGCAAACGGGCGCGGATTTTGTCGACAGTATACGTGGGGGGACGTATAGATGGTTATGACCTATACCATATACTATGGGGTATGTATACATTTTTCTGACGTATGCACTATACGGGTATGTACAGGGGATACGTATACATCTGACTGGCGTAATACGGTATACGGAAAATTACCGAGTACCAACGTACCTAACGTGCCGAGTTATTTGCGATTCCGGCCTTCTCCGAGCCGAATCCGAGCCAACGGCTATTTGAGCCGCGCAGAAGGCAAGAAATTTCCGACGTATTTTGTACCCGAGACACTTTTTTATTTTTGCCAATACAAAAAGCAAATACAACTTGCGTACCGTACATTTCGCGTGTTCATTTCAGGTCGGAACTGTTAAAACAAATATTCATACGGAAAGTTCTATACCTGTATACACCTGTTTCTATTCCTTCGTGTCACCTCAAAGATTTTTCTTACCTTCGTGTCACCTCCAGATTGTCCGGGTTCACTTTTTTCGACAGCGACGCTTATGCGGCGAAGCGGTCCACCACCGTGTTGGCGTTCGTGGCGCCCTTCGTAAGCGTGGCCAGGTACGAGACCAGCAGCGCGTCGTTGTACTCTGCGTGAACGCCGCGTCGAAGTGCTCGGACTTCATCGCCGGCAGCTGGTTGCAAATGCTTGAGATGTGGCGCAGCAGGTTGTGATCCAGCGGCGCCTCGCCGTTCTTCATGGCCTGCAAAAAAACGCAGCAGCACGTCCTGTCGATCCAGCATCCTTGACGGCCTCGACGTTGCCCAGGTACGGGTGCACTGCACAAGTTACAACAAAGCGTCAAACCCATTGTGAGTTGAAGCCCTCCATCATCCTCGACCAAGCACAACTATGGGGTGGGGTTGGCGTCGCCGGTACGACGACTATGAAGACGATGTCGATCGAGAGGAACCTGACGACTCGGAGGTTTTCTGTGAGGGCAAGTGGCCGTTTGGAGGCGAGGGTTTGCCCACGGACATCCCGACACCGTCGGGGAATGGCTGCCAACAGATCAACGAAATGCTGGCGCGGGCTGATAACAACGCGGGGGAGTATTCCTTCGGAGGACAAGCGACAACGCTCCCAGCAGTCCCCGGACTCCACGTCGATGGGTTGGGGGTGATCCCCGTTCCGTTGACGGAGGAGCATGCGACCAAGTTGATTGCCAAGTGTGACAAGTCTCCTTTCGGGAAGAAGCTGGACACTATGATGGACGAAAACGTCCGCAAGAGCTGGCAAATGGGTCCAGACCAAGTGGAGATCAAGAATCCGTTGTGGCACGATGGACTTGTCAGGCTTACTGAGACCATTGCTGATCGTTTGGGGTACAAGGGTGTGCCGATGCAGTGTCTGCTGTACAAACTTTTGGTGTATGGAGAGGGCGGCCATTTCGTCAAGCACCAAGAGTAAGGAGGATGGAATGGTGGCGACTTTGGTGGTGCAGCTGCCCAGTGTACATGAAGGAGGGGATCTGGTGGTGTATCGACGTGGTGAGGAAAAGTACCGTCACGATTTCGGGAAGAAGGACGGCACGGCGGCGTACTTGCCGCAATTCGCGGTGCACTATGCGGATGCGGAACACTCGCTGGAGCAAGTGACTAGCGGCTACCGACTTGTTCTCGTGTATTCGGTTTGCCTGCCACCGACGATGCGTCACTTGATGAGGAACCACGACCAGACACTGAGTGAGGAGCTGGCTGGGGTGGTCAATGGAATGGACCAGGAGGATGAATCGTTTGCGCTTCTGCTGTCCCATGAATATACAGAGAAAAGTATCGGTGAGCTAGGGTCCCGCGCGCTGAAAGGCATTGATCGTGCGAGAGTCCAAGCTCTGGAAGAAGCCAACGCTGTGGTCTCTCCTGCGAAGAGACTGCAATTCTTCATAGCAGAACTCGAACATGATGTCAGTTACTATGATGACGGAGGTACCTGGGAGGAAAATGAACGCGCTGAGCGCATCAACTGGTACTCAACGAGAGGAGAGAGTATTTCTCGGTCTATGAGAACAAAGTTGAAACTCAACTTCCTTAACCCAGGACTGGAAACGTTTTCTGGTCTTTGGGCAAATCGTGGTAACAGTACTTTCGAAGGATACCTTGGCAATTCCGGGGCGACGAGAAATACGACGTATTTCGCGGTATGCCGTCGTTGCTTGGCCTGCGGCTCAAGGTGTGGAGAATGCTTTCAAATACATCAATGTCAACGCGGCTGTATGGAGCTCTCCAAGCGCAGAGGCCAGTTGACGCTGTTTCCCTCCGCCGGTTTATGTGAGGTAGTGAGGCCAGTTGACGCTGATTTCCCTCCTGGACAAGTTCGATTCGCGCGATATTTGAACACGAATTTTACACTTCGCGCCAAACTTGAAATTTGAATGATGGTGTCCAAGCAGACGGTAGACCTTGTGCTCTACGCTGCGCACGTGATTCCCGTAGCCCCTCGCGACGTGGTGCTGCATGACACTGCGGTCGTTATCCATGACACTAGAATTGTGGCGTTGCTGCCTCGCTCGGAGGCCCAGGAACGCTATGTCGGCGTGCAGGAGCAGCATCTGGACCGGCACATCGTCCTCCCTGGACTCATCAACCTGCACACCCACGCTCCCATGACGCTGTTCCGTGGCCTTGGAGACGACAAAATGCTGCTGGATTGGCCGTCGGAAGACATTTGGCCTATGGAGAAGGAATTCGTCAGCCCCGAGTTCGTCCGGGCGGGTATGACGCACGCAGTCGCCGAAATGATCCGCAGCGGAACCACATGCTTCAACAACATGTACTTCTTTCCTGATGAGATCTGCGGTGTGCTGGAGAGCACAAGCATGCGAGGAGCTGTGGGTCAGGGTATCATGGACTCGGCATCGCCTTACGGATCGGGGCCGGAGGATTTTCTAGCCAAGGCAGAGCCTAATCTAAAGAAGTACGCACCTGGTTGTCATGGCCTTATTACGGTGACAATGGCGCCCCACTCGCCTTATACAGTCGGGGAGCAGACACTGCTGAAGGTTGACGCTCTGGTGAAGAAGTATGATGCTCGAATCCATATCCACCTGCACGAGACGGAGGCGGAATGCGAGGACAGTGAGCAGTTGAATCGAGCGTCGATGTGCTGCCACAAGAGCGACCAGAAGCTCCGCCCCCTTGCAAATTTCAAGAGGCTCGGGCTCTTGTCGGAGCGACTTGTGTGCGCTCACATGACGCATCTGACGGATGAAGAGATCGATGATGTCGCTCGTGCTGGAGCTCACGTGGTTCACTGCCCGTCGTCCAACCTCAAATTGGCATCGGGGATCGCTCGAGTCACTGAAATGCTGCATCGAGGCGTGAACGTGACTATCGGCACGGACGGAGCTGCGAGTAATAACTCTCTTGACATGTTAGGAGAGATGAAGCTTGCCGCGCTGTTGGCTAAAGCTGAGTCGCGCCAGAGCACTAGTGTCTCTGCTGCTGAGGCTTTGCAGATGGCGACGCTCAATGGTGCTCGAGCACTTGGGCTTGAACATGAAATCGGATCCATTGAGGTGGGCAAGCGCGCAGATATTATCGCGGTCGAGTGCGATAGCATTGAGATGATCCCAATGTACAATGCAGTGAGTCATGTAGTATATGTCGCTGGACGAGAGCACGTTTCAGACGTGTGGATCAATGGAAAGCAGGTGCTTCGCAGTCACCAGCTTACAACTGTTGATGAAGCCCAAGTAAAGAGCGATGTACACGAGTGGAGGGAACGTATATGCAAGTATCACAAGGAGCTCAAGGCAAACATGAAACTCAAATTCAGAGAACACTGTGAATGCTGTTGACCTATTTCAGAACCAGCTTGTTGATTGCCGCATCAGCAAACTCCACACGACGCGAGAGCACTTCTTTCACACGAGCAGCCGGCAGTGTCCAGGCAACGCCACGGCGTCGGCGTCCATATACATCCTGCACATCCTGGGGTGTGTCCACATTCAACACTTCGGAAAGTTGGGTCAATGCAGCGAATGCCTCACGAACTTCATCGCCAGCACCTCCTTCGCTGCTAAGGAATGTGCTGATCACTCGTACATCCTTGTCAAATTGCAACGCGCCGAGCTGGTTAACGCGAGTGGCCCGAGAGAGGAACCATGATTCAAGCTGGGTAGCAGAGCAGACGGCAACCCCTTGTACGATAGCGCGGTAGTTGCTACGTGACAGGTTTCCACGAAAAGCTGCTAGCAGTGAACGCAGACCACGCACAAACGCGTGTGCAAATGGATCGTTGGCCTCGTTGAAGGTGAACATAGCCTCTGTCAGCTCGTACTGCACGCCACTGCGTCTTGAAGATGCAGATCCAGATGACGACAGAGCGTTTGCAGACGCAGCCAGAGCCGATGCTGCAGAAGATGCCGATGATGACGGGGATAACAAACTGTTGAGGTAACTGGCGATCTTGGGTTCCAGCAGCTTCAGAAGCTTTTTACGTGACGCGAGAAGTAGCTGCTTGAGTTCGGCTGAAGCGTCCTCAAGCGCGTTCAGGCAAGTCATAATGTGCTGCGGCACCTCCGGGAAAGCTTCGGGCAGCTCGTGTTCAAACTCCCCCTTTAGCTGTGCGATGTATCCAGAAGTGACTTCTAAGCTGTTCAGTACAACGTCGGGGGCGTGTTCCTTGCGCTGCTCTGGCGTTTGCCCGACAGCTTCACCAGTGTTGACGCCACCAACAGGCCCAACGGTTTTACTGAGCTTAGCAAATTGTTGCTGCATTTGATCACGCAATTGCGCTGAGGATGCTGCCAAAATGCTTGCCGCATCACCTGAAGCCGAACTGTCCAGCTTGGCAGAGGTGATCATGTGACGGATGCGACTTCGCATTGTGTCGCCCACAACATCGCGTAGCACCGTGTTAATCATGTTCAAGACACCGGCAGCACAGTCTACATGACCCGTTGCCAGCGCACGGAGACCAGAATTACGCGCGACGTAGAAGACCTCGTCAATAGCTGATGAGATCGGAAAGCACACGAGTCCATCATCGCCATCCGCACCGCCCATTGCAACATCAACCGAACTACCATCGCCGGACGAGAAATGAAGTTCTTCCCACTGAAAGGCCTTGCGAGCAGCCTGGTTGAGTAGTGCATTCTCAAAGAAGCAATAGAAGCCCGCAAGCTCCTGAACAGTTTTCCCCAGCTCACTCTCTTGGATCGGCGGGAGAACAGAGTTTCTTTCGTCACCATGTCCAGCTGTGTCGCCTTTTCCGATCCCTGTAGCCTCGTTATCGCTTTCTCCATCTCCTTCCTCATCTTCTAGCACCACTCGTGAACGCATGAAGCGTTCGTACGTCTGAGTGTGTTGGATCACAAGTGCCATCTCATTCAACTGTTCGTTCATGACTGCCACGCCATCATCTCGGGGACTTCCAGGCGCAGACTGCATTCCCCGGTTACTGCCACTGCGATTCGACGGCGATAGCGGAGCGGTCGAAATAGGCGATCCTGGCAGCTCTCCATTGGCAATTCTATCATGAAACTTGCGTTGCGTCATGTATCCATTCAACACCGCCACCGCGGACTGTTCTCCGAGCATATACAGCTTTGCCACGAATCGATTGGGGCCATGAACCGTTTCAAAGCACTGCGCTATCAGCCCTGTATGCTGTTGAGCTTCTTGAGCGACTTGGTTAAACACCTCAGCGAGGTGCGTGATCAGCTCTTGAGTACTAAACACCCCAACGCGTGGATCTCGGTCCCTCTTCAACGACTCCTCCAGTGTCTTCTGCACATGCTCCAGCAGCATGGCCAGTCCATGTTCTTCATAGTCTCTCCCCACCGCCTTGAACAACGGCGCATACGTCTGCACCTTGCGGTTGTCACTAGCACGGAGCCCCTCGTCAAACGCGCCTTCAATGACCCCCTTGAGGTCGTTCTCAATGGTATCCACTCGGAGTTTGTCCGCCACATCCAGTGGCATCTGCTCTTCGATGTTCTTGAGCGTCTGGAGGAACGTGGCAGCCTCCGGGTACCTCTGCTGCTGCATGGCGCGTCGGATGCCGGCCAGAGCGTTGCGCAGCGTCAGCAGCTGCGCTGACTGCTCCAGTGCCACGCCCAGACGCGACTGGATCACGTCCAGACGTCGCACCTCCCGCGTCATCTTCTCCGCGACGTCGTTGGCATTGGCCACGCGCTCCACGACGGCCCCAGTCTGTGCGCACAGCACGGTCACCTCCGGTGTCAACTGTCGGAGGGAGCGAAGTGCACGCTGCGCCGCCGCCTTCTCGGGGGCTGCCGGCGCCTTGGCGAACACCAGAGAGTCCTCGCGGAGCGATTGCTGCTGCTGCTTGACGGCGGCGAGCTGGGCCACGAGCGCCGCGTGCTGCTCCAGCTGCTGCTTCCGACGACGAGGAGCTCCCATACTTCCAAAACAGATACAAAGCTGAAGTGGGCAGTGACTGCGTATTAATATGATTGTGACAGAGTAATGTGCACTACATGGGGTATACACAAACGTACACAAATCACTGCAAGATGACAAGCATGGAGGTGGCGGCGTACGTGGAGCTGTGTACGCGTTTGTCGCGCTTCGTGCAGTTGCAACCGAGTGATGCGCAGTGCGAGGAGCTGCAGAGCGTTCTGGATGAGCTGGTGGCGCTCTATGATCGTGTGGAGAGCTCTTCTCCGCCTCAGAAGCTCGCAGTGGACGCACCACTTGTGGGACTCGCGGCTATGGACGATTTGGTGTTGCTCTCAATGCACAAGCTACTAGGCACCTTCGTGATGAATTCATCGTCTTCTGCGCTTCAAGAGCGTTCGTTTGTGGTGTTTACACGCGTTTTGCGCCGTTGCAAGCCTCGGAGGCGAGGAAATAGCGTCGGACAGGTGCAACGTCGACTTGGCTTCGTGCAGAGCTGCGCGTTGTATCTGCCGCCCCCTCCAGAGGCCAGTAACGGCGGTGAAGATGTTCCTGGCAGTATGAAGCTTGCTTCACAACCGGAAGAGCTGAGACTTGCCATTCTGCAGAGTCTTCGGGAGTTATTGGATGAGGAAGACCAAGGCAGGGAAAAGAAAGAGATGCAGCTTCAAGAGGACCAGCGAAACTTCTTCGCGTACGTGGTGGCGTCGTTGCTGCATGTGGCGCAAAAGGATCGCTGTCGTGAAGCTGCGTTAGAAGCGATTGGAGTGCTGAGGTGTGTCTTGTTCTTCGTTCGTGACCCGCTCACGCTAAGGCAGTACTTGCCTGGTGTCGCTGCTGGGTTGTGGAAGAGTGCAAATGCACCGCAACAGGCCTCGAAGGTGATTGTTGCTGCGTTGCATTGTCTCGGAACTGCGTTAGAACTTTGTGTCGGCGACGAAAATTTGTCTGAGGATCAGGATGGAGGAATGAAGCAAGATCAACAGCGATTCACGCTTGAAGCCATTCGACAATCGGTTGAATCCAACGCCGTTAAGACGTTAGATGCTGTGGAAGTCGAAGAGGTGGCATCAAGTGAAAACGACAAATGGTTAGAGACGACGGCTATTAATCTGGATCTACTGCTCTCGCGAATGTTTGCAGCGAGCGTATCAGCCGTTGTTGCTGGTACCAGTACGGGTTTGCCACGGTCTTCTTGGCGCGTCCGGTGTGCCCTTGCACGTATCTGCGGTACAGTTATGTTGCGGTGTCGACGAGCACTCCGTGTTTCATTTTTTCGGTGCTATGATGAACTTCTAGTTCTTCGTGGTGACGCTATTGCCGAGGTTGCACAGGAAGCAGATAGTGTACTGCAAAAGCTCCAAGTGTCGGCGTTGTCTGCGGAAGAACGTTTACGGCTGCTACCAGAGATGGCTGATCGCTTCCAAATGCTTCTATCAACACTTGTGCTCAAGGTTGAAACCGAGCACGAGGCAACCAAGTTACACTTGGTGCGCACACTTCGAGGTTACCTGGGATTTCTTGGGTCCAATCTAATCCCTTACGTAGACGCGTCCATGGAAACGATTTACACGTCGCTTTGTCGTGTGGTGTCATTCGCTGCACTTGATATCGCGTTAGTTGTTCATCAAACTCTTCCCAGCTCAGCCGACAATGACATAAAACCCGAAGGCAGCGTAGTGGTCTCGCAATTTCAAAAAAGATTGCGCTATTTCAATGAGGAAGCCTCTGTTCACGAAGTATTGATGATGGTGCGTGATGTCGGCGCGGTCTCAACTCCTGCTGGATTTATCGACTGCGCGTTCACATTATTGTCCGAGACTGACACGAAGGTTGCAGAAACTGGCAGCGCTGAAATCGTTCTGGTTTTGAATGAGTTGTTACGGGCATATTGCCCCGCTAAGGAGAGCAGCACTATTCCGATTCACGTACTGGAGTCTGTAGATGTCCACCTTATCGGGCGCGTTTTAGAAGATTTATTGGCTCTGGAGGCATGGGAGGAGCGCAACTCACCGTCCAAGCGTGGTTCCAGCAGAGCACTGGTGTCTCAACGTGCGCTTATGGTGGAATGCGTTGGTGTGTGTGCAGAAATTCTTGGATCTGAGTTCAAGGTGTTTTTACTTCATGTGCTGTATCCGCTAGTTGAGCAACTAGGTGCTCACGATGTTGAAGTGGAGCGTGCGGCGTTGGCTGCATTGGAGAAGGTGTACTATTTTACTGGCTATGAGTCCCTCGAGGCTCTCTTTCAGGCTAACATGGACTACTTCGTGGACGCGTTGTGCGCACGACTAGAGCAACTAGATACGTACCCGATGACTGCATTTGTCGTTGAGGCATTGCTGAGGCACACTCGACTTGCGTCCTTACCCCTTGTGGATGAAGTGGCTTCGTCGTTGCTTAGAAGTGTGGATTTGTATCAGGATTCGCCTTACGTTGATGGCCTGCTGCGTGCACTCAAAAATCTGCTGAACAGTATCGCACGTGATGCCCAAGAAGATGAAGGTAAAGAAGCACCAGGCTTTGAACTGGAGAAACCAGCGGCGATTATTTCGCTGCTGAACGAGTTCATTCACGAAATGAAGGTTCTCGACGGCGGGGGCATTGACGCTCTCGAAATCCAGCCCAAGGGGGATAACGAAGAAAAACAGTCTAGCCCTGAAGACCCTGACCTGCAAAGTGTAAAAGGTGCTTTGCCTGTGGAGTATGATGAAATCCAGCCTGATGAGCAGGACGGTGATCAAGACATGGACGAAGACCCTGCAACAGCATCAGGTTATCGTACCCTGGTCATTGACATTATGGATAGGTGTGGTTACTTCCTTGTGGAATCCGACCCCATTGCGTGCTGCTTGGTCCTAACTTTGATCGACGAGGGCGTGCGATTCCTTTCGCACTATCGCAAGCAACTATTGCCACTCGTAGCGCGCATTTGGCCGGAGTTGCTGCCTCGGTTGCGTGTGGACAACCGTGCTATCGTCACCGGGACAGTCCATGTTATCACCACCCTAGCAGAAACTGCAGGCGATTTCGTTGGAGATCGCTTTGTTGAGACTGTGTGGCCAATGCTGCGATCCCAAATGCAATCGATCCACTTTGATGCTGACAACAAGTCGTCGCAGCTCACACGTTCCATGCTGCTGCTCTCAAAGCCTCCGGCTGAGAATTTACGTGCTCTGGGCCCCCAAACTGAATTGGATGAAGAATCGGACACAACCGGTAAAGATGACCTTAATGCTGTGAGTGGAACACGGAAGACGCAGGAGGTTCGCCAACTGCTGGCGATTCTGTCCTGTCTAACCATGGTGTGTCGGCAATCAGAGTCAGTGACCCAGCTCGTGCCCGATATTACGCGTACGTGCAGCAAATATTTGAGCTGCTCGGCGCCGCGGGAGGTTGTGGAGCAAACGTCGGAACTTTTTGCAGCATTAGTGAAGCTCAACGGTGACGAAGTGTTCTGCACCGTTGCAGCTCTGGCTGAATGGATGCCACCCACGCCACCAACTGCACGATTCATCAAGTACGAACGGGAATCTGTTCGGCGCTTCCACCGAGGGCACTTGTCAAGTATCAATGGGCACTATCAGTCTTGCCGAGAGAACGCTATCGTTCTGATGAAACGCTTCTTCGGTTGAAGGACGCCATGGTAGATGCAGAAAGCACCACTATCGTTTATTGAGCGAGATATACTACGAAGAACGCAATCTGCTGAATTCCTTGCTACTCGCTTTTCACCTATCAACACCGCCTCAAACTCGCGTTAGTCTAGCCAAACATTCCACCCATGTTACCAGCGTATGCCATCGGTCGAATCGGCGGGTGCTCCTAATCAACCAACAACAAAAATCGTGAGCCTCGCATTCGGCAGTACAAGCACAAACTCCTCGCAATGATTTCTTTCGAAGTACGTACCACTGCAACAAACTGCGTGAACCGGGGCTGCATGTCCTTCTCGAAGCGAATGAACGCGCCCTTGTTGGCCATTTGATCGCAGTAATTCGGTGCACTAAAGACGGTGATGCACTTTCCGTCATGTTCAACCAAGTAACCCTCGTCCTTGACCTCGTGTGAGCGCACCAACAGGTCTGTAGCAACGAGACGTTAGACGAAATGTAATAACAAGAAATAGAAAGCGTTCCTGGGCCAGCAATTGACAGTGCGACTGACTTACCGAGATTGTTCTTCTCCAAGAAGTCCTTTGTAACATCAGGGCCAAAGGAAAGACCGATGCCACGCTTGCTAGGGCCACGGCCCTGGAACGGTTGTGGGTCACTCCACATTAAGTCGCTCATGAGCCCACTCTCAGGCGGTTCACGGTTGCGGTCGATCTTCTCGATATCAGCTAGAGTCACATTCTCTTCGGTGAACAAACCACCGTGCACGACCAGCACCTTGTCCTGGATAACAGCCGCAAGAGGCAGCCAGTTGAACACCTCCGTGAAGAGCTGCATCACCGTCTCGTCGTACTTGTGCTTCACCTCGCCCTCGAAGCCGTAAATCTTGTTCATGTTCTTCGACTCGTGGTTGCCACGCAGCAGGTGCACGTGCTGCGGGTACACGAGCTTCATGGCGAAGAGCGTCATGACAACCTCGAACGAGAACGAGCCTCGGTCAACGAAGTCGCCATTGAATAAATACGGGTTGGTTTCGCTGGGAAGCCCGTTAATCGAGAAGATGTTGCACACGTCGTAAAACTGGCCGTGGGTGTCACCGCACACAGTGAAGTGCGCGTCCGGGTCATCGGCCGGCAGCGCGATGCGCAGCAGCGACGGCAGCGCACACAGCATCTCCTTGAGCTTCACCAAGATCTGGATCACGAACTTGCGGTGCAGCAGCTTGCCGCGCTTGAAGCGGTCCATAAGCGCGACGATGAAGTCAGGTTTCGTCTGCGTCAAGTTCTCCGGGAGGCGCGGGCCGTCGTACGACGGGTCCACCACTGCAAACAGCACGTCATTCATTAATACAAAACCCAGCACCAGACACACCAAGGCGTTAAAATCACGGCGGAAATTTACCCAGAGAGTTGACGTCGATGGTCTCGGAGAGCGGCAGGTTGCGTTCGGACTGGATGGCGGCTGCGAAGGCCGCCTCCTTAATGATCTTCTCGCACAGTTTGAGCTTGGCGCGTGCGTCACGGTCCTGCGGCTTCATGCGCGCCACAAGGCGGAAATCCTTCACCGCCTTCTTGTGGTGACCGAGCGCCAGCTGCGCTGAGCCGCGGCGGTAGTAGGCTGCAGCAACAAATACATTTAAAACACAATCATCCGAGTCAGTGCCTCTCTTCCACCCACCCATAGACAAAGACACAGAGGACGCCACCAACCTTTGACGTAGCTGGGGTCGATCTCGATGGCCGCCGACGCGTCGTCGATGGCGAGTCCGTAGCTCTCGCTCTTGACGTGCGCGGCGGCGCGGTTGGCGTAAAAGATCGCGGTGGGCACCAGCTCGATGGCTTTGGTGTAGAACTCGACGGCCGTCGCGAACTTGAAGTGCGCCAGCGCCTCGTTGCCCTGCGTCTTGAGCTCGTCGGCACGCGCGCGCGTCTCGTCCGACACGGCGTGCGGCGCGCCCTCCGTCACGGTAATGTTCGCCATCGCTCGGGCCTGACTGTGAGCTGCTTGTTTGGAGAAATGGCTGCTCGGCCACGGCAGCCCTTGCCATCTGACCTCTGAATTATCATAGCACCCACCCCACCTCAACCTATCATCCGTCATGAAATCAGAACAATCACTCTTTGACCCGGATCGCGATAAAATCCGGTGGGGTGGAAGATGGAGGCGCCGCTGTCCGTGACGGTGTCCACGGCCAAGCCCAAGCGCTCGCTGGACCTGCGCGACATGATGGACGAGCTGCCGATGCTGGCTGCGCTTAAAGACCAGAAGTGGATGGCCAGGCTGCCGCGCAACATGTTCCCGGCGTTCAAGAAGAGTCCGCGCAATGCTGGCGACGGCTCGCCCACAAGCGGCAGCGAGACGGACTCCACGCTGCTGTCGCCGGGGTTTCTTCCCACTCCACGGGTAATTTGCACTGATTTGGTACTATATTGATACTTCTCTCTCGGTGACAAGAATGGTCTTGTTCTTTGTTTTGGCAGACGGCGAGGGCCATGTCGGTGCTGGTTCCGTCGACGGACGAGGAGGTTCTGGACTCGCTGGACCCTCGCTTCTTCACGGGGAGCTTCGACCCAGTTGCACTCATGCTGGTGGGTGTTGGGGGTTGTGGGGTCACATGAAAACGAAGCTGACGTTGTGATTCTCCTTGTAGGACAATGTTCCGGAGAATAAAACGGAGCTGAACGTGTTCTTGCGCACGGAGATCAGCGCGGTGGATGTGGCGAAAGACGTGATTTTGACGAAATTGCAGGACGACGTGCGCGCCAACTACAACTCGCTCATTCAAGGCATGAAGGTGGTGCAGGAGGTGGACCTCGACTTGGTGCGAGCGCAGATCCACGTCAAGAACGGACGCCGTCTTCTTGCAACAGCGAAAAATGACATCACTTTGAGGTAAAGTTGCTCTTGCGTTATGGGGAGTTTTCTTCACGATGCTGATATTTGGTGGATGGGTTGTTACATGTGAAGCTCGTTGGAAATTGTGAAGACAAAACGAAATCGCGATCGCGTCAGCGAGGTAAAGCACTTTTGATATGCACGTTCTGACCATTTATCGCTGGTGCTTATTCCGTTTCGCTTGACAATGGATAGATTGTCTCGTTTGGATCCCAAATCGTCAACTTCTTTAATGAAGAAGAAAAGATGAACGAGGCTCTGCAAGAACACCGAATCATCACAGCTGTGAGTACTGCGAGCGCTACTCTAGATTGATATTGTATGTATTTTGTTTATTTACCGAGTCTACTCTGTGAATAGGTGGACATTTGTGTCGGCCTTCGGAAAGGCTTGTCTCGCGAAGAGCTTACTGGGCTAACAATTTTGGATGAAATTCGAGTTCGGATGCAGGATTTTATTCCAAAGCTACGTAAACAATTCGACCAGGTCGGTGCTCTCTGTAGTGTTGTTACTGGTGGTTGGCTCAATGTCCTTATACTGACACTCTCGTCTTGTGGGGTAGTCTTTGCGGAAAGTGGCGGGGCGTTTTGATCCTCTGGAGTACAAGGAATTGCTGCAAGCTTACATCACGTTGGCAGATCACTCCGAAACCCTTGGATTTGAGTTCTCATCATACACACTGAACGAAGTCCTGTCGAATATCCCCGAAATTATTGTGCGCTCTATCGACGACATGACAAGTGAGTTTATGCGTCAAGTTTTCGCTGCAGTGTCGCCAAAAAAGCTGAAGGTTGGAATTAAGAACAGCCAACTCAAAGACAACAGCGCAAACAGATCTGTGGACCCAGTAACGCCAGCTTCTCAAACAGTCGAGAACGTCAAGCAAAGCTATGAGCACCTCACCGACCTTATGCACACGTACTACCTCTTAGTTCAATGGCATCGAGATCCGTTCAATCCGCTCAATGATGATGCCACCTACCTGCATCGTTGTGGTATTGACGACGACGATGACGACGACGATGATGATACCGATGAAGATGATGACCACGATGATAGAAGATATCTCCATTCGCACTCAAAACATGGTCATGGTAGCGGCAGAGTAAAGGGACCAGAATCCCCATCCAATCGTTCGAGAAATGGGCTCGCTTCAAAACGATCTCTATACGACAAAGTGCTTTGTGATACGGGAATGACGTTGCTGAGGTACCGCAAGATCGTGTGGGAAAACATTCAGCAGAATGTGCTGGAGATGATTGAAAAGCTAGACATGACCTACGGTGCGAACGCTGACACCCTCTGAATGCGCAACTCTTGTCTTCTCTTGCTAACTTCGGTATTACGTGGTGTTTCTTCATTGATGTTTTTTTTACTTTCAGGCTACAAGATGGAGCATATCATCGCGCTTTCACTTGCTACAACAACATTTACCGAAATTGGGGAGGAGTTTACGGGGGCGCCTTCGTCAAAGTGAGTTTCGTAGTGGAGTACGTGATGCGTATTGCGTTGTAAACTAACGAATTTCTTTGTACTTCGCAGAATTCGATCCGTTCTTCGAGTTAAATGTGAGCAATATCTGCACGCTTTTCATGACGATAACATCGAGTTGGGGCGAATGCTTCTGGATACAGAAAATTGGCTTCGTGTCACTGCATCAACCACGGATGGGGATGATAATGCTGGGCTTCTTCGGCTGATCGAGAAGCGCAGTGGTTACTTTTTTGAGCTGAAAGTTCGTGAAGATCTCGCGATCAATCCTATTTATTCAAGAAGAGTATTTCCCTCCTTCCATTCGGACGGAAATCCGTTTAGCGCTGCAAACTCGATGGAGTGGCTCTCAATGAAACAAGGTATCCGCTTCCAGCATGAAGCGAAGCGATCAGGCGATCCCGACGATAAAACGTCCCCTCGAGTCGATAATCAAGCCCTTCCTGTCATGGATCCAAACGAATCCGAATTCGTTTTGACCTCGTCGAGTCTTGCAGGTTTTGTGCGGTAAGTATCTCTGGCAGGAATATTGTTAATTTATGATTTTGACTAACTCACAAGCTATGATGGTCAGGCTCTGCGGTGTGTATTTAAAAATGATGGAACATCTTCCACACATTGGCTGGGATGTTTTCCGCTCGCTGAACAACCTTTTCGAGTTCAACCTGTACGCCGTTTTCACAAGCTTTATCGCCGCAGACGATATCACACAATTTCTTCGGGGGAAAGGTGGAAATTTAGTTAGCAGCGATGCAACGCGGTGGAACGGCCTTCGAACTGGTATTTGTCGAATCGCTGACGAAATCAATGCTGGTGAAGTGCTTTTACAGTCGTCTGCGCTAATCTACCCAGCTTCAGCTGAAAACGATAGGATGCAACAGCAGAATTCGCCAATGTCGAGGAAAGTGACATTACGCAAGGTTTCTCGAACACCACCCGCTGTTGAAGATGCTGACGAAAGTAATTTGTACGCGTTGGCCGAGCGATCGATTGCATGCGAAGCAATCGTGGGTCAATGCAGGTTGATGAATGCCATTGAAGATTTAGCTCGGTCATATCTTCCTGATCGATACCTCTGCCTCATGGATGAGGTTTACGAACGGAATCGCATCATGGCACGGGACCTACGCAACTTCATGTACAATACTATCGCAACGAAGCTCGTGGATGTCCCAGCACTTTTGGATTCTGTTTCAGCTGTGTCGTGGGATATCCCGTACATTAGTGATCAGCACAACGAGTACATTGTACACTTGGTGCAAAAATGCGGTGAGGCTTGGGGTGGTCTGCAGATTCTCGCGGACGGGTCCATTCCTCTGGATGCTCGGGAAGATATTTGGGCGGCGATGGTTCAAAACATAATGGATTCGTTGCTGCAAGCTTTTTCAACGGTGCCTAAGCCCACCCCCCAAGGCCGTGCACTCATGTTGCTGGACTTGCACGCACTCCAGAATGGACTTGACCTGATCAATCATATCAGCTCTCGAACGGTTCCTCGCGGTCGTGAATACGTGGGCAGCTACATCAAGGCCTTCTACTACGACGAAGACGAGCTCCTTGCGTGGGTCAAAGCTAACAAGGTTAGTCGTTGTTTACATGCATGCTTCCTACCGCTCAAATTTGCTGGGCTCACCGTTATTTTATGCGCTGTAGGCATCGTACACGAAGATCCAATTCGCCAACCTACTCAAGAACGGGATTGGGTCGACGCTCGAAATGAAAAGGCTTCGCGAGCTAGTCTTGAAAATCGATGCACTTATCAGCTGATCAAATGCAAACGCTCACTTATGGACAAAGTTCTTATGAATATTTGTACACTTGTTAAAAATTCTACGGCAGCTTCTATCGCCACCTTCTGCGTTCAGGTTGATCTCGTGAGACCTGGTAGGCATTGGGCTGCTGCGGGGCACACGATCGCGTTCTTCAGGCTTGCGAGCCAGCGTAAAAGCTTTCGTTCTAAGATCCCCCATAAGAGCGCTGGAGCTATCTCGATATTTGGTCAGGTAATGGTGTTGCACAGTAGGGTGCAGTTCTCTTACCGTGTCAAGGCAACACGCAGTTCCTGCTGCACCTGAGGTTGTGGAATCACCTCGACAACCAGTACAAGCAACCCCTCGGCCTCCATCTTGCCAAAAGTCGAACGCAGGTAATCAACAAACGCCTGACCGCTCATTTCTTGGTTTCCGAGTGCCTTGGCTGCTTGCTTGAACTCGCCCACGGTATGCAAGTCGCCATTTGCGAGTGCATTTACCCGTTCCAGAATTTGTCGATTTGCTTTCTTTCTAGACACGCGTCCAGGCACGGCAGGATCGCTGGCACGACCATTCGAGCTCCGCTGACTGCTGGTAAAACTCTGCAACTTTTGCTCTGCTGGTGGAAATCCCGCAAAACAAAGACAAGACAGGTTAGAGCCATGATAATTGCAAAACATTGATTCCACCTCCTGTCTCTACGTACCATATTTCTTGGATCGGCGATCCTCCTCTTCCTCCTCTTGCACGCTCAGGCGGTGGCTGTGACGCTGCGGTTTGCTCTCGTCCAAGTCCTCAGCGTCAACAGATGCAATTGAAATGCCACCAACGGCACACAGCGCCTCCCGCTTTTCAGCACTTTTGATCGATCGCACGAAGCGTCTCAGAATCCAAAGAGCAAAGTCGGGCTCAAACTCCTTGTGCAAGAACTCCACGAACGGATCCGCAGCCGCGACGGGGTCGTTTTCCTTGCGGAAGACACGTGCGCGCTTCTTAAACCGCTTCAGCTGGTGAGCTCCGCCTCGCAATGCCAGCTCCTCCTCGATCTCCAGTCTGCACATCTTCCGGCGCGAGTTCACTTTATCTCCCGCACCATTAGCACTCACGTTCGACACGCGGGTGTCCGAGTCGGACGAGTCGCGCAGCATTCCCCTCGACGAAGAGAACACTCCGGACATGTTCCTACTGGGCGAGGAGGGACCCAGCAGTCCGCTGCAGTCCATGTGCTGCTCCGCACCAATAAAGTCCGCGAGCACTCTGCACCCTGCCTGCTTGGAGAACTCCACAACGTCTGGGAAGAGCATGACGCGCTGCATGTAGAAGTCCAACTCAGCACGGCGTTTCTCCAGGAAGCTGGACGTCTGGTCCTGGTGGAAAAAGGCGCGCACTCGGTGGCCCGGCGCGAAGGCGACGGTGACCATCATCTTGGCGAACGGGGACTTGCGCGCGGCGCGCATTTGGTTGTCGAAGGCTTGGAACTCCTCGTACGTCTTCCAGAGGCTCCATTGGACGACCTCCACAGGCTCGTCCTGCTTCTCCCGTGTCTTGTTGAGGCGGCAGAACAGCTCGTACTACAGCAAATCAAGCACGTGGGTATGTTAGTGCGGTGCTAAAGGGCTCGTGGGCTTTCGTTTCGACTAAGGAGAAGGGGGCGGACGTACCACGGCTGGCTCGCCGTTGGTCTGGGTGGCGTTGCGCACGTGCAGCTTGAGCGGTGGCACGCGCAGCAGGAAGTCGGGTGGCGTCATGGCGAGGTGAAGCGTGCTCGGGTCCACTGAGGAAGTCGCTCTGTGAGGGAGTTAGCGGAGTGCGGCGCCGGCGAGAGGAGACGGACGCGACGAGATGGCGACACTGATTTAGCGCTCGCTGTGAATTATTGAGAGTCAGCACGACGGGGATAAAACATAGGGATCCGGTTGTGCGGAAATTCAACCGGGACACTTCTATGGGTTTTTCCCAGCCGGAGCCCAAAGATCCCGACGTTTTGGTCGGGCTTTTTGCGGCTGGGTTCTGGGTGTTTGTCTCAACGCAAGCCTGTTGTGATGGCAGCACCAAGCGTGGGTGCCGTCGTCGGAGGTTATTATAGTTTGCAGCGGCGCCTAGGTGAATCCGAGCGTGTCGCGCGGTGGATACATGGTCATAATTTTAGTGGCGGCCGTGGGGGCACATGAGAGCACAACAGTCTCTTGGGCACGTTGCCAGCCGCTCACTGACGAGCATCCATCTGCTTGGGTCCGGTTGATGTCGACCGGAACGGAAGATCTCGCTACCGGTAGCGCAGGTGGGGCATGCCAACTGATCAGGCTGCTCTCCGCAGCACGTCAGGGCGGTCGGTCTCCATGAAAACAGACCGCAGGCGTGCGGGGCATCACTTGGCACGCGCCGTCCATCATTTGAAATGATTCATTTCCCACGCGCGAGTGCAATGCAGTCACTGCATTGCAGTGCAGTGCAGTGCAGTGCAGACTGCAGTGTACACATGTTACTGCACTGTGGTGGATACAGATACCGCCCACTAAGTTGTACAGTGGTACTCTTTTAGTTCCTGCAGTATATTATATGTGTTCAGAATATACGGTATTACAGATGGTTGTCGTTGAAGTTTACGTACATAATGTACGGTACATTGAAATCAACAGCTCACTCAGCTGAACGCGCTATCGAGGAAGCGGCCTTTGGGCGTGCAGGCTGCCTCCACTTTTGACTTGGCAGTAGTGGCGCTGCGCAGAATATTCGCGATGGTAGCTCGAGACGGCGGCTGCGACAGCTTGAACTTGGCCTGTGACCAGCGTGCCAGATCGGCGAGCGATGGCGACGGCTGCGAGCGTGCATGCTCCTCGATAACTTGCCATTTTTGCGCGATCGTGAGCCACTTGCCCTTCGTTTGCTTCGTTGTGCAGGTCATGGCGGGCTGCGGGGGGGGGGGGGGGTCTTGCAGGGCTCTGTTTGAATTGTGAAAGATCCCTCTGGGCGGGAAAACTGGATATTCCCTCCTAAAAACGATAAGGATTCCTTACCGATTTTGAGGGTGTATAGACTGACTGTGTGTACAACTTAGTGGGCGGTATCTGTACACTAATATTTGTGGAAGGCGTCCACTGTAGTATAGTGACTGACTGTACACAGCGTCCAACATTGGACCCAATGCCAATGTCAAGTGGACAGACAAGCCGCGGTGGAATATTCGCGCCGGCCGCTCGGCCACTTCCGGGCTCGTGAGTAACCTCCACTTTTAGTGATCGACCCTCGATCCGAGGATCCTTTCGTCGTGTATACATGTACTGTACCGCCGGTAGCAACTGACGTCAAGGTCTTGTTGCAACGAGATTGTTCTGCCGGTGTAGCTGGTCCGCTAGTTTTTGGCCTTGCGCAGGCTTGTTTGCGGCGGAGATGCAAAGTGTAAGGTTCGCCCCGTAGTAACCAGTCCAACGGCGTGCGGAGCAATGTATCGATGTTGAAATGGCACCAAGGAAGTTCGCGGTATGCTTTTCGAATTTATGGATTTACTGAGGCAGGGCAGCACCAAGAATGGGTCCTTTCGCTAACTGAGCATCACGGAAGTTGGAGCGAAGGAAAGCCATCGACAAGATACGCTTCAGTGAAGAGTTTTCAGTCTATGACCTGTTTGAATTGCAGCGCGTCCGAAAGTGAAATGAATGATGCATAGATCATTGGGGTAAACAAGACGGAACGCATTGTCGTTCTCTATTGCCCGTCAGCATTAAAAGCCCAACCAAAAATAAACCCACCTCGACTTGAGCACATATTGCCCAGCTTGGCGCCATTGTTAGATGACAAAAAGATGAAGCAAGCACCAACAGTTTGTTAAATATCTTTCGCAAAGGGTGGTGTTAAAAAACACCAGAATGAAATGTGCGATTCTTCGCGAGTCTTCCAAAGAAGAGCATCGAAAACAACCTTGGTTGTGTCGTCTACGCTAGGCAAACGACAGAGTGTACTTCAGCCGCCTGGAACAGTCGAACCAAAGCTAATAGCTCAAAAGCCGAGACACTTAAGCCGACGTGAACTTGGTCACGGCCTTCGTGCCCTCCGACACGGCGTGCTTGGCGAGCTCACCCGGGAGCATGAGACGCACGGCCGTCTGGATCTCGCGGCTGGAGAGCGTCGACTTCTTGTTGTAACGCGACAGCTTGCCGGCCTCCGAGGCGATGCGCTCGAAGATGTCGTTGATGAACGAGTTCATGATCGACATGCCGCGCTTGCTGATGCCCGTGTCGGGGTGCACCTGACGCAGCACCTTGTAGATGTAGGTCGAGTACGATTCGACGCGCTTCTTGCCCTTGCCCTTGCCCTTGCCGGTCTTAGCGACCGTCTTCGCGGCCTTCTTCGAGGGAGTCTTCGCCATTGCTGCTGTTTGGGGTTGGAATTACTCGGTGAATTGAGGAATGAGGCTTCCGATAGCTGCCATAGTATCCGACGCACTCTGACCGCTTCCCGTCCACTCCACGCAATAAAGCGCGGTTTCTCCCGCGGTTCGCGTGGAGACTTGTGATTGGCGGAATCCTCATTGCAACGACCTCATTGGCTTATGATCTATAATAACGCATATGATTCGTGGACTCGTACGGATGGGGTAGGGCTATTTTGGCGCGTAAAACTTGAGTCGGAGCTCCTCGCCCCAGATGTAGCAATTGCATCCAGGCAGGTGTAGGCAGGAAGTCACGAATGGATTTAATGGGAAAAGTGTCAATGTATATAGAATGTTCTACGCACTCCTTCCTGTCCGAGAGTCCTCCCCACCCGCCCTCTACTACCTACTACTACATAGGGAGGTGGGGAAAGCGCTGGGGGTTGGCTGGTCTGGCGCTCATAAGCTTATGTCGCTCCTCGACCTGTTGGCGTTCCGTCCGTCGGTGCTGGTCGACGTGCGCTTCCATTGTCGTACATGCTTCGCCGTCTGTCTTTTGTCGTGCCTACATGAAGCCGGAGCCCTTGATATTCTGCTTTAAAATAATGTCTTTGCAGGCGTTGAACACGACTTGGACATTCTGCGAGTCCGTGGCGCACGTCACGTGGTGGTAGATCTCCTTCTCGGGCTGGCGGTTCATCTCCATGAACTTGCCCAGGAAGTACTGCACGCCCAGCTCGTAGTCGCCGATGCCGCCGGGGAAATCCTTGAACACCTCCACCGTCTTCGGGTCCACCTTCTTGATCTTGTCCTGGAACAAGTCCTTCTTGTTCAGGAACAGGATCATAGCAGAGTTGAGGAAGAACTTGTTGTTCACGATCTCGTCGAACAACGTGATGGCCTCGATCATGCGGTTCGTGGACGCGTCCTCATACAAAGACTGATCGTACTCGCTCAGCGCTGCCACGAAAATTACCGCCGTCACGTCCTCGAAGCAGTGAATCCACTTCTTCCGCTCGTTACGCTGGCCGCCGACGTCGTACATGACGAAGGTGGCGCCGTCGATCTGGTACCGCTCTTCTACGATACCCGACGTACGCACACGCGCGTAGAGCATATCCTGCTGCGTTGCTGCGTAGTCGTCGCGCATGATGCGATCCAGGTCATTGAAGTAGTACTTGACCGACTCGATGATCTGGAACTCGGCTCGCCGGTTCCAGGTGGCCACAATGCCTGGGTCCGTCCACAGGTTCTTGATCTTCTGACCTATGACGGGGTTCACTTCTGCCTCATCGCTGAGCGTCCTGATGTCCTCGAAGTCTTGTGCGCACACTACTTCGCCCTTGAGTTTCATCTCCGTACACTGTTCGATCAGCATCTTCATGGACGTCACCACGTTGTTATAGATAATTGGTGTGCAGTGCCGCTTCTCCTCATCTGTTAGCGGGGCGCCATACAAAATCTGCATCACCAAACCAAAACCAAAATTAGTCCTTCAACTCCCACTACAAACAAGTCAACGACCGACGCACCTTCATCTGTTTGAAGACCGTACTCTTGCCTGACTCGCCAGCTCCTAGCAGCAGCAACTTGACCTTCTCCTGCTCCACGCGGTGAGCCTCCTCGTTCTTGGCTTCAATTTCGCGCGACTTGGCCATGGCCTGCCGATCGGTATCGGTCATCTGGGACGCACAGAGTCCCATCTTGACTCTGTGTTGTCAGTTCCTGGGCTGTCGAGAGCACTCGATCGAAGCGTTGGAGCTTCGACGGTCGCGGGCGGAGTGGGGCGCGAGCGAAGTGCTGGCTGGCAGCTCTGTTTCTGCTGCGCGGGAGGGCTCTACTGTCGGAGTGGGAAGCTGCACACGTTTCAGCCAAATAGGCAGCGGAAGTTTAAAAATGAAACCCCGCCACCACCTTCCTCCCTCGGTCAGCGTCGCGGGCGGCACAGAAATAACTCGCGTTCGCTGCAAAATGCAACGACGCCAGCCTCGAGGTCTCGTCGCTATTAATACGGCTCCAGCTTCAGCACGTCCAATTGGGCCAGCCCGCCGCAAAAGACTTCAGGCGAGCCAGCTCAGGACTCGCAGAAACCACTGCAAGGAGGGCCACGAGCTCCGAGCCTCGTTTTAGCTGCGTCGTCCGGTCTCATCGCGCATGGACATCAAGTTCTGACCACAGCTCGATAAAAATAACCCTGCATCGTAGCGGCCTTGGCCCGCGCACACGGGCACGGCGTTCTTCGTCCAGGGGCTCTTGCTCACTCTCGCTCGCGCCCTCGCCGGTCGATGCGCATTGCTCAGTGCGCTCAGCAAAGTGCAGCCATCCTTTAGTTGGTGTTTCTTTGCGCCAAAAAGATGATGTGCGGTTATGCAAAGCCGCGTCATTCACAATAAGTGCGTTCATTGGTCAAAATTGATTATTATTCAAAGGTGACGCGGTGATGCTGGCAGCGTTAGCGACTGATGATTTGAGCTCAAACGCCAATTTGCCGTGTGAGAGGAACTTGTCCAGCAGTCATGTCGCCCAGCAACACCAAAGTGGACGCGAGAGCCATCAAGGAATGGCATTTCCACACGTGCTTCTTCGCCACAAACGAGCGCTCTGAAAAGGAGGCGCAGGCTCTGCGAGACGCGCTGGTTGATCAGGTCACGGCCGACCCCAAGAACTTCGTCGCCGTGTGCAATGGCGTGACGGATAAAGAGCTGCCGGGACTGGAGGGCAAGCCGCCTCCGTTCAACCTCGGGCCTGTGGGACCGCACCTCAGTGGCAGCTTCGAGACGTGGGTGCCGGTCGAGTCCTTCGCCCAAGTGCTGTCGTGGTTCACACTGCACCGCGGATCGCTGAGCATTCTAGTGCATCCGTTGACGCGTTACGAGCGCGAGGACCACTCCACACACGCCATGTGGCTGGGGCAGCCCTTCGTCATCGATTTGGATCGGCTGCGTGAGGACTTGATCACGCCTCCGCTGCAGTACCCGGAGCTGGGATTAGGATACAGCGCGACTTCGGGCGAACAGTGAGAGGGGTACTTGGAGTCAACGTCAAGTGCTATTCGAAACGTTAGGGTAAGCAGAGTAACCGTCCTCAAAATGAAGCATGCAGTTGAAGTGAGATCGGGTGAGCAGCGTCGTCAATGCCCTTACTGCAGTAGGTGACGCATCACCGTGCGCACGTTCAGCTTCTTCAGGTGGGTGTACTTCTGTCCCGTGCCGACAAACATGATCGGCTGACCGGTCTTGTACACCATCGACACTGCAGCGCCAACTGGAAGAGAAACAATGAGCACAGTCAATGGTCAGTCAACGTACTGCAAGCAAGAAGCTATCACAATGGAACCGCCAAACTCACCCTTGTCATCGATAGTGTCAAACTTGGTGATCACAATGCCATCAATGCGGTGCGGGATGCGACGGTCAGAGTAGTCCGCAAGAGCCTAGGTCGAGAGCACGACACAAATGGGAGGTCACAAGACGTGTAGAGAATCGAGTAGCGGGAGTCAGCAACGTACCCGGTCGAACATCGACAGTTGGTCGATGCCGTCGTTGCCCACCAGGGCTTCTCCGACGAAGAGAACCAAGTCAGGCTCGTTGTTGGACACCAGTTTGGTGAGCGCACGCATCAGCGGTTCATTGTTTTGCATGCGTCCAGCTGTGTCGATCAGCACGCAGTCGTAACCGTTTTCGGTGCCGTACTTGATCGCCTCCCTGGCCACCGAGGCCGGGTCCTTGGCGTAACCCTTCTGGAACAACTCCACGTCCAGCACCTTGGCGTGCTGGTTCAGTTGCTCAACGGCTCCGGAACGGAAGGTATCGCATGCAGCGATCATAACTTTCACACCCTTTGACTTCAGGTAGTAGCACACCTTGGACAAGCTGGTGGATTTGCCAACACCGTTCACACCCACGAAGACAATGCTGTACGCACGACCCTCAGTCTTGGCCTGCAGAATCTCGCGAAGCACGTCGGTGGACTTCTTCGGCGTCAGGATACGCAGTAGTGCGGCTTCCAGAGCCTTGCGCACGACCGTGGAAATGCGCGTGAAGCTCTCCAGTCGCTGGCCCACCACGGTGGTGACGACCGACTCGCACAGTTCATCCGCGACTTCCGAGGCCACATTTTTGCTGATGAGCTGCAGTGAAAACACAATAAGTCAGTACAGATACAGCAACATACGCGGCCAGTCACCACGAGGTCTACCATTTGGTGCATCGGCGTGATAACGGGTTCCAAGTCTTCGCGCTCAAGAATCTTATTGCCAGACACAGAGCTGAGGAAGTTGCCGAGGCGCGTCTTGGAAAAACTCCAGCCGCTGTTGCTCGCGTCAGACTCAGCTCCAGATGAAGCGGCAGACTCGTCATCAGTGTCAGAGAACTCCGAATCGCTGCTGTCTTCCATTTCCTGCACGATAGCAGTGTGAGCGCAATGAAATGCTGTTAGTTTTTCCTCACTTCTCTGTATAATGATGAGAAGAACGTACTCCAATATAAGCTTCACGCTTCTCGCGCAGTTGGGCCTCCTCCTCCTCAGCAGTAGTCTGATGCATCCAACACGCAGTTAGCAAGATATTCCAACATAAGCCATTCCGCAGCATGCACCCTTACCGTCTTGGAGCGGTCCAATTCCTCCGCCTCCTTCTTGGACACCTTGGTGTCATCCCATTTCGTCATCTTCTTACCGCTCTTTTTGGGCTCCTTCGCGGCCTTGTCCTTGCCCTTACGACGCGGACCCGTGCGCATCTTGCGCACCTTCGACGAGCGCAGGGCTGCCTCGTTCTCCAGCTCCTCCAGGTCCTTGTCCTTCCCGTCCGACGTGGGGCTGTCACTGCCGTCTTCACTCGACTACTCAACCACCGCACAACAACCATCCCAACGCATCAGTCAATAGCACTGCAATTGCCCAACTAGCAAAAACAACAATAACGTACATCTGCAGTAGCCGCAGTACGCGCTGCCGACGCCGTCTTGCCCGCCGCATTGGACGTGACACCCTTGCTCTTGGCCTTCTTGGACGCATTGAAGGCGCGCGGGCCCTTGCGCGTCTGTTTCTCCGTGAACTTCAGCTCCGTGGCCTTGAGGATCTTGGTGAACTTGTCTTCGTACTTGACGGGCGTCTTGTTAGCGATCTGCTGCGGGAAGAGCGCGATGAAGTCCTTCTTGACGATCTCCAGCAGCTCCTCGATGTACAGCAGCTGCAGGATCTTCTGGTAGACCACCACGAACACCAGGTCCAGCTTGTTCTCGAACACCCACTGCATGGCGTACGTGTCGTCGATGAACTTCTTCTCGCCGGCGCGGTCCTCCATGAGCACGCGGTTGATGAGGTTGTCCACGGGGTCGCCGCCCAGTTTGCACAGTGTGCGCGACCACAGCACGGTGCCCGTCTTGGAAAAGATGACGAAGTGGTCGATCATGGCTACAGCGGTTTGAGCTCTTGGTCTCGGGTTTGGTTGTGGCGTGTGTGGGGGACAGGCAGGCAGCGTCACGTCTTTGAAAAAGTCATCTGAATAGAGACCACACACCACGCGCACACACCAGGATGTGCATGTACATCATTTTGCCATGATGGACGTGGATGACACGGATGCCGTGTACCGGTACTGCCGGGCGCTAGCCCAAGGTGGAGCTGCACGCACACATCCACGGGTCAGTCCGTCCGTCGACACTCGCGCAGGTTCTGCAGGATGAAGCTCGTCGCAACGGTACGCAGCCGTTGCAGCTACCCAAGAACCGCAGCCTCGAAGAGTGTTTCGAGATGTTTGGGCTCATCCACCAAGTCGTCGTGAGTCGTCGAGTGCTGCGCAGGATCACCATCGAAGCGGTGGAGGACTTCGCCGCGGAGAACGTCAAATACCTGGAGCTGCGGTCCACGCCTAGAGACCTGCCGCAGGACGGAGCCACACGTGCAGACTACGTGGACGAAGTGGTGTCGGCGCTCGAGGAGTGCCGCGCGCGAAAGGATCTGGATATTGAAGTGCGACTGCTGCTGAGCATCAACCGGAACCAGCCGCTGCACTTGGCGGAAGACACGGTGGACATGGCGCTCGAGCGCAAGAACAAGCAGAATTGTCCGTTTATTGTGGGCATCGACCTCAGTGGCAACTCGGAGCGTCCCGAATCCGAGTTCTTCCGCTTCGAGCACGTGCTGGAGCGAGCGCGAGCCGGTGGCCTCAAGCTGGCCGTGCACTTCGCCGAGCACTTTGACGACGACGAGTCCGCCCGGATCCTCAACTTCCGGCCGGACCGACTGGGCCACGCCTGCTGTCTGCCGGAGCCGCTGTACGCCAAGATGGTGGCGCTGCGGATCCCCGTGGAGATCTGTCTGACATCCAACGTGCACACACTGGCCCGATACCGCAGCGACGGAGACTGCACGTGCTCGGCGGAGGAGAAGCACGAGGCCTCGGGGCTGTGCGTGTGCGGCTTCACCTCGCACCCGCACGGCAAGCTGCTTGCCAACGAGCGCGGCCAGGAGCAGCAGGGCGTCTACCCCATGTGCCTCTGCACGGACGACTACGGCGTGCTGGACACGACTCTGTCAACCGAGTACGTACGCGCCGCGCAGGCGTTCGCGCTCAGCGAGGCGCGACTTCTAGATATCGCGCAAGCACCCATCGACTCTATCTTCGACCAGAGCCAGGTGCCGAGGCTGAGGGCGCTGTTTGCCAGGAACGCATTGCAGTAGGCATCGTGATGTGGGTACAGTTCGAGATGTCGGCGTTGGACATGTTTCAGTTCTGAGATCTATCAGAGTCGCCTGATTTGCGTCATCGGCGGGACTAAAAGTCGACGCATCGACACAGGCAGACAAACCTTAGAGACTCGTCACAATTTTTTTGCCCGATGCAAGTTCACTTGTTGCTCGTCTTCGCCCTTGCTGCTGCTGCGAGCGTTGTCGTCGTCGCAAGCCAGTCAACGAACGCAACGGATGCCGCCGTCGCGCTGGTCTACGACATTCTGGAGTGCACCGACGACCAGCTGAATATTGGTGAAGCCATTTTGATAACGGAACCCAGCACGCTGCAGTGCGAGGCCAAGTTCGGCATCGCGGCCGGCATGCTGCTTCAGTCCGCCTCCATGGCCGACGAGCTGTGCAGCGAGCAGTGCTGCCTCAATGCGCTGCGCACGCTGTACGCAACGCTGCCCAACTGCCGCTACGAGCTGTGGGGGCTCCAGTACTCGGCCTCCAAGTTCCTCAATCACTGCGGCATCGCCACAAACACCTCGACCATCACATATGTATAACGCTGCCTCAAGCCGCGGCACCGCAAGAGTTTACTGACCACCCTCCGGCAATGGGCATAATATGGATATTATCCGACCGCTCCCTCCAGCTGCACTTCAACTAGTCGCGACCATATTTTATGTGTGTGTAAAAATCGTGTGCCGACTCTTTCATTCGCCAATTTGTCCACATCCGCTCAAGTCGCACTCTATAGCCATGCGAACCTTCGTGCTGCTCGCTACCGTCGCCGCCGTCGCCTCGGCGCAGTCCAGCTCGCTGTCCTCGCTGTCGTCCGCGTCGGGTTCCTCCTCCCTGTCGGCGGACCTCGAAGCCATCCCGGAGTGCAACACGACGCAGCTGAACGACGCCGAGACCACGCTGACCTCCAACCAGCGCGAGGCGCAGTGCGAGACGGCGCTGGGCCTCCAGTCCGGCACGATGCTGCAGGTGACGACGGCACAGGCCAGCAAGATGTGCGACACGACGTCCTGCAAGGCCGCGCTGCAGGAGCTGTACAGCGAGCTGCCCAACTGCCGCTACAACCTGTGGGGGCTGCAGTACTCGGCCAAGAAGCTGCTCAATTACTGTGGCATCACGGCCACCAACACGACCGACTCGAGCTCGGACTCCACCAGTGGATCCGCTGGCTGGAGCGCCACCTCGAGCTCCGCCTCGTTCGCGCCTGTGGGGGCAACCGACGCCCCCTCGACGGCCAGCAGCACGACCACGGACAGCTCGGCCGGTTCAAGCGCTGCGTCCACCACCGCCACTGTTTCCGCTGCGTTAGCGGCTACTGTGGGTCTTGTCGCCGCTTTCTTGGCTTAAGTAAGTCATGGAGAATTTGTGACTGACAAACACAAGTGCAACGTGCTGGTCGCTGCTTCGTTTCGCATCAAGCCGCTTCATGTTGGTGACAACGCGCTGCTGAGTTTTGGGGAGTTCTAAACATGATTCACTTTTATTGAAGTTTGTTTGCCAATATGTTTGTGTTTGTATTTGAGAATTTGATGCAGAAAAGAAGTGCACGCCTGCAAAGGTCTTATCGCTGCATCTCGTCGTTCAGAAGCTCCTCCGTAAACTCAAGCGCGTCCAGGACAGACGGCCGCTCCTCTGGGTTTGAGTGCAGCATGTCCCGGATGAAGTCGCAGAACTCGACCGTGAACTGTGTGCCGCGATGGTGCACCACGCCGCCTTGCTCTGCGAACACACAAGGTGGAATCAATAAGAACTCGATCGTTAGTATGTTTGAACAGACAGCGCCTGGCGGCAAGCTTGTAAATTGCGAGGCTCACCTGGTGGAAATGAGACCCGTCCATTCAAGCAAGCCAATTTCATGAATCCCTGTAACGTTGACAAATAGGCTCTTTAGAAACCAGGCAACCACAATCTCAGCAAAAAGCCATCAACAAACCTCGCGCGGGTGCTCGAACGGACTTGTTCCAAACGCCATGGTGTACCTGTATAGAGAAGCAAAGGGTCAGCGGCTCGTGCAACGAAGCTAAGTGGGAAATTAACGCACGATACTTACAGCACGCAGCCTAGCGACCATACATCTGACTGGCCATCCAGAGCGACGTCAACGGTAGGCTCGAAAAGTTCTGGTGCCCGATACGGAGCTGAGCTTTTTCGGTTTGCTTCATCTTGTAGCTCGAGCGAATTCCGGCGAGAGCTCACTTCCACGCGAATCGGGGCGCAGCTACCAAAGTCTGTAACCACTGGAATGTAGGCAAGGAAATCCTCACCAGTGGAGGAAGAGGACAGCAATATGTTGTGCGGCTTAATATCTCGGTGACAGAAACCTGCACGGTGTAGTGCGAGCACACCCGAGCAAATGCCATGGAAGAGATGCAGCGCCGTTCGTTGTGTAAACGGCCACAGGGGTGACGATGACTCGCATGCAGCGTTGATCGCATCCCACAAGCTTCCACGCTCGAAATACGGGACCAAAAAGTAGAACTAACGCACCGAAGTGGAACCGGCACAAAAAACTTTGTTAGTTCAGCATTCCCCTCGAGCCTAGAAAATTGGCCGTACCTCCATTCCTTGTTGGACTCGTGCTTCAGAAAACTCTACAAGCGGCATAATATTGAGGTGCTTGACAGACTAGGTGCGTCACACAAAATCGTAGAAACTCGTTAGCAAAACATTAAAATTGACATGCCACAAATTTGCAAGGTATAACGTACGCGGAAAACTTGGAGCTCCATTTGCACATCATTTTCGACGTCTTGTGATTGGCAGAGAATTCGCTTGAGGGCAAAGGTTTCGCTGGTAGCCGATGACCGAACCAAAAGCACTTGAGCGTAAGCTCCCTCAGCTAGCAGTCGCACCACTTGCACGCTCACCCCTCCAACTTGAATTGTTTCGCTCTGTAATCAACACAAACGCATCTTAGCTTAGAAATGCACATACTCACGCAAATACTAGGTGCACCCACCTTCGAAACATTGGCACTAGCACTGGAAATCGTCGCGCTGATCGACGACAACAAGGAGCCGCCCCACTTCTTGGCTTTCTTCGCCGTCTCCGATGCTCCCTTCTTCGCATCCTCAATCGAGATTTTCTTTGCAAAGTCGTACGCCTGCTCTGTCTGTTTCCGCAAGTACGCCTGTGCATCCTTGCCTGCCTCGGTCCATTCCGACGCATGCCGTCCACCCGAGCTGCCATTCGAGTCGTATCGATCATCACGGTCAAACCTCGAGCCTCGATCTCCATCATTCTGGTATCCACTCCCGCCGCTTTGATAGCTGCTACGGTCCCAGTCACTCTCGGCCTGCTGCTCCTTGCGCATCTTCTCACGCGACGGCGAGCGTACAACCGGCGCCGGTGGTTCTTCATCTAAACAAACCAACACGTTAATACACAAGCGGTCAAAACTCCCTCACCCCCCTACAATCTTCAACGTGCTAGTCAGTACCTTGCGACTCATACGTCGTGGACTCGAACTCCTCGTAGTCATCGGGGCGATGCGAGCGTCGCTCCGCCGTGCTGCTCCCATAGCTTTCAGTGCGTAGCTTGGTCACCGCTGGGATCTGCGCCGGTGCGGGTGGGGGAACAGCCTCCCGGGACTCCTCGTAGTCCACGTACTCGACGCTCGGCTCCTGGTCCAGTGGCGTGATGCGCGCCAGGACCTTCCGCCCGCAGAAGGGCACGGCCGACTCCGGGTTCGTGAGGTCCAGGAACGCTCCGTCCTCGCAGCGGAAGGCGAAGTGGAAGCTGCTGCCCAGAGGAAACGCCTTTTGCACGTCTACGAGACGCACGCGGCCCCCCGCCGGCGGCAGCGGCAGCACGAACGCGTTCCAGTTGGTGTCGGGTCCACGCTGCGGCTTGGTCTCCTGCATGGGCTCGAGCTGCTCGCCCACCAGCTGGTACAGCACGAAGGTCGTCTTGAGTTGCGGCGCCGCCATCGTCGTCCCGCTCACCGGATGCACCACTTCCGATGCGCGCATTCGCCCGCAATAGGTTTCGGTGGCGTTTTGCACTGGGCAATGGAATGTGAGCTTTTGGTGTAGGCTATATATAAGTTTGTATGACAAATGAGAGAGTTGAAGTGAGGTTTCTTGTTTGGAGGGTGACGGGGATTCTGTAATGCACTTGTCGTGCTTCGTGCGATCGATTCTTGAAGTTGTTGATCGTGGCAACTTTACTCAGGAACCGAGCTTGCATTGTACACGCCGTAGTAAACATGCTCCACGCTCAGTGTACCAGGGTAGCAAAGCGGCGCAGTGTAAATCGTGGACTCGGCGAGCTGCCTTCGGTGTAGTTCGAACCACCCACACAGATCCGCACTTGGGGGTGGCGATGGCTATCGCTGAGACTTGAGCGAATTCCAACAGAACTGCATTATCCTTAAATGTGTTGTTTGGGGAGCCCCGAGACTGCTTCCAACGTTTGGTTGATACAGACTACCAATATCTATAGGTGCATGTACTATTTATTATACGGCAAGTTTATTGACTGAGCCACTCATAGTCACAACTCATACTCATGACTTACCCTAATTTTCTGAAAGCGATATGGTGAGCCTGCACCAAAGCTGGAAGGAACTGTGGACGCGTACGCGATAAAACCACCGCTGTACTGGGGCGCGGTGTGTTGTTGCTGTTGTTGGACTGTGTCGCGACACAAGTCTAAGGTTCTCTACGAGGAAAAAACCCAGCAACTTCTGCACACTGAGTACTACTCACTACTCACTGAGTAGTGTATGCACGGAGCAACATCGTGCACTTCCGACAATGACAACAATATCAAAGAGGTAGGCGATAAGTTTTATCGATTTGCGACTAGGGCAACAGTTCCAAGACCCGTTTTGAGCCCGACAGTCTCAATGGCACTCACCTCAAAAATTCGACAACGACCGGTAGGGAGTGTCGAGCCATTCTACAACTTGCGCTCGGTATCCTGCAGAAGGGCCCATGCGACGCTGATCCTTCCGGGTTTCAAAACATTCAACCGCTGCGCACCAGACGATGCCAATATGATCAAGTAATTTGTCAAGCGGTTGAACCACTACTTCGATTAACAGAGTCTTCACATCTGAGTACCCCTATTGCTGTACGGCCTTGTTGTGTATTCCGGACTGTGTGAGATACCTGTGCCTCCAATGTAGACGCACGAGTTACGGACACGACGGAGTGGTGTACACGATGAATCCTTTGTACTGTGCCTTTTCGTAGGATAATTCTGCAGCCTGCAATGAATTCGGCGCTATCGGTTATGAGCGTGGCTGATCGGTAAAATCGACCGTCAGGCGATGATCAGATATGTAGAGTATCTCATTGGGGAACAAAACGAAGACAAGAAAGAACTACATGTAGTCGCTTTATAGTCGAAAGCGACTACCTCCTTCTTGTCGCCGTTTAGTTCCATGGCATGTTGGTGTCAAAGGACTTAATGCAAACGATCTGTCGAGGCGGGTGACCTTTATTTATGACCCTTGTTTCTAGAACGGAGAGTTACGAGATGTCCAGCACAGGATCACCTCGCAACAGCTATCACTCTGCTGCACATATGTATGATAGATGAGAGAGTTGAAGTGGAAATTATTATTTAGAGAGTTGAAGTTGTCAGACTAAATGTCATAGTTCATGGGGCTCAGCGCTGCATCCTCGGGCGATCGTACTGAGCAGACTTTGCTGGACAAGGTAGAGACCTCACTGACGGACAGGGATTTCGTCAGGTGGTAAGAGGATGAAGATGGTGATGGAGAGACAGCCGAGGGCTTCTCATCCAGTGCAGCAAGCACTCGGGACGTGAGCTCTGCATCTTCCAGGAGCTGCGAGCTGGAGGAGCTCCTCGACATGTTTCCTGCTCCCACGTCAAGCTGAGTTTCATCGGCGGTTGCTGCAGTGTAGAACCTGCTGCGCTCGTTACAATCGAGCGCCTCGATGGGACGGACACAAGGCCTCGCATTCGACAGCGCCGTCTGGAGCGGGGCAGGAGGGGGACACGACGCCCCGACGTGCCGGTAGGACACCGACGCCGACGACGACACCGATGCTGTCAATCCCCATGACACCGCTTTACCCGAGTCTTCGCTGTTACCAATTCGGATCTTATCGTAGAAAGCTGCGGCTGCCGGCTCACGCTGATGCGCCTTCGTGACCAGTGTCGGGTGGAATGGATGAGTCTTCCCAAAGTCACGCTGCTGCTGCTTACGGAGTTGCTCCTTCCGCTCAAGATAATGATCATAGTACTGGTTGAGCGCTTGGAAGACCTTGGATCTTGATACGCGGCCATGCTTGGTGGCGATTTCATGGGAATTCTTGTCAATCACTGGGTGGAATGTCAACTCTTTTTCCTCGGCAGCTGAAAGAGCTGATTCCCTGTCAGGGTCCGAGTGGTGCATCTGGTGGCGATGCCGACCACCTCTGTCCGCGTGAAGGTACTCAGCGAGAAAGATGATCTGCGAGTAGGTGATTCCAGGCACTTCGCGCACGAGCCGATCCATATAGTTAGAAAAGGAGTCACGTGAGATCGGTGCATGATTGGCATACTCGAACACAATTGCAACCACGCGCGAGATTTCCGCTGGCAATGCTGAGAGATCGACCCGGGTTGGTAAAACTTCTTCGCTGCTTTCTTCCTGCTGTGTATCATGCAACTCTTCACCCGAACAGTGCTTTGAGAGCTCCGGACGCGAAGAACTTGAATCAGGGGGTGTTGAAGTTGACGTCCCCGGTTGATGAGAAAACACGAGAAGAGCATCAAAAATTCGCGAACAAGTGTCCGCCTTCCGTCGCTCGAGTGCCTGACGTGAGGCCTCCGACACAAATGTTTGCTGCGACTTCTTCTTGATCTCGCGCTGATCCTTCTCCAGTAGTTGGCGGTGATACTCTTGCTGTTCACGGTGAGAAGCGTGCAAAAAGTCCCCGATTGGCAGTCCTTGTTTGTTGCGTGCGAATGCGGGTGCACGACCAATCTCGGGCTTGAAGAGCTCTTTACCAGTGTGAGGATCACGATCTGGGGTATACTTGTCATAAAGAGCGACACGCTTACGCTCCAGTTCATGGTATTTGTCAACCGCTAGGCGCTCGACAAAGTCACTTTGAGACTTGTCAGATGCCACCCATAGCGCATTGACGCCAATGTCAGGCTTGAATGGGAACTGCTTGAAGTATTCCTCCTCGCGCTCATCTCGCAGAGCTCGAGCCTGGAAGGAATTTTCATAGAGCTCATGGTGCGGGTTTCGTGGTCGTCGCGTTTCGCCATGTAATGCAGCTGCAGCAGCGGCAGTCTCGAGCTTTTCACGCACGATCTCCTCTGATACAATATTGATCTTCGGCCGAAATGGACACGTTTGCTGGAACTCTTCTTCAATAGCGCTTCGGTGGCGCTGACGACGCACATTTGCCACGCGCGACGATTTCCCCTTATTGGTGCTAACCGCTTTCATGACACCAGCTGAAGTTGTGAGAAGTGTTGGCTGAAAAAGCCGTTCAGGTTTCGGCTGGCCGCAAAGAACCTTGGGATGTGACTCCAGAAAACCAAACGAACTATTGGAGCTAGATGCAGTTCCCCGACGCCCAATGTTTGATGCGGTAGGGGACCTGCCGCGGTGGGGTTTCGATACTTGGCGAGCTAATGCCACAACATTCTGACATCGAGAATCAGTGTACTGGTTAACATACGCACACTTCGGGCACATCCAGTCTTGCTGCTGCTCACGCTCAGCCACACGACGTTCATGGCGCTGCACCTTCTTGGTCATATCCGACAATGCTTCATCATGAAGCCGCTCGCCGATATGCGCGTAGCCTCCGTTGGTGCGATTAGCTACCAGCTCGCGAGACTTGGCCGCCATCAACTCGACACGATGCAGTCGCTCCTCGTCGCGAGCCTTTTCAAGCTCCTTGGCTTTCTGTGCGCGTTGTATCCACTTGTCTTTCGACTCTGCCAGAGCGTACAACCGCTCATACGCAGGTGCATCTGCAAGATTCGTCTTCTTCTTCGAGTTGCTACTACGACTGCCATGGACCATCGTCGTAAAAGCGGGAGCTGACAGACGCTCGACAGTACGTGTGTACTCCGTTGCCTGCATATTGTAAGATACAGCAGGTTCACTTGATACCGATCGACGCGCACTACTCCCATCGGGGTCAACCTTGCCACTATGCTGCGAGTAGTGGCCGTATCTTGCCATGAGATTATTGTAGCTGTACTCGCGGTGGTTTTCGCGTTCGTGCATTTGCTGCGGTACACCAGCATTCTCAGGCTGTGAAATCGGCAGCGAATCCACAAAGTTAGGCGCAATACTAGCTTCCGGGGCTACCATAGTTGGTGTCGAAGGATTTACGAAAGAGTCACCGCTCCAGTCGTTTGCCCAGTCGTCTCCACTTTGCTCTGGTTCCATTGTCGCTTCTTGTTCAGTCTCAGTCAAGACATCTAGATGGTTTTGTATAAGCGCCCTCAACTTTGGCACCGCGTCTGGTTGCAACGCGTGCTTTTGCGCAAAAGCTGAGGCCAAAGCATCCGGACTATCACCCTCGTGGATCTCGATGGTCTCAGTGCGGCCATCACCAATGACAACCTCCATCAGCAGCAAGAGTTCGCCTTGGATGCTATCGTTCGTAATAATATCCTTATTTGAGGGCGACTGCATATCATTTTCGTTGAACGCATCGAATGCATCACTTGAGAGTTTGGAATCGTTTCCACCACGTGAAAAAAGTTTTGAGGTAGTCGACTGGTTATCCCCATTTGTTGGTGTCGCTGGGTAAGCTGCGGCTGACTGCAAGTCCGTATGGAACTGCTCGCGACGCCCAAGCTCTTGCTGTACTCGAGCGGCTGCTGAATCGACAGCAAAACGAATTTCTTCCTCAATCTGCTGTGGTGACCGTGCTGGCGTTTTAGTCGTCGAGGCAGGCGGAGAGAGCACGATACGCTCTCGAAGCCAGTCCGGTAGGTCGTCATCACTGTCTACCGCACTATCGTCTCTTGCGCGCAACTTGTTTGGGCTAAGTCTGGGAGACTCAGGCTTCTCTGCAGGCATACCCAAGCTAAATCTCGGTTTTGGCGCCTCCTCTTTCACCGATGCTTGTTCTTCTAAAGGTTTGTCTTGGCGAGGGATGCTGTCAATTGACGAATGTTCGCTTGCCTCGCTGTGCAGAGTCTGGAATCCAGAAGGCGCACGGCGCAGCAAAGGTGAACTTGAGGTGACCGACGACGATCCCGCTGACGAGGCAGAAGGTGTGGGGGAGTTTTCTTCATTGGAGCAGACCGAAGAGTACGACGAACCATCGCTATCATCATCACTGAAGTGGCCTGAACTTCCTTTGATGTCCAGTATCAGTGTCACATCTTCGGATTGACTGACGGTAGCTGGCTCAACTTCTGTAACAGGAGTTGCCTGCTGTGTGCTTATTCCCTGGTGTGTCCGAAGTTCGTCCCAATACCCCGGTGATTCACTCGCCCCAGTCATCGAGGGAAATGAAAACGCTTTCCGTGGTGATTTCTCGGGACTTCCACGTCCGCTTGCTTGTTGTTTCCCCTATTTCTCGCAAATTCATGCTGTTAGAATGAGTTGACCCTTGACAGGAAGACGAGAGTTATTCTTACCTGTCCTATTGCCTCGCTTGTTTGATACGAGAACGAGTAGCGCCGCTGCATATTGGGAGTGGTGTTGCCGTACGGGTGCTGCCGGGACGGGGCTGCATGTGACTCCTCCATCGTAAAGGCCGCTCTTCAATTCCTGCACAGGTATCTGAATGAGTCGCGATAACTTTGGTTGTCGATACCAGCTTCTGCTGCCCGGACAGCAGTGAGAATGATAAATAGCCATGAAACGACCTTGCTTCATGCACGAGCGCTAAGCGCTTCTCACTTCCCATATGAGATTGTGCTCGGGGGCTCACCCCCACTAGCTAAAATACTGTAGCAAGCACAGTGCAAGGGGCAGTCGTCTTCAATCTTCAAATACTTCGATGCAGTCACTTGACTGAATTTGTTAGCCGGCATCTTAATGCCTCGCTCTCACTACTTCGCCACCTTCGCCAGACTTATTGTACAGATACCGCGCTTAGCTGCTTCTTCCAGACCAGAGCGCATCTATCCAGAAAACTCTGCATAGCCTCCCGCTTCACTCGCGCCTCCTCACGCTGCTTTGAGAAATCCACCACAGTGCCGTCCTCCAGCTCCAGATCCCGAAACAGCGGTAGCTCGTCGTGGGTCGGTGCCTTCTTCTTTTTCTTTCCTGACCGAGACTTTCCTGTCGTCGGGACAGCTGCAGTAGATTTTTGTGGTACCTCACGTTTCTGCCGCTTGGTGTTTCGCGATGGCTCTTGATTCTTCTCTTGGTTTTCTTTTCCCTTCGACACTCCTGCTGTGCGTTTCGCATTGCTGGCAGCCGGCTTCGTTATAACAGGCGTGCTCTCCGAGCTGGGCTTCTCGTTGATAATCGCAGCAGCCTTCCCTTTGGCTGCTGACCTCTCAGGTTGGCGAGCTGTGGCTACTTTTGCACTGGATATTTTCTTCTCACTGGGAGCTTTCTTCTCACCGGAAGCCTTCTTCTCACCGGAAGCCTTCTTCTCAGTAAAAACCTTCCTGTCACTTGTAGCCCTTTTCTTTTCACCAGCTTTCTTCTTAGCAGGGGCCTGCGTCGGAGCGACTTGGAGTTCGTCCTCTGCTGGGACTGGCACAGGAGTGAATGTGGACTCCTCGATCGTCCCCAACATGTCTTCGAACAGATGCATGTCACCATCCCAGCTCTTCACGCTCTCATCCTTCGTGCGGGCTGCAAGGTGAAATAACACATACATCAGTACTACCGCTCTCTAACAAGCACATTTGACCTCGCTTGAGCAACTCACGGGCGTAGCGACCGTGCGCCGTAATGGACATGGGATCTGTCCAAAGGTCGTAGTTCTTGCTCCAGCCCACGAAGTGCACCTTGATCTTCTGAGTGGTGAGATTGCACTGGATGATCCGGGCCTCCCCCCACAGCATCTTCTTGTCCAGGGCGTCGACGTAGTAGCCCACGCACTGGGCCGTCTCCTTCTTCTTGGGCTTGGGCTTAGGCTTCGACTTCCTGTCGCGGCGTCTCTTACTCGTCGCGGGCTTCTCAACGGCCGTCTCAATTGCGGGTACTTCCTCCTTCTCCTGTGGTGCTAACGAGCCAGATTTCGCAGGAGAAGCAGGCGCGGAGGCCCCAGTAGACGGTGCCATGCTCAGCTGAGCTTCAGTCTCGGGGATCGAGCCGCTGTTCGTCACACAACAAGGTACAGCGAGTGAGCTTTGGGCGTATGCAACAAAAGAACGATGACAAGGCTGCGATGCCCACCTGGCAGTCGCTGGGGTCGAGGAGGTGGCGGGCGGAAGGCTCACAGCCATGACAGGCATGGACCTCTTGACAGCTTGGCGCGAATTTATATGGCTGCTAAAAACAGGCACAAAGTTGGACCCACTGAATAGAATATTGAAATGAATTTTGAAAGGTTTTGGGTTTTTGCAAGTTGAAGTTGCATTGATTGGCATGGCTGCTGGTATCATGAGAACGAGAATGTATGTATCACGAGACGTTGCATCTCTATGGCTCTGCGATATCATCTTCGGTTTTCTCCAGTGGCATAGGTGCAGTGGCGTTTACTGCTTCCACTGCAGAAATCTCAATGCGCGCGGTGTCGATGCCGCTGTCTTCGCCGGGTTGCGGCAACAACGCAAAGCGGTACTGGACGCGGACGTTGTCGACAATCTGGTAGTTCACGTAGTCCGGGGACGTCCACCGACGAGTCTGATACTTGCTGCGGACATCCACCTGCAAGACCTCTTTGATGGCGGCAACAAAAGTATCGGGTGCGCCGCGATAATGCTTGGACTTTTCGGACAGCTTGTGGATTGTCGAAACCAAGGTGTCCGACTCCCACTCGATTCTGAGGAGAAGACCACAATCGTTAGCTCCGGTACAAACTCCATATATGCCGCGTTGTACGTACTCAATAGGTGGCTGCGGAGTGGACACCCAGTTTGCTGCCAACGCATCCGGAAGGCTATCATACGCTGTACACCAGGAGTCAGCAAATCAAGTTCCTTTTGCGAGAGAATAGTTCGCTTCTTACCCGCGATATATGGTTTGATATCCAGTACAGGAGTTTCATCTAGCAAGTCGACCGCAGAGAGATACACGGTGCGCTTGCGCATATCGACGCGCTCGATCTTCGCCAGCGTAATTCCAATTGGATTGGGGCGATGCGGCGATCGAGTGCAAAAGATACCGACCCGTTCCTTAAGCATGGGTGGCGAGATCTTGGCCTATTATACATTCATCACCGTCAGTACTACTGTAGTACACGCAACTGTCCATTCTGCATCGTTACGTACTCTGAATGTGTGACGATGGCTGTCCGATCGAAGACCTTCGTGTGCTCGAGTATTCTTGCCATTCGTGTTTTGATGGAACACGAAAACAATCCAGACATGGCTGAAATCCTCCAGTCCAACCAGCGTATCTGGCGAGATATTCCGCTGAAAAGTAATCTTGGCTCTCGTCGACGGTGCCAACGAGCCCTGACGAGGTGTACCTGCAGCACACGCGGTGGATCGCAAAAATATACCTCAGCATTTTGCATTACTACAAAACATTGTCGAACGTTAGTACAGTACCTAAGCAGACCTTGAAGCACGAGTGAACAGTCCCAACAGGCTGTACGAAGCAGCCCTTGCTGGTGTCCAACTTCTCTTCCATCACACGTCGCAGCTCCTAGTATTTTCACTTTCCAAGGATACTCTTCGTCGTTGGGGGCAAAAAGTTTGAATTGATCACCAGCCAGGCCTCGTTTGAGGGCGTGGTGAGGCGGGTTAGCGGCACAAGGAAAACTTGCGAGTGAGCTATCTGTCGGTCTTGAGAGCTGGTCGCTCGAGGGGTCGCGCGAGGGGCCCGTCCTCGAGCTCTTGTCTAAAACTACGAGTGGTTTCGAAACTACTCAATCCTATCCGGAAACCCGAACATCCTGCGAATGTTCGCCATTTCCAAGGATACTCTTCGTCGTTGGGGGCAAAAAGTTTGAATTGATCACCAGCCAGGCCTCGTTTGAGGGCGTGGTGAGCGGCCCCCGATTTGATGTGCTTGCCGCGGCCTCGATCGTGGACTCGTTGATGTGTGAAGGCCGACCATTCTGCGGGCGAGAGTTGTAGTTGAGCTTGCTGCTTGAGTCGGATACTGCTCAAAGCAGTTCGACAGCCACCTACCGAGAAGTTTAATTGCAGTGGGGCTTGCATCTCCACTTAGTAAGGCTGTCGCACCGCCGATACGCACCGAATGCGTCGAGTAATTAGCCTCTGGCACACCTATGCTCCTCGCCGTGGATTTCAGAGCTGCTGCCACGGTCGCCGCGCTGAGATCGGCGCATAGGTACTGACTTGAAGTCGAAATGGCACGTCTCGCTTTGATGATATGCTTGAGTGCTGAAACCGGGCAGATCTGTTTGTCGCCTGACGCATGCATGGTTCTCCAGGCACCTCTTCCAAACTGGTCATTCTTGGCGCCTTCCAGGCCGATAGTCACTGACGTGGCCATGTTGGCTTCTGTTGGCCTTCCTTCGCTGTCCGAGAAGAAAGTGTTGCGCAGTTTGAGGCAGTAGAAGCGACGTGCTTGGCCGATTTTGAGGTACTCGGACCTACGGAGCAGGAAGAAGAAGCCGATAAGGAGACTGCCCCATAATAGGCGTTGCTGCGGCTGCTGCTGAAAGTCGAGTCGGCTGTACAGGAGTCGTAGAAATGCAGTTGTTATTGGCTGAAGCTTGTGCACCGGAGGTGATAGGCGCTTGATCCCGCGCAATAGAAGAGTGAAATCCGGCGATGTAGTGAGGTCGATCCCGATGTGGCGCCGGTGATACCAGCGAACGCTGGCTAGTTTGAGCTTGATGGTACCGTAGGTGTTGCCCTGGTTGGCTCTGTTCCAGCCGTATTTCCAGCAATACGCAGCGAAGCAGCCTAGTTTCTTGTTGGCCGATCGACCGGGTTGAGAGAGCCAAGGTGACCACCCGAGCCAGCTGCAGAATTCGCACCATTGGCGCCAATTGGTCTGATATTTTCCGGCGGTGGTGGTAGCCACAGCATGTCCGCGGAGATCGTCTCCCAGAGATTCGAGAGATCGTTGAACGGCGGCCGAACGATGACCTGCGTCCATGAAAGAGATAAGTTAGTCCATACTCGGTGCAGAGGATGGTCTGTGGTCCAGGCCCTGGACCCCGCGTCTGCCATGGTGTTTAACTCCCCAGGTATGTGTTCCGCCGAGCATGTAAACGAGTGTCGAAACTCTGCCAGGGAGATCAAACGATTGTAAAGTCGCGCGACAGGTTGGCCACTTGAACGCTTGTTTAGCCAAGCAACCGCACTCGTGTTGTCAATTTTCATTCGTACGTGAAGTTGGTGACGGCCGGAGCTTGTCCAAGCTGGGCCCCAGTGCAATGCTGCTAACGCCGCGCTCATGAGCTCTCTCACATTGATTGAGTTCGCCACTTTCGTTGTCGCGAACGTCTGTCGCACTGCTTCGCTGAATTGTACGCGGATATACTGCTTGAGTTGCGGCTCTAGCACACATAGGCCGGTATCCGATGCGTCCATCATGACTTCGCGCGATGGCGGCTGTATAGCCGCGAAGTACTCGACCGGAATGCTGTTGAATTTATGCTGAAGCGCAAGAACTGCTAGGAACCAGTTGAGATCCTCTCGAACGTCGTCAGGTAGTTCTAGCCGGACGTGAGCATGCCTGAAATTCGACGCGAAGACTTGAACGTTTTGATAGAATGATCGCGCTGCAGGGAAACAGGTTGATACGTAGCGCAAACTGCCGAGCAGCTTGTTTATCGTGGACTGCTTGCATGTCGACTCCTCGAACACTTGCTTGATTCGAAGCCTTGCTTTTGCGATTTTGTCCGCTGGCACCGATACCGTCCCTGTCGTTGTGTCCCAAAGGAGGCCGAGTGCCTTGGTTGAAGTCGCCCAGTCCGTAAATTTGTCTTCGTTAATGGCAGTAGGCCCCAGAACCGTTGCCATAGCTCGTCGTAGGGCGAAATTGGCCTCCAAGCACCGGGTTCCAGTGTCAATTTCGACACACGTGTGGTCATCACACCACACGTTGCCCACTAGCGGGCTTGGGTCAGCAGGTGCAAGGGCGGGATGGGGTCGTTGCTGCTGGTAGAGATGATTGATGAGGGATCCAGCTAATGAGTAATAGGCAGGAGAGCCACACCAGCCAAATCCACACGACAAATCGACGACGAGAAAGCCTTCGAAACGAAAGGCAAACATGTGCACGTGCAGTGCGCTCACGGGGATGTGACGAAAGGCGCCGGACACATCTCCAAGCATCATCAGGATAGGATGCCCCGGATAGCGGGCCCGTAATTCAGCGATTCTGCGTGCGATGTCTCCTGGCGGATTGTACGAAATGTCTGGAAAATTGCTGCGGTCCGTGAAATCGTTCACGGCTCCGCCAACCGGGCACGAGTAGTCATTGATGACGCGAATTGACGTTGAACTGCCGGATTTCTGAACTGTGCCGATCGGACTGATGAATATGTTGGACCACAGCTTCAGTAGGTCAGCATGTACGATCAGGTAGCGACCGTCCTGATGACCTTTAGCAATGTGTTCACGCACTTGACCCGCGTGCATTTCGACCGCCTTGTGGTTTGGAGGGGGTTCCGCCTGAAGTTGGGGTTTATCTGGCTTCCAGAGCGGCACAACTCCATCGCGGACGACTGCATTCCAGCGTTGGGTCAGTTGGCGGAGACTGGGGTCAGTCGGAGTTGGCAGTTCGAAGAGATCCTTGTTGGGTCTTGGGTCGGAGGGTGTCTGTCCTCGATAAACTTGGACGAACTCTGCCAGTGGTAACTCGCAACGTTGAGCGATCTCCGTATCGGCTTGAATCCGGCGCTTGTTGAGCTGGGCAGCTTGGTCCGGCCACTGGAGTGGCACGTCCACGCGCCATTCCGCCGCAAACTGGCGATACTGGTGCATGCGGTCGATATCCAGGCTGTTATGTACCGCTAATTGAGACTGATTGAACTTTGAATGAGCAGCGGAGCACTGTTGGCTGAAGCCTGAAATGTATTTGGCCGCAGAGTGTGTCTCCTGTGACTGATATTCGAGGGCCTGTACCCCCGAACTGGCTGTGCTGGGAGCCTGTACTCCGGTTGATGATGGTCCGTGGCCATGTGCCACCACGGGTTGCTGGCCGTTTGTGGATGCCGGTGGTCGCTGCCCAGAGAATGAGTATCGGGATCTCGCGAGTGTTGACTCGGTATCGTTGGCTACCCGATCCTCCGTGAGGCGCGGCATCAGGTCCTGGCATCACAGGTCTTGGAATTCTTGGCCCAGCCCGAAGAAGTTCTTGTCAATGAAGGCCTTGGCATCGGCGGGTAGAGCGATAGGCCTGAAGTGAGCTCGGTTCGGGTCAAAGCAAAGCCCAGGAGCGGGTCCTGTGCAACCCTTCTTGGATATGTAGCGCATGCAGAGCGTTTTATTGCCCTGCTTCGGTAACATACTCGATAGCTCGCGTGGAACAGCTGACGGCTTCTGCGTTCGTTGGTCTCGTGAATGACTTGGACGGGAACCCGGAGCTGCCCGCGAGGTTCTTGATGCAACTAGTGCAGTGACCTGACGTTCTTGCTGAGCCTGGAACAGCTCCATGAGATGATCATCGTTTCTGGCGAACTCGTTGCCGATGAGCGCCGCCGTCTGGACGTTGGTGGCGATTACCTCGCTGCGAAACTTGCCAAGCTTGGAATTGACCCAAAAGACCAGCATGTTGCACGTGGCAGGGTCCGGTCGGGACAACACTGCGTACTTTTCCATGAACGTCGCTCCCGCCTTGATGAAGCTGTACACCAAGGGACTGTAGAATCTGTCTGCAAACAGAAGCAGTGTGTTGAAGGCTTCGACAATATCGGAAACGGTTCGTGGGGGTGTTGCTGGGTGAAGCGAGTTGGCGCGGCCAAAGTTGGTCATGTTGACCCCGCTCATCGTTGGCTGTTGCTCGAGCTCTTCCATGAATCGGCGGAAGTGCATTAACGAGAGCCCTCGTACGTGGAAACTGAAGTCGTAGGCGAGACGGAGCACCGGGGGAGTTGCCAGAAACTGCGTTTGGCGGCCCTGTTGCACAGACTCTAAAATAGCTTGAGCATTCTTACCTCTGAGTGAGGGGTGAGCCACGGCGTCGTGTACGTAGCGTTCCATCTGTGATGGCCTGAATGAAGATGCCTGGGCGTCGCTTGATAGGGACAGGGTCGGGTTATCGCTGTCGTCCGCGGGGAGGAGGCCGGTCCCGTCCTCATCAGAATCTCGTGTGCGCTTGCGCAGCTGCCGGTTCTGAAGTCGAACAAGGCTGATGTTAGCTTGCTCGGTTGGATCCTCCGTTTTTCCTTCATCATCTGAATCACTGAACGCCATATCCATACAGTTAGAAAGCGGCAAGTCAGTTGGAGGTGGCGCGGGTGCTGAGGTTGGTGGTGCTGGGAGGAGACGGTCGACGAACACGTCGTTGGGGTTGTTGCTGCGACTGTCCATCTCGCAGTCAACTATATGCTGACGACGGACCAGGACAACTGCAAGCGTGTCTGGTCGGATGAGCGGGACTTGTTCTTCGGGTTCAAAGGCCACGCTGAGCATCGTCGAGAGGACACTAGCAGGAATACCGGACCTGCTCTTGCCGCAGGCTACGATCACCTCATTCTGGCGGTCCAGCAGCTCGAATGCATTCATCACGGTGGCGTTGACGGTGGCACCGGTACATAGTGCGTAATTCAGTCGGTCGACGGCGATCACACTTTGGGGGCTCGTGAGTGGAAGTCGAAGGATGTCCGTCCCGGAGCGAACTGTCAGCACAGCTGCGCCGTTTTGCATGCTGTAACCCGACACCAGACCGTACGCCCACTGGCCGCAGGTGATGCCTGCGGGTTGCACAAACGCAATCGGGTGGCCGACGTAGGATCCGGGCCATAGTTCTCTCTCGTCAGCTCCTACGATGCGATGGCGGATGGTTGCACACTTGACTTCGAATTCGTTGGATTCCTCAGTGTCGTCCGGTCCCGTTATCTGCACGGTGGCGGTCGCGCCTTGAACCTTGGTGACTGTCACGTACGTAAACCCTTCGAGTGCCGAGATGTGTGGGGTCCGACGAAGGCGATGGCGCCGATGGAAACGGACGGGTTCTGCATGGCAAGGCTGAAAAGGGTTGGTCGTTCTTGTGGGGAAGTCTTGAAGGCTTGGACTTTAGCGGCACAAGGAAAACTTGCGAGTGAGCTATCTGTCGGTCTTGAGAGCTGGTCGCTCGAGGGGTCGCGCGAGGGGCCCGTCCTCGAGCTCTTGTCTAAAACTACGAGTGGTTTCGAAACTACTCAATCCTATCCGGAAACCCGAACATCCTGCGAATGTTCGCCACATACACAATCAGCATCGTGCAGTCAATACGTTCACCATTTTTGTGCAACCTTTTCTGCAGCCACACGGCCTCGTCGTTCATCGACTCGCGCTTTCTCCTTCTTGGCTGCATCGCACTCAAGCTCCTGCATCAACGGGGAAAAAGGCAACATGCTGGTATCACAACGCATTATGCACGAATCATTGCAGCCATATCATTTACCTGGATCTTCTGGAGCTGCTCGGATTTTGGGCATGACTGCCCCCACCAAAGCCACACCAATGCCGCCGTCTGCAGTGCCAGCGCCAGCGTCTCCAGTCTCAGGCCAAAGGGCAACGTCATTGCTCAATGCCAACTGACAGGTGAATTAATGGCGAGCCTCGTGCAGTCCTCCCTCATTGGTCATTATTACGTCTTTTGTAATGGACTCATGCGATTGGACAAAAACAAAGCAATCTTTTGTGGCGATCTTCAATCCCGAAGCGTTGTTGAAGTGAAGTGGTCAAGGAAAATGAGGAAGAACTCAGGCGATCGCGGGATGTCTGCTGCGCTGCAACACCGCAGGGTAGGTATAATTGTATGCATATACCATTGCTAGCATGACTGACCCCTTGTGTGCTGCAGGTGTCGGGGTCTTTCGAGAAGCTGCAGGCGGAGAAGCTGCACTCGAACGTGGTGAACCGCCGCAGTCCCGTGATGTCTCGACGTTCGCGCGAGCAAGCTGTTGCCAACGCTGTGGACAGTGAAAAGAGCATGGGACTGCTGTCGTCACTTGGCGTGGGGGTCGCTGTCGCCGGCTCCGTATTCGTCGTGAGCTACGCTGCGGTGCTGTCGGCGATGGCCGACGCCGCCTAGGTGGCACGGCACAGCCAACTGTACCAGAAAGAACAAGGAAAACAATGTATGCTCGCAAGTCAATTTACGTTTAATACCAACACCAAGCCGTGATGCATGTCGTCGAGCTGTTTGTCAGGTTTTAGTCGTTCTTCTTCTCGTTCTTGTCCTTCGTCTTGGACATCTCATTGAAAGTGAAGTGTTCGCGAACGAGGTCCAACGATGCAAGCTGCACGTAGGTACAGCAAACTCCCGTTGCAGCTGCTATGATGAGCAGCCACTCGAGGGACTTCCGTTCGAGGCTGTGGAGGGTGTGCAAGAGGGTCATGATGCACAGAAGCGCAGGAACAAGACGCACTGCCCACGAGATACTGCGGACGAAGAACAACGTCGAAATGGCACCGAGAGCGTAACCAACGAGTGTCGGGTATACACCTCCAGCCCCGTACGACAGCTCCAGAACCTGGCGCAGTGACATCTGCACATTTATCGGATCAGAGCTTGCTACGGTTGTGTCTACATACGCAGGAACTTACATGCTCCATGACGTATTTGCTTCCTAGCTGAGCTGCGCGAGCAAGCTCATCCATGGTAAGAGGTGTCGGATCCATCCTTGTTCCTGTGATTTCTGTAAATGAAAAGGGGCGTTCCGGTCGGGGCAGGAGCGTTGGTTTCATTTGCTATTTTGCAACACACGGATATCGAGGCAGTGACATGCAAGCAACGGCACTCAAGTTACAATACCTGAGCCATGTGCTAAATCTACTGCACGGTTGCTGCAACTGCAGCGATGATAAGGAACACCGTGGCAAGTGAATGAAAGGATGCCAACGATGGAGCGGCACTCGTCGTCGGGGTGGGCGTTGTGCTGTTGGACGATTCGGCGGTTCCAGCGCTGGGCGAGTCTTCAATTGTCAGGTCTTCAGTGGGCGTGGGCGTTAGTGCTGATGGTGCGTCAGTCTCTAGATCACTTGACGATGATCCCATGCTCCCACCAATACTTGGCAAGCTGCCAACAGCAGAGCTGTCAGTGGAGCTGCTCAGCGCGTCCGTCGTGTTGAGGTCTCGATCTTCACTCATAGCTGCAAGATTACCGCTGCTACTAGCAGTACTAGAGGAGTTGGCTAAATTTGCTGATCCGTCACTTCCACTGGAACTTGACCACTGACTTGCACTTGACCCCCCACTTTCACTTGCTTCACCTGCGCAGTCAGCACTCTTGGCAGTGTACGCCGTCGCGTAATTGGTGCTGTCGTAGTAGCAGTCCGGGGCGTTTGCGGCCATATACTCTAGCCAAGCTACGCACTCCGGCAGCGGGCACAGGCGACTCGTAACGAGTGTCGTGATATCACCGTTGGCAGCTCGATAGCACGACTTGGCCGGATCCTCGTTCTGTTCGTGCAGCTTATTCACAAGCTGCTTTTGGTCCTGCGTGCAGAACTGCGTGTTGGCAGCAGCGCCAGCGCCAACGAGCGAAACAGCGACGATGGTGGTGTAGATGGATCGCATAGCTGGACAAAGGTATCTCGATTGGCGATTACAAAATGAGAAGACTTGAGCGGTGTGTGTCGAGTTGGGAAATGAGCTCAATCGAGACTCAGCAGCGCTCTTCCTACTTTGTCGGTGTCATCGAGTCAAGCAAGCAGTCCGCTTGAAGCCTGGTAACGTTAGGCACTTACGTGAGTACTCACGCTGCATTTGTTAATCCGTAGAAAAGCTCGCCGAAAACACTTCAACTCCGCCACGTCCTTGGTCTGACCATCTCACATGAAGCGGTTGACCAGTGGTCAATGACCACGAACGGCGAAACGAGACCAACGCGTAAGAAACTTTACTCTCATGGTCCCTGACCGTGATGCGCCACAAATTCAAACCGAAACTTCCCCTTACATCACATTCCTCACGTACAATGGTAATGATGCTACCGTACACGTATAGCAGCTTATCCATCATCAACACCACCAAGCAGCTACAGTCGCGAAAAACCACATGAACATTCCGCCGTTATCTTGGCAATTGTATGGGCCCGTCTATCCACAACATTTTTGAGCAAACACGCCTCCCAGCCGACCGATTCCCCACAATCGCTTTCGACTTCGACGATGGACAAGCAAAGTGCCATCGCGCTGGGTGTGACTGCCGGCCTGGGCGTCGGCTATCTGCTGGGCAAGGCGCAGCCTGCCGCCCTGCGCGCCAGCACGAAGAAGGTGCAGGAGGAGCCGGCCAAGCACCTGGACGAGGTGGAGCGCCTCATCCGCCCCAACATCCTGGCGCTCACGCCGTACCGCTGCGCCCGCGACGACTACGACCAAGGCAAGCTATCGATCGACGCTGACACTGTCTGCAGACCCCTCTAATAATTTGTATTGATGTGTCATCGCAGGAATTTTGCTGGATGCCAACGAGAACAGCCTGGGGCCGCCGCTGCAGGGCCACGAGACGCTGCAGGCCATGGAGCTGGAGCGCTACCCGTGCCCCTACCAGCCTGAGCTGAAGAAGGTCATTACTAACTATAGGTGAGCTGGTTGCTGCTGCTGAGAGTGAGGGTGGATGCTTAGTCGTGCTCACGTCGTTCTGTGTGCAATGCTGCTGCAGGAACAAGAACTCGACGGAGAAGATTGGCCAGGCGAACACCTTCCTGGGTGTTGGTAGTGACGAGGCCATTGATTTGATCATCCGGGTGGCTTGCACGCCTCGTGTGGACAACATCCTGATCACGCCGCCGACGTACGGAATGTACAGCGTCTGCGCCAACATCCACGACGTGGGTATTGTCTCCGTGCCACTCCAGATCGAGGCGCCGGCCGACAACCTCAAGGGACTGAAGCCGGACCTCCCACTTCCGTCCTTCCACATTGACCCGCAGGAGGTGCGCACGTGAGTTTTGATTGAGTGGATCTCTTGTGGGGTCTAACTGCTGTCTCTTGTGTGTGTGTTGGCTGCAGATTCTGAACGCAGCCACGGCCACCACGAAGGTGATCTTCTTGTGCAGCCCTGGCAACCCCACGGCCAATGTACTGCGTCTGCAGGATGTGGAGACGATTTTAAACTCGAAGGTTGGTAGCTGCTTTGCTGCATGATTGTGATGATCAGACCTTCTAATGGTATCCTCTATGGTTTGCAGAAGTACAAGGGTTTTGTAGTGGTCGATGAGGCCTACGTCGACTTCGCTGACACCCAGAGCCTGTGTACACTTGTGAACGAGCACAAGAGGCTAATTGTGCTGCAAACTCTATCGAAGGGCTTCGGCCTTGCTGGCATCCGTCTGGGCATTGCGTTTGGTGACCCGAAGCTGATCCAGGTCCTCAACAATGTGAAGGCGCCGTACAACATCAGCAAGCTGACGTCCGATGTCGCTCGCAAGGCCTTCTCAAACTTGGACGAACTGCACAAGAACGTGAATGCTATCAAGGAGGTATGTGAGGCTTGTGTGGATGCGATGGTTGCTTTATTGTTCTGTGGTGGCTCATTTCAATATGCCTCGTGTTTGCGTAACGCAGGAAAAGCACAGAGTGATCAAGGAGTTGCAAAAGCTGTCGTTTGTGCGCCGCATCTACGCGTCGGACTCGAACTTCGTTCTCTTCGAGGTACGTTACCAGTCATACCTGCCAAAGTGTTTGAATTGTGTACAAGTATTGATATAATTTCTGTCTTTGTGTTCAGATCCCGCACGCGCTGACTGTGTACCGGCAAATGGCCAACCGTGGCGTGGTCATTCGCTACCGTGGCAACCAGCATTTGCTCACGGATTGTCTCCGCGCAACAATCGGCTCTCGTGAGGAAAACGACCGCATGCTCGAGCTGCTCGTGGAAGTGTCGGGGGAGCAATAGATTGTATCTAGGCTTATCTTCTGCAGATATGAAGTCTATCTGACAGCTTCGTGAAATCACAAGTGAAATACACTAGCTCGTGCCGCATTATTTGCGCCGCGCGCTGGTCCACATTGTCGCTACAACATGCATTTTGACGAGGCCATCAAAAATCTAGCTTTTTTTTCAGGATGTCAAGTGTGTGCGCTACTTCGTCGTATCTCGCATCGACCTCCACGTCACAAGAGAGCTGAGTTGTAACAAGGGCTTCTAGAGGGCGGTATTCTGCGGTGACTTTGAATCCATGCAGTCTTTTGTCGACGATCCGCCTGCAGCGCTTGAATTGTGCGCGCGACGTCAAATTGGTGTCGGCCGTCTCCATGCCTACGGCTATGCTTCTTTTCCCGTGGCGAAGAGTGCCATTTCCCACCCTGAACTTCGTATTCACTTCGTTTACTTGCAGCAGGCTGTAACAGGTATTCACGATTTCCTCTTCCGCGGATGGACTGGTCTTTCCGAGTGCAAGACGAAAGTGGTTGCAACGGCGATTTGTTCTTTTGACGCGCATCTCGGTTTAATTTTCGGTGCTTACTGACCATCACCGAGTGTCTGTCTTCGTCGCTGTCAAAACCAATATTCACACTGCTACTTTCCCCTTCACTGTCGCTAAAACCACGTAAATTTTTCATTTGCTGCCCTGAAGGTTGCCGTGGTCTTGAGCCCTGAGTCCGCTGGTGAAAACTTTGGTCATGCTGGCTTACATCCGCCTTATCGTACTTGTGGCCACCACAATCGAGAATCTCTTCTTCCCCAAAACGTTCAGCTAGGTTTGGAGCTGCCATCGCACTTGTTAAATAATCGAAGTGACGTAGTGCCTCCTCTTGGTTAGGATGCATCATTCTCATGTATGATGAGGAGTCTTCAGCCTCCTGTGCGTTCATGCGGTTCTCCAACGAGTCCACCAAACGATTCAGAGAGAATCGACTATGACTGAAGTCATCGTGAAGTCGGCGACCTTCCTCCATCCAGCCTTCGACTTCATCTAGCGACGTGAGCCCCATGACGCGACGCCTCGCATTCTCGGCGTCTTTCAACTCTTGTTGCTTCCGATCGTCTTCAAGCTGCTTTTGTGCTAATTGTTTTGCCTGCTCTTCCTCCTCATGCTTTTGCTTCTCCTGCATCTCAGCAGATTCTTTTGCGTCAATGGAAAGCACGTGTTTGAGTTTCAGCATCGTGAGGTCCAGCTTCTCCAGCACATCTCGCTGAAGTATTTCTTGAAGAGGCCCTTCTTCCTCTTTCGTTGTAGCATCAACGGCAGAATTTGTAGTGGTCTCGCCATGTTGGATGTCGCCTTTTCCTGGTGGGTTCACCTGGGTCAATTCAAAGTTGTCTACCGCCCAATCGACCGCTCGCCACGAAATCCCGCTACTCTCGCCCCTCTGTGCTTTCGTTGATGATCCTGCCATCCGTGCTTCAATCTCATCTATTCTGCGCTGGGTGTGGCTTCTCAATGCGTTTACCTCGGTCTCCATTGCAAATGCGCTGCCGGCTGGTTCACTTGGAGTCGACGCGTCTATCGTCTCAAGTTGCATCAACACATTCTCAATATCGGCAGAGCATGTGAGAAGTTTGCCCTGCATAGGAATCAGCCGGAGTATTTCCATTTCGCGCTGTTTCGCTTCTTTCTCGTCGGCCTTCTTCTTCTCCTCGATAGTCTCTTTCTCCTTCTTTTCAGCTTCTTTCGCGGCGGTAGCGGCATCCGCCTCGGCCTTCATGTCAGCCTTCCGACGTTCTATCATATCCGCAAACGTGAGATCCAATTGAGACACGATTGTCTGAGTCGCAGACTGTAGCTCTGCTTGAGCAGCTTTCCGATTCGCCGAATCACCTCCGGCGTCTTCCCTTTCAAGAGCCTGGGCCTCCTCCTCGCGCTTTCTGTCTTCAAAAGGCTTCAGTGCCTCGAGCAGTAAACCGTTGATGGTGTTCGAAGCATTGCGGATCTTCAACGCTGCTGTGGCACAAATTTCTGAGCTTGTCGGTTCCACCTTGTCCTTCGGTTCCTCATTCTCTGGTGCTTTGACTGGCAACGAGTTTAGTCGACGGCTTTCTCGCAACTTTCGGATCTCTTCCGCAAACGAGTCCTCTTCGTCCTCATCGAAGTCCTCGTCATCATCTGGAGGTGGCGGCGGGGGAGGCGACTCTATCCTTGATCTCGATTTACTACTAGTAGCTCTGGGCACCTGAAGTTGCAATCGTGGACGCAAGCTCTTTGTTCCCTTCGTCCCAAAGCGGGTGCTTTGACGAAGTACCTGTGCGATTTCGTCCGTGGATGGTGACTTTGCTGCGTGAACACTTCGAGTCTGACTACCGCGGCTGCTAGCTGCGATCAGCTTGTTGAGCTCGCGAATATCTTTCCCGATCAAGGCATCGATGGAGTCTTCGTCTGGACTGAGGTCCACCTCTGGCATGGATAAAGGAGACGATGCGGCAGATGAGCAAGTAACTGGAGACAGCGACGCGGGGGACAACGACGGTGATGACAGTACTGGTGATGGAGGTGGGGGCTTGCGCGATTGCCTTGATGCCGTCTTTGTTGAGCGAGTAGATGCCGCGACAGGAGGACCACGGCGCTTTGGCAAGAAGGACGGCTTGTTCCTGAGAACTTGTTCCAAACGCGGCATTGGCATCACCGCACCTTCATCATTGCTTGAGTCGTCGTCCCGTACGTTTTTTCGTGCAGCCCTGAGTGCCTTACTCTTCGTAGTCTCTCGTTGAGAGGTACGTGCACGATCGGCGAAACTCCGGTTCTTCTTGCCACTCTCTTGAGGTTTCGAGTGCTTCGGAGGCGACGCTATTTGCAGTGGTGAAGCTTCCGATCGAGATACGCTCTCATCCAGCTTGGATCGGCGACTAGTTGCGCTTTGGCGGAAGTCCGAGATGAGTTCGTCGAGGGACATTTCCTGCTGGTCGTCATTGTCGTATCTCCAGCTACGCGTAGCTTTGGATGCTGACGCCCCCTTGTCCCCCGCCCGCGAGTCGAAGGACAGCTCGAGGAACATGGTACCCGTGTTGCAGCGAGCCCAGGATTCGCGTTTCCAACCGATCAATGCGCAGGAAGAAGGTGACAGCACAATCCGTTTCGGCCATTTAAAAAAATAGCGAACTATCGTATTGATACAGGAAAAGCATTCGCAGCGTAACCCCCCGCCCTGTTACTCATGTTGAAGCACCATCTTACAAACTTCATCAAGCAATTACAAGTAAAAGCAAGACAGCTTCGTATTGCTGAACAAACCTTTGGGCATTCGATTCTCCCTGCAAGACAACATGAACAATTCATGCCCATGTAAGCAACAAAGCCCATGGGCAAATGAGTACACAAACATTACCCCCAAAATCCTTGTTGGGCTTTCCAATAGCTAGTTTCGCTACCAATTCCCAGTATCAACACTTGTTATCCGCGAAGTAAACTCTTTCTCAACGGATCACCTCCATCCGACGCGCTTTCGGCACCCATGCCCTTGCCAAAGAAGAGCCTTCCGCCACGAATGGGGCTCGAAGTCGCGGAGAGTCCTCCTTGTCGACGACGCGGAGGAAGTCGGCGGTTGAAGTACAATACCGACAGTGCCGGTACAATTTCCAGGAGAGCATAGTACACCACCACCACAAACCACGTACTGCGGTCATGGAGCTGTTTCTTCTCTGTTGACAAGAAGATCTGCAACCCGCAACGGATCATGAAGCAGGATGTGCCGACTGTCGTCATGATCGCGAGTTCCTTCAGTTTTCTCGAACGGATTCCAAGTTCCACCGGAACGGATCTGAATGCGTTTCCAGCACCAACGTGATAACACGAAGACACACGTTAGTCTGACAGATCCAACACAAACAAATGGCGTTAAGAAGAAGTGCCAACAGCTTACCGGAGCTCAATATAAGCCTTTCTGCCGAAGTAAATGAACCCGGTGGCGATGATAAGGAATAACTCCATGTTCAAAATTGCCTGCGTTCTAGTAAAGAAGGCACCTGTATCAAATCAATGCATACAAATTAACCAGATGAAAAATAAACAAAATAATTCAGCGCCTCCAATACTTACGCTCATGGCGCCACACCGACGCGTAGAAGACCCAGAACATCCCTTGAATCAGCAGCACGATCTGCAGAATCCCCACCAGTTTGTCAGTACAGCCTCCAGACACTCTTACAAAGCTGCACACTCACCGCAATAAACCAGCGAATCGCAGGCTTCACTATGTCCGTCAGCGTGGGGAGTTTGTCCACCGCATTGTAGTAGACCTCCGCCCAGAACTGCACCAGCAGCGCGTAGATCGCAAAGAACGCCAGGATCGGCACTTGGTCCAAGATGTAGAACAGGTCTCGCTCGCCAACCGAGCACTTGGACTCGTTCACTTTCCCCGACAACACGTCGCACCAATCCGAGCCCACCAACGCCAGGAAAACCGAGCGAACTACAATACAATACAATGCAACAAACCACATCATATACATAAAAAATATGATGATAATAATAACATATCTTACAGTGTGATGTATCTTACCTACTGTGGCGAAGAACATGAGCAGGTGGATCATCTTCTGCACGGTCCACGGACGATATCGACAGCAGTTGCGCACCAACTGGACGCCTGCTGCGCCCCCCACCAGCGCGTACACAATGCCGTCGACAAGAAAGGCCGCCCCCACGCCCAGCTCCTCGTCTCTGGAGCCGCTGCCGCCATCGCTGCCGCCCGCGAGCAGCGAGACCCACATCGCTGCTGCTGTTGAAGAAGGAACTGACAAGGTCACTATTATGTTCCAACTGGTTTACCTCGTTTCAGTGACTGTTACATTGCTTTGCATCAAAGGAAACATGGCGGCAACCGATGCGAGCGCGGAGCTGCGTGCCGAGGACGTGCGACAGCTCTGGAGCCTCGCGTGTCTGCTGACTCAGCGGCAGTTGATGACACAGACAGCGCAGACTCTGCAGGTGAGAGGAAAGCGCTGGAATCGCCCCAGGGGCTCCAGTAATCAGCTGACTAACGGTGTGACGTCTGTTAGCCCCTTTGTGCACTTGACTGCAGCACTCGCAGCGCCTCGGAGCAGGAGATTTTAGTGCAGGCGAACGTCCTATTAGCTGAGATCTGCAGCGTGGCGTGCGGCAACAGCAGGAAGGCGGACGACCGAGATCTGTGGACGCGTCGAGTGGTTCAAGTGGAGAAGTGCATCTATTCGGTCGACGCCGCCATTGAACGAGGCGTGCCTTGCAGTGTAAGGCGCTATACGGGGTGTGAATCAGTGTTTATACTTAATGTGAGCTGCGTTATGGTGGTGGGATAACTGCAGCATGAGAACAGGTTGCGGCTGTTGAAGGCCAAGTTCCTGCTGCAGCAGCAGCTGAAGGCTGAGCGGCCAGCCAAGAATCGGAGGCTACTGGAGATTCTATGTGAAGGGCTGAAGAGCTGCGCTGAAGCGGAGGACGCAGATGGTGAATTCGTTGCCGAGTTCCGGGAGTATTTTGGTGTCAAGTTGAAGGCCTGTTTGGTGAAGATGCATGCTGCGACTATCGCGGCGAAATATGCGAAGGACGGTGGCGGCATCAGCAGCTTTAGTGACAACCTACAGTATCTGCGGACCACACTGCCCAATTATATCGACAAGAGCTTTCTGGTACGTTTGCGGCTGAGATTTGGGCGATGTGGAAGTATTTTCGGGGCTGACTATGGTGCTGTGATTGTTTTGTGGTGCTTGCGTTGGTAGTTGTGGTTAGTGGAAGTGACTTGCCACACAGCAATCTCCTCTTTTCAGCCGGGTAACACTGCAGAGATGCGACAGCTTGTCGACTTTGGACAGGAATTCTTTGACAAAGTGTCATTGGAGCAGCCAGTCTCCCCAGACTTCCGCTTGCATCATCTAATCATCACTGGGTTTTACTACCTCAGGTAGGAGTTTCTGGTGTTTGATAGCTATGCGAGGAAATTAGACTGACGCCCAACGATGTTTTTGTCGAGTAGGACAGGAAAGATGAACAAAGTGGCACCATTGCTGAAAGAAATTAAACTGGCATCCAAAGACACAGAGAGTGACGGTGATCAGACCCGTGCAGGCGTCATGGAGGAAGCATATTTGAACACAATTGTGGATTCGATGCGGGTGAACGTTGTTGCATGTTCGGAGCCCAAGCAGGCATTAGAGCTGGCTATGAATGCCATACTTGCAGCTCAGGCCAACTTGCAGACATCTGCTCAGCATCCCGCAGTACGGCTCATGTTCACAGCTACCTTGTTCGACATGCTTCACGTCTACTGCCAATTACTGGCATTACAGTGCCGATATGCTGACATGGGAGCTAGCATAGTACAAATGGTCACACTATTTGGAACGTACAAGGCTGACTTGGAACGAACCATATTTTACCGCTTTTTTCGCGCGCGCTGTCACGTGCTGATTGCAAAGGTACTGTGGCTGTCTTTCGGCGAACAACTATAGTCTTCTCCAGCTGTAGTTACTGATCTATGTCATTTTGATTTATGCAGTATGCCACAGCTATCGGGAAGGTCAAAGACGCCAGTGCTCATCTGAACTTGGTTGTGGACAAGATACTTCCAAGCCCCGCCGTCGACGAGGCTTCATATCCTGATGCATATCTGGCCGTGTGGGTTGAAGTGCTGGAAGTTGCGGTGTATTGTTGTGGAGTGGCTACCACGCAGCCAAATTCCACGAACAGCGATGATCCTACAGTCGTTCAGATCAAGCAGATTTACCCGAGTCGCAGGTTGCTCGAATGGGTTGCTCGTGTCCTCACGATGGACAGCTTAAAGCACCATATTTATCAGTGCTGTAGTGTGGAGTTGCGAGCGAAGGTGAGTGAGCGTGTATGAAGTGTTGCCATTGCCGCGCTAACTACGCTGTTTTTTCACATGCATCGTAGTACGACCTTGCGCTCGCAAAGTGGTTGTGGGCGACAGAGGGGATATCGAGACGGGCAGTAGAGGAAGGTAATGGCCCCGCGCGCTTCTCGCGGCATGCGACGCTGGAAGAGATTCGACCAAGGGCGTTCACGCTGCTGCATGAGACTATGCAACGCATGAACGCAAGCATGAACAGTGACGAGACAATGTCCGAAATCATGGCACTGTTCGGTTCGCAGCTTGTGACCTTCGGTAAGGTCGAGCAAGGCGAGGGGATGCTGACGAATGCCATTCGCACCACGTTGCACAGCAAGAATGTGCTGCTGCAGACGCGTCTGCTGGCTGACGTGTTCGAGCTCTACAAGAGCAAGGGTCTGGTGGAGGCGCAAGCAACAGCAGCAACCAAGTACAAGAAGAAGGTGGCCGTGCTGCAGCAACGAGTCGCCGCAGCTCAGGCCGAAGAAGCCACGGTCTCAGCGCTGCTGCGATGGACCGCCGGCAAAGCGAAGGCGTCGACGCCCTCGCGTGGATAAGTCGGTTGGCTCTACATGGAAGCATGGAAGACCGACGTGTATCTGCTGATGCATTGACGTTACCGTCTCTCGAATGTTGCTCACTTCATATACTATACATACCGTATATGCTACTGCCGGTATCCACGACCCGCGACATCTTTTTCGTATCGCACTCTTCGGCTTTCTCCAGTCGCCGCAGTGTCGTCACGCGCCCGCTTCGACCCAATACTGTATGATACAGTCTGTATCAGAGGCGTGCCACCGCACCCGCCGTGTGTTTGACCGCTTGCGCCATTGGCACGCCCTGCGCCTTCATGGCGGTGGCGCACGAAGATCCCGCCGCTTCAGCCTGCACGCAAGACACAGAGCAGCGGCATCAGCTTCAATGTCCTCAGGAGCGACCACCTCACACCCCACGCGATCCTCACCATGAAGCGAAGCTCGTTCTGGAACGAGACGGTGAAGTTGCCCACCAACATGTCGGCCACGCGCTGCAGCGCCCGCAGCATTTCGTCCTTCATCGCGACTGCTCGTAAATAATTGTGTCAACTCGACAGTAGGTTGCAGCACGTCCACAACGGTACAGTGTACCACCAGCTGACTCTGCCGTGGCTCATCTGCGAGCTAACTGGCACCCATCCACCGTCGCCGGACCAGACTTGACCTTGAAGAACGCGCGTCTGCTCGCTCGCCTGCCTCGGCGCCGCCACATTCTCCGCCGCGCTGCAGCGTGTTCATATCAACCTCTACCAGCCGCTTATACCGTTCCCCGCTCGACTCCGCTCTCCTTCGTATGCGCCTCCAGTACGTCGCCCCCATCATCTCTCTTGGTTTTTGTATGCCGCGTCCCTTATTTATAGTCACTCTGGCGTGCGTTCCGGTGTCTGATGGACAGGAAGCGACTGTGCGTGGAGGTGGTGGGCGCCAGGAACCTCGAGAGTCCGCAGTCCGTGGACGCCTACTGCGTCGTGGGGCTCTGCGCCGTCAAGCCCAGGAAGGCGCGCAGCCGCCTCACAGCCTCGCCGAGCTTCCGGTCGTCCACAGTTACGGACTCCAGCAGCCCCACGTGGGCCCATGTGGCGGAGTTCGTGGTGCCCACTCGACCCGCGAGCGTGCGGCTGAGGGTGCAGCTCTTCAGCGAGAAGAACTTCTTCTTCGACATGTTCCCGTCCAGCAGCACCAGCAGTTTGTCCGATGGAGAAGAGAATGACAAGGGGACGGATCAAGCAGACAAGGAGCAGAGGAAGGCGGCAGTGCTAAAGCCCAAGCTCGTGGTCAGTGGAGGGAAAGGGATCCACGACAGTGACAGCGACGATGTCGTCACGCTCTCGGAGGAGGAAGACGAGGAGGACGAGGACGAGGACTGGCCTGCTATGGAGGAGGACTCGACTGTTGCTGAGGAGAGTATTGACGACGAGATGCTGGGCGTCGTGGAGATCAACTCGAGCCTGCTGTCCAAGCCGTCGAGGGTCGTGACCGACGCGTGGTACAGTTTAGGAGGGACGAGAACCGGGGAAGTGCGGATTCGTACGATTTGGTACGAGCGGACAAAGAGAGCGCTCACGGCACAGGATCGGGAAATGCTCTTTCAGCAGCATGTGAGTCAAGCTGTGACGAAGCCCATGAACGACTTTTACGGGTTTGCCATCCCGGAGACTGCCAGGGAGGATTGGGTGCATTTGCGCTCGTACCAGGACTGCCGAGAGGAGAGACGCGTTGAAGATTGGACAAGGTTGTATGGTACGCAGTTTCCGGAGCGTCTACGACGCTGCTCGTACAAGGAGAAGGACACGGAGGAGAAGACGCTCCTTTTGCAACTGGCTCGTGCTGGAATCCCGCGTCACTTGCGAGAGCGCGCGTACATGAACCTTTCTGGAGCGAGTGAGAAACAAGCGAATGCAGGTCCGAATTATTACTCGAATCTTGTGAAGGAAGCGGAGACGATGGAGACGGAGACATTTCGCCAAATTGAGCTCGATATCGACCGCACATTCGGACACTCAGGAACGACGATCTGCTCCGAGGCAGGGCGCGACCAGCTTCGGCGTATTCTTCGAGCCTACTCTCTCCATAACCCATCCGTCGGCTACTGCCAGGGGCTGAATTTTATCGTGGCGTTTTTGATGCTGATGGCGGACGAAGAGGTTGTGTTCTGGCTTTTGAGCGTCTTCTGTGAGGACCTCTATCCGGGTTATTACTCGCCAGCGATGGCTGACATTCAGAGAGACATGCGGGTGCTGAAGCAGTTGATCGCTGAAGAGCTTCCTCAGCTCGACGACTTTACGGCCGAGGTGGGGCTTCCGTTAGAGCTTCTGGGCTCACAGTGGTTGTTGTGCTTGTTCACAACAACCTTTCCCAGCGAGACGGCGTTCCGCATTTTTGACTGCATCTTCACGGAGGGTTCATTTTTTGTCTTTCCTGTCATCATGGCGCACTTGCGGCAACTGGAGCCGACGTTATTGGGTCTCGATGAATTTCATCACGTGCTGTCTTCGATAAAGGATGCTGAAAGCGTATGTATCGATGGTGATTTGTTCATGGCGGCAGTTTGCAAGGAGGCCGAGAGTATTACGGCCACTCGGATTCAGCAGCTACGCGAGGAGCAATGCGGATCCGTGCGCAGCGAGATGGAGCGAGCTGAACGCGCCCGTGCGTTCAACCAGCAGCTCGCAGTCGTGTACCAGATCCCTGCATTTTCCAACTATGCAGCAGGACTCCTGCGCTTTTTCCACGAGGAGGCTGAAGTGTCGTCACGCTCGGATGTGGCCTTCGTATTGACGATGCTTTGTCATGGTCTGGTGTGGCTGGCTGAACACTCCAAGCGTTGGCAACGCTGAGGAAGGGCCGAGTTTTGACGAGGCCTGCTTGAAGCTGTCGAATTTTATTGTATAAGCCGTGCCGATATCTATTTAATTTCCCGCAGTAGGAGTAGCGAGCGGGGCCGCCACGACGTAGCAGCTCCAGATGAATGTATAAGGCAAGGCGTCGCTGTTTAATCTGAGCATTTTGCAATTGAAGTGTTTCAACTGCTACGTGCTTCCTTTAGCTCTGTGGTTTTCGCCACCACGCTATTGACGAGTTCATGATCAAGAACATGTTTACTTTTTAGCGCGTGGTTGTCTGTTCACCTACCTAATAGTACTATGACCCGCGCTCGGCGCTTTCTTTTATTTCTTGCCTTTCTTAGTCGTGGCCGCCTTCTTGCCGCCCTTGGCAGCTACAGGCGCCTTGCGCTTCTTCGCGCTACCTCCAGCGCTCGGCAGCACGGTGAAGAAGCTGTCGAGTCGCTTCTGGGACTGTGTGCCCTTGGACTTTTTCAGCCTTGTGATGGCCGAGAGCACGCGGTCCTCCTGGAAGCCGTGCTTCTTGCACAGGAAGTCCAGCAGCTCCGTCTCCTGCGGATCGCGCCACTTGAGTTCCGCCTCCTTGGCGTCAACAACCTCGGGCTTGATGAACATCTCGCGTGCGTTCTTGTAGATGGGGTTCTCTCCCAGCCACTCGTCAGGAATGACGATACCCTTGCTCTTGCTCTTCTGCAACGCCTCCAGGAAGTTCTCAATGGTCTTGTGCTCCTTGATACCTGCAAAGGCCTTCTTCGGTCCCACGCCACGGATCGAGTCGCAGTAGTCGCAGCCGCAAAGGATGCACAAGTCCACGAACTGCTCCTGCGTGAGCTCCAGCTCCTGCAGGGCGCGCTCCAGCCGAATCTCAAGAATCGGGATCTTCTTGGCCGGCGACACCGTCAGGCGACGGTACAGCACGGGCACTCCGAACGTCAGGGCGTCCATATCTTCCGTACCAGCTGCGTAGACTCGTCCACCCTTGGCGAGCTCTGCGCAGGAAGCCTCGGCCTCGCAAGGGGCCGTGATGTGCGGCACACCCATGAGTCTCAGCAGCTCCTTGCAGTCTTCATTGTGCTGCGGCGTGGCACGAACCAGACGCTTGTTGAAGCGGTCGATGTCCTCGGTGTTGCCCTTCTCCGTGGCTTCCTCGAGGGCCTTCTGGGCCTCCTGGCGGCGGTCGCTGCGCTTGGCCAGCTCGCCGCTCTTCATGACGGGCGGCTTGCCGTCGAACACGTACACGGGCTTGAGGCCGTTCTCCATCATGCGAATGGTGCGGCTGAACATGCCCTGCAGGTGCGACGTCACCTCTCCGTCGGCGTTGGTCAGCGCCTGGGAGGGGCCGCCGCCGTCCGCTGAGCGGATGGCGATGAGGAACTGGTACAGTGCCATACTAGCGTCGATGGCCACGGCGTGACCGGCCAGCGCCGACATCTTCTCCACCTCCTTGATGCAGGACGGAGCCTCCTCCTGCAGCAGCTTCATCAACCCCTTAATTCCCATGTTGGCGGAGCTTCACCTCGAATGGTCGGAATAGCTTTTGACTTTCATGGACTTCTTGGCGCGAAAGGCGACACATTATAACGCAGACAATCTTTTTAACCAATAACATTGACGGACATTTTGATTCTTATTGCTATTGGTTTAAATCAGACCTAGGCCTTATACACCGTTGTTGAAGTGATTACGGCTGATAATGAGAGGTTATCTCCATAGGGTTAGGTTATGCTATATAGGGCGGTACTATGGGGACGAGGACGGCGTCCCTCTCTGCTGAAAGGCCGTCGTCGATAGCTAAAAACTCCTAAAATTTATAATCGGGGTTTCTGCTGGTGGGGCGCAATGGAGCCACCAGGCCTGCAAGTGGAGCTCGAAGAGAGCGCAAATTCAACACTGGATCGCTGTCGCGAGGCAAGACCTACAAACACGACTCGCGCGTATGTGCCGAAGCAGCAAGAGTTCAAAAAATGGTGCGATCGAAAAGGTTTCCACGAAACTACACGCTATCAAGTTACGGCATCGAAAATGCATCTATTTCTTCGAGAAGAAGTGGTCGATCGAGAAGTTCGAGTCAAAAACTCGAAGCGTAAGGTCGGTGTTGCTACGGTAGAGATGTACGTGAACGCAATTTCGGACCTGTACAGCGATCAGCACAGCCGTGGAGCGAATGCGCACCCTCACCCTCGAAACAGCCTGATCAAGGCGCTACTGTCCACCCTAAAGCGTGAAAAGCACGAGAAAAACAAGCGTGAGTACACAGATAGGGGTGTTGGGTCTTTGCTTGACGGGTACTGTACAACAGATGATTTGGTTGCAATCTCTCGCTACTATATGAATCTTAACACTGGAGGAGATTTACGCAACCGCATGAGCCACTTCTTGTGTCATGCGTGCTTGTTGAGGGGAGAGTCGGCACGTAACCTTGAGTTACCGGACCTTTTCAGCGTGATTCTGGAGCATGAGGGGTACACGGAATGTCGGGCGCTTGTTATGGTTATGGAGCAGGGTAAGACTAATCAGTACGGTCGACGCGAGTTTGGTTCGTGTATCCGGCACCACAACGTCGAAGTTTGCCCAATTGGAGCACTCGGTCTGTATCTCTTCTTCAGATGGAATATTCAAAACGAAGCTATCCCAAATTTTTTGGAGCCTGAACAATGGTACGACATCAAAGTACTCAAGTCAGGAAAAAATGCAACAACTTCATTGACATACCGGGCTCATTATGACGCTACCGTTAAAGCTTTCACTGCTCTTGGGATGCACTCGAAGGCCAAGACCCACGCTGCTCGCGGCTCAGGATCCAGGATGGCCGAGTTAGCTGGAGCAACAGAGTCACAAATTAGAAGGTTAGGGCGATGGAATGCCGGTGCGATGGAGGGATGTTACCTCACTGCGTTACCACGAGATGCCATGCGATCACTTGCTGGGTTCTCACCAGACCGACGTGCGTTTTTCTTGGAGCGTGCTGCGGTCGTGCCACCGGATAGTCTGCAGCGAGAGCTGTTTCCGTTCGTTGAAAACTACATGGACGCTTACATGAAGCAGTCGGCTCCTCATGTTGCAACCGGTGGCTTTTTGGAGTTGTTGGTATATCTTCGCACCGTCGTACTTCAAGATTCTGTGCTGCTGCGCGATGTGCATCCGACGCACAAGGTGTGGAAACACCCTCTGTTCAACTCCAACATGTTCAATACTTTTGCTGCTGACCTGAAGGAAAAAATGCTTGCCGAGAAATCACCTCACACGATGCATTTGAATGAAGTAGTTCCTGATCTAATGGATCACCTAAAGCAACAGCATAAACACACGATAGCGCATATCGACGACAAAATTAATGAGGTCGGGACGTCAGTTCGCAATTTGGCGGGAGCGTTCAATCAACTTACATCGGGCTCTGCTGCCGTTCGGCTGACCGTCAACTGGGGTGACACTGATACGTCGAACTCCGTTCCGCAGGGACCTATCCGTCAAGCGTCACCCCTTCCTTCGACGTATAAAATGGTGAGGGCTTTGAAGACAGTGCACCAGGTCTGGCAGGAATGGACACTTGGAATCCACGGTGGCCCTGCTGTGAGGGAATTGGAGGAGAAGCACGGCTCGTGTTGGCGAAACACAGCAGCCGAGAAACGCTTTTTCTTTCGCCGTAAGCGCATCATTGATCGTGTCATTGCTATTTCACAACAGCAGAGCGTCAGCCACGAACAAGCCGTTTGCGCTCTAGAAGCACAACGCACCCAAGCTCAACTTACCCTCAATGCATTAAGCGACAGCATAAAGAAAACTCACTAGTCAAACAATTAATTCGTTAGTACATTGGCATCACGACTATTTTTTCTTACCGGCCTTTACCTTCTCTTCTTGCCCGTCTTCCGCGAGGTTATTGCCTCCTGGAAGGGAGGGGCGACGATCTTCTCGCACGTATTAAATCTCTCGCCACACACACTCGCCGAATACAGGTCCATGAATCCGCAGTGCGGGTCGCACCACCCGCACCTCCCCCACAGCTGGCCGTGCATACCCGTCGCGAGCAGGGTCATTCCTTCGGCGACCTCGCACATCTGCAACACATCGTACGGTTAGCCTCGTACGTAAGTTACACTCCTCCTCGTACTGCAGCACATCTCGCACCTTCACACAGCTCGCAGTCGCATACGGGTCCCTCTTCCTCCTGATTAGCAACGCGTCGATGTCCTGAACCCTCCTACGCCTCTCACACCGGTCAGCGGGCACGCTTGCCACCAACGGGTCCAAAAGCGACGGCCTCGCGGGTCTTGAGCCTCTTGTTCTCGTTGCTGCGCACGCCCGGCGCCTGCCTGACCAAACCTCCCCTGAGCACCAGCACAGCGGCAGCTTCGTCCACCGTCGTCGTCCAGATGGAAGCGCAGGCTCGTCGAGTGGGGTGTCAGGTCGGACAGCAGCTCTACGAGCCGCACACTGGGCACCTCCTGACCGTCCAGGCGCAGCGCGCGTCGTCGCCCAGCGTCTGGAGCTGCTTGATGCTCACGGGCAGGATGCTCTGCGTGGCGCTGATGGGCGTGGCCTGGCTTCAGCTGGACTGGCTCGACATGATGCAGCCCCCGCCATCGCCCGTGTAGTCGTCGGTGCGCACGCCTCGCAGTCGCTGCCGTGCTGTTGGTCGTCCTGCTTAATTACGAGTGGATGAGAAGTGCCCAGCGGATGGGTACAAATACCGGCTGTTATTCTGAAGTGGTCACTTCAGATAATTTGGTTATCTGAGGGACGGGGTGGAGACGACATAAAGGCGATAAAGTGACGGCGTCCCCCGTCCACTTCCGATAATGAGAGGTTATCTCCATAGGGTTAGGTTATGCTATATAGGGCGGTACTATGGGGACGAGGACGGCGTCCCTCTCTGCTGAAAGGCCGTCGTCGATAGCTAAAAACTCCTAAAATTTATAATCGGGGTTTCTGCTGGTGGGGCGCAATGGAGCCACCAGGCCTGCAAGTGGAGCTCGAAGAGAGCGCAAATTCAACACTGGATCGCTGTCGCGAGGCAAGACCTACAAACACGACTCGCGCGTATGTGCCGAAGCAGCAAGAGTTCAAAAAATGGTGCGATCGAAAAGGTTTCCACGAAACTACACGCTATCAAGTTACGGCATCGAAAATGCATCTATTTCTTCGAGAAGAAGTGGTCGATCGAGAAGTTCGAGTCAAAAACTCGAAGCGTAAGGTCGGTGTTGCTACGGTAGAGATGTACGTGAACGCAATTTCGGACCTGTACAGCGATCAGCACAGCCGTGGAGCGAATGCGCACCCTCACCCTCGAAACAGCCTGATCAAGGCGCTACTGTCCACCCTAAAGCGTGAAAAGCACGAGAAAAACAAGCGTGAGTACACAGATAGGGGTGTTGGGTCTTTGCTTGACGGGTACTGTACAACAGATGATTTGGTTGCAATCTCTCGCTACTATATGAATCTTAACACTGGAGGAGATTTACGCAACCGCATGAGCCACTTCTTGTGTCATGCGTGCTTGTTGAGGGGAGAGTCGGCACGTAACCTTGAGTTACCGGACCTTTTCAGCGTGATTCTGGAGCATGAGGGGTACACGGAATGTCGGGCGCTTGTTATGGTTATGGAGCAGGGTAAGACTAATCAGTACGGTCGACGCGAGTTTGGTTCGTGTATCCGGCACCACAACGTCGAAGTTTGCCCAATTGGAGCACTCGGTCTGTATCTCTTCTTCAGATGGAATATTCAAAACGAAGCTATCCCAAATTTTTTGGAGCCTGAACAATGGTACGACATCAAAGTACTCAAGTCAGGAAAAAATGCAACAACTTCATTGACATACCGGGCTCATTATGACGCTACCGTTAAAGCTTTCACTGCTCTTGGGATGCACTCGAAGGCCAAGACCCACGCTGCTCGCGGCTCAGGATCCAGGATGGCCGAGTTAGCTGGAGCAACAGAGTCACAAATTAGAAGGTTAGGGCGATGGAATGCCGGTGCGATGGAGGGATGTTACCTCACTGCGTTACCACGAGATGCCATGCGATCACTTGCTGGGTTCTCACCAGACCGACGTGCGTTTTTCTTGGAGCGTGCTGCGGTCGTGCCACCGGATAGTCTGCAGCGAGAGCTGTTTCCGTTCGTTGAAAACTACATGGACGCTTACATGAAGCAGTCGGCTCCTCATGTTGCAACCGGTGGCTTTTTGGAGTTGTTGGTATATCTTCGCACCGTCGTACTTCAAGATTCTGTGCTGCTGCGCGATGTGCATCCGACGCACAAGGTGTGGAAACACCCTCTGTTCAACTCCAACATGTTCAATACTTTTGCTGCTGACCTGAAGGAAAAAATGCTTGCCGAGAAATCACCTCACACGATGCATTTGAATGAAGTAGTTCCTGATCTAATGGATCACCTAAAGCAACAGCATAAACACACGATAGCGCATATCGACGACAAAATTAATGAGGTCGGGACGTCAGTTCGCAATTTGGCGGGAGTGTTCAATCAACTTACATCGGGCTCTGCTGCCGTTCGGCTGACCGTCAACTGGGGTGACACTGATACGTCGAACTCCGTTCCGCAGGGACCTATCCGTCAAGCGTCACCCCTTCCTTCGACGTATAAAATGGTGAGGGCTTTGAAGACAGTGCACCAGGTCTGGCAGGAATGGACACTTGGAATCCACGGTGGCCCTGCTGTGAGGGAATTGGAGGAGAAGCACGGCTCGTGTTGGCGAAACACAGCAGCCGAGAAACGCTTTTTCTTTCGCCGTAAGCGCATCATTGATCGTGTCATTGCTATTTCACAACAGCAGAGCGTCAGCCACGAACAAGCCGTTTGCGCTCTAGAAGCACAACGCACCCAAGCTCAACTTACCCTCAATGCATTAAGCGACAGCATAAAGAAAACTCACTAGTCAAACAATTAATTCGTTAGTACATTGGCATCACGACTATTTTTTCTTACCGGCCTTTACCTTCTCTTCTTGCCCGTCTTCCGCGAGGTTATTGCCTCCTGGAAGGGAGGGGCGACGATCTTCTCGCACGTATTAAATCTCTCGCCACACACACTCGCCGAATACAGGTCCATGAATCCGCAGTGCGGGTCGCACCACCCGCACCTCCCCCACAGCTGGCCGTGCATACCCGTCGCGAGCAGGGTCATTCCTTCGGCGACCTCGCACATCTGCAACACATCGTACGGTTAGCCTCGTACGTAAGTTACACTCCTCCTCGTACTGCAGCACATCTCGCACCTTCACACAGCTCGCAGTCGCATACGGGTCCCTCTTCCTCCTGATTAGCAACGCGTCGATGTCCTGAACCCTCCTACGCCTCTCACACCGGTCAGCGGGCACGCTTGCCACCAACGGGTCCAAAAGCGACGGCCTCGCGGGTCTTGAGCCTCTTGTTCTCGTTGCTGCGCACGCCCGGCGCCTGCCTGACCAAACCTCCCCTGAGCACCAGCACAGCGGCAGCTTCGTCCACCGTCGTCGTCCAGATGGAAGCGCAGGCTCGTCGAGTGGGGTGTCAGGTCGGACAGCAGCTCTACGAGCCGCACACTGGGCACCTCCTGACCGTCCAGGCGCAGCGCGCGTCGTCGCCCAGCGTCTGGAGCTGCTTGATGCTCACGGGCAGGATGCTCTACGTGGCGCTGATGGGCGTGGCCTGGCTTCAGCTGGACTGGCTCGACATGATGCAGCCCCCGCCATCGCCCGTGTAGTCGTCGGTGCGCACGCCTCGCAGTCGCTGCCGTGCTGTTGGTCGTCCTGCTTAATTACGAGTGGATGAGAAGTGCCCAGCGGATGGGTACAAATACCGGCTGTTATTCTGAAGTGGTCACTTCAGATAATTTGGTTATCTGAGGGACGGGGTGGAGACGACATAAAGGCGATAAAGTGACGTCGTCCCCCGTCCACTTCCGATAATGTGACGTCGCAACGATCTTTGGGTGCTCACAATTTGATCTGCATCGATCCACCCCCGAACCTAGCAACTAAGCTTATGAGTGACCGGATTCCGACGCTGAAGGAGCTTTTTATCGACGGCAAGTGGCCTATGCACAAACAGTACCTGGATGTGCTGAACCCTGCGACGGAGGAGGTGGTGCAGCAGGTGGCCTCCGCCTCCGCCGAAGATGTGGATCTAGCGGTCCAAGCTGCCAGGCGCGCGTTCGTGACGTGGGGGTCCACTACCGGTACAGAGCGAGCTGTGTACCTCCGTACAATGGCTGCTGCGGTTGAGAAGCGCACGGAGGCACTGAGTCGCTTGGAGACCATCGACAACGGCAAGCCGCTGGCCGAAGCTGCGTGGGACATGGAAGACGTGGTTAGATGCTTCCAGTTAGGGATGGGCAAATGCAATAGTGGCATTCGTGCCATTAATGCAACTCGTGCCATTTGTGGCATTAATGATGGATTCAGCAAAAATGCATGCATTTGAGAGAGAGAGGGGGGGGGGCTGAAAATAGCTGCTGATCAGTCTGGCTGCCAGCTGCACGATAATTGATGGCGAGTGCGGGTTAAGATGATTGATGGCGCTGTGAACGAAGATGCTTCATGCCCCTCTCTTCTCCTTCCTAGATGGCGCCTGCTCCGTTCGAACTATTGCGTGCGGTGATCGAAGGGCTGGAGTAGAAGCAAGACGTTCCATGGACGCACCGCCAGGTAATACTCTCACACTGTACGATAACACGCGTGGACTGCGCAGCTAACTGTACTTCGAGCGCTGGACGGCTTCCTCATTCTCGAATTGACCATGCAGCAGCAAGAACCCCCCGTTACCCACCCACCACCCACCTCAACTCGCAAAGTCGCCAGCAATGCCGCGTGGACGAAAGCACCTTGTGTAGCAAGAATTTATCTACTCCAACGGCACTTATCTCGACGCCATCTGCAACCACTGCATACTGAAGCTGTTCAAGTGCCAGCCCAGCAGAAACTTGCTGAAGCACTTGGCGTCGTGACCTAACTTGGCGGAGCCAGAACGGACCAAATGGCGTCGCTACGGAGAGCCCGTCAAGAAGCAAAAGAGCAGGCGCCAGAAGCGCAAGAAGCGTAGCGCAACTCGCTCACCGGAAGCCACGCAAGAGTCCGTCATGACCGGAACCTCGTTGTCGCAGTCGCAGTCGCAGCCGACCACGCCCTACGTCGGGGGCATCGCCAGTGAAGGGAAGAAGCGCTTTCAATCGGACATTGCATGGGGCTTCTACGCTGCTGGACTTCCCTTCCGAGCCATCGAGGTCCACTTGCATGCGTCAGGCTTTAACGGTCTTGTAACCCGACATGGAGAAGCACCGGCCGACTAGGAAGGCGTTGGCTGGTATACTGCTGACCGACGAGTACCAGCGTGAGAAGGACAAGTTGGTTGCACGACTACGAGATGAACCGACGCTTGGTGTAGTCTCGGACGGGTGGTCAAGCGTCAGCAAGGAAAAGGTCGTCAACTACATCGTAGTATCGCCTCTCATGAGGCCGCAACTTTGGTGTACCCGACGGACCGGTGAAACAGAGCAGGCTTCCGAGCACGTAGCTGAAGAAATCGGATCTGTCATCGACGAGATCAATTTAGCTACTGGGAGAGTGGTTGTGATATCAGTGACAACTGACAACGCTCCTGTCATGCAGAAAGCATGGGACATCCTAGAGAGGGAGCGACAAATCTCGTGCAACGGATGCAGCAGTCACGCCCTCAATCTCATTCTCGAAGAGGTAATCATTCTACTTTGGATGCGAACCCAGCTCGACAAGTCCGTCAAGCTAGCCAAGTTCATCAGAAACCGACTGCAGCTACTTGCCCAGTTTCGAAAGCTACAGCGCGGATCCAAAGAGGATCACCATCGCACCCTACGCCTGCCTGTACCTACAATGACATTCCAGCTTTGAGTGCATCAAGAGCGTCAGCGACAATCAACGCATCATTGGACGACTGTTTCGCCAGAAGAAGTTCCTGAAGCGGTTTGGGCGGAGACCTGCAAAACTGAATGAAGCTCGGGCAATTGTTGAAGACAAGGAGTTCTGGAAGCGGCTGAAGCTAATCCAAATGCTTCTGGAGCCACTGATTGAAGCGATTGCAATGCTGGAGCAGGACGCGTGTTGTATTTCGATGGTGTACTAGCAGTTCAGCCAACTTCAGCGTGAACCGCGGTAATACGAGCCCCTTCCGAATGTACCCAGACGCGTGCAGACAAGTATCCGGGAGGCAATCACTTCCAAATGGGCATTTTTGCACACAGACACCATGGGCGTTTCGTTCCTGCTTGACCAGACGAAGACGGCCTCGGAATTCGTGGACGCAGACCTGACCAAGAGCGTGAAGTCAGTCAAGGCGATTGCTAGAAGGATGGGAATTGTGTCAACACTCGCTGGGGAGAGGCAAATTCGCGATGAAGCGACTGACTTCTACACCAAACGAGAGAGGTGGTCATCCGAGACGCGTGCGGACCATTCGGCTGTCTCGCCATTGGCGTGGTGGACCGACAAGTGTGGCAAAGATCCTGACGAGAAGCGCGACTATTTCCCACTTTTGGCTCAGTTGGCTATCATGATCTTCACGATCCCAACCTCATCTGAGGCGAGTGAGCGATCGTGGAGTATCCACAACTTTATCCATACCAAGCGGCGTAATCGGCTGGATGCTGGACGGGTGGAGAAGCTTGTTTTCATCTATTGTAATGCAGGCAACAAGGACGCGAAGACCAACATCTTCTATCAGCTCAACGAAGAGAGTGAACGTGAGGACGACAATGACAACGGTGGATGGCAGCAGCGCGGACTCGGACAACAGCAATGCAAGCCTGAGCTCTTTTGCCAACATCAATCCCTATTCGTACGAAGGTAGTGAGGAACACAAGTTTGAGTGTTAGCTTACAACGAGAACCTATTTGCTTTGCAATAAATACATGCATCGATGCCATTAATGCTTTTGTGCAGTGCATTAATGCCATCAATGCATGCATTTGCCCATCCCTACTTCCAGTACTACGCCAAGGCTGCTGAGGCGCTGGACAAGTGTCAGTACGAGAAGGTGGATCTTCCTCTCGACGACTTCCTCGGAGCTCTACGCTATGAGCATGTGGGTGTCGTGGGTGCCATCATCCCGTGGAACTATCCAGCGCTGATGGCCTTGTGGAAGCTGGCGCCTGCCCTGGCTGCAGGCTGCACTGTGGTGCTCAAGCCGTCGGAGCCGACACCTCTGACAGCACTGCAGTTGGGACAGATTGCAGCGGACGTGGGTCTCCCGCCTGGAGTGTTGAACGTCGTCAACGGCTTGGGGGCTGTGGCGGGAGCTGCGTTGGTGTCACACCTGGACGTGTACAAGGTGGCCTTCACGGGAAGCGTCCCGACAGGACGCAACATCATGATGGAAGCGGCTAAGGAGATCAAGAAAATCTCGCTGGAGCTGGGAGGCAAGTCGCCCGCGATTGTCTTTGACAAGACAAACATCGATCACACGGTCGAGTGGGTGAATTCCTCAAGAAGCTCGTGACGGAGACACAGAAGCTCGTCTTGGGAGACCCGCTGGACGAAAATGTCCAGATAGACCCACTGGTGAGCAAGACGCAGCAGCAAGATCGTTTCTCTAGCTTGCTGCTGAACGAGCATCTAGTCAGGGTTCACATTGCGACGTTTACTTGCACGTCTCACAATCAAAGAAACCCCACTCTAGACCGACGCAGGATTTCCCGAGCTGCCGCCTCACCACCGGTGCCTGTGTCATCGGTGGCAGCAGCCTCAGCATTTTACATCATCAGAGGCTGTAGCCTCTTCTTCGCCACTATTACTTACTTGACGAATCCACCACAGTAGCGACCGCCTCGTTCACGAGGTTCTTCCTCGGTGAACTGCGCGCACATTGGGGGGGGGGTCACTACTGGTTCACGGGATGTTCAGCTCCCCATGAAGTCTGATAATATCTGACGCAGAGCTGAACCGGAAGGCTCATGAATTCTCTGGATATTTTTATCCAGAGTCTAAGGCGAAATCGCCAGGCCTCGCTAATCCTGTATAAACCTATATTTGAGTACTTTAGTAATATCTAATAGTACGGGTGCGCACCGTTCATATGACAATGCGATGCGATATTGCATTACAACGACCGGCAAATCCCCCCGACCGTAAAATACGCCATAAGAGAGTGGTACTCCCGGTTTGTTACGGAGCATAAATCAAAAGATTTTAACCAATCAAAACGATTTGTCGCATGTTTTTACTTTAAAAAAATGAATGGCGGCTACTGCGCTCTGTGCCTTCCTACAGAAATACAGCATTTGAAAAAAGCATCATGGGCAAGAAGAAGCGCTCGTACACTATCTCCAAGAAGCGCGAAGCGCTAGATGCCGCCGCCGCGACATCCCAGCTAGAAGCTGCCCAGAAACTGGGAATACAGCGACGCACCATCGGTGATTGGGTTGACCAAGAAGAGTCCATCCGGGATTTCAAGGGCTCTGAGCGCAGCCCCACGCTCAAAGGGCAGGGTAAGCGGGAGCAATTTCCCTTTGCGCATGGCTTGTACAACTATATAAAGGACCGGCGCCGTGACGAGAAGGTATTGTGGTTTTCAAGCTTTTTGCCCTCCGATTTGACGCCTTATCTCGGAGTCTGATTTATATAAAACGGACGGAGGGTAGGGTAAGAGAGTCCGAGTCGGGTCATAATTAAGAGCGTAAGGCATATCGGACCGGCACTCCGGAGGTCACCATGACTCCAGACTAGGAAGAATTCAACTTCAAAGCGATCGGAGGCTATATGCATGCACAGTGTAGATTCGTCTCAGGTAATATTGTTATTATATCTAACAACAGTAGCTAGACTAATGCCATATCAGGCCACGAGGTGGTTCGGGCAATGCTCAGGGATGCATTCTCGGCGGCCACTTTTGCCGTTAAAAAGCGGCAATTGTGACACCGGCTTTACAACTCGGAGCCCCTGTCAGCAAAACGGGCCAGATATAGCTAGCTTGCCACAACCCTACTACCTATATCGGACCTGAGTTACAAATCGGGCCCAACATATCGGATCTCGGACCGCCCGTTTGGCCAAAAACGATGAAAACCACAATAACTCCCTAATTTATTAATGTTTTTGCGGGCTAAATAATTTGAAATCTAATGTATTTGTAATTTGTTTTACTGTTTAGATCGTATCGACGAAACACATGATCCAATACATCAAACGTAACCACCCCAGCTGGCTCATTAGCTACATGAACGATAAGAAATCGATCAAGAGTGGGCTAAATGCCCTTGAACGCGCTTGTCAACGCTTTTGCGGAAGGTATTTTGCAAAAATAACACTAATATTTGCTGTAAAATTAATGTTTTCTTAAATATTTATGGTTATAGGTATGGGTACACACCGCAAAAGCCGCAAACTACCAAGAAAAATGCCGAGACGTTAGCTGCAACTCACCTGGAATTCGCGCTAAACTTCTGGGAGGAGTTCGGCGATACCTACAAGCTTTCCGAAATCTACAACGTCGTCGAGACCGGTATCGACTTCGACATGCCTCCTAAAAAATGTGGGCCGGAAAAGGAAAGACGCGATTCCGCCAAGGTGCTCGGACTGGACAAGCGTTCAACTCGCTTAACAGCAGTTCTGACGGCTCGCGCTGATGGTACGTTTTCCCGTTTATTTTATCTAAGCCTGTATTTTATTTGAAATACTAATTTTATTTTAATTTTACAGGTAAAAAAACTGCCAATTCTGTTTATTGTGCGAGGCAAGCCTGGCGGATCGATCGAAGCCAAAGAGCTGAAGAAATACCCGAAAGGACACGTGTATGCAGTGCAAGAAAATGCGTGGATGAACACCAGATTATGAAAATCTACACGAGTGAGCTGCTCAAGTACGAGATCAAGAATCCGTCGCTACTGCTGCTCGACAATTTTGAGGCCCATGTGTCTGAGGTAGGCCAAACTGCCGTTCTTGATGATACTTACGCTAAGGTTGTCCCCCTCCCACCGAATTTAACCTCGGTGTGCCAGCCGCTGGACATCGGCGTGATGGGGCCACTGAAGCAGCTTATGAAATCGCTGTGGGCAGAGGAGGACAACACCGGCGACGAACCTGCTGCTGAGAAGAGGTTGATCTGTATTAAGAGGACAATTGCAGCGTGGGAGCAGTTCAAAGAGGATGACATCAAGGCGGCATTTGTAAAAGCCATCCCCCGCTTTCCTAGAGTTGAAGTTTAATGCATTAAGACATTGGCTTCTTTTTTGCACTTTTTAGTTGTGATTATGTACATTACTGCTTTTCTTCGGATCGGTTAAAACATTTTTTATCACGCCGGCCCTAAATTTATCCAATCAGAGCACGCAAATTGACGGTGGCGTGTTTTATTGTCGTCTCAAATTTGAATCCTTAACTATGGAGGATACGGTTCATAAGGTGGCGTATTTGCCGGTCGTTGTCTGTAACTGTCCGATTTTATACCAAACATGGTGAATGTTGACCCACTCGGTGAAGAACGACATTCATGCAACAACCATGGAGGGTGACAGTCGTGCAGCACTCACGCAACATTGCTGCTTCACATCTACATTGACTCAGTGCGCGTTGACGCTTGGATCGATAGATACCTAACTGAAAGATAGCGTACTAACGTTAAGTTTAACCTCCAGTGATACCGTTCGCAGTACTCTCGGCACCAGCGGCTCATGAGTCCAACGTGACCTTGATCGTCTCGGCCATCTCGAAGGACATTTCACTATACTTGAAAAAGACCAGCGACGCAATCCGGCGGTCCCACATGTCATCCCACGGAGCAGGCGCCTACACGCACGACACCCAAAAACAAGGACATGCTGTGCCGCACATTTGGTGTAAACGAGGTGTACCCTGGCCTCGGATCCGGGTTCGAGGATTTTATCCTTGAATACGAGCAAGCGATCTCTACCATGTCGCTCCTCAACCACAAGGCAAACATTTTGTCGATCGCGTGTTGAGTAGCCCCATCTATCTGAGCTGGGAAATACGACGTCACGACTTCTCGACGAGGTTGTTTCGCGCATGTTTCTCGCAGATGGTTTGACGCGATCAACGTGCGTTAAGCCTAGTTTGTGGATAACGCTTTCACAACGAAGGCAGAAAACGTATTCGCCGCCCAGGTCAACTTCATTCTAGGCATCGTATCATTTTCTTCCAGGAAGCCTGGTCGTCTTCACGGTGATAATTTGGAAATTGTACGAGTTGAGGGTTGGGGCGTGCGCATTTGCATTCAATCAGTGGAGAAATAATTTGGCGAGATGCGGGCAACTTCCCAGTGTCCAGAATATACCTTGATCAAACTTGAATCAGCAAGCCTTGAGTTTAAGCTCAGAGGGGCTCAGAGTCTTAGAGTCTCAGCTGAAAGATCTCAGCTGAACCCGACGAAGACTCGGTCAACATCCCTGAACTCGACCTCTGTAACGGGCTGGTTAAGGTTACGTAAGTAGGTAGACAGAGTTGCATAAGTAGGTAGGAGCCTCATGGCTACATACACAAAAGTAGGTACAGGCACACGGCTAGCGTGCGCCCTGTTGTCATTACCTGATTGGATGGAAGTGGGGAGCCATACCCATTTCAGCCAATCAGGCATCGACTTAGATTTGAGTGGTTCACAAAGAGAACGGGAGCCCCCGCTCCCGTTCCATAAATAAGCAGAGTTAAATTTGCCCCAAACCTGACACTTGGTTCTACTATTGCGAGCTTCCTCTTGCATCTTTAGTGTACGCTAGTGACGGTACTTCTTACCCCGTTACAACCTCTTGGCTTGACGCGGCGTGTGTGCCTCTTTTTTGCGACCCCCTTAACGGTTCATGCTGGGGCTACGCTTTGGGCCTAGATGTCAGTCCAAGCCAACCTTGCTCTCAGTCCAGTCGTCTCCAGATGTCTCCAAACGAAGCCGGTTCCCCGCTCAAAAAGCCTTCGACTGCACGTGTCTTGACCTAATCTGCCCCGGGTTTTCCAAATGTAGGAACAACACTCCGCAATACACTCCACACACTTGTCTGCTTCCTCCAAGACCACAGACCTGTTCTTCCTTGCGTCCTCACTTCCTCCAAGCGGCTCCAGCTGAGAGCCACGGACACAGGTCTCCCCCCCACCCCACCCCGCGCGACCTAGAGTGGCTCCGAGAGATGGCTCGGGTTGAGCCCGTCTTGATCCAGGGTTATCGCATCTGCACCCTGGGACTCCCGCGCACCACGTCTTGACGTAGATAAAACGACTGAGCTGAGAACCACTATCCCAGACTCAGCGCCACACGAATTCCACCCAACAGCACTGAGAACCACTATCTCAGGTGCTGTTCTGCCGAAACCTCCGAGTAGATCGCCTTCTACCCGAAAATACGGAATACATGCCGAGTGCAGTCACCTAGTCCGACCTGTCGACGTGTAACGAAATGAAATAGCCAAATAGGCACCCCCTCGCATCGAGGTACACCCAGATATTCTGTATGGGCTTGAGTTCTGTTGGATTCTCCTCAGACACCCTATTCCACAGCAACACACTAACGTGTGTGGCCTTCGGGGAAAGTTTGATTCTGATTTATATTTTACACATGCAAACAATGACCTATCGAGGGGGGGGGGGGGGGTGGGGGGTGGGGGGGGGCGCTCTGCTTCCTTCGGAGCGCACCCAAACAGCGGCGGAAAGATTGTCTTGGGAGCGACCTGCAGGCTTGTGCCGAGCGGCGCTTCAATATGACAGTGGCTCGCCAAAACTAGCAGCGCTCAGCGTCTCCACTTGAGACCGGACTCAGCGATTGGCTGAGCTGCGGTAAAGTCGCGCGTGTTGGTCAGCATGCTCCTGATTGCACGTCAGCAAACACTTGATTGCACCGCTTTCCAGACCTGTGATTGGCTTAGGGATGCGCGTCACAGGAACGTGACAGTGTGTCATCTGACTCTCAGCTGATGAGCAGAGTTAAAGCTCAGTACCGACAAAAGTCTTGGCGGTGATTCGGGTAGTTTCAGGATGTCGCACGACCAGCTGACCACTTTCCAACTAATCAACGCCCATCATAGTGGGTGCGGGAGAGACCCAGCAGCCGGGCGACGGGTTCGCCGGCCTAGAATCCGAGCGTACCTCGTCACGACCGTTCCATATGAAACCCGTGATCAACGAATTCAACCGCGACTTGATCTTTGCTCTCATAATCGAGGATGCCGTCACTCGCCTCACCCCGTCCCCGTCAACTTTTGCCAAATCGGTGGGTCGTGCCCCTCAGCACTCAGTGACTTCGCAGCCTGAGCTACGAGCACATTCGCAGTTCATCCGCGCACCGCCAAGGTTCATGGCTGACGACAGCGCCGCCACCTAGCAGCCTTCCGCCTCCTCATCTGGTGACGTAGGGCCATCGTCGACGTCACAAGGCACTCCCGCGGGTCTCTGACGCCGCTTCAACTTCCTGCGACTTCAACCACCGTGGAGAGCGACAGCAGCGGCCAGGGGTCCACGTCAGTGTGCATAGGAGCGCTACCAGCGTCCCTGCGGCATCCAGTGCGCCAGTGCTTCTTTCGAGCAACGCGTCAACCACCACAACGAGCTCCTTCAACACGAACGCGGTGTCGGGTGTGATGGGGGTGACTCTTTCGCTGCCGGCGGCCACCGGTACGTCACTGGCGGCGTCGAATCCACCTTCTCCGCTCACGCCTATGCCTGCTGTCCTCCTGCAGCTAGCGGACGCGGCTGGCGGGGGTTCCGTGGCTTCGCGTGTCACTACCACAATGCAAACAGCGTCTACAACACAGTACACGCCGTCGCTGAACCCATTGACGTGGCCAGTGCCCGCGCTGGGACTTGGTACTCTGCCTGCTCCCACAGTCGCCCAAGTTCCTGCTTTGATCTATGACATTCGACGTGGAACGACACTCGTGGGTATGTCGGACGGTCTCGCCCGGTCCGTCCCAGTCCCATGCTTCTAAGATAAGGAACTAGTAAGAATGAGCACGTTTGGGGGTATCAATGCTATCACTGAGTTTCTTCAGGCGAGCCCTCTGCGCCCAGTCAACTTTTCAGACGCGCATGTTCGCTTGGCTGCCGAGCGCAAAATGCTGGCGTTGGCATGGTGCTATGGTGTGGAGGGCTTCGCCTCACGCGTTATGAGCACCGCTCGCCTCCTGCAGTTAGTCACTCAGCTCTTCCAGACTCTGGAGCCTCAGTCAACCACCCAAATTGATTCTCGGGCGTTGATCTCTCTGCTCAGGGCTGAGTGTACCGATTTGGTGGGTGCGTTGACTAAGGAACGGAACGAACGTGCTGCAACCACCATTTTGCTAGCGGTTGAGCGCTCTCGCCCTCAGCAGCAAGCAGCTTCAGCTGCTACACCGGCTGACATCGATACTCTGAAATCCGAGGTGGATATGCTGAAGAGTGTGGCAGGTCAGCTCAGCTCCGAGAAAGTCGACTTACAAGACCAATTTCGGACGGCTGACACCAAGTCGGCTGAGCTGCAGCGGAAGTACGGCTCAGCTCTCAAGCGTGCCGGGGAATTGGAGGCCCAGCCGGCTTCGACCAACGTCTTTTCGCCGGACATGCTGATGGACTTCCTCGCTGGCAACCCGACACTAGGAGGTCATTGGAAGCGGCTGCAAAACTTACTACAGTGTGGTGAGGTGCGGGCAACTTCCCAGCGTCCAGAATAAACCTTGCATGTAACTTGAATCAGCAAACCTGGAATCTAAGTTCAGGGGGGGGGGGCTCAGAGTCTTATTCGAGTCTCAGCTGAAAGGTATCAGCTGTACTCGACGAAGACTCGACCGACTCCTCTGAACTCGAACTCTTGGCCTGACGCGGCGTGTGCGCCTCCCTTGCGACTCCCTTGACGTTTCTTGCTGGGGCTACGCTTTGGGCCCAGACGTCAGCCAACCACGTCTTCTTGTTCCTAGTCCAGTCGCCCCTTGATGTCTCCAAACGAAGCCGGCTCCCCGCTCAACAGGCCTTCGTCCGCACGTGTCTCGACCCGATTTGCCCGGGGGTTTCCAAATGTAGACACGACTCCACACACACTTGTATGCTCCCTCCAAGACCGCAGACCTGGTCTTCCTTGCTTCTTCACTTCCTCCAGGCGGCTCCAGCTGAGAGCCGCGCACACAGGTCTTCACTCGCCCCCCCGACCTAGGGTGGCTCCGAGAGTTGGCTCTGGTTGAGCCGGTCTTGATCCAGGGTTCTCGCCTCTGCGCCCTGGGACTTCCGCGCGGCACTCCAGTTGAGCACTGCGTGCACAGGTCTTCACTCGCCTCCCGACCTAGGGTGGCTCCGAGAAATTGGCTCGGTTTGAGACTGTCTTGATCCAGGGTTCTTGCCTCTGCGCCCTGGGACTTCCGCGCACCACGTCTTGACGTAGACGACACGGCTGAGCGGGGAAAGCACGGTCCCAGGCTCAGCGCCAGAAAATATATGAAATACGCGCCAGGTACAGCCGCCTAGTCGGCCTGCCAACGCGTAAGGAAATACGAAATAGTCAAATGAGTACCTCTTCACACCGAGGTACACCCAAAAGATCTATATGGAGCCTGAGTTCTGATGGATTCTCCTAAGACACCATTTTCCGCAGCAGCAAACTTAACGCTGTGGCCTTCGGGGCAAATTCGATTCTGATTGGTACTTTACAAATGCAAACAAAGACCTATCAATGGGGGGGGGGGCGCTCGGCTTCCTTCGGAGCGCACCCGAACAAAGGTGAAAAGAAAGATATCGCCTTGCGAGCTGCCTGCAAGCCAGCGGCGAGCGGCGCTTCAACATGAGTCTAGCCAATGACTGGCCGAGCTCAGATAAGTCCAACGACGTCAGGAAGTGACTCAGCGATGCTTCACCGATGAGTGGCAGATCTCGGGCTTCTCATTGGCTGATCGAGGTGTGTCATCTGGATTCACCGGATTGTGCCACATCTGATTTATCTCCGGTCATCATCTGATGACGCGACCCTCCAGCGTGTGGCGACCGTTCGACCCTCTGCCGGCGACTCGCTGTCGGGGTTTTCTGAGCTCAGCTGCGCTTGACCTAGGCACCTCGAGCTAAGCGCATATGCCATCGTCCTCACCACTTCCGAGCTCAGCGAATAGTTCATCGAAGCAGGGCGAGCTCAGCCATGTGTGACTTGCCGACTTCTAGCACATCGGGGTCGCTTCATTGCTCCGGACTGAGAATGGATAAGGTTGGGTTCACCGCTTTCGAGCTCAGCAAGAGCTCACTGAGGCGCAAGCAGCTCGGTCACACTTAGCCCGCGGTCATCCAATGCCCAGCAGTTCCAAAGTGCCGTCGCTCAACCCCCGTTGTCATCAGTGTGATTTAGCTGAGTCATCTCTCAGCATGACTGTGTCATTTCCCACTTCACTTCAAATTATCTCGAACTAGTTGAAGGTGGCATAGCAGGCGTTGGGCTCAGTCATTGTCTGGCCAATCACCAGTGATTCTCGCCTGAGAGTGGTCACTGGCAGATGCTTGAGGAAATCTCCCAGAAATCTGGGGGGAGCTTCGTCACAGCAGGCTTTCAGAGATGGGTCTCCAGTGTCTTCGCTTTTCCGGACGTCAATTCAGATCTCAGCGAGAGATGAAGATACGGATGATTATGGTCCATGTATGCTCCAAGCTGCCTTGCGGTCGAGTTCTCAGTCTGCTGACTGTCAGCCTTCCGCTTCATACGCACTGGGGACGGCTCAGCAGACAATTCAATCTCCCGACACATCAACAGTTACCAAGTCTACTATCTCGTTCCGAGCCAAGCCCGTCCGTCAAGCACGGCGTCTCTAGTTGACTGGGTCACCTTTACGGGGAAGCCCTCCGCGAAGCGCTGCAGTGGGCCAGCCTGGCCAGTCTGATGCGATTGATTTAACTGGAACTACACCCAGTACTCCCTGGTAACATCGCTTGATGTGTTTGGCTGATCGACTGAAGTTGCCGACGTTTTCAAGCCAGTGAAAGTTCTTGCATTGAAGCAGTCCCAAGCTAGATTGTCTCTGTACTACGTTCAGCGCGCCATTCCGGCTCCGTACTCGCGGGATTGGACTCGGCGAGAATTCCTGTTTGCGGACAACTCGTTCTGGGATGCTATCCAGAAACCGCAGATGCTCCAATATCAGTTCGGCAGACAAGCACTAATCCATTTGTTAGCCTCAGCCACATACTGGCGAGATCTGGATCGGACTCCTTGGATAAGCTACGTCCCCGACGCTTACTTTCAAGCCGCTCCAAGATCTGACAATGACTGAGATCCGAGAGCCGTGGGAACCTCTGCCAGTGAAACCAGCTCCTGGCTCACCTGACAGCAGTTTGGAATGGCTGCATTCATCTGATGACGGCGAGGATGATGACAAGTTCGATAAGACATATCGCGCCTAGGGTACACAGTCGTCTCATTCTCAGCCAGGTGCCAGCGGCAAACGCCCCAGGGGTTCAGGCTTGTCAGGCAAGAACCCAGCCACTAAAGCTACCAATACGTCGTCTCGAAGTTCAGCTGGGGCCACCAGTCGCCCTAAGGCGAAACCGCCTGCTCCGCTTCCATATGACGGAGTCACCGAAACACCCAAGAGGGGCAGTTGGTGCCGCTATGGGATCAAGGTGCAAACCCTTTCTCGCCGGACTATGGGATTTCCGAACTACATGTCAGTCCAGCCGCTCCTCCAGCACCTTCACGTTCGTTGGTGTCCGATCGAGTACTGGGAGCTGATCCGGCCGGACTTGTCCACCGTGGGATGACATGTGGAACCGCCGGATCGCTTCGCTGGTCTTTTTTAAGTATAGTGAAATGTCCTTCGAGATGGCCGAGACGATCAAGGTCATTTTGGACTCATGAGCCGCTGGTGCCGAGAGTACTGCGAACGGTATCACTGGAGGTAAAACTTAACGTTAGTACGCTATCTTTCAGTTAGGTATCTGTCGATCCAAGCGTCAACGCGCACTGAATCAATGTAGATGTGAAGCAGCAATGTTGCGTGAGTGCTGCACGACTGTCACCCTCCATGGTTGTTGCATGAATGTCGTTCTTCACCGACTGGGTCAACATTCACCATGTTTGGTATAGAATCGGACAGTTAATGCAATATCGCGTCGCATTATCATATAAACGGTGCGCACCCGTACTATTAGATATTACTAAAGTACTCAAATATAGGTTTATACAGGATCGGCGAGGCCTGGCGATCCCGCCTTAGACTCCGGATATAAATATCCAGAGTTCCGGCTCAGCTCTTCATCAGATATTATCAGACTTCATGGGGAGCTGAACATCCCGTGGACCAGTAGTGCCCATGTGCGCGCAGTTCACCGAGGAAGAACCTCGAGAGGCTGTTGGGTGAGTGATGAACGGGGAGGCAGTCGCTACTGTGGTGGCTTCGTCGAAGTAAAAAAGTAATAGTGGCTAAGAAGAGGCTACAGACTCTGATGATGTAAAATGCTGAGGCTGCCACTACCGATGACACAGGCACCGGTGGTGAGGCGGCATCTCGCAAAATTCCTGCGTTGGTCCAGAGTGGGGCTTCTTTGCTTGTGAGACGTGCAAGTAAACGTCGCAATGCAAACCCTGACTAGATGCTCGTTCAGCAGCAAGCTAGAGAAACGATCTTGGTGTTGCATCCATCGTCTGGTCGTGCCCGAGGCTCCCGAAAAACGATGGACGCAAGAGATAAGATCATTAGGATGCCCGACGTGCTCCTGTCACCTCCTCGACCCCCCCCCCCCCACCCACCCCAATACCGAAGAAACCAGCGTCGAAGAAGACGGCGAGGGCGTTCCCGGTAACCATCCTGGAAGAGTCCTGGTTTAAAGCAAACATCAGACACTTGTTTTCACTATGGTATCATTTGTGTGGTGCACATTAGAATCGATCAGACTGGATCATTAATTGATTTCTCAGATTGTACCTTCAGCCGTGGTTGATGACCCATTTCTGTGTCAATATCACAGTGTTACAATCGAAGAGGCTACTGAAAAATCGCACAGATTGTGGCCGTTTCAATGGTGCCCTTTTCGCCACGTCCGGCCCATTTGGTCAGACAACAGGGGGGGGGGGTCAGAATTGTCTTTTTCGTTTGGTGATTTCGCTAAAAAAATCACCATTTCTAAAATGGTTGACCATTTTTGCTGCAGCAACTTGACCTTCACTCGTTTTATTGTACGTTTCAGGTATTTTCGCACAGCTTGGCCATTTCATGACGAGTTGCAAGGTCAAGCAGAACAAGTTATCGCTGAGCGATTAACGCATTGACATGATTAACGATTTCAAGAGCGAGTTACGAAATGTGAGAACGAATGGCACACGCGCCAAGTGCCATTCGTTCTGAATATTTACTTATCATAATTCTACAATGACCAAGTCGAGTGATCCCCGCTGGCGTGCTGTAACCTTAGTTCATGTCTACGACGTCGAAGTGGCGATTGTGGCAAACGTTTTATGCGCGTTCAAACGATCGGTGATGGGTGGTTTCTGAGTCGAGGGACAGTCGAAGGCAAAGGGGAAAAGCAAAAATCGTCCCAATGGTCAAGTGAGGTGTGCCAATTTGTCGCTGAGTACGCTGAATCACATCCATGTTTCTACATTGACGAGCTGCATAGCGTTCTCAAAGCGCGCTTTCCGACACTCCGAAACACATCAGAGGCTACGATTTGCCGCGCTCTCCGTTTTGATCTCCACCTTGCGCGCAAGCGAGCTCGAGAGGTGGCTACAGCGGAGATCGCAGTCTACTACAACAAGCTACGGCCGTTTTACTCGAGCCCAGAACAGCTCGTCTTCCTCGACGAGACTGTCAAGGCCGGTCGTGACTGCATGCGTCGTTATGCATGGTCACCAAGAAGACTGCCTGCTGTAGTTGATCTTCCGTTTGCTAGAGGAGAACGCATTTCAATACTCGCGGCTATAGATACAACTGGATTTTTCGCTTGGGAGATGACGAGATGAACATTTTCACGAAAGGTGTTCCACAAAGCTTTTTGCGAAAAGGTCGCGCCACTATTAACACAGTGGCCCCTTCCCAGGAGCATTGTGGTTTTCGACAATGCGAAGATACATATGTATCGTGAACTGGAAGAGCTCGTGCAGTCGACAGGAGCCTTGCTATTCTTCCACCCTCCCTACTGCCCACAATTAAACCCAATTGAGGTTTCATTCTCTTTACTCAAGAGATAGATCGTAAACCACGCCAATATGGCATTCCGGGTCAACCCAGAGGCGGTAATGGAAGTGGCACTCCGTGCATGTACTCGAGCTAATGGTTCTGTCGGTAAGAATTGATACCGCAACTGTGGATATTCATCAGGTTTAGTCGAGCATGTATTCGTCGAAAGAGTAGAAATTAACTAGCTAAGCAAGAGCCGCTTCTAAAATCCCTTCTCCTCGCTTCGTTTTATTTGACGACTGCCAACTTCAACTTCATTTTCTTGTCCATCTTCTTCTTCATCTGTATTTTCTTCTCCATGGTCAACGTCGGCCATATCATGCGGCCCGTTGGTTGATGCAATTACACGATCCCTGTATGGAGGGCGAAGATCGTACCCGGGAAGTCCCAGTGCTTACCACACCTCTTGAATGTCTAAGTCGATGGGCCCGGACACGCCATTCAGGCGCACATGTATACGCCGAGTCTCGCGACTAGCTGCATCAGATGCTGCAGCAACTTTCTGTTGGTGTCGCTGGGCGTGAGCATCAATAAAGTTCAGCTGTCGAAATGTTTCATTATCCGACCGTACAACCGGCGCAGTGTCGGGCTGTCGGGCTTGAACTGTAGCCCAGTCATCATGGCGTACGCATGTCCCGCAAAAGCGTCAATAAATGACTGTGGCAGCTCAAAGTCAGTGGATTCACTGTGCTCGCGTCTTCCAAACACGCGTCGGAGGACTCCAGTGGGGATTGGTCGCCCGAAATCGTCAGGAACTCCGGCTTCATCATCTTCTTCACTCTGGACGTTGCATTCTAGCGGGCCTTCTTGCTCTGTAGCTCGGACTGGAGTGTCAGTGCTGGTGGCGCTTGCGTCGAAGTGTTCGTCATGAAGCTCACGGAGGACTTCTCCTGTAAGAGGGTCCTGTATGTCCAGCTTGTCAATGTTTCGGACGTCGGGGCTGGTGATGAACCGCTTGGTTCTTGGGAGCAGGAGCCTGTAGCCCTTTTGGGTGGTCGAGATGCCGAGCACAATAGCCTTTTCGGCATGTTTCTGCAGGCTGCGGCCGGTCTTGCGGGGCACGAATACTAGACTCAAACTTGAGAATGTGGGAGACACGGGGGTGTTTCCCTGTCAGCACATCGATTGGAGACTTGTAGTCGGCGATTGCTCTGGTTGGGACCCTATTGCGGATGCAGGATGCGTAGAGTACAGCATCTCCCCAGTACCGTTGAGGTAGCGACGACGCCCAGAGCATGACACGTGCGGAGTTCATCAGAGTCCTGTGGAAGCGCTCTGCTTTCCTATTGGATGCGGATGTGTCCGGGTGCGTGTTCTTGCAGCCGAATCCCATTCCGAGCGGCATATTCTTTAAACGGCGTGTTCAGGAACTCTCCCCCGCCATCGGTACGTATGACCTTGATCGTGAGGTCGTACTGCCGCTGGAACTCACTTGCAAAGAGTAAAAACATGTCGAATGTTTCGTCCTTTGTGTGCAGCAGGAAGACTTGGTTGTAGTTAGACACATGATCCACGATGGTTAGTACATGACGATTGCCGTTGCGGTTGGGCTTTAAGTCCACCCTCAGGTTCATGCATATCACCGCGCCAATTTCATCCGTAGGGAAGTGTCCTGAGTGGGCTAGGCGTTTCGAGACTGTTCCCTTCCGCGCAGACCATGCAAAACGTGATCTTCTTGTTTGCGAGCTCGACGTCATTTGCCAGATTGTTGTTCACCATCCGCAACAGGTTCTCGAAGTTCACATGTCCGAGCCTCTCGTGCCATTGCTGCAGCGAGTTCTTCTTCACATTAACGAAGAGAGCCTGCGCATCAGAGCCGGGGGTGCCCATCGTAGTCGCATTAACGACCCAGAGACCCCCTTGCTGGATGGCTTCACCGACGACGGTCCCATCCGGTGAAAAGAATGTACACGACTCCGCAAACATGAACCAGAGTCCTCGGGATCGGAGCTGCGACAGCGATAGTAGGTTTCGTCCGACTTGCTCACAGTAGTATACATTCGTAAGTAGGATGCTGCGTTTAGTCGAGCCGACCATAGGCTGGAAAAGACAGCTCCCCTTGATGAAAGACACAATCGTTTCAGAATTTGCGACCTTGATAGTCAATTTCGCAGGCTCCACACCGAATAGCAGGCTTCGGTCGGTGCAGAGGTGGTGCGTTGCACCGGAGTCGAGAATCCACTCGGGAGCCGGGGGCGACCGGCCATTCGGGCTGCTCGAGGCTGCAAGCCATAATTGTCCTTCTTCCGCATTATTGCTGATGGTTTGGACAGTTTTGACGGTTGTTGTAGTAGCTATGAGTTTGACCTTGGCGTTTTACTGCAACCTTCACCTTCTTTAGCTCGGTACATGCTGGCCCGCGGTGGCCTTCCTCGTCACAGACGTAGCACACTAGTTTGACAGCGGGCTTTGCCGACGCGGCGTGGGCTTGACCATTGCTGCTTCGCGTATTCTGCCTGTGCTGGCTGGCTCCGCGCGGCCGGCTCTGCTGGCAGTGCCCATCATTTCGTTTCTTGTCCGGTTGCTCGGAGGAGGATTGAGCTCGAGCTGGCTGTCCACGCTTCCGGTCGTCACCGCGGAGGTCCACTAAGAGCGACAGCATGCGATCAGCTTCCAACAGGTAGTTGAGGTTGGTGTGGTCAATTTTGGCGGTTAGGGTATTGGATAGTTCCGGACAAGCGTTCGCAAAGAACGCTCCAACAGTAACAGACTGTGATCACCTGTCATGAGACGGTTCACATGCTTCAAGTAGTCCAGGTATTCGGTCCACGAGTCTTGTGGACGCTTGGAGGACGTCAAGAGCCTGTAAAGTTGCACTTGGTTCAACTTACACCCAAACCAGCACAGAGCTTAGCCTTGAAGTCGATGTAGTTGAAGTCCGCATTTTCTACGCGCCAATGCGTCACGTTTGAGTGGAAAAAGCGCGCGGCTTTGTCCACCAGAAAGTTTACCAACACAGACGCCCTGATCTGTGAGATCCAAGTCGAGTGGCACTTCTCCACCGGCATTGTATTATACAAGGCGCAGCACAAGACGTGCGGAGCGGTGTTCCGTCTGCTAAACCAGACCGTGGCTATTTCTAGTCAGGACCCCATCCGAGGTCGCCAACTAAACGACTGCTACGACTACTCGGTTCGAAGAATGCGTGCCGCACTCTTGAGGCGCTTTTGCTCTCTCGTTACCGACAGCTGAACGGACACTAATGGCTCCGCAGTGAATAACTACCTCGCAATGTGCGGTCAACACATGTTTTTCTAGGAGTCAGTTCACTCAGGGAGCACTAGCCATGATGTACAGTTTTCGGCAGAATATATGCAGCGCGTGATCGAAAAGTACAACTTCATCCACTTTGTGGCGGTGGTAACCGACAAAACACCAGTCAATCATAACGCATGAGCAATTCTCTAAGAACTACACCACAACATCATGGCTGTGTCGTAACCCCAACATTTTTGCCCTTGCTTCAAGGACAAAAAATGAATAAGTACGATGTTCTTTCCTGGATTTTGTCCTTAAACCAGCAAAAAGGGACCAAAGTGCCTTGATATATATATAGTCGATATAAAACTTGATGGAATTGCAGCATGTCACATATAATCATTTCAACAATAGTACGGGAGGCCTAGCCGCATACTAAGCCCAAATCATTTAAGTTTTGTGTCCTAGCGTTAAGGACAACACTGTAATGGATACGTTATCAGTGACACTTCCCAAACCACGTTTTCGACATGAAGAACAAAAGGGGACATAATCAGTAACATATTGATAAGGAAAGTAGTGTCAAGTTGCATGCACGTAACCCAAATTTCCGGGCCAAACAATCCGAAATCCGCATAGTAGAGTGCACGAACTGCGTCGGGAAATTACGTTCGGCTGCCGCGTTTGAACAGAGCACTACAGCTTGTAACAATGGAAAAAAGCTCATACCACTCCATAAGTCGGTGACCTTTATCTCTCTTCTGCTGAAGCAGTGCCATTTTGCTCGACCCCTTCATCGTTCCAACGAGCCCTTGGTACTTGCTCAATTCTACCATCACTTCGTCTTTTTATTTGGCCCATGTCACATAATAACAAACTGCTCGATCATGCCCTTCTTGCTGGCGGCAATCCCAACGATTGCGAAGCGAGGGTCTAGCAGGTTAGCCACACCATGAACATCTCCATATGCGAAGATAAAGGGTGCCGGAATCTTCGAGGGGACAACTTCTTACTCACTAGATGTCAGCAGAGGATTCGCGGTTTCTTCTGTCAGCATCAACACATGTCGAGTACCTCCGAAGCCACATCCTGTTCTTTTTAAACCACGTTACTACTTGACAAGCGGCTCCAATACTTTGACAGTCTTCTGTAATTGGGACACGAGCGCCTTACCAGTGATGAAGTCAAACATTGCACGCCTTGCGGCCTTCATGGCTTTGGTCAGTGCGCTCAGGAACGCGCGTTCAGGCACCAGCTGGAGCAGAATCTTCTCCGACTTCAGCACACTTTGAAGGTAAACCAAAACCGACCCCACCTTGTATCGCATGACATCTCGAGGGTCGGCGGCGTCTTTTTATCAGCAGTGGCCGCAAATTGCAACCGTGGCTTAAGTTTTTACCACAGCATGTGGTTCTTCTTCAGATATCCTTGCATCCAGCCACAAGCTTTTTTAGCTATTTGAATGACTCCACCACGTCATTGGCCAGTAAATTAACAGTGTATGGAGTTGCATCTTGACGCTAATACGAAACTTAAATTTCAAAGCTTCTTCGGGCCCCGGCACGATTTTGTGGTTACGTTAACATTTGCTGTTGGTGCTCGGTTCCAATATATATACCCCCTATACTGATGTGCTTTATGTGTACTCCTTTTTTTTCATGGGTTACCCTTTTACAACAAGCAACATACAGGTTTTTCGAAAAGGTTAGGGGTTTAATTTTTTCATAGTGTACCTGGGGGCCTACGGGTGCACTTGACCGAAGTATACGAAAAACATGATTCAAGAACATCAATGTTGGATGGTTGTGAAGGATCATCTGAACCTCTCGATAACGGTCCACATGCGTCTATAGCGAGGGTTATTTTTAGTGTCGTAGTGAAACCCGGTTCACTCGGACGACCACCGAGTGACTATCTAGCATCAAATTATATGACGATTAAATAATTCGTGGGGTGCGCCTTTTAGGATTACACCGATTTACCCAGCAAGTGTCTCGGATTTTGGGCTGCAGTGGTAAATGAGAGATCTAATCAGAGCTAATAACTGCAATACGTGAAGCGCATGAAGTCCGTAAAAAAGAAGACACGTTCACTGACCAAGCCAGCGAGCAAAGGACGTCGATCGCGGTCGAGGACATGTACAATGCTTACATCAAGGCGCTAGTCGAAGGTTTTTGTGTCAAAGGAATGGACGGTGCTGATCTCGATCATCAATCAAGGCACCAATCCACGACTTCGATTTTGTATTGATCTATAAGAACAAATGGTTTTGCTTCGAACACGAGCCGCGGTGGCGGAAACCGCGTACATGATTAGAGCAAACAAGAAAAGGGCATTGCCATATTACGAGGATGCGCTCGTGGGGCCACTTACAGCAAACATCTATCTTCGGAGGCGCCCTTCAAAACCAATAACGCACGGTACTTCGTAAGTAAAGTGCAGGCAGCACAACATCATCTCTTGTTCTTGCATGTGACAAGGTGTCAAGCGGCGTGCTTGACGTATCTATCCGTATGCCAACATTAATGCTTATATTGCAGGTTCAGTTCAACGCGCAAGCTAATCCTAATTTCGCTAGACGAGACTGTCGTAGCGAAATGGACCGACTCAGTCACTGAGGCATTGCGTGCGTGCTGCGTAGAAGATCGCAAGGGTGTGAAGCTAGGGATGCTGCGTGCTCAGCTTCAACTTGCCTGCTGTCCCGAAATCTGGGAGTACTACGTGTTTTTCCTGCCTACAATCTAGAAATCTAGGAGTGCTACGTGTTTAGCTTCAACTTGCTTGTAATCCGGTAAGACGAGAGTGCTTAGCTTAGGATAAAGCCAATGGGTATCCAAATCTTTGGGCAAAGGGGTATTTTCCGCTGAGCGAAGTGAGGGGGAAAATACGTTTTTCGACCGAGCGCAAGAAGTCACGCTGTCGCGTTTTCCAACTCAGCCCAGAATCAGCCCAATTTAACCAGCCCAGGTGCAGCCACGTCGGTGCGAAGACGAAGTGGTCCACACAAAATCACTTAGAGGATTTTCAGCCACTGCGGGGAGAAGAAGGCAGCTCTGTCTGGTTGGAGGCAAAAGCCAAAGCGAGGATTCTTCTGGGCTGTCGGCCAGTTACAAATAACCTAGTCTAAAAAACCTCACATAATATAGTACACCCGGGAAAACATCCTAAAGAGGGAAAAACCACGGTTGAAGTTCAGCTGTCAGATGGCTCACACCATAACCAATAGACCGCTACGAAAGCCGGTACCATGACAGCCTCACTTGGTGTGGGGAAACCTTGACAGGGAAATGCACTCATCTCGCACTCCTAGCAGGTCACCACTGCACGAAGCGTCTTGGGCAAAAACCCACACGGGCTGTAGAAATAGTTGTAGAACCGCACTACCGTATTCGCCGAAGAGCTGGCCCCCTCATTTTTCGTTGATAAGCTGCCCCCCCCACACGACTTTCCTACATAAAGTGATGGGCAACATTTCAGCCGACTTCATCACTAAGCTGTCCCCCCATTATATTTTAGCCAATCGCGATCGGGGGAAGTCAGAAGACCACAGCAGAGCTTCACAAGACAATTTTCTCACAAGGCCATGGTGAGCACGCACCGTGAACGCATTTGCAGCTCCTATAACTAACCTCTAACTGTAATGGCGTGTACTTTAGGAGCAGTACCATTTCCCTCTCATATCGGGGGTGGATATTGTCGGGTGCGACGTAGGCGACGGCGGCCGCAGCTACACAACTCACGAAATCTGCGGCAAAGAGCTAAAAGTCGACGATGTGATTGTATTTCGAGCTGAGGTGGTGGCCGTGGAAGGTGAGGGCCTAGAGCACGTCGTCAAGGCGCACGTGGTCCGCTTAGGTGCTCAATTGTGCCATGTTGGATTCCTTCCTCGTCGCCTGCTGCGAATGAAAGACGCCTATGCTAACAGAATGGCCATCGTGGTTGAGGATCTACGGAAGTCTGATAACAGCCAAAAGCGGCGACGTTCGGAACGCAACCAAGGCATCGTTAGATGCTTAATGCTATCTGAGATTGAGGAGCATTTCAGAGTCTAAAAACTAAATCATGCAACTCGATCTCTTCATCCTCAGGTTCTTGATCATTTCTGTCGTCTTCGGTATCCTCTGTTGAGGTGGTTGCCACGTGCGGAGCACTACGGTGCGCCTTTCTGGTGGGTTCTTTTACGCCATAGCCGATGTAGGAAAATGTGTTTTTGACTGAATCTTCAGACACCGATTCCCAGGCGTGGAGCAGCCACGCTACTATGTCCTCGCGCTCGGGGGCTGGAACCTTGGCGTCACCTTTTAGGCCATCCATTTTGGTAATTGACCACGCGTTGTACTGCGTTCGTATCCCGTCCTTCAGAGGTTTGTTTATCCCGACGTCACAGGGTTGAAGCACGCATGTATACCCACCTGGAATGATTTCTACCTCCGTGCCAAGGTCGTTTAGGCTTCGCACGAATGACGTCTGCATGTGACACTTGAACTCATCAAGCATGAGCAGCGAGGACGGGTGGTCGGTCACGTAGGGCTTCCACACTTTCTCCATCCAAATCCGACAGCCCCGCTCGTCCATCCAGCCGTTCTCTTGGCAGCACCCGTACACATTCGGCGGTAATATCTGGTCGAGCTTCTTCTCAATTGTGGCGCCAGCCTTCGCTTTGAAAACGACAAACAAAGGAAGCTTGGTTCCGTCCTCTGCACACGCCACACATGCCGTGAGCCGCCTTGAGTTTGAGCCAGTCGATCGGATCGAGACAGTGCGAGCGTTTTTCGAATTGATGGTTGTGTTTGCCGTCATTTAAAAAAACACTGCTGTCTCATCCATATTTACTCGTAGGGCTGGTGGCGTGTTCTCAAGCGTGCCACCGGCAGCAAAGCGCTCGTTTACAGCCTCAACGAACTCCTGACGGACGCTTTCAAGGTGGCCGCTTAACTTTTGTCCCACTCGAGTCCTACGGCGGATACTTAGGCGGTGGCGTTTTAGGAATGGGTACACCCAGCTCCACATTGCCTTGCGATTACCGCGACGAAAGTTGGGGTCAAGGGAGACGGCTTTAGCAATGACTTGATTGGTCGTCACTGCTATCTCCTGCGCTCGTCTCTCAATGATCCACGCAGCTAATTCATCCTCTAGCTGGGGTGCGTCGCGAGCGCGACCACGATTCAACGAACGTGCGCGCGGATTCGTCCTAACAGCAGTCTCCAGCTCCGTCCGCTTCGCTCTCCAGCGCCTTAATTGTGCAGGATCAACACCATGGCGGCGAGCGACGGCCTTCAATGGGGATCTCGTTGCCTCCATGACGATGTCCAGCTTGTCTCGCACGGTCAGCCTCGTGTCCCGCATGGCGATCTTCTGGAATCTCGTGCAGTGAGGGAATTGTGCGGCTGCAAAGGTCCATAATATTTTATCCAATGGCAACCAAATGCGTTGTTTGAGCGTTCATTGATGAGCTGTCCCCCCTTTGGAAGGTACCACAGGGGGCCAGCTCTTCGACGAATACGGTAGTTCATGTCACCAAGGACCACCGTCCTGGATCGCACGCCGAGTAGGTCACGTAGACGGCAGTACAACTCTGGTGTCAATGCCTTCGCCAGAATATCGGCGGGCATCTTGTCGGTAGGACAGTATAACACATCTATGTCTTGTGCGTGTTGTCGCTCTTGCACGAAGAAGAAGCGGATATCAATGTGCTTGCACCGCCCATGATGTTCTGGGTTCTTGGAAATCCGAATGGTAGATTGGTTGCATTCGCCAATTTTCACCGGACCCACTTGGTCGTAGCCTAGTTCAATCATCACAGCGATATAGGACCTCTTGCACTGTAGAGGCGAGAGCCACATACTCTGCCTCCGTTGTCGAAAGCGTCACCAGCTTTTGAAGGGAGCTCCGCCACGAAATAGGTGGGTTTCCAAACAGGTACGTCACCTAACCTGAAACAGAGCGACGTGTGCAACAGCCATGAGGAACAACAGATGGTCGCTCCACGTGATCGAGTTGTCCTTCTTGGCAGTGAAGTGCCGCAGCGCCTGGGACTTGGACACCTTGGGTCCGAACGTCGCGTTCATCTGGTCCATGGCGTACCACAGCGTCGGGTTCTCCATGTACCAGGCGTCGACTTGGCTATTGAAATGCCGGCCGGCCTTGTCCGACAAGTACCTGCCGAGCACGTCCAACCTAACGTCCTCAGGCCATGTCCTGCTGCTCAGCCCCTCTTCGATGCGGATCTGCCGGAGAAAGCGGCGACCCCACGAAGCAAAAGCGGCGATCCCACGAAGCGAAAGCAGCGCCCAAACCCTTATAGAGCTCCGTGCCAGTGAAAAGTTCAATGGCTACGCGTAGGTCGCGTACTGTCAGCCGAGGTGCCGTGCGTCCTGGCGTGGCTGGTGCGTACCCGCCACCGTTCCCACCAAGTCTGTGCGCCGGCACTTGAGCTTGTTGGCCACCAGCGTTTTCTGCCGCCGCAGCCCCGGCGGCGTGTTGTCGCGCCGGGGTCGGCATGACTTCGTCCTCAAGTGAGGCGATTGTCATACGGCGGCCAATCCCGGAGCGCGCCTCCGCGTATGCACGGAAGGTGCTGCTTCTCGACGACACGACCGACCCTTGATTATCGTCCACGAGGCGGCTCTCAAGCCTATGAAGGCGAGCGCCGATTTCTCCCTTGAGTTCCGCCACCATCTCCAGCAGCTTGGCGACACCGTCAACAGCGATGGAAGCGACACCGGCTGCGTCGTCGTCGCTGCGGATGTTGGTCGGCGCTTGGTCTTGGTTGGCGTCCGTCTTCTCCGTTGTTGAGCTCATAACCTGTCGTTATTTGGTGCTTGGAGGTGCTTGAGGAGACGAGTGCTCGAGGGGGTGAGTTTGAGATTAACCAGTGTTAACTTGTCTGTTGCTACTCCTAGCAGGCCTTCACGCTCTGAGACGCGTGTCCGGCGTACCCAGCTTGTCCAGCCCGTTTATCTTCTCTGTGCTCCCAGCTGCGGAGTGCGCCCAGCCAGCACATCTCTTCAGCGTGCACGACGGCGTGATCCTGCTTCCAACAAAATACCTAGTGGCTGAGCAGCTAGAAAGTAGATAATACTTCGAAGTAGTTACATGGACACACCTTGCTAGGTGATGGACCATCTCGGCTAACTTGTCGACTGACAGCACGCTTCACATCAATCACAATTCGAATTCTGGAAAGCAGCAGCATTGCCGTGCCCGGCAACCGCTAGTGTAGAAGTGGCATTAATGTAGCCCACATTCTATTCTTCGATGCTTATCTACTATGGGCGATATAGACGAGGCAAGTCCTTTTGGACCACCATACATGTACAAAGGGAAGGGTACCAATTAATTAAGTGCGTATTTTCCGATCGCTAGACTTCCTACCTACCGGAGCGGCTACTGCCAACACGGCTGTAGAGTCACGCTCGGCGTCATGGCCAGCGGCATTGTGATTGGAAAACGTTTCCCTCACACCTGTGACACCCCTCAAAGAGAATTCAGTCCAGGTGAAGTGATCGTGACGTCTGATGAGCCATCCGACAGTAAGATCAACACATATCTGCCAACAATTGTGCCTCAAGATGTGAGTCAGAAAATGGAGCGATTCCCGCTGCCGTCTGCGCCGAAAAAAAAATAGACCCAGAAATAGCCAAGCGGAAAAGGGTTGGGAATAAACGTCTGAGTCAATGTAAGGTCCGGGAGTCGCATACTTGTCACACATGCCTGCGGGGATCACTCCAATGGCTTATGAGACGGACGCATTGATTCCAGAATTCAGTGTCACATATTTGGAATCAGATTCGCAAGCAATTCACTGTGGGCGCGGTTAACCGGGGATTATCACGGGACCAAGTGATAAGTAGAGTCTATCGTTCAAGGAACTGTCAATTCGGAGGGTCCAATTACGGAAAAGTTGAAGTGGTATCGCTTTCTTAGCTCATGGTGGGTCGATGATTTTTCAGTTTTACTTTACGTACCCAGGCGACGAAGGAGTTGAGAGGACCCTTGGCTGGGGTCATCCAGCTTTGCTTTGATTGCTCAGGTACGCGGACGTTTCCATTTTCTTGAATGAGACTTTTCACTGTGTGCCAACTTCGTTTTATCAATGTGTGGCGGCCATGGTGTATGGTGGTGGCTTTTGGTGTTACGTCCCACGCACGACGGTGCTGCCGACTAGTAAAACAGAGTGGAGCTTCTGGCGTTGCATCCATTGTCTTCAGGTTTCCACCGATATAAACATACCCCTGGTACAGTCACGTGTGACTTTCGGTCGCTCATCAACGCAGTGATATATCAATTCCCGGCAAGCACCGTCGTGACTGCTTGTTCCATTTTAGACAAGCTGTTTGTCGCAGAATGCAAAAATACGGATTTTAACATTAGCGGGTATGGACCGAGATATGCTCGACGTACTTACAATTCTACCGCACGACAAGATTGACCTCCTCGGCACCAACCACGTGAAGACGCGCGTTTGAAAGTCCCTCACAGGCAGGGGAATTGTGTACAGATACGACAAATAGAGGGCATTTTGGTTTTTTCCCGCACAAATGGCTTGAAATCTAATCACCCTTACATGTGCTTGTATGGTGCGGTGGTGCAAGATTTGGGGTGATTCAAGGTTGCGGAGGATGACGAGGGAGGTGCAAATGCAATCGCAATAAATCCACTACGTCCGCTGCACAGACCATAACATTCCGTGATATGGAATCGGCAACGTCGGCAGGACCCATGATGCTCAGGAACCTGGCGTGCCGGGTCGAGGACGGCGTCAGGCCCGCGGATTGTTCGAAATGAGAGGAATGGGACCCGACGACCGACCCGCGAATGATGATCGACACCTGAGGCGTCAATGAGTGCACGAGGGCTATTCCGTGGCCCATGTCCGTGTTGGAGGTCATCCTGGTGCGACGCGATATCATTTTACTAATACAATGCGTTCGTGTGCCCCCCCCCAAAAACAAAAGAAGCTAAATGATCGTATTTAAGTTTTTTTTTGATCGGTATAAAGCGAAGAAGATAGCAGCTATACGCAATGTACGTGATGGCTAGGACCGGCGTTAAGATTGCTGGCACGCGGACTCTATATCACGACAAGCCATCGCAACCAAGGGATTGGCAATGTCAGTTCACGAGCGCCAGAATGCCATCCAGAGTCGGCGGCAAACTGTCCAAAACGCGGAGAAGATCAATGGTGCGGGACATCGGGGAACTATAGTGACGCCACAATGCATTTCGTATTCTCCGCAAGTGTCAAGGTTGTCAATACTTTTTAAGGCGGATGGACAATCTCTAGGTCTCGGGCTCTTGAACCGGGCCCAAAACTGGCAAACAACAAAAACATAGAATATGGACCCAGTTCTGTGCGAGATGATACTACTACGGAGCCGAGTTTATCATCCCAGGCGTCTAATACTTTGCAAAGAGCCCACAACTTCACACCAAGAGGGCTCGCGGAAATTGTGATCGCAGAAGGTGATGACATTTTGAGAAGGAGGGACGATGAATCAGCGTTTAAGAAGAGTTTCGAAGATATTTTAGACGACCCATATTGCATGTAGCTCATCGATGAATAAAGCTAACGAGACCTAAAGCAGAAGCTCCGTTCTTATTCATTCAATATACTTTATTTACTATGTCGTTGTAATTTCTTTTTGGAGATGATGTACCTTGCCAAGTTCGTACCAGATGAACCTGATGACATTTTTTGCTGCAACTGGCCGTATTCTATCGCCATTGTGCAATAAGTGCACCGCAGCGGTGACACGTCCTTAAACTAATAGAAACGTATGTTCCGGCCCGGGGTGGGGGGGGCGCTTGGAGTGTTGGATATTGGAGAACTCTGCAATTTGCTGTCGTTGAAGGTGAAGGATGCTGATGGAGTAGCAATTACGGGGCGAGGCAGTCGAAGTACTGTATTCTATCTGGTCGCATGCATATTTAGAAAAAAAGGAACATTGTTTGGCTGGGGTCATTCCTCAACAGACCGACAAGTGTACAAGTTACGTTTGAGCGTGTGAACTTAGTGGTGTATATTTCCAAGAGGGTTCTCAGCTCAAATGACTTAAGAATATACATTGTTGAGAAGTCTCGGGACACGTACTATGATGTCGGAAACGACAAGTGCAACTAGTGGGCGAACATCAAGGGTGTACCAGTGAAATGGAACGGCGAACACTATGACTTCTACAAAGCACTAATGATGACTTTAAAAAGAACACTTCGGATATCGCAACTGGGAAGGCGAAGCCCCCTGATCCGTCGGCGTACGTTGCGGACAAGGACGGCTGGAAACAAAACCAGGCAACGATCAAACGCCTGATTCTCGGCTCTGTATCGCTGGGATTGGCTCAACGGGTGATGAGAAAGTCATCGGGGACGGAGATATTGAAAACACTCAAGGAGCTGTTTGAGGCGCCTTCGAAACAGACGCTGGTTTTGTATCAGCAGTGGCAATTGGTGCTTCAGTTGCGGAACACCAGGGCAAAGCAAGAATTTACATTTGGGCAAGTATTATATACGGGACCACCTTGCGAACTCGAAGTACACTGTGCATGGTCTGGGCATAGTGGACGCTATCTTCAAAAGATACCACGACACGTTTAGCGCCGGCGAATAACAGTGATCATATTGTGCCTTTCAGATGGATTGTCCAAAGCGGACTCTTACACTCCGAGTAACGGAGCCATAAAGCAAGGGGCTGGGCGTTTGATCTCGTATTAGGAGGTCTTCGGGGACGATTAAGGATGTCTGCGATTAGTGTAGCCAACCAGAAGAGACTATGTTTGCCTACAAGTTCGTAGTAAAATTCAAGTCCTCCGATTGCCACCAATTTCCTGGCCATTCGGAGACTTGTTAGCAAAACCCAATGACCTACTCTGGCGATCTGCGCTGGAGAGCGATTGTGCTCGTGTACATTTATGGCATGGATAGTGCAATGGTGGGAACTATCTTCGGCAGCCATGAACGCAGTATTCGTCGCTGGATTTCAAGGTTTGAGAAGACAGGATCGCCCTGCAGCAAAACCAAGGGGCGGGAGCGGAGCAGCAAGTGGCCGCGTGAGGTCATTTTGTTTGTAGAGGAGTATGTAAAAGTTCATCCGTGCTTTTATATTGAAGAGCTACAAGAGGAGCTCAGGCGCAGATTTCAGCACGTCAGGAACGTTTCGACTGCGTCGATATGTCGGGCTTTACGATTCGATCTAAACCTCACGCGAAAACGGCTTACCAAGCGAGCGAGAGAGTCAGCGCCCCAAGAACGTCGCGAGTACGCCGGACGACTGCTACCATTCTACAGCTGCCCCGAGCAGTTAGTTTTCGTCGACGAGACGAGCAAAGATGGCAGGTGCGTTTGGATATGGACATGAAGGTTTGAAATATATTCTAATGTGTTTGGTGCTGTATTTTTAGGAGTGTATTACGCAAGTACGCATGGTCAAAGCGAGGAACCTCAGCAGTTGTCAGTTTGCCTTCGTCCCGTGGACAGCGAGTGTCTGTGCTTGCAGCCATGGACGTCAACGGTTTTTTCTCTTGGGGCCATACGTTTGACACGTTCACCCGAAAAGAATTCCATGACGTATTTGCGACGAAAATTGCGCCGTATCTAAACCCATGGCCGCTACCACGGTCGATCGTCGTTTTAGATAACGCGAAGATCCATATGTACGCGGAACTACAAGAGCTAGTGCACTCCACCGGGGCGCTACTATTTTTCCTGCCGCCGTATTCGCCAGACTTAAACCCAATTGAAGTGGGATTTTCTCTTTTGAAACGCTGGATAATCAAGCACGCGAGCTTCGCCTTTAAGGAGGCACCCGTAGCTGTATTGAATGCTGCGCTGCGGGAATGCACGAAGAAACATGACCAAGTTGGCTATGGATTATATCGCCACTGTGGGTACTTAGAAGCCGCGTTGAATATTGCTTTGTAATTGAACCAGTTAATTTCCCTAGGGATTAAATTCTGTCATGGCTTCATCATCGCTGAGTGCGTGGTCGACGTCTTCCATATCCTGTGTAGGTGGCGGAACAAACACGGGTGCCTGACGAAATGGTGGGCAGAGTGGGTACATTGGCAAACCAAGCGCGCGTCGAATGTCGTCGACGCGGATACGCAGCGTCACAGTGGCATCGTTGATCTTGACTTGTACTGGGGCAAATTCATTTAGGGAACTCGCTGCACCAATAGTGTCGGTCGCCTCTTGCTCCAAGCTGTCGATGTGCTGGAGCTGTCGAAACGTGGTGTTGTCTGGGACGCGCACCTCTTCGCCATCAGGCAGTCTGGCCTGTGCAGTCGCCGCGTAGCGCAGAGTAGCTGCTCCAAAGGGAACATTGGCCTCTTGAAGTGCCTCTTGCACCCGCGGAAGTACTTGCTGCACTCGATTCTCCGTTGCACGATGCAGCGTTGTCGCTGGTGTTTTTTTTTGCTTCTCTACATACACAAAAAGGTTAAGCTGGAAACCTTCTTGCCCGCCACGTCTCAACCGAGCATTGCGCCACGCTGTATGTAGCAGAGCTTCAAAGCCTTCTTCGTCCATCTTAGCAAACGCCTTCTGAGGTGCATTCTTGGCAAGCTTGAGGTAGACGTCGAGTCTGTCGTCCCAACACAGTCTTTCCTTTGTAGCAAACGCCGATTTCACCTTTGCTCGCAGTACTCCGTATCCCTCAACGACATTGATGTCGAACGTAAGAGCAACACCTTTATCACGACAACGCTCCAGAGGCCTTCCTGCCTTCACAGTGAGCTCACATTGCAGCTGGGTCGGCAGCGGCACCTCCATCGTAAGCTGCTCCTTACTTGTTCTCCGTCGTAGCGTGTGCTCAGAAGACCGTTAGCCAGATAATGAGAGTTCGCGGGGGCATGCGCCAGCGCTGACGACCAATAATCCACGCTCTCAGTGTTTTGACCAGTCAGATATCGGATCACTCTGCTCAGATTAACACACACACAGGCTGTGCTTAAGGAAATCCCTAACCGCGCGACCTCTCAGAATAAGAGTGCTTAATAGGAGGACAAAACGAATGAAACGGACAATAACTTTGATTCCTGGTCTGCCATATTCGGTGGATGTCAAATTGCTACTGTTACCAACTTGTCGTACTTATCCATCTATTTGGCGTCACTGAATGAGGTTAAGGCAGACGAGCTTAAAGCTTCCATGTATAACAAAGCATATGTCGTGCCTTTTTGTCAAATGACAGCAAAATTCAGCTAAGCAATACCTATGAGTCCTATTTCTGCCGTATATTGTATTGTATCCACTCCATTTGGATCACCCTCTCCATTTGGAAAGAAGTGCCTGGAGCAGATTGGCATCAATTTCGTTTTATATTCACCTATAGTGTTTTTTATTCACATGAAAGTTACCCCTTTAATAGAAATGTTCTTGACTGACAGCGCCGGCATGGCACCTTGTTGCAGGCGCTGGTTGCTGCACACAGCCCCGCCGCTGCAGCTGGAAGACGACCCGCATGATGCAAAAAACCCGGTGGACGACGAGCCGGGCGGCGACACGTTGAACGGCGAGACGTTGAACGGCGACACGCCTGGCGAAAACAAGTCGTGTGGCGTGATGAACGATTTCGACCACGTGGACAAGGAAGCTGTCGTCGACAAGCAAATCAACGCTTATAGATCATGTAAGCCATGCTGTTGCCTGCGTTGTTTCTGATGTTGTTGTGTGTGTTGTTTCTTATGTTGTTGCGTGTGCTGTTCTGTAAATAGGTTTAATGTTAGGCACTCCTTACGTGGACCGACTATTTCGACATAAAATCGAAAAACGGTAAAACCGTATGCGAGCTTAGGGCTAATTATGTTGTCCGTTTGTGGAGAAAGCGAATTGGTTTTTCATATAATTGGTTTTGACCAACTCATACCAACATAGCGTTTTGTACTGGCGATCTTGTGCACATTGGGGCGGCCTCTATGATTGATAGATCAAGGCGCACCAGCATGGGCACGGATCTCCTCAAGGGGATGTAGATCAAGAGCAGCATCCTGTGAGTGGTGAACGCTCGACGGCAGTCAGAGCGAAGTCAGGTGGCGGTGTTCGCAGGAAAATCCTTCAGCACAGCCACGACAAATGCGTCGTCTTGACGAGGGCTTCTACCCCCAGAACCTCTTCTTAGCTACTAGCAGTGAGGAGCGCACAATGAGCCCCAAAAACGGTTTGGCTGTCCACGACGAGGTAAGCCTTCGTAACGCGCCGTGACCTCGCTTGACAACCTCAATACCAAGGACAAGAGCGCGTTGTTTGAACTCACTCTACTAGTGTTGTCTTATTTGATGGAACGGCACAGACTAACAGTTGAACAAGCTCTGAAGATGTCAGTATAGCTACCCAGTGCGAGTTCAACCTAAAATATAGCCAGCCTACAGTGATATTTGATCCTATGCTGTCATTGAAGTGTTTGCTTTACTGAGTTCGAAGTTCCGTTGAATTTACGGAGTGTTTCATATCTTGCGATTCATTTCTGCATACTAAACTCCTGCAACAGCGGAAATATTATATTGACGGGCTTATACTTCTTTGCTCAACCAAAATACCAGATTCTGCGATTCACCTAGGTTAAACGACTGAATGACGGAAAATATGCCATGTTCACGCTACATTACTGTCATTCTCCGCTGGACCAAGGGTTAAAATCGATTTTTATTTATCTTTCAGTCTGCTAGGTCTACCTTCATTTCGCTCAGAAAGAGCTTGTAGCGAGCTTTTTCTAGTTCACTTCTTGATAGAGGTTCTGTATCGGTGATGACGTCCGCTTCGGGCGACAGTAGATACGTCGAATTGTAGAAGTATACATACCTTGATCAAATGTACGATGCGTCATATTCCATACTGCCAACTCGACACACAGATACAAGGTTGGTGTCAAACAACCGAAAACACTAAAACGGATACCCACCCATCCGAAGGAGAGGACTTTACGCCAAAATCTGTCCACACGTGGTCACTTGACCATTTGTACCATGTCATGGTGTCACTGATGCTTAAAAGTCACTGCGGCCACCGGTCACACAAACCAATGTGCAATGTACACACCACAACGGAACCCGTCACGTTGCAGCCATGCACGAAACTGCCGTATCTGGAGTCTGTACGCTGGGTCGACCAGCTTGAGGAACACATCCTTCACCTTTTGCTCTACCTCGTCTTCATATTGCTTCTTGTGAAAAGGGTCGTATCCCCATACCACCCGTCTCTTAATGTCGAAAATAGCGCCACACCAATGGCCAAAATCAGTATCGACGAAGATCGGACACAGTATCGCCAAGCCGTCATGTCACTTGCTGAAAATAAAGTTTTTCGTGTCGAGGTGCTTGTTGCGCTGGTCGTCCTCCTTGAATTGGGCGACCGTCGGATTGATCACATAGATTATTGGTGCGGGGTCGCGCGATGCCTCTACAGCGAAATGAGTTGCAGCACTTACCAGGCATTGATCGCTAAGCCAGCCTTCATCGCCAAATCTAGCTAACCCCGCAAAATCAACGAGGTGTCCTCCAGAATTGATAGATGCGCGCATATCTATTGTATTCATGGTCTCCAAAATTTGTTTTCTCTTCTCGATATCGCTGACTTCGTCAAGTTGTACAGTCTTGGCCCATGACATCAGCGACCTTGCTCCAGTAACCATTCTGGAAATGGAGTGCCATTCGTTCATTGTCTCAATGTCAGTGGCTCAAAACATACCAATTTTTAAAATGACCACCGCAATGCTGGCCGAATGAGGAACCGTGCCGGAACTTGATTTTTCGCGGGCTTTCAGATTTTTAATCGCAGTTAGGCACTTATTCACCAACGCGACTACATATTGGCAGCAGACATTTTGTATGGTTAGTACGCAATAGAAACATGGTGTGTAGTTGCGATAGTTGGTTCATACTACTGAATAGTTGGTGAAGAATTGGTTTATTCACCAACTATACACCAATTATACAAAAGTGCGCAATGGTTACCTGGTAAAACACCACGAACGTTACTCTTGGGCTCGCCAGAGCTTCCATCTAGAAGCCTTGCTTTAGGACGCTTGAAAACGGCATCTGAATGCATCGGTCACAAACCGTCAAATACATCTTCAACGTCACCAAGCGATAGTCATCCTTGCTGCACGATCTTCTTGAAGCTATCAAGCGTGACGTCTCCAATAGTCGCGAGCCGTATTGCAAGGTCCTCGCTTTCATCAAATTCCACCTTCTTTCTTGTTTTTTTCGCTGCGACTTGTTCACGAGGGCGCCCCGACGCACGACTAACTCCATTCAAGCCGATCAAGGGGATGGTTTCCATCCTGTGAATCATCTTTTTTTTCTCAACCGATGTTCCCTTCGTTCCGACAGAAGCTTTACCCTCGCCCAGCACTGCATCTGCATCAATTTGCGCCTCCCCATCCAGCACCACATCTGCATCATGGTCTGCACTACCCAAACGAAGTCGGCGCTTAGCAGCCACCGCCATGCCTGCCTAAATACCGCTCCCCCACCATTAAGCTTGGTGGCGTCGCCAGAATTGTGGATGATCTCAAGTAGAGTCGATTAGTGTTGCGTACCATCCTCGCCTCTAGGTGGCGTTGCGTAAGGACTCAATGTAGCCATACCAACACCATGAGTTGGTGCCTTGTTGTCTCTTGCGTTGCGCTCAAGTTGCTTTAAATGGCCCAACCATAGATTATAGCCACTAGTTCCTCTGTCAGCTACGACCTCTGCGACCCGTTGGCAAACCGCATAGGCAGCTTTGTACTTGGCATTATGGGATATCACTCGCCCTCGCGGAATATCACCAACATCGGAAACCGCAAAACTTGATGACATCTCGTCGCTGAACTCACTAGAGTCTGGACTATCTAGCAAAGACCATCGTAACGGGATGTGGAATGACTGGGGACTGAGATAGTTTGCGCCGGAGAAATATAATGTGGCGGTTTGGCAAAAGTTGGGTCTGGTCAAATGCACAGCTGCAAGTATCGGTGTCCATGTTCACCTGATACGACAAAGCACAGTGATGATGTTATTAAAACTCACAGCATCTCAAAATCAACCATATCCACTTACGGCACAGTTTTGCTTTGACGTTTTGCTTTCGAGGGTCCGGTACGTCGGGGACAGCTCGCTTGGTTTCACTTCATACTCGACCTCTTGGCTTGTCTTGTACTGCTGTTCTACTAAATTGCAGGCATGGTGAGTCGCAATTCGGGCCAGCAGCTGCATCTCTCGGTCGTACTGATGGTTCACACGCTGGCCGACTCGGGTTGTTTTGACCGTATACGTATCCTCCGCCGCTTGTTGCAGGAAAAGCAGTGTCTCAATGCACTCATCCATAGGCATGTGTCATATTTAGCTGCACCCCAGCTAGCCTCAAGCCTGTTGTTCGTGTTGTTGTCCAGGTGGGGTATGTTTCCCCGAAGAAACGTGCACCAACGCTCCTTGCACTCCAACCAATTCGACTCTAAATAGTCGACGAAAGCATGTTTGCCAGAGCATAGCTCCTTCAGAGCTGCTAGGTAGTGATTGAATTTGCGCTCACTCGATGCTCGAACCATCATCGTCAGAAAGTTTAGTTTTTCAGATGCAGCTTTTCAAAGCAGGAAAAACCCGTACTCCCGCTTACTAGCTTCACGCTTGAGATAATCAATCACGTGAAGGTGGCACAAAATCACCGAAGCTTCTGGAAACTCGGCTTCAAGTGTAACCAGATCGGTAAAATCTTTGTCGATAACAATCACTTTGACGTCTCTCTAGCTCCTGTTGTTGCGCTTAAAAGCGGATATCGCTTTGTGCATGATTTGCTTGGTCTCGCCATCATTTAGCGCATGCTGTGAGAACGCGCCACTACCAAACTTGTCCGTAACCATGAAACTAAACAGTCGATACCTACCGTAAAATAACACCACACAGCAATACATCAGTTTGACTTCAAAGTGTATATAATTGGTATAATTGATTTAAAGTTGGTCATAATTGGTATAGTTGGTAACTAGTAGTTGGTCTCACCAATTTGATACCAACTCTGACACCAACTATACCAACTTCTTAACCACTAAACCAATTATACCAACTACCCCACTTGTACGAGTACACGCATGAAATCAGCACTCACCTGTTGGAGTTAGTGCCGTGTGTTGCATCGACTCAGAAAAAAGGCGCGTCAGTCGCCTCATATGACACGTCTGGAATGTGATGCAGCTCGTTAGCTGTGTCTCAACGTCTCGAAAGACATTTACCACGTAGCCAGGGCCTTCGGCAAAGTCTTTCAGAAGTTCATGTACGCACACATTGTCGTCAGGCGATGTGTAAGACTCGCGGCGCAACTCAGCGATCATGTTGTTGACGTCCTGTGCAAGAATCGGTTTGCCCAATATCTCTTTAAGACAACGGAATATTTTCTTCCTCTTGGCCCCGCCTACTTTAGTGCGTAAAAGTTAGTACTGACGTGTTGTTGACATTTAATTCGCGTAGTACGTACCCTGCCACATTGTTCTGACAACACTACAAGTCGCCGGTGACGTGATTTTACGCGTTTTGGCATGAGTATTGAAGAAATGCTCGTCAATATTGTGGTTGTGTGTGGAGTCGTGCTTTTGCACTCCCACACGGAAGGACCCATCGTCATCTTGAAACAACAAGGCGTTCAGCTTCACTGAGCACTCGATACGACGGGTTGTATGGTTTGTACGAACCCCACTTCCTTGTGACTTAAACCGTCTGCCGTGCGTGCAGTTCCAACCTTTAGTGTACCAGCCGTGCGATTCATCCCAGAGATTTGGCTTGGTTCCACGTTTTGCAGGTTGCTGCGTGCGACTTTGGTTCCTATCCCTAATCGAGTTACTTGTGCGAAGTTTATACATTTGAAATGTTTCACGTTGGTATCTAAGTAATACACATATACAAGTGGTCAGCTTGGGGTAGTCCAACAACATCTTGCTGATTCTTACTGGGCAAACGTTGACTCCATGGCCTTCCGCGAGTCAAATACTCCGCTGAAAGGGGGACACGCCACAGAAGGCTGCGAACTATCCAAATCGCCTTGATCAATGCTTGTTACGTCCTTCGATGCTACGATGTTGCAACGCTTTGGTTTCTTAGCTGGCGGGGGCGGGATTTCGTCTGGATCTGCCTCGTTATCCTTGTTGTTGCCGAATGCTTCTACCACGGTCTTCGCGCTCAGCCGCATCATGTAGGATGTGATGCGAGCACTTGCTCTTCTTTTCTTCGACTGCGCCATTGGAGATAACTGGAGAATTGAAATGAACGGCAGGGATACCTCCAAATTAAAAAAAAAAAAATGCAAAAGAGATACGGTTTTTATCTGTATTGTCTACGACCAGATAGTTGGTCCACGTAAGCACTTCCTTCATGTTATTAATGTTGCTATCGTAAAATGCTTGTAGATCAAGTAAGCCATGATGTCGTTTGTGTAGTTTCTTATGTTGTTGCGGGTGTTGTTTCTTATGTTGTTCGGCGTATCGCGCTACCATGGAGGATGCTTACGTGGAGACGGTGGCCAAGTTTATCCGCGAGAAGATGTTGCGGTCATGCGCCTACGAATCGTGTGGATCCCTCTCATGCAGCCCGACGAGAGTAATAGGACCAAGAAGTTAGCAAAAGCTGTTCATGCAACCGATAGTGAGCTCCTAGCAACGATAAGGACTTCATAAAGTAGTAGAAGGTTTCGTTTCCATGCTAGTTTGCATTGCAAATGCATATAGTGTGAATATCTACAATGTATTGCGGGCTTATCGTGTGCGTTCATTAGATGTAAAGACGGTTTAGTCAGCGTTAAGGACCGGAGCACGGGCTATTCAAATCTGTTGTGTGCCTCTTACATCTGCTCCTACTATAATATTTCGCTAATGTCCTCGGTAACTTTTACATTTACCGTCATAAATGAAGGTTATATTACGACCGCCTCTCTTTCGTGTTGCTTCTTGTGGCGCATACTGTGTTGCTGAAGAGCTACTGTGTTGCCACAAGAGCTGTCGTGACGTTACATACCACTCCGTCTCAAAACAAATGTCACGTGCAACTTTTTTGCTTGTTTCAAAACAAATGTCAGGAACTATATTTGATTTCAATATGGTATTCTGCCATGATGTTGTGCCTGCTGCACAAAAGAGGCAGTTGCCGAGGAGCACGCCAAATTCACTGGAAGTTGACCCTCATATTGAAGCTTCTCCTTTGACATGTAAGCAGACTGGAAGACGTTTCCGCCAACATGAGAGATACTATGATCCATGTGAACGTAGTGTTCGGCTGCCAAGCCTTTGCTGACAGATAAAAGGCCACTACAGCTCGATTTTTGCGAGTCAGATCGAGTAATACACACTGTTGAACTCAGCACGGCGTACTGCATTCATTTCTACCAATTAGAATTTCATTCGCAGTCTTTTGACCAATAACTGTCGAGAAAAAGCTAAAACAGACATTTGTTTTGAGACGGAGTGGTATGTTGTAGTAACGCTGTCCACAATTGTTGAGCATGCATTCAACTTGCACCTAGGATTAATCATAACATTAGAAAACGGAGCAAAGCGAAATGAGGCAACACCAGCAGGACCACCCATCGGTTTTCGCATCTGGAGGAGCACTTTTGAGTCTATCTTTTTTCTTGGCTGCGGCACAAGGGATATCCTGTTCATACCAACTCAAATGCCCACTAATCGCTACTCTGAACCGGGCAATATATATCATTACATACAACAACGTGAACTTGGCGAGTTAATTGTTTTTATGGTGCGGTATATCACACCGTAAACAACAACAACGTGAACTTGCCGAAGAAATTTTTGTAGGATGTGGTAAATCACACCTTAAAAAACAATTACCTCGGCAAGTTCCCGCTGTTGTCTGCATCGATATATATTTTGAAGTAAGGGTTCGAACTCCGTCAACACTAGCACAGCGTTGCGACCCTCAACCAACTGCCAAAAACACAACTGTGAGAGAAAAGGTCACTTCACAGACTGGCCCTATATTCCTTACCAACAAGCGTTTCCACTGTCAAGAAACTTGTCCATATAAGTTGCCTTCTTGGCTTAGCTACTTGGAGGCGGACGGCAAATCGATGAGTACGAGCATCATGGCACGCTTCACACCAATGTTTTCATGTTGAAATCAAACAAGATACGAACCAAAATCGACCTTAAGTTTGTCTTACGAGATCAGGAGTAGTATGCTAGACCTCTACATCCACCAATTATGGTATGAACAGTGCAGCTATTGCACGACAGCTTCTTGTTTATTTCATAGAAGCTTTTCTTCATTACACACGATAGCGGTGTACGTTACCAGGGCTCGCGCCTTGCCTTTGCGGGACGGAGGATCAAGCTTGCCTTTGCGCTTGAGAAATGATGCTGCCCATTGAGCGACGCGGACCATCGCACCCTCTTCTAGCTGGACGCTAATCTTCGGAATCATAGCGTAAAACCCAACATTATGTTCTTGCTTGAACTCTTAGACGGCCAACGGAAGAAACTTCATCGGAGTTGGCCGATGAGTCCCAAAGGATTGTTTTGCATCCAGTACCAATATCTGGACAATAAACGGGTTTCGATTCACAGCGCTAGGTCCATGAGAAGGTAGAAAGCATGTGCAATCTAGGCCACGAGGCTGACTCGAGTGCCATTGTGCGCCGTCAGGCGTCCCGCAACAAATCACATAATTTTGATCGTGATCTCCAAAAATGACTTGGCAGGTTGGTCGTCAAAAAGGCGCGCATGTCATCAACACTCGTGAAGCAGTTCAGTACCGTTTCCTCATGCTGGCGCAAGGCGGCAGCACGGACACGATCAACGAGATCGATGGGAGTGGTGAGAGATACAGTTATGCACACCAGGTTAGATTTTGAACTCAGTCGAATTCGCTGCTTACTTTCAAAATACTTGTAGATGGCTGGCCACTGGAATCTTACGCATTGCCTCCGTACATATCATGATATGGATGAATATATGCGTCTTTCCGAGAGATAATGAGCAGGATAGTTTCATGACGATATATATAGGAGCTGGGGGGCTTGGTCGTGCTACGTGCCCAAGCTCCAGCTAAATATCTGCAGCAATTACGGCGCAGCTGCCCCAGCGCGAAGATGCAGACCACGTGTTGAAGAGCGGTCTCCGACCAGGGAGTGAAGGCACGGGGCAGCTGCGATCGGCGGTAGGAATCAGGTAGGACAGGTTGAAGCCGAGCGAGCCTTACGCTCGAGACTCTTAATCTCACTCTATCTGTTGCTTCGTTCTCTCCAGTGCGTTAGGAAGCCCCAGGGATGTCCAACATGTTTTGAGCCCGATGGACGACGTCATTACTAAGGCCGCTCGTATCAAAGGTCGTCTACCCGAGACAGCACCTCCAGCTCGCGAAAGGACCGGTATGATGGACGACACAGAGTAAAAATCAATCACCTCTGCTCGTGAAAGGGGTGGCGACAACACCCCTGAAGCCAAGGCCATTGGTGGAGGAGGACAAGGCGGGGGCGGTGCCTCTGGGCTGCTACAGCTCATGCGCGGACTGGCAGGACGTCTGGATCGACTTGAGCCGTCGCGGACGAAACCGAAAAGGTGCTTGAGAGCGACAATACGGTGGCCAAAGTTGGGACGCCCCTACTTGCGGATACAAGCCTGTTTGGATCGGAGCTCGAATAAGGAGCACGGATGACCACGGACTCGTTGGGATGCTTGCCGAGGACACCAGACCCGTCAAATCATGCGCCGTACTTTGCTGTGCATCAACCGGGATATGAAGTCCCACTATCAAACCTGCAGCGTCTTTAAGCTGCTGCGCAAGGCGGACAGGTACCGCTACAAGCTCCGGAACCGCACGGTGATCATCAGGCCCTTGGCCCGGGGCAACAACAACCTGCAGGAGTGAAGTATCCGGGCGCACGTCACAAGAAGCTCGTGATACGCTCCTTTAACTGCAAAAAAATCAACGTTGGACTTGGGATGGGCTTTTTGGAGTGGGACCGACGCTCTGGAAGACAAGTGGCTCTGGCTCAGTCGGCATGCGGCTTCGTGTGGCCAGAGAATATAAAGGTGTATCTGCTCGGCCATTACCTGTCAGCCATGGCCGTGAAGTACTACAACAAACAAGTGGGGTCTTGGTGATCACAGATGCCGACATTACAGTACATTTATGGAGCGGATACTAGAGATAGTCAAGACGACCAGCACACCTGCGCAGGCAATGAAGCTGTTAACTACGCCTCAGGACCACAAGAGGACCTGGCCTGAGCATTATATGATACTGGCGGCTATTTCGGAGCGGCGCTGACTACCTGTTCCTAAACAACGTCATGCAGTACGCATCTGCGGACTTTCGTAATGTCCTGATAGCTAAGGTGGATGACACGCGTGTCGACTACCTGCAGCAAGCTGAAGAATTGACCAACTTTGCGCAATCCTGGGAACTCGAGGCGTGCACGAAAAACCTTGGAAAGGCGGTCGGGAGAACGGTCGGTCAGCACCGAGGCAAATAAACCAGGCGGTGGCATCAATGTGGAAAAGTCGGTCACTTGCAAGCTGCGTGCCCGGAGATGAAGAACCACAAAATGCCCGACCTGACCTTATTGGTTTGCGACGATGCTGATGCTACTGGAGATCCTGGACAGTGGATCGAGCAGACACCTGGTCAACGGCGAGGCTTGGTTGGGTGACGTGGATCTGTGCAAAGCCTCGTGTGCGCAGCCAAATGGCGATCGACTGCATCTTACCACGAAGGGTACGCTCACGCTGAGGGTGAGTGCGTGTGGAGCCGAGAATACAATCAAGTTCACGGACGTATACTTTGCAAAAACGTGAAGCAAAATTTGATCTCGTACGGTATGCTCGACAAAAAATGCTACAGGCTACTGGAATCGAACGGAAGACGTGTCATGGCTACGAAGGACGGTGGCAGTACTTCTTTTGATGATGGCATGCAGAAGAATGTGCTGATGGTAAGGGCAAGCGTCGCGAACCAAGACGAGTCGCCGTCTGAGGGGATCATGACCGTGCTGGAGAGCGAAGCCAACGGATCATACGCGACGCCAAGCGCCGTGCAAAAGGCGACGCTAGTCGAGTACCACAAGAAGCTCGGTCATCTAAACTACGGCGCGGGTGAGCGGCTCGCCTGGGTCCCAAGCTCAGGGATCATTCGGACGGACCACAAGCGCATGAACTGTCTGACGTGTGCCGAGGGAAAATAGTACAAAAAACGCCAATCCGGCAAGGACAGAGGGAACCACTCACTCATCGATAGAGTTGAAGGTGTCATTTGCTCAGCCCTTAAGGGCCCAGTGACGCCGATGGACAGACTCAATAACCGCAACATGATTAACTTCGTGGACCACAAGTCCAACTACTGTAGGGTCTTTCTGGCGAGAACCAAGGACGCATCGGCCAAGCCGTTTGAGCACTTCTTGGTCTCCTTCGAGAAGAGGTTAGACTGTAAGATCCATGGGCTGAGCTCGGACTCCGGGGGGGGGGGTATCAGAATGTGAATAGCTTCTTCAAACGGACTGGCGTAGAGCGGCAACAGAGCGAAACCCGGAACCAAGTAGCGACATAATGGCTGAGAGAATTCACATAATCATTATGGATTGCGTGGTGCATGGTGTTTGGCTGCGGCCCGCTACTGACGCTTTAGGGCGACGCAGTTCAATAACCTGCGTATCAACTAAACAGGTCGCCGACCAACCAGAACCCGAGCAGTATACCACCCTTGAAGATGCTCACGACGCATACACCACAGCTGGGAGAGATCGTTGTGTCTGGCTCCCCGGGTACGGTATATCGCGATCCGCGCAACAAAACTTTATCCCAGAGCGCGCAATACGGTATGATCGTCAGTATAGGCGAAGAGACCGAGGGGTACCGCATGTAGCTGCCAAAGAACGAGGTGGTGGTGACCACCCAGTATGTGTAAACTATTGAGACGTTGGACAAGGAGCAGAACAAGCAAGTGTAGCGAATGTACCCGGAAGAAAGCGACTCCGAGGAGGAGCCACTCGAGAGCAGTATCGATGCTGCTGCGGCAGAAGGCGCCCAACGCCGCGGGGATCAGGCGCTCCAAGAGAGGCTGGATGAAAGCCATTGTCAAGGAGCTGCGAGCTCTGGAAGATAATGATGTGTGAGAAGTCGTGAAAATACCTCGTGGGATACGCGTGGTGCACTCAAAATGGGTGTTCACAACCGAGGTGGACGCCGAGGGATTGATCAAGCGTCTGAAGGGGAGGCTTGATGCTTGCGGGAATATGCAAACTTTCTGAGTGAACTACAGCGTGACATTTGTAGAGGCCATCGGCATACACAGAATTTGTGTTAGCGTGGAAGTGGAAAGCACGGGGGCGCCCCCAACGTGTACATCAAGGCCAAAAAGGAGGCAGACTTTGCCATCTTCTTTCACCTTCCACAGGGAATGGTGATCCATAAAGATTCTGAAGATGCTGGGCATTGAGGACGACGAAGATGTTGCGCTGAAATTGAAGAAGACCTTGTACGGGTTGAAGCGGGTTGGACGTCTTTGAAACAGGTTGCTGCACAAAACGTTGGTGGAAATCGGGTTCGAGCAGAGTCATACTGACATATGCGTGTATTTCCGCTGGTGTGAGGAAGTCCTGCTAGTGATGGGCGTCTACGTGGATGATCTACTCGTCACAGCCAGCAGCAATCGGCAGTGAATGCCGTCTTCGAGGAGCTCGAGGAGCTCTCCTACAAGAAACTGAGACGAGCGAACAAATTTCTGGGTATGCGGGTCGCGTACGATGATGAGGACGGGTACGATCTGGACCAGGAGGTGATGATCCTGGAGATCCTGAAGGACCACGGGATGGAGAAGTCAAACGGCGGGCAAATCCCGATTGGCCCCGACTGGAATGGAGTACGAGGATCTGAGGGTCCGTCATGAAAGTGGCGATATTATCTCCGTGAGGAAGTTGCAGTCGTTGGTGGGCGTTTGATGTGGATGCCGCGTTGCACACGGCCCGACATCGCATTTACAGTACACAATGCGTCGAACGCACACGGGACCCCACTGCAAACTGGCTAAGAGGAACTTACGGTATCTTGGCGGAACGAAGGGGCTGCGGCTCAGAATGCGAGGTGATCCTGTGTCACAAGGGCTGCTGAATGTGACTGCCTACGGCGATGCAGACTTCGCTGCATTTGCTTCTGAAAACGGCATTCATTCCTATGCTTCACCTCAAGATGTTTCATCCCGTACACTTTTAATGAAAAACAGAACGTTCTGATGGTTCTACATTTTTAACTTAACCACTGTATTATGATTGGAAGAAAAGGTAAAAGTACACGGTGGTTGATATTGCAGCTTTTCAGCTGTGGAAATGTATTTGTACGGTAAAAAGTTTTGAGGAATCCGTACATTTTCGAGCTGACCCAGAATGGGGAAGAGGATGTAGAGTTGCTCTACGAAATATGAATAGCAGAGTGGACGCCTTCGAAAATAGCTTTAAGCGGCTTAAAGTGTTTCTTACGGACAAACCCCACCGGGCTTCAGGGATCTTCATACAGGCCTACTGATATATCGTAGGCACAGAGACCGTCATACCGATAGGTTTGGGAGTAGAGTAGGAATTGGGAGATATGTCCTAGACGCCATGAGTAATTTTTAAAGCTGCATGATGGTGCATTATTAAGTTGATTCAGATCGTAAACGCTTAAAACTCGGTTCCTAGATACTCGTACGAGTACGTAATCCAGGTAGTGATTCATTTGCTGCAGGTGGTTCTCTCTGTTCGACCGCGCATTGACCCTCCCTTGCCTCACTTGCTCGTTTTGGTGGTCATCTTTATCTGCGTCGGCGTTGTCACTTGACAGAAGTGCGTCTTCACCCCCCCCCTCGTCGTCATCCGTGCATGAGTTGTATTATGCCTGGCAGCAGACTCCAGTCGCTTCTTCTTCATCCTCCTTCTCTACATCCTTTGCTTCTACAAGCCTAGGGCGGCCTGCAGGAGGGGCATAGCTGCTCCATTGTACATGTAATGACGCATTAGCACACTCCATCGCCAGCAACCTCACCGCCGCTTGCTCACCTTCCGTCTTCTACAGCTGCTGCCCGGGATCCAGACGCTTTGTTGCCAGCAACGGCAAGCACTGTGGCGGAAAAAGAGCAAGATGAAGTACCGGGGTGCGAGAGGAATTAATGCCATTGCTCGTACTTAGTAGTAGTTGCGTTTGTTCGGATTGCACGTGAGCCTGGAGCTAAACGATAAGTGCAGGCTTAAGCTCAGACATGTCCCCCTTTTTATACGAGAGACGCGTATAAAGCTGGTATCAGCTCGAGATCGCCTTCCGCGCAGGTTGGAGGTGAATATTCATTTCCGTTTGGGTGCTCTGATAGATCGACGGCATATAAAGTTCAAGGTAAGACGTTACGCTCGCTAGTGGTAGTAGACCAGGAATCTAGCATTTTTTTTGCCAACAAACTTCATCAAACTATCTTCTTGTTTCACCTGTAACGTCTCTACATGCACTGTTAGCTATGAAACCTTTTGCCGATGAAATTGCGCAATAGTCCTAATCTTCTCTGGTCGCCGTAGTGGAAGAAGGCCGGCTGCTAGTATTGAGCGATGCAACAACCCGACGTTTTTGAAATCACGCATAGGAACATACAATACTTCAGCTATAGATGTGCGAATAACCCCCGGTTTTGGTGATGGCGTAATGAGATATCATAGTACCTTACTGCAGTTAGGTACTGTTGTGGCGGGCTACCGGTAGTGATACCTAGTGTTGTCCACTGCACTGGGTCGCACAGAACGTGAGGCCGAGCTGGCATAGGTGCCGAGAATGTCGGATCTCCAACGTTGGGTGGCAGGCATATAGGAACTAGATCAATTTGCATTCTACTTGAAATCATGAGAGAATATAAGGACGGTAACCAGTAAGCGCCCGCTTCCCTCGTGTGTGTTTGGAGCACTGCACAGATATCTTTAGTTGCCAAGGTTCCTGACTGAACACGAAGACACACTATGGCTCGAAGTCAACAGAAGGATACTCGCCGTACGGCGAACCTGATGAAAAAGAGAGTGCGGGTAGCCAGGCGCCGTAGCCATCTTTCGGTCAACGTACCCATCATAGCGTGCATCTCGCGTTAAGCGCTGCTTGAGTGGCTCAATCTTCCCAACGAGTACGTGGCCGTGACTGAGGCAAGGTGCATGGTCGGCAAACGAAGACGTGACTGGCGTGCTGCGGTCGGGGCGGGACTCATTTGATGATGACCTTTTAGAGACGATGTGTGAGACCCACTAGGATGAGGAGACGAAGGACTTGATGGACGACTTTCTCATGGCTCAGATTAAGGAGATAACGGCAAGCTTCATGAATTGCGAATTGCTTGACATTGACGATTTCTTTAGTGATGAGCCTAAGTTTGACCTGGCCATCTCAGACGTCGAGGTCAGAGTGACTAGGTACTTTCGCCTTAATCAAATACAATGACGTGAGTGACCTTATCTCGGGTGAGGACGGTGTAAAGCGCAAATACAAGGTGCTCGTAAATTCAATCCCATGACCTTTGAAGAAGAAAGTGAAACATTAGCTTGCATATCGAAGTGGAGAGGCCAAGAGCAGTGTACGGAAGCTGAACACCATCATAGGCAAGCTTGCGCTGGTATTGGAGAAATACACTCGTGCCATGAAACAAGTGAAGGCAAGGATGGTTAAAACTGCCAAGACTTTCAACAGAAGATGCTCTATGAAGATGCGGGGTAAGAAGTCAGCAACCGTTGTGGGTGGTGCTGCAGGTGGGACCAAGCGGAGTACTGGTGCTCCCCGGCGGGGTAACGATCAGCGGAACGTCGCCCGTCCTCCGCGGCCAGATAAGCTTTTTGTCATTGTTGGGAGCATGAATCCCTCAAGTGATCCACCGCGACGGATGCTGAGAAAACCGCGATCAGAGAAAAGCGCCGAACGAAATGTCAGTCCCGGTAGCAAAACGGGTACCAACAGCGCAAACGTCACTAGGCTGTACCGAATACGCGAGTGCTTGTCACCTGGAGGCTCGGTACTTCAAGACAAGGACGTCTAGCTCTCAGATTTATCTGAGAGAACTTCAACTTGTCAAGCAGAGCTCAGAGCTCGCGCCAAGTTGCAGTGGTGGTAATGAATGAGTCAGCTTGTTTCCACCACTAGACACTTGCGTCTCAGTCGTTGCTTGTCATGCCTTGAACCCGGCTAAAGGCTTTCAGAGAACACAACCCTACGCGAGTCAGTCACGGTCTCTAGAGCCCACGTGCGAGCCACCACAGCATCCAGCACCACTACGTGAGCTATCACAACATACAACGCCTTTTCACGAGCCACCTTGGGTCTCCAGCACCTTGTGCGACATCTAGCGTCACAGCATGCGCCACTATGGCCTCCAGTGCCCTTCACTTCCAAAACCGAAGCTCCCACTGTCTCGTATGCACTTGATGTACGAGCCGTCAATGCTCCGGCACACCCTTTAGTGGTAGTTCTTTTAGCATCGATCGAAGCGCTCGAACCTAACTCGTTCTAAGCCCTTCGTCATGACGTCGGCCACCATGTCATTGGTGCCCACGTGTTGCACCCGCAGGAGTTTCTTTTCAACCAGATCACGAGGGTTGTGAAATTTGTTCTCGACGTGCTTGACCCTTTTGTGCATGCCAGTTCGTGCCGTCATGTAGATTAGTGCCATATTGTCGCCAAACAGCGTCGGAGTCCCATACCCTCAGCCTAGCTCGTCACAAAGCTGGCTCACCCACTGAAGGTCCTTGGTGCCCTCAGCCATCGCGATTCTGTAGTACTCTATGAGTCGAGCTAACCTCAGGTTTATCTGACTCCTCCGAATCTTCCTGCTGGCCTCGAGAAGCCAGCATCTCTAGCTCTCGGTCGAAATCTACGCCAAGCGAGGCCAGCATCTGTTTAGTGAGGAGAAACCCTTTAAGGTCATCCGGCACGATTAAACACCTTACCGGGGAACCGATAGAAACTGACCCTGTCGCCGTTCCAAGCGTGATATGCACATTCACCGGTCCAAATTACCACCAAACGTTGTACAAATAATCGGTTTCTTCAACTCCATGCTCTCAACACCTGAGCGCTGCCACCAGTTTTCCATACACACGCTCACTCATGGGTATTTCCCAAAACAGGGACCCTCTTTACAGCCGTTTCCCGAAACAGGGACCGGCTGAAAAAGAGGGACCCTTTGTGGGCCACACCACCGTTGGCGCGCAGAGAAGCGTCCAGACTCCGAACCCGTGGTCTCCGGCCCACGCCGCACGAGGCGCGTGTCCAGCCTCACCGGGTCGCTGCGCGGCGGCACCACAGCGCCCAAGCACCACGGCGCGCGCACAAGCCCACGAAGGTGCTGCAAGGTGAAGGAGCTTGATAGCTCAAGTCGATGGTGAGCAAGACTGCTGAAGACTGGAACACCAAGACGGACCTGCTCACACTCTTCGTGGACACGACGGGCAAGACGGACACGTCCGACTTGCGTGATGCTATGATGGACTTCTTCCTCGCCTGGAAGGAGACCACCAGCTTCAGCTTGGCGTGGGTCATCGTCAACCTCAACCGGCATCCGCGCGTGCTGGCCAAGCATCGTGCCGAGATCCGCGAGAAGCTGCCGGGCCTCATGACGGGCGAGCTGGAAGTCCCCATGATGGAAGACCTGAGCAAGGTGCCCTGCATCGAGGCCGTGCTCAAGGAGAGTCTGCGTCTGTACATGACGGGCGTTCACCGCACGCCCATGCGGTTGACAACGCTCCGCGAGGGCACGTTCGTTGCCTACGGGGCGTACGTGGTCATGTCGGTGTACGCCGCCGCGCGCGTGAAGAAGGTGTGGGGCGAGGACGCTGCAGAGTACAACCCGGACCGCTGGATCGACGAGGAGACTGGCAAGGCCAAGGTTGTCAACCCCTTCCAGTTCATCACGTTCGGCGGCGGCCCGCACCAGTGCGTGGGCTGACCTCGACCTGCTCGTCCACATACTGCGCGCGCCACACGCCCTGGTCGCGATACGCTTGGACTAAGAGCTGGCCGCCGTGCGTGAACGAGCTGCACGCTACCCCAGAGATGGGCGACGACCAGACGCTGGACGCAGCCCTGGAACAGGGCGATCAGCTTCAGCTGAACGCCAACGAGCAGCGCGCGGACCCGGCGCTGGATGAGATCAAGGGCTAAACTCGCACCGCTCTGCCCCAGAGCTGGACGCCGGCCTCGTCCTGGACGACGCAAGCTGCGCGCGCACCTGATGTTGGACGAGCTGCGCGCGGCCCGGACGCTGGTCGGCGACCTGCCACTGACCGCCGCCATGGAGCTGGACGACGCAGAGCAGGAGTAGGACGAGCAGGCGGGGGAGGGGGAAGCGAAAAACATTTGGGTAGTACGTGTATTGCATGGTAAGAGTTATAGCTATGAAAGTAAGAACGCAATGTCGTGTCTACCTGTACTGCTGGCTACGTTGGCTACTTCATCTTCTTGTTGTGAAGACGCTTGGCGTTGTGTGCCATCAGGACGAGGCAGCACTACTCGGCCAACCCGAACGTTTGCATGTTGAACAGCACTTGCGTAGTTGGTGCAGGTTGCAATATTGTGGCCCGACTTTTGATTACAGCCCCGGCATTTGTATGTTTTACCGCCTGCACCTTCCCCCGAGCTACGGATCCTTCTAGTATTCGGCCGGCCAGCATGTCGATAGAATGGAGATGGGAGAATACTGTAGTCCTTAGAAATGAGATTACCCACGACAAGGACAACGGAGGTTGTTGCAAAGGCGGTTGATACGTATCCACAGTATATGGTGGGAGGAACGCTAGTCCTTCGCTATTACCGATGCTGCGCAGCACCGCAATTAAATGCCTGCACGGAATTCGAAATTGATCGAAAGTAGGGCAGGAACATTTCAAAATATCAATGTCAACTTCACGTTGAGAACCAAATTCGCTTCGACTCACGAAAAATTTGGAGTCGGAACTCGCATTTATCCAATACGACCCTGCCTCCTTTTTCTCTTCGTCGCGAAGTTTGCTGCCTAGAATCGTGTAGGTTTGGTCTGGTCCATTCCAAGCATCTGCCAGCTTTCTGCGAGCAGTAGCAGATGTCATCATTGCCAACATCCCCGCCCGCAGCATTCCGAATGGTGTGGAATCGCGTAGCCCACTCGTCAGCATGATGTTATTGTCACTCTCCACAAAATTTGTATATCGCCATCCAAACAATGGTGCGGCAACATGACGGCATGAATCCTCGGATGTGCAAGAAGATAGATTTGCCCACACACACCAATTCACAGGCGGAATGCTCTCGACATAATCTCTGGTATCTTTGCCAAACTTTTTCTCAATCGTATCCAAAGCGGCAGTGTACTTGTCTTCAGTATCAGCTTCTTGAACATTGTAAACGAGATTTTCGATCTCTTGGCCTTTAATCTTGCAGTGGTCGTGGACATTTCTGATGATATGAATTGTGCAGAACTTTAAGTTGAGTAGGATTCCCTTAACGGCGAGCTTATCAGACGCCCCGCGAATATGTCCACGGTCACAGAAAAGAGGGACACCCTCGAATTTCAATCCAGCCGCGACAAAGTTCTCAACAAACCACATGATGTTGTCTTCATTTTCTGAGTGAACCACCGATAAGGCCAAATGTAATATTGTTTCCATTTCCATCACGTCCTAGTAGAGTCAAGATGACACCTCGATACTTCTCATGCTTCGAATGAGTTCCATCAAATCCTAAGATCGGTAAGCATGATGGTAGAGCTGCAATTGCCGATCTAAGTATGGCCGTGTAAGGACGTCACGTAGTATTCAAACTTGTCTTTTGAAATCGCCCTTCTATAAATGACAGCTTGCCATGAACACCGCACGGAATCACTGCATTGATACACCGCTGACTTCCCACCACCATTCGGTCGTTTTGTAGCACGCTTGTCGATGTTGAAGTTGAAATCTTTCATGTAGTTGGTTGCATCCTTCATCGATGCGAAAACTTGTCCTTCCTCGAGCTCCATCGTGCCATGGATTTTGTCGAGGTCCAATAGACTCGTCATCATCGCACGTGTTCTCACTCGAGCTGATCCTTTTTTAAAGTGAAGCACGTTACCTAAGTGCTCCATGTAGCAATTAACGACTTCATCTATGGCAACTAATTATAATTTCCAAACATACCTCTACCTACGTACCTCTACCTATGTACATATCTGATTGTATTCATGCGTTCTTGTCGTCCTGATCCTGGTAACTGTCAGCGGCTAGATCCAGATCAAGGACAGCGAATACCTCCAAAGCAGCTTCCAGTCCCTGCAGCTGGTGGTGCGCGCGCTGAACACCGGTGTCCAGCTCAAGATCGGCTAGGATCTCCAAGAGAGCGTCCAGCTCCTGCATCTCGCGCAGCTCGATGTACGCACGCAGCTCGTGTGCCTCGTGGTGCGCGCCAGCTCCCTCAGCTCCTGGAGGGAACAGGTAACCATCGTCCAGCTCCATGGCGGCGGTCAGTGGCAGGTCGCCGACCAGCGTCCGGGCCGCGCGCAGCTCGTCCAACATCAGGTGCGCGCGCAGCTTGCGTCGTCCAGGACGAGGCCGGCGTCCAGCTCTGGGGCAGAGCGGTGCGAGTTTAGCCCTTGATCTCATCCAGCGCCGGGTCCGCGCGCTGCTCGTTGGCGTTCAGCTGAAGCTGATCGCCCTGTTCCAGGGCTGCGTCCAGCGTCTGGTCGTCGCCCATCTCTGGGGTAGCGTGCAGCTCGTTCACGCACGGCGGCCAGCTCTTAGTCCAAGCGTATCGCGACCAGGGCGTGTGGCGCGCGCAGTATGTGGACGAGCAGGTCGAGGTCGGCCCACGCACTGGTGCGGGCCGCCGCCGAACGTGATGAACAGGAAGGGGTTGACAACCTTGGCCTTGCCAGTCTCCTCGTCGATCCAGCGGTCCGGGTTGTACTCTGCAGCGTCCTCGCCCCACACCTTCTTCACGCGCGCGGCGGCGTACACCGACATGACCACGTACGCCCCGTAGGCAACGAACGTGCCCTCGCGGAGCGTTGTCAACCGCATGGGCGTGCGGTGAACGCCCGTCATGTACAGACGCAGACTCTCCTTGAGCACGGCCTCGATGCAGGGCACCTTGCTCAGGTCTTCCATCATGGGGACTTCCAGCTCGCCCGTCATGAGGCCCGGCAGCTTCTCGCGGATCTCGGCACGATGCTTGGCCAGCACGCGCGGATGCCGGTTGAGGTTGACGATGACCCACGCCAAGCTGAAGCTGGTGGTCTCCTTCCAGGCGAGGAAGAAGTCCATCATAGCATCACGCAAGTCGGACGTGTCCGTCTTGCCCGTCGTGTCCACGAAGAGTGTGAGCAGGTCCGTCTTGGTGTTCCAGTCTTCAGCAGTCTTGCTCGCCATCGAATTGAGCTATCAAGCTCCTTCACCTTGCAGCTCCTTCGTGGGCTTGTGCGCGCGCCGTGGTGCTTGGGCGCTGTGGTGCCGCCGCGCAGCGACCCGGCGAGGCTGGACACGCGCCTCGTGTGGCGTGGGCCGGAGACCACGGGTTCGGAGTCTGGACGCTTCTCTGCGCGCCAACGGTGGTGTGGCCCACAAAGGGTCCCTCTTTTTCAGCCGGTCCCTGTTTCGGGAAACGGCTGTAAAGAGGGTCCCTGTTTTGGGAAATACCCCTCACCCATGCTAGACCACGTTGCTCTGCTATCCGCACGGATAGAAACACACTGTAAACTTTTATATTACGACTAGAAACGGTATCTGCCCTCTTGGAGGGCAAAATATAAAAAAACGGTGTTTAAACAGGGTGGCGCAGCCGGGGCGGCAGATCTCAAAGGCATCCAGACTCGCATGGGACGCCGCCAAATTTCTGAATACGCTCAGATATCGGTCCCATTTTCCTCGTTGTTATCTTAAGTAACGAGGCTTTAGAAGTGGCGACTCACGGTAAATTCCCGTTTAAGTAAAGTCGGTATTAAGAGATGCATTCTCTACCGGTACTATCGATACATTGCCGAGGTTAAATAGTTCTTGGATACACATGAATGGTGGGCTTTGCGCGTTTAAGTATCGTGTTCTTATACATTTGGGCATTTCGAAGCTTTTGGCTCACTTCCAGGTTCATACTTAAGTGCGGAATCGTCAGGCTTTTGTGCCAATGACAGGCCGTATTTTGGATCACTACATATAGTACTCGGTGTCAAACTTGCTTTCACTATGCTTACCAAAATATATAGAAATCGATAAAAATGGCTGCCAAGTTGGCGCCGGAGAGGCTTCCGAACCGAACGTTTCTGTATATATCGATATACCGTCGACAAAACCTTCTACATGTGCCAGCCTGATGCCGAACCATGCAATTCATCGAGGGTATGGAGATTTCAACCGCAGGACCGACGACCTTTTGACGCCAGCTTCACCGCGAGCTGGCGTAGTGGGTATACGTGTTGGCCTTGAAATGCGTCCCATCTTGGGGACGTACTGCCGCGTGCTGAACAGCACGACATTATGCTGCAAGTCGTTTCGATCATGATTCTTCCGCGAAGTCTGAAACACACCGCGGATCGTCGATCTCTCTCATAATTGAGGGCTCAAGAGGCTGATGACGACCTTAAGTTGAGTGTTAGGGGCTGAAGAGGCTGGTGGCAAGCCACCAGTGAAAAGTAATATCGTCGCTGCCGAATTCGACGCAACTTGGGCAATATAGCGTAGAAGGTGTATGCTCCGGTTGTGTTGTCACGCATTTAAGCCATGAAATGCGGCGCCATGTGCATCGAGGCGACAAATACTTCGATGACAGAGCTGACAACCAACGGTAGCTGTATCGTGATGTGGATGATGTTCTCTAGAATGGCTACATGACACAACGGACATGGGCGATGTCTCTGAACGGACGTAGAAGTGGTCGAGCCTGAACAGTAGTGACACGCTGTTATTGAAGGGTGATGTCTTCGCCGTTGAAATCAATGAGAGTCGAGCAAAACGGAGCAGTCGTCATGATACTCCATGTTGTATCATATAGATGCATACATTCAGTGAGCGTCATCTCGCCAACAATACGGTCATGGATCAGACGACGTGGTTGCCTACGATGTCGGCATTGCCTCGAATGCACTTGCGCATGGTGGACCATTCGTTCACAAAGCTTTAAGTCGAGTTGATGAAGCGGCTGGTATTCTCACACTGGGCTGCATCAATTAGGACTTTTGTGCCAACGTTCCAGCAAGATTTTGTGGTTAGCTCGGCTTAATACAGGTTTCGAGGAGCTGAACTGCATCTTCTTCCACTAGAACCTCCCCCACGTACTCAAATATGAATGCCCCCCTTGGAATCACTTCATTGCATACGACACCGTTACCAACACGGGTTTTGATCAGATCCAGTGCGTAGTGAGGTCGCGAGCGATTTCCACAGTCAGTACCAACAGAGCAGATGGTGTCATCGCACACGGTCCGCGTGACGGCGCTGATACATCCACTAGTGCGTGCGTGACAGTTTGCACCAACACAGATACCTTTGCGGTCGCAAAAAATCATCAAGCGTTGAAGTCTTCTATACAGGATGCGAGCAGTTAAAAAAAGGCTATTGTCGATCTGATAGATATTGGCCGACCAGGGCTGTGGCTGAGCGCATGGTCGAAAGACTCGCAATTCGGTAAATATTTTTTTTGTTAATCCTTCATCCATTTTCCTAACATTTCCTGTTCGTGCTTCGTGGGAAGCTGGGCGGTCGAATCGAGGCAAGCGAGTTCGAATAGTACGTAAGGACACGTGTACACTGTCCAAGAAAACGCTTGGATTGACGCTGTTACGTGGCGTTTTACGTAGAAAAGTTGTTGAAATATGAAGTTGATGGCCCGCTGTCCTCCTTCTAGACAACTTTAAGTGTCATGTGTCAGAAGAGGGGCAGCGGATCGTTGCTGAAGTTGCTAATGGTACTGTGGTCCCTCTACCCGCAAACAGCACGGTTGCTTGCCAGCCGCTGGATGTCGGTGTAATGGGACCACTAAAGGCAAAGCTGCTCTCGAACTGGTCTGGCATCACGGGTGGGAGTGCTAAGGAAAGCTAGCTTGGTCCATGACGAAAACTTCGTCGCTTGAGTTGTCTCTCACCCATTGCGCGGTAAACAGGGACTGCCTTGAAGTTTGGTCGCGTTAAACTGGCCCTGCATACGCAACATGCAGAGATGGTTAGTACGTAGCAGGCGCATCGCATCATACAAGACGGCAGCTACCTGGAGCCATGGCAGAGTCGTCGTAGCTGGGTGGCGTCAATCCTCGTTTAGGCGCCAACCGTAGTTCTTTCGCAAATGAACGGCTGTGAATCCTCCCCCCTTTTCTCTTAGTACAGTTTGGTTCCGTTAAGGTGCGATACTAAACGAGGATGCACTCCTCACGAAATGAGTTTTTTCACTGAGGAAAAATGAGGGATAAATGAGGGATTTTGGCCTTGCGTAATTTACGCGTCAGGTATTTCTTACGCAACGTTAACCTCGCTATTGCAACGTTATGGAGCTGCGGCTGGGGCTAGTTAGCGTTGCAGGATGCACTTCCTTCGGAATACCGTGCTCGCTTAAATCTATCTACTTCACAACCTTAAAAGAAACTCTCAATTGGCTGCTGAGCGAAGCACTTCTTTGGCATCGGTGCCAGTCGGTAAGTTTCGAAATGGCGCTAGTATCCAGTTGTATCTATTGAAGTCTGAACAGGTTCCAAAGCCACATGCGCGTTCTTTAGCCTCCTACGTTTCTGCCATCGTCGAAACAGACGCAGCTCGTTCGAGAATATAATGTAGAAGTACTGTGCATGATTTGCTATTTCATTTCTTCCGCTTAACCAACTTGCTATGCATCCTAATAAACAAGCCACATCACTGAACGAATTTACCGACAGGCTACCCTACCAATTGATCACTGTGACTACAGCGCTAGCGGAAGTGCATACAGCCACATGTACTCCTGGTCTTCCTCCATGTCGCCGTCACTAGGTAGCTCACTCAATCGGGCACGCTTGGCCGCGGCAAAGTCAGGAAACTCCTCGATAAGCTCAGGATTCGATGCACCCATCGCCTGAACACACCCTTGCAAGGTATTGTGGTAGAACTTGAGCGAGTGAACCTTCTTGAACTCGTACACAGCGCCGCTGCGCAAGTGAGGCTTCCCACTGAGCGATTCTTCGGATCCCAGACAGTTAGCTTGAAAACACGAGCGTCGCTGCGGAACTTGTCCATTCGAGCCAGTGTTTTCCCATAGCTCTTGATGTGCCGCTGCATGCACCCCTCCACGAGATTCAAGCAAGAACCTCTGTTGTTTTCCAGCCGCTCCGAGTCCAGCACATACTTGATCGTGGAGACGTTCACAGTCTCAGCGGGCTTTTCCGTTTTCGCAAAATCACGGATCTTCTTCACGGACACGGACATGTTCGTTGCTTCTTCAGCACGCTGCCCGCACAACTCTGCTTCGACTTCGGCTATAAGCCCCGCGGCGTCAGCTTCGCCATCGTCACTAGCACTATCTCGACCCATGGCGACAGATTAGATCTTGCTTGAGGCTTGCCAGCAAAAAATAAAATGAACCTTACTCGCACTGCAGCGGGTACAATTTTCCTCCCGACAGGCCCTCAGCTAACCCTTCCCCCTTATCGATGCCGCAGAAAACCCGGTCGTAACCGTCCTTCTAAATTTCGCACTTCGTTCGAATACGATCATAATCTAGTCACAGGCAAGGCGTTCTGCATCCAGAAGGTACGCGCGCCATTCGAAGTCGCGGTGCCGCCGTTACACATACGAGGGGAACCAGTCAAGTACTACCACGACCGCTGCAGAGGCACGTGAGCAATTCTAAGTCGACATCACATCCTGCTCAAAACTACACATGTAATATATACTACCATCCCCCACTTCATCAAAGTCGAAACGCATGAGCGTTACACCACCCATCAAGAACTTTCATCAACGAGACATGCTGCCCCGTCAGCCTGCACACATGCTGCTCCAACAATAATGACCACACTATCCATGCACGCTCAACATTCTAAGCTCATAACCACAAGCACGTAGATTGATTTTTAGTTCAAGCATCCTAGCAACTACTGATTTGTTTCATTGCATTGCAGTACGTCCCATCAAACTTTTGCTCCTACGCATCTGCACCTTGTAGCTGATCAGCGGTAGCCTCTCGTGCTGCTATGCTCTCCATCAGTAGTTGAAAACTGACGTCGGCTCGAATCGTCATCAAACGATCAGCCTCAAGGCGGCCTGGAACCTCGTGGTAACCGAGGCGACGCGCCTTGTCAGCATCAAGTGCCGCCTGCATTCGAGCAGCTCTTTCCTATCGCAGGAGCTTCATCCTCGTAGCTAGATTCGTCCTCTTTGCTCGTACAGGTTTCTTAGGTGTCGCTAACGTCACGGTTTGATGCGGGTTTACGCTCTTGCTGATATCGTCGCTATCCCCATGCTGTAACAGCGACACCGGTCGGTCCAGAGAAGGAGAATCCGGCTTCATGGATTGCTTCAGGCGCTTTTTGGCGCCAGGGCTTGCGTGACTCTCGGATTTGCGCTGCAGTTGCGTTGGTTTCGGTGAGGTAAGCCCGCTGCTGCCAACCTTGCGTTCCGCTGCTAAACTCCATACCACTCTCCGATTCTTCCATTGGGTACGGAGCAAATCGAATAATGAATGCCTCCAGCGCTCGGGTCCCTGAAGCTCAGTTCGAATGCACGAAACGGCCGTCCAAACAGTGGAAGGTTTGTAATAAGCATATCACCAATGACTTACATTCTAACGCGCTAGCTACCAACGAGCTTTTTGATTCTCACAGTAAACTTCATGTTGACCCAGAGGCATAGACGTCAAGTCGTTTCACGATCAGGCTCTCCGCCATCAGCAAATGCCTGCCTCGATAAAGTGCACTGCAGCGTCCAGAACATCGACCGTGTCAGTATCGTAGAATGAGCGACCGAAGTGTAGCAGATTGTGAAGGGCTTGAAGCAGTTCCGAGTAAGATGGTGCAATAGATGCCGGTTGAAGGGTATTCTTCCGGGAGAAATCACTCATATTCACGGCCTCCGTGCTGCTCAAAAACATGTTGCGTGTAACCCGAGCAAAATGGGTCCACGAACATGGAACCCAAAGTCGTAAGCTCCACGAAGCACCGGCGGTGTTCACCGGAATCGGTCTGTCCGAGCCTGTTGGACATATTCAAAAATAGACTTACCTTGGTTGTCCGGGTGCGATATTGAGTCATAAATTCACTGCTCGATCGCCGTCGGTCTGAAAGTCGTTGCAGAACGTCCGTGTCCGTCCTCCATCGCATCCACAATACGGCCAGGCAGCTCTGGATGCTGCTGAGTCAGACCAATGTCAGTGAGCGGTCTGTATTTTTGCAGATCAGCTTGTATATTGTCATCATTAGGCAATGTAGGTGGTGGTGAGTCACCCCCGGCGTCATCAATCAGCGAATTGATCGTGAGTTTGATCCGCTTAGATTTCCGAGTCGACACTGTCGATGCCTTCCGCTTGCCCTTCGATGCTTTTGACAAAGGCAACTCTGCAGGAGGGGGAGGCACGTACATACTTGCTCCCTTTCTTCCTTTTTTCTTGAGCGAGCAGTCGAGGACTTGCTGATGGGCAAGTTGCACGATGCTCCACGTGTCTGGTCGAATCACAGGGACATTTGCTGACGGGTCACTTTCGCCGGTATGGAGGTTCCCGGGCGAATCTTGTCGCACATGTTGGCGTCTCATTTAACTTGTCTGATAGCTCAACTGCGTTCAAGCCTGCAGCATTCGTACACGCGCCTATTCGAAAAGCGTAGTTAACCCAGTCAACCTTGATGATATTAGGCGGTCGCTGCAGTGCTATCTTGCATGCCTCATCAGGTTGTCGTAGGTAAGGGCGGCGGCCATGTGATAGCCCGTAACAACGCCGTAGCTCCATCGATCCATGTTAATTCCGTCAGGCTGAACGAACACGATGGGGTGCCCGACAAACGTGCCGGGCCATATCTCTTTTCCCGCTACTTGACGTCGCTACCGCACAGCTACGTCAACTGCCTCCACGGGATCTTCGTCGACCCCGTCCGGGTCGATCAGTGCAATCTGCGCGGAGGTTCCGTTAACGCTTACAACCTGGGCGTAGTGAAACTCCGTCAGAGATGGAGCCTGCAGAGAAACCAGGAAATCAATCGAGCCGACACCGAAGGTAGAGGAGGCCATGAACGAGAGCGAGATTCTTAGCTGCGAGTGAGAGAGAATGCTTGAATGAGAAACCTCGAGAGAAACGTTATCTACCTGCCCCTAAATGCACCTTCCCGTAGATCATCACTCCGACTCCAGGCTTGCCTTCCAGAAACCTTGATATCCATCGTAGATATCTGCCAGATCCAAGAGAAGTCAACTGTCGCTTTGTGAACAAAGCAAACCTCAGCAGGAATGTTTGTTCCATTTCCGCTTTTTCCAATTAGTGTGTGGCATATACCATTGTAAGATGCACTTCTCATGTGAGTGTCGTCATTTTCGAGCACTGGAAGCCATTCGTGCCGCCCATCAACGACGTGACCGACACAAAAAAAGACGGAAGAATCTTCCTTTGCTGTCGAGTTGGCAAACAATTCGAGAATGTGGGTTTCTAGCAGGAATGCTGTCAGAAAGCTTGTCAAATTGTTGTAGTTTATGCATTCATCATCAATTTCATCTAATGTTTTTTTTTGGATGCTGCAATTGCTCGGTACAGCATCACACGTTGGTTCGTCAAATCAACTGAGTGAGCTTTCCGAATAGAGCGAATGACGCGAGCTGCCGAGGAGTCGAGTCCCTTGGCTAAAGCGCTTTGAAAACCTGGTATCTGTGCAACTAGACGGGATCAAACCTTTCGGACACATGTGCACATATCGCCATGGATCAAGTTGAACTTGCTGATGTACCACGAGACTGCCGGTATGCCAGTATGCCAGAAAACTTCGTGCGACGAACGGCCCCAGAGGCAGAGGAAGACGGGAGCTTTTTAGACACAGTTATGAACCATGAGCACACACCTTCACTAGCGCAACTCCATTTACGCTGAAGCCCTCTGTCCGCCGTATGACGAATACTCTTGTTCTCGTTGTATGCACACCCTTTAAAAAGGCTGTACAATCTTCAGCCGTAGCAAAGTGCGCGAGCAGCTCTATACCTTCTCTCCCAAAGCGCTGCAACAGCTCCACTCTATCACCTTCCATTGAGGATGAAGGCGACTTCCCCAACTGAGCTAAATGCGGAATACAGTGTCGGTTGTGTTAGTATATGACAGCTTATTTCAGCCACTAACAGAGCGCTGAGCTTGTTGTTAGGGAGAATGATAAATGTTGTCGCTTTTGTCAGGGGTAATGTTAACCCTTTCGCGGTAGAAGGGCACATTTTTCGCCCTTTTAGGGCGTTTTAAAAACACGGTGTAAAAACACCGCCTACAAGGGCGCATCCTGTGCCCTTTTACACAAGTTCAACCGTGAATGTACCATCTTTTATGACAAATCATAACCAGTACAATCAGTAATCATCAAACCATACAAATATTAAGTTAGATGCGTATGATTGTGGTGAATCAACAAATCACTGCAGATACTTTGTTACAAGAGACATGCCAAACGAGTACCGTGATTTTCTTTATGGGCGCATTCTGTGCCCTTTTAGAAGCAAATTAATTAGGCTTGCATAGTATAATTAAGACAAGAGGCTCGTGAAAGGTTTAAGAATCAAGCTGAGAATCGGACACACGTCGCCATTGTAATTCATCCAATAATGTCGTTTATTCGAGGTTGAATCTTTTTCGCATGTTTTTTGTTAGTACCACAGAAGTTAATATCCAAATAGAGAGCATAACCTGCGTGGCGCTGTCTGTTAGCAGAGGATGGCGGCGTTTGGAAACCTAATCGATCGTTGCAAATGATGGTATGGGTATCATTATGATCAGAGGTAAAAGAAGCACGTATTCTTACATGTCAATCCGGCTACTGGTGGGAGTTGCTGAAAATCCCCAATCAAGAGTGTATGCTTCCCACCTATGAACATTTCCGGAGACATGGACATTGCCCTCGACACCGCATCAGTCCCACCCAGCAATGTTTGATCAGCAATAGAAATTTCGTCGATAATAACTGAAACGACCTGGCTAAATTTCGACTTCGGCGCGGAATTAGACTGTTATGACCTGCACGCACAAAAACAGAACAACACACCATCATTAGTTGAGTTCGCACAGCGAGCACGATATCGCCGCTGCATACTCACAACAGTCACGCAAGCACTCGCTACGGCGCGACACAACGAACCACTACACCTTTAAAAGCGCGCTCTCAAGAGTGCCCGTTGGTAGACAGATAGCACAGCAAGCAGATCAGTAAGATCAGTTTCCCATTTACCTACAAGCACAAACAGCACCTGAGCAAACCTTACACTTGGTAGCACTTGCCGATTCGCCGCGCGCTTCTTCTCCAACCTCCGTTCCAGTTCCAATTCCAGTTCCCTACCGCCTGTCGTGTGAACACATCCGTCCTGTCCCGACTCGCCGTACGCCCAGCTCGTCTGTTCCAACCTATCTGACCCGCACCATGCGCCGACGACTCCGCCGTCTTCTCCGGCATCGCCGCGAGCGTGCACTCCTCGTCCGTCAGTTCCATTTCGTCACCACTGATGACTTCGTATCCTTTGCGCCTTCCATTTTCTTTTTGGGGGGAGGATACGTCACCTTCGCAGACCGCATCGCCGCACATCACTCCGTGTCGACACTCAATCGCCTATTGAGACCAATCACCATCCGCACCGCTTCCGCGGGATTCTTCGCTGACTTGCACTCAGTCGGTATTTGCTCTCCCCAGGAGTACCAGGTACGTCGCACCCGGTCTTCCTAGTTGGCATCGATAGGGGAGTTTAAGAGAGGAATGGGGTTCCGGGGGGGGGGGGGGGGTACCAGGGAAAGGGAAAGGGTACATCGCCGGGTTTTGGGTTCCTCAGGCTTTGTCAAGGCAGCGTTCCAGTGAGCGTATGCGTATGCGACTTCGTTCCAAGTTTTAAGTTCTTGAGACCTTACAGGAAGTAGCGCTCCAGGGAGTGTCTGTGATTTCGATCCCACATTGTGATTGATTTGGCTGAGGAGCTTGCGCGCCCTAGCCATCTAGTGAAGACGTGCTATCGTAGGCACAACAATGGACGAGCACGCAATGCAACACGGAGACAGCCTGCAGCAGATGGTCGCGTCACATGCAGCGATGATGCACGAGCAGCAGCAAAAGTTCATGACGCAGACCGTCAAGCGCCAACGCCATATGGCAGCATCCTTGCAACAGCAGCAACAAAAGCAGTCAAGCGAATCTTCGGCCATCGACGCGCATGAATACCGAGGTGAAGGCATCGTCATGCCCAAGTTTTCCGGAACCAAGGAAGACAACGTCGGTGACTACATGTTCAGTGCAAAGCTATACTTTGAGTCTACTAAGAACATCAAGTTCGGGTCAGAGGCGCCTCACCAACGACCGCTATCTCTATTGGTGGCTAACCTGATGGGGCTGGCGGCATCGTGGTATCAGGAGTACGTCTTGCACAATGGACACTTCCTGCACTCGGTGACGCAGTTTGAGGAGCTGCTGACCAGCGAGTTCACAGCGCCGGATCGTCAAGAACACCTTCGCGACCAGCTGCTATGACTGCGCCAAAAATCTTCTCCTGTCTCGAGGACTATGTCGCTACTCAGAGCCACCATCTGCAAGGTAGAATACATGTCGGATATCGACAAGGTGATGCACTTTCAAAAGGTCCTGCTGACTGACATCAAGCAAGAAGTGAAGTTGAGACAATTTCGGACCACTACGGGCGCCATCTCGTTTGTGTTGATGTACGATCGAACGCATTTTGTATCTTCGCGGCAGCAAGGCCGATCAGGACACCAGGTGTCGCAACATCGCTAGTATCCACAACCGAGACAGCGCATGGAATAGCAACCAACTCTAATGGAGATCGGAAATGCTCGCATCATCTCGCACGAAGACTGCATGCGGCGCAACCTGTGTATCTACTGTAAGGAGCCTGGTCATCAGCAAGCCGACTACCGCAAGCGTCAGGCTCGCAACAACTTGTTGCGTCCGCAAGGACGCAACTCGTTCAGATGTACCCAACGCTCATTTCGCCGCGTTGTCGACGATGATGACGTCTCAGACGACGATGACGACTTTGTTGAACGCAGTTACGACCATGTTGAGGTTATCGACAGCTTCCAACAAAACATGGTGTCCGTTGACAGCGAGGAACCGACCAAACGTGAGCTGTTACGCTTTAAAGGGTTGATGAACGGCCACATGGTGCGTGTGTTGATCGATAGCGGGGCAGACCGTAATATCTGGCCTCGTTCAATCGCTCAACATTACGTTGATGCCAAAGTCACTGCAGAACGATTCGATGATACTACGACGCATGCCCGTACGGCACAACGCTGCTGCGAGACACTCAACTTTGACGGCAGAGACTTCACGGATGTCTCGCTCATTGAGTGGGAGGGATCAGCGAACCAAGACGTGATTCTCGGCCACTCTTCGCTAGTGCGATTCAACCCGATCATCAACTAGCAAACGTGAGTGATCCGATTCCCAATACCGCATCTCGTACAGGATTACCGCTTGGTGAACGACAGCCTCGCGATTGCAGCCCCAACAGTGTCAGCGATGGGAGTGATGTCTGACTTTCTTTAGCATCCACTGCCCGCAAACATGCGACAGCAGCTTAACGATCATGTCAAGGCAGGATACTTTCACATGCCATTGGGTCCAAGCTCATTTGAGTCACTTGGTTTCAACCATTTACTGGAGTCTTAGGCAACGGAGACAATGACGAAGCGGACACCTCGCTAGTTGTGCTTTCAGCCGCTCGGTTTGAGACGAAGATCAAATGCGGAACTGTATCATGTCAACGTCAAGACATCGCCCAAGGTGAAAACTGTTCCGCCTCAGCTTCAAGGCGTCGTCGATGAGCTTGCGGGTGTCTTTCCTGCTGAGCAGCCACCAGGCTTACCACCGAGCGGATCGATTGAGCTTGAAGTCGTCTTGAAGAAAGGTGCCAAGCCTAGCAGCTGAGCGCCCTTCTGTTTGTCAAAGGCCGAGCAAGAAGCACTGGACATCTTTGTAGCAGAGCTCCTGAAGAAGAATTCGATCGAACTGTCAGACTTGCCATGGGTGTCCAACATCTTCGGGGTACCAAAAAAGGATCCAACTACCGGCTAGTTCTCATCACGACTGGAGTGACTGCATGCAAACAATCCGACCCGATGGGCCATTGACTACCAGCTTGTGAAAGCCGCCTCTGAAGTTGCCAAAATACCGCTGCCGCACATCGAGCAGCTCTTCGATCGTATGGTAGGGGCGGTTGTGTTTACGATTCTCGACCTCTCGAGTGGCTATCATCAGATGCGCATGACCCCTACGGCGAAGCAGAACACGGCGTTCAGAACGAACCAAGAGATCTATCACTGGAACGTGACACTTATGGGTCTAGCTGACATACCCAGCATGTGGACACGTCCGATGCGCAAGGTGCTGAACCACTTGGGATTTGTTGTCGTCTATCTCGATGATATTTGCGTCCTCTCGAGCTCGATGGCTGAATATGTCAACCACCTCCGGCAGATATGTGAAGTCCTTTGTGAGCACAAGTTGTACACCCGCCTAGACAAGTGTGATTTCTGCCAAAGCTCCGTTGACTTTCTGGGCCACCCGGTCTCGGTCAACGGCTTACACGTTGATGCTCGCAAGACCAGAGCCACTGCTGCGTGGAGTGAGCCTGGCAACATCAAGGACCTACAGCAGTTCTTAGGCCTCGTCGGTTACTACCGTCGGTTCATCCACCCTTTTGCGACGTTAGTGCTGCCGCTAAGAGCACTGGTAAAAAAGAGGTTACGCGGGTGTGGGATGCTCGCAGCGCCACGCCTTCAATTCCATCAAACTTGCGCTGCAACACGCTCCAGTGCTTCGACTCCCTGACTTCAACAAGCCGTTCATCATGACGATGGAGGCCGGTCATGCTTGCATTGGTGGAGTGCTCTCTCAGCTGCACGATGGCAGTGATTGCGGTGGCTTTTTTCAGCAAGAAACATGGCCCTCTTGAACTGAACTGGCCTGTCCATGAGAAGGAACTGTTTGCGATTACGCAAACCCTCTCACGTTGGCGTCATTTTCTACATGGAGTCTCATTTGAGATCTACACCGACAACTCAGCGTGCAAGTGGTTACTTCAAAACCCACGCTTGTCCTGTCGTCTGGCTTGTTGGCTTGACTTTTTGGCGTATTTTCGGTTTGCGCTGCATCATCGTCCAGACACTTTGAATGTCGTTGCCGACGCCTTATCGCGCCCGCCTGAGCCTCCTTCAAGTCCGGGGGGTGGACAAGATGACAGCGATTCTAAACCTTTGAAGATTTTGCTGTGTGTGGCGTGTTTTTCGTCTCAGACATGCATGGACATTCGTCAAACAGCCTCTCGCCGAACTAAAACGATGGAGAAGCTTAAACAAATACCGACGCGTGACCAAGCCGGGATGCTTGCTGTTCAACAGCCTGTCTCGGAATTGCACGGGGTGGGCGCAGCTCAATGGCATATGAGATTGAACGCGGCATCAATGGAGAACAGCACGGTGATAAGCTCACTTCAACTGGATAACCAAACCAAGAGGGCGTTTCGGCAGTCATATGAACGAGACCCAGTCTTGAAGGAATTGTGGAAGTCTGGCCGCGCGTTAGATGAGTATGAATTCATCCGCGTGTTGGTCTACTTGAAGAGTGACGATAGCTTACGTCGCCTATGCGTCCCGAACAGCAGGAAGCTACGACTCGATGTGATCCACAACGCGCATGATGCCGCTATCATGGCGCATCCAGGAATCCGTCGAACGCAACTTGCTGCAGCGCAGTGGTACTTCTAGCCGATCACTGGACCTGTACATCAAGGCCTACGTTCAGAGTTGCAAGTCATGCATGATATACAAGTCGAGTACAAGGGGCAAGCCCGGAAAGCTTCAGCTGATTCCATTGCCAGTGGCTTGCTGGGATGTCGTTTTGACCGACTTCATCACTCATTTGCCCATTTTGATGCGATCACGGTTGTGGTCGACAAGTTGTCGAAGCGCCCAGTCTATACCCCGATGCACACTACGGCGACCGCAGATGATACCGCCAAGCTGTTCTTCAACAACGTTATCCGGTACTATGAAATCCCATCGACCATCATCTCGAATGGGGAAGTTTACGGCGAAAATCTGGACAGCACTCGTGAATCTAATGAAGATCAAACCAGCGATGACAACTGCCCACCGAGCTCAAGCCGACGGCCAAACTGAACGTCAGAATCGGACCCTCGAAGATTCGCTCCAGTTCTCTATCTCATACCATAGAAACGACTGGAACGCGCACTTGGCGATGATTGAGTACGTCCATGCGACCTTGGTGTCGAGCTTCTCAAAACTTTCACCGTTTTTCGTCGACACAGGTAGGAAGCTCAAGAATCCGCTGGACACTGGTGCGGACACGTCGAGTATGACTCGGGCTCGGGTGGAGCACGCCTCGCGCTTTGTACAGCATCACCAAGGAGTGATTGAGCGTGCACGCAAAAAGCTTTTGGGTGCATCGGAAACCAGAAGTGGCTATCGTTCAGTAAATACAACGATGCCATCGATGCCGCAATTTCTTGGCCATTCGTGGTTGTGTATAGCATTAACCCTAAAATTTGATACCCTCGTTGCATATCCGTCAGATACGTAGGTAGCACGTTTGGTTTTGACGCTGCCTTGGCAAATGCTGCTAATGAGAGCGCAGCTTGATTTTCCACCGGATTTTGGTTTTCAACAGCTTGGTTCCGAACGTCGCAAGATACGACATATCGATTTTTTATGTCGTAAGTTACGACATTGCATTGTTTATAATCGAAAATGGCTCAGAAACGATTGTTCTATACTTTAATCAAGTGTTTTTCAAGCAACCACAACATATAAGCTGCGAGAGGTCTTTGCGACAAGTTCACAAAACCAGGTCAGAGGTATTCAGATGTGTAGTGGATACCAGGCTGGCCCTGGTTGTGTAACAAGATCAGCCGCGTGTACATATGTAGACGCGGCTATACAAGGGCGTCGCCAGGACCGGTTTCGTGATCTGGTACGACGCCTTTAGCGCGGAGCAGGACACTTAAGCCAACTTGGGAAAGCGCGCCATGCTGCGCTGGCCAGGAAAGAACGCAGGAAAGGGCAATAAGTCACAGCGGGAACTGCAGCTTCTCCGCGAGGAAGGTAACGATGGCGGCGGCGCTCACACTGACAACAATGGTAAGTGAGAATGTAGGCTGCGTTTCAGTTGATGAGTGATGAGCTTCGTGTGGTTGAATGCGAACTTTGTAGATCCAACGTACCTTCTTTCACGTGTTTTCGGAAATGAGTTGCAAGACAGGCACATCTAACAAAAAGAGACACACACGGTAGCACCAGCGCGATCGCTTGCTCATCTGTTCGCGATACCCCCACCAAAACTGAAACTACATTGGATGTTTACCCCGTGAGCTGGGTAAGCATCCAATGTAGTTTCTGTTTGCGATAGCGATAGCTGGTGGACCTGACAATTGAGTGTTCTTACGGTATTCATAACATGAGTACAGACCGAAGCATACACAGAACCACCATCGGAATGAATCCCTAATGCCAGTGCAACACCGATGTGATGTTAGTTAGAGCTGATTTTTTATGTGTTTAACACTACGAGCAATACCTTCAGGAAAGAGCATCAAGCCTTACAAGCATTGGTCCATTGGTCCAATGCTAACGCATCGTATTGGGTAATTATATTGTTTGGGATGTCTTCTGGCTGTGGCTGTAAAAGACATCTCTTCATACACTATAATAGCGACCGTGATGCGAATTGTACAGTAAAGTGCAAGCGGTAACTGAACATTTTACGTACGTCTAACCCCAACGAAATCTTCCGTCGGCTTTCTCTGGGAAATCTCACTCCGTTCCCAACTGAGCTCGCAAACACAGCACGAGACTCTGTCGATGGTAATAGTGAATCGATGACATTTCTCTTCATGATGTTCAAAGTCTCTTTTGTCGGGATTATAAACGCCTTTTCAATGACTTTTTCCAGTAATTCACTTTCACTATACATGTCGTCGCCTTGCACGGTACCCGATTGAGCTGCCATATCGCTTTGACTATTCAGATCATTGGTCGAATTGCTGGTTTGACTTGTGTTGTCGATAGGACTGAAGTTGGTGCAGACGCTGTACCACGCCCGAACAGAAGCGCTTTTGAGGTAGAGGCTGGCGATACTTCTTTCCGGTGGTGCAGTTTCACCTGCGGTAGTCAGAGCGCACTCTCTTAAGCCACAACCTTGATTCCGTGTCTGCACATTAAAACGATCGCTGGTCGGGCTTCTCCGTATTTTATGTGTTGATTTGGTACGTTCTTCCCAACACCGTTTAGCCGGTAACATCCAGAAGGGGTCATGTACGGTACAGATCTGCTTTTGGAACATTTTTGCGCGGATCGGCTTTGAGATCTGAAAATGCACGGTAGCACGTAGGCCACGTAGAGGCTTGGCCGGCGAAGCGCTTGTGTGGGGGAGGGTTCATTTGGTAACATGCAGACGCCAGCACAGTCTCTCCCGGGCACTGCAGGACCTCCAGGCAACGTCGGCCCTCTGGGCAGCGCCATACCCGGTCGTACAAGGGGTTCAGTGCGGCAAGTGGTTAGCACGTGCTACTTCCGCGGCTGTAAGTACACACGTGCTTGGGCATCCTCCAGGAAAATCTCCCCATTGGCGCCAGGGCTGTCCCAGCACGATGGCGTTCTTCATTGGTACCATGGGGTACACCGCTGGCCGCCCCCACACTTGCCGCAATGTCGATGCTGCTGGCACGTGTCTCGTCGACGTCTCCGGCGCTATGAAGGACAGAGTCGAGACCTTGACCGTCGAACAAGTCGCGCCCCCTGCACGTCGCATATGGGAAGCTGTGCGGAGCGAGTTTTACGGAACTGTCAACGAGCATTTCGTCTGCGGGCTATCTGAGCCTCAAGTGCTTCGCCGTGTGTACCAAGCAAGGAGCCAGCACTTTAGCGGAAACGTGCACGGGGCCATTGAAATTCCGCCACTTTCAACTGCACTGAACGGAGGTGTCTCCTTCTTCCAGTTTCATTACGTCACGGTAAACCGCGAGAACCCCAGCAAGCCTACCCCACTCATTGGCTGGGCGCACCCATCCCTCATCAACCTACTTCGCTACAACGGGACTACCATTTTTGTCGATGGTACATTTCGCTGTGTACCCCCTCCCCTGGCTACAAGCAGTGTCATCTTTATGGTGCACGACCGAGCCTCCGGACTATATTTTCCGGTCTACTATGTATTTAGCACTTCTCGCAGTGGCAATTCATTGTGGGACATGGTGCATTTCGTCGTGCAAAGCAGTGACCAACAGCTTGAGCCGGCGGAAGTCGTGTGCGACTTTGACAGCGCCTTAATTGATGCCGTGCAGACTTAGTTCCCCAACGCAATCATTATTGGGTGTCTGTTTCACCTGAAGCAGGCGCTCGGCCGTGCGATGAAGCGGTTCCTGATCCCGGAGAAAGAATGCGGCATTGCGATGACCCGTGGTGTCCCTGACATGCTAACCGTGGTTGACCACAGCCTGATTGAGCGATGCATCAAGTGGGTTAAGCGCGAGATCCGACAGCGCTGCGACATCGCTGGGATTGCGTACTCTAAAGCTAAATGGCAAGAATTTTGGGATTATTTTCAACGGACGTGGCTGGAGCAGTACGACGTGAGCGTGTGGAACGTGGTCACCCTGGACAACGAGCTCGTAGCGCGCACGAACAACCCTCTAGAGAGGTTTAACCGCGAGCTCAACGACCATTCTCCGAAGCCTCGCCCTAGTATGGCGACTTTCATGGGTGTCATCAAGACACTTTCAGCTGAATACAATCAGCGTTTGGCTGCCGTTCCACGCGGGCGCGGGCGCCGTCCTACACGCGAACGTATTCAGCTGCCCGTACCCGTTGATCTACCGGACGACATCCTCGATGACTCGGACGACGACGCGCCTGCGGTTACCGAGCTGCTGTCGGACAGCTCGTCGGATGAAGAGGACGGAGAAGCCGAGCAAGAGCTTTAAAAGGAGAAGCCTTTGCCGAATAAAGTATTCACGAAGAAACAGGTAGCTTAGTGATAACAAGATCTTACCGGGAGAGATTAATACACATCGGCTTACCTTACTATTCTACTGCATCATGCTGGTTTGACCTACTGATCACTGTCAGAGTAAATTAGTCTGATCCAACACCAGATCTGTACCGTATATGATCACAACGAGGTTTTACCGTTTAGCCACCATCTTGTCTAATAGTACTACGAACTGACCCCTGGAGAGTGAATTCTATACTATCCGCAAATTCCATAGCACGGTGAAATGGCACAAGCCTGGGGGGGATGCGTTGTGATTCTGTATCCTAAACTCACTAGCAGATGCATTCAACACAGATGGGCAAAACACATCATCGCGTGGAAGCAAAGCGCCAACATGGATCGTGCGAATGACGTGCCTGCGCCAGTGGAGATGCGGGGGTGGATCCGCAATGTATTTGACAGTCACGGATTCAAAATACGCTAAAAGGTGTAAAACCGTAGAATGCTTTATGTAGCGATGCAGTTGTTGAGGCACTTTCACCTTAAAAATATGGAGATGCTGAAGATTTTGCCACTTTCCAAGGTTGCTCTAAACTACATGATCTTTCATTGAATTTTCATCGTGTGCCCGTGGTGATGAGGCAAAAATATTTATACTAGCACTTTCAGTGACAACGAAACTATACTCGCGTAAACGACAGTTACCGAAATCAAGAAGCAAACAGATCGAAGCGTGCACTCATGTTTTTTTATGTTGCAATGCAACCATCATAAAGAAAACAACACAAACGTTTCACTCGAAACCCTGCGCATACTCACTCGGCATCTTCACGCGCCCAGCACTGACCGCGTCTTCTTGGTTGGTGACACTAACAACGCTTAACCGTCGTTATCGGCCTTGTGGGCTTTGCGATTCGAAGGCACAGTCTTGATGGGTTTCTTAGATGAGGTGAGATGCTCGTAGTAGATGCTGCATCAGACGACTGCACGGTCGATACGGATGCCTCGGGTGCAGGTGGAGTTAGTGGGCTTGTAGAACCATCGGGGTGTGCAGTTGCAGTCGGGGGTAATGGATGGGCTGGGCTGTACGATCCATATCCATGAAGCCATGCGATGGTAGTGGCTCTAGGTATAGTCACCCTCAAATTTGGAGTCTTTCGACCGGGTTTCCGTACAGTAGTCGCAACGAATGCACCTTCTCGAAGCGATAGGAGAAGCCAACACGGTAAGCAGCATCATTCACGCTTGCATCTCGGCTTTTCCAGAGCGTCAGCTGGAAGATGAACTTACTGCGACGCGAGAGGTCCAATGGCGTGTACAACAGCGCCATACTCTCGAACCCCGTCTCCAAATGACGGTCAATCAACTCCAGACGCCAGGACCTGTCTCCTTCGTTGACAGCAAGAACGCACATTTCCAAGGTGACATTCTCTGCAGGCCAGGCTTCGCGTTGATATTAAAGTCGCGGGTGACGTCTGCATAGTGGAATGGAGGTCGCGCTTCTTTAGCTTGCTGGGCTGCTTGTTCAGCAAGCAATTATTCGAGTGTCTAAGGCATTGCTCAAGTTGCTAAATGGCACCAGCTTTCCTTGCATCGGAATCGGGATTTTGTGTCGATGATTTACTTGAACAATTGCTCGCGTCAAACTGATCGCGAGTCTAGCACGCATCAGTGTAATCAAGCTGTGGGGCAAGCGGCGAGATGGCTGATGATTAAATGGTAACGCAGGTGCGCTAAGAAGTGCACGGCAAACTTCGCAGCACTTTGCAAAACTTTAGCATTTCAACGGTAATGCAGATGTGTAGGTACCACTTGACGCTGGTGGCAGACTCAAGCACAGGTTAATTTGTTGAATGCATACGGCAACGATATGAAGTTGTATTTAACTAGGTCTGCAAATCGTGGGGAAAATATACCGCGCTTACTTAGCAAAACTATTGTGTGCTTAAACGAAGCAATTTGCACAAGTAATGTACGCTAATAGACCCCGTATTAAGGTAAATTAACTGCTATAAACAATGCCATTGCCTGCTGTAGTTGTAAGCTACACTCGGATCGTTCCATCTTAACGGACACCAAAATACCAACGGTACTATTCATGACGACTAAGATCGCAACGGTAACAAGCCGTTTCACATTTCACATGAAGGCCACAGCCCAGCAAAAACATAACACTATGCAAAATTGCCAGCGACAATTGTACGTCGTGCATAACGCAGCTATGCCATCCTGGGTTCATGTAGTCAACCGAGCCGGTCCAACGGCTTCATTCGAGCACTACTGCTCCCAGGAAACGTTGACTCGTAGGGTCTCGATTCGAAAATTTTACCATCAAATCACCATTGACTCACTGAGGAGTCAAGGGCATTGTAGATGTGTTAAGAAGTGCAGAGACTGCGCTGCAATCTTGCACGCGACATTTACAAGGGTGGATTCAGTGGCTTCCGTACAGCGGTTGTGAAGGTGCGTAGGTGATCAGTGGTGCCTAACTTTGCTTTTGTTGCAGATAGTCCTCGACCCACTCAGTCTCGATTGCCCACATGAAGGACATAATACCGCGTGTCGTTAGGGCATGTAAATTAAAGCATTACGAGAAACGGTTAAACGCTACCAAATATGAGATTCTGTAAACGCAAGCTTACATTCTCTTCGCGCCGCACGTCCTTCATGATACATAAGCATCAAAAAGCTAGATGAATAAGGTAACCAGAAATAATGAATGTTAAAACGGGAGGAATCACCTACGGTATGCACCGCGGTGGAGAATAAAGGGTACTAATAAACAATACGTATTATTAATACTTAGTAGATAAGCTAAATCACATAGTGTGTCGCCATACCCTTGATCATGTCTACCAATACGAATGCCTAATCGTAACTGGCTCTTTCCGTTCCTCCTTACCTCCGAGAACGCCTCGAAAGATTTGCGTTCCTCACAAACCATTGTGTACTCATTCAACGCGGCTAAATACCTCAGGAATAAATTACCTGTGTACGATACACCAGTAATTTATCCAATAAATTTCGAGTCCGACCTTGCCCTACCATGTATCCATATCAGGTTTAACGTTGCAATTAGCGCCTAACGTTGCCATAAGAGTGTTGTGACGTTGTAAATCAGATCAAGGTAACGTCGCAGGAACGCCATTCTATTCCGAATCCTTGGTACGGCTCGCAGTAGATGCTGTTGCGCATCAAATACAAAATGCGACTCTAACCTAACCTGTTGATATAGCTTTTTGAGCAGCGATCGATTGTTGAAGCGTTCGCAGAGTTCGACCCCATACCCCAGAATGAATATATTCATCGATTACGATCCAACTTACCAAAGGTAAGGTCGTGTCTACGTGCTATCATACCCAATCGATTGTAATAGAAGTGGCAGGACAAGGTCCCTCGGTGCTCCTGTGCAAATCAAGCTACCCAAGAAAAAAATTGCCGGTGGGGTTGCGAAAATCGCAGCGTAAGATTGCTGTGTAATTTAATGGATCAGAAACACAAAAAACATTTCACTCTTCAATTCGTGTATTTTTCAGATGCAAGTCGAGTGCGTACGCGGTTATTGCTACGAACAGAGAATGCACCAATCAAAACTTCCAAAACGGTGGATCTGCTCTCCTTTTGTTGCACCATTCTCGTGACAAAGGGATCGCTCTGGTGGCGGACCAGGCAATTCCGAAAGGCGAATTCATCGTTCAGTACGCAGGCGAGGTAATTTCGATCGGCGATTACAAATCGCGTGAAAATGTGAACTTTGCATCGAATCGTTTTGAATGAATGGACATTGGCTCATGTTTTTGTGAATAGGTATGGTGGAGCGGATCCTCTAGATTTTCTATGGATCCCGACTCGCACTCACTGCGCCCAGACACCGACTAACGGAGGGGGTACTCCGACGGCCGTGTTGTTGCTGAGTGGTTCACCTTGTGTACCCGTCGGCGGGCTGGTACAGCTCTCTCGTTGACACGAGATGCGCACTTGGTGAGCGGTGGACGTCCTTGTGGGGACTCGAGAGGTTGGTGGATCCGCGCGGGTATTCCTGCGCACGGGATCCGGATGGGGTCGGCCTTGAACTACTTGAGTAGGCCTTGTGGATCCGCAAAAGAAATACGTGATCCGGGGTTGTTCCTTTGCGGGGGTTCCTTGTTCCCTTACGGGGTTGTCCTTGTTCCTTTACGTTGCTTGCCGCTTCCAATAGCGGGATCTTTGAGGGGGTTGAGAGCTCGAAGGGCACGCGCTGCCTGGCCAAGCTATCCAGGGGCTGCCACGTGTTGCAGAATGATAACCAAAATACACTTGATCTAAGTATGGGGCCAATGTAAATCGCCTATACTATAGCCAAGTATGTCTTCCAGTGCAAATTCGGTTCTGATTTAAGTGTTAACTGGACCTCTTCCTCCCGAGCGCTCTGAGCCTCTCATTTGACCCACATCTTACTATGACTATAGACTCAGATCCATCTGATCCGGATCCATTATCCGGATTCAACTAATACGAGGCAGCTTCGGGATCCATCCCATATTTCGACCTTTATGGGATCCTCTTCGCCACCCGTCCCATATGTTACCCTTATGGGACGGCCCTCTCGATCCGTCACGGATTGAAGCCTGCGTGTCGCGTAGTCAGGATCCATCCATCTGGGGGCCCCGCCCCAAAGGCCGATCAGGCTCTCTCATTCTCATACTGCAATACCACATAGGCGCTTACTGGTGGTCGACACGATTATGGAGTCACCATAAACTCGCGTGAGGTTATCGATGCAAGAAACAAGGGCACGTTGGCAAGATTTGCGAAACATAGCTGCGCCCTGAACGCTGAGCTGCAGAAGTGGGATGTCAATCGAGAAACCTGTTGTGGTCTATTCGCCCGAGCAGACATTTTACGAGGGGAGGAAATCACATTCGAGTACGGTAGCAGGGTCCAAGGCCAACAATGTATTGTGAGGCGGAGGCAATGTGAGTGTGGCAGCCGATGTTGCAAAGGGTTTATGCCGTAGTGACAGCATGCCGGTGACAATGCTGATTTCATAAGGTTTTTTATAGGCTTCGTTGACGTTAGTACTAAACTAGTTTTCCCCTGCAGGCTGACAGACCACGCGCGCACGATATAAACACACTCGAGATGACCACGGACTCTCCCCCACTCTGAGAGCAAGTAAGATGGGGAAGAAGAAGAATTACGTGCAGGGTACAGTTATAGTTGATACAGTAAATTTGTGATTTATCAACAACAATGTTCAATTTATCAATGGCTTGAGTCCTACATGTATGTACGTTGCCCAATGATTAGGTGGAAGAATGTACGCAGCGGCAGAGGTTTTGGGAAGCCAATTGTGGAATTTGTTCGGCAGAACTTGCTACAGATCTATAATAGCCATTGCGGCAGATATTGTGGTGGCGTCATAGTAGGGGGTTTCAGACATCGCACCAATTTTACTTTTGTATCATCGCCTGCGAACGGTCAGGGTAAAAATAACCCGCGTTGGGCTCATCTTATCCTGCTCATCGTTCGAGGATCTCATCTTTGGTGAGATACTATTACACAGCATATTTAGAAGAAATGCTGTATGAAGGGTATATCCAGCCTGGTACGTCATTCTACTTCAACTCAGCGCAGAGTGCGGGAATTATCACAGTACGGAAGCAGACGCAGAATGCGGAAGGCACCCAGAGTGTTGGTCTTACCGTCGTTGCCTTCGACAAGCGTTCGCGTGGGTCTGGGCAGGTGCTCATTGCTGTCAGACATCACGGGTAAGTTCACCGTCTCTCCGCGCTCAAGTAGAACTCGTCTGTCGTCTAATGAGAGCGCCTCTGTGTGACCCGTTGCCTACGTTCAGGCAACAACGCCAAGTGCTCCTGCGATTACCCAATCCAGCCTCAGACTGGGTAAGTTCCACCGCTTTCCTTGTAAGACAGGCTTCTGCGTGCTCAATTGCTGTGTTATCTGTACCGGTGTGGACGATGGTTTATCGATGTCGAGCAGGTTAAAATGCCGCCTAAGCGCCAGTCTATGCAACCAAAGAACCCAACTAAAACGGGGAAGAAGGCCCGTACTTCACTTCAACCCAGCAAGCGGAAGACGCCTCGTCCGTTGGGTACCACACCACACCGTTCCAGATTGACGCAATGGTGCATTGGCTGGAGATTCCTGAAAACTATAACGTAATCGCTGGGGACTCAACGAAGGGCAAGACAATGGCGCATGGCGCTGGAATGACCAAGATTGCCGGGTGTCAAAAGATTGCGGAGTTTGTGCACGCGGCTACAATCGAGTACATGCAGCAGAATTCCTTTTCTTGACCGCAAACTGGCCGTTGAGTGTGAGGCAAAGCCGTTTCAAAGCCGCTGGAGTTCTATCTTCAAGCGCTACCGCACGGCACGTTCAAAGCTCGATCACCAGACAGTGTTTGGGCTGACAGAGGAGATGGTTGCAAGTGGGATGACGCCGGAGGACCTTGCAGAGGAAACGTGCCCATGCTTCCATCGCATCGACGAGTTGTTTGGCGGAAATGCAAACGTGACGCCGCTGTCGGCAATTTGTGAACTATCGTTTAACGACGCGGATTGGTTCCCTGTGAATGATGATTTACCAAGCGGTGAGGACAACGGAGGACACGGAGACAACGAACCGGGAACCAAGGAAACTGCCATGGTGTAGAGGCTGGTGACAAGGAGAACGTGGATCCAAGCTTGCAAGGCAGTCCTTCGGCCAGCCCCGAACGCTCGGCGAGTGCTACGGAGCTTTCAAGTGCTGCGAATGCAGCCGCACGCGCAGCAACCGCCTCTAGTGGTAAGAAGACGGGTACTACTAGAAAACAACGCAAGAGTGCAGCTAAAACGAAGGCGACCACGGCGGCCGATGCGAATGGAGTTGACAAAGCCACGAAACAAAAACGCAAGGACTTCGGTCGTCTACACGGCAGCGTCTAAGGCGCGTCAGGCGTTCAACGAGCAGAAATTTACGGTGCAGATGGAGTGGAAGGAGAAGATTTTTATGGAAGAGCTGCGTGAAAAGCAACTGGAAAAAGACAATCACGCGAGAAAGAGCTGGAGAAGAAAGCGAAGATCGAACGCATGGAATCTCGACAGAACATGGCGCTCGATCTATTTAAATCAGGCAAGCCACTGAGTGAAGTTCAAGAGATAGTGAAAGCGTTCTTCCCCGACCCAACCCCGTTTACTGCGAGTAATACCGAAGCGATGCAGCAAGAATAGTCGCAAAGTATCGAACGGATACATTTTTTTGCTTTAGTTAAGTTTTCATGCAGACGATGGCGCTAGACGCAACACTAAGCTCTCAGTCATACTCCAACAATACCTGGTTTTTAATCCCTTCCCGATGTTGTTCAGCGTTTGGCGTCGTAACGGATGCTTCGATGCAGCAAGAAGCATCTTTGTCGTCGCTTTCGCCTTCCGCAGCACTAAAATCTTCACGGTCTTATTTAGTCCAGGGGTCGGTCATTTGCAGCGTAACGTTGTACACAACAAAATGTGGTTGTTGACTTTGTTAAAGCTGATCTGCGTACGCACACCATACAGCGACGGCCATCGGTTCTTCAGGGTCCCGATGCAGTTTTTCATTCACCACTCGGGCGCTGGAAACAATGGTTTTGAACGCACCATTTTCAACTCGAGCAGCACGCGGCATCTTGTATGGCGTGATAAGACGCTGCGAGAGAGCGTACCCACTATCGCCAATCAAATATTCACCGCTAGAAAAGTACCGCTCAGGGTTCTTGCCGACTTGAGAATGTGAGAAGACCAAAGTGTCTCCACATGACCATGGCCACCCCGTGAAAGCATGCTGGAATCGCTGGTCTTCATCGCAGAAAATTTGAACGTTGAGTCCATAACGCTTCATGCGCGTGAAGAAGAGATGACCATCAATGTGTGGTTTTGGGGGAAAATTCACGTAGGTTCCGTCCACAAACCCAACACAACCGCTAAGACCATAGCGCTCACGGTGAAAAGCTGATAAAGTCACTCGTTTCGTTTCGGACGGCCACGCAACAAAGCGTGAATAGTACCGAAGGAGCGATTTGCGACCACGATCGACAAACCCCGACACTGCGCCAGTACCGAGACCGTATGTGCGAGCGATTCGCCCGCACGTGTTGCTGTTTCCGAACGTGCCACACCATCCCAGTGTTACTGCTAACTGGATCGCAATGTCGGCCTGGGGAGTTTCGCTGTTATTGTAGAAGGTAGGATCATCTACTATCAGGCTCAGCAGGTAGTCGAACGTTGCAGCATCTACCCGAACCGATTGCCGAAACTCTTTTGGTGTTTGCTCAAAGAGGTTGTACCTATGCGTGGTAGAGCGATTCTGCTTTTCGCGCGGCTCCGTGTAACGCGTCTGCGTTAGGTCGGTGTAGAGATCGGCTAGCTCCGAAGCTTCGTCTCCTTCAGCATCAGATTGCCCCCACTCTTCGTCGCCACCCTTGCTGTTGTCTTCAGACTCGCTCCAGCTTCCACTTTCACCGTTGTCATCAAGCTCTTCTAGCAGCACTTGCTGGAACAGCGCGCTTGACACCACGCTGATAATCTTGCTTTTTTCTCGGTGGCGGCCATGCTTCGGTATGATTCTGCATCCAGACCACAACGCAACGAGCCTCAAACGAAAGCAGCTTCCCGGTGGTAAAGTGAGGCGGCAGCGATAAGTACTTGGGAATGACCTGTCTAAAGAGTCAACGAAGCCATCAGTTATCTGCGAGCATCGATCCAGTAGCGATCAGACTGACCTGGGCCTGTCTAGCGACGCTTGCTGCCTTACCTCGCCCTACTAGGCGTGATTGTCAGCTGGGTGTCACGGCCAGAAGCTGCGTGGGGCAGCGCCGTACAGCAGTGGCACAGGCTCTGTTGCTGCTAGCTCGCGACGCAGTGTATGCCGCAAGCCAAAGCAAAAGTTGCACTTGGTAATAATAGGAATTTTAGGGTTTCAGAGTCTGGCTACCATTTTTCGCCTCATCGTTCGTCTCATTTTTTTCAATGAATTTTTGCAAAAGATGTGATGTCTGAAACCCCCTAGTGTTTAAAGTTAGAGTGATTGATGTGCCCGAATGTTAGTGTTTCATGCCGTACAAAGCATATTGGTGTTGAAACGTTTGAACTGCTGCGCGAACGTTTCAACATGCGTCTATGGCCTATCAACCGCAAATGAAGAGCGTATTGCTTATGGCATTGATTGAGAGTCGTATATATGTGTGTGCACAGGTGGATGTCTGCGAGACTTGTGAGCGGGCCCGCCAAGAATAGAAGAGACATGTAGAGTCTCTTTGGAGATAACGTAACGCCTGCAAGTTACGGTCGCGTGTCCTAACTTCCTGACTAGAGATGGGCTGATTTGGTGACGACCCTGTCGGGGTCGTGTGGTAATATCGCACTTGAATGGGGAATGAACCGCAGGAAGCACGTTAGTTGTGCTTGGCATGCTGCCCTCCGGCTCGAGTCCATGGGGATGTGTATTTGTATGTTGCCGCTGCCATACGTCGTTGGTTGAAGGCAAAAGACCTAAGTTCTGTCGGGCTAGTGGGTTTCGTATTCCCCCCGTGCCAAATGAGTTGGCCACTCTGAACTGGATGGAGTCGAGGCTGATTGTACTAGGCGTATCGTTCACGACGTGTATTAATCTCTACTGTGATCATCAAGAATTTACGAGGGGCAACGCAGTGAAGTATTGGAATGACGTGGGTGATATTACTTTGTCATTGCCGAGACCAATAAGCAAAAGCGGAGTTGTATTATTGCGGTCAAGAACTAGTAGTGGTGAATCGCTTGTAAGAGTTCGACCTGACTTGATCAGGCAAGCACTCGTCTGGTTGATCTCTAACAACCCGCTTTACGAAGACGTTTGCATCTCCGAGGAAACTTAGCAGCATTGGAAGACTTAAATGTCAATGAAGCCGTTCCTTCACTGGAACTCACAGAAGAGGAAGAGGCAGAGTTGCTGAATAATGTTCGACGGGACGGGCCTCGAGAAGGAAACTACGACGCTACTTCGGATTCGCGCAACCACACCGCCCACGCTTCGGAAAGGCTATCAGGCCCAGTCTCATCTGATTCAGCTAGATTAGATATGCACGTCCTTGACCAACTCACTGACCAACCAAATGAGGAAATTCTCTTAGAAGCCTCATTTGAGCTACAGGCAGACACACACGATGGTCTAACGGAAGCTGAAAAAATCATTGATGCAGCTAATTCCGCAGCTGGGCAATCTGTGTATCCAATTGGAGAATTACGCTGCCGGGAGGACCCGATGAATGCGTACACTACACACACGCTGATGCAAAACTGTTTTCCAACGCTGTTTAAGGGGGATACTATCCATTGTCAGACACGGAAGAAAGAGAACAAGAATATTCATTAGCAGACTATTCTGCTCATCTCATGAAATGGCACGATCGTAGATTTGTCATTCATAGTAATTTCAGGTTTTCTGCCTTAATTTAATTCAGCGTCGGTAGATTGACGGGCTCGTTCGAAGGATTAGACTCCCGGTTGCGCCGCAGCTATCTCGCCAAGACGAGCTCCATGGTTGCTCTCAAGGCATAGATAAGAAAATTAATACTGCGATGGAACTACTAGATTCGCTTAAACCCTATTTTAGAAGTGGTCGTGGTACAGGACTGTACTGGGATAACGTACGAGAACACGTAATACGCATGTTAGGAAATAGGGTACTTCCATCGCGATGACCAACCTTTTTCTTGACGCTAAGCGCCGCAGATACAGTATAGTCAGATTTGTTTAGAGCATGCAATCCTGCGTTAACCTTAGACGAAGCTCGCAGACTCAGTCCTAAAGAGAGCAGGCGGTATCTAGATGAAAACCCTGATATTGCTGCAAGACACTTCAACAGAAGATTTTGACTGCGTTCTTTGAATGCATTCTCTGCGGAAGTGCCAAACCATTGGGTGAGATAACAGACTCCTTTGGCTGGTCGAATTCCAAGAGAGGGGTCCCCTCATGTACACGCTTTGCTGTGGGTGAAATAATCGTCAGACATACTGCAGCTATCTCAAACGGAGGTCGGGCGTCTTGAACTAGCTAGCAACGTCGATGGAGTAATATCTGTCATCTCGAAATCAGCTGACGATCTAAAAACGTGTACGTGTGACACCTGCTCTCGAGATAATAATACGCAGAATGATATCATTTCGGCCAGACCACCGAAAAATGCAGTGAGTTCCTGGCAGTGTGATTTAGCAAGGGTTGTGCGCAGAGTTCAGAAACATTTGTGCGGCTCAGGCTCAAAATGCAGAAAACAGTCAAACATTTGCAGGTTTGGTTATCCCAAGGAACTCAGAGAGGAAACTGAAGTAGAAGTGCACGAGTCGACAGATGGCGTTCCATCCGTAAAATTGCATTTAAGAGGGGGTCCCCCACTATTAACAACTACTCTCCTAACCTTCTTTCAGTTTGGCGGGCGAACATGGATATTCAGTTAGTTGGTATGTTTTTCTTGCGCGAAAAGAGGTTGCTGGACTCCTCTCCGAGCTCAGACATTAACATTACTTCCTGCTCATGAGCAAACAAGCTCAGGCACTCTTCATCTGTTTCAGGAAGGTCGCTGAGTACTCGCCAAGGCTTGTGCAAGAATATCAGCAAAGCAAAAAACTAGGATTAGAGGAGTCTGGTGATATCCAGGGTGTTGCGCGGACTATGTGCGCTTTCGAGCGAGCCTTAATATATCCATTCGAATCTGTTCTTTTCCAGACATTGTCATTCGACTACAGAGCGGAAACGTTTTTTTGCTAGCTCATATTTTTCAACAAACGACGCGAAACTCATGCTGTCAAACGGTTCTTGTATAGGACGTGCCGAATAAACTGCCTCGACCGGTTCGATGCGAATTTCACCATCTTGAATATCACCGTTTTGAATGTCACTCCATTCGAACGGCTCAATACGATAATGCATCTCTATATACCGCATAACCTTTACTCCAGTCACCTGACGGGATTTCCCACGCAGGGGTAGTTCTCTCAACAGAATATAATACGCTTCTTGTGCGCTAACTTCACGTATGGGCAACGTCGCGTTTGCTACTCTCTTCAAGATGGCATGATTTGGTAGGTTAGGATCGCATCTTTTCACTGCCGCGGCGATAATTTTTTTAAACCTTAGGGTATCCGGCTCTGCTTTGTCAACAGAAGCTGCTGTGCAGTATATTAGAGGCAGTACATGCGAAGCCGTCTGTCGCTAACTTGCCAGTGTCCGACTACGCCTTTGTTGAATCGGATGATACTAATTCCGATGCTGAAGTCGTGCAACCTAATGACGATGATGTTATTGAAAACAGTAGCGATCAAATGGATAGTCGATGGGTATCAACCCGCTCGTACGGATCAGAGGATATTGGTCGGGCTAGAGCTTTCATGAAGCAGTTCGTTCGTCCTTACTTAAAGATGCAGCGCGAATCCAGGCACACAAGAGCATCGATGAGTGGGGTTAATACTTCTAAGAGTCACTACACTACATCTATCCGATTACAGAAGACGACAGCAACGATAGCATTACTGGCGGAATGGATGAATCGCAATGGATTCCATTCGCGTTGGCACTGCAGCAGGCAAGACGGCGTTTAAGTTCGTCTGTTGAAAATGTACCTTGTGAGCCCATACAAATGATAATCCACGGCGAAGGTGGTTTAGGGAAGAGCTGGCTTATACGCCACATTGTCAAAGACCTGCACAATGTATTCGGAGACTATACACTATCTAGGCGGAATTCGAAGCGTGTTTTACTGCTAGCACATCAAGGAACTGTAGCCTTTAATAGTAAAGGTCGCACGATATGTTCTGCATTTGAGCTGTCTGTGTTTTCTCGGAATGGATTCTCAACGTCCTATACTGCTCTGTCTTCTTTGAAAGGCGGCCAAACGAAGCTTAAGCGACTCCAAGAAGAATTTGCTCTTGTTCATTTAGTGGTTATAGATGAGTTTAGAGTCATTTCGTGTGGTATGCTTTATTGGATCGACCAGCGAATGCGCGAGATATGGCCAAGCTGCAGTAGTATGTCGTTTGGTGGACGAGATGTCATTTTTACTGGTGATCTAGCACAATTAGATCCTGATGTTCCGTTTGCTGTATCAACGCCACTGTCAAAAAATACACAACCCCGTTCAGCGGCGAGGGCGTGAGCTATGGGAAGGTATTGCTAATGTATGTGTCTTAACGAACCAGAAAAGAGGTAAATTTGATCCTGAACGGTTTGCTGCTTTGCTGCGCCTTCGCTGTAAATGCTCTAAACAAGAGGATGTCGATTTATTCAACACGAAGGTAATCAAAGAGAAGGATATGCCGTCATGGACACTAACTGCGAAACACATTGCATACACCAACGCAGAAGTTAGTGAAACTAATGCCCATAGTTTAAAATCGAGTACATCACCGATTTTGCGCATCCGATCAAAGCACAAAGTACAGCTAAAGCGCTTTGCTAAGAAACGTGAAATTAGTCAGAACTCAATGCGAGATTTGCTCGAGGGAGCCGAGGTTCCGAACACGAGTAGAGATAGAGTTGTCGGTACATCTGTGAGACTTGTTATAGGTGCTCCCGTCAGTTTGACATTCAATGTCGATCAAGCAGCAGGGCTTTGCAACGGAACGAATGGAGTAATTTTCGACTTTTTGTTTCCCTCACAAGATGAGCTACCGATAATACTCGTACAAAACACGGATTTGTATCTTGGACCGTCGTTGCTGCACGATGTCCCAAACATTGTGCCAATTTTACCTCGTAGAATCCGCTGAAGTAAGGAGACGAGTGACCTGAGCATTTTTCGAGATGACAAACCCTTGCGGCTGGCGTACGCAATGACTGTGGACAAGGTATAAGACCTGACCTATCCAAAGATTGTTAATAGCGTTCGAATTCGTGCTAGGAATGAAGCATCTAACCCTTGCACACAACTTAGCGGCGTGGCCGTCAATGAACCTGTATTACATTTGCTATCATATAATATCGCAACGTCGACAACGTATGACCATGTTCAGCAGCAGCAGCAACAAGATAGCCGTCCTGTGCCTCGTCATCTCGGCACTCCAGAACGGCATACACTCCGAAAGAGAAGACCTTTGGCCTTCTTGGAGCTGACCGCTACGGCTACTTATCCAGCTGGACGCTATGGACTCGGCGCTGGTGTGGGCGTGGATGGCATCGGCGTTGGCGTCGGCGTCGGTATCGGCGGGGCGGTGTGATGTGGTGAATCACTACATTGGCTACAACAACGTCGCCGTCTATCCAATGGATGTAATGGTTCCGCCGTGGTGTACGCCGATGCTGCTGGTGAAGCTGGCCCCACCGCGAGGGCGCACATACCTGTAATACTAACACATCTCACCCCAAAGTCGATGACAAGTGGGGAGCAGTAACCTCCAAATTTGACGTGCGCTCAACGCCAAGTGGCAAGTAAGTCGTGAATATTAAATACTAGTACTTACGCTCGCATACGTTCATCATTGTGTTCATCCAACCGGGCGAAACTTACTCTTCCTGTACAATATTACACTATCGTTCCCGTTAAAAAGACGATGGATAGCCCGGTCGACCAGTCCTCGAGTCGGCGACTCCTTCGTTTTCAAAGATTGCCTCAGGGCTCAATCAACAACCTGATATGTTGCATTCTGGTAATGTCGCTTGAAGATGGGCCAGTAATGGCAAGACCCTCAACGTACGCCTCGAATATGCATTCAGCTACTGGTAGTTCAGAATGTCTGGAACTGGCTGAACTACCGTTAGCCAGGTCGGACAATTAATATGTTATTGCATTGCAGACTATACTCAGTCGTATTAATGATTGCAATATGAGTGACCCCATTAATCAATTATTTTAGTGGAGAGATACCATAACTAGATCGCTGGTGCTTAAACCGGGAGGGTGGTTCTCAAATGAAAGCATGAAGTGGATAGATGTAATATTTTTTTTGTTTTATGGTAGATTTAATGGTGGTGCCATTAGTCGTCTTCTCGAATGTCCATGATCCACTTGATCGTAAATATACTTGGCCGTAAATTCTGTAGCCGCGCTCTTTTGAATTGGTGTGAAAGAGGAAGGCATCGGACGTGGTCAAGTGCTCGGACGCGTGATATGCCAACGTAAATATGCTCGATTTTCTATCGGCGCGAGTGTGGTAAAAGAAGATACCTTCTTTTAGCTGCACTTTATATTAGCCGTGCATACTACACCAATTGGATGCGTTCCCCCTTCTACAAATGTAAATATCTGGACTAACACTCCGTTTGGCATCGTTCTCACATGACACACACAGATCAAATTCACGGGCCGCCGTACCTTTGTTTCTGAGAAGCCGAACACCTTCCACAAAATGTGGGGCTTCCCAGAAAAAAGGCGCCACAATGTAATATGTGACGTGTGAGCTCATAGTTGACCGAAGGTTGCAAAGAGTGACATGGGAAGGTACAATGAATGTTACCTGTAACTCAGTCGACGTTTCTTGAACGAAATAAAGCTGGTGATGCCCTTCAGGCTACTACGTAGCCCTCCCGGTATAATTGTATTATGCCAACATGTTTAACTTGCTATTTGTATGAGCACGAAAAATCCGCAATAACTTGGGATGGCAAAGCTCAATAATAATAACAGCAATACGATGTCATCCAATAATACATAATTGTAGAAGAACAATAACATAATAATTGTTTTGTTTTGATATTATTTTTTTGATATTATTTTTTCGACCCCTGTGTCGTCTAGGAACACGCTGAAAATCTCGCTGCCGTACGGTACGAGTCCCACCAACAACACACGTCTTCCCGAAAGGGTCAACGAAAGTTGGATCTAAACCTGAGGTCCAGGAACGATCCCTTACATCGGGTTGGATATAAGCCTCTGTGTACCAAGGTTGTCTTCGGTCAACCCAAAACCTGCACTAACTAGCCACGAACGAGGGCTAGAATGCAATATAGCGCTTTCGCGCAACCCTTTTGCAGTCCCTCAGATGGAAAGGTACCGGCTGATTAGGCCTAATACAAAGGGGACCGAGGTAATCCTCGGTCGGTAGTAAATATATACTCTAGGGGACTTAAACACCCCCCACACACACACAGAACGACACTCTAAGTGCCACTCTAGCCTCTCGGCCACGCCTACTCTTGGCATGGCCTCGGTGGGCTATTAATTAATAAATCTCTAGTCCGCCAACAGCCATACCACTAAGCCAGGCGTATCCAGGCACTATTGGCCAAAAAGCTGTCGAGCGCAGCGAAGATGGCCCCCGCCGCCGAAGGCGGCCAAATTGGTCGATATAGCGGGACCGCAGGGCCCGCCCTTCATCGTACTCACCATCATAGTACCGCGAGTGGTGCAGCGAGCCGACGAACGGGGAGCGCCACTGCCGTAGTGAAGCGTAGGCAGCCTGTACTTAGTAGCGAAGCGAGCGTAGTGAGCTGAGCGGCTCCGACGAAATATGAAAATCACACAACAGAATCTGAGGTATCCCACAGAATTTGGTAGAAGCACACAAGTAAGCGACAGGCGCCACACAAGGTGTGCCCATGATTGCGGGTGCAGACATTCGTCTTCTATGCACTTGATAAAAAAGCTCCACTCTAAGGTGGGCCACCTCAGGTGGCACAGCCACCATGGCGGTGATCGTCATTGGTCGGGGTGGGCGGGGTGGGCGGGGCTGTAGCTCGCGACAGGGGACCTGAATGCAAGTGTCCGTAGGCAACTTAGGTGCGCAAGTCGTGTGCGGAGGTGATGCAGGAGTTTCTGGTGATGCAGGATGTATCTCGTGTTGCTATGTGTTGTTGTGTACTTCTGAAAGGGCAGAGCGGATGCGGGGCTACGACTTGGCAGCAACAGCTCGGGCAAGAGCACACATAGTCAAGTTAGATGCGCACAGGCAGCGCGAAATTGATGCAGTGCGCGGCGTCGGTGTCAAGGGCGTCACTGCAACGCTACTGACTGACGTTCGGGGCACCCTGGGCATGGGCATGCCATGCAGAGTCAGGGCCACATCTACTGAGCGGCAGCCCCAACATAAGTCTCCGTAGGTATTGCATGAGTGTGCAAGCTGTAGATGGCTGATAAAGTTGGCGGGACGGGCAGCGGAGCCCTGGCGTCGATGCTATGAGTCGGGAGGTGGTCGGTGGATGTAGCGGTTTATGTCATGGATACATTAATATAAGTATAGCAAAACGCAAAATTTGCAACAGAGAACAATTTTAGTCAGCCACTGACTTTTCATCCATTCAAAGAAACGAGAGCTACCTCGTCAACTACTGTCTGGGGCGGCAGGCAGCAGCTCGGCCGGGACGGCTCGGACAGAAGGCTCCGTAGGCAATCTACGTGGGCACGAGAGGTACGAAGAAGCTGCAGCTATTGTTGGTGGTGTGCGATGTCTAACGGTGATGCTATGGCTATAAACGTGCAAATGTAGGGGCGAGCAGCGGTTCACACGTCACTGCTCGGCCGGGACGGCTGGGACAGAAGGCTCCGTAGGCAGTCTACGTGGGCACGAGAGGTACAAAGAAGCTGCAGCTATTGCTGGTGGTGTGCAATGTCTAACGGTGATGCTATGGCTATAAACGTGCATATGTAGGGGCGAGCAGCGGTTCACACGTCACTGCTCGGCCGGGACGGCTGGGACAGAAGGCTCCGTAGGCAATCTACGTGGGCACGAGAGGTACGAAGAAGCTGCAGCTATTGTTGGTGGTGTGCAATGTCTAACGGTGATGCTATGGCTATAAACGTGCAAATGTAGGGGCGAGCAGCGGTTCACACGTCACTGCTCAGCCGGGACGGCTGGGACAGAAGGCTCCGTAGGCAGTCTACGTGGGCACGAGAGATACAAAGAAGCTGCAGCTATTGCTGGTGGTGTGCAATGTCTAACGGTGATGCTATGGCTATAAACGTGCATATGTAGGGGCGAGCAGCGGTTCACACGTCACTGCTCGGCCGGGACGGCTGGGACAGAAGGCTCCGTAGGCAATCTACGTGGGCACGAGAGGTACGAAGAAGCAGCAGCTATTGCTGGTGGTGTGCAATGTCTAACGGTGATGCTATGGCTATAAACGTGCATATGTAGGGGCGAGCAGCGGTTCACACGTCACTGCTCGGCCGGGACGGCTCGGATAGAAGGCTCCGTAGGCAATCTACGTGGGCACGAGAGGTACAAAGAAGCCGCAGCTATTGCTGGTGGTGTGCGATGTCTAACGGTGATGCTATGGCTATAAACGTGCAAATGTAGGGGCGAGCAGCGGTTCACACGTCACTGCTCAGCCGGGACGGCTGGGACAGAAGGCTCCGTAGGCAGTCTACGTGGGCACGAGAGATACAAAGAAGCTGCAGCTATTGCTGGTGGTGTGCAATGTCTAACGGTGATGCTATGGCTATAAACGTGCATATGTAGGGGCGAGCAGCGGTTCACACGTCACTGCTCGGCCGGGACGGCTGGGACAGAAGGCTCCGTAGGCAATCTACGTGGGCACGAGAGGTACGAAGAAGCTGCAGCTATTGCTGGTGGTGTGCAATGTCTAACGGTGATGCTATGGCTATAAACGTGCATATGTAGGGGCGAGCAGCGGTTCACACGTCACTGCTCGGCCGGGACGGCTCGGACAGAAGGCTCTGTAGGCAGTCTACGTGGGCTCGAGAGGTACGAAGAAGCTGCAGTTATTGCTGGTGGTGTGCAATGCCTAACGGTGATGCTATGTGTTATATTTTGTAGCTAAGGTATTGGTGTTGAGATTAAAAATGGCACCAAGATTGAAATGGTGTGAAGTCGCGCTTCTTGTGCCTACCGCAGAAGCAGACGGGATTATTGATGAAGGGAAACAGTCACGTGCTACCAAAAGCCAAGCTGTAAATTGCACAATGCGTGCAGTCCCATTGCCTCATCCGATGCGCTACAAGTTGCTTGAGTGCAAATCGGAGAAATGCAAACAGAGTTTTCCAGGTATGAAGTGTTTGTGGAGAGGGAAGCTGACAATATGCAGCCAGACCAATTTGGCATCAGTGTACCAGACCGGCGATCACTTGTGAGATGCTATTGACGCGCCCACTAAAGCGCTAAAAGCATGCCATAAGCAGTATTGCAGGATGGCGTCCGAAGGTCTGAAGCCATTGCGCATTCGCAACGGGTTGCGTATGAAGTTTGGAATTTGTTCTGAAGAAATGCCAGCACTCTCAACCGTACAGAACTTTGTCAACAACTACATGAAGACTAGTCTAGATAGCCACGATCGCGTGGATGATATCACGACAATGGTGCGAGCTAAAATTGACCTGTCGTGGACGAATGATGACAATGAACCAGTGACATTTACATGGAACTACGACATGGATGGTAATGCTATTCCTGGGAACGGTACTGACCAAGTGCCATTTATTGTCGGCGTGACGACGAAGGCACTACTACGACGATTGGATCGTGCACCCCAAAGTTTCATTTTTCACATTGATGCAACATACAAGCTTTCTAAAAAAGGCTACCCAGTCCTTGTAATTGGAATTTCTGATCGCTGTCGAACGTTTCACCTAGTGGCATTTTGTATTATATCGCAAGTTACGGAAAATGTTTGCACGGCTGCACTAGCTGCGTTTCACAGATTGTACGTTACGGTGATTGGAAAACGAGTTCAGCTCGCCAATGTGATGAGTGATGCAGATGACGGCCAGTACAACGCGTTACAAACTGTGTTCGGAAATTCTTCCCCTTACAACTTTCTGATGTGCTTTTTTCACGTTCTATTGAATGTGAACAAACGTCTAAAGGCCATTCCAGACGTGACTGCGGCTACTATCCGGCGTGATATCTACAACATGCACTTTTCAACATCGAATGAAGAATTTTTGAAATTGGTGGATGCCTCAACAAAACGGTGGACAGCGCTTCCGGATGCTCCGGGTTTTGCTGCATATTTCTCAAAAGAATGGTTGAAGACTCGCTTTGTGATGTGGCAGTGTTTTTGGACTCCACCGGGTTACGCCACTACAAATAACCCGGTGGAACAATTCAACAGGCACGTCAAGCAGCATTATTCGCTACATTTGAAACTCAAAACGGAAACATTGAAACGCCTACTATTTCAATGCGTGGCCAGTGAATCTGTAAGTATAAGAACCTTTCGTGAAATCGCTGAGCCCGCATCAACACTTGCTACCCGGATGCGCGAGCTTACGCGTGACAAGCTCTTGGTAGAGAATCGAGATTTTAACTACAGTGAAGGAGGTGTGGTAGCTGTAGTGGCTAAGCCCGCCAAGCGGGTGTTTGTACCGGCACGAAAACGCACAGAAGATTATCTAGCTGTAACAGCTCAGTTCGGCGCAAATTATGCTCGCATGGAAACAGAGGGTCAGCCCCCTATAGGATGGCCAGTTGATATTGCGCGACGTACCTGCCCATGTAAGTATTGGCAAAAATTCGCTTATGCGTCCATTTGCTATTTGCCACGCATCACTCAGCATTAGTTGATACGATGGGACGTGATATTCTGATGGATCGGAGTGTTGCACGAAAGCGATCGCGAGGCGAAGGTACAGGGGGGTCCGTGGGCCGCCCGCCGCGAAACGGACCTGCTCTGGCGGTTGAGTAGTAACGTAAGAAAAAGAAAAATAGATATCTTGCTTAGTTTGTATTTAACTCTTAGCAAACGATTTTCTGCATGTGTCAAAACAGCTCACGTGGTTTTGCTGCACTTGTCACACGCACAAGTAAACCACAGATCACCAGTGTAAGAAACCGTGAGCTCCTCCATGGGTAGTAGCTTTCGCATTGTAACAACAACCACTGCAACTTGCTTCCGGTAATGCACTTCACGAAATCTGCAATTGGGCTCACAAGAATGATTTGCAAACCGCATGATGCTGCCGGCATTTAGCGGCTCAATGTAAACAAATTTCCCATTTGATGCACGCCGGTTCAGTAGTAGCGAATAACCGGTATTCGTTTTCATCGGAACCTCCTCGATATTTGAATCATCAACGCCCACATAACTCTCCAGAACTCCACAATATTCCCCTACAACAGTTCCGACATTGATCGTCTCGGTAGTCAAAACCCCGATGCCACGCCGGCCCGTATCAAAAATTCGCAGAGAAGGATACTCCCCCAACGAATTGCTGCACTTCCCTCCAATTGCACAGTTACGCACAGTGCAATACACGTCCGAGTTTGAATTCGTGCAAAGTATCGATATAGCAATCACCGACGCACTCACACATTCCTAGGTCACCGATGTCCTTGAACCTGATGTGACTTGAAATCTGTTTTTTGTAGATACGTTTGACATCGGAGGGCCATCCAACTGAACCCCGGGAAACGTCTGTATTGTCGGTGACAACACAGACACCATCATCTTTGTCACAACTCGCACAAGTAGGGTCCGCACCCGCTGTACTTCCTGAGGCTTCTGCATCAAGGCTCTCCGCTGCCCTTTCATTCCGGACCTTGCGGGGTGCTTCCTGTATTGCTGGCTGCTCCATGTAGGTTTTCAGAAATTGGGAAGCTCCTGGTCGAGCATGGGTGACTTTTTGCGAATCTCCTCCTGGTTTCCGCAGCTTCTGATGATGCTTCCGCTTCGAGCGCTGCTTCAAGCCGAGTCTGTTTTTAGGACGATGCTGTTTAGCTCGACACTGCTCCGCTGTAAGTAGGATCTCAAATCGCAAAATATTCTCCATCGCATTTGTGCGTTTGTCAGGGCTAAGACAGCTCTCCACTTGTTCACAACGAGGAGGTGATGCACCTTTGCCCGTGAGGCAGTCCTGAACTGCAGGCCGAGCGACTGACATCGCAGTCTACACCGCTTCGGTGACAGCACGGTTGAACTCGCGCTCCTGATACTCCACGAGAATTTCTCCATCCACTAAATCATACGAACGTAACACTATCCACTTGCAGTTTTCATCTTCCGCTTTGCTCAGTGTCACTCGCACCCATAAAGGCAGCATCTCTAATTGGTTGACACGGATAGGGTAGTCTGGGTCCTCTTGCTGAGCGAAACGGACTATCGTTGCTGTGCGTAGCCCCCTCGAATCTCCGGCAACAAATGCGGGAGAAAAGTACCGGATAACATCACCGGCGCGAAGTACCGGCCGCTCACTCGTCTGCTTTGCATTAACGACAGTTTCATCTTCTGCTCCCGAGCCCTTAAGGCGGAAACTTCGTCTAGAAATCTCGTTCCTTCCCAGCGTAGCCATCGCAACTTGGATTAACATTGACATTTTTGAAACCAAAACACCGCCCGTCAGACATTGCACACCACCAGCAATAACTGCAGCTTCTTCGAACCTCTCGTGCCCACGTAGACTGCCTACGGAGCCTTCTGTCCCAGCCGTCCCGGCCGAGCAGTGACGTGTGAACCGCTGCTCACCCCTACATATGCACGTTTATAGCCATAGCATCACCGTTAGACATCGCACACCACCAGCAATAGCTGCAGCTTCTTCGTACCTCTCGTGCCCACGTAGATTGCCTACGGAGCCTTCTGTCCGAGCCGTCCCGGCCGAGCTGCTGCCTGCCGCCCCAGACAGTAGTTGACGAGGTAGCTCTCGTTTCTTTGAATGGATGAAAAGTCAGTGGCTGACTAAAATTGTTCTCTGTTGCAAATTTTGCGTTTTGCTATACTTATATTAATGTATCCATGACATAAACCGCTACATCCACCGACCACCTCCCGACTCATAGCATCGACGCCAGGGCTCCGCTGCCCGTCCCGCCAACTTTATCAGCCATCTACAGCTTGCACACTCATGCAATACCTACGGAGACTTATGTTGGGGCTGCCGCTCAGTAGATGTGGCCCTGACTCTGCATGGCATGCCCATGCCCAGGGTGCCCCGAACGTCAGTCAGTAGCGTTGCAGTGACGCCCTTGACACCGACGCCGCGCACTGCATCAATTTCGCGCTGCCTGTGCGCATCTAACTTGACTATGTGTGCTCTTGCCCGAGCTGTTGCTGCCAAGTCGTAGCCCCGCATCCGCTCCGCCCTTTCAGAAGTACACAACAACACATAGCAACACGAGATACATCCTGCATCACCAGAAACTCCGGCATCACCTCCGCACACGACTTGCGCACCTAAGTTGCCTACGGACACTTGCATTCAGGTCCCCTGTCGCGAGCCACAGCCTTTTGGCCTTCCTTATTTCCGCCCCGCCCCATTAAGGTAGATTTGTAAGTACCGTACCTTGGTACTTATGCAAACACAGTCAGGATATGATTGGTTGAAAGGGTGGTGTGCTGGACGGATGCTGTACGTGTGTGGATCCGTCAGAAACTGTGTGCTATGCCAGGATTTTGTGTGCTAGTACCACATTCCTTTGTGATACGACGTAATCATGTGTGAGACCGGACATTCCTATGTGAAAAAATGTACTTTGTGTGCCAAAACCATAAAAGCATGTGATTCTACCGGCTTGTCAGCGGCTCCAACTAATAAAATCTACCGCCGCGTAGCGGCGGCGCTTGGCTAGTACAAATACATAGTGTAAAACGAATCTCGATGTGGCGACCTCTGTACACTCATCAATAATGACGGTGATTACGCCAGAGGTACCTCGAGGTGCGACCGAGGCTTTGGTCGTCCGACCGAGGCTTCGGTCATCTGACCGAGGCTTCCACTTAAGTACGACCGAGGTTTTGGTCGTAAATATCACTGAGTCTGACGTATTTAGCCTCGGTCGGGTATTTATTAGGTCCCACCGAAGCGAGAATTTTATGCGGTATTGGCTACATTAGTGCTGCTATGTAGCTTTAAAATCAATTGCATGTCATGCATGACCGTTTCCATCTATTTCGCCACAAAAGCGCTCTTATTCAAGTAACCTCGACCAAGCAATCTATGTCCTTGATGAACGGCATTTTTGCTAGACCTCCTTCATGAGCAATTTTTTTCTTCTTGTCCTTGATGAACCGCCGCGAATACTCGATAATACGCCCGTCCCTCGACGTGCTGCAAGATACGGCGGAGGGAGCCTAGCGCGCGATAGCTAATTCGTACGCAGCAGTAAGGCCAATGGCAACAAGTGCCAGGGAAATCTATAAAAATGTTCATAGAGTAAGCTGAAATTTTGAAATGGAATGCTGAGCAGTCCCAGCATGCGATGTTCTTCCTCAATTACTTGTTTGCCCAGCTTGGCTGCCTTGCATTCGCGCGCATGCGCAGCTTGCTGCACACGCAACTCGTGCATGTCTTTGTCTGTGCATTGGCGCATCGTTAGGTTTGATCACTCACCACACATGTAGATAAGCTAGTAAGCAAGTGGAATAGACACTTACGGTGCGCTTGCTTCTCAGCCTTCACCGCGCGTGCATGAGCAGCGCGTTCCGCTGCAGTACGAGGCGGAGTACCCGCAGCAACGCCCACCTGGCTCGGAGCGGCATCGGGACCGCCAGCCATCGCGGCATCTCGGCCCGCCTGGCTCGGAGCGGCATCGCGATCATCGGCCATCCTGGTGTCTCGGTCAAGTGCTTCGTTTGAAGCCTTGCAATGCCTGCAAGCGGCGCAGCCCGAACGCAATGCATTAGTTAATTAAAAGATACCTGCATCGTTATGTTTAGCTCAAATTTCCGTCTTATATTGCGCCCCTTGAAAACGGCAGATAGCGGTAGCACCCGCGGAAGCTCGCCCTGCTGTAGAAATAAACTAGTGAGTCATAGCTACCAACCCCTCTCGTTGCTGCGGCGTACCTTTCAAAGCTCGCTGTTTGCAGCCCGTTGCCGTTGTCTTCTTCAGCTTTGCCATCTCTTTTGCAGTTTGATTTGTCTTGATAGGTAGTGAGTGACCTTTCGGGGGGCGCGCGCCAGAAATTGGGTGGCCCGCGCAATTTTCGGGGATCGACCCTAAAGCAACTCGAAAAGAGCGCAGCGACTGATATGCTTACTGTACAGTATTGTGCGTTCCAAATTGGATTGGGCGATTTGTCAACCGGCCCGGCCACTTGCGTTGACTATAGTACCGCATTAAGTACGAATCAACTCGTTTAAAGTACGAATTGAGCTTGGCGATTGGGAAGTAGCTTGACTTTTGTATAGAGCAGGCAAATTTGGTCGGAACTCACAATACGGTTTTACCGAAGACAAGCTCCAGCCAAGTCCCGTTGGGGTTAGTCCAAACGAACGTACTGTCTTCGTTGTATTCCTCATGCAAGGTAGTGAACCCTCAACGCGTCCCCGCTCTGCCGATGCCTCGGCAGGAGGGATCGTGATGATCTGATTCCTTCTTGTAGCTATACCAGCCTCCGCGAAGCTCTAGTGTCACGACTCGTGTGACTCACGAGTCTTGTTTGCACATCTCAACGAGAACGAGGCCGAGTGGGACTCCAAAGATGCCCGTCTGCCGCTGTCACATGCTCTTTCGTTGTCAGCTTGGTTCGTGTCGGCGCATTATTCGGAACTCGTTCGTCAAACGTACTTCGAAGTACTACGTAGTAAAAAGTAGGCTGTAGTGGGGCGACGGTCTTCGCGACCTGACCACGCACCGAGCTGACGACCGAGGATGGTCTCAGCTGAGGCTGGTGTAGAATAAGAATCAGAGGTTAGTATGCTCAAGACGGATAGCTACTTAGTGCAGTACAGGTATCCGATCGCGGGTCCTGCTGACCCCAATCTGGAATTTGCAGACTACAATACAAGCAAGACTTCTCGGAAGCACCAGCTTCTCTAGTGAGTGTGTTCATTCGGATCCCACTACAAAGTTAACTTTAGTGTCCAAGGAAGCGACATGGACAACGGAACGACGTCGACAGACTCGGCTTCTGCCACTGCTGCAACTCAGTAGGCAGCAAACACGGGTCGAACGCTACGGCCGAGGAAATCGGTGGTGGCATCAACGAAGCAAGCGGTCCAAGTCAAGCCAACTAGAGACAAGGGCAAGAAACCCGCGCGCGGCTCCGGCAGATCTCGGCAGCAAGAGGCTGAACCAGCTCCGGCGGGGCTGGGGAATAGCTTGATGCCAAGGACTGCCAACACTGAGTCCGACTACGCTTCGGTCGCGCACCCGATCTTTATGGTCACTGCGGCGCCGAAGGTAGAGGACATTTCGCATGAAGCGCTTACCCGGTGGGTCGACCTTCGACTCGAGTACGAAGAGATCATGAGGGCGCGCTGTGTGTCGTCTGGTGAAGATTTGAAATCGGTCATGCGTTCGGTACGAAACTCGTTCGATGACAGCTTCCTCGAGACACTGTGTGAAACAAAATGGAATAAGACAAAGAATGATCTCACTGATGAGTTCATCTGGGACTGGATCATGAAAACTGTGCGGAACTTCCAAAACAATGCTCTTCCGAACATTGATGAGCAGTTCCAGGATCAACTAGTGATGTCGATGAACAAGACCGATATCGATGCTAGAGTGATGGACTATTTCCACCTGTGCAACACGATTGTGAAAACCAACGGGCTGACCGCCCTGTTCTCGGAGGAGGACGGGACTAAGAAGAAATGCAAGGTGCTGCTCAACTGTCTGCCTGGAGAGTTGAAGACTCGGGTGAAGAACGAGATCGACTTTCGTCTGCCTGCAGCGAAGTCCAGCGTGTCCGAGCTGTTTAAGGTCGTGAGCGAGAAGGCGTTGGAGATCGGTCGCGAGGACAAAGCTCTTGCGAAGAATAAAAGGCGCCCTCAAACACAAGAAACAAAGCAGGAAATGGCTACACGACCCCCGAAGCGAGGCAGAATCGTGCAGGAGAAGCTGAAATCTCGCGAATCTCAGTTGCAGACAACTCAGCGTCCTATATTTCGGACCGACTCGGGACAAAGTCAGCCCGGACCAAAGGGTGGGTGTTGGACCTGTGGTGGCCAGCACCGTCAAGCCGATTGCTCCGAAGACCCAGCCGGCGACGCGGCCGGAGTGCGGAAGCAGAAACCGGGGAGGCACCGTAAAACTAAAACGGATTAGTGAGTGCCTACCTGATCAACCGGGTCGACCCCGGATACTGCGTGTTGGTGGCGTTGTGGATGTGGAGTATTGTCCGGAATCTGGAGCGGAAACGTCGTGTATCAGCTCTACGACCCTGAAGAAAATTGGTGAGCGAGGTGTGAGTGTTGAGGTGAAGAAGATGGATACCCCGATCGAGTGCAAACTGCCAGGTGGAGAAAAGACGTGGGCTCGCGAGATGACGAAACTGAAGTTGTCGCTCATGACCGCCGCTGGCCCTGTCAACATACTGAAGCCTGTGCCATGTTTGATTCTCGATAATGAAGATGATGAATTTCTACTTGGAGATGATGTGCTGAAAGCTTTAGGAATTGATATTGAGCGACAATTGGAGCTGTTAGCGACGCCAAGTGGTGATGATGGAGACGATGATGAGGAAGTACCTGAAGTGTCAGCAGGAGACCATGACGCCGAGGCTATTCGTCAAGCAGTGGAAGCCATGATTCAGCGTGCTCTTGATGAAGGTTTCCCCGTCAACAAAGTTGAACGCCTGCGCACGATTGTGTACGCCCATGATGTTTGGAGACTAGTTCTCGGCGACGACCCACCTGCAAATGTGGAGCCAATGAGGATTAGGATGAAGACGGGTTGCAGACCCTACAAGGCCAAGGCTCGCAAGTATGCACCCGAGTACCAGGCATTTCTCGAGACATTTAACGAGATGTTGGTGAAGCTCGGATGGGTGTATGAGAACCCGACCAGTCGCTGGGCCTGTGCGGCACTGACAGTGCGGAAGCGTGGTGGGGGCGAATTTCGCCAGACTGTGGACTACAAACCTTTCAACGCACAAACTGAGCCAATGGCTGGACTAATGCCGAACTTGCACGTTGACTTGGAAAATGTGAGAGGCAGCAACCACTTTGGGTTGTTTGATTTCATCAAAGGCTACTGGCAGCTCCCACTTGCCAAGGAATGCCAGGAGCTACTGTCTTACATGACGCATCGCAAGATCTACACCTCAAAGCGAGTACCTCAAGGCAGTGCAGATGCAGCACTATACTTCCAGTCGACTATTGAACGATGCTTCGCAGCGCTGCTGTACAAGCATTTGTTAGTCTGGATAGATGATTTACTGCTGTACGCTGCCGACATTGACACATACCTGGACAAGTTGCAAGAAATGCTTGAACTGACTGCAAAGTTCGGTTTTAAGTTGAGTGTGGCTAAGTCCTGCGTATACAAACAAGAGGTGAAGTGGTGTGGAAAGGTGATCAATGGTGAGGGTGTCAAGCATGACTCTGAGCGTATCCAGGCTCTGCTATCCATGTCCTACCCGACCAACGCTGGAGAGCTCCAGCAGTTTCTGTGCTCTACGAACTGGATGCGAGACAGTATCGTAGACTATGCTCGATTGGCACGTCCTCTGCAAGACACACTGGACAAAGTGATGGCTACAGCGTCAAGGCGGACAAAGCGTGCGGCTACAGGTATACCGATCGCACTTACCGTGCAGGAATGTGCGGCGTACGATGCGGTGAAGCAGGCTCTGGCTGATGCAGCCACCCTTGCGTTCCCAAAGCCGGATGCAGAAATGGTTTTGCTGACGGACGCCTCAGACATTGGATGGTCAGTGATTGTGACGCAGGTGCCCAGTTGGAAAAGTGATGCAGACATCCAGGACCAGCAGCACGAGTTGCTTATCTGTCTTGGTGGTACTTTCACTGGAGCACAAAAAAACTGGAGTGTCATCGAAAAAGAGGCATACCCGATCATTATGGCATGCGACAAATTGAGTTACTTGTTGTTGCGACCGGGTGGCTTTCGCATGTACTGCGACCACCGCAATTTGATACATGTCTTCGCTCCGGGCCACGAAGTGAAGAAACATATTCGCGGTAAACTATTGAGGTGGTCAATGAAGTTGATGGAATTTCGCTATACAATTGAACATATCGACGGAACGCACAACGTGTGGGCTGATATGGTATCTCGATGGGCAGGCACACGGCCAGCGCCAAGTGTGGCAGTAAAACGCGTCACTTTGCGTCGCCAGCGTGATGACGACCAGTCTGGTGGCCCAACTACTACGACTAGCGGCCGACCGCCGATCCGACCATTCTGTGACGGCAACTTTGTATGGCCAACAGTAGAAGAGCTGCAAAAAGCTCAGCAGCGGCACATTGTGGATCGGCCGCAAGGGCTGACACGAAGTCATGCTGGCTTACTGTGCAGCGGTGAACGGATTTGGATTCCGACCCCCGAGTCAAGTCTAGTGCAACGACTTTTGGTAATCGCCCACTGTGGGGCGCAGGGTCACAGAGGCCGCGAGGCGTTGATGGATGTGGTGAACCGCAGTTTCTTCATCCGGAATCTCTCCGCCATGGTCAAGACTTTCCTTGCCGGCTGCCTCATGTGCCAGCATGTAAAAGGGGGGAAGGTAGTGATGAGACCATGGGCAGAGACATTCCGATGCAACGAACGAAATGGAGCATTGCACTGGGACTACCTACATCTCGGTGAATCTTTTGGTGTGATGCAATATCTACTAGTGCTAAAAGATGATGCGACCCATTTTTGCGAACTAGTGCCCTGTGCTGTACCGACCGCAGCGGTTACGGCTGAAGCGATCCTTGACTGGCAGAGTCGATACGGAGTACCCCGGGTATGGATCAGCGACCAGGGAACCCACTTTAAGAACCAAGTGGTGGCCGAAGTAGCAAGGCGCTTGACCTGTGGGCAGCGATTTACTGTGGCCTACAGTCCGTGGACAAATGGCTCAATTGAGAGGATGAATAGGGACATTGTCCAAGTCCTACGGGCTATGTGCCTCGAAGCCAAGGTGGACATCCGAGATTGGGTACATTTTGTTCCGGTGGTTCAGTCAAGCCTAAACCATACCCCGGTCCCGTCACTTGCGAACAAGGCGCCAATGGAGTTGTTCTGCGTCCTACCGGCTGCATCCCCGCTTGACTTTGGGTTCAACAGCGAAGATAACACTATTCTAGAGATTGGCACTACTAGCCGTCAAATAGAGGCGAAACTTGCGCTGCTGCGAGCCAGGGTGCAAGAAATGCACAAGAGAGTGCAGGTGGCAAGGTCGGAACAAACAAGACGAAATCAGAAAGCACAAAGAGGAGCCCGAGTGGCGAATTTCGATGTTGGTGACTACGTATTGCGGTCCCGGGTGGACCAAAAACACAATGACAAGCTGCTTGTTACATGGATAGGTCCGTATCAGATCGTTGGTACAGACGAACACTCCTTCCGCGTGCAGCACCTAGTGACTGGCGCGGAAGCATACGTACATGCCTCACGCCTTAAGTTCTACGCGGACGCGTCTTTCGAAGTAACGGAGGAGATCCGCGAGCACGTGGCTGCTCAAGGAATCGTCCTGACGGTTGCTGAGCTGAAGGAGCACCGATGGAACTCGGCGAAGAGGTGTTACGAGATACTGGTAGGGTGGAAAGGTCTGGAGCCAATTGAGGACTCGTGGGAGTCTCTCAGTTCTTCGTACAAGGATATCCCAGTGATGGTGAAGCAGTACGTCGCCGCGTCAAGTGAAGTTCAACTACATGAAACGTTGGAGCAACTTTAGGACTTCAAGTTGAAGTTCTTATGTTGCCGGCACTATGTACCAGGACATTGGTACATCGGTACCTTCGTGCAACGTTATCAACAAATCCAGGGCGGGGCCACTTCGGAACGCGTGGTCAAGTCTTGGTAGGGCGGTGTAGTGGGGCGACGGTCTTCGCGACCTGACCACGCACCGAGCTGACGACCGAGGATGGTCTCAGCTGAGGCTGGTGTAGAATAAGAATCAGAGGTTAGTATGCTCAAGACGGATAGCTACTTAGTGCAGTACAGGTATCCGATCTGACCTCAATCTGGAATTTGCAGACTACAATACAAGCAAGACTTCTCGGAAGCACCAGCTTCCCTAGTGAGTGTGTTCATTCGGATCCCACTACATAGGCCCGAAAATTGTGTATTTGGCTCGGCCGCAAGAAATTTGACGACGACCTCCCAAGTTGATCGGCACTAACGAATCTCTCGTTCCTATGGAGTCGTCTATCGAAAAGATATCCATGGGAGCGGATACAACGAGCAGGTCGACACGGGCGTGACGTCGTGGGGGCCACCAGGCTATTACATTCTTGGTACACGCTGCTCGGTGCACTTTGTCACTCTCTACTGTGTCGGGTGCTCCGCAAACCCCTGTTCTGTTCTGTCTCAGACGCAACACTCGGTAATCACAGTTCCTCAAACTAACTTCAATATTTTCGCTTCGCGTGCCTTGCAGACACAAACGCAGTAGCTGTACTCGTACGTTCGCCGCCAAGAATGTCCGGCTCTGATGCGAGCAAGCCCACTGAAAGTATAGCTGCAGGGCATTGAGGGTTTCCTCGAATCGACTGGACGTGGCCACACCCAAATGCTGTGACGACCGGATCCCCGATGCAGAAGCCGCCACTTAGCAACTCAAGACGCAAATCCTCTTGATTCGACGAAGTTTCCAGCATCAATTCTTCAACTCGGATTTTGCCGTAGCCGAAGGGAAAACGAACGTCGCAAAACCCCACATCGTAGTAGGTCTCACGGATGATGCCAACACCCCACCGACGACAGCGTACTAGAGAGCCGACAGACAAAATAGACGAGGGAGCTAAATAGGCCTCCCTACTCCAGGGAAATTTCACTTCAATACGCTTGTCGGCCACTCGGAGTGCCGTGATGATCCCCGAACCAAACTTGGTCGCAACAATGCTTCCTACGTCTTTCAATTTCAGCAGGATCTTACCGCGTTAGACATAAGTCAAAAAAATGTACATGTAAGCAAACTTACAAGCATGTGGAAGCACCGCGTTTGCCTCGTTGGCAAAACTAAGCCCTTTTCGGAATAGCAATGACTTCGCAACTTTGACGTCGAGCAAGAACCTGTTCAGTAGTCCGAATACATACTCAGACGACGACCCCACCGGATCTTCCGCCAAATATCGTGCTGTTCCATCCCACACGGAATGCAGCGTCTCTAATTCCATCTCGACGTCTTCAAACACAGCTTTGATGTTCATCAGGCGATCCCTCATGACGGAGATAAATTTGCTCTCCATCTTGTACTGGCGCGGCTGAAACTTCAGATCTTCTGTGCCGGCACTATCAACACCGCTCAGAGGATGTATCCCCGGTTTCGGCTTTCTCGAATAATACTCACCTTGACCTGCTGTAACATTAGTTTCTGCCGAAAGCCCCCCACGGCGTAGCTGGATGGACGCTAGCAAAGCTGAGCGACTATCATTTGAATCGCTTGCAGAAGCCGATTTCGACTGCCCACTCTGCCTAATAGCAGATAGAAGTGGTGATCTGGCTTCATCCACGTTGGCTTGTACTTTTTCAGGAATTCTCCGAGGCTGATTCTGAATTGCACTTATTACGGAGGGATATGGCGCATCCGGTGAAGATGAAACAGGGGTTGTATCAATTTGCCCCGCTCCAGTACTTGTGTCTCTTGAGTTATCCACAGGGGCTCTCATAGAGCGAACAGCATACGGAAGTGATGTCTGTGCGTCTTCATTTGTGCCCACAGTCTCACCACGACAACGGATTGCGGAAAGCATAGCAGCGTGTGGATTGGAAGACACCGGTCCAACTTCTTCGTTTTGCTTTGCAGGGCCACCGCCACGCTGTCGAATAGCATCAAGCATAACATTGCGAGACCCGTCACTCGTTGCGAGTCCTGTCTGTTTGGAGACTGGTGTTGGGCGAAGTTTACGCTCTTCAAACTGACGCTTTCGAAGAGCCTCTGCCGTGTTAAACCGCTTCAGGTCTTCCACCATATCCTCTTTTATTTCTTGCTCGAGCTTGGAAATCTCGCTCTGCAATGCTCGTGCTTGGGACTCACAAATCACATTCGAAAAACGCTTCGCCTCGGTCAGACTACTGAGGTCGTTGATGAATATCAACACATCGCTTTCGCCTCGATCCTGAAATACAACGAAATCACAGTGTCACCATTGTCGATCAGCATGTGAGACTAATGTACTTACGTGGATAAGTTTGATGATGAACTGCAAGAGCGTCATACTTTGGTCAACAGCCTTGGTCTCGGAAAGCTGGAGGGGTTCATCAACAAATCCTTTCATTAGTCACCTCACGTTGCCAAATCAAACTTTAGCATCACCCCAATGTACCTTCAATAGTGACGCCAACGTGATGCCCTGGGCGTCTTCTAGCTCTGAACCAGCATTCAAGAGGTTTCCAATAGCCAATACCAGTTCGAAGCACCGAGCTAGGCGCTCACTGCGCAAAACTTCGTAGCAGGCTTGGGTGATAACATTGATACGAGTACGCAGCTCTTTTTGCTGGTGCTCGAATTGCGAGGCAAATAGCATAACATTGATCTGCATTCAAAGGACGTAATTTACCCAATCCATATCTTACAATCAGAACCATTATACCTTACCTTTTCTGTCACCCGTGAAATCTCGCACATTTCCACTAGGAATTTTTCCGAAGGCTCCAGTCGTGACCGAGACCCTTTAAAGTTAGTGTAGCGCTTAACTTCCACACTGTTTGGTGCAATATCCTGCAAACTAGTCAAACGGTCGACGGTGAGAAACTCGTAGTCACAGTTTTTTAAAGCCGTCAGGATGGCGTCAGCTCCTCCGACTGCCTTGAATTGACTTAGCCCAATCGAAATATTGTTCGATCTTCGTGAATCCAGAGCTGAAAACTTAGCCTTCTTTGCGGTTTTCTCCTTGGATTGCGAAGGCGATGCAGTTGTTCGGTTTCCAAATAAAAATTCCAGCTCTTGGAAATCCTGAGGTGATAGGGTAATCGGAGCAGTCTTGCGCCTTGCTGTCACTCGCGCCCAAATAGTTTCGTTGGCCTTCTTTGTTTCCAGGCTAGTCCAGTAAACTTTACGAAATGTGCTGTCACGGCGATTTAGTCCTCGACTACCTGCACGCTCTCTCTTTCTGCAGTTGGGCATCATAGATGTAGCTAAGCGTTAGCACCCAAACCAACCACTGTGGCATAATAAATGTGCAGTCATCACTACACACCTTGTTGCCCCATTGTAGGTCGAAACATGGCTTCCGTCAGGACCAGCAACAAAATTAGCGATCGTTTCGGGTGACATATCATCTTGGGCCATTTTCTGGGCCACTCCACTGGATGGAACGCCAAAGTTGAGCATTTTGAAGTACTTGTCCATGGAGGGATCACTTCGAAGTGCAGTATACTCTGGCCGCTCGCCATTTGCACTAGCACCTTTACCCGTCATGCTAGCAACACGCTTTCGCTAAAATTAAATGTTAAATTCAAGACAAGTAGAGCAGTTTGTAAGCACGTCAGACCTCACCTCTTTTTCCTTTTCTTTGATGAAGCATCCGTCACACACTTTTAGTTGAGGCCCATTTCCATTGACTTGGACATGATGGCGAGAACATTGAACACATACGATCTTCTTGCAGCAGGGGCAATCATGCTGGCGACTGAAAAATGAAAATGGGCTTAAGCATTGGTCACAGGCTTCAACACCTCCATCAGCTGAGAGTAGACCGCTTACAAAATACGATACAGGATTCGTGAGTAGAGATGAACGAAATCCCATGACCGCGTCACCTTGACTGCTTCCACCGGAAGGCCCGCCGTCTAGATTTCGCTGGAGTATCACTTCAATGTTCTCTTGTTGATGCAGCGATGCCATGTATTCAGCGCAACGTTCACCCCCAGCTTTCGATGCGTGGTTCCACGTGATCGACTGCGCCATTTCTATACAGCCTTCCCATGCAGCTGTGTATGCTCGTGCGCCTACAGATACGAAGCGGGTCTGGATTTGTTTTGATCGAACCATCGAGTACGAGTTATCCAGCTTCATCGTCAGGCGCTGTTCCCGGTTAGACCGAAGCCGTATGATCAGCTCTACCCATCCATCCGTAGCTGATAAACGATATGGCTCGGTCAAATCCTTACCGTCACCGGTCATAAATGATATGAAAATATCCTGTGTCTGGACTCTCAACTGCGCCAGCAAGATATGGTCTCTCTCATTATCAGGAATCGAGAGCACTTCAATCGAGGAGCGCCTGTAATAACGAAACACAGTCACAGAGAATCAGACATCGCAAACACGAATATAACCCCGGATGATTTAACCTACCCAACCACAATGTCTTGGAATGGATGACCGTGAAGAATATATCGAGGCACCGTGCAGTTCTCCAAGTCCTTGATCTTATCAGGGTCCCCTTCCATGCATCTCACCACCAAACTGTCACCTTCTACACCTCCTTGAAAACATACGTCATTGCCCTGAAGGGGGGCCTCTGGAGCGCACTGCTTGAGGTTCCTGGGAAATTGCTCGTGCTCCTCTCCACCACACTCGTCGGGAGGATATGCTGCCAGTAAAAACTTGACGCCGTTTAAAGCACTCAATAATGAGGCAATCTTTCGGGCATCATCATATTTGTACAAAAGAGCGCTGGGCTCGTAGAACTTCTCCACTAATGTCCTCCGCTTGCTCAAATTCTGAAGAAAAACGTGGTTTACCGAGATTTGTCAGGAGGGTCGGTATCAACAACACCTGAACACCGTATCGACACATACCTCAAAAGCGCGGTGGAGAATCCCCTTATTCAACGCTAACAAGAGGAACGATCGTGCATGGTTCCACCCCAGGTACTGCAAATTTGGTGGAGCTTCGCCTGCTTGCACCTCCGCCACAATGCCCAAATCGTCGCGCAGCACCTGTCGCGTCTCCAGCAAGAACTCGTAGAACGGTGCTTCTGGCCACACATCCAGAAACTCCTCCTGCAATAAAAAAATATAAACTTATTCGATTAGCACTCATGATCGCCACCATGCTGGATAGTTCAATTCACCTTAATGCCGTTGCAAAGGATCGTTTCTATAGCCAAGATGAATGGCCGAACAGCTCCCTCATGAAGTGGACTGTCTGGTTTCGCAATGAAAATCGACACAATATCCATCACGGCCTGCTCCAAACGAGATTTCGCTCGTTCATTCTCCACTTTCCTCTCATCATCCGTCATCTCACGTTGCTTCGCCAACGTCTTGGCCAAATGTGGCAACGGCAGCCCAGCCGCCGCTCTTCTCGCTCTTCTTTGCGAGCGCGACTGCGACTCCTGCACGGCCAGTTCCGCCGCTGCAACAGCACGCCTCGAGGTCACTAAGAACCGATACCGCAGCTGTTTGTGCCGCACCAAAGAGTACGTATTGTCCCAACGCAGCGCGTACACAGTCTCCGGCTTGATGTCGTCGAATCTGCCCTCCATCGTCGGCTCCAGCGCTTTAAATTGCAGCGGTTGCAGTGGATTTATTGCGATTGCATTTGCACCTTCCTCCTCATTCTCTGCAGCCTTGAACCGCCCCAAATTTTGCAACACCGCCCCATTCTCTAGCAGCTGGAAGCCCACGTCGTACTCCTGGAGCACGAACTGCCACACCAAACACTGCTGCGGGTCGTCGCCCTGCTCTGCAGCTGCAGGAGTGCGTATCAAAATGTCTGCCGCACTGCCTCGCCGCACATCCAGCGAGACCCATGGCGCCGCCTGCAGTAGGAAGGACGCGGCCGTCAGAGACATCGGTGTAGTCCCTCCCTCCCTTTCTTCACTATGGACGCGAAAGAATAGTTTTTGATGTGCGACTTGTGAGACGGTATTTTTGACGAATGAGAATGGTCTATTTGATTGTTATCAGATTTTTAGCGTGACGTTAGCGTAGCTGTTCACAACGACTGGTATCCGCGGCGGGCCATGTAGCGTTGGTACGTGGTGGCGCCGACTGCGCCGATGGCGACCAGTCCGCTGGCCGTTAGAATGGACCACAAGGCGCTGCCGCTCTCGGGCTGCGCTTCTTCCTTGGGCTCGACGATCGTCGCGTCGTTCACCACCACGTTCATGGACTTGGTGGCGGACTTGACGACGGGGACGTTCACTGGGTGGTAGTCGCAGATGTCCTGCCACGGTCCGGTGGATTGGATGTGGTTTTCGATGATTGCCGTGAACTCGTTGAGAGGACACTTGAGCGCGCAGTTGTCAAGCTTCACCGCAGTGCGAGGACTCATCGGCGACCAGACGAAGAGCTGCACGAAGTGCTCGGGCGTCTGACCGCCCGTGCGGTGGAGCTCGAAGAAGAGCGTCGAGGCTGGGTGCAGCGGCGTTGAACCATTGTACTGTGGAAGGCCCTCAAAGTTGAACTTCATGCCCATCATGAACCCCAGGCCGTGCATAAGCTCACGGTGGCCGTGGTAAGACAGGTACTTGGGGCTCTCGGGATTCCGGTTCGGCACGGCGCCCTCACGCAAGTTACGCACGAGTAGTTGAGGAAAACCTCCAATTGCGACGGTGATCTGCGTAGGCGTGGAGTAGAGACGCTCGACCAGGTGCTGGAACGCAAGCTGGGCTATGTCTTCCACCAACTCGGACGTTAGACCGGGCGTCGGGTCCAGACCCTCGTCCTGGTCGAAGAGGAACATGTCTCCAACGTCCTTGATAGCCGTGACCGGGTCGACGCCCTTGTAAAAGTCGTGGCCGCAAAGTTTAGCGACAGCTTCCAGTGTCCCCTTGTGCTTCTCAATCGCCTCCGCTGCTCGGCCTTTAGTGTACACTTTGTTGTTCGCCGACATGACCGGCCAGCAAGGCCCGTTAGCCGTGAAGTCGTGCTCGTTCTCAAAGAGCTGCATGTACACGGGGATAGGCTGTCTGGGGTAGCCATCGGGACCCGTGCCCTCGGGATACAAGCCGTAGCCCATTGAAACGGCACTTTGGCCGCACCGATTTGCAGCGTCAGCTCTGAAATACCCCTCGAAGTGCGGTTCGTCTTGCGGGCCGTTGAATGACGGCGACAGGAAGCCTTTCTCATTCACATACACCTCGCGGACGTGGTCGCCCACGGCCTCCATCTGCTCCATGCCGCGCTCGGTGAGCTGCTCGAGCGGCACCGAGTACGATTCGACGTTGGGCAGGTTGTTCGGGCAGTGGGCCTTGACCGTCGGGTTCGGCGCACGACTTCCATGTCGCGACAGCGAGATCAGCATCACCAGCTCGGAGTCGGTAGCCGTGTCAGTGGTTGACTGAACCGTGGCACCACTCGACGGGATCAGCGCCAGCGAGGCAGCGGCAGCGAGGATGGCAGGAATCCGCATCTTGGTAGCGGTTGTTCAGGGTGGTGGATGATCTGCTTGGTGGCAGCCTCGCAAATTCGGGAATGAGCTCTCAACTCCCAAGCAGCAGCGGAAAAAGAACCTTCGCTGGAAACCCCCGATGCAACGACCCGCATGTAGCCATAACGGTTGCACTTCAACAGTCGAGCAACCGTTTGAGCAACATGGCTACATCTGGGAGGTGTGACCTTTCGAGTCCAGTTTTCCACCAATCAAAACGCGCGTTATTCTACGGATTGGCCACCACGAGCCTCGAGCCAATTGACATGGACGCGACCGCCGTGTACCCGAACTCGGCGCCGGTGCTGGCGGCCCACGGACTTGGAGGCACACTAGCAGGCAACGACCCGGACCATGTGCCTCTCGAGCCTGACCTGATCAATGACGCGCGCAGACGCCTCGCCCCGGGCGGCTGCGCAGTGGACGCGAGCGGCGTGATGCGACTGCATGTGCGCAACGCTCTGGGCTACGCGTTCCTCCGGCCGCACCATCGCGATAAGCTGTATCCTCGAGACACGAAAAGGGTCACACAGCTTAGAGATGCATTGAATGAGTCCGTGTTCTACCGGCGAGATTACCGCGACTTTGTGCCGCACGACCTGATGATGGATTTCATTTTGAATGAAAGCCCGTACGTTGAGCTCCGTGGTGCTATCGCCAATGCCATCGGTGTTGGCATGTTGGCTGCTTACTCATTAGGTTGTTTGTTGTGGTTGTGTGCAGACCACAGGAAGATATTAGCAAAATGGTGAAGTGGCAGGGCAATGCCATCGCTGGAGTAGACTGCGGGGAAGATGGCCACGTGGTGTTTTATCCTACAGGCCACGTGCTGCAGCAGGCGTGTGCATGGTACAGCAAAGGGGAATCAGAGGAAGAGCCGCCGTGCTCGAGCACCGTGATTGAGACAGGTGCTAGAATTCGACAGTTTGCAGTGATGGGCAGCAAGGACGCGTATCGCTCGACAAGTGCTTCGAAGATTTATTCTGCAGTGCGTGGCAGTACGAACTGCACAATTGTTGCTGCTCCATCTCGCGTTACTCCTCAAAATGTGCGCAAGATGCAGGCCAAGGCGAAGATATCGTTTCCTGAAATGATCAACCATATCACTGGGAGCCCGCATGCAGAAGCGGAGTTGGCAATTGTCACGGATGGTGTGGTTCGCTGTTGGGATCCAGAAAGTGGAATTCGAACGGTGAACAAAGGTTTTATGAATATGGCAGATCGAGTTCTACGCTGCGAATACTCCAGGTACGAAGTCGAACATATTGAAGACAAAACTTAATAACGCTATGCTGACGGATCTAACACATCGTGGTAAATTGCACGCAGCCACCCGCGCGTTCTTTGGACGGCGAATCGCATTAAGGTTTCTACACTGGATCTGCGCCAGCCACCGCAGCACACCAGCACGTTGTTTGATTTGACAGGTGCAGGTGCTTACATTACCATTTACGACGTGAAGCGCCGCGCAAGGTATGCATTTTGATTCTAGACCGTGATAGTTTCCCTGCTTGTTCTTCTTGCTTACACGCCGTGAATTTTCGCGTCCAACTTTTCTAGAAATCCTTTCCAATTTGTTGTCGGCACTGGCGTCTCTGTTGAGCTCATGGATAGCAGGATGGCGAAGCAGCCGCTGATTTCGTGGATTCAGCCACAGGATTATTCACGCGAATCCGAGTCCGAGTGTTCCTTTGGAGCAATCGACGAGGTAGATTTGTCTCGAAATGCCAACGATGAACGAGGATACATCGTGTCAAGCTTAAAGCGAGCAAAGGTTACGACACTGTTCCCTTTCGAACGAAACCGGAAGCGAAAGCGTGACAAGGTGATGTCGCTAACTCCACTCCGCTCCAATGGAGACGACGACTATTCAATGACCACCCCACGCATCAACACCGAGCAGCTCATCGCTTCTGATGCCCCGTTGGATCTACACATGGAAGATGGTGGTGAATATACACATTTGACAGGCATTTGTGCACTGCGCGACGAAGATTCAGCTTCCGCGAGCATTTACCAACTGAATTCCGCGGGAGACCTGTATTCTCATCGGGTTTCACTCGGCCGATCCCAGACATACCACACTGCTGTTCAACCGGAGTACGTTCGTCTCAGGGTATCAAGCTGTGTTGTCTGTTCGTCTAACTTATTTCGTGTACTGTAGATTGCCATGCGGTGTAGTAGCACAAGATGATCCTGCGGACTATTCACTCCCTCGAACACTCCCGATACCGCTCGACACGTTTGTTCCCGAGCTTGATACCGAGACACTGCAAACGTTTATTATACTCCCTGTCAAAGCTCTTCGACGACAATTCCCGCGACTACCCGACGATGGAGAGGTGTCTGTCGAGACCGAGGGCCACGAAGACGATGAAGCTACGTCAGTGAGCACCGACAGCAACCAGGATAGGCGCACCGACACTGAGGACAGCGCAGCAATAGCAGTGGACATTAGTGAGACCGGATCAGGAAGCGTTGACAGCGGGGCTACCCTTCAGGCGCAGACAGAAAGCGTCGAAGATGATGGCAGAAGCGAAGCTGTGCCTACCTTCAGTACCCGACGACGAAGCTTCGACCATGATGAGCTAACCGAAAAGCTTCTCCGCGTCTGTGAGCCATCAGCTTCGCTGTTTCAGCTGCATCGCTACGCGCTCGACAAGTTGAAGATTGAGCTCTCTTCATCCGAATTGCTTCGGCTTCTCCGTGCGTCCAGTCAATTCCGCATCCGAACGGTGCACCAAGCGTTTCCTGCTGACACCCTTCGAGTGATCGACCCGTCATCTCCGGGAGCTGACGATGTACACTTTAGACAGGGTGACCCTCGTTTAGCTACGTGTACATGTCGACCAGGGTCCCTTCGTTCCCAATCACCGTGTGAATCATGGTCCTGCGTTATGCCACACGCGATCGTCGTATCCAGCGCTTCGCCAGAGCTTCACCTGGACGACACGGCTCCATCATCGGCCGTTCTTCAAGAGATCTCGGACGAGTTAACCGACATCATCACAGCAACACGGGCCGTGTACGATGGCGTGTTCGAATCGGGATCGGAATCAGAATGATGTGCACCATGGGAGTGATGGTCACTTTGTTGCAGTCGTGCCTAGATTTGTAAATACGTTTGAACATGCCTACCTAACCTACGAATTAGGTAATTCACTCACTAATTTGCGTTAAAATGAGCAAGAAGGTGGTGCTGGAAGAGGAGGAGTATGTGGAGGCGCTAGGCCAGATCATCGAGCGCGACTTCTTCCCGGACCTGCCCAAGCTCAAGCAGCAGACAGAGGTGCGTCCCAGCATCGACTCCGCCTGTATAAACGCCCTCAAATCGTTGGCTCTAATCGCTTTTTTTTTTCAGCTGCTGCGAGAGGAGGAGGGGGGTATCGCGTGGACCGACACGACGCTACAAGCTGCACACGCTCGATGCAATGTGTCAGTGCGCAGCAGTGCAAGTGGAACTGGATGGGACCACCCCACCCCACAGTCGGATCAGTCCGTTGCCGATGCAAACCACAACAATGCGGCCGCTGAAGCTGAAGCCAAGGCTTCTATGACGCTGAACCGCTTTGTGGCGACACACACGTCTGAGGACAATGAGTCGTTTGTTGAGTTGCAAGAGAAGGCGGTGAAAGACCATCAACGACGTTACCACTGGGCTTATGATGATGACAAGGAGAGAGGCGACCCGAAGCTGCACTTGCTGACGAACGGAACGTGGATATCGAAGGAGCAGCGACGAATTGCCGATCAAGCATGCGCACCAAAAGGTCTGATTGCCAGTTCAGTTATATTCGCTTGGGGTTGCTTGCTGACAAGAAACTTAAAATCATTGGTGATATGCAGGACCCAAGGATGATAGACCGAGTGCTCCTGAAACGTGGAAGTTTCGGGCAAGGAATCCGCTGCTCTTTCCACCCGAACTGGAAGCCACGCGAGATATCTGTAGGGTGCGTGTCTCGAGTTTCTTGCAATGTGGGCAACTTTTATTGGAGTCTTACGATTGATTCGTATTAGGTTGAACCAGGCTCTGGGAATCAACTTCTACTTGAAAATGGTCTCAGGTCACGCTCAGGGCGTCCCCCACGGGCTGAGAAGAAGACTGTTTACGCTAACTCCAGATTTTCATCAGAAGAAACAAAAGTAAGTACCAGTAAACCTGCATGAGCTCCTCTGCGTGGACTCTGATGTGTGCGATGTAATGACTTTACGACTGTAGATGGATGAATCCGGAAGTGGGGGCGTCTTAGAATCGGCACGAAAGGATTACTCTTTAGTCCCTATGACGCCAGTCATTGCCCCGGGTGTGGATGCGAGTCCACTGATGACATGGGGAGATATTGAAGGAACGCCGACGAATTTAGGTTCACGAGCAACACCAGGTGCGTGAGTGATATTGGTTTGGGCTTAAACGCCGTTTTAATCTCCAGTTTCTTTATATTTCTTGTAGAACACATTTTGAGTACTCCCAGTTTCGAGATGCACGATACTTCTAGACGAGAGAAGTTAGCTCATCGGCTGGAATCGGAAGCTGTACGTGTGATGTCCGATCATTTTGTGGTTTCTTGTTTGAATAGGCATGGATTCTTCAGCATTGTTCTAACCTTTATATATTTGCTGCGGGTTGCATATCATTTAGCGCCGTCATAGTTCGAACTCCCGGATGTCCGGGATTAAGACGCCCTCACGAAAGAGACCTAAAAGCGACCAAGCGACCCCAGTATCCCGGAGCGTTCGTGCACGTATGTCTAGCGTTCGCTCGGTACTACGTTCTCCCGTTGGCTCAGACGCGCAGTTGCGAGCCAGCTATTCAACACCGTTACGACTGCCGCGCCATTCGATCAAACCCAAGTCCAAGACACGGAAGACGAGTTGATATAATTGTCCAGGAAAACAACACAGAGACACGTGCTGACTGAGCAAGACCTCTTTATAGATCGATGTCTATTTTTCCGCATTGATCGACCTGGTGCTTGAGAGCGATACAACAATATTTCCTGTACTTTAACACTGGAAACCAACAAAGCTGCATTGACGTCGACAGAACCTCAAGACACGAACTCGATGGCCATCAACGAAGAGGTTTACAAGGTTGTAGTCGTAGGTGGGGGACCTGCTGGGATCGGCGTGTTTGTTCGAGCAGCTCGAGCAGGCTTAATGCCACGGCTTCTGAATCCTGAAATGCTGGGCACCGCAAAAGACAACGAGCTCAGTACTCAACTTGGATACAAGCAGATGGGCGTAGCTGTTCTTCACGCCGGTGACGCCAAATCCTTCGGTGGCGGCAACTTGGGGCAATACATCATCAACTCAAATACGTTTGCCTGCAGCCTGCTGGCAAGTGTTTTGGACGAGAAACCCGACCTGGACCCACCAGAAAGTATCAAAAACACGTTCTTGGAGAAAGCACGCGTGCATGAAAGCGCCAAGCGACTTGAAGAGATTGGTGCTGCCCCCGCAAATCTGACGGAAATTGGACGCTTCCTTCGCCATGTTGGAGGTTGTCTGCTTGAAGAGATCAACGATAAAGCCCCTGATACGAGCAAAGTGATGCTGAACACGATAGCAACCAAGTACGAAGCTCTGGAGAACGGTCTTGTCCGTGTCGAGGCTCGCAGCACCAATGAAAGTGATGGCACGGTTATACTTCACGCTGAGCACCTTGTGTTGGCTACGGGAGGTACACAAGAGCTACCGTCACTAGACAACCCCGCCTTCCACTCCAAGTTATTCGCTTCAGATGCGTGTCTCCGAGAAGATGGTTTTGCAAAACTCAAGGAGCACCTCCTTGCGCAGCCAACGGGAGAACGGAAAGTGTGCATTGTTGGTGGCTCACACAGCTCCTTCTCGGTTGTGTGGCTGCTTCTGAACAAGTTCGTCGATCCAAAACCAATCACCGTAAGAAAAGCATCAGTGAGCCCAACCAGCCCAAAGAAACTCGTTTCTTCAGACCCAAAGAAGTCTAAGGAGGAGGGCGAGACTGCGTTAGTCATGCCACACCTCGCATCGATAGGTGCCCCAGTGACAGCCACCGCACCAATTTTGCCACTTTCCATCACGAAGTGCGAGACCACGGGTACTGTCGTCAAGGTGAAGCGCACATCACTCACAAGCTTAAATGGTGACAACTCGACCGCGAAGTCGACGATCTTCAACGCGAAAGATATCATGATACTGCACCGGTCTCCGATCCGTTGCTACTACGGTACAAAGAAAGAAGCAGAAGCTGATGGAGCAGACGCCAGTCGCGTTGATCGCTCCGGGTGTGTGAACACCTTCACAGGGTTACGCGAGGATGCAAAGAGACTTTTCAAAAGCGTGACAGCTGGACGCGAGGTGCGCGTGAGGCTCTTCCAGGTGAATCAGCAGGGCTCACAGGCCATCACCGACAAAGCGTACGCAGCCGCCGGTGCAATCGTTTGGGGTGCCGGCTACAAGACGAACCTGGTTCCAGGCTTCGATGAGGCGGGGAACCCTCTCGTTTTCCACCAAGATAACGGGGTCGTGAAGCTCGACAACAAGTCGCGTCTGCAGCTTCTGGGCCCATTTAAAGGTAAGATCCCTAGTGTTCTTGGTGTCGGACTGGGTTTCAGTCTGCGTTCAGCTGTGGACGAAATGGGCACGGAGACGCGTGTGGACGGTGTGACGGTCTACCACCGTCGAGGCGCAGCGCTGGTGTTAGAATCTCTCTTCGGCCCTGAAGTCTATGGTACCAGCTCGAGCTTCGAAGAGATGGTGGAGAAGGTGAGATTGATGTCATTCATGGCATCAGATGCAGCCGGTAGTGATCTTTACTTATTTTCTGGCGGTGTGTGTGATTGCAGAATGAGAAGAAGAAGCGCGAGGCGCAGGCGCTCAAGGCCGAGAAAGCCGAGAAGTGAGTTCATTGTCTTTGGTATGCAGTGGTGCGGTACTCGTGCAGACTGACCGACCGCCAGAGGATTTGTGTCTTCCTTGTTTTCGTTTCTGCGACTGTAGAGCGCGAAATACTGCGGCGACTTCCGACGGAGAGCAAAACCCAACATCTCCGGTAAAAACCCACGCTCCTCGCAGTGGCAGTGTGACGACCGCGCACTCCCCAGCCAAATTGGTGCCTTTGGTGTCCACAGTACGTGCACGCTCTGCACCACCAACGCAAGACAATGCAATGCATCTGATTATTAATTTTTGTCCCATTATTTTGCTAGACGGCAGCGACAACGGCTGGTCGCAACGCGTCGCCCCCAATAGTTCGACGGAGCCCGTCGAAGCCGGCAGTTGCTTCAGCTGCCATGGCAGACAAGAAGTCGCCCAAGAAGAAGAAGGATTCGGCGCCGACCAACCCACCCGTGAAGCTTCTGCTGCTCCGGCGCCGAGCGTCCGCCGACGAGGCCGCAGCCGCGGCTTCAACGGAACCGGCAGAGCCAGCTGATCTCTCTTCCACCGCGGAGCTCATAGCCACCGCGGAGGAATACCCCACCGAGGCCATCCAAAGTACCAGCTAACGTTAGATAGACATATTTTGACCCCACACTTTCAGTGCAACTTGTAGCCGCACCTGTGTCCACAAAACCATGCGCCTCTTCCGCAACTTCAACCCACGAACATACATCTATCAAGTGTAAGCGGCAGTTGAGCCGACGTGTGCCAAGACTTTTGCCGTCGCGAAGTCGAAAAACAGAAAGGAAAGTGGGTATCTATGGAACTCGCCGGTAAAACTCAGATCAATTCGAGGCAAGTTGCTGGGGACCAAATGAGTCCAGCCAACCTCAGCGACGCCCAGACTGAAATCTGCGACCGGAGGCAACGCACTCACTCTTCCGTCCATCCACCGCTAGAGAGCGCAGTCCAAGCCTCGGCAACCCACCATGGAGCTCGCGATGCGCCGTCGAACCTTCTGCGGCAGGTCTCACCTGCACCGCCTCAAGGCGGAGCGCTCGAGCTTGTCCGAGCTGGACGACGAGCACCAGCAGCTCCACCTCCACACGAAGCCGTCGCTGCCCAGCCCGCGGCCCATCCGGCTGCTGCACGATAGCGCCATGGCCGAGCTCTTCCAGGAGCAGCTGAGCCATCAGTCGCGCTCTGTCCGCCGACGCCCCGCGTCTTCGTCTTCTTCTGCTGCTTCTTCGCACGCGTCGTCCGAGTCATCGACGGCCTCTCTGCGGCGACTGCTTGAAGAGTCCGAGGAGCAACTCGCTCGCGCGCTCGCCCAAGCAGAGGACGCCACGGTGGATACCGCCCAACTGGACGAGCTCGGCGCGCGCGTTGCCGCCTTCTCCGCCGCGTCGTCTTTGCTCCAAGCGAGCATCTCCAGCAGCGTGCTGCTCGGAGGCCCTGACTCGGAACGCGACGGCTACGAACCGGAGCGACCGGACCTGCCCATCATGAGCTCGTCCGCTCCTGCGGCTGCTGGCACCAGCGTCGCGGCCGTGGATGCCGTGGATGGCTTCGATACGAGCAGACGGCGCGAGTGCCAGATCTGCTTCGACAAGCTGGACGCACTGCAGATGCACGTGTGTGTGTCGTGCTGCGGATCTTTCTGCGCCAATTGCACGCGCTGGTACATCGAGTACAAGGTGCTGGAGGGCGAGGTCTCGCCCAAGAAGATGGTGTGTCCGGCCCCGCAGTGCACCCGACCCTTGTCCGAGGAGCTCATTGAAGCCATGGTGTCTCCTGACACGTTCTCCAAGTACAAGAAGTTCCTCAAGAACCAGAAGGTTGGCATCCGCTTCTGTCCCCGCGCTGGCTGCTGCGCCGTCTTGGATGAGCCGCTCAACTCGTCCTCGCGCAGAGTCAAGTGTCATGCCTGCAGACAGGAGTCGTGCATGCGATGCGGCGGGGACTTCCACAAGATCCCGACGTGTCGCCGCGTGGAGAAGCGTTTCGGCCACTGGAAGAAGCGGCACAACGTGCGAGCGTGTCCCAGCTGCCAGGCTGTCATCGAAAAGCAGGGAGGCTGCTCGCACATGAAGTGCTTCCAGTGCGACCAAGAGTTCTGCTGGTCCTGCCTGCGTCCGTGGGACAATCACAACGAAACGCTGTGTCTGCCGCTGAGCTTCCTGCGCTCCAACAGCCGCAAATACGGCTGCTGGGCCCCGATGCGTGTTGTCACCAAGACGACAATCATCGGCGTGGCGGCAGTGGCGGTCGTCGCCGGAGCAGGAGTGGCCGTTGTCGTATTGCCGCCAGTGCTGGGCTTCCAGTACGCCAAGGACGCGTATCGCCGCCACAAGTACATGCGAGCCTCGTATCTCCGCATGACGAACGGAGACGCCTATCTTCGGTATCACTAACGGCAACGCCGTGCTCGCTTCCGACAGTGCAGATCAGCCCCACCGAGTCTTGTTCGTGCTTCGTTGTGTCGTCTCCGGGATCCGTCTTCAACTGGTGCTGCGTCTCGCTTCAACTCGCCTCTGTCACCCACCGCAGCGGCATCTTTTGGTCCACCCACTTACGTATCTGCATGTTGCTGCCTAACTTAATCAGAATACACGTCCACCTCCACCTCCTCTTCACCACGACAGAAGCAGAAACTCGGAAAGCAAAACCATCTTGGGACGTCGGAAACATATCGGGCCACAACGAGCCGTTCAAAGCATTTAGTTATCCGTCAAAACTCACAAGAACCAAGAGAAGACGACGACGCCCATACTGAGCGCCCTCGTCCTCTGCTCCTTGTCACTCCATTGACGCTATGTGTGTCTTTCCTTGGGAATCTTGGGACTGGTCAACGTCGACCAACGTCCTCGCTATCGACAGCAGACGCTTACGCCTTCTTGAAGGCCTCAGCGATCGTCTTGATCGAGTCAACGTCCACTGCACAGCCACAAAAGACCCAGCCACCCAATCATCAGTCACTATAAATAACCCAGCAATAAAACCCAGTTATCTCAAAGTTACGCACCGCGCTCGCCACGGTCGCCGTTGGCCCACTTGAAGCCGGCGAACTCGACGTTGGAGCGGGCCTGGACCGTGCTCTTGACGGGCTCCTTGAGGGCCGCGCGCAGCACGCCCGCCGACTTGTTCACGTACTGCAGGTACGACACGCCCGCCATGCGCCACAACGACGTTCCCTTGCTGGCCATTGTCTCTGAGGTCTGATTGCTAGAGGATCTGAAGCGCTTGTTTGACGGTTGTGACGGAGGGGGGCAGCACAGCCACAGGTGTCGGGCGGTCACTGCAATTCAATTCTGAATCGACGCACAAAAACACAAAAACGCGCCATTTGTAATATAGACACACACAAAATTAGGTGCAAAGTGTGTGCACGAATCGAAACATTTTGGTGGTGAGCAGCTCACTTCCAATGCTGTCACCTTCAGCCAGCGCCGGCGTGAGCCTGCTGCTCGTGGCCGTGGGCGTGCTGCTCTACCTGTCATCGCACCCTCACACACTGCCCCGCAGTGCTGCAGCCATTGACTCGCCCAAGCGTAAGGCCAAGAAGAGCCCGCGCAAGGCTCAAGACAAGCCGAAGGACAAGCCCAGCGAGCCCAAGCCCATGACCGTCCGCATCCTCTACGGCACGCAGACCGGCGCCTCCAAGAGTACGATATAACTACAGCATAATTGTGGTAGTGGTTGATTTTACTAATTGTATGCTGCATTGCTGCAGCTATGGCCGAGACGCTGGAGAAGACTCTGTTCGCGCTCAACATCTCGGGCTTTCACTTCCAGACGAGCGTGGTCAACATGAAGGACTACGACCAGGACAACCTGGAGCAGGAGGACATCGTGGTGGCTGTCCTGTCCACCTGGACGCACGGCAAGCCGCCTGAGGACGCGCTCGTGTTCTGCAACTGGATCACGGACATGACGCAGGACTTCCGCGTGTCCAAGTCGTGGCTCAACGGGGTGCAGCACGCCGTGTTTGGACTGGGTAATGCCGAGTACGACGAGGACTACGGCACTGCGGCGAAGAACCTGGACCGCGAGCTGTCCGAGCTCGGCTCGCCGTCTCTTGTGCAGTTGGGCTTGGGTGATGACAATATCGACCAGTTCAAGCAGTTCGATGTCTGGATGGACAACTTGGTCGCCGCCATGTGTGAATACAGCTCGGAGAAGGCTGTTGCGGCTCTGAAGAAGAGTGACAGCCCTGTGAAGGCCGGTAAGAAGGAGTGGCTTTCCCAGAACGAGTTCCGTCGTCAAAAGAGGGCGAAGAAGGCCGAGGTGGCTGCAGCGAACGGAGAGACGGTGGAGCTTAACGAGGAGGATCTTATGAACGAGCAGTTCTTGGTGGACGAATTTTCCGACGATGAAGAACAGAACCAGGAAAAGACCGACGACGACAGCGGCATGGTGGACGTGGAAGACATCGGAAAGTCGATGAAGGAGTCAGAGGCCGCGAGCAAATCGCGTGAGATGGTGACGCCGATGCAGCGTAAGGCACTTACGAAGGAGGGTTACAAGATCATTGGTACGCACAGCGCCGTAAAGCTCTGTCGATGGACGAAGCACCAGCTGCGTGGACGTGGTGGCTGCTACAAGCATGCGTTTTACGGAATTACGAGCTACCAGTGCATGGAGACGACGCCCAGTTTGGCTTGCGCCAACAAGTGTGTCTTCTGCTGGCGCCACCACAAGAACCCGGTTGGTCGCGTGTGGCGCTGGAAGACGGACGATGCCGAGACGCTCGTTAAGGGCTCCATTGAGCGTCACCAGGGCATGGTCAAGGAGCTGAAGGGACTGCCTGGACTCATTCCTGCGCGGTGGGATGAGGCCTTCACTGTGCGCCATTGCGCTTTATCGCTTGTTGGTGAGGCCATTATGTATCCGCAGATCAACGAGTTCTGTAAGCAGCTCCACAACCGTCACATCTCGTCCTTCTTGGTCACCAACGCGCAATTCCCCGAGAAGATCGCGGCGCTCGACCCGATTACGCAGCTTTACGTTAGCGTGGACGCCGCAACGAAGGAGTCGCTGCGTGCTGTCGACCGCCCGCTGTTCAAGGACTTCTGGGAGCGGTTCCTCGCCTGTTTGGAAGAACTCAAGCACAAGGGCCAACGCACGGTGTACCGCTTGACACTGGTGAAGTCTTACAACATGGAGGAGCTAGACAACTACGCGGAGCTCATCAACATTGGCCAACCTGACTTTATTGAGGTGAAGGCCGTAACGTACTGCGGAAAATCGGATGGTTCCGACTTGACCATGAAAAACGTGCCTTGGCATGAGGAAGTGCGCGGCTTCTGCTCGGCACTCTGCGACCGTGTGAGCGGTGAGTATGCCTTGGCATCGGAGCACGCGCATTCGAACTGCGTGCTCATTGCCAAGAAGAAATTCTGCCGTGATGGAGTCTGGCACACTTGGATCGACTACGAGCGTTTCCACGAGCTCGTTACCAAGTTCTACGAGGATGGTACGCCGTTTACAGCTGACGATTACACGGCCCCCACGCCGCACTGGGCAGTGTACGACTCCAAGGAGCAAGGCTTTGATCCTGTTGAAACTCGCTTCCGTCGTACGAAGGACGGCAAGGTTGTCGAGTTTGCGTACCAGTCCACTGAGTCGGGCTGCGGTTAAGCTTACGAGTGGGTTAGATACTGCACCAGCTATCCGCGCGCAACAATTGAATCGATCGATTTTACAGGCCGCTTTAGAACACTTTCTTCATCATTGTTTTTTTCGTGTAGTATTGTGGTGAGTGTGTCTACGAGGAGAGCGACCTGAAGACAAACTGGCACTCCACCACTCCGTCTTCTGGGCAATCAGTACAATGAAGAGCGTTGTAGATATTGGTACGACCAAACTTCGCTCGAAGGCTGTTGGGTCGTAGCGTCTTCGCCACTTGGATGTCGAAAGGGCCACATAGATCACGGAATCTTCGCACGACGTCTTCGCCGCGGACTTCAAGTGCTAGACACGGCGATGAACACATGTACTTGAGCATCTCCTGTTGCGGAGCACAAGATATTGATCAGTGATAACCTGGTGCAACCGAAAGTAAAGATACTTCGGCGTACATGATATTGGCGCACAACACCTTTGTAGATCTGGAAGAGCTCATCCGCTTCGTTCATCTGCAGGTGAACGAGTTTCATCGCTGATACTTCGAAACCCGCTGCAACGATCGCGTCCAGTACCTCACCCACACGAGCTTCGCGAAGAAGTCGTGGGCGCACAAGACACAAAGTGCAATTGTCCAGTACGGCTGTCGTCGGGAAGGCATTGTTCGGAGTCGTTCCAGGGCAGACATTTTCGAGTCCAGTGCCAGCAATTAGCACTACATCAGCAACTCCATCACCCGCCAACTTCACTTTGGCATCTTGGATCGCTTTTGGAGTAGGAAGCCTCACTTCTACGAGTACAGACACATCGCTGAGCAGTGATTGCTGCTGGTTGTTGTCGGTGATGGCCCCCAGCGACTGCAGCGTCAATAGGTGAGGCTTCTGCAGGTGTACCATTCGCAAATCACGGATCGACAGACCAGTTTGCTCGATGAGCTGGATGATGCGACCCATTTGAGAGTACCCGTTTGGTGTGACGATGAAAGTGGCTTTGTCTTCACGCTGTCGAAGCATCTGTCGAGTGAACTCGTTGGCAGGCTCAATGATCGTGAGCTGTCGCGAGTAGCTGCATTACAAAACAATGACAAAAATGAGTCTGAGAGCCACACAGCAACCAAAACAGTTTCTGTTCTTCGGGCTTACACGGTGATAGAACCCCCAACGTAGAGGTCATCAAGGTTGACGGTGGGGATCCGGATGCGCTTCAAGAAGATCTTCCTCGTCTTTCGCTCCACCTACAAGAACAAAAACATTCCAAGCGAACAAGTTAATATGCCATTGTGTGTTTGTTTTTGTTTTCGAACACGAAAGGTGAGCTGCACGTACGAGCTCGACAGTGTCATCTCCGTGGTAGTGCATGATGTACCCCTTCTTCAGACCCGACTGTGGGTCATGCCATTCCAGAAAGAACGCGAGTTCCTGCTCTTCATCCATAGCTGCCGTACAGACGAGAAAGAGACCCTACGAGTAAAGTGGCGTCCCCGTAAAACGTCGACTATTTCAGTCAGGGAGAACTCCTGCAGTCGCTCCAAGCGCGACGCTTGTCATGCGGCGGATCTTCCAGAATCCTTCATGAAAAGACGCATCAGTCCTCATTTTGAGTTTCAAGAGAGCGAAAGCACAAGGTCCTAAAGGAGTTTTTGTCGTCTACGAAAGCAAGGAAGGAAACTATGAGGTGTGTTTCTGTTAATTGTGCAGCGCAGTGTGGTTGCTTGGTATTAACTCCGCTGTTGTGTGCATTGTTCAGTGACGTGTTCGGGTCCCAGTACCTGGTGTTGCCTACTGAGGCGGAACAGATCGTGGAACGGTTGCAAGATCAAACACCCGAGCAGATTGGGCGATCTACCCAATGGCTCGAGCACCACCACGCAATGGAGAAGTTGAATCTACAGGCACATCAGTCAGCACAACGCAAGCAAGACAACTTCGTGGTGGAGAGTTTGCTGACCTTTGACAAGTTCCCGACGGTTATCAGCAATTTGTTGTCGCTGGAACTGTGGAAGGCGAACGTGCTGCCTCTGCTGCGGTGTCAAGACAAGGATGCTGCGTCCTTGCGACTCTATTTCGTGGTGTACCACGAGGCCACGCTGACCAACTTGCTCGAGGTCGCGTTCTTCCATGAACATGTAGTGGAAAGTCTGTCGGACGACCTGCTATTGGAACTCGTCGACTACTGCATGCGTAAGCTTTCGTGGTTGGTTGGCCTCCCACGCGAACGCATTGCAGAAGCTACGAGCTTTCACAAGACTGGATCGGAACTCGTGCAGATGGTGCAAGCCCAGAGCCCTCGCGAAGAGCTACAGCGCCAGCGTACGGAGATCGAGTTCCGTGTTGCTGTGCAGACTGTCACCATTTTGCGTTATGTGGCTGAACGACTCCAAGCGCTTCCACTGAGTGTCGTATCGCGTATTCTAGACAAGCACGACGCCTTGCTCACGCTTGTGGCACTTGTTGAAAACCCACCGTGGACGCACAAGGCACTTGTCAAGCTACCAGCGAAGAAAGACAGTGATGATTCGAGCACGAGGACCGAGGTCAAGTGGAAGAAGTTCGTGGACCAGAAATGGATTTTAGTGGAGCCTAGTGACCTTCTCGCTCTCACGACGACCGAGGCACAAGTTTGGCTGGCGATCTACTATCTGCTATGTACGAAGTCAGCGCGTGAGCACTATGAAGTCACTCAGTACCGAAAAGACCAACTCTTACGCATTCGCAAGTACCTGAATGAGCTGCTGGTGGATCAACTCCCTTTACTTGCTGACGTCCAAAGATATCTGGATGAGCTGTCCATCGTGCAGGTCGGTAGCACCTCTGTGTTGGGGAAGGATGGTTTGGTGATGGAGGCTGTGCCTTATCTGCGTGATCGCATTGTGCGTACTTTCCGTCCAAAGTACCAAGAGCTCGCACGAGAATTCGATGAGCTCAGCGTAAGCTTCAGACGCGGAGAGGATCTCAAGGCACTTGCTGAGCTGTACCAAATGGATGGAATTGAGGAGCTCCTCGAAGGCGAAAGTCGAGCAAACAACAACCCAGACAGTGGAGACGAAGAGGCTGTAGATGAAGAAGAACTCACTGATAACGGGAACGGCTTGGCAAACCTCATGCCCACGCGTGTCAGGCTCGAGTTCTCCAACTTCCCTCTTCAGCAGCGTGCTGATTCGAGCAAGAAGGCACTGATCGTGGAGCTCGACAACCCCGAGGAGCCAATACAGAATAACCAAGCCGGCATGGTGGAAGTCGAATATGAAGTAGATTTGGAGAGCCAAAAGACGATGGGAGGCAAAACGCAGCAGTACCACCGATTCCGACTACGCAAGAGTGAGAAAACGAAAGACGTGGGGTTGATTCAGAGCCACGCATCAGTGAGCGCTCAGGTGTGGTTTTCAGGGGCGAGGAATTCTCGAGAGCACGTGCTAAGACTGTCCTGTGACGATCTTCAACTCCCTGAAGTTGAGAAAGCTAACGCTGGTGGAGCACGGCTGTGGAAGCAGATTGGGTCGCTGGAAGGAGCGAGTCTGGTTGTTGTGCAGTGCCAATTCATCGAGAATGCTAGCGCGATTGGTAATAACAGTAGCGAGCGGGCAGAGTCCGACCGAACCGATGAGTATATTTCTTGCGGATACCACCTCGGGGCGCTCTATCTAGCAGTCCCATTCTAGCGATACTACACGACAAGTACTGTAGTGGTCCATACACAAAAGTGAAATATACATGCTGTAGTATCTGCTATTCAAATCGGAAGGTGTTGAGCATGTCCACGGCGGCGTCGAGACTGATGCGCTTGCTGGGTTCGAAGCAACACATGTGCTCAATTAGGCTCCACTGGATATCGTTGAGCTTCTTGGCGCGAGGTGGCAGAGCTTTCCGCTTCGTCACGTGGAACTTCACCGCTGCCTCGGGTACACCAGCCCAAGGGGATGTTCCGCTGATTAGCTCAAGAACGCACATTCCAAAGCTGTAGACGTCCGACATCGTCGTGGGGGTTTCGCCTAGAAGGTACTCGGGGGCCTTCCAGGGCACTGCACTCACGATGGAGTCAGCAGGGTGGCGGCCTTTTCCATCACGCTTCAGGACACTCATGCCAAAGTCACCAAGCTTGATGGTATTGCCGTCCGTGCCTACCATGAAGTTATTTCCCTTCAAGTCGCAGTGGACGAGTCCGCGCTCATGCAGATACTTCAGCCCTATTCCCACCTGGGTCAGACATTGCATGCTATCAGCGGGATCGCTACCTTTTTCTTCGTATTCATATCCCGGCCTAGCACATGCAAGAGACTTCAAATGAGAGTTCAGAGATGTCGATTTGGCTCGCTCGCACACGAAAAAAGGTATCCCGATGTGGCAAGCTCCGTAGAGTTGAACCACGTTCTGGTGGCTTAACATAAACCAGTGGTCCGCTTCCCGCCGAAACAACTCCATTTGTCTTGCGGTGCCTGCTGGCAAATGCTCATTATGGTACATAACCTTTACCACAACCTCCGTATCGAACCATTTGCCGTCATACACGTCTCCAAAGTCACCCTGGGCAATAAGTTTACCCAGCACTACTTCGTAAGGAGGGATGAACCAGCTAGGAACCACCTCAGTGCTGTCCCCTGTGGTATCCAGCACTGAGAGTGCCTGTGACATCGTCTTCAGGACAGAGTTGGGGTAGGAGCTTCGGCGTTTGCGTAGCTCAAACTGAAGCAGCATCTGCGCTTCTAGCCTGGTCCTGGGGTCACTCAGCTGCCGCTTCAACTCCTCCGTATTTTTTAGGCATGCTTGAAACGAACGGAGCTGCTCCCGACGAGTCTTGCTCCATTCAAGCTGCCAGTCATGGATATCTCGAGAGTCATTTTGAAAGTCTTGAGAGTCATGAATGTCAGCATGTGCGACGGGAGTTGATGCAGGTGCAGAGCGTATTTCAGCTACTGTCAGAAGACGATCAATCTCGTGGTGGAGAAGACCGACCTTCTGGAATACTGCGCGTGATGCGCAGAAGCTGGCCACGTTGCTGGTCAAGTGTCCTGTTCCAAGATGACGCTGCGACAGGAGATCGTATAGTAAATCCAAGACACCCACAAATCCTTTCACAACGGTAGTACCCTCCTCGATACAGGTATTTTCACGTAATTGGGCTTGTTTGAGATCTTTCAGACGATCAATCAAATGCTGGAGAATTATCTCAATGGTCTCTGGCATCTCCTTGCACTTGTCCTCCAGAAAAGGCATTGCCCTCGCAACACTTAAGTTCAATTTTCGCACGATGAAGTCGTCGATATTATTTGGAGGGTTATACGATTCGTGTTCGTCGCTTGAATCGGCATCTCCTGTAGCTGAAGCACTGACAAATGCTTGCAGCTGATGTAAAACATACCACATACTGGCTCTCCGTTCAGGCTTCCTCGCACACATCCTGTTAACCAAGTCCCATTCCCGTTCAGTTAAGAACTGCGGGCGCTCCTGCGGCAACACGAGCACCTTTTCGTTTCCGTACATGGACACCCATTGACGAGTGTTGTGAATGGCCAGCCCAAAAGCAAAAATGTCATTCGGCACACTCCACGTGGGCTTGTGCAACTCGTGCTGGTTATCATCGCCGGTGCCATCTTTAGCTGCCAAAGTCGCCATGTTGAACATGTTCGAAACCCCACGTCGTAACGAGGCCGACGTTTGTCTTTTGACGGGGACCAGCCCCAGTCCACTCAGCACACCACTAGCCGTAGCATGGTGCCGAACTAATAGTCTGCTGTCACCAAAGTTCTTGTATCCAAGCTCACGTTCGTGCAGATACTGAAGTCCAAGGGCCCATCCAAGCAATGGCTCCCACGACTGCGCATTTGCGCGGTTCGAAACCAAAGGCTCCGCCGGCTCATGCACGACGAACGGCTCTTCACCGATATGGCAGGCGCCGAGCATCTTCGCCACATGGGGGTGATTCAGATCCGCCCACACGGTTGCCTGGCGCAGACACGCCTCTTCTTGATCCTCCCAGCTCGTGCGGTCTCCCAACCCCGCTTGCAAGACCCCTCCAGTCGTACACTTGCTCACTCGAACCGCATCCAGATAGTAGACCCCGCTCTCACACACCAGATCGATTGGGGACACGAACCAGCTCGGGGGGGTTCCCACCAGCACAATCCCCGACTGCCACACCACCTTATCGTACACATCCGACATGACGTCCAGCTCCTCGGGGGTCAGGATGTTGTGGTACATCGTTATGTCATGCTTCAGCAATGTTAGAAGCTCCACGTGCTGTGTCTCGTCACCCATGAACTCCAGCAGACGCTGCTCTTCGCTGAGAATCTGCTGGAACCGGTACACGCGCTCTTGGCGCTCAGAGCTCAGCTGCTGTCGCCACTGCATGGCCTCCGCTGTCTTCTCGAGCTCCATAACCTCCACGTATGACTCCACGACGCGCCCGAAACGGAGCAGGATGTCCACGACGCGTCCGGTCGCCGCCAGCTTGAACAGCACTCGAGTCTCAGACTCGTAGGCGCGCAACTGGCCGCTGAGGTCCAAGCCCCGACGGCAAACCGGGTGGTTAAGCACGAAGTCATTGCGCACAGCCACCAAGTAATCTCCCAGTCGGTCGGGCGTCTGGATGACCTTGTTCGGGCGGTTGCTTCGGTGCCACCGATTCGACTGAGCTGGTTGGTGAGCGGGGGGCGAAGTCGAAATAGTTCGATCTCTAGGATAACTAGTTGTCGTGTTCCCATCCAACTGCACTGCATTGGCATCTTCAAATGTGCCGTTACGCAGTATGTTTACAACGGCACTTGCATTGATCCGATCACGAGGGTCAAAACTACACATCCGTGATACTAAATCCCACAGAGACTCAGATAGCTCTTTCGGGCGAGGTGGGAGCATTTTTCCCTTGGTGACATTTTCTCGCACCACACTGTCAGGAATCTTCCCCCATGGATATGTTCCTGTAGCAGCTTCAAGAAAACACATGCCAAGCGAGAAGATATCCGACGCACAAGTTGGGGCCTCGCCAAACAGACACTCGGGAGCTTTCCACTGAAACGCACCTAACGCTCCCTCGTAAAAGCTCGAGCTAGCTTGGCCCACGAAAAAGCTTAAGCCAAAGTCGGCAAGTTTCGTTACTGCGCTATCGAGATCTGTTTCATGAGCCAACCAAACCAGAATGTTGTTCCCCTTCAAGTCTCCATGGACAATGCCCCGGGCATGAAGATTTTCCAATCCCAAGGCAGCATGTAAGATGCACTCGTGCAAACGATCTCCACGCTCTCGCTTCAAAAATTCCGGTAGTGTTTTGCCAATCGCATGCTCACAGACGAAGAACGGGTGAGTTATGTGGTTCGCGCCATACAACTGCAGAAGATTTTTATGGTTCAGCATAAACCATAGATCGGCTTCTTGAAAGAACTGATCACGGTTCATTTTCTTGGTTTGATCCGTTAGCACTTGCTTCACCACAACATTTGTCCCCAGCCATTTAGCAGCATACACAGCGCCAAAAGCTCCACTGTCGATCGCATTCTTACGACTAACTTCCTCCACAGGAATAAACCATGTTGGTAGCCAGGAATCCTCAACCGCTTTTTCACCGTCATCACTTTCCACGTCACTTGAACTATCTACCGTACCTTCAGTTAGTGACGTCAACGTTTTTTGTTGTGTGCGCCAAAGTAGTTTGTGTGGAGATACCCACCGATGTAGTTCTGAGGAAAATAGTATCCCTGAACCACTCGAGATCAACTTGTCTATATCCTGCTGCAAACTATAGTTGCGGTTCGCAATTGTACGAGAAAGACACAGCGACGATTCCGAGCAATATGGATCGTATCTCTTTTCCAGTTTGCGGTAGAAGTCCCACACAATCAGAGAATAGTCTTCCACTAACCCTGCCGGTAAAGGGTTAGCATACGCCACGAGCTGTCCGTACAGATCGATCAGGCGTTCGTACACACAGCGGTTGACTTGAGTAAATTCCTCTACTTGATCGCACAATTCATCTACGTCTTGTAGAATATCAGCAATCGTTCTTCCAGCACTCTGGAAAATGAACGACCTAAGGTCATCAACTGGGCGCTCCAAACTTTGAAAAGATTCATCGTCAAAGTATTCTTGCTGTAGATATTCTTCGATTCTTTGACTTTTGTCAATATCCCGCATCCTCTTTACTAGGTCGGTCAGAGAGTCAACGGCACCAAAGCTGAGCAGAAGACTCCACTCGTCCTCCTTAACGAAGTCCGGTTTCTCGTGTGGGAGTTCTGAGCCAAATGCAAGGTTACCATACCCACGAGAACGTGCCAAAGCCGAATAGATCACCTTACCAAATGATACTATATCGGCTTGTAATGCTCGGCTCCTATCATTCTGGTTTGTCCCGTCCTGTAAGCGTACCAACCCCATGCCACTTAGTATGCCACGCTTCGCCATTTTGTTATAGCGAAGTGTTTCATCTTTCATTTCCTTATGAACAAATCCACGTCGATGGATATAATCCAGGCCAACAGCGCAATCACTGTAAACAGACCACGTAGATGGCCCCACCTGGTCTTCTTCGTGCAGAACAAATGGCGAGCCAACATGACACCCGCCAAAGAACTTTCGTACGTGGGGATGGTGTAGGGTAGCCAACGCTGCTGCTTGTCGTACACAAGCTTCCTCGCCGTCGTAAACACTTGATCTCCGCGCCCCATCGGGCGATGAGGCTACGAACCATGTCGGTAGTTGCCCGACTATCAAGTTGGCTCGCCGCACTAGCGTATCAAAAATTGCAGAAATGATGTCAAGCTCGCGAGGAGTCAAGATCGAACCGAATTCGTTCACCCCGTGCTTCAGCAAGGTCAGAACTTCGAGCTGCTGGTCTTCATCCCCCATTTCCACCTTTAAATCTTCATCACGAGTCAACAATTCTTCATAAAAGTCCATGCGTCTATCACGCTCGGTCTCCAACACACTATACCACTCATCTCGTGTCGTAGTACTGTAGATATTGAGAATGTGGAGAGAGGTGTCGATCCCTCGCTGGAGCAGCTGGATGACTCGGCCCGTATCGGCTAACTTTACCAGCAGCCGTGACTCAATTTCGTAGTCTCCAAGACGATCGAGTAGTTTCTTACTCCACGCAGCAATTGGTTTGTCGTTTTTCGCACGACGCGCAGCTTCCAGCAGCTTCGATATGAGGTCGTCTCCGATAAGGTCGATTGAGTGAATCCTAGAAGACCAGCGACTATTGTTCTCACACAGAGGGTCGACAAGCCGGCTCCACCACAGCAGTTGTGGAGGGCCGTCGCTCATTGTCTGTCCACCTCGTCTTGGTGTCGCTTTGTGCGTCGACGGTGATGATCGGAGAATGAAGGTTGCGGATCGCAGCGACCGCTGATTTATTGTCTGGAGTGTAGGATACTTCTGGTACTTTCTGAGCCTGCTAAAATCTGGACCTTCTGGTTTGTTTCCTGCCAAACCTGGACTGAAATGAATTACAGTGGATAACTTGGACGCGCTGGCACGATGGCATAAGTTAGATTAAGCTTAACCCGTTGAAGTGGCTTTTGTCACTTCATGGTCTCCTAGCGATGAGCGACGTAAACTTGAATGAGGTTCATTGAAAAGTAGTCACATTTATTTTAGTCGTGCTGGTTTTTGGCAAAACATCAGAAGAATTATGTAAGGATCGCCGTTTGTCAACGTCGAGTGTGGCACGGCTTTGCTGTTGGTGGTGGTCTCAGCTTAGTTGAGAGTGCCGGACACTGCGCCAACCTTGGTGGTGGCAGTTCCCGCGGCGCTCTTCAAGTAGCACACGGGCTGTCCGGGGTTGTTGTTGATGTACGTGTAGGCCTTGCACCCGGAAGTGCTGGCACAAGCATCGCAGCAGAGCGACGGGAGGCTCACGTAGACTGTCTTGATATCGTTTCCGTAGTAATCCTTGTCGGTGAGCTGCTTCGAACACTTGGTCGGCGGCTGGATGCACTGGTAGTAGTTGTCGCTCCATGGCTGGCAATAGTACCCACTTGGGCAGCACGTAGCTCCGTTGCTGGAGCCACAGGGGCCGTACGCTGCCGTCGTGCAGGTAGATGACGTCGGTGTCGGCGTGGGTGTCGATGTCGGTGTGGGCGTTGGCGTCGTCGGAGTGGTGGTCGTCACAACTCCCGAGACCGCTCCAACGGAGGGCTTCTGGGTGCCCGTTCCGCTCTTGAGGTAGCACGCGGGCTGTCCCGGGTTGCTGTTGACGAACGTGTAGGCCTTGCAGCCGGGTGTCTCACTGCAGCGCGTGCAGCACTCACCAGGCTGAATGCCGTAGACGGTCTGGATGTCGTTACCGTAAAAGTCGACGTTGGGGAACTGCTGCGTGCACTTGGCGGGGAGGTCGAGGCACTGGTAGTAGTTGGTGTTCCACGGCTGGCAATATTGGCTGGTCGGGCAACAGCCCGCACCGGCGGCATCAGAGCCGCAGTTGCCGAATGACGCGGTGGAGCAGGCCGCGGACGTGACAGCAGCCAGGCCAGCGAAGACGACGGCAATGCGAGCGAGCATTGTCTTGATAACTCTTGGATGGAGAGAGGAGAGGGGGAGAAGCTTGATCTGTTGCGTCGAGCGCAAATGGTGAAGTGAGGGAACTAAGACTGGCCCTACTTGGCGAATTCACCATGGGCTCACTGCAATTGCCATGAGTCATGGCCCATGACATGATTCCTACCTGGTTCGAACCAACTTCAACGTGCAATATATTTTTTGCTGTTTGTATCCATAACGGAATGATTGGATCGTGACTAGAGCAGTTTATACTAAAAATAAGTGTACTATCAATTTTAATAGTACAGACGCATCCACTTTTCCGCCGTTTGAACATACCGGTGTTCGTGCTACACTCCCGATGCATAGGGTCCATGCAATATCCATCATGGCAGTTGGGGAGGTAGCCGTAGTTGTTGTACATGTATAGCGGAACTGTAGTTGTTTGGTGACCAATCCAGTGGTGAGGCTTAGGCTTCGAGTCTTGGACCCAGACTCTGAGTTGCGTGGTTGATTCAATGTTTGCTGGGTTGGTGTCGTCGCAGGTGAAAAATTGAGAAGGTGGACGCAACGCTGGAGCGGCTGCCTTAAACGGGGCGTCGGCGTCAGTGACTTTGACACGCATGACCGCCAGGCTGACGGCCCGTTATCAGATCGAAGTGACGGTCTTCAAGGTCGAGAGTACGCTGTAGCGAGAGGAACTGAAAACAGACGAAGTACGGTCTCGGAGTGAAGATTTTGACTGCTCGTGGTACTGTACGAGCACGAGTCGGGCGGGCATTTCGTGACATGTTGCGTCACATCGACAGCTTGCAAGGAAGTCAAAACGCCGGAGGCAGCCGTGCAGAGTCATCAGATGAAATTCTGTGCTACCATCTGATGGTCAATCTTTTGGTTTGATTTCAATGCCGCGGTTCATGAGGCCTGGCACCCGCTCGTTGGCGCGAATAGTTCTGGAGACCGTAAAGTCGCCCCGCGGCGTCGATAGGTCGAGTTCATGCCTAATGTTCGCTCATTTATCAATTTCCCATTCGCTAGTTAGCAATTCGCTACTATACCTCTTCCTGCTCGCGGCAACATCGACGATCTCGTCATCCAACAGAGAAAATGACCAGTCGCTTTTATCGCTGTGTTGTCGGTTATGACGTAAGTATGCTGGTGATGCAGATACGTGTATTAATAGTAATGCGAACGGAGACAGCTGCGGAGACTCGGTCGCAGCGTATTGCTGCGAGGGCAATCTGTACTGCATGCCGTGGAACTCGAACTACCACCAGTGCCTCCCGCTGCCGAACCAGTGCGCGCGGCAGTTTACCAACTATGATTTCTGCGGCGGTAATATCAAGACTGTATACGGCCTCGAACCGGGCGACTGCTGTGCCACGTGCTTGGCTACCGACGGATGTCCAGCCTACACGTTCGTGAACAATTACTCCGGGACGACGGCTTTGGCTGAAGGCAGGGATGGGCGACCGGCGGGGTCGTTTCTGCGGTCATTGACAGCACCACAAGCGAACAGGACAAGACCCCGAAGCTGCGCCGTTTTCTGGCTGAAATGAGGAATGGCACAGATGCGCGCGCGGTCGAGAAGTTTGCCCAGTGGAATGCAATTGAGTAAAAAATCGCAAGCTATTGCCGTAGTATGCGTAGCGTCCCTCTCTGGAAATATAACCGAACATGAAGAAACTCTGTCATTCTTACTTATTCGCATGAGCGGTTCTCGTTCCTTTCGAACGAAAGCTGTATGTGAACAAATAAAAATGGCAGCATTGCAGAATAAGATTGTATTAAAAAGTAAGGAGAAGCGTGCAACACCAGCATGGGTTCCGATGAAAAATTGCCGCTGCAACAGTGGCGGATGCAACCGAAGACAGTAGCTGGAACAGTATACAAAATTTGTCGACAACGAATATAATACTGGTATTTTATTAATAATACGTACATGTATTGTGCTTTTCACCGATTTTGGCGGGTGGGCTGTTAATTCGTGCGGAATTAGATCCATAAAAGGGCGACCTACCATTATTTAATGCTAATTCTGCCTATGATTGTGAGCACTCCCCCTAGTACCTGCGATCGGCTTTTGCAAGCTAATTGATGGAGATACGGCGGGATAAACACAAAATGGCGGGCAGCAAACCGCCAATCGCCCTGTTTCCCTCTAACTCGGGCGGGATTAGCTTATTCCGTCTCAATTCATGCTCACCATCGCCACCTTAATTCGACCACGATCAGATGACCTTGAATTAACGATGGAATTAGCTAACACAATGCATAATTAAGATCGAGATGTGATTAGAATTATGCCAAAATTATCACGGCAGAATTGGTGAAAGGCACAATAATAAAACACGATATAATGCTGCATTTATCGCTACAGGTAATTGTCTCCTCCGGGCCGTAGAATTCGGTCTGCCAGTTGGAGCGATGGAACACTGCAGGTGTCATATGCAAACGCCATTTGGTGGATATCGGCTCCTCTAGTCGAGTTTTTGGCGTCCGCACGTGCCCCGAATACCTCTTTGTCTTTATGCAATAGCCGGATTTTCTAATCGGTTAGTGATTTGAAAGGAAACTTACCCTCAATACATAATATCTACAACGTGGAGATATCCAGATGGCTGTGTGTCTCCTGTGCAAAGTCTTTTCGTACCAGCTCTCCCATGGGGAGTCCCCGGTTCAAGGCAGCATAGCATGCGTTCTGGCCCCGGCGCCCTCACTCTCTAACCTACAACTTAGCCCCCAAGCGCGCTACTTCCCTACAATTCTGAAACCACGATGCGTACGCTGACTGTCGCCGCTGCTACCATCGCTCTCTTCGCTGGACTTTCCAACGCTGCGTGCCCCAACACAAGTTTCGGCAAGTGTGGAGATGCCGCTGCGCCGGAGTGCTGCCCGGATGGGAACTACTGCATGCCGTGGAGCTCCAGCTACTACCAGTGCATGCCCCTACCTTCGCAATGCGCTCGCCAATTCACGGGTTACGACTTCTACGGTGGCGATATCAAGACTGTGTACGGAGTGCAGCCGGGCGACTGCTGCGCGACGTGTTTGTCAACCAGTGGGTGCTTGGCGTACACCTTCCTTAACGAGTACCAAGGCACGACCGCTTGTTTCCTGAAGGCAGGCATGGGCCAGCCGAGAAAGGCTGTTGGAGCCATCTCGGCCGTTGTCGACGGCTACACCAGCGACCAAGATCACTCCCCGAAGCGCCATCTTCAAGGCGATGAGCCTCGCTTCGAGATCCCTGGGCTCCCCTAAGCTGCTATCAAGCTACAGTGAGCTTTGGGTCCCAGCCGATAGGTTAACTTGCAAAGAATCCCTGCATACATGTAGCGGTAAAGCTCACAAAATACAACGTGCATGCAAGACACCCTGACGCAAACCCCGCACAAATTTTGTTAAAATGCGGTTCGCTCCCAGACACATACTACTAGTAGTATAGCGTGCCGCAGTATGTACCGGTACGAGCAGCATGACGCGTGAAAGGCTCAAAACACCCTCGAACCGAATGGTTGCTGGATAGGGAACACTACGGAGTGAAGTTCACTAGCGTCACGTTGAGCGCACCATATCAGCAGCGGCACCACCAATGCATGGAGACCATATCCGGATAGATCAATTAATGTGACTGGACAACACAAATCAGGGCGCTACCATAAGGAGACATTGCGCCTCAGCCTGAAGCGACCGAATATCGCAAGCTTGTTGCCAGAGCGTCGGATCTCGCCGACGGCCGTCAGCCTCGACTCTACCAGTGAAGTGCAAGATGAGTGTCGAGGCTGGCGGAGGTCCAGCATGGCGACGTATCCGCTCGAGAAACCGAGAGCAACAGTGAAGTCGCTTAGGTATTCGTGAGCAAACAATCCACCTAACTTGTCAACCTTCTGCAAAAGGGTTAAGGTACCCAACCAGAAGTCCGCCACCTTTCCGATATTCCTCGCGAGGAATTTTATAGCTCCGGATCTAGAGCCGGTACGACGACAAGTAGGGTATCGTTGTAAAGCTGATGATTTCCTCTATCTCGCTGATTTTTTACGCATAAAGCTGAGCGCTCCAAGCAATCCAAACCTTCAATTGAATGCGGCGACTGTTCAGAGCGACCCAACCAGTTGCCCGCCACTCTCTGTTTGTTTGTATCGGAATTGTCGGCTCAGCATTGTTGCCGCGACCTTCGCGACCCTTCACGCCAGCCTGCCTCAGTGAGCCAATGAGATCGCAGAATCGCTATGATTGGACAAAATCCAGACAGTGGTCGAGTTGGGGCGCCCCCTGCATAAGTCTATATCCGTGCCAAACGCTGGACAGTATTTTGGTGCTTCCAAAAGCTTCTGAAACAGTAGTCACTGTCGGGGGCCAGCTAAAGACACGAATGCAGCTAAGATAATAATAACTACAGCCCAAGCCGCCACAGACCACAACAAAGTCGAAACAAGGGAACGCCCGGCAACTCACTCCAACGAGTCCGCCCCAGCAAAGAGCCTGAGGAAGAGGTGCTCCCCGCTCGATTGCCAGGAACGGACCGAGGCCCCCGAACAGTCGCAAACCTTTTTCTTTTAATACACTGTGCGTTTTGTTCTTCCAAAACAAATTAGCCTATTGGAGGTAACGTTTGGCATTCCCGAAGACCTAACCATCGTACTTTTAAGGATCACAATCGTAAATCCTGCTCCATACAAATTGCTTGATAAGCCCAGGTGGCGGGCAACTGGTTGGGTCGCTCTGAACAGTCGCCGCATTCAATTGAAGGTTTGGATTGCTTGGAGCGCTCAGCTTTATGCGTAAAACATCAGCGAGATAGAGGAAATCCTCAGCTTTACAACGATACCCTACTTGTCGTCGTACCAGCTCTAGATCCGGAGCTATAAAATTCCTCGCGAGGAATATCGGAAAGGTGGCGGACTTCTGGTTGGGTACCTTAGAATGAGAATAAGTTGTTAGCAAGTCCAACTTGTGCGAGAGCAAAGTAGGTACTTCCTCCATATCGTATTGATTGTCACAATGTCCTTTGATTAGTCATAAAAACTGCATTATTGGACCTTTTTGGGTATCTGATTGGATAAAAAGAAAGCTCTGTGTCTCCTCTTTCGTGTGATGCCGTTAGTTTTGCAAAACAACATTCTCCAGAATTTACTGGACAGTATACCCATTAATTTGTTTGTTGCAGGACAGAGTGTCCTGTATTTTCCAAATGGAAAGCGGTGTAATCAGTAAATAAACAGGGATTCACTATAGTGACATGGCAAATAGCAGTTTCCACCAATTTTGCTGGACACGTGTCCTGTGAATCCCGCATACAAAACTCCATACGTGTTTTCCCCCTCAGAGCAAAACGATGGCGAACGTCGACTGGGATGACCTAGCAAGAAAGGTGACCGAGATACAGCGCAATACGGTGAGCACGCGTTCTCGAGCCGTGTACGAGAATTCTTACGGCCGCTTCATTACGTGGATTATCCTCTACAAGCCGCATCTGGTTTCTCCGGCGTTTGCTCAGCGTCTTGGTGATGTATCGGGTCTCTCTTTCAAGCAGCTTCGGAAGCGCATAAAACCCCTGCTCGATCGCAACGTAACTAGACCCCCTCTCCGGTTTGACGCTATGCAGATGGATGTATTTGGTGCTTGGTTGCTGACTCTGGAAAAGGCGGATGGCAGCAGGCTCAGCTACTCCGCGCTGAACACACACAGGGCGGGTTTTTTTAATTTGTATCGAGATTACGGGCGTGAAATACCGCCAGCAATGGAGAAAGATTTACAAAACTACTTCAAGGGCCTGAAGCGAGAGAGAGCAACTGCAGCAGCACGAGGAGAAGTCCGGGCGAAGACAGGCAAGGACCCGTTATCGTTTGATCTGTATGTTTTTTTGTGTGGGCAGCTTTTAAAGCACCCATCAAAAGACATGGCTTTCGCGCGGACATACATAATTGTCGCCTGGAATTTAATGTGCCGGTCGGCCAATGCGTTTGGTATTCACCACGGACACATGGAGTGGAATGGAGATGCTCTTTGCATTTATTTTGCTCATCAGAAAAATGACCAAGAAGGTAACAGACCCCGTGACCCAAGACACATTTATGCGAATCCCTTCAACCCTGGGATATGCCCGGTTCTTGCCATCGCTATGTTTTGGGCAACATCGTCGTTTGATGGCAGTGATATTTTGTTTCCTGGAAGCAACCAATATGAACGATTCCGCAAGTGTTTGCAGCGATTGCTTGAAAAGGGTGATGCAGCTGATGAATTACGCCGGCGTGGTGTCAATCGCGATGACCTCGGCACGCATTCTATGCGAAAAGGAGCTGCAACGTACTGCGCATCAGGCTCGACAGCATGCCCGTCATCTACTGCAGTTCATCTGCGAGCAGGATGGTCATTAGGAGGAGTCCAAAATACATACCTACGCTACGAGTCAGCTGGCGACATGCATGTCGGAAGAACTGTGTCAGGTCTCCCACCAGGAAGCCATGAATTTGCAGTTCTACCTCCGCATTTTGGTGAACGTGACGATCTCGTCGAGAAGGCAATTGAGTGCGTGTTTCCGGGCCTGCCATCGCACTTAGCATACGTCGGTGAATTTTGCTTAGCGTCACTCGTCTATCATGCACCATATCTACGATCACAGCTTACTGTAAAGCACCCGTTGTTGGAGTCACCATTATTCCAGCATCCTACCCTATTGACTGAGCTGTCAGCAAAAATATGTGGTGTCGACGACACCAGCAACCGTCTACAAGCCACAGGAGTACCGCCGCATGTAGCTATTTTACGGGAGATTAAATCTCTGCTGGAAGTGGCTCTGAAAACTGTCGAGCACGTTGATGCAGCAAGATCTGCTACTGTGAAAGATATTATGGGAGAACTCGAGCAGCGAGCAATTGGTGCAGGCGTAGTGACGTTCGACGGACTTGACAGCGCGCTCAAACAGTGCCTAGACTCTGCAGGCGTAACCAGATTGGTAGAGAAGTTGAATGCGGACCCGCTGCAAGCCACCAGTCACCAACCCACGGACGACACTCCCGCGACCCCGTCATATTTTTGGGGAGGCAAATTTCGGCGAGTCCCCTCGGATTTCGAGCTTCCTGATTGCTCTGTAGCAATGCTGTGGGTCTTATGGCAATGTGGTAATGCCAGCAAGAAGACGCCTCCATTGCGGATGCTCGATGGGCGTGACATGCCAACGAGAAACCTGCAGAAGCGACTCAGCGACGCTCGCTATCTGATGCGCATGGTTGAAGATGAAGCGAAACGTACCGGGTCGTGGCGTGCTCATCAGAGCGTTGAAGATGCTGTGAAGACTTTTGCTGCGTGTGAAAATAGCGTTGCTGTTCCCCAGCAAACAACAAACAATCGGAAGCGGCGTCGTGGTCAGCTCTCTTGGATTACCATAGTAGCACTGCACCGCAGGGCGCAAAAGCACAACTAAGTGATTGGTTCAAATTCATATTCATTTCTTGATGTAATTGGCTCAAAAGATCACGTTTTCAATGTCCTGTAGATGTCCTGCAATTTCCGTCTAACAATCATTTCGTTGCTGAGCTATCGAAGCTCGAAGCAAGCCATTCCGCCTGCTGCTACCTATGATGATCCGCTGTACTTTTCACAGGTATGCGATGGACCTGCAACCTTTACCACAGTACAAGCACGATTGTATAAGGCTAGTGAACGTAGGGCGCCATCCTGGAGCGCGTCCTTGGTCTTCATGGGGTCACATCAAGTGGTCCAGAAGAAAATGAGCTATATGGGGCTGTTCTGGCTTAAAAACTCCATTTGAGGCCTCTATCTTCAGGCATAGGCATCCTACAAAGGCTATTGCTTGGATGGTACCGAAGCGGGGCTTTACCGGTGCCAGAACTTCGTCGTAGAGCTCCGCGGAGGTGGCAGCATCTACACCCGCCCCGAGTTCAGGTGTTGAATGTATCGAGGGTACCTCTGGTAATTTGTATATTGTGGTGTCGTTGAATCACGTGCCACTTATTAATGACTCCAAATACCTCTATAAACATATCAAAGAACTGTGATAATCATAAAAATAACCTACTAAACATCATTGTGACAATCAATACGATATGGAGGAAGTAACACCTACCAGATAAGCTTAGGCCCTGGTTTCTCCGTCGGTGTCTGGGTCTGGGGATTAACGCTCACAGTAATTCCCAGAGACGACCCTCGACAAGTGGGGTCTGGTGTTTTACCTGTTAATTTACATACACTCGTAAACTCGCTAGCTCGTGCTGCGCCAACCAGAGCTCCGCGCCCAGAGCCCAACCATTTCATAATCTAGCGCGTACCAGGCGCTCGCGCCACGCGCCTCTAATACCCATTCAAGCTCATGGGGGAGGTCTTCGATGCTACGAGGAACTCGCTCTGGGCACCTTCCATGGGAGAGCTCCAGTCACTGGAGTTCTCCCTTGCCCAAGTGCTCCCATGGAGCCGCAGCAACAGGTACTACTGCGGCAACACCATAGTACTGTACATGTATCTTCATATTTGTCTTCGATCGTGTGATCGCGATCGCAAAGCGCCTACCTCTCGCTCTCGATGCCTATCTGAGAATAAAATCTTTTTTTTATTCTCACCCCCTTGGGGGTGGGAATTAATGGCCCGTCGGAGAATAAACTGCTGGCCAATCAAAATCGTTTCAGGTAATCCCCAGACCCAGACACCGACGGAGAAACCAGGGCCTTACGTTTGCAGAGGAACCTGGAGCTGAGGCAACGGAACGCGAGAGTCTGCGACTTGAAAGTCGCCCACGTCCGTCGTCCAGCTCACTTGGGAAGCCCCCGCAGGCGACCACCGATCGCCGTTCACGACGTCACGAGCATCGTATTTTCCGATGGTGGCGGCAGCTCTTGGGCCTCCTCTGTCCCGGAGACCCGTCACTACGACAGTCTCGTCGTAGCCTAGGAAGACGCAGACAAGCAATCCATTAGCATGAAAAACAAAAACAAAGAATATTTCACCATGTTCACAACTTACCCCCAGAGACAACGTGTGAAATCGTGGTGGGCGAGACAGCAATTTCACGAATTGCGTCAGAGTGCACGCTGTCGATATGGTCTGCGATTACCAATCAAGCAACAGCCTGTCAGAACCCATTCAACTGTACGAACGACACACAGTCCGAGCTCAGCGCGTACCTTGCACCCTGCAGGGACTACCCACGGATGGATCGCCTAGTCGGATCATCTTTGCCGATCGCAACGACAGCGGCCTGCGAGTCGGCCCAATGGATGTCACGAACCTCCTGCAGAAAAGAAGACATTCATATTGAGGTCAGAGCATAAAAAAACAGTTCGAGCACACCAGCACGCCGTTGTTTACACCTGTCCAACTTCGAAGTGTGACACCGACTGAGCTGTACTGCTCGAGGTCAGGAAGTTCGCCACAAAAATGCGGTTCTTTTCGCGATTTTGGCTTGATGAGTCTGCAACAGCCTCCGTGCCCACCGTCCTCGCGAACGATGGGTCTCGAGAGAGCTGTACACAGCAGACGATTGTTAGTGACTAAAAGAATACACAGTGGTGGTGAAGTGGAGTGGCGTACGGAGTCTTGACGGGTGCCGACCGTGACGTAGTAGCTTGGAGTTGAAAGCGCTGAGGTCGCCGTCAATGACAGCATCCCACTGCTGATGAGACTGGAAGTGTCGATGGCGGGCTGATAGCTCGCCTCCTGGTCGTATTGTGGGTCCATGTAGCTCTCTAGGTCCGAGCGATTATATCCATCACTTCCTGTGGGCGCGAGGTTCGCGTAATGAGGGAAACGGCTCCATCACTTCCTGTGGGCGCGAGGTTCGCGTAATGAGGGAAACGGCGTGGGACACGTAACTTGAGTGACGCAAGTTACAGTTGGGAAAAGGCAACCTCAACTTGTGCAGCTTTTGATGTTGTCAAGCAGCCGTTTGGGCTGCTGCTTGGGCGTCCTAGCGCTCAGTAGAGAACTTGAATGGCGTCGCAACGGGTTTGTCGATGCCGCGCAAGAGGAAGGCAGACACTGTGGTGGTGACGGACTTGACAGATTCCTCTGCTGAGGCGTGCTGCGCAATGAGGCGCGTCTCAAGGCCAGGAGGCCTTTACCGTAGCCAAGGGCTCGGACGTGGCGGTGGGCAGACTGAAGGAGAACCTCCACCACGCGGGTGACTTCTCCATCGTCCGCAGAACCCTGCAACCGAATGTACGGCGTCTACGGAGCAAGGTCCGGGCGCTGGTTTTCCTCGACCAAGCCCCGGAGTCGCCGGCGGCTTCGACGGCGGCAGAGCAGAAGCAGGGGGTCAGCGCCCGGGTTGCTACGACGCGGTCGATAGGGGTCGGTAGTGCGTACAATAGCGTCCGATGCAGGCGAGGAGTCGGCGGGCGCCACTGAGGACAAAAAGACGTATACCCTAGGCCAGGAGACAGACAAGAAGTAGGGGGGGGACAGGCTGTGATGATCACTGCAAGGATTCATTTGGTTTTAAGTCTTGTGAATATATGGCAACTTACTCGTGCTTTCTCAAGTCAAATTGCTGTCATCTTGGCAAGATGCTGCTGGCCTTCGCATTGATCAAACCGTTGGCAATAGCTGCAACGCCGCCCACGTCCCAGTTCTCTCTCGCGCCAGGTCCCACCAGACCAACGAGCTGCCTACTCTGTGTCTGCCCTCAGTCGGCGTTTTCCATCGCTGCGAGGCAAGTCGCTGCGCGGCGACTATTGGCAGGCAGCTTTCGACCGCCCCGAGCAGGCTAACAGACCCAATCCTGGGCTACATCTCTACCAAGGTAAGCTACAAGTCGTCTACAGCGAGTGAGCTTACGAGAATTATGGCTGTGGCCCTAACCGTGCACGTTCTGTTTGACACCGACAGTGAAATCGGCACCACATCCCGAATCCAAAATGCGTAATTGGCTTTCCAGCCTTCCGATGGCCTCGCAGTGGAACACAGTCTGCTTACGACCCCTTCGTAATCGGAGACTTCGATTGCGGGGGTGTTTATGGTTTCGAGTGTATTACACTAATTATGTGTCGTACATAGATTAGCGGTTACAGGTTGAAGTTGTCGTGCCTCTTCAACTGCGGGCTCCATTCACTGCCGAGATGCAGCATCTTCCGCTGCTTGTATGCGCGTCGCTGCTCCTGTTCCATGCGGCAGATGCGGCCTGCGCGCGCGGTGTATACAACAACAAGATCTGTTCGGGCCACGGGTCGTGCAATGCGCGCAACTTGTGCGAGTGCGACGCGCGCCACTTCGGCTTCGACTGCTCCCAGAGTCCGTGGTGCATTGCTGCCTTGACTATGCCTACAAAGGTGACTTACTGTCTCTGTATTGTTGTGGCAGAGCGCTGTCCGCTGGGGCCGGCGTGGGTGGCTCCTGCGCGGGCGACGGACGACGCGCACTACCCCGTCGAGTGCTCGAACAAGGGCGTGTGCGACTACGAAGAGGGCGCCTGCACCTGCGACGAAGGCTTCGTGGGGTCTGCTTGTCAGCGGTGTACGTGCCTGAAGGAAGAGTTGAAGGGCGGTGGTGCATATTGCAGAGAGACTGACAGTTTGTCGTTGTTGGAAACCCGCAGTGGAGTGCCCCCATGCATGCAACGGTGCTGGCCAATGTTTGTCGCTCAAAGAACTGTCGGCGACGTATGCAGTGGGCTCGGAGCCGCTGTACGACAGCGTGTGGGACGCGGAGATGATCTACGGATGCAAGTGCAGCAAGGGCTACCACGACTATGACTGCTCACTGCGTACGTTTTACCGCCCCCAACTCGTTTGATAGAGTTATGATAACCTCGATGTGTTTGAGTCCTCTCCAGGGTCTTGTCCTCGCGGAGATGACCCGCTGACTACGGATCAGAAGAATGAGGTGCAAATAGTGCAGTGTACGGCGACTGGGGGGTCGTTTTTCTTCTTCTTCAGTGGGCAAGGCGCGCAAGTACCCTTCGACGCCACACTCTCGCAGTTCCAAAGCATCCTCGCGACAATCCCGAACTTCCCACAAGTGAAAGTCTCTTTCGGTGGGACAGCGAACACGGTTTGCAGCAGTGCGACTGCCAACGCCATTCTGATCGAGTTTATCTACGATTTCGGCCCGTACGATCCCGCTCTAGTGCACGCTGCGTTTGTCTGGTGCTGATGGTATTGCGTACGTTTGGTTTGTGAACGGCGTAGGCAACCCCCCATCAAGGTTATGGGGTCACTGAAGGGCGTCGCTTACCTCACAGGGGGGAGCGTGTTCGTAGCATCTGCAGGCGGCATCTTGGCTGGAAGAACTTCGGTCCAAGGGACAAAGGAATGGGAGTTCTGCAGCAACCGGGGGGACTGCAACTATGGTGAGGACGCATGTGCAGTCAAGGAGAAGGTGAAGGTCTCACTACTTGAATCTCTCAAATTCACCAGAAACCGGCCAGTGTGTGTGCTTTCTCAACCCCATGCCTGGCTATCGGTCCAGCGACGGATATGGCAATCCGGGAACACTTGGCGACTGTGGTTGTGCCAACGACAAGAATATGTACGGCGGGCCTATGTTGGCCTGTGTAGGAGAGCTCGCTTGTAGCGGCCACGGCTACTGCACGGGATATCCGTCATTTAAATGTGTTTGCGAGAAGGGATGGACTATCGGAGACTGTTCCTCAAGTAAGGACACAATATTTTACGTTCTCAGCAGCAGCTAACACTATGATTTTATGTTTTGCTTTTACTACAGGAACTTGCCCGACCGGACCTTCCTGGTTTACGGCTCCGTCAGCGACCAATACCGTGCACAACCAGTGGACGGTGTGCTCTGATGTGGGGACTTGTGACCAAACTACAGGTCAATGCTCCTGCTACACTCCATTTGAGGGAGCCGCATGCGAATTCAGTGAGTAAAAGTGGATGCAGTGCGGTGGCTACTGGCTTCGCCTTATGCTGTCTTCGTCCGTTTTGTAGTGAAATGTCCCGGCGAACCTGTTTGCAGCGGCCATGGGGAGTGCATGAGCATCCGGCGACTTTCGTTGGAAGCTGACGTGGATTCTTCTTCGCTACGATTTGACTATGGTGCTGACCCGAGTAATATGCAGACGTTTGACCGTGACAACATCCTCGGCTGCAAGTGCGATCCTGGCTACGAGGGCTATGACTGCAGCAAGCGTAAGTACCGACGTTTGTATTTATCGAATGAACTTTCGCTCACTGTATAAACTCTGTGATCGACCAGGCTCGTGTCCTAGGGGCGATGACCCAGTGACGACTGATCAAGTGGACGAAATCCAGGCGTTAAAGTGCACTGCTACGGGAGGTGTCTTCCGACTCCAGTATCGCACCTCGACCTCAACCGATATCCCTTTCAACGCTCGGGTCAGTGCGCTTCGCCATATCCTCAAGACTTCCTTCGGGTTCGAAGATCCTGTCGTGACGTACTCCTCTGGCACACAAGCCTGCACTGCGCCAGCATCCCCCGCCAATATTATCACCGTCACATTCCCAGTAGACCATGGAGATATCCCGCCGTTGCGAGCTGTCACGACAAGTCTTACCTCAACTGGTGGGGCCGTAAGCTTCGACATCGCGGACAACGGGGCTACAATCGGAGGAGTCAGAAGTCAACAAGGTACAAAGGAAAGCGCAGTCTGCTCGAACAGAGGCTACTGTAATTACCAGCAGGGTACTTGCGCGTGCTCGTTCGGGTATGGTAGTAGCGATGGTCGTTGGAACCACGGCAACCGAGACGACTGTGGGTATATATTACCGAAGGTCAAGTTCGTAGCTCAGGAATGATGCGCAGACACCACCAATGCAGACACTGCTTTTGATAAAAAAAAGCATTTGGGGATGTCTTCGTGTTTAGGGAATCAAAGGTTGGAATCGCTCGAACATTCGGTCAATTGGCTGTCATTGGGGCTCATGGCGCCGTACACTCCGTCTTCTATCGTGCCGTCCTTGAACCCAACGGAGCGGATATCTGCCACATCCAGCGACGTCAGCTCGTCGCTCTTGGATCTGCTCACACTTGCACTCGTGTCGGAAGTTTCGCGACGGGATCGTTTGGTAGCACCGAAGCCACGCAGGCCATACTTCTCACGACGGCGTCGACATGTTCGTCACGACGCACAAACTCCCACTGGTGTTCCGGAAGCACCCCGTTGTTGTCGAATAGGAACTCCTCGAACTCCTCCACATTGACGGCCACCAGGTTCTTGGCCAACTGCCGCAAAAGGTCCTTCTCCTTTGGAGTCAATTCCATCGGCGGGTACGGACTCGTATTGGCCTCGCGCGTCGTTCGGTTGCGGAACTCCCGGAATGCATTCAGCCGTCATAGCGTTGCCCGTCGCAGCTGACGGACACGGATTACCCTGGCAACGATCTCGAGACGGTCTACATGAGCCTTTTGTTGCTCTGTTGTGACACGTGCACGAACAAGACCGGATGCAAGGCTTACACGTACATCAACAACAATCCCAGAGGCCGGTCTGCTATCTGAAGAGCGCTGTGGGAGCCACCAGAACCATGGTGGGTGTTGTATCGGGTATTCTCAACTAAGTGAAGATGCCTGGGCTTCATCGCGTTGATGCCAACCCCTCTGAAGTTCATTTCGCTTTCCCAATTCTCTGAATAATTCAGCATTAATGCCCGCAACTTGGTTTATACCATTCCGTGCGTGTTGCAAAAATATCGCCGTTCATACCAAAAAGGTGTCATTCGGAAGCAATGACACCACGTTAAACGCACGCCGAGGTACACGAATATCACCATGACTCGAATCCTGGTAGCTGTCACTGGGCTGGCTGGCACTGTCATGGCCCCTCAGTGTAGTGCATAGTAACTGTGCCTCAAACGTTTGGGTCGAATCTTCGACGAGAGCATTGAGTAGCGAAGTTACAGCAGTTGAAGTGTGGAACTGAGCACTCGTCGAAGAATTGTGAAGTGGCGTCGTCTCAAACATCTCTACCAGGTCCCGAGCCTCGATGTTACCCACAATTTCCACAATCGCTTGGTTATTCACCTCAACATGCAATCGTTCGTTCCGTGAGTCCCGTATAATCATTGAAAAACGTCGATACCTCCAGTCACATGGGGCATCAGTTGAGCTGCCTCGACGCATTTTGCATTTATTTGCGCAAGCGATGTAGCGAGGCAACACTCTCTTCCCTTTGAAAGGCAGCTCAGGCAGTGCCTGGTCACATCCAGTACAATAGCGCTCCGCTAAACGTGGAGCAAACTTCGCCAATACGATGGATTCATTTCCAAAATGACGACCCAAGTGTATCTGCTCGACGCGAATATTTTGCAACGTAGCCTGGCCCTCGAACTGAGATACTTGCAATTCTTCCAAAGTAGCGAATGTCGCCCAGCCTCCAACGCTATTTACAACAGCGCTTTGTGAAGGTATTCCGATGCTGGTAATTCTTTGTCCCAATGCGATCGACTCTGGGTCATCTACTTCCAGCATCCGAAAACTCGTGTGTGGCGTCGTGTTTGCTAACAAACGGTTAGATAGTGCTTGTAGACTCACCACTATGCCATCGATTTCAACAGCACCGCGGTGTTCAAGCAGTCGCGTTACAAATCGCTTCTCGGCATGCTGATCCCAAAGGTTCACCGTCATCGCATCTCTTGCAGAATCATACATGATGAGCTCACACAGCAGTACGCCATCCATCTCCGAGGCAAGACCTGTCCCACCTCCACTATGTCCAGCCCCAGTATCTTTCGGAGGTCGCAGCTTGCAGACAACCGACGCGACCATATTATCTCTCAAGTCCTTAATCGTCGACCTGTTCTTCTTCTTCAAGCCGGTCAACGCCACCAGCGATCCTTCTTTCTCTCCAATGAACTCGCGGCAATGTTGCTTGTACCATTCAATCATGGGGTACAAATCCTTCAGTGGGACGTCCTGCACGCTAAAGTATCGGTCCTTCCGGTACAGCAACTGCGCCGTCGACGACGACGCGGCCTCCTCGTTGCGCAGGATAAACTGCGCCTCAACGTTGCCCCGGTACGATTTAATACGGCAGAAGGAGAAGAGGACGATGTCCCCCACTTTAATTGCTGCATCAGCGTTGGACAAGCGCATGGGGTCCGAGTCCCCGTCCGAGTCCGCCGTGGACGCGGACTGTATCAATGTGGGTGGGGTCTCCCCCCAGCACATAACCTTGAAGAACTGGCGACTGGCATCGCCCACATGCAACACGTGGCACGACTGCACCCGCTGGCGCGCTACTAACACCCTCTTGCCTGTGGCGACCTGCTGCACGGCCGCGATGAAGCGCACGCTGCGCCCAACGTGCGCCGCGGTTTCTCCTAACGCGATAGTGTCCATTGTCCTATTGCTCGTCGCCTATAGGCCTTTTATCCTAGTTGAAGTGATATGTTTTCAACCAATCATCAAAATGATGGAAAAGATCCCGCCATCAACCAATCAGAATCGTCATACGTCTACGCCAGTCTGATTCTCGTCACTCCACTTCAAGCCCCCTCCCCCCAAGGAGCTCCATACTATGCTGATTATGTTCCGTGGCGACAGCCTCGACGCGGAAGCCGCCGCGCCGCTGCCCGCAGCACTGGACCTCGTGTACACCACGGACGCGTCGTGCCGCGCGGTCACGGAGCTGCCGAGCTCCAGCGATGCCCTGGCAACGCGCCTTCTGCCGGCAGGCGCGGCCTTCCGCGGCAACATGCAGCTGTCCAAAGCCGCCAGTGGCGACGGCTGCGCGCTGTACCTGACAGTGAAGGGCGCGGTGTCGCCTGCCGCCACCGACTTCCATGACGCCTTCGACGTGGCGCGTGGCGTGCACCAGCAGCTGACGGAGCTGCTGAGCTCCAAGGGCCTGGAGAATGTCGCGCTCGCTCGCGCTACGGTGGCGCTGGACGGTGACAAGCTGCTGTCCGTGTCGCTGCAGGACGAGGACTCCAATACTCGTGAGAGCGTGTTGACGGTCCAGCAAGGAACGTGCACGGAGCTGCTGGCGGCGCTGCGGAATGCAGAAGACGTCGAGAACTTGCTGCCGAGACAAGTGCAGACCAGTGCACTGGATGTCACCAAGCAGACTGGTGCTGATGAAACGGCTGACTGTGCTGTGAACCTGGAAGTGGCGGGGATTGCCCCACGTCTCAGTGCGGACGCTGAGGCGTTCCAGCTGCTCAAGGCTGTGGACGAGAAGATGGAGACTTTCTTCGCTGGACAAGCGAGCGCGACGCTATCGAGCGCCAATGTGCGACTGCAAGTGGCGTCGGCTGAGGGGAATGTGAAACAGACGCTGGCTGCGGAGACGGAGAGTGTGAATGGCACTCCGTCTACGAGTGTCACGTTCAATCCGCCATCGTATGAGGAGGCGCTGGGCATCTTCGCTCTGGTTGCTGTACTCGTAGCCATGATGATGGGGGTGGTGGTTCAGAAGAAGCGCAATGACCGGCGCAGTCGCGAGCGCTATGAACGCGCGAATCGAGCCGCGCAGATCCGCCGTGTGTCCATCCGCATGAGTCAGTATGACCGAGAAGAGGACCTGGACAATGAAGACGAAAAGGACAGTCTGCTGTGAGTGGATGCATGCAGAGACGCTGTTTGATCTGTTGGCTGATGAGATGAAGCAAGCCACTAGCGTCAACTTTTATGAATCCAAATAGCTCGCTCAAAGCGCGAGCCATATTAACGATAATATCGGCATTTTTGTGTGTTGTTGATGCTTTAGTTTTGTGGTCAATACACAGTCTCACGTCGAATGCGGAGGGTAAGAGCTCATTCATCTTTGCGGGCAGAGTTGACGCTAAGCGTCACCATTTCGGCGGCTAGAACTGTTTCTTGGCCTTCTTCTTCAGGAGTGAGTGAGCTGTGCTTGGTTGTTGTATCTGTTGCATCGGCGGTGTTTGGGCTGACACTTGCATTAGGGCTCTCCACGTGAAATGTCTTGATAACGACACCAGCTTGGGACATCTCGGTGTGATGAATGAGACTTGAAACCCCTCCCCATGGACCTTTGCAAGACACGATTTCGCACTTATACTCATCCGCTTCTTCTGCAGCAGCTTTCGTCACAACACTTGACACGGTATTGGATGTCGAGCCCCCACTCACTACGAGGCACACCTGACCATTTCGAATCATATCCCAATACTTGGACCGAAGCTGCGATGATAAGCAAATAGATGTTAGTCGATTCGATGCAAGCATTTCATGATAATTGCCGTCACGGTATGAGCAATCACGAACCTGCTTGGGAACTTCTACGCACGAAGTAGCAGCTTCATTATTGCTGGCTGTCGTACCAATCGATGATGTGGTTGGGCTGAGAGAGTGGCCAGAAATTACCACGGTGCCACGAGCACACAGTTTGCCGTTCTCAAGCTCCTTGGTCATCCAGTCTACAAGCACTGCGTTAGGTATTGCAATCAAAGGTTTAATCACTTTCACTGACCTGTCTGTGCTGTCACCTCCTCCGAAAACTCTTTTTCGCGACAGAGTATCGTCGTGTTGACAACAATGCATTTGATTCCTCCAAACCTGAACATTGCGGAGGGGCATGTCAGTTTGGCAAGTAGCAGCCGACTTAACGAACTACTCTGCTCACCAAAAGCTGAATCGAGCATCGCCAAAGTTTTCTTGATACTTGATCAATTCCTCTTGGGTTTCAAATTCGCCAGATCCCGCGGCAAAAATCTGTTGTAAGGTAAGGTAAGTCAAGAGATACCAACTGATATAAGTCTTCCGATACGTACCAGCCGAACTTGGGGTATGATTTGATTAAGCAGTTCCTGAAAGGCTGCAACTTGGGCACTGTAAAACTCTTGAGTAGGCTTCGCGTTAACAAAATCTCCACAGATCACAACGAAAGCTGGTCGCTGAGAATTCAGAACTTCAACCGCTTCGAGGAATGCTGTTGATTCTGTTTCCCACGTAGAGCCTCCCCGATTGTCACCTTCCGTCCTAGCTGCAGCCTGGCCAAGCTTAGGTCCGGATAGCTGCATGCACCAGAGAGTTGTTAGCTGTAAGTACGCGCTATATCAAATGAAAATGCAACCCGATCCGTTCCACGAACCTGCATAAAAGAGAAGTTGTCGCTCCATTGATTTTGTAGGTCGTGCGTGAAACCCACATATCCTCCGTTGCGGGCGTATAAGCACCGGCCGCGGCTAATTGAACTGAAGAAGCGAGGGTACATCCCTGAGGATCAGCAGCACTTTGAGTTAGCACACATCGACACAACGAATTCCTGTGGTGTACTCACCTGGTAGGTGCAATATTTGCTCGCGTCGAAGAATATGCATGAGTATACTTCTGTCGCGTGCCGAAAGAGCTTCAACTTGGCCCTGCAGTGCTTCGCCAACGAAGTCCAGAGGGTGGTGGGTGTTGCGGGCTTTTTCCACAGCGGCGAGGCTTTTCACTAGTGGGAGCAGATCGGATCCACAGAATTGCGTGGTAGGCTGCTTTGCTTGCATGTGATGTTCGAAATCAATGCCCTTGAAGAATGGGTGCGCTGTTCATAATAAGACATAACCCGTTAGAGAATACCAAGGCCATCAAGTCTCGTGCGACAATGTATGTTACCTTTGACAGCGCTCATGGCATTAGCTTGAGTGCCTCCAAGGCGTGACTTGGGGTCTTTTTGCAGCAGCTTGCTGATCAAGTCCTTGGCTTCATCTGAAAGATATTCCGGCACGTAGTAACTTCCATCTTGAACGCGCAGGAAGGTGAGATAGGCGCTGCCACCACTAAACGGGGTCTCCCCTGTAAGAAGCTGATACACAATGCAACCGAAGGCCCACATGTCGCTTGCGTAGGTTGGTTCCTTGTTGTCAATCGTCTCCGGGGGCATATACTCTGGCGTGCCGACGAAATTCGGTCCGTTCAGCGCCGTGTCCGCCAAGTTTTTCGCTGTGCCAAAGTCAATGAGCTTCAGGTGTCCGCCCGACTCCTTGCAAACCACCATATTCTCCGGCTTTAAGTCGCGATGTAGCACCAGATTCGCATGCATGTACTCGACGGCATTCACGACGTCGGTCAGGTAGAAGCGCGCCAGATCTTCGTCCAGCGGGAGTTGTCGACCTTCGTGCAGCAGGTGCGTGAGCAGCTCTCCGCCGTCCAGCAGCTCCAGCAAGAAGTACAAGTTGCTGTCGTCCTGGAACGTCTGGTACAGTCGGATGATGTTCGGATGACGCAGTCGGTTGAGCACGTCCTTCTCCATGTTGACCTCATTGAAGATGTTCTGGTGGCGTAGCCGCAGCCGCTTGATGCGCTGCTTCTCGATCACCTTGAGCGCGAACTGCTCGCCCGTCGCCTTGTGCTTGGCCTCGACGATGCGCGAGAAGTTGCCCTCACCCAGGGGTTTGCCCTGCACGAACTCGTCGATGCTCGGCTTCTCCGTCGCGTTCTTGGCTGTGACGTACCAATGCAACGACGCAACGACAATACACGCACGCACATCAGCAATTTTGCAATTAATTAAACATATACAAAAATTATCCTACAAAGCAGCGAATATTGAGAGGACACGTACGGCTCACAGTCATAGTCGCCGCTGTTCGGTAGCTTGGAAACTGACCTCAAAAGCTCAGGACTGAACGACGCTTCAACCGTTTCTATTGGTGTGTGCCACGCCAACCAGTTTCTAAAGAGGTTTAGAAACGATGTGGCTATCTATAGACCCCCTTTTATATACGTTACTTGGGCCTTGTTGTGGGGGGAGACGGAAAATAACTCAACAACCGACGAGCACAGTGCGAGAACGCCGAGCCGCCGCCCCGCCATCTCGCGCCTCTCGTCGTCGCCAGGAAGCAGCAGTCCGCCCCAAGCTTCCGCGCGTGCAGGTAAACGTCCTGCTTGCGTGTAAACGCTACTCGGCAGCTCCCCCGCATCCTCCCACCGCCGTGGATACGTTTTTTTTTTCTTCCTTCTCCCTTATGTCGACTACACGTGGGAGGAAGCGGGACGCTGCTGTGGACGCGACTGCGAACTTCATGTCGCTCTTCAAGTGCTGACTATAGTGTTTACTGTTGTCTGCTGTGCTGACAGATTTGTAACTCGTCACGATGGCTCGTCATGAAAACCCCTTCGACATGCAGATCAAGCTGCTGATGATCGGCGACAGCGGTGCGTGCTGTTAGCTACGGCGAAGTGAAGTGGAGTTGTGTTGAGATTTCTGATGATATTTGTTGTTGTTTGGGGGGCAGGTGTCGGAAAGACGTGCTTGCTGCTGCGTTACGCGAACGACTCGTTCTCTCCGACGTTTATCACGACCATCGGCATCGACTTCAAGATCAAGAACATAGAGCTGGACAACAAGAAGGTGAAGCTGCAGATCTGGGACACAGCTGGCCAGGAGCGCTTCCGCACCATTACGACGTCGTACTTCCGCGGCGCGCAGGGTATTTTATTGGTGTACGACGTGACGGACCGCGCGTCCTTCCAGAGCATCCGCAACTGGGTGGGCCAGATCCAGCAGCACGCCGACGTGCACGTGAACAAGATCCTCATCGGCAACAAGTGCGATATGACGGACGACAAGGTCATAAGCACGGAGGAAGGCCAGGCATTAGCGGACGAGTACGGCGTCAAGTTCTTCGAGACGAGTGCGAAGAACAATATCAACGTGGAGGGCGGCTTCATCGAAATCGCGCGTGAAGTGAAGAACAGGCTCATGGAGGAGGGCGGACCGCACAAGAAGGACAACGTCAACCTCAACGCAAAACCGGCACCTGTGAAGAAGGGCTGTTGCTAAGTCTCGCAGTCAGTTTGCTGGGCCCGGCGACGTCAGAGCTTCATAGGGTTTGCTCGCTGCTCCTCCACTTATGCATCCTGCCTTACTATAGCTACTACTACTTCTCTCAACTACTTTTTTCATCGGTTATGTTTGATTCTGGACCTTGAGTGAAATCAAAAGGCTGGAAAACATATTCAAGTGTCAAATGTGTTCTCTGTTATTCAACCTCGCGGCTCCAAACGCGCACAGAATTGTCGATGGATGCTGTAAGGGCAACACCCCCATCGTAGCTAAAGTTGCAGTCGAAAACCTCAGCATCATGACCGCGCAAAACTTGAAGGCACTCCCCGGAGAAAGCGTTCCAGACCCTAGCCGTTCCATCAGTGCTGGCTGTGAGTACTTGCAGTCCTTGCATGCTAAAACATACCTTGTTCACCGCCTTGAGATGACCAAGCAGCGCACATCTTCTAGTACCCGTAAGCGTGTCGTAGATGTACGCTTTGCCGTCGGTCGCGCAGGACACTACAAGAGCCCCGGATGCATTGAACGCTGCGTGAGTCACCTCATGACCACGGTGGTCCTCCCAGTCATAGAGAGGTTTGCCGGTGCGCGCGTCCCACAACTTGCATGTTCCATCAGCAGAGGACGACAACAATGTGTTCGCTTGGTAGTCGAACGAGACACTGGAGATGTCGGCGTCGTGATGCTCGATACAACGGAAGCAACCACCATAGCGAGTGTCCCAAAGCCTTATAGTAGAATCGCAGGACCCGGTGGCAACAAGTTTGGACTCAGCGGAGTCAAAAGCTAGGCACGACACCTCTGCAGAATGGCCAGAGAGAGTATGACGGATTGCCTCGGTTTCCAAGTCCCACACGATAGCAGATCCATCCACGGAGCAGCTTCCAAAGCATCGACTGTTAGCGACACCGGGAGCAAATACAGCACCCACAACTTCCCCTGTATGGCCGTGATAAACACCAATAGCCTTTTTCGACTGCACATCCCAGAGTCGACAAGTTTTATCAAACGAACCGGAGAGCAACCGCGTTGCATGTGGAGCGTTGAAGGCTAAGCTGAACACCACACCTTCATGCCCTGACAGCGTTGCGACCTCTTTCTCGCAATGTTTGTTGCTGAGAGATGACGAGTTCACTACGCATGGCGCGTCAAACGGCCGCAATAGTCGAATGGTCTTGTCATAGCTGCTGGTTGCGACAAGTTTCGCGCTCTTGCTGCAGGCCACATTGGTCATCGGGAGTTGGTGGGGGTACAGCGCCGAGTGCATTTGGTAAGCACTACTTTGCTGCTGGCTTGTGAGCACGAGGTGTTTGTCCACTAGGCGGTGAAGCAGCTCCTTCAGCTTGGACTCCGAGACTTTCGTGAGCAAACGCTCTTGGTCGATAAGCTGCTGAGCCGCCAGTGCAATGTTGGATTCGGCGCAGAGGTGGGGTAGGTCGATGGTCTTGAGCCCCACTTGGCCATCGGAGTGGACATACTCGAGCCGCACAGCTGGTGGGAAGTACCGCAGATACAACCGGCGAAGCTGCATGGGGCGCCTAAGGAGCTCATAAGCGTCCTCTCCACTGGGCAAGGTAGCCGTGAAACGGAAGCAAGCCTTAAATGGCAAGTGTAACTTCTAACTTACCATATGTTCAACTTCAACTTGGTGTATACAAAAACTAAGAGAAGAAAGAGGTGTACTTTTAGGAGTGCGGGTTTGGTGACGTCGGCTTCGTCACTGAGAAGCCCGCGTAGCAGCTTTGACTGCAACTAGGACGGCGAGTATTGCTGCTAGCACCAGCAACAGGCCGTCGCAGCCCAAGGCGAGAGGGTTGTCGGCGCAATTTACATCGTCTGCGTTGAACGGCTGAAAACTCGCTGTCAGTGACAACTGTCGCGTGTACGCACGCCATGCATCCCACCAGCTCAGCACGACTTCTTCTTCGTCCAGTGTCTCCGCGCTTTCTTGAATGTCGACGAGGCATCGCAGCCCGCAAACTTGTTCGAGCTCGCGGACAATCCATTGCACAGGAATCTCTCGCGCGTCGATAATCGGAGCCGCCATAATGCCCTCGAACTTGTTGTTGTGTTGCTGCTGCAGGAATAGCTACCCTCTCCTAGTCGATATGGCTTCAGTCATCACGATTCCACGTAACTGCAAAAACCTGTCATCCCGTATATATTATATCGTATACGTTTCTAAAGTGATTGACACACACACCAAAGTCCCCCTCCAGATGAGCGAGGCGTCGTCTTCCCCGCGCTCGGTGAGCTCTAGCGCGCCAACGTCAGCCTCCGGACCGCGAAGCAGCGGCCATCATGGTCACTCAACGTTCAACAACATCTCGGCTATGGATCTGCTGCAATGTACGCGCCATGTGTCTCCGTTTATCGCCACAAGTGCCAACGTATTAACCTCTCTTTGTCTCGTGCTTCCAGCGCTGCCATTGACGGCCGCTGGCCGCCCCGCGCTCTTCGGCAACGAGGTGGAAATCTACAGCGAGGAGCACATCGGTCTGTACGACCGCACCTTGAAGACGCCGCACCTGCACGGCCGCTGCTCGGTCACCACGCACCGCCTCTTCTACATGGACGAGACGAGCTCTCCGCCCGTGGCGTTCTTCGTGCCGTTGGAGTGGATCGTTCGCATCACCAAGGAGGCAGGCTTCTTACAGCGCTCCGCTAAAGTGCGGGTGGACATCACCACGCGCACGCCGCCATTCGCCACTTCGTTCTTGAAGTTGTCCTTCAAAGACGGAGGCCGCGACGATTTCTTCAATCCTCTGGAAGCCTCGCTCAAGCGCAAGGCCTGGAAGGACACACAGCCTAGTCACTTAGCTGATCGACGACTGGTCAAGCGGCAGTTCAATGCTGCTGATGCAGGCATTGCGGGAATCATGAGACGGCAGCAGGAAGCTCAGAAAGAGACCACGGAACTGGCGGCCACCGCCTTCTCAGACTTGGCAAACCTGATGCTGAAGGCCAGAGATATGGTTAGCCTGATTGAACGCTATGTGGACACGCAGAAAGCGGCAGAAGATGACGGCTCCACGACGTCTAGGGAGGAAGATATCAATAAGCTCAGCTCATTGATGCTGGATATGGGTATTACCAGTCCGGTGACGCGAGAGAACTCGGGCGCAGCGTACTATGAACAACTTGCACGGCAGCTCGCGGAATACCTCAGTGATCACATGCCACGAAACGGGGGGATCATGACCCTCTCGGATATCTACTGTATGTTTAATCGTGCGCGCGGTGTGGAATTGGTATCACCGGACGATCTGCATCACGCTGCAATGCTGCAGAAAAAGCTAAAGCTTGGATACAGTGTGCGCAAGTTTCCTGGCGGACTCATTGTGCTGCAAACAGATTCACATCGTGAAGACAAGGTGGCTGAGCGTTTGGCCAAGATGGCACAGAAGTCCAGCTCTGGCTACATCACTTCCACCGACGTGTCGGTGGAGATGCACACTTCGTTCCCGCTGGCCTGGGAATATCTGAAGGTATGTCGATCAGAAGTGATGATATTCTTCACTGCATATAAGCTACTAATTTCCACGCTTGACCTTTTGCTCACAGGTAGCTGAAGAGCTTGGAGAATTGTGCCGGGATGAGACGTTCGAAGGAACGAACTTCTATCCCAACAAATTTAAGCAATTCGTGCACGATAATAAGGTCGAGAGTTAGGAATTTTGTTTAGGGAGGAGGTGTGTGTGTGGATAGAGAGGGGAAATTACTGTAGCTGGACGACAATGTGAAAGGTAGACGAAGCTAAGTATGCGGACCCAACCTTGCTGTTAACTTAAGGCATTCTGGTGTGGATCAGCATTCGGCCTCGGGTAAGGCTTCAATGCTCTGCTTGATTCTCTTGCTGCACAGATTCAGTAGCTCGCTGCCTGTGGATATGACGCACAGTCTTGAGCACGCCACCCACCTGAAATTCTGAGCTTTTCGACATCGCGGGTTCTTCATGAGCCACCTTGACCATCGTTGACACACAAACCAGTTCCTCCTCTTCTTCTTGCTCGTCGACAGTATGCTGCTCTTCTTGCTCTTGGTTGCCCAAGTCTACAGGTTGCCGACCAATTTCGGCGCTACGTGGTCGCTCGTGCTGCAGACTTCGATCAAGCACTTCCAGCATTCTTGATTCGGAGAGCTGGTTGTGCAATCGTCGCTGGAATACTTTCTTTCTCCTCGGGTCTTTTCTGGTGGAGGCAGGACCAAAGTCGTCCGACTTGGAGCTCATCACTGGAGACTGGAAGCGTACGTTAGCACCGGGGATTGGAATGGCAAATGCACGACTGCGGCGGAGGTTCCCCGGTGGAGACGACAAAAATAAAGAGCCAAAAATTCTCGACGATGGCAGCAAAGGAGGATGGATTTCTGTCTGGTGGCCAGTCTTGAGAGTATTTGTGAAAAGTAACAACGCTTTGTACAGCTTAAAACCTTGAAACAACTTTTGGGCTGTGCCAAAATGCATCGGACGAACTGGCCGTCCCCACAGCGTGTATTCAAAGCTAGCTGCAAGCTTCCTACGTGGATACCAATCCAAAGCCAAAGTTCCCTCGATGACTACAACTTCCCTTTAGTGGTTTGGGGTGAGCTGTAGCTAACTACCACGGAAGCTACACTGGCAGGCAGACTTCGCACGACGGCACTTCCGGCATTGTTGTACGCGTTGGCGCTTAGGACTCCTCTCTTCGCGTTCTCTGTCATCGCGGCGGGTCCGTTTATTCGAGCTACCACCGTAGCCGCGGTCATGGCGGTCGTAGTCACGATTGTCGTGGCGGCTGTAGCGATCGTGGTCACGGTCACGGCTACGATCGCGGTCTCGGTCGCGACCATAGTTGTTGTAGGAATGGCTTCCACGACCCCTGTCGTCGTCTCGCGACGACCCCCGCTCGCGTTCGCGCTTTGCCCGCTCCTTTTCATCGGCATCTTTCATTTCGAGGCAGCGCTTACAATAACGCCCACTCGCACCACCGACACACATTCCACGCGAACGGCCAAGATCGGGCTTCTTCATAGCCTCGACACCCTCTGGGCGCTTATACCAATTCGGTGTCGTCTGGAAACGCTGTGCGACTCGATTGCAAATGATCTCCATGTAGTCATGAATAGCCTCTTTCGACACGAACTGTTCGTATAATTCGTTGGCACGGGCCGCAATCTGTCGACATTTATCGTCGTTGTCGCGGCACCATTGAATTTTCTCTGCCAAGTCTGAAAGGTCCGCCTTGATCGGAACGTGATCTTCAAATGGTTTGAGAACGGGGTAGTACCACATCTCGTCTGCAACGCAACGAGACTCGACCTTAAGTATCACGCTGCCCAAACGCATCAAGAAAGCATAACGGTTTGCTGCGCAGTGGCCTTCCACGTATAAGATGTACTTGAACTTGGACTGCTCGTAGATCGGGATGAAATGCTGGCGCCCGCCCTCAAAAATAAAGTCCTCGTTACGCAGGAATGTCATGGGCTTGCCAGCAATCTTCTTGTCGCGAAGATTCCAGGTTGTCACTTCTGCATTAAGCAGCGGAACCAATTCCGCCCCTTCATCACCCGCAGCTTCTTTCTCCGCCTCACCGTTCATTGTGGGGTCCTTCTTCCAAGTGTTGGAGAGGTGTGCCAAGTGAAGGCGTTGGTTGGTTTCTATAGTTGTTCCACCGCCTGTAGCGCTGCCGCGGAAAAACGCAGTGTCAACCTTATCTTCCCACGGCTTGTAAAACTTCCGGAAGTTGCTTGCTGTGAACAAGTCGCGTGCGCCTTCAATGCCATGCCTCTTGCGGCCGTTGGCACCCACATCGCAAAAGCACTCCCAGTCGTTGTCGCAATGCGTCGGATTACGGCACGGACACTGGTCGCAATGAGTATGCCGGAAGGACTGTGGGAACACAAGGCCCGTGGCAGCTTCCCAGTCCTCCGAACACGGGAAGGGAATGTCTGCAAAGCGCTTCGACACGTAGAAACTCATGATCGGCGCATATGTCGCGTACCGGTGCTCCGTGAGCGGGATATCGTCATCCGGGTTGCGGTCGTCCTTGTCAAACAGGAAGCCGTACGGCTCGCTCAGGTTTTCCTGCATCCCACAGCAAACAAACAATTAGCACCACTCATCCTCCAACCAAAGCAGCTTCCCCGACCCACCTTCAAGTGCGGATAGTCGCGTTTGTTGATGAAAAACTCGCAGTCTGCAATGTTCCGGTGCTTGCAAGCATCCTCGAGCATGTCACGCAGCTGCGTGAGGAACTGGTCTCCCCAGTACTGCGTCTCGTCCTCCTTGTTGCGGTATCTGCAGTGCTCGTTACAGATGATGTTCCCGTTGGCCCACCACTTGTTCACGTCCGGGATGATGTTCTCGCGGCGGTAGTAGCGCTGCTTCTCGCGGTAGTAGGCGAACATGCTGCCGTCCGAGCTGTCGAAGGTCACGTTCTCGCCCCAGTTGTTCTCGTAGTCCTTGTTGGCGAACGGCGCGAAGATGACGACGCGACGGCGACGGATCATCACGAAGATGCCGCAGCGCATGTGGAAGAACAAATAGTGCAACGTATTGAACGTGGACTCGCGGTTCGTGCGCTGGTGGAACGGCATGTTGACGCGGTAGTCCACGTCCTCGGCGATGGGGAGACCCTCGCCCTGTGCGAAGCGGTTGCCGTCGCTGACGTCGGGCGTAGACTCCAGCGGGAACTTCTTGTCGTACTCCTCGATCTTGGGGATCAGGATCTCCGTGATCTGCTGCCAGTCCACGAGCATGGAGAAGACGTGCTGCAGCTTGGGGAAGTCCGGGTTCGAGCCGCGCCAGCAGTGCTTGCGGATGAAGTCCTCGCACTCCGCCTTGGTGGCGAACTTGGGCACGCCGCCGGACGTCTCGGACATGACCACGCGCCGCCATTCGGGCGTCTCCTCGTCCTCGAAGGCGAAGATGCCGCGCAGCATCGGACGCTCGTCCATGGTGGCAGGCGATCGGCGGTGTGACTGAAATGGACTCCACTTTTAGGGGGTATATGTGGACCACATCAATGTCGTGATTGTTTTCGTGTTGTGCATTTTCATGAAACAACTGTACAAATTCATTTTTGGGTTCGAAAGAAGTTTACTGCAATTTTTGCGAAAAGTACTTTTTAGGTAACGTTACGGCAAATATCGCCAAGTCGGAGTCCCGCCTCCAGGGTCTTTGGCTTTAAGCCACGTCGAATGTGTAGCCAGGTTGGCCAAGGACTCCTTGGCCAACCGCTTTCACCATTCAACTTGTCACTAACCCTCGGACGGACTGCACTGCCCGCGTATGATAGCAGCGATATCAGTTCTTATTCATATTCGTGGACGACGAATCGTAGTGATAGATTTCAACCATAATGCAGTCCTCTGCAGATGTAGATAGATACACATCGGTGATGGCTTTGATGGCGCCGCTGCAACTCCCAAGCACCGCAAGCAAATATCCTCTCCACTCAAGACTCTCCAGCATTGCTCCAGCACGTTGAACCAAGTCGCTCTGTTGTTTATCGCCCGTTGGCGGACCATTTAGCACCCATAGTCGGTGCCCTCTCTCCAGTTGAAACCGGAACGGGCCAATCGCAGCGCCCGCTGTCACGCGACAGTTTTCGATCGGGAAGCCAGCAACCGCGTTACTAAACTTCGTTCACTTCCATTTCGGTCTCGTGAGCGACAGCATGAGCCCCACAGAGCACGCTGCACAGGCGCCGCCCAACGTCGCAGACGTGGTGGCCGCCGCGCAGCAGCAACAACAGCCGCAGCAACAGCAACAGCAGCACCAACCGCCCTCTCACACGGGCTCGTCCGTATTCGACACGACAACCGGCGTCGGTCGCGGGTCCACCGCCCCAGGCGGACGACCGCGACACGAGTCCTCGGACTCCGCCGACTACTTCGGCTTCCTGCACCACAACCCGGACGACGACATCTACGTGTTCGAGGAGCCGCCAGAGGTCCACGTGCTCGGCGGACGCTTCGAGGAGTCCTGGCCCACCCGCTACGTCGAGTACGACGTCGAGGTACGGACCATGTAGCTGCAACGTCCACGACAACCCAGGAGTGGTGGACTGACCTCAGCAATGTGTTGTGTACTTGTGTGTGTGATCAATCAATGACAGTTGAAGTACAAGAACTTTAAGTGGAAGGTGGAGATCCCCAAGTCGTCCATTTCGAGTCTGTGGTTCTACATCAAGAGTCGCCCTCACCTCAGACACGCGCCGTCCGCTGCTGCCGCTCAGCAGGCAGCGGAAGAGCGCGCGGAGCATGGCGTTGGAGCGCCCGGCGTGCCGGAACCTACGCCTGCAGCCAGCGAATCGAGGTGGCCGCAGCTGCGTAAACTGTTCTTGACGTCTGCCGACAAGTCGGTTGGCCCCGAGATGGTTGCACTCGTGCAGCAGCTTCTAGACACGGTGGTGAAGATCCCTAGACTGTTACGGTCGCCGTATGTTGCGGCGTTGTTCCAGGTCAGCAACTCGACTTTTGACGACGAAATGGGACGCACATCGGTGCGTGAGGGCTGGCTGAAGACCCGCTTTTGGCTCAAGGGCAACCGCGAGAATGTCCGTATAAACCGCGCCTCTGCCTCGTGGGACAACGAGTGCTTCAACTGCATGTGTGTGGTGAAGCGTGTGAACTTCCGTGCGAAGCGCTTGCGCTGGGTGTCGCTGAAGACATCGAGTATTGCCATCTTCGACTCGATTGAAGACACAATCGCTCGCAAGGCCTTCCTTTTTGACAGCAAGTTCAACATAGAACGCGGTCTTGCTACCACTGGGTCTAGTACGACGCTGCTGGTCTCCAACTCTACGTATGTTCTTCAGATGGAGGCGAAGTCGAAGCAAGCGCTTCTCAAGTGGGCTAACGAGATCCGTCGGGTTGCAGAGGCGTCCAATTGGTCGCAGTCGCACCGTGACGGATCGTTCTCCATCCCGCGTAACCCCGTGCACATGACGTCATTCGCGCAATGGTATGTTGATGGAAGCGGTGCGTACGAAGCTATCTACCGCGCCATCCAGTCGGCAACGAAAGAGATTTTCATTGCTGGTTGGTGGGTGTGCCCGACTATCCATCTGCTGCGTCCTGCGGAACAATACCCCGAGTCTCGTCTGGACCTAGCCTTGCAGAAGAAAGCGGAGGAAGGAGTACAAGTCTACGTGCTCATGTACAAGGAAGTGTCAATGGCACTGACCCTGAACAGTATGTTCTCGAAGCAAGTGCTAAGTAAACTGCACAAGAACGTTCACGTGCTGCGTGACCCCGATTTCCTGATGAAGCAGCTTGGTTTGTGGTCACACCACGAGAAGATCGTGAGCGTTGACCAGAGAGTGAGTTTCGTGGGTGGTCTTGACCTGTGCTTCGGGCGTTGGGACACCCATAGTCACGAATTGTTTGATGAGCCTGGCAAACCAACGGATTTCGTCGGCAAGGACTTTTCCAATCCTCGCGTCAAGGACTTCGTTGAAGTCGACCATCCTGATGAAGATATGATTAACCGCGATGTTGTGCCTCGTATGCCGTGGCACGACTGCCACTGCCGTCTTGAGGGCCAGCCAGCTCGCGACGTGGCACGGCACTTCGTTCAGCGCTGGAACTACTCGGTGTCTACTCGTAAGAAATCGCGAAAGCTGCACCACTTAGTGCCCATGAAAGATTACCCTGTAACGATCATTGACAAGCACGGCCCCCAGCAATTGACCAAGCGGCTCCAAAAGGCTGTTCATGCTGTGCGTGCGATGCGCGGACTGTCGAGAGCTCGTGCCAACACCGACAACCGAGGGTTCAACAGTGATCGTCGAATGGCTCGAATGTTGAGCAGCCAGAACGAGTCAGGCACTATGCCTATCCTGCAAGAAGATCACGGCGAGGTGATGCTGGACTTGCCTGATGGAGACGATGACAGTGACGAAGCCTTCGAGAGACACAAGCAGGAAGTTGCTGCCCGAGGATACCGCGTGAACACACAGATTTTACGCAGTTTGTCTCTGTGGTCAGGTGGTGTGGCCACTGAGCGCAGTATCCAAAACGCGTACATCCGTCTCATCGGATCAGCGCAGCACTTCGTCTACATTGAGAATCAGTTCTTTGTGTCTGGCCTCGAGGGAGACCACGGCTGCTCGAACCGCATTGCCAATGCATTGGTGGAGCGAATTCGCCGCGCGTCAGACAACAACGAGAAGTTCCGCGTGATTGTGGTGATGCCGCTCTTGCCAGCATTCCCTGGAAAACCAGACGATAAGGATGCAAGCAGTCTCCGTGGTGTGATGCACTGGCAGTACCGCACGATCTGCCGTGGTGAGCACTCTATTTACCAGCGTCTGTATCAAGAGCTGGAGGACGACGACCCGTTCAAGTATATCGCCTTCTATGGGCTGCGCAACCACAACTCCCGCGAGGGTGCCCAGGCTCAGACTGAGGAGGTTTACATCCACAGCAAGGTGATGATCGTCGATGACCGAGCTTGCATTATCGGTTCCGCCAACATTAACGAACGCAGTATGTGCGGCGATCGCGACTCCGAGATCGCTGTGCTGGTGGAGGACCACGAGATGGAGGAGGAGATTGCCATTGCTGATGGTGCGTACAGTGTGGGCAAGTTCGGACACTCTTTCCGCATGAAGCTGTTCGAGGAGCACTTTGGTATTGAGCCAGGAACGCCGCTGTACAACAAGTACCAAGACCCGGTGAGCAAGGATGCTTGGTTCTCCATGCAAGAGCAGGCGATGAGCAACCACCAGATCTACGACTCGGTCTTCGGTTGTCTGCCCTCGGACAGCGTCACGAGTTTTGCGCAGATCGACTCGCACATCCAGTCCGCACAGGGTCTTGACACGTCGGGCCGTGGTGCGGACGAGGCGGTCGCCGCAGCAATGGGAAGCGGCATCACGGATGCCACCAGCAACGATGGCCACGGCCGCTCGTCGTCGTTGAGTGACCGAGCCATGACGCCCCAGGGCAGCACGAGAGGGCGCAAGTCAGTGTTCAGCGGGGCCATGAACGTCAACATGAAGGAGAGAGCGCACATCGCCCAGAAGAAGCACGAGCTGAGCAACGTGCAGGGCCACATCGTGTACTTCCCGCTCAAGTTCCTCGTGGACGAGCAGCTGGAGCCCAAGCTCTTCCCCGCCGAGCTCTTCCAGTGAGCCAGCCAGCCCTATTTTTTTTCTTACTGACAACCCCAAGGCATGTACACGCAAGTACATGCAGTTGATATTGGGGGCCGCGGCACTAACGATTGAAGATACGTAGCAAGGAGCCCCCGCGTTGAATTGAACCGACATTTTGCGAACATGCACCTCGACCACTGTGACGGGCGTACCGTGCAAATGCAGTGCGGGACTTCCATGTTGATTACTGGGGGCCATCAATAAGTCGCGCGACAGAGTGCGACACAGTGCCGCCTGCATCGCTTGACCACTTTGCTGTGTGGTACATGTAGTGTACGCATCTTGGTGCTCTTGGCGACGTCACGGCAGAAAACAGGATTCCCGTGGTCCGCCCGGCATCAAAGCCGATTTTTTCAATTTTTCAAGATGGAACTGTTATAGAGATTGCACCTTGAACAACTTATCTCTGACAAACAACTTCACGCTCTACATTCTGTATGATATTTTTTCTAAGTACGACCTAGAATAGTAAAATTACCTTCGATTTCGAATCATGTACCTTTTTCGCGACCGTCAGCCCTGACGTATGCAACCTCCCAGCTCCTCTACGCTTCCAGACGTCACAACTAAAACGCCGACCAAGGCAGCACGCGCTACGCCGGCTCCGCAGATTGCAGCTTCACTTGCTGTTTCTCCTTCGTATTAATAAGCTTATTATTGCCTGTCGCAATGGGGCTGAAGAAGTGGCTGGGACTCGACGTCTCGGCGTCGCAACACAACGTTAAAGCCGACGACGATGTGGAGGAGCCGTTCGTCTTCGAGCAGCAGCAGCAACGGCAGCAGCGCCGGCAGCAGAGAGCGGAAACCCACCGCCGTCACACTGCGTGGGAGGCACAACAGAACCAGAGCCACACTCCCACGTACGCGCCGACACGGCGCAGTGCGCCACTCCAGAGCCGACCGGCCGCCTATGAACAGCAGGAGCGTCGCTTCTCCACTGCATCGACAGACCGCTATGTAGACGCTCGGTACGACAACGACACGATGTCCTCGATGGTGACGGCCGTGCAGTCTCCACCGCCCCCTGCACTGCTTGACTCGGACTCGGAAGACTCGGACGTGTCCGTCGGTGCAGACGACGACTTTGCAGCGAATATGCCGCCCTCAGAGCCGACGGGTCGGTCGAGGAACTCGGTTGCTGCGTCGCCGATTGGCTCGCTGGCGTCCACGCCGCAGCGCAACAGTGTCAAGGAAAGCTTCCGCTTCTCGTGGATGAACGTGCTGGGCCAGTCGACGAACTCGGAGATGGGACAGAGCGCGATGGCCCAAGTGGCCGAGGAAGAGGAAGCGGCTGAAGCGGCGGGTCGCAGCAGCAACAGACCGAAAGGACAGACGCCTCGCAACACTGCACACAACCCTGATGTGGCCTTGCGCCCCCAAGACGACGAGATGGGCGTGGTGATGCAAGGCTGGCTGGAAAAGTGCGGCCAGCAGTTCAAGACGTGGAACTGGCGCTTCTTCGTGCTGCGGAACGACGGCGTGCTGTCCTACTACGCGGATGAGACTCTCAAGAAGCTCAAGGGCTCGATGGACATTGGCTACGGCTCCAAGGCGGACGTGTCGGTGCAGGCCAACGCCATGGACAAGAAGTTCGTGTTTCTGATCTCTACGCCACAACGTAATCTCATGATCTCGGCGCCGTCGGAGCGCATGATGACGAAGTGGATTGCTCGGCTGCATGCGGCTGGTGCCGTGCCTACTGAGCCATGGGATCCGCTGCGCAAGACGGTGAAGTTCTACGTACGCAACACGGAGTGCAACCACGAGTGGAAGCGCTACGACGATCCTACGTCCTACATCCACATGGAAGGCTGTCTGCTGAAACGCGGCCATGTTAACAAGAACTGGAAGAACCGCTTCTTCCGAATCGAAAAGGGCGAGCTGAGGTACTACACGGAGAACCAAAGCGAGCTGAAGGGGTCGATGCCGTTGAAAGACACAATCGTGAGTCCAGGCATGGCGCAGTGCCCTGACGGACGGAAATACTACTTTGTCCTGACGTCCAAGGACGGCAAGTTCGAGATGCACCTGAACGCTCACAACGAAAACTCGATGCACCTGTGGATCGAGGCGCTGCAAGAAGCGCAGACGGCACTTGGCAGAATGGCTGGCAACAAGGGGACGGTGGCAGGTTTGTCACTAGTGGTCAAGCGTGCCGAGGAGATCCCATTAGGCAAAATTGGCGTGCTCTTCAAGCGTCCGGAGGACATTGACATTGAGATGCAGAAGCGCACCGAGGCGCTGATCGTAGCGTCAAGCCCACGAAACCGAGGTGTTTCTGTGGGCAGCCAGCTTATCTCCGTCGAGGGCCGCAGTATTCTCCGCGAGACGTACGCCGAGGCCCGTAAGATCCTGCGAGCATCGTCGTTCCCACTGCAGCTAGAGTTCCTGCTGGCGCCGTACAAACGCGGCGTTCTGATCAAAAAGTCCCGCTCAGGCTTCGAAAACTGGAAGAGACGCGTGGTCATCGTGACGAACGGAGAGATCCACTACTACAAGCAGGTATCGTCCTTCAGCAACGGCAAGAGAGCCCCGGCCGAGCTCAAGCATCGCAAGTCCTTCTCGCTGTACGGCTGCTACCTGAACCTGGTCCATTTCCCCGGACGGGACCTGTGCATCGTGGTGGCGCGCTCGCCCTCGGACAAGCTGGTGTTGCAGACGCGCACGGACGAGGAGCGCATGGAGTGGGCCAGCGTCATCTACTGCAGCATACGCATGGTGTCGCAGGGCATCACGTCGGGTCACATCGAGAACCTGCAGCTGGAACAATCGCGACTGCCGTCGAAGCACGCGCCGTCCGACCTGAAAGGAAGCTTCAAGGATACCGACCAACTCGAATTCTAAATCAACTCCAACAGCGCCACTCTTGTGGCATACTTCAATGCAAGCGAATCTCTTGGATAGAGCATGATCATGACAAAGTGCCTGCATACACCCGTAACGTAAATCAAGCAACACAATCTATTTAAAAATCTGTGGCCTCCTCGAAGTATCTTTTCGTCATCTACCCGCATACAAAAACCAACATATTTTCTGTCAAAAGGCACTGCCGCATTCTGAAGCCAAAAGATGACCCGACACCAACTCGCTCTGCACTGTGCAGTGCACAGTCTTCAGCAGCACAATAGTGATTCCTTCCAGCACTCGCAGCTTTTTTCCACTAATTCATGCATCAGCCAATCACTGATTTTCGTATTTTCCATTCCCATTTCTGATTGGTCAAAACCAACTCTGTCGGGTCACTGCGATCCTTTGGCCTCCCCTGCGGTCACACACCCAAAAAGTCGGAGAGACAGAGTGGCCAGCGCGTGCGTCGGGCGAGTCCCCCACTGCTCCCTCCCTCCATTGCGCCTGCTTCACGCAGCCCCGAGCCAGGTGCGACGTCCGTTTGCCGTGCACAAGCTTGCTCTCTTGTGCTGACGGCCTGTTGACCTGCGTGGGTGAAATTAATTAACGTAACAGATCGGATTAACAGCGGACAAAATGGCGGCGGCAGCGGCTGGTACGACTGTTATTTATGGAGAGGGGAGTGTATACAACTCTCTCATATGTGATATTGCTTTATTTATCAACTTACAGAAGACAACAGTCTGTACCCGATCGCGATCCTCGTGGACGAGCTCAAGCATGAAGACGTGCAGCTGCGACTCAACTCGATCCGCCAGATCCGCATCATTGGTACACGCGACACTGCACTGTTCTCTTCTTACTGATTCTGCTACAATGGGGTTAATAACGCACTGCTTTCGGTTGTTGCAGCGGAGGCGCTGGGCCCCGAGCGCACGCAGAGCGAGCTGCTGCCCTTCATGAACGGTACGGGATGCAGTTTTAGCTCCTGCCACCTGTTATAGCTATGGTACCAACTTTTGTCAATTACCTCTTTATCCTGATAGACTCGCTGGATGACGAAGATGAAGTGCTGCTCGTGATGGCCGAGGAGCTCGGCGACTTCGTGGACGTGGTGGGCGGCCCGGCTCATGCGTACTTGCTGTTGAAGCCATTAGAGTCGCTCGCGACTGTGGACGAGGCCTCGGTTCGTGACATGGCAGTGCGCTCGATCTGCAAGGTGGTGGAGGCAATGGAGCCGGATCACGTGGCGGAGCATTTCGTTCCGGTGCTCCGGCGTCTTGTCACGCGCGACTGGTTCACGTCGCGCATTGCTTCGTGCAGTCTCTTCCAGGTCGGCTACGCGAGACTTTCGGCCGAGATTCAGGCGGAGATGCGCGGCATGTTCGGGCAGCTTTGCCGTGACGACACGCCTATGGTGAGGAAGGCTGCGTCCGCTGCACTTGGGGGCTTTGCTTCCGTTATGGACGGTCCGAGCGCCAGCGCTGAGATGCTGCCGCTGTTCCTGGCGTTGGCTACGGACCGCCAGGATTCGGTCCGGATACACACGATTGACAACGCCGTCGCGCTGGCACGTCTGGTCCCTGCTGAAATTCTCCCGACGCAGGTGTTGCCGACTGTCTTTGAGACGGCACGTGATGGATCTTGGCGCGTGCGGTGGTCTGTGGCCAATCGCTTCCCTGAAATTTGCGAGGCCTTGAATGCAGAGACCATCAATTCGACGTTCTGCGACTCGGTGGTTTCGCTGCTCGAGGATAATGAGGCTGAGGTACGCACTGCGGCTACATCCAAGATCCTTGGTGTCGCGCGACTCCTGCAGCCCCAGCGGATTGTGGAGAAAGTTGTGCCTTGTTTTCAGCGTCTTGCGCGTGATATGTCGGACCACGTGCGTTCTGCTCTCGCTGCTGTGGTGATGAAGGTCGCTCCATTCTTGGGCCGCGACCTTACAATCGAGCACCTCCTGCCTCTCTTTCTGCTTGTAAGTGATGCTTGCTTTCATGGACTGGAGGTTGCCATCCACAATTAGCTAACCTGTCGGTGTGTGAGCAGCTACTCAATGACCAAAATTCGGAAGTGCGCTTAAATGTCATCTCAAATCTGGAAGAGGGCAACAAGGTAAGAATTGCTTCATTGGAGGTCTGCTGTCGGATAGTTTGTAATCGGACTGGTGTATATGTTTTTGACTAGGTTATTGGAATCGAGCTTCTGTCGCAGTCTCTCCTACCTGCTATCGTGCATCTTGCGGAAGATCGTCAGTGGCGTATCCGTCTGGCGATCATAGAGTACATTCCGTTGCTAGCCGCTCAGCTGGGACGCGACTACTTTGAAGAGCAGCTGTCGGAGCTCTGCATGTCGTGGCTCGTGGACAACGTATTTTCGATCCGCGAGGCGGCCACGATCAATTTGAAGAATTTAACGGAGCACTTCAGCGTAGACTGGGCACGGACGAGCATAGTGCCGCGGATCTTGGCCATGCACTCAAACGCCAACTATCTGCACCGCCTGACCTCTTTGCACGCAGTCAAGGTGCTTTGCGAAGCGATGACCCCTGAGACGATTCAAACACTCTTAATCCCTCTGGTGGTGGAGTTGGCTCAGGTATGGATGGATCTCTCGGTTGCAGTATTCCTGCTGTGTGTACTTACCGCTGTTTTTGTTCTTGTTGTATAGGACCCGGTTCCAAACATCCGTTTTAACGTTGCGAAAACATTGGAGGTGCTCGGCCCTAAAGTAGATGCCGAGGCGTGTGCGAGTACCGTGACCCCATGCCTCACGGCTCTGCTGCAGGATGGCGATACCGACGTTGTCTTCTTTGCGCAGCGAGCGCTCGCTACGCTCGGCTAGTTTTAGGTAGATATCGCCTGTATCTCATTCTCGAAGAAACGACAAAGACAACGCACTGCGCAATAAACTCAACATATACATCGAAGCAAAGCTGTGTATTTAGTCCAAATGCGTTGACTCATTCCTCTTTGTCCTTAGATCAAAGCGTGTTTCATCATGTAGTCGTACACGGCGTCCGACACCCACCACCTCCAGAAAGTCTCAAACGAAATCACGTTTGATGCTGGTGTGTGCGCACTCTTGTCGTTTTGCTGCATCTGCCTCCACATATCGTCGATTTCACTGCTGGTTAAAGCCTCATGCATTCCCAGCTCTCCCGAAAATGCTTGTAGCTGATTCTTAACCAGAAATCCGTCATCATCAGCAACCTTTTCGAAGGCTGCTTTCAGTTTGCTTCGCTCGCTTTCACCATTGTTATCCCCATCCGATGCACGTTCGACCACGAGTGCCTCTACGCGAGCCGCAGCGTCTGCATGGCGCTGAAGTTTCCGCAATTTTGATGTCTGCGATCAGGAAACAATTAGATTTTTGTAGTGCCCAAGACCTTCTACAGTAGTCTAGCAAGTTACCAGAATCGCCTCGGTAGCTTCGTCTTCGATGTTGTAGCAGAGTCGAATAGCCTCTGCATATGCAGACATCGCATTTGCATGATTCTACAATGCACCAAGGGAAATAAGTAAAAGCGACTATAGAGTACTGACTGACCGAACCTACCCCACAAAATGTGAATAGCTCCCCGGTTTCGATAAGCACTTGCACTTCTCCCTGCACAGCCAAAACACTTCTGACCACCTCTGGAAGCTGTGGTCGATGCAGTAAATACTAGTATGAAAGCACAACCAAAAAAGTAATTGGGGCATACCTGGTACAATCGCCGAGTTTTCTCTAGCATGTCATGGAGTGTTGTCTGCATGGTCTCGACTGCGTCAACAGCTTCGTCGTCCTCATTATCCCCACTAGGCTGGATGGGTGTCTGTCCATTTTGATCGATCTGCCACGCTGTTCGTTGAAGGCGAACCAAGCAGAGTCGACATTCTGTCGAGCCGCAAAGCAATCGACACTTAAATCAATATACATGTACCTGTTTTTTTTTTCATTTCTTGGCACCAATTGTGCCTACCTGCGAGACGGAAGATGATTTGTTGTTGATCGATCGATTCGAAATCTGGGTTCTTCGTTCGGCCGATCGCGAGCAGGAGCTAGGGAAGAATGCAACAAGAAACGATTTAGCAAACCCAAAGCGCTAAAGTCATGAGCGGGTGCAACGTACCTCATACTTAGTGATGACCGTCTCCAACTCGCGCTGTCTTTCACGAACACCAGGCTTCAGCACACTGGAGCCCGGTCGCAGGACGGTCATAGCTACGGACGCCCCCTCGATTCTATGGAGGCACTCCCTACAAATAGTAAACGTTATTTTATCGCACCGAAGCACGATCAACTCTTCCATTCAATGGCCTACTACTCTATCAGTGAAAGGGACTAAAATGACTACGTGTACTGCTTTGGAAGATATGTTGCGCGCGCCTTGCTTCAGAGAGGGGTGAGCTGACAATGCTTAATTGGCCTCATCATGTGGTCGACGATGCTGCACGTCGCCGTTCATAATCCGGGTCATCTGTGGGTAGCTCGAAACGGCAAAGCGGACACGAATTGTGATCCTTGAGCCACGGCAGAATGCAATCCGGGTGAAAAGAGTGATCGCAGGGCAGGCGGTGGACCTCGTCATCCACGGCGAAGAAGTCCTTGCACACAGGGCACTCAGCGCTTCCATCAACATCGCTCTGAGTGATTTTTACCTTGGGCAACTTCTCCACAACGTCCTTAGCTGCCGGTGGTGCTCCATGCTAGAAATTTAGCAATGCATCATCAGCTCGTCAGCTACGAGTTCCCACAACTCAGAAGGAATAAAACTAGCACAATCACGCCCTTACCCGGTTGGGGTCGTTCTGCATAAGTTGGTTGATCACATTAGCCATATTGCCAAATGCGTAGTCTCCTGGATTGCTCGCCAGCATTGGGAACATGCCTCCCAGAGCGTCCAATAGCCCCAACGGGTCTCCACCTTCTCCCGACTCACTGACAAAAAACTCCACGGGGTTCCCATTGCTGCTCATGAAACGCGTGCTGCGTCCAGAAGCGCCCGATAAAAACTGAAACAAGCTGTTCAAGCCACACAATCAATCAGTTTTTTTTTTCAATGTCCCCCACAAATTCCACATTTACTCACTCAGGAAGTGGCTGCGGGCCATCTCGTCCTTCATCTGTAGCTGGAAACCGCGTCGCTCGAACATTAGGTCTGTCCATCATAACAACAAAACACTATTACAAAAATTCCATTGCAAAAAAAAGTATACAAAAAAACATTAGCAGTTTATACCGCGGCAGTGGGGGTGTTCCTCCGAACTCGTTGCGGATCTCAGCGCGGGCGTTATCCCCTGAAGGGGGACGTGTTTGGGTCTGCGTGTCTTCCGCCAGTTCAACCTGAAAATCCTGCGGCGGATCGTCCTAATACCGATAAAATATCAGAGAAAATAAATAACTTACGAGAGCTGAATGCAGGAATGTTGCCATTTGGGGCTGCCAACCTCCTCGATCTCCTCCACAAAGTTGCCGCCGCACTGCACACAGCAAACCTCCTCACTGGGCTCGTCCACACGAGTGACAACGGCCGCGGTGCACTCGTGGCACCAGAAGCGCGGCGCCTCCTGCTCGGCCGGCGTCGGCGTCATCGTATTTTTCTGACTTGATAAGAAGGGCTCAGTAAATTAAGGACAAAAAAGAGGAGAACAGTAAATATGGATATAAGGCGATATGTGACCCGTAAATAAGTTCATGTTGCAGTGCACTTCAACTTGCATGTATTTACACTTTTTGGGTTCAAGGATGCAATGCATAGAGCTACCGTTCATCTCTTTAAGCGTATAGCTGCTTGGAGTAGGTGAAGAGGTCGTGCACGCCACCTTCCTTCTGTGCGCTGACGGTGCGGCGCTCGAAGCGCAGCTCGCCCTTGTAAAGTGAGGCGTGCAGCTGCGGGATGGAACGCACGCCCAGGTCCTGGAAGCCGTGGCGGATGCTCTGTTGGATGTACGGGAGGTACTTGTGCACGCTGCCCTGATCCACGACGGCGCCGGACACACCGACAGCAACGTGACTCGCAGCGGAGGCAGCGTGGTCAGGGTTGCCGTGGCGGTAGTACTCGTGACTGCCACTGCCGTAGTAGTGCTTGAGACGCATGCCATCCTGGAAGAAGTAGTCACCAGGAGCCTCCGCAGTGCCAGCAAGGCTCGAGCCCATCATCACAACCGAAGCGCCAAGCGAGAGGGCCTTGATAGCAGCACCAGGACTGCCGATGCCACCGTCGGCGATGACGGGCACACCGAAGTCCTTGGCCAGGAGGGCAGTGTTGTAGATAGCCGAGAGCTGGGCGCGACCCACGGCCTTCACAACCTGCGAGGTGGACACGGAGCCGACGCCCATACCGACACGCACACCATCCACACCGGCATCCAGCAGGTGCTTCAACTGTTTCATGGTCACAACATTACCACCGACAACTTCGACCGACGGATGCGTTTGCTTGATGTACTAATGGACACACAATACAATCAAGATGCATGCCGTCAAGTTAGCCATGCAAGTCAAGAGCATGCAGCACGAGCACAGGTATCGTACCTTGACCAGCTCAATCTGGATTTCGCTGTCACCTTGGCGGGCATCCAGCGCAATGACGTCGGCCCCAGCAGCCGCAAGCGCGTCGATACGCGGCTTTGCCTGCTCGTCGACCGACACGGCAGCGCCAACCAACAGCTTCTGAGTCTCCGGGTCACGGATAGCGTTCGGGTAGTCGCGGTGCTTGAGCAGGTCAAGACGAGTCATGAGCGACACGAGGTTGCCCGACGCATCCACGATGGGGAGCGTGCCCTTCTTGGCCTCCTTCAGCACCTTGTTCGCTTCGTCAAGCGAGATCGGGTACTTGCCGATAACCAGCTGCTCGAGGGGCACCATGATGCTCGACAGAGGCACCGAGCGGTCCTCCAGGAAGTCGACATCGCGGCTCGTAACCAGACCCACCAGCTTGCCCTTGACGCTTCCGTCCTCCGTGATAGGCACTCCGGACACCTTCAGCTGGTCCAAATCAGCCACGGAGTTGGACGGGCGCAGCACCTTCGGCTGAGGGATGAAGCCGTTCTCGAAGTGCTTGACTGCGCGCACCATCTCCGTCTGCTGCTCGATCGAGTTGTTGCAGTGCACAAAGCCCAGACCACCTTGCAGGGCAATGGCGATGGCCATGTCGGCCTCCGTCACCGTGTCCATGGGGGAGCTCACAATGGGCGCCGACAGCTTGATCTTCTTGGTCAGTCGCGTCGCCACATCCACATCCTGCACCCCGAAGTTGACTGGAAGGCAGCACACACGTTAGCCAATGTATACTTAAGTATATCAAGCATAAAGTGCAACTTACTGTGTCCAGGCTGCAGTGAGTAAATTCGATGGGGACGGCAGCGTTGACATGTATCAATGGCACCAAAGGACAAGCAAATGAGAATTTTATTCGGTTAGAGAGGTAACCAGCGTTGCGTACGAGGGAGATGACGTCGTCGAAGGTGAGTCCGTTGCTGTCCTTGTTGTGGAAGAGCTGCTCAGCGCTCACGCCGTCGTAAAGGATCTCGTCAACGCTGCTCATGGTTTCGTCTGGTTAGAAAATGGCAGGACGAGGACGGACGTCTCTTTGGCGATTGAATGGATGGTACATTTTGGCCAATCAGGTAGAAGTCTACTTTTGCAAAAGTGCATGTTGAAGCTGCCTTGATTAGCCTACGATTTAGAGACGACAGAGCTGCATGAACAGATCTTGTGCACGCTGGTCGTCCCACTCGGATGAGTTGTTGTTGCTTTTGCTGTGAATGTTGTCGGGGAGATGATTGGTGGTTGCTGAGGTGTATGCTGGCGGTTTTGTGGGCTTGGATCGGATCTGCGGCGCCTTGGATCGATATTCAGGTATCGTTAGTCCAGGTGTGAGCGTTGCAGGAGGTTGAGACTGCGGGAGCATTTGCTTTAGCAATTCCTGCAATTGCTCTTCTGGTGAAATCACTTTCACTGGAATGTCGGCGTCTCGAGGGGGTATATATGCTTGAGCCGGAGGTAAATGTGGGTTTGTGCGGTTGATTGGAGGTTGGTTCTGCACGCACGGGACAGTTTCGATGCCGAACAAGTCGTTGTATGGTGGCGGTGGTGAGTCAGTTCGTGGAAGTACGAGATGATTTGTGGTTTGGTTGGAGTAGGAAGGCTCGGGGTGTTGTACGATGTACTGCAAAGACCTTTGGGGAGGAGTACGCTTGCCGACAGGTGGTAACTTGTGCTTACTCGGGAGAGATGTTGGCGTCCGCTTTAGTCTATATCGTACAACAAAGCAGTGTTGATTTGAGAACGTCACTAATCATTGAGCTCAAAAATGCATTGCACGCATACATTCTCTTCTTCTTTGGTGACTTGGATCGGCGGCGTAGTTGAGTTTTCTGTTTCCTGTCCCTCCAATAAAGATTAGCTCGTGTGATACGCTTCATCACCATCGAAGGCGCTCGAACTTACAGTGTTTGAAGCTCCTGTTGAACCATTTTCTTGCGTAGGCTAAGATCGTTCTGCCGTAGAATCGAGATAGCATCTCCAGGCGGATGTAAAAAGTCGATCTCCGCATGATGCTGCTGTCCAATATGCTGATCGAGCTGGTCACTTCGATTACTGAGCATTGTTGAAGGCTCCACTTCATGATTTGGATGCTCTAAGAAATCTAAAGCGAGAATGAACACACAACAACTATTGATCAGAAAACGACTTCAAAATCACAAGTTAGTACCTTGAACGAAGCTTACATCCTGGTGTTCGAGCCCGTAGCATCATGTTCTCAAGTTTGAGCAGACGAATCTGCTCCTTCAGATCCTTGATTAGTTTTTCCTGTTCGGGTGAAGCCATAGAGGAAGGTCTGTTAGCTGACTTCGAAAACAAAATAGAAAATGAGGTTGTGTCGTACGTGAGGAGTGAGCAGAGCAGTTGGCCGATTCTTGATCTTGGCAACACCCATGGCAAATTCAAGCGTACGGGTAGACTCAACCGCAAACTGAGGCGAAGAATTCACGCACGCAATCATAAGCGTTTTACAGTTCCCGCCAAGACTATCTAGCAGTAGCATTGTGAGTTTTGAGTCGCGGTATGGAACAAACTTGCTTTTCCCCGTTCTGCTGCACTTGGGTGCGTTCATGGCCTGAATGACCTGGCTGAGGCAGTGAAGGCTTCGGTTGATATGACACGTCTCGCGAAGTTGTGTTCCGACTGCACCCGAGTCCGACACACGCTCGCTCCCAGCCAGATCAACAATCGTAATTTTTCCATAGCGTTTCCCCCCAAGAGATTCCGGTGATTCGGGTCTTAATGGTGCAGCGTCAATGTATATTGTAACAAGACAGTGACTTCGGTTCGAGCGTTCGTTCAGCAGGTGGCTAGACTTGGCGCGGTGTGTGGCGGCTGCTTTCACGACCCTTACAATCTCGCGTGCTGTCACGCATTCCACCACAGTGGCATTCTCCAAAAAGAACCCGTGTGTCTTTGAGGACCGCACGGCTAAAGTCTCCTTGCGCGGGTCAAATACATCGCGAACCTGCTCATTGTAAATTTCGACACACGTCACACGAAGTGTGTATTCAACTTCACCCTTTCGAGCCGAAACAGCATTCATGAGTTCTTGAGCCGTTCGGGGTAGAAGACCATCCTGCTCGTGCAAAGCCATTCTGCGCTCGGTAGCTCCGTCTTCTTTTCCGAAAATTGTATAGGACTTGCCAGCTCCGGTCTGACCGTAGGCGAAAATGGTAACCGGATAGCCGTCCAACGCAGCTCCGACGAGCTCTTTCACTCGCACCTGGTCAAAAACATCCTGTTGCGACGATGTCGAGGGCAAGAATGTATCGCATCGAAATGTGGCTGCTCGTGTGCGGGTCGCATCGCTGTATACGAAGAGCTCCCCTGGGTTTTCAGGGCTGGCTGCTACACATTCTTGGTCGTTCACGAATTTCTCTCTGCTGCTAGCACTACCGTTGCGTTCAGGGGCAGCGACATAAGGTCGAGCACGAACCACAACGCGGATTTTCTCCTCCTTCTCCATGTTGTCAGGCTAAATAGCAGATAGAATGCGGATAACGCGACGATAGCATTTGAAAACGTATATATATATATATATATTTAGGCAACTCGCAGCCCCGCGATTTCTATTCATATACTTATTGAAAATGTGGAGTGAGAACGTGAAAACTGAGAAATGTAACATAGCTGCCCCAAGTGCCACAAAAGATTGTCGTTGGTCTTTGTGAGCTGCTTTCCTTACTCAATCGGGATTGCACATAAATTCCAAGGCAACATGTGAGCAAGGTCAAGCAAGCACTTCAACTTGCTAACCGTCAATCCCATTGAGAACCAGTGAAAAACAACGAAAACTCAATGAACAGTCCACAAAGATGGGGAAAATCAACAGGATGCAGGACTAACACACTACAGCCCGGAATAGTCCACGACAATGCGTGAATCGTCCACAAAAACCAGGATCAGTCCATCAAAATCAGTCCCGCTCAACAAAGCCGTAATCACTGCCCCAGTGCCCAATCACCGTCGAGAGGGAAACATCTGCTTGTCGTCGTTCGGCAAGTTCGAGTTAATCTGCATCCAGTTTTCATGCAGAAGCATGAAAACTATCCATGAATACGTGAACGAGTATGTATTTAATGCAGAATGCAGATTGCCATTGGAAACTTATGCGCTCAGCGGATGCGTGGCTGGAACCTCTCAGAATTGACCGTCCTCAGGTTGACTACAGCTTCCGTAATTTCATTTCGTCGCCAAGTCTGCGCAAGTTCTTGCGTTGAGAAAGAGACGACATGACGGGGTATCGGCATGAAGCATGTACAAAACGCTAAACAAATGCACTCACTCTACGTGTTTGTATAAGTATTTGCATGAACACGTTCGGTTGTGGAAGTTAACAGACAATCCAGCATCTAGTAGTTCGCTAAGCTTCATTCTTGCATTGTTCACACCCATCCGTGCGCCGATTTAATCGACTCAGTGGTCCGGACCATATAATATACTTATATACATGGCGAACATTCGCAGGATGTTCGGGTTTCCGGATAGGATTGAGTAGTTTCGAATCCACTTGTTTGAGGAGCCCAAATAACTCCTGGTCTTCTTCGCCTTCGTTATATTTTGCCTCTGCCTGAATTGACTATCAAATTTCCTTTGTCACTAAACTTGACCCAAACAAACTCTTTCTTGCAGCACTGAGCGAGTTGGGAGCCATCCCATTGCGCATTTAGAGCGTGTACACCGCCCGAATTGATTTTTGTGCTCAAAAGAACATGTTTTGACCTTATCTAAATACTTTCATGGATGCGTTATAGTGGGCATCCTCCGCACTCCCTATCGATATAGGCCATGGTGTAGTGAATGACTAGTAGTATCGATGTGACTTTGGTGTAGATGAGTTTTTGTGAAGCTATCGTAGTAGCGTAGCGTTCCGCTTTACACTGAAAAAACAACAGAAGCTTGACAAGATCCCTTACACATTGTTTGAGATAAATACGTACATTGGATACTAAACTCGGGTTAGTTCCACCAACGTGAAATGTTAAAGATTTGGGTCGCGTTATAAGCGCCGCTTTAGAATTTTAGAACATTTTTTATCTTACTTCGATGTTGTAGTGGACAAGTTGAAGCAATATCTCTCTTGGGATGTCTTCGCTGGTCGTGCTGCTGGCTAGAGATATAATACGATTATGTATTGCATCGTATAGGGGATAAGTGGAGTAATACACTAAACCGCTAGCGCGAACGCTATGAAAACACTGAACTTTAATTTTATCAATCACGATTTCGGCTGGGTCATTAACCAATAGTTTTTCTGTAGAACGATTCAGTGAAGTGAAGTACTCTAGACATCCTTGCTACATACTAAAAAAATGTTATTAAACAAACAGCTTTCGCGCTGCGAGTGTGCGGCTAAGAGAAGTAGGAAGAGAAAGACACTTGTCATTTGTAGATTCAACTCAGTGAGTCACTCAATACATGCGTGTCGTGCACGTGAAGGAAAGTGTAAGCCTATAAAACCATTGGCCACACAATCCATCCATTCGAGGTCGTGAGTCCACCCCAACCATGCAAGTAGGACTCGACCAGGATATGAGTGACTCCGAGGGAGTACCGAGGAACCCCATCAGGTCTCTAACTCTTATAAACGACACTACCATGGAGAGGTGCGTACCGTACGAATAATAACTATTCACCGAGCCTGTTTACCGTGTATTTCTACCCTTATAAACAAGATGGTCAGACACAGATTCCTGCACACCGTACCAACCTATTTGCATTAAATACAACCAAATTTTGTTATAGCGCCGCGTCTGTACTCTCTTAGTAGCATTAATGGTTTACCTGCGGGTAACGCAGGCTTCTCGATGTTAAGAAAGCTGCTTGTACGATGGCAATTGCTGCAATTCATAATGAGAACTAGTGTGAAAGTGCGTCTAATGAGCATGCCCAGCGAGTTGGGGTGAAACCTCCCGGTATAGAGTCGACTTTCAGCCGGATTCTTGGTCTTGGCTTCGGATCTACAGCACATGCTACATGTAATAGTATATGCACCATTTTAATAGCAGCTAGCGTAGAGTTATCTGGAATTGGGATGCAAACTAACTCGACCAGATGCAAATTAGCTCGACCGGTCGAGTTATCTTGAATCGGGATGCAAATTAACTCGACCAGATGCAAATTAACTCGACCGGTCGAGTTATCTTGAATCGGGATTAACTGGACTGAATGGAAATGAACTTGGCCCGACTGGCCGAGTAAATGCGCATCCCGGTTGCATCGTGGCGGGTGTCAGAAGCTTTCAATGGCTTTAGTCATCTACGTTAACTAAGACTCACAAGCAGTGGCAGCTAAGTCGCGAGCTGATGGCACTCGTAGCGCAAATACCAAGTGTACATCCACGCCACCGTTTCACCACATGATGACACGGTGATCAGCGATGGCTGGGCTATGCTTTGCTCGCGGCAGGTTCTCGGTGGCAAATCCCGCGCGTTGTTTCTGCCGGTCGTTCATCGTGTGGACTGGAGACCGGTTTTGGTGGACTATTACGGGTTTTGTTGTGGATTTTTCATGTTTTCTCAATCCCATTGGCAAAAATCCTGTGCCACGAAACATCTGATGCAATTGGTCGAAACTAATACTTCCCTTTTTGCGGTCTCTATTCAGCAAATTCAGCACCAAGCAAGCAGGTAAGAAAACCAAGTAATTGCGTCGCAGTCGTAGGCCTGTAGCGGGGAGAGCACCAGCTAATGACCAATGCAGCCCCGCTCACATTGTTCCCCATGCCCTTGCACATCTAACCACGCCCAAATCCCCGCCCCTTTTGCCGTATTATCCAGTATAGACTTCTTTCAAAATGGGCGTCCAGGAGCCCAAGAAGCGTGCCAACGTTGAGCTGGCTCGAGGCATCAACGCAATCTCCGCCAATAGTCTGGCCAAGACCAATGGCCGTGTGTTCGCCCATAGTGCAGCTAACACCAAGGTTAAGGCGCCGAAGGCCCCCGTCCAGCCCGCGCACTCGACCAAGAAGTGGTATCCGGCCGACTACATCCCCAAGCCGCTGCCGTCCGCCAAGACCAAGCGCAACAGCGTCAAGACCGCCAAGCTCCGCAAGTCCATTACGCCGGGCACGGTGCTCATCCTGCTGTCCGGCCGCTTCCGTGGCAAGCGCGTGGTGTTTCTCAAGCAGCTGCCGTCGGGCACGCTGCTGGTCACAGGCCCGTACAAGGTGAATGGCGTACCTCTGCGTCGCGTGAACCAAGCGTTCGTCATTGCCACATCTACACGGATGGACTTGACGGACGTGCAGCTGCCGGAGATCGACGACGAATACTTTACCAAGGACAAACCGGCCAAGAAGAGCAGCAAGGAGGACCGCTTCTTCGAGACGGCGGTACGTTGATGTTATTGCCTGTGTCCTGTGTTTTGTGTGGTCCCTGTAAGAGCCGAGTGGTGTGGCTGTGGGGTTTGCAAAAATGCGCTTGGGATCGCAATAAGTTCCTCCACCTGTTGAACTGACGGTGGCTTCTTGTGCAATGCAGACGGCGCCCGTGATTGCGGAACAGCGCAAGAAGGACCAAAAGGCGGTGGACGCTCTGCTCATGAAGAAGCTAGCGAATGAGCCGTACCTGCGTGCGTACCTGAACGCCAAGTTCACGCTGACCAAGAACGATCGCGTTCACGACATGCGCTTCTAAGCTTGTCTTCGAGTTCCAGTGCATGACGGATATGGCGTTCGAATGACGTAAATATAACGGATACTCATATGGATCGATCACACTTGGTGCGAGCCTGGCTTGAGGATCATGCGCATGCGAGCGGCTCGGGGCCCTGTTCAATACGCTTCTTGGATCGCAGATACTGCAGGAGCACAACGATATAGACAAGTGGTCAGAGCGCATACCCCGGAAGTACTCGAGGCTCGAGTCGAGGAGGCCATTGACGGCGTTTTGCACAGCAAACGGCACGTTTTGGCCTACACATCACCTCGATGCGTGGCTGATAAGGCAAAAGCAGGGCACATACCTTTCGCCGGTCACGAAGCGCTTGTCGAGCCCACTGAAGCTCCAGTAAGATCTCTTCGCGCGAGTGCGTCGCGAGGATCCCCTGAACGCTAGCCAGCTGCGACGAATTCCCATCTTGGCCGCGCTGCGGCGGCGCTCTGTCCATGTTTTCTACTTGGCGCTCGAGCACGTCGGACGCTGACGTTTCTGCTTGGAGCACGCCGCCGCGTATTTCTACAGCCGACGCGCCGTCGTCACACTCGCTGACCTCCGAGCTGATCCCGTCCTCGCCCACGACTTGGTCTTCCTCCGCTGGCGGATGGTCCTCAATCGCGGCTTCAAGTGGCGCAATCTGCGGCGACGGCGGACCAATCGCTGCTTCTTGCCCGCACGAGCTTTTAACTTCCTCGTCTACACTTCTCGCGTAAGAATCTTCTGCGCTGGAGTCTGCACCTTCATGCTCCTCCGGCTCAGGTGGGAAGCGCACTGAGACGCCGAAGAGCGAGTCCTCCATGCGCGGCAGCTGCAGCTTGCCGTCATCGCCCCAGTCCAGCGAGAAGGACGAGGCCGCCGCCGCCGGTCCAAGCAGCGCCCACGTGCCGTCCAGTTGACGCCGAACATCAGCGACCAGCAGCTCCATGTCGTCGCGCACTTGGTACACGACGCGGCGACGCGTCCGCCAGCCGCGGAAGACGCGCTGTACCGTTGCATTGCATACGGTAGCAGACATTCACATACATACATGTACGTGTCAGTTAATCGGTAGTCGTCAATGGAGCCAGCATGCATCACGGCAGACACGTCCGTCGACACATAGCTACACTTCAAAAGGACGAACAAGAAGAGAAGAAAAAAAAACTATTTTCGGCATTGGAAATAAAAAAAAATGGGGATAGCAATGCACCTGAATCCTGTTCGCAGCCGCGTCACGAGCGTGAAGCTGTTGCCGTTGCCGTTGCTTATGCATGAAGAAGGAAGTGTCTCGACCCGTGTGCGTCAGCGTCGATTATGCCAAGAAGTGAGCAAGATTTCACGGTCGTGCAAAAACCGCGTTAAACCGGTTGTGTGACACTTCCGCGCTGCCCTTTCATCTGACGCGTCACGGTACTGTACCGACCACCTATTTGGAGCGTTTCCAAGCGCCGTCGGTCATTTAGCAAAGACGCGCCGAGCTGAGCGCACACGACGACGCGAAGTCAAAAACACCGACACAATTCAATAGAGAGACCCGTACACACAACATACACCACATGAAGCTGAATCTGCCGAGTCTGCCGAGCCCCGGCGGCGTCGGCTGGTCCGTGGCGCTGGCCCTGGCGCTGGCGCTGCAGGTGGTTCTGTACCGCGAGACGCTGCAGGACGCTGTGCGCGACGGCCGCAAGCGTCTGCTGGTGTTCAAGACCATGCACCGGCGCTTCGCCAACCAGCGACTCAAGCGGCTCAACAGCTTGGGCGACGACCGCAAGTCCCAGTGGATGTGGAAGAAGGCGGCGGGTACCGCCGCGTCCGTGGACAGCGACAGCAGCAGCGAGGAGAGCGCGGACGGTGCCGGCAGCACGGACGGCCTCATCTCGTCGCAGAAGAAGCTCGTGCTGGTCATGGTGGGGCTGCCCGCGCGCGGCAAGAGCTTCGTGGTGCACAAGACGCTGCGCTACATCGAGTGGCTGGGCTTCCCCACGCGCATGTTCAACGTGGGCAACCTGCGTCGCAAGCTGGGCAAGGCTGGGGAAGACGCCAAGTTCTTCAGTGCTGACAACTCGGACGCCACGAAGATGAGAGAGGAGATGGCCATGGAGGCGCTGGATGATCTGCTCGAGTGGCTCGAGACGCAGGGACACGTCGCGGTGTTCGACGCGACCAACACGACCAAGTTGCGCAGGTACTGCACGCCCGCGGAGGATGGGGGATGGGCGAGGATATTGATTGAGGCTGACTTGTTGTGGCTTTTTGTGGTGCTGGGGATGCAGACAACACATTCTGGAGAAGGTGAGCTCGCACCGCAATGTCCGCGTCATGTTCGTGGAGAGCATTTGCGACAACGAAGAGCTGCTCGAGGCCAACTACCGTCGGTGAGTTGCAAATCTCTCTGGATGAAGCACGTGACCGTCGTATGCGGCATGGATAAGTTATGCTGACTCCGTTGTTGTTGTGCGCTGTTGCTGCTTGCAGGAAGCTCTCGAATGCGGACTACAAGGACAAGGACCCTGAGGTGGCACTGGCAGACTTCCGGCAGCGCGTACAGGAATACCAGAAGGTCTACGAGACGGTGGAGGACACCGAGGATGGTGGTAACGCGTGCTACGTGAAGGTGTACAACGCTGGCGAGAAGATTCAGGCGCGCTACTGCCAGGGCTTCCTACAAAGCCACATCGTGTCGCTCCTGCAGAACATTCATCTCGGACCGCGTCGGATCTGGCTGGTGCGCCCGGGCCCGAGCATCACGAGCTGCAAGGGCATCCTGGGTCTGGACACGGAACTGGCACCTGAGGGTCTCCGAGTCGCGCGTGCAATCGCACGGTTCGTGGAGAAGCTGCAACTTGAGCGTCCCATGGAGGTATGGACAAGTCCCATGAAGCGCGCGAGAGAAACGGCCGACTACCTCCCCACCCGCAACTTGAAGCGCTACGTGACCACCACGTTGCTCAACGAGCTCGGCGGCGGCGACTTCGAGGGCCTCACGTACGAAGAGATTGAGCGTTTTTACCCGAAACACTACGCGGCGCGGCTGCAGGACAAGCTGCGCTACCGCTACCCTGGTGTCGGGGGCGAGAGTTACGTGGATGTGATCTCGCGCTTGCGCTCGCTGATTGTGGAGTTCGAGCGTAAGAAACGCGACGTGCTGGTGATCTGCAGCGAGTCCATCCTACGCTGCCTCATGGGCTACTTCGCTGGCTGCGAAGCCGCTAAGGTGCCGTACTTGCAGTCCTACGAGGACACTGTCATCGAGCTGAGCCCGCACCGGGACGGCTGTGACATCAAGCTCATTCCGCTCGAATTTGAAGACGACTGTGTGGAGGATGTTACCAATGTGGAATAGACCACCGTGCGCTTCACTGTGCAGCGACGCGGTCGAGTCAACGAGGCGGAACGAAGCCCAGCTTGGACGACGGCTCGGAAGTACAACTACATTGCACTCGTTGCATATAAACCACCCTACTTATCTAGTCGGGCACTCAACGGAAGGGCCTCAGCATTTTGTACATACGCCGAGGACCGGGAAAGCAAACAAAATATACCCATCTAGGCTTTCAATATCAAATGGTCAAGTTGATGCTGTTTGCCCGGGAAATGTTGAAGCGTGTCAAAATGCACCGACAGACCTGGTTTCATCTGCCTTCTGGCTGCTCCTGCCATGGAACGAGTGATAAGTCACCTGGTAACCTCAACCTCTGGCTGTGGTGTTCGCTGCTGTCGTGACAGGCAGCTGCCGTTCGAATGGTTTCGTGATGTACATGTATCAAGAAAATACCACCTCCTTTGGCACGGCAAGTTGCAGGAGGCGGGTGCCGAGGATACTGCACGTACCGGTTGGATGTTGTTGGTCATACTGTTAGTGTGGCCGCGAGTTCTACATCTAGCTATGGCCAGCGCAGATTTTAAGTGGAGTCTTGCCTGCGTCGTTCGGATCAAAACAATGTTACCCACGTTTATCCTTCGTCGCGAAGATGCATTTTGCGTTATGTTTTCACCGCAACAAGCTTGCAAAAGAGAAGTCAATCGAGTCAACCATGCTAACGTGCTTGTCACAACAGTTGAGAAACAAAGTAGCCATCCAAATCGCTACACGAGGATCAAACACCGTCTTCCTTCTTGCTAAATCTAGTTGCTGTTGTGCTTCTCGTACAGCGTCTTCTGCTTGGCTTGTTCTTTAGCCAACTTCTTCGTCTGGCCCTTGCTCAATGGCTCGCCAGCCGCATCGTGCGTCGGCAGACCCTAAATTTCACACACAAATAATAGATTAGCAAATACGAGACGTCTTTGAAGCGGCACGTGGGCACTTACGTTGTCACCGAACTTCGAGTACTTGTCCTTCATGCCGAGGAACATTTCACTGGGCGGAATTTTGGCCTTTTCAGCCAGTTCCGCTTTCTTGCGAGCCTCTTCCTCCAATCGCAGGCGCTTTTGCTCCTCCTTCTTGAGCTTCTCCTGCTTCTTCTTCTCGATTTCCTCAATCAACTCGTCCTTATTCGCCAGTTTCCAGACAGCAGCTCCGGCAGAGCGGTCTTCCAGACGCACACCTGCATACGGAAGTTTTTCGTCACGGACCACATCGCACAATCGCAACACAGCACTAGCCAGCGCGTTCGCGTCGCCACCATCCGCAGCTGCAGAGCGCGCGGCTTCGCGGATTTCGTCACGGAACTGCGCGAAAATGTCCAACACGGGCGTGAGCACAGTCTCTTGGTCAGCACCACCAGTTGCACCCGAGCTCAACGGGAAACCAATGTCCGTAGCCGACGTAACAAGTCCAAACACAGACAGAATGCGCGTAATGTACTCCGCGGCGGCACGAATCAGCATAGAGGCCTGCTTCTCAATATCTCCCGCCATGTAGCGGTTGACCTCCTTGGCCAGCTGCTGCAGGTGCAGCAATGCCAGCGGCGTGTTGATGTCATCGCTCAGCGCGCGGAACACCTTGTCCTTGCAGTCCAGCAGAGCGCCGTGCAGCGCCTTCTCCACGGGGGTCCACTTCTGTGTCTTCTCCACGCCAAGCTCACGAAGGCGCGCCTTGACGTTAGCAAAGAACTCCGTGAAGAAGCGGTCGACACCAACAGCCTCATCCATCGAGTTGTCGTTGTAGTCCATAGGCACGTTGTACTTGTGCAGCAGGAACAGGAAACGCAGCTGGCGCGGCGAGTTGTCCATGAGCGCCTCCTGGATCTTCACAAAGTTCTTGAGGCTCTTGGACATCTTCAAGCCCTCAATGTTCAGGTGGCCCGTGTGCACGAAGTAATTAACCCACTGCGAGAAGTCAAAGTAAGCCTCCGACTGCGCAATCTCGTTGTCGTGGTGCGGGAAACGCAAGTCAATGCCGCCCGAGTGCACGTCAATCTTGCCACCGGCAAGGTGCTTGAGCGCGTCACTGGCCATAGCCGAGCACTCAATGTGCCATCCCGGACGTCCCTCTCCCCAGGGTGAGGGCCAGAAGGGCTCTCCGCTCTTGGACTTCTTCCAGAGTGCAAAGTCGCTGGCGTTGCGCTTGTCCGACTGTCCAGCGGACAGCGCGCCCTCTCCCTCAGCGAGCAGCTCGGATTGTCCGACGTTCTCGGGCAGCAGCTTGCCGTACGCCTTGCCCTTGGAGCTGCCGAACGCCGCCGTGTCGAAGTACACGGAGCCGTTGCTCTCGTAGGCGAAGCCGTTCTTGATGATGCCTTCCACGAACTCCACGACCTCCGGCACGTACTCGCTCACGCGCGTGATGACCGTGGGGGTCTTGATGTTGAGCGACGCCATGTCGTCCAGGAAGGACTTCTCCCAGAACTTGGACAGCTCGCGCGTGCGGCGCATGTTTTCCTCGGCGGGCTGCTGGGCGGCCCAGGCCATGACGAGCTTGGCTTTCTCGTCCTTGTCCTTGGGCAGCTCGTGGCCTGGGTTGGCCTCCAGCCAGCCCGTCTCCGCCGCGCGCAGGATGATCTTGTCGTCGATGTCCGTGATGTTCATGACGAGCTCCACCTCCAGGCCGAAGTAGTCCTCCAGGATGCGGCGCACGTAGTCGAAGCACGTGTAGGTGCGACCGTGGCCTAGGTGCGTCTGGTCGTACACCGTGGGGCCGCACATGTACCAGAGCACGCGCTTGCCCTGCATGGGCACGAAGGCGTTCTTGGTGCGCGTCATGCTGTTGTACAGGCGCAGCGGGTAGTGCGTGTCCCAGTACTCAGTAAGGCCATTGATGGGGCGTGGAGGGTACCATGTGGGTTGCTTCACGGCGGCGGGGGCCGCTTCGGGAGTCGCGTCCGTCATGGCGAGCACGTGGGGGAGCGGAGGGTGATTGAATGGAGTCTGGCTTACGTTTCTGTCGCGATCGCTGGATGCGCGCGGCGATTGGGTGTAATTTTCGGCAATTGGATTGGCTGAAAAACAAGAAAGCACAGGTACCATTTAAAAGTATTGTGCCTTTCACCAATTCTGCCGTGATAATTTTGGCATAATTTTATTCCCATCTCGAGCTTAATTATGCCTTGGGTTAGCTAATTCCATCGTTAATTCAAGGTTATCTAATCGTGACCGAATTAAGGTTGAGATGGTGAACATGAATTGAGGCGGAATAAGCTAATCCAGCCCGAGTTAGAGGGAAACAGGGCGATTGGCGGTTTGCTGCCCGCCATTCTGTGTTTATCCCGCCGTATCTCCATCGATTAGCTTGCAAAAGCCGCCTACGGCGTTTCAATAAATGAGTTTTTTTTTAAATGTTTTTTAGATGTGGTTTTCACAATAAAAAAGTTTTTAAAAAAAACTTTTTTATTGTGAAAACCGACAACATAGGCCAGGTCGAATCGAAGAATTTTTTTGATAAAAAACTTTGCGAGACGAAACTTAAATAAAACGGTACATTGTATTGTGCCTTTCACCGATTTTGGCGGGTGGGCTGTTAAATCATGCGGAATTACTTCCATAGAAGGGCGACCTACCTTTATTTAATGCTAATTCTGCCTATGATTGTGAGCACTTCCCCTAACACCCGCGATCAGTTTGCTTTTGTTGGCACTCGCGTCGCAAAATTTTCGCATGGACATTTGTCTCTTGTCGCCTGTAAAACCAGGATGATCCCCTCTCATCAACGCACAACTAATGCATATTCGTCACTCCATGCACCTGCATTTATGTCGTTAAATCAAGGTCTTAATCCCACATAGAGAAAATGAATGAACCGAGCACGAAGCAGAAGATTCCTTCCCATACGAAAATCAAAACAGCCGCATCTCCCCACCGTGTGTTAAATTGCAACCGGCAAGCGACACACTGCAACAACGGGCGGCGTCCACCGCCAGCAGTCTCGAATCCGCCAGTTATGACGCACACCTGCATCACGCTCGTCCTGTTGCTGGTAAGCTTAACACTGGCCGCCAGCGCTTCTTCCTTCGTGGCGCCGCCTCCGCCACGCGCTGCTGTCGTCGCCCGCGAGCAGGAGCCGGAGGACGCCGACGACTTCGAGAAGCGCGAGGTGGAGAACTGCGTGCCGTACGACATCCGCTCGTCCGTCGTAGGCACTCGCGCCGTAGTGGAGTGGGCCACGCGACGCACGTACATCCGCCAGGTGAAGCTACAGAAGGCGCACGACCAGAGCCCATTGCTCGACAACCCGTGGCGCTCGTGCCACGACGTGGCCGCCGACGTAGAAGTGCGCTACCGACGACTTGGAGACAATGACACGATGCTCGTCACTAAGGGCACAGAGGAGCCATTCAGCCGCAAAGAAGCCCTTACGTACACTACCGACGGAGCCACGTTCACCACCCACACGGCGTTCATTGACGCCGAGCCCGGCGCTGCGTACGAGTTTATCGTCGGCTCGGTGTATCACGGCTGGTCGGCAGTCCATCGGCTGGGTGTTAACTTACCGTTCCGAGGAGATGAAGCGGAGCGGTGCCGTCCTAAGCACGTGCACACTGCCTACGGACTGAAGCCAGGCAGTCTCGCAGTGCAGTGGATGACCAAGGAGTTCTGTGGAGAAGGAGACGCTCAGTTGCAGCTGGTGGAGGGATATCACGCTCATATCGAGGTGGAACGACCGAATATGACGCCTGTGACCGCGTGGGCTAATACGACGCTGTTCGAGGACGACGGTGAGAAGCAGTCCAAGCGCTGGCTGCACGTGGTGAAGCTGGAGGGACTGAAGCCCGATACGAGGTACACGTACGTTGTGGGCAATGCCCACTACGCGTCGTGGTCCATTCCGTACGTTACCAAGACTGCCCCGGCACCGGTAACGGCTGGAGAGACGCCCAAACCCACGCGCTTCTTGGTTACTGGTGACATTGGCTACCAGAACGCTGCCACTTTGCCCATGATGCAGTCTGAAGTTGCAGAAGGAGTGGTGGATGGCGTGGTGTCAGTTGGCGACTATGCGTACGACCTGAACATGATCGATGGTCACGTTGGAGACATCTTCATGCAAGAGATCGAGCCTATCGCTGCCAGTGTACCTTTCATGGTGTGTCCAGGCAACCACGAAACGCACAACGTGTTCAGTCACTACTCGCAGCGCTTCCGACTCATGCCAAGCAACGAGAACGAAGGCGTTCAGACTGTCCACGTGGGTGGACGCTCGAAGGATGCAGAGCCGAAGGAAGTGCCTAACAACTGGTTTTACTCCTTTGATGTGGGGCTCGTGCACTTCACGATTATCTCTACCGAGATTTACTTCAAAAAGACACTTGACGTGGACGGCGACGTCATTGCGCGACAAGAAGCTTGGCTGGAGCAGGATCTCGCCAAAGCCAATGCGAATCGGGACAAGACGCCGTGGCTCGTGGTGATCGGACACCGCCCCATGTACTGCACGTCCGACAACACCAACTGCGGTGATAAGGCTGCCATGCTGCGGGACAAGCTCGAGGACAAGTTTTTCATGCACGGTGTGGACTTGTACCTGTGCGGCCACCAGCACAACTACGAGCGAGCCTTCGATGTCTACAAGTCGCAGACGTGGAAGCGTACGCACAACATGCGCGCCACCACGCACATTTTGACTGGAGCATCGGGGCAGTACCTCACGTCAATCATGCGCAAGGCTTTCGAGAGACCTGCCGAGGTCTGGGACGCCTTCCGCAACTCCATCTTCGGGTACTCCCGCATGCAAGTCATGAATGCCACGCACCTGCACTGGCAACAAGTCGAAGCTGACCCCGAGAACCCTGCTGCACGCGGGCTCTACGGTCAGGTCGTTGACGATGTGTGGCTCGTGCAAGAGCAACACGGAAGCTTCGCCCCCATCGGGACAGCGACATAGAGTATTGTACACTACGCATTGTTGTAGATAGAGGCTGTACCAAAACAAACATTAACTTATCAACCATGAACTCAATGATCACATTGACAAAGTAGTTCGATCATTGAGCAGCGTCATTACATGTATGCCAATTTTCGAGGTTCACTCTTGAAACTCCTCTGCACTTTGAACGGTCGGCTTGAACGCGCATTCGGGGACACTAAACTCGTGTGCTAGTTAGTATTAGGTCGCAGGATGTCTGGTGTTCCTCGCCAAACGCTGCCGAGCTCCGGCACGGCCGCGAGCATGGCTCTCAATGCGTTCCGATTGAGTGTGGAGCGTAGTCGTGTACGAGAGCTCGCCAGCGATCCCAGATCGGTTAATAGCTCGTCCACGTCCAGAAGACTGTCTCGCGGTGCAAGTCTGGGGAGAAACATCAGCATCAGTGCCAAGGTGGCTGCTGCTACGAGCCCTCGAGACTCCATGTCCGAATCTGCAGCAGTTGCAGCATTGAAAGGGCGACATGAAGGCCCGCCATCAGCTCGAGCATCAAGTGCCGCAGGAGTGTTCAGCAGTCGATTCTCAGCCATGCCCGCTCCGTTTGGCGTGACGGAGTTCATGCAGAGCATTATTAATGCTTCCCCAGGTTGCTATGCTGATGACGACGGCTCCAGTGACATCTTGGAGCGGTATAACTTTTTCGCGCACGGCAAACGCTTCCTTGTACGTCATTTTCTTCCTAAATTGCTACGTATGTGTAAGCTTAGGTAAACTTACATTTGTACTACTTTGTATTTGGTTGATAACTCGTGAAGTTTGCACCGTGTTCACTTGGTATATTCGACGAAGCCAACAAGTTTCGGCAGTTTGTGGTCTGGATTGTTACCTCGAAATCGTTTGACCAGGTTGTTTTACTGCTCATCGCGACCAACTCGGTTATGCTTGCGATTGTGGACGTATGCCACGTCGATGCAGACGGGAATCCTGCAAGTGAAGGATCGCTACGAAATACCATCGCAGATTACTCAAACAGCATTTTCACTGCGCTATTCGCATTCGAGTGCTTACTTAAAATCGTGGCAATGGGTCTAATTGGTGATCGTGGAGCGTACCTCATGGACCCGTGGAATTGGATCGACTTCACCGTGGTGGTAGTGGGGCTGATCGCAGCTTTACCAAGCATTCCAGCTACTGCAGGTATGCGCGCATTGCTTGTACTTCGTCCGCTACGATTTTTCAACGCTGTACCAGGCATCAAAAAGCTCGTGACAGCACTGCTCAAGTCCATTCCAGAACTTCTTACAGTCGTAGCGTTTCTTTCGTTTCTCTTTTTCTTCTACGGTGTTATTGGTGTACAGCTTTGGAGTGGAGCGATGCACTCACGCTGCCGTATGTCGCCTTATCCGCTAGCTCTTGATCCGAATCTTTCGCTCAAGGAACTACCAGCCTACCAGGAACAAGTTGTGGCTGCACCTGAGAATTTCAGGTGTCTTGATGAAAATTCAGTACCGCTCGAGGCAGAAACTGACTCCTGGAGCCATGATTCATCTCCATGGAAAACACCTCGGGTTTGTTTTTGGCCCGTTTCCAGTGATGGCCCCGCCGAACTGTGTAATCTCAACGAGGTTGATGAAAGAACTTGCCCCATCGGTCAGACTTGTGGATCAGACTACGATCGCAACGGTAATTTCCGCTTTACCCATCCAGACGACCAAATACGCGCGAAGTTGGACTTGGGAGTGACGTACGATTCTAATCTCGACTTTGGGTTGCTTGGTTTCGACCACATTGGACAAACCGCTATAGTGCTTTTTATTTGTATGCCACGCGAGGGATGGACTGATGTTATGTATATGCTTCAAGACGCTGGATTTACTACTTCCGTGGCCATCTATTTGGTGTCTTTCGTGTTAGTGAGCTCATACTTTATGCTGAATCTAGCGCTTGCCGTTATTTGGGAAAACTTCTCGGATGCATCGTTGGTTGAGGCCGAGGAACGAAAACTACAGCGCGAAATCGCCGCGTCAATGCCGCCATCGCCGGTAAATAAGGGGAAAGCATCATCAGTGCGTACTGCTCGAGACTTCGTCAAACGTTTACTCGACCATTGGATTTTTAGTGCTGCCGTTACAGCACTTATCCTACTTAACACCGTGTTACTCTCTCTCGACCAGTACCCCGTCGATGAAGAGCTCGCATCGATTGTCGACGTGATCAATTTCGTGCTGACACAAATTTTCTTGTTGGAAGCACTGGTAAAAGTTTTCGGTCTAGGGTTTCAGCGGTGGGCTGAAGACCGCTACAACCTTTTTGATGCTTTAGTTGTGGTTCTGGGAATCGTCGAGGCTATCGTATCCCCACCTCAGTTTTTATCGGGTTCAGTGCATGCTAAGTCGCAATCCTTTGCGGGCCTGCGCTCAATGCGTATTTTCCGGTTGTTCAAGCTTGCGAGGTACGTGGTCACCCATCCAACCTTGATATGCAACGACATTAACGTTAGATTTCTACAGATCTTGGCCATCTTTGCAAAAGCTTATTCGTTTGATTGCGAACGCTGTTAGCGAGGTCGGGAATTTTAGCGTTTTCCTTTTACTTTTCATGTATGTATACGCGCTCTTGGGCATGCAGATTTTTGGCAACCGCTTCCGCTTCGACTCCGATGGAATACCATTGACATCACCTGCGGCAGACACTGATAGTGAGATATACGTTCCTCGTGCCAACTTCGACTCGTTACTTTGGTCTGGTGTCACAGTATTCCAGGTATTGACGGGTGAGAACTGGAACAATGTGCTGTTCGACGGCTGGCGCTCAACTGGCTCGGTTGCCTTGCTTTACTTCATATCGCTCGTGATTTTCGGGAATTTTATTGTACTCAACTTGTTTCTAGCAATTCTACTGAGTCATTTCGAGGACGCTGAAGAAGCTAACCAAGAAGCAAATAATACTGAGGCCAAGGAGGCGCTGCGCACTAAATCACGTGTCACGCCTATGATGATATCCGCCTCATCGCTAACGCCAGATAACACTCGAACGGGTACTCGCAGGCGGATAGCTCCCGCATTGGAAGACAGTGCAACCGGATCAATCCTGCGGTCACAGTCCAACCGAGATTCTCAATCATCCCTGACAAAGGTATCTGGGCGGTTGGGCAAAAGTCCTCAAAGTTATCATAGTCGACGCATGTCCAAGACAGAGCTAAGCCTTTTGCCAGTGGAAACGATGTTGCTGAAGGCAAGAACTCCCCAGGGTCGATCTCTGTACATTTTCGGACCATACAACCCACTCCGGAAATTTGCGTGGAATATTGTTTCGCATCCTCGCTTTGATAGTGCTATCCTCGGATTCGTGATTGCCAGCACCGCGTGCGTAGCGCTCGATAACCCTCTTTCTGCTCCCGATAGCACCTTTGTCGTGATTGTGGGCTATGTGGACTCCGTATTTGCTGCTATCTTCGTGTTAGAGGTGGTTATAAAAATTATCGCACAAGGGCTCTGCTTGCACCCCAACGCATATCTGCGCAATGGTTGGAATGTCATGGATTTTGTCATCACGGCTGTGGCAATCCCAGGGCTTCAGTTTTTTACGAGTGACAACAACTCACAGCAATTGAAGTTCATATCAAGCTTGCGTATTTTTCGTGCTCTGCGTCCACTGCGCATGATCCACAGAAACCCCGGGTTGAAGCTCGTAGTCAGCTCACTCGTATCTGCTATCCCGCAGATGCTGAACGTGGGCATGGTGTGTCTGCTTCTTCTGTTGATTTTTAGCATCATTGCGGTTAATAACCTGAAAGGACGATTATTTGCTTGCTCTGGCGATGTTTTCGACGCTCTCACGACTGCGCAGCAAGCTTTAATCACGAATCCACGCGCTTGGGAGAACCTCTTAGCTGACGAGAAACAGTGGTTCAATGAGACTACAGCAGCATTATATGCTAGTGCTTCAGTTTTGGCAACCGTCAGTGAAGATGTCCATGGTGTGGACGGAATTACATCTCGGATGATCTGTGGATATCTCAATGCTTCGTGGGAGCGCACGATTCCGCAGAGCTTCGACAATGTTTTGTATGCACTTCTCACCTTCTACGAGATCAGCACCACAGAGGGCTGGGTCACACTCATGCTTGCAGGTGTAGATGCCACGGATGTGGATATGCAGCCCATTGCCAACTACCACGAAGGCTGGACCTTATTCTTTATCGCGTTCATCTTCCTCGGCTCATTCTTCTTCATTCAACTTTTTATCGGCGTTGTGATCGAAAACTTTAATCGTATGAAGGAAACCTTGGATGGTACACGATTGCTATCATGCTCACAGCGAGAATGGTTACTCATCAACCAAGCGGTACTTAAGTTGCGGCCGAAACGTAAAATACGATCGCCGCGAGGCGCTTTTCGTTTGTATTGTTTTCGACTAGCGCGTAGTTCGATGTTGGAGACAGTAACCATGGGAGCCATCATGCTTAACACCTTTATCATGGGCCTTACGTACTTCGGTGAGGAGGACCTATACTCGCGAATCATCGAGTACGCCAACGTTTTCTTCACTTTGCTCTTTGCGCTTGAAGCGGGAATCAAAATCGCAGGACTGGGACACTATTACTGGAAAGATTCTTGGAATATCTTCGACTTTGTTGTGGTGGTTGGCTCGTGTTTTGGTATGATCTACACGGGGGTTGGAGGTGATGCAGTGGGGTCCAGTGCCGCCATGATTCGCGGTGTTCGGGTTTTGAGACTCGTTAGACTCATTCAAACAGCTCCATCCCTGCGCCAGCTCGTCAATACTCTGCTGTTTACGCTGCCTTCCCTGATCAATATCGGTGGCTTTCTGCTTCTGGTGTTCTTCATTTATGCTGCTGTGGGGGTTCAGCTATTCGCCAAAGTCAAGTTGGGCGATCTAGTCACTCCGTTTGCCAACTTTCAAAGCATTTCTGTCGCCATGATTACACTGGTAAGGGTACCCAAACATATATTAGAAACTTCAACTCTGATATTCATGCTGCTACTTGCTCATACATGTAGATTCGCTGCGCGACAGGCGAGAGGTGGAACGACCTCATGCACGAACTCGCTGAGACGGACAATTGCGCAGATGACCCAGACTACAACCCGGACATGTGTGGTTTTGCGAACTTTGAGGGCTGTATACCTCTGGATGGTTGCGGCTCTCCAATCGCATATCTCTATTTCTGCAGCTTCACGATGCTGATCACGTACATTCTCCTCAATATCTTTATCGCTGTCATCCTCGAGGGCTTTGCCAACGAGAAAGACCAAGCGAATGGAGTATTACTTCCTCAACATGTACGTGCTAGAAGTAAATCACTCAGCAAGTGCAGTGACGACTTACAACATCGTGTATTATGTGAATTCTACTGCAGTACGAAAACTTCGTAGCGACCTGGTCGATACTGGACCCCGAAGCTACAGGAATGATCGAGTGGCATCTTCTCCCCAAGCTCATCCAGCAACTGGACGAACCTCTTGGATATGGTTGCCACGATAACGAAGTGTCGGTAAAGGAGGTCACAGCCTTCATCGGTACGCAACGAGTCCTCTATAGACCTCGTAGTAGACATTGGGCACAAATACTAACTTGGACCTACTTGTTCGTAGAATTTCTGGACATCGCAGTCTACAACGGCAACCGCGTTTTCTTCAACGACGTCGTACGCAGGCTTGGCAAGTTCGTGCTGGATATTGTACGTGACAACTCATACTTCTGCTGGTCGATTGCTTCATTCTCGCTAGTCGTCCATTTGTCTAACCATCGAAAATTGGTCAATGTACATGTAGGTCAACGAGGCCCCTGTACCCGACTTGCCGAGCACCATCGCAGTCAGCCAGAAGTGGCGCATGCTCATGAAGGGAGGCAAGATGCGTAAACCCGAGCGATACCAAGTGAAGCATCTGCACGCCTCCGTTCTGCTGCACGATGCCGTGCGCTCGCTCATCTTCCGCGAGGAGCTCCACGCGCGCGTGCAGAAATTCACCGAGCTTACAAAAGACGTCCTCGGCTCACATCATAAACGTGACGCACCGGCGAGCCGAAGGAACAGCTTTGGACTGCACAGCTACGCCGAGGAGGAAGTGGCGCACTGAGTGAACTGCAATTACCCGTCGCTTGTATGGAAGTTTGTATGCTGGTAGTTGAAGTGATGCGCGACCGCTGATTGGTCTCCCGATGCTCGACAAAGAAACGACTGGACGAATGAATGCCAGCCTTCCATCTCTGCAGCCAGACACTGTCCCGTCCCATAGTAATCGCTAGTTTGTTGGCTCTTTTAGTCTTTATACACTGTCCATGCAGTGTCCAGCCGGCAGTGGCCGACCTACGTCTCGGAGCCGCAAAGCCACAGACAAGAAAAAGACACCACTCGCTCACGTCTCGGAGCGAGCGTCCCGCAGCATTCCGCAGACTACCTCGACGAGATGGCGGCGCTGAGTCCCAAGGCTGGGGGCGGCTACGAACGTCTGCAACTGACGCCCAGTCTGGAAAAGTGAGTGTGGTGCATAGAGGGGGAATGGACGCCATTGATTAAGGGTTGGGTGGCTGACAAATTAATTTGCTGGTTGGCAGGAGACTGCGGGATCCGTCGGTCGCGAGCGGCATCAGCTCTCTCAGTGCAGCTGAGCTGGGGGAGGGAGACGGCAATAATGTACTGCGTCCTCCTTCCACGCTGGAGACGGTCAAGGAAGGTCCTCGACGACAGCTGAAAGTCATGTCCATTGTCGGACTGTGCTACTTTGCGGTGGGTTCTCAAAAATCTCGAGCGTCGTGCCCAGCTTGACACTTTCAGTAGTGGTAAGTCGCTAACGTCGTTCGGCGTCGTATGACTTTCAGGTTTGCGGCGGACCAATCGGCTCGGAGTACATCATTTCTGGTGGGTTTCCACAACTTTGTACATGTGCTGTCCTATTTGATTCCAACTAACCCTTTGTGTCAATTTGTTGTTGTAGCTGGTGGTCCGCTGATCGGATTCATCTTTTTGCTGTTGTTCCCCTTCATCTTCGGAATCCCCATCGCTTATGTGACGGCTGAGCTGAGCACGACGTTCCCGCAAGACGGCAAGTGATTCAATGCATTTGTCTTGCTATAGCAGGAGTTCGACAATTAACAATGTTGTTGTTGGTGTTTTCAGGAGGCTACACGGTTTGGGTACTGAATGCTCTGGGACCTTTCTGGGCTTTCCAGACGGGCTACTGGGCGTGGGTTTCGGGTGTGATCGACAACGCCATTTACCCTGCACTTGCAGTGGCCACGTTCACTGATGTCTATGGATCCATCGACTCGCCTGTTGGAGAGTACTTCATCAAAGCAGCCATCGCACTAGTGTTGGCTCTACCGAATCTACTGGGTATCCGCATCGTGGGCAGGGGAATGGCGGTCATGTCAATTTTTGTCATGATTCCGTTCGCTGTCCTATTCATCTGGGGAGTGATTCGCGCGAAGGATTGGGGTGCAGTGGGCGAGGTTCGTCGTTCTGACATCGTTTATGATGAAAATGGAGATTTTGTCAGCATGTCTGGCAGTATTGACGTAAGTGTGTTAACGAGGTGGAGATGCTACTCAGTGGTTTGATGAAGCTAACTATGCGTGCGTCGTTCATGTGACGTTGCTCAGATCGATTGGTCGCTTCTGATTAACACGCTCTTCTGGAACTTCAACGGCGCCGTCGGCATGTCGGTATTCGGTGGCGAGGTAGCCAACCCGGGGCACACGTATCCACGTGCGCTGCTGATCTCCGTGCTGCTGGTGGCGCTCACGTACTTGGCGCCACTGCTCGGTGCCACGGTGTTCAACTCGCCGCATTGGTCGACGTGGGAAGAAGGGTCATTTTCTAGCATCGCTGAAGACATCGGTGGCAGCTTCCTCTCAAACTGGGTTGTATTGGCGACATTCTGTAGCAATGCCGGCATGTACATCGCTGAGCTCTTCTGCGACTCGTTCCAGATCCTGGGAATGGCGGAGTGTGGTCTCGCTCCAGCATTCCTCAAGGCGTAAGCTGATGCTCGATCTGACAACTCGTGTTTTGTGTGTTGCTAACTCCTTAATTCTTCCCTTTGGCTTTACAATAGGCGCAACAAACGATTCAACACCCCCCACAATGCGGTCTTTGCGAGTCTCGTGATCATCCTTGTCCTCATCAAGTTCGAGTTCGACGAAATTCTAGGCATGACCAACGCGCTCTCGGCTTTCTATCAATTGCTGATATTGGTCGCGTTCATCAAGTTGAGCTTTTCACGCCCCGAAGCCGAGCGTCCTTTCAAAGGTACGCTACTAGCAAGCGCGATGTTGTTGTTCGTCCAAGGTCAACTCACGTGTGTCTGCTTATTGATATGATCGTGCACACTTGGCTCTTTACTCAGTTCCCGGAAATATCGTCGTCCTGATCATTGCCCTCTTGATCCCAACTGGCCTGCTCGTCTACATCGCTGTTGACGTATTTTTCACGCTAGTTCCGGCAATGTTAGTCGTGGGCATGACGCTTGCTGGCCTCCTGTATGCTCGCTGGCGAAAGTTCACCCGCGCGCAGTTCCGCCAGCTTGCTGCCAACTCCGAGTCCTGACGAAATTACAAAGGCGAACACTCATCCCATTGAATCAACACACAACTCATTGAAAAACAATAAACCGTCGTCAACATCCTCTCAAACTGACATCTTGTCGTGTCTGTCACTCAGCTCGTTCAGGGCACGTCGCACCAGATTACCTGTACTTCGAAGTTCGACGTAGTAGTGTACCAAGCATCTGTCCAAAGGTACGCTACCAACAAACGGGAATTGTCAAATGTCGACTTGTTGCAGCACTCAGTTCCAGGAAACATTGACTACGTCCCGATCATCGCTCTCTGGATCGCCTTGGAATAAACATCCAGGTGAAAATAGATCGACACTGCCCTCGATTTGAATCTCCTTGTTCTCACGACCTGCTATGCGTTTGAGCTGATTCTTCATGAGTGGCAAGGTCCCGTTCAAGTTCGACGAGTTTTACGAGGCATTTGGCAAGTCCGTGTCGTCTGATGTCGTCTTCGTTGACGGTCAAGTTCACATCGTACATCGCGAGAAGGAGGTGGCACCGACGTCGGCAGAACAAATCGGTAGTAAAACCCCTGAAAACTCGGAGTCTGTTCTTCCGGCAATCAATCGCGAAGGTTCACTACGGAAACATGCCAAGGGAAGACTACTGGATAGTGCGGACCGACGACGGCTACCATGGTCCATTAGAGCGTTGCTAGAAGCACAAGAACCCGACGGTAGTTGGGTCTATTCAAGCAACTTCCAGTTCATCATGAACGACACCGCTCCACCGCCGCTAGAAGGCATCTCCGGCAAAATGTGGGCCACAGCAGTCGCCATCACGGTCTGGCGCCAGTTCCCCGAGTACTTCGAGCTGCTTGAAACGTACTACGAGAAGGCCATGCTTCATGCTGATGAGAATGTGCTACGAATTGTGCGATCAGTGCTTCAATTCGATTCTCTTGATAAGGTATTGTTTTGCTTATCTCAACGCTTAGATTTCACTTCTGCTCTCTAACTTTAATTGCAATGAGCTCAGATTCGTCCTTTCAAGAGCGATGAGGCACGAGTGATCCGCGAGCAGCTTGCCCGTGAAGCTGCAGCAAAGCGCGAGCTCGAGCTGAGCGAAGAGCTTCAGATCGCTCGTATGCGCGAGGAAGAAGTTCGAATCGGGAAGCTCAGCTTGGTTCATGCTCGCAGATTGCCAATGCCCACACAGCAGCTATTTGTCGCCGAGTTGGGCAGTGAAATCGCTACAGTCTTCTCCGCCCTACCTCCAAGTTTGATGCAAGACAAAAACTGGCGCGGTCATAGCTCGTTCAACGTTGGTCAGCTGGTTGAAAGTTGTCGCCGACGTCGCAACAATGGATCGGCCCTCCTGACTGCAAAGCCATCACCACGCTGGCATCTGTGCCGGATCAGTGCCGTTGATGAGGACAGTCTCTTGGTCCAGTTGGACTTCCTTGATGGAGACTGCGAGCGTGAGCGAAGGGTTCCGATGAAGTTTGTTCGTCCTACTGCTGCGGGCGCCGAAGAGGCTCGGACGGCGCAGTTCGAAGCACTGAAAAGTTCCTGGAGCCAGCCTATTGTGTGCGAAGCAGAGATCGCTCGGCTAGAAGAAGCCCGCGCGGTCAAGCTGAAGCCGCTACCATGGGACTACAGACACCACCTGACGTTGCAAGACGCAACAAGTAGCAAGGACGAAGATGCAACACACGAAGGCGCCATCGACACATCAACCAGCAGCAGCCGACGCCCTCGATCGTCGACCCGGCGATCCACATCGAGAAACAGCACACGAGAAGACTTGAGCCATCCCGATGACACGCTCTTTGAAGCTGCTGCAATCGTCTTGATGCAGTACGATCGGGCCTACGCTCGCGTGCGAACAGCCATAGATTCCGGCGCAAGGCGCTACGCGACTGCAGTGCTGTACCGCGAGCGCTTCCACGCCTTCGACGAACTGGCAGACTCGCTGGTGACGCTTGTGGAGAGTACCGTGGACGCACTCGAGGCTATCTGGAGGTGGAAGCAGGGCGGTCCTGCAGACACAGGACCAAAGATGTTCGTTTGGAAAGGGGACGACTTCGTCGCCACGGTACGTTTACCCCACGTTGAAGTTGAAGTGACAAGAGCATCTAACAGTGTATATTTGCTACGTCGCAGCTCGTCAGGTCACTCGACTTTTTGGGCGGCTACCGCGAGCTCACCGAGTGGTACGGCGAGGAGTTCCCGCTGGACAGCAATCCCTTCATGCGCTCGTCGTCACTACTGGACCAGGCGGAGGGGCGCGGCCTGCAGCCTGCCGTACAGCAGCAGCGGCGTTCGAGCGCATTGCGCGCCGCTGTAAGTCCCCCCAACTTGTCGTTCTGTTTTTTTGTGGTTCTAATTTTTCTCATCTTTTGGCTGCTACTGTAGCTGAAGCTCCACAAGCGCTCGGATGACGACCCGGCCGCACCGAGTCCGACGTGGTGGCCAGAGGCTCGCTATTCCGAAGAGCTCCTACGTCGCGTTGAACAGACCGAGCAGGTATGTACGCGTGCGACGACTTTGAGGGCTTGGTGGTCTCACCTACCGCTCGTTGACTCGCAGAGACTGCTGGCCGACTTGCTGGCGTCGCGCTGGCTCGAAAAAAGAAGGGCGGACCAAACCGTGGGACGATGAAAAGTATTCGGTCCACAAAAGATCTAATACATGTAACGTAATGGTGTCATCTAATAGTCACGCCGCGGGTCTCTCTTGGCAGTGGCGCCCGCGGCGGGGTGGTGCTGGCCGGCATGGTAGGCCTCCATGCTAAGGCGGATGAACTCCTGCGTGTACCTGCGGTCGGCCTTGACAGGGCCCTCGGCCGGCACATTGAAGAAAGTCCGGCCGCAAATCTCTCTCCGCGCGCTCGCCGGGTTGTTGTTGGCCCACTTCGGCGCATCTACGCGCGGCGTGACCTGCAGAAAAGATCGCGCAGCACTTTGTTAGCCCAGCCCGAGGGTGAAGCACACGAGGGATCTTTTGTCAGGTCGTGCGCACCGATCGGGCGGAGTATGGTTTGTCCTCGAATGGTTGTCCGTCGTACGCGACCTTGCGCTGGATGGCGCCCTTGGCCTCCACGGCGCTGGTGTGCTTGAAGACGCCTGGCTGCTGCGTGCGCGTGAATCCAATCCATTGGCACGCTTCAGCGGAGAGATAAAGAGACGGGCGGGTGGCCCTGTAGCGGGAATGTAGACGCACCGTGCTGTGAGCTCCATACCGGCTCGGCGACGCCGGTAGATTGGCCCTGGACAATGAGGCCGCTGCCGCGCGCCGCTCCTGGCGAGCTTTGGCGTGCTTGCACATGACGGCGGAGCGGAATGTCGTTAGCGGCAGGGTGGCGTCGAAGATCTCCTCCAGCTACAGTACAGCAAAGCAGGCGTCAGCGGATCGTGCGGTCGTCAGGTCGACGCGAATCCACCCAAGTGTACACTTCAACCAAGAAAGACAGACCGAGTCGGGCGGGATGAGGCGGCTCGCAACGTCGTCGTACCTGCCCCGGGGCGGTGAGCTCTCGGTGGATATAGTGGCGGGGAGCTGCGGCTCCTGCACGAGCACGATGCTGTCGCCATCGGTCTTGCCGGCGCCGATGGTAGCCAGAGACGGGAAGTAGCGCACCGAGCGGAAGTTCTCCACGTACGCATCCTTGTACAGGCGCTTCTCGCGCTCGAACGCGACGAGCTCCGACTTGTCTACCATTCGCGGGGGCGGCAACGAGTTACTGTGCTGTACTGCGCATTTTTCGGCGAGCTAAGATTAGATCCTGGCGCCCACTTGGCTACAGTGGACTTGCCACGTTGTAGGGTCGCTAACGGCGACACGCGCTACGCTTGCCGCTCGCCGCGATGACTGTAGCTAGCGAGAAGAGGAGCGACGGCCACGACGACAGAAATGCAGCCAAGAAGATCTAGCTGCACGGCTGGCAGGACGTGCCGCTGGCTGGCTCACAGACGGCGCTGGAGCCTGCAACCCCGCTCGCCGCGTGGTGGTTTGCGGCCTGCTGGTGTGGCAAATCGCTCGGCAAGGGCTGGCTGTGAACTGGACTCCAAAAGAGGGAGATTTCCATAAGTCAGTAGTATTAATCAGTACTGAGATTTGGCACCAGGATGGCAGATTGGTGAAGTTAGAAAATCCCGACTACGGTTCCCCACCTCTTTTGAAAAGCTCCAGGATGGCTCATTGCCGTCGATGGTTCGTTCTCGCTGAGAGATTATTTGCCGAAAACATGCGGTACGTTTTTTGGCCGGGTCAAGTTGCTCTTTAAAAGCTACCAATTGCTGACATCAAGAGCAATTTTTCAGCTTTGTGCATATTACTTCCCTGTCTGCTAATCACGGAGGTTATGTCATGATCGCCACGCTTGACCAACTAAATGTGTGAGCAGTGGCTCGAGCAATTCTACATATAAGTCCAAGGTAACTTAAATTTAAATATCTAAGGTGTGTTCTACAAACAATCTGAGTGTACTACAAACTATCTGAGCGTGTACACTCATGCAGCTATGGTTATGCTTTTAGCAGAATATGTATGTCAAATAGCGTACAACAGGAGGCTGATACATAGTCTTGGATATCGTCCCGAGTCAGAAGTTTGCTTCAAATCCTTCGCCTTGTAGTTCAGTACATTTGTTCCTACTGACTTATGAAGATCCCTCTCAAAGATACTCTTGCCCAGCTGTACGTCTTTTCGACCGGCCAATCAGCGGCGCGAATTCTTGAGCCCATCATGTGGCTCTTCTCTGTCGTTTATCAGGTGCTGGCTTCTGACGGGCTCCGCCAAGCTTGGCTCTCCTTCGGCGCAGCGGCCGAGCCGGCCAGCCCTATCTACCCTCGGCGACGCCACCTGCCAAAATCTACCCAGGGGATATAAAACCCCGCGATCCGGACTTCTATGCGCGGATCCCTTCTTCAAACACTTTGCGCCGATCCTTTCGACTTGACGCAGAGCTCCACCGTCGGTGGCACTGACTCTTGGGCCTCGCCGCGCGTGGTACCTGTACCGCATCGACGACACAACCTGGATTGAGGAGGAATTGTGGAAAGAATTCCGCACCGGGGCCCTGCTACTGAACATCGGGTGGAGGCTGCCGCAACGACAATAAAGAAAATGTCGAGACTCATCGACGACGACGACAGCCTCAGCAGCGCGCTGGTCGCAAGCTGCGATCTTCCGCTTCACGACGCCGCGACACGCCCGTGATGTTGCCAACGCCGGGCGCGGCCTGGCTCTGGGCGGAAAATGCTCCCTTTCTCTTCTGCCCTTACCCTACAAGAAAAACTGAATCACCTCAAAATCGACTTGCGCTCAGTATGGGGCTGCCGGGCGCGAACGAACGCTGCCGAGAAGCAAGTGAAGCCAAGACTCAAGCCGGTATCTTGTCCGCCACACAAAGATAAAAGTGCCGAGAGCGGAACAGGACACTAGGCCGGCGAGAAGGAGGTTTCGTCCCAGAACCCGACACCCAGGTAAGCCCCATGATACTCCCATGGTACTCGCTGCCCTGCTGCATGTGCGCTCGCCCCGCTGCTGGTGCGGCATGTGTGCAATGCGCACCAGCTGGGTGTGATTCGGTTTGCGGTTGCGGGTGGAGGGAGGGAGTGGATCCATCCATCCATCCCGAAGCTCGCCGCAGCAGCTCGCTCAGTCACTCCGAGACTCTCCAAGATCCGCGTTCTCACTCCACTCCACTCCACTTGTTGCAGCACAGACCTTCCTCTGGCGTTTCGTACGGCTCTTCACCGACGTGACCGCCCGCCATTAGTGACATATCCATCAATCAACGCACGCGATATATTTAGCCAACTCAGACGCAATGGACCACGTCAAGCGAGAGGCCTACGGTGACGATGGCTACGGCCAGGAACACGTCGCCTCACTGACAAAGGTGCGCGGTCGCTGATACACACACACACTGTCGAGATCTATTTGACTGACCTTGTTGTGCTAATCTTGTAGGAATCTGAACCCTGGCGCGGCTCCTCCGGTTTCGGCCTCGCGAACATCCTCAACCGCAGCAGCTCCGGCGTCCCCACCAACGCCATGCCCAAATTCAACCTCCCGTCGTTCCACAGCTTCGGCAATCCTCTGCTCACCAAGCCCGAGGTGTCTCTGGCCCCGCAGCACTACGAGGAGGAAAACCAGTACGTCTCTACTCGCCAGCAGCAACAGCGCAGTGCCGACTCGTCTCCAGCTCGACAGGCGTCGCCCTCGCCCAACTCGAGACGCATTGCTCCAGCACCGGCAGATGAAGAAGAGGCGGAGCAGGAGACAGAAAACACAGCAGCCACCACCCGCAGTGGTGGTGCTTCCACCCAGTCAATCCGTGGTGGCCGCTGGACAGCCGACGAGCACGAACGCTTCCTCGAGGGATTCCGCATCCATGGACACAAGTGGAAGCGCGTGCAACAGGTGGTTCGCACACGGTCAGTGACACAAGTGCGAACTCACGCACAGAAGTACCTGCTCAAGGTGGCCAAACTCAAAGCTGAGAAGAAGCAGGGCTCTAAGACTGCAGAAATGACAACGCTAGCTGCCGAACAACCTAGCACAAGTTCAGCTGCAGCAGCAGAGTCAGTAGATGGCAGCAACACAGCCCCCTCTACACCAGAACACGGTGCCAACACTGAAAGCCCACGCAAGACTCCAAGGAAGAAAGTTCGGCGGTTGGAGCACGGCAACTGCGACCCTGTGGACCAGGAGTACATTGCTGCTGCTGCAACAACCTTGTGCTTCCTCATGAGCCAGAAGATCGACTCACTGTTCGACACAAGACACGAACCCAAGCTGGAAGCCAACAACGGGGACTTCGAGCCCTACGACTGCTACACATCTCAGCCGGCAGGACAGCCAGACGCTGAGCGCAATGGATCCCGCAAGCGGTCGTACATGCACTTTATCACGGAACAGCAGGATGACTACACGTCGTCCTATGACCCCGTCCACGGCGAGCCTTCGTCGTACACAATTGAAGGCAGCAAGCTCTGCTCGTAAACAGCGAGCGTGCATCCGCCAGTTTCCAGACCCACGAAGATGATCAAACGAGCAATACGCACGGAAACTGACAGACGAAGTCAAGCCTAGCATAGTTTCGCGAGTTCCTCTCTTCACCAACGGAAGTGATCGCGTGCATCATGTGAACGCTTGCTCAAGTGTATATATTTTATGTATATATGGGGTGTCCTCGCTACGCCTGGTGAGACTCGGAAGACGATTGCGGAGGCAAGGAAGATTAGCCGGTGTCTTGTTGCTCAGACGCTGGTGGTATTTGTAAGTTAGTCGCTATAGTATAGATCTCCGCTTTCATCTTCTGAAGTTGCCGATCAATGGCAACAATGCCGGCAGACACTCACCTCCCAGGCAACGAAGACAACTCCACCTTTTTTTTAATATATACTTGTTATTTTGCAGCTCACCCTCCTTCCTCACTAGTGTCGATTGCCTTGGCACGAAGACTCAAGTGCTTAAAGCACGAGATCACCTGCAATTTGTCCGATTCCACTTCGTGTACTGCTTCCTCGTCACGCATGTGCAGTACCCGCTCCTGTTTAACAAGCAGTTGATCAATGTCCTGGCGATCAGACGCCATTTCCTCCGTCTCCACGCCATCGTTAAGCCTGACAGCCTACCAGTACGCAACAACAAGAAAAAAGTAAGAACCACACTTGCACACCAATGCACAAACGCCGTATCAACCTCCTCAAGAGCCTCCAGCGCCAGTGTCAGCTCGCCAAAGTTTAGTTGACACCGTGCCAACGTGAGAAATCCGTCGCTCCACGTAGGGGCCAACTCAGTCGCTTTGCGGGCGAACTGAACGGCTTGAAAGTCCTCGTACACCGCCATGGAGGCCTGCGCCAGAAGCTCATACAGCGCTGCATTCATCGGGTCGACACCCAAAGCTTCCTGCCACCTGCCCATTGCCGCTCGGAACCTTCCAGCTTCTGCAAGTGTGTTGCCCTCGTCTTTCAGACGCATCACCTTTGCCCGAACGTCCTCGAGCAGCTCCACTCGGCGCTTCACTCTACTGGAAGGAGAAGCGTCCAACGATTCTTCTCGCAGGGCTTCTACACTGGAAAACACACCACACACTGCTGGGACCGCCTTCCCAGCGGCATTATGGCGCCGCTTCTTCGACGGCTGCAACGCGAACCGCACTGTTGCCACCATCGCCGCAATTCACACTGACAGTGAAGCCATCTTCTCTGTATACAAAAAACAAGAAGTATGTTTCGACCAGTAACTGCAATTAGATCACGTAATCTGTTATGACATGTTCTTAACTTTCCGTTAAGCTGACCACTGACGGTCGCATTTTTGACTGGCGTCGGCAATATCATCAAGCGACAGCGAGTGCAGCAGACTTAGCCGGCCACCATGAAGCTCGACGTGACCGCCATGCGCTACCTGACCAAGGAGCACTTCCGCGTGCTGACCGCCATCGAGATGGGCATGAAGAACCACGAGGTAGTGCCCGTGGAGCTGATCAGCAGCATCGCCAAGCTGCGCCACGGCGGCGTGCAGAAAATCCTGTCGCACCTGCTGCGCAACAAGCTCATTGCGCACGACGGCAACGCGTACGACGGCTACCGCCTCACGTACAACGGCTACGACTACCTGGCGCTGCGCGTGTTCCTTCAGCGCGGCCACATCGTCGGACTGGGTCGTCAGATCGGCGTCGGCAAGGAGTCCGACATCTACTTGGCCACCCAGGAGGACGGCACGGAGGTCGCCATCAAGTTCCACCGCCTTGGACGCACGTCTTTCCGTGCCGTCAAGTCGAAACGTGACTACCTTAAGAACCGCAAGTCGGCGAGTTGGTTCTACATGTCACGCCTCTCGGCGATGAAGGAGTACGCCTTCCTGAAGGTAAGTGGATGGAGAGTGTGACGGGATGATTGTACGTGGGTGTTGTAGCTCAATGTCATTTTATTCATATAGGCACTGTTCGACCGTGACTTCCCGACCCCGACGCCCATTGATTGCAACCGCCACGCGATCTGCATGAGCCTTGTGAATGGCTACCCGCTGAACCAAGTGCGTCGCCTGGCCAACTCCAAGGACGCGTATGACACGGCCATGTCGATCGTTGTGCGACTGGCGGAGTATGGACTGGTGCACTGTGACTTCAACGAGTTCAACATCATGATCGGAGACGATGGCAAGATTACCATGATCGATTTTCCGCAGATGATTTCGACATCGCACCCGAACGCTTCCGAGTGAGTACACGTTGATTTTGTACTTAGTATGTCATTTCCGTGATAGCGTTATTGACGTTTTACCACTTTGCAGGCTGTTTGATCGCGATGTTCACGGACTGGTCAAGTTTTTTTCGCGACTCCAAGCTGGTGCCTACACTCCTGACGTAAGTTGTCACCGAAGAATTTTTTCGTTGCTGCTGGGATGATAGATTGGGCTAACCATGAATCTTTGCTTGACTTTTATAGCGTGTCCCGAAGCTGGAGGACATCGTGGCGGATGAGAACGTCCGACTGGACGAGGATGTGGAAGCTAGTGGCTATGGCAAGGAGTTCGGCGAAAAAGTGCACGACGTAAGGCGCCTTACAACAAGTCATTGTAATTTTCATGACCGAGCTGACGGGTGTCGCTCTGTTTGTTTTTGCATTTACAGCTCTCGATTTTCTCGGCCCACCAGACTATTGACGAAAGTGGTAGCGAAGAGGATGACAGCGAGGACGACAGCGAAGTGGAGGCAGAAGGCGAGGAGGAAGATGATGACGACGACGAGGTTCCTGATCTTGCCCAAGGAGTTGAAGCCACGACTCTGGACAACGAGGGTGGTGAGTCTGGTGATGACGACGACAGTGATGGCGGCGAAAAGCAGGATGCGTTTGCCGTAGAGAACGAGGTTATCAAGCAACGTGTGCAGCGCGACCGGCTGGCACGTCTAAAGGCAGGCGGTAAGCGGCGATCGCGCAACTCGTCCAAGCTGAGCATTAAGGGCAAGCTCTACCACAAGAACGACTGGTAAGCTGAAGAAAGTTGGTGCGAAGCCATTGTTGCTTGCCACCTTTCGTAGACTGCTAGTATACATCTGCCCAGCGCTTATTCGTAGCAATACATTTCTTGCATGAAGCTCTTCATATTTGTATTATGGGGTCAAATAAGAATTTGTTGGCAGCGAGATTCCACGCTGCGTTGGTATGGCGGTCGAACGGCTATTGAATAACACAGGATGCACTCTGCGCGGCCGCGTCTCCCATATCCTTGAGCACTTTTACTACAGCCTTATGCTTGCCGTCCATGGCGTAGTCGAAGGGCAACTTCCCGTTTGCGTCTTTCTTGGAGGAATCCGCCTTGTTTTCCATCAGCAGTCTAACTATTTCCACTTTGCCGCCCTCAGCTGCGCCATGGAGTGCCGTCATCCCCGTTGTCGTCTCTGCATTAATGTTTGCTCCTTTTTGTAGCAACACCAATGTGGCCTCTTTGTGGCCGCTGATAGAGGCCCAATGCAGCGCCGTTCGACCGCTTTTATCCGCCTACCAAGTCGCAGCAACATGACCGACAAGCACACATCTTAATATCAATGCTCTGCAACCACAAACACCTCAAATACAATCAAAACTCGAGCATACCCCGTCGATTTCTGCGCCTCTGTCCAATAGCAGTGTACACAACTCCGAGTGATTGCCTCCTGCCGCGCGGTGAAGCGCCCGTCGATCCCCTGCGCCGGGTGCGTTGACGTCTACAGACTTTTCTTCCAGAATCTGCAGACACGCGCCCTTGTCGCCATTGTGCGCTGCCTTGTGTAGCGGCGTGTCCGACGGCATAGCTCTATGGGTGTGTTTTGCCTCTGTGTGTGGAAGTCGCTCACTTGATCAACAGCAGCACGTGCAGCCGCCGTCAACTGCCTGTATTGTGTATCTAGGGAATAAAGCGCGCGGGCGTCGGCTCTGGCGCGCTGTCGGGCTGATCGTAGCTCCCTCCCTCTGGTCGCGTACTGCTGGCTGGGGACTGGGGCAACAGCAACTTAGCGGAGCTTAGCTGAGCTGCGCGTCGCAAGTAGCAGTTAGGGGCGCGATTGCCTCTCCGTCTTGTCAGAGGACGCGGGGATGGGGACGCACACGAGGCAGAGCTCCAGCTCTACAGCAGCTAAATTTGGCTCTTGGTTTCAAGGGCCATCTATGCTGCTATCAATAGCCTCGGTGAGCTTTGACCGTCGCAACCTTTCAGTCTGATTCGCTGAAAATAAAACTTCAACTTTAGGCGCGGAGTGATGGTCGATCGGCAACAATTGCGCACTATTGCCAAAATGGACACGGCGGCAGCGGGGGTGGACGTGGAGGTAGATGCTAAGGCGGGCGATAACGCTGAGAGAGTGTCGCTGACGCAGTTACCGTCGACGCGACGTCCGCTGCTCCCGATCTTGCCCCATTATCCACCACCGGCTGGAGCGCTAGTCGTCGATAAGGAGGAAACTCAACTAGGTGCGTGTAATGAGCTACTTGTACATTATCGGCATTGATAATCTTGTGTGCAGTGTACCTGGCCCCACTCATGACGACGTCGAAGGAAATTTACTTTGCCAAGCACAAGGACTTGTTGAAGGGGAACAAAGATACTGTAGTTAGCACTGCAGAGCAAGAAGAAGAAGAGAGATCGAAGAAGAAAATGCTTGTGTCGCTGGAGAGGCACTTGGCTCGCCTTCGCAAGGTAAGACATCAACCGGCGTCCCCAAACCAAAAGTCTTCGAGCGTCTTTGACGTTCCATCCTCGGACGGTCAAACTCGAAGTACACCGCCAGCAGCCTCAAATGTCACGGAAACTACAAGTTCTACTGCTGCGTCAGCGGATGGGCAGCTAAAGAGAATGAAGCAAAGAGTCCGGTTGCTGCCTATAACGGATGATGATCGTACTGCCTTCTGGGAGACGATCAAGGGCTACGAACGAATGCAGGCGTACTACCATCAAACAGTACTGGCTGGTGGGGCATCAACCCCAATGGGCTTCAACATGGAAGCAGCTTTCAAAAAAATGGTGGGAGCTGGGTTTTTGTAGGGGGATGTAGTATTCATTGTGGGCTAGCTAACATCTTACGCCTTGTCACAGTTACTTGAAGAGAGACATCAACTGTGGATCAGCACTCACGAAAGCCGCCTGGTAGAAAACAAAAGCAGAAAGTTACAGGAGGATGAAAACTATGAACGCAGAGTGATAGAAGCATCTTCCGAATTCCGTGCTCAACAACGCCTGCAGAAACGTATCCGCGAACAATTAATGTGCGAGGCGCAAAACATGCAGCCGATTGTGATGCTGGGTGCCTTTACTCAGAAAATGCTGACTTTGCTGTTGCTACACTGGAGTCGTCGCCGTCTAGAGCGTCATCTCTCGCGTACTGTCCGAATCTGGAGGCAGTACCGGACAATCAAGCGCACGAGCTCGCACGCGGCGAATCTGTTGATCGAATGGCTCCAGAAAAGTGTGGCTGTTAGAAGTCTAAGCTTTCGCGTGTTTAAAGGGCTACGGATCTTTGTACGTCGAGTGAAACGAGTGCAAGGACTTTGGCGAAAAAGGCAAGCAATCCGAAAGCTCAAGTTTCTGATTGTTGAGAAGGCGTGGATCGATCTGGAGACTGTATATGTGGATACCGCTATTGAAGAATATGAAAACAAGCGATTGGAGGTAAGTCACAATGCTTGTTATGATGTTGAAACCTTACCGTGTGTCAATTTTGTCATCATTAGGCAGAGCAGCAAGGGGCTCCAAAAAAGTGGCCAAAAGTTGGTTCTAACCAAAAGAGTCGTAAAAAACGCGAGATATGGATGCGATTCGTTCCGGATTCAGTCAGAACCGAAGTAATTGTTGAGTTCCTGCAAAAAGTTGACAAGGAGTACGAAGAGAAGTTTCGAAACCAAGAGGATGAATTCTTCCCTCAGCTGGTTCAAACACTTCGAGGTGAACACCCAAATCGAGCGAGAACATACATAAAAGCTGTGGCAACGAAGCACGCGCTATGTGGAAAAGTGGTTGAAACCTTGCTGCGCTACCCAGGAGCAGTAGGCGAAGGAGTAGTTGCGGTTCAGCCATTTGATGTTCATTTAGCACCGATTGGTGAAATGATAAAAGTAGGGCGTGTCCGCTGCAGCAATCGCCCAAATTCGCGACCGCCTGTTCGATCCTAGCGACTGATCGATCAGAAGCGTGTTCAGAATGCAAAGTGATGAGCAGGTGCGGAGAGTCCTGGAAGCTAAAGCCGATCAGGAAAGCGAAGAATATAGGAAACAGCTAGTGCTGCTGCTCCAAAGGCGGCAGCAGCTTCGGCAAGCTTCTCCCGAGACTAAAGGTGAGCATGCTTCAAGGTAGTAAGGATCTTCAAGCCTTCTCTGACAATTTTTGAGTGGATGCTGCAGTATTGCAATCAGAATCGAAGCAACCGCCAATCCTACCATCTATCGAGTTGAAGCATGCGGATGGCCAGCGACATGCACGTTTACCGAAGCATTCGTTTGGATTAGTGGCTGTATCTTACAGCTTCAAAAACCTTCCGATGCTATCAGAGAGAAGCAAGGATGTGGCGATGTCGCTGTTTGACAGCCTGGTTGGTCAGCACTTTAATCGATTCTCACGCAGAGGATCAAAACTTCTGTTGAATCCCTCAGTGATTGAATTTCAAGACACCATGAAAGAGCTGAAGAAGATATGCTCCGAGGAACCGAACTCGTCGTTTTTCATGTGTTTGTCGGTAGGTGGACGAAAGTGTTCTTCATACTTTGCTTCAGCTCATGTGTGTGATTATGCTTACAGACTCATGGCGCTCGAATTACTCGCGGTGCCAACGAGGGATCCTACGTACTATTTAGTGAGACGAGACTTTCTTCTGAGGAAGAACTAGTGCTTACGGCCATTCATGAACGCGATCTTGCTAAAATGATTCACGGTAAGGACGCTATCAAATTGTCAATGGAATGCTGCCTTCCATATGACGAGTTTTCACGTTACGTGCAGACATTCCATCCAAAAACAAATTTGTTGCAGTGGAGCTCTGCCAAATCCAAGAACCAAAGGACAAAATCGTAGACGACGCTGAGGCTATTCGACACCGGATACATGAACAGTTTCTCCCGCAATTATACAAGCAGATCGTGCAACTCCGTCTTCAGGCATTGCTGGAGGGTGGCATTCGGTTGCCTTCAAATGAGGAACTCACTGAGGACGCGGTAAGATCGAACCCGAAGTTACTCAACCTTATTTTGATGGAGTCCTGTGACGTGAAGAAGGAAGTGCCTGTTCGAGCCAACGAGGAGCGTGTTAGTAACTTTATGCTTCGATTTCGTGACGCATTTCGCGGTGCAGCAATAACACCAAAACTGGATGAAGAAAATGGTTTTGATCAAGGTCCTCGGCATCCGCTTTTTGCGAAAGAAGTGCTCGAGTATGTGTGCAGATCGATACGCGATGATGCCGTAAAGCACAATATGCTGGTCCATACCGAGTATAAGAGTCGAGTTCGAACAAGGTATGAGCACGCCGCTGAATTTCAAGATATTACTCAGACTCCTGGAGTGTTGGGTGCTGAGAATTTAATCGACTTCGGACTAGGAGAAATACCAGGTAAGTACAAGATAGAACTCAGACATGCTAATTGCTCGAAAGTACCGGATTGAAGCTTTACCCATTTTAATTAAATGCTGTTGATATGTAGAGCCACCAACTATGCCGATGGCGTCGCCTGCATTCGTCGCATCCAGTCTAAACAGCATCACTTTGAACTTGAACTATACCGAGCCAAGCTCAAGCACAGAGCTTCCGATCGTGCTCGGATACCACATTCAGCGCCGCGGTGATGGTCGGGCGTGTACAGGTGAAGCAAGTGAATGGAGGAGAGCTGCGGCTTTCCAAGTATTGACTTACGAAGAAGTAGTGAGGAATGGTGTTGTTCCTCCCACCACCGTCACAGTGTATGGACTGTCAACCGACACCACTTATTGTTTCCGAGCTCGAGCACGCACTGCCGGTGGCTGGGGACCATTTTCCGCCTCTTCGTCGGGTTATCGTACACGAGCCGCTACTTCTACCATGGGTCAGCACGAAACTATTCGGCTAGCTGCAGTACGGGAGGGAGCGAATGGTATTGCAAAACTGATGGAAAAACACAAGAACGCCGGTGCTATCCAAAGATATGCGGCAGAAATTCTAGCAACCATGGCGATGAAAGGTAGAGTTTCAGTTTTGTATCGTTGTTTGTTTGCCCAGTACGCTGACTGCGCGATATTCGACACGTTTGTTAGGAATTTCAACAGTCCAAGGGCGAAATACGAGTTTGCAAGCACTCGTACCTTCCGATCTACCAGTTGTAATTACCGTTCGAAACGCGATGCTAAAATTCAAGAAGGACATGCATCTCCAGCAGCAAGGCTGTATTTTGTTTGGACGGCTTGCTGGATCTAGTGGTAGGAAAAGTTAATATCTAACGCTACGACGAAAGCCTTTTTAACTAACTATTTGTTTACATGTACCAGCGACATGGAGGGAAGCACTTTTGTCGGTGGGCACGCCTTCGATAATGAGCATCGTTCAGGACATTTCGAGTCGAGACGGGCGTGACTTCAACAGCGAGCTCAGTCGCTGTGCTACTTGGGCGCTTGAACAACTACGAGTTGGTGCGATAACGTTGCGCCAGAAACCACGACATGTACTTAGTGAACACGCGGCTGCTACCCGACTCCAAGGCATGTATCGCTGCCGAAAAGCCCGAGAAGGAGTACGGGCGCTCGCACGCTCCGTATATGCCCAAGCGATTGATCCAACGAGCGGCATGACGTACGTGTTCAACACGCGCACTGGAGCCACCTTTTGGGGACTGCCACAATTTGCCTCATAACGATGCTACTACCCAAGTCAATCGGCAACTTGAGTGAAAACGAATGAATAGTATATTCTCTATCTCGGGATCAGTGCTCTTGATACGAAGCTAACGAACAAGAAACCTAACGCCGGGCACGACGCTGGGCTCTTTGCTGAGCGCGTTGGACGTGTTGTGATTTCTTGCGCTTGCGAATGCGCTCCTCACGTTTGGCGGCCTCGCGCTTCTGCTCCCCCGTCTTCTTCACGACCTGCTCCTTCTTCTTGAATCGTTCCTTAAGTTTTTCCTCCGCGCGCTGCCACTTCGGCTTCTTCTTATCTCCGCCTTCGTTGTCAGAATCGTCATCATCGTCGGAATCATCCGCCTTACCCAGCAATGCCTTCTCGTACTCTTCCTCCGTGATCTTACCCTTTTTCATTTTCTTGTATAGCTGCTCCTCCTCGGCCAACTCGTCCCATTCCTCAACAATTTGCTGGTGCATACCCTTCTTCTTCTCACGACGACGCGGGTGTTTTTGGTTATCTTCCTCCAACGGACGCTTGCGCTTCTTCTCGCGCATCTCGGCATCCTTCTTTTCGCGTTCCTCATTCTCCTTCGCAATGGCGACCAGCTTCTTCTGGCGTTCTTTTTCGCGAGCCTTGTCCTTGAACTTAATGTCCATTGTCTTGATGCCAGCCTTCTCGAAGTTAATACGCACGTTACGCAGTTCGTTGATCTTCGGCAGCTGAAGAAGACAAAAGCCGCGCGCCACGGCACCCAGATCAAGCTCCTTAAAACGGAAAATGAACTGGCACTGGTGCTCTTTGTAAGACCGCACGAATGCCATGAAGGCCTTAGTGCCCTTCTCTAGCAGGTCACGGTCTTCCAAAATGAATGACTTCACCTTCGGCAACACGTCTTCCATCGTGTCGAGCGGGAGCGTCATTTCTTCACTCGGCACCTTACGGATCTTCAGGAAGTTCACATAGGCGTCCTCGTTCGAGGACAGGAAAGACAGCGCACACCCAGAGCGGCCTGCACGTGCCGTACGACCCACACGATGCACGAAAAAGTTCGGGTCCTGCGGCGGGTCGTACTGCACGATCCAGTCGACATCCGGTAGATCGATACCGCGTGCAACGACGTCCGTGCACACCAGCAGTCCCGACTTCAGCGACGAAAAGAGGTCGTAATTCGTCGTGCGTTTCTTCTGCGGCATCTTGCCATGAAGTGCCACAACGGGGATGTCTTTCTGTCCCTTGAACAGCTCTTCCAGCACACGCGCGAAGAAGTCCACAGATCCACACGTCGAGAAAAACACAATGAGCTTCTCGCCCTTCTTGGACAGCACAAAGTGGTGCAGCGCCGACAGTCGCTGGTCGTGGCCCACCAGGCAGTAATAGTTCTCCAGTGTAGACGGCGTCACCTGCGTGTTGTTCGCCACCTGCACGGAAATCGTCGCCGGGTTACGCAGACCAGCACGTGCCAGCGCCTTCACCTCCTGCGTCTGCGTGGCCGAGAACAACCCGGTGCGTCTCTGCTTGGGCAGGTGCTCCAGGATCTTGTTCAGACTCACTTCGAAGCCCATGTCCAGCAGCGTGTCGGCCTCGTCCAGGATGAGCATCTCGAACTCGCGGGTCTCGACGCTGGAGCCCACGCAGCGGTTCAGCAGGTCCTCCGTTCTTCCTGGGGTGCCGATGACCACCGAGCACTTGCCCACAGCTCCTCGGATGAGTGACAGGTCCTCGTCTACGCTGGTGCCGCCCACGAACAGCAGCAGCTGCACGCTGGGCAGTGCGCGGGAGACGAACTTCTCGGCGCACTCGAAGATCTGGCGCGCCAGCTCGCGCGTGGGCGAGATCACCATGGCAACGAGCTTGGTGACGTCGGAATGGCGCGGCGCAGTGATGCTGCCGTCCGCCAGCTTGGACTTGAGCAGCTGCACAATGGGCAGCACGAAGGCCAGCGTCTTACCGCTGCCGGTGCACGCGTCCACGCACACGTCCTTGTTGGACAGGAACAGCGGCAGCGTGGCCGCCTGCACGGGCGTCATGTGATCGAAGCCCAGCGCATCGGTCTCCGCCAGGATCTCGGGGCACAGCGCCGGCTGGAAGTCGTGGAACCGCATGACGGAAGTGCGAAGTGACTCGTGCTTCGGACGGTTGACTGGCCGATGGAGACCAGCACTTTTAGAAATGAAGTTAGAAATAGAAATGAGGTCGTCACAGAAAGGTACCGTGGTGCTTTTTTTAGGTATTCAAATTCAAAATTAGTCTGTCGTGTTTGTAGGCATTCTAATTTTGGTACGCCTACAAAAATGTGTTGCTCAAATTTAGTCTGATCTAGACTAAACTTGAACAATTCTGATCCAAACTGCTGCAGATTCACGGCTGAATTTCACGCTGCTCACTGCCACTTGCCACGGATCTGGTGCACGTTGTCTTGAACCTTGGTCAGAACGGGCTTGAAATCGGCGATCGCGTCGATCTTGGCGCGGATTTCGGGTGTGATCTTGTCCTCGAACTCCAGTGCCTTGAGATTCTCCTCGAGCTGATCGATGCTCGAGGCGCCGAGCAACACCGTCGACACGTTGGTGTTGGCGACGCACCATGCGATAGCTAGTTGCGGCAACGTGCAGCCAAGTTCCTTGGCGACCTCCTCGAGCTGAAGAGCCTTGGCGGTTTTCTCTTCAAGACCATTCGCAAGAATCTTGTCGAATCCCGGGACCGCCATGCGGGAGCCCTGCAAACCGAACGATTGACATCATACGAACGTAAGTTAGACTTCCGAGACAGTAACATAATGCCAAGAGCAACGAATCGTACCTTCGGGATTCCGTTCTTGTACTTGCCAGTAAGTACTCCAGAGGAAAGCGCCGAAAACGCGGTCACGCCGAACTTGTATTTCTGCAGAAATGAAAGCAATGGCAGTTCAGTCACCAGAAACGGATGCCCTTCGTGGACCAAGAGGTTCTTCTTACCTTGTACAGATTCACGAAGTCGTAGTCCACACGAGAGCGATCGAGAATGTTGTAGCGGGTCTGGTCGCAAACCTGCAGTTGCAATAAATGTTAAGACGCTCAAAATCCAGACACGGATAGCAAAAGAACTCGAACGTACCGGTCGAATCAGACCCAAGCGGTCAGCCACCTCACAGGCCTCAATAATCTCAGCCCCCTTCCACTCACTGGTGCCCCAGTAGAACGCCCAACCTTGCTCGATCACGTAGTTCATGCCACGCACAATCTCCTCCATGGGAGTGTACGGGTCCTGACGATGGCAAAATACCACGTCCACATAGTCGAGGTCGAATCGCTTGAGCGATCCCTTCATGCCTTCGATAATGTGCTTACGGCTGAGTCCCGTGTCGTTCGGACCACCGTTACCCTGCGCCCTTTTGGTGCCGAAGAAGAGCTTGGTGGTGAGCACCAGGTCCTCACGGCTCCAGACTCCGCGGTCGATACCCGTCTTGACAATTTTGCCAATGAACTTTTCGGCCTCACCGTCCGCGTATATCTCGGCGGAGTCGAAGAAGTTGACGCCGCTCTTGAAGGCGCGCTCGAAGACGGCGTAGGACTTCTCGAAGTCCATTTGCATGTCGAATGTCACGAAGCTGCCGAAGCCGAACTTGGACACCAGCAGCCCGGAGTTCCCCAGGAAGCGGTACTTCATGTTGTTGGCGGGCTTGGAAACAGCGCTCATGAGCGAAACAATATTGGAGCTTGCCGGTGCGTGTCTTGGGTGTGGCGAATTGAATTGTGGGCCAGCGAAGTGCGCACGAAGAAGTGATGCAGGCCGAGGTCTCAATAGACGATGATGATGATCAAATGATTGCGATGCACATGCGACTGATAATATTATCAAAACACGCTGCAATCGCCAGGCCAAAGTTTCATGTAAGACGGGGACACACTTCTCCTGAATTTATGAGAGAAATGTTGATCCTGGGCCGTTGACTTCACCGCACAAATGCAATCTGCATTTGCTCTTCTAATCCACCTCAATGATGCAGAACAGAATACTGTACCGGATACGTTGCCTGTTTGGTTTGTTGGCCGCGCCGCGGTCTCTGATTGGTCCTCTCGTTTAACGCAGCAGCTTGGCCGCTCGTTTCGGCCATCAATTCCAATCTTCATCTTGCGATCATCATGGCGGAACAGCTCGCCAAGCGCCTGGACGGCTTCGACCAGCCCACGGTCTGGCACGAGTTCACCCCGCTGGCTCTGGAGCACAAGGCCGTGAATCTGGGACAGGGCTTCCCAGACTGGCGCTGCGAGGACTTCGTCAAGCAGGCGGCCAAGGATGCGCTGGACGCCGATTTCAACCAGTACGCGCGTCCGCAGGGCCACAAGAAGCTCGTGGAGGTGCTGGCCAAGAAATATTCCAAGGAGCTGCACCGCGAGATCAACTGGACCAATGAGGTCGCCGTGGGCGTGGGTGCCACCGAGACCGTCTACGCCGCAGTCAACGCTTTCGTGCAGCCCGGGGACGAAGTGGTGGTGTTCGAGCCGGCCTTCGACATCTACTCGGCCCAGGTGCAGATGGCCGGCGGTGTGTGCCGCTACGTGCCGCTGCACGTCCGCAAGTGCGAGCAGACGGGTGCCAAGGAGTTCTACATTGACGAGCCGACGCTGGCCGCGGCCTTCACGTCCAAGACGCGGGCGGTGCTGCTCAACAACCCGCACAACCCGACGGGCAAGGTGTTCACGAAGGAAGAGCTGGAGCTCATTGCCAAGTACGTTCGCCAGCACCCGCGTGTCATCGTCATCTCGGACGAAGTGTACGAGCACATCTTGTTCGATGGCAACGAGCACGTGCGGGTCGCCAACATCGACGGCATGTGGGAGCGCACGCTCACGATCTCCAGCGCCGGAAAGACCTTCTCCGTCACGGGATGGAAGGTCGGTTGGGCTATTGGACCCAGCAGTTTGATCAAGGGCATCTACCTCGCCAACAACTGGATCCAGTTTAGCGTGGCCACGCCCTTCCAGGAGGCCGTCGCCAACATGCTGGAGCAGGCGGAGAAGCCGTACCAGGGATTCCCGACCTTCTACGCCTTCGTCGCTGACCAGTACAAACAGAAGCGCGACCGTCTGAGCCGCGCCCTGGTGGACGTGGGCATCATCCCTATCACGCCGGGTGGTGGCATCTTCCTGTACTCGGATATTTCTGCTGTGAAGGTTCCAGAGAGCTTTATCGAGCCCGGCATGTCGTACGACTGGGCGTTCTGCCGTTGGCTCACTATCACCAAGGGTGTGACGGCGATCCCGAACACTGCGTTCTTCTGCCCCGAGAACAAGGCTGAGGGCAGTCAATGGGCGCGCTTTGCCTATTGCAAGACCGATGAGGCCATTGAGGAGGCCATCAAACGCCTTGCCAAGCTCCACGACCCGTAGAGGCTGCAGATTTGAGATCAACGAGGATGCCGTGGAAGCGGACGTGCTACCTGTAACCTAGCGTTAGTTGGTAGGGTACCATGTTCATGTAGCTTCCTCAATGAGACCGCCTATTTTGGCCTTCAGTTGCTCCCGTGTTGAAGCTTGCAGCCGTGTTTAGCTGATCACACGAGCTATTTGCATCGCAGATGTCCCTGATGCACTGTCGATTTGTTGCCTACTTCATCGTCCGCGCCCGCTTCAATGTGTCGCTGTTTGCTCTCTGTGCGGAGGATGGCTACAACATTCCACGTGCTTGTCCTGTTGCTGCTTTCCGACGTTCAAGCGCAGTCGAGGTCAGCTTCCTCTGCATCGGCGGTGGGAGACGTGCCCGACGTGAGCGCTTCAAACACGACCGACATCTGCGGCCAGGACGAGTACTCCAACGACTGCTGGTACCCTGTGTCATGCGAAGGGTGCCTTGCTCGCACGGGCTGTGCCGTCGAGGTTTCGACCGGCCTGTGCGTTTCCAGCTCGAGCTCAACCGTCTTGGACGCTGCATCTACGAGTTCCTCCAGCGCCTCATATTTCATCAGCGGTGAAGTCGAGTACTGCCGCGCCACTGACCCGGCCTGCTTCACCTGCCGCCGGGGCAACGCTCCCGCGGTTTGCTTAGGCTCGAGCGACTGCGTGTGCGTGTCCCAATGCGAGCGGATCTCGACGCAGGCCACCAAGTGTCTGCCCACCGGGATGGGGGGTCTGAGCTCCGCCAGTCTCATCGCCGCGGCAGCCGTGATAGTGCCGCTGCTCACGTACCTCATCTTCAAGGGCAGTCCGTGCTCGTCAAGCTGTAGCTTCACTCGTTGGCGGCACAGCAAAGCCAAGAACCGTCGCAGCCTGCCCGGTGGCCTCAAGCTCGACGCTTGGCGGAACCACCTGAACGAGCGCGCCGACCCCGTGGACGACCAGTTTGCCGATCTTGAGCTCCGATCGTGTTTCGTACCCATGAACTCCGTCAGACGCCAGCCGCGCGGCGAGGACGGCACAGAGACCGGCGGCGTGCATGTTGAAGCTGACGCCGGTGACGTCTCGCGGGCCGTGGCGGCGACGGACCTGCCGCTCTCGCCGACAGCGCACCGACAAGTGGCAGCAGATGCAGCAGCGGGGGAGGTAGATAGGGGCGGGGCGACCGAGCTCGTGTAGACCGCAGCGCAATGTTCACTTTGTTAGACATCTTCGACGAGCTCATTTTGCTCAGCTGATGTCAAAATCACGTTGAATTATGTTAGAAGCGCAAACGGGGCGATTCTGATTATTAATCCGTCTGGTTTATGTCCGTTTAAAGGCGCGTCACCGCTTGATAACGACAGTTAAGCAGCTGCAAGCAGTATACCTAGCTCATTCACGCCACTAAACTGTAAAATATCGTTATAAAAGCTGCCCAGATCAATGTGCCACTATGCACTAGCGCGGAAAATCGTCGTGTACATACAGCGCGTCACCGGCCTGTTCTGTCTTCTGATTCGCTCTGAGTCCAAGCGGAGATGGGTACAGCATCCCTTCAGGGTGATGTCAGCTGTATGGGCCTTTGTATGCCCCCAGCTTGAACTCCACGGAGGATGCGTCTGGGGCGAAAAGGAAAGAAATCCACCAGTACTGCACACCTCGACACTTTCCAACTCGACAGGGAAGATCGGTGACTTGGTACGCCGCGCTTGGTAATTGCTATGATCCGCTTCCGGACTACGACCCCTCTCCTAGCCGCGCTGCTGTTGCTGCTTTCGGCGTCGGCGCTCGCCGATACGTGCAGCCGCATCAGCGACGCCTACTCGCCCTGTCAGCTCTCAGCCATGTGCTCCCGCTGCGTAGCCACCTCGGTACGTCTCTCTGTGCTCCAGACTATTCTACGCTTGACTCGATGCACTCACCTCGTTATGGTGATCAGGGCTGCGAGTACAACCTCATGGGTGGCACGTGCACGTCGGCCTCAGCGTCGGCTTCCAACTCGTCGTCGGTGACGACTTACTGCAGCTCTAGCGACAGCGTCTGCTCCACGTGCACCGAGAGCGCCTCCAAGCCGACGTGCACGGGCGAGGACGGCTCGTGCATCTGCCCCTCGCTCTGTGACGTCCTGTCGTCGTCCTCGGGCGACTGCAGCGGAAGTAGCAGTGCTACTACGACCACAAAGGGCAGCAGCGGCCAGAGCTTCAGCATGATGTACGTGGCTGTGGCGCTCGGGGCGCTGTGCATCATGGTCATGCTCTACATGCAGCGCCGATGCGCGGAACGCCGCGTGGAGCACCACATAAGCCTCGTGCGCCAGGAGATGGAGTCGAGACGTGAGCAGCGACGACGAGAGCGCGAGATGCTTCGCGCAAGACGTCCCGAGCTGGCGCTGAACTTGGAAACGTGGCGCGACCACGTCGAGCTGCACAAGCCCCAGATGTCCAGGGTCGAGCTGGAGACGTGCTACTACCTCATGATGCAGGACGACAAGAAGAAGAAGGACGACAAGAAGGGTAGCGAGCACTGGGACAGTGCGTCGGAGGGAGGGGTGAAAGTTGGTGTCGGTGCTGTCGGCTCGCCGATTGCTAGTGGTGTCTCGGACGTTGCGTCACTTCACAGCCCGATGCATGCAACAGCTCCGTACTTTGCCATGAGGGAGGAGTACCCGAGCAACACGACCACTGCCCGGTCCGACAGCGGGTCTGAAACTGGGTCCATAGCGGGCGAAGACGAGGAGAAGCCTGAGGTGGCTATTGACGTGGACCAGTCGGCTGGCAGGAGATAGCTGCCTTATTGTGAACGTTTTTGGTGTAGCGTATCTCCCCCGTGAGATTTTGATCGTAAGTAAGACGCTGACACACTATAGTGCGTTTGAAGTTCTTTGATTGTTGCTACCTTGTGCTGGAAGAGAGATTGATCGCTCTGCATTTACTGTACCAGTAAGCAAGGATACTGCGTCTTACTACTAAGTACTACAGTTCTGCGCCGGAGCTTCACGCGTATTACATGTACATGATGTATCTCCCATGCCACAAGAGTTAATCCCCAGGCGATCAAGACATCACTCAGTTGAAGTTGTCGTGCTGACTATTGGCACGGCTTCAGTTTGTTGCTCGTCATTCTGCTGAACGCCAGACGATGGCTGACGGACTGACGTCAGCACTGCTCAATAAGTCGTTGCGGATGGCATTGGGTTTTCCGGTGGTGGAGCTGCTGCTACAGTACATGTATACATGAACTGCTGAAGGAGTGCACACTGCAGAGAGAGCTGCATACTTGCCTAGCACCAATTCTCAAGCGAGTTTTGACTGTAGCGTACGACTCGACTCATACAGGTACAACGAGTACGAGACGAAAGATATGAATCAAAAAGATATGAATCAATAGGGGGTGAACACTCACGAGTCGTGAGTGTTCACCCCCTATTGATTCATATCTTTTTGAGTCACGACGAGCTTGAAGTTGACAGCAACATGAGCCGGTGCACCGTCCCAAAAAGACATGGATGCACCACGTTTTCTGGACGTACACCATGATTCAAGCGCGGGTAGATATCCTCCAATGCAAGAGAAACGAGACCGGTCTCCTCCCTTTGTCTCAAGGGATGCTTAAACCGCTCTGCAATGGCAGGCAGCTGACCATTTGCACGGAGAGCAGCAGATCGCCATGGTCGCCACCAGAATGCGGGGCCTCTGCATCGCGGTCTTCGCGTCTATCTTCCTGCCGCGGACGTTCGCAGCGCGGTTGGGTGTGACCATTCCAGAGTCAAGCACGTGCAGCCACATCAACTCCGAGTACTCAGCCTGTAAGGTGCAGAGCATGTGCTCGCTGTGCGTCACGACGGGGGTGCGTTTCTTGATATATAGTGCGTTGAAATCTCGCAGCATCTGACTGTATCACAATGTTAATCCATCCAGACGTGCGAGTTCGACGTCGTGAGTTTGTCGTGCGAGATGAAGAGCGCCGAGGCGATTGCGAATGGCACGGCGACGACGTATTGCAACAGCAATGACACGGTCTGCTCGGCGTGCGAAGCCACCGCGGTCGACCCTATCTGCACGGGCGACGATGGCTCGTGCATCTGTCAGTCGCTGTGCTCGGTCATCCAGCCAATAGCTACGAGCGACTGCTCCAGAAGCAACGATTCCGGCACTGCGTATGTCGGCATCGCTGTGGCCATGGTCTGCGTCGCGTTCCTCGTCTTGTTGACGGTCAAGTGCAGAAGGCGATACCTCCTGCGATCCTTCGAGTCGCAGCTTCGGCGCGAGAGCGAGATGCTGCGTATGCGGCAGCCTCAGCTGGCATTGAACTTGGTCGGCTGGCGAGACACAGTCCAGCTGAACAAACCGGAACTGCACAAGCTCGGTGCGTGCTGCTATATTATGAAGCAAGAGGAGGGGGGACATCACACCGATGCAATGGCCGACATTTCAGTCGACGAAGGGGGGCCAGACACGTCGATGGAGACCAGCTCCACGCTCAGCGTGGCCCTCGATTCCTCGATATCGTCTCAGGAATCGGTATCGGCGTCTTCCCCCACAGCAAGCGACCACGATGGCGAATGTGACTATAACACCATGAGCGACAACAAGTCTAGATAGATTACACAACCCATTTGCGTCCCAAAATTGAACAGTGCGTCTATGTCGGTGCATGGTTTGCTAGAGCTCCCCAAGGTGAAACGGTAGTGGCCAGCTTAATCACACCCACCTTTGCATCCATGGAGCCCTTGTCAGCCACAGTCGGACGCGTAGTTTATGGTGGCTCGGTAAGCGAGCGTCTTCCACATCGACCAGCACGTCGACAGCTGGAGACATCGACAGCGGGACGTGTGGGCAAGGTCATGCCTGGACGAGTATCAGCGGCGTCAATGGAGTTTCTCGAATCTCCCGTACTGCCGCCAATGCAGCTCCGACCTATGGCAGGGGCCACCCCAAGCAGCAGTTCATCGTCTCGGCCGATACTTGACGCCGATTCAACTGGTGGAAGCAAGAACCACCGAGACAGTGAAGCTGAGTTTCACGTTTTACACCCGGTAATCGATGAGCTTGCAGACGAACGCGGTGAGGACTTGGCACGTCTGTTGCTGAGTCGATGGTCGATCCATTCGGGTGAGGAGCAGTTCGCTTCTATCTCTCTTTTCTGCGAGATGAAGCTCAATGAAGCGAAGCGCATGGCGTCGTGGGCCAAGTCACCCAATCGGTTTTACACCGTCGTGTGCTGTCAACTGCTGGAAAAGTACATCTCGCGGTTAGCAGCGAATAAAACCATTCGTCACAATGCAGACCCGGTGGTACCTACTGTCGGTCAGAGCATTGCGTTCTTGCAACGAATTCACGCTGAGCTGGTGACTTCAATCTTCTTACCGCCCACTCAAGCCCAAGTGCAGGATCATGCGATTTCAGGAGGTGGGGTCGACTACGAGCATCGAACACCCTACTTCACGGTACGCTGTAGTTTAGTATCTTCCTCACGCAATGCCACCAGCTCATTTGTATGCGTCTTCGCGGTGCTCAGGAATTTAAACGACTGCGCCGCAAAACACAAGCCCTAGTTGCAACTGTCCGGGAGCGCGAAAGTGCGCGCACAACACGCCAACAGCTACCGACGAAAGTCAGCAAGCTTGTGGCACATCTGGCCTGGCGTCGGGATCGACAAATTCTAGGTTTGACCTTCCGCGGTTGGGCCAACGCAATGGCTGCTCAACGTCAGATTCGAGCGGTAGGTACTTCGTAACTTCAATTGATACCAGATTCGCTCTGCGAGTAATGTGAAGGCTCAGCTCACCTTTTGCACTCTGTTGTGTGTGCGATCAGCTCAAAATCCAAGCTTTTCAGTCCATGCGCAAGATGAATCTTACTGCGTGGTTCCGTGTCTGGCGTATTGAAGCGTTGAGGCGAGCATATCAGCGTGAGAGCGCAGATTATCAAGCGATGCTCTCGGTCACGGCTGCATCCCTCAGCAGGAAGGATATTGCCATTGCGGAGGCCGAAGCTAAGGCCGCGTCCATGGCAAGGATCATCGACAGCTTGACTGAGTCCAACAAGCAGCTATCACACCAAGTCGATCAGTTGGAGAATCTTTCAGCTGCAGCTGCATTCGCCGGTGGTGGAGAGGGAGTTGATGACAACCGCCACGGCTTCAGTGAAAACGACACGAGTAGGCGGCGTGACAGCGTCGACCATAGTCGCAGACGTGAGGTTAACTACGAGCGCATTGACACCATGCTAACCCAAGATGATGATGAGCGAATGGACCGCACTAACCGCATGCTGCTGGAGACTATGTTCGGCATGGCTCGCATGGTCGAAACTTGCGCTATTCAGATGTCCAAAGACACCATGGACTCACTTGAGTGCCAACTTGACGGTAGTGTATTGCAGCATCTCGCCGAAATGGTAAGTCTACCAGCCATTCGTGTCTTCATTTTCGTTTCTCACGCTTGGTTTTGCCTTGTAGATCCAAACGGAAAATGAACTAAAAGCGAAGGCTGACGCGGCTGACGGCGCCACGAGTCTTACGTCATTGCACTTCAGCAAAAATGGTGGCGGTCGCACTTCATCTGCAATGACTTTGCCTTCTTCACTTGCTGCCCCTGCGAAACCAGCACGACCCCGCGCGGTGACTGTCCGAGACCTGGCTCAAATGCCGATCGACACATTGCTGCTGTACTGGTTCCGTATGCACTTGAGTTTATCATCTTCCGTGGAGAAGCCAGGTGACCGCACCGTCAAGAATTTCACGTCAGACCTCGCTGATGGACGCCGCTTTTCCTTTCTCCTTCATCGCCTCTTCCCTTCCTGGTTTGATGCCTCGGTAAGTTATCGTCTTTGCTTCATGTCGTCTACTGTGTTTATCCTGATGTTTGTGCTAGATGGTGCATGAGCTAGATGTCGACCAGAGACTACAGAATATCGCCACTTTCCACGAGCGTGTGCAACCTCCACTCCCACAAGTCCTCACCAGTGACAGTATCCACGCAGCGAGTGGCACCGAAAACATTGCCTTCATCGCAATGCTCTTTGGAACTGCAGTGTACGCACAGTCAAAACGAACTCTCGATGTAGTTCATGAACTAACTTGTGTTGGCTGAAATGTCGTCAATTCAGTGGCTCCGTGCGCAAACTTAACATGGAGAAGCAACGTGGAGACTTCCTCAACATCGTCACCACTTGGAGACGCGTGCGTAGTTTACTTCTCGAAGTAAAGCGGATGAACGACAACTACGATGCCGGTATGGTCGCCCACCTTCTAAAGGAGATGCGAACCTGTGAGATGCTTTTCAAGCAACTCCATTCCGAGCTCGATCACATCGCCGTAACATCGAATGAAGCCTCCAGCGCACTCTCGCAGATCGCTTACAAGGCACTAGCGATAACTTGGTCTTGCGTCCGCGCTCGTGATACGCACCCGCACGCCCCACTGGGGCTTATTGACGAACGCACCCACGAGCGTGTGCGTGAATTCTCCCGAGTGGATGCGTCTTGTATTCGCGATTTGCTTGTCCATGACAGTGAAAACGCCTTTAGCCAACTTCATATGTCGGCTGGTGCCTCGCTTCAACGTCGAAAAAGCTCAGGCGTGACACCCGTTCTCGTTGCTGGCTCCGCGATGGCGCCTGTTGTGCCTGAACGAGACGTTGATATTGCGACTGCTGCTGTCCGCCGCGCTCTTTTAGCCTACAGCAAGGACCTCAACGACATTTTCAAACACTACAGGTACGGTACCTGTAGATCTGACGATGTTTGCACTCATAGTCGCGCTAAACTGGATCGCTTGTGATGTTATACAGTGCGAGTGGCGGGGCCGGTAGTCTTGCGGCGATGAGCTTGACAGAGTTCAACAAGTTCATCAAGGACTGCTTCAATGGAGACAAACACATCACGCAAGAGATGGCCGAAAAAATTTACAAGGCGGCACTCCAGTTAGATATCCCCCCAACCAACGGCACAAATGAGGCTTCGTCTGCACCAGTTGTGCCTTCAACTGCACCGAAAACTGCAACAGCAAGTTCCAATGATGAACCTAGTTCGGATACCGTGGACGAGGAGGAAGAACAGGAGCTATCTGGCCGACAGTTTGCAGATGCCATCGTGCGTTTAGCCGCTGTAAAGTATGCTCCGATGCCAGCGCCACAAGCATCAGGAAGGGGGGGCCATATACGTGCAGCACCCGCACCGGCAATCCCTCTCGACGAACGGTTCCGTCTTCTCATGGAGCAGGACATTCTTCCACATGCCCTGCGATCTCAACGTGAGCTGTTCCGGGCTGAGGTGGCAGAACCAAAGGTTCGCGAGGTTTTCCAGCGGCACAAGCCTGTGCTACAGCGCGTGTTTCGTTATTATGCATCGATGCACGCTTTGCGGGAGCAAAATTCGACATTATCGCTGGCTGCCTTCATTGTCATGGCTCGCGACTGCAAACTCATCGGAAGCTTTGTGACAGAACACACGCTCAAGCAGGTCCTCGTAAATTTGCAGCGTGACGATGGAAACTCCTCTTCGCCTCCACCAACACCTGGGATATTAAGTACTGAGGCTGAACTCGAGATGCTGCGCGCAGATTTCAGTGATTTCCAAGAAGCACTCGCCGCTCTCACCGAGTACGTGGTATGCAACCCGTACGTCCCATTGCACAAGCGCGTTGACCAGTTCCTGCAGGAAATGCTGCTTCCACGAGCTCGTCAGAAGAAAAAGCCTGGCGAGTAATCAGCTCGGCACTCGATCTCGTACGGTCATATTGTAACGAAATAGACGCGAAGTATCGTCACACAATACCCTTTTCATGACTAAAGCATGCCTCTCACAGCACGCCCTTGTTTCTATTGTCCATTCGGCGCTTAAATGCCTCGACGACGTTATGCAGCAGCATGGCGATAGTCATGGGTCCCACACCTCCAGGTACCGGCGTAACAGCCCCAGCCACTTCCCGTGCCTCAACAAAGTTGACGTCACCAACGAGTTTAAATCCATCAGCGTTTGCCTCGCCATGGAACTCGTTGTCCACATCACGCACAAAATTGATGCCGACATCAATCACCGTGGCACCCGGTTTCAGCCACTCTCCACGCACAAGATACGGTTGGCCACAGGCCGCCACTACCACATCCGCTTGACGCACATAGCGCGGCAAATCCACCGTTTTGGAATGGCACAGGATCGTCGTCGCGTCTCGCTTTTGGAGCAACATACTCACGGGGTTCCCCACCAAATTGCTGCGTCCGATGATCACCGCCGTCTTCCCACTCAGCGGCGTGTGCTGCTCGTCCAGCAGTGCTAAGATCCCCTTGGCCGTGCACGGGATCAGGTACGGGTATCGTCCACGCATGGCCAGCTCGCCCGCGTTGAACGGGTGCAGTCCGTCCACGTCCTTGTCGTGGTGGATGCGGTCGATGATCTGCTGTGCATTGAGCTGCGTCCCTGGCAGCGGCAGCTGCAGCAGAATGCCGTCAATGGTCGGGTCCTCGTTCAGCTCCTCCACCTTCTGCACGATCGTGTCCTGTAGCAGCAGAGCCAACAGTTAGCTGTAGTGTAGTGTAGTGTATATATCACCCCCTCTATTGTGATGGTATAATACCTGGGAGACGCCCTCATCAAAGAGGAAGTTCTCGGAGCGGATGCCCGTGCGGCGGCAGGCTGCGTGCTTGTTGCGCACGTACAGCGCCGAGTCCTTGCGGTCGCCCACCATGATAAGACCAAGAGCTGGAGCCTACCAAGACGCAATGAAAGCAGTTAGCAGAGATGCAATTACTGCCGTTTACTACACTAGAAAAACGCACTCGCCCGTGCTTGGCCGTGAGCGCTGCCACGTCGCCCTTGAGCGCTGCACGCAGCGCCAAGGCGATGGCCTTGCCGTCGATGACCCGCGCCATCAGGAATTGGATGTGGGCAGAGCTTACGTACACAGTCTATTTTTGGTGCTATCTTGGAGTTTGTATAGACGGCCCATCACCCCACAATGGGACGACCTTCCCGCAGGACGGAGGTCACCCAATGGGTACATCTTTGCTTCGCTGCGCTCCGCAAAGGCAGTCGCTGCGCTCCTGCGAGAAAAAGATTCTCTCACCTGGCGAGCGCAATGCTCGGCTCGCTGGAATGCTCGTCGCTGGGCCCGCCTCCGCAAATACCGCGCGGCCCTGCTACGCGGGCACCCCGCGCGGGTTTGCTGCGGCTACGCTCCTCGCAACCGCGAGCCTCAGTTGGTCCTCTTCTATATCACATTCACCCCCTCCTCGACCCATCGAAAATAGACTGTGTACGTAAGCACTCTCATTGGATGTGACCCGACAAATACCGGTAGTATCTAACCGGTACACTGTACCACTTCAGTCTTGCAGCAACTTGCGCGCAACACAAGCAGCCTTACTCACATCTTTGTATCAGCTCTTCACTAAGTATCCAATATGCTGCAGGTGGCGCGGACAGCGGCGGTATGCGCTCAAGCGGAGCTGCAGGGCCCGTTGGCCATCGGTGAGCAGAGTGCTGTACACCCGGGGGCGTCTGTGCGTGCGGTGGGTGGTCCCATCGTGTTGGGTGAGCGTTGCTTCGTGGAGGACGGCGCTGTGTTGCTCAATGAGTCGCCCGACGAGATGCGCATCGGACGCGACAACTTATTCGAGAGCGGCTGCGTGCTGCGCAGCGCGCGCGTGGGCAACGGCAACTGGTTCGAGCCCAAGGCGGAGGCCCGAGAGGGCTCCGTGATCGGCAGCAACTGCCTCATCGGCAGCAGCGTCGTGGTGGCCGCGGGCGAGCACGTGCCGGACAACTCGATCCTCGTAGCTGTGCAGACGTCGCAGGGCGACACACGCCGCGTGGTGAGGCAGCAGAAGGATTACCTCATCAAGACGCACGCCGCACTCATCCAAAAGTACGCCGACATCTTCCCCAGAGGCTCCAAAAGCCCCTACGCACTCGAGAAACACCACGAACTGCGGCAGTAAAGAGACAAATACCGGTAGTAATATACATGTTGCAGCAGCAATGAGAACGAGGGGTCGAGTGGGTGCTGACTGTTGACTCGGATCCGGTTTTCGGTGAACGGACGCACGTGGTTTTCTGAGGATTCGGAGGATGGTGAAGACGTGGTTGTTGTGTGGTGTTCTTCTTGCTCTGGTGACGTGTGGGGGGCTTGCAGATGGGGGTGTTGAGGAAGAGAGTGAGCTACAGTCTATGCCTGCAGCAGAAGGGAATGAAAGTGTCAGGGTGATGCGATTCCCCGTGTCGTTTGAGTCGATTGTCAATCGTTCGGTGGTGTTGGAGCACTTCTCAGAGACTCACGATCTTCGCGTGCACAGTATCGCCGAGGAGAAGGTTGTGGAGGTGGAGGTGGAGGTGAATGGGTCATCGGTTCAGAGCTGCAGTTTGAATGCCACGGCTTGTCCTGCTGCGTTAAACGGTAGCGTGCTTGATGAAGATACTGTGTCCCCGCCATCGCTGGAACCGACCGATCGCTTGGTACGAGTCGATGGAGAGGAAGTCTCCGTGCTGTCGTTCCAGGATATTATTGACAGCCCTGTGGGGAGTGTAGCAGTCCTGCCGTTGTTCAAACCCGTAGGCTTGGTGCACGTTCTCTCAGGTTTTGCGCGTGTGGAGATATTGTCGCCGAAAATGCTCGAGTTTGAGCCTGCGACGCCGGAGCGAGAGGATGTAATAGGAGCCTGGCTCAATGAGAAAGCTCGATTGAAGGCGGAACGAGAGGCTCGCGAACGTGAGATTGCAAATAACAAGGAACTACAAGAGCGGCTTGAACAGGAGCGCCGCGTTGCTGAAGCCCTCGCCAAGAAGGAAAGAGAACTCCTCGAAAAGTTGGACAAGGAGGAGTACGAGCGAACGCGCATGACTCCGCATAATCTTGCTGCTGGAAAACGTCGAGACGGCTGGGAATTTCGCTACGAGGTCGAATTCGCGACTAAAGGCCCGATAGGACTGAACTGGGACTTGAACACAAAGGATAAAGCCGTAGTGAGCCATTTGGAACCAAAACTGCCGGCCCAGAAGCTTAATGTGATTGCGCCGCGCGACCAGTTGATCGCATTGAACGGTATTGACACGTCGAAAATGGGCCCTGAAGAAGTCGTGCAGGTATATCTTAGCTCGGCTACTCCCCGCAAACTCGTGTTCCTCGTTCAAATGTCTGCTGAGCGTGCGGCTAACAAAGCGGCAGAAAAACCTATCAAACGAATGGTGATGAATTGGACGTTAGCTTTCGACGCCCCTGAAGTGTTACGAGGCTGGGAAGTGCGATTGCATTTAGCTTCTTGGAGTGCATCGCCCGAGACAGATACAACCAATAACGATTCAAGTTTGCCCATGCGGTTGGCGTTCGCGACACCAATAGCAGGCTGCAACCCGTTTTCACATGTGCCCCAGGCATCTCCGAATGAGACCGCGGGTGTTGTGTACCTGGCTTTTCGTGGTGTCTGCACGCTTATTGAAAAGGCAAACCATGCTCGTACCGCAAACGGCAAGGCACTTGTGATCGTAAACAATATCAAGGACGAAGCCAGATTCCAACCTACGGCTGTTACTGACCATGTTGATATCCCCGTAAATCTGTATGATACTGCTTATATGTACTTCGAAGTATACCGTAGCAGCTTGGCTCACAACAACTAACAGTGTTCATTTTGTGCATTTGCAGCATGTCGAAACTGGATGGAGAACTTATAATGTCCGTGATGGAACATCAAGAAGCATGTAGGTATCCTCGATGTTGGCGTGCAGTTCATTATTTCTTACAGAGGCCGACCTATACTTGACACAGTGATTCGAATCTATGAAGAACGGCCAGATCAAATTCCTAAGCCTCCCGAGCAGCCTAAGAAACTTACTAACCAGGAGCTATCCATCGCAACCGTACGTAGCACTACAATTTTTCGATTGCATCCACAGTACATTATTGACAGCTTCATCTTCGAATTTACTCAATGATCAACCCAGAACGTGAAGAAGTCGAGTCGAGTTATGACGTTTTGGTACATCAACGCGACGATGACGAATTCCAAAGTGGAAAGTGGCAGCTCGTCCTCTTTTTCCGAGTCCTACGAGTTTCAAGTTCTACCTGCGCTCTTTGGTGGCAAAATCCCTACGGTCCCATTCCGTGTTGTTGCAGCCTATCCACTCGAGACTGCGTGCCACTACAAAGGCCTCGGAATTCTGGCTACCCGTTCGGTCGTGGTGGTCAAGCGCGGTGGGTGCTCGTTTGGTGCAAAACTGAGGTAACAACGCTGCGGATCGTTTGTACAGTTGAGATGCTGTACTAAATGACTGAACTTGTGCGGCGCGAACTGTATAGAGCTGTTCAGGAAGTTGGTGGTGCCGGAATGCTACTCGTCAACAGTGATGACTCGCTTATCCCTCTAATGACTGATCCGAAAGAGCTGGAAGGACTCGTGATTTGGGGTGCCAGGTGGGTAAGCTTTCATGACTTCGTCGTACATGTCTAGCGAACTCATTATTTTTCTGTATTACTTTGTCTTCGCGTGCATGACTCGAACAGTATTGGCTTGCAGAATGGTAGCACAATCCTAGACGTTTTAGCCAAGAGCAAGAACCTGCCGGCACTTGTGAAAGTCGCCCCTCGTGAAGACGGCAACGAGACTATCGCCACCCCAAATTAACTCGAGCACTCTAGTTGATGACACCACGCGCCTTGCCGCACTCGATGAAAGCGTCCACGGCCTTGTCGACATCCTCAATGCTGTGAGCAGCCGAAAGCTGGACACGGATACGCGCCTGGCCCTTGGGCACGACCTGCAGGAAACAAGCACGGCGCGTTAGAGATCCGATGCGACAGATCGGCGAGTTTTGCGCGGGTATTCGTACCGGGTAGCTGAAGCCAATAACGTAGATGCCGCGCTTGAGCATATCGTCAGCCAAATCAGAGGCAAGACGGGCATCTCCGAGCATCACAGGAGCGATCGGGTGGTCGCTGTACAATAAAATACACGATAACATCTTGTCAGTAACACATTTTCGCGACCAGAGCAACTCTGAAACAGTTGCAACGTACCGAGATCCCTTGAGCGTGAAGCCCGCAGCAGTCATGCGGTCGCGGAAGCGGTGCGTGTTGGCACGGATCTTGTCCACAAACTCGGAGGACTCAGTGAGCATCTCGAACACCTTGAGCGAGGCGCCGACAACCGACGGGCCCAGCGAGTTGGAGAAGAGGTACGGGCGCGAGCGCTGACGCAGCAGGTCCACGACCTCCTTGCGTCCAGTGGTGTATCCGCCCGTGCTGCCGCCCAGAGCCTTGCCCAGCGTGGAGTTGATCACGTCCACCTTGCCGGCCACACCGCAGTATTCGTCACTGCCGCGTCCAGTGGCTCCGAAGAAGCCGGTGGCGTGGCACTCGTCAATGAAGAGCTGGGCGTCGTATTTCTCGGCCAGTTCCACGATCTCCTGCAGAGGAGCCACGTCGCCGTCCATACTGAAGACGCCGTCCGTGGCGATGAGTCGCGTGCGGCAGTGCTGCGTGTCCTTGAGCTTCTGCTCCAGGTCCGTCATGTCCATGTGCTTGAAGCGATGACGCTCCGCCTTGCAGAGCCGGATGCCATCGATGATGCTGGCGTGGTTGAGCTCATCCGTGAGGATGGCGTCGTCCTTGTTAAGCACAGCCTCGAAGAGTCCGGCGTTGGCGTCGAAGCACGACGGGTACAGGATCGTGTCCTCCGTGCCGTGGAAGGCTGAGATGGCGGCCTCCAATTGCTTGTGGATGTCCTGCGTGCCACAGATAAATCTGACGGAGCTTAGCCCGAAGCCACGCTCCTTTAAAGTGTCAGCGGCCGCCTGCTCCACCGCCGGGTGGTTGCTCAGGCCCAGGTAGTTGTTGGCACAGAAGTTGAGCACAGCGTCACCGCCCACCGAAATCTCGGCGCCCTGCGGAGACGCGATCACGCGCTCGCGCTTGTACGTGCCAGCGGCCTCGATCTCGGCCAGCTCATCACGCAGGCGGTCCACGAAGCTGTTGCGGCTGGACGTGGAGGCGCAGCGGCGCAGAGACGTCGAAAGGCGGAGGGCGCGGGTCGGCAGCATTGTGAGGAATGAGGAATGGACGACCAGACGCGAGCCAATTGATACGATGCACTTTCGTCCACACTCGCGCGTCCCATCGATTTGTGTGGCGATCCACCATCGTTGAAGTATCCGTCTTCCCAACCGGTATTGTCAGTTCCGATACCGGTATTTAAAATTTGGTCCTAACGTTACCAAATGTCGATTTACATGCCCAAAACGGATACTGCGAAAGAAACCGGTTGATGATACCGGGGCTAGGTGAAAAAGTGTATGTTTTGATGTGGTGTACACCACACATTTCACTCGGTTGACAAGCAATGCCCGTTGGTTGGCTGGCCGCCAAGCGGTGTGCGTAGCCATTCGGCCATTATCCTCCTGTAGCAGTCGTCATGGGTAAAGCCAAGAAGCTCCGCACGATCAGCCACAAGAAGCGCGCGCCGCCAACTGGCGGCCCGTCCACTGCGGAGATCGAGGAGCTGCAGGCCACGGACTTCAGCGTTGTGGCGGCGGACGAGGCGCAGCTGTTCAAGGGCCTCGTGGACCTGCAGGGCGCCGTGCGCGAGGCCACGTGCGTGGCCATCGCCACAATGTTCGGCGACGTGGAGAGCAGCGACGAGGCCGAGGCCAAGAGCCGCCGCAAGCTGCAGCGCATGGTGGACGCCGGTCTCCTCACGAAGCTCATCCCGCGCGTCGTGGACCCGCTGCCTATGGTGCGTCAGCACGCACTCGGCGCGCTGCGCAACATAAGCGTCACTGGAGGCCTGGAGCTGTGCGAGCTCATGACCACTCAGAACGTGATCACGCCATTGGTCAAAGTCATCACGGACAACGCCACGGATCAGGTGCTCAATGGCAGCGGCGACCAGCGCGCCGTGCGGGTGCTGGAGCAGGCCGTGGCGCTGCTCGGCAACTTGTGCGAGAGCTGCCAGGCCGCCATCAACGAGCTGACGCAGGGAGAACTGCTGCCGCCCATCTTCAAGATCGCCAAGCAGGCCCGCGCCCACGCGGCGCTGCACCTGGAGACGTTGAAGCTGCTGCTGCTCATCTCGGAGGGCAACGCGCAGCTGAACGAGCTCATGAGCAACAACGCGGACTATCAGCAGACGATCGTCGAGGTTATTAAGGCCCCGGCGGATAAGATGGGGCTGCAGACTCGACTGGTTGCGGTGGGGATCGCCATGAACTTGCAGACTATTTTGCAGGGGGAGGAACACGTGGCCTGCATGGTGCCGGTGCTGGAGACGGCGCTGGCGTACGATGCCGTGACTGTGGTGCAGATGGCGCAGCAGGCGTCGGAGATCTATGAACTCTCCCAGAAGCACGTGCTGGGAGACGACAGCGTGGAGGTGGATGAGGAGAGGGAAGAGATGGAGCAGAAGATCACGGCCGCACAGTTGAAGGTGCGCGCGTGGCGCGACGATGTGCACGCGCTCACCATGGCAATGGAGCTGGTTGCTCAGCTCGCTGTGAGTGGAGACGAGAATGACGACGAAGAGGAATGGGCTAGTGACGACGAGGACGCCATGGAGGAGTACGCGGCGTCGCAGATGGACACTGACGCCGTCAGCGCCAATGGCAGCCCCGTCTCGAAGTCGCTCGAGACCAGCCGTGTGTTCCCGCTCTGCGTGACGATTCTGCAGGGACTCGTGTCAATTCCGCAACTCCCGACAAAGGCTATTGGTAAGTGTCGACGTGTTATTCGAGTCTTGTTGTAGTTTATTTTCCTAAACTTGCTTGCTAACCGGTCTTTTCGTCACAGGCAAGGATTTCGAGAAGATGCGTATCCGTGTCTGCAATGCGATCAACAACCTCCTGCTCAGTGTCTCGTGGGAGGTGCTGGGTGAAGAGGTGGTGCCTCAGGTTTTCCGCAACCTTTGTGCGCTGTATGGAAACCTTAACCGTGAAGTTGAGGCTGCGTCTGCCACCCCCACCGATTTTTCGCTCGACAGCAGTGCAACGAACGACATTGAAGTCGCTGTGACTGCCGCTATGCTGTCTGCCCTGCGTCGCAGCACCGCTGAGAACCGTCAGCTGGCTGTTAGTGGTGAGGACGCCCAGCTCATCCTGAACTGCGCGGCTCAAGGACGCTCTCCTGAATCTCGCCTGAATGCTATTGGCATGATCGGCTGCGTGGGCAAGCGCTGCTCAAGTGCGGCTGAGAAGGAGGCTGTGGGACGAGCTCTCGGCTCTCGGCTGGACGATTCGAGCCTAGAGGTTGTGGCTGAGACCCTGAACGCCATCTTTGATGTGTACGATGACGAGCAGTTTGACGACACGTTCCGCGCGCTCAACTTCCTCTCCGCGCTAGAGCGCACGTCCAGTGCATTGAAGGCCAAGTTGAAGGCAGAGCAGAAGCAGCTCGACCGTGCTCTCGTGGCCCACGTGAAGGAGACCCGCCTGAACCTGCTGCGCTTCATCAAGTACAAGAAGAAGCACCTGTAACTACCCCAGTAAGCTTGATTTTTGTTTATTGCTGCGCAGTGTTCTGTATGTCTTTCCATTTGCTAGGTCCTGCATTGTACTCACACTCAGTAGTACGGGTCGGTGGAGTCGTAGAGCTGTACTCGAGAGCAGCGGTACCCGAGGTTGATGAGACGTCGTGCAGCTCGACCGGACGAGTAGTCCTTCGGTGATCCATCTCGCCAGTACGTGACTCCAGGCAGCATCGGACCATTCAAGTACCAGCGGATTCCGGTCTCGGCGAACACGTCGTCCAAGCAGCTAGGCAGTACGTACTTCTGGGTCTGGCTGGATGAAGAAGTCGTCGATGTTGACACTACTGCCGCCGACGCGAGCGTTGTGTTGCAGACGCATTCGACCAAGCTAGGATATGTCACGGTCGAAGTCGTGGTGATGGAGGTAGAGGTGGTCGACGCGGCTTGCAATGGCCTCGTTGACAGCGCTACGAAAGCGATCAAGACCCAGAAGACGACAGATATCCCGGTGACATGCATGGTGTCAAGCGGTCGTGCCCGAGCTTCGTTTCGCGTGAGGTGGAGAGTCACACCCGACTGCTGGGCTGGTAACCAACGGCCCTCGACGGAGGCATTGCAACGTTCATTCTGCAAAACTCGTGGTCGCTTCGCCATGCAGTTCACGCCTCAGCAGCTTGTCGGTGCTGGACGCTACGCGCCTAGCACGCGCATTGGCAATTGGAATGAAGATCTGATGCTGGAGGAAGCGAGGATGAAGGAGTTCACGCTGCGCAAGGCGCAGGGATCGTTGCTGGCGACGCATACGCTGAAGGCATCGTTCCTGAACCAGAAGGCACCTCGCTCGCTCGATCCTGACGGTCGTATTCACTTCAACCAGGCCGTCGCGCTAGGCCACCTCGAATCGGACGCATTGCTGGCGTGCAACATCTTCGAAGAGACCCCGTCCATCGGATCGGAAGAGTATCTCGTCACCGCCATCTCGTCCAGCACTTCCGTGTCACGCAACACCTTCCGCATCATTTCACCACAAGTCTGGAAGACAGCGGTAGCTCGAGGTGATGGCTTCAAGTTCGACGTCCCTGGTGAACCATTGCGCTATGATGAGCCGTTCCTGATCATGTGCAATGAGGCTTTACTCGCTGACGACAAGAGTGTGCTGCTCAAGCCTCCTCTTTTCCTGAAGTCAGGCTTGAAGACCGAACAGTCCATGAGCCCCATCACGTACAAGCAGCGCGTGTGGTTGAGTGCTGAGGCTGACAGTGGGGCCCTTTGGACGTGCGTCAAGGCTGACCTAGCTGGTACTGAGAAGCTTCTCGCTGCAGGTCAGCCAGTGGTGGCCGGTGACCGCATTGCACTTGTGCACAAGATGACCGGACAAGCTCTACTTACCCAGATCGGTGCGAAGCAGCCCACGGATTTTGGCGTGGAGCTTGAGGTCTGCACTCATGCTGCTAGAGGAGCTGGAAAGCGACACCATCTTGCAGCCGAGATCGAAGGCACGCGGACACCTGACACTGAAGGCTACCCAAACCTTTCTTCCAACATGTGGACTTTCGTGCTTGCTCGATCGGCTCATGAAGCTCAAGACTTTCCAAATCAATCATTCAGGCATTGGGGGCAAAGTGGTTCATTTTGGTTACGGGCCAAAGCCATGAGGTATCTTGCTTGTAGAGCAAGGTGCCGAATGGCAGCCCTAAAGGGAAGGTGGGCGGGTTGAAAAATTTCCGGAGCGTGCCGCAAGCTTGATGGTCGTGGGGACCGTAGTGAGTTGAGCTTGTGCGGCCACGCTGGGTCGCAGGGTGTCTTGGCGAACCGATGTGTTGCTTGACCTGACCGCTGCGACCCCGAAACCAGAATGAACCACTCGACTCCGGGGAACTCTGCCTGCTCGGACGCGTGTCCACGAGCGGCTGGCCTAAACCCCGGAGCCACGCTCTTTTGAGTCTTGTCCGTTGAGCAACCGATCTTGTCCGAAATAGCTAGACTTGGGACAATGCCTTACTTCCCGATGGAAAAACCATTTTCCGCTTGCTGCGTTCGCTGCGCTTACTCCGCGCGGAAAATAACTATTTCCAAATCAATCATTCAGGCATTGGGGGCAAAGTGGTTCATTTTGGTTACGGGCCAAAGCCATGAGGTATCTTGCTTGTAGAGCAAGGTGCCGAATGGCAGCCCCCATGAAATATTGGCCCGTAAGCGGAGTGATCCACTGCCCCCAATGTGTTAGTGAAGCAAGAAGGCATAATGCACGTACTTACTTAAAGAGCTGAGATCCGTTCGGCTGGCTGTAGCTGAGGCTGAACGTGAGCTCTGGGAATCGTAGCGAGGCTGCCTTCCGTTGTCGCGTCATCTAAGCTGTAAGGGCACTGGCCATCGTCCTTGCTGTAGTACCGACAGGCGAAACTCGTGTCGACTCACGTACGCTACACTCGGGGTAGGCGTAGCCTCTTTGTAGGCGATTCTATCGGAGAATCCGTCTTGAGTGACCTGTGAGTTCCTGTGGCGAGCGTGACGGATGACCAAGACCGTAGGCTCGAGTTGCTGTGACGGAAGGAGCTGCATGACTCGACCAGCCCGATGCCGAACTTGACGTAGTAGTTGAGGAGGCCTGCTCTCGTCGGGTAAACGAGGAGCCCCCAAATTGAAAACCGAGTGTCCCGGCGTGAGCAGGGCGGCAATCGTGCTCCGTGTCTGCCGGGCCGACGCAGTCGTAGGACTGTCGTGAAAAATTTCCGGAGCGTGCCGCAAGCTTGATGGTCGTGGGGACCGTAGTGAGTTGAGCTTGTGCGGCCACGCTGGGTCGCAGGGTGTCTTGGCGAACCGATGTGTTGCTTGACCTGACCGCTGCGACCCCGAAACCAGAATGAACCACTCGACTCCGGGGAACTCTGCCTGCTCGGACGCGTGTCCACGAGCGGCTGGCCTAAACCCCGGAGCCACGCTCTTTTGAGTCTTGTCCGTTGAGCAACCGATCTTGTCCGAAATAGCTAGACTTGGGACAATGCCTTACTTCCCGATGGAAAAACCATTTTCCGCTTGCTGCGTTCGCTGCGCTTACTCCGCGCGGAAAATAACTAGACCGCACGTTGCCACAATTTGCCAGTGCAGCATCCGTGATCGACGTACTCCAACGCTGCCTCGCTGCTGACAGTTTATACACGTTCCGGGGGTTCATCGCTGCCCTCACACGCGCTGACAGCAAAGGATCGGGACATCTCAGCCATGAAGAGGCTAAGTGGGCCATCCGTCAGCAGTACAGCAGCCTTCCTCTGCGTGACGAGCATCTCGACTTGCTTTTCGACAACTTTGACAAGCGTAAGGCCGGCTTTTTCCCGTTAGCTGATCTCCTCAAGGCGTTGCGTCTCCCGGTCCCCGAAAATCGCCGCGCGTTGATGGAAGCAGCTTATGACCGACTGCAGCAGCAAGCACCGGACGGAAAGCTTACATTTGGAGCTTTATGCGCAGCCTACGATCCATCCATCGACTCGCGGGTCGGTGCCCAGCAACTATCGCTAAGCGATGCCGCTGCAGCGTACCGCAACCTCTGGCTGAACCAGGTTTGTGTTGAATGTTATTGTGGATTGTGTGTTGTTGCTTGCTAACCTTGACGCTTTGTTCAGAATGTGAACGCTGAGGTTTCTCGCCGTGATTTTATGGAGGTGTACTCGGACATTTCCATGGTCGTGGCCCATGATGCGCACTTCGAACAACTTCTCGCCGAGAGCTGGAGATAAACTCTTCAACTGGAGGCGAAATACTCGAAGCACAATGAGGCCGCTCGCTCGCTATCAGCAAGTTAATGAATATGCATTATCTGATTAATCATGTTACCACGAACGGGTCCGGCACATGCCCTTCACGTTGCTCTCAATTTTCTTCAGATGTACCATCGCAGCTTCTGCCTTGCGCAACATTTCTTCACCCCACGCATCACTACCTTCCATGGGCCCATAGTTTGGAGCTACAGCGTTCGGAATACTGGGACCCAGGCCCACAGCGGTTGAATCGGACTTGTGAGTCACCAATTGTGGGTGAAACAACGGCTGAGACTTTCCTGTACCGGAAGAAGCAAGCATCGGACGCCCGCTTGAAGCCATGCGAAAGCTGGATGCCCGTCGATTTGCTTGCTGTCGTCGTTGCTCTAGAACGCGGATTTTGCGGTAGTACATTTTTTTGAGCCGGATCATGTCGACGAAAGTCGCGCCGAGTGCTGCAGTGATGACTTCAACGTGCTTGGAGAATGCGTTGAGCGGGTCACCGTCCGTGTTGAACTTCATAATTTGTTTGAGGCTCTTCTGAAAGCGGGAGGCGTACAATTTTTTCTTCACTTCGTTGGGTAGACGCTGTGGAAACACAAAAATCCCGTTAGCAAGCGAGTTATGTTTTTTTGTATATGATAATAGCGATAGCGCAGCATACGTCGGATAATGGTCTGTAGAAGATACTGGATCCTCGCTCTTGGTGCCAAATAAGCGAATCTCTGTACGATTTGTTGAACCGGAAGGTGGCCTGCACAGCCATGACGGCACTGATATCCTTCTTGTTGTACAGCTCCATTCGGTAAAGGAACGCATGCACGCGCGCCTCCATGGTGGAGAAGGTGAACTTTTTAATGATGATAGAGAAGAACATTGCGTCCAGCGTCAGTGCTAAGCATGCCGTTATAGCAATGATAGCTCGGCCTCGTCCAGTTTTGGGATAAACATCTCCATAGCTAGAGAAGCACAGCAACCGATAAGCTTAATGGTCATCAGAAGCTTTAGCCAAACAGGAGCACGTACCCGATTGAGAGAAACGTCATGAAAACCATCCACAGCGAATCGGATGTTAGCAGCTCGTAGCAAATTGCGTCTTCACTCCGCACAGTTTCAGCGTCGTCGTTCTCCCACCAGCACTCGCCCTTGATAGTCTCCGTTACATGCAGTATGTAGGCCGCCGTCCCACCGAGTAACACGTAGAAGGTTAAAAGCTTCTTGAGGGGGTTGTCATCGAACACTTTCTTGATCACAAACTGTCGGTAGCTAAATTCTGCTCATTGCATGTCATCAGCAACAGCGCAAACTCACGTGTAAGCTGGAGAGGTGAAATTGAACGTACCCAATTTTCCACTGAAGCTTGTCACCTTCTCTTTCTGACGGATTGGATACGGATAGTATAGCCATTGCTCCCAACAAGTCGGGCGGAGGAATACCGCCACACTCAGCAGAACGAAGGTATCACCATGGTCACTAGAAAAAAATGTCTCGAGACCAGGAAACGGGAAAATAGCTGTAAACCCCAGTTCTAATGCATAGGCAAAAACGCAATCCTGCCACCAACCACAACATCGTTAATATCTTCAAGCCATGCCTCTGACAAGAAGAAAAATGAGGCGCTCGCAACGCACCAGTCTGCTTCGAATCGTTGGATTATGATGACACTTCGTTTTCCAAAGCTGGTTAAAGCGGATGGACAGCCGGGTCAATGCTAGCACAGCGATGATTACTCGTATTACATTGGCAACTGCGAATGAACCATCACCAAGTGTGTCAATGCACCCAGGGTGGCTCTCACACGCGCGCTTTTCACGCTATTGGGAAGTAAAAGTTTGACACAAATGTTAGTTCCTAGTACGGAGGGATTCTTGCAGACGACGAGCTTACCCAGTGTGGAGATCGGTATGACCAATGCAACTGCGCCACGGACAGCAACATGATGACGAATTCAAGCGCAGCCACCTTGATATCATTGTTGAAGACCACTCGTTTTTGATAGGTTCGAAGAACAGAGTTGCGCTGCATGAAGTACGACCACCCTTTCTTATCGTCTTGTATGAGCTTGGTTGGATCATGAACTTCGTGCTCATCGTGCTCTTCATGAGTGAGACTTTGACGACGAAAACCGCTCTCTTTGGTGCTGCTGTCAGCAGGAGCCACGTTGCTGCTCGTACGCAGAGATCGCTCTGATACGGGTTTCAAACGGGCATTCGTTCCTCTGGTCATCTTTGCAGCCTGTTGGTGAACTGAGAGCAATAGCTCTGGTTTTCACATCCGTCCGTTTTGGTTCTAATTTCGACCGTGATATTCCTCGGAACTTTTGGTAGTATTTCGAGTGAGTTTATCACACAAACTATAGCTCTGTGACTGTGGTTAACTCTGAAATACGGGCCTTCGATCGCTTTTCGAAGAGTTGAACGCCTGCATTTAGCTCTTCGCGGAAAACGAGCGCGTTGACGGATCGATGGATGAGAACGGCAGCCGTGAACTGGTTCAGTCTGTAGACAGAGACGTCGTTCTTGCGAATATTCCGAGACGTCAAGTACTTCCGCCACCGCTTTTCCAGGTTGAGGGATCTTGGTAGAGCTTCCAGTTGCCGGCCGCTAAGCTAAACATGTTCAAGCGGTTTGGTCGTGTGTCTTCAAAAAAAAAAAAACTTAATCAAAACGGGGTACCCACCTCGTCAATGACAAACTTCCCCACTCGCCGTGCAACATCGTTTAGAAACACCTTGTTTCCGCGATAGATAGGCACATCCAGATAGGCTGCAATAATGCACGGTTTGTTCTTCAGTCATACAACAAAATATACGAAAATGGGCGAGATGAACTGGTGTGACCTTACCAACAAAATCCTGGATTTCATTTGACGATGGCCGAAGATTTGTTCCAAGCCCCATCGGAGGTTCCAGTGTGGCAAGGAATGATGACAGCAAGTGCCATTCAAGGAACCCCGTTGCTTCAGGGTCGAATTTAGACCAGTTGTTGACAAAGGCTTCGTACTGCATGAAACACAACAACAAAATGTTGTTAGATCTGTATAATCCATCATTTGGATGAATGCGGTAGCGTACATGTTGCGGGAGAAGCACGCCGTCCTCGCGGTCTTTTTCTTTCGCGAACCCCTCCAAAATCACTGCGATGAAGATGTTCAAAAGGATGAACGTCACTAGCAGCGTAAAACTGTACAGATAAATGAAAGCCACAGGCGAGCCACACCCATTTAGTGGTACGCAGTCGACATCGCTACTGATGCCACATGAATTCGGATCGTAGGGTGGATCAGACGTGCAATCCTCCTGGTTTGCGAGCTCGTACATCATGTCATTCCACCGTTCACCAGTAGCACAGCGAACCTAGATCACAGCAGAATTAGTTAGTTATTGGTGTGCAACTACGGCTAAAACAGGATATGATTACCAGTGTGATCATAGCTTTTAGCAGCGATTGGAAATTTGCCGTTGAGGTTATGAGCTCTCCGAACTTGATTTTTGCAAAAAGCTGCACCCCCATAGCAGCGTATATGAAAAACACTAGAAAGAGGAGTCCACCGATATTGGCGAGTGATGGCAAAGTTATCAGCAATGTGTTGAACAGTTGGCGCAGCGAAGGCGCCGAGTGCACCAGGCGAAACAAGCGCCCAACACGGAAGCTTCGCACGGTCGATGCAGCAGCACCAACAGAACTTCCCCCAAACATTTGATATATCACGCCAAAGAGAGTGCCAAGCACGACAACGAAGTCGAAAACATTCCAGGGATCTTTCCAATAGTACTTGCCCAGACCAATAACTTTGACTACAGCCTCAAGCGCAAAAACACCCGAGAAAAAGTAGTTGAGGTAGTTTAAGCCGGTCTCGTATAGATCTTCTTCGCCAAAGTAGTCCATTGCCATGAAAACGGTGTTTAGCAGGACACAGCCCATGATCGTGATCTCAAGTGTTGGGCTCAGTGCGAGACGAAACAATGCACGCCGTGTCAAATTGAGCGGTGTTTTCAGCCTTCTGACGGGTCGCAGGTTTAGCATAGCTTCGTTAATATTCAGCCACTCGCGTTGTATGTGCGATAACAAGTAGGTCCCGTCCAACTTCTCTTTCATGTTGTTGAAATTCTCAATCACAACGCCAACAAAGAGCTGCATGACGAAAAAGGTCCCCACCAAAATAAAGGAGATAAAGAAAAAGGTCCAATGCTCGCGGTGATTCGGAATTGGTTGCATGTCGATATCCGTTGCGTCGACACTGGTGAGCATGATGGTTACCCAGCCTTCGGTTGTAGTCATTTCAAAAAATGTTTGAATCCCGTGAATCACGTTATCAAAGTTCTGCGGAATTGTGTTGGTCCAAGTTGCTCCAAGGAGCTTGCACATGTCACGGGATGTAAGGCGCTCATCACTAGAGAATACCATTTGAACGATATCAGCGGGAGAGTTGTCAAACCAATTCTGTTCGGCAACCGTCAGATTGGTCCACGCTCGTGGCGAGACAATAAATTCTTGCTGGGCGGTGGTTAAAGCGTCAAATGCATCGCCTTGGCAACTGTAAAACGTACCCTTCAGGTTATTGACGGCTAAGATGCTGAAAATCAGGAACACCAACAAGCAGACCATGATCACGTTTACGATCTGTGGAATAGAAGCAATTAACGAGCTCACCACCAGCTTGAGTCCAGGATTCCGATTGATCATTCGAAGTGGGCGTAGTGCACGAAATGTTCGCAGCGTTTTCACAAATTTGAATTGGGAGCTCCCTTGAAACATAAAGAATGCGGCGACTGCTGTGATGGCGAAGTCCATAACATTCCAACTGTTGCGAAGGTAAGCTCCTTTGTGGAGGATGAACCCATACGCAATAATCTTGATCACAACTTCGATTATAAACAGCACAGTCAAAACTGAATCGAACCCTGAGAGAACATCTGCCAGCATACTGTCAGGTGAGCTTAGGGGGTTGTCGATCGCGAGCTCAACCGTGCTAATGATGATTAACACCAACGAGAAATTATCGAACTGCGGATGCAGAAGAAGTCTCATCGCTGCTTTTCGAATGGGATTGTCCAGTGCGAGAATGAAAAGTGACCGGTGCACACCCAGTCGGCTTTTGATAAAGGAAGAACCCCTGCGGCCGGAGGCTGTTACACTGTTGTCGTTGAAGATATTTGGCGAGGGTGAGACTGCCTCTCGCCGACTTCGAGGTCCTGTGAGATTACCTCGACTTTGCGTTCTACTTCGAGTCTCTTCGGTGCTGGAGCGAAAATCGCCTTCGCGCAGAGAAGTTATATCGCGACGAGATTGAGTAGCTGGGGCAACTCGAGAACGACGTTTTAATGCCTCGCGCTCAGCATCTCTCTCTTCGTCGTTCGACTCGTCAAAATTACCGAGTAAAATTGCCAGGAACAGGTTTAGCACAATAAAGTTTCCCAACACAACCAGTGATACGAAATATAGCACTGCAGACCAGCCAGATGAGCGCCAACCATCCAGCATCACGACATTCCAGTTTTCACCTGTAAGGATCTAGCGTGTGGGCTCATGTCAATATCTGATCTCAAACAAGGCAGCCATTTACTAGTAAACAATACGCACCTGAAACACCGTAACTACAGACCACAGCATCGTATCAAAATTGGCTCTTGGAACGTAAGCAGCAGCCTGATTCCGGTCTACGGGGAAGCCGTACTCGTCAAATCGAAACTGGTTCGCGAATGTTTGCATCCCGATCAGCGCATAGATATACAGAAAAAGCAAGAATAACACGCTGAAGTTGCCGACTTCGTGAAGAGTGCTAATCATCGTTGTCAATAGTTTCTGTAGGGACGGCCACGATCTGGAATAATGCACAAGACAAGGTGACATTAGTGAAAACCCTAGTAAGTATATAATGTATATTTTCATGACATACAATACTCACCGCGCAAGTTTGAATAGTGCAAAAAGTCGGAAGGACCTTAGACCTGAAAATGAAGCCGTCTTCGAAGTCGTACTTTGTTGGCGGATAAATGTGGGCGGGGAAAGTATCATCTCCGCCGTACTGACTACGATAACCATTGCGTCAAACAGGTTGTATCGATCAGCGAACCAACCTGTCCAGCCGAGCCCAGAGATCTTAAGTAGAGCCTCGATGACAAAGGCTAGCGTAAGGGCGAAATTAATCTTCTCCACTGTATCGTTGAGTTTTTGGTCGATAGGATACTGGTCCAGCGACAAAATGATGGTGTTGAGCAAAATCAAAGCCGTCTGGACCACATTGAACACCCAGTGATTCACGATCACCCCACATAGTATCTGCAAGCGTGATGTTACGATCCGATCACTGGCCACTCTTGCTGCTCGTAACGCAAGTAAGGCAGCTTTAGCTTTCTTTTGTGCCTTTTTCTCCTCTGCTTCGATGAAAGACGCTTCTGAGAAGTTATCCCAGATGACAGCCAGCGTCAGGTTAAGCATGAAAAAGGAGCCAAGTATAATGAAAGACACGAAATAAACAACTGCGATTGTTCCGTATCCTGCGTCCTGGAGCATGTACATAATGTCACTCCTGCGAATAGAACAACATAAGAATCTGTTAGCTGATCTAACCTTTGCCAGTGATATGCATCACGTACCAGCCTTCGCGCGTAATGCACTGGAATATGGCCAAGGATGCCGACCCAATGTTATCAAAGTGCAGGAATCCCCAGTTCAAATCCGCGCTGTAGGTCGAGCTTTCCAGAATGCGTCGAAAGATGGATGTGTCTGGGTGGGTAAAACGAAAATTCCCATAAGCATCGTAGTCCGATCCACACGTCTGGTACAGCATAAACGAAATTAAGTTTCAGCTTTTAAAATGACCAACCATTACAGCTCAAGCGCCTACCTGCCCATCCGGGCACAAGCGAGATTGATCATCATCAAGCGCACAGGTCCGAGCCGGGGATTCCTCAGCAACAGGCCAAAAGCAGATCCGTGGGGTTTTCCATGGAGAGGTATCATGTGACCAAGAGCCTCCGACAGGAATCTGATCGTTGTATTCATCCACACACGGGAAGAGAGAGTAGTTTGCAAGTGCTATAGTTTTGTAATCGTCAAAGTCAGCAAACGTAATGTCGGGGTCCAAACGCAGAGGATACGGAGTCAGTCGACATCGGGGATGCAGCACGCCGCTCCATAACTGGACTCCAATCACTCCATACAAGAAAAATAGGAAACTGAGGAATGCCACGACCGTGAGTAGCTCTGGGATAGACTTGAGCAAGGCTGAAACAAGTTTTTTCATGCCTGCAGTGGACAACCACCTGCGTTAATATTTCCTTATTGTGTACTTCACGAGGCATCAGCAAGATATTCTTACCGGCGACAGCGTTCAAGCTTCTTAATGGGCGCAATACGCGAAATATCCGAAGCATCGACACATTAGGAATGCCCGGGATAACGGCTAAAATACTGTTGTAACCACGACACAATGCCTGTGCTTAGCACGCTCTAAAACCCACGCCTTCTACAGTAGAGCAGACGTACCCAATAAATACAACTAAAAAATCCATCCAGTTCCATGGATCCATTAAATACGCGCCTTGTTCGCCAAACAAACCCATAGCAACAATCTTCATAGTACACTCAATCGCGAAGAGGACGGTGAAAATTGTGTCGGCCGAGTTCACGATAGCGTTTCGAAGCGACTGTGAGCTGTCCAGATCTCCCTGTGTGTCCACTTTGCTGTAGTCTGCGATTGCAAGGATCACCGAGTTCGCTAGAATCAAAAAGAGAATAAACTGGTCGAACCGCTTCCACGTGATGCACCAAATCAACGCTTGTCGAAAGCGACTGCGCTCATGGAAGAAACCGAGCGAGCACGGTGAAAACTGGCAGTCGCCAACATCAACAACACCAACAAGTGTCAGATAATCACCAAGAAGTCGGTGCTGAGACCAGAACAAATACTCACTAAGAAGCGCTTCCTGTGTGCGAAAAAGTTGTAGCGGTCTGCGATGTCACCCGAGCCGTCGTCTCCAGGATAGCAGCCAGGCTGTAAGCACATACAGTGCCATACTCAATTTGAATACTCAAAATCCCTAATCTATTGCGCATACAGCAGCTTACTGCCGCGTTGATGAGCTCCTGGATGACGTCGTTTTTGCTGCCCGTGTCGAGCTCCGGCGATCCCGTCGGTCGTGTGTTGGCCCGAGACAAATTCCGCGCACGGTGCGTATACGTATCCACCCGGAACTTCTGCAACAGCAGCCCCGTCGTGGTGGCATCGGACTTGCTGCGGTACCTCAGCGTGTCGGAGCTCATGGTGGAGACTTTGCGCGTCGTTTCGCCACGGATGTTGAAGTGGAAACCGTTCAAAACCGGTTTCTACTGGGTTGATATTCAGTTTTGTAATTTAGCAGCTTTGTATTAGCCAATCGCGTGGCTTCACGTGGCTGACCCACCCATCTCGTCAGCGTATCTTGTGGGGCCATTATCCGAATTGAGCTGCTCGAAGCAAGACCAAACAGGATGCGGGGTGTAGCGCTGTTAGTGTGTGCCACAGCGGCGAGTCTGCTGGCCGGCGTGCAGGGCATGTACTCGAGCGAGGACAGCGTGAAGGTGCTGGACCCGGAGAGCTTCCGTGAGCAGGTGCAGCAGGACTCGGGCGTGTGGCTCGTGGAGTTCTATGCGCCGTGGTGCGGCCACTGCAAGCAGCTGGCGCCCGAGTACAAGAAGGCGGCCAAGGCGCTGGAAGGCGTCGTCAACGTGGCGGCCATCGACTGCCAGGAGCACGAGGAGCTCGTGCAGGAGTTCGCGGTGCGCGGCTTCCCCACCATCAAGATCTTTGGCGAGGACAAGACCAAGCCCACGACGTTCAACGGCGACCGCACGGCCAAGGGCCTCGTGGACGCGGCGCTCACGGCCTCCCGTCGCGTGGTCAAGGCGCGTCTGTCGGACGGCTCGGAGAAGAAGAAGAAGAAGAAGCCCAAGCCGCAGCAGAAGAAGAAGTCGCCTAGTGGCAAGAGCGCCGTCATCACCCTCACGGACGACACGTTCGACGACATGGTGCTCAACAGTGGAGACGTGTGGCTCGTGGAGTTCTACGCGCCGTGGTGTGGCCACTGCAAGGCTCTGGCCCCGGAGTGGGAGCAGGCTGCCTCGGACCTTAAGGGCTCAGTCAAGGTGGCTGCAATTGAGGCCACTGCCAATGAGCTGAAGCCTGCAGAGTACGGAATTGAAGGATTCCCGACCATTAAGGTGTTCGGACCCAACGCCATGGGCCCAGCCGATGCTGACGACTACCAGGGCGAACGCACTGCCGATGCTATCACGGAGTTCGCTCTCGCGGCGCTGGATGTGATGGGCGGTGGCCTGCGGATCAAGGAGCTTATCTCGGAGGAGGCCTTGACAGACTTCTGCGAGGGCAAGTCGAGCTGCGTTATTAGCGTGCTGCCGCACATTACGGAAGGCGGCAAGAGCGCGCGTGATGGCCACATTAAGACGCTTGAGGAGGCGGCGAAGCTGGTGCGTGGCAAGCCGTTCAAGTTCGGATGGATGCAGGGTGGCGACCAGCTCGACTTCGAGAGCCGCTTCGAGCTCACGTTCGGATACCCGTCGCTGGTGGCGATCAACCTGGACCGCAAGCGCTATGTGGTGCAGCGCGGCGCCTTCACGGCCGAAGCTATCAGCGAGTTCCTGCAGGGCGTGATGCAGGGCCGCGAGTCGACGGTTGGCTACGACAAGCTGCCGGAGATCAAGACGGTCAAGCCGTGGGATGGCAAGGACGTGCAGCTGGATGAGATCGAAGAGGACGAGGATGATGATATCATGAACGAGATCCTGGGCAACGCCGCCGACAAGGACGAACTTTAGGTTCGATGTGCACATTAGAAGAAGGCCGTCTACCTAATAATCGAACTTTCGGTTGCAGTGTGATTTCTAGCCCTGCTGTGAGAACTGCTGCTTGAAGTCTGTACATGTGCTGGTCAACGGTTGACGCGAATATATCTTAGTCCCGCGTGATCAAGTAGCATGTGGGCATCCGCCGTAAAGACGCAGGAGCTGTTCCCACCAGCTTTTGCCTGCTGTACAAGTCTGTAGACGCACGCGTAGTCAGCCAGCCCCAGAATTGTCCAGCATTTGTCTGGTTGGTCAAATCAGCATTTGTCTGGTTGGTCAAATCAGCATTTGGGCTGCTGGTTGAATGCACACCCTAAAGTTCGCGGCCCATGCGGCAGCAGGACAAGCAGCAGGCGAGTGACTACGGTGACTAGGTATTGCCCAACGACGTCTAGGAATCAGAGCGGTGGTCGATGCCAAGTTTGAAGCGTGTCTGCAAGGCAGCTAAAGTGCCCACGTGCCGACAGATCAGCACGCTTTGCATGGGACCTTGCAGGACCAGCCAGCGTCGTCATCGCACGGACGTCGTGTTCGTCCACGTACGCGCCAACGTCACGCCCCCAAAGCGTTTCTCTGCGACCGCGTTAACCGAGCAGAAATACAGTACCCCCTCGGTGTCAATGCACGCTGCCTCCGCAAGCCTGCGAAGCCGCAGACTGTCGGATAGCTACTATACATACCTGTATTGACATGTCGAGGTGGCAATTGCTGCTCGCCTCTCCGACTCGGAAGCTCCGTGCGAGGAACAACAGTCCGAAGCAAGCACACGCGCCACTTGAAGTGCGCCAGACATGCGACGTGGCGCTTCATCGGCCGGCGGACACCTGAGAATCCACGCCCGCCGCGCGGCGAGCTTGGCAAGGCTTGCCGCAAGCATCTAAATGCATGTGCCATATCGCCGGCGCAAACATCGCGGCTTCAACGTCTCGACGCCTCGACCCCTCGGACGCTCATTCAGTCGCACTGGCGTGAGGCTCGCCTCAGCATACAAAAATCCATACAAACGCCCACAGCAGATCCCGATGCGTCGAAGATTCGTCGACCGACCAATCGCGGGCCCAGCAGTGCGAGTTCCGGCCAATCGACGCCAGCCATGTGCTAGTTCTTTGTCGCCAGACGCAGGCCAGCGCTGCTTGGTTCTGCTTGCAGTTCAAGCGCCTCGGATGCCGCCTGCCTACAAGTCCCTCACTCTTCGTTTCACCGTCCAGTGCGTCCGCGTGTTTTCCAAGCCTACTCCCCCCCCCGCCCCCTCCACCCCTCGCAGTCATGCCCAACCTTCTCAAGGACCTCGTCGCCATGGTGTCGCCCCAGGCCAAGCGCCCGCTGCAGTCGCCCTCCACGTCCAACCGCCTCTCGCCCGCCAAGCAGAACGTGGCCTTCGCCGACTTCGCCACGCGGAGAGAAGACGCGGCCGCGCCAGTGAGCGCGGCGCAGCAGCAGGAACAAGCCAAGATGGACGCCTACGTCTTCTTCAACATGCTGCGGTAGGGCCTTCGTCCACGGGGGAGCAAGGGAGTCACTACAGTGGCAGTACCGCCACTTGACCTCCTCCCTCCATCGTCCCGGCAACTCGGAAAACCAGTACCATACGTCGATATCTATGACGGGGGCCTCGAGTCCCCGCCGTGCATACGCTATGCGGCCCTCTCTCGGTAAGGGCATGTAGCATCCAATAAATGTCTCCACTAGCCCCCGTGCCTCGCACGGGAGCTCTCTTGCTTCTCGCCCACCGTCTTTTCATCTTTATTCTCCCTGACAAACTGGAGGCTGCATTTGCAGTGTGCAGCTGCACGGCTCTCTAGCATTTCTATTGATGCTGCCGTTCCGGCGATCCTGTGTGACTGGTTTCGCTAGTTTAGATTGCGTCTGAAACCGTCCGAGGTGTCGACTAAACAAACGCTTTGGCGACTACCGTAGCAGCCTGTAGGTGAACTTTAACAAGCGGTGCACTTGCAGCCTGCAAGTTGCAGTAGGCACGAATGTTAAACGCATGTGATGTACAGCAAAGCGAGCTCTATTTGCTTGGGTGTATTCTTAAAGTTGCGGTCGTCTACAGCGAAGCAGCCCAGCAGCGTTGCAGCGCCCTATGCGCTCACGACCTCGATCTCGAAGATAAGATCAGCGTTGCTCGGGATGACAGGCGGAGAGCCCTCACGGCCGTAGCCAAGTTTCGACGGGATGGTGATCGTGCGCTTGCTGCCCACGCGCATGCCTTCGATACCGATGTCCATGCCCTTGATCACATCGCCGATGCCGTGGCGGAAAGTGAACGGCTTCTTGCGGTTCTGCGTCGCGTCGAACTGCTTGCCGTTGGTCAGGCGGCCGCGGTAGACGATGCCAACCTTGCGGCCACGCTGCACGGGGCGGCCCTTGCCTACAGCGCTGCAATAGCAGAGACAAAACAAACATCATACGCATCAGATCAAGATGTCCACTGAACAAACATGCTACAAGGATCAGAACTTACACATCCTCGATGGTGACGCCCTTGTGCATACGAGTGGCAACCTTCGCCTTCTTCGGGACCTCGACAGACTCCGCGGGGGCAGCACGCTTCTTGCTCTTGACACTGCCCGCGGTCACCTCAGCCAGCTTCTCGGCAGTCTTCTTCTCCTTCTCCGCCTCCTTGGCAGCCTTAGCCTTCTTCTTCTCTGCCTCCTTCTCCTCCTTCGCCTTCTTCTCCGCCTCAGCAGCAGCCGCAGCCGCCTTCTTAGCAGCAGCCTCCTTCTTCGACTCCTTCTTCACCTCCCCCTTCTTCACCTCCTTCTTCACCTCCTTCTTGGGGGACTTCTTCTTCGACTCGGGCGCGTCGCTGTGGACACGCTCCTCGAGCACCTCGAAACGGTTCTTCTTGGCCTCGTCGTTGAGCTCCTCCTGCTCTTCCTCGTTCTCGTCGACATCGTCGTCGCTCGATTCATCTTCGTCTCCAAATACCATCATCTCGTCCTCATCCTCACTCATGTCGTCGAAGTCGTGCTCGTCGCCGCTGTCCTCCTCCTCCTCCACCTCAATGAAGCCCGTGAGGTGGATGGCGTTGGGGCCGTCCACCACGAACTCGATGGGGCCGTCCATGGGCGTGAACGTCTGCGTCAAGTTCCACTGCTCCGCCACGTTGGGCGTCAGCGTGCACAGCGCAATCTTGGACGTCTTGGCCACCACCGACAGCGTGGAGCGGCCCGTGGTCGCGTCGGCGCCGAGCGCAGCCGAGTTGAGCTGCATGCAGAAGTCCTCGACCTCGTTCGACCACGTAAGCGGGTGGCCAGGCGTCACCACGTGGCCGAAGAACCCAGGCACTGGCGCCACCTCAATCGGCGCAGACTTCTTAACCATTGTGTACAGGTCAGTCAGGTGTCGCGTTCAACAATGAATCGAGAGACCGTCGCCGCTGCCATCGATTTTTTTTCATAAACACCGGTATACTGGTGAAATACCGGTATTTGGTTGAAGTGATTGGGATCAGCTATCCGTGGTCGAAGGTCCTGCGATTACATGTATCAGTTCTTCTTACGCTCGGGTTTGAATTCCAGTCGATGGCCCTTCGCCGTCTTCTTGATCTGTCGAACAAAGTGTCATACAGGTTGATATCCATCTCCTCTAGTCGAAATATCGAGTGAGATTGATAAACGTACCCGACACCCGCCTAGTGTGATCTGCTTCCCGGTTTCCAATCGCTGAATGTCGGCTGCAAGACGAGCTACAGATGCCAGTCGCGGAGGCGCTTCCTTTTTTCCAACGTGCAAAATGATAATTGAAAGCAAACGGTAAAGAAGCTCGTCGAAAATGGCGGGGTCGTGGAAAACAGCCACGCGCACAACCACCAAGGCAGGTTCCCAGGTCAATGTGTACTTCCGAAGCATAATTCGCTCTACATGTAGTAGCCACGCACAAGAGTACAAATTAGGCATTCATTCATAAAGCATTCCACAGCAAGGTCAATGTACGTACCGATTTGTGCAAACTCTTTCTTGGCTTTTTCTGCGGTCTGCTGGAACCTCGAGAATAAATCCAGGACATCCGATCCGTGCTCTCTTTCCACCCGCTTAAGTTCCTGCTCAATCAAAACTCCACGGTTATCACTTCACATTTACCAACGCTATCCTTGCAATTCGATGCTAGCGTACCTCACGGATCCGAACACGGTCATACACGAGGTCATCATTGGACGGGTCGTGTATCCATGTCTGCTGAAACCGTTCGCAGGTTGCTATCAACTGGTCCTTGGTGACGGAGAGCAGCGGTCGGACGAGTGTCACCGACTTCGTGGACTTGCTATCACGTGTGTCGTTCACCGACTCATCGAGAAAGAAGAGCGGTACTTGGTTCGCTATGCCTGCGAGTCCGTTGATGCCGCTTGCCCGTCCAAGGCGGAAAAGCGTCGTTTCCAGTTGGTCGCCGAGATTGTGTGCGACAAACAAGCAGCGCACGTGATACTCTTCACACACTTGTTTCAACAAGCCGTATCGATACTGCCGCGCTTGTTCCTCCATCTTACTCTCGCGTGGTTTCACCAGCTTCAACGGATCCTTCGGTCCTTCTGCTTCCTCTTCAGTGTGCCATTCACACACCTTCGTGACGTGCGTGATGCCGCCACGTTTGGCACAGATCTTGGCAACCTCCAGAGCTTCTCGGCTGCTCTCGGCACGTAGCTGGTGGTCCACCGTGACTGCCAGAAGCGGGGTCTTGACGCGATTCTTCTGCAAATATTCTCTTAGCAGCAGCATCAACGCCATGCTGTCAGCGCCGCCGGAAACGGCCACTGCAATTGGGAACTCGCCCACGGGCGCGCTTCGACCTACAAGCATTAGATATTTAGGTATAGAGAAGCTTATCATTGGACCAAGGGATTAAAAATGTACCATTATCCAGTGGATACAGCTCCTGGTGCAGCCTCTTCTTGGACAGCCCGGACTTGCGCACAAACTCGGCGAAATTCACAGCCGACACAGAAGTGCCGCACTCATCTTTGTGTAAGGTATCTATCGTCGTGGATAAATGGGCTGCGAGGAAGCTAGAGGACGAGCGCTGCGTCTGCGCGAAGCGGATACATGTAACGCGCGCGGATAGCGCCGTCCACATAGTGAATTGATGCGGAACCTAAAATAAGAGTAGGGTGCCTAAAACAACGTAGATTGGGTTGTAGTTGAAGTTTGAGTTGGGCGACAAAGCTTATGCTATTTTTTGCATCGAGGACGTGACCAGTCTCGAGGACGTGCAAGTCTTTCGTCACGGGCGAGGCCTCTGCCTCCGAGATGTTGGATTCGTGTTGCTGCGTTCGCTCTGAAAGGCGAGTCTGATCTAATCTAAATCTGTTCGCAGTTGAACATTCACGATGGAACTGACGCAGGAGCTCGTCAAGAAGAAGGTTGAGCTGCTCGAGCAGCAGAAGGCCAAGGCTGCCAAGCTCAATGAGCTCCTTGACGGTGCGTAATTCAATGCTGGGCTGCGTTAAACTGCAGTCAGTAAGATCCAATGTTTACCCTTGGTTGTGTGCTGTCAGCTCCTGGAGGCTTCAACGAAGTCTCTCGCAAGACATGCAAGAACCTGGAGGCTGCCATCACCGCGTCCAAGCGGCCCGGGTACTTTGCGTACTACGAGCAACCAGAGAACGTGAAAAACGTCCTGCGCACCGGCGAGATGCAGCGACTGCAGGAGCAAATCGTGCACCTTCAGAAGCAGATCGACCAGCTCACTGAAAAGATCGAGAAGAGCGCTGAAGGACAAGAAGGTGGCCACACCGGCACCACGATCACGAGTCTGAAGCATTGGCTTGCCACGTACGGCACGCCGAAGCAGCAGTCTACCTCTGATCTGTTTACCGTCTTCACACCGGACAAGAAGGTTTACGGCGGCACTGCTCACTACTCGGCCTTCCGTAGCCAAGCCAGCACGATGAAGAAGGGTAGACTGACCAAATGAACAGCTAAACAGCAACGCTAAACTCGGATAAAAGAAACTAGAACTGTTGGTATACGTGTTGAACTTAACCTCTTCCTTGAAGAGAGCTACTGCTCATTGGGTTGTGCATGAAACACTTAGAAGCTGGAGTACTTGCCCAGCTTCTCAACATCACGGAAGTCCTCGCCGGCGTAGCGAGCCTTGGCGCCAAGCTCCTCCTCGATACGCAGAAGCTGGTTGTACTTCGCCAGACGCTCCGAGCGGCACGGCGCGCCAGTCTTGATCTGGCCGGCGCTCAGACCCACAGCCAGGTCCGCGATGAACGTGTCCTCCGTCTCACCGCTGCGGTGGCTGGCCATGATGGCCCAGCCCGCCTTCTTCGCCATCGTCACGGCCTCAATCGACTCCGTGATGCTGCCGATCTGGTTCACCTTCAGCAGAAGGGCGTTGCAAGCCTTCAGCTCAATGGCCTTCTTCACACGGGTCGGGTTCGTCACCGTCAGGTCGTCGCCCACGATCTGCACGTCCTTGCCCACCTTGCTCGTGATCTTCACCCACGACGCCCAGTCGTCCTGGTCGAACGGGTCCTCGATCGACACGATCTTGCTCGAGTCGGCGCACTTGGCGATAAAGCCCTCGTACACCTCCTGCAGCTTGTCGGCCGAGATTTTCTCCGACTCGGCAGCGTTCTCGTTCTTGAAGTCAAGGTTGTAGCGAGCGTCCTCAGCACCCGTGTAGAACTCCGAAGCAGCGACGTCCATGCCCAGACGCACCTGGTTCGTGTAGCCGGCAGCCTTGATGGCCTCCTCGATCAGGTTGATGGCCTCACCGTTCGACTGGATGTTCGGGGCGAAACCGCCCTCGTCGCCCACAGCCGTGGCGTCCAGGCCGTAGCGGTTCTTGATCACCTTCTTCAGGTTGTGGTACACCTCCGAGCCGATCTTCATGGCCTCCGTGAAGGTCGTGGCGCCCACGGGAAGGATCATGAACTCCTGCATGGCCAGCTTGTTGCCGGCGTGCGAGCCACCGTTGATGATGTTGAACGACGGCACGGGCAGGCACGGCGTCGGGTTGCCGGCCAGGTCGGCGATGTACTGCCACAGCGGCTGCTTCTTGGCGGCGGCACCACCACGGCACAGCGCGAGCGACACGCCCAGGATGGCGTTGGCGCCCAGTTTCTTCTTGCACCATCCCCACTCGTTCTGCGTGCCGTCAAGCTCCTCGACCATGTAGCGGTCAAGCTCCGCCTGCTTGGTCACGTCCTTGCCGATAAGAGCGGGGGCAATGATGTCGTTCACGTTCTTCACGGCGTTCAGAACGCCCTTGCCCATGTAGGCCTTGCCACCGTCGCGCATCTCCAGGGCCTCGAACTCACCCGTGGAGGCTCCGCTGGGGACGGCGGCACGGTACTCGCCGATCTCGGTGACCAGGTCGACCTCGACGGTCGGGTTGCCACGCGAGTCGAAGATCTGGCGGGCCTTGATGGACACAATCGACACCATTGTAGAGAGGGGGGGCTTCTTTCAGGAACTTGAGGCTTGGAAGGCCAATTCGGAAATGAGACTTGGTGGGAGGGCTCTCGAATCTACCCTCACTCACCCCCTCCGATCTTTCTCCCGCCCTAGAAGCTGGGACCTTTTATGGTGAGCCGTCCTGATTTAAGGTAAGCTCGTCGGTTAGAAACGGATTAGAAATGGCTGGTATCGAACGGGTTTCCTACCATCTCAAGCAACAAATTGAGGCCTTGGGTAGTAGTAGGCTGTTGAATCGAGGTAGGCCTTGTAGTTTGCGTAGATAGCAATATGGACGGTGAGGAGGACGGATTCGCTTAGTTTGTATAGAGAGCACTACGGACGGCGAGAGGACGGATTCGCTGCTTCCTAGTTTAACGTGCGCATCTTGTCCTAATATAGGCGCACGCCTAGGCGCTGCTTGGGCGGCGCGTGTCTCTTGTGACGCCGCGCCGCGGTGTTTATGACAGGCATGGCCAAGAGGGCGGGGTGCATAAGGGCCGAACTCGCAACGGTGCCTTGATTGCACGGCTAAACCACGGTGAGGAAGCAAAGACGGCGACGTTAAAGCGGTCCGACGACGCTTGTCAAATGCGGGGAGATCGCTGTCTCAAGCGAAGCCGCAGTGGCGAGGCATTCACTATTCCTGCACTGGCCTCGTCAATCCAATTTTGCTCGTCAGCAGGGAATTTCTAGCGCGAATGAAGCCACGCAGCTGTGAATGGCGGGCGCCGACAACTTGCTTGACAAGCACACTGCATATTGGCGAAAATGTCCCCGAACAACGTGACCAGGATCGCTGCTGGTTCGCCCCAGACGGCTTTCGGCTCTCGGTTTGTTGACGATGCGCGGCGATGCAACAGTGTCAGCCGAGATTCCAGGTCAGCACAGCTGGGAGAAACGTTTGGCGCATGGCAATCGACACGTGTCCTTGGACTCTGAGCCTTGGCTTGCGGCTCCTTTGATCCCAAATCCAGCATGATGCCTACGCCCTCTCCGCTGCTACATGTGCACTATTCTAGCGTGGCGCAATGTACTCGGCGTATTAGGCGCCTAGCGCTGCTACAACTCTGCACTCGTCTAGCCGCCTTGATCAATGAGAGGCCTCGGGACATGCTCCCGGACTTGGAGACCAGGTATCCATTGCGCTACGATCTTTTTGCGCCGACTCCCGTCCATTCAAATTGAAAATGTGAATAAAACTGCCACGTCAGTATCTTTGAATCAGACAACTTCAACTTGGGCCATACAAATGAGACTATAAAATCTATGTCCATTAATCCGCATTACGTCTTCGCCGTGCCAACGCTAACGCTGAATAGAACTAATTGACGAAACTATACGCACAAGTGCGTGCATCCTACTACTGTAGGACTCGACGCTTAGAAGCTCGAGTACTTGCCAAGCTTCTCAACATCACGGAAGTCCTCGCCGGCGTAGCGAGCCTTGGCGCCAAGCTCCTCCTCGATACGCAGAAGCTGGTTGTACTTCGCCAGACGCTCCGAGCGGCACGGCGCGCCAGTCTTGATCTGGCCGGCGCTCAGACCCACAGCCAGGTCCGCGATGAACGTGTCCTCCGTCTCACCGCTGCGGTGGCTGGCCATGATGGCCCAGCCCGCCTTCTTCGCCATCGTCACGGCCTCAATCGACTCCGTGATGCTGCCGATCTGGTTCACCTTCAGCAGAAGGGCGTTGCAAGCCTTCAGCTCAATGGCCTTCTTCACACGGGTCGGGTTCGTCACCGTCAGGTCGTCGCCCACGATCTGCACGTCCTTGCCCACCTTGCTCGTGATCTTCACCCACGACGCCCAGTCGTCCTGGTCGAACGGGTCCTCGATCGACACGATCTTGCTCGAGTCGGCGCACTTGGCGATAAAGCCCTCGTACACCTCCTGCAGCTTGTCGGCCGAGATCTTCTCCGACTCGGCAGCGTTCTCGTTCTTGAAGTCAAGGTTGTAGCGAGCGTCCTCAGCACCCGTGTAGAACTCCGAAGCAGCGACGTCCATGCCCAGACGCACCTGGTTCGTGTAGCCGGCAGCCTTGATGGCCTCCTCGATCAGGTTGATGGCCTCACCGTTCGACTGGATGTTCGGGGCGAAACCGCCCTCGTCGCCCACAGCCGTGGCGTCCAGGCCGTAGCGGTTCTTGATCACCTTCTTCAGGTTGTGGTACACCTCCGAGCCGATCTTCATGGCCTCCGTGAAGGTCGTGGCGCCCACGGGTAGGATCATGAACTCCTGCATGGCCAGCTTGTTGCCGGCGTGCGAGCCACCGTTGATGATGTTGAACGACGGCACGGGCAGGCACGGCGTCGGGTTGCCGGCCAGGTCGGCGATGTACTGCCACAGAGGCTGCTTCTTGGCGGCGGCACCACCGCGGCACAGCGCCAGCGACACGCCCAGGATGGCGTTGGCGCCCAGTTTCTTCTTGCACCAGCCCCACTCGTTCTGCGTGCCGTCAAGCTCCTCGACCATGTAGCGGTCAAGCTCGGCCTGCTTGGTCACGTCCTTGCCGATAAGAGCGGGGGCGATGATGTCGTTCACGTTCTTCACGGCGTTCAGAACGCCCTTGCCCATGTAGGCCTTGCCACCGTCGCGCATCTCCAGGGCCTCGAACTCGCCCGTGGAGGCTCCGCTGGGGACGGCGGCACGGTACTCGCCGATCTCGGTGACCAGGTCCACCTCGACGGTCGGGTTGCCACGCGAGTCGAAGATCTGGCGGGCCTTGATGGACACAATCGACACCATTGTAGAGAGGAGGAGGGACTTGTTTTCAGGAACTTGAGGCTTGGAAGGCCAATTCGGAAATGATCTCCTCGGCTCTCAGGCGAGATTCACGTCGGCCGGAGGTGGCCGCACTGAGATGCCGGGGATTCACGTCGGCCGGAGGTGGCCGCACTGAGATGCCGGGGTATGTACGTGGCGGACTTCTGCTTGGGCGCGGGTCTGGTTGGCTCTTGTTCCGCTCGGTTGCAAGAGCAACGCGCGCGCGGGTCACAGCTGGTGCAGTTTTTGTCGCCCCGACAATGATTCCGTGAGTAAACGAAGCCACGCACCCTGTTTGTATGTAAGGTACGGTGCCAGTTGCGTGCACTTGTGCCAGTTATGTGCCTGTTTCGCTTCAGCCAATTCGTAGGCTTACACAGCAAGCTGCCATCTTGGCGTAATGTCCCCGAACAACGCCAGGATCGCTGCAGGTTCGCCCGAGACGGCTTTTGGCTCTCGGTTGGTACACGGTGCGCGGCGATGCAACAGTGTCAGCCGAGATTCCAGGCCAGCACAGCTGGGAGAAACGATTGGCGCATGGCAATCGGCACGTGTCCATCGACTCCGAGCCTTGGGCTCCTATTAACCCTTTTATTAGGTTTGCGGCTCCTTTGATCCCAGATCGGGAATGATGCTCTCCGCTGCTACATGTGCACTATTCTCACGCGGCGCGATGTACTCGGCGTATTAGGCGCCTCGCGCTGCTACAACTCAGCACTCGTCTAGCCGACTTGATCAATACGACGGCCGGGTGATCCGTGATCTTTTTGCGCCGACTCCCGTCCATTCAAATTGAAAATGTGAATAAAACTGCCACGTCAGTATCTTTGAACCAGACAACTTCAACTTGGGCCATACAAATGAGACTATAAAATCTATGTCCATTAATCCGCATTACGTCTTCGCCGTGCCAACGCTAACGCTGAATAGAACTAATTGACGAAACTATACGCACAAGTGCGTGCATCCTACTACTGTAGGACTCGACATTTAGAAGCTCGAGTACTTGCCAAGCTTCTCCACGTTGCGGAAGTCCTCACCGGCGTAGCGAGCCTTGGCGCCAAGCTCCTCCTCGATACGCAGAAGCTGGTTGTACTTCGCCAGACGCTCCGAACGGCACGGCGCGCCAGTCTTGATCTGGCCCGCGCTCAGACCCACAGCCAGGTCCGCGATGAACGTGTCCTCCGTCTCACCGCTGCGGTGGCTGGTCATGATGGCCCAGCCCGCCTTCTTCGCCATCGTCACGGCCTCAATCGACTCCGTGATGCTGCCGATCTGGTTCACCTTCAGCAGAAGGGCGTTGCAAGCCTTCAGCTCAATGGCCTTCTTCACACGGGTCGGGTTCGTCACCGTCAGGTCGTCGCCCACGATCTGCACGTCCTTGCCCACCTTGCTCGTGATCTTCACCCACGACGCCCAGTCGTCCTGGTCGAACGGGTCCTCGATCGACACGATCTTGCTCGAGTCGGCGCACTTGGCGATGAAGCCCTCGTACACCTCCTGTAGCTTGTCGGCCGAGATCTTCTCCGACTCGGCAGCGTTCTCGTTCTTGAAGTCAAGGTTGTAGCGAGCGTCCTCGGCGCCCGTGTAGAACTCCGAAGCAGCGACGTCCATGCCCAGACGCACCTGGTTCGTGTAGCCGGCAGCCTTGATGGCCTCCTCGATCAGGTTGATGGCCTCGCCGTTCGACTGGATGTTCGGGGCGAAACCGCCCTCGTCGCCCACAGCCGTGGCATCCAGGCCGTAGCGGTTCTTGATCACCTTCTTCAGGTTGTGGTACACCTCCGAGCCGATCTTCATGGCCTCCGTGAAGGTCGTGGCGCCCACGGGAAGGATCATGAACTCCTGCATGGCCAGCTTGTTGCCGGCGTGCGAGCCACCGTTGATGATGTTGAACGACGGCACGGGCAGGCACGGCGTCGGGTTGCCGGCCAGGTCGGCGATGTACTGCCACAGAGGCTGCTTCTTGGCGGCGGCACCACCGCGGCACAGCGCCAGCGACACGCCCAGGATGGCGTTGGCGCCCAGTTTCTTCTTGCACCAGCCCCACTCGTTCTGCGTGCCGTCAAGCTCCTCGACCATGTAGCGGTCAAGCTCGGCCTGCTTGGTCACGTCCTTGCCGATAAGAGCGGGGGCGATGATGTCGTTCACGTTCTTCACGGCGTTCAGAACGCCCTTGCCCATGTAGGCCTTGCCACCGTCGCGCATCTCCAGGGCCTCGAACTCGCCCGTGGAGGCTCCGCTGGGGACGGCGGCACGGTACTCGCCGATCTCGGTGACCAGGTCCACCTCGACGGTCGGGTTGCCACGCGAGTCGAAGATCTGGCGGGCCTTGATGGACACAATCGACACCATTGTAGAGAGTAGGGGGCCTTCTTTTCAGGAACTTGAGGCTTGGAAGGCCAATTCGGAAATGATCTCCTCGGCTCTCAGGCGAGATTCACGTCGGCCGGAGGTGGCCGCACTGAGATGCCGGGGATTCACGTCGGCCGGAGGTGGCCGCACTGAGATGCCGGGGTATGTACGTGGCGGACTTCTGCTTGGGCGCGGGTCTGGTTGGCTCTTGTTCCGCTCGGTTGCAAGAGCAACGCGCGCGCGGTGCCACAGCCGGGGCAAGGATACTTGTCCTTGTTGGCAACACGTCACCGAGCGCGGAATGCGGGTTGATTGCACGTTGGCGCGCACAGAGCGCAAAGACATCGGCGTCGACTCCCTCCATGTCGCGCTTGGACCCTCCGGCCTCGTCAATGACACACAGCGATTATTTTAATACCGGTAAGGAAAGCGGACAAGGACTCCGTCGGAGACGCAGACGCGCGGCAGTGCCATGCTGCCGACCATGAGCAAACGATAGCTTGACGGCCGGTGCCGGCAGCCCGAACGGGCCGGTGCCACCCGAGCCGTGTCATGCCGCGCTATTCGAGGGCAAAAGTATTCAACTTGTGTTCACGGTCTCTTGTCGCACACCGGCGCCCTGATTGGTCACCGAGTCCCCAAGCCACGACGCCGGCGCGTCGCCCGCCGGCCTTCGTCGTCAACGCGTTGTGGAATGCAGCAGCTCTTCCGCATGCCGCCTATGGATATGCCTGTTGCACCATGGTCTTTGCCTTGCATTGCTGCACCAGGCGTGCGTGGCCCGTTTCGTTGTTAGCGCTTGGAAAGAGTATGCTCCTTAGTGCGACATTCGCGCTACACACGTCGTTTCTAAATGGGATGTAGCCATTTCTAACGAGCAGGTTGAAGTGGCTTATTCCCTTGTACGGGTATCCGCGGTCTCGGCGAGACCGCGGATACCGTCTCGCAGCCCTCCCAGGTAGCATTTAGCCGCACTGCCCTCCGCAGGTATGTTGTCACTCACAAAATCCACCAACTTGTTGCTAAAGCACGTCAGTGTTGAGCTCAACTCGATCATTTCGCGGGGTTTGTTAGCTTCTATTTTCATATCGGACTATAGGGAATAACTGATGAGTTAGGGAGAACTGTGTTCGGCGATTGCCACAGTAATTGAAAAGCATGGCTAGCGGCGCCAATTCCCAGGGGTCTACTACTGTCGATAATGTTGGCGCAGGCGCTCACGCTGACAACAATCCAAGCGGCGCACGTGAGGAGAAGATGAAAGTTGTAGTTCGTGTGAGACCTCTACAAGCGAAGGAGGAGTCATGGCCAACAGACATAGACGTCCACGGACCTGACACAAGTGCTCAAGCAACTATAACCATCCAGGTAAACGTGGATCCGCAGGGCGGCTCAGCTACGAGTTAGCACTGATCCTGTGGGGTGGCCTGATATTCTACCATACGACAGGAAAACGAAGTGATGTGGGAGAAGAATGGCCAGCTGAAGATCCTCAAAGCCGACGCCGTGTTTGCCAACGGAGCAACACAAGATAGGGTCTATCTCAGCGTGGCAGGTATGCGTGTTGTGACATAGATCAACACCGGAAACCTTAATTTTTGTGCTCCGGCGATCGTAGAATGCGTCGATGCTCTTATCGCTGGCTTCGACTGCAGCGTATTTGCGTAGTAAGTTATGTATGCGAACGGCTATCACTGGGTCGCTCCTCGAGTCTAAAATGCTCGTTTGTATTCGTTGTAAATTCAGCGGCCAGACAGGAACGGGGAAAACTTACAGTGAGTCATACTTGCTGTCATGAACTGATAGGGTATAGGACTCACAATGTTCCAAATGCGTGAGCCAGCAATGAGCGGACTTCAGCGTGACGAAACCACGGATAATGAGGCACTTGGCCCCACTCCAGCGAGCCATGGAGTCGTCCCGAGAAGCATTAAACGATTGTTTGCGGAGATTGAACGTGAAAAACGAGGGGTCACTGGGGCTTCTTTCGGTGTCTATTGCTCATTTATCGAGGTGAGATCCGCATAAACACTCTACTCATTTCACCTGACATGTGACGAGCTGTCTTGCACATGACAGATATACAACGAGAAAATCTACGATATCCTCTCCCCAGAGGTGCCAGCCAACGGGAAGGGCAATCAATCACCAGATAGCAAGACCACCGCGGCCAACAATGGCTCGTTCACGCAGCGTGCTCGCTGGAATAGCACCGTAAGTGGAAAAGAAGCAAAAAGCCTTCAAATCCGACAAAAGATAGATGGATCGGTGTTTGTGGATGGTATGACATCGCGCAGCGTGAGCAACGATGCCGAGTTGCTCCAAACATTTCGCGAGGTGAGGACTGACGTGTTGATTATCGGTAGCCAAAAACGCATAACGACACTGTGTGTTGAAACAGGGCTCCTTGCATCGAGAAGTTCGAGACAACTTCTATAACCAGTTTAGTAGCCGAGGTCACGCTGTATTCCAGATTACACTTCGCAGAAGCCTCGCAAACGATGAATCCAACAAGACAAACTCAAAGAAGACACGTCTTTCAAGACTCTTTTTCGTCGACCTAGCGTAAGGTTTTGAGCTTCTAGAGCGATAGTAGCCACTCACTAACGTGAATTGTTTGTATGCAGAGGGTCTGAAAAATGGCACGTCAATGGGAGTGATCTAACTGACAAATACGCGAGCGAGTTATCATCGATAAACAAAAGTCTGTCAGCGTTGACAAACTGCGTGATGGCTCTTACACAGAAAGAACGATCACACGTCCCGTTCCGAGACTCCGTTTTAACACGCTTACTCCAACCATGTCTGCAAGGCTCAGGGCGAACAGCATTCATCGTAACGATTAGCCCGTCGAAGGGGAGTTTGGAGGAGTCTTTTGCTACACTACGGTTTGCTGAACGCCTGAAAGCTATCCGTTGTCGTCCAATTCGGCGCAGCTTGTTCAGCAACGAAATGCTTGGCGAGCAGCGACTGTACTACGAACGTCAAATTCAAGTCATGCGTGTAGGTGCCAAGCATGGTTCATACTTTATTCTATTGCCTGACAATGTTGTTTGCTTCCCAGGCTGAGGTAAATCGTCTTCGAGAGCTACTGAGGAAAGCCAATCAGAGGCCCAATGAAGCGGCAGGGAGCTCTTCCAGAGATGCGAACGCTGCGCTCGTTGAAGAAAATCGACGTTTAAAAGAATTGTTGCTGCAGTCAGAGCGCTCACGAGTAGTAGAGAGGTACGATTTCATTTTACTCTTGTATCCTTGGTTTGCCTGTGAATGTGTGCCTCACCAAGTTTTTACTTCAGGAACGAACGTGCTAACAGCAAAAGCGGGAAAACAAGCAGTGGGGCTATCGTGAGAATGTCACCCCAACAGTTTTCTGCGAGGCAGATGTTGAAATCCACGTCGGTGCAGGGCGAGGATTCGACTATCGGTGCAAGTTCACGAAATCTCCGACAAGATTCACAGTCGAATCACTCGATCGAGGAACCGATTGAACGCACTACAAACAGGTCAAACAAAGCGAGCGATCAGCCAAGAGACCAACTACTTACCCTTGAAACCCAGCTTCAATCAAAGGAGGCGCGCTTAAACTGGATGCTAGAGGCGGTATGTGCAGCAAGTCGGTACGCACGCAACCAACAAATCAAATACTAACGTTGTTTGCGATGAGTAGGAGATGGAAGCGCAAAACGCAGGCACTGGTGCACCCGTTGCAAATGATACAGCACCAACAGAGCCCAACCGTACGCGAACATCCCTAACTGTTGGTCCCTTAGGTTGTTGTTGTGTTTAAACATCATCGTTCTGCGTTGCAGAACGACCAACGGTAACAAGGTCATGGGCTGTGGAAACGAGACTTCGTCGACAGCTTGTCGGGATTCCACCACCATTGCGGGAGACACAATCCGATCCCGGAACTGGATCAGGTGACACGGTAGTGAATACGACAACTGACCAGCGAGAAACTGCGCCGGTTAAACGTGTTCTCCCTGTACTTGCAGACAAGACACCAGCTCCTTCAAGAGTAGATTCTGCTACAGACCAACCCACATCGCAACCTACATCCCGGAATCCTGGTAGGCGTCAAGCTCCATCGCCTCCGACCGAAACACACAGCCAAACGGATCATGCAAGTACTGGCGGTAGACGAAGTCGAGCCGATACGTTTGCTAAATCACACCAAGCAGGACGCTCGGAGTCCACGGCGTCACACGCCCAGCCAGATCAAGTAAAAGCTGCATCGATTCTGAAGCTTGTTGGGTCTGGTGTGAGTGCGGTATCCGGGAAAACTCGAGAGGAGCTCATCGAAGAATATAAGCGTGCACGTCGGGCCGAACTGGAAGCGATGATGCGAACGATGGTACAAAAATGACAATACGTCAGGAATCTAGCTCAGCTCAAGATGAAAACCTGCGGTCATGTTGGATGCCGAGTGCATCTAGCCGAATCTACCCCCGGCAGCTTCGCACCACTTGCTAACTAGCTCGACACATCCACGATCGGAGGGAAGGGCTGAGCCTTGCTGACGACGAGGATCTTCTTCGTGTGCGACATATAGCCCTTGATGTAGCCTTTGAAGATGAGGTTCGTGAGGACACACTCGATCTCATCCATGTCCATGGACTGCCCAGTGGCAACGTGGAGTGCTAGCTGGAAGTCGTGCAAGTGCAGTTGGTGGTTCTGCTGGATCAGATACCTGCCAAAACACGGAATGAAACAAGTAAAGTGTGAGTACAACACTGTGAACCTCCTGCAGGCAGTAGTCACGTACACTTTCTTGAACAGGTTTCGCAGAACTAAGAGGCGGAGTTTTTCAATCAATAAATACACGCCCTGCTGGATGAACTTGTCCTGGTACTGGGCCAGATACTCCGTGAAGAGGTGCAAATTGCCATCGCGGATGGCGTCCGTGAGACCTGTGTACTCTTCCAGCGCGTAGTCGGTCAGGAGCTTCGGGGACGGCATCACGCCCAGCAGCAGCTTCACCGGCACGAGGAACTGCAGAATCATGCGTTTGTTGCGCGCCTTGCCGCGGTGGCAGTGCTTCCACGCGTAGTCTAGGCACGTCTCCGCCTTCTGGTACTGGTCCTCGAACATGGAGATACGTCCCACATAGTACTGGTACGTGACCTTGTCGCTCTTGTTAAAGCGATCAAATTTGGGGAAGGCTGGGCCCTCCACCGCGCGAATAAGGTTGCGGCACAAGTGGATCATGTTGAGCTTGAAGTAGATCTTGAAGAGCTGGTTCACAATGAACAGCGCGCCCATCTTCTTGTTGTGCTCGGGCGGAGCTCGGTCGTTGGCTGCCATAGCGAAACCCTTCTTCAAGTGCTGCTCGGCACTGCGTAGACTGTCGTGGATCTCGTCCCCAGCCGTCTGCGAGGCTTCATGGTCCGCCTATAAGACACCGAACCAACACGTTCATCAGTCCGGACCGCCTCAAAAGTCCCAGCTCTTTCCACCCACTCACCCTCGTGGCCAGCAGCCGCGTGTCCACGAACAGCACGTGCAGGAAGGGCATGACCCAGTTGGTCTCCTCCCTGAACACCTCCATGAACTTGCTGCAATCAAACAAAGCAATGACACACACAGATACACACCACTACGTCAGCAATCCTATCAGTTCTTTACTATAGTTGGCCCAATCCTGTCGCGTACATGACGGCGCCGATCTGTGCGCTGTAGGCGTCGGCGAAGCGCTGCTCATCCAGGTGTTTGCGCGCCTGCATGATGCCCGCCACCACTTCGGCGTACGCGTCGAAGCGCGCCAGCTTGTTGTGGCACGTCTGCGCCACCTGCTGCGCCGAGAGCGCACGCAGGTCGGCGTCAGTGCAGCCTCCCGTCAGAGTCAGCAGCTGCGCCAGGGAGGCGCCATCCTGGCCGGCGATGGCCGCCCCCACCCGATCCACGAAGGCCGCGAGCTGCATGAGTTCGGCAGAGCGAAAAAAAACAAATGACACTTTTCCAGGAGGTCAGGAAAAGTTCCAGTTTCCAGATTCCAGAATATAGTTCCAGGAGATACTATTTTCTGGAATCTGGAATCTGGAACTTCGACAAACGCACGTAGCAGGCTCATTCTGGAATTGTATCTCACGCTAGACGATCGCCATGGACGCTGCTGCTAGTAAGCGCCGCGTGCCTGTCGACGCGGAGGTGAACGCAGCAGAGGGAGGGCGCGCGTCTCCCCTTCGCGCTCGCGCTGGACGCCGCCCCGCTGCCGCGTCCGGCTCATGGTTCGGCGCGCCGCTCGTGTACGCCGGCGTGACGTTCTTCAGCCTCATGATCTTGGTGCACGTGTGGCAGTTCTCCAGCTCGCAGATGCATCCGGTGCTGTCCACGCCCTTCCACAACAAGACGATGGTGCAGTTCACCACCAAGTTCGGCACCTTCACGGTGGACCTGTACCCGGAGCACGCGCCCAAGACCGTGGAGGCCTTCAAGAAGCTCGTGGACGGCGGCTTCTACCGGAAAGACGCCGGCTTCTACTATAACGAGCCCAAGTTCGTGCTGCAGGGAGGAGGTTTCCTCTTCGGCAAGGAGTCGCCCGTGGGCAACCTGCCTGTCGAGTACAGCGTTCCCAGCACGGAGAGGATGGTGGTCATTGCTCGCAGCCACAAGTCGGACTCGGGCAGCACCGAGTTCGCCATCATGCTGCACGACAACACGGAGAGGAACCGACCGAGCGAGGACGGACCGGGCTACACGACGTTCGGACGAGTGGTGGAAGGCTGGCACACAATCGAGTTCATCTCCAAGAAGATGTCGCCGGGTTTCATGGCCAAGGAGGACCGCGATCGCCAGATTGGCTTCGAGAAGGTCGAGTTTGTCGAGAGATTGTCGAACGACAATGACGAGGCCAAGTCGCGTCTTGAAGAGCTGACGTACGTGTTGGAGACGCCGCACAGCGTCGTTATTATCTCCGAGAGAGACTGCCCCGAGAAGAAGGAGGTGCAGAAGATGCTCCACAAGTACCGCACGACTGTGCGCACCAAGGAGATCGGATTTGCCAACCACATTCCGTACGAACTGGAGGCGGTGGAAGCGCTCACGGGCCGGAAGTCGCTCCCGCTTGTGTTCATCAAGGGCGAGTACATCGGCGGCCTGCGCGAAGTGCAGAAGCTGCAGCAGACCGGAACGCTCCGCACGATGTTGGAGAAGAGCGGTACGCTCGCCGAAGACATTGTATGGTCGGCTATCAATCAGAACGGGCTGGTGCTTTTTAGCAAGTCGTACTGTCCGTACTGCAAGAAAACCAAGGAGACGTTGGCGGGACTTGGCGCCAAGCCCCTTGTGTTCGAACTGGACACTCGTGAGGACGGCGCTGCCATCCAGGCTTTCCTGTTCCGATTGACGCGTCAATCTACTGTGCCCAATCTCTTCATCAAGGGCAAGAGCGTCGGTGGAAACGATAACGTGCAGGAATTGCTGCGATCTGGTGAGCTAGCTGACCGGCTCAAGAAGGCTCATGCCATCGACTAATTTGCAAACAGCGTAGTAAATGGAGATCAGGAAAGGCAGGAAGGAAATACTTCATAAACGAATGAACTGATCGTTTGCTGCGGTAGCGCATATGTCAACAGAAAAGTCTGCCAGGTCATGCATCGTACGTACTTCTACTAATAAGCACTGTGTAGTTCATTATCTAGTTTATACTTCAGTACTAAAGAGCTCCCAGCAGGGTTGTTCGAGTGTTGGTTTACTTTTGTTTCTTCATCAAGTGTGCAGGTGGCTGTGATCGTAGAACTGCTTGGTGCTGGCTCCCTTCGGGTTCGGGCGATTTTCGGACACGTCGTCGGCACCGAGGCCGACAGACTCGGACGACAGCATGAATGGTCCGTTGTTGCGTTTGTACTGCGAATTGCCAATGCGCATCGTGTAGAACGTGTCTCGGTGTGACTTCTGGTTAAACTCGGTATTCTGCGAGCGCCCAATGTCGTAGAGGTGCTTGGTCTCCTGGAGACCCTCAGGGAAGTGGTGATTCTGGTTCAGCGAGTCAAGCGCATCGAAGAGGCCTGGCGGATCGTTTTGTTTCTGCTTGTCTAACATCTTCATCTCCGTGTGCAGCGTCTCACGGTATTGCTCCGTGCGAACATGGCTCATAAACTCATCTCGCCGACTTGCATCTTTCGAGCCAAACCCAGACTTTCGCGAGTCCATCGGCTGTGACTTGAGGTAGGCTGTGTTGTCCTGCAACGGATCAGACGAATACGTCTTCTTGTCGAAGTACCCGGATCCATTGCAAGTGTTCTTGGCTGGCACAGTTAGAACCTGTTTGCCCTTGTGGCGTGAGTTCTTGCCTAGAAAATGAAGAAACAGCAGTATTGAGGCGAGCTTCCAAGTATTCACGAGCAATGTTTGATCTTACCTTCAATGAGGTGCGGGTCTCGGTAAGGATCACCGATGGTCAAGTAGCTCTGCGCAATGTTCTTGTTGAGCACCTTGGTCGAGTACATCTTTCAAGTTGCTCCCGCCGGGTGGCTTCTACTGTACAAGGACGAAAATCAACTGCAGCTCCGATCGCTTTGCCAACGGCACGTGAAAAGACGACCACTCAACTCAATTCTCGCCACCGTTGGCAAATTCGACCAGCAGGGTCAGGTGGTGAAGGCGCGATAAGAACGCATTGCGGCTATATACTTCGACGTATATTCTTAGCAGATTGAGCCTGGTTGGATTTATTGGGAGTGCAGATTCAGTTGAACTCATCCCTCTCGACCTCGCCTCCTTGGACGCGAAGTTGCCTGCCACCGTTGTGGTGGACTGGGTGTCGTGTGCTTACGGCTCAGACCTGTGTCGTTCGGGCCACCATCACTCGAGCTGCAAAGAAGATCTTGGTGATGACCAGGTCACACACAACCCACGCTCATGCGGCGTTGACGATCTTGCCCATGTAGACTTTACTTCAGCTCACAGTCCACCTACCGGTAGACAGTTGATACCTTCTTTTAAGAAAGGCGTGTTCCATGATGACGTAGGTCTTGTCGAAGTCGTCCTGCGTGTTGGAGTTCACGAAACGCGAACTTTGACACCAGCATCGCCGTGTTACCAGAAAGCGGTATTTAATGTTGTCGACGACAACTTGTCGTAAGCTATCAGCGACTTTGGAGCTTGAGTGGCTTGCTCGGAACATGAAATAATGGCAATGACACCCGAAAGCACAAGTTCTCGATCGACGGAGGGTGGCAAATGCGCGAAAGATTATCCACTCCAAACGATTATGAAGGTCCCGGCAAGCGTCTTTTAAAAGTGCGTAGCGCTCAGTGACTTTGTGTCACGACAAATGCTACTTGCGGTTCGCTCACTGCATAACTTTTGATGCAGAATTGCGATCTTCTACTACAGCTTCAACACAACCTGCCATTTAGCCTTGATATTCCAGAGCAAGGTCCATAAATCATCACCACAGCTTTGGTATCCTGTTATCCGAGCATGTCAACCTCGACCAATAGCAACATGAAGTACTGTTTCCTTGGCAACACGGGGCTGTTGGTCTCTCAGCTGTCGTTCGGAAGCTTCGTCACGTTCAACACGCAGTTGGATTTCGAAAAGTCGTACGCCGTCATGGAGCGAGCTTTCCAGCGAGGCGTCAACTTCTTCGACACCGCCGAGGCGTACGCGGGAGGCCAGTCGGAGGAATTCATGGGGAAGATCATTGCAACGGGCGTTGAGAGGGGCGTGTGGACTCGAGAGGATTTGGTCGTTAGCACCAAAATCTTCTTCGGCACCAAGCACGGCGGTGACCAGAAGGCTGGCCCGAATGAGCAGGGATTGAGTCGCAAGCATATCGTGGAAGGCACCATGGCCTCGCTCCAGCGTCTGGGACTCGAATACGTCGACACCATTTTCTGCCACCGACCGGATCCGTGCACCCCAATCGATGAGACTGTGCGAGCAATGAACTACGTGATCAAACGCGGGTGGGCTTTCTACTGGGGGACCAGCGAATGGAGCGCGCAGGATATCATCGAGGCCTGCGAAATTGCGGACCGTCTTGGCCTCATTCGCCCGGTAAAGCTTGGATGTTGGGTGTTCTAATGGCGAATCCGGTTGGTGGCTAACATTTACTTTTGAGTTGCTGCTTGCCAGGCATTTGATCAACCGCAGTATCATATTCTGGAGCGCTCGCGGGTCGAGCTTGAATACGAAGTTCTGTACCAGGCGAGTGAATGTACTCCGTATTGTATTGCTTGTCACTGTTGCTTTTCGCTAATCGAGTTATCTGTTTGTACGGCATCCGAAAAATGCATTTAATGCAGAAATATGGCTATGGGCTTACGACGTGGTCTCCACTCGCATTTGGTATCTTGACTGGCAAATACAGCAAAGGGATTCCTGAGGTGAGCACTCCCTAGTAAATTCCTGGAGGTGTTCAGTTATGTAGTCTGACACTTACGGCACTGTGACTGCAGGGCTCCCGTCTGTCAATGTCATCTTACATGAACTACGTTGCCGATGGCTTCGAAGTGAAAGTTGCAAAGGCTGACAAGCTCACCGCAATCGCCAACGAAATCGGCTGTACACTTGCCCAACTTGCGATCGCGTGGTGCGTCTCGAATGAAAAGGTCTCGACAGTCATCCTCGGTGCCTCCAGCGTCGCGCAGCTCGACGAAAACCTGGACGCCCTCAACTTCGTTGACAAACTCACGCCTGTGGTTCGAGCCAGGATTGATGAGGTAGCCGACGTGAATCTCCGGATTCCTTCCCCCGAGGCGAGACTGCTTACTATGCGGAAGCAGTGGCTGTAGCTTCTCAAAAGTCCGCTTCAAACTCACCGTGCCAATATCCATTGCGGCAACAGTAGTTGAAACTTTCAACTTGAAAGGCTGAACAAGTTGAAGTGAATTTCCGGGCTTTTTTTTTCACCGCGATCTTTTCAGCGTAATTGTGTACCCATCGGTAGTACCGTACAATTCTACCATGCCGGTGTATCACTCATTTCCAGATTGACCCCCCCTCCCCGCTCCCTGACAATGCCCAATCGGTGGCACCGAAGCAATCGCCCGCAGAAGGCCATCAAGACGCCGGACCGACTGGGGGACTACTTGGTGGCTCTGCGCAATGACTTCATTCTCGAACACTCCGTCTGCCGTCGAGGTTTGGACCTCAGCGGCCAGTTGAACGCCTACGAGTCCGAGACGCGAGTGCTGCTCAAGCTGGCGGCGACCGGACGTGTCGTGAACATCCTGCTCCGTTTCGGGCGCGTGGTGGAGTCGTACATGGAGGTGATGGGGCTCGAGAAGACGGCGAAGGTCACGCAGTGGCGAGAGCAGCTGAGCTCCGAGCGCCAAGAGCGCGTGCTCCGGTTCCAGCAGATCCTCAGTGACGAGCAGCGTCTGCTCGAGGCCATGGGCGACGACACGCAGCAGATGGAGCTGCTGACGCTGCTGAAGCATGACATGACGATGTACCACAGCATCCTGACCCCCGAGGAGCTCGACGTCATGTCGGACGTGTACGACGAAGTGGTGCGTCACTCGGAGTTTGTGCTGGTGGGGGAGCCTCCCAGCTGGTTCTTGTCCCCACATGATCTTCTGTGTGAGAACGGGAGCTACTATCTGGATGCAGTCCGAGTGAGCAAGTGCACGACTGGAGAGGTCTTGCAGACGGGGTCGGGAGACCCTACGAGTTGGGAGGAGGAGGAAGAAGCGTGTCTGCGCCAGGCAACCGTGTGGGCAGATCTGAATCACCCCCATGTGGCGAAGATGCTCGGCGCCTGCCATATCGGTAAAGAGCCGTTCGTCGTGCATGAGCCGGCGGAACCTTTGGTTTCGAACCGCGCAAGTGCGCAGTCGTGGGAGCCATTGCTTGGATGGGCTCTTGGGTTGCAGTATCTGCATGAACGTGAGCTTGGATACAAGAACTTTGATGACAGCAGACTATTAGCTCGGCACCACGTTACGGCTAGTGGGGTGCTGAGTGGACTGGGGCTGGTCCCCGTCAAAAGACAAACGTCGGCCTCGTTACGGCGTGGGGTTTCGAACTTTTTTAACATGGTGGCTTTGGCAGCTGAAGATGGCAACGATGATGACAACCAGCACGAGTTGCACACGCCCACGTGGAGTGTGCCGAGCGACATTTTTGCTTTTGGGCTGGCCATCTACAACACTCGTCAATGGGTGTCCATGTACGGAAATGAAAAGGTGCCCGTGTTGCCGCAGGAACCTCCGCAGTTCTTAAGTGACAGGGAATGGGACTTGGTTGACAGGATGTGTGCGAGGGCGCCTGACCGGAGAGCCAGCATGTGGTATGTTGTGCACCAACTGCAAGCGTTTTTCAGAGCTTCAATTTCTACTTCCGACAATAAAGCTCCAGTGGATTTGAGTGTGAGTTTAAATCCCGAAGACGATCCAGCTGAAGAGCACGAAGCGTATAACCCTCCAGACAATATTGATGACTTCATCGTACCAAAAATGAACGTGAAGGTTGTGAAGGCAATGCCCCATCTGCAGCAAAAGTATAAGGAGACGCCAGGGACCAATGGAGCAATGCTCCAACACGTGATTGATCGTCTAGCAGGTCTACGTGCACAACTGCAATCGCGTGAAAATATCAAAGAGGCCACTACCGTTATGGAAGGATTCGTGGGCGTCTTGGATATGCTCTACGATCAACTCAGACGGCGTGATCTCGGAAAAGAACAGTCGAGCAGCAGCGTGGTCGCCAGCTTCTGCGCTTCGCGCGCAGCAGCCCAAAAAGTCGCCATCTTCCACCACGAAATTGATCGTCTTCTGACACTAGCGGATCTACGGGACGTTTCTACATCAGCTCCTACTCACGTGGCTCTTGCGGACATCCACGAAGGCTCGTCTGAATCCATTGATATTGCCTGTGACAATCAGGACGCTATCCTTGACACTCGAGATATCCATGACTGGCAGCTCAAATGGAGCAAAGCTCGCCGGGAGCAGCTCCGTTCTTTTCAAGCATGCCTTAAGAACACGGAGGAGTTGAAGCGGCAGCTGAGTGACCCGAAGACCAGGCTGGAAGCGCTGATGCTGCTTCAGTTTGAGCTACACAAACGCCGAAGCTCCTACCCCAACTCTGTTCTGAAGTCGATGTCACTGGCGCTCTCAGTATTGGATTCCGTAGGGGGCAGCTCTGAGGTGGTTCCAAGCTGGTTCATCCCTCCTTACGAGGTAGTACTGGGTAAACATATTGCTCAGGGGGGCTTTGGAGACGTGTATTATGGGAAGTGGTTCGATACGGAAGTTGTGGTAAAGATCCTGAAGTCGCAGGCTTCAGCGACCTCTGCATCAAAGGGAGGTTCACCACCAACAAGCTGTAGTAGCGGCTCGAGTGACGAAGACGCGATGGAGTTGTTTCGGCGTGAGGCAGACCATTGGTTCATGCTAAACCACCAGAATGTGGTGCATCTCTACGGAGCCTGCCACGTTGGAACCCCCTTCTTCGTTTGCGAGCCAGCCAAATCGACCTCTCTGAACTCTCACGTGAAGGAGCTCGCATGTGCTAGGCCGGGCTACAACTACGAAGAGAAAGGCGGCGACCCCGCTGACATTATGCGATGTCTGGTACTGGCGGGGATCGGACTGAAGTATCTGCACGAACGCGGAATCGTCCACTGCGATCTGAAGGGAAACAATTTCATGGTCGGTACGGACGGTAAGACCATCAAACTCGGCGACTTTGGTATGAGTGTCCTGAAGCGTTCCGGAAAAGGCCGGCACACCGCGCACGCCATCGCTGGTGCAGTGCCCTGGAAGGCCCCCGAGTACCTAAAGGGTGACGACCCCACGGTGATGTCGGACGTCTACGGCTTTGGCATGTGCATTCTCGAGCTCATCAGCGGAACATTCCCGTGGGCTGGTTTGCCCGAGGCAGCGGTGAAGTTCCACGTCACGAAGCGGAAAGCTTTGCCGCCTCGCTCCAAGAAACTCAACGATCTCCAGTGGAACCTAATCCAGCACATGTGTTGCTACGAGCCCAGCGAGCGCATCAGCCTCGATGCTGTTGTGGACATGCTGCACACTTTTCGCTTCGAATAGCTGTTGCACTTCAACTTGCACAAAATGTAAATTTTGCGTTACAATTCGAGGCTAATAGTTGTCAAATCCACGACGAGTTAGGACTTCGTATCCCTAATAGGCACACAAAGTCCTAACTCTTTGCCTTTAATAAGGGGTCGATTCAACAGTAGTACCGTATCTACTTCATTTTCAGCAAAATGTATAACCTGATAACCTTCTAGATACTATCGTACGTGCTTATCTAACTGTACGTATTTAAATTAAATTGACCACTAATAACCGATTATTGCGTAAAACAGATATGTACCGGGACTCGTGACTGAGGGAGCACTTTGACGTGCGACATCCCCCCCTTTTTCATTACGGCACAATCGCTTCAAGGCCGGCCAGCTTCCAGGGTTCGCCAAAACCCATGGTTTCAAATTTGGGCAGGTGGGTGTGACAGTGACAGCGGGTGGGTGGGTTTAGGTTTTGGGTTTTTCGGCCCGGATGACATCATCTGCACGGTAGACCAGGCTCGAGGATCGAGACCGGTTCGGGCACTGCTAGCATATAACAATACTATCAAAGACGTCAAACCGCGGTTCGTGTCTGGATGAGTTTCGCTTGCCATTCATTTTGGAGAAGACTGAGCTAACGAGAGCTTGCTCTACCACCATGCCCTACCACCATGCCCTACCACCTTGCTCTACCACCTTGCTCTACCACCAAGTTCTCGTTGGCTCAGTTTTCAATTTGAATAACCCCAACCACCTCTCCCACGCAAGCAACCTTCAGCACCATGAGCTTCTCAATGCCCGTCGATCTGGTCTCCTACCCCTCCCCGCCAAGCGCGCCTCGTCGTCAACCTCGGTCGTCCTCGCCACAGCCGGCGCAAAGTTCTGACCTGGAATTTGGTCAGCCCTCCTTTCCTCCAACGTTGGCTGGACAGCCGGCACAGCAGAAGCGAGGCCCTGCGAGCCAACAGCCGTCGCCAAGTCCTGCGAAGCGCGGCCGACGGAAGGATCCGGTCTGGAACGACGTCATCGTCTCAGATGATATCGTGTCGTGCAAGAAGTGCGAAAAGATCATCCACCAACTGGGAGAGACGCATGTTGAGCGTGTTCGTGACCACTTCAAGCGGAAGTGCTCCAAGCGACCCGTGACGAAAGCTATCACAGCATGCTTTCCGCCCGCCCTGGGTCCCACCAAGCTGGCCGCTTTCCAGCGACAGTTTGCACTGTGGTTCTATTCGACTGGGATGGCCTTCAACAAGGTGTCGCATGCTGCTCTCGCGGCTTCACTTGCGATCCTGAACCCTGGTGTGGAAATCCCAACGGCAAAGGAGCTCGCCACTTCCCTTCTGGTTGGATCGTATGGGGAGTTGAAGCTGGTGATGATGCATCGCGTGAAGGGCAAGTTGTGCACTCTCGCCACAGACGGTTGGACGGATGTCAACGGAAAGAGTGTAATCAACTACATTCTGATCTGCGGCGAGGACACCTACCTTCTGGAGACCGTGTACACTGGCTCCACATCGCACAGCGCCCCGTTCCTCGCAGCTGATATCAAGAGGGTGATTGAGGCTTCACGCTTCGCTAGGATCGCTGCTGTGGTCACCGACAACACCAGCACAAACCAGTTGGTGTGGCAGACGTTGCAGGTGGACTACCCGCACAAGTTCTTCCACGGCTGCATCTCGCACGTCATCCACTTGGCGGTGAAGGATCTTGTCACCCGGCTGCCTTGGCTCAAGACGCTGAACGATGACTGCCATAGCCTTGTCAAGTTCTTCAAGAAGCACCAGCTGTTGTGGGCGGAGTTACGTCGTCTGCAGCTGCTCGAAGGCAAAACCGCCTTGGTGCTCTCAGCCGACACTCGCTGGGGAACGATTGAGAAGTGTTTCGCGTCTGTGCTGTCCTCCGAGGCGATTCTACACGCTTTTGTTAGTGGGAGAGACTTCCTCAAGGCCAAGACGAAGCAGCAGAAAGCCAAGCGGCGCATGGCGTTCGATGTCGTGCGCGCAAAAGATTTCGTCCCGCAGCTGGAGAAGGCCATCGGACTACTCAGCGTCCTATCGAAGTACCAGAAGGTTTTCGAACGAAACGCAAGCCCGATCTCCGACGTCTACAAGATGTTTCTGGAGCTGCCAGCCACCTTCAACGAGATTGCGATGCCTATCTCGGAGTTCGGAATTATCACCTCGGTGCTCAAGGAGAGATTTGACTTCGTCTATGGCGACGCCCATGGCGTATCGTATCTCCTGGATCCTCGTTACGCCGGGAAGGACATGGATCCCGAGACTCGCGAAGGTGTGGAAGACTTCATCGCTAAGTGGAACGGTCCCGACAACGAAGACGCCACCATGATCGAGCTAATGAAGTTCCAGGCCGCCACCCAGCAGCCCACACGCCAGGTCAAGCTGGTCCGAGACCAGCGCATTGGGGTGCCAGAGTTCTGGCACGGTGTAAGTGGGTTCCCTCTTCTGCAGAAGATCGCAACCACTGTGTTTGCGTCTGCCTGCTCAAGTGCTGCTGCGGAACGGAACTTCTCGGCGCACAAGTTCGTGCACTCCCAGCTCCGCAACCGTCTCAGAGAGGCTAACGTCGAGAAGCTCGTGTTCATCTTCTTCAACATGAAGAATCTCCAGCCCGAAGACTTGGATCTTTTGAACCTTGTGGAAGATCTAGCTTCTTCCGACAGTGACACTGATAGGAACAATCAGGACTCCGACTTTGAGTACTACTAAACGACTCGGACTTTGAGTACTACTAAACGGTAATACAATGTATCAGCTCAAAGCCTTTTAATATTCGCTTTACACTTTAAATTTGTAAGTAGCCAAAACGGGGACCACCCTGGCCCGCAACATACTAGCAGCCAAAACGGGGACCACCCTGGCCCGCTACATGCTAGCAGCCAAAACGGGGACCACCCTGGCCCGCAAGCAGCCTGTAGCCAGAATGGTGACCACCCTGGAGTTCCAATGTGGCCAGCATCTCTTCTGTTGATATTTTTGTATCTTATGATGTTCTTATGATGCACAACCCCATCCTATGTTTATAGAGCACAGCCTATGCGGCCCTATCAGAGAGCTAAAAGAAATGTGACTTATAAAAGAAAGCATTGAATTTGATTGGTCATTAACTTCAATGCATAATCATGATGCTCGGCTGATTACTCGTCGTAATCGCTGGAACTATCGCTCGAAGTGTCTGACTCTTCGAGCCACCACCAGTCTGCGTCTACGGGTCTGCGCCGTGGCGGGGGTCCCGGAACAGCAAGGACCACCGGCCCGGGAAAGACGGGAAGCCTACACATGGGGCACGCGGCAGCCATCCCGCGAGCGTCGATGTGGGCGTTGATGCACACACGACAAAATGTGTGGCGACAACGCCCACACGCAATAGCGTCGCTCACGGGACCCCAGCATATGGGGCAGCTGTCGGTGTCCGCCTCGACTGCGGCTGCTTGGCCTGCTGATGCTGCCACGACGGCCGCTGTTGCCGCTGCCGTCGTTGCCGCTGTCGGTACCGCCGCAACAGCTGTTATTGCGGCGGTCGCGTGCGCTTGAGGCTCAAGCTCAAGTTGAGCCCTTTCTCTGCGACGCTCTCGGCGACGGCTGTTCCGTCTTGCCCGGCGTCCCTCCTGCACTTGGGTCGGAAACTGCCTTGAAAAGCAGATTGCCCTACGGCTGTGCCGTCGTACCGAGGCGGCGTGGCGAAAGAGACGGTGGCAGGTGGAGCAAGTGAATTCCATTTGAGGAATGGTAGCTCCCCAGACCCTCCATATGCATGAATACATTTTTTTCCAAAAATACCTTGATTTCTTGTCGGTGGGTGGGCGGGCTTTTTATTTGTCCCTGAACCCAAAAAAACTTTATCCCTATTTTTGAACCCTGCCAGCTTCCTCGTCGCTGTTTCTGCGTGCGGTCATGGAGTTCCTGGCGGAGGAGAACGACTGCGGCCAGACGCTACTGCGCCTGGTCAGCCGCGGCAGCGCCATCATCGCAGAGCTGCTGCGTCTGTCTAACAACATCCCGGGGTGCGTCAACTTAGCGACTTGTGCTGGAAGACGAAGCTGACTCGATGTTTGGCTGTGTGCTGCAGCGTATTCATGGGCCCCTCGCACGTGGAGGACCCGGAGCAGCTCAAGTACCTCAACATTCTGTTTGACTTCGCGTATTTGAAAAACCCAGAGGACTTTGAAAATATGGTCAACAGCAACACGGTGGGTCCCAAAACTGGGTTTTATTGGATTTTTTCCTGGGATATTGATCACGGATTTTTTTTTTAAATACAGGAGCTGCTGGATGTGGACGACGAGTTCATGGACAACCACGAAGACATTTTGGACCGATTCTACCAGCTTTTTGACGGCATTTACAAGGTCTGCTTGGAAGCTGGAGGATTCTTGATGGACAGTGTGTTAAGCTGACCTGGGTGATTGAAATTTTTGTTGTTGTCGCAGTACATTAGCGACTACTTGGAGTTCCTGGACAATCTGGAGAAAGGATTCTTTATCCAGCACACGCTGGCCAACATTTTGCTCGATACGGACGGTGCGCAGCTCATGTGCGAGGCGCTGTACCTCTATGGAGTGATCTTGCTGCTGCTGGACCGCAAGATCCCTGGCCCCACGCGAGAGAAGATGGTCATTGCGTTCTACCGAAGCAAGGGCGAATCGGCGTTGGAAAATATTGACGAAGTCTGCAAGCTGTGCCGTGTGACGGGATATCTGCCTGGTCAACCAAAACCGGCTCAGTACCCTGAGCGGTACTTCAAACGTTTCCAGCCCCCGGAAGAAGTTGTGAGCATGGTGATCGGCAAGTTGCAATCCGATGATGTGTATCTGCAAGAACCGTGCTTCCCGCATCGCACACATCGCTCTACTCGACTCGCAGCGCAGGCGTCGATGCTGTTTGTGATTCTGTTCTTCGCCCCGGATATTCTCATCCACGAGAAGGCGAGCATGCGTGAAATCGCGGACCGCCACTTCAACGACAACTTTATTCTGACCACGTATATGGGAGCTGTGGCCGACCTGTCGTTGGAATGGGCGGCCTACCCTGCTGCACGCTTGGCGCTTGCTAACACGCTGGAACCCTCGAATATCGCGCACATTACCAAGAAGAAAGCACAACAGACGCAGCGCTCCATCGAGGAACTGAACTACTTCCTTACTGAAGGTGTGCTTACAGAAATGTACGTGCTGGAGAACCTGGACCCACTGCTAAACTGCATCCGTAACGCCAACGTGACGATCCGATGGACAATGATGCATTCTCGTATTCAGCCGGTGATCCCTATGATGGAGAACTCCACGGCACAGCGCGAGATCTTTGATAAGGGCACAGATCCGGACAAGCTGATCACTCTGCTGCTTAAGGTTTCGCAGCTAGAGTGGAAGCTGAAGCAAATGTTTGAAGCACTGTTGGCCAGCAAGGAAGATAGATGGCAGCGCTGCATGAAGGAAACTTCAGAGCGCATGGAGGAGCTTAGCGAGTATTTCTCTGGAGAAAAACCACTCACACGTGTCGAGCGCAACGAGGATCTTATGAAGTGGTTCAAGGATTTAGCTGAGAAGGTGAACAGCCTGGATTACGTAGATCACGTCAAGGCTGGGCGGCGCATTAAACGCTTGATTGAGGCATTGGGTCACGTCGAGCAGTTTGACCAAATTGACACAAATTTGCAAGTGAAGGCGTACCTGGAGGAATCGCGTGAATTTCTCACAGAGATGGTGCGCACGGTGCGCATTCGAGACGAGGTCATGGGCATTATTGAGAACGTATCAGACCTATCCTACGGTTGGGAGATCATCAACGACTTCATGAAGATCCTGCACCAGCGGGTGAAAAACGATCCGTCATCTGTTATCCTGCTGCGCGCTATGTTCCTCAAGTTTGCGTCGATCCTGGATGTACCGCTCACGCGCATCCATCAATGTGGCTCTGAGGATGTGATCTCCGTCGCCGAGTATTACTCGGCAGAGCTCGTGGATTACGTTCGGCGTGTGATGGAAGTGATCCCACAGAGTGTCTTCCGTATCTTGGCAGGCATTATCAAACTCCAGACAGACCACATGAAGCCAATTCCAGTGAAATTCGAGAACACGTTGCTGAAGAACCACGCCCAGTTGAACGAGCGCTACCGTCTTGCGCGGGCGACCAACGAGGTTTCCAAGTACACGGAAGGTATTCTGGCGATGAAGCGCACGCTGCTCGGCATCATAGAGGTGGATCCTCGACTAGTATTGGAGGATGGTTTGCGCAAGGAGCTTGTTTATCGCGTGTCCCTCGCTTTCCACGAGGTGCTGAATTTTGAGAAGAACACATCCGAAGAGTGCAACGAGGTCTTTGTGAAGTTGGCGTCCAACCTCGATGCTTACCGATTGTCATTCGAGTACATCCAAGACTACATCGGCATTTACGGTCTACGCATGTGGCATGAGGAGCTATCGCGCATTATCAATTACAACGTCGAACAGGAGTGCAACCGGTACCTGAAGAAGAAGGTATACGATCGCGCATCGCAGTACCAGAGTCGCGCTATCCCGATTCCACGCTTCCAGCCGCCATCAGGCGATATGAGCGTTAACTTTATGGGACGTCTTATGCACGCACTGTTCATCATGACCGACCCTCATACGACTATTTACTCTCCCCAGTCCATTGGTTGGTTCTCTGAAGATGGCCACGAAGTCTGCGGTATCGGGGCTTTCTCGGTGCTGCACAAGAGTGTGGGGCTGTTGGGTCTTGCAGGTTTGGATCGTATGCTTTCGTTCCGTATCGTGCACACACTCAACAACTTGGTCAAGTTCTGGGGATCAGCCGTGACTCCCTACTACCCGCTGCTGGATCAACTCTCCGCAGCACTTGTGCCAGAATGGAAGCTGCCTGAGCACTCGACGAAGTTGTATGAAGCTGCACTGAAAAAGGTCGAGAAGATAATGAGCAAGTTGCTCAAGGCTGTGCTCATTATTGGTCAGGCAGCACTCATCCGACGACAGATTTCGAGCGAGTTGTCGTTTTCAAGCCGTCTTGACGCGAATCTGTTGGCCACAACCCTTGACACGCTGAACATCTCTCTGCTGAACGATATTCGCGCCCACTACCGTGACCCGAAGAACAAGCCGTATCCGGGCAGTGACGGCAACCCTGTGCTTGTGGAACTGAACAAGTACCTGGAGAACACGGGTGCGAACGACCCGTTTCAGAAGATTTACGTGACAGTCGCCGATCCTTTGGAGGGTCTCGCAGCGATGTTCATGCTCTTCGTAGTCGCCTACATGCCGAAACTGCAGTACGACCGCAACTTCGGCGCGCTCAGCCGCGTGGGCAAGAACCCAATCGATGGCGAGCCTCTGCTTGTTGGTATTCTCACCATCTTTAAGCAGTTCCACCCGTCGTACACGGAGAAGTTCCTGGCCTATCTGGGCCAGTTTGTGCGTACCAAGGTCAACGACATCTTCGCGGAGAAGGCCGACAAGAAGGGCAAGTCGCCTTCGCTGCCGACGGAGCTACCCGTAGACGTGGTCAACACCCTCATCTTCATGCTCGAGTTTGCACGCTGTGCCAAGATCAAGCGCAGCGTTCTTGATGGTCACGTGCCCGCGTACGTTTTTGATGCCGTCCAGCTTTAGTCCCAACCAAACACTTCCACCTTTCCATGGGAGACCAACCCTTGCAGACGGCGAAGCCACGGGCAGCGGAGCCAGAACAAGCGGTCGATAAAACACAATTAATGGACAATACAAGTAGACTCCTGCAGGCTCGTGCTAGGTTGGTGTCGTGGGCGTATCACTCCATTATGGACCATGCCTGCCGTGCAAAACGCAAAAAAGTTGAAGTTGAAGTTGATTGTCACTACCACGGGGTTTATGATGTGTCCACACCAAACGAGAATTCCAAGGGGAGCCAGAAAACGAAAAGCACGCGCCGCCATGAGCGAGTCCAAGACCAGCGGCGGCTTTAAGGAGCCCTCGCGCGCCATCTTCGCGCAGAGCGACCTGCGCCACTTTCTAGGCTCTCCGGTGCGTACACGCGTCCTCATCCGCGCGCCCTGAACCCCTTCGAATCGCCCTGCTCTCCGTCGTTCTGAGGCATATAAATCTGATCTTTTCCCGTGATCTATGTGCTTTTATTTCTTACGCGTCTCCTCAGGCCCAGCAGATGATTCTGGTGTTCGTGAAGCACCTGAACGAGAGTGTCAAGGGCAAGCGCATCTCCAGCGAGTACGAAGTCTCTCCGGTGCGATCGTTGGAGAAGCTAAGGGACTCAACTCAACTTACTTACTTACTTCTTGCCGTGGCTGTCGTTGTGCTTACAGAACGTCCAGAAGGCTGTGGACCTGTTGAGCGAGATCAACTCATGGATCGACGAGATTCCACCCATCCAGCAGCCCATGCGCTTCGGCAACAAGGCCTTCCGTACATTCTACGACCGAGTCGCGGAGGTGAGGCCACTTGGGCTGTTATTAGGCTGGAGATAAATTCTGAGTGAGGGACCTGACCTGATACTGTATTTTTGTTCATGAACAGCGAACACCTGCGATGCAGGAGAACATGCTGCCGGAGGAGCTGCGTGGCGCTGTCGTTGAATTGGCAGCGTACCTAGACGACTCGTTCGGCAACCGTGTCCGGATCGACTATGGCACGGGACATGAGACCAGCTTCATCGTGTGGATGTGTGAGTGTTGCAGGGTGCAGGTCTTTGAAGTGGTGTGATTGTGCTGACCTTTTGGTTCTGTTGTCGCTGCTGTTCTTGTGGACAACACAGGCTGTCTGCACAAGCTAGGCTTTTTCAAGCAGTCGGACTTCCCAGCTCTTGTGCTGCGGTTGTTCACGACTTACCTGGCGCTGATGCGCCGCCTGCAGAAGCTGTACATGCTGGAGCCGGCAGGCTCTCACGGCGTCTGGGGGTTGGATGACTACCACTGCCTTCCATTTTACTTCGGTTCGTCCCAGCTAATCGGGCAACACGAGATTCTCCCTGAGAGCGTGCACGACGACAGCGTGCTGGCGGCCAACCACGAAGACTATTTGTACCTGGACGCAATCAAGTTTATCAAGGAAGTGAAGGCAGGCTCACCCTTCGCAGAAACGTCGCCGATGCTGAACGATATCAGTGCACTGCCGACCTGGGAGAAGACCAACGGCGGCATGCTCAAGTTGTATGAGGGCGAAGTGTTGAAGAAGTTGCCGGTTATTCAGCATCTGCGGTTCGGAACGCTGTTCCCGTGCACTTGGACCCCAAGCCACGCAGCCGACGACGGTTCCACCTACATTCCGGTGAGCACGCATCCAGGTACGAGCGTTCGTGCTCCTAACTTTGATCTCGAGGGTGTGTCGGCCAAGGCGCCGTGGGTGTCCGTAGAAACGCTGGCAGCCACGAAGGACACTGCGATGTCACCGCTGCGCCACACCAAGAAGCAGCTGGACGAATAACCCCCAGCATTCGTGCAAGCAGCTCATGCCGACGCTCCGAAACGGGTGGGTACTGCCAATCATAAAAAGTGAAATGCGGTGTTTGTGGAAAAAAGTTTTTTTTTCATGTTCGATGTAGTCTGTGCTCGGGTGATTTCTCGGTCTTGCCGAGCAAGATAACGTGTGAACCGTTTGCCTGTGCAGTGCAGTGTGGTGCAGTGCTGGTATGTGGGCGTTCTGTCTGTAGTGGTTGTGCTCTGTGGTGACGTGTCTCCGAATCCAAGGACCACGGGAGCTCTCTGGTCGACGCCAACGAAATATGCTGTTTAGCAGTCTCACCGGCTGCTGACTCAGCTCGTGTTTAACGCCACGTCGCTTGCCTCTGGCTGTGGCCACGTGGTCGGACCCGTCACGGGTCGGGTGGCAGGTGGAAAAGGGCTTCGCCACCGAGATCGGGCCGCGCGGGACCCGTTCGAGTCCAGCGGAGCAGCGAAACAGACGACGGCGTGAACAAGAAACGGCCTGGGGAGCTGCGGCAAGCGAGGAGTGAAGGTCTGCGCGTTGTCGAGGCTCTGGATGAGTGGAGCCATTTCGCCGCGTGAACGCGACACGGGGAAACGGAATTTCGGAGCGCGAGCGTGTGAGCAACGAACAGCGGCAACGGTGCACCAGAAAACAACCAGCGAAATTCTTGAGGAGGCCAGTCAGCCAGCGGGCCAGCCAGTCGTGACGAGCGCAGATTACGGAGGAGCGGGCAATCGGCAGAGGACAGCCACGTAAGCCGTGGTGAGACGAAGGCTCCAGCGGAAGCGTTACGAACAGCAGCCATGCGATGCGAGGCAGGCCGAGAAAGAGGGTGACGCAGCAAGTTTCGTTTGCGGCGACCAAGGAGGCGGAGAAAGGGAAGAAGCCATTTGACCATGACAACGGCAGACGCGAGGCGGAACAGCACCGCATTTGCTGGTACATACTGTAACGCAGCAGCATCTTGAGCGTTGGTGTCGCTGATCGCCGCTCACAAAACTCGCGCGATCTCAGCCCGAGCAGCAACAGCATTCCGTTCGAACGGCGTATCGAACGATGGGCCAAAACTCAGCCGAAACATGTATAAATTTACTGGTGCTAGGTTGATTCCATGAGCAACTTCACTATAATTCCACTGCAGCAATCCCAATGCGAATACAAATGCTACCTGCGCCTCAGGGCCTTACACCCCTACATACATTTTTTGTTTAACATTCCCATAGCAGTATCTAGGATACAGTACGCTATCCGCGTGGCGTTCGCTGCGCTTCCTGGCGCCACAGCCAATCACTCCTGGTGCTAAGGCGCTGGCGGCGAGTGCAAGACGTGAAGAAGAACCCGACGGCCGCGAGAGGGAAGACTCAGCCGGCCGACGAGCTTCGCCGCCGGTTCCGACTCGGAACTTCCGAGCCAGTCCTGCTTCCGCCAACCGTTGTGGCCACGTACCGTCCGAATCCTGAAGAGTCAGAAAAGGATGACGCAGCGATATGCCTGAGACGTTTGGCCAGAACCGAGCCACATCCTGCAGAAATCTATAACCCGTCGCATCTGAAATAGCTCACCACCAAACGGACCTGGCAGGGGAACCGATGCAGCACAGTCAAGTTCGGCACAGCGCGGCAACAAAAGCCCAGCGCTCTGGTTCGTGACTGTGCTTGCAGCCAGTTTCTTACCCCGAAAGGCTAAGTAAATCACCTTGCGTCACTTAGCGTGCTGTAAGAGGACTGTATTTTGGTGGGCCTCTACCCCCGAAGCGAGGGAGTGAAACGGTCGCAGCGACAATGAGCGATGGCGCTGACTTCAAGGGCAAAGACACGGGCGCACCGTCAAGAATTACCCGCCGGAAAACAGCGCAATTTGTGACGCTGCTGGTCTTGCGACGAAATAAGACCTCCGCCGCCGACTTCAACCGCTTGCCACTGCTGCCGCTATCTTATCAGATAGTCCCAATGACGACCTGTTCGAATCCCAGCACCCTTTAAGACCGATATAGTCTCCTCCATCAGCTTCAACAGGGTCAAATATCCGTGAGCTGAACACCTGTTTTTCAGTGATCCATCGGGCCAATCAGCGACTGCGCTGACCGACCCACCGTCGTCAGCTCGCGCCCGTAACGGCCGTGGACTTGGGAAATGTAAGCTGTTAAATGCGGAAATTTCATCTCGCGGCCGTTTCGATAGCCGTTGAAAGACATCAATTCCGTTGGCCTTCGCACCGAGAGCGACAGGCCGGGCTGGCGCCACCCTTCCTGGCTCCGATGGATGCCGATGGACCGTGTGTAAATGTAGCGGCTGCGTTGTGGTTTGCCTTGCGAATCGATGGACCGCGGCGCGGGCGAGGAGCTGCGAGCGACGGTGTTTTGCAAAGACGCGGAGCCAATCCCGCGCGGACGTGAGAAAAACTGCACTGGCTACACTGATGCAGGATTGCATGACCGGGACGCGCATGTTAAACACAACCCTTGGTGGGTCGCGCCCTTTCCCAGCCTCGCTGACTGGCCAGCAGGGGTTTCGTCCTCTTGACTGGCGGAGAGCGCCACATGGGGGGGGGCTGAGCGACCATCACTCCTCGGTCTTGCACAAGTCCGGCGCCCGCCTTGGGATCGGTCATTTTGGAATTCACTCCGCCGAGCCCAAGCCCAGCGAGCGCCTCTAGTACCCCACGCCAACTGCCCCAAGGAAGAACAGTTCTCTCGGTACCATGGCTCCGTACGCTCCCACCGACGGCATCACCAAGCTCGCCATCGACCAGAGCAAGCACTTCACGGAGGCCCTGAAGGAGGCTCTCAAGAGCTCGGCCGACCAGCAGAAGGTCGCGGCGGAGAAGGTCTCGGAGCTCGTGGCCGGCGATGCCAACCTGAACCTTGGCGTCGTCTCCCAGGAGCTGCGCAACGCCCTCGAGGGCAGCGACGCGGAGGCCAAGGTCGTGGCCGCCTACGTCGTGGACGACCTCATGCAGAAGCACGCCGAGCGCGTGGAGGCCTACCTGCTGCCCCTGCTCTCCGTGTTCCTGGACCTGCTGGCGGACAAGAAGCCGGCGGTGCGCCCCGTGGCGCAGGAGGCTGCTCTGACCATCATCAGCTCTGCCAACAAGAACTCGACCATCCGCATCCTGCCGATCCTGTTCGCTGGCCTCGACCGCTCCAAGAAGTGGCAGACCAAGAAGGGCGCCCTCGACCTCGTCGCCGAGCTCTCCAAGGTGGCCCCGTACCAGGTCAGTCGCTGCCTGCCCGACATCATCCCCCAGGTGACGGACTGCATGTGGGACACCCGCAAGGAGGTCAAGGTCGCCGCCAAGGACACCATGACCAAGGTCTGCAACGTTGTGGGCAACATGGATATCGAGCCCTTCATCCCCGCTCTGGTGAGCTGCCTGGCCAACCCCACGGAGGTGCCGGAGTGCACGCACAAGCTGGCCTCGACCACGTTCGTCAAGACTGTGGAGGCCCCCGCTCTTGCCATCATGGAGCCGCTGCTGAAGCGCGCCCTGGCTGAGGGCAAGACCGCTGTGAAGCGTCAGGCCGCTGTCATCATTGACAACATGTGCAAGCTGATGGACGACCCCGCTGAGGCTCAGCTCTTCATCCCGAAGCTGCTGCCCGGCCTGAAGAAGGTCATTGAGACCCAGGCCGATCCGGAGTGCCGTGAGGTCGCTACCCGCGCCCACGAGACCCTGTTCGTGGCTGGTGGTTCCATGGAGGTGTCTGAGGACGAGCTGAAGGTTGACTACGAGAACATCCACAAGGTTGTTGTCGAGTCCATCGCCGCCAGCCCGGCTGCCGTCAAGGCCAACATTGACAGCTTCTCCGTCGACTACGTGACGGGCATCTGCTACTTCCTGGTGGTGTCCCGCAACTTCAACGAGTCCACCTTCGAGAAGCAGATCGGTGCCTACTTCAAGACTTTCATGAAGGCCGACGACCTGAAGCCTCTGTCCAAGGAGATCCGCGACCGTTGTTTCAAGGAGAACAAGTCGATCTTCATTGAGGACGTTGACTGCGATGAGGGCATCCCCGACCTTTGCAACTGTGAGTTCTCGCTCGCTTACGGTGGTATGATTCTGCTGAACAACGCCCGTCTTCGCCTCAAGCGTGGCCACCGTTACGGTCTGTGCGGTCCCAACGGTTGTGGTAAGTCGACGCTGATGCGCGCCATTGCCAACGGCCAGCTTGAGGGCTTCCCCAGCAAGGACGAGCTGAAGACTGTGTTCGTCGAGCACAACCTGCAGGCTTCGGAGGCTGAGCTTTCGGTGGTCGACTTCATCCTGATCGATGACGACCTGAAGGACACTCCCCGCAAGGAGGTTGAGGACGCTCTGGCTGACGTCGGCTTCACCGCCGAGATGCAGGCTCAGGCCGTCGGCTCCCTTTCGGGTGGTTGGAAGATGAAACTCGAGCTGTCGCGTGCCATGCTGCTGAAGGCTGACATTCTGCTGCTTGATGAGCCGACGAACCACTTGGATGTCAAGAACGTCGCCTGGCTTGAGAACTACCTGACGAGCGTGCCGACTGTCACCTCCATCATGGTGTCCCACGACTCCGGCTTCCTCGACAACGTGTGTACCAACATCATCCACTACGAGACCCGTAAGCTGAAGATCTACAAGGGTAACCTTTCTCTCTTCGTGGAGCAGAAGCCCGAGGCCAAGGCCTACTACGAGCTGGAGTCGGACAACGTGAAGTTCACGTTCCCGGAGCCTGGTTTCCTTGCCGACATCAAGAACAAGGGTAAGCCCATCATTCGTCTTACCAACTGCTCGTACCAGTACCCTGGTACCCCCAAGCCGTCGATCAACAACATCTCGGTGACGTGCGCTCTGTCCAGCCGTATCGCTGTGCTTGGCCCCAACGGTGCCGGTAAGTCGACGCTGATCAAGATGCTGACGGGTGAGGTGGAGCCGACGAGCGGACAGGTGTGGAAGCACCCTTCCATGCGTTTCGCCTACGTGGCTCAGCACGCTTTCCACCACATTGAGTCGCACCTCGACGAGACGGCCAACCAGTACATCCAGTGGCGTTTCCAGTCCGGTGAGGACAAGGAGCTTCTGGCCAAGGAGACCCGTAAGCTGTCCCCTCAGGAGAAGGAGCACTTCAAGAAGCCGGTTAACTGGGAGGGTGAGAAGCGCGTCCTGGAGGAGATTGTGTCCCGCCGCAAATTCAAGAAGAGTTTCGAGTACGAGCTCAAGTGGGAGAAGTGCCCGGTTGACGAGAACGCCTGGGTGCCGCGTGAGAAGTGTGAGAAGTGGGGCTGGGACAAGCTTCTGCAGATCGCCGATGACCGTGAAGCCGCTCGCGCCAACCTCCAGGCTCGTCCGCCTACGGCCATTGCCGTGCAGAAGCACCTCGACTGCTTCGGCCTGGGCGCCGAGTTCGGTACCCACTCGCGCATGCGTGGTCTGTCCGGTGGTCAGAAGGTGAAGGTCGTGCTGGCTGCCGCTATGTGGCTGAACCCGCACATCCTTGTGCTTGATGAGCCGACGAACTACCTTGACCGCGACTCGCTTGGTGCTCTTGCTTCGGCTATCAAGGACTTCAACGGTGGTGTGGTCATGATTACTCACCACAACGAGTTCTCGTCGGCCCTGACTCAGGAGACGTGGAATGTCGAGGCCGGTTTCCTCATGATTGAGGGCCAGCAGGCTGAGGACAAGACCAAGATTGAGCAGAAGGATGAGGAGGAGACCATCGATGCTTTCGGTAACGTCCAGAAGACGAAGATCAAGCGCAAACTGACCCGCAAGGAGAAGAAGGCCAAAGAAAAAGCCCGCAAGGAGGCTGAGGCTCGCGGTGACTACTACAGCGACTCTGACGAGGAATGAGCGTCTTCGACTTCGCGCCCACGATCCATCTCTTTCGATTGATACCTTAATTTGCTATAGAAAACACTAGATGTGGTATGTAGAGTGACTTGGGAGGCGATTAGACCGCGGATTCCAACTGCATAGAGAGAAAGAAGCCATTTTGCAGACCAACTTCTTGTTTTTCTTCATTTACCGATGGTCAGTTGAGACTTGAGACTGCGGCATTGGCTTTACAGTGCTGTGCGCCTCCATAACAGTGCTTGAAGAGCATGCAACCTTCGTTATGTCGATCGGCTCATGTTGAGCTTTTGGCTGCCAGCCTTTTGCTGCGCCGAAATCCAAGCATAGAGATACCCAGTCATTCCAATGCAGTGCCGATTGCCAAGTCTTTTGTCATTTGACTTCTCCAGCATGGAGAAAACATGAAGCTACCGGTAGTATACTTCATGAATAGTAGTATTTCAACAAGGATCTAACAGGCTTACATGCATTTGTATTGTGAACGCATTACACTAGCCGCCTCACCACCGTGGTGGTTCAACTCTAACACGTTAGTCATTACTTAAGTATAATTTTTACGAAAAAATACATCGATGCTGTTCTCAGGTTTCCTTAGTATATCGTGCGCTCCTCTCTTTTTGCCCGACACTCTCCGTGAGGGGGGCGAGCGATCTCTGGTGACACAGGCATCCATGTGCGCGTTCACCTCCATATTACTCCGCGCGTTCAGAAGCTTCCCACAGATTGGGCATGGCTTTGAATCCTCGCCCGCCTTGTCAGACCCCAGCACGGCTGCGAACGGTTGTGAAATGCCGTTCTGCTTCGGCTTCCTGCGCATTGCGTGGCGCAGTGGCGACGACGCTGACATCGGCTGCTTACTCACGACACACGCGTCCATATGAGCGTTCACTTCCATGTTGCTCCGCACATTCAGCAGCTTGCCACATATCGGACACGGCCTGTTGTCCACTTCTGGTTTACTCTTTGGGCTTGACCCGGGAGCGAACGCGTGCGGGGTACCGCTCTTCTTCAGCCTCTTGCAAGATATATTCTTCCCGATGATGCAGCCGTCTAGGTGTGTATCGTTTCGGTTTTCAGCATTAACGGCAAGAGCTTGCTTGCATACTGGGCACGGGAAATAGTCATCCTTCTTAGCGGTGGCTTTCATAAGACCAGCGAAGTATTCTCCCATCGCAGCTTCGGTCTCGAGATCCCGCTCACTGCTTTCGTCGCCGCGTGTAGCTGAACTTCGTAAGTTATTCGACGAGTATGCAGTAGTTGGATGGGGTACCTGCTCGGCGAACTTGTTGATGACCATTTGCCGCTTTTTGGTGCCTTCGGACTGCGATGGATTGGTCGTTCTTCCAGATAAGCTCGGGCTGCTAGGACGAGAAACCAACGTCGCTGCGCGGACACCCATAAGACGGAGTGTAAGCGGCAACTCGCGGCGTAGTAGCTCTACAGCGTTGGAGTACAGATCATCAGCACTGAAAACCGCAGACGCTAGTGTCACCGATCGAGAACAGCGAGCAAAATCAGTGTCCTTGTAGACAAATGTCACGTTCTTCGCAGCTTTGTTCGCTGCCTCGAGGTCCTCCGCAAGCATTTCGCAGATCTCCAGGCATTTGGCTTCGAGCTGATTGGGGTCACTCAAGCTTCGGAATGTGCGCTCACGGCTGAAACTCTTGCGCTCTTGTTTTTCACGACGCCCTCGCACACCAAGCGAAGTTTGCAACAACCACACTGCAGTCTTCTCAGTAAACAAATGGAAGATCTTGCCACGCTGATTAAATAGCTCGCCGCCAGTGTGCACGTCCAGGGCCTCGCTGAGAATTTTTTCCGTAACCTTGCCAATGCCACCAATTTTACGTACAGGTAGATCGCAAATGAAAGCCAACACGCGCTCGCGCGTAAACGGTAGCACATACTGTCCATTGGGCTTGTTCATGTCTGAACAGATCTGCATCGTTAAAAATTAGGTTAGCTTCAGAGACATACAATACTTAGAAGAGGAGCGACTACACAATACCTTGGCCAGCATGGCGTTCACTGCGATACCTGCACTAGCCGTCAGCTGGGTGCTATCGAAGATTTTCTGCCTCAATTCACGGACAACTGCTGCAGCAATAGCAGCTCGCCCATCGGCTGTCGATGTCCACTGCGCTTCATCGTTGCTTTCTTTACTCTCGAAGTCGATTTCAGCGACCGAAGCATATTTTCGCCAATGCTTCGCGATATATTCTGTGAGATCCAGACACGCTTCATCCAAGCTGAAAGCCTCGAAGTCCGGGTCGTACTGTGCGAATACAGTGCGCACTTGAGCAGCTACACCTGCGTATTTCTCCATGTTCACCGGCACGAAGTGCAGATCCGGACAAAGTTCTTTGCCAATGAAGCCCGGCATAGCAGCACGCACTCCGAATTGTCTGGCCGCATAGTTGGTCGTACTGATCATGTTCATCCCACCGACTGCGAGGGGCACGTCGCGCAGCTTGGGGTCGTCTCGCATCTCCACGGCCGCATAGAACATGTCCATGTCGACAACCACAACAGTGCGCGAGAGGTCCCGCGTCGCTTCCATCTGTGCGACTCGAACGTCGGCCTCCTGCTGCAACCGCAATTGCTGACCTCCTGTCAAGCACGCGAGCTTGTCGCGCATGGCAGCTACGCGCTGCTCCACCTTCTCATTGTCCCGCAGCGACTTCTGGTAGAAGGACGAGTCCTTGGACATCTTGTGCACGACTTCCTGCACGTGCTGCTTGTTGACGCCCTTCATGCCAGCCTTGTCCGCCGTGAACACGAACATAGCGGAGGTGGCAGCCGCCTCTGTATCTGATGAATTGTTCTCAGTAGCTGCTCCTGTTGCTGTATCGTTGGGCTTGACGGACGCCATGCTGATTGACAAGTGCGTGGCACCAGCGGGATGGGATATTCAACTTGGTGTACATATTGTGTGGTACACATGACCGTTTTTGGCGCCGTGAGCAGCAACTCGATTTCGATCACCGCCAAACTGAATTTTGCATGAATTTCCAGCAGGTGGAGCCTGCAATATGGGCATTTGACCTCGGTCTAAAAATCTTCACTCACATTTAATAAGATTTGTGAATGTTGTTCTCTCAAACACCCGCGAGGTCCAATGCTTCGAGCGACCGGGAGAGTGGCAGGTCCTGCAATGCCTCCTCGATGATCGTCTCCACCTCCTCGCCGCCCTCTACGGCTTCTCCAATGCGGTTGCGAGTCGCCTCCTCGAACTGACGCAGAATAGCTTCTGTCTTCTCGACTTCCGTCTCCCACTTGAGGTTCGGTGCACCGCTGTTCGGGTTCCCCGCAGCATCCAGCGTGCTGGCAGCTGCAAGCTCCAGATCTGGTTGATGCACGATCATTGTCGGGTGTTTGGTGACTCGAACGCCGTTCCAAAGCCACTGCGGGGCATCGGCAGTCACCACGATCTCCTCCGAAAAGGTCGCCAGGTACTCGGACTCGTCCTTCTCGATGCCGTGGTCCCGCGTGAACCTGCAGCCAAATAATATACAAAGGTTAGCACAGTATTGCAACTGCAACTGCAACTGCAATTGAACGTCTCCCGACCTGCAGAACTCCGAGACCGTCGCCAGCTTGGTCCAGTTCTGGAGTTTGCGGAGGATCATGACGACGATGCCCGTGACATTGGCCCCGTCGAGGCAGTGGATGTAGAGCGGGAGGTTCTTCTGCTGCACCAAAATCTCGATAATCTGCGCGGCCGTGGCGGGCGACACCGTCACGTTGTCGGACGTGAACTTCTCGGCGTAGAAGTGGTGGAGCGTGATCTTTTCATTGGCGCAGAAGCCCGCCAGGTCGCTCGTGGGCGGCTCCGGGATCACCGACACCACAGTCTTGAGCCCCAGTCGTCGCAAAAAGCGGAAGTTCTTGAGCGTCGGGTACGCCCCGCGATACAGCCCCTGCTGCACGGTGCTGAAGCGGAAGGGCGGGATCAGCGCTGGCGCCGTCGCGTTCATACTGCTGCTCAGGCAGGAGCTATAATACGCAAGAGACAACAGTACCGGTAACTACAAGTGTACCCAATATTGGGTACATGATGTGGGATCACTTGGATAAAGACGCTGCGACACGTTGCAAAGGCAAGAGCGTGAAGCCCATTTTGCGTCAAAGTCACGAGTGTGTTGTTGCTTAGTCGAAAAAGGGGAACAACGCAGCCATGTTCGTGATGATCAACGCGACGGACAACCCGTGGATGGTGGCGCTGCTGCTGTTCGTGCAGGTGGTGATGCCGCTGCTGCAGAGCAACGCTGCGGACAATGAGGGCGCGTCGCTGGCGCTCAACGTGGCCATCCTGTTCCTGCTCGGACTCTCGTTCATGACCTTCTGGAAGGCGGCGCGCTTCTGCCGCGTGCTCCACCAGCTCCGTGGACGGGTGAGGCATCAAGAACTCCAAATATCCCCGTGTATTTTCTGTAATTATTCTGACCGTTGTCTATTATTTGCTGCTGCTGTTTTTGCTGTAGCACCCTGAGATGGGCTGGGTGGCGTTCTTCCGAGAGGCCTACACGCAGGTGTCGGCGGTGGCGGCGCAGCGTGAGACCAACAACCAGAACCAGGCGGCGCAGGAAGACGCGCGCTCCGAGACGTTCAACCGCACGCTGCGCACCATCCAAGTGATGCCAACCGAGGAGTTCAGGAGTCCTGAGGAGCTCAAGGACGCCAGCATCGCCGAGCTCAAGCAACGCCTCGAGCGTCGCGACGTGGACTTTGCCGGTTGTGTGGAGCGCCAAGAGCTGGTGGACCTGCTGGTCAAGTACCGCGGAGGGCCGTCCAACAACGACACGTGCTGCATCTGCTGCGAAGAGTACCAGACGGGCGACGTGCTGCGTCTGCTGCGCAAGTGCAAGCACGAGTTCCACCTCGAGTGTCTGGACAAGTGGGCCTTCACCTCGGTCAACTCGCAGCGCGCGCCGTCCTGTCCGCTCTGCAACCAAGGACTGGAGTGACTGAGTGCTGCGAGTTGACGGCATGTCAAACATGTCGACAGAAGCTGCAATTGTGTTGATCCATAGCTCGCGTCATGTGTGCCAGTTGTAGTCAGTCAAACAACCACCTTGTGAACCGTCCGCCTCCAAGATCGTGTTACCAGGTCAAGAACAAGTATCCAATTCGCTGTAAGCTTTCTCAATTGTATCCTTACGTGAGATTCAACAGATACATGTGCAACCTGTCTTCAATGCGCTGGATGGTGCTGATTGGTCGGTTACGCGCTGATGAGCAAAACATATTTTAGCCAATAGAAGATCGCGTTTCGTATACCCGGTCATTCGACTTGTGGACGTCATGATGTCGCTACGGTGCGCCCTTGCGCTCGGCCGTCGCTCGGCTCTCACCGCTGCTCGCAGTACGTCTCTGTCTCTCCACCTACCTCCTTAATTGCCATGGCCTCTAACTTCACTGTTGTTTCTTCCGGTTGCATTCTCCTCAGCCGCTGCGCTGTCGACGCAATCTGCTCCTGGCCGTACGTTTGAGCTAGTTCACGTTTGTTCTCTAATTCTTCACGTGCTAATTAATTGTCTGCATTCTCTTCGTATTATGTTAAATTAATGAACTGTTTGCAGCTGTCTTGCTGTCGTACGGCGATGGATTTTTGGGCGCACTGGGCACGGGCAGCTACGAGAACGTACTGACCCCCACGCCGCTGCCGACGACGACGGGTCTGTCCGTGAAGGAGATCTCCGTCGGCTGGGCCCACGCCGGCTTCGTCACTAACGACGGAGACGCCTATATCTACGGACGCACGCACTCGTTCCGCGACGTCATCCGCTCGACCAACATGCAGCGCGTGCTGCCCAAGCTCGTGTGGTGGATGAACAGCTTCACCCGTGCGCGCGGGGTGGACACACTGGAGCCGGCACTGCTGGAGCTGCCAGAGGGTGAGCGGGTGAAGAAGATGGTGTGCTCCACGGCGTTGACGTTGCTGCTGACGGAGAGCGGCAAGCTCTTCACGTTGGGTGCCAACAGCTACGGCCAGTGCGGCGTTGGCGAGGAGAGCGTCAGTGTCCAGCCGCCTACTCACGTGGATATCGACGGTGATGAGATCGTGGACATTGCAGCGGGCTACCAACACGGTCTTGCGGTTACGAAGAATGGCACCGTGTTCACGTGGGGCAAGGGCGAGCGTGGGCAGCTTGGGTTTGGCACGGGCAATGCCGATGCGCCGCAGGAGCTCATTGCGCTGAAGGGCAAGAAGATCGCCCAGGTGGGAGCTGGGTTCAACCACTCTTGCGCTGTTTCAGGTACGCTTATGTTCGTCGATCGTGGAGTGTGTGTTTTATTGGGGGCACATGCTAACGCTGATGCATGTTGATGCCTTACAGAGGACGGCGAGCTGTACCTGTGGGGCAAGCTGCTAAACCCGAAGGGAAAAGCGGAAACTAACGGTGACCAGATCACCCCGCGACTTGTACGGACTAGCGATGCTGTAAAACTCCTCAAGTGCAGCCAGTTCCACACGACCTTCATTACTGGTGAGTTCTTTAGTTACCTTCTGTTCTTGCTTGGTCGAGTTTAGGAGCACTTTTCTGATACAATTCTGGTTTTCGTGGTAAAGCTGATGATAAGATCTGGTTGGCGGGTCGCACGCCTTCGGGCCGTCAAGAGAACAACGATTTTGCTCACGTCGGATCTCAGATGCACACGATCCCTCTACAGATCACAAACGACCTAGTTGTACGGGCTAAGGACATCGTGAAGATCGGCAAGGGTGTCGATAAGTCATCTTTCATCACTGGTGCGTCTGCTGTTGTGCTGGGTTGCTTGCTGGTGATTGTGGCCTAACTGATCTTTTACCCCCTGCAGTCGACGGCCAAGCGTACGAATGGAATTTCGAGTCTGGAATCCACGCGGTGAAGGAGCTCGCTGGCATGAAGGTGGCTTCCTTAGAGAGCGGCTTCCACTACCGTCTCCTGCTAGCACAACCTAAAAATTAGACGCGTGCTTCAGCTAGATAATACGAATGCGGTTGCATTTTTGCTTCCTCCAATACAAAGGAGTACTGTTACAAGGTCTGCTTACGCTTAGATATTGAACTCTTCCTTAGATACTAGCACCGGCTGGATGCGCCGGCGCAGACGGCCCGTAGATGGACTGAACTCCTCGCCAAGGTCTTCGTCACCACTGTCACTGATCAACGCGTCCAGCGCGGCGGCTTCCTCCTTCGCCTCGGCGGTGATGCTTCGATCAAAAGCAACCTTCTGGCCAAACTCCTGCAGGCCACAGGCAGAAGACAATTGTGTTGTTTCACTTTCGTCCCCACTGCTCAGCACTTGAGCAGCCACCTCCTGCTCGAATAGTCCCGACGGCGCCACCAGCGGCATCATATCCTGCACTTGAACATTTTCGTCGTCGGCATTTGATTCCTCCGGCAATTTCCATAGATACAAAACCTCGACCACATTTTCGCCTTTCGTTTGCTTGCCGCAGTTCTTCCAGATGTCGAAACAAGTCACATTAGGGTCCTCTTTTGACCATTTGTCAGCCCCATTCTTCTGAATGAAGCACAACACGGCCCCTTTCGGCAGCAGCGAACGCACTTTAGCCCACTTTTTGGTCATGTGATCCGTAATCTCCGAGATTTTCTTGGTCGACGATAGCTTTAGCTCCACCTTCGGTCTACAGCCAGAGCGCACCATGTTCGACTTGGTCTCCTTGTCCCGCGGAACCATTCGCATCTTGATATAAATTTTCTTTCGAGATTGCTGAGGCGTGTGGAAAGCAACGCCATTTCGCGTGCGCGATCGGGAGCGCTTGTCGGTGGGAGGTGGGCTGGTGAAAGTTATATCTTCCACTTCCGCCCGGCGGGTCTTCTTTGCAGATCCAGGAGCTGGAGAACAGTTGGTAGACCCACTGCGCTTGCGCTTGAGCGTCGCTCCCCCTGGTGATTCACCGTGCGGCTGTTGTGCAGTTGGCAAAGACAACACCTTTGTGGCATTATCAGTGACGGAGGGGGAACTAGAAGGAGGCATCGCAGCTACCTGGCCCTGTGGAGCAGGGTGTTTCTTTCGCACCATGGGGTGGTGGATCTGCACTGACGAGGTCTCAGGTGCTGGGGCGCTTCCTTTGGCGAAAAAGGAACTCAGGTTCGACCGTGACACCCAAGCTGAGATAGACGTAATACCAGGAGCTGCTGACTTGCCGTTGTTGCTGGCTGCGTTATCTGACTTGGCCTTAAGCATTTGACGGCGACTTCGGATAATGGACTGCAGCAGAACGTTGGCCAAACGAGGCCTCACTGATGCGACATCCGATTCGAGAGCTTGAAAGCTAAAAGAAACACAATAACACGTTAGAACCGAGTAAATATCGACGCACACCGGACGATTGACTTACTCTTCGTGGTGTTTCTTATCAGCCACCAATTTCCGCCAACACCACACAGCAATTCGCACTTGGTCTGGGTTGTTCAGGTCAATGTCGTTGTCCACGACCTCGAGCATTTCGGAAATATTCTGCATCACTTCAGTGTAAAACTGTCGCACCTCCATCACACTCTTCGTTCTGACTTTGGTACTGATAGCGTCGAAGCGCTCCAGCAGCAGTGAACTGAACGGAGGCGCCTGTGTGCCCTCAGGTGTAGGCGGCCACTTGACCTTAAACATGGAGAAAAAAGTGTTTTGCTCCTGCTCCTGCCACGACGAGCCCCTGGTCCTCGGTCGCTTCGTAATTGCCAGCGGTGCTGTCTCCTGTCCAACCGTCCTGCTGACCTGTCGGGGCGTCGCCACTGTAGGTGCTCTCCTCAAGGGGGAACTGGATGTCCTGCGTGCTCTGGGACTCTTCGAAAGTTTCCTCTGCATCCTAAGAGGGCTCATAGCCACAGTAGCGTCTGCAAAAGGCTCCAGAATGGGCGAGAGCTCCGTGTCGAAGGAGAAATCCAGTGCTGCGTCCAGTAGCTGCGTGTCGTGGTCTCCTACTGCAGCGTTCAGCACTGAATCTGTTGCTGTGTCCTTCTCCTGTGTCTTCTCTGCTGGATTTGATGCCTCAACCCCGCCGTCCTGTGCCTTAGGAGTGGAAATGTCTGCGAACACGTCCATGATTGGCAGGTTATTGAGCTGTTCGTCGTCCAGCCACGCTGTGTGGAGTCCCGAGAGGCTGTCAGCGTCGAAAGAGTCTGCTCCGAGTACTATTAGCTTCTTAATCATGTGGAATTAGCTGTAAATTTGCGTTAAAACGTACCTTGACTGAATTCGGGGGCGAAATGATGGCTGTCTTCCATGGTTAATAGCGCGGTCGGCATGGACTGCGAGACCCTCAAAGTAGCGGGAGAGCGAAGATGAAGTCGTAGAGAATAGGCCGATGCCTGTGTCTTGAAGTTTAGTGACCTGTAGGAGCGAGTGGAAGGCACGCGCACTGCCTCCCGTTGGCCTCTTTTCGCTATTTCAGCTGTGATGATGAATGAGCGCGGACGCGTAGTGTCGTACTTAAATGAATATGCGCGCCAAAAACTTTGAGTGGTTTGGAACGAGCCAATCATAGCCGAGATCAGATGGCGCCAAATTCAGTTCAGACTTAATGTGTGTGTACCACACCATCTGATCAACCTGATATACAACTTCAACGTGTGCCATTTTTAGGCGGGAGCACCCAAGTCGAAGAGTCTTCGACGAAGACGCGAATCAGCACCAAGGAGATGAATGCAAATAACTGTTGCTGCAGTTATATTTGACCAAAATCTCGGCACATGAGTTGATGCTAGCTGGCACATCTACCTCTCGGTTAACCAACCTGAAGACAAGCTCTGGACAAGCAACTGCCGACCGACCTACAGGTACTGCTTACGCAGCGCAAGTACGTGCGGCTCCGGATCCGTCACGAGCTTGGCGCGGAAGTCGGCGATAGCGTCAATCTTCTCGCGGATCTCGGGCGTGATCTTGTCCGCGAACTCGAGCGCCTTCAGGTTCTCATCCAGCTGTTTGATGCTGGTGGCACCAAGGATCACGGTGGACACGTGCGGGTTGGACGCCACCCAAGCAATGGCCAGTTGCGCCACGGAGCAGCCAAGCTCCTTGGCGATCTCCGTGAGCTTCACCACTTTGGCGATCTTCTCCTCCAGGCCGTTCGAAAGCAGGTTCTTGTACAGCGGAATGGACAGCCGCGAGCCCTCTGGGATACCGTTGCTATACTTGCCAGTCAGGATACCCGAAGCCAACGGCGACCACGTGGTGAGGCCGTAGTTGTACTTCTTATACAGCACGTCGAAATCGTACTCGACACGCGAGCGCTCCAGTATGTGATACTGCGGCTGGTCAAACACCTGCAAGGACATCAGATGACAACCTTCACCGTTAGGTCTCCCGTGACAAAATGGGTCCAAGCAATCTCAATTGATCGTACCGGACGGATCAGACCGAGGCGATCCGCGATCTCGCATGCCTCAATAATCTCCTGGGCAGTCCATTCGCTGGTGCCCCAGTAGAATGCCCAGCCCTGTTCGATCACGTAGTTCATCGCACGGACCTGCACCAAACACCAACCATATCAGTACAAACTGCGTCACTGCAATTTCTAGCCAAATTATTGGAACATACCGTTTCCTCCATGGGGGTGAACGGGTCGGCACGGTGGCAGAAAACCAGATCCACGTAGTCCAGGTCGAGGCGCTTGAGCGACGCCTTCATGCCCTCCACAATGTGCTTGCGGCTGTTGCCACCCTGGTTCGGGCCCGGCTTGGTGCCAAAGAAGAGCTTGGTGCTGATTACCAGATCCTCGCGGCTCCAAGCGCCACGCTCAATGCCAGCCTTCACCACCTTGCCCATGACGATCTCGGAGCGACCATTCTCGTACACCTCTGCGTTGTCGAAGAAGTTGATGCCTTGCTTGTACGCGTGCTCCATGATGCTGTAGGCCTTTTCAAAGTCGAGCTGCTGGTCGAAGGTGACCCAGCTACCGAAAGACAAGCGGGAGACCAGCAGACCGGACTTCCCCAGGAAACGGTACTTCATGTTGTGCGATGCGGTGGTGCTCATGGTCCGGAGCGAGGTGCAGCTGATGCGCTGGCGGTGAATCGAGTTGTGACGTCCGGGGTGGCACCCGCAGTCGAGTCTGACGTAGCTGAAGCAGCGGGATCCCAACGCCAGAACGTCAGGATGCTTGAAAGTAGCACCATGGCTTTCACCACACGAAGGCGCATTCAAGGCGACGTGGGGCTGGTGCAGGCAGGAGAAACGGAGACTGGTTCGTGCGCCACCTCGTCGATTGAGGGCGGCATGAACACTGGTTGATCTTGGTGGTGCAAAGCTCGGACATGGACTGCATAGACAGGAAAGCCGCCACCACCGAATTGTAAGCTCTTTGGTCAACGTCAACGTCAATGTCACCCTCAATGCAGCGCCAGCACCACTTGATGTGTGTGCGCCAGGCAAGTTTGAGTTCGGAAATTGGCGGCCCAATTGCCGTACCTGTATGCAAATGGTAAAATTGAAGAATGGATACTTTTTCAGAAACGCTCACGCTATTGGCTGACACGGCGCATACAAAACCCAAGTACAGTCTGGTGCTGATCAATGCCGGCTTCATCCGATGCCGTCACTATTGAATCTTCCGTCAAGAGCTCACGTCGAAGACAGCACCCTCCCCCGATCACGATGGCCGCCCCCGCGCACAACATGAAGTACCGTTTCCTGGGCAACTCCGGTCTGCTGGTGTCTCGCTTGTCGTTCGGCAGCTGGGTTACTTTCGACACGCAGCTGGACTTCGAGAAGGCCTACAGCATCATGGAGCACGCGTACAAGCACGGCGTCAACTTCTTCGACAACGCTGAAGTGTACGCCAACGGCCAGTCGGAGCTCATCATGGGCAAGGTGGTGAAGGCCGGCATCGAGCGCAAGCTCTGGAGCCGCGAGGATCTGGTGATCAGCACCAAGCTCTTCTTCGGCACCAAGTCCGGCCCCAACGACGTGGGCAACAGCCGCAAGCACATCGTGGAGGGCATGAAGGCGTCGCTCAAGCGCTTCGACCTGGACTACGTAGACCTGGTCTTCTGCCACCGCCCCGACCCGGCCACGCCCATCGAGGAGACCGTGCGCGCGATGAACTTCCTCATTGAGCAGGGCTGGGCCTTCTACTGGGGCACCAGCGAGTGGTGCGCCAAGGACATCATCGAGGCCTGCGAGATCGCCGACCGCCTTGGCCTGATCCGCCCCGTGTACGACCAGCCGCAGTACCACATCCTGGAGCGCTCGCGTGTCGAGTACGACTTCGACGTGCTGTACAAGAAGTACAACTACGGCCTCACCACGTGGTCCCCGCTGGCGTCCGGAGTCCTCACGGGCAAGTACAGCAAGGGGATCCCGGAGGGCTCGCGTTTGTCCATGTCTTCGTACAAGCAGATGCTGTCAAACGGCCTGGAGGAGAAGATCGCCAAGGCGGACAAGCTTGCCGAGGTTGCCAAGGAGGTGGGCTGCTCGCTGGCTCAGCTGTCGATCGCCTGGGTGGCGTCCAACCCGCACGTGTCCACGGCGATCCTTGGTGCCACCAGCATCAAGCAGCTGGACGAGAACCTGAAGGCGCTCGAGTACGTTGACAAGATCACGCCCGAGGTCCGCGAGAAGATCGATGCTATCGCCGATTTCAAGCCTAAGCTTGTGGCCCAGGCTGAACCGTTCGTGATCAATCTGCGCCAGAAGTGGCTCTAAGTGCCGTTTCCATTCGAGGGTGAAATCTAAGCTTAGATGAGCTAGCTTAGCCCGCATCAAGAATCAAAGGATTTCCGGTGTTTGTTTGCTCTGTAGCTAAAAATGCAAATTTGTGGAAATGACAAGCACTGTAGTACTACTAGTAGTAGCTGGTACTACTACAGTAGTACATACATGTATTAATACATGTACTGCGGCTTGCAGGTCAATACTACTACTAGTACTTAAGTCGAAGAAATACTACTACTACATGTACTACATGTACTACTACTACCAACACTACTACTACTACATGCAATACTACTACTACTACGTTCAGTATTAATAGTACTACGAAGTAGTAGTAACGTTAGTGACGGAATCGTGTCGCGGAACCCTCTTATTTTTGCGGTAAGCTTACACAGACATTCCACGATGAAGGACGGACCCCTTGATCTCTAACGTGACGCCAAACGCTACTCTAGCATACTAGGGTAAATTGCACTGGGGTAAATTGCAGCCTTCTTCTCGCGAAGCTGTAGTTGCTGACGCGAACTATAGCATGCGCATTTTCGTACTGGAACTTCTAGAGGACGAAAACGAGCAACGAATGCCGATTTTCAATCGGACAAGTTGGGCAAGGGGTACCGATCCTACAGCTTGCGCCTTTCATAGGGATACGCAGCGTTTTATATTCGGCGCTGTCACTAGCACGCAGCACTTCGGCGCTCTGCTACAGAACACTTCCAATAAACATTTCGTGTTTAGATTCAAATGCGCAGCGATAGCGGCCGCCCCAACTATACGACAACTGCACTGCCTGGACATGCACAAACGCACACGAGCGCCTCCTACTTGCTTGCTTGCTTCGCGAGCCTGGCCTCTCTTATCTCACTTGCTCTCATCCTCACCGACATAGCGTGGTCATCGTCTACGCGCCGGGCACGGGCGAGCTCTTCTTGAGCTTGAGCGCCGCCTGCGCAGCCGCGAGTCGTGCGATCATCACGCGCATCGGGGAGCACGACACGTACTTGAGACCCACCTTCTCGAAGAACTCGATGGACTGCGGGTCGCCGCCGTGCTCGCCGCAGATGCCCAGCTCGATCTTGGGACGCGTGGCGCGACCGCGCTCCACAGCCAAGCGCACCAGCTCGCCCACGCCCTCCTGGTCCAGCGTCTCGAACGGGTCCTTCTCCAGCACGCCGTGCTTCACGTAGTATGACAGGAACTTGGCCTGTGCGTCGTCGCGCGAGATGCCGAACGTCATCTGCGTCAGGTCGTTCGTGCCGAACGAGAAGAACTCCGCCACCTCGGCCAGCTTGCCGGCCTGCAGCGCGCCACGCGGCACCTCGATCATCGTGCCCACCTTGTAGTCGAACGACTTGCCGCGCTTGCCGATCACGTCCTGTACCACCGACTTGACCAGCTTCACCTGCTGCTCCAGCTCCTCGAACGAGCCCACCAGCGGGATCATGATGTGCGGGTGCACCGAGACGCCCTCGTTCGCCACCTTCACGGCCGCCTCCGCGATGGCCTTGGCCTGCATCTCCGTGATGCCCGGGTGTACGATGCCCAGACGGCAGCCGCGCAGACCCATCATCGGGTTCGCCTCCTTCAGGCCGGCCAGGCGCGACTGCACCGTCGCCTTGCTCGCCTTCATCTCCTTCGACAGCGTCTCGCACAGCTCGTCCAGCGCGCTACCATCGTGCGGCAGGAACTCGTGCAGCGGCGGGTCCAGCATACGGATGGTAACGGGGAGGCCGTCCATGGCGCGGAAGATGCCTTCGAAGTCGCCCTGCTGGAACGTGCACAGCGCGTCTAGCGCGTCCTGCTGTGCCGGCGAGTCCAGCTCCACGGCTCCGATCATGCGCCGCACGGCTGCGATTCGCTGCGGAGAGCTGAAGAACATGTGCTCCGTGCGCGTGAGGCCGATGCCCTGCGCGCCGTGGGCTCGAGCCTCGCGGGCGTCCTCGGGCGTGTCCGCGTTCGTGAACACCTCCATGCGGCGGTGCGCGTCCACCCACTTCATGAACTGCGCCAGGTCGCCGCTCATGGCAGCCTTCTGCAGCTCCTGCTCACCCTTGATCACCTCGCCCGTCGTGCCGTTCACGCTGATGTAGTCGCCCTCGTGCAGCACCACCTCGGCGCCGCTCGTTGTGTGCACGCGCATCGTCTTGGTGTTCGCGTCGATGGACAGCGCGCTGCAGCCGCACACGCACGGCTTGCCCCAGCCACGGGCCACCACGGCTGCGTGCGACGTCATGCCGCCGCGGGATGTCAGGATGCCCTCGGCCGCGTGCATGCCGCCCACGTCCTCGGGCGACGTCTCCTCGCGCACCAGCATGACGTTCTCGCCGCGCGCGAACCACGCCTCAGCGTCCGCCGCCGTGAACACGATCTTGCCCATGGCCGCGCCCGGAGACGCCGGCAGGCCTCGGCACAGCACGTCCTTCTGGTACCCCTTTTCGTTGGCGAAGCTCGGGTGCAGCAGCTGATCCAGGTGGCGCGGCTCCACCAGCATCACGGCCTCCTCCTCTGTGATCAGCTTCTCCTGCCACATGTCCACGGCGATCTTCAGAGCCGCCGGGCCCGTGCGCTTGCCGTTACGCGTCTGCAGCATGAACAGCACGCCGTCCTGCACCGTGAACTCCGTGTCCTGCACGTCCTTGAAGTGCGTCTCCAGCGTGTGCACGGTCTCGTCCAGTTGCTTGTACACGGCCGGCATCTTGTGCGCCAGCTCCGAGATGGGCTGCGGCGTGCGGATGCCCGCCACCACGTCCTCGCCCTGCGCGTTCAGCAGGAACTCGCCGTACAGCTTGTTCTCGCCGTTGGCCGGGTTACGCGTGAACAGCACGCCCGTGCACGACTTGTCGTTGATGTTGCCGTACACCATGGCCTGCACGTTCACGGCCGTGCCCTTGAGCCCCGTGATCTTGTTGATCTCGCGGTACTTGACAGCGCGCGGGATGTTCCACGAGCGGAACACGGCCTCGATGCCCATGCGCATTTGCTCCCACGGGTCCGACGGGAACGAGCGGCCGTGCCTCTCGTACACCTTCTTGTACTTCTGCACCAGCTCCTTCAGGTCGCTGGCCGTCAGCTCCACGTCGAACGTCACGTGGCGCGCCTGCTTCATGGCCGCCAGTTCGGCCTCGAAGTCGTCGTGCGGGATCTCCAGCACCACGTCGCCGAACATCTGCAGCAGGCGCCGGTAGCAGTCGAACGCGAAGCGCTCGCCGCCGCGCTTGGCCACGCCCTTGACGATCTCGTCGTTCAGACCCAGGTTCAGCACCGTGTCCATCATGCCGGGCATCGAGATGGCCGCGCCAGAGCGCACCGACACCAGCAGCGGGTTGGTCGCGTCGGCGAACGTCACGCCCAGCGTCTTCTCCATGAGGCGCACGCCCTGGCGCACCTCGTCCATGAGGCCGTCCGGCAGGCGCCCGCCCACCGCGTAGAATTCTTGGCACACCTCCGTCGTGATGGTCAGTCCGGGCGGCACGTTCACGCCGTTGCGCGCCATCTGGCACAGGTTGGCGCCCTTGCCGCCCAGCAGCGGCTTCATGCTGCCGTTGCCCTTGCTCTCGCCCTTCACGAACGTGAAGACGCGCGGGTGCTGCAGCACTTGACTCATGCTTGAGCGGGGAGGGGGGTTATTGTTGCTTGTTCTTGGTTGGGTTAGTTGAGGAATGAGCTTGGAATGCCTGCCGGCCGATTGCCACGATGGTCCGGGACCCGGTGATGCGTGAGAGAAACGTTAGGTTGCTTGGCGGCTTTCGAAGATCTGCGGCTCCGGCGTGTCAGTCTTGGCGCTTGGTCCTAGATTGATGCTGATTGGCTTGGTGATGTACTGTAGACGATGTCTACTTTCGCTTAAGTCGACGGACCTCGTCTATGCTTCAAAGATGTCTTTCCAGGTTGAAGTTGCGTAGACGAGGCATTATCAGGTGACACCTTGTCTATGTGCGACTACCGCATTTCAATTAGAAACCATCGGGCCACTTTAGAAACGAAGCTTTCCGGTGGTTGACAGCGCACATCACACCGTTTGCTGGTAACATTGGTGCCACCAAGGTCCAGGCTAGACTTGGGCTCGCTGGAGCTGCGTTCGATCCCCGCCTGCAGCGGTAGCCGCACAGACACGCCGTCAAGCACCTGATCATCGCATACTAACTGTATAGCAACCTTTGAAGCGCGCGTGTCTACGCGGGTCTGCTCCGATTTTCGAAGACTAACGGCTGCTTCCTCCAACCAAGCGGTGAGCCATGAGTTTCATACGAGTCGTATGATACGACTGGACGTGGCGTGCTGCAGCTAGTCCTGCAGGCAGTGTTGGCAAAACCATGGTATTGCGGTTTTACTGGTTTTATGTTAAACCATGGTTTAATGGTTTAATAACCACAAGAACCATGCGAAAAACCAAAGAACCTCGGTTTTACTGGTTCTTCATCATAGAGCCGGTTTACGTACGCTTGAAGTTGCGAACCTTTGCCTGTCAGAAGACTTTGTCTGTCAGAAGATCGCACTCTTCGACGCCAAGTGAGAAGGAAGCCTTATCAGCAATGGGGCACCCCTCAAGCAACGAGCGCTTGGAGTTCATTGACACCGGCGTGGAGTGCAACCACACCGTGCATATCTGCAGACACTGCGACGCTGCTTATCGTGCCCGGGAAAAGGAGCGCGATGTCATCGTCAACAAGAACAGAACCTTAGCGTCTACACTACCCGTTCCACCAGCGATCGACGAGCCCGAAAGGATCCAGGGGCGGATCGAGAATTACAAGAGCCATCTAAAGAAGTGCACGTACTACAAAGCCTTCGGTCGGCTGTCCAACCGCAGTACCTATTCCTGATCAAATGGAGTATTCTATAATGCATATACTTAAGTATGGGAGAAGACTTCGTACTGCTCAGACAGTTGTGATTTTTTTATCAACGTTTCCTACTGAAGTCGTGCTGATACTTCACACGTAGCTCCTTCATCACTCGAATTGCACTTCGGACGCCACGAAACCAGGAAGATTGTCAGCAGGAAATCAAGCGGCCTGTCATTCATCTATCGGTGCCAACTCCATACCTGCAGCCACTAAACAACCTCAGACAGCACGTCGCCGAAGCGCAGATCACGTAGCTCCTTGACCAGTAACCACTTGGTGAGGGGTAGCGAATTGACCCAGTGAAGCAGCAACCTCTCGCGTACAGGACATGACTTGGTAATTGCCACCATGAGCCAGCTCCCGTGTTGCAGATGCCAATTTTTTCACCGGCGGCAATGTCGACGTCGCCGCATATGAGAACGAGGGGCAATTCGGGTCGGTATAGGATGCTGAGTCCTTCGAAGCAGACAGAGGCCTGTGACGGCCATGAATAAGGCTTGCCGCTCGGTGTCGTTGGTGCGGCGATGCACTGCCTGAACACTTCTCCGCGACTTCTCCGTGTAGCAACTCCACCCAGGACACGAAGAAGCTATCATCGGCATCGCGCGCAGAGGGTCCTGCAGCGGGTTGACAACTGTGATGAGCTCGACTTACTCAATCTTGGCGGATGACACCGCCACTGACAGCGGGGGGGGGGGGGGGGGGGGGGGGGGGGCGTGCCTGGGTCGTCTTCTGCTGGTTGCGATATCTGTGCAGGAACTTAGCACACGACTCGAGCAACGCAAAGTCCCCACAGCACCCACGAGGAACAGCGTCACGAGCTTGTGGTGCACGACAATCACCGGGACGTTAAAGTGCGCAGCCTGCGAGGCTCGCGACTGCGGCGACAGCATGACTACGACGCGCTTCATCGGCGTAGCACAAGTGCGGCGCTTGTGCTGCGAGCACGTCCGGCATTTCTTGGCAGCTCTGCTTGCGGTCTCAGCCGACGTGGCACACTTTCGGGGCGAAGCTTTTATGTAAATCCATAAACCACCCGTTAAACCACCAATACCAGAAGTAAAACCAGATGAACCTGGTTCTTGGTTTTACTCTGGTTTTATAACCATGGTTTTGCCAACACTGCTGCAGGCACCGTGACGTTGGTTGCAGTCGGCCTCGTTTACAAGGGACTGTATCCATTAGCATTTTCCTTTTCACTTTCGATTTAGCCGAGCAGAGAGCAGAGCCCCGACAGCCCCGTACCAGCTGAAGGGATCGAGAGTGGAGCCAGTACAAGACCCTCAGACTAATACCTTACTCTGAGTATTGCAACCCTACCCCGGACGACGAGAACCATGACGGACTCGGCGGATCCTGGGCGAGGCGAGGCGCCAGGGTCAGCAGGAAGACCCCCGGACCCAGGAGAAGACCGGCCAGGTGACCCGGGCGAGCCGCAAGAGGCGACAGGAACCGAGGGCAAGACGGTATACAGCCAAGACTCCGTCGTCCCAGAGACGCAGGACTCGCAGGTGGAAGGCGACCAGTTGACTCCGCAAGGATCAGCAGAGGCGGCAGCCAGTTCTCCAAGCCCGGACGAGTCACAAGGCTCAAACACGGCAGCCAGCGAAGAAGCCCCGAGCACAGAAGCAACTACGATGCCAGCCAGCACGCCACAGGTGCAGAGAGGCCAGAGGACAGCTACCGAGAAGAGCAGTACAGGTCCAGCTGTAGGCCCCGAGGAGATGTTTGATGCAGTAGTGGCGGCGATGAAAGCAGCGCCGCAGGAGCAGCCGCGGAACGAGTGGACGGAGACTGTAGCAGCACTGTACAAGACGGTGCATGCGACTGTGGCCTACGATGAAGATCTGGTACCGACTAGCAAGTCGCGATATCCTAAACTCCGGGGAGATGAAAAAGCTTGGCTGTGTACGCTGTTCCAAGAAGCGTGCGTTCTCTCGGACGGCAGCTACGTCGAATGGGGGAGACTGGCCACAGCAGTGACGCAAGACCTGTACAACACGAGTTGGTCGTTTGTGCACATCGTACAGACTTTGATCAGCAGAGTCAAGTGGGCACACGCAACACCGCTTAATCAATGGGCAGAGAAAGTTAAGAAAGGCACGAAGGCTGAGCAGGGTCAGGCCCAGGCTCCAGAAAGTAGAGCACAAGCGGGGTATACACCCTTTATGTTTAATCCAGCCGTGTATTCAAAGGAGGAGATCGCCGGTATGCGCAAGCTTTGTGAACAACCTCCGGCAGCGAAAACTGGACGACGCCTTCGGGAAGGGACGAAAGAGGAATGGAAGGTCATCGCCGGGATGGTGGAAGGCAGTATTGTCTGCCGGCGAAGCCCAGGTTTCCTGAAGAGTGTGCTTGATTCCAAGGAATGCATCAGACTCTACGGCACGATTCAAAAGCAAGTTGAAGGGGAACTCGTTCTCCAGCTACGAGGATGGATCAAGATCAAGAAGAGTCGGCAGTCCACTCGAGCCATTAAGGATGACATACTTGCAGCAGCAGTGAACCAAGGCATGAACCAGGCAGATATCAGGCAACTACTGCATCTAGCCAAGACAATTAGCTACAATCACGTGCACCGCAGCATCCACTTCCACATGTTTGATAGGGCGACGGCAATTAAGTTCCAAGACACGCAGATACCTTTCCGGAAAGCAGTCTACCGCTTGAGGAATGCGCATCGACCGGACTCGGGATCTATCTGGGCCAGGCAGCTGGGGCGTGACGGCGTACGTATGGAAACCCAGCGGGAATATGAAGTCGACATCTTCAATGTCACCAGGTTCACGGATGTAGGCAGGTTGAATGCGTACCTTCAAGTTCACATCAAGGCAGACATTGAGTTTGAAGCCATGGACACATGCACGCCGGAATCGGACACCTCCACAGTCTGGCGCCTGACGATGAAGACAGCCGAATGTCCAGAATTCCTGAGAGGAATTGTCCGCTTGATGTGGTATGGACGATCGCTAGTGCTGAAGCACCCAGCAGTTAGACACCGGTTGCAATGTTTACAGTGTGGGAACGTGGGCCACACTATGGCCAGGTGCCAATATACCGACGAACAACTCAAGGGAGAAGGGAGTCGAGTCGCTCACGATAGTGAAGTAGCCCGGCTGGAAGATATGGCCAAGCCCTTCGCAAGTCTTGACGAGATTAGGAAGTCAGCAGCCACGAGACTATCCCTGCAACAGGAAGTCGACCGGAAAAACCAAGCGGCGGTAGCGCCGTCGGCAGAACAACCATCTCCACCGACGAGTAGGGAGCAACGAGCAGAGAGCAGCCACAGCCCGCGGATGGACCCGAACGGGGCAGGAAAGAGCGCCAGTGGGCCCCCGGAACCAAAGCCGCCGCGCAAATGGGTGACTGTGCCTCAAGCGCATGGTCGAAAGTTGTATGCACACCAAGCCACGCTGCAGCAACGGCAGGTGGGAGCACCATCTCGGTTCGCCGAACTGTTTGACGATTCGGAGGATGATGAGAACCAGGAAGAGAAAAGGCCGGTGCCTCAGCATCAACCCGTGATCGAAATCTCGTCAGGCGACGAGAACGAAGTCAACAAACCAGCACCGATCACTGCGGAGGCGAAGAAACTGCTGCATCTGATAACAGCGAAGCCCCCCAAGCAAATCGACAGCCCACAGTTGGTGGCGTTAAAGCAGCGTGAACGGGACGAGATCCAATTAGCATTGGCAACAATTGCCGACTTCAAAGGACCTAGGCTCCCGGAAACTCGAGACACCGGTAAAGGAATCACCTCGTTTGCAGAAATAGAGGAGCTACTGGGTATGCGCGAAGTAACGACTCCGTCGACAGGCAATTGCATGGCAATGGCGCTGGCACAAGCAATAGCAGACCATGACCTTGCTGCGCATGGGGAGTGTCTGGAATCGCTCACTACAAGCCTCAAGAAGGGGATTAAATGGACGGCTCTAATGAATTGCACGGAACAATTCAACCATTTCGCTCGGACAACGACACTAATCAACGTCGGCCGAGGTTGGGAAGGCATGGATGCTCGCGAGTCGGGCAAACAATTCCGCTGGTTTCTCCATGAATACGCGGAGTCATCCTCCGATCGGCAAGAGACGATACCAAGACATGTTTGGGGCTGCAGTGAGCTCATGGCGACCGCAGCAAACTTTCTTCAACGACAGATTTACGTGTTAGCGTACAACACGGATAAGACAGAGCAATGGTATTGCTCAAAATACCGCCCGAGCACGATCTCCCGGGGACGTAAGCTGTTCAACACGGGGCAGCAGATCCCCTTGCAGGTTGGGAGGTGTCTGGCAGAAATCAAAAAGGCAAAGCAGCGCAACAAAGTGCCTCCCCTCGTAGTCAGATACTGGGGAGAACACTACTCGGCATTCGTTCACTCGGGCCCAACATCACTTCCGACGCAAGCCCCTGAAGCCGGGGAAACTAAGCAGACGTCACAGCCAGTACAAGCCGACGTAGGTGGGCTAGGAAAGTCGGTACATGCAGCTTCGAGCCAAGGCAAGGAAGCAGATCTGAACCCATGGAACCCCAGTCAGTGGAACGGGAATATCGAGGATCTCCGGGAGCGGCTGACTGGCATGACGATTCCCCACGACCTGAAATGTGAAATACATCTCATCCTGGAACGCGCAGAACCTGACCGATACGCAGAACTTCTAGCCTTCCTCGTCAATACAGCCTCGCAATTGTCCCTTGAGGAAAGAGCGACCCTCCTCAAATTGGATCTCACGCACGAAACATCAGAGGACGTCCGGCAGTGGCTCCAATTCTATCAGGTGTCAATCGAGGTTCTACGCCAGTGGCAGCGGTCAGCAGCGGAAACGGAACGAGAGGAAGAGCAAGCCCAAGTAGACCCAGAGCCGACCACGGAGGAAGACAGTGATCAAGCATACGAGCCGTTGAGTATGAGCAGTGTAGCCAGCTCCCAAAGTGCAGAGTCGGCAACGTTACGCCTTACGCGAAGTCAAACAGCGTCGCAGAAGAGGCCCCACTCGATCACACCGACAGAAGGGGAGCAAATTCGGATCTTGATGAGGGTGAAAAGAAGTACCCAGACCGCAGAGGACGTTCCAGAAGCTATGCAAGATGTGGCACAATTGCCACCAACTCAGGAGCAGGCAATCACGAGGGATGCATGGCCGGAGTTGTGGCAGCAACTGGGAAGCACTTGGCCGGCCACGGCAACGATGACATTTCCACGGGACACGCGCAGTGCGCAGCAGTGGTCGGAAGCGGCCAGAGGGGAACCAGCCAGATTGTTGCGGCTACTGCAGAGGTTTCCCTTCCCGGATGAGGTACTGGTGTCGATTGACGATCCGGTGCTAGAAGACTGGACGGCAGCATGGCGACTGGAGTGTTTATCCGGACAACTCGGAGTCTACAGGACGAAAACGACAGACCGCAGTACACAACGCTGGATCAAGGACTGGAGGAACAAGATTAGCCGACCGACGCCGCCCAATACCGTGCCGGCAGTAGACAGCCCGGAAGACTGGGCCCGTCTTAGAGGCAACGGGTACGGCAAGGACGAGATTCTAAAAATGTGTGACGTGGGCAATAAACTGAGGCTCGCTCAGCATATCCTATGCGCACTCCTCTACGAGAGAGAGATAAGAGCGCTAATGGGCCAGGAATCCGACGGAGACCAGGGTGTCAGGTCCAGATTGGCCAGGCACTTACAGGCGCTCCGTCAATTGGAGTCGTACAAAACAGCGTACGCGGCGGACGCTCGCCGAGTGGACTGGTTCAGAGTCGCCAGATACTTTGCCCAGGCGTTGGAGCACGGAGGACCGGATCCGATACTCCGTAATGATTAGTAGCCCAAGCGCGCTGCCAGCAAGATTGAGCGAAGTGGATCTTGAAGCAACTGGCGACGCCTACGGGCGCTACAGGTACATGAGAAATGAAGATCGAGCAAGAGACAACCAGTCCCGCCGACCTGGAAGGCCCGGCGATAAGCGGCTGGAAATTCAAAACGTTCGGGGCTTTACGAAGGATAGTAGACAGAAGTGGTTACAAGCATGGAGACGAACACCACTACACGACAGGCCGCTGGCATGGTTAATACAAGAGACCCACGTCAAGTCGGTGGAAGAAGCAGCGGACTTACAGCAAACATGGCGAGGGCTCTGGGGGCGAAAGCATCAGAGGGACAGCCCCACCCTGTCGTACTGGAGTGTGCATGATGCACGGCAAGGAGGGGTAGCCATCCTGTTAAACCCCAGCGCAGCAGACAAAGTGCAGCCATGGGAGCAAGCAAGATGGACCAACCGGGCCATGGCGATCACTATTGGCGAGCTGCTAGTGATTAATATATATGCGCCCAACGATCACAGAGACCGAGAAGCGTTCTTCACGCAATTACAAGCGTGGCCGAGTCATCAACAGGACACCATACTAGCTGGGGACTTCAACTGCGTCCAAAGCCCACTGCTTGACAGGCTCGGAGGACACAGGTCCAAACGGCCCGAGAGCAAAGCACTGGAGCAGTTACTGGAGCAGCGCCAACTAGAAGATGCCAGAACTCTCGAAGAACACGCAGAAGCCGAAGAGGTAGAAGACCAAGACCCAACAGAATTCTTCACCTATTGGGGGCCCGAGGCCGCCAGCAGAATCGACAGGTACTACGTACCGACAACGTGGACTGCAGTGGTGGAGCGAGTGGACGTGGAAGAACCAGCCATAGCCTCGGATCATCAACGCGTCACGCTGCACATGCGCGAGGCCAACCCAGCCCACCGGAAACGCCGACGGAAGACTGGGGTCTCCTATCCGATTAAAACAGCGAACCCGGACCGAGTGCAAAAGGAGGTGCTAGCGGCACTATCAGACCGGGGAGTGGGCCACGCGGAGACGGCCAAAACGTGGGATGAGACCACGGCAATATGTGGAGAATGCATCAAGCAAGTCGCGCAACAGGATAAGGCGCGACGGAAAGCGGTAATTGGGGTCCTGAATGCTCAGCATCGAGCTCACTTACTCACTCGGAAAGATCTCCTAGCCATCACGGAGGAGGACATCCGAGAAGAGCACCTCGTACGATTGGGCCAACGACTAGATCGGACACTGGATCACATGCGCTGGGAATTTAAACGAGTGTCGAATTGGGAGAAGGATCAAACGATCTCAGCAATTAAGCAGATTCATGGGGAGCAATTTCGACGAGAGATGAACCTAGCAAGCAAATTTGGATCCGAGTGGAAACCGGTGCTCGGCACAGCTCACAATGCATTTCACGGCACAGCGCTCGAAGTCGAGTTTGATAAGTTTGTGACAATACCCAACGAAAGACAACTCACACCGGAGGACAACCGCCACCTAATGCAAGAGATCACGCAGGAGGAAGTCATCCTTGCGATTCGGTCTCTCAACCGGCACAAGGCGGCAGGACCGGACGGTCTAAATAATGATTTCTTCAAAGATTACCAAGCTCTGCTCGTGCCCGCGATGGTGGCAATCGGGAATGAATTGCTGAAGGGAGGCGACCCACCACCATCATTTCTGGAAGGGTTGATCATCCCTCTTCGTAAGAAGGGTGACTCGGATGACGCGATGGACTTCCGCCCCATTTCGTTACTACAGACGGGTTACAAAGTATACACGAAGGTGATTGCAACCAGAGTTCAGCGAGTGTTAGGCAAACCAATTGGGGAATCCCAACAAGGCTTTGTCCACGGACGTCAGATGCTCAAAACGGTCATGATGATGCTAGCAGTACTAGCCACTGCGGCGGCAAAACCAGAGGTAGCAGCAGCCCTCAGTGAGCTGATCCTGCTGCTCGACTTCCGCAAGGCGTACGACACGGTGGCTAGAGACTTTCTTTTCCTCACTCTGATCAAATTTGGTTTCTCGCCCGAGTTCGTGGCGATGATACAGCGGATTCACGTTGGTACAACCGCCAGATTTCTAGTCAATGGAGAACTCTCCGACCCACTACAAGTCAAATCTGGGATCCGTCAAGGATGCCCTCTGGCACCCTTACTGTTCTTATTAGCAGCTGAAGTATTAGCACTAGCGATACAACAGGACCAAGACCTAGTTGGGATTACTGTGCCGGGGAGTGCGGGGAGCAAACACAAATTCTCAGCTTTCGTGGATGATTCCACGGTGTTTCTCAGCCAGGCGCAGCAGTTGCCACGCGTCATGAAAATCGTGGAATGGTTTGGCAAACTGTCCGGGCTGCAAGTGCAACCGGCAAAGAGCTGTGCCATTTTCCTCAACACAGCAATCGACATGCGAAAGTATCACGGGATCCCGGTGTTGAAACATGGAGACACAATCAGGTACTTAGGCTATGCAGTCGGAACGGGGCCACTCACGGACATCAACTGGGCGACGAGGATACGAGCGGTGCAACGACGACTTGCCACGGCGTCACAGCTGTCCACAAGTGTCGAATTCCGCGTGCTCATGCTAAATGTAATAATGCTCCCGGCCATTCTGTTCACAGCAGCGGCATTTGACATGCCGCACTGGGTCAACACTCAGATTATGAACATACAGAAGCAATTTCTATGGTATCACTCGACGGCTGCAGACGCATCGAGACACAAAGTAAACCCGGCACTGCTCTACACTCCGAAGCAAGCCGGAGGCGTGGGATTAGCCTCAGTCCAAGTGGCCTGTAAAACGCAGAGAGTGAAGCACACTCTGCTGTGGATGCTACAAAAGAAGGACATCTACCACGCAGCATGGAAGTCATGGGTGTTTCGAGGAGCAGACGTCCCGAGTAGCGGCGGCATCACCCCTCGCCAAGAGCAGAGCAGGCAGAACCGGCGAACGATGAATCAGCCAGGACGAGTATTGATGCAGGCAATGGGGGAGTGGATCCGGCCAGCAGTATCACGCACCGAGGCGGAACTCAACCACTATAAAGCTGACTTACAAGACTTGGCGCGCAGAGCAATCAGCTGGACAACAACTGAAGAATGGGTAGTTGAACTTTCGAGACCACTGCCGCGAACGACAGGGATATGGTCACCGGAAGAGGAACGGTTTTGGCCGACATACTCGTGGGCAGACAACCCGTGGATACTGGATGCCAAAGGAAAAACATTAACGGGCAAAGTATACGATAAAATCCGAAAGTGCTCACTTGCAGAACTGGAGATCCAGCGGATCGGCAGGTGGACATATTCCTTTATCATCCCGAAAGCGAACGGCGGCATGCATCAGCAAGCGAAACTTCGACGGTGGGCAATTGCTATATTGCTCAGCTCGCCGCCAATAGAAATAGGTAAGGGTTTGCAGGTGAATGCCGAGATGCAACTCAGGCACCAACCCAAACTGGAGCACACCTACCGATGGGAATGCACAGCACCTGGAAGAGCCAAGGGCGTACGACTGGACCAGCCTGATCAGACGATGACGGCTATGGAAGTCGCACAAACCGCCAACGGGATTCATTGGACGGTAGTGGAGACAGGAGCAAAAGACAACGCTGCAGCGGCAGATCGAACAAAGTTGCGAAGATTCCAGGATGCGGGGAGCATTGTGTTCTACGCGCACCCTAGAGTACATAGCATCCAATGGAGCGTACCGGACAACATCGCGAACAAGCACGTACTCACAGCTCTCAAGCAACAACCATTTCGCAGATGCAAGGAGGCCCAGGCCGGACTAGCGGCTCAAATTGACAAGTTGCACGGGCTAGCAAGAATCAGTCCTTGGCAAGCGGCGACGCTCCACCAGACTCCGAAGAAACTCTGGACGCATGGGCGGGAGCTCACAGCCTACCAGGTCTGGGTCTCATATCGAGTTGCAACAGCGCAGTTGAACCTCTACCACAGCGGACGCCAATATGATAATAGTTGCTGCAAGCTGCAGGCATGCAAAGGAACGAAGGAAACACTAGCCCACGTGATGTGGGGCTGTCCGTGCGCTCAAGCGTGTTGGCAGAAGCTTCTCAGTAACTGGACGGGCAAGCACTGGACAGGGAAAGACATCGAGCGATTCATCACCAACTGTGCAAGTCGGACAGCACCGGCGCTCGCACAAGGCATAGCAGACCGCTTCAACCACGAACATCCAGACGACGCACAGCAGTATGTGGCGATCTGGAAACGGATATGGCACATACTGTGCAGTGTGTGCATCACAACGCTATGGATCCAGAGGAACCGGGTCGTGTTCCAACAAGAGGAAGTCACGGAGGAAAGCAGTGTCCAGGAATTCTGGACAACAGGAATGAGGCAGCTCACGGCGCTCGCTAAACGCGAGCGCCGGAACCCCGACACAGTCATTCAAGGAACTCGGATGTTTGTGTGCCAGCAAGCACTAGAAGAACAACCACGAGAGCAGTCAGCAAAGACGATAAGCCCCGTACAACCACCGGATCTCCCGGAGACACCGGCGTTGCTAACCAGGCTTAGGCTGTACCAGACATCTAGAAGCCGATAAGGTTAAATAGACCAGTCTCTCTCTCTCTCTAAGCATTTTCCTTTTCAAGTAGGGTAAATCAACATCGTTTCAACTGCAACATTGGTGCTCTTGATGCAGATTTCCAACGAGAGCATTTTACTAGCAAGCGTAACCGTCTGAAGCTCGCTACGCAGACGCGCATAAGCCCGAAGCAGCAGGCTGCTTCGATTGCAGTTTTGCGGGGTGCATTTTCTAGCAGCAGCGTGAGCGCTCTAGCCTCGGCCTGACACAATGCGCACGGTGAAAGCGCGCGCCTCGGTCGGACCCTGCATTACCCTGTAAGCACTACCCCACTGTAAATGAAAGGGCTGGCCATCGGATCGAATTGATCTTGGTTTGTCGCCTCTGAGTTTGGAAGGTGCATGCCTGGCTGGTGGTGCCACCACACATGACTGTCGCCATCGAGCAGGTGCTTTCGATTCCAAGGACCGTTGGTGATTGCTATGGTCTGTGAAAGGGAGCCGCACCGCCCGATTGCCTCGAGCTTTGTATGTGGTGCCCCGGTCGGCATCATACGACTTCCACGTTGAAGTGCGTCCTGCGCAGAGAGACGCACCGCGAACGTACGTACCGGCGGAGAACTGTTCCGAGCCGTTGCCTACGTCGACATCGTCGACTTTGTGGTCTGCGACCGCACGTCAATTCGGTCGCCTTAGACATAAATATGAGAACGGTAGACGAGTCTTTTTCTATAGAAAAGCTCTTATTTCTATTGATAAGGGTCATCAATGATGACTCATCATAGACTACATGTATTGCGCATCAGCGAAAAGAGGGAGCTGGTTTGAGCCGCGCTGGCTGCAGCTAGCTGCCAGGATTGTACTTGACAGTGTTGAGAATATATACTGTTCCTCAAATTCTGCTTAGTGAAGAGGATCTTCGCTCTCTCTAACTGCTCACATCTATGTGTAACCTTGAAACGTGACAGCGCATCGTAAGGGAAACCACTTCAAGTTGAAGTCGACTTAGTACGACCTATAAAGTATCTACAATGTAGATTCTACATCCATATCTACATCCACAGCATCGATACGTCGGATGAATTTCGGCCGAGACCAACGAACAAAATGAAGTTTGATAATTATCAAGTTATCTTCTTGCGAAAAAGCTAGCCAAACCTTCACTGCTTTCCTCTCGTTCCTCCTCCCGACAAGCGTCTAGAAGAAGCGGTTCATTCCTCAACTCACCTAGTCAAGAACAGCATGAGTCAAGTGATCCAGCACCCGCGTGTCTGTGCTCTCGTCAAGGACGAGGAGCCCAGAGCGACGGACAGCACAAGCCGCTGCAAAGCAGCAAGGGCGTTACTGTAGTCTGTGCCAAGTGGCGCGCCACGGCGTTAGTCCTCTAGACTGGTCAGCACCCCGGGGGTGTGCCAAGAATTCTGCGTGGTGGGCGGACACCTGTCCAACGACTTGATGGTCGGAGTAGGACGCCGGTCTTCCGACGCAGTGCGCGTATGAGTCGACATTCGGCGGACGCAAGTCCATGTATTGGGGCTCGATGAGCGTGGCCGGTGCGATTGCGGATGAAATGGGACGGTGCTAAACTTGGGTCTGAACTTCGAGGTCGTCAAGCACGTGGCATCGCGCGGATCAAGGCACGTCACCACCGCTGTTGTGTTTGTGGTGCAGATTGGAGACGGAGCTCTTGGGCTCTTGGACTTGTCTTGGGCTTGTCTTGTGTTGCTCAGCGTGAACCGGAAGAACTGGAGGAGACGGCGCGATGCAACAGATCGCCGCGGATACTTGGGAGCGAGGATGATCGCAGAGGACGGAGACCGAGACTTCTCGCCACCTCGACCGTCGCCATGATGCTCGGTGCTCCCGCCCCGTGAGTTCCGCGGCGACCTGCGCAAGACAGCTGAGGTGCGAATGTGAGACTGCGCGACGGCTCAAGATCCGCAAGCGTCTTCGCTAAGTCGACACAGATTCCGCAAAGACACGCTGCGACCGAACTTCAACGGTCCGTTGAATCCATTTCTTAAGGGAAATTAGAAACGAGCTTTTCGTTACCTGTGGGTCGAGATAGCTTCCCGGCAGCGCTGCGGTTTGAAGCAATGCAATCGCCGGATACCGGAGCTGTCTTGCGAAACAGTGATCAAAGCTGCGTGGTAGCCGCCTACTACGCGGTACCTCTATGTCGAAGATCGCTACGCAGACGCGCATAAGCTCGAAGCAGTACGCTGCTTGGATTGCGGGTAACGTACCAGATTTTGCCAGCAAGATTGCGAGCGCTCTAACATCGGCCTGATATAATACGCATTGTACGTTGACAACGCCTTTCCAAATCAATCATTCAGGCATTGGGGGCAAAGTGGTTCATTTTGGTTACGGGCCAAAGCCATGAGGTATCTTGCTTGTAGAGCAAGGTGCCGAATGGCAGCCCTAAAGGGAAGGTGGGCGGGTTGAAAAATTTCCGGAGCGTGCCGCAAGCTTGATGGTCGTGGGGACCGTAGTGAGTTGAGCTTGTGCGGCCACGCTGGGTCGCAGGGTGTCTTGGCGAACCGATGTGTTGCTTGACCTGACCGCTGCGACCCCGAAACCAGAATGAACCACTCGACTCCGGGGAACTCTGCCTGCTCGGACGCGTGTCCACGAGCGGCTGGCCTAAACCCCGGAGCCACGCTCTTTTGAGTCTTGTCCGTTGAGCAACCGATCTTGTCCGAAATAGCTAGACTTGGGACAATGCCTTACTTCCCGATGGAAAAACCATTTTCCGCTTGCTGCGTTCGCTGCGCTTACTCCGCGCGGAAAATAACTATTTCCAAATCAATCATTCAGGCATTGGGGGCAAAGTGGTTCATTTTGGTTACGGGCCAAAGCCATGAGGTATCTTGCTTGTAGAGCAAGGTGCCGAATGGCAGCCCCCATGAAATATTGGCCCGTAAGCGGAGTGATCCACTGCCCCCAATGTGTTAGTGAAGCAAGAAGGCATAATGCACGTACTTACTTAAAGAGCTGAGATCCGTTCGGCTGGCTGTAGCTGAGGCTGAACGTGAGCTCTGGGAATCGTAGCGAGGCTGCCTTCCGTTGTCGCGTCATCTAAGCTGTAAGGGCACTGGCCATCGTCCTTGCTGTAGTACCGACAGGCGAAACTCGTGTCGACTCACGTACGCTACACTCGGGGTAGGCGTAGCCTCTTTGTAGGCGATTCTATCGGAGAATCCGTCTTGAGTGACCTGTGAGTTCCTGTGGCGAGCGTGACGGATGACCAAGACCGTAGGCTCGAGTTGCTGTGACGGAAGGAGCTGCATGACTCGACCAGCCCGATGCCGAACTTGACGTAGTAGTTGAGGAGGCCTGCTCTCGTCGGGTAAACGAGGAGCCCCCAAATTGAAAACCGAGTGTCCCGGCGTGAGCAGGGCGGCAATCGTGCTCCGTGTCTGCCGGGCCGACGCAGTCGTAGGACTGTCGTGAAAAATTTCCGGAGCGTGCCGCAAGCTTGATGGTCGTGGGGACCGTAGTGAGTTGAGCTTGTGCGGCCACGCTGGGTCGCAGGGTGTCTTGGCGAACCGATGTGTTGCTTGACCTGACCGCTGCGACCCCGAAACCAGAATGAACCACTCGACTCCGGGGAACTCTGCCTGCTCGGACGCGTGTCCACGAGCGGCTGGCCTAAACCCCGGAGCCACGCTCTTTTGAGTCTTGTCCGTTGAGCAACCGATCTTGTCCGAAATAGCTAGACTTGGGACAATGCCTTACTTCCCGATGGAAAAACCATTTTCCGCTTGCTGCGTTCGCTGCGCTTACTCCGCGCGGAAAATAACTAACCGGCAAAACCGCAAGATTAAAAATGCTGCACGTTGACGTCGAAACAGCGCGTGACCTATCCGGATACCCTGCATTACCCTGTACTACACTAGTAGGGTAACACTACCACCACTGAAATGAAAGGCTGGCCGGCCATCCGATCGAATTGACATTGTTGCTCGCATGACGAGATCGCGTCGGGAAGAGTTCTTGCTTTTGCGGATGTTCAAGTGCCGCCTCCACCGACTACGAGTGAGCTCAACACTAGGACGGAACACTTGATTTAGACAAGAGTGGTCATGTTAGGCTAAACACTGCTCCAGCAGACAAGGGTAAATTGCATGCGAACTACTACTACATGTAGTATAGTATAGTAGTATAGCATGCGCATTTTCGTACTAGAACTTCTGAAGTTGAGAACAAGCAACGAATGCCGGTTTCAATCAAACAAGTCAGACAATGAGCATTTCATTGGTATACACAGCGACGTGCTACAGTAAATTCTGGCAGTTCTCCATCAAAGATGCATGAGCACTATAATAGCACGCAGCAGGCAATTGACGCGCAAGTGGCGCGGCTCTGCTATAGACCACTTCAATAAACATTTCGTGTTTAGATTCAAATACGCAGCGATAGCGGCCGCCCCAACTATACGACAACTTCACTGCCTGGACATGCACACATGCACAAACGCACACGAGCGCCTCATACTTGCTTGCTTGCTTCGCGAGCCTGGCCTCTCTTATCCCACTCGCTCTCGTCGTCACCGACATAGCGTGGTCATCGTCTACGCGCCGGGCACGGGCGAGCTCTTCTTGAGCTTGAGCGCCGCCTGCGCAGCCGCGAGTCGTGCGATCATCACGCGCATCGGGGAGCACGACACGTACTTGAGGCCCACCTTCTCGAAGAACTCGATGGACTGAGGGTCGCCGCCGTGCTCACCGCAGATGCCCAGCTCGATCTTGGGACGCGTGGCGCGGCCGCGCTCTACAGCCAAGCGCACCAGCTCGCCCACGCCCTCCTGGTCTAGCGTCTCGAACGGGTCCTTCTCCAGCACGCCGTGCTTCACGTAGTATGACAGGAACTTGGCCTGTGCGTCGTCGCGCGAGATGCCGAACGTCATCTGCGTCAGGTCGTTCGTGCCGAACGAGAAGAACTCCGCCACCTCGGCCAGCTTGCCGGCCTGCAGCGCGCCACGCGGCACCTCGATCATCGTGCCCACCTTGTAGTCGAACGACTTGCCGCGCTTGCCGATCACGTCCTGCACCACCGACTTGACCAGCTTCACCTGCTGCTCCAGCTCCTCGAACGAGCCCACCAGCGGGATCATGATGTGCGGGTGCACCGAGACGCCCTCGTTCGCCACCTTCACGGCCGCCTCCGCGATGGCCTTGGCCTGCATCTCCGTGATGCCCGGGTGTACGATGCCCAGACGGCAGCCGCGCAGACCCATCATCGGGTTCGCCTCCTTCAGGCCGGCCAGGCGCGACTGCACCGTCGCCTTGCTCGCCTTCATCTCCTTCGACAGCGTCTCGCACAGCTCGTCCAGCGCGCTACCATCGTGCGGCAGGAACTCGTGCAGCGGCGGGTCCAGCATACGGATGGTCACAGGGAGGCCGTCCATGGCGCGGAAGATGCCTTCGAAGTCGCCCTGCTGGAACGTGCACAGCGCGTCTAGCGCGTCCTGCTGCGCCGGCGAGTCCAGCTCCACGGCACCGATCATGCGCCGCACGGCTGCGATACGCTGCGGAGAGCTGAAGAACATGTGCTCCGTGCGCGTGAGGCCGATGCCCTGCGCGCCGTGGGCGCGAGCCTCGCGGGCGTCCTCGGGCGTGTCAGCATTCGTGAACACCTCCATGCGGCGGTGCGCGTCCACCCACTTCATGAACTGCGCCAGGTCGCCGCTCATGGCAGCCTTCTGCAGCTCCTGCTCGCCCTTGATCACCTCGCCCGTCGTGCCGTTCACGCTGATGTAGTCGCCCTCGTGCAGCACCACCTCGGCGCCGCTCGTTGTGTGCACGCGCATCGTCTTGGTGTTCGCGTCGATGGACAGCGCGCTGCAGCCGCACACGCACGGCTTGCCCCAGCCACGGGCCACCACGGCTGCGTGCGACGTCATGCCGCCGCGGGATGTCAGGATGCCCTCGGCCGCGTGCATGCCGCCCACGTCCTCGGGCGACGTCTCCTCGCGCACCAGCATGACGTTCTCGCCGCGCGCGAACCACGCCTCAGCGTCCGCCGCCGTGAACACGATCTTGCCCATGGCCGCGCCCGGAGACGCCGGCAGGCCTCGGCACAGCACGTCCTTCTGGTACCCCTTTTCGTTGGCGAAGCTCGGGTGCAGCAGCTGATCCAGGTGGCGCGGCTCCACCAGCATCACGGCCTCCTCCTCCGTGATCAGCTTCTCCTGCCACATGTCCACGGCGATCTTCAGAGCCGCCGGGCCCGTGCGCTTGCCGTTACGCGTCTGCAGCATGAACAGCACGCCGTCCTGCACCGTGAACTCCGTGTCCTGCACGTCCTTGAAGTGCGTCTCCAGTGTGTGCACGGTCTCGTCCAGTTGCTTGTACACGGCCGGCATCTTGTGCGCCAGCTCCGAGATGGGCTGCGGCGTGCGGATGCCCGCCACCACGTCCTCGCCCTGCGCGTTCAGCAGGAACTCGCCGTACAGCTTGTTCTCGCCGTTGGCCGGGTTACGCGTGAACAGCACGCCCGTGCACGACTTGTCGTTGATGTTGCCGTACACCATGGCCTGCACGTTCACGGCCGTGCCCTTGAGCCCCGTGATCTTGTTGATCTCGCGGTACTTGACAGCGCGCGGGATGTTCCACGAGCGGAACACGGCCTCGATGCCCATGCGCATTTGCTCCCACGGGTCCGACGGGAACGAGCGGCCGTGCCTCTCGTACACCTTCTTGTACTTCTGCACCAGCTCCTTCAGGTCGCTGGCCGTCAGCTCCACGTCGAACGTCACGTGGCGCGCCTGCTTCATGGCCGCCAGTTCGGCCTCGAAGTCGTCGTGCGGGATCTCCAGCACCACGTCGCCGAACATCTGCAGCAGGCGCCGGTAGCAGTCGAACGCGAAGCGCTCGCCGCCGCGCTTGGCCACGCCCTTGACGATCTCGTCGTTCAGACCCAGGTTCAGCACCGTGTCCATCATGCCGGGCATCGAGATGGCCGCGCCAGAGCGCACCGACACCAGCAGCGGGTTGGTCGCGTCGGCGAACGTCACGCCCAGCGTCTTCTCCATGAGGCACACGCCCTGGCGCACCTCGTCCATGAGGCCGTCCGGCAGGCGCCCGCCCACCGCGTAGAATTCTTGGCACACCTCCGTCGTGATGGTCAGTCCGGGCGGCACGTTCACGCCGTTGCGCGCCATCTGGCACAGGTTGGCGCCCTTGCCGCCCAGCAGCGGCTTCATGCTGCCGTTGCCCTTGCTCTCGCCCTTCACGAACGTGAAGACGCGCGGGTGCTGCAGCACTTGACTCATGCTTGAGCGGGGAGGGGGGTTATTGTTGCTTGTTCTTGGTTGGGTTAGTTGAGGAATGAGCTTGGAATGCCTGCCGGCCGATTGCCACGATGGTCCGGGAACCGGTGACGCGTGAGAGAAACGTTAGGTTGCTTGGCGGCTTTCGAAGATCTGGTGTCAGTCTTGGCGCTTGGACCTAGATTGATGCTGATTGGCTGCGCGGTGTACTGTTGACGATGGCTAAAGTAGACGGACCTCGTCTATGCTGCGCGTTGAAGATGCCTTTTCAGGTTGAAGTTGCATAGACGAGGCATTATCAGGTTCCACTTGTCTATGTGCGATGACCGCATTTCAATTAGAAACTATCGGTACTTTTAGAAATGAAGCTTTCCGGTGGTTGACAGCGCGCATCACACCGTTTGCTGTAATGTGCCACAGGTTCAGGCTAGACTAGACTTGCAAGTGGAAGGAGGCTGGCTGGAGCTGCGTTCCGAACGCCGTTAGCCACACAGACACGCCGTCAAGCACCTGGTCTTCGCATACTAACCGTATTGCAACCTTTGAAGCGCGCGTGTCTGCGCAGGGCTGCTCCGATTTTCGAAGACTAACGGCTCCAAGCGGCGACCAATGGCTTTCATACGATTCGTATGATACGACTGAACGTGGGGTGCTGCAACTGGACCTTGGCCCGGCAGGCATGACGCTGGCTGCAGTCGGCCTCGTTGATAGCAAGGGCTGTAGGCAAATTTTGCATTCCCGAGTAGGGCGAATCAAGATGGTTTCAACTGCAAAACCGGTGCTCTTGTTACAGGTTTTCAACGAGAGCATTTTGCTTGCCGCGTAACCGTCTGAAGATCGCTGCGCAGACGCGCATAAGCCCGAAGCAGCTCTGCTTGGATTGCGGATATTGTATCATACCCTCGTTCATACGCAGTTTTGCGGGCTGCATAATGCAAGAGCGCTCGCGATGCTGCTAGAGAATGCACTGCATAATGCCTAATGCATAATGCAGTGCATTCTCTAGCAGCATCGCGAGCGCTCTTGCATTATGCAGCCCGCAATGCCTAATGCATAATGCAGTGCATTCTCTAGCAGCATCGCGAGCGCTCTAGCCTTGGCCTGACACGCAATGCGCACGGTGAAAGCGCGTGCCTCGGTCGTACCCTGCATTACCCTGTAAGCCCTTCTCCACTGTAAATGGTAGGGCTGACCGTCGGATCGAATTGATCTTGCTTTGTCGCCTCTGAGCTTGGAAGGTGCATCATGTACCATACACTGCATGCCTGGTTGGTGGCGGCGGCTGATACGCATGACTGTCGCCACCAAGCAGGTGCTCCCGAATCCAATGACCGTTGGTGATTGCTAAAGGCTGTGAAAGGGAGCCGCACCGTCCGATTGCCTCGAGGTTTGTATGTGGTGCTCCGGTCGGCACCATACGACTTCCACGTTGAAGTGCGTCCTGCGCAGAGAGACGCACCGCGAACGTAACGTACCGGCGGAGACCGTTGTTCCGAGCCGTCGCCTAAGTCGACATCCAGTCGTCGACTTTGTGGTCTGCGACCGCACGTCAATTCGGCGGGTCGCCTTAGACATAAACATGAGAACGGTAGACGAGTCTTTTTCTATAGGAAAGCTCTTATTTCTATTGATAAGGGTCATCGTAGACTCAATAATATATTATATTGTGCATCAGCGAAAAAAGGGAGCTGGATTAAGCCGCGCTGACCGCAGCTAGATGCTAGGATAGTATTTGCCTGTGTCAAGAATTTATGTGAATGCCTCAAATTCTGCTTAGTGAAGAGGCTCGCATATCTTCGCTGTCAAAGAGTAAATATTTCTAACTGCTTAGAAACTGCGCACATCTATGTGTAAACCTTGAAACTATCCGCGTGACAGCGCATCGTAAGGGAAACCACTTCAAGTTGAAGTCGACTTAGTACGACCTATAAAGTATCTACATCCATCGCTTCGATATTTGGTCGGCGTGGTTATGGGACTTGTTGGATAACGTAACTTTCGACTCGACTTGGAAACGTACCCAAGGTACGCGCCGATGCCTACGCCGCTGCCGTTGGCGTTCAAACAAAGCAAGCTCATTCCTCAACTAACCCAACCAAGAACAAGCAACAATAACCCCCCTCCCCGCTCAAGCATGAGTCAAGTGCTGCAGCACCCGCGCGTCTTCACGTTCGTGAAGGGCGAGAGCAAGGGCAACGGCAGCATGAAGCCGCTGCTGGGCGGAAAGGGCGCCAACCTGTGCCAGATGGCGCGCAACGGCGTGAACGTGCCGCCCGGACTGACCATCACGACGGAGGTGTGCCAAGAATTCTACGCGGTGGGCGGGCGCCTGCCGGGCGGCCTCATGGACGAGGTGCGCCAGGGCGTGCGCCTCATGGAGAAGACGCTGGGCGTGACGTTCGCCGACGCGACCAACCCGCTGCTGGTGTCGGTGCGCTCTGGCGCGGCCATCTCGATGCCCGGCATGATGGACACGGTGCTGAACCTGGGTCTGAACGACGAGATCGTCAAGGGCGTGGCCAAGCGCGGCGGCGAGCGCTTCGCGTTCGACTGCTACCGGCGCCTGCTGCAGATGTTCGGCGACGTGGTGCTGGAGATCCCGCACGACGACTTCGAGGCCGAACTGGCGGCCATGAAGCAGGCGCGCCACGTGACGTTCGACGTGGAGCTGACGGCCAGCGACCTGAAGGAGCTGGTGCAGAAGTACAAGAAGGTGTACGAGAGGCACGGCCGCTCGTTCCCGTCGGACCCGTGGGAGCAAATGCGCATGGGCATCGAGGCCGTGTTCCGCTCGTGGAACATCCCGCGCGCTGTCAAGTACCGCGAGATCAACAAGATCACGGGGCTCAAGGGCACGGCCGTGAACGTGCAGGCCATGGTGTACGGCAACATCAACGACAAGTCGTGCACGGGCGTGCTGTTCACGCGTAACCCGGCCAACGGCGAGAACAAGCTGTACGGCGAGTTCCTGCTGAACGCGCAGGGCGAGGACGTGGTGGCGGGCATCCGCACGCCGCAGCCCATCTCGGAGCTGGCGCACAAGATGCCGGCCGTGTACAAGCAACTGGACGAGACCGTGCACACACTGGAGACGCACTTCAAGGACGTGCAGGACACGGAGTTCACGGTGCAGGACGGCGTGCTGTTCATGCTGCAGACGCGTAACGGCAAGCGCACGGGCCCGGCGGCTCTGAAGATCGCCGTGGACATGTGGCAGGAGAAGCTGATCACGGAGGAGGAGGCCGTGATGCTGGTGGAGCCGCGCCACCTGGATCAGCTGCTGCACCCGAGCTTCGCCAACGAAAAAGGGTACCAGAAGGACGTGCTGTGCCGAGGCCTGCCGGCGTCTCCGGGCGCGGCCATGGGCAAGATCGTGTTCACGGCGGCGGACGCTGAGGCGTGGTTCGCGCGCGGCGAGAACGTCATGCTGGTGCGCGAGGAGACGTCGCCCGAGGACGTGGGCGGCATGCACGCGGCCGAGGGCATCCTGACATCCCGCGGCGGCATGACGTCGCACGCAGCCGTGGTGGCCCGTGGCTGGGGCAAGCCGTGCGTGTGCGGCTGCAGCGCGCTGTCCATCGACGCGAACACCAAGACGATGCGCGTGCACACAACGAGCGGCGCCGAGGTGGTGCTGCACGAGGGCGACTACATCAGCGTGAACGGCACGACGGGCGAGGTGATCAAGGGCGAGCAGGAGCTGCAGAAGGCTGCCATGAGCGGCGACCTGGCGCAGTTCATGAAGTGGGTGGACGCGCACCGCCGCATGGAGGTGTTCACGAATGCTGACACGCCCGAGGACGCCCGCGAGGCTCGCGCCCACGGCGCGCAGGGCATCGGCCTCACGCGCACGGAGCACATGTTCTTCAGCTCTCCGCAGCGTATCGCAGCCGTGCGGCGCATGATCGGTGCCGTGGAGCTGGACTCGCCGGCGCAGCAGGACGCGCTAGACGCGCTGTGCACGTTCCAGCAGGGCGACTTCGAAGGCATCTTCCGCGCCATGGACGGCCTCCCTGTGACCATCCGTATGCTGGACCCGCCGCTGCACGAGTTCCTGCCGCACGATGGTAGCGCGCTGGACGAGCTGTGCGAGACGCTGTCGAAGGAGATGAAGGCGAGCAAGGCGACGGTGCAGTCGCGCCTGGCCGGCCTGAAGGAGGCGAACCCGATGATGGGTCTGCGCGGCTGCCGTCTGGGCATCGTACACCCGGGCATCACGGAGATGCAGGCCAAGGCCATCGCGGAGGCGGCCGTGAAGGTGGCGAACGAGGGCGTCTCGGTGCACCCGCACATCATGATCCCGCTGGTGGGCTCGTTCGAGGAGCTGGAGCAGCAGGTGAAGCTGGTCAAGTCGGTGGTACAGGACGTGATCGGCAAGCGCGGCAAGTCGTTCGACTACAAGGTGGGCACGATGATCGAGGTGCCGCGTGGCGCGCTGCAGGCCGGCAAGCTGGCCGAGGTGGCGGAGTTCTTCTCGTTCGGCACGAACGACCTGACGCAGATGACGTTCGGCATCTCGCGCGACGACGCACAGGCCAAGTTCCTGTCATACTACGTGAAGCACGGCGTGCTGGAGAAGGACCCGTTCGAGACGCTGGACCAGGAGGGCGTGGGCGAGCTGGTGCGCTTGGCTGTGGAGCGCGGTCGCGCCACGCGTCCCAAGATCGAGCTGGGCATCTGCGGCGAGCACGGCGGCGACCCGCAGTCCATCGAGTTCTTCGAGAAGGTGGGTCTCAAGTACGTGTCGTGCTCCCCGATGCGCGTGATGATCGCACGACTCGCGGCTGCGCAGGCGGCGCTCAAGCTCAAGAAGAGCTCGCCCGTGCCCGGCGCGTAGACGATGACCACGCTATGTCGGTGACGACGAGAGCGAGTGGGATAAGAGAGGCCAGGCTCGCGAAGCAAGCAAGCAAGTATGAGGCGCTCGTGTGCGTTTGTGCATGTGTGCATGTCCAGGCAGTGTAGTTGTCGTATAGTTGGGGCGGCCGCTATCGCTGCGCATTTAAATCTAAACACGAAATGTTTATTGGAAGTGTTCTGTAGCAGAGCGCCGAAGTGCTGCGTGCTAGTGACAGCGCCGAATATAAAACCCTGCGTATCCCCATGAAAACTTTATCAACAGGTACCACAAATCCATCAGCACTTTATCCCACAAATCTGTCAAAGCGTTGCACTTACTGAAGTACCGTACACTGCCGGTTGCTGTCCGTCCCAGCGACCATTCAGCAGCCACTAGCGATCTTCCAGCGAGGCGCAGCACGGAGTAGCCCAACCTTGCTTGGATGCATAGGCGCCAAACCTCGCACTCAATGATGCCTTCACCACACCTTCAGACTTTCAAGTTGAAAGTGTTAACTTTTCCTCAAAGACTACGAGTTCAACCGCAACAGGAACGTGGAGCAGAAAGGAAAGACCCCTTAAAAGTGATCTGACCGTACTTGGATTGCCCCCCCCCCCAATTTATCATCAATGCGGGTGTCTCGCGACCATGCCAAACGGCAACAACGCGTTCTAAGTAAAGGGAAACTACCAGGGGTGGCTTCTGCTGCAATGCCTTTACCCGGTTCAATAGCTGGTAGTTCCATGCAGCTGTAACTACTGTCTACTTGCGGAGTTTGCTAGCCAAGTGAGCGTTGCAAAAGTGAAGTTGATAAAGTCGTTAAAGTGGGAAGAATGCGCACCATAATGCGGTCAAGTGTCCGATTGGTGTCGTAGTTGAGGCTCGGATAGGGACTGATGTCGTCGGTGGAAGGTTCGGATAGGGTCGTGCCCCGTTGCCCTGTTTCAGACATCCACTCAAGCCGCCAGCCACGATTCGTGGCTGTACAGGCGGAGAAGATCGACGAAGGCATGTACGGCGTGGTGTACATGGCCAAGGACCGCGTGACGGGCGAGGTGATCGCGCTCAAGAAGATCCGCATGGAGGCCGAGGTCGATTGAGCTCAATGGAGACGCCAGGGTGGTGTAAAAAAGCACTTCCTGATTACCATGGTAGCAGCGTCATGACGCATTTCTACCTGAACATTTACATGTCGGCACTAGCTACATGTAGCGTAGTAACTATTGGTGCACTACATTTGCGTCCAAGTCTTTAGCGTGGAGCTGGCAGGCGGAAGGGTCGCTGGGACGGACAGCAACCGGCAGTGTACGGTACTCCAGTAAGTGCAACGCTTTGACAGATTTGTGGTCCGTGTTGATAAAGTGCTGATGGATTTGTGGTACCTGTTGATAAAGTTCCCGATAGGATCGGTACCTCTTGTCCAACTTGTCCGATTGAAAATCGGCATTCGTTGCTTGTTCTCAACTTTAGAAGTTCCAGTACGAAAGTGCGCATGCTATAGTTCGCACTTGTGTGCTGGAGCAGTATTCAGCCTAACATGATCACTCTTGTCAAAATCAAGTGTTGAGCTCACTCGTAGTCGGTGGAGGCGGCACTTGAACACCCGCAAAAGCAAGAGGTCTCCCCGACGCGATCTCGTCATGCGAGCAGCAAGGTCAAATCGGTCGGATGGCCGGCCAGCCTTTCATTTCAGTGGTGGTAGTGTTACCCTACTAGTGTAGTACAGGGTAATGCAGGGTATCCGGATAGGTCACGCGCTGTTTCGACGTCAACGTGCAGCATTTTTAATCTTGCGGTTTTGCCGGTGGCGTTGTCAACGTACAATGCGTATTATATCAGGCCGATGTTAGAGCGCTCGCAATCTTGCTGGCAAAATCTGGTACGTTACCCGCAATCCAAGCAGCGTACTGCTTCGAGCTTATGCGCGTCTGCGTAGCGATCTTCGACATAGAGGTACCGCGTAGTAGGCGGCTACCACGCAGCTTTGATCACTGTTTCGCAAGACAGCTCCGGTATCCGGCGATTGCATTGCTTCAAACCGCAGCGCTGCCGGGAAGCTATCTCGACCCACAGGTAACGAAAAGCTCGTTTCTAATTTCCCTTAAGAAATGGATTCAACGGACCGTTGAAGTTCGGTCGCAGCGTGTCTTTGCGGAATCTGTGTCGACTTAGCGAAGACGCTTGCGGATCTTGAGCCGTCGCGCAGTCTCACATTCGCACCTCAGCTGTCTTGCGCAGGTCGCCGCGGAACTCACGGGGCGGGAGCACCGAGCATCATGGCGACGGTCGAGGTGGCGAGAAGTCTCGGTCTCCGTCCTCTGCGATCATCCTCGCTCCCAAGTATCCGCGGCGATCTGTTGCATCGCGCCGTCTCCTCCAGTTCTTCCGGTTCACGCTGAGCAACACAAGACAAGCCCAAGACAAGTCCAAGAGCCCAAGAGCTCCGTCTCCAATCTGCACCACAAACACAACAGCGGTGGTGACGTGCCTTGATCCGCGCGATGCCACGTGCTTGACGACCTCGAAGTTCAGACCCAAGTTTAGCACCGTCCCATTTCATCCGCAATCGCACCGGCCACGCTCATCGAGCCCCAATACATGGACTTGCGTCCGCCGAATGTCGACTCATACGCGCACTGCGTCGGAAGACCGGCGTCCTACTCCGACCATCAAGTCGTTGGACAGGTGTCCGCCCACCACGCAGAATTCTTGGCACACCCCCGGGGTGCTGACCAGTCTAGAGGACTAACGCCGTGGCGCGCCACTTGGCACAGACTACAGTAACGCCCTTGCTGCTTTGCAGCGGCTTGTTCTGTCCGTCGCTCTGGGCTCCTCGTCCTTGACGAGAGCACAGACACGCGGGTGCTGGATCACTTGACTCATGCTGTTCTTGACTAGGTGAGTTGAGGAATGAACCGCTTCTTCTAGACGCTTGTCGGGAGGAGGAACGAGAGGAAAGCAGTGAAGGTTTGGCTAGCTTTTTCGCAAGAAGATAACTTGATAATTATCAAACTTCATTTTGTTCGTTGGTCTCGGCCGAAATTCATCCGACGTATCGATGCTGTGGATGTAGATATGGATGTAGAATCTACATTGTAGATACTTTATAGGTCGTACTAAGTCGACTTCAACTTGAAGTGGTTTCCCTTACGATGCGCTGTTACGTTTCAAGGTTACACATAGATGTGAGCAGTTAGAAATATTTCCTCTTTGAGAGCGAAGATCCTCTTCACTAAGCAGAATTTGAGGTATATATATTCTCAACACTGTCAAGTACAATCCTGGCAGCTAGCTGCAGCCAGCGCGGCTCAAACCAGCTCCCTCTTTTCGCTGATGCGCAATACATGTAGTCTATGATGAGTCATCATTGATGACCCTTATCAATAGAAATAAGAGCTTTTCTATAGAAAAAGACTCGTCTACCGTTCTCATATTTATGTCTAAGGCGACCGAATTGACGTGCGGTCGCAGACCACAAAGTCGACGATGTCGACGTAGGCAACGGCTCGGAACAGTTCTCCGCCGGTACGTACGTTCGCGGTGCGTCTCTCTGCGCAGGACGCACTTCAACGTGGAAGTCGTATGATGCCGACCGGGGCACCACATACAAAGCTCGAGGCAATCGGGCGGTGCGGCTCCCTTTCACAGACCATAGCAATCACCAACGGTCCTTGGAATCGAAAGCACCTGCTCGATGGCGACAGTCATGTGTGGTGGCACCACCAGCCAGGCATGCACCTTCCAAACTCAGAGGCGACAAACCAAGATCAATTCGATCCGATGGCCAGCCCTTTCATTTACAGTGGGGTAGTGCTTACAGGGTAATGCAGGGTCCGACCGAGGCGCGCGCTTTCACCGTGCGCATTGTGTCAGGCCGAGGCTAGAGCGCTCACGCTGCTGCTAGAAAATGCACCCCGCAAAACTGCAATCGAAGCAGCCTGCTGCTTCGGGCTTATGCGCGTCTGCGTAGCGAGCTTCAGACGGTTACGCTTGCTAGTAAAATGCTCTCGTTGGAAATCTGCATCAAGAGCACCGATGTTGCAGTTGAAACGATGTTGATTTGCCCTACTTGAAAAGGAAAATGCTAATGGATACAGTCCCTTGTAAACGAGGCCGACTGCAGCCAGCGTCACGGTGCTTGCTGGACTAGCTGCAGCACGCCACGTCCAGTCGTATCATACGACTCGTATGAAACTCATGGCTCGCCGCTTGGTTGGAGGAAGCAGCCGTTAGTCTTCGAAAATCGGAGCAGACCCGCGCAGACACGCGCGCTTCAAAGGTTGCTATACAGTTAGTATGCGATGATCAGGTGCTTGACGGCGTGTCTGTGCGGCTACCGCTGCAGGCGGGGATCGAACGCAGCTCCAGCGAGCCCAAGTCTAGACTGGACCTTGGTGGCACCAATTATACCAGCAAACGGTGTGATGTGCGCTGTCAACCACCGGAAAGCTTCGTTTCTAAAGTGGCCCGATGGTTTCTAATCGAAATGCGGTAGTCGCACAAAGACAAGGTGTCACCTGATAATGCCTCGTCTACGCAACTTCAACCTGGAAATACATCTTTGAAGCATAGACGAGGTCCGTCGACTTAAGCGAAAGTAGACATCGTCTACAGTACATCACCAAGCCAATCAGCATCAATCTAGGACAAAGCGCCAAGACTGACACGCCGGAGCCGCAGATCTTCGAAAGCCGCCAAGCAACCTAACGTTTCTCTCACGCATCACCGGGTCCCGGACCATCGTGGCAATCGGCCGGCAGGCATTCCAAGCTCATTCCTCAACTAACCCAACCAAGAACAAGCAACAATAACCCCCCTCCCCGCTCAAGCATGAGTCAAGTGCTGCAGCACCCGCGCGTCTTCACGTTCGTGAAGGGCGAGAGCAAGGGCAACGGCAGCATGAAGCCGCTGCTGGGCGGCAAGGGCGCCAACCTGTGCCAGATGGCGCGCAACGGCGTGAACGTGCCGCCCGGACTGACCATCACGACGGAGGTGTGCCAAGAATTCTACGCGGTGGGCGGGCGCCTGCCGGACGGCCTCATGGACGAGGTGCGCCAGGGCGTGCGCCTCATGGAGAAGACGCTGGGCGTGACGTTCGCCGACGCGACCAACCCGCTGCTGGTGTCGGTGCGCTCTGGCGCGGCCATCTCGATGCCCGGCATGATGGACACGGTGCTGAACCTGGGTCTGAACGACGAGATCGTCAAGGGCGTGGCCAAGCGCGGCGGCGAGCGCTTCGCGTTCGACTGCTACCGGCGCCTGCTGCAGATGTTCGGCGACGTGGTGCTGGAGATCCCGCACGACGACTTCGAGGCCGAACTGGCGGCCATGAAGCAGGCGCGCCACGTGACGTTCGACGTGGAGCTGACGGCCAGCGACCTGAAGGAGCTGGTGCAGAAGTACAAGAAGGTGTACGAGAGGCACGGCCGCTCGTTCCCGTCGGACCCGTGGGAGCAAATGCGCATGGGCATCGAGGCCGTGTTCCGCTCGTGGAACATCCCGCGCGCTGTCAAGTACCGCGAGATCAACAAGATCACGGGGCTCAAGGGCACGGCCGTGAACGTGCAGGCCATGGTGTACGGCAACATCAACGACAAGTCGTGCACGGGCGTGCTGTTCACGCGTAACCCGGCCAACGGCGAGAACAAGCTGTACGGCGAGTTCCTGCTGAACGCGCAGGGCGAGGACGTGGTGGCGGGCATCCGCACGCCGCAGCCCATCTCGGAGCTGGCGCACAAGATGCCGGCCGTGTACAAGCAACTGGACGAGACCGTGCACACACTGGAGACGCACTTCAAGGACGTGCAGGACACGGAGTTCACGGTGCAGGACGGCGTGCTGTTCATGCTGCAGACGCGTAACGGCAAGCGCACGGGCCCGGCGGCTCTGAAGATCGCCGTGGACATGTGGCAGGAGAAGCTGATCACGGAGGAGGAGGCCGTGATGCTGGTGGAGCCGCGCCACCTGGATCAGCTGCTGCACCCGAGCTTCGCCAACGAAAAGGGGTACCAGAAGGACGTGCTGTGCCGAGGCCTGCCGGCGTCTCCGGGCGCGGCCATGGGCAAGATCGTGTTCACGGCGGCGGACGCTGAGGCGTGGTTCGCGCGCGGCGAGAACGTCATGCTGGTGCGCGAGGAGACGTCACCCGAGGACGTGGGCGGCATGCACGCGGCCGAGGGCATCCTGACATCCCGCGGCGGCATGACGTCGCACGCAGCCGTGGTGGCCCGTGGCTGGGGCAAGCCGTGCGTGTGCGGCTGCAGCGCGCTGTCCATCGACGCGAACACCAAGACGATGCGCGTGCAGACGACGAGCGGCGCCGAGGTGGTGCTGCACGAGGGCGACTACATCAGCGTGAACGGCACGACGGGCGAGGTGATCAAGGGCGAGCAGGAGCTGCAGAAGGCTGCCATGAGCGGCGACCTGGCGCAGTTCATGAAGTGGGTGGACGCGCACCGCCGCATGGAGGTGTTCACGAATGCTGACACGCCCGAGGACGCCCGCGAGGCTCGCGCCCACGGCGCGCAGGGCATCGGCCTCACGCGCACGGAGCACATGTTCTTCAGCTCTCCGCAGCGTATCGCAGCCGTGCGGCGCATGATCGGTGCCGTGGAGCTGGACTCGCCGGCGCAGCAGGACGCGCTAGACGCGCTGTGCACGTTCCAGCAGGGCGACTTCGAAGGCATCTTCCGCGCCATGGACGGCCTCCCTGTGACCATCCGTATGCTGGACCCGCCGCTGCACGAGTTCCTGCCGCACGATGGTAGCGCGCTGGACGAGCTGTGCGAGACGCTGTCGAAGGAGATGAAGGCGAGCAAGGCGACGGTGCAGTCGCGCCTGGCCGGCCTGAAGGAGGCGAACCCGATGATGGGTCTGCGCGGCTGCCGTCTGGGCATCGTACACCCGGGCATCACGGAGATGCAGGCCAAGGCCATCGCGGAGGCGGCCGTGAAGGTGGCGAACGAGGGCGTCTCGGTGCACCCGCACATCATGATCCCGCTGGTGGGCTCGTTCGAGGAGCTGGAGCAGCAGGTGAAGCTCGTGAAGTCGGTGGTACAGGACGTGATCGGCAAGCGCGGCAAGTCGTTCGACTACAAGGTGGGCACGATGATCGAGGTGCCGCGTGGCGCGCTGCAGGCCGGCAAGCTGGCCGAGGTGGCGGAGTTCTTCTCGTTCGGCACGAACGACCTGACGCAGATGACGTTCGGCATCTCGCGCGACGACGCGCAGGCCAAGTTCCTGTCATACTACGTGAAGCACGGCGTGCTGGAGAAGGACCCGTTCGAGACGCTGGACCAGGAGGGCGTGGGCGAGCTGGTGCGCTTGGCTGTGGAGCGCGGTCGCGCCACGCGTCCCAAGATCGAGCTGGGCATCTGCGGCGAGCACGGCGGCGACCCGCAGTCCATCGAGTTCTTCGAGAAGGTGGGTCTCAAGTACGTGTCGTGCTCCCCGATGCGCGTGATGATCGCACGACTCGCGGCTGCGCAGGCGGCGCTCAAGCTCAAGAAGAGCTCGCCCGTGCCCGGCGCGTAGACGATGACCACACTACGTCGGTGACGACGAGGGCGAGTGAGATAAGAGAGGCCAGGCTCGCGAAGCAAGCAAGCAAGTATGAGGCGCTCGTGTGCGTTTGTGCATGTGTGCATGTCCAGGCAGTGTAGTTGTCGTATAGTTAGGGCGGCCGCTATCGCTGCGCATTTGAATCTAAACACGAAATGTTTTACTACTTGAAATGGATGTTGTGGTACATTTACTATTTGATGGCTGAGCGGCTAGCGTGGCAGAGCCTTGAATACATATACGGCTGGTAGCAGCAGCACACTCTCTCTCTTGCATACTATATGCATATAATATATGTAGCTGCGGAAACTTGCTGCTCTCTGCAGTTGAAGTTGCCATTTTCGCGACCGATGATTGGTCCGTGTTGCAGTTGAAGTTGCCGTTTTTGCGAGCGATAATGGCAACTTCAACTGCAGACACGGGCCAATCTTCGTTCGCAAAGACGGCAACTTCAACTGCAACACGGACCAATCATCGGTCGCGAAAATGGCAACTTCAACTGCAGAGAGCAGCAAGTTTCCGCAGCTACTTGCCGCCACCAACATCATACATATAAAAACATTTCATCAACGCATTGACAGTTTACGCTTACCAAGATAACCTGGGCAAGACTCACTCACGCATTCTACTATACTTATGGCTCCGTCACGGGCTGGGTCGCTGCGTGGCAGCACCCGTGCAGATCGGAGCTGTCCTTGCCGTTCGGGTCTTCCGGCACGTCCAGCGTCGGGTTGCGGTCGAAGAACCCCTCGGGGATCAACTTGAAACCCGCGTAGTCCACGGGCATCATGGGCCAGTCCTCCACACGCGGGAAGTGCGTGAGGCCGAACGTGTGCCACACCACAATGTCCTCGCCGTCGACCGGGCGGTTGCCCTTCACGTAGCTAGGCAGGCCGGCAAAGCCCGGGTGCTGGTTGGGCGTGTACCCGGCAGCCCACAGCTCATCGCGGGCGTACTTGGTCACCCACAGGTGCTTGGTCGAGAAGTTGGCTCGCTTCCAGATCGACGATCCGTCCGCGGCAAGGAGCACCGGTTGGCCCTCAGGGAAGAGCGCATAGCCCGTTGAGCGGCCGAGGCGGTTCTTGGCCTCACTCGACGCGATGCGCCACACGCGGCCCTTGTCCATCGCCGCCACGCGCTGGGCGTCGTTCTCAGTCTTGAGCCGAGTCGCCGTCCGCATGAACGCGTTGCCGCGAGGGTTCTCGGGGCTGATCGGAAGCCGCTTGGCCTCCAGCTCGTCGACATGGCACTTGTTGCCGTCGATGGCGACATCCAAGCGGGCCGAGAACAGGTGCTGATGGCACGGCGCGCCGAGACGCGGAGCCATCTCGGTCGCGTACTCGTACTCGCCCTCCGGCCGCCCCGAGGTGAACACGATGCCCGTGGCCTTGCACTCCAGCTCGATCCTGCCGTCCAGGTAGAAGTACCAGTAGAAGCCGTAGTCGTAGTTGCCGACCGTCACGAAGAACGAGACCACAAGGCGGCGCTGCCGACGCACGGTGCTCGTGGGTGGCGACGCCAGCTGGTCCGTGTGTTTCCAGAGCGTGCCGAAGTCCTCCTCGTGCATGCAGATGGCGTTCTTGATCACGAACGGCTCGCAGAAGTCGTCCACAACCGTCGCGTCCAGGTACTGGATCTTGCCGAGGCAGTCGCAGCCCAGCACGAGCGAGTTGGCGAGGCGCCCGAACTGGTACTCGCCGGCGTCGAAGTAGTTCTGCCAGTCGTGCGTGGGCGACGGCTCTCCGTAGGGCACCACCATCTCGGACACCGACGCGCGGTTCAGGATCTTGCGCTTGCGGCCGCGGTCGCTGAACGAGACGTCGTGCAGCGTGAGGCCCTCGCGGCCGTTGAAGCCGACGCGCAGCTCCCAGTTCTGCCACGACACGACGTTGTCCCTGACGGTGAAGCTGGCGCCCTCCGGCTGCTTGATGTGCAGCGGCTTCATGTCCGTGCGCATGGGGCCCGTGACCTTCGGGTCCAGGTAGTCGCCCGACTCCATCGGGATGTGCGTGTAGCCCGTGTCCACGAGCTTGAGCACCTTGCGGTTCGTCAGGTCGACGTGCGCCACGAGGCCGTCGATCGGGTGGCCGTACATGGCGTGCGTGTTCTCCACCTTGAGGAAGCTGAGCACGCGGATCATGCGGTTGCCCGCCTCGCCCTCGTAGCCGAAGACGCCGGCCGAGAACTGCTCGCCGCGCACCATGTCCAGGTCCGTGATGCCGCGCTTGGCCAGCGCCGCGACGTAGGCCGGGTCGGCCTTGCAGATGGAGTCGCCGTCCCAGTAGTCCTGGTCCAGGATGGGGATCTGTCCGTCCGTCTTGGGGTCCAGCTCCACCTCCTTCACGATGCGGCGGCCCACGACGTCCACCACGAAGTCGCGCGTGGCGTTCGTGGCCTGGTCCAGCACCAGCACGCCGACTTCGCGCGGGATCTCCGTCAACTGGCCGGCCTCGAACTTGGCCAGCGTGGCGTGGTCCGGCTCGAACAGCATCACGTACGCGTAGCGCAGCTCCGGGCTGGAGTGGCCGGCGTCCGCGAGCACTTGCTTCACAGTGCGGACCTCGTCGGCTGTGACCGGATCAAGCGGATGCTTGACGTCCTTGGACGGGATGTGGACACTTGGAGCCATGATGGGGAAGTGAGGGGTGCGGTCGGAGGCGAATCCGAAAGTGATCGACCACCGAACGCCGGCAATACATGTAGTCCGTCTCCGTCAGGCACGGACAGCTACTGCCCAAGCCCCCATGTGGTCGCAGTTGATCTAGGAAAGACTCCATACCCCCTACTAGAGACCCTAGCCATACAGCGCCTCCATTACGGCGCATATGATGTTACGCATTTTGAAGGCAAGGCCTGCATCGCATAACACGCTGGTGACCGGCGACCTATATCGTCTCGCCCAGCTGTTGCGGCAGGTTCAACTCCGATTGGGTGCTTCGTGCCTCACGCGCATCGAGTCACCGGCATCGACAGCTTTAACGCACAGCACCTTGGTTGGGCCCCAACTTGGGGGACCGAGGATATCCTACTACAGTGCTGCAACTTGCGGCCAGCATGCCTGTTATTGATTTCCACCGGTATCAAAAGGCCTTAGAAGTGCAAATTTGCACAAAGACTGATAGGCCGTAGCCACAGCTTGGAAGACCTTAGCGAATAGAGACCGTAGCTAGCAGAGACCGTAGCCAACAGAGACCCTCACGCCGTGAGTCCCCCCCCCCCCCCCCGCCACACCGTACGGTAAGCCATTTTCGCCGATGGGCGCGCCCCCATCTCAGCGTCGCGGACCGATCTGCAGCACTCGACTCGGTCGACAGGCTTATGCTACGCTCGACGCGGCTGACGCATCCCCGAGGCGCGTAGCATGATCATCACCGCGACGGAGCGACTGGCTGAACCAGGTCATCAGCGCGATGACGACCAATTCACTGGACGAACTCCGATCGTTTACTCGACCGCAGGGAGCTGAAGATAGACGCGGAAGGGCGGACCAAGCATGTAGGGCGATGCCTTCGACGACCCAGTTTGCCCCACGCCGCCACAAGCGAGCCTCGCACTGCAGCGAGTGTTTGATCTTCGCGGATCATGCCTGAGGCGATGCGTTCTCTCTCCACTGACTTTGATGGCAGGGCCCAGAACGGCCATCGGCGTACGCTCGCAGGTTGCCATCCATGTCTGCCGCGGTGGGAATCCCACAGGGATCACCTCAAGACCGTCTCCGAGGCGCATGCACGCGATGGGTTGCATCTTCGCTGTTGTGCTGGGGGTGTTTTAATTGGCTTGGCTTGGCTTGGCTTGGCTTGCTGGCTAGCCTCTCGATGGTGCCGCCGCCGTTGTGGTTGTGAATTGAGTACACGTGGAAGATCGAAACGAGGCTCATTCAAGCGAAATTAGCAAGCATGTTTCCGTGGCAGTGGTCATTGTTTATCCAAGACGGGATTCGCATGAAAAAAAAACATTGGAAAGTGACCTATCCATAAAGGGAAACGACAACAAGGGTGCTAAGGAAAAATATCATTTGTTGTAACATCAGTGTCGATGCTAGCAGGACATCACGCAGTGTGCCGATAGACACACAGGAACAAAATCGACGCCTTAAGCCTTCAGATACCAAGCGAACGGCTTGTCCGCGACGTAGGTGCAGATCTGCTTGGGCTCAAGGTAGGCGTTCAAACCGAACGGGCCGAGTTCGCGACCAATTCCGCTCTTCTTGACACCGCCCCACGGCAGCTGCACAAAGCACGGCTGCGAGCAGTTGTTCCAAACAATTCCTGCGCGCAGGGCCTTCGTCACGCGCTTGAGCTGCTCGTTGTCCGACGTGAACACGGCAGCTGCAAGGCCAAACTCCGAATCGTTCGAAAGTGCGATAGCCTCCTCTTCAGTCTTAAACGTCATCACAGACAGCACCGGACCAAAGATCTCTTCCTTCCAGACCCGCATGTTCTTGGTGACCTTGGTGACGATCGTGGGCGGCACGAAGTAGCCTTTGCCCCCACTGGGCAGTGTTCCTTGGACAACAGTTGCACCCTCGTCCTTGGCGCTCTGAATGTACCCCAGCACCTTTTGCTGCTGCACCTTGGAGACCAGCGGGCCCATCTGCACCTTGTCATCCAGCGGGTCACCCAGCACGAGCTTCTTGGTCTCCTTTGTGAGCAAGTCCAGGAACTCGTTCGCAAAGTCTTCGTGCACCAGCAATCGCGACGTCGCACTGCAGATCTGGCCGTTGGTCCAGAAGCAGCCGAACATGACCCACTCGACCGTGCGTTCAATGTTGGCCTTGTCGAGAACGATAGCCGGCGACTTACCTCCCAGCTCCAGCGAGACCTTCTTGACCTCCTTAGCAGCCTCCGTCATGATGTTGCGTCCGGTCGGCACACTGCCGGTGAATGCCACCTTGTGCACATCCGGGTGAGACACCAGAGGGCCTCCCGCCTCAGCGCCAAGTCCATTGACGACGTTTAAGACGCCAGCGGGCAAGCCGGCATCGGCCGCGATCTGGGCCAACTGCAGCGCACTCAAAGGCGTGATCTCGGAGGGTTTGAGTACCACGGTGCAGCCAGCAGCAAGAGCAGGCGCCAGCTTCCACAAGGCCATGAGCGCTGGGTAGTTCCACGGGATGATGGCGGCCACGACGCCCACAGGCTCGTAGCGCAGCTCGCCCAAGAAGTCCTCGAGAGGCAGGTCTACCTTCTCGTACTGGCGCTTGTCCAGCGCCTCCGCAGCGTCAGCGTAGTAGTCGAAGCAGCCGGAGACGTCCTCCATGTCCCACACGGCCTCTGCCAGCGGCTTGCCGTTGTCCAGCGTCTCCAGGCGACTGAGCGCATCAATGCGCTTCGCCACCAACTTGCTCATGTTGCGGAGGTACACGGCGCGCTCGGCCCCCGTAGTGGCCCCCCACGTCTCGAACGCGCGCTTGGCGGCCTGCACGGCCAGATCCACGTCCGCAGCCGACGCGGCGGCCACCTGCTGGATCACCTCTTCGTTCGCGGGGTTCAACACGTCGATGTACTTCTTGCTGACGGGCGCGACCCACTTGCCGTCGATGAAGAGCTCCTTGAGGGTCGGGATCGGGTCACTCATGTTGTCTGGGGGGACGCTTGGAGGTCGGGTGTGTCTTGGGCAGCGCAGATTTGAAAGTGACTGTTGAGCGAGGAACGTCGACGTACTGTACTTCGACCTCCAGCCCCAGGTTGAACCTCCTGGAACGGACCGCACGTGGCGGGTCGGGCAGTCCTTAGGATCTCGCCTCACCCTGCCACGACGGATGCGTCGACTGGACGCATCATCCCAACGCACATGGATACATGTGCATTAGCAATGATGATACTCAAGGGTGGCACTAATTTTCGTATAAACTGCGTAACGCAATCCAGCTTGAGGATTAGGATACAGTACCACAAAAATATGGGAAGTTTTGCTTGAAAATGCATACATTGTGCTTCAATCAATCAGACTACATGTATAGCTCACTTTACTTGACACATAAGAGCAGTGGCCCTCCTTCATTCGCGAGAGAATGCATGGTTTACTTCCGAGAGCGCGTGCAGGCCGGTCTTTCCGGGCGCCATGGTGTGGTAGCCCGCCTGGTTGCGCTTGAGGATTTTCTCGCGCACGCCCTTGGGCGCCGCGGGTGAGCACAGCGTGTTGTTCTGGATCTGAGGCTCGACGTGCTTGAAGTAGTAGACGCTGCCGACCATGAACACCAGCACCGTGACGACGATGGAGGCCAAGAAGATGGTGTCGGTGAGGCTGCTGTACAAGATGGCGAAAATGGCCACCCCGCACAACGCGATCCCGACGACGGCACCCGTGACCCCAAACGGACTGCGGTACGGTCGAGCGCGACCAGGTTGCCGCACTGCCAGATAGATGTAGGAGAGCAGTTGGAACACGTACGACACGAGTGCACCCAACAGCGTCAAGTTGATGAGCGCGGAGCCCAGGTTGGCATCTCCAATAGTGTAGTGCAGCGTGATAGCAATAACTTCGCACATGATGGTACCGAAGACCAGAGCGCCGACTGCGGTGCCTCGAGTCGGATGTTCGTACGCGAGGAATTTGGGAAAATACCCGTCCTTGGCGATGGCAAATAGCAATTGGCCCATGAAGAAAATGTACGAGTTGGGGCTGGAAGTGAGCGCAATGACGGTCAACCACTTCAGGACCATCGTCGTGGCTCCATTGCCGAATAGCGTCTGGAAGCTGGTAACGAGTGGTGCCGAGACGTTGGCCATCGCCTCGGCCCCTGGGGAAATAAGGGAGCTGAACGTGGCCGTACCGAAAGACAGGAACACCAGTGTCACGATACACAGGAGCAGTCCCCGAGGGACGTTCTTCTCGGGCTCGATGGTCTCGTCACTGGCGAGTGGGAGCTCCTCGATCCCCAGGTAGAACCACATAGCGAACGGGATTGCGTGGATGGTACTGTCAAGACTGGTGAACTCCCAATGCTGCTTGACGACCCATCGATCGTAGTCGAGGTACGGGATTGAGGCCACGAAGAAGATGAGTAGCAACGCCACACACAGCGTGGTCGAGCACGCCTGCATCCGGAACGACGCTTGAACCCCGAAGACGTTCAGGCTCAGGAAGAGGACTCCAAACGCGATGAAGAAGACTGGGGCGAACTTCACGTCGACGTTGAACAGCGCCTGGAGGTATGAGTAGACAGTGTAGAACGTCGACGCATTGACGGCGATCACTTTCAGCGTCTCGGCCAACCCACTGAAGAAAGCTGCGCGAGGACCAATTGCGTGCAGCGCGAAGATGTAGGGGCCGCCACCTGCCGGGATCGTGGACGACAGCTCGGCAATGGAGAATGATAACATCACGTAGAGCACGGTCACCATACACAAGACCAGTAGCATCCCGTCGAACCCGGCGATTAGAGCCGACTGCCAGCCATAGTACTGGCCGCTGATGACAGCACCGATCCCCAACGCCCAAAGTTGAGGAGCTCTGGCGTATCGATGCGGCGCTGCGTTGGCCCCCTGAATGTCGACGGAAACGCGACACATTATGGCAAGCCGGTCAGTTGTGAAGTCCTGCGAACTGCGAAGCCAATTTCAAAGTGATCTTGAAAAGCTTTTGGGCGGGCGGACGAGCGTTCTCAGTGATGAGCTCGACGATGGTGTGCTTCCAGCGATACAGAGCGACCTCATTGGCTTTCGCAGAGCGTCACCGTTCTTCAAGCGGCTACGGTTTGACAAGCAGCGGGGTTGCCTTATGGCAGAGCCTAGGGGAGAATTGCTACCAGCTGCGTCGGCTGACTTGCTCGAGTTTGGGGCGAGGAGTTCGAGGGCTCCTTCTCCAGGCAGCGCGGGTTGCGCTTCCAGACGTGGATAGACCCTCCGTGCTGCAGAATGACCCGCCAAGAAGATGCGAGGCCCCGAGTCTTCCGTACAGGGTGAATACTTTCTTGGTCGTCTTCCTATCTGCACGTTGAAGCGAGGCGTAAGTTACCACATAGTACATGTTCCGGTGGTGGCGGCTGGTGCTTCGCGGTGACATACGACGCAGACCTATGCAGCTGACGATCAAGCTGAAGGATTTTCTAGCCGACAGCGCTTATTGTTACCGCCATAAGACTCGGGTGCTCGGTGCCGATAAGGTCACGGCTGCAAAACTATCCGGGGGGCGATGACAGAGTCCATGCAATGAAATTGACGAGTCTTATTGACATGCTAGTTACAAGCTGAATATATGGATGGTCGGAAAAGGGATCAAGCGAGTTACGCCCCAGTCGAAATGAGCACCTGGCTCCGAGCACTCAGTAAGTTCTCGTTCATGTCTTTGGTCGTGACGGGCGAGCCAAGGGTGTTGTTCTGGATCTTGGGCAGCACCACTCTGAAGAAGTACACGCTGCCGGCGACGAAGACCAACACGGTCACCACGATTGAGGCCAGGAAGATCGTGTCGGTCACACTCGTGTACAGGATGGCAAAGATGGAGATCCCGCACAATAGCAGACCAACAAAAGCTCCCGCTAGGCCGAACGGACTGCGGTAGGGCCGCGGTCGGTTGGGCTGACGGTACCGCAGGTACACGAATGACAGCAACTGGAAGATGTACGAGATGAGAGCGCCCAACAGAGTCAGGTTGATCAGAACAGAACCCAGGTCGTCATCGCCGATGGCGTAGTGCAGAATGACGGCGATCAGCACGCAGCTGATCGTGCCGAAGAGCACTGCGCCCACGGGCGTGCCGCGGCGCGGGTGCTCATAAGCTAGGAACTTGGGGTAGTATCCATCTCGCGCGATGGCGAACAGCAACTGGCCCATGAAGAAGACGTACGAGTTGGGACTTGAGCACAGCGCTATGACGGTCATCCACTTGAAGAACGTCGTCGTGGCACCAGTCCCGTAAAGTGTTTGGAAGCTCGTGACAAGTGGAGCCGAGACGTCTGCCATGGCAGCAGCACCCGGTGAGATCAGCGAGCTGAACACGGCCGTGCCGAATGACAAGACCGTGAGTGTCGAGATGCACATGAGTAGACCGCGCGGGACGTTCTTCGCAGGCTCGATGGTTTCCTCGCTGGCAAGCGGGAGCTCTTCAATGCCCAGATAGAACCACATGGCGTACGGGATCGCCTCGATGGCACTGCTCAAGTCGGTGTATTTCCAGTCTTCCTGGACGACCCACCGGTTGTAGTCCACGTGAGGGATGGCGGAGACGAACATGATAAGCAGCAGCAGCACACAGAGCGTCGTGGAGCACGCTTGCATCCGGAACGACGCCTGCACGCCGTACACGTTGAGGCCCCCGAAGAGAATACCAAACGCGATGAAGAAGACTGGAGCGAACTTTTCGTCGACATTGAACAGAGCCTGGAGGTACGAGTAGATGGTGTAGAAGGTTGACGAGTTGACCGCGATCACTTTCAGCGTCTCCGCGAGTCCACTGAAGAAGGCTGCACGGGGTCCAATAGAGTGCAGCGCGAAGATGTAGGGGCCACCACCCGACGGGATCGTCGCCGACAGCTCGGCGAGTGAGAAGGAGAGCATCACGTAGAGCACGGTCATCATGGACAACACGATGAGCATGCCGTTGAAGCCGGCGACGAGCGACGACTGCCACCCGTAGTATTCACCGCTGATGACTGCACCAATACCGAGCGCCCAGAGCTGCAGGGCCTTGGCATGGCGAGGCGGCTCGACCTTGGACTCTTGGATATCGAGGGACACACCGCTGATTCTGCTGAGGCGGGTCATCTTCAACTTGCAGTTAATGCGGACAGCACGCGGCCACGGCGAGGACAATTGTGAAGTGAAGGTACATGTATGCTTCACCGCCGAGGCGGGCGAGGGAAACTCGCCGAGAAGCCCAGCCTTAGCATTCTTTTCATCATGTTGGGGTCTACCGACTCTATCAGCGCTGCTTTGCGGAGACCTTGGACTCCTGCATGAGCCCAAGGTTATTGGCCCCGTGTGGCGCGTGGTTAAGCGCGTCATGCGCCATATGCTTCACTTCAACACTCTTTTCTGTCCGGTGATACACCGGACTCCGGTGACCGGAGACCGCGATCGGCGGCACGGGCGATGAGCGCTGTGAATGTAGAGCCTGCCATACGGGCCGCGGAGGTTTGTACATGTACGTGTACAGTACATGTACCAGGCACGGTTGCTGCCATCGGATGGCGTCCCTGGACAGCATTCGGTGGACCCTCGATCCGAGCAGTGCTGCGAGCAGCCAAATGCTGTCGTTGAAGATCCAAGAGTAAGTTCGGTTGTGCGGATCGAAGTTGCAGTGCCCCATGTTGCCCGACTGGTGAGAAAGGATATAAGTAGAGCAGTCAATGACAGCTCTCTGTATGACTGCCATTCATGCTTAGAGCGGGTTTCTCGATCACCGAGTACATGTACCGGTACATGTATGCAGAATTGCCACTGTTTATTCGGTCCAAGCGCGACGCCATCGAGTGGTCTCCACTCGATGGCGTCGGGCAAGTTGCTGGCAGGCTGCCAGCAACCAGCCCCGAGCGATCTAGCACATCTGCAACCCACGCGCGTGCGCGTCTCCAGATGACCCGCTGCGGCAGACATGGATGACATGGATGGCATAGGCCATGGAGGACCTGCGAGCGTACGCCGATGGCCGTTCTGGGCCCATTTAACATTCCCTTCATCAACGTCTGGCCGGCTTCAAGTCGGAAGTGGAGGAACGCATCGCCTCAGGCATGATCCGCGAAGATCAAACACTCGCTGCAGTGCGAGGCTCGCTTGTGGCGGCGTGGAGGCGAATTGGGTCGTCGAAGGCATCGCCCTACATGCTTGGTCCGCCATTCCGCGTCTATCTTCAGCTCCCTTTGGTCGAGTAAACGATCGGAGTTCATCCAGTGAATTGGTCGTCATCGCGCTGATGACTTGGTTCAGCCAGTCGCTCCGTCACGGTGATGATCATGCCACGCGCCTCGGGGGTGCGTCAGCCGTGTCGAGCGTAGCATAAGCCTGTCGACCGAGTCGAGTGCTGCAGATCGGTCCGCGACGCTGAGAATCTCAGCCTGAGATGGGGGCGCGGCCCATCGGCGAAAATGGCTTACGGTGAGCCTCACCGTGAGGGTCTCTGTTGGCTACGGTCTCTGCTAGCTACGGTCTCTACAGTATTCGCTATGGTCTTCCAAGCTGTGGCTACGGCCTATCAGTCTTTGTGCAATTTGAACTTCTACGGCTTATCGATACCGGTGGAAATCAATAACAGGCTTGCGGACTGCATGCTAGCCGCAAGTTTCAGCACTGTAGGATATCCTCGGCCCCCCAAGTTGGGGCCCAACATAGTTGCTGTGCGTTAAAGCTGTCGGTGCCGGTGACTCGATGGCAACTCCGATTGGCGGCCGCGACAGCTGGGCGACTCGTACCGCCGATATAGGTCGCCGATCACCAGCGTGTTATGCGATGCAGGCCTTGCCTTCAAAATGCGTAACATCATATGCGCCGTAATGGCAATGGAGGTTCCTCATGGCGATGTATGGCTAGGAGGCATGTAGATCAACTGCGACCACATGGGGGATCGGGTAGTAGCCCCCGTGCCTGATGGAGACGGACTATTGCCGGCGTATAGAGGTCTCTCACTTTCGGATTCGCCTCCGACCACACTCCTCGCTTCCACATCATGGCTCCAAGTGTCCACATCCCGTCCAAGGACGTCAAGCATCCGCTTGATCCGGTCACAGCCGATGAAGTCCGCACCGTGAAGCAAGTGCTGGCGGACGCCGGCCACTCCAGCCCGGAGCTGCGCTACGCGTACGTGATGCTGTTCGAGCCGGACCACGCCACGCTGGCCAAGTTCGAGGCCGGTCAGTTGACGGAGATCCCGCGCGAAGTCGGCGTGCTGGTGCTGGACCAGGCCACCAACGCCACGCGCGACTTCGTGGTGGACGTCGTGGGCCGCCGCATCGTCAAGGAGGTGGAGCTGGACCCCAAGACGGACGGACAGATCCCCATCCTGGACCAGGACTACTGGGACGGCGACTCCATCTGCAAGGCCGACCCGGCCTACGTCGCGGCGCTGGCCAAGCGCGGCATCACGGACCTGGACATGGTGCGCGGCGAGCAGTTCTCAGCCGGCGTCTTCGGCTACGAGGGCGAGGCGGGCAACCGCATGATCCGCGTGCTCAGCTTCCTCAAGGTGGAGAACACGCACGCCATGTACGGCCACCCGATCGACGGCCTCGTGGCGCACGTCGACCTGACGAACCGCAAGGTGCTCAAGCTCGTGGACACGGGCTACACGCACATCCCGATGGAGTCGGGCGACTACCTGGACCCGAAGGTCACGGGCCCCATGCGCACGGACATGAAGCCGCTGCACATCAAGCAGCCGGAGGGCGCCAGCTTCACCGTCCGGGACAACGTCGTGTCGTGGCAGAACTGGGAGCTGCGCGTCGGCTTCAACGGCCGCGAGGGCCTGACGCTGCACGACGTCTCGTTCAGCGACCGCGGCCGCAAGCGCAAGATCCTGAACCGCGCGTCGGTGTCCGAGATGGTGGTGCCCTACGGAGAGCCGTCGCCCACGCACGACTGGCAGAACTATTTCGACGCCGGCGAGTACCAGTTCGGGCGTCTCGCCAACTCGCTCGTGCTGGGCTGCGACTGCCTCGGCAAGATCCAGTACCTGGACGCGACGGTCGTGGACGACTTCTGCGAGCCGTTCGTGATCAAGAACGCCATCTGCATGCACGAGGAGGACTTCGGCACGCTCTGGAAACACACGGACCAGCTGGCGTCGCCACCCACGAGCACCGTGCGTCGACAGCGCCGCCTGGTGGTCTCGTTCTTCGTGACGGTCGGCAACTACGACTACGGCTTCTACTGGTACTTCTACCTGGACGGCAGGATCGAGCTGGAGTGCAAGGCCACGGGCATCGTGTTCACCTCGGGGCGGCCGGAGGGCGAGTACGAGTACGCGACCGAGATGGCTCCGCGTCTCGGAGCGCCGTGCCACCAGCACCTGTTCTCGGCCCGCCTGGATGTCGCCATCGACGGCAACAAGTGCCATGTCGACGAGCTGGAGGCCAAGCGACTGCCGATCAGCCCCGAGAACCCGCGCGGCAACGCGTTCATGCGGACGGCGACTCGGCTCAAGACAGAGAACGACGCCCAGCGCGTGGCGGCGATGGACAAGGGCCGCGTGTGGCGCATCGCGTCGAGTGAGGCCAAGAACCGCCTCGGCCGCTCAATGGGCTACGCCCTCTTCCCTGAGGGTCAACCGGTGCTCCTGGCCGCGGACGGATCGTCGATCTGGAAGCGAGCCAACTTCTCGACTAAGCACCTGTGGGTGACCAAGTACGCACGAGACGAGCTGTGGGCCGCCGGGTACACGCCCAACCAGCACCCGGGCTTTGCAGGCCTGCCCAGCTACGTGAAGGGTAACCGCCCGGTCGACGGCGAGGACATTGTGGTGTGGCACACGTTCGGCCTCACGCACTTCCCGCGTGTGGAGGACTGGCCCATGATGCCCGTGGACTACGCGGGTTTCAAGTTGATCCCCGAGGGGTTCTTCGACCGCAACCCGACGCTGGACGTGCCGGAAGACCCGAACGGCAAGGACAGCTCCGATCTGCACGGATGCTGCCACGCATCGACCCAGCCCGTGGCGGAGCCATAAGTATAGTAGTAGTATGCGTGCGTGGGGTTTGCTCAGGTGACGTAATAAGCATAAAATGCCAATGCGTTGATAAAATGCATTTGTTATGATGTTGGTGACGGCAACTTGCTGCGGAAACTTGCTGCTGTCTGTAGTTGAAGTTGCCATTTTTGCGAGCGATGATTGGTCCGTATCTGCAGTTGAAGTTGCCATTTTTGCGATCGATGATTGGTCTGTGAGACTGCCAATAGGATGGTGAAGATACCTCTGCAGCAGAGGGACGGCGTTACTACAACATATGTACAACGTCACGACAGCTCTTGTGGCAACACAGTAGCTCTTCAGCAACACAGTATGCGCCACAAGAAGCAACACGAAAGAGAGGCGGTCGTAATATAACCATCATTTATTACGGTAAATGTAAAAGTTACCGAGGGCATTTGCGAAATATTATAGTAGGAGCAGATGTAGGAGGCGCACAATAGATTTGAAAAGCCCGTGCTCGGGACCTTAACGCTGACTAAACCGTCTCTACATCTAATGAACGCACACGATAAGCCCGCAATACATTGTAGATATTCACACTATATGCATTAGCAATGCAAACTAGTATGGAAACGAAACCTTCTTCTACTTTATGAAGTCCTTATCGTTGATAGGAGCTCAATATCGGTTGCCTGAACAGCTTTTGATAACTTGTTGGACCTACTAGTCTCGTCGGGCTGTATGAGAGTGATCAACATGATTCGTAGGCGCATGACCGCAACATCTTCTTGTGTAATGACGCACCGAGCCAAACGAAAACTATAATTCAACACTGAATACGCTTAAGCAATACACAGCACAACACACGAGGTGCCGTCGTGCTGTCGAGGCGCTTCGAGCCATACGCCACTCTCCGCAACAGGAAATTATACCAAAGACATTATGGCTGTATGCCACTCGCGGATAAATTTGGCCACTGTCCCCACGTAAGCATCTCCCATGGTAGCGCGATACACCGAACAACATAAGAAACAACACCCGCAACAACCACAAACAACATCATGGCTTACATGATCTACAAGCATTTTACAAAAGCAACATTAATCCAATTTACAGAGCTGCACACACAACAACATAAGAAACAACACACGCAACAACATCAGAAACAACACAGACAACAACATGGCTTGCATGATCTATAAGCGTTGATTGGATTGTCGACGACAGCTTCGTTGTCCACCTGGTCGAAATCATTCATCTCGCCACCCGACTTGTACTCGCCCGGCGTGTCACCGTTCAACGTTTCGCCCGGCTTGTCGTCCACCGGGTTTTTGGCACCATGCGGATCGTCGTTCAGCATGCCGTCGACACCGTCATCTGGGTCGTCTTCGGGGCGGTAGTCGTCGTCGCTTTCATGATCCTGGCCGAAGCCGTGCACAGCACGGAGGTAGCCGATAGGCGTTCGCGCTCGAAGAGAAGCACGCCGCGCTAACGAAATAAGCAACAACACTAAAAGCGTCACAAGGCATTAGTCCAACCATGTATACACTCTTCACATTTTAGCCACTTATCCGTGGCCGACTCCGCAGCTGGCACCATCCTCTTCGTCGCCGCCTTCTTGCCCGTCTTAGGCGCCTTTTCTCCCTCTTTGGCACCCGTCCCTCGCTTCGTGACCGCCCTTGTGCGTGCTCCCCTCCTCGGCATTCGTGGTTATGCTCCCTTCCTTGTTGTTTGCGGTTTTTCTCCCCAAATGGGTGGTGGGGATGGAGGGGGGGGGGGCGTACTTAAGCTAAAAGAAAATATCTCATGAATTTTCAAGTTCAAGTTGATTTTTGTTGTAAGATAATATGTGAATAAATTACCCAGCAACACAAAGTCCCCTTGTGTTGTTTTCAGTGCGATGTCGTGACGTTGTACTTATGTTGTAGTAACGACTCCGGCAGCAGAGACTGCTCCCGCGGGGGTAACCAGCTAGCTCATCGTCTCCGTTGGACTCTGCCCAAGTAAAAGCGCAGTTGGACATACAAATTCTAAGACATGCGGAAGCGAGCAGACACTGATACATGTAGTCTGTCCGGGCCGCAAGTGGTGAGCCCATGTTTTCGTCTGTTACTTTACGTGCAGTCGCGATCTTAAACTTGAGGTTAAGCTGCGAGTCGGGTTCTGGTGTTGACTACACGGAACGTATTGCTAAGTTGATCCCAGCGCGTTGGCTATGTACTGAATGCCTAACTGCACGAGGATGGCGGGCGTAAAATGGATGGAGAGGCAGCTAGGGGACGAGCACGAGCAGGTTTCAATGCTTATGCTACTGAAGTACTAGTACGATCTTACCGATCACTACAGTATATCAAGCTCCTTGACGGCGAGATGAATCTCGTTGACGACTTCCAACGCAGTTTTCAGATCAGATCTGCAGCGATCTTGCACCACGTCACAGATTTTTGATCCGTATCCAAAACGAAGGGGCGCGAATCAATTGCGCTCTTCCAGCACTAAACGATGCGTCCACGCCATGCTGTTCGCCCTTTAGTGCTTCCACCTCCTCTTATCACCTCATGGCTGGCCTTCCTCTTGCTCTGTATAGTATCCTGTATGGCACTGGAAGTTCTGCTGGAGGTGCAATTGCCTCTGGAGCCTCCGCCCGAGCACAAACAGTTTCTACTTCTCTCAGGCCAAGAACCTGTCGACACGTTGGAGGCTTTTCGAGTGCGCCACGGCCAGACAACCGCCTGGAGATACAACATGCTGGTGCAGATCTGCCAGCGACCTCGAGTGGTTTGTCGACGGGAGGTGCCATTGCTTTATTCGATGCAGATCAACTCGCCAGGAGGTGGAATTGTGGGGGAGCTACAGATACTGGAAGACGTTGAGCCGGCAGATGCCGTGCTTGGATTCGCGTTGCAACACGATATTGGTCGAGAAGGGAGAGCGACGATTCTGGACGCGGTGTGTGCAGTGGATCGTGTAGTATGCACACGATACAATGCCTTAATGCACTCAAAGACTGTCAGCGGAGACGGAGGCACACTCATTGGTAAGCTCGATATCTACGACGATGTGGAGCCAGTGGATCAGATCTACAAGTTCGTGAAGGATCACAAGCTGCCAATGCTTGCGATGGAGCAGTTGCTTACTGTGACGTGCTCGGCTATTGGAGACGTGCAATGTCAGCGAACAATTCCGTTAGTGTACTCGCAGCGCATTGTTGTGAAGGATGAAGACACTGGAGAGCCCCGTCAACTTGGGGTCCTGCAAATTCCGCTTGGACAAGAGCCCGCTGATGTGGTGCATAATTTTGGGCTGAACTACGGGTTAGCCAAGCCGTTCCGGCAGAATCTAGTGCGTAAGGTGTGCGAGGACACCTACGTCACTTGCAAGCGCCTAAAGCCGATCGTCTTTTCGTCGCCTGTGGCTGTGGAAAATGGCACGACAGTGGGTATTTTATCGATTCGAGAGGATGAGGAATTGGCAGATGCTGTGCACAGGTTCTCTAGACAAACAAACATTACCCGAGACTTGCAGGTGTCGTTGCTACAAGCTCTTTGTGGGACCCGAGAAGGCATCTTATGCACTCGAGGGCAGGCACTTTTACGATCAACTCCAATAAGTGACGGCACTGGTCAGATTTTAGGCTACGTGAACATCTACGAGGGTCAAGAACCTGCTGATGTGGTTTATCAATTCGCAGATGAACATAATTTGGCTCCTGGTGATCGGGATATCCTGCTAGAAAGTTTGTGCAATCCTTCCAAACCGGCGTCTAGTGAAGAAGAAGAAGGCGACGAGGGTGAAAATGAACCGCTCGTTTGCTCGCGTTACGCGCCTGTGGTGTTTCGAGTGCCGGTAGCTGCGCAGAACGGATCGCACCTTGGAATTTTGGAGGTGCTTGCCAATGAAGAACCGGCAGAGGCCGTTGCCAGGTTCGGTAACAAGCACGAGTTAAGTCCAGAAGAGAAGAAGAACATAGTTGCTGGTGTGTGCCAAGCCAGCGGTCTCGAGTGCACACGCGATGTAGGAATTCTCTACGAAGCTGTCTACACTCTTCCTGATGGTCAACGAGAGCGGTTGCCATTCTTCGACGGGCAAGATTCCACCGATGTGATCTACGAGTACGGTCTGATGCGAAACTTGACGCTGCGCCAGCGACAGAAATTCCTGATCGAAGTATGCAACGAGCCGCGCAAACGACCAAACTGCACTCGAGCCGAGCCAATGTTATTAACGATCCCGGTCTGGGAGTCAGCTAGCACAAAGCTTGGTGATGTTCAAATTTTGGAAGGCCAAGAACCTGTCGACGTCGTCTACGCGTTCATGGAAAAACACGATTTATTCCAGACAGCTCCATTGAACACGACGCTACTTGAGACCGTGTGCAATAGTACTCGAGTCGAGTGCAACCGCATGAAGCCCCGCCGAACGTTGTTTTCGGTTCAAGCGACGTATGCTGGTTTATCACACACGCTCGAGTACGTGCGGCCCGAGTCTGACTGGATCTGCGAGACGGAGCCCCATGGTGGCCAACGCTGCGTCCACTACGTGGAGATTCTGGCACACAAGTTCTGCGAGAGGCACATGTACGACTGGGGTGCTTGTGAGACGCGTATCCTCGATGCTTTGCGTCAGCAACTCGAATTCTACGAGATCCGTATGTGGAAAGCAAAAGATATGTATGCAAAACTCGGACTAGTGAAGACTGCCAGCCGCGAGCAGATTGATGCGGCGTACAACACTTTGGTCAAGCGCTTCAACAACGAGACTGAGCCATACAAGTACGAGAAACTCAAGGAGGCTTATCGCGTGCTGAGCGACCCGGAGGAGAAGTACTTCTACGACTTGCCATGCGTGAAATTGTTCGGGTGTTTGTGTGGCAAACGCCAGAAGGACGGCGGTATTACGTTCACGCCGGACTAGAGACCGTCTGAAAGCATTTTATCATTCTCAAAATGAAAGACATTTAAATCGTAGATATGTCACGATCTTGTTGCGCATGAAGCGTCACGTGTTGAAGCGCTGGTGACCGCACGATACGTATCTTCCGACGGATCCACTTCTAAGAATGGTTTAGCGAGTCACCTCCTTTGGGGCATTCTGTAAGCCTCTGGACTATGGACGATGTGGGTGCATCGGTGCAGGATCAGCAGCTTCGTGCAGCACGCGAGCTCTCGACGTCGAAACTGCTGGTCGGTGTCTCCAGCGGGCTGTCGCTGCTCGGAGCGCTGGTCATGATCATGCACTTCGTGGTCTATCAAGAGTCGAGGCGATGTGGACGGCGACTGCTGTTCTGTTTACACTTGGCAGACGCGGGGGCTGCTTGCGCTTGGCTCCTGGTGTTCCTGCTACCGATCGTGGACGACGACGCAGATCCAGATGAGGTTCATACAGCAACAACATGTACTGCTCAGGTAGAGAAATTGTGGAATTGATGGGTTATTGTATAGCTGGCAAACCGATTTTCACTCGTGTTTTGATTATCAGGGCTATGCGTTAGTGTTTTTCCAATTGGCATCGTGCCTTTGGACTGCATGCTTTGCGTTCCACCTATTTCAGCTACTCACGGGGCGGTGTAAAGCTCCCGAGCTGTACGAAGATCGCTATCACCTTGTGGCATGGGGAATACCCATAGCGGTAAGATATGGCGCGTGTGGAACTTCTGTCGAAATTACCTGGACTCACGTCTGATGCTTCTTGTTAGACCGTTGCCCATTTGTATACGCAGACTCTAGCTGGTACCGGGCTGGTAGGTGAGAGTGGAAGGCCTTGGTGCTGGATACGCTCGTGGAGTGACGACCAGTGGATTATTGAAGGATTTTACATCCAACTCGTCATTTTCTACGTGCCTGTGGTTCTCACATTCTTGCACAACCTCGTGACGTACGTGATGCTGCTGTATTTAATGGTGAGTATTGCATTATATACTCTTCAACCGCCTCGCATTGACTTCTTTTTTCAACTCGATCAGACTGACAGCTTGTCAACCAGCATGGAGACTCGTGTCCACTATCGCCTTCTGCTCTACAGCTGGGCGTATTTCATCTCGAATGTGTGGGTTGTCTTCGCGTTTGCTTACCAAGCCGTGGCTCCGAAGCACGCTCTCAACGCCCCACTCCTGTATTTAATCAGCTTCTTCACTCCATTGCAGGTATTTATCCCACGCATATAAAGCCTCATTGAGACAGTTGAACCAATGTTCACTCGTTGCTGGGTTTTTTCAGGGATTTATGAATGCCATCGTTTACGGAATGAACCGCACGGTGAGCAATTCCTAACCTTGCTTTGAATCGTTGCGCCTAAGCTAAATATTTTTCACTGTTTCCTGTAGTTCCTGCAACGAGTACGGAGTTCATCACCACAGCTTTGTTGTTGGCGAAGAGGACTCAATCAATAGGATTCCCAAAATGGCTACATTTTGCACACGTCTCACATTCCTTTGAAATTAGCTACGGTTTCCACTAAGTTCGCACTGTATCAGCAAGGAATGGACACCGAGTGCGGGGCATTGGTGGCGTCATTTCTCTCCTTCCAAGAGCGCCACCAGCTTCGAGCTGTGAGCAGGAGATGGCTTTTCACATGCACTTGGTTGCAATTCAGTGGCGACGCCAGAGCCAAGGTTCAGCTAAGAAAATCGGTGTGGAACTTACGTAGTCGCGCATTCCGACACGACTGGAACACCTTCATCCGCCACGAATGCCACGCATTCCTACCTCGTCTACTGGAGCTGCTGCCTGCTGCTGCAATGAACGAAACTATGGAGCTGAAGAAGGGACTGTGTCTGTCAACGAATACCGGACAACGACCTTCATTTGAGAACGCGCATGCTCGGAGTGGCTACATCCAGCAGAAGATCAACCGCTGCGGGAACCTGCCCAACCTCCTACTCACTGAAGAGCTGAGCGAGTTGCGGTCCGAGCTTTTCCGCGTCAAGCAGCCAGAGTGCTGGAATATGGCGCTGTATGGCGGAGGACCGGGGTATGACGCGCTCGGACTCGTCTTCATGCGTGAATACTTCCGAGCTTGGGACGTGAACTTCCATACTACCGTGTACGACAACGAGCCTGGTTGGGAGTCTGCAATCGATGCCCTGGGCGGGACATTGGAGCAAATGGGGCAATGCAACACCTCAGTGAGCTTCCAGCACTGCGACATCACATTTGACGTGCACGCGGAAGAAAATTCTCACGTGTCGAAGACATTGAAGACCACACAACTGCACGTATTTTCGTTCGTGTGCGTGGAGAACTTTTGCTTGCTACGGGACAGCGCGTACGTATTTCTACGCTCCCTCTTCTCGCAGTGTAGTGCCGGCAGCTACTTCATTTTCACGGACTCGACACATCGGTTGTGGCCTGTCATCTTTGACGTGGCCAACGCCATTGCACCCGATAGATTCCGTGTCTGGACGCCATTTGCTCGCAGCTGTCACTACGCTCTCGTACTGCAGAAATTGCCGGAATATTCAGCACCTGCCTCCACGTATCCTTTCTACAGTCAGGCAATGGAAAAGCTCCAAGACTTTCGACGGCATCAACAGCAACATCTCATAACTATGGAGGCGCAGCAACCAAATGATCAGTCTGAAGACGAAGAAGACGAAGAAGGTTTTGGCCTAATGACAGCCATGCTGCAATAAACAGCTCAATTTGGTCGCCAGAGGCAAGTTGCGATACGTAAATTTTGCAGCTACAGGCTATAGTTTACAGTGTACCAGTCTGCTACAGTACTCTTTACAGTAACGTTAGTTTCGACTAAGTTTCCAGTCCTGCTCCAGTAATTCCGGCCTTGGTGATGACGGCCTCATCGTTGGCATCTGTCTTCCAGACATTCAAGCTGCTTCCTCATGAATCGAGTCTGTGTATACCGGTAATACGTAGCATGAATCGAGTCTGTCATCTGCCGCGCCGACTCCAAGATTTCAACACAACACCACTTTTACACAACTCTTAGTTCCGCTAGCCCGTACAAATCCTACACATCTTGAGCCCGACAGCTCCTGTTGTCGTCCCCACGAACCATCCACCGTCGCCATAACCCCCCACGTACCGCCACGCAATAATGACGGAAGTGACGGTAAGCCGCCGCGACTCGGGCGCGACCGCGCTGTCGTCCCACGAAGAGCTGCTGTGCCAGGTTCTAACCAAGGATAACGCGTCCGTGAGCGCGCCGCTGGTGTCGGCGCTGAACCACGACTCGACGCTCGCGTACTTCGTCTCTTTCGTGACGCGCGTGGACTCCAACAAGTTGACGGACGGCCCCGACGCCAAGAAACTCGCGAGTGCTGAGGCCGCCGCCGCGCGCCGCGAGGACGAGACGGAGGACGAGGTGACCTGCAAGCTGCTGACGTCCTATCGTGCCACGATGCTGCTAACGAACGACGACACGTCGGACGCGCTGCTCACGTTCCTTGGGGACAAGAGCAAGCTGCTGACGCGCTGCCTGTTCCCCGTGTTCCAGAGCGACGCGAAGGGCAACCTGCGTCACGCCTGCCGGGTCATCGACCACCTGCTGCGCTTCTACCTGGACGACGTGTACGACGTGCTAGGCAAGGATGCCGCCACGGTGCAGAGGTACATGGGCGCCATGCTGCCATATCTGGAGCACGCCCCTGTGGCCGAGCTGTTCCTGACGTTGGTGTGCAAACCGCACAGCGCGGCTGTCATGCGGTTCTACTCGTCGACGCCGTCCAAGAAGTGGGCGTTCTTCCGTGCACTGGCCGAGTGGAAGGTGTTGCTGGTGCTGGCCAACCACGTGTGCAGCGTCGAGTACGGAGAGACCCACACCATTGGAGCTGCGGACGTGTTCGTGGAGCTGCTGGACCGCCTTGCCGCGGACGAGAATGGACTACTGCTGCTGCAACCCACGGCGTACTGTCCGGAGCTGCTGGAGGGACTGATTCGTGCGGCGGTGGAGCCGGAAGACGCCAAGGCCAAGACTCCGCAGAGAACGGTGGGCCAACGCACTGCTGCTATGAAGTGTGTGTTCCGCTTGCTGCAGAAAAGCACTCGGGAAAAGGTGCAGGGCCCGCCTACGAGCCCGTACCAGTCTTTTGGTGCTACGATTGTGAACCTCGTGCGCAACCAGTTGGGTCCGTTGCGTGACAAGATTTTTGAACTTGTGGAGCAGCATCTTGGCGAGCTGTTGCGCTACCTGATCCAGAAGTACGTGAGCCAGCAGAATATTGAGATGCCTGACGAGGAGTCTGGAAAGCCGTTGCCGGACAGTGCTGTTCGTCATACCGCTTACGTTGTGAAGGTGCCGTTCACGGAACTGCGTCTGACGTTGGTTGAAACACTTGTGGCAATCGTGGCACACAACCCACGTCTCATGAGCAAACACTTTGATGCCAACGTATGGCGTGTGTTGGTCACGTGGTTCTTCGAGTATTCGCACAACAACCTGTACCATGCCTCTTTCTACCAGCTTGTGTTCATTGCGCTGCGTACTGATAACCAGCAGGCTCTGGAGGTGCTTGTCAAGAGGCTGAAGCTGGTCACGCTACTGGTGGAACACTACCGTGCCGACGGCGACAGTACCAGCAACAAGGGTTACATTTTGCAGATTTGCAATGCCATCCGCCTGCAGGCAGCTTCGCAGTCGCCCGAGGCTTTCCTGCGTAACTTTTTGCAGTCGCACACGACATGGCGTGGATTCGAGCAGGAACTCCGTGATCATACAACTTTGGTTTGCGTAAACGGTCTAGGATTTAAGGTGCCCCAGGCATTTCGACCGGGTTACCAAAACAATTCCTGGCAGATGCTGAACGAAGAGCAGGCAGGAATTGATCACGGATCGAAGTTTGCCCGATCGCTGGGTTTTGTGGACGATGTGGCATGGCCAGAGGACGATGCAGCTGATGGGAACAAGAAGCGCAAGAAAAAGAAAAAAGGCAAAAGGAATTCAAACCTCCCGAGCACCAACGGCACGCATGATGTGGACGAAGCGGACAGTACCGATGATGAATTTACGAGCAAGCCAGAAGATGCGGCGGCGGCAGCTTTGATAGCAGCCGAGGAAGCCGAACTGGCTGCGAACGGGTCAATAGGCAACACTCCCAACGGATCCAGTACGCCCAAGAAGAAGAAGAAAAGCAAAAAGAAGCAGAACAAGAAATAGAGGTCCACCCTTTTCCCGCACGGAAACGCAGAGGCAGGTAAGTTAGGTAGAGATAATGGTGGCGTAGGCGTCACATTAGTGGATAGGGGGTAACAGGGAGCTGCAATTGTGCAGTAAAGCAACTAGGTTCATTCGTGAAAACGAAAACAAGGTGCCAAGCTATAGAAGTGGGTTACACATCACTGGATGAATACCATGGAGTGGACATCCGCCGTCTTCTTTAGCTCGAAGCTGCTATTATAAACCGGCCGGTTCCACGGTGCACATCAATCGGCCTTTGACTGGAAAGACTGTCGAGAGCTCGTACGTCAGACTAAATGGGTCCTCGACGGTCTTGATGTTGAAGCGGCTGCAGAGCATGGCTGCTACCATTCGAAGCTCCAGCATCGCAAAACGCATCCCAATGCACTGGCGTGGGCCCGCAAGGAAAGTGACGAACTGATAGGGTGAGAACTGACGCAGCTTGCCTGTATCTGGGTCGAGCCAGCGTTCGGGCTTGTACTCGGCAGCATCATCGCCCCATGTCGACTTGAGCCGCGCTGACGCGTAGTGGCAAACGTACACAACTGAGTTTTTGGGGATGAAGGTGCCGTAGCTGAGAGTCGTGTCTTGATTTGGCGAGCGTGTAGTCATGCTCGTGTTCAGACGCAAGTTTTCGCGCATAGCAGCCTCGAGGTATGGAAGGCGGCTAAGCTGCTCCATCGACGGTGCGTCAATCTCGCCTGAAAGCAATTCGGGAAGCTGCTCACGAATTTCGTCGCGAATCTTGTGCAGCACCTCAGGGTAGCGATTCATCATGACCACGAACCACGACAGCACGAACGAGGAGGTATCCTTACCTGCGAAGAAAAAGTTGACTGCCATGTCTTGTAGCTGCTGTGCATCCGTCAGTCCCGACTCCAAGAAAAACGAAAGCAGATCCTTCGTTTCAGCCTTTGGCTCCCTCAGCGCGTAAGTTTCGTCTTCAGTGATCCTTTGAGGCGCTGTATCATGTTCAAGTCTCGCACTCTTCCGTGCCAGAGACTGCGCCACGACATCGTTGACGATGGCCTGGATGATTTTCATATTTTTCTTACAAGCGCGCTCCTCGCCCAAGTTGAGCCATCGCTTCAGTCGCCAAAGAAACATTGGCTGCTGACAACGCAGCTGAAGCAATCGCGACATATCGTCGATGGCTTGAATAAACGGATGCTCCTGCTCCAAATCTAGTTTGCTCGCTTCCAGACCGTGCAGCTCCTCGCCGAAGCCAATCTTTGTGAACACATCACTTGTAAACTTGGAGATCAGCGACTTCATACTCACAGTCTTGCGTAGTTGCGCGCAGTGATCAAGAAGGTCGCGAAGTTTGATGCACTTGTCTCGCACCTCTTTCGACATAACGTCACGCATCATTCGGTTCGTGAACAAATGACTCGCCGTTTTGCGCTGCTGCTTCCACTTGTGCCCGTCGACAGCGATGATGCCTTCTCCCAAGAAGTCCTTGAAAATGTAGGACATCGTCGCGCCTCGCTCGAATATATGCAGTTGGTTCTTGAACAAATCCTCGTAACTCTCGCGGGACGAGATCACGAATGTTGGAGGCTGGCCGATAATGCTCATGAGCCACGGTTTGCCGTCTGCGAGTGCGCTTTGATCAGCCATCCAATCCACAAAGCGTTCCGTCTGGAAGAACATGGCGTCCAGCGTATTGCCAACCAAAGGCAACGTGGATGCAGGACGGTGGATTCGGCGAAAGCTCTCATCCGCAGCCTTCTGCTCGGGCGTGCGCAGCGCGTGTACAAGCACCTTCCAGCCAAGCAGTGCAACAACCAACGCCGTTCCAGTGAGCACAACGCTGTGTTGGTTTGACGCATGCTGCGCGTACGACCACATTGCTTCTCTAGCGCTTGAGCTTCGACGAGAATGCAGGCGAATGAAAGGCAGGGAACCCCTCGGCCGCCGAGTCGGCGGGTGTCAGTGACACTGTCACCTCGTCTGCCTGGCTCCATGCTGGTGGTCTTCAATCAAAGTGCCATGCAAAAACGGGCTCAGAAGAAGTCAGCAGCACGAACAATTGCCAACCTCAGGGTGGGTGGTTTGTCTTGCAGGCACCACATTTGCAGGGATGGTCTATCAATCCTAGTATCAAATGTGCTCCGAGTTCACGTGAGCAAGCATAAGACACCTATGTACAAAAGCAGAGCCCATAACACGAGGCCGACAAGATTCAGCTCGACAGTCAACCGTACATTCAGTGTCACCTAAGTGGATGATCCTTTGTGCAGTTTTACCAGTGTCTGCATCGAAGGCCTGGAAACATCTATATCTATCTATGCACGATTTCCACTCCGAAATTCTGCTTCCCTGTGAAAAAGCACATCAAAATGATCGTCAGAAAGCAGTCCGGCATCATTTGTAAACTTCTACGCTACAGTACGTACCACGGGTTGATGCGATTGTCATCCGATCCGTCATCTTCATCCCACGTAATGCGCAGCGACTCCCATGGCAACATCCCATGCTCATCAAATGGCAAGGATCCTGCCGTCACGCCTCCATAGTACTCGCCTGGGTAACCTTGAGGATTGCGGAACAGCATGCGGAACTTTTCTCCGCAATGCCATGTGCGATTCACCGCCCATGCGTAACGGCTAATATCCACGATGTACTCGGGCAACCGGTTCTCGAGGCGCAAGATGGTCACTATCGCGTCGGTTGGAAGCTTGGTTGTTGCCAGTTTCTCCGATTCCGATTTGTCCTGTCCAGGTACATTCTTCTCTGGGGACGACGCGGTGTTAAACTCATTCGAGCTCGCTTCGCACGCACGAATTTCTTTGGCCCATTTTTTTATTTGTCCATCCGCGACGTGTACGAGGTTATGGGCCAGCGGCGGCAGCGTAGGGAAACGGCCTTCGCAAAAGAGCTGACAGTTGTCACGCATTAGCCGAAGGTCCGTCATAAACTCAGCAGCATTATTGTACTCCAGGTTGCTGGCCTTCTCGGTCATTTTCCCAAGATGCATCGGATGCAAGATGATTTCCTTGTATTGCGGAAACTCTCGATCTGATACAGGTTCCAAGAACGGACCGGCATCAGCTAGCATTTTTAGCTTGGCCAGAACCCGCAGAAATACTCGAGCAAGCCGTTGTTCTCGAGAAGGAAGGGAACACAAAAGAGTCCAAGGATCACGAATACATTCGTGCTGTGCCATTTCCGGAATTGGTTTCAGCACCGCCAACGCGTACGGATCCCCTCCACCGTGGTGATATGATACTTTTTCCACGGTACAAACCACTGTCGCGTTACGAACTGGAGTATCACTCTTCTGGGTAAAACGCTTCTTCTTGGACTTTTCGTCTTCTTTCAATGCAAGCGCATGACCATCACCAAAGTAGACAACAACTTGTCCAACTTCGGGAATAAAATTCCTGGTCTCTTTAGGGCGCAGCTTGAGCCATTCACGTCGATCCAGGCGGATATGTAAGTCCATGAAAGCCTCCACGTTAATAAACTCCTCTAGCAGCAAATGCAGCAAAAACACGAGCTGCGCGTATGTACAAGAACCCTCCAGTGCCAATCGCCACTCGTGTCGCTTCCTTAGCCACGAAGGCCGGATCGTTTCGACGCCCGAGTTAAGAGTTGCCGCACTTTCCAGTTCAGAGAACAAATCAAGTTGTTCTTTGAATGACTTTGCCTCCTCCAGACGACTGCTCCACGTCTGCGCACCTTCCCACGAGCTAGGCAGCGTGTTGGTGCTCTCCAAGTGCTGCTTCAGACAAAGCAACATCTTGCGGGAAATATTATGCGACGTGATGACCTTGTCTTCATCGGTAATAGTGATGGTCTCACTCTTAATTGCGCCACCCGGAAGAGGAAACATTTGCAGCTCAACGCCACCCTTGTTATGCCATACGATCACCGCTCCGGACTCTTCGTCTCGCTTTTCGTCGTCTTCATCGAAAGCACCGAGGAGTTTGTCTTTTACCTCCTGAAGCTTCGTTAACAGATCCAGCTCTCGAATACCCTTAGGGTTCAACCACTCCATAATCTCCACAAGCTGAGATTTACTGCTGCAAAGCACAAAATTTCCTGAATCTGCACGCTCAATAAACAGCCGCGGCTTCGTATCATGCTTGAATATATAGTAAGAGTTGTGATATCGGTCTTTTCCCAAGGGAGCCTCGCGAATAACAATCGAGCTTAACTCGCTCGCCATTTCCTCCGCTTGCACCTTCCTCTCTTGCTCCAAATTTTTTTCATCTTCAAGTTTTTCTGCCTGCATGTCCTCGAAAAACTTTCCAATAAACTCATGCCGACGCTTAATCCCTTCCGAGAAAACGTTGTGCGAGTTGGGATGAATCCCTTGGTTAGCACAATCCCTTCTAAAAGCAATGTCTCTTTCACGTCGCATTCTGTCCGAGTGCTTTCGTCGCGAATCCAGATCAGCTGCACGCTTTCTGTGATTTCGGTTAATTAGCATCTCTTGCTCCACTTGAGATGCCATGTAGGTTCGAATGCTAGAAAGCGTTAAGAACTCGGAGCAAATCCATGAGAGAGCACCAATTTTGTATGAAGTAGGAAGCTCGTGAAATTCGGAACAATACAATCCGTACACAACATCGGCGTACTGGAACGACTTGAGCTCTTCCGCTGACGGGTCTTGCAGCGCTTTTTTAATCTTCTTGCAACCTTCAATCCGGCTCTGGTTAGCATGAACGCGACCAACGACGAAACGCTCGTAATCTTGCTCAAACACATCCGACAGCGCTAAGGCAGCGCGGCCCACTTCTGATTCCTCGCCATTGTATAGAACAGCATTATCCCATACCAAACGAATGTCCTCCGCGAAGTTTTCGTACCCACCGGGTCCTTCGTAACCTCCCGAGTCGATTTTCTTCTTGATTGTTCCTAGATCCATTGGGTTTTTGACAATCTGTGAGTAGTCTTCGAGGCCTTTAAATTTCGTGTCAACTGGGGCGTTAAAGGGAGCTGAGTTGTTTTGCATGTACAGTGTCTGTCGGACAATTTCGCATCCCACTAAAGGCTCCACATGACCAATGGAGGGGTCCATTCCCAAATCCTTAGACATCAATTGGCGAAGAATTTCTTGCCAAGTCACTGCATTTAACATGTCACCATTGGCACGCTCACAAAGCCCATAGGTCCTTTCGCTGTTCACAAATAGATCCGATACCTTAATGTTGCCCTCCACAACAAGATCATCCATAAGCGACATAAACGATTTTTCCGACAAAATAACTCGCAGGAGCGCCATGAATATCCGAGTCAAACCAACGTGGGTCCCATCATCCGAACGAGTTGTGACACACTCTACAAGGGCCTCCAGCGAAATCGACTCGAGCCCCACGAAATCCTTAAACGTGCAAATTGTTTGCCACGCCATAATCAACTCGCCAAGAAGAGGACCATCAACGCCCTTCAGACTCGAGCACGTTAACGGCAGGCTGTTAGTGTCAATCGCGTCTCTATCCAAAAGTCGCAAATCTTCCGCGGGGTATTTCAGGTCTTCCTCCTTTTGCTTCCGCTCCTCTTCACGTTCGTCTTTCAGGCGTTGTCTTTCATCTTCAACATTTCGCCTTCTCCTAAGACGCTCGTTTTCTCGCTTTGCGCGACGCACTTCCCGCTCCGCCATTTCCTTTTGGTGTCTCGCCTCACGCAAGGTGTAATTCTCGTGCAAGCGATGAAGCTGCTTGAAAAACATTGACTGCAGATACACCTCCTTGTCGGCAAACAGATTGCATATTTGGGCCCGGATGAATGGATAATTTTTCACGAGAAACCAGGCAGACTGCAAAAAACACGGGTTATTCAACAAGTAAAGTTAGATTGTGAGATAAACAAATATCATCAACCAACAACAAAACACAGCAACCGTACCACTCGATATCTGCCCTTCAGAGACAGCTCAATAATCTGCTGGAGAGTGGCCCGGTAGGACACCTTCTTGTTAATCGGTAGCCACTCCTTGAGAACGTACGCCACTAGATAACTAGCCTCAAATAAATGCCGGACATGTCTGAAAGTCTGGCGATACGAAGAGTGCGGTAACAATCCGGATAGCGGCCCTGCAATCTTGTACCAGGCATGCGGAGTGACAACCCACAACGTTGGGTCTCCCTCAGCATAGTCAAGACACCAATCAGTAATCTCAGGAAGCCACACGCGAGCCCGAGCATATCCAGCAGGGTGACGGTAGCCGCACTCCATCAAATTAAGCTCGTCAGAAGTACCCTTCGCGTTAACCTCAACGGCTTGATCGGTTCGCATGAGTTCGACTACATCACTCGGCAAACCAGCGTTTCTCGAATCCACTCGAGTACTCGGTCGGCGTTGCGCTCTTTCGACGGCAGTCTTTTTCGTTTCTGCAGCACTCTGAGGCAAATGCTTACTTTGAACTGCCGCCTGGGACATGGTTGACGAACGCCGACTTCCTGTTGGCAAGCCTTCCCTACTTGCTGCACCACTGTCGACTGAAGCAGACGAATTATCCGAGTCCATGTCGTTGTCACTTCCGCTCCCACTTGAGCTACTAGTGGCAGAAGAGAGGAGTTCACTATCATTTTCGTCACCTGAACCTGCAACGGAGCCACTCCGACCGGAACGAATATCTTCATCGTCCGAGGTCAGATCGCTGCCGCCACTATCCGAATCAGATTGGCCGTCCATTTGGGATAGATGATTCGGATAAAACGGACTAGGATAACGGTACACGTTTGACCGATGAAAAATGCCGCGCTCTCGCGCATTATAGGGCTTATTCAGCCCTCCATCGAACTCGCCATCACCTTGGTAAATTCTGTCGTCTTCGAGTTTTACCCGCTTGCTGTCATTACTACTTCCAGCTGTAAGGACATGACAATGAAAAGGTCAGCCGCAACAAGGGAAAACCGCTCCGTGCTGGTGACCTACGTTTGGGGCGTGCTCTTGGTTTTGAGGCGGGTGATTTTGCGGAAGACGAAGAGTCCGCACGAGGACGTTTCTTGGAGCGAGAAGGGAACGCTGGGGATGCAAGAATGGGTTTCATCGGAAGAGGACGCTCCGACAACGGTAAATGTTCTACAACTGTGCCGAAACCCATAATTTTTGGGCGCTGCTCCTTTGGGCGGTCAAGGATTTCGAGGCTGATAGCTTTGCTACAAAGCACGAATTTTAAAAAGGAACATGTCAGTATTAGTATGTAACTTCCAGCTGATACAGAAAAATAATGAACGTACCCATTTTCATCGCAGAAGAAAAACATGTCCAAAAGACGCAGTGTATCTCCCCCATGCGCGTACGGGTCATTGAAATGTGCTGGGATGTTTTCTTCGATTGTTTCCTCGGGATTATCTCCGACGAGGGCTGGATCCACCAGTGACAGTTCTTTTGCACCACGTACTTCGCCTGCAGGAACAGTTGGGCCAGTCGGAATCAACTTTGGCAAAATAGGAGGACCAACCTGGGCGAGCGGCGCCGCAGGCATTGTCCCATTGACTTGAGCCACTGGCGCAGCACCAAGACCAGCGACAGCATTCACAGAACGAGCAGCAGGCTGCTTCTTCTTAGCAGATTTCACTCCTGACGCAGGCTTTGCCTTTTTAGCTGCTGCTGCCGCTGCTCGCGCTGGTTTAGTAGCCGCAGCAGTTGAATCTGTCACCTGGAAGTTCATTGTCGCTCGAGTACCGGCTGCCGGTGCGTTGGCCCCCGCTGCGCCACCATTCTTTGCAATAAACCCCGGCGGAAGCTTGAGCGTCACCTTCAGCGACGACGGACTCACCTGGTCCGTTTTCTTTTTCGTAGCCGCTCTCCGCTTCGGAGGTCTAGCAGCCACAGTCGCTCCCACTCGCGGGGCATTACCAGCAGGTGGAGGAGGCGGAGGGACAGGCAGCGACGCCTCCGAGTCCGATAAATCCGACGAGTCCGAGCTAGAACTGTCACTGAACGAGCTGTTACTGGACGAGTCCTCAGCAGGAGGCGGAGGCGGAGCCGTCGGCGGCGGTGGTGGAGGAGGCGGAGCAGTCGGCGGCGCCGCTACAGGCACCGGCTTCACCGTCTTCTTCGCCTTCCCGTTGTTCTTGGTCGGGGACCTCCTTGGGGCCGCCGGCTTGGTCACTTTCTTCTTCTTCCGCCTCTCCAGGTCCGAGTCGTCGTCGTAGTCCGAGAGCCCCCCGCCCGCCTTCTTCCCTGCGCGTGCTCGAGGCCCCGTCTTCTTCCGTGCAGTAGCTCGTGGCGTGTCTGAGTCTGAGTCCGACTCTGCAGAGGACGAGGAGGCCACCGAGGAGCTCGAGGACGACGATAAGTCGTCCGAGTCCGACGACAGGCTCGACGAGCTGCTCGAGTCCATGTACTTGGCGCTCATCTCCACCGACATGATGTCTGCGAGCGCCATCTTCCCCTCTCCCTCTCGAGTCGCGCTTGTGGGTAACGTACGCACGCGGGCTTGCTTACTTTAGGCCGGCCGGTCCCGTGTCTTGTCGCTCTTGTGCGCGTGCAGCCACGAAATCTTCGCGCAGAGTGATGGTCATGATCGATTTGGACGGGGAAAGGGAGTTTGTATGGGAGTTTGTATGGGCAGACGCCACGTGCTCCTCCCCCTTTTCTTCTCCGAGCGAAACCGGGAATAGCACGAGAGCGCGCAGGCTATTTTAGAGGCCAAGTGACCTGATGGGTATTTCAAGAGGCGTTTTTATCGATTAACGTAGCGAATTAGAGCTGCAGACGTAGTGGGCTGATACCGCCGTTGCTGCTCGTGCCTGTGTGCGTGGGCGTCGAGACCGAGCGCTGCTCCAGGTTTTCCTCCCGCGCGCGCTCCAGAATGTGCCGCTTGATGTCGAGGAACGAGTCGATGATCTCGTCCTGCACGAGCTGCAAGCATTGAAGTGAATTATAGTGCACTTGATACAGAAAAACAAAACTCAAATGCATCCGTACCAGCGGGCAGCTGTGCAGAATCGACATCATGTAGTAGCCGAGATCGCGCTGCCGCTTGTCCACAAAGTCGGCCGAGAGGGATGAGCCGATGTATTTCTTGCTCGGCAGGAATGGAAACATGGGTGCTCGCGACGGATACTTCTCACGCAGCTGTGCATACATCACCAACCAGCGGTATACAGGTTAGGCATAAGCAACTGCTTGAAGGGCGCTCCAAGGCCTGCTCACCAGTATGTCGATCGCACAGAATTCGCGATAGCGCCGCACGACGTCCCAAATCTGCGTAGCAACGTCGCCACATTGAGCCGCACGTTGTGAACGAACTATAAAGCAACTGCATGCAAACCTCTGGCGTTCCATTGCGCTCGATCCAAGAGCAGCGTAAAATATATTCCTAGAGACAGCAGTACCTTGAGAATCAATGCGAGATAGTTGAGGTATTGCCGGCGCGTACCGTGTAGAACTTGCCGCAGTCCAAGTCCAGCGACTCTTGACTGCCCAGAACTTCAACGCGGAAGTCTCCGTGCAGACTCGTGCCGCTGCTTGGTCGTTGCCGCGGCTGCATCTGAGGCGAATGCGTCGAAGACATCGTTGTCGCTGATGTCGCGATATTGTGAAAATCTTATCGCACGACCTGTCCAAGCGCATACGAACTGCGTTGCGTCATGAGGATCGTTAGAAAGTTACAGCTGCAGTTGCCTTGACCACTTCAACAACTCAACTGGAAATTACTTTGCAATACGAGCTCAATTTACAGTAACTACTACTTGAAGTACTATCAGCCTAAACTTTTGTACGCACGACATTCCTCCAAGACTTCAATCGCTAAAGTCTGACTCGTCCGAGTCCGAGTCGAAGGCGGCTGCAGTGGCGGGGCCGAAGAGAAACGGTAGCGGCTTCGTCGTTGTCTTGACCACATAGTCCCGCTCGATGGGGGCCTCGACTGTCAGGGTATCACCCCATGTTACTGTCTTTCGCCGGCTGACGCTTGAGCGAGACGACGAGGACAGACGCTCGCCAAACAAGTTTTCAGCTTCTTCGAAACTCTGGGTCGAGGAGGTAGGCGAGATCGGAGCTACGAAAGCATTCATGTCGCTCTGGTTGTGTGGTTGCTTCTTCTGAGGGGAAGGTGGGGTAGTCTCTCCGAAGAGGTTTTCAGCGCGGAATTCTTCTTCACTATCGGTTGGGGTAGTGGACTCGGCACGCTTCACGACACCTGGATTCGGAGTGAGTACTTGCACTGTCGGAGCTGCTGGTTGCGCTTGAATTGGACCAGTCACAGCAATATTGATCACAGGTAGTGCCGCTTCTTGTGGTTCTGGCACGGGTTCAACGGATTTGGTTGCTTTGGTCTTGGAGACTGTCACGCACTCTACGGGATTGATCACCTTTGGCTTCTTCTGAGTCGGAATAGCAACTGGCGATGGCGGAGCTCCGGAAACAAGAGTCTGCCTGATGGGTTGGGTATTTTTGCTGACAGCAGTGTCGAGAGTAGATGCCCTACAGGTGCGTTGAGCTGCAATGGGATTGAGGCTAACCTCTTTTTGCGCCTTGGGAGGAGAGGTTGCTACGGGAGACGATGGCGTTTTTACTGTCATTCCACTCGCTGCTGGCGTATTTTTCGCTGGAAAAGAGGCCGTCGACGCCATAGTTGATGTAGCATTTAGCTGGTGCGTCCCCGTCGTACTTGCCAGTTGCAACTCTCGAAGTTCTCGTCTCAATGCTTCTTCGCTTCGCAGTAAATAGTTTTTGGCTGTAAGAAGCAACGCGTTACCCTTCAAAATGTCCGGTTGAACGCTCAGCAAGCAGGGGACCAGTTGCAACGCACGAATTGGCCCGAAGTCCTTGACCAGCGTGTCCAGGTAGGCGCGTGAATCCATAAAATCGGTTCCAAATAGCCGCGAGTTTACCTTGAACTCCTCTAATCGTGTCTTGTTTTTCATAAGCAGCTTGCGCACCACCTTCTTGATGTTCTTCTCCATCTCGACAGCAGCGGTATCGTAGACAGAAGGCACTTCATCGGGAAGAGTTGGAACGGCATCAACTGGTAGAAGGAGTCGGAGTGGGTCGATCTCAGCTCGCATTGGCTGGTTCTGGTTCACTTGCTCGGGATTGATTCCAATCGCTACGGTACTAGGAGACCGCGGTGCTTGGATTTCTCGATCTGAAGAAGATACCAGAGGCTTGATTGTAGACGTCGACATATTTACACTAACTTGCACTGTTGTGGCGGCCTCAACTGACTCCTTTTCCATTTTTTCAGGCTCATGAACCGGCGGTGAGGGCTGCGGCTGCTGGGTTTCCACGCCCTCTTCCAGCTTGCGGTCGGTCTCGGAATCCACGGTGCTGCACGAAGAGCTGGAAAGGTCTGAGCTATTTGAATGTTGCTTTGCAACAACAGGTGCAGCTGGGGTGGGGAATGCACCTCGGCGACGGCTCGCCGAAGGCGCGGCAGCCGGAGTTTTCTTTGCCTCGAACATTGCTCGTGCAGACTGGAATGCAGAAGCTGCCGCATTCTTCTCAACTACCGGCGCAGGGTCTGGGGGCGTCGCCGCTACCGGGGAATGGGGCGAAGCTTCGACTTTCGCTGGAGGGGGCCATTTCTTCACAGGAGAGTGTACAGTCTTCGAAGAAGCTGGTGCTGGTGCAACATTGTTAAGCCAACGCAGAGCCACGTTTGGTCGACTCGGGGACGGGTGGATGCCGTTGCCGAGCCGTCCCGCGGGCAGCGGCCGAGACGCCATGCTAGCGGAACTATGGCAGGAGAGACCGTCGTCCAGCGCTGATTATGCGCACCAGAACGACATGGCACACAACGCCGTAACTGCCGGACGGAATTCAGCCAATCGCTGTCATTCGAATCAGGTACCCGAATAAGGGTACATGTTCAGCTCTCAACGGGCCGATGGAAAAGCGCAACGCCGCTGCGATTGCTGTGGCAGCGGCCAAGCATGGGAGCCATCGTCATGCGAGGTGAACACCATTGCTTCCTGCATTTGCATTGCCATCGCTCGCTTCAAGGCCAGGTTGAAGGCAAACATCTGATGAGACCTCAAGGAAAGCTGGCGAAGGATTGGGTGCCACAAGCGTGTTCACTGCGCATGCCGGGACTGCTGTGCACTAGTGATGGTTTGGAAGCTATTTCGAAATGATTTAAGGCACTCGTTATTCAGCCCGACTGTGTAACACGGGACGGTGCATTTATACCAAACTATACCAGACCGGCGTCCCCGAATGTGCCCGATCAGCGAAGAGCCGGATATGACATCACATGATGAGTCCTCTCTTGTATACGTGCAGCCGGGTATCCCCCTGCGGTTTCGGAGATCCTCGCTTGTATACGTGCAGCCGTGTAGCCCCTTGTGGTCTCGGAGGTCCACAGTGGACGACGAGCAACTCGCAAGATATCCGAGTGAAGTAAAAGCATTGACAAGACATAGACCAAAATCAGACCAGTAGCAGACATAAGATTCAGTTTAAACACATGCAAAGATAGCGATAGCGCAGATACTGCAGCTCCTTCCTACTCAGCTGGCTAATGCTTTCAGCGCCGGCGAACAGCTCGAAGGCTAGTAGCATGTACACTCCACAATTATAGCTGTCTACTTGCACTCCAAGGTCGCTGGGGTATGCTCGGACTCGGTATCTTCTTGGGGCTGCGTCTGGGACCATCATCGCCAGTTTGTCTGCAATAGGACGAAGGTTGACTCCGTAGCTCGAGTTCATCGGGTCATAAACGCACACATCTTTCATCATTAGGTCCATCATGATGGAGCACCAGTGATTCTTGCCACAGATTACTGGGATCAATATTTTCTCAATCGTCACGCCTGTGAAAATCTTTTGCATGCTCTCGACCGGCATAAATCCATTCATGACATTGCCTGCGACCGAGGTATCAACCACAACTGTGTTCACATTCGCCGCGAACATCTTCAGCATCAACGTGTTGACAGTATCGTCCCCCAACGCGGATTTACCGACAAGTTCCAGCGCTTCTGCCTACGTAAAAACCAAAAAAGAATGTTATCAATGAGGTAACGATAGTGTAGATGAGGCATACGTACTTGTACAGATAGAAGCGGAATTTCCTTGAGCTTGTGTAGAATGTAAGGATCCCGCTCGACTTTGAATCTGTCGGGCATCTGTATGTTGAAGTCGATCGTGTCAATCCATTTGACAGCCTTGTCTACGTGTTGTATACTCTTCATTGCTCGGTGCCATTTTTGCATCACGGTCAGTGTTTCAGTCGAGTAGAGGCCAACACCGATGATTTCAACCACCACATCCTTTTGAGCTAAATTTGTTCGACCTGCGTCCTTCTGTTGTTTTTGCAGAGAGGACACCTTTTTCGTGCATCGATCAATTACGTCGCTGCGGAAAATGCGCGTAATTGATCCGATTGGGGTCACTTGTTTCACAGGGGGCAGCGACGAAACTTTGTGTGCAATTGGTGCTCTGGGTTTTTTTTCGAAGTCAAACAACTTGAATCGTCCCAGCAGAGCAGCTGCTGAATCATATGTGGGCTGGTTGTTCACAGAATCTTGCACGTTGACAAGGCTAAGATTAGAAGCAAACATGTCAGAATCTTCTTGAGCCATTGAAACAATTTTGTTCCGAGCGGATTTCTTGGCTCTAGCAGTTTGCTTTGGGCGACCACGGGACTTTTGTGGGCTCGCCACTTCAAATGCACTGTCGCGCGCCAATTCCAATGTTGCTGGTACTACCGGCAATTCGATAGTCGACTCCACTTCGTGAGTGATACCCGATTCGCCCAATCCAGACCCCGATTGTATACCCGATTCGCCAAGCTCGGTCCCCGACTGGAACCCCGCTACACCCGGCCCGCTCTGTTCGACGTCTGCGGTATCGACTTGTGGAAGATGATCTGCTAGTGGATAGTCTACTGGTCCCTCCGCCGTGTCATCTGAATCCATGGAGACACTATTGTCTGCACGATCAACAATCTCGGTACCCGATTGGGTACCCGACGCACCCGAATCTGCCCGACCAGCGTCATTCGTCAAAAGGTCAAGTGCTGCAGGGCTCTTGAAATCGCGGTTCTTGACACAGCGAGCTACTTGCTTCAGGTACAGCATCGCCTCTCGATATTGAGTCATGCCTAAGCCTGCCACTGAATCACATATCTCCCTGGCAATCGGAAATGCCTCGCGATACTTGCGATTAGAGTCCCACGGACGATCTTCCGTAGTTATCACTCGACGAATAGCAAATGATTCGACGGGCGAAGAATTGTCATTCGTGCTCTGGAACTCGATTGCTGATCTAACAGATGAAATTAACCACCGGCGGTTCAGTAATTGCGTAGGTATCACAGTTTCTTTCCCCAAAGTCCTTCTCAGAAAGAATACATGGCGACATGGCAGCAGACGGGTGCTCATAAACAAGCACGAGCAGATCCAATCCCGCTTGGTGACAGTGTACTTCACCTCTGGCTCGTCAAGCGCGTCATCATCTCTACGTGTGCTCTTGACGAAATATACATCCGGGTAGCCCTCGTAGACATCGTAAGCTGCAGGACCCAGTGCATACAAGTACTGACTGTGAATTAACTCACACGCGTGCTCGCTGACGAGATTCGCAACCAAGCTCATCTCATGATCGTAGCCGACGTTCTGCACGTTGACGTTCTTGTAAACTTCATCAATAAAGCGCCTCTCTTGTAAACTCTGGTAGTACATGATAGAGGCGATGCACTCGTCAACGGCCATGAACGAATCCACCCATTCCTTTAGCTGCTTCCAGGAAGCCTCCAACCGGTTGTTCGTATTGTTACCGAGCGTAACCGTGTTTTGCCGCTTGTAAGCACACCAAAGCTCTCTGCAGTTGTCCCAATTTTTGATGAAGTAGGCGACAAACGGGTGCATGGCTCGTCTCTCATCTCCAACTACCGAAGTCGAAGACAAGTCTTGCCCGACTGGCCCCGTTTCATTCCCAACTGGCCCCATTTGATGCCCGACTGGCCCCATTTGATGCCCGACTGGGTGATTCTCATGCCCGACCGAAGCCAATTCGTCCTCGACCGGGGCTGAAGATTCACTTGGGGTTGTCTGCACTGGTGCCGTGTACCCCACCGATGCGAGGTGCTGCATGTACTCGAAATGTCTCGCATATTCCATCTCCGTCTTGGCATACACGAGCAGGCTCATCACACCTCGCAGTTGATCTTTTTGCCACGAATTGAAACCGTAGTCGGACGACGCAATTTCCTCCCGCAAGTACTTTAGCACATGAAACTGGCAGAGCAGAATGGTGACGTCAGGGAAAGCTTGTTTCAGCACCGACATTTCGGTGAAGTCCTTGTCGATCAGCACGCACTGCAGCTTCGTCCACGACGGGTTGTTCGCCTTGAACTCCTCCAGTGCAGTCAGCAGTGTAGGCCAACGTTCATTATGTAGGAGTGCATGCTGCACAAATTGGCCTTTTCCAAACGTATCATGGGCCATGAAAGAGAAGACCTTGTATTTGGAGCGATTGGTCCCGTGTGTTGCATCTATCAGAAGAACTTCAGGAAATTGAGTGAAGAGGTTTCGCATGTGTTTAGTCTGGAGAGTGATGCAAGTGGCAACCCTCTGTCATTAAAAACAAAATGATCAGTTCATGATTCATGCTTTGCACCTTGAACATGCGTTGCTCGTACCTTTCCATCCACATCATCCACGAAAATGCGCCCAACGTTCCCAGGGATCTCACCGAAGTCGGTCATCCATTTTTTTAAGCGTTTTGCGCTCGAACTGCGGCCTTGTTGATTCTCACCAGCTTTCAATTTTCGGACCAGATTCTGGACATCCTGTGCCTTCGGATTGCTGCTTGAGTTGTCCTTGATAAACTTTAGAATGCTGATTTTTTTTGCGCCAGCCTTCCTGAGTTCGTCAACAGTCTTCAAGCCTCCCTCGTCAAGAGAAATTCGGTTCGAGGGATGACTTTTGAATCCGACCTCCGTAAGAGCATGGTTGTGCTGAAGCTTACACTTGGTAATTCTAACAGCAAATGTCTTGTTCACCTTGTCGACCACCTGAACGCATGCATTGATCTGTATCGACAGCACAACATCAATATCAATACGTCAGTAGATATTTGACATGTCAGGAGCCGACAATGCCCGAACAAGCCCGACTAAACCCGACCATACCCGTTTGATGAACAGACACCAATATGTATGATTTACATACCTGCGCCTTGCAGCCACGGGCCCGTGTCTCCTGCCGTGGCCGTTTGGTGGTCGCTTGCGACCGATAGCTCCCATGATGAGTACAAACGAACGTCCTCGCATACTGCTCCCACTCGACGGAAAGTCTTAACGCCTTCGACTTCTTCTTCTCCATCCTATCATTGCGCTCGAGGACTGTTGTGTTCGTCCGCGCTCTGAAGATCTGTCAAATGCATGAACTGATTAGGATAAGGCATGATAAAGACTTAGAAATTCAAGCATACCTGGAAAGATTGCGCTTGGTAGACGGCGAGGTGAGCGTCGAAAGCCTCCCATGACTTAAACTGCATCTTGCGTGGCGGTGGGGCGATAAAATGGCCCTGTGTGGTTTCTTCACTGGCGCTATTCGTCGCCTCCGTTGATTCGGCTTGGCTGGGACCTGTCGACGGCTGCCATCCACTCGAGGAGCTGCACGACGCGTCACTACCGCTGTCATCGAGATCGTCCGACAGCAGAGGGCGCTTCTGCGCGGTGCGCTGGCGCGGCGGTGGTGGTGGTGGCATTCTGCCGCTGGCGTTTTGTGGAAGGGGGATTTTGAGGCTGTGGGTGGCTGGGACGAGGGTATACTGGTCTTGTATACACGCCACGCCGTACGGATACGGCATTGTCTGCAAATCAGGAAAGGCTGCGAGATGTGCTGCGGTAAGGTTAATCTCAGTCGGGCAATTTACTCACTTCCATGATTTAAAACGTTTCGCTCCTTCGATATTAATTGCGAAATAGCTCAAAATAGATCAGAACTACCCTGGCTCAATACAGTATAGACTGCGAATTCACGCGCTGCCAGTTCTGACGCTCAGCGGAACAGCCTACCCCGGAGAAGAGGAGCTCCACCATTGATGAGCGTCTTCATCATGTCGTCTCCAATGCTGCCCCAAGCATCTGCCGCCGTCCCCCGAGGGCTATCAATTTACCGAGTAAATAATTATTATAGTTAAATTTAAATATGTTTCCCATAAGTATATTTTCGGCTTCCCTGCTCTGAGCTAGAGCAGGCTGCTCAGAATATCAAAGTTTGCCTTCAAGGCTGGTGCTCAGCGTGTTCATCGGCGAATGCTCGGGCACCCAGACCGTCTGGGTGGACCAGAGTCTGGTCACCAGACGCGAAGTTTTGAGCAATTTTGATCAATTTTGATTCGCTCATAAAGATTAGAATGTTCTGAATATTTTGAGAATTCTGAATCCGCGAAACTCCAAACCACCACTACTGTGCACGCGGACCACCGCGACACTCAGTGCATCTACGACGCACACCATGCCTGTAAATACATGTACGATCGCCGAACGCATTGCATTGCGAACCGAGGCGAGCGCTGGTAAGACGACAAGAAGACACACAAGCAGCCTGCAACACCAAGACTCCCTAGGGAAAAATCGCATGGCAGACGCAAGTCACAAGCGCAAGTCGTGCCGCCCTCGATGATCGATCCCGCCCTACTGGCACTTCTGGGACTCCCAGTGGGAGGCACGTTCCCTTGCCATGTTGAACTTGCTGGTCGTCTCGCCTTGCTCTCACTGGGGCTCCTTGCTTGCCCTCGTCGCCCCTATCGTGCTAGATATTGAAGCCTGTGTCTTTAACGATTCCTCGCTGCTGCTCTCCACGACAACAATCTTGTGGCGAAGTGGCAGTCGATAAAGCACCGGACTGCTGCTCTCTCGGCACCATGAGATTTTTACCAAGTCCCTTTTGCGTCACCCCATGTTTACAAAACGCTTGTTTCATTGGTTAAAAAGGGTCATCGAACGGAGCCCATTGGCTCGCTTCAAGATCGCGGAGAGCAGATACTGGTGGTGCGTGGCAGCCTTGCAAAAAAAAAAGGTTGTCCAGTATGTTTGGACAAACCTCCCCCCAAACTGCAACCTCCGACGCAGCTTCCAGCCGCTCATTCCGCAATCCGCGACTCCGTACACACATCTAGTGAGTGACCTTCACTCCTTCTTCTGTCAGTCAGCATGATGCAGACGATCGCCAAGCGCTCGGCCGTGACGGCCCGCGCCCACGCCCACGCCCGCCGCGCCTTCTCGAACGCGGCCGCCGCCGACGCCGGCAAGGACCGTCTCGTGATCTTCGACACGACGCTGCGCGACGGCGAGCAGTCGCCCGGCGCCACGCTCAACTTCAAGGAGAAGCTGGACATCGCGCGCGGTCTGAGCGCGCTGGGCGTGGACGTGTGCGAGGCGGGCTTCCCCATCTCGTCGCCCGGCGACTTCGAAGCCGTGTCGGCCATCGCCAAGGAGATCGGCCCGCTCACGACGAACCGCGCCACGGGCGAGCCCATGGCCATCTGCGGCCTCGCGCGCGCCATGGAGAAGGACATCCAGCGCTGCTACGACGCCGTGAAGCACGCGCCTAAGCACCGCATCCACACGTTCTTGGCCACGTCCGACATCCACCTCAAGTACAAGCTCAAGATCTCGCGCGACGAGTGCATCCGTCGCGCCGTGGACGCCGTCAAGTTCGCCAAGAGCTTGACGCCGGACATCGAGTTCTCCACGGAGGACGCCGGACGCAGTGACCCCGACTTCCTGTGCGAGGTGCTTGCCGAGGTCATTAAGGCTGGCGCCACCACGCTCAACATCCCCGACACGGTCGGCTACACGGTGCCCGGTGAGTACGGATCGCTCTTCAGCTACCTGATTGAGAACACGGAGGGCAGCGACAAGGCCATCTTCTCCACGCACTGCCACAACGACCTGGGTCTGGCCACGGCCAACACGCTGGCTGCTGTGCAGGGCGGAGCGCGTCAGGTGGAGGTCACGATCAACGGTATCGGTGAGCGTGCCGGTAACACGGCCTTGGAGGAGCTGGTGATGGCGCTGAAGACGCGCCCGCAGCACTTCCCTGTGTACACGAGCGTTGACTCGACGCAGATCACGCGCTGCAGCCGCATGGTCAGCCACTACACGGGCATGTCCATCCAGCCCAACAAGGCTATTGTCGGCGCCAACGCCTTCGCCCACGAGTCCGGTATCCACCAGGACGGAGTGTTGAAGCACCAGGCCACATACGAGATCATGCTGCCGGAGTCGGTTGGCCTCAGTGAGAACAAGATGGTGCTCGGCAAGCACTCGGGCCGCCACGCGTACAGCAAGCGTCTCCAGCAGCTCGGCTATACCAACCTCACCCCGGAGGAGCTCGACTACTACGTGGAGAAGTTCAAAATCCTGGCTGACGAGAAGAAGACGGTCACGGACGCTGACATGGAGGCGATTGTTTCCGATGAGCTCTTCAAGCCGGAGGTCTTCTGGACGCTGCAGTCCGTGCACGTGACTGCCGGTAACCTCGTGAAGCCGACGGCCACGGTCACGCTTGCGCACAAGGACGGCCAGGAGGTGAGCGAGGCTGCCATGGGCACTGGTCCGATTGACGCTATCTACGTTGCCATCAAGCGCGCTACCGGCATGGACAGCATCAAGCTGAACGACTTCTCCGTGGAGAGTGTGACGGATGGCACGTACGCTCTGGGTGAGGTGACCGTGCGGGTGCAGGAGGAGAAGGAGGAGGAGGAGAAGACGGAGGACGAGAAGCACGTGAACGCGCAGACGGGTGTGACGCGTGACCGCCAGTTCGTTGGCCACGGTGCTAACACCGACATCCTCGTGGCGTCGGCTACGGCCTACGTCAACGCCGTGAACCGCATGATGGCTTCTCAGGAACGTGCTGCCGCTGACGCTCGGGTGGACGCCTAAGCTTACGAGAATACAACATCCAATTAACAAGGAGCTCGCTCGAAGCAACCGTGGATCTCAGTCATGGCAGGAACCGCGCGGATGTGGATGCGAGCGCCGTACGTGTGTATCTAATCGGTGGTGAAGGCTTCATTACACCAGCAGAATGAACAGCAAAAATATATCCTCCTGGTTCGCGAACGATGCGACCTGGAGCCAATGTCTCTACCAACTTGTAAGTATCTTGATACTTATTCCTCTCACTCGGCCGTGAGTCCGTCGTATGCTGTGAGGCCGCTGTTGTTTTCGATGGTGTCGTCGGCGCCGTGTGCGATCAGGTACTCGCCCAGGACCCCTTCGCTGTCGTAAGCCATCGCAAAGTGGAGAGGTGTGTTACCTTGTGCATTGCGGTGGTTCACATTTGCTCTGCGTGTGACCAAGAGCTCCACCATTCGCTGGTTCACGTTCTGGCAGGCGAGCAACAGCAGCGTGTTGCCCTTGTCGTCCTCACTATCGATCGGGAAGCCTGCGTCGAGACTCTCCACGAGCCGCTTCATTCGTCCATTGCGCGCCTGCGAGAACACAGTGTCGACGTCCAAGGAGATCTCTTCACCTCCAGTCGGCTCCTGTCCGCGAGCACGTGCTGCATTGGCTTCGTGGTTGACAGCATCCAGTTGCACGCGCTCGACCGCCGTCAATGGCAGCAATTTGTTGCGAGCAGCGAGCAGCTTGCGAACGTGGAGCTTGTGTGATACACCGAGGACTTCGACCATGTCTTCGGCGCGAAGCTCAATGAGGAACTCGCCATCCACGGCTCCCTCACGAAATGCAGCCTTGTACTGCGGTAATGACAAGCTATCGAGCCATCGACCCACATCGTCGACGGTCCAGGCGCGCAGCTCCTCGGGCAGTGGTTGCTGTTTTCCAGGTGCTAACGCTTCCTCTTGTTCGCGTTGCTGCTGTGCTAGCTCCTGCTGCTTGCGCTGAGCAACAGTCGTGAGCAAATTGGTGATGGCATCTCCGCCGGTCTTGTTCTTCGCAAGAGCTGCAGTGACCGGCGTGATGTTGGCAGCAGCCGCGGCAGCTGCAGCAGTAGCGGCAGTCTCCGCTGTGGTGGTGATGGCTGCTGCGGTCGTGTCGGCGTTGATATCGCGCAGATTCTTGAGCATGTTGAGCGAGCTGAAGTACGACAAGGACATCGACATGAACTGGAACTTCATGAGCTCCTCCGTGGACTCAAACATGGCCTGTGACCGCACTTCATGCTCGCGCGCCTTAGCTGCTGTAGCTGCCGCTGCTGCTGCCGAGGTGGCTGTTGCTGTCTCGAGCTCGATCCCCTTTTCGCGCAAGTTTTCAAGCTCCAGCTTCTGTTCTTCCAACAACTCCATCAAGTGGCGCTGCAGTCGAGCAAACTCTCGATCCTTCCGCATGCGAGTCTGCTCCATGTCGGCCAGACGCTCTTCCAGCGCGGCCAAAGCGTCTCGTTTTCGCTGCACCTCAGCGAAGGCCCCAGCAAATTCAGCCTCCAAGTCGCGCTTCTTCTTTTCACGTTCGCTGCGCTTGATACTGAGTGCCATCTCCACGGCGTAAGCATCGGCTTGGCGCTTTTTGAGAGTCTCCTTGGACTCCAACGCATTTTCCGCTCCGAGTTCGTATGGCGCGGCGTCGTTGGTGTCGGATGAAGAAGCTTCGGGTACTCCGTTGCCCAGAGGTTGGTGCTGTGGTGATGAACGGTGGTTGCGCAGTAAGCCTTCGACACCGCCAGCATGCAGTCGCTCGGCTTCGTGAGTCAATTCGCGTACGTCGGCATCGAGCTGGTCGATCTCCTGAAGCTCGCGCTCCAGCACTGCCAGCTCTTTCTCGGCTTCGCGAAGCTCGTTATGGACAGCACTAACTTGACGTTCTGCTGTCTCTTGTGCACGATGGAGTGCATCAAGCTCACTTTGTTGGCGTTCAAATGCCTGCTTCGAGCCCTCGATCAACTGCAGTCCAAGTGCCAGTCTTTCTGCTCCAGGTGGTGCATCGCGCCACTGCTTCTTGCGTGCAGCCTCTCGACGTCCTAAAAGACCACGATACATCCGCTGGATCTCCAACGCTGCAAGCTCGGAGAACCGAACAGTGAGAAACTCACCACGCGCAACGTACATACGCCAGGTAGCCTGCAGCTTGGCGGCATTACGGTCTTGAAATCGACGACATTCTTGCTCCTCGCGTAGTTTTCGAGCACGTCTGCGGCCAAGGTGACCACGATATACTCGCTCTAGCATGCGTGCCTTACTTTCTCGTAGTTTTGCATGGTAGGCCACGCGACTGGAAAATCCTCGGAAGACGGTCTCGATAAGGATGGTGGCATGCAATCGTCTTGCAGCCTCTTCCTTCTCTTCAAACAATCGTCGGAATCGTCGACGGCCTAACCGGCCTCGTGCTATCCTCACGATTTCACCACCCGCGAAGTTTTTGACACGCTCCTGCTGCATTTCACGTCGAAGTCGATCAACTCGACGCGTTGCTAAGAACCGACGGATGTACTTCTGCACCCGTGTAGCTTGGGCGTCTCGCCTCCTTCGCAACTCTCGTTTCATGTTCGACTCGTTCGCACGGGTGTCTTCGCGGAAGTTTTGCTGTAGTGACGAGCGCACCTCGTCATATTGCTCACCCGTGAGATGACTTCCTGCTACCAGACCAGGACCGAATGCTCGTCGCTTTTGTTCCCGACGTTTGTTAGCTTGTTCTTCTGCTTCGAGTTGGTCGAACAAGCTCGGAAGCTCTGGCTGCTCTCGAATTTGCTCGCGTGTTGCCTCTACAGACGGAGCCAACAACGCAGTAGGGGAAGTTATCGCAGGACTTGGCATCTCGACGGACGGTTCAAGTATCAATAAAGGTGCAGACGAGGGTGATTCTGAAGCGGAGTAGCTCGCAGTCAGCACTGCTTCGTCCTTTGCAAGCTGCTCCAGACCCCGCTGCTGAGATGCAGCAAACCGTTCAGCCTGCTGAGCCTGCAGTTGTGCTTCAAGAGCTGCTAGTCGGTCACGATCTTCTTGTTCCCATTCGCGCCGCCTCCGCTCCTGCTCTTCACGCAGTGCAGCCATGCGTTCCTCAGTTGCAGTCCGATGCTTTTGACGTTGCTCCTCCGCTTCTTTCTCGAGACGCTCTTCTTCAGCTCGAATTTTGGCGCGCACGTTCTCGATGTCATCGTCCATATTCCTAGCGTTGTTTTGCTTAGAACCTTGGGATGTTTGATCTTCGTCACGCTTATCTGACATTTGCTGGGGATGCAATACTGCGACAGGAAGAGCAGGGGGCAACAGCATATCCATGGGCACAACCGATCGAGTTATTGGGATTTGGGAATTTCTTCTTGTCGCGGTGATAACATTTTCGTCCTTTGTGGTAGTCTCAACTGCAGATTCATCAGCAAACTCTTGTTTTTGTTGCTGCTGAAGATATTTTTTCTTCTCATACTCGGCTTTTTGAGCCTCGTGAGTTCGTAGGGCTTCCTGGAATGCGCGTTCAGATTTTTCGAGCTGGAGTTCATACGGAGACTTGTGGACTTGTTGAGAAGATGGCTGGTTGCTCACCGGGTCTGCAACTATGGACTGTATCGGGGTCTCAGAAGTAGGTGTAGGTCGAGATTCAAGTGCATTCGATAGGTTTTCGTAGACTTGATGACCTGCTGCTTCCTTTCTTACAGCCAACATTGGCTGCTCCTGGTCCTTGGCTGCTGCTACCTGCTCAATTGCAGTACGCTCCTTGTCGGACGGCTCCATTTGGCAATTTACGAGCATTTCGATCACTTCGGTGATGTAGCTTTTCGCTTCCTGGCGAACCTCGTGTCCGGCACGGAGCCACGATACAAAGGCACTTTTGGGTGTAGCTAGTGCTTTTCGCAACTGCGCACGGGTCTTGGAACGCAGGTCACTGGTATGTGGTTGCTGGTGGGACCACACGTGCTGCACGCTGGAACGACCTTGGAGGAAGGGGTCCACATTGGTGGGGGATACCAGCGTATTCTCCACGGATTGAACAAGAACAAGAGGTACGCCGATCTCCGCAAGTTGTGAGCCAAGATCCACATGACGAAGTGCCCCACGGCATAAACGGATACGACCATCAAGCGTGATGGCATTGGTCACCGCTGTATACATGCTAAGCGCTAGATTCATGTCGACCTTGCGCAGATAGGCCTCGGAGAAGAGGAACTTGGAGAAGAAAGACACGGGCAAATCAGGTCTTGTTGGTGGCAGACATGCGAAGACATTCACTGCACTATGCAGCACTGCTGCAAGCTGCGAATCTACGCTCGAGAAACCATTGAACAGCGCAAGTGATTGCAAGTAGCCATCGTAGCTCTTGCCATATAGAACGGTATAGCACGTGGCTACGTTGGCACCATTGCCAAAACCAACGATATGAAATGGGGCACCAGTGGTGACGAACTGAGTCGTGTGTTGCAGGAAATTCAGCAACTCATGCACTCGACGAGCGAGCCACATGTTGTTGAGCACAAGTTTGTCTTCTTCACGAGCTTGGTCGTCCACTGTGTATGCGGAGCCAGCTTGACCTGGAAAATTGAACAGCAATGCTCGAGCACCTACGTTACGCGCAACAATGGGTCGAAAGAATACCCGAGTGCTTTCAAATGTGTCGAAGAGGTCGTGAAATACCACGAGGTTGCACTTGACAGTCTCACCGATGGGCTGGCCAATTACGGCGTATGGTATCTGTGTGACTCCATCCTGGCAGGTGAACACGTTGTCTGCTGTGTTACCCGCTACTCCATCTTGAAGACCCGATGGCGCTGCAAGCCGTGTCATTTGTTGAGCTTGGATAGCTCGACGAGCAGCTTGTTTCTGCTGAGACTGGCGTCGCGTTTTGGATAATGGGTCATCATTACCGGAGTCGTTAGTCTTCCTTCGGTTCATCGTTTTTTCACGTTCTGCACCTTCTAGTTGAGTTACGCCAACGCCGGGTGGCAGGATCTCCGGTTTGAGTAAGCAAAGCATGCGTCGTGTCTCCAAGTCTTGCATTTGCAGTCTATGTTTCCACGCGTAAGCTTGCAAAACAGTCCGAATCCAGTCACAGAATCGAGCGGCGCATGAACTAATCGGCGCGATCTGAGCTGGTGTAAAGAGCGGATTACGAGCATGTGCTGCTGCCTGCAGCACTGCACGCTCAGACAGAGCTTCCAAGTCAACGCGATGCAACCGTGAGAGAAGTTTGTCTTGCGATATCACTCGTTTGACTTCGCCCCAGTCTCCTCCTCGTGACCCCAGAAGAAGAGCACCCAGCGCACTCAACACCATTGCTACGGCTGGATGTGGATTCACAAAGCTGTACAGCTCCGCAGCATCCTTTTTGGTAATTGCTGCAGCCACGCTAGAAGTTTGGGCCCACACATGTTTCCAGATATACTGCAGACTATCTGTCACCGCCTTGTCATCGTCGTTATTATCAGCATCTTTGTCAACAACGTCATCGTCGTCGTCCTCTTCCTCTTCTTCCTCTCCTCTTTCGGCAATAGGAAGACCCAGAACCTGCTTGCGTCTTGATGTGGGGTCACTTATATCCTGTTTGTCTGGACTCCGACGATTTGGACTTGTTTTCTGCCGCCGCGCGATTTGATCCAGAGCCTCCATGCGAACTTTTTCAACGAGAGTGTAAAACTCGTAGCAGTTGGCACAGACCTGTACGTCTCGGTAATAGTATCCTGGAAATGTGACTCCTAGAGGTTCGCCGTCTCCGTAATATGCCTCTGCAAGGTAGTCACCGTCTTCACCGCTCTGATATCGCCGGATGAAGAGGTCCACAAGTTGTTTTTCGGCTCGAGTTTGCGCCACCAGCTTGAACGGAATCGTATGTGTCAGTGGCATTGTTTCGGCACGTTGAAGCCGCTGTGGTGACGATGGTTTTCGTTGTTCTGCTAGTCGTCCTAACAAGTCCTCCGTGCGATGAGCTTCCATGAAGGCACTTGCTGCAGCTGTAGCGATGCCGACGCTGGTCTGTCGCCGGCCTTTTCTGGCACGCCCTGCTTGTTCGCGTAGAGTAGACGCCTTCTTGCGTTCCATTCGTCGGGCGGTTAACTCGGCAATTGACATGCTACAGAAATCCCCGCAGCACCCACGCTTCTGGCTGGAGATTAAGTGAGCTGCTGACACGGTGCGTCGTCGACCTCGAGATAACGACGACGTAGCAGGAAGAAAAGATAAAGCTTCATCCCAGTCAGTTGAGGTTCGCAACTCGAGGTTCACACGACGTCTACCCTCCAAGTCTCCCAGTGGATCCAAGCGAGTCATGGCATTCAACGATGCGGCTGGCAGTAGTCGACCCAAACTTCTGTTCGACTGTGGTCTCGGGGCTGCCATGATAGCGTCCACCACTCGCTCATCGGGTGCTCGCAGACTATCAGCACGGGCACGAGCGATGAGTCTCTCGTTCATGGCGCGAGGTCCCTCATAGGAGCTTGGGAACTGTGACACGAGCGCCTCGGGGAAGGTTGGGGCAGAAGGTAATGCCACCGCTGCAGAGATGGTCTCACAAGCCGATGTCCGCCACAACTGCAGCTTCCCGCTCTCGTCCACAATGAAAAGCGATATGCAGCGTGCTACTCGACACTTCTTGTTCTTCTCGAGAAAGCTGACGTAGTGCTGGACCAACTCATTGACGCTGGTGTTTAACTTGACGTCCTTGCTAGCAATTCGCTGTCCACCGAGTGCCAACCAGAACAGTTTGCCTTGTACACGGCCGCTCTTGTGAAGTCTGCACAACAATAAACACAGGTCAGAGTTCCCTGCAGCACATACGCCCGGTTGCAAGCACGTACGTGAATTCATGTTCGAGATTGGCGTAGCAAGCGGGGTCGAGTTCACCGCGCGGACGAACAAAAGTGCTGATGGCAGCACTGCACGCGCTACTGGAGGCAAGTGAATTTAAAAATGTCAAGAGATCTGCCGCCGTCAAGAACGGCACGGCGCCCGGTGCGTCGTTCTTCTCGAACCAGCACACGGCAACAGGTCGAGTCGCCGAGTCCAGCGTGGCATCTGCTCCGCCAAATTCGTCGGCGAACTGCACGAACGCGCGATGCACTTGATCCGGCGTGAGTTCGCTCTGCGGTTTGCGACGCACGACGCCTGCGTCTGTGCAGTACCAGGACCAAATCTGCTGCTTGTCCACGAACACACTTTCCACCACGTGCACGCAGCACTCGCCTTTGTCTCTGCCAACGAGAGCGGAGCAAACCCACGCCCAGGACCGACTCGTGCGCGGCTCCCTCTCCAAGTCCACAGCGGGCACAATTTCGCGCAGGATCTGGATCTGACCATGCTGCTGCTGCTTCATTGCCCCAGCGAAAGTGCCACCGCTTGGAAAGTGCCGGCGGTTGCAACATGAGTGACGCCTTATTATTTATAGCGTGTGTGTGGTGGCACCGCCTTCCCGGTTGATGGGCTTCAAACTAGAATCCCGCCTTGCACGTGCAAGTCGTAAACTCATGATCGTGTGGGGGGGGGGGGGGCATTTGGTCTGGCGATGTGCCGATTTTTGTTGTGTGTTGAGTGAGGGAGCGAGGCTCATTGTGCATGCCGTAGTTTACCTGCTAACTTGGCAAATGACTTATTCTCGGAGGGAAGTGCTGTGGTCGTGGTGGAGGAAGATGACCAGGCCTCCTTAAAAATGGGATTTTGACGCTTTTTCCCAGATTTCCCATTTTTAAATCTCAAATTCTCCCGTGAAAAAGTGTTGTAGATACTGTTTTAGATCGCTCCGAAAGGTCCGAAAATAGGAATTTAAAACAACCACGTACAGTACTAGGTACGGCCACAAGTAGCCTTTGAAATAGCCGTAGATCACGGTGTCTTCCTGAGTACAGTAGCTGTGTTGTGATGAAAGCATATCCAGGATACAGGATGCAACTATAGCAACGGAATACATGTATTAATACTCCAAGTTGCAGTGTTCCGTTAGTCTGCAATACTTTGTTTGGGTCTGCCACCAGCACCGAATTTTGTTGCCGTCGGACATCAGTCGTCGAGCAGCCACCCCACAGCGTGCAAATACGGGCGGATCAGAGCAAGAAGCAATCTCTTCAAGGCGAGCACTTGAACACACCCACGTATCTCATCGCGCCCACGGATTCCCATTCCAAACTATGGAATCCATAGAAAGCAAAAGTGTTATCAGGTGCACACCAAAACAATCAGAACCAATCCCAAATTCTTAGGCCGATGCCATGCATCCAAGCAACTTGCTAAGTTAGTAAGCCCAGACACGAAAGGATCGATCCGGTTTGCTGCCCCTCGACGTCGCCCGCCGGGAGCAAGTTGCCTATCCGGTGGACCTTCGCAAATCGGGGCAGAATCGAGGGATCCTGGCGGAAAGGAGCGTCCTTACCACGATGATGCGTTTGTAACTTGGCGGGCGAATCGCCAAATTGCTGCCGCACCAGAGGCAGCACGATACACTGCCGCGAGCACGATGGACTCCATCATGGAGTGATAGATTCACCACACGACAACCAGCGAACGGCACGAGGATCCAGCGGCATACAGTAGTGGTCTTCAAAACGCAGTAATCAGCAATCCCATCTTTTAGCATGCGACCGCTGTAAATCATACCTCAAAATGCGCTTGGAATGACAATACCTCCTCTCCTATGTCATATACCTTGCAAGAAACATCTCCGTCCCGTCTCGTGCGATTGATTACACTTGCTTTTCTATTTCGGCCTGCGGGTTAGGGTCCGTACATTCGCGCAACTTCGTGCGACACGAAGCGCTGGCTTGAGACTCTCTCGCTTGTTCCGCATTATTGCAGCGAGCTCGCAGCTCTCAGAATAACCAGCACGCCCGCGCGCTGCAGGCTGCGTCTCCCCTCCCGAACAGAGGACCCAGAGCAGAGCAGAGCAGCACCAGCAGCCACCACGAGCCATGAGGGTCGAGTTCGCGGTGCCCTCGCCCTCCGACAGCTCCACGGACTACCAGCTGGACATCGCCGCCACCTCCGCGGAGGGCGCGGCGCCCCAAGCCGCGCAGCCGCCGACGTCGCAGTCGCAGTCGCACAAGAATCTGCGGCGCGTCAACACGTTCACGGGCGCGTCCAATGAGGAGGAGCAGCGTAACATCATCTCGCTGCGGTACCGAGCGGACAGGTAACTAACTTTCTTCATTTTAGCTAAGTTTTATTTTGTTTTTATTTTGTTTTGTTTTTCAACTAGAAAGTGACGAACTTTTTATTTTAACAAATATTTTGTTTTTTATTTGATGCAGCATGGCGGACTCGGTGGCGTCCGACACCAAGCCCAACGCGGAGACCAAGCTGTGGAACCTCTTCGAGAAGGTCTTCTGCTTCCTCAAGGGCATGACCATCTACCAGACGCGCCGCCGTCTCAAGTTCACGATCGTGTCGCAGACCGTCATCAACTCGCTGCGTATTTTCCCCATCATCCTGGGGCTGAGCTTCCAGGCCACGGTGCCCGTGCTCATCCTGTACGTGACGCTGGTGCTGGGCTGGCACGGCACCAAGTTCCTCGTACCTAAGTTCCTGCTCAGCTACAAGATCGGCATGCAGCTCACGCTGCTCGTGGACGTCATCTGGTACTACAAGGGCTACAACGGCAAGCTCAACAGCGTCAGCAGCGGCACGTCCGTGCTGCTGCAGGGATTCTTCTCCATCCTGTTGACCATGCTCAACATCACAGGCTTCCTGTACGGCTGGAAGCTCCGCCGGATCGTCAAGGCCGTGCAGAACCAGCGCGAGTGCGACCGCGCGGCGCTGGCCACGACCATGCCGTCTCCACTGCGTGCCAACTCTCTGCACCAGACGCTGTCTATCAACCCGTCCGCCGAGATGGACGAGGATGAAGGCCCGTCCGCACGACGGAAAATCGTGGTCGGTCCGGGTGTCCCGAACAACAGGTTGCGACGCAGTCAGTCGGGAGTGTCATTTCAAGTGCCCGATGCGCTGAAGACCCAGAAGCGGCGGATAAAGGAGGCAGAGGTACAGGGTGAAGCCCCTGTATTCTGCTCCAACCTCATGGTCACGAGCAAGTACACGTACTACAACTTCCTGTTCGTCTTTCTCAAGATGCAGTTCAGCCGACTCGCGAATCTGTACACGACTATTGTGGTGGCGCTGTGTTTCTTCGACTTCTCGCCGGTGAGCCCCGTGGCTAGTCTCACGCCACTGTTGATTGTGTTCGCGACGTCAGCGCTGAAGGACGTGAGCGAGGACCTTCGTCGTCAGAAGGGAGATGCTTTAGTGAATTCCAGGCCGGCACACATTATTCGTCGTGATGTGCTTGACGAAGTGATGCACATCGATGGCACGTGGCAAGACATTGAAGTGGGAGATGTGTTGTTATTGAAGGATGGCGATCAGGTCCCAGCCGACTGCATCTTGCTAGCTACAAGTCGACCTGATGGCCGATGCTACGTTGAAACAGCCAATTTGGATGGTGAGACGAACCTCAAGATCCGACAGGTAGCCAGCTGCACGAAACACTTTTTGACTGCAGAAGAGATCCTGGAGCAGCACAAACTCGAGGTGGAGTGCGACGTGCCCAACAAGGATCTCTTCTACTTTGATGGTGTGCTGAGACTGGGAAAGATTGGAGATGATGCTGTCGTGGATGCCAACAAAGAGGATACCGACACCAGTTTGACCATGGACAATTTGATTTTGCGTGGCAGTGAGAGCCGCAACGCAGAGTGGACGCTTGGACTTGTGATCTACACAGGCAAAGAAACGAAGGTCCAGATGAACTCTGTTGCTGTGCCGCTGAAGCGTAGCTTTGTGGAAAAGACTTTGGATACCATGTTCGTGCTTGTGCTGATGCTGCTTTTCGGAATTTCGATTGCTTGCACGTTGGGAAACAACAACTGGAACCTGGATCTAGCTGACGAGAAGACGCCGTGGTATATTCAGGAAGACTCGAACGGATACATCTTCTTGAGTTACGTGATTTTGTTCAACAACTTGATCCCGCTGTCCATGTATGTGACGATGGAAGGTGTGCGTTTTGTTCACGCGCGCTACATTGAAAATGATTTGGAGATGTATGACGCCAAGACAGATACTCCAGCACAGGTTCGCAACAGCAATATCAACGAAGATCTCGGCCAAATTCAGTACATTTTCTCCGATAAGACGGGTACACTGACATGCAACGAGATGATATTTGCAAAGTGCACCATCGGGGGACTGCGCTACAATGACATCGAGGTGAACCCCGCAAAGCCTGCGAAGCCTGGTACTCGGTTCAACGACGGACGCTTGATAGCGCGCTTGAACTCAAACCATTCGACGAAGAAAGAGATTCACGATTTCCTGTTGCTCCTCACGATTTGCAACACTGTGATCCCGGAAACAAATGTTCCCACGTCACCTGCACCCAGCAGCGACTCCTGTTCGGCTCCGACTTCAACCATCAAATACAATGCGTCCTCCCCCGATGAAGAGGCACTTGTGCTGGCCGCTGCCGACCTCGGATACGTGCTCGAATCGCGCGATGGTCCTATGTGCAACACGCTCATTCAGGGAAGACCCGTCTCGTTTGAAATTCTGAACGTGCTCGAGTTTAACAGTGACCGAAAGCGCATGTCAGTCATCGTGCGATTTCCTGACGGGAGCATTGTGCTCTACTGCAAGGGCGCCGATGACGTAATTTTCGATTTACTGTCGAAATCTCAGCCTCAAGGTGTGGCTCATGTGACCCGTGGTCATCTTCAGGAATACGCATCAGAGGGTCTTCGAACGCTGACGACTGCTGTGCGCCGCCTCACCCAGGAGGAGTACGACCAGTGGCACCATTTGTACCGACAGGCCGAATTGTCTATGGAGGGACGTGCCGCGAAAATTGCGAAGGTATCGGCCATTATCGAAGTTGAATTGACGCTGCTCGGTGCCACAGCAATTGAAGACCGACTGCAAGACGGTGTTGAGGAGTCCATTTGCGCTTTGCGGAAAGCTGGCATTAAATTTTGGGTTCTCACGGGTGACAAGAAGGAAACAGCTCTTAGTATCGGAATGTCGTCACACGTGATCGATGATAACATGGATGTGATCGTGCTGGGGCAGCGCGACAAGGGATCGCTGCGTACAAGACTGGAAGAGCTCTACGTTGACCTTGTCGAGGACAAATGGGGGTCAGATGAGACGTCGTCGGCCATTAGTGTTTTGTGGGAGGCGTTGAAGCGAGCAATTCTTTATCTGTGGGACCTTGTGAAATTAGCTCTTGTAGGACGCGATGAAGAAGGAGAGGCTCGAAAGAAGCGGCGACGCTTGCCTCGTCGCCAACACGCTGGGGCTGATGCAACACCGACGGATAGCCATGCCAACTATGATGAGGTGTATCCGGCACTACCGAACCGCGACCTATCTGAAAACAGCTTCGAGCGTGGTTTGTGTGACCATGATTTCGAACCAAAGGCGGATACGATGACGGGCGGCACTGGTAGTATGAGCAGCGGTGACTACATCGATGAGGAGCTGGAATTTGCCATGGTAATCGATGGCAAGACACTTGCATTGGTGTTGGATGACGACATTAAGTACCTGTTCTTGGCAGTGGCAACGCAGTGCAAATCGGTGATATGCTGCCGCTGCTCTCCCTCGCAAAAGGCCTCAGTGGTAAAGCTTGTTACGGAACCTACGCTCATGTTCTCACCGGGCAATATTACGCTTGCAATTGGCGACGGTGCCAACGATGTACCTATGATTCAGGCTGCGAACGTGGGTATCGGTATCAGTGGTAAAGAAGGTCGCCAAGCGGTTCTCTCCAGCGACTATTCTATTGCGGAATTCCAGTATCTGAAGCGGCTACTTCTGGTTCACGGTAACTACAGTTACAAGAGGATATCGAAGCTTATCCTGTTCTCATTCATGAAGAACGTGGCGCTGTCGCTGTCAAACTTCTTCTTGGCGATGGAGACGATGTACAGTGGTTTACTGATGTACTTCAGCATCTTCTTCACGCTTTACAACGCGCTGTTCACAACAATTCCCATCGTTGTTATCGCCATGTACAACCAGGATGTATCCCCTGCTGTGCTTATGCAGTATCCGACGCTGTACGTGAATGGTCTCAAGAACCGATCGTTCAATTGGCTTTCTTTCTTTGGCTGGTGCGTGCTGGGCGTGTGGCATGCGTATGTAGTCTACGCGGTGCCATTCTTCTCGAACGGTTCCATCGTTTGGTACTTTGCAAGTAGTTCGTCGAAGCTCCAATTCGACAAGCGCGATCTGGGACTTTGGGCGGATGGTGTAGCCTCGTACACTTATCTGATTACAGCCTCGACGGTGCAGGTGTCGTTGATGACGAGCAACTGGACGCGGGCTAACGTTGTTTCAACTGTAGGCACGCTTGTGTTCTACTACTTATTCACAGCGTTCTTTTGCGCTGTGTTCGGGTGGACCAAGACTGATTTCTACGATACGGAGGTTGGTTACGGTGTGGTGGATCAGCTTGTGCGGGAAGCGTGGTTCTGGCTGGGCCTTCTGTTGTCTGTGGTCGTAGCCATTTTACCAAACTACATCGCCAAGGCTGGACGAGTTCTATTCTATCCGGAGCCGTCGCACCTGATGCGTGAGTGGAATCGTCTGGCGAAGGGTGAAGACGCCGCTGTTATGGTTGATTCCCCGCGCCTCGTTCGCCGCAACACGGGCTTCGCATTTTCACACTGCCCCGGCGAAACGGAGATGGCGCTGGGCATCTACCGAAGCAGCAATACGCGAGGACAGACTCGCGCAGGGCAGATGTCCGATCTCTCAGACGTTGGCTTACGAGTGCAGTCGCCATCATCGTCTACTGCGGATGGATCCTCGCCATCTCCGAAGGCGTTGGAGTAGCGTACGTACAAGTGTTGAAGAGTACGTGTGCAAGGAAGGACCCAGGAAGGGACCGCATCGCGACCAGTCTAAAGATTTGCGTAGGGAAAGATGCTGCTTTCTCACAAAATAAGCCGCTAATAAACGTCGAGCGCGTGTACAGTACCATGCCACCCGCGTGTATAACCGCGATAAGCGCAAGTTCGTCCCAGCGCCGGCAACCCTGTTGCAGTTTCTCAGATGTTCCGCCCTTGGTCTGTAGCGATTACTACTACGTATTAATCCAGTTTCCACTCGTCGGCTGTGGCGAGTCGAATCCCCAACTGCTTGATCTGCTTCAGACGTTCTTCACAATTCAAGGCAAAACCCACAAGGTCCTGGTGGAAGACCTGACACGCCAGATTCGCGTTCAGGCATGTGAGACGCACACTCTCGGAGATAATCGAGCTGGGCACAATCTGCCTTCCATAAAGCGGTCCAAACGGAGGAATCCCTGGCTTGACGTGCACCTCAGTGCGGTACTGAAGGTCATTCAGCGGTTGAATCACAATATGTACGTCATTGAACTGACCAGAAAGGGTCTGCAAGTCGTAGTCTTCGTCGCATTCCTGCACCCATCAAAGTAAAGACCAGCGTTAAAACGAATTTTCGATAAAACTGCATGCTGTGTACAATTCGTCAAGCAGCACTCAAGTCACGGCCGTACCTTGAACACAATGTGGACAAAGTCATTCCCAATATGACGCTTCTTCTTCATTGAAGCAAAAGTTCCAATAACTCCATCAGAGGGGTAAGCCTCGGGGACCATCATCGTGGCCACGTGAAACATAATCTGCAAGCACGTGAAGAAATAGTTAGTTAGATTCAAACTAAGAACTATTTCAAAGCACATCAGATATCGGGTGTACCTGAGCACAAGCATCCTTGTATATGAGGCCAAATTTGCCATCACTGTTGTTTGTTGTGTCGAGTCCTCCTGTGTATCCAGAAAGCCCTTCCAATTTGGTAAAGGCACCCAACCCACGCAGGAAGCGTAAGTAGCGCAGCGATCCACCCGCGTTCCCCAAGATAGCAGACTCGGAAGTTTGTTTTTCGTCCCGAACATACAGCAAACCAATTTTGTGCGTTTCGTACTCTGGAGTTCGATCCAAAACAGTGAGCGCCAGGGCCAGAGGTGGTCCATCACTAAGTAGCTGGGGGCGATTTTCCACGGTGAGATCAAACAGCTGCATCATCAAGTGCATGGGGTCATACAGATCATCACTCGATGAGACTGAGTGATCTTGCACGCGATCTGGAGAAGCAGTACTCGAGTTGCTTCTACCAACAAACTCCAGCACCTTCGGTGTTACCGCTGGCAATGCTGGCGCTTCACCCGTGCTGTCATAAAGTGAAAACGAATCCATTTCGCTGGCGCCTCGTTCATCTTCCTTCTCCGCGTCTTCGTCTTCTTCGAAGTCTTCCCTAATAGCACGAATGGCGGGCTTGCCTGGCGAGCTCTCTTGTCCATCATCTCCTTCAGCTTGTCTAGAATTTCTCGCATGTATTCTTGATCTTGAGCCACCGGAGTTTCGCGGCGGACGACGGCTCACTGCATCAATTGCATTAAAGTAAGCCTAGTTCACAACAAGAATGTTATTGTTCCTGCAACCGTACCTTGAGTATTTTCGCAATAATATGAGGGCGATCCACCGATACCATCATACGCAGGTAATGGTGAAAATGCTGCCGTTGCTGAATGCTGAAAAAACTCTGTCGTCGTTGTTTCGCAATGAACCTCTTGACTGTCAGCATCAGAGCTGCTCTTTGCTTTGTCCTCTGAGCTGGTCGTGCTTTGAGGCAATTTTGGAGGATGCAAACTTGACTGACTTGGGTAAGAAGGCCTCAGTTCAGGTGGAAGTGACAACTTTCTCGGAGCCACACCATTTCGAGCTCCAATAATTTCCGTTGTTCGCTGGGCTAACCGATCAGAGCTTTTGCGACAGCTAGCTTCACTATCCGCATGGACGTGAGACCGCGAGATAAGCTCTGATGGATTCAGATATCGGTTGTGATAGGCATTCAACCCCCATCGGCTTGTACAATTAGCTCTCCGAATCGCAAGCGACGCATCTCCACGCGAATTTGTGGTTATCGTTAGCAGCGACCTCCGATACACCCATGTTCTTGATTTGGTTTGAGACGTACCACTGCCCACCATGCTTTCGTTTTCGGCTTGGTGGCTGCAGAGAGCCGATGGGGGTAATACGGATTGGGAGTACGCGTAACACATCAAAAAGTCAACGGCAGCCTCGGCAAGTAGGCTGTTTGCTCGACGTGTACACTGCTGTAATGTCGGCATCGCCAAAGCTGCAAGTGAAATGCGTTCCTTGCGATCACTTTGATAAATCACTTGGCACAAAAGTCGGAAAGCGAGGTAGGCAAGCTGTTTCGACTTCGCGTATTCAAACCCGAGTAAAAGCGCCTCCACGATAGCCTTACGTGCAGAGAACGCGTTGTCTTCATGTTCTCGACGCAGCATAGGCGTTATGGTACCCAATAACTCTAGCACTGCAACAAACGCGTCAGGTCGAAAATCTCCGTCCACCGTAGTAACGCAACCACGAACAGTTTGCAGTAGTTCGTCAAGCTGGTTCAGTACTGAGGTCGGTGCGAGTAGAGTCAGCAGACTTAAAGCTGTTGTTGTTGCGTGCAACAACTTGAATTCAGAATCGAAGAGTTGCCGCAAAAATCCTTGCAATTGGGTTCGATCAATCCGAGTTTGGCGGCTGCGCGACGTATTTGAGCGTGTAGAGGCTGGACCTAGCGACGATTTACTCATAGACCCCGAGAGGGCATGGAAAAGATTACCATGGGATGCTGAATTTTGAAAGCGCGACAGCACACGAGACGTAAAGCCGAGTGGCGTGCCTGATGCGTACGGGTCAATTGCATCTGCTGCGTTGTGTTGATACATGATATTCGGCGTAGACGAAGACGAAGATAAGGTCGGGTCATCCGCAGCAGTACCCCCGGCGAACAGATCCTTCTCGGCAACAGCCAGGCGTAGTTCCATAGCACCCACCAGACATCGCGTGAGCTCTTGAAGAGCATTATCATGCAACTCAGCTTCATAGCTTACGAGCAGCTGCAACAGTTCTATTCCCATTACGAGGAACTGAGTCTTTGCGAGCAGCGCTGCCGTCGCCCTCAAACTCACACAGAACGATGCTTCCGTACCATCATTCGCATCCGTACTCATGGACCTCGTTGATGCATGGATCGATCGGACAAGTTCTGCGTCAGTAAGCGGGATTGACCGGTTAGCGCGTTTACAATCGTCTTGAGCCTTCTGATCTCGAGTAATCAAAGCCACTGAATTCGCGTCGCTTGATCTTCGTTCACTCGGCTGCACGTTAAGTAGTCTCTCAATTTCGTCAGCAATGGCAGCTCGACCAAAAGCCCGGTACTCAATACTGGCCACTACTTTAGCCGACACCTCGCTAACATCCACATCTTCGAGAATGGCACGATTTTCCAACATGGTTTTGATGCCTTTCACCGCCATACGGAAAAGTTCCGCGTCAGGCTCGGCACTGACCAGCGTTAGTAAAGCGCGCAGCGCCCGCGCTACTGGAACACATGCAGCAGTCAATTGCACACCTGCTGCGTTGATTCGCGCAGCACGACGAGACACAAACAAAAAGCGAGATGTTCGCACCTGCTGCTCCTTCCACTGAAGCTTGCCATCAGTAGCACGAGCTTCACACACATACAACAGGCACGTGAGAGCGATATGCCGAACGGCACGGCTGCGATGGGTTTCAACTGTAGTGGCGAGAAGGTCATACATGCGCACGGCGCGGCCAGGTGGCAAGTGGTCGAACGCAGACGAAAAAAGCGCCACGATGCCTGATGCTGCTACAAGCTGGGCGTCTTCATTGCTTGAAAGCACCATAGCGTTGGCAAGGATTTCGAGCAGCGAGTCAAACTTGACACTTTCCAGCTGACGTGCTACCTCAATGATGAATCCAAGAGCGCGATGGCGCACTTCTGGATCGGGATCTTCATACACGCGGCCTAGCGTCGGAATCACTACTTCTTCGATGACACGATCTTCGCAGACGTTGCGGCTTGTCCAAAGATTAACTCGCAAAACCTCAAGCGCCTCCAAGCGAACAGCACTTGGCACAGGAAGGGTGTCACCATCAGAGCTGACGCACGAAAAAAACGTGCGCATCGCAGACGACAAAGTTGCTAGCCAGTCGAGATGGTATCCTGGATGCGCTGCCTCCGCACGCTGCCGCAGCAAGAACAGCATCGAGTTCTCGCTAAGATGCGGTAGATAACCCTCAAGAACCTTTAAAAATTCATCCACGTCGCCGGCAAATTGGCGCTGTTCTACAAGCTCTTCAACGGCTTGCAAGGTATCAAGAAGCTCGCGGGGAATTCTAGTCTGCTGAATCGACACCGAAAGCTGGTGTTGCGGTTGATCAGGCAGATCAGTCGTGGGGTGAATTACCGCTGGACGATGCACCTTCACTTCCGATCGCCTATTATCACTGTGCATTGTCCGTTGGGGGGCTTCTTCGATTTCATTTTCATCAGTCATGGACACCCATGGCGTTAGCGTCTGCAGCATGCGCAAAATGACATCCCATTCCATGACTAGGCGGCGTTTGTCCTGGTTGGCACATACGGCTGCGGTCGTAGTGGTAGTAGCTGATATTGTTGTAGAAGAAGAGCTAGTACCACTTGATACGCCCAAGTCATGACTGATCGCGTTTTGCCCGCCACTTCCTGATGGATGAGCTGCACCAAACTTTTTGATAAGTCGCTGTAGAGACAAGATGACCTCGAAAATGACGACTCCCCGACAGCACTCCAATGCTCGCTCAAGAGCCAGCAAAATGGGAGCCCATGCGATATCGTCAAACTTCGGCACGCGCTGAGACCCCCAACAAGACATCCCTACAAAAAATACCGCACCTCGGAGCACCCAAGGCGAGTTAGCTCCCATAGGATGCTCCAGCACCTGTAACAGACCCCGCAGAACAAGAAAACCTGAGCCTCCATTCAGTAACAGCTTCATCACTGACCACGTTCCATGACCGTCAGCATTCACAAGACAGCACAGCGACCTCAGGCACGCCAGCGTACTCGCCGCATACGCTAAATCGTGGACTGCCAGCACATGGAAGAAGGCGACGAACCTACGACAAGCCTCGAGGTCGCTGCGACTCCAAGCCATATCACATCGCGCGCATATAACAGACACAATCGCAATCACTTTGTCACGATCCAGCGCCCGCGGACTGCGCCGCAGGATATTCTGAATAAGTCCCAGCAGGTCTCTCTGCGCATCCGACTGCTCCAACAACCGCAGCAGAAACCAGCCAAGCTCCACGTGAAAAGGCTCCAAGTGTCGTCCATCCTGTGTCAACGCACGAAGCGCCTTCTGCTGCAGCAGAAAGTCTCCAGACGGATGTGTCTCCAGACGAAGGTAAATCTTCCTCCTTAGTGCCGGGGTCAGCCTCTCGCCAAAGCGCAGCAGACACAGCTGTACCACTTCAAAGGCCAGCGCGCGCACGCCAGGGTTCCTATGGTCGAACAGGTCTGCGATGCAGTCCAGCAGCGCGTCGATCTCCGCGAGCGTCAACGTCACGCGGGACATCTGCAGCCTCTCACTTGAACTCATCGAACTAAACGTCGACGCGGTGCTAGCCACGGAGCTGCGGCGGTCGTCGCCCGCCGCTTCGTCTTCTTCCTGTACACTGCCCAGCACCTCCCCATCCCTCAGCGGGCCTGGGAATGTGGCCGACGTCACGTTGGACGCCGGCGTCTGCACTCTCAGTAACGCCAGCACGCGCTCCACGTCGCGTACGAAGGCGCGCTCCTCGGAGCGCTGTCTCTGGCGCCTGCAGAGACGCTGGAGCTGCAGGACCAACTCGGAGGACGTGTGGTCATCGTTATCTCCGCCGCTGCGGCTTCTGCTGCGCCGCCCGACGCCCGCGCTGACCCCAAAGCTCGCACCATGAGACACGGACATGCCGCTGGAAGATGATGATCGTCGCAAGCCGCGCGCGGCTGTTAATAGGGCGGAAGCATCCGTCGAGTCTTGAGGAGCTTCCGACGCGTCGCAATTCGGCTGCTGCTGAGGCGGGGAGGAGGCGTTGGAGCTCGTTGAAGCGTCTGGAAGGTCGACCGAGACGTCGTCATGTGCGAGAGGGTCGAAGCTCGGGTCCAGCAGCTCGGCGTCGACGTCGGCAGCGGCCGGAAGAGCGCCGCCGACCTGCGCAGACTCCGCATCCTCCATTTGGCTCGGATCAGACTCCTATTGGCGGTCCAAAAGAAAAAAATAAGGACCAATCAGCGAGAGCAACTTAACCACTTCAACATCAAGATAGGGAGGTCAAATGTAGTGTGTTTGATTGGCTTTGCTAGAAGATCTGGTCCAGTGGAATTTGCTCCGAGAGGTGCGAGTCGATGGCAAGTTTGGCGACGTATTCCTTGTTGTCGCTGATAGCTGCGAACACCCATTCATAGCACCAAGTTAGATAGCGGATTTATGTTCCAGACAACCTATTGGTAAACGCACCATAGGAATGACAGCCGACGATCCAGTTTGCTTGGTTGGAGCGCTCGGTCATAGACATTGAGCGCTTCGAGCGCACCTTCGGTGATGTTTCTTCTTGTGCTATGCGGCTCACAAGAGCGCGCTCGTATCTTGCTCGGAGGTCAGGCCGCAAGAGTTGTTGCGCGCCACCCGTAGCAGCCAGTTTCTCCTGCAGACACGGTGTCGGAATGGCTGTGGTATGCATGACGAGGCAATGTAAGAGGCCGCAACAACGCGAGAGTTGATACAGTAGACTCACCGTCGAAGTAATTCGGAATACCCTTCGCAACACGAGGCTTTTCAAGCAGGCGAGCAAGAGCAGGAAAGACGCTGCGGACAAGCGCCGGCACGTACTCAAAGAGAACGGTACGCAGTATCACAATGGCGCAACCAGCCACGAAAAACGCAAAGAGCACGACGACTTGCGGGCGCGTGACACGCGATATCAGCTGTCCTCTACGTGCTGCGTCGAAGAGAGGGATGCCTTTTCCTGGGCTGCTGGTGCTGTTTGCCGTGGAATCTTCAACGCTTACCATGTCGCTGTCGTACTCGAAGATGCGGTCGTTTGAGAACATCCACATGGCCACTAGGCAATGCATCAACACCGCGTAAGGTAGCAGCGAGCCTGCTGCAGAGGCTAGCTTGCTATCGTAAAGGGGTGGTGACCTCGCGATGCGAAGGAATGCTGTTCAGGGGAGCAATCGCTATGTTAAAACACTCCGATAGGCAGAAGATTGCGACTAAAAGCCACTCACTGAATTTATCGGCCCAATACGTCATGATCATGGCCACGAATCCGATGAAATGGAGCAACGGCATTCCTGCTGAGAACTGCATCGAAGTTAGCAGGAAGTATCACGATTATATATCGAACTGATGTGAAAACGTACCATGTACATGATGAAGATCGAGGTGAGTGACTGGGCGTAGCGTGCTGCTAGGTCGAATTTTGGTCCACGGTATAACGCTTCAAGATCACGCTGAGTATCTTGCTTCGTAAGCGAGTGGTCGAACGAATACCCCCGATCAATAAAACGGCGTGCTTTGAGCATGATGTAGTTTACCAAGAGGTATGCATGCGTGCTGAACGAGTTGATGATCATGGTGAGCATCAGTGCCACGCCAACGTCATTGTACCAGTCAGCTGAAAAATCGGCGTACTCGCCGTTCAAAACCTGCAGTGATCCCAGCGAGAATCCTCCGGTACCAGTACCTGTTTCCGGTACAGTCGGCGAAGACGAAAAGTAGTTGGCATTGGCGTTGATAGCGAGCATGAGCAGTGCCGTGTTGCAAAACTGCGCCAAAAAGACCTTGGTGACTCGTGAAACGACAAGACTGGAGTGTGTATGGTGTTTCTCCATAGCGACAAGACCATTGAGGATGCGTGCCAGAAGAAGGTTCACAGCGACAACCAGGAGCACCGAAGCAATCGACAAGACTTGAGTCGTCAGATATGTTGTAGACCATGACCGGCAGAGCGTCTCATCTTGACCCGTTTCCGGGTTAAAGAAGTTCTCGTACATCATGCTTCGAAAAGAGCTGTTTTACGATACAGTGTAGAAATTAGTTTCTTCGGCAAATTTTCATCCTCGAACGTGGGTAGTGAACGTACTGATCGACGAGGAAGTTTTTGCAGTAGCATTCGACGAGTGCCTTGTATGGTACGAGCCCAGAAACCTTGTTTTGTTCGTCCTGCATGACATCTGCCTTTAGAACACTGCTGGGGCAACTTGTGGGTCGACCGAATTGTCGGTCCAGTTTGGATTTCTGTTCCTTTGCGATGAAAATCAGTATGAAGCTCACGAACAGGACAGCTAGTGTGATCAACGCCACGATCTACCAACACCACATTTTCCCGTTAGAGAGCAGTAAGTGGAAGCCCCAGGTTATCGCAAAACGTACCATTTGTCGAAATACCCGCTCAAAGAATGGATGATGTAAATTTTCCCAGATGATGTCGGTCGGGTCAGGTGCTGGGCGGAAGCGAAGCCGTTTGCCATGCAGCCGCTTGTAGTAAGGCTGAAAAAGACGATGTAGCCAGCCGAGATCCGGGTACTCCTGCAGACAGCGGTGGAATCCTTCCTCTTCTTCAAAAGTTACGAAAGCCGTCACAGCTTGGGATACATTGCGTCGCTTTTGGTGCACGTGCCAGTGTTCCAGCTTGACGTTGAAGTGGTGCAACTTCGTCTCCAATTTGTGAATGGCGCGCAAGTGTCTTCGCTCACGTCTGGCGTAGACGCGCTCATTAAGTCGCCCATTCAAGAGCATCAACTTCTCGTGACGCTGCTGAGCAATTTCTAAGCGACGCACAATAGCACCACGACGGCTGAGCAAACGAAGATGTCGTGACGCACTTTTGCCAAATTGAACGTCAGCAACACGAATACGATTCAGCTCCACTGAAAACGAAGGTGCGGCGCTCAACACAGCCTCAAGATGCAGGCGGATCTAGCAACAGACGTACAATTTAGCTCATCTATGGGTAGGCGTTAACTTGACGGGGAAATGCGTACCTCTTGGCGAAGCAAGTTGAGATCATCGTGATGCGGCAAGTTCACAAGCTGTACGGTATAATCCAGGGCCTTGATCTGGTTCTGGGTGATACGATCAACGGCCTCCTTTTCCTTGCGTCGTAGCCAAACAACCACGCCGAAAAACGCCAAGCTGCACGCAATATCACATCCGACAGCCAGTCCGAGAAATTCGCGTCGCTGCGGTACAAATCAACACAAGGTTTTAGAATCAACAAGCTATCCGAAGCAACAAACGCGTCTAACTTACGGTCATCGAGTCCCACCCGATGATCTTGAGGCTCCAAGACGTGGACAAGTCGATTCGAGTCGTGAAACACCGTCCGTATACAATCAACGCTCGGGATTTCTTGGCGTCGCACTGCGAATAATCGCTATCATCGTTCAACCTCACCTCACAAACCTCCTTTGTGATGTTACCGATGCCGTCGATAGTAACGATTGTCGGCGCGACAGAACAATTCGTGCCGTAGTCAGCATTAGGTTCCCATGCATACGTTATCGCCTCGCTGACATTGAGTGTACAGCTCTTCTTGCCTAGGCATAGCCCCTCGACTATCTGTTGGGCCATTTTGGAGCCACACCCTTCATTTTCCCGGATTCGCATATCGTCAAAGAGCGGGGTCTGCGCAGTTTCATTAAGTGAAAAGGAGCAACAGGGACGCAGTGAGACCGGGTGAACACCGAGGAAACACCCCGCTTCATCTGCTTGGCACACCGATCCATCAGGATCACCTCGACACTGTCCTGAACTCTCTGAGACCTTGTTACGCTCTGGACACGAGCAGCTTCCCTGTGCGTCATACGTCGAGTATACCGCTTTCACAAAACCGATCTCTCCTGCTGAGCACGTGAGTGACAGCTCTGTGTTTTCGAGGGCCTGGTCGCACACACTACTGGCCTCGTTGAGATGGCCAATACTGGTTATTCCTAAGACGGAGGGGAGGTTCTGGCGCGCGAGGGCAGTGAGATCTGCGAGGGAAGTGCCACCACCAACGATGTAGACTGCCATCGCGGGTGCACTGATCACCACAAGAAGAAGGAAGAGCCACGCGATGACCTTGAGATACTTGAAATAGAGCGCGATTCCAAGACCATACGGACTAAGCACAACCGAGTCCGTGGGCAAGTGATGAAAGGAATGCGCTCCGAAATCCGTCGAAAACAGCGGGTATCGCTCGGGCATGGCGAAACCCAGCGCATCCACGCGGGTGGTTGAGTAGCGCATTGGGTGCGTCATTCCACGGTCTCGCAGTACCTTGGCGTACGAGAGATACTTGAGTTCCTTGGTGCCACAATCCGGTTGGTAGCCCCCAAGCTGCGCATCCAGCCGTGGTGACATCATGACGATCTTCTTCTTGCCATCTTTTAGACCACCTTCTTCCATTGCCGTGACATCGCCATCGTTCGCCAGCCTCAGTGGGGCTGGCAAAATTTGGGCGTTTTCCACAACAGGTTCGGCAGAGCTCACTTCACTGGTCTTGGTGGAGATGGCCTCGCTGTGACGGCGCTCCCGCTGCGGCGGGTCTACAGGAAGTTGCACGTTGTGATACGTCATGGAGGCCCGCCGCCTGTTCTTGGTGCGTTTGTTCACCATATCATCCGATGTTTGGTTCTCGTAAGCAACGAAGGAAGACTATCGCTGGGTGGGCTGGGCTGTCAATGTAATCAATGCCACTGCTGGGCTCGCCAACCACGGAGGTTTCACTACCGGCCGTTGCATATTTAACAACCATAGGGATAATAATACGCGGCCTGGAAAAAGGTGCTAACGGATGCAGCGTTGGACTGCAGGAGTCAAGTCTGAAAAACAGATGAACTATGGTATACTAGAGTTTTGTATGCTTGAAGTTGAAGTGCATTTTTCAAGCGGACTCTTCAGCAAAAATATCAACGATTTTGCTGATCGGGTGAGGCTGCCTCACTGAGGCATGGCTCCCGAGTGCACTTGCCAAAACCAACTTAAAGACCCCCCCCCCTCGACAACGAGCTCTCGACATTTCAGGTTGCGTGTGGATCGAGAGAAAGCAGAACCCTGTGCTCACTGATCTGGGATCTCGAAGGAGACCCTCTGAAAAGCAGAGCGCATCCAGTGAGACCGTGAACTAACGCAACAAGATCCACAGCGAACAAGTCAGCACTAGGCTCTGTACAAGGCGTGTTGCATTGCGTGTCCACTGCTTTTCAGGTCCAGGTCGCCACCGCCAGCTCGGACCGATGGCGAGCCACATCCTAGTTAGGCACAGATGATAGTCGACTCGAAATGAGGCGATGCTCATATCGTTCGGCGCAGTTTGCAACGGCGGAACTTCTCTTGGTGCTGGTTTGTGCCAAAGGCTTGCGAGCTCGTTTCTGGCGATCTAAATGCTGGAACTTAAGACTAACGGCTAGCGATTGCTGATTCAATCGCCAAAAAGTTGAGTTGAGGCAGACTTCAAAGACCACACTAACGATGCATATCAGTCGTGGAACCACACACGCAAACCAGTATGTCCAGTACCGCGAGTGCGTTGTGTGATGGGTTGTCAAGAGTTTAAATGCTTTCTAGCAGAAAGCAAATAAAAGAAAAAGCTTCTTGGACAGAGCCGCATTTGTGCGTACATCGTCATTCGCAAGCAGGTACCATTGCAATGTGTGTACAAGAGTTCAAACAGATAGCACCGCGGTGCTGCCTGATGCGAGGCAAAGTGCATTAAAATTGACGAGATCGTGGCCGTCGATGGCACTATGCCGGCTACCTTTCGTGATTACGACTCTGTGTTTCCGCGTGCATAATATACTAACTATTGAGAGTGCGATACTCTTGTTAGGCTGGCGCAGTATCCGGAGCGCGCGCTAAGTCAACGCCTTGGCGCTGAACGGATCGCAATACGAGCTGAGTTCAAGTGTTGATCTATCGATCAGAGGCGGGTGTGTAGCGGTTGCGTTGACTGTAGCGTTCAGGTGTGTGGGCGTATACTATCCGAATTGTAGTAAAGCGATCACCAAGCTGACAGTAGTCGGCCACTTCAACTTTCTAATGTAGCGCACGTGTACCGCAGGGGGGGTCAGCTTGACCAGCCCAGCACTTCTACAGCGATCGCCCGCAGTGCATTACCATGACCTAGGGGAAGGAAAGGCACACAGCAGCACCCCACTGGCGCCAGTATAGGCATTGAACAATGCACGGTGCTAAAGGCAGCGGCACATAGAGCACGGGCATGCCACCACACGTCACGCCGTGGCAACCCACTGATTCGCGTCACAGATACTTTCCAGCCCCTCCGGGCTTATCCGCGTTGTCAGCCAGGGGCACCGAGATAATTTGGTATCGTCCTGCTCCTGCCCGACGTCCAGTGTTCGGCGCTCTCTCGTCGCAAGTTCAGCCGACTACATCAGATGGGCCCTTATTCCTTCAGGAAGCGTCGTTACAACCACTGCAACCACTCTGAAGGACAATCGCCAGTGGAAACTGAAATTTCAAGAACCGGCGTAAACTCTTCTGGGAATTGGTTTTCAGAGACAGATGGAATAAAAAAACGAGGTCAAGTCGATTATACTGTGTATGCTTTATTGGCGACTATCAAATACTACATACACAAAGTCATCGAGTTTTGTAGTTTTTGGGTTTCAGAATCCTGAAAGATGATGCAAAGCATTTGCCTCACACTACACTGCAACAGGAGACCGTGGTCACCAGCTACCAAATCGCGCCGGCACCGATTGCTTCAGTCGTGAACTTCACTTCACGGTGAAGTGGTAGCGAAAACTGGTTTGGATCGTGAATCAGGATGAACCGAACGACAACGGTTGGCGCTCACTGGTTCCTGGCAAAGTATCTCATGGGTCCAGCAAGGCAACCGTGGTGACCACGGAGATTGCGGTTAATATCCCAGGCGCATGACGATCTGGCAGCGATCGCTAGTGCTCGCTGCATGGAAAGCTTCTCCGTCATCTACCATCCGTCCGGAGCTCGTTCAACGAGTCGTTGCAAGCCGGCGAAGGCCGCATACGCGGGGGCTGCATACTCCGGCCATAAATCAGCAGCGACGGCTCCTCTCCTGCCGGCCCCACCAAAAAGCGACATGGCTCACTAAGTCGACGCTGCAAAGTAACCAACGACGTTTATCTTGGTATTTGTAGGAATAAGCAGTTTCCCTAAGTCGACACAACTCCTTAAGTCGACAACTAAGATTGCTTCGCACCTTGAAGACGCCCGAACGGCGAGAGCCGTGGCACACCAACTGCCCTCACTCTTGAATTTGTCACCTCTCGACCAAGTCTCAACCGTCTGCTCACGCACAGCAACGATACACCCACTTCAACTCACTTCAACACCCAAAGATGTCCCTCCAGACCACCGACGACGAGTTCAGCTCGCTCAAGTGCCGCTACGCCAGCAAGCGCTGCTGGAACCTGCGCGCTATCAAGCGCAACGGCGAGCGCCACAACTTGTGCGAGATGCACCGCCAGAAGGCCAACAGCAACCAGCGGCGGCTGGACAAGAAGCGCAAGGCCGGCCAGGCCGCGCTCGGTCTTCCCAACCACCTGCCGCTGCATTCTGGCACCAATGGCTACCCGGACTTCGAGCGTCGCATGCGCATGCGCGCCTCAATCGCGTTGAAGCTGGAGCAGGAGCTGGGCGCCATGCCACTCACGACGCAGTACATCCGACCTCCGCACGTTGCCACCAGCCCGTCACTTGTGGAGCTACAGCGGGCAGCAGGGCTTGTAGCCATGGGCAACGGAATCCCCTCCTACTGTAGCGAAGTGGACTCGTGGCACAATGACTCGGGCCGACTGCCCTCTACCGCGTGGATGAACGCGTCGTACCCGCGTAGCCCTCGCGCCATGCTCCGCGTGGCCGCGCTAGCCAAGATGGAGCCGTCGATGGAGCCGCGCGGGTGGATGCCCCCACCAAAGGTGGAGACAGCTCCGACCCTGCTGCTGCCACCCATTGCCACCGCGGTTGCGCGATCGGGAGAGGGGCTCATGAGCTCCGCGACGCTGCAGAACTCGTGGCAACCGGACGTCCGACGAGCGCCCACGCTCGTCACCCGTGCCAACATTTAAAGACAGAACGTCGCGTCCAAGAACCCCATTACCGTTAGTTGCGGTGCCGCAACAAGTAAAGAAGCCCTACCTATGCTAAGAAGTTCCTAAAGTCATACAGTACAGTGATTTTGAATCATTTCTCCGTGCGGAAGAGAAATTTGCGCTATCACTTCAACATGTACGCGCAATGTTGGCCTCGAGCGGGAAATCTGCTCGAGCTGAAACCAAAAGTCCAGAGTTCCTGATTGTGTTTGTTTCGTCGACGATAGATACTTTGAAGTATTATGCAGAGTGCCTGACCACGCTTTGCCGCGCATGCGCGACAATCGGCTTGCGCATGGATTTCTGCCGTCCGGCAGCCTGCCCGGCAGGCATCAACAGGGCGCGTTGATTCAACACGCACCATGGAAGCCAGGCTTCAATGAGAACGATCCATTCTGAATGGACCGGACGGCGCGTCGTAAATGCACCGCCAGGACTGCTGCGAAGTGGCGAATCCAGTCTTCGATCGGGGCAGAGACACCGGCCGGAGCTCTGGTGGCAGTCAGGGGCGCTCCGGGCCGGGAAGTGAGGTGGCACCGGTATCAGCGGTCGATTTTCTGAGCCATCAGCGCGAACAAAAATCCCCAGCAAAATCCAAGTCTCTATGGTTTTCAGTATGGGTTCACGGATCCCAGTCTATGTGAGCGAACATCTGTGACCTAGTTCACCCATGTAGCTTCATGCATCGTATCCGATTTGGATTTGTGAGCAGTTGCCGTATCTTCCAGCAACCGCGGACGTGCGTGGCTGCAGGGCCATTCCCACTTTTGCCTCGCCCCCCTCCTCACTGTATTTTACTGTATCTCTCGCAATGATGGCCACTCGTCCCGGCGCCGCCTCCGCCTCCCCGCAGGTGACGCCCCCGTCCTCCCCCAAGCCGCTCAGCGCCGAACAGGAGCAGGAGCCTGTGCACGACACCGATGCCATGTGCCGCTACCCGAGCAAGAAGTGCTGGAACCCGCGCGCGCTCAAGCGCAACGGCGAGCGCCACAATCTGTGCGACTTCCACCGCCAGAAGGCCAACAAGAACCAGCGCCGCCTTGAGCTCAAGCGCAAGGCGCGAGCGCAGGCCAGCGTGGACGCTGAGCCCGCCGGCGGCAGGCGCCTCCGCACGCACAAGAAGTCGCGTCAGCGTGCCCGCCGTGCCCCGCTCAGCGCCCACTTGGCCATGAAGGAGGAGGCACGCGCCAAGCAGCAGGCAGAGGCCGCAGCAGCTGGACTCGGCAATTGGCTGCTGCAGGACCTCGTGCTGCTGGACGGCGTCTACGGCCGCGAAGGATTCCAACAGGTCAAGCAGGAGGCGCTGCTGCCGATGCTGCCCGCTGTGGAGCTTCAGCGACTGCCCGACGAAGAGGCGCTGGACCGCATTCTGCAGGACGGACAGGCAGACGTCGGCGCGCTCTGTAAGAGTTTGGACACGACCACGGGACTCGAGGCGCTGGCCGCACTGCCTGAGGGAAAGACCTCCCCCGTGGACGTCGGTGAGAGCTGGGACAACCTGGACTTCAGTGACTACTGGCTCACGCCATCACCAGCTGATCAACCGGCCGTGAGCTTTGACTCGTCGGTGTTTGTGGCGGATGAAGACGTGTTCGTCGCGGACGTGTGAACGGTGACTTAGGTGCTCGCCTATTTATTTTGCTGTAAAGGTTGTACTGTAGTGAGGAAGGTTGAATGAAATACATGCGAATGCTCTCTCCGAACTTGCTTGAGACCCCCTCCACCACAGCCATTATCGCACTGTAGCCTTGGATCCCACAAGTCGTGAGTCACAACCGAAACGTACTTGTCCGACAGCCAAGGATGCGTCGGTTTCAACTTGACTGGACAGGAGTGGCAGAAGCGAAAATGAGAGGAGGTAGCAAGCGATTTGTGCGCTTGGGGGTGCATCAACTTGATGCACAGCAGCATCCTAAAAATATATACGACGGACTTGCTTGTCATGAAGTAAATGTAGCATTTTCTCGTCTTCGTGAGGCACTGCTGACCCAGCGAAATGCCGCAAATTCGAGGCGCAGTGGGCTCGACTATCAGCACGCCTGGATTAATTATCGGCTGCGTGCTGCTGGCACTACTCCTTCTAGGATTTCTCCAGCAGCAAGTGCAAAAGCGCAAACAACGGACAAGTACGCAATGTGTCTCCGAATGTTCACTGTGTCATAGGCTTACTAGCTCTTTGATGCATATTTTCAGAGTACCATCCACCGCTGCAGCTTCAGCAGACAAGCGTAGGGGTTCTCGAACAGATCGGGAAGCGTAAAGAGGATCTCCGACGATACATCGGCAAACTCAAAGAGCAGCTAGCAGCACGAGAGGAGCAATTACGCTACCACGACGAGCTCGAGGAGATCGTGACCTCTAGGGTTGAAACGAGCCGACGTGATGAGGAGGTGAGTCTCCCTTATGGTCATCCTGCAATTCAGTTCGGTAACTTAGGCAGCTCTGCAGGAATGGACTCGACTCATGAAAGCTGGCAAGAAGGTGCATGGGGACAACTGGGACGCCTCCGACGGCGACGACCCATCCCTTAGGTAAGCACTGCTTGCCTCGAGTTGAAAGATTCGGAATATTCAAGCATTTGTTTGCACGCTGGCGAACCGACAGGGACCTGATGGAGCTTCACAAGGAGGAGCTGCTCGAGTACAAGCGTTCGCTTCACAACCAGCTCGGGTCGAGTCGACAAAACGATGCACAACGGTCTTCCACGTCTCGAGAGCGGAAGACTGCTCGACGTCCATCAAAGTTCAATCTTCCATTGTTGAAGCTGCAGCCTGTAGCTCCTCTTCCAAGTGCCTCGCACGGCATCGGTGCGACGGTTAAACCAGATGCACCGAAGCTTCTTCCAACCCAGTGGCAATCAACGCGCGCCAAGGCAGGGTCTCGGCTTTCTGCAGCAATTCCAGCTCAGCTCGACTTGCCAACAGAAGATTATGACGAACCCTCACCAACACAGAAGATGGTTGTGCCCCCGCTGGACTTGAGCAGGCTATTGATCGGTGTTATCGACGCATCAATACAAGAACCAGACGAACCCGCACAAAAGCAGCAGAAGAAAAAGAGCTTCGAAGCCACGTTCCAACGGCAGACGCAGCTTGCAGCTCTGCTTCGGAAGAAGAAGTAATCAAGCATAGGCTTCATCAAAATATGTCAATCAATTGATCCCAGAAGCTGAACTTAGGTATGGTAGGGATTTCTCCATTTCCTTTTTTTCTCGTTCTAGAATCTACTGCGTGGAGGAAAGATGGTGGAGATTTCACTATCATGCGTAATTGTTGGTGCGGCGGGAAGCGTGTTCGATGTGAAGATCGACGATGGTGATAAGGTGTCACAATTGAAGAAGGCGATCAAGACGGAGAACCCGAAAACGATCAAAGTCGAAGCACACAAGCTGGAGCTCTTTCTGGCGAAGAAGGGCAAGGCATGGCTGAACTGGCCTGGAGCAGCAGCTGTGACGCTCAATGGAAAGGGATACCCGCAAGGGTTTGAGGAGATGGATCCCACGTTGTTTATCAAGAACCCCAACAACTTCGGAGCGAATTTTCAACCGGGTGAGGGTGAAGTTCACGTGCTGGTGCTGGTTCCAAAGGATATCTCGATGCCCGGGGACAAGAGGAAGAGGGAAGATCCCCCTGACTATTGGATACAGGCCATCGGAGAAACGGAAGTTGAAGTTCTACCCTCGAGTAAGGGCCTCAAAGAGTATTTGGAACGCGAGCTTCCTGTAAAGATCCCTCTTGGTATTCGACTATTTCAAATCGTGACGGCGAGAAACTCAACAGGAAAGTTATCCAGCGTTTTTCGCAAAACATTTGAACCTGAACCTAGTGAAATACGTTCCGATGTTACTGCTTCAATCGCGAAAGTTGTCATCGACCCCAACATGCCCAGAAACGCTTCTTCAACAAAATCATACATTCGCTTCTGGGATACCCTCATCGTGGACGTGCTGGACAGTGTATCATCAGGTGGCTATTATATGCGCTACACGAATCATTCGGCTTCTACTGGCGAGTACATGTACCGACCCAATCTGTGCTACTATTTCAACGGTGGCGAGATGTGCGTGTTTCGCGGAGAAGAAGAGGCGCGAGGGGATTTGTCAGTGCCGATCATAGAATTACATTCAAAGCTGACGTGGAAATATGATGACGCACCGTATATTTTTGGCTACGCTGCTGTCGGGTTCAGAGTTTGCTTAGTGGCAATTATGAAAGATGAAGAGAAGAACTGTGCAAAAGCGGATGTCATCGAGACATACGATTTGAGTTCTCTGAAGGGCCGCATCACATTTTTTCTCGCCATACTCAATCTTTCGACTCTGCTCCGTCCCGTTACCAATCTTGTCCACTCGCTGGGTAGGACTGAGTACGAGATACTCTCACGCTCTAATGGTGTGCAAATTGAGTTCGGTGATGATGCTGTGACGAAGAGCTATCCCCCGGACATGCCCAGCGATAACATTATTCGCAAATTGAAAATGCTGCATGAGCGAATGGAGAAGAATTCAGTCCCGAACGTTGTGGAGCTGAAGACGACGAATATGAAGAAGAAATATGTGGTGCTGATGCCCATTGGTCTTCCTGCTAAACCAGTGAACGTCCATGAGCTCCTGACCGCATTACGCGATGTACTCGAGGCATTGGTGGCAATGCACGCAATCAATTTAATGCATCGAGATTTGAGATGGGAAAACGTGCTGAAGTACCCCAACGAAGACAAGTGGTTTCTTATTGACTTTGATGAGGGGGGAGTATCCCCGGCAGCTGCAGAAGTAAATCATTCGAAGGCGGAATCGCATGCTCCGGAGATATCTTCGTCTCACACGATCAAAGTTGACATTTGGAGCGTGGGGTTGCTTTTGAAGACGTCGCGTATTCACGATCTTCCCCCTGAACTTGAAAAAATGAAGACAGAGTGTTTGCAGGTGAACCCGACAGAGAGACCCACCGCTAACTCACTCTTGGAGACCATCGAATCGCTATTAAAAAAATGACCGCCTAGCTACCTGAGCACAAGATGCTCGGCATTGGTGCATTTGCGAAGCCCGCACAAAAGCAGCAGGAGCATCCAACGGCAGGCGCGTCTTGTTGATGGGAAGATGAAGAAGATACCCCATTGCAGCAATCATACAGAGTAAAAAGCGCAAAGCGATTTCGAGTGTAATGGCAAGGTCAATCTTGCATTGAGTAGACAACCGACCTTACCTGCTACTGTTCATCAATCGCCACTGCATTGCTGTGGCTATGGTCTGTGTTCACTGGTGGTGGTTCATACTTTCGCTCAAACTCCATTTTCAACCAAGCCGGCTATTGAGTCAATTGTCAAGGGTATAGACAATTCTCATCATGGCGCACAATACTTCTATGAATGTATCAAAGACTTCGACCCTGAAAAGGTGGCGTTCCATCCACACTACCGACCTCGTAGAACGTAATTGCAGCCAGTTGCTGGATATTCCTTTGTGCGTGCTCCAGCAGACCACCCCAGTGTTTCGACGAAGTACTTCACGAATCGAGAGCTACATGTACGGCGGTCATGACGATTACGACTTGCTTTCTGTTCCTTGCACCGAGGTCTTGCCACTTTATAGTCTGCAGTTTCCATCATGTTCTGACCCAAGCCACCCACAATATTCACGGGTTTATCTGGCTGCATTCGAGAACTCCAACCTGTAGACGCCAAGTACAGATCTAACTAAGGTTGAGAGCTATCTGTCCACCAACATGGTATCTCCCTGACAGGATCTTGCCGAAGGCGCCAGAAGCTCAGTATATAGATGGAATTTTGTGGGGGCAGAACGCCACCAAATCCAGCACAGAGCATGCGTATCCACTCGCTGCAGAGCTGAGCTGAGATGAGATACTATAGTCAAGTTCTCCGACGCAGCTTCAGCCGCACCGATACAGCTTGCCCTCCTTCTCCTTCTCCTTCTTTCTCCTGTCCCTGCTGCTGCGGCAAGTGCAGGTCAGCTACGCAGTGGTTGAGCCTGATATCTTGCGGCAGAATGCGCGCCTGCACGCTCCAGTCGTCCAGGAAGCGGTTGAAGGCCGTGAGCTGCCCCGTCAGCTCCACCGACTCGTGTGTAAATGTCGTCTCCCGGCGTAGCTCCGCCTGCATGGCCTCGTCGAAGAGCGAGAAGAGCAGGTCCCCATCCACCTCCAGCGCGTCACTCTCCTCCTCCAGATCCCGCAGCGCGTCGGCCAGTGCGCGCCCCAGCAGCGTCTGCCTGTACCCGTCCATTGCAACGTTAGCTGTCGAAATGATATGGATGGAGAATTGTACCCGTCCATTGCAACGTTAGCTGTCGAAATGATATGGATGGAGAATTGGCCAATCAGCACGCTTGGTTGACCAAAAACGCTCCTCACCAGCAGCTCCCGAGCCATTAGCTATAGACACCGACCGACACGATGGCGCTGCGGGACGATCACGACTTCCTGAGCGAGAACGAGCGCCAGTTCCTGGCCAACTGCCTGCGCCAGCCGCCGCATGTGCGCGCCGACGGCCGCGAGCTGCTGCAGCAGCGCAAGATCCGCGTGCAGTTCCGGCGCAGCGAGAGCGAGAGTCAAGCGGAGGTGCAGCTGGGCCGCACTCGGTGCGTTTGTTGGCGCGCCACTCAATGTATCGCTGCTGTCGCATGCGTCTAATTGGTTTTGTATGTTGTTGCTGCTGCTGCTGTATCAGGGTCATTGGCAACGTTCACGGGGAGATCGTGCCGCCCTTCCCGGACCGACCGACCGAAGGCTTCCTGCACTTCGCCGTGGAGCTGTCGCCCATGGCGTCGCCCAGCTTCGAGGCTGCGGCCTCTGCAGGTCGCGGCGCCGCCTCGTCTGTTGCCGCTGCGGAGCTGGCGCGTCTGGTGGAGCGCGGCGTGCGCGAGAGTCGCGCGCTAGACACGGAGGCGCTGGCTGTGGTGGCTGGCGAGAAGGTCTGGGCCATCACGTGCCACGTGCACGTCGTGGACCACGGCGGAAACCTTGTGGACGCGGCCTCGCTGGCTGCTATTGCAGCGCTCATGCACTACCGACGCCCGGAGGTTGCAGTGAAGGAGGGCACGGCAGGCAACGGAGGAGTCACCGTGTACAGCGTGGACGAGCACGCAGCCGTCCCGCTCAGTCTCCACCACATCCCGATCTCCATATCGTTCTGCTTTCTGCAGCCAGCGTCGACGATGCAGGGCAATGCTGGCAATGACGACGGTGTTGACGCTGACGAGGACGGCGAGCCCATTATCTTCATGGACCCCACGGACCGCGAGGAGCGTATCACGGACGCGCGCATGAGCTTCACGTTCAACTCGTTCCGCGAGCTTTGCGCTGTGCACAAGATCGGCGGTGCTGCCATTTCCCAGTCGACTGTGTTGAGGTGCGCGAACGTGGCAGCAGCGCGTGTTGTTGAACTGACGACGTTCCTCAAGGAGGAGGAAGAGAAGGCGGACAAGGAGGCTGTGCAGCGCCGTCGCGCATTGCTACGCGGCCGCGCATTCACTGATGTTTCGTCAACGCTGGATGAAGCGACCGCGAAAAGCACGGTGGAGAAGGTCGATTTGGGTGCAATGACGGATTTCGCGACTCTGCACGCCCCTATCGCGCTGCGCGACGACCCGTCAAAGGAGGAGACTGCCCAGCAGGTGACGTCGATGGCTGAGCTACTGGAATCCCTCGAGACTGCTGCTGATCTTGCAGAGGAGCCACAGCCAGTTGCAGCGGGCCTTGCAATGACCGATGCCGCTCGGGACGAGTTCCGTCAATTGGCCGACAGCGAGACTGTGCGCGACTTGATCCACGGCAGCAAGATGGAGCAGTTGAAGCCTGCCCAGCTCGCCAAGAAGAAACCCGTGGTGGACAGCGATAGCGACAGCGAGGAGGAAGGAGGTGTACTTCAGAGCGAGTTTGGCACGGCAGCACAACTGGAGAAGCCCGTCAAGACAAAGACAACCGCAAAGCCTGTGAAGAAGACCTCGGGCAAAAAAGGCAGGAAAAAGAAGATGGAGTCCAGCTCCGATGAAGATGAGGACATGGATCTCAGTGCCGCCATCAAGCGCAAGTGAGTGGCAGGATAAACTAATAGGACTACGGTACGTTTCGCCATCACATCGTTTTCCTGCACGATAATTTCGCTATCGTACGAGTACGCTGCCAAGCCTCTAGACCATAGCCACAGCACTGCAGTGGCGATTGATGAACAACAGCAGGTAAGCTCGGCTGTCTACTCAATGCAAGTCTCGTTGCAGTTGCCAAACATATCATGACCTAACGCCACTTTCTCGGTGTGTGTTGCAGACCATCAGTGTGGACAAATGCAGCCTCAGGTAGTGGCACGAGCTTCCAGTTTGACCCAGTGTTGTCTCACAACGTAGATCAAGCTGAAGTCTTTCGGTTGGTGGCGTCGACGTGGTGGACGGAGCCTTGCGCGGCGACAACGGCTGCGTCTTAGCTTACGGCCAAACGGGAGCGGGCAAAACCTTCACCATGTCCGGAGATGGCCCTCGTCGTCGCTTTGAGGATCGCGGACTTATCGCTCGAGCACTGTCTCGCGTATTCCAGCGCACGCAACAGGGGCCGGTCATTCCTACACGTTGCGTGTGTCGTATCTGGAGATCCACAACGACCACCTCATCGATATTCTTGCTCCAGATGCCAGCAGCTCAGGCACCGGGAATGCGTTGAACGGCTTGGAGAATGTTCGCGGACAAACGTTCGTGCGGGGCCCCACCACGGCGCTCGTGTCCAGCGAGGAGCAGGCGTTGGACCTGGTATTCCAGGGTGACACGAGTCACGCAGTGGCTAAACATGCACTGAACGCCGCGTCAACACGGCCTCACTGCATCCTCACGTTGTATCTGGAGCGCAAGCGGAGCGTCATGTCCAACCAGTTCATAGAGGAAGGTGCATCTGCAGATGAAGCAACCGGACTCGCTCACAGCGAAGACGATGTCGTGTACAGCAAACTGCAGTTGGTCGACTTGGCAGGCTCCGAGCGCATGAAGAAGACGCTGGCTGAGAAGGGCTCGACACGGGCCAATGAGGCCTCCTACATTAACCGGTCGCTGACATTCCTCGAGCAGATACCAAGACCAGAGCGCACGTGCCGTTTCGACAGCCGCCTCTGACCAACTTGCTGAAGGACTCGCCAGGAGACCGGGAAGAGATAAACGAGAGCGAGAAGGAACTCTTCGATCGCTTCAAGTCGGTGGGTGGCGCTGACCCCGGCGTTGAGGCTCTGCGCGGCGATGGACCGGGCCGCTCTTGGCACAAACAGCAGGACGGCAGGCGCGACTTGCAGCAATAGAAATATGAAGAAGATATCACAGAGACAAAGTATGAAGCGCAAAGCGATTTCGAGTGTCAATTACATGCAAATACACGTGCCATTTTTTCATCTAGTCGCACTCCGAACGGCAATCAAGTCCAAGCAGAACTGCACATTCATCATCGATCACGCATCGGTTTTCGTCTTTTTGCTGGGTGGCCGTCGCGATTTCTTCGAAGACTTGGGCGTGGTGATCGGTTCGCGACTGGCCTCGGGCACCTTCTCCAGCACAAACTTCTCCAGGTCACGGAACGTCTTATTGTCGATGTTGTCGACGACGATATCCAGCTCATCTGGCGAGCTCTTGTCCAGCGCCTTGGGGCATTGCTCCTCCAGTAGCTCCACAATCGAGCTCAGGTCCTTGGGTGCAACCTTGTAGATGTTCTGGCTGAAGTAAATTCTCTCCTCCAGACTCGGAGCCCTGCAGCAAAAGCACACCCACCCAGTTACAACCACCGCCTTCTACAACACTGAAGACAAATAAAAAAACGCACGGGATGCTTTTGTCCGCCTTGGGCACGGGACCGACATCCAACTTCATGGTCTTGACCCGGTCCTCAAACTTCTTGGTGAGCTCGTCGGCCAGCAGGTACAGGTCGGAGCCGTCCTGGTTGTAGAGCTTGCAGTTGTCCCAGACCAGGCGCATGTCGCGCGCAAACTCCGCCGGCTTCTTGTACTCGTTCTTGCCCAGTTTGTTGCGGATGGTGCCCAGGTCCATGGGCTCCTTGACTACCTGCAGGTAGTCGTACAGTCCCCATTCCTCCCAGTTGACACGCTCACGGAAGGGCTCTAAGGTCACGTACACAGTAGAGCGTCAGTGTAATGATATGCGTGCATCACATTTTCGACTTTATCAATACTAAAAAGTTGTCACCCACCGCAGCTCTCAAGCTTAAAGAAATGCTCCACGACGTCGGTACACTTTTTCTTGTTTTCGGGGTCCATAGTGGATTTGAATGAGGATTTTAGTGGGGATGGAGGGCGAGAATCTGCGAGAAAATGACATCACCAGGTGCGTGAGATGGAGAGCTCTATGGTGCAAGTGTCGGGTGGAGCGTTGAAGCGCTGGGGGTCCGCAAGCACAAGCTTGAAGCGACGGCAGGTGCCCCGAGTTGACGACGCCCTCACCTTTCGCTGGAGTTTTTGTATTTGGGCATCAGTATCGACTATGACGGGTATGGAGATATGTGGACCACATTGGTATTTGGCATTTTTAGAAATGGCTACACCTTCATTTTGAGTCTTCATCCTTGAAGCATGTGCGTGGTGCTGCACGACGGTGGTGGTGCACAATACCCAGCAAAAATGATTTAATATGCATTTGTTTGTTTATCATGAAATGCTGCCAGGCTGGCGAAGAGAGCGAGTTGGCTGGAGCAGCCCAACGCCGAGCTGCCGGAGGTGCAAGCCAACCTTCGACGGATTCTGCTGCTGTCGGAGGTTGCGAGGTGCAAGGCCGACTACGAGTTCCTCGACAAGTACAGTGCGTTGCAAAGCCACAGCAAACATATATGATGATTTTGCTCCATGGTAGCTGGTGTACTGACGTTCTGCTTGTGAGTCACATCAGTCCACCGGGTCAAGTACTTCCGCGAGCTACCACCGAGGGATCGATTGCGGTTCTTGAAAGCAGCCAAAGGTATCGAACTCGAAGACGGGGACGCTCTATTTCGGATAGGCGACCGCGCTGATGCGTTCTACTGCATTATGTACGGCACCATGAGTGTGGTCATGGACTTCTCGCGGATGGCAGCACCCACACTGAACGAGTTCGAGGAGATCATGAATCGTGCACGTGTGCACTCAAGCTTCCTCAATCCAGGAGGAAAGGTTGATATGTCGCATGATGCGACGTACGTTGTGCGCACAATGAAGCCGCTAGAAGTATTTGGTGATGTCGGACTGCTTTTAGAAGAGCAGCAGCGGACAGCCTCGGTGGTGGCCACGGAAACCACATTGCTTATGCAGATTGATCGCGACACTTTCATGGCGCTGAGAGCGTGCAACCTGTCGCGAGAACTGCGGTAAGTGTATTTTACACGCAGTAAGTCAGTCGACCTAACTGATTGTTATCGTCGCTACTGGCAGTGAGAAAATGACCTTTTTGGCCAGGGTAGCGTGCCTGGATCATTGGGAAGACGAAGCCATATTGAAGCTGTGCGATCGGATGGAGAAGATTCAGCACACTTACAACGACGTTGTCGTGATTGAGGGCGAGCCTTCAAGTACGTGAGTTGGTATTTTTTTTACTCGTTTCCGTGGATACTTGAAAATGGGTTTCTCACTGGCGCTTGCCGCTGCTTTTGAAAGACAACTTTTATTTCATCATGCATGGTGAGTGCAGGCTAGTCAAGCGCTATTCGGGACTCGAGCAGAAGCAGGGGGGACGCAAGAAGCCCTGCTTCGTTGAGATATCTACCATCTGCAGGTAAAGAAAGATGAACACTTTCGAAATGCAATATTGCAACAGCAGCTTTGTTAACCTACAGACGTTCCCTGCGTGCTTCATAAAGCCAGCACTACTTTGGTTTCTACGAAGCAATCCTGGGTGTGACCAACGCTGTGTTTTCCGTATTGATTTCATCGCCAACTGCAGTGCTGTACCGGGTTGACCGTGTCGATTTTCGCCAGATTGTGCTCAAGGATGCCGCTACGGAGCACATTTTGCGCCAGGAAGTTATTGGGCTTTCAGCTAGGGCTGATACCACCGCTGTCACGCGGGACTTGCGACGAGAGACCAAGTGGAACCAGTATAAACACGAGTTGGTAGACTCAGTTCTTACTCGGCACGAAGAAGAACATATCCCCATTATGGGGCCACGACCAGATCTCGGTGGCCATCGCTCAGCGCGTGAGCCGAATTTTAGTTTACCGAAGGTGTCGCTGTCGCCAAGGTCAGGTAGAGGCGCCCAAACTGAGCGAGGGGTTCCAGGCGTGTCTTCCGGCCAGCTCCGGCGGGCTCAAAAGCCATTAATGGAGAAGCCCACGCAATCTCCTCGTCGTTTACGTGGAAACGAAGGCAGTTGGCTCAGCGTAAGTGCTTCATGGGTTGGGATAATTTGTTCTTGAATGGCTCATTACTCGTATATCATATCTGTTGTATTATAGTGGGCTCGTCATCGCGCTGCAAGCAACGATATCACGGGTCTGAATCTCACTGACAACAAGAATGAGCAGGTAACCGATAGACCAGTGAACCCAGTCGCCAGCTTTCTTTTAACGGCAACTATGGACTAACGCAAAGCGTGTGATTTGTTGCAGGTACTCGCTAGCAACGTGCAGTGGGGCAAGGCCTCGCAGATCATGGGTGGGCTCCGCAATGACGAAGATAAAGTCTCCACGGTTATCGTAGAGCTCTTCTCGAAAAAGCGAGTAGACCACTAACGATGATGATGAACGGGTATCCCAATATATAATACTACGTAGTATGCTACATCTTCTGTGCTCACCGATGCAGCGTGGGGCGACAGCGCCAGCGAAGTGTCCTAAATTAGGACTCCTAATGCTACAGAGGAGCTAATAAGTTACCACTGTTGGTGGTTGAGTTGAGCTAGACGGGGGGGGACTGCAACTCGTCCTTCCGTCGTACCACATCTAGATGTGGAGGTTCTCGGTGCCCTCGGTGATCGTGTACAGGTCCTCCAAGCACATGGCCGAGGTCCTAGCATGGATCGGCGACTCGATGCAACTCGGTGCATTGTTACTGGGACTGCTGACGGGCGAAGTGGTAGACGGCGGAGTGTCCAGGATAGGAACGTCGTCACAGTTGGTGGTGCCGTTGCTAACCGACTTCCAGTCCGGCAGCTCGTCGTCTCCTAACTCTGTGCAGTCCAGGAACGCTCGGATCGCCTGAAGCACGCGACACTGCGAGTTGACGCAGCAGCGCACCTGACGCTTCGGTGCGGTGCGGTACACGGCCAGCACCATCTCCACGAAGTACTGGAGCTGAGACTGTCGCTCTCTCGCCGTCTTGACGTCGTCATCTCGGTGCAGCTTGAATTTCATCTTGCGCCGTGGGAACTTGAGCATTGCGAGCTGCTGCGCCAGCTGCAGACACGCTCCGTTGCGGCAGTCGCCTTCACGTCTCTTGTCGGACGATGCAGACGCCGCCTTGCTGTCCAGCAGCAGCTGCCGGCGCAGGTCGCGGAACTGCGAGTAGCGCCTCTGGAGCACGAAGTTGCCTCTGCTTGTGGTCACATTCAGCCGGAACTCGCAGTGGTCGTGCACGCGTGTGACACCCAAGAAGCGGACACTCGTGTCAATAACTTCGTGCCCAGGGATGCTTCCGAAGCTCGAGTAGCGGGAGCCGCCGAGCTCTGTGGGCACCCGCAGCACCGCCGCTGGCATGGAGCTGCGGAGTCGCAACTTCTGCTGGGAGCGGCCTAGTGTGTCATCGAATGACCGGTGCCGAGAGTTGGCGAAGGATTCGGATACGTGACGCTCCACGAGCTGCCGGTTGTCGATGGTGGGATCCACGGCCAAGTCCTCGACAGTGAGAGCTGGCATCTTCCTAGCTGGCATTGTGGTGGTCTACGGTGGACCGGGTCGAAGCGTGCAAATTCGCGAGTGATGAAAGAGCGCCACGCTGACCCCAACGACTGCCGGAGGATAAGCAGGAGAGGGACAGAGAGCGTCGGCACTTGACCGATCAGGACTGGAGCATACGGCGGGGCTTTGCACGGCCACTTGTCTCGGTGACACCGAGTTGCCGACAACTTGCTCATTCATTACACACAACCGCCGCAGAGAAACGCCAGAGAGCCTCAACTCGGGAGGACTTCATCTAAATAAGTAGATGAGGACATTTGCTAAAGTTTCGTTTGATTGAAATCCTCAGCCTATTGATATAGTTTAATCTTTCCAGCTCGCAAAGTGGTGTTGCTGTAAATACATTCCGAGCGGTGCAGAATGTTGGGATCACGGCGACGCGAACTTGGCTGTTTCCCCTCAGCAAGCCGCAGATGTTGACGGCGAGCGGCGGTTGGTCATCTCAGCCGACTGGGATCCCAGGCGCTAACCCACGCATCTCCAAATAGATCTCGAGCTTTATGCAAAGCAGAATGTCCGCGGTTATAGATGGCCACTTCAGTCTCTGGCGGCCTGCTATCACCAGCATCTACCCAGCCGGTCGAGGAAGGGTGCAGCCTACCCGAAAGCATTGTGTCCGATAGGCTATTGGCAATGACCCCTAGCGGTCATCAGTCCTGGCCCGAATCTGCTGGCGGGCGCATTCCAGGGGCGAGCACTGGCAATCCCCATCTCAGCTGCGGCGTTGTGCGTCCGTATAGTATCTGAGTTGTGAGTTGCAGCCGTTTGCTAGCGAGCTCCCATGGGGTTCACTGGCCAGCACCGCCGGCAGGAATAGTTTTCGGTCCGGAGAAATGCATACCGGTATTGGTGCTGGCAGCACCGCCAGCAGGAATAACGTTAATTGTCGGTCCGGAGAAATGCACATTAGTGCTGCTTGGGTTGTTTCGCAGGCGACGGTCACCGCTGCATAGCGCTCAACCTGTAGCTGCCACGACGCACTCAACGTCACCGAGGTCTGGCCGACGGAAACCAGGCCGTTTCCAGCGGCAATGCACAGCGTTTTGCAACGCGCCCCATGCAAAAGATTAGTCCGCCCCATAAGGTACATGTACTGTGCAGTACCGAAACGTGCGCAGCACAAAGACCGAGCCCACAGAGCAATCGAGGCCGAAGCGGAAAGGAGGAGCACACGGCCCTGCAGCAAAATCCACCGCGGCCTCGCGGCGGGGCTTGCTTTTGCTTTGGTGCGCTCCTGAATGCACATGCCCTTTGCCGTACAAACATGCAAGTACATGGAGGATTTATTGTGTCGCATGGCGCAATACTTGGTCCTCGGGTTGCACTTTGCTACAGTACCTCTGGGATTAAAGTTTTGACTTTATCGCAGAGTACTGCAGCAACGCTCAAGCCGAAGAGCAATAACCTCGCGAGATCAGTGAGGTCTTCTAAAGAATACTCTTCTTTACACACGTCGACTAGCCGAACCATGGAATGTCCAAGACGGTTTGAGTTACAGTGAATTCCGTCCAAATTTGGATCGGTTTCAGAATCGCTCCAATACAATTCCCAAGTCAGATTTGGAATCGCCAGAAAGAGTCGAGGAGCCGCATGTCATGGCTACATTCGTACTTAAACTGTCAACTATACGATTTGTATACGCTCGGGCGATCGATTCAACCAATCGCGTTCGGAAACTTTGACTACCTGTAGAACTCACAATACTGCACCGCCATTACGGCGGTGGCTATCTTCAGGCCTCTTAAAACTAGGTATAACTGCCTCCATGCCTACTTCGACTCTGGGTGGGCATTTTCATGGGAGTCAAATAAGGTTCTTAACTGCCAAATGTATCGGAAATCTGGGAAAACTAAACTAGGCACTCCGGTAACTATACACAGATCAAGTCAATCCTCGTGGATGTCACCGGGTGGGGATTTTTTTCACATGTGCAAAAGTTGATTTTCACGTGTGGTCAAAATGTGCTGATTTTCACGTGTATCGCCATGGTTGGCTGAATTCCAAGTGTGGGTTGGTTGTTTTTCACGTGTGACCGTGCACGACTGTGGTTGGATTTCTTAGCTCATGTAGCTTCTTGGATTGAGTAACTAAGTTAGAAAGCCCGAAACGGGGTCCGATAGGAAGGCGGTTCGTAAAAACACTCCCTCAATTTTGAAAACGACAGCAAAAGCATGCCTTCAATCAATAAGTTTGATATATAAAGTTGGCCGGATTCTACCCTACGTCCTGTAGCCGTAGTGGGTCTGACATTGAATCTTGAGGGCGTACAAGATGTTCATGTACTTCTTTGTCTCTCGGTTGGTGTGTTCTACGTAGATCACTCAACTCAAATTACGTTGCTCAGGTTCACTCTGAGGACTGCCCATGACTCGTGATAGACAAACCCATCGATTCGAACTACATCCCCGCGCAAGAACGACGCCATATTGATTGATTGGTGAGGCCTAATAGCGCCTTGGAGGTTCTTGCGGTGACGCTTAGCCCCCCCCCCCCCTGCCAACGCCTTTGGATGACTTTACCATGCCCTGGTATTGTCAATAGAACACAATACAAAACAAAACTGACAGATCACGATGCAGCGATAGCGAGACTATTCATCTTTGGTTCGCGTGGCTGGCGACGTCTAAGGATTCAACACGCACGATGGGCTAGAAGAAGGCGTCTTTCTTCGACCGCGTCTACCGGCAGTGGCTCGAGAATAAATATTTTGTGGTGACGTGCGGGCAACTTCCCAGTGTGCAAAATATACCTTGATCAAACTTGAATCCGCAAAGCTTGAACCTAAGCTCAGAGGAGCCCAGAGTCTTAGAGTCTCAGCTGAAAGATCTCAGCTGGACTCGACGAAGACTCGACCAACGCCTCTAAGTCTGAACTCTTGGCCTGACGCGGCGTGTGCGCCTCCCTTGCGATCCCTCGCTGGGGCTACGCTTTGTGCCCGCACGTCAGCCAGCCACGCCAACCTTGCCCATAGTCCAGTTGTCCAGTTGTCTCCAGATGGCTCTAAACAAAGCCGGCTCCCCGTCCAACAGGCCTTCGTCTGCACGTGTCTTGGCCCAATCTGCCCCGGGCTTTCCAAATGTAAACACGACACTCCCCCAGGCTCAGCGCCACACGAATTCCACCCAACAGCACTGAGAACCACTATCTCAGATACTGTTCTGCCGAAACCTCAGAGTAGATCGCCTTCTACTCAAAAATATGAAATACACACTGAGTGCAGTCGCCAGTTCGACCTGTCGACGTGTAATGAAATAAATAGTCAAATAGGCACCCCCTCACACCAAGCTACTTTCAAAAGGTCTATATTGGTGTGTTGGAGTACCCTCTTCCACAGCAACACGCTGAGTGCAGTCGCCAGTTCGACGCGTAATGAAATAAATAGCCAAAAGGGCACCCCCTCACACCAAGCTACACCCAAAAGGTCTATATAGGGCTTGAGTTGTGCTGGAGTCTCATCAGACACCCTCTTCCACTGCAACACACTAACGCTTGTGACCTCGAGGGTTCAGCGCCTACTCCATTCGACTCCCGAAAGCTCTGAGCATCACGGGTAGGCTCAGGGGACTCAGCAAGCCGGGACTCTTCATGATTGTGAGCTGACCACTTTTCAACCAATCAATGACGTCCATCATGATGGGTGCGAGAGGGACCCGGCAGAGCGACAGGTTCGCCGGTCTGAAATCCGAGCGTACCTCGTCACACTTTGGAGACCGACGATCGTTCGGCGACAGTGATAGCTGACAGATGGAAAACTTCAACCTGCATTGACCAAGTACGAGGGTATACACGCGGAACCGACGAGTCGAGAAAACTCAGGATGGAGCAACGATATGTACAGTGAAAATGCAGCGAAAATCTGTGCCAAGCGCCACAACCACTCGTTTGAGGTTTAGGGCGCGTGAAAGATGCTGGATAGTTAAGTTCGACCGCCAGGCTGCTCCAGACGCTAAACTCGATATTATTGAGCTTGCTGAAGTCATCAAATACACCTATCGAACCCGATACAGCAACGGACAGAATGTAACTGCCAGCCTTGGTTGAACAGTGACGAAAGTGCATAGAACCCTATTGGTTAAAATGTTTCATTCAGGATTTGACAATCCTAAAAAATATGATCAAAATTAAAGCGAAATAAGGAGGCAGCTATATTTTGCTAAAAGTTAGTCAGAAGGGCTTCGTTAAAAGCCCTCGTAACCGTAGTAGATTTGATAGACTCCCCACGCCTTGATGACGCGCTTGATGGTTTCCAGCCTTTTCTCTTTGGAGTCTTTTTCGGTCGCTTTTCACCTTTTTTAGTGGGGGCGGCCGTTCTTCCATCCACAACGCCTTCAACTTGGCCTTTAAAGGATCCATGATGCCGACATCGAGCGGCTGACAGACCGATGTTGAGTTTTTAGGCAGCGGCTGGAGGTGGGTCAGCATTTCGTCGGCCAAAACCTCCGCCGACTCCTCAGAGACATGGCAGTCTAGGTTATCAACGAGCAAAACCGAGGGCTCAGAAATGTGAATGTACAGCAACGATCTGAGATAGAACAGCCAAACACGACCACCCATCCAAGCCTTCTTTTAGACTGTGTACACGTGACCTGTAATATAGTTAAAACAACCAAATACTTTAAAATAAATACATTCCATGCATAAAAAATAAAATATGTACCTTTCGGGTAAGTTGGAAGCTCAGTTTGTTCGATAGTGCCGCCTGGCTCGCCTCGAACAATGAAAATCAATGGCAATTTTCTGCCGTCTACACATACCGTGCACACGGCAGTCAGCCTTGCAGAGTGCTTCTGCTCGGCTGTAATTGAATCCGGCTTTCCCTTCTCAGAAAGCATTTTTGACGGCGGCATATCGAAGTAGATTCCCGTTTCATCCGTGTTGAACACAGTACTAGCCTCGTATCCGACGTACGTTTCCTTGAACATCTCCGCAAATTCGCCGCGAAGCGCAACGAGGTCGGTAAGTTTCTCCTATGTAAAGCAAGGCAACAATTTACACATAACAGCGTCAACTACACAAATTAACAGCACATATTATGTTTTAATGGCAAAATACTACGATTTAGCAGCATTAATACAGTTTAAGAGCATATTACCTTGAGACCACTGGGCGTTCGCTGGACGAACCCGTGGCGATACGCGAAACGCCTAAGCAGCCTTAGAAGAGACTCATAAGCCGTGACAGCGTCCTTCTTACCGACCATGTAGCTCTCCAGCCACTCAGGGTACTGGTCCCGCACGTAGCAGGCCATCATCTTGGCTGTCAGGACCTCGGAATCGCGGCGGGCGTCCTTCATGAACGTGGTGAGCTCGCCGCTAAACGGCACCGTCTCAGGACGCCCTGGTGCGCGCGAGAGGGTTTTCTCGCCCCTCTCGAACGCGAAGATGATCTTCTCGTTCTTCCTCTAGTCGTTCAGCGTCCAACGCGGGATTCCCTCGGACCAAGCAGCCTCTCGTTCAGTCTTGCCCTTTATTGCCTGCAGTACAGCCCGTTTCTTCTTGATGGTGTAGTGCTTACGAAGTCGCTTCGTCAGCACTACACCTGCCGATATCAGTTCCGATACAGCTACAAGCTGCGAGGGCGAGGCATTAGCCGTGTCCGGGGGCTCCTCCGTCGTGCTGGCTGCCTCCATTTTACTGACTGGTCTCCACAAATTTACATTTGTTAAGACCAACGACTACTGGTTAAAAATATTATCTAGGAATCATTTCATGGGCTAAATATTTTGGTGCGCTGTATCTCTGTTCATAGCAGTGACAGGTGGCAGTTAGGTTGTCGGCAGTTGCATTCTGTTTGTTGCTGTACCCCCTTTTTAAGCCGATCTGAACCAGACAAAGGGAACGCTGTATATCGCTAGCCTCTAGCATACTTCAATTCATAGTTTTCTATTATTTTTCTTGCACACGTGAAAATCAGCACGATCCTAGAAGACCACACTTGGTTTTCAGCTTGGGAATGCCTTCAGTCAAATCCACATGAAATTCAGCGCACACGTGAAAATCAGCCATAACACACGTGAAAACAATATTTTCTCGATGTCACCTGTGGCTCTCTCCGCATCAGCTTTGTTGCTCACCTCGTCGACCATAGCAAACAGCCCAAAGTACTGTTTCGTCTGGAGCTGCCCTTCGATGGCGTAGTTGCTCATGGAAGAGCGCTGAGCGTTCTTGATCTGCTTCAAGGCGCTGAATTCTAACAGAAATTGGTCGACTTCAACGAGACAAACTGGGACGAGGACGCTGCCGTTGAATCTGAGGCGTAGCCACACGCGGCTTTCTCTCAAAAGCACGTTCATTTGAGAATCTGTGGACCGCCGCTAAATAAACTCCTGGTGCCCAAGGCTGTTCCCAGCGCCACCATCAGCGCCTAGTGCTCTTAAGTCGTTGACTTTCTCTTAAATTCTCCTTCAACAGAGTGCGTACCAGGGAAATGACGGCAAAACCCTCAAGAAACGACGACGAGCGTGTGAACCGGTGCTCCAGGTCCACAGCAGACCATAAGTCATCAAATGGTAGCCATCCACACGCCGACGAAAGGTTGTATCTTGCTGATACAACTGAAAGCCTCTATTAAAGCCAATAGGAGTTGGGTAGAAGGTGCTTTGTTTTTAACGAACATGCCGTAATGATTGCAATATTCCACAATTTGGGAAATTGCCAAATGCTATCCCTCATTTAGGTCCGATCGACAAATTCTGGCAGTCACCAAAACGACATTCGTTTTGGTGACTGCCAGAATAATGTGCCAGATGCTGACCCGCCCTCACCTTTTGTCAGTCAGCCTTTGGTAGCAAAGAGTAAGAAGACGCCAAGCGATCAAGCTTCGCCCCGCGCCAGCACGGACAACACGGGCAACCGCACGGGCTGCACGGGAAGCATGGAGGGCAGCCTCACGGGCTGCACGGTTAGCATGGAGGGCAGCCTCACGGGCTGCACGGGCAGCATGGAGGGCAGCCGCGCGGTTAGCATGGAGGGCAGCCTCACGGGCTGCACGGGCTGCACGGGCAGCATGGAGGGCAGCCGCACGGGCAGCATGGAGGAAAGCCGCACGGACAACACGGGCGCCGGCACCAAGGAGGGCAGCCTCACGGACAGCACATGCGCCGGTAGCAAGGAGGGCAGTAGCACAGGCAGGAGCACGGACATCACGGGCAACCGCAATGACAACAACGGCAGCAAAGAGGACAGGAAGGAGGGCAGCCACACGAACAACGCGGGTAGCGCAATAGCTGCGCCAAGAGCGGCGTCAAAACCAGGGTCATGAGTACTGGATCGATGTCCGGGACAGCACCAGGAGCAGTACCAAGCCAGTACTCAAGCCAGTTGCTACATCAGGGAGAATCTGTGGAGGGTGTAAGGCGATGTGTAACTGTGGAGAGGAATGCTTGCCGCTCAAATTATATGGTTGAGGGCATGCGTTTCGCCACCCGCCAAGAAGCTACACTGCTCGTGAAGAACTTTGCTACCGCGCAGGGTATGGAGTAAGTTAAACGCAGTTGGTACGGCTTGCAGCAGTAGCATGAATTGTCGATACGCGAGTTCGATGCTACTCATCGCAGGTTCGGGCATTGTGGCCCGACATTCTATACTTACTGCATAGACGAGATTTAATCGAGCTCCTATCCTTGTTCTCACTGCGACTCCGTATGCGTTTCCTCTTGTGGCGTCCTCTCTCCTAAGAAGAGTGGCTTCGACATACGATACCGACGGGCGAAGGTTTTGTCGTCACGGAGTGAAGACTCAGCGAAGTACTGTCGAATAAGCTGCGCGTTGGCCGATGCAAAGTCTCTCTCAATATTGGGTGCTTTGCCAGGCTCCGCGCCGCAATGCTTTCGTTTCTTCTTGGCTCGGGGAGCGAGGAGCAAAGAGGCTACGTAAGTCTCATTTTCATCGTCAAGCAGTTCGCGAAGAAGACGACTTCGCCGCATCGCGACAAATTGGTGAGTGGCGGCTCAGGGTGTCTATAGCCATAAAAATTGCAGCCAATCAACACGTTACTCTGGGTGTCTATAGCCATAAAAATTGCAGCCAATCAACACGTTGGCTCTGGGTGTCTATAGCCATATAAATTCCAGCCAATCAACACGTTACTCTTATGACACGTTATAAGAGACATCTTTGATTTGGCTATTACGTCCCGGAGGACAATACAGGACATGTAAAAAGTGGACGAACGCAATCATTGACGAAATAGCTGTATGCTAGTGCTCTCATGTACCTAATCTGCTGCTACGACAAAACGCAAACTTTTGATGTTATTTGTCCTACGGTATGGGCCATAGCTATATTAGAGGCTTTCAAAAGCACCGCAAATTAAAAACACGCAGCTAAATACACGTATCGACGATACCGACTATTGGTACGTGTTTTTCTGCTGAAGTTTTGGGTTCAATGATACTGTCGATCAAAAACCACGTAGCAAAAGAACGTATCGAGGGTATCGGGGCACAGTTGTGTCAGAAATATCGAGCATGACACGCACCCAGCCATCGTAACATCTTCTTCATCGCTTCTTAGTTATTTGTGGCCTCGCACTTGCCTAGAATCGCTCAGTTCGCGTCGCATCTTGTGTTTTGTTGATACGTGTTTTTGGATTACAAAAAGCAGTAAGAAGGCCCAAACTTACCGTTTAACGGACGTGAAAAACACACAGGTTCTTGCCCGAAAAGTTTTGTGGACAACACTACGTATATCTCACTACCGTTTTTCTAAATAAAAAACAGTTCATCTGAAAGCCTCTATTAAAGCCAATAGGAGTTGGGTAGAAGGTGCTTTGTTTTTAACGAACATGCCGTAATGATTGCAATATTCCACAATTTGGGAAATTGCCAAATGCTATCCCTCATTTAGGTCCGATCGACAAATTCTGGCAGTCACCAAAACGACATTCGTTTTGGTGACTGCCAGAATAATGTGCCAGATGCTGACCCGCCCTCACCTTTTGTCAGTCAGCCTTTGGTAGCAAAGAGTAAGAAGACGCCAAGCGATCAAGCTTCGCCCCGCGCCAGCACGGACAACACGGGCAACCGCACGGGCTGCACGGGAAGCATGGAGGGCAGCCTCACGGGCTGCACGGTTAGCATGGAGGGCAGCCTCACGGGCTGCACGGGCAGCATGGAGGGCAGCCGCGCGGTTAGCATGGAGGGCAGCCTCACGGGCTGCACGGGCTGCACGGGCAGCATGGAGGGCAGCCGCACGGGCAGCATGGAGGAAAGCCGCACGGACAACACGGGCGCCGGCACCAAGGAGGGCAGCCTCACGGACAGCACATGCGCCGGTAGCAAGGAGGGCAGTAGCACAGGCAGGAGCACGGACATCACGGGCAACCGCAATGACAACAACGGCAGCAAAGAGGGCAGGAAGGAGGGCAGCCACACGAACAACGCGGGTAGCGCAATAGCTGCGCCAAGAGCGGCGTCAAAACCAGGGTCATGAGTACTGGATCGATGTCCGGGACAGCACCAAGAGCAGTACCAAGCCATTGCTCAAGTCAGTTGCTACATCAGGGAGAATCTGTGGAGGGTGTAGAGCGATGTGTAACTGTGGAGAGGAATGCTTGCCTCTCAAATTATATTGTTTAGGGCATGCGTTTCGCCACCCGCCAAGAAGCTACACTGCTCGTGAAGAACTTTGCTACCGCGCAGGACAAGCAAGCCGGCACCGATCGCAAATTATCGGGAGGGACCGGGAATGTTTAGGTCTGCTCCAGCAGAACACCATGTGCATTCATGGTTCGAGTGCTTCAATCAAAGAGCGCCATGTCGAGCAACTATTCTGTTAGTTCCTTCAATGCAGACCACAGCGGATGCACAGGCGTTGCTAAGGTGACCACGAAGCCAGTGATTGACATGGAGCAGACGCGAGCGGTGACGGACAGCAACCCCCGCGTTAGTGCCAAAGTTTTAGTGAGACTAGTGCACCAAATCGAAGGAGTGAAAGTAGGTCAGCGAATGGCTTATCGCGCTCGTGATGCTGTTATGGAAGATATAAGTGATGACTATAAACGATCGTGCCAGGAGTTACGTTCCGTGTTGCAGAACTTTGAGGACGGCAATCCTGCCTCTCGCGTTGCCTAAGGAGATGCTGAACATCGGTTTAAAAGGGTGTTCCTTTCCCACCCCAATGCACCTGAAATGCAGGCAGCTGGGCAGCGAATTTTGGGTTTCGATGGCGCTTTAATGAAGACACTGCATCATCAGCACCAAATGCTGATACTCGTGGGACGCAATGGAAACAATGAGAACGTAGTGGTGGCAGTGTGTCTGTGTCCATCTGAAGACGCGGTTCTTCAACAAATGCGAGGCTGCTGGAATCGAGATTAAAGGGGTTCCTCTGTTTATGGATCGTGGCAAAGGAGGAATAGCTGCTGGAAACCAGTTGGGATTACAACTCCGCTTTTATACCCGTCACATCATCGGCAACTTAAAGGAAGCGTTCAAGACGCAATTGAATGCCTTGCATCTGGCAGCTTCAACGAGCTGAGTCAAAATGTAGGTTCGAGTCTCATCTTAAGGCTATTGACAAGACTGACATCAACCTTGAAAAGGCAAATCGTGAAATATCTGCAGATAGATGGGCGGCCTACACTGCGGACGAATTCACGAAGTTGTACGGATGGAACACGACCAATTTTGGGGATTCTGAAAGCTCAAAAGCGCTGCCAGCGCGGGACCAAAACTCCAGCCTCTTTATTTTTCGTTTCGTGAATCTTTTCATGACGGAGAAGTACGCGAGATGGGTTCCCGGTGGGAAGTGGAAGAAGGCTGGAAAAGTTGTGACACCGTACGCTTCTGATTTACAGTCCAAACAGGATTCAGAGGCTCGGTTTCACGAAGTCAAGCTCAGTTGACCAAGCATTGTATTTGCGCGAGATCTCCGAGGGACCCCTCCTCGCTCTCGGCGTGTCAATGTCGACAAGAAAATATGCACGTGTTCTTTTACACGTCAGTTCGGTATCCCGTGCCGCCACATGATAGCGGCAATAAACGCATTGGGGAAGAACGAGCTACTGTACGACTTCTTTGATCGCTGCTACCTGGTCGATGAATACGTCGAAGCTAACAATGTCGATAGCGGTAATCATATTGAGCTGCCTCTCCACGAAGACATTGAAGTCGATGATGTCGTCCTCGCTCCCTTGAAAACCATGAAGACAGGACGCCACAAGAGGAAACGCATACGGAGTCGCAGTGAGAACAAGGGTAGGAGCTCGATTAAATCTCGTCTATGCAGTAAGTATAGAATGTCGGGCCACAATGCCCGAACCTGCGATGAGTAGCATCGAACTCGCGTATCGACAATTCATGCTACTGCTGCAAGCCGTACCAACTGCGTTTAACTTACTCCATGCCCTGCGCGGTAGCAAAGTTCTTCACGAGCAGTGTAGCTTCTTGGCGGGTGGCGAAACGCATGCCCTCAACCATATAATTTGAGCGGCAAGCATTCCTCTCCACAGTTACACATCGCTCTACACCCTCCACAGATTCTCCCTGATGTAGCAACTGACTTGAGCAATGGCTTGGTACTGCTCTTGGTGCTGTCCCGGACATCGATCCAGTACTCATGACCCTGGTTTTGACGCCGCTCTTGGCGCAGCTATTGCGCTACCCGCGTTGTCCGTGTGGCTGCCCTCCTTCCTGTCCTCTTTGCTGCCGTTGTTGTCATTGCGGTTGCCCGTGATGTCCGTGCTCCTGCCTGTGCTACTGCCCTCCTTGCTACCGGCGCCTGTGCTGTCCGTGAGGCTGCCCTCCTTGGTGCCGGCGCCCGTGTTGTCCGTGCGGCTGTCCTCCATGCTGCCCGTGCAGCCCGTGAGGCTGCCCTCCATGCTGCCCGTGCGGCTGCCCTCCATGCTGCCCGTGCAGTTGCCCGTGTTGTCCGTGCCGACGCGGGGCTAAGCTTGATCGCTTGGCGTCTTCTTACGCTTTGCTACCAAAGGCCCTGACAAAAGGTGAGGGCGGGGCAGCATCTGGCAAATTCGTGTTGGCGAGGCCCAGCATTTGAAAAATGCTGCCATAATTTGTCGATCGAACCTAAATGAGGCCCAGCATTTGGCAATTTCCCATTCCACAATTGACAGGTCTATTTTTGTCCTAGTGACATGGCGCAAGGACAAAATAAGGTGTGTGCGCCACATTTTGATCCTTTTTCGTAGGACAAAATCTACCAAAGCAAATTGCCGGTTTGGTAGAGAAATCCGACAGCTCTTTTCTCAATGGTTGCAGAGGCCTTCAGACACGGCCTTTTTTAACATATGCGCACGAAAATATAGAGGAAGAGCTCGACCATTTAGAGGCATGTCCTACTACAACAGAACTACAAGCAGTAGGGTGCTAGCCTCGATACAACACCGACATCAGAATCTAGCGGCGTGCCATTTTAGAATATATTTTTTTAATCTTGAACAAAGTATTGATCGGAGGAGGAATTGCGCCTTACCGACAACATCCAGTACTTTTTCTTAACAAATCGTCGTATCCTCGAGTTTGGATTGGCCAAAATTAGATCTACTAAACTGATCAACTCTACTAAACTGATCACTTGCCTTAGGGAAGCTGGTGTGCTGCCGAAGCCGACCCTCGAGAAGTCGTTATCCTGGTCAATGACTTTGACGATGCGTTTTTGTCGTCACTTCCCAACGAACTTCCTCCTGAACGAGAAATCCAGCATGGCATCCAGGTCAAGTCAAATGCGGTTCTGTCTTCACGACCCCCCTTCCGCCACGATCGTGTTGAGGAACAAGCACTAGCCGTGTTTGAGAAATAACTTTTAAAAACCATCAAAAAGTCCAACTCGGCGTGGGTGTCAAACATTTTTGCGATCCCGAAAAAATACACTTCAGGAACGGCACTTATACGATATCAATGGCTGCGCACAGTGACGCGGATGTGCCCATCTGCTGATAAACTGACTACCGTCATAAACTCCCAGAGGGTGATCCCAAAGATCCCGCTGCCTCGAGTTGACGACATCTTCGACAAGCTTAGTGGTGCTTTTTACTTCCCAACACGGGACTTAATGCTGGGCTACCATCAGATGCTTTTGGAGCCGCATGTACGTGAACTAACTGCGTTCCAAGCGAAAGGTGAATTCTATCAGTGGGTGGTGCCTCCTATGTGGCTTGCGGGTATACCAGGGTCATGGTCGAGAGTCATGCGCCATCTACTCGGGCGCCCAAAGTTTCAAGTATTTTGCGTCGTCTACTTGGGCGACATTTGCGTTTTCTCAGCAACGAGTCTTCATGATGTCTAGACAGTACTACGTGAAGCCAAGCTGCATGCTCGAAAAGCAAGTGCAAGTGGGTGCAGCGATCCATCTTTTATTAGGCCATCGGATTTCCTCTTCGACCATTACGCTGGATCCCGCAAAGACACAAGCTATCCGCAATATGCAACAAACGCGCAATCGCAAGGACTTACAACGCTTATTAGATCTCTGTGGATATTATCGACGATGCATCCTGCAGTATTCGGCGCTAGTGTTCCCGCTAACTGAGTTGGTGAAAAATGCGACCGGGTGGCGCTAGGACACACACGAGATCCAGGCATTCGACAATGTTTGTGAACTCCTGCAGTGCTCGCCTGTTCTCCGCCTCCCCGACTTCTCCCTGTCTTTTTTCGTGACCACGGATGCGTCAGATGTGGCCGTCAGTGGCGAGTTGATCCAAGTGACCAAGGGTTCGGTGCCTCGGCTGGCGTTTTTGAGCCTCAGGCTGAGTGACGCTGAGATGCACTGGTCATCACATGAACAATAATTAAGTTCAACCAGGAAAAATGGCGCGTCTGCCTCCTCGGTCAAGTCGTCACGGTCTACACCGACAGCTCGGCCTGTAAGTGACTTTTCAGCAAGCCTACACCATCTCCAAAAGTTTTGCGATGGTTAGATCGTTTCAGCCAGTTCACATTCAAGGTGCTTCACAAGCCGTGTCACACGAAGGTGGTGGCAGATGCACTATCTTGTCCCGTGGAATTGAGTGCTGTCGCTATTGCAGGACCGGATCCTGCACTGACCGAACGGATTAAAGCGCTGTAATTTCTTTATGAGTTCTACACGGCTCTACTGGAGAAGGTTTCATGCCAGAGATAGGGCAACGACGTCCCATTACGTGATGCAAGACGGTCTGATGACTCTACAAGCAGGTGGTCGTGTCGTGTTGCCCAGAGATGATCGACTGTTACTGGATGTGATGGTGCACTACCACGATAACGCTGTCGTGGTGCACCCTGACTCAGTGAGAAAGTTTCTCGCAGTACGCCAGTATTTTGTCTGGAAGAGCATGATAGACACTATCGACGAAAACAACCGCGTCTGCGAAACTTGTGCTCGCAACAAGTCCGGTAATCTTCGACGTGGATTGCGCAACCACTGCTAAATCCAACCGCACCAGGGACGGACATTTCGATGGAATTTGTAACAGGCCTTCCTGTATCCAATGGACTTGGTGCCGTTGACGTCGTTGTCTGTCACCTAAGTAAGCCGGCCAGATATCTGCCAACGCGAAAATATACAGCAGAGTTGGATGTGGCAGAATTGTTCTTCAACAACATCATTGCGATCCATGGAGCCCCACGATCAATCGTATCCGACAGGGACCCTAAGTTCCTCAGTGATCTTTGGAAAGCAATAGCGGAAGTCATGCAGATCAAGTTACGCATGACGGTGTCCCATCGTGCGCAGGCGGAGGGCCAAGTGAGATTCCAATTCGCGCTCTCGAAGATGCTTTGCGCTGCTCTGTATCTCACTATGGTGATGACTGGACAACTTGGCTCCCGTGCATTGAATTTGATCAAGCGGTAGGCATCAGCATCTCGACGGGGCGTAGCCCCATGCAAGTTGACACATGTCGTCAATCCATACCTGCTATATGGGTGACGTTAGAGTAATCGTCATTTGTCCACACACGGGCGGAAGCCATTGACGCTGGTCGTTGCCATACTAACCGAAGCTCAAAGACGTCAACAACGCTACTGCAATCGAGGGCGCCAAGAGATTCGATTCCAAGCCAGTGATTTTGTTTACCTGAAGGCTGAACTACTGAATATGAGCCGAATGGACCAATCAGACTACGATACTGAGTGTTACTCGACTGTCAATAAGCTATCGCCTAAATGGTTGGGGTCATTTCCAATGGAGAAGCTACTAGGTACTAGGTTAGAACAGCTAACGTTTGGTGCTTTCTGACGTGCTTCGCTCGCACCGACCATTCAACGTAGACCAGCTCAAGCTACTTGGGTATGGCAGCCTTGCTACCATGCCCAAGTAATCGCTGCTTTGCTGCACATCCGCTGTCGCCGAGGTCGTCTCGAGTGTCTTGTTCAGTGGGCAGACGTTCCGGACAGCGAAAACTCTTGGGAGCTCGTCATAAACATCAGTTACGTGTCCAACTGGCGCGAGCTGTTAACGGCTTTCGGCGTCGGGTTTCGAACTAAGGAGTGGGGAATGTAATGGCGCAACTACGTGGACGTACAAGTGCCCAAGCATCAAGTTTGTCAGCACTCTTAGTCCTGACGCGAAACGAATCAGGCCCACTCGCAGTGCTGACGCATTGGACTGAGCCACGTGGACCAGTCGGAGCACAAGTCGCTTCAGTCAAGTATTCGCGCCCATCGTTACCTCTGCATGTTTGTATGTGCACCGCGGTGGTCTGTATGGGCGACCCCTGAATAGTTAGCTGTAGTAGTCTGCACTCGACCGCTAACAGCAATTTCAGTCACTTTGCATCTTACTCAGCACAATACAAGCGGCTCATTACATAGTTCAGCAGGGCACCGTCCTTGGCCACACCGTCAAACTCAATCTCCTTGGCATTCAGGTTGAACTTGGACACCGAGATCGAGCTCAATATCTTGATAGCATCGCTGCTCAAGTAATTCTTCACGTCCGAGGCGACGATCGTGCCGGCATCCGAGAGCACGTTGCAAGCACTGGTTACGGCACCTCCTTGGCGAAGTCGAGTGCCGAGTTCAGCCACCGGTTATTGCACCTCTTTGGCATAGTCGAGCGCCGAGTTCAGGTCAGTGACCTCAGCCCAGCAAGACTGGTCCACGCCCAGGGTGTCCAGAAAGCGCCAATAATAGGTTGCGTCTTTGAACTCTCCTGGTCGGTGCCGAGGATATTCACACCGGTTTTGGACAGCGGCATGACCAGGTTGTTATGGATATGGTCACCGAGAGACGCGATCACGCCCTCGGGGTTCTCGCGGACGGAAATGTCCAGGACGCACTCCAGACCCAGCTCCTCAAAGTACAGGCGGTCGCTCTCGTCATAGTCCGTGCTCGCGGGATCGTCGTTGTAGTTCACAATGATATCTGGCTCGCTTAGTTCGTTCACCGTGAACACAGCACTGACATTGTAGTTGGCTTTTGTGTCACGCACATCCTGTTCGATCGGAATCGACTTGATCGGGTTGCGATGCCACCAACGAGGAGCTGCTGGTGATGGCCGCCAAGGCCCTGCACGGTTCAGCTTCCATCAGCTCCACGTTGGTGGCATCGCAACCCGAGCCAAGTCCGTCCAGGGCGAAAGCCGAGTGCACCAGCACGGAGTAACCGGTCTCGTTGGAGGTCTTCCGTGTGCACTCGATCGTCGTGGTGGGCTGACTGCAGGCAATGATCCCACCAATCCCATCTAGCTTGGCCTATAACTTCTCGCGATCCTCCGTATCCATGATTGAGTCGATCAGGATACCCATGTCGCGGACGTTGTGGTACTCGAGGTAGCTATTCATACACAGCTCGATCTCGACAGCCAAAGCGGTCTGGCCACCCATGATTACCAGGGTTCCATCGGGCTTCTCTTTCTTGGTGATCCCAAGCACTGTCTCAGCGTGGACGGTGTTGGTTCGCGCAGTCATGAGGACAAACAACAGCTCCTCTTCACTGGGTTTGCGTTCTCCCTGTTGACCCGACCAGTGTGGTATGTGTGTTTGTGCATTCAGAAGCTCCGCGAGAGCACGAAAATATAGTTCAGTTTAAAATTTGCCACGTATCTAGCAAGAGAACCAACAGGTTAACAGCCGCACTCGCCCAGGACCAAACAAGCTGTGGCTACCCGCACGTCCCCCCGGCTGGCCACACGTGCGTCTAATACCGACTTCTCCAAGACGAGTGTCACTACGCGCTCCGCTCGCTCACCCAAGGCGACTCATGGCGCGCAGCAGGCATCATGTCAACAGGCGTCCCACCACGTTGTTGTCTTCCTCGCGCATGGCATGCAGCAGGCATCCCGCCAACGGGCGTCTCGCCACGTTGTTGACTCCCCCGTGCATCCCAACGTGGTTGGCACCAGGGAAGAAGCGACGGTCGTGGCTGCTGTAGAAGTCCCCGCCGCCCAATCCAGCAATCAAGCACAGCTAGGACATCGCTCACGTCCCGACTCAGATCAGGGCTCGAGTAGCGTCAATGAACCCACCGTACGCGCCGGAAGCAGCGGCAATGGTGAAGGTGGTGATGATGGTGATGACAGCGACATGGACGGATGCGAGCCAGATGACGACGACGATGTTGGCGAGGAGTACGCTGAGGAAACTGTCGGAAACAGCAACGGCCTGCAAGGAATTGTGCGCAGCTTGCAGCAAGGAGGAAAACGAAACCTGAAACAGATTTAACGTTGGCCTCTTCTCTGAAAGGATCGAACCCGGGGAGTTCGACAGCAAAGTCAGGATGTGGTGGACAGAGTTCAACAGCCAGCTGCTTGGCGCACAACTCCGCAACAACAACCGATGGAATGAAATTATCAAGTGCAGTTTTCTCCAGGCGTCGCTGATGGGAGTTGCTGCTAAGTGGTTCAATCGTGTGTGGAGCAAGTCACCACACATGACGCTGACGTCGGCTGGGCAGCGACTGATTCGACAGTACTCCACGAAAATTGACGAGATGGATACAAAATGACGAGGAGGAGACCTTGGACCGGATCAGAGCGTGTATGAAACAGCCAAGCGAAAGCTACGAAATGTACTCGCAGAAGCTGTAAAACATGGCTGACTCACTTCCAGGAGGTGTACAGAAACCTACACACGGAAAAGCCGCGTTGTCTGCATTTGCTGGTTTGGTTGGGATCCGGTTGCGAGTGCAGGCGGCGTTTGGGCCATTTGGGCCATCTAAGTTACTCTTTGTGCCGGAAGCTGGCGAAAAGCAACGTGGTTGCGGGAATGCAGATCGAAGATGGCCCAGACCCGCCGCCATGTGTGACATGTGCTCGTGTAAAAATCACAGAAGCACCCGCACCCCGACTACACACTAGCGATGATCCTTCCGCAGGCCGAGTCTACCACGTTGACCTTGCCGGCCCCATCAACCGCTCATATCACGGCTCGGAGTATTTCATGGTGGCGGTTTAGCGAGGTTTCATTCGCGTCTACGACTTGAAGACGAAGGATAAAGCTGGTAACCGGACGAAGGAGTTTCTCCAGTACATCAGACGTCAGGCTGGTGTCCCGGTAGATACGCTCAAGGTCGTGCGTACTGATGGCGGTGGAGAGTTCAAGACCATCGACTCCAGGAGTTTGGTGGCTGAAGAGGTACTCCTGCATCGACACTCCGTCCGTTACCGGAGCAGCCAGAACGGGGTGGCAGAGCGCGCAATCCGGACTATGACGGAAATGGCTTGTGCTATGCTACTTGACTCACAACTCCCTCACTATATGTGGGAGAACGCGCTGAGTCACGCGTCTACATTCGCAACCGGATCCCAACCAAACGATCTGCCGTCACACCACAACAACGTCTCTTCGGTGCCCGACCCAAGCTGCGACACCATCCTGTTTTCGGCCAATCAGTGGGCATTCGCATCCCTGAAAAAGTTCGCAAGAAGCGTTTTCGGTTTGATGGTAGGGGTCACCTGGGCGCGTTCGTCGGTTTTTCTGAATTGATGAAGGGTTACCGCGTCTACGTACCGGGGAATACACAGCGGATCCGGGAGAGCGCTGGTGTACTAGCGTTGGAACGAATGCCATACGATGAAGTGGTTCTGCCAAGCAACGTCGTGAAACCGCCGCCGGAGGGGAAGATGCGGAAGAACAGGATGATGAAGCGCTTGATGAAGCCTTCTCGACGCCTGCAGCGCCGACTGACACCAGACGCAGGGACCCAGTGCATATGGAACAAGTGCGCAAAACAATGTGCAAAACACACTGGTCAAGATCTGACGTCGAACGTGTTAATGGCACCGATGAATTCACGAGGACTCGTGCGTCGGAGCGGCTCTCAACCAAGGGTATTAGTAACCTCACTAAAAGACGTCCCAGCGGCTTGCAGCGAAGCCAGTTAACGTAGCATACTTACGCTTGACTCAAGTGATTCGCGAACCACTCAACCTTGATGAGGCTTGACGGCTACCTGAATGGCCAGAGTGGGAGAAAGCGACGTGGACGGAGGTGAGGGCGCTGGAGGCAAACGCTACCTACGACTTGGTTGATCTACCGCCCGGGGTGACAGCACTAGACAATTCTGTTCAACTCAAACTAAAACTTGCAGTCGATGGAAGCATTGAAAAGTTCAAGGTCCGTGTCTGCGCTCGAGGCAACCGACAAATCTACATGCTCGACTACGTGGAAACTCACGCGCCCGTCGTGGACCTGGTGGGTATTAAGATTTTCCTCGCCTTCGCCTCAAAATTTGGAATGTGCATACGCCAAGGAGGCGTTCCAGCGACGTACCTGAAAGCCACCCTGAAAGAGACGGTGTATGTAAAGCAAGTTCGCGGATTTGAGATACCGGGAAGAGAGCACCAAGTTTGGAAGCTAGGAATGGAATCGAGAAATCGATGGCTTCCTACGTAAATATGGTCTTCATCCAACCAGCGGCGACACGTGCCTTTACTACATGCAAGTGGCAGGAAGTCTTCTTCTCGTGTGTCTCTATGTTGACGACATTCTTATCGCGCACCGGAACGAAGTGCACGAGCTGAGACTCATGGTCACTTTGAACGTGAAGTATTCCGTGAAGAACAAGTCAGTTCGTTGGAATGAAATACGGCGCGAGGGCAACCGAGTCTACCTCTCGCAGGAAGCTTACGTGACCGAAATGCTGTACCGATTTGCTATGGACACTGCGCGCCCAACTCAAACGCCAATGATACCAAATACTCGACTGGACAATCTTGGTGACGTCCCGACTCCCGAGGACATGCGGAATAATCCATACAGAGAGGTAGTGGGGAGCTTGCTCTACCTTGCCCGTGTCTCGCGCCCAGACCTCGCTTTCGCCGTAAACCAATTGGATAGACACTGTGCAGCACACCGGAAAGCAGCCTGGGATGCAGCGAAGTATCTGCTAAGGTACCTGGGTAACACATGGAATCTGGAGCTGCAGTTGTCCGCGCGGATCAAGCTAGACAGTAGCTCTGGTGCACAAAAATCGGTCGACATTCGCTTTCACGCGCTGAAACATGCGTGGAGATCCGGTGATATTGCACTCGAGTATGTGCCGACGCAAGAGAACCCAGCGGAACTAATGACAAAGGCACCCAACCGCACGGGATTTCACCACAAGCGAGATCTGTGCGGTCATCGGCTCGATACAGGTGACGACCTAGTAGCTGCTGCTTGTGAGGGAGGTGTTGGCTCGCCCAGTCATGAGGAGAAGCAACAGCTCCTCTACGCTGGGTTTGCGTTCTCCCTGTTGACCCGACCACTGTGGTATGTGTGTTTGGGTTCAGAAGCTCCGCGAGAGCAAGAAAATATAGTTCAGTTCAAAATTTGCCACGTATTTAGCAAGAGAACCAACAGACGGAAACAAATTAAACATTGTCATTCAGTCCCTTGGGCGTCTGCAGGATGGTGATGCTGCGAGGATGGCGTGTACGCCTCCTCACGCGAGAGCTTTATAGCCTGCGAACTGGAGTAGTTGAACTCACTGGCATGGCCGATGGACAGACCACCGGATCCGACCTTGGAGAATGTTCGGCAGTTATACATGTACAGCGATGTATTCTTGACCGTGAGCTTGGGCGGGGCGCGGTTGACCTTCTTGAAGAACAAGTCGACGAGGAAGGCCGTATCCGTTGGACCACCGCACGCCTCGGAGTGGAACTGCTCCGAGAAAAGGGATTGTACTCGTGTAAGGGCTTGTTCTCATGAATGACCTTGAACGTCTTCCGTCCGCATGACAATCCCTATTTCTATATATTTGTCTTTTTCTTTTCATCTTTTTGCTTTCAACCGTTTTCGGTTTGAACATATTCAGCAATCTCAGCTGGGCGCAGCAAAACGGTGGTATTTGATAAATTGGGTACGACGTGGCGGTCATGGCGCTTCAGAAAATTCGTGTCAGCCAGCTGGCAGTCCAAAATGTTCTTGTCTTCTCCAAGCTTTTGGTTTTCTTCACTGTCCTCGCTTTCCCTTGATTGGCTTACGTCGTCGAAGACTGTTATGATTGGCGGAGTCTTGAATGATCGGCAAATTTGAAGTTGAAGTTGGCGCCAAAAGGAGCGACCCGCCTCTGTCGTGCGCGCGCGGGCCGCACGCCCGAACACAACTCTCATTTCCGTACCCCCCCCCCAAAAAAAAAAAAACGCATGCTACTGTTGAAGACGCTGGGTGGATCTTGTCATATCTGCTAAGGCCATGCTGCGATGACGTTCATCCCGCTGCTCATCGAGGTTTTACTGGCGTTGCTGCTCTCCACGTTGGCCAAGCCATGCCCCAATACCTACCATCCCACTTTCGATTGACTTTCTGCTGGTCCCGGTGGCCACGCCATGCCCCTAGTCCGGCAAGCCTGCTGCCTGTTGAGTTGCTGCTGGCGTCTCTGCTCGCCACGTTGGTCGACCCATTTCGAGAGGCCGACCAGCCCGCTACCGATCGAGGTGCTGCTGGAGCTACTTCTCACCACGTTGACCGAGCCATGCGACAAGGGCTTGATGGTCGAGTTGCTACTCAAGTTGCTACTTGCCATGTTGCCAGAGCTCATACCGCGACGACGATGACGCCGTTTTAGATCAAGTTACTGCTGTCGTTACGTTGGCCGAGTCAAGTGGCTAGGGCGTCAATGGCGCCGTAACCAAGCTGCTGAAGTTACCGCTCATCACGTTGGCCGAACCATGCCGTGAGGGTGCCCATGTCACAGTCGATCTATCTGCAGGCGATTTTTCTTGTCACCACAGCTAATCCCCAAGACGACCACGCTGCTGCGGATCAAATTGCTGCATGAGTTGCTGCTCACTACGTTAGCTGTACCCTATGGCCAATTCGGACTATATACTCGCGCTGAAGCTTGTGGACATCATAGTTAGACGGCGAAGCGGCACGCGGATCTTGAAGTTATCGTCACGCTGGTGTCGTCGTCACTGTGTGCCTCACAAGCACTGACGCATGCACCGAGCCGGTGCTGGATTCACACTTACAACCAGAGCGCGGCCTCTTCTTGATTTGATTCGAAGAAAGTGTCCAGAGACAGCATAAATGACAGTGCAAAAGAAGGTACGTTGGGTACAAATATCTTGTTTGGAGTATGGGCCATATCTGACGTATTTTTATGACAACGAAACGGTTAATCGGACATGAGAGCTGGTTGGGGCGTTTCCCTGAATTTTTCTGTTGTCTCCGGGGCGAACCAGTGTGCGTAGAGGCGTACATTTGATGTAAGTCTCTATATGGTCTGGAATGGACGCCCTTGTTGACGATGGATTCTCTGGGAATTGGCTTGCTGTGTTTCTGCATTGAAGTTGTTGGTCAAATCGAAAATATACATGCACAACAAAACAAATTAGTCAGTATTAAGCTGTCGGCATACCCGAAATTACTGTTGGAAAAACCTGAAAAGTCTCTCTCCACTATCGATGGTGATATCCCTCGCACTTTGTCCAGCTTCCAAATACGTACTTAATAACGAGAGGGGTACTGATTGTTTTCTTAGCCTGACGATCGTGCATTCATTTAGAGCTTTTTCAGACTCGGGACCCATTGAACTGTTGTTATTCTCCGGCTCACTGCCCGTGCCGACAGATTCAGCAACGTAGCTGCTGCTAATATCTGCTCAAGCTCGGTTTATGTCTTGCCTGCGCGACTTAGTGCTCTGGTGACGATGCCGCTCGCTGGTTTGGTAAAGACGCTTATTGGGGTGACCCCAAGAGCTTGCGAAGTTTGAGTCGCTTAGACAATACGAATCCCAGGCAACGTCTTCTGCCGACGTGCCCATACAGGCTCGCCAGCGCTGCCACTGTCACTTGAACACGTCATCGGCGGCGCGGATGGGTTCGCGTCCATCAGCCTCCGCATGGTGCCTCCTTTGACGCTCGCTGTTCGTGAATACATAAACTCTTCATATTGGTAGCGTACACGGTTCACCACCGCTTTTAGGAATCATGGTCATGCTAATTCGAATATCCATCTAGAGCACATATTACGATGGCATGACATAAAAACGTCCTCACATTGACTCGGTGCAAGCAGTCATTATCACTACAGACAACGACGAAGAAATCCGACGCCACTAAACGCCACCCTCCATACTATAGAGACCGATATCGCATCCGACTAAAAAAATCGACATCGAATATGATTGGTCGAAAACAATCAAGAAAGCTCAAAAACCGAACAAAATACTGACCACAATAAGGGATGCATTCTCATTGCATAAGCTGAAAGTATACCGCTACAATTTCGTTTCTAAATATGCCGTTCTTCGACTTGAAGGATTTACTAGCCAAGCGCGGCCGCTACGCGGCGGTAGTTTTTTAAATCAGTTCGAGCCGCAAAGATCACAACACTCGCTTCACTATAAAACGTATGCTGCCTACGCCCCGCTGTGACAGTGGTGCTTCCCGTTCTGCTCGCCTGAGGCTTCGATGCACTACTCGCCCCGCCCAATGGTTCTGTGAGCCCGCCTTCGCTGCGCCCGGCAGCAGCCAATTAGTTTTACCCAATGAAGCCCGCCTTCGCTACGCTCGATAGTAGTATTTGTGCCCAATGAAGGATGTTCATTATTAATGCCCAATGAAGGTCGTAGAATGCGAATTTCGTCCAATGGCATTCTTGTGGCACCTCCGTGACCGACAGACAGCACGCTACTCTAATTGATGCTTTAGACTAGCCGAGCGCCGCCGCCACGCGGCGGTGGCGCTAATATCTACATTTGTGTTTATCTAAGCCGCCGCTGCGCGGCGAAGTTAATATTATCTATGAAGGTATTATTATTAATATTAGCCGAGTCCCGCCGCTGCGCAGAGGAGTGATATTACGGCTCCGTTCCGCTCTCCTCGTCGGCTTGCTGCACTACTCGCAGGGCTATACCAATACGTCTGATGAAGAGCGGGCCCTTCGATCCCGCAATGACCAGCGGTGGGGCCGCCTTCACTGCGCTCGGCAGCTTATAGGCCAATCGGGTGCCGCCGTCGCTGCGCTCGGCGGCTCGGCGGTCCAATGTACCCATGTCCAATGGACAGGCGTGACACACAGACTTACAGACTGACAGGTTGCTCCGAAGATGTTAAGAGCGCCGCCGCTTCGCGGCGGTAGCGCTATTATCTACCTTCGTGTTTATATTAGCCGCCGCTACGCAGCGGTGGTAGTATTATCGGAGTTAGTATTAATACATTACGCCGCTACGCGGCGGTACAGTGTAGTACTACTATCGGGGTGAGTAATACTATTTAGCCAAGTGCCAACGCTGCGCGGCGGTGTAACATCACGTCTCCGTTCCGCTTGCCTTGTCGGCTCGCTGCACTTCTCACGGTGCTATGTTGGTGAGTCCGATGAAGGGCGGGCCCTTCGGTTCCGCAATAACCATGGGTGGGGACGCCTTCGCTGCGGTCGGCAGCTTTTTGGCCAATGGGAGACCGCCTTCGGCGGCCCATGGGCCGGGTGTGCCGCAACCGGCCTTCGGACACACACATGGACATGGTGGTCGTGTAGATGTTGAGGATGTAGATGTTTTAAAACAATTTTGTGAAATCTGATCCGCTTTTACGTAAGTGTTACCTACTGATATTTTCATTCACTTGGTGTTTGTATGTTCTACGCGATAGCAACACTCGCATTGGATGACCCTTCATATTTGTAAATGTGCTCAAACCTAGACTATCTCAAAGAATTTTCCCTTTGAAGCCATTTATTTCTGCATACTATTTCAGCAAAGAACGGTACTACCTCAGTTTAAGTTAACCCTTTCGCGTGTAGAAGGGCACATTTTTCGCCCTTTAAGGGAGTTTTCAAAATACGGTGTAAAAGCACCGCCTACAAGGGCGCATCCTGTGCCCTTTTACACAAGTTCAACCGTGGATGTACCATCTTTTATGACAAATCATAAACAGTACAATCAGTAATCATCAAACCATACAAATATTAAGTAGTATGCATATGATCGTGGTGCCTCAGCAAATCACTGCAGGTACTTTGTTACAAGAGTCATGCAAAGCGAGTACCGTGATAATCCTTATGGGCGCATTCTGTGCCCTTTTAGAAGCAAATTACTTAGGCTTGTATAGTATAATTAAGCCAAGAGGCTCGCGAAAGGGTTAATATTTATCTAGTGCTATTGGGAACCCCGTTATAGAAATACACTTTTCCGGGAGCTTACGGTAGAGGATCCGAGGCGAAGAGTCGGCCACCTCACTCGAAAATGTATACATAATCACTTATTAAGTAAAAATCTGACCCTGTTTCTTCCAATAAATAGAGTCCCTAAATATGGGCTGGAACCTCACTCGCTTTCATAATGGCTTACCCAGCGTCAACTGGTACAGCTCAGATCTGTAAAAACGGTACACCTGAGCGTGTGCAGGTACACCGTCGGTGTACGTGCACACCACGTCTAGAGTGACGCGTTGGGAAATTTGAATGGAAGCAGAGTTACAAAAGGGTTAAGGAAGTACATGTATTACGTACAGAAGGCTGAGAGATCTCGCGCGCGAAGAGCGCTACTATTTTAAAGTGTTACATCTGGGCTCTTCGGAATAGCCTTCTTGAAGCAACGAATTATCGAGGGTTTTCGCTAAAAGAGTTCCAGGCTGTAATTGTAGATTCAATAGCACAAAACGCTTTTCCTTTGCGGTACCTTCAGTGAATCTACAGATTTCGTCCTCACTTCCGGCACCGCGTCTAGTTTATAACCTGAGAGCCACTAATACTATCCGTTTTCAGAGGTCGCTGCCCCGCTTTCGAAATGTCAGGAAAAATGACGCGGAAATACATCGCGGAGCGCAGCCTAGTCAACTATTTCAGGTAGCACAACTTATGTTCAAGTCGGTCACGACATGTTGGATGACTATCAGTCAGAAGCGAGAGCTAATCACCAAAGCATATAGAGAAAAGAGATTAATCATGTGTATATGGCCGAGTGGGCGACGATGACGCTCAATCTTCCGAGCATACTTGCCCGTACGACTATTGATAACATTATGCGGAACACTGCGTGCATCGGTAGCCGCGTGTATGGCGACGACAATCAGCGCGAACCTCTCGTTCGAGTGAGCGAGATATTAATGTGCGCTACACAACTGGTCGTGTAGAATGTAATGAATCCCTATAACTAATATTACCTTGAGACAGGAAAAGTGGTACCTCTGCCGGATGTGAGGGCGAAACCTGTACCAGTGCAGTTTCGGATCTTCGCTTTAACGTCCCACATCTATAGGCCACACACAGGAGTGCTGGTTGGGGCAATGGGACCGGAGTAGCATAATCCTCCTCCGCGATAACCTATTGTCATTTTGTGGAGACGTGACACTCAAAGTTGCCAAGAAGAGGGACAGCGAGTCGATCTATTTCAAACTTTCGCTACTTTTCTACGTAAATCTTCCACACAGAGGAGTCCATCCAGGAATGTTCTTGGACAGCGTAGAAGAGGCCATCTGGATACTCTTGCAGCTCACTCTGCTCCTGTGGTACCCTTAGTACGCCCCTGATGATATAGAAAATCGGTAACTTGTAGCCTAAAATTTACATAGACTAATAAAATTCAGCAAAAATAACACACACCACAGGATAAATACACTTACCATCGTCGCGGACAGTCAGTACTGACGTCATACGATCAGAATGTTTGATTGCACTTAGTATACGCGCTGAGTCCCTTAACCCCCTGCCTGTCCAGCACTTGATTGGCGACATGACAAACATGATGGCTGTTACATCGACAATTAACGCACTGCCTCACTCGAAAGCGCTGTACTTCGCCCAGAAGTCTAGTGCAAACGCAGCTCGAGTTTCTCCTAGCTAATCGTACGACTTGTTGGCAGTTTGGGGCTTTTGCGAAGTGAAGCCATATCAAAAAGATAACATGCAACCAATAAAAATTCCAAATATATTATAAATTACCAAATACCTTGAATTAGTACCGATTAACAAGCCACTGTACCATAAGCTCGAGTGCTACTTCCCCTTTAACATTTCCGTTGATATAGGATTCCATCCATTCAGGATGAATCTGCCACATGAACTGGCAAATACAGGCAGTAGACAAAACCTATAGAAATATCAGTTCATATGCACGCAGTAATTAATATAAATAATACTTGTACTTACCTGTTCTACTCGCCGCACGTCCTTCATTCGTGACCACGTCAAGGACGCCAAGAAATATTTTCTTGCGTCCTTGACACTTCAAAGTTTCGGAATGTGCGTTACCGGCGAAGGCATGGATGGCACCCGCTTGCTTGACCCAGTCGTAGATCGTGCCACGGGCGATGCCCAGCTGGTCTAAATCACCCTTACCCCAACTCACCCCACTAAAGCAAGCCCAACTCGCTTCTGCTTAGAACTGTTGCTGCGCTCGGCGCGCGCTATATCGCAAAATGTGGCGCAGAATTAGCACGTCCTGTGTTGCATTTTGAGTCCTAGCCATTCATTATATTTCGTAGCCCATTTACTTGCTACATGTAAATATATAAGATTATGGTTGGCTAAAATGGATCGTTTTTTCAATAGGATCATATACGTGCTACTGTCGCATGTCGGATATTTGTGTCTGTTGGAGTTCTTCGTCGTTGCCTGCAAAAGTGTCCACTCATCAGACGCGTATAGATCGATATATTAAAGTGCAAATACGTTACAGTAGTCAAGCTATGTCGCCTCAGCAATAGCTGCGGTAATCGCAGCCGGCGCGGCTTGAGGCACTGACGTGGCGGTGAGCGTGTCATCCGTCCTGCAAGTCGATAAATCACATTCCCGGAGTCTGGACGGCGGTGGGTACTGGTAGAGAGGTGGTGGTGGGCGTGGCATCCGGGGTCATTCTGGGCGGTGGGGGCTTGGGCTCCACCCTTCGAGCGGGGCTCGGCTCGTGTTGAACTCTTTGCGCAGTGTTTGTACCCGTACAGTATAAGGGGAAACTCCAGTCTGGCATCCATCCACTCTGCATGGATTTGTAATGACGTATGTTACCGTTACAAACCAAACGTGATATAGCCGGGCGGATGCATACAAACCGATAAAATGGTTTGCGATCGAAACCACCGTGGTCAAACGAGTACATGCAATAAATATATTACGCGGCGGCTTCTAATAAATGACCTACATATATACAATCTGAGTGACTGACGCAGATGCACGTTTGTTTGCGGTAATCCAAGTGTTGGGCGAGTGCATGTAGATTTGTTACGTATAACTTGAATGTGAAAATAACTATGTCCTTTGCAGCGGTAATGTGGTTGGATACTTGCGAACGCAAGCTACACTAGGTTACGATGAATGTAGCCGTGGCTTCCGTCGAGTTGGGCGCGCCACCGATGGGGTCGAATATGCAGCCGCACTCAAACAGGCTGCTACACGAGCCGTCCGTGCGCTTCTTGCCGCGCATGATGCGCATGTTGTGATCGTCACACTAACCAAAAGCGTCATTCATATTATGCAGATCACATCTTGTATGAAGCTCTTTTACCTGATGTATAGCAATTGCTTATTTCTCGACATATCGCGGAGCATAAACATCTCGTTCGAGCCAAGTACTACAATTGTACCATGAGGTTCGACTTGTGGACGATGCATTTTTTTGCGGATGTGGAAGGCGGGTTTAAACAGAAAACAAATTCCGGAGTATTTTTTAGAGCATTCATAGGCGGAAGCTATCATGAAGGATGTTCATAACCTCATTGCAACGCTGGAGTGAAAGGTCCATAATGCTGGCACCCTGGAAGAGCGCATTGATAAGGTGCGGTCTACGACATACATGTCGCGAAGGTGCTTTTTAACGATGTCAGTTAAAATCTGTGCCGATCGTCCAAAATATTGTTAGACTAACGATATTTGATTCGCTACAGAGTCGCTGAAATTGTCACACCGCAGACAGCTGACGTGCGTTCTATGCTATTGATGGATGTTACACATGACACAAACAGAAACAACTCTCCATCAATGACGTTTACGGCAACGGTCAATATGTCTAGAATAGATCGTTTGTTGCAAAACAGCTCATCCCCTGCACTCAACAACACTTTTGTTGCTACAAAGAGCATAGATTGATTGAAAAAGGGCGGAAGAAACGCTGCGTGTGCCTATTCAACAATTAAAAACATGCCTGACGTCTGATTCAATTGCATGGGTGTTGATTGATAAATATTTCACGGAGTTAGCTGTTTAAGAAGAAAACTTCCTGGAATCCGGATTCTTCTTTGTCATTTCCATGTGGTGCAATGCCTTCATCGTAAGTCGGTAAAGAAGGAGTACACATTTGATGGGTGGACGAAAACGAGTCTCGTTTACTGGTCAGTGCTTCTACACAAATCATCTATGATAATGTTCTTGCTGCTATGAGAGCTGCCATTCGCTGCATAAAAAACGTGAACAGTGGTTCTTAATGCTAGAAGCTACTTCTCCGGTCCGGAAAAGAATTAACAGTTAGGTTTTTCTAATAAAACCTCGTTCTTTTTTATTGGATAAAAATATTAATAAGAAGTACAATGCGCGACCAGCACTAATCTGGAGGTGTCGCCCCTACAAAAGAAGCCAGGAGCCAGTCACTATCGGGTCGACACAACAAGGCAGCCATGGGTCGAACCAAGGGCACAGCGCACATCCCAGATGAGACGCGGCGCCGGCGGCAGCTGCGAGGTTTGGATGCTGCCGCCAGCAAGCCACAAAAATCTTCAAGCAGAAGCTTCTGGGCCTACTAGCGCCTACGCGGGGACGTCCGCCGGCGAGCGCGTCATCGGCTTTCATCGCCCAGCGAGTGGTTCGCGTTTCGGCCACTCCCAATCGGCGTCGGCAGACTCTGCGGGCCATGGCCCACGCTACGAACATCCCCAAGACTACGCTTCTGCGCTACATCAGCAAGAAGCTGGTGCAGCGCGTCACTGTCCGCGTAAAGCCGACGCTGTCGGAAGACCACAAGAGAAGGCGCTTAGCGTATGCGCTGGGGCACGTCGAGCGGCCTTTTGGTAAGAGTATTATTAATCTATGTGAGGGATACTTATGTATAGTAAGTTTGACGAATAGTATTTCTAACAATAATTGATATTTTCAAATTAATATAATACGTAGGTGCAAGATTGTATCGACTACATCATATGTATGACATGATTCACATCGACAAGAAGTGGTTCAATATGTACAAGGCTACGAACACGTTCGACTTGACTGAGAACGAGACTGCGCCCTACACTTCGTCACCTAACAGGCGCTACATAGGTAATGTTCTTAGCATCCGTCGCGCGTCCGCGCTACGACAGTCATCGAAAGTTCCAATTCGATGGCAAGATCGGTATCTGGCCGAGCGTAGAGGAGTCGGTTGCACTCCGAAAGTTCATCAACCGACCCAAGGGTGCTATTGTTTCGAAGTGCATGAATATGACTCGCTCAGGCTACGTCAATATGCTCAAGAACAAGGTTCTTCCCGCCACTCGGACGAAATGGCCAGGTATAGTATTTTGATTTGTTGAGTTTCTATATTGGTACTATTATTATTATTACTTTTATTATTTCTAATATTAATATTAGATGGTAAGCGGCGAGTAGTATTTATCCTGCAGAATAGTGCGAGCCCCCATGCCTCGAGAAGGACGAGGAGATTGCTGCCGATGGCAAAGAGGCTAGGACATCAGGATGAAGTGCCAGCCAGCGCGTTCGCCCGATATGAACGTCTTAGATTTGGGTTTCTTCAATTCTATTAAATGCTGCAGTACCAAGAAGAAACCTACACAATCGACCAGCTTATTGAAGCGGTAGCTCGCGCCTTCCGCACTACAACGGCCGACACGCTTGACCACTGTTTCCTGGCGCTTCAAAACGTCATGGAAACAGTGATCAAGCACCATGGACACAACGACTACAAGCTCTCGTAGTATAGACAGCGGCGTGGACGGCTGTCTATTGCATCTCCGACAGCGATGACATGTGAGCCACCTGTGGTAGAAAGTGGTATTCACCATTTTTTGTGCGGTGCACTTCAGTTTCTTTAATTCATAGTACATCATTTGATAAATCATAGGTCTAAAATTGAGGCTTGTTCTATTGGCTGAAATAGATGCAACTCGAACACTGATTTGACGTATATCATTCTAACCAGTGAAAAACCTCACGGTTTGGCTTGCTAAAATAACCAAAAGGGAGTGCTATTTTGACGAAAACGCGGGGTCAAATAAAACAACTGTTTGATGCACTGTACCATCATAATTTTCGTTTTTGATAATTCCACCATACAGCGACACCGCTAAAAAACTTATAGGGGACGTGGAGTGCCTCCACTGCAAGCGTGGTAGTTATGTACTGTGTGTCGTTAAGCGCTCGTAAAATATATAGCTGTAAAGCCCACACTCAAAGCTTTCGAATGCAGGTTTTGCGGCAGCGAAGCAGGAATTTCTTTTTTAGATACACATTGACTTATGAACTGTTAATTCTTTTCCGGGGCGGAGAAGTAATAAGTTACCGTGTGTATCGCGGGGAAGCTCCATATAAAACGGCAATATCCCTCATATGAACAATCACAGCAACAACCTATATAACATTAATAATGCGTGAGTGGTCTAATTAATAGAATGTTGCCCAGTTAGGAGCCGAGCTGGCAGAAACCCAAGATACTGGCGAATCATTCGATGACTAAAGCGTTGTCTTAATGTTCTGGTAATCTGTGGTATAAGAGACTGGAGGAGAAAATTGGTTTCTTATTGGTGTGCGTGTGAAATGAACGCAATGACTCAAAAGCCATCCCGCATCCAATTGACTTAGTAATCAGCAGTACTGTGCGTGGCGTCAAATAGAGCCACCTGATATATCCGAGTTTGTCGGGGTTTGAGATCTGATATGTAGGAGCAGACAGCGAATGGGTTATATTAGTTTAGAATGTGGTCCACACTCATAATTCTACCATACAGCAATCCAGTGTGTCTCCAGCAGTTGGCGAGAACCTTTTTCGGCATAGATCTCTGTACTCGATCTCGATGCGCCACAGGACTGCCTTCTGTCGCAGGTTGCGGCTCACCGTGTTCTTGCCAGGTGGTCCGGGCAGCCAGAAAGTCTCTTGACACCAGGCGCAGCCAGTTCCACGCAGTGCAGGGTGGGGTGCTGCTTGTGCTATTCACACAAACGCAGCTGCTGCGACTTGGTGAGGTGGATTTGGGGAATTGTAAATGATGCTAGCAGGTCGCGAAATGACATAGAAATTGAAATTCACGCCTCTTTTCAAATGACTTTGATTTGACTTTTTGTACACGGCACTCCCAGGTACACAGCCAATCAGAGCATAGGTGGGAACCTCACTCCGGTCAGTATGTTTGCCTCTATCTTCAAATAACTTATACTGATATGAGATAGCAGTTCATAAATTATAAGGTGGCTCTCTAAGACGCCACGAACTGTACAGTATTGGAGTCATAGCATGTACGAGATATCGTATTTGCTTTACTATTATCAGTTGGACACGGCCATAGTTTCCCAGTACGCTGCATTGGACGCCTTCTAAAAATAGCTTAAAAGCGGCTTAAAGTGTTTCTCTAAAATCATCTCTAAATACAATTGTGTAGAGATCACTATATGTTAAAGGTCGGCCTGATATGGGGTCCAGTTGCTACAACTGGGCGAACCATACTTCAATCTAGTCAACTTGAAGAAATTCCCACAGCCAAATTCCTTGTCCCAATTTCAAAACTTTGCTGAAAAAGGGCACCTCCCAAATTTGGCGGAGAGAGAGTGAGAGGGGGGGGGGGGGGGGGAGGCTCCGCCAGATTTTTGATTAGCTCCCAAACCACTTTGAGTCCCTGTCTAATCACGAGTCTGGGATCTACGACTAGGAATTTTGGATCCAGTACTAGGATTTTGGCTGTGGGAATCACTCCTTTTTTGCAGTTGCACAATGAGAAAGTGAAGCGACCCCTCGTTTACCCAGACGAGATTTCGTCTGAGTAAACGAGGGGTGCTTACTCTCTTTTGGAGGGCGTCCATTAGATAGCATAGCTGATGCCATCGCGGCAAATACAAATTTAAACGTGTTCGCACGTCTTTCACGTTACTCGTGGCCTTCACACGCGATACATTATGTATTATCGACGCATGATCAAAACCTGTTGGTACCAGATATCATCGTTGATGCCTGTTGACTTCTCAATAACGACAACGAACCGAGTTGTTGAAATGGATGAATCGTTTGAGACTGCTACTGTGACACCGGCCACGAAACCCAAAGCAACGGACGAATCGGATACGCGCTACTCATAGTTTTGATGCAAATCGCGGATTTCGCGTCCTAGTGGGGAGCCCGAGAGAACACAACAGTGGTCACGCAACAACTTCGATTCTTACGATCTCTGAAATTGGGGTCAACTGTGGGGATATATCAGAGCGTTGCTTAAGTCGAAGGACGGACAGTATAGAGCAAAGTGTAATGGGCTTACTTAGCCCAATACTTTAGCTTACACGTGAGCGCACGTGTATGAGGAAGCGTAAGGTGTATTTAACTTAGATTAAGTATACTTGTATCCACAAGTATAATTAAATCTAAATAAAGGTACAAATAGTAGCTTTTGTGGTAAAATGAGAACTGAATTGTTTGTTAACTGTGGCTTTCCTCCTAAAACTGATATCTATAAAGAGGGGTTCTGCCAACGAGTGGTTGGCAGAAACCCTGACCTAATGCTTAAGTATTACTGGTAGAAAGACCCTGCTTTCTGACCAATAGGACTGCTTCCTATTATGAATGGTGACCACACTGCAATGTGGCCCACCTGAATGTATCCACTTAGTGCGTGTTGCACTAAGGTGAGGTTAGCCGAATGTGTAGCCCCGCTACACCATCCCCCCGTTAGGACTTGATGTGCCGGTCTCGACACATCAATCCAAAGTCTTCTTCGGAGAGAACATCGTGCTCATTTCGAAATGAGCACGCCAACGACGCAGACCTCCGACGAGCTTGCTGCACCTGCAGCAAGCAACACAGTCGTCGCCAGCACAGCGACGACTGCCGCATCTTCAGCCTCTTCGGCGTCCGTCGTCACTTCCACGGTGACGACGCAAAGCTCCCCCAAGCGTACCATCTCGGTTGGGGAGTATAAGGCGCGTAAAGTCACCTATGCCAACGAAACCCTCTTCGATGGCATGGAGGACTTGAATGTCGACAATGATGTCGACATGGAGGAGGGCGAGGAGAAGCAAGACTCCTCGTCCGCAGGGCGCAATGAAGCTAGCGTGGGGACTCGTCGTCCTCGCGATGTCGACTCGGACGCTTCGAGTTCCAAGCGCTCGCGTAGCGGCAGCGATAGGCCGCTCGCAGATGCTGGGGCGTTGTCTACGCCGCGGGGTGGAGATGATGACGACTCCACTCCGTCCGCGACTGTGACGTCGCGCGCTAAGCCGGCGCGCGACCCGTGGATGCCGTCTCCGAGCGAGATCCGATCTCGCTACGGCAATACCACGCCGGTCAGCAAGTACGCGCTGTACTCCTGCAGCGCCATCGTTGATGACGATGTCACCAAGGAGCTCGACTTTGATCCGGCGACGGATCAAAGACGTGATTATTACATCGGGCTCTTCCATGAGCTCCGATTCTACGGGAACAAGAAGCATTCCCGTAAGAGCAAGGTGACAGAGTGGGAGGCACTCTGTCAAAGCTGGGGCGCGTTCGTTGAGAACTTCAACCGCGACCCGGCTGGTTACCGTGAGCGAGTCCGCTCTGCGAGTGAGCGCTACGAGCGCTTCTCGAAGCGGCCCAAGATTTTGCGGCTGCACGAAGGTGCAGTCGAGGCGGGGATTCCGTGCGCAGTGCCGTCTGGCGTTGCGTGCGCGCAGTGCCAACCCGGGGCAGTGCGGCTTTCGGAGCGAGACCTTCTCGGGTACACTGGTATTAGTGTGCCCGTGGAGTTGAAGACACTGCGTGAGAAGTTAGTCACGCAGTTGTCGTCTGAGAGTGCTGAGGGTGAGCGCAACACTCAGCCGAGGGCTGTAGGCGACTACAGCTCTCGCTCAAGTTTTACGCCCTTCGGCGGAGCTGTTGGTGGCGGGCTTCGTACTCCGTCACCATTTCCGGAACGTCGCTCATCAGGACGTTCCGCGGCTCCCATGTATCGTGGTCAGGAGAGTATCCTAACCAACGAATACGAAAATGAACCGGACCTTGGGTCCGGATCTGATGATCAACAATTCGCTGGACAATCCAGCGAGTTTCCCCGCGTGCATCTCGCAACGGGGGCGGTGGCGGCGGGAAGACACCACGAGGCGCCGCCGGCCGGGGTCTGGGAACGTCTGGATGCGATGGAGCACGTCCAGACGGCTGAGCTCGCCGAGATTCGGCAGGAGCTGAAGCTCTTGAAGGCCCGGGTCGGTCAGGCCGGGCAGACCGCCTCGAACATCCAGGTCGACCTGGGGTCGATCGTTGCTCGCGTGGAGCAGCGTGTCTCCGCGCTCGAGAAGAGGATCGCGCCGAGTCACCGGTCGTAGGTGACTCGTGTTGCGAGTACGGCTTCAGCCGCCCAACGTAAAAGGTTGGGTGGAGGCGCATGCTGGACGGTATGTCTAGCGTGTACGCGTTGCCATGCTTCGCCAACACGGTGAATGGGCCGATGAAGCGCGGGGCAAGCTTGCTTGCTCCGAAGTCGGAAACTGCATGTTTAGCTAAGTTCTGTGTAGCTAACAGAACTAATGAACCCACTTTGAATTCATTTGTGTTTCCTCTGCCATTGTTGTCTGCATTCAACTTCTGTCGATCGACAGAAGCTGCAATAGCATCTTGCACAAACCGTATTACGGCTTGGCGGCGCTGGACAAAGTCCATTGCCTTCGAGTTGAACTCCTTGTTCAACCCGTTATTCTTGTTCACTACAGGCCCGGCCTGTGTGTGAGTGTTGTTGTTGAGAGTGTCTACGCCCGGCGTAGACATTGCGCTCTCGTCGATCGGACTACGCGCAGTCCGTGCGCGTGTCGACACAGCTGATATGTTGCTCGTATCAGCGTGTTCATTCGGTTTGTTTGAAACCGGATACCCTCCCCCACTTAAGGAAGGAGCTACCGCACCGAGTACACTCGGTACGCGTGGATGCCTCATGGCGTTCACGTAAAACGGTGTATGTCCTGTGGAGACATGCACCGAGTTGTTGATGGCAAACTCTGCCATCGGCAAGCAGTCGCTCCATTGTTTGAACGAATGAGCGTAGCTCTTCAGAGCGTCAACCAAGACTCGGTTGACGCGCTCGGTTTGTCCGTCGGTCTGCGGATGATCCGCAGTCGACATGGACAGCTGCGTGCCAAGAAGTTCAAACGCTTCTTGCCAGAAACGCGCTGTGAAGCGCGGATCACGATCAGACACAATGTCGATCGGCATGCCATGGTGTCTAAACACCAAGTCAACAAACAGACGTGCCGTCTGCTTGGCTGTCACTTCGGCTGGTACTGCAGCAAGATGCACCATCTTACTGAATCGGTCGACAAAGACCACAATACCAGTCCTCCGCTTGTTATCAGGCGGAAGACCAAATACAAAGTCCATTGAAATGGACTGCCAACACTCCGACGGAGTCGGTAGTGATTAAAGTGGAGCCTGCGAGAAGGCTGCAGGCTTCACGCGCTGGCAAACCTCGCAAGCACGAACGTACTTGCGTACCCACTTGTACTGGTGACTCCAATAGAAGTCACGCGTGAGAAGCAAGTATGTCTTCTCACGACCCGGATGTCCCGACGTCGGGGCATCGTGATACTCGTAAGTGATCCTGAGCTTCAGCTCATGATCGTCCGGCACGACAATGCGATCAGCGTTGTCGTCGACTGCGCTGTAAAGCAACAATCCATTGTGTACACGATAACGGTGTACACGTGCACGGAGATGTTTCGCTAACTTCTGACGAGTCTTGTCAGAAGGAGCAGCGAAGTAGTCCAACAACTGCTTCGCGTCCGCATCCTTCGTGTATGCGGACCTCACGTCGTCTAACAAAGACGACGAGGGAGTAGACGTCCGTGCGACGCCAATTGCATTGGCGTCGGCCTTGTGCACCGCATAATCAGGTCGACGCGACAACGCGTCGGCCACAACATTCAACCTTCCAGGTTTGTACTCAACCTGGAAGTTGTACTCCGCAAAGAATGAGAGCCATCTCGCCATTCTTTGTGAGATGTGCGGCGACTTGATCGCCGTACGCAATGATGCGTGGTCGGTGTAGACCACAAATGGTCTACTCCCAAGTAGATACACTCGGAACTTCGCGAGTGCATACTTCATGGCAAGGAGTTCCTTGTCATGTACCGGGTAGTTGCGTTCAGCTGGCTTCAGCTGACGCGACTGATAGTAGACCACGCGATCACGTCCCTCGTGGTCGTGTTGCATTAGAGCGCATCCGATTGCGAAATCGGACGCGTCACACACGACGTGGAACGGGCGATCTTGGTCGGCCACCGCCAAGATCGGCGCCTCAGTCAAGCCCTGCTTGACTGTATCAAAGGCCTGCTGACACTCAGCAGTCCAAACCCATGCAGCGTCCTTCTTTAGGAGCTGCGACAGCGGGCGAATCTTGCCCGCGTAGTTGCTCACGTACTTGCATAAGTACGTAGCGAGTCCAAGGAACTGCCTCAGTTCCTTGACATTGGAAGGCGTAGGCCATTCATTGATCACTCTGACCTTTCCCGGGTCAGGGCGTACGCCGTTCTTCCCTACGAGACACCCAAGGACGGGTATCTCGCTAGCCCCGAAGATACACTTCTTCAGGTTCGCGTAGAGCTTGTGTTTGCGCATGAGCGCAAACAACCTGCGGAGATGTTCCTTGTGCATCTCCACTTCCGACTTCCCGTCCACAGCCCGGCTGTGGATGAACACATCATCGAAATAGCTCGGTGCGAAGTCGCGCACCGAGCGCAACAAGTGCGTGACGCACCTGTTGAACGTCGCAGGGGCATTCTTTAATCCCTGCGGCATTACAAGCCACTCCCAGAGCATACCGCTCGGAGTGCTTACCGCCGTGAGAGGTATATCGCTCTCACGCATGAGGATCTGATAGAATCCGTCTCTCAGATCCAGAGCACTGAAGATAGTGCTCAAAGCCATCGAATCGATGATCACATCTTTTCGCGGTATCGGCGTCTGCGCCGGTACCGTTGCGTCGTTCAGCTTGTTATAAGCGTGAACGATGCGCCACCCGCCCTGTGCCTTCTTGACACAGAACGTAGGCGCGCTGTGCGGGGACTTCGATTCCCGCACTTGCCCAGCCTTGCGACGACTCTCAAAGAAGTCGTCGATCGCTTTGACTTGCTCTCGCGGCAGTGGCCACTGCCGCGTCACGCAATACTTCGTTCCCGGCACGAGATCAATCTCGTGTTGAACACCCTTGTCCTGCGGCAACTCCGCAGGGATATCGTCCGGGAGTACGTCTCTGTACTCACGCAAGACCTCGTAGAAGGGGCTCGACTTCAGCGAGTCCCAGCTCTGCTCGTCGAAGCGTTCTTTCTTCGACTTGGCGCTGAGGGCGTCGACGCCCTCAGCGACGAGCTGCTTCAACTCTTCCGCTTCACACTTCATCCTCTCGACATCCGAGAGGATGCAAATCTGCTCGATGCGTCCATCGTGCAGGTCGCGGGCGAAGCGCCTCCAGCTCGTGACTGGAAGCGAAGTCAACTCCGACGCCAATGTCGGAGGGTTCTCCAACTTCATCTTCTTATACTGGAGACCAGTATTCGTACGCGTCAAGACACTCAGTGTCTCGACGGTCGTCTCCAGTTCCTGTGTCTGCCCGGCAGACACTGCGAGTAGCGCCTCGGTCCCTGACCGAGACTTGCGCAGCTTTGCTCGCTTGCGCCGTTCGCTTCTTGTGCGGAACCCGGTTCCGCGCGTCTTGTTTTGTCCGGGCCCGGCCGCGGACAGATCTTCCTTTTGATCGCCGGCGGGTTCAACCCGCGGGCGCACGCAATCAAGCCCGGCTTGATCGCGTATCGCTTCTTCGTGCAGCCCGGCTGCACGTGAGCACGCAATGCGTTTCTTGTTGTCGCCGGCGGGTTCTCCCCGCGGGCGCACGCAATCAAGCCCTGCTTGATCGCGTACCGCTTCGTCGTGCAGCCCGGCTGCACGCGAGCACGCAAGCATTTCCGGTGCGGGACGTTTGCAACCGTCCGCACTGCCTGCAGCGTCGGCTCCCAGAGCCGACGCGCCTTCTTTACCTCGACGCCTGACGGCGGAGCGTCTTTCGACGTTTGGGCCAATCGCATCAGCTCCCTGAGCTGACGCGTCCGAGTCACTGTACTTATTAGTGACTGGCTCCTCTTGTTGAACTTGTGTGTCGACACTAATAGTCGACACGACCGCGTCACTCTTGACGCTTCGAGAACCTCTCGAATCCGATCGAATCTGAGTCTTCTGATTCGACTCACATTTTCTCCCGACGACTCTCTCAGTCGTCGGTGTCCGTGCGGGGTGATCGGAGACAGCCGCGCGTCGCGCTGTCTCTCCTGGTGGGTCGCGTGCACCGCGAGGTGCACGTGCTGCGCCGACAGGGCCATCGCTCACTGTCGCGCCGCTACTCCCGAAGTGCACGATCGTGCGCTTCGTCCAATCGATCACTGGATCATGCCGTGCAAGCCACGGCATGCCCAACACCATGTCGAACTTATCGTCTAAGTCAAGCACGATAAGCTCATCCACGAACGTTTTCTTCCGATACGAGAAGCGTACGCGTACGACACGCTTCTCGGTTCTGACAACGACACCCGTTGCCAGTCTTACTTCCAATAGACTTCGAGGTAGTTCCACTTCCTCGAAGTCAAGCCTCGCTAGGCTCTGCAGTCGAACAAAGTTGTTCGACGCTCCACAATCCACCAGCGCACGAAGAGACATCTCTCTCTTCGAGCGAACCTTCAAGATGACAAGGTTCGGCCTGTCATCTTGCTTCTTACAGTGAGAGTGACTCTCACTGGGGGCAGCAGTCTTTAATACGGCGTGTCCAATATCGACACGCTCGACTGCATCACCAGCAGGGCGCCCCGCGCCTGCTGGTCGTTCTAGTTTTTTGATTGCCCGTGGCGATACCCGGTATCGTCACGCCGGCCCTTGGCCGCCTGCACAGGCGCTGTGCATTCACGGGCGTAGTGACCGTTGTTTCCACACCGGAAACAGCGGACATTCGTTGGTCCACGACGCTGCTGAGATCCAGCAGCCGTCGCACTCGAGAGGTCCATTTGTTCGGGACCTCCCGTCGGCTTCACCGTCGGTCGCGGCATCGGCCGCGGGACGTTCACATGGAGCTTAGCCTGTCGCAGGCTAAACTCTTCTTGCATCGCAAGGGTAATCGCAGACTCGAGAGTACTTGGGTACTCTCGGAAGAGATAGGTCTTCACAGGCCCATCTTTCAGACCCTTCATGAACGTGACGACCTTTGTCGCCTCGTCTATCGGGTTGGTCACGATGTTCGAGACCAAGTACCGCGCCCTTTGAGCGTAAGCATGCACGTCATGCTTGCCCTGTTGCAGGTCGAGGAACTCAGCCCTCGATCTGAACTCATTCTGCGGGGGCTCAAACGCTTGTCTGAGCTCCTCCTTGAACACCTCGTACGTGCTAAAGCACGTAGGGTCAGTGAGTCGGCGTCCATACGCCCAACTCCTTGCTCGTCCGCCAAGGCATGACATGGCGAACGCAACCTTCGACAACGGGTCGACGATACGTCGAGCCGTAATGGCAGTGTCGACTTCGACAAGCCAACGGAGGAGAGGCTCGCCCTCTCTTCCAACGTAGCTGTTCACGTGGAGCTTCAATGACTCCACGCGCGGTGTGGACGGAGTCGACACCGTAGCGCGAGCAGCGGTCTCGCGCTGTTCCTTCATGATGAAGCCTAGAGCAACACCGTGTTGCTCTGTCGGCGATAGCGTGCGTAGCATCGTCGCTACGGCCGCTTCTCCAATGACCGTCGACAGTCGTTGGAGTGCCTCCCACTCTGGATCCGCCAGGTGGAGACAGTCTTCGCGTGCAACATGCGTTGCACCCGTGGTTGGGTTACCAGTGGACATACTCGCGTCCACAGGCAGGTCCTCGGCCCCCGTATCGAACTTCATTCAATACGTAACTAGTCGGTCGTTGGACGGACTACAAAGTGCTACCAGGTGTAATGGGCTTACTTAGCCCAATACTTTAGCTTACACGTGAGCGCACGTGTATGAGGAAGCGTAAGGTGTATTTAACTTAGATTAAGTATACTTGTATCCACAAGTATAATTAAATCTAAATAAAGGTACAAATAGTAGCTTTTGTGGTAAAATGAGAACTGAATTGTTTGTTAACTGTGGCTTTCCTCCTAAAACTGATATCTATAAAGAGGGGTTCTGCCAACGAGTGGTTGGCAGAAACCCTGACCTAATGCTTAAGTATTACTGGTAGAAAGACCCTGCTTTCTGACCAATAGGACTGCTTCCTATTATGAATGGTGACCACACTGCAATGTGGCCCACCTGAATGTATCCACTTAGTGCGTGTTGCACTAAGGTGAGGTTAGCCGAATGTGTAGCCCCGCTACACAAAGCGTCTCTAACTCGAAGGATGCAGGCCACCCGATTGCATCGGATGGATTGACGAGTTCGAGCCCCACCCTAACAATAACATTGCGTTTAACGGGTTCTCCTGGTAGTGCGACGGGTACCGTTGTACGGACAGCCCAATAGGGATTAATTCGCTCCAGGCCAAGTAGGTATCGATTCAATACAATTTTTAAATGAGAGGGTCTTATAAATGCTCCTTTTTGTATAAGGTATTGAATTTTTGGAAAGGATAGCATGTCAAAGTATATGATATAGCAGGTGAAAGTGGAGGCTTAAATGGAATCATACGTTAAGCTGGGTGATACTATTCCGACGATGTACGTTGCAACGACATCTACATGTGCATTAAAATAGTAATATACGTTAGGTATCAAACTATGCGAAAGCGATCCGCTGTCACGACACGCTGTATTTGCAAACCCGAGGACTCAGCTTCGTCGGTTGGCGCCGGAGTTGGATTGACACCACTGGGTCTCCTCGCTAGTAGCCACAAAAGTTCATAGTGTAGATGAGTAGATACGTTTGATGATTTGATGTTGCGTATTGGCTCGCTCGGCGTCGTGGCAGCTCAATATAGAGCCCCACAAGGCCGGGTGGCTGCCACGACGGCCGAGTCCGCCGATTGTATAAGTATGGCACGAGATGAGTAGATACGTTTGATGATTCGCTGTTGCGTATTGGCTCGCTCGGCGTCGTGGCAGCTCAATATAGAGCCCCGCAGGACCGGGTGGCTGCCACGATGGCCGAGTCCGCCGATTGTATGAGTCTGGCACGAGATGAGTAGATACGTTGGAAGACTGATGAGTTTTTGCGCTTTGCCTTCAATTTTCTGGACACGAGCCAATTGATAGCTACCGACTAGACCCATCGGTTTCTATCACATCCTACATCGTACATATCCTCCTGAAGTCGATTGTCGCTGGTATCATCTATCCAGTAATTAGTCCACTATTCATATACCCTCTTTAAGTACATTAACTCATATATATATTGTTTCAGCGCATAAATGGGATCAAATTGAATCCAACTTCCTAACTAACCATGGGCGTGCATTATGCAGATGGTGCGCCTGCGAAGCAGGCGCACCAGATGCCCCTGTTGGTCGAAGATCAATGCGGTTGTTTGTCAAACCGCTAAACTCTGCAGTAACCAAAAAAAATGTCGTGTAAAATCATATTAAATTTTAGCCTCACAGCTTATTCGCATCTCGCAATCGTGCCTATGAATAAACAGCACTACCAGCCCAATCCTCTAGTGCTTAATAATATACCCATTCCAAATAGAATGCCCTAGGCTTTATTGAAGGTCTTCAATTCGGTACTATACCGCTTTGATTAGTATGCCGTTGCCAATACTGAGTAACCAACCATTCCTCCTACACACCAATTCTTCAACCCCCAGGTTCTCACTTTTCAAACTTCTGCGTGCCCTCAAGTGACCGCTGTCCTCCTACCCTCCTTTCTACCAACCGCGCCCCAAGCGAACATCCAAAACCAATCACGTGAACAGAGTACAGAGATGTGATCAAGTGAATTAAGGGAGCTGGTGGTGGAGCCCCAACGCGTGCTGTTCCACATTTTCAACGCGAGCTAGGCTGGAAGGTCTCTGGTGCCCAGATTTGCTATTGGTGAAAAAAACAGGGATACAATCATCAATGCACATGCACTTCAGTACCGTGTTCCTGGTGCCGGTGCCCATCCACGCCTCGGTGAGCTGGATGACGTTCTTTTGGACGAAGTTCTCCGCCTGCGCTCAAGAAATGAAAACGCATCGCGCCAATGGATTCAGTCGACGGCGCTAGAGATTGCGCGAACGGAGTCCGAGAACACGAACATTCGAGCCTCGTGGATTGCCCTTTCATGTCTCGCTAAGGTCTGTCGCTCCGACGCACGACGAACTTGATGGTGCATCGGGACGACTGGTTAACGCCACGAGCTGTTCACTACATGGTTCACTTGTCGATGAAGAACCCAGCGCACCACCTGGACGCTACTCTGCTGATAGATGAAATCACGCCCTACTTCGAAGACCCACACCGCGACACCCGTCGACTGGATTCGCCGTCTTGACGCGCATTACGGCGGTCCTTACTGTCACGGCTGACTACCAGAAGTTGACCCCAGTGCTGATCTGGAAGGGAGGTAAGAGGAAGAAGTCCAACGTTGATAAGCGTTGTTCAGCGTCTGTTGTCTATCAAGAGAGAACTCACAGCTGCTTGAGCAGTGGAACGACATCACGCACCCCGCCGTCTTTGACGCAATGTCATGTCGTGGCCTGGCCTGGGACTCCATGCGGCAAATAAGCACGTGGACATGCTAGTGATTTCGGATGGCTAAACGGCGTACGTCTAAGCAGACGACATCGGGACATTGAAGTCCTTCAAGGACAGTCTGTCCCGGGTGATCGACAAGTGGAAGTAATCGAGCCGAGTGACGTACACGCGGTGCGGGAACAAACGAGCCCCGGGCGTTGACGAGGTGGTTAGCTGGTTGAGTAGCACCTGACGTGGAGTCCCAGACGACGTCGTGCTGAAGTCTGTTCGTGCGGCCGGCTTTGTGACGACTACCAGGAATGAAGCTTTTCTAAGCACGACGTGTACGGTGCCTTATTCCAAACCAAATGCGTAAGTCAGGAGGATGACATTGAACATAATCTTAATGACGATCACGAAATGGCTGACATTTTCGATGAGCTGGTCGTTGATTAATTCGTAAAAATAGAGGGTTTGAGGCCAATAGATTTGGCCTTGATGTAAAAGGACTTACTTGGCGGTTCCGACTACCACCTGGGGGTTATCTGTGTGATCGCTGCGGGGCTTGAACCCGGCCTGTGTGTATTCCTCCTACACCAATGCCGTCGTTTGCCACCCAAACTATCACCAGTCCTATAATGCCCTCTCGAATTGTATACCCTGCCGCGCGTTGAATAGTATACCGTCTATTATTTGGTAACCCCCATTAGGAAATAAACGGGGACACAAGTTTTGTTGACTTTTCTGGTGACGAAGCCAAGTTGAAATTGTTTCGAAACATACTACCCCCCCCCCCCCCCCTGCTACATACACACAGTAGTTCGAAATCATCGACAAGCAGATGTCAAGAGACTTGTCACAATATTAGCACGCCCGGGGAGAAACGTAGTTCGTAAGAACATGCTTTGCTTTGATTTGCTTTGTGGTTTACATACAATAATAACATAAACTTACGAGCTGTCATAGATGTGGACTATCAATGTTAGTGATAGTAGATTATATCACACTATCACTGGAAATTGTTGAGAAGAGCTCAAAATAGCTTTTTGGCGGAGGCAGCAAATATGAAACAACGTAAGAGCCTGCAAGAAGCGGTCGCGGAGTTAGTTTCAGAGTTTCCTTCTCACGTTTAAGGCCCTCGTGCCTCGACCTCCCCGGCTTTCAGCACTCGTAGGCATGGGCCGACACACACCCCGTGTCATAAATCAAAGAGAATATTTACGCCTCTCCCATTTTCTTTTTGATTGCTTGCCCCACGAAGTTTTACACCGACACGAACTACCAATGCTGCCACGCGCCGTCACCCTTCTCGATGACCCCGTCTTTCAGCATTCCACGGGCCGCGTCGTGATAGAAAAATCATTTTACACGGGACAGGAAAGACACAGTGGAGCTGTCGAGACGATACTAAGCCGACGCTTGCTTGGAAACTGGGAAGAGTTGCTGCTATCCGTAGAATTTGGCTGGGTACTTGTTGGTCATGGGGTAGCAGAAGTGATCCACATGTTCCTTCCGCCGAGATGGAGGTCGAAGTCGCTTCACCCGTCTCCCGAAACCGATCACTCACTGGGGCCGTGGAAGTCGGACACCTCCCAGACCTCCGAGAGTGCACAATCGAGGAAGGAGACCGTGACGAGGTACAGTACGAGCTCATTCACACGACTTTTATACAACTCGAGTCCGCCGTCGACTCGACAGATTTCACTCACTTCAAAGTGCCAACATTAATTCTGGCGAAACTCCGCTCGCACGTAAGTAATTTTGTTTTTCAATTGCTGTACCATTTGGCATCGGCCGATGCTGGGAGTTCACCAACACTTACGACGTGGATAGGAGGCGTCTCATGCTGCCCGCTAAAAGCCGGCAGGTTAATGAATGTCAAATCAAGGCGTGGATCGACGAATTAGGCGGTGTCAGCGAGACAACGCTGGTTTAAGGGACTAGGGTGTAGAAGAAAGCGACACAGGACCATGGGCAGGGAGAGCAGCCCGTGACTGCTACGACCTCGTCTGGACCGGGCACATTGGCCGTCGTAGCCTCTTCTACAATGGGCGTTGAGCCGAGTTGATCGGCTACGCTGATACAGACCTCGGAAACGAGAAAGATGATCGTCGTTCGACCACTGGCTACGTACGTGCTGCAAATGAATGTCTTATCGTTTCGTAATGTACAATATGCTACTCAAAAAGTTTTTCCGACCAAGATAGAACGGTTCTCAGTATCTTGCAGCACACAATTACTTTTGTAAGCCGACTATCTTCACATACAACAGGGCGACAGAGGATCAAACGGCTCAGGTACGAGCTCGCCTACTTCTCGCAACGACCCGCGTAGAGACTACGGAGTCCAGTTCTAGACTTACCTACCGAACACCGCCCTTACCGAGCTACATTTGGACCTCTCCCGTCGGTAAATCGATATTAACTCCTTGTTAGGGCACCTACTCAGGCCCACGCGCCGACCATTGCAGACCTTCGCTTCGCTTCAGTGGGGGACGAGGTGTGTCATGCAGCGACGACATCTCGTAAGGAGCCATGGGCAGTTGTACATGCCCGACTCGGCCACATCAGGTTGTTGCATCAAACACGCCTGATTTCAAGTCACGATAGCAGCGAGAATAGGTATCATTGCTTCGCCACCGCCACCCCGAGGCTGTGGCCCATCACCACGAGGCGGTAGTCTGGATACTGCCGCAAGAGCTGCTGCAGGTCCTTGCGAAGGCCCCACACCCCTGGCATTACCAAAACAGAACCAGCCGTCCCTTCCATTGAGATCGCGTACGGGTGAAGTAGAAGCCTGATTTGCCTATCATAGAACTCCGCGTCTGCGACAGGGTTTCCGAAAATACTGTTGCAATTATATTTTCGGCATGCCACGAAATAGATAATGCAAACTTCGCACGGAGCCAGAAACATACATTATTTCCATACGCAGTAGTGTAGATATAGCGGATGCATAGCGACAATATACGGATGTGTCCTATGGAGAATCATCCGACAAAGTAGTGTGTTGGAATAATTGTGGGAAGAAGAAGATAGTTGGGGCCAATTAAACCGTGTTACAGTTAGGATATGTTGCTTCTGCCGTTAATACTGGTATTGGTACGGTTACGTACTGCCGGAATCTCAACACTTATTCTAGTCGAAAATGTACACCAATGAAGACCTCGTAGTTACGACAAAGACACAGAAATGTCAATAACTCGGACCCAGACTTCGGCTGACTTGCCCCAGGAACGCTTCGTCCGAATCTTCTGGTACGTCACGAGGAACAGCACCCACAGGTTGTTATTCTCCTCTTTTGTAAAAGCACATATCACGTGTCGCCCGGGATATGATTCGCAATCCTAGCAAAAATTAATAGTGCTAGGTTAAGTCGCTACACCAGACGTCCCAGCCAACAGGAGCGTTGACCAGCCAGCTGACAGAACCGGCAATAGCCCAATCTGCACATAAGGCAATTCGTTGTGTTATGTTTAGCCACGCGAGCCCCAGACGCACCCGTCTAAAGCAAACTACATTCTACGATTGGAAATCATCTATTCGATTTACGAGGAGTTCTATGTTACCACGAGTCGCGGGGCCGTGATACGAAAGGCGCACGGAGTCCCCTACCGGTAGCTACAACAACGTCGCCACTTCTGCAAATATAAATAAAACTGCGAGTTGTTCATGTATTGTGTGGTGCTAGCTCTGGAAGGACGAATACGAAAGCGAGCACCCCCCCCCTCCCCCCCTCCAAGTCGCCGGGAGATGACTCAACAACAACCTTGGAATCTCTGGCAGACGCGAGCACGATGAACGATGAAGGCTCTCTATTTCGAGGCCAACGCAGATGTACCACATAGCATAGAGCCTCTACCGAATAACGAACGCAAGTAGACCAAGGTCGTTGCCCAATGTGCTTAAGGCGAGGCCGACCGTGTCGTGGCCGTCCGTTCCATTGCCTTCCACTGGCATATACTTAAGAATGCTACCGCAAACTGTATCAATGTGCTCTGCATGTAACCACAATGACTATACGAATTCTCTGACTTGTGGAACGGCTACAGTCTACACACCTCCTTTATTCTCTTCGCAGCGTACGCACTCTCATTTTGGTTCGGTGGTAAACCACTCCGAGTGTGTCGAGTGGTTTTTCAGCGAATGTTAGCTGAACAACCGAGGGGGCAGTGCTTGCAGCGCTCGGACGAGGGCTCGTCATTGTGTACTCACCACATCTATTAAATGGTGTATTAAGCATAAATAATTTTACACCATTTATTAAAGTAATTTTAATTAATTTTATCAACAATGGCGTGGCATTGTCGTAAGATGGAAGGTAGTTGACTGGTCCTCCAGCAAAGCGTCGACGATGTTCAACATCAGCATTTCAAAACACCGACATCGAGAGCGAGTACCGACATCGAGAGCGACTGGTGAGGCAGGGTGGCTGTCAAAACTGTTGCCTCGACTTGAGTCATTCGAATGTAGAGCGGCCGAGTCCTTCTCCACAAAGACGCCGACAAAGTTCACGGCGGGTGTGGATGAATTTGTCAACGTTTACGTGGCCTACATCGGGGCTGGGCTTTTAAGATAAAACGGCATTTAAGGCCAACCGGTGGAGATGCTCTGAGGTGCTGAACGTCAAGTTTAAAGCAGTATCGATGGTCACCAGCAACACGAAGTGGTTAATGCGGCCGCGGACGAACACAGAAGCTGCGTGAAGGACCCGACCGTGTTGAGCTCGATCTTGATGGGGCTTCAAGGGCAAGTCTATCCCGGAAGAGGTTCTCTCCGAAGCCAACGAGTTCCAGCAGTGATGATGTGGAGCGACGCCGACGTCTATCCGCGGTTCACAACGCGTGGGGGTAGCTGTGTTCACTGGACGACTGATCATGTGTTCGGGGCTTGAAATGTACATGCTTTTGCAGCAGTTGGCCAAGCTCTCGGCGTGGCTGCCCTACATTGCGAAAGCCGAGTTCCCTTCGAGGTACCAACAAACGAACCCCCTGGACTTAACTTCCGACAACTAACAACATATCCAAACCGGAAAAATACACGACTGTTAGCACCATCTGTAGCGTCCGGTCTTCCGTTGCCACACACGAATAGGAGGATGGCAAGGGTTGTAGTACCAGGTTCATGGCCACGCCACGGTGATCCGTCAGCACGCGCATCCAAACGGGGCGCTGAGGTCGACGTAGAAGCGGTCTACGTCCGTCATGGGCCGCTCGCTATGATGCGCGTTCTGGGTGGCTATCTGGGCCTCCACAACGATTAATATGACAACCATAAACACTCAATAGAAAACGAAAGTTCTCGCCCCAAATCCCCACTCTCGTGACACGAACACACTGAGATCGCGGTGGGTCAATCACACCGGCGAGGACGAAATCTGCCATGCACTACACAGCGAAAAGCATTCCACGATGCGCTTTTGGTGCAGAACTTACAGCGAGCGCGCAATGCGGGCGAGATCCCCAATTGCATATAAAGCAAACCTGTAGCGCCAAGAGATAACGTCGGCCCGGGGATCGACGTTGCGAGGGCCTCCGACTCGCGCATGTCATCCACATCGAAGCTTGAGCGCTCTTCTGTCATTGGGATTGCGTTGGGCCCAAGGTATCCTGACGAAGGCCACCACATCGAGAAGAAACATCAGATTGACGTTGCACTCGCCGTATTCGTGATCTTGGATTCGTGCTGCTGCGATCCAATTTTTCAAGCGTGGGCCAGAGTATGATTTAACTTCGTGGCGATGTTGCCAGCAGTTCAGACTGGGGTTCAGCGACAATCTACCGTTTAGAGTGTGCTGGATCGCTGTACTCTTCTTGACGTCCCCGTCGGACAACTTTATCTCGCATGACACGGACGCAATTTCATCGTCCATCAGTTGTCCTTCGCCGGTGATAACAACATCGTCATCATCTCCGACGCCTCCTCCGCCGACAGCAGTAGGAAAATGAACGCCAAGCAGATGATCCGATAACGGACAACTATTGGCAGGTACGGGTACTCCAACTTTTTCCCTTGAAGAGAGACATCTCAGAGATGCGATATCCATGCCATCATTGCCAAATGGGACTGGGCAGCGAGATGATCGTCTCGAACAACCAGGTATCGACTTCAATATTCTAGAGGACGACGTCGTCATTAAGCACGCTGGTGACTGGCGATCTGTTTCAATTTTTATAACGAATTATATTGTGGTGTCGATTTTCTGTCTTGCTGCGAAGCCCCCCCAGGTACCTCGTGATAAAGCCGCTAGGCGCTGGAGGTGTGGAAGATGACCGGCTACAAGTACACGTGGATCGCGATGGAGAACTCGTACTACGACGGCATGGACAACTTCGGCAATACCAACATTGTTATCTCAGTAGATTAATTCGTCAACAAGCAAAGTAGACTTAGATTTGAGTGGTTCACCAAGATAACGAGCGGGAGCGTTGTAGACAGCAGGCCTGGGAGGAGCTGCTTCAAGTGGTCGTTGAAAAATCGGTCTGGGGGCGTCGAATATCGTAGATTGAGGCTGGGTGCGGCTTACCTTCCAAAGCTCGCTATCGTAGCCGTGTGTGACGGCGACGTCAAGCTTGAGCTGCCAGCAAATCCATTTCGAGTCGCCCGGCCATAGCGACTTTCCACTGCTTTACGTCGTCGGACTCTGTTGGTATTCGTCAATCATGTCTCCTGAATCTTCACCATTTTGGTTTGGGTGGACAGGTCTCCGTCGGACGACCCCGTTCGCTGGAATGCTCGGCGCTGGGCCCGCCTCGCCTCCGAATATGGCATTGTCAATACAAATATTTTAATATATATCCGTTAATACATTTATTAAATCCAACTTCAGCGGCACGAACCTCACGCTCCACGGGTTCTGCTACAGTCAACGGCAGCCACTTCGGCAGTTTCGTGTCAATGACGCGCTCGAACGTAAATCGGTACGTGAGTGAGTGCGTGACAACGCCTCGACGAGGATTTTGCTCGATACTTTAGTTTTCAAGTGTGTTTTACTTGCGCAAACGCCGCTCAGCTACTCCTATTTCTGCGCTCAGGTTGCCTCGGCTTCAGCAGCAGAACAGATCGGAATCCACTCCGCGTCGTCGGGTCGCCTAATGACTAGGTTGATAGATTTATTCGTGTCCACTTGGCTGGCCAACGCCGCGCGGTGTCTCAGAAGATGTTCGCGGGGACATCGTGAAGATGAGTACGACTACCAAAATTTAATTGTCCGGTTTGGCTTCAACGGCTGCTGGACGGGAACATGTCAAAGAAGGAGTTCTTCTCGCTCCCGAGTTCGAGGAAGCCACCACGCAATTTGATTGGCAATATGCCCGAGCACGACCCTCCACAACTCTATCTCCCATGACGGAAGGAATTCTAAGAGTATCTTCGTCAGCGGTGTGACAGATCAAAGAGCCCGAGCAAACGTCTCAGGCATCGTGGCATTATAGTCGAGGTACACGCGTGGTCTGATAATCACAACGAGTTTTAAAAGACAGCAAGCGATCCGGTACGAGTCGAGAAAGAACCGATCCCGACCTAAATCTACGGTATCCGCATTTGTAGAACGAAAATCGAATACGGACCACAGTGATGCTTGGCGAAATCGTCAATGCGCCATTCGGTACTGGATCGATAGTCGATACAGAGTCGAATATCAACTCCGGTGTCATTTTATCAATATCCATATCATCGGCTCCAACTGACTTGTACCATCTTGCTGAACCGGTCAACGAAGAGTCGACTGAGCGTCTCTAGCGTTACGGTTATCGCTGAAGTTAGTCGCAAGATCAGTGTTCTGCGCTATTGGGTTGGATGCGTAGCTGTCCCGCGCCGATCGGGCTGACCGGATATGTAAGATAATGGTGGGTCGTAATGGTGTTTAAGCGGTCGCGCAATGCCCAGACTTCCGGCGTCGGAAGCAGACATCGTCTTCTCTGGGTCGCGAACCTTATCAAATTGGGTATCAGTGTTTTTCTCGATTTCGTATCCGTCAATTAATGCTAAATTTTGTATGATCCAGGAGAGGTCGGCGGGCAGGTGGCGGTGGGCAGCGGTGGTGCACTGTCGTCTCTTGTGCAAGTTTCAGCTCTTGCACCTCTGCCCGACTCCGCCTCTCGAAAAGACAATGACATCATCTAAGTAGACTAGGCAACCTGGTTCCTGCCTGTGATTCTCAGTCGGTATCTACCTTCGTTTTGATAGCGCCGCCGCTCTGCGGCAGCCGTCTGCATTTGTCGCATTTCATGTCACTCCAGCGCCGATAAACTTAACATCGAGCCCGTATACATGCATGCCTCTCGACATGGTAGTAGACGACGCCCTCGTTACCAAGCAGAGGCGGCGGAGCCCGCCGATATGCGAAGTTGTATAACAACACAGAGCGACCGTTTAAAAAAACATCTCATTTTGAGGGGAAAAATCGAAAAGGGCTCCGGCGGCGGACGACCAAGGTCGGTGCTATTGTACATCACATGAACCTTTGCCCGAAACCCGTTGAACGCGGACATCTGCGCATTCTGACGAGCCACGTCGTCTTGCCGTCTTCCAGCCTGGCGAGTCGCGAGCCCAAGGTTGTCGATATATCTGGCGCTGCGACTGCAGGGTAGCTTTCAGTGTCGAAACCTGCAGCCGTGCCGTGCAGCAGCTGGCGAGATGGCTTTGGAGACTGACTAATGGACTGACATGAAAAGATCTTGCTCTTAGAAGAGATGGTAGTCATGTAAGATTCACCTAAGGTAGCTTCGCGCCCGAACGGAAAGGACACCCCTTTGTAATTGCAATAAACAAAGCCGCGCTAGCACGGAACAGCTCTGGGTTTTTGCGCCGGCACTGGCGAGCTGGATGCTCTGGAGGATGGATAGCCAGCCGCCTATGATTGTGTTCCGCAAACGCAACAGCGCACGCGCGAGTCCGCGAAGGGCTTCGAGGTGTGTGCCGTGTGCGCGCTCACGTGTCGACGCTGGATGTGGCGCCGATGGAGTTGCCACAACGTCGAGCCGCAGTGCAGTGTGAAGCCCTTCGCTGTGGCATTTCAAGGCGGTATGCCGGCAGTTCGACGATGTCTGACGAAATAGAAGGATTACAGTCCAAAATACATCTGAAGCCATTAAGCGCACTTCGATTGCGTGCCCGAGTACGCAGAAATCGGAGGTCGGAAATTGCCGACTCTAACACGCATAACTGCACGCAGCTTCGCGGATCCGTCGAGCGTCAAACCCATCTGCTCTGTAATCGAAATTTTTCGTTCCTAGTCATTTTATCTGACACACGTTTTTCCTCTCGTAGCGAGGGCGGCAAGCAGTCGTCGCCCGACGCGCGACGTGTTCAGCCAGAAGGCTCCTACTGTTAGAACTCCTCGGACACTTCCAGCATGGAAGCCGCCTTCCGCATTCTGCGCTGACATCGATGTCCACGATATCGTCATTCATGACATTGTCGATGATAATGTCCAATTCCAACAGAATCACAGGGGGAAAGTATCCGATCAGCGTCGACTTCGCCGACCTCCCGACGTGACATGCGAGCACCCAGAGAGGTTCAAACTGTGGGAACGGTTGCACTCTACTAAGCGTGCGCGTGGAGAGTCTATCGTAGATCATCGTATTCGAGAAACCCACCAAGGCCTTTTCTTGCGAAGCTTCTTCGGAGTGAACACAAATACCACACATGGTGTCGGAAAATGCCGACGCGTCAGACCCGGTAGCTCTTAGCGTACTGCAATCGCAAGGGACTTGAAGTTTGTAGAACCGATATCAGACTTGCTTCGGTGCTCGTGGCCAGCTGTCGTAGCGGCGCAACGCGCGTAAGACACGCCGCTGCGCCTTGCGCGTAGCGTGACTCGGGGAGATTCCCGAATTTGTCGATGCGCTCGTTCCTCCCTTTGTCGCCTGAACTGGTCGTCCTCGACGTCGACCTTCTGTTCTACGTCAACGTACTGTAGAGAAGACCCGACAAGATAACGTTTCGGGCGTTCGAATTAGAAGATTGTGTAGACTGTTACGTGACCGATCAGCACGTTGGTCAAGCAAGTGAAGTCAACCTAGCAGAACAACAATCGGTTTTACGTCTTCCTGTACAGCAACCGCACCCGATTCCGGTATCGTGGTCCGACCACATCTAAAGATGTGTTATAGGATTTTGCAGGTTACACGTGCCTAAGCGCTAAGCACGATAATATCGTGCTTTCATATATGATAATGTTCTAGTGCATGTACATCAGACCAGAACTCTCCGTTGAAGCCAAACATAATTAGAAGCAGGCTATTGCAGCGCAGTCGAAGTCCCTACCAACTGTCTGCTTCGATTGCCGTTGCTACAGGCTTTGCCCATGAGGCGTTGTGCGTTTGAGGAGGGGGGAGGTGACACTGATCCACATAAGCGACCTCGCGTTGCGGGGTGGTATCCGATACGCGGAGTGGTGCGCGGCAACAAGTAGCGTGGGTGCAGCCCCGTCACCTTGACTTGTTCGAGCCAAAACTCCATCTAACGACGTTTCACCTCTCCGAAACGATTGCATCACTAAATAAAGGGTATTAGATTATACCAGTACCGGAAGTGATCGCGGTTACTGGATCCGTAAGAGTTGTTGACCAAGTTCACCACGGCCAAGTTGTTGATGTCTCGACCGAACGCCTAACGGTTCAGTCAGAAGGTCAGTTTCTGCCCGTAAAGGGCTGCTGGCGATCTCGGATCGGCTCATGAGGTGCAATAACTCTTTGATCCTTCTACCGATGATGATGTTTCGCCGCACGACACACATCAACCCAGGCAAGGACTTGGACACGTGCCACTCAGTGGTACAAAGCGCCCTCACGAGGTGGAAGTTGACGACGACGACCTGTCCAACAAACGTAAACGATATGAAACAGCACCGGACAAGGATGCAAGGATAGTGGACAAGCTGTTTGATGATACCGACTTCTTGAATCATTTGTTACGAATTAAAATGGACTCCAAGTCTCAGGCCGCTACCGAAGACCACGGCTTATTGGCTTATACATCAAAAGTGTCCCTGACAAAGATAAAAAGCCAACCACTCGTAAAAAGTCTATGGTCGCATCGAAGTATGATTTTGTTCCTCTGGAGGACCAGAAAGTGGTACATGATCGGGTGACGTCGGAAAAGTACAAAAGTACGGTCCCAATTCTTTTTGGTAGAGGTTTGGTTCGGTCCGAGCATGCAGAATTTAAAGCTGTATTCGGGGTTTGCACACGAGCCTACGACATTCGATTTGGATCCGGCGGTCTATCGATTCAACCTTTTGCCAAGTTTATCCGAGACGAACGGATGAACTGGTTAGCGTCGGGCAGATCGAACTTCGACAACCTTTCTGCAAACGCGGAATTCGGGGAGGAATCATCAGCTAGCTGTACCGACGATGTTATGGATGCTTGCCGAGTTTTCGTCACGTATACGCGCGAATTGTTTTTCAAGGAGCTAATTGAGCTGGTCGAGAGGATCGTGAAGTTTATTGAAGAAACGCTCAAGCAGGTATCGTGGCGCCCAAAAGAGCTCGGTAGTCTGGTTTACTGGGTAAATCTATGTGCTGGAAGATTTTCGTGACAGCGCGCAGGTTGGCGAAGTTCTCCGGCTTGATTTGAATCGATACACAACCGACGATCGTCTCCTCAGGGACATGATGTTTATCAAAATGCATATGCAGGTTGATGATATCCGGCTAGAAATGACGGCCTCGCCGCCACATGCAGGTGGCAGTCGGAACGTTGTCCCACAACGTCACGAGGGTCAGCTCCACGACGACTAGAGGGGCATTGGCCGGATTCCAAAGAATGTACTTCGCCAACTACCTGTGCAGGTCCACCCCGGAACTGGCAAGGCGCGAAATTTGTGCATGCGGTACTTGGCATAAGCAGGGCATGCAGTGAATAGCAATGATACTTGTCCAAACGGTCATGGTCATTTTGTCTTCAACACTATTTCTGATATCGTCAAGGTCGAAAGCGTTTCGGCCACCTCAAGGAGGAGCATACTCGCGCCGGCTGACTCCACTACGCTGGCATATCCGGATTCCACTGAGCTCCATCGTCTTGACACTACCAGAGACGAAACAATGACCAATACCAACGCGTTATGTGACGAGGAGGTGACAAAAGCTCCAATCAACTCGAGGAGGGTGTGGGAAACGAAACCTCACCGTAGTGAATTTATTTCTGCGAATCGATATACGTTGTCAACTAATACAAACACGTCTGGTATTTCTCCGTTTAAGATCGGCCATATCAAACATTCACAGCCAAATGAAAATCATTCCGATACTCCTTCATCGGACATCGACCCTTCTCAAAGAGGTATTGACGGCTGCGGAGTGAGCACTCACATAGGTTCGAACGCAACGAGCGAGCAAGATAAGATTCCCTGTGTGTACCTACACTAGCGGTTTACAGACTTAGATGAGTCAAGTAGACTGTCAGTAGACGACACCTGCGCTTGTCGGTTGAGGCTTTGCGACTTCACTACTGTTAGCGTATTGAGCAAATCTGACAAGGTATCCTGTCTGGGTTTCCCGCGGAGGTAGCTGACCCAAATGCGGCATCAGTTGAGGGGGCACGTTTGCCAGTCGAGGCTATGCGATCACAAAACATCATCAAAGCCGCAGAAAGAGGATGGAGGTTGCGTGAAGCATCCAGACAAATTGGGGTTGTTGTCGTCGGAAACGTCGAAATCAATATAAGCAATTCTTGCTATGGAATTGCTCCGACACGAAGCTAGAAATTCTATATCGCACACGAGATGAGGCTTTGTTCGAGCGCGGCACAACAATTCGTCAGCCTACGCTATTGAAAAAGCTGCGTGTCACCCATTATCGAACTTTATTCGCACCGAAACCCTGAGGCTGGAAGATGCTACGCGTTGCGTTCGAGGTAAAAATGAAATAGACAGCAGTCCATAACAAAGCAATTAATCCTGATCGGCTTCGGCTGGTACTCAACGGTTACCCTCCCCTTGATCTATTACTACAAATTGACATGGTATCGATGCACAGTGGAGACAAGACCGAAACCGAATCACCCACCACCGAAAAATCCCGGGTCGTGTCGTCGATACTTGCGAAGGACAAAACTCTGGCAAATATATGGTTGTCGAAGCCGCTATCTTGGATCAATGACCGGAACTTGTGTGCAGCCCTGGGGGGGGGGGGGGAGAGAAGAACGCTGATCAACGCTGATCCTATGGTAGAAGTTCGCACGATTCAGCAGTTGTCCTTCCCGAAAAACGATTCGGTTAATTCAGCATTCATCACAGAATCGGTACCAAAACTACGATACGAATCAGTAGTGGTTATTGCCGTAGTATGGAATATATCGCAAAACGCGGTCATGCTGGACGCATCTGCATCATGAAATGAGATGTTAAAAGGGCGTTCCGACATTTACGAACTAGGTTTTATCAGGTCTTCCGCATGACATCTTATGTCAAAGTGGTGGGCATTGCCATGACAGCGCCATTTGGCTGGTCGGGGTCACCACCAAGCTACGCTCTTTTTGGTCAAGCAATACCGTGATTGATAGGTGCCGATTCGCCCGCATCGGTCTCTAATTCAGTTGACGAAAAGTGTTTTTTTTTCCTTACGAATGGGTAGATGATCATGTTTTGGTCGAACCCAATGTGCACAACAGACTTGATCACGCTGCAGCTACGATGCACCATGCAATGCTTGCTGTGTTAGGGCCTCGATTGATCAACGAAACTAAGTTTTTCAGTATCGAGAGCGGAATTGGGGTTCTTAGGCTATTGTGGAATACTTCGCGACGCACAGTTTCGATCCCAAACGATAAGATTGAAATAGCTCGTGACAGAGTACAAGCAATGCTGACGTCTGGTCGAATTCTACAAGGAATCTGGTCTGTGATGCCCTGGAGAAGGAACAAGTCGTCCGCTGGGGCGGTCCGTCTCGCGTTTGTGCAATCTCTGAACCGAAGTCAAATAGGCGACCTCTTCAGTAATTTGCACGACCTTCGTTCTACTAAGGATTTAATGAGTATATTGGGTTTATCTGGGATGGCTATACAAAGTGTGGATCACTACAGCAAATCTGCAAAAAGCATCAGCTTTCATTGGTACCTCTGCTATGTCATATATCACATATTACAAGCAAAAGTCTCGCATGACGATTTTATTCATATGTTGTTCCAGCTTGCATGCAGGTCTACTATCGAGAATAGGCGGGAGAATACGCTGGACTTGCCAGCTACATTGGCATTTGATGCACTAACTTCGTATGCGTGCATCGATTAGACGATAAAACGGCCGAGCTCCACCAACTCGGAATCGGCGAGATGAGACGTTTATTTGAGCTGGTGCCGACAAGCCTATCAGCTTCGAGGGTAGGAAGCTGAAGCTGCGGATTACAACTCGCTGAAGGAACCCCCTTGGAAACGAATCGATGCGATGATCATGAAGATAGTGTTCCGTAGGGTAAGCTTGGCCTCATACCACGGTGTCGGCGTGGCGGGTGCACACCTTGTCAGAGCAGCAAGCCAAGTTCAGCAGCAGATAAAACTGCACACGACCCCGCCGCGTCTGTAAGAGATCAAGCAAACACTCTGCCAACGCGAGAGTCATGCCTAAACAGAGCCGAATGGTGTATTGTCGCCAGATCTGTTGACCCCGGTTGCAATTTCACGCCGCGTTCGAGATGTTGACCATCGGTCGCTTTGCCCAGAGGGCACTGTTGCGCAAGAAGAACATCACCCAGAACTCGATCAAGTTGCAACTACACGAATAGGATCGCCAGCATAAGTCTAACCGATTTGCGACCCGCCGCCACCACAAAGAGATACTACACTGCATGCGTGCGTTGAATGTGTCTCTGGAGACTTTCGCCTACCACTAAAAGTAACATAAGGTATCTGAGGAAACATGACTTACGGTATACTATATTGGTTCAATAAAAACAACATGAGCCAGCACGTCTCCTCTGCTTGCTACAGTAATGGCCCGAAAAAACTATAGCGAGCCAGCTCATCACTTCTACTACTTGCATTCATGGAGGCCTCGCATCGCCGTATAGCCCATCGTTCATCACTTCATCATTTGCCCGTCAGTGCAAGACATTCCCGGGCGAGGCACTGGGGTACAAGGTCTCGGGAAAGGCGGAACCAGGCGTCACCGCCAGATACTTTGAGATAGCGTTCAAGTCATCACAAGACCGGCTATCCGCAGATTGGCTCGCCGCACCGGTGTTATACGAATATCTGGACTCGTTTACGATACAACACAAGCCGTGCTATGACGCTACCTGGAGAATCTTGTTCGAGATGCTGTGACCTACATGGAGCACGGAAACAGAAAGACCGTAACTAGTTTGTATGTCAGGTACGCCATAATGCGTCAAGTGAAAATTATTTACGACTATGGCGACTAGACTGTCACAAGAAACCTACTTGTAATCCACGATTGTCTCAAATACATACTTTATGTTTTGTGGCTAGCCTTCCATTGAGCTTGGCGAAACGCCGTGCATGAGTTGCGCACGTACCCATCTGGTCCACCGAAAAAAACAGTGGTGCATTGAGCTTAGAGAACCGTCGTGCGTGGGATGCATTTTTGTTGGTAGCATGGCTAGAGTGCACGCAGTCTAAGCGCCCCTAACACGTAAACTCCCTGCCTACGAGTGTGAAATTCAGTTGTATAAGTGGGCGACAGTGGTCGGCAATGTCGAAGGTATGTCTCAGGAATGGTGGAGCTGGTATACTTGAATATCTCACCGCATCCGGCAGGTCTTCGGGGAAGTGCTTCGGAAGAAGGAACCCACGCCCAAACTTTTGTTTTGGAAGAAGCTGCTCTGCATTTCAGATCGCGTGTACGGACAGTGGAATGGTTTGCATGCACTTTCTGGATACTCAGGCACCTAAAACGCTTGATAATCTGCTCAGTGTACGTTGGTGTACAATGGTTTTGCGGCTTGACTGCTGCTTAAGTATTTGCAATTTTTGTGGGCTTTTAAGGACTCATACGAAGCTAACCGGTAGGTCCTTGGCTAGTTGTTGTTGACTGCCACGATTTGGAATGTAGAAAGTGATTCCGAGCTTTTTCCATCGCCTGGGATCTTTGTCGACATCAACAAATACTCCGACCTACAGATATGCAATGACACGCAGTGCTAGCTCACAACCCGCCTCAGCCAACCCAGCTGGTAACAGGCAAACGTAGAAGTAGACTCGATGTAAAATATGCATATGATTCTGGTCTGATTCACAGGGTCAAATGGATACGTTATTGCGACCTTCCACAGCTGGAATCATTGACAAAGACGCAGGGAGCTTTTTCGGTGGACCGATGGGTGCATGCGCTACAAATGAAATAAAGCTAACAGTATATTTCATCTTTAGGAATAACGCAATAAATTATGAGTTACTTGTAGCTGAGGAAAAATACCTTCATCCGCGATTGAAATTGTCGATAGCTGTATTGATTTATAAGTTATATTGTACAAACACCATATTATATATCTTCTAGGAGGCCTAATCTCTACATTGATAGACTACTTCGTGTCCACTAGAAAGTATTGTAGCTTACGATGGCAATGATGTCATTGCTCACTTTTTTATGGACCAATGGGTACAAGAAACGACCTACCTAGCTACAAACGAACTGTAACCACTTGAACCGAACCAAGGGCTCAACAATGTTTCGACGGATAGTTAGATCGCCAGAGGTGCTGCCATGGTTCAGCGGACCAATAGGTACATGATTCATCAATGCGTTCTGTAGATGCAGTGTGGTTAAGACAAGATATGCAGTACCGCCCTGATAGCGAGAAAGGTACCTGGTTTGCATTAAAACCTAGAATAATGGCCACCCTCGAGTCTCTTGAGGTCACGGGCAAAATGTATGCAAGAAGCAGCGCTTTTTTTCAAATTTGCTACGCACCGCTTAACCGCCCCACGCATTATTGCCGCAATGAACCTTCATCAGAAGTTTGTTTCGGACGGCAGCATCATCTTCTTCGAGACGGTGGCCTTAGAGCAAGTGAACGCGTGGAGAGCTATGGTCCGCCCCACCGACATCTGGTTTTCCGACATCCTCGACAACATTGGAAAGGATCCAGTTCGTCTTCAGTCACCAGTGCCTGGTCAAGAGGCACGTACCATGGCGCGCATGCATGCTGCAGCGATTCTACAAGACTGTCATCCCTGATTCTGAAGCTAATGATTTGCGCTGGGTGAAGATAACTGCTGACGTGGGTGACCTGCTTGTGCCCGGGAGTTTCGATCAGATGATGATCCCCTCGATGTTGCCACTATTTCTGGTGGAACGGTAGTCTATGTGGATGACGACACATGCTTCTATGTGTATTGGTGGAACCACAACGTCGCTCTCCGGTCCAACCGCATAGGGATCAAGCTGAACAAAGGTGACGTATTTGTTAATCATGACGATATGATTTTTGCCCTCGTCGGCAATGACTCCAACAACGTCCGCATTCATGCATTTCTCGACACGCCGACGTCGTACCGTCGCGAGAATCATCAGCACACCATTGCCCCAACGGTCAATGACACTGTTCGGATGGACGGTCCATTCTGCTTTGCGTGGAATTGTACGTTCCGGGGTACCGAAACCATAGCGGTTCGGCGTTACCTGAATCACTTCCAAGGATTCCACTTTTACGATGTACCCCTTACCGAGGCGTAAGCCGAGTTCCCACGCCGATCAACCTGATGACCACCTGGCGCCTTTTGATTAAAGTTTTGATTTCTGCTTGTTAGCTAGTAGTTAAATGGCAATTGAGGCGCGTTATATTTCTTGTTGTCTACAGGTAGTTGATATGGTAATCTGTTGATGATGGCGGCAAATCTTAGGTTTAGGAACGAGCCTTCAGTGCTAAGACCACCTCAACGTGAGATATTGGCACCGTAGAATAATATTTTCTCATTTTACACATGGATTTATCCAAGTGGGACAACTTACGACTTCAGGCTAGTAATAAGGTAAACGTTCGTCTCGAAATGTACCATCGGTACTACTTAAAGGGACAAGAGCAACGCAAGAAGGTAAACAAACAGGAAAACACTACTGTAGAACTACTTTGGCGAACCATTTTGGGCGCCTTGCAACCGGAGAGAGGACGAGGTTTTTGGGGATGGCTCTGAGGTAACAGCGGTCGGCAACTGGATCTGTGGTTCGCATCTAGCATGCGGCCATCGCAGCGGTGAAAACGAACGAACTACCCTACTTCGCTAGATACATTTCCGAAACGCTGGGTGGAATAAGCTACTTCGCCTGGATATTGAAGCCTTGGCGGCATAGCGAAGGGGTGATCTGATTGTGATGATAAAGAAGGGGTGGCTGTATTTTGCGGTGACGACTGATATTCGGATAAACGAAGCCGCAGAGAGCTATGTATCGCTCACTTTGCACCATATGGACTCTCATTTTTGCCTGTGTAATTGGACGCTGGAGGTAACAGCCATTCCTGATCGCCATAGAGGCAAGGCGATCGCGGACGTTCTACCCCTGAATTTTGTGCCATGGGTCTCAACCCAAGTAAATTGGGTTCGCAATGATGCGGCTAACGCAGGTTTAGCCTGTGCGACTATCGATGTCTATCACCTGTCATGCAGCGCTAATTCGCTTCATCCTGTTATCGCTGGGACTTCTGTAGCCGCCGCACAAACCGCTCCTACATAATTAGTACCGCAATGCTCTCCGGGAACCTCTACATCTGAAGCTAATAAAGCTGAACCGGGGTAGCAGGATTGGGCCATAGAAACGCTGGTATAATTATTGGGTCAATAGAAATCGATGGAGCGGATATGCGCACTCGACGACGTTCAAAATCTCGCTTAGCGCTTTCGTGGACTAGGACCTTTTCATCGCTAAAGGCCACAAATAGACTTCATCAAGTTCTGTTGAGTGTATTTGCCAAAGAAGGTGTTGGTGCAGCCACTCAGTAGCCCTACGCGCTGAATCAGCGCATGCGACATGCTCACGGCCGGAAAAGTCCCTGAAGGTTTTCTTTCGCTTTTTGCGCTCCGTTGAAGGGAATGCAACGGTCGATGAATCGCCGGCGTTGTTGAACCGGATGCAAAGACTGATTTACGGCCAAATAGCTCCCCTCGGTACTGGAACCCATTGAGGCGACCTTGGAATTGCTTGGTGGGTAGGACTAGCCTACGCTTGTATTGAAGGTTTCTTGTCTTCGTCAAACCATGAAGACGCTGGGGAAGTGGAAGTGGATTGGTATGTCTTGTGACGTCAATTCCTTCTGAGCGAGTTTTCTTATCTTCCGCAAACCCAATCACGGCTAATGCCAGTTTGATCACGTTCAACTGTACGCAATTTGCTTTTTATTCACAACAACAACTTTCGTAAAGTCGTAAGCTGTTTCGACCTCCCCGATAAGCGGTATGAACATGACATAGCGTAGCGAAGACCCAGGCTAGACCCGGACGACTGCTGGAGCGGCTTCGACGGCCACGACGCCACAGCAGCGGCGCCGATCGTTATCAATATGGCGTCCAGGAGCAAATTGCGCCAACAGGTGGCGGCCATGCTGAGGCGTAGGTTGCGCGGCCGATAGGAGTGGATAATTGACCGCTAGGTGGTGACGTACAATATACGATCACCAATGTAGTAGAAGCGTCGCGGATCCCCTTGTGCGTGCTCGTGTACGATGGAGGGGAGATGGGACCAAGTTGGGAGCTTGAAGAGATCGAGGAAAGGGTCGCTACGCTAGCGATGACGGGGTCTTGAAAGGGTGCGAAGCGTTTCCGGAGATAGAAAGAGCTGCGGGGACGGCACCAAAACCCCAGGCAAATGAAGATCGGTAGCAGGTCGAGTTATCAGGAAGGCTGTGATCGATGCATGTCTTGCAACAATGATCCGTCGCAGTAGGTACAGAAGCAGGCGGCCGACGATGCAGGGTCGTCGTGAACAAAAATAGAGACCCATCATGAATTGAACGTGGATGCCACGTTAAGAGCCATTTTGCAGCTTCGGTGGGCAGCAGGTCAGGAGACTGTCAGGGGGCTGGCGACCGAGGGTCCGCTTGGCTGGCAGCGAGATGTGAGCGGATGCCGGCAAACCGGAAATGAGGTTTGAGTTTGTTTTGGCGCAACGTGTGGCGCGAAAATCTTGAGCGCACTGTGAAGGGGTGGGCTCTTCAACCAGACAGTTCGGCATGGCATCGGGTACGACACGTCCAGCAACACGTACGCGGGTTTGGGTCCATACTCGCAGCGATTGGCGTTGCTCCGGTGGGGTCGAACCCGCCTCTGCAGTCGCGCTTAATTTGTCCAGGTCGTCGCCACGATATGCGACTTCTTGTCGCTCGTCACGAAGCTCAGCGCCGCGTACGACATGTCAGGTAACACGTAGGGGTGCTGGGTTCTATGCTGGCGGCGATCGGCGCAGCTCCGGTGGCGTCAACGCGGCTTCAGCACTGGCACTGGCCAAGCCCTGGTCGTTACCACGGGATGCGACTTCTCCCTACACTTCAAGAAGTTCAGCATCGCGTACGGGCACGTCCCGCAACACCTGCTTGCTGCTGGGCGCCATGGCGACGATGTTCGGTGCAGCTGTGGTGGCCTCAGCCTGTCGAAGCCCCTCCAGCAGTCGCGCTGATTTAAGCACGGTCTTTGGCACACTGTGCGACCTCTTGCCGCTGTGGCGAAGGCGCTCCCATTGCAGCAAACAGGACCTGCAGGACTTCGGCCTTCTATGCAGGATTTGTGTTACTTCGAGCGACTGACCAACTCCGCATGACAGCAGTGGACTTAGTTGTAGAGGGCTCAAAGCATAAAACACGTACTCTCAGTAATATGATACGTCACACGTTTCCGGGGCTCTTACCACGAAGTAGTTCTGGTTCCTTCTCTGCGCCCAACTTGTTGCCCAGGTTTCACAACCTGTCGGTCGCACGGGTTCGGAGCTAGTGGTTGTTGTTTTGCAGATGCCAAGCAAGTAGTCGAGTCTGGGGTGGGTGCAAAGTCATACAAACTCGAGTATGTTTCGTCTCGATCTTTGCTGCATACATTGCCTAAGAGATTTGATCCACATCCGGTTCTACGTTTTGTGGTGATTTTGGTTGCTGCTTGCATTGCCAGACTTTTCAAGTGACAATGCCGAGTCCGACAACGAAGCAGACGCATCGTCAAGATACCGCCAGTGGTGACGTTTAACCACCACGACGCACAACAACACGTGGTTCAGCAACAAAAATGCAGCCACCGATTGGTACGAGCGATAGCAGGCTTGTACTGTCTTAAAGAGGTATAACGCTGCTGACATTCTGAAATATTGTAAAGCGTACGTTCACGAAAAATTCAATTGTGCTTGGCGACTTCTTCGTCGCGATAAATGGTTTTCAAAACCACCGCGTGGGTTACTGAGCGATCAGTACCGCGACGTGTCGCCTGGTCGTGATCCAGACGGAATAGCAGGTGTCGACTACTTTTTGTGCGAGCAGGCACTGGTTATGGAATGCAACAAAAATTTGGTGCCGTCAACCCAACACGCTCCATTGTCGAGCTGGATACCCAAGCTGGGGAGGCTGTGGCAGTGATGAATGTGGATCGTGGTGCAGATGCTGCTACATAGGACTGTGTATCATCGGAGACGGAAGGACTTAGTGAAAGTACTAGCTGTGCTGTTTGGTCCTTGCAATACTCGAAAGACAGAGCATGCACGAGCTGCAACAAGTTCATGCACCACTTCTGCTCCCATGAGGTGTGCATGGCGATGAAAGTTTACGGCGCGGAAGCGAACCGTATCGAGGATTTAGATGACAGCTGTTTTTGAAGGAAGAAGTATTTTGTCAATGCTACTTCCGCTTTTAATGAACCGCGCTTCTTGCATTTTTTTGCAGTCAGACTCCAACAATGAATGCACAATACCGGGGAATGTACCAGAAAATCGAGTGTCTACAAAGACAAAGACGGCAAGTGCCAACACGAAGAATCGAGCAAGTTTTGTGGGAACGAAAGGGACAGCATAGGCATCTACGGCGAGTGGAAAACCGAAGAAACGAGCAAGTGTGGCAGCAAAGAAAATCGACAAGCAGACCAAAAGAAGCTGACACATATGGCCCAACACGAAAGCAGACCCAAAACCACTAAGGCGACACCCAAGAAACCGAGTAAACTGGGTGCCATGAAAGCTGAAATGCCTCTTAGGGCTCGAGACTCGGCAGCCAAATTCATCGATGCTAAAGTTGCCTTTTCGCTAGCGCAAGAAGATTGGATGCCGACAAGTTTATGCCCTGACGTTGGTAGGGTATATCTGATACGAGTAATGACACGCTACAAATTTGAAAGTGATGCAAGAGCTAACAAAATCAGCGTTCCTGTGGCAAAATTACAGATTCAATGGACAAGCACGTCGTTTCAAACCAAAGACCACGTCCACTACATCTTAGGAGAGGACCTAAATCGTGGAATTCGGCAATTGGTGCAGCTACAGAAAAATAAACCATATTTTGCAGAGTCCTGGATGTCGCTTTGCAATAAGGCCCCGCAACTGTCGAGCATACCTGCTCTGACTGGCGACTTTGAAGAGGTCGATGAGCACGGATACAAGGAGTGGTCCAATTTTCTTGGGCGTAAGGAGTTTCAAATAGCTTATAGCCCGGCTGAAGTTGAATCGATTGAATCGATGCATTTTGATCCGGATCAATTCAGCAGCCTCCTGAAGTCTTTGTTCATCCTGATGGGTCTGTGCTAACAAAAGTGAAAGACGAGAGCCGGAATCGTTTTTAAGACTCGGCCACGCCCAGCTTTTTCGCTTTCATTCCGCTCTCGTTTAAGAGTCAAGTAGTAGTTTTCACTAACGAGTATGCAGCTGCCGGGGGCAACCCATCGCCAAAGGATGTCGTCTTGGACGAACTGATGGCTTTTCGGGTTATTGTGGTACATGGCACTGTTTGACAGGGAGAAATGCTGAATTACTGTAGGGTCAACGAGGAGGCATCAATTTTCCTGGGTGCAAGTTCTACCAGTCTGGATGCATTCATGGGCTGGAATAGGTTCATCTACATTCGGAAGAATTTGAGCTTCCGCTCTCGTATCACCGTCGCCGATACTGAAAAGGATCCCGTTGTGCGAATTCGGCCGCTAATTAGCATACTCAAGTCGCGGTGTGTCCGGGATGTAGCTGTTGGTCGTACCGTTGCTTTTGACGAAGCAAGTATCACGTGTCGCTCCCAGTATGCTCGGCATGTGATTGTACAACCCCAGAAAACCAACGGGTAAGTACTATTTCAAGATGTACGTATACTGCTGCTCGACATCCTGGTATGTCCTCGGCTTCAAGTTACATTGCTCTAGCGTATTGGAGGACCGATTGAGTGGAGTCGTTCCTGATGCAGATATTGCACAGCTCGTAGAGCTCGCCAAGGAATCATCAGAGATCAGATCGCATGACATCGAGGTAAAAGGATCTCGATGAATTGTCAACACCGACAAATTTTATTCGTCTTGCTCACTTTTGCAAAGCCTCCGGTCGATCGGATTGTACGGTCGAGGAACGGTTCGAACGTCAAGCAAGCATTTTTTAGAATATGCTGTTAGCTGGGTGGATGGCTCCATTATGAATGTCGTCTCCAACAATGTCGCATCCACTTCGTCCACAGTATATCGACGCATTAGCCAAAACAAGGTCGCGTTCGAAGCCCCAACATGGATCGGCGAATACAATTCCGCCGTGCAAGGGGTCGGCAGACACGATCGACTTCATGAGCGTTTCTCGTAAGCCGGTGGGTACTCTTTCCAGAAGTGGCACAAAACGTTGGCACTGGTCATGGTTGATATTGCTAGGTGCAATGCGTACGTCTGTCACGAACTCGTACATAGTAGAGCGCCTAGCAAATTTCCTGATTCGCGGCATGTCACTAGAGATAGCTCAAAGTCAAATGGCCGCGACAACCACACGCATTTGTAATTTCACTCGTCCGAGAATTTCTTCACAGCGACTGGAAAAAGTACGTCATTGAAAATGAGATTGGCATGTTATTGTGGTGAAGCGAGATCAAGATTTTTCGACCCGCCACCTCGATCAAGGCGTGAAACACCTCGCGAAGGTGTCAAGACCCTTACCCAAGGATATCAAGTCCAGAGAAGTATTATCCAAGTGATCCCCGGCATATCCGATACGGATCATGGACATCGATCTTGGCAGGGATTACGCCAATCTTGAAGATTGACACTGAATCTCGGCGGCACGTGCACCGCAAACATCCGGCAGAGAGTCAGCAAGGCGGCAGACGACCATGGGAACCAATGAGGACGCGCCAAGGTCGGGAGAGTACTTGGTGGACACGAGGAGCACAGGAGAATGGTAAGACAGGTTGTAGACAAAGGCTAACACATTAAACAGAGTTGATTTTTCCTTCTACATCACAAGTGGTATTCGCCTTCACGCTACAGGGCACGGGATATACTTTGGCCCACCCGACGCTCCGCAAGTCGACGAACCCCTCCAAGATCGGATCACACCGGACGCCAGGATAGCTTGGCCCGGCGTCCGTCAACCCTCATTACGACCCACCGCTAAAGGAAGCGGCAAGCAAGAAAAGGCAAAGGAAGGTCACCTACCGACCTCAAGGCAACCCCAGGCCCAGATCAACACTGGCCTGCGAGTCTCGGTCCGGACACCCCAAGATCGTGGACTCGAACCTACACCGGCGCAGCGAGTAGAAGTATCCCCGCTGCAGCCCCGTTCCCGCTGTCCACCAGACAGCCTAAGACTCTACCCCAAGCGCGTCTTCCGAGTCACCCGAAGAGCGATCCAGCCCTCCGACGGGTACACAAGGTGGGGATCAACACACTTCACGGAAGATCGGAGTACCCCCTCCGTTAGTCAGCAGTTGGGGCGCCGTGTGAAAGAGGACTACCGCGATCTGCAAATTTCGCGGAACCACTTCGCCACATTATACGCAAACGCCTCGAGTCCAGAGACTGTTAGCTAAGCACAGGCGTATGTGGCAAAAAAGTATTGGGTAGTGCTGAAAGAAAGAAGTCGTTCAATGCGGAAATGAATAGTGTGCAAATTTTAAGGCAGATATGCAACTGAGACGACAGGTTTCTGCGAAAATCACCGGGTTGGATTGTGCAAACGTACATATTTGGCCTATCCATCGCAGCCGCACCTGTGCCAACAAGCCGGCTGGACTTGCTGGCAAAAGTATCACTCGTTCTACTTCCCGAAGCAAGTCTACACAGCCGAAGGAAACTTGCGAAGAGCGTCCCAAATATATAAAGCACAATCGGATTATTTGAAGGAGCGTAAAAGTCGTCGTAGCACAACAAGCACCGACGTAGGTATATCCACAAACGCATTTGCAGTGCAGACGAGATAAGCAAACTATGAATCCGCTTGGTGTTGACGACGGGGAAGGGCAGGTTGGTCGAGGCTGGCAACCCCCTGTGACGCAGTCCGCAAGGGCTATGACCAGGAAGAAGGCCAAGCCGGTGTCGCTCACGACGATGACACACGGGCTTTGAGTACAGGCGTTTTAGATCCGAGATCAGCATGGCAACACCGTAGGCGAGTGACAGATTGCCGAACGCAGTGAGCACCTGGTCGAGATGTCGGACGACGGCGCCACGCATCTCCCACTCGAGAATGCTCACGTCAACCCCATCGGCGATGATGGTGCTGAATCAGCACGCAAACGCGTACCCGTGTACCCGTACCCGCCCTACCCGCGTCGGGTATACCCGGTTTCGGGTCGGGTACGGGTACCCGAAACCAACAATAGATTGTGGTGTCTACCTGCAATTAGGCTCGTATTATTGTCCAAGTTTCCGCTGTCCCTCGCATTCCTAGATCAGTCAGCCCTACTCCCATTGACCCCAGCAGCGCTATCACGGGTGCTGCGGATGGCGACAGAGAGTTCAGATTCGAGCCATACTCCGCCCGACGAAGACCACGCATTTCAAACATTCGTTCGCTACCTCTTGAAGATCTCAAGGAGAAACTATTTAGTTGCCTCCAAACTAAGTCTGACGACCCGCTTTTCACGCTGCAAGATGCCTCCAATTCATGTGCGAAATGTTGGAGTCAATTCCAACATGTCTACGAAAAGAAACATCCACATAGTTGCATTCACTTATTACATTTGCAATCGACCAGCTTGGGTGTGCTTCATGTATACGAACTAAATTTTGCTTTCTGTAAGAAGGGTAGGCTCGGGTACCCGAGGCTTGGAGCTGGGCGGGTACGGGTACCCGACTCCGGCTGGGAACCCTGTATGGGCGGGCACGGGTACCCGCCTCTCGCCGTTTGCGAGCACTGCTGATACAGATATTGGTAATGCTGGTTGTTACTCTGGTACCGACCTAAATATGAGTACATGCAGTTGTCAATCCCCCCTTGGAGAGAAACGGTAAACTTACTTGACTAAGAGCCCGCTGGCCATGTCCAGGGCGTGCACCAACTGCAGCTACGCAGCAGCGTCTGACTTGAGTTTGTGCTGGCGGTAGACCTGCTCCTCCACCGCTTGTTGCTCCGTCAACCGTTGCATCTCTCAGAGGCGCTCCTTGCGCTTCTCTATCTCGTCGAAGACCTCGATGTCCATGAGTCCGAACTCCCAAAGGCCGGTGACGACGGATTTGCGCAGCTTGGGGGCCGAGCAAAGTGTCATTTTGATCACGAACTTGATCACGAAGCCGTAGAAGATGATCATGACCCGCGAGGCCAGCCTGAGCTTGTACTTGTAGTTGCGCGCTATGCGCAGGAGCTTGCACTTCCAGAAGAAGAGGAACTTGGGGAAGTAGACGAGGGACCAGGCGAACGTCGGGTAGAACACGTAGATCCATGGAAGCAGTCGTTCATTCTCGGGAACATTTACGTGGCGGAGTAGCCGTACTCCTTCGGAATCTACAGCACCGACAGGTATCCATAGGAGAAGTATGTAGCTTTCTAGTGCACCTCGCTCAGGTCGTTCGGGTGGTCCGCGCCAAACGTGATGCCGCTGGACTTGGTAGCACCAGTACTGATGTAAATGTCCACGAACAGACCGTGACGAAGATGGGGTTCACGATGAACTTCTCGATCATGGCCACGAAGATTCGCCGATGCAGTACCCGATTCCGAACGTCAGGATCGTGCGGAAGCGATCCACTTATCATCGATCAGGTACACCCCGAACAGCTGCGTGATGAGTCAGATGGACGTCCAAGGGCTCTCTACAGTCTCCGCCATCCGCTCGACCACGTCCCGCACGTCATCGTCGTTCTTCGTCTGCGTCCTCCAGTCGCCCTCTTCCTCCGGCCACGCGAGCTTGTGAACAAGCTGGTGCGGTGCTTCCATTCATCCACGAGGAAGCTGGGGCGTCTCTCGAGCTGGCGCAGCTCGTCGGCGACGCGCGCGGCGTCTCTCGAGCTGAATCGCGACGCCTTTCTCTACTGGAGCGCCAGGTACTAGCGTAGCACGCCCGGTCCGGCTGGCCCTCGAGTTGTTGGATCATTTGCTTCCAGTCATCGCAGGTGCGCGCGGCGCGGCGGCGCGCGCGGCACAGATGTAGCAGCTCCAGATGCGGCTCAGGCGCTTCGGACGAGAAGCCACCCAGGCTCTTGATGCGCGCGTGGTGGACCATCTCGTTGCTCACCTTCTCGAAGCAGCGAAAGAGTCCGCGGTCCACAGCCGGACCACAATGAAAAACAAAACTGGTGAATGTTGACCGTGTTCACCAAAAGCAACATCAAAAGCCAATCGCCCACTAAATGTTGCGCGGAGAGTCGCGCGTAACCCAAAACGTAGCTGGTAACATTAAAACCCCTACTAGGCCTTACATTACATGTGAGGGTATAGAAGTAGATACAGCCGGTGCCGCTGCTGCGAAGCAGGCGGGGCAGATATGGAGGAAACTTACCTCGTCCTACAGTTATAGCACCTATAACATCTAGTCAAATTCTACGAGTTATAAAGTTCTTCAAGAAAATCGAGTACTCTTCCTGTCGGATGATATACGCGTACTCGCTTCCATTTTCACTAATCGGATAAACCTGTGTCTTGTGGACTGCTTGAAAGGACAGGTTTCGATGCTACCCCCCCCCCCCCCAGCGCCGGACCAAGGCACATTGCGTCAAAGCTGGCAGAGTACACGACAACCTTGGTTTTTTTAATCGGACTTCACATATCAGTACATACCACTGATCAATCCCCAGCAGCGACAAACAGTTATAATGTGAAACGTAACCTTGAGGTTTTAAGGTAAGAGCTAAATGTTTACCTTTGTATTCAACGGTTTTACACCCGGACAACAATGAGTGATAAATTAGTCGGGTTCTTCACGCGATATTTGATAATGGTAAAATTGTTCATCTGGTGCCAGGGGAGCTTACACACAAAGTTGAACCATCTACTCGAGCTCACAAAGCTGTTCACTCCTCTTTAAAAGCTGCAATGATCTCTCCAGGTATCGCACGCATAACTGCCACGAACTTCTCCCACCGCGTAGGCGCAGATATCCCCCCTTTAAAAAGGTGAAATTACCTAATTTTACGACGCTGCCGCTTGGTATTAACTCATATCCCAGTATAATATTCTGCGTGTAGCTAAGAGGCTCTCCCGTTTCCAGGGTCATTGGATGACAGCTCTTTTTCAGGTTCGACCGCGAGACAACCCTATTGTGAATAAGGCTGCCCAAGACTGGAGGGTATATGAATTTAAATCTCCAGCTTGTAGCTTCATTTCTCCGTGCTTCTTGATATATGCACCGACCGAGGGAATAAGGTGTGCTTTTATTCTCGAGGCAGCAAGAGTGATGATCTGGCGAAGGGGAATCGAACTGTAGCTAGGGACTTTGTTGCACTCTCGTAAAAACCGTTCTGTAGACGTCTTCTATAGTACAAAAAGACCGAAGGTATGGCTGTCATTTGTGGATACGATTGTAGTCACGAATTTCTTGCCCCGCGTATTTGTCTCGGGCTGTAGCAGTTCACGGATGCTTTTATTTACTTAAGCTACCGAATTTATAGTATCTCCCTAATGGGTGTACTTGGACACAATACTTTACCTTATCCGTAACCGCACGTGTATGATGAAGCGTAGGTATGTTTTAACTTATATTAAGAATAATTGTGTATAAAGCGAGGTTCTGTCAACAAGTGGTCATCTGAATCTCTGGCCTAACGCATAGTTCTAATTGGTAGAAATATGGTAAATTCTGCCAATAGTATTGCTTTCAATCTTGAATCGTGACCCCACTGTGATGTGGTCTACCTTCATGTATCTATTAGTGTATATTGCACTTAGGTACGAGATGAACCGAATGGGTAACCCGCTATCCCCCCCCCCCCCCGTTAGGACTTGATGTGCTGGTCCCGACACATCAATCCAATATTACCATATCGTGGCGATGGTCTTTGACAAAGTAGGGTCGCTTTGTGCAATCCTTTAGTTATTGTAGACGTAGGTAACGTTGTGCTTTTAATGGGAAAGCTGTGGATTATATTGAGGTATTACAAATTGACGTCGAATTTAAGTGGCTCTATCTTGAGGCTGAGATAACTTTCTCCCACACCATCCCCTCCTGCTTCGCAGCGGCGGAATAAGCGCATAGTCGAGCTCGTCCATGTAGCGTGTTTAACCCCTTCTAGCCCCGTATTATGTATCATACGGGGCTAGAAGGGGTTAAACACGCTACTGGGAAGTGTTCTTCGCTGAGCAAAATTGAAACTGTTTTAAGACTCTTAGCTAGCCGCCAGTGTCTTTAAAGCCACGACTAGCCACTGTTTTCTACTAAACAAGTTGCTGTCAACTATATAAATTAAAGAACCGACTTTAAGTATCCAAATATACAGTTTGGAGTGCTACTTGAACTTGCTAATTCAACTACGCACTGCGTTGGGCATTATGACAGCCGAGTGGACCACAATGATCAGGTTGACCAAAGGGATATACGTTAATCAGCAATCTAGTCGAATATAATCTGTTGTGTGCACCCTTCACTCTAATTAGTCTGACGCTGACTAATTATGGTTTTAATTTTTATCCGAGAAACTTCATGCTGGATTAGCTCCCCTGTGTTCAATATTTCATTTATATGAAAACTGAGAGCACGATTAGCTTAAGCGCAACGAGAGCTGTGTAATCCGCTTTCTTTGTGAAGCTCTTAGAGCGATGTCCAAACAAAAACTCGATTGATTACTTGGAGCTTTGGTTTTTTGCAGCAAAAAAAATAGGCTGAAATAAATCGGCGCGGTGTCCAAGTGCAGTCGCTGACTTTTTGTTTGAACCTACCGAATCAAATATCATGCAATCTATTAGGCCGATTCGTTTACTTCAGAATGCGGTCGAAGACGGCAACTTCCGCGGCAACTACGTCAATGCCGACTCTGCAAGCATCGATCCTCGCTCGCAACGGGGAATTACTCGCAATTCTCGGTAGCCCAGGCGACTCCCCAGTTGCCATAACCAATCCGATACTCCGGACTGGCAACATGGAAGAGAACGCGCCCAGCAGACCTCCGGAAATTACAGATACAGCAACTACAAGCCCGCCGCGGAAGAAAGCTCGTCGCGACAATCGCGAACGACCCGTGCTGAATCTGGATAGTGTTTTGCGGCACGAATCAGTAGCTGCTCGTGACGCAGAACCTAATAATCGGGCCGCCATGAGAACCACCCACGCCAAAACGAAGACAACAGCAAGAAGTTCCAAGCCCCCATCAAAAACCAAGTCGAAGATGGTGAAATTGACGCGCAGCAAGTCGAGTGCGGATGAACCAGAAGTCAAGAGCATGCGATGGACAGTACCGTTGACAAAGCTGGCACTGGAAACCAGGTTCAAGAACCCCCGAATCTTGAAGAAGTTTGCCACGAAGACTACCGATACCAAAAACATTCGTGCTACCTGGGAAGCCACTGTGAACTTGTTTCTGGAACGCGCACTTATTGAAGGAGCATGGGGCGAGGGTGAAGAAGGCCGTAGTGTTACAGTTTCCCAGTTCAAGAACAAATTAAACGCTATTCGCAAGGCATACAGAGCCAAACGAACTCGAATGTTGGCCACGGGCAATCGTGCAGTGGAGACGGCCAGTGATGACGACCAGGATGTCGACGTTGACCAGCAGCATAGCCGCGCATTTCCAGAGCTGCCTTCCAACTATTTGCTTGATCAAGCGGAAGCTGTTGATGAAACGGGCCGGGTGCAACCGACGTGTGACCCGCTCAATATTCGTCCAGAGTACCGCCGCGAACTTGGCAATGAGCTTGCCTCTTTGTGGCCGTTGTTGTGCGATATATTTTCCAGCAACCCTGCTCTCACCGGGGAAGCGATTATTGAGTCGGGCCTCAATACAAGTGACGGCGATGAACGTGCAGACAGGGGGGTATCGAGCGATTCAGAATTTCATAGTGAAGACGAATGCTCTGATACACCCAGTGAGGCCCGCCAAAAAGTCAAAACAGCTGCGAAGTTGAAGAAGCAAACTCAAGTCCAGCAACAACAAGGGAATTCTGAAACAAAACGACCCGTCGAGTTGTTGAACGACACTCTTCGTGAAGGGTTCAATTCGTTTGGCCGTATATTCGAGAATCGACGCTCCAACCGAGCCGACCGCGGCATGGAGTTGCTAGTTGCGAACCTCACGACTTCTATCGCTGAGTCGAACGCGCAACAACAACAGGCATCACAGGCTATCTGCCAGAGCATTGCGAGCCTCCAGAAGACGACAGCAGATCTGTTCACAGCACTGATGAATCAGATGAACGGTTCAAACTGAATGCGGCGCAGCAGTCATATCAGGAGTCAGCTCCAATTTATTCTTCGGTATCCTGGCGGTAAAAGTAGTCCGCATAAGAATCTCTCTTTCTCTCAGCTAGTTGAACCTCTGCTTGCGTTCTGTCCCAGTAGTTGTTGTATGCACTCATCACTTCTCTCGATTGCACGCGATCTTCATCATTCCGAGCATATTCAAACTCTTCCTGGTCACCGATATCAATCAGCAAGTTGTGTAAAATTGCTGCTACACAAATCATACGTGCGTTTGTTTTGTGAGAGCGCCGATCGGTAACGCCATGAATCACTTTGAAGCGAGATTTTAGCCTGCCGAAAACGCATTCAACGAGAGTCCGTGTGGAGGACAGATGATAGTTATAGCTTCCAAGCAAGCGCATCAAAAATGTGTTAGTAGCACACACGTAATGTTTTTAAACGAATGTAGAACGTACCAGCGCTGCTTTCGGGTTAAACGCTTGCGTTTGCGCTCATCGTATGGTACCATCAGAAACGGCCAGATCTTGAATCCAGAATCCCCAAGCCAATTGATTCCTGAGTCGGATCGAACAACGACGATTTCTCCTGGGGGTCACCGAACAGACCTCCCATCTAGTTGACTGAAAGCGACAGCTATTGCAACTAGCAACACAAGCAGGATTATGATGACCTCTTCCTCTGTTTCAGCATCGGTCACGCAGGATGATAGAGCATCGATAGAGCCTAATTTGCACAGCATGTAGTACGCTAGAATCTTTTGAAATATCCTCCGACTTCGTACGCTCTTTCATGATACATTACGCACCTACTATCTCTTCGGGAGTGTCCATCTGAACATCAGCTGCCGTGTATATGTCGTCACTGTGGGCTGGCGCCATCTCGACATCGTCGTCGGCCTCCGCGAGGCAGTCGCGAGTCGAGCTCACCGACATTCTGCGCTGGTTCAAACTTGCCTTTGCGAGAGATCTTCCAAAAAAATCGGCTCTGGCACATAAAAATTGGTGCGGGGCCGATTTCTTTTCGCCGAGTTATAAATAGATACTTCCGGGCCCTGTTTTTTCTTCGCGCAACATTCTAAGGAAAAATTAGCGATAAAAATGATGTGGTTTTCATTTGGACATCCCTCTTAGCGGTTTTGAAAAAAGTCTGTGTCGGAGGTGAAATGAAAATGAACGAAAGCATGACTATTCTCGAAGCACGACTAAATATAGTATTATGTGTGTACAGTAGTCTAATTACTTGGTGTAGGGCTGGCGGCCTTTTCTGGCTATGCTTCCAATTGCGTTGTGACGAAAACGAAGGTGGTGAAAAACAGCGTCATCCTTTACTTTGCCGAATTAAACTCCCCGATCGAGTATATTCTGGGCTGTCCCTCCGTGTTGAGACCTTTGATAAGGTAAGGTTCAGCTGGGTTATCCCTCACTTTCATGAACATACGCGATCTGCCTTGTCTGCTCATCTTGCTTAAAGTGGTCGACGTGAGTTATGTGGTTTACATCGAAAATTCTACTCGGTCCCGCTGGTGTCGCGAGGACTGAATTGAATGTAATATCTGTGGTTTCCTCCTAAACTAATATTTATAAAGATAGGTTTTGACCTACTGCGAGATTTGTATTGATAGAAAGATGCAGTTTCTGCAAATAGTATTGATTTCCAAGATGATGGAAGTTTAGCTATTAGTGCATGTTGCACTAAGACAGAAGGTGAGCCGAATGTGTAGTCTTAATTTTTATAGCCGAACGCTAGTTTGTAACGTTTTGGAAACTATACATATAAAAAATCAATATTATTGTTTTTTTCTGACTTAATACCGAGCTTACGGACGGGCTACATCGGTACTTGCGAAGGAAAACGGACTTTTGTAAAGCGGGGCGGAAACACCCATAAACGTACCCAACCCCTAACATATTATCCAATCAGGAAGTGACTTTTCATTTGGTGGGCGTGAGCCTCTGCCTCTCACTCATTCAAGAAAAAGCTGGGGCGAACGGAAGCGGAGGACGAGAGCGACGCTCCGGACACACGGGCTACGCCAGTACTGCCAAGACCGACACCTGCACTCGACAGTCGATCGCACCCAGCTGGTGTCGCCGCTCTTACGTCGAGTTCGTAGCTTAATGGTAAAGCTCGTTCGCGGGGTTAGAGGTTCAATTCCTCTCAGAGGCAGATGATGCGTGACGGCATCTCGGGTGTGAGGCACAGATGCCATGGTTTTGCAAGCGGAGGAAGGGATGAGCGCGCATGATCTTTTTTTCAAATCCCATAGTTGCATGTGTGTGCAACAACAACACGTTTAGGGCGAAACCAGCCACAGTAAGGTGGCAGCGCGGACATGAATTCAGCAGCGTATGGTATGGCCGTGGAAGAGAGCATCTTGCTAGGAGAGAGTGGCAGCAGGCCCAAAGGTGAAAGGCAAGAGATCAATCCCAGTTTTGCCATGCAATCAACGTTGTATCTTCCTGATAGTCTAACGAGCCGTGCATTCATCAATAATGGACATGCATACGGTTCTGGTCGTTACAAGGTTGCCCCTTCACCAACATTTGTGTTCGATCTAGCGGAAGGTTATCCCGTGCTTCGGGCTAAGGTCGAGAATCACTTTGAGAGCGTGCTGTCAGGGCAATGGAGCCCCGAGTTCGTCATTTACTGTGAGCCAACTAAGCCTGCGTATCAGAAGGACTTTCAGGTGCTTTGCAACGACAGCAACGCGATGCAACTCCAGCTCGAGACTGCATGGCGCAAGGCAAGGGTGCGAAGCGGGGGTCAAGCGGGTTTCACATTGGCTACGTGCCCGAGCCCGCTAAACAACCGACATCACTTCGAAGGGTAACTGCTGCGCGAGTTCAAGAGCAGATGCCGCGGGTGGTAGAAATGCTACGCGAGGTATTGCAGCAGGCTCTGCATCGCAGACCTACATGGCCGTCACGCAGGCAAGGCTCCTGGAAGGAGCTCCTCTCGTCGTGCCCGACAACACTATTTTTCGGTAGCTGCTGCACGTGGATGCCTAGCAGACAGCGATGGAATAATCCCAAAGCAAGGAGCACCAGCTAGCTAACGCAGTATCACCTCGTGCGCGTCAAGATCCAGGAGGTTCCGGTCGCGATGCAACTAAAAGTGAGCGACCTCAGGGCGGCGTTTGGTCTTCTCAGCTACAGCTTGCGTCTCCCATTCCGCGATCCCACGAACGTAGCCACTCCAGCACCTGCTGTCAACCTGGAAGACACCGACCATCTAGATTTCTAAGAACCAAACGAAAGCCAAGAGGACCACTTCGCATCTAAATTTATTTAATTGACAGCGTTTGACCTGTAACCACAGTGTCTGTACAAATTCTTTCTTACCTCTTCGTTCTGGACGCGTACATGGCAACGCGTACCACTGCAAGTGGGTCTTCGCGATACGCCATACTAGCGTGGCGTTGAATCCTGCGTTTGAGAAGTGAGAACCCGACCTCAATCGGATTGATTTCGGGTGAGTAGGGAGGTAGAAACAACAGAAATGCTCATGTTTCATGAATCATCTCCTGGCGTTCCTCGTACATGTGCATCTTGGCGTTGTCTAGCACCACGATCGATCGAGGTAGCGGCCGCGGGTTGAGAAACGGTCGGATTTTATAAACTAGCCATATAAAAGTCCCCTCCACGTTACCCCACGCAAAAATCGTTGGACGTCCATCGCAGCTAGAATTGAGACCCTCTAACCGCGACTAAAAGGGAAGGTTACATAAGCAGGGAGGTTTCTGGCGGACCAGCCATACTGACGCAGTACATATCTAAAAAACAAAAAAAATCGGCAATAGTTTAGGTTAGACCTATAGTGACATCATTGACATCGTCAAACTTACCTGCCGTCCTTTGAAGTCTCGTCGATGAAGACGAGCTGGTCAGGTCCACTGTAAAATGGAGCGAGCCGGTCAACATACTCTCGTCTTTCGCGTGGCATGCTTTCTCTTGCGGGATTGGTAAGCACGTTTCGCGTTAGTTTCAGGTCGAAACGTAGAGTGCGGCATATTGTAGAGTCAGAAACACAGATGGGGTCCTTATAGCGCGAACGTAGCTCGTAGCATATATCCTCGAAATAGTAGCACGGATATTCTTTGTCATAGTGCCCCATCAATGCGCAAACATCACGGGGTCGTCGTGACGTCTTCCCACAGACCTCAGCCTTAAGAACATTGGCAGTTGTACGAAAGTTCTTGTACGAATGATTTAGACTACGTTCAGAGGAGCCTAGTACGCTTGATACAGTGGCAGTGTCGATCGAGTAGACGAAGATAAGCACGATGCCTCTCCAACGCAGGTCAGTTGAGTAGGTCATCTTAAACTCTCGCTTTCGACGAAATCTCTGAATGCCGGGCGAGGTCCAGCTATTCAGACATTGGGTTCTTCAAAGCCAGTTTTTTTAGAGGGATAAAGTCCGATATCGGACAGCACACTCGAGCATTCTGATTAGCCAAATTAGTTAAAACTGACCATAACTTGACGGTTTTTAGCAATAACTTGGTAGGTTACACCTAGACCATATAATGAGAAAGTCAGTTTTTAACACGGTATGTCTGGCTCAGTCGGAACAGATAGTGTGGGGAGTTCGAATCAACGAAAGCCGCAATGTCAGGTTTAGCTGTAAAGTTTATTGTATTAGACACTTCACTATGTTCTTAAGCCGGTATGTGCACTTCACAAGGTGTCGATCAGAGTAAGTTCATGAATCAGCGTCTTGAAAAAAATATCTCCGGCCAAACGCATTGAATTCATGAGCAAAGGTCATTGCTCACCGAATGCCATTATTAACCTAGCCCTAAGAGGTACCTCCATGCTCTCCCTCCGGGAACAAGACCGCCGTCATTTACGGCCGACTTGCTGGCCTTCATCTCGTACTCACCTGGGTCGGTTGCACCTGGTTCACTTGCTCCCCCTCCACAGTTGAGTTGACTGGGTCTGGAACAGCTCCGTGACCGATCCTCGTTCAGTTCCTTCGACACTAGTTGTTTCCTAAGTGATCCACGTAATTTAGGTAACAGTGGTACTATACAGATGTGTGTAGCATAATGCTTGAAAATGGCAGACAAGGTGCAATGACCCCACCTCATCGGAATCGATCTTCGCGATGCGATTCCTCAACATGTACGCGGGGTGTTGACCCGAACCGAGGCTTAAACAACGCAGAAAAGTATAAGCTATCACATGCGCATTTAGTTTGCTTTCTTTGCGTTGTTGCGGCTTTCGTTTTACCGAAATACCCCACTGGATGTCGTTTTCCGTTCCGATTGAGTCAGACATGGGGTGTTAAAGTCAGTTTTAGTTTTTTTTTAAGTTTTTTTAAAGAAGTTCCTCGTTCGACTATAGTAAATTGCTGGAGGCATTGCAAGTTGTCTTCCGATTCTACGCATGTTGTCCGCCCCTATCCACGAAGTGTTCAAGTCGAAGAGAAAACGTCGGTCGAGCAGATCCAAGCCTGCATGAACTTGCTGAAGCTCTCGACTGAAATCAAAATTGACAGCATGCTCTATCCGGCCGACGAGAATGAAGTTCACTACGACTACAGTGATGACACGATTGTGGACTTTTGCTGTGATCCGATTGTCTACAAAGACCCTGACTGCAGCAGCGACCGCGAAGTAGTACTCCCGATAAAAACTCCGACCGACGGACAGTTTGCAGAGGCTCCCAACTTGATTCTGCAGTAATTTGCAGCGAAGGAGGGTGAGAACGACGAAGTGGTTCCCACTCGCTGATGTCTGTCTCGCCGCCTGCTCGAGCTAAGAGTGAAGTCGCTCGCGTCCAGAAAGCAGCAAACAATCACGCACCACTTTAAACCTGTCTGATTTAGATGATATTTGGTCCCAGAGCTTATCACTTATCAGTACTGAGAGGGAATATCGAGTGTTTTGCTTTAGTATCGGAAACTCCTATTACAACAATCGGGGGACGACAAAAATGAAAAATCTGATCACTTATCATATCATATCGATTGAAGGGGTTCAGATTTGGGAGGGAAGGCTGTATATTTTCCGAAACTATCTGAGTACTTTCAAGGGTGTGATTGCGTTCGCAATATAGGAAAGGTTAAGCCTGTCACAGGTTAAACGGTATCTGAACGTCCCGCGGCCGATGCTACGACCGGCGATGAGGCCGTCGGGATGTCTCATAATAATGGACCTCTCGAGTGTGGCAGTGTTATGGGTCTCAGCGGCGTCATGGATCAACGAAAGTCCGCTGTTTCCGCTGCGGAAACTAAGAACTAAGATCGCTACACCCATGAGTACACAACACCTGGGCTGCTGCAAAGGGCTGACGTTGTGATACCGGATATCGTCACGGGGAATGACAAAACTTAACTGGAGCAGGGCGGTCGCCCCTGCTTGTCATGCAGTCGAGAGTGTCGGTACTGGACCAGCTATATTAATCCTGCTGCCTCCAGTGAGTCACTCTCACGACAAAAGTCAGTTGACAACGTTCATATTGCCAGCCTGAAGGAAGCTCGAAGAAGGACAGATCTGTTCGTGTTCTGGTAGATTGTGGTGCGTCGAACAACTTTATTCGACTGTACAGCCTTACGGGCACAAGGAATCAGGCCCGGTTCGATCACGTACAACATCGTTGTGCAGCTGGGCTACACGCTATCACGCAATCATTTCCGGTGCAAGATTATTGCAACCGTCCGCACTGCTTCCAGCGCTGTCTCCCAGAACCGACGAGCTTTTTTTTACCTCGAAGCCTAACGTTAGAGCGTCGTTCGACCTTTTGTTGAATCGCATCAGATCCTTGACCTGACATGTCTAAGTCACGGTCATATATGTGAATAGCTCTTCTAGTTGAACTTGTGCACCGACACTAATACCGCATCACTATGGACGCTTCGAGAACTTATAGATTCCGATCAAATCCGATCTACCTAATTTAGCAGGAAGTAGCAGCGCAACAGTGAGCGATGATCTTGTCGGCAAAGCATATACACCAATCGGTATATATGTCCTCCCGCAGATGCAGCACTAAGCACGGCTGTCTCTGGTCACCCCGCGCGGACATCAAGGACTGAAAGAGCCGTTGAGACAGAACGTTAGCCCCAATGTGCACGTTCGATCGTTGCGTCCAATCGATTGCCGGATCATGCGTGCAGACCGTGGCATGTCTAGTACCATGTCGAACGTATTATCTACGTCAAGTACGATATGTTCGTTCACAAACCTCTTCCCCTGGTTTGTACGTGTACGAGACGCTTATCGGTTCTAACAACGGCAGTCATAGCTAGTCTTAGATTCGACAGACTTCAAAGTATTTACACTTCCTCGCAGTCAAGCATCGCAGGAAGAACCCGCCCGACGATCTGTCCACGGCTGGGCCTGGGCACAATAAATATCCAGAACCAACACAACGCCCTCAAGAAGTCACAAGATCTTGCACGCTTATAACCAGCCGAATGACGCGGGGGGACTGACGCATACACCGATACCACAAAAGATGTGATCATCGATTCGATGGCCTTAAGCACTATATTTCGTGCTGTTGATCTGAGAGTGATTTTTATCAAATTCTTATACAATAGAGCGACTGGTTATTTTTACGTAGTAGAGCGAGTGAAAATAGCTTTTCAGGAGCAGGAGAAGGAAACCAACGCAGGTCAGGTCGTAGGAGCAGCGTTAGTTTCAGATCTGATCTTTTCGACTTTGCGTACTATGTCGACGGCAAGGTCGATAGAGGACACGAAATGGTTGGAAGGTCGTTTTGCGTGCCGCCGTCTGACGATGGCATCGATACCGGCGAAAACCAAGGCAGTGAAGCCCATGAAGGCCCTTTGGCTACTGATGACGAATGTCAAATATTCGATCCGTTTGCAGATGACGATGTCCAACTCGCTGACGAATCTACGCGAGCTACAGCTCGTCCCCAAGCACGTAGAACGGCTTCTTCAAAGCGAAATCGCGGGACGGCTATGCTAGAAGAAGACGACGAGCCTGCATTTCAGCGCCCCCGACTAGCGGAGTCAAGTCCCGATGTAGACAAGGACGCCTTTATTGTCGATCGCTTAAGGGCCGATCCAGTTTTGCTCAACCGGTTCCTTCAGATTCGCGAGTCCTCGACGACAAAGATCGCTCGGCCAGCTCCAGATGTCACAAATCTACCGGTGGACGCATCGCGGGCTACTAAGCCTTCTAAACCAGCGGACGCCAAGACAAAATACGCTTTCGCACCTTCGCACGAGCGCCGAGTTGTGCATGAAAAACTGACCGCGGAGCGGCATAGAGGTAAGGACCCTGCGGTATACGTAACTAGTCAGATCCGATCGGAGGCCGTGTTGTGCAAGTCACTACCAGGGATGTTGACCCGGGCATTCGACTGGGGGTTTGGAATTGAGGGCTTATCGATCACTCATTTCAAATTCATGGACCGGAAACAGCGAATGCAGTGGATTAACTCCGGGGGTGCCAACTTTGAAAACTTCTCGGCTACAGCCGACTTTGAACCTGCTCCCCGCGTCACTACCATTCTGGAAGTCGTAGAGGCTGCACGCGTGTTCAGCACGTTTGCTCGCGAGTTTTGTGTGTCGTCAGCGGTTGAGCTCATAGACGCAATTATTGTATTCATCGAGGCGAAGGTGATCCGAATGCGGTGGGACCCAGAAGATGTGATGGAATTCGTGTACTGCGTTAATGATGTTCTCGAAAATTTTCGGTCAGCAATAGCGGGTTGCTCCCATATCGAGCCATCCCAAGTTCGTCAAAGATGCCGCCTCGAGGATCATCTCTTTCGCGAAATCCGACAAGATATCCACGAACGACGTGTGCAAGAACTCGAACAAAAAGCAGTTGCACCACCGCTAGTTCAAGCAATTACTCGTAGTTCAACCCAATCTCTGAACCATTCTCCGGCTTCACGCACTCGAGGAAACAGGAAGGGGCATGGACCCATTCCACCGAAGGTCCTCCAGCGCTTGCCCAAGTACCACGATGCAAAATCGGGAGCTACTAGGCGCCTGTGCATGCGATTTCTGTCGGTGTCAGGATGCCAGTCGGAAGACCTCGGTGAAGGACACGACGGTAGAGCTCACTTTGTGCCAAAAACACTCGATGCTCTTGTCAAGGCAGAAATTGAGAAGCGATTCGGAGGCCTGAAGCCGCAGTACAAGGAACTTTGACTCGCCACAGGTAGATCACCAGCGCGTCTACTTGTGAACGAACCAGCAGCGCTGCTACATATTGTACCTATCGATTTGCATCAACAAAAACGAGTTCACGGGAGTCAGAAAACAAACCGAGTGCCCGAGTCCATACGCGGCGGAAACATCAGCTCGTATGTGGCATCGAGCAACAAAATTCGCCAAAACGTTTGTGCGTCAAAGCCTAATTCTACCGCGAGCAATTACCGGCACTCGAAGAACGATGCTGAGCCTGCCCCCGCGTTCGTGACGACTAGCAGCGTTCATTCGTTGCTGGGCAACACGAACGACGTGGTCGCTGCAGAAAATCTCCGTTCTAGATCAAAAGGTCCCGATCTCTATTCGGACACAACCACGAACGACGCTGAGCCTGCCCCCAAGTTCTCTATGGTTAGTGGCGTTTACACGTTGCTAGCCAGTAAGAACGAAGTGGACGCTGCAGAAAATCTCCGTTCGAGGTACAACAGTACTGAAGCAACATCGTCTTCACAGACGGATACAGTCGCGCCTGCCCCTGAAGCCTCCCTTGTGACCCGCAAGAAGGATGTAGACAAAGTCCGTTCAAGGTTACACCCCGCAACAATCGCGGCAGGGGTGCAGGAGAGCGAAGCTGGGTCACGTGCAACGCCTGCATACTCTACGAATCCCTTGATCGAGTTGTCGCTCAGCACCGCAGCAGTCATCCAAGACGCTCTAGAGACCGACTTACTTCGTGAAGAAGTCAAAATATCATATCAGCACAAAGCATGGGGCCTCCAGCGGATACAAGGTTGCAACGACTCTTACTCGATTGACAAACCGGCTTGTCGGTCCCTGTCGGATATCATTCGCGCAAGAAATCTCGATGTCGGCGATACTGTAAGATTTTTGCGTGGAGAAACAGCCCGTGATTCGAGACCGAATAAGGCACTAGATGTGAGCCGATTGACGCAAGTTCTGGCTGGTTACCCACATCTCGAAGAACTTGTGAAAATTGCGACTCATGGCATCGAAGCCCAGTGGTCTCATACACCAACAGCACGCCGACCTCCTCCGAAAAACCACGGGTCGTGTAGACGCAACCTGAGAGCGGTCACCAAAAGCATTCGTGAGGGTCAGGATTGTGGCCAATACTTGGTGGTGGAGGGGGACATTCTCTCTCGTTGGCCTTCTGTAATTTGTAGTCCTCTAGGGGCAGTGGAGAAGAAAGATGTCGACCCTTCAATCGAAGTCAGGACAATTCATGATCTATCTTACCCTAGGGGTGACTCAACCAACTCGTCGTACAGGACGGACTCAGTATCGTCGATTAATTACGAGCCGATCACAAGAATTGCGCAGCGCATCGTATATCTAGCGAGCTATGGTGATCCATCCTGCATTCGTATGCTAAAAGGTGATGTCAAGGGAGCATTCCGTCATTTACGCACGTGCGCGTCACAGGTGTTTCGCATGGCTGCATTCGTGAAGGAATTAGATATCCTGCTGATCGACATGGCTGCCCCCTTTGGCTGGTCGGGCTCCCCTTCATTCTACAGCTTATTCGGGAGGGCCATATCCTGGCTGGTATCCACCAATTCCCCTGCGTCAGTTTCCAATTCAGTCGACAATGAGCCATTTTTTTGGCTATGAGTGGATCGACGATCACATACTTGTCGAACTTGATGATGGAGATCGACTACTACGCGCAGAGGCAACGCTACGGCATGCTATGCTTGCAGTGCTTGGTTCTCGATCAATTAACGAAGCAAAGTTTTCTGAGTGGAGTTCTGAATTAGTGGCGCTGGGCCTATTGTAGAATACGACTCACCAGACCGTCTCAATTCCGGACAACAAGGTGATTAAGGCTCTCAAGAGAGTCACAACGATGTTAACACAGCAGTCAGCAACTAAAACGGAGCTTCAAAAACTATTGGGGTCACTGCGGCACGTGGCAATCTGCTTTCGAACCTGCAAGCCTTTCTATCAACGGCTGCACTCAGCATTGTTAGCTACATCACGGTTCGCGAAGACTCGGTTATCCGAAGGAGCTCTATGCGACTTGCAATGGTTTCGACACATCCTAGCTCACGGACACTTGTCAGCCCTCCCAGTAAGCATGTTCGGAGGTATGCCATCCCCCGATGTGACGCTGTATATGGATTCATCCAACACCGGGCTTGCAGTGTTGGACCCCGCCGTGAATAAGTTCATTCAACTCAAATTTGACTCTGAAGAAATAATTATGATGAGCCAAAGCGAGACAACCGAAACAAATTTCTCGATAAACGTTCGCGAGCATTTATGCATGGCGCTGTCATTGTGGACGTGGGGACCCGTTTGGTACGAAGCCTCTGCGGGTAGAATGCTTCACGTGAAATGTTGGAGCGACAACGTTTCTGCGGTGCAATGGTGTAATCGGCTTCACTCAAAGAATCCAATCAGCCAGGAAATTAACAGAGCGATTGGCCTAGCAGAAGCCTATTTCAATCTTCGAGTTTCCGCTGATCACTTGCCCGGGTCAACTAACTGGATGGCGGATGCAGCTTCACGGGCCTGGACGGAACCTTTCAAATCTCGGTGGTCTAACTTTTCTGTGTCCTGGCAGGAAACAACAATCCCCCCAGCCTTACGGAAACTCTACATCAACTTTTCACGTCACTTCAAGCCCGATCACTGGCCGAGACGTCGAACGTCAAATACGCCGGAACGTGGTCGCAGTGGATGCGGTGGTGCCAATTCATGCATCTTTCAGAATGGCTCCCAGCAGAACAAGAGCGACATTCGTACCAACTCGCACTTTTTGCAACCTACTGTTGGAAATTCGGTTGGAACTCATCCAACTCAGGCAACACTGCCTCCACCGTGCTCGCCAAACTCAGCCACATCTCGTGGTATCATAGGCGATTTTGTGGGTACAGCGTCGGTCTCACCCCCGGGCACAATCTCGCTATCGTCGGCATGCGCCGCGAAGACCCCCCAGCAAATCCGAAATTGCCGGTCACTTTCCAATTTCTCAAGCGTATGCACAAGTGGCTCGATTTCAAATCAGCCCAGCACCGAGTCATATGGGGGGCTTCGGTGCTGGGCTTCTTCTTTCTATTACGCCGGTCAGAATATCTAGCAGACGGCTCAAAGATCAAGGCGTACGCTATCCGAAGGAGCGACCTGCGTTTTCTGGATTCCAATGACAATGAGCAGCGTTCCCTACATCTTATCGAAAAGGTAGAAGTCCGATTCCGCGGTAGCAAAACCGACCAGTTTGGAGAAGGCACTACTCGAGTTCTCGGAAGATCGGGCCACCGACAATGTTGCCCAGTTCTGGCAACTTGGTTCCTGGTGCAGCACCATCGGTCAATCGAAGTGAAAGCCGAGACTCTGCTATGCAAGGTCACAGCTACTCAAAACCTTCAGGTTCGAGACGTCGTCGAAGCCATTAAGGGCACAGCAGCGTCGAACGGTGATTTTCCTGAACGATTTGGCTCTCACTCACTACGCAGCGGTGGCGCAACAGCACTATTTAACGCAGGGTTCGACAGTCTGGCCGTGAAGATATTCGGCAGATGGAAATCAAACGCAGTCGAGCGTTACACAAGAATCGACTCACGTCTGACAGCTCGCATGTCTAGCGAGATGGTGACTTCATTACCATCTCAGCGTTCATAAAGGGGGCACCTCCACGCCACACCCTGGCAGCGGAGGCGCTGCAATGGAATTCATTTGTTGCCGTTCGCGGCAAGCCCCCACGTGACGACGACAAGCGACGGAAATGGTTATTTTTACGTAGTAGAGCGAGTGAAAATAGCTTTTCAGGAGCAGGAGAAGGAAACCAACGCAGGTCAGGTCGTAGGAGCAGCGTTAGTTTCAGATCTGCTCTTTAGAGAGCATCGTTTAACCCTCCACGCCACACCCTGGCAGCGGAGGCGCTGCAATGGAATTCATTTGTTGCCGTTCGCGGCAAGCCCCCACGTGACGACGACAAGCGACGGAAAATTCCTAGTTTTGTTTTTTAATTGAGTTAATAATGATTATTAGCACTAATATTGTTTTTAGGCTGTTATTAGCGAAAAGTTAATAACTAAATGCGCCGATTATGTATTGCTAATATTGCGTTTGACAACACATTTTTTATAGCAAAACTTCGTTTGTAAGCGCCGAGGAGCCTGGGGGCGCTTGCTCAACTCGCTGCCGCTACCGCTACTGATCCACAAGAGGGAAACGGATATGGCGAATACAGGCCGTTCGCGCTGTCGTCCGTGCCGATGATATGCGCGCGCTGGACCGCCTGCACGAGCGCATGCCAGAAGCTGATGAGCGAGGGTCGTGGTGACTGTGAAGCTGTACATATAATCAACGAGCACTACTCGGAGGCGCTGTGCTCGTGGGACAAGATAGTGCTGCAGATGTACGCTAACCAATGCATCTACGCCAATCTTTCGGCACACGAGCGCGTCATGCAGGACCACGCGGCGGACTACGCGCGCTATGGGGAGGCGCGGGACCACCAGGCGCAGGATGCAGCGCTGTAACAGAAGCGCGACACGCAGCGCAAGACGCTGATTGAGTGTGAGGGCTCTGCTGCACCCTTCTTCTCTTCCGCGCAGCAGATGGACCGCGCCGCGCTGGCCACGCGCAAGCTGCAGCAGAAAGTGGAAGTGCACCAACTTCTGGGCCCAAACTGCACGACGTCTTAGGAAATGCCGGTAACCTAGCACGATACCAAGACGAGGGGTCCATGAGTCTCAGCAAGATGAACTACGTTTCTGGATTCCACTCGAGGTAATGCTGACTCTTTGACTTGTGCGTATGCTTCTGTCATTGTGTTAACCGGTTCTGGTGTCGCTGACGGTGCTTGTGTGAAAGTGTATCAGGTAGTAATTGGTAATGAAGTACGTTGGAGATCTCTACAACTAGCTTCGCTCCAGTCCTGGACACCGGTATGACGCTTTACTTTTGTGATTAAGGTCAATGTGAAATGGTTTACGAATGTCGTATTCGTGGGTTTACTTCTTCGAATTATTCAGCTTCCCCGAGTGCCTAGCCATGCAGTACACATCACAGGTAGATGAACGCAGCTAGTCCATGATCCGCTATAATTTTCTAGGTTTGCGGAGCTAATGATTCTTCTATAGCGATGAATATACAGCGCACTGGAGGTCTGCCACAACAAACACGTCATTCATCGTGACATTAAACCAGATAAGTTTCTCCTATTTGATGAGGTTCGTACCCACCATTGACGTGTCGGCTTTCTACGGATTTACTGACTGTGTGCACATGCTTGTATCAGTTCAGGATACAACCCAGCTTGCCGGTTTCGGCTGGACGTCTTCAAATGTGATAGCAACGTACGTTTAGGTTCCGTTTTACCTAGCTTGAATGGGTTCCATTTGGCATGCTAATTATCGACGATTACGCTGTCTTAGCACTCGACGCGACACCTTTGCGGAAGTTTTAGACAGCCTGTCACCAGAGATGATTCGGGTGAGTTCACGCTGCTCTTGCAACAAAACTACCTCCTGGAATCTTATCATTGTTGCTTGCGCAGGATGGGAAGTACAACGAGCCTGTTGATATCTGGGCTATTGGAATCATTATGCACGATCATCTAGTGGGCAAGCTCTCGTTCGAAGCCAGTCCCTGTAGGCAGCAGCAGAGAAGACGTTAGCTCGGGGGTAGCTGTTTATTTCAGGAAGATCGACAATTCCAGCGCGGCGTACCGTATCTGAGCCAGCTCGACTTTTGTCCGGCTGGAAGCTAAAAGACGATACCGCCAGCGAGGAAGTTGCTGCTGCTCCAGCGTCTGACTTCAGCCCACTCGAGTAGATAGAGCAGCAGAGGGTCGATAGTGCGAACTGCGATGAAGTGTGTTTCCTTGACATGAAGATGACAAACGCATGTGAACACTGCCATGGAGCTCAGAATCTTCATCCCGTCCATTATTGACGGCGTCATTGACGAGTTGGCGGAACTATTCCCGGAGCACGACTACACACGTGATGGGCTGCGCTTCACTAACATGAAGCAGTTCGATCGACTGGACTGCCAAGAACATGGCGCTCACGAACGCTTCTAAAGAACGAAACCTGGAATGCCGAGGGGGCTCTACTTCAAGATCATTCATTACCTGTGACTACGGACTCGCACGAGGGTGTTCCCGAGGAGCAGATAGCGTCGACGGACATGGGGTCTGATGGCATTATACCCTGGAGATTATGTGGCACTGTATGCTGTGCAGAAGCTACGTGGACGCTTGGTGCGTGGGTTTCTGCTTCACGAATATGATTATTTCTACTGCGAGTTGAGTGGGAGCACACTCGAGGACGATGGAATCGTCTTGAGCGTTGGTGTACCGCAGTTCATTCGTCCGTGTGGGTCCTACCGAGTCATAATCCCCGCCATATTGCTGGACGTCGCGTCATGAAGGTAATGTGCCAAATTGCAGCAGCACATTCACTTCTTGATGGTAAGTCCAAGTATCTCGATGCAACTCATTGTTTATCCATGCTAACATTCACTCGTTTTCGTGTGTTCAAATGCGATTAGATTGTGAACAACATCTATCAACTGAACTGGTGACTGCTAGCCGCTATCAGGAGTGGAGAGCTCTCGAGCTGCCTCATGCAGGGCACCTAGATCTGCACGTGCATCGGAGATCATCGGTTGATAAATTACGCTGCGCTGAGATCGGTCATGCTGTTCACTTCGATAGTGACCCGGATTTTCTGCGGATGATTCTTGCTTGCGTGGAAGCAGTACCTGGTATTCGTCTGCGCGCGTGAATACGGCTCCACCGCTGCTTGACTGGGTGAGAGGAGCCTCGAACTGAACTCTCCGACGGTGGCTTGCAGCTACCATTGATGTGGGAGCATCGCAAACAGGTCAAAGAGCGTACGCCACGATTGAGACGCTGGGCTAGGTGAAGCCAATCGTCGACTGCTTGAAGGTGAAGTGTTGCGCCTTCGCCGCCAGCCACTTCGAGATGTCGAAGACCGATTTGGACGAGAAGTTGGGCTCTGAAAGCTTGGTGTGTCGGGGTTCTGCAGTAAGGGATGCTCAATTGGGGTCGGGGTTCGGACGTCGCGTCTGATCAGCCCGCGGGCTTCCCGAACGCTGGTAGGTGCTGGAGAGATCTCCGGATTATTTTCGCTGCAATCGCCACTGATGTTGCCGTCGCTAGCATATTGCTCAACCTCCACGTAGTGAACGCTGCTCGTCGGAGCCTTCGCTCCCGTATTCGAGTAGACGAACGCAAGCTTCTCCACGCGCTCAGGTTTCGGCCGATTGCGTCGTTTGTTGTGGATAAAAGCGTGCACACTCCATGAACCCTCGCTTGCTGCAGACGAAGTAGGGATGCTGAGCACGCGTGTTGTCAGTGGGTGGAGGATGTGGAACTCTTTGCGGTGAAAGAGCCACCAGTCTAGCGGTGTGTCTTTGGCATTGTGTTCGCGTTGATCTGGCCCCCTGCTCTCCTTCCCGCGCACAAAATGGATAATCTCTTGGCGGAATTCTTGTTCACTGAAACCGGAAGTCAGCCCAGCACGAGATGCAAGGCCAGCACAGGCTTCAACCGCTTCACTCAAGTCCAAGTCTTCAAAAGCATCAGGTCGTTTGGACGGATCCAGTAGAAATGCGGTCAGCATGGACTCACGCTTCAGCATCCTCCATCGCGACTTGATTTGCCTTCGGATCGTGAGAAGAACCCCCTCGTCAACGTCATCAGCCTCCGTGTGGTATATGTCATTGTGCTTCAGGCTACGAATGTAGTGATACACCATAGAGAGCCAGCAACCATCTCTTTCTAAGGCGCCCAAAGCTTTGATCACTGGCTTAACCAGCCGCAGTACCGCTCGAGCTTTCGTCCAAAACACGCTGTCCGCCAGTATGTCTTGAACGCGTTTCAGCTTCACGGCAGCATGCCCATAGTGCTCGAGAAGCCTGTTATTTCTGAAAACGGCACGGAGTACCTCTTCATTCTTGACGACGCTTGATATGCAGTTCGTGCTGGAGTACCACCGCGTCGCGGGATGACCCACGCCCGTCGATGGTTACGCGAGCCGAATTGCTGGCGTTGCTTAGCTCGAGACCAGTGGAGTAGCCCTGGCCGTTTGCGTACGAACTTGGTAACAGCTAGAGCCTTGCTTAGAATCGTGCTCACGTACTCGATACCAAACATGCCCTTTAACCCTATTGCGAGGGATGACGCTTAAAACAAGCCACATGACCATGTTTAGCAAAACGAGCTACCTTTTTCGAAATTACTACTAGGATATAAACAGGGACAAGCGACGATCAACCTTGTTTATACACAACAAAGATCAATATTCATACTATTTTTCGTAATATATTCAGCTAGCTATCCTCAGATTTGAATACTGGCTTAAAGGAATCATGTTTCTACCAATCAACGCAACTTGCGGAAAGCGCTCTAAAACATGGCATCTACCCATGTTTTACGTTTGAACTGGAACTGTCTTCCTCCAAAACCTCCCTAATGTGATGGTTTTAGTTGCGGGAAGCGGGGTAAAACAGTGTATCTAGGCATGTTTTACGATTATTGTATGGAGGGGTACCATACTGAAATCAAGTCAACATACATCGCAATAGGGTTAAGAGCAAGTTCAGCGTGTGTACGGAGCATCCATTGCACGTCAGCGACGGGATCTTGGCCATCAGCAACTCCCACGCCTTGCGCATGTTGGCTGCGTTGTCCGTGACAACGGCACAGACGGCACCCCGCCCAATGATCGCCTCCACTTCGTTGATCACTTTTGCGAGGGCTGAAGCCATGTACTCCCCTGTGTGCTGGTCCGCGCCGGAACGGATCGAACACCAGAACACTGGACGCATAAATGGCGAGACAATCATGAAATTGAGCGCACTTTCACTGTTCGGGTCTGACCAGCCGTCACACACCACAGTAACGCTCTTCAGCTTTCGCAGTGCCTTTTCCACATTGGCACGCTCTTCACGGTAGGATTTGTCTAGTAGCGCGCTCGCGAGGTCCTGGCGCGTAGGGAGTGGCATCCCCGGGCAGTACTTAGTGAGGAGGTGCATCCCTTGCTTGCTCTCGCTGACACGAAATGGAATAGCCGACGCGTAGAAAGCAGCGGCAATTTCGTGATGAAAAGCCCTCTTTTCGCTCTTCGTAAAGCGTCTTGAGCCCGGCGTGCCTTCAACTCTAGCGCGCTTGGCCTGATGGGCGTCGCTTCCACCGTCATGAGCTCGTTTGGCTGGTGTTGGAGGGTAGCGTTCGCGAACATCTTGAGGGGCCCTTGGACAATGCCGAATATGCGGCCGGAGGTGCTTCTTGGGCATTGCGTTGCGAATGTGCTTAGCACAGTACTTGCATTGGACGTCAGGGTGCTGCTACTTTGTTGTAGCCCACCTCGGGACTACTACGGTGTATTGACTCCAAATGCCAACAGGAGGATGCCCAATCCCGCCGTACTCGTTTCTTGATGGGCTAGCGTCTAACGGGTCGGCTTCTTGCATGATGCTGGCTGCTGGGGGCTTCGACAGAAGGCTGGGGACGGGGGCTGCAAATTGAGAACTGACTACAATGCCCGGACCGCCACGACCGCGAGCTCGCTTCGTCGAACATCAACGGATGATGTGTCTGCCGGAACATTTCTGACACACAATTGCTACACAAAGTTAATCATGATTAATAATGATTAATAGTACTTTTAATATCATTAACAATTATTCCCCATTGATTATACGGATGGGAACGAAATCCTACCGGTAGGATTGACTTCAAAAATAGATTTCCAGCATTCTAGCCAGAATTAGCGCGCCAAACTTGGCCAGGAGTTCTATGAAGCATTCAGCAACACCATACTTAGTGTTGGGCTCGAACGGAGACGTGGTTATGGCGAGGCTGCATGCCGGATGTCGTGTACGCGGCAAGACAATAAGGCTCAGGGGTAAAGTCGGTGTAGTCGAGGTCGTGCGAAGTGAATTCCGCCAGATCAAATACGACGTGTGGTGGCCAAACAGAGAGGTGGAAACAATGGCAGGGCGTGCGATCGAACTGGACGGCGATCACAGCATCGGTTTACCGCCGGATGAGCAACCTGTCATAATGAATGACCCTGCATGCAGCACATTTACAGAGCTTCTACGTTCTTCAAATGCCGTCTACGTGGGTGAGCTTGACGCTTCGTCATCAGACGGAAACAGCGAAGCAGAAGTCGACGGTATCTCGGACGAAGAGGATGATGATGCAGACGTGATCGCCAACGGCCGGCGCTGGAGGCCATGTTCGTCCATTTTGCTGGACCAGGGATCTCCTGTGCATTCACGGTCTACCCAATTTTCGATAGGTGTAATTGGAGGACGCTCGTTCTGAGACTACTTCTATTTGATGTACCCGATGCAGACGTTGAAGGATACAATTGCATTCACTAACGAAAATCTTGATCGGATTCGCCATCGTGTAATTCGGGAAGGAGACTGGTTTACATGGATTGGTCTGAGACTAGCGATGGCACTAGAGCCTCGAGATGGTCCTACAAAAACATACTGGGAATCCGAAACAAGAGAGGGCTGCGTCGACACCCCGCTCGATTTCGGGCGGTGGTTTGGCATGAGTCGTCTTTGTTTCGAGCAGATCATGCAGGCAATGGCATTTTCCGATGGTCGTATAGACAACGATCGCTGGTAACCAATTCGGGCTTTCATTGATGGATTCAATGAACGGCTGAAGCGGCAGGTAATCTATTTGTGTAGACGAATGCATGAGTTCCTGGAAAGGACGGGAGGTCAAGTATGCCCACGACGGATTGCCGCACAAGACAAAGATCGCTAGGAAGCCCGAAGGCAAATGCACGGAACTCAAAGCAATTGCAGATGGTGAAAGTGGCGTTCTTCTTGGTCTCGAACTAGTCGAAGGAGTAGACCGTCTGCGGTCTAAACAATACGCACGTAAGTGTGGTGAGGGAACGGCTATAGTGCTTCGGTTAGAAGAACCGTATCGAGGTACAGGCCGAACAATTGTTGCGGATAGCGCATTGGCGTCGGTCAAGACATTAGTTCAGCTGGAGCAGCGTCATGGACTGTTTTTTATCGTAAAAATAGCCACCTCGGAGTATCAAAAAAAACACTTCGCTACGTGGTTCAAAGCCGCTCCAGCTCGCGGTTCGTTTTCTGTTTTGACTAGTCCAACAAACCCTGGCAAGGACATGTACGCTATGTGCTGGGCGGATCGCAAGCCCAAGTCAATTTTTCCTTGGACTTCAACTTCGACCTTGGCGTGAGTGGGCCAAATGCTACTCGATTAGTTAGCGATGCTTGGTAGCCTGATCCTAACTAATCTACCTAAGCCGGGCTTGGTCCGAGGAACAGTCTATATAACCCTCTGGGAGAAAAAAATAAACCTCTGGGAGAAAAATACTAATCCCCAGACGTCAGCCCGCTGACTGAAATGAGCTAAGAAAGAAAAAAAAAAGAAATGTGAGCCTGGCTCGTCGGTAGGTCTTGAACGAGCTCTGCGCTCGGCTTCTGTGCTTCTCGAGGGGAAGACCGCAACTGCTGCGGTCTTGTCTCGAGCCGGAAAACGCCGGTTCACCTGCCCTAACCGGTTAAGTGAACCGTCCACTTTCCTTGGACTTCAACTTCGACCTTGGCGTGAGTGGGGCAAATGCTACTCGATTAGTTAGCGATGCTTGGTAGCCTGATCCCCCCAGTGTCCTGCTGAATGAAGTCAGGACACTCCCAAGTAGAAGCTCGAATCATGTGCTCAGCGATGTCCCGTAACATGCCGGGTCGAAGGCGAGTATACACGGTGAAGCACCAACTTGCCCACCTTCCCATTAAGCGTATCACCAGCTCACTTTTGCCAGCGGCGAGTAGGGCGCAGGCCCCGCCGATGCGAAGGGGGTGAGTCGCGTAGTCGTCAGGATTCAACTGTAAGCGCTTGGCCGCTTCCTTGAGGAGGATTGACACCTCTGATTTCCGAATTGTTGTCGCCGAACTGACGGAGGAGAGGTAAATGCCGAGTCGTTTCCCAGCTGCTTGCCACTGGTGACAAACTCGTAGGCAGGTCTCGGCTGCCTCAACGGGGCAGAGCAGGCGCTGGCCTGAACGATAGTGTCGGACGGTTGTTCCTTGGCGAACCTGGTCACCTTTGTGAGATCGGTAGATAATCTCAACTGAGGCCGCTGAGCCTCGAAGATTGTCCAATACATTCCCACGCTGGTCTCGCAACACGACGTCTGCAGCCCTTACGCAATGGGTAGAAGCTGCCCCGAGCTCATCACGCTTTGTTGGTTCCCACATCTCGGTGCTTCGGCTCAGGAAGAAGAAGGCTAGGACTACCGAGGCCCACACCAACTCGTTGTACTCTCGGTTCTCGGGTGTAGTGCGGTCTTGTAGCACCCGGTGCATCTCAAGCAGCAAGGACGCGGTGACGGGCTGCTTTCGGGCGACGCTGCTGTTGGTTCGCTTATAGCCCTGAGCAATGAGCTCAAATTCCGGATTCTTGTAATTGAGTTTTGCGTTTCTGACTCTTCGGTGAGCAAAGGCCACTGCTGCCATCTTGCCTTCGAAGGTTTGGTACTTGTTTCCCCGTCCATGTTTGTTGTGCCCCTCCGTGGAGCACAGTCCTGCAAACAGGCCAACGATTCGAGCTTGTCTGTGCTGGGGTAGTTCGTCGATCCACACCGGGAAACCGAATTCGTCACAGAACTTGACCCAGTGGCCGAACTTCTTTGAATATGTCCGCAGGGATGAGGTGTTAATGGCGGATAGTTTGAGCTGTGCTGTGGCCTCGGCGATTCGCTGGATTCTCTCTGCAAGCATACATCATCACATACGTGAGTTTGACCATGTACATCGCACCGACGCGTTTCGGTTTTCCGTCCAAACACTTTGGGGACTGAAAGGCTCGTTTTCCGAGAGGCCTGCGCCAGGGCCAGTGCCCTCAGAATTTGTTGGCCCTCTGGGGTCTGACAGTACATCGACCGGAAGAGCTTTGCCTCCCGCTCCTTATGTACGTACAACCGGATATGACTCCGCTTGTCTCGCATGGAATCCACTGGGATCCACTTGATGATGTTTTGATACACAGCGTCTGCAATCTGCGTAGGACCCACGGGGTTCTCGTACTCGTTACGTTCCAAACGTGATGGTGTCAGACCATGAATGCAGATTTCGTGGTCGGTGTGAGTTATTACCCAGCCATCTACTTCAGGTAGTTCTCTGTCGAATAGTGTCATCGGCACTCCGGCAAATTCGTTCTGAAAGATAAGCTGATCCCACCATTCCAAGTCCAGTTGGAGAGACTCAGTCATTGGAGTTCCGGTATGACCGGACTTTTTGGTTGCCAACTGGACTGCTATCAGCCTTTGCATGAACGGCTTGGCTATAGGGATGAACGTCACAATGTGCCGCAGGACACCCACGAGACTGTCGAGTCTTTGCTGCGTTATGAACGACATTGTCATTGTCTCTGCGACGACGCGCTTGGTTTTGGCAATCTTTCGCTGGGGAATAGTGATGTTACTCTCCGGAATGTTCCAGTCGATCCCCACAGCATGGAAGCATTGTGACCAGGTCCGAAACTTCCCTTCATGCCAGCCTTCAGAACCGAACACGAGATTGATAGCGTCTCTGAGACGGCGCTCTGCGCGCAGGAGTCTGTCCCCGAAATCAACCTCGATGATGACTATGTCGTCAACCCACTGAAATATCCAGAACGGTTCTGGGAATCCGAGTACGTAAGAAGTGCCTGTGCGCTGATAGTGGTGGACAGCTTTACCGGCAACCGCGAAGTAGCCTGGTGAGGCCGTCCACCCGAAAACGGCGATGCCCGACACGATGCCTACCTGCGATCGTGGGATGATGTCCCCAAACGCGGAGGCGTGGCGAGAGTGGACCGGGATATGGAGAAATGCCTCCGCAATGTCCGCCCCGAGCGCGTAAATGGCGTACCCTGGGTAGCGTCTGCGTAACTCCAGAACACGGGAGGAGATACTGACGTACGGATCCCATCGAGCATCGGGTGTGAATGACACGTCGGTGATGTCGTTGACTGAAAGCCCAGCCGGAGCTGACAAATCATGAATGGTGCGGCCATCTTCCGAGATCGACTTATCCTGTTTCGGTACAAATGCAAACGCGCTGGAATGAAATGAGGGGTCCGATGACAGCGCTGCTACCGTGGCCAGGATGCTTCGTCCTTTGTAGTAATCGTTGAGAAGTCGATTGGCGACGACCCGAGCCCCTTCGATCGCGCTTGGGTAATTCGGGGGAAGAGGCCGAACGCCAACACGAAGAAAAGAACTTGTCCAATGGGGAACCACTCCGTCCGCAGCAATGTTACAGAGGCGATCGAGATCCGGGTACGATGCAAGATGTAGTCGATAAAGCTCGGGTCGAAGAGCTTTATTGGGGCGCTGGTCCCTGGAGGTCTGACCTCTGAAAATGCGCAGAGTCCCGTCGATACCGATGCCCGGCAACTGAACGAACGCGGATAGTAGGGCGACGTCGACGGCAGGGTGTCCCCGGTCGGCCGGAGAAACGCAGTGTCCACTGGGAAGGGAATGTCATTGACCGCCGCCAAGGCTTGAAAGGACCGAAAGACGCCCAACGGAACACAGCGGGGTATGCCGTTGACGGTACAGTGTCTGGAGATACTGGTCGCAAACGGAGAGGGATCCCAACGGGCAGTGGTATCAATGAAGGTTGGCGCACGAAGCTGAGAGCGCTCCCGGCGCGAAGCATGGTCTCCATAGATCGGCTCCAGAAACCGGTGCGTAACGAGATGGGCGATGCGATTGTAATCCGTCATCACCACCGCCCAACAAGCACGCCAACGACGATAATCGATCTCGCTCGACGAGGGGATGGGTACGACTCGCGCACCGAGGAGAATGGGATGCTGGGCAAGTATGGAAGGCATAGGCCACGAAGCCGAGTCTCCCGAAGGTGTTTGCGCCGAGCCCCCAGCATTGTCCATGGCCCAGTTACACAGTGCATCAGCCGCTTTGTTAAAGCCTCGTGGCTCCGAAACGAGTACGACTCGGTCAAGGCCGAAAAGTAAACGCCTAATTTCGCGAACCGCAGGAACGAGATGGGGCGATCGTACTCGTTGAGATCCGAGCGCAAGTCGAATTATAACCTCCGAGTCGCCTATGACCCGGATAGGCGAAGTCTTGTGATGCTGGTAGAACCAACGTAATCCGGTGAGGAGTCCTTGTGCTTCCATCTCATTGTTCGTCCCGCCCGGCAGAACCGAGCTGGCCGTCCACCACATCAAAGTGTTGGCGGCAGACCACACGCAGCAGGCATAGGCGCTGATGTCCAAGTGGCCGCGTGCACCACCATCAAAAGACATAATAAGCGGTGGCATCGTTGAAAGGGACGAAGGCATAGCTGGCCCTGTCGACACTGGTCGACAGAATTCAGATAGAGGCGAACGAGCGACGAAAGGAGGTGATTCATTGAATATACAAACCGATCGCGGACGCTGTGCGCCTCCGCATCGTCAGGCAGTGACATTGGGATGATTCTCCTTGAAAGCTCCGTGCTTGGCCGTCACGTATTGAAAAACCTCCACCGGAAGGAGCGTGAGCTCGTGAACGTTTTTACAGTTCGGAAAATCACAGCCTTTCTGGGTCTGGAAACGAAGGCAAATCGATGTCGAGCCCTTCTTGGGCACCTTGGCCAAGATTTCAGAAGGCACCGTCGTCCGTCTCTGGTGGGGCAGCGTACCCCGCTGTGGGCGGCTCGCCCGAGAGCGGGCTTCAAAACGACGAGACGTCGAGGACCCGTATTCAATCTGCCGAGCCCATGTATCCACCAAGGCTGTGTCGATGACTTGGCGGACGAGTCGAATGTAATCGGGCGACGAATGCGAGAGTGTGGCTCGAGCCGCGTCCGCCAGTACGGATGCATGGCTATCATCCTGGATGGATTGAAACAGCCGCGTGAACACAAGTGTGTACAAATTGATCGTAGCATAGACCAAATCCCGCGGGGCATTGTCCAATGTATCCTTGGTCGCATCGGCATGGACGATGGAGAACACCTCAGCCACGGGTCGAGGATACCATTCCACAGCAGCTTCATAAATGCGAGAGAGTGCTCTGCGCAAGTCCGAAATCGAAATGATGTGGGCCACAGGTACTGTGTCACCAGCGCCCCAAGTGGTGGAGTCATGCATTACAGATCGCCTGCCCCCGCTCTGCGCAGGAGGTGGCAAGAAGTGGTCGAGAGGCCTCGTGCCAAAGTTCACCGCGAATATCATTTTGGCTGACACCTTCGTTACCCGGTAACGGTTGCACAGTGTTTCGTGGTGCTGGATGGCCGAAACGCGGTCTAGAATAGGCAGTTGCCAGTACTGGCGTAACTCACCCAGAATTTCCTTACCTTGTGGTCTTGGTCCGACATGCGCGATCTGGTGAACAGCGAGCTCCCCTGCCGGCGGGCGGAACGAGGTCGCGCCCGACGTCAGCGCCTCGATCGTCTGCTGCAAGGTGTGCTGTCCGAAGTCGTCCTGGTCGCGTACCCTGTGGTGCGTGTCCTCGTAGTCAGCATGTCGCCCTGAGTGGGTCTCCGTACGGCTCAGGCGGGTTCCTGAGTACTGGTGCAAATCGTAATCTCCGTCAGCGCGGTCCCGAAAGTGCGTGGCCCCGCGATCCGAGTGCCCACTGTGCTGCCCAGTGGGATGTTCTGACTGCCAATCCAAATGCTGACTCCGAGGCCTAGCTGACTCGGGCGGCGAGCTGAGGCCTTGTCCGTCCCGGCCGTCATCGTGGGGCGAATACGCGGGCCGACGGGTGGGCGTAGTCGGGGTCTGTTGAAGCCGGACGCTGGTGTGGCGAGACCGCGCTCGGCCCGGACTGCGAGAGTGACTACAGTCGCGGTGACGACTGCGGCTCCTCCGGTCGCGATCCTCGCGTGCATGGCCACGCCGCGGACTCGGGCTTCGACTGCGCCGATTGCGGTGGATATGCGGGCGGTCCTGTGAGCGCCGAGCCCGCCGATCAACCGCAGGTTCTCTTCTCCCTGCCGCCGGAGGCGAGGAAGCAGGTTGAATTGGATGCGAAGGGGCAGCTGGCCCTGTCGAGGCAGGTCGATCAAGTTGTTGTTGAACCCATTTTTGAGTTGACTCCACGAGCTTTTGAGTAGACTGCGCCATAGCTAACATTACCGCCATTGTCTGTGCGTTGGCCGAAGCAGCATCCGATGTGCCCAGCGAAGGAGGTTGCATGCCAGCTGCTCGGTGGACCCCAGTAGCGGGTGCCATGGGCGACGAACTTGAAGTAGTAGGAACAGTGGTGGCGGATAAAGCAGTGCCGTCATCATGGTCCTGAGCCCGTGAGGTAGCCGCCGTATCGTCGCTGGTCGATAGAGTTCCAGGAAGCCACTGAGCCGGAACAGGGGGCGCCAACTGTGGCGGCGATCTCATGCAAACAATCACCGGCGATTCACGAGGCAGGGGGCGTCCACGCGAAAGGCCCACCGCCAGCACATCTGCGGGGGCATCAGAGTCGCTATCTTCATCCTCGTTGAGGCGACGGGCAGTGGAGCCCGACGGCCCGATGTATTTGCGAACATAATCCAGCGGACACACCGTTAAAATGCGCCCGAACTCCGAAATGATAGGAAAGGAGGCCGAACTGAAGTCAAAGGTGGTGTCGGACCCAGCGGGAACGAGGCCCTGTTGAAGTTGTCGTTGTAGTTCATCACCTTTCGCAGATCCAATCTCCAGCTCTCTCCAACGCGAGCGAAAACGAGGCGTGCGCCGATTTGGGCTGGAGGTAGCCGGCACCCCATGACACCAGCCCACAACAAATTCATCACGAGAGATCTGGTTCTCCCATGCCACGTTGCAAGGGATGAGAACATGAGCGGCTGGAGCTGAAGATGGTTGCCGTACTGCGACGACACACACGAAGCTCGCTGTGAGGCGGAGGCGCGCACCAGACTGGGTGGTGAAGGTCAATCGGGAACAGGGTCGGTACGCCACCACCTGACCCACAAGGTACACATCCAACGGAATTTCAACGAAAGCGGTGCCTCCGCGGTCACCACGGTCATCAGCTGCAGCAAGAAAGCAGATTTTGAAGCGAACAAACCGAAATAGCATTAATAGTGGGCGGTCGCGCCACTCGTCCTTCAAGTCCTCGAACGGTCGGGTGAGGCGGCCGAATGGGATCACCGTGCGATCATCCGGATCTTGGTCGTCGCCTCGGCGCTCGCGCGCAGCGTCGTGCTCGAAGCTGTGGTAGATGAGGTTGCAGAGCCACCCGGGGCGGCGCACAGATTCGTCCTCGACGAAGGGACTGCGATGGCCCGGGTTCAGGTGCCTGGCTCGATCAACTCAGCGTAGTTGAGCCCGTCCCAATCGCGCCCTGTCAGCTCGTACGGGCACTCCAAGCGGACGACGTGCCCACGTAACTCGTCTGCCTGCGAGACAGTCGTGGGCGGGTTCGGCTGCCGCGGCATGGTAAAGAAATGTGAGCCTGGCTCGTCGGTAGGTCTTGAACGAGCTCTGCGCTCGGCTTCTGTGCTTCTCGAGAGGAAGACCGCAACTGCTGCGGTCTTGTCTCGAGCCGGAAAACGCCGGTTCACCTGCCCTAACCGGTTAAGTGAACCGTCCACATCTCCAACCGCGGTACGACGCTGCCTGGATCTGACTCAGTCCGACCTCGTCACCGGTTGATCCAAAGAGATGGAATAACGCAAACTGTGCGATACGAGAAGCGAGTTGAGAGGCCACAGATGATAAAATTGTTCTTCTCCAAGTTTTCAACAATCGACGTGCACGATCACTACCGGTAGGGCAGTTTGGCACTAGAACGGCAATGGATTACACGCAATTGGACACACCGGTTGTTCAGCACCGTGCTGGGCATGGTTGTCGTCGATGCGTTCCTAGCCTATCGCTGTGACGTGGCTGACGAAGATCATGTTGACTTCCACGACTTCGTATCACAGCTTGCTCATCAGCTGATTTTCAACCAGTATACTGCAGCTAGGACTGTACGCAGTGGATCCACGACAATGGGCCATGACTGCGACGAAAGCTCCCCTCATCGCATCAGAGCACTTATCGATCTACCCCAGTATGAATCTGCACGCGCACAAGGCAAGAGGGCGCAACGCTTATGTGGGGTCTGCAGTACCAAGGCATCTTACTATTGCGTGACGTGTTTCGACCCCGAGAGAGGCACGTTCTTCGGCGTCTGCGGCCCAAACACCAAGAGGAACTACCTGGGGTCTCATCTCACCATCATGATGATGGCTTCAACCTGACCATTTTACGCGTATCATATGCTTCACCATATAAATCTTCATATAAATCTATCTCCCTTGATCCTACGCGTAGGATTTCGCCCTTGCTACAGGTAGGAAAATGACCTGGGGGATAAAGATTAAATGATATTAACTCGATAAATGTTAACCAACTCTAGACATTCCCTTCACGGCGGTAAGCCCCCCCCCCCCCCGAGCTGCATGCTCTGGGAGTGGCTCCTCATGCAACAGGGTTTGATGAATGCCTCAGCGACGTTCAAAGGTGAGTCACGCAATTGTTGCGTTTGGTGCGCGACTACGCACCGAGCTACTTAGTCGATGTGTTTATTCACAGCCATGCTGTGAATAGAATGTCGGATGGGGAGATGAATAAAGAACATTTCCGCAAGTTACTTGCGCATTAGCTCAAACGCGCATTAGCTCAAGAACAAGTGCTATACAAATCTGAAGAAAAGCACATTCGGCTAGCAAGATACCCGTATGGTGTAGGCTCGTAGGAAAGAATGCGTACGAACTCACCCGAGAAAATTCAGAGTTATCGATGAAAGCCCATGCTCTCAACATGCAAGGAGATGCGACAGTTCCGTGGGTTTGTGAACTACGCGGGTTAGCTTCTCCCGGATGTAGCCCTAATCAAAGACGCTACATGGGATTGGGCTGCAGACAGGCCGTCGTCAAAGTCAAGCATGGCTTGACTGGAGCTACTTTTTTGTGGTGGCCGGCAAAGAACGCGCATTCAACATTGCGTGTTATGTCGCAATTGTATGCGCCCTAAGGCAACACGATCACGAAGCTACCCGGAGCATGACCAGGAACTCATTTTATGTATGCACTCGCAAAGGTCCGAGTGTATTTATTTAGGATAATACCATGCGTAGTCGGTGTACGCCTTTTCTCACGCAAACTGGTTCGTTTGTTTTAGGCAAAATGGTTTTGAGCCCCTTGTGCAGCTTAATAATAAGACTTTAAAAGGTCAATTATCAGGCAAAGTGGTTTTCTGATATATGTTTCCCAAGCAAAGTGGTTCGTACTTAAGCTACTTACCTAGCTCCATGTCCTCGCCGCGCTCGGCTAAAAAAAAAAAATTTAAAGCAGTGTCGCTTCATGCGCCAGACCAAGCGCTGAGTCAAGATCACCTTACTCACTTCCCCGGCCTCCTTCATGAGAGCCATTCTGTGTGCAGCCAGCGAGTCGTACTCGCCTCGCAGGAGTAGCTCGCGACGCTTGACGGCAAGATGCTGTGTCATGCTCGCTTTCAGTGCATTGAAGCAGCATTCGATGACATTGCACATCGGTCTGTATGGGGCAAGACGCAGGATGACCATCTTGTTGCTGTCGACAATTCCATCAGCAACAAGCTGCTCACGTGCCAGCGCCTTCACCTGGCTGTGGGCGGGGGCATTGTCGGTAACTTCTACGATCTTCTTGCCCACGCAGCACTCCTTGTACTAGTCCAAGTTGAGGGCGGCGACGAACAGGTCCGCAACGAAACGCGCGTTCTCCTCCATGCGGATGGTGCCCTTGTGCGTGCGAACCAGTACGCGTCCGTTGCCGGGCGACACGCCGCATAGCACGTCCAGATTCTTGCCCTTGGACGGCGGCAGCGTTATCACTGCGCGCTCGCCTGTCCGCGCCCAGCCCTGGTTGTGCGCCAGGTAGATGTTGAAATTTTTTTCATCATGATAAATAATCATGTCGCCAGCGGACACGTGCTTGTTCAGCGCGATAAATCATTGCGTTTGGCCTTGTTCACGTCGTTGTTCATGGTGCCCTTATCGATCCGGAGTCCCCCCTTCACCGTGTACAGTATCCCATGGATAGCGCGGAAGATGGAGGAGATGCTGATGTTGGCGAGCACGTCGCTGAGCAACCGCATCTCCATGACGGCCATGGTCATGTCCGCCTGTTCGTCCAGATACTCCTCGATCTTGGACATGACCTCGACCGTCATCTTGATGCACATGCTGCGCACTCCGCGGCGGGGCTGCTGCTCATTAAAACTAGTCATCGCAGTAATGCGACGGGCAGTACTGACAAACACGGCGTTGCGGGCAGCGACGGCGAGCCAGTCCTGGTCCGCCAGGTACGCGTCAAGAACGCGCTTCTTGGTGCGGGCGCGCACGACCTGCTTCGCTTCGCGTGAGATTGGAGGCGGCGTCTGCGGGGTCGAGGGCGAGGACGGCGAAGCCATTGTCTTGGTGGAGGGCTTTGTACGCAGTGGTGAATTTGCGAATGAAAGGCACGGGCGCGGTGGCGGCAAACAACCTTTATCTAGGTTCTCTAGAAAAACCTTATTCAACCGCGTTGCTTGAAAAAAAAACGACCAGTTTGCTTGACAAAAGGTGTAGACCACGAAAGGCCATCGCCTAAATAAATACGCTCGGACCTTGTGTACGGCGATCAACTCGCCGCGCATCCTACAAATTTAGCGATATGGCTGTCATTATTTGCCGATTACTATCTCCAGATTTGTAATCAACTTGAAAGTTGAACGTTGTGGTAAACCGGATACGCAGTGCACAAAGCCGTCATCAACGTAGTTGGCGTCGTAAGCACGAGTATACCCTCGTCGTCTTTGTTAGATGACGAGAATTAGGCATATGCAAACGATTCGGACGCGAAGCAGTTGTTGGACTGTTTCTCTGCACCTTCTTACAAGTCCCGTCAGAAGTTGGCCAAGCACCTCCGCGCCCGTGTACATCGTTATTGTATACACTATGGCCCTGCTTTGCAGTGCAGTCGCCGACGACTGTCGTGCCGGACGATCATGAGCATAACCTCAGGATCACCTAGGATACCCCGACATCGGGGCAGAAGTAAGTATGTTTCCCACGGCCAGGATGCCCCGACCATTTTGGTCTTCCGCCATACAACAAACAGAGAACTGATATCGTGGTATTTGTTGATAAGATGGTACATAATTGCTGCAGTTTCAGCTGAGTTGACAGTCAAGCAGATGACACGTCTGTTCGTTGACATGACAACGCCATTGAATGTAACTGTGATCGGTTGGACTTCAGCTGACCTCAAAGATCACATACGCCGACTGCAACTGGTTCAGAGCATGTACTCAAGATGACATCCGGAACGCTCAGAGCTGAAGTCATTATTACCTTAGTCATGCGAGTCATATTGACTATGGTGTGTTGGTATTTGGAGCGGCCTAAGCCGTGCCGAATCTGCCCCGCTATATCACGCTGACCGCAATGGGATCTGAGCAAAGCCAGATGAGTGATAGGGGTCTGTGAGGTACGTAAGGCTAATCATGCTCTGTGTCAGTAGACATTTGCTGAGCTCAAGAGCAGTGGAACCGATGTAACCTGCTCTCAAGCAATCGAGCGAAGCGGGGCTGCGATCTCAGCCACACTAATCACTACCGTTGGTACCAAGAGCACTTTTAAACTCAGCATAAACATTCAGTATGATACTGAACATGGAGGACATACACAATAACATGGTAACGACGAGATTACGCCCGCTAGTGTCGATAAAGTTGTGCAACAACCAATTTCGAATATCTATGTTTTCCACAGTGCATTTGGGGGAATAATTGTACAAGAAGGCTGTTGTTCTCGACGCGGACAGACCAAATTTGAAGTTGAAGATTCCATAGAATCGCGAGGTCGGCACCGTCAACAGCCAAATGCTAAAAAGGCAAAGCGCAACGTAGCGATGGAATGGCCGCTAAGGATTTTAACTAGTTTGATGCGTAGCGAAGTCAAGCTGATGTGGATGAGACTCTGCAAAGGGATCCAACGTACGCCTCTGTGAAATCCTTTCGAAAATTCAAAAAGTACAGCTTTGTCAAAAGACCCAAAGCACCGACAACGTACGTCATCTCCTCAGGGCCGACTGGGTAAAAACAATCTTTGAGTCGCATGAGCTCACTTTGGGAGAATTGCACAAACGCACACCCCAGCGTTTCAAAAGAAAAGGAAAAAAGGGCTTGTTGAAATGATTACCGTCGCGGAAATTCGTGGTGTTTTCCGCGTTAACGTTGCGTTTAATGCGAAAATGATACCGAGTTATAGCCGCAATGTACCGAATTGATAGTTTCGGTACATTGCGGCTATAACTCGGTGTCATTTTCGCTTTCATGAGTCAAGCCGGTTGACTTCAACCTACAAGTGATACGTACGAAAACGACTCTTTTGCGCTTCGGGTCACGCAGATCGACACGCTCTCAGGCGCTATTAAATTCCTAGATTCGGCGGGAAAGGGAATTTTTGGAGCCAAAGTCATTGTCAAAACTGTTTAATCGAATCCGTTTTTGCGGGGTTTGAAATGAGAAGATATTGACACATCTCAACTGTAATGTAAATCACTGGTGTTCTATCGTGATCTGGGTATAACAACCAACATATACTAAGACCCGATAAACTCTAGAAATGGCTCAAATGTTGGAGTTATAGCAGAAACGCTGAAGGATATCCTATCGTAGAGTAACCCCGAACGATTTCGCGTTTCGATATTCCGGACCTGGGCGTTTAAGTTGATAATTACGGTTGTGAGATCTATGTCCCGCTAGCATTTAAACATTTCACAGAGAGTTCGACACTTGGCCGCCTCCGTAGGTAGTTGCTAGTCTGTGTGCGCTATTGATACATATTACTGTGTGTTTAATTATGCGGAACAAAATAAACACGACATCAATCTACTTGTAAGAGCCAATCCTCGAGTTCTTTTAAAAATCAGCTGCGGTTTAGCCCCGATCGAGCAACTCCATCCTGCTGAAAACTTAACCAGCTGGGAACATGATTGCGGGTACACGTTCCTCGACTGATCGAGAGCCCCGATAGAGAAAACCACCAGACTAGGACATGATATCGTTGCGCTAGCTAGAATTATTCGCTACTGCTGGGAAGCTTAGGTTGTTCATATTACCAAGTGCATTAGGCAGCACGTTGCAGCACAAAGTGCCAACTGGACCCGACGGGCCCCGACCGATCGAGACTGAGAGATGCTGCTCTTACTGCACCTTGCATGTATTTGTATCCGACTATATTGTGCACGTCAATTGTTGACTACCGGTTTAGGGCACCGCATTCCGCTCCGCCACACCAATGCCCATTCACCGCCCACAATGTTGTATGTATGTGTCTTCGCTCGCTACCGCAGCACCAAGTCTTCCACTGGGGTGGCATGGGACAAACATCGGGACACGGATCGCCAAGGAAAGCTGACACTCGGTTGGAATTGTCGCAGTGTGAACATGTTCGATCATTCACCGAAATACGATAATAAGGCGTCGCTCTAGCAAGAGCAATGCTTCCGCTAGTATTTGCCACCTCTATGACAAACCCAAAGGTTTCATCCCACCGTATCCATGGCATTTGACCGCAGTAAGCAAACATCGCACGTGCGATATCACCATCTCTTCATCTTCTTCACCAAACCGTTCTCTTCCGGAATATAGGCATTCGTCGTGGTAAACTCGATCCCGTTTCCCTCGAGAAAGAATTTCAATTTGTTGTTGAAGGTGTCGCGAGGCGAGTGAACGCCTTTTGGCTGTCCATGTGTATAGCGCTGTGCTCCAGAGTCTGGAAGGTACTTCCGTCCTGGAAGTCCCCCACTCGTGACACCTGAACGTAAGAGTCCAGGTACCGTGTGCTCCTTGCAATCCCTCTAGGTTCGTTTGGCTTCGAACCGGGAGGTGCACCGCGGGGAGGTGTTGTTTGTATACCAATAACGGTCTTTGGAGAAGAGCAGGACGCCTACTTAGACGAAGCTCCACAGCCAGGATAACCAAAATCAATGCATAGATATCCACACAAATATATACCCGTTCGTTCTTATTCTTAGACCCTTGAACGGTGGGTCTTCACATCAGTCAGCTTAGCAGAACTTCAAGGACACTGGTCAATCCCGGTCAGCTTTATCTAATCTATCCAGGACGTATACAGAATATGAAATGTAGCATCGCCTAAGCTTGTGATATGAAATAGGGTGGCTTGTACATGTTTTGGCATAACACGGGTCCTGAAATCGGATTTCGGGGGTCCAATTTGTATAGATGGTCCACTTTACAGATATAGCTGAGTCGATTTAGAACGAGCGATGTCAGAATTGGAGAACAAAACCCCGTTTTGCCGCCTAAATCGCGCAAAAATAATTGGATGGCAGTTTAGTGACCACCGTGCAGCCTCATGGTAGTTCATTCATTTTGCAAACGCATGACTTACCACGACGACTTCCGCTGGCGAGCAATAGCTCTTCTCCACGTGTACGACGTTCCTGTAGCTCACGTTTCCGAGCTTCTTGGTCCCAAGCAAAGACGATACGCCGCTGGTACAGCCTATTTCTGCGCGATGACATCGTAAACAACAAGGCTGAGCGCAGTCGACACCAGCGCTGGCCAGATGAGGTGCTACAAGCGGTGAAATTTTACGTTCAAGATCATCCTACTTTCTACATCGAAGAGTTGCGCGACCATATCGTGCTGCTTTTATCCGAGCTGCCCAACGTTTCGACTTCTACAATCTGTCGCGTGCTAAACTTCGACTTGAATTTAAGTCGGAAAGTACTGTCAAAAGCGGCTAGAGAAGCTGTGCCTGTTGAGATCGAGGTGTTTCGCTCTAAGTTACGACATATCTACTCTTTTGCTGTCTTCATCGATGAGACGGCGAAGGACGGACGCCACGCTTACCGTAGATATGGTTGGTCTCGGCGCAACACCAAGGCTGTCGTGAAGTTGCCGTTCCGCCGAGGAAAAGGCTCTCGATTATGGCGGCGCTGGACATGAATGGGTTTTTTGGCTGGGATTGGACAGAGGGCACGTTTACTAGAGAGCAGTTCCATGATGCATTTGTAAAGTGAGTTGCCCCGCACTTGAACCCGTGACCGCTACCGCGGTCAGTCGTCATTATGGATAACGCGAAAATTCATGCCTACCCTGAGTTGGAGACGGTGGTGCATGCCTGTGGTGCTCGGCTGCTGTTTCTGTCCCCATATTGCCCGCAACTGAATCCAATTGAACCATGCTTCGGCCTTCTGAAACGATGGTTTCAGAAGCACGCGAACCTCGTTTTCCATGTGTATCCGGAGAAGGTTCTAGATGCGGCCATGAGACTTTGCACTCGCCACGATGATAATGGTTGCCACGGCACATTTCAGCACTGTGGCTATCTAAGAGCCTGCCTAAGAGATGAAACGTTTGATGCATTGAAAGATCTGTAGGGTAGCTAAAGTAAGCTACAATCTGAGCGCCGATCTCTTTTTCTTCTGGGTTCCGTTGTTCAGTTGCGTGGTTTCGTCTCCATCGTCGCTGTCTTCGTTGATATCTTCTTCGATGTGATCTACGTCCTGCTGCTCTGGATGGCTGGGCGTTTGTGGAGTAAAAGATCGGAATATACCAGCAGCAAACACGTTGTGATTCGGCAGACCTATTGCACGGCGCAAAGTTACGAGATCAACCTTCACAGGGATCCACTCCCAATTGAACATCATCCGCACCGTTGCTATCTCTTGCTCTGCTTGCTCGGCACGTTGAGCTTCTAGAAGAATGGCCCGCTCTCGTTGTCTGTCCAACTCCAAGGCTTGCGCTGTAGTATTATCCTGCGGAACATCAAATGGCGCGGAGTCTGGTCGTCTGGCCTGCACAATATCCAGGTGATGCGCTGTAATGGGTCCGAATGTCACTGCATTTGCAGCCTCGTGTACCATACGCTGTACGCGCGCCCGCTTGATCCTTGCCGCACTAGCGCGATGAAACTGAGCTGGAGGTTGCGCGGAGCTTCTGAAATACAGAAATTCCTGGAAGCGGAATGCACTGAGTACCAGTTGCTCCTCGGGTTGCAGCAATCGCCAGCGATGCTCAAGTGTTGAGCGGAAGTTGTCATCAGTTAGCAGCACGAAGTTGGACTGTCCATCGTTGTTTGCTCGCTTCAAATAGATGTCACTGTTGTCGTGAAGTTCAATACGTTTCTTGGCTGCTTCTGGGCTTGCTGCACCTCCGCAAACTTCATCAGGCACTTCTCACGAAACACAGCGTAGCCTTCCTCTAAGTCGAACGTGATTTCTTTGCGCCATCCTCCGCGCGAGCGACCAAGCGGCTCACAACCAGGGTAGCATCCAGCACTCGAGGCAATGCATTCCGATCGTCCTGAGCTGCCGGGCTGACTTGGGGCTCCATGTGTCAGTCTGTTGCGCGTCAGCAACACACGCCTTGTTGCAGCACAACCTCCCTGCTGCAGCTTGGCAGCAACCTAATAAGCCGAAGCCGCTCAACAAACACACACACAACACACACAGCACCACAGCACCACAGCAGAATGCAGACTCAACTCACGACCCGCAGCAACGCAAGCGACAACGCAAATGATGAAGTGAATGGCATAGTGACTCGCGTATATTAGCATTAACCTAAATAATAAGGCGAGACATCACATCACAATACGAAGCATAGTTAGAACAGCACAGCAGCACGGGATAGGATAGCACACGTGCTTCTTACCAGAACAGGATGATAGGCATTGATCCAGGCCTGGGGAGGCACACTACACTGAACGGGGGGCTTCTTCTACAGGGACTGGTTGTATCTCTGCCTTGTACGACATATATAAGAACAGCTTGTGAGTGAGCTTCTGCTGTACCAGGACCGTATGTGTGCGCCTTACCTGCGGTCGGGGGCTGAGGACGTGAAGAAGACTCGTACCGTTAGGGTCCGCTCAGCACGCAAAGCCGCCTTGTGACGTTTCTCTCCAGTGTGTTTGTGTGGGGTGGCTGGGCCAGCCAAGTTGACTGCCAACCGCTTGGCTGGGTCCGTTTTACTTGCGACAGTTGGGAAAGAGGGGGTAAAAATCCTCTCTGAAATAGACACCCTCAACCCTTCTCTAGCGACGATTTGCATTAAAGTAGGGTCCGATATATCACTCCAAATCGGAGGGCAAAATGGCTGTAAACAACAATACCACAGGTTCCACACCCGGTACTCACCCTAACTTGGACTTGGAGTATTTGGGGGTGGGGTCCACACTTCTGGTTGTCCTTCTCCAGAGGGCCTATTACCTTTGGCGCTTTATCGAGGTCGCCGGGAATGCACGCCCGGCCGAGCTGTCTGAGCACTGGTGGGTTATAGGGGAAATTGAACTCTGGTTTTTATCTTGCGTTTGATAAAGCTGACCGGGGTTGACCAGTGTCCTTGAAGTTCTGCTAAGCTGACTGATGTGAAGACCCACCGTTCAAGGGTCTAAGAATAAGAACGAATGGGTATATATTTGTGTGGATAACTATGTATTGATTTTGGTTATCCTGGCTGTGGAGCTTCGTCTAAGTAGGCGTCCTGCTCTTCTCCAAAGACCGTTATTGGTATACAAACAACACCTCCCCGCGGTGCACCTCCCGGTTCGAAGCCAAACGAACCTAGAGGAATTACAAGGAGCACACGGTACCTGGACTCTTACGTTCAGGTGTTACGAGTGGGGGGCTTCCAGGACGGAAGTACCTTCCAGACTCTGGAGCACAGCGCTATACGCATGGGCGGCCAAAATGCGTTCACCCGCCTTGCCACAATAAAGCTAAAAGGATGGAGTTTGGGCGAGGGACTGAAGAGAAGCAACGCATTCATGAAGCAGTAGAGGCAGCTGCTTTTTGTGGACTGGCTTTAAGTCAGCAACTTCGATTGTAGCATCCATTCCTTCGTGCCTGGTTGGGGGGACGTTTGGCAGCGTGGATCGATACAATAGATCTCGATATTTGCGCAAAACTGGATACACGGGCGTGGTTTCCAGCGCTTGCCACGCGTCGTCCGCCTTGGAACTTGGTGTATATGGTGCAATAAAAAAACAACATTCGTTGTCCTTCTCCTGGAGAAGCTTCTTGATATCGCGACGTCGAATAACTCGCGTCCGACCATGAGTTCCTTCGCCCCCGTTCTGCAAATTTTCCGAACATATTATTTAATAATACTGCATTAGCGTGATGCCTTTATCGACGGTGTCGAATCTGAGAGGATCGCTGACCAGCGACGCGCCGTGCTTTCTGCCGCAGTACAGAGGGCGTGAGCAGCATTGAATCAATCCCTGCATCTCGTCGGACCTTGGCGTGATCGGTCGCTTGGACCAGTCAATCCGGGGGTTGGCCTCGACTAACCAAGACATTCCCAACAGTAAATCTTGCGACTCTGGTACATCCATGACGAATGCGGTGCATTTATAGCTCGGGAATGCGGGAAGCTGGATCGAAAGCGAACAGGTGCGGCGTTGGATGAACGAAACGCGACCGGCTCCGAGCTTCAGTTTATGCGGACGACTCTGGTCCGTGACCTGGATGTGAAGTTTTCCGGCTAGTGCCGGATCCCGAGTCAACGAAAGCAGAAACAGTGGTGCCGCTCAGGGTCACCAACTGCTCCAGGTAACCATATAAAGAATTTTTCTGAAAGCTCAGCACTGCATCGTCTCGCTCGTAGGCGAAGGGGTGCTGAGGCTCAGAGAGTGACTAAAATGCTGCCTTTTGTTCATCGGCAGTGCAGCCATTCTCGGCGGTGCGCCAGCCCGCCGAGATGCCTAGTTGTTTTGCGCCAGCGCCCTTTGTAGGGCAGTCTGACGACATGTGGTCTTTGATACCGCACGTGAAGCACTTCACTTCTGGTGCTCCTGCGGCAGGGCCTTGGGCAACATGTGGCACGGGTCGAGGATGCTGGACTCCACCTGCACCGTGACCACGTCCCTGCTGCTGACGACCTTCCTGACGTCCGGGCGCGTTGGCGATAGGAGGTCCCGTTGAGGGGCGAGTTCGACTCGGTTCGCGACCATCTTCGAATCGCTGTGCGTGTTCAATCGTATTCTGAAGGCTCGTCGGAATGTTTTGGCCGACATAGGAGGCTGTTTCCGGGCGGAGATTCGGTTGGTACAGCCAACGCTTTACGAATTCCGGGATTTTCGCTGTTGCTTGCGAAAGTACCTGCATGAACTTGGACGTGTACTCCTGCTGCGAACCTGTCGCTTGTAGCCTGTGCATCCTGGTGAGCAGTTTATATTCAAAGGTACTGTCTCGAAAGCAAGCTCGGATATGTTCCTTGAACAACGACCAGGTACGGGGGTTTCATCAACCGAGGCCTTAAACTCTCGGTACCACGACATTACGTCGGGACCGAGGAAGGGGGTCACCATGCTCACGAACCGAGAACCACCACTTTCGTGTTCGGCGTCGTAGGGAGCGAAGTGTTCTTCAATCTGGAAAATCCACAGCTCCAAGTCTTCATCTTGTTTTCCGAGGAACTTGGGCGGGTTTGCTCGCTGCTTCTGCAGGTTGGATATCGACTGCTGCAAACATCTCACTCTGGAAAGTAGATTGCTGCACAATAAATGCGTGCATCTGCTGCTGTGTGGGCATCATCTGAATCGCCTGAGCCATCATATTTTTCATCGAAGGAGCTGGTGACGGGGTCGCATCGGTTGATGTTGTATTGGGCCGGGCGTGCTCACCTGTAGGGTTTTGCTCACAGCTTGCTGATTGTTCCGGAATGCTTGGATCGGGGGGCGTCCTGCTCACCACCTGTTTCGAAGTGGAGGTCGTTTCGCGGGGACTGGCGAGGGCAAAGATCTGGTTACTGGTCTTCAGAGTAACGAGCGAACTTCTTGCCCATCGAAATGGCTAAGCCGAGAGTTGAAGCCGATTTCTTCGGAGTTTTTCACTCTAATTTCGAAATTGTCCCGTTCTCTGCTGTAAAACGACGTGGGTGAGCCTCACCTGTGAGAATGTCAGAAGATGAAGACTGATTGATGTAGTAGAGTGCTGGTTCGAACTCCAAGATAAGCCATGTTTAAAACTTAGTAGTGGAAGTTGTGAAACCAACGGAGATCGAGCGAGCAAGTTGAAACTCCTTGAGGCCGTTGAGTCGTTTGGGTCAGGAGCGTCTTGTCGGTGCACGTGATTGTGCTTGTGACAGCAAAAGAATCGAGGCGAACAGATTAACAGTTTGTACAGGTCTTCGGTGGCACTGCATTCCGCTCAGCGACCTCTTGACCGTACAGGATGCCGTGTCCAGGTTGCGGCGACCCTAAATAACGTAGATAACTGCGAAGGTTGGCTTGTAAGTATAGAAATTGGGATGTCGTTTCGCGATTTTAAAAAAGGTTCGGGAAGTCGGGTCGAATTCCCGCACTTAAAGAGGCCTGAGCCATGCGGCTGATGTTGAAGTCGTCGATCTGTCGAGAAATTGTCAGTTTTTAAACTGATTTTTAAAAATCCAAATTGACAGTCCCGGACAGCAACGAGGGGTCATTCAGTCGTAAAATTATACTAGGTAGATTCGTATTCTTCATAAGGAAACATAACAAAGCAGCCCACACACCGCATCATCTAAAGCATCAATCCACAACAACTAACAGAATCTGAGGTAAGTTTGTTGGGAGGTCCGTCCGTTCCCGACCTTAAAGCATCGACCTGCCCTGTCGTATATCATAGTAAGAGCCCAGCCACCTATCACTCACCCACGCTACCGCATCACACCATCTTCCGGACTGGCATCTAATATACAAATGTCACAAAAATAGCTGCGTGACAAGAATGCAGACTAGCCTTATTGTAGCGAACAAAAACGGAACGCCGCCGAGCGAAGCGACGGCGGCCCCCATTGGCCAAAAAGCTGCCGAGCGCAGCGAAGGCGACCTACCCTGTCGATATAGAGGGACCGATAGGGCCCGCCCTACTTTAATTAATTATCATAACACGGCGAGTAGTGCAGCGACGCCGTAAGGCGAGCGGAACGGGGGCGTAATATTACCCCGCCGCGCAGCGGTGGCGCTTGGCTAGTGCGCATCAGTATTGGTATCGCAATGGCCTTGTGAAAATGTCCTATGCATTTACCCAGTCATTGACATTTACAGCAAATCCTCATTTCTGCATCTCGTTGCACGCCGAAGCCCATGGAGGTGACGGCTGGGAGGCGTTCGGAGGGTCTGTGCGTGACACAGTGGGTGCCTTCCAAAACCTCCATAAAACGGTTTTATCATTAGGGGTAGGGTGCATTAAACCGATGATAAAACGTTGTGATTAAACGGAATTGTTTCGTGGGACCAAAAAGTGGTCTCACCAAACAATTAATTAAACGCGTCTGGTCGTCTGTTTAATACCACCCCCATTTAGCAACACGATTAATAATAACTTAAACTGAGTATTGGTCTAAACTAATCCCTCATTGAGAGATTGAGAGATTTTGTTTGAACCGGATGATTCGCGCGCGATCTTGAGCAGCTTCAAGGCACGAAAAGCTCGCACGTCAATCTCGGCCTCATTTCGAAACCTGCAGCCTTCGGCCGAAGTGACGGAGAAAGACGCCGGCCCCGGTTCGTTGTAGTGGGTTGGAGATGGAGAGACCTTGTTATACTACATTTGTCTTCCTGTTGTTACTAGAATGCCAGCCTCGGCCACCAAGCGTCAACGAGCCTCTCCGGATGGCTCGCGTGTAGTGAAGAGACGGAGAACCTCGGACGACGGCCCCGTGTCCTCGGAGACTCGCTGCGTCCAGGAAGATGGTCGTGCCTCTGGGCATACGGTCCTGGGGGTTCCAGCACGGACGCGATCGGGTCGCGCGATCCTGCCGGGTGTGGTCAACGAGGCCGTGACCATTCAAGTCACCCCTTTGGCCGAGTTCCAGCTGTCGCTCCCTGTCCTGAAGAGCTCGGCGTCTCAAGAAAGCGTGTCCGCTGCTAGTAGTCAGCGGACGGTCACAGACCCCTCGCCGCCGGCCTCGCCACAGGCTTCTACTCCTGCTTCCACGTTGCGTGACTCTCCGTTGCGCCTGGGCTCGCCGACGGCCACGAGAGCTGTGTGGAGCCCCCAGAGTTCCTTCAATGAGAGTCGGCAACGCCCCGAAGACGGTGGGGCATCATCTGTGACGAGCTCACAGACTTCGACCGTCGCGAGCTTGCAGACGTCAACGATCGCGCCTTGGAGCCCTCAGAGCCCGTTCAACCGTCTCCGTCGGCACCGGACCGTCGTCGTGCCGATCTGGTTCGCGGAGGTGTTCGAGTCCGATGGCAACGACTCGGAGGCGCTGGAAATCATCGGATCACCCGCGCCTCCGCGTCGAGCGTCGATCACACCGTCGGCCACTAGTTCTCCGGGCTTTGCGGTTGTGGAGACTCCCCCGCCAGTCGACCGAATGGCGGGATGGCGACTCGAGCCGTGGCCCAGCGATGTCAAGCAGCTCGTCGCCATTTACAACCCCCGGCACTGGAAATTTCCAGGCGTGAGCGCGGGTGTGAGGGGGGGGGGTGTCGGCTGTGGCTGTGAACGGAGGTGTGCAGCATCGACCTGTCTCAACGCTGAGAGTAGTCGATTCTGCACGGAGTACAATTGTACATTGGGGGGGGGGGGGGGGGGGCAACGGCCTCCATGAGAGCGGAGCGCTTACTATCGCGCGGAACCTCCGCTCTGGCATGCGAGGACTCGTGGCTACGGCCGCTATCCCGGCGGGAGAAGTTATTGGGGAGTACTTCGGGCATCTTCAACTCTTCGGGCCACCGTGCCGAAACGGACCTGTTAACGAAGGATACCGCATGCATCTGCGGACCAGGACTACGGGCAACAAGTACGTGGGCCTCGACGCCCAGAGAGCAGGTGGAAAGATGCGTTTTATGAATCACGCTTGCAACCCCACCACGAGATTCCACGATGTAGCGGGGCTACACATTCGGCTAACCTCACCTTAGTGCAACACGCACTAAGTGGATACATTCAGGTGGGCCACATTGCAGTGTGGTCACCATTCATAATAGGAAGCAGTCCTATTGGTCAGAAAGCAGGGTCTTTCTACCAGTAATACTTAAGCATTAGGTCAGGGTTTCTGCCAACCACTCGTTGGCAGAACCCCTCTTTATAGATATCAGTTTTAGGAGGAAAGCCACAGTTAACAAACAATTCAGTTCTCATTTTACCACAAAAGCTACTATTTGTACCTTTATTTAGATTTAATTATACTTGTGGATACAAGTATACTTAATCTAAGTTAAATACACCTTACGCTTCCTCATACACGTGCGCTCACGTGTAAGCTAAAGTATTGGGCTAAGTAAGCCCATTACACCTGGTAGCACTTTGTAGTCCGTCCAACGACCGACTAGTTACGTATTGAATGAAGTTCGATACGGGGGCCGAGGACCTGCCTGTGGACGCGAGTATGTCCACTGGTAACCCAACCACGGGTGCAACGCATGTTGCACGCGAAGACTGTCTCCACCTGGCGGATCCAGAGTGGGAGGCACTCCAACGACTGTCGACGGTCATTGGAGAAGCGGCCGTAGCGACGATGCTACGCACGCTATCGCCGACAGAGCAACACGGTGTTGCTCTAGGCTTCATCATGAAGGAACAGCGCGAGACCGCTGCTCGCGCTACGGTGTCGACTCCGTCCACACCGCGCGTGGAGTCATTGAAGCTCCACGTGAACAGCTACGTTGGAAGAGAGGGCGAGCCTCTCCTCCGTTGGCTTGTCGAAGTCGACACTGCCATTACGGCTCGACGTATCGTCGACCCGTTGTCGAAGGTTGCGTTCGCCATGTCATGCCTTGGCGGACGAGCAAGGAGTTGGGCGTATGGACGCCGACTCACTGACCCTACGTGCTTTAGCACGTACGAGGTGTTCAAGGAGGAGCTCAGACAAGCGTTTGAGCCCCCGCAGAATGAGTTCAGATCGAGGGCTGAGTTCCTCGACCTGCAACAGGGCAAGCATGACGTGCATGCTTACGCTCAAAGGGCGCGGTACTTGGTCTCGAACATCGTGACCAACCCGATAGACGAGGCGACAAAGGTCGTCACGTTCATGAAGGGTCTGAAAGATGGGCCTGTGAAGACCTATCTCTTCCGAGAGTACCCAAGTACTCTCGAGTCTGCGATTACCCTTGCGATGCAAGAAGAGTTTAGCCTGCGACAGGCTAAGCTCCATGTGAACGTCCCGCGGCCGATGCCGCGACCGACGGTGAAGCCGACGGGAGGTCCCGAACCAATGGACCTCTCGAGTGCGACGGCTGCTGGATCTCAGCAGCGTCGTGGACCAACGAATGTCCGCTGTTTCCGGTGTGGAAACAACGGTCACTACGCCCGTGAATGCACAGCGCCTGTGCAGGCGGCCAAGGGCCGGCGTGACGATACCGGGTATCGCCACGGGCAATCAAAAAACTAGAACGACCAGCAGGCGCGGGGCGCCCTGCTGGTGATGCAGTCGAGCGTGTCGATATTGGACACGCCGTATTAAAGACTGCTGCCCCCAGTGAGAGTCACTCTCACTGTAAGAAGCAAGATGACAGGCCGAACCTTGTCATCTTGAAGGTTCGCTCGAAGAGAGAGATGTCTCTTCGTGCGCTGGTGGATTGTGGAGCGTCGAACAACTTTGTTCGACTGCAGAGCCTAGCGAGGCTTGACTTCGAGGAAGTGGAACTACCTCGAAGTCTATTGGAAGTAAGACTGGCAACGGGTGTCGTTGTCAGAACCGAGAAGCGTGTCGTACGCGTACGCTTCTCGTATCGGAAGAAAACGTTCGTGGATGAGCTTATCGTGCTTGACTTAGACGATAAGTTCGACATGGTGTTGGGCATGCCGTGGCTTGCACGGCATGATCCAGTGATCGATTGGACGAAGCGCACGATCGTGCACTTCGGGAGTAGCGGCGCGACAGTGAGCGATGGCCCTGTCGGCGCAGCACGTGCACCTCGCGGTGCACGCGACCCACCAGGAGAGACAGCGCGACGCGCGGCTGTCTCCGATCACCCCGCACGGACACCGACGACTGAGAGAGTCGTCGGGAGAAAATGTGAGTCGAATCAGAAGACTCAGATTCGATCGGATTCGAGAGGTTCTCGAAGCGTCAAGAGTGACGCGGTCGTGTCGACTATTAGTGTCGACACACAAGTTCAACAAGAGGAGCCAGTCACTAATAAGTACAGTGACTCGGACGCGTCAGCTCAGGGAGCTGATGCGATTGGCCCAAACGTCGAAAGACGCTCCGCCGTCAGGCGTCGAGGTAAAGAAGGCGCGTCGGCTCTGGGAGCCGACGCTGCAGGCAGTGCGGACGGTTGCAAACGTCCCGCACCGGAAATGCTTGCGTGCTCGCGTGCAGCCGGGCTGCACGACGAAGCGGTACGCGATCAAGCAGGGCTTGATTGCGTGCGCCCGCGGGGAGAACCCGCCGGCGACAACAAGAAACGCATTGCGTGCTCACGTGCAGCCGGGCTGCACGAAGAAGCGATACGCGATCAAGCCGGGCTTGATTGCGTGCGCCCGCGGGTTGAACCCGCCGGCGATCAAAAGGAAGATCTGTCCGCGGCCGGGCCCGGACAAAACAAGACGCGCGGAACCGGGTTCCGCACAAGAAGCGAACGGCGCAAGCGAGCAAAGCTGCGCAAGTCTCGGTCAGGGACCGAGGCGCTACTCGCAGTGTCTGCCGGGCAGACACAGGAACTGGAGACGACCGTCGAGACACTGAGTGTCTTGACGCGTACGAATACTGGTCTCCAGTATAAGAAGATGAAGTTGGAGAACCCTCCGACATTGGCGTCGGAGTTGACTTCGCTTCCAGTCACGAGCTGGAGGCGCTTCGCCCGCGACCTGCACGATGGACGCATCGAGCAGATTTGCATCCTCTCGGATGTCGAGAGGATGAAGTGTGAAGCGGAAGAGTTGAAGCAGCTCGTCGCTGAGGGCGTCGACGCCCTCAGCGCCAAGTCGAAGAAAGAACGCTTCGACGAGCAGAGCTGGGACTCGCTGAAGTCGAGCCCCTTCTACGAGGTCTTGCGTGAGTACAGAGACGTACTCCCGGACGATATCCCTGCGGAGTTGCCGCAGGACAAGGGTGTTCAACACGAGATTGATCTCGTGCCGGGAACGAAGTATTGCGTGACGCGGCAGTGGCCACTGCCGCGAGAGCAAGTCAAAGCGATCGACGACTTCTTTGAGAGTCGTCGCAAGGCTGGGCAAGTGCGGGAATCGAAGTCCCCGCACAGCGCGCCTACGTTCTGTGTCAAGAAGGCACAGGGCGGGTGGCGCATCGTTCACGCTTATAACAAGCTGAACGACGCAACGGTACCGGCGCAGACGCCGATACCGCGAAAAGATGTGATCATCGATTCGATGGCTTTGAGCACTATCTTCAGTGCTCTGGATCTGAGAGACGGATTCTATCAGATCCTCATGCGTGAGAGCGATATACCTCTCACGGCGGTAAGCACTCCGAGCGGTATGCTCTGGGAGTGGCTTGTAATGCCGCAGGGATTAAAGAATGCCCCTGCGACGTTCAACAGGTGCGTCACGCACTTGTTGCGCTCGGTGCGCGACTTCGCACCGAGCTATTTCGATGATGTGTTCATCCACAGCCGGGCTGTGGACGGGAAGTCGGAAGTGGAGATGCACAAGGAACATCTCCGCAGGTTGTTTGCGCTCATGCGCAAACACAAGCTCTACGCGAACCTGAAGAAGTGTATCTTCGGGGCTAGCGAGATACCCGTCCTTGGGTGTCTCGTAGGGAAGAACGGCGTACGCCCTGACCCGGGAAAGGTCAGAGTGATCAATGAATGGCCTACGCCTTCCAATGTCAAGGAACTGAGGCAGTTCCTTGGACTCGCTACGTACTTATGCAAGTACGTGAGCAACTACGCGGGCAAGATTCGCCCGCTGTCGCAGCTCCTAAAGAAGGACGCTGCATGGGTTTGGACTGCTGAGTGTCAGCAGGCCTTTGATACAGTCAAGCAGGGCTTGACTGAGGCGCCGATCTTGGCGGTGGCCGACCAAGATCGCCCGTTCCACGTCGTGTGTGACGCGTCCGATTTCGCAATCGGATGCGCTCTAATGCAACACGACCACGAGGGACGTGATCGCGTGGTCTACTATCAGTCGCGTCAGCTGAAGCCAGCTGAACGCAACTACCCGGTACATGACAAGGAACTCCTTACCATGAAGTATGCACTCGCGAAGTTCCGAGTGTATCTACTTGGGAGTAGACCATTTGTGGTCTACACCGACCACGCATCATTGCGTACGGCGATCAAGTCGCCGCACATCTCACAAAGAATGGCGAGATGGCTCTCATTCTTTGCGGAGTACAACTTCCAGGTTGAGTACAAACCTGGAAGGTTGAATGTTGTGGCCGACGCGTTGTCGCGTCGACCTGATTATGCGGTGCACAAGGCCGACGCCAATGCAATTGGCGTCGCACGGACGTCTACTCCCTCGTCGTCTTTGTTAGACGACGTGAGGTCCGCATACACGAAGGATGCGGACGCGAAGCAGTTGTTGGACTACTTCGCTGCTCCTTCTGACAAGACTCGTCAGAAGTTAGCGAAACATCTCCGTGCACGTGTACACCGTTATCGTGTACACAATGGATTGTTGCTTTACAGCGCAGTCGACGACAACGCTGATCGCATTGTCGTGCCGGACGATCATGAGCTGAAGCTCAGGATCACTTACGAGTATCACGATGCCCCGACGTCGGGACATCCGGGTCGTGAGAAGACATACTTGCTTCTCACGCGTGACTTCTATTGGAGTCACCAGTACAAGTGGGTACGCAAGTACGTTCGTGCTTGCGAGGTTTGCCAGCGCGTGAAGCCTGCAGCCTTCTCGCAGGCTCCACTTCAATCACTACCGACTCCGTCGGAGTGTTGGCAGTCCATTTCAATGGACTTTGTATTTGGTCTTCCGCCTGATAACAAGCGGAGGACTGGTATTGTGGTCTTTGTCGACCGATTCAGTAAGATGGTGCATCTTGCTGCAGTACCAGCCGAAGTGACAGCCAAGCAGACGGCACGTCTGTTTGTTGACTTGGTGTTTAGACACCATGGCATGCCGATCGACATTGTGTCTGATCGTGATCCGCGCTTCACAGCGCGTTTCTGGCAAGAAGCGTTTGAACTTCTTGGCACGCAGCTGTCCATGTCGACTGCGGATCATCCGCAGACCGACGGACAAACCGAGCGCGTCAACCGAGTCTTGGTTGACGCTCTGAAGAGCTACGCTCATTCGTTCAAACAATGGAGCGACTGCTTGCCGATGGCAGAGTTTGCCATCAACAACTCGGTGCATGTCTCCACAGGACATACACCGTTTTACGTGAACGCCATGAGGCATCCACGCGTACCGAGTGTACTCGGTGCGGTAGCTCCTTCCTTAAGTGGGGGAGGGTATCCGGTTTCAAACAAACCGAATGAACACGCTGATACGAGCAACATATCAGCTGTGTCGACACGCGCACGGACTGCGCGTAGTCCGATCGACGAGAGCGCAATGTCTACGCCGGGCGTAGACACTCTCAACAACAACACTCACACACAGGCCGGGCCTGTAGTGAACAAGAATAACGGGTTGAACAAGGAGTTCAACTCGAAGGCAATGGACTTTGTCCAGCGCCGCCAAGCCGTAATACGGTTTGTGCAAGATGCTATTGCAGCTTCTGTCGATCGACAGAAGTTGAATGCAGACAACAATGGCAGAGGAAACACAAATGAATTCAAAGTGGGTTCATTAGTTCTGTTAGCTACACAGAACTTAGCTAAACATGCAGTTTCCGACTTCGGAGCAAGCAAGCTTGCCCCGCGCTTCATCGGCCCATTCACCGTGTTGGCGAAGCATGGCAACGCGTACACGCTAGACATACCGTCCAGCATGCGCCTCCACCCAACCTTTTACGTTGGGCGGCTGAAGCCGTACTCGCAACACGAGTCACCTACGACCGGTGACTCGGCGCGATCCTCTTCTCGAGCGCGGAGACACGCTGCTCCACGCGAGCAACGATCGACCCCAGGTCGACCTGGATGTTCGAGGCGGTCTGCCCGGCCTGACCGACCCGGGCCTTCAAGAGCTTCAGCTCCTGCCGAATCTCGGCGAGCTCAGCCGTCTGGACGTGCTCCATCGCATCCAGACGTTCCCAGACCCCGGCCGGCGGCGCCTCGTGGTGTCTTCCCGCCGCCACCGCCCCCGTTGCGAGATGCACGCGGGGAAACTCGCTGGATTGTCCAGCGAATTGTTGATCATCAGATCCGGACCCAAGGTCCGGTTCATTTTCGTATTCGTTGGTTAGGATACTCTCCTGACCACGATACATGGGAGCCGCGGAACGTCCTGATGAGCGACGTTCCGGAAATGGTGACGGAGTACGAAGCCCGCCACCAACAGCTCCGCCGAAGGGCGTAAAACTTGAGCGAGAGCTGTAGTCGCCTACAGCCCTCGGCTGAGTGTTGCGCTCACCCTCAGCACTCTCAGACGACAACTGCGTGACTAACTTCTCACGCAGTGTCTTCAACTCCACGGGCACACTAATACCAGTGTACCCGAGAAGGTCTCGCTCCGAAAGCCGCACTGCCCCGGGTTGGCACTGCGCGCACGCAACGCCAGACGGCACTGCGCACGGAATCCCCGCCTCGACTGCACCTTCGTGCAGCCGCAAAATCTTGGGCCGCTTCGAGAAGCGCTCGTAGCGCTCACTCGCAGAGCGGACTCGCTCACGGTAACCAGCCGGGTCGCGGTTGAAGTTCTCAACGAACGCGCCCCAGCTTTGACAGAGTGCCTCCCACTCTGTCACCTTGCTCTTACGGGAATGCTTCTTGTTCCCGTAGAATCGGAGCTCATGGAAGAGCCCGATGTAATAATCACGTCTTTGATCCGTCGCCGGATCAAAGTCGAGCTCCTTGGTGACATCGTCATCAACGATGGCGCTGCAGGAGTACAGCGCGTACTTGCTGACCGGCGTGGTATTGCCGTAGCGAGATCGGATCTCGCTCGGAGACGGCATCCACGGGTCGCGCGCCGGCTTAGCGCGCGACGTCACAGTCGCGGACGGAGTGGAGTCGTCATCATCTCCACCCCGCGGCGTAGACAACGCCCCAGCATCTGCGAGCGGCCTATCGCTGCCGCTACGCGAGCGCTTGGAACTCGAAGCGTCCGAGTCGACATCGCGAGGACATCGCGAGGACGACGAGTCCCCACGCTAGCTTCATTGCGCCCTGCGGACGAGGAGTCTTGCTTCTCCTCGCCCTCCTCCATGTCGACATCATTGTCGACATTCAAGTCCTCCATGCCATCGAAGAGGGTTTCGTTGGCATAGGTGACTTTACGCGCCTTATACTCCCCAACCGAGATGGTACGCTTGGGGGAGCTTTGCGTCGTCACCGTGGAAGTGACGACGGACGCCGAAGAGGCTGAAGATGCGGCAGTCGTCGCTGTGCTGGCGACGACTGTGTTGCTTGCTGCAGGTGCAGCAAGCTCGTCGGAGGTCTGCGTCGTTGGCGTGCTCATTTCGAAATGAGCACGATGTTCTCTCCGAAGAAGACTTTGGATTGATGTGTCGAGACCGGCACATCAAGTCCTAACGGGGGGATGGTGTAGCGGGGCTACACATTCGGCTAACCTCACCTTAGTGCAACACGCACTAAGTGGATACATTCAGGTGGGCCACATTGCAGTGTGGTCACCATTCATAATAGGAAGCAGTCCTATTGGTCAGAAAGCAGGGTCTTTCTACCAGTAATACTTAAGCATTAGGTCAGGGTTTCTGCCAACCACTCGTTGGCAGAACCCCTCTTTATAGATATCAGTTTTAGGAGGAAAGCCACAGTTAACAAACAATTCAGTTCTCATTTTACCACAAAAGCTACTATTTGTACCTTTATTTAGATTTAATTATACTTGTGGATACAAGTATACTTAATCTAAGTTAAATACACCTTACGCTTCCTCATACACGTGCGCTCACGTGTAAGCTAAAGTATTGGGCTAAGTAAGCCCATTACACACGAGGTGCAGACTGGCCAGCGTCTCACCGTCGTCACAGTGACGGTGAGGGACATCTACCCTGGTGAGGAGGTCACGGTCTCCTACGGCGACAAGCTCTGGTTCCTGTGTCGCTGTGGTTGGGCTGGATGCCAACACCGTGACCTCCAACACCTTCACGCGTCGACGCAGGCCGCGTAGGATACCAGCGTCGCGCTCCACCTCTTCCGTAGTGCCTATAATTTGTGTAAAAGTTGTGTAAATGAATCATTTGAAATTCGAAGCTTTTTACTTGCAGTTACGCATACAAAATCTAATACATTTGCCCCCCCCTGGCTCCTTCGCTGCCTCCGCTCGGTTGTATGGGTTCAGTTGCTCAATTATCAGTCGCGACAAGCGTCCTGGAAGACAGCATGGTGGTGCGTAGCTCTCGCGCATTGCACACGACGTGTTACCCCCCCCCCCCCCCTCCCATTAATAGTGCGCCATTCATTCAACAGTCTAATACGTGTGTATGATGTGTATGTTGCTAGCGAGGTCGACAGGCAGGTTACCACAACTACAGCGACAAAGAGGAATTGCTACTTTGTGATGTAGCTGCGAAGTTTGTGCCTATCGGTAGGAATATGTGGGAGTCCGTAGCCGTCGAGTACAACTCCTCGAAGGAGAGATCGTGGGCTTCTCGTGATTTTGATTCGCTCCGACGCAAGTTTCGCAAGCTATACGCGAAGCCAAAGCCTACGGGAAATCAAGGAGACAATCTATCTAGACGCCAGCGGGCCATATCGCTGGCTCATGAGATCCAGTACGCTATAGAGTGCAAGGGGGGGCGCTCACACGTCTCACGACGGACGCGACAACGGTACCGATGACAACCAACTCCTAGCGGAAGTGAACATCGCCTTGAATGGGGACGACGACCAACCCCAAATTGCACGACCCCCATTCAAGGGCGAGGTGTCCGACGCTTCTCCTTCGCCCGCAGAGAACTCTGACACTACCGACTCGGGGTCCGTGGAGAGCCCCCCCCCCCCCCCCCCCGGATCCTACAAGTCTCCAGGCGGCACTGGACAATATGCGCGAGCCAACTCGAGGAGTGCGTGCAGACTCCACGGGAACTGTGGCTACCTCTCAAGGCTTTGTTCCCGTGGAGTTTGCTGCTGATTATGATGTCGAGTCGTCGGACGAGGACATAGAGGAGCAGGACAGCCAGTCCCTAGAGAGCTCCGAGCTGGTCGGCGTCGCGCTGACAGACGAAGGCCCGGACAGGACCTCATCAGCAGCAACTACGGCTACTCCAACCCCACCTGGGGCTACGAGTGCTTCTACTCCATCGAATGCGAGGTCTGGCACGCCTCCAAGCTCCACACCGCGTGGAGTAGGCCGCCCTCGCGTTAGAGATTCCTCGCCGATCGTGTCCGTGGCGTCACCCGACGGCTCTGCACTCTCACGAAATCCGGAGCGTGTCGCCACCGACGCAGCCGAAGCTGAACGCTTTCGCTGGATGAGTTCGACCTGTGATCGCCTCGGAGGTCAAGACCTCCGAGTGCTCAGAGATAACTTTGAAGAGATGGGGGGCGAACGGCCGGGGCCAAATCTAAACGCCCTGCGACCGAGTCACCCGCGCCGCCAACTTATGCAGCTTCAAAAAGGCAGCGAGCAAAAAAACGCATGGAAGCTTTAGAGAAAGAGCTGCGCGAAGCAGAGCTTGCTTCAGCCTCCACGGGCTCCGAGATAAAAGAGCTACTTTTACTGTTTCGCGAGGACGGGGATAGGCGGGCTGAAGCAGAGGCGAAACTACGCCGAGAAGAGAGAGAGGAGCGGCGTCTTGATGAAAAACGCGATCGGGGCGAGCGCGAACATGTTCGTCGTTCAGAAGCTGCTGCCGTCGAGGCTAGGCGGCAGCAGGACCGCGAGGACGAAACCAACAAACGAGATGCATCACTACGGAAAGAGGAAGCTGAGCGTGCTGAGAGGCGCGAAGAAGAAGCCGAGCGCCGACGACAGTTCGAGGCTAGGCTCGAACTTGATCGTTCCGAGGCCCGGCAGCGACACGAGCAGATGCCTACCGTCCGTACTCGGAAGTTTGCGAGCCTAAAAATATTGTCTAAGCGCTGTCTTCGTTTCTCTTTGTCGTAGGGAAGCGGAATCAACAGTCTATGGTAAACCTTTTCAATGGAGCCCATACCCCACTCGGCACTCTGCCGGACGGAGGTAATTGCTGCCGACAGTGCCTTGGCGGCTGGGCGAACGGACGGAAGCAATCTCCCGAGATCTCCGTCCTTCAGAGGCGTTAGAATCCTTCCTTTCATTTCCCCGCTGCACGGGAAAGCGCTGTCTGCGACGACACCGAACCGATCGTCGGGATTTAGTTCGGGCGAGGTCAACCTTCGTCTAAAATCGAGGCTGGTGTCTCCATCGTTCCACGAGCCTGGGCAATTATGTTTTGCCCAGACTATGAGTCCATCCGCAGAGAAACATAGCGTGCTCGTCACGTAGACGGCATGTAACCACCCATTATAACGGTCATTTTTAATGTCCGGCTCCGGGGGCTGTTGCACCTACAAGTAGAAATACCACAGAGTAGAATAGCATATTCAGAAAAAACACACGTTTGGTTTCAAATCTCAAATGCATTACCTTGTAGTTTTTACCGTCTAGAAATCCCCAGGTGAAATGCAGCATGGACTCTTTGGATGCAACAAGCCTCGCAAGAGCCTTCTGCCTAGCGAGGGAAGGCCACACTATCCGTGCTGGCGCGAAACCGACTAGAGCCGCGGCGAGGGCATCTTCGGCCGCATTCAATACCCGAGTCAATGTGGTGGGGGGGGATCCCGAAGGTTAAGCATAACCGCCCCCTGTACTCGCACCCCACGTAAAACGCAAGCAAAAGCCCCAGCACCTGATGGTGGTGCTGCAGCTTTCGCGGGCGACCACCCCTTGAATTAAAAACAGGAATGTCATAGTGGCCGGCGAATCTAGACAGGAGCAAGGTGAACGAAGCCCTACGTAGCAACACCGTCGCAAAGAGATGTTAGGGGTAGATTATCAGATACTGCTTACTTAATATACACACCTTGACAAACTCGTAATTGTTATGAAGTTCTCATCGGTGCCGCCGTTCCAAGTGTCCATCCAGGATGAACAGTTTGGGTTCTTCAAGCAGTCCAGGGTGATGTAATGCCTCATCCGGACAAGGCGCTGCCACTCCCAGCGCCACCTCTCGTCGTGCAGCTTTCGTCGAAGCTCCAACAGAGTCTGCTGCACACGTCTCCGCTGCTGCTCGGCAGCATGCAGCGACACGAGGAAGCCCGCAGCGTGCGACTCCATGATCCTGTTAGAGGAAGTGCTTGCGTCAACACTACGGGCGTGTTGCACTCAGAGGGGTGAGGCGACCTTTGAAGCCCTCAAAGATCTTTATTAATAGAGATTTTTTCAAACATTTTGTCCTAGACGTAAGTGCCTCGTCGTCGCGATCATAGTGAAAGCCAGTTAAAATATCAGAATGGGCATGACCGGTATTCGTGGGCTTGTCCCGAGACCGGGTTTGACCAACTTAGACCGACTCAGACCATGTTCGACCACTTCAGTGTCCCGGTAACTGTCCCGCTCGGCCCACAATCGCATATAGGTGACACCCCTTCTATATATACAAAAACCAAGTGACATTTGAGGAGCATCGCGACTCCCTGAAATTATGTGATGCACACAATTTCGGTCGACGCCCTCTCGCGAAAGATCACAACATGAAGTCGACCGCGGGCACAGGGCAAGCAACGAGCGAGTTTATCGAGCACAGGCGCGCGGGCCTCGAGCACTTCCTGCGCAAGGTGGTGAACCACGACGAGCAGCGCAACTCCAACTTCTTCAGCAGCTTCCTCGAGTGCTCCATCGTGGAGCTCACGGCGCTCAAGGCCTCGGCCCAGCGCGCCAGCTCCGTCAACGCCACGTCCATGCCGTCCGTCGTGCAGCGCACACAGATGCTCAACAACTGGTGGGGCAAGACCTACCAGCGCATGGTGGAGAACGACACGCTCAACCTCTTCGGCTCGCGCAGCGGCGCCGAGGACGTCGAGCACAGCGGCGCGATCGGCTGTGAACGGCGACGGCCCGGACTCGCCGTCGGCCACCAGGCTCAGCAACGCCCTCGTCGCCGCCAAGGACGAGTTCGAGCGCGTGCATGTGCGCGTGATGCGCGAGGTGCAGAGCTTTCGCGGCCCGAAGGCCGTGGAGCTCAAGAAGTTCTTCCTGGAGTTCGCGCAGCTGCAGCTGCGTAACTCAAAGGAGCTGGAGAAGATTGTGGCCCAGAGCGCCACGGAGCTCGAGACGCCGCTGCCCGGCCAAGCTCCTGTACGCCGCACAGACCCCTGCAAGCATGTTCGAGTCGCGCGAGTCGTTCGGACTGGAGAAGAACGACGCGATCGGCGTCACCAAGTCCACGGCGTCGACCCAGTCCCCACTGGCAGCAGCAGCGCCGACCTCCTATCCAAGACGGAGGCGCCCGTCGCCGCCCACTTTGTAATGTGTGCATATTCGTGTTGTTCCTACTTCTCTCAGCGACGAAGCAGTCGCCTTCGCCAGAGCGCACGGCAGTACATATAGCGCGCCGATCGCCGTGAATTCCTCGTTGCTGTAGCGCTGTACATAACTCAACTACCAATCCTATCAATTCGATCGACCCCACCAACCAGCCTTCGCCTACCAAAGCCCGCCATGCATGTCAACTTGACATTGTTAAGTGACTGGATGGGCAACGAACGCTCCATTAACGCCTTCAACACTAGTGACTGGCTTTGTTTTTTTAGATGCGGGCGGAGCGACCGCAACCCTGCGGGTTGCGGAGAGTCGCGGGCCTTGCGGCCCACGAATGCCGGTCAAGCCTCAGAATGTGCCCCAAAAGGCAGGACACAGGTCCCGTTTAACCCTTAATGTAGTTTTGGCAGTGGTTTTTATCAGCTCTAATTTCCGCTGTTTTAATTGGGCGAGTAGAGAGCCTAAGCGATGGCCTAGATTTTTTTCGATAAAACCGTTTTATGGGGGTTTTGGAAGGCACCCAGTGCACAACTTGCATTCGTATCGCTATCTACTCGACCGCGCTACCTTTGTAGTGCACTAGGAGGTGGCGTTACGCGATATGACGCCCTAATGGCCGCTAGTGCCGAGGAGGCAACCTTAGGTCAATTTCTGGACCTGGCTGACTGCTACACTTGGTTTCAGTATTGGACCACTCCGCGGACCCACTTCTGAGACTGTAGTGTGTCTAGTTTTGCGAATTAAGAGCACGCAAGACTGGGTGAAAGCGCTATAATATAGCGCTTTCACCCAGTCTTGCGTGCATAGATATCATATTATGATATCTATCGATTGGCGCAAAAAGCATCGCAAAACACGCAGTGTTGTGCTCGAAAATGCAAAAAGACCCCTCGTTGCTGTCCGGGACTGTGGGTCGAGCCCGCCGCTCCGTCGAGCCAACATTGTCGGAGTCACAAAGCTTTGTGCAGAGGCGACCTGGCTGTGGCAAGTAAGGGCCTGGTCGCGTCATCTCCAGGTGGAGATCTCCAGCATTTCTCCAGCATATCTCCACCTCCATCTCCACCTGCGCTGGTCGCGTCGTCTCCATCTGAAGCCATATGCTAGATTTGTTATAATTTCAAAAACAGCTCCATCAAAATCTAATAATTGCTGCATTGACACATTTTCGGATCTGCGGCAGCACGCGCCCCCCCCCCCCCCCCCCCCCGCCTGGAAGAGCGTTTGCTCCGCATGAAGCCTCGATGGTGGAGCTGCTGCAACCCCCCCCCCCCACCACCACCACCACCACCACCACTGCTTCCCTGTCGATCCATGTGGTCACCACCGACCACGCCACCGCTAGCGTGTCGGCCGATGTGGGAAGGGCGTCTTCCGGGATGGTCTGGTGCCTGCGCGACGAACACAACACGAACACCGCATAACTCAGCGATCGCGTCGACAAGGGTGTGCTGCTATTATAGTCGGTGACGAGCCATTTGCCTGGACCGAGAAGGCTGTGGCACCCATGCTGAAGCGCTACGAAGCCCTGAGGCATCGATCCCGAGACGAAAGAAGCTCCGGGACTTCAGAGCGATGGGCATCCAACTCGTTCTAAAAAAAAGATATTCGTAAAGATGTATAATACATACTCCTGCTGCTTGCAGCCAAACCCACCGCCAACGAGCGCCAATACGAGAACTATGGCATCTTCCTTCTTCTCCGACATGATTAATTAAGCTCCACTTTATACATTTTTTAGAAAAGTTACCTGGAGATCGTCGTCTCCAGTTGATCCCCACCTAATTTACCTGGAGACGAATGCCTGCATATCTCCAGTTGTCACATCGTTGACCTTGCCGAGCTAGCCAATCACAGAACGAGTTTGCATCTCCAGGTGGCGACGATCTCCAGCATATCTCCACCTGGAGATGACGCGACCAGGCCCTAAGCTGCTGCTCTATGGCGCTGTAATACGGTAGCTGCAACGAACGCTATTAATAATTGACGGCCAATTTGACCGCTTTGACCCCGTTCATGTAGTAGCGCGGCAGTGTTGCATGCGCCGGGCTGCAACGCTTATTAATGCCGGTACCCTTCGATTCTCGGCTATCCACGCCAACGAGTAACCTCCCCACAGGCCGCTGGCCGCCAAAGGGAGTGAATACATCTTTGAGCCCATTGCAACTGCAACTGCTGTGCGTCCTCGTCAGCCTCGGACCCCCGCTTCCCAAAAATCGCTCCTCCATCGCCACGAGCGACCTTGTCAAAAGAGCTCGTCACCGGCCCGTCTTTCTCACCGAAATGGGTCTGAATAGTTTTCGCGCGCAGTGATTGGTCGAAAGCCGGATCCGGTCTGCATTTTTGTGCACTTGATCCCATCCGATGCTCAGCGTCGTTCCCTCTGTTCCCATTCTCAGCCAAGCGTGTCAAAGTCCGAGCCAGTTCCACTTCGGCAAGTCCACCACCACACCGCACCACGAGCATTCGTACAGTCCAAATAATCCGCCAGCGATGGGGCTGCTGTGCTGCGCCGCCAAGTGCTGCGGCTGCATGGTGCTCTCGCAGCTCTGCGCGTTGCTGCTGCCTCTGATCCTCCTGGCCGCGCTCGCGCTGCTCTTCTACACGTACGCCATCCCGTGGGGCGAGGACCAGATCCGTCAGGCGCTGCACCTCGCGGCCGACGTGGACATCGGCAGTCTGAACGCCAGCTACGTCGAGGCCAACAGCTGCAGCGGCTGCGTCTTCGGCAGCAACACGCAGTGGCCCATGAACTCCACGGGCACGCGTCACTTCTTAGACTCACAGGCGGGCAGCACCGCGTCGGGCGTCATTGCCACGTCGCTGGCGGGCGCGGCCGTCATTGGGGCCGGCTCCATGCTCTGGGCCTCGGCCATGCCCAGTGCCGCCGCCGCGCTGAGCTTCTCCGGCGGCTTCTACGAGATGACGCACATTGTCGAGCAGGCGCAGTTCGCCGGCATGATCAGCCAGTTGAGGATCGAAGGAGCCCCGACGTTCCTGCTGCAGTTCTCCAAGGAACTGTCCTGGACCAATTTCAACTTGATCAAGAGCATCAGCGACGACTCCAGCGGTACTGGCAGTGGGAGTTCAGGAGTCGGCAGTGACGACGGCACCCGACGACTCGAGAGTTCCAGTTCCAGTGCTACGGGCGTTTTTGCCGCGGCAGGCGAATCCGGACCCGCGAGATACGCGGCTTTGATCGGTGTAAACTCCGACGACCTCTTCTTTTATACACTTGTGACCTTCGTCGTGGTGGTTGCGGTGCTGCACGCGCTGTACTTGGTCGTCGTCGCGGTTGTGGGGTGTATGGCGAAGAATGAATCGTTTGGGGATGTGGCCCGCAAGTGGTACAGAAAGGTCATATGGGCCAGTGTGCTCGCTCTGCTGCTGGCACAGTACATGTTTGCAATGGCGGGAAGCTTTTTCATCTCTGAGGGATCGTCCAATGCCTCGGCGAATGGCTCTAGCTCGCGCTTCGCGCTGGGCATCGCAGCCCTCGCAGCTGTTGTGCTGCTAGCACTTGGACTGGGTATCATCGTTGTTGGCAACAATACGGATGAACTCAAGGACGTCGGTACTTACGAACACGACCAGCGAGCCTTCAGCAACAAGTACAGTGCTTACTACGACGAGTACAACTTCGACAACCGCTTCTTCTTCGTGCCACGCATTCTGCTGACGATTTTGACCGGCGCAATTGTTGGTATTGTTCGGGATGCTACGACTCAGCTACTGTGCATCTTGGCCATCACCATGGTGTACCTGATCTTGCTGCTGATCCGGCAGCCCAACTTGCTGCGGTTCCTGTTCTACATCGGCATTGCGTCAGTGTTTATGAAGGTTGTGCTCATCTGCCTCATGCTCATCGTGGCGAGAGATGACTACTTCCCGCAGACCGTGCGAGACAACGTGGCCTACGGCATCATTGGCGTGAACATGTTCATCTTTTTCTTGCTCTTCGTGCGTCAAGCCTACACGATCATCCGCAAGATGGTCGTTTCTTGTCGCCACAAGGAGAAAGGCAAGGAAAACAGCCTCGACGCCACCGACATCAACTTGGAGTTTGGCAACACCAATACCCGCACTTACGAGCAGGTGGATTCTACACCGGCAGGCCGTGGAGCGGGCTGGTATGAAAAGCAGCAGCAACAACAGCAGCTTAACCAGGCGCAAGAGTACCCGCAGCGGCAGCAGCAGTACCAGTCACAACAGTACCAATCTCAGCAATACCAGTCTCAGGCTAGCACGATGTCCGGATACAGTACTACCCAGAGCTCGCGTAGTGGTCACTCAGATCACGTGCCGATGTTGGAGCCATCCCCAGTAGCTATCCCGGCCTCCAACCACTCAAGAGGAAACATGCGCCCACCAGTTTCTCGCAACCAGCAGTACTCGTTTGGAGGCTCTACGCGAAATATCAACGCTAATAACGCAGCGCCAGCTCCTGCTCCTGAACCGGCTGCACCAATTCCAACGTATGACGTGCTGGCAGCCTACCTCGGTACCAACAATACGACCGAAGCGACAGCGTACTCGGCCTCACCAAGATCAGGTAGAGGTCAATCGTCGAGAGGCCAGCACCTGTCATCACGAGGACTGAACTCGTCTCAAGGCCCACACTCGTCGAGAGGATTGGCGTTGTCCAGAGGTCCACTGTCATCGAGGGGCCAATCGTCTAGGGGAGGAGCTGCACTCTCGGGATCGGGGCTTTATTCTCGTCCATCGACGGTGCCACTCGATGCTTACGCTGGTAGTTTCTCGGGTACGGATTCTGCTGTCAGCAGCTCGTCTTCGCGGAGGAGACACAAGGATATCGATATCGACGAAGTGGGTATTGACGATGATATCGTGGCTGCACCTCCTTCATCGTCAACTTCGCGCCAGCAGTTTGCTCCTGGAGCGTCGACGACGAGCCACAACTTTGCCCCCGGAGCTTCAAGTGCCAGCTCTTGTGCTATGATGGAGCAGTCATACGTGAACTTCTCGGACTCTATGGTTTCATCTGCTAGCAGTCAAATGGGCATGACCCAGGCGTCGGTGAGACCTGGCAACACCTTCTCGGCTGCGATGGGCAACCAGCAGTCGACCCACGGTGGTGGCTTCGGCAGCAGTCCTCAGGGTAAGATGTCGATGTTCTCCAACGATTCCGACAACAGCTTCGACGGTGACAGCAGCGGTTGGTTCAAGCACCGGTCGAAGACCGTGGTCAGCGTGGACAGCAGCGACACGAACGATTCGGAGAGTCAGAGCTACGAACTCGGTCCTCTCGGCGTGACCACATCCGCCTTCTCCACCCGCGGCTCGGTGGACTCGTACTACCAGTCGACCGCCAACCTCGCGTCATCTCGCGTGGATTTCAACGCCCAGAGCCAATTCACCGACAACGGAAGCGACGATGGCACGTACCACCCGACTCACCGACGAGGAACAGGCTCATCCAACCAGTCCTCGAACCAGTCGTTCCTAAGCGCTCAGTCCGACGACAGCATGGGCGTCGACGGCGAGAAGGTCCGCTACGACGACCACAACAGTCTGACGCTGTAAGCAACACACGCTTCAGGGTGGTAGGGAGCAACCAGCTTTCAGCTCTCTATATGTAAAATGGTGCTGGTACCAATGAACAAACTCAACAAAAACTGTCTTCAACATGTCCTTCAACTGTAGCCATTTTTACGACGTTATGTGGTCCACACAATAATCTCACTCAGTTTTGATTTGTTTTGCGCACCAAAATGGCAGCGAGGTCTCGTGACCACAACACTGCGGGGCGACTGCTGCGCGCGATCGAGGACTGTGAGCTCTACCACGTACGTGTCATCCAATACTCCGTTCTTTTATCTACTCAGTCATGTAATTTTTACGCTTTAATTCGTTGCGGCTGCGTAGATGGAGGCTGCAATCGCTAGTCTCGAGCGTGTCAAAACTGGAATCAGATCTGAGTCCTTGTTTAACCCCAGTGGCGGTGACGACGTTGACGTGCTGGAACGCACTCCTGAGGTGTTATTTAATGCTAATTAGTGTATTGCAATGGTGAGAGTGATGTTGTTGGGGCTAACACATGAAAAAAAATGACTGTGTCAGGGTCGAGTGCTGTCCTTGTCGGACCACAAGCGGATTGCGCGACTGCAAGCAGCTTTGACGACTGTTGCCATTGCGTATGATGGTGGAAACGGAGTGGAAGCATCGAGAGAGGTGAATTCAAACCGAAACCTGGTGTGCACTGTGGCTGGAGCTGCAATTATGCGAGCTACGCGAGATTGCTCAGCTTCTCGGACGAATTGCTGCATTTGGGGCTCGCAGGCAGAAAAACTGCATTTCCTGCTGGACTGGATGGTGTATCGCGAGCGTAACTTGGCGCGATCGGATCATGACTATGTTCGGCAATTAGTGTTGGAGTGGATCCAACCTACAGCTGAGAAGCAGAATCAGCTTGCTGCATGCCTTGCGCTGTTTGAGTTGCTGCAACGATGTCGACAGAGATTGACGAGCTCCGCATCTGGAACTGAGAGTTCCTATTTGTTGGGTAACCGAGTGGGGTCGTACTTGGACGCTTTACGCGCTGTTGTGGAGCAAGGAACATCGTCAGTTGCTGATTCCCATCGTGTGAAACCTTCCAAACTCGCGCTTATTGCTTTGGAAACGCTCGTGTTGCTCTGTGGGGATGTCGCAGCACACTTCTCAAGTTCAGATGAAGCAGCAAAGAAGACTCTCGCTGGTGACCAATTGATAAACAACATGGTGGAGAGCGCGCACTTTGCTGTAGTTGTGTTACGCCAATGGCATCTCCACTCGACACGTCGTCAGTTTCTCAGCTACGCACTCCAGCATCTGCAATCGTACACAGAAATCTTCAAAACGCTTTTGGCAAGCGCGAACAAATTTGAGGATGACACCGTAACTTGTTCAACCTCAAATGCGATAGCAGGACTCGATGTTCTGTGTTGGCATTTGTGCGCGACCGTCCCACTGCTTTGCACACGCAGTAGCGTATCTTTGCTGATTAAGAAAAGTCAGCCACACGAAGTTCTCGCTCGTCTTTTATGGAAATGGACTGCAAGTGCATTGAGCTCTAAGGTACATTCTGGCCGCCAAAGCAACGCAACCAATCCTGAAATGATTTACTCTCAACTTCGCCATGCGAGCTTGTTGATGGACTCAATTGGGGGAATAAAAGGATGTATCAAGGCTTTCGAAGGATTTCCGGCGGATCTGAAGCTACACTTCGTTTTCTTTTTCGTCCGCGGGTTGTCTGTGGCAAACAAAAACGGTGATGAGGCTACACTTCGTCTCACACTGAACGTCCTAAGAGCTGTATGTTTACCCAGTGATCTACTGCACTTGTTAAACTCACGAGATGAAGAGCAAGAACTTCTTTCACAACTGCTTCGGGAGGTTGGCAGTGGGTCTATCGCGCGTGCAGTTTCTCACTGCAGTGGTTCACAAGCTCACGAAGAGCTCGAATTGTTCCTGGTTGACTTCGTAATATCTCGAAAACTCTTTATTACTGAGCTTGTGATGTGGATGCAAGATTCTCACTCGAATACTATTCAGGTGGGCTCATGAGAGTACTACTAGTTCTTGTAGCTGTGCTAACGCTCTGTGTTTGTTATGTAGAGTTGTATCTCCCTCACGAGGACATTCCTGTACCAACTCGATCGTGAAGCTCTTCAAGAACCACTCTACCGACACTGGCGGTGAGAGCAATTTGCTAACAAGTTTGATACGTGTGTACTTTGAAAAAACAAGGCAGCGTGAGCTTAACGAAAAGTATTGTTGTAATCTCTACGTGTACAGGCAGGAGCTTTCGCCTGTAGTCTTATCTTTCCTCAATCACAGCAGCTATCGCGTCCACCTGCTGGTAAGACCAGCACAACCGCCCAACACAAGTCGCCTCCAACAGCAGCAACTAATGCGGTAATTTTCGTGCCTCGTACAGGCCCTTTCCTGCTTGCCATCACTCGATTCTGTCGCCTGCATCGCTGGGCTATGCGCAAAGGGAATTCTTCACGCTGAAAACGACATCGTCACGTCCGCTCTGGGATACCTTTTCAGCACGTCAACACAACGTTCTCTTGAAGTCATGGTTAAATGGTTTGTTGATGCTTGTCAATTTGGGAGTCCTCAAGTTCATTTCGTCTTGAAGAGGACTCCCCATTCTCCCCAGGAATGGAACGACTACGCTGCCAGTCAGAGCGGAAAGATTAAAGAAAAAGCCGGTGACGATGAAGGGAGAAAAGAGCAGCAGGAGCAGTTGCTTTCCCTTTGCTTCGGCCCAAATGGGTAGGTTGCAGCACTGTTTCGGTACCTTAATGTTATATCTGACGTTGCGCCGTGCCACGGATGTGTAGGTGGAGCAAGCATGTTAGATCAACAAATGCTCGTAGCCAAGTCCTATCTATCCTGCTTCTCAAAGTCTTTGGCTCTCCCCGTGACACGCTACTTCTTCGAATGCTGCGTGAATTTGTGGGGTGCGGCTGGGTAGACCGCGATATATTCGAGGCAATCGGAAAGCAGCTCACTACGCACATGATGGTAACTTTGCTTATACTGCATTGCTAACAACTGTGTGTGACTTAACGGGTGTGTCTGGCGCTTGCTTTGTAGAACCTCCAACGCTTAACTGAAGATTTGTTGAACGACAATTCTGCTTCAGCAGCCAAAACTGTTGAGGGTTTACTTTTTTCTCGGTTGGCGCCGCTGTTGGTGTTACGAATGCTCCCTCGAAGCAGCTTTGGAGCGAGTTTCACTCAGACGTTGCTGGTAAGTACCCTCGTCGTATTATGCTCTCTCTTTGTATTGGAATAACGATGTGGTTACGTTGTTGCACTGGCGATTTTAGTGTAGACGCGAAGATTTAGATCATCTCAACGAATATATCGACCGTCAGCAGCACCTCGACGGCAGTGATTCACAGTCGACAGATTCTACAGACAAAATTCTGTATCACATCTTAGCCCGCTCGGTTGTGGATCCGCTGGAATTTAAGGAGGTGAAGATGCTCGCCTCCGAAGTGTCAGCCAAGTTTCCACCCCACTCTGTGCTGCCGTTCGTGTTCGCGTATCTTCTTGCTTTCCTGCAAGAGGCGGGTTTGCACCGCCAAGAAAGCGCTTCATTGATTGTGAGCCCCGCAAGTATTCCAGACGGGTGTGGGCTAGTTACGGCCAAGCTAATGGTCTACTATCTCAATCGGGTGTTTGCGGAAGACGAGCATGCTTACAAAGATGGTGATATCACAACGAGAGCAATAGTCGTGCTGACGCAAATTATGGGGATACCGTGCAGTCACGATTCAAACGTAGCAGTTGGTGTATCGCTGCTAGCTGATCTGCAACGTGGATGCATCGATTGCGTCGGATTGATACTTTCACGCCTGGATGCAGAGGACAGTCCATTTAAACCTACGAAGATGCCGGCCGATAGTGCTTCGTCACTTGTGAACCTCTTGTTGACATGGATTTTTGAAACGAAAAACGCGGTAAAAATCGCTCAAGTTTACGAACCGCGAGTGCAGAAATTGCTACAAAGCGTGTGGAGTGAACCTCAGTATGGCGAACTACCACTGCAAGTTCGCATTTGTTGTTGCAACGTTCTACTCAGGTGCGTTTTAAAGGTTTTGTCATAAAACGAACCAGCCAAGTAGTAGAAACCATTGAGGTTCACTTATCCCGGGTGATGCTGTCTTTATTGTAGTGCCATTTCACGATTGGAGAGTAGTGCTCTGGAACGCTGGAAGTCACAAGGATTCATCTCGCGTGTTGCACTAGCCACTCAGAGTTGCTCTGATGAAGATGTGGTTGCTGGAGGCCTGCAGGTAAGTGGATGTTCTCCCGGCATTGATTCGGCTGGCTTGCCGTTCTTACCACTCTCTGTTTCAGGTCATTTTTTCGTTTTTGTACAAGGCCAGCGAGCTGCTCTCAATGGAAAACAGCAATGACCTGCAAATGGTTCGCAACTGCTTCGAAGCTACTGTGTCTCGCCTGGAGTCTACACAGCGCGAATCTGTCGCAATGAGCGGTCTAAAAGTGGTGGGAGCTCTTGTTAGTAAGCTTCCGAGCTTTGTGGGAACTTTGCCACCAACCGAAGTACAGCGACTCATCGACGGGTAAGTACGCGTTGCAGTTGCTTGGGGGCACTATTAGCAGGCTAACGAATACTTCTTGCATGAGTAGGTGTTTGGTCTCGGTACGTGACCGGCGACTGTCGCCCGTGGTGAGCGAACTCGCTCAATCTTTGCTACAGGCCATGACTCCTCCGTAACGGGGCAAGAGAGGACGAAAGCACAGTTTTGACAGACAAATAGAGGTAGAATTTTCACGATATCGATGAGATCTATGTAGATCTTTTCCCGACTGTCTCGGCTGCGTTGATGGCTTCGGTTAGCAGTGGGCGGAGGGCCGGGTGGCAGCGTAGTACAACGCCCAAGCACGACTGAGTCCATCGTCCATAGGGCACGTAGATAGCACCTCGTAAGCCTTTGTGCGGTCCAGAACGCTGTAGTTGGCAAATAACAGAGACGTCCAGCCTGACTGATTCGCTCTCCAGTCGTGCGCGATGGGCAGTTTGGAAAGCACTTCATCCCATTCTTCGCGCACAAAACGTGGTGGACGGGAGACTTCAAGAATGGGCGAGACCGGAATCATTTGGATGCCGTGGATGCACTCCTTGTTGGGGCTGAACCATGTTGTGTAGTCACACTTGTTGTCGAAGAAGACCCCCGTAACCTTGTTCTTTGCGAAACCCGCAGGGTGAATAGCAGGACCGTCATTTCGCAGCAAGAAGTAAGTGTTCACTGCACGGATGTAGACCTTGAGCATCAGCTTCGCCAGAGATTGTTGCTCGGCGTTCTCCGTTACTTGTCCGTACAACGCTATTCCATAGAGGAAGTTGACCTCTTCCGACGTAGATTCTTCATCTTTGCCATCAGCCATTGGGGTCACGCCGTGCGAGTACGAGTGGCCTAACCACCAGTTGTAGTACCGGAAACGAGGGAAGTACGGGTCGCTTCCGGTCGGGGACGAGTTAGCCACGTCACGGATCAACGTGTCAACAAGCGTTCGCACCCTGACAGCATCGGCCGAGTGGCGCCAATTCGGGTCCAAGTAGAGAGCCATGGCAGCCGCGGTCACAATGTAGCCGTAGTGGTAGTGGTGGTCATTGTACACACCGTTACCGAAGTCTACATTCATGTCGTTTTTGGCCAGAGCTTCACTGGTGATGATCCCCTTGTACACCGTGTCGTAAACGAGAGGGAACGCCGATTGGTTGTTCACAAACTGTGACAGCAATTGCTGCAGCTTCGCGATACCGTGCTGAGCGACTTCCCTCATTTCTGGATTAGTCGTGTCTGCAAGCTGCCGAGCTACGAGACACATTGTGCCGAACTTCTGCAGCAACTTGCCCTTGAAGTAGTAACTTCCTTCATGAGGTAAAGACCAGTCTCCATGGATTTCATCGGCCACAACGCGACACAAGTTGAGCCTCTCTACCTCCTCACGAGTGAGGGACCCAGCTCGAGGCGGATAAAACGCGGTGCACGTCTCCACGCCTTGACTTTCAGCCTGGGGTACGTGGCAAAGCCACATCGGACTGGAGTTCGGCGGGGACACCAACGCGTACGCGAACAAGGGTCCGTGCGTGTGAGAATGCAGTACAAGCTCTTGCCTGGCTTCGGCAGTGGAAGGATCGAGCATTCCCTGCAGATGCGTGAGAGCGAAGTGCAGAAAGCGAGCACCCAGATTGGCACCTGCTGCTGTTGTGAGCTGCCAGTTGAACGCAAACGATTCCGAGTCGAGTGGCTGAACGGTGACTCCTCTCGGGTAGACACCCGCACTTGCGTGGTAAAGCTGCAGAATCTTGTGGTCGTCTTGAGGCACCGCAGGTTGCACTGCACTCGTGGATACAAACGCCGCCTGGACAACTCCCGTGAACTTGGAAGTGGTTGTAAGCTTGTTGTCCTTGAACACCAGCGTGGTATTGCCCCCAGCATTGGAGAAGAAGTAGAGCACCCACTGCTGTCCGTTGTTGAGGGAGATCACGAAGCTGATCCCGTTCACCTGGTGGCCGTCTCTGGCAGGTGCTCCGTTGATTGCGACAATGCAGTGCTCCGTGCCGAGTTGCACCTGCATGTCCTGATACTCCACCGTCGTGAAGGCTGACCCAAGAGCCAGGTACATCCTCATCCCCGCCATGGCAAGGTGCACCCCCATGTCATCCCAAGCTTGGATGGTAAGAGGAGGAGCTGCACCCGGATGTCCCTCCAGCTCCACCGCTGAGAAAGTCCAGTTCTTGATAGTCGGCGGGTAGAAGTAGAAGCGTGGGGCTCCGTTGTCATTGATGGGGCCGTCCGTCCGGTACTGCAGCAAGTAGCTCACGGAGAGTCCGCTACCAATGGAACCGGGTTGCCCCTGCACCACCTTGTACGTATACGGGCCCGCGAACACGGCGTCACTCTCGCGCTGTCCGTCCCACGCCAGTAGGTTGCCCCACCACTCATTCGTTGGAATGGGTCTCATCCGAGCTTCCGGGGACAGGAAATGGGGCGAAATGAGCCTCTCCAGGTCCCCCGTTGACCGGAAAATCGGCGGCGGGGGCGGCGCTGATGCCGACGGAGCACTGGAAGGTGCGCGGGGGAATAGCTCGTACGACATGGCGGTCGTGCAGCGAGGCTAGAGGCTGGAGGGAGATATCTTCTGATTATCGGCGACTTGAGGGGAACGTGGCTGCTTCGAAAATGAAGATCGATTCTGATTTTCTGAAAAGGATCAATTGATTGTCCGGATAACGAAAATATTACTAGGTTTCACTATGCATGTACTGGATAATGAAACACACTTGTCGCAGTTTGTGCGTGGGTTAAAAATCCAGGAAACAGGTCGTCCACTTCACCTGGACACTCACTTCAGCGCCTTGGCTGACTTAGTGCATCACTGGTTGCAGCCTCCGAAGCTGGAGACCTCGGTAGGATGCTAGCGAAATTGGTTGTGGCAAACTTCAGTCCACAGCAAGGAAATTGGCTTCAGGCTTGCAAAGTTTTGTTTCGAAGTTGTGGGTACCGTAAATGTTAGGCCATTTCGCCATTATTGCCACCTTTGTTCAGCCACACGAATTGAAAACTGTAGTCGGCACCTGCAGAAACACCAATCGCAGCATCCGTCACAAAATATACACTCGTCGTGCACGCACATACCTGTACGTACCAAAATGCACCAGTGAGGACTGTACGACGTAGACCACCCACAGCACTAGCTTCGACTGCACCATTCTCCATTGGGTCCGAAGCACGAACGCCAACTGGTGAACTGGCGAGTACTTCATCGTCTTTTGCAGAACGACAGTGAGCACGACGAGTGAGACGAACTCCAGGAAGCCGTACAGAAGTACATTGGACAGCGTGCTTCGCAGCTTATCGGCGTCCATGTTTGCGAGCTGAGCATAGTAGACGCGGTTCGGGAGATATGACATGGTGGCGACATAAATCGCTGGGGTTGCATTTTTCATAGACTTGCTCGTGAGATCACCAACAAAGCAATATTGATGTCAAACTCGAAAAAAATACTTACAGTAGACAACAGGAACGATGACCTCGATATACTCGATGAGAATCGTGAACTCGACGAGATGCAAGAGGTTCAACATCTTTCTGGCGTACAACCTCTCCATGAAAACCAAGTTATTTTGCGATTCAGTCGTCAGCGGACGTGGCGAATGCTTCACACGTTTGCTGTCGGTATGGGGAATCTCAGGTACTCGACTTTCTTGGGTTTTTAGCGTCGAAGTGTGAGGTCTGACAGGCTCATATGAATTTTGGTGTGGAACTACCTTCTCAGCTCGAAAAAGCCACTTGAACGGACCTCTGGGACTTTTTATCGAGGGCACTCTACGCAGATCAACGTTCTTGGAGGCGTAGGAGCGGCGGGCCACAATACTGTACGCTCGACTTAACCCACTCTTCGGACTATTCGTCGCTTGAAAGCTGTTCTGCTCACGATTTTCCAGCAAGTGTATTTGGTTTTCCACAGTCTTGAGCTCTTGAGCTAGACGGTGAACCTCACGAATCGAACTTGCCATGCGCACAAAATCAACTGCCATAATGACTATGACAGTAAGTTTCGACGTTGAATTCTGCATGGAAAACGACACGAAGAGTGCATTAAAGACATCGACGTTAAAGACGACGATTTCTGGTTGCATGTCAGTGTTGGATCGAATGTAGTAACTAATTCCATTTTTGATGGCCATCTTGATAATGAGGAGGACAAGTGAGAAACAGGCCTGCTTAACTGACGATAAACTTGAGAAGATGTAAATGTAGAATGGGTAGATCACGATCATTGACATTTGAACCATGAACATCTTGAGCCCGTTTGCAACTTGAGTTTGCAGGGCGCTATCGCCACGAATATGACGGCCCCAACTCACAGTAAGGGACCCCAAAAGAAGCGTCATCCATACAGGGGCTCCCATCACCATCATGAAAGGAACGGGGAACCCAATGAGTAGGGATAACGAGTAGGTGTACAGCATGCAGCCAACACTGACAAATACAGTAATCCCAAAGCACCTTTGTCGAGACATCGGCAGCACCGGTATCATTTCGCTGAATTGCACGACAAATGACAATGTATAGAACCACACGACGAAGCTGGCGCGACACCAGAAAACGGCGTTGGCATTCGTTCCATCTTGTGGTGAATGCAAGGGTGTTACGTCAGCGACAATGACCGCGAAGAGGCAAGGCAGCGGAGTTAACAGGACGAGTACCGATAGTTCCAGGAAACTAACTGCGCTGCTGTATTTCTGGAGCGCAATGAGACGTTCACTAGAGTAGTGGCCGCTTTGTTCGACTCGAAGAGACTTCCAGGTGCGCGTAAACCTCACCAACCATGAACTTGGATGTCGAGTAGCCATCGTTGTTGGATTAACGTGCCGTCGTGCTCTTCTGGCGAGTATCGGCAACGACTAAACGATTTTGACGTGATAATTCAAAAATGAAGCCTCACCGCACGCAAAGTTAAAACCATCCCGCGATGACGGATAAATATACTCGCACGCCTAAACTGCTCATCGTAGCAACTATTTTTGAAATCTCGATCCACCAAAGCGAGCATTCATAATCATAAGTGGAAAAACCAGCAAGTCAGCAGGAATGCTGAGCCTTTGAGCTGAACGAGCCGCTATCTTTTGCTCGGCGCACAAGACAGGTGCTCTACCGGTATTATGAAAAATCAATATCAGACGGAGCAACAGGTTTTCCGAGCAGATTGCTATTTTTGATATCCTCAATCCACTCGTCACCCTTTCATCGGCTAAAATGACAGCCCTTTCACCAAGTTCCTGGCTGCGCATCTGGAATTCCCTTCGGGTAGAACAAAGCGGTCATTACTCCAGTCAGCGCCTAATTGCGCTCCAGAAATACAGCAGCGCAGTTAGTTTCCTGGAATTATCGGCACTCGTCCTGTTAACTCCGCTGCCTTGCCTATTGTCGCTGACGTAACACCCTTGCATTCACCACAAGATGGAACGAATGCCAACGCCGTTTTCTGGTGTCGCGCCAACTTCGTCGTGTGGTTCTATACATTGTCATTTGTCGTGCAATTCAGCGAAATGATACCGGTGCTGCCGATGTCTCAACAAAGGTGCTTTGGGATTACTGTATTTGTCAGTGTTGGCTGCATGCTGTACACCTACTCGTTATCCCTACTCATTGGGTTCCCCGTTCCTTTCATGATGGTGATGGGAGCCCCTGTATGGATGACGCTTCTTTTGGGGTCCCTTACTGTGAGTTGGGGCCGTCATATTCGTGGCGATAGCGCCCTGCAAACTCAAGTTGCAAACGGGCTCAAGATGTTCATGGTTCAAATGTCAATGATCGTGGTCTACCCATTCTACATTTACATCTTCTCAAGTTTATCGTCAGTTAAGCAGGCCTGTTTCTCACTTGTCCTCCTCATTATCAAGATGGCCATCAAAAATGGAATTAGTTACTACATTCGATCCAACACTGACATGCAACCAGAAATCGTCGTCTTTAACGTCGACGTCTTTAATGCACTTTTCGTGTCATTCTCCATGCAGAACTCAACGTCAAAACTTACTGTCATAGTCATTATGGCAGTTGATTTTGTGCGCATGGCAAGTTTGATTCGTGAGGTTCACCGTCTAGTTCAAGAGCTCAAGACTGTGGAAAACCAAATACACTTGCTGGAAAATCGTGAGCAGAACAGCTTTCAAGCGACGAATAGTCCGAAGAGTGGGTTAAGTCGAGCGTACAGTATTGTGACCCGCCGCTCCTACGCCTCCAAGAACGTTGATCTGCGTAGAGTGCCCTCGATAAAAAGTCCCAGAGGTCCGTTCAAGTGGCTTTTTCGAGCTGAGAAGGTAGTTCCACACCAAAATTCATATGAGCCTGTCAGACCTCACACTTCGACGCTAAAAACCCAAGAAAGTCGAGTACCTGAGATTCCCCATACCGACAGCAAACGTGTGAAGCATTCGCCACGTCCGCTGACGACTGAATCGCAAAATAACTTGGTTTTCATGGAGAGGTTGTACGCCAGAAAGATGTTGAACCTCTTGCATCTCGTCGAGTTCACGATTCTCATCGAGTATATCGAGGTCATCGTTCCTGTTGTCTACTGTAAGTATTTTTTTCGAGTTTGACATCAATATTGCTTTGTTGGTGATCTCACGAGCAAGCCTATGAAAAATGCAACCCCAGCGATTTATGTCGCCACCATGTCATATCTCCCGAACCGCGTCTACTATGCTCAGCTCGCAAACATGGACGCCGATAAGCTGCGAAGCACGCTGTCCAATGTACTTCTGTACGGCTTCCTGGAGTTCGTCTCACTCATCGTGCTCACTGTCGTTCTGCAAAAGACGATGAAGTACTCACCAGTTCACCAGTTGGCGTTCGTGCTTCGGACCCAATGGAGAATGGTGCAGTCGAAGCTAGTGCTGTGGGTGGTCTACGTCGTACAGTCCTCACTGGTGCATTTTGGTACGTACAGGTATGTGCGTGCACGACAAGTTTATATTTTGTGACGGATGCTGCGTTTGGTGTTGCTGCAGGTGCCGACTACAGTTTTCAATTCGTGTGGCTGAACAGAGGTGGAAATAAGGACATGTAGACAACTACAGTAGAGTTCTCCCCTGGCTGCTAATAAATCTTTCCGAACTTCCGAACATGCGTATTTTTCTAGAGAGGTACAGGTAAAGCTGATGCTTAAAACCGCTCCCATCTCTAGCTCCGTCTCCACAGTGTAAGCCCTTCACCCTACGCAACCTTCGGGCGCATCCGGCGCGCTCTTTGCATCGGACGTGTCTTCTTCGCTCCAGATGCGAGTGCTCCTGACCGGAAGACGGCATACAAGATGCGAAGCTGTTGCACCACAAGACACGACAGGATGTGAGCTACACTAACGCAAGGGGCGCCATTCAAAACCCGTACCATGTTCCAGATCCAAATGCAGTGGAGCAAGAGCTTGGTGGCCGGCAGTGGAAGCACTTCTCCTGCTCTTGCGAATCGACTGATCGGGGCCAAGACGTCTCCATAGAGAACTATGGCACACACGAACATCATCAGGCGGATAAACTGTGCCGCGTTATACTTGAACCCAGCAATTCATGCATTCCAAGCACTCGTATTTACCAGTGCAGTACTGCGGAAGTACACGAGCAGAGCAGCCCCCGCTGCAGCGAGCCGAACAGCCTCTGGCTTGTCATAGTCGAGAGCACTAGTGACGCCTAGCAATCCGATCAAAGCCTGCACAGAACCACACGAATGCCATCAATATTTACATCCCTGCGTCATCGTATGGCTGGACCCGTACCAACTGGGTGTACATTGCGTTGTCGGTCGCCCGTGAGCGACCGGAAGTAGACGCAGGGCCCCACAGAGTGCGATCCAGCTCGTCATGATGGAGCACCACCATCGGTCTATGATATCGCGGAACCTCCTCTACCGCTTGAGCGTTAGTTGCATCAATCGAATCTTGCCAATCACCGCACGAAACACTTGCATGGGACTTGGGTTATTGTTTATGGTAGTCGTTGCTGCGACCTTCAACCAACATCGAATTCACGAAAGGAAACAATCACTCTCATTCCGCATCCGTCAGCCAAGAGCGCGAGTGCGCACTCTCGTCCGAGGACGATGCGGGGCGGCCTGTTCCTCTTCCCGCTCTACGTAGACCCACAGGATGCAGCGGCTGCAGATGCTCGCGAAGAGGTGCATCCTGTGGCCTCCCAGCCAGCAGCGGAGACCGAAGCTGTCAACCCGCAGCGGTTGGCGACTCTCATCCGCTCCGCCACCACCGGCAGCCTCGGGTGCGGAAGTCCAAACCCTTCAAAATTGTCAATATAAGAGTAAAAAGTCATTTAATCTGCTGTGAATGTGCTACCTGCTGCTGCAGCTCGGCCAACGAGACGACGGAGATCGACGCTGACATGTTGAACTCGTTGCCCAAGTGGGCGCAGGCGGTGGTGCAGACTGGATGCTTCAATTGTGAGTCGACGATGGAGTGTTGTGCATTAGCTGCTTGTTTAACGGTAAATTTATAGAACTAACTGTTGATTTATTGTGTATGTGCTTGTAGTGGTAGCTGGAGCTGTCCATGGTCTGAAACCATCGCCTAAGAACAGGTTGAAGAGACGGTTGGAGCTGCAGGAAGAGCAAGAAAGTGGACAACCAAGAAAGAGACGGTCATTTGGCAATGATATTGGTGATGCGAGCTCGATAGAAGATGAGAGTGGCGAGCTGCAAGCTTGTTTGGATGAGTTGAACGCCGAGCCAGATGTGGATGTGGAGATGGAAGAGGAAGACGTGCTACCGGTGTTTTCTACTCGCGCTGAAATTGCTGCAGACAGTGTCGAGAAGTACGCTGTGTTGCTGGAGAGATTGCTTGAAAATGCAACGCAACGTCAACAGCTAGAGAATTTTGAACGTGACAACATGGACGTATTTCCGCCTGAAGAAGTGAAGCTGTTGCTCCAGACGATGAGAACAATGGAAAAGAACGACTGGATTAATAGCCTGGAACCAGATCTACTGATTTCATTAATGAGCACATTCGACGCGCAGATTCGGGTAGGCTTGGCGGTGGATGTGCTGGGTGCAACTTTGCCTAAATCCGAAGAGGGGAAATTGCAACCGTCAAAGATCGATAAGCGACTCCTGTCCAGTATGTTGGCGTCACTAGATGTCGCCATTTGCGAGCTTATTGTGATGACCACACCCCAGATCGATCGACGGGTTCTTTCAGAGGAGAATATTGACAACTGCTTTCAGCTTCTACATCACATCAACCGACGGCTGCTACTTCCCTGCATTGACACCACTTACGTAACGACTGCGTCGACCCCGGTTGCTGAAGAAGGCACTAGACGGCGATCATTGGGGGCAAAAATGTCCAGCTCTTCTCGAGTAAATTTGCGTGAAAACAAACACATTCGTGGCGCTATTGACCAAGTAGCGCATGTCTTCTGTGAGTTTATGGATCACCTGGCCGCACTAGTCTTGAGTGTAAAACTCGCGGATCAATGGGTACTGCCTTTATCAGTGTCGATGGTGGAATTGTTTGCTTTGGAGCATAGTCAGTACGCGACATCGCTGCAACAAAGTGCTCTCGCAATTTTGCGAGGTATTTTTCTGCAGTACAAGTCCCACCGAGAGTCGATGCTAGGGGATATAGTAAATGTCATGGTTAAGCTACCTACAACAAAACGGACTCTTAGAACGGTGAAGTTGCTGAGCTCAAGCGACTGTGTGCAGCGAATTTCAACACTGGTGGTATCAATGATACAATCGTGCGCTTCTACGGGAAAGCTTGAAGCAGTGGAATCTGACCCTCTGTTTCAGGACTCGTCCGAACATCCATCAACACCAGACACTGTCAGTGAAGAGAAACCCTTGAAGAATGATGTCATAGAGACAACACTGGGAGAAACACTTAACAGTGCGCAGTCACTCGTTCGGATTCTACTTAAAGCATGCTGGAAGAAGAATGATGATCGTGATAATCGCGTGGTCTTGGATAATTTCGTCGAAGATCTTCTCGTGATGTTTGTACGTCCGGAATGGGTTGGCGCGGAAGACATCCTCGAGGTATTATGCTCTTCATTAGCGAGTATACTACACGCAAATATTTCCGCAGATGTGAAGAACCCGGACTCGCATAAAAGTCTGGCAGCGCTGAACTTACTCGGAAAGATATGTGCCGCTATCAAGCGCTACCAGAAGAAGGTTGATCAAAGTGCTCTAGCAGAAGACAGCGACTCGACTGCGGTTGTTGAAGAGCATAAAAACAGCGTGCGAGTTGCCGTTGTTGGCAAAAAGCCGCGGACAAGAACTACAATGCCAAGCGCTTGTAGTAAATTGTTTGAGCTGTTAGCTCTCAAACACATCGTTGTGATGCATTTACAACGGGACAGTTTTGGTCAGAGCGATTCGAAGAAGTTGCTTCTTTTGAAATTCATGTCTGAAGCGAAGGCAAATGGGAGTGGACTCGACTCAGCATGCATCGATCGCGAATATATGTTGTGGGAATCCTTGTGGGTGGAGCCGAAGGGAGCTACTAACTCAACATTTAAAGCAGCTGTCCCTACGACCGAGCTGGCGCTAAGATCAAGCTTGCACCTAGCTGTGAAGCGACGTTTTTGTGGTCTTTTCGATAGCTTGCTTGCACACATTATGGCTCTACTGTCCAAGGGGCTGCCGAGTCTCAGAGCACGAGTAATGAAGTGCTTGCGAGGGATTGTCGATGTCGACCCGATGCTAATGGCTGAAAGTGGAGTTCAGTCAGCTGTTCAGAGGTGTTGCTCGGATGAAAAACCCTCCGTTCGTGAAGCAGCCGTGGATTTGATCGGGACATACGTCCTACTACAGCCCCTTCTGGTGCGTACTCGAGTTTTGTCACTACACGCCGGAAAAATAACTAACGGTGGTAGCGTTTTCATGTTGTTATAGTTTGACAAATATTTCGACGTGCTGGCGGAGAGAGTGCGTGACAAGGGTATCAAAGTTCGTAAAAGCGTGTGTAAAATTTTCAAGATGGCTTTGACATCGATGCAAGAACAGCAACGTGATGCTGATTCCGAGCAGGAACTTCGCCGAAAAAGTGCATCCATGCGGTGTCTTGTTGAACGAATTGGAGACGCATCTGAGGATCAAGGAGTGAAGAACTTCATTATTGATACTTTCCAAGAAGTTTGGTTTGGCGCTGAGCTTTCTTCCTCCAGACTTTCGAGCCCTTCAAGTGAATTTAGTGATGGTGGCACTTTACCACCTGGCTGGACTACTGTGACGAGCGAAGACAGGAGTGATACTGCAGAAGTAAGCTCAAAGTTTGTGTCGGAAGATGGGATTGTTGCCAACTCCGTTGAAGAAGCATGGTCTTCGTATCGAACACCTATGGTAACGCCAGCCAGCGTAGTGAAAATTAACGACTCGAAGATGGACAACAGTTCTGAGGTCGTAGCTACCATCGTTGAAGTCATTCACGGTATGCCAAACCTTGGGTGGTTTGCTGAACTTCTTAAAAGGCTGCTACAGGAGCGCAGCAGTGGCACGAAGAAAGCAGCTGTACGTTCTACTAAGAGTCGATCGGCTGAAGTTGCAATTGCTGAGGACCGCTCTGAAAAAATAATTGATCGCCTTGTGGGCTGCCTCATGGACTTACAAGAAGGCACACTTCTCATTGGCGTTTCAATTAAAGATGGGCACGAACAGTTCGTGGCATGCATGACGGCGCTGTCTGTTTTCTGTGAAGCGAAACCTGAACTTTTGGCACGCCACCTGGAGACAATAAGAGTTTACCTGAAAGAGGAGGATGTCAAGATTCAGAGTTTATCGGTCTCAATGATCGACAAAATTTTGAGCGTGAAGCGCGTCTCGCAAAGCATTGCTTTGAGGCTGGAAGATGATTTGAAACTTCTAGTTCTACGTTCGCCCCCGAGTGTTGTCGGTCCGAGTATCGACTGTCTGGCAACACTCGCAACGACACAAAAAACAGCGTCAGTGCTACTGCTACGGTTGCTGGAACGTTTTGTTCTTGGGATACGGCCGCACAAACATATTCCATCGCTCTCGAGTTTGTCGGAGAAAGATAATTACGTTGTGCAGCGTGCATTATTTGCCGCGGGAAAAATTGTCGGTTCAACAGACATCGATAATATCACGGAATTAGTAGGCGAGAGCAAAATACTGCAAATTGGGGCGATCACAGAATCACTCTACGAGTTGTACAAGAAGTTCGTTCGTTCGCCAGGCAACGATACCTGTTCTGCTAAGGCCGTGCAAGGCATGGGCTTCTTGTTTCCAATCCGGCCACGTCTGTTTCTACGGGCTCAACAAGACGACTTGTTAAAGCATATTTTGACGTCATGTCCTGGGAAGAGGACATTACAATGTCTTGTCAGCATGAAGGAGTTGCTGCTTTCAGAAGAACAGCGTTTGGAGAACGGAACAGCTAGATGTTTGATGAATCGATCGAAGAGTAGAGAGAAGCAAGTTCAAGGTGACCAGGAAGCTGACGCTTCGTTGATCGGAAACGTCATGCAGGCAGAACTGGACAGTATCTTGCAACTCTCGCTGCAGAAAATACCACAAATTCGGAAGGAGGCTGTAGCATGCATCGGGGCACTACTTACTCAAGGCTTAGTGAACCCGTTGCAATGCATTCGAAACTTGGTGGCATTGGAGACTGATCGCGTTTCAGACGTCCGGGACGCAGCATTTTCTCAGCTGTTAGCGCTGCATGAAAGATTCCGGAGTGAGGTCCGTACACCTTTGATTGAAGGTATCCAGGATTCGTACTCGTTCCAGCTAAACGTATATGGAAATGCCACGGCATTGGGGATCGACGACAACAAGAAAGAGTATTGCCTGTTTGGGAGGTTGTACACGACCTGCCTCAAACCGACAAAATCGCACGAATCGCTACTTCTCAAATCATTGGTGAACCAATTCACTGATCAAGGAAGCGTGCTCAAACCATTGAAAGCTAAATCGGCCACCGACAGCAGCAAGACCTTCGCAAGCAGTCTGAAATATCTATGCTATCTGGCGCAAATTATCTCGACACTGCCGTACGACGTGGAGGACGAACCGCTGTACATTATTTATTCGATCAACCGCTACGTGAGCCTTCGACTTGGGTACGTATATTTTGTATTTGTCCGGTTTGATCTAGAGCAATGCTGATATCGTTCTTCGTATGCAGCCCTGTGCTGGATGATCTCAAGGAGGCATTTGCGATGGCAGGTGTGGCACCAGAACAATTGGAAAATGAAGAATCAGATCTGTCGAAGATAAATATCGATGACTATCGGCCGCTAGGCTCGCTTCCAAAGTCAAAGTTGGCGGGGATGCAGACCAACGGGCGTATTGCGTTCGCGCTTGCTCTTATGCTCCGCCTGAAGTTTGCACTGAAGCGCAATTATCAGCTGGACAACGAAAAGTGCGCAACGTACAAACCTTCGTCGGGAGATCCTCTGGTTGAGGCGAGGGAGCGCTCTCCAAAGAAGCTTCTTTTACCTTCTGTCGATGACTTGTGCCAGCCAGATGATCCTATTGAGCTCAGCTGGAACCTCTTTATGACCGCCTGGTTCGCAGCTCGCAAAGACCAAAAGCAATTGGACATTGATCTACAGGTACAAGAAAAGCCAAAGGCCTCTCCGAAGCGTCGACGTCGCTCGCGTAAAGTGGTTGCTCCGAAGCAGCAACACTCCTCGGAGAACGATAGTAACGAGGACGACGAGTTCGTCGAGGGCTTCGCTTAATCCCAGATCATGAAGTTTTGAGTGCCAGTCGCGCACAATAATTTATATTCGAGGTTTTATCTTCGTCTTCCGTATTCTTCAGCATGCAGACTTGAGATAGACCCGTCTGCAGTCAGGCGCCGCCGCTTCACGTCCAGCGTTCGGAGAAACACGCCTTCAAACTCTATCAGCTGCGCGTTATACAGCGTATCCAGCGGCACAACAGGGTCCACCAGTTCCAGCCCATCGTGGAAGAGCTCCATCAACCGCGTATAACACCAGAAGCGTTCCGCCTCGTGCGTCAACACTTCACACACTACTCGGGCCACCCCCAGCAAGAAGTTGGGGTCATCCATACCACACAACAAGGACGCGTTGCATGCAGCAATCTCCCGCCAATACGTGCGATGCAAGTGGACCAATCTCCTTAAATCCTCTAGCGAAGGAGGCGATGTCTTGTCCGTCTTCGTTTCAGCCTCATCTTCCTCCAGCAGCTCCGAAAAATCATGATACACTCCAGCACTTTCGTCGCCCTCCGACACATCTTTAGCTTGTAGAACTTGCGCCGCCCCCACCACATCCTCAAACATCGCACGTCGTTCCTTCAGTGCAAATTCCCACAGTGCCGGATACGGCGGCAGCACGCCGGCTAGCAGCAGCCAGATCCTCGCTCGATACGGCGGCGCAATGCCCAATTCCAACGCCAATTTCAGCAGCTGCGGCACGTTCACAGCCCTCTCGCCGAGCAGCGCAGCGAACGAGGCCTCTACGTCCACAATATGCTGCACCACAGGCACACCCAGCGTCTTGTAGTACGTGGTGCGGAAGTTCCGACTCAGCGCCATGTTTGTTATTTTTTGACAATCTTCCAAAATCCGGGATCCGGTTCCTAAAATTCGTTTAAGTACGTTGTACCCCCAACTTGTAATACATTTCTATGTTCCGGCCCACTAACTTCAACTCTTTCTACGTTTTTCGAAAATCTCCTTCTCAGGATCCAACATCGCTTATCGGACGGTTCATTCTCGTATTGCGACTCCTCTGCCTCCTGATGGTCGCGTCGGCGCGCACGCTCAGCCCCAACAAGCGCCAGTGGCTCGGTAGCGCCTCACCGCCCAGCAGCAAGAGCAGCAGACGCGCGCAGCACCCGCGTTTGGTCCAGTGTCGCGCCAGCGAGGGCTCAGCGGGCGAGACGGATAACGAAAGCCTCGACCTGGAGGACGTCGACATGGACGAGCCCCATCCTGCAGCTTCCAAGGCCTTCTCGGGCGACATCCAGACGTTACCGGACGAGCTGTTGGCACTGGCGCTGGCACAGCTGGACGGCCGCTCGCTGCTGGCGTGCGCCGCGACGTGCCGAGCCTTCCGCAGTCTCACGTTCGACCGGGAGGTGTGGAAGGGACTGTGTGTCAAACAATGGCCGACACTGAGGACGCAGCTATTGCCACAATTGCCCGGAGCACCGGACTACGACGTACGGGTGAAATGCTGTATTTTGGGGGCTTTGTGGGGTCTGGGAGAGAACTGAGAGCTGAGATATGGGTATATTTTGTTTGTGTTATTTTTTGTAGTTGGTGAGGCTGTATGGAGGCTGCTGGAGACGTTGCTTTTTGGAGAAGCATGCTAAGGTGCAACGAGCCGAGATCTCGGTTAAAGTGCCTAATTTTGCCGACGTGGAGGCGATGAGGAATGTGGATAAAGTTGTGTCCGAGACTTTCACTATCGGCGAACATCGGTTCTGCCTCTGGGTGTTTCCTAATGGCAACCCGAACGAGGCCCAGTACAAGGGCCGCGTACTTAGTGTGTACCTTGTACTCACGGATCTCGCCCGGCGCCCTCCGGACTGGCTCACGTGCGCCGTCTTTTCGCTGCAAGTGGAAAATGCATTGGACCCAAGACGTCGACTAGAGTGGCATTCGTGTCTGACGGACAACAAATTCCACAAGCATTTAAATAACTGGGGAGTGCACTCATTGGGCTCGCTGGCTACGCTGCGAGACCCTCAGCAAGGTTTCCTTACCGAATCTGCTGAGGGTCAAACGGAGCCCGATACACTTACTGTGTCGGCTCAAGTACGATTGATGTCCATCACGTTCCGCGTTGTATTCGAGCACGATCTTCGTGAACACCATCATTTGGGACTCGTCGATTTCTCGAATGTCGCTGAATTGGAATTACCCTTCTGCTGCTCATTACGTGATTTGCATATGGCACTGCATGAAAAGTTTTTCGAAGTGCTCGGAGAATACAATGAAGACGAATCAGCTGTGAACCAGACCCGAGTGTGGTGCTTCAATCAGCCGGTGGTGTCAGGGCAGGCACTTCGCCCTCGTAAACTTCTTACGTGCGACAAATCTCAACAAGATCGACCGCTTTTTGGGCACTTGCTTTGCGACGGAGTTGACATTGATGCCTATTCATTTTGCCAGATATACGTCGAGAACAACTCCTTCACAAACGATCTTCCGCTTGATCTACCCTCTGGTGATCTAGCGACTGCGAAGGATTTGATGGCAGTCCCGGAAGGCTACGTGTTCGTGAAGTTGTTGCAACCCGCACCTCTCAATCGTCAACAATTGGAATATGTCGGCAAAATCCGTGTTTTTGATTCATCATCACCCGAAGACATCGGTATGCAAAAACGCTCTGGCAGTGGAAAAGTCGCTCCCAGTATTCTGTACGAAGCCGTTGCACGGCGAACAGGCTGGAGCTGTGCGCAATTGGAAATGTATCGAGAGGAGATCGCTCCTACCGTTCTCTCCGAAGTGATCCCGTACCACGCGTCAGCTGAGACTGCACGGTTGCAACCAGCGGATATTGTTGTTTTCACTGTGAGGTCACAAGTCCATCACGGAGATACGATGCCAGGGTTTCTGAAGCCAGTATTCGGACTTCTGCATGAGCGCTACGCAGAAGCTTTGCAACTTTTCAACTCTCATGGGTTATCACTACCCACGCTAGAACAGGTTGAAAATCTAGCCGAGAGACTCGACATCCCGAAATTCCGCGTGCGCAGTGCATTCCGCAAGTGCCACGAGGATGCAACAGCCACTTTGCGCTATATCATGGAGGGTCGTCACCTGGGCTTCATCTGCGATTCATGCGGCGAAACAGATTTCACCGGAGCACGCTATAACTGCGCTGTCTGCAGCGATTATGACTTATGTGCTGCGTGCAATGGTAGGTACCCCTACTGAGGACATCCTCAAGTTGGTCCTCTGCACTAACTTCATTTGTGTTCTGTTGATGCTGAAAGCAGCGAAATCTTGCGAAATTTCGCACCGCTACGCCAACGTCGAAGGTAAGTGGCAGCGCGTGTACAATTTCAAGGACCACAAAACTTCGCACACCATGCGCAAGATGCTCCCCGGGTTCTATGGATACGATCGCAAGCCACAGTGGCGGCGGACATCTGATGAGCATTGCTGTAACAACTGACGCTGCTCAGAAACAAGCAAATGCTGGATGTACTAGTCTCATGTAATCTTTAGGTTCATTCATTTTCTTACAACGTATTTCGCATCTCCCAGCGAGCAACTCGACTCGGATCAGCTCTATACCTGTATCAAGTCTAAATTAGAAACAAATTACCATCGCATGTACTCGATGGCGGTGCCCACCTGCTTTCTCCTTCTTGTACTGGACATGACGAGCACGTGGTATGGCCGGCAGTTGGGTTGGCCTGGGATCCACACGCTCTAGATACAACCAGTGTCGAAATCCGTGCTGTCGCGGCCGACGAGGCCGAACTCATGGTACTGCTGTTCTTCCGCCCACTGGGACTCATGCTCGATTCTAGCAACACCCAAGGCCCATGCCAAGACGCAAGAGAGAAGAAGCAAGAATCAGCCATCCCTACGATGACCCAGAAGACCAACCAGATCGACGTCCATCGCTGCTTCAATGCCTTCCTCGTACGTACCCTTCACTGACCCGTGGCTCCGATCTGCGTCCTGACCGGCGTTTTTCCCGTTTGCTGCTTGACTCGCGAGACAAAGATGCCGGGTCCTCGATCCGTGTGTAGGAGAAGCCCTGGAACTCATTCTTGGGTGACATCGCCAGGCGTTTGTCCTGCTGCAAGAAGCCATGGTCAGGCAGCTCCTTCGTGAACTCACGATCGAAGTTCTGAATGTCCGTCGGGCTACGGACACGCGGCTTGAAAGGCGGCTTAATGCCGCGCTTCTCCAGTAGATTCCAGTCAATGCTAGCAAAGAATACGTGGTTCTTGATGTCCTCCACGCCCGCACCAGGGCGTGACCCGATTCGGTACGTTGGATCGCGCTCCAGCAGCGCCGAAATCAGGCTCTTGACTTCAGAGCTCAGGCCGAAATGTGCCGGGAATTTGAGCGGTGACTTCATGATCTTGGTGCACATCTGCTCGATGTTCCGATCGAAGAAAGGCGGCCAGCCCGTGAGCATTTCGTACATGAGAGTGCCAAGGCTCCACCAGTCGATGGCCTTGCCGTATTCGGTCTTCTTCTTGCGGCTGATGAGCATTTCCGGCGCCAAATACTCGGGCGTACCACAAAAGGTCTTGGCTCCTGAAAAGTCCGTGCAGTCCGTTTTGGAGAGACCGAAGTCGGTGAGTCGCACGTGACCCGTCTCGTCTAGAAGAATGTTCTCCGGCTTGAGGTCGCGGTAAATGATATCACGCTCGTGTAAGTGACCAATGGCTGCCACCAGCTCAGCGGCGTAGAAGCGCACCATGGCCTCCGAGAAGGAGCGGAACTTCTTCAGGTGGAAGAAGATCTCGCCACCGCAGCAATAGTCGGAAACCATCACGAGCTTGCTGGCCGTCTGGAACGAGTACTTGAGCCCCACAATGAAGGGGTGGTCAATGGAGCTCATGATGCGTCGTTCCATCATGGTGTGTCCAACCTGGTTGCGCTTCACCAATTCCGACTTGCGCAGCACCTTCATGGCGTAGATTTTCCCATCCGTCCCTCGCTCTCGGGCCATGTAGACCTTCCCGAATGACCCTTTTCCGAGCATTTTCAGGATCTCAAAGTCCTGCATAGTCACCATGTGTCCTCCTGCGTCCTCCGAAGCAAAGCTGTTGCTGCCGCTGAGTCGCGAAGACGTCCCAAGCGCTGTCGACGTCGACTGCACTTGTTTCGGCGCCGTAACCATATCCACACCGCGCGCAGGTCCGTCCGTGCTGTTTCCATCCTCATCTTCGTCCACCGAGCTGCTGCCGCTGCTCAGGAATTGCACCACCTCAACCGGTCGTGGTCGCAGCGTCAGCACTGCATTCATGTACGTCTCGATGGCCTCGCGGCGTTGCTCAATCACCCGCAGAGACAACGACATGAAGAACTTCTTGGGCGGGAAGTAGAGCTTCCCCACCGTCGCGTACTTCCTCCTCAGAGTCTTGTGCAGCTCTCGAAAGTGGCTGTACCTCTTCTCCGAGACGCGGACCGCGCCGGACTGGAAGTGCACGTAGACTTGGAACACCGTGTACCGCTTCTTGCTGCCGCCCTCCCGGTCTCTGCCGAGCACCAAGGCGCCCATGGAGCCTCCGTGTCCTCCCCGCCCGTCCTTCCCGTTCCACGTGGACGAGCGTCCGGCGGCTCCACTGGCCACCGGCGAGTTGCCAGCGCTGTCTGCACCTGCCGGGATGTGCACGCGGTCCGCTCGGTCCGTCGTGAGCTTGGACTTCCACCTGGGGATCTCCACCTTGAGGATGTCGTCGCCCGCGGGGGGCGCCGCAGGGTACTCCGGGTGCAGCTGCTGCTGCGGACTCAAGTCCCTGCTGGTGGTGTGCAGGCTCAGGAAGTTGGAGCTGCGCGGCGGCGGCGACAGCGCCGAGCCGGACGTGGAGGACGCGCTGGAACGTCCAGACGCCGGCGCGTCGGCCTGCACGTGCGTGAGCGAGTGACGCATCTGCGCGCTCTTCCTGCTGCTGTTGCTGTGGCGCTTCTTCTTGTCCTGGTACGACGCGCGTAGACTGCTGGGCCCGCTGGCGCCCGCGCGCATCTGCACTTGGTGCTGGAACGTGGCGCTGAGGTTGCTGCGGCTCGACGCGGCGTTGTTGTTGCTGCTGCTGCTGGCGCCGTCCGCGGGCGCGCGGTGTGAGCGCGAGTACTCGTCGACCGCGGGCATTGAGGGCGTGGAGTGAAGTGAAGTGTCGAGTGCCTGTCCGTCGGTCGTCTGCCGTCTGCTGCTGCTGCTGCTGCCTGCTTGCAAGGGGGGAACGACGGGTTTCGTTGTGTGGAAGTCGTGTCCGGCTGTCTAGCGCTCGTGGGCTCGCTCGTATTTTTGACTCGACTTGAGTATGCGCGAGGTGCAAAAAGATGCGCTGACTAGACGGACGCACTTAATTTATTTAATTTTAATTAAAATAACTGGAATGATCAACACGGAGTCGCGCCGAAGCTGGCTGGGATGGCTCTGCAGCTTCCACCACGGACTGCAATGGCGTTCGATGCAGGTCTTCCAACTTGCACGGAATGGTGGTGGTGCATCAGCGACACCGCGCTACTTTCTCGCTCCAAAATCGGCCGCACCGGTGCTGCAATGTAGAAGTTGTCAGCCCTGACCCGGCGCTGCTGGCACCAACTCATTTCGATTCAGTGGGGCCGACATTCCCCACAAAAGTTGAGGTGAGAGCGTTGGTGCTGCCGGTTGCAGTCCCCGAGCTTGGCGCGGGTCCACCCATGCTGCCGCAATGCTGCAATGCTGCGGATAAGATCTCCGCTCGTTTGACACGTCACGCCGGAGTTTCACGCGCTGACGTCAGTGCGCTGATCTTGGCCCAACCGGCGGGATCCCTCGCACGTACGACGTGGCCGCAGTCTCCATTGCGCGACTTGATAAAAAAATCCCAGCCTTGGTCTCGAGGCGGTTGGCAACGGCGAGGCGACCGGTTTCTAGAAGGCGGCACTGGCCGTTGCTGGCGCGGCAGACGGCCGAGCAAGAGCCATCCACGCCGCCAGCTTGCGCATCGCGATGTCAAGGTTCGGGCAGACCGACTGAATGAAGCCCTCGATGGCCTCCAGAGACGGGTCGTCCTGCTGCAAAATCAAAGAACGGCGGTTAGTGTTTTTCGGTGGCGAGATTCGCGGAGGAGATGCGTACCATGCTCTCGATGAGATAGAGCGCGAGGTCGCCCTTGAAGTCGACGAATGCCAGCCGCGCGAAGAGCTCCTCTGGTGACCGGCCGAAGGCCGAGCCCGGCAAGATGGCCACGCCCGTATCCTGCAACAGCTGTGCGCACAGCTGCTCGTCCGTCGAGATGCCTCTCAAAACGAGCGCCTTGCGGTGTCTTCGAAAACACGGGAACAGATAGAAACCGGCCTCGGGGACTTGCACCTCGACATCCATCTTCTGTAGCTGGTAGGCGAACCAACGACCGATGATCTGCAACGTCTTTTGGCACTTGCGCTTGTACGTGGCGAGCTCGACACAACTGCAGAGAGCATGAAGTAGCGTTAGATCGATGTTGGCGTTGCCTACTGGTGGATCGTGCTACGTACTCGAGAACGAACGCTCGTCGAGCTGCATGCTGGATAGGCGACGCGACTGACGTGTACGTTTCGGATGCCATAACGAGCATGCTGCTGCGCAACCAGCCCATACTGGGTGGAAACAACCAGAAACCCATACGCCAGCCACCAGCGCCGCACCACTTGCTTAATCCTCCTGAGACGATCGTCCCCTCTGGGTAGTACTTTGAAAGTGACAGGTGTGTACCAGAATGATGCAGCTCCGAGTAGATTTCGTCCGAGACGACGAGGATCCTGTATTTCCTTGCGACCTTTGCCAGCGCCTCCAGCTGGGTTTACCCAGGGTCGTTAGCATAACATGACGAGAGCGTTAGTTCGCGTTTTCCTGCCATCCGCTACAGAACGTAAACACACAAACCTCGTCTGCCTGGTAAGCGCATCCAGTTGGGTTGGACGGACTGTTTAGAATGAGGATCCGAGGAGCATCTACATGTAGTGGACAATAAATTGTCATGTCAGCACAATCCCAGCAAAAGCATTTTAAAAATGTTGTAGTTTGCATGTTCACCTGGGTCTTTAGCGCAGTGGGATTCAAGAACCTGTGGACGAAGCACGAAATGGTCCTCTGCATGAGTGGGGAGCCACATCATATTTCTTTACAGACAAGGCACATAGCATTATCAGGCCACATTTGCGAGCAATATTGCCAGCGAGCAGGAATATATTCACGCACGCACCTCCCTGCAATAGCGGCCTGCGGCGCGTAACTCGTGCAGCTCGGGTTGGGTAGCAGAAGATCTCCATAATACACCGTTTGCAGCACAAACAGCAGCTCCTTCGTTCCAGGGCCCACCAAAACATCGTCCCGCGAGTAGTCAATATGCAGTCGATCCGTGCCCCATGCAGCAATGTCGTCACACAACTCCGGCAGCCCAGCAACAGGCAAATAGTCACGCCGATGCGAGTTCGCTCTGCGTCATACCACCACATTCAACCATTAGTTTCCCAGCAAGGTACATACATACTCACGCCTAAGTTCCCTCCTCTCCCCACCCACCTCAGTTCATCCACAATGCATTGCGGAATCGGGAACGGCGACTGGCCGAGTCCCAACTTGTAGATGCACTTGCCCTCCCTGATCATTTTATTGCTCAACTCGTCCAACGCGCTGCCCGCCGCCGTACACAGCATCCGAATCTTGCAGTTGATCACCTTGCGCGGACCTGAAACGCAGCTCCAGCGTCACCAAAAGGACCCAATTCCACCATTCAAACAGTCCACAACGTGTCCACCTTGACTCAGAGGCTCCAAATGCTCCGCCGAGCGCTTGTTCCCCGTAACATTCGCCGGTTGACACTCCGCCCCATTGGATTCCACAGTGTCGTCGCTGCTCGTGTCGCTCTGGACGCTGGCCGCCTCCGCCTTGACCTCCGCCACTGCCTCGGAACCCACCGAGTCGGGGGCCACGCACGCGCGGCGCTGCACCCGGCGCTGCAGCGTGGTGCGCGGCACGTCGAACTTGCGCGCCGCCTCCCGCAGCGACATGGATCCGCTCTGCACGGCGGCGATGGCCGCCTCAATCTCGGGCGACTCGGTCGTGTGCCTCCCCATGATTCGCGCGAATGAAAAGCTCCACCAAGAAAATTAAGCTAATATTCTGCTCTGTGCTGAAAAGAAACCACCTTTCTCCAGTCCATTTAACCTCCACTTTACTAAACTAGCGTAATTTTCAACTGGTGCGATCGTATCAGTACGCAACTCGGCAGCCATTATTTCTCGCAGGGCAAATTGAAGTTACCAATTGCAGTCCTAATTATTGGGAGATCGAGTTTCGAGCAACGGACGTCCGATGGCGTGGCGAGCGACTAATGCGCGCGCCGCTAATGCTGGTGGTGGAGCAGCCCGCGGGGCGCCCTCGGCCACGCCGCGCGCGAAGCCGACCATGCAGGCCATCGCGGAGATCGAGAAGAACCGCGAGGACCGGCGACGCGCCATGGCGGCGGCCAAGCGCGAGCGAGAGCGCGAGAGTCAGCTGAACGAGAAGCTGGGCCACCCGGGCGACGTGGACTTCCAGCGCATGATCAAGGCCTTCCGAGAGCAGAACAAGGACAAGAGCCGGCCGCACGCCGAGGCGGGAGACACCAAGATCACCATCTGCGTGCGCAAGCGGCCGGTGAACGCCAAAGAGGTCAAGAAGCACGACTACGACTCGGTTACGTGCCTCAACCCCATGGCCATCGTGCACGACTGCAAGCTCAAGGTGGACGGCATCACCAAGTACCTGGACAGCAACGCCTTCAACTTCGACCATGTACGAGATGAGATGGCTACATTGAAAATGTCTGTGCCTTTTGAGTGATGCTGATGTTTTTTGTTTATTTTTGCAGACTTTTGATGAGAGTGCAACCAATGAGAGTGTGTACATGCACACTGCTCAGCCGCTGGTCAAGTTCGTGTTCCATGATGGAGGACATGCAACGGTCTTTGCCTATGGACAAACGGGCAGTGGCAAGACGCACACGATGCAAGGCATCCAGAGTCAGATTGCGGCGGACGTATTCGCACAAGCGGATGAATTTGCGAGGCGCGGGCATCTGCTGGATATCTGTGTGAGCTTCTTCGAGATTTACGGTGGGCGCTGCCAGGACCTACTGCACCGGCAGGTGCTGACGATTCGCGAAGATGGAGCTGGTGAAGTGCAGATTGTGGATTTGGAGGAGGTGCAGCCTCAAAATACCGAGGAACTGCTGCAAGTGATCAGCAAGGGCAATAGCCTCCGCACGACGCATGCTACGGAGATGAACGACGTGTCGTCACGCTCGCATTGTATTTGCCAGATCAATCTAAGGGAAAAGGGAGGCGGGCGACTCCATGGCAAGCTGTCGCTGATTGATCTTGCTGGTAGTGAACGTGGAGAAGACACCAAGAACCACAATCGTCAGAGACGAATGGAATCAGCAGAGATCAATCGAAGCTTGTTGGCGCTGAAGGAGTGCTTCCGGTACGATACATGTACAACACGATACCATCTCTGCGATTCATTTTGGAATGAGTTTTGATAATACTGACCGTACGGTGTGATGAATAGAGCGCTCGATAGTGGCGGCCGGGGCACTCACATCCCATTCCGAGCGAGCAAGCTTACACAAGTACTCAAAGATTCGTTTGTCAACGCCAAAGCGAGGTACACAATCGTGAACAACCTGTCGTTATTCGCAATCTAAAATCTTCCTTGTGCGACCAGGACGGTGATGATTGCAGCTGTTTCGCCGTGTGCCTCATCCTCGGATCACACGCTCAACACGCTCCGCTATGCTGATCGCGTGAAAGAAAAACGTGTTTCAGCGGATGTCTTTGACGAGAGGAATGCGCAATCTGACGCTGTTGACGTTGAAGACGTTCAATTTGAAGAAGGTATGTATCATTATGTAGGAAAAGTGGTATGCGCTAACCTTGTAATGTCCGATATTGGTCCAAACAGATCTTGATGGCGACGACACGTATCAAGAGCAGGAAGGGGGAGATGAGGCTGATGAATATGATGATGAAGAAGAGGAATATCGGTCCGGAGAAGAAGAAGGCGATGATGATGGTGACGACGTACTTGAGGGCAACGGTGCAAAATATAGGGCCGAGGTCGACGGGCGTGATGTAGTGACAATTTCTTCGCATCATACACGCTTGGGCCCTGATGTGAGCGACGACTTAAGTGTTCTTCGCATTAGCCGACACCATTCGCGTAAGTTGCGGCCGTATTTGCCATGCTTTATACTTGTCTAGATTAACCCCTCATGGTTACTGTTCTCGCAACAGATAAAAGGAGCGGTGACCCTATCCAGGAAAGCGGATACCCTCAAGAAACGTGGCAAGGAGTGGTAATGCTATACAGCGTGAATTAATTCGTGCGCGGGACGTAGCACTAATACAAGGCTCATGCATAACTCCGAATGGCAGGTTCAGACGCTGTATGAAGAGCAGGAAAGCTTACTCAACACGCACATGAGCGCAATTCAGGTTTGTGGTCGCGCATACTCTGTTACTTTCGCCGTACCTAATCAAGGTTGTTCGTTTCAATAGGAAAACGCAGAACTTCTCACAGAGGAAGGTGCTATGTTAGCAGCGATTCAAAACGACGACTCGGCGAGTATCAAGCAATATGTGTCGCGTCTTGAAGAGGTGGGTGGCACAGTTGAACTATGATATACTATTGAGACTGCAATGCTGATCGTGCTTGCACCCACCAGATTCTTGCTCAAAAAGCGCAGACAATCAGCACTCTCAGACGGCAGCTCGCTGCCTTCCACCAGCGATGCGAGGGGGACGACGAGCTGCGAGTGGCCGAGACCCCTCCCAAGAAGGTATTTGTGCGCGGTGGTCGCTAGACGAGCTTGGTATGGATTTCCACAAACTCGTTCAACACCGTCCAGCCTCTTTCCACAATACTTCAGTAATGCAAATGCAAATAGAGCTTTGCCTTGACGCTTTTGCTGCCTTTTATGTTGAAGTGGGTTAGCTAATTGAAGTAACAGTTACTTAACGCATACTTCAATATAGCTAGTTACTTCACAAAGGTCCTTTTCTCCCAAGTCTCAGTTTGCATTCGAGAACTCGAAGTGATCAACGAGCCCAACGAAAAAATGATGCAGCGGGGACTGGCGACCAAGCTGCTCTCACTCGCTGTAGCGTCCAGCAAGGGGCAGGTCACCCGCCTCCCAGTTGTTGCGGAGGCTGCTCTATGTCGCACTGCAGCTCGACCAAAGCCCAGCCAAGCTTCGCGGTCCTTGGGTGTCGTCGCTGATCCCAGCGACTCCGCACCAAATAGATTCGCTGCTATTGCTGGGGCTGCAGCGTTGGCTAGTGCAATTGGACTGACTACCAATGCGGCGCAATCGGAGGCCGCTCCCGACAAGAAACAGGAAAAGGTTATTGCTCTAAGCATTGGCATTTTGGTGCAAGGTGTGACACATGACTAATTTTGTGTTTGCTGTTGTGGCGATAGCACTTCGAGTATGCTGAAGCCGTAGATACCATCCGTCAGCAGGTGTCGGAGTTCCGCACAACCATCAAGAGCTCAGAGGGACGCATCCCCAAGGCCTTTCCGATCAAAAAGATTGGCATTTCGAGGATCCACGCGCCTAACGGCGTGTCAACGATCCGAATCGAGTTCGCGTGCCCGTCGTTCGTCGACCAGGAAGCAATTCTTGGTCGGTTTTTGCTGAAGTTGCAGAAGACGGTGACGCCTGGCTCCCGTCAGGCTGTGGAGGTGATGCCCGTGCCGCTGAACAACAATGCGAAGAAGTCTGTGGTGGAATCGTATGAGCAGCCTGCTGTCACCTACTTGTATGCGAATGGATCCGGGTCATTCCAATTTTTGCGTGACACGTCGTCATTGCAAGCGACGTCCAAGTTTGTTTTCTACAAGGATGAGTTCCTTACGCAAGGCGAGATTGATGCCGTTGTTGGTGCGTACAAGGAGATTTACTCGTATGCAAACGTGAATGCGTTTTTCCGCCACGATCTGGAGCAGCGACGTAGGAATGCACTTATTGGACGTGGAAGAAATCCAACCACACCGACATCAGCAACGCCGGACAGCAAAGTGGGTCTCCTAGTTTGTCTGGTTTTGAGTTTATTGTCATGACTAACTAAAGGTATGTGGAATTATTACAGGAAGAAGCGATCCAGCAGCTTCAAGGTCTTGGCATTGACGTCTTCGAGCCAACGCAGAACGAAAACAGTTTGACCTGGGATAGTCTGGTCCGTTTTCGTTTTTTGTCAACATTTTGAATGTAGAACGGTAGAAAACTGATGGTCTTGCCTCCGTGTATGATGTGCATAGGCTGGCTACGAGAAAGTCAAGTTGGAGATTGAAGACACCGTCGTGCTGGCACTTCAAAACCCGGAGCTGTACGAGCGTATTGCCCAGAAAACTCGCTGTCGCTACGAGAGCAACCGACCCCGTGCTGTCCTATTTGAGGGTCCTCCTGGTACTGGAAAAACTTTAAGCGCGCGAATCATTGCACAACAGGCTGGAATTCCGATGATTCACATTCCTATCGAAAGTGTGGTATCCAAGTGGTATGGCGATAGTGAGAAGAAGATGTCGGCGATCTTTGATGCGTGCGAAAAGCTGGATGGTGCCATCATTTTCATTGATGAGGTGTGGTGTTGAGTGGCCGTACATGTACATGTACGCTTTCGTGATACTAACGCATCTGTGGCATCTGGTACTGTAGATTGATGCACTTGCTGGAGACCGCTCGGGTGGTACAATGCACGAAGCTTCACGTCGAATTCTGTCGGTGCTACTGCAGAAGGTTGAGGGGTTCGCCTCCGCTAAGAAGACCACAGTCGTGTGTGCCACGAACCGGTATGTAAGCGCATATACGATTCTTTTATTTGAGATTGCTCAAATTTGTATGCAATGACGTTGATTCTTGTAGTAAGCAGGATCTGGACGCCGCGTTGATTAGCCGGTTCGACCTCTCCATTCGCTACAATCTTCCTGACGAGAAGACTCGGCGCGCTGTCTTTGCTCGGTAAGTTTGGGAAAGAAAGGTGAATCCGATGTGAGTACTAACATACATACGTTCTTCCTGTCTAGCTATGCTAAGCAGCTACCGGACGATGAACTCTCGCAGTTAGCCGCCGTTTCTCCGCAACTTTCTTGCAGAGATATCAAAGAGGTGGGTTGGCACATTGTAAAGTTTTAGCAGTGAGGTGAATAATCTGACACATTGCGTTCTTGTGGATCCCGCTTAGATTTGTGAGTACGCAGAACGCAAGTGGGCCTCGAAGGTCCTAAAAAAGGAGGAAACAACGGAACTTCCTACTCTGAAAACCTACATGGAGGCCGTTAAGGCGCACATGGGTGGGCTGTCCAATCATGACTCTCAACCTGATGTGTACGAGGCGTAAATGCAGTGCATATAAAGTGGATAATTCTCTGAAAACGGAGGGGGCGTGTGTGTTCAGCCAAACTCAAATTTCCTGAGCTTTACTGTCTACGTACTCATTATCCATTATTTGGCGCTCATTCGGAGAAGCGCCTGATACTGCTCGTCGAGACTATCGCCCAGCTTTGCCACAAGCGCTTCGCTGTGCTCTTCATGTAGATAGCAAAACGAGTTAGGCAAATGACGATCTAACACTTCATGGGATCTACTCACGCATGATGGCTTGGGCAACTTTCATGAACTTTAGAGCCTCGTCGATGTCGTTGCTGCGTTGGCAAAGCACACCCTAATTTGTTGCAGAGTGAGCCAAGAGGCAACAATAGACAAAGATTAACGCAACCAAAATGCCACTTACGGTGTTCCATGCCTTAGCGACAAACCATTCCATGTCGAGGTCAGAAAACGGCATGTTCACACTGTTGATGAACTGAAATAGTTGCTCAAAGCACTCATGTGCTTTTGCCTTCGAGTCCGCTAGCATTATGAGACGCCGGAGCAGACAGCATAGTTTGCTTGTGTCGATGGAACCCGCTTGAACCAGCATTTGAAGCCTGGCAATTATCATTAAGTATTTTACATTAGACGGGGTGGATACGTGGAAAGGTAAGTATGGCATGACTTATACCCGTAGTTAAATATTTCACTGGCTAGCAAGCGATAACTGTCGCGAACCTGCTCAAGTTATACAAGCGTTAAGGTGGGAGCTCAAATATCAACTTGAATAAGGTTTACCTCGGTCGCTTCGTTGAATTTCGAAACGTACAACACGAGCTCTACACAAAAATGTTGGGTAAGTGACTTCGAGATAAAACATTGTTTCTAGGTCACTATCATACCTCCAATCTCCATAATCTCAGGGGCACTGTGCAACGTGGTCTTGCAGATATTAAGGATCACTTCTGTGTTAGCATCCAAAAGCTGCAATTTCACTGCTATTACTGCTTTCGCCTGCCAGTAACCATTGAGATCGAGTGAGAAAGGTTTTGTTACTGCTCAAGTTCCAATTATTCGCACCAGGTAGAGACTGACATCACCAGCAGCATGTGTGTCTTCAGTAGCAATACTTTCGAATCGCTCGATCACTTGGAGAAGCTGCATGAGCTGGCTCCTGTCCAATCTGTCGATTTTCATCATGTCAGAGCTTACTGCGGCCAGCAAACACTGCTTGCATCGGTGTTTGAGCGGGGACTGATCCATGTATAACTCATCGCTTCTTTTGGCGATGTCTGCTGCCACGACAAAATATTTAGAGTCTTCGGTGCTTCTAGCGATGTCAAAGCTGTGGTAAAAACCGCACAATAGTCAGACTCTACAGTTCATCTTGCGAAATTGCTCGCGTACCTCATTCTGAAGAACCATTCGAACACTGAAGGCGGCCCAGCACGGCCACTTTGCTTGCCAGTTTCGGGTTTTAATTGTTGTAGCAATACGCTGACGTACGTCATGAACTTCTCTCCGTAAGAACTATTTGAATCACGGGTTTCTCCACCTTGGTCCTGGGTAAATTTGTTCAGTGAGAGTTGAGCTGCATTTTGCAGAAGTACTGACACGGGCAGATTCGCCGGACAGTCAGTGCATTGCACCATTCCGCAAAGTTCATCCAAAACTTGTAGAACGATATCTTGTCGCTTTGGGCCAGAGTCACTAACTAGCTTTCCGATGGCGAGCAAGTCTTCAATCTCAAAGTCGTCCCTTGCTCGTAGCTGGTTGATGATCTGTAGTAGCTTATCATCGGAGGATTGTGGTTTGACATCTAGCTCCACTTGAAAAACAGTAAATAGTGATTGCTTGGAAGGCTCTGCATCGTATGCCTTCTCTGCCCACACAGAAGCTTCGGGATATCGTTCCAAATGGATGCAAGAGCGAGACATCATCCTGCAGCGCAACAATTAGATTAATGTATAATATAAATTGTAGAACAAGCGCATTGGAACCGTCGCTACCTCATGTACATCGCTTTGTCTTGTGCTGTTGAGGACACAGCAATGCCAGCATCCGCGCACTTGAAGCAGACCTAAAGCATGCTAAAGTTGTCAGTGAACGTTGCAGCATCCGCCTGGTTAGTGAAAAACTTTACCTCGTGCTGATTGGCATTTAGAGCATACTGAAGCGCGTCAAAAATGGACTGTCGAACCCGTCGAATGTATCGGCTGTCAAGAGCTTGTACTTCACTGCAGTATAAACGATTAATGAGCCGATTGCACTTCTTCAAATTGCGCTTCTTCAAATTAAATCATTCAACCCCTACCGCTCCATCGCGAGTAGTGCAGGTCCAAGCCTTTTGAGTTCATCCATCGCTTCACACCGTTTGTCCTCGAGTGAAGCGAAATTGCACGCCATCTCCAAATTGATTACGAAATCGGCATCCTCGTAGTTGTCGGTTAGAACTTGATAAATCCTATTGCCTTTGCCCGAGTAAGACAATCCCTGGGCGTACATGCGAGCTCCCACAAGGGAGTCGTAAAGGCTGTGTTGTTGAAATAGCAGCAATAGCAAGTGATGTGCTTTTTCATATTGCTTGTTGTCGACGTAGAGTCTAACCATCAGTAGTAAGACTTCAATGTCGCGATTAGCTAGGATGAGTTGGTAGCACGTATCGGCTCGCTCGAGATCACCCGAGGCGCAAAGAGATCGCAGCATGTTCACCAATATGTGTTGTTTAAAGGAGATGGCCAAGTCCGAAAAGCTTCCATCTGCACTGTTTTCAAGTGCGTCACCAATACGTATCGCTTCTTCAGCGAATGCCACTTGTAGTTCATGTTGAGTCGCTCTATCATATCCATCGCTCACATCCCGCATAAGCCCGAGCAAGTTGCTTGCATATGAAGCTTTGTAAGGCACCAGCATCTTCAGCTCCTGTAACGACGACACAATATCTTGAAGACCCCCTGCATTGTTCGAGCGCTCTCCAAGTAATTGATGCACACGCACACGGTCCACACAAAAATCCCACAGATCGTCCACAACGTCCTCCAGCTCCAATCCACGTTTGAACTTTGTCAGACAAGAGAGCCCGATTTGAGACCACAGCTGCAAAGAAGACGAGAAAGCTTCCTTTGCCAGACCCAAGTATTCTTCACACTTTTCGCAGTCAATCGAGGCACTTTCCAGCATGAGCATCCCAACTCGTCCGAAAGAGCGCAGCACGTCGACGCATTCGTCAACAAACAGCGTATTGTTCTTGCCCCCACTCCCCTGTCTATCTCCATCTTTAGAACACGCCAACGAGAGTCCCATGATCTTTGCCGCCACAAATCGCGTCACTGCTAGTGAATACCGTGGGAAACTCTCGGGCTGCTGCTCGCCTTGCAGCTTGGACTTCTCCATCTGCACCAGAATTCTCAGACCAGCTCGAGGCGCGTTGTACAGTTCCACTCCTGCGTTCATCAGCTGCATCCCCGACAACTCCAGCACACGTTGCGAGCCTAACTCGGCAGTTAGGCGCTGAAGCTCCGCCAGTACTTGGTTTAAGGCTGCGGTATCAGCTGCACTGGTTGACCATGAGGCTTCGTCTGCGCGAGCCAGGACCTTCGTCGCCGCCTCCACGAACTTGAGGACTGCCAACGCGCCGTCCTCCTGCATCTCTCGTCTCTGTCGCTTGTCCTCCACCAAGCAAATTGCGCACTGAGTGCGGAATTCGAGTTGCCGTGACCATCACTCCTGCTTCAACTTCAAGTGTCTGCGATTTGTTATAAGCACTGTATTATATCATAGTTTTTAGTTGGTCATAAATGAAAACCTGACAACCTGTGAGAACGCATTTCTGTAACTGTGCCACGCAAGCGAGCAACAAGTATGCGAGGCAGGAGCATGTTCGCCGGTGCGGCGCTAGCGGTGGCGCTAGGGAGCGCGTTGTGCGCAGGCGCGCCCAAGGTCGACATCCGGATCATTCCTCGTCCGCGCCCGGAGCCGGAGGTGCCGCTGGTACTGCTCCCAATCCCTTCGCGCGACCCACTTCCTGCATTCCAAGGCAAGCTGGCGATACCACGAAGGCGAATTGTTTAACGCATCTAATTATTGTGCATTTAATTGCGTGTTGCAGGCCCATTTGTCAAAGAATTGGAATCGTTGCCGTGTATCCACGAGGAGCGCGAGATGCAGAAGGGCAAAGCGTAGGCAAAATGCTCAATCCGGCACCTTTTTATCCGCTGGATTGAAGTTTAGCTAACACATCTACTGCAGCTATACTCTGGACTTGTGCCACCTAGCCAACGTGACGATCGTGGCGAAGATCGAGAAGAAGGTCGAGGAGAAAGTCGAGGAGGAGGTTGAAGTGGAGTTGGAAATGACTGAAGGCACACCGGAAGTCCCCGACGCGGCGGAAGGTGATGACGACTCGGAGTCTGAAGAGGAGAAGGAATCGGAAATCCCCACAATTCTGGGGTAAGTTGTGGTTGAGTATTATAGTTGTGGGTGGACTGGCGCTAATGCTTCGTGTGCGTGGATATCCTGAACTGTTGCAGTATTTTCCGCGGCTGGCACATTGATCCTATCACGCTGAAGTACAAATATATGATATATGACGACGGAGACGAATGCATGGATAGCGACCACTACTCAATGACTGTGGAGCTAATTCCCTCCAGTAACTCAGAATCGGACACGAAGCTGTACGGACTGAAGAAGACAGGCATGTGCACGTTCCAAGCGTCACTGCTCACGTTTGTTCCAGAAGAAGATCGCGTTGCAGCGCAAGGAATTCATACACCAGGTGTAGTGGACATCAGTGATGCGGAGTCGTCGTTGCCGATGATCTGCGGCAAAATGAAGTGTCGCTATGGGGACATCTCCAAGCGTGTGCGGGATTTATCGGATCAGGTAACATGATACTGTGTCAATCAAGCGTTAGAGGGGTGCATTGTCTAACTATCGGTATTCCTGTTTATGTAGATCCGAGTGGTTCAGGCTACAATGGCGGAGGGGGCCTCCGACGAGAGCACACTTTTTACTAACATGACTTTAGAGGCATCAAGGAACACACTAGAGTCTGCCACGCACATCTTAGAGAAATCACTGGAACTCTTCCACGAGATTGAGGTTCTGCAGCGATCTTTAACGAACGACTTCCTCGGACGTGAGGAGGTCGCAAAGAAGGAGATTGCGGCACAGGAAAATGAGGACAATAAGAGGGAAGAAGAGAAGAAGAAGGAAGCGGAGGAGAAAACGAACACTGATGCAGCCGCCGCTGTCTCTGCTAACATTGTTGGAGAGCAGGACCAAGTAACGACGGAGAGCTGATCAGACAGCACTTGCAGTGAAGGAATATAAGAGCTCCACTGTTTTGTCGCATTTTCAACGAAACGGTATATACTCCGGTGTTGTCCTTGTCATGTATTGCAGCCAAAAAAAGATGTTCAGTGTCTTTCAAGCAGCGAATATGCAGCGCACAGAACCATGGAGGTGGGGAGATCCGTATTCGCAGCTCCAAATCAGAGGAGTAGATGCACAACGCGCGCTCTCACTTCGCCAAGAGGCGCTAAGGAATGAGTTGTTGCGAATGCGCCAGCAGCAACTCATTGAGGCCCGAAGAGACCGGCGAGAAGAGTTGAGGTATTGCAACCATAGTATCCTGCACATTGCCAAAACAGATCTTTGTCTTTAAAATCGCGTGATGCAGAGCTCAAGTGCAGCGTTTAGAGCAGCAAGTTCACCGCTATCAGGTGCGTTCAGATGGAAATGGTCTTCACTTTGTCTGATCTCCTATTGACATCACACGACAACATTCGGCTACAGTTCGAAACATCCGTTCATATCAATTCTTTTGAGGCGAAAACTGGAGGCACCGTGTTGCCTTCGCCACAGCTAGATCAACGCCTTCCAGGGTCAAGTGAAAGCTTGATTGAACGGCTAGTGCAGCAAAACGAGCAGATCATGGCGCTCCTGCTTCCACGACGATAGTACGTGCTGCTCCTGGATTCCACCACCCAGGTCTCTCGTTGCTGCAGGCTTACTTCTAGTGTGGATACATTCATTGCCTCTGTCACCAAAGTGAAGATGGACGAATTATGAGTAACTCAGCGAGCGTCGATAAAAGAACACAACAACACGTACCCGACAAAACACCGGCCCTCAGCAAGATCGGTGCTAGCGCTGAGCCACCTGCATCCGTTGAGCACCCTGAGGAGGAATCTCATCCTTCAGCTCTACCAGAAACACAAAATAAGCCACTTGTCAAGAAGCCTGTATCGACGTTCCAGACCCCAACAGCTCCATCCTGGCTTCCAGAGTTCGAGTGGACAGATGAAGACGAACTGGTACGCACTGCGGATTCTTTTGTACTTATATGAATGCTGCTATCACTGCTCTAACATAGTGCTTAGACACTCGATAAACTCGAAAACGATTCAGATGCACTTCCCGAATTGGGCAGTGACGCACTGAATCTGAATAATGACACACCAGAAAGCGGGCCGACAGCTAACACGACAGAGACAAATGTCAGTGCATTGAAAGACCAGAAAGCACGCGATCGTTTCGAGAGTCGAAAAAAATTCGAGGCACTGCTCAGTGCTTCGCTGAAAAATGCGAGCGGAACCGCGCTGAAAAGACCGCGTTGGCGGCTGGAGTCCGAGGCTGAGAGTGATGACGTCTCTCCTTTCGAACTCGAGGAGGCCGATGTCATGGAGCCCTTTCAGATATTTCGTGCATCCGTTCTAGCTGTTTTGTATACCGTACAGTTGAAGAATATGCTGATGGCGAAGAAAATAGCTGAAAAGGAAAGCGCAATGAGGGTAAGCATTGCCTATTGTCGTTGTAGTTTATCACTCTTTCACTCACTAAATTTGCCCAGGATTTCGAGGCAATGCTACGTGTTTACTTTGATGCCACTCGTATGTGGTTGGGAAAGGTAGTGAGGATCCCACTGCTTTCGATGCTCCAAGATTCCAGTTTAGACGTGGACATCAGCTCGAAAAGTGGTCTTGCTGGGTCAAGTCTGCGCGGGTTCGCTAAGAAGTTTGGCGGTATTCTAGCTCGTCGTCCTCCCGCAGCATCACCATCCGTGGCAGCTACCGGACAGACAAACGAGAGTGCTGTCGATCAAGTGAAGCTGCTCAAGCTGAAAGTGCGTATGAAAGGAATCTTACAATCGTTGAGCAAGGCAATCGAAAAGAAGGAAGTACCCTCCGGCATCTTAGACTTCTGGAAGCGGATTTCTTCCGATGGTGTCTACTTTCCGCCTAGTGTACGTTAACTACCGTCTGACGCTTCTTCCAAGGCTAACCGTGCTTATGACTCATGTTCCAACAGTACCAGCTATTTAACGAAGAGCGGCAAAGTCTCGAGTTCGATGCTCTTGGTGCCACTCGAAGAATGGATTTCGACGGAAGCGATCTCATTTTTCAGAGTGAAAGTGAACGTAGTGAAGTGTTCACTATTAGCGGAAGCTCCAGGTTTTCTCGCTTCAACGTCGTGGTGATCAATTTTCTGCTCGTCCGGATCCTTATACCTCACGTGATCTTGGAACCTTGGAACGTGGGTATCGGGTCCAAGAATATTGGTAAGCAGACATCAGCCAACCTGCTTAGCCTGGCGACTCTTCTCTATTGTGTCTGCAGACAATTATCGCCACTGCCTCCACCCATCGAGTCCCTGGAAGCTTCATTCCTCGGACGGCGACGATCGAAAACAGTAGCCCCCTCCCAACCGAGCGAGCCAGATGAAAGTTCAGGTCAACCCTCTGCACCCTCAAATGGTATCGACCCAGCATTAACTTCAACAGAATTGAACGAGGAGGAACGCAATTCAGAAGCATCCTTTCTGACTATCGATGAAATCGGCCGTCGTCTGCTTTCTGAAAAGTCCTTCCCAAGCAAATACTCCCAGGTCATCCAAGTTGTGAAGGAACATCACGCAATGCTGAACGAAACGCTAATCAATCTTCGATTCCAGCTCCACGGAGCCAACGAGAACCTTCACAGCACAAATTCGACGAAGTAAAGCCATCCTGAATGTTAAGCAAAATATCCCTCTTATGTTTTAGCTCGACACGAAAGCCGTGTCCGCCGCTACATACCCTCGCAAATAGTATCTTACACAGTGTCCGACTCCAAATTCCAGAGCCCTGCCTGCACACTCGCTGCCCCCTAATTATTGCGCAGCCAGTTAGTTAGTGCGTACTCCTGTCGGTCGTTGCTCGCTGCTCGCTGCTGCTGACCCGAAGTTCTTGGTTGTGAGTTCAGCAAGTTCTGCATGCTCGGGATCGGTTTCTTCCGAGGCATGGACCGCGAATCACCTTCCTTTGGGAGGAAAAAGTTGGTCAGCTTCCCTGTTTCATCGTAGCCACGACGACACACCGCAGCTTGAAGCCCCGTCATCTGTACGGGAGGCTGGCTCGCCGGGGTCAAGTTGAATGCACCATACTGGTTCGGGTTGTAGTTGCTACGTCCGAAAGTTTGTCGTGCATTCGGCGGCGGACGAATCGACACGTCCGAGTAGGCGTTCGCGCGGAAGCCTGCCGATTCGGCGCGCGACGTGAATCCAACGACGTCTCCACTGTCCTGCCCGATAAAAGGCATCGACGCCATGGATTCGATCTTCCTCTTCTTGTTCTCCACAACTGGCGGTTGAATCCCTGTCCCGAAGCCCATGTCACTGCTCCCTGATGGATACGGCCGCTTGGTTTCCAGCGGCGCCGAAGCTCCACGACTCTTGGCTTTCCCCACCCTCGCAGTGCCAGCAGACTGAGGCTGCTGTGCAAATTGCGGCTGCGTATTCCTGAGCATCTCCTTGAGTCGAGTCTTCTCCTTCACCACCTTTTCGTATTGGTCGTGACGGAACTTGCACGCCTTCTTAAGCGCCATGATGAGCTCTCGTGGGTTCTGTATCTCCTCCTCCAACGCTACGGCGTCGCACGTCTCCAGGTAATTAATGATGCTCTGGTTCACGCTCGACCTCCGCGCAGCTTCCGCTTGTCGCGAGAGTTCCAATTGGTACCTGGTCACTTTGTTCAGCAGCTCGTTATTAGCAGCTTGAAGCCCGCGGACGCGATGCTCCTGCGACTGCTTATCCACCAATAGCTGCTCGCTCTGATTGCGCAGACGTCGGAGCTCGTCCATGAGCTGCTGCTGGTGCTTGTTCTGCCACTGGATGCGCTCCATGAGCGTGTTGACGCGAGCGCTGAGCTCCGCGCAGTCGCCCGAGGCCTGCGCGGGCTTCAGCGGTGACGTGGCTGCGTCATCACCACCCGGAACGTCGAAGTAGAGCGTGACGAGGTCGGCGTCGCCCGTGCGGCGGCGACAAATGGGGCACTGCGCGTTGACCTGCAGCGCCTGAAGGATGCAGACGTGGTGGTAGACGTGGCCGCAGGGCGCGGCCGTCAGGTCTCGACGCAGCTCTTCCAGACAGATGTGACACTCCTGACTCGACGAGGACGGCGCCATGGCGACGGCGGAGGCTTAGAAGGCGTTCTGGCGAGCTCCTGGGATCTAATGCTGGCGCCGTACGGATGGGCGTTTTCCGACTGAAATACAACCGCAGCATACTGGAACCAAGTGATTGCGCGTCCGAATTTTTTCGCGCAAGAGAATGGTCGTCACTCTTAAATGAGGGTACGCGAATACATGTGTTAAAAAGGAGTGAAAATCGTGGGGAGTATTTACGCGCCGTAAAAAGAGCCAAGCGCGTAAAAAGTCGAGTGGAAAGGAGACTGCTGGCCAACCAAAGGCGCGTGACAGGCGCTTTGTATGGTGCGCAGCCTCCGCCTGCTATAGAGTCTTGCTAGTCCTTTTAGTTAAGTTTAGAAGACCAACGCAACAAAATGGTACGAATGCCGCGGCTTGTTCCGCTCCACGGAGCATCCAACGCAGCTCGACACACAGAGAGACAGATCGCTAACATGCGCCAACGTGCTTGCGTTGTATACAGCCGAAGCAGATCACCGACATCCGCGACTTCCTGCAGAAGGCGCGCCGAAAAGATGCCCGCTCGGTGAAGATCAAAAAGAGCGACAAGGTCGTCAAGTTCAAAATCCGCTGCTCCAAGTACCTGTACACGCTCTGCGTGACGGACACTGAGAAGGCCGACAAGCTCACTCAGTCCCTGCCTCCTGGTACGCATGACAGATACAGCGCATCTTCAGCAGCTATTGACCAGTGGCTAACACTCGGTGGTTGATGTTCTTCCAATGGCTTAACAGGACTCCAGCGCAAGGATATTTAGGTGGTGCAACGTGCAAGCGCGGCGCATAAAGCTCGGTCTTCTTAAGCTTTTTCGGCGTTGGAGGCAGGTGGTAGGTCCACTGTAGTGGAAGATCCGCAGGGGACTGGCCTGCAGGGCACGGCAGGGGTGGCTTCGTAGCAGTCTATCTCTTTGGCTCGCTTATTAGGTGGACGCAGAGGACAGGTACAGGGAGTCACAAATACCATCACCTTCATCCGCAAGGTCTCTCTAGCTTTTGTGTTGGTGAATGAGATCATTCGGTCTTGTTCGTGTATTTCGCGTCTTGATCTTGAAATTCGACGTTTCCACAGGTTTGTGCTGATTCAGCTAAGCAGCTTACAGGGTATTTACGCAGAATTGCTATAGCTAAGATATCCGACGTTGATGCAGCAAAAGTCTTCGCGGCGTTGGCCTCCAGTTTTGTGATGGCAGTGGCATGAATTTAGCGGTGGTAACCGTCGCATTTTTCCCTGGACAAATTGTGCGTTGCCTGGCAGCACGATGAAAAGGATGTGCTGGGTGAAAATGGCTCACAGTTGGTGCGGATCGCACATTTGCGTGTCTGCCATGAGCTTGAGAACCAAAATGAAATTGATAAAAGAGGAAGCTATTTGCCATCGGTTAATGGTTCCCTTCAGACGCTAGGCGACAAACAAAGCTAGTCGACCCGCCAATCCACTGTACACATGCAAGCGAAGATCCTCTTGGCTCTTGCTACAAAGTTACAGTGCAGGTCTTTGACCTTCTTCGATCCGCATCGCTTAAGCCGAGTCCTTGCGGGGCGGCGAGCGAGCAGCAGCAGGCGAGGCCGATCTAGAACGCGAGCGGCGCGGGGAGTCCTTGCGCGCAGCAGGCGAGCGCGAACGCGAGCGACGGCTCGGCGAACGGCCACGAGCAGGCGAACGAGAGCGCGAGCGGCGGCTCGAGTCGCCCTCGGGGGCAACGCGCACGTAGCTGCCACGGAACTCCGTGTCGTCCAGCTTCTTAACAGCGTCCTCCATGTCATCCTTGGTCTGGAACTCAGCGACGCTACACAGTCACAATCAAAGTCCCCGCACACAATTAGTAACTGCTCACAAGACACACAATGAATCCCAAACAAGTACTTACGCCGAGCCATCAGCCTCAATGTTGCAGTAAGTGACTTCACCGCCCGTGCGGAGGAAGTCCTTCACGTTGCGCCAGTCCACGTCGCGCGGCAGGTCCGTCACACGCACACGGAAGTCGGTGCGCTGGGGCGGGTTGCGACCTGATCACAATGAATAGCATACAAGGAGTTAGCTTGACGTCACGAAACAGCAGAAACATTTCTTCAGCTAGCAGCTTACCACGTTCAAAACGGTCGCCACCGCGGCCACCGTAGCCACCACGGTCGTCGTCACCGCGACGGCCGCCGCCGCCACCGCCACCATCACGGCGGCTGCCACCACGAGCGAGCTCAACACGAATGCTGCCGACAACAAGACAATGATAATCAGAAGTCAGATCGCCCAGCACCAGTCCCTACAGCAGCAAGAACAACTCACCGTCCACCCAGGAAGTCGCGGCCGTCCATAGAGCGAATGGCGTCGTCAGCGTCACGCGGGTCCTCGAAGTCCTAGAAGATGTGGAGAGGGGCAGGAATGGGGGACGACGATGGAGAGGCGTTGGTTGGTATGGTTCGGAATCGGGGACAGGCGAAGATGAAGATGAAGATGGCGGCGCGACGCGTAGCGAGGCGAGGCGCAGCATGATGGCGAGGACCGTGACCGTCAGGTGAACGAAGCACTTCTCTATCTCTCCCTCCAGCAGGTGAAGCAGCGGCGGGTGAGCCGCAGCTGCAGTTGCCGTTACACTGTAACAGCATCACTAAGACGAGTCGAAGACATCGGATCCCGAAGACTGCAGAGCGGAGGCGTCGATAAGCAGCGGCGGTGGGTGGCAGTATACACATATACGTATAGTATACAAAAATACAAATCACACATAATTTGCCACCGACCGCCGCTCCTGCTGCTTGGGTCGTCAAGCCGCTCTACCCGTTCAGGGTAGAGCGCGTAGAGGGGGGAGGGGAGTGGAGGAGGGAGAGTGGAGGGGAGGGGAGGGAAGCCATCATGCAGCGCGCCGAGGGGAGGAAGAAGCAGCTCAACTCACCACGAAAGCGAAGCCGGGCGGGTTGCGGGCCACCCAGATGTTGGACACGTGGCCGTAGCGGTTGAAGCCGTCCTGGATCTCGCGCGAGGTGGCGTCGCGCGGCAGGCCGCCCACGTACACACGAGTGCCCATGCTGTCTCTTGCTTGGTCTTTCCTTGGTCGGGAGGGAGGCGGTCGGTCGGCTTGGGGCTGACTGACTGCTTTTCGGTTGTGGAAGAACGACCGGGTGGTTTTCGCGCCGCGCTTCGTCATTGGTCAAAAAGACCTTCATATTCAACCAATGGTAACTCGTGGAACAATGACCAACTAAAGATGCTATCAAGGCTGGCCACACAATAGAGCAACTTGACCAGGAGAAGATGCTGTCGACTGCAGCTCGTCGTCTACCACGCGCCGCTGTGGCGCGCCGCGCCGCCGTGTCTGCTGCGCACTTCCAGCACCAGCGCGTCCAGGCGCGCACGTTTTTCGGGCTGCGCGAGTTCCTATTCGGCCCCAAGAAGCCGTCGAAGGAGGAGGAAGAGGCGGAGGCGGCTGTCAAGGCGCAAGCGGAGCAGCTCAAGCAGCAGCAAGCAGATGCGAAGCCCAAGAAGGAGAAGGAGGTCGTGACTGGCAGCTTGGATGCCACATTCTACACCGTGGGCAAGCTCGCCAAGCTCGCGGACGGCGCCGTGCTGGCCTCGTGCGGCCGCACGGTGCTGCTCACGACGGTCGTGAGCGGAGACCACAACGGCAACCCGTCGGCGAGCTCCGCGTCGGCCCAGCGCGACTTCCTGCCGCTCACTGTGGACTTCCGCGTCAAGTCGTACGCCGTGGGCCTCATCCCGGACAACCAGAAGCGTCGTGAGTTCACTGGCGACGACGAGGAGGTGCTGCAGTCCCGCGTCGTGGACCGCGCCGTCCGCCCGCTGTTCCCGCGTGACTACTGCGAAGACACGCAGGTGCTGGCCACCGTGCAGTCGTACGACCCGAACAACGATCCGCTCGTGGTGGCGGTCAACTCGGCTTCGGCGGTGCTGAGCATGTCGGACATCCCCTGGAATGGACCGGTTGGCTGTGTGCGTGTTGTTGAGGTGGACGGACAGCTTGTGGTCAACCCTACTGCGCTGCAGCGCGATGCTGCTACGCTGGACGTGCTGTACGCCGGCACTGATGAACGTGCCGTGATGGTGGAAGCTTCGGGTGACGAGGTGACTGAGGCCCGTCTTGATGAGGCTTTGGACTTGGCGCACGCCAGCGTGCTGCCGGTCATTGAGGAGCAGAAGAAGCTTGCGGCTGAGCACGGCAAGCGGAAGCGCGTGTACTCGCCGCTGTACATCGCTCCGGAGGTCTGGGCCAAAGCGGAGGAGCTTGGACGCGAGGCGACTGAAGCGCTGATCGCACGTGGTAACGCCGGCAAGCTTGCTCGTCAGCAGGGAGAGCGTGAAGTCTACAGCAAGATGCTAAATGGCATGCGCAAGCAGTTCGCGAACGCCTTATCGCCTGTGGACGATGCGGCCATCCAGCGTGCAGCTCACGACACCTTCCAGCGCGTCCTTCGTGAGAGCATCTTGACCATTACGAAGGAGACGAAGGCCCCGAAGAACAAGTTCGTGCGTCTTGACGGCCGACCTGTTCGCACCGTGCGTCCGCTTGAGATGGAGGCGGGTGTGCTGCCTATGGCTCACGGCTCATCTCTTTTCGCTCGTGGTGAGACGCAGACGCTGTGCTCCGTCACGTTGGGACCTCTTGAACGTGGCATGCGACTTCGTGGTGCACTGCACGAGGCGCGTGAACAGGCTGAACCGAATGCCCCTACTTCGATGAAGAATGCCATGCTGCACTACGAGTTCCCTCCCTTCTGTGTGAACGAGACCGGCCGCGTTGGCGGCACTAACCGCCGCATGATCGGACACGGTGCCCTCGCTGAGAAGGCTGTGCTGCCTATTCTCCCGTCGATCACTGAGTTCCCATACACTGTGCGGATGACCTCCGAGGTGGTGGGTTCGGATGGTTCGTCATCTATGGCCACCGTGTGTGGTGTTTCACTGGCGCTTATGGACGCCGGTGTCCCCATTCGCCGTGCCGTTGCGGGAATTGCCATCGGCCTTGTTACTCCCGGCGACCCGTTTGCCGGTAAGGAGAAGCGCATTGAAGAGGGTAATTACCAATTGGTGACTGACATCCTGGGCTCGGAGGACCACTACGGTGACATGGACTTCAAGGTGGCGGGTACGACGGCTGGTGTGACGGCTATGCAGTTGGATGTGAAGCTCCCTGGAGGCGTGCCGCTCCCTGTGCTGAAGGAGGGACTGCGCGAAGCCAAGCAGGCTCGTTTGCACATTTTGCGTCGCATGGGCAACGAACTCGCTGAGCCGCGCGAGAACCTCAAGTCGGGTGGAAGTGCGCTACCGGACGTGAGTGTGGAGTGCGTCATTCCCACGAACACGATCGGTGCTCTTATTGGTGTTGGTGGCAGCAACATCCGCGAGCTGGAGTCGCGCTTTAACGTATCGGTTAACATCGTGGACCGTCGTGAAGGCATCGTGCGTGTCGTTGGAACTGGTGAAGATGCTGAGAAGGCTCGCGAGTGGCTGCAGACTGAACTCATCACCCTTGCGAATGCTGGCCCCCGCGGCAACAACAACAGCAACAGCAGCAGGAACGAGAATGGCAGCGGCAACGGCAATGACAATGTGAACAGCCGTGACAACGACCTCCAGGATTCCAACAAGGGCCGGTCATACTTTTTCCGCAAGGGAGAGCGCTACACCATGACTGTGAAGCAGGTGATGGACTTCGGAGCTATCCTCGAGTCTTCGGCTGGTCAGCGTGGCTTCGTGCACATTTCGGAGCTCTCGCGCGACAAGGTCAGCAACATCCAGGACGTCGTGTCGGAGGGCCAAGAGATGGAGTTCGAGTGCCTGCAGGATGGAGCTTCTGGCAAGATGTCACGCCGCGTGGTCTTGGTCGCTGAGGACAGTGACGAGACCTCAACGACTTCCACTTCCTCGGAGAGCTCGGAGTCCACCACGCCGCGCACCGGCCACCACCACGCCCGCCGAGCATCCTCGTCTCCTGCTGGCGCGGCTAAGCGTCGTCCTCGCCGCCCGCGCACTCAGTCCAAGTAGGTAGTCACTTTGGAAGAAAGAGAGTTCTTCTCCTTCTTACGTTTTAGAGCCCACACCATCACAACAAAAACAAAAAGAGAAACATTTGAACTGCAAGTCGATGTTGAAGTGAAGTGTAGCCATCTCCTGTCACAGAAGTGAAATGTAGCCAAAACAAAAACAAAACAAAAAAATGGAGGGGCATATTCGATTGGCTTATATATTACGTAATTTATCTGAGCACCTCTGAAATAAATTTCAAAGAGGATGGCTACATCAAATAAGCACACGTCTGCCACTCGAAGAGCTCCACTGCACCATGACGACGTCTGCTAGTCCGCACCACAAGTTCTCGCTGCATGGCGAGCACAGCTATCTCAAGATCGCTATGTGCGTCTTGTCAGTCTAAAACTTAGCCATTTTTTTTCCTATTAACGTCTGAGCTCTGCTATTGCCAGCTTCTCCGAGGACGGGTCTGTGCCAGTGGGCGACGTGAAGCTGCTCAAGTTCGCCATCGACAACTCGCTGAAGTCGGCGTTCGGTGTCGTGGGGGCATCGGCCAGCCAGTTCGACGTAATTTCCTTCGAGAAGATGCATGCCAACAGCAAAGAGCCCAGCACGGCGCTGCTTCGAGTCCAGCGTGGCGGACTGGAGACTCTGCGGGGTGCCATCACCATGTGCACGAGCTTGGACGGGAAGCTGTGCAAGCTCGAGGTGCTTCACATGGGCGACTCGCTCATGGACATGGCCTCCGGAAGGTTTTTGTAGACGATCAGAAGGAATAGACTAGAGATGAATCTGTGTGACTGGAAAACAATACGTCTTGGAACAAAAGCCACACGCTCCTCTAAGCCTGGCAATCCTACACAGCAGCTTCCGGGGCGCCGACAACGATGGTCTTCTCGGAGAAAGCAGGGCGCTTGCGGTTGCGCTTCAGCAGCACCATGCGGTCGATCGGGTCGTTGTGTGCGTTCAGACGCATCGTCGAACGGAGGTCGCCCATGTTGCCACCCGTACTAAGTACATTCTGCATTGACGACATGCGCGACACGCTTGATGTAGCTTGCATGGCTGCATTCAGCGACTGGACAGAGGCCGTGAAGGATGGGATCGAAGGTGAGGAACGGCGCCGCCGTAGCTCTCGTCCGGTCGGTGCCCGCTGGCGCATTTGGTTACCCTGCTCCTCCTCATCTTCAATCCGCAGCGTATCGAGCACTTCATCCGTCAGCGTCGCTCGGTCGAACGCGTTGAGCACGAACTGACGTAGTGCCAATCGGTAGCTGTACTTCTCCAGTAGAGCGTGCACGTACATCAGCAGCACCGGCTCCTCAAACAGCTCGGGTTTTGATGAACGCAGCTTGTTGAGTGAAGCATGGGCCTCCTTCTGGGTAATGTGGTTACTCAGGTCTGCAACAAAGCGCAGCACTTCGCGCCACTCATTCGGCATTTTGTCACGCCTGCGCACTAGCAGACGCTGGAGAGGCGATGCCCGCGGTGTCTGTGTCAACGGACACGGAGTTGAAGACCCAGATGGGGGCCACATAAAGAGAGAAGTGCAGTTTTGGGGCACTGCAATCGACGTACGAGACGCGTCACGCGGGGCGTCCCAGCCAAGACGAGCCAGGTGTCGTCGGCCAGCGGGAGATCTCGCGAGCAAACCCAACACGAAAAAGCACGTTCCACGAATGGATACGAGTGGCGAATCGGTGGCTAACTTCACGATCATCTCCACGAAGTCTTGTGCGTAGTGGTTCAACAAATCGTAGCCGCGGGGAGTAGCTGACACATGACCAAGTGCCCATAAGGCTGCACGCTTTTCAAGGGGAACACTGGCAGCATCGCGAAGACAAGCGAGGAATTCCGGCAAATGCCCAGATGCATGAAGAATCTGACAACCAGCACTAGTTTTCGCCAGCTCACCGTATAGGTGTACAGGCAACGGCACAGTGCGCGGACGAAGAGGCAGCAGCTGCAACGTGAACTCGACCGATTTGAGCAACAGGCGTTTTACGCTGCCATTTGACGTGTTGCTGCCCGCCGCCGAGTCCATTTCCACGCGGAAGTTCCACACAGCACGCTCCCCAGGAGCACACAGAGAACACTCTGGAGCTGTCAAGTACTGCGGAGAGCGCTGCTCTGGCTGGCATGAGCTCCAATCCTTGTCCCCTTCCTTCGCGGTATCAGCCGACGAGGATCCAGTATCAGCAAAGTCCAGTGACGACATCATTGTCTCCGAGCTTCGGTCCATACTTCCTCCAGCTGAGTTTGATGCTGATCGCGCGCGTAGCATTTTCTGCTGGGTGTCGCTTGAAAGCGCAGTTCCACCGCCGCTGGCTGATCCACTTGTGGATACAAATCCTCCATTACTCTGAGGAGGTGGCTTCGTGAACCCACGTCGATCCACTGGCTGCGTTCCGAGGAAGAGGCAGGCCTGCAGGGTTTGCTGTGAGTTTACAACCACAGGTTGGGGCATGTTACGAGCATCCACAACGATTCCTTTAACGCGAATCGAATTCATACGAAGCTCGTCGTCAATGCCAGTAGTTTCATCCTCGTCGCGCATCGCACCATCAATATACGTTTCTAGGATGAGATTTGAGGGAGGCCCACTTCCTGGTGGCCCCACAATTTTCACCTCCATGTTCCACGGCATACGATAGAGCCAATCCAGTCCCCAGAGCGATCGCTGGCTGCTGCTACCACTAGGGGGCTTGAGCCCGACTCCACCCCCTCTCTTCATAGGTACATTCACAGGAATAGGAGTAGGAGAGCACGTCTGACGCGTGCTTGTCGAGCTATTGCTTGATCCCCGTTCACGTCCAGCTGCATCGCGGTGCAGACCACGGAAAAGAGCATTTTCCACGGCATGCACGTATGATATGTGTTTCTCGCGGCGCCAGGCTGCAAGCGTCCGTGGAATCCAGTCACCTGTGTCTCGCAAGAAATTCAGTCCTTCTGCAAGCGAGAGCGATTTCAGAAGGAGAGATTCAGCCCGCTTGTCCTTGAGCTGAATCAGCTTCATAGGCCGCTTCAGAATCATCGCTAAAAGACATGCGGGAGTCTCAGCAGCTTCTTCCAGTACACTTAGTGCAGCCTTTGCAACTTCCTCCTCCTGTGTAAGTTGGGTAACCAACGCATCAATACCCCACTTGTCAAAATCAGCAACCTCAGATCGCAGCAAAGCACGTAGCAAGCACGTCGAATACAGACGCAGCGCCTTGGAACCTTCCATCATCCAAGACTGAAGGAGCTTGCGAGAGCTACCGTCCACCGAGTAATCCAGGTTGGCTAGAATCAGGCGGCATAGGAAATCATGACCCTTTGTGGTGCCCATGACGTAAAGCCGCTGGAACAGGTTTGACTGCTCCATCATTTTGAGGCCCTCTTTGCTCGAACTCATCAGCCCTAGCAGCGTGAAGTATTCGCGCAGCATACGCCGCGATACATAATCAGGAGAAAACATGCGCGCCTTCAGTACTCCAATGTGTGACTCGACAATAGCAGCCTCGGGACGGGCTTCCAGCTCTAGGGCCGAGGAAATTTCCGTAAGCAACTGTCCGCGGCGGTCGGTCTTCAGGAAGAGCAAACCTTCCGGGTGGTTCAGCAGCAACGTGTACATTTGGCACGCAGGACGCAGGTATGGCACGTGGTCTGGAATCCAGTACAAATTCGAGAAAAAGCCCTTGTTGCCCTGGTCACACCGGAAGAAACCTGAGAGGCGCTTGAAGAACTTAGTTTTCATAGCTTCCGAGAGACGCTGTGGATTTGTTAGCGGTCCCTCAAGCATTTCGGCAATGATATCCCAGTTCCAGTTTTTGTAGTTCTTGTCCGTCAGCACACGCGAACGAGTGTGTAGCATGTCCTTAAAGGTGCTGTCATCCATCTGCGCATCCAGCGACTGCTTCAGCTCGAGAACCATAAGTTCCCGGGATGTTAAGCTGTCCTTTAGTTGTGCCGTCGCGCTCTTAGTACCTCGCTGTGTTGAAGGGGCCGCTACAGCATAGTTGGCAGATCCACCACCGGTTCCAGCAATCCCGCCGCCACCACTTGATGAAGGAAGACGCACTACACCTGCAATTTGCTGCAGGGCAAGAAGATTCGACGGCCGATTCGTGTCGCGCAGGAGTTCGGACGCCAGTTGCACGCCATTAACACCGCTGCCACCGTATGATACCAGCGATACACCGCGTGTGGCAATGCTGCCTGAGTTAGCACCGACAGCGTTCGCCAACTCACCCAGCATTTCACTAGCCCGAATTGACTTTTCGCGCTGAAGTCGCTCCAGCAAACTCTTCGCATGATCCCCGAGTGACATCGTAGTCGTTGTTGTGAGCGAGGTCGAGGAAACAAGTCGTGGGAGTGCCAGCAAGGACGCACAGTGTTGATCCGGTAGCAGACGGGAGGCCATCCGCAAAATATCCGCGAGCAGGTCTATTGCCGGCTCTGCCAGCGCTCGTGAAGGACCCGTGCCCAGCGTCACCAGCGCCTCTAAGATGCCGCAATGAATCATGGCCAGCAGGATAATCACCGTGTAGTTATCCAGCAGATTATGATTGACAGCCAGCGGCAACTGCTCGGCACTCGAGAGGCTCACAGGCAAAGCTGGAGTATCCGCCGCTGCATCAGCCGCTGACTTGTCAAAGCTCGTCTTCTTGTAAAAGATCTCGCAAATCGTAGACAGCACTGCCTTCTGCACGTCCTCGCCGACCGGGCGCACCAACAGCTGAATCAAAGACTGCAGACCCTGTGGGTTGCTCGTCAGCACCACCATACCTGTCCACGACCGCATCATCGTCACAATAGCATTGCGACTCGCCATCCATCGCTGTCGTCGCTCGTTTCCTGCCGGTAAGTCTGTATCTGTGAACGGAGCCAGAAGCACCTGCGAGTCCACGAATGGCTCGATGAACCTGCGCGTGGACGGCTCGTTCAAGATGAGCAGCAGCGTCATAAGCAACGAGTCGGCCAGATCCTGGAAGGACGGCTCCAAGATTGCGTCCACCAGCGCCTTCGTTCCGTTGGCCTCGGCCACCACCTCCACGTTCAGCAGCGCCAGCTCACGAAGCGTCTCCAGACACACGCGCCGCATGTTGTCGTCCTTGTGTCCGGCAATGGCCGTCAAGGACGCCACGAGGCCCGTGGGCATCTGCGCCGCGTCGATCTCCATGACCCTCCGCACGACCTTAAGAGCCTGCACGCGCTCCGCCAGATGCTTTTGCTCGCGCTCGAGCGAGCGCACCACGAACACGGGCAGGTTGAGGTCCACGAAGTGCTTGATGCTGGCGCTGCTGCTGATGGCGTAGCGCAGCGCGCGCAACGCCCCCGCGCGCGTCGACGTGTCCGAGTCGCACACCAGGCGGCGCATGGCCTTCATCAGCCGATCCATGGGGAAGCTGTCGAGCAGCAGCGGGTCATTCTTCAGCTCCTGTGGGGGTGAAGGCGTTGACAAGAAGCGGTTAGAGCGTTCATCATTGAGAGGGGTCTCTTGTGCGTACGTAGCAGATGCGCCCCGTGCTGTCGAGCTTGGACTTGCGGTCCAAGTTGCTGCGCTCGATGAGCGTGCAGATGGCGGCCAAGCTGCCGTCTCCGCGCGGCGCAGAGCCTCTCCGCTGCGTCGCCATGCTGGCTGGGTCCGCGTCAGGTGCTGCAACGGGGGAAGATGCCACGGTGAACTGGATGTGACGTCGTATTGGTGGAAAAAGAGACCTGATAACCGCGCGGATTGGTAGAAGACTTGTCGCTTTTTGGCCAGTAGGCGCAGTAGCTTCAATAGTCAATAAACACCCAGTGACGGATCCTGGGTGGCACTCGGAAGAGGTTCAATGTTGGGTGGCACTCTGTCGGGGTGCAAGGGCAATGGCGCTCGAGAGCCGCACGTAAATCAAGATCAGCGCGAAGGGGGATAGCGATGGCTACCGTGTCCATGAACCGACTGCTGCGCGGCGTGGCGGCGCTGTCCGTGTCGGCCCCGCGCGCCAGCCTGGTGCGTCCCGCCAGCACACAGGCGGCCGCGCTGCCGGCCAACCTGTCGCTGGCCGATGAGAAGCCCGTGCCGCCGCCGCGCGTGATCCCGGCGGCGCAGCAGGTCAAGCAGACGCCGTCGGGCGACCTGGAGCTGCAGCTGCTTTCACTGGCCGACGAGTCGCCGGAGCTGGGCGCCGTCACTATGGACGGCGAGGTATTCGGCGCGCCCGACCGCGTGGACATCCTGCAGCGCGTGGTGCGCTGGCAGCTGGCCTGCCGCCGCGCCGGCACCAACAAAACCAAGACGCGCTCCGAGGTCAGCGGCTCCACGCGCAAGCCGTGGAAGCAGAAAGGCTCTGGACGTGCGCGTGTGGGCGACATCCGCGCGCCGCAGTGGCGCGGCGGCTACCGCGTGCACGGCCCCGTGCTGCGCGACTTCTCGTACAGCCTGCCCAAGAAGGTGCGCGCCATGGGTCTGCGCGTGGCACTGTCCACCAAGCTCCGTGAGGGCAAGCTGGCCGTCGTGGACTCTCTGGACGTCGACGTAAGTTGCTGTATGGTGGCGGATCAAGCTTTGCAGCAGGCGATTTTTGCTGACTTGTTTTTTGTTGTGGGTGAACAGGTTACCAAGACGAAGGATATGAAGAAGCTGCTGGGAGGCCGCGGCTGGGACCACGCGCTGTTCGTGGGTGGCGAGGAGGTGGAGTCGAGCTTCATGCTGGCGACGCGCAACATCCCGTACGTGGACACGCTGCCGCAGAACAAGATCAACGTCTACTCGATCCTGCAGAAGGACCTGCTGATCATCACGAAGGACGCCGTCAAGTACCTGGAGGAGCGTCTTCACGTCGACTAGAGCAATAGCAGCGACTCGTCGGGTGGCACGTACAGACAGTCAGGAGGGCGAGACAGGAAGCAGGTGGACCAACCGAGTTACAGATAGAGCGTGACGCGACTAGGAAAATGCACCCGTGTATCGCCCTGTTCTCATTCTTCCAATAATCCTACGTGCTTCATACTTAGATCGATGGCGCTTCACTGAGATCCACCGTCGGCGATAGCTCCGGATGCTTCACCGTCGCGCGCAGTCGCTCCTCCACGGGCGCAGGCTCGCTGACCTCGACCGCTGCCGAGTCGCAGGCGTTCAGCAGATGTGCCTGTCCTAGGAACTCCTTGGCCTCCGTAAGTTCCACCGTCAGCGCTTCACGCTGCTTGGTCATGGCCGCCTCAATCTCGTCTCGCTTGGCTTTGAAGCTGCGACCACTAGCCAGCACCTTCATCAACGTCTGCTTGATCATGCGCGTCTCGCGCTTGATCTCCGCCAAATCGCTGGCGCTGGCGCCTGCCCCGGCATCGAACTCGCCCACGGCCATGCGCTCCAGGTGCCAGCCGTTCAGGTCGCCCATACGCGCGTCGGGGGCGCTCAGATCCAGGATCTCACGGAAGTTGTCCACATTGCGGCGTTGCTATGGGGATCAGTAGATCAGTTAGTGGCGGATCTGCTCATTAAATAGGCGACGAACAGCGTACGTCGTAGACGGCCGCGAGCTCCGTCCACTTGCCGTCCAAGTCGTTGCGCGTGTACAGGTCGCACAGCTCGCAGATGGTAGTCACGGCACTGGCGCCCGCCGCGGCGTCCTCCTTCCCCTTGACTCGCGGCAGCGGTGGCAGCATCATCGTCAGCCGCTTCTGATTCAACAATGACAGTCTCAGATTCAGAAGTTCTGAATCAGAAGTCGGTCTTCAACCTGATCCGCTCCGAATAGTGGGCGGTGTCGTGTTGCCCGGCCCCCTCCAATCACAGTTTGATTTGCAAGCAAGCCGCTGACCCCATGAGCAACGCGTTCCAGCACGGCAGCCGGACGCTGTTCTCGTGCCCACACATCCGACGCCCCGAGTACTGGCAGTTCATCAAGCTGGCGGTGTCTCCCGGCCGCACCCTCCCTCCAGGCAAGACCAAGTGGGGCAGTGAAGACTCCTCGGAGGCCTATTGTCTGCGATGCAACACCACCATCCCCTTCCAGAAGGGACCGAGCGTTGCCGTGCGCAACCACATGCAGAAGAAACACCCACAGGAGCTGAGGGACTTTGTAGTGTGCGCGGATGCGGAGGAGAAGGAGAAGGCGCCTGCTGCGAGCGGGGGAGCGGCCAAACACTCATCGTCCGTGGACGAGGACGGGGACGTCACAATGAGATCTACTGTGGATACAAGTAGCACTTTTGCACGTCCAGCAGCCAAGAAGCAGCGACGCATTCAACCGCCTACGACTGCCGAGCCTAAAACCCGCCACGAAACAACTATGGATCTGTTGGTGCGCATGATATGCTCCACTTTGATGCCGCTGTCATCGGTGACGAGTGGAAGCTTCATTAGGCTGTTCGACTTCCTGTCGAGAGGAACGCTCGAGTTACCTGATCGACCGACTATTTGTCGTTTGGTGGAGAAAATGGCGACGGAATACCGCATTGAAAATGTGGAAAAAATAAAGAGCAAGGTGGTGGGGAACTACTCGCTCTCCGCGGAGCTGTGGTGCACAGAGTTTGACATGAAGTATGTCGCGCTACTGTGCCACCACGTGAACGAAAAGTTCGAACCGGAAACGTTCCCAATGGGTGTGATCTATGTGCCGCGTGGGGAGGATGGTGCGCAGGAACTGGCCAAGCGGATTGGGGCTACTTTCAGAAAGTGTGGCCTGTCGAAGCGCTCTTTGTCTCTTCTTCTGACGAGCAACGACACAGTTATGTGCCAAGTTGAACCGATCCTTGGGGTGAAGCGATTCCCCGATCTTTGGGCGGTGGTGGATAAATCCGTTGATAATTGGATCTGGCCACCTCGTAAAAGTACTGAAGCGGCTGCGGTACCGAGCACGAGAACCGAGCAGGCTGCTCAGCTGGCTATTTCTTCGATGATTGACGAGCTTTTCAGCCTAGCTGATGCACTTGACAGTAATTTGAACGTGAAGAAGAAGCTTTCACGCGCGCAGACGATCGCTGGGGGCGAAGATGACCTAATGATTCGGCAAACGGATTGCTCGACCTGGGATGAAGTCTACGATTGTCTGTCCGAGTTGATGCTCTGGAGACCGTCAATCGACCAATTTTTTGCCTCCTCGTCCTCCAGCTCCGCTTGTCGTATTGCGGAGCCAACCGCGAAGATGTGGTTTGTTGCGGAAGCCCTTCTGCTGCTGCTGCGTACACTGCGCGAAGTCAAGCAAATTACCACCAAAGACCGAGCACGAACACTTCCATTCGTGATCCATTGTCTGGTGATTGCCAAGCAGCAATTGAGCCAAGAAAATGTGTTGGCGCCGTTGATTGATCATTATCGGTTGACGATGGAGTTTGATGCAACGGAAATCAGCGGTGATCTGTTGATGCTTCAAAATGAAATCGTGAGCAACATTAGCACCAGTTTCGACGCCTCGGTGTCGGAGTTTTTGTGGTGCTCGCTTTTGGATCCGCGGTACGCCAAAATGGACCACGTTGATCAAGACAAGCGTGAGCAGTGCAGGCTGGAGCTAACGGCGCGTGCAGTTGAATTGCATCGGAAGAGCACCCCATCGCAAGGATCGCAAGGATCACAAGGACTGATGTACAGACTACTGCAGGAAGAGAATGAAGGCTTGCCCAACGAGATTAACACGGAGGAGATGCGGATCTCCGTGGCAGACGAAGTATCCGCTTACTTGGCTGAACATCAGCAGCGTACAACTCGCGTACCAGACCCGTTCGCGTGGTGGCGGGATAACCGCGAGCGGTATCCGTCCCTTTCGGCACTGGCACGTGTGTGGCTTGGAAGTGTTGGCTGTTCATCTGCTACCCTCGGCGCACTTCGCCGCGAAATTCCATACAATGTGGTTGTCGACAACGAAGAGCATCAAGACTCGGAAGATCCAATCAAGATGATGACCCACATGCTTTACCTGAACGTGAGTATCCGCGAGCCCAAGGCGACGGAGCAAAAACAGTGATTGATTCGTGTTGGGGGCGTGTATGAAGTGCGTTTGCATACAACGGGCCGAACATTTTTTTTAATTCTTCGAAGTACTACACGTTCGCTAGCGATTACGTATGGGAATGTGTTGTGCTTGTTGCCAAAAAATCACACGCTGTCTCGGCGAAGATCTCCTGTTTCGACACGCTGCAACTTTTTTAAGTTGCCCTTTTTAAAAAAAACGTTTTTTTTAAAAGAAGTTTTTTACCTTTTTTAAAAAAAGGTAAAAAAACTTCAACAGTTGCCGATGCCCATACTGAGACCAAGTGCCGAACGAGTCAAAAGTTGCCGATGCCCATACTGAGACCAAGTGCCGAACGAAGCGATCTCATCCGAATAGTGGGCGATGTGTTTTTAACTCAAAGAGCCAAATCACAATTTGATTTGCAAGCCGCTGATCATGAGCAACGCCTTCCAGCACGGCAGTCGGACGCTCTTCACCTGCCCGCGCATCCGACGCCCGGAGTACTGGCAGTTCATCAAGCTGTTGGTTCCTCCCGGCCGTACCCTCCCACCGGGCAAGTCCAAGTGGAGCAGTAACGACGCCACAGAGGCCTATTGCCTACGATGCAACACCACCATCCCCTTCCAGATAGGGTCCAGCGCTGCTGTGCGCAATCACATGCAGAAGACGCACCCGCAGGAGCTGAGGGACTTTATCGCTCAAGAGGGAGCGGAGGGTGAGGCACCCGCTGCTAGCGGGAGAGCGAAGCGGTTGTCGTCTGGGTCCTCTTTGGATGAGGACGGAGACTCCACCATGAGATCCGCTGCTACAAGTAGCAACTTCGCCCGCCCAGCAGCCAAGAAGCCGCGGAATAACCAACCGCCTGCGAGAGCTCAGGCTGAAGAGCACAAGGCAACAGCTATGGATCTGCTGGTGCGTTGGATATGTGGCAGTCTGGAGCCGCTGTCTACGGTGACGGAAGGTGGCCTCATTCAGCTGATCAGCCTCCTTTCGCAAGGAACGCACGAGTTGCCCGACAGGGCAGCTATGTGTCGTGTAGTGGAGCAAAAGGAAGCGGAATGGCGCTTTGAGACGATGGAGAAAGTCAAGAACAAAGTGGTGGGGCACTACTCGCTCTCCGCGGAGCTCTGGTGCACACACTACGACATGAAGTATGTGGCGCTGCTGTGTCACCACGTGAACGAAGAGTTTGAGCCTGAAACGTTTCTGTTGGGTGTGATATATGTGCCGCCGCCAGAAGATGGCGGCGCGAAGGAGCTGGCCAAGTTGATGGAGGCTGTTTTCAGAGAGTGGGGACTTCCCAAGCGCTCTATGTCTCTTCTCCTGACCACCAATGACAGAACCATGTACCAGCTCGCATCGATCCTAGAAGCGAAGCGATTCCCTGATATTTGGGCAGTGGTGCACAACTCCCTACTACGTTGGATCCGGGCGCCTCGCCATACTGATACGACTGCTGCAGTACCGAGCTCAGGTACAAGAACCAAGCAGACTGCCCAATTGAGTGTTGCTTCGGTGGTTCAAGAGCTTAGATGGCTAGCCGATGGTTTCGACCATGATTCCAACGCCAAGAAGATGCTTTTGCGCGCTCAGACACTCCGTGGGGATGAAGAGGACCTCATGATTCGGAAAACAGATTGCATGACATGGGATGAGGTGTACGATTTCCTGTCGGAATTGATGCTCTGGAGACCCTCGATCAACCGCTTTTTTGCCTCTTCACCATCCACTTCCATCACCAAGCCTACCGCGAAGATGTGGTTTGTTGCGGAAGCGCTTCTGCTGCTGCTGCGCACACTGCGTGAAGTAAAGCAAATCGCGACGAAAGACCAAGCACGAACTCTACCATTCGTTGTCCATTGCCTGGTCGCCATCAAGAAGCAGTTGAGCCAAGAAAATGTGTTGGGGCCGTTGGTTGAGCACTATCGGATGGCGATGGAGTTCGACGCAACAGATATCAGCGGCGATCTGTTGATGCTTCAAAAAGAGGTTCAGAGCAGCATCACCGCAAGCTATGACACCTTGGTATCGGAGTTTTTGTGGAGCTCGCTTTTGGATCCTCGATACGCCAAGATGGACCACATTGACGAAGACAAGCGTGAGCAGTGCAAGCTGGAGCTAACGGAGCATGCTGTTAAATTGCATCGGAAGAGCGCCCCATCGCCAGGACTGATGCATCAGCTACTGCTGGAGGAGAATGCACCGAACGAGATCGACACGGACGAGATGCGGATCTCCGTGACAGACGAGGTATCCGCCTACATGGCCGAACATCAACAGCGCACTTCTCGTATACCTGACCCGTTCGTGTGGTGGCGGGATAACCGCGAGCGGTATCCATTCCTTTCAGCGCTGGCGCGTGTGTGGCTTGGGAGTGTTGCCTGTTCGTCTGCTGACATCGGCGCACTTCGCCGCGAAATTCCCTACACGGTGGTTCTTGACAACGAGAAACACGATGACACAGAAGATTCATTCAAGACGATGACCAACATGCTTTACTTGCACGTGAGCTTGCGCGAGTCGAAGAGATCGGCACAAAAGTAGTGTGGTGATGCACTCGTGGTTAGCAGATATCATGATGTTGAAGTGCCTGTCCATTGTTTTAGTCTTTGTGATTTGCTAATACACATTTTGGACCAAATAAAATAGTCCGCCAGTCGTGCGTCATTCGTTTTGTAGCCATGCTTTGCCACTACGAGGTGCTCGCGGTCTCACGTGATGCCTCCGCTGCGGAGATCAAGAAGGCGTTCCGTCTGAAGGCGCTACGATGGCACCCAGACAAGCACCAGCAGAACGGCATCTCGAGCGAGGAGGCCACGCAGCAGTTCCAGACCATTCAGAACGCCTACGAGGTGCTGAGCGACCCGCACGAGAAGAAATGGTACGACGAGCACCGCGAGCAGATTCTGCGCGGTGGAGACGGCAACGACGACGACGAAGATGAGGACGAGCTCAATCTGTTCCGATACTTCAGTGCGTCGGTGTACTCGGGCTTCGGCTCGGACGAGAAGAGCTTCTACTGTGTGTACGGAGAGCTGTTCACCAAGGTGGGAATTGCAATTGCAATTTGTAGTGGAGATGCAGTGAGTGATCTTACAGATACTGTGGCTGTTGTTGTGGATAGATTGACGATTTGGACAGAGAGGGTGGCGCTGCGGATACTTATGAGGTTGCACCGGAGCTTGGAGACGCCAGGACGACGATGGACGATGTGAACTTCTTCTACCAGCACTGGAAGAGCTACACGACGCAGCGCAGCTTTGCGTGGGTTGATGAGTACAAGACGACGGATGCACCGACTCGAATGGTGCGACGAGCGATGGAGAAGGAGAACAAGAAGCTCCGCGACACTGCGAAGAAGGCGTTCACGACTGAAGTACGCGAGCTTGTGGACTTCGTGTGTCGCCGCGACCCTCGTGTCAGAGCGTTCCAGAAGCAGAAGGAACAGGAGAAGGAACAGCGACGGATTGAAGAAGAGGCGATGAAGCGGGAGAAGAAGGCGGCGTATGACGCCGAACGACGCGCGTTTCAGGAGCAACAGGAGAAACTCTGGGCCGACAGCAACATACAGACTAGCCGCGTTGCGGACAGGGACATCGAACGAGAACTTGAAAAACTCCGGAAGAAAATGGACGCGGACGTGCTCGTGTGCGACTTGTGCAGCAAGACGTTCAAGTCTACCAAGCAGCTACAGAACCACCTCACGTCCAAAAAGCACCGCGAAAAAGAGGAAGAGCTGGGCGTGTTCAGCGATCTCAGTATTTTGGATGACGAAATGGATCGAGCACTGCAGGAAGAGCTCCTTGCGCTTGGCAAGGTGAAGCAGGATACTGAAAGTCCTGACAACACACCTGACGAGACGCCTGAAACAGACGAACAACTTGATGCCGAGATCGAGGATCCTAAGCAACAGGAAATTGATGATGAAGCTGCACGGAAAAGGGAGGAGGCTGACCGTGTTCGCCTTGAAAAAGAGGAGAAGGCAGCTGAAAAGCGCCGTGAGCGTAAGGAGATGCGCAAGAATAAAAAGAAAGAGAACGTAGAGAAAATCGTGACCAGTGCGCGATCGAAACAGGAGAAGAAGGAAGAGGAGGAAGAACAGCGTGGTCGTGGCAAGAAGGGCGGGAAGAAGCGGAGAGGCTAAAGCGATAGAGGATAGATTCCTAGAATTCATGAATGCTTGATGCTGGCCGATTGTTTGGATTATGGTTCTGGCTTACGCTCATTAATTCTGACTTCTTAGAGCGGTTGCGCACTCTTCGCATACGGGCATCCATTTAGACGCAGCACATTTTGTTGCTGCTGGCGCCGTGCTGCAGTTTGAGCAGTATATCACGGTTTCTTCCGGTCTTGCTGTGGTGGGTGCTGTGCTGCTGGATTGCTCCTCGATGGACGGTTTGTCATGTGTTCGCATTTGGTTCTGCTCACGTTCCTCTTTCCATCGCGAGACCCGTGCTCGCTGCTCTTCCCGCCGTTGTTGATCAAGCTTTTTCTTCTCCACGAGATCTCGTTGAACGCGCTCATGAAGCACGTCGAAATCATTGTGAACCTGATCAAACAGCCACTGCAGACCGGCTTCTAGACGATCATCCACAGCACCACCGTTGACTGCTGGCTTGGCAATACATGGCACGATATTTGAGCTGGGGAACTTATTCAGGCGTAGCAAATTCTGCATCTCCTGTTCTGCTATAGCGTCGGCGTGATCTCGTTTGTTGGCAAAACTACGTGAATCATACATACAAATTCGATGAGTATCGGCATTGCTCAATGCTAACGTGAAAATGGGAGCCGATACGTACATTAGCAAGGGTTTGTTCGTCATAACCTCATTTGCCATCGACTCCTCCAGAACATTAGCAGCGTGGAGTACCGCATTCTCATTTGATGAATCGACCATGAAAATGACGCCGTGGACCTGGGCATACGAACAAATTGGTTAAAAAGATCATGCCCACAATGTATCCTAGGAAAGGAGAAATGAACTTGCTACTTACGTCAGCGTAGTATTCCTTCCAGACATTTCGAAATGCCGGGCCTCCTCCGAGGTCATAGAAAGTGGCCGATCCGGTCTCGGTTTGGAACGTGGCAGATGTGAAGCCTGCGCTGGGCACATGCTCTTTGTCCAGATCACCTTGTAATGTGGAAAGAAGCGTCGTCTTTCCCGCTCCGTCGATACCAATTATCAAGAGCACAATGTCCATTGTGCGGGTGACATGCGGCTTTTCCTGATTGTCTTCAGGTTCTCCATCAGTTATCTTCTGTGTCTTTGGGTCAGAAGTTGGATGTAACTTCAGGCACATGTAGTGGACATTGCTCTCTGTCTTTCCGTCATCATATAATACAGTAAAACTCCCGTTGCCGTCGATACCTGTGATTGCTCCTGGAAAGAACCTCGGTCGACCTTTGTATCGACACAAGACGCGGTCGTTTATACAAAAGTGCACTTCGGCCTCCAGCTGATTCGACATTTCTTCTGCTTCAATGACAATGCGTGCAGCGACCACGTCCTTGATGAAAGCTACATAACAAACATTACTACGTTCCTCTTTTCACGAAAGTGCTCTACCAAGCTGCTCACCTTTTACAGAATTAGGTTTTTCGCGTAGAATCTGCTTCGCGAGGTCGTCCATGACTGGAATCACGCTGGTCGACATGAAGTCGGCCATCTTGCGGCGGTTTGTAAGCTTCTTTGCGTAACCTACGCTACGCGTACGATGCGAAAAGCGACCGGCCTTCTGCTCGTCCACGAAGTCGTGGATGAAGTGATACACACTCTCCGGCTGATAGAGCAACAGCGACTCGATCAGAGGCATCAGGACCGGGTCCACACATCGTCGGAGGTATTCGTGCTCGGTCTCCGCCGCCTTGTGTGGGGTTCCTGTGAGGTTTAAGCCATGTATAAGTCTGACGAATGGATCAATGACCGGAGTCGCTGCAGGGCCGCACCTGGAATACTACGAGGCGTTGACTTGGTCGCTTCACGCAACCTGCGGGCGCTCATGGTGGCGTTCAGTGAGCTGACACGGCTGACTCCCAGCGGAAATTCTTGCGGTGGAGTCTAGGGCGAAGGCCACATGTTGCAGTCAACCAAAATAGCGGAGCCATGTCTAAAACCGGAGCTGGTGACGCGCAGGAGTGACGAGCTCAGAAACCGTTTCGAAAAAATAGAATCCGTCCGAAAATAGAGACCATCCTAACTTAGGAAAAATCCTGATTTTGCTGCTGCTGCTGCAAGTCAACTCTCAGAGCTTCGCTGCCATCGCCGGCACGCCTATCCGATCCTGTCCACATCAGTGGAATGCCGTGGTCATTTGATCATCCGCGAAGTGATCTCGGCTGTCGAATTTCATCACACCGTTTGTTTGACACAAGTCTGCACTGCAACGGACGACAGCCACGTCGCCTACACGAAGCCCTGCCCCGGAGCCGTACGTTGGAGCCCAGCTGTCCATCGTCGCAGTGGTCGTGCCTCCACGAATGTTGAGGCAGATTGTCTGAAAGCCCACACCGAAGAGAGCTTACGTACAGTAATCCTGGCAATTTCAACCTCGCTTGAGAAACAGCAGCCCCCTGCATTTTGATTTTGATTTTGGTTTTGATGTTCACCGTAGTGCAATGCAATGCCTTCCGCCGATGCTGCGTCGTGTTGGACTCGGCGCCGAAACGATTGCCACACACTTCAACCGCACGAAACGCATGGACTCTACTCGGAACGACCCACCGCGAGGCCACTCAACGGAGCAACGGGAGCGCGTCTTCGCGCGTGTCTTCCGTGGCAGCAGCAGGGCCACAGACCCAAAGCTAACTGAGCCTTTTGCGGCGGAACAACGTTGAACTTGTCTGCGGTTACTATTTCCCGCATACTGGGGGCCAGTCAAAAAGTTCGGCGAAACGACTTCGGTTTTTCGACCAATCCCAGAGTTTATCAGGTCGCCTTTTCCACCAATACCGCGCCAGATCCGGTTCACAGCACTGGCTTTACGTCCTGGTTATGCATCGGAATGCTCGCAAGTTCGCCGCAGTGGGACATTTGTGCTGTGGGGCCATTTGCCGTGCGGACTACCGTACCGAGCAGCTACTTGCGCCCTCCCCCCTGCGTGCGCCACAACGCCTTCCAGCCGAGGAGGAACTTCCTCCGCGCTGCTGCTACAGTTGCTCGTGGCGAACGCGAAAAAATCACCCGCGTCGAGTCGGTAGGAGGCCAGTTACAGTCGCTACTTCACTGCAGCACTGCACCAATGGCTCTAACACTGTTTGTGATGGAAAAACAGGCACAAGACGAGCGGATCAGGGTGCAAGAGCTCAGTGTTTCTCTGACGAAATTGGCAGCAGGAACGAAGCAGGCGAAGGATGCGAAGCGCTCGAACGCTCGCAGCCGATGAGACCTGCTCGGTCCCGGAGCATAACACGCTGACCAGTAGCTGCTACGGGGCGTGCAGCTCCTCGCTGTGCATCAATTACGCGTCCACAGCAGTTGGCAGCTCGAGCAAGGACGGCAACTTTTTCTCCCGAGGCTGCGCGTCTGCGAAGCTGCCGACGTGCAAGTCGAACGTGACGTCGGGCAACTGCGAGGTGCAGTGCCTGGTGGACACGTGGGCTGGCTGGAGCATGCCGCAGTGGACAATCGATATCGCACAGCCGCAGAGTGACAAGGCGGACACGGGGGTGTTCCAGGCTATCGACGACCTCAAGCTCCCTTCGACCTTGCAGAACCTGTACGTGGAAATTTGGATGCCATTATCGCTACGACGCGTGGAAGCCCCGCTGATGGTACATTCGGTTTGCGATTTTTCAGGTCGATCGTTGGCGCGACGGCAGACTCGCAAATCACTGTCCCGCTCTCTTTCTCGTCAAATGCTTTCCGCAGCGGCCAAGGGCTGCATCAAATGTACGTTTAGACTCGTGCAGCACGAGCCATTCGCTGTAGTTGTACTGACGGTATTCTGTTTTGTATGATTTTCAGTATCATTTCAGATGTTGCTATCGGTGATATGCTCACAAATATTTTTCCGGACACCCTGGAGACGCTGTAAGTTTGTGCCAACTGATGCTGCATCCATTTTCACATGAACTGACTCCTGTGTAATTATTTTGCAGTATTATTCAGCGATCTAAACTCACGCAGTTCGATCCTCGTGGACCGCACGCGTTCACATCCGTGTCTACGTTGTAAGTTTATCTGGTACACGAACGGTGAGAGGAATTTTCATGCTAATGTTGTCTTGCATGAATTTGGATCTACAGAGACCTTCGCGACAACCACCTGTCGGATATTCCTACCATTATTTATGAGATGCGCAACCTATCGGCTCTGTACCTTCAGGGCAACGCCATCGCTGACGCCCACATCACCCTTTCACAGCTTCAGTATTTGCAGGAGCTGCCAGTGTTTGAAGCCAATTTGACAGTAAATGGGAGCTGCTCTACGGGGTACGAAGCCGTATCATGGGCCGACAAAAGCGTGTGCTACACAAACGGCGACGGTCTCGGCAGCATCAACAGCTCCGGCTCCAAGGACAAAAGCACGTCATCCACGGGTAGCGTGAGCAACAGCACTTCGGTCGCACTCTATGTAGTTTTGGGCCTCGCGCTCTTTGTGGTGTTGGCTGTGGTGGGTGGCGTGCTCCTTTTGCGGCAATTGAAGAAAAATACGGCTCAGGAGCAACATGATTCTCTTGTGTCTGCCGATGGTAAGATCAAGGCCAATCTGCGCAGCCTGAGAGCAAGAATGGGGGCGTTAACTGTAAACGGCACGGCTCAAACGACGGAACTTGAAGCTTCGCTGAACGAGTATAACTTCGGTGGAGTACGTAAGGCTGCGTTTATGGAGATCCCGGCTTCCGATGTGGTTGTGGTGAATCAGTTGTCGACGTCGGGCCCAGTTACTGTCGCGCTTGCCGAGCATTGCTCGCGCTTGGTTCTCGTAACTAAAATCCAGACCAGCGATGACGACGTTGAGGCAGCTTTGGACATGATACCGACGCTTTCACAAATGCGCCACCCACAGATTCTATCCATCACAGGGCTTGTGTGGGACGAACGGCACGCGATGACTGCAGTATGCGAGTACATGACGCTGGGCACCTTGGAAGCGTACTTGGGGAGTTCTGGATCCGAGCTCAACTGGACGAACTTCAAGATGAAGGCGGCAGCTGAGATTGCCCGTGGACTCATGTACTTGCACAGTCAGCACATGGTCACGTACGACGGACTTAATGGCCGAAGCGTGTTTGTGGATCCCGACAAGGGCTGCAAGCTGAACCCGATACAGGCAGCACTTCCCACGAATGGGTCGTCACCGTACAGCTGCAAGTCATACTACCGCCGTTGTGACTCGACGACCAAGGCATTTTTCGCTCCTGAAGTTCTCATCGGCGAGCCGTCTCGTTCGTCTTCGGATATGTATGCGTTTGGTGTACTGCTGGCTCATATCGATACGTGCCAGACCGCAGACGAGATGATCAGGAGTTCGTGGAGAATGCGAACGCAACTTGGAGACTTGGACTTGGACAACGGAACGGTTCTTTCAACTGATGGTACAGTCCTATCAACTAATGCTGGTGGTATCGATTTCGACAACTCGCGGCGACGAACTACTCAGCTCGAGAGTCTTCCGAGCGCGAACAGCTCTCGCACGCTGCAAAGCTCCCGCAGCCTTGCTCTGGAGGAAAACCGACGACGAACAACTCCAGTATTGGGCACGCACAACAACGACGAGACAAGTCTCTTGGGCATGTTCACGTTTACACCCGAGTGCCCCACAATGGTTCGGGAGCTGGCAGGCGCGTGCTTGCAGTATGATCCATCGCTACGCCCCAGCGCGTCCTACATCGCAGCCATGCTGCACATCTAGGCAGGTCTAAAAAGCCTGAGCGCAGATAGTATACATAACCAACCCCCAAAAAGTATAATATGCCATTGACCCCATTTGACTACGAGTATCTGCGAAAGGTGCTCGTCGACTACGTTCTTTTCCGTGTCTTCTCCCATCGAAGCAAAATACCGTTAGTTTTGAAGCACAGAATCAAAAGGGAAGCATGGCACCGCAGTATCTGAGTTATAGCGGTGTATCTGATGTCCGAAGCAGGAAGAGCGGTCAGAGTGGCGACGACGTGAGCTCGTGCGTTATTTGCCTCGAGCGGATGGGGGATGGCTTGGCTGCCTTGCCGTGCGGTCATGTTTTCCATCACATTTGCTTAGAGCAGGCGCTTGCAAGATATGCTGCGTGCCCTATTTGCCGACGTGAAGCTAGCCCTCGAGACAGAGTTCGACTGTATTTGTCCCTCGGAGCTTCGGACGCAGGTCGAGGAGACCGCGTTCAACACGGGAGCAGTCCACGTCACGATGCTGGCTACACATGTGATTTTAGCAAGATCATTGCCGCTGAGCGTCTCCGAGAGATGAAGACTGAGCTGGACCGTGCCAACGACAATCAGCGCTTACTGGGAAGACACTCGCACCGACTGCAGAGCAAGTTGGAGCGCCAAGCCCAGCAACTCGAGCAGACCGAACATCGGCTGCAACATATCCAGCGCGACTTGGACAGTGCGAACGTGCAGTTGAAGAGATGGCAGCGGATCGGTAGGATGTGCTGTCATTACTGTTCATGTAGTTGCACTGGATGTCGAACACTAACATCTCGATGCTTGTCCCGCTCAATTGCGAGCAGCAGAGCTGGGTTTCCACCAGTCCAGCATGGCAAAGGCGGCCCACGTCGACCTGGAGGTGCGCGTTCAAGCCACGGCGGATCGGATGCTGAAGAAAGTGCGAGCACACGAGCAGCAAGTTCGGTGTTCGGGCTGCAGAGAGCGAATGACGGACGTGGAGCGAGCCGTGCTCGCGTTCGCCTCTGCGGCCGGACCGGCTCCCCGCTCTCCATGCTGTCAACGCCACCACCGCCCGGACGAGCCGAGAGCTACGACAACATGGCGACCGGAGCCATCGCGGCGCCGTCGACGCGGTCCGTACGACTCTTGAAGATCCATCGCCTGGACATGCTCTGCTCACGGTGAAGTGCAGTACTGTAGACTGGCAGTAGCATTTAGTCTCGAGTTGCAGCGAGCAAAATAGTCCCGTCGACGAGAAGTGAAGTGCTTGACGGGGTGAAGAGTAACAATTGGTGTAATGCTCAAGCCCATTTTGAACTTGAACTTCCCCCGGACATCACTGCAGTGGCGAGACTTGCAATCGAACGATCTGAATGTCTATGCGTCGATTATGGCCCGCTTCTGATCCCTTCACACTAATCATCCATCTGCAGCAGGTGTCGTATCGATCCTGCCAGGCGGGGACCAAAGCGTCGAAATGCCCCCGCACTCACATGTAAGGTAATGTAGCGAACGTCCCCATAGAAGCAAGACAAGCCTAAGACATCAAGCCCAAGTGAAAACGCGCGTCATGCTGAACTTTGCAGCTGCGGCAAGCCGGAGCGCTACGCTACGGCGGCTGTACAGAGACGAGCCGCGGGATTTCGAAGCTCGAATGGGTTCGGCTTGTGGGATTGGTCGAAAAGGGGTCATTTTACCCCACCATCCGTTCCAATAGTGGAGCTCCTCCCGACACCAGTGGTTCTCGTCGTGACGCGGGTGCAGAGCAATCGGAGCGAATCCCGACGCCCAGTCTCTGCACTATACAGTCGCGACTTGAATCGTTCTCCAAGTGACCGGACCCGCTCCATTATTCAGATAACACCCGGGTGGTCGGTGGTGTGCCCCACCCCCCACCTGCTGCTCCGGTCAGCTGCAGACACTTAGCAATATAAATACACACTCGCAGCCGAGTACTGCCCCCCCCCCCTTGGTCCCTATCTCAGCCCCGTTGGATGCTGCTCTTTGACCCTACCAAGCCCCACTCCTGCATGAAGAACTCGGACGACGCCGACATGTGGCTCCAGCAAGCGGACGAGTCCCGCGCGCAAGATGTGCCACCTGCTGCACTACCGGCGCTGCAGCTCGTGGCCAGCAGACACGGCCTCGCTGCTATCATGAACACGGACGACGCTGCTGCTGCTGCTGCGGTGCTGGTCGGCCGCGCGGCTGCCAGCAAGAGCTCGTTGGCCTTCATCCTGGGAGGCAGCACGGACGAAGACCAGATCCATTCGACTGGCCCAAGCTTCGGTACGTCTGGATTTGCAGCTCAAACCTTGAACGACCTCCGTGGTTTTGGCACGGACTGATCATGCACTTGGTTGGTTTGCAGCTGATCTCACGGTTGGTTCAAGTGTGTCCGCGACGGAGAACAGGGCTGCGAACGTGCCACTCCCTGCAGCTCCCAAGGCGACGGTGAAAAAGTCGCGCATCTGCAAGTTTGAGAACTGCACGCGATACGTCGTGAACCGCGGACTCTGCATTGGCCACGGAGTGAGTTTTTGTGTGGGGATATGCTGGAGGTGGAGTGGATCTAACGGTTGAACTTGAACAACCTGATAACAGGGCGGCAAGCGCTGTGCAGTCCCCGGGTGCACGAGCAGTGCTAAAAATTTGGGCGTCTGCTGGAAGCACGGTCAGCATGACGCGATTTGGAAGAAAAGGTGGCTTCATGATTTGCTTAACTCTTTGACGACGTTGCGTTACATGTGCAGGCGGCTCGACCAAGTGCACTATTGCTGGGTGTGAAAACCGTGCCAAGTCGCGCGGTGTTTGTTGGTCTCACGGAGGGGGTGCGGAAGCTACAGATTCATGCGTCTCGTCGTATATTTTGTTTGTCTAACATTGCATTGGTCTATAATTTCAGGTCGCAAATGCAGCGAAGAAAACTGCACCAAGACGGCGGTCTCCCACGGTCTCTGCTGGGCTCACGGAGGAGGTGAGCTGCATGAACTTTGTGCTTTTTTAGCAAGCCTTGATACGCTTGGCCACTCACTCCCTGGAGTCTCTTCCGTTCGCCTCGTCTCTTTTGCCCTTTTATTTATTTGTTGCTTCCTCACTTGTTGTCCTGCAGGCAAGCGGTGCGTTGTGGAAGGATGCCGCAAGCCTGCTTATGAGCGTAACGGTAACGTTTGCTCTCTGCATCAAGCCACCAACCCTGGTGCCTTACAGCCTGCGAGGCGATGATGGTAGTAGTCCCCGCTCATATTTCGAGCGTGCGCATAGATACCGATAGGAGACTTCCAGATGCAGCACGCGCTCTGGGGGCTCGTTGCGGGGACAACATCGAAGGACTAGAGAGGCGCGTTGAATATTTATTGTTACGATAGTTTTGACGCACTTCGAGTTTGTAGAAAAAGGCAATCCAATTTTTTCTTGCAATGCGCTTGATGTCGTCGACGAGTTGACTTGCTAACGTGTTCGAGCAAAATTTCAGGTTTTGCGACCACCGAAAATGTAGCTCGATTTCCCCGAGCATCGAAACGTGCATGTGGTAGTGCCGGTCGGCGTGGTTGTGCAACGAACGATGCACATGTACGAGTGGCAATAAAAATTTCGTAAAGTACAACGTCTACTATTCTTGTCGATCCTAAAATGTCGGATGAGGCAACAGGTTGTTCGGGTACCTGTATGAGCATACGTTAATGCAGGTTTTTAAGTTGAAGCAGTCAGCAGTTCAAAGGACAACAAGCGCCTGGAGTAAGCCTCTCAATTGGTTCAAGTAGCTTTACATACAATGTTGCTATATTGTTTGCTGCCCGGCTACAAGGCCTTTGTTTACATAAGTGAGAGCTTACATCTATCCGCGATATCTGCTTCAGGCAGTTGTCGTCTGCCGCGGTGGGAGCTTAGCTCAGGAGAATAAAATAGAGGTGTCATGCTTGCTTTGGCTGCCGGGTAACTGAGACCTCCTCACAGCTTCATCGCACCATTCTTGAAAGCCAGCGCCACATCAGCCATGGATGGTCGACGAGCGGGGTTCTTGTCAAGACAAGCCGCGATGGTTTCCTTCATCACGCCAGAGCAGAGGCGGCTCAAGCGGAACCCGGTCATTTTTGCAGTCGGAGAGAGATCATCTTCTCGGCCTGAGCGCTCCATTGAAAGCTTTCGAGCATTCATCACTGGGGTTTCGCCCGTGTCGATCTCCACGAGTACCACGCCAAAAGCGTAGACGTCCGATCTCTCCGTTGGTTGTTCGCCGCGTAGAACCTCGGGAGCCACGAAGGCCTTGCATTCATTGTCCAGAGGTGAAAGCTTGACGTAGTGGAAGATGCTGAAAATACTAAGTTTGGCGGAGTAATCCTTGTCGAGAAGGATGTTGAAAGCATTCAACCGACCATGCACAATGTTTTGCTTGTGTAGGAAAGCCATTGCTTCAGAGATCTGCCGAGCGATAGCGTGCTGCTTTGGCACAGACAACTCGACCGCGTTGTTGACCGTGCAATCACGCAGTGCACCCTTCTCGACGTACTCGACCACGGCGCAGAGCTCTGTCCCATCCGCATCCCACATAGCTCCCCGAAATGCCGCAATGCGAGGGTGCTTCAGCTCAAACATGAGCTCAATCTCCGTCACAAAGTCCCGCATCAATGCCTTCGACGCAGTGTTGCTCTTGATCTTCTTGACGAGCACAGCCTCGTGCTTGAACTCGCCGAGCCACAGCTCCGAACGGCTGCTCACACGCAGCATTTTGTGCAAGAACACATCATCGTATGATAACCGGGTCAAACCAATGTAGCCGTCCGCCACGGACGCGAGTAGTTCGAAATCCGAGGTAGTTTGGCTTGAAGCGTTTGATCCAGGAACACCTAGCTCCATGTACGGGTGATCCGACAGATCACCCATGCCAATTGCGATCGACGGTGTGGTACTGTTCATGAGCTTGGGCTGCTCATTTCTTCGTCGACGGCAGCACCACCAAATCAATCCCAAAATTGCCAGTAGCACAACTGCTCCCAGACATGCACCGATAATGATCCAGGTCTTGTGCGATGAAGACGACGACGAGTCTCCCTCATTTGTTGCGGGCATTGTAGTAGCTGGCTGCTCGGTAACTGTGGTATTTGAGGATCCGACGTCGTTGTTTTTCCCAGCGCAAAACGTAAAGGAATCATTCAGCTTGGTCTGGACGGCAGTGGTCGGGCACGCGCTCGTGTTGGTGATGCCATCGATCGTGACTAATTCCAATTTCGCCAGGAATGTAAACTGAGCTGCTGTCAACCCTGAAGCGTTGATAGGGTTATCGACCAGAGTCAAGAACTGCAGCGTCGACAAATTGAAGATCACTTCGGGAATTGTTTGCAGCGAGTTATCATGGAGATATCTACGTGCACAGAGGACAGTAACCAGCTGAACGTCAGGCAGGATGCTCGATAAGTAAGTACTGCAAATAACCAATACGCACAAAGTTGTGATCGCCGGGAAGTTGTCTGCTACAAGGCTGAAGCCAGTTAAGGCGTTCGACGATAAATCACTGCGCAGAGAGTAACACTCAGTCAACACCACTTGAACATAGAAAAATGGACATACGGACCCACGTACAGCAGTGTGAGGTTGGTGAAAGTCTCGTCTTGAAAGTCGGTGTCCACCTTGGCGATGGCGTTACCGGATAGGTCGCTAATCATTCAACACAGCACAAAAGACAATTCCAATTAGACACATTAAAATCCTCACGCACAAGACGAAGTCGACTTACATGACGGTGACGGAGTCTCCAGCGACCGCGGCCGTAGGGATTTCACTCAGTGAGCAGTTGTTGAAATATCTGTCCGAAACAACGAAACAACCAATAAATCCTAGTCAGTTCTACATCCACAGCACATGTCCAGCCATCCCAGACCACAACGCACATTCTTTTCACGCTGTTGAGGGGCAGGGCGCTGTCCAGTCCGGACAAGCTGAGGTTCTTAAACGTGACTTTATCCAACGTTGCATCCGGCTGTATGTTCATGGAAGACAGCTCCAGCGAGCCGGAGAGCGGCTCCTCGCCTTGCTCCGCCTTCTTGAACGTCAGGTCCGTGATATGGTCGTCCAGCTGCAGCAGTCCGACGCGCTCGAAGGGGCCGGCGCCGGACGTGTCGTTGCTCTCGGCCGGCTGGAAGACCCACTCGCTGGCGGTCGAGGAGAAGGCGTCCAGACACAGCGCCGACTGGCCCGACGACAGCGTGACGCAGCTCGTGTCGTTCACGCAGTCGATGGCGTTGGCGGACGACTGCCCCACCACCACGCAGGCTCCGTTGCTGCTGCAGCCGCCGTTGCAGCTCGTGGTCAACGTGTTGAGCGTCCCGCTAGTCGCACTGGAGCTCGTGGAGTTGGCGGCCAATGCTGCGTCCAGCAGCGCCAGTACGCAAAGCACCAGCGTCCACGCGTGCATCCTGCAGACCTGTTCTCCTGGGGTGGGTGGTAGGGGGCTGGTAGTGTACTACCCCCTTCCTTTGCAGTGGTAGATGGGGTGGATACGGCTCAAGTGGCTTAGGAGACCGGCCCGGCGTATCAGACGAGGGATTGATCCCCTGTACTGAGAGGTAGAACGGTAGAGTCTACTGCTGTGCTACTGCTGCGGCCGCTGCAGTGATTTGCCTGCCGTCCAGGGAGGGAGCTCGTCTGGGGGCGTGAATGGCAATGTACAGTAGAGGGCGGGTGGGGTGGAGTGGGCTTTGCTGCCGACGAGTGCGCGCTCGTTCCGTGGCGAGAAAGCCGCATCGACAACGTGACGAAGGCCCATGGTTGATACTTGGTGTGTGCCGTACACACATGCCACTCTTCGCTTCCCGCGTCACATGCGGCACTGCGATTGGTCCGCGAAAGGACGTCGGGGTAAAAAGGGCGCGGATGTGGTACAGTGTACCGGGTGAAGATACTTTTTCTGGCTGCATCCTTCACTTTTCGATTCATCAAGGTGCGATCTACATGAACGTAGCCATTCACTTTTAAAACAAAGCCGTGCTGCGCCCGGGGAAGCTCTGGATTTACTGTTAGTATGGGTCCCATGTTTTGGAAGTTTGAGTTTGTAGTAGTAATACATGTATAGTAGTACTACTCCACTACAATTCGCGTCATGTAAAGCTCCCCGGGAAAACTAGGGCGTCTGCGAGTTAGACTGGGAACACCAATTTGCCTAGAATAAGCAGCGCTTTTGCATGCGACCTGCGTTATGGTGTCGGGCTCTGCTAGTATCAGTGTTATAGCGCACTGCTACTGCACCCTTTCTATCATGCTGCTCTAGTAGCAGTGCTACTTCCTCCATTGCTATCATACTGCTCTGCTATGCTAAGCAGTGCTACTGCCTCCATTGCTATCATACTGCTCTGCTCTGCTATTAATAGTCGCAGTGTTACAGCAGTGCTACTGCATCGATGCTGCCATGCTGCTCTGCTACATGTAGTAGCAGTGCTACTGCACTGATACCGTCCATTTCTATAATTCTGCTCTGCTAGTAGAACTGCTTGCATGAACCGCGCGCATCTGCTGCGGCTGCGCGCGGTTCATGCAACATTTCTAATGTTGTACCAGGTACGAATGTTAACCCAGGTTACGCTTACGCAGTACCGTAGAATTGCTTCGGTATTCCCAGCATAATCTTACACGTTAAAAGATCTCAGCAAAAAGCTTGTCGTATACTACGTAGTGAATAATTGATGTGCGAAGTTCACACGTCAGTGGAGTGAACTTCATTAATGGGATTACTACGTAGTATTCACTGCCGGTGAATAAACTGGTGTCTCATTCACGCTGCAGGATCACGATTGACCTCATCGTCATCCTGGCAATCCTTTATGATACAACCCATACTTCGTTTGTTGAGCGGTTTCGACAATGGTGACCTTCCCTGAGGCCGGGTCTTGGATGTCTTTAGGCCTCAATGAGGGCCTAGAACCGAGTTTGCTCGTTTAGGGTCCATCAAAAATATTACTTGAAGAGTACTATATTACTGAGCTGATGTTAGCATAGTATCACGCATATTGCGCACTACATGTATACGGTACACTAGTGGTATCACTACTACCCCAATAATTCGGGTAGTAGTACTACCGATGTGTACTATTTCAGCAAGTACTACTAACCACTGCAAGTGAGCATGCTCCTGGGCGCGCTGTCCTCGAAGCCGAAGACCGGCGACGTCTTGAAGTCGACAGCCGCCGTCTTCTTGTCGCCCAGTGCCAGTTCCTTCTTGAACAGCAGCAGGAACCCCGTGTACGACGACGCGTTCTACACCGGGGCGGCCTCCTGCTGCTGCTGCAGCGATATGTAGGTCGTACTTGGACAGCAAGTCGTATGATAGTGGGTATGTATTCTGCCTAGCTTGTACGACTCGATGGGCAGATCGGCGAAACACCTTCTCGCCCTTGATGGCGGCGCACGCGTCCTCGGCACGCTTGTAGGCAACCTGAGAACTGGCAAAAGCTCACTTCAAGAGCAATTGGTTATTTCTGTAATATCTATATGAGTGTTGCTCGTGTGAGTGAGCATCATGACCACCATTCCACTGAAGGTGTACAGTATTGAGTTACAAGCAACATCGCATTCTGTACTTAAATGACTGTATCCCATTGATATGGTTTTGCTTGTCAAGTGCTGCAATCATATGAAAATTCAGACCTCCGGGTGAGATCAATGTAACAACTCTGGATTAAAATCCAGAGAATACACTTGGGCTTTAGCTGCTTTACATTGCGACATTGAATATGTTACCCATTCAAGGCGAGGATGATACGAGGGCGAGCGCGACATAATATATTCTGAACATCTCTCCACGATCCAGAGACGCTTTATAGTGGGGGAAGACGCGTGCCCTCGAATGGGGGAGCTGCACGCCACCCAGGAATGAGTGGCTGTCGCTAACGGGCTCTTGTGACGCTGGCCGTCTTTGAGTCTGTCGCGCGCTCTGACCATGTCGCCAGCAATTCGCTGGAAGATTCATGGAGGCCCCTCGGCGGTGGGTCGCCGGTCCTTGCGCAGCCATGTCACTGCGGCGACAAACACCTCGAGTGCTTGGCGGCTTGCGCGTGGTAGGTACTTGGGGTCCATGACCTGCTTCATCAGGTACAAGCTGCTGACCGGGTTGGTGGCCAGAAAAGTGTGACGCGCTTGGTGCTTCAGAGCGCCCAACAGCTCCACCGCTGCGAGTTGGTGGTCGGTCGCCACTGTGGCAGCGGAGGGGGTACTACCTCGTGGCAAGGCTACCAAGTGACACACGAGATCAAGCAACTCGACCGGTGAGCTGCAGCTGCAACTGCTCCACGGCATCGTCGGCATACTGGTGTCGACCACCACCTTGGGGGTGGTCTGCAGCAGTCGAGCTGAGGCGTAAGCGTCCTCCTTGACGTAGTTGCGCTTGACCTTGGACACGATTTTCAGATAAATAGGCTGCACGGTCAGAATCGTGACCTTCGCGTACACCAAGTCGTGCAGCTCGGTCGAGTTCTCGTCGAGGCCACTGATCTGCATGAGCTCGATGAGCTTGTGCTTCATGATTTCTTGATACAGAGTAGACACGCACGCTCGCACGCTCTGCAGCGTGGGTCCTACGCCCGAAACCCACACATTCTGTTTGAAGTCGAGCCAAAACTTGCGCAGGAACTGCGTCGCTGGCTGACGTCCATCCACGAACAGGGCTTCAAGCGCCATTTGCATCCGTTCACGCATTTCAGGCACAGAAACCAGCAGAACGCAGATATCTCGGAATGACAAAATCGACAACCCGGAGTCGTCGTTGGTGCTGACAGATGCGGGCGAAGCGTCAAATCTACCTCCAGTGAGCGTAGCTCCACCACTCACCGTTGCTGCAAGCACAAATGTAGGTGGAGCGGAGCTTGTTGTAGTCGACTCGTTTGCTAGAATCTGCTGTGACCGCAATTGGTGAAATCGAGAGGTGGCAAAATCCATCTTGAGAGACTGGAAGAACTCCTGCAAGCGCGTGGTCATAACGTCCGCTGACTCTGTCGGGGCTAACTTCCCGCGGCGAGGTGCCCGAGTTGGTCGTGGGGCAGGCTTCAGCAACGCGTTCTCAAGCACATTTAGTACCATGTACTGCCGTTCGAGTTTCTCCAAATCCAGCATTTTTTTTGCGGTAAAGTAACTCGCTGACCGCAACCGTTCAAGCATGACACCGATGACACCAATGAATGGAATCACTGAAGCTGCAGGCTCACCTGGGCTCGCTGGTCGTTCGCTTTCGAAAGTTTGTTTTCGGCGTAAGTTTTCAAATCCGCCGGTGTGGTCGCACAGTCGTCGGAGCTCAGTAAGGCGTGTCTTGTACTTGGCACGCACCCGCTTCCAAGTTATTGGCATTCGAGTTGACATCAGTGGTATGTCACCAAGGCAGCCGACACAAGCCATGACCAGGTGAAAATTGTTGAGAGGTGGTGCACTTGCCGACATCGCGATGGAGATGATGTTCTCAATCACTTCAGCTCGCTCTTTAGGCGAGTCCTCGACCAGCACAGACCAAACGAAGTACGCTACCAACCGGTTAAAGTGATCCGTCAGCTCCTTGGCAGTGATCTTGGGGTGGTGCAAGAACTCCCACGGATACACATTGGAAAGCTGTGAATGGTGAAAGATCGTGAGCTGCTCGGCCATTTCCGAGCATGTCATCTCCCATAACATACTTCGAAGCGGAACGGGTAGCGGGACATCTTCGCACTCAAAGCCGAATTCATCTGACGAGTTCGAGCTGAATGTGTTCACAAGGGCAACAGAGCCATCTTTTGTTCCTCTGCCGCTGTCTGAAGGTCCAAACAGCACATTCAGGTTTTCGCGAAGCCGTTGACTGCCTTCCTCGAATTTGCTGAAGTTAATAGGTCGATCGTTGTCATCAACTGAGGTCTGTAGAAGCCCCTTGCTTTTGGCAAGTTGAGCAATCGCGCCCAAGTTCGGGAACGAATGGTTGCGCCGCTTTCGTCTTTGTGGAGGTCGTGACGTTGGAGTTTGTGGTGGGCCGTTGGTGGGGGTAACAGGGGTCGCAGGGGTAGCGTCATTTTCACTTTTTGCTGACGAGTGGTTGGCAGATGCAGACCTCACGGGTTGAACTTGTTGCAATTCTGAGTCGTCGCTAAACCGTCTAAGACGACAGTGTGAGAAGAACAAGTCTATGAGCCCCTGGACGACGTCGGTGTTAACTTCTTCGCGCTTGGAGTAGATGGGGTGGAACAAAATATCGCGAACAAACGTCGCAACGTTGTGCTTTTGGGAACTCAAGGTGCGCGGCGTGAACGATCCTCGACGTGGGTTATCCCTTTGCTTTTCTCCAAGAGCTAGAAGCATGTCACTGACGGTGATTCCAGCAGACGCCACTACTCCGAGATGCAAGAGCACGACGCGTCCTCCTTGCGGCGTGGTTTCAATCAGAGTCAACAGAGATCGAAGTCGCTTCTGTCGCAGCTCCTCCTCACTGCGTTTGGCACTCTGTACTCGTCGAAGCGATGGCGAGATTTTCGTAAATCTTGGAGTAGGTTTTTCGAGAGGAATAAATGTATCGATCTCGGATCCACCCATCGATAGATGGCATTGCATGACAGAATCACGCACGCTCTGCAGCGCAAGCAGGGCGTCATTGTACCCTTCACCGTCATCTCCAATTGAATCCGTGTGGTCAGTCCCCAAACTAGTCGTAGAGCTTCGCCGCTTTCGTCCTTCGTTGTCTGTGGTTTCCTCGTCGCAGTCTGAACCTGCACGCTCCTGAGCATTTACAATCGCACTGATCCATTCGTCACGCGTAGTGGTAGAACGGAAGTCTAGCACGGTATCCCTCCCGTGCATGGAGATCGTAAGCAGCGACTGTCCTCCAAGGAACGTGAGTTTGATGTTGGTATCGTACAAATCGATCTGCAACACACGTAAACTATGAATACAATGCAGCGGTGAAAGTCGATCACTAGAGCTGATCACCAACCTTGGCCTTAATGGAGCCGTCTCGTCGGCGACCGATAACCATTTCACCCGGTTTGATAACAACGTAGCGGTCGCGCCACTGCAATGAACATCAACAGCTAATGTTAGTGAGGCATCCTATAGACTTGACTTGCATTGCCACGCTCGACTCGTACGATGAAGTGTCCGCGGACAGCCACACTGCCTTCTTTGATGATCTCGTCCATCCTGTGGTAAACACGGTATGTCAGTGAGCTGCATTGAGACCGTCAACGAGTGAGCTACAGACGCACTTGGACGACGACAACGCGGGGTCCATAGCGCCTTTCAAACCCGATCGAAGCCGCTGCGTCGGCACCGCTGCGGTGATAATGCAATGGCCGTATAAAGCAGGCCAGACTTGCGCCTGCTGCTGGTCCGTTGACCACTGGCAACCTCTTCCACTGTCCTGACAGACGTTAAGGCTTTTTGAAGCTGCTTTGGACTGCCGCAGCTCGACACCGAACCGCGTGCATGTATTCTTAGGAGAGCCCAGCTGGGCGGACTCACCTACATCATCTGCTTTCTTAGCAGACCACCGTCCATGCGTACACCGCTCGAGTTGACGACGTGCCACACAAATGGGGACAAGCCACATCTTTCCCTGCTAGCGTCATGTTTGCGGTCAGCGCTCGTGGACACCTCGAAAGAGGAGTCACGCGTTAGTGGTGGGCGAGGAAAGGCTCTAGTCAGTGGACACACGCGATGCTGCAAAGCTGCAACGACACCGGCACAGTACATGCACATGTACATGTAGAGTGCAACACAACATGCAGTATAATAGCCGTAGTGTGTATCGGCGCGAGTCACGGTTTTCCGGTTCTTTGGTCCCACTCTGATGACTGCAACATGACAGCGATGTCACGACTGGGATGCTCCACCACGACGGATACGTGTGGATATCAGAGATCGGATACAGTGCTTGTACACGAAACGAAATTACGAAATAAGGGCGACTGCTGCTACAAGCGGTGCTCAATACAACTGCCTAGACTGCATCGGAGTCCACATCTGCACTTTCATCCTCTTCTCGCTTTCGCTTGAGTGCGCTGCTGGCTGCTTCCGTTGCTTCCGACTTCGACTCTGTCGCCGCCTCTTGCTCCGTGTCCTTGTCTGCGTCCGAGTCGTACTCATCTGAAGCCACTTGCGGCGCCTCGGGCTTCAGAATTGTGAACCGCAGGTCGCAGTCCGCGGTGGCTGAGTGATTTTTGACATAGTACACATTGCCAGGAGGCACGTAGAACTCGTCGCCCGGACTCAGCAAAAAGTGCATCGTATGCTTGCTCTTGAAGAAGTCGTCGTCGGTCTCGGGCGAAAGCGCCAACTCCAGCGACTTTGGCTGGCATCCTGCCACGTAGAACAATTGAACTGCTTGGCCAACGCCCTCGGGCTCCTTCCACGCGCCTGGAGGCAAAACCACACGTCCCGAGATCCACCGAGCAAACGGGGACGGGCTAAAAAGGTTAAAACTCTGCCCCGCGTACGCGTGCACCACTGCACCCCCTCGCTCTTCGGTGGGGAGCTTGCGCAGACGAATCTCGCTCGACCGGCAAATAACATTCAGATCGTTCATACAGCCAGCTTGGCTGTCGTAAAGCGTCGCCCACTCGCCATCGATAATGCGCTTTTGCAGGTCTTTAGGCAGATCCTTCAGAGTAAACGCCCTGCTGTTGTTTGTCCGTTTCGACGGGGGCTTGGCTTTGGTTCGCTTCGACGTTGGAGAGTCCTGACCGAGACGCTCCACACCGACAACCGTTGGCATCACAGTGCCCACACCAACGAAAGTACGTTCGTACACCATGTGCTCACTCTTGAACCAGGCAAGCGGTTTATAACGCTTCCGCTTGGACCGACGTAAGCCACTGCCATCCCAAGCATCTTCATTCTCATCGTCGTCCAAAATCTTCGAGGCATCCGGCAATCTGTCGCGAACTGGGCCCATTGGTCCGTCTGGTGCATTGTAGAAGCTGTCATCTCCAGTCTCACCGCCAGAATCATTTTGCGCTTCGAACGATTCGTCGTTATCGTCATCCGTCTGAACGGACTGCATCGAGGTGTCTGTCCCAGGATTCGTACGATAGCCATACTTGCCCGTCGGCCGGATGCGAGGTGTCTTACGTCCTTCCGTTGACACTTTTCCAGTAGCCGCCTTTTTCGTCTTTTTCGCCTTGGCTTTCTTCTTCGGTTTCTCCCCGCTAGCATCGCTTGCGTTCTCATTCTTCCTGAAAAGTTGTTTGGGCGAGAGGGAGTTCTTGTCTGAAAACGAAGGAATGGACTTAAGCGTGCGGTCGCTCGCTGTAGTTCCAATCAAGAAAAAATCAGCAGTACATCGCACAAGAATGTCAGATTAGGGATTCAACCAGTTTTTCAGATAGCAGGTACCAGCACGTACCGTTCGACAGCGGGGTCATCGGTCCTTCGTTCAAAGAGAACGGGCTTGCCATGTCCTCATCGAAGCCACGCACGCCACCAAACGATTCTCTCCGCCGAGATTTTGCCTTCGCCTTTGCCTTTGCCTTATCTTCACCAGCTTTCCCCTTCTCAATCGACTTCTTGCTGCGTCGATCACGGACCGTGACGTTGGCATCTACGTTCGTGTCTGTGTTCATATCCACGGAGCCATGGGGCGACCCACCAAAATCAAAGGACACGTCGCTTCTCACTGGGGACGGTGGGGGAGGCGATCCAGCATCATCTTCCTTCTTCTCCTCCTGCTCCACTCTGACACTGCTTCTCTGCGTCCGCGAAGGGATAGAACCGCGCTCAATGTCCATACTATCGCGGCTCGACCGCGGGCTGTCGATGTCCGGCAGCTCCACTTCATGTTCGCTGGGCTCCGACACGTCCCCCGACGTGTCCGCAGACTCCTTATCCGACCCCGTCAGCGCTGCCAACCAGCACCAAAAACACACACAGCTAGTGTCAGCCACATCACCCCGACCTTATCAATTTTATGCTACGCACAGTCATCGTCGTCCACCGAGTCGTCCTGCATCGAGTCTCCGTCCACCCAGAAGTCGTCGATGTCCTCGAAGCCCTCCGCGTCCTTGCGCACGTCGCCGCGCACCACTACACCCGACCGCCTAGTAGTAATAAATAAATAAAATAATAAATAAATTATTGTTGTAAGAAATTAATTCTCAATAGAATATTGCTGCATCCTTCTTCTTCTTCTTTCGTACACTCCGACGCTGTGCGCATTGTTCATCGTGGCCATGTACTGCTTCAGCTTGGCTGGATCCACAGGCGCTCGGTCGTTAGCTGCCCTATACATACAAAACGTCAGTATATCACCCTCTTAATCACAGGCGTAGTGGGACAGCAGGCGACGCACTTGGTACGGGGCATGAGCGCCTCAATGTCCTCGTCCATCTTCGCTGTGTCCGGGGATTTTCAAAATTCAATTCAAAAATATCCCACCATTGGTAAAAAATCCCCACCCCTTTTTCCACCAGTGGTATCGTCCCACAGCTTTTCACATAATATCCACCAATCATCGCCTCGAAAAGACAGCCCACACTTGACACAAGCAGATTGGCGCTGTCGCAAGCAGGAGCAGGAAACGACCGACCGAGAGCTTCAGCACACTTCCACACTAGCACAGCCATGCAGAGCGCGACGTTCACCGTGGCGCCGCACGTGCTGGAGCAGGCGTACAAGGCCATCCGCACGACGCCGCCCGAGCCCAAGGACCTGGAGCAGTCGGCCAAGCTGCAGAGCTTCATGGACGCGCACTTCCCCACCGAGTCGGACGCCAACATCACGCGCCGCTCGCTGATCCTGGCCGAGCTGCGCTCCATCTTCCGCCTCTGGGTCAAGCGCGTGTGCATGGACAAGGGCGTGCCCGAGGACATGGCGGCGGATGCCGGCGGCCAGATCCTCGTGTCCGGCTCGTACCGCCTCGGCGTGAACGAGCCGGGCGCCGACATCGACACCATCTGCGTGGCGCCGCGCCACGTGACGCGCGAGGACTTTTTCTCGTCGCTCAAGGACATTTTCCTGCAACATCCCAAGGTGTCGAACCTCGTGGCTATTGAAGGCGCCATCGTGCCCATCCTCACGTTCGACTACGAGGAGATCAACATCGATCTACAGATCGCCATCTTGCCACGCAACTCCATCCCGGAGAACTTGAACATTCTGGACGACCACGTGCTCGTGGGGGTGGATCCGGCCACGGAGAAGAGTCTCAACGGTCCGCGTGTGACGGAGCTCATGATCAAGTTGACGCCCAATCGGGAGAGCTTCATCAGTGTGCTGCGCATTGTGAGACGCTGGGCCAAGCGCAGAGGACTGTACTCGAACAAGATGGGATATCTCGGAGGCGTCAACTGGTGCATCTTGGTGTGCTTCATCAATCAACTGTACCCGACTGCAGCGCCGTCGACATTGTTGCTGAGGTTTTTCATGGTGCTGAACAACTGGAAGTGGCCGCTGGCTATTCAATTATGCAAAACGCATGACGCAAACCTTGGACTTGAGGTCTGGAACGCCAACGCAGGCCACAACCGGTGAGTTTTGCTGATTTTTTATATGATTTTTTATATTGCGGGATTTTTTACTGATCGATATATGTTTATGGTTGTAGGTACCAAGTTATGCCGATTCTGACGCCGGCGTACCCGTCGATGAATTCCTCGTTCAATGTCTCGACGCACAGCTTGACGGTGATGAAGGAGGAGTTCAAGCGCGGCTTGACCATTGTGCAAGACGTGCTGAGCAAGGGCGGCTCGGAATGGGGACCTCTCTTTGAGCCGTCGGACTTTTTCGCCGTCCACCAACACTACCTCGCAGTCGAGGTGTACGCGGAGAAACAGGAGGAGGAGCAAGCCTGGTGTGGCTTTTGCGAGTCGCGGATGCGTAAACTGGTGGAGTCTCTGGCGTATAACCCGGCACTCTGCCGCATACGCGCCTATACGAAGAAGTTCCCGCTAAGTTTCGTATCGGGTGGTGCAGGTGAGCAGGCTAATGGTGATGCGCCGGTGCAGCCGAGCAAGTTTGGCGTGTGCTTTTACGTTGGATTCGACATTGATCGCCGCCAGCTACGTAGTCGTGAAGTGAGCATCGACAACTCTGTGGAGTACTTCAAGAACAATGATCTGTACCGTTGGAACAAGCGAACGCCAACGATGGACGTGCGAGTCACCCCGGTCGTGTGGAAAGCGTTGCCTGAGCCTGTGTTCGAAGAAATGGGTGGGCGTTCTGTCGCCCGCGTTTCACGTCGTGAATTCATGAAGAAGAAGAAGGAAGATGAAAAGAAGGCTGAGGAAGCTGCAGCGCCGAGCCCTTCGCCTTCGGGCGATGAGGATACGCACTCTCAAGAGGATGGCGATGAGTTGAGCTGCAGTCAAAAGGCAGCATCGCTGGCCACAGAAATGGCCAACGGTAAGGGCAGCATCTCACAACCAGGGAGTCCTGATCCCGCAGCTGACGGTGGTGAGGTGGCGAATGGCACTGAATCTGCCAACAACACTCCGGTCAAGCCGAAGAAGGTGGTGTCGTCGGGGTCACCAGAAATGACAGGTAAGCGTGATCGTGATGGAAAGACACTGACGGAAACTGGCAGTTCGGATGGGAAACCGTTGAATGCTGCTGACAATTCTGCCAGTACGTCGACAAATGGTGCGGCGGCTCAACGAATGGCTTCACCTCCCGTGAAGGAAGTGAAGAAGCCCTTGGAGTTGTCAGCTCCCCCTGCCGTGTCGTCGCCGCGCAAGAGACGTAAAATGAAAATCACTTTTGCCAAACTGAATTGAGGAGGTTGTGCCCAGGGCAATGGTGGCGTGGGTGATGGCAAAAAAAGAAGAAAAAAAAGAAAAGAAAAGAGGAACACCATGGCATGCCATGAAGAGAAAAAAAAAAGAGAAAATGGTTCCCCACAAAAAAAGAGGTAGCAGTAGTAGCAGCAGCAGCAGCGAGGATGCCTCTAGACAACCAGGACGAAGCTTGCACGGAGACGAGGAAGGTGAGCGCAAGCAGATTTTCTGTTTGAGCAGCGAGTGGGCCTCTTATACGCATGTTGCTTTCAGGCTCGCGAACGACAGCGATGAAGCCGTAACCGGACGAAGACACTGCAGGCGGTGGCCGGCCCCAAGCTTGGCAAGGATTGAACTCTTTTTCTTGTCAGTGCGGGGAGAATAGATAGGAAAACACACTTGCAGGCGGGTCAGGAGGATGACTGCCACCTTCATGACCAAAGCCTACAAGACAATAAAAACCAAATAACACTAGCAAAATCATAAATCATTGTTCCTGCGTTCTCCTTACCATCTTCTCCACTCACGGTAAGTTAGTTGGAAAACAAGAAGAACGACACCAACTTCAACCAAAAGGTCTTCTCGACTTCCGTCAGTTCGTCTTGCTCCAAAAATGCTGACAACTCGAATCGAGGCGGTGACGATGATAATTGAGCTTGCGAACAAGCAGCCAGCACTCGTTGAAACTTGGATTTCCAATCTTTGTCAGATGATTTTAGGTGCTCTGGATCTGACACCGAAGACACCGAGGGGCCAGCAAAATACCTCATTAGCAAACTCACAAAGAAAGCATCCGCCACTGCCACTGATTTCCCCAGCGAAGTCGGTTCTTCCACCAGCAACTGAACTCGAGCAGAAGCCAGCGATGTAATATCCAAGGTAGTTCGATGCCAAAGAGCACCCAGGGCTTCCTCCGTTTGGTTCGACAGCCACACGCCAAAATCTCGTAATGAAGGTCTCTTCTCCAGAATCCCTGAGTCGCCGTTGCTTTCCGAGGCCTCAAGAGGAGACAGAAGCAAGCGACAGTATTCACTGAACAAATTTAAATTCACGACCTCCGTGGTGCACAGTAGTTGTGGCACTTGCTGCAATCGGAACAGAGCATGCAAAACATTCAGGTATGTTGGCATCAGCAATTCTGCTTCCTCTCTGACAAGCTCCAGCGCTTGTGGGCTCAACTGCGCTGCCCACCAACTGCTTCCCCAATCAGTTACAACCAACTGCCCCGTTGGGTCATCGTCACCGTCGTAGCAGTCGTCGTCATCATCATCACCAATACTGCTCCCCGTGAAGTATGCCCGAAACAGTCTACGGAGACGATTGTCGCTGCTGCTACCCCCACCATGGACCCCCACATTCACATCATGCAGCTGCTGGAGCTCTCCAGTAAAATCTGCCAGACCCCCACGGTCTTTCCGTTGTCGACGCTTTAGGAAAACAACGTTCTTGTTTTGCAACAGCTCCAGCCGTAGCGCGTTAGCCGTTTTCGCTTTGCCCTTCTCCTGAGATGCTAGCTCATCGGATGATGGCGAAGTAAGGATTTCGATCGGGTAAAATTCAGGATCTGAAATGACGAGACGCTTGATAGTGGATATGTCTGGTAGGAGGCATGGACTTCGCAACATTCGGAACGAAGGTTTAGTATCACCGTCACAGTCCGAAGCTTGATTTCTGCCTGGAATGAGCTCAACTTGGACATTGACGGCACATGTCGTTTTAGTGTTCACATCCACGGTCTCCAGTAATCGCGAAGTATCTACAGCCATAACGTATAGGTGACGGAATGCCTGCAGATGATACTTGTTATCGGCCGTATTCATCGGAGGCATTGGGTACAGCGAGATCACAAGTGCGGCGATAGCCTCCTTAGAACGAGAAACTGTGGCGCGCCCACCGCCCAGGAAAAGTAATCCGATCGCCATACTAAGCGCCATGTGGTTGCCATAGCTCATTGCCGCATCCACGTGTTGTCGCAAAGTTAACGAGCGTAGTAGCGCCAGAGTTTCCACGTTACCCGTTCCGGCATCAACTAAAGCTAAGGCTTGTGCACATACAGCTAGGCATCGCTCGACAGTAGCACGCTCTGTCGCAGCAGCAACCACATTGCTACTACCGCGTAGAATCGTCGAAGATGATGCCTTCGATCTCAACTCACGAAAATGTAAAACGTACTTGCGGAGAGTCGAGCGAGCTGACGAATTGCCTGTACCAGCAAAGCGTAGACCAATGCTCATGCATGCTCCCGCGACAATATTTGCGTATGCCTCACAAATTGAGTTAAGATCACCGTGCGGCGGCAATCCATTGGGACAATTAGTTTCATCTTTCGTGCCACTCCCTTGCGACTGGACAGACCTGAATGCCTGAAGAAGTTGCGCGGGGATTTCGTGCTGCTCGATCCATTGCGTAGTCGGCGATATATCGTTCCACATCACTAGGTTCTTTGACAGTGTTCGGATCAACAAGATGTCGGGACGAACGTAGTCGAGCAGAATGAGTGTGTCCGGTACCACCAATTGAGCGGAAACAGCCTTGTTCCCGGTCTGCATGTACATGAAGGCTAGTGCCAGTGCGCTGGCAGAGGCAGTCACGCCAATATTCACGTGTTCACCCCCACCACGAGCCCCATTACGATCACTCGTATTCTTTGCATCACGACCAACGCCAGGAGAAGTTCCGGCATTACTGCTGGACGTACCATTTCCTGTACTGCTACCGTTCACCGCAGAATTAAACCCATTACCTCCACTGCCAAACGCCTGCCAGCGTCGACCGCGATAAAGGCAACTTCCTGCCGCATTCGTGTCCCGGTACTGTTGCGCACCACCGACGATGTATTTGTGAAGCTTCTCTTCAAGTTTCAGATCTGCAAGCCCCGGGTCTCCGGTTGTAGCCTGGCCACGTCCAAGTACGACAAGTCCCAGTGCCATTCCTGCCGCTAAAGCGTACCCCTCCAGCTGATCGAATGAAGCAGTTGACAGGCCTGTATTCCCGTTGTTTCCGACGAATTGGGCACTTGATGGAGAGCGCGCTATCTCGGCGAGCAGTAGCTCTGTCATTAGCCGATAGCCTGTACCTTGATACAAAATGCCGAGTCCGAGTAATGCCGCCGTTTGAGTGGATGCGGGCACTGAAAATCCTCCAAATGGTGGTGGTAGCAATGATGGAACGTGTAGACACAACATCTTAGATACTGATCGCTCCAATGCCAGCTCCAAACCCGTTCCGAGAAGAGGAGTATTATCCGATGACGCTAGTTCAGGAACACTTGAGAAGAAATGATCCGCTTCAACGGATGGGATCTCAGAATCTGCTCTCGGAGGTGCAGTAGGGATGTTCTTGTCATCGTTGTAAATGGCCTTCGCTGTTACAGCCTGTCGCTGTCTCTTTCGACGACAGTGTGCAGCAGTACTAGCCATGCCGAGCATAATTGCAACAGTCACGAACTCATTCGACAACGACAGGTAGTTGTATACATCAGCCATGGAAAGACACTTCAGATGACCACGTAGCCCAATTCCGAGTAATAGCCCTGCGTGCGCTGCATAAGCTTCATCCAGGTTACGACCAGAGGAGTCCTCTGCCCCTTGTCGACCTCCAGGAGCCCCCGTTGCGGTTCGTTGCGGAATGTCGTGAACTGAAGGCCGATGGTACTTAATCCAATGACGATTGATGATACCTGAGAGATCATGCGCTGGAAGCCGCAGTCCCGTGGCGCATCCATTATGAAACTGAGGCCAGTACGTCAGCTCTTTAGCATAGCCGGAAAGATCGAGTTCTACGATCGCATTTGCCGGTGGTTTACGACCGGCAAGCGGTAATGCAGGTATGTGAAGTCGCCATATTTGCGTTTGTGCGGTAGAAACATCAAAACTGCCGAGCGTGACCATACCACGCGCCACGGACAGCGCCATAGATCGCTTACAGAGAAGCATCAAGCGAGCTTGCTGCTGCTGTGCGTAGTCTAGATCCGAGAGATCTGGCGTCTTCTCTAGCTTTAAGCACAATGGGCGACTCGAACGAAGTAGCCGTGCGACCTCTTTCATTCTCTGGTCAGCAGGAAAGAGCGGCTGGCTCTTGCTTATAATTTCTTCGAGACCGTCACAGTCGTCGCGGCTTTCATCCTCAGTGTGGCCGTTTGGATCCGGCTGCTGCTGATTCTGCGCTACGCCTGAATAATCGAAATAATCACCCAGATTTTCCGCGCTTGCAATACTGAGATCTTCCCTCCCCACGAACGCGCAAATGTCTTCTGTAATAAACGGAGGCGGATGATGCTTCACTTGACGGATAGTTTGCATAATAGGAAAGCTTAGACTCACTGGAAGGTCATCAAGTGATAGTGCTCTACCAATAGGATCTTGGGTCAGATAAACGACCAACTTGAATGCATTTGACTGAGTGGTCGGAAAATGAAGTTCTCTATCTTCCGAACTTGAAAATATCAATTCGTATACCCGACAAATCGCTCTGGTGCGCCGCAGAGGATCTCCATAATGTTTCGTGCCGATTCCAAAAGGAAGGGATTGCTGCGGATTTTCAAGTAACGTGGGAAACGCCATCAGTGAATGAGGTTTCCCAGTCATTTTGCTCTGAAGCCATACAATTAAATCTGGCACACATCCATAGGTAGCAAAACGAAGCAATCCGTTCTCTCGATTCTTCTGCTGAGATCGCATTTTGGAACTTTCTTCCGGCATTTTACGCGTCAGAACACAGTTATCTTGTTTGTAGTAAGCGATGAACTGGTCCAAGCTCATTTGTGACGCCATGTTCAAAATCAAGTCCGCTAGTCGTAGTCGCTGCTGAAAGTGTGTGGCCGACAATTTGAGTTCTTCGCAAAGTAAGTGCAGCCCTGCAAAAATGGACTCCACGTATTCTTCCATAGCAGGATGCCATTTCTCCGGATGCACATCTCGATCAGAGCAGGAACTCCTTCCCACACATTTAATCCCAGGAAGATCCATCGTAGCAAAAAGCATCGCGTGTTCATACTGATACATGTCATGAAACTCACTCTGACAAAGTATATCAAAGGACGAGAGCGAAGAAGCAGGTATATCCTCATCATTTTCGCGGGACAAAGCGCTACTTTTACCCCCATTCTGCTCCGGCAACAGGCGGGTAATACACTTACAAAAAGACTGCCACTCGAGCCCACCATCCACGGGTCCATTATCTTTTTGTGCCGGATGCAAAGCATTCTGCTGCGCCCAGGAGATCACTTGTGACTTGAACGAGCACAACACTACAGGAGGAACTATGAACTCCAGGACTGCAAACACTTGCTCCAATAAAGGAGAGCTAATAATCTTCAGGGGGTGGTCCGACTTCCAGATCTTCCCACTCAAGTTGCCACATAGATCCGGAAACACTATTTCGTAAGCGTAGCCTCTCTCAACAGAGTTTAATTGAACATTCCCCACGAGCCGCATTTTTTCCAAGCCGCCATCATTTGCCATGGAATTCTGATGATCCAGCGTCATATCAGGGATAATCAAGCGACAAATTGGACGGTGCGCTCTGTATAACTTGAGCGTGCCATCCTTCTCTAACACCACAATATCGGTGGAGCGCTCCCAATTTTCGCCGCTAAACTTATCGCCTTCAGATGGCCTCGCGTTATCACGCTGTGAGATAGGAACAGCATCACGACAATGCAAGATTCGCACGCCGCCACTTTCACCGTCGCCATCATCAAGCAACGTGGTCGGGGTTTCTCGCTGTGAAATAGGTTTTAAAACGAGTGTTCCTGCGCTCTTGTCCATCATACAGAGCAGTGGGAAGCCATCAATACCCGACGCGATAAAAGCTGCCTTCGAAACAGCCGCAGACGATCTTGACGACAATGCAGGCGTGACTGGTGATGGTGGAACAGGTGAGGCATTCGAAACCGAAGATGGCGAAACAATCGGCGACAGAAACATCGGCTTTGAGGAGGCTGGTGCAACTCGTGGAGACTTCCACATTGTCGTTGCCACCCACTCAGGTTCAATGCGCACTCGCAACTCCTCCAAATCACTCCTAGCTCTGTATCTCGTCCACGTCGGTCCATCAACCACGCGCACCTCCGGCATCAAAGTCCTCTTGGCTTTCGTCTCCACCTCATTCAGTCGAAAAACACAAAACCTCTGCTCCCACCGATGAAACGCCACCAACACAGGCGATGCTGCGTCTTCCAGCACAGCCACAGCATCCAAATACGAGTCCGACAGAAACTTGTCCCCACTCTTCCCCGTCACTTCTCCTTCAGAGAAGCTCAAAGCCACGGGCTTGACCTCATCCAGTGGATGTCTGAGCGTGAAATACCTCGGTCTCGACGGTACACCCTTGTCCCCAGAGCTATACTTGTACCGGTCTCCATCTCCTCTGTTGCTGGTGCTGGCTCGTCGGTTCTTCCTGGCCAGAGCCAAAGCAACAGCGTCTCGGGGCCGTTTCGAGGACGTGGACGGGATCTGCACCGCCGGACTGCGCTGCAGCAGCAGACCGCGACCTTCCATGGGGAAGAGCCCATTGGCCTGGAAGGGCAGCGCCACCTCGAACACCTCTCCGGCTGCAGTGTACACATTAAGGCAGTCGGAGCGCACCAAGACGCACAAATGGGGCTGTGCACGGGGCTTTATGGGCGCCATCCGCTGCCTCCTGGGTGGAAAAGACCCATTTTTAGTTTGCTCTGTAGTATGCAACACGTCCGGCGCGAAGTCCGCCAGAACCGCCTGCAATACGCGCCCAGGGAAGACGAAGCGCCGCTCCTCGACGTGCGTCCCGCGATGCACAAAGCTCACGCTGTCGAAGCTCACACGCACCAGGAAAGGCGACCGCGCGTACTGAGACTCACTGAAGAACACACGCCCGTTGTCCGCGCGAAGCGAGCCGCGCTGGTTGGCGCGTACACCGGCGCAGTGCACGCGGATACTGGCATCGTCCGGCGGCTCCATTGAAGCTGTCAGTGTATCCAATTTTTGGGTATACAAATAGGTTCACAATACTGGGTAATTTGGGCATTTAAGGTTTGCTTTGGGTACATGAATTAGTGTTAATACAGTACATGTACGACGTTAGAAATTCATCGAGAAATATACATTAGAAATGCATACCCGAATTAGAAATGGATACAGTCTCATTTCCTTGGGCCCATTTGACGACTTGACTGGACACCATGTTCGCGCAGCTCAAGCGCGAGAGTCTGCGCAAGCTGCAGGCGATGGAGGACAAGAGTCCCAAGGGCTGCATCGACGAGCCCATTGTGGACATGATCAAGACCATCAATGCGCACCCGGACTACGTGAGTTTAAGCGGCGCATTGCAATGGGTGCAATGGCGTTTTGAGCCCTTGCTGACCATTTGGTGAACTGTTGAATTGCGCAGGTGACGAGCAGCTCGTGCTCCGGTCGCATTGCAGTTTTCTGTGGTGAAGCTGCAGGCAATGAAGCCGGGTCGGACCTGATCACTAAGGGCGGCAAGTGGCTGATCGCTGAGCACGCCACCATCACTTTCGACCAATTGGTTGCGGCGTTGCGCTCGCCCGACGCCAACTCCAGCACCAGTAACATGGTTAGTACTCACACTATTATATGATTTTGTTATTGTGTGGCTAATTCATTGTCTTGTAGATTATCTTCAAGCACGAACCGTTCATCATGCACGTTGTGTGTCGCGACTTGGATGCAGCGAAGGAGCTGCTGCAGTGGGGTATTGCAAGTGGATTCCGTGAATCAGGCGTTGTGCTTGGTAACCGGAAGGTAATGTGTGCAATTCGCACGACTGCTAACGGACTGGAGATCCCGCTTGGACGCAATGCGGAGAACCTGCTGGTGAACGAGGACTACCTCAGATGGATCGTGGATGTTGCAAACCAGAAGTTCGAAGCCAACAAGCAGAAGACAGATCGCCTCTTTGATGCTTACCGTGCGAAGTTTTGTCAGCCGGCGAACTTGCAGACTGGAAGCAGTTCGCTGGTTGAATTGAGCTCGTGGAAGGAGGCTACTAACGAAGACAGTGTGAAGCTGGTGGGCCATACAAGTGTGCAGTACGAGGACAGCATTGTCGTATTCGGCGGCCAGGGTCCTACGGCTTCGGGAACGACGACTCGCGTTGCAGACGTGACGTTCTTGACCCCTGCCAAGGATGGCTCTCTTCAGCAGACATACCATGCGGCGGCTGGAGCTGATGGCCCCTCAGCTCGGATGTACCACTCAGCGGTTGTTGCTGGATCTCGCATGATCATGTTTGGAGGACGCGCTAGCCCAGCAAAACCTCTTGGTGACATTTATGCTCTCGACCTCGAGTCGAAGCAATGGGAGAAAATTGTTCCTCAAGGAGAAGGGCCCTCTCCTCGCTGGAAGCACTGCAGTTGCGCAGGTAAGGTTGATTTTGGCAAACTCAACTGTGGCATTATATCTGTGACTTGTTGAACGGGGGCTAATTACTGATGCCTCCTTTTGTGTATATAGTGGGCTCTGTTGTGTACGTGCATGGCGGCCGTGATGCCGAGCAAGTATTTGGCGACCTGTATGCACTAGACCTGGCCCAGACCCCGTTGCAATGGCGTCAAATTGGTTCGTAGTGGTTATCTCGTTGCTTTACATCGTTCCCTTTTGGCTGACTAATGCGTCGATGTACTTTCAGAGAATTCGTCCAGCATTCCGCGCCGATTTGACCACATTGGTGAAGTTGTCGGCTCGACCAAACTTGCTTTCTGGGGAGGCATGACATCTCTGGAAGGATCCGATGGCACCGGTGAAGATGCTCACGGATCTTGCTTGCTTTTCGATACTGTCAATGAGACCTGGGTGCACAAGACTCTTAAAAACGCCAGGAACAATGGCCAACCACCTTCGCTTTTTGCTGCTAGTGCTAGCTCAATCAGCGACCACCAGATTATCGTGGTTGGTGGTATGACGTCTGCCTTGCTCGCAAATGGTGACAAAGCAACACAAAAAGTGTATATGCTGGACGTTAAGGCTTCACATTGGGCAGAGATTGGCGAAGTGAAGCACGAAAACGCGGCTTTTGTGGGACACAGCAGCACGTGGATGCCGAGCAACGACTCCCTTTACATTCTGGGGGGTGGCTTCCAATGCTTTGGCTTCGGACAGTTTTATTCGTCTGCATACCAATGCCAGCTTTCAACGACGACGCCGAATAAAGCCCCTGCAAAGAGCAAACCAGTTACTGCGTTACCGTCCAGTGCGTCGCTCTCATCAGACGATAAGCCTCTCGGCGTCCTCGTTGGAAAGTTGCAAGTGAAAAAGGTGAAAACATTGTTGGAGAAAGCTCAAGTATATGACAAGGCTCGACGTGTGCACGTGGCGAATGTGGCGCATTCTAGCGAGACTGCGACGGCTGCAAAGGCGTCAACGATGTTCTTGCTCCCTGTTACAGCAGCTATTCATGAACTGATTGTCTCGACCAACGAAGCTGAGCTACAGCAACTTGAAGTTGTGCCTGACGACGATGCGTACGCTAACAAGTTCGGCAAGACGAGTGGGCTGAACCGCAATGAAGTCATCCGCAGCACGATTGAAGCATTCGCCAGCAAGCACCAACTTCCTGCAGACATTGTGAAGGCTATTCCGGACAAGTACGAGTTCGTAAGCGACGTCTTGCTGGTCCCGCGTGAATCCTTCCTGGAACCGCAGTGGGCGTCGTTTGCAGACGATATGTGGGCACACGTGTGTGCGTCGACGACACCATCTTTCTCCCGCGTTGCACGGAAAGCATTTATCGATGCCAACGAAAAACGCCAGAGTCATGTGGAGCTGTTGTACGTGAACAACAAGGCGTTGACCTCCCAGCGTAGCAAAGAGACTCCGGGTTGGGTGGAGATCCGTGAGAATGGGATCATCTACGGCTGGGATCTTACCCGGGTGATGTTTTCATCGGGTAATGTCACTGAGAAGGCCCGCATGGCGAACATTGGGTGTCGCGGAGAGACCATCGTGGACCTCTTCTGTGGCATTGGCTACTACGTTCTTCCGTTCCTGGTGCACGGTGGTGCGGCTTTCGTGCACGCGTGCGAGTGGAATCCGGATTCCGTTGCAGCATTGCGTTTCAATCTGGAGCGCAATCATGTTGCAGATAGGTGCAAGGTGTACCTCGGCGACAACCGCGAGTCGGCTCCTACCATCGGCGCTGTGGCTGACCGAGTGAACCTTGGTCTTTTGCCCACAAGTGAGAAGGCTTGGCCGCTGGCCGTGCAAGTGCTAAAACCCAGCGGTGGCTGGTTCCACGTGCACGACAATGTTGCCGTGGAGGACCGTGAGGCATGGGAACAACGCTTGCTGGACTCGATGCGCTCGCTCGCCAAGCAATTCGGCAAAAACTGGACCATCACGTGCGAGCACGTGGAGAAAGTCAAGTCGTACGCCCCCAAAGTGTATCACCTCGTGGCTGACATCCATTGTGTGCCAGCTTAAACGCAAAAAACCTGCAAGGCCAATAATCTAAAACGAAACCAGAGTTTTTGCTCGGATAATTTGCCTTTTGCACCTCACGATTTGCCTTTTGCACTTCACGACTGCAACTTGAAGCTGTCGCGAAATTCAAAATCTTATGGTGGCGGGACTTTTCGCGCCACTTTTCGGTCTATTTCACTTAAGTCCGCTCGATGGTGCGCAGCCATTGGCCAGAGCAAAATTTTGTGTCCACCCATTCCCTTCCACATCTCGTTTGCTCCCCCCAATCCCAGCACCAAATAAAATGGCTGCACGCTTTTCCCCGCAGGACGTCGTAATGGAGCCCGAGGCCAAGAGGCGACTCGGGCCGCATGTGCAGCGCCGCGGCGACGGCTTCACGGAGGCCGAGTCCATGGGCCTGCTGCAGCTCGTGCGCAGTCACTGGCGCGAGGGCTGGGACGTGGTCGCGCAGCTGCACAACCAACAGTTCGCCAAGCACAACCGCTCGGCTGATTCCCTCAAGAAAAAGTTCAGTCGCCTGTACCGCTCGTCCGTCCCGCCGCGCGGCGCCAAGAACCACCAGGCAATCACCTTCGCCCACGTGGTGCACAAGGAGATGGTCGAGGGGGTCCCACCCGCGCCCGGCATGGCGGTGCCCAGCGTCGACGGTGAGTCGGTTGATGCCGGGGACGCCGCGTTCCAGCCGCCGCAGTCCGACGAGCGCATGCAGGACGGCACCACCGAGTCGGAGCATAGCTGGGTGGATACAGCGTCGGAGATTCCTGCTGCCACCACCATTACGGCGTCGTCGCCGGGCTCTGCGCCGATTGCAACCCCTGCGGTGACTGCGTCGCCTGCTGCAATCGCTGCTGCCGTTGCAGCTGCTGCGCCGCGTCCGCGCGTGCGCGCGCCCCGCGCTCAGAGTGTCGAGTGGCAGAGTGCAGCGAACGCCTTCCCACTGGATGCTACGCCACTGCCGACGGACGACCTGCTCACGTCGGTGCTGAAAGTTATTCTACGCTCGCAGTACCAGCGGGATCTGGACAGGGAGGAGGAGCGCACGCGTCGTGATGAAGAGCGGCAACGACGTAGGGAAGAAGCAGAGCAGCGGAGACAGGAGGAGGAGCGCCGACGCGACGAAGAGCGTGAGGAGCGGCGCCGACGCTCTGAAGAACGCACGGAAGAGCGCGCGGAGAACCGCCGTCGCCACGAGCAGTTCATGCAGATGATGATGATGCTCGTCGGGAAAAACGGCGCCAATGAGCAGCGAGACACGGAGTGTTGAACGGACCCTGGACGATTTGCGTTGTGGTTCTCTCACGTGTCTTGATTCACGTTGTGCGTTCAGGCTGCAACGCTGAAATGCCGAAACAGTGAGTTATTCACTGGAGGCGGTTCTCTACAGGTGTGGTGTCTGCGAATTGATCTGTACAAACGCACTCGCCACTGCATCGAAACAATTATCAACGAGATGTTTGCCTAAATGCTTGCTCACTTACTCGATATCCGGAGTGCCGGAAGGATATTCACCGTTTGTGTCGATTAACACGAACGACACACTAGTGTTACAGAATTCTGCGTCAATAGTGAACGGGTCTATAACGCATAACCTCATATACTTTATAATTATGGGATTTACGACGTGCTTCGTTTATGTTCAGTTCAATTTATATACCGAGAGCCCTTATATATATCAGGCGTTCACTATTCACGCAGAGTTCTGTATCGACAAACTTCTCGTTTCAAAACTCAAGTTGTCAAAAAGGTGGACGCTGGTGTGGTGTACTCAATTATTTCTATCATTTCTAACGAGCTCGTCTAGCATCATGACCAGCAGCACCACGCACCCGTTCGAATGGTTCGTCGCCGCTAGCTCTCGCTCCCCGCAGGATTATCCCCGCTTATTCTCACTGCGTACTGTGTTCTCTTCGTTTCTATATGTTCAGCGAAATTTGTTTGACGTTCCCCGAGGAGGTGGACGCGCAGTACGTGCTGCAGACGCTTGAGGTCGACGACGAGCTCCAGCCGGACAAAATCCACCGCACGCTGGTCGTTAAGGGCACGGAGCTCCACGTGTACGTGTGTGAACTGAATGGTTGACCGCTGTGTATGGTAATTAGTCCTGAACTGACGCTCACGTGTTTTGATTCGTGGCATGGTCATTGGTGGCGGTGCGCTGCAGCCACTTCGAGGCCACGGAGATCCGACTGCTGCGGGCCGCAGTGTCTTCTTTCTACGACATGGGTGTGCTGGCCGCCAGAACGCTGCTGGAGTTCAAGGAGTGAGCGGCTTCGTGAGAGAAGAGAGCAGAATACACCGTCTACATTTGACCCATTCGCATTCGTCGTTATACACACACCACCTCCTGTCGCGAGTTGAGCCCCGAGATTCGATTCGACGCCCATCTTGGCGTTATCGAGCAGCTCTCAATCTGTGGTCATAACGAGAACTGCGTCCCTAGCTGACGATGTAGTGAAGAGAGAAGTCGGTGACAACATGCTAAAGCTAACCACGGATCAAGTTGTTGGAGTGGTGGAAGTTCGTGGATTTCAATGGGTATTTTTCGCTCCTGACTCTTTGTCGACGTGGATCGGTAAATTTCATGGCAACTACTTCGAAGTATGATATCAATGGGAACTGTTCATCAACTATTATTATCGAAATTATGCAACACACTCACGGTGGCGGTGGCACTCGCATTGCACAGCAACTTAACCCTGCTCCACAGTATAAGGGCCAAATCCAGCCCGGCGCAAGTGCTCCTACCTGACTCCACGCTTAGTTCACCCCAGTCCGCTGCTGTTGTCCCGCAGCAATTTGGGCCACAAGCGTGGTCATCACCTGCATGAACTGCTCGTTTTTGCGTCGGTCTTCGGCGCGATCCTGTTCATGCCGGCGGCGCTGCTCGCGCATTTCTTCCTGCCAGCGCAACTTCTCCTGTCGCCGCTCCTCGCGCTCCTGCTCCCTCTCCAAGTCCCTCTGGTGCTGAGACTCCAGCAGCACCAGCAACACCGTCTGCACCAGATCCTGGCTGGCCGTCGTTTCCCCATTCGCGATCTGGGCCCGCAGCGTGCGCAGCCGATCGCCGGCAACGGGCAGGCGGTTGATTGCCGCCTGCCACGCATCGTCCCTCATAGGCGTCTCCTGCGGCATGGCAACGCTCTGCGTCAGTGTCTGCCGCAGCTCGTGCTCACTGGCCGTCACCGCCGGCTCGGGCAGCGCGTGGCTGTGACTACTCGGCTGGGACGCGATCATCTCGACCTCGGTCAGGTCCTGGTGCACCTCCTGCACCTCCGTCTCCGCTACGAGGTCCTCGCTGAGCGCAGGTGTGCCAATGAGGCCGCGCCGCTGGCCGCGCATCTCCTCGCGCACCTTCTTGGCCATGGCGGCGGCACGCGCGTGCTTCTCCTTGGTGTTGGCGTCGATCTTGAAGCGGTAGAGCTTGGCGAACTTGCGCTTGAGGGAGCTGGCGGAGCGCTTGTGGCCCGGGAACTGCGCGTTGTGCAGCTCGGCGATCACGTCCCATCCCTCCTGCCAGCGGTCTCGCACCTGCTGCAGCATGCCTTCCGTCTCCTGCACGGAGAAGCCATCGCCGCGCTTAGAGTAGCCACGGGTAAGCCCGCCATTCTCGCCGTCCTCGGAAGACCCCGGTCGAGCTGGAGCAGATGGAGACGAGGGCGCCATTTTTTTGGGGAGAATGGGAAAATGGGGGAATTTCGAATGAATGGGTCCGAAGGGTCGCCACATACTGAGTCCAAGTATCGACGGCACCCTCTCAAACTCGATTAATAACACGGGCGTCTTGTGTGACACAAGTTGAGTGCGGAATTGGTACTTGGGTATTGATCCGGCTAAAGCAAACTTGAGGGGCTCACAGCGGCTTCGCTCTTCAGCTGTGCTACGCTTGTAATCCATCACTTATGCAGCATCAGCTACGACCTTTGTTGGGTTTCAAGATCGACCAACCAGCAGCAATCTCAACGAAATACTACGTAGTACAATGATACAATGTTTCCTGCACGTGCTGGTTCGTCGTTCGTTAGCACAGCAACATGTCAGCCTCGTGCTGGTCATTCAGGGCTGAGCCGTTGTTTCCTTGAAGAAAAGAAGAACCTCGAACCAAGCCCACATGAGGTAACGCTGACTGCACAATGCTGTCGCTGAAATCCTAGCCCACATGCATGCTACCTCACCACTTTATTGCTGCGCACTGACCAGCTTCCTCACCAATTTATTGCAGAGCACTGACCAGCTCAGCTATAGTAATGCAAAAATCCAGGCTTGAAGCGCCGCTGCGAGCATCTTGTTTAGTGTTCATTTACTGCATCAACGCCTGCCCCTCGTGACCTCTCATCCCCTGCTTGCCATAGCTTCGGGCCGCTCTATTTCTGCTGCTCCTGCTCCTGCTGCTGCTGCATGATCTCCGCGTAGCTCTCCTGTAGACGCACGGACGAGCGCATGGTGTGGCGGAGGAACTTCTCGGCGCAGTTGTTGACGCACGACGTCTCCTTGTCGTCCAGCTTCTTGCTGCGGAAGGCGTGCACGCAGTCCGTGAAGCACAGCTCCACCGTGCGGCTGAAGTAAGCGATGGTCTGCGTCACGCGCATCTCCTCGATGTGCTCCTCCATCTTGCGCTCGAACTCCCGCTGGCTCATGGTGTCGCTCGTGCCTGCTGGTCTCCTTACGTTAGGTTAGCTCTTTTCAGTGGCGGTCCACTCAATATCGAATACTACTCATAACCGGTACAAACGGTTTCTTACCGGTTTACCGATGAGACTTAACCGGTATCACCGGTATCTTACCGGTTATTGTTTTTGTTGTTGAAACTGTTCTTCTCTTTCCAAATCTTTCAGGGCGACTATGAGCTCGTCAGCGTGGGCGTCGTGGCTGGACCGGCTGGAGAGCGCGCGCGGCCAGGAGCAGGTGCTGTCCAGTAAGATCCGCACGGGGAACTCGGGCGCCATCGGCACTAGCGTCTTCGCGCTGCAGCAGAGCGTCTCGCGGCTGAAGCGCGACTTCGACCAGCTCAAGCGCTCGTCCAGCACAGCAGTGTACGAACTATACTATCCTATACAGGGGGACGGTGCAGGTGTAGTTCCTATTGAGCTCACATCTATTGTTGCTGCGTAGGACGAAGCAGGAGATCGAGCGGCGCGAGCGGCTGCTGAACCAGTTGGCACAGGACCAGGTAGAACATTCTACGCTGCTACTGATCACTGTAGAGCGACGTTTTTTGCTGACAGTATTGGCTCGGTGTTCTTCGGTGTGCAGCAAGAGGACTTGGATATGTATAACAGCCGGAAGACGTCTCTGGCTGCAGTGAGGTGAGAGCCGTGAAGCTGTTTAAGGCCGCCGACCTTGAAGGCTAACGTGTTGATGTGCTGCTGTTGCCGCCATTTGGGTGCAGTCCTGGGGCTGCGGACGCGCCGGCGAGGCTGCTGAGCATGCAGAACCAGATTATGAAGGACCAGGACCAGCAGCTGGAGTTGATCGGCCATGGTGTGTCCAACCTGCGCAACTACAGCCTGACCGTCAAGGACGAGACCGAGCTGCACGTGCGGCTGCTGAACGAGATCGACGACGACGTGTCCCGCGTCACGGACGGGCTCGAGTCCGAGGGCGCGCGCGCAGCTCGGGTACGTACTGTACTGCTCTCTGGCTTTGCAAGGAAGCACCTGCTTCTTTTATCCACGCTCACCATGACGTGCTTGATGCTTGGAATCGTTCACTTGTCAGGTGGCCAAGCAAAGCAACAACACCAAGCTGTACATCATCATCCTGGTGCTCGTGGCGATCCTCATCTTCCTCCTTCTAGCAGGCGGATAAGCTTAAGCAAGATATTACCAGCAAGCGAGCGAGCAGCGTGTAGTCCAGTCATCCAATCACTCCGGGGGTCTTCTAACGCAGACAAGAGGTCCATTTATTTGTGCCCTCTGACGTCAGCCTCAGACTTTTTAGTCAAAATTTCATCAGTTTTTGTTCAGTTTGTTCCGCCCCAGCCTCTGTTCAGAACCGTAACGTCCATGACCGTCGCATTGTGCTGCACCTGTAGTCAAGTAGAAGAAGCTGCGAGTCCGTCGAGCGCGCACCTATTAATGCAGAACTCGCGTCCACAGCCGCCGCCTATTGCCCCCGAGGAGCAGCAGAAGATGCGCGAGGCCTACAGCTCACCCATGCGGCCGTCGCAGTACTCGCGCGGCCCCGAGGACGGAACAGCAGCAGCTGCAGACAGTGAGACGCCGCGCGACGCCGCCGCGCGCAGACAGCGCGAGCGCGTGAGCATGGAGCAGGTGCTGCTGGACCGCCGCTGGGTCTTCCACTGCGCGTCGCCGCTCTTCCACTTCCACCGCGATGAGCTCAGCGAGTACGCGCACGATTTGGTCAAGACGCTGCGCGCTGCGGCGCTGCGTGCGTGCGGCCAGCAGCTCGGCTACAGCGTGAGCATCCGCACAACGGACACGTTCGTGGCCTTCCAGATCCAAGAGGAGCGCGACCGACGTCGCGGTAGAGCGACGAACCAGCAGAGCGAACGCTCGGGAGGCTTCGTGCTCTACTTCCCGACGGAGGGGGAGCAGCGCGCGCCGCGTAAAGGCCGAGAGAGACAGCAGGTGCTGCTGCTCAGAGGCGACGAGGAGCTGCTGCGCTGGGTCTGCTCGTGGCTGCAGCGCCGCTTCCAGTGCGTCGTGAGCACCCACGTCGTGCACATCCAGCAGCTGAACCTCAAGCGTTTGGCACGCAATTGGGCGGTGGCGAGTCTGCTGGCTGAAGCCGCGACAGTCCAGCGTGACGTGACGAACCAGGAAGGTGAGGGAGATCAACCACGCGGTGCGCCGCTGCTGCTCAAGTATCGAGCTATGAAGGAGGAGGCTGTCGTGCGCACCTACACGCTTACGGTGCCGTGGTCGACGCTGCGTCGACTGTTCCAGCAGACGAAGGACGGACCTGGAGGCAATCTCCCGTCCACCTACGTACCAGGTACGTTGTGGACTTGCATAATGTCGTGATGAACTGCATGAAAACTAACAATGTGTTGTTATGACTGACGAGTTCAGAGCTCATTGAGTTGACGGAGCACTTGTACACGGACGCATTGCCATTCGACTTGTCGAACTACGAGATCGAGCGAGTCGAGATGCAGGATGTGGCTGTTGACATGGACGGAGGCGTGGAGGTGAGTTCAGTGAGGATTTGAGCTGGTATGTCTGGTTAGCTAACTCGACGTTGTGGTGTTGACTTCCTTCTGTAGTTCTACAACATGGATCTGGTTCACACCGTGCTGTTCAGTCTGCTGGAGCTGCTCGCTGTACAGGACGTTGCGACGACTTCGCGGCCGGAGACGACCTTGTGAGTAAATATGACACCGATCAAGCATCGAGATTCTCAAACTACACATACACGTGCATACCAACCAACCACACCGAGCAGCCATGTGAGGTGCTCCTTAGTGCACGTAGCAACTACGTACGGATATACTGTTTTGCGATTCATTGAACATTGAAACATTCTAGCAACATGAGGCTGTTTGTCTTGCAAGTCATGCATGACTTACGCGTATCGGCTCAAGTCCAGCTTCGTAGCAGCGGGGCCGCTGCCCTGCGATAATGATGACGATGCACGAGCTCCAGCCGCAGGTCCTGAGCCAGTGAGAGCAAGACGAAGCGCAGTCTCCAGCACACCTCGTAACGTAGGCGCCATGGCTGCCACTGCTTCCTTGAACGCTGCAGCATGTGTCTGTGCGAAACATAATAGCAGTCGTGCTAGGATGCCTGGGACCTGTGCAGGAATCGCGTTCTCGGCAGCTGATAGCGGTGGATTACTTAGCACTGCAGCAAGTCTCGGGAGCAGCATGTGCACAAACGCAGCGCCGTGAGCGTCATTTAGTTGCGTCGTCAGTAGGCGAAGGAGTCCCTCCGCTTCATCCAGCTCAGCGAGCTCAGCAGCCGTCTCTAGGTAGCCATTTGCTTCAGCTACGATCTCGACGAGAGAGGGGCCAAGCGCCACCAGGTACCGATTCGCAATGGAGCTTTGATGCACATCCACGAGCTTTTTCACAACTGCGTGCAAACCCCGCAGAAGTTCTGCCCTAGCAGTTGAAAGCTGCTGCCTCTTAGCACCATCATCTTCAGTACCGGGCGAAATTTCCAACACTGCCGAAGCTGTTTCTGCTACATCAGCATGGAAACGTTCAGCGTCGTCGTGAAGACACGTAGGAAAACTTGCCGCGAAATTCGCCACGATCTGCATCGAAAAACTGGGAGCACTGTGAATATCCACCTTCAGCCACTCGGATAGGAACTCCAAGGAACCGCGCACGCTTGTCTTGATGCGAGATAACACATCATTTCCTGAGTCGCTGTTGATTTCAAGTGTGCGTGCCAGCGCAAACACCGCCTCAGTGGAAGCACGACTGAGCGTCACAACAGCTTCTTTTACAGAAGAAGAGTGATAGCTACTAGCAACAGAGCAAATGGCCTGTTGCACCAAAGCAACTGAGCGCACCACCCCACTGCGCGCTTCTTCAGTAGTATGCAGAAGCACAATGCCTGTTGTCGCGAACTGTACAATCTCAGTCATGTGCTTCGAATCCTCTTCACTTGCGATGGAGTTGCGACGGGATCCTGCCGCTCTGCTTCCGATACTTACTGCTCGAGCATGTCGAGTCTGCTCGCTCGCGTCACACAGACTGCATACCACCTCGGTAGGGCACAACCCAGCCTGTGCGACAACGTCAAACAGCGCAGCACAGCCTTGATCCCCATCCTCCCCAGAGCGGCATATATCTCGAGCAAACGCTAGGTTTTCACGTGATAGACACAAGAAGATTGACTTCAGAGCTTCCACTTGTGATGGGCTACTGCACCGCTTACTCGCCAGCATCAGTGCATTCAGTGCAGTTGTTAGAAGCACGGGGAAATTACTGGACAAAGTTCCAGCTTGCTTGGAAGGGCACTCCTTTAAGGCCTTCAGTATCAACGGAATACTACGAAGAACTGCTGGAAGTTCTGTGTCGTCCTCCATTCGGTCGCGAGCGTTCGTGTTTAAATGGAAAATTGCGCTTGAGAGCAGCACGGATGGATATGTACTCAACAAAGAGACAGATTTCGGCATGTAGGCTTCCAGAGTCGCCATCGCATTTACAATCTTCGGCCAGTATCGTTTGTAAAGCGTGCGCAGTGCCTTTGAGGCCGACAGAGCAGCAGCCGAAGCAGTGGCTGCAGGTCCGACTGGTGGAAGGGGCAGTTGTAAGGCTGGCATCACCATTGGCTCGCCAGTCAGTAATGCTGCAGCTGAAGGGGGGTTCAATTGTGCCCACTGAGCACAGCCTTGCATCACAATGCCGTACGCGAACGTCATATCCATCCAACATTTGAACAAGTACTCAGTTGTACCCGACAATCCGTTGGTCATCGCTTTCACAAGTGGGGATGTCGCGATAGCTCGTCCTTCATCATCTCGCGCGTCCTTCTGAGCGATAGCCTTCGTCACACTTGACGTCAGAAGCTCCGCCACAGATGCCAAGTTCGCCAGCGAAAGCGCAGTACGGGTGAGTTCATCTCCGATGAAATGCGCGTGGCCATAGTCAGGTGTCACCACTGCTTTCAGAATGCGCCCCAGTCCCACCTTGTCTTGAATAAGGTGAGCTGAGATACAAGCGCCAGCAATGCCATGCGCCTCGAGAAGAAGTGGAGCGTAGAAATAGGCCTCCTCACCCTTGTCATTCTCCATTGTTTGGGCCAGCAAAGAAGGCTCAACTTGTACCTGCTTGAGAGCGTGACGGATGGCAGACGAAAGTTGGGCACGATACGGGTCCAACAAGTACGCATCACCCGTGGCAACTTCTGGATCGCGAGCAGACGCGAAGTTTTTCACTAGCGTGTTGAGCAGTCGAAGACCCACGCACTGGAACATGAGAAGTTCATCCCCTTCGGTCGATGTTGTGGTGACGTGGCATGCGAGAGTGACAAACTCGTCCAGGTACATACACAGGAAATTCCCAATATTGGACTCGGTGGATATCGGCGAGGCTGCTCCAGCAGAAAGCATCTCGAAGAAGTAGCGGCGTGCTGCGACAAGATCAAAATGAAGCTGCTTCGTTTGGGATACGGCGGCTGTCATAGGCGGAGCTGCTGCCATAAGCTCAAACACTCGAAGCACACACTCTACAGCGAAGTGGCGTACTTGCCTCGAAAGAGGTGGCATCAGAGCAATGAGATCGCCCACACTTGCCTTCGTTGCTCGCCACGTATCCACTTGGGCAGCAACAGCAGCAGACGCAAGCAAGTTGGCATCTGCCTTGGGTAAATCCAGAGTTGGGTTTGGTGACCATGATGATGTATCATCGTCTCCAGATGCCTCATCGTTTCCTGTTGCCTGAATACCAAGATTCATTCCCTTCGGACTCATCATCAACTGCTCTGCCCCCGCCCCCGCGAAGGTGCTTGCAGATTCACCGATGGCAATACTACGACACAATAGAGCCCACAGACAAGGCTCGGCACCTTCGTGGTCCCTGCCTTCTACGTCAAGTAGCGCCAGAGCTGTGATTTGGAGAGCACTAATACCATTCCGCTGCATGGTGACAGAATCAGCAACAGCGAAGGAAAGCACGTCCCACATTCCATGCAGCCCGGGCAAATAGCTCCACATCAGCGCATTATATTCGACGTGAAGTGCCGAAAAGAGAAGACAGAACAGGTTCTGACGGCGTATCAATGTCGGGTCTCTTTCCACCAGCGTACGGATGCAAGATAGTCCAACATTTTGCAAGATGCTGCGACTCCACCCATTTGTGAACGCACCCACGTTAACGAAACCGTTTTGCTCAAATGGCTCTCCGTAGACCCCCACAGTACCCACAGAAGGACCAGCGCTTGATGGAGGCGACAAAACTGGCATGACTGAGCTCTGTGGCGATGCCAATGACGACGACATTGCAGAGTTTAACAGTGCGGTGTCAGAAATGATGCGCAGAATATACCTTAAATCAGCAGACTGAAAGCGGGACGGCGCGAACACGACCACTTGTTCTAGGAACCTCAAGAACTCCAATTCGACGCGTGCATCACCATCCTGCCGAAGAAGCATCCAGTATGAGTAAAATTCGTTCAAGCGATCACTCGAACCACCAAGCTCAGGGCCGAGCGTTGCTACCACATCGTTAATAATCCGCCCAAGCGCAACCTTTGTGCTGATTTGCCAGCGGAGTCCACGCTTATTGACTTTTGAATAAACAAACCCTGACAATACGTGGGCTTCCATGAGAGAAAGTGTTGAGCTCACAAAGTGTTCGTAATCGCCTCCAGTAGAATTGACGGACTCCAAGATGATGCTCCACGAATGCAAGATCCACGTACGCAACGGTTGCGAACATTCCCCAGCAAAGCGAAAAATGAGTCCAGTATCGATGGAGATGCGGGATCCGCACACGCGCTTAATGCAGGCCAATGCAAAAGCTGCGCCAGCTGATAAGATAGATACGTCCAGGTCAGCGTTGGAGCCGTAGGTAGCGTTTGAAGCCCCCTGTGGAAGCTTATCCACTACCAACCGCTTTTCCAATTCGATAATCAACCCCTTGCAGTGATCTTCCCCAAGCAGCGATGCCAGCGTGCCAAGCGCTTCGCCTGCACCACGACGAACCTCCGCGTTTTCACTTGAAATCAATTCACAAAGCATGGTTTGCATTTGAAGTGGCCAAGATGTAGCAGAAAGCGACGCCGATGAAGTTGGCGCGGCACCGGATTTTTCGAGACGCCTTGCTTCTGCGATCACAGCAAACAGCAAGGAGCAAACATTAACTTCGCAGTCAGCACGCACATCAGTCAGGGCGCCTGCGTAGTGTTGCAGACACCGAAGTTGTAGATCTTCCGGGATGAAATGAAACAGCCGACCAAATAGTAGAACGCTTGTATCCACAAGCCGAACATACGTGAATGGGCTGCAGCTAGCACACTTTGCCCCACCATCCACAACTTCTTTTTCAGTGATCGATCTCCAAAATGTGTCGAGATACTGCACCTCGAGTTCAGTATCCGTCAAAGCGTTTTCCCGTTGCAGCAATCCAAGCAAGTGGTTTAACTCCCTGGAGTACAATGGGGAGGGATAATCCCCTGGTTCCAAGCGCGAAAGAGTCACAATATCAAGCGCGTTGTCCTCCGATGAAAGCACACTCTGAAGGTACGTCGACTTTGCTGGCACCAATGAAGAATGTCGGAGATTTGTCAGCGCCTGCGCGGTGGTAAACTCCGCGACTAAATCCAGTAGCACGATGTACGAATCACTGTAAATTGGTGGGAGCATCGAAAAACAGTTGATAATCCAACCCATTAGGCGAAACCGAGCAATTTGTCCGCGTCGCTTGAGAGGATTACTCAGAGTATCTTGCGTTGCCGTCAAGTACACGTGCAGTATGTGACTTGCAAGAAGGTTGACATCATTATCAGGATCAACTGCAACACCTTGGCAGTTGGCCAGGAAGCTGCTAAGCGCAATCACGGCAGCTTCGATGCGTAGGAGCTCGAGCGATGATTCGCGACTGTGAAGCACACTGGATTTAAGCCACAGGTTCAGGAGCTTTTCCAAGTTGGCCTTTATCCACGTCTCGTCATTCATAGCCACAAGGCTTCCCACCAACGTCCAACCAGCGCGCGTGCAGGTGAGCCAAATACTATCCGCGCACTCACTGAGGAACTGACTTTCAACGAGCTCCTCAGAAATGGAATAGATGTCGTCCATAACCCCTTGGGACAATCCGCCCTTGGCATCAAGCTTAATGGCACGGAGAATATGGGCAATGGCAGCGGATCTACCCTGAATCGCGTACAAATGGGTCTTGCTTTGCATATCGTTGCCTTCATCTTGACCATCTTCAGTCTTCTCAGCTGGTTCGGAATTTCTCGTTTCTTCGCCATCTGAGCCTCCGCGCATCAGATACTCGGCGGTATCCCGAAGACCCTGAAGGCAGCCTGTCAGCACGCTTTTCAGTCGGTATGGAATTGCAGTGACAAGCGAAGCCAGTGCGACAGCAGCCTGAAAACGAACACTTTGCTTCTCGTGGCAAATCAGCTCTTGGAATACGTCGCTGGCACCGCGCGCATGGCTCACCGAAGCCTCCCCCATGGAGTGGAAGAGATGACTCAGCTCCACTAACGCTGTCAAAATCTTGTGGTGGTTTGGATCTGCTGCCTGCGCCTCATCTTTTAATTTTTGCAAGTAGGCGCCCAGTAGCACCTCTTGCTGGCGCTCTGTGAGGCATCCGTTGAGTCCATAGCGCAGTACAAAGCCCACGGCGTTGCGTGCTCGAGTCAGATCTCCAAGAGCAAAAGGATGATCGAGTATAGCAAGGATCGCATCCAGGACTTCACGAAGTTGCGATTCCGCGATCGAGTCCGGCGGTAAACGCTCGAACATGCTGCACAGCGCGATGGAGAACGAGGCAAGAATGCCTCCATGGCTCTGATTCGGGTTGCTGGACAGATACTTGCTGGTCACCATGTCCTTAAAGTAGACAACCACATTCGCGATGGTCGAGAAATTCACCGTGGCTGCTTTTCGGCGTGACAGCGACGCCGGCAGATTCAGTCCTGTCATCCCAGGGACGTGCAGTTTGAAGCCCGTCTTGGCCTTCCCGCTGCCACTGGATGGAGGCGTATCGTGTTCATTGGAAGCTCGTCCCCCTGCATCCTCGTCATTGTTCCTAGACGAGGCCGCACTCGCCCCATTGCTCTCACCCGCCTGCATCTCACTCTCCCCCGACGACGACGTCGCGAACTTGGCGAGTACCGTCCCAACCACCACCGAGTACGCTCTCCTCGCTTCAGGAGCGACATCGTCCATCCCCTTGGCTGTAATCTGCAGAATTGCATCCAGTGAGACACCCTGCGCACTCGCGTGGCTGCCTCCACTGCCCGGTCCAGCAGCGGAGCCACTGCCCCCAACACCAGCTCCACTTCCACTGCCATTGCCACTGCCTCCTCCTTGACTTCCCCCCGATCCACCAGCTCCTGCACCTGAAGACGCCGTCATCGACGCCGAAGTCCGCTCCGCCACCACCTGCAGCAGCCTCGCCGCAGCGACGCGCACCTCCGGCGCCTTGTCCTGGAAGCTCTTGGTGACGATCTTGAGCGCCTCCGCGTGGAACGGCACGAGTCTTCTGGCATCTCCGTCCAGTGCGTGGGCCACACTCTCAATGAGACACTGCTTCATGTAGTAGTCCGCCGCGCGGAGGTTCTTGTTGGCCAGCGCCACCGCGTCGGGCAGGAACTGCAGCGCCTCCTGCGGCTGCAGACGGCAGACCACCATGACCAGCGACACTTTGATGTACAGCGACATGTTCTTGGCCGCGAGCGTCTCGTTGATGCTGGGCACGACCGAGAAGTCGAAGGCGCGCACCAACAAGTCGCACACCAGGCGGTGCACGCACTCGGACGTGGCGGCGCTGGGCGTGGACAGCGACACGCCCATGGCGCCCGTTCCAGCACCCGCCGCGCCCGCGTTGGAGCTGCCCGTGTGGCCGCCGCTGTACACGATGAGCGTGGCCAGCAGCAGCTGGAACAGCGCCGCGTTGCTCTTGGCGCTGCGCTTCTTGGTGGGACTGGGCGTCGCCAGCAGCTCCGGCTTCCACAGACGCTGCAGCGCGATCAGCGCCTGCACCAGCTCCTGCTGCTGCTTCTGCTGCTCCAAGGCGGAGCCTCCGCCCGCGCGCAGGGCCTCCACCGCAGCCGCCAGCCGCCGAGCCGCGCCCTTCATCGTGTTTGGTATCTGACCTGACGCGTGTGGGGGAATAGAGACCCCGGGGGTATAATTCGGGATAGGGGTATACAAAAGTCAAGTCAAGGTATTTAATACATACCTGTATTCGCGAAGACGACCAAGATGATGCAGACGACGACGCGGTCGTGGGAGGACCTGCGCAGCAGCGCGCGCGCCGCGGAGCACACGCTGGAGGATAAGATCGCGGCGTACACGGCCATCAGCAGAGCGCAGGTGCGCGGCTCCGCGGCGGCGTACGACGAAGGTACGAGAAGGAGGAGGAGGAAGAAGAAGAGATTGAAGACGGAAGTTGTTGCTGACTGAGCTGTTGACGCTGCAGAGAACCCGCCGGAGGAAGCGGCGGACGAGAGGGAGCTGGCGGTGGATATCGAAAACGCGCTGGCGTCGGTGGGTGCAATGAAGGAGGGAGGAAGGCGGGACAGTTGATGTGAGGACTCAAAGTGTGTTGCTGTTGTTGCTCCTGCTGTTGATGTTGCTTTAGCTATCGGATACTATCGATGAGATGAACGTGGTGGTGAACAAGACGTCGGTGAAGACGCAGGACGCCATGCTGCAGCGCTACCGCGAGTTGTATTTCGACTTGAACACGGAGTTTCGCCGCTCAATGGTAAGATACGTCGTCAGCTATGGACAGATAGCGTCTCTGGTGATGGGAGCTGTTATTGATGACGTCGGACTGCATTTATGCGCGTGTGTTTGCTGAATAGAGCGCATTGCAGGAGAAGCGTGACGCACAGAAGCTGTTTGGCAACAGGTTCGCTAGTATATCTTTGTCTGTGTGCAGTGTTTCGCTCAACCACTGAGCAATATTCTAACCATTTCTTGTGTTCTTTGTTGCACTCACAATTGATTGAATAGAGCGCACAACGGCCACTCGGACGACGCTGAGATGGATTCGTTGCTGAACGAGCGTCGCGCTGTGGACTCGTCGCGCTCTATGACTAGCAGCATCATCGAGCAGGCGATGGCGACCAAGAACGCGCTGGAGAACCAGCGTCGGCAGTTCACGTCGTCTCACGGCAAGGTGGCGACGCTGGGCAGCTCGTTCGCCGGCATCAACACGCTCGTGGAGCAGATCCGCCGCAAGAAGATGCGCAACAACACCATTCTCGCGCTGGTGATCGCCGGCTGCATCTGCTTCACGCTCTGGTGGGTCGTGCTGTCTAAAATCTAATGCTATTGTCGGGCCGGCGGCCACTCTTAAGTAAATACACAGCACACTAAGCTTGATTGATGTTGATTCTAGACTGCAACTTGCAGTGCTCACACGTCGCATGTGACACGGAAATTGAAGTGCGTGTTTATCTACCAATCAGCAGCAGCCACCTCTCGATAACGTCGCCCATTGGTCATAACAGCGTTTACGATTTGCCTCCTAAAATGGTTGGCGTCCTTTGTGTCTTCATACTGAAAACGACCGAGCCAAGAGGCAGAGCACAGCAACCACTAGGAGTATGGGCGACCGCGGAGGAATCTCGCTGTTGGTGCGCAACATCAGCCGCCGTCTGAGGTGCGTGCGCACGTCAAATAGTCCCCAATCCGCCTGGCAGCTCTCCGCCGCCTGAGTGGACCACACGCAATGAGCTAGAAAGTGACTTACCTACCTACCTACCTCTTGTGATGGATCTGCAGACCCGAGGACATCCGCAAGGAGTTCGAGCGCTACGGGGAGGTGCGCGACGTCTACATCCCCAAGGACTTCTACACCAAGTGCGTTGCATAGTAGAAATGATTGCAAGGAGGAACGTTGGAGCTTTGCAGCTGACAGAGACACGCACCGTTTGCTGCTTGTGTTGCTGACAGGGAGCCCAAGGGCTTTGCGTTCGTCGAGTTCCGCAGTGATCGCGAGGCTGACGATGCGCGCCGCAACTTGGACGGCGTGCGCATCGACGGCCGCGACATCCGCGTCGTGTTTGCCCAGGAGCGCCGTAAATCGACGGACCAAATGCGCGAGCGCGAGAAGTGCGTGTCTACGAGACTTTTGAGAGAGAAGAAGGTTATGTTGCTGATGATAATGTGCCGTTGTTTGTATTGATTTATTGCAGGACTGAGAAGCGCGGTGGAGGCCGTCGCTCGCGTTCTAGATCGCCGCGCCGCCGTGCGCCGCGTGGCCGATCTCGCTCTCGGTCTCGTGACCGTCGGGCCCCGGCTCGTCGTTCGTCAAGGTCGCGCTCTCCCGTGAAGGGCCGATCGCGCTCTCGTTCGCGCTCAGGCTCACGCGGCCGTTCGCCCCCGCGTCGTTCGGGCTCTCCGGCGGCGCGCTCGCGTTCCCCGTCGCCTCGTCGGTCGGCATCCCCACGCGCTGCGGCGTCGCCTCGTCGCTCTGCGTCTCCTCGCCGATCGGCATCGCCGGCTGCCCGGTCGCCGTCGCCTTCGCCGCGTCGCTCGAAGGACCGGTCGTACTCGCCATCGCCTCGACGAGATGAAGGCCGCCGCTCGCCTTCTGGCTCCCCTCGTCGGGATTAGGTTGGCGTGATCGGATTGGTGTCGGTGGATGGCTAGCTGCGCTCACCCCCCTGTCTCAACAAGTATCGCCGACGGACCAAGCGAGCGACATGGACAACTGCATGGAAAACTGCACGACATCTCGCGTTGATCTCATCCTGTCTGCTTCCCACTCGTGCGGTGCATGTCCCTACCCGAAATTGCAGGTGCAGGACAGTCAGTTGCAAGAGCAGAAGTCTGAAGATGGGGAAGACTCAAGCAAAGATACAAAACGCAAATAAAAACAAAGAAGACTGGGTACTACAAACTTGTCCAAGAGGAAGGAAGAGGAAGATTTTTAAAGCAAGCTGCGACCCCAGCCAGATGAACTTCGTAGGGTGTCAAGGTGGTCTACTGTTGAGTCGTGCGTGTCCTCGTGATCCAGTGTTGTGCCCCATGATCAAGCGCTGCGGCTGGTAAGGTAAGCACTGACGTCTACCATTCGTGTATCGGTCCTCAATCTCCAAGAATGCAGAGGTGGACACAGGAGGACAAACTGTCCACCTGCAACATTATAGATCTGGAATACCAAATCATGTAGACTTTGAGTATATTTATGAATACTACGTAGTAGATCTGAAACACTCAATACCGGTAAGGCTTGAAATCTGGAGTACCAAATCATGATTATGTTTTCATGAATAAGATCTGGAAACACACTAAGTTTTATCCACACTAAATCCGATTTGGATCGCCGCTCATAACACTGAGGGGAAGCGTACGTCAGCATGAAGAAGAGATCCGTGGTGTTCGTGCTCATCGACGGGCTGGCGGACGTGTCGCTGCAAGAGCTGGACCAGCAGACGCCGCTAGAGGCGGCGCAGACGCCCGCCATGGACGCCATCGCCCGTACGTTCTTCGGTCTCCGCTACCTCTCAAACCTTTCTGATCCCTCATCTGACTAACACTCTGTCGCTGTCTTTTGTGTCCTTTGCCAATTAATTAGACGGTGGTCTGACCGGCCTCATGGACCCCGTGGAGCCTGGCTACGCGTGCGGCAGTGACACGGCACACATGTCGATTCTGGGCTACAATCCCTTCGTGTACGTGGATGGAGGACCCATAGTAATCTGCACTGGAGCTGTAACTCAGGCCAACTTCTTGTTCCCAATTGCAGGCACTACCGCGGTCGTGGGTCTTTTGAGGCTATGGGTGCTGGGCTGCCGATGAACAAGGGTGACGTCGCCTTCAAGTGCAATTTCGCCACAGTGGAGAAGAATGAAGACGGTGAGCTGATCGTGGAGAGGCGTCGTGTCGACCGCAACTTCCCCGCGTGGGGCATCGACCTCTGCAGCTTCTTGGACGGACTCACGATCCCGGAGTTTCCTGGATTAGTGGTGGCGACGAAGTACGCTACGGAACACCGCTGCGGCATTGTCTTCAAGGGTCCGGGACTTTGCGATAAAATGACGGGCACAGATCCGTTGAAAGACCAGTACGTGCACGATATTTTCAGTGGATAATGTGGTTCGACCCTGAACTTATCAGCTTTTGAATTGATGTGCAGTCTGCCGTTGGTGACGTCGGAGCCACTGAATGACACGCCTGAAGCTGCTTACTCGAGCAAGGTGTTGAACGCTGTGTCTAATGCAATCCATGAACGCCTATCGGGTCACCCGATCAACAAGGCGCGTGAGGCAGAGAACAAACCACCGGCAAATGTGGTGCTGCTGCGCGGTCCTGGTGAACGAATTGATGTGCCAACTTTCACGGAAATGCATGGACTGACCCCGTTCATGATCGCCCCGACGTGCATCATCGCTGGTCTGGGAATGTCTCTGGGTTTTGAGATTGCTACTGCCCCTGGTGCTACTGGAGACTACCACACCAACTTGTGCTCGAAGGCGGAGACTGCACTGAAGCTGCTTCATGGTGACGAATTCGACTTTGGATTTGTTCACGTCAAGGCAGTAGACGACGCTGGCCATGACCGTGATGTGGCCAAGAAGGTGCACTTTACCGAACGCGCGGACGAGATGATCTCCGTGCTGCTGGAGGGAATCCACGCTGAGTGCGGTGACGAAGCCAACGAAGTGACCATCGTCGTCACGGGTGATCACACCACGCCTGTTAAGTATGGCGACCATACATTCGAGCCGGTACCGTTCGCGATTGCGCGTGTCGGAACCGCGTTCCAACGGTTGCAGCACCTCAAAAATGCTGGAAACCCGGCCAATGCCAACACTTCGTCACCTGGCCCACTGACGGACGAGGTTACTCGCTTTTCTGAGATAGCAGTGGCGCGTGGCGCACTTGGTCGTTTTGCTGGTGACCAGGTCATTAAGCTTGTGAAAAGCTTCCGTGAGTATGAACTGTAGGCTGCAAATGTGCAAGAAGCGCGATTATGAGAATAAGTAAGCAAAATCGTTGTTGAACTCATGATACGATCCGCCTGCGATAATATCGCAGGTATTATGATGGTCAAATACTCAGCTGAAGATTTTGGCTGTCAGTCGAGATATCATACCCAGGATCTCCTCGATCTCATTATCGGTGAAGTGTTTCGAGAGGCTTGGAATCAGCGCAACGGCCTCTTCCGCTCCTTCCGGATTCAGATTCGACAGACACGCGATCTCGAACTCCTCGAGTCTGTGGACTTCGTCGTCATGCTCAAACGAGATCGACTGCAAAGCTCTACAGTCGAAGACACCACACAACATATCGATAAGCCGCGTATCAAAAAGCAGGATGTCGCTGTAGAAATACACACTCGCGGAGCTCGATAACAGAGGCCTGGTTGACCAGAGGATCTCTCGTCCCAGTGAATCGCAGCACGGACGACTCTGTCTTTTTGAACGCACTGCAATGCATTCGACCACCCCAGAACGAGAACAGTCAAGCTTTGCAGACAAATCCTTCATATTACGCCAAACCCTTGAGACCCAACCTGGTGAACGTTTTCTTCTGCTCCACGTAGTTGATCTTTTGCTTCTCCAGAATGATAGCCACCTCAGCGTTGGATAGACAAACCTCATTTTCGAAGTCTTCACCTAAGTTCAGCGCTGCTGCGTCTGTTGACTCCATCAGAGGGCGAGAAGTAAATGCCATCCTGTCGACTTGGTGTCTTGCTTTCGTGTTCACACTGTTGGATTAGTTTCCGCCAGTTAGTTGGCATTAGTTGGCACCGTCCCAAGACAGTTTTGCCAACAATTCAACTGGGCGATCCAAATGAACCATTGTTCCGATGGTGAAATTCAGCGGCCATTGTGCTGTAGCTGCTGAAAATTTCTCGCCACTTCCAGCTCACGCGGAAGAGGCTGCTTGACTGCAAGCAACACTTGCTTCAATTCCATGGCTATGGTACACTCGCGCGTCAGGAATGACGTGGCTTTTCCAGAAACATTAGCGCCACCCGTATCGCCTCCAGGATGTCTGCCTGTACGACCGCAACGGTGCACATAATCTTCAATAGTGAGGGGCATATCAAATAGCACAACATGCTCGATGTCTGGTAGATCGAGACCTCTCGAGGCCAAGTCTGTAGCAACCAAAACGTCAACGTAACCAGCTCGGAAGGCGCGCAATGCCTGTGTGCGATATCCTTGCGATTGACCACCGTGCAGTGGTGCCACATGAAATTGCTCACTACGGAGTAGGCGAGCCACACGGTCGACGCTGGAACGTGAGTTGCAAAACACTAGCACTGGTGGCTGCTTCGTGGCTCGCAACACCCGAAGCAGGCGAGATGATTTCTCTGCGGGGCGCATGAACTGCACGTCATGGACCACATTTGAAGATGTCGACAGAGCCAAAATGGCCGCAGGAGTACTTTCAGCAGCTTGGCTGGAAGACGACATCCATGCGGACGGAGCTCGGCTCGGCATGCTAGCTTCATCCACTCTAATAGTGACAGGCCGAAGCACTGCCGATCTCGCTAACCGTGGCAAGAAGACAGGTAACGTAGCAGAAAGTAGCAACGTCTGTCGACCAGCAGTGTTCGCAAGCTGTAGAATCTCGCGTAACTGGGTTTCCATCTCGGGGGCTTCCAGAACTCGGTCAACTTCATCGACTACGAGGAGCGAAATCTGACCAAGATACAGCACTTGTCGCTGTACCAAATCCAGTAGCCGTCCTGGTGTCGCCACGACTGCAATGGCCATACTGCTTCGTTGCTGCAGTTGTATGAGTTGTTCATCTACTGACACGCCACCACAGATCCCAACGACAGGTGGGTTGGGGGAGCTTGGGAAGAATGAAGATAAGTCTTGAACCACCTGATCCACAAGCTCTCGCGTCGGTACGACCACCAACGCACATGGCGACACTGGAATTGTTGGCATTTGTGCATAACTTCCAAACTGCGCTCCTTGTCCTTCGTTCTGACGTCGCAGCAGTCCGAGCACCGGTAGGATGTAACAAAGGGTCTTCCCGCTGCCTGTAGGCGCCAAAGCGATCACATCACGGCCCTGCAAAATGCACGGAAGTGCCTGAGCCTGAACAGCAGAAGGTTTCGTAACCCCACGCGATTGCAGCACCGAAATTGTGGTCGGACACAACGAAAGCGTCGAAAAACTCTGGATTGGGGGCGGAATTGGGTCCTCTCCTTCGACTGCGATTCCTCGCTCTTGACGCGCCCATGACGCTTCTTGCGTTGCTGAGTCTTCATACGTTGACGAGGCAATATGATCATTGTTCTGCGTGTCCGTAGAAGGCGTTGCGGGCTCTGCACGCCGACGCTTACGACGGGGCACGTACGCGCGATCGACCATGTCCAGCGATGAAAATATTAGGAAATGTGACGTGTGAGATAGCAGTTATGTTCGAAATCGTGTCATTTAACGTTATCAGGTTCCATATCGTTAAATTGACGCCATGAAGACTCAGCCGAACATGCGCGCCGCCGTACGAGACACAATACCAAGGATCTCCTCGATTTCATCCTCGGCAAAGCGCTTGTGCAGACTGGGGATCAGCGCCACGGCTTCTTCTACCTCCTCTGGGTTCAGGTTGGACAGACACGCGATCTCGAACTCCTCCAGACGGTACTCCACCGTCTCTCCGCCCTCCTCACGCTGGAACGCCAGCGACATCAGCGCCCTGTATCACAACACAAAAGTCAGTTCTATTCAACAGCTACACAACAGTCAAATCCAATCCCGCCACGTACTCGCGCAACTCAGTCACCGAGGCTTGGTTGGCCACGGGGTCCTTGGTGCCGCTGAAGCGCTGCACATACGAGTACGTCTTCTGGAACACACTGCAATGCAACACACAGCAAATGCACAGCATGAAGGGGTTAGCTTGTGCGTTGCAATACGCAACGCAGGACAATGATACAGTGGACGGTGACGCACCTGGTGAGCTGCTTCTCCTGCGTCTCGTAGTCGGACTTCTGCTTCTCCAAGATGACAGCCACCTCGGCGTTAGACAGACACGTTTCGTTGCGGAAGTCGTCGCCCAGGTTGAGCTCCGCCGCGTCCTCCGTGTCCACCACGTGCTGCGGGTTGGCCGACATGACTGCTCTCTCTAATCAACCCAAAAAACCCAAAAAGTGTTTTTGATCCCAAAACATGTCACCCTCACACCAAGTTCACATCAACCTGCTTCTCATCATATCATTCTTTTCATCAGGTCGTGAGCTTGTCATCCACACTTTTCATATCTCCACCATGTTGCGTAGTAGCTCGAGGCTGCAGCTCCGCTCGTACTCGGCCAAAGTGGGCGCCGGCGGCATCGCCGGCCCCAAGATCACGGGCGTGTTGCGCTTCTACAAGGACGTGGGCGTCCAAGACGTGGAGGAGCCAGTCGCGGAGCACGGCGCCGAGCCGCGCAAGCTGTTCGCCGTGACGCTGGACGGCAAGACAGTCAAGACGCCGCGACAGCAGCCCGTGCGGCTGCCCACGCGCGCCATGGCGTACGCGGTGGCCCACGAGTGGGACGCGCAGAGCCACGACATCCGCCCGGCCACGATGCCCATCATGACGCTGGCGTCCACGGCGCTGGACCTCGAGTTCACGTCCAGCAGCCGCGAGACCGTCGACGAGATGATGCACTACCTGCACACGGACACGGTGTGCTACCAGGTGACGGCCGACCAGCAGGACAAGCTGGTGGCACTGCAGCAGAAGAAGTGGAAGCCGCTGCGCAAGTGGTTCAGCGACACGTTCGAGGGGGACGTGGACGTGAGCCACGGCAGCATCAACAGCCTGGCGCACGACCAGCAGCTCATTAGCAACGTGCGCACGTACCTGGAGAAGGTCCGTCCCTGGAGGTTTGATTGGTGGTGGTGGGGTGTGTAGGTGGCTGATGGTTGGGTTGTTGTTGTTGTTGTAGTTGAGCGACTTTGAGCTGACGGCTATGCGAGCGCTGACGAAGGAGTGCAAGGTAGGAAGTGGAGTGTTATGTGGGTAAAGTGGTGAGTGTTGGAGCTTACGCTTTGATTTTTTTTTTTGTGTTTTGCAGTCGTTGATCACTGCGCTGGCGATCTTCAAGCGCCACGTCACAGCGAAAGAGGCGATCGACATTTGTCGCCTGGAGGAGGAGTTCCAGATCAACAACTGGGGGCTTGTGGAGGGCGGTCACGATCTCGACCGTGTCAACTGCGCCGTGCGACTCTCGAGCGCGTCCTTCCTGCTCTACCTTCTGGAGAACAAGCACTGAGGGGCTATAGGGCCGTTGTGAGTGCTGGGCTGCGATCCATAGATGGCACTCAACGAGGCTAAGGTCAGTGCTTTGCTGTGAATGGTGTCATAGAGCTACTTTTGTTTTTACAGATGACCATTAAACTACTGGCTGCGTGGTGAGCACATACGGTTGGCTGCTTGCATCGTCCTTCTCTCCTTGTTCTTCCGCAGGGTTTTCCTCTTTCGGTGCTTCGGTTGGAGAAGCTTTTCCCTTCTTCTGTCGACGAACGTAGATAAACCCAGCACACCCAAGTAAGAGGATGCAGACGACAACGGGGATGATAAACCGAAGGTTGTGCTTCCAATCGGATTCATAGCTGTTGCCTTGGTTCAAGGTTTGAGGGGGGCCAAGGTGCGACCCAGGGCCGGGCCAACACGCTTCTCCTCTCATAAGACTTATCACCGGGACTCCAGTGGCGTTCAGAGACGAAAATGCATGTGCTGATCCGTCTCGAGGGCAAAAGCCATTCGCTAAACGAACGAACATGCGGTGTGAGGCTTCGGGGACCGCCGAACTGTCCACGTCGTGCATCTTCAGTGCAGCCACGACACCATTCACCGTCACTTCCCCCTCCAGAAAATTAGCAGCAGTCTTCGAAACAGTCGACGTGAACGCCACCGCGATGGTGTCGTTTTCCCCACACTTGGCCTTCAGTCGATTCTCCACTTCGACCGCAGACAACGCAGATTTAGAGTCCGACCGCGACGAATTCCATTCCACCACCATGGTGCACACCGACAAATACACAGACGATTTTTTAGTGGGGTTCACAGACTGGAACCTCGCCCAGTACGACGAAAACTTGCCGCTCTGCGTTCCTTCTTCGAGCAGGGACCAGCTCGCTGCCTGGTACAGGACTCTGCTCTCCGCAGCGGTGGTATAACCGGCGACACCATCGAGCCATGAACTAGAAATGGACGTATTAGCCACCAACATCAAATCGATGGGGCCCTCGTCCTCGTGATCGAAAGATGAAGAAGTCGAGTTGTGTTGGTCTTGGCTGCTGGAGATGGAGATGACGGTGCCAAGGCTGAGGGTGGGTGGGCCGTGACCGGAACCGCTGCAGCTTGATGAGTCTTCATGGGCGTAGCATCTCGTAGCTGACACTGCGAGCAGCAGAAAACCTGATGCGATCTTCATCTTCTACTCGCCGAGCAGTGCTCGGAGGTTTCTGAAGTGAGACCCAAGCCGCGGGGACCTGTGGAGCAGGGAGGTACTCAACAGAAATGAGCCGAGGTATTAGCGTTCGCATTGCGGAGAGAAGTGCCTTTTCACCAAGAGCCAGCTGGCCATTGCTTACGCCGTCTGACCGTCAGACTGACGGACCGCGACTTTCGAACAGCAAACCATGAGCAGCACACATCGAGATCAGATGTGTGGCATTTGAGAAGTCAATACACTTGAGCCGACGACTATTGTATCGAAGTTACAGTACTATAGATAAGTTACTGTAGTGTATGAGAGTGCGCTTAGCAATTGCGGATGCATTCGTGAGTATCCGAAAGTCATGATGGTTTTGTTGTCGGAGTAAGTTTAGGAGGGGTGTTTTTCTGGTGCCGTATAACGTGAAAGAACCCAGCGCACCCGACGAAGAAGATGCAGACCCCGACTGGGATAATGAAGGTAAGCTCATGCTTCAAGTCGCTCTTGTCATCACTTCCTGCTTGAACATGAGGCGGCATTAGGTTCGAGCCTGAAAGCCCGGCGCAAGGGTCTCCAACGAGAAGGCTCACCACCAGCATTTTTGTACCATCAAACGACGTTGCAGGGGACGCATCTCTCATGCAAACATCACCTGCAAGCCGTACGAAAAGACGATCATCTCTTGACGAGGCTTCTGGTACTTCGGATAGGGTGTTGTCCACGTCTTGCAGTGGAATTGGCGCCACAGCATCGTTAACCGCTATTTCACCCTCCAGATAGGCATCGACGGCATCCGTGATAGCTGATGTGAATGCCAGAGCGATGGTGTCGTTATCGCCGCAGTTGACTTTCAATCGATCCTCAATCTCGACGGCAGCTAGAACTGCTTCGTCATCCGTCCAGGAGCCACCTTCCCACTCCACAACCACGGTGCATATCGTCTGAGACGACGATGTCGTGGAGTTCACACCGTGGAACCTTGCCCAGAATGTTGACAGCTTTTCGTGCCGAGCCCCGTCTTCAAGTAGGGCCCAACTAGCCATCTCAAAGATGACTCTGCTGTCAGCAGCGGCGGCATAGCCGGCAGCGGTCCCAAACCATTTTTCTGCGGTCGACGTGTTGCCCACGAGTACAAAATCAGTGGAATGTCCATCTTGAGCCAACGACGACGAGGGATACGCTTGCTCACGAAGGCCATGCGCAGAGATGACAGTCGCAATGTTGATAGTGGCTCCTGCGCCGTCGGACTCATTGAGGCTTGCCTCTGCGATAGCATAGCGGCTCCTGCAGGCAAGAATCAGCAGCAGCGAATTCAGTATCACCATAAGCGGGTCTCTCGAAAGTTTGCCGAACGGCAGGACGCCTCGTGCTTCTGGCAAAGAAGTAAAAGCGAAATGAGCAGATCTTTTTAAAAAACGCGAGGAACATTGGGATAGACTTGAGGAGTTCCGGCTCAGGCCCAGCTGCTTGGCGACAGACGTGATTGTGGATACTGTGTCTGCACATTGTGCAGACACAGTAACCAACATGTCATGTTGGTTGATACTTTTGAAGTAACTGTGGCCCTTTCAACGACCCCAACAAGGAGCTTGCAATAGCGAGCTGACAATGTTTGTGCGCATGCGTCCAGCATGTTTACATTCTGACTGGGAGCCCTGCTAACCTTGGTGACACCGTGTGGGCAGTAGGAGTAGTGTAGTGTAAGTACCAAAGCGAACCAGTACGAGGATGAAGAAGTGTGGCTCCTACTACTAGTAATAACTTCTTGTGTGCTTTCCTTGGAGTAACGCAGTTAAGATGCTACCTGCCACCAGCCCCGCTCGAGTTCAGTTGATACCATTATTTTACTACTCATCGCTACAAGCGCTTTTTTATCATACTACTGATTGCATTGTCAACACGTAGGGAAGGCTGGACGCCTCATCTTTCTCCACCTCCTTGGGGGGTTCCTCTGCAGATGCCTTCTTCAGTTGTCGGTAGAGGTAGATCAACCCTGCACACCCCAACAAGAAGACGAAGATACCAATTGGAATAATGAACTTGAGATCATCGTTCCATTCGGAGTCGTTGCTGCTGCCACTGTCTTCACTCGTGATCTGAGATGGCCCAAAGCCACCGCTGGGCTTGCAAACGAGTCCCCTAAAGAGGCTGATCACTGGGACTCCGGCCTCGACCAACGAGTTTAATTCGTTGTTGGACTCATCTCGAGGGCAAAGGCCATTCGCTGGACGAACGAACATGCGGTCTGAAGCTTCGGAGACCAGCGAGCTGTCCACGTCGTCCATCTTCAGTGAAGCCACGACATCATTCACCGCCACTTCCCCTTCCAGATAACTAGCAGCAGTCTTCGACACAGTCGACGTGAACGCCACCGCGATGGTGTCGTTTACCCCACACTTGGCCGTCAGCCGATTCTCCACTTCGACAGCGGACAACGCAGATTTAGAGTCCGACCACGACGAATTCCACTCCGCCACCATGGTGCACACCGACAAATACACAGACGATTTTTTAGTGGGGTTCACAGACTGGAACCTCGCCCAGTACGACGAAAACTTGCCGGTCTGCGTTCCTTCTTCGAGCAGGGACCAGCTCGCTGCCTGATACAGGACTCTACTCTCCGCAGCGGTGGTGTAACCGGCGACACCATCGAGCCCCGTGCTTGAATTGGACATATTCGCCACCAGCACCAAATCGATGGGGTCCTCGAACCCTGCAGACGAAGTCGAGTTGTGTTGGTCTTGGCTGTCGGAGGTGGAGACGGCGGTGGCGATGTTGATCCCGTGCACCGGATTGTAAGAACCGCTGAAGCTTGGTGAACCCGTGGCCTGGTGGCTTGAAGAAGCGAGCGCCAGCAGTAGCAAGCACGAAGCAGACCTCATGGCTTGGGGGACGAGCCGATCACTGGACGGCTGAAGAAGCAGAAGTGAACCGCTTATCGCCACGAGTCGTTGAGTGGAGAAAAGTGCACGGAGTTCACTGCTGGCCCAGCTGTGGTGCCTGAAAGCATTGCTAACGCTGCGTCGCGCAGGTCATTCCAACCGTCTCAATCGTTGAAACATGAACTTACAGTACCTACAGTTTTCTGCTTCAATAAAGAACACCGAGCAAATAATATCCTTTAGGATTGTATGCACGCGGTTACCAGCGACATATGCAGTGACAATGTCTTTTGACCTCTTATTTCATATCAACCTTTGAAGTGGTATATATACCGGTGTTCTTATTGAAGAAGAAGTGTGTACTGTACTAGACCGGGTTGTCTGCGCGTGCTCACGAACAGCAAACGTGTACACTTCGAATCGATAGACAAGTGTAACGACGCATTCCGGCTATATGAGAGCGAGTAAAGTAGCCGGTAGAGAAGCTTAGGATAGGAACTCCATCGACGACTGCATCGGATTGATAGAGCATTACACGGACTGGTTAAAGTATTTTCTGCTTCACTCAAGTCGCACGGGTAGAAGAGAGTCCGTGACGCGTGCTGCCTTGCATGTTGCTACAGTTCCTGCTCCAGCACAGTCTTGATGGTATCCGCAGAGTGTTTCCACACGATCTCCTTCATCTCTTCGGTCTGAAACTTGGTCGACTGGATGGGCTCTGCGTTCCTGTTGACCAGGTGCCAACCCGAGCTGAACTCGTCCTTGGTTAGCGCCATCAGCATGAACCTTGCGCAGTCCTCCGGCGATCGTGCGATCACTGCACCCAAAGCCTTTGCAGGAAGACGTGCGTACCAGGGCTACATGTATTATACTTCAGTAGTTGTCAGCGATCAATGTTGCGGCTGCACCGGGAGACGCGTGTATGAAGCTGACTTGCGGTGTCTTCTCCGAAAAGGCTTGAGCTATGAGGTCCCTATGCCAATAGCGCGAGAGGTAAAGCGTGAGGTTCCGCGGGGATATCAACAGCATTGGATATCACGTACGAGAATGCACAACGCTTGATGGAGAACGTCTTTTTGATATCCAAATCGTTCGCATCGCAAACAAGGGGCGCCTCGGAAGGTTTTTGTTGTTGTTGTTGAAAAAGGATTCAAACTAACGAGCTAAAGTGGTGAATTCTTGACAAACATAAATTAAGAAAAATGATTGTTAGCAATGCAAATGAATACCATGGTGAGGCAATAAGGCGTAAGGCTGCATTTTGTCAGCCAGTGCCTCAATCTTCACGTCTCTGGCTTGGGGAAGTACAGGTCGATCTCCACCTGAGACAGTGTCTTCTTCCTGCCGAACTTCAGTCTCGCGTCGAAAAGCGCTGCCCGTCGATTAATCTCACCAATTGGTAGCACAGTTGATAGCGATTCGCCCTCACCTTCATCGTAAACAGCGAGAGGGGCATGCGCTGAGCCATCTTGAAACCCGGTCTCGGTCTTGATGTCTGCACTACCGTGGTCCGAGTCTGAGGCAGTTGGCAACACTTCGGTGGTGTCCTCGCCGCGGCTCTCTCGTGTCTCCGGTCGCCTACGAGCGGTGGTAGAAAGTCTTCTGCGTTTCGACTTGGTCGCACGCGTTCTCGTTTTGCGTCGTCCATCAGAAAAGATGGTCTGAAGTACAGGTTCAAACTTGCGCAGGAGGGGCGATGGCGCCTCTTTTTCGAGGCGCGTGATCCACAGCCGTAGGTCACGCGGCTTACAGTTCGTGAACCCAATGGCCTTGATTTGAGCGACAAGCGGATCTAGCATGACGTCTTTGTCCTTCGCCAGTTTAGCTTCGGCGTAGCCAGTATAGTTTTCACCAAGCCAGGACATTAGCATGTCCACCCGGCTTTCGCCATTGCGGCCAGGCTGCAACCATTGTAGTATTGGATCATTGCTGTCACAACCAAGTATAATACAACGTAGTAACAGTTAGCATCATTCAACATGGCGGACACAATTTGGCAGAATAGCACTCGCTTACCTAATTAAGCTTGTGATCTCCGTCTGGATCTCGTCGATGGTGCACCCGTGGAATCCAGCCACCCTCAACTCCTGGCGAAAGCGTTCCACGACTTCTGCAAGGTTGCTTGACCGAAAATATTCGTCGTAGTTGGAGCCGAGCCACTTGGTCAGCATAGCCCTTGGTATTTTGCCGTTGCTTTCAGCTTCCCACTGAAAGCGCTGCGCGCGTTGCTGACTCGTGGTCATCGTGGCTCGAGGAAAAATGCAGAATGAGCCCAAGTGAGGCAGCCAACGCTGGGGTAGATCCTAACGGCAGCGTTAGCTTGAACTGCATGTGGGACGAGTTGCCGTTCGCCTGCAAAAAGTTACAAACAAATAGTATATGTGGCCTGGGAGTGCACAGTCTTCAAGCGATGTTATGATGATGGTCAGTCAACCTTTGCTCACTGTGGCAAATGCGGGGGCATACATGTACCGCCAAAACCTAACTGGTGTTTCGCTACGCCATGTTCAATAGAACTTCGATCGAGCTTCGAAGAGTTCCGCTAGAAACTCTTGCACATTAGCAGGACGCTCGCGGATGGCGGTGTTGGTTGCCAGCACCATGAGGTGTCGGACTTTTCGGTCGAAGTAGTTCTGTCGCTTCAACTCCTGCGTGAAAGTTACAACCAACACATTAGAGTGCCGGTTCGAATCCTAGTTAGCTGCAGCTGTGCGTACCACATAGTTGTATTTCTTGAGATTGAGAGTGCCGCGCACTGCATTCGCGAGGAAGTCGGCTGTCTGGTCGGGTTGGTAGAGCAACACCTCTTCCAGCACCTTCGTCAAGACTGGGTCGACCTTCGTCGTGATGTACTGGTAAGTTTCATCCAGCGCAGCCTTGAGATAAGGGTCGTGCATCCGATAGCGCTCTTGCTCTAGAGAAGAACGTCAGACATTAGTATCAGCACTTGAGAACAAGAAGACACATCCACGTACAAAGCCCTTACCATCGCGGATTAGAGCAGAGATCGCAACGCCCTTGTTGCGGATCTTCTGTGGCTGTTGCTCCATGGTCGGGTGTCGGTGAGTCTGCAGCAAACGGTAACGGGAGATCTGCAAGGTGGCAAACCACAGGGAAAACGTCGGGGACGACAAGAGTGATCGGGTGGCAAGGCTGGCCGGCTCGTATTTTTAGGTGACCCGCTGCAAGTCTTCATCTTCGAGTCGGACTCGAGCCACACTTCACTGGTCTGCACACAGAAGTTGACTTATCGTCCCCTTGAGCACGCTGCTCCTTCCGCTATGGCCGCCTATACTCAAGTGAGTACCTACCTGTTTCAGCACTGCTACTTTTGCTGTACTGTGATGCTTTCTGCCCGTCAGCAAACGTCCTAGTGCTCTCCCTCACCCTTGTCATCGTTGGACCTGCTGTTGCGGTGGTGGCCACCATCATTGCCTTCGGACTTGTAGAACGAACGCTTATTCTCACGGCCCCACGCCTGTCGCTGGTGGCCCGAAGACTTGTCAAACTTCTCGCGCGAGAAGCGGGAGCCCGTGGACGAGCGTTCCCCGCCCGAAGCGTTTTCACGGGTGTTGCCATCATTCTTGTCCGAGCGCCAGAGCGTCGTGTTGCGGAAGCTCGAGTTGTCGTTCAATGACATGTCATGACGCTTGTATTCCAGCGCCACAAACTGCGGCAGGTTGAGTACTTTCCGCATAGTGTCCCTGGTCATCACGTCAAGGCAAGCACAACGAAATCGCGTCAGCCCTCTCCCAAGTTTCCACCAAGTCCCACATATGAACTGGTTCCTTACCGAATACGGTAGCACGCTTCGTTGTTGTCAGCGTTGCGGTTCCAGAGCGAGATGATATCTTCGTTGTACCGGATCGAGATGACAGCGCCACAGATCTCGTTGCCCACATCGAACTGCTCGCCAACGATAGCCAGCACCTATCACAACAATTGTCAAGAAATCTTCCACAACAACAAAATCTTCACAAAATTCCCGTTCCCTTACCAGGTCTTCCCAGTAGCGAGAGGCGATGCCCTTGCGGAGGCGCACCATCCACTTGCCGCCTCGTCGGTTGGCGGCGTCCTCCCACATCGGCTTGATGCCCGTCTTGAAGAGGTGGTAGTCCATCGTGTTGGGCAGGTCGTTCGGCCGCACCAAATGGTTGTAGATCTTCCAAAAGTCCTGCACCTAAAATCCTCACAGCATCGACCATAAAAAAATCATTAGTCCACAATTTCTACTTTAAAATTCCTCCTCTGAGGCAAAATCCTCACCGTCTTGAAGTCGCCGAGCCCCTTGATACTCTTCTCGTAACTCTCCTGCAGAAAAGTAACAATAAACAACAATAGAACAATAACATCAGTAAGAAATATACACAATACAGTTGCAATAATGACAACAGTGGAGACGAGACGTACGCTCACAGCCTTGTTGCCGGTGTTGCGCTTGATGTACCAGAAGCTGTACATGTTCTGGATGGGCGTCTCCACGGCTCCCTTGTCTTCATCTGCCTCACAACAATATTGCAATGCCACAACATCAATTATCATGTTAGAGCATGCAATAAGACAGTTGAGGATCAGCACACGTGTCATAGCATCCGCCATTCCCAAGCTCATAGAGAGCCCCAGAGGCCAAGCAGCGGCTCATACGACAGCTAAGACAGCGGTCTACAGTGTCATCAGCGTACCGATGTGCTTGTCCTCCCCCATGTCGTCTGCTATGACCCTCTGTCGATGACTCGCTCCTGCTGCGGAGAGCTCTTCCTTTCCTATGATATTGTGGTTCCGGTTTGCTGAATCGTACTTATTGGTGAACTACTACGGTACTTTTGTATATTTTCCACCATTTTTTTTCGTTTTCAAATTTGAAGATAATGGCGGATTCCGACTCGGATGGCGAGTTCGAACGGTGCGTGTATGGAGGCCTTTCAGGCGTCGGGGGATGGATTGAGACGCATCACCATGTTTACCACTTCCTTGGTGCTATGGTCACGCTTGAACCGCGTTCTAACGTGCAGTAGGGGCTGAATTATTCGTGTTTGTATCAATTGGGGCAGATTTCTGCAGGAAGATGAAGACTCACTGTCTCCCGAGCCAACGCGGCGCAGATCGAAGCCTGGTGGGGCGTATACAAAATCGTCGGCGTCTGCAGTGACAGCGGCTGCTGCAGCATTGCTGGCGTCGTCAAAATTGATTAAAAATCACAAGAGCAAGAGCAAAAGCTCCGACAAGAAGAAAAATAGCAAGAAATCTTCAAGGACGCAGCTGTCGGACTCGGAAGAAGCGCCGCCGAGTTACTTTGATGACTATTCGACTGGACGAGGTGGTGGACTGGAGGATTCAGAGTATGTGATTGTCTCGGAGGAAGTTGTTGAAGTTGTAGCGTTTGTCTTGGAGGCTGACTGGAGGTGGGCATAGTGCCGACCCGTACGCTTTTGATATGAGTTCTCCAGCGATCACGTCTTCTGCTAAGAAGGATGACTATGATGAGGACGAAAGCGACGAGGAATATGCTGAGAGGAAGAAGAAAAAGAAGGAGGAGTTCAAGACTCTGGCAAAGAAGGCGCTGGTGAAGAGCACACCGATTTCGATGGAAGATCGCATTGCAGAGATCTTGAAACGGACAGGAAGCACGCGGTTTCAAGCGGAAGAGAAAAGTGACGAGGATCTCAGTGATAATGTACGTACGTGTGATGCTGGTTTTGTAATGTGAAATATCAATTTTAACATGGTGATGGATAGGAAACCCCAACAAGCGATGCGAAGGAGACAATAGCGTCACTAGATAGGAACGAGGCGAGAACTGGTGAACAAGATCATGCTGATGGCAGTGAGGCTGGTAGTGAGGCAGAACACTCGAGCTTGTCTGATTCACTGGGTATTGGATCAGCGGATTTTGAGGTATGTGCCCACCGTTTTCTCTCCGTTAATTTATCAACTTCTCACTTTTGCACTCTATTGGCGACCCAGGTCCAACTTCCGCCAAGGCCAAGCTTGGATCGAAAAAGATTGTCTCTGGTAAGCCACGACGAGATATCAGGTTAAAACGTTGCTAACGAAACTGTGTATTCTTCTGAGCAGTCTAGTCTGGATAGTGAGAAGTTTGCAGTCAATAGGGAAGCACTCGACAACGAACTCGGTAAGACCTTCTCGCTTGATTTGAGGGGCGTATATTCAAGAAATTAATCAATGGGTCTTGCTTCTTTGCAGCCACACCCTCTCGCTACGAACAGCAACAGATGACGTTCTTGAAGTCCGAGCAAGATGAAGATAGTACAACAGAGAAAGATGAGTACGGAGATGACGATTTCGAACTGGATCACTCCGCAGTTAACGACGCGGACCCTCCACCGTATTCGCCGGTTCAAGACAATGTGAACGCGGATATCGGTAAAACAGCCGAGGAATCATTCGTGAGCCAGTTTGACAAGATGAAGGTAAGCAACTTCCTGCAGTTGGCAAAGAATATGCTATTTCTACTGGATTTGGCTAGTAGCTGTATGCTGCACAATCAGGTGGCTTTGACGCGGATGACGTATCTCACGACCCCGTGTTTTCTGACCATTCTATAGGAACTCCTACTGGCTGACCCTGTATCAAGTCCCGTAAATGATGCATATGAAAGCCAAGATGAAGGCCACTCCACTGGACAACCGGGAGAAATGGACTTGTCCGGTAGTTCGACTAATGCCGGTGCACCACAACCACCATTGGATGCTAGCGATACATTTGGCTACGGTGATGAAGAGTTCGAGGTATTTCTGAGTCGACAGTATCATTTGAAACTCGGTTATCTCACGTTTCCCACTTATCTTGTTCCGTAGGAAACGGAAGGACCAAGGCAGGACGGGCAATCTTCTGCAAAATTGGCGGTATGTTGTTTTTTTGCGTCCATAATGCACATATAGATAGTAATGCTGATCTCTGGTTAACTCTAAATTTCTTCAGACACCTGATATCGCTCAAAACACTACAGGCGTTGAATACAGTGCTGACTACGAGGACGATACGTTTGAAGATGGCACTGGGTTTGCGGATGAAGCTGCAGATACTCATCTTTCGAAACCCTCAGAAGCAGCTATGGAAAATCAAGAACCTGCCGGCCAAGCTGTTGGTGATCTCATTTTGGACAAAGACTCGAGGTTGAATGCCCTGCTCGCCGCAAAATACGGTGACTTTTACACACTGGATGATGAGGGTGACGAAAAACTGGACAAGGATGACTCTCATCAGTCGATAGAGTCTCAAACACCTAGCTCGTTATCGACTATTATTGCACCGGATATCCCTACCACTGCGCCGACTCCGATACCTGCAGCATTGACACCGATACTCGGATCAGCAGAGTCACCGCCGTCGGTACGTTACTTAGACATTACTGTATCGAGCGTCTCTATCCTTACTGACGCGCTTCTAAACTATTTGTGCAGAGCCCGCCACCTCCTCCTCCTCCAGACGAGGATGAAGACGACGATCACGAGCTAAATCGTTTTACTTTGGATGCCCCCGCTGATGATACTCAGACTAAAGCGAGTGTTACCGCAACTCGAAGTTTAGTCCCGACAGTGCAAACACGAGAAAACCGTTCAATATCGTCAACACCAGCCGATCGATTCAGGGAGATAGAGAGCCATGTTTCTTCGCTTCGTTTCATCCAATCTGGTGGGACACCAACCATTGCAGCGGCGAATTCTCCAGCAACCGAAGCCGTGCATCCAGTGTCCGCGAGAGTTCTAGCTACTCATCAAGATGCGGCATCGCGTGCTCCTACATCATTCATCGAACCGATATCAATTTCATTTGATGCTGGTCTCCTGGATGAGGACGAAGATACCCAACGTGAAATCGATGAGTTTGTGCGTAGCTCTCAGATAATGCGGCAAGAAAATCAGGCTGCAGCTCAACGGGCCAGCATTGCAAGAGAAAATGGGCTGATGCTGCGTCTTCAACAGGCTCAGCGTCAGATACTGCAGCTGAAGGACCATATCCAAGTAACTGCAAGGAACAATCCTCCAGTGGTGGAACGTGAGATGCATACAACGTCTGAATCGATCGATGCTGACAACAGTATTGGCGAGCGAGACACCAAGGAATTGAGCGTGGCGGGAGATGCAACGTCGGGTATTTCTCAAGCTGCATACAGCAAACTTCAGAAGGAGATCAAGACTCAAGACACTTTGATTGCAGCATTTCAAAAGGAGAATGAGCGCTTGATGCTGCAGCTGAAGCAAGTTCGTCAGGATGTTCAGTACGACGTGCATGAAGCAAATGAAGAACTCCGGCGGCAAATCAAAAAGCTGCAAGAACAAGCAGGCGAGGCATCTACAATCGGCGCCGGCGGTGACCTTACAAGTAAAGCTCAATACCGAGTTGCGGTAGAAGCTCGGCTTGAGGCGGAAGCCCACGCTTTAGCTCTGCAAGAAGAGCTTGCTGCTGTCCGGTTATCCTACCAACAAAAGGTTAACGAGGTTACGCTGGAGTTAGATCGAGTGAAGAAAGCCAAGGTCGAGCTAGAGTGTCGCTATGAAGGTGTTGACCTGACTCAAGTAGCACAAGAGGCGCAGCACGCTCGAGGGCTTCAGACCGACTTGGATCTGGCCAAGAAAGAGCACGCGCATGCACTGAATGCATTGCAAAAGAAGCTGGACTGGTACGTGGAGAACCAGAGACTTCTCGACGATCAAGATGAAGAGCTACGAAAACTACGTCGCCAGGTCGCAGCTCAATCTTCCGAACCCTTAGCAGGAACACCGACCAAGGAAGAGCGACCCAATGCAAAAGCGGGTGGGCCATCACCTGCTCGCTCGCATCGTCGGTCCCCGAACGATATTCGACGCATTCAGGAACTTGAAGGCCGTCTCGTGGAGCTGGAAGAGGCTATGCGTCGTCGACACCCTGATAGTTTGGCTAACCTCATTTTGGCTTCTCGTCGTGCAGATGAAGAGTCCAAGACGCGTGCTTTAGAGCGTGACTATGAAGACAAACTAGCAGCGTTGTCACGCGAGCTGGAGCAAGCTCACGACGCCAATGAGACGAGGTTGGCAAGTTTTCGTCAGCAGCAGGAAAAGCTGTTGTTGCAGTATCGACGCAAGATCAAGGAGCAAGAGAAGCAGCTAAAGCAGCTGAGCAAGACACCGCTATCGCACAGACCTACGCCCAAGGATTCAACCGGTCCTTCGGACGCAGAGCTGGCGAAAGTACGTCGGTTTTACAGCGACAAGATTAAGGAGCTGGAGCGCAAGTGGGAAGCCAAGTATCGCTCGTTGCGAAAGCAGCAATACTCTGGATTGAGCAGCAACCAGCAAGTGCAAGAAGGTCTCACGTACGCTGATTCTTCCTTGGTGATTGCAAACCTGCAGCGACAGATACGAGACCAAGAACTGGAGCTGAAGCAGGAGAAAGCGAGGGTGGAGCAACTGGAGGCTGAAAGCCAATTAGCAGATTCACGTCCTGAAGACGCATCAGCTACGAACGACGTCCAGTCCAAGCCGGATCAGCAGAGCGAGCTCGAAAAACAAGTTGCTGATCTGAAGTCTCAGTTAGAAGACAGCGAGAGTGCTCGGGTCCGACTAGCGCAGACGTTGACCACCGTTCAAACTCTGGGTTTAGCTCGAGCACTAAACTCTGAGACCACGTCAACCGCGACCGAGACAGAACCCACCCGAGAGATCGACCCCGTCATATCCAAGCAGACCGAAGCCGAGCTATCACAATTGCGTCATGACGTGACAATAGCTCGCGAAGCACTCAGCACCGAGCAAGCAGCTTTGACTGAGAAAATCGCCAGGCTTGAAAAGCAGATCACGGAGCACTCCGAGAAGAATGCACTACTGGAAGCTCAGCTAGCTGGCAACCATCGTGAGATGCAAAGCCTTCAGACGCTGGCACTTGAAGCTGAACGACACAATCGATCTCTGGAAGCTCAAGCGCGACGTGTACCGGAGCTTGAAGAAGAGGTGTTATCCTTGCGTCGCGAGCTGGAGCTGCCTCGCACGCCATCCATGGTGCAGTACCGGTCACTTGAGCTCAAGGTGGCGACACTGGAGCAGAAGCACAAGTTGCGCGAGGCCGAGCTCAAGGTGGTGCTCGATCGTGCACTGATGTCAACGCACCTAGAGCAGCTCAGTCGAGAACGCGCTCATCGAGCAGCTATAGCCGCCAAGAACGCCGAGATCGCGTCTTTCAAACATCAACTCGAGGAGATCCTCGACGAACTCGCACAACTGCAGCCACCTTCATCACGAGCGAAGACAACCCCACAAACTTGAAGCTAATGAAATACAACAATGATGAAGGATTCCTGTTGGCAAAGCATCTATTGGGGCGTGCGGTTAAATAGCAAAAGCACGGGGGACCGGAGCTCTCGTAACCTCCAGCACAACCAAGTGCGAGGCAAACCGCGTCGCTTGTGACCAAGTTTGGTCAGAGCTTCTGGTGCATCTTGGCCGTGCATCTTGCTGCTTGACGCGGCTCCCTTGTCCTCCCGTGCGTCCAAACTGTGCGCTGCCTTAGGTCATGGAGTCGATGAGGGCGCTGCGCATGGTAGTCGCAATGGACGTCGGCTGCGCGTTCTGGAGCTTGAAGATGCTCTCGACCACCGAGATCTCGGTGGACGTCGTGTCCAGGCCGCAGAAGGCCGTCCAGTCGTTCACCACGAGGCCGGCGCCGATCACGTCGCTACCGCGGTTCACGGTACCGGCCACGACGGGCACCTGCAGCAGCGAACTGAGCTCCTCCTGGTCCTCGACGCTCGTGCGCGGGTGCACGAGGCAGCCCTGGTTGGACAGCGCGCTGTAGCTGCCCACGAGGGCGTTGCCCGCCACCGTCTGGCGGAAGACCTCGACGCCGAGCGTGTCGGCCACGATCTCCTCCGTCTCGCGGTCCAGGTCCGTGTGCACGAGCGCCACGTGGTCGTTGGTGGCGATGCAGTTGCCGAGCGCCGAGAGTCGCTCCTCCACGCGCTGCACCACGACCGTGTCGGGCAGAGCGTTGCGGATGTGCTGCATCTCCTGGTCCGTCGTGGTGCTGGGCAGCAGCAGGCCGCGCTTGTTGCCCACGGCCACGCGACCCACGAAGCGGCAGCCGGCGATGCTGGCGTGCACCACGGGGATGTGGTCGGCCAGCTCCGACTCGAACGTGCTGTAGAAGTTCTCCGAGCCGCCCACGCACACGAGGCAGTACGAGTTGGTGAGCTTGGAGAACACGCCGATCTCGTTGCTGTTCTCGAACTGACAACGGATAGCCATGCTGGAGTCTTGTGTGTTGTGTAGGGGAAGAAGAAGAAGAGGGAGAAGACGACGCGGCTTCTTGGTGACTCGAGAACTCCTGATTGACAAATGGTCGGAGCTGCTCGCCACCAATCCCCCGCTTGATACGAATCGGAGTTAGCGGAGGAGGAGACTGTACCCATTGCCGCCTGAGCCGAAAAGATTGTTCCGCGAAGGCGACTGTCCGAATTGAACTGTCAAATTTTCAAGGCTTGGAGTTTGATTAGGTGGTCAGTTGTAGCTGGACAGAGGGGAGACCGTCACTCGGCTGAAGCACCATCATTCTGAAAAAGGCAGCATGTGACTTGCACCTGATCTGCTCCGCCTGCTGACTCAGCTGTGCTGAGGACGCAGGCACGCTCCGAGGATCCTCCTCTCCTGTGGAGCTTTGTCAATTGATCGGCAGAGAGCGGCACGGGACCTTCAGCCTGGTAACGACCTCCACGCTCTGAGCTTCGTCGTGCTGTATCAATGCCTCTCCCCAGTGGAATGGGGAGTCCCCACTCTTTGACTGTCGATCTGCAGTCGAAGGGCGTTGGCGATTCTGTGGTCGCAGGGCTAACAGCTTGTGCCGTAACTCGAGACGTATCGGATGACCCGGTTGAACCCTCGTTCGCTATCGGCGTTCTCAATGGAGGAGCTGGACTTCATCTGCTCGTCGTGCGTGTGCACTACGGACGCGGACGATCGCAGCGATCTGGCGCTTCAAGATGATGGCGAAAAGGTGGTGCGAGTCGAGCAAATGCGCAAGGACTTCGACGACTGCTGCTCCTGCGTCTACGATCGGCTCACGTACATGTGGAGGAAGAAGACGTTCAACCACTGGCGACAAGTCGTCAGAGGTGTCGACTCCGCCGATGCCGTGCAACGGGACCGCGCGAGATCACGAGCCTCGTCGGTGAGCAGAAGCAGGTGCGGCAGCTTCATGGAGACGATCGGCGACGGTGTGAGCAGTAGCAAGAACGTGCTTCTGGATATCGCGCCAGCACTGCACCTCGTAGTTCCGTACTTGCACGTCGACGACATCTACCGCTTGATGATCACGAACAAGTCCATCTGCCACGAAGTTGGTCGCGCTACGCGGGCGCTCTCGTTCATTCCAGCTCGGCGGGTGATTTTTGATGAGAATTTGACCACCCTCTCGATGCAGTTCCCCAATTTGCAGGAAGTCAACCTGACAGGCTGTGCAAACCTCACCGACGAATCTGTTGAAGAGCTTGCCAAGATTCCCAGGTTGACTTCGATTGCACTCAAAGGGTGCTACCAGGTGACTGACAAAGGAATCTGCGCGCTGACGGAGACTCTGTCGAACACGCTCACGTCGCTGAATCTCGGATACTGCAAGGTCGTGAGTGATGAGGCTGTTTCTGCTATTGCTGCTAGTCTGCCGAAGCTGAACTACCTCAGTCTTCGCGGCTGCAGTCAAGTCGGTGACAACGGTATTCGAGAACTAGCTCGACTTAAGCACCTGGAGACACTGAACTTGTGGTATTGCTACCAAGGCGCACTCACAGATGCCGGCATATCCGCTCTTGCTGGGGTAATGTCGCTAACGAGCCTCAATTTGTCCAACTGCAGTCAACTTACTGACGTGGGGATCAGCTCTCTCAGCTCTCTTGTCAACCTGCGGCACCTGGAGTTCGCCAACGTCGGTGAAGTGTCGGATAACGGCCTTAAGGCACTAGCACCGCTGGTAAATCTCGTGACACTGGACATTGCTGGGTGCTACAACATCACCGATGCTGGTACCAGCGTGCTGGCCAACTTCCCGAACCTGTCTTCGTGCAATTTGTGGTACTGCAGTGAGATCGGTGACGCCACATTCGAGTACATGGAGTCGCTGATGAAGATGCGGTTCCTGAATTTCATGAAATGCGGCAAAGTCACCGACAGAGGGCTGCAGTCCATCTCGAAGCTTCGTAATCTCACCTCGCTGGACATGGTGAGCTGCTTCAACGTCACGGATGAGGGTCTGAGTGAGCTTGTCGGACTGCGTCGACTCAAGTCTCTCTATCTTGGTGGCTGCTCTGGTATTCGAGACGATGGCATCGCTGCGCTTTCGCAACTGAGGACACTGGTGATACTCGATCTCTCCAATTGTCGCCAGGTGGGCAACAACGCATTGCTCGGGCTTGGCGAGCTGCACAACCTCACCAACCTCAATCTCATGCGATGCAACCGGATCGATGACCAAGGCATCGCGTATCTTGCAGGACTGAAACGGCTCAAGACGCTCAACCTAGCCAATTGCCGTCTTCTTACGGACGCGGCGACTGCAACAATTGCCCAGATGACGGAGCTTGAAACGCTGGTGCTCTGGTACTGCAACAAGCTTACGGATGTAGGCATCACGAAGCTGTCGGCACTCACCAAGTTGCAGTCGATCGATGTTGCAAGCTGCTCCAAGTTGACAGACGCGTGTCTGTCAGCGTTCCTTTCGATGCCCAACCTCGCGTCACTTGACCTTGGGAACTGCTGCCTCCTCACGGACGAAGGCATGTCAACTCTGGGCAAGGTGACGTCGTTAACTTCTCTAAACTTATCGGAGTGTGGAGAAATCACGGATGCTGGGCTCACTCACCTCGCGACACTCGTCAATCTCACGACTATCAACCTGTGGTATTGCGCGAAGGTGACGAAAGCTGGAGTTGACCTCTTGCCCGTTCAATCCGTGGACTACTAACGTTAGTTGGTCGTCCATCTTCGTATCATTCAAGTAATTTGTAGTAGTGTTCTTGCGTCGTTCTGATAGTAGCGTGCCAAAACTGGGGTAATTCATTTAGTTCGTTGTTCTCGCTTGATGCCTCCTTCCGGCGCTTACCTACGAGTCTGCCGTATTCCTTTTCAAATTGTACTCCCGCTATACAGTACTCCTTCGTTTAGCCCCCACGACGACGCGCAAGAATGGCAGCCAATTCGCTGTTGGCTCCACCGATCCCTCCGTTTGTTGAGGAACTTTGGACAGTTTCGCCAAACTTTCGCGCCGACTCCATTGATGCCTTGGCGGATTTCTTTGACGTCAGCGCGTGCTTCCGAGCTTCCTTCTCGCTCTGCTTTTTGGCTTTCTTTTCAGCGACACGTCGCAAACGCTCCGCTTCACGTTCTCGGCCGCGCTGCTCTTGGCGCTGAGCCCGCAACGCCAGCTCTTCTTCGCGTTGCCGTTCCAATTTCTTGCGACGTGCTTTCTCACGTTTACGACGCTTGCGAATGTACTCGTCAGGTACACCAGGTCCTACGTGAATCTGCACACTGTTCGCATCACCTGTAATTCTGTCGTGTCCAGATGAAACAAACTGAATTTGCTGTGGTGGCGTTTTTGACAGCCCAGCACTAGCGGCGCGGCGGAGACGAATTGAGTCATTGAAGTTGATCGGCGTTGCAACACTTGACAAAGAGCGTATTGCGTCCACAAGCGTGACCGCGATCTCGGTTTTCTTCTCTGATAGAAGTAACTGATCTTCGGGCATCTCGGTGGACATGAGTCCAATTACCTTATCATATACGCGGGACGGCGTATAGAATCCAAGATCAGGCACTACTTCCAGTTGCTTGCAAACATCGTTGCAGTAAATCTTGCCAGTGTAGCGGCAATGGTGGCGACGGTTAAACAGTCCGAACTTCTTGCCGGTTGCCATGCACACCATCGTAGACTTATTATCCGCCCAGTTGCTCTTGTTAGGTTCAGCAAGAAGCGGTTCTTGGTGCACTTTCAATACAAAGTACGGGTCAGCCATCGTACTCATCGTGATTTCTTCGATAGCAGTCAACCGTAGCCGACGACGGAGGTACACCAAAGGTGGGACCCACGTGCTTTTCGGATCCACCACAGGCTGCCATGTACGCTTCTCCATTAGATACAAAAACTGGTCCGTGATAATCAGAATCCGTCCTGCCAGCGCTATAGGTGATCCGTCGGGAGATACCCCAGCAATCGGGCAAGCCTTCTGAATCTCATCCATGAACACAATCTTCTCGGAGTCGCCATAGTGCTGGATAATCCCCATGACCGCTTCACGAATAGTATTGTCACGAAGATAGTCTCCGTCGAAAGGACGGTATATACTCACACGCTGGCGTTGCTTGTTATTGGACGCGTAAAGCTTGGTAATGTCATGGCTGAGCTGTAGCAAATGCCGTCGGCCATAGTATTTCTTCCACGCCTTCTGAATTCGCATCACAAAAGAGCCTAGCTTTTTCTCTCGTAATTTTTCGAGCTCGAAAAAGGTCTCCGGTGTCTGGATGAACACCATTGTTTTTCCAAGCTGAACTTCGTTTTCAAGCTGTGGAAGCGATTTCACAGCTGCGCGCAGAACTGCTTGGGTACCCTTCTTGTCTGATCCACGGAACTCTGGGTAGGTCTCCTTGCTAAGCAGTCGGAAACGATCCACAAAGCGTCCATAATCTCCACGGTAGGCGTAGCCTGCACGACGCACTTTTACGTTTTCAAGAAGACCAAGATACTTGATCTGGTGAATCACACGACGATCATCCATCTTGTTCGGCTGTTTCTGGTCGTTGGACTTGATGCAGCGCACGTAGTGAGGCGTGCAGTCCATCAGCGCAGTGACCAGTGCTTCGCATTGCGTACGGATTTTGTATCCTGCTGTCTTCGCCATACGCTTGTCATTGAGGTCGATCTCCTCGGGGAAAATGTAGCGCATGAGTTTGTTGGAAGTCTCGCTGATGATGAGCGCGATATCCTTACTCAAGAAATCCTTGTTCGAATCTCCAAAGCCGTCAATGCTGTACTGCACGTCGCCTGCATAATGTTTGATCTCGAACGTCTTACCACGCTTGGAGAAATGCGGATGCGATCCGTGGATTCCAGCAACCTTCTCCAGGAAGTTCGCGTCAACGCTTTCTCCCTGACGAGAGTGCATCGTTTTGACCGTGTCGTCAAGAATGAGGAAAATACCGGGCGTAGGACGGCGCGCTTCAATCAAATCGCACACGACCTTGTTGTTGAAGAACGGAATCGGTGCCCATGCGATGCCTTCGCGCGCGTATTCTTCCTGTTCGCTCTTGAGCGTAAGTTCGATGAAAATCTGCTGCAGCTTTTCGTTCACGTAGTTGATGCAAAACTGCTCGAACCCGTTCTTGTCAAAGATTTCAAAGCCATAGATATCGAGAATACCAATCGTGGTCATGTCATCAATCTCCAGGATTTCGCCGTGCTTCTCCGCCTTCTTTTCAATATCCAGAGCATGGTTCACGCGTTCTACCAGGAAGTCAAACAATCGGTCGTACACAGCCTTGGCAATCGAGTCCCGCTGTGCCTTGGCTTGACTAGTGTTCTGCGGCACCTCGTACGACTCAATCTTTCCACCAGGTGCCATCGTCTGCAGCAACTTGTAGCACAGAGCGTGCTCCACCCGAGCAGCATCCAGACCCAGCAGCTCACACGCGATCTTCAAGCTCTCGCGGTCGCGCACAGACGAACCTTCCGCATCCCCCACCGTCTCCGGCTGGAAGTGCACGTTTCCAATATGCAGCACCGCCGCCAGCGTCTGGATCACCAGTTCGATCTGTTTCCGTTTGATGCCCACATGTTGCATGGCCGCCATCGTCTCCTCGAACTCCTGCGCGTCGTTCACGTCGTCGACGTCGTAGCACCCACTGGCCTTAAGATAATGGAAACTGTCCGGTCCACCTCGGTCCAAGTAGAGCTTCTGCTTTGCTGCAGCTGGCAAACCCGCCAGCACCTGGTAGAAGATGTGGAAGTTCCTCTCCCCTTTGCCGGGCTTGACGACCCGCGACTTCTCCAGCAAATAGTTCGTGACCTTGCCACCTTGCGGTCGCCCCGCTGAGTCGAAGAGCAGCTCGAAGTACTTGCCGAAGCGACTCGAGTTGTTGTTGCGCAGCGTCTTGGCGTTGCCAAAGGCCTCGAGCAGCGGGTTGCTCTCCAGGAACGTGCGTTTGACCTTGTCAACGCCCGCGCCACTGCCACTGACGCCTGCGATGTAGTTCTGGATCTGCTTGGAGGCTTCGGTCTTGCCGGCGCCGCTCTCGCCGCTGATGATGACGCACTGGTTGTCCTCCTCGCTGAGCATGGTGCGGTACGTCTCCTCGGCCGTGGCGAACACGTGCGGCGGCACGTCGATGCGCGCCTTGTGCATGTAGGCGCGCATGCTGTCCTCGCCGTAGATGTCCAGCCACTTGTACGGGTTCACGACCACCAGCACGTGGCCGATGTACGCGTAGATGACGTCGGCGGCGTGGCGCATCTTGAGGTTCTCCAGGATGGACGTCTCGCTCACGGACGGCAGCAGCACCAGGTCGTCCACGCCCACGACCACGCGATCGTCGCCGAACACGCTCGCGTGCTTGGCTGCAGCGGCGGGCTTGCGTCGCCCCATGGTCTGCAAGGGTGAAGTTGATACAGCTACGTACAGCTGCTTGAAGGGCGAAGTCTCGGACTGGGAGCTGATGAGGGGGAAAATCGATCGAAATGTGAGACACTGCGCGGCGTCAGCATGATGGTGTGGGCCACATTATTTTCGGTTGCTGCACGAATTTGTGTGATTTACGTAATCAAGGTTTTGATGTGTTGTCCTGAGTACCCATTTGGAGATACATGTACCCAATTGAGGCAAAAAGGACCCATTTTGAAAAGTGAGGACACATCCACATGCCCGACGCCGCTCTCGTCGATCGTTGAGCTGCGAGTCGCAGCTCAACGATCGCAGCCTGCGACCTCGCGATGGAGCTACAGCACCGCCGGCCGATGAGTGGCGATGCTGCAGCGGCGGCCACCTCACTCCCTCTTGCGACCGATGCCATTGCGTAATAGCGCTGGGAAGACGGGGCCGCAATACGACGTCCTTATCCGACGCCGCGAAAGAAGATGTAGTATCAAGTGGATAAAGCTTGTCGGCGAGTCTTACCTGGATATGTAGCGCCCGGGCCGTCGCTAAGACCGACGATGGAAACCTGTCAGCGGCGGCTGAACCGGGCAATTACACACACTCGATCCAGCTGAGAGTTGCAGCCTGCAACCCGAAGCCCCAGCGATATCCATGTGCACTGCACATTGTGCAGTGCACGGCGGGCGGATCTGCCAGCGCTCGCAAACATTGCCCGGCAGCCACACGGGGTCAAATCTCGCTGCAGCGTTGACAGCGGGGTGAGACAACTGAAGCGGATTGCCTCGGATGATCTGGTCGACTGGCAGAGCGGCAAGCGGATGCGGGTCCTTCCATCCGTGCGGACCGCAGTCTGCGGTGCATTTGACTAATAACTGGAGGGTCGGAAGATGGCGAAACTCGCATCTGTTGCATATGACATATGAGAGGTTCAATATGCTTTGTGGCAGGAGTGGATCTTCGAACGCTGGCGTCAGTCCCATGTCGCATGACTTTTGTAAACCCGCCATCAGTGAACAGAAACCGCTTCTTTGCCGCTTTTGGACCGAAAAAGGCAACTTCCGCGCTGACCTGCACTCAGAGACTGTCGTCGCGCCGCCGCCGTCAAGGCTCGGTGCGCATTACTCGCCGCTTAACTTTCTTGGCGGCGAAAGTTTCCTCGCGTCCAGGTGGGCCCGGAGCGAACTTCTAACGCAGCCGCGAGCGGAGTGTGCAGCTCTGGTTTCTGACCTGAGAGTGCGGCTCTCACCGACAAGAAGCACGCCATCGCTCGTCAACCAAGCAGCCGCTGCGTCGGCCAAATGGTGAGCTGGAGGCACAGCAGCAGTCGTTATCCGACAGCGCCAACTCGTGGCGCTGCGTGCAGTTTCGGCCATTACCGCCGTGCGCCGCGCCTTTCAATCGTGACAGCCCCCGCCAGCAGCCGCCAGCCGTCAGCGGCACGAAAAAGAATAGAGACTCCAAGCTTATCAACAAGAATCGGAGCAAATGTTGCCGCTGGCGTTTGGGTAAGAAATCGTCTGCTGGGGGTGGCAATTGCGCCGCCGACGCAGGGCCCGGCTTTGGGCCGCGGGCATTGCGCACGCAGCCATCTCAGCGTGGACGCACGTGCCTTTGAGACCCGCCGCGGCGACTAGCACAGCTCTCCCCGTCGGAGGCGACGCACTGCCTGCACTGCAACGCAGACATACATGTACTGGCCGGGGCCATCACGAGGGTTGCCCTTGGTCCAGAGATACACTGCGAGCGGTTCAGCGTGGCATGGCGCCGCTTCAACGCCCAAACACCAGCCGCTCCGACCCGTCTCTCGCCCGGTTACTTACACAACGTATGGTTGTGGAAAATGTCTCTGGTCGCGCCTCCCCTATGGAGAATCCGCTCGGAAACGGCCCGACGCCTCGGCCGCCCACACTATCGAACACGCCTCGGCGAGCGCAGGAAGGCGAGCCTTCCTCCCTCTTCCCCTCCACTCGCTCCCCCGCAGCTCAGCACGATGGCGTTCGCCTCCTCCGCAGTCGAGACGCTGCGGCCCATGAAGCCCGTGTCTCCCGCCAGCGCCACGCAGCCCAAGCGGCGTCCAGGCGCCGCGTCCAGCTCCGTCAAGGACCGCACCGTGGTCGTCTTCGACTGGGACGACACGCTGTGCCCCAGCTCGTGGCTGCACGCGCAGGACCTTTTGCCCAAGTTCCGTGGCCACCAGATCTCAGTCACCCCCGACCAGCGCGAGGTACTGGCGCTCATCGGCGCGCACGTCGCGCGTCTGCTGCAGAAGGCGGTGGGGTACGGCCCCGTCTTCGTCGTGACGGCTGCCGAGTACGGCTGGGTCGAGATGTCGGCTGCGCTCTACCTACCGGCCGTGCAGAGCGTGCTGGCGCTCCCAGACGTGCACATTGTGTCCGCGCGCAGCTGGTACGAACAGAACTTCGGGCTCGGCGGCGACTCGGCGACGTGGAAGCAGGAGGTCATGCAGCTCATCGCGCGCAAGTGCTTCGCTGCCGCTGCTTCCCAAGACACCGGCGCTAACGGCTCGCGTGCATACAGAGACCCCACGGCCCCACAGGACGCGTACTTTAACTTCCTCTCGATCGGCGATTCGATGGCGGAACGTGACGCGTGCTTCGCGGCGGTGCAGAATGTGTGTGGAACCTTCGCCAAGACGCTCAAGTTCGTGGAGCACCCAAACGCCGAGGAGGTCCTGCAGCAGGTGGAGCTGACGCACGACTCGTTCGAGCAAATGTGCGGCTGGGATAACAACCTGGACCTGCGATTGTCGCGGGCGCAGTTGGCCGAGCTGCGCGGGTCGCCTATTTAATGCGAGTGCTGACTGCGCTTGAGGTGCCGATGGCTTGCGCACGCACAACTTGCATCCGTACACTATGGCACGACCAATTGTTAGGATCGTCCACTAGGGACGAAACGATTTTTTAGACAAGAAGACTGGCTCCATGTAGAAGGAATACGTGACCAGTTCTTTATGATAATATAATGCACTACATCATCATTTTAACGTTGCACTCGTTGAATTCACTAAACAGCTTATGTACTGAAACAACAGCCAAGAATGTACCCAAGTGGACATTAGTGAGCTTGAAGAGTCGCAATCTCGTTATGGCTACAGCGAGTGCCAACCCGTTGGCTGAGCGCCGACGTCTTCGTGTAAGGAATCTCAGTTTCCTATGTGGCTATGCAATAGCTGATGATCTCGCGGTTGCCATGTAGAAACTCGAGAATCAGCGGCTGGAGGAGGCGGCTCGGCAGCGTCAAGAGGAGCTCAGAAGGCAGCAGGAGGCCGAGCGCAAGCGTCTCGAAGACGGTGAGCAAGCGTTGAGATCAATTCTGCAATTTGATCCACTGCTCTGATGTGCATTTGGGTTGACAGAGCGCGTTGCGGAAGAGCAGCGGAGACTGCAGGAGCGCGAGGAGATCCGACGGAAGAAAACAGAGGAGAAGGAGCGCATTGCCAACCTCGAGAATGAAGAGAAGCTGGTGATCGCAGGAATTGAAAAGCAGCTGAAGCTTGTCGGGGCCTTTTGGACATCGACAATGCAATTGTCGTCAAGTGGGGATGACGAAGCTCTGCCGATGTGTGCTGCAGTGCTAACCGTACGAGCACTGGAGAAACCAATCTTAGGCTTGGACGAGGATGCTATCCTCGTTGGCGACAACAGCGCAAAAATCCACGGGTTTGACCGCAAGACGAAGAAACTTCTCTTCACTTCCTCTTGGAATAATGAAGTGGATGACAGTCTTGCTCTGCGAACGCCTTTGGCGATGGCTTCGACTCGGTGTGGGCGGCTTCTAGGTGAGTACAAACATTTTCGTTGTGTTTCGTGAGTTTGATTCTAATTCGGCTAGTGTGTGAACAGGGATATGCCCGCGTCGCAGTCATAGAGCTTCGCATACTCTTTCAGCTGTACAGGACCTGTGTTCTCGCTAACCAAGTGACTGGAGGCCAGACTTGCAACTTTGACGCATCATCAGCTCGAACTGCATTCATTGATGGGAACCCGCAGCTCACCCTGCCTCGGGGTCTGGCGGTGGATGACGCGGCTGGCGAGTTTTACGCTAGCGATGAGGCAACCAACTGCGTCAGGGTGTACAAGCTTCCAACTAACTCGATCGCCAAAGGAGTAACTCTTGAGCGAAGTATTGCAGGCTCTCGGGCAATGGTGATGAAGCGACCGACAGGCTTAGATCTTTCGCATTATCACGTTGTTGTGTGCGATACGGGGAACTCTCGCTTAGCTGTTTTTGCGAAGCGAGGCGCTTTCGTACTGACAATTGGCCGGAAAGGAATGCACGGTGGCGAGTTTTATGACTTACGTGACGTTAAGCTTGCTAACGTTCGAAAGGTATGCTAGATTTATTGCGGACCGGCATACGACTAGCGCTCTACTTATAATTTGTTGTTTCTTGTACGCAGCGAGCTATTACTCGTGGAGTTCAGCCTGAAAGCGGCGTTGGAATCTCCAACGAGCAGTTTGAAGCTATCGTGGCAGACTGTGGCAACTATCGTGTGCAAATTCTCAACGAGCGTGGAGAGTTTTTGAGACAATTGTCCTTACTCGGGAGCTTGGATCAAGTGTCTTTCCAACGTGACCAGTTTGCAAGCCTACGAGCTGAAATTGAGAGAAAATATGCAGCACTACATCAGCGTTCACCTGTTTTATCTGGTAATCGTATGGATGGCATTTACAGTCTTGCGACTGTGCTGCATCCGACGTGCAAATTATACGCTTGCCTCACGTCCTGCCAAATGGACTGGCGAGAAAAGCGTTCACATTTCCACCACCCATTTGCGCTTGCGTACGCTCCATCTGAAAGAGAGATCGTCGTGGCCGACCGTGAAAATGCAAGTGTGTACACGTACAACTTCGATGCAGCTGGCTGCACTTGGCTCCAGCTACCAAGAAATCAGCTTCGAGGAGTTTGTAGCGTACACAGCTGCCTCACCTTTGGTAATCCCGAAGAGCAGGCAAAGGATCTACCAAAGAAAATACGGCTTTATGTGAGTGACCCGATGGCGCATCGTGTAGCCGTTCTCGATTCAAGCAGTCTAAGTCTGCAGTTTTTCATCGGTGCTACCACTTACGGTGACCAGCAGCTCTGTTCGAACGGTTATAAGCCCGGAGAGCTTAATCACCCGTCATTCCTCGCAACTTTCAGCGTGGGAGGAGACGGTGAAGTGTCTGCATGCGAAGGTAGCAAAGCTGATCATTCACGCACAATGCTAGTGATCAGTGACAGTGGAAATCATTCTGTATCGCTTTTTGATGCCCAAAATGGTTCATTCTGCGGTCGTATTGGCGATGGATTTGGTCATCTTGAGGGATTCTTTGACTCACCACAAGGCGTGGCTGTTTGGAACGACCAACTACTTTTTGTGTCCGACCAGTGCAATCATCGTGTGCAAGTTTTTGACTTGTCAACTCGTAGCTTCCTACGAGCTTTCGGTCGTCTGGGTACGTCACCTGGGGAGTTTAACTTTCCAACCGGCATTGCACTCTGCCCAGCACTTCCTGAGACTCCGAACTGCAATTTTGGTCCTCATCGCTCCGACAAAATTGTAGTTGCGGACACTGGTAATTGTCGAGTGCAAGTCCTTGATCTAAACGGCAGTGTACAACTAGTCTTGGATGCGAGAGTCACGCCATTTGATCATCCACTTTCTCCTGTTGGGGTGTGGGTGCAACAGCGCAGTGGATACATACTGGTTAGCGATGTTGCAAACTGCTGCGTGGCAATTTTCACGAACTGTGGCGAATTTCTCACAGCTTTTGGAGCTACTGGCGAGGTTGAGACCCGCTTTGTTCAACCCGCTGGCGTAGTAATCATTCCGCAGCATGATGGCACTGACTTGTTGCTAGCTGCCGATGCTGGCCGATGTGATGTTAGTTCATTCCAACTCCTGTTGTAATAGTAGTACATGCAATAGTAGTTGACAAAGACAACATCAAATCTATTTCCCGTTGCCACTTACAAATGACTCGCTCCTACTCTTGCAAGTTGATTTCGCTCAGCTCTACCTCATCTTCACTGTTGTCATCATCCGAATTCAGTCGCTTGATGCGGGCAGTAGAAGTTGTAGTGGAAACGGGCGCAGTGGGTGTGGTGGAAGTAACTGCGTCTTCTTCGAGAGGTGAATACTGGTTTCTCCACCGCTTAATCAGCGCGACAACCACCACAATTCCGATGGCGACGTTCGCCATAACCGCCGCAGCCAGCAGCACCATCGTGAACGTGCTCATTTCATTAACGACGGCAGTCGAGACCACCACATTGTCGCTGACGTTACCCGCCGCAGAATTACTTGTGTCACCCAGTTGAGAGACATTGAAGTGATCCTCCAGGCTTGCGATGAACTCGGAGATCACCGGGAAGTTGGGCGTGCCAACTCCTGAGACGGCATCCCATCCAGCGGAAGCAGTAAACGAGTCTTTGCACGGGGTACTACCGCTACGCGGGGCTCCGTTGTTACCAACTACCACGTCGTGGAATGCGTCGACATGGGTTTCAGCGAGATAATAGAGGAGAGGGTTAATGAATCCAAGTGGGCTCTTGCCAGCATTCAGCCGCGCATCGTTCCATAGTGTAACCATGGCCCCAAACACCGGTGTAGATGCTGATGTGCCTGACACCGACGTGAGATGACCATTCATGATGACGAGATAACCTGCGCCCAGTGCTGCAACGTCGGGGTAAGCACGACCACTAGTGTTGAAAAACCCTGACGTCGTCGGGATATTCCTTGTGGCCAAATACCTCTCGACAGCTGTGCGCTGGTACTCTGGCATCGGGTAGATATTCGAGAACCCGCCGCCAGAAGTAATGATCCCGCCGTTCTCGACGCTGCAGACCACCTCCTCCTTCGTCCGGAAGAAAGGCTTTGCAGATTGCTGCGCGTCCTGCAGGAGCATTGTAGCGCCAACAGTAGTGATGTACGGGCTTGAGGACGGCCACTGGGGGCCGCTCTGCTTGCATATTTCGGCGGCTGGAATCTTCTCGAACTCAGGGCGTAGTCCAGTTACACCGTCATCACCACCAGCAATAAGCACCGTAATTCCACGAAGACCCATCTTGATAAGAAGTGTGTCCAGTGTGCGCGCGTAACCTGGCGAGATGTCGAAAATGTGTTCTTCATCGTCTGAATAGCTGATGGAGACAACATACGGGGGATTCTCCAGCGCGAGCACATCCTGAGCGAATTCGACGAACGGTTCGTCCTCTGACGAGTACGGGTTACTGCCGTTCATTGTCCAAATGTACGTTGTGGCATTGCGGCCAACACCTGTAATGTATTGCAGGTCCAACGATGCCTCCGTGCTCGCGCGTTCAGGAGTGTTGACACGATCTCCCTTCTCGATAATCCGCGGCGGGGTTTCCCCAGGCAAGTACTGCTTGTAGAATGCCTTCAAGTCGTCCAGATTGTACGCCTCGTCGTAGAACGATGGCACACACTGCGAATTGGTAGAATTGGTCGCCACGAGATCATCCGGGATGCCATAGGTCTGTCGAATGGACTTCAAAGTATCACCCACAACACCATTCGCCTCTGCTGTCTGGGAGGAGGTAGCAACTTGTGCTCGCAGGCCCAGAGGGTGGGTGTTAACACTCAAAAATGACACGACATCTTGCAAATGCTCCGGAACTGCCACCGCATCCGCCGCGCGCATCAACCTCCGTCGTTTGGATGGCACATCACCCTCCGCCTCATAGTGGTGGATCTGCGTCCCCAGCAGGCGCTCAATGTGCTTCACCTTCATAGGCACCTTGTACAAGTTCGAGGTGGTGGAAAACGTCCCCGCACTGTTGTCATGCGCGTAATCCCCGACCCAATTGCGCACTGAAGTCAGCGCACTATCAGCAGGCTTCGAGAGCTTGTCCGCCTGTTCCGGAGCGAGGAACTGGCCGTACGACGTGTGCCTAGAGTCCACAACCCAAGAACCACATCGTCAGCCTCCTTTTGTGCGTTTTACCAATGAATTAATGAGTCGTAGATAGTGCAAAACGTACTTGGGGTCTGAGACGCTGTAGAACTCTCGCTCTAGCGCATTAAAGTCCTCGGGCAGCAGTCCAATGACCAGAGGCACCACTAGCTCCGGATCGACCCGACTCTGGCGGACGTACTGATCGCTGAAAAACCCGTCGAAGCGTGAGGAAGGGTCATACACTGCGGCAGTGGTGGTGGAGGAAAGGGTGCAGAGCGCCACCGCCAGCGAGAGGAGCCACGAGCCGGTCATGTCGTCTACAGCAGGCGAGCTCCAGAGTGCCGGACGCGTGCCACGACAAACGTGGTAGAGGTGCACGATTTGAGGATGTATGAACATACTTTAATCAAGTGAAATTTAGGGTTTAGAACGGAGTGACTAACGGAAAGATGACTTGAATAAAGTATGACGCAAGATTTAGGATTTGGAACGAAGTTGAAGTGACAGCTCACATCAGCTGGTCGACATGGTAATTCGAGTTGTGCTCCGATGCTCGCTTGCTTTCATCCCTAATTTCCAACGCAGTGCTCTTGAACACGACATGCTTTGACGAGGCTGTGAGCTCTTACGTGCCGCGGTGACCAATTCCCAGCCATAACTCCGAGCAGCTGTGCTCAGTCTCCGCCCTGGTAATCAGTAGTAGACCTCTACTCTTCTGGCACTCACAAGCTCCACAGGCCAAATAAAGAGGTTCACTGAAGCCCAAATACGGTGCCTCCAATTCGCTACACGATTTACGCAGCGACTTCGATCGAACCGATCACATTCCAGCCGCATAAAGCAGTCTCGACAATGCTCGACCAGCAAACTCGTTGAAGATGCCACGGCGTGCGTTGATTGGTCAGATCTGGTCGACCTAGAACCCCTTCCTGCACTCCGCCACCTTTCGCGATGATGCTCAAGTCCGTCCCGTTCGCTCCTCCCGCGTGGGCCTCTGCGCTGCGCCGCCCGCCGGCGCAGAAGCTTCGTCTGGGCCACTTCCCCACGCCCATCATGCCGTTCTCACCGCCCGGTTTGCCTGAGGGCGTGCGTATGTTCATCAAGCGCGACGACTTCAGCGGGATGGAGACGTCCGGCAACAAGATCCGCAAGCTCGAGTTCCTGCTGGCCGAGGCGCTGGAGCACAAGGCCGACTGCATCGTCACGTGCGGCGGCATCCAGAGCAACCACTGCAGAGCTACCGCTGCTGTGGCCAGGATGCTGGGACTCGACTCGTACCTACTGCTCCGCACCAACAAGCCGGACGAGGACCCGGGGCTGGTCGGCAATGTCCTCTTCGACCGGTAATGAAGCTACTGTGGATGTCTTTTGAGTGGCTGAGTGTTTAATGGTGAATGCTTTTGGCTTTCGGTGTAGTATGCTGGACGCCAACCTTATCCAGATGTCTAGACAAGAGTACGGCAAGTACGGGAGTGAGGCTATGATCAAGGTGCGATTGGATGCAACTGCAATTGTTGAGCACATTTTAACGATTGCAAGTCTGACGAACGTTTTCGCCTTTTCAAGCGCACATGCGACCGACTGAAGCAGGAAGGCCGACGTCCGTACGCGATCCCAGTGGGTGGAAGCAACGGTCTGGGCACGTGGGGGTATATCCAAGCTATTGACGAGATCAACAGCCAATTGAAGGTGCGTGTGTAAGTGCACCGTGAAGTTGTTGGTCCTTCTCAAATTGAGAATGGAATTGGGGTGTTTGGTTGCTCATAGGAGTTAGACTTGCCAGTCACGGACATCGCGTTCGCGTGCGGCAGCGGAGGCACCGCTGCTGGCATTGGTCTCGGATCCTACCTTTATGCCAAGGCTCACCCAAACTCAGCCTTGAACTTTGATGTCAAGATCCCGGGTACGTCGTGGTGATTGCATGTACTGGCTGCGGTTACTCACCTTGAAGCACGCATGGATTTGTTTCGCCCGTGCAGCTCACGCGTACATCGTTTGCGACAATGACGAGTACTTCCACGGCTACATCGACAACAAGATCCTGCCTGCGATGGGCGCTCCGTCCGACATCTCATCGCGACAGTTTCTGCAGATTACGAATGCGCAGGGCACAGGCTACGCACGAAGCACCAAGCAGGAGCTCGAGTACATCTACAACGTGAGCCGCACGACGGGTGTGCTGATGGACCCGGTGTACTCCGGCAAGGCGCTTTTCCACCTTATCCGAGAGCTGAACGACGCCCCCGAGGTACGCGATCTTCGGCCTACTGCGGCACAACTGATTGTATTCTACAACGTACATTATAACAATTATCTCCTTCCTGCAGAAATTCGTGGGCAAGACCATCTTATTTGTGCACACAGGCGGCCAGTTCGGCATGTACGACAAGGTGGACGCGCTGCAGGAGGTGATCCGGCAGGACCAAGTGAACCGTTTTGAAATGGAGTAAGTGGTCAGGATGCGAGTGGTGTGCTGTTGCATTTAAGTTCTCAGATCTTGCATTCCTATAAGCTAGCGAAACGATCGGAACTAAAAATCTGTAATGAACGTGCTTCAGTCTTTCGTTTCGTGTGCTCGTGACTGTAAGCATTCATTCACATTGGACGCTCGCAATTTGTAAGTTAGTGCTGTTTTCTTTGCTTTGAAAAAACAGCACTACAAAATAGAACTACTTATCGAGAAAAGTAGAACGGATTAGCTACCGGTAGTCTGTGTCCCCATATAAGATCTGTGCCATTTTTGATTGGCTTAAACCTCAATTCCCGTTCTTTTTCTGTATATCTACTCCTGGATCTGGAATTTATTCCCGCCTTGACGATGTTCTTGGCGCCGTCCTATCAAACGTTTGGACTTTGGGGAGATGGGTTCAACTGCCGACGATGAGTTTACTCTCTCAAGCATACAAAACCCAAGACGTTTTCTTGTTGAAGTGCCCGGCTCTGTTCTTCTTCACCTTGAGCAGTCGGAGTCCGACTCGGACAGTCCCGGCAGGGGGCAGGCAACCTTATTTGCACCATCATGCACTCACTTTTCATTTCTCCACGATGCTGGCAACCAAGACGTGCGTCAACTCCTTCTCCCCACTCTTCTTTGCCTCACCGCCGACTGACTCCAATGCTCTACAGACTTCAGACAACCGGACTGACACGCGCCATCGCGAGCCGTGGTCTGCGCTTCGCAAGCTCCGCTTCGACCACCGAGACGCCGTACTACGACGTGGTCGTCGCGGGCGGGGGCGTCATGGGCTTCTCGACCGCCTACCACCTGGCAATCGCCGCCCCCAAGCTCAAGATCGCCGTGGTGGAGAGGGACCCCTGTGTACGTCACTTCTTATTTGGTTCCAAATGACGCACTAGATCTAACATCTTCCTTGTGTCAATTCCACTGGTGCAGTACAAATACGCGTCGGCGATGCTGTCGGCCGGCGGCATCCGCCACCAGTTCTCGGAGAAGGAGAACATCGAGATGAGTCTCTACGGTACCGAGTTCCTCCGCAACCTCAGCACCAACATGAAGGTGGACGGCCATGATGCCCCAGACGTCCAATTCGTCGAAGGTGGCTACATGTTCTTGGCCAGTGAGCGAGGCCTGAACGTGCTGCATCAAAACTATGCAACGCAGAAGGCGGCGGGTGCCGATGTGCAGTTGCTGGACCCGGAGGCATTGAAGAAGCGCTTCCCGTGGATCAACACGGAGGGAGTCGAGCAAGCCATCCTGGGTGTCAAGGACCAAGGCTGGTTCGACCCGTGGGCATTCCTCAATGCCATGAAGCGCAAGAGCGTGTCTCTAGGCGTCGACGTGCTGGAAGGTGAGGTGAAGCACTTCGATCTCGGTGGCCAGAACCAGATCGAGAAGGTGCACATCGAGGTGAAGAACGCGCGAGAATGCGGCGGCATGCGAATTGATTCGGTTCGTGCAGGTGTTGTGGTGAACGCAGCGGGATGCTGGTCGAGCAAGCTGTTAGAAGCGTGTGGCAGCTTCGACTACCCGGTGAAGCCGCGCAAGCGCTCGATGTTTGCCTTCCACTGCTCCGCCGAGGAGATCTGGAAGGGTGAGGCAGCGACACCCCTCGTGGTGGACCCGAACGGAGTCTACTTCCGACGCGAAGGCTCTGGAGGTCGCTTTGTGTGCGGCTGGTCACCTGAACCTGAGGATGACTACGACGGGCAGTCTACGGATGAGCTAGACTTCCCGGACCACGATCATTTCGAGGAACAAATCTGGCCCACGATCGCACACCGTGTCAAGGATTTTGAGGCTATCAAGGTTCTGAGCGCTTGGGCTGGGTACTACGACTACAACACCCTGGACCAAAACGCTATCATCGGCGTTCACCCCGACGTGCCGAACATGTACCTGATCAACGGATTCAGTGGTCACGGCTTGCAGCAGTCGCCTGCTGCGGGTCGCGCAATTTCGGAGCTGATTGTGGACGGAGAGTACAAGACCATCGATTGCTCGCGCTTCACCTTCGACCGCGTGCGTGCCAACGAGCCGTTCCTCGAGCAGGGAATTGTGTAGATGACTACAGAAGCAGCAATCGTGACGTTTTCAATTTGCATTACCAGTTGAGCCGCATTAAGACATCAATAAACTCTAGGATGTTTTAGTGGCGGTAGATACAAAGCGAAGTCTTGGCGTTGCTGCCGTCTTGAGGCAGCGACCATGCGTTGTTCTGGTTGGCTTCACTAAGTTCCTGCACCTCCGTAAGCCGAGCGTTCACCGAATAAATAGCCTGCTTGTACTGGGCGATTTCTTCCTGTCCTAGTCGAACCAGCTCCTTGGCACAACGCTTACCATCACGAAGTTTTTGGGTGCGCAGAATAAGCTGCGCTTCACGCTCTCGAGCTGATTGCTTGTATTGCACGACCAGAGTTTCATGCTTATCGAGCAGGTCAGAAAACTCAGTTTTCAACGCCAGCAATTCTTCGGTTCTTTCATCCACAGCTTCTTGAGCCTTGCGCGCTGCCATCACCGCCGCGTCCCGCTCCTTGACAGCTGCTTCTTCGCGTTGCGCATGCAGTTTGCACTCGCTTTTCGCTTCTTGTAACTCCAGTGCAGTACGATGCTGCTCGTTTCCCCAGCTCTTCTCCTTTAAGCGTTCTACCTCCTTCTGCTCCAGCGAACGAGACCTCTCGCTGGATGCAGCCGCGAGCTGTTCCTGCAATGCAGTCTTCTCCCCCCTCGTCGTCTGCAGCGTCTCTTCAAGCTTCTCAATTTTCCGCTGATACTCAGCCACTTTACTATCCAGATCTGTCGATATTTCCTGAGCGTTCTGCAGCTCCTGCTTGAGTGCTCCAACCTTCACTTCATGTTCTCGAGCGATCTGCTGCCACAACTCTCGGACACGTTTTGCGTCACTTTCCGTGCGTTGCACCAGTTGAGCCCTGTCCGTCTTCAGCCTCTGAGCTTCTTCAGTTGCTGCTTCGGCTTCTGCAATTGCAATCTCCTTCTTCTCGAGCTCCTTCTTCCACTTGGTCTCCATCGTCTTGAGCTCCGCCGCCAGCGTCGTGTTCTTCTGCGTAGCGGCGTTCCTCCCCAGCACCGCCATCTTGTGCATTGCCACCTCGTCCTCCAGCTCCTTCTCCAGTGCGATCTGCTTGTCCCGAGCTTGTTGCGCCGCTTGGGCGCTGCGCTGCTGCACGTGACGCAGCTCCAGCTCGCGCAGCTGCGCCTCGTTCTCCAGAGTGGCTCGCGCTGCGCGTTCCTGCGCCAGACGCCGCGTCAACTCCTCCACCTCTTCACGCAGCGCATCCCTCTCGTCCTGCAGTCGCCGTGTGAGCTGCGGTAAGCTCCCGGAGGGCGGAGGGGGCGACGGCGGGGGTGTCGCCTCGTTCATTTTTGATACGGCGCGCAAATTTTGAATTTGAATGATCAAAAACTGATTTGAAATATGATATGGATACATATATCAGATTGGAAGGGATATGACAACCACGTTTCGAGTCAAACGTGATTGGTGTAGCCATATCAGGTTTCCGGCGTTTTGCGGTTGGGGAAGTGTTCAACAGAAACCGTTGCAACGAGGAACACGCAATTGACGATGATAGTCTCAGCGCCTCAATCGGCGGGCTACACTGTAGTTGGCGGGAGTGACGTAAAAGTGAAGCAGCAGGAGAATGCAACACCTTTTTGCGGCGTGCAGGCGTGGATTTGTGGACTCAGTGCGATTTCGGGCTTCCTGTTCGGCTACGACTTGTGCGTGATGGTGGTCGCGTTGCCGCTAATTCAAAAGGTGACGGGATGCACGACTCAGTTGCACATTATGTGCTGATTTTGAACTAACCGCTTTTGTGGCGCAGGACTTTGCACTTTCGACGACTGCAGCTGAGTGCATCATCAGCACGCTCATGCTTGGGGCTGTGATCGGGTCGCTGGTGGGCGGTGTCGTTGCCGACTGGTATGAATAAGTATCAGTGTGTGTTTTCAATGTTGAAGCAGTGGCACTGACTGTAATGTGGTCGTGTGGTTTTACATTGATCGATCTAGGATTGGCCGCAAACCTGCAAACTTAATTACGGCGGCTCTCTTTCTGCTTGGGTCGCTGTTCATGACATTCGCTGGCTCATTGCACACAATGCTTGTCGGCCGGTTCGTCGCAGGCCTGGCTGTCGGTAGTAGTGGGCCTTGTGTTTCGACATACGTAGCTGAAATTGCCCAGCCAAAAACTCGCGGGGCTCTGGTTACGATTAACGAGGTGCGCAATGCTGGCGTTTAATGTGAATCTGACCAATGCGGCACATAACTAACTGCCTGATGCAGGTTATGGTCTGCTTCGGATGTCTTGTATCTGTTGTTGTGAGCTCATCTCTACAAGGAATCGAGGTATGGGCAGCAAACGAAGGCATATACCCCGTGAGCAGAACTAATGCATTGTTTCGAATTTGGTGCGTGTTGACAGAATGGCTGGCGTGAAATGCTTGGCATGACACTGTTTCCTCCGATTGTTCAATTGGTACTTTGCTGCTAGCATCGAATCATGGCGAGTAAAGGCTGATTTGCTGTTGTGTTTGCGGTATCTCAAGCTTGGAATGCCATTTCTGCCTGAATCTCCTCGGTGGCTGATATCGGTATGTATGAGAAGATTGTTGCTCTTTGCTCAACTATAGTGTTGCATCTAACCTTTCATCTGGCTGTAGAAATATCGGACCAAGGAGGCAAGTGCTGTTCTAAAGAGGTTGCTCTACAGTGACGAGGCATCGCAGCAGATTATCCAGGCGCACCTTGACGTTGGGGTACGCAGCATGCATCACATGGTCATTTTTGTTCGGAAGTAGTATGTAATAGCTAATGACGATTTTCTTATCTGACGATAGACTTTTCATGAAAGCTTTTTCCACGCAATGAGCGAGCTCGTGACGGATGAACTCACTCGAAAGTACGTATGCCCAGTGTAACTTCTGTTAGCGCTGCCACATTCTAAGCATCACATCTGCATTTCTGTATTCAGACGCGTCATGTTTTGTGTGGCAATTGCATTCTGCCACATTTTGACTGCAGCGAACGCGATGCTTTATTACTCAAGCTACATCTTAGACGAGCTTCAAACCGGCAATAGTCACCCAGTCTCTCCCCTCAGCAAAGAGATCTGGGTGGGTATCGCCAAACTTGCAGGTGTTTGCTCGGCTATTGCTGTAGTGGATCGTCTTGGACGCCGACCTCTACTTCTCATCGGGACTTCCTTGATGTTGATCTGCCATTTCGTCTTCGCACTCTGCTTCTGGAGCCTGAGTGCAACACACTCTGAACTCGTGCAAAACATTGGAGAATGGAACCTCTACGCGTTCATATTTGCGTGGAACCTCAGCTGGGCACCATTGATGTGGGTCGTGTGCTCAGAGCTTCTCCCGGACGAATTTCGCTCCATCGGAATGGGTCTTACGTTCGGCATGTTCTGGCTTGGAAGTGCACTCGTGAACCAAACGTTGCTATCAGTCTTTCACGCATTTGGAACCGGAAACGCATTCCTCCTGTACACAGCACTCACAACTGGATCACTTGCATTCGTTTTCTTCAAGGTACGCGATTCTCACCTCGAGATCATATCATGATAGTATATCCTCTTATCGCAGCATGCTGACTGTTGTGGTGCAGGTGCCTGAGACTACAGGACTCACTTTCGAGCAGATTGCTTTGCTTTTCAACGAGAGGGTCGCTCACGTTAGCCTAGCCAATCATGCAGCGTAGTGTATTCAACACCTACGGACAGATAACATGGTGGCACTTTCAGGTTTTAGAGTTTTAGATGCATGTATTCATTCAGTACCGGTACACTCAAATACAAGAAATCTATTGGCTGGTAGCAATCATGGCAACCGAGGACGGACTGTCGGCGGCGCAGCAGCAACTCGATGAGCTTGAATGCATGCTTAGTATGTTTCCCGATGACCAGGAGCTGAAGATCGACAACCACGCGAAGGCTGCACTCGAGACTTACGTCTCTAAACAGGACGGAGTTGCACGACCTGAATGCCGGATACAGTACACCCTCTTCTATAAGGTATCTGCATCGATCAATTACAGTTCACTTTAACCTTTAACGGGCAGACTAACAACATGAATTTGGTCCTGTGTGATAGGAGTTAGCTTTGGGTCGTGAGGTGCCAGCGTTGAAGCTCATTTGCCCTTCAGGGTATCCTGAAGTTGCGTCGATGGAGTTTGAAGTGCAGTGTCCTCAGCTCTCACGTCCTCAAATGGAGAAGCTGAACACTGAGTTAGTCGAGTTGGCGACTGCATCCGTTGCAACTCAAGAGGTGGTGGGCTTGCAGCTTTACCAACAAATGCACGACTTTCTGTCAGAAGTGAAGGCCAACGAGAGTGTCAATGACCACCTAGACGACGAAGTTGGTACTCCGCAGACTGTGTCAATACCTACGGTGCTTGGTCGCCGCGCCATCTACTTCCACCACATCATTGCATCCAACAAACGTCGTGTGGTGAAGGAATGGGCGTTAGAGCTGCAGCTCGACGGGTTCAGCAAGATTGGCTGGCCTGGTGTTGTGGTCGTCGAAGGAGCTGAAGCCAATGTCCAAGAGTATGTGCGGCGACTGCAACACCTGCGTTGGAAGCAGATAACTGTACGTGGTGAGCAGACTGAGGAGGGGGATTCAAAGAGCCTGGACGAACTCAGACGACTACCACACGGCTTTAAGGAGTTCCCGGAGGATGGTATGTCGGACTTGGCGACTGCGTGCCGTGCTGCGGGTTTAGAGGAGCTCTTCCTCACCACCATGAAGATTTACGGTCGATCTGAGGACAAGCAGCTCGATGAGGACATGAAGGCGGACGATACGAACAAGAAGAGAAGCAACCGCAATGGGCGAATCTAATCGAAAGGAGGACTCTATGAAAGACGGGGTCTATTTACACGCGTTGCTTCTTGGATTTTCCAGTGGTAGCAGCCTTGCCACGCTTCCGAGGCTGCTCCTTCGCTTCCTCTTCTTCTGCTTCGCTGTCACTGCTCGTCTTCTCATTGACCGACTCACTTTCGCCAACCGGCAACAGGCTCTTCATGGTCACAATACTGAAGTCCACGAGGTAAGACTTCTGTAGCATACGATCGATACGCTGGAAGTGACGATCGCTGTAGGCAATAAGCGCCTCCACGGTCTTGGAGACTCCATCCAGCGATTTCAAGCGGCTAGGAGGCAGCTCACGAAGAATCGTGCTCACGAGCACTTGGCAGACGCTCGTGTTGCGAGCGTTTGTGTTCCAATCACGAAGCCAGTCCATGAGCGTCGTTAGCTGCTCGTTTTCCAAGCTGTGCACCACAGGCGCAAAGATGTCCTCAGGTGAAAAGTTGTCCGGGTCAATAGGCTTGCCACCAGGGAGCGAAGGTTGGTCCTTGTGTCGCGGGCCTTCAAGCAAGTCACGCAGAATCTGGAGCATGCGGTTCGGATGGTTCAACTCGAACGCGAGCTGGATTGCATCGAGAAGTTTGTTCCTGCGCAGGCAGTTGAAGAGTTCCTGTTCCTTCAGCAGTTTGGCATCACGTTCATCCTGCTGTGTGCGCTCCTCCTCTTCGGTAAAGTCACGCCAGAGGTTGATAGTCGAGTCGGCACCACCGCTGACCATCTCCGAGCTGTCCTTCGACACAGCGAGTGCCCAAATCTTGTCCTCGTGGTTGTCAAGAGTAGCCTCACATTCGTTGCTTTTGATGGTCCAAAGCTTCACAAGTCCGTCCGCTCCCGCAGACAGAAGCTGCATACCAGCGCAGGCAAACTGCACGTTTAAGACGGAAGCTGTGTGTCCTTCGAACGTCTTCAAACACGAGAAGTCCTTAGCGGACCACACCTTCACAGTCTTGTCACCACTAGCCGACGCCAGACACTGATCCACAGGCGAAAACTCGACAGCCCACACGCCACGCTTGTGGCCACGGCAAACACCTGCCAATGTCAAAAGGCGGCCAGCACCACCCTGCTGCGAGTGCCACACCTTGATAAGCTTATCCTGCGACGCACTAGCAATGAAACGATCATTAGGTGATACCGCGAGCGCGTTCACATCCTTGTCGTGAGCCTTCACAGCGCCCAGCGTAGAGATAGTCAGTTCGGTCGGTGCAGCCTTTGCAGAGGCAGCGTAAGCACCAGCAAGTGGCTGAAGGCTCCACATCTTCAGCGTTTTGTCCGAACTACCAGTAACAAAGAAAGCAGCTCCCGTTGCGAAGCTTGACGCGCGCTGAGAGATAGCAACAGCGCCAAGGGCCTCAGTGTGTCCGACACAGGTAGCAACACAGCGCGGCAAAGTCTTGCCCATCTTCTTGCCACCATTAGGTCGCAAGTCCCAAAGTCGAGCTGTTCGATCCTTGGAGGCACTCACGAGCCATCGGCCATCCGGCGAGACGGACAGAGCCATAACGATATCAGTGTGGCCCGACAGAAGGTCGCACGAAAGCGTGCTGCGGTGCAGGAGCCGGATCTGTTCACTGTTCGTGGCGACAGCCAGCACATCGGAAGGTTCGCCGCTCGCATCAGCCTTCGGGACGTACTTGAGGTTCAGGATGTCGTCGTTGTAGCCGATAATCTGTGTGCGGCGGCTCAGCTTTTCGTCAAACACCAAGAAGTTCTGCTCCGAAGACACGACCACAACCTCACGGCGCGCAGGGCTCAGCAGCAGTTCCGTGTACGTAAGCGCCGACGAAGCGTCCGGCTTTTGCGTGAACAGCGTCTCACAAGCATTGCCACTGCTACGCCACAAGCGCAGCGCACCCATCTCTCCAGCAGTCAGGAAGTGAATCGCCTTGCCGTCCTCTGTCTTGCTCGAAGACGCATTCGTAACGCACTTGAACGTCGACGGCACCACCACAAGTCCCTCGACAGCTTCATGCACCAGCACAGTCTTGCTGAGTTTGTGGTCCCTCAAGTCCCAGAAGTTCACAACCTTATCACGTCCAGCAGAGAGCATCGTGTAGCCATCTTCCGAGAACGCGACGCTAGTGACCAGACTCATGTGGTCCTGGATGCACGCCACCTGCTTCTGCGTGTACAGATCCCAAACACGCACCGTGGCGTCATCACTCGCCGACACCAGCGTCAGCTTCGCCGCGTCCGGGTGGAACTGCACGAGCGTCACAATACCCGAGTGACCGCGGAAGTTGTGCGTGCAGAAGCCCTTGTCCACATCAAAGACCTTGACCGTGCGGTCGCTGCCTCCCGTGGCCAGCAGCGTGCCCGACGGGTCGAACCCCATTGCCAGCACGGGCGTCTCGTGTGCCTTGATGGTGCGGACGCACTTGAAGGTGTCCAGGTCCCACACACGCAGCAGGAGGTTGCGTCCGGCCGTCACGAGCTGGTTCCTCTTGCCCGGACGCACGGCGAACACCACGAACGACTCCTTGGCGTCCTCGTCCTCCACGTCCTGCTGCAGGGTGCGCTGCAGCTCTCCAGTCTCGGCGTCGATGATGGCCACGTCGTTGTGCAGCATGCAGGCCATCAGCGTGCGGGGCTCCGAGTCGGCGCTAGTGCGGCCATGGAACAGCTCCACCTTGCCGCCGGTGTACACGCCCGCGTGCGTCTTGACGGTGCGCCAGCTCTTGGAGAGCCCAGAGCGGGTCGAGTAGCCGCCGGCCGCACCAGCAGAAGCCTGCGCTGAGTCCACAGGGCCGCTCATCGTCGTGCAGGAGGAAGGTTTGCTGTGTGCCAATTCGACGGCGGCGCTTCCAGTGGAATTTGACTGGAGTGGAGACACGAGTACGTAATTCGTGTGGCACACATAAATGAATGCTTTCGGTGTTCGACACATGGCTGCATTGAAGAGCCAAAAAATGAAACTTTTGATGATCAAGCGTTCGTTGCAGGCGGCCAGCATGAGAACACTGCAGTGACAATCACGGTCAGGTTGTTGGGCACCATGTTTGTGAGCTTCAAGCCAGTGGTTTATCTACTTCGTGTTCTTACCGGTATCTGTACGGCTATTTGTGGTATCCGTGTCTTCAGATCGAACCAGAGGATGCTGGCTTCGTCAGAACCTCTTTTCTTGCTACGTTCTCCAGAGTTTTATTCTGCTGCACGATCAGCTAGTTAAGCAGCTTGCTTGCGAACTTCGAGGAGGTCGTTGGCTTATCTGTGGAGAAGTCGCGCGTGGCCGGTTTTGCGGAGCCATGGGGCTCTACCTCAGCTGTTCCTGCAACTCAATTTCCCCCGGAGCGGCGGACAATCGACGGCCGCGCAAGCTAACGCGCGCTCAAATAGCGATCGTGAACAAATACCTGCCGAGCTTTCCGTACTATACAACTTCGACGGCAAATCACAAGACGACCGCGGCAGCTTTCTGGAACGAAGCCTTCTTTGAAGTCGGCCCGCCCTCTTCAAAGTCGACGAATAGTGGGAAGAGAAGCCAGAACTCATCCGGGACCACTCGCGTTACTCAGCTCTACGACACGTTCTACTCGTATCTGGACCATAACTCGCCAGCACTCAAGCCAATATTCCGATCCTCCATGGTCGTGCGAAGCAAGGTACTGGTTCACATCAGCGCCGGCTTGAGAACAATCCTCACTGGGGAGAATATGGTGGAGCGCGTTGAGAGTCTAACACGCACCCATCTGCGCTTTGGCGTCAAAATGGAGCACTACGACCCCCTTGGAATCGCTTTAATTTTTGCCATGAAAGAGTGTTCGGGGGCGCTTTGGTCGCCGCAGGTGGAAGAAGCCTGGCGTCGACTGTACGCGCACTGCTGCGTCATCCTACTCGACTCACATCGACGAGCAACGGAGCAGCAGGCGTCAAAGGACCGCGCGGAATTGAGCAAGCCCGCCACAAGTCCCCACGTCGACGATCTCCACACCAATCTTCGTCCAGCTTCGATCAAAGAGAACTCGATCGTTCCAGCCAGCACGACCAACAGTGTCGATAGCTCCCGCGCGAACGAATCAGCATAGCCATATAGCAAACAATTGTATTCCTCTTAGTATTATTCTTTTCAGCGCGTGGCTGAGTGGTTTAACCTCAGCAAGCTTTGACCCGTTCACTTCAACTTCCAAAATGTCACTATATCGTACGTTCGCTATTCAAGCGTATTTCATACATAGTGACAATTTTACATTATCTTTGGTAAAATTTGTGCATGTGCCAGTATCTAACAGGATGGCGGAGACAGAGACGCAGTCCGCCGTGAAGGCTGGCGACCTGGCCAAGCTGCAGAAGCTGCTGGACAGCGGAGTGAATCTGGACGCCAAGGACGAGGACGAGCGCACGCCACTGCATTGGGCTTGCGCCACCGGTCGCCTGGATGTCGCCGAGTTTCTGCTGGAGCAGGCGAAAGCGTCTGTGAATGTGCAGGACGACGCCGGGTGGACGCCTCTCATGAGCGCCGCCTCTGCAGGCCACGGGAACATCGTTGGCCTGCTCCTGAGCAAGTGAGGAGCGAGCGACGTGAGCTGAAGCAGAGGGAGAAACTGCTCTCTAACTGACTGAAAACTTCTTGGTTGATTGATACAGAGGCGCAGATGCAAACCTCGCCAATGAGAATGGGCAGATCCCACTGCACTACCACAGAGGTAGATGACTACTGTAGGCTGGTGGTGGGTATTGTGTGCATTCAACTTATTGTATGAATGATCCGGTGGGGAACAGGACGTCAAGAGATAGCAGAGCTGCTGCTGGACTACACGCTGGACGTTAACCAAGCGGTGCGATGAAGTTTTAACGCGCTGAAGGACCTTTTTGCTGTTGGCACTCATTTATCTCACTATGGGTATTGTGCGACAGGATAATATTGGGAGCACGCCTTTGATGCGCGCGCTGGGTGGTAAACCAAGTCCAGGTTCGTCAAGTGGAGTGTTGCTGTTGATTTTGTTTTTCTTTACTCACTAACGATTTTTTTTGCTGGCTGTCGCTGCTGTTCGTTTGGACTTGTTTGTTTCATAGGAATCATTGCACTTTTGGTTGACCATGGTGCGAAAGTCAACACACGTGACGTTGGAGGCAACACCCCGTTGCACCTTGCTATCAGCGAGGGCTACGAGGATATTGCGCGGTTCTTGCTGGAGAACGGAGCCAACCCAAATGCAAAGAACAAAGACGAGCAGCGCTGCACGGATTTGGCGAAGCCCAGTTTCCGTGCGGAAATTCAAATGCTCATGTCAAAGAAGAAGGGCAGCGACCATCCGTGATGTGGTGTCGATTCAGGAGCCAGGACCACAGACACCCGAATTGAGCGAGCGCAAATATCTGTATTGGTGTTTTTTTACTGTGTGACGATGCCTCTCAATTTTAAATTTTCTTACTTGGCTGCGCTGTTGCGTTAGATCATGCTGTTAGTCGTCGTCTGATCCGCTGAGGTCAAGGTCCGGAATGTTTACCAAGATGAGAATGGAGGCATGGCAGTAGATTCTCTTCCACGCATTTTCGATGGTCTCGTCCCAATCGGCTCCGCAAGTAAGACGCATCGCCTGGATAAGCGAGTCACCGAGCGGGTCGAAATCTTCTGGCTTCACTCCGATCTTGAGATGCACCAGCGCCAGGTTCATTACCTTCTGGACGAGGTCCTCCGATGACAAGAGAGACTTCATGCCACTGCTAATATGCACGATCACGCGACTTTGAATCTGGACCGAGGCCTGGAACAGAGGCTTCATGTGGGGATATTTCTCGAAGAGGTACTTGTAAAAGTTCTCGTAGAGAAGCCCAATCTTGGTACCGGAGCCGACAGCATGATGAGCATCTGTGTGAATATTTTCCTTGAAAACTCGCTCCCAATGGTCGAAAGCTACAAGCCGATCGTCGTTGTCGGACTGTTCTGTAATCTGGAAATGCGGCATGTAGTGCTTGATGATACGGCAGTACTGCTTGGAAAACTTGTGGCGGCTTGGCGGCCCGCGATCGGAGCCAAAGCTTGCACCGACGCCCATCGTCTATAGTCTCGCGCTTTCTTCTGAACAACGATGCAGCTGCAAGCAGGCTCTTGTGGTCGGCAGGCAACCAAAGAAAATAATGGTGCTGGGTTAACAGGAACGAAACATGTTGGAGGTGTTTTTGGATAAGAAATCGACGACGTGCTCAAAAGTTCAACTGCAATTGGCGCCAGGAATATGTATCTTGAGCAGATAATACATGTGTATTAAGTTGTACTCTAGTTGACAGTGCCATCAAATGCTGGCCTGCTCGTCTTTGAAGCTGCGGATGCTGAGTCATCATATTTTAGTTTGCAGTTTCCAGCATCATTGCTCAAGGACGCGTGTCGGGGGCAAATATAAACCAGAAATCTACGTGTACTGAGCTGAGCGCCCAAGAGTTTGCCGTTGTTCCGTACAGGGGGCCGGCCACCTAGGCAAGTTCGTGCAATCGACTTGAACTGGGGCACCACTGGTGCCGCACCAGTCGACTTGAACTGGGGCACCAGTAAGCAAACTTCAAGACAAAAGTAATTGTGGAATACAAGCTCGATCAGGTCTGCAGTCTAAAAGAAAGCACCTCTTGATCTCCGGTGCAGTGGCTTCCACAGTTCTCGGTGATTCACATTCGAATGAACAGCAGGTCGAGCTTGCTTGTCCGTGGTATCAGGACGGACAACAACTGGATTTACCTGGCTTCGATTGTCCGACGATTTTGCAACGGATTTAACACCATCGTGACCGGTGTCCTTGTTTAGCTTGTTAGCGGCGTTGGCTTTTGCGATGTTGACAATTGCAGCAGCCAGGTCGAGATGCTCGCTCGCTTCAGCAGCCGACATCTTGGCACTGGCCGCCGTCAACGCAGCACGACTGTTCTGGAATGGATACTGTCATAGCAACACAACAAAAAGACGAGTTAGTCAAAACAGAAACTCACCAAAGTCACAAGATATTCCATGTCTGTACCTTGGATCGGTTGACCACGAACACGTATGTGACACAAAGGTCGGGCTCGAACTTCTTCGCCTGTGGGTCCGTCGTACGATGGCGATATCCCGGGAACAGTCGAATGTTAAACTTCCGCCGCTCCTTGAGCACGAACCCGGCAGCCTTCGCCTGGTCCTCAATGAACCAGTTGGAGTACGGAGGTCTCGTCTTGAGCGTGACGTGCGCTTCACCGTGGGCCGTCAGTCGGTCCCGTGCACTCTCGAAGAAGTTCACAAGCAGCGCACGATTGATGTGCACACGTTGCTGGCCGCTGTGCGGGAAGTTAAACACAATGAACTTGAAGAAGTCGGGCACTGTCACCATACCCGTGCCCGTCTTGACCTGTTGGGGCAACTCAAGCAGCTTAGTGGCGTCCACATCGTGCAACACAAGGCCGTGCGCTGACCGCACGGCAGCAATGCACTCTTGAGCATTGGGGTACTTGCTGTGCACTTGGCTCTCCGAGTCGAATGACGTAGCCAACAAACCGCGTCCGGTGCCGCGGTGCTTGACCAGACCGCGCGAGTAGGAGAAGTCGCCGTCTCCGAGCACCAACACGTCGTCTTCTGCCGCGTACAGCTGCGTGTGTGTCTGCTGGGCGTCGTGACGTGACCGCTTCGCATTGCCGCCGGCTCGAGACTCGGCCAGCTTGCGCTTCCGCGATGCGATGTCGCGCTTGTTGCGGGCCATTGATACCTGTATGCCAGTCAAAAAGTGAGCTATTAGGATTAAAGTTGCGCTTACCGGTACCGGTATGTTGCTGCAAGGTTGATAGTCAAGTTCAAGGTGAATAAGAAACCGAACGTGGTCATTCTCCACACTAACACTGCATAACGGCGCTGCTTGCTCTCTCTCTCTCTCCTACGTGAACCAAACGCTCTTTACATCGTCGTGGCCGAACATCTTTTTGCACGTGGGGCACTTGCGGTTGCGAGACTTGAGATTGTTTTCGATGCACTCCTTGCAGAACATGTGGTGGCACTTGGTGATGATCACGTCCTTGCGTCGGTCCTGGCAGACCGAGCAGTTAACGAGTTTCTGCAAGTCGCGCAGCTCGAAGCGCTCGAGGTCGGTGAGCTCGCCCGTGGAGGACGTCGACTTGGCGTGCTGAAGCTGGCGTTCAACGTCCTCGGCCTTCTTGCGGTACGTCTCGCACTTCTCGCACGGCGTCGGCTTCTCCTGCAGCAACTGCAGCTCGCGCTGCGACTTCTCTGCAGTCGCACAGATCTTCTTTGCTACCTCTGCATCGCGTAACAACTTGCGTTTTTCCGCGTCAGAAGCTTCACGCTCTGCCTCAATCGTCTTGACGTATTCCTTCATCTTCTCTAACTCGATGTCCTTTGCTTGCAAAGATTCCTAAAAAGCAATCCACATCTGTCAGCATCATTTCAATTTGAAAAATGCACTGAGAGCTGCTTCACTTACCTTTGACGACTCGATAAATGCTTTTTGGTGCTTCTGTACTGTGCTCAGAGATGTAACCTGTAGTCGGACCGCAGTCAGCTCTTCGAAAACCTGTGCCTTCGCCTGCTCCTCCCTGGCAAGATGCGTGTGCAATTTCTTGTTGGCGCTCCGTTTATCGTCGATCTGTTGAGCATATCTCTTCCGGCTATGGCGCATCGAATCCACCTCTTTTGACATGGTGTCAATCTCCAGCAGCAAGGCATCGTTCTCTTCCCGCGAGGCTTCACTAGCAGCCTTCATGTCCTCGATTTGTGTGCGTAGCTTCTCTCCGTTAGTTCTGCATTCGAGCAGCTCTTGTCTTTCTTTTTCGAGTTGAGCCTCTATCTCTGATAACCGCTGTAAGGCATCTGTTAGCTTTTCACCAGCATCTTTCCTGTCCAGAGCAACCAATCACCGTGAGATCTCTCCAAAGCACTACTGCGCACTTCTGCTTCCATCGGCAATCAATACTACTACCGGTAGTGATAGCGCACTTACATTTCTGCTTGCTTCATCGCGTCGTACTTCTGTTGTAGCTCGAGTTTTTCCTTTTCAAGCAAAGTTATCTACACAAACGCACCAACAAGTCAGATATCAACTGAAATATAAAGTTCAAAGGTGAAAGAATACATGATGACCTTCTCCGTCAGCGTCTGGACCTCGTGATTTTCTGCAGAGGACTGAACTCGATCGGCTCGACTCCTTTCACGCTCGCATTGTGCCTTTAGATTGGTGTTTTCACGCCTTGCTGACTCCAGTTCTGACTTAGCTTCCGTTAGCTTCAAATCCAACTGAAGATTGAAGAAGTCAGTAAGGTATGTCGGCACTTCACTTGAAGTAATGGTTCTCTTACCTGATCTCGGTGGCTCGCTGTATTTGAGATCTTTTCTCGGAGTGACACGTTCTTCAAGTTCACTTCGTCCATTTGTGATTTGGTTTTGCTCATTTCAGCCTGAATCGTGGTGATCTTCTTCTCCCATTGCTCGGTCATGCGGTGTTCGATGTCCTAAGCACGTGAAGAATGCAAAAATCAAACCCTTTTAGCAAGCATTCGCTCATCATCCGTAAGAATGTGAAGTTGCTATGAGCGCTACCTTTGCCTTGAGTAACATTTTCTTATACTCCTCGTCACCATGCTCCTTCTCATCTCGGAGTTGTTTGATTTTTTCTTCGTTGTCTTGAATAAGTGCAGCTTCGTCATTTTTCCACTAATCAATACGTACAGTGAAGAAAAGAGTAAGCCCTCAGACATATACTTCCGCAGTTGCAGAACTGTATAACTTACCGCCACTTCCAATGCCTTGTATTTTTCCAATTCGCGCCGCATGGACTCAATTTTCTGGCGCTCTTGGTGTACTTTCTTACTCAAAGTGCGCATGTTCTCCTGCAGGGATCCGACAATCTTAGCGTGCTCCTTCTCTTTCTTCGCCAATTCTTCCTGCTTCACCGTCGCAGTACTCGACGATTCTGACTCGGCCTTTCCACGAGATTCCTCTCTATCTGTAACTTGCTCGGTTTTAATCCCATCCGCATCAACGCCATCCGTATTTACATCATCCCGTTGCTTCACATATGCGCTCAAGCGGTCGTAGTCTCGACAAGCTCGGTGACGTTCTGTTTCCTTGTATTCTACATCCCGCTCCAGGTCAGCTATCCGAGTTTTGCACTGCATCACAAACGCATTTCCACTCATCAGCTCCAAACAAAAAATAGTAATGCTCAGTCAGCATTTTTTTCCACAAGAAACGTACCGACTGTAGCTGCTCCTTCAAGCTCAGCGTCTCTGCCACTGCAGCTCGTTTTTCGTGGAGAATATGTGCGTACTCAATCGCCTTCGTCTTGTCTGCAGCAACTCCTCCAACCGCAGCTAGTAATTTCTGCAGCAACTCCTTCGTCTTGTCACTCCTGTGTTTCAACTGTTCATACACTTCCTGCTCCATCCTCGACAACTCTTCCGTCTTAATAAAAACCTTATCATCAGCGTCCTCATCGGACGGCAACGACACATCAGCGTCAGGTTCCTCTTCCTCTGCATCTTTAGCCACAGTGAGGAACCACTCGGGCAGATTCAACGTGAGCTCGTCCGCGCGGACGCGGACCTGACCGAAGCTGTCCACGGCGTCTAAAGCCGCCTGCCAGGCCTCCTTCGAAGCCTCGTCAGAGACAGCAGAGGGGTCCACAGTCTTTGTAGCGGCCAGCAGCTCGTCCTGCAGTTGGAACCACTGTCTCCTCAGACAGCGGAAGGACGCGTCCGTCACGCCCCTGGAGCGGTACAAGGCTTCACATTTCTTGGTCAGGAAGGAGATGCGTCGGTTCTTCTCCTTCATGTCGATCTCCAGCGCCTTGTTCTTCTCCCTCACGGCTTCGATAGTGTTGGGGTTCGCCTCGGGCGGCTCGGGGTCTTCCAGCTTGATCTTCTTGGCCGCTGACGCGCCCCCGGGAAGCGCCTCACGCCGCTTGCGGTGGCTCACCCCGTTCTGCGCTGCGGTGTCCGCCATCCGAGTCCCTGGGTCCGCTCGGATCTTCGCGCTCCCTCTCCAGTACCAGTAGTGTGAGGTATTGGTATTGAAACCCTCCCTTCTGCGTGGACGTCCTAAAATAACGGGAGTTGCGTAAAACGGAGCGTAAAGCGGGGTTGTTATTTTCGGCCGCTTAAATTCGTACCCTGCCTAGATGCCGAACAGAAGTCGGAGCACCATGAAGCTGAGAGGCACGAGACTGATGAATATCGATGCGGCAATGGCGAAAAGTAACAGACTGCGGGACTTGGCCTTGCGGACGATTTTGATCAGACACAGTCGGCCAAAAAGCGTCATCATGAAACCCAGAGGCATCATGAACTTGGCCAGATTCAGGTCCAATTTGCCCCATAGGAAGAAGTCGAAAGACGCCACTGCAGAGCACAAAACAATAGAATGTCAGTAGAACAATAGGAGATTATCCTGAGAAACGATGATTGAGGCAACAACTTACTGCCGCTCACAAAGAACACAGCCGTGGCGGACATAGCGGACACCGCCGCTGGAGTGAAGTTCACTCCACGCAACAAACGCGACGTTGCGCCTTCTCCACCGACGCCGAACGCTCCTCCAATCGCGCCAATACCTAGCAAGTGAAGAGGCAGTTTCCGGATCGACTCGGGTGACCACTGTCCAAACAGAGTAATGGTTAATTGTTGCTCGTTCTCCTCGGATTGAAGGAGCAGCATTGACTGTTTTCTTACCTGGACCTCATTCGGAGCGAGGATAAATCGCGGGTTTTGCTGTCGCTGGTATGTGGCCACGACGTCCTTCATCTGGTAGTGTGAGACCACCGACAGGAAGATGAAGGGCAGCATCGAGACGAGCAAGAAGAAAAACGAGGTCGGCGGGATCCCGAGCGGACTGGGAAAGTATTTTCCTCCTTGGAGCGACGTGAGCAGCACTGTAGCAGCTAAAAGACCAAAGTTTTTGCCCAACTTGCGCCATGGGAGGCTAGCCTTGTACTGGAACCCGCCATCATCGTCCTAGGGTTTACGAAATTGTATCGACGTCAGCAATATGAGCTCCAGTAACCGAGTGCAGACATCGTACCTGGAAGCTTGTGGACGGCGCGCCAAGTAACGACATCGTTTCACCGCTGCTGCACCACCGCCAGCCCTCTTCGTATCCCACGGCTCGAGCTTTCTTGAACGCTTTTTTGCCAATGTATCCCAGGTACACGATTAGCGCAATGATAAGCAGCCAAGTGGAGAACCACGAAATCAACGACGCCCCAAAGCCAGCCCCCACTGCAAGAACAAGAAAAACTTAATATCAATTCCAGAAAGATAGATCAGACCATACATGAGCCATAAACTTACTGAGTAGCATGGGCTGCATCATCAAGATGAAGTCCCAGTTGATGAGCGAGAAGTTCGAGTTAATCGGCTTCTTCCAGAGGTTCAACAGAAAGTCACAAACAGCTACAGACAGCAGACTGTTAGCTCATTGCATCCCACTATTACAGACCTTCCAATGACGAGCTCACCTCCGCCGAATATGGTGATGCTGGCCAGTGGGATAGCCCCCTAAACAAAAATGCAATAGGTGAGACCCCCCCCAATGAAGTCGTGCTCAATCGAGACGCACATCTGGGCCGAGCTTCAGCACCAAAATGAAGACGGCGTCTAGCACAGCGCCACCGCCGGTCTTGGCCCCCGACGAGATGAGCACAACCAGCGCAGCCAGCACAACCCCAAGCAGCTGATGGGGCCTCTCCACGGAGCGCAAGATTCCCCGCGGCTCGTACGGCTCGTCCTGTGGCGGGAGCGACGGAATGGGGCCGAACTTCACGGGGCTGTCTTCCCCTCCAGGTGGTTGCGCAGCCGCCAACGCTGCAGCGAGCACCAGCGCGGTCATGGCACGGGCGAGATCTCCTCGACGGGTCATCGCGTTCCCTTCTCTTGACGTTGAAGCGAATCTACAAAAGTGACGGGAAGTCCCAACTTTGTATTCTAACGTTATGATGAAATTCAATTTTTGAATTATATTTGGTACATCATGTATTGTGGTTTTCATCGTTTTTACGGTCCGAGATCCGATATGTCGGGCTCGATTTGTACATGTAATTTTGGTCCGATATATGTTGTAGGGTTATGGTAAGCTAGCTATATCTGGCCCGTTTTGCTGATAGGATCTCCGAATTGTAAAGCCGGTGTCACAATTGCCACTTTTCAACGGCAAAAGTGGACGCCGGGAAAACATCCCGGAGAACTGCCCAAACCACGTAGTGGCCCGATATGGCATTAGTCTAGCTGCTGTTGTTAGATATAAAAGTGATATTACACGAGACGAAGCTACTCTGAGTATGTATTTGGCCTCCGATCGCTTTGAAGCTGAATGCTCCCTAGTCTGGAGTCATGGAGTGCTGGTCCGATATGCCTCACGCTCCTAATTATGACCCGACTCGGACTCACTTACCCTACCCTCCTCCCGTTTTATATAAATCGGACTCCGAGATAAGGCGTCAAATCGGAGGGCAAAAAGCTTGAAAACCACAATACCGTACATGTATTGAAATATGACATGCATTGAAATATGTGAGAAACGCCCAAGCCGAGCAGAGTTCATGAGAGGAGCGTCCTGACGCTCTCGACGCTCATTGCGACGGCACTGATCAGAACAATCGCTGCCATGGAGAAAATGATTAAACTTGGGCACTGGAATCGACGCACGACCTTTAACAGGCACAGGTGGCCGATGTACGTGGTGAGGAAACCCATGGGCAGCATGAGCTGCGCGAGGTGCAGATCCATCTTGCCCAACACCAGGTAGTTGAACGATGACACTGGGCGACATCGCAGCACAAGTGAGATTCCAAAACAGCAACAACTTAGCAACAGAGCAGTAACGCGAACTTACTTCCACTTGAGAAGAGCACGGTCGCAGCAGTCATGGCCGAAGCGGCCGAGGGGTCGACGCCCACCTCCAGCAGCAGCGGCGCGTTAATGATTCCTCCGCCAATACCAAACATGCCGGATACTGCTCCAGCTGCGAACGAGAAAACAGGAAAGAACCGGATCGATGACGCCGTCCACTTAATCTCGTGTACTTCTGGTTCGTATTCTGGGTTCTGCTGCTTCTCGTAGGTGGCTCCCAAATTCTTGAGCGAGAAATAGCTCACGCCGACGAGGGCCATGTACGGCAATGCCACGAGCACGGGATACAAGGCCGACGATGCATCGATGCCCAGAGGACTGTCGAAGTTTTGCCCTCCACGGACAATTCTCATTCCGGCGACGATGACGAATAGACCGAGAAGCGTCGAAATTTTCCGCCATGGCACCTCGGCGCGGAGCTGCGGCTCTACAGCTGGGGCCTTGGTAAGATCAGTTGAAGGCGATTCAACACCAAGGAGAGACGTCGACTCGGGCGAGACACCACACTGCCATCGCTCTTTCTTGCGGGCGCTGATGGCTTTTTGCAAGGTGCGAGTGCCGGTGACGCTGAGCACCAGCACCAGCAGCACGCACAGGAGCCACGTGGGCATGATCGTGTTGAGGACGGTGCCACAAGTCGCTCCCACTGTAAATCATATAAACGTGAGGACACGGCAAGATGTATCATTTCTCCTGATGGTAACTTACACAGGAGTAGAGGCTGCATCACGAGAATGACATCCCAGTCGATGAGCGGCTTGGTTGAGTTGTCTCGCGTGCGCCGTAAATTCATGAAAAAGTTGCCGATGGCTGGAAGGTGCGGAAATAATTAGCAACTGAGTGGACGAGCACTAAAAGACAACGTTGACGAACCTCCGCCGAGAATCGTGATGCTTGAAAGAGGGATAGCAGTCTGTAACATTCGACCAGCTCAAGTCAGTTACCAGCACGCCAAGCACGTGCACAAGACCGACCTGACCTTGGCGCTGAGTCCGCACACTAAGATGTAAATTGGATCAAGCACGCCTCCTCCGCCAGTGCCTCCTCCAGCAGCCACGAAGATGACCAGCGCAGCGAGTGTCATGCCGAATGTCTCGCGCTGTGACAGGCTGCCAACTTCAGGAACTGCAGCTTCATCCGCTGGCGACGGCACCGAGGCCGGTTCGCTGCGTAGCGTTTGCGCGTCCACTACCACCAGGACCAGCGCTATCGTGGCCAGTAGCAGGGCGGCGCCTGTTCGTGTTGGCAGCATGTTCTTGCAGCGGGCAAAACTAGAAGTGCGGCGCTGCGCCAAAAGGTAAAAGGCAACAGGCGTTTGTTGTAGCCGAATCCTGCGAGCCTCGTCAGCGACTCGCACGGCCAATCAACGCCTGCGGCAGGACAACGTGTTGCAGCGGAGACGCTTCGTGATTGGCTGGGACTGATAACGCCTCACTTCAACGTTCGAGATTCCAGCGCTTTGAATTTCGCGCCAACAACCGCATCCAGCACCGGAATGCGTCGTTGGCAAAGTGCCTCGAACTGCAATTGTAGACTGCAGCGCGACTGAGGTTGCCGGGTGGTAGGAGATATGGCGCCTGCCTTGTGCTGTTGCGTCGGGGCTCCGGCGGAAAGGTGGTTGGGTGAGTATGGACTCACGAGGGCATCGTCGTCAGTTGCGGCAGAGCGTTCTGGCCGCGCCGAATCCGCACGCCGGAGACTGCCGCGTCACTAATGTGACAGCGCGGTATCTATCGGCGGTAGACTATACCCCAGCTGCGTGCAAATTGGTGACTGGGTCTACTATACTGTGCTGTTCATCAAGAGTGAAGAGTGGGGGCCAAATCGATTCACTCGACTGAACGCGGTCACAGGAATTCACAGGATGCCAGTATTGGGCCAAGAAGATAGAAGAAATATTTTCTAGAATTCAAATGCTGCAGTCGAACTAAAGGGAATCACGTCAAAACTTACGTCGGTGGCTCTGCTAGGTGGGGCCCCATTTACTGGAGTGAGCACGGGATAGAGGGCCCTGCGCTCTCCTCCTCCTCAGTAACTGCGCTGGTCGGGAACGGGACGTCGACAAACGAGAAGTCTTCTTTGAGCTCCACCGCGAAGCAAACCGCGAGCCTGCCGTACTTTGCTGAGTTCGTCCACCCAGGGTACTGCGACCTCAGCACGATCGACACGCAGTCGCCTAGCTTGACCTGGTCCAGAAGCCCTGATGAGCTGCCGAAGTACTTGCGATGGTGGCGAAAGTTCCTGCCTGCGCGGAGGTTGGGGTAGAACGGTACGCGGGCCGTCTCCCTGAGTTCACCCTCCGCCGTCACAGTCTTCACCGCCACTTCGCACCATGAGCTCGACTCACGGTACGTGCCGTTGTGCTCGCGTCCGTCTGTAGCCCAGCCCTGGTCCTTCGATGCGCAGTCCGCCACCACCAGCGTGCACTTACTCACGTCGACTCCAGGCGGGATATCTAGCTCCTCGGCGGTCGGGAGTTGTAGCTGCAGATAGTCCTCGTTCATGTCTCCGCGGCCGCGACGGAGATCCGACGTCTCGGCCTGGAAAGTCAGCAGCACACCCGCAAACTCGAGAATGTTGTTGAGCACGTCCACTGGGAACTGGCGTTGCGCCACGACGGACGCGATGTACAGGATCTCGCCAATCGGGCGCGGCTGGATCGCCGAAAGCTGCTCCTCCGGTGTCATAAGGTGCGCCTCACTGGACGTGAAGATGGCGTCGTCCACGAGGAACACGCCCTCATCCGTGCCATTTGCTACCATGCTGTCTGTCTGCTTCTCTTGCTATTCTGCTTGGTCTGCTTGGTCTGATTTCCACGTTTTCTTCTCATTTCATTTTGTCTCACTTTCTTAGACTAAAGACTAAATTATAGTCCCAATTGTCCCAATTGTAGCTATGGTCAAGTTGAAGTGGCGATCCAGTTCCTACGCGTTACGCTGCGCTGAGCAAACGCCGTGAGATGCAAACACTTGAAGTGTAAGTGTTAGACTTCACATATCAATGATGTTCATATATTGCATCGTACGTTCACTTCATCAGGTCGGGGATGATACGGAACTCTTCGAAAGCATCAGTTTAGCACGGGTAAGTGGATAGCGTAACCAACTTACGCTGCATGAAGGGCTTGAACTCTGGCACCTGTGTACTTTAGTATAGCTGCTAGCAATGCGATCGCTAAATTCAGCGAGTTTCCACTGTCGAAGTCATGACTCGATGTTCATGAAGATCCTCACACTTTCAGGCTGAAAGTGTGAGGATCTGTTTAGTGCATGGCGTGCACGAAAGTGCAGGACTTTAGTGCAGATTACCAAAAACAGTTTATTACGAGCATAGCCCAAATGAAAACGACAAGTTGTTTTGTGTTTTCCTTTAATCGTACTTACACGAGTTTTGAAAATTACATTGCATGGCCATGTTGGTTGACTTTAGTGCATGCACTAAAGTACTTTAGTGCACGTTCGCGGACTTTCGTGCACTGCACTAAACAGCCCTACTTTCAGCATGTTGCCGGGAGTCCCGGAAACCGACCTCAATTGAACCCCGAACCCCAATTTTTGGTCTTTGGTCGAACCTTCTTTGAGGGATTCTCAGATCACAACAACTTGCCACGATGCAGCAGCAGAAGGAGGCCCGGAAGCCGCGACAGCAGCAGCTCGTGTTCTCGACCAAGAAGGCGGGGCGCAAGGCGAAGGCGCGTCAGCAGCAGCAGCAGGTGCCATCGACCGTGGAAGACGCGAAGCCTGCCCCGCAGACCAAACAGGAGCAGCAGGAGGCGAGCGCCTCGTCCCTCGACGCGCAGGAGCGAGCGCGCCACCGCACAAGCCGCAGCAGCCACAGCCACAGTCGCTCCGTGAAGCGCATGCGGCCGTCGCGCGCGCTGCTGCAGGGCGACCACGCGACGGTGGCGCAGTGCGTGCGTGCCATGGTGGAGCGCAAGACCGACGCCGCGCTGCTCGTGGACAGGAGCGGACTGCTCACGGGCATCCTCACGGACAGAGATGTCGCAGTGAAGGTGGTGGCGGTGGGCAGAGACCCCACTCGGACGCTGGCGTACGAGGTCATGACGCCCGACCCGTCGTGTGTGTCGGCCAATGCCAGCGCCATCGACGCACTGAAGATGATGATTTCAGGCCAGTTCCGCCACTTGCCAGTGACGGACAATGATAAAGGTGAGATCGAAAGGGGAGTGTGGTGATGTCTGTGTGAACTGACGGTGGGTGGGGGCTTGTGGGTTGTGGTAGTGGTGGGCATTCTGGACATTGCCAAGTGTCTGTATGAAGCCATCGCGAAGCTGGAGCACGCGTACCGAAAATCGTCCGACCGACTGGAAGAGACCGTGAAGAAGGTACTGACAAAATACTGGTGGTGAATAGAAAATGAGATGGCTAACGGGGGAATTGTGTTGCGTGCTGCGCCTGTAGCTGCAAAAGAACTTGTCGGGGTCGACGGAAGCTAATTTATTCGAGTCATTGCGCCAAAAGGTAAGCGTCGAGTTTGATAGCATTATGTGGATACTTAGGACTTCGAAGTATCATTTTGCGCTGAAATGTTGTTGAATATGCTTTTCAGCTCTTTCTGCCGACGCTATCGGCGATTATCATGGAAGGCTCAGAAATTCCAGTTCTGAGTCCGATGGCGACCGCTATGGACGCAGCACGCGTGATGCTTATACAAAAGACAAGTGCTGTGATGGTGTGCGATGAAGCAGATCACACAGTAGGTATTTTCACGACCAAGGACTTAATGCGGCGGGTGGTGGCTCTGTCGCTGGAACCCAGTCAATGCTTGCTTTCGGGCGTGATGACACCCGAGCCTCAGACGGCCACGCTGGGAACGACGATTTTGGAGACGCTCCATTCGATGCACAACGGCAAGTTTCTACATGTACCCGTGTTCGACAGCGGTACAAAGCTGGTGGGCATTGTAGATGTGCTACAAGTCACCCGCGGCGTTGTCCAGCAAATGGGCACGTTTCAGAGCGTGAAAAGTGATGGAGTGCAACCGCTGTGGGATCAATTTCGCAATAGTTTGAAAAGTGCAAATGATGCCGCAGAACACGAGGAAGAAGTCGAAGACGACGGATCCAACGTTGGTGTGGATGATCCGGATGCAGACGATGTGGACATTGCGTCGCTGGTGGGGCGCCAAACGTGGAGTGATTTCCAGTCATCAACGGGAACAAGTGTTACTGGTGACCCTGCACTGCTGGATGAAAACCCACTGAATGATCACGCACCTGATGCGTTTGTGTACAAGCTGGCCGATTGCTATGGCAACAACCATCGTTTCACGAGCTCCGCTGAGTCGGTAAAGCAGCTACTTGTGGATGTCCAGAATCAACTAGGGGACAACACTATCCGCCGAATTCTTTACGTCGATGATGAAGGCGACCATGTACGTTTGTTGCATTTTGCGTTGCCTTGACTAATCCCTGCTGTATCTAATGGTTCATTTCTGATGAATTATAGGTGCTACTCTCCGAGGATTCAGACTTAAAGGACGCTGTTAACCGAGCGCGCACGTGGGGAAACAAATACATCCGACTTAAAATCCCTCACTATCGACTCGCGGTGCGCCGAGCGTTGGGGCACAACGGGGGCGATGCGGCAATCGGTATGGTCGTGTACGCCGCTGCTGTTGCTGCACTTGCCGGGGCATCGTTTTTCCTAAGTAGGCGCAAGTAATCATTTGTTGTGCGTCGTTGTGTGTAACTGGATGTGAGAGGAAACGTCGCTAGCGCAGGTATGTCCCGAGATAAATGAAATGAAGTTTATTATCGAGACATAAAGCAAAAATCGCGGCGCTTTAGCAGAATAAATACGAGCTGCCACGACATCGATTGAAGATGATTTTGGAGATCAAAACCAAGCGAAAGCGATAACCTTAGCGCAGGATTCAAAGTGAGCTGCTTCTGGCGGGGGTCCGTCGGACACGAAGTCAGGAAGTGATGCGTGAGACCACTGCCGAGATGTGCATCACACTGAACACCGACAACAAAACAATGGACTTCCATGAAAAGAAGTGTGGGAAGTAGTAGAACAGCGTCCACAGGCCGTAGAGAAAGATGCCCGTGAGAACCAGCAGTGAGTTCTGCGGGTTCAAGGCCTTGAGGTTCGTCTGGAGAGATGCTTGCGGATGGGGAGCTGGGGCTGCATGCAACCATTACACAACGCACACGAAGCCATCAATCTCCATATGGTGCAACTTGAATGAAAACAACGCCGTCGAAACTTACGCGCATCGGTAATGACGCTGTGGATCACGCCGTTCTCCTCGATGCCATACTCCCCCATTGAGCGAGCAGGGAGCAGCAACATCCCCATATAGATGAGTCGGATCTTTTTGCCATTGGCAAGCTCCTCCGCGAAAAACTGCAGCAAGCAGCAACCCAACCATACAGCAACAGAGGGACAGAGTTTAGTCGAGCGACTTCAGCAACAAAGCGCTTTGGTAGACGCACCCACCTTGCTAACAAATTCGTCGACTTGCTGCGTAGCCTTGAACCAAGCTGTTCGAATCACTTCGCCTTGGCGCAGTCGAATAGGCAGATAACCTTCGGGCACCTCCTGCTCCACTGCGTCAGCCACTTCCTCCTCTTGCTCCGACTTCTGTATCAACAGAGGACGAGAGACAATGAGTCAGAAGAAAATAAAAGCAGCGATCATAGCAGCGGTGCCGTCTTACCGGCTCATGTGTTGTCGTCACCGACGCGACGACCCTACGAGTCGAACGCAGCAACTTCTTAGTCTCAGACTGTCGACTATCGAAGGGGCATCTCACGCTACGCTACGCTACGTACTCAGCCTCGTCGTTCACGAGTTCCCACTCATCGTGCAGGGTGGTAGGAGAGGAAGGAGCGTGGGCTTGCGAGTGCATCGGGCTGGCTTGGGATGAATGGGAATGCGCAGCGGCTCGTGAATCTCCTCCGGTCCTCAACGCTTTTTTCGTAATGTCAAAGAGATGGGAAGCAAAAGAGACCAAAGACTAAATCACAAATTTTGCTCCACTTCAACATGACCAGATTCTCGTCCTCTACAGCTGGCGACGAAGGTGGCGAAGGAAGCGAGCGATGTGACCAGGTTTGAGTGTAGCTATCTGTGCTACATGATGTTCCCGTAGTTCAGCAAGCGCGTCAATGTCGTCCCAGCCATTATCAATGAAAACTGGAAGTAGATCGATCTGCCCGATACTGTCGAGCGCAGTTTCGAGCACCTTGACCGCAGCATCTTGGGGCGAGTTGCCATCGTCGACCGCAGGAGTAACGCAACTAACGTTATCTTGGCTTGGCTTGGTCGGCGTTGCTTCATCCTTTGACGTCTTCCGTCCCAGCATCGGTAGCCACACGAGCCATGTTGGATGCGAAGGGATTCTGAGGTTGGCCTCCACGCGAGTGTCATACACGCAGAGAATCAGGAACTGGTAGTAGGGTGCATTCAGCGCGATGATCGCGATGCCTGCTGCGATGTTAAAGAGCGCGTACTTGAGAGGGAACGCTGCAGGGAACCAGATCATGAAGCCAAACGAGCCACAACCAACGCCGAGGTAAAAGTAGATGGAAGGAAGAGTGAACCACAACTCGAGTCTTTGCAGTAACCGGGTCGCTTGGTAGTCGTCCTCGGTTTCGTTAACCGCATGAAGAACGAGCACGCTGTTGATCACGGAGAAGAGTAAGAAGAACATACCAGTGCAGAGGAAGGCACTTGAGATGCCCTTTGCGGCCTCCGACCATGATGGACCATAGTTGTCGAACGACGTAGTAGCGACAACCTGAAGCCAAGACGCCCACACAGTGAACACCAGCGCAGAAATCAAGCCCACGTTGGTGACCTTCGTAAATGCCTGCTCTCGGGTGTTGTCGTGCTCGTGTGGGTCGAAGCCCAGCCAGCGAAACGTGTAGGCGTCGTACATGATCAGAGGGTCGAACACGCGCACCAACGTCTGGAAGAAATTCCCTGTTGTAGCTTTGCTGGCATTTGCTGCTCGATCACTGGACTGTCCCGATACCTTTACGCCCCGCGCGTTCATCTTCGTCTCGCCAACATGCGTCGAAGGCTTGCCATCCTTCTGATACATTCCCAACTTTACACGCTTGACTTCTTGAGGAGAATGGTGTCAAGATATATTTACTGGTTAACGGTAGGCTCAATCTGACGTAGGCTAACCGTTCAAAGGTCGCCCGCCGGGGTCATGATTCATGAGGCTTACTTTCGTATCACGTCGCAGCTTGCAAACCTGTTGTCAGCAGGGTTCGATAGTAGTGGGGATTTTGGACTATCAGTGATACTGATACTAATACTCAACACTGAACCACTATCACTGATACTGATACTACTACTCGACCAACAAGCGATGATAATATCACTGATATATCACTGATACTATCACTGATACTCACCTCCGCTGCCGCTTGCCCTCCTCCATGCGCCTAAGCTCATTACGGTTGTGGTGTAGATGCAGTTGACGTTGGGCGCGCTCGTTATCGGTAGTTGGCTCATCATGGTTGAGAACACGCGTCCTTGGAACGCTGTTGAAACACCACGTCCCAGCCAGACGCGCGCAAGTTTTGCGATCGAAGGATACTTAATCTGGCCGACCTCCGCAAACCATCGGCATACATCAATGCTCCCACAAACCTGTTCGACGTTCCAGACGCGAACATTCCGTTTCCTGTCGAGCACGCTCAACTTGGCCACCACCTTGTCCTGCTCGACTTTAGTCGGAAACTGTAGCTTCACCACTTCTGCCCAGTCAACTCTAAAGTCCAGCCACTCATCCAAGAGTGCGTCAGCATTCGCGTTCAGTGTTGCTTCAGCAGTGGTCTCTGTAGCTGGTTGCGAAACTTCATCCCCAAAAATTAAATCCGACTCATTCTCAGAGCCGCTGTTGCCATCAGATTGCGCCAAAGTGGAAGTGAATGCCACAGCAATATTTTCGTGCTCTTCGTTGGCATAAAGTCCCTTGATGTGGCTCAGAACACCGTGGGTGGGTTCTGGCTCGCGCTCGACCTCGGTCTGTGTGAGGTCAATAACCGTGGCATCGCTCGCGCATGTGATGCCAGATGTGCTGCTCGGAGTGAGCTCTTGAGATTCACTGTCTTCTTGAAGAACTTGCGGACACACGCGAGGCTGCAGACCTACAAGATTGGTTGTTAGTCAAGAATTAGTACCCAGAGAAATGAGACGAGTTCGTGCCACTGGTACCTTTTAGAGAGGTCGACGTCAGGCTTGGTGCTCGTTGCTGCAAAGGTGATGTACCTGGCGGCCGAAAACACTGCATGGAGCCGTTTCCGCGAGGTCCCCCCAGCGGCAGTCGATCTTCGCACACTTCATCGGAGCGCTTCAAATCGAGAATGTGCGAAGCCGACTAAAGGGCGGGGGCGGAGAACCACTTGTTTGTGTACCCTTTGAAGATCTCGCCCACGTTGAACTTCTGATAAATATCAGTGATATTATCACTACTACCCGCAATATTTTCGCGAATATATATTCTATCACTGATACTGGCTCATCGTGGGTGATATATCAATATCAGTATCAGTATCAGTGATATTATCACTGATACCAGTGATATTATGATAGTCTACTATCGAACCCTGGTTGTCAGTCACGACTATCACAACAATCCGGTCATTAAACCCAGGTATACTATTGGTACTTTACCATATTTTAGTGCTAATGTGCGCAAATGCAGCGGTTAAAGATGAATACTGACACCTTTCAATAAGGACCTGATTCTCATTTTTATGATTCGACCTGCTCTACTAGAGCCTCTAGCTCACTCTAGCTCACTCGTCAATCAACCAAGACAACCATACCTTACACCCGTCTACAGATCCAGCACCATGGCGGCCCGCACACAGCAGTTGCGCCAGCACATTGAGGGTTTAATCCGTCGCGACGCTGCCAAACGCTCGCTGGCTGTGGATGAACGCGCGCTGCGCCGCCGCGTGGACGACTACTATTTGCCCATGTTCCGCTGGACGACGGAGGTCGTGGAGGCCGCGCAGAAAAAGCAAGGCGATACCAAGCGCTGCGTTTGCATCGGTCTGAGTTGCCCTCAAGGTGGCGGCAAAACCACGGCCTCCCTGTACATGCAGGAGGCACTGGCACTCATGGGCAAGAAATGTGCCGTCATGTCGCTGGACGACGTCTACTGGAAGTACGAGCAGCAAGTGGCTCTGGCCAAGGCCAACCCCGGCAACCCACTGCTTCAGGTGCGTTGAGTGTATCTTGTTCGTGTTCGTATCGCATGTACTTACTTGCTGTGCCACAGTACCGAGGAAATCCGGGCACGATGGACGTACCGTTCCTGATGGACTTAGTTCACGAGTGCAAGACTTCCACCGCAGAGATCGCCCTGCCGCGCTATGACAAGTCGCAGTTCAATGGCCGCGGCGATCGTGCGCCGCTGTCTGAGTGGGACCGCAAGCAAGGTGCGGAGTTCAAAGAAGATATGAAACTTTGTTCTTGTCTAGCTCTGATGTCGTCGGTGTTTGTGCACCAGGCCCGCTGGACGTGCTGCTGATTGAAGGCTGGTGCATGGGCTTCCAAGCGATCGACGATTCCAGTTCCGAGCTGAGGTAAGTGCGGCCACTTAACTTTTAGCACGTCAGTAGTAGTGCCTAATCTGACGCGTGTGTTACTGGTACAGTGAAAATATGAAGGCTGTGAACAAGGAACTGCGTGCATTTGACAAGTTCTACGAGGAGGTGGACGGCCTGGTCGTGATTAAGATCGACAACCTGGACTGGGTCTACCAGTACGTTCTGAGCAACTCCTGCGACTGTATCATTGCAAGCATAAGCTTAGCGTCTCTAATTGATCTGTTTGCTGAGCAGGTGGCGCGAGCAGCCAGAGCAGCTCCTGCGGGAAGCCAAGAAGCCAGCCATGACTCCCGATGAGGTGCGCGACTTCGTGGACCGCTTCATGCCGGCGTACAAAACGTACCTCAAGGGACTCTACGCCGACCCGAAGGACTCGACGTCGCCCTTGGCTACAGTTCCACGCCTCATCTTCTCCATCGATTCGGCGCGCGAGCCATCGGCCAAGCCAGTGGAGTTCAACTTCAGCTCTGAAGCGCTTCAGCATTAGACACGCACGTTTTAGACACGCCCTACAGTGCTGTATCTGGCTTTCATTCCACCCATGCTGATGTCCCATCATGGATTTTTTATATCATGTCGGTTTAATCCGTGGGTTATATAGACCTTGGTTACTCTCTGTATGATTTAACCTTGTGGATTTTTTCATATCGCGCCTCCACCCACAAAGAATAACGTCTGCTAGCGGAGACCTGTCAGATTCGGAGACCTAGCTTCCAACCCCTTCGGCCCACCCAGTAGCACACTAGAGCGAAATGGAGCGGTACCAGAAGCTGGAGAAGATCGGCGAAGGCACGTATGGCGTGGTGTACAAGGCCAAGGACCGCGTGACGGGCGAGGTGATCGCGCTCAAGAAGATCCGCCTGGAGGCCGAGGACGAGGGCATCCCCAGCACGGCCATCCGCGAGATCTCGCTGCTCAAGGAGCTGCAGCACTGCAACATCGTGCGCCTGTACAACATCGTGCACACGGAGCGGAAGCTCACGCTCGTGTTCGAGTACCTGGACCAGGACCTCAAGAAGTACCTGGACGTGTGCGAGAAGGGCCTCGAGAAGCCCATCCTCAAGTCCTTCCTGTACCAGCTACTGCGCGGCATCGCCTACTGCCACCAGCACCGCGTGCTGCATCGGTGCGTCACTTGCCTTTGCATCTGGAGCGTGGGATATGTGTGCTGAACAGTGGTCATTGTTGGTGTGTGTTGAATAGTGACCTGAAGCCGCAGAATCTGCTGATCAACCGGGAGGGAGAGCTCAAGCTTGGCGACTTCGGCCTCGCTCGTGCATTCGGCATCCCTGTGAGAAGCTACACGCATGAGGTCGTGACTCTTTGGTACCGTGCGCCTGATGTCCTCATGGGATCACGGTAGGTTTTGATAAACCCCACACTTACTTTTGTTTACATGCGCGATGGAATTGTTTTGTTATGCGTATTGACGTCGTTATTGATGTATTCATTGTCATTGCTAGGAAATACTCGACGCCTGTTGATATTTGGAGTGTGGGCTGCATCTTCGCAGAGATGGCCAACGGTGGACCGCTGTTCGCAGGCACGTCGGAGGCGGACCAACTCGACCGCATCTTCCGCTTGCTGGGGACTCCTACGGTCGAGATCTACCCGGCTATCGTGGATCTTCCGGACTACAGGGTGAGGAAGGGTCTTGGGTCAAAACATTGTCATTGTGCTATATATCTAACGATTTTTGCGACTGCGTGTATCTACAGCGGGACTTCCCTGTTTATCCGGCGCCGGACAACTTGGCACATCTCGTGCCGACGCTGGACGCCGATGGTGTGGACTTGCTAGAGCAGATGCTGCAGTACGACCCGGCAAAGCGGATCACCGCGGCTGATGCTATGGTGCACCCGTATTTTAGCGACTTGTCCCCGGCGCTTACTGAGAACCAATGAACGGCAGCATCGACACGGTTGGCAACGCAAGAATGAATAGTGGACACACCGGGAGGCTGGTGGAATGGGCAACATCCCCCTGGAGTAGCGTGGATGGTTCCATGTAGTAGTTTTTACCTGTATTGCTGTCCGTCCATAGAAGCATTTTAGTTCTTGATGTCTGCAAAGGAGGAATGACCGTCGGTCAGTTGTATTCATGCAAGTTTTTAGTTTGCTGAAGAGACGCAGCTCAAAGGGTCATCGTTGCGGAGGATGAAGCATTGTGCTTGGCAGGTGCGACAACTTCATGCGGTCCCAGTGTTACTGATACTCCTGTGCTCTTTTGCTGCAGCCACCTCATACAGCAATGGACAGTTGACCAAGTGCATTCGGAGTATACCAAGATCTTTCTCGCAGTCTCACCAGGAGCAGCTATGCGCCGCAAGTAGTCGCAGTCGCCAAGACCCGACTGTACCCGGACAATGCGCTAAGATGGCGTTAGGAGGGAGAGCGTTGCAGTCCGCAAAATTTGCCTCACGAATCGAGCTATTACGTGCCGCCTCCATTGTCCAACTCTGCTCTGGAACACAGCATACCGGTCCAGCAACTTGTTGGCTTGCATTTCCAGCGCAAGTGAGACAGCAGATGCTAATAGCGTCGGCATCCGCTACGCTTAGTGGCGAATGGGATGCGGAGTCTGAGGCTGCTGCGCTTCCATTGATTCAAATCTGTCGGCGTGCTCACGACGATCGTCCAGCTAAGTGCTTGCTCATTTGGCTCGAGATGAGCAGGACCCTTAACAAGAGAGATGCTCATCACGCGCTTGAGATTGCTACGGTGCTCTGCAGAGATTTTGGTGGCCAAGTTGAAGCTCTCAAGCAATGCGTGAAGCAAGTTTCACCGAATTTGAGGATTGGTGCCGGCTCTGAAATCGGCACACTACAGCTCTGTCAATCGATTGGAAATGGTGAGCATTTATCGGCCGTTGTGCAATGTACGTCCAAGCTTGGGAGAAAGCATGTCGCTCCGAGCACAATCGCCCAGGTCTGCGCTGAAATTTCCCGAAATGACGAAATTCAACCGCATACCTGTTTCTTGGAAGCGCAACAAAAACTCCGATGGCTTGATCAAGCTGCGCAAATATCTTTATGCAAGGATACCGCTGCACACGCTGCAATTGTGCCAGTGGATTGCGCCATGGAGATGAAGAGTAAATCACGGATTCTGCTATCTTCCGGTTCCCCAACACGAGCATATAGTACGCTCATAGCCGACTTGTGCCGCAGTGCTACAAATGCCACCGCCGTGATTGAATGCGTGCGTCTTTTGCCAGTCCGTGCGTTCACTGCAGACCAAGTTGTACGCCTCTGTGCAGCCTCATCAATGCCTGCTGTCACTTATTCTGATGATGAAGTTTCCGTCTCGCTTTACCCTACGAGCTGCGCTTCTCAAGCCCGGCTACTTCTCCAGCGGTCTGGATTAGTACCTGGTTCAAACGATCTGGGCATGTCAGCATCTGCAGCTGCTGTTCACGTTTGCGAACAAGCCACATCAGACGCACCAAGCAAGTGTTTAGCAGATACTCAGCACGATCAAACGCTCTCAGCGAAACTTCGGGTGCAGCTCTGCCAACGTGCAACGTCTGACGCTCCACAACTATGCGTGAAGTCACTTCGGAAATTTATCAATGCACAGCGTCTTGATATTTACGAGGCTGTAGCCGCATGCCGACAAGCGGAAGATTTGGGCCCCGCGGATTGTGTGACGGAGTTGTTCCAAGGTGCTACCCCACCGCCGGGCAAAGTAGCAGCTCAGCTTTGTCATGCCGCAAAAAACTCGGAACCTGCTCGTTGCTATTCAGCGGCGCCGCTCGTCTACAATGATGAATTGAAGATATCACTTTGCAAGCAGGCTGAAAGCACTGCTCCAGCATTATGCGCCGACTCAGTGATCACCCGTATTGCCAAGCAGCCGCTCGTGAAAGTAGCCTTGTGCAGAGGGGCAACCTCATCCGCACCTGTGGCCTGCGCCATCGAGGCTCCGTTTGGCATGGATGCAGCGAACTTGGTGATATTATGTCGATCGACGACGAGTATTGCACCTGCAAGGTGTGCGCAGGAAGTGCCGGCGTTTTTGCGTATCCCATGGGACAAGGTGGCCCTGGTTTGTGCTGGTGCTACATCAACGACACCTGGACGCTGTTTGGCGCACCATATCCGTCACTCCCGCATGCTGCTTCGCACAGTAGACAACATCCAAATTGTAAACGAGTGTCGACTTGCAGTCGCGCAGCCGTCTGCATTGGGACTTGCACAGGCGTCGTACAATTGCCCAGAACTTCGCCCGATGTGCCCCCTGCAGCTCGTGGTGAATGTGCTGGATCAATACGGTGACATCTTGGCCGACAATTACCTTCAGGAATACCGCGGCAACACTGTTGTGTACGTGAGTGCCGTATTCACGGGGACAGCTAACCAGGAGGGTAGCTATCTTCATCGCGGGCAACCCACACTGCAAGGCCCCTCATACGCCACGATCGCCAATGGCTCAGCAGTCTTCTCAAATCTCCTTTTCACTGCTGCAGGGCAATTCACACTCACGTTTCGAGCAGGTGAACGTGTCACTGAAGAAGTTGCGCGCGTGGTCGTGCATCCCGACCACGCTGCTGCGGCCTTACAAACTCGTTGCGACGAGTTGTTCACACGCTTTCAGTGCAGTCTCCAATCCCCCAAGCGCGACTACCAATACCGTGAGTTGCAGGTGCTACATCTACCAAGAGCTGCCCATTTCAACGCCATCTCTTGTGAGCGATACTGGATCGAGAACATCGGCGGCCTCTCCTTCAGCGGCTTCTCCTCTCACAACGACGTGCTCTACGCCCTCCCGCGTCCGCTCTACGACCTCTTCACGTACGTAGTTCCCACACAACTCTCTCTTTCTATCTCAGTCTCAACTGACTAGACTGTAACGTGACAGAAGCTCCGACGTCCCGCGTGTGGACATGAGTGCGTGGGCTCTACTAGGCCTCAAGGAGGGTGAGACGGGCCGCGCCGCCATCCGCCGCGCCTACCACCAGCGCTCGCTGGAGTGGCACCCGGACAAATGGCACGCACTGGCGGCAGCACTGCCCTCAATATGGCAGCAAGAGCTGATTGGCATATACGCTCTGATCAGGCAGGCTTACGACCAGCTCACGCAGGCACCACGTTAAACCAGCGCCCTCAACTTCAACACGAAACAGATCTAAATATACCAGCCAATCAGCGGGCTCACATATCGGCCAGGTGGTTCGAAAGCCACAAAGAGGAAGCCAGCGCCCATGCAGGACGCACTGCTGACGATCCTGCGCGGCATCCGCAATGGGTCCTTCTACGGCACCAAGGTGCGCGCCCCACACGGTACGTTACTAGTCTCGTCCTGCGCACCGCCTTGCCTTGTGCTGTACTGACCTTGCTGCATGAACAGCGATGGTCATGATCTTCCTGTTCCAGAAGGGGTCCGTGCGCCAGAAGCTCCGCAGCGTCGTTCGCCTCACGTTCGAGCACAGCAAGAACCTGGCGCTGTTCGTGGGCGTGTACAAGTCGGTGCTGGCGGTGCTGAGAATGCACCAGCAGCACGCGCTCGGACAGCGTGTGACCACGAGCGTGGGGAAGCCCGGGGCCCATTGGCACGCGGCGGTGGCCGGCGGCATCGGCGGTTACTTGGTGTGGGGCCGCTACTCGAGCGTCAACTTCCAGATCATCATGTACCTCATGTCGCGCGCGCTCATCAGCCTGGTGCGCGTGCTGGCTGCCAAGGGCTGCCAGCCGTTCGCGCAGCACCGCTTCAAGCACGTGTACCCGCTGCTGGCCACCGTGGTCTGGGCCGGCGTCATGTGGCTCTACGAGAACGAGCCGCATACGCTGCACCCGTCGCTGCTGAAGAGCATGCAGTTCCTCTACGACGAGTCGTGCCGCTGGAAGGACGGACTCGTGGAGTTCCTGCCGTCGCCGGCCACGACCGCCGTCTTTTTGCTGACGTGGCTCGGCATTTAATCGAGCGTGGCATCTGTGTGTGGAGTTTCTTCCACCGCCGCTGGAAGATCCGTCCCAGTGCTGCGAGGTGCCGCTGCCACCCAACGTCGAATTCTTCGCAGAGCTCGTCGCAGTGATTGGCTTTCTCGCTCGGAGCTGTAAAACGCGGAGCATCCCTCGATACTTAAATTGTTACTTGAAGCGAATATTAGTACAGTAGTTACTACACCGCACAGGTTCCTCTATTAGTTGACACTACTGTCAACTTGGCAGTCCCCGGCAAAAAGGTCACGCGGGGACCACCGCAAAACTAAAAGCGTCCTTGGTCGCTAAGTTGCTGGTCTGGTGATTTGCACTCCCTGCAATGCATGCAAGTTGCATGGTGTTGGTGGTGTCGACTCGACACTTTCGAGGACACTTGCATGGTCCATCCATCACCTCGCGACATGGAAATGCGCTGTTGACTGCAGCGTTAATTAAATCAAAGAAGAATGCCTAGCTTCAATTAAAGCCACTCATCAAGATAAACCACCCACCCTCAGAAATGCAGTACAGTAGAGCTGTACTTTAGGCTCAGTTCACGGGCTGCGCCTTGCCCAAGCTCTGCTGTGACAACTCGGACTCAAGTCTCAGTTCATGCACCCTCGCTTTTTGTCCGAGCTCTGCTGTACATACACATACCCGAGTGTCTTTAAATATAAGATTTTCTTCTTCTTCAGCTTAACGATGCAGTCATCTAGGACGGTAAATCGCACCGCATTTCCATGCCGCGAGGCAATGGGGAAATTTTGCACACCAACGAGAGCATTTACCGTAATGTCCTCGTTATCGTGCTGCTGGGTGAGACAATGTCACTATTGTTCTTTTTCGAGGCAACTCGAGTCAAGCTGCTTGACGACGGGCGGATGAGCGAGCTGTATTTATATTCTTGTGCTGACAACAAGAACATGCCCAAAAATTATTTGGACATGCGTTGCAGTTACGAGCAGCGGGTTTAAACTCAAACTCTGAACGATAAAATAGTTTTCGTTCGAGTTTTTTAACAGGCAGTTGTTTCGCCTTGAAAAAATCTCGAATCGTATCTAAGCGAGACGTTGCGGGTCACAAAGAGAAGTAGCGCAGCGGAATTCATTTCGCAGACGGTCGGTTTTTGCCCGCGTGGGCCGCACTTGCCTCTCGCTCTCGCCACTCGCTCTCGCCGAGGTGTCCCCACTTTCAGCTCAGCACTGCGTTGGCATATCGCACGGTGACAGTGAGCGAGCGAGAGCGCCGGAAGAGGTCGAGGGTTGAGCCGTCCATGGGCGAGAGGGGGGACCACCTCATTCCACTTTTCCACTGAGACGCGCGACACGCCACCGCGCAACTGAAGAGGAGCGAGCGAGGCTCGGGGACCAGAAACCGATAGGAAACGAACTACCAGGGCACAGGAGGAGAACACACACACAGACATACACACACAGACACAGAGATCTACAGCACAGACAGACATGGGGAACGTCTTAAGCAGCGGCGGCACCAGCCTCAGCGACGCCAACGCGTCCCAACAGCAACAGACAGCGACTCCTTCGCCCGTGAAGATGCCCAAGCAGAAGCTGCACTCGCTCTCGGAGACGACGGTGTCTTCCTCCCAGGACAGCGACGACGGTGACGAGCCTGTTCGGACGTCTGGCCGACGCAGGAGGCGCGAGAGCGCCGAGAGTTCAGTGGATACGACGGGGATCCGCTACAGCAATGGGGACAGGAAGTCGACGGGGTCAAACGCCTCGACGCTGTCGCTCGTGCTGTCCTGGCTCATGTCGTGCGGCGGCGGCTCGTCGAGCTCCGCCCACACTGACGACCAACCGGACTACGACGAGCGCTACCTGACGGAACAGAAGCATCGCGCCTTCTGGGAGCTGGTGCAGCGCATCTTGGACCTTAACGACGTGGTGCTTATGATCCGCTTGCTGCTGGACTTTCTTCAGGACGACCTCGGCGCTGCTGCAGCTGCTGTCTTCTTGGTGGACCAGAACTCCCAGAGCATGTCCCGCATCACGCGCGGCGTGCCGACGCAGTCTGGGTTAGCTCCGTCTCGAGGACTAGTAGGTCAGGCGTTGAAGTCGAGGGTAGCTCGGTTCTTGGTGGACTTTAGCTCTGAAGAAGGATACGACTCCGAAGTGGACTTGGCACACGAATTCCCAGGACAAAAGCTCTTCTGCGTGCCCTTGATGGAGCACGATTCGGTGTATGCGATCATTGAGGCGACGACAGCGCACCCTACGCGACGTGTGATGGATGAACTTCACGTCAAGTTGTTGACTTGGCTGGGACCGATTTTGAGCTCGTGTATGAGGAAGTGTATCGAGTTTCACGACGTTTTGCTCTCGGAGCGCACGCAGAAGGCCTTGCTGCACATTATCAGCTCGTCGGATACGGAAGACACGGTGCTGAATCTCGTGGACGGTGTGATCGACGGCGCTTGCCATATCACGAAAGCCGAGCGGGTATCGCTTTTCATGATTGACTGGGAGACTGATGAGCTGTGGTCACTGTCGTCCAGCTACTATGACGAGACACTTCGTGTTCCTCTTCAAGCAAGTATGCTGGGCCTTGCGGCCACAACACAGCAAACCCTCAACGTCCGCAATCCCAGTACAGATCGGCGCTACAACTGGATGACGGATCAACGTCGCGGCATTTACACACGCTGCGTGCTTTACGTGCCCGTTGGCATTCAGGAATCTTCTAACGAAGGGATGTCTGCTACCAGCAATCGACCTATTGCTGTGCTGGAGATTATCAACAAAGTCGAAGAGGAAGTGCCAAGCGGAATGGCGCCTGGTTGCTGTCCGGGATTTACATTCGACGATGAGTGTGCTCTTGAAGCTTTTGCGTGCGAGGTCGCGGTCATTCTGCGTCGACGCAGCAACGAGATTGAGTACATTAAGCTTTTGGCGGATACGCGAGCGGAACAGGTATTGGCGAAGCGAGCTCGAAGTCAAGTGAATCTGCTGGAATGCTATACAAGCTATGCATCTGCAGTTAGCGCACACCCTGAAGCGTGTCTCCGCAATTCATTCGTCCCAAGTGATCGTCATGTGGCGGATTGCCCCGAATGCGCAGCTGCTGCCAAGCTTAAGGATGATCAGGCCTCTTCGGGCGCTCCTTCTATTGCGAGTAAAGATGTAAATCACCACGCGCATCCATTGGACGATGTTGTCGAGCAGCGTCTCGGCAAAGCTGCAGGCGGTAAGAATCACCATTCTGGTCGATTGGGCTACGAGTTTGTGGGAAGCAGTGAAAACATCCCGTCTGGATTGCTTTTTAGTGCACCACCGGGTTCTCGATTCCCATCGTGGGATTTCAACGTGTTTACGACGGACCCGGCAGCACTCCCAAAATTATTGGAAGAAATGTACCTGGACTTCAAGGTTGACGAGGTATTGCAAACGACGAAGCACCGTCTGCAAAACTTCATTGTGGCGATGAAAGAGCACTACCACCCGAATCCCTTCCACAACTTTATGCACGCCTTCTCGGTGGTTCACGCTTCTTATCTCCTGCTCAGCACGACGGACGCTGGCCAATTGCTTCAACCACTGGACATTGCTGCCTGCTTGATCGCGTCTCTAGGTCACGATGTTGACCACCCTGGCCACACGAATGACTTTGAGGTGAAATCCGGCTCGCAGTTGGCAATGCTTTACAGCGACGAGTCAGTACTGGAACATCATCATGCCTACACGACATTTCGCTTGATTTCCAAGGAGAAGAACGCAAACATCTTGCAAAATCTGCCCCCCGTCGATTATCGCCATGTGCGGAAGATGGTGATCAATGCGATTTTGGGCACGGATATGGCGAATCATTTCAAATTCTTGGAGTCCCTGGAAAAAGTTCTTCGCCCACCGAACCACCACGTTGATACAACGACAATTTCGTCGGCCAAGCGCGATAATTCCAGCGTTACTTCTATCATTGCTGTGAGCAGTGGGGCGAAGCCGATGTTTGAACTCGCAGCTGCTAAGGATCAGGTAAAACAGGGCCCAGAAATCTTAACCGTGCTGCGCGACGCTGTGATGCAACCTGAAGGCTCAGTCTCGGGGACTCCTCGTGGCAGCAACTCGGCGCCCAGCAGTTTTTCAGGGGCAAAGTGCGCACCTGGTCGTTCGTTCAGTGGGCGATCAACGAAGGGAGGGTGGACATACAATGGCACTGTGGAGGACCGGTTGTTCCTTGTGAAGACGCTTGTTCATGCGAGCGATCTGTCTGGCCAAGTATTCCCGAAGCCCGTCGCCTTGAAATGGAGCAACATGATTTCAAAGGAGTTTGCTTACCAGGCGCTAATGGAGCAGGCGGAGAACATCCCGATCTCGTACAGAAACATCGACGATCCTTTGAAGATGGTTGAGGGACAACTTTTCTTTGCTCAAAAGATCGTCTCGCCGCTTTGGGATCTCATGTACATTATGTTCCCGGATATCGACGAGTGTATGTCGAACCTGAAGTCGAATGTTGCGCACTACGAGCAGGAGTTGCAGCGTCTCAAGCAAGCTCGCTTCGAGGAAGATTTGGATGCAGATCGCGTGCGGGAAGAGCGCGACGAGCTCGTGAGGCAGTACGAGCAAGAGAATGCGAATGCTGACCAGCAGCACAACAGGAGGACACGTCGTGACTCGATGTGCGGTTGTGAAGACGAAGGCGTGGCGGTGCCGGGACTTGCCAGACATAACCCTGCCAAGTTCAATTCGTTCCGCACGATTCCGGAGGATGACAGCAACAGCAATAGTAATAGTGACGGCGCAGAGGCAGGATCGGACGGCGAATCTGGCGTCCGCACTAGCGTACTCGCAGCGGCGGAGAAGTCTCGCCGTTCAAGGTCCAGCAGTGTTAGCAGTAGCAGCAGTAGCGACTTGGAGGTAGACGAGCAATCGCTCGAGGTGTACGAATAAAAAAATATTCCGCTTTCGGTGCTGTGCTCGATTTGCTTCTTAGTCAAACCAAGGAAATTAAGAAGTTCAAGTCAACATAGGAATCTAGCAGACAAACTGCGAGCGTTTAATAAGACTGCTTGGGTGCAGTGGGTGCCTACCAAAAATAGAGAAATCACCCGACATAGATGCAGCAGATATGACAGGCTTAAGACGAAAATATGTCGACATATCCTAAAATTTGGCCGCCGCAAATGTATTAATGAGCAAGCTCTGGTCGATCCTAATAGTCTCATTTCAAGTCTTTGATCACACTATAGGACAGTTAGTGCGGGACACTTTGGAGCTGAATCTTTCCAGATCCGCTTGAAGTTCGCCAATAGTAGGCTTGAAGTTCGCCATTTCCCTTCCTACTCCCTCCTGCGCAAGCGCGACAATGATTGACGGAGACGACGGCGTGATCCTGTTTCTCTACGAGGTGTACAAGACGCACACCGAGCTCGTGCGCGACGCCCGCCGCGACGTTCATCAACTCCTGCTGGAGGAGGAGTGGCGCGTCGCCATGCGCTCGCGCCACTACCTCACCACGCAGTGTCTCGACGCGCCGTGTGCATCCGGCTGGATGACTCTGTACGAGTACGGCACGGACATCAACTTCTTGAACGCAACGAGTCTGACGCGGTGAGTTCATTGAAATGCCTGTATTACGTCTCTATTCTAACACTACTGCTACGAGTACAGTAGCGCGTTTGATCAGTTGCTCTGTAGATTCTCCTGCTTCTACTACATGCCGCCGCCGTCGTCGAGAGGGCGCCCACCCAAGCTTCGCTACTTACACCAAGTACTGGGTCTCGTTCTTACCTTCTACGTCGGGTCGATGGAGCAGAGCTCCCTATGCATCACCTTTGGGGTCCCGCCCAGCACGCTCTCCAGGACACTGCGCAAAGCCGAAGAGGCTCTAGCGCGGGCGCTGAACGGCTACGCGCCTGCGCGTATCTCGTGGCCCTCACCCTCGCGCCAGGTAGAATTGGCGCGCATGGTCAACAAGCGTGAGCCTTTACTCACCCACACGTTCGGGTTTATAGATGGTAAAAACCTTCGTGTACGTATGCATGCTCTTGAACTTGCCTTTTAATTTGTATATTCATTAACTCTAAATGCTTTTACAATGTGTTGTACAGGTGCAACAGCCCTCTAACGCAGACCTTCAGAACGCCATGTACAATGGCTGGCTGCATTCGGTCTTCGTGACCGGCACGATCTGCTTTGCAGCCGATGGCTGCGTTATCTGGTCTCGCCACAACTGTCCCGGGTCGTGGAACGACTCGGACACGTCCTTGGAGTTCCGCGGCAAGCTGGCGGACCCCCAGTACTGCCCCGATGATCGTATGAACGTAGTCTCCGATTCGGCCTTCCCGTGCTCCACGGCCATGACGGGGCGAATCCTCACCCCTTTGAAGGACGGAGATATCGAGAAAATTGAGCCTTCACTGCGCGCCGCCGCACGCACCCTACACAACGCTATCACTTCCATCCGCCAGGCTGCAGAATGGGGAATGGGTAGCGTGCAAAAGGTCTACAGTAGACTCAATTTGCCGCTGCCCTACGACCCAAACGTACGGGGCATGCGCATCGACAACCTATTCCGGCTTGCGAACTACAGAGTTCGCTCAGTCGGGATTTCAGAGATCAAGACCACGTTCTCCGGCGCGATGGAGATGCCCGAGCAACTAGCGCTGTAGTGGTGTGGGTGGAGTGTTTTGTATCTTCGTCCGTAGCTTTCACATACAACGTAATACCACCTTCACGTTAATAGCTACATTCAACAACTACATGCTGCCAAGTCTTGCAGCGAAAGCTAAGTACATGGTCGAAGTGTCTTGCTGCTCACTAGTAAGGGCTGTATTGAAAATGATACGCTACTAAATGCACTTCCTCCCTTTCGATCGCATTGATGTCTTCGCCGCGCTTGAGCATTTTTTGCTCAGTCCTTCTTCGTCAGAGCGCCCAGGAGGAGCAGGAGCTCTTGAGTGCGCGCTCGTGCGTCTTCCTTGTCACGACGGGCGCGCTCTTCCGCCTCTTGTTTCTCCTGACGACGACGCTCCTCTGCGTCCGCCTTGTCGGCAAGGTAGCGGGCTTCGCGGGCAACAAGCTCGTCGCGGCGACGCTGCTCTTCTTCAGCGCGGCGGAGCTCAGCCTTACGCTCGCTCTCATCGCGCATTAGAAGCATCATCTCAAACATGGAGCCGCCCATGTTGCTGGCGCTGCTCTCCAAGTCGGTCATACGCGTCTTGAGCTCGGCGGTTGCCCTGGCAGCCTTCACGCGCTTCGCCTTGGCGAAGCTAGCCTCCGAGAGATCCTCGTCGTCCTCGAGGGCACGCTTGCGCCCCACGGTGTCACGAAAGTCAGCCAAGTCGATACCTCCGAGTCGGTTGGAGGAAGTCGCGTAACCTTTTGGCTTGGACTCCTTCTTGCTCATCGTGCGCCCTTTAGCGCCTTGCTGCGACCCCGACTTAGACTTAGCAGCGCTCGATGCTGGCGTAGATGCGCCAGCGGCAGCCGCTGCTGCAGCAGTAGCAGCAGCAGCAGCAGTGGGCCCTTGCCCAACCTTCTTTGCTGAGCTAGAGCGCAAGTTGCGCTGCATCGACTGCGCCGACGGCGGAGGAGGGCGCGGCGTCGCGAATGCCTCCAGCCCCTCGCAGACGCCGGCTGCGTCGAGAAGCTCCGACAAGTCCGCGTTGACCACACCGTCATCGACCGGCGTCCGCGTCTCGCCGGAGTGCATCGAGTCGTTGGTGGTGGTGCTCGAGCCCGTGTCAGCGTCCGCGTCTTCGCGCGTGTTGTCCCCGATCGCCTCCTCGCCCTCGAAGTCAAACGAGAAGTCCTGCTGATACTCCTCCTCTTCTTGATCGACATCGGCACCGTCGTCCATGTCGACGACGCTGGCCTTGTCGTCGATAGCTCGTTTAAGCTGCTTCGCCAGCTGCACGTGTGGCGGCATGTCGGCCACGCCCGTAGGTTTGCGCGCACTGTAGAGCACCTTGAACTTTCTACGGAGGCTCTCGTGGTCGCGCTCGGCGACACCACGGCCTCGGTTCGCGTTGTAGGAGTTGGAGAGACGCTCCCATTCGTCCTTGCCAAGTGGGAGGTAGTGTTCGACGAGCGCCAGGAGGCGACGCACTTCGGACAACTTGTAGTTAGTGCTTCCACTCAACTTCGCCATCTATAACCAAAGCAAATACACGAGGTTGTGAGTGTCAAACAGTAACGTGTAGTTCTCAAGGTGACGCGACCGCAGCTTTCATGAGGAGAGCAGCGTACCGGAAAGGGGGTAGGAGGAGGTGAGCGGGGTCGAGTGGGGTGTGTGACTTGAGTGAGGCTTGGAAAAACCAATAATGAGAGCAACCGGAGCTTGGGTTCCTCTCCGTCGCCGATGGAGGCTCCAGGTAGGCAGACACAGCACTGCTACTTGAAGATGGCGCGTACTGCGTTGGCGCGCAAACTGATCGAGCTCGTGGTTGATACAAAGATTAACATAGATGAACATTGCAGCTCTACAGCGTCCATTTTGGCGCCAAGTTCACGGCGGTCTCTGCTGGCACGTCAACAGCAAAGGGAAGGTACAAGGGATAGATGCACTCCAACGCAGTTAGATTCAACAGCGAGCCAGATTTGAATACAATGTCCTTACCAATTGCTGCAAATCTCCCACTACTTCTTCCTGACTTCAACCAGACCTCGACCTTGCAGCGACGCCTACGGGTCTTGCTCGTCTTGGATGTCGCGGTGGCGGCAGTTCGCGTGGCCACAGCGGCACACGAACCAAAGATCCGGTCCGTAGTCCACGGTAATCTCGTCGCCCTCGTAGATGGCGTGCGTGGTGGCCACCACAACCGTGGTCCGGCGTCCATTCGCAACCTCCAAGAAGCGAGCCACAGGCGCGCAGGAGTGGTTGACGAATCGCATGAGTCCTCCCATCTCCTGCGCGTTGACGGCTACTCGGACGGGGTGGCTTGGTGTCTCGGGTCGCTGCGTCATAACCAGCCGATAACCTTCGTTCCGTGGGCGAGCAGCGTGAGAGGCGCTCACGTGCTCAATCTCGCCCAGGTATTCCCCCAAAATGACGCCCGCAGCGATGTACTCCTGGGCCACCACGGCCAATTGCCTGGTCAGCACGTTCCTCGCCAGGGCAACCTTGGTCGACTCGACCAAGCCATTCCCACAGTTGCCGCTGTAGGGGCAACAGTTCACGTTGCAATAGAGCTGCATGAGGGAGTTGCGGCAGCGCCCAACTCGGCACGTGTCCTCGCAGTCGCACCAGCCGAAGTGCGGGACCGCAGGGAAGATTACCCCCGTGGGGTTAAACTGCGTGCGAAGATGGGCAACGGAGAACGGCCAGCGAGCAGGAACAAAGCGGCCTTGGTGGTGAACACCACGAGTGCGTGCTGGGCGCGCTGGAACCAGAGAGGCCGACCTACGGGCTGCGCGCATGACACCATTCGGCGACACTGTCGGCGATGTCGCTTCGCGACGCCGCTCGCGACGTCGATACGGTCCAGCGGCCGCTCGTCGCTCGCTGCGCGAGCCATGGCGCTCGCGGAGCGGCCGTTGGTCTGGCGGCGAAGTAGAGCGTGGGTGTGGGGATGGCGGACCTTCCAGCAGAACCGGCGACGACGTTGTCGGACTACGCGGATTCCTCGTGGGCGACGGGGTTGCAGGCGTGGCGGGATCCGTCTCGGGCGTCGTGGCCGCCGTGACGCCAGCCGTCGTCGGCACAGGATCAGTCATGAGCGGCGTGGTCACCGTGGCGCCAGCCGTCGTCGACACAGGATCAGTCGTGAGCGGCGTGGTCACCACCTTCGTTGGAGGGGGATTGGACACCGTGGCGCCAGCCGTCGACACCTTCGTAGGAGGGGGATTGGACACCTCCTTCGAGACGCGGAGCCCGTGTTGCGGCGACATCCACGGCGGCGTCGTCGTCCCCGTGGAGCTGGTGCTCACGGGGGAGGAAGACTTCGCGCTCTCGGCTGGCGCTTGGGCGCCACCTCGCTGCACATTCGGCGGCACGTTCTCGTCTTCACTCGATGAGCTCAGGATGCATCGTGCGCTCCAGTGCACGGCGGAGTGTACGAGGCGAACCATGATCACTGCGCGTATTAGTAGAACATTTTAGCATAGTTACAACCAAGCCGCTAGTCGTATCAGGCAGCTTACCTGGTGTTCTTTGATGCGGACTGCAGCGCTTCCAGGCGCTTGTCACTTGGCCGCGATTTTTCGAAAGTGAGAGGTTGAAGCTGGAGGCGCACGAGATGAGTTATGTCGCCGATATGCATGCGGAGTGATGGTCAACATAATCCATACAAATTTCAACATTATTTTTATGATGGCTACACGACATAAGTCTAGGGATAGGGCTGTTTATTGAGACCATTTTTACGTCTCACGAGATGTATGCTCCGTTTAAGACCTGTCATATCACATGTGCACGTGGTATGTGAACGGGGAGAACACACGAGGTCTCGTCGACACTCAAAACAGTGCCTGGTTTTGCTGTCGACGTGCTCGGAGCAAAAGTATCCCTCGCAGCGTGAACACTTCGCTGCTTGTGAAAAGAGTGCAAAGACGGAATGGCACTCGCGTGCATTACAGTACCATTCCGGGCGATCAGGAAACTCTAGCAAAGGACGCGCCGCCACTTGCCAGGTCTGCCGAATCGCTATCTTCACACTCTCCGGAGATTTAGGGGTGTCAGCGTCTTGGTTTGGCGGTGCTGGGTCAATTGTTCTTGTAAAGCTGTCGTCGAAAAAGCGAGGCGACCCAAGCCAGGACATCGCGACGGGCGAGTTTAAAAACTCAAGCGACGAAGACTCTGATACGCTACGACTTAGCGTATGGCTGCCCCCAACCCGACTGCACATCGATACTGTTGTCGCCGTCGACATACTTGACCCCCTGGATCGACTGAAGCCGAGATTAGACAGATCATGTCCTGCCTCCTCGTCATTGTTGCTGTCCACGCCCTCATCGCAAATATTGAGCAGCGCCATGGTTGGCTCAGACAGCCGACGGTCTTTGCCGAACCCTCGAACACGTCCACCTCCAGCGCAGTTAGCTTTCGGGCACTGGTGCTTGAAAATACAGAGAGCGTGCGGCGGTTTGCAGCAGAAGCGGAACTCGCAGTGGCCGCACACTGCCGTCTCAAGGGCCAGCACGTCGAACTTCGTGTTGCAGTACAAGCACACCTCTTCTTTCTCTAGTACAAGTCGCGCCGCCGTCGTGTCACGCCGCTTCCAGCGATGTGCTAACTCCAGCGGTGAAAACCTCCGCATACTGGTCTCCTGCATACGCGCACCGTGGGCAAGCAGTAGACGCACAATGTCGGGCTGGTTTCGAATTACACCAAAATGCAGCGGCGTAAGACCAGCATCGTCTCGATTATCGACGTCGGCATTGCAACGATCAATCGCCATGCACGCAACGGATACACGCCCATACCAGACAGCGAAGTGTAGAATCTCGTTGGCCAGGACGACGCCCGCGATAGCACTATAATGCCGACGAACCACGTGAGCTTCCCACAACCGGCGCACCAGAGACCCGTTTCCTGTTCGGACGGCTTCAGCCATCTCCGGAGGTAGCGTTCGATGCAATCCGAAACCTCCCAGCGATGCGACTGATTCTTCCTCGCTCTCAGCGGAGCTGCTATCACTGCTTGAAGCACCAGTATCACTGCACGACGGCGCGACCGCACCCACCGTTCGGATAAAATGCTCTCGGGAAACATGAGCAGTTGTGTCCTCTCGATGCATCTTGGGGTTTGGTCGAAGCGCCAGAGCTTGCAGAATGACCTGATAAGGGTCAAGCTCACGGACGAGCGGCTTGAACTCGCGCAAAAAGTCCTCGAACGTCATGCACATGAGTTTGGCCTCCAGAAGCTTGAGAATCGCCAATCCTGCGCGTAAGAAAATGTCCTGCACTCCCACGAAGAAGAGGTCAAATATCGCGCACGCGAGCTCCGTCTTCGTCGACAGCGAGAAGAGCGTCGTGAACCATTCGATGCCGTACATGGGAATCGCGAAGCCTTGCGACAAAAGATGCGCGTGCAACTTGGGCAAGTCCCGCACGAACATTTGCTCAAAGTGCTGGAGATACTCGTCCAAGAACGTGGAGCTGCGGTGGTAAATCCCAGCCAAGTGGCGCTTTTTGAGCATGTAGAGGAAGAGAGCGTAGGCGTCCGCTTCCGACAGCCCTTCAACGAGGAACAGTGCGGCGATGAAGTTCATGCCCTGGCAGTAGCCGTCCTCAGCCTCTGCAATTGCATTGAGCACTCGAAATAGCGCGCTCTGCTGCGCTGCGAGCTGGTGCTGGTGGCTGCGCTCGAAGATGCTGAAGGTGCGTGTGACGTCGCGACCGATGGCACCCGAGCGCTCGTACTCGGGCGATGAGATGAGGTAGTAGATCTCTCGGTGGCGGCGCATGAAGTCTCTGGGCAGCACGCGCATGTGCGTCCAGCTGATACCGTCCGTGAGCGAGAGCAGCAGCTCCCGTTCCGATTGGTCCGTGAAGTTGAACTGCTTGACCACGTTACGCCAGAACAGCTGGCGCTTCTTCTCGGGCGCAGTGCTCGGCGCCATGTGGAACGTCAGTATAGAGCTGCCCTGTGGATCGCAGTTGGAGAGGCGGCGCCGCCGCGTGCTCGGCAGCTTGGGCGAGGTGATGGTCTCCGCGGTGGGAACCGAGTCGGTTGGGCCCTTGGGAACCATGGCGGTTGGGCAGATAAAACGCCTTTTGCTGTCTTGATGGTAGAACGCGGACTGAGGTCCGTTTCTTCAAGAGTTTTGCAAACCCTAAACCCTCCAAAACTTGACGCGGCAAGCCGAAAGCTTGAAAAAGTCCAAAGTTTGCAACAAGAAACTTTCTTGTTTGCAAGAAACTTATTTTCTTTTGCAAGAAACTTTTTTTCATTTGCAAGAACTTGCTTGCCCGGCGCTTCTTCTTGCTTGTTGGAAGCGCCGGGCAAGCAAGTTTCTTGTCAAGTATTGGCCAATGCGAAACGCGCAGCGTGACATGAAAGTGGATTGGCTGAAAAGGCGCGAAAAAGACAAACTTGGTGTGCGCGTGGTGTGCAGATACATCAGCCGCTGGAAAGAAGCAAGGATGGCGGTCACGGCCACGTCCAAGCCTGTGCGCGGTGATGAGGCCGAGCCTGCGCGCGAGAAGCTGCCGCTCAAGCCGCAGGTGGTGCGCATCGAGGTGCTGGGCGACGAGAAGGTGGGCAAGACGTCGCTCATCTGCTCGCTCGTGTCGCGCCACTTCAGCGAGAAGGTGCCGAGCGTGCTGCTGAACGTGCAGATCCCGGCCGAGGAGAGCGACGAGAACGTCATCATCTCCATCACCGACACCTCCTGTGCGTAATTTATTTTGTATTATATAATATTTCAATCAAAAATGCATGTAATTTATTTACTGACTTTGTTTTTTTGTGTTTTTTTTGCTTTGCAGCCCGCGTGTCCGACTTGATGCGGGTCACGAACGCCGCCAAGCGCAGCGACGCCATCCTGCTGGTGTACGATCTGACGAGGCCTGAGACGTTCCAGCGACTGCGACGTTGGTTGGACTTTATTGCCAAGAACAAGGAGATCCCCGTCGTGCTGGTCGCCAACAAAGTGGACATCAATGCTGTCACGCCCACCACTGACGGGCCCTACGCGAGCCAAGTGAGGCACTTGGTCAACACGTACCCGGTGGGTGATGGTATCTTTTATTGATGTTAGCTTCATGGTGTTGGAAAAAACTGACATGCAATTTTTTGCTGGCAGTTTGTGGTGTCGGAGGTGGAATGCTCGGCCAAAAATTTCACGCAGGTGGCACAGGCTTTCTTCTTGGCGCAGAAGGCGGTGCTGTATCCTGTGGCACCGCTTTACAATGAAAAGAAACGGGTGCGTTGCGCTTATGGTAGTGGTTTTGAAGTAGGTTTGAATTCATGCTCATGGAGGGATACTTGTTGTATGTTCGTTGGATGTGATAGCAATTGCAACCTAAATGCCTCAAGGCGATCAAGCGGACGTTCCGTCTGTATAACCATGATCGCAGCGGGATTCTCAGTCGAGAGGAGCTGAATGAGTACCAGTACGACTGCTTCGGCGTTCGTCTTCTGTCCACGGAGATCGATACGTTGATGGAGTACCTTTCGTCGGAGGTGCCGTCTGGAGTGGCTCCTGATCGCAGTGGGCTTTTTGTAGAAGGATTCATCTATCTGTGGTGGCTATTTATCGATCGCAACCGACCTGAGTCCGGCTGGCAAGTGTTGCGAAGTCTTGGATACAACAATGACTTGCACTTGGAGATTCCGCCGGAGCGCCTTCAGCTGCCGCCATATGACGACGACCAGTCTGCACAGCTCACTCCTCAAGCGGTCGAGTTTCTGACGAACTTATTTCGCCAGTTTGATGCAAACAAGGATAACAACATTGCGGAGAACGAAGTTGAAGCGATCTTCTCGATTTGCGAGGACGAGAGTGCGCCTTGGACAACGTGCTCTACTATCTCGTCACCGCTTCTCTATGAGAGAACCATGGTAGATGGAAAGCCTACGCTGTCGCTTGCAGTGTGGCTTGCTTGCTGGGGCTTTGTGACTCAGGAAAACCCGCAGAAGCTTCTTGAAACGCTGTTTTACCTGGGCTACAACGATAAGCTTTTCCCGGCCATCGAGTTCGTCAAGTAAGTGTCGTGTATTATTCCCGAAAGTCTGAGCTGATAATGCTGATATCTAACTACGTCGCTTGCCTTCTGGCCAACAGGGGTCGCAGCCTGACGCGCAAGGCCATGAGGATCGATCGTAATGTGGTCTCGTGCTACATTTTCGGCTCGCCTGATTCAGGGAAGGAGCATTTCCTTCGTACGTTTGTTGGCGGAAAGGATGTGCCTGTAACAGACGATGAGCAGCTTATTCTACGCGGCATTGGTGCTGTGCCTGACCGGGACACGACCAAATATCTCTTTGTCAGTGACATTGTTTTGTGGAAGGTATTGTAGATATCGTATTAACGGTGCGTAATGTTTTGGCAGATCACGGAAGCGTTGTCGGATGATGAGATCGAGATGAAGGCGGATGTTCTGCTCTTGGTGCTGAATCCTGAGAACGAGCCGAGCAAGGTCTTTGTGGAGGAGTTGGATAAGAAGCTGCCCGCTTCGATCCCGCGCGTGGTGATCAGTTATAAGCCGGAAAAGCACGACGAAGACGTGGAAGCCGAGGCCGATGAGAGCACAGCATTGGTACAGCAAGAAACCGTTGACTTCGCGACTGATGCAACATTGAAGCAGTACCCGACGTCGCTCAAATGCTACGAAGCACACTGCGTCAAGGATAAAGTTGCCCGCGTCATCATGGCTACTGCTTTAAGACCGTACGTGGCTGTTTGCTTGGCTGTGCTGTGTGACGCTGATGTCCTACATTATATTAACCTATATTACTGTAAATGCTGGAGCAGCCCCAAGAACGCGCGCTCCAAATCTTCAGGCATTTGGCTGCCAGGTCGGAAGACAGGTTTGGGTGTGATTGGACTGACAGCCGCGGCAGCTGTCGTTGCATTCGTCGCGAAGCCGGAAGAGAGCAAAGCGGTTGTAAACGACATCGTGTCCAAAATTCGGCGTTGAGTTTGTAAGTAGCTACGCAACGCAAATACAGCACTTATTCTTGCAGAAGAGTGTGCACGAGTGGCTGAAGCCGCGTTTACTCCAAGTGTGTGATGCAGTTGCATGATTACGGAAACACCGATCTCCGTAGCGGTCGTATTTCGAAAATGCGCCCCATGATGCAAATAGTTGCGCGGTTTCAACGTACCGGTAGCCTTTTCGGATCGGCTCGAGATAGCGCAAAAATATAGCTGGTCTTTCAACGTAAGTGGCCGGCAACAGTGCATGGAGTTAAAAGTAGCTTCTCCGTGGTGAAAGGCTTGCACGTGGCACGCAGACTGAAGAATTTATTTTTGGTGCAAATACAAAGTACATGCATTCCAGTATAATACAACGTGCAGTGGGTAACCGCGTGGTGCTCTTGTAGAAGAGCTGTCGTGGTTTCTAATACCTGTAGTACACGCAATTGGCGCGGGTGGCATTGTTGCGGAATGAAATTAGCACATTATCGCGATAGGTTCCCAAAATGGATGTACATTCGAAATGGGTCATACAAAATGGGACCCCACTGTTTACGTCATACTCTGTGTCATTGTAAATTCTGCAAAAATATAGGGATTTATACTTTGCCCGGCAAAGTTGAAGCCCACCTTTTTGTGCCACGGTTGTCAAGGGAACACCCAGCTGCACGGGGTCAAACGCGCAGGGCATCGCGCCCAGGCCGCTGCCCTGCAGCCCTCCATCCAGCGGCGCCCTGCACTTTCACATCTTCCTGCGACGGCGCATTGCTCCTCTGTTGGCAGTGTTTGCGCAGATTACGCACACGTCGTTGCGGTCGATTACGGCGAAACCCCTAAGTTATCAGTGATAATAACCACCGCACTTCCTTCCACCCAGTCCACAAATTGACGTCCAGCGCTCAAGTCGCTCAAGCAGCACGCAAAATGGATGCGCCTCAACTCACGCGCCGCAAGCCCAAGGCGCTGCCGCGTCTCCTCGTCGAGCCTGAAGACGAAGACGAGGCCTTCGCCACCGTCCCCGTCGAGCAGTTGAGCGCGCGCGGCGTCTTCCTGCTCACGATGGCTGTCACGTCTTTCGCAGCCTTCACGCTGTTTGTCATCGCCGAACTCACGCACCACCACCCCCGGTTCCTGCTTGCCGACGTGCTGCAGGGCGACACGCACCTCGCCGCGCAGTGGGCGCTGCTGCTGGCCGTGCCTGCCACCAGCGCCGCCGCGTGGTTCCCGATCTCCATCTCGCGGGCGCCACGCGGCGTACTGCGCATCACGTCGTCGCTTCCGCCGCCGTCTCCCGACTCGCCGGTGCTGTCGCTGTCTCCCTCGTCGTCGCTGCTCGCGAAGCTGGCGAGGCGCTACCGACGCAACCACATGTTCGCCGTCTACCAGAGCGTGGGCTGGACGCTGTACGCGCTGTTTGTGGCGCTGCAGCTCATCTGCTTCGGGTCCGACAGCGTGCGCGACCTGCCGTTCAGCAGACCCGGGAGCCGCTCCGTACAGGCGGTGGCCGCGTTCATCGCCGAGGTGCTCATCATTTCGTCGGTGCTGACGCTCGAGAAGCGTCGGGACCGCAATCGGCAGCGACGGAAGGACCGGTTCGTGGTGCAGCTCAACAACTTCAACAACATGCTGCTCCTGGTGGGCGCGACGCTGTTGGCGTTGGCGTCCGAGTACACGCGCATGTTCCCGCACCCATCGGGCAGCAGCGTGGGGTATCCGATGGCAACGGGACTAGGTTCGCTTGCACTCTTCGTTACAGCGCTCTTCAACACGTACGGTCTTGGCGGTGTGCTATCCACCAAGGACGGCTGGAACTTCTATCAACCGTTTATGGGTGGAGCTCGATTCGTATTGTTCCAGATCGTGTCATGGACGTGTTTTGGTGCTGGCGCAGCGTTGCAGGTGCTGTATTTGCTCTCACTGGTGGTCGTTGAGCTCGAGTTGTTCGTTGGCGCGATGGCCGTGGCTGGGTCGCTGTTTGTGGTGGCGGAAATCGGCATGATGATGTCGTTGTTGGTGTTCAAGAAGGCTGGTCAGTCCCCGAAGAGAGCGGAAGGTTTCGGACGCGCTGGTTCCGAATCGGTAACTGAAACCAAAAAGACAGCTGAAGATGAAGCAACTACGTCAGGAGAAGTGGCTTCGGTTTCATCGGTACATGCTCACATTTTGGATTTCCATGAACGTCTTCGCGACTTTGCAGATGAATGCCTTGCGGTGCTGGTTATTGGTGGTTTGGCCAACATTCAGTTTATTCCGAATGCTCTGATGTTGGTGTTCTTCGCACTTGCAACAAATTTGAGCCCGGCTGGTGTCGTCTTCTACGGCATGATGGCTACTGGAGTGGAGTTTATCATGGTGATATCGCGCTCAATCGCGACGCACTTGTATTTGAAGGACTCACACAACGGTCTGCGGAAGGAGGTGAATCGCTACCATGTCAAGTACGTGCTGCCCCAGATTGTCACGGGCTGCCTTCCGGCTGTAGCCACGTACCGCCACTACATCTACGACATGGAGGCATTTATCCCCGTGCTGCTCCTTACAATTTTTGTTTACATTTACGAATTTACGTACCGTGGCAACCCCCAGCAAACCGGATGCCGGGAGCGTTTGAGCTGGGTCACTGGTCGCAGCATGTTGATTGACACGGTCAAGCGCTACTTCAGTGGCACAATCATTCGGATGGCACCTCTGGACCCAGAAAAGCAGTACGTCCTAAGCTTCCACCCCCACGGGATCATGCCAATTTCGGTAATGTGGCTTCAGTTTACGGCGCAATGGCGAAAGTTGTTCCCAAACTTCTACGCGCACATTTTAACGGCGAGTATCTTGCATCAAATTCCGCTCGCCCGCGATGTGCTCCACTTTTACGGCTCGCGAGAAGTCACACGACAGGCGTTTGCGTATACACTTAAGCAGAAGGAAAGCGTGCTGCTAGTGCCCGGTGGCCAGGCGGAGATGCTCGAACAACAGTCTGCAAAGAACGAGGTTCGCGTGTACACCCACCACAAGGGATTTATCCGTCTTGCCATCGAGCACGGTGTGCCGCTGGTGCCCGTGCTTAGCTTCAAAGAAGGCGAAATGATGGATAACGTCCAGGCGCCGATGCTGCAGCGCTGGTTCGTGAAGAAACTCGCGTTCCCGTTCCCGTACTTCCCGTACGGCCGCGCTCTATTGCCGATTCCGCGTAAAATCAACATCCCGGTTGTAGTGGGGGAGCCGCTGGAGGTGCCGCATATCGAGAAGCCCACTCAAGAGGATATCGACGAGGTGCACGTCAAATATTTTGCTGCTCTTCAGGAAATGTTCGACAAGTACAAGGATGAAGTCGGCTGCGGAGACTACAAGCTCGTCCTCATTTGAAGAAAGCACCGTCGCTAGTTGTTAGGTCCATTGTAGGAAAGACAAACATAATATCACCCATCCGCTTCATATTAACAACAGTACTGAAGTACAGTAATTCGCACACAAAGGTTGCGTCGCACCAGGATCACGATTGTGTAGTTACCAATGTTCGGAAATGCCATTCCTGAGCAAGTTGCTGCAGCCAAACAAGTGGGTAGTAGTATTACCGGAAGCAATATTGGGGCTTCAAAAATGAGACGATGTTGCTACCACCGAATTTAGACAATTTTGGCGTTCCACCTGCTGTAAGGAGGGATGTCATGGTGCTTGAATTCTGAAAGTCAGATGCGCTCAAAGCTTAAAAACCTGCCCCTTCGTTAAGCCATCCCTCAAGACGTTCGTGTCGATCAGAGCAAGGCCCTTCAAGCCTCAAGGGCGACCTCTCGCCCTACTGAAAGAATGGGATAATGGCGTGGTCGGGAAAATGGAAACGTCCGTTTGAATGAATTTTGCGGGCCCAATCTCACCCCTCCACTAAACCCTATCTTTCTTCGTACTCTGCTTTACAAAATCACGAATACAGATTCTAAATTCAGTGATATTATTAGCAGCACCCACTTCGGAAAGTAATACTTCTAAAATACTATCATACTATGGTTATGATATCATAGTATCATTACTATTGAGTATCGCACAGTACGGTAGTAGTGTGTGATACTATTTCAGAAAGTACTACTAACCCCTGGCAATAACATCGTTCGCTGGGGCCATCGCGATGGACTTCATTGGGGTTCGGGAAAATATCATCGTTCCAGTAGCATACTTTTAAGTTTTAAAAAAGTATAATACTTAGTGGACCCTGAGAATGGTCACTGCGAGGATCGCCGGACCGAGGGAATCCAGGATATGGTAGCGCTTCCTTGGGAATCCACGTCCCTGTAGCACAAACTCATGCAAACCGAATTCTTAGTGAAACTGCTCAACAGTGCAACACTACAACGTTTCCTGTGAACAACTTCAGGTGGCAGCATGTGCGTCGTAACCACCGGCTGCTTGCACCTACCTGCTCTCATTGTTGAATTTACCAGTCAGTGCACGAGCTAGCTCAAGTCAAGAAGAGTTCCGTCGCCTCAAGACGCCAAATGCCATCGTCGCGACAACGGCACCGCAAACCGAAGACACTACCCCCTCCTATCCCTCGCAGCGACGATGTCGATCCCACAACCATCTCTGTAGACCGACTCAATGCTCGAAGTGCGTTCCTACTCGCAATGGCCGTCACGTCTTTCGCAGCCTTCACGCTCTTTGTTACCGCCGAGCTGACGCACCACCACCCCCGGTTCCTGCTGACCGACGTGCTGCAGGGCGACACACACCTTGCCGCACAGTGGGCGCTGCTGCTGGCCGTGCCTGCCACCAGCGCCGCCGCGTGGTTCCCGATCTCCATCTCGCGCGCACCGCGCGGCGTGCTGCGCATCACGTCGTCGCTGCCGCCACCGTCTCCCGATTCGCCGACGCTGTCGTCGTCGCTGCTTGCCAAGCTGGCGAGGCGCTACCGACGCAACCACATGTTCGCCATCTACCAGAGTGTGGGCTGGACGCTGTACGCACTGTTCGTGGCGCTGCAGCTCATCTGCTTCGGGTCCGACAGCGTGCGCGACCTGCCGTTCAGCAGACCCGGGAGCCGCTCCGTGCAGGCGGTGGCCGCGTTCATCGCCGAGGTGCTCATCATTTCGTCGGTGCTGACGCTCGAGAAGCGTCGGGACCGCAATCGGCAGCGACGGAAGGACCGGTTCGTGGTGCAGCTCAACAACTTCAACAACATGCTGCTCCTGGTGGGCGCGACGCTGTTGGCGTTGGCGTCCGAGTACACGCGCATGTTCCCGCACCCATCGGGCAGCAGCGTGGGGTATCCGATGGCAACGGGACTGGGTTCACTGGCACTCTTCGTCACGGCGCTCTTCAACACTTACGGCCTTGGCGGTGTGCTGTCCACCAAGGATGGATGGAACTTCTATCAGCCATTCACGGGCGGGGCTCGTTTCGTGCTGATCCAGATTGTATCGTGGTCATGCTTCGCCGCTGGATTAGCGCTGCAGTTGTTGTACTTGCTCTCGCTGGTGGTTGTCGAGCTGGAGTTGTTTGTGGGTATCATGGCTGTGGCAGGGTCCCTGTTTGTGATAGCGGAGGTCGGTATGATGGTGTCGTTGCTGGTGTTCAGGAAGTCTGGAGTTGCCGGGCGTCGTGGTTCTGATCAATCTTGGAATGAGACTACGAAATCCTTTGAAGGTGACGAACAAGACGCGACTCCGACCACAATTGAGTCATCACCGTGCAAAGTGAGCTTGCATGAGCGTCTACAGAACTTCGCAGATGACTGCATCGGAGTGCTGGTTATCGGCGGACTGATCAACAACTTCCTCATTCCAAACGTCATGATATTCCTGCTTTTCGCTGTAACAACGAATCTAAGTCGCTACGATGTGGCTCTATACAGCTTTTTGGCGTGGGCTGTGGAAGCAGCAATGATGACATCTCGCTCGATTTCGACAATTCTATACTTGAAGGACTCGCACAACGGTCTGCGAAAGGAGATCAATCGCTGCCATGTCAAGTATGCATTGCCCCACATTGTCACGGGCTGCATTCCTGCTGTAGCCACGTACCGCCACTATATCTACGACATGGAAGCGTTTGTCCCTGTACTTATCGTATCAATTGCAGTGTACTGCTATGAGTTCACGTTCTTCGGAAATCCGCAAGAAACGGGATGTCGTGAACGCGCTAGCTGGGTAAATGGACACAGCTTTCTCATTGAGACTACCAAACGCTACTTCAATGGTAATATCATTCGGATGGCACCTTTGGACCCGAAGAAGCAGTACATCTTGGGCTTCCACCCTCATGGGATAACGCCCATTTCAGTCATGTGGCTTCAGTTCAACGCACAATGGCGAAAGTTGTTCCCAAACTTTTACGCACACATTTTGACGGCGGGTATCATGCACAAGTTACCTCTTTCGCGAGACCTCCTTCAATTTTTAGGCTCGCGCGAGGTTTCTCGACAAGCGTTCGTGTATACGCTACAGCAGAAAGAGAGTGTTCTGGTTGTACCCGGTGGTCAAGCTGAAATGCTAGAACAACAGTCCGGCAAGAACGAGGTGCGCGTATACACTCATCACAAGGGTTTCATTCGCCTCGCCATCCAGTACGGAGTGCCGTTAGTCCCTGTTCTCAGCTTTAACGAGGGCGAGATGCTGGATACCGTCCGAGCGCCAATGCTACAGCGATGGTCCGTTAAGAAGTTCGCAATCCCGTTTCCGTTCTTCCCGTACGGCCGTGGTTTGCTACCGATTCCACGCAAAGTGCACATGCCTATCGTGGTAGGCGAGCCCCTCGAAGTACCGCATATCGCGAAGCCTACCCAGAAGGACATTGACAAGGTGCACAGCAAATACTTTGCAGTACTTGAGCAAATGTTCGAGAGATACAAAGACGAAGTCGGCTGCGGTAGCTACAAGCTTGTCTTCGTATAGAAGTACCACGGGATATAAGCAAAAAATGTCATTACCTCACCCCCCCCCTGCTTTCGTTCAGCCCGCATCGTTCTGCTGTCCACATTTCACGGTTTAAACAAACCGGCAAGAGCTTCAAAGCGACCGCGACGGTGCGTCTGCTCTGGAAATTGCTTCCATGCTGCCTCCACCTTGCCCAGCACCTTGGAGAGCTCGGACGGCACGGGCCGTTTAAACTGCTCTTCGTATTGGTGCCAAATATTAGGAGGCACGAGAGCCGCATACGCGAGTAGAATGCAAGCTCGCCACTTGCTCAGGCTTTTTTCCCATGCAGCAAAGATCGAAGCATCTCCCGGAGCTTCACATGCACGTCCAGAAACTTCTTGAACTTCCTCGTAGGTCGATTCAAACGCCGCCTCACACGAAACTGCGTTGTAGAAGGAAGCATCGAACGGCGGGAGTGAAGCATTCCAACCGGTGAGTGCCTTCTTTAAAGGTTCCGGCAACTCACTTGGGTCCTCGCCACCGATCTCGGCCGTTGCAGTAGCTGCTACCCCCGTCGGGCCCAAGTTAGGTGCCGCGTACTTCTGAAGGAATGCGAGGCAATCTTGCTTCCTGGGCGGGATGTAGTCGCTCGCTAGTTTTCCCAGCTGAATAAACACCATAGTATATGATATGAGTAAATTGCCCTAGCTTCACATTTCCATTTCTGATACGAACCGAATTGAGAATGGTGACATTCACGTGCTTATCGCTCATGAGCTCCTTCAGTATATCCACCGTTACCACGTCGTTCTCACAAAGGTAGTGAACGGGCGTATTTCCAATCTGTTCAGAAGCAACAAAAGACGGCAATTCAAACCTTAAGAGCACGAATCACCCTTCAAACCCATGTACCACTTACGTTATTCTTGAGGTTGAAGTTGGCCTTGTACTTCAACAGCTCACGGATCATGAGTTGAGTTACACGGCTGTTTTGGCAAATATAGTGAGCTGGTGTGGATTGGAACTAGACCACGTCGAGAAACAAAAATCATAAGCCACACAAATTAGCTTTCACAAACAATACCGCGACAAAGAATACTAAAAAACAAAACCGTACGTGATTCTGGATGTTCAGATTCGTTTTCGTAGCCAGCATGAGACCGAACATGCGATCCGAAACGTAGCTGTTCTCCGCCAGATAATGAAGCGGAGAGTTGCCATCCTACAAGAAAACAGAACCTCAGTCCACAGTATAATATACCTCTACCAAACAAAGGCACAGCAACGTACTTCATCAACAGCGCTGGTGTCCGGCTTGGCCTTAAGGATGGCCTCCAGAGCATCCACCGAGACAGCCTCGCTCTCACACAGAAAATGCAGCGGCGACTTCTTGTTGTCCTGCAAAGGCGACGATAATAGCCACACCTCAGTCGGACCAGTATCATCACAATATACATGCACACAACGTACCGTGGTCTGCAGATTCACGTTGGCCCTGGCCTCCAAGAGCTGGTGGATGCTCGGGACCAGGTCCGTGTCTCCCCCGCTCTTGTTCTTGCACAGCAGATGCAGCGCGCTCCAGCCGTTCTGCAGCACAGAATTGCACACAAAAATGAGCATCAAATTGTACCCAAATAGCAACAATTGGGCCACGCCCACGCCCCACCTCGTCCACGGCGTTGACGTCGAAGCCCGCGCGGAGCAGCAGCCGCAGCCCCTCGGCGCGTGCCGTCGGCTCCACGGAGCGGTTCTCGCACAGGAAATGCAGCGGCGTCCACCCGTCCAGCAGCACGGAGGCATCAGCGCCCCCACTTAGCGCCGCCTGCAGCTTGGCAGGCTCGCAGGAGCCCTGTACTTCGTCCCACAGCGCCGCGTGCCTAGAGCTCATCTTCAAAAATGAGGGAATCAGATTTTGACCTGAGTCAGAATAGAATCAGGTCTGAGTCGTCTTTCTGAGTCTGGCATACCGGTGCATTAACGCGCATCTCATTGGCGGATATTCTTGACCGTTTATGTAGACGAAGTGATTCGCGTCATTTCAAGATCGTCGAACATGACGAGCCTCGAAGTGCGCGACCCCGCAACGTGCACGGCATTGCACGAGTTCCACACGCACCATGTGGATCTGGAACTTGAAGTGGATATGACCAAGCGGCGCGTCGCCGGCGTGGCCACGCTGTCCGTCAAGAGGCTCGAAGCCGGCGCGACTGCGACATTGCTACGTCTGGACGTGTTCCACCTGGTGATCCACTCGGTGTGCGTCGCTCTGCCCGAGGAGGACACGATCGCTGCCCAGTGGAGTATCAAGCCCTTCACGACCTTTGGGGAGGCGCTGGAGGTCGAAATCCCAGACGAACTGGCACAGGCCAGCGCCTTTGAGCTCACAATTCGCTACGAGACGGACCCGGAGAGCCCGGGCGTCTGCTGGCTCGAGAAGGAGCAGACGGCGGGCAAGACGCTGCCCTTCATGTACACACAGGGCCAGGAGGTGCTGAACCGCAGCTTCTTCCCGTGCCAGGACTCGCCGTCCGTGCGTGTCACGTACACCGCCTCGGTGGTCGTGCCCAAGGAGTTGGTGTGCGTCATGAGCGCCAAATTGTTGGATGTGGAGGACTATGTGCCTGAAGAGGAGGGTGGAGATAGGAAGGAGGGGAGGCCGACCAAGAAGAAGTTCACGTTCGAGATGAAACAATCTATTCCGGTCTATCTGGTGGCCATGGCGGTGGGGGATCTTGTTGAAGCGGAGGTTGGACCGAGATCCAGTATCTGGACGGAGCCGTGCATGATTGAGGCTGCGACGAAGGAGTTTGATGGGGTCCTTGAGGAGTACTTGGAGATTGGAGAACACCTCTTTGGGGACTACCTGTGGGAACGCTATGACATGCTGGTCATGCCACCATCCTTTCCGTACGGTGGGATGGAAAACCCGCGACTTACGTTCGTGTCTCCTTGCACCATTGCCGGCGACAAGTCACTTGTGTCGAGTACGTTACAGACTGTGGGAAGAGAAATGGTTTATCTGTGTGCTGCTTATCTTATTGTACCCGCTTGCTTGTTTTAGTTGTTGCGCATGAACTCTCTCACTCCTGGTTCGGAAACTTGGTGACGAATGCAACGTGGAGCGACTTCTTTCTGAATGAAGGCTTCACGATGTACGCTGAGCGACGCATTACGGAAGTATCACACGGAAGGTACATGTTTGATTCTGCTGCTGTCATGCACCTGGGAAACTTACGTTCTCTGTCCGATTATTTTTCAATGATAGGCCGTTGAGCTGCCTCAGCGCCAAGCTTGGTGAGGCGTTGCTGCGTGAGGAAATATCGTCGCTTGGAGAGAAATCTCCTCTGACACGACTGCGGGTCCCACTAGACGAAGGAATTGATCCTGGCGATTGCTACAACCAATGTGCGTACGAAAAGGGCTACGCGTTCGTCTGCTACCTTCGAAGCCTCGTGGGATCTGATGAGGTGGGTTAGATATTGTGTCAATGGCGTGATTCGTTTGTTCGTGATCTAACTGGTTCTTGTGATTTTGAGTAGATATTTGACGACTTCCTCAAACGATACTGTGCCGAGTACCGCTTCCAGTCTATCCCAGCAGAGACCATGATCGCATTTTTCCTCAAGAGTTTCCCAGAGCTGGCAAACGCCGCAGGGACTGATCTGGAGGGCGACATCTCGTTCAACACATGGCTCAACGAGCCGGGTTATCCACTCTTCACGCCGAATTTGTCCGATGCGCAAGAAATCATGCAAAACTGCGAGTCATTGGCGTTCCATTGGCGGTCGTCATCTACTCCAGTACAGTCTAGTGTGTTGTACCTGTCGGAGGAGGCCAAGAAGTGGGAGGCCCAGCCTGTGTTCTACTTCTTGGACTGTTGCCTGGAGACGAAGTTCTCGGATGCGGACGTGGTGATTGCGTTGGGTGACACGCTTTCGCTGTGGAACTCCCACAACTCGGAGATTTTGTTCCGTTGGGCACTGGTGCTGATCAAAAACACTGTCGTCAGCAAGTTATCCGTCGTGCGCAGGTTCCTGGAGATGCAGGGCAAGCAGAAATTCCAGCTTCCAGTGTACCGCTTGCTCGCATCAAGCTCCAATGACGAGGTGCGCAAATTTGCCACCGAGACGTATGCTGCTACGAAGAGCATGCTGCACGTCATGGTCCGCGACCGGATTGAGCTGCAACTTGGAGCCACCGACAAGTAAGACGTAAGTTGCGATCGATATTGTGCTGGCCACTGACATCCTTCAAATGACATCACATCAGTGGACAAACCAGCCCGCAACCACTGAAGTTACATTAATTGATACTACGTTGTACGAAGTACTTGTAGTTCGTTGCGGTCTCCAGCATGTTGAGGCTGTGCGGCTAACGTGTAAGTCATCACGCGAAAACAACAATGCGAGTGATTTTCATGGCGTGAACAGTTAGTTATCACACTTCTGTTATACTGCAGACTACTGCTGCGGTTTCTTCATTGCTGCTCGAACTCGTTCAAGGTCTTGGGAAAACTCGTTTACACTGGGTAGAGTGACATTCGTCAAACGTTGAATCAATTTCCTCACCAAAAAGCAAAAACACATTAGAATTTACCTCTTGATCGAGAGCTCTATTCCCTCTTTCTCTCGCTCATTGAAGCTCTTCTTCCAGTCTCCAGACGCTGCGGGTGTCGTCTTCGCCTCCTCGAGCTGCATCTCCATCGTCATAATCACCTGCTCCGCTGCTGTAAAAATGGTACAGTTGGTGGCTGTACCACTTTTTGAAGTTTCAAAACGTTAGCTCAACGACGATGCAGCGCCGGCGGCGGCTCCGACAGCGGTAAGCACGCGCTGCCATTACGATACAGAGGACTCATGAACCTGACGAACATGTGACGCGATGCTGCTGTGATGCTGCTGTGCAGGGCGGAGAGAGATCATGAGTCGATCGGCAGCAGCAGCGATTCGGACGTGGAGCTGGCGACCAAATCCAAAGATACTCCGGCGTTAAAGAAGGAGAAGAAGGGGAAAGATAAAGAGAAGAACGATGCGTGGGAGTGCCATATGTGTACGTTTTTAAACGAAGACGCCAGTGCTTCTAAGTGCGAACTGTGCGAGAGTACGCGGCCTGGACTGCCACGGAAGACGCAGAAGCTGTCGCAATGGCTCACGCAACCAGCAGAGAAGAAGAGCGAGAAGGTGTCGATGGGGGCTCGGACTGAGCCAATTGAGGTCATTGACAGCAGTGACAATGACAGTGGGGAGGAGGATGCAGCTAGTGCCACCTCTGCTCCGTCGTATAGTGAGGTTGCCATCGGGTGGCGATCCAACGGCAGAGTCGCGGAGACGACGCGAGCACCGACGGCTAATAAGGGGTTATGGGCCGATGTTTATGCTCCGGTGACAGTGGATGAGCTTTGTGTGAACAAGAAGAAGGTGCAGGAGATCTCGGAATGGCTAGAGAGGAACGCGACGCCAATGGCGGGTGTGTTCCAGAAGCGGTTGCTGTTCTTGTGCGGTCCACCGGGATCGGGTAAATCGACTGCAGTGAGGTGCATTGCACGGAAACTTGGGCTGCTTGTGAAGGAATGGGAAGACAACTCAGCTGCTGGCAAGTTGAACTACGAGCGCATGCTGCGAGAGGATTTTTGGACACCGCAAGAGTCAAGTGTTGACGATTTTTCAGACTTTATTCATCGTTCGTCAGCCTACGCGGCACTTCCGATTGCTACGTCAAGGCGTACCTCATCGATTGGTCGAAAGCGTCAACTATCGAGCAGTCAGCAAATAACCGGGAGCTCTCAGGTTTCAGCAAGCAGCGCCGGTCAGTTGATTTTGATTGAGAGCTGGCCGCAGTCGTGGTCGAAAGATTCGTCGCAGTATGACGAAAAACTTCAGCGTATTTATCAGCACGTGGTGGATCCAGCAGGTGGGTGCCACTATCCTGTTGTGTGTATCTACAGTGACGTTCAAGGAAGCAAGATTGACTTGGATTATTTGAGCCGGAAATTTTCGCGCGAGGTGATGCATTCACCGCTGACCTCAGTCATCAATATCAATGCAGTTACATCTGCGCAGCTAAAGAAACATCTCACTCGCGTTGCAGCTCAAGAGAACTGCGCCTCCCAGCCGGCGGATATCCAGAAGGTCATTGACAGCAGCAATGGTGATATGCGGCACGCACTTAACATGCTGCAGTTATCGCAAAATCCTACTCTGAAGAAAGCCAAAGTAACTACGGGCAAGAAGACTAAGAAGAACACTGTGTCCTCTGGATCTTCCCAGTCGAAGACCTCAGCATCAACAGATACCAGCTCTCGTGACCCTTTTCTGTCGGATTTCCACGTTGTTGGGAAACTGTTGCATGGCAAAATGCTGGTAAGCAAGTCGGTCAAGGAAAGCGAGATGAAAAACGATGCAAGTGAAGTAGACTATGACCAGATCTTGGATGCTTCTGCTATGCCCCTGGATCGCGTTCTTGGACTTGTTCATGAGAACAGCATCGCGTATTTTTCGCAAGTGGAAGACCTATCTGGTGCTCTGGAGCTGATGAGCTTGTGCGAAATGATGGTCGCTGAATCATACAACGGCATTGGCAATTCTGAGGTACGATGTTACTCGCCTTATTTCGGAGGTCTATTAGTCCTGTTCTCACTGAATGGCGAGTTTTTGTGCGAACCGTAGGCCTTCAAACGTTCGAGGGACGTTGCCCAAGCCATTCTTCTGCGAACTGTTGCAGTCACAAATGAAAACCCCGCCCCAAAGGCTTTTCGACCGATCACGCGGCCACGAACGTACGCTGCAAAGCAACGCATAGTCACTCGACGAGAGGAAATGCTGCAGACAACTCGAGGTGGAGACCTAGGGCTTCAATATGCTTGCACTGGTGATGTGTTTGCGTTCGAAGTGGAGCCATTTTTGACCGTCATGGACCAAGCAGGCGGACCCGCAGCTCGGCCAAGCGTTGGTGGCAGCGGCTTTGCGATTAAGAACGTCTCTCTACAGGAAGAGATCGACGATGAAATTGAGAACAGTGATGGTGAGTGGTGATTGTCTTTCACGGTGGAACGATAATATTCACGTTTTTAACAATTTTGAACACTACGGTAGCTACGGCTCGGGTGCTGAGGTGGAGCTTGCATTGTTTGGTGTCGCGGCGGATTTTCGGATGTTGCTGTCGTACTCTTTTCTCTTGGCAAAACTACTGTTCTTGAACTTGTCACACTGTCCTTCGATGGGATTTGAGCTCGTCGAGGAGGCTGTCGAAGTAGATATTGCGTTCACAGTAGAATTCACTCGGTTCTTCTCTTTCTGCTCAATGAGTGAGCTGAGCTTTCCCTTTTTCGGACTGTTGGTGATACCTGGCGCGGTGGCCTTGGCTGCAGTACCAAGCGGAAAGGGCAATCCTGGTGAAGGCGTCGTCAATGCTCCTGAACGAGATTGAGCGTCATCTTCAGCCGTTGGAGACGGCAATTCCAGCAGTAAACTGGTCTCGTGCCCCACCCAACGGACAATGTACTCGCCGTTGCGCTTTCGGTTGAGGTCGCCTTGCAAGCGCCGTGTAGCTGCATAATGATGGCTGTGGCCCGAGTTTGGTCCATTCTTGAGAGCTGAACCATCACCATCGCGTAATTTTTTCTCCAAGTTTGCGAGTCGCTGGTGGCAATTCAGCTGCCCGAGCGAGTGCTTATACCATTCGTACAGTGTCAATGCCTTTGTGAAGCAGTTGTGCGCGCCTCGTAAATTGCCGTTCCGAGAGTGGATCATCCCGATTGCGCTTAAAGATGCAGCTTGGCCAATTTTGTTCCCCGCCATCTTGTACAGAATGAGTGCGGTACCAAATTGTGCTTTTGCCTCGTCAAACTTGGTCTCGGTTGTGAGTAAAATGCCCATCAACTTACGGATGTTTGCCTGAAACAGAGTATTTTTATGCTGCTTTGCGATGTGAAGTGCCTTGTTGGCCGCATTCCAAGCACCACGGTGGCGCCCCGACAAGAACAGAGAATGCGCGAGGTAGCATGCTACATCCATGACATAACTAGCGATCTTCTCACGCAGGTTAATAGCATCGCCATTACCACTCTCGGCATTCGAACCGGTGTCTAAAGAAGTTTTTGTCGGTCTGGGAGAGGATACTTTGTTTTCTGTCTGCCACTCTTCGATCATGCGCATATGGAGATCCAGGATCATCCATAGGTTCGACTCGTGCAAATCCAAGATCAAGTAGGCAGCACTGGATTGAATAGTCAGCGTACAAATGTGCTGGAAGACCCAAAAACTAACTTTCTGGAAGTGCCTCGAGGTATTATACAGGAACAGATCCCGATCAGCATGGCAAAGCGACTCCAACACTTCGTTCTTCGCACCATCACCATCGTACATGCCAAGCAAACTGCGAGCGTAACTTGCGATGAACGGGAAAGTCGAATACGAAACACACACGGCCATGAGCTCTGCTTGATCATCCATACGTTCAACATGTTCCGAGACACGAGAAACACGTCCACTGCGCGTGAGCGAATTGAGCATATTTCTGTCGTTCAAAATACGGCGAGATCCGCCCCTGCCATTAGGGATTTCATATTCTGCGCTTTCAGCTTTGACAGATACCTCAGTAGCATTGCTGATGAAGTCGCTGTATGACTTCAAAGCTGCCAACAAAGATTGATCGTACCCACGGCTGGAAGAATGACGTGACCTGGAGCTCCTTCTAGAGCTGCTGTTACTGCAGGTTCCTGCGGCACCACTTCGTTTGGGTAGACCTCGCTTAGCAAGCGCAAAACCTGGGATACGATTCCGCTGAATAAGTGAGAACCTCAGCAGCGTCTCCACTAGTCCTTCCCAATTGTTTCCCCACAAACTCTTAAAATCTGCTGGCATGGCCCCTGCGGGTAACAATCCAAGAAGAGCGAAAAATCGAATTGCATCTTGCCCGTGGTGCATCCGAACTTGCTCCAACGAAACATCTAACGAAGCAACCAGAGTGTTTAGTGCACTTCGGTCATGTGCAGCCAGACCCACGACTTGCAGTTCATTTACACCACGACTAAGCACAGCGCGTGTAAGCTCAGAGAGGGATCGATCTTGAAGTAAAGGTGCACATAGAGAAATTGCTTGGGGATGGCCATCAAGGAACGCCATTAACGGATGAGCAACCAATGCCTCCAGAATCGACGACGACATCGATTTTGCTCCGCTTGTATCAATATCACAAATTTCAGACACAAGCAGAGCGCGCGGGGACTTCTTGATGAACAAATCTGCGGCATGGTAGTGTGATAAGCGATTGAGCGACACTACCTTTTCATCAAACTCATTGATGCCGCCGCCCATTGCTTGCCGTGCAGTCATCAAAAACGACAAGTAAGGCGTGTTTTGCAGCAACTGCAGCAGAAAGTCGCGAATAGCGGACGGGTTCGCATTAATTGGGTCTTCCATGTTGTCCATTACAAGAAGAACTTTCGTGTCGGCAAGTGCTTGGTCAAGCGGCATATCTTTCTCGCGACCACCTTCAGGGAACAACGCACTCTTGATAGCCGACTCCACGCCTTCCAGCGACTGGACCCCACGCAAACGAATAAAAGCAACTCCATCCGGAAATGCATTGCGATCAGCCAGGAAATGAGCCAACTTAGTCGATAGCGTACTTTTGCCAATTCCAGGAGGCCCCCGCAATGTCACAAGTCGCCGCGTGTTGACAAGTTCTGCCAGCATGTGCAGCTCCTGCTCTCTGCCCACAAACGACTCCGACACAGCCGGGAGAGTTTTGCTAAATTTGTTGGACGGACTAACGTCCACCCACTTGCCCACAGATATGTCGGAAAACACGAATTGCTGTGTAGACGCACTACAGCTGCAGCTCTTCTCCACGAAGTTCACTTCAATCGCCCGCGGCGTTTCTCCACTTAATGAAAGTGGACATGTGTCTGCATGAAGTAGAGACGATTCGAGCAACACGAACTTTTCTCCTTCACCGTCAGGGATTCGCATTTCCGCACTCACACGGACACGTGCACTTTCAAATGCTTGTTGAACTGTTTTTCCAGATAGAGCTGCATGGTAAAATGAGTACGAAAACATGGCAGACGACTCATCGAGTACTCTTCCCGCCGATCGCACGCACACGACATGTGCTACTCCAGCTTGGATGAAAACTTCACCAATATCCCTCGAATCACAGGACGACACAAACACCAGCTTGAGCGTACAACTCATAGTAGAGCAGCCATCCGTGCTCCGAGACGACGAGGCTAGAGATTCAGTCCGTGGCGGAAAGCCAGGATCATTTACTGGTGGTGTGCTATCCTCAGCAACTTCTAACGAAATGTTGCTGTCGCTGATGCTGATTTCCTCCGGGGGAGAAGGACTCGTGCCACTGCTTAATATACTCCGCAAGGTAGCGGAATCCACCAAGTGCGCTAAGCCAGAACATTGCGTGTCCTCGAACATGAGATACTGGCTTTGACCAATGATGCGGCCACCGTGACCACTGAAGTGCAGCACGGTCACACCACGGTCCAAAACTTTGCGTAGCGCATCCACCGTCGCCACCGCCCGCATCGTGTGTACTGCACGCTGACATTCCTGAAAGATCTTGTTCAAGTGACGTTGCTCTTGCGCGACGTTGAGCGGCGGCACCGGCTTCAGGCGGTGATTGCTGTCGCTCATCACGAATGGCAGCGAGTAGAGCGTGGCGAGATCCACCCACGTGTTGTGAATCCCGTAGACACTGGAGGTCTCTGTGATCGTCGTGCAATCGGACAGCGTGTCGCTCTTGTCCTCACTGGTGCTGGCCGTTGCTGCGCCTCTATTGGGCGGCTCCACGCCGTCGATCATACGTCGGGCGATGCGCTCGTTCACAGCCTCGTACATCTTCTCCTTAGCCTCGGACGTCGTCGCTCCTTCGTGGTCTTCATCCTTCCTGTCTTCTCCATCGACTTGTCCATTGCCCGCAGCAACTTCAGCACCCGAAGCGGCTGGAAACTCGTCAGTTCCGTTGGTCTCACGCCTTCTGGCCAACAAATCGCGTGCCTGCTGCTGGATCCGCTCCAATCGCGTCTCTGGAGACTGCGCAGGGGACGCTGCGGGCTCCGCCAAGGACTCCACGAACGCCCACAGCTCGTACTCAAGCGGGGACGGAGACGCGGTGGACGAACTCATTGCGACCGCCGAGCAGCGTCGCCGTATGTCACGCGTGAGCTCTCGGTCTTGTTTGGGAGAGCGGTCAATCAACGTGTCAGCCTAATTACAATCATTCTGAGATCTTTGAGTCTTAATACACGTACCCATATAAATTGTCACAGACAGGTGTGATGGCTACCTTTGCATTTTCGTTGGCCATCATTGACATGACCGACGTGAACGATTCGGGCGACGGTCTGTGGGGCCGCCCCGACGACTGCGAGTTCTCGTATGTGGTGAAGGTGCCCGGCACGACTGAGCAGGTGTCGCTGACTGCGGTGCAGGACCGGGAGATTTGCTCTGGCACGCCGGCGTTCCCGTCGCACGGTCACTGCGTGTGGGACGCCGCCTTGCTGCTGGCGGACTATCTGCAGACCAGGGCGGTCGAGGCTGCCCAGTCGACGAGAAAAGTGGACGGTGACGACCGTTTTCAATTCCGAGGGAAGAAGGTGGTGGAGCTCGGCGCGGGTGTTGGGCTGGTCGGCATGGCGCTCGCTGTGCTTGGAGCTCGAGTCGTGCTCACGGATCAGGAGTACGCGCTGCCTCTGCTGAGCAAGAACGTGGACGTAAATTTTCGTGGTCGAGATGACGGTGAAGCATCAAAGGGTTTAGCAATTATTGCGCCGACGGTGGAAGAGTGCCAATGGGGTGAGCCGTTTAAGACGGGCACCTGTCTCGCGTCGTGGAAGAAGAGCACGGACGTGGTGGTTTTCTCGGATGTGCTTTACCACGCTTCGGCGTTCTTGCTGCTGATTGAAACGCTGCACGAACTGGCGTCGCCAACGACCGACGTGTTCTTTAGTTTTGAGACTCGAAATGCGTCGATTGAAGCCAACTTCTTGCAGCAGCTTGGCGCCACGTTCGACGTCGAGGAGGTCTCGCGCAAAGACAACCCGCAAGTTTTCGCCAGCTTCGAGTACCCCGACGAGCTTTTCATCTATCATGCGCGCCTCAAGGCTAGAAACAATGAAAACTAGCGCATTATCGCGCGACTATACTTTCGCAAATTGTACGATACCATCCATTGTCTTCACGTTCACGTTTAGCTTCGGCATGATATTATCACAACCTGGCCATCGACGCGGGAGGCAGAGCTTCGGTTTTACGTGTTGCTGGTGTGATCTCTCGAACGCGGTTGGGAAGAATCCGAGCTTCGATCGGCACGTCCTTGGTTTTCTGGTAGACATTCTCGAGAAATGCGCAGACAGCGTCTCCGTGCGCTAATGCTCGAGGAGACAGCAAGAAGTTGAACATGTGACTAGCATAGGGCACCTTGACGAAGATATCCTGGACGCCACCAAGCTGGTTGGCCTGATACAATGAGATATCCTGAGGGAGATTCTGGCGGTAATGACGCAGTCGATCGAAGAACACGCGCGAGTCATTGAAAGCCACCGTGTTGTCGTGGGTGCCGTGTGTGATCATGAACGGCGGGATAATATCGCGACGGTGGGCTGCTCGCTCGTCATTCAAGTACGCAATTGGTGACGCACGTTCAAAGTCCTCACTGTTGCCCTTGAGCTTCTTCTGCATCACCAGAAACTCGAGGTAGTTAACGAGTCCGCGTGTTTTGTCGCGAGAGTAGTAGATACCATGCCGGTCTGTAAAGTCATGAACGCCGTAGTTGTCTACGACCGCGCGCACACTTGTGTCCACTTCCTCGAAGCCGGGCTGCAGAGACTTATCGTCAGCAGTGAGACCCATCAAACTAGCCAAGTGTCCACCAGCAGACTCGCCGCCCGCCACAATAAATTCTGGATTCGCGTCAAATTCATCCCGGGCGTTGCGGCGGAGGTAAGCGACAGCGCGCTTCGAGTCAATCAAGTGCGTGGGGAATGCCACTCCAGGGGATAATCGATAATCGATCACACACACCACCCAGCCCATGGAGGCGACCTGGTACACGCAGGCAAACGGCGGGATACGGCGATCGCCAATCACCCAACCTCCACCGTGGATGTACAGGAAAATGGGTGCATCTGGTGGTGTATCCCGATGCTTGTAAACGTCCATGAGCAGCTTCTTGGTTTTCGTCTTTCCAACATGTGCGTACGTGACCGTGCGGATCTTGCTTACTCCGGGATAGCTCAGCGAGACAGCCATGGGTTGGGGCAACGGCAGAAACACGCTCAGCCAGCGTTTCAACGTCATGTGGCCGATGCTCTGCAGTTGTGCCGGTGCGATATCCGAGGCCACGAGGGCGTCACGAATGATCTCCTTCGAGGAGAGGTTCTGACTGTACCATTTCGCCAGATTGGCGGCTACCACGCACTGCACCAGGCCTGCAAACGCGCCGCTCCAACGCGAGAAGATCGGCATTTTCTTCTTGAGCAAGAAACCCATCAAACACGCGTGCATGACTGCAATTTTGTGTGAGAGTTCGGTGGGTAGCAGCGACGCCGCCATCCCGAGGAAATTCTGCACAAACACTTACGTTAAAACGCCGCGGTCATCAGTGCGTGCACTGCAGTTCGTTTGCTCACCTCGCGCGGGATCTTATTATTCTTGGCGCGCTCCACGACGTACAGCGTGGACACGGCGAATGCCAGGTATGCCCAGCGCGTCAGGCGCTCGTTGCTCAGGTAACGCGACGGCTCGGGCTGCATGATCTTCATATCGACCTTGCTGGTGGTGGTACAGTGTCGGTGCAGCCACTGTGGAACTCCCTTGAAGGGGGGGCCTTGGCAAGTGGACGGCGGCGGATGCCTCGCCCCTAGCGACTTGATCGGGAAATGACAGCGCCAGACGAGCGCAATACAAAACTCAGATGACGCCCCAAATCAAATATTTTTGCCGACTCGACAAAAATTAAAATTGGTGCTTGGAAAAAGCCCGTCCACGTATAATAGACACATCGGTACTGTAGTGGTCAACTGCTTGTCTTCTCACTGTACTGTTATAATAACATGCAAACCTTCTTAGAGTCGTGCCGTGCTGGTGAAAGCCACTGCATTGTTTTCCACCAGCTCCTGTATGTGGGCTGGAGCCAGGTCCATTGCGCTCTGCAATGGGATGTCCTTGGTCTTGGCGTACAGGTTGTCAAGGAAGGCGACCACGGCCTGACCGTGGGCGATCGCGCGCGGGGACATGACGTAGTTGAACGCGTGGTGCGCTCCTGGGATCTCCAGGAAGACGTCGCTGACGCCACCAAGTGGGGCCTGCTGGGCGCGCTGCCGGTAGAGCTGCAGCTGCTCGAAGAAAACCTGCGAGCTGCCGAACGGCACCAGCGTGTCCAGCGTGCCGTGGGAGACGAGGAATGGCGGGATGACGGTCGGCAGCTCGCTCTCCTTCTCCTCGCGTAGCCAGCCGACGGGCGACGCTTTTTCCCATTCTTCGTCCGCGTCGCTCATTTTCTTCTGCATTACGAGCAACTCAATGAAGCGCACGAAGATGTGGTCCTTGTCCTTGTAAAAGTAAACGCCGTGTCGGTCCTTGAAGTCGTGCACGCCGTAAGTGTCGATGCAGCCACGCACACTTGTGTCGACCTCTTCGAACCCGGGCTGCAGCGATTTGTCGGCTGCAGTAAGCGCCACCAAGCTCGCCAAGTGGCCGCCAGCAGACTCCCCTCCTACGACGATGTAGTCGGGGTTTGCATCGAACTTCTCGCGGGCATTTCGACGCAGATACGCGATGGCGCGCTTCGCGTCAATCAAGTGCTCGGGAAACGCGATCTTCGGAGACTTCTGGTAGTCGAACACGCACACTACCCATCCACGAGCGGCGATCTGATAAATGCACGGAAGTGGAGGTGTCTCGCGGGTACTCATGACCCAGGCTCCACCATGAATGTACAGCACGATTGGAGCATTGGACGGTGTATCCCGGTGCTTGTACACGTCCATGAGCAGGTCCGTGGTCTTGTTCTTGCCTACATGTGCATAAGCCACCGTCTGCACCTTGGCGACTCCAGGAAACGCCAGCGAGAGTGCCACAGGCTGAGGCACGGGCAAGAACACGGCCAGCCACTGCTTCCAGGTGATCTCGCCAATACGCTGCACACTGGTAGAGGGTACATCTGAGGCATGCATTGCGTCCCGCATCACGTGCTTGGTGGAGACATTGTCTCGGTACATTTTCGCCAGCCGAACCATCACGATACATTGCAGCAAGGCAGCGGTGGATCCGACCCACTCTGACAGCACAGGCCTCTTGGACTTGTGCAGGTTGTAGATTACGGCGGCGTTGACGGCCAGCAAGTTGTGTGAGAGCTCTGTGGGCAGCATCGCAGCGAAGAAGCTCAGCACATTCTGCAGCAGCAGCACTCGTCAATACATCGACTTAATGAAGACCAGGACTATCTACCGTGCGTACTGCACCTCGCGCGGAATATCCTTGATCTTGGCGCGCCGTAGCAAGTACAGCATCCCCACCATTAACGCCAGGTACCCCCATTGCGGCGGAGGCTCCCTTATCATTGCCTTGACTATCTTCATACTGTACCTCTTGGTCCCAAGTCTTGAGGAATGCCCATGCCGTGCCCGTTCACCGCCAGACGGATGTCATGCGATTTTTCGGCCAATCAACAAGTCATGTATCCGAGCCAAGGATCCCTTTCGCCATGTTGTCTTGTGACGAGCATCGCGTAGCAATAATTGACACTATCCACGACAAGTGTGGTGAAGTAACTACCATACGCATGTATATGCCATTCACCGTTATCGCTCGCCTAGCTCCTGCACGTTTACTCGACCTTGATGGTCCGGTAGATTTTGTTCACGAAGAAGAGTGAGCTCTGGAATCCGATGAATCCCAGCATGACAAAGAAGCAGTAGGCCATCATACTCGTGTAGCCGAAGTAGAACGCGGCCTGGAAGAAACCCGTCATGTCCGCCACGTTCGTGTAGTACCACACACTGTAGGCGAGAACAAACAGCCCCGTCGTGCCGCCCGACATGTACGACCGCCACCACCAGCGGTGATCCTCGGACGAGAGTTGGATGTACGTGAGCGAGATGGTCGTGAACGCGGTCACGAACACGAGCATGACGAACGACAGGAACAAGATGCCGAACAGCTTGTAGATCGAGTGGCCCCAGATTGCAGCAAAAATGTGGTGCAACTCGATGTAGACGGCACTGAACGGGAGACATCCGGCCGCAATGATCAGGATGAAGGGGCTACGGTAGCCGGCCACGGCGGGGATCTCACGCGGGATCTTGTTGGTGCGGCACGGTGACTTGAACTCACCCGTAGAGTTTCGTCCAGCAATCCCTCCGATGATGGTCAATGGCAACGCGACCGTAATGAACAAGGCGAGCACGATCATGATCGTGCCGAACGGCAGGGCCGCTGACGAATCGTTCCAAATTGCTACCGAGTTCAAAAACGAGAAAATGGCAACCAGTGGGCCTGGAATGATCAGCACGCACATCAAGATGTTCCACACCCATCGCTGACCTCCCAGCTGCCGGTACATTCGAGCAGAATGGAAGCCACCAACACCAGCCGTGAGAGCGTAAAGGACGATGAATGCAGTCATCATACCTCCACGCTTGTTGGGCTTTACAATCCCCAGCAACGAGGACGCAAGAACCACCGACAGCATCACAAACAATTGCGCTCCAGCACCGTTGAGCGCGCAGAAAACACTTAAGTGCGTCGGGAACCGGAAAACGTCTGCATGCAGCAGTTTCCACCCGGAGTCATCCTCCAGCGAATGTTCGTCCCCGGCCTCCAGATCTGTGTACCGCGAGAAGTCCCGCTTCAGAATTCGAATCATCACAATCGACAGGAAGCCCGTAAGCATCATGACCAGGATAAACGAGTTGATGACCGAGATCCAGTGGAGCTCCAAGTCATCCGGCTCCACCAGCTCTTTCTCCACGTTGCGGTTCTCGTACAGCAGATCCGGTCGGTTGTGCCACTTCACGGAGTACGTAAAGATCGCCTCAGGTGATCTGGCAATGTTTTCGGGCGACAGTGCATAGTGATACTCAAGATCCGGATCGGAAGACGCCATTGTCATATTGACAGCCACAATCTGCACATCACAAGAAACAACAAGTCATGTAAGTCGACGTGTGCCCCAGTAAGCAGCTAGCTGACGGATGTTCACACTGTTTACCTTGTTTTTGCCCTCCTCAGCCTCCACATCATTGTAGGCAATGTCGAAATGCAGGTGCGTGTTGAGGTAGTAGTGGAGCTTCATGCCTTCGCGGATGCCCTCCTGGATAAGGTACCCGACCTGGCCTCGAAGTCGAATGTCGTCCACGTACATCTCGAACTCGTAGTCCTCGTCCACTGCATCTTTGAACGTCTTCATGACGTCTGGTGTAACCCCCAACTTGCACAGCTGCGCGTACGTCTGGTCCACGCCAAAGTACAGGCGGTAGTCGGTCACGACCTTGCGGCTGCCCGTGAGCAGCTCGCCCAGGTCGTGGTCGTCCCATTGGCGCTCCTTGGGCTTGCAGTACGGAAGCTTGTAGTACTGGTACGTCTCGGTCGGGTTCGCGTACGGACGGATCTGCGCCAGGAAGTGGCTGGTTAATATTCAGCGCAGAAAAGGCAGTCGAAAGGTCTATTCGACCCCGTTAAAATGAAGGGCTAAGCATCGCAGACGGTTGACGCACCGTGTTAGCCACCACGTCCACCTCGTCCCGCATCTTGTAGTCGTCCTCGGCCGCCACCATGTAGAAGGCGGCAGCCATGAGCAGCAGCAGCGACGTGCGCATGGTAGCAGCCAGCCAGCTTCAAAAATGAGCCGAAGCTCCCCCAGTGTAACGTCCGCTCTTCACGGATTGGTGGAAAATCCCAAATGTCGCATTCTTTTCCGATATGGCTACACTTTACCACGTCTCAAAAAGCAAATCAGACACACAGACAGAGACTGGAAGAAGCTGTCTCCAGTCGACAATTAATCCCCCCCAAGCCATGGCGTCGACGTCCGCAGTCTCGCGTCCAGCCAAGAAGAAGCTCAAGCAAGACTCGCAGTCCAAGAAACGCGCCTGGTGGTGGCCCGACGCGGCTATGGACAGCGAACAGGAGCGAGCGGTGGCCTCCAGTGAGACGGAGCTGCTGAACGCCGCCGTGCTGTGTGCGGCGCTGTCTGCCACGCAGTCCGACCCTTCAACGACCGACAAACAGACCAATGACCATGCAGTCAATGAGCTGGAGATGCACGTGCACAAGTCTCCGCTGCCGCACAGTCTGCAGCTGCCCGTGCTGGCGTTCACGCCCGACTACGTGCTCATGCAGTCCGATCTAGCTGTCTTCTGTGCGGTGCGAGCCACCAAGCCTGCAGATATCTTGCAGACGGTGGTGGGCTCGACAGTGCCACTGTCGCAGCCGTTCGTACACAGATTCGGTGGCGCGCGGATCCACGCGCCGTTCTGGACGCGGACGCAGCGACTGGACTTGCAGGATATCCACCACCAAGCACGACAAGCCAAGAAGATGTTGATATTGTGTGGCCACTCCATTGGGGGAAGCATTGCGCAGTTGGCCTTCTGTGAACTGGTGTACCAGCACTTGCCAACCAAGACGCGGCTGTTCCTTGAAAAGCAAGACTATGAGAAGCAAAAGCGGGATGAAGCAAAAGATACGAGTGCGACGACGACCGATGGAATGGATTTTCGATTGATGATTGAGGGCTTGAATGAGAAAGAACGCAAGGCGATAATTTGCAGCATTCCGCGCTTGCTGGCGATCGGGTTTGGAGCTCCCTATGTTGGCTCGACAGATTTGGCGACGTTTCTGGGGCCTCTGGGGCTCAATAAGCGCGTGATCACAATTGTGAATGAGTTTGACTGCATCCCAAGTATTCTGAATGTAGCCCAATCAGCGGCTATGGTTGCGAAGACGACCGAGCGATTTTTAACGATCACGAAAGCAACGAAGACACTGGTGAACTTGCTACCCATTCAGATGCAGCAACGCTTTGTGGATTTAGCTGCAACTGCGAACACTGGTACTGTTCCCAGTGCCAGCTCGGCTTACCTGACGATGAGTCTGAACATCCTGCAGAATACATTCCAAAAGTTCCGCGATTTCAACCTCGTGAAGGATATTGATTACCAGTATTCTCCGTGCGGGACGTACATTTTCCTCGCAAAGGGTGGATGCGATTACCAATGCTACTCCGACCCGGATACTATTAGCAAAGCTCTGCACAAGGAAGATGATTCAACCTCTTCTTTGACTGGCAACGCTATCTTGCAGCACTTGATGAGTGCGTACGTTGATGCTGTGGCGCGCCGCTCAAGCTCGATTCAAATTAATGCCGCAATGGACTTCTATGAGCGTCTTAGTGTCCCTCGAAACGCGACGGAGAGGCAGATACGAAGCGCATACAAGCGACTGGCACTGAAATGGCATCCAGATCGGTGGGCAAACAACTCAATTAATCCACAGGAGCAAGCATCTGCAGAGGAGATCTTCAAACTGTTAGCTGAGTCCTATGAAGTTCTATCAGATGCTGAAGCACGGAAGACGTATGATGCACATTTGAACGACTCCCCCAGCTTAAAGGACGAGTTTGTTCGCAACGGGACGGTAAATGGAATGACTCTGGATGAGGCAATCGCTACTTTCAGGGACGTGATTGATAATCTCTCCGGAGCGGTATCGAAGGTTAAATCAAGATTTTCCACGCCCAGCTCGACCGTGGTAAATCCACTCCGTACTCCTTCATCCGTTCGTAGCGGGCTCGTTCCAAATAACCACGAGAATATTTTCGCGCCGGATAGAATTCGGGTGAGCCGGACCGTCGGGATCGGTGCCGATCAGCATGAACAAGTTATGTATCTGGAGCCAGAAGAGATCATTGCAGGTGATGTAGCTGCACCCGCCCAAACGGCAGGTAGATCGGGTGCCAATGCCGGGCTGCGAACAGTATCCGTCGTGGGTGGCGCTGTCGCGGTGGGTGCGAGCGTTGCACTGATTGTGAATGCGTGGTCGCAGTATTCAGAGATGTCAAAGAAGAAGCGCCAGGCAGCAGTGGTGCGAAAAATGCCAGCCGATTGTTTGCTTCTACTGCTTGAAGACCGCCGGAATACGCAACACGCTGATACAACGCAACTACTTCTCCAACAAGCGGATAAACGGAAGAAGATAAAATATGCATCTACACTTGCCATTACTGATGCGAGCAGTGAAATTGGGGAGAGCTCTGCGAAACAACTCTTCATTAGAGGAGCCGAAGAAGCTTTGGTCACTCTAAAGCAAGAAGAAGATGCTGCAGAAGATGAGCTTGTCGAAGAGTTCTTTGACTGCGCCACTGAGTATGACAACGCCGCTATGGAAGCGATGGCTGAGGAAGAGTTTTTCGATTGCATTGACCTCATGGACGAAGTGGCAGTTCATTTTAGTGACGATGCTCTTGATGAAGAAAATCGAGTACAGGAGAAGGAAGAAGAAAACCGAGTAGAGGAGAAGGAAGTATCAGAAACCGCAGGGATTCCAGTTCCTAAGCAGATTGCATTTCCTCCTGGTTCAATTGTCAGCACTCCGTTTGGTTTGGCAACGGTGCAAGACTGGAGAGAAAGCGAATCATCAGCTGTTGTTCACTTCGCTTCCTCCAAATTCATGATCGGCTACATTCAGAAAGCGGCTATTTCGCGAGGTGCATCACTGGCAAAAGCGGCAACAAGTGACGCCCTGGAGGACAAAAGAACGAAGCTGGCGGATCGTGTGGTAGCTCGCTACCGGTTGGATAATGGTGAAGCTGGTAGTACTTTTAAGAATCTGGTGGCTGCAAGTGGTGATGGTGCTCTTGACAGCGGAATCCGTGCAGCTGGTGGCGTCGCTCTGGCAAATGGTATGGCGAGGACATCGTCAGCATTGGGTGGTGCTGTAGCAGCCCCTCTTACGATTGCGTCAATTCTTGTGGACATTGGGAAGGAGTACTATGACTATCGCAAACGGTATACTGATCGAAAGTCGCTAGGCATGCTTTCGACAACCACTGAACAACTGATGATGCAGGACTTCCGACTGAAGACTGGTGAGGTCATTGCTAGTCGTACAGCAGCAGCGGCAGGTGCAGGTATTGGCGCATATAGTGTAGCTTCGGCGCTGGGAATGTGGAGTACAGCAGGACTTGCAGCTGGTCCTGTAGGTATTGTGGCGGCCACGGGTGCAGCCGTTGTGGGTGGAATGCTAGGCTTCTTTGCTGGCTCCAAGGCGTATTCTGCATCTACCTCGGGGTATTTCACAAGTCAGCAGAATGCAAAGGAACACATCGATCGGCTAGAACTTGGGGCGCGGATTTTGTTTGACGAGTTTGACGCCGAAGCCACGGGCACAATCTCGAAAGAAGACTGCATCAAGCTCATGAAAAAGCTCTACGATGCGATGGGCTCCATATCCGAGAGTGGCTATGAGAGAACCATGGCAGTGATTCAAGACGATGCCTTTGAAGGACCTGTGACTTGGGGCATGTTTTGGGAGTGGGTAAGCACAGAAGCAGCTCGGGCGCTTCGTGAGCTGGAACATGAAGAGTCGAAGAAACTGTCTGAGCCTGTAGCGGGTGAAACGTGGTGGAACAGCTACATGAAGTATTTCTCGTACCTGAACTCGAAGAAAGCTACACCATTGGTTGCACAGCCTAATGCGGCCCTGTATCCGTCTGTCATCGCGACTTTGGGACTTGCTGTGAAGGCCCCAACTTTGTTGGCTAACAGCACCGAGGTGGACACTGATGAAGAAGCAGAGAGCTTGGTGCTGAAGGCACAGGTCGAGTTCTTGGTGAATAATGGCCATCTCACAGTTGGTGATGCTTTCCAGCTTCGAGAACAGTTAACGTCCGATGATCCTGTGCTTAAGGAGTCTGCACGTAAGACCATTGCTGCGATGCATGAAGGCCTTTCGGATGCAGCAACTGGTCAGAGTCTCGTGTGCGAAGGATTTGGGTTTACTGGTGGCGATGCCGAAGAGCTTCCATCTGACGAATCCAGAAAGGATAAAGGTGCCCCTCGCGCGCAGGACAGGAACGATACTAAAGATGAAAAGAAGGCAAACACTGAGCCAGATGAGCGACTCGATGTCATGTGCTCGCTGATGTCGACGCACGGCCTGCAACGTTTCTTGCAGCGACAGAACATCCTCGTTCTTAGTGGAGATGAAGCGCCTGTGCGACACGAAGACCTGCATTGTTTAGCACTTATGGCAGCACCGAGCTCGTCCACATCGTCGAGTTAAGTGATGTGTTGAAGTATAGGGTGTATCATCTCCAATGAGAATACTATGAATGCAAACAGCCCACCAGTTCATTCTTCTTGCAAAGCAGGCCCGGTTGGATGCATTCCTGGCCGACTGCCGGCGTCTTTGAAAGCTTTCATGACGGCCGGCGTGTCGGCTAGCTTGCTCAGCAGTGATCAGTTCGCCCAGTTCATGGTTATCCTGTTGATGCTCCATTCGTCCGTCTAACTTTTGTTCAAATGGAAAATGCTGCACTGTGACGTCAGGAACACCAACACTTCATCGCACGAAAGCAGTTTCAGTTGCCTCCTTGCCTTGTGTGACCCATGGGGTCCGTTACTGCGAGTAATTTGAGGGGCGCGCCTCATTGTTGTGCGGTGATCTACCGATCTGGTTGAGAGCGAAGCAGCAAGCAGGTTATGGCCGACGAGAAAGGATCGGACGAGAGCAAGGATGCCACGACGACGTAAGGAACTCAAATGATACTGGTGCGTCTAACTATCCTAGTATCTAAAGGGTTTTTTCATCAACTGCAGGCCTCGCACCGTGAAGGCACCACCCAAGATGGCTCCACCTCCAAACGCCAACGCAGATGCGAAGGTTTGCGAACACTCAAAAAGTCTGACAAGTTCCACCACTTACTAAGTTTTTGTTCTCTTCAACAGGGTGGGCCAAGTGCAGACCCCACAAAGAAGAAGAAGGCGCTACCACCACCGTCAAACCCTCCGCCAAAAGCTGGAGGCTCCGCAGCTGCAGCATTCCGCTCGAAATCGTCATTGCCACCACCAAATGGTCCTCCTCCGGGTGCAGGTGCCCCTAGTGCTTCTGTCGCGAAGATCCGAGGAGCTGCACGACCTCCGTCGGGTGCACCACCAGGTGCAGCACAAGCCAAAGCGGGGCCTCCACCAAATGGTCAAGCGAAAGCAATGGGTCCTCCGTCTTCGACACCTCCGACCACAGCAGCTCCATCAATGGGTCCTCCATCGTCAGCACCGTCGACGAAACCACATCCAACTGGAGCTCCACCGTCGACAGCTCCGCCTAAAGCAGCAGCTAAACCCCCGATCACTCCACGCACCGGTGATGGTGAGAGCAAAGGTGACGCAAAGGCTGCTGCAGGACCTCCGAAGCCCAGGCCGGATGCTAAACGTACTCCGCCAACTTCAGCGAGAGGGCCATCGACAGATGCAAAACCTGCACCAAGAGCAGCTCCAGTCGATATTCTAGGAGATGATTCCCCTACGATAGCGAGCAATTCAGCAGCCCCAGTTAAGACAAACGCTGCTCCAGCGGGCAAGCCTCCGAAACCGGTGCCACAAACTCAGCGTCCTCCTGCTACAGCTCCTGCAAAGGCCCCACCGGTTGACAAACCGCCGGTTGTGAAGCCTCCTCTGGTGATGAAAAGCACCATGGAAGTGCTGAATGACGCAAATGCTGCGTTATCGTCTCGTAGTCGAGGCTCCGAAGACGAAGATGAGTCATCTCGCCGTTTGACCACGCCTTCTACGAAGGAGAAGGAAAAGCCTGGTGTTTTCACGACAAAAATGGGCATGGCGGCACAATTCAGCACCCAGCTGAGGCTCAATGTACCAGAGGAAGAGGTTATTGTCGTGAAGAAGCGTGAAGCAAAGAGCACTGAAGCGGAGGCCAAGCCGGATGTAAGTGCAAACGCAAAATCGTCGCGACCTATCGCCAACATCGACGATTCGTTTGAAGACGTGGAAGAGATTCCGTTCCTGGAAGATGACAAAGCTGAGGTGAAGCCCAAAGATGAACGGGAAGAGAAGGCCGTTGAACATGCAGATGATCCCGAGATCGTCATGGAAAGCAAACATGGTCCGGCTAAACCAAGTGCCAGTCGTTCCTCTTCTTCTCAAGGTGATACCAGGAGTGAACACAAGGACAACAACCACAATGAAGAAAAGGAGGATGGAGAGGGTGTACTGCGGAGAAATGCTACCCACGAAGACATCTACGATGAACTGCGCAAGATGAAGCGCGGGTCTCAATCTCCTCGTGAGGCGGAGAATGCTGGTAGTGATCATGAGCGTGATCATGAACGCGACCACGACCGCGATCACGACCGCGATCGCGAACGTAATGACTCTCGCTCTTCCTCCTTTAATGATAAGAAGGACAAAGGCAGCACCAACAGTGACGAAAACACAAACGAGCACAGTGGTCGAGAAGGCAGGGAAAGCAGAGACAGAGATCGAGATCGAGATCGAGACCGGGAGAGATCGCGTGAAAAACGCAAGGACAGACGACGTAGTAAGCAGGACGAGCCCAAGAAGATTCAAGCCCAGGTATGCACTTCATGTCATTGCCGAACGATGTTTTCCTGTGCCCATAACCACCCTTACATTTTTGTTTTTACTATTGCAGTTCTTCAATCCCAAGAGCGTGCCGTACATTCCGGATCATTTGTTGGACTTCGTGAAGCGACCGCTAGAATGTGGACGCGGTCAAATCGTCAAGTGTTTTATCGAGAGAAACGATAGCGGTCCGAACAAGCTTGCTCCCATCTATACTCTCCTGCTGGAGGTTAACAGCTCCAGTGGCCGTCCGATCATGTACGCGAGGAAGAAAGCTACTAGCCGCATCACGTCACACTACGTAATCTCCTTGAACAGGTGAGAAAATGTTAATGAGGAGCTCGCGGATCGAAGGGTGCTGACTTGGTGTTTTGAATTTACTTAGAGACGACTTATTCCTCTCACGAATGATGCGAAGCCACCAGTACATCGGCAAACTACGATCGTCCACCAGTATGCTGGAGTATTGCCTGTACGATCAAGGCGACAACCCTGAGGACTTGGATTCGGATTGTGAAGTGGACGACGAACTCAGACAAAGCATCCGAGCTGAGCTCGCAGTGATTCGATACCACAACTCCAAGAAGGTTAGCTATATTTTATGAAGTTCGGATAAGTGGGGGAACTAAGGTCTAACTGTTTGATGTTTACCACGCAGCCATATCCACGAAAGATGGAAGTGGTGATCCCAGCTATACTAGAAAATGGCCAAGGATACCTCGAATGGCGACCTCTTTCTCGTGATCAAATGATGGAGGAGCACGTTCGCAATATCACAGCAGCTGTACGTGATCAATCTTCTCATAGTGTGAAGGCATTCATTGTCTAATCGAGTATGCTGCGTGTTGGTAGGGCGGACAAAACGTCATGGATGCCTCCAACTTCGCCTTCCTTCATAAGCGTGAGACCAAGTATGACCCTCTCTCGTCCTGCATCGTGGACTTCCGCAGCCGTGCGACTTGTGTATCCGTCAAGAACTTCCAGCTCGTCCACTCCGAGCCGACAAATGAGCAAATGCGGGACCAATACCGCAAGGCGTATCCCGACTTCGTCTACGAGGACCAAGGCACCGTGTCGCTACCACAAGAGTACGTGCTGTTGCAGCTGGGCAAAGTCGGCAAGGACTGCTTCAACATGGACTTCCAGTACCCTCTATCCATGCTTCAGGCCTTCGCCATTAGCCTCAGTCGGTTTGACACCAAACAGAGATAAACACTTCGCACGGACAGCATGAAGACGAGATAATGAACGATAAAACATACAAATCCTACCATACTAAGAGTATCGATAATGCTACCCAACTGGGTAACGATGCTTTGCAGCTCCGAACTGGTAACGTCGGTTGAAAGCAGTCTGCAGCGAGCACACCTGACCAGAGTCTTAAGCAATGAGTTGACGACTAATTAATTGTATCAACCCCCAATGGAGATACGAACGAATACAGATTTACCCCATCATCAATGTCGTCTTCGTGTTATTGCTCAGATGTTGACCCTGCTACCTCCGCGATGGATGTAAGTATTTGGCCATCTCTGTTCACACGAGCGCCACGGGCCAGTGTTAGGAGAAAACACATCGCCTCTGATTTTGAGCTGCTAGTGGTCGCGTCATCCCGCGCTGTAGCTTCATGCTGTTGTGGTTGCTTAGAAAATAGAGAGCTTCACTTCCATCGCCTCGTGGACACGGAACGTGTTCTCAGGGTGCTCATCCGGGTCTGCAGCAAGAAAAAAAAACAGTTCACCGCATCAGTCTCCATGCCTTCCATCGAATAAACAGTCCCCACAAAGCACGCACTGTTAAGGAAGTCCGTGAAGTCGATCTGTTCGTCCGCGCCCGTCAACGTGTCCAGGCCCGCGTGCGAGCTCGGCAAGCCGGGGAGACGCTACAGCCACAGCAGCAAATTATCCGACCGTCAGTATCCGTTGAGCTCCCAAAAAGACCCCACCAAGGTGCTAATTGCTCACTGTAAACTGCTCGAGCACCGCCTTCTCCGTGCGCAGACGCATGGCCGCTCCCTTGCCGTAGACCTGCTCCACCGTCGACATCTTGAGCTCCCAGTTGGACTGGCGGTGCTGCAATACAACGAGCGAGTGCCACAGTCAGCTCCGATGTATTAACTATTGCGCGCAGCTGGAAGGTCGAGCGTTACCGTCGTCTGCAGACGCTGCACCTCGTGCACCGGTCGCACGTCCTCACTGGCGCTGTAGAAGCCGAAGCGCAGGGCGTCAGGGGGCGCGCGCACGAGGGGGAGGCTGGCAGAGTTCTAAGAGGGGGTCGGTCACGTATACAAAGCGTTAAACATTGCTTAGGCGACTGAGGAGCAGAGACATTCGCCAGCTCACCATGTTGCTTCGAGCTTCTTGTTCAGAGAGATCCAAAATGGGGGATCCGGCCATTAATTAACCTGTGTAATGGCATAATATGCTGGAAGATGGGATACTGGATGTAGCCATTCGATGTACAGTCAGTGAGTGTTCGACAGACAAGCATGGCTCCCGGCAGGTCGCACGGCACCGACGAGTACGGACTCAAGCGGTCCTCGGGCGTGGACTACAACCAGGTGCTCGACCGGCAGATAGACGACAGCCGCTTCGAGCGACAGCGCGCAATCCGAGCGGCGTCCGCAGCGGTACGAAGCTCTGTCAAGTGTTGTATCACTGGCGGGAGGTTGCTGAGCTTATCTGTGTCTTGTTGTTGTATGGGGATCCACAGCCGCCACCAGCGGAGAAGCCCAAACATGCGGCGAGTAAAGCTGCAGCCCCGCAGTCCGCGACCATGGACGCCTTCATGCGCATGGTGACGGGCAAGGACGAGCGCACCATCGCCGACCGCATCAGCGACCCGAACCGACCCACGTGGGAGCAGTACAAGAAGGAGAACGCAGACAAACTGGACCTCAACGACAACGGAGAGAAGGAGATGAAGGAGTACAGGAAGAAGCTGGACGCTGCCAGGGAGAAGGTGGGTCTAGGGTGGGCTTTTGTTTTTGTTTTTTGTAGTTGGATGGTGAAGTTCTGATGGATGCTGTGGTGGTTGTTGCTGTTGTCTCTTTGGTAGAGATTGGCAGGGGCTAGCGGCTCTAAGAAGAGGAAGAAGAAGCAGAAGAAGCGCTCACGTTCTTCTTCATCGGAAGATTCAAGCAGCGAGGACGAGCGTCGACGCTCCAGACACAAGAGTCGCAAGAAAAGGTGAGACGTTAGGGCGACGATTGTTGTCGCTTTGGGATGCAGCTTCTGACGTCGCGGTTGGATGTACAGTAGCAGGAAGAGCCACAAGCGCAGAAGGAGATCTTCGGACTCGGACGACAGCGACTCGGACTCGGACGACGACCGCTCTCGACGACACAAGCGCTCGAAGAAGAGCAAGAAGTCGTCTCGCAGGAAAGACCGGGACGCGTCACCCTCGCCCGTACGTCTCTCGTCGTTCCTGCAGCAATCAAGCGACGAATCGAACGACGAGTCTTCGTAGCTGACGTCGCGTAGGCATCAAAAGCTACCGAGCGACGTGCTGTAGTCTCCGCCCTTTAGAGTGATAATAAGACGTTTTTTACCACGACCACATGATATCTAGACCCCCATTTCTGCTCACCGTCCTTGGACAAGTTCAATCGACGACACCTGTACCGGTAGCTCGCTCGCTCGAAGGTCATTTGCGGCGCTATTGAAACCCTCTCAGACATTCCCCAGACTGCGACATGGCCGACACTGAGGACAGGAAGAAGTTCATGCAGCTGCTACGGCAGGGCGTGCAGCACAAGGTCCAGCAGCAGACGCAGAGCAAAGAGATCTCAGATTCCGCGAAGGATCTTCAAGCGACCGGAGAAGTGCGACGCGCTACGCTGCCCGAGCACTGCGACAATGACAAGGAGACTGCGAGTGTGGCGGCGTGGCAGACGCTGGCGTGGCGCGACGCCTACTCCATGGCTCCATATTTCCAGGCGACAGTGGGCGGCAGACCGCTGCGCATCAAGCAGGTGCTGCAGGGAGAGCTCAACGGATTCGGCACGGGGCTCACCGTGTGGCCTGCAGCTTGCGTGCTCTTGAAGCACTTGGAGCAACGAGCAGCTCGCAATCACAGAGCGTTGGTGGATTCCGACAACCCGTTCGTGCTGGAGCTGGGGAGCGGCACGGGCGCTGTGGGCATCGCCGCTGCGATGCTGCTTCGAGCTGGAAGAGTGGTGCTGACCGACATGGGCAACGTCCGCTTCATTATGCGGGAGAACGCCGATCTAGCACAGCAGGACGGCGTCATCGACAACCACGTTGTGGTGGATGTCGAGGAGTACGAATGGGGGCAGCCTCCTTCCGAGAGTCTCATTCCGGAGTCCTACCCAGACCTCATCCTGGTCTCGGACTGTATTCTGCCGCGGTTGTACCCCATCGAGCCACTCGTGGAGGCTTTGGTCACCCTCAGTGGACCCCACACCCGCATCCTCATTTCGTACGAGCATCGTCATTACCAGCATTTCCAGCCCAAACAACGGTTCTGGGAGCTTATGCAGGCCCGCAGGTTCTGTCTGCGAGTGATCGACACGGCGGAATATCATCCCCATTACGTCGCCGCAGACATCGAGGTGTGGGAGATCACTCCACAACACGTGTGAACTCCATTATCATTAACATATTCTTTCTTCTGATCGATTTACGCTACTTGATGCATACTCTTTCATTTACTTGGAAGCCTTCTCTCCTCGGTTGGTGCTTGACGAAGTTGGTGGAACTGCTGAAGCGAGTGCTAGGCAGTGCAGGTCCTCGTGGCGTGTCATTGATTCGTCCTCTGGGACGATGTATTGCGTCTCAAGGAACTTTTTGAGTCCATCGGTGGACATCAGAGAGCACATGACATCAAGTCGAGGGTCGACTTGTGGTGCCTTCGATTCTTTTCTCTTGTGCTCACCAGAGCGAGGAGCTAATGGTGGCAGCTTTGTCAAGGTCACCGACTGCGACAACATGATCTGTGTGCTCTTCTTCGCTGTGATTGGAAGCGGGGCTGGCCCTCCTGCTGTGCTTTCTTCCTCTGCCTTCGCAACAATCTTGGCAACAGGAAATAGCTCTTCGTAGTGGTCTGGATTTTCAGATTCAGGCTCTGCGTCAGCTAACTCCGTCTGAAGAGCTGCAATGATTTCTCGAGCCGATACCTGCTCGACAGGGTCACTCGAGTCCAGTTGGGAACAGAGCGAAAATGCCTGTCCAGCAGTCAAGTGGCGACTATGGACGAGAGCCTCGACCGTCGCCTTAACTTCATCGAAAGTATCTTCTTCGCCGGGGAGCACAGGAGCAAAGGCAGCTCGAGCATGAATATCCTTTTCCACTTCTTCGAAATTTGCCCCCTTTGGCCTGGTATTCGCATCTTCCTTTTCGCTTGAGTGGTGTTTGTCATGATGCTTCTGTTTCGCTTCTCGAAGTTTGCGGTAGATTTTATCGCGCTTTCTTTCCCCATCACTTCCATCAACGTGAGTCGGATTGGACGCCTGACTCTCGAGGCTTTTGAGTGACCGCGCTGCCTCCGTACTCACCCAGATCCAAAACATACGCCACGTCACCGGTCCTTCAAAACTGGAGTCCTTAATCGCTTCAACGGAAGCCTCGTACGCGAAGTCTGATGTGTCTCCTGAAATTTCATACAGCTTTTCCATGATGGAGAGACAAGCTTCCTTAGAAATCTCTCCAGTACCTGCGGGGTCGTGTTCCTCAAACAACACGCGCGCACCCAGTTCAAGACGGTCAATGTGCTCCTTTGCATGCTTTTGACTCTTAAAGTACGAAGCGGTTGACAACGAGTACACCTTGGCACCCCCGAAGTAGCCTGCAACGCCACCTACTACGGCAGCGCTTGTAGCCGCCACAATCCCAATAGGCCCCGTGGCAACACCGGCAGCTGCCCACAATGTCATCGCAGACGCAACTCCATACGCGCCAAGTCCAGCACCTGCTGCAGCCGTTGTGCGGCTTACAAATACCTCCCCAGATTTTAAGCGAAAGTCTCGACGCATTAGCCGCTCACTTGTAGCTGATAACACCCCAAGCTCCTTTCGCTCGGAGTGTTTCTTACGATAGTCGTAAAATTCTTTTCCAATGTCGACAAGAATGGACGCCACAGCTAAAGGTGCTGCTACCATTCCGCCAAGTGCAGTGCCAGATCTTGCTACCCCGTTGGCTAGGACCAGCCCGCCGGCTGCACGAAGGCCACTATCTACAGCTCCACCAGCACCAGCAAGCGCCACATTCGTGATTTGGACTCCTGTTTTACTTTCTTCCAGGTCATATTTCGTGATCACGCGTTCTGCTAATTCTGCTCGTCTTTCCTCCACAACAGCATTCGTCAACTCTAGAGCGATAGATGCACCACGAGTGATCTCCTTCTTATCAACGTAGCGAAGAGAGTCGTCGTCAAAACGAATTGCTGCTACTGCAGTGTTCTCTCGCCAATCTTCAACGACCCCAAGTCCGAACGGAGTATACACCTTTGAACCTCGGGGAAACATCACACAAACCTTCGGCTTCCCGTGCAGATGAAGCAGGTTTTCGTGTTTCCTCGCAAAATACTGGTCGACTTCTTGGCTTATGTCCACGCAATCGAAAAACTCTTCTTCGGCCATCGCCTCAACAGCTGCGTCTTCCTCTCCAGCTGAGCAATCGAAAAATGCTTCAATGAGCATGCCATCTTGATCTTGCTCTTGATCTTGCTGAGTCAACTCCACGATGGCTTGTTGAGCCTCTTTAGTAAGATACAACTCACTGTCGCCAGGATTGTCATTCCCATATTGTGCCGGAGTACTAGCAATTGCAAATGCCTTGATCTGTCGGGCCTTAGATTGCCGTAGTGCCTCAATGCTGGGAGTTCGGCTTTCTCGTTGCTGAACCGTCTTACGATCTTCCAAAAGCAGCACCAAGCAATCGCCCGACATATCACGCACAGCTGCAGCCTGTCGTTTCTTTCTAGAAGCTTCAGAAAACTGTGACCATGCGCTCACGATTATAGCCACGCTTGCTGCGACCGCGACGGCACCACCGACTACTGAGACGGTTTTTAAACTTGTGCTTGCCGACTTGGAACTGATACTGTCACTGCTGCTGCGGGTGTCAATTGCTTGAGTGGAGCTTTCAGCGTTATTCATTGTCACAATATTTCCAGTTTTGCTCAGAGCGGCAGAAGTCTCAGAAGTGGAAGTCGAAACACCTGCTGACGAAGCTGGAGCTGCAGCAGACGTTGCTGAGACTCCAGTGTTTGATACATGTTGAGTCGTGCTCGTAGAATCAGGAGCCACAGCTACTCTACTTGAAGCACTGTCAGACGTAACTGGTAGGTTCCCACTGGGTGCAGCAGTTGTTGCTTGGGGCTTGCCGCCATTGTGTTGAAGTGGATGTCCAACCGTGGTTGAGCTCGACGAACTGAAACGACCTGTCACGCGGTGCAATGTACTGGAGATATTGTCCACGGCATCCTTGAACGTGGATATCGCCTCGTCAAGAGTTATGCCGTCTACTGTACCGTACTGCATGAACTCGTCTCTGCGGCTGGGTGGTCTGTTCAAGTAAGCATCATAGGCACAGCGGCTCTCTTTATTCGAAAGCACTTCGTAGGACTCGGCCAGCAACTTGAAAATATCCTCAGCCATCTCCTTTTGCTGATCTGTAAGCGATCCGTGTCTAATTCGATCCGGGTGCCACCTCAATGCGAGAGATCTGTACGACCTACGAATTTCCCGCTCACTTGCATTTCGAGCCACTCCCAGGCGCTCGTAATGGTTCATGGTCCCATTAATCTGGATAGACCTTGACCGCCGCGCAATAGCGTCAACATAAGCACTCATCATGTGCTGCAAAATGGAGTTTCCAGTAAGTCCAGTAGTAGCTTCGTCTCCATCCTCACCAAGGGCTTTTCGAATTTCCAGCGGCTCCGAGAAAATATTGAATTCTGCACTCTCCTTTGACATGAAGATATAGCTTCCGCATGGAGCGTACCGATAATCCACTGTCTTCACAATATTGAACTCGCGAAGTTTGTCAAACGATTTTTGAAGCATGGTGATGCTCATGGACAAGTACGCCGAAGTGGCGCTTGGTACGGCTGCTGTGCCTGCACCCTTCACCATGTCAACAAGACGCTGCTGCATTGGCGCTGGTAGCAGGTTAAGCAGAGCTTTTGTTGCTTTCGCGATAGTCACCAGTCGCTCTGTCGTTTTGGCGAGCATAGCAGCCGAATGTGCAATATTCAAGATTCCAGGGATGCAGTCGAATTCGTTGACGAAGTTCACCACGCGTTCATCCATCCCTAACGGCTGCAAGAATGCTGTCAAGGCATCGTTGCCAGCGTACGCCGCACCAAATCCAATCGCCATGGCCACCGGAAGGTTTTGGAGCGCATTGTCACGATCATTATTCCCAACTTTTTTCATCCAGCCAGTAGGTTCGTTCTTCTGTTTCTTGTGCTTGCGGAAATGTTTTTCCTTGTGGCTGTGCTCTTTGCTGTCAGCTTTCGGTTGCTCCTCATCGATCTTTTCGAGTACCCGTTGCACAGCCTCTGGTAAACCATTGAAAACTAACTGGCAGAACGCAAGCTTGGCGATACTACCACCGATGGAATGTCCACAGAGCAGCAGAACTTTATCTGCTCGCTGTGCTTGTCCATAGAGTTTCGAGACATCCAGTCGCTCTGCGCGCTTCCAGAACGGCGCATGAACGCGAGATCCGCCGAAGCGGTGCACGAACGGCTGCGAGAGTGGCACGGCCGAGCCCACCACGGCCTGTACAATGTCACTGGGGCTCGTCGCCCGCATGGCGCAGATGACAGCCCCTTCCGACTCCACGAGCACGTAGTCGGTTGTGAACTCGAGTACCGGTAGCTGCAGGCTGTGCGGCAGCGGGGACTTGCGCACATGCATCTCCAGCTCACGCGCGGCGCGAGCATTGGCCAGCGCGTCGGAGGATGACGGCGTTGCTTTGGTCGCAGACAGCGCAGCACAGAGCACAGCGGCGCTCAGCAGCTCCGTCTCGTTGCAGGTGACGGCGCGCGTGGCGTCCGCGCGACCGCTGGCACTACGCCACCACCACGCAGGTTGCAACTGCTGCGGCTGCTCAGTATGATCCTTGTCGTGCTGCGGTGCCATCAGAGGTGGTCGGATTGGGCTGGCCACTTCAGTTGTGACTGTGAGATTGAAGAAAGCGGTGCCTTGCAAATGTAGCCATATAAGATTCTCGGTGGATACTCTTCGAAAAGATGCACAGCAATACGCCTAATTTGAGGGAGTGGTACTAATAAACCATGCAGAGTTACAAAGTTCGCAGGTTTTACATAGATGCAAACCTACTGACTTACTAGAGGAATTATCTTAACCGAGTGGATATCCACTCAGATTTTTCCTACGGCGCCGTTGGAGGCCAGGATTTAAATACTGGTAATTACACAGGATTTAAATCATGGATTATCCAGGATTCGTAAGTTAAAATAAAAAACCGTGATAAATTCCCGCGAGGGAGAAACGACGCGCCCATTTTGGATTGTGCCGTTGCAATGAGCAAGTGCGGGGAGCTGCTAGCGCCGCCGTGGGGAGCCAACACGCGGCACGCCCACGCTGCGGACCCGGGCTATCGGGGACAACACCTCGCGGTGTGACCCAGGAAGTGACAGCGCGCGAGGAGGAGACTGATAAGAAGACGGACGCTGCGGAGGAAGCCCAGGAGACGACGGACGCGGCAGTGGAGACCCAGGAGACGACGGGCGCGGCGAGGGCGACCCAAGAGACGACGATCAGGCCTAGGAACACCCGCGAGCTGTCAGACCGCGCAGAGGAGGAGCTCAAGGGCGACTTTTACCTGTGGCAGTATTGTCAAATGACGCCTACGAAGCGAATTCACAAGCCCCAGCCAATACAGGAGCCGACGTCAGTGAAGACGAAGACGGTGTCCCGCAGACGCCAGTTTCACAGTAGTCTCGTGAAAATAGGATGATGAATACCCGCTTGCGCGGAGGCCAATGTATGCAACTTTCATTTGGTTTGTCGTGCAGCACGACACGACTCGTGTTTCATCATGTACATGCAGAGAGCAACCATGTTCCACACACTGGAGTGTCTTCTTGGCAAGACGTTCTTGCACATTTGTCCACGCCAGTATTAGGCCATGATTAATATTGAGCGAATCCTGCATGATGTCGAGCCCTACGATATGTATCTTCCGCGTCCTCGACGAATCTTCTCCAATCTTCCCCATATGGGTACTCATTTAAGTTAGGAATCGCATGTCCAGGATTAATCCTGTAAGTTATCCTGGACATTTCCATGATTATAATCCTGGCCCCCAACACCTGCCTTTTTCCTATAGACGACTGAATGGAACCCACTCACATTAAGGTGCACGTTACCGTTATAGTTGTATCTGGCGTGTAGGCCCGAGTAGCAGGGGCATCCTTCGGAGTTTGTCGTCGTCGAGATGAAGCTCCGCAGAGGCGTATCGGGTGGAGAAAAGACTGGGAACGTCGGACGCCCGCGCAAATGTGAAACCCGCACCTGCTGCAAATGCGGTCTCAAGCTAAAAGCGCTCTGGCAAAAACAAATGTAACTTTTCATTACAACTCGTGTTTTCTTGTCGCTTGGTGAGAGCTACCCAGAGTACCGCGGCAAGGTCGTGTTGTACATGGTTGTGCGCGACACCGGACGCACGGCGTGCGCAGTACAAAATGCTCAGCCCGAATGGATGATAAATGCCCGAATGGATGATAAATGATCCGAAACGATCTCGGAAAAAACGCTCGAAAGCAAGCACACATGGGCTTCCGATGGCGCACGGGGCAATATTCTGCGGTGCCAAACCGGCCGTTCACGCGCCCCACGAGATAAATACTTGAAGAGGTCCTTGGACGATGTCTCAGAAATTACAGTAGCTCCATAATTATCACATGCTGTTCCATTCGTGATTTAAGGAATATAATCAAACACTTAGAAAAATCTGAGTGGATATCCACTCGGTTAAGATAATTCCTCGACTTACTAGGTAGTCGAAGGATGCGGCGCATCGACATTGCGATCTGCAGTGCAACACTTCTCCCGTATGCCTAATCTAAATCAGTAGAATCTTGGATTACGCTGTGCAAATCTTGAGCACGGCCTGCACTTCCTGTGCGAGGTACATGGAGAGATAGAGGGTCAAATTAGGCGGGGATGCCTGTAGATAGAGGGTGCTGTGCTGTACTTGGTTTTCGAAAATTAGTTGCCCTAGCCCGCCTGTTCAAACGACATAATGACCACATTCGTGCAACCTTGATTCCGCTTATGCTGTTGGCAAATCTCAGAACGGATGTTTATCCTGAATGTACGTACAGAAACCGCCCCCACTTCCGGTACCCGGATTTCAATCTTCTTTCCCGGGGCATTAAAATACACAGGTTCTGTGACCCCGAAGGCACAAACCAAGGCGAGGGACTTGGCGACTCTCGTCGAGGTGGTCCCAGAGGCGGACCAAGCAGCAGCAGCAGGACCGAGATCATACCGAGGATGACCAGAGCCACGGGCACCATGTTGCGCTCTGACCCGTGTGCAAGCATGGCAGCACCGACGGCACCGGCGTGAAGATGGACACGAAGCAGCGGATGATCAGGTACGACGCCTGGAGGGCACCGCCTCGCACAGGGATTCGCCCGCATTCTGTACGTACTTCTAGTGGTAGCACCACTGGCTTGCAAGTAATTTTTGCGTCGCTTTAATCCTATTAGTTTCAGTGTCATTCTTTTTAGCAATTAATCACACGCTGTATTTCCTAACGCACGCCATAGCGGGTAGATATGCACATCAGCTTGCTTTAGCGGTCGTTCTTCGGTAATGTAGTCACCACGTGCTCGCACTCAATTGCTGACTTTTGGGCGATCATCTTCATATCAAGGAGGAGGCCAAGCCAGTGGCTTCGTCGATTATGTAGTGGCTTGAAGCCACTCCATAACACCGGGCGTGAGCGCGTCGCTCGGCGATGACTCGGCAGCGAGTAGTGACGTTTTCATGTTGGTGCTGTGTTACGAGGTGAAGACTTTGGCTGTCGACGCTTGCTGCTCGACACCTAGAGCACCAACTCAAGTCCGGATGAAATGCAAACACGTAGCTTGATTGTTCCCAGTCTCTCTCCTCCTTCGCACTTGCTGCTTGTTCTGCTAAATGGAGACTGAGCTTGTCCTACACATGAATGCTGGCCAGCTCCCAGGCTGCCAGCTTCTCCTTCCTTCTCTTGATCCTGCTTCAACCCCTGTCTGCCGCCGCATCTCACACCGTCGTGTCCCTAGATATGCTGCCAGCTTCCAGGGTCTTGATCCAGCGCCGAGAAGTCCGCGCCGCGGAGCACGCATCTTAACACGCCCTCTCCGACGCTTGCGCCGGAACATTTTAGCTGCTGCTAGGAGGTGTGGTCATGCCAATCATTTGGCAGTACTTGACCAAACTGTTCTTCGGCAGCGCTTTCGTGAACATGTCTGCTGGGTTCTCCGTTCCCAACACCTTGTGAATCTCCAACACGTCCCTCTTTACTTGATCACGAACGTAGTGCCATCGAAGCTCGATGTGTCTGGTTCGGCTGTTGTACGTTGGAGCTTTGGCGAGCGCGATCGCGGCTGTATTGTCCACTCCTAGCGTCAGCTTACTTTTCTTCTGGATCACGACCAGAGCTTCATTCAGCATGTTGACGATTCCTCGTCCCTCCATGGCCGCCTCGCAGGCGGCGACATATTCAGCTTCTGCTGTCGATTGAGCCACAATGGTCTGTCGGCGTGCTGCCCAGGCCACCGCTCCTCCGGCAATAGTCATCACGAACCCCGTGACACTCTTGCGTGTTTCCGGGCCATTCCCCCAGTCAGCGTCGCTGTGCCCGCTTACCAAGATCTGGTCGGTGACGTCTTTGTCGTTTGAGTACTTGATGCCTTGCCGGGACGTAGCCGCCAGGTACCGCAAGATTCGCTTCACTGCGCCCCCGTGCTTCTTCGACGGGTTGCTTACAAAGCGACTCAAGTATCCAACGGGGAAAGCAATGTCGGGGCGAGTGTTGGTAGTCAGGTACATCAGAGATCCGATAGCTGCACGATAATCAAAAGAAATATCTTCGTTTTTCTCGGACTCCTCGTTTGGCTTGAACTTGACGTTGGTCTCCATTGGAGTAGCGCTTCCGTGAGCTTCACCATAGCCGAACCGATCCAGAATTTCCTTACAGTACTGATCTTGGTGGATCAGAATGCCGCTCTCACTCTGCTCAATCTGCACGCCTAGGAACTTGTTAGCTAGACCGCCATCCTTAAATCCGTACTTCTTGTCGAACTCGAGGAAGAGTTGGGTCTTGTAGTCCTCCGAGTTCGTCGCGAGGACCACGTCGTCCACGTAGAGCGGGATAAGAGCCAGCACTCCGTCCTTGTATCGGACATACAGACAGGGTTCTGTCTCCGTGTTGTCATATCCCTGGGATCTCAGGAACTTGTCCACTTCTTCGTACCATTCTGCTCCGGACTGATGTAGACCATAGAGAGCATGGTCTACCCGGTAGACTTTTCCTTTCGGCCAAGGAAAACCAGGAATTCCCCTCACAAACTGCTTGATCTTCAGAAGCGCGTTGAGGTAAGCTGTGTTGATGTCTCCTTGATAGAGAGTCAGTCCCAACTTTGCTGCCACAGCCACTACGACGCGGAAGGTCACCATTCTGGCCACAGGGGAGAAACTCAGCACGTAGTCAACTCCAAATTCCTGCGAGTCACCCCGGCCGACTAGTCTCGCTCGCCATCGAATGACATATCCATCCGTGTCAGTCTTGGGTTGATATCTCCACATAGTACTCAGGAGGTTCGTGCGATTTGGCATCTCATCTTCATCGATCATCACGAAGACTCCTTTCGAGAACATCGCATCAACTTCTTGCTTCATTGCCTTCAGCCATTCTTCTTTCTGCGGGGATTTCATCGCCTCGCGGAAGTTTCGAGGTGTCGTTACTTCTTTGCTGTGCCAGCGCCTCTCTTGATGCTCACCGTTCTCAGCTTCTGCATGGTCCTGCTGGCAATAGCTGGCGAAGATTTGATAGTCGTCTAGATGCTTTGGGCGGCGACGTTCATCTTCGCTGCGTAGAGTCATTCGCGTCGGCTGACCTTCGAGCATCCGCTGGCGCTTCGTCTCGCGGACATCATCCAGCTCAGCTTCCAGTGACGTCCTATGTTGGCCCGTTAGCACTTCGGGCACCATACAGACATCCATGCCGTTTCCAGCATCAACAGCAACGATGCTCCGCTCCTCATTCGGAGGGTCAGGGTATTCCGGGCGCTGATCTTCGTCTTGCTCTCTGGTCTCATTACGGGCGTCTGTTTCTTCATCTTGGAGTGGTACGTGCATGTAGGCGTCTGATACGTTTTGGACATTCCACTGCCACGGGTCGAAAGAGGGTTCACTGTCATCGCTCGGGGTCTCATCCAGGGTCGACTCAGTGCTCTCCGGCTCCGTGCTTGGGGTCGGCTCCTTTTCAGGTTCTACGTCCGACGAGCCTTCGTCAGGGTTAACTGGTAGTTCGGCTTCATGTTACTCCTCACTAGCAACTTCATCTTGACCGAGCTCTACTTCAGCAAGTAACGCGGGGTCAGGTGGGGCCTTCTCCTCCAGGTCTTCGTCTTCCCCGAGACGCTGCCACTCCTTCGGCTCAGCAGCCGGTTGGTCAGACTTTCTCAGGAAGGTAGGATATTCAGACGTGGTGTTCCATCCCTCGGTGGCAGGTTCGTCGTCCATGACAACGTCTGACATCTCGTCCAGATCGTCGTAGTCCATGAGATCCGGGTCTGACGGGTCTGCTGCTCGCGCGGGCGGCAACTTGTCCGGGTCCTCCATGGTATTCTCGACGTTGATCTGCTCCTCAACATCACTCTCATCGAAGTCGCTTTCATCAGTCGGCTCCAGAGCTTCATCCTCCAGCGAGTGAATCCACTCTGCGGCTGCCGGCGTGTACCCTTCGGGGTACCGGTCCTTGAACACGATGCCTTCATTGATATGGGCGTGCTCGACACGTTGCACAACTCGTTCCGGCGGGAAGTACACGTCAAATCCGGCTTGGCCTTCACGATATCCTGCCAGAAACCCAATCCGACAGTTCTCGTCCATCTTTCTGCGCGACGGCCCAGTTGGCTTGTGCGCATAGGCGATCGACCCAAACTTCTTGATGCGATGCATGTCGGGCTTCTTCCCGAACATCATTCGGAAAGGAGTGTCCTTAATGGTCTCGTGGTAGCACCTGTTCCGCACGTAGGCCGCCATCTTTAAGGCGTGCATCTTCAACGACGGAGGGAATCCTGCTGCTATCAGCATGGTCTTCATCATGTGCACTAGAGTCTGGTGAGCTCTCTCGCACGGGTTGAGGTGAGAGCTGTGTGGCGGGTTCGGCAAGAACTCGATACCTTTGCTCTGGTACCACAGCTTCATCTCGTCGTTCTCGAACTCACCTCCTCCATCGGTGATGACCTTCTTCACCTTGCACGTTGGGTGCTGTCGGTCCGCCCACTCGATGTATCTGATCATCTCAGCGTTAACCTCCGGGGCGTTCTTTGTCTTCAGGGGGTACACCGTCGTGAAGCGCGTGTAGCCATCTACAATTACCAACACCGGCTCGTCTTGTTCGGGGAAAAGTAAGTCCGCAAATATCACCTCGTTCTTTCGGCTAATCTCTCGGTCGATGTTCTTCTTCGCTGGCGGTTTGCGTTGTTTTCCCAGTTGACAGTCTTCACAGTCGACGTGCACTCTCTGTCGGAGCATCATTCCCTTCACGAGTCGATTGTCCACCATCGTTTTCAGGAATCGCGGGCACAAATGCCCCAGCCGTTCATGCCAGATCTGCAGGTCAGCTGCCCCATCCGCAGCGGATATGTTCGCACTGGGGGTCTTTGCTGGGTTGCTTTTCTTCACTGGGCAGTTCTTAGGTTGCGACTTCAGCTTCTTGGCCAGCACGAAGTCGTTCACCGCGTCAAACGTGTACATCCCATGCTGGTCTCGGCCGACCGCCATGATCAGCTCGTCTTCTCGCCACAGCTCGAACTTCGTCTGTCCGGAACGCCCATGGTACTCCACTGCATACCCTTGGTCTTCAGCCTGTGAGTGCGACAGCAGGTTCCGGCAGTTCGGGACGTGGTACGCGTCCAGCAGGTTCATTGTCATCTTCTTCCCATTGCGTTCCACGACCAGCTCGACCGTTCCGTGCCCGGCGGGAGCTGCTGTGAACTGTTTCTTGAATCCCCTCACTTTCTCGGCGTCCTTGCCAAAAGGTGTGTATTCTGTGAAGTACCGGCGATCTGACACAATATGGACGTTTGCCGCGTTGTCGAAGCACCACTCCTCGACTGCGCCGACATTTCCATCTCCAGTGCGTACTGACAGGTCTTCTCCGTGAGGTTCACCGCGTCTGGAACTTGTTTCTTCCCCAGCTGTGTCTTCCTTCACATTGTTTGGGGCCCGAACTTGGTTGTCCTCGCCGCCGTGTTCCTCTTGGCCCTCACCAACTCGCACCCGGCTGGTGTAGATTGCCTGCTTTTGGCTTGAGGTAGTCGCCTTCTTCGGGCAGTCCTTCTCCAAGTGTCCAGGTTTGTGACACCCGAAGCAGTTTCCCTGCTGCTTGTCGGTCTTCTTGGCCGCAAACGTGGCAGATCTCTCCGGAGTCATGACCTTAGCCGTAGCATTTCCGCCTTGCCCTTGGGACGCCTGTCGGGCTTGCTGCTGGGTGGTCTTCGGCTTCTGTCCCTGCGACAGTGGTTGCGGCGAAGCATTGGCGGCGTTCGTCACTCCAATTTCCCGGTCGCACCGGTTGTAGCTGTCCAGGCGGATGATCTGGTCCCTCAGCTTCTCTGGCGTGTCTACCTCGCTGGCTCCCATCTCGACCATGCCTCGCAGGCGGTCAAAGCGGGGGTTGGATGGCAGCGATCGAATGAGTAGGTTCGTGAATATCGGATCACGCATGTCAGCATTCAGAGCGGCAAGCTGGGCCTTCAGCAGGAACATGTTGTTCACGTGCTGCTGGACGTCCCAGTTCGGCTTGCACTTGGCCGCTTGCAACCGGTTAAACAGGATGATCTCCTGGTTAGTCCTGGTCGCCGAGTTGGTCTTGCCCTCGTACGTGTCCTCCAGGTACTTCCACATGGCTGCCCCGTTGGTCTTGGTCATCACTTGCTGGCCCAGTTCCATAGACAGCGAAGCCATGATGAGGTGCTCGACCTTCATCTGGGCGTCGGCAAACTTCTTCTTCGCAGCGTCGTCTGCACTCGAAGCAAGAGTCTCCTTGCCCGTCGCGTACTCCAGAACATCCTTGTCCGCAAACACGAACTCCATCATCCTCTTGTAATACGTCCAGCACTGGCCGTGCCAGTTCACCGGGCGTCCGTTCTTGTTGAGTTCCACCTTTGACGACATCTTGTGCGTGTCTTGCTGGCCTTGCTGCCAGCTTGGGCTCATAACCCTGTTACGAGGTGAAGACTTTGGCTGTCGACGCTTGCTGCTCGACACCTAGAGCACCAACTCAAGTCCGGATTAAATGCAAACACGTAGCTTGATTGTTCCCAGTCTCTCTCCTCCTTCGCACTTGCTGCTTGTTCTGCTAAATGGAGACTGAGCTTGTCCTACACATGAATGCTGGCCAGCTCCCAGGCTGCCAGCTTCTCCTTCCTTCTCTTGATCCTGCTTCAACCCCTGTCTGCCGCCGCATCTCACACCGTCGTGTCCCTAGATATGCTGCCAGCTTCCAGGGTCTTGATCCAGCGCCGAGAAGTCCGCGCCGCGGAGCACGCATCTTAACATGCTGGTCTTCGTTGAGTTGGTCAGCGTCGGCTGCACTACCTTGAGTGTGTTCCACCCCCACTTCAACCTTGTGACCATCACTCTACTCGTTGAAACGATTTGATCTGTGATGATCGGTTTGAACAGGATATGCGAGGATTGTGGTAACGGAAGTGAGGGCGGTTTCTGTACAGCCCAAACAGGATTAATTCGGGGCACGCCATATGTGGCACACACGAAACAAAAGTATACAAACTTCAAGTTAAATAGTTTAATAATCTGAAAAACCGAATGATTTCTCAGAATCTACGGAAAAATAGAGGTTTTGTGTTGAAATAGCCAGCTATTTGAGTAGGATATACGATCGCAGAGATAATGGGAGAACGTTAAGTACGATGACGCCGGGCCTGGAGTTGGAGCTCGAACCTCTGTTTTGCGTGTGGGTTTCGTGGTGCAATGCAATATAGACTCAAGCGAAAGTTCTAATGTGTTGTATACTAGTAGCACTGCTAAAGATGAGATCGATGCCTCAAGCAAAAGTAAAGCGCATACTGCTAACGTTATATTGCCTGCGATAGCATCAGGTTGACGTAGCTTGAGGTTGACAAGTAGCAGTGGTCGGCGTAGATAGTGGCGAGTAGCTGTGAGTATCCGGTTCCGTGCTGAGGTGAGTCTCGCTTCTTCGGCACCACAACAGCAGAGGTTTAGCGGTAAAAACGGAGGAGATCTGCGGGTGTTGCAGATGCGTCCGCGGCAGTCACCGGCAGTGAGCCGTGGGTCATTGTGCAGGGCGTGCAGTCGGTTCTGGAGGCGTTGCACAAGACCACGGAGCTGGTGCCCTACGGCGAGCCGCAGCCCACCCATGAGTGGCAGAACCACTTCGACGCGAGCGAATACCAGTTCGGGCGTCTGGCCAACTGCCCCACGCTCGGGTGCGACTGCCTCGGCAAGATCCAGTACCCGTGGCCAACGACTTCTGGGAGCCCGGGCTGCTGCCGAACGCCATCTGCATCCACGAGGAGGACTTCGGGACGCTCTGGAAGCACACGGACGTGTTCACCTCCAAGGGCTCAGTGCGTCGCCAGCGCCGTCTTGTCATCTCATTCTTCGTGACAGTGGGCAACTACGAGTTCTCCTAGAACTGCGTGTCCTCCGGCACGTCCATCGTTGCATTTTTACGTTTAAAACCGTGTCCTCCGGCACGTCCATCGTTGCATTTTTACGTTTAAAACCGTAGCATTGAATGAACGCGCTACCAGCCCAACTCTCCAGTCCAAATACAGATTCCGCCCTCACTTCCGGCACCGAGTCCAGTTAATAACCTGAGAGCCACTAATACTACCATTTTCTAGAGGTAGCTAGCTATCCCGCGTTCGAAATGCCAGGAAAATGGACGCGGAAATAGGTCGCGGAGCGCAGCCTAGGTCACTTTGCTAACTATTTCAAGCAGCACAACTCACGTTTAAGACGGCCATGACATGTTGGATGACTATCAGTCAGAAGCGAGAGTTAAACGCTAAAGCAAGAGACAGTAAAAAGATTACTCATGTGGATCTGGCCGAATGGGCGACGATCACGCTCAATCTTCCGGGCAAGTTCGCCCGTATGACTATTGATAACATTCTCCACCGCGCTGCGTGCATCAGTAGCCGCGTGTATGGCGACGGCAAGCAGCGCAAGTCTTTCATTTGAGTAAACGAGATAGTGATGTGCGCCGCAGAAATGGGTTTGTAGAATGTAATGGATACCTATAACAAATATTACCTTGAGACAAGAACAGTGGTACCTCGGCCGAAAGTGAGGGCGAAATTTGTAGTCGGTGTTTGCATAAAGAGTCGGTGTTTGGTATTTTCGCCTCTGATTGGACGAAACCCCTGCCGACAGAGGCAAGGACAAGCAGGCTGCGCACGCCGCAACGCTCCTTGAGTCGGCCTTGTAGCTGAGCCGTGCGCAAATCCTAGTAGGGCATGAAGCGCTGCGACGCTCCTCGATTCGGCCCTGGAGCTGGACCATGCGAGGCCATGGAGCTTGTCGACGTCGAGGAGATACGCACTCAATCACTACTGTACTGACGGAGTTCATGCTGAAACTGCGTGCAGCGGACATCATGAGCGGTGGCGGTAACAACCCGTGCAAGCTCGACGTTGGGAGACTCGACGTTGTAAGGTCAACGCGTCAGTGCTCTTTTTAACTAACCATACAAAAACTGATACGAGTGCTTGTGTCGTATTGTGTGGACAGGGTGACGCTTATTAAGCTAAAGCATGAAGACATAACGTGCAAGCTGGATAAACAAGACGAGGTGGGTATTATTTAGATCGCACCCGATACCAGTTGGTACGCATACTAAAAGGCTCGATATACAGTAAAAGCTCTCTCACTTCCGGTAACGAGGTCCGACCATTTCCCAAGATTTGCAATTTTATTTTAAAGGGACCACAGTGAAGCACACGTAAAATATATTTTATAAGCTCAATTGCGAAGCACGAATTATAACATATTCTACGTTGACATCTTCGTCGTAAGTAGTGTCGTTGGAATCGCCGCACCTTTCATCTACACCGTTAAAAACAATATCAGTATGGCGGAAGCCGTTTTCTATGGCCCACTTACCCTGCAGCTCTTGCCAAAGCTCCTTACTCCACCTCATTGCCTGCAACTGATCGACGGCGTAGGACTCCTCCTCCAGCTTCTTCACGTCCTTGATCTTTTCGTACAACCAGAGAAGCTGCCTTCTCCTGTACGCCCGCTTGAACAGGGCAATGATGCCGGCGTCCATGGGTTGCAAATGGGTAGTAGTATATGTCGGTAGGAACTCCACGCGAATGTTTGTACACACCAGATCGCCCGTCTTATGAGAAGACGCGTTATCTAGCAGCAGCAGGATATGACGCCCTGCTGCTCGCATTTCCCGATCCAAATTATGTAGCCATTCACGGAAAATCGGTCCTGTCATCCAGGCCTTTGCGTTGGCTCGGTATGAGAAGCCGAGGCTTTCAGCAGAGCGCTTCTCAAAGCAATGGGACTGCTGGGCGCGGCCCAGTGACAACAGCGGTAGCGCGTCCGTGCCGTCAGTGTTGGCCGTGAAAGCAAGCGTAATACGGGTCTTCTTCTTCTTGACTTCTCGCGCCCGTTTCGTACAAATAAACCGAGCCGGGGCCGTTGCATAACAAAACCCCGTCTCGTCCATATTGTAGATGTCCTTAGGAGGGTAGAGATCCGTGATTTCTTGGAGGCGTTGGCGTCCTTGGGTCACGGCGGCGGGGTCAGCGGATCCGGCCTCGCCGGGCCGATTACAGTAGCGAAAGCGATGCCTCTGTTCAAATGCAGTAAGCCAGCCGTCGGAAAACCCCAGCTCCCACGCGTCACACAGCTCACGCTGAATGTCGCTTTCTTTCATCCTTATCAGCTCGTGGGACATACATACGTTCTGAGCCTCCACCGCTCGGATCCACGCCCACAGTCGCGTCTCCAGCGCCGCCGAGGTCACCTTCAAGGACTTGCGGCGGTTGCCATCACCGTAGTCTTTGCTCATGACCAACGCGGCCTTTTTAACTATGTCAGTGACGGTCGACTGGGGTGGCACACGCTTGAGTTTGTAGTGCGCTTTGGCCCATGCCGCGAGCGCCGTTTGTGATATCATGATGCAGTCGGTTGCCTTCTGGATGAGACATCGCTTCTGATGTATTTTCATCCAGGCCCCCATGACGTGCTTCTGCTTATATCGCTCTGTGGTATTTCTGTGATGAAAACCTGCTAAGGGTTGGCTGTGCGGTTGCTCTGTGGCAATGACAGGTGTGCAGTAGTTCGCGCCAAAACGCCCGCCAGAGTTTTGTAAAAATTAACCATTCCAAATAGATTGCATCTTTTTATCCGGGATATCAGTTTATACCAGTACCGGAAGTGGGCGCGCTTACTGTATTATGTTGAGTATCTTAATGGAGTGCTAATGTTATTATTTTACGAGTCGTACAGTTGCTCGACATGGTATGCCACAGATGGGCTTTCTCCCACTACATTCGTACCTGGAGTTATTTACTCATCCGTGCCTTCAACGTCTGTGGTCGACTGTGTGCAACGAGCTGCGTTGTGCTCAGTGTTTTACAGATGCTGCAATGGTATTCGCCGCGGGCTGACGGAACTTCACCTCTTGTATCGTTATTATAGAACGGTTGCATTGAGGTCGCATCAAAGACTAACATGTTCTGTCCTGTTGCCATCGTCCAGTTACGGCTACCACAGGATTCTCCGTTGCTGCTGATTCGTTTTTGCCGCTTGGTTGTATCCGAACGAGGGCGCAGCACGGATGGCTTTCTCCCAGCCTGGCGGTACTGAGGTGAGGGTTGTACACTTTGGTCTCGAATCAGATCCCTTTCTACCGTGTATGAAGTAGATGATACACACACGAAAAACCCAGAGTACAATGGGGTTTGTCTTCTTTTAATTAGACACGACGACAACGAAGAAACTGTTCCTCTTGCCATTAGACACCTTTCGAAACGTGTATTGTTTGTTGGTCGTGGGATACATGCCCAAAAAACCGCCATTTCCAAGGACGATTACTAAACACATACTTGTATCCCACGAATGCCATCGGAAAAATAGGCACCTCCACCGTTCTATCCAACGGCTTTCATTGTTTGTTGGAATCACTGCGATGTGATACACTGTAGGTTTTGATAACCGCTTGCATACTTCGAAATATAAGGGATTGAATTGCATCGAACGGCCTTAGAATACCCCCCCCCCCCCCTCACTCCAAGATCGTCATGCCAGCAAACACTGCGCGCACGCTTCCTTTCATTGGACCCCACGCAACCCCAAGCCGTTGTCGACCTTCGAGCTCGTCGCTCATCCAGTTCGAGGGGCATCGGCTAGGACAGCAGTGGGCCAGAGGACAACATCGACGATGCAAATGATGGTGCCTCGCACAACATCAACGCGAGTTTAGCCAGCAACGCGACTGCACCAGAATCACAGTCAGCAAAGGCTAACTCGCAACAACATCAGAAAGTTCACCAGCGTTTTGGTCCGGACGAGGACTACCTTCGCGCGGTTCAGGTGAACGTAGATGTGCCGTACACTGCCAAGCATGGAGATGTTGGCAAATTATGGCAGACTGTCGCGGATAAACTCAACAGGAGTCCAAATTTCAACATGAAGAAAATCAAAGGGGCAACAGCGAAGGCCCAATTTCAAAACCTGCTGGCTAAACATCGAGCGTGGGAGACTGAGTCCGCGAAGAAGTCGGGCACCGACGAACCGGAGACCCCTTTTATCACGTTAATGACCAAGATCACGACCCGCGTGAACGACCCAAAACTGGTGTTACAGGCTCGGCGGAAACTATGGAAGTGGAGAAACGTGCAAAAGAAAAGTCTGGTGAAGTAGTGCGACAAGCTGCCTTAGACCGACTCAAACTTGGAAAACGTCGTTCCCGGTCTGACGAAGATGATGCAGATGCTAAAGAAGAGGGGGCACCGACTGTCAACATGCATCAACCCAAACGAACGTCCAGCTGGGTGACCTTACTGGAGGAGTCAAAGGAGCAGAGGGCCCAAGCGTTGAAAGGTTTCTTTCAAATGCAGCAGAAGGAGCTGAAACAGCGGTTTGATTTCGAGAGAGAAGAACGTGAGAAAGACTTATTCGAGCGCGAGAAGGAGAGAGTTGAGCGGCGACTGGAGGGAGAAGAGAGACAAAAGGAACGTGATGCTTAGGTAAAACGTTTTGCTAGCTTACTTGAACATCTCTCGACAGGAACAACAAATAAGCTGGATCTGGCAGTCTGATCTGACGGGCTTGCGTAAGTAGTCCTCCAGTGCCGGTGGCTTGCATGTGAAGTACTTGCTAATTTGATTTCCGTTTAGCATGCACGCCATTGCGTTAGTTAGCAATACCGACACTAACCATTCTCGCAACCGGGGTAAGCAATATTTTGTGTTTCTTGTTCCAATCGAGAAACGACCATTTCGTTTTGACTAATCCAAATAGCCATTCGATCGACACATGCGTTTTGCTCATGACGACGTTGAAGCGCTTCTCAGCGCTACAAACATAAGCATTTCGGAATGTACTGCATAATAGATCGCTAATGCCATAAGCTGGATCACCGTAGATCAACACACGTAAATCTTTGACACAATCGTTGCTTGACACGTAAGTCAGAAGCTTGCTTTCGCGAAGCATCGTTGAGTCGTGAAGACGACCCTCGATAGGACCACAGAACGATATACACAATCCCAGAACAGCAACAAACAGCAAAATAAATAGTTAGATTCGTGTACCAGAAAGATCGCGATTAATGAAATTAAGTTTTCATTGTCGCCAACAGGAATCTCATCAGGTGCACTTTGAAGAGCAAGAAGCCTCCTCTTGCGCTTACCAGGACGACAGATAAAGCCCTTGGTCCCGTCAATAAACATTGATATGTTGTCAACGATGCCATTGGCTTTGGCAGAGATGGCCGCCACGTAGAGATGGTGGCGCTCGGCATACCTGTGGTCATGAAAGAAGAGAGTGTACTTCCATTCTTTGTCGAGGAAACAATCTAGAATAGCATCATGTTATTGTCGGGGACATTGGAGTTGAACCTACTTTTGGCGGCTCGATAACAGCACCATCCCGAGTGAAAACCATATACGATAGTTAGATATAGGGGTAAAAACACGGGTTTCTTTTCAGAAATGAGGTCCGTTTTTGCCTAAATCGCTGTGGTTTGGTCGCTGTAAGGCGCCAGAACAAGAAGTCGGGAAAGACGGTAGCATTTTGATTGGCTTAGACATCAAAAACAGCTTGTTAACATGGGATAAGGCGGTCAACTGGTGAAAATAAGCGCCGATGTGCGATTTCCTATTCAAGAAACCCACAAGGGTGGACCGCACATGTATTAAATTTGGTAGCGATTACTCACTATCGTCGCCTGAGATGTCCGATCCGTCCGAGTCCGAGCTGACAGTGCAAACGTTGTTCTCACCTTCTACCTGTTCCTCAACCAATGGCACTCTTGCCATGCTCGCTAAGTATGCGTCCTCATACGTTTGAGCATGCTTGTAACGGGCCTACTGAGTACCCGTCACTAGCTTACACGTAGCGGTGAGGAAGCGCCCAGTTCCCAGTAATACTGAGACCAAGTATTAAGTCCGAAGTAAAATCAACTCTGTTTTATTATTGAGACCAGGGCGGGAGCCCGTGGTCTAATGTGAACCACTCAAATGCAAAGCAACAGCTGATTGGCTGGAATGGGGCCTGGCTCCCCCACTTTCAGCCAATCAGATGATGACATGTCAGCACACGCTAGCCGTGTGCTGACTGTGACTACTTATGTAATATCTGTAAGAGATATACCTACTTATGTAAATGGAGGGCCCATTACATCACCCTCCTCTCAAAGTTGCGCTTACGCAACGTAAGCGCAAATAACACTGGAAAACAACTGAAGACAACCGTGGGACGACGGACACGGAAGTCGGAGACGGACGCAGCTCGGACGACGGGCACGGCGCTCGGCAACGAGCGCGAGCATGGAGAGTAGCACCTCGACGAGTGTGGAGATCCGAGATGGCGGTCACCTCGGCACGATTCTTCGAAGCGACCCTTCGAAGTAACTGCGGACGTGAGGACAGGACCGTCGACTCGACTCGACGCGCCAGCAGGACGAGCTTGGACATCTTCATCGCCGGTGACTGACGGCGGCGAGGTGCAGTGCGCAAGAGCGCACTATTCCATCCTGGTGCACGTGGGTTCAATCCCCACGTGGGACACACGCTTTGTTCACGATGCGTGAGCGCCCAGAGCTTTTCCACGCGCGCTTCGACATCACCAAGCGTCGGGCACTCGGCCACCGAGACACGGAGCCATCGCAGGACACATCGTGGACACTTCACGTGAAGAGGCACTCAGGCGGCTGAGTGCACGCTGGACCGAAGCTCGTCGGTGGTGGAGGCCTCGGGCGTCACGAACATCAGCATGAGTGCGTCGAGTGACACTCGTGGCGACACAAGCGAGGGTGGATGTCGGAGCTTGAGGTCGGGCTCAGCTTGGGTCGGAAGAGACGCTTGGTATCGAAGCTTGGTTCCACATTGAAGTCGTCATCGAGGTGGCTCGAAGTCAAGCCAGCTCAGTGGTCAAGCACTGAGTCGTCAAGCCGAAGGTCAACGGATCGAGTCCGGGGGTCGTCATCAGTAGTTGGTCCTAATCATCACGGCGAACCTCGCCGCGTGCTTGCGTCGAGGGTTCCCGTTCGCTGTCGCTGCCGTTCGCGATCTCATCCTCGTACTCGCGAACAACGTCCGGGACGTCCCGGAGAAGAGTCGAGCGTGGCTCCCACGTATCGTCGTCTGGTGGAAAGCCAAGCCACCGTACTCGGTAACGCCGCGCGGCAGGAATCCCGCGCGAAGCCTGATCACTCGTACGGATACGGGTACGAGACGTAGCACGAGGAGGGTCCTCGTGTGCCACGATGTGATCCACGATCCAACGTGTATCGCCAGCCGAGTCAACAATCGGCGGGGGAGGTTCGCGTCGGTAGCTCGTACGCTAAGGTGATCCGGAGGCAGCTGCAAATCGGGCGTGGGACGCTCAGGCGGAGGCTGAGGTGGCGACGACCCAAGTGGCGCAGGCTCGGACGGAGCTTGAGGTGGCGCGCCAGTCGAACCGAGAGCTGCTGGCGCAGACTCGCGAGCTGGAGAGGCGTGTCTTCGGGGCGCCGCAGGCGGCAGCTCAACCTCGCCAGTCGGCGGCGAGGGCTGCGCGTCGCGAGGGCCGCTCGCTCAACGCTCCGGTGCCGGAGGGTTCGTCGTCGACGGGATAGTGGCAGCGTGATACTTCTTGAGGCGCCCGACGTAAAACGGCGGGTGCAGCCGTAACGACGTAGGAATATCCAACGTGTAGGCTTCTCCATTTACCTTCGTAACTTTGAACGGCAAGGGAGATCTCCATCGGAGTGGGACCCTCACTGGCCTCGACATAAGGCGTGTGCCCTTGCGCGGAGCGCACGCAGTGGTCCTCCAACATAGCGATGTGGACCGCCTCATTGAAGGTCTTCGGCTGACGCCGGAAGAGCTCCGTCCGAACCGGACCCGTACGAACACCGTCCATGAAGACAGTCACCTTGACGTCCTCAGAGAGGGGTGCGCCGGCCATAGCGGCTTCGAGGTTGTGGAGCTCCATGACGTAGTCTTGAAGCGACCGCTTGCCTTGCTTGCATCGCAAGAAGCTGGAGCGGTGGCGGTATTGTGGTATAGCAGAATGCGATTTAAAGAGACCGACCGTGGACGCCGAAGTGTTCCCAGATGAATGGTTCCTGACTACGCGACACGTGGGCTTCAATCAGGGACGGATCAAGAGGACCACCCCATAAGAGTAAGATACGGGACGGAACTTGTAGCGGTCCCGTAAAGGTTGGATATGGGACGGATCCTGAGGCTGTCCCGTGTTAGGCGGATCCGGATATCTGAGGATACCTGATCCGGATCAGAAGGACCTGAGTCCATAGTTAGATTAAGATGTAGGTCAAATGGGAGGCTCAGAGAGCTCGAGAGGAAGAGCTTAGGTTAACACTTAAATCAGAACCGAATTTGCACTGGAAGACATACTTGGCTTTAGTATAGGGGATTATTATTGGCCCCATACTTGGATCAAGTGTATTTTGGTTATCTTCCTGCAATACGTGGCAGCCCCTGGATAGCTTGGCCAGGCAGTGCGCGCCCTTCGAACTCTCAACCCCCTCAAAGATCCCGCTATTGGAAGCGGCAAGCGACGTAAAGGAACAAGGACAACCCCGTAAAGGGAACAAGGAACCCCCGCAAAGGACAACTCCGGATCACGCATTTCTATTGCGGATCCACAAGGCCTACTCAAGTAGTTCAAGGCCGACCCCATCCGGATCTCGTGCGCAGGAATACCCGCGCGGATCCACCAACCTCTCAAGTCCCCACAAGGACGTCCACCGCTCACCAGTGCGCATCTCGTGTCAACGAGAGAGCTGTACCAGCCCGCCGACGGGTACACAAGGTGAACCACTCAGCAACTACACGGCCGTCGGAGTACCCCCTCCGTTAGTCGGTGTCTGGGCGCAGTGAGTGCGAGTCGGGATCCCTAGAAAATCTAGAGATCCGCTCCACCACAGTATGCCACATTGGCAAGGAGGAATGTGGAGCGTAGCTCCTTTTCCATGAACGACCACGAGGTGAAATACCCCGGAGTCGCCGTTTCACGGGCCATAGCCCATGCGCGTGCGCGCCCTCCAAGGTTGGATAGCGCAAACGCCACTTGGGCCCGCGCGTCGTAGATCTGACCAGCGCTTTGCGCGATCTCGATCTCGCGGACCCAGAACACAAGACTGTCTGAGTCTTTGCCGTCGAACGTCGGTACCGACATCTTGACGGGCTTCGTCGTGGTTGGACGCGCAGCGAATGATGCCGTGTTCGTGGCGGACGCTTGTGCCGCACTCTGTGCCTCAGCTCGCATCGTCGCACGAGCGGCTTCCTGCGCAGCAGCGCTCACGTGAGCAACCAGCGACGACTCGTACTTGTCGAAGCGTTCCACGCGCGCCCTTTGCTGCTCGGCAGGAAGGTTGGGGAATCCAGCGAAGGCTGCCTCGCCTAGCAGGCTGACCATCTTCTCCAGCGTAGCCCAGTGGGCATCGGAGAGGTGAGGAAAGTCCTGCCGCGCCGGCAGCCGACTCCCTGAGTCTTCCATACTCAAAGAGACCCTGATTGTAGAGATCCGCGTCGGTCGCGGGATTGACTACAAGTGCTACCAGGTGTGACGGGGGTCACACGCACGATAGCTAAGAGGAAGCGTAACACGCTAACCACAACAGACGCCTGGCGTCTCTGTTGCTCTTAGTACAAAAGGCCCTGCCTTATCGGTCTCCTTCTAATACCGAGTATTAAGGAGACTTGTACACTTGAAGGTTAGAGTTAAACTGTCTTGTATTAATAACACTCTAAAGGTTCTATCTACTGCTTTCTATCTGCATACTGAATCCCTGTTTAAATGGCGATCTTCCTCAGCGGTTGGCTCCCGTGCGTCTTCGTCCTAAGTACGACCGAGCTAACTTAACTCAGTACATGGGGGTCTACCGTGAACACTATATATAAGGATCACTACCGTGAACACTCTATATAAGGATCACTGGTACATCGTACCCATCCTAGTGGGTGATACCCAGTCAGTGTGGTCCACACTAGAGAACATCCCTTTTCCTTGAAAAGGTCACTGGCCAATCCTGGCCCCATTACAACGCGCGTCCGCATCGCAACGCGCTGCTGTACAGCCCTCTGATCCGCTCAGGACACACTTCTCACTCCTTGTCGACTTAGCGACCTCCACTCGCCTCTCCTCAAAACGACTCGTATCTCCGTCACCACGACGTCCTGGGACGCGGATGACCGCAGACTACCCGTGGGCTAACGTTGCGAGCCGCTGTCGCTGCCAGGAAAAGTGTCAGCACCCTCAGTACGGCCAGCATCGGCGGTCCAACACGAGCCGGATCGGACCCGAGTCACGGCTGCAGCAAACGGGTTGGGGGTTCGCGGACGTGCGTGAGCAGTGGCCAGCGACGTCGGCAGCGCGCCAGGTGCCTCATAACGCGCAAACGAATCGTGGCAGCGTGGCAGGATAAACAAAAATAAACGGTATCTGGCGTTGAGTCGAGGGTGTAGCTATATTATAGCTGATAGTGGCTGGGAATGAGATACTTTGTTATAATGAACACGGCATAATGATTGCAACATTCCGCGATTGTCAAGTCTATTTTTGTCCTAGCGCACCCACGCCTTCTTCGTTCCACTCTGCTTCATTATCTTGGATAGATGGATAGATTTATTCTCATTTAGTGCATAGTATTTGAGAAACTTAAACAAATTCTTTAAGAGTGGAAACCTGGGTGGTAGAATAGTTCGCGATCATTCATAGCGAGTAGAGACGTACCTTGCGAAAACTAGTAAACATCGTTGTTCGGTTCAAAATCTCGTATGCTGTTGGCTGCAGCATTACTCCGCAGCTCGTTCCGTCCGGGAGCTTTATTTTACACGTACTGACGAAAAACGCAACGGGGGGGGGGGTAGACCGATGGCTTCTCTTATTTCGTGAGGTCATCCTTGTCCGCCAAAGAAAGTCTCGGTGCTGGGTTTAATCACTTCGTATTGTGTCACAATGTGCTGATTCGCCGCAAGAAGGTGACGACACGGAATCCCCAAGTACTCACGAACTCGACAGCGCGAACATGTTTTAGAATTCGAAAACGCGCGCGAAAGTAGCTGCAGCTTTACCGACATGGTGTGGGTAATCCCCCGTAATAGTCAGCTGAGCGTTTGGGTGCACAAGTATTGTTTGTCGCGGTTGCCGAGTCTGCTCGATACTAAACAGATTCTTCGCGTAGGGAGTAACATTATTTTTTGCGAGCCACCAGGCTTGGACTTGATCACGTTTGGTGCGCATACTTGTGGTGGCGTCTAAACAATATAGTTCAAGAGCGCCCTATGGGAAACTATCGCGCAGTCCAGACCAAATCATGCCATTATTTTGTCCTTCAGCCGCACTAGTCGTGTTTATACCCAACAGTGGCATGGGCTCGTCGTACGACGGGGTATTGGGCAAATCTTGTAGAAACCTCTCCCAGTTCAGTGGTAACAGTGTCCAACTGATAGGATGGATTTTTTTAGGTAATCACTCATATATTCCTCAGCCTCGGTACCCGCATTTATTGGTTTGGGAAATTCTTGTCGAATCTCGTCTAGTACAGATTCGAGATGAATGCGAGTTGAAACCTTTTGTGGTTTCTGGACCAGATCACGAGCAACATTCTTTTCTGCGTCACTCAGGCGAAACCTCGCCGCAATGTTAAAAGCTATGTGGAGATTGCAAAAATTCATATGAACTTTCAATCAAATGCGTTCTAGAAGTAACTGAGCCTGGAGTTGTTTTCCACGATCAGAAAACACTAGCACAGTAGACAGGGAAACACCAGCAGCAAAGTAGTTTGCGAAGAACCACGCAAATTTGTCGGTGGTTTCTTTGTGGACCAAGCTAATAGACACCTTTCGATGCGACATTGTATGTACATTATGGGATAGCAGCCAATCGTATCACACAAACGATAAAGTAGCCAAAAAAGAATTTCGATGCTCGTTGCATTTTAAATTTTCTAACACCACAATAAAACTCTCGCTCAGCAAGAACACGAGGAGCACAAGAATAAAGTAAGATACGGAGCGTGTAGTCAATCGTTAGAAGAAGGTGTAGTGCGCTTATCACAACTCAAAGCTCATTTTCATAAGAGAAAGGCGATGGCAAAGGGAGTTGCCCTCTCCGCGGGGGAAAGGCAGTTTATTGTCAACGCACACGATTTTTTCAGCAATCCGCGCGTGAAGCGTCGCTTACGAAGGAGGGAGACGTGGGAACGTGTTGCTACAAGTCTTGGGACGTCCGTGAGCACTGTGAAGCGCGTCATGTGCGATCACAGACGACAGCTTGACGCTCCACTTGAGGTGAGCTCGGTCAAAAGTGCAACCTTTTGTTATAGCTGATATTTGGATTTGTAACTCTGATAATTTATAAATCTGGCGGGCCAGGAACCAGCGCCGCGTTGAGGCCGGGAACCCAAGCACGACCTAGACCAGCTCTCCCCTGTAATCAATGAATACGTCGTTGAGCAAAACAAGCAGCGCAAGCCTATTACTGCACAGCTCATCGCAGGGTCGTGTATGTCCGAACAATGCGTCGCATTTACCGGAAATTGGGCTACGTGTACGTACGAGGCAAGAAGCGACATTATCTGGCTGAAAATAGTGTAAATGTGGCTTTTAGGGCCAGTTACATTAAAAACTCGCCAATCGACGCAACAAGAAAGGTTTCCCTCGAAACCCGGTCAACCATGTCGCAGGCAAGACATGGCTGACAGCGAACAGAACTCGGTATGAAAATAGCGGCAAAGGGACCAGGTACACAAGGAGATAGTAGTCTTGTATTTATTGTTAAATTTATAACATCTCTGTAGAATTTGTATTGTTAATGCTGGTATTGTTCAGGCGCACGGAACAGTTCTCCAAGGCGATTTCGTGCCTGGATCTGTTGAATACTGGAATTCCACGCTCAAACCGAAAGGAGAAGACAACTACCACGGCAATTTCGACACCGTTCAATTCGAGCGGTGGTTTGAAAAGCTGTGCACGACGCTAGAGGACTACAGACGATGCCACGTCCATATGGATGGGGCATCGTACCACAAGAATATTGTCAACCCGCAGCCCACCAGCAACTGGCGGAAAGCTGAAATACAAGCCTGGTTGACTACACATGGTAAGTACACAATAGTATCCTATTTAATTATCTACGAACTTACGTTTATTTGTCATTTTTGGCCAGGTCATTCGTATGAGAAAACAGATTTCACACCACAGTTTTTAGAGCGTGCGCGTGCACACAGAGTGCCCTCTATCTACAAGGCCCAGAAAACTGCAACTGCCCAGGGGCACCTACTTTACTACACGCCTCCTTACCACCCCGAGCTCCAACCTATCGAGCTGATATGGGCGCGAATTAAGAACGCAATCGCCCAGGACCCAGCGGTCAATGCTGCTGATCTGGAAGACAAGGTGAGAGCGCAGCTTGCTGGTATCGATAGTGCAGCGTGGGTCGGTGTATACAAGCATTGTAATGGGCCCTCCATTTCCATAAGTAGGTAGATCTCTTACAGATATGGCATAAGTAGTCACAGTCAGCACACGGCTAGCGTGTGCTGACATGTCATCATCTGATTGGCTGAAAGTGGGGGAGCCAGGCCCCATTCCAGCCAATCAGCTGTTGACCTGCATTTGAGTGGTTCACATTAGACCACGGGCTCCCGCCCTGGTCTCAATAATAAAACAGAGTTGATTTTACTTCGGACTTAATACTTGGTCTCAGTATTACTGAGAACTGGGCGCTTCCTCACCGCTACGTGTAAGCTAGTGACGGGTACTCACTAGGCCCGTTACACCTGGTAGCACTTTGTAGTCCTTCCCATGACCAAGTTCAAGATGAGTGAAGACCAGCCCGCCGGACCTCCAGCCATGACGCTGGAGCACGCGGCCTTCCCCCATCCCATCTGACGTCCATCGAGTGGCAGGCACTCCACCGTCTGGCGGCGGTGTCCGGAGAAGTTGTCGTCACGTCGCTGCTGAGCTCAGCGACGCCCGACCAACAGCGCCTAGCCATCCAAGAGTTCATGGATCGCGAGCTCGCCGAAGCAAAGCGGCGAGTGTCAACTCCCTCGCACGCGTCCAAGAACAACGCCGTGAAGATGGAGACGTCTTCATACTCTGGGACTGGCCCATATCGTCTCCCTCTGAACCGCTGGTTCAGGGAGATTGACATCGCGATCGCCTCGAGGCTGATCGAGGCGCCGTCAGCGAAGGTGAACTTCCTGCTGTCCCGTCTTTCCGGCAAGGCCAAGGAATGGGCCCTCGGCAAGCTCGTTGTCGACCAACTCGCGTTCCCGACTCTGGAGGCGATCCAGAGTGACCTGCGTCTCGCCTTCGAGCCGCCTCAAGATGAGTCGCGCGTGCGCGCGACATTCTTCGCCCTCAAGCAAGGCAAGATGTCCATGCGCGACTACGTCCAGAAGACGCGCCACCTCGCTTCGTGTATCGTCACGAAGCCGATCGACATGGCGTCTCAAGTCCACGTCTTTGTGTTCGGTATGCGCGAAGGCATGACGCGGTACTGTCTCACGCGAGCTGAGCCCACCAGCTCTTGCCCTCGCGCTACGCGAGGACTACGTGGTGGCGTCGTCGTACGCCAGGCAGATGCCTGCGGAGGTTCCCTCGTTGGGGCCCGAGCCCATGGAGATCGACGCCATCGAGGCGTCGCAGCGCCAGCAGTGGTTGTCCTCGGGGCGAGGACGAGGTGGTCGTGAAGCACGTCCGATGACCTGCTTCCGTTGCCGGAAGTCTGGGCATGTGTGCCGCGCGCCGGCTCCGGTCATTGCGCACATGGAGCATGTTGCGTCCGACGAGAAGACCCCGGCCGCACAACCAAAAAACGGCCGGGACCAGTAGGGGCGGGGCGCCCTACTGGTTGGAATGGAGGTCCGGGCCCCCCCGGTGGCAGCCCGACCTTCTAGCCCCCCCCCCCGTGCTTCATGCACATTTCAATGCCACCACTGCCAGTGGCGACTCGAGGCTGATCATCGTCAGCCTCTTTGTCGCCGGTGCTCGGCGACCTCTCCGCGCGCTCCTGGACTCAGGAGCGACCAACAACTTCTTCCGGGCGTCGTGTCTGTCGATCCTCCCCGCGGGCGTTCCCGTGCGAGATCTTCCTGGAGATGTGATTGTCAAGCTTGCGGATGGGAAGCCTCGCCGTGTCGCACGGCGTGAGTTGTCGTTGCCATACACGTTCGATGGTTTCCACAGCAACGACAACTTCATCGTCTTCGATATGAATTACGCGTTCGACTGTATCCTGGGCATCCCATGGTTGGTTCGGTACCAACCCCAGATCGACTGGTTGGCTCGGTCGGTCAAGCGGCGTCAAGACTTCGACGTGACCGAAGTCTTCACGCATCTCTTGGTCGCGCCAAGGGATTGGCCCCATGTCACAGTCGTGGACGGGACGTCCACGACGCACGTTGTGCGCAAAGCGAGCGATGGCCCTCTCTGCACGACTTGCGCAGTGCTGCTGACTAGTGACGAAGATGAAGAACCCGCGCGTGGGCGCGCGAGTGAGAGGCGAGCGGTTGAGCATCCGTGGCTCCCGCGGATGAAGAATGAGACGGTCGAGCAGAGGCTCCCGTATGTGAAGGAAGCGGTCGAGCAGCGGCTCCCACATGCTAATGAGGCGGTCGAGCAGCGGCTCCCGCATGCTATTGAGGCGGTCGAGCAGGGGCTCCCGCACTCCTTCGAGGCGGTCGAGCAGGGGCTCCCGCATGACGATGCCTCGGACGAGCAGAAGCTGCCACCGCGCGTGAACGGCGCGGTTGAGAACGAGCTCTCGCGCCTAGAGGAGGGTGAAGCCTCGTCCAGCGAGAGCGACACCTCAGTCTCGAGCAGGGGCTCGAGACGCACGAAGACGTCCCGTCGATCGCAGAGGCGATTGAAGCCTCGCCGTGCGGTGAACCCACCCTCAGCCCCGACTGAGTCGGTCTGCACGGTCGAGTATGTGGACAGAGCCCCGAACCGCACTCGTGTCATCGAGGTCGCGAGTCCACCTCGCGACGCCAAGTCCATCACGAGTCTCCCAGGCCTCTCCTGGAAGAACTTCCTCCGAGACCTCAAGGCCGGAGACATTGAGCAAGTGTGCTTGATCACCGATGGTGACTCGGTGTCACATGTGATCAACTCCGTCGACTCGGTCGACAAGTCGTCGCGCCCGAAGAGCGCTGAACCAAAGTCAGCGCGTGAAGAGCGCTTTGCTGCACAGTCCTGGGAGTCGCTGAAGGCGTCGGGCAACCCGATCAACGAGACGGCTCGTGAGTTTGCCGACGTCTTCCCCGACAAGATCCCTGCGGAGCTGCCAGCAGATCGTGGCGTGCGCCACGAGATCGACCTCGCGCCTGGCTCGAAGTACTGCGTTACACGGCAGTGGCCGCTGCCGCGCGACCAGGTCAAGGCCATTGACGACTTCTTCGAGGGTCGCCGGCAAGCCGGCCACGTCCGCGAGAGTATCTCGCCGCATTCGAGTCCGACCTTCTGTGTGAAGAAGGTCACCGGCGGATGGCGCATCGTCCACGCCTTCAACAAGCTGAACGACGCCACCATCCCGGCGCAGACGCCGATCCCCCGCAAGGACATGGTACTGGACTCCATGTCGGGCAGCGTCATCTACAGCGCCATCGACCTGACCGATGGCTTCTACCAGATCCTGATGCGAGAGAGCGACATCCCTCTCACGGCAGTCAGTACATGCTCTGGGAGTGGCTTGTCAAGCCCCAAGGTCTGAAGAATGCACCTGCGACGTCCAATCGCATGGTGTCCCATGTGCTTCGCCAGCTCCGTGACTTTGCACCGAGCTACTTTGACGACATCTTCGTCCACAGTCGCGCTGAAGGAGATCTCAGCGCGGTTGAAGTCCATGTGCGGCACTTGAGGCAAATCTTTCAAGTGATGAGAGAGAACAAGCTATACGCCAACCTCAAGAAGTGCGTCTTTTGCGCGCCGGAGATTCCGGTGCTTGGCTGTTACGTGAGCAAGAATGGAGTACGCGCTGACCCAGAGAAGATTTCGTCTATTTGTTCATGGCCTACGCCTACAAGCCCCACTGAACTTCGTCAGTGGCTGGGTCTGGCGAACTACTTGCACAAGTACACGAAGGACTACGCTGGACTGATCCAGCCTCTCTCGTCTTTGCTGAAGAAAGACGCCACGTGGTTGTGGCGTCCAGAGCACCAAGCCGCGTTCGACTCGGTGAAGAAGAGCTTGGCGTCAGCGCCAATCTTGATGCTTCCAGATGACTCGAAGCCCTTCCACGTCGTGTGTGACGCTAGCGACTTCGCTATCGGGTGTGCGCTCATGCAGTTCGACGACGAAGGTCGTGAGCGAGTCGTGAGCTACCAGTCACGACAGATGAAGCCGGCGGAGCGCAATTATCCCGTCCACGACAAGGAGCTCCTTGCGATGCGCTACGCTCTGATCAAGTTCAGAGTGTATCTGCTAGGCGAGCAGACGTTCGCTGTGTACACGGATCACGCATCGCTGCGGACAGCGATGAAGTCGCCTCATCTCTCCCAGCGTATGGCTCGCTGGTTGTCGTTCTTCGCCGAATACAACTTCGTCGTCCACTACAAGCCGGGCAAGAACAACATCCTCGCCGATGCACTATCTCGGCGACCCGACTACGACCCTCGGATTGTGCTGGGTCGTCAAGTGATTGACGACGAAGATGAAGATGACGACCATTGTGCTGTGTGCATCGCGTCAGGCATCAACCTGACGAACGTGTCTCCGGAGATGGATCTTCGCGACGAGATCGTCGCAGCGTATGCAGACGACGCGGTCTACGCCGGCATTGTGGCGTATCTCCGCGCCCCCAGTGACGAGACACTGGGGGCTCTGTCGCGCAACACGCGCAACCAGATCGACCGCTACCACCTTGACGGTGATCTGTTGTGCTACAACATCGACAAGTTCGATGCTCCTCGAGTCTTCGTGCCCAACGACGACGACTTGCGAGCTCGGATCATCCACGAGTTCCACGACAGCCCCATGGGTGCGCATCTGGGCCGCGAGAAGACATTCGCGGCTGTCTCGCGCGACTTCTTCTGGTCCCACATGTACAAGTGGGTGCGCAAGTGGGTCCGCACTTGCGAGACCTGCCAGCGAGTGAAGCCATCGAAGTCGTCGCAGGCTCCCCTGCGACCATTGCCGATTGCGACTGAGGCCTCGCGCTCAGTTTCCATGGACTTCATCTTCGGGCTCCCACCCGACGCCGAAGGTCGGACCGGCGTCTTGGTCTTCGTGGATCGATTCACGAAGATGGTGCATCTCATCCCCGTGAGTGACACGGTCACCGCGGCTGAGACCGCGGCGCACTTCATCGACTGCGTCTTCCGTCATCATGGCCTGCCAGAGTCGATCGTCTCTGACCGTGACCCGCGGTTCACGTCCGCGTTCTGGTCCAGCCTCTTCCAGCTTCTGGGTACGAAGCTGTCGATGTCGACGGCAGCACATCCGGAGACGGATGGCCAGACGGAGCGAGTCAACCGGGTCCTCGACGACGTGCTTCGAAGCTACGCGACGTCGTTCGCGAGTTGGAGCTCCTTCCTGCCCCTTGCTGAGTTTGCACTCAACAACGCTGAGCACGCGTCAACGGGCCTGCCGTCATTCTTCGCCAACAACGCGCGCCATCCGCGCGTGCCTGCTCTCATCGCCGTGGGCCACCCCACGGCGCCTCGTGGCTCCACTCTGGGTGGGGATGAAGATGATGTACATGACTTGACGAGTGCAGCTCACGAGGACGTGACGCTGAATGCGGTCACCCGCTCCACGACGAAGAAGGCCCTCGCGACGCCGGACATCGCGGCGTCTCCCCTTGCGACATGGACAGCCCGCACATTGATCAACCCAGGCAACGCTGGGGTTCCACTTGCTGCCAACTACGCGCCGAAGACTCCGGCGCGTCCTGTCGACAACGCCGCCGTTTCGGAGTTCGTCATGCAACGGCAATCAATTGCCCGTTTTGTGCGCGACGCACTTCAGGACGCAGTGGACAAGCAGGAAGAGAATGCTGACAAGCGTGGGCGCAAGAACATGGCTACGTTTGCGACAGGAGATCAAGTGCTCCTGTCAACTGACGGCATTCGGTCATCAGCCGTGACTAATCTTGGCGCGAGCAAGCTCGCGCCTCAATTCATTGGACCGCTCCCAGAAGACGCAACGGGCGAGTGGTCGCTGTTTCGGTTGTAACCAACCTGGTCACTTCCGTCGGAACTGCCCCACCAACCCATGGAAGGCACCACGCGACAAGAAGTACGCGGCGCGTCCGGCTCTCAACAGCCTCGAGGCGACAGAGTCGGAAAACGGCGACTTCCAGTAGGGGCGGGACGCCCTGCTGGGAGACTTCGCTCCTCGTCGAGGAAGGTGAGTCCCTCACCAGCCTCTCCAAAGGAGCAAGTCCCTGGGACGACACTTCTGTGTCTCTCCGTGGCCGCCGCGCGGTCTAACCTCGTGGTCGTCACTGCCAGCGTGAAAGGGTACCCCGAACCGATGACGGTCCTGATCGATTCAGGAGCGTCGTTTAACTTTGCGACGAAAGCCAGCGTGGCTAGGAACAGTGCATTGTATGCTAGTGCTTTAGAAGCTTCTAAGAGTAATACGAATGTATCTGTTCGCTTAGCGACTGGTTCCATCGTGTCTACACGCAAGGTTACGGTACCCCTAAGCGTGAAGTTTGACGACTTCAATTCGGTCGAATCGTTCATTGTCTTGGACATGGATGATCGGTACGATCTTATCCTCGGCATGCCTTGGCTTGCTAAGCACGAGCCGTGGATAGACTGGCGTAGTCGCACCATTGGTGCCAGCCACAACCCCCTCGCGGACAGAGCCCTGGCGGGTCATGTCCCCTCCTCTTCCCGATACGGGTTTGTGCATGAGCACCGTGTGCCACGCGGTGAACGGCAGTTTGCCGGCACTTCGGAAGTGTTGGAATTGCCCATGGCATTGCCTCCACGAGCGCGGGAGCTCGAGGTAGGTGGTGGAGAAGATCCGCAGGATCCTAGTACCTCTCTGGGTAGAGAACAGGATTCTGCAGTTGGCAACCGAGTTGCACTTGCCCCAGGGGCAGTGAAGACTCAAGGCGCGGACGCTGTAAGGGCTCGCGCAGGAAGGGGTGGTAGCGTCCGAGCTCCCCCTACGCAAGGCGTGGTGGCTGGTTCAGCTCACGTCGAGAAAGGCGCTGGAGTTGTTGCTCGCGCAAACAAGAGTGGTCGAGTCGGAACTCCCACTACGCAAGGCGTTGTAGCTGGTTCAGCTCGCGCGACAGAAGGCGCTAGAGCTGGTGCTCGCGCAACCACAAGTGGTCGAGTAGGGGCTCCCACTTTCAAGGACAACAAGAGTGACAAGGTCACGAGCGCGCCCAAGGCAGAGGCGTCTAGCCGCGATGCGGATTCCGCGGCTGAGGACAAGGTTCCTCAAGTGTTCGACGTCTTCACGGGCGAACCCAAGGTGGGGGAGGTGTTGACTCCATTACCCACAGTAGCAGAGCTACTTGAGCTCGATGAGCTTTCGTATGTTGAGTTTATGGACTCTCTCAAGGCAGGAGAGTTGGCAGAAGTGGTTATGCTTCGCCCAGAAGGTAGCTCACTAGAGCTCAACTCCTCGTCGGTCATGGACCCCGAGGTGTTGGAAGACGAACGAACCTCTAAGAGATTTAAGCTACCGGAACCCGTACACCAGGGCTTAAGCCCACCTCTGGTGCAGGTGCTGGTAGCTATCCGACCCATTTCTGGGACCGGGTTCCGGACCCCGTCATTACACTTTGGGGATTTTCGGCACGTAGGGCCTCCAGCCCACCCAACTATCACACAGCCCTTTTTATGGGTGCGGGTTGGCAGGGCGGCCACTCCTATGGGGGTGGTTGCTCGTCCACGAGATTGCCTATCTCCGGCTTAAGGTGAAAGATCCGCACTCGGCGGTATCGATCCCTGTGCCTCCCGGTCTCAATGTCAGGGTGTGACCACTGGCCCACTGAGGTCGGTACGAACCTCTAAGAGGCAGATGCGGTATGGCGCTGCCATCTTGAAGGACCCCTCGGATCCGTATTACACCCTTCTGAAGGAGTTTTCGGATGTCGTGAGCGACGATCCCCCTTCGGTCCTTCCCCCGGATGGGGTGTGCGGCATGAGATTGACTTAGTGCCAGGCACTAAGTACTGTACCACGCGGCAGTGGCCGCTTCCGAAGGAACAGGTCGACGTCATCGACGCCTTCTTTGCGGCAAAGCACGCCGCTGGCATGGTGCGCGAGTCGAAGTCGCCACATTCGTCACCGACGTTCTGTGTGCGCAAGCCCAATGGGAAGTGGCGCATGGTGTACGCCTTCAACAAGTTGAACGCGGCAACCATTCCGGCGTCGACGCCTATTCCTCGGAAGGATGTGTTGCAGAACAACATGGCTGGTTGCACGATCTTTAGTGCACTCGACATGGTCGACGGCTACTATCAACTGTTGATGCGCAAGTCGGACATTCCGCTTACTGCTGTGAGCACTCCCAGCGGGATGTTGTGGGAGTGGTTGGTCATGCCCCAGGGGCTGTCCAACGCACACGCCACGTTCAACAGGCTCGTTACGCAGCTCTTCAGGCCGATGCGGCAGTTCGTACAGACGTACTTCGACGACATCTTCGTGCACAGTCGTGCGTCCGAAGGAAAGACGGCCGTCGAAGCCCATCTTGGCCACCTCCGTGAGGTTCTCTTGTGCATGCGCGAAAATCGCCTCTATGCAAATATCAACAAGTGTATCTTCGGAGCCGAAGAGATCCCATTTCTGGGCTGCTTCCTTGGGAAGGACGGTGTCCGTGCGGATCCGAAGAAGGTGTGTGCCATTGCACAGTGGCCGGTGCCCGTCTCGCAGAAGGATCTGTGTAAATGGCTCGGCCTGGCCAACTACTTGCACAAGTATAGCGCCAATTACGCCGAGATGGCAAGGCCACTCACGAATCTTCTCAAGAAGGATGCCGTGTGGTCATGGACCTCTGAGGCTCAACAGGCTTTTGAAGCCATAAAGAGTAGCCTTCAGAGCGCTCCGATCCTGGCACTGCCCGACGAGGATCGTCCCTTCAGTGTGGTATGCGATGCATCTGACTTTGCCATTGGCTGTGCCCTGCTGCAGGTGGATGCCGAAGGCAGAGAAAGGGTAGTGTCTTTCCAACCTCGCCAATTGAAGGCGGCGGAAAAGAACTACCCTGTCCACGACAAGGAGCTCTTGGCGATGAAGTACGCCTTGGTCAAGTTCCGGGTGCACCTGTTAGGTCAAAAACCCTTTGTGATCTACACAGATCATGCCTCGTTGAGGACGGCGACGTCGTCGCCTCACCTCTCTCAGCGCATGGCGCGGTGGCTCTCATTCTTCGCTGAATATAACTTCACGGTGGAGTACAAACCGGGAAAGCAGAATGTCCTAGCGGACGCGCTCTCCCGGCGGCCAGATTACGAGTTGGCACATCTGGCCTACCTCGAGTCACCGCTCTATGAGCTTATTCGCGAGGCGTATGCCGAAGATGGCGACCTTGTAGGTCTAGTGGAGGCACTGAGTGCTCCAAACAAGGCCGTTGAGCTCACGGCGCGGCAACGTTCACGTCTGCACCGCTACTCGGTAGCAGAGGGCTTACTCTACTACCAAGTAGACGGGGGCGACGAGCCTCGCATTGTCGTTCCGAACGACGAGGATCTACGTCATCGTGTCCTCTACGAGGCTCATGACACGCCGCTTAGCGGTCATCTGGGGCGGGAGAAGACGTACACGTCTGTGGCCCGCAACTTCTGGTGGCCCCACATGTACAAATGGGTACGTAAGTACGTACAGACATGTGAGACGTGTCAGCGCGTCAAGCCTGCGCCCTCGGCGTCAGCTCCTTTGATGAGCTTGCCGGTGCCGGCGGATTGCTGGCGCTCTGTGAGCATGGACTTCATCTTCGAGCTTCCGGCCGACACGCGTGGCCACACTGGCATATTGGTCTTTGTGTGCCGCCTTAGTAAGATGGTGCGGCTGGCCGCTGTGCGGAAGAGTGTGACTGCGCCTCAGGCGGCTCAGATCTTTGTGGACAATGTCTTCCGTAACCACGGCCTCCCCGAGGCATTCGTGAGTGACAGGGACCCGAGGTTTGTGTCCCACTTTTGGCAACACCTCTTCCGCCTGCTAGGCACGAGGTTAGACATGTCCACAGCGGACCATCCTCAGACCGATGGTCAGACTGAGCGGGTGAACAGGGTTCTGGAAGACATTCTTCGTAGTGTCTGCGCAGCAGAGCCCACGAAGTGGAGTGCGCTTCTTCCACAGGTGGAATTTGCGCTCAACAATGCAGTGCATTCGTCCACGGGCTTCACTCCGTTCTACGTGAACGGACTGCGGCACCCGCGTACGCCGCTGACGTTACCCCCAGTCTCGAGTTTGGGTGGGGGAGAGGCTAATGCCGAAGACCCAAGGGGCCTTAAAGGCCTACGAACGTCCGTAAAACGGAACCTGCTCTCGTTTATCGAGACTGGTGAAGCTGTCAGACAGCGCGTACGTGACGCCATGGCCGCTGCCCAAGACACTCAGAAGGAACACAGTGATCGCCAAGGGCGTAAGAACACGCAAGTGTTAAGTTGGGAGACCAAGTCTTATTAAATGCCAAAAACCTTCCTACTCAGGCGGTCTCCTCCGCTGTAGGCAGCACCAAGCTGCGACCTCGCTTCGTGGGGCCGTTCACGGTCATCGGGGTCCACGGCCACGCCTACACGTTGGATCTACCATCATCCATGGCCACGCACCCGACGTTCTACGTTGGCTTGCTCAAGCCCTATCGCCCGGCGGAGGCTGTTGAGCCTGAGGAGCCGACTGCGTCGCTGAATACTGCTGGAAGGCATTCGCCATCATCCGGACGAGCTCTTCCGAAGGAAGCTGCGCAGGAGCAGGGGCAGGCGCAGGAGCCGGAGTCGGATCAGGAGCTCGAGCCGCTACGCGGCGAGCCTCCTGTGCCTCCAAGAAACGCACACGGTCGTACAGATCTCGGATCCAGGCGAGGTGCCTCTCGAGGTCCAGACGTACCCGCCCGTCGTTCTGCTCGCCTTGCGAAACTCGCCCACGCAGGCGGTCAACCTCACCACCAAGCTGCCGAGGCAGATCCCAGACGCGATCCCGCAGGGTGTCCAAGTCCTGTCGGACATCCCGGAGCTTGTCCAGGCGGGCCTCCGCATCTTGGACGCGAGCGCGAAGCGCCACCATCTCGGTCCGCTGACCATCCAGCAGTCGCTGACATGACTCCACCCCGGAGAGAAGACCCTCCAGGTCAGGACGGGAGCCAGTCGGGCGACGCTGAGCGTCTTGGTCAGAGACCACTGCCGCCGCGGGCTCCGCCGCCTCTGCTTGGTAATGAGGGCGTCCTCTACTACCATGTTGAGAAGCTACTGAAGCGCCGCGGGCGTAGCGGTCAGTACCAGTACCTGGTGAAGTGGCGTGGCTACCCGAGTAGTCATAACTCGTGGGAGCCTGGGGCTCGCCTCGAGGAGGACTGCGCCGACCTCGTGGCCGCTTTTGAGCGTGACCACGAACCTGGTCGGCGCTGACAGGGCCAATAACACTCTTAGGCTCTATCGCCTGCGACTGCCAAGACTTCTGAATCTTCTGCAGCACCTCCTCGAGGATGACGCCCGGCATGGGCTTGTGGCGATCGAAGTATCGGTTCGACCACGTGCGGTCAGCAATCATCTTCGCCATGCGAAATCGAAGACGACGCTGAGCCAGCCAATCGATCCGATAAGGGGAGCTCAAGAACTCGGGCCTGGGATAACCCAAGTGGTCCAACCACCCCTCAAACTCAGTCTCATTCCTTTGGCGAGCGAGACCGGTGTCCGCCAGGAGAACGACCGGACATTTGTCGCACTGCGGCGCGCCTGGACCAGGCATGCGACTCTGACGCAGGTGTTCGCGGTATTCGCTCCAAGTCCAGTATCGCAGTGCGAGTAACTGGTCTCGGGTACGAGGGGCGTGGGCCTCCCGATCCCGCTTAGTGCCCACCGCCTGAGAGGCCTCCTGGCGCGTACGATCGGCCAGGTGTTGCCGATTCTCGGGCTGAAGCAGCTCAGGAGGAACCCCCTCGTCGACACCGGCATTGGTGATGACCTGGGGCTCCAACACCGCAGCGGGCGGGTCGTCTCGGCGAGACATTGACGCCTCCTTGGCCTTGGCGCGTGCCATCGCTTCCGCAGTCCTAGGAGTCATGGGGCTCCCAGGGTGGAGAACACGTTGCTCACCCGTGAGCTGCGGTGACGACCAAGGGTCTTGGACCTCCCCGTCCTCGTGGTCAATGTCGGGCTCCGACTCCTCGTAATCCACCTCCAACGAGGGATGTGGCGATGGACTACGCCCCGGAGGGGAAGTGGTCGCGTCCTTCGAGGAAGTCGCATGGTCTTGCGTAGACGCCCGAGCTCCAGGAGCAGGCGAGGTGGCACCACTGACATATCCGGGGTTCGGTATGTCCGTGTCGGACGAGTCACTGCTCACGTCCTCGTGAGGGCCGGGCAGCAGCACATCCGTGCGCTTGGGCGGCAGCTTCAGGGTCTTCGGACTCTCCTTCGGAGTGTCCTTCTTCTTGGACAGCTGCTTGGCAGCGGGCTTCTTCACTGCGGGCTTCGACGAAGCGGCCACCTTCTTCGTCTTCCGCGTGGACTTCCGCGGGGCGGGCGTCTTCTTCGCCTTTGCCTTCGAATTGGTCGCCGCGGCCACGGGCTTCTTAGAAGCGGGCGGTTTCTTCGCTGCAACCGCGGCCTTCGCGTGCTTCTTTGAAGCCGGGGTCTCCTTCGTCTTCTCCGTGTCATTCGCGGGCTTCTTGGAAGCCGACGCGGCCTTCGCCACCTCCGGATCGCCCGAGTGCTTCTTGGAAGCAGGCGCCGGAGGCTTCTCTTCCATGCCGCTTGGAGCGGGCGCGTCGGCGTGGATCTGGATAGGGCCTACAGCCCGAATGGTGTCTTGGGCGGGCCGCACGATGATCCGGGTCTCGGTCGTCATGCCCGGTGGGCGTAGTGGCGCGCGCGTGTGCTCGGTTGAGCGTGGATTGCAGAATGAGCTGGTGCTCGCGTTTCCGCTGGATTCCCCGCTGGGAAAGGTGCTTCCCGTTTGGGTGAGGGAGGGTGTAATGCCAGGATTGGCCAGTGACCTTTTCAAGGAAAAGGGATGTTCTCTAGTGTGGACCACACTGACTGGGTATCACCCACTAGGATGGGTACGATGTACCAGTGATCCTTATATAGAGTGTTCACGGTAGTGATCCTTATATAGAGTGTTCACGGTAGACTCCCATGTACTGAGTTAAGTTAGCTCGGTCGTACTTAGGACGAAGACGCACGGGAGCCAACCGCTGAGGAAGATCGCCATTTAAACAGGGATTCAGTATGCAGATAGAAAGCAGTAGATAGAACCTTTAGATTGTTATTAATACAAGACAGTTTAACTCTAACCTTCAAGTGTACAAGTCTCCTTAATACTCGGTATTAGAAGGAGACCGATAAGGCAGGGCCTTTTGTACTAAGAGCAACAGAGACGACAGGCGTCTGTTGTGGTTAGCGTGTTACGCTTCCTCTTAGCTATCGTGCGTGTGACCCCCGTCACGCGTGGTGGCGCGGGGTATGTCGTAGCGTGTGTGGTTGTGCGTGTGGGGCTCGATTTTTGATTTTGTGGGTGTGAGTTGATTTTGGCGGTCGTATAGCTCAGTCGGTAGAGCACAGTGCTAATGGGAAAAGCTTCTTTTCATTTCGCCACCGGCTACTTTCTATTACCGGTGGCTAGTTTCCATGAGTGCAGATATATTGTATTTCTATAGCTAGAATTGATTTCGTACCTGTATGAAATGCATTAGCATTTAAATGAGGGTGCACAGAGCCCGCGGTGTCCATTTAGGAAAGTGATTGGAATTTTACATAGAAAAAAATAGCTGACAATATTATACTTTATCTGACGATATCTTCTCTATGAATTCTCTGCTTGGCGGAACGGAGGCGATGCTCATTTCGCATTTGCCATGCGAGCTCTCAGGCACATCCGCTCCGCCGTGAAGGACGCGTACGAGGGACCCCAGAATTCGTCGACAACTCCAACTCCGACACTACAGGCTATTATAGCCAATCAAACGACGAAGAACCCGAAGGTAGCCATTAATACTGAATGGGGTATAGCCAGGATGTTTCATTCATTGCAAATTTACATTATGTACTTTTTGTACAATGTAGACACGTAACGTTTAAGTCAAAATACTTTTTGGTGTTAAATTTTTGTCTGAACTGATTAAAGTTCGGTTTCTTTAAATTCCGACCTCAAATAAATTTCCGAAGCTCTATAACTGAACCGAAATGAAATGTGTGGGCTATTCTTCGATTATTGGGCACCAGTGCAACTGAAGTCTCTGCCGGCTGCTCAGGCTCGCTACCCTGTGTCTGTGTTCTCTCGCTGGAGTCTTGCTCACTTTCGAATTAGCTTCACAGCAGTCTAGCTCAAGACACCGCTCACGTTCCACCGCATCAGTCACGACCGACCCCCCCTACCACCACCGCACCAGCTTTCTTCTTCTCTAGCTGCCAAGTTGCCCCGCCTGTTGTGGACCGCTAGGCATCATGCGCTCGCGTAGAGCTCGCAGAAGGGCGTCCCGCCGGTTGCTGTCAGCTAGCAGCTGCGACGTCTCCCACATTCCATCCAGCACGGCAATAACCTCGCCATCATCGCCCCTTGTGAGTGAAGCTCGCAGAAGTTCACGACGGTCGCAGTCATCGAGCAGCAGAAACGGCCCCATGACTCAACCCGCTGCAGTTGTACCCTCGCCATCACCGTCATGTGTGAGTGAAGCTGGTTCCACACCAAGTCCGACAAGCCAAGCTGTGATAGCTTCACCATCCAGTGAAAGCGAGGACTTTGCCAGCGAAGTAACCCCGCGGCCACATGACGCAATTGGTAGCCATGAGAGCGGAGACGAACTGCTGCAAAGTGATGCAAGCGCAAGTGGCGGTGAAATATCGTCCAGTGACAGCGAGTATTCGTATTCGAGTGATGGTGAAGGACACGAGAGTGTATCCCATACCACAAGCGCGGAATCCGGATCCGACCGATTTCACAATGCTCAAGAGTTTGTCCACCCGGTCACGTTCAAAACGAAGGCTGAAGCTCGAGCACAGCTTGACGGGTTGGAGAATGCTCGCTTTTCGGTTACTAGCAACAGTCGTCTCTCCACGCGACTGTCGTGTACAACCCACGTTGACTGCACTGCGGAGGCTCGCATTATGAAAGAGCGCAATGGTCAGTTCCGCCTTTTTCGAAGTGGTATACACACTACTGAAACAGTGGATGTGATGGCACAGCGCACGGGCATCCACAAGCCATTTCTTTCGGAAGTTGACAACCTACTGCTTGGTGGTCAGGGCCCACGCCAGTGCTTGATCACACTGCAAACGAAGTACATCGACAGTGACGAGACATTGGCTTTGCTGCCTTCAGTTTCACAGCTGAAAAATCGGGCGCAAAAACTGCGAAAGCGGGGTGATTTTGACATTACGTCGTATGCTGACATCATGGTGTGGGCCTCGCCAAGAATGTGTTTTACTAAGATCACCCTCTTCAAGGATATGATTTATCGTGTGGAGGACGACGCGCTCAGGGTCAGCCACAAGCCGTTGGAATACCAGAACGAACTGCTGGTTCTGGACTGCTTTACGGACAAGTTAGAGAATGGGCAGATCTCCGTGGGGGTTATCTTCACGTCGCGGCGCCTATTCCGCACGGTCCCTCGCATGATGTTGGGCCAGAAGAAGAAAATACTGATGGCCACCGATGGTACGTACAAGCTTCATTTCGGAGGTTGGACCCTCGTCTCCTTCGGGACATACGGGTTCGCTTTACTACGACACTCCAGTATCAGCATAAGTTTTACCCGGTCGCGTTCATGTTCGTTCGGACTGAGACCGCGTACGCATACGCTCGACTTTTTACGGTCGTAAAAGATCGTACCAAGGAAAATTTTCGGATGAATCCTGGACGTTCAGTTCGGCTCAATGGACCATTCTTCGGAGATCGCAAATGCATTTCGCCAGGTGTGGCCCGACATTAAGTTGTTGAATTGTTGGCCACATTTGGATCGAAATGCTCGCCGAAAGAAGGGCCTTCTCACCGACTCGGACCGCTACGAGAACATCATCAAGCCCCAGCTCGACTACCTGAGCCTGTCGCAGTCGTTTGACCAATTTGAAGCGCTATCCAACTTGGTAGCATCGAATTGGTCAGCGCTAGGTGAAACGGAATACGCTCATTGGTTAGAGGACCAATACCTGGTTGACCCGTGGGATCTGTGGTTCTACACAGCCAGCGACGAGCCTGGAATTGTGTCCAACCAAAACCCAATAGAGTCACATCATCACGCGATCAAAACAACTGCTGTCATGCACCTTCACGCTGCTACCGGCCATGTTTTAGCCGGGACGTTGCCAAGAATTATGTCACAATGTGCTATGGACTTCGGCTCGGACATCATATGTCACTACGCAAGTGGACCGGTGGGATCAGAGATGATACAAGCCGCAATGAACCTGAGTGCTTCTGAGAACCACTACCCGAAGCACCGAGGAAATTTGAAGCGAGCAATCCTCAGCATCGGCCAATACTACTTCAACGCTGAGTACTACGCCGTTCGAGATGACAACGTGCATGGTCTCAACGTCGATGCATCACGAAAAAGACTGTACGAGCGCTCTCTCGACGGGATTTTGAGGGCACACGAGAAGATCGAAAACGTCCAGCTTCGATATCTATCTCTTCATCGCGTGACAATTCTTGAGCGAGTGCCCTTTGAGCATGATTGGGATTCCCCTTCTTGGCGTGTGGAAGAAATCAAGACAATTCGCCAAAAGTTCAAATGCGACTGCAAGACCTTTTACCAATCGGGATGGCTTTGCGCACACGTACTAGCTTGCTTACAACTAGTGGACGCAGTTGATTTGAACGCAATGCTGCGGGGTTTGCCAGCTCGTAGACCTCCTGGTCGTCCTCGAAAGAAAGCCAAGTGTCTGGAACGCGACGGTGTAAGGAGATCACAGTATAGTGTGAGCGCACTGATCAAGAGGTTGGTCGATAAGCCCGCGAGTGTCATCAACTGGAGTGTTTTGGGAAACTGGACCAGCACAGACGACGATGGTGCTGAAATCAGTCGGGACTTCGTGGGAACAGTCAAGCCTCCGTTTTTGCGCGCCGGTAAACGTCACTGGGAGGTGGAGTACAATGAAATCAAAAAACTGGAGGAATATGAGGCTGAAGCGCTTGCCACTATGATCAACTACTCGTTTCGGATGGGGCACATCATTGTTCCAAGCTGATTGGTAAGTAGTGGGAGAGCTACCGCGTCTGTATATGCATGACTACATTTTACCCAAAGCAACAAACTTAGAAACAGAAGATAAACTGAAAAAACACAGAAAAAAGGAGGGGTCACACACCTCTACAAAAAAATCTTGGGTTGGACTTTGACATATGAGCGGTCTGGTGGTGACCCGGGTCACCAAAGCAACCCGACTCTCAAAAATTCCACGTAACAGAATATGCATTGTATTAGTTCAGCCCGTTAGATTGTGTAACTTACACAAGTTCGAATAGTTGCCGCTCCTGCTGCGTCACCACTCTTGATGTTGGACTCGGTTGGAATACGTTGGTGTCTTTCGCGCCCTTCGTGTATGCAGACTCTGCATTGCAGAGTCCATATATCCACACCGTCCGTAACCACTGTTTTAAGCCATGTAATCATTGATCCACCGACTCCAGGTAATTCTCTGATCTGTGCATCAGGGACACCTTGACAAAGAAGATTTTAATCTACTAGATCGCTGGCGCTTAAACCGGGAGGGTGGTTCTCAAGTGAAAACATGAAGTGGATAGATGTAATATTTTTTAGTTTTATGGTAGATTTAATGGTGGTGCCAATAGCCGTCTTCTCGTATGTCCATGATCCACTTGATCGTGAATATACTGTACTTGGCCGTAAATTGCGTAGCTGCGCTGGTTTGAATTGGCGCGAAAGAGGAAGGCATTGGACGTGGTCACGTCCGATGCCTTCCTCTTTCACACCAATTCACGGTGGCCCATGAATTTGCTCTCTCTGTGTGTACCGTATGTGAGAACGAAGCCAAATCGAGTGGTGGTCCAGATATTTACATTTCTGTTTACAAGCCAAACGGAGTGATAGTCCAGTTCTGTTCACATTTCTGGACTACCACTCCGTTTGGCTTCGTTCTCACATAGACACACAGAGAGAAAATTCATGACCACCGTACCTTTGTTTCTGAGAAGCCTACAAAATGTGGGAAGCTGAACTATACACCGCTTCCCAGAAAAATGTAATATGTGACGTGTGAGCTCACAGTTGACCGAAGGTTGCAAAGAGTGACATGGGAGGGTACAATGAATGTTACCTGTAACTCAGTCGACATTTTTTGAACGAAATAAAGCTGGTGATGCCCTACAGGCTACTACGTAGCCCTCCCGGTATAATACTTCGTACGTAGTACTTAAAAGCACAGTTCTTCTTCGAGTCTAGAGCTCGGTATGTCTCCTGCAGTCGCCTCACCTTGTCCTCACCAAGCGTGCCGTACGCGCGTTCTACATGAAGTGCACTTGGTCTTTATCTAGCTGTTCGGTTCCGCTGTGGTAGCAACCACCTGTTACTTCTTGACGTCGATGACCCGGATCCCTGTTGTCTATGGGAGATATGAGGTGACCCTCCGCAAAAATAATTATGTGTTTTATTTTTGCGGTGACCCGGGTCACCGCCAGACCGCTCATATAATTTAGCCGATGGGCTTACAATAACACCAGTGGAATACAATATCACCGACCGCATAGAAAATAGCCGGCGAGCAATAAAAAGCATCCGAAAATGCATGGCATAAAAAATAGCCGACGAAAGCATGAAAAAAATCCGCACCCAGTGCTAATAACGCTGCGGTCCAGGGTTCGAGCCCCTGTATGACCATTTTGCTCTTTATCCTGCAACGCTGCCACGCTTCGTTTGTGCGTTATGAGGCACCTGGCGCGCTGCTGACGCCACTGGCCACTGCTCACGCACGTCCGCGAACCCCCAACCCGTTTGCTGCAGCCGTGACTCGGGTCCAATCCGGCTCGTGTTGGACCGCCGATGCTGGGCGTACTGAGGCTGCTGACACTTTTCCTGACAGCGACAGTAGACCCCTAAACCAGTTACCCATAACCAAATCAAAGATTGGTCTATTTCTTAAGTTTGGTATCAAATTAAGTAGAAAACTTAGTGGATGATTTGTTACGTATCTAATAATCAAAAATTGAGCCGCTGACTTGAGCATCGAGATATTGATTTTAGACGAAGTCTTGCTTTCTGAAACTTAGTAGCTCGTCTACACGTGGTGGAATATAGCAGTACACTAGTCGTAGCGCATTTTGCAGACCTACACTCCCGATCACAACGTTTCTCTAAAATATTAACGCACTGTTGACCAGTGGCATCGACAGCAGCGAAGCCATCCGCTTGCGCCGCGGGAACCTCCGCCGTCGAGCCAACAGCGCCATGTCTAGACGCACGTCGCGCCATCCCCGCTGCCTGTTTAATCTCAGTGTCGCCTCGGAGTACGTCCCGCCGACGCCTCGAAACGATGCAGAGGACAGCACGCATGCTTTTCACCGCGTAAATGTTTTGGAGAAACTTTGTGAACTGAAGGTGCATTGGTGATTTGTTACGAGTCTACATCAATTACATTAAACAGCAAATTGATCAGTTACAAGGCTAACTATTATCGTAGTGACGGTCTGATCCTTAACGCCACTGATCGTTATAAATGTGGTGTATGTCCAGTTCACTAGTCATATATCTGTAAGTTGGTCATACAGTAAGGGTTTGCATCTTTAAGAAAATCGAGCTATCATTTCGTGATTGAACGCCTTTTTGGTTTTGTGACCTAGTGGGCCGAAACGTTAGCCCATGGGTAGTCTGCGGTCATCCGCGTCCCAGGACGTCGTGGTGACGGAGATACGAGTCGTTTTGAGCAGAGACGAGTGGAGGTCGCTAAGTCGACAAGGAGTGAGAAGTGTGTCCTGAGCGGATCAGAGGGCTGTACAGCAGCGCGTTGCGATGTGGACGCGCGTGGTGGCGCGGGGTATGTCGTAGCGTGTGTGGTTGTGCGTGTGGGGCTCGATTTTTGATTTTGTGGGTGTGAGTTGATTTTGGCGGTCGTATAGCTCAGTCGGTAGAGCACAGTGCTAATAACGCTGCGGTCCAGGGTTCGAGCCCCTGTATGACCATTTTGCTCTTTATCCTGCATCGCTGCCACGCTTCGTTTGCGCGTTATGAGGCACCTGGCGCGCTGCCGACGCCACTGACCACTGCTCACGCACGTCCGCGAACCCCCAACCCGTTTGCTGCAGCCGTGACTCGGGTCCAATCCGGCTCGTGTTGGACCGCCGATGCTGGCCGTACTGAGGCTGTTGACACTTTTCCTGACAGCGACAGTGGGTCGCAACGTTAGCCCACGGGTAGTCTGCGGTCATCCGCGTCCCAGGACGTCGTGGTGACGGAGATACGAGTCGTTTTGAGGAGAGGCGAGTGGAGGTCGCTAAGTCGACAAGGAGTGAGAAGTGTGTCATGAGCGGATCAGAGGGCTGTACAGCAGCGCGTTGCGATGTGAACACGCGTGGTGGCGCGGGGTATGTCGTAGCGTGTGTGGTTGTGCGTGTGGGGCTCGATTTTTGATTTTGTGGGTGTGAGTTGATTTTGGCGGTCGTATAGCTCAGCCGGTAGAGCACAGTGCTAATGGGAAAAGCTTCTTTTCATTTCGCCACCGGCTACCTTCTATTACCGGTGGCTAGTTTCCATGAGTGCAGATATATTGTATTTCTATAGCTAGAATTGATTTCGTACCTGTATGAAATGCATTAGCATTTAAATGAGGGTGCACAGAGCCCGCGGTGTCCATTTAGGAAAGTGATTGGAATTTTACATAGAAAAAAATAGCTGACAATATTATACTTTATCTGACGATATCTTCTCTATGAATTCTCTGCTTGGCGGAACGGAGGCGATGCTCATTTCGCATTTGCCATGGGAGCTCTCAGGCACATCCGCTCCGCCGTGAAGGACGCGTACGAGGGACCCCAGAATTCGTCGACAACTCCAACTCCGACACTACAGGCTATTATAGCCAATCAAACGACGAAGAACCCGAAGGTAGCCATTAATACTGAATGGGGTATAGCCAGGATGTTTCATTCATTGCAAATTTACATTATGTACTTTTTGTACAATGTAGACACGTAACGTTTAAGTCAAAATACTTTTTGGTGTTAAATTTTTGTCTGAACTGATTAAAGTTCGGTTTCTTTAAATTCCGACCTCAAATAAATTTCCGAAGCTCTATAACTGAACCGAAATGAAATGTGTGGGCTATTCTTCGATTATAGGGCACCAGTGCAACTGAAGTCTCTGCCGGCTGCTCAGGCTCGCTACCCTGTGTCTGTGTTCTCTCGCTGGAGTCTTGCTCACTTTCGAATTAGCTTCACAGCAGTCTAGCTCAAGACACCGCTCACGTTCCACCGCATCAGTCACGACCGACCCCCCCTACCACCACCGCACCAGCTTTCTTCTTCTCTAGCTGCCAAGTTGCCCCGCCTGTTGTGGACCGCTAGGCATCATGCGCTCGCGTAGAGCTCGCAGAAGGGCGTCCCGCCGGTTGCTGTCAGCTAGCAGCTGCGACGTCTCCCACATTCCATCCAGCACGGCAATAACCTCGCCATCATCGCCCCTTGTGAGTGAAGCTCGCAGAAGTTCACGACGGTCGCAGTCATCGAGCAGCAGAAACGGCCCCATGACTCAACCCGCTGCAGTTGTACCCTCGCCATCACCGTCATGTGTGAGTGAAGCTGGTTCCACACCAAGTCCGACAAGCCAAGCTGTGATAGCTTCACCATCCAGTGAAAGCGAGGACTTTGCCAGCGAAGTAACCCCGCGGCCACATGACGCAATTGGTAGCCATGAGAGCGGAGACGAACTGCTGCAAAGTGATGCAAGCGCAAGTGGCGGTGAAATATCGTCCAGTGACAGCGAGTATTCGTATTCGAGTGATGGTGAAGGACACGAGAGTGTATCCCATACCACAAGCGCGGAATCCGGATCCGACCGATTTCACAATGCTCAAGAGTTTGTCCACCCGGTCACGTTCAAAACGAAGGCTGAAGCTCGAGCACAGCTTGACGGGTTGGAGAATGCTCGCTTTTCGGTTACTAGCAACAGTCGTCTCTCCACGCGACTGTCGTGTACAACCCACGTTGACTGCACTGCGGAGGCTCGCATTAAGAAAGAGCGCAATGGTCAGTTCCGCCTTTTTCGAAGTGGTATACACACTACTGAAACAGTGGATGTGATGGCACAGCGCACGGGCATCCACAAGCCATTTCTTTCGGAAGTTGACAACCTACTGCTTGGTGGTCAGGGCCCACGCCAGTGCTTGATCACACTGCAAACGAAGTACATCGACAGTGACGAGACATTGGCTTTGCTGCCTTCAGTTTCACAGCTGAAAAATCGGGCGCAAAAACTGCGAAAGCGGGGTGATTTTGACATTACGTCGTATGCTGACATCATGGTGTGGGCCTCGCCAAGAATGTGTTTTACTAAGATCACCCTCTTCAAGGATATGATTTATCGTGTGGAGGACGACGCGCTCAGGGTCAGCCACAAGCCGTTGGAATACCAGAACGAACTGCTGGTTCTGGACTGCTTTACGGACAAGTTAGAGAATGGGCAGATCTCCGTGGGGGTTATCTTCACGTCGCGGCGCCTATTCCGCACGGTCCCTCGCATGATGTTGGGCCAGAAGAAGAAAATACTGATGGCCACCGATGGTACGTACAAGCTTCATTTCGGAGGTTGGACCCTCGTCTCCTTCGGGACATACGGGTTCGCTTTACTACGACACTCCAGTATCAGCATAAGTTTTACCCGGTCGCGTTCATGTTCGTTCGGACTGAGACCGCGTACGCATACGCTCGACTTTTTACGGTCGTAAAAGATCGTACCAAGGAAAATTTTCGGATGAATCCTGGACGTTCAGTTCGGCTCAATGGACCATTCTTCGGAGATCGCAAATGCATTTCGCCAGGTGTGGCCCGACATTAAGTTGTTGAATTGTTGGCCACATTTGGATCGAAATGCTCGCCGAAAGAAGGGCCTTCTCACCGACTCGGACCGCTACGAGAACATCATCAAGCCCCAGCTCGACTACCTGAGCCTGTCGCAGTCGTTTGACCAATTTGAAGCGCTATCCAACTTGGTAGCATCGAATTGGTCAGCGCTAGGTGAAACGGAATACGCTCATTGGTTAGAGGACCAATACCTGGTTGACCCGTGGGATCTGTGGTTCTACACAGCCAGCGACGAGCCTGGAATTGTGTCCAACCAAAACCCAATAGAGTCACATCATCACGCGATCAAAACAACTGCTGTCATGCACCTTCACGCTGCTACCGGCCATGTTTTAGCCGGGACGTTGCCAAGAATTATGTCACAATGTGCTATGGACTTCGGCTCGGACATCATATGTCACTACGCAAGTGGACCGGTGGGATCAGAGATGATACAAGCCGCAATGAACCTGAGTGCTTCTGAGAACCACTACCCGAAGCACCGAGGAAATTTGAAGCGAGCAATCCTCAGCATCGGCCAATACTACTTCAACGCTGAGTACTACGCCGTTCGAGATGACAACGTGCATGGTCTCAACGTCGATGCATCACGAAAAAGACTGTACGAGCGCTCTCTCGACGGGATTTTGAGGGCACACGAGAAGATCGAAAACGTCCAGCTTCGATATCTATCTCTTCATCGCGTGACAATTCTTGAGCGAGTGCCCTTTGAGCATGATTGGGATTCCCCTTCTTGGCGTGTGGAAGAAATCAAGACAATTCGCCAAAAGTTCAAATGCGACTGCAAGACCTTTTACCAATCGGGATGGCTTTGCGCACACGTACTAGCTTGCTTACAACTAGTGGACGCAGTTGATTTGAACGCAATGCTGCGGGGTTTGCCAGCTCGTAGACCTCCTGGTCGTCCTCGAAAGAAAGCCAAGTGTCTGGAACGCGACGGTGTAAGGAGATCACAGTATAGTGTGAGCGCACTGATCAAGAGGTTGGTCGATAAGCCCGCGAGTGTCATCAACTGGAGTGTTTTGGGAAACTGGACCAGCACAGACGACGATGGTGCTGAAATCAGTCGGGACTTCGTGGGAACAGTCAAGCCTCCGTTTTTGCGCGCCGGTAAACGTCACTGGGAGGTGGAGTACAATGAAATCAAAAAACTGGAGGAATATGAGGCTGAAGCGCTTGCCACTATGATCAACTACTCGTTTCGGATGGGGCACATCATTGTTCCAAGCTGATTGGTAAGTAGTGGGAGAGCTACCGCGTCTGTATATGCATGACTACATTTTACCCAAAGCAACAAACTTAGAAACAGAAGATAAACTGAAAAAACACAGAAAAAAGGAGGGGTCACACACCTCTACAAAAAAATCTTGGGTTGGACTTTGACATATGAGCGGTCTGGCGGTGACCCGGGTCACCAAAGCAACCCGACTCTCAAAAATTCCACGTAACAGAATATGCATTGTATTAGTTCAGCCCGTTAGATTGTGTAACTTACACAAGTTCGAATAGTTGCCGCTCCTGCTGCGTCACCACTCTTGATGTTGGACTCGGTTGGAATACGTTGGTGTCTTTCGCGCCCTTCGTGTATGCAGACTCTGCATTGCAGAGTCCATATATCCACACCGTCCGTAACCACTGTTTTAAGCCATGTAATCATTGATCCACCGACTCCAGGTAATTCTCTGATCTGTGCATCAGGGACACCTTGACAAAGAAGATTTTAATCTACTAGATCGCTGGCGCTTAAACCGGGAGGGTGGTTCTCAAGTGAAAACATGAAGTGGATAGATGTAATATTTTTTAGTTTTATGGTAGATTTAATGGTGGTGCCAATAGCCGTCTTCTCGTATGTCCATGATCCACTTGATCGTGAATATACTGTACTTGGCCGTAAATTGCGTAGCTGCGCTGGTTTGAATTGGCGCGAAAGAGGAAGGCATTGGACGTGGTCACGTCCGATGCCTTCCTCTTTCACACCAATTCACGGTGGCCCATGAATTTGCTCTCTCTGTGTGTACCGTATGTGAGAACGAAGCCAAATCGAGTGGTGGTCCAGATATTTACATTTCTGTTTACAAGCGGCACTGACCCAAAAGCACCCCGCATTTCAAAAATTCAAAATTTCAAATTTATTTCGGTATTATTATAGTTTCGCACTTCTGGCGGTCACTAGTCAGTGTGCTCACTCCCAGATTCGCCCCGCAAGAGACAAGATGGCCCCGCGCACCTCCCGCACCACCCGCACTTCCCGCACCCCCCCCCCCCCCCCGCCACCCGCGCCGCGCGCAGCACTCGCACAGCTGCGCATCCCCCGGCAGCCCGTAGCCCCCACGAGTACGACGTGTCCTCCAACGCGCCGTTCACGTTCAACGCTGTCATGAACGCGTGCGCTACGGAACAAGGCGCGTTGGAGTGAGCACAAAAGGTGGGGCTCGTGGCGAGCGCCCCGCTCTGCCCATCTTGCATGGGCTCACTGACACTGTACGTGTCAGTGAAGCGCAGCCGTTGGCGGTGCTCGCGCTCCCTGTGTCGCTTGGAGAGGAGCGTGCGGGCCTCTTCGTTTTTCGCGAGGTCCACAGCGCCCCTCTCCAAGTTGATCAAGCTCCTTCTTTTTTGGGCGTTTCAACACCCCGTCACCACGGCGGCGCAACAGGCCGAGGTGTCGCCGACCACGGCCGGGCAATGGTATGTCTACGCGCAAGACATTTGCACGGCCGAGATGAAGAGAACGCTGTTGAAGGTATTACTATTTTTTACAATTTTTATTGATTTACTTATTGGCTAATTTACTTAATTATTTAATATTTAACTTGTGAACAGATTGGGGGGACAGGTCACGTCGTCGAGATCGACGAGACGTCCTTGAAGAAGAAGCAGAAGTACCGGAGAGGCACCCGTCACCCGGACTTTTGGGTCTTTGGAGGTGTGGACCGCACCACCAAAAAATGGTTTGCCAGAGTCGTTTATAACGACCGCTCTAAGCCTACTTTGTCGGCGCTAATTAAGGCTCACATTAAACCTGGGTAAGTATCGAGCAAATGGGTATCTTAATAATAATCTGATAATCATTTTATGTTTTTACAGGACCTTGATCGTGTCGGATATGTTTAAGGCGTATGTCACGCAAGTGCAGAGTGGACGTAACAAGGGTAAGTTCTACACTCTAACTAACAATAGGCACTTGCGTGGCATGCGCTACCAGCACCTGTGGGTAAACCACACCAAGCACTTCAAGGACCCCACCACCGGCGCTCATACTAATCGAATTGAGGGTGTGTGGGAGGTCAAGATCAAGCAGCGCATCAAAGCTGCGCGCGGCATGCGCAAAACTGTAGTGGCAGGCTACCTAGACGAATGCATGTGGCGCACCTGGTACTTTGCAGAGAAACCAGCGAAGAGCCACATTTTCCAAGGCCTAGTTACGGGTATTAGGAGGTACTACGAGGTATAATGAAATCCATACATTTTCCCATTTGGTTATTTTTGAATTTTTGAATTTTTGAAATGCGGGGTGCTTTTGGGTCAGTGCCTTACAAGCCAAACGGAGTGATAGTCCAGTTCTGTTCACATTTCTGGACTACCACTCCGTTTGGCTTCGTTCTCACATAGACACACAGAGAGAAAATTCATGACCACCGTACCTTTGTTTCTGAGAAGCCTACAAAATGTGGGAAGCTGAACTATACACCGCTTCCCAGAAAAATGTAATATGTGACGTGTGAGCTCACAGTTGACCGAAGGTTGCAAAGAGTGACATGGGAGGGTACAATGAATGTTACCTGTAACTCAGTCGACATTTTTTGAACGAAATAAAGCTGGTGATGCCCTACAGGCTACTACGTAGCCCTCCCGGTATAATACTTCGTACGTAGTACTTAAAAGCACAGTTCTTCTTCGAGTCTAGAGCTCGGTATGTCTCCTGCAGTCGCCTCACCTTGTACTCACCGAGCGTGCCGTACGCGCGTTCTACATGAAGTGCACTTGGTCTTTATCTAGCTGTTCGGTTCCGCTGTGGTAGCAACCACCTGTTACTTCTTGACGTCGATGACCCGGATCCCTGTTGTCTATGGGAGATATGAGGTGACCCTCCGCAAAAATAATTATGTGTTTTATTTTTGCGGTGACCCGGGTCACCGCCAGACCGCTCATATATTTTAGCCGATGGGCTTACAATAACACCAGTGGAATACAATATCACCGACCGCATAGAAAATAGCCGGCGAGCAATAAAAAGCATCCGAAAATGCATGGCATAAAAAATAGCCGACGAAAGCATGAAAAAAATCCGCACCCAGTGCTAATAACGCTGCGGTCCAGGGTTCGAGCCCCTGTATGACCATTTTGCTCTTTATCCTGCAACGCTGCCACGCTTCGTTTGTGCGTTATGAGGCACCTGGCGCGCTGCCGACGCCACTGACCACTGCTCACGCACGTCCGCGAACCCCCAACCCGTTTGCTGCAGCCGTGACTCGGGTCCAATCCGGCTCGTGTTGGACCGCCGATGCTGGCCGTACTGAGGCTGTTGACACTTTTCCTGACAGCGACAGTGGGTCGCAACGTTAGCCCACGGGTAGTCTGCGGTCATCCGCGTCCCAGGACGTCGTGGTGACGGAGATACGAGTCGTTTTGAGGAGAGGCGAGTGGAGGTCGCTAAGTCGACAAGGAGTGAGAAGTGTGTCATGAGCGGATCAGAGGGCTGTACAGCAGCGCGTTGCGATGTGGACACGCGTGGTGGCGCGGGGTATGTCGTAGCGTGTGTGGTTGTGCGTGTGGGGCTCGATTTTTGATTTTGTGGGTGTGAGTTGATTTTGGCGGTCGTATAGCTCAGCCGGTAGAGCACAGTGCTAATGGGAAAAGCTTCTTTTCATTTCGCCACCGGCTACCTTCTATTACCGGTGGCTAGTTTCCATGAGTGCAGATATATTGTATTTCTATAGCTAGAATTGATTTCGTACCTGTATGAAATGCATTAGCATTTAAATGAGGGTGCACAGAGCCCGCGGTGTCCATTTAGGAAAGTGATTGGAATTTTACATAGAAAAAAATAGCTGACAATATTATACTTTATCTGACGATATCTTCTCTATGAATTCTCTGCTTGGCGGAACGGAGGCGATGCTCATTTCGCATTTGCCATGCGAGCTCTCAGGCACATCCGCTCCGCCGTGAAGGACGCGTACGAGGGACCCCAGAATTCGTCGACAACTCCAACTCCGACACTACAGGCTATTATAGCCAATCAAACGACGAAGAACCCGAAGGTAGCCATTAATACTGAATGGGGTATAGCCAGGATGTTTCATTCATTGCAAATTTACATTATGTACTTTTTGTACAATGTAGACACGTAACGTTTAAGTCAAAATACTTTTTGGTGTTAAATTTTTGTCTGAACTGATTAAAGTTCGGTTTCTTTAAATTCCGACCTCAAATAAATTTCCGAAGCTCTATAACTGAACCGAAATGAAATGTGTGGGCTATTCTTCGATTATAGGGCACCAGTGCAACTGAAGTCTCTGCCGGCTGCTCAGGCTCGCTACCCTGTGTCTGTGTTCTCTCGCTGGAGTCTTGCTCACTTTCGAATTAGCTTCACAGCAGTCTAGCTCAAGACACCGCTCACGTTCCACCGCATCAGTCACGACCGACCCCCCCCCCCCTCGCTACCACCACCGCACCAGCTTTCTTCTTCTCTAGCTGCCAAGTTGCCCCGCCTGTTGTGGACCGCTAGGCATCATGCGCTCGCGTAGAGCTCGCAGAAGGGCGTCCCGCCGGTTGCTGTCAGCTAGCAGCTGCGACGTCTCCCACATTCCATCCAGCACGGCAATAACCTCGCCATCATCGCCCCTTGTGAGTGAAGCTCGCAGAAGTTCACGACGGTCGCAGTCATCGAGCAGCAGAAACGGCCCCATGACTCAACCCGCTGCAGTTGTACCCTCGCCATCACCGTCATGTGTGAGTGAAGCTGGTTCCACACCAAGTCCGACAAGCCAAGCTGTGATAGCTTCACCATCCAGTGAAAGCGAGGACTTTGCCAGCGAAGTAACCCCGCGGCCACATGACGCAATTGGTAGCCATGAGAGCGGAGACGAACTGCTGCAAAGTGATGCAAGCGCAAGTGGCGGTGAAATATCGTCCAGTGACAGCGAGTATTCGTATTCGAGTGATGGTGAAGGACACGAGAGTGTATCCCATACCACAAGCGCGGAATCCGGATCCGACCGATTTCACAATGCTCAAGAGTTTGTCCACCCGGTCACGTTCAAAACGAAGGCTGAAGCTCGAGCACAGCTTGACGGGTTGGAGAATGCTCGCTTTTCGGTTACTAGCAACAGTCGTCTCTCCACGCGACTGTCGTGTACAACCCACGTTGACTGCACTGCGGAGGCTCGCATTAAGAAAGAGCGCAATGGTCAGTTCCGCCTTTTTCGAAGTGGTATACACACTACTGAAACAGTGGATGTGATGGCACAGCGCACGGGCATCCACAAGCCATTTCTTTCGGAAGTTGACAACCTACTGCTTGGTGGTCAGGGCCCACGCCAGTGCTTGATCACACTGCAAACGAAGTACATCGACAGTGACGAGACATTGGCTTTGCTGCCTTCAGTTTCACAGCTGAAAAATCGGGCGCAAAAACTGCGAAAGCGGGGTGATTTTGACATTACGTCGTATGCTGACATCATGGTGTGGGCCTCGCCAAGAATGTGTTTTACTAAGATCACCCTCTTCAAGGATATGATTTATCGTGTGGAGGACGACGCGCTCAGGGTCAGCCACAAGCCGTTGGAATACCAGAACGAACTGCTGGTTCTGGACTGCTTTACGGACAAGTTAGAGAATGGGCAGATCTCCGTGGGGGTTATCTTCACGTCGCGGCGCCTATTCCGCACGGTCCCTCGCATGATGTTGGGCCAGAAGAAGAAAATACTGATGGCCACCGATGGTACGTACAAGCTTCATTTCGGAGGTTGGACCCTCGTCTCCTTCGGGACATACGGGTTCGCTTTACTACGACACTCCAGTATCAGCATAAGTTTTACCCGGTCGCGTTCATGTTCGTTCGGACTGAGACCGCGTACGCATACGCTCGACTTTTTACGGTCGTAAAAGATCGTACCAAGGAAAATTTTCGGATGAATCCTGGACGTTCAGTTCGGCTCAATGGACCATTCTTCGGAGATCGCAAATGCATTTCGCCAGGTGTGGCCCGACATTAAGTTGTTGAATTGTTGGCCACATTTGGATCGAAATGCTCGCCGAAAGAAGGGCCTTCTCATCGACTCGGACCGCTACGAGAACATCATCAAGCCCCAGCTCGACTACCTGAGCCTGTCGCAGTCGTTTGACCAATTTGAAGCGCTATCCAACTTGGTAGCATCGAATTGGTCAGCGCTAGGTGAAACGGAATACGCTCATTGGTTAGAGGACCAATACCTGGTTGACCCGTGGGATCTGTGGTTCTACACAGCCAGCGACGAGCCTGGAATTGTGTCCAACCAAAACCCAATAGAGTCACATCATCACGCGATCAAAACAACTGCTGTCATGCACCTTCACGCTGCTACCGGCCATGTTTTAGCCGGGACGTTGCCAAGAATTATGTCACAATGTGCTATGGACTTCGGCTCGGACATCATATGTCACTACGCAAGTGGACCGGTGGGATCAGAGATGATACAAGCCGCAATGAACCTGAGTGCTTCTGAGAACCACTACCCGAAGCACCGAGGAAATTTGAAGCGAGCAATCCTCAGCATCGGCCAATACTACTTCAACGCTGAGTACTACGCCGTTCGAGATGACAACGTGCATGGTCTCAACGTCGATGCATCACGAAAAAGACTGTACGAGCGCTCTCTCGACGGGATTTTGAGGGCACACGAGAAGATCGAAAACGTCCAGCTTCGATATCTATCTCTTCATCGCGTGACAATTCTTGAGCGAGTGCCCTTTGAGCATGATTGGGATTCCCCTTCTTGGCGTGTGGAAGAAATCAAGACAATTCGCCAAAAGTTCAAATGCGACTGCAAGACCTTTTACCAATCGGGATGGCTTTGCGCACACGTACTAGCTTGCTTACAACTAGTGGACGCAGTTGATTTGAACGCAATGCTGCGGGGTTTGCCAGCTCGTAGACCTCCTGGTCGTCCTCGAAAGAAAGCCAAGTGTCTGGAACGCGACGGTGTAAGGAGATCACAGTATAGTGTGAGCGCACTGATCAAGAGGTTGGTCGATAAGCCCGCGAGTGTCATCAACTGGAGTGTTTTGGGAAACTGGACCAGCACAGACGACGATGGTGCTGAAATCAGTCGGGACTTCGTGGGAACAGTCAAGCCTCCGTTTTTGCGCGCCGGTAAACGTCACTGGGAGGTGGAGTACAATGAAATAAAAAAACTGGAGGAATATGAGGCTGAAGCGCTTGCCACTATGATCAACTACTCGTTTCGGATGGGGCACATCATTGTTCCAAGCTGATTGGTAAGTAGTGGGAGAGCTACCGCGTCTGTATATGCATGACTACATTTTACCCAAAGCAACAAACTTAGAAACAGAAGATAAACTGAAAAAACACAGAAAAAAGGAGGGGTCACACACCTCTACAAAAAAATCTTGGGTTGGACTTTGACATATGAGCGGTCTGGCGGTGACCCGGGTCACCAAAGCAACCCGACTCTCAAAAATTCCACGTAACAGAATATGCATTGTATTAGTTCAGCCCGTTAGATTGTGTAACTTACACAAGTTCGAATAGTTGCCGCTCCTGCTGCGTCACCACTCTTGATGTTGGACTCGGTTGGAATACGTTGGTGTCTTTCGCGCCCTTCGTGTATGCAGACTCTGCATTGCAGAGTCCATATATCCACACCGTCCGTAACCACTGTTTTAAGCCATGTAATCATTGATCCACCGACTCCAGGTAATTCTCTGATCTGTGCATCAGGGACACCTTGACAAAGAAGATTTTAATCTACTAGATCGCTGGCGCTTAAACCGGGAGGGTGGTTCTCAAGTGAAAACATGAAGTGGATAGATGTAATATTTTTTAGTTTTATGGTAGATTTAATGGTGGTGCCAATAGCCGTCTTCTCGTATGTCCATGATCCACTTGATCGTGAATATACTGTACTTGGCCGTAAATTGCGTAGCTGCGCTGGTTTGAATTGGCGCGAAAGAGGAAGGCATTGGACGTGGTCACGTCCGATGCCTTCCTCTTTCACACCAATTCACGGTGGCCCATGAATTTGCTCTCTCTGTGTGTACCGTATGTGAGAACGAAGCCAAATCGAGTGGTGGTCCAGATATTTACATTTCTGTTTACAAGCGGCACTGACCCAAAAGCACCCCGCATTTCAAAAATTCAAAATTTCAAATTTATTTCGGTATTATTATAGTTTCGCACTTCTGGCGGTCACTAGTCAGTGTGCTCACTCCCAGATTCGCCCCGCAAGAGACAAGATGGCCCCGCGCACCTCCCGCACCACCCGCACTTCCCGCACCCCCCCCCCCCCCGCCACCCGCGCCGCGCGCAGCACTCGTACAGCTGCGCATCCCCCGGCAGCCCGTAGCCCCCACGAGTACGACGTGTCCTCCAACGCGCCGTTCACGTTCAACGCTGTCATGAACGCGTGCGCTACGGAACAAGGCGCGTTGGAGTGAGCACAAAAGGTGGGGCTCGTGGCGAGCGCCCCGCTCTGCCCATCTTGCATGGGCTCACTGACACTGTACGTGTCAGTGAAGCGCAGCCGTTGGCGGTGCTCGCGCTCCCTGTGTCGCTTGGAGAGGAGCGTGCGGGCCTCTTCGTTTTTCGCGAGGTCCACAGCGCCCCTCTCCAAGTTGATCAAGCTCCTTCTTTTTTGGGCGTTTCAACACCCCGTCACCACGGCGGCGCAACAGGCCGAGGTGTCGCCGACCACGGCCGGGCAATGGTATGTCTACGCGCAAGACATTTGCACGGCCGAGATGAAGAGAACGCTGTTGAAGGTATTACTATTTTTTACAATTTTTATTGATTTACTTATTGGCTAATTTACTTAATTATTTAATATTTAACTTGTGAACAGATTGGGGGGACAGGTCACGTCGTCGAGATCGACGAGACGTCCTTGAAGAAGAAGCAGAAGTACCGGAGAGGCACCCGTCACCCGGACTTTTGGGTCTTTGGAGGTGTGGACCGCACCACCAAAAAATGGTTTGCCAGAGTCGTTTATAACGACCGCTCTAAGCCTACTTTGTCGGCGCTAATTAAGGCTCACATTAAACCTGGGTAAGTATCGAGCAAATGGGTATCTTAATAATAATCTGATAATCATTTTATGTTTTTACAGGACCTTGATCGTGTCGGATATGTTTAAGGCGTATGTCACGCAAGTGCAGAGTGGACGTAACAAGGGTAAGTTCTACACTCTAACTAACAATAGGCACTTGCGTGGCATGCGCTACCAGCACCTGTGGGTAAACCACACCAAGCACTTCAAGGACCCCACCACCGGCGCTCATACTAATCGAATTGAGGGTGTGTGGGAGGTCAAGATCAAGCAGCGCATCAAAGCTGCGCGCGGCATGCGCAAAACTGTAGTGGCAGGCTACCTAGACGAATGCATGTGGCGCACCTGGTACTTTGCAGAGAAACCAGCGAAGAGCCACATTTTCCAAGGCCTAGTTACGGGTATTAGGAGGTACTACGAGGTATAATGAAATCCATACATTTTCCCATTTGGTTATTTTTGAATTTTTGAATTTTTGAAATGCGGGGTGCTTTTGGGTCAGTGCCTTACAAGCCAAACGGAGTGATAGTCCAGTTCTGTTCACATTTCTGGACTACCACTCCGTTTGGCTTCGTTCTCACATAGACACACAGAGAGAAAATTCATGGCCACCGTACCTTTGTTTCTGAGAAGCCTACAAAATGTGGGAAGCTGAACTATACACCGCTTCCCAGAAAAATGTAATATGTGACGTGTGAGCTCACAGTTGACCGAAGGTTGCAAAGAGTGACATGGGAGGGTACAATGAATGTTACCTGTAACTCAGTCGACATTTTTTGAACGAAATAAAGCTGGTGATGCCCTACAGGCTACTACGTAGCCCTCCCGGTATAATACTTCGTACGTAGTACTTAAAAGCACAGTTCTTCTTCGAGTCTAGAGCTCGGTATGTCTCCTGCAGTCGCCTCACCTTGTCCTCACCAAGCGTGCCGTACGCGCGTTCTACATGAAGTGCACTTGGTCTTTATCTAGCTGTTCGGTTCCGCTGTGGTAGCAACCACCTGTTACTTCTTGACGTCGATGACCCGGATCCCTGTTGTCTATGGGAGATATGAGGTGACCCTCCGCAAAAATAATTATGTGTTTTATTTTTGCGGTGACCCGGGTCACCGCCAGACCGCTCATATATTTTAGCCGATGGGCTTACAATAACACCAGTGGAATACAATATCACCGACCGCATAGAAAATAGCCGGCGAGCAATAAAAAGCATCCGAAAATGCATGGCATAAAAAATAGCCGACGAAAGCATGAAAAAAATCCGCACCCAGTGCTAATAACGCTGCGGTCCAGGGTTCGAGCCCCTGTATGACCATTTTGCTCTTTATCCTGCATCGCTGCCACGCTTCGTTTGCGCGTTATGAGGCACCTGGCGCGCTGCCGACGCCACTGACCACTGCTCACGCACGTCCGCGAACCCCCAACCCGTTTGCTGCAGCCGTGACTCGGGTCCAATCCGGCTCGTGTTGGACCGCCGATGCTGGCCGTACTGAGGCTGTTGACACTTTTCCTGACAGCGACAGTGGGTCGCAACGTTAGCCCACGGGTAGTCTGCGGTCATCCGCGTCCCAGGACGTCGTGGTGACGGAGATACGAGTCGTTTTGAGCAGAGACGAGTGGAGGTCGCTAAGTCGACAAGGAGTGAGAAGTGTGTCCTGAGCGGATCAGAGGGCTGTACAGCAGCGCGTTGCGATGTGGACGCGCGTGGTGGCGCGGGGTATGTCGTAGCGTGTGTGGTTGTGCGTGTGGGGCTCGATTTTTGATTTTGTGGGTGTGAGTTGATTTTGGCGGTCGTATAGCTCAGTCGGTAGAGCACAGTGCTAATAACGCTGCGGTCCAGGGTTCGAGCCCCTGTATGACCATTTTGCTCTTTATCCTGCATCGCTGCCACGCTTCGTTTGCGCGTTATGAGGCACCTGGCGCGCTGCCGACGCCACTGACCACTGCTCACGCACGTCCGCGAACCCCCAACCCGTTTGCTGCAGCCGTGACTCGGGTCCAATCCGGCTCGTGTTGGACCGCCGATGCTGGCCGTACTGAGGCTGTTGACACTTTTCCTGACAGCGACAGTGGGTCGCAACGTTAGCCCACGGGTAGTCTGCGGTCATCCGCGTCCCAGGACGTCGTGGTGACGGAGATACGAGTCGTTTTGAGCAGAGACGAGTGGAGGTCGCTAAGTCGACAAGGAGTGAGAAGTGTGTCCTGAGCGGATCAGAGGGCTGTACAGCAGCGCGTTGCGATGTGGACACGCGTGGTGGCGCGGGGTATGTCGTAGCGTGTGTGGTTGTGCGTGTGGGGCTCGATTTTTGATTTTGTGGGTGTGAGTTGATTTTGGCGGTCGTATAGCTCAGTCGGTAGAGCACAGTGCTAATAACGCTGCGGTCCAGGGTTCGAGCCCCTGTATGACCATTTTGCTCTTTATCCTGCATCGCTGCCACGCTTCGTTTGCGCGTTATGAGGCACCTGGCGCGCTGCCGACGCCACTGACCACTGCTCACGCACGTCCGCGAACCCCCAACCCGTTTGCTGCAGCCGTGACTCGGGTCCAATCCGGCTCGTGTTGGACCGCCGATGCTGGCCGTACTGAGGCTGTTGACACTTTTCCTGACAGCGACAGTGGGTCGCAACGTTAGCCCACGGGTAGTCTGCGGTCATCCGCGTCCCAGGACGTCGTGGTGACGGAGATACGAGTCGTTTTGAGCAGAGACGAGTGGAGGTCGCTAAGTCGACAAGGAGTGAGAAGTGTGTCCTGAGCGGATCAGAGGGCTGTACAGCAGCGCGTTGCGATGTGGACACGCGTGGTGGCGCGGGGTATGTCGTAGCGTGTGTGGTTGTGCGTGTGGGGCTCGATTTTTGATTTTGTGGGTGTGAGTTGATTTTGGCGGTCGTATAGCTCAGTCGGTAGAGCACAGTGCTAATAACGCTGCGGTCCAGGGTTCGAGCCCCTGTATGACCATTTTGCTCTTTATCCTGCATCGCTGCCACGCTTCGTTTGCGCGTTATGAGGCACCTGGCGCGCTGCCGACGCCACTGACCACTGCTCACGCACGTCCGCGAACCCCCAACCCGTTTGCTGCAGCCGTGACTCGGGTCCAATCCGGCTCGTGTTGGACCGCCGATGCTGGCCGTACTGAGGCTGTTGACACTTTTCCTGACAGCGACAGTGGGTCGCAACGTTAGCCCACGGGTAGTCTGCGGTCATCCGCGTCCCAGGACGTCGTGGTGACGGAGATACGAGTCGTTTTGAGGAGAGGCGAGTGGAGGTCGCTAAGTCGACAAGGAGTGAGAAGTGTGTCCTGAGCGGATCAGAGGGCTGTACAGCAGCGCGTTGCGATGTGGACACGCGTGGTGGCGCGGGGTATGTCGTAGCGTGTGTGGTTGTGCGCATGGGGCTCGATTTTTGATTTTGTGGGTGTGAGTTGATTTTGGCGGTCGTATAGCTCAGCCGGTAGAGCACAGTGCTAATGGGAAAAGCTTCTTTTCATTTCGCCACCGGCTACTTTCTATTACCGGTGGCTAGTTTCCATGAGTGCAGATATATTGTATTTCTATAGCTAGAATTGATTTCGTACCTGTATGAAATGCATTAGCATTTAAATGAGGGTGCACAGAGCCAGCGGTGTCCATTTAGGAAAGTGATTGGAATTTTACATAGAAAAAAATAGCTGACAATATTATACTTTATCTGACGATATCTTCTCTATGAATTCTCTGCTTGGCGGAACGGAGGCGATGCTCATTTCGCATTTGCCATGCGAGCTCTCAGGCACATCCGCTCCGCCGTGAAGGACGCGTACGAGGGACCCCAGAATTCGTCGACAACTCCAACTCCGACACTACAGGCTATTATAGCCAATCAAACGACGAAGAACCCGAAGGTAGCCATTAATACTGAATGGGGTATAGCCAGGATGTTTCATTCATTGCAAATTTACATTATGTACTTTTTGTACAATGTAGACACGTAACGTTTAAGTCAAAATACTTTTTGGTGTTAAATTTTTGTCTGAACTGATTAAAGTTCGGTTTCTTTAAATTCCGACCTCAAATAAATTTCCGAAGCTCTATAACTGAACCGAAATGAAATGTGTGGGCTATTCTTCGATTATAGGGCACCAGTGCAACTGAAGTCTCTGCCGGCTGCTCAGGCTCGCTACCCTGTGTCTGTGTTCTCTCGCTGGAGTCTTGCTCACTTTCGAATTAGCTTCACAGCAGTCTAGCTCAAGACACCGCTCACGTTCCACCGCATCAGTCACGACCGACCCCCCCCCCCCCCTCGCTACCACCACCGCACCAGCTTTCTTCTTCTCTAGCTGCCAAGTTGCCCCGCCTGTTGTGGACCGCTAGGCATCATGCGCTCGCGTAGAGCTCGCAGAAGGGCGTCCCGCCGGTTGCTGTCAGCTAGCAGCTGCGACGTCTCCCACATTCCATCCAGCACGGCAATAACCTCGCCATCATCGCCCCTTGTGAGTGAAGCTCGCAGAAGTTCACGACGGTCGCAGTCATCGAGCAGCAGAAACGGCCCCATGACTCAACCCGCTGCAGTTGTACCCTCGCCATCACCGTCATGTGTGAGTGAAGCTGGTTCCACACCAAGTCCGACAAGCCAAGCTGTGATAGCTTCACCATCCAGTGAAAGCGAGGACTTTGCCAGCGAAGTAACCCCGCGGCCACATGACGCAATTGGTAGCCATGAGAGCGGAGACGAACTGCTGCAAAGTGATGCAAGCGCAAGTGGCGGTGAAATATCGTCCAGTGACAGCGAGTATTCGTATTCGAGTGATGGTGAAGGACACGAGAGTGTATCCCATACCACAAGCGCGGAATCCGGATCCGACCGATTTCACAATGCTCAAGAGTTTGTCCACCCGGTCACGTTCAAAACGAAGGCTGAAGCTCGAGCACAGCTTGACGGGTTGGAGAATGCTCGCTTTTCGGTTACTAGCCACAGTCGTCTCTCCACGCGACTGTCGTGTACAACCCACGTTGACTGCACTGCGGAGGCTCGCATTAAGAAAGAGCGCAATGGTCAGTTCCGCCTTTTTCGAAGTGGTATACACACTACTGAAACAGTGGATGTGATGGCACAGCGCACGGGCATCCACAAGCCATTTCTTTCGGAAGTTGACAACCTACTGCTTGGTGGTCAGGGCCCACGCCAGTGCTTGATCACACTGCAAACGAAGTACATCGACAGTGACGAGACATTGGCTTTGCTGCCTTCAGTTTCACAGCTGAAAAATCGGGCGCAAAAACTGCGAAAGCGGGGTGATTTTGACATTACGTCGTATGCTGACATCATGGTGTGGGCCTCGCCAAGAATGTGTTTTACTAAGATCACCCTCTTCAAGAATATGATTTATCGTGTGGAGGACGACGCGCTCAGGGTCAGCCACAAGCCGTTGGAATACCAGAACGAACTGCTGGTTCTGGACTGCTTTACGGACAAGTTAGAGAATGGGCAGATCTCCGTGGGGGTTATCTTCACGTCGCGGCGCCTATTCCGCACGGTCCCTCGCATGATGTTGGGCCAGAAGAAGAAAATACTGATGGCCACCGATGGTACGTACAAGCTTCATTTCGGAGGTTGGACCCTCGTCTCCTTCGGGACATACGGGTTCGCTTTACTACGACACTCCAGTATCAGCATAAGTTTTACCCGGTCGCGTTCATGTTCGTTCGGACTGAGACCGCGTACGCATACGCTCGACTTTTTACGGTCGTAAAAGATCGTACCAAGGAAAATTTTCGGATGAATCCTGGACGTTCAGTTCGGCTCAATGGACCATTCTTCGGAGATCGCAAATGCATTTCGCCAGGTGTGGCCCGACATTAAGTTGTTGAATTGTTGGCCACATTTGGATCGAAATGCTCGCCGAAAGAAGGGCCTTCTCATCGACTCGGACCGCTACGAGAACATCATCAAGCCCCAGCTCGACTACCTGAGCCTGTCGCAGTCGTTTGACCAATTTGAAGCGCTATCCAACTTGGTAGCATCGAATTGGTCAGCGCTAGGTGAAACGGAATACGCTCATTGGTTAGAGGACCAATACCTGGTTGACCCGTGGGATCTGTGGTTCTACACAGCCAGCGGCGAGCCTGGAATTGTGTCCAACCAAAACCCAATAGAGTCACATCATCACGCGATCAAAACAACTGCTGTCATGCACCTTCACGCTGCTACCGGCCATGTTTTAGCCGGGACGTTGCCAAGAATTATGTCACAATGTGCTATGGACTTCGGCTCGGACATCATATGTCACTACGCAAGTGGACCGGTGGGATCAGAGATGATACAAGCCGCAATGAACCTGAGTGCTTCTGAGAACCACTACCCGAAGCACCGAGGAAATTTGAAGCGAGCAATCCTCAGCATCGGCCAATACTACTTCAACGCTGAGTACTACGCCGTTCGAGATGACAACGTGCATGGTCTCAACGTCGATGCATCACGAAAAAGACTGTACGAGCGCTCTCTCGACGGGATTTTGAGGGCACACGAGAAGATCGAAAACGTCCAGCTTCGATATCTATCTCTTCATCGCGTGACAATTCTTGAGCGAGTGCCCTTTGAGCATGATTGGGATTCCCCTTCTTGGCGTGTGGAAGAAATCAAGACAATTCGCCAAAAGTTCAAATGCGACTGCAAGACCTTTTACCAATCGGGATGGCTTTGCGCACACGTACTAGCTTGCTTACAACTAGTGGACGCAGTTGATTTGAACGCAATGCTGCGGGGTTTGCCAGCTCGTAGACCTCCTGGTCGTCCTCGAAAGAAAGCCAAGTGTCTGGAACGCGACGGTGTAAGGAGATCACAGTATAGTGTGAGCGCACTGATCAAGAGGTTGGTCGATAAGCCCGCGAGTGTCATCAACTGGAGTGTTTTGGGAAACTGGACCAGCACAGACGACGATGGTGCTGAAATCAGTCGGGACTTCGTGGGAACAGTCAAGCCTCCGTTTTTGCGCGCCGGTAAACGTCACTGGGAGGTGGAGTACAATGAAATAAAAAAACTGGAGGAATATGAGGCTGAAGCGCTTGCCACTATGATCAACTACTCGTTTCGGATGGGGCACATCATTGTTCCAAGCTGATTGGTAAGTAGTGGGAGAGCTACCGCGTCTGTATATGCATGACTACATTTTACCCAAAGCAACAAACTTAGAAACAGAAGATAAACTGAAAAAACACAGAAAAAAGGAGGGGTCACACACCTCTACAAAAAAATCTTGGGTTGGACTTTGACATATGAGCGGTCTGGCGGTGACCCGGGTCACCAAAGCAACCCGACTCTCAAAAATTCCACGTAACAGAATATGCATTGTATTAGTTCAGCCCGTTAGATTGTGTAACTTACACAAGTTCGAATAGTTGCCGCTCCTGCTGCGTCACCACTCTTGATGTTGGACTCGGTTGGAATACGTTGGTGTCTTTCGCGCCCTTCGTGTATGCAGACTCTGCATTGCAGAGTCCATATACCCACACCGTCCGTAACCACTGTTTTAAGCCATGTAATCATTGATCCACCGACTCCAGGTAATTCTCTGATCTGTGCATCAGGGACACCTTGACAAAGAAGATTTTAATCTACTAGATCGCTGGCGCTTAAACCGGGAGGGTGGTTCTCAAGTGAAAACATGAAGTGGATAGATGTAATATTTTTTAGTTTTATGGTAGATTTAATGGTGGTGCCAATAGCCGTCTTCTCGTATGTCCATGATCCACTTGATCGTGAATATACTGTACTTGGCCGTAAATTGCGTAGCTGCGCTGGTTTGAATTGGCGCGAAAGAGGAAGGCACTGGACGTGACCACGTCCAGTGCCTTCCTCTTTCGCGCCAATTCACGGTGGCCCATGAATTTGCTCTCTCTGTGTGTACCGTATGTGAGAACGAAGCCAAATCGAGTGGTGGTCCAGATATTTACATTTCTGTTTACAAGCCAAACGGAGTGATAGTCCAGTTCTGTTCACATTTCTGGACTACCACTCCGTTTGGCTTCGTTCTCACATAGACACACAGAGAGAAAATTCATGGCCACCGTACCTTTGTTTCTGAGAAGCCTACAAAATGTGGGAAGCTGAACTATACACCGCTTCCCAGAAAAATGTAATATGTGACGTGTGAGCTCACAGTTGACCGAAGGTTGCAAAGAGTGACATGGGAGGGTACAATGAATGTTACCTGTAACTCAGTCGACATTTTTTGAACGAAATAAAGCTGGTGATGCCCTACAGGCTACTACGTAGCCCTCCCGGTATAATACTTCGTACGTAGTACTTAAAAGCACAGTTCTTCTTCGAGTCTAGAGCTCGGTATGTCTCCTGCAGTCGCCTCACCTTGTACTCACCGAGCGTGCCGTACGCGCGTTCTACATGAAGTGCACTTGGTCTTTATCTAGCTGTTCGGTTCCGCTGTGGTAGCAACCACCTGTTACTTCTTGACGTCGATGACCCGGATCCCTGTTGTCTATGGGAGATATGAGGTGACCCTCCGCAAAAATAATTATGTGTTTTATTTTTGCGGTGACCCGGGTCACCGCCAGACCGCTCATATAATTTAGCCGATGGGCTTACAATAACACCAGTGGAATACAATATCACCGACCGCATAGAAAATAGCCGGCGAGCAATAAAAAGCATCCGAAAATGCATGGCATAAAAAATAGCCGACGAAAGCATGAAAAAAATCCGCACCCAGTGCTAATAACGCTGCGGTCCAGGGTTCGAGCCCCTGTATGACCATTTTGCTCTTTATCCTGCAACGCTGCCACGCTTCGTTTGTGCGTTATGAGGCACCTGGCGCGCTGCTGACGCCACTGGCCACTGCTCACGCACGTCCGCGAACCCCCAACCCGTTTGCTGCAGCCGTGACTCGGGTCCAATCCGGCTCGTGTTGGACCGCCGATGCTGGCCGTACCGAGGCTGTTGACACTTTTCCTGACAGCGACAGTGGGTCGCAACGTTAGCCCATGGGTAGTCTGCGGTCATCCGCGTCCCAGGACGTCGTGGTGACGGAGATACGAGTCGTTTTGAGCAGAGACGAGTGGAGGTGGCTAAGTCGACAAGGAGTGAGAAGTGTGTCCTGAGCGGATCAGAGGGCTGTACAGCAGCGCGTTGCGATGTGGACGCGCGTGGTGGCGCGGGGTATGTCGTAGCGTGTGTGGTTGTGCGTGTGGGGCTCGATTTTTGATTTTGTGGGTGTGAGTTGATTTTGGCGGTCGTATAGCTCAGTCGGTAGAGCACAGTGCTAATAACGCTGCGGTCCAGGGTTCGAGCCCCTGTATGACCATTTTGCTCTTTATCCTGCATCGCTGCCACGCTTCGTTTGCGCGTTATGAGGCACCTGGCGCGCTGCCGACGCCACTGACCACTGCTCACGCACGTCCGCGAACCCCCAACCCGTTTGCTGCAGCCGTGACTCGGGTCCAATCCGGCTCGTGTTGGACCGCCGATGCTGGCCGTACTGAGGCTGTTGACACTTTTCCTGACAGCGACAGTGGGTCGCAACGTTAGCCCACGGGTAGTCTGCGGTCATCCGCGTCCCAGGACGTCGTGGTGACGGAGATACGAGTCGTTTTGAGCAGAGACGAGTGGAGGTGGCTAAGTCGACAAGGAGTGAGAAGTGTGTCCTGAGCGGATCAGAGGGCTGTACAGCAGCGCGTTGCGATGTGGACGCGCGTGGTGGCGCGGGGTATGTCGTAGCGTGTGTGGTTGTGCGCATGGGGCTCGATTTTTGATTTTGTGGGTGTGAGTTGATTTTGGCGGTCGTATAGCTCAGCCGGTAGAGCACAGTGCTAATGGGAAAAGCTTCTTTTCATTTCGCCACCGGCTACTTTCTATTACCGGTGGCTAGTTTCCATGAGTGCAGATATATTGTATTTCTATAGCTAGAATTGATTTCGTACCTGTATGAAATGCATTAGCATTTAAATGAGGGTGCACAGAGCCAGCGGTGTCCATTTAGGAAAGTGATTGGAATTTTACATAGACAAAAAATAGCTGACAATATTATACTTTATCTGACGATATCTTCTCTATGAATTCTCTGCTTGGCGGAACGGAGGCGATGCTCATTTCGCATTTGCCATGCGAGCTCTCAGGCACATCCGCTCCGCCGTGAAGGACGCGTACGAGGGACCCCAGAATTCGTCGACAACTCCAACTCCGACACTACAGGCTATTATAGCCAATCAAACGACGAAGAACCCGAAGGTAGCCATTAATACTGAATGGGGTATAGCCAGGATGTTTCATTCATTGCAAATTTACATTATGTACTTTTTGTACAATGTAGACACGTAACGTTTAAGTCAAAATACTTTTTGGTGTTAAATTTTTGTCTGAACTGATTAAAGTTCGGTTTCTTTAAATTCCGACCTCAAATAAATTTCCGAAGCTCTATAACTGAACCGAAATGAAATGTGTGGGCTATTCTTCGATTATAGGGCACCAGTGCAACTGAAGTCTCTGCCGGCTGCTCAGGCTCGCTACCCTGTGTCTGTGTTCTCTCGCTGGAGTCTTGCTCACTTTCGAATTAGCTTCACAGCAGTCTAGCTCAAGACACCGCTCACGTTCCACCGCATCAGTCACGACCGACCCCCCCCCCCCCCCTCGCTACCACCACCGCACCAGCTTTCTTCTTCTCTAGCTGCCAAGTTGCCCCGCCTGTTGTGGACCGCTAGGCATCATGCGCTCGCGTAGAGCTCGCAGAAGGGCGTCCCGCCGGTTGCTGTCAGCTAGCAGCTGCGACGTCTCCCACATTCCATCCAGCACGGCAATAACCTCGCCATCATCGCCCCTTGTGAGTGAAGCTCGCAGAAGTTCACGACGGTCGCAGTCATCGAGCAGCAGAAACGGCCCCATGACTCAACCCGCTGCAGTTGTACCCTCGCCATCACCGTCATGTGTGAGTGAAGCTGGTTCCACACCAAGTCCGACAAGCCAAGCTGTGATAGCTTCACCATCCAGTGAAAGCGAGGACTTTGCCAGCGAAGTAACCCCGCGGCCACATGACGCAATTGGTAGCCATGAGAGCGGAGACGAACTGCTGCAAAGTGATGCAAGCGCAAGTGGCGGTGAAATATCGTCCAGTGACAGCGAGTATTCGTATTCGAGTGATGGTGAAGGACACGAGAGTGTATCCCATACCACAAGCGCGGAATCCGGATCCGACCGATTTCACAATGCTCAAGAGTTTGTCCACCCGGTCACGTTCAAAACGAAGGCTGAAGCTCGAGCACAGCTTGACGGGTTGGAGAATGCTCGCTTTTCGGTTACTAGCCACAGTCGTCTCTCCACGCGACTGTCGTGTACAACCCACGTTGACTGCACTGCGGAGGCTCGCATTAAGAAAGAGCGCAATGGTCAGTTCCGCCTTTTTCGAAGTGGTATACACACTACTGAAACAGTGGATGTGATGGCACAGCGCACGGGCATCCACAAGCCATTTCTTTCGGAAGTTGACAACCTACTGCTTGGTGGTCAGGGCCCACGCCAGTGCTTGATCACACTGCAAACGAAGTACATCGACAGTGACGAGACATTGGCTTTGCTGCCTTCAGTTTCACAGCTGAAAAATCGGGCGCAAAAACTGCGAAAGCGGGGTGATTTTGACATTACGTCGTATGCTGACATCATGGTGTGGGCCTCGCCAAGAATGTGTTTTACTAAGATCACCCTCTTCAAGAATATGATTTATCGTGTGGAGGACGACGCGCTCAGGGTCAGCCACAAGCCGTTGGAATACCAGAACGAACTGCTGGTTCTGGACTGCTTTACGGACAAGTTAGAGAATGGGCAGATCTCCGTGGGGGTTATCTTCACGTCGCGGCGCCTATTCCGCACGGTCCCTCGCATGATGTTGGGCCAGAAGAAGAAAATACTGATGGCCACCGATGGTACGTACAAGCTTCATTTCGGAGGTTGGACCCTCGTCTCCTTCGGGACATACGGGTTCGCTTTACTACGACACTCCAGTATCAGCATAAGTTTTACCCGGTCGCGTTCATGTTCGTTCGGACTGAGACCGCGTACGCATACGCTCGACTTTTTACGGTCGTAAAAGATCGTACCAAGGAAAATTTTCGGATGAATCCTGGACGTTCAGTTCGGCTCAATGGACCATTCTTCGGAGATCGCAAATGCATTTCGCCAGGTGTGGCCCGACATTAAGTTGTTGAATTGTTGGCCACATTTGGATCGAAATGCTCGCCGAAAGATGGGCCTTCTCATCGACTCGGACCGCTACGAGAACATCATCAAGCCCCAGCTCGACTACCTGAGCCTGTCGCAGTCGTTTGACCAATTTGAAGCGCTATCCAACTTGGTAGCATCGAATTGGTCAGCGCTAGGTGAAACGGAATACGCTCATTGGTTAGAGGACCAATACCTGGTTGACCCGTGGGATCTGTGGTTCTACACAGCCAGCGACGAGCCTGGAATTGTGTCCAACCAAAACCCAATAGAGTCACATCATCACGCGATCAAAACAACTGCTGTCATGCACCTTCACGCTGCTACCGGCCATGTTTTAGCCGGGACGTTGCCAAGAATTATGTCACAATGTGCTATGGACTTCGGCTCGGACATCATATGTCACTACGCAAGTGGACCGGTGGGATCAGAGATGATACAAGCCGCAATGAACCTGAGTGCTTCTGAGAACCACTACCCGAAGCACCGAGGAAATTTGAAGCGAGCAATCCTCAGCATCGGCCAATACTACTTCAACGCTGAGTACTACGCCGTTCGAGATGACAACGTGCATGGTCTCAACGTCGATGCATCACGAAAAAGACTGTACGAGCGCTCTCTCGACGGGATTTTGAGGGCACACGAGAAGATCGAAAACGTCCAGCTTCGATATCTATCTCTTCATCGCGTGACAATTCTTGAGCGAGTGCCCTTTGAGCATGATTGGGATTCCCCTTCTTGGCGTGTGGAAGAAATCAAGACAATTCGCCAAAAGTTCAAATGCGACTGCAAGACCTTTTACCAATCGGGATGGCTTTGCGCACACGTACTAGCTTGCTTACAACTAGTGGACGCAGTTGATTTGAACGCAATGCTGCGGGGTTTGCCAGCTCGTAGACCTCCTGGTCGTCCTCGAAAGAAAGCCAAGTGTCTGGAACGCGACGGTGTAAGGAGATCACAGTATAGTGTGAGCGCACTGATCAAGAGGTTGGTCGATAAGCCCGCGAGTGTCATCAACTGGAGTGTTTTGGGAAACTGGACCAGCACAGACGACGATGGTGCTGAAATCAGTCGGGACTTCGTGGGAACAGTCAAGCCTCCGTTTTTGCGCGCCGGTAAACGTCACTGGGAGGTGGAGTACAATGAAATAAAAAAACTGGAGGAATATGAGGCTGAAGCGCTTGCCACTATGATCAACTACTCGTTTCGGATGGGGCACATCATTGTTCCAAGCTGATTGGTAAGTAGTGGGAGAGCTACCGCGTCTGTATATGCATGACTACATTTTACCCAAAGCAACAAACTTAGAAACAGAAGATAAACTGAAAAAACACAGAAAAAAGGAGGGGTCACACACCTCTACAAAAAAATCTTGGGTTGGACTTTGACATATGAGCGGTCTGGCGGTGACCCGGGTCACCAAAGCAACCCGACTCTCAAAAATTCCACGTAACAGAATATGCATTGTATTAGTTCAGCCCGTTAGATTGTGTAACTTACACAAGTTCGAATAGTTGCCGCTCCTGCTGCGTCACCACTCTTGATGTTGGACTCGGTTGGAATACGTTGGTGTCTTTCGCGCCCTTCGTGTATGCAGACTCTGCATTGCAGAGTCCATATACCCACACCGTCCGTAACCACTGTTTTAAGCCATGTAATCATTGATCCACCGACTCCAGGTAATTCTCTGATCTGTGCATCAGGGACACCTTGACAAAGAAGATTTTAATCTACTAGATCGCTGGCGCTTAAACCGGGAGGGTGGTTCTCAAGTGAAAACATGAAGTGGATAGATGTAATATTTTTTAGTTTTATGGTAGATTTAATGGTGGTGCCAATAGCCGTCTTCTCGTATGTCCATGATCCACTTGATCGTGAATATACTGTACTTGGCCGTAAATTGCGTAGCTGCGCTGGTTTGAATTGGCGCGAAAGAGGAAGGCACTGGACGTGACCACGTCCAGTGCCTTCCTCTTTCGCGCCAATTCACGGTGGCCCATGAATTTGCTCTCTCTGTGTGTACCGTATGTGAGAACGAAGCCAAATCGAGTGGTGGTCCAGATATTTACATTTCTGTTTACAAGCCAAACGGAGTGATAGTCCAGTTCTGTTCACATTTCTGGACTACCACTCCGTTTGGCTTCGTTCTCACATAGACACACAGAGAGAAAATTCATGGCCACCGTACCTTTGTTTCTGAGAAGCCTACAAAATGTGGGAAGCTGAACTATACACCGCTTCCCAGAAAAATGTAATATGTGACGTGTGAGCTCACAGTTGACCGAAGGTTGCAAAGAGTGACATGGGAGGGTACAATGAATGTTACCTGTAACTCAGTCGACATTTTTTGAACGAAATAAAGCTGGTGATGCCCTACAGGCTACTACGTAGCCCTCCCGGTATAATACTTCGTACGTAGTACTTAAAAGCACAGTTCTTCTTCGAGTCTAGAGCTCGGTATGTCTCCTGCAGTCGCCTCACCTTGTACTCACCGAGCGTGCCGTACGCGCGTTCTACATGAAGTGCACTTGGTCTTTATCTAGCTGTTCGGTTCCGCTGTGGTAGCAACCACCTGTTACTTCTTGACGTCGATGACCCGGATCCCTGTTGTCTATGGGAGATATGAGGTGACCCTCCGCAAAAATAATTATGTGTTTTATTTTTGCGGTGACCCGGGTCACCGCCAGACCGCTCATATAATTTAGCCGATGGGCTTACAATAACACCAGTGGAATACAATATCACCGACCGCATAGAAAATAGCCGGCGAGCAATAAAAAGCATCCGAAAATGCATGGCATAAAAAATAGCCGACGAAAGCATGAAAAAAATCCGCACCCAGTGCTAATAACGCTGCGGTCCAGGGTTCGAGCCCCTGTATGACCATTTTGCTCTTTATCCTGCAACGCTGCCACGCTTCGTTTGTGCGTTATGAGGCACCTGGCGCGCTGCTGACGCCACTGGCCACTGCTCACGCACGTCCGCGAACCCCCAACCCGTTTGCTGCAGCCGTGACTCGGGTCCAATCCGGCTCGTGTTGGACCGCCGATGCTGGCCGTACCGAGGCTGTTGACACTTTTCCTGACAGCGACAGTGGGTCGCAACGTTAGCCCATGGGTAGTCTGCGGTCATCCGCGTCCCAGGACGTCGTGGTGACGGAGATACGAGTCGTTTTGAGCAGAGACGAGTGGAGGTGGCTAAGTCGACAAGGAGTGAGAAGTGTGTCCTGAGCGGATCAGAGGGCTGTACAGCAGCGCGTTGCGATGTGGACGCGCGTGGTGGCGCGGGGTATGTCGTAGCGTGTGTGGTTGTGCGTGTGGGGCTCGATTTTTGATTTTGTGGGTGTGAGTTGATTTTGGCGGTCGTATAGCTCAGTCGGTAGAGCACAGTGCTAATAACGCTGCGGTCCAGGGTTCGAGCCCCTGTATGACCATTTTGCTCTTTATCCTGCATCGCTGCCACGCTTCGTTTGCGCGTTATGAGGCACCTGGCGCGCTGCCGACGCCACTGACCACTGCTCACGCACGTCCGCGAACCCCCAACCCGTTTGCTGCAGCCGTGACTCGGGTCCAATCCGGCTCGTGTTGGACCGCCGATGCTGGCCGTACTGAGGCTGTTGACACTTTTCCTGACAGCGACAGTGGGTCGCAACGTTAGCCCACGGGTAGTCTGCGGTCATCCGCGTCCCAGGACGTCGTGGTGACGGAGATACGAGTCGTTTTGAGCAGAGACGAGTGGAGGTGGCTAAGTCGACAAGGAGTGAGAAGTGTGTCCTGAGCGGATCAGAGGGCTGTACAGCAGCGCGTTGCGATGTGGACGCGCGTGGTGGCGCGGGGTATGTCGTAGCGTGTGTGGTTGTGCGTGTGGGGCTCGATTTTTGATTTTGTGGGTGTGAGTTGATTTTGGCGGTCGTATAGCTCAGTCGGTAGAGCACAGTGCTAATAACGCTGCGGTCCAGGGTTCGAGCCCCTGTATGACCATTTTGCTCTTTATCCTGCATCGCTGCCACGCTTCGTTTGCGCGTTATGAGGCACCTGGCGCGCTGCCGACGCCACTGACCACTGCTCACGCACGTCCGCGAACCCCCAACCCGTTTGCTGCATCCGTGACTCGGGTCCAATCCGGCTCGTGTTGGACCGCCGATGCTGGCCGTACTGAGGCTGTTGACACTTTTCCTGACAGCGACAGTGGGTCGCAACGTTAGCCCACGGGTAGTCTGCGGTCATCCGCGTCCCAGGACGTCGTGGTGACGGAGATACGAGTCGTTTTGAGCAGAGACGAGTGGAGGTGGCTAAGTCGACAAGGAGTGAGAAGTGTGTCCTGAGCGGATCAGAGGGCTGTACAGCAGCGCGTTGCGATGTGGACGCGCGTGGTGGCGCGGGGTATGTCGTAGCGTGTGTGGTTGTGCGTGTGGGGCTCGATTTTTGATTTTGTGGGTGTGAGTTGATTTTGGCGGTCGTATAGCTCAGTCGGTAGAGCACAGTGCTAATAACGCTGCGGTCCAGGGTTCGAGCCCCTGTATGACCATTTTGCTCTTTATCCTGCATCGCTGCCACGCTTCGTTTGCGCGTTATGAGGCACCTGGCGCGCTGCCGACGCCACTGACCACTGCTCACGCACGTCCGCGAACCCCCAACCCGTTTGCTGCATCCGTGACTCGGGTCCAATCCGGCTCGTGTTGGACCGCCGATGCTGGCCGTACTGAGGCTGTTGACACTTTTCCTGACAGCGACAGTGGGTCGCAACGTTAGCCCACGGGTAGTCTGCGGTCATCCGCGTCCCAGGACGTCGTGGTGACGGAGATACGAGTCGTTTTGAGCAGAGACGAGTGGAGGTGGCTAAGTCGACAAGGAGTGAGAAGTGTGTCCTGAGCGGATCAGAGGGCTGTACAGCAGCGCGTTGCGATGTGGACGCGCGTGGTGGCGCGGGGTATGTCGTAGCGTGTGTGGTTGTGCGTGTGGGGCTCGATTTTTGATTTTGTGGGTGTGAGTTGATTTTGGCGGTCGTATAGCTCAGTCGGTAGTGCACAGTGCTAATAACGCTGCGGTCCAGGGTTCGAGCCCCTATATGACCATTTTGCTCTTTATCCTGCATCGCTGCCACGCTTCGTTTGCGCGTTATGAGGCACCTGGCGCGCTGCCGACGCCGCTGGCCACTGCTCACGCACGTCCGCGAACCCCCAACCCGTTTGCTGCAGCCGTGACTCGGGTCCAATCCGGCTCGTGTTGGACCGCCGATGCTGGGCGTACTGAGGCTGCTGACACTTTCCCTGACAGCGACAGTGGGTCGCAACGTTAGCCCACGGGTAGTCTGCGGTCATCCGCGTCCCAGGACGTCGTGGTGACGGAGATACGAGTCGTTTTGAGCAGAGACGAGTGGAGGTCGCTAAGTCGACAAGGAGTGAGAAGTGTGTCCTGAGCGGATCAGAGGGCTGTACAGCAGCGCGTTGCGATGTGGACGCGCGTGGTGGCGCGGGGTATGTCGTAGCGTGTGTGGTTGTGCGTGTGGGGCTTGATTTTTGATTTTGTGGGTGTGAGTTGATTTTGGCGGTCGTATAGCTCAGTCGGTAGAGCACAGTGCTAATAACGCTGCGGTCCAGGGTGCGAGCCCCTGTATGACCATTTTGCTCTTTATCCTGCATCGCTGCCACGCTTCGTTTGCGCGTTATGAGGCACCTGGCGCGCTGCCGACGCCACTGACCACTGCTCACGCACGTCCGCGAACCCCCAACCCGTTTGCTGCAGCCGTGACTCGGGTCCAATCCGGCTCGTGTTGGACCGCCGATGCTGGCCGTACCGAGGCTGTTGACACTTTTCCTGACAGCGACAGTGGGTCGCAACGTTAGCCCACGGGTAGTCTGCGGTCATCCGCGTCCCAGGACGTCGTGGTGACGGAGATACGAGTCGTTTTGAGCAGAGACGAGTGGAGGTCGCTAAGTCGACAAGGAGTGAGAAGTGTGTCCTGAGCGGATCAGAGGGCTGTACAGCAGCGCGTTGCGATGTGGACGCGCGTGGTGGCGCGGGGTATGTCGTAGCGTGTGTGGTTGTGCGTGTGGGGCTTGATTTTTGATTTTGTGGGTGTGAGTTGATTTTGGCGGTCGTATAGCTCAGTCGGTAGAGCACAGTGCTAATAACGCTGCGGTCCAGGGTGCGAGCCCCTGTATGACCATTTTGCTCTTTATCCTGCATCGCTGCCACGCTTCGTTTGCGCGTTATGAGGCACCTGGCGCGCTGCCGACGCCACTGACCACTGCTCACGCACGTCCGCGAACCCCCAACCCGTTTGCTGCAGCCGTGACTCGGGTCCAATCCGGCTCGTGTTGGACCGCCGATGCTGGCCGTACCGAGGCTGTTGACACTTTTCCTGACAGCGACAGTGGGTCGCAACGTTAGCCCACGGGTAGTCTGCGGTCATCCGCGTCCCAGGACGTCGTGGTGACGGAGATACGAGTCGTTTTGAGCAGAGACGAGTGGAGGTCGCTAAGTCGACAAGGAGTGAGAAGTGTGTCCTGAGCGGATCAGAGGGCTGTACAGCAGCGCGTTGCGATGTGGACGCGTGTGGTGGCGCGGGGTATGTCGTAGCGTGTGTGGTTGTGCGTGTGGGGCTCGATTTTTGATTTTGTGGGTGTGAGTTGATTTTGGCGGTCGTATAGCTCAGTCGGTAGAGCACAGTGCTAATAACGCTGCGGTCCAGGGTTCGAGCCCCTGTATGACCATTTTGCTCTTTATCCTGCATCGCTGCCACGCTTCGTTTGCGCGTTATGAGGCACCTGGCGCGCTGCCGACGCCACTGACCACTGCTCACGCACGTCCGCGAACCCCCAACCCGTTTGCTGCAGCCGTGACTCGGGTCCAATCCGGCTCGTGTTGGACCGCCGATGCTGGCCGTACTGAGGCTGTTGACACTTTTCCTGACAGCGACAGTGGGTCGCAACGTTAGCCCACGGGTAGTCTGCGGTCATCCGCGTCCCAGGACGTCGTGGTGACGGAGATACGAGTCGTTTTGAGCAGAGACGAGTGGAGGTGGCTAAGTCGACAAGGAGTGAGAAGTGTGTCCTGAGCGGATCAGAGGGCTGTACAGCAGCGCGTTGCGATGCGGACGCGCGTGGTGGCGCGGGGTATGTCGTAGCGTGTGTGGTTGTGCGTGTGGGGCTCGATTTTTGATTTTGTGGGTGTGAGTTGATTTTGGCGGTCGTATAGCTCAGTCGGTAGAGCACAGTGCTAATAACGCTGCGGTCCAGGGTTCGAGCCCCTGTATGACCATTTTGCTCTTTATCCTGCATCGCTGCCACGCTTCGTTTGCGCGTTATGAGGCACCTGGCGCGCTGCCGACGCCACTGACCACTGCTCACGCACGTCCGCGAACCCCCAACCCGTTTGCTGCATCCGTGACTCGGGTCCAATCCGGCTCGTGTTGGACCGCCGATGCTGGCCGTACTGAGGCTGTTGACACTTTTCCTGACAGCGACAGTGGGTCGCAACGTTAGCCCACGGGTAGTCTGCGGTCATCCGCGTCCCAGGACGTCGTGGTGACGGAGATACGAGTCGTTTTGAGCAGAGACGAGTGGAGGTCGCTAAGTCGACAAGGAGTGAGAAGTGTGTCCTGAGCGGATCAGAGGGCTGTACAGCAGCGCGTTGCGATGTGGACGCGCGTGGTGGCGCGGGGTATGTCGTAGCGTGTGTGGTTGTGCGTGTGGGGCTCGATTTTTGATTTTGTGGGTGTGAGTTGATTTTGGCGGTCGTATAGCTCAGTCGGTAGAGCACAGTGCTAATAACGCTGCGGTCCAGGGTTCGAGCCCCTGTATGACCATTTTGCTCTTTATCCTGCATCGCTGCCACGCTTCGTTTGCGCGTTATGAGGCACCTGGCGCGCTGCCGACGCCACTGACCACTGCTCACGCACGTCCGCGAACCCCCAACCCGTTTGCTGCAGCCGTGACTCGGGTCCAATCCGGCTCGTGTTGGACCGCCGATGCTGGCCGTACTGAGGCTGTTGACACTTTTCCTGACAGCGACAGTGGGTCGCAACGTTAGCCCACGGGTAGTCTGCGGTCATCCGCGTCCCAGGACGTCGTGGTGACGGAGATACGAGTCGTTTTGAGCAGAGACGAGTGGAGGTGGCTAAGTCGACAAGGAGTGAGAAGTGTGTCCTGAGCGGATCAGAGGGCTGTACAGCAGCGCGTTGCGATGTGGACGCGCGTGGTGGCGCGGGGTATGTCGTAGCGTGTGTGGTTGTGCGTGTGGGGCTCGATTTTTGATTTTGTGGGTGTGAGTTGATTTTGGCGGTCGTATAGCTCAGTCGGTAGAGCACAGTGCTAATAACGCTGCGGTCCAGGGTTCGAGCCCCTGTATGACCATTTTGCTCTTTATCCTGCATCGCTGCCACGCTTCGTTTGCGCGTTATGAGGCACCTGGCGCGCTGCCGACGCCACTGACCACTGCTCACGCACGTCCGCGAACCCCCAACCCGTTTGCTGCATCCGTGACTCGGGTCCAATCCGGCTCGTGTTGGACCGCCGATGCTGGCCGTACTGAGGCTGTTGACACTTTTCCTGACAGCGACAGTGGGTCGCAACGTTAGCCCACGGGTAGTCTGCGGTCATCCGCGTCCCAGGACGTCGTGGTGACGGAGATACGAGTCGTTTTGAGCAGAGACGAGTGGAGGTGGCTAAGTCGACAAGGAGTGAGAAGTGTGTCCTGAGCGGATCAGAGGGCTGTACAGCAGCGCGTTGCGATGTGGACGCGCGTGGTGGCGCGGGGTATGTCGTAGCGTGTGTGGTTGTGCGTGTGGGGCTCGATTTTTGATTTTGTGGGTGTGATTTGATTTTGGCGGTCGTATAGCTCAGTCGGTAGAGCACAGTGCTAATAACGCTGCGGTCCAGGGTTCGAGCCCCTGTATGACCATTTTGCTCTTTATCCTGCATCGCTGCCACGCTTCGTTTGCGCGTTATGAGGCACCTGGCGCGCTGCCGACGCCACTGACCACTGCTCACGCACGTCCGCGAACCCCCAACCCGTTTGCTGCATCCGTGACTCGGGTCCAATCCGGCTCGTGTTGGACCGCCGATGCTGGCCGTACTGAGGCTGTTGACACTTTTCCTGACAGCGACAGTGGGTCGCAACGTTAGCCCACGGGTAGTCTGCGGTCATCCGCGTCCCAGGACGTCGTGGTGACGGAGATACGAGTCGTTTTGAGCAGAGACGAGTGGAGGTGGCTAAGTCGACAAGGAGTGAGAAGTGTGTCCTGAGCGGATCAGAGGGCTGTACAGCAGCGCGTTGCGATGTGGACGCGCGTGGTGGCGCGGGGTATGTCGTAGCGTGTGTGGTTGTGCGTGTGGGGCTCGATTTTTGATTTTGTGGGTGTGATTTGATTTTGGCGGTCGTATAGCTCAGTCGGTAGAGCACAGTGCTAATAACGCTGCGGTCCAGGGTTCGAGCCCCTGTATGACCATTTTGCTCTTTATCCTGCATCGCTGCCACGCTTCGTTTGCGCGTTATGAGGCACCTGGCGCGCTGCCGACGCCACTGACCACTGCTCACGCACGTCCGCGAACCCCCAACCCGTTTGCTGCATCCGTGACTCGGGTCCAATCCGGCTCGTGTTGGACCGCCGATGCTGGCCGTACTGAGGCTGTTGACACTTTTCCTGACAGCGACAGTGGGTCGCAACGTTAGCCCACGGGTAGTCTGCGGTCATCCGCGTCCCAGGACGTCGTGGTGACGGAGATACGAGTCGTTTTGAGCAGAGACGAGTGGAGGTGGCTAAGTCGACAAGGAGTGAGAAGTGTGTCCTGAGCGGATCAGAGGGCTGTACAGCAGCGCGTTGCGATGTGGACGCGCGTGGTGGCGCGGGGTATGTCGTAGCGTGTGTGGTTGTGCGTGTGGGGCTCCATTTTTGATTTTGTAGGTGTGAGTTGATTTTGGCGGTCGTATAGCTCAGTCGGTAGAGCACAGTGCTAATAACGCTGCGGTCCAGGGTTCGAGCCCCTGTATGACCATTTTGCTCTTTATCCTGCATCGCTGCCACGCTTCGTTTGCGCGTTATGAGGCACCTGGCGCGCTGCCGACGCCACTGACCACTGCTCACGCACGTCCGCGAACCCCCAACCCGTTTGCTGCAGCCGTGACTCGGGTCCAATCCGGCTCGTGTTGGACCGCCGATGCTGGCCGTACCGAGGCTGTTGACACTTTTCCTGACAGCGACAGTGGGTCGCAACGTTAGCCCACGGGTAGTCTGCGGTCATCCGCGTCCCAGGACGTCGTGGTGACGGAGATACGAGTCGTTTTGAGCAGAGACGAGTGGAGGTGGCTAAGTCGACAAGGAGTGAGAAGTGTGTCCTGAGCGGATCAGAGGGCTGTACAGCAGCGCGTTGCGATGTGGACGCGCGTGGTGGCGCGGGGTATGTCGTAGCGTGTGTGGTTGTGCGTGTGGGGCTCGATTTTTGATTTTGTGGGTGTGAGTTGATTTTGGCGGTCGTATAGCTCAGTCGGTAGAGCACAGTGCTAATAACGCTGCGGTCCAGGGTTCGAGCCCCTGTATGACCATTTTGCTCTTTATCCTGCATCGCTGCCACGCTTCGTTTGCGCGTTATGAGGCACCTGGCGCGCTGCCGACGCCACTGACCACTGCTCACGCACGTCCGCGAACCCCCAACCCGTTTGCTGCAGCCGTGACTCGGGTCCAATCCGGCTCGTGTTGGACCGCCGATGCTGGCCGTACTGAGGCTGTTGACACTTTTCCTGACAGCGACAGTGGGTCGCAACGTTAGCCCACGGGTAGTCTGCGGTCATCCGCGTCCCAGGACGTCGTGGTGACGGAGATACGAGTCGTTTTGAGCAGAGACGAGTGGAGGTGGCTAAGTCGACAAGGAGTGAGAAGTGTGTCCTGAGCGGATCAGAGGGCTGTACAGCAGCGCGTTGCGATGCGGACGCGCGTGGTGGCGCGGGGTATGTCGTAGCGTGTGTGGTTGTGCGTGTGGGGCTCGATTTTTGATTTTGTGGGTGTGAGTTGATTTTGGCGGTCGTATAGCTCAGTCGGTAGAGCACAGTGCTAATAACGCTGCGGTCCAGGGTTCGAGCCCCTGTATGACCATTTTGCTCTTTATCCTGCATCGCTGCCACGCTTCGTTTGCGCGTTATGAGGCACCTGGCGCGCTGCCGACGCCACTGACCACTGCTCACGCACGTCCGCGAACCCCCAACCCGTTTGCTGCATCCGTGACTCGGGTCCAATCCGGCTCGTGTTGGACCGCCGATGCTGGCCGTACTGAGGCTGTTGACACTTTTCCTGACAGCGACAGTGGGTCGCAACGTTAGCCCACGGGTAGTCTGCGGTCATCCGCGTCCCAGGACGTCGTGGTGACGGAGATACGAGTCGTTTTGAGCAGAGACGAGTGGAGGTCGCTAAGTCGACAAGGAGTGAGAAGTGTGTCCTGAGCGGATCAGAGGGCTGTACAGCAGCGCGTTGCGATGTGGACGCGCGTGGTGGCGCGGGGTATGTCGTAGCGTGTGTGGTTGTGCGTGTGGGGCTCGATTTTTGATTTTGTGGGTGTGAGTTGATTTTGGCGGTCGTATAGCTCAGTCGGTAGAGCACAGTGCTAATAACGCTGCGGTCCAGGGTTCGAGCCCCTGTATGACCATTTTGCTCTTTATCCTGCATCGCTGCCACGCTTCGTTTGCGCGTTATGAGGCACCTGGCGCGCTGCCGACGCCACTGACCACTGCTCACGCACGTCCGCGAACCCCCAACCCGTTTGCTGCAGCCGTGACTCGGGTCCAATCCGGCTCGTGTTGGACCGCCGATGCTGGCCGTACTGAGGCTGTTGACACTTTTCCTGACAGCGACAGTGGGTCGCAACGTTAGCCCACGGGTAGTCTGCGGTCATCCGCGTCCCAGGACGTCGTGGTGACGGAGATACGAGTCGTTTTGAGCAGAGACGAGTGGAGGTGGCTAAGTCGACAAGGAGTGAGAAGTGTGTCCTGAGCGGATCAGAGGGCTGTACAGCAGCGCGTTGCGATGTGGACGCGCGTGGTGGCGCGGGGTATGTCGTAGCGTGTGTGGTTGTGCGTGTGGGGCTCGATTTTTGATTTTGTGGGTGTGAGTCGATTTTGGCGGTCGTATAGCTCAGTCGGTAGAGCACAGTGCTAATAACGCTGCGGTCCAGGGTGCGAGCCCCTGTATGACCATTTTGCTCTTTATCCTGCATCGCTGCCACGCTTCGTTTGCGCGTTATGAGGCACCTGGCGCGCTGCCGACGCCACTGACCACTGCTCACGCACGTCCGCGAACCCCCAACCCGTTTGCTGCAGCCGTGACTCGGGTCCAATCCGGCTCGTGTTGGACCGCCGATGCTGGCCGTACCGAGGCTGTTGACACTTTTCCTGACAGCGACAGTGGGTCGCAACGTTAGCCCACGGGTAGTCTGCGGTCATCCGCGTCCCAGGACGTCGTGGTGACGGAGATACGAGTCGTTTTGAGCAGAGACGAGTGGAGGTCGCTAAGTCGACAAGGAGTGAGAAGTGTGTCCTGAGCGGATCAGAGGGCTGTACAGCAGCGCGTTGCGATGTGGACGCGTGTGGTGGCGCGGGGTATGTCGTAGCGTGTGTGGTTGTGCGTGTGGGGCTCGATTTTTGATTTTGTGGGTGTGATTTGATTTTGGCGGTCGTATAGCTCAGTCGGTAGAGCACAGTGCTAATAACGCTGCGGTCCAGGGTTCGAGCCCCTGTATGACCATTTTGCTCTTTATCCTGCATCGCTGCCACGCTTCGTTTGCGCGTTATGAGGCACCTGGCGCGCTGCCGACGCCACTGACCACTGCTCACGCACGTCCGCGAACCCCCAACCCGTTTGCTGCATCCGTGACTCGGGTCCAATCCGGCTCGTGTTGGACCGCCGATGCTGGCCGTACTGAGGCTGTTGACACTTTTCCTGACAGCGACAGTGGGTCGCAACGTTAGCCCACGGGTAGTCTGCGGTCATCCGCGTCCCAGGACGTCGTGGTGACGGAGATACGAGTCGTTTTGAGCAGAGACGAGTGGAGGTGGCTAAGTCGACAAGGAGTGAGAAGTGTGTCCTGAGCGGATCAGAGGGCTGTACAGCAGCGCGTTGCGATGTGGACGCGCGTGGTGGCGCGGGGTATGTCGTAGCGTGTGTGGTTGTGCGTGTGGGGCTCGATTTTTGATTTTGTAGGTGTGAGTTGATTTTGGCGGTCGTATAGCTCAGTCGGTAGAGCACAGTGCTAATAACGCTGCGGTCCAGGGTTCGAGCCCCTGTATGACCATTTTGCTCTTTATCCTGCATCGCTGCCACGCTTCGTTTGCGCGTTATGAGGCACCTGGCGCGCTGCCGACGCCACTGACCACTGCTCACGCACGTCCGCGAACCCCCAACCCGTTTGCTGCAGCCGTGACTCGGGTCCAATCCGGCTCGTGTTGGACCGCCGATGCTGGCCGTACCGAGGCTGTTGACACTTTTCCTGACAGCGACAGTGGGTCGCAACGTTAGCCCACGGGTAGTCTGCGGTCATCCGCGTCCCAGGACGTCGTGGTGACGGAGATACGAGTCGTTTTGAGCAGAGACGAGTGGAGGTGGCTAAGTCGACAAGGAGTGAGAAGTGTGTCCTGAGCGGATCAGAGGGCTGTACAGCAGCGCGTTGCGATGTGGACGCGCGTGGTGGCGCGGGGTATGTCGTAGCGTGTGTGGTTGTGCGTGTGGGGCTCGATTTTTGATTTTGTGGGTGTGAGTTGATTTTGGCGGTCGTATAGCTCAGTCGGTAGAGCACAGTGCTAATAACGCTGCGGTCCAGGGTTCGAGCCCCTGTATGACCATTTTGCTCTTTATCCTGCATCGCTGCCACGCTTCGTTTGCGCGTTATGAGGCACCTGGCGCGCTGCCGACGCCACTGACCACTGCTCACGCACGTCCGCGAACCCCCAACCCGTTTGCTGCATCCGTGACTCGGGTCCAATCCGGCTCGTGTTGGACCGCCGATGCTGGCCGTACTGAGGCTGTTGACACTTTTCCTGACAGCGACAGTGGGTCGCAACGTTAGCCCACGGGTAGTCTGCGGTCATCCGCGTCCCAGGACGTCGTGGTGACGGAGATACGAGTCGTTTTGAGCAGAGACGAGTGGAGGTGGCTAAGTCGACAAGGAGTGAGAAGTGTGTCCTGAGCGGATCAGAGGGCTGTACAGCAGCGCGTTGCGATGTGGACGCGCGTGGTGGCGCGGGGTATGTCGTAGCGTGTGTGGTTGTGCGTGTGGGGCTCGATTTTTGATTTTGTAGGTGTGAGTTGATTTTGGCGGTCGTATAGCTCAGTCGGTAGAGCACAGTGCTAATAACGCTGCGGTCCAGGGTTCGAGCCCCTGTATGACCATTTTGCTCTTTATCCTGCATCGCTGCCACGCTTCGTTTGCGCGTTATGAGGCACCTGGCGCGCTGCCGACGCCACTGACCACTGCTCACGCACGTCCGCGAACCCCCAACCCGTTTGCTGCAGCCGTGACTCGGGTCCAATCCGGCTCGTGTTGGACCGCCGATGCTGGCCGTACCGAGGCTGTTGACACTTTTCCTGACAGCGACAGTGGGTCGCAACGTTAGCCCACGGGTAGTCTGCGGTCATCCGCGTCCCAGGACGTCGTGGTGACGGAGATACGAGTCGTTTTGAGCAGAGACGAGTGGAGGTCGCTAAGTCGACAAGGAGTGAGAAGTGTGTCCTGAGCGGATCAGAGGGCTGTACAGCAGCGCGTTGCGATGTGGACGCGCGTGGTGGCGCGGGGTATGTCGTAGCGTGTGTGGTTGTGCGTGTGGGGCTCGATTTTTGATTTTGTGGGTGTGAGTTGATTTTGGCGGTCGTATAGCTCAGTCGGTAGAGCACAGTGCTAATAACGCTGCGGTCCAGGGTTCGAGCCCCTGTATGACCATTTTGCTCTTTATCCTGCATCGCTGCCACGCTTCGTTTGCGCGTTATGAGGCACCTGGCGCGCTGCCGACGCCACTGACCACTGCTCACGCACGTCCGCGAACCCCCAACCCGTTTGCTGCATCCGTGACTCGGGTCCAATCCGGCTCGTGTTGGACCGCCGATGCTGGCCGTACTGAGGCTGTTGACACTTTTCCTGACAGCGACAGTGGGTCGCAACGTTAGCCCACGGGTAGTCTGCGGTCATCCGCGTCCCAGGACGTCGTGGTGACGGAGATACGAGTCGTTTTGAGCAGAGACGAGTGGAGGTCGCTAAGTCGACAAGGAGTGAGAAGTGTGTCCTGAGCGGATCAGAGGGCTGTACAGCAGCGCGTTGCGATGTGGACGCGCGTGGTGGCGCGGGGTATGTCGTAGCGTGTGTGGTTGTGCGTGTGGGGCTCGATTTTTGATTTTGTGGGTGTGAGTTGATTTTGGCGGTCGTATAGCTCAGTCGGTAGAGCACAGTGCTAATAACGCTGCGGTCCAGGGTTCGAGCCCCTGTATGACCATTTTGCTCTTTATCCTGCATCGCTGCCACGCTTCGTTTGCGCGTTATGAGGCACCTGGCGCGCTGCCGACGCCACTGACCACTGCTCACGCACGTCCGCGAACCCCCAACCCGTTTGCTGCAGCCGTGACTCGGGTCCAATCCGGCTCGTGTTGGACCGCCGATGCTGGCCGTACTGAGGCTGTTGACACTTTTCCTGACAGCGACAGTGGGTCGCAACGTTAGCCCACGGGTAGTCTGCGGTCATCCGCGTCCCAGGACGTCGTGGTGACGGAGATACGAGTCGTTTTGAGCAGAGACGAGTGGAGGTCGCTAAGTCGACAAGGAGTGAGAAGTGTGTCCTGAGCGGATCAGAGGGCTGTACAGCAGCGCGTTGCGATGTGGACGCGCGTGGTGGCGCGGGGTATGTCGTAGCGTGTGTGGTTGTGCGTGTGGGGCTCGATTTTTGATTTTGTGGGTGTGAGTTGATTTTGGCGGTCGTATAGCTCAGTCGGTAGAGCACAGTGCTAATAACGCTGCGGTCCAGGGTTCGAGCCCCTGTATGACCATTTTGCTCTTTATCCTGCATCGCTGCCACGCTTCGTTTGCGCGTTATGAGGCACCTGGCGCGCTGCCGACGCCACTGACCACTGCTCACGCACGTCCGCGAACCCCCAACCCGTTTGCTGCAGCCGTGACTCGGGTCCAATCCGGCTCGTGTTGGACCGCCGATGCTGGCCGTACTGAGGCTGTTGACACTTTTCCTGACAGCGACAGTGGGTCGCAACGTTAGCCCACGGGTAGTCTGCGGTCATCCGCGTCCCAGGACGTCGTGGTGACGGAGATACGAGTCGTTTTGAGCAGAGACGAGTGGAGGTCGCTAAGTCGACAAGGAGTGAGAAGTGTGTCCTGAGCGGATCAGAGGGCTGTACAGCAGCGCGTTGCGATGTGGACGCGCGTGGTGGCGCGGGGTATGTCGTAGCGTGTGTGGTTGTGCGTGTGGGGCTCGATTTTTGATTTTGTGGGTGTGAGTTGATTTTGGCGGTCGTATAGCTCAGTCGGTAGAGCACAGTGCTAATAACGCTGCGGTCCAGGGTTCGAGCCCCTGTATGACCATTTTGCTCTTTATCCTGCATCGCTGCCACGCTTCGTTTGCGCGTTATGAGGCACCTGGCGCGCTGCCGACGCCACTGACCACTGCTCACGCACGTCCGCGAACCCCCAACCCGTTTGCTGCAGCCGTGACTCGGGTCCAATCCGGCTCGTGTTGGACCGCCGATGCTGGCCGTACCGAGGCTGTTGACACTTTTCCTGACAGCGACAGTGGGTCGCAACGTTAGCCCACGGGTAGTCTGCGGTCATCCGCGTCCCAGGACGTCGTGGTGACGGAGATACGAGTCGTTTTGAGCAGAGACGAGTGGAGGTCGCTAAGTCGACAAGGAGTGAGAAGTGTGTCCTGAGCGGATCAGAGGGCTGTACAGCAGCGCGTTGCGATGTGGACGCGCGTGGTGGCGCGGGGTATGTCGTAGCGTGTGTGGTTGTGCGTGTGGGGCTCGATTTTTGATTTTGTGGGTGTGAGTTGATTTTGGCGGTCGTATAGCTCAGTCGGTAGAGCACAGTGCTAATAACGCTGCGGTCCAGGGTTCGAGCCCCTGTATGACCATTTTGCTCTTTATCCTGCATCGCTGCCACGCTTCGTTTGCGCGTTATGAGGCACCTGGCGCGCTGCCGACGCCACTGACCACTGCTCACGCACGTCCGCGAACCCCCAACCCGTTTGCTGCAGCCGTGACTCGGGTCCAATCCGGCTCGTGTTGGACCGCCGATGCTGGCCGTACCGAGGCTGTTGACACTTTTCCTGACAGCGACAGTGGGTCGCAACGTTAGCCCACGGGTAGTCTGCGGTCATCCGCGTCCCAGGACGTCGTGGTGACGGAGATACGAGTCGTTTTGAGCAGAGACGAGTGGAGGTGGCTAAGTCGACAAGGAGTGAGAAGTGTGTCCTGAGCGGATCAGAGGGCTGTACAGCAGCGCGTTGCGATGTGGACGCGCGTGGTGGCGCGGGGTATGTCGTAGCGTGTGTGGTTGTGCGTGTGGGGCTCGATTTTTGATTTTGTGGGTGTGAGTTGATTTTGGCGGTCGTATAGCTCAGTCGGTAGAGCACAGTGCTAATAACGCTGCGGTCCAGGGTTCGAGCCCCTGTATGACCATTTTGCTCTTTATCCTGCATCGCTGCCACGCTTCGTTTGCGCGTTATGAGGCACCTGGCGCGCTGCCGACGCCACTGACCACTGCTCACGCACGTCCGCGAACCCCCAACCCGTTTGCTGCATCCGTGACTCGGGTCCAATCCGGCTCGTGTTGGACCGCCGATGCTGGCCGTACTGAGGCTGTTGACACTTTTCCTGACAGCGACAGTGGGTCGCAACGTTAGCCCACGGGTAGTCTGCGGTCATCCGCGTCCCAGGACGTCGTGGTGACGGAGATACGAGTCGTTTTGAGCAGAGACGAGTGGAGGTCGCTAAGTCGACAAGGAGTGAGAAGTGTGTCCTGAGCGGATCAGAGGGCTGTACAGCAGCGCGTTGCGATGTGGACGCGCGTGGTGGCGCGGGGTATGTCGTAGCGTGTGTGGTTGTGCGTGTGGGGCTCGATTTTTGATTTTGTGGGTGTGATTTGATTTTGGCGGTCGTATAGCTCAGTCGGTAGAGCACAGTGCTAATAACGCTGCGGTCCAGGGTTCGAGCCCCTGTATGACCATTTTGCTCTTTATCCTGCATCGCTGCCACGCTTCGTTTGCGCGTTATGAGGCACCTGGCGCGCTGCCGACGCCACTGACCACTGCTCACGCACGTCCGCGAACCCCCAACCCGTTTGCTGCAGCCGTGACTCGGGTCCAATCCGGCTCGTGTTGGACCGCCGATGCTGGCCGTACTGAGGCTGTTGACACTTTTCCTGACAGCGACAGTGGGTCGCAACGTTAGCCCACGGGTAGTCTGCGGTCATCCGCGTCCCAGGACGTCGTGGTGACGGAGATACGAGTCGTTTTGAGCAGAGACGAGTGGAGGTCGCTAAGTCGACAAGGAGTGAGAAGTGTGTCCTGAGCGGATCAGAGGGCTGTACAGCAGCGCGTTGCGATGTGGACGCGCGTGGTGGCGCGGGGTATGTCGTAGCGTGTGTGGTTGTGCGTGTGGGGCTCGATTTTTGATTTTGTGGGTGTGAGTTGATTTTGGCGGTCGTATAGCTCAGTCGGTAGAGCACAGTGCTAATAACGCTGCGGTCCAGGGTTCGAGCCCCTGTATGACCATTTTGCTCTTTATCCTGCATCGCTGCCACGCTTCGTTTGCGCGTTATGAGGCACCTGGCGCGCTGCCGACGCCACTGACCACTGCTCACGCACGTCCGCGAACCCCCAACCCGTTTGCTGCAGCCGTGACTCGGGTCCAATCCGGCTCGTGTTGGACCGCCGATGCTGGCCGTACTGAGGCTGTTGACACTTTTCCTGACAGCGACAGTGGGTCGCAACGTTAGCCCACGGGTAGTCTGCGGTCATCCGCGTCCCAGGACGTCGTGGTGACGGAGATACGAGTCGTTTTGAGCAGAGACGAGTGGAGGTCGCTAAGTCGACAAGGAGTGAGAAGTGTGTCCTGAGCGGATCAGAGGGCTGTACAGCAGCGCGTTGCGATGTGGACGCGCGTGGTGGCGCGGGGTATGTCGTAGCGTGTGTGGTTGTGCGTGTGGGGCTCGATTTTTGATTTTGTGGGTGTGAGTCGATTTTGGCGGTCGTATAGCTCAGTCGGTAGAGCACAGTGCTAATAACGCTGCGGTCCAGGGTGCGAGCCCCTGTATGACCATTTTGCTCTTTATCCTGCATCGCTGCCACGCTTCGTTTGCGCGTTATGAGGCACCTGGCGCGCTGCCGACGCCACTGACCACTGCTCACGCACGTCCGCGAACCCCCAACCCGTTTGCTGCAGCCGTGACTCGGGTCCAATCCGGCTCGTGTTGGACCGCCGATGCTGGCCGTACCGAGGCTGTTGACACTTTTCCTGACAGCGACAGTGGGTCGCAACGTTAGCCCACGGGTAGTCTGCGGTCATCCGCGTCCCAGGACGTCGTGGTGACGGAGATACGAGTCGTTTTGAGCAGAGACGAGTGGAGGTCGCTAAGTCGACAAGGAGTGAGAAGTGTGTCCTGAGCGGATCAGAGGGCTGTACAGCAGCGCGTTGCGATGTGGACGCGTGTGGTGGCGCGGGGTATGTCGTAGCGTGTGTGGTTGTGCGTGTGGGGCTCGATTTTTGATTTTGTGGGTGTGAGTTGATTTTGGCGGTCGTATAGCTCAGTCGGTAGAGCACAGTGCTAATAACGCTGCGGTCCAGGGTTCGAGCCCCTGTATGACCATTTTGCTCTTTATCCTGCATCGCTGCCACGCTTCGTTTGCGCGTTATGAGGCACCTGGCGCGCTGCCGACGCCACTGACCACTGCTCACGCACGTCCGCGAACCCCCAACCCGTTTGCTGCAGCCGTGACTCGGGTCCAATCCGGCTCGTGTTGGACCGCCGATGCTGGCCGTACCGAGGCTGTTGACACTTTTCCTGACAGCGACAGTGGGTCGCAACGTTAGCCCACGGGTAGTCTGCGGTCATCCGCGTCCCAGGACGTCGTGGTGACGGAGATACGAGTCGTTTTGAGCAGAGACGAGTGGAGGTCGCTAAGTCGACAAGGAGTGAGAAGTGTGTCCTGAGCGGATCAGAGGGCTGTACAGCAGCGCGTTGCGATGTGGACGCGCGTGGTGGCGCGGGGTATGTCGTAGCGTGTGTGGTTGTGCGTGTGGGGCTCGATTTTTGATTTTGTGGGTGTGAGTCGATTTTGGCGGTCGTATAGCTCAGTCGGTAGAGCACAGTGCTAATAACGCTGCGGTCCAGGGTGCGAGCCCCTGTATGACCATTTTGCTCTTTATCCTGCATCGCTGCCACGCTTCGTTTGCGCGTTATGAGGCACCTGGCGCGCTGCCGACGCCACTGACCACTGCTCACGCACGTCCGCGAACCCCCAACCCGTTTGCTGCAGCCGTGACTCGGGTCCAATCCGGCTCGTGTTGGACCGCCGATGCTGGCCGTACTGAGGCTGTTGACACTTTTCCTGACAGCGACAGTGGGTCGCAACGTTAGCCCACGGGTAGTCTGCGGTCATCCGCGTCCCAGGACGTCGTGGTGACGGAGATACGAGTCGTTTTGAGCAGAGACGAGTGGAGGTCGCTAAGTCGACAAGGAGTGAGAAGTGTGTCCTGAGCGGATCAGAGGGCTGTACAGCAGCGCGTTGCGATGTGGACGCGTGTGGTGGCGCGGGGTATGTCGTAGCGTGTGTGGTTGTGCGTGTGGGGCTCGATTTTTGATTTTGTGGGTGTGAGTTGATTTTGGCGGTCGTATAGCTCAGTCGGTAGAGCACAGTGCTAATAACGCTGCGGTCCAGGGTTCGAGCCCCTGTATGACCATTTTGCTCTTTATCCTGCATCGCTGCCACGCTTCGTTTGCGCGTTATGAGGCACCTGGCGCGCTGCCGACGCCACTGACCACTGCTCACGCACGTCCGCGAACCCCCAACCCGTTTGCTGCAGCCGTGACTCGGGTCCAATCCGGCTCGTGTTGGACCGCCGATGCTGGCCGTACCGAGGCTGTTGACACTTTTCCTGACAGCGACAGTGGGTCGCAACGTTAGCCCACGGGTAGTCTGCGGTCATCCGCGTCCCAGGACGTCGTGGTGACGGAGATACGAGTCGTTTTGAGCAGAGACGAGTGGAGGTCGCTAAGTCGACAAGGAGTGAGAAGTGTGTCCTGAGCGGATCAGAGGGCTGTACAGCAGCGCGTTGCGATGTGGACGCGCGTGGTGGCGCGGGGTATGTCGTAGCGTGTGTGGTTGTGCGTGTGGGGCTCGATTTTTGATTTTGTGGGTGTGAGTCGATTTTGGCGGTCGTATAGCTCAGTCGGTAGAGCACAGTGCTAATAACGCTGCGGTCCAGGGTGCGAGCCCCTGTATGACCATTTTGCTCTTTATCCTGCATCGCTGCCACGCTTCGTTTGCGCGTTATGAGGCACCTGGCGCGCTGCCGACGCCACTGACCACTGCTCACGCACGTCCGCGAACCCCCAACCCGTTTGCTGCAGCCGTGACTCGGGTCCAATCCGGCTCGTGTTGGACCGCCGATGCTGGCCGTACCGAGGCTGTTGACACTTTTCCTGACAGCGACAGTGGGTCGCAACGTTAGCCCACGGGTAGTCTGCGGTCATCCGCGTCCCAGGACGTCGTGGTGACGGAGATACGAGTCGTTTTGAGCAGAGACGAGTGGAGGTCGCTAAGTCGACAAGGAGTGAGAAGTGTGTCCTGAGCGGATCAGAGGGCTGTACAGCAGCGCGTTGCGATGTGGACGCGTGTGGTGGCGCGGGGTATGTCGTAGCGTGTGTGGTTGTGCGTGTGGGGCTCGATTTTTGATTTTGTGGGTGTGAGTCGATTTTGGCGGTCGTATAGCTCAGTCGGTAGAGCACAGTGCTAATAACGCTGCGGTCCAGGGTTCGAGCCCCTGTATGACCATTTTGCTCTTTATCCTGCATCGCTGCCACGCTTCGTTTGCGCGTTATGAGGCACCTGGCGCGCTGCCGACGCCACTGACCACTGCTCACGCACGTCCGCGAACCCCCAACCCGTTTGCTGCAGCCGTGACTCGGGTCCAATCCGGCTCGTGTTGGACCGCCGATGCTGGCCGTACCGAGGCTGTTGACACTTTTCCTGACAGCGACAGTGGGTCGCAACGTTAGCCCACGGGTAGTCTGCGGTCATCCGCGTCCCAGGACGTCGTGGTGACGGAGATACGAGTCGTTTTGAGCAGAGACGAGTGGAGGTCGCTAAGTCGACAAGGAGTGAGAAGTGTGTCCTGAGCGGATCAGAGGGCTGTACAGCAGCGCGTTGCGATGTGGACGCGCGTGGTGGCGCGGGGTATGTCGTAGCGTGTGTGGTTGTGCGTGTGGGGCTCGATTTTTGATTTTGTGGGTGTGATTTGATTTTGGCGGTCGTATAGCTCAGTCGGTAGAGCACAGTGCTAATAACGCTGCGGTCCAGGGTTCGAGCCCCTGTATGACCATTTTGCTCTTTATCCTGCATCGCTGCCACGCTTCGTTTGCGCGTTATGAGGCACCTGGCGCGCTGCCGACGCCACTGACCACTGCTCACGCACGTCCGCGAACCCCCAACCCGTTTGCTGCAGCCGTGACTCGGGTCCAATCCGGCTCGTGTTGGACCGCCGATGCTGGCCGTACCGAGGCTGTTGACACTTTTCCTGACAGCGACAGTGGGTCGCAACGTTAGCCCACGGGTAGTCTGCGGTCATCCGCGTCCCAGGACGTCGTGGTGACGGAGATACGAGTCGTTTTGAGCAGAGACGAGTGGAGGTCGCTAAGTCGACAAGGAGTGAGAAGTGTGTCCTGAGCGGATCAGAGGGCTGTACAGCAGCGCGTTGCGATGTGGACGCGCGTGGTGGCGCGGGGTATGTCGTAGCGTGTGTGGTTGTGCGTGTGGGGCTCGATTTTTGATTTTGTGGGTGTGATTTGATTTTGGCGGTCGTATAGCTCAGTCGGTAGAGCACAGTGCTAATAACGCTGCGGTCCAGGGTTCGAGCCCCTGTATGACCATTTTGCTCTTTATCCTGCAACGCTGCCACGCTTCGTTTGCGCGTTATGAGGCACCTGGCGCGCTCCCGACGCCACTGGCCACTGCTCACGCACGTCCGCGAACCCCCAACCCGTTTGCTGCAGCCGTGACTCGGGTCCAATCCGGCTCGTGTTGGACCGCCGATGCTGGCCGTACCGAGGCTGTTGACACTTTTCCTGACAGCGACAGTGGGTCGCAACGTTAGCCCACGGGTAGTCTGCGGTCATCCGCGTCCCAGGACGTCGTGGTGACGGAGATACGAGTCGTTTTGAACAGAGACGAGTGGAGGTCGCTAAGTCGACAAGGAGTGAGAAGTGTGTCCTGAGCGGATCAGAGGGCTGTACAGCAGCGCGTTGCGATGTGGACGCGCGTGGTGGCGCGGGGTATGTCGTAGCGTGTGTGGTTGTGCGTGTGGGGCTCGATTTTTGATTTTGTGGGTGTGATTTGATTTTGGCGGTCGTATAGCTCAGTCGGTAGAGCACAGTGCTAATAACGCTGCGGTCCAGGGTTCGAGCCCCTGTATGACCATTTTGCTCTTTATCCTGCATCGCTGCCACGCTTCGTTTGCGCGTTATGAGGCACCTGGCGCGCTGCCGACGCCACTGACCACTGCTCACGCACGTCCGCGAACCCCCAACCCGTTTGCTGCAGCCGTGACTCGGGTCCAATCCGGCTCGTGTTGGACCGCCGATGCTGGCCGTACCGAGGCTGTTGACACTTTTCCTGACAGCGACAGTGGGTCGCAACGTTAGCCCACGGGTAGTCTGCGGTCATCCGCGTCCCAGGACGTCGTGGTGACGGAGATACGAGTCGTTTTGAGCAGAGACGAGTGGAGGTCGCTAAGTCGACAAGGAGTGAGAAGTGTGTCCTGAGCGGATCAGAGGGCTGTACAGCAGCGCGTTGCGATGTGGACGCGTGTGGTGGCGCGGGGTATGTCGTAGCGTGTGTGGTTGTGCGTTTGGGGCTCGATTTTTGATTTTGTGGGTGTGAGTTGATTTTGGCGGTCGTATAGCTCAGTCGGTAGAGCACAGTGCTAATAACGCTGCGGTCCAGGGTTCGAGCCCCTGTATGACCATTTTGCTCTTTATCCTGCATCGCTGCCACGCTTCGTTTGCGCGTTATGAGGCACCTGGCGCGCTGCCGACGCCACTGACCACTGCTCACGCACGTCCGCGAACCCCCAACCCGTTTGCTGCAGCCGTGACTCGGGTCCAATCCGGCTCGTGTTGGACCGCCGATGCTGGCCGTACTGAGGCTGTTGACACTTTTCCTGACAGCGACAGTGGGTCGCAACGTTAGCCCACGGGTAGTCTGCGGTCATCCGCGTCCCAGGACGTCGTGGTGACGGAGATACGAGTCGTTTTGAGCAGAGACGAGTGGAGGTCGCTAAGTCGACAAGGAGTGAGAAGTGTGTCCTGAGCGGATCAGAGGGCTGTACAGCAGCGCGTTGCGATGTGGACGCGCGTGGTGGCGCGGGGTATGTCGTAGCGTGTGTGGTTGTGCGTGTGGGGCTCGATTTTTGATTTTGTGGGTGTGATTTGATTTTGGCGGTCGTATAGCTCAGTCGGTAGAGCACAGTGCTAATAACGCTGCGGTCCAGGGTTCGAGCCCCTGTATGACCATTTTGCTCTTTATCCTGCATCGCTGCCACGCTTCGTTTGCGCGTTATGAGGCACCTGGCGCGCTGCCGACGCCACTGACCACTGCTCACGCACGTCCGCGAACCCCCAACCCGTTTGCTGCAGCCGTGACTCGGGTCCAATCCGGCTCGTGTTGGACCGCCGATGCTGGCCGTACCGAGGCTGTTGACACTTTTCCTGACAGCGACAGTGGGTCGCAACGTTAGCCCACGGGTAGTCTGCGGTCATCCGCGTCCCAGGACGTCGTGGTGACGGAGATACGAGTCGTTTTGAGCAGAGACGAGTGGAGGTCGCTAAGTCGACAAGGAGTGAGAAGTGTGTCCTGAGCGGATCAGAGGGCTGTACAGCAGCGCGTTGCGATGTGGACGCGCGTGGTGGCGCGGGGTATGTCGTAGCGTGTGTGGTTGTGCGTGTGGGGCTCGATTTTTGATTTTGTGGGTGTGAGTTGATTTTGGCGGTCGTATAGCTCAGTCGGTAGAGCACAGTGCTAATAACGCTGCGGTCCAGGGTTCGAGCCCCTGTATGACCATTTTGCTCTTTATCCTGCATCGCTGCCACGCTTCGTTTGCGCGTTATGAGGCACCTGGCGCGCTGCCGACGCCACTGACCACTGCTCACGCACGTCCGCGAACCCCCAACCCGTTTGCTGCAGCCGTGACTCGGGTCCAATCCGGCTCGTGTTGGACCGCCGATGCTGGCCGTACCGAGGCTGTTGACACTTTTCCTGACAGCGACAGTGGGTCGCAACGTTAGCCCACGGGTAGTCTGCGGTCATCCGCGTCCCAGGACGTCGTGGTGACGGAGATACGAGTCGTTTTGAGCAGAGACGAGTGGAGGTCGCTAAGTCGACAAGGAGTGAGAAGTGTGTCCTGAGCGGATCAGAGGGCTGTACAGCAGCGCGTTGCGATGTGGACGCGTGTGGTGGCGCGGGGTATGTCGTAGCGTGTGTGGTTGTGCGTGTGGGGCTCGATTTTTGATTTTGTGGGTGTGAGTTGATTTTGGCGGTCGTATAGCTCAGTCGGTAGAGCACAGTGCTAATAACGCTGCGGTCCAGGGTTCGAGCCCCTGTATGACCATTTTGCTCTTTATCCTGCATCGCTGCCACGCTTCGTTTGCGCGTTATGAGGCACCTGGCGCGCTGCCGACGCCACTGACCACTGCTCACGCACGTCCGCGAACCCCCAACCCGTTTGCTGCAGCCGTGACTCGGGTCCAATCCGGCTCGTGTTGGACCGCCGATGCTGGCCGTACCGAGGCTGTTGACACTTTTCCTGACAGCGACAGTGGGTCGCAACGTTAGCCCACGGGTAGTCTGCGGTCATCCGCGTCCCAGGACGTCGTGGTGACGGAGATACGAGTCGTTTTGAGCAGAGACGAGTGGAGGTCGCTAAGTCGACAAGGAGTGAGAAGTGTGTCCTGAGCGGATCAGAGGGCTGTACAGCAGCGCGTTGCGATGTGGACGCGCGTGGTGGCGCGGGGTATGTCGTAGCGTGTGTGGTTGTGCGTGTGGGGCTCGATTTTTGATTTTGTGGGTGTGATTTGATTTTGGCGGTCGTATAGCTCAGTCGGTAGAGCACAGTGCTAATAACGCTGCGGTCCAGGGTTCGAGCCCCTGTATGACCATTTTGCTCTTTATCCTGCATCGCTGCCACGCTTCGTTTGCGCGTTATGAGGCACCTGGCGCGCTGCCGACGCCACTGACCACTGCTCACGCACGTCCGCGAACCCCCAACCCGTTTGCTGCAGCCGTGACTCGGGTCCAATCCGGCTCGTGTTGGACCGCCGATGCTGGCCGTACCGAGGCTGTTGACACTTTTCCTGACAGCGACAGTGGGTCGCAACGTTAGCCCACGGGTAGTCTGCGGTCATCCGCGTCCCAGGACGTCGTGGTGACGGAGATACGAGTCGTTTTGAGCAGAGACGAGTGGAGGTCGCTAAGTCGACAAGGAGTGAGAAGTGTGTCCTGAGCGGATCAGAGGGCTGTACAGCAGCGCGTTGCGATGTGGACGCGCGTGGTGGCGCGGGGTATGTCGTAGCGTGTGTGGTTGTGCGTGTGGGGCTCGATTTTTGATTTTGTGGGTGTGAGTTGATTTTGGCGGTCGTATAGCTCAGTCGGTAGAGCACAGTGCTAATAACGCTGCGGTCCAGGGTTCGAGCCCCTGTATGACCATTTTGCTCTTTATCCTGCATCGCTGCCACGCTTCGTTTGCGCGTTATGAGGCACCTGGCGCGCTGCCGACGCCACTGACCACTGCTCACGCACGTCCGCGAACCCCCAACCCGTTTGCTGCAGCCGTGACTCGGGTCCAATCCGGCTCGTGTTGGACCGCCGATGCTGGCCGTACCGAGGCTGTTGACACTTTTCCTGACAGCGACAGTGGGTCGCAACGTTAGCCCACGGGTAGTCTGCGGTCATCCGCGTCCCAGGACGTCGTGGTGACGGAGATACGAGTCGTTTTGAGCAGAGACGAGTGGAGGTCGCTAAGTCGACAAGGAGTGAGAAGTGTGTCCTGAGCGGATCAGAGGGCTGTACAGCAGCGCGTTGCGATGTGGACGCGCGTGGTGGCGCGGGGTATGTCGTAGCGTGTGTGGTTGTGCGTGTGGGGCTCGATTTTTGATTTTGTGGGTGTGATTTGATTTTGGCGGTCGTATAGCTCAGTCGGTAGAGCACAGTGCTAATAACGCTGCGGTCCAGGGTTCGAGCCCCTGTATGACCATTTTGCTCTTTATCCTGCAACGCTGCCACGCTTCGTTTGCGCGTTATGAGGCACCTGGCGCGCTGCCGACGCCACTGGCCACTGCTCACGCACGTCCGCGAACCCCAACCCGTTTGCTGCAGCCGTGACTCGGGTCCAATCCGGCTCGTGTTGGACCGCCGATGCTGGCCGTACTGAGGCTGTTGACACTTTTCCTGACAGCGACAGTGGGTCGCAACGTTAGCCCACGGGTAGTCTGCGGTCATCCGCGTCCCAGGACGTCGTGGTGACGGAGATACGAGTCGTTTTGAGCAGAGACGAGTGGAGGTCGCTAAGTCGACAAGGAGTGAGAAGTGTGTCCTGAGCGGATCAGAGGGCTGTACAGCAGCGCGGGGTATGTCGTAGCGTGTGTGGTTGTGCGTGTGGGGCTCGATTTTTGATTTTGTGGGTGAGTTGATTTTGGCGGTCGTATAGCTCAGTCGGTAGAGCACAGTGCTAATAACGCTGCGGTCCAGGGTTCGAGCCCCTGTATGACCATTTTGCTCTTTATCCTGCATCGCTGCCACGCTTCGTTTGCGCGTTATGAGGCACCTGGCGCGCTGCCGACGCCACTGACCACTGCTCACGCACGTCCGCGAACCCCCAACCCGTTTGCTGCAGCCGTGACTCGGGTCCAATCCGGCTCGTGTTGGACCGCCGATGCTGGCCGTACTGAGGCTGTTGACACTTTTCCTGACAGCGACAGTGGGTCGCAACGTTAGCCCACGGGTAGTCTGCGGTCATCCGCGTCCCAGGACGTCGTGGTGACGGAGATACGAGTCGTTTTGAGCAGAGACGAGTGGAGGTCGCTAAGTCGACAAGGAGTGAGAAGTGTGTCCTGAGCGGATCAGAGGGCTGTACAGCAGCGCGTTGCGATGTGGACGCGCGTGGTGGCGCGTGGTATGTCGTAGCGTGTGTGGTTGTGCGTGTGGGGCTCCATTTTTGATTTTGTGGGTGTGAGTTGATTTTGGCGGTCGTATAGCTCAGTCGGTAGAGCACAGTGCTAATAACGCTGCGGTCCAGGGTTCGAGCCCCTGTATGACCATTTTGCTCTTTATCCTGCAACGCTGCCACGCTTCGTTTGCGCGTTATGAGGCACCTGGCGCGCTGCCGACGCCACTGGCCACTGCTCACGCACGTCCGCGAACACCCAACCCGTTTGCTGCAGCCGTGACTCGGGTCCAATCCGGCTCGTGTTGGACCGCCGATGCTGGCCGTACTGAGGCTGTTGACACTTTTCCTGACAGCGACAGTGGGTCGAAACGTTAGCCCACGGGTAGTCTGCGGTCATCCGCGTCCCAGGACGTCGTGGTGACGGAGATACGAGTCGTTTTGAACAGAGACGAGTGGAGGTCGCTAAGTCGACAAGGAGTGAGAAGTGTGTCCTGAGCGGATCAGAGGGCTGTACAGCAGCGCGTTGCGATGTGGACGCGCGTGGTGGCGCGGGGTATGTCGTAGCGTGTGTGGTTGTGCGTGTGGGGCTCGATTTTTGATTTTGTGGGTGTGAGTTGATTTTGGCGGTCGTATAGCTCAGTCGGTAGAGCACAGTGCTAATAACGCTGCGGTCCAGGGTTCGAGCCCCTGTATGACCATTTTGCTCTTTATCCTGCATCGCTGCCACGCTTCGTTTGCGCGTTATGAGGCAACTGGCGCGCTGCCGACGCCACTGGCCACTGCTCACGCACGTCCGCGAACACCCAACCCGTTTGCTGCAGCCGTGACTCGGGTCCAATCCGGCTCGTGTTGGACCGCCGATGCTGGCCGTACTGAGGCTGTTGACACTTTTCCTGACAGCGACAGTGGGTCGAAACGTTAGCCCACGGGTAGTCTGCGGTCATCCGCGTCCCAGGACGTCGTGGTGACGGAGATACGAGTCGTTTTGAGCAGAGACGAGTGGAGGTGGCTAAGTCGACAAGGAGTGAGAAGTGTGTCCTGAGCGGATCAGAGGGCTGTACAGCAGCGCGTTGCGATGTGGACGCGCGTGGTGGCGCGGGGTATGTCGTAGCGTGTGTGGTTGTGCGTGTGGGGCTCGAGTTTTGATTTTGTGGGTGTGAGTTGATTTTGGCGGTCGTATAGCTCAGTCGGTAGAGCACAGTGCTAATAACGCTGCGGTCCAGGGTTCGAGCCCCTGTATGACCATTTTGCTCTTTATCCTGCATCGCTGCCACGCTTCGTTTGCGCGTTATGAGGCACCTGGCGCGCTGCCGACGCCACTGACCACTGCTCACGCACGTCCGCGAACCCCCAACTCGTTTGCTGCAGCCGTGACTCGGGTCCAATCCGGCTCGTGTTGGACCGCCGATGCTGGCCGTACTGAGGCTGTTGACACTTTTCCTGACAGCGACAGTGGGTCGCAACGTTAGCCCACGGGTAGTCTGCGGTCATCCGCGTCCCAGGACGTCGTGGTGACGGAGATACGAGTCGTTTTGAACAGAGACGAGTGGAGGTCGCTAAGTCGACAAGGAGTGAGAAGTGTGTCCTGAGCGGATCAGAGGGCTGTACAGCAGCGCGTTGCGATGTGGACGCGCGTGGTGGCGCGGGGTATGTCGTAGCGTGTGTGGTTGTGCGTGTGGGGCTCGATTTTTGATTTTGTGGGTGTGAGTTGATTTTGGCGGTCGTATAGCTCAGTCGGTAGAGCACAGTGCTAATAACGCTGCGGTCCAGGGTTCGAGCCCCTGTATGACCATTTTGCTCTTTATCCTGCATCGCTGCCACGCTTCGTTTGCGCGTTATGAGGCACCTGGCGCGCTGCCGACGCCACTGACCACTGCTCACGCACGTCCGCGAACCCCCAACCCGTTTGCTGCAGCCGTGACTCGGGTCCAATCCGGCTCGTGTTGGACCGCCGATGCTGGCCGTACTGAGGCTGTTGACACTTTTCCTGACAGCGACAGTGGGTCGCAACGTTAGCCCACGGGTAGTCTGTGGTCATCCGCGTCCCAGGACGTCGTGGTGACGGAGATACGAGTCGTTTTGAGCAGAGACGAGTGGAGGTCGCTAAGTCGACAAGGAGTGAGAAGTGTGTCCTGAGCGGATCAGAGGGCTGTACAGCAGCGCGTTGCGATGTGGACACGCGTGGTGGCGCGGGGTATGTCGTAGCGTGTGTGGTTGTGCGTGTGGGGCTCGATTTTTGATTTTGTGGGTGTGAGTTGATTTTGGCGGTCGTATAGCTCAGTCGGTAGAGCACAGTGCTAATAACGCTGCGGTCCAGGGTGCGAGCCCCTGTATGACCATTTTGCTCTTTATCCTGCATCGCTGCCACGCTTCGTTTGCGCGTTATGAGGCACCTGGCGCGCTGCCGACGCCACTGACCACTGCTCACGCACGTCCGCGAACCCCCAACCCGTTTGCTGCAGCCGTGACTCGGGTCCAATCCGGCTCGTGTTGGACCGCCGATGCTGGCCGTACTGAGGCTGTTGACACTTTTCCTGACAGCGACAGTGGGTCGCAACGTTAGCCCACGGGTAGTCTGCGGTCATCCGCGTCCCAGGACGTCGTGGTGACGGAGATACGAGTCGTTTTGAGCAGAGACGAGTGGAGGTCGCTAAGTCGACAAGGAGTGAGAAGTGTGTCCTGAGCGGATCAGAGGGCTGTACAGCAGCGCGTTGCGATGTGGACGCGCGTGGTGGCGCGGGGTATGTCGTAGCGTGTGTGGTTGTGCGTGTGGGGCTCGATTTTTGATTTTGTGGGTGTGAGTTGATTTTGGCGGTCGTATAGCTCAGTCGGTAGAGCACAGTGCTAATAACGCTGCGGTCCAGGGTTCGAGCCCCTGTATGACCATTTTGCTCTTTATCCTGCATCGCTGCCACGCTTCGTTTGCGCGTTATGAGGCACCTGGCGCGCTGCCGACGCCACTGACCACTGCTCACGCACGTCCGCGAACCCCCAACCCGTTTGCTGCAGCCGTGACTCGGGTCCAATCCGGCTCGTGTTGGACCGCCGATGCTGGCCGTACTGAGGCTGTTGACACTTTTCCTGACAGCGACAGTGGGTCGCAACGTTAGCCCACGGGTAGTCTGCGGTCATCCGCGTCCCAGGACGTCGTGGTGACGGAGATACGAGTCGTTTTGAGCAGAGACGAGTGGAGGTCGCTAAGTCGACAAGGAGTGAGAAGTGTGTCCTGAGCGGATCAGAGGGCTGTACAGCAGCGCGTTGCGATGTGGACGCGCGTGGTGGCGCGGGGTATGTCGTAGCGTGTGTGGTTGTGCGTGTGGGGCTCGATTTTTGATTTTGTGGGTGTGAGTTGATTTTGGCGGTCGTATAGCTCAGTCGGTAGAGCACAGTGCTAATAACGCTGCGGTCCAGGGTTCGAGCCCCTGTATGACCATTTTGCTCTTTATCCTGCATCGCTGCCACGCTTCGTTTGCGCGTTATGAGGCACCTGGCGCGCTGCCGACGCCACTGACCACTGCTCACGCACGTCCGCGAACCCCCAACCCGTTTGCTGCAGCCGTGACTCGGGTCCAATCCGGCTCGTGTTGGACCGCCGATGCTGGCCGTACCGAGGCTGTTGACACTTTTCCTGACAGCGACAGTGGGTCGCAACGTTAGCCCACGGGTAGTCTGCGGTCATCCGCGTCCCAGGACGTCGTGGTGACGGAGATACGAGTCGTTTTGAGCAGAGACGAGTGGAGGTCGCTAAGTCGACAAGGAGTGAGAAGTGTGTCCTGAGCGGATCAGAGGGCTGTACAGCAGCGCGTTGCGATGTGGACGCGCGTGGTGGCGCGGGGTATGTCGTAGCGTGTGTGGTTGTGCGTGTGGGGCTCGATTTTTGATTTTGTGGGTGTGAGTTGATTTTGGCGGTCGTATAGCTCAGTCGGTAGAGCACAGTGCTAATAACGCTGCGGTCCAGGGTTCGAGCCCCTGTATGACCATTTTGCTCTTTATCCTGCATCGCTGCCACGCTTCGTTTGCGCGTTATGAGGCACCTGGCGCGCTGCCGACGCCACTGACCACTGCTCACGCACGTCCGCGAACCCCCAACCCGTTTGCTGCAGCCGTGACTCGGGTCCAATCCGGCTCGTGTTGGACCGCCGATGCTGGCCGTACCGAGGCTGTTGACACTTTTCCTGACAGCGACAGTGGGTCGCAACGTTAGCCCACGGGTAGTCTGCGGTCATCCGCGTCCCAGGACGTCGTGGTGACGGAGATACGAGTCGTTTTGAGCAGAGACGAGTGGAGGTCGCTAAGTCGACAAGGAGTGAGAAGTGTGTCCTGAGCGGATCAGAGGGCTGTACAGCAGCGCGTTGCGATGTGGACGCGCGTGGTGGCGCGGGGTATGTCGTAGCGTGTGTGGTTGTGCGTGTGGGGCTCGATTTTTGATTTTGTGGGTGTGAGTCGATTTTGGCGGTCGTATAGCTCAGTCGGTAGAGCACAGTGCTAATAACGCTGCGGTCCAGGGTTCGAGCCCCTGTATGACCATTTTGCTCTTTATCCTGCATCGCTGCCACGCTTCGTTTGCGCGTTATGAGGCACCTGGCGCGCTGCCGACGCCACTGACCACTGCTCACGCACGTCCGCGAACCCCCAACCCGTTTGCTGCAGCCGTGACTCGGGTCCAATCCGGCTCGTGTTGGACCGCCGATGCTGGCCGTACCGAGGCTGTTGACACTTTTCCTGACAGCGACAGTGGGTCGCAACGTTAGCCCACGGGTAGTCTGCGGTCATCCGCGTCCCAGGACGTCGTGGTGACGGAGATACGAGTCGTTTTGAGCAGAGACGAGTGGAGGTCGCTAAGTCGACAAGGAGTGAGAAGTGTGTCCTGAGCGGATCAGAGGGCTGTACAGCAGCGCGTTGCGATGTGGACGCGCGTGGTGGCGCGGGGTATGTCGTAGCGTGTGTGGTTGTGCGTGTGGGGCTCGATTTTTGATTTTGTGGGTGTGAGTCGATTTTGGCGGTCGTATAGCTCAGTCGGTAGAGCACAGTGCTAATAACGCTGCGGTCCAGGGTGCGAGCCCCTGTATGACCATTTTGCTCTTTATCCTGCATCGCTGCCACGCTTCGTTTGCGCGTTATGAGGCACCTGGCGCGCTGCCGACGCCACTGACCACTGCTCACGCACGTCCGCGAACCCCAACCCGTTTGCTGCAGCCGTGACTCGGGTCCAATCCGGCTCGTGTTGGACCGCCGATGCTGGCCGTACTGAGGCTGTTGACACTTTTCCTGACAGCGACAGTGGGTCGCAACGTTAGCCCACGGGTAGTCTGCGGTCATCCGCGTCCCAGGACGTCGTGGTGACGGAGATACGAGTCGTTTTGAGCAGAGACGAGTGGAGGTCGCTAAGTCGACAAGGAGTGAGAAGTGTGTCCTGAGCGGATCAGAGGGCTGTACAGCAGCGCGTTGCGATGCGGACGCGCGTGGTGGCGCGGGGTATGTCGTAGCGTGTGTGGTTGTGCGTGTGGGGCTCGATTTTTGATTTTGTGGGTGAGTTGATTTTGGCGGTCGTATAGCTCAGTCGGTAGAGCACAGTGCTAATAACGCTGCGGTCCAGGGTTCGAGCCCCTGTATGACCATTTTGCTCTTTATCCTGCATCGCTGCCACGCTTCGTTTGCGCGTTATGAGGCACCTGGCGCGCTGCCGACGCCACTGACCACTGCTCACGCACGTCCGCGAACCCCCAACCCGTTTGCTGCAGCCGTGACTCGGGTCCAATCCGGCTCGTGTTGGACCGCCGATGCTGGCCGTACTGAGGCTGTTGACACTTTTCCTGACAGCGACAGTGGGTCGCAACGTTAGCCCACGGGTAGTCTGCGGTCATCCGCGTCCCAGGACGTCGTGGTGACGGAGATACGAGTCGTTTTGAGCAGAGACGAGTGGAGGTCGCTAAGTCGACAAGGAGTGAGAAGTGTGTCCTGAGCGGATCAGAGGGCTGTACAGCAGCGCGTTGCGATGTGGACGCGCGTGGTGGCGCGGGGTATGTCGTAGCGTGTGTGGTTGTGCGTGTGGGGCTCGATTTTTGATGTTGTGGGTGTGAGTTGATTTTGGCGGTCGTATAGCTCAGTCGGTAGAGCACAGTGCTAATAACGCTGCGGTCCAGGGTTCGAGCCCCTGTATGACCATTTTGCTCTTTATCCTGCATCGCTGCCACGCTTCGTTTGCGCGTTATGAGGCACCTGGCGCGCTGCCGACGCCACTGACCACTGCTCACGCACGTCCGCGAACCCCCAACCCGTTTGCTGCAGCCGTGACTCGGGTCCAATCCGGCTCGTGTTGGACCGCCGATGCTGGCCGTACTGAGGCTGTTGACACTTTTCCTGACAGCGACAGTGGGTCGCAACGTTAGCCCACGGGTAGTCTGCGGTCATCCGCGTCCCAGGACGTCGTGGTGACGGAGATACGAGTCGTTTTGAGCAGAGACGAGTGGAGGTGGCTAAGTCGACAAGGAGTGAGAAGTGTGTCCTGAGCGGATCAGAGGGCTGTACAGCAGCGCGTTGCGATGTGGACGCGCGTGGTGGCGCGGGGTATGTCGTAGCGTGTGTGGTTGTGCGTGTGGGGCTCGATTTTTGATTTTGTGGGTGTGAGTTGATTTTGGCGGTCGTATAGCTCAGTCGGTAGAGCACAGTGCTAATAACGCTGCGGTCCAGGGTTCGAGCCCCTGTATGACCATTTTGCTCTTTATCCTGCATCGCTGCCACGCTTCGTTTGCGCGTTATGAGGCACCTGGCGCGCTGCCGACGCCACTGACCACTGCTCACGCACGTCCGCGAACCCCCAACCCGTTTGCTGCAGCCGTGACTCGGGTCCAATCCGGCTCGTGTTGGACCGCCGATGCTGGCCGTACTGAGGCTGTTGACACTTTTCCTGACAGCGACAGTGGGTCGCAACGTTAGCCCACGGGTAGTCTGCGGTCATCCGCGTCCCAGGACGTCGTGGTGACGGAGATACGAGTCGTTTTGAGCAGAGACGAGTGGAGGTCGCTAAGTCGACAAGGAGTGAGAAGTGTGTCCTGAGCGGATCAGAGGGCTGTACAGCAGCGCGTTGCGATGCGGACGCGCGTGGTGGCGCGGGGTATGTCGTAGCGTGTGTGGTTGTGCGTGTGGGGCTCGATTTTTGATTTTGTGGGTGTGAGTTGATTTTGGCGGTCGTATAGCTCAGTCGGTAGAGCAGTGCTAATAACGCTGCGGTCCAGGGTTCGAGCCCCTGTATGACCATTTTGCTCTTTATCCTGCATCGCTGCCACGCTTCGTTTGCGCGTTATGAGGCAACTGGCGCGCTGCCGACGCCACTGACCACTGCTCACGCACGTCCGCGAACCCCCAACTCGTTTGCTGCAGCCGTGACTCGGGTCCAATCCGGCTCGTGTTGGACCGCCGATGCTGGCCGTACTGAGGCTGTTGACACTTTTCCTGACAGCGACAGTGGGTCGCAACGTTAGCCCACGGGTAGTCTGCGGTCATCCGCGTCCCAGGACGTCGTGGTGACGGAGATACGAGTCGTTTTGAGCAGAGACGAGTGGAGGTCGCTAAGTCGACAAGGAGTGAGAAGTGTGTCCTGAGCGGATCAGAGGGCTGTACAGCAGCGCGTTGCGATGTGGACGCGCGTGGTGGCGCGGGGTATGTCGTAGCGTGTGTGGTTGTGCGTGTGGGGCTCGATTTTTGATTTTGTGGGTGTGAGTTGATTTTGGCGGTCGTATAGCTCAGTCGGTAGAGCACAGTGCTAATAACGCTGCGGTCCAGGGTTCGAGCCCCTGTATGACCATTTTGCTCTTTATCCTGCATCGCTGCCACGCTTCGTTTGCGCGTTATGAGGCACCTGGCGCGCTGCCGACGCCACTGACCACTGCTCACGCACGTCCGCGAACCCCCAACCCGTTTGCTGCAGCCGTGACTCGGGTCCAATCCGGCTCGTGTTGGACCGCCGATGCTGGCCGTACTGAGGCTGTTGACACTTTTCCTGACAGCGACAGTGGGTCGCAACGTTAGCCCACGGGTAGTCTGCGGTCATCCGCGTCCCAGGACGTCGTGGTGACGGAGATACGAGTCGTTTTGAGCAGAGACGAGTGGAGGTCGCTAAGTCGACAAGGAGTGAGAAGTGTGTCCTGAGCGGATCAGAGGGCTGTACAGCAGCGCGTTGCGATGCGGACGCGCGTGGTGGCGCGGGGTATGTCGTAGCGTGTGTGGTTGTGCGTGTGGGGCTCGATTTTTGATTTTGTGGGTGTGAGTTGATTTTGGCGGTCGTATAGCTCAGTCGGTAGAGCAGTGCTAATAACGCTGCGGTCCAGGGTTCGAGCCCCTGTATGACCATTTTGCTCTTTATCCTGCATCGCTGCCACGCTTCGTTTGCGCGTTATGAGGCAACTGGCGCGCTGCCGACGCCACTGACCACTGCTCACGCACGTCCGCGAACCCCCAACTCGTTTGCTGCAGCCGTGACTCGGGTCCAATCCGGCTCGTGTTGGACCGCCGATGCTGGCCGTACTGAGGCTGTTGACACTTTTCCTGACAGCGACAGTGGGTCGCAACGTTAGCCCACGGGTAGTCTGCGGTCATCCGCGTCCCAGGACGTCGTGGTGACGGAGATACGAGTCGTTTTGAGCAGAGACGAGTGGAGGTCGCTAAGTCGACAAGGAGTGAGAAGTGTGTCCTGAGCGGATCAGAGGGCTGTACAGCAGCGCGTTGCGATGTGGACGCGTGTGGTGGCGCGGGGTATGTCGTAGCGTGTGTGGTTGTGCGTGTGGGGCTCGATTTTTGATTTTGTGGGTGTGAGTTGATTTTGGCGGTCGTATAGCTCAGTCGGTAGAGCACAGTGCTAATAACGCTGCGGTCCAGGGTTCGAGCCCCTGTATGACCATTTTGCTCTTTATCCTGCATCGCTGCCACGCTTCGTTTGCGCGTTATGAGGCACCTGGCGCGCTGCCGACGCCACTGACCACTGCTCACGCACGTCCGCGAACCCCCAACCCGTTTGCTGCAGCCGTGACTCGGGTCCAATCCGGCTCGTGTTGGACCGCCGATGCTGGCCGTACTGAGGCTGTTGACACTTTTCCTGACAGCGACAGTGGGTCGCAACGTTAGCCCACGGGTAGTCTGCGGTCATCCGCGTCCCAGGACGTCGTGGTGACGGAGATACGAGTCGTTTTGAGCAGAGACGAGTGGAGGTCGCTAAGTCGACAAGGAGTGAGAAGTGTGTCCTGAGCGGATCAAAGGGCTGTACAGCAGCGCGTTGCGATGTGGACGCGCGTGGTGGCGCGGGGTATGTCGTAGCGTGTGTGGTTGTGCGTGTGGGGCTCGATTTTTGATTTTGTGGGTGTGAGTTGATTTTGGCGGTCGTATAGCTCAGTCGGTAGAGCACAGTGCTAATAACGCTGCGGTCCAGGGTTCGAGCCCCTGTATGACCATTTTGCTCTTTATCCTGCATCGCTGCCACGCTTCGTTTGCGCGTTATGAGGCAACTGGCGCGCTGCCGACGCCACTGACCACTGCTCACGCACGTCCGCGAACCCCCAACCCGTTTGCTGCAGCCGTGACTCGGGTCCAATCCGGCTCGTGTTGGACCGCCGATGCTGGCCGTACTGAGGCTGTTGACACTTTTCCTGACAGCGACAGTGGGTCGCAACGTTAGCCCACGGGTAGTCTGCGGTCATCCGCGTCCCAGGACGTCGTGGTGACGGAGATACGAGTCGTTTTGAGCAGAGACGAGTGGAGGTCGCTAAGTCGACAAGGAGTGAGAAGTGTGTCCTGAGCGGATCAGAGGGCTGTACAGCAGCGCGTTGCGATGTGGACGCGCGTGGTGGCGCGGGGTATGTCGTAGCGTGTGTGGTTGTGCGTGTGGGGCTCGATTTTTGATTTTGTGGGTGTGAGTTGATTTTGGCGGTCGTATAGCTCAGTCGGTAGAGCACAGTGCTAATAACGCTGCGGTCCAGGGTTCGAGCCCCTGTATGACCATTTTGCTCTTTATCCTGCATCGCTGCCACGCTTCGTTTGCGCGTTATGAGGCACCTGGCGCGCTGCCGACGCCACTGACCACTGCTCACGCACGTCCGCGAACCCCCAACTCGTTTGCTGCAGCCGTGACTCGGGTCCAATCCGGCTCGTGTTGGACCGCCGATGCTGGCCGTACTGAGGCTGTTGACACTTTTCCTGACAGCGACAGTGGGTCGCAACGTTAGCCCACGGGTAGTCTGCGGTCATCCGCGTCCCAGGACGTCGTGGTGACGGAGATACGAGTCGTTTTGAGCAGAGACGAGTGGAGGTCGCTAAGTCGACAAGGAGTGAGAAGTGTGTCCTGAGCGGATCAGAGGGCTGTACAGCAGCGCGTTGCGATGTGGACGCGCGTGGTGGCGCGGGGTATGTCGTAGCGTGTGTGGTTGTGCGTGTGGGGCTCGAGTTTTGATTTTGTGGGTGTGAGTTGATTTTGGCGGTCGTATAGCTCAGTCGGTAGAGCAGTGCTAATAACGCTGCGGTCCAGGGTTCGAGCCCCTGTATGACCATTTTGCTCTTTATCCTGCATCGCTGCCACGCTTCGTTTGCGCGTTATGAGGCACCTGGCGCGCTGCCGACGCCACTGACCACTGCTCACGCACGTCCGCGAACCCCCAACCCGTTTGCTGCAGCCGTGACTCGGGTCCAACCCGGCTCGTGTTGGACCGCCGATGCTGGCCGTACTGAGGCTGTTGACACTTTTCCTGACAGCGACAGTGGGTCGCAACGTTAGCCCACGGGTAGTCTGCGGTCATCCGCGTCCCAGGACGTCGTGGTGACGGAGATACGAGTCGTTTTGAGCAGAGACGAGTGGAGGTCGCTAAGTCGACAAGGAGTGAGAAGTGTGTCCTGAGCGGATCAGAGGGCTGTACAGCAGCGCGTTGCGATGTGGACGCGCGTGGTGGCGCGGGGTATGTCGTAGCGTGTGTGGTTGTGCGTGTGGGGCTCGATTTTTGATTTTGTGGGTGTGAGTTGATTTTGGCGGTCGTATAGCTCAGTCGGTAGAGCAGTGCTAATAACGCTGCGGTCCAGGGTTCGAGCCCCTGTATGACCATTTTGCTCTTTATCCTGCAACGCTGCCACGCTTCGTTTGCGCGTTATGAGGCACCTGGCGCGCTGCCGACGCCACTGACCACTGCTCACGCACGTCCGCGAACCCCCAACTCGTTTGCTGCAGCCGTGACTCGGGTCCAATCCGGCTCGTGTTGGACCGCCGATGCTGGCCGTACTGAGGCTGTTGACACTTTTCCTGACAGCGACAGTGGGTCGCAACGTTAGCCCACGGGTAGTCTGCGGTCATCCGCGTCCCAGGACGTCGTGGTGACGGAGATACGAGTCGTTTTGAGCAGAGACGAGTGGAGGTCGCTAAGTCGACAAGGAGTGAGAAGTGTGTCCTGAGCGGATCAGAGGGCTGTACAGCAGCGCGTTGCGATGTGGACGCGCGTGGTGGCGCGGGGTATGTCGTAGCGTGTGTGGTTGTGCGTGTGGGGCTCGATTTTTGATTTTGTGGGTGTGAGTTGATTTTGGCGGTCGTATAGCTCAGTCGGTAGAGCACAGTGCTAATAACGCTGCGGTCCAGGGTTCGAGCCCCTGTATGACCATTTTGCTCTTTATCCTGCATCGCTGCCACGCTTCGTTTGCGCGTTATGAGGCACCTGGCGCGCTGCCGACGCCACTGACCACTGCTCACGCACGTCCGCGAACCCCCAACTCGTTTGCTGCAGCCGTGACTCGGGTCCAATCCGGCTCGTGTTGGACCGCCGATGCTGGCCGTACTGAGGCTGTTGACACTTTTCCTGACAGCGACAGTGGGTCGCAACGTTAGCCCACGGGTAGTCTGCGGTCATCCGCGTCCCAGGACGTCGTGGTGACGGAGATACGAGTCGTTTTGAGCAGAGACGAGTGGAGGTCGCTAAGTCGACAAGGAGTGAGAAGTGTGTCCTGAGCGGATCAGAGGGCTGTACAGCAGCGCGTTGCGATGTGGACGCGCGTGGTGGCGCGGGGTATGTCGTAGCGTGTGTGGTTGTGCGTGTGGGGCTCGAGTTTTGATTTTGTGGGTGTGAGTTGATTTTGGCGGTCGTATAGCTCAGTCGGTAGAGCACAGTGCTAATAACGCTGCGGTCCAGGGTTCGAGCCCCTGTATGACCATTTTGCTCTTTATCCTGCATCGCTGCCACGCTTCGTTTGCGCGTTATGAGGCACCTGGCGCGCTGCCGACGCCACTGACCACTGCTCACGCACGTCCGCGAACCCCCAACTCGTTTGCTGCAGCCGTGACTCGGGTCCAATCCGGCTCGTGTTGGACCGCCGATGCTGGCCGTACTGAGGCTGTTGACACTTTTCCTGACAGCGACAGTGGGTCGCAACGTTAGCCCACGGGTAGTCTGCGGTCATCCGCGTCCCAGGACGTCGTGGTGACGGAGATACGAGTCGTTTTGAGCAGAGACGAGTGGAGGTCGCTAAGTCGACAAGGAGTGAGAAGTGTGTCCTGAGCGGATCAGAGGGCTGTACAGCAGCGCGTTGCGATGTGGACGCGCGTGGTGGCGCGGGGTATGTCGTAGCGTGTGTGGTTGTGCGTGTGGGGCTCGATTTTTGATTTTGTGGGTGTGAGTTGATTTTGGCGGTCGTATAGCTCAGTCGGTAGAGCAGTGCTAATAACGCTGCGGTCCAGGGTTCGAGCCCCTGTATGACCATTTTGCTCTTTATCCTGCGACGCTGCCACGCTTCGTTTGCGCGATATGAGGCACCTGGCGCGCTGCCGACGCCGCTGGCCACTGCCCACGCACGTCCGCGAACCCCCAACCCGTTTGCTGCAGCCGTGACTCGGGTCCAATCCGGCTCGTGTTGGACCGCCGACGCTGGCCGTACTGAGGCTGCTGACACTTTTCCTGACAGCGACAGTGGGTCGCAACGTTAGCCCACGGGTAGTCTGCGGTCATCCGCGTCCCAGGACGTCGTGGTGACGGAGATACGAGTCGTTTTGAGCAGAGACGAGTGGAGGTCGCTAAGTCGACAAGGAGTGAGAAGTGTGCCCTGAGCGGATCAGAGGGCTGTACAGCAGCGCGTTGCGATGTGGACGCGCGTGGTGGCGCGGGGTATGTCGTAGCGTGTGTGGTTGTGCGTGTGGGGCTCGATTTTTGATTTTGTGGGTGTGAGTTGATTTTGGCGGTCGTATAGCTCAGTCGGTAGAGCAGTGCTAATAACGCTGCGGTCCAGGGTTCGAGCCCCTGTATGACCATTTTGCTCTTTATCCTGCAACGCTGCCACGCTTCGTTTGCGCGTTATGAGGCACCTGGCGCGCTGCTGACGCCGCTGGCCACTGCCCACGCACGTCCGCGAACCCCCAACCCGTTTGCTGCAGCCGTGACTCGGGTCCAATCCGGCTCGTGTTGGACCGCCGATGCTGGCCGTACTGAGGCTGTTGACACTTTTCCTGACAGCGACAGTGGGTCGCAACGTTAGCCCACGGGTAGTCTGCGGTCATCCGCGTCCCAGGACGTCGTGGTGACGGAGATACGAGTCGTTTTGAGCAGAGACGAGTGGAGGTCGCTAAGTCGACAAGGAGTGAGAAGTGTGTCCTGAGCGGATCAGAGGGCTGTACAGCAGCGCGTTGCGATGTGGACGCGCGTGGTGGCGCGGGGTATGTCGTAGCGTGTGTGGTTGTGCGTGTGGGGCTCGATTTTTGATTTTGTGGGTGTGAGTTGATTTTGGCGGTCGTATAGCTCAGTCGGTAGAGCAGTGCTAATAACGCTGCGGTCCAGGGTTCGAGCCCCTGTATGACCATTTTGCTCTTTATCCTGCGACGCTGCCACGCTTCGTTTGCGCGATATGAGGCACCTGGCGCGCTGCCGACGCCGCTGGCCACTGCCCACGCACGTCCGCGAACCCCCAACCCGTTTGCTGCAGCCGTGACTCGGGTCCAATCCGGCTCGTGTTGGACCGCCGACGCTGGCCGTACTGAGGCTGCTGACACTTTTCCTGACAGCGACAGTGGGTCGCAACGTTAGCCCACGGGTAGTCTGCGGTCATCCGCGTCCCAGGACGTCGTGGTGACGGAGATACGAGTCGTTTTGAGCAGAGACGAGTGGAGGTCGCTAAGTCGACAAGGAGTGAGAAGTGTGTCCTGAGCGGATCAGAGGGCTGTACAGCAGCGCGTTGCGATGTGGACGCGCGTGGTGGCGCGGGGTATGTCGTAGCGTGTGTGGTTGTGCGTGTGGGGCTCGATTTTTGATTTTGTGGGTGTGAGTTGATTTTGGCGGTCGTATAGCTCAGTCGGTAGAGCACAGTGCTAATAACGCTGCGGTCCAGGGTTCGAGCCCCTGTATGACCATTTTGCTCTTTATCCTGCAACGCTGCCACGCTTCGTTTGCGCGTTATGAGGCACCTGGCGCGCTGCCGACGCCGCTGGCCACTGCCCACGCACGTCCGCGAACCCCCAACCCGTTTGCTGCAGCCGTGACTCGGGTCCAATCCGGCTCGTGTTGGACCGCCGACGCTGGCCGTACTGAGGCTGCTGACACTTTTCCTGACAGCGACAGTGGGTCGCAACGTTAGCCCACGGGTAGTCTGCGGTCATCCGCGTCCCAGGACGTCGTGGTGACGGAGATACGAGTCGTTTTGAGCAGAGACGAGTGGAGGTCGCTAAGTCGACAAGGAGTGAGAAGTGTGTCCTGAGCGGATCAGAGGGCTGTACAGCAGCGCGTTGCGATGTGGACGCGCGTGGTGGCGCGGGGTATGTCGTAGCGTGTGTGGTTGTGCGTGTGGGGCTCGAGTTTTGATTTTGTGGGTGTGAGTTGATTTTGGCGGTCGTATAGCTCAGTCGGTAGAGCACAGTGCTAATAACGCTGCGGTCCAGGGTTCGAGCCCCTGTATGACCATTTTGCTCTTTATCCTGCATCGCTGCCACGCTTCGTTTGCGCGTTATGAGGCACCTGGCGCGCTGCCGACGCCACTGACCACTGCTCACGCACGTCCGCGAACCCCCAACTCGTTTGCTGCAGCCGTGACTCGGGTCCAATCCGGCTCGTGTTGGACCGCCGATGCTGGCCGTACTGAGGCTGTTGACACTTTTCCTGACAGCGACAGTGGGTCGCAACGTTAGCCCACGGGTAGTCTGCGGTCATCCGCGTCCCAGGACGTCGTGGTGACGGAGATACGAGTCGTTTTGAGCAGAGACGAGTGGAGGTCGCTAAGTCGACAAGGAGTGAGAAGTGTGTCCTGAGCGGATCAGAGGGCTGTACAGCAGCGCGTTGCGATGTGGACGCGCGTGGTGGCGCGGGGTATGTCGTAGCGTGTGTGGTTGTGCGTGTGGGGCTCGATTTTTGATTTTGTGGGTGTGAGTTGATTTTGGCGGTCGTATAGCTCAGTCGGTAGAGCACAGTGCTAATAACGCTGCGGTCCAGGGTTCGAGCCCCTGTATGACCATTTTGCTCTTTATCCTGCATCGCTGCCACGCTTCGTTTGCGCGTTATGAGGCACCTGGCGCGCTGCCGACGCCACTGACCACTGCTCACGCACGTCCGCGAACCCCCAACTCGTTTGCTGCAGCCGTGACTCGGGTCCAATCCGGCTCGTGTTGGACCGCCGATGCTGGCCGTACTGAGGCTGTTGACACTTTTCCTGACAGCGACAGTGGGTCGCAACGTTAGCCCACGGGTAGTCTGCGGTCATCCGCGTCCCAGGACGTCGTGGTGACGGAGATACGAGTCGTTTTGAGCAGAGACGAGTGGAGGTCGCTAAGTCGACAAGGAGTGAGAAGTGTGTCCTGAGCGGATCAGAGGGCTGTACAGCAGCGCGTTGCGATGTGGACGCGCGTGGTGGCGCGGGGTATGTCGTAGCGTGTGTGGTTGTGCGTGTGGGGCTCGATTTTTGATTTTGTGGGTGTGAGTTGATTTTGGCGGTCGTATAGCTCAGTCGGTAGAGCAGTGCTAATAACGCTGCGGTCCAGGGTTCGAGCCCCTGTATGACCATTTTGCTCTTTATCCTGCGACGCTGCCACGCTTCGTTTGCGCGATATGAGGCACCTGGCGCGCTGCCGACGCCGCTGGCCACTGCCCACGCACGTCCGCGAACCCCCAACCCGTTTGCTGCAGCCGTGACTCGGGTCCAATCCGGCTCGTGTTGGACCGCCGACGCTGGCCGTACTGAGGCTGCTGACACTTTTCCTGACAGCGACAGTGGGTCGCAACGTTAGCCCACGGGTAGTCTGCGGTCATCCGCGTCCCAGGACGTCGTGGTGACGGAGATACGAGTCGTTTTGAGCAGAGACGAGTGGAGGTCGCTAAGTCGACAAGGAGTGAGAAGTGTGCCCTGAGCGGATCAGAGGGCTGTACAGCAGCGCGTTGCGATGTGGACGCGCGTGGTGGCGCGGGGTATGTCGTAGCGTGTGTGGTTGTGCGTGTGGGGCTCGATTTTTGATTTTGTGGGTGTGAGTTGATTTTGGCGGTCGTATAGCTCAGTCGGTAGAGCAGTGCTAATAACGCTGCGGTCCAGGGTTCGAGCCCCTGTATGACCATTTTGCTCTTTATCCTGCAACGCTGCCACGCTTCGTTTGCGCGTTATGAGGCACCTGGCGCGCTGCTGACGCCGCTGGCCACTGCCCACGCACGTCCGCGAACCCCCAACCCGTTTGCTGCAGCCGTGACTCGGGTCCAATCCGGCTCGTGTTGGACCGCCGATGCTGGCCGTACTGAGGCTGTTGACACTTTTCCTGACAGCGACAGTGGGTCGCAACGTTAGCCCACGGGTAGTCTGCGGTCATCCGCGTCCCAGGACGTCGTGGTGACGGAGATACGAGTCGTTTTGAGCAGAGACGAGTGGAGGTCGCTAAGTCGACAAGGAGTGAGAAGTGTGTCCTGAGCGGATCAGAGGGCTGTACAGCAGCGCGTTGCGATGTGGACGCGCGTGGTGGCGCGGGGTATGTCGTAGCGTGTGTGGTTGTGCGTGTGGGGCTCGATTTTTGATTTTGTGGGTGTGAGTTGATTTTGGCGGTCGTATAGCTCAGTCGGTAGAGCAGTGCTAATAACGCTGCGGTCCAGGGTTCGAGCCCCTGTATGACCATTTTGCTCTTTATCCTGCGACGCTGCCACGCTTCGTTTGCGCGATATGAGGCACCTGGCGCGCTGCCGACGCCGCTGGCCACTGCCCACGCACGTCCGCGAACCCCCAACCCGTTTGCTGCAGCCGTGACTCGGGTCCAATCCGGCTCGTGTTGGACCGCCGACGCTGGCCGTACTGAGGCTGCTGACACTTTTCCTGACAGCGACAGTGGGTCGCAACGTTAGCCCACGGGTAGTCTGCGGTCATCCGCGTCCCAGGACGTCGTGGTGACGGAGATACGAGTCGTTTTGAGCAGAGACGAGTGGAGGTCGCTAAGTCGACAAGGAGTGAGAAGTGTGTCCTGAGCGGATCAGAGGGCTGTACAGCAGCGCGTTGCGATGTGGACGCGCGTGGTGGCGCGGGGTATGTCGTAGCGTGTGTGGTTGTGCGTGTGGGGCTCGATTTTTGATTTTGTGGGTGTGAGTTGATTTTGGCGGTCGTATAGCTCAGTCGGTAGAGCACAGTGCTAATAACGCTGCGGTCCAGGGTTCGAGCCCCTGTATGACCATTTTGCTCTTTATCCTGCAACGCTGCCACGCTTCGTTTGCGCGTTATGAGGCACCTGGCGCGCTGCCGACGCCGCTGGCCACTGCCCACGCACGTCCGCGAACCCCCAACCCGTTTGCTGCAGCCGTGACTCGGGTCCAATCCGGCTCGTGTTGGACCGCCGACGCTGGCCGTACTGAGGCTGCTGACACTTTTCCTGACAGCGACAGTGGGTCGCAACGTTAGCCCACGGGTAGTCTGCGGTCATCCGCGTCCCAGGACGTCGTGGTGACGGAGATACGAGTCGTTTTGAGCAGAGACGAGTGGAGGTCGCTAAGTCGACAAGGAGTGAGAAGTGTGCCCTGAGCGGATCAGAGGGCTGTACAGCAGCGCGTTGCGATGTGGACGCGCGTGGTGGCGCGGGGTATGTCGTAGCGTGTGTGGTTGTGCGTGTGGGGCTCGATTTTTGATTTTGTGGGTGTGAGTTGATTTTGGCGGTCGTATAGCTCAGTCGGTAGAGCAGTGCTAATAACGCTGCGGTCCAGGGTTCGAGCCCCTGTATGACCATTTTGCTCTTTATCCTGCAACGCTGCCACGCTTCGTTTGCGCGTTATGAGGCACCTGGCGCGCTGCTGACGCCGCTGGCCACTGCCCACGCACGTCCGCGAACCCCCAACCCGTTTGCTGCAGCCGTGACTCGGGTCCAATCCGGCTCGTGTTGGACCGCCGATGCTGGCCGTACTGAGGCTGCTGAGACTTTTCCTGACAGCGACAGTGGGTCGCAACGTTAGCCCACGGATAGTCTGCGGTCATCCGCGTCCGGAGAAGTTAGTTGGGTGCAGCTTTGAGACTATACTTTGCGCTTAGTAATATGGCTTTAACAAGTTGCAGTTTGATAGGTCATGCAACGTTTGTAGTATTTTTACCTACGAAATGTTATCAGTGAACGTTGATACCATTTCACCATCATTCCGTTAAATCTCAGTGAAAATCACTGATTTATGGAAATTCCCCGCTGACCGCCAGCAGCCTCCAGCAGCTGCTGCTGGTGGTCGTGGGCGGGCTGCCGTGTCTTGTTGGGGGGCGTATCGTGGCACAGTGTCATGCTACTGCAGCCGATGTTGCTGATTGTCGAGAGTGGACCTCGCAGCTCCAGCGCGTCACCGTTGTTCCTGACCACTGCAAATTGAATTATGTGGGGTGGCACACTCACGGCGCATGCCTAATACGGCAGCATCGTGATACATCGACCGGGTAGGGTACTTTTGGTACTGGTTGCCACTTAACGATGCTGGGCCTCACTGCTGCAAGTGGTTTTGCAATTTTCTCCCTATTGATCGGTCTAGCGACGCTGAAAATGCGATCATCCACGATAGAAGTGAGAGATTCTGCGAAGCAGCTCGTACCTTCGCTCCACCGTTGCTAAATGGCCTCACTTTTGCAGCTGCTCTAAAAATAAGCCTTTTTTATCGCTGTCAGCTACCTGTACAGCATTCGCTTGGTCACTTGTATCTGCGCAGAAGCTGCAGCGTTCTCACCCCTCACCAGGCGATTGCCTTTTCCTCGAAGAACTCGTATATATCCCGCCTCAAAGTCGGGGTTGTGGGGGGGGGGGGGGGGGCACCCAGAGGAGACCCCATTTGCGTCGAGACTCTTCTCTGTGCCATGGAAAGCAGCACTCGGATTGTCGAGCGAATCATCGCCGCTGATATTCCCGGCCGATTTGGACTCAGTTTTGACGGATGGAGCCACGTGTCGGAGCACCTTGTCGCTGTCTTCGCCTGTTACGAAGTTGACGGCGTTGAAAATAACAATCTGGAAATAACAATCTGCAACGCCGTCAACTTCGTAACAGGCGAAGACAGCGACAAAGTGCTCCGACACGTGGCTCCATCCGTCAAAACTGAGTCCAAATCGGCCGGGAATATCAGCGGCGATGATTCGCTCGACAATCCGAGTGAGGCTTTCCATGACACAGAGAAGAGTCTCGACGCAAATTGGGTCTTAATTAAACTAGGGGACACACTAACTAGCCAGGCTATATAATTGGGTATCATAGTGATAAGCAGTCATGTTGAGTTTCCCGCCTCGCAGTTCGGAAGTGCAACGGAAGGTTGTTCTTGATGATCCAGTCGAGCCAGCTGTAAACGTTCAGGGCAGAGCTTTGAACGTAGTTCAGCTTTGAGCCGGTTCCAGCTGTAGGTGCAGCCAGCATCACAGCTTCGTAGTCTGGGTGCTCCCGACGCACGTGCTGCATGATGTTCGTGTAGCCGTTTGGACGGTTCTGCGTCCACACTGTGCCGCAACGACAGAGAAAGTACTCCGCGATAATTTCGTCCATACCGTTACGGCACGGACAGAAGTAGAAATCACCTACCTAGGCAGGGGTGAAGGTCGCATTGCAAGTACCATTGGTTCAAAGACAGAAGGGCATACTGGGGCTCGGCTCAAAATGAGAAGTGAGCACTCGGTTCGTGGTAGAAACTGGCTTAGTGGACTGTTGGTCGGTGTGACATTTTGCCATCCGAGCAAATCTGTGAGACGTCTATAACGGTGACAAGGTTCAATTTAAAAATTATTGAAGATGATACACTCCTGGACGAAATATTACGGCCACTCCTAAGTTTTTCCATAACTCTGTCAATTTTAATTATTACGCGGTGCGGTTTTGACAGGAGTCGTAGAACACGGTTAGAAAGAGCTGACATGTGTTAACGCCCGCGGTTTTGCATTTCATCGGGTGGCTCACATACAAAAAACCGTTCAGGCGAGGTGGTCACAACTTACGGCCACCCCATCCCAATACTAAATCCTATACTAATTGAATGCTGGTAGAGAGTGAAGGTCATACAAATGACTTGAGATTTGTATTGGTCGTGTTAATACCCACCCATACATGAACCCCCTCCAACGAAAACAGTAATTGGAAGCCTGAGCTAGCAGCAAGGACAGTTTGTAGTGGTATACCCGACATCAGAACGAGAATCGTGTTTTTTTAGCGTGTACGAGTAAATCTTGACATGCCATTTTCTGATCTAATCTCCCCATACAAATCATATGCATGCAGTCGTGATTTGAGGTGAATTTACGCCGGTATCCAAATCGACCTCTATTTTTCGTTTATTTAACTCAAGCGCAAGCACCTCTTGCAGGGGTTGCACTGCTCCTTATTAACAAACGACCGGTGGCTTCCCAACTTACCTCAAACGCTGTTTTGTTCATGTGTGGGTGGGTATTAACACGACCAATACAAATCTCAAGTCATTTGCATGACCTTCACTCTCTACCAGCATTCAATTAGCATATGATTTAGTATTGGGATGGGGTGGCCGTAAGTTGTGACCACCTCGCCTGAACGGTTTTTTGTATGTGAGCCACACCAAGAAATGCAAAACCGCGGGCGTTAACACATGTCAGCTCTTTCTAACCGTGTTCTGGGACTCCTGTCAAAACCGCACCGCGTAATAATTAAAATTGACAGAGTTATGGAAAAATTTAGGAGTGGCCGTAATATTTCGTCCAGGAGTGTATTACACAACCATATATATATATATTGTGTAGAGGAATCCCAACCAAATATATTATATGTTTTCATCAGAAATTATTGCAATGGCCATGTCATAATCGGGACCCCCCCCCCCGACAAATTCTGTGAAATAAAAGCCGCAGTTATTCAATTGGCGTGCAATATCCGTCTCTTTGGCTTGAGCATTAGCTTAAAACTTGGCCTGTCCTGCTTGAAAGACTACGAAGGGTCAACTCTGCCTAGCGCAGCTCAAAATGGCGCTGGAGCTACCTGTAAGTGCGCGGCGCATCCGTAAAATTCTTCAGGCGGATCCAAACATGAACTACGAGAAGCGTAAAGCTTCGTCTGTGTTGACTAAGAAGCACAAGGAGGCTCGTCTCAAGTGGGCCAAGCCAAGGTGACCTGTGGCGTGAAAAAAGGGGACACTGCATCTTTTCAGACGAAAAGAGGTTCAATATGGACGGGCAGACTGTATGCAGTACTATTGGCACGATTTGCGTCACGAACCCGAGATCTACTCCACTCGCCAAAGTGGCGGAGGAAGTGTCATGGTTTGGGCTGCATTTTGTGCTAGCGGTTAGTCGGAATTGGTGATTTTGGAGGGAAATCAAAACCATGAGCGGTACATCTATACTCTCTCAGAGTATTTGCTGCCGTTCATTGACTGCGTGTACGGCCGAGAGTTTGAATTTCAACAGGACAACGCCTCTATCCATACTTCAGGGGCCACGAAAGAGTTCCTGAAGGAGGAACACGTGGACGTGATGGACTGGCCAGCCAAGTCGCCCAACCTGAACCCCATAGAGCATATATATATATATATATATATATATATATATGTGTGTGTGTGTGGGGGGGGGGGGTCCTGGCTCGTGATGTCTACGCTCACGGACGACAATTTCAGACACGTGAAGACCTCATCGAGACGATCAAGGCATCGTGGGCTGCAATCGGACAGGACCTCATCACAAAACTGATTGAGTCTATGTCAAAGAGGTGCATTGCTACGCTGGAGCTCCATGGGGCTAACACCGAGTACTGAGAGCAATTCAAGCGTCGAAAAACCAGTAGAAGTCGCGCTAACCGAGCTGGCAGTATTGTAACCGCCAGGTACGTGCACTTTAACTTAAACATTTTTTACGGTTGCATCACAAGTACGTGTCAGAGTGAAATGAATCGAGTAGCGTTCGCTTCGTATTAGAGCGCTCTTTCAAGTGGGCAAAAGCGCGTCGCAAAACGCCTCATATTGGACAGAATAATTAAAAAAAGTCGGGATGGCAGTATACTATCCGCCAACACTGCATCCATAATGGATCGGGCATTAATGCGGGCGTTTATTCACGGATGGCAGCAGCGCTGGCAGTACCACCTGTAGTGTACGGGACTTGTGATCGCCTCATCGGAAATGGGTCGTGTGTCCGCAGCACAGTCTGGCTCTGCTGGCGCCGGTGTTGTAGGTGCAGCAGGTGTTGCTAACCCTGATGGTTATGTCATTTATGTAGGTGCAACAAAAGTTGGGACCTGCTGCAACACAGGTGCCAACACAGATGGTGGTACAGATAGTGGTTGATATGTTTGAAATGCTGCAGCGACAGTTCGACGTCTCCGGCTTTCGCGACAGCATGTATTGCACTGGTTCCGACAATTACACTGGTTCCGTCCACAAGTGACCGACAACTGTTATTATAGCGGATTATACGGGCGAGGTGGCGTTGTGCGGACGCTGCGTGTGCAAACGCAAACGCATGCCAGCAAAAGGACACGAGAACAAGGCAAAAGGACATGCTGTTTTAGCGTAGTAGTTGAGCTGCCCTCCAATAATACACCCCAAATGTGGATGACTCTGTCATGGAGAATCTGCAAAGGCTGCACTTCACGCTGAGCGAGAAAGCGTTTTATGTGAAGCTGGATGAAGTATAGAGACGCGTGGCACTGGTGCTGCAGCTCTATGAGCCTTATACTTATTATGCATTGGTGTGGCTTAACCACAAGGCGTGCCACTGGCAGTGCTACCACACGCGCAGCGGATTCGCAGATACAGACAACCCGCACGAGACCGATAACGCTGCCGTGAACCGTGACGTTACTCTGTGCTGCAAGCTGAAGATCAGCACGATGCTGGATCAACTGTTCACGTTGGGCGAGAGTCTTCGGTCGTGGCCTATTGAAGACTTGCCTACACCGAACGCACTGCTCGTTCGACACGCGGTGGTACTTCAGCGGGAGGGAGTGCTATTTGAACGTCGAGTGGGCCCGGAAGCAATCGCTTTCCTGCTCGATGGCAGTGTGCCCGATGCTAACAGCATCGCTTTAAGCCATGACAATTGCCTTTTGAAGAGCAATGCGTTTTCTTTGCGCTGTCTAGCCCCCGATCTAAACACTACAAGCTGATTTTTTTAACCCTTTCGCGAGCCGCTCTGCTACACTATAGTATACAAATCTAAGCCAATATTTTTTAAAGGAAGGATTTTGTTTCATTTAAGGTCTGTGATGGGCAGCCATCAAATCTCCCATTTGGGATTTGTAGTTACTTTTATGAAAAAAGTGCCATGATTCTGTACTTTTCTGTTACGACTATGAATATAATTGCGTGACTCTGTGCTTGAAGTCGCTTAAAGGAGACATTTTGCTCCCTCTAACATGGTTACATACGGGTACTTCCTTGAAGAACCGTTAAAGGAAGCAACATGCCTCCTTTCACCGCGAAAGGGTTAAGTGTGAGATCCATAAAGCGTGAATCCCTGTCTTGCATGGTTTATTCCAGGAAATATCTGCTGGGTGGCAGAGATAAGTATACCGCGGAGGGATTTTCAGGAGAACTACGTTGATCGAAGCCGCAAAATCGAGGACTTCAGGGGTCCAATGCCCACTGAAGTCGTCCGAGAGAAGAAGTACACCGTTCACGCTAATTAGTCGGACCCTGACTAATAATGGTTTACGATTTTTGTAGATGAAAGTCGATGAGTTGAACAGTTCTTATAATCGTAATATTTGCGCTTCCAGAAATCTAAGACCATGATTGGCCTCAGTTCGATGAGATCTGTCCAAATCCGGTGTCTTTGAGTGCCTTTTAGCTCTTTGAAGAAATTTAGTTGTACAGCCTGTCACGAAAAAGTACAGAAGCATGACTAATTGCGAAGCACGACTAAATAGCGTGAACGGTGTACATTTTCATCAAGATTTGGTCGATCTCCAAAATGAAACTTTAAAATCTTTATCGAGAGTTCAAAGTTCTACCAGACACACCTGTTATCGTAAATGTGACAATCGTTCGTTGCTTGCATCGCTATAATTTCTCGTTTCCATAGCGTTTCACCAAAGCCATGCCGCAGTGCATCATTCTCAGCTCGTTTGGCTGCAGTCTTCGCTAAACTGGTCTTAAAAAGAAGAAAAGACTGATAGTTCGCGCCTTCCCAGCCTCACAAAAGCATAGCGGTTGCCCGGGTATTCTCTTAATTGGCACATTTGACCCATGTTGTCTTAGACCCCCACTCAGCGATTGTCGGCTTTGGCAAATACTCGAAATTTACGGCTAGTAAACAAGTTAGAAAAGCGTTTTCCAATGAACACCACAACTTCGTACCTGTCTGATCGGACCTGGACACATTGTTTTTCGACTTTGGTTTGCAGCACTAAGGTTTTAACCTTTTGCTGCTGCTTCGGCACCCTCTGGTGGGATCTGGCCTTGTTGAGTTCTTGCACGCAGGAAAAGCTTGTGTCCTAAAAGCAATAGTTTGATCCGAGTGTCGGGCGCACCAAAATTGTCTCCAAGGTCACAGTCGGCAACAACTGATTCGGCCTGTAAACGCAGTATTGTTCGCGAACACAGGTGCTCTATCCTTGTGAAGAGAATTAATCCACAAGACCAAGTCCTTCTCCGCCTCGTTTCTTAAATTTCGATGGCTTCCGCGCCTGCTATCACATGCATGTTGAATGTTGCTCTGTTGCTTTATCCACTTGATTATCTGATGCTTCTTAGCTCGTACTTTGAAAGAGAACAGGCTGCCATAGAAGTGCCCAATCGTCTCTTCTAGACTGAAGCCATCATCCCTGTATTTGATAACGTCGAGCTTGTGCGAGTACTCCACTACTGTGCGCCGGCAGGTCTTCCTTTTCTTGCCGAGGCCAGTCGTGCATGGGTGTCCATGCCTGCTGGGACCTTGGTTGCTGTGGCAACGGACAAGACATTCTTACGCAAAAGCCTAAAAATAACAGCGACTCATCTCGCAGTAATGTAACCAGCTGGTACGAAATATACGCATCATTTTTGGCTGCATTCGACCTGACCCTTACTTATATGGTCCACCTTACTATCGACATTGAGTTTTTTTGTGGCCCCCCATAATGATATATCGACCAATCCAAGCCCAATAATTCCGTGAAGTGTTGGGATATCAATTTAACAAGCGATTAAACCTCGATGAAAAAGGTCAACTTGCGCGTCGTATGATGAGCTTACCGATGACGGAGCTAAATCATATAGTCATACTAACGCATCCTGAAAGGGATATCTAATATCGCTTCATTGTTACCGAGTTGCGACAAAAAGCCTAACGATGTCCAAAATCTTGGCTTGAAAGGTCATGTTATCCTGGTAGTGCAACGGATACGTTGTACGGTAAGCTCTATAGGGACTAATTCAAACCTCGACTGAGTGCCTTTCAAAACCCTGACGAAAAGTCGCACATTAAAGTTGAATGATGGTTTCAGCAAATGAAATCATGTATATTTTGCACTCACGAGTAAGCAACTGCTAGCAGAGCAACAAGTCCAAACTGAAGACATGTCTTTTGTCCGGTATGTCTCCACCTCCTACTCTCTACATCTCCTCCTCCGCGTCGACCTTGAGCGAAGCCACAAACAGTAGTCCTTCACGGCCTTCAAGAATGCCGTCACCTTGTCGGAGCCGTTCACCTCCACACCGCTGCTTCGCATCAGTAGTTATAAACTAACTACTTCGGTGTATTATAATATCCACTTTATCAACCACGAAATTAAATGTACCGAAATTCCAGCGTTCCTCCGAAATCAGTACAAGGAAGTCGGTATATCAAAACTTCGCTCAGGAATCGGAGCCAGCAGAGGATACGTATCTCGTCCGTCCCACGACCACCATTTTGACGGAGGTGAACTGTAATAAATAGCTCGACGTTCATCACTCCAACTTAGTTTGTGGCTCAAAAATTCAGTCACCTCGAATTCCAGCTTCATCTGCTTCTCTTCATTTATCTAAGAAGAGCGCGCAGATTCACGATATCCTGAATGGTTTTTAATTTGTCGCCTCCAACAAAAAAGTTGGTGGGCTATGCTGGTGGGCTTTGTGTGATCGAGCCAGTAGGCCATACTCATGGCAGATTTGTGAATGAACTGCTACCGATATTTCACCCGTGCTTTGATATAGCGCTGCAGCGCGTTCGCGACCCCAAGGACGCTGATGTTGTACACTGGATGCCAGCTCAGCTCCAAATATTGTTGGTAAATAAAACGAAGAGACACAAGGAGTCTTTTTCGAGATGTGCCAGGCACTTGTAGATAGGCTTCAGCAATTGAAGACTCTCTCCACCCTTCACCCAAAATACCTCATTAATCACAAGCCGAGACAACTGGGCAAGTGTATCATCGTCGTACTTGTTGAGCAGCCCCTTGTCGGAAAACAACTCCCGAATGATAGTTTCGTTCTCCATCACCAACTTAATGCACTCATAGGCTCCTTCAATAGATTGGCCAACGTCGCAAACCCCAAAACATATTTCAGCAGCAAGTTGAGCGGATGCGTGGCTCAGCCAGTAGTCACAATCCAGGACGCGTTACTTCCAAAATTGCCAACGCGCTTTGCATGTTCGACGCATTGTCAGTCGTGATAGAGACAACTTTGCAAACACCAATCTCTTTCTCGATCTCATCAACAGCTTCTCCAATAATTTGAACCAACTATGATGCTGTCTTGGCGGTTTCTCCAGTAACACGGCTCAACCATAACAGTGGCCGAACACCACGAGCAACGAGGATGAAATTTATGATACTCTCGCGATACGGGTTCGACCATCCATCTGACACAAGTGCGAAAAAAGTTATATTTCAGAGTGGCAATAACGCTTTCTTGTTCTTTAATGAAGGCAAAGTTAAGTAGTTCCCCTTCGAGTTGGCATGGCCACGGTTGGGCAAATGCATGAGAACATCTGCTGGAGTCCAGGGAGCTCGACAACTCTGAATGCCACGGACGTCGTGTAGAACACCATCGCAATAGCCATTTGAAAGCGGAAGGTTCGAGATGAGCTGGTTTCAGATCATCTGAGGAGTTCAGTTCCCTCTGGTACTGGTCCAGTTCGGCTGTCTTCACTGCAGGATTGCTTCTTCTCCATTGTCTTCGCCAGGGCGGTGGCAACAAGGTCAACTCTTTCAACCGAATGCTGCAAGATAGTGGCTCTGCTGTGGTTGTACAGCGGCCAGGTGATGTCGTCTACCTAAACAGCTTGGTGTCCCATTCGGTGCTGTTGGTGTTTCTGCTGGAGACACCGCCGTCTCAAAGGTGGGGAGGGATTTTTGGAGACGTCATCCTCCTTGCCCAAGATCGCGAGCAGTCGTTCAAGTACGCAACACAACTGGCATCTGGTTCGGAGCACGGGTCGGAGCGAGCTTGGCGTGCGCTACTTATCGCGTTCTGTGTGATGGAAGGGCGCGTTTGGAACGATGACAACTACGACATAGAGAAGAAGATCTTCATGGAGAAGCTACCGAAGACGAAAAAGACAACTCAAGCTCGAGTACGCGCGAACGCGAAGTGGGACAAGAAGCGCCGTAAGGACGCGAAGATGCGCGCTTTGCGGGAGAAAAAGAAAGCGAAATCTGGCAACGTAACCGAGTAATACTAGCATTGACATTTTAAACTATATCCTGCCGCGGCTCTAGTATTTATTGATCTCGTGAGGTCGCGTTGTATTCGCTTTACCTCTGCAAAAAATATGGCCAGAACTGTTTCGCGTGTTCCGAGGCAACAAACATTACCTACCAAAAAACAAGAATTTTACTTCTCACGCAGCCGCAGCCCTAAATCGCGTACGATGGACCAACTTCTGTTGATATCGCGTGTTAAATCACTCGGTTGACAAGATTGCTAGAGCATATCCAGCGTCTGTCTTTTATTCTTGATTCGTCAGTGGCATTGAAGCGATCGTGGAGTGTTTTCAAGTTTATTCATTCCGCCCACCGGAACCGCTTGGCTAACGACAGAGTCATCAAGTTGGCCTTCATTTGCTCGAATCATGGGTCCAAGGAGGCCGTGACACCTGGAGCATACGATAAAGTGGCTGATCTGGTGGGTGAGAGCAGTTCTGGACCAAGTAACGCTGATGGTTCCGTGAGCCCTGAAATACTGGAGAGCATTCACGAGATGGAGCGTTTAGTGGGAGATGCACATTACGGTACACCGGTGGACGAATTGAGTTGTCTAAGCGATGCGAGTGTTTTTGATGGTGCTCATTGGGGTGATGAGAATGGATCTCCTCGTCACTATATTTGACCGTAACTTAATCCATAACTATGTGTACAGATACACGAAACTAGACCCTATTAGCCAGGAGCGACTGCTCGACGGCATTGAGTGGCGGTTGAGTCTTTCATCACGAGGTTGATGCCCGATAAATACGGGCTCATCATTGACGGCTGCTCTATCCGCTCTGAGCACTTTTTGGCAGCTTCTGGATGCTATGAGGTTGATGGCTTACGGCGCCAGCCGCTCTTGGCCATGCATCTGCTCATCAACAGCCCTGACGACGACCATTCACCCCCCCAGCTACGCCACTTTTTGTTCTGCGCGATATGCTAGCTCGGGACTACAACAAGAGCCTTGACGACTGCCTTTTCTTGTCGGAGACAACTAATCCGTGAACAAGCTTCGGAGCTTGGCGTGCCTGTAGTAGGCTGCGCCAGTCACCAGCTCAATCTCGTTGTGCAGTCTATGCTGAGCGGCTACTCGCACGAGATCGGCCAGGTCAAGGAGCTCATGATCAAGTTGAAGACCCTGAACATTTAACTACGGTGCGTCAAATCGTATTTTGGTCGATCTAATTTCGTTGATGTTTTTTTTTTACCAACACCGGTGCTGATTTGTTTTGTAGCTTCAAGACACAATTGCGCCCGGTCCTGAGCCAGGCCACGCGATGGGGGTCTACTTTTGCAATGGTGGATCATTACCTGGAGCTGCTCGATGTGATCGTGGATTTTGACGAGCCCCAGGATCTTCTTGCAGCTCCGGCTACTAATAGATATGTGTTTCATGATTGCCGAAGAAATCGCCCCCGGAAGCCTGTTGCACTTTAGAAGCGTTGCTCTAAAGAGAAATCGCCACTCATTTCTTTCATTAACCCGTTAGTTATCAGATAGTATAATATCTGATTTCAATCGAAACTAATACTTGCATCGTAGGGGCGAAGACCCCTATAATCACGTGACTCCTATTTAGTCTGTGATTACTCGCTGAATTACTCTCTTATTTACTTTTTACCAAGTGGAAACATCAATTCTTGAAGAGGGTTAGGGTGGCAATTTAGAATCGCGTGCACTGGGGCCAAAAATGTAAAAAAAACCTGGGTTTAGAAACATTTTGATCATTGTTACGGTTACCAAAATAGCGCCTTCAACCCCATGTTAATGCGACGTTTCAATCCAGCAAAGTCATTAAAATGACTGTCCCGAATTAAGAAACAGGGAATTCCGGGTTTATTATCGCGAACCTAAGAAAAGAGCTAAAACAGCGAATTTAGCTGATGTACTGGCCGTTCTATGGAGCGTTAGGCTCTCATATGAGCCCTTAAAATGAAGCAAAATCTGTCAGAGTTTATCGTAAAAAGTCTCTCCGTAAGATGTCTCGGTAAAAAGGTTGTGCGGGCTCACAGCGATGGCATCACGACCCCAGTTGTGAAGAGTCGGCACAGCAGGAAGCGGCGTGCACCGAGGAAAATATGCATCGGACCGCTACGACCCAGCCCAGCAGCTAGACGGCGACGGCCGCTGCGCCTCCGCGCGAAAAAAGGACTCGCTCCACACGCCGCATCTCCGCGTGTGGAAGAAAGTGGAGAAGATGCGCTTCTCGTCGCAGGGCTCCGACTCGCTCCACACAGCTAGCCGGCGACGGTGACGGCCGCTGCACCTCCGCGCGGACAACTTGCACACGCGCTTCTCCTGCTCCACCCGACGGTGCAGCTGCTAGGCCGCGCTTGCCTTGAGCCCAAGGAGCGCAAGGACGCACGAAATATAGGCGCAGATAGTTATATTGATTATATTGTAATCAATAATATTAAAACATTGGGCCGCTAATGCAAACCCTGCTTGCGCTGGTAGCTAGTGTTGAGGGCTTACTGGTGGAAGCATGCTCTAACTCCACCGGATTAGTATCACCGGAACTGACCCTACCATTCATTCGGAGCATGCCTGTTGCGGAAGCTGTTACGGTTTCGTCGTAATAGGCGTCCATGCAGCGGCAACGTGGCGGCGTGATATGGAAGGAATCACGATTCAAACGGCAGTTGCCGTCGCGTGAGAAAGTGGAGGGTGAGCTGAAGTGCGGCCTAGAAGATATGTGTACTTCTTAGAAATGTCGTAGTGTTGGTTTGGCAGTGTGCTTTGCTGCGCACCTTGTACATTGAGCCCCTAATGCATGCGGTTTTCGTCTTGGTAGCTAGGGTTGTGGACTTACTGGGGTGGCGGTCTCAAACTCCATCGAATAGTACTGCTTGTATTGATCCTACAAAGAATTCAGGTTGTAGAGAGCATGTACCGCTGTGGATTTTGCAGAAGCTGTAGCGGTTTCGTATTTGAGACCACGTAAAAAAAAAGACGCTACGCCCCCATTTGTTTTTCCGACAAAAACGCCTTCAAAGATTGGCCAGCAAAAATCGTACTTAATTTTTTTTCCCTCTGGGGGCGTTTTTCTTAAAGTCTAAATTCAGAGCAGGTGTATTGACCAGCTTTTTTTCACACCCAAAGGATCATGAGCACCGCAGCCCCCAACGAGAGCCGCACGGACACCACTGAGCCTCATGGAAGCCCGCCCCGCGCAGACGCCACCATTGCAGCCTCTGCGTCTGACCTAGCAGCATAGCACCCGAACAGCGACGGCGCCATTCTTGCAGGAACTTCGGGGACATCTCGCAGCGTACAAGGAGGGCCGATTCCACTGCTGACCAACAGCGGCCAAGCAAGCACCGTGACCAGACGACTGCTTGGCTCCCTGCGTGATGCACCTGACGACAGCGGGTGTGAATTCTCGGACGACGACAGCGCTTGAGAACCACCATCCGAGGACCAAGCTGACGCGTCCTCCGTCGAAGCCGACGTCGTTGACGAGGAGGGGGCTGTGCTTCAAGCGAAGAATCGAGCCTGGACGAAGATCTTCGTGCAAGAGTCATAACTTTGATTCAAGCCGATGTGTGTGATGACCACTGTCTTCGCGGCAAAGTAGTGGCCCTGGAGCACTTCCTGTTGTCACTAGATCACATAAGCCCGAACGAGAAGAAGCAGAGCGTTCTCACAGCTCTTGCGCTACTGATGAAGACTGACACAGCAGTGCGTCGACGCGGAACCGGAGTTCGCCAGACTTTCACATACTACTTGCCTTTGGTTGGCCGCGTGTGTCAAGACGCTTGGTGCTCAGTGTACGGCGTGTCAACAGCGAGAATTACTCGCTACCGACGGCAGATACAAACCGGTGTTTTCTCCGTCCAAGCACACAGAGGGAAGATGAATCTCAACGCTAGCAAGATATACACGTCTGTATCGGCGGGAGACGGATTGCGACAGCCGACCGAACAAAGCTCTCAACCCAGACCGACTTAAAATTCTGCTGAAGGATTATCCGCATCTATCGACGCCGCTTGATATCGCCGAAAACGGCATCACCCCAGTTTGGCTCAGCGATCAGCCACACAGCAGGCGTGCCAACAAAAATCATTCATCTTTCAATCGCCACTTACAAGCGGCGCTACGCAGCATTCGCAAAGGTCAGGACACCGGCAGATACCTGGTGGTAGACGCTGATATCCTCGACCAATGGCAGTCGGTGCAGTGCAGCCCATTTGGTGCAGTGGAAAAGGGCGACGTCGATCCGTCACTTGAGATCAGACTCATTCATGACCTATCATATCCGGCTGGGACATCGATAAATGACTGCCTGGACAAGTCGTGTTTACCGGACGTCGACTATGCCTACGTGACGACGCTTGCTCTAAGAATCGAATATCTCGCGTCCATGTATCGAGCCCACCAAGTTCGTATTCTCAAAGGGGACGTGAAAGGAGCCTACCGCCACCTCATAACAAACGCCAATCACGTCCACCGGATGGCAGGACTCATCCAAGAGCTAGATGCATTGGTGATCGATCTCGCAGCACCTTTTGGTTGGTCCGGATCTCCTAAGTTCTACGGAGCCTTTGGCCGAGCAATTTCCTGGCTGGTCGCCACAAATTCACCCTCAACCGTATCAAATTCAGATGATCAGACCCCATTCTTCGGGTACGAATGGGTAGGCGACCATGTCATGATCGAAGTCGACATGAATAACCGACTACAGTTTGCGGAAGCAACGTAACGACACGCCATGCTCGCCATTTTGGGACCGCGCTCAGTTAACGAGTCAAAATTCTCCTCTTGGGAAACACGCCTTTCATTTCTGGGTCTTACGTGGGATACGATACAACGTACAGTATCAATTCCACAAGACAAGATTGACAAAGGCATCAGTCGCATTGAAACACTGCTGTCAAAAGGTTCGGCCACTAAAACCGAGCTCAACAAAATCCTGGGCAGCCTACGATACATATCAACATACTTGCGAACAGCAAAACCGTTTTTCCAGCAAGTACAGTCATCAACCACCCGATGGCCACACTTCGGTAAAATTCCACTGACAGAAGCTGCCATCACGGATTTACGCTGGTTCCTGCACATATTACGTGAAGGCCAGTTATCCGAGCTACCATTGTGTATGTTTGGGGCCACTCCTGAACCCGACTTCCACCTCTATATGGACGCGTCCGACATGGGTCTTGCGGTGCTGCATCCTGCACGAAATGAGTTTCTCCAAATTCGGTTCGACACAGAAGAACACGAGCTCATCAAGTCCGGGGTGCTGTCAATCAACGTGCGAGAGCACTTGTGTATCGCGCTAGCGGTTTGGACATGGGGTCGGCATATGACGGCCGACTCACCCTCCACAGTACATCACATTCGTTGCTGGAGCGACAACGCGTCGGCAGTAGCTTGGAGCAATCGACTAGCAAGTCCCTGTAGTGCGGCGCAAGAAATCAATCGCGCAATTGGCCTTGGTGAAGCGGTGTTTAACATTCGGATGTCGGCGGCTCACCTACCCGGGACGATCAATCGGATGGCCGGCGCGGCCTCTAGAGCATGGTGTGAGCCTCACGCCTCGATTTGGACTAACTTCTCTGTGCATTGGACACAGGTCCCAGTAGCGACAAGCTGGCGAAAGATCTACAAGACGTTCTCCTCCAATTGCAGTCCCAGTCTCCGGCCCCGTCGTCGACCCTCAAGTACTCAAGCACCTGGAAGCAGTGGGAAGAATGGTGCACACTCATGCACTTCTCCCCATGGCTGCCCAACAATCGCGCTCAGCAATCCTTTCAACTCGCGCTCTTCGCAGTTTACTGCTGGCGCTACGGCTTCAGTCAATCTGGACAAGGCAATTCGGCATCAACGATCATCTCCAAAATATGCCATGTATCGTGGAATCATCAAGTCAACCTCGGATATAGCGTTGGATTGCCCCCCGGACACAGACTCGCAATCACCGGGATGCGGCGCCACGATAGACCCTCAACGCGGAAACATCCAATCTCCATCCCAATTCTCAAGGCCCTACACCGCAGTCTCAACTTCAGCTACACCCAAGACCGGGTACTATGGGGCGCTGCGCTCTTGGGTTTCTTCTATCTGCAGCGGCGATCCGAATATCTCGCGCATGGACGAAAAGTACAACCGTACGCAATCACACGCAACGACATACAGGTGCTCGACAACAAAGGATACCAGTGCACTTCACTAAGTGCGGCGAGCAAGGTCACGTTACGATTCCGCGGCAGCAAGAACGATCAGTTTGGTGATGGCACTACGAAAACCTTGGAGCGCTCGGGCTCCTCCTGCTGTCCGGTGCAAGCGGCGTGGTTCCTCATCATTACACACCACATATCGATAGGTGCAAGCGCAGACTCTCTGCTCTGTTAAGTATCCAAGGTGCACAAACTTCAGGTAAACGACATGGTGGCAGCCCTGAAACAAGCAGCGAAATCTACCGCTGCAGATCCAAAGCACTACGGCTCTCACTCGCTGCGCAGCGGCGGAGCCACCGCATTATTCAACGCTGGCGTTGACAGTCTCGCCATCAAAAAGTTCGGCCGCTGGAAATCAGAAGCTGTGGAGATATACACGACGCTAAAAGACGACATCACCGCCTCACTCGCAAGCAAGATGATCAGCAAACGCTCTTAGCAGCGATATCCATTGGGCAACCTCCACGCCACGCCCTTGGCAGCGGGAGGCGCTGCTAATCAAGTTTTCTTTCGTGCCGCCACAATGCGCCCCCCCCAAAAAAAAGAACAATTTCGCCGTGAAAATGCTGCTAGGGCTTGCCCAAATGAGACAATCGACCTGAAATTCATAAAGGGGTATACTAAGAACGCAGTAGACCGTGGATTCGGCCACATCCGAAAGAAGTTTGCGCGCGAGGACGTGTGGACAATGGATCAATTGCTCGAGGTAGTCAACGCGGCGTCCAGCTCCGCGTTAGTGCATGCCCCCAAGGAAAACTCGGTGATGAAGGTGTTCCGGACAGCTGTTCAGGAAGCCTACAAGAATATGAAGAGCGTGCAGAGTTATCAGATCTTTGGAATGACAAATGGCAATCCTGGCGTCGTGTCTTGTAGAGCGGACCTTGACAGTGAGGTGGTGACGCAAGATTTACGTCGGTCTTTCGATAGCATTCCAACGTCTGACAAAAAAGGGCGGGACCTCTTCGAGAGTCACCTGACCCGCTGCAACCACCACTGCCCAATTTTGAGAAGAAGTAGCAAATGATCGCATGTATGTCCCGGACGAGTTCCGTTCGGATCCAATCTACGATGATGAAGAAGAGCAGAAGGCAAACGAAGCTAAGAGGGCGCGCCGTAAGGCTTCAGCAAAAAAAAGAAGGCCACTACTGCAGCCGAAGCCAAAGAAACACCATTGGTGCCAGAGGGAGGAGAAGCAGGAGAGCAGGTGAGCGAGGCTGCTGCCCCTAAGCAGGGCAAACAATCTCGAAAGCGTGCGAGGAAGGATAAGTAGGCAGCACCGGAATCTCGGCAGTATTTCGGAATGATGCTTTGGTGCTTTTTCAAAAATTTGACATTTCCGATCAAAATGTACACCTGGTATTTTGAGATCGTGACACGAACACCAAAATTTGAACAGGAAGGGGACCGAATTAGCATACAGAAATAGGTTCAATGGATTCAGAATGAAAAAAACTAACCTAAGACAAACCAACACATTTTTTTTGAAAAGTTGTTTTTTTAGGGGGGGGGGGGTACATTTTTGAGACGATCGGTGCTCGGTGAGTTCTCAACTTTTCCTAGATCTGAAGACATCAAAAGAAAGTAGAGATGCTCCTCGTTTCAATGGTGTGTATTATTCGTACTTAGGTTCGGAAGCATACGTTCGTTTGACGTGGTCTCATTATTTTGGTATGGAAGTTTGAGGCAACACAACTTGACACCAAGATGGGTGTCAACGACAGGAGTGAGGGTAGTTCTAATTCTAACAAAACCAGACGGTTCTCACAACGCAATATACGGGCTGGAGTTCAAGTTGTTTCCTGTTTTTTAGGCTAACCGGAATCGGCTATTACGCGCAGTATGCTTACGACGGACAACGCAGCTATGGATCTTCTGGCGGAGGTCGACGCGGAGCTGCACGAGCAAGCAGACGAAGAAACCACCATAGTGTTTGTATCGGTCAAGGAACTGCGTGAGTTTACCAAGAGGATCGCAATCTATGGGCAGTAGCCGTCGTGTGCGAAATTAGACGGTGAACTAAGGGGCGGCCTAGAAGATATACGTGTTTACTAGAAGGATCGTAGTGTGTGGTTTGGCAGTAGGTGTCGCTGTGTATTTTGTATATAACTCCGCTAATATATGCACTACTCGAGCTTGTATCTATTGCAGTGCACTTACTGGTGATCATGCTCGGACTACACCGGATTACCTGTACTGGCCCTGCAATTAATTTGGGTTGTTGGCGCATTCACGACCATGGATGCTAGTTTTTTTTTGCGATTTTGTCGTAAGAGACTGTCATGCAGTGGCAGTGTTGCACACAGCGCCTTGATCCGACGGCACCTGCTGATATCTGTGATGGGATCGGGTGCGTTAGCCGCTGTAAAGTGTGCCTGCAATAATTGGTTGTTGGCAGGAGGACGGATGGATTTTTTTTGCGATGATCATTTCTGCAATAGAGAGGGTTGAGAACCCTGCTTCAAAAGCGCGTAAGTCGAAAGTTGCTAAACGCGTGATAAAGAAGCTAATCAAGGCACAACCCGCCGCGCGGCGACTGCGACAGCTGTACAAGAAAGACCCTTGAAAGCCATCGAATTTGCCAATCAAGATTCTCGCATTCAACGCGCGGAGGATACGCGAAAGCGTAATGCTAGCGCTCAAAACTGCCCTGATCATTGGAAGAAGCGAAGACGATGCGTCGAATGTGAACAGCAACAAGAAGATGAAGATTCTGACACCCAGGGTAAGTCAATGTTCAGAGCTGTGATATGCAGCATTCTTCGAACTGATTGATGATACTTTCTTTCGTATAATATACATATTATGTGGGACCTGCGGAGAGCTTTCCAAAGCTGCCCGCATGATAAGAAAACGTTATGAACCAAACCATCAGTATTTTGCTGCTTTAAAAAAGTTCAAGGATGTATGTGAACCAATTATCGACGCTATCACACAACCTGACAACGATGGCTTCGGATGAATATAGTCAGGTCTCCGGCCGTACTTAATATTAACACATACAAAAGCTTTGTCAAGCCCGGTCGGAGCATATCACAATTACCCTAGCCCTTCCCGGAATGTTATTCATACAGTTTCGTAGTCATATTAGTCGCCCAGTTTGATGATTGGTCGGAGCTTTGGGGACGAGCGTCATGAGCGAGCGCAGCGAGCCCCCCGCCTGAAGTTTCACAGCCCATGTGCGTAGCACGCGGCTGCAAACCCAGGGCCTAGCAATGATCTACCTACCAAGCGGAGGCAACGCGTGCGAGCCGCAGCGGGCTTAGGGTTCTGTCGCCAGCGAGTACAGCGAGTCGTTAATTTGGGTTCGCGTGGAGCGCGTAGCAGGGCGATAGGTTTAGATGCGACCCCCCCCTCCGATCCGCACGTTCTCTGTGCAGGTCGGAGCGAGGTCAGAGGTCGGAGTTTTTGGGGTATGGATGAATATGATCACTTATCCGACCATTCCTAATTTTTGTATGAGGCGCAATAGCTTATAAATAACCAATCACTGATTTTATACGTGACACAGCCAATTAGATGACGTTTGACATACAATTTTGGCTAATCATATTAGATGGGATTAGGTGGGTCCTCTATGTCCTCCCGACGTATCGGATCGGAGGGGCACGAGAAATATGTATAAGCCCATACAAACATCAAGTGCTAGACGTATCACGCATATTTTCGTTTTATCCCACCTTATCGTACTGGTGCAATCATTTCAATACAATGGCATACTACGAGCAAAGGTGACTGCATTCAGGATTGGAATTGGGGTGTGTGAGCATGCATAGGAGATCACTACAGCACAACAAGATAGAGAAACATGTACATTAACTCAACGGTAGGAATTATACTTCGAAGTATTCAATTAAAAGCCGTGCAGGGGAACGTGTCGTCGTGCATGACGATCGCCACCATGATCGTCATAAACGACGACCCGCAGTCTATCGTGCCCGTCCGGGTCTGCATGACGACCGTATGTGTCCGAGGCACTGTCTTGCCACCGCGTCACCACACCGCCCTCAGAATCCTTGCTGAAAACGCGCGCGCAGCTGGCGACACGTCAAAGAGCAACGCGTAGTTCCACCCGCGCGTGTGCAGATGCGACGGCAAAACCGCCACACACGCATGCTGACCACGCGCCTCGGGCTTGACCTCTTTGTACTTGGCCACCTTTTTGTGCTCCAGCTCGTAGCGCGCACGTTCCTCGGACGTGGCGTTGACACCAGGGGGTGCGCGCCTTCTGCGCGTCTTGTCCGCATCTCGGCTGCGCTCGTTGCTTTGACCTGTCGAGGTCGCCGCCGCGCCGTTGGTCTCCACACAGACAGACACAGACACAACTCATTGCTAATAAAAGAATTAATAAATGAGCTATCCACCCAGTACTTACCGATCTAGGCGGCTTGCGCAGGCGCTGCACGTTGTTCTTGTCCACGGGAGCGAAGACGACGTCCACCGCTGGCATCACGACCGCGGCTGCACGGCAAGGCGCGGCCCGCGAGCGGCACCATCTAATCGCCCCCAGCGCCACGTGCAGGTCGTGGAGCGGCGTCTTCTTGAGTGGCCCGGACGACGAGAAGCCGCGGCGCAGCGCAGGGGACGAGCAGCGCGCCATGGCCACGATAAGGATTGTGGGGAAACCCAGGTAAAAATATATATATTTTGACCAATCATGTTGTGATACTAATCGGGACGTACCATATTTCAGGTACAGGTCTGATAGGGCCCTCTGGTCGGATATTCTATGGGGATATTTATCCCTAGGGCACCACAACGAAGGCGACATTTATCATTAGGGACCACAAATATTTTGATTGGCCAAAATACAGTACAGTGATCTGCTTCCTTAGCGAACACCTGATATATATAAAACATTCGAGGATATCCATTGCCAAGGGATAATGAAGGTCCATGACTTCAGCTACTGTAGAATGTACCTTGAAGAGTGGGACTTCTTCAACGCCATGCTTTCTTGGAAACTATAAGGTTTTACCTGTTCGCTAAGGAAGCAGATCACTGTAGTGTTGCTTCAACTTGGAGCAAATCGACTTCACTGACGCCGCAGACGTGATGGCGCTGCCCGCCGCGGCGGATGTGCTACTCGTGGTTGACCTCCAGATCTACATGTTAAATCACGGTAAGTGAGCTGGAGCTGGGAAATGAAGAACTGATGCATTATCTAACCTGGCTCCTACTCATGTGCAGAGGGCTGCGCCTCGCAACCACCGCGCCGCCCTGTAACCCTTGGTAACCACCATGCCTGCGACCACTCACGCCCGCAACCGTCCGCAACCGCCCGTACCATCGCACGCAACGACTGCGAGTTCCAACACTCCTTCTCGCGCGGTCACGTCATGAGCATGACGAGCACCCGAAGTTCCTCGAGCCTCGGTGCCGGCAGGGTCTTCGTCAAGATGTCCGCGCGCATCAACTTCGACTCGCAGTAGCTGACGTTCTGACCCTTGTTCCTGGACAAGTCCTTGATAAACTTCAGCTTTATATCGTTGTGTTTCGCGCGTCCGGACGTGTCTTCGCCTTCTATCGGCTTGATGGCCGCTTGGTTGTCCACGTGCAACTTGTACGGCACCTCCACCTTGATCCCTATCTCACTCAGCAGCTCGACGATGCCTAACATTTCGGCCGTCACCTGCGAAGCTGCCACGAACTCCGCCTCCATGGTCGACAAGGCCACGCTGCTCTGCTTCTTGCAGATCCATCCGACCACCATGCCACAGACCATCAGCACACCGCCGCTCACCGACTTGCGGTCCACGCGGTCGCCGGCGAAGTCAGCGTCGCTGTACCCTTCCACCACAATAGTGTCCTCGCTCATGCTTCCCCTGGGCGCGTGCATGGCGAACTTAGTATCCACCGTCCCCTTCAAGTAGCGCGCAATCTTCTTAGTTAGTCGCCAATCACTTACGCGAGGCTCGTGCATGCGCCTCGTCACCCGATGCACAGCGTAGGCAATGTCCGGCCTAGTGCACCGGGCGATCCACAACAGACTGCCGACCAAGGACTGGAAGGTCTGCACTGTCGGCCTCTGAGGGCTACCTGCCCCGTCATTCGGTAGTAGCTCTCCATCGACAACATTCTCGTGCTCGCCACCAATAGGCACCCGCACTGCCGACACCTCGCTCAACCCGAACTTGTCCAGCATCCCCAGGATCACTTGGCGCTGCTCGAGCAGCCATCCCTTGTCCTTGTCGTACTCGAACCCGATGCCCAGGAACTTCGAGACGACCCCCAAGTCCTTGAGCTCCAGCACAGCCATGTCCTCGAAGAACGCGTCCACGCGAGCGTTGCTCGTACCCGTGACGAGTAGGTTGTCGACGTAGACGCCAACAAGCGTTACACCACCCGCGTCGTGCTTGTAGTACAAACAACCGTCCGTGTAGCACTGGCAGAACCCGAGCTCCACCAAGATCTTGTGTAGAAGCCTGTTCCACAATCGGCCAGCCTGCTTAAGGCCGTACAGACTCTTGATCAAACGCAACGAAAGTTGGCCCTTGTGCTTCACCCCAAGCAGAGCGAGCAACTCGTCGGGGATCTCCATCCCGTCCGGAATGTAGAGGTAGATCTCCAACCCTTCCTCCTTGTCAGCCTTGACGTAGGCACTTGGCACATCACCGTGGCGCGCCGGCACTTCCCAGACGTGCGCCATCACAAAGATCAACTTGCCGGTGGTCAAGTCCAACACGGCTGAAAAATCACAATGTAGTCGATCCCATACTCCTGTTCATTTCCGCATACCACAAGCCTGCCGTTGTAACGCTCTACCGTGCCGTCAGCATGCGTCTTGGTCTTAAAGACCCACTTCGTGTGCAGCAGTTTGCTATTCCGAGGCCTCGCTACCACCTCCCAGGTGTTGTTGCTCTCGAGCGCCTCGAATTCAACCTTAACAGCCTCCTTCCACTTGTTCGCACGCGCGTCCCGCATCGCCTCTCGATAGTTGGCGTGACGACGGCATGCACCACTTGGACCGGCACGTGCTTGGTGCCCATGTGCCGCGTCTGCATTCTCGCTGCTGGAGCAGCGCTGGCCGCCGTTGGGGCGAGCTGCTCCCCAGCTCCTTCTGACCCTTGGTCACCTTCAGCGTCTTCACCGACGCCATCCGTCCCGTGTGCCTTCTTTTTCTTCTTCTTGCCCTTGGCCTGCTTCTTCTTCTTTTTGGGGACCTTCTCCTTCTGCTGCGTGGCCTCCTCACGCTCCTCGATCGAGCGCCACAGCTCGGGGTCCTTCCTCTTCAACTGCACCTGCAGCTGCACATTCTGGTTGCTGTCGAGCGTCTCGACGTTCTCGATGTGTTGCGTCGTCACCACGACCATGTCCTTGGGGATGTACACCCTGAAGCCCTTGGTCTCGTCGTTCTTTCCGACGATCATGCCCACCTCGGCCCTTGGCTGCCACGCCCTCTTGCCTGGGCCTCGGTACACCGTGCACGGGCTGCCGAAGGTCACGGTGCCTGCCATGTCCGGGCACTTGCCCGTCAGAACCTCAATGGGCGACATCCGTCTGGGGTTAGCGCTGCACGCGCTGTGGTTGAGCACGTACGCGGCGTACTCGACCGCGTATCCCCCATGACGTAGCTCCTCTTGTTCAGCCTTGTAAGGTGCACCCCCTTTTCCTCAAGCAAGCCGTAGCTGATGATGTTATTAATCACTCCCTTGCTGTAGTACACGTTCGTCAAGTCGACTCGGCTCTCGCTGCCATCCACCACGGTGCGCAGCTCCACCGTCCCTCGCTTCGTCACCCTAAGCATGCATCCGTTGGCGGTGCTCCACGAGTCAACGTAGTCCACAGTATCGCGCAGTAGACTCTCGTCATCCACCAGGTGGACATTCGATCCACTGTCCAAGATCCACACGCCATCGTCTGCCAGCCCACGGGTCGTACATGCACTGCTCACAGCGAGCGTCACCTTCCCGCCCTTCGGAGTCTTTTCACCAGGGCAGTCGCGCTTCATGTGGCCTTCCTTGCCACAGCCCCAGCACGCGTGATCTCCGCCGGCATCAACACGTCCGACGAATCCTTGCCCTCAGCCACCTTGGCCACCGTGGCCACCTCGACCACCAAAACCACCGCGGCCACTGCGTGACACGCCACTGCGAGCGTGGGTCTTGCCGGAGCTTATCTCATACTCCGCCGCAAACGCGACGAGCTCCCATGCATGCTGGATGTAGTCAACACGGCTGGAGTCCAGGCAAGTCAGCATCGCCCTCTTCACGTGTTCTGATGCTGAGTCGCAGAGGCACTGCAGCACGAACTGGTCCGGGCAGCCTGCCCGCTAAGCCACGTACACTAGGTAATGGAAGTGCTCCGTCCAGGTCTTGTTGCTCGGCTTCGTCTCGGACATGAGGTCCATCGCCTTGGACACCGGCACCTTCGTCGAGTAGAAGCCCAGCATCCTGTTCATGACGTGCTCCACCGTGTTCGACTCCGCCACCCACTTCGGCAGCATCTTGTCGAAGAAGGCCAGCGCCGGCCCCTCCAACTTGTTGTTCAGTGCCAGTATCTTGAAGTCGTCGGGCCAGTCCCCGCCGCTCATCAACTGCGCCGCCACCGGGCGCTGCACGAACTTCTTGCCCCACGCGAGGAAGTCTGCACCGACCCCTGCGTAAATCTCCTTGCCGGAGAACTTCGGAAAGCCCGGCCAGTCCAGGTCCTTCATCTTCGGCATCTTCAGGCCGAAGTTCTGCGGCGGGACGAACTGCACGTACTGCTGCTGCACTGCGGGAGCAGCTCCGTGCGGCGGCGGGTTTTGCTGCGGCGCTCGGAACGGCTCCGGCTCTTGTGCGGCATGCGGCAGCCGTGTTGGTACTGGCCTCACTCCCTCGGACTCGTCCAGCGAGCCCATTCGCATGCTCCGGTCGCGCGCCTTCATGTAGTCGCCGAAGGTGCCCGACCCGTGCTCGGAGGTTGTTGCAAAGAGCCTGTGCCCACTTGACCGTGGTGCCTGCTGCGCACGTTGCGCCTCTGTCACTTGCTGCAGCTGGGTCTGCATCTGCAGCTGCTGCGCTGCAAACTTCGCTGCCATCCCCTCGAGGAGCCCTTCAATTCGATCGATGCGCTCCGAGCTCGCGTCAGAGTCCCGACCGCTCCTTGCGTGAGCGTCAGACACGCCCGAGAGCGAGCGCGCCTCCTCAAACAGCTCGAACGGGTCCGTCGTCGTGCTCAGTCTTCTAACTTGAGTGTCTGGGACGATGTCGGCGGGTTCGGGCGAGCTTGGGGAAGTGTCGGGGCCCATTGGGCTCAAAACCTGTTAAATCACGGTAAGTGAGCTGGAGCTGGGAAATGAAGAACTGATGCATTATCTAACCTGGTTCCTACTCATGTGCAGAGGGCCGCGCCTCGCAACCACCGCGCCGCCCTGTAACCCTTGGTAACCACCATGCCTGCGACCACTCACGCCCGCAACCGTCCGCAACCGCCCGTACCATCGCACGCAACGACTGCGAGTTCCAACACTACCTTCTGGCCACGTGCATGCCGCTCTTCGGCGAGGGCGCTCAGCGTGGACGGCTTCAAGGCGGGCCATCACTGGACCATGCTGCAGGTACACTGCCACCTCGCGCATGCGGACGAGGACAGCCCCATGAACGGCTACGTGCCCGGATCCCGTGTGCGTGTAAACCTGGTCATCGAGTATGTGGCCGGCAAGAAGAGCGGCCACGGCGTGGTGTGCTTCATCAAGCACGTCAGCGCGCTCACTCCGCTCGTGAACGAGTACTCCAAGATGGGCATGCTTTAGCGAGGACACGAGAGGTCCACCGGCCTTCCGACACAGGACGAAGAAGCTCGAGCTCGCTTTGTTCCAGGACCAGCAGAGCATGAGCTGTACACTAGCGAGCACTACCTGTGTGTGAGGTCGGTGGGAGGTGCACTGTGAGGTCAAGCGCCACGACGGAGGTGTGGTACGTGAGCGACAAGTTGCCGAGGTGGTGAGCATCAAGTGCAGCGTGATAGATCGACGGGTGCGCCCGTCTCGGAAGAAAGTGTCTTCGTTGTAGTGTATGCCACCGTGGGGCGGCGTGTGGTCATCAAAACGTTCAGACGCGGCAAGTCAAGGACGTTGTGGACTTCGCAGCCCTGCGCGATGTGAATCTGCAAGCGGGGCTCAAGGACGTGAACGTCACGGAACTGCTCGACATCTCCTCCTCGAGGATGCTCACGCCGACCACGTCAGCGATGAGCATGCTAGTCGTGCAAACACACGAGCTGCCAGGACACGATCACGAGGTAGAGGCCAGTACCCAATCCATAAACGTCTTGATCGGCGCAAGGACCTCTAGTATGATCTTGGACAGCGCGGTTGTAGGTCGTAAATTGCACTGCAGTCGTGATGTATGAACCGCGCGCGAAGTTGGAGGATATGGACAGCATGCCGCCGAAGAAGCACTCGCGCTGCATCTCTGGTGTCATCCTATGCATAGTTCGCCTGAGTCGGCTGTAGATAGCTAGCGTGCTTTAACATGTCATTGTATCCTCCATTCATCCATTTAATTTGAGCATGATAGGCGAGAAAGTGGTTGAAGGCATACCGCCTGACGAAATAGCCTGCACGCTCAAGGTGTCGAAGAGCATGCACAGACCTGGAGCTGAGTGCAGGGCGATGTATTTTGGCCAATCAAAATATTTGTGGTCCCTAATGATAAATGTCGCCTTCGTTGTGGTGCCCTAGGGATAAATATCCTATTCTATGGTATCAATGCATATCCCAACTGCAGTTTCCGACCGAATTGGTCGGTACGAGTTTTTTTCATTCAGAGTGAGAAGAGCGGGCAAGCTGGCATGTCGATTGCATCACTTGCGCCTGCGAACAGCAAGATGGCCGGGACGACGGCGATAGACTCGTTCATGACGTTTCTGTCCGCAGCGAGCATGACACTTGGCGCCGCTAACCAACTTATCGATGAGGATAAGACTGGTAAGGTATTGCGTGTAATTCTCGACAAGTATGCCTACTCGTTAACCATATCGGCCGATAAGGTACATGCGACAAATACGTGCCTAGCATACTATGACGACGTGGAGAATTGGCTAGTACAGCGGGTGTGAAAAGTCCCCCCCCCCCCCCGCAAAATCACTTTGATTTTCTAACTGCTTAAAGGATGTACCTTAATACTTCGTATGACCACCGTTGGATGCATAGCACCTCTTTCAGCCTCTTTGGCATCGACAGAACACACTTCCTAACTACATCGTCATCTATGCTAGTCCAAATATCTAGCAGCTTTTGCAGGATTCTTGTACAGTTCCTTCTTCAGCAAGAACCAGAGGTTCTCGATGGGGTTGAGGTCTGGACTCTGTGGTGGATGGCCTAACGAAATTATCTTCAACTCTCGAAGACATCCTGCCGTAAGCTTCGCACGATGCACTGGCGCGTTGTCGTGCACCAATATCGTCTCCCCCGATAACCCCAAATCTCCTTAGTGATCGGAACCTCCTTGCGTAGCAAACGGCGGTAGTAGTCACCCGTGACTGACTCATCGCAACAATGGAGCGTACCAACACCTTCACCAGTGATGGAGCTCCACATCATCAACGTCTTTCGGCTGGATTTGTACGTCGGGAGGACACACTTCTCATCAAACGCATCGTGCGCTCTCCTCCATACCGATACTCACCAACAAGTGCCGTGAAGCTCCACCGCACTGAACATCACTCGTCTCCACCATTCAGGAGCCATATTGTCGAACCTTTTGGCGTACGCAGCACGAAGACGGCGGTGCCTTCGGCTTAGGTATAGTATTTTTTTGAGCCGACCGCCCGTGCAACCCTGCGTCGCGAATGCGCTCCCGAACCAAGGCGCTAGACACGCTCTCCTCAACGTCCTTGTGAACCTGAGCAGCAATTGCCTCCGCGCTGATGAAACGGTTTCGTTTGATTTCGCGAACGATACGGCGATCTATCCGGTCGTTCGTTTTCCGAGGTCGTCCTGTACGCGGTGGTATCGAGCTATGGCCGTGCCTCTTGTAAAACTTTACAATCGATCGGACGCTACAGCAATGGATTGCTAGATGCCGGCTAATCGTCTTGTAAACTAGCTTGTCTATCTTCCACTTACTGACGACGCGATCGCGAAGGTCTTGGGAATACTCTCGTCGTGCTGTTCGTCTTGTTCTCCTTACTGAGCGTCCCATGTGACTACTAGCTGCTCGAAAACAAAGTGATACAAACGATAGCAAGCCCCTTACATCGACTGGCTCAGATTAAAGAGTATAGATCTCGCAATATGTATTAAATGAAGCCACTGATTGAGGGGAATCAAAGTCACAGGACGCCTTCCACAAATAGCTTTGAAGCGGCTTAAAGTGTTTCTCTTAATTCATCTCTAAATATAAATTGTGTAGAGGTCGCGATATGTCAAAGGTCGGCCTGATATGGGGTCCGGTTGCTATAACAGGGTTGTCTATAATTTAATCAAGTCAAAATTTATGCAGCACAATGACAGGCTCGTTTGCTCGGACGGGTTTTACCTCTAAGCAAATGTAAGTTGTCTTAAATATATTTATGCGAGTGCCTATGCTGTTTTGGGAAGGCGTCCACAGTAACTTTATTTTTAAACTTAATTCAACGTAGACAGATTGACGGTCTCGCGCGTCGAGTTGGTGCATCTCCTAATAAAAATAACATCGATAACCCCAACTTAGTACAAGGATGCACTGATTGCATCAAAAACGATATAAGTACTGCCATGGAAATGCTCGAGTCACTGAAACCGTATATTCGCGGTGTTCGCGGGAGGGGGTTGTATGGGTCCAATGTTGAGATGATTTAATGAGCGTGCTGGGGAACCGTGTACTCCCATCACGATGGCCCACATTTGTTCTAACTCTAAGTACAGCTGATACAGTGTGGCCTGATTTTTTTCGAGCGTGTAATCCTGCACTAACATTAGAACAAGCTCGACACCTAAGTAGCCAAGAGAGACATAGATATCTAAATGAAAACCCTAACACACTTCAACAGGCGATTTGACGCATTATTTGCTTCTACACTTCGTGGCAATGGTAAACCCCTTGGGGAAATCTCAGATTACTTCTGGTGTGTAGAATTGTTACAGCGTGGACCCCCATATACATGGTCTTCTTTGGATAACAAACGCTCCTAATGTATTAAAGTTATCAGAAACCGAACTGGGTCGTACAAAGTTAGCTGCCAATATTGACAGCATAATTTCGGTTGTCTCGATATCTTCTAGTGATCTCGATAAATGCACATGTTCGACGTGTACGAATAAACGAAGCGCCAAATTTGATATACTATCTACTAGACCCCCACGAACTAATACGCGCGAGTGGGAACGTTACTTATCTCGTGTAATACAACGAGTCCAGCAGCACATTTGCACTTCGACTTCCCGGTGCAGAAAATCTGGAAATGAATGTCGATTTGGTTAACCAAAAGATCTACAAGTCCATAGCGAAACTTTGTTGATACAGCATCATATGGTATTTCGTCAATTAAAATTCAATTGAAGAGGGACTGTCCTACAATAAACAATTACTCGCCTTTACTGCTTTCGGTCTGGAGGGCCAATATGGATATTCAGTTAATTGGCAATGCGTATGGTGCGGCTGAGTACACAGCTGCATATGTAAGTAAGGCAGAACTAGATACACATATGTTCGGTGTGTTACAGAAATGAAGGACCAAAGTACGTATCTGTAATCTGGACAAGTATTACAGGCAAGGGTGAATTACTACAAAATATAAAGTCGTATATGATCTCGTTTGTACCGTTGCAGAACCCTGCTGCATGCTCCATGTTATATGTTAATGTTACCGGTGCACCGACAGCTAGGTGTAACTGGACCCCAACTACTCTATCTCGATTTGAATTCGCTACTTCAGCTTCCTCCATCAGTGCATGAATTGAGCCGCGCGAACTATGATATCGTCTACTTCAACATCGACTCCATAGCTGATATCAGCAGACTCCTTGTTCCTTTCGTCAACTGCACTTAAAACAATGCCAGTGTGACGAAAGCAGTTTTCGACAGTAGCCTTTTCTTAGAGATCGCGCCAGATGTCTTTGCTCCACTGCATCGCTTGCAGTTGATCGACCTTGTACATGTTCTTATCGATCTTGTCACCGCTTTTGATCTTGTCGTAGACCCAGCGCAGCTACCTTCCGCGATAAGCCACCTTGAACGCAGCGATGATTCCGGCATTCTTGGGCTGTAGAAAGGCTGTGGTGTTGGGGGGCGGGAATTCTACTCTCACGTAAGTACATACAATATCCCCCGTATTGTGGGAGGAGGCATTGTCAAGTAATAATAATATATGACGCCCACATGCACGCATCTCCCGATCTAGACTAAGGAGCCACTCACGAAAACCCACTCCCGTCATCCATGCCTTCTGGTTCGAGCAGTATTGAAACCCCGTCGCTTCAGCCGTACGCTTCTTAAAGGGATACGGCTGCCTCGCGCGACCTAAGAAGAGTGGCGGGAGCGCTTCCGTGCCGTCCGCGTTGGCCGTCAAAGCCACCGTAATCCTGGTCTTATTCTTCTTGACGCCGCGTGCCCATTTAGTGCATATGGAGCGAGCGGGTGCAATTGCGTAGCAGAGGCCCGTCTCGTCCATGCTGAAGACGTCCTTAGTTGCTGCCGGCCGAGTCTTACTGCAGCAGGATCAGCTGAACCAGCTTCACCAGGCCGTTGGCGGTAGCGCAACGCATGTCTACGCTCAAAAGCCGTTAGCCAACCGTCGGAAAAAGAGAGCTCCCAAGCGTCACAGAGCTCCCTTTGAATGCCGCGTGCCTTTATAGTGATCAACGCGCGCGATAGGCATATCCCCTGCGCCTCCAGCCTTTTTATCCACGCCCGCAGCATAGAATCCAGAGCTGGCGACGTCACATAAAGGGGCTTGCGCCTGTTGTCGTCGCCGTAGTTGGCGTTCATGATCGTGGAGGCTCGCTTGAGGATGTCCGACACCGTTGTCTGGGCTGGAGCCCGCTTCAGTCTGAACGTCAACTTGCTCCAGGCTGCTAACTCGTCCTGCGTCATGGCTGGGCAGTCGGCGGCCTTCTTGATGAGAGCCCGCTTCTCCTTGATCTTCATCCAGCCTCCCATGTCGAGAGAGTGTTGGAAACTGGTGAGCAACGAGCGTCTAAGTTGCTCTGTCGCTCTGCTGAAGGTTCAATGGCTGGTACGGAGAGCTTCGCGATGGCTGGTGCGTGGTGCTTCGCGCCATAGCTCCCGCCAAAACGAGTCATTTTCCCTGTTTAAAGCGATTGTATCATTCTGTTAAGGATATTCATTTTGAGTAGTACCGCAATAGACCGCGCTTACTGTAACCCAATTCCAACGGCTAATTTTAATATTTTAATATTTAAAAAAATATTGACGAGCTATTAATTATTACCGTCTTTTTAGCCAAAAATTCTCGCTGAGCAAGTCTCGCTCCTTGAGATCGAGCTTCATGGAGGTCTCACTCCTCGTCCATCATGGACTCCATGTGGTGCCGTCCGCGTGCACGCGCTTGAGGTTGTTGATTTGATTTTTTAATCCATTTATGTTGCGCGAGTGTAGCAGATTAATCAATGTTGCATATAAAATGAAATCAAAGAGTGTATCCCTTCTAACAGGATATGAAGCTTATCTTCTCCGGATGGGTCAACATTCACCAAAATAATATCATTTCCTAGTAGGATATCAAATGAACAAGGTTAATTTGAACGTATTTGTGGTCAAATCGTTATTGAATTTATGAGGGTACCATGATGTACGTAGAATTCATACCTCTGGATATAAAATCCAGAGAACTACTGTCGTTAGGGATGATGGGCAAATACAACGATGCCACTAATGCCATTTCATGCATTTTTGCATTTATGGCATAAATGCATCACTTTCACGTAAAAGCACTGCATTCGGGGGTAGCTCCGATTTTTTATACGCAATGAGCGATGGATATTGAAGAGTCTAGACGCGTTGGCATACTGTGAGTTCAACAGCAGCAATATTTATCATACGACGGTAGCGAAGGGCAGAATTTCGAGTGCTGAGTGAAGGTAAAATGTATTCTGGGCTGCTTTTTTTTTACAAATGCACTGCATCGATGCCATCGATGCATTCCGTGCATGCCATAGTGCATGCATTTACCCATCGCTACTAGTCGTAGCTCAGTGCGAGATGACACCATTTCCCTATTTGCAGGTCGCTCTTCACCACTGGGCGATGGTCGAGCACGGAGCAGTACAAGTCTTCTGTGGCACTGACGAGCACGAACTGCTGGTGGAATGCTTTCAGAGAAGGACCGTTTTTTGAGAAAAACGGAAGTGAAAAACACGTAGTGTTTTCCACAAAACTTTTCGGGCACGAACCTACAGCGCGTGTTTTTCACTTCCGTTAAACGGTAAGGTTGGACCTTCTTACCGCTTTTTTGCAATCCAAAAACACGTAGCAACAAAACACAAGAAGCGACGCGAACTAAGCGATTCTAGGCAAGTGCGAGGCCACAAATGACTGAGAAGCGATGAAGAAGATGTTACGATGGCTGAGTGCGCGTCATGCTCGATATTTTTCACCCAACTGTGCTTCGACACCCTCGATACGTGCTTTTGCTACGTGTTTGTGATCGACGGTATCATTGAACCCAAAACCTCAGTAGAAAAACACGTACCAATCGTCGATACGTGTATTTGGCTACGTGTTTTTATTTTGAGGTGCTTCTGAAAGACTCTAATTGGGGCCAATTGCGACTCGGCTTGTCCGGACTGTAGTCCATAAAGGACTCCTCCAGTATAAGCTCCGTCGGGGTCTTGCGGCAGCAGTGCAAGCCACAGGTCGTAGCTGAAGTTGGTATCTCTCAAACGTGATAGTTTAAGCTTCAAGGCGACTCTCAATCCGGCCTTGTGACTTCCCTGTGTTACTTGATACTCTTATATACGCGTCCGACGCGCGCGGGGCTAGGGTATCCGATATCGCGAGTCCTGTGAATCCTAATGACCGCGTACGCTGATAAAGGGTCTTGTAAGGCCTTAGGCGGCGGCGTGGAGCGCGTCGGACACGCGCGACTGCCACAAGGAAGACGCGTCCAGCTGCTTCAGCCAGAAGGAGCTGCAGTGCGACAGCGAGAGCGCGTCCATCCCTGTCAGGAAGCTGCACACACAGGTCCGTGCGGACGCCGATAGAGTCTCCATTGCATCGAATCAGGTCTGCATCGAATCAGGTCAGGAGTCAGAAATGGCATACAAAATCCCAAGTGCTACAAGGAATGATGGTCAGTAGGTTACACACCGTCTCTTATTGGACGATGCGCAGCCAATGATCGCTCAATAACCACCCACAAGCACAAACCGAGAATGGCGTCGTCGTCGTCCGTGCTGCGTCTGTACCGCGAGACGCTGCGCAATGCAGCCAAGTTCGAGGTGCGTGTCGTGTAGCCCTGAGTCTCTGCTACACATTGGTGTGTCGCTGAGTACTTGAAGCGCGCGGAATCATGTCGAAAATGAAGTTTTACTTAACTATACATGTAGACTTGTTTTACTTACTGCTCTTTAACTGTATTTTTTTTCTTATTTAGACCTACAACTTCCGCAGCTACGCCACCCACCGTGTGAAGGAGGACTTCCGCAAGAACAAGACGCTGCAGGCTGGTAGCGCCGAGCAGGAGAAGGCGCTCGAGTTCGCGCGCGAGCAGGCGGCAGTGCTGTACCGCCAGGTGGCCGTGTCCAAGCTCTACCCTCCGCACGTCAAGAGCGTCATGGAGAGCATCAAGTAGTATGGCATTCGACCCACAACTCGTTCACGATTCGTCATGTCTACGAGACTTCAACGAGCGAACGTTGTGAAGGCAAGTAGTGAATGATGAGGAAGTTGAAGGTAGTCATTCCAGTTAGATACTAAGGAATATGAAGAGCACCTGGTGTGAGTGGTTGTGACTATGAGGGAGACGGAAAGGTCCAGGAGAGACTCTGCGGAGCTCTCCGAGAAAGGATCAAGGCCATCGTTGGTCCTCCTTCGCTCGCTGGTGCGAGCCGCAGTAGTCACTGAGAACCGTAAGTGGGTTTTGGCCGCGGCCTTCCCCGATGCAACACAACTCGGCTCACTTTTGAATTCTCCAACTACATCGCACTCCAGTGCGTCTACAATCTACTTTACTTCGCTGCCCCGCGCATCTACAAGCCCTACTCTGGTGCCGGCGAGGGCAAGACTCTCGTAGGTTAGTGAGCCCAAGCACGTGGAAGGGCCTACTGACGCGGACGTGGCGGATTGTCCTACGCTGGATTGCGGAGACGTGCATTGTTGAGACGCCGCTGGTGACGCCAAGTGCAGAAGAAGGCTGGCGGTACGATGCAGGCGAACTCTGGTGGCCAGCAGCAAGGTCAACAAGGACAACAAGGTCCACAAGGACAACAAGGTCAACAAGTGCAGCAAGGCCAACAAGCAGCTGGTCAACAGCAGCCGAACCAGCAACAAGTGGCGACTGGGGGAACTGGTGGTGGAGCGACTACGCGGCGAGTATGCGGGTCGAAACCGCCCAAGTTCACCGAAGATGGAGGCTTCGACCTGTACCAGGCCCAAGTGGAGGGCTACCTCGTCCAGCACGGCTGCTGGGATGTTGTCGCCGGCAACGCCGTGGCTAATGCGGCTGGCCCTCAGTGGATGGAGCGCAACCAGTTCGCGCGCTACGCGTTGCTGTTCGGCATGCTGCCGAAGGACTCGAAGAAGGTGTGCAAGATGACGACAGCGCGCGAAATGTGGACTGAGTTTGAACAAGACAAAACGAAGCGCGCATACGCCAGTGAAATCCGACTTCGACGTGACTTGTATGCTGCAAAGATCCAACCTGGCGAAGGCATGGAGACTTACCTGGATAGACTCGAATGCATGCGCCGGCAACTGGCGAATATGATCGCAGTGATTTCTGACGCAGACATGGTGGGCATTGTGCTGCAAGGAGTTATCGACCACCGCAACCGCAATGTAGTGCGGCTGTTCAATCGGAACAACACTGGCGCCGCGCCTGATCTCGCTACGGTTGTGAACGTCCTACTGGGTGAAGATGAGACTGACAAGGCCTGTGCTGCCGAAGTACCTGGGAAAGATCAACCTGCATTAGCGACGAAGGTGATGGTGCAGCGCCCGGCCCCACCGAATCCCAAAAAGAAGTTTAAGAAGAAAGGAGGAAGTGGGAAGAAGGTGAACGGCGAGGCCCGGAAGTGTTTCTTCTGTAAGAAGAAAGGTCAGCTTCGTGCAGACTGCTATGGCTGGAAGGCACTCCAAGCCAAGAAGGGCAATGACTCCGATGCGAGTGACTGTGGGGAGAAACGAGCGATGCCACTGAAGCTGGTGTGGTCTGGAGAGCTCGGTGACTTAAACAACCAGCCCGTGCCGATACGCATGGCGTGGGGGCAGGACGAGCAAATGCCTGCGGTGAACTCGGTGCATGACTGGATGTTGGACGGTGGTGCCGGGGCGCATGTGTGCGTCAATGCAAACTCTTTCACCATGCTGGTCAAGGACCCACTGTTGACTATCGACTGGCAAACACCAACGAACGATCGGGACTGATTGTGTTGGATGTGGCGAACAGAAAGACCCTCGAGCTGCACGGAGTCCGCTATGCACCTGGTGGAGTGACGAACCCGATAAGCCAAAGACTGCTTGAGCGGACGGGTTGGAAGCCGTCTTACTTGGACACGGATAATGAGCGTCAGCGTAGCAAGTACTTTGACAAGAATGACATCCGTCTGGAGTTCAAGAAGAGAGCCGATGGTTTTTACTGGATGATAGCAAGTCCAGTGTTGAAACTTTCGGTGATGGCAGCTCAGTATGTAGAGACTTTGGAGAACAATGTAGTGATGAGATGGCACTTGAAGCTAGCGCACCTAAACGAAGCCGCCATGAAGAAGATGGTGAAAGAAGGGTTGGCCGACGGCATGGACGGACTTACGATGGACTCCTTCAAGAAGACGCCGCTGAGTTGCATCGCGTTCGAGGGAGCCAAGTCCAAGCGAATGGCTTTCAAGCGTCAAGAGGGCAAACGTGCTACTGAATGCTGTGCCCGATTGATGTCGGACGTCTGTTATGTTGGCATCACCACCCCGGGAGGTGCAAGGTACTTTCAATTGGTGCAGGATGAGGCGTCGCGCTTCAAGTGGGTCTTCCTACTGGAAAAGAAGAGTGAGGCAGCTGGAAACGTGATGACCCTGGTGCGTCAACTGGAAAAGGACTTCAAGGTGAAGATGTTCTCGTCCGACCAGGGCGGAGAGTTCCTCAACGCCAAGCTGACTGAGTTCCTCTCCGAGCATGGAATTCGCGTGCTTACCACGAACGCCTACACGCCAGAGGAGAATTGCTTGGTGGAAAAGCTGAATGGCAAACTACTGAGCAAGGTTCGTGCAATCCGTGATGCTGCGAATCTACCAGCGTGTTTGTGGGGGGAGATCCTTCACTACGTAGTGTATGTCGACAACATGAGTGTCACGAAAGCGCTGGGAGACATGACGCCGCAGCAGAAGCTCTCGAACTGCAAGCCGGACCTGAAGAATTTGAAGGTGTGTGGCTGCGTGGCCTACTACCACGTACCGAAGGTGAAGCAGAGCAACAAGCTGGAAATGCGGGCCAAGCCTGCAGTGTTCCTCGGCATTGCAGAGTCGACATTGGGTTACCGCCTGCTTGATCTCGAGACTGGCAACATGATGCAGCAGCGATCGGTTCATTTACGTGAAGATGTAGCAGTGGGGGGGGGGGGGGGTGATTTCGTAGAGAAGCTGATGGCCAAGCGCTACTACGGGAAACGTACAGCAATGCCAACTGAGATCCCGTATGTCCTCCTCCCTGTGAAGCAAGTTGCTGTCGTTGACGACGTTCGACCTACTCCTGAGCTCGATGATGAAGAAAAGCAATGTCTTGATGCGGATGAAGATGTGAGTATGAGCAGTAGCGATGAAAGTGACTGGGAAATCATCGAGGAGTTTGAGCCTGACGAGAGCCACGGTGGAGCATGTGGAGCAACGGCTGCTCGAGTGGGGGCAACTGCGACTGCAGCAGAAGATGCGAGTGCAAACGTGGGCTCGCAGACTGCCGGAACCAGTGGGAGCGTGAATGCCAGTGGACCGGGAACAGCATCGCCAGCGGTGACAAGTACTTCTGGAGCGCAGATTGGCTCGAATGCAACGAGCAATGCACCACCGGCGAGGACCAGTACCGGTCGTTCCCTTCGTGTTCAAGCTACTCCTACCCCACCCGCAACTGTGCGCCGATCGGGACGTCAACGTCGACCGAACAGCAAGTTCGACCCGAGCACGTGGCTGATGACTTTCACTTTGATGCAGTGCACGTTGATTGGAGTGGTGAACGACATTCTGAACACCACGGCGAGGACGGAAGCACTGGCATCTGAGCATGCCGAGGGGTGGAGTGCAGCGATGGACGCGGAGTACGCAGCCCTGATTGCGAACGGAACGTGGGAGCTTGTGGCACGGCCAAAACCAAGGAAGGGACGACGCAAGCCGAACATTCTTACTTCTGTTTGGGTCTTAGTGGCGAAACGAAACGAGCGAGGAGAAGTCGAGAGATTGAAGGCGAGGTTGGCGATACGAGGCTTTATGCAGAAGTTTGGTATAGACTATCTGGCCACCTACTCTCCTGTTGTTCGCATTGAGTCTGTTCGACTCGTCATGCTGATAGCGATGTTTCTTGGACTGGAGTGCACGCATGTTGATTTCGTCACAGCTTTCCTCAACGGTGACTTGGTGGATGTTGTCATCTACATGGAGCAGCCGGAAGGCTATGAGGACGGAACGGGTCGCGTCTGTCGACTACGGAAGGGGCTCTACGGATTAAAGCAAGCTTCGAAGATTTGGAACGACACGCTGCACAAGGTTCTAGTTGAACTTGGTTTCGTGCAGTGCACGCACGATGCAGGGGTGTATTGGAGACACCGCAATGGACGTGTAATGTTTCTTACTGTCTACGTTGATGACATCGTGATGGCTGGAACTGCTGCTGACGTCCGAGAGGTGATCCTAGAGCTGGGCCGCCGGTTCAAGCTGAAGAACCTCGGAAGAGTGCACCACCTCCTCGGAATGGAGGTGAACTACATGCCAGGACGCATGCTGTGCTTCTCGCAGACTGCCTACATTGAAAGACTTGCTGAAAAGTTTGGATTGGCATCTGCGAGACCTGTGCGGTCTCCCCAGTTTCACCATGAGAAGACACTGAAGATCGAAACGGATGAGGCTAAGATTAATGACCCGAGCTTGCCGTACAGAGAGATCGTGGGCTCGCTCCAGTATCTAGTTGCCTGCACCCACCCAGACCTGGCGAATGCAGTGAGAACGCTAGGCCGATACATGGGCGCTTACACTGTGGAGAACTATCGTGCTGCTCAGCGCGTGGTGCGCTACGCGCTTGCTACAAAGCGCATGGGTCTGGTGTACAGGGCAACGCCTGAACTTCCTATGCTGGATGCCTACTGTGATGCTGACCACCAATCGTGCCCGGAGACGAGCAGATCTGTGACGGGCTACTTACTGCGTTTGCACGGCAACATGTGGATGTGGAAGAGCCACAGTCAGCGACGTGTGACGGAAGACACTTGCGGATCTGGGCTCGTGGCGTGCTGCGAGTGCTGCAAGATGGTGGTGTGGGCCCGTGAGCTGCTGCTTGAGCTGGGCTTTGGTGGCAAGGACTTGCAAGTGCCTCTTTGGTGCGACAACCAGAGTGCGATCGCAGTAGTGGCCAGCAACGGCAACACTTCGAGGGTCCGTCACATGGCAAAGCATGCGCGGTTCATCAACGAGTATGTCCAAGAGGAGGAGGCGGAGGTGATGTACGTGCCGACTGCTGACAACCTCGCGGACGTGTTCACGAAGGCGTTGGGTCCCGCTGAGTTCGAGCGTCAACGGAGCCGACTGAACGTGGAAGACGTTCCGAACGCGTGGGTGATGGTTGAGGCCGTTGCTGACACGGAGGCTGGCGCTGCGTCGAACGCGGATGAGGACTGTGAGATGCTCGAGGCCTAAGGCTACGGACTTCGAGCAGAAGGGCAAGTTGACACGCGAGTGGTCGCGTGCTGCATGGATGCATGTCAGCATTTAAACAAGTATCCAACAAGGAATGAAGTGGGAGTACGAGACTTCAACGAGCGAACGTTGTGAAGGCAAGTAGTGAATGATGAGGAAGTCGAAGGTAGTCATTCCAGTTAGATACTAAGGAATATGAAGAGCACCTGGTGTGAGTGGTTGTGACTATGAGGGAGACGGAAAGGTCCAGGAGAGACTCTGCGGAGCTCTCCGAGAAAGGATCAAGGCCATCGTTGGTCCTCCTTCGCTCGCTGGTGCGAGCCGCAGTAGTCACTGAGAACCGTAAGGGGTTTTTGGCCGCGGCCTTCCCCGATGCAGCACAACTCGGCTCACTTTTGAATTCTCCAACTACATCGCACTCCAGTGCGTCTACAATCTACTTTACTTCGCTGCCCCGCGCATCTACAAACCCTACTCTGGTGCCGGCGAGGGAAAGACTCTCGTAATGTCGGCCTGAGGAATGAGCAAACACAATACCCAATACTGTAGTAGTACGTAGTAGGCTCAAACTGCCGCGATTCAACTCAGAGATCAAGTACGAAACGTGTTAGACAGGGGCTTTGCTTTGGTATGGCAGATTATGGCTTATCATGCTCGGTGTTGACAGTCTCCTCTGACGCACACACTACTCGAGACGTCGTCTTCGGCGCTGGGTTGACGTTCATCACTCCTCCGGTGCCGCTCGGCTCGAGATACCACTTGCGTATTTTGCACTGCCGTCGGCAATGTAATTTTTCATTCGTACCTAACCGGATTATCATTATCATACGATTTCCCGTTTAGGTACGGCTGCTTCGGAGCCATTCGCATTGAGCCATTTCCTGCTCTACCTGGGGGAGAGCAGACTGTCAAACTTGTTGTCATGGCGATGACAACGGCGCCGGCTACGATGGAGAGCGAGATGGTGTTGCTGGCCATGCTGCCGGACGAAGACCGCGTGATGCTGGTGCAGACGCCGCGCTTGCGTACGATCGCGGACCTGGAGGATTTCATCGTGGACGAGTACGCGCGCGTGTTCCCGCACCTGCCGGCGCTCAGCCGCGACCTTCGCATCCAGAAGTGCGTGTCTCCGGAGCTGGTGGTGGACCGTCGCGCGCACGCCAAAGTTCGTCAGCAGTCGCCGCACTGCTTCGTGGATCTGGCCAAGAACGTGCAGGCCGGCAACGTGTTCAAGAACATGGAGCAGATCTACGTCGTCATCAACCAGGCACCCAAGATGCACGAGGCGAAGGCTCTGCAGATCGAACAGGAGACAACGAAGCACATTGCGTCGCATGCTCACAACGACAAGGAGGCCAAGACTGACGCTCCGAGAAAGAGGTGGCCTACTGCGGTGACCCCAGATCCCAAGAAGAAGGTCGCTGAGAAGCAGCCCAACCATAGTGCGACCGTGAAGCCGTCGGCCGCGAAGAAGAAGGCGGAGAACAAGGCCAACCACGTCGCTAAGAAGAGCGTTTTGACGGAGAAGCCCGACTCGAAGAATGCTGATACCACGAAGAACCTCGAGGCCAAGACGATTGCTGACAATTCCAACACCGAACCCGAAAAGTCTGTAGAGAAGCAGGTGTCCACGACGAAGGATGCACCGAAGGAGAATGGTGCCGCGGAAAATCCCGCTGTTCAAACGGAGGTGCCCGCGAAGAAGTCTCCGAAGACGGTCGCTGCGAAAGCGGACACTGAGAAGCCAGATGCAGCAAAGGAGAAGACGGTGAAAAAGGCTTCTAAGAAGGCTGCCACGAAAGAGAATGATACTAAGAAGCCAGCTGCTGAAAAAGTGAAGCCTACGAAAAAGGTTTCGAAGACAAAAGAGAATGCGGACACTAAGAAGCCAGCTGCTGCAAAGGAGGACTCCGTGAAAAAGGCTTCGAAGAAGGCTGCTACGAAAGAGAACGCGGACACTAAGAAGCCGGATGCTGGAAAGGAGGAGCCTGCGAAAAAGGTTTCGAAAAAGGCTGCTACGAAAGAGAAGGCAGACACTGAGAAGCCGACTGCCGCAAAAGAGGAGCCCACGAAAAAGGCCCCGAAGAAGGTCGTCCCGAAAAAGAGTGAGAATGCCCTCCTTAAGAAGATGCTCGCGGCGAAGCATGATGCATCCGAGTCGGGCGCTGCTTTAATCATGGATTCTCTTAAGAAGGATGAATCTGATTCTGCAACACCGACCGCAAAAAGCAAGAAAACGCGCAAAGCTAGTGAGAACGAAGCCGCTGCCACCGAAAGCACCAATTCCTCGGAGGCTCAGGAGCCGCCGACGAAGAAGAAGAAAACCACTTCAGAGTCAGAAGCCAAGCAGGCTGAGTCGCCGAAAACTGCTGAGGACAAGCCCGCCAAATCAAAGACCGAAAAGCCAGCAAAAAAGAAGGCTGTCAAGGCCGATAAGGCGGTGGAAAAGGCTGAACCGAAGACCACAAAGGCAGTGAAGAAGGCAGCCGCCAAGTCGCTGTTGAATCAAGAGGATGACTCGTCGACTGCTAGCGAGACGACGCCTGTAAGTCGCAAGTCGAAGAAGAAAATCGACACCGAGACTGACGATATTGAGAAGCCGGCGACAAAGCGTGCAAAGAAGGAGGCATCGCCTAAGACCGCAGCGCCGAAGAAAACGTTAAAAGCCAAGCCTGCTAAGAAAATTGAAAGTCCAACGGCGGCTTCTGAGGCCAAGCCCAGCCCAAGTTCCAGCTCTTCTAGCTCATCGACACAGGAAGATGAAGCTTCCGGTGACGAAACCGAAGTGACCGAGGCGCCTGCCACCAAGGTGTCTACCAAGCAGAAGGAAGCGCCGAAGGAAACTGCTAAGCTCAAATTCCAGTCGGCCTTAGCGGCCAAGGTGACGACAATCGAGAAGAAAGACAAGGCGAATGCTGGGAAGATCTCTCCGATCGTCTCAGAAGAGGCCGTCAAGTCTTCAGAGAGCACAGCTAGCGAATCGTCCGACTCCGACCAAAAAACTGTAGTTGTGAAGACAACCAAGCGCTCTCCCAAGAACGTTGCTCCAGTTGAGAGTAGTTCGTCGTCTTCGTCGTCGGATGAGGAGGAGCTGGATTACTCACAGAGTCTTCTGGCCGACTTGACCAAGAACGGTTAGGAAACATGACATTACCATCGCTCGATATTGTGACACAATATATTAGTGAGCTCACACTTCTGGGTTGCATTGCAGATACCGAGGAAGAAGAAGAATCTCCGTCTGTCGTTGTCAAGAAGGTGAAGAAGTCAAAGAAACTTAACACGAACGAGGATTCCGATGCACAATCTGCTCAAGATACGGAGTCGCAGGACATGCCATCTTCGGAACTTACGCAAAAGTGTACGTGGTGGCTATTTTTTCCGCATCAAAATTTACTCTATATACTAACTCGGCGCATTTGTCCGCGACCGTCTTTTCGTATTTTATAGCACAAGAGTCCAACAGCGTACTGGTTCCGGCGTTGTCGCGGAATCGCTTCTCGCTTGGTAGCATGCCCGTGGCGAAGCTGAAGAAGTCGTCAAAGAACCCGTTTTCGTCCCCCAAGAAAGCGAAGACCAAAACGGCCGCTACCCGCCCGCGTGGCCGCCCCAAAAAAGTGAAGCCGGAGTAGAATCGAATTGCAGCCACCTCAACCGTGGTTTTTTGCAAGCCGGGCTGTTCATATATTCGTGTTGCTGTTTCCATTTCCTTTTCGTTTCGAACCACCACGTCTAAATCTAACGGCCACACAACACATCTGCATCTTGAATCACCAAAATTAAGGGGGTCGCTAGGGTAGAATGCCGTTGGTCATTCGCTGGAATACGTCGTACTGACGAGTACGGTAGCTTTTGTGGCTGCGCCGGACGAGACTAATCACGTGCTTGATGACCTGGCTTTGGTTATACTCGAGGCGGAAGAGCTGCTTTGTGTTACTCAGAATGTCTCGCGGATTTTGGGACAAGAAGCACGGGCAAGATGATTCCTGCGCACATTTTCGGTTAGATTGCTGGTCGACCGATAAAGTATAGTGATAGAGGGCTGAAAAGACCTACCTGTGCCATGATGGCGATCATCATCAAGATAGTGTCGGCATGTTGCTACATAAGAATTCCAATAACAGTTTACACGATCAGCGCCAAGTCAGCCATACCAACATCGAAATGATAGTCTTACCTGAAGAGCCAAGAAGCCTTGGATGAGGAAAATGACATAAGCCTTGAAGTAGTCCGACTGAGTCCCACCCATTGCGTCAACCATCTCACCAGTCAGCTTGAACGGTGCCGTCTCCAAACTGAACCTGCCGCCTGGGGCGATGCCAAGGATGAAACCAAAGTCAATATGGATCACGTGCCCATCGCTGTCAATCATAATATTGCCATTGTGCCTGTCCTTGATTTGCAGGAAGTAGCACGCCAAAGAATAAGCAGCCGTGCTTCTCACGAAGTTTGTCATAGCTGTCTTGTAAGCAGGAGAATCCGCCTGGCCATACGTTTTCAAGAAGTGGTCCGCCAGCGTCGTGTAGTTACCCCTCTTTTTCAAGGCATCAAGAGACACCGCGTTCTTGACGTACTCGATCATACCGGTAGATGCTGAAGTTGCTATGATCTCGTATGGCAGTAGGCGAAGAGGTAACTCTGCGCTTTGGAAGATATCTTGCAGCTGGCGAATAATTTGCTGACACAACACCTCTTGCCGCAGATCATCGTTGGATTTGACGATGAATGCAACACAGTCCCAGTCTTGCGCATCTGATGTCGCGACATGGGATGATGTTTCACGCAAGCGCTCCCTTTTCTCCTCAAAACTTTCTCCAAATGCCGACTCCACAGCGACGTGTAGACGCTTGCGTTTGTCGATGACGTACTCATACACAATGTTGAGTTGCTCTCTCAGCACGTGAAGATCTTCACTCAGCTGGGTAGCATTTGCAACGTCTTCTTTCGGTAGAACATATTGTTGCATCGCTTGCTCCACTGAGTTCATTGCTGCAAGTGCTGCCTCAGGCTCAAATTTGAGAATGAGTGAGCCACCATGAGCAGTTGAAACCACAGAACGTCTATCATCGGATGAACCAGTAAGGCATTCCTGGAGGGGCCTTGACGCTTTAGAGGTGGAGCTTGGAACACCCTCAGTTGATGTGCCTGCCAAATTTGCGTCGACAGCGTCAGCCAAGTCGGCAATATCCACCTTCTTTTCCTGTGGTTTCAGCATAATTCGCGAAGACGTGCGAGTCAGCGGGTGCTCTCGGTCCACAGATTCCGAAGTAGATCCGTCAGTAGATCTTGGAGACTGTCCTACCACAGGTGGCTCATCATACTGTACAGTGTGACGACGATCTTGAGATTGAAGAATTGTGCTGGACCCACTTTTCAGTTGATATGATGTCTCGTCATTTGCTGCAAAACCACTGAACGAATTGGACGACAGCGAGGTCTTTTCAAAAGCTCCGCAGCGCAGAAGCTCACTACCAAGCCAGAGCGCATGCGCCTTGTCCGACACGATCTCGTTTTTTGTCATCCACTCGACAACTTGTCTGCCCGTAAACGTGCCGTGGCGAGAGGGGTTGCTCGCCAACATGCTGATTTCCATGTTCTGCGCCATAGAAATCAACTGATCGTCAGTGAAGTTTTCAACTTCGCTTGGCATCGATGCTAGGGTTTGCGACCACTCCAACCCACTAATGCCTGATCCCTCGCTAATCGAGCGCCTTCGACGAATCTTGATCGTGTCAGCGCAGGACGCAATAATGGAGTCCAAAGACTTCGTTGTAGAGTTCATCAGCGAACCCGACCGGCCACGGCGACTCTTCTTCTTCTTCTTTCCACCAACGGCTCGTGCCAGCGCTAACAGTGACGGTGGCGGATCAGAGGAAACACGATCTCTTAGCTCTTCCTCGTCGCTATCATCTTCTTCCCCACTAGATGATGCATCGTTATCGGGTACCTTCTTTTGACCATTGTATTCGTCAGCAGGGTCATCGTTGTTGTGGCCCTCTTCATCACCAGAAAACGTATCCATTGCGATTACTTGAGCGATATCACTGCTTGTTGCCATTTCGATGGCATTTTTCGCGACTTCTACCTCAGAAGCAGGAACCAGAATTTCCAGATCATTGACTCCGATGACTTCTTCAGAGTCACCGGTTTTGTCGTTTTGAATACTGAATGTGAGCGATCGACCACGGTGGAGCCAGGCACTCTTTTCGGAAGCAGTCGCCAGTCTCGCAACTTCGAAAAAAATTAACGTTGGTGCCCGTGCTCGTGTCGTAAAAACTGTTCCTTCTTCTTTTGCAATCGTAATGAGCCGCTGTAGTGGATCATCGCACGACCCCAGTGGGCAGAAAGCCCCCTCAGGAAGCTCAATTTTCTGTAGCTCACGTCTCAATGCCTTCTTGCGCTCCTGCGGAGCACAAAATCGCAGTCTCTCTGTCATCGCACACAGCTCTTCAATGAAGCTAATTTGTGTGGTGAAGATTCGACGCTCTTCCCCAACATCACGGTGGGAATCCTCGGGCAGTGCGTCACTGGGGAGTAAGAAATCCGGAGGAATTGAGCAGGCACTAACCGCATCGCATATTGCACCAAGCGGGATTGTGGCCTTTGTATCCGTATGAATGAGGATTAACAGACGATCAAACAGGCACTTGATAATAGCAGCTTGCTCCGTCGAAGCTGGCAAGTCCTTGTCGATTTCAAACGACCAATCGCCATGAGAAATCTGCATCTCCACGTTGACCATCAAGAGCTTGCACATGCTCATTTTCCGATACAGGAATTCAGGCACATATAACTCAGACTGACCGAAGCCCCACCCACAACTGTCGTCGATCGCTGCGCGTGTAAGCCAGTAGATGGCGGTCGCGAGGCGAATGTGCAGCTGAGTCGCGTAACAAATCACTCGAAAGAGTATAGCAGCCTTGATGTTGTTGTTTGTCCAGTCCACCGTTAGCCACATATGAAATATCTGCGGCAAGAAAAACTCAAAATCCGCCAGATTGGATGCAGATAATTCCAGCAGTTTGTTCACGGCGTATGCGTACGCTTCGTCGCATCCATGACGATGCAAATGCAACACCTGAATGACATCGGAAATGCCGAATGCATCGTCGCCAAATATCGCGAACAATGCCTCGACCTCTTCTTCGTCAGCCTTGGACAGAGTAGGTTTCTTGACGCCTTCTGCCTCAGTCTGGGCAATACTAAGACGTTGAAGCAGCATTCCCAGCCACAGCACGAAACGCTGCACACGATAGCAGCCCATGCAAAGCCGCACGGGCTGGTTCATGTGACAGTGCGGAAGCATTGCAAACCGAGAGCTATGGTCGGAGCACACCGAGCCACCACAGTTTCGGCAGTGATGCTGTCTCTTCCCCGTGCTGTCAAACCGAACATGGCAGCCAGGGTGGCAACACGTCATGTCGTTCTTAAACTTGGGCGGGCTGCACTTCTTCTCCGCGAACACGAGTCCTCCAGGAGTGAGCTCCATGATGTCAGGGCTCACCGAGGCGTGTGCACTCCACTTCTCGACGGCATCCTCCGTTCCTCTCAGCGCCGTCTCAATGTACTCGATCCACTGCCGCTTGTCCTCCTCCGAGTCCGCATCCACATTGAACACCACACCCGACGTGAACGAAAGCTTGAACGAGTGGCGATACGTGTGCCACAGGCCCTTGCCGTCCCACGACTCGACTTTCTGCACCTCGGCACTAAAGAGCGCCGCGATCATGGCCGACGCCGCGTCTCGCGACGCGAACCGCGCGAAGTTGACACCCACGCAGCGACAGTAGAAGCGCTTCATGCGGTGGTACGTCACGCCCTCGTCGCGCATGCTCAGGTACCCCTTGACGCCCAGTCCGTCGCGTTCGACGCCCAGCGGCCCCAGCAGCTCCATGGAGGACGACACGGCGCTCTCGGACATGGGCGGCCCGCTGGAGTGTGTGGAGCTGCAGCGCTCAGCGTCCGCTGCACGAGAGGACGGCGGGGAGGAAGCGGCAGCCGGGGACTGCAGCTCGTCGTTGGTGGCGGCGTCGTCCGCACTGCGCGATCCTTCGTCTTCGTCGCCCGAGGGATTCACGGGCGTCCGCGGCTCCTCCGACTCCTCGGTCATTGTGACATGTACAGCAGGGGGCGGGCAGGAAGGGAGGTGGGTACAACACTTGTAGGCTGTGGCTTCGTCCGCTGTTGCGCTCGTCGACGAAGATGAAGTGAGGTCTCGATGCAGCGGCAACAACGTGAAGGCGACAGTGTCGGACCGTGTCTGAGCGAACACACAACGCAAAGGGGAACCCTATTGGGCCAAATTGAATCGGTACAATCCACGATTTTGATGATATTTTACCGATACCGCGCCCACTTACGCACGGATAATCTTCCGAAACAAAATAAATTATTGCAGGTAATTTGATTTAGTGAACCTACACGGGTAAGGTTGACAGTCGTCGTCTACCTCTACGTCAGCTGCACCCCGTCCAGCTTTCTTGCCAGGACGGCGGAGCACAACGCGCTTCCCCAGGTTGAGGGTATTACTTGACCAGCGTCGAAGGCGTCATGCCATTAGGTCTACGACCAGTTACGTGGCGATTTTGAACCCATTTCTCTGCTCGGCAATTTCTCGCCAACTAAGAGAAAATGGAGATTAAAACTGACAGGTCTGTAAAGCTCTCTTCTCTGCGCTTTGCTGTGATATTCGCTTACTGTATATGCATCTGTTTACGTAGCAGCGGTGAGTGAAATTAAGAGCGCCTCCAAAAGGACACCAACCAGTTTCGTGTCGCTTTTTGTCTTACATTCAGTATGACTTCATGGCAATTCCGGATTATTCTGCTCAAAAGTGGAATGTAATGTCACCGCGGTTAGGTGAGTAGAAGCCACCGAACATGTGCCTCTTTTATCAGATTGCTCGGGGTATAAATTAAGTGAGGTCAGACATGTTGAAGTGCCCGCCCCTTCACAGCTGGTTTATAGCGCACTTGACGCGGGTTCGATTCCCCGCGAGTACATTGGAGCAGGGTATGTCGCTGTGCAAATTTGCATGGTTAATTCTCCGCGCGAAAAAGTAAGTACATGCAAAATCAATTGATTCTCGATAACTGAGTCGTCAACTAACACAACGTCTGTGAAATTAGGTTTTTGGTTAGCAGCCTAGACGACAACAGACTCAACGATATCTACGAGCCCCGATTCGGGGGTAGACTTCTTGCCCCTCGACTTCTTCTTTTGCTGCTGGTCCTCAATCTTCTTCATCATGGCAGCCGTGAGAATCTGCCCGCTCACTGGCACAGTCTTTCTCTTTCTTCCTTTTGATTTCGTGGCCGGTAGCGGAAGCGTCAAAATCTCGCGGCGTATAGCCAGCTCAGCTTGAAGCCAGGCTGCCAGTCGAATGTCTGCCGGTGTGCCGTTGCGTGTGTAGATATCCATTCTGTGCTGCATATTCACAAGAGACAGAGGAAACAGACCGCACACCTCGAATCCCGACTTCACGTTTGTTGCAAACTTGCAACCTTTCCATGCCATGCACGCAATACTCACCGCAGTAGCCTTGTCAATGGAGTAGCCACCAGCTTCATCTTCATCCAGAAACTCGTTTACGAGGACGCGCAGCTTTCCCTTGAACGACGCAAACAATGCCACATCCAGAGGCTGGAAGAGGTGTGTGACATTTGCCGGGAGACACACAAGCACAACCTGCAACTTGGTAGCATGCTCGACAATTGCAGACGAATAGTGCGATCCGCAACCATCCATCACCAAAATGAGCGGGCGTTTCACGGTCGGCGGTACCGCCGCCGCAAAAAACGAGAGCCACAGCTCAAACAGCTCCATGTTGAGAAATCCGGTTGGCGTTCCCGTGACGCCGGCGCCAGGCACTTCAACACCTTGCAGGATATCCAAACTGACTGTCTTTCCTGGTAGGATGAAGACCGGGGGCACCACAAAGCCAGCTGCACTGCCGCAAGCAATGGTCGTCATGTGGAAGCTTGTAGTATGTGTAGCCATCCACACGTTCTTTGATCGACGCACGGCGACGACGCGCTTGCTAGTGGAGGCCTTGTAGAAAGCGGTCTCATCCATGTTGAACACTTGATCGGCAGACGCATTAGACTCAACAATCGACTTAGCCAGAGAGCTAAAGAGCAAGCGCGCATCGTCGAAGTCGACAGTGTTCCGTGTCTTCGAAAGCACTTGAGCACTTCGATCGGTGAGGTCGGGATGGCGCTGCCTGAACCTGGTATACCGGCCGTCTGTGACAGCGCGGCCAGCAACCAGCTCCGATATCTCGATCGCTTTCTTCATGATGTCGGCGCGTCCAACCGGGTGGCGCACAATCTGGCGGCCAATAATCCAATCTTGGATCGCCTCTTCCGTGTCGAGAGGTAGCAGCGGCTTCGGCCCTCGACGCTGCCTTACTATACCCTTCTTCGCGTTGCTGACCCACTTGCGCAAGGTGCTGACCGGTATCTGGAACTCCGCTGCGACTCTTGCAGCTGGATTCCGACTGAGCACCCGCTCAACTGCTGCCGTTAGATGATCTTGTGTGTAGTTCGAGGCCATTCGCAAAATGGCGCCAAACAACATCGGCGCCCGCCAAAATCGGCTGTGCTTTGCTATAGAAAATGACAGGCTGAGAAGCCTTGTTTTTATTCTGCCAATAGTACGCGTGTGTTCTCATGTGCGACGTCTAATTGGGTAATACTGATCCTAACACGAAACTGGTTGACACTACGAAATTGGTCGCAGGCCTTACTTCAAAGGATGTTTTCGCAACACCCTTGTACTCACGGCGTATCTTATTGCACAACCAGCGCTTTGCGCTATCGATCGAGCAGCGTTCACAAAAGAAATTTTTTGCGTATGACTTCTTCTTGCTCGTTCGCAAGAGCGCACAGACCTCGCAGGACCCTTGATGGCGCTTCTGGACCCCACTGACGGTTGCCCAGCCTTCTGCTTGCTTGAGTGCGTGGGTGAGACGGACCGGTGTGCGCTTGGCTTCTGCCTCAACGGAGGTCGTGTTGCCCCCACCCCGGTAAAATCTTCGGATTTGAGTTGAAGGAGCTGGTTCTGGAGGTCGCAAAACCACCCCGAGCGCTTCATCGCTACCGTCTTCTTGACCCCCCCCCTTTGTGCGTAAGATACGCGTTTACCATCACCAGGTCAAGACAGCCTAGGATCAGGCTCTTATAATACTTCCTGAACTTCGTCGACATCTGCAGCGAGTGCGACTGAAGGCGGAGTTGATCGTGGCGATCTACTCCGCCCATCCAGTTCTGGTAGTCATTGACAGCAGACGGACACGGCACTCGAATCGCACCAACCCTCTTTATTTTTCACTCAATGGGCGACTCCGTCATTACCGAGCATGCGCACAGATAGTAGACGGGCTTGCGGTCCCACCAAATGTATGTGATCAGGCTCGGGACGGCGATGGAGCGCGAAAACGAAAATGTACCGCGGGGTATGCTTGCTGGACGTGTCTTTCGCTTCGACTTGATGTTCTTGTCAAGCCCAAGGCGATTCGTCATCGCCGTGCCTACGACGTAGACCTTAATGCTTAGGAGCTCAACCGCACGTAGCACCGACTAGTAGTAGCGGTCAATAACCACCGCATGCCAAGTGTGCCGAGACTGAGCATCGAGAACGACCTTCAAGCTCCGCACCACTGTTGCAGCGCCAGTCTTACTGTCAACTACTCTGGTAGTGTCGCTGGCAGTTGGTCGTCTTCCCACGTAAACTTCAAATCTAGAAAGTTACAACATTTGATACGGTTAGACAACGAAAGCTCGAAAGTTATCAAATCCGCACTTTGCATACAACTCTACCTGTGGCAATAGGGGGGGGGGTCGAACATTCGAAATGTGCAGGAAAACCGTAAGCAAGAAAGAGGCAAAATCATAAGCAGAAAAGTGTCGTAAATCTAAGCAGAAATGGAGGGGGGACTCACTTTTGCTCATTTAAAATAATCGCACTTAGACAAGAGAGGGATTGTTGACGAAACAGTTTCCCCGGGAAATTATTGACGATGCCGAAGCTAAGCACATCTACTTGGTAGCGCCTTCTACGGGAGATCGTCGACGTAGTGGCAGTCGCGCCTGTACACCTACTAGCAGGAGCATCTGGGTCACCGACCCATGCCGCTACTTCCTCGTCAAGGGCCCTCATGACCTTGGTATAGCGCGCGCACGAAGTCGGAAGTGAACACCCTCCCGTGAACTGTGGTGGTAAAAGGAGGGAACGAGGGAATAAGCAAGTTGAACTTAGAAATAAGTGCTTAACTCTCAAACAAACTACCTCGGGAGGTGGCTTGTTTGAGCGTTAAGCAGAAAATGGTCGAAATCATGAGCAGAAATCTGTCGAAAACATGAGCACGTTTTTTGCAATGTTCGACCCCCCTAATATACCGTTTTTGCGTCGCACATCTTAAACAGTTTTGACCCGTAGCGGTGGGCCTTGTCCGTCAAGAACATACGGGTGGTGTTGCGTTTCGACGTGGAGAGAAGCACGCCCTCATCGAACGAGAAGCCGGCAGGGAGCGATCAGCCTTCCAAAACGCGCTGCTGGATTCTGTCGACGACAGGACGCAGCTTACACAGCTTGTCGTGACTGTGCTGTGCCGTGCTGTCAATAAAGTGAAGATCTCGCATAATATTCTGGCACCTGTCGCGGGTCATGTATCGCCCGAAACGTCCAGCCAGTACAGCACCGTCCTCCACCAAGGACCAGTGTGCGGCAAAGGACCTCTTCTGGGGGCAGAGCATGCGCGCAACAAGAAGGCCAACTACATGCAGAACCTCATGGGGGCATACGACCGCTGTGTCTTCAACCGTCGCGCAATTTGCTTGACAGTCTCGCGGCGGTGCTCGTTCTACCACGCAAGCATCTTTTGGGCGCGCTTGTCAACTTGCTGAAGACCGTAACGGGTTGCCTCGGCGGCGATCATAACCCACAGGGATTTAGGCACGAAGTAGAACAAGGTGAGAATTGGTGATCGCCATACGTCAAGCAGCTCATCGACGGGCCTGGCCTCCTCCGTTCCTAGTCCAGGATAAGACGGAATATTAGTCTCGTACTGTGACGAAAGTGTAGTCCACTTCATAGCTCGTAATGCATTCTCTCGATCTTTGATAGCTGCTCGACTAAGTGCGCTGTTGCCAGTCTGCAGCGATGCAAGAAATGCAGCGTCCATCTCAACCGCGTCGCTGTCTGACAGCACGTCGTCGTCGTCGTCCAGCTGGTCACTGCCAGGATCGCTGCATCGTCCAATATTCCATCATCATCACTCACGCCCGAGCTGTAGTTCTCGTACATGTAGTCACCGCTATCCTCACCACCTAGCACACCATTCGCATCGTTTGTGACTTCTAGCAGGTCTCATGATCGTTGTCAGGGAACAGACCCTGCAGCTCCTTCGTCGTAAAGGCCACCCTCACTCTCTAGTCCAGAGGCCTCTGAGAGCGAATGCAACCTTATTGCAGTATCTTGTTCTTCGTCGTCGTCTTGTAGGTCGCCTGAGGAGAGATCGAATGCTCTGGTTACTACAGACTGCGACAGCTCGATCTCACCTTCACTTGGGGGGCCGAACATCTCATCAATAGTATTCTGCGAAAGAAGAACGCCGGTATCGATCTGGGAGGGTCGCACGACCTCCTCAAAGGCACTCTCCTGCTGCCCATTGTCTCCATCCTCCTCTTGTCCTTGTTCTTGCCTACCATCGTCCCCCGGACGCACTTTTGCGTCTGTTGGTGCTTTCAGCAAACAGGACTGGAACGCGAAGTTCACGACCGCTCTTTCGCCAACAAACACGTGGGCTTCGTCACGACTGGAATAGCGCCACTCAGTCTGTTGCCCGGTCGGACGCATCGACTTCCACCCCGCCGCAGTAAGCAGCCGCCACAAGTGACCAAAGTCAATGTCGTGAGCAGCGGCAGCAGCAGCAGGTGCAGCGTGTTTCTTGCGTGGGCCTCTCCGAATGCTCACCAACCAGCAAAATAGCGAATGAGTGGCTTGACCACGCTGACCCCCCTCCCCTGTCTAGTCTCTGTTTTGTTCATCAAATAGGGCACTTAAGACCACTTTGCACCTTGCACTCTGCAGCCACTTTGCAGCCCAAATTCGTACCTAAACGAATTGCGAACTTAGTGGTCAGCTTTGCAGTGCAAACCCCACAACATTGCCGAAATCTTTGCAGAGGAAACCCTACATTGCCGGCAACATTGCAGGCAAGTCTGCAGTGGAAACACCATGGACCTAAACCCTCAAGTCAAAGCGTGCTGCAAGCCGCGCACTCAGCCTAGGCACTCTCGACGGCAGACGCAATGCCGGGGAAGTCAAAGAAGCGCACGACCAGCAAGATGAAGCGACCAGCCAGCGCTCAGGATAGGCCGCTCCGAGGCCGCAAGGAGAAGCAACCCCAGGTCAGCAATGCACGGGAAACCATCTTCCAAAATCCAAATCGCACAATGACCTTTAAAAGCTTCCAATACAACGTCAACGAAAGCGTGCCAAGGCTTCGGACCAGATCGGCAAGTGTGAAAGTGCTCAACTCCACAGTTTAAACTTTTGCGCAGACGCGTAACTCGACTACCGCCGATAAGAAGGATATATCTTATTTCCCGATCTGGTAACTGCTGCAGTAGACTTAGTACTACACCCTCCGATTGCTGCCATTCCGTGCCCCCGTAGCCTGTGTCACAGGAGTCCCAGTCGCTTCTTATCTTATTCACGACATATTCACCTAGCTTGGCGATGGCTCGAAGACGTGCAGCTTCTTGTCGATCAGGGCCTTTCAGTCGTTTACGCAGAGGAGCGGTGATTTGCGACCCTCCCCACGTCGCTGCATCATACCAGGCTAGAAGTCAATCTGAAAATGGCAGCTTCTTCCTCGACACTAGCAGTTTCGCATTGAGATAAGGTGGCTCAGAACACAAATAAATAATTCGCGATGTTGTCGGTATCATTTGCGGGAACCCGGGTTCCTGCAAATCGTTTCATATGGAGTTGCCACCTCACACTAGTCACGGCAAACAGGCGCGAGCTAAGGCGGGTAGCTCCAGTAGTGTGGCAACCGAGGAAGTCAACCTCGCGGAGGACGCGCATAACCGAGCGAGCAGTGGCTCTCTTCCGGAAAGACACTACCGTCCATCTATGGTAGGGCTTCTCGTGAAGCACTGGAGCGACGAAGAAGATGACTCGCCACCTCCTTTCCGCCGGCGTCTGATATCGCACAACGACCGGACGACTTTGCGCTCTACCAGCGCACCGGCATCGCGTTTACAGGACGCAAGGGCGCCACGGACAGGCGGAGAATCCCCTGCCGGAAGTGATAGCGCGTGCTCAAGCGTTTCAACTAATTTATGGTCTGCTGACGATGATATCAATGCAGATGAAGGTGATTCAATGCAGGGTCAGCGCCAACAAGACGACGGCGGGCAGGAAGCACCTCTAAATTCTCAACAACAGGTTATCCAAGCCCGAAAGTTGAAAGCAATTAAGAATTGGACAACTAATTTGGAGGCACAGGAAGAAGCTGTTCTCGATAGCTACTACTCCAATAAAGTACACACGGCGCCGTACGGAACAAACGGAAAACGTCTGGAGGCTTCTGTGGAGTACTTGAAACAAGTTGAGGGGATGACTGCTAACCCACGCACAATGAAGAAGTGGGTTGATGAGATGCTGGACTCCCATGTGCCTCAAGAAAAGGCACTTGACGCGGAAACAGACCGCGAGTATGATCGATCACTCATCGAGGTAACGTTGAACTATATATGGAGTTTATCTAACATACAAATTAAACTGAACGATGTGTAAACAGGAGCGTATCCGCGAGAAATGGGACTTGATAGTCGAGGAGAGGCGGGATTTTGTCGAGACGGCATAAGCAACAGCAGAAAGCAGGAAGAGAGAGGAGCAGTTACGTCAGGCAGGACTACGCCACCGCGAAAATGTTGCGCGTAGTATTATTGGTGATCGTGTCACTGAGCTGGGAGGACGACAGCACCGACTTAGCAGCGAAGGCATCATTGAAGGTAATTGTGGCTAACAACTTCGTTTTTTTCGCACATCATTTAATTAGACTGCTGTTAATATTTATATAGATGCACCGGACGAGGATGCAGAAAGCGGCCAAGGCACTCGAACACAGCGTCAACGTAGAAACCCAAGACACCAACAGCGAATCGAGGCCATGCTGGAGGACGAGCTGTCAACTACGTCGGACCTGGAAGCCCGTCGCCTAGCTTTGGAAGAAAAGCGATTTGCGGCTGATGTTGAGTTGCAGCGCGCTCGGCTTGAGCTGCAACGCGAAGACCTTCAGCTGGCGCGTGAAGATCGCAAGCAGTCACTAGAGTTGGAGCTAAAGAAATTGATCATGAAACAAGACGCATTTCAAGCTGAAATGCGGGTGAGAGCAGCTGAAAGAGACCAACATCGCGAGGAATTCGAAAGGAGCTGCGAATTAAAGTTTAAGAAGCTAGAACTGATGTTAAAGAGTCAGCAGAAGTAGTCCACAGGTAATTTGCGAAGCGGATGCTACCTTAATCCACGTTAACATGAATTCCATCCAAATACTCGTTGAGCGATGGTGGAAAACAATTGAAGTAGTCCGAAATCTGGTTGCGGCCCCAGTGGCACGTCAGGCAGTTCGTAAAAAATACCGACAGCAACCAGATCGCCTCCACTGGCATTTATTCAATTCGAAGCTGCCTATCCCAGTCGACGAACACAAAGTTTTGTGTAACTTGAGCGCAGCCCCACTCCACGTTGACGCGAACTTTTGCCAAAATGTTTTTTTAAAAGCCGAAGCCCACGCAGACAAATTGCGGCCTCTGAACGTCGTCACCATCACGTTGTTGTTGGGATAAGCGGAGTCTCCAAACACAACATTGCGGCGCCTCAAGATATCACGATTTCCATTCAGGAACGGCAAGATGTTTGACGACCGCAAGATGTAGCCATCCCCACGCCGGCTATCGGCGCATCTGAAACAGTGCACAATTAACCCTTCCCCAACTTGTTAGGATTTGACCTAAACAAATAATAAAGATAACGCCACATATTGACTTACCATCAGGAGTCTCCAGTGTTTGATACTTCAAACAGTGAATCTTTTTGTGACCACTAAACTGTGCCCGCTGATCGTGTGACGGACGGCAGTTTGCAACCTTTTTTACGTCAATAACACTCCAAACACGCAGTTATTCTGGCACGCCTTGGCGCCTAAACGCGCGCACATACGACTCCATCCAGCTGGTGTTGACGTACTGGAAAACAGGATCTGGGACTTCGTCGCTTCCAGAACAAGATGGATCATGTACGTAGTGATTCGGCTCAAGGACGAGGGGAACCGATCATAGCGAAGTCGCAAATCAAGTAGGGAGCGCGGGTAGCTGAGACGATCGAGGAGCAGACAGATTCCTGTGCAATACTTAGCGTTTAGTCATTGTTACCGTACCCTAAGATGAAAATACGTTCTTCCTTACCTTCAACTGCAGAAAACCTGTCGCCATGTGGAGCTGACGTGACGAGAATCGTGGGTAGCCGTAACAAAACTATCAGCTGCTTTATTCCAGCATGGTCGAAACGAAAGCGGTTTCTGCAATCGGTATCCGACATGGCGTTTAGATCGAATGCGATCATAGGCAGCAGAGGTAAGTCGCGATGCAGGTAGAAGCCGGAGAGAAGCGCCATTTCCCAAGCCTTTTCCTTTCCGCAACGCTCAATCAAGGTAAGCAAGAAGTGAGCGTCAGCGGGTCGAAGAACACGCTCATCGCCACGCCACGCCACTGCAATGCGACCACGATCGCTGTCAGTGGTGGAAGACGATTTAGTAAATAGCGCATCAGCCGGGCTGCACAACACTCCCGGATAGCAGGAATATCGTCGACCATGATGTCGTCCACGTGAAGGTTGCGTAGCATCTTTCGTTTGGAGTCCAACAAACAAAGTACAGAGTGTTCTTAACGCTTTTGTTGCGTCAACGTACAATGTGGCTCAAACTTTTCTGTTGAGTAAAGATGCGATACACCTCCCTAAACCGATACGTAAGTTCGGTGCAAACTAGCTGCAGAGTGCAAGGTGCAAAGTGCTCTTAAGTGCCCTAATACCTCTCGCAGCTTGTATCTTGCCAGAGTTGTCAAGCCACTTGGTCAAAGTATTGAAAATTCAATTCTGAGCCATTTACTAATAGTTTGCTCGCAATGTCATAACTTTCGACATCACACTTTTATGATGTCGTAAGGTACGACGTTCGGAGTCAAGGTGTTATCTGTGGTTTCCTCAAAAAAACTGATATATATATAGAAATTCTGCCAACGAGTGGTTGTCACAATCTCTGGTCTAGTGCACGATTCTTATTAATGGGAAATATGCTTCTTTCCACTAATAGTATTGCTTCCGAAAAAAATGGTGGCCACTGTGTGATGTGGTCTACCTGAGTGTAGCCATTACTGCATGTTGCACTAAGGTGGAATTAAACCGAATGCGTAACCCCGCTACAGAATGGGATGGCTGCATTTCTTCCCCTGACGACATGGAGCTTTCATCGTCAAATGCGGTGGACCCAGCGAGAATCAGCTGAGCATTTTCTGGTGAAAATGATGAACGCGTCGATCTCCAAGCAAATGGGTCAATTACAGCATCGGCTTGTGTACATGAGATCGTACGAGCAAGTTTGTCTATGCGGCGTACAGCAGTATCAACCACAGAAGCCTTCCATTCTACTATCTCATGCCGCAGGGACATCTTGATATCTTCATGACCAGATAAAAAAGGGAAGTCGATTGTGCGACGCCGCATGATGTGGTCGCACGATCGACCTCGCTTCTTTTCTCGGCGCAACGACAAGAGTTTCCTATACAGCGGTGATGTGCTTCTCAAAGGCGTTCAGCTGGTCCTGCACCAGTTTTATAATTTCGTGACCTATGCTGCAGTATCGAGGTGAATCGCTGAATCAACTTGCTCCATATGCGCCGTCAGTATGTCGCGCATTCGATGCTATAAGATTGCGTGAAGGTGAATATCCAGCTGCTTGAACGACTCTACTATTCGAATATCACTTACTTGGGCGTGTTGAACAGCGTGTGCTTCCACTACAGCCCCACGCAGGTGTCTGGGTCACATTGTTCGCAGCCGAAATTGCCACTTGCAGCTTTAAATTGACGTGGTGCTCAAGTGCAGCAGGTTCGATACGTGTTGCACGTATCGTTTCGGCGAGCGCCATGGTCTGTGATTCTGTTTTTACCCACGTCCGATGAACTCGAGCCTGAGTATAAAGTTGCTGCTGCTGAGCTTGAAGTTGCTGGGTGGCATGCAGCTGGACTTGATACTCAGTGGTGTCGTGGGTCTGAGCTGACATGTGCGCAATAGTCATACCCAGTTTGCGGGCGTTGGACCGGCCGATGTGGTTCTCCGCATACACCACGAGCTCCTCGCTCCTCTTCGACGCTATGGTCCAGCAATGTTGTGCCTCTTCAAGATCGCCTATTTTGATGTCTACACCTGCCTAAAACATAGGTTCTCTCTGGTGCGGTCGAAGCTATTGATCCGGAACATGACCAATGGGATACATCTATTATATAATCAGGAGCTCTGGTAGGGAGAATCGCCTGGAATCTCTTGGATCTCCTACATACTTGTACCTCTGATCTCGCTTAATTACAGGACCCGTAAAACCTCGGGAGACGACTTCTCGAGGTTTTAAATCCCCCTTTTTTGGGGGGGGGGGTCGATCTCCCCCGTTTCTCCTTCTACTCGTGGATTCGACTATTCAGCATGAATTACTAGTAAACCTAGATCAGATCTTTTACGATAGTGCAACTCATCAATGACATACAAATCGGCTAAAGTATCAATCAGAGCAACCTGCTGTCCGTCGGTCACGGAGCGATCACATGGATTCCGATTGACCGAAATTGGCTGAAAATTATACAAGGGCTCTGTAAAAATGGGTAACAAGTAGTAGTAAAAACGCTATGTGGCATTTGATTTTTTTTTTGGGGTGGGGGGGGGGGGCTTTGCCCTCAATCAACAGATGCCGTGCCCCCACTGAGACTGCCCTATTCGACACGAAGCCCCCCTTTCGCTGCGCACGGCTATAATACGCTTTTCGAGCTCGCTGTCGACAGACTTCACAGACAGTAAGTAGCTTACCCTTTTCGTTTCTTGTGTGTGGCCTCCAGCAGTTACAACATCTTTTTGCTTGCGCTTTTTTTTCCTTGGCGGTCTCGCATAATGCTCCACACATCCCCATCGCCGCCCTCAACAATATTTTACGGAGCAAAATTTAACGTGGCAAACGGTACACGCTCGGTACGAGGACGACACAAAACGAGCTGATCCTAACGCGCGCACGATGAGTTACGAGCGATTCACTCAGTATGTCCATTTCTACTATCCTGGTGCGCGCTTGACCCGCGCCAAAGTAGATAGGTGCGCTTGTTGTGTGCGTCTCGACATTATGTTGCAGCAGCCAGACCTGACCGACGCCGAAAAGGGCGATATTATTCTGAGGAAGAGTACCCACATCGAGGAAGCTATAGCTCAACGACGCTTTGTGTCCAAGTTCGCAAAGGAGTTTTCTGCTCTGTACGCCCCTGAGCAGAATCTACCAGAAACCATAATCCCGTACACCTTCGATGACGATGACGACGCATCTAATGATGGCAAAGTGTCTGAAGATGAAATTACGGCCATCCCGAAGCCCCAGCGAGTGCAAATACAAGCTGAAGACTATGGTAGCGGCATTTCGATGTCTAATTACGGTCATTCACGGCCATCAGCCGAATACTTCAACAGTTATTTGATTATCCAGAATTTCGCCCTCGCTGACATCACGAACAACACCAACCACGTGTATTTCTACGATGAGCGGGCACAAGGGAAACACGCAGACGCTCTTTGCAGTCTACGACTACTCTAACCATTTATCGACGCTGCAAAACAACGCGAGGAATGGCGTGCCTCCACCCGATATCAGCTTCGGCATTCTCGACAACCGTGCCGGTCAAAACAAATCGAAGATCGTGATGATGTCTTTTGCGATGCTCTCAGTGGTATTTCCCTACCGGAAAATGGTTTTGTGTTTTTTGCTTCCAGGTCATTCACACAACATCGCTGATCGAGTTATCGCGTGGTGTCGTCGTGCCGTTCACAAGCAGAATGTGTACACACCCGCTGGACTTGTCGAGGAAGTCAATAAAGTCAAGAGTGTCGAGGGTGTCTTTCTCGACGACAATGATTCTTCTCGACCGTTTTTCACAGGATGGGGGGCATTGCTGGCAAAAATATTTTACGGCACCCCCTGCTGGTTACACAGCCAACTACCTGTTTGAAATTGATGAAGGCTCTGTACAGCACGCAAAACGGCGAATACGCCAGATGATGAGTCGATTTCATTTTCAGTGATTTCGCAGAGCAACCTTGCAATTATTCGACAGGCTGTTATTGTGGATTTCACCTATATTTGGACTTTTGGGGCGATTAACCAAGTTGCCAAGAAATCGCCCGCGCGTTCTTATTGGTCAGTATTCCTTCTCTGCGGCAACCAGCAAGGAGACTTGTTGTCTTCGGCCTTTGCGACCGCTCGGGCCGAGATCACCACGGGCGTCCCGTTTCAGCGGGTAAGGATTTGCGCAACGACTGATGCTTATGTGCAGTACTCATGCTGTGTTACCGCATGTATCAGTGTTCTCACCGTGAACGATGGAGGAGGCCCTCACGAAGCAGGCCCACCCGAACACAGTTTTCCACTGTTTGTATGGGTATTATTGCCTTGGGTATACAAGGAAGGCCCTCGCAGAGATATACAATAAGGCCCCGACTACAATTAGCTACTGGATTACCGTCTACGAGGAAACGGGGATCTACCAGCGCGCTCAGCAGACTGCAGCTTGCAACTACACCGTTGGGCACCGGAAGTGGCTCTGCGAGTTCTACGCCATGCAGCCACTAGCCTACTTGGATGAAGCCCAGGAGGCTTTCAAGCGTGCTCACCACCTATCAATCTCGAAGTCTTCGGTATGGCGGCTCATCCATGAATGCGGGCTGACGCGAAAGGTCTTGGGACGCCGAGCGATGCACATCAAGGAGAAAGATATATTTCGCATTGTTGAAGAGCTAAGTCAGATAGACTAGTGTCACAGTAATCTCGTCTTTTTGAACGAGGTTTCTTTTGATAACCGAGATATGGTGAGCAAACGGGGGTATGCGTTAAAGGGCCAGACTGTTGCCATCAGAGGCGACTTTCAGCGCAAGCCAAGGGTTTCTATTCTGGCGTTCATCGGTGTTCACGGCTTGATCGACTACTATGACGCCCAGGGCACTTTTGATCGTGTCGAGTTTTTTCAATGCTGCCGAGATTTTGCCTACTCCTCGAGTGGCAATGTCCGACAGTATCCGGGATCGAATTCCGTGTGGATTCTTGATGGCGCTTCCATTCACCGAGATCCTGAAATTGTCCACTTCTTGCGGAGTTTTGGCATTGTTCCGATTTTTTACCTGCCTATTGCCCATTTTTTTATACTATAGAATTTATGTATGGGTGTATCAAGCGATCGTTCCAGCGGCACTATGTAGAGACCAACGGACGCGATTTACTCCCGTTCGTCGTTGACACGTTCAGCAAGTTCAAGGAGTTTTCAATGGTACGCGTGTTCGAGCATTGTGGCTGGTCGGTGAGGGGTGTTTTTGATCCTACGGAACCATTGTCTACGGAACGAAGGCAGGTGCCCGACATTTTTGGCGCCGCCTCTCGCAACGAGCATGAGCATGACGTATTGGGATTCACAGAGAGACATATGCTACCGTGAGATTATACTATATGGCTTCGTCATGGCGTGTTAATGATAGCCGTATACGTTGCACACAGCTCTAAGTAAAATAAATGAATTCATTTCATTCCAATCCATTGCCATCAACTGAAATCTTCGATTCAATTTAGTTCTACCCTTGATGCTCAATGTCCTCAATGTTGGTGAGCGCCGGCGACGGGTCAATCACGTCGCTCAACGATGGTAGCCTCGTGCCAGCAAGAATCGCTTCAATGGTGCGCTTGCGGGTCAGCAAAAGCTGCTCTTGGTTCTCAAGACGCTCACCATGCGCCTTCCAACTTGCCTTCAGCCTCTTGTTGTCTTCAATGGCGGCGTTTACAACTTGAAGCGCGAGATCGGACGAGCGTGATAGCCCTGCTAACTGTCGCTCGGCTGGCAAATCAGCAGGCTTCAGCAGGTTCGCAATTTGGCTCGGAGGCGGCTCTAATATATCTCGATCCCAGGTAGAACGGTCAAGACCACGCATGATGTGGTTTGCCCACATTCGCCATTCGACAGCGCTCGCTTGAAATGGTTCGCTCCATATATCCTGCATCTGAGCTACGACGTCCCGCACGGAACGCTCTGCTGCTGCTCCAGATCGATCCGTGAAAGCAGGACGAATACAGACCTCACGAAACTCCTCCAAGTCCTGAGCCTTCGTAATGGCCATGCCGTATTCATAAATCATCAGACGCACAGCTTCTCCTTTAGTTGAAACAACCCACCGGCTCCACGCTTGTTCCGTCTTCTCGCTGTCGACCAAGTGACGGCTTCCTTTAAACTGCATCACCTTACTCCATGACGTTTCCGTAGGAGTGCTGATCGTCCACACCTCGCCTTGCTTCACAGCTTGGCCCTTTACACGGGAGACAAATTGACGCCACAACTTGTGAATAATGTCGTCGAATGTTGCCCCATTCACGGCAAAGTTGTCCAACGCCTCGCCGGACGTATCCCTATGTCCGACCGTGCTTTTCACTATCGGTCGAACAAGCAGCTGCAGACGATGTTGGTGGGCGGCCGTGCTGCAGCTGCTTTGGATGGATCGGCTGATGTTGGAGGCGCAGATGCACCTTCATGTAGGCGTGCAGACGCCGTAGATGATGGCGCAGGCGACGCTTATGTTGCTGGTGCAGCCGCAATAGATGGTGCCAGACAAGACGCTTGGGCTGTTCGTGTCGTCACCGTAGAAGGTGTTGGCGGATACCCTTGCGATGCTCGTGTAGCCGCCGTAGATGCTGTTGGTGGCCACGGTGGTGAAGCTCGTGTAGCCACTGTTGATGGAGACGCTTGCGAAGCTAGTGCAGAATATCTTGTTGGAGGAGTTCGCACGCGTTTAGGGTAAGGCGATACACGGACATACGGAAGCGCGTAGCCATCCGTCGCAGACGACGTTTGGGGAGGCGTTCTGTCATGCTGCACTTGATCTCGTTCCGGTACCAGCGATCGACGCGCTCTTGGCGTTGTTGGAGAAGCGCGGTTTTCTTCGGTGTCCGTCATGGACCCGCCAACTTGCCGCCAAGGATGGATATGTTGCCCAAGATGAGTGTGGTGCCCCCAAAAGTAGCCTCTAAATTAGCCTATTTGATGATATTAGACAGGGAGGTCGATTGGCGGGCGGTTGATTCAACAAACCACCCTGTCCAATTTTGAGTAGAACCCACAATATTGCAGAGCTCTTTGGACCAAATATTAGAAGCATTTGGGAGGCATCTATTGCGACTGTCCAGCTTCCACGCCATCAAACTAAGGAGCTGTCGGAGAAAAAACAGAAATCACTGGCCGCACAATATTTTTCGATCCCCAAAAAGTATCTCGATTACTATCCTGCCGTTCCCGAGACTATTCTGAATGCACCGGAAATTGCCGATGAAGACGCTGACCACCGTCCAACCGCCAAGCGTCAACCTGGCCGCCCCCAAGAACAAGAAGACGAACCTTAAAGCAAGTCAGGCTTCCACTCTCCAGTTCTTCGCCGCCAAACAAAAGCCGACTTCGACGTAAGGTTGTACTTGACTAAGCTCACTTTTGTAATACATTGACCATACATAAGTACCGGTTGTTTTTAGGGAACCGGGTACCCGGGTTCCCGCCAATTGTTTCATATACAGACAAGCCGTTTGCTGTTCGTTGTTGTTGTATGCGCTTGATAACTATGTGTAAAGACTGCATTGCTCGAGTTGGTAAATGTTTGTGCATGTACGTAACGATGTGAGTTTGATACAGATGTGGACCCACCACTGTTTGGAGCGCGAAAGTCACCAAGCAGTGAGGGCACTAGAAGAGCGACAGCCATCTATCGCCCAGAGGTTTGAGGAGAAGCCATCACCTGCATGGGTGCATGCCGAGCGAAATCCACCATGTACCAATCGACATCACATCCGCATAAGCTTTATGCTGAACAAAATCATCAGCATGATCATGTCATATTCGTGTATTCTCATGGCCGCAAGTACTGAACTGTCAGGCAGCTGGAGTATGCAATTATAGCTGCATAGGTCTAGATCAAGTCAGAGTATACGAGCCTGTTTATGTGTGTACCAAAAAAAAACATCTGCTTTATGTCATGGCATACAGCAATATTGTAGGATAAGTGTTATTCTGCCGGACACCCGACCCCTATCATTAGTTCGTGAACGAGCTGTAGCCAATCAGCGATTTTTTTTATACCGTTCGAGTGTCAACTGCCTAATTTCAACCAATCAAATCTCATTAGGGGTAGGTTTATTCCGTTCCAACTTATCTCCGGAATCGTCCGGATTTTGATTGTCTTACACTGTAATAGAGTATACAATATCCAAGTTGTAGGAGTTCTTACTCGATAATTCAAAGTTTGTCCGGAGCATGTTGTAGCACGTGTACAGCTTGCAAGAAGTTGGCTGTAGTGACCGGGAGCGTCACGAGTGAGCTTAGTTTGGCTTACAGCGCCGGACAACAATCAGTGACTGCCAGAAAGATGCCAATGGATCACACACAACCAGCCTACGAGCAACTACAAGTACTTCATTTTTAAGTATATGTAATAACTTGATCATACAACTTTGATTTAATTAATCTACCTGCTCTTTACGCATGGTCAGCTACTCATAGACTAGGAAATATCCGTACGCTACATAGCAACTACTCGTGCTGAAGTGGTCAGCCTTGACCCGTGCTTGAAGACGCTCTCCTCCGACGCGGACAGCCACACCGCCTCCATCAGCTCGAGCACCGACAGTAGATCCAGATCCATGACCGTCATGTACACCTCCGCCTTGAACTCCATCTTCGCCACGTCGGACCTCGTCTCGTTCAGGAGCACCTGAAAGTACTCGCTCGACAGCGTGGGTGAGTCGTAGCTGCGCGAGCCGCTGCAGCTTAGGACCTTCTGTTGCGCCACTCTGCGCGGACGGGCCGCCAGAGTCGCCGCCTTGTACGGGGAGACACCCTCGCTCTTGATGCTGTCGAACACGGCGTCAGCGTCGTGTTGTAACTTGCGCGAGGCCGGAATCTCCGTGCAGTTCCGTTGTCAGCATCAGTGCGGCCACCCAGGAAGTCGACGGTCACGTGTCCGGCGTCGCCAAGCCCGCCAGCACAAGCAGGTCGTCCGTCGACAGCATCGGGTACCACGGGCTCCGGCGCGAAGATGATCGTGACTACGCTGGCGTCCACCGGCCAGTCCTAGAGCGGTGAGATGAGGATCTACGCGTCGCTGCAGCTGATACCGTAGTCCATGATGCGAAACGGTTAACCACACTTCCACACCGCGTACCCGAACAGCGCGCCATCGCTGCTCGAGTCGCTCGTGAAGCCGTCCTTGGCGTCGACCACGACGAACACGACCACGTCGTTGGTCTCCATCTCCTTAAAATCAACTACGCTCTCCGCGATCTTCACCGAGGCTTCATGACACCCAAGTTTCGATCTCAGCCGACGTGCTGCCGCCGTCCTAGTCCTGCAGGCGCGTCGTCATCGCCCGCCAAAGAACTTGAGCGTCGGGATGCCGCGGGCGGCGAACTGCTCGACCAACTTGCTCTCGGACGTGGCGTCCACCTTGGCGAGATGTAGCGTGTCCAGCTCCTTCAGGTTTCAGGCCGCCGCCGTGTACTCGGGCGTCAGCTTCTTGTGGTGATTGCACCACTGCGCGTAGAGCTCGACCAGTAGCGCGCATGACCCGAGACGGCCTCGGCGAAGTTGCTCTCCATGAGCACCATGACGTCACCCTCCTTCTCGAACTCGGCCGCGAGCACCATGAGTCTCGAACTCGGTCACGAGCACCACGAGCGCCTCGACGAACAGCAGCGTCAGCGTGCGTGCCGCCTGCTTCAGGAACATGTCTGTCGGGTCGGTTAAGCTGCAACTCGGTCGGCTGGCAGCGGACTTGCAGCTGGTCTAAACGTCCATGAATTCACTAAGTCGCAAGTGCTGTTGCACTTGTCCTCCGTCGCTGCTGCCGCCGCCACCGACCAGTGCCATCGTATCGCGGTCGTCCGTGCGCTCGAAGTTGCCACTCACGGAGACGCACGGCGCCAAGCTCTCCTTCTCGCGCGTCAGTCCCCCGCAGGATGGTCGTGCCGTCGTTGTCGCTGCGGCGATCCCGTCACGCCACTATCCGCCACGCCGTCTTCCACCACTCGAGTCTGCCCAGTGCCTCCTGCGTTGTGCTGTCTTTCTGAAGAAAGCTGACCAGTGATAAATTACAACAAATAAGCTTATGTACGATTTTGGGCCCTATCCGCTGTCGTCCGGAATAAATAAGTCGACGCTGATTGGAAGAGTTTTTTTTGTGTCTCCCTAGTGTGGTTCTATGGGAGCTTTCCGGATTCCGGTCCGGAATCTGCCAATTACTGTAGTAAAACCGCAACCGTGAGGGAAGGACCGCCGTGCAGCCAAAGTAACCAGAATATATAGTGTGTATTTTTCATATCGTCACGCGAGATAGAGGTTTTGCACTATCGCATTTCCTAGGATGATATCGCGAACCACTTCGGCGATTTAGACGATAGTAAAGTTTAGCCCAAGTTGACAGCGTGTAAGCTGAACAGTCGGCTACATCTGATTTACTCCTGCACATTAGTCTCCCCCCCACAACCACATAGACTTTTCAGATAGACAGGGCAGCAAATATATGGTCTATGTCGGTACACTAAAGTATTTGTGATTAAATTTGGTAATGGGACCAACCCTGTTCGGAGTTGTGCAAACAAGGCATATAGAATCGGCACGGTCCATGACGTAGCAGTAGACTGACCGCTAAGCAGGTAAAAAACGTTTGTATTACCAATGTTATTGCTCACTTACCTCTTCACCTTTATCGTGTTCTTGCGCTTGCTCTCTTACCCCTTCACCTTCATCACCTTCTTGCGTTTAGCGTTCTTCGCCTTCTTGGCGGCCGCTGTATTTCTCCGCTTGTTCTGCATCTTTGTCGACTTGGATTTTGGTTTGGCAATCGTCGCCTCCCTCTCCACATAAAATCCGACCACTTTTTTTTCAGCCACGCCCGCTTGATAGCGGCTTGAAGGGGGGGGGGGGGGGGGTAGTCCTCTAGCGTGGGCTCCCACCCCACCCCACTCATGGCTTGATCCCTTCAGTACCCAGAATCTGCTTAGCCTGTCACATCGAATCCTCTTGCACTTGCGGAGACACACGCAACCCCGCCTTCTCCAGCTCCACCTTCGTCACTTGAGCGGTCTGGCGGTGACCCGGGTCACCAAAGGAACCCGGCGCTCAAAAATTCCATGTAACAGAATATGCATTGTATTAGTTCATTCAGTTACACTGTGTAACTTACACAACTGCGAAGTCACCGTTCGTTGCCACTCCTGCCGCGTTACCGCTGTTGACGTTGGAATCGGCTGGACTACCATCGGTGCTGTGAGCGACGACTGTGATGCCACTGCTGTTCGGCGCTGCGCTATTGGAATACGAGACTGTGTTCGTCGCGTTTTCAACAGCACGATGCGGCCTAAAGAAGGATAAGATCGAAGGACTTCCGCCGACAATAGGCCGTTTGCTCGTCGGACGCCCGGGTTTCTTTTTCGGTGGAGGATTGACACCGACTGCAACCCTCTTTTTGCTTCTTGCACTTGCGCAACCCGGATGTTCTCGTGCACTGACGTCATTTGTCGCTGTCGGTGCTGGTTCTGGTGCTGAGGACGGTGCCGATGGGTAGTATGACAGGTACTCCGGTGGGATCGAAAAGTATTTGAGAGCGAGCGACGTCTTTTTCTTGGTTGTCAGTGCTAGTAGTGGCTGGCGCTGCAACCTCATGTCTTGAATCGATGCTGTGTCTAGATTGTACTCCTCACAGAACAGATCTACAAGCAAGGCATTACGAATCACCTTCGGATCCCCCTTCCCAACGAGAGAAAAAGTCACCGCATCCTGGTGCGCTGTCGTAACGAGGTGCCGCATTGTGACAACCCCCGCATCTATCTCAAAAAAAATAATTCCCCGTGTATCCATCTGGCATCCGACGAAAATATTTCGTGAGAAGCTGTTCCCAACCACAGAAGAATGGGCGGTCATCCTTGCGATGATCGAGAAACTCAGCTTGAACACTAGGCGTCTCATTCATTTTGGTCACCACTTCTTCCTGTGAATACAGATTCAGCTTTTTCACTTTTTGTTTGCACCACGAGACAACGCGGTCCGCTGCGTTATGGGAGTGCCCTGGTAAGAGAAAAAGTAGCACTACTATCTTGTAGTAGACGAGAGATAACATTGCGTAGAACATGAAGACTACTCGAGACATGTTTTGTTATCAAGAATCTGAACCAACATCCTCGGGGTGTTTCGGCTCAAACTGTTTATGGAGACGGAGATGATGCAAAAGACGAAGGCTACAGAGAGCATCGGCTCCTTTGCCTTGTCCACGCTCGTCGTACATAAAAACATTGTTTCTTCCACTAGTAATATCGGCAACCACAAAATTGTGGAGCATCAGATTCGAGTTGAAATAGTCCGCAGAAGGTCTTCGATTGCCACATACTGGCAAAGGAAGACCTCCACCAAAATCCTCAATTTGCATGACGGGCATTGCAGTCTGCACAGCAGATTCCTTACTTTGTGGAATATCCACGTGATCAGGAACAATATCGTTTGGCAATATTTGATGAGGTGCATGAGCTGCGACGTATTCTTTAACAAAAGAAGTCATTGCACGCCGTTGGTTGATAGCAGCATCGAGATGCATAGATTTCTCTGCTTCGAGATCACCACGTTCCTTAACGCTCAAGTCATGGCTTCGCAGAGCAATATCAATTCTCACACACGCATCGCATAGATCTTGCTTAGCGCGAGACAAACGAAATCCAGGGAATTCGAAATGAACATACTGCGTCCAGCGACTCTAGAGAATCACGCGGCGTGGAACTGCTTCGGCTTTCCGCCTGTATCGTTCCCAAAGATAACTGAAAGTGATGCCCTCCTCAGCCAGATACTGTCGGGGACCTCGATGCGAGCAAGGGTAGCCTTCCTCCAAATTCCAATCGAGGCACGTACTACGAAAAATCTTAATATCTTCAGCTGTCAATGCATGTTTGGGTGACTTTCGCACTCTTCGTGTATGTAGAGTATCTACACCGTCTGCAATCACATTTTTCAGCCGTGTAATCATTGATCCACCCACTCCAAATATTGCTCTGATCTGTGCGTCGGGAACACCTTGACGAAGAAGACTAAGCCCCTTTCCTTCAGCTTGGGCATGCTCAGTACCATTCCACTTCGAGTCTAGGGCTCGGTACATCTCCTGCAGTCGCTTCACCTTGTCCTCACCAAGCGTGGCGTACGCGCGTTCTAGTGCACTTGGTCGTTCTCTAGCTGTTCGGTTCCGCTGTGGCTTGGTTTGATAGAAACCACCTGTTCCTCCTGGACGCAGATGTCCCGGATCCATTTTGTCTATGGGGGATCTGAGGCGACCCTCCACAAAATAATTAAGTGGTTTGCTTTTGTGGTGACCCGGGTCACCGCCAGACCGCTCACTTGGGCGACATCCACGTAGCCCTGAAGAAGGGGGAGCAGCATGCGTATCCCCGACTCCGTGTCCCCGCGGTGGACACGTGCGAGGTGCTGGCGCAGCGCCCTTGCCTCAGAGTCCGGGATTCGCAAGCCCTTGAGTGCGAAAGTGCGCGCGATGACGGCGTGCGCAATGCCAGTGTTGAGTGCAGATGTAGATGATGTAGTGTGTAGTTGCCGTCAGTTTCGGAAGTGATGGCAATGAAAGCCTGCTTCCTTCACATCTTTCGGCTTATCATATTGCTGCCAGCAACGCTGGCTTGTTTCCTTTTGAATGGCTCATAATGCCCTTTGTATTATCTAATCAGGTACCATAAAACATATCCTCTCAGTCTTACTTTTTTCACTATAGCATACAAAGCAGTAGTATATACATGTATGGCGCAACACTCCCACTAAAGATGCCAGCGTGTCCTTCGAAAGATCGCTTCTCGACCATTCAACTTCAACGCCGTTCTCAGATTATTTCGTGTCGCATACCCAAAATTAAATTATCAGGGCGCCCAAGATAATTTTATCATAAGCAGTGCGGAGACCCAATATAAATCAGATTCGCCCAAACTAAGATTCATACTTAATCTTATACGTTGGAGAGAGTACCTTTTCCATAAAGTTCCCACCGCCTTTTGCTTTTGCTTCTCACTCTCTCTTCTGCCTCCGTGCCGCACAAGTGCTGATCCGACGAAAACTCCGAAAGGGGAGGGGGGTGCCGTAAGCCGTTCACATTCTCCGGGCTACAGTTGTGTGACCTAGGCCACAGAGCCCTGAAGGTTTACATGCAGCCAACAGCCCAACTTGGGACCCTGTGAACGGAAAGTCTAATTCTTTTGAGCTACTCGCGGTCATCCAGTCTATGATCACAGCGCTTTTCCTCCGGCGACAGATGAGAGAGTCAGAGACTGAAAATTAACTTAAAGATGAGTAAAATGTACTCAAGTGTGCGGGGCTTGCAGCCCAGACCGTGAATTTGTGGAATGCCAAACATAACTAAGTCTGAAACTCCTTCATTCCCATCATAGCGCGGAGCTTTTCAAACTGTCCTTGACTCAGTGGCTTTGTTAAAGCGTCTGCTATCATATCATCGGTATTACAGTAAGTAATACTAATTCTTTTCTCTCCATGTTTATCACGGGCATACAGATGCTGGATATCAATGTGCTTTGTTGATGAATGACTGCATGTGTCCTTTATTATACTAATGGCTGCAGTATTATCGCACCAACATTGTGTTGGTAGTACTTTGCCATAACCCAATTCATTCAGTAGTAGTCGTAGCCACATTGCTTCTCTCACTCCTTCGCTTACGGCTACTAGTTCCGATTAAGCTGTATTAAGACTATTACAATCCTGCTTAACACTCTTCCAGGTAATGCATGCGCCAGCAAGTATTGATACATATCCTGTAATAGATTTCCTTTGTTCAGTAGCATTCGCGAAGCTCGCGTCTGTGTATAGCTCTAAATTAACAGTACTATTTCCATTGTACTCTAAGCCATACTTCGACCTTCCTTTCAAGTACTTTAGTACTCGACGAGCCGCTCTCCAATGAGTCTTATTATAGCAAGATAAATATTTGCTCACATCCCTTACAGCATTAATAATATCGGGTCTAGTGCCTCTAACCAGATACATTAAGGACCCAACCAGACCTCTGTAATCGAACGGCTGAGCCGCTATCTGTTCTGGTGTTAGGACTGTTTCCTTTTCTAGGACAACACTTATAGCCTGTGGAGTGGACTCTGTAGTACAGTCTCGCATCTGAAACTTTTCTAAAAGGTCCGGAATGTACTTCTGGTGCGACAAGCGCATGGTTTTATTTTCCAGATCTCTTTGTATCTCCATTTTTAGCAAATAGTGCAGTTCACCCAAGTCTTTCATTGTGAACTTAGCAGACAACTTAGCTTTTAGATCATTGATAGAGCTCAAATGGGAGCCTGCGATCGTGAGGTCGTCGACATACACGGATATCATAAGCGTATGAGCCACTCCATTAATCTCCCACCTTTTTAGATACAAGCAATGTTCTTTCTTGCATCTAACAAATCCTAAGCCTTTCAGAAATACATTACTTCATACCATATTCGTCGAGCCTGTTTTAGACCATATTGTGCTTTGCAATGCGTTTGTCGTTTTCACTTATCGCTTTGGTCGATTTATAAAATCTGGACCTCGATATAAATAAAGTTAGTGTAAAAGACAGTGCAACTCAACCAGATTATTTCTCACAAGCATGGGTTTGGATCCTGATTTATGGTAACTGTGCTGGAATTGCCGGTTTGCAAACGCAATTCTGGCCGATTTATTATAACTCGACCTCTCCATCTGTCCGACACAATAGGCACACATCATGTAGGAAGAATGATCAAAACGTGACACTAGCACTCGGACAGAGAAATTGGTGGGTGCAGATCATCATCGAGCTACGGTAGTTGCATGGTGCCCAATATCTTGCTTGTGTGTCGTGTACTAGGTGGCGAGCCATTTATCGTATTCATATGCATAATAGTTGTGTGCATACATTAGCATTATATATGGACGAGTGTTGCGGTGTAACTAGAGGTTAGTCGGAAAGGATGACCATGCGACGTAGTGATTTAGTGCGTAAAAAGTATCCTACAAACTACTTAGACTAAAAACTACAATAGGAGCAGCTACCGTCTTACCCCGCATATTAGGCATGTGCCCTCTATACGAATACAACAGTGCATAGGTGTTCTATTCGTTTACAAGGCATATGTGTTATATATCGAACAAATTGCTAAAGTCAGAAGAAGTAGTCCCGGATGGGTCCTGGAATCTCGCTCGGTGGTTTAGGCTTGACCCTCCTATTCGATCGGCGTGGGTTCAAGCCCGCCTGCGTGCAGTTCACACAGTTGTGTATTTGTAACGGGTCTTTTCTTTCACGGGTGGCTGCGTTGTATACGGGGGGTTTTGTCGTTAATTTAAATATTTATGGGAAGGGGCATTCTTTTTAAAAAAAGAGCTCAAAGAAAACGTGTATTATGAATTAGATGGCGTAACCATCGACCTTAACTGCGAAGTATGATCCGGAGCGAACCAGACAAACTGTTTTCGCAGAGTCTTCTACGGTGTACGAAAACTTCGACACCAACTTGTTGGTCGTGTCAACGGTACTTACCTCGATGGTCCAGCGATGCATTTGAGACGCTGCGTAAAGTTCCAACTCTCCAGGCTCCTCGGACCCATCTCGAATACCAGCCATGTAGTCCGCGTCGAAGAGGCCGTCCAGGTCGCGCAGTGTCTCCATGTAGCTCGTCAACTCGGCGACATACTCATTTAAGGGCGTACCAATTCCATGCAGAAGGCAACAAAACAAGCTTGAGACACGGTCATCTGGCAAGTACCACCGTGGAGCGCTGATGTCGAGCTGCTCTCTGTCGTCTGTGCCCGCGAGGTTCCGGTACTGCTGGTTCCAGAGCTCCATATCCACGTCTGCAGCAAGCAATTGACGGAGTGGAGGATGAAGATCGTCCGTGTCGAATTCTTGCTTGCTTACCAGACCGCATAGTGTGAACGCCCGCTTGATGCTGGCCGAATCCTTTGACGCTACCCAATCCAATGTCCACTGCGCCACCGTAGCATAGCGAGGTACCTTGGGGTTACCTGCCTTTGTCTGAAGCAGAGGGTCCTTCAGAGCTTTGCCGAGGTATTCATCGTACTGGTCTCTGTAGTACTGTTGATAGCTTCGGTTGACGGCCACGTCGAGTGGTTGCAGGATGTTGGTCATGTTTGGCGGTACCACCAGGACAAAAACGTTGAACGCTTCAAGTCGCTTGGAATTTGCAAGCTTGACGTGGCAGCCGTAAGAGTCAATGATGTACAGCACCGGTTCGCGATAGAGCTGCGTCTCCTTCCTGCCGCAGACAACTTGCCTCGCATGCTCCAGAAGAATGTCAGCGCTCCACATACCAGTGGGATTGACGTCGACCATGACGCCTGGAGGACACGCTGGTCTGTTCTTCAGTTTGGAGAAAAGGAGGTGGGGCGTGAGAAACTTGCCCTCTGCAGTGATAGTGAACGTCGCAGTAAACCGCCGATGGCTCGATCCACCTTTTCTCAACAACACTTCACGGGAGCCGCGCGCAGTGATCGTCGACTTTGGCTCCGTCTCGAAGTAGCGCGGCACCTGGTCCATGTTGATGATGTTGCGGGGCTTGATGCCGTGCGTCTCAATGAGTTTCTGGGCTCGCTCGATGAAGTCGCGGCAGACTTGAGGTGCGTCATCGGGAAGCGACCGTGATGTTGTCTGGCGCCGTGAGACGAGGTTCCTCCGACGCTTGAATCTGGCTAGCCAGCCTGAAGAGGCCTCAAAGCCTGTAGCGTCGCCATCATGCATCTCGCGATACATGTTCTTGGCCTGTAGACGAATGTAAGCGTCCTTAACACGAAGGCCTTTGGCATTACGAGCTGTTATCCACTCGAAAAGCCGTTCCTCGAGCTCCGAGTGGGCTGGTTTGCGTCCAGCTCCGTTGAGGCGAAGACGACGCGAGACTCGGGTTGCGACTTGCCGGTTCTTGAGAGCCTCCTTTAGCTGATCTTCGACGTCGTGCCAGCCTCGGATAGTCTTCGCAGGCACGTTGTGCTTCGCACTGAGTGCCTCAAACCCATGGCCTTTCACCCCCTTCTGGTAGTCTGCTAGAACTGCAAGCTTTTCGCTAATGCTGTAGCTACGTCGCTCGCTACTCATGGTGGTGCTAATTGTAGAATGGGCAGCACAACTCAAACAAAAGAGGAGCTTGAGAACTGCTTAGGGAACCACAAGTGACTGGCTGTCAGCTCTCGATTGACTATCCCAAATGTGACCATGTCTTCTATTTAGTATGTTCTCTAAACGGGGTTTGTGCTGCGATTTAAGTAATACGTACTATCCATATTAAGCACATATGCCTTATATGCGGGGTAAGACGGTAGTGCACACACAGATGAAGCTAAAGCGCCATCACACACCGCCAACATAGCAGTATTAGAGCGTCAGTGGCCGGCGACATTTCGGTGCCACCGAGGTGATCGTTTTAGCAGGCAAGGAATAGCCAATACGACAAGTCTGTGGATAGGCACGATTTAGCAACCATCGCATTTTTATGTCCACGATTTATTTGCTGGTGGAGGTCGATCTAAGGCCTTAAATGGAGCGTCAAAAAATCTGCAAAGCACAATACATACTTTTCTAAAGTTGACAGACCAGTCCAGATTCATTACGAAATCCTAGTCGCTGTCTCATATAGATTCTTTCCTTTAAGATGCCATTCAAGAACGCTGTAGAAACGTCCATTTGGTGTAGGTGAAGACCTAGAACCGTAGATAGGCGAGCAAAAGCCGCAGGGAATCATACCTAGCCACAAGGGCAAACACTTCCTGGTAGTCAATACCATCCAATTGAGTATTACCTTGGACTACCAGTCTAGATTTAAACCGATCTACAGATCCGTCCGCGTTGTATTTAACGTCGAACACCCAGTGACAACCCAGCGCCCTCCGTCCATCAGGAAGGGGTACTAACTTCCATGTACCATTCTTAATTAGGGCATCAAACCCGGTCTTTATTGCGCACTCCCACTGCTTGGCGTATGGGCTAGCCCTCGCATCCATTATAGATTTAGGAATAGGAATGAGTTTCTTATCCTTTGAAACTGAATTTAAATGTGTTACATAATCTGTCAGTCTGACATTGCGGGTTCTCTTTCTCTTAGATTTCCGTATGGCACTGCTAACACCGTTTTCTACGCCCACTATTCGGGATGTCGGTGGTCGAATGTCTGGTTTCGACACGTTCTGTTCGACTCCGGTGGTCGTTTCAACTTCATTTCAATTCTAGAGCGCTTTTCAAGGCTATCTATGACATTTTCCTCATCCTCATCTACACTACTATCTTCAGTAGGGAAAGACCGCCGGATCATAGCTTCTGTACCCATTGAACTGAACTTAACTTCTCTAGCAATAAGGTACTTATTTGCCTTCCCATCTAGAAGTCTGTATCCCTTATACTTGGGTGACAGTCCTAAAAGTTTGCATTCTATCACCCAGCTTTGGGTCTTTTCGTTTAGACTTAGGAACATGTGCGTAACATGTTGAACCCCAAATATGTAATGCTAAACCGTTAGGCTTCTTACGGTAAAGTAAATCATCAGGGGTCTTCATCCCCAGCCATTGGTAGACGATTTGTAACATCTACCATAGAATTTAAGGCTTCAGGCCACCATTTAGCCGGTATATTGGCTCCTCTAAGTGCACAGCGAACTCCAGCCATCATTGTCTGGTGAAATCGCTCTGCAATACCATTTTCTACTTGAGATTCCACATTTGAGCTTTGGAACTCTAACCCGAGTTTAGCACACAATTTGGACACTTCGGTATTTAGAAATTCAGTACCTCCGTCCGTCCTTATTCTATTAACCTGAAACGGAAACTGTACTGGCAACTGCTTTAACAAGTTCCGTATCTTACCGGGAACTTCCTTTAGTGACTTTACTACAAAATACCACTTATAAGTTGTAGCATCATCTGCAACAGCCAAAGCATAGTGATGACCAAATCATCCGTACAAACCATTAACTCTAAGCCTTCCAGTAGAATCCATATGTAGTGTATGAAGCGGCTCAGTGGCCTTACTTCCCACCATATTCCGATAGGCCATTCTGCGGTCCTTCATTTGAGCGCAGGTCTTACAAAAGAATAGCACCTTCTTAAGCTCAGAATAAGAAATGTCTGGCTTTCCGTCTATCTTCTGGTTACTTATTGTCCTAATAAGGCGTTCTTTGCCAACATGGCCAAGCCGTAAATACCAGAATATTGCCAAATTTACAGCATTGGGCACTAAAAATACTCGTCTTAACCGGTTTTAAATTTGGCAAGTAGTAAACTTCACCTATAGACACTGCTGCAAACAGCAACTTTGAGTCTTTCCCAAGAAATAGAGGAACTCTCCTGATTTAGACTGAAAATGTCTGTAACCTTGCTTTGCCAAATAGTATGCACTCAGTAAATTACTGTCACATTTAGGGTCGTATGAAATGTCCGACAGACTTAGCGCCCTCAAATATCCTTTTGGATTTAAAACACTCAGTTTTATTGATCCTTTAGGTGTGCTATGCGAGACGGTGCCATTACCGTACGTAAAAATGTGGCTCTGGCCAGGCTGCAGGCTGCCCTTAACCCAGCTTGTGTCCGAGTCGTTATTGCTCGGCCTGCGCCCGTATCGACAACCCACATATCCTCAGTTAGCCTTAAATTCTTTTGGTACCGCAAATAAGGCAAATGGTATTTACGTACCTCTTCTTCAATCCCATTCATACTTTGTGGAGGTGACTCAGTGGGGGTCTGGACCGACTAGCCACTGACATCGTCCTCGTAGAGGGGCCGGGTTCAGGGTCTCCACGTCGTCCATCATCTCTTCGTGTTGAGCTTGCTCTAGGGCCGTCTTGCCGAGCCGCTTCTTGCCCTACGCCACCACAGTCTTGATGGTGTTTATGGCAGTCGTCTTGGCTCTTTTAGCCCTTTTAGCGCCAAGCGCCGTCTTCGCGTCGGTCCTATATAGGGGTCCGCCAGCTCGGTCTGGACTCCTATCGGTGGCCATAATAGGGAAGCGGTCTTAAAGTACCCAGTCCCAAAGCTCTAGAAACAAGACTTTCCCTCCTTTCCGTCTCCTTGCTTCCGCTTTTGCAGGGCTCCTCACAATGCAATGTGAGATTGATTGCAGGGCCGCGGCCCGCCAATAAATAGTGGAATTCTTTTTCTTATTATCCACTAATGACATGTGAGTATCCATCACTATCGCCTTGTCGCTCTCATATCCCACCGCTGTGGAATCAGCGGAATGAAGCAGAACCGATGCGCCCAGTGAATTCCGGAGGGGGGGGTTACCTCGAGAACCCTCCTGCCGCGGACCCCGATCCCAACCAACACCCATACAACTTACCCCATCAACCTCAGTGTGAATATTCATATTTTACACAAATAAAAGAATTTAAACCCGAACATTTGATTATTCACGTTTACTGCCACCTCTCTTTACAGCAAAAAAAAAAACCTTTACAGCCGGCGCTTCTTGCGGTTGTTCTCAACAGCTTGAGCAACAGCACTGGCGTCCCACAACTTGCGATTGTACTGCAAGAACAACACCGTTTACAGCGTCATCGGGTTGAGGTTGCGGCGGAGACGCGAGTAGATGATACCGGCTCGTGAAAACAGTCGTTCGACGTCATTCGAAGTCGGCGGTACCCACCGCAAGTCAACTTGCTCTGGGGCAGCACTCTTGTCCGCCAGCGCTGCTTCCGCGAACCAGCGCTTCTTCGTGGCAGACGGTTCTGGCTCGTCAAGTGCAGTCGCACCATCTGACTGTAGCAGCTTTGCCACGGAGAAACGCTCACCACGCGTAAGCGTGGCTTTCCATCGAGAAGCTTGACGATGCCGTTCTTGAAGTCGGGGAACTTCACCAGAGTCGACGTAGCCGCCAGCTGAGTCTTTGTAGGAGGATAGTGCTTCATTACATGGTCGACCAGCATTCGTACGTCCAGCAAAGACACGGTAGACGTCTGAAGCTTCTTGCTCACGCTGTCCAGGTTCTTCAAGTCTTCATACAGCTCCTTGAGACGGACGTTTTCTCGCGGGGTCGGGATGAAATCTGCCAGCTCACCGTCGACGCGGTCGAGTTTGGCATAGATCGCGAAGTAGCGGTCTATCATCGCAAACGGGCTGCTCCAACGAGTCAGGTTGCGGAAGCCGGGCATGAGGGCATCCGCCTCTCGAAGGTGACGATGATTCTTGATCGTGTTGAGCTTGGCCAACAGTCTCTTTACCTTCTCAAGCAGATCCTCGTATGCCTCCATGAGGGCTTGCATGACCAGGTTCATCCGATGGCTAGCGCATCCGATCATCGGAATGCAGGTTTTCTTCGCGATAGCGACGTTGACTGACGCATGACCGCACACGTAGAAGCAAAGCTGCGTAGCGACTTCGATGCCATACACGTCGAGTACGTAGTCGAACAGCTCGAAGATCGCATCTGAGCTCATGTCAGATTCGTCCGTCAGCGTTGAAAACGCGAGCAGGTACTTGCCCGTCGAGGTGATGGCAATAATGGCGATGAAATGATTGCCATCTTCCGTCCACGCGTCGACCGCAAAGCCAAGCTTCTGACCGGAAAGGCGCTGCTTCACGATCCCTCGCACGACGTCCTCCAACCCAAACATGTGCTTCTTGAGCTTGTTGACGCTCAAAGGAGCCAGGTGCGTGTACTTCCGCGTCTTGAGCTTCTCGCACATGCTTAGCTCTTGATTCTCCATGATGATCCAGTCGAGCCAGCTGTAGACGATCCGCGCGAACTCGTCAGCTTTTACAAAGGCGTCGAGGCTTCCCTCACGCCTTTGGATGGAGCGGAACTCGTCCACGTACGTGGTGGCATGGCAGCGGTGAAGGTGCTCGACCAGGTTCGTGTACCCAGTTCCACGAGCTTGCTTCCGGCGCAGGAAACACAGCCGACACTGGAAGTAATCGCCTTCCTCGGGCACGAAGAGAACCGCGGCGAGTGGTCTAGGCGGGATCGAGGACATCGGAGGTGGGAGACTTGGGTATGGCGGGGTGGGCTGCAGGAAGAAGATTGCGAAGTGAGGAGAGCTGCGCTACGGATATCGCTTCTTTTGGCGGGTGGTCTCTATAGCTCGTTGGTCTGTGTCGTGCTAGCCACCGGTTTTATACAATTCTGCAAAGCACGGTATATTCTATATTGCACCCAATTGAGGATGGAGGGTCATTACAGTATATTAAGGAAAGTTATTATTACGGGTATTGAAGTTTGCGGAGCCCTGCGCTTTTGACTGGACGGCGTTACTGCAACATATGTACAACGTCACGACAGCTCTTGTGGCAACACAGTAGCTCTTCAGCAACACAGTATGCACCACAAGAAGCAACACGAAAGGGAGGCGGTCGTAAAATATCCCTCATATATTACGGTAAATGTAAAAATTACCGAGGGCATTCGCGAAATATTATAGTAGAGGTAGAGGTACGAGGAGGACAAAAGATTTGAATAGCCCGCGAAACCGTCCGCTGCTTTTATTAAGTCCTTATCGTTGCTGGGAGCTCCATATCGGTTGTCTGAACAGCTTTTGCTAACTTGTTGGACCTTGTACTGTCGTCGGGCTGCGTGAGAATGATCCACATGATATGTAAGCGCACGGCCGCAACATCTTCTCGTGTAATGACGCACTGAGCCTTACGAAAACTATCTTTCAACACGGAATACGCCTGAACAATACACAGCACACTGCACGAGGTGCCGTCGGGCTGTCGAGGTGCCTCGAGCCATACGCCACTCTCCTCAACAGGAAATTCAACCAAAGGCATTGTGGCTGTATGCCACTCGCGGATAACCTTTGCTACCGTCTCCACGTAAGCATCCTCCATGGTAGCGCAATACGCCGAACAACATAAGTAACAACACCCGCAACAAAATAAGAAACTACACAAACAACATCATAGCTTACACAATCTACCAGCTTTTTACGATAGCAACATTAATAACATTAAATTATTTACACAACAGCAAACAGAACAACATAAGTAACCACACACGCAACAACATAAGAAACAACACACGCAACAACATAAGAAACAACACAGAAAACAGCATGGCTTACGTGATCTACAAGCGTTTGTTTGCTTGTCGACCACAGCTTCCTTGTCTACCTGGTCGAAATCATTCATCTCGCCATCCAACGTGTCGCCGCCCGACTTGGTGTCGCCCGGCGTGTCGCCCTCCAACGTCTCACCGTCCAACGCGTCGCCGCACGGCTGGTCTTCCACCGGTTTTTGGCACATGCGGGTCGTCGTCAACACCGTCAGCTGGGTCGTCTTCGGGGCGGTTGTCGTCCTCGCTTTCATGATCCATGACGAAGCCGTGCACAGAACGGAGCCGACAGACTTTCGTGTTCGAAGCGAAGCACGCCGCGCTATTGAAATTAGCAGCCGCACAGAAAGCATAACAAGGCATTAGTCCAACCATGCACACACACTTCGCATTTCGCCACTTACCCGTGACCGTCTCCGCAGATGGCACCTTCCTCTTCGTCGCCGTCTTCTTGCCCGTCTTAGGCGCCTTTGCTCCCTCCTTGGCACCCGTGCCTTGCTTCGTGGCCATGCTTGCGCGTCCCCTTTCTTGTCGTTTGCGGTCCTTCTCCCCAAATGAGAGGCGGGGATGGAGTGGGGGGACGTACTTAAGAGAAAATAAAAGATTCCATGAATGTTCAAGTTCAAGTTGATTTTTGTTGTAAGATAATATGTGAATAAATTACCCAGCAACACAAAATCCCCTCGTGTTGTTTTCAACACGATGTCGTGACGTTGTAGTTATGTTGTAGTAACGACTCCGCTTTTGACTCTGGTTGGCCCTCACATTGTTGAGCGGATTTGACGCGCATCTATCCATATGCAACAAAATAGCCTTTTTAGACTTCTCCTCTAAGATGCGCCTCAACGCGCTCTCCACCTGCTCAATCGTGAAGTCCTCTTTCTTCATTGAAATCGACGAGGCACAAAACTCATTTGGCAACTGGGACAGGACTTCCACACATAGCCATGACTCAGAAACCATGTCCTGTCCCTGAAGCTCTCGCTTAATCTGATTGCGTGCCGTTTTCAGTTGAGCGAATAGCGTGCGTAAATCACGCCACTGTCTCCGAGCCAACTTAGACCAGGCTCGGGTTAGCTCAATTAGACCCGCCGCGTCACCATGCCCATAGTTCTTATCGAGAGCCTTAATTACCTCACATGGGTCACGGTTCGACACTAGGTCTAACAAAGTAGACAAGAAGGCGTTCGATAGGACCTGGTTCAGAAGGTTTTGCAGATCGCGTCTTCCCCTTTCCCAGTCCATCACCTTCCACTCCATTGCGTTCTTTTCCTTATCGGAGAGGCCACTATCCACAGGGACTGACGGTGGCTTCTCCGGGCTTCCGTGAAGGAAGTCGACCATCAAAACGTGCACAGGCGGCAATGCCTTGGTAGCTCACGGCGGTCTTCGCCTGGATGCGCCGAGTACGCACTGGTGCTGGCGGGGGCGATGCAACCAGTGGAGACTCCTGCTGCAACACGGGAGCCCGGGAACGTCCGATATTAGAAATTTGGGACGACCGCGGGTCCTCGACGAGCCTCCGTGGGGCTGCCGCCAACGATGGCGTGTTGGGGTGTCTTCGCGTTGGTAGTAGAGATGATGTTGGTAGCAGAGATGATGTTGGTAGCAGAGACGATGTTGGTAGCAGAGATGATGTTGGTCGTCGGGACGAGGTTGGTCGCGAATAAGTTGAATCGGGTTTTATTGTGTAAACCAATCAACCCCAAATGGGTAAACAGTGTTTGAGTACCACCCCATCTAACTCAGCACCATCTAATACTACAGTTACCCAACATGATTTTTGCAAAGCTTGACAATTAAAAACAGTTATTTTACTAATTAATTGAAAGCGCCTTACAAAACGTTTACATCATAGCCATGGCCCTTCGCCTTGCAGGTCTCTCACTTGTCCTTCCTCCTACACGATCCTCTAGGTCACGTAGCACTTGTAGGAGGCACTGGCCGTTCTTTGGTCCAAGCCAGGGGGGGGGGGGGGTGATCAAGCCGCTCATCGAGACTATTCGACACCAAACACCGACGGCTACAATGTGTCAGACTACACCCAGCTTCCCGGATCCCTGCTGGTATGTCTATATGAGAGGACCCGTGTGCTGGCCTTCGGCTGGAACCGTCTAGCTGCCGACGTAAATGAGGCGGAGATCGTTACGCTTGAGCCAGGCGAGATCATGATCTGGTGCGGTGATCTCATTCACGCAGTGGGTTTTAACTGAACACTCCGTGTGGTTCGTGTTGGTACTAACTCTCGTTGTTGTGAGTTCGCAGAAGGAACGGGCTACGCTGAGAACAACGTCTGCATCCACTGCTACCTCGATCCGCCCAACTACAACCGCCCCGAAGATCACACCGAGATCGCGGCTGTGGTCGAGCCGTTCTCGTACCCGGAGGCTGGCCTCAGATGCCGAGTGTCCGAGTGCACCAACCCTGGAAGGCCCATCCCGGACCAGAAAGCATACATGGCCCACATGCACAGGGTGCACAATGTGTATGTGAACGCACCAAATAAGAGAAACAAGCGAGCAAAGACTCAGTAACAAAACATGAAACATGGTTCAGCATCGCTGCGGTAGGGGTACGTTTCTTGTGCGAGCCCACATGGAGACGGCGTTGGTTCGTGTCCTCCTACACGATCCTCTAGGTCACGTAGCACTTGTAGGCAGAAACAACAGCGGTCCCTATTTCGCCGGGAGAAGGCAGACACGATGTAGGTGCCTGGGTGGAGCTTGGGTTGTAGGAGGCGCTCGACGCCTCGTCACCCCCCCCCCCACCCCCACCCCCGCCATAGACACGTTAGTATCAAATGTAGACATGTGTACGGCTACTCGTGCTTGGTGCTTAACTACATTCTCTAAGTAAAATACTAATTGTCTAAGATGCGAAAGGCCAATGCCTTTCTTTTTGGCGGAGACCATGTCTACACTGTTCATAGCGGCCGTCACAGCGCCACCATGACCAAGTAGACACAGCGCCATGTCGATGGCATGCTACGCGCAATCATTTTGATTGCCTCTCGCTTGCATGAGATGGACCGTTTTTTTGTGGATGGTCGCCCGTCTCATGAAATGCAACGGTGTGACTTCGTACTTCCAGTCCAGGACGGCCTGGAAGTACCAGTCGGGAACGCCGTCGTCCTTGGGCATTGACGCGGGCACCCACGTGGTCTCGACGTAGTGGCGCCACGCCTGCACTCTGTTCCGTGCCCGCCTCGGTACAGTCGTCGATCAGCATGTCGATCTCGTACCGAGGGCAAATCTTGCGGGCAGGCTTGGTGGTCGTACTTCCAGTCCAGCTGGAAGACCAACTTGCTACGTTTGGAAGTCCCATCAGTATCAAGTTTCTTACTATATCGGTCTGGGAGAATGATTCCTAGCCTTGAAGTTCTTTGGCGACATCGCTTATCTCATCATTCCAGATGGCTGCTCTGTGGTCTATTCCTGTGAATAATAGTACGCACACTTGCTGCTGTTGCACAGCTTACTCTGCAAGTCACCGAGGTGGTCGGCCAGGACGTCCACCACGTCCATGACCATACTCAGGATGGCTATCATATTGTCGGCAGCCTCTTGCTGGAAACCTTACTTGCTGTGTCGATGAAGTGCAGCGTAATCAACCGAATCATCAGCTGCAATGTTTATAACGGGCTTGTCGAAGGTTGCTAATCGGCAGTTACGCCGCTTAAGAAAATTAATTTTGATTTGTTTTTGCGACACTACCGATCAGCATAATTGGGACTGAGGGAGGCTGTCAAATATCAGTCACATCATACTAATCAGTAAAAACACCAAAAAACATAATTGACTTTTACGGACGTGGGTAAAAAAAACACAAATACATATATTGGAATTAGTTACTCCAGAGCCACCACAAGCTGCCACGCGTCCGGGGCTTTGCTCTTCGAAGACCTAAGGCCAGCTCTAACTTCTCTCTCTTTCTCTCGTACCTAACTCCTACAATACACACTTCCTCTTTTCTCACCTTCAGCGCACGTCTTCGGCTTCTCCTCCTTCCCGAGTCTGCCTAGTGTTGTCATGCCTCGACAGTCTCGACGTAGTGGCGCCACGCCACCACTCTGTTCCGTGCCCGCCTCGGTACGGTGGTCGATCAGCATGTCGAGCTCGTACCGAGGGCAAATCTTGCGGGCACGCTTGGTGGCTGGGCCCAGCATGCCTTGATAGCCCACGGCGGCCTTCGCCTGGATGCGCCGAACACGCACTGGTGCTGGCGGGGGCGATGCAACCGGTGGAGACTCCTGCTGCAACACGGAAGCCCGGGAACGTCCGATATTAGAAATTTGGGACGACCGCGGGTCCTCGACGAGCCTCCGTGGGGCTGCCGCCAACGATGGCGTCTTGGGGTGTCTTCGCGTTGGTAGTAGAGATGATGTTGGTAGCAGAGACGATGTTGGTAGCAGAGATGATGTTGGTCGTCGGGACGAGGTTGGTCGCGAATAAGTTGAATCGGGTTTTATTGTGTAAACCAATCAACCCCAAATGGGTAAACAGTGTTTGAGTACCACCCCATCTAACTCCGCACCATCTAATACTACAGTTACCCAACATGATTTTTGCAAAGCTTGACAATTAAAAACAGTTATTTTACTAATTAATTGAAAGCGCCTTACAAAACGTTTACATCATAGCCATGGCCCTTCGCCTTGCAGGTCTCTCACTTGTCCTTCCTCCTACACGATCATCTAGGTCACGTAGCACTTGTAGGAGGCACTGGCCGTTCTTTGGTCCAAGCCAGGGGGGGGGGGGGGGGTGATCAAGCCGCTCATCGAGACTATTCGACACCAAACACCGACGGCTACAATGTGTCAGACTACACCCAGCTTCCCGGATCCCTGCTGGTATGTCTATATGAGAGGACCAGTGTGCTGGCCTTCGGCTGGAACCGTCTAGCTGCCGACGTAAATGAGGCGGAGATCGTTACGCTTGAGCCAGGCGAGATCATGATCTGGTGCGGTGATCTCATTCACGCAGTGGGTTTTAACTGAACACTCCGTGTGGTTCGTGTTGGTACTAACTCTCGTTGTTGTGAGTTCGCAGAAGGAACGGGCTACGCTGAGAACAACGTCTGCATCCACTGCTACCTCGATCCGCCCAACTACAACCGCCCCGAAGATCACACCGAGATCGCGGCTGTGGTCGAGCCGTTCTCGTACCCGGAGGCTGGCCTCAGATGCCGAGTGTCCGAGTGCACCAACCCTGGAAGGCCCATCCCGGACCAGAAAGCATACATGGCCCACATGCGCAGGGTGCACAATGTGTATGTGAACGCACCAAATAAGAGAAACAAGCGAGCAAAGACTCAGTAACAAAACATGAAACATGGTTCAGCATCGCTGCGGTAGGGGTACGTTTCTTGTGCGAGCCCACATGGAGACGGCGTTGGTTCGTGTCCTCCTACACGATCCTCTAGGTCACGTAGCACTTGTAGGCAGAAACAACAGCGGTCCCTATTTCGCCGGGAGAAGGCAGACACGATGTAGGTGCCTGGGTGGAGCTTGGGTTGTAGGAGGCGCTCGACGCCTCGTCACCCCCCCCCCCCCCCACCCCCGCCATAGACACGTTAGTATCAAATGTAGACATGTGTACGGCTACTCGTGCTTGGTGCTTAACTACATTCTCTAAGTAAAATACTAATTGTCTAAGATGCGAAAGGCCAATGCCTTTCTTTTTGGCGGAGACCATGTCTACACTGTTCATAGCGGCCGTCACAGCGCCACCATGACCAAGTAGACACAGCGCCATGTCGATGGCATGCTACGCGCAATCATTTTGATTGCCTCTCGCTTGCATGAGATGGACCGTTTTTTTGTGGATGGTCGCCCGTCTCATGAAATGCAACGGTGTGACTTCGTACTTCCAGTCCAGGACGGCCTGGAAGTACCAGTCGGGAACGCCGTCGTCCTTGGGCATTGACGCGGGCACCCACGTGGTCTCGACGTAGTGGCGCCACGCCTGCACTCTGTTCCGTGCCCGCCTCGGTACAGTCGTCGATCAGCATGTCGATCTCGTACCGAGGGCAAATCTTGCGGGCAGGCTTGGTGGTCGTACTTCCAGTCCAGCTGGAAGACCAACTTGCTACGTTTGGAAGTCCCATCAGTATCAAGTTTCTTACTATATCGGTCTGGGAGAATGATTCCTAGCCTTGAAGTTCTTTGGCGACATCGCTTATCTCATCATTCCAGATGGCTGCTCTGTGGTCTATTCCTGTGAATAATAGTACGCACACTTGCTGCTGTTGCACAGCTTACTCTGCAAGTCACCGAGGTGGTCGGCCAGGACGTCCACCACGTCCATGACCATACTCAGGATGGCTATCATATTGTCGGCAGCCTCTTGCTGGAAACCTTACTTGCTGTGTCGATGAAGTGCAGCGTAATCAACCGAATCATCAGCTGCAATGTTTATAACGGGCTTGTCGAAGGTTGGTCGAACTTTCTGCAGATAATCGTTGAGATAGTTCAAGCGATCGCGGAAATCCTCGCGTGTAATTTAATCATCGCATCCATATATATGACGAAACAATTCGTGGGTGAAATGATAATTTACAAAGCAAGCATACTACCTCATAAGTGCCCCGTTAGTGAAGCCAAACAGATGAAGGAAACTCAATCTCAGCAAATTCAAGAGGTTGTGTGCAAGTATCACGAAGAACCCGTCGCTGATGGGGGAGACAGAAGCATCAGCGAGACTTCCGTGTGTGGTCGAGGTCTTGGAGTCAGACGACGTGGAAATCCAGGCCCTGTGGGCATCATAGACTGCGTAAACATATGTAACAACCCCGAACTACATAGTCGTAGCAAGCACATCTATATAAAATACTTATTCATTTAGGAAAATGTATCAAGAAAGGAGTTCACTATCAATTACTGCCGCACAAGGGAAATATGCGCAGACATATTCACAAAAGCTTTAACGAAGCCAATCTTTGAGAAGATTAGAACATTATTACGTATCTCCCCACCACAATAAGCAATTCACGATTGTTTTTGCATGGCAAGAAATAAATAGTTTAAAAAAATAAATAAACAATAATGGGTGAGAGCTCTACGCTTATTGTTCAAGGATTTAAAACCCACCGTGAAATCCTCCTCAGACACTGCGAATACTTGCTCGCGAGACTTGAACACGCAGAACAGGTGGACGAAGGTGACGAAATTCATCCACTTCTGGTGATCAGTGATTGAAACCTCTTTAATGACTCCGTTTATCGTTCTTACTGAAATTTATGATCAACCTAAGGGGTGTGTTGCAGTGCAGAACCTTGACATCTCTCTGCAGTCCGTCGAGCTAATTGCGGTAGCAGCATCGAGAGCGCGTTGGGGGCTATCTGGAAGCCAGCTGCCAGAATACGCTCGTTCAAATGCGTGAGATACTGAACTTCGACGTTTGTGGTCTCGTCCGATGGATCGGTTCTCATCCCAAAGAACATGCACGGATATCGGTAGAGGAACTGACTTGATGCGGAACTCTCAAAGTAATCGGTAGAGAGATCGGTGGACTAGGTGCTGACTCTACACTAGGACGCTCGGCATCCCGTCCATCTGTCTTATCGTCAACAAGTTCAGCGATGCCTGGCTCTGGTGATGGGTCGAGGTCAAGGATGACAGGACGGATGTGCTCTGGTGGATGTTCGGCGTGCTCTACTTCTGGGTCATTTTTAAAATTGGATGCCTGTGTCGCAATTTCACTAATGAAGGACCTCACAACTACTTTTCCTCGGAGGACGATGCCAATGAGCTCGGATGTCGCCGGCTGTTGCGCCATATATACTACTGCTTCGTATGCTATAGTGAAAAAAGTAAGACTAAGAGGATATGTTTATGGTATCTGATTGGATAATACAAAGGGCATTGTGAGCCATTCAAAAGGAAAGAAGCCAGCGTTGCTGGCAGCAATATGATAAGCCGAGGGATGTGAAGGAAGCAGGCTTTCATTGCCATCACTTCCGAAACTGACGGCAACTACACACTACATCATCTACATCTGCACTCAACATTTCAAGTACAACAAGGCCATAGCAGCCGAGAAGAAAAGTACGGGCGGCCTGGAGTCGTTTCACGGCAAAGTGTTCATCATGTGGAAGGATAAGCTTTTGACTCACTTCAACCACCTCGATCAACTATACAAACGCAAGCATCTTGAGAAATGCTGCTGGGCCCGGCCACCAAGCGTGCTCGCCCTCGGTACGAGCTCGACATGCTGATCGACCACCGTACCGAGGCGGGCACGGAACAGAGTGCAGGCGTGGCGCCACTACGTCGAGACCACGTGGGTGCCCGCGTCAATGCCCAAGGACGACGGCGTTCCCGACTGGTACTTCCAGGCCGTCCTGGACTGGAAGTACGAAGTAACACCGTTGCTGTTCATGAGACGGGCGACCATCCACAAAAAAGGCCTATCTCATGCAAGCGAGAGGCAATCAAAATGATTGCGCGTAGCATGCCATCGACATGGCGCTGTGACGAGGCGTCGAGCGCCTCCTACAAACCAAGCTCCACCCAGGCACCTACATCGTGTCTGCCTTCTCCCGGCGAAATAGGGACCGCTGCTGTTTCTGCCTACAAGTGCTACGTGACCTAGAGGATCGTGTAGGAGGACACGAACCGACGCCGTCTCCATGTGAGCTCGCACAAGAAACGTACCCCTACCGCAGCGATGCTGAACCATGTTTCATGTTTTGTTACTGAGTCTTTGCTCGCTTGTTTCTCTTATTTGGTGCGTTCACATACACATTGTGCACCCTGCGCATGTGGGCCATGTATGCTTTCTGGTCCGGGATGGGTCTTCCAGGGTTGGTGCACTCGGACACTCGGCATCTGAGGCCAGCCTCCGGGTACGAGAACGGCTCGACCACAGCCGCGATCTCGGTGTGATCTTCGGGGCGGTTGTAGTTGGGCGGATCGAGGTAGCAGTGGATGCAGACGTTGTTCTCAGCGTAGCCCGTTCCTGCGAACTCACAACAACGAGAGTTAGTACCAACACGAACCACACGGAGTGTTCAGTTAAAATCCACTGCGTGAATGAGATCACCGCACCAGATCATGATATCGCCTGGCTCAAGCGTAACGATCTCCGCCTCATTTACGTCGGCAGCTAGACGGTTCCAGCCGAAGGCCAGCACACGGGTCCTCTCATATAGACATACCAGCAGGGATCCGGGAAGCTGGGTGTAGTCTGACACATTGTAGCCGTCGGTGTTTGGTGTCGAATAGTCTCGATGAGCGGCTTGATCACCCCCCCCCTGGCTTGGACCAAAGAACGGCCAGTGCCTCCTACAAGTGCTACGTGACCTAGAGGATCGTGTAGGAGGAAGGACAAGTGAGAGACCTGCAAGGCGAAGGGCCATGGCTATGATGTAAACGTTTTGTAAGGCGCTTTCAATTAATTAGTAAAATAACTGTTTTTAATTGTCAAGCTTTGCAAAAATCATGTTGGGTAACTGTAGTATTAGATGGTGCGGAGTTAGATGGGGTGGTACTCAAACACTGTTTACCCATTTGGGGTTGATTGGTTTACACAATAAAACCCGATTCAACTTATTCGCGGCCAACCTCGTCCCGACGACCAACATCATCTCTGCTACCAACATCATCTCTACTACCAACGCGTAGACACCCCAAGACGCCATCGTTGGCGGCAGCCCCACGGAGGCTCGTCGAGGACCCGCGGTCGTCCCAAATTTCTAATATCGGACGTTCCCGGGCTTCCGTGTTGCAGCAGGAGTCTCCACCGGTTGCATCGCCCGCGCCAGCACCAGTGCGTGTTCGGCGTATCCAGGCGAAGGCCGCCGTGAGCTACCAAGGCATGCTGGGCCCGGCCACCAAGCGTGCTCGCCCTCGGTACGAGCTCGACATGCTGATCGACCACCGTACCGAGGCGGGCACGGAACAGAGTGGTGGCGTGGCGCCACTACGTCGAGACCACGTGGGTGCCCGCGTCAATGCCCAAGGACGACGGCGTTCCCGTCTGGTACTTCCAGGCCGTCCTGGACTGGAAGTACGAAGTCACACCGTTGCCGTTCATGAGACGGGCGACCATCCACAAAAAAACGGTCCATCTCATGCAAGCGAGAGGCAATCAAAATGATTGCGCGTAGCATGCCATCGACATGGCGCTGTGTCTACTTGGTCATGGTGGCGCTGTGACGGCCGCTATGAACAGTGTAGACATGGTCTCCGCCAAAAAGAAAGGCATTGGCCTTTCGCATCTTAGACAATTAGTATTTTACTTAGAGAATGTAGTTAAGCACCAAGCACGAGTAGCCGTACACATGTCTACATTTGATACTAACGTGTCTATGGCGGGGGTGGGGGGGGGGGTGACGAGGCGTCGAGCGCCTCCTACAACCCAAGCTCCACCCAGGCACCTACATCGTGTCTGCCTTCTCCCGGCGAAATAGGGACCGCTGTTGTTTCTGCCTACAAGTGCTACGTGACCTAGAAGATCGTGTAGGAGGACACGAACCAACGCCGTCTCCATGTGGGCTCGCACAAGAAACGTACCCCTACCGCAGCGATGCTGAACCATGTTTCATGTTTTGTTACTGAGTCTTTGCTCGCTTGTTTCTCTTATTTGGTGCGTTCACATACACATTGTGCACCCTGCGCATGTGGGCCATGTATGTTTTCTGGTCCGGGATGGGTCTTCCAGGGTTGGTGCACTCGGACACTCGGCATCTGAGGCCAGCCTCCGGGTACGAGAACGGCTCGACCACAGCCGCGATCTCGGTGTGATCTTCGGGGCGGTTGTAGTTGGGCGGATCGAGGTAGCAGTGGATGCAGACGTTGTTCTCAGCGTAGCCCGTTCCTGCGAACTCACAACAACGAGAGTTAGTACCAACACGAACCACACGGAGTGTTCAGTTAAAATCCACTGCGTGAATGAGATCACCGCACCAGATCATGATATCGCCTGGCTCAAGCGTAACGATCTCCGCCTCATTTACGTCGGCAGCTAGACGGTTCCAGCCGAAGGCCAGCACACGGGTCCTCTCATATAGACATACCAGCAGGGATCCGGGAAGCTGGGTGTAGTCTGACACATTGTAGCCGTCGGTGTTTGGTGTCGAATAGTCTCGATGAGCGGCTTGATCACCCCCCCCCTGGCTTGGACCAAAGAACGGCCAGTGCCTCCTACAAGTGCTACGTGACCTAGAGGATCGTGTAGGAGGAAGGACAAGTGAGAGACCTGCAAGGCGAAGGGCCATGGCTATGATGTAAACGTTTTGTAAGGCGCTTTCAATTAATTAGTAAAATAACTGTTTTTAATTGTCAAGCTTTGCAAAAATCATGTTGGGTAACTGTAGTATTAGATGGTGCGGAGTTAGATGGGGTGGTACTCAAACACTGTTTACCCATTTGGGGTTGATTGGTTTACACAATAAAACCCGATTCAACTTATTCGCGGCCAACCTCGTCCCGACGACCAACATCATCTCTGCTACCAACATCATCTCTACTACCAACGCGTAGACACCCCAAGACGCCATCGTTGGCGGCAGCCCCACGGAGGCTCGTCGAGGACCCGCGGTCGTCCCAAATTTCTAATATCGGACGTTCCCGGGCTTCCGTGTTGCAGCAGGAGTCTCCACCGGTTGCATCGCCCGCGCCAGCACCAGTGCGTGTTCGGCGTATCCAGGCGAAGGCCGCCGTGAGCTACCAAGGCATGCTGGGCCCGGCCACCAAGCGTGCTCGCCCTCGGTACGAGCTCGACATGCTGATCGACCACCGTACCGAGGCGGGCACGGAACAGAGTGGTGGCGTGGCGCCACTACGTCGAGACCACGTGGGTGCCCGCGTCAATGCCCAAGGACGACGGCGTTCCCGTCTGGTACTTCCAGGCCGTCCTGGACTGGAAGTACGAAGTCACACCGTTGCCGTTCATGAGACGGGCGACCATCCACAAAAAAACGGTCCATCTCATGCAAGCGAGAGGCAATCAAAATGATTGCGCGTAGCATGCCATCGACATGGCGCTGTGTCTACTTGGTCATGGTGGCGCTGTGACGGCCGCTATGAACAGTGTAGACATGGTCTCCGCCAAAAAGAAAGGCATTGGCCTTTCGCATCTTAGACAATTAGTATTTTACTTAGAGAATGTAGTTAAGCACCAAGCACGAGTAGCCGTACACATGTCTACATTTGATACTAACGTGTCTATGGCGGGGGTGGGGGGGGGGGGTGACGAGGCGTCGAGCGCCTCCTACAACCCAAGCTCCACCCAGGCACCTACATCGTGTCCGCCTTCTCCCGGCGAAATAGGGACCGCTGTTGTTTCTGCCTACAAGTGCTACGTGACCTAGAGGATCGTGTAGGAGGACACGAACCAACGCCGTCTCCATGTGGGCTCGCACAAGAAACGTACCCCTACCGCAGCGATGCTGAACCATGTTTCATGTTTTGTTACTGAGTCTTTGCTCGCTTGTTTCTCTTATTTGGTGCGTTCACATACACATTGTGCACCCTGCGCATGTGGGCCATGTATGTTTTCTGGTCCGGGATGGGTCTTCCAGGGTTGGTGCACTCGGACACTCGGCATCTGAGGCCAGCCTCCGGGTACGAGAACGGCTCGACCACAGCCGCGATCTCGGTGTGATCTTCGGGGCGGTTGTAGTTGGGCGGATCGAGGTAGCAGTGGATGCAGACGTTGTTCTCAGCGTAGCCCGTTCCTTCTGCGAACTCACAACAACGAGAGTTAGTACCAACACGAACCACACGGAGTGTTCAGTTAAAACCCACTGCGTGAATGAGATCACCGCACCAGATCATGATCTCGCCTGGCTCAAGCGTAACGATCTCCGCCTCATTTACGTCGGCAGCTAGACGGTTCCAGCCGAAGGCCAGCACACGGGTCCTCTCATATAGACATACCAGCAGGGATCCGGGAAGCTGGGTGTAGTCTGACACATTGTAGCCGTCGGTGTTTGGTGTCGAATAGTCTCGATGAGCGGCTTGATCACCCCCCCCCCCCCTGGCTTGGACCAAAGAACGGCCAGTGCCTCCTACAAGTGCTACGTGACCTAGAGGATCGTGTAGGAGGAAGGACAAGTGAGAGACCTGCAAGGCGAAGGGCCATGGCTATGATGTAAACGTTTTGTACGGCGCTTTCAATTAATTAGTAAAATAACTGTTTTTAATTGTCAAGCTTTGCAAAAATCATGTTGGGTAACTGTAGGATTAGATGGTGCTGAGTTAGATGGGGTGGTACTCAAACACTGTTTACCCATTTGGGGTTGATTGGTTTACACAATAAAACCCGATTCAACTTATTCGCGACCAACCTCGTCCCGACGACCAACATCATCTCTGCTACCAACATCGTCTCTGCTACCAACATCATCTCTACTACCAACGCGTAGACACCCCAAGACGCCATCGTTGGCGGCAGCCCCACGGAGGCTCGTCGAGGACCCGCGGTCGTCCCAAATTTCTAATATCGGACGTTCCCGGGCTTCCGTGTTGCAGCAGGAGTCTCCACCGGTTGCATCGCCCCCGCCAGCACCAGTGCGTGTTCGGCGCATCCAGGCGAAGGCCGCCGTGGGCTATCAAGGCATGCTGGGCCCAGCCACCAAGCGTGCCCGCAAGATTTGCCCTCGGTACGAGCTCGACATGCTGATCGACCACCGTACCGAGGCGGGCACGGAACAGAGTGGTGGCGTGGCGCCACTACGTCGAGACTGTCGAGGCATGACAACACTAGTCAGACTCGGAAGGAGGAGAAGCCGAAGACGTGCGCTGAAGGTGAGAAAAGAGGAAGTGTGTATTGTAGGAGTTAGGTACGAGAGAAAGAGAGAGAAGTTAGAGCTGGCCTTAGGTCTTCGAAGAGCAAAGCCCCGGACGCGTGGCAGCTTGTGGTGGCTCTGGAGTCACTAATTCCAATATATGTATTTGTGGTTTTTTTACCCACGTCCGTAAAAGTCAATTATGTTTTTTGGTGTTTTAACAATTTAATGATTAGTATGGTGTGACTGATATTTGACAGCCTCCCTCAGTCCCAATTATGCTGATTGGTAGTGTCGCAAAAACAAATCAAAATTAATTTTCTTAAGCGGCGTAACTGCCGATTAGCAGTTATGCTTGTCATTTCTGAAGTGGACGAACGAGGGGCCCTCTTCCGCTGCGGTCCTGAGGTTGGCGGAGAGTTAGTGCGCACTTCTATGACTCCTTTGAGGCTTGCCTTTGAGTTTGCTAAGGACGTGGTGCTGCTCCTCGCGGGCTCATGAGGACTCGTAGTGGTGGTCGGACAATCGTATGCCAGAACCAGAGCGAAACGGCTGACAGGTTTGCCTTATGCGGTTTGTATGCAATTAATACACATGTCAGCATCAGTGGCCACCAGCGAGGATTGGTTGCGTTTGAGTAGTGCACTTAGGCGAGGCAGGAGTTCTTTTTGAACTGGTAGGGAGGTGCTGAGAGGGTTTGGAGTGGCTCATTCTAGAAATGTGAGGTTAGGAAATGTGTCCTCTTTGAATGTGACATCTCAGTTGACTTGGACTCCGCCCCGTCGCATAAGACGAGTTGCCAAACGACGAGTAGGAGGGCGCCTCAGAGGAAGCATGGCCAGTCTTGGGATGGGCAGCAGCGTCCGCTTGATCGTCGTCGGCATCAGAGGTAGCAGGGGCAGCGTGCCCGTGTCCGACACCAACTCCTCCGACGGACTTGGCGAGGGTGGGCGAGAAGACTTGGGCTTGGGTGGGTCGGGGTCTTCATCGTCGGAGTTGGCAGCCGAGGAGTCGGAATCGCCGTCGTAGTCCTCTTGATCGATGAATCCGAGGAGCCCTTGACTGCAGCGCAGCACGGATGCGCGCGTTCCACACAGGGAAGTTGGAGCCGTTCAGGCGCGGGAAGTCTTCCCTGGTTCTCCCCAACGTTGGGCTCATATGATGTCGAGTCATGACAACACTTGGCAGACTCGGAAGGAGGAGAAGATGAAGACGTGCGCTGAAGGTGAGAAAAGAGGAAGTGTGTATTATAGGAGTTAGGTACGAGAGAGAGAAAGAGAGAAAAGAGAGACCTGGTCTTTAGGCTTCGAAGAGAAAATCCCCGGACGCGTGGCAGCTTGTGGTGGCTCTGTAGTGGCTCTGTGGTGGTTCTGGAGCCACAAATTCCAATATATGTATTTGTAGGGTTTTGTATCCACGTCCGTAAAAAGTCAATTATGTTATTTGGTGTTTTTACAATTTAACGATAAGTATGATGTGACTGGTACTTGACAGAGACAACGTGGGTGCCCGCGTCAATGCCCAAGGACGACGGCGTTCCCGACTGGTACTTCCAGGCCGTCCTGGACTGGAAGTACGAAGTAACACCGTTGCTGTTCATGAGACGGGCGACCATCCACAAAAAAGGCCTATCTCATGCAAGCGAGAGGCAATCAAAATGATTGCGCGTAGCATGCCATCGACATGGCGCTGTGACGAGGCGTCGAGCGCCTCCTACAACCCAAGCTCCACCCAGGCACCTACATCGTGGCTGCCTTCTCCCGGCGAAATAGGGACCGCTGTTGTTTCTGCCTACAAGTGCTACGTGACCTAGAGGATCGTGTAGGAGGACACGAACCAACGCCGTCTCCATGTGGGCTCGCACAAGAAACGTACCCCTACCGCAGCGATGCTGAACCATGTTTCATGTTTTGTTACTGAGTCTTTGCTCGCTTGTTTCTCTTATTTGGTGCGTTCACATACACATTGTGCACCCTGCGCATGTGGGCCATGTATGTTTTCTGGTCCGGGATGGGTCTTCCAGGGTTGGTGCACTCGGACACTCGGCATCTGAGGCCAGCCTCCGGGTACGAGAACGGCTCGACCACAGCCGCGATCTCGGTGTGATCTTCGGGGCGGTTGTAGTTGGGCGGATCGAGGTAGCAGTGGATGCAGACGTTGTTCTCAGCGTAGCCCGTTCCTTCTGCGAACTCACAACAACGAGAGTTAGTACCAACACGAACCACACGGAGTGTTCAGTTAAAACCCACTGCGTGAATGAGATCACCGCACCAGATCATGATCTCGCCTGGCTCAAGCGTAACGATCTCCGCCTCATTTACGTCGGCAGCTAGACGGTTCCAGCCGAAGGCCAGCACACGGGTCCTCTCATATAGACATACCAGCAGGGATCCGGGAAGCTGGGTGTAGTCTGACACATTGTAGCCGTCGGTGTTTGGTGTCGAATAGTCTCGATGAGCGGCTTGATCACCCCCCCCCCCTGGCTTGGACCAAAGAACGGCCAGTGCCTCCTACAAGTGCTACGTGACCTAGAGGATCGTGTAGGAGGAAGGACAAGTGAGAGACCTGCAAGGCGAAGGGCCATGGCTATGATGTAAACGTTTTGTACGGCGCTTTCAATTAATTAGTAAAATAACTGTTTTTAATTGTCAAGCTTTGCAAAAATCATGTTGGGTAACTGTAGGATTAGATGGTGCTGAGTTAGATGGGGTGGTACTCAAACACTGTTTACCCATTTGGGGTTGATTGGTTTACACAATAAAACCCGATTCAACTTATTCGCGACCAACCTCGTCCCGACGACCAACATCATCTCTGCTACCAACATCGTCTCTGCTACCAACATCATCTCTACTACCAACGCGTAGACACCCCAAGACGCCATCGTTGGCGGCAGCCCCACGGAGGCTCGTCGAGGACCCGCGGTCGTCCCAAATTTCTAATATCGGACGTTCCCGGGCTTCCGTGTTGCAGCAGGAGTCTCCACCGGTTGCATCGCCCCCGCCAGCACCAGTGCGTGTTCGGCGCATCCAGGCGAAGGCCGCCGTGGGCTATCAAGGCATGCTGGGCCCAGCCACCAAGCGTGCCCGCAAGATTTGCCCTCGGTACGAGCTCGACATGCTGATCGACCACCGTACCGAGGCGGGCACGGAACAGAGTGGTGGCGTGGCGCCACTACGTCGAGACTGTCGAGGCATGACAACACTAGTCAGACTCGGAAGGAGGAGAAGCCGAAGACGTGCGCTGAAGGTGAGAAAAGAGGAAGTGTGTATTGTAGGAGTTAGGTACGAGAGAAAGAGAGAGAAGTTAGAGCTGGCCTTAGGTCTTCGAAGAGCAAAGCCCCGGACGCGTGGCAGCTTGTGGTGGCTCTGGAGTCACTAATTCCAATATATGTATTTGTGGTTTTTTTACCCACGTCCGTAAAAGTCAATTATGTTTTTTGGTGTTTTAACAATTTAATGATTAGTATGGTGTGACTGATATTTGACAGCCTCCCTCAGTCCCAATTATGCTGATTGGTAGTGTCGCAAAAACAAATCAAAATTAATTTTCTTAAGCGGCGTAACTGCCGATTAGCAGTTATGCTTGTCATTTCTGAAGTGGACGAACGAGGGGCCCTCTTCCGCTGCGGTCCTGAGGTTGGCGGAGAGTTAGTGCGCACTTCTATGACTCCTTTGAGGCTTGCCTTTGAGTTTGCTAAGGACGTGGTGCTGCTCCTCGCGGGCTCATGAGGACTCGTAGTGGTGGTCGGACAATCGTATGCCAGAACCAGAGCGAAACGGCTGACAGGTTTGCCTTATGCGGTTTGTATGCAATTAATACACATGTCAGCATCAGTGGCCACCAGCGAGGATTGGTTGCGTTTGAGTAGTGCACTTAGGCGAGGCAGGAGTTCTTTTTGAACTGGTAGGGAGGTGCTGAGAGGGTTTGGAGTGGCTCATTCTAGAAATGTGAGGTTAGGAAATGTGTCCTCTTTGAATGTGACATCTCAGTTGACTTGGACTCCGCCCCGTCGCATAAGACGAGTTGCCAAACGACGAGTAGGAGGGCGCCTCAGAGGAAGCATGGCCAGTCTTGGGATGGGCAGCAGCGTCCGCTTGATCGTCGTCGGCATCAGAGGTAGCAGGGGCAGCGTGCCCGTGTCCGACACCAACTCCTCCGACGGACTTGGCGAGGGTGGGCGAGAAGACTTGGGCTTGGGTGGGTCGGGGTCTTCATCGTCGGAGTTGGCAGCCGAGGAGTCGGAATCGCCGTCGTAGTCCTCTTGATCGATGAATCCGAGGAGCCCTTGACTGCAGCGCAGCACGGATGCGCGCGTTCCACACAGGGAAGTTGGAGCCGTTCAGGCGCGGGAAGTCTTCCCTGGTTCTCCCCAACGTTGGGCTCATATGATGTCGAGTCATGACAACACTTGGCAGACTCGGAAGGAGGAGAAGATGAAGACGTGCGCTGAAGGTGAGAAAAGAGGAAGTGTGTATTATAGGAGTTAGGTACGAGAGAGAGAAAGAGAGAAAAGAGAGACCTGGTCTTTAGGCTTCGAAGAGAAAATCCCCGGACGCGTGGCAGCTTGTGGTGGCTCTGTAGTGGCTCTGTGGTGGTTCTGGAGCCACAAATTCCAATATATGTATTTGTAGGGTTTTGTATCCACGTCCGTAAAAAGTCAATTATGTTATTTGGTGTTTTTACAATTTAACGATAAGTATGATGTGACTGGTACTTGACAGAGACAACGTGGGTGCCCGCGTCAATGCCCAAGGACGACGGCGTTCCCGACTGGTACTTCCAGGCCGTCCTGGACTGGAAGTACGAAGTAACACCGTTGCTGTTCATGAGACGGGCGACCATCCACAAAAAAGGCCTATCTCATGCAAGCGAGAGGCAATCAAAATGATTGCGCGTAGCATGCCATCGACATGGCGCTGTGACGAGGCGTCGAGCGCCTCCTACAACCCAAGCTCCACCCAGGCACCTACATCGTGGCTGCCTTCTCCCGGCGAAATAGGGACCGCTGTTGTTTCTGCCTACAAGTGCTACGTGACCTAGAGGATCGTGTAGGAGGACACGAACCAACGCCGTCTCCATGTGGGCTCGCACAAGAAACGTACCCCTACCGCAGCGATGCTGAACCATGTTTCATGTTTTGTTACTGAGTCTTTGCTCGCTTGTTTCTCTTATTTGGTGCGTTCACATACACATTGTGCACCCTGCGCATGTGGGCCATGTATGTTTTCTGGTCCGGGATGGGTCTTCCAGGGTTGGTGCACTCGGACACTCGGCATCTGAGGCCAGCCTCCGGGTACGAGAACGGCTCGACCACAGCCGCGATCTCGGTGTGATCTTCGGGGCGGTTGTAGTTGGGCGGATCGAGGTAGCAGTGGATGCAGACGTTGTTCTCAGCGTAGCCCGTTCCTTCTGCGAACTCACAACAACGAGAGTTAGTACCAACACGAACCACACGGAGTGTTCAGTTAAAACCCACTGCGTGAATGAGATCACCGCACCAGATCATGATCTCGCCTGGCTCAAGCGTAACGATCTCCGCCTCATTTACGTCGGCAGCTAGACGGTTCCAGCCGAAGGCCAGCACACGGGTCCTCTCATATAGACATACCAGCAGGGATCCGGGAAGCTGGGTGTAGTCTGACACATTGTAGCCGTCGGTGTTTGGTGTCGAATAGTCTCGATGAGCGGCTTGATCACCCCCCCCCCTGGCTTGGACCAAAGAACGGCCAGTGCCTCCTACAAGTGCTACGTGACCTAGAGGATCGTGTAGGAGGAAGGACAAGTGAGAGACCTGCAAGGCGAAGGGCCATGGCTATGATGTAAACGTTTTGTACGGCGCTTTCAATTAATTAGTAAAATAACTGTTTTTAATTGTCAAGCTTTGCAAAAATCATGTTGGGTAACTGTAGGATTAGATGGTGCTGAGTTAGATGGGGTGGTACTCAAACACTGTTTACCCATTTGGGGTTGATTGGTTTACACAATAAAACCCGATTCAACTTATTCGCGACCAACCTCGTCCCGACGACCAACATCATCTCTGCTACCAACATCGTCTCTGCTACCAACATCATCTCTACTACCAACGCGTAGACACCCCAAGACGCCATCGTTGGCGGCAGCCCCACGGAGGCTCGTCGAGGACCCGCGGTCGTCCCAAATTTCTAATATCGGACGTTCCCGGGCTTCCGTGTTGCAGCAGGAGTCTCCACCGGTTGCATCGCCCCCGCCAGCACCAGTGCGTGTTCGGCGCATCCAGGCGAAGGCCGCCGTGGGCTATCAAGGCATGCTGGGCCCAGCCACCAAGCGTGCCCGCAAGATTTGCCCTCGGTACGAGCTCGACATGCTGATCGACCACCGTACCGAGGCGGGCACGGAACAGAGTGGTGGCGTGGCGCCACTACGTCGAGACTGTCGAGGCATGACAACACTAGGCAGACTCGGGAAGGAGGAGAAGCCGAAGACGTGCGCTGAAGGTGAGAAAAGAGGAAGTGTGTATTGTAGGAGTTAGGTACGAGAGAAAGAGAGAGAAGTTAGAGCTGGCCTTAGGTCTTCGAAGAGCAAAGCCCCGGACGCGTGGCAGCTTGTGGTGGCTCTGGAGTCACCAATTCCAATATATGTATTTGTGGTTTTTTTACCCACGTCCGTAAAAGTCAATTATGTTTTTTGGTGTTTTTACAATTTACTGATTAGTATGGTGTGACTGATATTTGACAGCCTCCCTCAGTCCCAATTATGCTGATTGGTAGTGTCGCAAAAACAAATCAAAATTAATTTTCTTAAGCGGCGTAACTGCCGATTAGCAGTTATGCTTGTCATTTCTGAAGTGGACGAACGAGGGGCCCTCTTCCGCTGCGGTCCTGAGGTTGGCGGAGAGTTAGTGCGCACTTCTATGACTCCTTTGAGGCTTGCCTTTGAGTTTGCTAAGGACGTGGTGCTGCTCCTCGCGGGCTCATGAGGACTCGTAGTGGTGGTCGGACAATCGTATGCCAGAACCAGAGCGAAACGGCTGACAGGTTTGCCTTATGCGGTTTGTATGCAATTAATACACATGTCAGCATCAGTGGCCACCAGCGAGGATTGGTTGCGTTTGAGTAGTGCACTTAGGCGAGGCAGGAGTTCTTTTTGAACTGGTAGGGAGGTGCTGAGAGGGTTTGGAGTGGCTCATTCTAGAAATGTGAGGTTAGGAAATGTGTCCTCTTTGAATGTGACATCTCAGTTGACTTGGACTCCGCCCCGTCGCATAAGACGAGTTGCCAAACGACGAGTAGGAGGGCGCCTCAGAGGAAGCATGGCCAGTCTTGGGATGGGCAGCAGCGTCCGCTTGATCGTCGTCGGCATCAGAGGTAGCAGGGGGCAGCGTGCCCGTGTCCGACACCAACTCCTCCGACGGACTTGGCGAGGGTGGGCGAGAAGACTTGGGCTTGGGTGGGTCGGGGTCTTCATCGTCGGAGTTGGCAGCCGAGGAGTCGGAATCGCCGTCGTAGTCCTCTTGATCGATGAATCCGAGGAGCCCTTGACTGCAGCGCAGCACGGATGCGCGCGTTCCACACAGGGAAGTTGGAGCCGTTCAGGCGCGGGAAGTCTTCCCTGGTTCTCCCCAACGTTGGGCTCATATGCTGTCGAGTCATGACAACACTTGGCAGACTCGGAAGGAGGAGAAGATGAAGACGTGCGCTGAAGGTGAGAAAAGAGGAAGTGTGTATTATAGGAGTTAGGTACGAGAGAGAGAAAGAGAGAAAAGATAGACCTGGTCTTTAGGCTTCGAAGAGAAAATCCCCGGACGCGTGGCAGCTTGTGGTGGCTCTGTAGTGGCTCTGTGGTGGTTCTGGAGCCACAAATTCCAATATATGTATTTGTAGGGTTTTGTATCCACGTCCGTAAAAAGTCAATTATGTTATTTGGTGTTTTTACAATTTAACGATAAGTATGATGTGACTGGTACTTGACAGAGACAACGTGGGTGCCCGCGTCAATGCCCAAGGACGACGGCGTTCCCGACTGGTACTTCCAGGCCGTCCTGGACTGGAAGTACGAAGTAACACCGTTGCTGTTCATGAGACGGGCGACCATCCACAAAAAAGGCCTATCTCATGCAAGCGAGAGGCAATCAAAATGATTGCGCGTAGCATGCCATCGACATGGCGCTGTGACGAGGCGTCGAGCGCCTCCTACAACCCAAGCTCCACCCAGGCACCTACATCGTGGCTGCCTTCTCCCGGCGAAATAGGGACCGCTGTTGTTTCTGCCTACAAGTGCTACGTGACCTAGAGGATCGTGTAGGAGGACACGAACCAACGCCGTCTCCATGTGGGCTCGCACAAGAAACGTACCCCTACCGCAGCGATGCTGAACCATGTTTCATGTTTTGTTACTGAGTCTTTGCTCGCTTGTTTCTCTTATTTGGTGCGTTCACATACACATTGTGCACCCTGCGCATGTGGGCCATGTATGCTTTCTGGTCCGGGATGGGCCTTCCAGGGTTGGTGCACTCGGACACTCGGCATCTGAGGCCAGCCTCCGGGTACGAGAACGGCTCGACCACAGCCGCGATCTCGGTGTGATCTTCGGGGCGGTTGTAGTTGGGCGGATCGAGGTAGCAGTGGATGCAGACGTTGTTCTCAGCGTAGCCCGTTCCTTCTGCGAACTCACAACAACGAGAGTTAGTACCAACACGAACCACACGGAGTGTTCAGTTAAAACCCACTGCGTGAATGAGATCACCGCACCAGATCATGATCTCGCCTGGCTCAAGCGTAACGATCTCCGCCTCATTTACGTCGGCAGCTAGACGGTTCCAGCCGAAGGCCAGCACACGGGTCCTCTCATATAGACATACCAGCAGGGATCCGGGAAGCTGGGTGTAGTCTGACACATTGTAGCCGTCGGTGTTTGGTGTCGAATAGTCTCGATGAGCGGCTTGATCACCCCCCCCCCCTGGCTTGGACCAAAGAACGGCCAGTGCCTCCTACAAGTGCTACGTGACCTAGAGGATCGTGTAGGAGGAAGGACAAGTGAGAGACCTGCAAGGCGAAGGGCCATGGCTATGATGTAAACGTTTTGTAAGGCGCTTTCAATTAATTAGTAAAATAACTGTTTTTAATTGTCAAGCTTTGCAAAAATCATGTTGGGTAACTGTAGTATTAGATGGTGCGGAGTTAGATGGGGTGGTACTCAAACACTGTTTACCCATTTGGGGTTGATTGGTTTACACAATAAAACCCGATTCAACTTATTCGCGACCAACCTCGTCCCGACGACCAACATCATCTCTGCTACCAACATCGTCTCTGCTACCAACATCATCTCTACTACCAACGCGAAGACACCCCAAGACGCCATCGTTGGCGGCAGCCCCACGGAGGCTCGTCGAGGACCCGCGGTCGTCCCAAATTTCTAATATCGGACGTTCCCGGGCTTCCGTGTTGCAGCAGGAGTCTCCACCGGTTGCATCGCCCCCGCCAGCACCAGTGCGTGTTCGGCGCATCCAGGCGAAGGCCGCCGTGGGCTATCAAGGCATGCTGGGCCCAGCCACCAAGCGTGCCCGCAAGATTTGCCCTCGGTACGAGCTCGACATGCTGATCGACCACCGTACCGAGGCGGGCACGGAACAGAGTGGTGGCGTGGCGCCACTACGTCGAGACTGTCGAGGCATGACAACACTAGGCAGACTCGGGAAGGAGGAGAAGCCGAAGACGTGCGCTGAAGGTGAGAAAAGAGGAAGTGTGTATTGTAGGAGTTAGGTACGAGAGAAAGAGAGAGAAGTTAGAGCTGGCCTTAGGTCTTCGAAGAGCAAAGCCCCGGACGCGTGGCAGCTTGTGGTGGCTCTGGAGTCACCAATTCCAATATATGTATTTGTGGTTTTTTTACCCACGTCCGTAAAAGTCAATTATGTTTTTTGGTGTTTTTACAATTTACTGATTAGTATGGTGTGACTGATATTTGACAGCCTCCCTCAGTCCCAATTATGCTGATTGGTAGTGTCGCAAAAACAAATCAAAATTAATTTTCTTAAGCGGCGTAACTGCCGATTAGCAGTTATGCTTGTCATTTCTGAAGTGGACGAACGAGGGCCCCTCTTCCGCTGCGGTCCTGAGGTTGGCGGAGAGTTAGTGCGCACTTCTATGACTCCTTTGAGGCTTGCCTTTGAGTTTGCTAAGGACGTGGTGCTGCTCCTCGCGGGCTCATGAGGACTCGTAGTGGTGGTCGGACAATCGTATGCCAGAACCAGAGCGAAACGGCTGACAGGTTTGCCTTATGCGGTTTGTATGCAATTAATACACATGTCAGCATCAGTGGCCACCAGCGAGGATTGGTTGCGTTTGAGTAGTGCACTTAGGCTAGGCAGGAGTTCTTTTTGAACTGGTAGGGAGGTGCTGAGAGGGTTTGGAGTGGCTCATTCTAGAAATGTGAGGTTAGGAAATGTGTCCTCTTTGAATGTGACATCTCAGTTGACTTGGACTCCGCCCCGTCGCATAAGACGAGTTGCCAAACGACGAGTAGGAGGGCGCCTCAGAGGAAGCATGGCCAGTCTTGGGATGGGCAGCAGCGTCCGCTTGATCGTCGTCGGCATCAGAGGTAGCAGGGGGCAGCGTGCCCGTGTCCGACACCAACTCCTCCGACGGACTTGGCGAGGGTGGGCGAGAAGACTTGGGCTTGGGTGGGTCGGGGTCTTCATCGTCGGAGTTGGCAGCCGAGGAGTCGGAATCGCCGTCGTAGTCCTCTTGATCGATGAATCCGAGGAGCCCTTGACCGTAGCGCAGCACGGATGCGCGCGTTCCACACAGGGAAGTTGGAGCCGTTCAGGCGCGGGAAGCCTTCTCTGGTTCTCCCCAACGTTGGGCTCATATGCTGTCGAGTCATGACAACACTTGGCAGACTCGGAAGGAGGAGAAGATGAAGACGTGCGCTGAAGGTGAGAAAAGAGGAAGTGTGTATTATAGGAGTTAGGTACGAGAGAGAGAAAGAGAGAAAAGATAGACCTGGTCTTTAGGCTTCGAAGAGAAAATCCCCGGACGCGTGGCAGCTTGTGGTGGCTCTGTAGTGGCTCTGTGGTGGTTCTGGAGCCACAAATTCCAATATATGTATTTGTAGGGTTTTGTATCCACGTCCGTAAAAAGTCAATTATGTTATTTGGTGTTTTTACAATTTAACGATTAGTATGATGTGACTGGTACTTGACAGAGACAACGTGGGTGCCCGCGTCAATGCCCAAGGACGACGGCGTTCCCGACTGGTACTTCCAGGCCGTCCTGGACTGGAAGTACGAAGTAACACCGTTGCTGTTCATGAGACGGGCGACCATCCACAAAAAAGGCCTATCTCATGCAAGCGAGAGGCAATCAAAATGATTGCGCGTAGCATGCCATCGACATGGCGCTGTGACGAGGCGTCGAGCGCCTCCTACAACCCAAGCTCCACCCAGGCACCTACATCGTGGCTGCCTTCTCCCGGCGAAATAGGGACCGCTGTTGTTTCTGCCTACAAGTGCTACGTGACCTAGAGGATCGTGTAGGAGGACACGAACCAACGCCGTCTCCATGTGGGCTCGCACAAGAAACGTACCCCTACCGCAGCGATGCTGAACCATGTTTCATGTTTTGTTACTGAGTCTTTGCTCGCTTGTTTCTCTTATTTGGTGCGTTCACATACACATTGTGCACCCTGCGCATGTGGGCCATGTATGTTTTCTGGTCCGGGATGGGTCTTCCAGGGTTGGTGCACTCGGACACTCGGCATCTGAGGCCAGCCTCCGGGTACGAGAACGGCTCGACCACAGCCGCGATCTCGGTGTGATCTTCGGGGCGGTTGTAGTTGGGCGGATCGAGGTAGCAGTGGATGCAGACGTTGTTCTCAGCGTAGCCCGTTCCTTCTGCGAACTCACAACAACGAGAGTTAGTACCAACACGAACCACACGGAGTGTTCAGTTAAAACCCACTGCGTGAATGAGATCACCGCACCAGATCATGATCTCGCCTGGCTCAAGCGTAACGATCTCCGCCTCATTTACGTCGGCAGCTAGACGGTTCCAGCCGAAGGCCAGCACACGGGTCCTCTCATATAGACATACCAGCAGGGATCCGGGAAGCTGGGTGTAGTCTGACACATTGTAGCCGTCGGTGTTTGGTGTCGAATAGTCTCGATGAGCGGCTTGATCACCCCCCCCCCCTGGCTTGGACCAAAGAACGGCCAGTGCCTCCTACAAGTGCTACGTGACCTAGAGGATCGTGTAGGAGGAAGGACAAGTGAGAGACCTGCAAGGCGAAGGGCCATGGCTATGATGTAAACGTTTTGTACGGCGCTTTCAATTAATTAGTAAAATAACTGTTTTTAATTGTCAAGCTTTGCAAAAATCATGTTGGGTAACTGTAGGATTAGATGGTGCTGAGTTAGATGGGGTGGTACTCAAACACTGTTTACCCATTTGGGGTTGATTGGTTTACACAATAAAACCCGATTCAACTTATTCGCGACCAACCTCGTCCCGACGACCAACATCATCTCTGCTACCAACATCGTCTCTGCTACCAACATCATCTCTACTACCAACGCGTAGACACCCCAAGACGCCATCGTTGGCGGCAGCCCCACGGAGGCTCGTCGAGGACCCGCGGTCGTCCCAAATTTCTAATATCGGACGTTTCCGGGCTTCCGTGTTGCAGCAGGAGTCTCCACCGGTTGCATCGCCCCCGCCAGCACCAGTGCGTGTTCGGCGCATCCAGGCGAAGGCCGCCGTGGGCTATCAAGGCATGCTGGGCCCAGCCACCAAGCGTGCCCGCAAGATTTGCCCTCGGTACGAGCTCGACATGCTGATCGACCACCGTACCGAGGCGGGCACGGAACAGAGTGGTGGCGTGGCGCCACTACGTCGAGACTGTCGAGGCATGACAACACTAGGCAGACTCGGGAAGGAGGAGAAGCCGAAGACGTGCGCTGAAGGTGAGAAAAGAGGAAGTGTGTATTGTAGGAGTTAGGTACGAGAGAAAGAGAGAGAAGTTAGAGCTGGCCTTAGGTCTTCGAAGAGCAAAGCCCCGGACGCGTGGCAGCTTGTGGTGGCTCTGGAGTCACCAATTCCAATATATGTATTTGTGGTTTTTTTACCCACGTCCGTAAAAGTCAATTATGTTTTTTGGTGTTTTTACAATTTACTGATTAGTATGGTGTGACTGATATTTGACAGCCTCCCTCAGTCCCAATTATGCTGATTGGTAGTGTCGCAAAAACAAATCAAAATTAATTTTCTTAAGCGGCGTAACTGCCGATTAGCAGTTATGCTTGTCATTTCTGAAGTGGACGAACGAGGGCCCCTCTTCCGCTGCGGTCCTGAGGTTGGCGGAGAGTTAGTGCGCACTTCTATGACTCCTTTGAGGCTTGCCTTTGAGTTTGCTAAGGACGTGGTGCTGCTCCTCGCGGGCTCATGAGGACTCGTAGTGGTGGTCGGACAATCGTATGCCAGAACCAGAGCGAAACGGCTGACAGGTTTGCCTTATGCGGTTTGTATGCAATTAATACACATGTCAGCATCAGTGGCCACCAGCGAGGATTGGTTGCGTTTGAGTAGTGCACTTAGGCTAGGCAGGAGTTCTTTTTGAACTGGTAGGGAGGTGCTGAGAGGGTTTGGAGTGGCTCATTCTAGAAATGTGAGGTTAGGAAATGTGTCCTCTTTGAATGTGACATCTCAGTTGACTTGGACTCCGCCCCGTCGCATAAGACGAGTTGCCAAACGACGAGTAGGAGGGCGCCTCAGAGGAAGCATGGCCAGTCTTGGGATGGGCAGCAGCGTCCGCTTGATCGTCGTCGGCATCAGAGGTAGCAGGGGGCAGCGTGCCCGTGTCCGACACCAACTCCTCCGACGGACTTGGCGAGGGTGGGCGAGAAGACTTGGGCTTGGGTGGGTCGGGGTCTTCATCGTCGGAGTTGGCAGCCGAGGAGTCGGAATCGCCGTCGTAGTCCTCTTGATCGATGAATCCGAGGAGCCCTTGACCGTAGCGCAGCACGGATGCGCGCGTTCCACACAGGGAAGTTGGAGCCGTTCAGGCGCGGGAAGCCTTCTCTGGTTCTCCCCAACGTTGGGCTCATATGCTGTCGAGTCATGACAACACTTGGCAGACTCGGAAGGAGGAGAAGATGAAGACGTGCGCTGAAGGTGAGAAAAGAGGAAGTGTGTATTATAGGAGTTAGGTACGAGAGAGAGAAAGAGAGAAAAGATAGACCTGGTCTTTAGGCTTCGAAGAGAAAATCCCCGGACGCGTGGCAGCTTGTGGTGGCTCTGTAGTGGCTCTGTGGTGGTTCTGGAGCCACAAATTCCAATATATGTATTTGTAGGGTTTTGTATCCACGTCCGTAAAAAGTCAATTATGTTATTTGGTGTTTTTACAATTTAACGATTAGTATGATGTGACTGGTACTTGACAGAGACAACGTGGGTGCCCGCGTCAATGCCCAAGGACGACGGCGTTCCCGACTGGTACTTCCAGGCCGTCCTGGACTGGAAGTACGAAGTAACACCGTTGCTGTTCATGAGACGGGCGACCATCCACAAAAAAGGCCTATCTCATGCAAGCGAGAGGCAATCAAAATGATTGCGCGTAGCATGCCATCGACATGGCGCTGTGACGAGGCGTCGAGCGCCTCCTACAACCCAAGCTCCACCCAGGCACCTACATCGTGGCTGCCTTCTCCCGGCGAAATAGGGACCGCTGTTGTTTCTGCCTACAAGTGCTACGTGACCTAGAGGATCGTGTAGGAGGACACGAACCAACGCCGTCTCCATGTGGGCTCGCACAAGAAACGTACCCCTACCGCAGCGATGCTGAACCATGTTTCATGTTTTGTTACTGAGTCTTTGCTCGCTTGTTTCTCTTATTTGGTGCGTTCACATACACATTGTGCACCCTGCGCATGTGGGCCATGTATGCTTTCTGGTCCGGGATGGGCCTTCCAGGGTTGGTGCACTCGGACACTCGGCATCTGAGGCCAGCCTCCGGGTACGAGAACGGCTCGACCACAGCCGCGATCTCGGTGTGATCTTCGGGGCGGTTGTAGTTGGGCGGATCGAGGTAGCAGTGGATGCAGACGTTGTTCTCAGCGTAGCCCGTTCCTGCGAACTCACAACAACGAGAGTTAGTACCAACACGAACCACACGGAGTGTTCAGTTAAAACCCACTGCGTGAATGAGATCACCGCACCAGATCATGATCTCGCCTGGCTCAAGCGTAACGATCTCCGCCTCATTTACGTCGGCAGCTAGACGGTTCCAGCCGAAGGCCAGCACACGGGTCCTCTCATATAGACATACCAGCAGGGATCCGGGAAGCTGGGTGTAGTCTGACACATTGTAGCCGTCGGTGTTTGGTGTCGAATAGTCTCGATGAGCGGCTTGATCACCCCCCCCCCCCCCTGGCTTGGACCAAAGAACGGCCAGTGCCTCCTACAAGTGCTACGTGTATTAGAGGATCGTGTAGGAGGAAGGACAAGTGAGAGACCTGCAAGGCGAAGGGACATGGCTATGGTGTAAACGTTTGGTATGGCGCTTTCAATTAATTGGCTAAAATAACTGTTTTTAATTGTCGAGTTTTGCAAAAATCATGTTGGGTAACTGTAGTATTAGATGGTGCGGAGTTAGATGGGGTGGTACTTAAACCCTGTTTACCCATTTCGGGTTGGTTTTTTTATACAATATAACCCGATTCAACTGTGGATATTGTGGTGTAGCGGGATCAGCAAAATCTGCGAGATTGCTAATCCAACTTCCCAACTGCGCCCGAACACGGACGAACGGAGGGGGTACTCCGATCTGCCGTGATGTGTGCTCAACTGGGTCACCTTGTGTACCCGTCGGTAGGGCTGGATCTTGCTCTTCTGGTGTCTTCCGAAGTGTCACAGCCTCTAAGTCGAGACAGTCTCGGCGATATGCGGGGATGGGGTGGAGCGGTGTGTAAATCTTCACACAGCTCGCGGTTCTACTCCCAGATCGAGTGGTCTTGCACTTGGATCTGGCGGCCTGGATCTGGATCCGGCCGTGGGGTTGCCTTTGTGGCGCTCTTGTCCATTACGTTCCTTTCTTTGCGATGCTTGCCGCTTCCTATAGCGGAATCTGTAGTCGTTGAGCGTCGAAGACCCGACCGGCCAAGCTGTGAACTCCGGTGGATCTGGGATCCATACTTGAGGGTAGATCACTAGGAGGGTCTAAATCTGGCCAATGTATTATCCAGACTTAACCAACGCTAGATCTCTTACCGCTGTGTCTTCTACTCCTCGCAGGGCCAATGTAGTTCCCGTTTCCAGGCGAGGGAGAAGGCGGTTGCGATGTCCAAGGCAAATTCGATACTGATTTATGCTTAAGTCCGATCCCATTCTATCTACCAATCTTTCTATCCAGCTATCATCCCATCGATACCTACCGGCTCTGTAGCCTCCCTTTACCTCCATTATGGCGTCATTCAAACCCCTGGTGTGTCGTCATCACCGGGCCCGCCATACTGGATCTGGATCCGGGGTATCAGATCTGATCCCGATCTGGGCTCCAGATCCAAATCTTTCCAGCTCTCCCAGGCCTCTCGATCTGGGCTGCGACCGCTTGACCTTCGCCCGTTCTAGCCTTGTGACGCTTGTAGGTCATGTCCCGGTGGTGTACCGCTCCATCCTTCGCGCAGATCTCGTTAGGTCAGTGTCTCGGATTAGTGACCGGCCGGGTCCCAATCTCTCACTCGCCAGTCAGCTTCGATCTCCGAATTCTAGGATCCTGCTTCTCCACAAAACTTTTTAACCCTTTCGCGGTAAAAGGCTACATGTGTCGCCCTTTTAGACGTTGTACAAAACCCAGTGTGAAAAACCTTGTAAAAGGGCGCCATAAGCGCCCTTTAAGCTTTGGGAGACTGTTTCCCCTACCTTATTTTGTTACTACCAATCATATTAGTGAGGGTAGGTTTAGCGTCGAGGTGCCACCAGATAAATAAGGGCCCTATCGTAAGAAATAATGACATACAGCCTGTATCATGAATGCCTACCCCTCGTCGTCCTGCGTTTCTTGGATCAGCCTGCCCTTCCTCGGCTTTTGTCGCGTTCCTTTTTTCGCACAAGCTTGGCTCGCGTCCGATGCTATTTGCCTGAACCGGGGCTGTTTGCATTCAAAGTCCCTGTAGACTTGGAATCTTGGGCTCGGAGGCTCGATATGTTGCTATCGGGGTTATGTTATACGTGTTGGGCTGTGATTTCTTGATCTCGTCAACCCTCGTCTCCAATTTCTCCATACGTGACTTCAACTTGGTCTCGCGGGCGCATAACCCATTTGTGTTCTTGTTAGCCCATTTCACCAACACCCCTCGATGACTCACTCCACCTTGTCCAGAAGTATCTTCGTTGTTGCCTTTAGACGTTTGGAATGGCCAATGTCCGAAATCGCCAACTGTGTCTTCGTTTTGGAAAATTCAGCCTGGGTTGACGCTAATGCAGCCTCAAGTCCGCCCATCCGCTGTTGCAGCTGAAGCCCCTTGATTTTTTTTCGGCGACTGCGGTGAACCAGAAATGCTTGTAGCAGCACTCCGTTTGCCACGAGATCTGGGCACAGTCTTCGTAAGTTTGGCTGTACGGCTCGTCTTAGCGTAAGCCTCGTCTTCAAAACTGGACGCAGAAGAGTTATAAACGGAGCTCTCGTCTTCAAAGACATCGTCCTTAGACCGAGTTTTCATCCTCATACTGGGATGCCGACTTAGATGCTGACTTAGCTGGTGGCGTGGATGTTGAGTTGAGTGTTGTCTTGGGTTCTGGCGCGAGAAAACCTTTAATAGCCCCCTTGTGGACGATGTTGTCAATCTCGAGCTTCACCCATGTCACCAGATTATCTGCCGCGAATACAGGGTAGTCCTCGGGCTAGTTGCGCAGACGTTGCTTTTCTGCTGCACTTAGCGTTTCCATTGCGAGCTGACGTCAAATGAAAGTGGACTCCGTTCTGGCGCATACTTGACGTTACAATTTTTGTGATATACACCGAAATGCATAGGTAACGCCCACGTGAAATTCGTCATGTCCATCGCTGCCGAGCCCTGTGCCACCCTGGCGGTTAAACTTCGCTCGAAAATACGAGCTCAAAGAAAGTCGTACGAGCAGGTATGCTCTTTCACTTCTATGGTCCAAACAAGCAACTGTGACAGCAGCGACACTGGCAGCGGGGGCTCGAGCCAACTTGGAGACTGATCTGGAGACCGTGCTCGGAAATTCGGAGTATCCTGTTACTGCAAGGACACTCACAGCTGAAGCGCGCGGATAGCAGCAGCTCTGAAGGAAATCGGAGTTGGTGGTGGAAGCTTGGACCATCCAGCATTCTTCGTCAAGCTGAATGTTGTTGGGTTGGCTCGGACTGGTCATAAAGTGCACCGCTGGGACGCGAATGCATAGCTGTATGCGTTTGGCGCCTACATCGCTTCGTTTAGAGACCTCACTGAACGCAACAATGCCTGGGAGCTTGCTTTGTTTTCGACATTGGACTTTGGGTCGGAACGCTCGGTTGAGGCCCACGGCCATTTGAAAACGCTGAGATCGTGAAATTCGGTTACACGGATGGGTCCTTCATTGAACGGATAGTGGAGTATTTATCCACAATGCTGCAGGAATTCCATAGGGTAAGAAGCGCGTCGTGCTGAAAGGGGTGTTTCTGGGTCTACCATACGACGCGGAGAAACGTCGCTACACAGAAGCGACAGTTAAAACACCTTCGTGAGACGCGGTCATCGGGTTTATGATCAAGTTGACCCGAATGAGAAAGCGGTGCCGTCGGGATATCGGAGTAATGTAGCAGAATTTGTGGAATTTGCTTGCTGGAGTGACAAGGAATCGTGGAAGGCGTTCATCGCACCCGAAGTCTTATCGACAAGACTAACGGTCATCAAAAATTAACAACGGCGGGTCGGCTGGGGCATATCCGACGCATGCAGGATATTCTCGATGCAGCGAAGGCAGATAGAGTGGCGAACGAGACCCGCCCCCTCCAGGACGGTGGCGGAGAGGAGCCTGTCCAAATCCGTGCTGAACGAATGATGCTAGCCGCACAATGACGACGTGTAGGAGCATTACACAAACATTCTGGGTATAGAGAGGCCGCCAAGGAAAAAAGTGCAAGCAAAAAGACAGATGTTGTAACTTCTGGAGGCCATGCACAAGAAACGAAAAGGGTAACATAATTACTGTCTGTGAAGTCTGTCGACAGGGAGTCCAGAAATATTACTCTAGCTGTGCGCGGCGAAAACGGGTACGCCGTGTCAAACAGGGCAGTCTAGGCATTCAGGAGCAGTACGTGTCGACCCACGTAGTAAGAATAGGAAGCTTGAAGTCCGTAGCATTGTAACAACCACACTAAACTAATAAACCACTGTGAAATTCGTGTTCTAGGAGACAACCCGATCTTACACATTAAGAGGGGACAAACGCACTAACGCATTCAGTGGGATTACCTGAGCTGACACATTCAGTAGGGGGAACCGGATATGGTACATTCAGTGCGGACAAACTCATCGTGGGGATACGGCATTTTTATCGCATTAGTAATGAACATACAAATGACAGTTTTATAGTGACATAAGCGTATAATGGCACTGACAACCTCTTTTTGAGCTCACTTGTCGTAACCCCGTGCTATTACAGACCGGGGCAATTATATGAAGTTTTGTATGTCGTTAAAACTATTACAGCCATACGGCCACCACTTATTTACTCGACGTAATCTATCGTTTGAGCCGTAAAACATGACATATATTAGTACGATGCACAATCACGACATTCCATTGACAAATTCTGTTTTTGTATTCGCCTTCTATTGGAAAAAAATAAGACGCCAAATTTTGAGGATCGTTTTTGATTCAACACTTTGTCGATTCCAATAGCTCTCCAGGTAGACCCCCCCCCCCCCGTGTTTTGCTAAACTCGGTAAAATGCTTGGTTCGACCACAATAGAGTTAACATCTTGTGCTTGCTGAGAATACATTCGAATGCGCGTGAAACAGCTTTGCCAAACGATTCGCGATTGATTGTTGATAGCTTGACATTATGATCAGGAGACGATTGCCTGATGAACACTTGTTGGGAGCTGATCCGTTTAGTTGCGTTAGTAAATCAATCCAATATCTTAGATAGCGCTTGAGATCGGGAGACTCGGTTTCTACAATTTGAGCACTCATATGCTTTACATGTTCAGATTTGTTTATTGCTATGCAAGTGCGTCCGCCTCAAAGAAATTGGATCTAATTTTAATCGGCACTTATGCGATTGATCGCTGTACTGGTTATCCCGGTAGTTGCCCAATCGGATCGGAGCGGTGGTTGAAGGATGTAGTATGCCAACAGGATTAAGATTGCAAGCGAATAGTTTGATATTCTTACGATCAGATGGAATATCCCATTTTTCATAATTCTCTACACTGATCTTTTTTGCATTTATGGACATGTTATAATGTGTAAATACTTCTCCGGACCGTCGCGAGCATCTTAGTGGAGTCGTCGCGGGTCAGCATAATTTTACGGACGGATTTGGTTATTGTATATTCATATAACCAAAACCTTAAAACTAAAAGCATTTTAAATTTACTACGAACTTGATTCATAATGGAATGCACTAATTATACCAATGACCTTGACATAGCTGAGGCAATCATGATAGATGAACAATATTATACTTAGATGCCATCAGGGTTCTCGTCGAGATTCAGGATGCAGGTGTAGCACTTTGGCGATTAGGATCCTCAGCTCCAAGTAATAAATCACAGCCGCGAGTCAATTTAATTTTTCCCAAACTGACTGTATATAACAAATAACTGTTACTACAATAGAAATCTCAAGAGCCTACGAAGGAAAACAGATTCGCGCGTTATTACCGAAATAATAGTGACCGATAAGACAACGCATTCAACGTGAATACTATCAAAGGAAACGGGAGGAACGACTGCATAGGAAAGAGAGTATTCTCATCGAAAAAAAGCGGAAACACTAGCTGCAAAACTAACTGTAGAAGTACGTTTTTAATTTTCTTTAGCTCAGCAACTAAATCCATGTTTCCATAAGTGCTGGAGTTTTATCGATAACGATCTTGCTCTTTCCTAACCACTCATGGTGATTACGGTCAATGGTAAGGATTTGCCGAGTGGTACTACCTCTATACATTCCAAGTTATCAGGAAAGATTCATCCATGTCGCCGAATTTTCTTTTCAGAAAATTATCAATAAGGTTATCTACGCTGACTAGATGTTTTTGATTAATTAGCCAACTTCCGCAGAAGACAAGATGACAGCCGATTGGTAAAAGTTTTATTTACCAATCAATTTGATTGTTTTGGCTTTCGGCGACAGCACTACTGAAAATAAAAACGGGATTTACCGAGTAGAATGAGATCAATGTAGTGATGTATTACTGACGTTCACGTTTTTATTCGCAGATCACCGAGTATTTATCATTGGCGAGCACAAAAATGTGTGTGTATCCGTCAACATGTTGCGCATTCACATAAATCAGTATGACTCCTGCAACAATGTGCTTAAGGCGAGTTATAGCGCGGTTTTAATTGGCTTCGAGTCTCAGTTCGTGTCGATATTTACGACCAATGATTATTAACCAGCTCCAAATTCTAAGATTAAGGGGTTTTGTAATTATGGCTACAGAAACTTATTCATTGTTGTCAATCCGTACTCGACGACATCACCTTCTACCGCAAGCGAGACTGGCATCTTGGAACCTTGAATGTGGTGATTGTGCGCTCGGCTACGCGTACTCGTCTCCGCCCCCGTGTGCGATCACGCATTGCATTACCTTCTGTAGGGTGACAAAGCACGTTTTGATAGTGTCAGGGGAGCTGGCGTAACGCCTCCAAGACAGCGTATATTAGACTGTCTAGATTCCTAGCAGCCTTTTTCAGCAGAAGCCCCTGAAGAGCGCGAAACGCTCCAAGGTCCAATGAATTGAGGTCGGGTGATCATGGAGGCTGGCACAAGAGTTCGGTATTCCAGCCATATTGCTTCCCAGCCTCCACGATATCCGCGTCGTATGGTGACACGTGGGGGCCGGCGGTGTCTTGCTGAAGGTGGTCAATTTTTGCTTTACGACCTTGAGCACACATATAAGGTGATCCAAATGGTACTTAGTAGGGTGTCCTCTCATAGTTAACGTGAGCAAACTCGTACAAGACTATTTCGTATGAATCGCGGGTAAATCTTTGTCAATCAGCATCTTCTTGTTGAGATTTCTAGTCATACTGACATTTTAACAATAAGAGTGCGCGATATACGATTTCTTCAGCAGGCACTCGCTCGACGATAGGCCAGATACTGATTTTACCATCGAAATCCTTCTTGGCTCGCGCATTGTAGCGCGGTCTATCTATAGCTGCCAAAAATATTACATTTCCTATATAACGCTTATTCGGAGTAGAACGATAAGGTAAACCTTCGTCTGGCGTTAAATAGTATATTGATGTACCCTTGTAAAGGTTGAATTATCTAAAGAGCAACGCTGTCCGTCAGTAACAAAAATATCACCTGAATTCCGATTGGCCGAAATTCGCGATCTACGACATACATTGGGCATTAATGCTTAAAATCCTTCATTGGACACAAATACTGCTGCCGAGCGCAGCGAAGGCGGCCTTCATTGGATAATAATTATTTTTTGCTGCCGAGCGAAGCGAAGGCGGCCTCGCAGAACCATTGGGTGAGTAGTGCAGCGAGGCCGCAGGCGAGCGGAACGGGGTGCGCCACTGCCGTAGCGGAGCGTAGGCAGCCTGGTTTAAGTAGTGAGGCGAGCGTAGTGAGCTGAGCGGCTCCAAACAATAAAAACTACCGCCGCGTAGCGGCGGCGCTTGGCTAGTTTCTCGTCAATATGAACAACGTCATACATGTGATGCGTTGTATAATATCCACCTACCCATAATTAATTACAAATATATTATGTTGGTAAATTACAACAACAAAAACAGCTCCGGACTTTACCAAGCGAGGGTCGGGTAGTCGTCAAAACTTGTGCGTCTCCGTCAGCGTCGGCTTAACGCGCGGAACAGCCCGTCGGAGCCGGTATTTCTTTAAATAACGCCATAACGAAGCCGTTGGAATACCACAAGCGTCAGACAGCGATCGCAGCGTCTGCCGCTCCACTACAGGCACGCCTTCTATCATAGTAGCTCTTCGTTAGCTTCGGCGGCTTGCTAATTCGCGGCGGCAACAACAGCGTATACGCATTTGCGCGGTATTTCCACAGCTGTCACGCTGTCCGAGAGTTCAGAGGGAACGCCTCGACAGTGGTCGCAACTGCTGATGTGGCCCCCGTACCTCGCGACGCCAAGTCGACGAGAAAAGTGCAACAGCCACTTTAGTCTCTAGCGCGGGATCGCGGGTGCCACGGGTGCTACCCATGGCCAATCAAAAGTGATGTATGAACCACATCGCATATATCGCGTGCCATTTTGCCAGCTCTACTGCATTATCATGTGAAACAGAGAAGTATGCGTCTGTCGACAAGATGTCCATGTTTGCTCTCGTTGAAGCTCCATTCGCTGGAGATTGTATATCAAGAGCTTGCTTTGGTGCTTTGGGAAAGGCTGTATTTCTCGCAGAGATATGATCTATACCATTTCGTACTATCTGATTTAACGTTAGCTGTTCGTTTGCTCTTACGGTAGCCAATATAAGCAACGCCAAACTGATATGAATCGTCAATAGGCTACGCAGTAGCTCTAAACCAAAATGCTGATGACAGAATATGTATACGTTTTGGCGATTATATCGCTGGAAATACTCTAAATATGTTGTTCGACATATACGATATAATATATCGTAGATTATGATCTTATCCTCCAGTTCTGCATCTTTCTTTTTCCGGCATCGCATTTTCAATTGTGCGATCATGATTTCACCAGACATGCCATTGTAACTGGATAAATCGTTGCTACTGCGTATAGTTGGGATATCCCATGAATTTACTCCAATAGAGGTTTTACTCTTGATAGGGTATGAAATACGATCGCGACTTTACATTGAAAGGAAATCAGATTTCGGAAGTGTTTTGGAAGTACAGCGGGTCTAGGAAGTCACCGCCCACCCCTGGTGACCTGAGTTCAAACGGTGGTCGTGAGCTCAATTTTCATTCGTTTTAGCTCGGAGTTTGATGGTTCTGTAGCTACGGACAGCTGCAACAAGATGGACAACGCATGGGATGCAGAATTAGCTAGTGAATTAGAAATCACCAAAAAACCAAAAAAATGTTTCAGAAGACGGTGATACAAAATCACCGCCCACCTGATGTCCTATACTGAAAGCAAGTCAGTTCGACCGCTAATACTTGGTGTGTCCGCCCTTACTGGCAATCACAGCGTCGAGGCGAGCCGGCATGGACAGCACAGTCTTCTTAATGACATCATCGTCGATGTTAATCAAGATATCAATCAGTCTTACCTTCAGATCTTCAATGGACGAAGCGGGTTGCTTGTTGAGCTCACGCTTCATGATGGCCCAAATGTTTTCGATCGGGTTCAGGTCGGGGCTCTGCGGTGGGTGTCCCAAGTCCTTTAGCTGCAGCGTCTTCAAGAACTTCTTGGTCGCTTTTGCACGATGCGCCGGTGCATTATCTAGCACGAAGGGCGTCTCCGTAGGTAGCCCGAGGGAAACCTTGGTATACGGCACCTCTTCTTGCAGTAGGTCCCGGTAGTACTGCCCGTCCACGGACTTCTGGCAGAAGTGCATGGTGCCGACCCCGTTGGCGGCAATAGATGCCCAAACCATGAGAGACTTGCGGCTCGACTTGAAGGTCGGCACCACGCACTTCTCGGAGAACGCCTCGTGCGTTCGACGCCAGACTGAAACCCTCCCCGACGTCCCGTGGATCTCGACCGAGGCCTCGTCCGTGAAGAGCACCTGCTCCCAGTCCGTCCTGGTCATGCTGGCGTACTTCTTGGCATAGGTGAGACGCAGGCGCCGGTGTCGCTTGGACAGGTAGGGCTTCTTCCTTGCTGAGCGGCCGTTAAGGCCAGCATCATTGAGCCTATTGCGGATCACATGGGGCGAGATGTCTCGGCCGAGATCCAGAGACACGGCCGCGGCAAGCTTGGCTGCGCTCACGAAGCGATTAGCCTCTGTCGCTCGCACAATTCTGCGGTCGTCTCGGACAGAGGTCAGTCGCGGGCGACCAGTGCGCGCAGCCAGCACGCAATGACCGTGCTGCTTGTAGTGGGCGATGATGCCACGCACGCTGCAGCGCGGTATCTCTAACGCGGCGCTAATCTTGCGCTGGCTGAGCCCTTTCTTCCACTTGGAGATGCAAAGGACCCTCATGTCGTGGGAATGCTGGTGCCGAACTGGAGCCATTGCGGAGGTGGAGGTGAAAAGGAGAATGAGAGAGCGCGTTGACAGTGAAGTGTTGGTGCAACAGTGGGTCAACTTAAAGCTACACCATACAAATTCTAGTATAATCATAGGATGTGTTGCAGGTGGGCGGTGACTTTATTTGCATGGGAAATCGTACTAATGCTGATTGTCAGAACCGTGGTAGATTAGTTGCTGATTGGTTTAGATTTTCGTCTCGGGGTTCGCTTTAGCAACACAACTGTGTGCTTGGCTTCTTGAGATAGTTCCTGGTTGTCGAGCAATAACAAAATAACCATGTTGAAGTTGGGTGGGCGGTGACTTCCTAGACCCGCTGTACGTCTCGGCATGCCATCGGAAGCAACGATTTGTTTGCTAGCAAATTCAGAAAAACCGAATTTATCTAGTAAGCCGATTTGGGCAGGTCCGAACGAATAGCAATGTAACTTCATCGGGAGCGATTTACCAGCACCGTCAATACCAATAAGCTTCACCATATAGTCAAACTTGTCTTTAATTTCGATCGATGTTAAAGGCACTGAGTGGAGTGCACATAACCGGTGCATCATATTACCCGAGGCGTGTGCTTCGAGGAACTCGTCTGTCTACATGCACGGAGGGGCACTGAGCATCTACCGAAACAGAAAAGGGGGGTTATATTCGAATAGATTTCATATATATTATTAAACATTGAGATTCTGATGAATGGCTCTGGCGGCCTCACTCACCGCGTGTTGCAGGATGGAATCGGATGGATATGTTGTTGCTTGAATGTACAGATGACTCTGAAATTTTACTGCGGATCAGACTACATGTACTGGCAAGGTGCTCTGAGGAAGGCGACTACGTGTGAGTGAATGACAAAGGGGGAGATGAATCTGATCCTTCGCTCGCTGAATTTGCGGGGTGTCGCTTGGTAAAGATACTGGATTGGCGCATGCCAGCAATCAACCTGTCAGCATCTGTAGGGACTTCAGCGTCCTCTTGAGTGACTTTTGGCACTTTATCCGCCAGCGGTGACTTCAGTCACTTCATCAGTATCATCAGAACCTATAGGTACATCTTCGGTACTTCCAGTGCATGTAGGCACTCCATTGACACCTGTAACCATTTGAGCTTTCCTTTATATCATTGCGTCGCAGCCGAACAATCATCACACAGCACAAACAGCGTCTTTGGTACTTCAAACCCTCTTCATCTAGCTCATCGGGATCTTTATCTCCGGATATGGCGTCAATGGGAGCCGTTGGTGTTTGATCAGTCGTACCCACAGGTACATGCTCAGGCCGTGTCAGCTTGAATATATCCACCAGCGATTCGTCATGGCTCACGCATGGCGCAATACCACCCTTAATGATCTCCTCGAACTTGTCCAAGGCCGCCAGCATTGCATTGAAGGCAGTAGTTATATTCCTGCTCATGATGTCGGCGATCTGATTGCCTCGTCGACAAGCTGTGGTGTACTTGGTGGTGCCGTTAAGGACCTCGTGCCTGCTCACTACCATCATTGACTCCCAAAGTTGAAAGGAGTTTTGATCTTCGGGAGCATCTTATTCTTCGGCCGGTTGATTCAACTTGCCTCCACCGAGGCGCGATATGCCAAATCGGAATAGCGCTCTTTCCGCTGATCAACCTCCAGTACATAGCGTGGCGACATGGAAGAAGCATAGTGCGCATAAACACATAGGAGCAGCGGTATTTCTAGGGTAACGTAGATATCACAGATCAAAGGTTACAGTAATATTAGTCAGCGTTGTCGATTTAGCAGTGAAAACGTCACCTACGTACCGATGCATCGACGTGGTAAATCCGCCCGTCACATCCCAATACGACGAACATGTTTGGCGCGACTTCGCTGATATCGTAGTGTGGTGAGCGATCCTTTGCCATCCAGTACTGCGTTTCGATCTGACGATAGGCATGCGTGCTGACTTCTCGGGATAGCCGATCTAGCTCCTCGTCAGCTCCTTGATACTGCATGTATCCGACAGCAGTGATCTTCTTACTGTACTCCATCTCTGCTAAAGCCTGCAGAAAATGAGCGTATCGACACATTCATCAAGAGGCATCTCGGGTTTCAGGATCTCTTTGATGTGGCCTCACGAAGTCTCAAGCCTGATCACGTACAGTAAGCACACATTAAAAGGCCAAGTAACAGCAGCATTGGTAGATCGCGCGCTTGGTGTGATTACCGAGATGAGGCGCGTCGGAAGGAGCGAACAGAGCCCGACGCTCTTTTTGCTGATCCCAGCTTTTCATGAAGTAGGTGCTTCGGGTCTGCAATGTCGTCTTCTGAGCGTAGGTGAACGTCATCCAGCAGAAAATAGAGGTACTTGGGGTACTTTGTGTACTCGTCGATTGTCGGCGAAGTTCTCATCATATCAACCGCGTCTTCAACTTGGTCCTTGTCAAAGCTCCTTGGCCCGCCGTATTCACTTTTGGCCATTTCCGTGCGGATGTATTTCTTGAGATGGAAGTGGCACAAGATGACATTGGTTTGAGGAAAGTGCGACTTCAGCAAGCTCAACTCACCCATATCTTTGTCGATCACGATCACACGAACTTTATCCGACGAAGGATTCGAAAACTTGAACGCATCAATTGTATCCGTCAGACACTCCGCGCTCTCGTTTTACATCAAACTATGCTGCACATATTGACCCTGTCAAGTAAACAGTACAATTAGTACAAACGTTCGTCATGGAAGTACATATATGTTCACCTAAATGTACAAATGACACCTACATGTGCCTATAGGCACATTCGCATACATGGCCGTATACGTCATGCATCATGAACGAGAAGAGTTTGTATCTGGAATCGCTCGTGTTGTGGGTCGCGTCCACCAACAAAACCTCGAGGAACGTCTTGAACCATCGCCGTATCTGGCGCGTCTGCAGCGTGATTGTTTGCGCCGGTTACTGCAGCGCTTGCACAATCCTCATAATAGTTTCTCCAGACGTTGATCCACGGTTTCACAACCACGCCTATCTTCCCTCATCCTGGCGACCATGTTGTGGACATCACACAGGGTCACATTCGTGCCTACAACACAATAAATCAAGCATAGAAGATGATAATACAAACGCTAATAACAGAACATCCTGAAACACTTTACCTGTATTGGCACGACGAAACTGCATGATTCGCTTAAGCTTTGATCCGGCGGACTGTAGCACGACCACAAAGGCACGAAGCACAGGGTCTTCAACTCTCCGCGTCGATTGGTGATTGTCGTACGCTGCTGCGTCAACCCAATTGTTGTGGTCCGTCGAGTAGCCCGTGATACGAATCAAGAACTGTTGCTTGTCACTGTTCCATGCCACGGCGGCCTTGACGTCGGCTTTGCACTGGGTCGACTTGTTGAATATGCTCTTCCACTGACCGGTGCTTCTACTCATGCGACGCCATCCGTGCGTGCATAAGTCTTGAACTCTTCCTGGACTAACTCAGGCGACAAATCAGCCCCAGCTTGCGCTATGATTTCTGTGTTACGGTGGGCTACGGACGTGGATCTGCGCAGTTGGAAGAGCTGGTGTGTGTCTGCCTGGTACACCTTCAGGTACTCGTAGAAGGCCTCCCAGCTTTCGTGCTATTCCTTGGTTATCGGTGAGCTCTTCCACACACCAACCGACGGCACATGTGTCTCTGGATCGCTGCCACTCATGGTCCTGCAGCGGTCAACGCATCAAGACATTAAAGCGGCATACATACCTAGCAAGTACCAGCAATCGCACGTACGCCGATATTAGCGGTGTCAGCCCACGCTGTCTCTTTAGGTCCAAAGCGAAGAAACTCCAAATGAGAGCCTGTGAATCTTTGGAGGTCGGGAGAAAAGGGGTCACGTTTTCAATTTTTAAATTTTCGAAAACACCTGTAAACAATCGATGTATTTTACGCCCGACGAACCGTATCATCCCATTTAATTACGATCTCACTCAGTGCCTGCAGTCAGTCTCTTTAGTTTTGGTGAATACCCTTCCAAACATGAAATAGATAAATTTTGGCGTGCTTGTGTCGAACTGGTAGCCAAAGCAGAGGCGTTTCATCCAGAATCCTGAAGTCAAAATTATGATACATGTCAACTTTGACTCCAACAGGTACACATCCCGTTTTCAGCAATATTTAGGTAGTAAACTCCATTGCAAACCCGATGTAGTCATAGTCAACCATGTGATGGGTAGCCTTCAAATCTTCCATTTGAGATTTGTAGTTATTTTTATTAAAACAAAAAATATATGTAATTTGCTCTTGTGATTATGTAAAGCCAACGTGGGTCTGTGGTGAAAGTCGCTTCGAGGTGATACTTTGATACCTTTACCGCCGTTGCATGCGAGAACGGTTATACGTATAATACGTCTTCTTTTGTCGCGAAAGCACAATACTTGTACGTGTATGCACTTCGCAACGTGTACAAATAGTCGTCGGTACGTGTACATCTCATGTCGACTTTACAGCACTATACCTTCAATAACCAGGATACAGTATGTTGTCTTTAATACGGTATACCATGATACCACATGTCGCTTCATATAACAGTGATGCAAGCCTGATTTAGGCTGCCGATAGGTAAACGAAGATGTTTTATCATTAGAGAGGTTTCGATCATCGCTTTCACTACCCTTACCATCATATTTTTGTTTTAAACACATTTTCCTGACTAAGTACGATCAAATTCTGGTGGAACTTGGAAATGTATGGATTGCAGGTCACCACCCTCACACATTGTCTCTACCATCCGTTTGAGTCTTGCAAACGTTTGTTGGCGCTATCTCCGCATTGCTAAAGTGGCTATGACGGATTCAACCAAGCGCAAGAATTTCTCGGACGAGGAGGACGTGCTTCTGCTCAAGCAAGCCCTGGCCGACGAACCGTATCGACAAGAGCATGGCAAGGTCATGGAGAGGTGGAACTCCCTCGCGGCGACTTTAGTGTCTTCGCCAGACTTCATGAGAAAGAATCTTTCCGGCAAGACGGCCCAGAATCGGGTGAGTGTGCTGGTAGGTTTGTACTCTTTCTGTTATAACTCATAACTATTTTTCGATGCTAATGCAGTGTAATGCTCCTATTGCTACAGTGACCGCTCAGAAGAATAACGCGTCGGCGAGACTCTCCGGTGTGACTGAGGCCCACACGGAGAAGGGCGTCCTGCTAGACGAGCTCTTAGCAAAGATAGAGGACAGCAAGCTGGACAAGGCAGTCAAGAAAAAGATTACGGAAGAAGCAAATGCTCTAAATGAGAGCGCAGGCGAGACAATCCGCCGTCTAGCCGTGGAACGACTAAAGCGCCAGGGCGATGAAGACCGAGACGACGCTGAAGGCAGTCCGACCAGGGCGAACAAGTTTGCCAAGTTGGTCGACCTTCTCCGTGAGCAGAAGGAAAAAGAGTTTGAAGCGCGCAAACAGCAATGGGTGCAAGAGCTTTTAGACCGTCAAGCGACGGAAAGCGCTTTATGCAGCTACTCTAGGTGCTAGCGAAACGCTCTTAAATCGTTTTCATTCGAAGCATAATGTTTTTGCAATAAAACGCATTTTGGTTTCCGTCATTTATTGCAAGCATTCTTTTAGTGTTGGAGGTGGCAGTTCAAAGTAGCTACTCATCTGGTTGCCACCCTGGTAGCAGCAAAGACACTTTGTCATCAGCATAGCTACACGAACAAACTTACCAATGGGGCTTAAGCGAAGCTTTAAGTTTTTCTTGTGGTCGATAAACGCCCACGTTCGCTTCATAACCCCAAAGTTCCATTCAACAGCCGTGCGTACTGAGCTCATATCTTTGTTGAAGATGCGCTCATGCGTCGTTTGGACGACGCTTTTAAAGCGCGCCACTACGTACTTGCTGATAGAATAGGCCGGATCGCCGAAAATGGCTTTGCCATCGAATACAGAGTGCCGACCGAAGAAGTTGAGGAGGCCACTTGCTGCAAATACTGTGGTATCGTGGCGTCGGCCTTCATACGGTCCAAAAAAATGTATACATAGACCGTCGGGCGCCGTCAACCCTGCATTCAGCTCACAGTACTAGTTAGCATTAAAACAGTTAATACCAGTTGTACATCTAGCGGTTACCTTGGAAAGCAAACAGTGGACACGCTGGTGTCCACTGTATACTTGGCGTTGCAGGTTTTCAGATTTGTGCCTTTGGCGAGGTGACGGTCGGAAAATTGGGACCTTCGTGCCGTCCGGAAATGCATAAATGCCTTGAGCTGGGCTTCGGCGCTGAATAGCCGCACAGTAGTCGTTCATTTTGGCTGTCACCAGCTTTAGGTTGAAGTACATAAGCTCACTGTAGCGATTATCTACGTATTCAACTACAACAACTCTGAGTTAGCGATACAGGTAGTAGTAACAACGTCAGATTAACGGCGAACAATTACACATACCTGTCCACAGGAAGATCCTACTGAGCGCTGGCGTGGAGCGCCCGAACTTGTTCATCATATCGTGGAGCCGCCTTGGGTACCCATCCCTCACTTTGTCACTGGACTTTTCGGTCGGCTTAGCTACCGACGGCAAATCTTGCAGCGATGCCTCGTAGCGAACCACGGGCTTCAGTCGGTTGGCTTGCAGCTCTTCGACGTGCCGTTGGTCGCTTCTCGCTCGCAGGTGGACGATAATGCGGTCTTTCCAACCCGCAAAGTCCCCTTCCTTTCCGTTGAACTTCAGCGCTGCGAGGTTTCCATTGATTCCCTTCGCACTCATACTCGAAATGTTGAGTTGAATGCTTTAGTAGTTGTAAGTCAATGTATTACTCTTTTATCCTCTAAATTAATTGCCTATGCTCTAGACTCGTGCTCGGAGTCTGGGGCAAAAGAGGAAGTGAGATCGTCTTCCGACTGCGTCCTCGGGCGCCTCACTCCTCTGCCTCTTTTCTTCAATGCAATATGATTGGCAGGGAGCTCTCGGCCCAGTACTGTCCAGCCATCTGCGATGCCCTCTTGTGCTTGCTAAATATATCGATATAACACTTTCAAAAGCCCCTCGTGTCATTCTTCCTTTTATCGTTGGCAGACAGGCAGACGCCTGCTGCGCAATGCTACGAGGAGTGGAACTTCCACTCAACACATCGACGTAGATGCGCCTGAACAGCAAGGTAAACCGGGTTTACCGCTCGACACTGGAGCGATCAGGCAGGATTCTCAAGATGCCAATCATTGCACGCGGCCCCATGTATGACGATCCCGTTTCCAGGCCGCAAATGATGTATCTGGTATAAAGACCCGATAAAATTTATTGAATAATTCTGAGATAGGAAGCAACGAAGTGCTAATAAACCAGCACCAACAGGATTATTGGCGAGCGTGTTGTCCGTCCGCGCCGGTTTACCGGTATTTTGTATGGGTTGATGGGATCGGACGCCGCGGGTCGAACGTTTAAGATGGATGGTGGGAGGCCTGGCCGGTGCGGCGGCCATGCGATTGAATGATAGCTTCATCAATTGGCATCATGTGCATTACTTAAGTGCGTAGCTACTTCGAAGTATTAGATTACACACTCTGTACAGTGTGTCGGTTGAAGATAATGCAGCTGCGAAGCAGGCGTAGGGGATGCGCGATATTGTGATGGAGAAAGATCAAGAATTTTCGACCTGTCACTCCGATCAAGGAGTGTAACACCTCATAAGGGATGTCAAGACCCGCCCACAAAGATGCCAAGACCAGAGAAGTAGTATCCAAGTGTCCACAGTCCGGTCCCCGGTATAAATCGACGGCATCGATCTCGACGGGGATGACGCCGATCTTGAAGATAGGCTCTGAATCTTGGCTTCACGTGCGGCGTAAACATCCGGCAGAGAGTCAGCAAGGCGGCAGACGACCAAGGGAGCCAATGTGAACGCACCAAGTCCGGGAGATCACTCGGTGGGCACAAGGAGCGCAGGAGAATAGTAAAGCTGGCTGTAAGACAAAGGCTAACACATTAAACAGAGTTAAATTTCCTTCCTTCTTCACAAGTTGTCTTCGCTTTCGCGCTGCCGGGCACGGGGTATACTTTGGCCCACCCGACGCTTCGCAAGTCGACGAACCCCTCCAAGATCGGATTACTCCGTACGCCAGGATAGCTTGGCCCTATTAATACTAACAATCACAGATGATACTATCTTCGCGCAACACGCATGTCCAGGCTTCCTTCAACATGTGCGAGTCTGTTTTCCCATACTGAGGTTGAATATGATCACTTTGCAGAATCGCAATATGGGAATATGGGCGATCAAAGAAAACGAAGTATATTAATGCTGCAAGAAGCGCGAGCTTACTCAAGTCTTTCTGCAAGCTCGCGCAATGCCTTGAATTGTTTTGCATGCATCAATCCTTCGAGAGAGAAGTCCGTAATACGCTTACGGTAAACATCTTTCTCCCAGCCTAATACAGAGAAATCGCTCCCAATAGTAGTTGTGTTCGGGAAAGTAGACGCCAAGTCGCCACAAAACTGCCTGAGGTGGGAAAACCGGTCGTCGACTGGTTTCCACTCATCTTCAAAGCTGGTACTCTCGTCCTTAAGCACACTCAGCGTCTCCCGGAGAGTTTCTTCTCTTGCATGGGCTAAGCGTAGCTGTGAAAGCTCCTTACCAATCTGGTGAATTTCAACACTTGAAAATCGATGTTGCAAACGCGGTGTGTGCGCCTTGATCAGGTTGACAAACTCGACAGCATCCGTGTGTACCAGCTGATGAGGAAGGACTGGAGGGAGATGTAGACCTTCTGCATCGTCCGAGGTGCGCTCAGCTATGATTTTACTGATGCTGTCAGCGGCCTGCACAACCATTTTAGCAACAGCAGGGAAGAGTATGTTGCTGTCTTCTTCGTGCAAATTTTCCGTAACTTCTTCAATCCACATGCGTCATAAATACATTTGCTTGTGCATGTGTGAGTGAGTATATAATCCACAGACCTCGGTGTGTCGAGTGTCAACTGCAGAGATCTCGTTCGGCGACAACGGGCCTTGCATGCCCGTAATTCGCGCGTAAGTTTCAACTAAATTATTTAGAGCAGCGCGCTGTTGCGAGAGTAGTGTCTGCTTTGCCTGCAGATGCTTGAACTTTCCCCGTCCGTCGACACCCCCACGAGAATATTCTTCCATTGCGGGGCTACCGCATTCATGAATATTTCCGTGGTACTGAACATTTGTTCACCGGTGTGTTCTTGGAAGAGGGGAAGCGCCATGAGGTGGAAGTTGTAGAGAAAGCCGCGAATGGCAAAACGGACTCTAATGTCAAGATACGATTTTTCGTGGATGGTCGAAGTATCCAAAGCCATTGAAAAACCTGACGCTGCTTCTAAGACCCCACTCAAAATCTGCAAGGAAGCAGCACACAGTGCTCGCGCGTGGTTGGACACAATAGTATCTGTACATCCAGTGTATACCGAAAGGCCGGTCTCGTCACGGACGTTCTGGACAAAATCTGCAGCCATACGGAATGACGCCCCTCTTGCAATGAATCCAACCACCAGGAAAAACCGCTTTTGGTTCTTGATAGTCACTTTGTATTCAGTGATGTTACCGCTGGGATCGCAGGAACACTGGAAAGCATGCAATGCTCTTTCACGTGCCATACCACCGAAGTCGTCAGGATGAAAGAGAAGTCGTCCGATAATTGCCTCGACGATCGCAGGCTTTACGCGAATTGCCAATTCCGCTGCTGAAACGTCAAAGTGTGCATGTAACGAATTAACTAGCGGAATCGATCTCGACGGGCCGAAAAACACTTCTCGGTCTTCATCTGAAGTGAGATTCTGGTATTCGGCCCACTTGACGGGGTGCTCCAGGTCAAGGTGCTGCTTGTAGCACGTAGTCCGAAATGTACGAAAGAACTTCACGTTATCTGTCCGCTTTCGAGGCTTCGAACTCGAGGGCATGGCTTCCCGTTCTTCTCGCTTAAAAACATATCAAAAGCGGCATTTCGCGGACGTCACAGCTCCCGTTGCGTCCCACGAAGTAGGCTGAAGCCCGTAACGCATCATGTGAGCGGCCTTGAACGGGCTCATTGTCTTTTTCGACTTCTTTCGCGGGGGGGGGGGGGGGGGGGGGTGAAGGTTCATCGTCGCTGGGAGTGGTTGGGGCGGCATCTTGACGGCAGGAAGCGAAAACGAGAGTGGAGAATTGTACTTAAAGCAAGCCCCAGCGTAGTAACGATCCTACGCTATAGATAGTGCCCGTCGAAGGAAGCTATTTGTATGGGAAGTTCGCAGTTCGAAGAACTGTTCGCAGTTCGTAAGAACTGTTGCTTGCGCCCCTACGGCGGTTTGACATAATGCGACATTATAATACTTATGTTGCGGGAGCGACTTTAGGAGCAATGATACAACTGTACGGCTCTGCAACAACAGCAACGAATGCAATAAGAGGCTACAGCAATACCAAGCAAGGTATTATAACGAGCAGTTCCGCAGCATCTTATAATCTACTATCTACGGGCATGAGAGCGTTGGTGGAGCAAGTATGCAACTAGACAGCTCCGCAACAATATCAACGATCACAACAGCAGCAGTAACAAAGGCAACTGGAATGAGCGCATTTAGTTTTGAGAGAAACAGTCCTATGGTAGGCATGCATATTCGTGTTGCTTAGTTGGCAGCGAGTTATTGATTTCTAGCTATGAGCATCGTCCAGACGCTTACTTAAGTAGCAGTTTTAACCGCAACACCCCGGATCGAGTACCGTGCTAGATCAAAATAGCGTAAAAAATTAACGTATATGATCATTTAGCACACATTTCGCAAAGTGAAGTTATTTACACGGATAGACAGGTACCGCAACCTAAAAGCACTCTCTGGATTTATGGTTCACTATTGATAAAATCTATTTTGACTAAGATTTTATAGAAGTTGCGAAAAGCGTCTACAGGAAAGTAAATCAGTAAGATTAGTAAAATTGTACGATCCCCGATTCGCTAAGTCAGACCACCTGTTGCAACATTTTCTTATCAAGTAACATTCGTACAACACGTAAGTTGCCATTGCGATTGGCACATCGTACGCGGGATTTTGGCCAATGAAATTGGATAGGTCTACGACAGAATGCAACTGCCGACAAAAGGGGAGGCACAATGACATTAGTAGTATTTCGTGTGTGTGCTTGCTGGCGCCCTGTGGTGCGATTGGAAGTCAAGGTCAGTTCCTATACTGCGGGAAATGGCTGCCGAGGAGGTTGGGCTTACGCTCCGCGCGTATCTGTTATATCTTGGGGGACGAGTCATCGCGGTTGGGACTGATGTCCCTACAACGTGCTTTGAGTTGGTTTATGTCTCCGTGTGCGGATAAGTGATGCGGGCATTAACTTGTCGTCGTTCGGGACGTTGACGAAATGGAGCGATCCGACTTGAAACACGGACCGTAGTACGCATTACGCACACGACGAGCAAGAATCTCTACGGTGTCAATATCAAATATACCCAACCGAACTGCGAGCCCGGCGGGCCAACAGGCCGCGAACCAGTCGTTAGGGGCTGGATTCCGGATGTCATCGAACGACTTTGGTGCAACATTTATCTCCATACTCTATCGAGAAACATTCGTACAACATTCGTATACCGATATTTATTTGTCATAGGGAGCACATAGGGGTAGGGTAACTAGATCGTGTGAACGTAAATGCAGTCGTAGTGACGGACAATATTAATACTATAATACTAGTAGATCATAAGAGTAAGCCCATATTTTTCGACGAAGGGGCCGGACGTGGGATTTGGAGGGGACAGAACAGTAAGCCTACATACATGTTCCTGGTATTGTCGTTTTCACCCAAATTTGTAGAACCTGGGGGGAAGTTGGGAGCAATCTGAATCGATTCCAACCGGTTTTGACCAATCAGAGGACTCAGACACAGCGCAAAATGTGCGCCGCCTCAGACTCGGAGTTGGAGTTGTGGGTCGATTGGTGACTTCTGATTGGCTGAATATCGCGCGAATCGATTTGAAATCGATTCGCGTAAGCGATTCGATTCAGGCCATTCTCACAAATTCGGATGAAACTCACAATATTGTACTACTAATGGCCACGTTAGGACGGACAGCCCAACAGGGATTAATTGCCTCCAGGACAAATGTGTATCGATTCAATGGCAAATGATAAGAGCTTATACAATTGCCTTTTGTATAAGATATTGGATTTTACGGAAGGATAACATTCGGATAACAGTCAAAAGGACATGATATAGCAGGTAAATATGTAGGCTAAATGGTATCATACGTTAATATCGTCGATCTCAGAGTGTTTAGCAAACAAGCGTAACGTATGATACCATTTAAGTCGCTACGTTACGTCGCTAAAAACTGCACTATATAATAACGTAGGCATCGGGATCTGCGAGTTGGTTGAGGGTTCGTAACGCCTACCGCTACCGTATTAGGTGAGATCAGAGCGCATTGCACACAGTGTAATTGACGAGCTACGATGATCGCATCCAGATATGTGTCGCGCGTAGATACTGCGACTGCGGAGTAGGCGCAAGAGATGCGCTATTTCATGGGAGCGCCAACGCAGAAATATCCAGGACAGCTGTGTTCGACTCCATCTCACAATGGTTAGTTGATATTTCATTCGAGAGCAGGATAAGTCAAGGTGCTGTCCTTCTCGTCAACCTAAAAGTATAATTTTAATTCTTGTACCTTTCACCGATTTTTGCGGGTGGACTGTTAATTCATGCGGAATTAGATCCATAAAAGGGCGGTCTACCTCTATTTAATGCTAATTATGCCTATAATTGCGAGCACCTCCCCTAACGACTTTTGCAAGCCAATAAACACAGAATGGCTGGTGGCCGACCGCCAATCGCCCCGTATTCCTCTAACTCGGGCTGGACTAGCTTATTTCGCTTAATTCATCGACACGCTTATTTCAGCAACGTTTGGACAACCCATAATTGACAATGCAATTAGCTAACCCAAGTTATAATCAAAATCGAGATAGAATTAGAGTTGTGCCAGAATTATAATGGCAGGATATTAATAAGTGAAAGGCACGCTGTACCAACATCACATGCTCGCCTCTTCCCTCGGATGAGGCGGAAAACGGAGATGTGATGTTGAGGAGGGACACTCACCGATGTCAGTCTCACGGTGGAGACACAACGCTCACGCACGAAACAACCACGAGTATTTATGACAACTATTGCATATTTCACTTAATACATGTATTCCCCTTATCGATATAACCTTCGAGCTGCGCCTCCCCCCGGGTCCACCACCCGGGTCCCCAATTTCTAAAAGTAGTATGCTCCCATTTCCCATGTTTGTGGAGGCCTGCGCATGTCCATCAGAGAACATACCCATATTATGTGGTCCACTACGTAGTATCAGCTTTGGCGGGGGATAGCACATCCTGAACATAGACTGGCATCTGTCCGTCTGTATATGCGATATTGGAACCGGCCCAGATTCCCGTAGCACGGCGGCGTGGGAGGGACCAAGGGAGCAGGAAGAAGGAAAGAAGGAAGGAAGCGAGGGGGAGCCAGCGGCCAGCAGCACAACCCTCGAGACGCCATGACCACGACCAAGAAGGGTGGGCGCCGCCGCATGAAGCAGATGCAGGGGCTGCTGCTGCTCTCGCGCCTGGACGAGTCGCCGCGCCGCCACCAGTCGGGCAAGATCAAGCCGCAGCGCGTGACGGTGGTGCTGCAGCCGCAGCTGCTGGAGCTCGCGTACTCCTCGCTGGCCGACCAGGACATGCTGCAGCCGCTGGGGCGCATCGACCTGCGCGACGCCAAGCTGGAGCAGGTGCCGGACGGTTTTATCATCTACGAGGCAGGCTCGGGGCTCTGCAAGGTTGTTTGGCGTGTAGAAGCAGCCTACCTAAGGGTAGAGTGAGTTAGTGAGGTAGGCTCTGACGAGTGACTGTCTGGCTGTGTGGAGCAGAAGGTCAAGCTGCAAGACAAGGACAAGGCCACGACGGACGCCTGGTTCTTCGCCGTCTACACAGCTATCACGGAGTACGAGCGACTGCCGATCAGCGTCAGCGAAGACGTCGGACACAAGTTCTCGGCTGTGCTGAGCTCCAGTATGCGCGACGAGCACACGGAGACGGTGGTGCGTGTCCTTCCGGTGTTCGGTCCAGAGGGTGGGGTACTTATTATGTTGTGTCTCTATGAACAAACAGGAGTTCGAGCTGTCGTGTCAGTTGGTACTACCGGCGCGTCCGATCGAGAAGCCCAGCATCAAGTGGAAGGTCTGGAAAACTTTCTCGGAGCTGCAGGGTTTTGACGAGTACGTCGAGATATTCGATGAATTTGTTGATGTGGAAGGCCATGTCGATTGTACTACCGGTAACTTACTGATATGTTTCATGTTTGGTTTAGTGAGCTGCGTGTGTCTTTCGGCGCACATATGGCGCAGATTGTGTTCCCGAGGGGTCGTAAGCGTGATTCGCTCTTCGGAGGGATGCGGAAGAAGTCCCTGCAGGAATCGAAGGAACAACAGCTTGCGCTTTACGTTGAGGAGGTTGGTTCCGTGCTATACAGCTCATTGATGGATCTTCCTGTAGCTCACTATACTCCTGGTTTTATTGATATAGGTGTTTCAGATGCCGGAAATCTCCACCGAGCCTGTTCTGGTCGGCAAGGTGAAGCAATTCCTCGGCTTCGATTTCTTCTTCGAGATTGTTGTAAGTCCTGGACGTTGCAGCGTGTGAAGCCTTGCGAGTCAATAGCTAACACTTTATGTGTTCTCAAATTGATCAGCCGTCCTCATCGGGCGATAATGAGGAGGACAACAGCGAAGCCTCGGTTGCGGTTCCAAGTGTTGACCCTTTACCGAACCCGCAAGAGTCAAAGTTCGCTGAGACGGTTGAAACTAGTGAAGTGTCGGAGCTGCCCATTTCGGATGAGATTCAAAGTGCAGGCCGCCTTGCTGCTGAGCCATTGAGCAGCGAATCATATGCACCATCCAGCCAGTATTCAAGCACCGAATCTAGCAGCACTTCACCTGCGTTACTGAGAAGGAGAAGCTCGGCAGCTCTGGAAGACGAGGGTGAAGAGTATATGGAAGTTGTCCCAGAAACTGAACCAAAAGCTGCGAAAAAGCTTCACAAGAAAATCATCCAGACGGTTCGCGAGCTCGTTTCCTATGACGAAGAGCGTGTGCATGATTTCCAAGACCAGACAAGGGATTTTGGCCGAGAAAAGACGTCCGCGATGGAGTATTGCGCCTTCCTTCTTGGAGCAGTTGGCGCCCAGGAGTGCTGCAAACTCATTCCGGAGATGGCGAGACTTCTTCCCGACGCGGCAAAAAGAGATGAACTTATGCAGGCTCGAGCTGCTATTTGGAGGCGAACTCACAGGCGACACCGTAGACGCTCGAAGCAGTTTTCGGAGAGCGTCGTCATGCAGAAGCAAAAGGAGGAGCAACAACAGGTGGAAAATGTGCACAACAGAATGCGTCCGAAGTCTGAGAGTCTCAGTGCGTTGAACTGGAGTTCGGAACTTGTACAGCCTCTGCAGATACCGAGTCGAAATTCGATGGTCGAAAGACCTACACCGGTGATTGACGAGTTCCCCATCCAGCCGGAGAATAGCGTCCCCGCTACCCCTGCGCACCGTGCTGGGCTAGCCGATCCACGACGTCATCTCAATCGACGAGCTTCGTTCAATACTATGTTTGGCGAAACATTGCAAACAGACCCAATCAAAGAGGAAAACCCGGCTGAAAATGAGTCTGACGACGACAGCGACGATAGCCTACTGGATCATCCACCTACGGTTAGTAAGGAATCACCGTCAATCGAAAGACCATCCTCGCAGAACGGCAACACGTGGTCAAGGTCTTCGAGTCTAGGACGTCGCAACTCTTCATTCCTCGATCAAAATGACGACGAAAGCACCGAAGATGATGAAGAAAATCACCAGTCGAGTCGTTCTCACCGATCTCGCCACCGCCAGCAAAACGGTAGCGGCAGTCTTGAAAAGGGGTCTGTAAAGGAAAGACCATCGTCTCGCGGGAGTCTGACGCGAACTCGATCTCGCCAAAATTCATCGTTTATCGAGGAGAGCGATGAAGGGCGCAGTGGTGTCGAAGAGGAAAATAGCCACACACGGTTCCGCCGGAGTCAACGCCGCGCAAGCCGCAAGTTTGACGAGGAAGCGAAGTCTGGGCTTGCACCCGACGAGGAGAACCCCGTGCTGGCTCGCCTCAAGAAGCAGGGTGCTATAAATTTTATGATGCAGCTTCGCTAAGGAGCCGTGTGCATATTGCGTAGGAAATGTTCTCTGTTTGCTAAAAGTACCTAAATCACTTTGACTGCTTTTTACTGACCCAGGAGCTGGATCGAGGCTCGGCTGAGATTCTGGCCAAACATAGTGGTGCTCATGAACGTGAAGTGGTTCTCCAATTTTAGCGGGATGGCAGCCGAAAGCTGCAGAGTTGAACGTCCACACCGTGATCATCATGGCGGCAATCTCGAGTGATGAGCTGCAGGATGCCTGGCAGAAAGTGAAGGCAATGACAATTCTTCCAGAGGTCCGTGCGCATTTGCTAGACACTGGCTATTTGTAGGTGATGAACCTGACAGCTCAGGTAAACGCAGCCTCCCGAGCCGAAGCTCCCCTCCTTTGGCCCAAAGGTGTCCATAAAGAGCAGGCTCCATGCTATCCAGACTCTTATCAGTTCCCTTGAGTACGTATCATTCAGGTTGATGCTAAACTGTTTTTGATCAGCTTTTAACCGAGAATTGTGTTTGTGATTTTGATTTCAGATACAACTACACCGGGACGCTGTACTTTGACGTGAACAAGAATCGCAGCTTCAAAAGCATCGCGAATACCGCGAAAGAAATTATCAAGGAAGGACTGCCTATCCAGTGCCTTGAAGCAGTGTTCTTGGGGGCCTATCTAACGGCTGGCTTCCAAAACCTCGAGCGATTCCCGATCAGCTTCAAGACGACGGCTGGAACCTCAACGCACCGCCACATTGTGCTTGGCGTTCGTCATCAGCAGCAAAAATGGGGTGCATTGGGTCTCAGTCGCTGTGACAAGCTCATGAACAAGGATATGAAGTTCGACTCCTTGAGCGACTTGGTGCTCGATTACTGCCATGAGTTTCAAAACGTCTACCACAAGGTCGTTAAAGTCAACGTGGGCTTCCCCCTCACCCACGACATCCATTCATCGGAGCGAGTAGAGTGGCGGGTTGGTGTATTTTTCTCTCCATGCCGGTCAGTAAGTAGTCGGCAACCACACTGCTGATGTTCTCTCATTGATCGTTGCAGGTGCTCAATCTTCCTGTTGATACAAAGAATTGGGCAGAAGTTGCCAAGCAGCTCGACAGCTTTGGAAAGGATGCAGCAGAAATCGACAGTTTTAAAAAGGCGAAAGGTGAACTCCCCGCGTGGTTTGGAACCAAGTACGCGCTGAACGCCCCAGATACCGAGGTCGGCATTCGTTCGCCTCGTGCAGGTCAACGTTTCAACTCGTTCTCGGATGACTTCAACGAGTTCGAGGAGGAGCTGCATACCCAAGAGGCAACCCCTGTCCAGACCCCAACTCCAAGGGCGGTTCCTAAACCAATTGTCGTGACACCTGATGAATTCGTGTTCAAGAAACCATCATCAGTGGGGAATTTGACACAATCGAAGCTGTTATTGTTTGTATCTATTCTAACTGTCCCGTGTGGGTTTGCCTACTGCAGACTGCTCTATCAGCGCCACCGACAAACATATTCCTGCAAAATACAACCTCGTCTCCGTTTTTGATCGAGATAGAGGACAACTCCGGTCTTCTGGAGATTATCACCAAGACTCCGTCGGCATTGCAAGAGAAGACTCAGCAAATGGAAGAGCGGGACGAGCCAAACCTGGGTGATCCTACGAGGGCCACTGCAACCTTCCAAATTTCAGCAGTAAGTCTGTCTGTATCAAACTGCTAAGCCAAAAGAGCCCGCGCACTAACCCCACGTTCTGCTTGCTGGGATTTTCAGAAAGGGATGATTGTCGTGGCTATCAAGTACAACCCCCACCGACCCGGAACCCACAAACCAAAGTCGATTTCATCACCAGAGAAATCCCCCCAGTCGAAGTTAGTCAAGAAGGGGGTGAATGGAAACCCAACTTCTACTTTCGAGTCTTCAGCCAAGAACGGCCCGCATCACGTTTCGTTCCGCTGTATGCCCATGCTACGTGCGACTGAGAGTTTAGCAGATGCGGTCCCTGACGGAGAGACGTGCATGCTCGAGACACCTTTCACCTTCAAGGAGATGTAAGAGGCAAGAAGTGAGGTCTTATCATCACTTAATTAATAGAGAATCAGTACCAGTGAAAGCACAAACCAAATCTTACCAAGAAGTGGAGTAACAACTCCTGAAACATAGCAATGGCAGCATCTGGCTTCTACAGTCACTGGGAGCTTTGTCAGCCCTTCAGCATCATCAGAAGCAGTTGCCCAATTTGGAAGAAGGCAGCAGCTCTTGAAGCGAACTCGAACTGCCATGCCCAGCCAGCCACGATATCGAACTTTTCGCCCCAGTCGAAACGAACGCTCGTAGATACAAAACTGCGTCTATTTGCTTCTATCCTGCAGTCTAATTCGTGAGGAACTCGATTCCCTTCTCGAACACGACAGCCATGACGGCAAAGCCCGCTGCTCCTTTGACTGTGTTCTGCACCAGCACTACACCCACCCACCACAGCACAACAGCACGTCAGCATCCTCGCAACAACCTCCACCTCCACCCCTTCCATAAAAAAAACTCACGCTTGGGTCCAGAGCTCCGCGCCGCCCACGCGCCCAGTGCGCCGCCCGACACACCTCCAGCCAGGAGGGGGTTCAAGATGTCGTGTGCCGCTCGCTCGCGCTCGATCACGCACTCCACCCCAGCGAAGATACTCCCCACCATTGCAAACTCCTGATTGCAGCAATAATAACCCCCACTTATTAGCTTCCATCAGCCATACACTACTCAGTCCAGACGTGCCTTGGAGAAGTAGACGCTGCGCACGTAGCCGGCCTTGATGGACTTGCTGAAGCCGTTGTACAGCTGCAGCACCAAACACAATAGTCCTTCAGTGTTATTATACCAGAGGACTAGAGCATACAATCGCCCAGTCAAACTACGGACCTGCTCGCGCATGTTGCGCCCCACCAACTCGCCGTGGGCGCCCTCAAACGTCCCGAGGAACGTGCCGAGTCCCACGCCCATGGCCGCGCCAGCCACGCAGGCCACCACGCTGCGCTTCCAGCAGCTCTCACGCGACTCCTCCGCGAACTTCATGGCGCGGTAGGCCGCCATCTGCCCCATACTCGGGCGCGAGTCGTCCATGATGAATATTGGTCCATTTTCATCTATTTAGTCACATGTACCCAAAATATGATATTTGGGCCCATTATTTGGGTCACACGGAGTTTTATCGCCCCATTCTCAACGCATTAGCCAAGACACCGAGACCATGCGCATGCGGTTGCGCGCGCCGGACGAGCCTGAGGCCGAGAGCGGCTACGACGGCGACCGAGCGCCCTCCACACCTGAGCGCGGCCATGCGCTGCCGCCGCTGGACGTGGGATCGCCCGAGTACATCGAGGAGCGGCTGGAGAACCTCAAGCGCCGCCCCAACTGGGGCGACTTCCTGGACCAGTACGTACAGGACCATCCAGACAGCGACAGCGAGTGCGACAGCGAGTTCGAAGGCCTGGAGAGCGTCTCGACGGATGACGCGCCGGGTTTTGTGCGCTCCACGCTCTGGTCGCTGCTGGTGGTGGCGCTCGCGCCGCTGCTGGTCGTTTTATCTCCGTGCTTGAGACACAAAGGCTACGGGTGAGAGAGATTGCACTCCCTTTTAGAGTAATTACTGGGTGTTTAACGTGTATTTTAACTGTTTTTTATGGTTTGTGGGTGACAGGTTCTGGCCGTTGGGGTGCAGCTCGTTGAAGGAACTTCTGGGCTGTGCACTGGCCAATGTGACCTTCGTGGTGCTTGGGCTTGTGTTGTTGTATTGGACCATCTGCAGAGAACTGCCGGACGTTTTTAACGTGGACAACACGCTGGTCAAGCTGAACGTGCAGATGGACGAGGTGCAGCGCGCGGCGGATACGTGCCATGCGGCCTTGCTGCAGTGGGAGAGGACGGTAGCGCAGGAGTTGTGCATGCCCGTAGGCATTGATGTCGCACTGTTGCTGCTGAATACGTGGCTGCTGTTGCATTACCACCGGCGGTGGGCAAGATATCTCATGGTGCTGATGGCGGTGCTGTTTGTGCTGGATATGCCGGACAAACTGTACGATGCCACGTTCCCTGCACCAGAGATTCTCAAAGTGGACCCTACGTTTGCCATGGTTGATGAGGAGTTACTGGTTGCGCTGGATGGAAAGAACCTGAAGCCTGGAGGAAATATTGCGTGGGTAGCGTACTGGGGTTGTGCTACGACGTCGAGTGTTGATGCCTGCGAGAAGCAGTTCGTGTCGACGTTCGAAGCAGGCAATGTAGCTGTGACCTTCAAGTCGTTGGATCACTTTATTCCATGCTACCGTGACCCACCCAACCCACTAAAGGCGCAGGAATACCAGTGCTTCGAAAGTGTCCGTATTCGTGTGAAGGACAAGCAAAGCATTCCTGGATGGTCTCGATCTGCGACACTGGCTTCGTCAAGTTTACCCGCCCACTCTGAACGCTCGCTAGAGGAAGGATTGCAAGTTCCCACTTTCAGGAATGAAGAGGAATCGCTATCCTACCGGATTACCAGCGAGATAGTGAAGTCAACGCGCAGGATGGCAAGGTCTACAGAGTCGATGGAAGCTGTCGAAGTTGAATTTTCTACCACCACAGTGCCTGTTGATCCTATCAGCGCAGATAGTACTGGGAGATCTGACACTGTTGAGTTCTCGATAGAAGAAGGCGCTCAAGAAAATGATAGCGTTTCTCGAAGCGCGGATGACGCTGATCCGGAAGCTGCCGAACCAGGAAAGTCGGAGGGAGATAAGAAGCTGGAAGAAGTTGAGGTGACACCTGGAGCAGAAGTGAAGTTTCGCAGCGTCAACGCTGAACCAGAAATGTTGTCTCAAAGCGAAGACACTTTCGACAAGACACTGACGGGGGACAGCTTGCCAGAACAAATAACGGATAGCGAGGGTGTTGTTAAAGTGGAGATGAGGGCTGCCACAATTTTTGAAGACAAAGAACAAACGACGTACGAGGAAAAGGTGGAGTCCGGCATCCCAGCTATCGATGATCACGAGCTGAAACAGAATCCAATTATCCACGAGGAAATCGAGCTGAGTGCCATGGCTGCAGTCGTGCAGGACGAAGAGCTCGATAATGCACCCGTTATTGGAAGTCAAGAAGAAAAACTGGAGATCCAAGAGGAGGACTTCAAGATGCCAGAAATGGGTGAGGACAGGCAGCGAAACACCCAAACCAACAATTATGAGGCTACGTCAGCTGCTGCTCAAGAGAAGAAGCAAGAAGCGCAAGATGTTATGCCAGAACGCAGCGCATCTGAAGACGCTACGACCCCAATTCAAGAAACGCCGTCGACGACATTCAGTGCACCTACTGATGCTACGCAGCCAGCGGGCACCACTAAGAAGAGGAAAAGCTCGACGAAGAGAAAAAGCAAACGTGGTCGCAAAACCAAGAAATCTTTGGAGGCAGACACCGAAACTACCAGAGTAGGCACTGCTGGAAGAACCGCCGCCGCGGTGTAATCGCAGGAGCAGAGCTCTTGTAGTTTCCAAGATAGTAATTTTCTATTTGCCCTGAGAAGCTGGTCTTGTTGTGCATCTAGACGGATAGCCTCCCAAGTGCAACAGAACAGACTCGGATGTAGACCAGCATGCATGCCAGCAAGTCTCAACGTATAGTTGGCATTTAAGCCCAAAATCACACCACTGACGCTGCTTCAGATGAGCTTTGCGCTCCTGCGATCGCATCGCGCAGAACTTCAGCTAGACGGTAGAACTTTGCACTCTCGAGCTGGGCGTTCTCACGGTTTGCTTCGCATAATTTTTCCTGCAAAGCAACTTGCTGCTCCATGTGCTTCTCTCGGATCGCCAGCTCCCGCTCGCGCAGCTCAACCTCCTTTTTAAAGCGCATCTTCTCAAACTCCAATCTCTCGCGGTCCAGCGCGATTTGGTCCGTCAGATGCTTCTCGTAGTCAAAGGTAGCCCCACGAGAGCTAGATGATCCCGATGCCGCAGTCGAAGCTGCACCTGAAGCTGTACCAAACAATACCCATTAATACACAGCTAGCGCAAGCATCGTTCACTCATCTGACTTACCGTTGTAAGTCTGCAATGAAACAAAACACGAGAATCCATCCACAAACACACCGTCAGAATCACACTATTGCCACTCAAACTGACGGTATAACTCACCAACGACGCCGTCATATGAGCCGTCCCGCTCTGACTGCCATTCAGTCCACTTGAAGTTGCATGTGCATGTTGAGTCTCAGCAGCATGTGCCGCCTGTACTGCAGCGTGTTGTGCCTCACTGATAGCTGCCGCCTGTGCAATTGCCTGTGCCTGCGCGTACGCTAGATCCGAGTCGGAGCTGAGCGCCGAGCCTCCCAGCACCACGTCGTCCACCATGGGCAGGTGGTCGTAGCTCTGCAGCTCGCCCTGCAGCTGCAGGTAGCGCGCCCTGACGCCCTCCTGCTTGGGCAGCAGGTCGTAGTCCGCCCAGCGACGCGGGTGCGCGCACTGCAAATGGCTGCGGATGTTGTCCACGCGGAAGGTCCGGAAGAACTTGGTGGTGGTCAGCGAGCGCCGGCGCCGCTTCTTCGAGTCGTTGCCCGCCTCCTGGTCCTGCTGCACCAGCTGCTCGTACTTGTCCTCGCGCCCGAAGGCCTTGCACAGGCCGCACATGGCCAGCAGCACGTCGCCCGACACGGCGTCGCGCTCGATGGCGTGCAGTCCGAACTCCATCTCGTACTTGGGCTGCCAGTTGTGGCGCCGCGGCCGGGCCGCCGCGCGCCGCTTGTGCGCGTCCTTGTCGTCGGTCTCGTCGTCGTCTTCGTCCTCCTCGCGCTTGCGGCGCGCGCCGGTGAGCGGCTCAGTGTCCTCGAACTTGTCCACGGCGTCCACCAGGAGCTGGTCGCTCGCGGCTGAAGTGTCCAGCACCATGGTTGACTTGGCCTTTGTATGGTCGATAGTTGAGGAGTGTAATTGAGGTGGCACACACCATCATGTCAGAACATGGCTACATTGAAGTTGACCTGGAAGCTATAGTTATAGTTGGGTGTTGCAGTGCAGTCTCAATTCATCAGTTGGTCTGTGCCATGGGAGATGCGAGTGCCCCCACGACACCTCGGAGTGAGAACGTTAGTCGACGCGGCTCCAATGCCAGTGCGAAGGTTAAAGCGGAAGCGAAGGAGCTGAGCAAGCAGAAGTATGACTCACCCTTTGATGCAAGTCTCGTGGCGGCTCGGAAGCGCTCGCAGCAGGAGCGACTCTGGGAGATTTTCACGGCCTACGCGCTGCTGATCTCGAGCGAAGACCCCACTCGCATACGCATCGTCAACGTGGTGAAACTTCTGCAGGACTGCGGCATCATCGACGGGAACAACACCGAAGAAGCCAAAATGATTGAGAAAGAAGTCGCCATCGTGTGCGAGGCCTTCCTGAAGGCCCATCCGACCGACCGAGACAGCAGCAAGAAACTGGACTTCACGGTGTTTCTAGCGCTGCTTCTTCACTTTGCAAAAATGGTGCGAGCTTTTGTTTTTTTTAGTCAGTATTTTTTGTGCTAGAAGTTTTAAGTTTTACCTTTGTTACGCGTAGTCAGGGGACCGGGATCCTAGTCGAGCTTATGATTCGCTTGTGCGTACGTGTCTGGAAAAACAACAGAAGTCGAGGTGTGTTTTTGCTGGAATGTAGGTCAATTGAACGTTTTTGTTGACGCCGCTAATGCACATTTTGCTAGAATCCGTGTTGTTGTGGCGCAGGAGCTACTGGAGTGCAAGAAAGTGCTCGCCGCTTTTGAGGATCCACTCACGAAGGTCTGCCTTAGCGTCGTATCCAGCATTGTAATGTCATCAAAGAGCATAACCAGTTTTGTGTTTGTCAGATTTTCATGTTTTACGCAGTGCAGAGCCATAGCAAGCTCGAAAAAATCGACACCAAAATGGCGCAGTTTTGCCCGCCCCACATGAGCTACGCCGAAGCTGTCGCCTTCGGCCGAAAGTACGGCATTATTGCGCACGGCGTACTCACAACGACCGAGTTCGCTAGCATCTACATCGACAGCCTTCCCAAGGCCCCTACCACAGAATACGATCGCGTTCTGACGTACAAGGGGTTCTGTGAAATGCTCGTGCGGCTGTCCAAGAAGACTTGCCTCGACAAGACTCTCCCTGCGGACCGAAATCTAAAGTTCGTGTACATATTGTTAATGGTGTATTTCTTCCTCTTTGCTTATCGGTTTGCTTTTTTCATGAACTGCTTCCAGAGGACTGCTTCAAGTGATGTGGTTAGCACTGGCATCCTCATCACCTCGCGCGCTCAAAATTACGGATGTTCTCAAGTCAGATCGAGTTGATGTGCGTACCAGTGGTGCTTGTATTTCTTTTCGAATGGATCAACAGCTATAATAACGTGTGTATTCCTTCAGGTGACCAAGCATTTCCTCATCCACTTCGAAAAGTACTGGAAAAAGGAGCGCTACGAGTGCGTGTTTTGGGTCAGTTCTTGGTATACAACTTCAGGTGTGGCTAACCTGCTTGATAATCGTGTTAGGAATTACTTCGGCGACCGGCCAACATCAGTTCGTGCCGAGTCTGCCGTGGATCCACCATCGCCGCCGAAGCCACCAATGCCTCGCCGGTTGAGCTTGAATCCGCCACCAGCACCCAAAACTAAGACCCTGCCGCGTAGGCTCAGCGTCCAAACGACTTCGATGGGATCGACTACGACGTGAAAGAACGCAACAACTTCTCTAGCTTTACGAACGTGTATATTGTAGGTTGCAGTCATGAAAATATGAACATGGCTCGAGACCGACATGTTGCACCTGCTGCTCTTCTATTTGCTACTGCGCTGTGGTGTGAACGTGTCTTCTGCTTATAATGCAATGGGCTGCAAAAGCGAGAAGCTGCCCGTACCCACGCGCGGCGGCTGGCCAAGCACCAGACGAGCAGACGGACTCTCCAGCTTGTCCACCAGGCCACCCATAGCAGCCTGGGACAAGAACTTCATGGACGTCTCGAATGTAATCTGCTGCAGGGACGAGCCCTTGTTGTTCATGCCCATACGGTTGAGCGGCATGTAGCCGCCCTGCGCAGTCATGTAGTCAGCCAGCAAGCTCAGGTGACGCGGGTCGACACTGATACCATACACGCCGAACACGTCCATGATCTGCTTTGAAATACTTGCGCGCGCGGCCTCGACACCATACGTCAGAAGCACCTTGTAAATGTCGTTGGTGGCGAGGTTGTTGACGTCCAGGATGTCGTCGAAGCCCCAGATCTCCTGGAAGTTAAGACCCTCCGTCTGTACGCACGGCTTCTCCTCCTGAGACTCACCAATGCGCTGGTTAATCAGGTAGCAGCGCGAAATGCCGGGGCAGTACTGCACCAGCACCTGCTTGGCGACCTTCTCGACGAGCGGGACCATCAGCAACGTCTTGGAGTGAGTCGGGAACCGCAGGTGCAGCTCCACGAAGTTCTCCTTTTGGTTGCGCCCACAGAACACGAAGTACGGGTTCTTACGCACACTGATTGGAACGTCGAGTGCCTCGATGCCGTCGGAAGTAAAAGCCTTCTTCGGCTGGTCATTGCCCGAGTCGTCCTCCATAGGCTCGTCATCCGAATCGACATCAGCACGAGTTTTCTTGTTGCTGGAAGTCTCATCGTCCGAGTCGATGTCAGAGTCGTCCGCCATCTGTGACTTGCGAATCTTCTTATCTTCGTCATCCATCTCACCGTAGCCCTGGACTTCACCACGGCTGCCGAAGCGGAGCGTGCCCTGCTCATCGTCATCATCATCGTCGTCATCGTTCTTGTTTTTCCTCTCCGAGCTAGCAGCACCACTAAAGTTGCTCTTATCCGCCGCAGCAGAAACAGTAACACCGCTCTTCTTCATCTCACGGGAGATAAGCGTAAGCAGCTTACCCACAAAGCCCCGGCCAACAGCTTCGAAAACCTGGTTCGCACTGAGTCCGAAAACGCGCTTGATCTCCTTCAGCTGGAAGAAAGTCAGGCGAATGTGGTAGTCACGCACCCACAAGATACCATTCTCGCTGCTGTGGAACTGGTCCTTCACACGAACACCGTTCGTGTTGTTGATGAGCTCCGAAAGGGCCACCTGGTTCAAGCGCTGCTCGACTTCCTGCGCCCGTGATGACTCAACATCGTCGCGAAGCGGGATAGTCATCATAGGAGTAGACATCTTCTGACTGGCTGTCATGATAATTTCACGCAAACGCGGAATACCGAGCGTCACATTAGCAGCACCGTGACCAGCAAGGTGGAAAGTGTTCAACGTCATCTGTGTCGACGGTTCACCAATACCCTGTGCAGCAAGAATGCCAACATTCTCACCAGGAGCGCACATGCTGCGTAAATAGTTGACCCACACAAGGAGCTGGAAAGCGTCGGGGCTCACGACGTGCTTTGACTGCATGACCTCATGGTCAATCTCGCCGTCTGTAGCACGCTTGCTCTTCTTAGACTTCTTGCTCTTCTTTTTCTTCTTCAGTAGCTCCAGGCAACTGGAAGGGTTGCGGATGTTAAAGTCGCGCAGCTTGTCCTGAATTCTCTCAGAAATCAAGCCAACGTGATCACTCAGCGGCAGGCTCTGCATGACCGGTTCCTCGAGCGACACCTGGATAATGTCTACTCGGCCAGACATAGCACGTGTGGCGTTTGTCGGCTTGCCAGCCTTGAATTTTGTTGTACGCGGAACGCCGAAAGCCTTCAAACCCGTGTCCAGGTACTTGATGTCGTACTTGCACTCCCGACCATCTTCGTTCTCTTCAGCAACGGCCACAATCTCAGCAGCGTGGAAACCCAGCTCGATGTTGCCGCGCTTCCACTTAGTCTCACCCTGCTTCAAGCGGCGCGCCGTTACCTTCACTCCAGCCTTAAGGACAGAAGACGTGCTGGCGTAATTGTTTTCCTTCGCCTCGCGAACTTCCTTGTGCAGCTTCAACGGCTTCATGATGTCCAACTTCGTGTTCTCAAAGAACTTGGCGTTGATGCCGTACTTGTGGGAAATACTGCGGTGGTTCCTCGCCTGGAAGTCAAATTGAGCGTCCTTACCCGACAGCATGGCACTCTGCACCGGATCGATACCATCCTCGCCATACAGGAATTGAATCACACCACCGTCGCTGTTGCGCACCGTGTGGTCGTAGCCGACCTGGAGATCTTCAAGGTGCTTAATCAGACAACGCTGGAGGTAACCACTACGACTAGTCTTCACAGCCGTATCGACAAGACCTTCACGGCCAGCCATACAATGGTGGTAGTACTCCTGAGGTCGCAGTCCGGTAAGGAATCGATCCGTGACGTAACCACCAGCACGCGGAGCAGGGTCGAACGGTTCGAACGACGGCAGCGAACGACCACTGCACAGGATAGGGACACGGCGACCTTCGAGAGCTTGTTGTCCAAGACCACACGAAATCTGCGAGTGGTTCACCATGGAGCCCTTGGCACCGGTCAGCACCATGAGCGAAAAGTTGTTCTTCGGGAACGCCTTCGACTGACCCGATGGCAAACAAGTCTTGATAATGTCACTGTTGGATCCGTGCACGCATCCCATCATATGCGCATCCAGAGCCTTGGCATTGTTCTCCGCGTCGGGTCCGGAGAGCAGCGTGCGCATACGCTCACGGATTTGCACGCGCTCCTCTTCGTTCATGCGGCGCTTCTTGCCACCGTTCTCAGACGCACGCTTCTTCTCCAGCAGCTCAGTCAGACCAGCGAACTCGGCATAAGCCTCCTCACCCTGAACCTCGGAATCCACGACAAGCTTGCGACGACGCTTCTCAGCAGGCTTGTTCAGTGTCAAGTCCTCCATTGCACAAGTGTGTCCAGCAAACTGCAGGTAGCACGTGAAAAGGCGACCAAGAGCAGAGAGGAAATCGGCAGCGATACGAGAGCCGTACACCTCGTAACAAGCGTGAACCATACCGTACATGCTCGCACCAAACTGACTCTTGTCGAGCACACCCTGAAGGAGCTCTCCATCGCGGATAATCACGATGTGCTCGTTGTTGGCCGAGCCATACAGGTCACCCTTGATCTTAGCCTTGCTATCCAGGTTGAGAGGAGGAAGGCCTTTCGTGAGCAGCTTGAGCACCGACGTGACCACTTGCTTGCCTGTCCAGAGCGGCTCAGGCTTGAGAATAGCAGGCGGTACAGTCTCGATGTGAGCCTTCTCGACACCAGCGTCCTCCATACTAGCCCAGGCGTTGTACAGAATCTGCATGTACATATCCTTGTTCAGGAACGTGTCACGCTGAGTAAGCTTGACGCCCGAGTCGACGTGATCCTGAATAAGACCACGCAGCGGCGAACCATCGGTCGGCACAATGTACTGGTTGTCGTTGCACGCAATGTTGTACGCCTCCGCACGCGCAAGCTCGTTCTGCGGGAAGTGCATGTTCATCTCATCACCATCGAAATCGGCGTTGAACGTGTTACAGTTGGCGTAGTGCATACGAATGGTCTGCATCTTCGGGTTCGTGAGAACACGCGTGGTGTGGGCCATAATACTGGGCTTGTGCAGCGTCGGCTGACGGTTCATTAGCACGACATCGCCGGTCTTCAGGTGACGCCAAACACGCTTCACACGGTTCTTGCTGGTACCCTGAGCGCTTGCAGAGCGCGTTAGCAGCGTCTTGCTGATAGCCTCGCGCTGGTGCGGCGTACGCTTGCTCAGGTCAATCAGGCGGCCATTCTCGCTCTCGACGAAGTTCGCTCCGGGGTGCACATCGGGTCCGTTAATAACCAGTTGACGCATTTCCTCCACATTCCACGGCGTCACGGGCTGAGGATACGTGAGAGTCTTGGCGAAACGAAGCGGGACACCAATCTGGCTGGTACTAATGTACGGGTCGGGCGAGATGACCGAACGAGCGGCGTAGTTCACACGCTTGCCCATCATGTGTTTGCGGAAAAGACCCTCCTTCTTCTCAATAACCTGCTTGATACCCTGCGCGACATCGGTACCCGGCTTGGCCTTGCTGCTATCAACCAGTAGGTTAACCGCCGTCTGCAGCTCCGTCCACAGAGCAAGTTTGCGCGAGAGGTTCACCTGCTGCTCCTTCTCGGCATCATCCTCATCCGAGGTGGTCGCAGCCTGGCGCTTGTAGTAGTCACTCTGAATAATGCTCTCGCTGAGGGTCATAATCTTGGACAGGTGGGCATTCTGGGCGTGCTCGAACTGCTTGTCTCCCATAAACACCGGCGGGCGGAAGCGCGAGGGCGCCACGGGGATCACATTCAGGAAGAATTTGCGCCATCCATCAGGCTTACGGCCGGTCACACGACCGCTGGCAATGTTGCGGTCGCCGTACAGCAGCTCCATGAGTCCGTCCTCGTTCTGCCACATCAACTGCAGCTGCGACTGCACCTCGAGAGGGGGCAGGTACTTGCTGCGCGAGGACGAGTCCTCGGTGGTCGCGTATTTGTCTTCATCTTCAACCTCCGACTCGGAGTCGTCGCCGTTCACAGACCCGTCGTCGTTGTCCGACAAATTGCCGCGGATCGTGTCGAGCGCCGACGTGACCGTCAAGTTCTTGGAGCGGTTCACCTTACGAGAGCGGGCGCTCAAGCCCTTGAGGAAGATCTTAGCATTGGCGTCCTGTCTGATGGCGGGGGAGATGGCTCCACAGTTCTCGCACTTGTTCTTCATGCCCTTAAGGAACTCGACCGCGAGCTTCTCGCGCGTCACCTCCGCGACACGTGGCAGCGGACGCAGCAGCTGCGTCTTGCTCTTGTTGTTGCTGTTGTTGCTCTTGGAGAGCGCGAGACGCTCGTACTCGTCCAGAATGGCCTGTTGGCGCTGGAACGTGCGCTGCGGGGGCTCGTCCTCCACGCCGTTGCGCTGCTCGAGCAGCTCGCCCAGCTGCGCCGCCTCGTTGTCGAAGCCGTTGTCCAGCAGCAGGATCTTGACGCGCACCACGCGCGAGCGCGCGCTGGCCACGCGGAACTTGTGGCACGTGAAGCACTTGCGCTTGAGCAGCGTCAGCATCTGGCCGAAGAGCACGGGGTTGTACACGGGCACGGGCAGCTCCAGGTGGCCCAAGTGGCCCGGACACTCCTTCTGCGTCTGGTGGCACGTGGGGCAGATCATGTTGAAGTCCACGGGCCCCAGCGCAGGGTCGTACAGGCCGCCCACCACCGGGTTGTTGAGCGAGTCGAAGCTCAGGCGACTCGTGAGCTGCTTGACGCTCAGGTCGCGGATCTCGGCGTCGCTGTAGAAGCCGAAGGCCACCTCCGCCACCTCATGGCGCAGGATGGTCTGGTCTGTGGCCGAGTCCATGCTGGCAACGGGTCTCTAGCTACAGTAGCGTTGCTCTGCTCGCCTTGGAATGCACACTGCTTGGCCGCGACGGTTGAATGGCGCTCGCTGACGGGATCTACTGGTGGACGCATGGCCCTCGACTAAGTACGAAACGGAGACGGGGCAAGCGCAGGCGATATTGACAGAACGTGCGTGTTTAAGGTGTTTTAAATGACAACGGATGGTACGTTTGGCTCTAAAAAGGCAAGAGGTGGATGTGACGAGATGTTCGGATGGCTACATTCATGAGAGAGGTTTTTAGCAGCGTTCACTTGGCTTGTTGCTCTGTTGCTACCTTACACCGCTAACGGCTTATGCCTCCTCGTACATGCCACAGTCGGCGATGACGACGGGCAGCGAGGGTTTGTCGCCCTTGTCCGTGTCGAGGCCCTCGATGCGCTTCACCAGCTCGAAGCCCTCGACGACCTTGCCGAACACCACGTGCTTGCCGTCCAGGTGCGGCGTGGGCACAGTCGTGATGAAGAACTGCGACCCGTTCGTGCCCGGACCGGCGTTAGCCATGGACAGCAGACCGGCCTCCGTGTGCTTGAGCCGGAAGTTCTCGTCCGGGAACTTCTCGCCGTAGATGCTCTCGCCGCCCGTGCCGTCGCCGCGCGTGAAGTCGCCACCCTGGATCATGAAGCTCTTGATCACGCGGTGGAACGCGCTGCCCTTGTAGTGCAGCGGCTGGCCCGTCGAGCAGTTGCCCTTCTCGCCCGTGCACAGCGCGCGGAAGTTCTCGGCCGTCTTCGGGGTCACGTCCTTGTACAGCTGCATCACAACCTTGCCGGCGTCCTCCTCACCGATCTTGATGTCGAAGAACACCTTCGGGTTGTTCGGGTCCAGCACCGGTTCCGTCTCCACCTCCGACTTGTCGTCGTACATGGACACCTTGCCGAACAGGCCGCCGAACACAGCCTTCTCCTTCTGGCGGGCATCCTTCATCTTCTTCTTGAGCACCTCCAGCTCGCGACGCACCTCGCGGTTGGTCGGGTCCGCCTTGCCAGCAGCCAGCAGGTCCTCCTTCGCGCGCTCCAGGTCGTTCAGGTGCATGCGGCCCACACCGCGGCGGTACAGCGCCTTGACGTTGGTCGGCTCATTGTTAAGCGCTTTGGTGGCAGTGGCGACCGTCTCGCTGTAGTTCTCCACCTTGAGGTAGGCCATGGCGGCGTTCAGGAAGCACGTGGTCTGCAGCTGCTTCATCGTCTTCTTGTCGTCCTCAGCCACGTCGTACATGTCCTCCATGTACGAAGCGGCCTGGGTGTACGTGGCGGCGGCAATGTCGAACTGCTTGGCCTTGAACTGCTCCGTGCCCTTGGCCTTGAGTTTCGTGGCCTCGGCGATCTTCTCCTCGGCGTCCATCTCCCACATCTCCTTGGCCTTTGGGCTGAAGCCCAGCAGCTCCACGTCAAACTTGAGCGTGGCATTGGCCGGGATCTTGGGCGGGCTGCCGCTCGCTCCGTACGCGTACTCGGGCTTGCACGTCAGCACAGCTTTCTACAGACAGCAGACAGTTAGCAACACAGTCGACCTCAAATGAACGCACTGCATTGCCGAGCCGTACCTCGCCAACTTTCATCGAGGCGAAGGCCAGGTCCCAGGCCTTGATGACGTTGCCCTTGCCCAGCACGAACTTGAACTCCGAGTTGCGGTCGCGCGAGCTGTCGAACTTCGTGCCGTCCAGCAGCGTGCCAGTGTAGTGAGCTGGTGACAGGAAATACGTTAGAAGGGAGCGATGTATCAACCTCTAGAGTTTATGACGCACCGCGGATCTCGTCGCCGGCGGGTGGGACGTCGCCCGAGCCCTCCACGTACGTCTCCTTGAGCACGCCGCCGTCTCCGGACAGGTCCACAGGCTCCTTCTTCGTTGCGTCGGCCATGTTGCGTTCTATAGCTGGGGGTGCAGTCACAGAAGGTCAGTCAGGGGATTCAAGCGACTTCCTAGCGCGTACGTGGCTCACCTGAATAATTTCTGACTGGCGTTGGCAAGATCTCCTCAAGCCAAATTATGTTCAGAAACCACAGTACCATTTCAGATTCCCGTGTTTTGATCCACTTTGCCGGGACATCCAATTACACAGGTTTTGTGACGCAGTACAGTACATGTAAATGACGCATTTTGTAGCAAGAATGACATCAATGTTTTCGATGAATATAAGAAAACACAGGATTTGCGAATGTTCTGGAAACCAGAACATTTTCGTCCGCGTCAGATGGACAGAAACATCTCTAGATGAAGTCCTTGATGCTTTGAATGACTGACTAACTTTGCGTATTCACCGCAGCAAGTTGTTCTTGGCGGCTGCCGCTGTGAGTGCCATTTCGCACTCGTCGCGGATTCGGGCGATCTGTGCTCGGTAGAAAGCTCGCTCCTTATCGTGTCGACGTTGCATGCGCTCACGGCCAAGTGAGGCCAGCTCCAGACGCATCGCCACCTCTCGATCCATTTCGCGGGCCAATTCCTCCACTACCAGTGTCTGCAGATGCCGCGCATACCCTATCTTGGTTTTCTCCAGCATCTCCGTCGTCAGGTTTAGCCGCTCTGCTTCGGAGAGCCCATGGCACTGTAGCTCGCGCCGAATACCCGCAAGCGAGTCACGAAAGCACTTTTCGGATTTCTGTTCACAAAATTCATAACGTTATAGCGATCAATCGACTGAGGTTGAGCCAATTTCGCAGGTGACACGCACCTCCACTTTGGTAACTTGCTGTTTTTCCCAGTCAATAAAATCTCCAAGCACACGTTGTGACTGCGTGTCACGGTGGACAGCTCGAGCTGGCGATGTTTTATTCGGGTGGATTTCTGATGTTGATACCGATGTTTCTTCAGCGACTTTCGCTTCAGCACGCGTCAGAACAAACAACTCGAGCTTCTCACCCGTCTCGGCATCAAATACGTCGTTCATCTCGCTAACAAGGGTCAATATCCCATGGTGAAGTTGGGAATAGCTCCTCTGTATTTTTGCTGTGGTATTTCTGGTTGCAAACCGACATAACGTCACATGCCCTGGCGTGTTCGTTGTCCTCAAGCTCCGTCGGTTGAGCTGCACTCAACAAGCCTCATCATCTGTGAGCTGTTAGTAATCGACTTGAAGCGGTCATGAAGCCCGACGACAAGGAGGCGGAGAACATCCGCGTGGCTGTGCGATGTCGCCCCATGAACGACCGCGAAAATCGCGAGCAAGCGGTCTCGTGCTTCACCTGTGGACCGAATGGCACGGCCGTACTCACGAACATGGAGAACCCGACCGAGAAGCACGAGTTTGGCTTCGATTTCGTGTACGGGTGCGACTCGAAGCAAGAGTCCGTATTCGAGGACATTGGTATGCCCCTGCTGGATCGGGCTTTCGGGGGCTACAATGGCACTATCTTCGCCTACGGACAGACGGGTAGTGGTAAATCGTTCAGCATGACGGGTGTGACTGGCGGCGCGGAGGTGCTAGAAGGTCTCATTCCACGAGTGAATCGCGCCATCTTCGAGCGTGTGGCCAAAGAACGCGTTGAAAACCCGAACAAGCGCTTCCTGGTGGAGTGCTCATTTTTCGAGATCTACAACGAAATCATCTACGACTTGCTCGACTCGAGTGGTAATGGCAAGAAGAACAAAGGTGGCTTGGAGATCAAAGAGCACTCAGTACTGGGGATCTATGTCAAGGATCTTCAAGAGCGCGTAGTGGAAACAAGAGAAGAGATTGTCGAGCTCATGACTTTAGGAGCTCAATCGCGAACCGTGGGCTACACGCAGATGAATGCTGAAAGCTCCCGCTCTCATTCCATCTTCACTATCAAAATCCACCAGAAGGATGCAGATGACGAGACCAAGAGCGTGTTTGCTAAGATCAATTTGGTCGATCTCGCTGGTTCCGAGCGCGCTGCGTCGACTGGAGCACAAGGAGATCGACTTCGTGAAGGAGCCAATATTAACAAGTCTCTGAGCGCGTTGGGTAATGTTATCAATGCGCTAGTGGAAGCCTCACGAGCCAGCAAGAAGGTGTTTATTCCCTACCGTAACTCAAAGCTCACGCGTGTACTCCAAGAATCTCTTGGTGGCAATAGTCTCTGCTCAATGCTGGCCACACTTTCGCCTGCCAACATCAACTTTCCAGAGACGTTGAGTACTCTCAAATACGCGAGCCGCGCGAAGAGTATCAAGGTGAACGCCAAGAAAAACGAGGCGTCGTCGCAGATCTCACAGCTTAACGAAGAGATTGCAGCGCTCAAGCAAAAGCTTGTGGAGCAAATGGAAGCCACACTTGGTCTCGACCCGAAGGAGAAGGATGAAATTGTGAAGAGGTACGAAAAACAGATTCAAGAAATGGATCGGGTGAGGCTGCAGACATGGGAGGACAAAGCTAAGCTCTCTAAGCAGCACGAAATGGAGCGAAAAAAGCTCGCACGAGAGCGCGCGATAGCCGATCAGCGTATTCGCGAAGAGCGGACCAAGAAGTGGCGTTTGCTTGAAGAGAAAGGTGACTTGGAGCTCATGATGCGTGCTCTTCGTGACCTGGATGGTAATAATGCATCCACAGCCGATGCAACCGCAGCTTCAGTAGCAGTGCAGTGGCTTGAGACCGCTCAAAAAGTGAAAATGATGGAGGGTGAGGCCAAAGACCTGCGTATGCTCATTCAGGTATTCCGCGATTCACTACAGAAAGACGTGGAGGTCTGGGCTCGGCGCTGTGGCCTTAATCACGATAGTAGCAATGCCTCAAAGTCTACCAAGAACCTCCTGCCACAGCGTCGTGAAGACTCGGCTGCAGCGTCAGCAGCCCATATGACAGCAAGCCAAATGGGTAGCAAACTGCAGAATATTGGCGATGAAAGTGACAAACTGCTCGCTCTGGAGGGACAACTCGTGAGTGATCGCAGTGCGTTGATCAACACGATGACCCGGGAATTGCTCCGACTGAAGTCGCGCCATGCCCAACTCAAAGCGGAACAAGCCGCAGCAACGGCTGCTGCGGCGGGGAAGACGACACCAAATGCCGCCCAAGCAGCAAAAGCTGCGAAGGAAGAGGAACAGCTTCTCGAAGAGCGTGAACGGGGACTATCCATCACATTGGCGTTAGTGCGAACGCAGCGTTCGGTTCTCGTTGAGTCCATCAAGAGCGACCGCCAAAAAATCTTCGAGTTCGCCACAGTCACCAAGCACTTCGTGTGCTACGCAGATCAGCTCATTGTTTTATCTCAAGGTGCTGCCACAAAAACTCCTGAGGTCGCTCAGCAGCTTGCTCGCTGGGAAGAAGCAAAGACCAAACTTTTAGCTGTCTCGAAAGCCTGGGAGGACACTTGGAAAGCAAAAACTGCTTCATCGAATGACACCAGCTCGACAGAATACGTAGGCGATGGAGAAGTGGCAGCGCTTGGGGTGGAATCACGACTTCTACCCGACGAGTGCTTTTCAGCCTCTTCAAAGACAATTGATGCTAAACTCGCACGGTTGAATGGCACGCAGTGTTGGATTCCTGACGCACAGGATGCAACACCATCCGTCGTGATCGATTTCGAGCTTCCTCGTATTTTCGATTCAGTATCCGTTCGCGGTGGTAAGGTGCAACCTGGTGGAAGTTCAGGATCTTCAGCGGAGGCAAGAGCAGCGACACCAGCAGGGGGTAGTAGCGCACCAGCTCCAGCTGTAGTTTCAACGTTTTCGTTGGCAAATACTGCGGATCTACAGATAGCGAGAGCTCGATACAAACTCGATCAGGTCACTGGGTCCAACGAGCTGACGTACGAGCTCCTAGCTCATGTTATGTCATGGCAAGATCTGCTCAAGACAGACGTCATTCCTGTCAAACTGTTTGTACGACCGCCTGTGCGATTCCTACACGATGTGATCTCTGCAGTTATGCGAAACACAGGCTTCGCGATTGACGCAGTTTCAACAGCACAGCGTGACTACGCACAGCTTGCAACCAAGACAGAGCGCGCAGAATATTTGTCTGCTGTTCTCGACCATGTTCAAGCTTGGTACCAACGTCAGCAGCAAAATGTCGAGAACTCTCCCAGTGTGATAATTGCCGCCACGACTTCCAACATCTTGGCAGGCAAAGAGCCTACAGACACAGTCCAGTTCTTGGGATATTTTGCATTGGCAGCGATGGACCATGCAGTTCAGCATCCGCCGGATGTAGTCCAAGAGCAAAGTGCTTCTGGTACTCCACCAGCAAGTGGAGCGGAAGCAGGGCCTGAAACAGACACAACCACACCACAAAATGGTTGGGTAACTCGTCTTCGAGTCGCTACAAGCTTTACGGGTACTGCTGGTGACTGGCGTGTTTTGGGAGAGTTTGATGCCAACACGGATGCGGATGGTACAGTCTCGATATCCTTAGCTGGGGACCCCAAGCTGGTGGATGGAAGCCGAGCAGGTCGATACTTGCAGCTTACGTGTGTAAAGTGGCATCACCGTGCAGCATTGCAGTGCGAGGTGTTTGGTCGCGAAGCACACGAAAGTAGTGCGCTAGCTCAGAATATTCAGGCGCTAGCATCCAAAGCTCGGGAGCTACTGGAGCAACTTCGCCATACCGCGGCACTTGTTTTGGAAGAAGCTCGCGCATTGTACGACCGCGCTAAGGTGGCGGAGAGTGAAAAGCATGCGCAGTTAGCGAGTTACGGCGAAGAGTTAGCAAAGTTGAGAGCTGCAAGAGCAGCTTGGGAGAAACAACAACGTCAGATGCAAGAACAGCATGCTCACCTCTCGGCTCAGCTCGACACAGCAAACCAGCGTGCAGACCGGGAAAAAGCTCGTGGCGATTCACTTCAAGGCGAGTTGACGCAGGCTACCAGTCTAGGAGAGGATTTTAAGCGACGAGGTGATACGCTGCAGACCCAACTAAGTGAGAAGGAGCATCAGGTACAGACGCTGTCAATGCAAGCCGGTGAACAGAAGCGCACACACGAGGCACTGCAGCAGACCAAGCAGCAGCTTGAAGAGTTAGCAGCCAATTTACGGGCACAGTTGACCAACAACCAACAACAGCAAGATGCAAGTCAACAGGAAGGTCAATCACGGATAGCAGAGCTCAACGGAGAGCTCATGTCTGTGCGTGTTCAGTTAGATGAGCAGCGTCGAGCACTCGAGGCCGCAGAATTGCAATCCAAGGAGCAGGAAGCCTTTGGACAGCAACAGTATTCCCTACTGCAGCAAGCTCGTGCTGCACTTATGGAGAAGGAGGCTGAGGCAGATGCTAAGCTTAAGGCCCGCGCAGCCGAAAGCGAAGCTGCCATTAGAGCACTTCACGATGAACACGATCGGGTGAAGCAAGAGCTCGAACGCGCGTTGGCAGCCGAGAATTTACTCAAGTTGGCAGCAAGTAGGCTAGAAGTGCAGTGCAGCGCTGCTGGAGCGGAGTTGGACAACTGGAGACGTCGGGCGGAAGCTGCTGAGGCTGAAGTACAAACTCAGGCTCAAGCACTCAGTGCTGCTGGTGCTGAAGGCAATGGAACTAGTAGTGACAATACTGAATCGGATGCAGCAGCGCGGGAGAATGAAAGACTTCTACTAGAAGCACAGACGAACGATCTCCGTAGACTGGCTGAGCTAGAGAAGACAGAGGCTAAGGTACAAAGTCTAGAGCGTGAACTGGCAGCGAGCGAGGAGAAGGCTCGTCAAACAGAGCAAGCACTGCTCGAGTCTGCCAAGCGCGTGAAAGAGTTGGAAGAGACCGAGGAAGAACTACAGCTACAGTTGCAAGTGGTCACCGATGAACGAGACTCGGCACGTCAAAAGGAAGAACAGCTTTTTGCTGAGACGAACGAGAAGGACCAGGAGATCGAGCGTATTCGTGATGGCTATGGTACGTTTCGTCAGGTGTGCGCTGCAGTTCACACTGATGCTAACTCAAAAGTGTTTTTTTTCTTCAGTATGGGTGACGGACCGCATGAATTCGAAAGAGGACGAGTTAAGTGAGATGCAGGAACAATTGGAGCGCTACCACTCACTGCTGGAGATGACGGGAAGTAAAGTTACAGGCACTGACAACGCAGCATCCTCAAAACCCAAGGAAGACAAATTGGGTGCTGAGATTGCCAAGCTTTATGTTTTGGCTATCGGTGAGTTCATGGGATGGCAAAGTTTTGCACTGTGACCATTTTCTAATATGCACGATATCGTTTTGGTAACAGGTACGACGGACGGAACCACAGGGAGCGATGTCATGGTTGCCAAACTTGCGGAATGGATTGAGGTGGTGAAAAAGCCAGCGAAGGCTTCACCAACGATAGAGCATCCGACACAACAACCACCAAAGCAGCAGCAAGAACTAGATTCTACGACTGTGAAGGAAGACAATGTGAAACCTTCGGCCACAGCCCCTGTTGAAGGTACAAATGTTGAAGCGGAGCCAGCCGTTCTATCCAGCAACAACGCTGAAGAGGAAGCAGACTATGACGATGATTTCGATGAGGCTGACGAGACGGATGAAGCTCGCAAGGCCCGACGAAAATCAACCGCTACCAACTAGCTAGACACTCTCTAATGCAATAATGACCGCAACAATCCTCAGTTCCACTGCATTCGTCAGATCATTCGTCTTGCTCTTATTCTCATATGCGTTGGAGGTGTCTGCCGTGGGCACAACGCCAAAATAGTCATCCATGCTTCGGCTTCTTGCGCCGCTACTGCATCATGACCTTACCCGGAGCCAGTGATCATGTCGATGCTTTGCAGTCACGGTCGAAACTCAACCACCCAAGGTGACCATTATCTTAAGTGACGGAGAGGAGAGAGATTATCTATTGTGCAGCTCCCGAATACACACAAGGACCTACCTTGACGATGCTACCGCTCCAGCTCGTGCTGCGCCCGGAGCGAGACGAATGTGCCTGGCCCAGTCCACCGCGAACTCGCGTCAAAAAGCGTCGAAACTCAGCTTCATCACCTGTTCGCCGTGCGAATCCCCGCTTGAGCCGGACTCCACTTGCATTGTGCTCTTCACAGCAGTCGTACAGATCTCCACCGACACCCAAAACAACATCTCCGCGGCGTCGATCTCGAAACGTAACAATTCACTATGACCCATGGATGACCATGCACAACTTAAGCATTTTGGACATCCCTCGCGTCTGCATTCACTTCTGTTCAACGGTGATCGAGACGGTTGTCTCCACAACGACAGCGATCGCTCACAGTGTGTTTGATACGCTTCAGAGTTGGTGGAGTGGAGACCAAGTGGATGACACGATGTCTCTGGAGATGGTTGAACGCCAGCCTCAAGACACGGCACTAAACGGTATTGACGACATCGTGGAGGAGAACAATCGGCTCAAGCGCATGCTCGAGTTCGCGATGACTTCTCACGTCATAATGAATGAGGCCACCACGATGCTTGAAGATAGCGCAGACCTCTGGATGAAGAGAACGGAGGATGTTGTCGGTGCCAAGGTGCACGAGGCAGAGCAGGAACGAGATGCACTTGCACTTCAACTTGACGGACTTCAAGAACAGCTTGGTGACAGGGATCAGGAGATCGAAAGACTGCGCGACGGCTTCGGTACGGACCCCCTACTGGTTTTCGGCTAGCCAAGCCCAAGCTTTTTGAGTCGGTGCTGAACGATGATCTTCGTCCTTGCTGTAGTGTGGGCGACGGAGAACCTGAACGCCAAGGAAGACGAGATCTGCGAGCTGCACGAGCGACTGGAACACTATGAAGCACTGCTGAAAGAGCTGGGCGCCACGAAGATTGTGTAAAAGTGCATCATATATATCAAAACTATACGACTACAGGCAGAGAACTCTGCTTATTCTTCCCACCCTAGCTGGTTAGCTGCGACGCTGTCGCCATCCCCATCAATTTCTTGGCAGTTGTAGATAGCGTAGAGCAGCTTCTCGCGTAGTACAGCTTCACTTGAATAGGCAGGAACCTCAATGGAGAAAAAACACGTATGAGCCACCGGCATGTAGGCATCAACACTACGACCCGCGCGCTGCTGGTTGAACGACTGAAGCTTGAAACGCTGGGGGAACTCGTCTGCACTAGCAGGGAGACGCGATCGCCCCCAGACGAAGCGTAGGAACGCACTGCGCTCTTCGTGAGAGAAATCTCTCAGTGCTCGCCAAAACCAAATTATGTGATCATCTGTAGGTGAGCAGCTGGAGTACTCGGTGCATTTCTCAAGCAAGTCCACGTCAACTTCGGGGGATCCACAAACCATAAGCTCCAACTCGGCACCTGAGAAGCATGCCAAAAGTTTTGCTGGAACGACCTTGGCAAGTCCACGAAAGATTGCTTGCGCTTGATCGTTGCTTTCATGTAGTCGAGCCTGTTCGACGAGATCGGCATATTGACAACGTGAACTGAATGTCACTGGCAAATGCGCACCGCCGGGTTTTAGCTCAATCACACGGTTATCCGCCCCCAACGTCGTAAAAGTCTCCATGACAATATCCTCAAACATCTCCTCTGTTACACCGTAGCGGTCGATGGTTCGCATCTTAGACATGGAGTTCACGAGCATCGAGTCCACGGCTGCCAGGTCGTCTAGACCTAGACGCTCACCGGCGAGTTTTTTCCAGACAATCGGCGCCAGATTCAGGGCAAGATACTGCTTGCTGCGGATAGATGCGCCCATAAGTTTACCGAGAAACTCGAGCATCTGAAGTGCAGTAGTAGACTGTGCACCAGGGCTTAGCAGCCACTTTTCGCGACCAACTCCAACGTTGTGTTGAGAATTGGGGGTAGGCAACATTAATGAAAGCTGCGCGCTTTGCAGCTCCTCGCAGTATTGTGCAAAGGTCTCACGATACGGACCTCCAGCGTCTTGCGCGTTTTCACCAAGAAATGTCACATGATATAAAGCATCCTCGCGCCGGAAGTGAGTGCCATCTAGGGCCTGCAGTTGCCGGAACGCTTGCGAAAACAGCGTTTGTCGCCCTTCCGTGTCCGTTTTTCCTGTCGCGCGGAACCGCATCGCCTTTGGTCGGTTTAGTGTCAGTTCAAACGACACGCTGCTTTCATTTGTACGTCCAAGTGCGCTGTCCCAGACTGTACGTTTAACGACGCTCAATATCCGGTGCCTTTGCTCCATTAAGAGGTTGCTCAGCAAAAATTGTCTTTCAGGCATGCTGGTATCGCCATTTGGAGCATGGAATGCAATGAATGGCAAGACCCGGTAGATCGCGGCGTTGAATTCCTGCAACACTTTGAATCGCTTCGAAAGACGACCATGTGTATCTACCACCGACTTGGTGGGTGCTTCGGAAGCTCGAGTTGAATCCGTGATTTTAGACTCATGGTGTTCCGCCGTTGAATCATCCCCTGTGGAAGTTACAATTTCCACTAAGGCGGGCCAGCGAACCAGTTCGTTTTCCTGCGGTGCGATGTCACTCCATGCCCCATGCAGCAGCTCTGTCACATTGAGATCCTTATTTTGACCTTTTTTGTTGATGTACTTGATCAGCTGCTGATCATGGCGCGGCAGCAAGTTGTGGGGGCTGTCACCAAAACGTACTGAAGGTGACTGAAAACGGCGGCGACCAACAGTCACATTTGAAAAATGCGGGATCACGTAGAATTTGTATCCCCAGAATGATTCAGGCTTGTTTGAAGTCTCACTGCTCGACCCAAACGGGAAAAACGGCGACATCGCGTTACCATCCCCTGTTCGTCTACGTGCGACGGCTGGTGGAGCGCATTGCTCATTCCACCATGTCTCCTCCCCACCTTCAAGGACCTGGGGATATGTCGAATCTTTGTTTGCACTGGCGGTGCTGTTGCTTGAAAGGAGAATGCCCTGCTGACCATTTCCACTTGCATCGTCGACAGTGATGCCCAGTCCGTCATTTAGCTTCCACCACCCAACAAGTCGAGGGCTAATGTCTTGAACCTTGTGGCGGTATACTACCCGATCCCATCGTCGCTCATCGTGGTCATAGACTTCAAAATGCGCATCCTCTTCGGTACAGCCGGAAGCCTGAAGGAGCGACAAAACTTCTCGATTCTCAAGATCAGGCTCATATTTGAATGGTCGCTGGCCAAAATTCCATGCCAGACCCTGCGCACCCTGATGACTTAGACTTGCTGCAGGATAAAGCCTCGCTTTTGTACTCGTGGAAACTGAAGCTCCTTCATCGCGTGTTACAGATAATGAGGACGGCTTCTCGTCAGTAATGATTTCACATACCAGGGAGTCAAATTCGTGGTCCTTACTGTTGCTCAGTAAAGGGGTAGTTATACGAGAGCTCTCATCGATGTTTGTGATAACACATTCCGCAACCATCCCGCCGTTAACGTAAAACGTGATCTTACCAGTTGCTACGTTCAGGGCGCAGCCGATTACATCGCCACTGCGACAGAAAACGTCATTCGCAAACGAACTGGCTCCGCTCGCTCTTCGTGGGCTGCTGCATCCACTAGGTTCAACTCTCGAAAATCGCGCAAGGTCACTCGTACAGCTTGAGAAATTTGCCTGCTTCTTCGCTAAGTCAATGCCAAACGAATAGTGCTCTTCCCCAATCATTGCTGACCGACTTTGCATATTTACTTCATCCAAGATCCACCCGACACTCATTTTGCCACTGGATAAAGCATGTGCCTCATAGTATGCTATATCACTGGACTCATCGACATTACCTGAAGTGGACACCTTCACACTGCAATTCAGGCGAACAGTAGAAATATCCTTGCTGGTCCGATTCGTGGTAACCCATTTTCGCAGATGCTGAGGTACTGCAACAGGGCGCAATGATGCACGTGGTGAACGCGGCGACGCGAGATACTTCATTGATGGAGACTGAGGCTGTCCTGTAGCAGAAGTAGGAGTACCTGGTCGACTGCTGCTGACCTTGGGTACCACATCAACGCTGTCCAAACCTCGGAAATGGCTGCGGAGTTGCTCTACTCGGAAAGCGACATCCCATAACCGGATATCGTAGAGATGACCGCAGAACGCCAAACTTCGTACATGATAGTCAGTATCATCATTGCATAATGGCGCATTATTGGCGTAGTTACACGAGTCTCCAAACGCTAGCGCTGAATTTGATCCCAACACCAACCTCTTTTGCTCTGCGAATCTACATGAGTAGATCGTATCGCCATTCTTAACAACTGAGATCCTTGACCCAGAAAATACCACTGCCAAGTGAGCCCACTGACCAAACTCATAGTTACCAGAGTTTCCGCTGTCGCTTTCGGTGATTTTATCACACTCACCATGTTTTACTGGCTTGCCGCTTGCATCAACGGTTTGAAGCACTAATTTGCACTTGCCAAACTGGTCGCAGAGCAAAATAACCCTGCCGTGTGCACCATAAATACGGCATATTTCCATGAGTGAACCGCGCTCGGTGCGTTCATCCATTGAAGTATCAAATGCATTTTTCCCAACACACGTCCAGAATTCGATAGAGTAATCACTTTTTGAGAGAGAACACGCATTCTCCTCAGAGAATTTTAGTTCCAACCGAACAGATCCATCCAGCTCCAAACTACCACCAAACTCAGAGATAGCTGCACTTAGATCAAGCTTGGCAGTTGCCTGTGGCTTGCTTGGGACAAATTCGTACGAAAAACAGCTTCCTCCTATGATAAATGGTCCAGTGTGGTATCTCGTATTCTCCACATTCTGCACATCGTAGCGACCATTAAAGCCATATCGATACACACTTTCGAAACCGTTTTCTTGCCATCGTACGCGCAAACCTTTGCCTCCATGGGACTCCCAAGCGGTGACCTCTTGAACAATGCCGACACTTCCAGCTCCGCCATCTTCATCGCTGTATTCCCAATCGGGAGACCTTATTACTAAGTCTCCAACAGACAGCGAATGATTCGGTTTGTTTGCGCTCTCAGGAGCGAATAAATGTGGGTTCCGGTTTTTATCGGTTTCGCCATTGATGCCCGAAAACGCAGTATAGCTTTCTTCACCGACGGATGATCCTTCAGCAGTTTTTTCATGGAGAAACCGGAGCTCATCGCCTTTTTGAAGTTTTGTTCGGTGATCAAATCGAATCTCCAATGCCACTGCGCCATTTATCTCAATATTTTCACGATTTGATTTGGGAAGCGTCGCCGTCGATGGTAATGGGTGGTGACTTTCCCTCGCAATCGTCTGAGAAGACAAGTTATTATGGAAGTCCACCATCATGCCTACGGCATCAACAATCTTGCTATACCAATTTGGTACGAAAGTTTGAGGTATGAGGGCGACAGGAGAGCATCTTAGTAAGCTAAGTTCGATCCTGTTCTCGGAACTTGAGTTTGAGACCACAAGTCGGACATCACTGCTTTCATACAGCGATGGGTGGAGAGCATCCCACGCAACCAAAGCCCCAGAGCCTGCTGGACCAGCCACTAGGGCGGACACTGCACCATTTTTTCGGAGAACTAAGGTCTGTTGCGGTACATCCAGTTGAATAGTCACTGTATCCCCTTCTCGAATTCGATTTTTATATCCAGGAATTTCGACAAGGGTATTGCCATCGCTGGAACCTATCATGATTTCTCCGCTGTCTTTCCATTGCACCGATACGATCGGAGTCCTTGAGGTACCTATGAAAGCTCCGTTCACAATCCCGAAACTCACAGCTGATACCAGCCTGTTGAAAACAAGTTGGAATTGGTGGCACCCTGAAGTTGATGTACTTGCATCGCTCATGTAGGTGCTGATTTCCCCCGAATCAGATTGATAAGGCACGGAGAACGATGCGTCCATGCAATCTCCTTTGAAGCAGAGACTGTCAATCGATAGATCGATTGCAACAGCACATTGAACTAGAGTTTGCAGATAAGGCGACTTCATTTCCAGACGGTCTTCCGCCAGATACTTTGCGCGCATCTTCACGTGTAGCATGTCTCGCACCTTTTCAATGAGGACTGATGGAATTCCATGGAAAGCTGCGCTTTGCGACATATTACTGAGAATTTGAAGCACGCAAGTCTTGATGCATTGGGGTGAGTCATCGAGATTTGACATCAGCGTTTGAAGTGTTTCAGCCGAGAACAACATTTTAAACGCACTTGGACTCTCCTGAAAGCTTGCATCTGGAATTGCGCTTAGTACTTCCAGAATCCAACAGGCCATAGACAGCAGTTTGACTAGTGTTTCACAGCTGTCGTTCTTCTTTTCGGGTAGCATTTCGTCTTCCTGGAATATACCAGTAGCGTATAGCTTAAAGCCCCAATCGTTATTACTGGAATCGGAATGAAAATACGCTTCAAACGAATCAGCGTCAATGTATAACGGAGTGCGCCCACCGGTTCCTGGCCAATTCTCACTATCCCCTCTTCCACCAATTTGGTCAGGGCCAATCGTTTCCGTTCGATTCGAGCCAGCTTTGTAAAACCGCAGCCAGTCACATCCAGCCTCACTTTTGCATCGACGATCGAAAACTACCTTAATTTTTCGAGCTCCAGGAATCGAGATATCCCAATATTGGTCGGCATTATCCTGGTACGGATGAGTACTTTCCAAAATTCGCACAGCTCCACGACCTTTGGGAAGCATCTTAGGACCATTTAAAAGAATTTCAAGGCATCGAGCAATGATCGCTGAAATAACCGAATCGTCATCGCCACATAAAACCATGCGTTTTAATCGCTTCCGTAGAGCAAGAAGTACACCCGATTGACTGTCAAAATCGTTCCCTAAGAAGAAATGAGACAAAAGCAGCAGAATATCCTCGGGCTCTCCAAACGCACCAAGCAGTATCGGAGCTTGCTTTGAATCGCAAGAAAGGAATGTAAGAATTGCATCTCGTGCCGCTTTTGTCGCCATAGCTCGATGCGAGTCGTAGGCCAAACTTTGAAGTCGGTCACTCTGCCCCTTGAACTCGTCGAACGCAAATGGAGAGCATAAGCCTGTCAGGGATTTTTCTTCGTCATTCCTCTCGTCCATTTCCAATACTGAATGTCTGGTTTCAAAGTTATGGTCATCCACTCCCAACGTCAATAGATCTTCTCCGTTCGCACAAGCTATCGAGGCGCTGGCATGCACGCACTCTCCTGTTCGCTGCCACACCCAACCGCAATGTGCTTCACCAAGCTGTTTCACATTTCCGGAAGTAACTCTGAGCCAGCCATTTGAATGGGTCTCCGCGCAAAATTCCGTTCCGTACTCAAGCTCAGCTAAAACAGTCGAGTCACGATCCTTCTCCTGATAGATATGCAGACCATCTTCGTCAGTAACACGAAAGTGTAGCAAATTCCTTAAGAATGAGCTGCTCCTCGTATTCACACCAGTTCTATCGTGCGATCTACACGCCGAAAGCTGCTGGCGAATTGAATCTTGATTCTGCTCCTCCTTGCAAGGATCACCATTGTCGGCAAACTCTTCAAATTCGCTCTTAAGTGGAATCCGCTGATGATTCATCTTCTCGTACAACGTCTCAAATAGTCTGTAAGACCGCGCGTCAAGCTGCTTCAAACCTTTGTCAAGAGGAAACTCGGGCAGAAATTCTGCGGTAACATTAAATTTCCAGCCCCAATCGACATTGGACCCATCTGTAGACCATAACAGAGTAAATGAGTCTGCAGGGATAACGAGAGGAGGTCGGTCGTCGACACCAGGCCAATTTGCATCGCTGCCTACTCCACAGTACTGATAGGCACCCCATCGATCTGTGAGCGACTTGTCCTTGAAGAAACAGAGGTAGTCACATCCTTGTTCGGTTCGAGATTGCGGGTCAAACGTTATCGTCAATGTTGACGCACCATTGAAGGTCACTTTCATGTATTCCATCACCGAATTCGCGTACGGATGCTTCGACTCAAATATTTGCGATTTCGGCGAGGATTGAATTGGGCGGCCATTGCAGGGAGCATTCGCGATCTTCGTTAATGCAGGCAATAGACTCACAAAGGTAGGGACTATGTCTGCATGCTTTTGCGATCGGAGAACATGCCCGAGAGACTTAATACATCTCGCCCGAATATCGGCCAATGCGCTTGTCAAGATTGGAGGTGGAATTTCTGGCGGATAAATTAAAGCCTCTTCAAAGGCATGAGCTGTAAGCTTAAAACCCCAGTCAGAAAGCCCGTTGGACGTGCTCTCAGTGCAAAAGTGGACATCAACGCTTCCAGCTGGAATACGAAGAGGGGGTGTCGCCCCCACACCCGGAAAATTCTCCCCGTAGTATTTTTCCTCGCCCCAATAAGGTTCATCGTCTGTACCGCCTTCTTTTTTATCTCCTTCACGCTTTTTGAACTGAATGTAATCGTTTGGTCCAGATGTGCTCGACATTTGATCAAATCGCACAACAATCTCGCTGGCTCCGCGGAAATTGAGTGAGTACATTACATCTTCCCCTGCAGCATACGGATGCTCGCTTTCTAGCACTTCAACATTTTCCTTCTTCGTGATTTTGGGTTGATACAGTCTACTGGCGAGGGATGTGTCGCCACTCAAAACAAGGACGCGCTGAAATAAGTCTTTCAGCTCCGATGCAAACGGCACCATTCGTTTAATAAAAGAGGAAAGCTCGGCTGCCTCGATGTCATCAAAGTGCTCAACATCAGTCAAAGGTACATCGACTGTGGTCGACTGATCGCAGTCGAAAATGACGCGTGCGATTTGCGCTCCACTCTTCATGCGGAACTGCACCAAATATCCTGTCTCAATCATCTCCTTGCCGTCAACGTTTACGCAGCAGCTTACTCTGCCTCCGATATAAGCGCCTCCATAATTTCCACCGAGTACTGCAAGCGATGCTAGCACTTGGCTCACTACTTTCTCTGAGAATATGGCTTCAGGCGCTTGGACAGAACATATCACCATTTGAAAGAGTTGATCACCCCAGCAAGAGCACGCTGCGGCACCACGAAGGAGCGATATATATGCTGCCACCAAGCTAGCTTCTCCCTGCGCTGAGGTTCGTAGCTTCAGAACACCTTCCTCCCCATCATCTTCTAGTTCGCACGCACCAACTTCAACGTGTTTGTCTTGATCATATGAGTTCCAAACATTGAGGGCTCGACCCAGACTTTTGAAAACAAATCTTAGGAAGCCATCCGTTTCAGGCGAAAGGGCTTTTGTAAGTTGGGCATCAATTTCCTCTGAACTCAATATACCAGCGAGATCTTTCAGTACCCGGATACTTCCAACTCGAATTTCAACGGGCACGCGGTCATCGAAGGACAAAAACATCAGATTTCTAAGATTGTCTGGAGTACCAATAAGGCTTCGACCAAATGAGGTTTCCGCGCATGTTCGGATCAATCCTAGTATGTGCAAAGTTCGCTCTGCTGGGACACAGTTCGACACAACGTCTATCGACGGAAAGTTTGACTGGATCTCAGATGTTAAGTCACTTTCCGAAATAGGATAGCTTACCACCTGAGGTTGATAAATCCAGCATTTTGCTGCAGGCTCGTCTAGGACACGACCTGGCGCCTCTCCGAAGTAGAATGGATACGGATTCAAGTGTGACACAGGGCTCACGATTTCTTCTTCGGATGTAGCGAACTCCGGTGATGCGAGAATTCGAAACCCCCAACTGTTGGAACTGCCTTCGTTGTGAAAATATACCAAAAATCGATCAGACGGAATCTCGAGGACATTAAAATCTGCATCGGGGCCATCTGTCTGCTGTAGGCTTCTAGCACGATTGCTCTGAGCTCCAGGGAAGTTTCGCTCTGGGTCACTGTACTTGCCCGTATATTTGTCTTCGCCCCAATATTCTACACACTTCGCATCTTTGTAAAAACGAACAAATCCCGTGGAGCCGTCCATGTCACACAAAGGATCAAAAGTCAAGCGGATCTTAATTGCACCGGGAATCTGAACTGGACAGTATTCATCGATCGAATCTTCGAGCGGGTGCGCAGACTCAATAATGGCCGATTCCGCTGGATTCACATTGGCATTCATCACTAAAAACGATTCGAGGAGGTGCTGTGAAACCATTGAGCCATTGACATAAATCTTTAATATGTCCTCGTCCTGCACGATGGCAATATGAGACCACTGATCAGCATCGATTTCGTAATCTGTTTCGAATACGCTTTCCTTATCCGATCCACAGGCAATTTTGTACACGAGCATTCGTTTATCGGTCAGAGACAGACCGAAATGACTCCATGGCTTTGCCGCAGCTGTGTCTTTAATCAGATTTTTGTTGCCCTTGAAAAATATTGAGCCGCCCACGCCCTCATCCACTAAAACCACATCGAAAATGCCATTTCTTGGGTCGAATTCGCATTGAGAGATGATACCAGACGAGTTCCATCGAACATGAACTCTCGTTGGTGCAGGGATGCTGATCACGGTGCCAATTTCTGTCTCATTATTTTCAGAATCGTCAGCTCTGCTCCAGTTTGGTCCCCGGCGCACTTCATCTCCCAGTTTGAGGGCATACAGCGGTCCCTTGCTTGGACAATAAACCCACAGCATTATCGAGTGGTTCCAGCTGACGGCATTTCTGTGCAGGCATGGCGCAGTAAACCCAGGGGAGTTTTCAGGGAGGTACTGAGGCGATGACCTCCCTGAGCCATTGTGGCCTGAGTTTAGTGACGATTTAATAGCTGATACAATACCATCAAGCTGGTGCCCAACTGCAGAGAATAATTGTCGTTGGAATGCAGAAACATCGTGGACATCCGTAGAAGCATGCGTATCATCGTTACCAACCTCTTCATCTGGGCTCGACTCGATTCGTCCAGCGATAAAACGAGAAAGCAGCACGCCCAGAAGCGATTGTGCAGCGTTTCGGATCGGGACCGAATTTGACGAAAGGAGACGCAAAATTTGCGGCAAAAGCCGGCTTTCCTGCAGCAAGTATGAATCCTCCAAGTCATAATCAAGCGCGCAGCATCGTAAGACTGCAGTAATCAACCCAGAATTAGTGCCATCGTCTTCAATTAAAGCGAGTTGCTTGGCGAAGAGAGCAAGGCAACTACCAAAGGCCTCCGCAATTCGTTGCCGCAGCAACTCATCGCACCCAGACAGTAACGTGTCGAAATGCAATCGTGGAAAAGAATCCAACGTCAATGCCGAGCCTATCGAAGCCGAGCCAGGCACATTCGTGGGAGAATTGGTAACGGCGAAGCATTTCAGCGTTGACGTGAGAGACTCAAGCAATATCCCTCTCAAGCGTGAATTCGGGCAATCCCTGAGCGACTGGATAAACACTTCCATACCTAGTGACCGGCTCACTGCTCTCTGGTTTCGGATTTGAATCACTTTTCGCACTTCTGCCACATCCACATCACTTTGAATAAACTCGAGAACTTGCTCAGTGACCGATTTCACTTGACCATGTTTTAGACGCTCACTAGACGACCTACGGTACTGGAAGAGGCTTCGCAGCTCGGTTGCAGCTTGCAACTCGTCCAATAAATTGTACCATTTGTCCAGTTGAGTATCAGAAGAACTTTGCTTTCCAATTGCATGCCCGTACTTTGCCAATAGCCCCCACCTGCGTTTTGCACCAGTCACATACGCAAATGACACGGGCGTGATCTCCAGCAAGAATCTAGCGCGTTCTATGACATTATCGCACAAAATTGCGAGTGATTCCTCGGAGAGCCCCTTATATGCGGATGGCTGACGTCGTAGTCGCCCGGAACGCCGTCGATTAGGCACCATCTGCCCGTGGATACCAGCATCTGCGGCGTCACCAAGGTGAAACCAATCGCGCATCTTCTGCGCATTCTTCCAACCCCGAAGAAGTTGCTCAGATATGTCACCGCGCAAGTTTTGCGTGAACGCATACGCATCCATCCCCCACATGTTGTGATGCAAGATAGCAGCTGCCACAGCTCGAACCGCTCTATTCACAGATTTGTTTGGAGCGGAACTTGTAATTTGATCAAATGATGTTGATCTCGCTAAAGCTAAAGCTGGTCGAGCAGTACCTGACCTTTCTTGAAGGGCATCAATTACCTTCTTTGCATCTGACGATTCTGATGGGTCCACGAAGTCTTGTAACAGCTGCAAGACCTCTGCATTTTTGTTGACTTCGGTGCACACACCACTTTTCAACAGGTCGCTCTGCAGATATTGTTCGTTCTGTATCTCCATGTCCTCAATTGGTGCAAATGCACTTCCGTCCACTAGAAGCTTCATGCTTTCATCCAGTAGTTGAACAACACTTTCCAACAAGAAAACGATCCAGTGTTGTTGCAAACTCTTCTTCTTTTCTAGAATCTCGGCTGTCGCCGTGAACTTGTAACCCCAGTCTGTATTGGAACCATCCGAGTGAAAGTAGACAAAACAGTGATCACTTTCGATAATCAATGGAGGATTATCGCCTACTCCAGGCCAATTGTGTTCCGAGTCACGCCCAGAGTAAAACTGGTTTCCGTAGTATTCCCCTTGACTTTTGTCCTTATAGAAGGTCAAATAATCGTAGTTGACTTCTGTTCGTGACCTCGGATCAAACGTGATCACCATTCGTGTAGCCCCAGGAACCTGAAGCTCCGTTAGTGCATCCATGTTGTTCTCATATTCGTGAGATGACTCCAGTGTTTCGGTTTTCAGCGCCATTGAAACATTTTCCACAGTGTTCTCCCTCTTCGTTGGTTCAACGAAAGACACAAGAACATCTAAGCTAGTCATGAACTTCAACATCTCGGACGAGTTATCTTTAAGAAGTTCAAACAATCGTGACGTGACATGTGGAGTCTTATTTGCACTTGCATCATCGCCTTGCAGGCTTTCAATTTTCCCATAGGATTTGAATGCATTCTCATCGTTTCTTGAGATCAACGCTGCTATGCTCTTGTGATTTCGCAAAAACATGATCCCCGACGAAAGAATGACAGGCGCCAATACACCAACAAATCCATCCTTGAGTACGTTTTCGATTCGAAGCCATTGAGCTTGACGGTCTTGGCGCTTTGTCTGATCTGCCAGGTTGCTGAGTATGCTAGTGCAAGCATCGCGTATTGTGTCGAACACCTTTATGGCAACTTCAAACGCTCTACGACTGCTTGTGCCATCAGCGCAAGCGAGACCCACGAACGACACCTGAGCTACTGCGTTCACGAGTGAAATCAGCTCGAAAGGGTTTTCATTACTTTGAGGGAGAACGGTCGCTTTGGCGATTTCAGATGCTCCTTCAGAAGCGATACAGTACACCTCGAGCTGCTGTTGCTGCATTTTCACTGCAAGCTCGACCAGCTTCAAAAACTTCGCCAGCGCATCATCGCACGCCACCATCGACTGATAGATAGTATCCACACGAGTGCACAAATGCGCAAGAAGGCGAGCCAATATCTTAAGCTCCATTCTCGTAGCTTTTGATTGCTGCCACAGTTGCAAATACTTTAGAACGTGCGTGAACTGCTTGCTAACATCCGAGTGAAAAATACGAATGGATGTAGTGTACAGATCCAGGGAAACAGATACCACTTGTTCTCGACTTCTTTCGTCAATCTTCAACGATGTTGGACCTCTAGGCGATCTGGGAGTGGTTTGCCTTTGACGTTCATTGGCGTGGTCTTCACTGGAAAATTCGAGGAGCTTGTCAAGAGGAGCTGACAAACCAGTCATTAACAGCCCAATTGAGTCGCGCTTGCAACGACCGTCCGCATGAAGGAGCAAGCTCTCTAAGTTCTTGTTTAAAATCCCCAGACATGCTTGGAGGATGTATGTTTGAACGATAGACACTTCGTTTGTTTTGAATATTTCCACATACTTCGACGTGAAGGCCAACAACAACTTAAATGTCTCGACCTGTATGTCAATCGCAAATGGTACTCTTGTCAGTTGACTAAATTTCTCCTCCGCTGTGTCAGTTGCGATAGCATTTTTGTATAGAATGCCAAGCAGTGAAAGCGCTGTTGTTTCGACGTAGGTCACACCTTTTTCACTTCCTATTGCAGTGTTGGCCACAACGTCCGAAGGTATAGAATTCTCGTCCAAAGGTATCCGCTTCCCCGAATTTCTATATGATCGAAGAACTTTCTTTTGCTCGTCGTATAGCCATAACAAGTTATTCCTTGCATCGAAACACACTGACGCACGAGGAAGTGAGCGTTCCGAGCATCCCGAACCTTCTCCGTTTTCTTGCTGCTTCTTTTCCAGACCACTTTCGCAATCAAACAAAACGCAGTGAACACGATTTTTCGATGTTACGAGTTCTTCTGCGTTTGGATGTACTACAAGCATCCCCAGTGAAGCACCATTTGTATAAAAGCACGGTAGACCCCCATCCAGCTTGTCTTCATTGATCATCATTGTGTTGCGGATCTTAGCCATACATAACACAAATTCACAGCACTGGATTGCCTTCTCGTCCAAGACAAATTGTCGCGTAATTACAAGTTCTGTTCCTTGGCTCGAAGCAGTCTTCGGGGTGATCACATTAACACCAACCCCACCAAGTCCCTTATTAATCTCGTAAATGAATCTCCCTTCTGTAACATATGCGTATAATGGTACCGACAACCTCACGCGTGCAACAGAAGAAGATGACGCATCTTCCACTCGCAATGTTTCTAGAAGTCCAAGATCTTTAGGAGATATGCGAAGCAGTTGCCGGCATCGGTGAGAAGTTTTAGTTTCACCAGTCAGCATTCCACTTAAATCTATCTCTGGATACATGACGTTCAGGTACAACGAGTCACCACAGTAAAGAAGGCTTGACAGATATGCATCTCGGGTTCTTTCTTCAGCGTCGACAAAGCGATCACCTTCACGAAGCAGTTGGGCCCCCACCGAATCAGAATCATTGCCAGCTGCAAAAATCACCATCAGTTTCTTGGACTCAACAATCTTTTCAGGGGAGATGTCAGATAGTGTGAGAAGCTGCTCGAGAAGATCGTGGGTAAGTACAATACCCATTTCACCATTATCATCAACCGAGGTGGATCTCTTCTGCCCAAGTAGTTTGAGGAATTCCAACAACGCTTCGTTGCTTAAGATATCCAAGTCACCGTACCATGCGCGACAGATTCTTACATTGGTATCTCCATTGTCTGAAGGAAAAGGTGGGAGAGCAAATGTATCCCCATTTTCGAGAATACAAACGTCCTGGTGGTTGCCAACGCTGTACGAGACTAGCAATCTAGGCGCAGTGAAAGGGTCCAATTGGCCAGCAGCACCAAATATGTCTTGCACCGTCGTCCCAAACGAACTCGTAGTAGCAAGAACTCTTGCCATTTCCTCCTTTGCAACTTCAGACACATCCGTGACTTGCTCTCCAAAACCATACACCAGTTTTCGTACGGTACGCTTTTCCTCGAGACCTCCCATATACACACCTGCTGGAATCTCAGCATACACTCGTCCAGCAATTGTAAAATTGAGTCCCGTTCCGATTTTTGCTAGGCCCTTCGACATACTCCACGTGTAGGCGTAACTTCCATCTGTGGCCAAGGAACTTGATGGCAAAGTAGAGTTCAACCCCGCGGAATCATTATCTGTGTCTTCTTTGGCTGCAGGATCTACCTCACCCGGAAGAGCCTTCACCGCAACCTTTTTCACAAACGTGCTGTCCTCAAACGTCCCCAGCGCAAATTCAATGCGGTACGACTGCATTCGCATCATAAAAAACCTGATCCACGCTGAAAATGGATATCCTTGCACGGGTACCACACTCGTTGCAATTTCACATGGCATGGCAAGCAACTCTCCGACGAATTCAAGTAGCAAGCTGATGCGTCCACTGCTCACTCCAAGCGCAAGCAGTAGCAGGAGAGTAACCTGGTGTTGAACCTCAGTTGCCCCTTGCTCTCCCTGTTCAGGGTGCAGAATATCCCTGCAAAACCTGTGTAAATCGTTCAAAAGGACGTCCTCGGGGGTATCCGCGCCAATGTCACGTAGTGCAAACGGTGGGCTGTCCACCAAAGTCTGTACCAGTGCCATCGCCCCCTTCTCAAACAGCCGAGGACTGAGCACGCGGAACTCACGCAGCATCTCCAGCTGCAAGCGCAGCGACCCGACCGAGAAAATACTGACCGGCGTAACATCCTGTAAGATCTTCCGTCCTTCAGCAACCACGGGCAACTCTGAACACGACGTCGCACTTGAAGTCTCCGTCTTCACTACTTCTCTCAGCTCTTCCTCCCTCGTACTTTCCTCCTCCGTAGCCAACTGTTTCTGCTTCATTCTCGCTGCGACCTGTTGGAAGTAAACTTGCAGCAGCTCGTCGCGCTGGACACGAAGCTTCTCGCTCTCGACGCTCTCCAGCGACTCTCTGGACAGCGTGTTCCCCACCATCCTGGCCAGGGCACTGGGCGGGTTCTCCTTGGCCGCAGAGGACGTCAGCGTGGACGCCGTAGCGGCAGAAGTCGACGGAGAGCCGGGTCTGGACCCGCTCAGCTCCCCCTCGTCTCTCTTGGTGCGTGCGAACAGCTTGATGCGCGCCATGTCCGTCGCGTGCTGCAGCTCGTCCATCGGCGCCTCGTCCAGCCCCGAGACCGTCGTCTGCGCCTCCTCCAGCGCCTTGCCGCCGCTCAGTTTAGACGCTGGCTGCGCGCTCGAAGCCGCCAGAAGCTCCTGATACTTCTCCACCACGAAGCCCTCGTCGTGCAGCAGCGTGAACGGCACGCCCGTGCGCCACGCACGCGCCGCCAGCTGCTCGTCCTGAGGGTCGGGTGGGACGGGATCCGCATCGCGGGACGCCTGCGCCCCCATCGAACTCGTCGCTTCTTGGATCCAACTTCAAGACAGAACCGAAATAAACGGGCGAAAAAGATTTGGATATTTGGGAAAACGGGGTGAAAAGATCTAAATATTTGCAAAATACTGGCAAAACATGTTGCACCCGACTACGATGAGCGCGCCGTAGCTTCTGGTGCTTTGACCGACACGTGGCTGAGCAAATACGCAAACTGGGCGTGAATCGTAGGAGCGTCGAAAGCTTCCGGGTGGTGAGCTGCACTCATTTTGGCCGTAATGCGCGCGGTGTCTGGGAAGAGGAAATTCGGCAGCGAGTCACGTCGGCGGTTGTTCGACCTCGGAGCTAGTGGCAGAATCGGTTGGCCGCGGACGTATCGAACGCCTTCCCATGGAGTCACAATCCCGTCACTCTCGGCTGCCGCGTCGTGCAGTTGACGCATGAGATGCCAAAATCGCGCCCACACAAGCTGCGACGACACACCGACGTAGGAATTCCGTCGGCCCAGATTCCCCGACAGCTTCTGCTGCTGCTGTGAGAGCGCAAACTCGCGACGCATCTTTTGAAAACCCACGTATCCATCCAGTAGGCATTTCAAGCAACCGCATCCGGCACCTTCGCACATTCGAAGGAAATGTGTAGACGGCAGGTCCCGCGCTAATGCTTCCAGTGTACCAACAAAGAATCCTCGGACGTGAGCCCACGTAGCTTCCATGTCTGTGACCTCATTCACGACGCCGTACAGATCGCCATCGCCTTGCCAAACCACGCGATCAAGTTCATGCTCGCGCGCAACTTGCAGGAACACTTCGGCGTTCAGCTGGTCACATTGCGTTCGTCGCAGTGTATCGCTGTACATCAGCAGGATATCGCCGAGATCACGAGACGCGTCGATCGATAGCACGATTTGGGTGAACTCTGCCGACGTCAATTGCCCGTCGCCGTTCACATCTCCAGCACGGAATGCGTCCAACAAGTGGCGCTCGCGTCGAACCTGTTCCATTCGCCACTCAGCGATCACCAATTGCAGTAACTGATCAACGTTTAGTACTTGCTCCCCACTCGTCGGCTCTGCTGCTGTCCCCGCTGCCGCTGTAGACGGCAACGCTGTTGTTGAGTTCCCTTGAGCTGCGATCGTTGCCAAATTCTCGCAGAAACTGGTCACATTCGCTTTGCGCATGTCTCGGAAGCACAGCTGCGCTATCTCCTGTGCTCGGTCCACCGAGATCGTCCAAGTGTCTTTGTCCGGAACGGTAAGCCGAGCACCGAAGCGTGATCGCTTTGAGGAAACAGGAGGGGTGTTCTGCGATATACCACGTGAATTGGCAGTGTTGTTCAGCATATTGCCTCCTCCGTTGGCTGAAGACGGCGTCGTGACTGGGGCTGGGAGATGGCTTGCCATCATAGTTCCAGTCAGGTCGTCCGACACGATACACTCGAGAAACTCCAGGTAGTTTGTGAGCTCCGACTTCGGAACTTCTTCGAAGCAGAATTGAGCGAACTGTTCGACTCGGAGATGCTGGGCGCGATACGTCTCTATTGCACAGGAGAAGGCCAGGAGATGCATGTCCGCGATTCCCGGTAGTCCGTAGCTGTGGAGAAAAGACTGGTACACAATTTGCGAGAGCGACAGCATTCGGCCACTGCCACGCGGTGTAGAATATGCCAGTCGCTGCTGCTGGTTCTTGCGCTTGGTTGCACTCAGCATTTCACTGAACGCATCCGCGATAATCTTGAGGACATTCGCCAATGACTTCTTGGCGAACTGAATGAGCTGGTCCGTGTTCATGCGCCACGAGGTGATCAGCCCAGCTATTGCACGAGGCACCGCGGCACTGTTGATTTTCTGGTACCTGTCCTTCTTGCTCTTTCCCCCGCCACCACTATTTTTCCCGAGCAACGCAGTCAATGTTAACGGTGCAGCTTTGACCGGCGATGTCGGCACCCGAGAAGATTTACGAGCAGAGGTACCGTTGGATGAAACCCCACCAGAGAAATCGCCAGGGTCATTTTCACTCTCAAAAGTAGTTTGGCAGCCAACATCGAGACGGCCAACTTTAACATACTCCTGCCATTCCATCGGCTCGGATACAGCGGTGACAGCGGTGAGTCTACGCTTCAATCTCCGCGACAGGTTCGGACCCTGAGTTCCCTCCGACTTGCCCCCTTCAGTGCTCCCGTCAGTAGGATCAAGTGCATCTTGAAGAATCTCCAAAACTTCGCTTTCAGGTTTTTGGTCAAGTAGTGACTTCAGCGCCTCCTGGATTTCCGGGCTTGTTACTCCTTGAAGGGTAGATTGATCTAGCTCTTGAACGGGTGATGCTGCTCGATCGACTACATCGGAATGAGCCTTACTAAACGCTGGAGGCGCAAGCCTTGCGAGCAAGGTTGATCTATCGGCAGCACCCAGCTGGCCTAGCAATTGCTGAATTGTCTTTTCAGCAGACGCGAGGGTAGTTTTGCTCTGTTGTACAGGCGGCGGCATTCTACCGTTTGCAAACGGCTGTAGAGCCTGCTTGAGTGCGGCCAGCCTCGCTGAGCTCTCAGTCTCATTCAAGATGTTCTCCATGATTGCCTCTAACCAGCGCACTTTCAAATCCGATTTCATGCGTGATATATGAACCGCGGGATCACTGAGGTCTGGGGGTGCATTCTTTGCAACCGTGACAGCGTCTTTCAGGTCTTGAATTCTCTTCTTGTAATTCTCCGTCGGGTGCTTTGCATTGATACGGTCAAGCCACATTGCCCTCTCCTCCCGTGATAGCATCCTAAAAATCGTCTTCAGCATCTTTACACGAATTGCTGTCACGTATTCGTGGTTTATGTCTTGCGATGTAGCTGGCGAAGACGGCGATGAAACAGCGCTCTTTCCGTTGCATAAGGTTTGTACTATTGCCAAAGCCTTGGACCATTGTTCTTCCAGAGGAAAGCGAGCCCAGCACTTGTCGATGAGCTGGCTGTACTCCTTCTCCTCCAGCATCGACAAGAACGTGTTTGATAGAAGCTGCAGAAGCTGTGCGCTAGACAACTTGTGGTGCCGAAAGTAGTTCAGCATTATCATTTGGAAGCGATCGATTGAAGCTGCGGCTGACGATTGGGACATGGGACGCCCATCGATCATGTCTTCTTCGATCTCGATATCAAAGTCCGCCGCATTCATGCTGGCTCGTCGTAGTTTTCGGGCCTTACGCTCATTGTCGTACTTCTCGTACTCCTTCGACAGCAGATGCCACTGTGCCTCAGTCAGGTAAGCTGCCAAGTCGCTCAAGAAAAAGAACTCCATATCGGGGCTCAGCAGCTTTAGGAAAAACACATCCTTGGGACTAGGAGGTGGGATCATTTCACCTCCCAGTGCCTTTTCATCCGGCAAATCTCCAACCCGCCCGGAGCACGTAGCAAGGAAGAAACGGAAGAGCGACTCGCCCGCATTTGGCAGCGCATCCACGACAAGCTCCAGCTGATCCATACCCTCAGTATAACTCAAGTTATGCAGGAAACACATCTTCCCGTGAAGGTCAAAGTGCTCGAAGACATCTCGGAACGAGTCTGCGTCTACCAACTCCACGATAGCACAAAGGATCATGTCTCGACCGCTGGAGCTGAAACTTGCGGCATTGTGGGTGATTGCGCGACAAATCTGTGCACTCGTAGCCAGCGGCACGTGCACAGGGTAGTCTGGATCATCGATTCCCATGCCTTTTCGTCGGCTCAGTAGCAACATACCTTGTTGTTCTTGCAAGGCAATCACAAGCTGGTCGAGCATCGCCGAGTTGGTTGCGTATACTTTTGCGATCCCTGTTTGGACGTGAGCGAATGGCACATACTGAAAGATTCGAGCCACATCATCAACACTTACCGCTCGCAGCACATTTGGATCCATGATACTCCGACTAGCAAGCAGCGTCTTCTCCAGCTCGCGAACTCGCTCAAAGTACGGAGTGCGCGAGTAAAAACTCTGCACGAGAGCGGTCATCGCATCCGGCGAGGAGGAATCTGTTACTATGGACGGCAACGAGGCATCCGGAAGATAGATAGCGCCTTGAATTCCCGCTGACATTTTCTCCAACAGCGTTCGGTAGCACCCGACGATCCCTGGCATCTTCAGCAGTGTGGCGCAACAGGCCGCTGCTTCCACGGCATTCGGTCTACCAACTTGCTCAACATATCCCTCCTGCACCTCGTCCAGCTTAACTTCAGTAAATACGGCGAACGAAGCAAAATTTCCACGCTCGAGTTCGTACGATCGGATCCACTCTTCAGTAGTCTCCGTCGATGCCAGGTGGGCATTCAGACGCTTCAGCCGGACCACCTCGTCATCCGAGACCTCAGGACTGATAGCCCCTTTTGGTGCCTGAGGTGAATGGGGATAGCGGGACGGCGACGTTGGAGCAACTGAAAGATGGCGCTGCTGTTGATGGTGCCGTGAATATCGTGGAGATTCACTCTCTAGAGGATGAAGTCGCTCTCGAGCGTTCTTCTTGCGCTTGAAACTCTTTAGAAGCAGACAATGCGTGTAAGCCCTCGCTTTAAAAAAGAAATGCAAAGAAGAATGCACGTACCTTGATTGAAATCGCGAGTCCGCTCCCGCTACTGACTTCGTTCCATGTGCTACCTCCGCCAGAATCACCGACAATTTCAGCAGATCTTGGACTGGTAGGAACCACAGCTCTTGGAGACACTGGAGTGTACATGCGCAGACTGGAACCCGAGCCTGTGGGTGTTGCTGCAGAAATCGCAGACACTTTGTCGGAGCGTGACAATCCTGCATTGCCATTCATTCCTCTCTCTCGTCTCCACCGTATCACGACTTGACGCCGAGGGCGCTGGGTGCTCGTTAGTTCATAGGCGTTTCATTCGTCTTGTAGAGCGTCACCATCTCAGCATATTTAGCTCCTCAACTGAGCTCTGGTCATGTATGATACTTATGTGTTAGTGTTGGGCAGCTCACCTACGATTCCAAGATCCCGTTAAAACTTAGCCGGCCACGTCTCCATCTTAAATCTGCTGAAGTAAGGAGGCGTACGTGTCACGCAGCACCTGCTCCAGAAGCTGTCGCTGCTCTTGGGGCTTTCCCGTCGCCTCTGCTGCTGCCCTCCGAGTGCTGTCTCTACCCTTGCTGCTTCCCGAGCCACTTTGCAGCTGCCTTTGCAGCTTCAACAGGAAATGCACCAGCTCCGCGCTGAGGTCGGCGTTCTGGGAGCATGCGTGCACGATCCAGGGCAACACTTCGCCCAGGAGGTTCACATATCCAGCACTGTTCTCGCCCGAGCTTCCAACACCGTTGCGCAGCTTGTTCCAGACCACACGCAGCGCCTGCTGCATCGCCGCGCTCTGCTTGCTGCCGGAAAGGTGCTCAGCACACAAAGAGAGCACCACACGTAATCGGAAACGCCACTTGGGGAGATCCTTCTCAGCACCTTCAGCAACAAACTCCATCAACGGCTTTGTCCCCGGCGTTGTTGAGCGAGATGACGATGAATTGGAAGAAGTTGGTGCCATCCAGTGATCCCACAGAAGCTTCATCGCCGGCACATGAGCAACTAACGTAGACACCAGTGTGGCATCATAACCCTGCGTGTGAATTGCCAGCAGCAACCGTGGCGGCGATGGAGAAGACACCTCGGCATCTGCAATAAGCAGCTCGTTGACGATGGCACAAAGCAGAGCGCGACTCTCCTCAGCGACTTCATTATCTCTCGACTCGGAACTCAGCGGAAGCAAACGCTTGAGAATTCCATGCACCAGCAAACAATCCTGAAGGAGCTGGTGCTGTTGGACACTGGCGGTTGCAGATACAGCCGCAGACATGCCTTCCACAGGCACCAAGCTCGGGTCGCACTTGGTCACATGAACGTTCGTTGCTGCTTGCACGTCGCGAACAAGTCCAAGCAGCACACGCAGCAACGCTGGCTGGCGGAACACTCCGTCGTGGGCATCTTCGATAAGGCGGAACGGCTCCCCCAATACCTGCATGTATGTCAGTAGGTGCAACGTTCCTTGATTCGTCTGCACTTGTTGTTGACGCCAGAGTGCGTCCGGGAAGCAGAGCGCGTGAACTAATCGCATCAATAGCGAAATATTTGCTCCTTGTTCGCGCCGAGCGCGAGTCTCGTATAGAGCTGCCAGTTGCGCGCAGAATGCAGCCACTTGTCGGCACGATGCTGCCGAGTTTTGCGATGATAGTACTGCGTACGGAAGGAAGCCATCTGCCAGTACGGGCAACTCGCGCATGACGATTTCAATGGGTGCCGCCTGCAGCTCCAGTAGTAACGTCTGAACTGCCGTCCAGGAAGCAGGAGACTGGACAACGCGGATGTCCGGTAGCTCGCCGCGTTTTCGGCGTCGACGGAACCAGCTGCTGACCAGGTCACGCTGCGCTTCTTCGCGAGGGCTTGCTGCGAGAGGAAGTAAATTCAATGTCGTTCCCGACGATGCTGATGCTGTCGCAGCATCGAAAAGCTGCGGATGCTCCTCCATCATGAGTTTCAGCAGCGTTGGCGCTACGTACTCAAAAGCGCCACCTTGATCGCCGTGTGCCAGTGCTTGAGTCACGATGTTTCGCAGCGGGAAGGCACTTAAGTCGTAGTGCAGGCAAATGTCGGCGCCTGGCCCCAGAGCGGCTGACATCGATGCACCCGACACCACCGATGACGTAGAAACCAAACTGCTCAGCTTGCTACCTGCTACCATCGTGGCGCGACGAAGGCGCTGGTTAAATTGAAGCGCGTACGTAAGACCCAACACTCCGCGTGCCCACACCAACTCATGGTCCTGTCCTCTGCCGGGGTCATAAGAATGAGCCAAGCACGGCGCCGCAAGCCACTTCGAGAGCGTAGAGCTGCGCAGCGGAACAATGGACAGCTGCAGCCGACGAGGAGCCTGTGCGATGGGGTACTCGAATGCCATGACGTAGTTCTCGATCCATTCCAGCAGCAAACTCACAAGGAGCGGGTGAACTGGCAAAGCTGCTTGCTCTCCGATTTGAGTAGCTAGCCAGCTTTCAAGCTTATGTGCGTGATGATGGCGCAAGAACGATTTCTCACAGAGCAGCCCGTGTAACCCACGCAGCGTGAATTCATGTTGACCATGGCCTGAGGACACCGCATCTAAAGCTGACACACGAGCTGCCGGAGGGAACGTCAGCACCTCACGCGCAAGCAAATTCTCTGTCAGGACCGGCTTGAGTAACACATCACCAAATACGTGAAGATATTCCGCTCGAAGCGCTTGCTGCACCTGGATCCCACATCCCGCAGCGGACGTCGAGGCAGCATTGCACGTATCACCATCAAATCCAATCACGGACGCGAGGAACGGCACGAGCGCTGGTGCTTTCGTGTAAAACAGTACCGCAGAGACAACGAATAGCGGTCCTGCACCAGCATCTCGTGCGCGGAACAGCGCAACCAATACTTGTTGAGACAAAGCTATGGCAGTCTTGGTGTGCTCGTCCCTCTGCCCCGGCGCCTTGCTCAGCGCCGGTGCGAGCGGATACCACAGCAGCACCACCACAATGAACGCCAAGCTGATCGCACGAGACGATGACGACGACTGAGCCAGCTTGTCAAGAATCTGCAGCAGTCGAATCCGTTCACTCTCCGTAAGCGGGAAGCTGCTGAGCACCTGAAGGCCGACGCACACGCCCAGCGCAGCCGTGCGTTCATAAGGCGTAACGCTCGCGTCCACATTCTCCAGCACGTCCAGCAGCACGCCTCGGATCTTGGCCATATTCGTCGCCGTATCCTGTTGAAACTCGCTGCTCGTCCCCGTCTCCTCTCGACTCGACAGCTGCACGTACGTCCTGAGCGCAGATCCGGGTGCGCCGTCCCTTTTGAGCCACTGATACAGGAACACAGCCACGTCCTCCCGACTCGTGCACTGCGTCAACAGCTGCACCACCATCGCTGCGCAGTGCAGCGACGCGGTCTGCGCGCTGAGCTTCTCTCTCAGCCTCGACGCGTACAATGGCGTGAGCTTGGCCAGCTGCACACAGGCCTGTCGAGCGTTCTCCAACAGCAGCGTCGATGCGGCCAGCGCCTCCTGCTCCTGCTGGGCCATGGGCTTGTTCTCCGTCGCCGTGGCGTCCACCACAGCCGCCACCAGCGCGTCTAGCAGCTGCTCGACGGCCGTCGGATCGTTCACCGCCAGTCTGGCGAGCAGCGTGGGGCCTACAGGCACCGCCAGGGCGCGGCACGCCACCGCGTGCGTCCCAAGAGGACTCGGGGCGCCGCGCGCCTGCGTCTGGAGCTTGGGGCTGGCCAGCGCGTGCGCCAGGATGGCGGCCACTTCTTCCTGGTAGATCTCGGTCACGAAGAGCTCGCTGTTATCCAGAGTTCCGGGCGCAGCAAGGAGCCACTCGCACAGCACAATCTGCACTTTCTCGGCTGCCGATCCGCGCTCGAAGCGGCGAAATGCGGGCTCTGGGGACGAAGTTATGGACGTTTGAAGCTGGGACGGGCTCAGATTTGCGAACACTTGGGCGTATTGACGCCATTTCGACGCCTTTTCGACGCGAAGCAGTGTGACGTCCAGGAAAGTAGGCTCGGGGATTGATTGGGAGGGGCGGGAGGCACGGCGCGAGGCCTGCAGGCGCGTGAGGAGTGGCAGGAAGGGCGTCAGGAGGTCGTCCAGATGCTCGCTTGCGCTGACTGCAGCGACGGCGGGAGGAAGAGCTGGAAGCTTTCCTGCTGCCACGATGGAGAGGAGATCGGTGGCTGCAGAATGAGCTGCGGATCGGGAGCTGCGGCTGCTGTCCGGCGTGGGGACGCCCATGACAACGTCACCATCCGCATCCATGGCGCTGCTCATTTGCCGTGAGGAGTTTTTGACGAATGCCCGGCCGATTTGGAAAGTGTAAAATAAGTGTCCCAAAACAAGTAAGTGCGTCAAAAAGATACTGTACGAAACTACTTTTACCTTTTAAGGTTATTAAAATATGAATACTATGTACTGTAGTATCGGTACAGGTAGTGACTATAAGTACAGTACTACTACTACTACTACTACTACTACTACTACTACTATGGTAGTATGTTATAGTAGTAGGACACAAACTATATTATAGTAGTGTTATGTTTTGGATATATGACTATGTTATGGTACATGTAGTAGTACACGTTCTATACTATAGTAGTATGTATTATAATTTGATTTTTTTTCCTTTTTGAAATTATTTTTAAGAAAATATTTATTTTCCTAAATATCTAGGTGGTTCCTTAAAAAAAAGAATTCCACCTAAGTTAGATATCTTACAGTGGGTGAGAAAAATTAACGTTCACAAAAGATTTCGAATTGAGAAGCTTACGCGCTCCTCTTCCTTGCGCAGATACATGCCAACTCAACGGATATAACTGCGTTCGTGAACTTGCCGCTCTTCATGAATGATTTCATTCTCGTACGTCTTTTCAAGATCCGTCCGGAATACAAAAACATATTTGTGATTCGCAAAATACGAAGAAGGGAATCGTACGCTTTTGGGTCGGAGGACCGCCAATAAACAAACAGAGTGTTGGACAGTACCGTACGGTATATTCCAGGCCTCAACTTCTAGCATCATTCTCTCGTTTACGTAAGTTATATATGGGATTTCCTGTCGAAACGTCGGCGGATTGGCTTATGTTTTCAGGAATCGGCGAGTTCCTCGCCCCTTGGTGGATAATCACTTAACTTGATTTTACTATGTGCAGCCGAGAACCACGTTGCCGCGAGAATTCGTAAGTACCGAGCGCCGACGATAAGTCGCTGCCCCGATTGGCCAAAACTATTCTAACATGTAAGATCGACTAACATGGCTGATGGAAGATTGCAGGACGCTGCAGCAGAGGTGAGGGCAATACGCGACGCTTTTATCTCGAACGAGACGAGAAATAAGACACATGCAGCATAAAATGCATCAAGAAGTGGATTAGGGAGGTGTATGTGCAGAATCTAAAACTTTGTCATTTTTTCCCCCTTTTAACGTCTGAGATATGCTATTGCCAGCTTCTCCGAGGACATGATCTGTGCCAGTGAGCGACGTGAAGCTGCTCAAAGTCGCCAGCGACAACACGCTGAAGTCGGCGTTCGGTGTCGTGGAGGCATCGGCCTGCCAGTTCGACGTCGTTTTCTTCGAGAAGATGGCTGCCAACAGCAAAGAGCCAAGCACGGCGCTGCTTCGCGTCCAGCGTGGCGGACTGGAGACTCTGCGTGGTGCCATCACCATGTGCATGAGCCTCCTGGGTGGCCCCGACACAACAAGGTTCTTCCACGAAGATGATGGAATCAATTTAGCTGAGACGACACAAGCACGCGCTAGTTGTCGTTCAATCAGCGAAAGCGCGGAGCCACCACAGACAGCACAGCCGCATGATCTTCATCTGAAGCCTCAGTGTCGGTGGTGCAGACACCTTCGTCTGCAATAGGAGGACTGCACCCATCATTGACGGCGACAGCAGCACCAACACCAGCAACCTCGACACGACCAGCAGCACCAATACCAACAATCTCGACACGACCAGCAGAACCCACACCGGCAATCTCGACACGACCAGCAGAACCACCGCCAGATCGACACGACAGCAGCAGCAACGTCAGCTCGACACGACCAGCAGCACGCTAGGCACGAGTAGTCTTGACACGACCAGCAGTGATTACTGCGCCTAATAGTCCGGCACTCGAACGTCTACACAGCGTCAAAGTCAATGCGTCAGTACATATTAAGTACTCAACAACCCTCAAGCTCCGCTTACTTGTATGCAACCCAACAGCCCCGCACGATAGCGTGCTGTTACCAGCCCCCCCCCCCCCTACATTTGCGACCATCAGCTTTTCGCTATGTGCTCGTCCCTATCTCTGGCGCCAGCAACACAGCTATTATTGACCAATAGGGAATCGTCGGCACCAGGGACTTACGTTTTCTCAAGTCAATTCAATTTTGAGAGTGAGCTCGCATGAAAAAAGACCGTCCATTTTCGATGCCGTTAGTGACTCTTTATCCCCGCTCGAGTGACTCCGGTCGAGCGACTGGCTCCGCTGCGTTTGACCCCTCGCGCCGCCGCCATCGGGCCTTCAGTATTGGAATTGTTGCCGTAACCCCGTGTCGCCTACCCTTCCTCCCTCTTTCGCCATGGCTTCTGTCGCTGCCAACCGCCCCGTCGTGTCCGTCCTCTCCGTGGAGGGCGAGACGGCCACCGTCTCGTCGCAGGTGGTGCTGCCGGCCGTGTTCACGGCCCCGATCCGCCCGGACGTGGTGAACTTCGTGCACACGAACATGGCCAAGAACCGTCGCCAGGCGTACGGCGTCTCGCGCGAGGCCGGCCACCAGCACTCTGCCGAGTCGTGGGGCACGGGCCGCGCCGTGTCGCGTATCCCTCGTATCCAGGGCGGCGGCAACCAGAGCTCGGGCCAGGCCGCGTTCGGCAACATGTGCCGTGGCGGTCGCATGTTCGCGCCCACGCGCATCTGGCGCAAGTGGCACCGCAAGATCAACGTGAACCAGCGCCGCTTCGCCGTGGCGTCGGCTCTGGCCGCTTCGGCCGTGCCGGCCCTGGTGATGGCCCGCGGCCACCGCATCGAGAAGGTGCCGGAGGTGCCGCTCGTGCTGGACGACGCCGTGGAGGCGACCCAGAAGACGACGCAGGCCCTCAAGGTGCTGGCCAAGATCGGCGCTGACGTGGAGATCGAGAAGGTGAAGGCCTCGAAGAAGCTGACCACCGGCCGTGGCAAGTCGCGCAACCGCCGCTACACCACGCGTCGCGGCCCCTTGATCGTGTACGCCAACGCCAACGGCGCCGAGAAGGCCTTCCGCAACATCCCGGGCGTGGAGCTCGCGAACGTGGAGCGCCTGAACCTGCTGCAGCTGGCCCCGGGTGGCCACCTCGGCCGCTTCATCATCTGGACCAAGTCTGCGTTCCAGAAGCTGGACTCGCTGTACGGCACGTACTCGAAGAAGTCGGTGTCCAAGTCGGGCTACCAGCTTCCGCGCCACCAGATGAACAACGCCAACCTGGGCCGTCTGATCAACTCCGACGAGATCCAGTCGGTTGTGCGCGCCGGCAAGTACCAGAAGCACCGCCGCTTCCAGAAGAAGAACCCGCTCAAGAACCTGGGCGCCATGGTCAAGCTCAACCCGTACACGCTGGTGGCCCGCCGCGCCGAGCTGCGCGCCGAGGCCCTGCGTGCCGAGAAGAAGGCGGCTGTGGTCAGCAAGAACCGCAAGAACACGTGCGAGACGGACCCCAAGCGCAAGGCCCAGTCGCGTGCTCTGTTCGCCAAGAACTCGTCGGACTAAGCGTACTGCTGCGGACGTTCGCGGAAGCACTCTCCTGCAGGGTGTTGTCTACGCTTGGAAGAAGCTGCTTAGTCGCTGTGCATTACTTGTAGTGCTAGGTTAGGGAGCCCGAGTGAAGGACGCAAAACAATGAAAGAACGCCATGAAAGAGGCAACACGGATTCAGACTTTGTTCATGCTTTTTCCTGTGCTGATATAGATCCGCTGGGTCCTTCCTTGTCCCCGCATATATCGCTCAAAGTTATGTTGAAAATCAAATTCATGCGTATACCGGGGCAATGTTTCAAAGCTTTACGAATCGTAAATCACGATTCTCGATACTTTTCACTGACTTACCCCTGCATTGACTACTACAGGAGTCAATGCTTGCAGCAGCAAGTCGGTTTTTTTTTTTCGCAAGAGGAAGACGTTTAATCAGGGGTCTTCAAGCAAGGCTTCCTAAGTTTTCGCTTATTAACATCATTTTGATCTATGTCACAGCAAGGGTACCGATGAAAAGCTGATGATTGGTTCGTGCGCTTTAGGCCCACCTTGCATCGCAGCTCGGTGGATTCACGAATTATAATATTGTGAATTCCGGCTAAATTTAGGCATTCCGATCGGTTCGCTGAATCGCCTACATACAATTTCCAAGTCATTAGCTGAATCGCCGGCAGGCGGCTTCACTCGTACTTAGTTGAACTTGTATACATGTACGCCAGAGTATACGCGGGGCGATTGGGGGCCGATCGATTCAATCAATCGGCCGGCCAAATTTTGAGTAGAACCCACAATAGAAGTTGTATTTTGTTTTGCTTTGTGCTAAGGAAGGAGAGTCGAATCAACGCTAGGTGGCGTACAAGTAGCTGTCATCGCACGTGGAGTGGTGATAGCATTGCAGCTTCGCCGATCCGTCCGGCTGCAGCTTGGCGATAACGTGGGCGACTTCACTCGAATTCTGGTTGGGAGACCCTTCACAATTGCCCGAGGCGAAGGAACCTTGAGCAATATCATTCTCCAGGATGAGGTGTGGGTCAAAGTTTAGATACTCATGTTAAAACCAGCTAGTTATCCATACTGTTGGAATATGGACAAGATAAACAACAATTTGTTGACAGTACTCCAGCAAGTCGATGCGTACGAGGAAAAAAATTGTATGCAATACAATATAGAAGTACAATTGAAAAGAATCCTCGCAATCTCTTCGCTTTTTACTGTAGTATCATACTAATTCTCTTGAATTCGTTGGCGTCCGACCTTCTATTTGTATGAACACTTTTGCGTTTCCTGTGCGTGTGTGCGCACACGATTTCGTTTAACCCCCGGCGACCTTTCCATACAATCTACTGTTATTTTGGGTGCCAACGAGACCGCCGACGAATTTGTTGGCGCCAGACGCACAGAAAACCTACCGTGATACACGAAACTCAATGCCCCCATACTGGTTCTGGTAGACGCCGAGCAAGCCCCACACCATCAAACGCTGCAATGCAGGGTAAGTCGGAGGGTTGTACTACAACAACCCCGAGGTCAACGACCTGGCCAGCAGCTGATCCACAAGCTCATGTCCTTCTACCACCCCAATATATGTCCTAAAGGTGAGCACCACTGCAGTATGTGTGCGAGCTAGATAGAGGGAGGACTAACGGAGCCCGGTTACTGCAGTGCTGGCGGAGTTGGATTCGGCCATCAGGAAGCTAGGACGACTGATCGTGGACACGGGGGTGTTGGTGGCTCACCCGTGTGACAAGCTGGTGGAGAGCAAGTGCCCGGGGCTCGAGAAAGGTAAGCTGCACAGGATCATCAGTACGGACAAATGCTCCAAGGTCAGGTACATCGGCGGTGTGTGAGTGTGCTATAGAAATTCTGGTATGGGTGGACATGAGCTCATGTTGACTGGTGTGCTTGTCAAGGTTCTGCACTACTTTGCGCTGTCGGGGAGCAGATCGCGGCGAAGAACGAGGCGACGTCGCTTGAGGACTCATTTGCCTGGTGTGGGTGGCACAACGACCACGGTACGCTTACCGAGCTGGTACAGGCCATGCGGACAGCATGGGCGCTCAGCGGTGCCGAACCCGGGCCCACAGGCGGGGCTGTACGTTTATAACCCCCGTGGCGAGATCCTCAAGGCCAACATCCCTCCCGGATGCTTGGCTGCATCAGGGCCGAGTAGGTTCTAGTCAAAGCGCTCAACGTTGGCAACCCGTATTGCTAGGGCATCATTTACAACCTCATAGCTGCGGCTACGAGGTGAGATAAGCTTAAGACGAGTTTGTATCATACACTCGTGTATTCATTTTATGGCTGCATATGACCTGTTGTTGTTAGCCTTCGTGGCTTGGCTTGAACTACGACATTCGTGCAAAGCACCAAGGGAGAAAACGCACAGGACATTTCTCTTCTTCTGGCAAAGCCACGCCACGTAGCGACATATTCCACGGACGTGCATCGACATAGTCTTCCGTCCGATGACTTTCACCTGGCCAGCAAGGTCTTCAGCGTCAGCGTCCAAAAGTCACGCACCACCTCACTTAAGTGCGATCACAGGATAGTCACACAAATTCTTGCTACATATAATTCTCTTGAATTCGTTGGCGTCCGACCTTCTATTTGTATGAACACTTTTGCGTTTCCTGTGCGTGTGTGCGCACACGATTTCGTTTAACCCCCGGCGACCTTTCCATACAATCTACTGTTATTTTGGGTGCCAACGAGACCGCCGACGAATTTGTTGGCGCCAGACGCACAGAAAACCTACCGTGATACACGAAACTCAATGCCCCCATACTGGTTCTGGTAGACGCCGAGCAAGCCCCACACCATCAAACGCTGCAATGCAGGGTAAGTCGGAGGGTTGTACTACAACAACCCCGAGGTCAACGACCTGGCCAGCAGCTGATCCACAAGCTCATGTCCTTCTACCACCCCAATATATGTCCTAAAGGTGAGCACCACTGCAGTATGTGTGCGAGCTAGATAGAGGGAGGACTAACGGAGCCCGGTTACTGCAGTGCTGGCGGAGTTGGATTCGGCCATCAGGAAGCTAGGACGACTGATCGTGGACACGGGGGTGTTGGTGGCTCACCCGTGTGACAAGCTGGTGGAGAGCAAGTGCCCGGGGCTCGAGAAAGGTAAGCTGCACAGGATCATCAGTACGGACAAATGCTCCAAGGTCAGGTACATCGGCGGTGTGTGAGTGTGCTATAGAAATTCTGGTATGGGTGGACATGAGCTCATGTTGACTGGTGTGCTTGTCAAGGTTCTGCACTACTTTGCGCTGTCGGGGAGCAGATCGCGGCGAAGAACGAGGCGACGTCGCTTGAGGACTCATTTGCCTGGTGTGGGTGGCACAACGACCACGGTACGCTTACCGAGCTGGTACAGGCCATGCGGACAGCATGGGCGCTCAGCGGTGCCGAACCCGGGCCCACAGGCGGGGCTGTACGTTTATAACCCCCGTGGCGAGATCCTCAAGGCCAACATCCCTCCCGGATGCTTGGCTGCATCAGGGCCGAGTAGGTTCTAGTCAAAGCGCTCAACGTTGGCAACCCGTATTGCTAGGGCATCATTTACAACCTCATAGCTGCGGCTACGAGGTGAGATAAGCTTAAGACGAGTTTGTATCATACACTCGTGTATTCATTTTATGGCTGCATATGACCTGTTGTTGTTAGCCTTCGTGGCTTGGCTTGAACTACGACATTCGTGCAAAGCACCAAGGGAGAAAACGCACAGGACATTTCTCTTCTTCTGGCAAAGCCACGCCACGTAGCGACATATTCCACGGACGTGCATCGACATAGTCTTCCGTCCGATGACTTTCACCTGGCCAGCAAGGTCTTCAGCGTCAGCGTCCAAAAGTCACGCACCACCTCACTTAAGTGCGATCACAGGATAGTCACACAAATTCTTGCTACATATAAGTACTTCGAAGTATTTTTTTTCACTCTTGCTGATCGAAGCGACATTGAGCAAGTTGACAATAGCAATGCATGCGTGGTCAGAACAAATACGCTTGTCTTCCGGTGCGAAAATGCAACTACGTGTACACTTCAAGCAACGCGTACATCAAATTCACAAGATGATGCTAACGGAGGCCTTTCTAAGGTAAAGGCATCCTCCTTTGTATCGAGCACCGTGATTCACGCTTCGTAAAGCTTTGAAACATTGCCCCGGTATACGCATGAATTTGATTTTCAACATAACTTTGTGCGATATATGCGGGGACAAGGAAGGACCCAGCGGATCTATATCAGCACAGGAAAAAGCATGAACAAAGTCTGAATCCGTTTTGCCTCTTTCATGGCGTTCTTTCATTGTTTTGCGTCCTTCACTCGGGCTCCCTAACCTAGCACTACAAGTAATGCACAGCGACTAAGCAGCTTCTTCCAAGCGTAGACAACACCCTGCAGGAGAGTGCTTCCGCGAACGTCCGCAGCAGTACGCTTAGTCCGACGAGTTCTTGGCGAACAGAGCACGCGACTGGGCCTTGCGCTTGGGGTCCGTCTCGCACGTGTTCTTGCGGTTCTTGCTGACCACAGCCGCCTTCATCTCGGCACGCAGGGCCTCGGCGCGCAGCTCGGCGCGGCGGGCCACCAGCGTGTACGGGTTGAGCTTGACCATGGCGCCCAGGTTCTTGAGCGGGTTCTTCTTCTGGAAGCGGCGGTGCTTCTGGTACTTGCCGGCGCGCACAACCGACTGGATCTCGTCGGAGTTGATCAGACGGCCCAGGTTGGCGTTGTTCATCTGGTGGCGCGGAAGCTGGTAGCCCGACTTGGACACCGACTTCTTCGAGTACGTGCCGTACAGCGAGTCCAGCTTCTGGAACGCAGACTTGGTCCAGATGATGAAGCGGCCGAGGTGGCCACCCGGGGCCAGCTGCAGCAGGTTCAGGCGCTCCACGTTCGCGAGCTCCACGCCCGGGATGTTGCGGAAGGCCTTCTCGGCGCCGTTGGCGTTGGCGTACACGATCAAGGGGCCGCGACGCGTGGTGTAGCGGCGGTTGCGCGACTTGCCACGGCCGGTGGTCAGCTTCTTCGAGGCCTTCACCTTCTCGATCTCCACGTCAGCGCCGATCTTGGCCAGCACCTTGAGGGCCTGCGTCGTCTTCTGGGTCGCCTCCACGGCGTCGTCCAGCACGAGCGGCACCTCCGGCACCTTCTCGATGCGGTGGCCGCGGGCCATCACCAGGGCCGGCACGGCCGAAGCGGCCAGAGCCGACGCCACGGCGAAGCGGCGCTGGTTCACGTTGATCTTGCGGTGCCACTTGCGCCAGATGCGCGTGGGCGCGAACATGCGACCGCCACGGCACATGTTGCCGAACGCGGCCTGGCCCGAGCTCTGGTTGCCGCCGCCCTGGATACGAGGGATACGCGACACGGCGCGGCCCGTGCCCCACGACTCGGCAGAGTGCTGGTGGCCGGCCTCGCGAGAGACGCCGTACGCCTGGCGACGGTTCTTGGCCATGTTCGTGTGCACGAAGTTCACCACGTCCGGGCGGATGGGGGCCGTGAACACGGCCGGCAGCACCACCTGCGACGAGACGGTGGCCGTCTCGCCCTCCACGGAGAGGACGGACACGACGGGGCGGTTGGCAGCGACAGAAGCCATGGCGAAAGAGGGAGGAAGGGTAGGCGAACGCGGGGTTACGGCGACAATTCCAATACTGACGGCCCGATGGCAGCGCCGCGAGGGGTCAAACGCAGCGGAGCCAGTCGCTCGACCAGCGTCACTCAAGCGGGGATTATTGTCATTAACGGCAACTTTAGACGTGAACTGTCAAAATGTCCAAAATGGTCGGATTCCCTTGTTCACATTTTGCGAATCACAATTATTGTTGCGAATTCGGGACGGATCTTGAAAAGACGTATAAAACGAAAATTAAATGATAAATGAAGAGCGGCAAGTTCACGAATGCAGTTGTATCCGTCGAGTCGGCATGGATCTGTGCCGCTGAAGTTGATGTCCAGCGCGAGGAAGAGGAGCGCGTGGAGGCACTGGGCAAGTTGCGCAAGCAGAGCGTCAAGGACAAGTACGAGCTGGCAAGTGCCGCCAACCGCCTGGACCAGGAGCTCAAAGAGCAGCAGTTGCAATGGAAAAAGAAGACGGAGATGCGGCGGCTGCGCCAGTTGCCAACTGATGAACGCGAACTGGCCGCCAAGGCGGCCGAAGCCAGCAGCAATAACAACAGGAAGAAAGGCAGCATCTATGCTATGGAGAACCTGCGACTTGCGATGCTGATGAAAGATACCAAACTGCGTCAACGAGTGAAGAAGAAGAAGATTCGACCACGCATTGTCCAGGATATGCTGACACTGGAGCGTCGATATGCTGAGGTATGTATACCCCGCAAAATTTCTTGCACGGTTCGTGAGAAAGTTAAAGATTCCTCCATTTGTGTGTGTGTGTGTTTTTTCTTTTTCTTTTTTTATTGTGAGTAGGGAGCACGTCGACTGCAAAAGTGGTGGCGAGGATACTTGCACCGTCAGTTTTGGCGTCTTTACTTCCGACAAGTCAAGGCGGTAGTGCAAATTCAACGCCTTGCGCGTGGCTATTTGACAAGACGTTGGGTTCGCATTTGGCACGTGAATCGCACGATTCGGGTGACGAGATTGCAGGCTCTGTTTCGTGGATACTACATTCGCTATAAGGTGGTCTCGACCTGGAAACGTTGGGAATACATCAATGCAGCCAAGATTCAGTCGATCATCCGGATGCATTTCGCAAAGAAGTTTTGCCGCCGTTATAAGAGAGAGGTTTCGGCGTTGCACATTCAGTCAGTTTGGCGAGGGTTCGCTTCACGAAAAAGATCAGACATACGTTGGCTAGAAGGGCGAGCGATTAATTTGCAGCGATTGGTTCGAGGTACTCTGGCTCGGAAATTTACGCGAAGGAGGGCAGCGCGTTTAGAGAGTAGTGTCATTCAGATTCAACGTATGTTTCGTGGGATGAAAGCGCGGATGGAGATAAATACGCTACTTCGTGAAAGGGAAACCCGCAACCGACAAGAATTTATGGCAGTACTGGAGGCTGAAGAAGAATGGCATCGCGTTCAGCGTGACAAGCTACAGACGCGATTGAATCGTAAGCAGCTACAGGAGCGGTAAGATTTAATGCTGATAGCCATCCCTCACGCAAGCTCCCCATCAAAAACTCACGCCTTGTTGGTGCATGCTGCAGCGTTGCTCAACTTGAGTACGACTACTTCATGCAGCACGAGCACATTCACGATGTACGTAATGGATGCGTTGCAAGAATAATTGTAAATATTTTGCTAACCTGTATCCGTGTAGATGGAAAGCATATACCTTGACATGCAGACGCAGCGTATGCGGGTATCTCCCCGCGCTATCGAGCACGGATGGGTGGAAGAGATGGAAGCGAAGATGAAGCAACAGCGCGTACTTATTACCAAGTTAAAGCTTGATACAGTGTTTGGTCTTGGCTTGGAATTCAAGTCCAAAGCGAAAGAGCTTGTCGAGTTTCAGCAGCGCATATATGAGCTTGAGCAGAAGCGTCGACGGGTAACAAATCCTAACTTGTGCGTGGAAGTAAAAGCACTAAGGGGATGGTATGTGTGGCGTGTTTATCGTAGTTTGAAATTTGGAGAAATGAAGAGTTCCTGGACTACTGGGAGGTGCGTACAGCTAAAAGAATCACGAGCAGATTGTGAATTTGTTTAACCAAACTTGTTTTTATCGATTCTAGCGCGAGTGCAGGTTCCGGTATCAGGAAAAACTAATCCAGAGACGCCAGCAAATTGCCGAAACGCAACGCAGGTGGCAAATTCAATTCTACAGGTCAAACGGCAAACGCGACAATCGTTGGCGAGGAACCTATTGGTCCCAGGATGTACTGGACGCAGCTAAAGAAAAGGAAGTGTTTTGCATCGGCTCAACTGACATTCTTGCTCTGGTTCAAGACAAGTGGCGGCTTCGGATGCAGGAAATCGAGTCAAGTGGACAAGTGCTGGATGACGAGATTAAGGAACGCGATACAAGAGAGCATATCAAAGATTTGACGGATCAAGTCGCTCTCACTGCAGCCACGGCTCAGATTGAACAAACAAAGGCGCTGTTTGACCCGGTTTTTCGAGAAGTGGAGCGCTCTTTCAACAAAGTTCAAAAGCAACAGCGCGCGCACGAGAAACGTCTTGTTACAAGACAAGATCGACAAATCCATGACGAGGTCGACAATGGCGTCGCAGAGCAAGAAGATCGCGTGCTGCAACCCCACGGTCAACATGCTGAAGACCCGGTGCATGAGTTGGACCACCAGCAGAGAAAACGACAACTCATTTTAGCAGCCAAGGTTCCATGGCATCTGCTTGATCAGTTAGAGGCAGAGCGGCGCAAGCTTGCACGCGAGAAGGCAATGTTCAAGCTGTGGGGTAAAAGCTATTTTGATGAGTGAAGCATGATCGAACATATTTTTTTATTGATATGGACAACTGTACTACCAATATATAACAATTGTACTTCGTAGACCAGAATCGATATTCCGGAGATCTTCTACCTAGTGTCTTGAGCCCTTGCGGCCCTTTACCTTCGCCTCTAGAGCTGCAATGCGCTCCTCCAGATCTTGAATAAGCCGGGCTTCACGATATTTAAGGGTGAGAGCTACATTCATGGCGTTCACGGTGCCCTGCGGAAGTTGCCACGTTGGGGTGCGCTGAGCGTTGTCGGCAAAGAAATTGGTCGAAATGGGAGGCTCCTGCACCAGTGGTTGGCCAGACCAGCGCATGAACATCGCATCCCACAGCACAACACGCTTCAACAAGCCCGGGAGAGGAGGATTGAGGGTTTGTCTTGGAATGAAGGTTTGCTCTGTGAGCTGAGGACGGAAGCCGTTCACCCACGTCCATACGGATGCTGTTCGATTCTCCAGGTTTGCCTCCAGACGATGCTTTTTGCAGTCGAACAAAAACGTTCCGAAGCGACACGAGTGCAGTGCATCGGCAAGTAGAAGCAGTAGACCTTCATTAAATCTGTGCGCAAGCATCACCACAAGCAATTGTCAGTCTTCATTTGGTAGTTCCACAACCGATCAATCAGGATTCACTTACTCGAAGTAACTTGGGTAAATTCGGATGAGTTGCGAGACACAGTCCAGAAATTGAATGAAAATGGGCGATTCTTGTGTATCCGCTTTCTCGCCGTGGGAATGCCGGAGGTGGAACGGGTGTCCGAACGACAGCCATTCTTTTTCAATGAGCACCTGAAAACCTTTCCAAGTTCGAAAGTATGGGTCCACGAAAATTTGGGCTAGCGAAGAGATCTGGCTTGTACGATCCCAACCGTGGCTGCAGTGCAGAAGTACGGATTCGCCCGACCGCAGGAATGACGCAACATGAAGACCAGATTTCAGAAGCTGGCGAATGTACACCAGCCACTTGGTGTCCTCAATGCTCCCAAGCCACCGTAAGTTGTCACATGATGGTGACGCGCATAGATTTCTCAATTTCTTCATGCTACAGGAATATACCAAGAAAATGAATTGGTTAGTTGACCCTAGTCATGGCATACGATATCAAATAAAAAGTTTCACCTTTCTCTCATCGAATGGATGTTTGGTATCTCCATGAAGGTCACTGTGCAGGCCTTGTAGTTGACCGAGCTTTCAACGCCGTATCCTTTCGCACGATTTGCCTGGGAGTACAACAGAAGCAACCATCAGTTATGAACACTACTCCGCTCCCACTTTTTACCGTACCAGTGCGCTGGACATTGGTCTGCAGTCAATGATTTGGAGTTGCCCCTGTAACGGATTCGACGACGCGATACTAGCAACCAAGCTCTCATCGGCGGGTGAGGTGGCCTTTGACATTCCAACTTTTGGCTGGCTAGATCGACTCAGGGTTGCACCATTCGCTTTGTTCAACCACGTCATGGACGGAATCCGGCCCAACGAGCGGAAGTTCATCGCATCCAGTAGCACCTGCCACATTCAGCATCAACAACAAAACGTCAAGCATTTCACCACAAATAAACAAATAATCATGTCGTTGCTGTACCTCATCCGTAACCCCAACGGGCACTACGATCCGTTCTGGGTACGTCTCGATCGCGCGGAAGGTTTCGTTGCAGTTCGAAACGCGCCACTCGTTGTCAAATACACCCTGCCGCTCCCATTCGGCCTGGTCGTCATAGACATCCCAGTCCAAAACACACGGCAGCAGTGGCTCTTCCTCCAGCATGTTTTCCGACAGTCTGCCACCGCACATTGTGTCAATGCACCGACCTCAACCCAGCTAACCGGCACCCACAAACTCACTTACCGGTGGTAGAAAGCGAATAAAAACTCGATTTTATCCGGGAACACGTACGTCGTCAACACCGAGTAGATCTAACACCACAACACGGATTAATAGTGTTTAAAACTTCAGTCAACAGAAGGCATACAATGTGCTACTGTAGTTAGTGTCCCCACCTTGGTGATTTCCACGACGTCGAACCGGAACGACAATTGGCGTAGGTCTTTGGTGAAAATTTCCACGATGGAATTTTTCTTCTTGACGGACGCGATGCATCCCAATGGGATGAGGAAGAAGCTCTCGATCTCCTCCTCGCTTCGATCTAGCAGATGGCGCTGCACGCGGTCGTACTCGTGCACGTCCGGCACGAATTGGAAGCGGAATGTCGTCATGAACACGCGTCCCAGACATACACTTGCCGCAGCCGTGTCCTTCCTGGCCGCATTCTCGTCCAGGTACTCGCTGGTGATGGCCGCCAGCACGTCCGTCTCGCCGATGAGGCGGCTGCGGGCGGCGTCCTCCTCTTCCGACATTTATTGCGCGATGATCGTCGGTTGAGCTGAAGCTGCGTCGAAAAACGGCTTCAAATCTCACGATTGCTATCCTAAATTTCACGTCGGATCCAGAAAATGACGTCAGTGGGGGGATGTCTGACTCAGAGCTTCAACTATAACACGAATGCATTTGTAAAAAAAACAATTCCTCAAAACTAAGCAGGGCTTTGCTCGACAAATAAACCTGACTGCATTGAGCATTGAGCATTGAGCTCTCACCGTCTCTGCTGCAGCAACGCCGCGATTTCACGGAGCGCACTCATTTGCTCGGCATGCTGCTGTCGTCTCTCCTCGCGTTCCTGGATCAGCGAGACACGCATCTTCTCCAAGAAGTCGCGCGCTGACTGGGCGTCCACCATCCCCGCGTTCGCCATCGCTTGAACTCCGGCAGTCACTTGATTCGTCGTAACCTGTTCTTGAGCTGTTCGCTGACGCTTCGGCGTGCCTTGACCTGGAGCTTGCTGGGTTGAATAGTAGGGGGTGGGGACTTGAATATTCTGAGTCGTGGCAATGGGAGCTGGTATGCTGCCTTGCAGTTGCTGCTGTTGCTGCAATTGTACGTTGCTGTTACCATTCGCTGACGTCGTGACAGTCGTTGTAGCCGGAGCAATATCCAGAAGACGCTTGGCGCCACACTCACAAGTAAGCTGACCAGGCTGGACATTGTCATTCTGACCTGTCGCCCCGTTGCTTTGAGAAAGCTGACCCGCGACAGCGTTGCTGTTATTCACGATGAATGTCGACGTCGCAAAGTTCGAGTTGAGCTGGCTGCCTTCCAGATCCACCGAAGGCACAGAAGTCGACGCCGACTCGATAGGAGTATCAGACGGAGAGATCTGGTTCATCCTTGTCATGAGCATGTCGATCTCGTTGTACACATCTGGCGCTAGATTGGGCACGCGGATCTTGTTCGCAGCACGGACCGCTCGTCGCTCGGGCTTCGTGAGGTCGAACCACGGGATTTTCGGCTCTCCGGTCGCTATCCGTTTGGTCTCATAGTTCTTCATAAAGCGGTACATCTCTCTCATCGAGTGCATCTTGTCGTCCACAGCTTTTCTCGAGCGGTTTGATCCCCCCACCGCCGCCATGAAGGCATTGTACACATTCAAACTCAGCGTGGCGCCTCGAAGCGCCGGGTTCTCCCTGTGCACGTTGTTCCAGACCCTCGCAAGCTGCAGAGTCACGTCGTAGCTCCAGTTGCGCTTTACATCCAGAATCTCCTGCGTGATCTCCTGCGAGTCGTCGCCAGCAGCGGCAGCGAGCGGGGTCGTGGCCCCTACAGCCATTGTCGGTCCTTGAGCCGTCACCGCGGTCGTGACACTCCCCTCCAGGGCCTTGCGAGCCGCCACGGCGCTGGGACTCAGCACACTGTCGAACACGTTGTAGACTTCCAGCGAGATGTCGGGGATGCGCACGCGGTGCAGAGTGCGCACCACCCGACGCTCCTCCTTGGTGAGCTCGAACCAGGACGGGGACGGCGCCTTGTCTGGCCCGCCCTGCTTGAACTGGTCCTTGACCTGCGCGATGAACTGGTACATCTGCTTCATGGAGTAGAGCTTGTCGTCCACGGCCTTGCGGCTGCGCTGCGAGCAGTCCACCGTCTGCTTAAAGGCGTCGTACACGGCCGCCATGCGCTGCACGCGGCTCCAGTCCGGGTGCGCCAGGAACTCGCGGCGCCAGATCTTCACCAGCTCCAGCAACACGTCACCGCTCCAGTTGCGCCCGCTGTCGGTCAGCAGGTCGTCGTCCACGTTCGCGGTCTCATCCATCACTTTGCGAGCAACAATTTGATGCGAATGCGCGCCGTGGCGCCGGTGGTACTATGTACCTGTATGATGGTACGCTGTACCAACCCACTTTTTGACACGCACGACATTTTGACATGGTACTATGTACCTGTCAAATGGTACGGTGTACCACCACTTGACACGCACTTGAAGACGCCACATTTTGACATGGAGCTCTTCACGTTCGTGGATGCGCTGGCCGACGACCGCGACGCGTTGGTGGCCAGGAGCCGCGAGGTGCTGCGCGGACTGGGCCGAGACGAAGACTACTTGACGCTGCACTTGCCGTTCATATCTCGCAGCCCATTGACCAACGTGAAGTCGTCGCTGCCGTCGGGTTTCGAGACGCTGCAGAAGACGGCGGTGCTGGAGATCCACAGCCCCAAGGCGCGCAACGCACTGAGCGGCAAGATGATGGCGGAGCTGGCGGACGTTGTCACGCTGCTGGAGGACCCGGACGTGCACGACAAGCTGAACGCCGTGGTGGTGAGAGGAACCGGCGGCTGGTTCTGCGCCGGCGCGGACTTGCGCGTGGCTCAGCAGGAACTGACGTCGCGTGAGGCGGGGGCGGCCATGGGGGCACTGATGGTGGACACTTTGACGAGGTTCCGTCGACTGCCGCTTGTGAGCATTGCGTGCATTGAAGGCGGCGCGTATGGAGGTGGAGCGGAATTGGCGACGGCCTGTGACTTTCGCATCCTTGAGGCCAACGCGGTCATTCAGTTCGTGCAGGTTCGCATGGGCGTTTCGCCGGCGTGGGGTGGAGGTGCAAGGCTGTATAAGATTGTGGGGAGGCAGCACGCCTTGAGGTTGCTGTGTACAGCGGAGAAGTTGTCGGCTAAGCGAGCGTTGGAGCTGAAACTCGCGGATTTTACTTTCGACGCTGCAACCGACGGGGCTGATGTTGCCATCTGCAGCTTCGTGACTCCATTCGATGCAATCGCACCAGGTGAGCTGTGGTGGTTATCTGGGGGAGAAATGGTCTTGTGTATATGTATATGATATGATGCTAACTGTAGCTATGTTGCCAACAGCGGTCTCGCATGGCGCGAAGAAAGTGATTAATCGCGCCGATGACGTGAGCTTGGATGCAGTGCTGTCGTACGAACACGACGTGTTCAAGTCGTTGTGGGGCGGACCGGCTAACCTCGAAGCGCTCGAAGGTGCTCTCAAAAAGACGAAAAAGTAAGTTTCGACGTTGATGGGAAACGTGACTCGGAACTTCTCCGTAACAATGTTTAGTAGTGAGCGCTGCTGCTTGGGTGAGTAAGTACAACTTTTTCCCCCGAAGGGTTCTTATGAAGAAAACTTCTTATCCGCCTTCCAGATCCGTTCATCAGACTCCGGGTAGAATTCTTCCGTTGAACGCTGCCATATATTTAGAGACATGACTTCCAGATTCTGCAGTTTTGATGCCCACCGGGTTTGCTTGTCAGTCGCATGTTGACATTGATCAATTTGTTCAGCAACACGAAGTGGGCAGCATGGCCAGTGTAAGCGGCGACTATGACGAGGACTGGGAGGAAGCTGAACCTTCGGTGGGAAAGCCGAGTATAATCTCCGTTGCTGGCGAGCAAGGTCACTCGACGGAAAACGATACTCGTGATGCCGAACCAACAAAAGTTCCAATGTCAGATGTTCCTGCGGCACGCAATCCTGCAACACTCACTGAGCCCTCCAAACTGCCTTACGAGAATTTCAAGAGCGTCGAGATGAAGGCGAAGGCTAACGACACGTGGGTTATTTCAGAGGAAGTGTCGACATCCGAGGATACGCTTTCGAGCGTAGAAGGTCAAAAAGCCATTGCGATGGATCCCCCAAATGTTTCAGACGCTTGGATCAAGGAAACACACTTCCTCGATCTGGTTCGTATTCATGGCCGCCACTACAATCACCAAGTTCCACCTCCTGTCCCCTTCAAAATTCCTGGAATCGAATACCCGAACGAAGTGAAATCACCATCAAAGCCTGACCGTGGTGCACTTCAGGCTCGCGTGGCAGCCAAAAGGGTCGCGGAGTTTCGAAGGAGACAAGCGCTGAAAGAAGAAGCGCTACGGGCTCTGGAATCGGCATGGACACAAAAGCGCCGCGAAATCCGTCGCTCGAATTATCCGATGCACAAGGAGCTTGGGGTCGCCGACTTATCCGCGCAAGACCATCTCCGAATAGCACAACGACGACGCAAGGCTGAAGCTAAACACGAAGAAGTTGCTGCTAGACTCGAGCGCCAACACCGGTGGTACAATAACATCCCAAAACGAACGGCCAGTGCTTCGGATCATATTCGCGAGCTGCATCTGCAATACCGCCAAGCGAAACACGACCAACAACGTGCAATCCAGGTGAAGCAAAGGTCGATTCAGTTGAATCAACTCCAACTTAGACAAGAGGCTCACGAGATCATCGTCAAAACACAGGGGGCACATGTTCACGGGTCGTATCTTCTCAAAGTGACGCATCGCAAAATGAAGTCCCAGATGGAACTACCCACAGACAAGCACGACGAAAGTGAAGCAGGGCAATAGCAAACATCATGATAGATTCCAACCGAGGAGCGCTCATTTTGTCTTGATCAAGGCTTTCTTCAGAGCCTCTAGATTTGCCGGGCCTCCCCACAGCGTCTTGAACACGTCGTGCTCGTACTCGAGGACTTCATCCAAGCTCACATCATCCGCATTGTTCACCACGCGCTTCGCCCCATGTGAGACCGCTTGACAACAAACACAATACCAGATCAGTTGCAAATTCGTTATAGGAATGCAGCAGCGTCTTCCGTACCTGGTGCACTAACGTCGAATGGCCCAACAAACGAGCTGATTGCAGCGTCAGCCTCTTCTTGGCTCGTAGCATTGAAAACCTCGTCCACAAGCTGCAGCTGCATTGCACGTCCAGATGAAACTTTCTCCGCGGTGCACAACAACCGAAGTGCATGCTGCCTCCCGACAATCTTGTACAGTCTAGCTCCGCCGCCCCACCCTGGCACGACACCCATACGGGACTGCACAAACTGAATGACTGCGTTGCTCTCGATGATCCTGAAATCACAGGCCGTCGCCAATTCCGCTCCACCTCCATACGCTCCGCCTTCAATTGCTGCAACACTCACCAGCGGCAGCCGTCGAAATCTCGTCAGAGTGTCCACCATCAGCGCCCCCATAGCAGCCCCCGCCTCTCTCGAGTTGAGCTCCTGCCGAGCAACTCGCAGGTCTGCCCCGGCACAGAACCAGCCGCCGGTTCCTCTCACCACGACTGCGTTCAGCTTGCAATGCACGTCCGGGTCCTCCAATAGCGTGACGATGTCTGCAAGCTGCGCCATCATCTTCCCGCTCAGCGCATTGCGCGCCTTGGGGTTGTGGATCTCCAGCACCGCCGTCTTCTGCAGCGTCTCGAGACCCGACGGCAGTCGCGTCGAATGGACTGGTAGAGCGTCTTTAGACCCATCGGGGGCAGGAGAGAAGGGCAGATGCAGCGCCACGTGGTCGTCGTGCTTACCCAGTTCCCGTAGAGTCTCGCGGCTTCTGGCGACGACAGCGTCGCGGCCCTGCGCTGGGTCGTTGATGTACGAGAACAAACCTCGACACTGCTGAGTCGTCATAGACACTATTGCATTGCAAGACGCTGATAAACGGTGCCGGGAGGCTGCAGAACAACCACCTGCGCGGCGCAGCATCGTGATAGATCGCGAGTCACAGAGCAATTTCCATAATCCAGTACATATGTACTGGATTATCCCAAATCGACAAATTAATTCGCCGAAATACTGTCATTTACAGTACATGCAGTATCCACGCAGACAGTCAGAATCTATTCCTCCTTAACTTAAAATTAAGCTGCGAGCAGGCCGCGATGGTCGTTTCGACGGCACCGTTCATCACCTGGAGGTTTCTCTCGCTACCGACACTGACGCCGAGCGTGTTGACGTACACCGCGAAGGCGTTGTAGACAATCTGCATGCGTGAACAGCTCGTCAGGGCACTTGCGGCTTGAAGTCCAGCACCGAGCAGTTCTCACATCTACAGAGAAACAATGTCAGTGGATTGCAAACGAACACCATAAACATTATCGGTGCTTGGCGATATGGTAGCTACGTTAGGAATGATTTCAGTGTGTCAAACATTGTTCGGAATGAAGTAGTCTGGGTTGAAATATCAACGAAAACCTACCAGCCCGCTAGCCGACCACCGATGAGTGATCCTAGTGACAACGGGTTGTTTGCACGGTCCAAGCACGACGCTGAGCGTCTTTATGGGTTCATGTCCTACAGTAGAATACTGCCTGTAGTGGGTGGGGTACCGCCAAATGACTCCCCGACTTTAAGCAGGAGGCAGTGTTCTTTCGGCTATACCAGTGTACCTGAGGAAGGGGGCGCCCTGTGCCACCAACGCGGCGTAGTAAGCGCATTGCTGCTGATGATGGTGCGTAGCATGCCACACTAAGTTCACCGAGACGAACTACTGTTTACAGTACATGTAATTTAGATGTCGATTTGGGATAATCCAGTACATATGTACTGGATTATGGAAATTGCTCGCGAGTCACACGTGATCAATCGAACGATGGGTACAAAATCGGGGTGTGTAGCCATTCTTCAAGGATGGCTACATTTCGTGGACGTATCAAAATCCTCCGCGCGCTGTTAATTTTACATGTGTATGAAAACATCCTCACGGGCTCAATTTTTTCCTAATAACGCTTCGATTGCCTTGAGGAGTGATCCTGCCGTGGGTCTCTTCATCGGATTCTTCTGCAAACACTTCACTTTTATTGCCTCCAATTCAGCAGGAAGATCGGGGATAGTGGACGTCTTCAACAGGAAGCCCACGCTCCAAATGTCAACCTTGACCGTGTGGGACGAAGACGACAATATCTCAGGAGCATGTGATTCTGGATTCAAGTGATAAATTTTTGTAGCCGGCGACAGTGCTCCGTCATCAAAGTCAATAAGAAACCACTTGTCGCCTTCGCCTGGGTACTTCAGCACATTTTCCCATCGCAGGTCTCGATGCATCAAATTGATTGCGTGCAACGCCACTAGCGCCTTGAGTATATCGCGCAAGGCCGTCAGGAGCTGGTGAACGTTTTCGGGTGGGGAAAAGTGGCCAACAGGAGCCAGTATCACGTGTTTCTCTTTCATGTTTGTCTTCTTTAGCTCCACAACGTTCGGAATCGAATGCGTTTTCATTTGACGATGCAAGTCCTGCAGATTGCGTAGTATGCCGTCACTTGGCATGCTATGGGGGTACGTCTTCATCACACAATCTTCTGCGAACGTAATGCGCACACCATTGCGTCTTACGATAATGCCGTACTCGGGTACATCCAGCGGCGTGATGAGATCCACAACTGGTCGGAAGAGAGTCGAAAGATTGAGCAAGGCGAGAAAAAACGAAATCCGGCTTTTGAGATCACCCAAATTGTACGTTTCGATGGTTTCCGCTTTGGCCCCATGTTCAGTCATCTCGTCTTTCCGAATGGCTACCAGGCGCACTCGCAGTCCCACAGCAGCGTAGCCGAAAATGTATGGCGCAGCATCATATCTCCATGTCAAATTAGCGTGCAGCTCTTTAACAGGTACTTCCAACGGGCCACTTGCTTCTTCTTCCCCGCGAAACACGCACACATTGCTGTTGTCGTAGTAGAAGCACATATCTGGTTGATAGAAGCCAGTAGAACTAGACGCATTCGAGCTGCAAAGAAATCTCCCGATTGACACACGCCTCAGCAGTAACGCAATGCTGGAGTCCCATGATGAAATGTATTTTCAGTGGCGAACTCGGAGCCGGACCCGAGAGGATCGATCACACACCCCATAATGCCCACAGTGATATGTGAAAGTTTTTTTCGCGGTTCGGGTTCAAACACTTTTTCCATCATGCTGGATAGTTCTCCTGTCGTGTTCTTCGACGACACAGTCTGAAATAATGTTTCATCGAGAGGAACCTTGACGTGGGGGTAGTGCGAGTTTAGTTTGGTTTTGTTTCATCCGGGTTTTGCGATTTGAAGGATGTTCGGAGAATAAGCCGCTTGATCCAATATTTTCATGTCACCTCAAATCATTTTGCGTCACCTCAAATGGAATTACATGTAATATACATGCTGCCTTTATCTTCATTCCAGAATCTGCCGCGTCGAGGAAAGATGGTCAAGCTTTTCTGTGCGATCGTTGGTGTGGCGGGGAGCGCGTTCTCGGTGCGAGTCGACGAGAGCGACGAGCCCGAGTCGGTGGATGACTTGAAGGAAGCGATCAAGAAGAAGAAGCCTGACACGATCAAGGGCGAGGCTGACAAGCTACAGCTTTTTCTGGCGAAGAAAGCGGACAGCAAGTGGCTGCCAGACGACCATACTCTTGATGCGCTGCTTCAGAGAGGAGATGTCACTTCATTTGAGGAGATGCGGGCGTCGTGGAAGCTAAACAAGTCGAAGCTGTTTGGGCCTGGCGTTTCGCTCGGAGAGGATGTGATACACGTACTGGTGATGGTTCCGGAGGTTGCTCCGGCACTTGAGAACAAGAGGAAGAGGAAAAGGATGGAAGCCGCCCCAGACGCTTGGATTAAGGGGATAAAGGACGAGCAGATTATAGTGCTACCGTCGACTTGTGAAGATTTGAGAGTGCACTTGCAACGCGCGCTTCACGTCAAGGTCCCTCTCGACGACACATTATTCCAGACTGTGTCGTCGAAGAACACGACGGGAGAGCTATCCAGCATGATGGAAAAGGTGTTTGAACCAGAACCGCGAGAAAGCCTTTCACATATCACTGCGTGTATCTTGGGGTGTGTGATCGATCCCCTCGGGTCCGGCTCTGAGTTCGCCACTGAAAACACGTATCATCACTTGTGGGACTCCAGCATTGCGATACTGCTGAGGCGTGTGTCAATCGGGAGCTTTCTTCGCAGCACGAATGCGTCTAGTTCTACTGGCTTCTATCAACCAGATATGTGCTTCTACTACGACAACAGCAATGTGTGCGTGTTTCGTGGGGAAGAAGAAGCAAGTGGCCCGTTGGAAGTACCTGTTAACGAGCTGCACGCTAATTTGACATGGATATATGACTCTGCGCCATACATTTTTGGCTACGCTGCTGTGGGACTGCGAGTGCGCCTGGTAGCTATTCGGAAAGACGAGATGACTGATCATGGGGCCAAAGCGGAAACTATTGAAACGTACAATTTGGGAGATCTCAAAAGCCGGATTTCATTTTTTCTCGCCTTGCTCAATCTTTCGACTCTCTTCCGACCAGTTGTGGATCTCATCACGCCGCTGGATGTACCCGAGTACGGCATCATCGTAAGACGCAATGGTGTGCGCATTACGTTCGCAGAAGACTGTGTGATGAAGACGTATCCCCAGAGCATGCCAAGTGACGGCATAATACGCAATCTGCAGGACTTGCATCGTCAAATGAAGACGCACTCGGTCCCGAACGTTGTGGAGCTAAAGAAGACGAACATGAAAGAGAAACACGTGCAGCTGGCTCCTCTTGGCCATTTTTCCCCGCCCGAAAACGTTCACCAGCTCCTGACGGCTTTGCGCGATATACTCGAGGCGCTAGTGGCATTGCACGCAATCAATCTAATGCATCGAGACCTGAGATGGGAAAATGTGCTGAAGTACCCAGGCAAAAGCGACAAGTGGTTTCTTATTGATTTCGACGACGGAGCACAATCGCCGGCTACAAAAATTTATCACTTGAATCCAAAATCACATGCTCCTGAGATGTTGTTGTCTTCATCCCACACAGTCAAGGTTGACATTTGGAGCGTGGGCTTCCTGTTGAAGACGTCCAATATCCCCGATCTTCCGGCTGAATTGGAGGCAATAAAAGCGAAGTGTCTGCAGAAGAATCCGAGGAAGAGACCCACGGCCGGATCACTCCTCAAGGCAATCGAAGTGCTACTAGGAAAATTTTGATCCCCGTGAGGATGTTTTCATATAAGATTAACAGTAATTGCGTGTACGTGTAGCTTCCCACGCAAAGATTGTTCGATCAAGGAACTTTTTCTCCAATATATCTGCGGTAACAGTGCAATCAGGTTGTTTTGGATCAACCTGGCGCAGCGGGTGTGTCTTACTAACCGATGGATCCACTTTATCTTTGGCTTCGTTAATTGTCACGTTATAGCACGCAACCCCCACCACAGGAGCGACATATTCAACAGACGGCCTTCGCTTGGTGCTCGCGGTTGGTGACAGTGTCCGATTGATCGGACCCGTTAGCTTATTCAGGCTACCTTGGAAACTCTCGAACGGTAGATGTGCGCGACTCAATGGGCTCATCGACTTGCTGACCCCGCCACGAATTTCTCCCACGATATCAGCGTCAGCGCCAAGCACCATAATCGGACTTGGAATCCCTAAATTCAATTTTCGAGGAGATGACGAAGGAGAGCTGTCATTACTCCCGCTCAGTGTCATATAGTACCGCATATCGACTTCACTGCATCATTTTCCGCGCTGAAGCTTTCAAAAACATTTTTTTCCTTTACTGTCCCCAATATCAGATTGATCAGCGCTGCGAGGTGGACAAATGTGAACATCTATTATCTCCAGACTGATCTGGTGCCGCACCGCCTGTTCCTTTTCGTAGTCTGCTCGCTTGACAGTGCTTTGAATGATATTGGCATAATACGTTTACTCCTCTACGATAGTCCGTGGGCCGTTTCGCGATTGAATGATGGATGCAGCTATATACAACCCAGTTTGGAAGTCAAGTCATCATTAATTCGACACATCACGTTTTGAGCTCGCCATTTGATGGACAACATTGGACTACAGTTTGTTTCAAAGGAAAAGAAAATACCCCGGCATTTTTTTTACAGGAAGCGACCACACGCCTTCAAATTTTAATTCTGAACTACATGTAAAAGTTCAGTCCCTACTACTTCCTCATTCTAGAATCCACCGCGTCGAAGAAGAATGGTGAAGCTATGCTGCATGATCATAGGTGTGGCGGGGAGCGCGTTCTCGGTGCGAGTAGACGAGAGGGAAGAGCCCGATTCAGTGGATGACTTGAAGGACGCGATCAAGAAGAAGAAGCCTGACACGATCAAGGGCGAGGCTGACAAGCTACACCTCTTCCTGGCGAAGAAAGCGGACGGCAAGTGGCTGCCAGTCGACCATACTCTTGATGCGCTGCTTCAGAGAGGAGATGTCACTTCTTTTGAGGAGATGCGGGCGTCGTGGAAGCTAAACAAGTCGAAGCTGTTTGGGCCTGGCGTTTCGCTCGGAGAGGATGTGATACACGTACTGGTGGTGGTTCCGAGGGAAATTGCAGGCCAGCAACACGGACCACGTGACAGCTCAAAGGAATGGCTGGCAGGGCTATTGACCAAGAGCGTTGATTTTCACTCATTGCCGTTCGTTGGAAGCTTGAGCAGCTTCGCCGCCCAATCTCTCCCTGTGAAGATTAGAGCTAAGAAGAAATGGCTGGATAAATGGAATCTCAGCCCTGAACTACAAGAGAAAATGTTCGTGATAGATGATGCTGCTTCATGCAAGGAGTTTAAATGTCTGATCTTCGGTAAACGCGCGCTGAAACCCTCTCGCGGTGGACGGACGGAGAGCTCCTACCATATTGTGTGGGACTTCGTCATTCGTAATGTGCTCGACCATATCTTTAGTCGGGCACGCATCGACCGCGACTCAGACAACGGCTCATCAACGCGAAAGAAGCGTCCTGACTTCTTCTTCATCTTGAATGATGTTTGCGTCTTCCGTGGCGAGGAATCATCACCTGATGTTAGCATCAATGTACCCACCGCGGAGCTTTGTTTGAATCTTGAGTGGGAATATGGAAGTGTGCCGTATGTGTTTGGCTACGCAGCGTCGGGCTTCAATGTTGATTTACTTGCTCTGCATCGGGATGATGATAAAGTCGTGACGAAGACCCATATTGGATCATTCAACTTTGAAGTTACGGAGGACGTGTTTAGAACTGTGCTTGCGATTTTGAACTTATCGTTGCTTTTCCCAGCCATTGTGGAAGCTTGTCCAGCGAGTGGAAAATGCCAATACATGGACATTACGCGTTCGAGTGGAGTGATTGTTCGGCTGTCTCCAACGTTCGTCGAGAAAATATTTCCGGATACAAGCAGTTTTGATCGCCTGAAACAGATATATGGTCTTATGGAACGGGCTGGTGTTCCCAATGTTGATAATCTCACAGGTGTGCGTTTACAGAAGAAGTCGATGTTGTTTCAACCGCGCGGAACGAGGGTGGAACCATCGAACCTGCTTGAACTGTTAGGCGCCCTGCGAGACGTTCTTCAGGCTCTGGTGGCTCTTCATCGTTTGGGGTGGATTCATCGTGATATCCGCTGGTCAAATGTTTTACGGCAACGGGAAGGCGGCTCATGGTTTTTGATCGATTTTGCCGATGCAGCTACTAGCCCCCAGCCGTCTTCAAGTGGCCAACATTTGAGTGTTGAAGAACATGCCCCCGAGATTTTTGTGGATGAAGGTGTCCACACTACTGCTGTTGACATTTGGGCGGTAGGGTATTTAATTGAGAGTTGCGACGTGGGTTGGCTGGACTTTGCCGAAAGATCGTCATTTTATGAGCGGCTAATGCAGGAAGATCCTACAGCACGACCAAGAGCAGAAGAAGCTTTAGCTGTTGTGGAGGCGCTTGAAGAAGCAGCGAAGAGAGAGCAAGAAGCTAACCGCGACGACGGAGATTCTCGTCTGAGTCGAACACAGTCTCGTAAGCGAAAACATTCGACACTTGACGAAAGTGAAAGCGACTCTTTCAGTTAATTCACTTCGAGTTTTGCTTTAGAGCAATATTATTAGTTTTATCGTAAAAGCAACTTCGTTGAGACTTGAGATTTGGAAGTGATTTAAGATTACTGCTCCCACCAGCCTGAACAATACCTCAGAGCGCATTCAGCGACCTATAACAATTGTGAAGTCGTACAGAAGCAAAGACTGTTTGTATGTATTATCATTGAAGTGGCTTCACACCAACCACAGTGAAGGTTGCACACTGCAGCTATCTGTATCGTGCTCGTGTCCGATGCCGACTGCGTGTTCCTCCTTTTCTTCGTCTGCACCAATTGGTACATCCTCTCTTTGTTCTGCAGTGGCGATGTTTGTAGCGCCAGCTTCTGCTTCGTCCTCGACCCCAACGCTATCTTTTCCGCGAGATTGACGATAGAGAACTTTCATTTGCGCCAAACGCCGTTCTCGATACTCGCGTTGTATTTTCCTCTTGCGCTCTACATTCTCTCGCAGCATCTTCTTTCGTTCTTCACTCGTCAGCTTCGCCGTCCGGATAGATTCATTGTGGGGACTCTGGGGGAGGTTGCCTTGGGACGGTATGAATTTACCATCAGCTCCGTGACAGCGCCTGTAACGCTTCAATTTCGGGCCCATTGCTGTTACGAGGTGAGTCTCGGCTGCCGACGCTTGTCTTCCTCTCCTCCTTCTTCTGCACTTGCTTCTGGTCTGCCGATTGTAGACTGAGCTAGTCCTTCACATGCAAAGCTAGTTGCAGCGGCACTACCAGCCACTCAACGTACTTCAATCCCTGTCTGCATACCGCAGCTTCTCTCCTTCTCTCCGCCTCGTCCCGCCAACCTTGGAGCAACGACCGCTCTGTCGCCCACTGCGACGTTCTCCGAATCGGAGTCCGATGCACCAACGACTGCACCCTGCTACCTCTCGACTTGGCTGTACTGCCGGTCGACCTCATGCCGCTGGTCTTCGCACTGCTGCCGATCGACTTGGTCTTGCTGCCGGTTAACTAAAAGCTGCTGGGCTAGAGCTTCCGCATCTCGCTGCGGTAAACTGTACCACCAATGTTTTGGATCGAGCACCAAGTTGCGGGCACTGGGAGTAATGAAATGACTCCATTCTAATGTGGCTTCTTGATAATATTTACCGAAGATTGCACATCGGAAATCATGGCTATTGCCGCGATGAATGGAAACTTTGACGTTGTTTTGATTCTTCACCGTGAACGCAATAATGGTTGCACCTGAGAAGCTCATATAAGCGTGATGAACATAATGTATTGTGATTCTTCGTATAAACTGCCTTGTGTACGCTTATACTGATAAGCTCAGCAAAAAGCTCAGATTGCAGAGAATGAAATGTCCTGAGTCATGCTTTCTATAGTACCGCCACCAGTTGACTTCGTAGGCACGAGACTAAACCAGGCACAGTTTAAGTGAGGTTTCAACATCAAGAAAGTTTGGACAACGGAGCGAATCGATTCACTCAGTAAATACCATTGCTAGGCAGACGATCAGTCTCGGATGCTGCCCATTCTGGTCTGCATAATTATCTGACAGCGATTCGTTGTGCCGTCGACTTCGTTTTTGGCTGTTATACAAGGCAAGAAATCTCATACAAATTTCCGGAACCCATTTGCAGATTTTTTTTCAATTCAGAAGTGCTTGGTACCGTAGCACTTCTAGTGCTTCAAGTTGCTAAGAGGATGAAATCAATTAATGTTCGTTGATTATCCAAGCGCTCCTTATTTCCTATTGTCCAGTGTCTGGAGTACAGCCTGGCGGATCAGGTCGTCGCCATTCTTGCCGCTGATAACCATCGGAACCACCTGAGCAAGACCAGTTTCTAGGCGGATCTTCTTCTGCTGGTAGTCGAACGATCTCTTTTCCGCTAGAAATGAGGCTGCAACCGATTCCGCTTCCGCATCAGCCTGGATCTTCGCTGCCTCACGCTCAGCAGCTTTAACCACGGCGTCACTTTTGATCTTTGCTGCAGCGATGTACTGTGCGTAGTTCTGCTTAAGATTTGCGAGTCCAACTGCTGGTTGCGTTTGAGCTCTGACCGACGCTGCCGAGGCGGTGGCAACGGCGTCAATCTTGAATCCCTCCGCTTCCTTGATTTTATTGGCATACGCAGCAGTGTGCTGGGCGATAGCCATTTGGGCTTTAGCCTCTGCAGTCGTACGCATTTCATTGCGGATAATCGTTGCACGAGCCTTCACCGCAAGCAGGTCTTGGACTGCACGTTCATTTTCTTTTTGTGCCGCTGTCAGCTTCTGGGTCTCCTCATTCACAAGGATGCGGAGCTGATTTTCGTGATTTTTCTCCTGTTCCTCCATGCGGGTCTTGAACGCTGTAGTCCCTTCAAGTGTTCGCGACAACGAAGATGGAAGCTCGACATTTGTGACCTTGACGTTGTGGATGAAAATGCCGAACTGCGAAAGCTTCGTGTTCAGGTCCGTCTTCATGCCCATAGCGAAATCTTCGCGTAAATCGTGGACTTGATCATAGCGAACTGAATTCACAAGTCCACGGATGGCTTCCTCTGTCAAACTGTAGAGCAGCTCGTCCAAGCGATGGGCTCCGAGTGTGTAAACGAACTTGACCGCGTCATCTGCCGTGGGGCCAATCTGGAAACTGATGGAGATGTCAATGTCAACCATCACATTGTCGGAGGTGGGGCAGTCTCGGACTGGATTGGAATACGCGACGGCTTGTTTGGTGACGATGTGGGAGACACGATTCCACGCTGGCCAGAATACTTTGAGACCGGGATCCAGCATGCCAGCGTGGGCATTCCACGTTTGCTGCAACACCCAGACTCCCGACGGAATCTGTTGCATGAACGTAAAGAAAATTGGGTACGCCGGGATGAGTACAAGCGGGATGCGACCATCGACCGCTTTGGCATTGAAATGACCCATGGCGTCCATCGGACGACTGATATCGAGCTGCACGAGTCGGTTGTATCGAGCTGGTTTCTCCTCTGTCATGTTTGCTGGCTATGCTATGAGGACAATGGCGTTATGCTATGTAGAATGTAATGTTCACGGTGTCGATAGATTTGGTTGTGATCGCGGAAACGATGTGCCAAGGGGGACGAGAAAAATAATGTTTGCGATCATACACCTGCGATTGAGCAGTGTCGACATATCTTGGTGCGGTTGTTGCTTCCCATCGATTATTTTAATGGTGCTTTACCGCTGCTTCCCATCGATTATTTTAATCGTGCTTCACCGTATCATCTCATGTTGCTGGACCTTCATCCAACCTCGACTTCATTCTCGATTTATCTTGCACTGATAAAAGCTACCATGGCGGAGGAGGTTCTTGTGGGCGATGGGCACCAAACGCGGTTGCTCTACACTGAAACCAGCTCTGTCGACAAAGCAAACCGCGTATTTGGTGCGTGCTACAATGGCAACACGGTGATCATGATCAACCCTCGACCGAGCATGTTTCGACCGTACATCCGCGTACCTGAAGGCATGTACGCACTCGTCCAAAACCAAGGTCGTGACATGGATTACACAAAAGACGGCGTGACAAGCGCGGTATGGCCCGGAGGTTTCCATTGGGCAGGGCCATGGACCCAGGTCTCTCATCTTGTCACAAAGCAATTCATCGTATTCGAGACACCCATCAAGGGCTGCAAGACACTGGACAATGTCACAGTTCGCATCGACATGTGCCTCATTTTCCGCATCATGGGAGATGCCTCGAAGGGGGAAGACCCGAACCTTGTGAGGCGTTTTGTGTATGAGCTGGGCCCGAATGGACTGGAAGTTCAGCTTCGTGCAGCGCAAGATGAAGCAGTACGTGGTTTAGCTCGTAGTGTTCAACACACCGAAGTGTACAAGCTTCGAGACGGTACAATGCAGGAAAACTTCAATACTGGCAAGCTTGCCATGCTGAAGCGCGAAGATTCCGAGCGTGCACCAACGGAGGTGAAAACACTGCGTGAAGATGAATCGGCAAACCCCGATGCACCTCCACCTGGCCCGAATACGCCGTACTTTGTGACGGAGGACATCAAGAAGAACCTCAACGCCCAGTTCAATACCTACGGGGTTGAGATAACCAGTGTGGCCATCACCAACGTGAAGCTCCCGCCAACATTTGTGGAGCAGATGCAAAGTCGCACAACCCACTTGAGTACCATCAAGGAGCAGAACATGAAGCAAATGAACGACATGCAGATGCTGTCGTACAAGGAGGAGATTGACACGACCAAGTTAGCACGGAAGATGATGCTCATGGAGGAAGAGCAGACGGGTAAAGCGAAGTGCGCAGAGATTCAGAAGGAGATCGACATGGTGGACACGGACACCCGAGTGATTCAAAACCAGATCGCACAGGAGACTAAGGTGCAGTGCAACAAGATTGCTGCAGAGGCTTCACTCGCGATCGAGCATATCCATGCCGACACCGATCGAATCTCCAGTGAGATCGCTTTCCGGTCCGACACCGATATCCGACTGGTGCAGGCTGAGGAGGAGGCTTGCAAAATGCAGCTACAAGCCGAGGTTGAGGAGCTCATTAGTGGGGGTGAAGCCAAGGCGAAGGAAATTGTCGCTCGAGCAGAGGGGGCAGCAGCCAAGAAACTCGAAAAGTTTCGTGCACACCAACTCGATATGCAGCGCTTAGAGGTGCTCCACTCGCTTTCCCAGAACCCGAAGACAATTGTCACCGGCAACGCATCCAACAGTCTGCTGGCTGAAATGATGGTGGCAAACCAACATGGCAAAGTCCTGATGAACGTAGGTGAGGGTGGCCTCAAAGGACTGACACTAGCATCGTGATAAATCCCGAAAATACATACTTCGTAGTACTTTTCATATATTCTACAGGTACATATCTTCTAATCTTCGAAATTTGAAGTAAACTTAGTTCATAACATGATAATCCTAGCTTAGAAGATAGATAGAAAATATTATCTTCTATCTATCGTTTCAGCTACCCTATCAACCACAGCAAAGACTTGCGATTGAAAAACAAGTGTGTGAAACCAAAATGTGTTTATTTAGTTTTGTTCAGAGTATTCTGTGGATAACATTTTCTCGCAAAGTAAGGCAGCATTGCTGCGTCTTGAGATTGCAAGGTGTTCTTGGGCGAGGTCTAGTGGAGTGAAATTGTTGTTGTTCCGCAACTTGACGTTGAATCCACGCTCAATCAACCACTCACAGACGACAGGTTGGCCGTTGGCTGCTGCTTTATGCAGAAGCGTGTCTCCTTTCCAGTCCACTGCGTCCAAATTCGCGTGCAACATCGTCAGATGTTCCAGTAAGTGAACGTGTCCTTCGCGGGCTGCCCAGTGCGCGGCGGTCCACCCCATGTATCCAGGCGCGTCAAGCCGAAGGTGACATTGCATCATTCGAGTGCATAGTCGTTGAAAAGCTAGCAGATCACCGCCCTTTGCACTTTCAATAAGCTTCTCGACAAGCTCCGTGCTGTCGATAGAATCGCTATCATCCCGAATTGGTACGGGATCACCAACCAGGGAGATCTCGATCAGATCGGCTTGTACGATGTCGTGGTCAAAGTCATGCTGATTTTGTCTTGCCAAGGTTCGCCGGCTATGATACACGCGCTTCGAACGGGTGATGGATTCTGTGCCGAGTTGAGTCGTCTTGGTTATTGGCGAGCTGCTGCTACTTTTGCAGATAATGGTACGACGACGCTCTAACACCATTCTGCGTTCTGCTCGTTCGGTGAGTGAATTGGCACTGAGGAGTGAAAAGCAAGGATGGATCGTCAAAATATCACTAAGAATACCAAGACATAAGACGCCTCACGCCAGGATGCAACATTCGCTGGGGCTGGACAAGCTGGAAAGATTCGCATCAATTTAAAAATGGGAATATGTGCGTTAGATTGGTCTGCTCGATCCCATGCCAAGACGCCAACGTAAATGGCAGCATCGATGAATTTGTCGCAACCTCGCCTTATATGGATCACCGCGTGTACACACCAAACAGTTCTTGCACTACTTTCTTCAGTTGGTTATACGAAGCCGTCAATGTCTCCTCTTGGTCTGAAGGTTGGGCCGAGCTGTCATCATTGTCATCTTTCTCAACTGCATGTAGTTTTCGTCGACATGCCCACTCGATTAAGGGGTTGCTCGGATCGACTTTTAGGCGGCTTCGTAGAATTTTACCCACGTACTTGTTGGTCGCGCGTGACGTGCAGAGTCCTAAAAGTTGCCGACATAGTGCAAATGCATCCCCATTTGTGACTTCGACGCATGTTTCATGCCAGGCAACTTCCACGATCAGGGGGTTCTTCTCCGCATCCAGCGACGCAGCGTTGAGAGCCAGATCAGGCCACGCTTCACCTGCTACTCCTGCATCCCGTTCGCAAAGGCCCGAACGAATCAAATTGCGCTCCGATTCATTCGCAAGTAATGCGATGACCAAAGGAAGCGGTAACTTTGAATATTTAATCCGCGTTGAATTATCGGATTGCGCTGACGGTGCAGTCCTGGCCGATCCTGCCGTTAGACGTACCAAAGATCGTACTGGCTCATCGTGCTCGTGTGGATAAGCAAACAACAATTCGCTTGGTGCTACAGAAAGCATGAACCCCACAGTATCCGACGGGCAAAACACTGCACCGTGTTTGTCCTGGAGTGAGACTTCCGAAATACGACCACGATCGGCTGCGAAGGACTCATTGAATCGCCGAACGATTTCTTGGCACAAGAAAACAATGTTTTCTCGCGGATTGATCGGGACGCACAGGCGATTTTCGTCTACTTGAACTAACACTCGCACGACATCAGGAAGTGCGGCCAATTTGGCCTCGTTCAGGCCATTTACCTTTGGCACGCCCAGAGATGTAGACGAAGAAGGTGAGCCTCTGTTGTTATCATCTTGCTTCCTGCCTTTTGGATCAAGCGGCTTATTCTCCGATACATCTTCAGACTCTGCAGTAACAGTGCAATCGCGTTGTTTTGTACCAACCTGGCGCAGTGGGTGTGTCTTATTAACCGATAGATCATCTTGATCGTTGGCTTCGTTAGTTGTAACGTTATAGCTCGCAATCTCCACCATCGGAGCGACAGATTCAACAGACGGTCTTCGCTTGGTGTTTGCAGTTGGCGACAATGTCCGATTGATCGGACCCATTAGCTTATTCAGGCTACCTCGAAAACTCTCGGACGCTAGACGTGTGCGACTCAATGGGCTCATTAACTTGCTGATCCCGCCGCGAATTTCTCCCACAATATCAGCGTCAGCACCAAGCACCATAATCGGACTTGGAAGTCCCAAATTCAATTTTCGAGGAGATGACGAAGGAGAGCTGTCATTACTTCCGCTCTCAGGGTCGATTACTAGCGTCAAGCTAGCAAGACTCTTTCCGCTTTCTCGTCTGTATACTGGTGCTGGTGTCACTTGGGCATCACTCATTGAAACTTCAGACACGACTACGGATTTGGCAGGAACTTCTATGGGTGTTACGACCCCTGGCTCATAATCGTCAGGCTCAAAGACCTGTTTGTGCTGTCGAACGAGCTGTTTCCGACGCGCCATTCGTTGAATACATCGACAGGCATCTTCACGTTCTAGGTCCGGTGGGTTTGGCGGGAGTACTTCAGAATTATCAGGAGAAATGACTTCAGACGGAGAAATATCATCTTTGTCCGTAAATACTGGTTCAGCCACCGCATCTATCGCATTGGGGTCTGCCTCCGGAGTAAACGGTTCTGTGGGATGGTCTTCTGTAGCCGATAATTCAGAATTTTGACGTTCATAGGGTTGGAATTTGATCGGGGCTGCTGGAGTTTGCCGATGCACAAATTGCATGGTCTGCGAGTTTAGTATAGTCTTGAAATCCAGCGAACTCTGCGTACATAGGAAACCCAGTTGATTGTCGAACACCACGATGGCTTGCTTTAGCAATGACTTCGCGCTCGCATCTTTCAAATTTGCATTCTGCAGTGTAAATTCGACTGCACGAATTTGCAGAACTCCGAGAAAAAGTGTCATCATTACAGAGCCCTTTGAACTTGATAAAGACTCGCCAAAATGGTCGAATACTTCTCGAGACAGGTTGAAAAGCACTTCATCCAACTGGCAACGGATCTTGTCCATCATTATATGAAAACTTAACTGCGGCTGAGAGGAAGAACACACACGACTGCCATCAGAATAGCTCGACCGCAACTGAATCTTGTCGATTTTTACGAAGCAATCTTGTGATGACATGGTACATTGAGAGATATCAAGAAAAAGTCGAGTAGGCCAGTTGAACGCACGATTGATTTCACCGTACGGTCTCGAATGAATCGTGCCCCTACGCCGTAAGATACAGCCGCAACCTTGTAAAGAGCACTCAAGCATCTGAAAGGCTAGCGGTAGTGCAGGCACAAATATGGCATCACCCGCGAACTCGTTCGATTCAGTCGTCAGGCGCAAATTTGACAACTTGGTAGTAATTTCACGCCCAACTGCACGTTCATCATCACGTATTCCAAACACTTTGAACAACAGTTGAACCAGCCTACTATCAGCCTGCAGCTCCAATGCATCCATGTGTAATTCGACGTGGATTTTGGGGGGTCCATCGCCGCAAATCGACTTCACTGCTCCATCCGTACCATCGTTTTCCGCGCTAGAGCTTTCAGAAAAACTTTTTCCTCTACTGCTCCCAGTATCATATTGGTCAGCAAGCAGGGTTTTCGTCAATGATTTCCTGCTGTTGCGAGGTGGACAAACGTGGACATCTATCATGTCTAGACTGATCTGCTGGTGGCAGGTGCCACATCGGATAACAATCGCCTGCTCCTTTTCGTTCACGAACTGATAAATTTCAGTCAGCATTATTGTCAAGTCGTCATCAATTCGGCACATCACGCTTTGAACTCGCCACTTGACGGACAATGAATTGTGGCGCTGCTCCAGGTGAAATACCTCCCGATCAGGTTTCAGTCGAAAAACTACGTAGCCTCGGAACCGCGCAGTGAGCTCGTGCAAACTAAACTGCAACTCGCGTACACCGTGTCGGTGAAGGATTATATTACCGGCAGCACGATCTGCAACGAGGAACAACTCCTGGGGTCCCTCCGTTGACGATGTAAACTTTAATTTTGCTTCGACAGTACCCCGAAATGTGATCTGCAGCTCAATATTTGGCTGGTCAGCTTGACCTGTAGCCAGCGGTTCTCGATTAGCAGCCATACCATCTTCCGGCGAAGATAACGCGCAACTTTCAGAACTTCTGCCGTTCAAAAACCAGTTGCACAGCGTTGACGCAACCGTGTATACCTCTATAATTTCAGCAACACCAAACTCCATCTTCATTGCGCCGAAATTCACATCTACAAGCTGCATATGCCTCTTCCATGAATCTTCCACTTCCTTTCGATGATAAAAGCGTGTTATACGTACATCAACCGAAACTTTCGTCATCAAGCGGATAACACCACCCCCAGATTTTCCGTGTCCGTCAGATCCTGCAGGATTTATACAAACACTGAGCATGAACGACATCGCCTTGAATCGCGTTTGAACCAGGTGGTCCGGTGAGTAGTCCACGCAAGTCGTTGGGTCCTTCACATCTCGCCACAGTGCATCAGTCGTCCGCGCATTCAAATCGGCCAAAGTCATCTCCACTCTCGGAATTCCACCCACAAAAATCTGTACATTTAGTTTGTCCACTACCAGTTTGGTCCGGTCATTCACGTCCCGAGCAAATGCAAACATTGCAGCAGTGGAACCAAGCGGGTCCGGCTCCAGTAACGCCGCTTGAACTCGTTCCTCCGCCTCTCGTCGGATCTTGCTACTGCACTCCCAAAGGTTCCGAACTTGGACCACCAACTCGTTCGCGTGAATCAGCAGATGCTTGTGAGCTGCCTCTTTGTCCGAGTCCGTCCAAGACGGCACGGCAATCGTCAGCTCGATGCAATGAACTGTAGTCACCAACAACGGCGCCGGTAGATGCAGCACAGCAGCAACTCGATGAGGCTTCAAATCTGCAAAAAAAATATCAAAAGTGTAAAAACTTACCACTTCAACATGACAAAAAACTTTTTTTTTTCTACTTACAGATGTCGGGTATAACGATCTGCGTTTTCGAGTACGACTTGGACATGAAGTCGCGTGGCAACATGTCGTCCTTAAAGTCGACCACCCAGTAGCGCAGCTGCCTGCGCACGTAGTCCTTCATCATGCTGCCAGTCGCCATCCTGACCTCAAAAAGCCACTGGGGCGATAACGTGCCGCTTCGCGCAACATGGCTACAATTTATGTACACTTTGTGTACAGTCTCGACTAAAGTTCACTTTTCATCCGGCTGTCGTTCCATTTGATGCGCATCATGTATCACAGTCGTCTCTACCGTCGCTGGCTCATTTACTCACTAAGCTGCGTGTGTGGAGCGCGCGCGGAGATGGCGGGAGTGGAGCCAAGCCAAGAACCACCAGAGATGCGAGGCGTGACTACCGAGCAGGTCGTTACGCTGGCGATAGACGCCTTGTTCCTGTTCGTAGGCGTCGTCTACGGCTCCCGCGTGCTGGCGCCTAAGCCCATGACGTACTTGTCCGAGATCGCCTTCCCATTGGACGTGCGTGCATTGTACTGTACTGTAATTGGATGTGTGGATTGATGCTGATGTTAATGTGTTTGTGCAGTTCTGTGTCAAGTTGGCGGCGTCGTTTATGCTGTTCCTGCTCAACGGGCTGCAATGGCTCTACCAGGAGATTTTCTGCTCGTGGCTGCTGTATCATCGGCCGTTCGGTCGCGACCAGCAGAACGTCGTGGCTATGATGGAGACGCTGGTTTGGGTGGGCTGGTGGTTGGGTTTGAGGTGTACATTATAAGCTGGAGAGCTGACTTGGGTTTCGTGGATTGTTTTGTTGTGTGCAGGGCATGTCGTCCAGTATTTTGTGGATGGAGTATCGACGCGGGTTGACGCCGTCGGTGTACTTGCGGCTGTTCTGGTTATTTAAATGGCTGGACGCAACGTACTTCCTTATCATGAACGGAACGTTTGCTGAGGTGTCGAGTACAGATGATGAGAGTGCGATGTCCTACATGACCGGCATGGTGTTTGGTGGCGTGTGCTACGCAGCTTCGGCTGTTCTGGTGCTGTTCATGTGTGTACGACCTACGACAGTCACCCCGGAGTTTATTTCGTATCCAACGGAGGTGAACACGCCGTCCGCTTATCTTAACTCGGCCAACTGTCAACCTCCAACCTCGTGGTACGGATCGTTTAAGGATTGGGAACTGGTAGCGTATGTAAGTGCTGCGATATTTTTTACTTTGCTGTCTGATATGAGGTATAAAGAACTGACGAACCGGTTGTGCAGCCATCATCCGCCAAGAGCACTGAAGAGAGAGCGATACTCGATATTACGATTCCAGCTACCACGTCTTCAATTTGGGGCAACAAGCAGTTCGTCTCGTTCAAGATTGTTGTTGAAACAGATGAGGATCATTGGACTCTTCGACGACCTTACAGTGACTTTGCTGCTCTGGACGAAGAGGTGAGTGGAAAAATGCTGTTATTCATTTGAGCTGTGACTCTGTGCTGATGTGAACTATTGCCATTGGTAGCTGCCTGAGGAGGTTCGCGCTGATTGCCCACTACCGCCGGAGGAGTACGACGACAGGAAGGTAATAGCGTGGAAGGAACGCCCGCGGTCTCTCAAGTCACGCCTTGAAAAGTATCTGAAGCAGGTGCTCCACCATCCAAAGCTGGCACCGTACGCTTCTCAAGCACTTTGTGAATTTCTCGAGATGGTACGTTGACCGATGTCATTTTGTTCTTCAATGAGTTACTTATCTCACGCTTCATCTGTGCGATTCTCGACAGGAATACGTGGAGGACATCGCATCCGTACGCTCGTATCATTCAAATTCGATAATATGAAAACTATGTAATCTCATGTATGAAAGCGACCTACATGTACTGGAGTACCACACCATCATTTGTGATCCATGCCTTACAACCCAAGAGTGTCACCCATAGCAAATGCGTCTATAAACAATTAGCACCAAACCATCCTAATCTATGATCGACTTGATACTGTTGAAGCGTAGGCGATCTCGCAGGAATTTACCATCTTAGCGAACCGCAATGAATTGAGCGTCTCATCGCGATGCTCTCCAAGCGGTGACAGGTTGCATATCATGAGCGTCTTGCTGTCTCCGCCAAGCGAGGAACTCAAAAAGTGCGTCAGCTTCGAGTCGCGGAACGGAACGTGTGCGGACTGGTAGAGCAAAAAGTCAGACGTTTAGAATTCAAACACCCCAGAAAAAAATATACGAAGTATAAGGCTTACCTTTTTCGCAAGGGCACATATAACGTTCCCTAATGCCGAAAGGCTTTTGTTGATTGATGTAGCCTCTTTCATCAGTTCCTTGTTGCTGTCACTGCCCGACTTGGACAAACGCTCCGACCCCTGCATATCGATCATAAGTTAGTCTTGAATTCCACCAAATCAGTCCATCAACACGTACTGCCAGGTCGACCAGATTGATGACCCCGGTGCGTTGATCACCAGTCAGCGAATTAATCCCGTTTAGTCTGATCAACACACATTTGTTAGTTACCCTGTTAGAATTATGTTGATGCAAACTATGTGCGAATAAGTAAAACTAGCAATGATGCATGTACGCACCTAAATGTAATAACGCAATGACTGCGCGAAGATCGATCGTTCATCTTGGTGGATTTTGTCGATCGCTTAGTCATAGCCTCTCGCAGAATGCTCCATGCGTCTTGATCATTTTTTACGTCGTGAATGCATGAATTCACAACGGCCACCTTTCCCTCGCTGTCCAGTCGAAGGTCAATTTTGTCTGTGGACTTCACACATCGGACAGATAACAACCGTCAGATATGGATAAGCAAAATCCAAACTGCGTCTACAAGTAAGAAGACTACTAACCCCAGCCGGCGCGAGCAGGTCACGCAAGGTTTCGTTGTAGATCTCAACTAGCTCCAAATTGGCGTTGAAATCCCAACCGCTAGACCTCAAATCGTCCATACCAGCGAAGATATGAGAGATCGCCCGACCTACAATTCCCATGTCGGGCGACGGCTCCATCAGTTCGGAATCAGCATCCTCTTCCCGTCCCTGCATCGTATACGTTTTTCCGGACCTATCGCATCAAAAGCAGTTCAGCCCCAAAGCAAACTCTTTTCCACCCAAAACCCAACCAGAACTTACCCAGTTTGGCCGTACGCAAAAATGCACACGTTGTATCCGTCCAGGGCAGACTGGATCAATGCAGACACCTCTAAGAAAACGTCTTCTTGCGAGCATTTGCTATCGAATACCAGGTCGAAGTCGAAGTTGTACTTCTTAACGACGCTTCTGGCCCCATTCTGTCCGTAACCAACGTGGGACTTCGGGTTTGCACTTAGTTCGATCTGCCGTCTTTCACCTTGATAGTCGGGAAAACTGAAAATCTGCACGTAGGGTGTTAGCTGCAACGTGCACTGATACTGGTACAAACTACGCTTAATCGCTTACCTCTTCGTTTCTTGAGCTTGATAGTTCGTGTTGAAGGGCTGGCCGCACGCGGCAGAAAACGCGAATGTTTCCTTTCAATTCCATAACCTGTATTCTCAGAACGACTCGTAAGAGATCACAATATGTCGAGACCAGCACCAATCTAATTATTGGCGTACCTTGTTGTGAAGGCTTCGTCGAACAGCTTCAGCGCTGAAGATTCTCTGTTCCAAGCAGGCAGTGCGCTCCTGGAATTGAGCTTTAGCAGCTTCCGCCTCCTCTGCCCGCTCTTCTAGTCGTTCTTCCAGCTCATCGGCATGTACCAAACACCGACGAAGCTTCTCCCTGGTTCCTGATAAATCGCTTTCCAAAGTGCTTATCCTCGCATCTTTCTCAGTCAACACGCTCAACTGTGGTCGCAAGTCATTTAGCTCTGCTTCCAGTTGGGCAATGGCCGATTGGGATTTTTCGGCCGCTATTCTGTGGGTTTCCACAGTTGCAAGGTACTTCTTTTCGTTTTGTGATGTTATACGAAGAGAAGCGTTCAGAGTCTCCTTTTCTTTCCGCAACTGATCACACTCCGCCGCGAATTTCGCCAACTTCTGGTCATCTTTCTCGACAGAGGATAGCAGCGTCTTCTTTTCCTGAACCCATTGGGCATGCAGTGCTGTCGTTTGCTGCTCTGCTCGATCGAGTCCGTCAGACAGCGCTGATCGAGCAGCTTCACACTTCTGATACAGCAGCTGCAGGTCCTTCAACTGCGCCGTCACTTTCGCCTCTCGATCCAAAGCTTGCTGCTTGTCGTGAATCGTAGTCTGTAATTGCTGCTCCAGATCTCGCAACTCGCTCGTAGATCGCGTACCTCCGCTCATACTGTTAGATCCCTGCGACATCTTGAGCTCATTAATCACCCTAACCGACCGATTCCTTTCTTCATGCAGACTGTTGATCAAAGTATCCCGCTGGCTCAGCTGCATTACCAGACCCGTCACTTCACGACACAGTGCCTGAATCTTTTTCTCCTGCTGGTAATCCGTCGACTCGTTCACATGCTGGCAGTAAAATAAAATAAAACATCCCAAAAAACCCTTAGTACCAATTATCATCACCAGCTTAAGCTTCTTCACATCACCGCACCTGGTTATCACTCATCGTGTTGATAATCTGCGTCTGTGTCTTGATCGTCGACCTCAGATACTCCAGATCCGACAATTTATCTGCGCGCTCGCGCTCCAGCGTCGCCGCGTGCTTCAGCAACGCCACTGCGTGCTCGTACGTGTCCGTATACCTCTACACACGTCACAAAAACCCACACCATCAGCTTCTCTCCCTATGAATTAGCACCCTCCACCCACCCACCTTCTTGTACATGTAAGCCTTCTCCTTATCCGACTTGGACGTGAGCACGCGCTCCTCTTCCTCGGGGTCTCTGCTCATCAGGAACTCCACAGACGCCGTCACAGGCGAGTACGTCTCCTCCTCAGCTGGCACCGGCGCCTCCTCTCTGTAGCTGGCTCTTAACCCCGAACTGGAGCTGCGGAACGTCTCCGTCGTCTCTCTCCGCGACTTCTTGAGCTTGTGGTGAGGCGGAGAGAAGCTCATGGCGTACGACTTGGGCTCCGCCGTCGTCTCGGCGCTCAGTTCACTGCTGCGGTCGCTGCTCTCCGTTTGGTTGTCCAGCACGAAGTCGTCGAACACTTTGATGGGCCTTTGGCTCGGCCGCGGGACGGAGCGCGGCCCTGGTTGGAAGGCGGAGGAGGTGGGGACGCTGGCGCTGGAGTTTAGGGCGGAGCGGCGCTGCCACTCGCTCTTCTTCTTGGACGCGGCGTCGGGTGTCGCGATGCTGGCGAAGTGGCTCAGTACGTGGCCGCTGCCGGCCTGGTACCGCTCGGGCGACGCGCGGCGGTCGGACTCCATGGCGTGCGGCTTGCTGGAGGATTTATGGGATTGGGATAATTGAAACGTCTTACGGAGGTTAATGACTTGAGTTGAGTATACGAAAAAATGAAATTTGACGATAACGATGAGCTATGCCGCATTTTTCGAAGCAAATGTTTGACAGTTGAAGTGTTGAAGTGCTACAGTAACATCAAACAACGCTATACGAAACCCAAGCAGGTTAATTCACTGGTCGATTTCTCTGTCTGCACTGCAACTGCATCCACGCTTTGAACCTCTGCTTCCTTCCTACGGCTCGCTTACTGGTCCACGTCGGTCGAGTCGGCGTTGATGTTCATGTCGAGGTCCTCGCCGGTGATGCGCTTGTACAGGTCCAGCACGTCCTCCGACGTGGTCTCGAAGTGGCTCGTCGGGTCGTACGAGGCGCTGATGAAGCAGTTGTCCTCCTTGCCGTCCGACACGGGCTCGAACATGTCCGTGATGGCGTCGAAGCGTTCCAGGTACGGACCCAGCAGCTTGACACCGGGCTCCAGCTCCTGCAGCGGCACCGACGTCTCCGCGAGCGTGCTCACGATGGCGATGTAGATGCCTTGCGGCGCGACGCAGTGGGCGGACGACACGACGGCCACGTAGATGTCGTTCTGGCGGTTGGCTTGGGCGGCAGGGATGATAATCTGCAGCGACTCGGCGTCGTTCGTGCTGGGCACGGGGTGGTCGAGGATGAAGATGGAGCGGACGGCCACGCCAGTCTTGCGCACCTTCTGGGCCGGGAAGTAGGACGGGTCTCCGATCACGAGCTTGGCCTTGGCCACTTCGTTGTCGCACTTGATGCCCCAGGCCTGGCCGTCCTTGTCGGTCAGGATCTCGTCCACCGCGCGGTTGAGCATGAAGGTGCCTCCGTTGATGGCACACAGACGGGAGAAGCTCTCGGGCAGGCCGCCCAATCCGTACAACGGGTAGATGTACGGGGACTTGCCGTAGCGCTCCAGCGAGTAGGCGTAGAGCTTGATGGCGCGCACGGTCTCGATGGCGGGGCGCTTGTGGTACGACTCGTCGCGCATGAGCGCCATGGCGTGGCCCATGAAGCTCTGCGTGTTGGCGTCCACGCCGTACTTCTCGAAGAGCTCACTCATTGGCTGAGTGAACAGGTCCATGCCCTCGTACGTCTTGGGGTCGTCCTCCTCGTAGTTGTAGATGTACATGATGAGCTTGCGGAACTTGCGCTTCTCGAACATGCCCATGAGCGACGAGCGCAGCGCCTCCTCGCCCGTGGCGGGGACCTTGTAGGTGCGGCCGCCCTTGACCACGTAGCTGCCGTCCACGTTCTTGAACTCGAGATAGCGCGTCACCTTGGTGTGCAGCAGCATCTTGACCAGCTTGCCGCACGCCATGATGAACTTGGGCACGAGGTCCACGTTGTAGTCGCGGTCGGCGCCCAGGTCCGTGCGCGCAGGCTGGTCGGGCTTGAACTTCTTGTACAGGTTCGTCAGGTTGGGCGACGCGCACTCGCCGCCGTAGTAGGCGTTGCGGTCCACCACCAGCACCTTCTTGCCGTTCACGGCCAGCAGCCCGCTCAGGATGCACTCCTTCAGACCCGTGCCCAGCACGATCACGTCGTACTCGCCGTCCGCCAGCGCCTCGGTGCCCTGCGGCAGCCACGCGAAGTCCGGCTTGCGCTCGTCGGCCATGCTGTGGGTCTGTCTGTCTACTTGTCTGCTGGGGGGCACGTTCCAGTATGAGGGGGACTTCGCCCGATCCTTGGAAGAAACGAAACTACACGCGCGAAAACATATAACCTATGATACAGACTAATGTATATTTTTTCAACAGTGTCATTACGTCCTTCTATATTATATAACCTTTCGTATAACATAAGTAGAACATAAAATAAAGTCGGAGCGAACTTGTCGACGTGGTGCCGGTTGACCAATGAGATACGGGTACAAGTCGTCAGCAGCTCCATGTATTGCGGTGATGATGTGGAGGCCGTGGTGGGCGACGTGGGCTCGGCGCTGAGCAAGTTCGGGCTGGCGGGGGAGGACACGCCGCAGCTGGTGCTGCCCAGCGTCGTCGGGCGCCGTCCGCCGCCTCCTCAGGCCGCGTCTGCTGCCTCCGCCGTGCTCGGGGACCTGTGGCATCGACACGATCTGGAGGTCTCACGGCCGGTTGAGGCCTGCGCAGTGGCCAATTGGGACGCGCTGGAGAAGGTCTGGACCCACGCGTTCGAGCGCCTGCAAGTGGACGCCAAGAGCCACCCGGTCATCACGTCGGCGGCCTCGTGCTTCGCCAACGACGCGCTGCAGAACGCGGCGTCCCGGGACGGCGAGAAGTACCTGGAGATGATGTTCGAGAGCTTCGAGGTGCCGGCCTTCTACATGGCCAAGGACGCGATGCTGGACGCTTTCGCCTTCGGTCGGTCACTGGCGTTGGTGGCGGAGATTGGCGCGGGGGCCACTCGCGTCGTGCCGGTCTATGACGGATACGCACTGCAGAAGCCGGCGCAGTACTCGTCCGTGGGGTGCAACCAGTTGTCGGAGTATCTGGAGCACTTGGTGGCCGCGCAGAAGCCACAGCCAGTGACGGTGAGACCGAGAGGCACGTTCACGAGGAAGATGAACCCGCAGACAGGGACGCTGGAGACGATTCCGTTGGCGGAGCAGCTCACGACGCCACCGGCGATGCCGGCCAGCTACCTTAAGTTCGCGCGGGCGGATTTATTCAGGGACATGAGGGAGACCACGTGCACGATGGCGCCGACGCCGCTGGAGGAGGAACACAGAGACTCTGGTCAGAACTCGCCGTCACCGGACGCAGAACCGTTGGAAATCACGGAGGAGCAGTACGAACTGCCTGATGGACAGGTTGTTGTGCTGGGCAAGGAACGGTACGAGGTCCCTGAGTTTCTGCTGCACCCGAAAAACTTTGGCGGCGCGGTGCTCAAGAATGAACAGCATGCTGCGGCAGCGGCGAAGGTTGTGGCAAAGGGGCTACACCGGATGCTCTACGACGCAGTGCAGCTTTGCGACGCCGACCTGCGGAGAGATATGCTGACCAACATTATTCTATGCGGAGGAGGGAGTCTCACTCCTGGTATGACGGAGCGGTTGCACATGGAACTCACTCGCATGGTACCCAGCACGTTCAAGCTGCGCTTCACGACAGTGACGAAGATCGAGCGGCAGTTTAGCGTCTTCATCGGTGGATCGATTTTGGCCTCTTTGGGCTCGTTCCAGCAGCTCTGGGTGTCCAAGCGCGAATACGATGAAGTCGGCGCCCATGCGCTGTGTGCGGACCGCTTCTGTTAGGTCAGTTGTGCTGTTATAGCGTGTTTAGCGCTGTGTCTCGGGGTCAATGGAGGTGGTTTGCTTTCAACGTCGTTGATCTGTGTCGGTTGTTTGGCGTCAATAGGGTTGAACCGGATGACGCCACGCAGGAGGGATATTCCCGTTCTGATGTGGGGTAACACCAGGCGACGGAGATAACGCTCCTGTTCCAGCGGATCGACCAGCTACGTGCTATTCGAGGCTTGCTGAACCTGCCAAGGGGGGCAAGTAGCTCACGGTCGCAGTTCTATTTCCACGAGACACCTGGCTAAGAGCGAAAGTCCATGGCTTGTAGCTTGAAGTAGCAGCTCACTCCTCAACTCGCCGCATCCTGTCCACCTTCCGCCTCGACTTCCAAGACAATGGCTCGCTCCGGCTACCAGGTGACCCAGAACGTGGACAACTTCCTGCGAGACAAGCCCAGCACGCGCCTGCACGCACCACCCGGAGGAGGTTCATCGGTGGGCTCGCTGATCTACGGCGGGGGCGATGGCACAAGTCAATTCGCTGGGCACGAGCGTCAGTCAATGCGTCGCAAGGTGGACAGCCCCGAGCTGGCGAACCCCTACGCGAAGGACAGTCGCCGCGGAGGCTACAACGACACCCCCAACCACTTCAACCAGCCTGCGCCGTACCAGCAAGCGCATCCGGCAGGACAAGCACAGTCAGCAGGACAAGCGCAGCCAGCAGGGCGAGCAGGTTCCTCTTCAAACCAGTATGCCAGCGGCTCCAACCAGAACTCTGGCAACGTGCTGACCGACCGCCGCATCACGCGGATTCACGCTCCTCCCGGCGGTGTGTCCTCGATACACTTCGGCTAGGACGTTAGTGTAGTTCCTCTACTCCTATCAAATGAAAACGACAACATATTAGCCGTAAAACCTCTCAACTTTACCACTGACTCGGATGCAAGGCAGGCTTCAGCGATAGACCTGGTAGGCAGCAAAGGTAGAAACATGCTATTATGATGAAAGAGAGGGTGATATCAGCGCAACGGTGCACACTCTAAGACTCGTCGTCGCTCTCGGCCTCCTCTTCCTCTTCGTCGTCTGCCTCCTCCTGCTCGGCATCTATGCTGGGCAAAGCGATGATGGCAATCCCGTTCTTGACCTTGAGCTTCTCCCATCGGCCGAGACGGTGCTCCTGACCCACGCCTGCAAGCAAAAACCGAGCCTTGTGGTCGAAGCACAATGCGTTCACGAAACCCTCGAGCGGGATCGATGCCACGGCCGTCAGTGTACGCGCCTGCAGGTCCGCCTGCCACAACCGGATCTGTCCGTCGCTCGATCCAGAGGCAATGAGGTCCGTGCGCGGCATGACCGCCACGCTGCTGATCCACTTGCCGCCGTGCGCGTTCGAGATGACGCACACGGGCTTCTTACGTCCGTTGAACCAGAGCGACAGCGAGCCGTCGTCTCCGCCCGTGACGTAGTACTCGTCCGTGACCATCTTGACGCAGTCCATGGAGCCCGAGTTGCCGTAGAACACGAGCTGCGTCTCCTCCGGGATCTTCCACACGCGCACACTGCGGTCGCGTCCGCAGCTCACCACCCTTTCCTTGTAAAGACTGTCCAGTGCGTTCACCTCGCTCTGGTGGCCGAAGAGCGTCTCGACGTAGCCCATCTCAGTGAGGTTCCAGTGCTTGATGGAGCGGTCCAGCGAGCCCGAGAAGAGCGAGTGCGAGCGCAGACGGAACGCAAGCGCCGACACGGCGTCACGATGTCCAGCGAAGCTCTCCTGCAGCTGGCCCTTCTCCACGTCCCAGACGCGCACGAGCTTGTCGCGTCCGCCGCTGGCCAGGAACTTGCCGTCCGAGCTGGCGGCGAGCGCCAGGACGCAGCGGTCCTTGTCCGTCTTGGCCTTCTCAGCAGCCACGTCGTCCTTGGGCAGCACCAGCTTGGTCTTCTTCTGCTGGGCCAGGTCCCAGCGCAGCAGCGAGCCGTCCTTGGCGGCCGAGAAGGCCGTCTGGCCGTCCTCCAGCAGACACAGACTGGTCACGGGCAGGCGGTGGCCCTTGAGGAACTTGGTGGAGTCAGCGTCGAACTCGAACTCGGCGTAGTCGGCCGCCACCTTCTTGAAGAGCTTGCCCAGAGCTTCCAGCGCGTCCTGCTGCAGCTTGGCGCCCACGCGCGCCTCGACGCCGTCTTCGTCTTCGCTCAGCTCTGCGTCGCCGGCCTCCTGCGTCGAGATCTTGCCCAGATACTCCTTGGCCAGACGCAGGCGCTTCTCCTGCGCCGTCTCCTTGTGCTCCTCGTCGCTCTCGTCGCTCTCGGCCTCGCTCGCCTGCGCGCTGGCCTCGCTGTCCGACGCGATCACGTCGTTCGAGTCGCCCTTGCCCTTGCCGCCCGACCAGTCGAAGGCGTCATCTCCAAGCGCGCGCTTCTTGTGCGGCGGCTGCGCCGTCTTGCCGCGCTTGATGGCGACACGGCGCTTCATCTCTACTCTAGCTCTTGGGTTCTGGTGTCTGTCTATTGTATTGGTTGGCCGGCCGGCCAAACCCCCAACCCGAAAATTCACACTTCAATATAACTGTAATATTTTAATATCAAATGGCTACAGTGAAAGTTAAACTTGAATATTAAAATATTCAACTTTTTTTTTACTTTTTCACTGTAGCTATCTCACTCATATTCACTTTTTCAATCACACAGCCATGGCGGACGAGGTGCGTGTAGCTGGCGAGGTGAACCGCATGATCCAGGCGGAGGTGGCGGCGCTGTACGCGCGGCTGGAGGCTCTGCGTGCGCAGACGCGCTTCCCTTCGTTCGCGCCGGTGAACGTGCCCATGGTGCTGGTGCTGGGCAACCACTCGTCGGGCAAGAGCACCTTCATCAACCACATGCTGGGCCAGCGCGTGCAGAAGACCGGACGCGCGCCCACGGACTGCACCTTCACGGTGCTGGCGGGCGGCGCGCGTGACGAGCGGCTGGATGGCGCGGCGCTGGTGCGTCACGCGCAGTACGGCTTCGGCGACGTGCAGCGGCTGTTCGGCCGCGAGTTCGTGTCGCAGGTGGAGCTCAAGGTGGTGGCCGGCAGCGCGCTGCTGGACGAGGGCGGGCTCATGGTCGTGGACTCGCCGGGCATGATCGACCCACCCGGTAGTGCATTGGACCGCACGGACAAGGACCGCGGCTACGACTTCAAGCGGGTCGTGCAGTGGTTCGCGGACCGCGCGGACGTGATCCTCGTCATGTTCGACCCGGACAAGCCCGGCACGACGTTCGAGACGCTGGATGTGTTGACTAAGTCCCTGCAGGGCATGAGCAGCAAGGTGCTGCTTATTTTGAACAAGGTGGACGACTTCCAGACCGTGCACGACTTCGCGCGGGCCTACGGCGCGCTGTGCTGGAACTTGAGCAAGGTCATCGGACGCAAGGACCTGCCCTTCATCTACACCATGTACGTGCCGCAGGACAAGCGCGAGGAGGCTCCGAGGTCGCTGCCGGTGGTTCAAGAGAACGGCGAGGCGGCGTTTGATGTACCGAAGATGCTGGAGCACGAGTTTGACGGGATAAGAGGAGAGGTGATCCGAGAGGTGGAACGAGCTCCGGACCGCGCGACGGACAACGTCTTGAACCTGCTGAAGGCCACTGCGTTGAGACTCAAGATGCACATGACGCTGGTGGAGGCGTGTAAGAAGGAGTACCTGGACCTGCAAACGTTCTGGAAGCGCGCTCAGATTGCCGGGATCGTTGCGGGAGTGGGCTTTACGGCGTTTTATTTGATCCGTACGGTGGGTTCGAGCGCCCCAATGGAAGCTTTGGCTGCCAAGGATCTGGTACAGGCAGCGCATTCGGCGGGTTCGTCAGCTTCTTCGTCGACGGGTGGGAGCTCTGTCAAGACCTCAGGTGCCAACAATGCGTGGGAGACGAACTGGTCCAAGCAGGTAGCGCGTTCGAACTCTCTGTTCAAGTTCAGCACCTTCTTCAAGATTATTGCATCGTCGTGTGCCTCGAACCTCGCGCTTTGGAAGGCATCGGTACTGAACCTGGAATTCAAGCGGGAGAATGTGCTGCAGTGGCTTCCAGTCACTTTCCAGCGCGTGTACGCACCATTCCTGTGCAAATCTGACCGCGCACATGATGAAATCATGGCGCAGTGGAATGCAGTGCAGCCGGGTTTGGAGTTGGCGCTTTCGTCTGCGCCGCTTGAGTCTATCCCCGCTATCGACACCCAGCACAAATCCTTCTTGGACGACGTACTCAACCTTCACGTCCCGCGGCTGGATCGTTGTGTGCGCGACCGGACCGGAGATGACCACGCCTACCTTCGCTTCAAGCACCACAGCAAGCCCGCCCCGAGCAAACCTGAAGCGAAACCAAGAACTACTACGGAGTCGAAGTGAAAGCGGGCCTGTGCTCCAACCTCATAAATCATAAAGGTGAATAGCGCAATAGTGGCAGAATCATTGTTGATACTCTTCAGCATTGTAGGGGTGGATCCTCGTGAATCGCAGATTTTGCTAACTGCTCTCGTCCTCACCCGTTTAGCTGTGACAAGTAAACTCGGAGGGTGTCATAACCAAAAGTCAGTGACGAGTAGCATGTTACTGCATCTGAAGTCCCTCTAGTCACGCCAAAGTTCTAGCCTGCCTTAACACTGAGATAGTCACTAGCTGTAGTAGTCAGATTCGTCTTACCGCTCTACTTTGTTGTCGTTTGCGCTCAGAAGCTTGTCAATCTTCTCAAACTCCTTCTTGAACCGTGCCTTCACATTGCGCAACTCAGCGGTGGTACTAACACCTGCATCACCACCTCCTGGGGCAGCAGACCCACCGTCGTCTTCTCCAGAACCGACGATTTTGCGGAGATTGGGTGAAAGCTTCAGTGAGTTGACGCCACCGCGGTCGTCGCCAACGAGCACGATAGGGTCCTGGGAGTTAAAGGCCAAGTGTGTGAGCTTGGCACGCTTCACGACCTTCTGTTCACACAAGGGTTCGTTCTTGTTCTCCGCCAGATCAAACACGTGCACTTTTCCATCACTGGTCACAGCGGCAAAGACGGTGGAGGAGTACGGTGCCCACGCCACGTCGCCGACAGCATTTCCCAAGTCAAACGACATGATGGGCTCAGGCAAGTTGTGATCCCACAACTTCACAGTCCAATCAGCACTACAAGACAGGAATGCTCGCTCGTGGAACGGGTTCCAACGCACAGCATACACCGCCATGTGATGACCCGCATACGTTTCGAGATACTGTCCAGAATACGCTTTCGAGCACTTGTGAAGCTTACCTTCTTCAGTGCCAACGATGAAGAGGTGTTCGCTGAAGCGGTTGAAGTCGAAGCAGCAGCCACCAGCCAGTCCAGATAATGATGCCTCTTCTGGATCATCCTTGGCCGCCGCCACCAACTTTAACTGCATAACGGGCTCCATTTTCAGTTCGTTCTTGCTCAATATCCAGTTGGCTACCCGACCGTCCGATGAAATTGAGTAGAAATTCAGCTCCTTCGCAAGGTCTTCCTCCTGCCAGTTCACTTGCCAGACGGGGTCTGTGTGCTTGCCTGTTTTGATAGTAGCCACGTAGATAGGGCGATTGGTCTTGCTCCGGACGTCGTACACCAACACTGTTCCATCATAACATCCCACAGCTAACAAGGCGGCATGTTGCGGGTGGAAATCGAGGCACATGACTCCCGACTCTGTCGTAAACGTGAACTCGGGGTGTGATGCATTCTTCAGCGAGTAGCAGCATATTACACCGCTACCTTGCTTGAGGAAGTCGTAGGAACCAAAGCCGATGGCGAAAAGGTCGCCGAAACGTGGATTCCAGCACACGGCCGTGACCTGCTTTTTCTTGGCACGCTCACTAGAGAAGCGCCACAGAGGCAGCAGCGAGCCTTCTCCTTCGCGGAACTGATCGCTCGCATCCTCCCAGTACTTGAAGTCGTGGAAGATTTCATCGTCTGCGTTCTGGTTCACCATGCGCTCAATGATGCGAAGTGTCTTTCCCATTGCTGCTGAGTGCACCATGTCATCTCCTTTTCCTTTACCCCCTCCACTGGCACCACCACCACCTGCTCCTGCGGTCGGTGCTGCAGCCAGTAGCTCCGCACCTCCTGCCGCAGCACCTCCGCCGTCTTTCTCGTCTTTATCTTTCTTTTGCGCTACCTTCTGAAGCTGAAGTTGCTCCCGCTGGTGCTGTTCATAGGCATCCATGAACGTATCGTAAATCTCCCATTGCGTTACGGTGGCCATAAAGCTCACCACCGGTGGCGGTTCCGTCTCAACCGCACGTTTTCGCAGCGGATTGGTGTACGTCTGAGCTGCGCGCTCGCTGTAGTTGAATTGGTTCTTGCCAGACTCAAATTGCAAAGCGGCCTCGTCAATCTTCTCCCCTTTTGCTTCCGCTTCTTCCTTTGCCTGCTTAATGGCTAGCTCACGTGCCTCTTTTTCTTCCTCAGCATTCTTTTGATCGAAGGCAGCTTGCGTCTTGGCGTCCTCGGACTCCTTGTGGATCATACTACCGTCGCAGCAAAGATGTACGTAAAGATGATCTCCTGGTCCAGGCGGGTCCACCTTGTATGTCCTCTCCTTGTAGTTGTACTTGGTGATGTTGTTCGGAACGTTTGGGTCGTTTGCTGTAAGTACCCGCGAGAACTCCTCGTTCAGTTCCTGCGGTGATAGCTTGAGCTGGTTGTCAGGAATCACGATTTTCTTCACCTAGTCGTTGCATGAACAGCATCAAAGAAGGACTGTCAGGTTAGATAGATAATTCCATATCGACCTTTCAACTGCAAGTTAAGCAACAACGCACTGGTTCGTGGTACGCGTCCATTTCATCGTTGTCTTGTCCGGTACCCGAAAGCGAGCCGTCCGCCGCTCCACTTCCTGCTCCTCCTGCACTGGCACCACTTCCAGTACCACCTCGTTCTTTATCGTGGCCATCGCCGTTCGGTATCGCAGCACCCTTCGAGTGGTCCTTCGACTTCTTCTTCACGGGCGAACCTGCCAGCGGCTTCTTCGGTCCCATGTTCCTCGCTGTTGCTGGTAAGGAAAATGAACTGTGTCCGTTCACCGACAAAGGATCGCGACTCTTGCAAGAGACCCCCCATGGTCATGTATTGATAGCGCCAACAACACTCAGCAATTTCGAGTTAGTACTTAGAGTCGGGTTCCTAGAGAGGGAACTCGGAGACGCTGGACGGAGCCGTCCGTGCCGCTCGAAAAGAATGCGTCTTTTGTGGCAACGGCGTCCGTCACTCCCCATGAAGAATTAGTCTGCGATTGCAATGCAAACAAACAGACAAGACGTTGAGCATGCAACAAATATATGCTAGGTTGACAAATCGGGACACGTACCACATTGATTGCCACGTTCGACGCGGCGTCGCCAAGGAGGTTCGTTGCAGCATCACCCAGGAACGAAGGCTTGACATGCACCTTGCTGAGAAAAGCGACTTCGCGGAAAATCGGCAACGACCAAATCTTGACGTCGCCACCAGCAGATCCGGAGAGCACACAGTCGCCACTCGGGTGTAGCACAAGCGTCTTGATCGGAGTTTCGTGCGCGTTCGAGATTGTGTGCAAGACGCGACGCTGCCTCATGTCGAAAATGCTCAGCGCACCTCCAGCGCCGCCCGTGACGAGTAATTGGTGCGTCGATGAGAACGCCACTGAGGTTGCGCCTGCTGGGTGACATGCTGGTGCTGCGACCAGCGCCTTCGAGCTAGGTAGTAGTGTATCCCACACGCATACATTTCTCTTCCTGCAAAATCATAAACATTGTCATCAATATGCGAGTACACCATGCGAACATCAAACACAAAACGTACTCGGAGGATAAGCCGACAGTCGCTACGCTGCTGCTTGAGTTTAGAAACGCTAATCCTTTGGCACCCTTGTCGTGACACTAAGCGCACCGAGAAGTTAGAGCGGGAATCACCGCTAAAACAAGAGATTGATGCACTTACCACAATTTCGCGGTAATAGGGAGCTCGATCTAAGTCGGAAAACTTCCACAGGAACAAGTGGCCCATGGCATCCACAGCACCGAGCTGCGAGGCAAGAAACAAATACGACGGTGACAGTATCAGTCATAGGATACGATCCAAAGGAAACGCGGGATGCAGACTCGCACCTGCTGACCGAGACTGTCGAATTCCAGCGCCTTGATACTTCGCCATCCAGACAACATCGACGGACTCGTTGGATACGGCTAGATAGATAGATACATGGTGTAGAGTAAGCAACACTGGCCCTGATGGGTATAGCTGTCAGACACGCTACTTACCGCCACCACGTCCTTGGTTTGGAAAGCACAAATGGCACTGAGACGGTCATACGACCACAGATGCACACGACCCTTGTGGTTTCCCGACACGAAAAGTGGTAAGAAGGGATGAGAAGACACTGCTGTAGGCTTGAAGCTCGTCGACTTGGGCTCAGATGGGGATGCTAGCAGATGCGCGGGGTTTCGCAGAGGTGACGGAGGTCCATTGCCACGAGTACTTGATGGAGATAGTTCCTGGCGACCACCGTCCGATGTCTGTCTGCCTTTGACGGGGGACGGTTGGGTTGAATCGGACGAGAAAAACGCGGTTTGTGGTGGAGCATACATGCCCTTGAACTGGAATCGACAGCCATCAGCATAGTCCATACAGCTAGCGCGGAAAATGCCTTTGCTACTGCACACACTCACTTCCGCGTCTTCACCGGCAGCACGATTGAAGCACATCGCTTTAATGTTAGTCTCACTGCGGTACACGCACTGAACGTGGACAGCTGCTGTTGTCGTAGGCGCTGATGCCATACGCCGTTTTAGCTGATCGGTGAGGTTGGTGGCACGAGAGAAAGTAGACGCGTTCTCGGCAACAGTCGACAGGAGCAGTTTCTGCGAGCGGGTCAGCGCTGCCTTCCGCGAAGCGGGCTCAGGCAGTCGTCCCCATCGAACTTCTGCGTCAATCTTCTCGCTGCAGCATTCTAGCTGTGCGTTTAGACGAAGCAACAGCTCGTTCTTGTTGGTGAAGAGCTCCACTAGAAGAAGCCACGGGCATCGCTCACACTCACATTTCAGTAATTGTCGCCTGTTGCCTCGATCAATATTTTGTGGTGATGGAGGCGACCCCGGGGCGTCCACAAACCTTCCGCGAGGACTACCAGGCGCACCACTTCTCAATGGTGAAGAAGAACCTCGAGGCGAACCTGGAGAATTTACAGATGCCGCTGCTCCAGGACTTGTAGGAGTGTGCGAAACTGAGAACGGACTGAAAAAGAATCCGGCCAAGTCGCACAGCAGATGCTTCAAAGCGAATCCAGCAAGGCGGTTGCTATAGCTGCTCCAAGCTTCCACGAGCTTCTTGGACAGGTCTGCGGTTGAAGCGGCTTCCCCAGTAATTTTGGAGAGGTGAGCTGGCATAGCACCAGCCGCCATCGTCAGAACTAGTCCCCAGTACGAGCAATACGCGAAGAGTGGGGTCGGTAAGTCGCGCGATGGCATCGGGTGATGTAGTCTGCTCGTTTTCACTGCTGCCGTAAACTCATCCAGCTCCAGCTCCAACAAGCAAACTGCCTGGTACAGAACTGGAATATCTTGTTGAAGCGACGATGCACCTAATAGACTCGTTGCTGTTGTCGCAGAACGGCGAAGAGGGGCACAGCTCACACATATATCACCTGCAGCAATCTCGTTGAGCGCTTCCTCCGAGCTTGAAGATAATCCATCTTTGTGTGGGAAAATTAGACTGAGCACTCGATACAGGCAGCACGGGTTTTTAAGGTAGCGACAGCAGATACAAATGGCGCTGTGTACTGCAGCCACCGCTACGCGTACAAATTCGCGGTTGGGAAGCGCCGCTCTTTGCTTTGGAGATTTCAGGTAGAAATATTGCAACCAAAGCAGTAGTCGTGTCGCCATGGCTAGCAAATTTGAGCACGTCTGGTCTACTTTGCGAGTGTGCAAATAGTCGGTGGCGGCAGACATGAGGTCTCCTGAAGCTACAGTGGCGACGCCCTCCGCAATAACTTCGACAAATCGTGGTAATGGACTCGTGAAAACCGTCTTCGGTGACGAGCCCTCTGAGTGGCTCCATCCAGAAATCAAAAAGTCTAACGCAGCGAGACGGCCGGAATGAACCAGTGACTCTATCACAGCAGCACGAACCCTGTGCTCCAGGTGTTCTTTGCTGGTTTCTGGTACTCCTGGTAGCTGGTAATCTCCTCCACGACGTACAATACATTGGATCTCTTCATTCAATCGTTCCTCTAGGTCAAACCGTGTACTCGACGAGGAGCTAGCAGGCGCAGTCATTGTCTCATGCATCGACTTCAAAAAGGTGGCGTACAGGAAATCCACTTGATTTCCCACTGCGGCGATCAGAGCACGATGACGGCAGCCTAAAAATGCAGCTGCATCTGCGCTTGTTGCGCGTTCTCGGCGTAATTCCTGAACAAATGCAGCGATGTCACGCTGGTGAATCAAAGCAGAGATTCCAAGTCCCGCATCTTGCATACGAAGCACAGCCGAAGTGTTCAACCGTACGATTCTCTCTTTCGTTGCCAACTTCATCGGAATTATTGTTTTTCGAAGAAAACGTAATACTTCACACGCGCCGAGGAGACTTTTCCCAAATGAGGACCAATACATACTGGACGGATCGAACCCCGGGCATTCGTAGGAGCCGAACACACTTCGCATTTCGACAGCCGGTGGCGTCATCAAGACATCAATGGCGGCGCTTGTCTCCCCCAGGTAATACTTGACTAAGAAGCACATATACACATCTCCACGCTCAGAAGCTTTAGTCCAAACGGTGGTGCCCAGAAAGTCAACACACACATTTTTCACTTCTGATGATTCATCATCTGTCGGCATGCCTGAGTTTGTTGCAGGACCCCCACCAAGTCCTCGAAGACTAGTACTCAGACCCGTAAAAGATGCCTGCGAAAAATCAACCACTCCAGAGCTACTGGATGAATCCTCCTGGCCGCCGAGTTCCCATTTCTCCGAAATTCGAGCGATTAGAAATGACAGTACAAGCGTCTCGTCAGCTTGTTCAGCCACTGATACCGCTTCTGTTACCTTCCCACCCAGTAGAAAGAATGCTGCTGACAACTCGTAGCGCTGCTTTGTTTTCAGTACGTACGCGTTCTTAATTGCTGCGTTCTTCCAGCGGAGATCCGAGAAATTGTTGGACAAAAGCTCCGAAATACGAGACTCATGGGCCATCTTAAACAGACTCGCCAACAGCCTTGTTTTACCTAGCAGCACATAGAATACAGCAACTGCAAAAGGGTCACGGTTCGCTGCGTACTCAGCCTGAGCCACTTTCTCAGCGAACTGAACGAGCTTAGCCGAACTTTTTAACCAGAACGGTACCCGCAAACGCCTCATTTCTGTCCAGCTCATTGTCGATGTAGGAAAACACTCCTGGAGTAGTTCTGACTGGAAGTCGCTGAGTGCTCCCCACGCTACTTGCTCCGAACAAAGTCCAGCCACAGCTAGTCGACTCGGCTTTGGCGCTGACGTCTCATTGACTTCATGTTGGCTAGGTTCGTCCGAGTCAACCGTGATAGGCTGTGTAGGTTCGTCAATGACTGGTGGTTCAATTGGCCATAGCAACGAAGCGTGGAAACGGAGAGCGGCTTCGTCTTTCTGCCGACTACTGTCACGCTCCCAACTTACAGTCTTAGCCATCCCAGCAACAATTGTGAGGAAAACTTCCGTTTCTTGGGCTGTCATGAATGACAGGGAGTTCTTGTGTTCGTTGAAAAACTTGAAGAATACGTCCGTTTCCAACTTGGACTTCAACTGGAGAGAGGGGTTAGCAGCGATTGAATCAGCCGAAGGAGCCTTTGGAGCAAATAACATATCAGCCCGGTCAGCACCACTCGCACTTGCCCCATATCGGCGGGAAGATCCGAAGTCCATAAACAGATCGCTTGCTCTAGCTGGGGCTGTGGAGGGAGTACCATAGCTAGTACCGCCACCACCCTTACGCTCTTTCCCTCTCAAATATACACCTGATCGCTCGTCGGTCTTGCTTTCTGTTACTGTGGGGTCCCCAAGCAATTGGGACAGCGACAGCAAAGGAAGATTTCGCAGCACCGTATCATCGGCCATTCGAAGATAGCACGTTTCTTCGTGCTCCACAATTCTCGACTTCACGTGGTCGAGAACCTTTTCTAGCGTCTCGAAAGACCCACGCGCAAGCAAGTATATCAGTGTAATAGGATGGTGAGCAGGAAAAGCCTTTGATGGGGGCTGAGAACCAAGGTTTTGCCCACGAGAAGAGGAAGCTGAAGCGGAAAACGGCAATTGAAGTGGGGAAGACCCGACTCCATCAATATCTCGAAGATTGAGTTGCGCTAAACTCGATCCAATACGGAGAAGGCCGTACGGGTAACTGGAGAGCGACGAAATGTTCTCAGGTCTCACGCTGAAACGACTTGAAGACCACGCAATACTCCACTTGTTTGTCGGCAGCGAGCAGTCAAACTTCAGCATTCCGATTGTTGTTGTTGACAAGAAAAGGAGCTCGCAGTCCCTTTCTGGGGTTACTGATGGTGTCCATTCCAATGATACGACCTGGCCAAATTGTTTGTGTGGGACATCCACAACTCCTTCCAATGAGCTTTCCATAGCAGGTAAGAAGCAGATTTGGTCATCAGCATCGTTTTCTCCTCCAAATAAAACAGCCACCCGTCCACAAGAACTAAAGCTAAAGTGTTTGAATACAAACTGTTCTCCACCAAGATGGAACTCCATGTGTGACTTCTGCGCCTTACTCGCCATTTGCATCAACGCTCCAACGTCGACCCTGTGGGCAGGCGTCACCTCAAGTAATTCGTCGAGGTCTGCGAACTTCCATAGTGTCAACTGCGAGTCCACATCAAAGCTAGCAAACGTAACTTCAAACATATTCAGCAGCGGGACACTAGCAACACTTAGCAACGTTGCCTCTGGGATATCAATTGTGGTTTTCCGGAATAATTGGACAGAAGAGGAAATCGACTCGGAGATTCCTAACTCAAACGAGAAAACCCAGACCGTCAGTTTCCTGCCACCTCGGTGCACACCAACAACCATACTGTAATCCTTCGTGGGGGATTCGGTAGCCGACTGCGTAAAAAATGACGAGCTGTTTGACCACTCGATCTTGACAGACTCTGGAATTGTTACAGCAATCAGTTCGTCCAGCTCTTCCAAATCTTCACTTTCATCCATATAGCACGCGGATAATGCCAGTGTGTCGTGCGCGGCAACGACCACCGCGGAAGGTCTTCGAGATCCCCATGAATCTACAGCTGAGCCCTCAACGGGCTTTGCCGCTGGATGTGTGCCTCCCGGGGTCACCATCGCAACGTGCAACTTCCCACCAATAAACAAATAGAGCACACCTCGCTCTTCGTAAGAAGCTGTGTGCGTGACAGGTCCAACGGCTTTGTCGACTTTTGATCGAAAAGCAACCTTAAGCCTCCGCAAGGACCCGCTCGCTCTGAATACGTTTAGCCGTCCACCCATATTCGTAGTAACAACTTTCATAGCTAGTCCTTGTGCATCTGCCTGCGAGTTTGATGCACACCTCGCTATCATGTTCGAAGCCGAGAGAGAAATAGACCGGACGCCTTCTTCCTTTCTTGCACTCATCATGCTGCTGCAAACGGCCATAACTTCGCAGCTTTGAACGGTATAAGATACAGGACCTCTTCGGCTACCCACCGGCGAATTTTCGCTTTGAAGTTTTAGCCTTGCACATTGCAAGTAGCTCTCTGCAGTTTTTTGCTGAAAAAGAAGTTCAATGAAGAAACTTGCAGCGCCACTTGCTTGATCTATCGTTAAAATGACGCAAACATTAATGCAAGTCATACAACCCCTGCATTCTAACGCAGCACATACCTTGGTAGTCAGACGTACTGATATTGTATACATGTGCGTCGGCAAGCTGTTCACGAAGGTCACTGACACTCAGAATAAGAGATAACCTTGGAGAAACACCCTGTTCCATTATCGACAACAGTGAACAAAGATTTCAACCCGTGGTTGAGCAATAGTCAGTATCCCACAGCATGCTCGACCGGGGCCACAACGAGATGCGATAACGTACCGTAAAAGGGATCGATTCCGCGCGAAAAATGCAAAAATCACCATTAGAAAGCACACCGTACAGCAGATGCACCTGGAATGTTTTCTCGAGCGCTGCATTCCCGCAGATAAATGTTTCTCCCACGTGTGTATCTGCTACGGCACCACTGCGGTCCCCAAGAAGCTTCGCATTCATCTGCGAGACGCTGTCCATGCGTTGACTAACCAATCCGTGTCGGCGCGCTTCATCAAGCGATCCGTATCCGTAGTGAAACAAACACAATGCATCCATCACGGTGCCTTCGCTTAGCAAAGCCTCATTGATCGAAGTCATTGGTTTCGGCGTTTCTCGGCCCCAATAATGGTTCACCAGGCCAAAAACCTGAATACGGCTCTCCACACTCCCATCGAGCGAGGACGGGCACAAGTCCATCGCGGCGATCTGTTTCCACAGCACAAACGAGCGCAGCGCCGCGACGTTCTCCCTCCATATCGAAATGTTCCCTGCTCGATCCAGCGTGAACAACATCTCACAGGCTCCTGACGTCGACGCGACGGTCGCGCGTGCGTTGTACACATTCACGTCCTTCGACCAGGTCATCGACTCCAGAGCACGAGAATGGGGCAGGAACATGGACATCGGCGCTCCTTCATGCGGAGACAGCTCGCCTAACGTCCACAACTTGACGATCCTGTCGTGCTGCCCCGCCGTGGCAGCGAAGCGGCCGCTCGGAGCCACGTCGAAGTGGGTCACACACGGCAGCGGCGCGTCCAGCTCCGGTCCTCCACCGGCGGACAGCGTGACCGTCCGCTGCAGATAGACCTGCACCGAGTCGTCCACGAGCTTCCAGATGGACAGCTTCTCTCCGGCGCCGAGCAGGAACAGGTCGTCGCCGCTCTCCACCCACTCCAAGTGGTTCAGTAACCGGTCGTCGCACTTCCAGCGCACCGACTCGGCCCACCGAGGCAGGTGCAGGTGCAGATGGGCCTTCACGTAGTCGGGTCTGGGGATCAGGTCCATGGAGGGCGCCGTGTCTTCCAGCGCGGAGCCTCGGGAGGCCGCGGCCACCGCCGCCGCGCGGCTGGACGTGGCGCTCGCGGGCATCAGCAGCACGCCGCGGCCCTCGTCGATGCACAGCGCCAGCGCGCCGCGCGCCGCCTTCTTGCTCGGGTTGAAGCGCACGCAGCGCACCGCGTCCTGCGCGTTCCAGACCTGCCACAGCTCGAACCTGGACTTGGGCTGCGGCGCCTCCACGAGCACCACGAGCAGCGACTCGGCCGCGTACACGAGGTAGCGGCTGGACTCGAACACGGCCTGGCACACGAGCAGCGCCGCGTGCGCCCCCGGCGACGGCGCGCACACGGCGGCGACGGACTCCTCGAGTCTGAACACCATTTGGCTCGGATCCCGTCACGCTTCAAGTAAGTGGGAATAAATGACGGCGCGAAAATACTTTACCGTTTTTTATTCTCGTGACAAGAATCCATGAGCATGCATTTCAAAGTTACCCGGTTGACTGTAGTAAAAGGAAAGCCATGTCATGGGATATCAACCAACTACTAGCTAAGAGAGCGTAACGACGTCGCCCACTTGCTCGTTTTACTGGATGAAGGCCTTGGCGAGCGCCACGGCCTCGTCCACCTTCTCCACAGTCTTGGCCTGGCCCGTGGCGTTCAGGGCGTCCTTGCCGCCGCCCTTGCCCTTCATCACGGCCATGGCGTGGTTCACCCACTTGCGCGCGTCCAGCTGCTTCGAGTCCACGTGGTGCTGGCTCACCTGCGTGAAGGCCGCCGTCTTGTTGGCGTCCGAGTCCGTGCTGAAGATCATGAAGCTGCCCGTGGGGATGATGGCGGTCATGGCCTCCAGCATCTCGCGACCCAGCTTCGAGTCTGTGCCGACGTCGAACTTCACGATGACGATCTCCTGGCCGGCCTCCTTGGCCTTGGTGGCTTCGGCGGTGGCATCACGGACACCGTTGGCCGCGCGAGCAGCCGCAGCCTCCTTCTTAATCTTCTTGACGCGGTTGACGAGGCCGTCCACCTGCTTCCGGAGCTGGTCCTTCAGCGGCAGCGAAATCAGCGCCTGGTCCAGTACGGGCTTGAAGGCCGACACGCTCTCCACGAACTCGTTGCCGTCCATCTTGTCGATGGCGTTGAGCTCGGCCTGCAGCTTAGCACCACGCTCTTCAGCCTCCTTGGCGAGGTCGCACGTGTAAGCCGACACACGGCGGATACCCTTGGCAATGGCACCCTCCTCATACAGCACAAACTTCTTGGCCTCCTTGGTGTTCTTCAGGTGGGTACCACCGCAGAACTCGACCGAGAAGTTGCTCCAGCTGCTGTTCTCCGGGTCCTCCAGCATCGGGGCAATCGGCTGGCCGATGGAGACGACGCGAACGAAGTCGGGGTACGTCTCACCGAACACAGCACGCAGGCCCTGGATACGCTTGGCCTCCGCCTGTGCCGAGTCCTGCGTGTACACCTCAAGCTGCTGCTTGATGATATCGTCACAAATGGTCTCCACTTCCGCGAGTTGGTTGGCCTTCAGCGCCTTGCTGTTCGTGAAGTCAAAACGCAGACGCGACTCGTCCACGAGAGAACCACGCTGGTCCACGGTCGTGCCAAGCACCTTACGCAGGGCAAAGTTCAGAACGTGCGTCATGGTGTGGTTGGGGGCAACCTTGCTACGGCGAGCGTAGTCCACCTGGCACTCCACGGCATCGCCGACCTTGATCGAGCCAGAAGCGATCGGGCCCATGTGCATCACGTAACCAGCGTACGACTCAACGGAGTCCACGTCCACCTTGAAGTTGGCGCCGCTCAGCACACCCGTGTCGTAGATCTGGCCACCAGCCTGGGCGTAGAACGAGGTCTTGTCAAGGATGACACCCACGCGCTCGAAGTCGCCAGCCTTCACCTCGTCCACGAAGTCCGAGCTGGATTCCGTGGTCGTGAAGATGGCGACGACCTTCGCCGACGTCTTGATGTTCCAGTCGTACTTGGCGCTGTCGTCCGTGGCGCTGATCTGCTTACCAGCAAGCGCGCTGGTCTCGCGGGCCTCCAGGACCAGCGGGCGAGCACCGTTGTTGCCACCCTTCTTGCGATCCATCTTGGAACGCTCGCTCTGCAGGCGCATGCACTCCTCGTAGCCCTTAACGTCCACGGTCATACCCTCCTCCTCAGCCATGATCTCCGTCAGGTCAATCGGGAAACCCATGGAGTCGTACAGGAAGAACGCATCCTCACCCGGCACAACCAGCGCCTTGTCCGAGCCAGCGCTGGCCTCACAGATGCCCTGAGCGATCTTCTTGAAACGCTCAATGCCCTTGTTCAGCGTGCGGCCGAACGACTTCTCCTCGTCCAGGATGATCTCCTCCACCACCTTCTGCTTCTGAATCAGCTCAGGGAAGGCCTCGCCCAGCATGCTCACCACAACCGGCACCAGCTCCGTGAGGAAGCCGCTCGGCGCGTTGAGGAACTGCTGGCCGTAACGCACAGCACGACGCAGAATACGGCGCAGCACGTAGCCACGTCCGTCGTTGCTGGGCACAGCACCGTCAGTGATCGCGAACGTCAGCGTGCGCACGTGGTCCGCCACAACACGGTAAGCCATGTCCTTCTTGTCGGTGTCCTCCTTGCCCAGCTTGCCCGTGTACGGGGCGGCCTTGGTCGACTTCTGGATGGCAGCGAACAGCGGCGTGAACACGTCCGTGTCGTAGTTGGAGTCCTTGCCCTGCAGAATGGAGGCCAGGCGCTCGAAACCCATGCCAGTGTCAACGTGCTTGTGCGGGAGCGGCACGAGCTTGCCGTCCTGCTCACGGTTGAACTGGATGAACACGTTGTTCCAGATCTCAATGACATCCGGCAGGTCGGCGTTCACGAGCTTGGAGGCGTCGCGGTTGCCAATGCGGTCGTAGTGGATCTCCGTGCACGGGCCGCACGGACCGACGTCTCCCATCTCCCAGAAGTTGTCCTTGCAGCCGAAGGGCAGCACGCGCTCGGTAGGCAGGTAGTTGAGCCAGATCTGGCGCGTCTCCTCGTCCGAGGGCAGGCCCTGCTTCTCGTCACCGCCGAAGTACGTGGCGTAGAGGCGCTCCTTGTCGATGCCGAAGACCTCCGTGAGCAGCGTGAAGCTCATGTACACGGCCTCCTTCTTGAAGTAGTTGCCGAAGCTCCAGTTGCCCAGCATCTCGAAGAACGTGTGGTGGTACACGTCCTTGCCCACGTCGTCCAGGTCGTTGTGCTTGCCGCCGGCGCGGATGCACTTCTGCGAGTTGCAGGCGCGTACGAGCTTCGACATGGGGTGCGACGGGTCCACCTGGCCCAAGAAGATGGGCTTGTACTGGTTCATGCCGGCGTTGATGAACAGCAGCGTCGGGTCGTCCAGGGGCACCACGGGGCACGACTTCCAGAACGTGTGCGGCAGCTCCTTCTGGTTCGCGAAGAAGTCCACGAACGTCTTGCGGATGCGCGCGGCGGGCCAGTTCTCCACCGAGAAGGGCGACAGCGCCGCCACCTGCGACTCCAGCGCCTCCACGCGCACGTCCGCGGCCGCCACGGCCTGCTCCAGCGACGCCACCTTGCTCTCCAGTCCGCTCATGCTTCTCACTTGACCTTGGCCTTTCCTAATGCGGAATGATGCCGGCCAGCGATCCAAGGGGCCCCTTGAAAGCCGATTGGCCCCTAAGAAGGGGGAACAAGATCGTTGAACCACTAAATGAGGGATAAAACAATGTGACTGCCAATTAAGGGGAGTTGTTGTGATTTGGAAGAGATATCGGTACATTGAAGTCGTCTTGCCAAGTCAAGCTCTCGAAAAACGTAATGCAGTGTATCTCCCGCGTGAACTATGCCTACTTCATAGCTGCGGCATCTGCGGATTCTGTCTATAGGTAGCATGACTTCATGGTGAATGTGTGGCAGGAAATCACTGCGTTTTTCATCACACCACGGCAGGACGAGGTTTTCACAAGCGTGGACAAATAAATATCGCTCCATCGTGCTTCTAGACGTACTAACCATAACGTTAGAAGTAGTACACTGTGGCGATGTCTGGGGGTGTATAAGGACAAGTTGTCCTGGACAACACGTCCGTCGATTGAAAACCCGCTAACAACTCCATAAGCTTAAAGATCTGTAGATCTCGGTGAACGACTGCATTAACTTTAAGAGCAATCACCGTTCTCCCTTACCCGTGACGGTCACTCTGGCGAGCAGCGTGTCGTCTGAGCTCGTTCAGGCATACAGCGCTGTACGGGATGCTGGGTTCTTCGGGCTGTGGTCCAGCATGCCATCAATACTTATCAATGAGTTTCATCCGACCGTGGTAGTCAATTTCATTGTGTTTGTTTCCGTGGTTGCTTCCTCGGTGTTCTGTAACTCATCAAAAGATATGATAGTGTGGTCATGCTTGCTGGATGAGCTACGCAGAATAAAGTCGTGTGCCACCTCGATAGCGCTCGCCGAAATGCATTCCTGGCATTGGTCAAATTTGGGGTTTCACGTCTTCAACGTCTTCTGAAGACACGCTTGAAAGCTATCTCGCTCAAAGCCGGTCTGCGCTCTAAGCCAGGTATTTATGAACCGTGATACGAAACTTTTCAAAATACCGTAGACAACAACTCTCATGCACTACTGTGCTGTAGTGTTCTACGTCTGTTGATGCACGGCAGCGCAAGTAGAGCGCCAGTGCGTGGGCATTTTGACTGTTGAAAAGTTTTCGAAGCACAGAGAATCTGAAAGAAAATTTGTGCACGAATTGATTCGTCTTGAGTCAAATCATCATGGTCTAAGTGGTCAATACTTGTGTAAAGTCACCGTACAATGGTGTAGTGTCTTGTGGGCTCTCCAATGATGCTGGAATGCGAATTCCTCGCTCCGCCACTTCAACGAAATGGTGCTGTTCGAGCTTGGTCCTTTCTTCTTTGACGAGGCCTGCTTTCGGTTCTACCTTAGAACTTCTAAGCTTCTCCAACCTCCACGCCACTTTCCGAATCAACTTCAGCGAGCAGTACATGTATTATCATAGCCACCAAATTCAAAGCATACGAGGAAATGAAAGTATATACCGGTACTTCGAAGTCGTTTCTGTTTGATCCTTTTTTTAAACAAAGCCGTGCTGCGCCCGGGGAAGCTCTGGATTTACTGTTAGTATGGGTCCAATGTTTTGGAAGTTTGAGTTTGTAGTAGTAATACATGTATAGTAGTACTACTCCACTACAATTCGCGTCATGTAAAGCTCCCGGGAAAACTAGGGCGTCTGCGACTTAGACTGGGAACACCAATTTGCCTAGAATAAGCAGCGCTTTTGCATGCGACCTGCGTTATGGTGTCGGGCTCTGCTAGTATCAGTGTTATAGCGCACTGCTACTGCACCCTTTCTATCATGCTGCTCTAGTAGCAGTGCTACTGCCTCCATTTCTATCATACTGCTCTGCTATGCTAAGCAGTGCTACTGCCTCCATTGCTATCATACTGCTCTGATCTGCTATTAATAGTCGCAGTGTTACAGCAGTGCTACTGCATCGATGCTGCCATGCTGCTCTGCTACATGTAGTAGCAGTGCTACTGCACCGATGGCGTCCATTTTTATCATACTGCTCTGCTATTAATAGTCGCAGTGTTACAGCAGTGCTACTGCATCGATGCTGTCATGCTGCTCTGCTACATGTAGTAGCAGTGCTACTGCACTGATACCGTCCATTTCTATAATTCTGCTCTGCTAGTAGAACTGCTTGCATGAACCGCGCGCAGCCGCAGCAGATGCGCGCGGTTCATGCAACATTTCTAATGTTGTACCAGGTACGAATGTTAACCCAGGTTACGCTTACGCAGTACCGTAGAATTGCTTCGGTATTCCCAGCATAATCTTACACGTTAAAAGATCTCAGCAAAAAGCTTGTCGTATACTACGTAGTGAATAATTGATATGCGAAGTTCACACGTCAGTGGAGTGAACTTCATTAATGGGATTACTACGTAGTATTCACTGCCGGTGAATAAACTGGTGTCTCATTCACGCTGTAGGATCACGATTGACCTCATCGTCTTCCTGGCAATCCTTTATGATACAACCCATACTTCGTTTGTTGAGCGGTTTCGACAATGGTGACCTTCCCTGAGGCCGGGTCTTGGATGTCTTTAGGCCTCAATGAGGGCCTAGAACCGAGTTTGCTCGTTTAAGGTCCATCAAAAATATTACTTGAAGAGTACTATATTACTGAGCTGATGTTAGCATAGTATCACGCATATTGCGCACTACATGTATACGGTACACTAGTGGTATCACTACTACCCCAATAATTCGGGTAGTAGTACTACCGATGTGTACTATTTCAGCAAGTACTACTAACCCCTGCGAGTGAGCATGCCCCTGGGCGCGCTGTCCTCGAAGCCGAAGACCGGCGACGTCTTGAAGTCGACAGCCGCCGTCTTCTTGTCGCCCAGTGCCAGTTCCTTCTTGAACAGCAGCAGGAACCCCGTGTACGACGACGCGTTCTACACCGGGGCGGCCTCCTGCTGCTGCTGCAGCGATATGTAGGTCGTACTTGGACAGCAAGTCGTATGATAGTGGGTATGTATTCTGCCTCGCTTGTACGACTCGATGGGCAGATCGGCGAAACACCTTCTCGCCCTTGATGGCGGCGCACGCGTCCTCGGCACGCTTGTAGGCAACGGCCAAAGCTGAGTTGTCAACGAAGTGGCGCGCTCGGCGCTGATGACTACCCACTAGCGTAGCGTTTTGCATGCATGTATTAATCGGATGTTTCGTGGTGCGATGGTAGCCAGCGGGTGCGGAGTCGCCGTCTTGCCACTGCTGCAGCTGCTGTGCGAGAGCACCAAATCTGAGAACTGGCAAAAGCTCACTTCAAGAGCAATTGGTTATTTCTGTAATATCTATATGAGTGTTGCTCGTGTGAGTGAGCATCATGACCACCATTCCACTGAAGGTGTATTGAGTTACAAGCAACATCGCATTCTGTACTTAAATGACTGTATCCCATTGATATGGTTTTGCTTGTCAAGTGCTGCAATCATATGAAAATTCAGACCTCCGGGTGAGATCAATGTAACAACTCTGGATTAAAATCCAGAGAATTAAAATTGTACATCGAAGAAAATAAATGATTGTGTTTTGTTTATCATCAATAATTCCGAATTATTTTATTTTTACATCAATCCAATTTCAATTTAAAAATAATTGTGATGTTTGTCTTCGATAAATTATAATTATGGGGAAATTGCTAATCGGTACCAACTCCGAGTGGGAATTTGCTAATCAGTACCATTGCTGCTCTACAAGTGTTCACCAGCTTAGTAGCACTTTTGATTTCGACCAGGTCGGCGATAGTCTCGCGCACGGAGAACAGTAGCTGCACGCCGCAGTTCTCGCTCGTGTGCAGCAGCTCCGAGGTGCAGCAGGTGCACCACCAGAAGCTGCCGGACATGTGCGCACGCCACGAGCTCACAGACGTCGTGCTGCTACTGGAGCCCGAGCCCGGCCGGGAGACATATGAGGACCCGATGTCATGTCGTATTCCCGCAGTAGATCCGTCCCTAGTCGACATCGATAGCCAGAGGACGAGCCGCAGCCCCATGAGCGAAGTGAAGACCGAGCGCCCAAGGTTTCCTCTGCCCTGAATGGGACTCCACCTACAGGCCAACAGTAACGGACACGGCAATGGTAAGGGGCAACGACGGCTTTACCACCGTCAGCAGCGCCGCCGCCACCTCGTCCGAGAACCCCACGCTCACGGCGCTCATGGGCGGCATCGTCATCAGCAGCATTAGCAGCGGCGTGGGCGGGACGCGCCGCCCGCAAATGCCCAAGTGGGGCGTGGACACAAGCTTGGAGGCACGATGCCCGCAGTCCTCTCGGACGAGCCCGCCGGCTGGGCCTACGACCGGTTCGAGCTCACGGAGAGCGGCAACGTGCGCAACCGCGCGAGCAAGCAGCGCATCTCCAGTCAGGAGATCCGCGACCACGGCAAGGAGGCGCTCAAGGACTCATCGACCACGTGCACGTGCAGGAGCTGCTTTTCGTGGAGCAGTCCCCCCACCCCTCGAGTTCGAGCGTAGCTCTCACGTATGGCGCAACTACCCCCCCCCCCCCCCCCCCGCCAGCTCACAAGATGCACTTCATCGCCTATGGCTACGGCTGCGTGTTGGTTTCGCAGCTCATTGCCAAGTACCGCTACGAGCTCAAGATCCGGCTGGCCGACGTGGCCAAGATCGAGAGCTCGCACATGATCGACCCGTCCTGGAACTCGGGCTTCAAGCGCTTCTTCTCGCAGCAAATCATCGTTCAAACTCCCCGTGAGCACCGAGCTCGGTCGTGACGCCACAGCGGACTCCGAGTGCGGTGGCTCGATGGGCACTGCAGCAGCGACGACGTGTTCGCTGCTATTGCGTCGTCTCCGTCATTGCGCTCGCCGAAGAGCTCAAGTCCTGCTCAGCTGATTGGATTCTGCTGTAACTATCTGTCTGCAGGACGGTGCGAGGTTGCGAACGAAAGCCCACGGATGCGGTGCAAGACGACGGTAAAGAAAACATTGTGTAGGTGTTCTGAGTTTAATGCATTTAATGTAATGCGTCTGTACTTTAGGTACCTGCTAGCGACTGATTACCTAGCTCTTTGTTCACGAAGTGCTTGCCGACGCGCACAGGATGTTGTGACCTCTACACCCGCACTTGGAGCATACAATTGGAGATGCTTCGGGGTCAATTTCACCGCGGCTTCGAAGTCGACTCTGATTGCGCCGCGGCTTCGAAGTCGACTCTGGCCTGCCAGCGGATCTGTAGCGCGGAGGTGGTAGTGTTACTTCGTCTCGCATGCCGAATTGCAACAGGCGTAAGTGAGTTCAGGAACACGGAATGTAAACAGGCATAGCGATAATATGGCGCTGCCGTATCTTCCACCGAATGCTTCACGGGCTTCTGCTTCTCAAAGAGTGACCCGCCCCCGCCCATGCTTTCCACCTGGGAGAGCTATGCTGCCTACACAAGCCCCATCTTCTTGCCAATTGTGTCAGTGTCACCCGGGTTAGCATGCCGTCCTTGTCCTCCGCGGTAGCCACACCACCGTATTCCTCCTTATCCGATGTGCCGCCGTAGCCGCCCGCGGCAGCGTTGACTGCGGTACGTGCGTCTTATGGGCCGCGTCGGCCGCGCCGCCGCCACCGGAATAGTGCACCAGCGGCCTGCAGCACCTGGTCCACCTGGTCACACTCCTCCGGGTCACTGCCGGCGCCGGGCAGTGTTGACAATCGAAGTCTTCCCAACCTGGTCGAAATCAAAAGTGCTACTAAGCTGGTGAACACTTGTAGAGCAGCAATGGTACTGATTAGCAAATTCCCACTCGGAGTTGGTACCGATTAGCAATTTCCCCTATAATTATTGACAATACCGTAATTCCGAGGGCAATTTTGTACTGCGAATTAATCGCAATAATGGCTCGGCCTCGAACCCTGGCGTCGCAGGATGCCTTGGACGCGTTCGTGACGACGCAGCTGCTCGACAATGGCATGGATGTGATCGCGAGGAAGATCAACGTGCTGCGCGAGAAACTACTGCGGTCTGGGAGCAGCGAGGGCGACGCGGAGAGCAAGAAGAAGTGGGCGCGGCAGCTGCAGCATTGGCTCGCGCTAGCCTGCCGCCTGCTGGCCAAGCAGCGGCGGCAGCTGAACCACTGCATCGAGCGCGTTGAGCGGGACTACAGTCGCGGGGAGATCGGTCTGGGCGTGGCCAAGCAGAAGGAGGTGGAGGCGCAGGAGGAGGCCAACCTCTACAGCCGCACGTACGCTCGCCCGAGAGCTCACTCGGCTGCAGCGGCGTCGGAGAGCGACGGCTACGTGGGCATGATGGTGCCCGGCAAGGAGGACATTCTGGCAGTGGGCTGCCATGTTGCAGCCAAAGTGGCTCGCAGCCACGAGCTGTGGATCATGGCGCGCGTCGTCAAGTTTAACGCCGACTCGAACACGTACGAGGTGGAGGACGTCGACTCGGGTGACGACGAAGAAGAGGAACAAGACACGCCCAGAAGACACTACTTTGTGCCGTGGCAGCAGGTGGTGGAGCTGCCTGGCGACTCGCTGCCCGAAGGAGAGTGGATCCACTACGCTGTGAATGAGCGGGTCATGGCCATGTACCCCAACACCACCAGCTTCTTCCGCAGCACAATCCGCGTGCCGAATCCAAGGGTAAGTCGTTGGGGTGAAGATATTATCCATGTTGCGGTGATGATACTAACGCCGTTCTTTTGTTGTGTCTTCGTCGCTGACAGGGCGCTCCGTACGTGATCCTTAAGTTCGACGAGGATGAGGACGAGCATGGCTTCGTGCCGGACCGTAAGGTACCATTCCGCTTTGTGGCCCCGCTCAAGCCCTGGCATCAAAAGTGAGTACCGATAGACAAAGCCACAAAAAATGTCAAGGGTCACGGTCTCGACGCGCGATGGCAACCTGCACTTTGACTTCCTGCTACAGAGACAACTTCAAGCTAACTTATTCCGCCGTCATACCACTGCCGCAGATTCAGTAGCGCGCCAGCAGTGTAACGAGACAACACGACACGAACTTTGAGTGAAAAATCCCTGCAAAGTCATGGCGGCACCCTGATGTATCCTACTACGTAGTACATGTTGAGCTACATGAACGTCATTTACTCAAGCGCAATAAAGGACGTTTTACCTGATTCTTGAACCACCCAGTTCAACCAGGTTTGGTACCTTTGACGAGCACTCTTGCTGCTAACTTCTTTGAAAAGGGTGATGTTGAAAAACATCAGGGGATTGAGTGCGGCCAGCAGCAAAGCCGCCAACCGCAAGAGAAATTGCATCTTTGAAAGACGCGGGGTTAGATCACGCTAGACTTACCAGCAGCTACGTTGGCCACCGACGTCCCTACGATCACTGTACAGGTTCCTGCTTCACGAAATTGCGCGCTTAGTAGTCCTGCGAGGCGGAGGCCTTGCCCTTCTTGCCAGCCGAGGCCGACTTCTTGGGCAGCAGCACCGAGTGGATGTTGGGCATGACACCGCCCGAAGCGATGGTCACGTCGCCCAGCAGCTTGTTCAGCTCCTCGTCGTTGCGGACGGCCATCTGGATGTGGCGCGGGATGATACGCGTCTTCTTGTGGTCGCGGGCGGCGTTGCCAGCCAGCTCGAGGATTTCAGCGCAGAGGTACTCGAGGACGGCGGCCATGTAGACGGGGGCGCCACCACCGACACGCTGAGCGTAGCGGCCCTTCTTCAGGTAACGAGCCACACGACCGACGGGGAACTGCAGACCAGCCTTAGACGAGCGAGTGCTGCCCTTTCCCTTCTTGCCACGGCCTCCAGTAGCGGCTTTTCCCTTTCCAGACATGATGAATTACTTGAGCTTCTTGACGACTTGCGTGTGAATTTCGATATGATCCTTCCCTCTTGACACCAGTGCGTATGGCGCCAAAAGCGCCCAGGCTACGGTCACTAAGCTGCGACCAGGAGGGAGGACGCGCGGCTCAAGCACCGCATGTGCTGTTTAAATAGGGCTGGGCGATGTCTCCTTTTACCCTAGCCCTTATAACCCAATGCGAGGACAAGGGCGAAAATCCGGTTTCCTATCATTGGCTAAAATATTTCCGCTGTGATCTGATTGACGGATCAAAACCTCTGGACATGCTGATTGGCGGAACACACTGCGCGGGAAGTTTGACTTTTTCGGCGCGCCAAAAGTCAAAAGCGGTCAGAAGCCCAGGGTGCCAGGCCCAGGCGGTGAGGTCCGGGTCCACTTGTGAGATCATTTTCGAATTTGCTTCAAAGTAGACCACCAACCACCACCACCACCTCAAGCACCATGTCTGGAAAGGGAAAAGCCGCTACTGGAGGCCGTGGCAAGAAGACCGGCAAGAGCAGCACGCGCTCGGCCAAGGCCGGCCTGCAGTTCCCCGTGGGCCGTGTCGCCCGTTACCTTCGCAAGGGCCGCTACGCCCAGCGCACGGGCAGCGGCGCCCCGGTCTACATGGCCGCCGTCCTCGAGTACCTCTGCGCTGAAATCCTCGAGCTGGCTGGCAACGCCGCCCGCGACCACAAGAAGACGCGTATCATCCCCCGTCACATCCAGATGGCCGTCCGCAACGACGAGGAGCTGAACAAGCTGCTGGGCGACGTGACCATCGCTTCGGGCGGTGTGATGCCCAACATCCACTCGGTGCTGCTGCCCAAGAAGTCGGCCTCGGCTGGCAAGAAGGGCAAGGCCTCCGCCTCGCAGGACTACTAAGCGCTCTCAGCCTAGTGTTCAACTTTCTGTGAGCGCGGCCTTCTAGGTCGCCTCCACATCGCCGAGTAACTTCGAAAGAAGCTGCTCGGCTTCAATCCCCTGATGTTTTTCAACATCACCCTTTTCACCAGAAATATTCATTTAGTTATGCTAGGAGTAGGAAACAACAAACATTGGTTGAGGCAATCCACTCATGGTATCCTTTTGACGACGAAGGTCCCAATGCTAGTGTAGTTACAGGGTCAATTAGGCTTCAGACCGAGTAAATTCGCTAATTTTCTTCGTGGAGGAATGCGGGAAGATTGTTGTGTTGGGTCGACTAGTGGTGACACAGCAAAAAGCGGTCGACGTAAGAGAGACCAGCGTACAGCGTACACGTAAATGTCAGTATGATTTCGTTATTGGCTTGACTGCAAGTGGTATCCTCTTCCTGTTGCTGCCCACTCGGAGCGCACCATGTTTCGGAGGGTGTCGCTGAACTGGAACATGAAGATAAACTGCGTGTCGCGCTCGGCGTTTGAGGCGCGGATCTTGCGCTCTAGGTCCGCGATGAGCGCGCCCAGGTGCACCACGTTCTGCATCTGCGCGGGGTTTCCGCTAGACACGGCCTCGTCGATTCCCTTCCGCAGCTTCTGCGCCTGCCCCTCGAACTCTTCGATGCTAGCGGCCAACTCGGCACATTTCTTGTGCGACGCCTTCAGCGCATCCGGCACGTCGTACCAAATGTTCGTGTGCTCGTTTTGCTGCGCGAAAGAACGCACCGCGTCCGAGAAGATCAGCACGCGGACCACTGACTCGAACCGCTTCTTGATTGCAGCGTCCCGCTGAGCACGAAGCTGGTGGATCTTGAGCTTCAGCTGCTCCGGGATGTTAATGTTGTTCGACATGTGAACAAATTGGTGCCCCTCTTCATTCCGCTTCGAGATTTCCTCGTCCAGCTGTGCGATCAGCGCGTTGACTTTATCGTAATCGCTGACCCAGATTGCGCGTAGCTCGTCGTCTTCGCCGGACTTGCTGGGGCTGAAACCTCCAGCTCCTGAAGACATTGCACGAGGAACCATTTCCTCCGAGAACGCGGGCTGCTGCTCCTGTTGTTGTTGTTGTGGACGCTGCACGTTGGGGTTCCTCACCACGATATGATGATTCCCTGTTGGTTCTTGTGAAATGGTCTCGAACCTTGAAACTGGCACACCATGACCGTGGTAGATTTGACTTCCGTCGACTGGCGTATATCCATTTGCCACAGGGGAGTCAGTAGCACCTTGAAACGGGTGTTGGGGCCTGGGGGATGATGACGCCGGCTCGAAGCGCGGGGCGTGAGGAGAAGCACTTACTGGAGACGGTACTCGTGTAAAGCGCGCATTTGAAGCATGCAACATTGGTGCAGAAATGTTCGACGGAGCCATGGACGCGACTGCATAACCTGGCGGAGCGTGCAGTGTATGCTGCGCTTGGCTGACGAATCGGTTGCCAAGAGACTGAGCTTCTGCTTGCTGCTGCCGACGAGATTCCTCCTGCCTCAAAATTTGTTCGTGACGCATCCGTTCCTCCAACAATCGCTGCTGCCGTTGTTGCTCCGCTTGCTGCCGCAGTTCCTCTTGTCGCTGTTGTTCCGCCTGTCGCCGCAGTTCCTCTTGTCGTTGTTGTTCCGCTTGCCGGCGCAGTTTCTCTTGTCGTTGCTGTTCCGCTTGCCGGCGCAGTTCCTCTTGTCGTTGCTGTTCCGCTTGTCGCCGCAGTTCCTCTTGTCGTTGCTGTTCCACTTGCCGCCGCAGTTCCTCTTGTCGTTGCTGTTCAGCTTGTCGCCGCGGTTCTTCTTGGAGTCGTTGTTCGTTCCTCAACTGCGCTTGCTCCATTTGCACCTGTTCTTTTCTCAGCTGGTCAGCCTGCTCTCTCTGTTGCTGCAGTATACGCTCGGCTTCTCGCTTGCCTCGCTCTTGCTGCTCCCGCAGTAGCCGCTGCCGCTCATCAGTTTGTTGAGTAAGGAGCTGATTCAAACTCATCTTTGGCGACGGCGCTTGCGGTGGGCCAGGCTGCACAGCTTTAGCTCGCATATCATGCATGGCCTTGACACGATCATACAAACTCATACCGTCAGGAGGTGCTGCCGTTGCTGCTGCAGCGGTACGTGAAGTCTCCTGAGAGCGAAGAGCTTTCTGAATTCTATCGCGCGTGTCATCTGGTCCCGGTAATTGACGCTTTCTCGATTGCTCTTGTGTGCGCGCCTCCGAGCTTGATGACGTTTGTGTGCTTCCGCCATTCGAACCAGAAGTAGTAGAAGCTCCCGCAGTACCATCAGTAGCCGACGTTACAGTAGCCGACGACGCCGATTCTGCCACAGAACTTTGCGGTGGAGTCGCTGCCGCCGAGGAGACAGGAGCGGTCTGACCCGGAGCCCCATTAACGGCCGGTTCTGCTTGTTCCTGTTGCTGTTCTGACGTCGGCGCCTTGACCGGCGTTTCCTCTGCCAGCATCTTGTCGTGAAGACGCCGTCGATATGTTTCCTGCACCATCGTCGCAAACTCATCACTCCACGCAGAGTCCACAAAATGCTTGCCGCTAGCTCCATCAATAGCGAAGCAATGGTGCGGCTTGGTGCTGCCCAGCATGAGCACGTGCGGCTTCTTGTAGCAGCCCGCGCAAAAGTACGCATCGCACTCTGCGCACCACATGACGGGGTCGTTCTTCTGGCTGCAGCGCAGGCATTTACCTGCACAAAACCACCCCACAACCCACAGTTAGACCCCACAACGTCCCGTGGCCACCAACTTGCAGCTCAACGCTCCACGCGCCACGTACGCGGCGTCTTGTGTGTGTAGTGGCAGCTGGCACACGTGTCGTTGTCACTCCGGAGTCTCGCCTGGCACTTGGGGCAGCGGTTCAAGCTGATACCATACACTAGTCAAATGACGGGTCGGTTAGTCAGTCAACCATCAAGCCGAAGGTTACACCACGATAAAAGCCGCGCGGCGCCACCGCAGCACGCACCGTATAGCCGTCGGTCGCTGTCACGTCCGCACTTGGTAACCGCGTCCGTCAACGTGCCGCTCCAGCCGTCAGCGCCGCCCTCCTCGCGCGCGCCATCCACCTCCACCGCCATCATATTGCGCGCCAAACCAAAATATGACTGCCAAAACGCATAACGTTACTTCGAAGTAAACTAAATAAACCTCTCTAAATAGATACAGTACTGCGTCCTTCAAGATCTATGACGTTCATTCTTCAACGAGATGAGCCACGGGCACCTGTACCTCAGTGCGCGCGGCGGGGCCGACTACGCCGGCGACGGCCGCCGCGCCTGGTTCGACGCCACACATCAGAGCGTGCTGCTGTTGTCCGCGCAGTCGCTCACGCTGCAGCAGCTGCCGCTGGACGCGTCGCTGGACCCCGTGCAGGCTTCGACGACTGTCCCCGTGCTCCAGAACGTGGCTACACTTTACGACTTCAGCAATCCTGACGCCGGACGCGAGCCCCGCAAGGCTCCAGCGACACGCAGCTTGACGCCCATCGTGCTGATGCAGCTGTCGGTTGACGGCCAGTACCTCGCTATCCAGCGCAGCGACATCGAGGTGCAGGTGCTGCACCGCGCCACGCGCGCGTCCTACTGGGTCCTATGCAAGTCTAAGGCCGGCAACAGGATCCTGCACGGGGGTGTCATCTGGAACACACACTCTGTCAAGCCTACGAGCTCCCAGGACCTGTTCCTAGTGACGAAAATGGGGCTGGAGCACCATCGCGTGAGCTCCAAGCGTCGCAGTGTCGCCTTGCACAAGACTGTGGGGCTGTATGTCCACGAGTTCTGGTACGCAGCTTCACACGGGGTGCTGCTGCTGAGCTCTGGCTCCAGAGCCAACGAGATCGTGCCGTTCTTGCTGCATGGGGCGTACGCGGAGAAACTGCCCAAGCTGGTGTTCTCCGCGGCCGTGAGCAAGCAAGATCTGCACCTGGTCAGCTTGTACGGGGACATGTATGTGGTGTATAGTGATACGCGCTCGACCAAGCTGCTGCTGTATTTGGTGGGGAGGACGAAGGTCACTTGCGTGCGCTCGCTGAACCTCTTGCTGCCGCCAGGGACAGCGCTGGAGTACTCGGTCGTGGACAATTTGCTCGTCTGTCACAGTCTGGATTTCAACGTCAGCCTGTTCTTTGACATTAAATGCGACGGGAATATTAGTGATCCGTTCTCGGCGCCGCTGCCGATCTCCGCGAGACCACCAGGCCACCCTCCTCCTGAAAGCAAGCAGGTCGCAGTAACGACGACAGCGAAGGCGGCCGACGCTATGCTCAACGAGTTTGATTCTGATGTCCTGGAGGTTACCGAAGATGAAAATGACCCAGAACGACTGGATGATTCGATGTGGAGCTCTGTCCAGCCAACAATCGGTATCCGTCGCGCCATGAGTGTTGATGATCTAGACGTACACTCGTATATCGACGATGTATCTCTTCCCTCTCCATCCTTCAAGACGTCGCCAGCCTCCCACTTAGCTAATCGAAGGTCAGCTCGGCGTCTGCAAAGAGCAATGTCGGCTATAAGCCTGGAGAAATCTTTGAAGCACGAGGTCGTTGTGCCAAACTTCACTCGCTGGCGCTTCCATGCCCCCAACCTCGTGCAGCGATCGTTTACAGTTAATGGACGAGAACAAGTCGAAATTCGAAAGCTGCAGGTGAACCTTACCGAGGTCTGTAATACCTGCGAGCATCATCGCGAGATTTTGCCTTTCCTATTGCGGCGGGGGGATCACGAGTTGGCAAAGTCATTGGTTCTTAAGCTTGTGCGCAGCCACATTGTGGAGCAACAGGCACCTTTGTCTGCTATTGTGCAACTGTTGGCTACTGTTCAGACTGGATATGGTAGTGAGCGGCGTAACAAGGTAACGTTACTGTTTTTGACTACCTTTGGGCCTGGTGGTGGACCTCATGGACCTCATTGTCTCACTTCGTGTAATCCTGTACTATTACTTAGAACGCTTCCGATGGCGAAGACGAATCGCGCGGAGCAGCATCAGATGATGCTACCAAACCTGGACATGCTCCAGCAGAAAAGGTATCGGGACGGACCAAAGCAAGCCCTCCTGCTCGCAATGTCCGGGGCTTTTTGCTCATCCAACAGTCAGAGTTCTACCGCGATGTGTGGAGAAGCATACTTCAAGACACCAACGTAAGGTCTAACGCTTGCTGGGATACTGACATGCTTATTTGATAACGGATGCGGTGGGTGTGGCCTTACTGCAGATCGCCAAGAGGTGCAATTTGAGCACTTACGTCATTGAATACATCAAGAATCTGCGCGATAACAAGGTGCCAGTGGAGAGCGTCACGTGAGCTACCAGCATTTGTGCTTTTATCTGTAATTTTAGTGTGACTGACAACCAGTTCGAAGATATGTTGCGGTTGCGGAGTGTTTTGTAGCTACAGGAGAGCCAAACAAGCTTTATCAGTTCTTGCACTATCATGTGCTGGCTGACTCAGTCGCACTTGCTGACTTGATGGTCCGCCATGGGTGCAGATACCCGGCTCTAATGCAACTGGGGCTGGATATGTACTTTCGTCTTAGGGAGATTTGTCCTCTTGTTCGCACGCTTTTGGATATCGGTCAGGTAATAGTGTGAGTTGCGGTGTTTCTCGTGGGTTGCGATTTCACCTTGCTGGTTCTGTTCGCTGTTGACCAGGCGAGTCGTGCGATCGAAATCGCGTGGAGAAACATGGGCTTAACTTCGTGCGACGCAACAGTTCTACCCGGTGTTGCTTTCTTTGACTCGCTTGTGAAATCTGGTGCGTGCAACGGTGTCAGTAAATGCTCGTCTTTGTTATTAGCGGGGGCTCAATGTTCTTTTCGGCTATTTGCTGCGTGCAGTTACCTCGCCCACACACCGATCTTCGTTGCAGGTGACGCAAATGCTGGGAAACTTACTATTATTCTTGAAGGTGTGGGACCCTGTGTGCTTACAGCGCTCAGGTACAATGTCTATATCAACTCTCGCTAGCTGTGCCGCCGTCCCGTTTCCAGATGATCTAGTTCCAGTAAGCTGCCGGAAGAAACTGAGGGCGGCATTTGGTTTTGCTACAGAGGAGCTCTAACTGGAAAAATCAAACTGTGGTCGCTGGATAACCCTAATGAGAGGTGGCCCACCGGACGTTATCGGTCGCCTACGAGCTTTGTCAGAGCAAGATGGTCGAGTTGGTTTCAGCGGGGCTGCGGTTTTTGTGGCAGTTGGAGGAAACACCGCAATTGTCAAATCCTCGAGCTCGACACTGTTGTGATGATATGTTGAAGCCTCACCCACGGGTGCTTGATTATTTTTCGGTATTTGGCATTTCACCATTGCCCTCGACGTTTGAAGCAGGCGCGAGATGACGGATGTACTCGTAATTTTGCAATTCTTCATTGGTGATGAGTCCAATACGTTACCACGACGCTGATACCGTGGAGTTCGCGGTGAACGAGGTGTAGACACCTTCTCGGGGGAGCGATTACAGTCATCTTTCGTCGCTTCAAACAGCGTGGTAGTCACGCCGTTGGATCGTGAGGTGTCATTCTCCTTGCGGACATGCATGGCTAAAGCAATTCGCTGAATACACCGAAGAAACTCGCGAAAGTTGAGATCTGCTGCTTCTCGGCGCTTAGAATTTGTGATGCTGATGTCCAGCTTTGCCGCATAGTACTCGCGAATGAGTTCCGCAAGGCTGATTGGAGCGATTGAGGCACTTGCGGGAGTGTCTGGCGGAATAAAGGGCTCGCCGTCACCCTCTGGGGAAGAGCGAACTATGTCTTCAGAGATTCACGTCAAATGTCAATGGATATGCACGGATTGGAAGCATCTTACGTCTCGGGAACACTTACTGAATGCCCGGGCAAAAGTGAGGAATTCCTTCATGTCCAGACGGACCTTGCTGTCGACCTACAATGGATAGCGGTACGCGCACTCAGTGTTGAGACCATTAGATCCATGATACTCTACTGAAACACATACCTCGGTAAGGCTTTGGACTCCGAAATGTGAGAACATTTGCTTAAATTGCCAGATGTGTTCGGTCAAAAGCTTCAAAACGTGGCTTTGAGATATGTCGGGGGCAAGGTGCTGCACGTGAATGCACTTTGCCCGTGGAATAATGTGAGTCTCCACCAGATTCTGTACGTCGTCGTCTGATAGCGGTCCCTGGATATCGTCAAAACAATGTTAGCTGTACCTGTAAGGTCAGTTTATAGCGATCAGTGATCTGGTTACGTACTTGCAGATTATTGGCACGCTTGAAAATCAAGATACACGCGGATAACAACTGTGCAAAGCCCATTGGCTTCCCATTGCCAGTGGCAGCAGCAAATATGTTGGTGATATCCACGTCTTTGAGCGCGGGCGTCGGGAGCAGGTCTAGTTTGCAATCCTTGACGAACTTGATAAAGTTGGTGCGGGTGATCCAGACAAGGTTCGTCACGTTACCGGTCATGGCGTAGTACGCAAACTGCTTCCGAAGCGTTGGGTTCATAAGCAATGTTTCCAGCATCGCCTCCGTTGTTTCGAGTGGCGGCGACGCATGATTTGACTTCGAAGTGTTGTGTCGCTCGATGTTGTTCTGGTCAAGCTGAGCTGGGTCGGGCGCATTACGGGGAGATTTGGATGACTCATGATTCAGTGACAAATCCATCATTCTTCGGTACTCGGCAGTTTGCTGTGCAGGACGATACGAAGCAATTTTGTGGGTAAGCGAGATCTAGGCGGACAATGGTAGCAGATTGGCGGTTTTACCTTCAGATGCTCGGGCGGGGAGAGCAGCATGGAGTTCAAGATATGAACCCTCTTCCCCTCGCGCTCGAGGTTATAGCGGAAAAGCGTCGCGTCATGAAGGTTACAGTAGCCGATGAAGTTGTTGAGGCACTCATAGACGTGCTGCTCGTTCTCGTACGTGGACATCAGTTTTTCACAGGCCTCTCCAAGCGCGTTGTTATTATCCGTGATGAGTTCCTTCTTCAAGCGTCGAATCTCGCGGTGAAGCACATCGATCTCTATCCGGAGCGCCTCCGATTTGTGGTCGGGCACGGATGCAGATTTTCGTCGCTGGGGAACCTGCTGCTGTTGTTCTAGCTGCAAGTCGATCACACGAAGCGTTTTCGTGGCGATTCCCTGCTCCATCTTGCGATTTACGTCTTGTATCGTCGCCGAGAAATGCCGAAAGGTGATTTCGCCTTCACGATGATAGAACTGCTTGCTTTTAATGGCACCTTTGGTGGCTTCAGCCGCCTGTGTGATGACCTGCTTCAGCATACCCACACCATGAAGCCCCGTTTGCTCGATTCGGTGCAACACGTCGTCAGCGAGAAGGATACCGTCCGCGTCAGTGTCTAGGATCGAGAAGATGCGCTGCAACTCCATCTGCGTGTTTTCTTCCAGCAGCATCCTATAGTACGCGCGAGTTTGGAGGTATTCCATAAAGGAGAGGTGGCCGTCTCCGTCGACATCGTACTTGTTGAATACGGCTTGGATCTCCCATTCCGACAGTGCTGGGTAGTCTTCTCGAAAGAGTTTATACGCGCGAGCTGCAGGTAATCGTGCGAGCGGAGCACGGACTTTCTTATTGTCGGCGGCAGTGTTACAGAGCGAGAACTTGTGCTTCAGCAAGAGAATTTCCTCGGGACTCAACACACTTTCGGGCACAATAGTGGACACGTCTAAGTTTTCTAGCGCAGAGGTCGGTCTTGCTGACAGCGGGCGCTGCTGGAGGTCCTCCATTTAATCCCCAGGAGTGGTTCAGGGCTGCAAATGGCTAATATCACCAAACGAGGCACTCGATCACACTATTTTCAGCGTGCTCAGGCGAGTATTGGTGACTTTGACGATACGGATATTGACGTACATCGATAGGATCGAGCCAAATAGCGACAGTGAGGCGTTTACGAAGCGATGTTCATCTCATTTATATTCCCTATTCGATTATTCGATTAGCACGAGTGTATTAGCGCTGACTACGTAGGTGAACCTCATTGAGTTGCACCTCCCAACCAGAATTGGACGACAGCCTCGAGCGCCAGACCGTTGTATGAACCAGCGCACAGCCCGATGATGGAGCTGAGCCCACCCACCATACCAGCGACTTCTCTCTGGTATTCGGAGCACATGCTTGGAGCGATAATGATGCTGGATGTGGCCACGTAGCCTGTGGTGAACCCCAACAAAAGCACTGCGACGATGATTGTTATGTCGTCGAAGGGGTGTACTAGCGCCGCCATCAAGAGCGGCAGGAACGAGAGCTGGAACGGCCATGGCAGGTGAAGCGTCGACACGTCGAAGTACATGGCATACGCTGGGAGGTTCTTGCCCACTAGGTCACCCAAGTTATAGCAGCCCACAAGCACAATGGGGAACCAGTCTCCCAAGTTCAGCGTCACCGACGGAATGGCCGATATGATACCCGGGAAGCACGACAGACACACGAAGTAGGAGAAGAAGAGCGAGAAGAAGGGCTTCAGCGCAGTGTGCAGCACGTTCATGACCGTCGCAGCAGCAGCGTGCTCCTCGAGCTCCTCCTCGATCTCGAACGCGTCTTCCTCATCGTCCGCATCGTCGTCCTGATTGTTCGACGTCGATCCGTTACGCGCGCTCATGTTGTTCACCAACAGCGGGCTCCGTTCAGTCATCCCGTCATGATTGAAGAACGCGGTGGGTCTTCTCAGCGGGCTAATGGGGCTGGACAAGGGTGACAGCGCCGGCGGGGTCAACGGCGTCTCATACTGCACCAGCGCGTACTCCGTGAGCAACGGCTGGGCGAACTTGGTACGCAGCAAAGTCCAGTACAAGACCCACGTCGTCATCACAATGAGCAATGCAATACCGAAGAATACCCCCATGGACAACTTGGCGTAGTAGCCCTGCTGCTGCAGATCAAGTCCGTCACTGGCGTCGCCTTCCAAGTACCACTTCAACGCGAGTCGCACTGCAAACAGCAAGATGGCACCGAAGCCTTTGCCGCCTTCAATGGCTTGGATGAACACGGGGCCGAACACGCCTCCCAGTCCGTACATGGACGACTGCATGATGGATGAAGAGACCGTGGACCCCATCAACGACAGCAGTGTCAATGGATACCCCACGTCATGAGGCAGCACCACCACGTTGATCATCGGCAGTAGCAGCACGAAGGCCGCATAGCTCCCCAGAGACCCGTGCATCCTGCTGTTAAGCGAAAGCTGTCGCCCCGCCATCACCATGTACAGCGAAATCACCAGCAACGTCGACATATTCACGACGGGGAAGACGAACCCAATGCGGTCGTCCGGATAGCGAGCGTCGAAGAAGCTCAGGCACAGCGTGATGCACGACCACATGGCGATGGAGCCTGCGCCACTGAAGAAGAAGGCGCTGTACGTGATCCAGAACCCCGCGCGGTCGTCCAGATCCCCCACCGGTAGCTCGGGCTCGATGCTCTCCATTGCGGGCGCCTCCAGATCCAGATCCAGCGTCAGGTGCTTGTGCGGATTTAGCGCCATGGCGTCCGCTGCGTCTCCTCTCGACGAATGGCTTCAACTCGAATGGCTCCAGTTGGCAGTGTGAGGCTATAAACAGGCTACGGTGGCGATAAAAACTGATGCTGGTTGTATTATTGGCGAGGTTGAAGTGACTCGGGAGACGGGCTCTATGGTATTGTTGCGAGTCGAAGGAATGCGCCGATGTGGCTGGCAAACAGAACCTAGAAGACGACGACGAAGAGGAAGATGACGAGGAGAATAACGAGGAAGATCTTAAGGATCAGAGACCGGTTCCCCTGCACCATGTTGAAGAGCTTGAGCAGCTCCCCGTGTGCTGCTTCAACGTTGGTTTGCCTGGCCAGAGAGAGAGAGAGAGAGAGAGAGAGAGGAGACGGCAATACGTAAGCGAGTGAGAGAGAGAGAAGGATGCTTCTAGTGTACAGCAGCGACGTACGCGATATCCATGTCGTCGTCGATACGCGAGATGATTTCTCCTTGCTCAGCGACCATGGTCGCCATCCGCGTGTACATGCCGGTGATCTACAACACGCAGTATCCACATCAAATGAGTCCACGTACGACATCAAGAGCAGTGAAATTCAATGCTACGTACCTCCACGATGGTGCTCTCCACCTGCGCCGCATTGTTATACCTCGTCTGGGCATCTTCGCGAGGTCGATATTGCTGTTGCTGCATTCCCGCGCCACTTCCGGGCGGTGTGGTGCGCTGCTGCATAAACGGACTAGCACCGAGGTTCCCGCGGCGACGAAGTCCTGCACCAGGCGCCGGCGGACTCAACGCCGGCGCAGCACCTTCAACACCAACACACAAAGGTTCAATCAATATCGCAAGCACACCTTCACCAATCATCACTGCCAGCATCACCCATACCTGGCTTCATCGGCGTGGCCGCTGGAGGGGCCTGGACCCCACTCCCAGCTGCGGATTGTGCACTCCGCAGCGGCTGCAAGGGAGCTCCGTTGTTCGTGGGCAGCACCTGGTGTCCACTCACACCTGCAGATCCTCCTGTACGCGAGAACAGCGGCGCGTTGATATGCACCATGGGGTTGCCCCCTCCGTGCGAGAACTTGCTGCGTCTTGAGCTGCGCTCCCGGATCGCCGCCGTGTGCTGCTGCAGCGCTTGCTGCAAGTGGCAACAACATCAACACATCAACAGCAATGAGCACCACACCATAGAGCAACTCAACTGACCACAAGACGACGCACGTGGAACGCCTTGACGCTCTTGGCGCAGCGCGACTTGAGCGACTGGCAGACGATGGCGAAGTGCGCCTGGTGGTGCTGCTGGTGGCGCCCGCGCTGCGCGCCGACGGTCTGCTGGAACATGTGGATGTGGCGCTCCACGGCGCCCAGCTCCTTCTTCAGCACGTCCGTGAGCGTCGCGATCTGCGCGCTCGGGTCGTCTCCGATGATGGACTTGCGCCCCACCAGCTCCTGCAGCTCGCGCAGACACAGCTCCTGCTGCCGCAGCTGGTCCGAGATCTGCTGCGCCAGGCGCGCGTCGCGCGACAGCGGCCGGTGCGTCTGCGGCCGCCCGCGCCCCGTGTCGAACAGCACCGTGATGCCCACGAAGTCGCTCGTGCGGTCCTTCGCCGCCATCGCTGCAGCTACAGTACCAGGCGACGTACGTACGCGTGTTAAGAATTCAATAGTGCAGCCAAAATGCCAGCTTCAGCTTGCTTCCGTTTAAGTACGATTCAGAATTTGTTCTAACTGTGGACCACACTGGTTTGATACTCCATTCGCACTTAACCGGGTATTTGGCCGATGACTTGAACAAACTATACTCGGAACAGTTTAAACGCGCCAGTTGCCCATTAGCGCGCCAAAGCACGAGGAAGAGATGGAGGAGGCGACGCTGCGCGCCAAGATTCAGGCCATGAAGAACCTGTTGGAGGCCAAGCGCCAGCGTGTAGGGCCGTCGTACCCCCCCGCATACCCAGCCAATCGTCACCCCAGCCACGCGCCCAGGAGATTCGCGCGCGCGACGCCGTCGGGGCCCGTGAACCGCTCGTGGAATCGCTTCTCGCCGTCCAGTTCGAGCCCCAACCCCAACACCAGCGTCGTCGGTGCCAACAAGGTCTGGAGGAGGGATGACGCGGCTACGTCACCCGCGGAGGCAGCTGCGAGGAGCAATACGCCGCCCAGTGCGCCGCTGGGCGCTAACAAGACGTGGAAGCGGCCGGTAAAGTGACTGCGAAGTGGGGTTTAGGGGTGAGTGAAGTGAGAGTGATGGTCAGTGGCTGGTGTGTGTGTTACTGCAGGTGAAAGTGGCGGCGAGCAACTCGGCGGTGGTCAAGTGCGTGCAGACAATTGACACACTACGGTGCATTGATTGATACAATACTCACTGACTGTTGGTGGTGGTTATTATGTGCAGACGGGCGGGGAAGAGCATGCAGCTGCAGATGTTACGACTGGAAGACGGCGAGTACTCGAAGGCCAACGGCGGATTTAGCCTCGTCCGGGCGGGAGTTAAGAAGAGACCGACGGTTGCGGTGAACAAGTCGCCTAGTGTCACTCCAACGGCAACGGCAGCGGTAACGGCGTCGCCTGTTGACAGTACGTTTCTTTTTAGATTTGTGCTAGTTTTTAGATAGTGCAGGTGATGCTGACTGTTGATCTGGATGTGTAGATTCTGTACATATAGGAGGAGTCAAGTATGTGGTTGCAAACGGCGGCAAGGTGTTGAAACGTTGCGCCACTGAGGAGCGCAAGGCAAGTGCTGTACGCAGACCCGGGTCGATGAGCTTAACGACGAAGAGCGGCGCTGCTCGTGCTGCGTGAGTGTTGGTTGGGGTTTTGTTATTGGCTCGGAATGGCTGATCAGATGATTTTGGTTGTGTGGTTCTTGTTGTGTATGACAGCCTTCTTCGAGCAAATGCTGCCATTCGGCGTGCTCACACCAAGCGGCTACAGGCTGCGAAGAAGACGGTGAAAATCCGCACGGTCTACTGCTCATTTTACAACCGCTTCGGCAAGTCAACGGGGTTTTGTTGTGCCGAGTAGGCGTTGAATGTTGCTGATAGTTGTGTTGTTGGGCTTTGGAACTGCAGGCTACTGCAAGAACAAGGACGCGTGCAGGTTCATCCACGACAGTCGGCGAGTGGCGATGTGTCGGAAGTTCTTGAAGAACGAGTGCAGCGACCCCAACTGCCTGCTGTCGCATCTACATGACGAGGTGGAGAGACTGACTTTCGCTTTGCTCACACTCGCTCGGCTCAGCTCAATTGGGTGCCTTGACGTTGCGAGCTGCAATAGGTTCTGATGCTGACCTACGGTGCTGTTCATAACTGGTTTGTGGTGTGTGCTCCCTCTATTCCAATGCAGAACAAAGTGCCGGACTGCAAGATGTTTCTGCGCGGAGCTTGCACTCGAGACGGCTGCAAATACCGCCACGTGAAGGTTAGCGCGGCAGCGAAGCTCTGCGAGCCCTTCACCAAGGGATACTGTCCAAAGGGTGATGCGTGCCCACTGAGGCACGAGCTCCCGATTATTACCCGGAAATCGCCCACAGCAGCGGCCAGATCCGGTACAAATGCGTCTGGCCAGTTGACGAATGGTTCAGGTACGTTGTCATCTTCATGTTCGGCTTCACCCGCATCAGCAGGTCCAACGTCGTCCAGCGGGGGAAGCCCACAGAACGACAATGCCAACGCGGAGCTGTCGATCCGGCCGAACATCCGCTTCGCCTCCAAGCACAACACCGGCTTCCCGTCGCTTTTTGACGGCCTGCGTCGCACAGCGAAGTGACTTGATCTGTAGCTTGCGTGTCCCCCATTAGGTGGACGTGGACGTACGTATCTTGTAACCTCAATAGCCTTTCTCCCCACACCAGAGCGTACGGTCTCCACTTCAAATTTGGCGCGAAATCGATGGACCGAGTGCAGATCGTGGCGTTCGCGGCGCAGTCTAAAGGCGCCACCGGCGTGCGCCAGTTCTTGCAAGGCACGTGACGACCATCGACATCGTCTTCTGCCCCCCTAACAGTTTTTGCGTGTAGATCACCGCCCTCAAGCCCCCGATGTGCTGCTAGAGCTGAGCTCCCCCGTCCTACTGGATGGAGAAAACAGCGATGCGTCGACTGGTGCAGACTTTGGCATCCGCTTGGAGCTGTCGTCGCTGCGAGTGCAGCGGGAGATTTGGAGTGCGTTGGCCAGTGGCGCGTCTCCGAATCGAGACGCCGTTGTGGCTCTGGCTCGAGCGTATCTGCGGATGGCAGCGCGACCGCGACGTCGTGAGAGTGACGCAGTGTGTGTGTCGCTGGCTCGGATGGTGATGGCTGGAGCTGGAGAGGAGGACGCGAGGGAACAGGTGCATGAGAATTCGACCACGGACGCTGCGTTCCGACGTCGCATGAGGCGGTTGACACTCAATCGAGTCAAGTTCCCGACGCCACAAGAGGAAGAGGACATGATTTACTGCACTGCTGGACTACAGAAGACGCTGCCGTCGAGTGGAGCTTCGTCTCGGGTGACCAAGCGACCAAGAGCGGACATGGTCGAGGTGACAGAGCAGAATTCAAGACACGATACGCCATCTTCGACGCCTCCTCCGGTGAAATCACAGGAACGACCGCCGCTATCCAAAGAGGTTTGTTTGTATGCAATGAGACGCGCTACACTGCAGAACTTCACACTCTTGTTCGTGATATTTAGATGGAGGACCGTGCGTCGGCACTGGCCAAGCAACTTGTGCAGCTATCGCGTTCCGACGCCACAGCTGCGGTGGATGATGTTGCCACACGCACGTTCGACATGCTCGCGGAAGTCGTGAACGACGTTCACACCACGTATGCAGCCAACGAGCGGAGCTTCCAGTGTTTGTGCCAAATGCTGCGTATGAGCTCCACCAGCGATGAAGCGCTGTTCCAAATCACTGGGTACGAGTTGAAGGTAGCTTTAGTTGCATGTGTCTACCACTAACTGCGCGATATTTCATCTTCTTTCTCTGTTTGACAGGGCACTTGTGGACTCGAACTGGAGCTCACGATACGCTGCGATCTTCCTCGAAACGAGTGTCTTGCCGAAAATCCGCGCAGCAGATTCTGTCATCTCGCGTGTGCTTCTGCAGACAGCTCTTCGCTTTGGCTCTGCCTATGCCGGGACGCTGGTTGACTCGCTTCTGCTTCCACTGCTCGTCGGCAGCAAAGATACCAGCTCGGGCAATCTCTTTGGCCCAGCTCAAGCCGAAGCGTTAACGCGAATTCTGCGCAGCCCCAACACGGTACCGGCGGATCAGCTGGATGACTTTATCCAGAAGAGTTTGACTGCCGTGGATGCAAGCGACGATGGTACCTCAGCTCATTTGCTCTCGAATGAGTCGGTGCTGCTTGTGTTCCAGAACATTCTCAACACCAAACCAGTGTTGTCGCCTCTGACGGTGGAGCGGGTTGTTGGAGCATGCGAGGCCGTTTTAGAGCGCCCTGAAGGCGAGCAACTGAAAGGCTCACTCAAGTTCGCCACTGTCATCTTTACACTCATTTCGAAGTACCCACAACCATGCACTGGTCATGTGGAGACTCTGGAGTCAATTGCTAACCAACTGACATCCATTATGGCGAAGACAACTGTGCGCTCGCTGCAGAAGCTCAAGACAAACAAGTAGCGATGCGAAATAAGGCTTTCACGTGGAATTCAAAACCATGATGAATTGAGAGCGACAGTATCGAAATACAAGAATGTATCGAGTTATCAACACTTGTTGCACTCGTAGTAGCGACCAAGTCGATACTGCGTCAGCATCTCGCGTGCCGCGGGTGGGTGAGTCTTCAGAATGGGACCACAATCTCCACCGTGTTGTGCTGCCTCGAGCAATACTTGTGCCCCGCCAGGATGCACTCCAAGCAAGTCCGTCACGTCGTAAACGCTGTCGTCTACCCGGATCCAGCACGAGCGTTGGCTCTGGTGGCGCTTCATCTCACAGGAAGAGTACTCCCGTTCTACATTGAAGGAACTTTCGACCGACGATGGCGCTCGATGTTGCCATGCTGCTTGGCGCACTGTGGGTCCAGTAGCAACCGAAGACCCGGCAAAAGCTACCTTCAGTTGATACTCTTTCTCAGCACAGAAGAAGCACCGCTCGTTCGTGCACACATCGTTGCATCCAATGCAGGCATCACATTCGTTTGCAGTTCGCCGTGCCCCGACCGAAGCCTGGAACTCTTTGCGAATAGCGCGTGGTGACCGTGCTGCTGCTGAAACGTGATCACTATGCAGCAATGGGCCGATCGTGTCGTCTTCGTCGTCGCTTTTGAAAAGGTTTGCACCAACATCGCTGCGGATGGAGCGGATGGGGCTTGTTTGACCCACTAAACGCTTCACTGATGACGGTAGTGACGGCTGGTACACTTGATTGCTGTTGCCCGGTGCAAGGCTGTCATAAGCGTTGTGCTTGTGTGGCTCCTCCGAGGGTTCCTTGTACACCAACCGCTTTGGTGGTGCCAAGTGGATTTCTTTTTGCGATGGTTTCTTCTTGATCTCCGACTCGAGAGGCTTCATGTAGGGATCATCATCACGAATTGAACTCGGTGGCTCGCTGGGGTCCAGGTACTCAAGTCTCATGGATCCATTCGACAGCACCGTCCCGACACGGTTTGTGGTGCCAGGGTTCAGCAGTCTCTCCATGGCTGCATTGGTGCACTCGGTGGTGGCATAGCTGAAAGTGTTGAGCGGCATTTCAATGGTTCTCTCGGTACCAAACAGCAGTGATTGAGTCTCTGCCCTGCTTTCAGTGACAGCGCGATAATCATCAAGAAATGATCCAAGTGCACCTAGCCGCCTCTTTCGGGAGTCATGGAACTCCCCACTGCCAGAGTGAGAAAGCTGGTTGTCGCTTGGTCCCAACTGAAGCTGGCTAGCAGTAGTCTTGGTCGCAAAGTGGTTCAGCACAAACTGAACGAGTGCCACCGACGTCTCAGCCATCCGAACGAGACGAACGTCCACAATGGAGTCCATCAAGAATCGGTATTTCTCGAGCAATTTGCCTGCAAGGGCGTCTGTATGTGTCTCCGCTGGTACGTCGCTGTAGCTGCCGTGTTGAATCTGTCGATTGCCTGCCGCTATGTAGTTTTGCCGATCTCGTGACGCCCGCTGCATCTTCGCAGAACTCTTCAAGTACACGAGCAAATGGTGCAGTGTCAGCAGTGTTTCATAGAACACTACGTTGATCTCACTCTGCACTCGAGCCTCCTTTGTGCACAATATCGAGGACTGCGACGACGAGAGACTGGATGGTGGGGTTTGCACAACATCCGGGTCAGCCAGCCAGAACGCTTCTCCGATGGTGGACGAGTTTGCCATGACAGACGAGTTGTTTGATGCAGCGAACGAGGCTGGAATCAAGTCGACGATGGCGTGTTGAAGTGTTCCGTTGTGTACAAAATGCTGGATCATCTTAGCGCGTTGGTCTCCAGCGGCATTATAGTTGGCAGCAGTGTTTGGCGTTCGTACACCCAAGAAGCACTGCAACAACCTCAGACACCAGTAGCAGGTGAGCACATCCTGTTGGAGAATGAGCTCGTGTACAGCATCGAATACTCGGGGGACCTACAGTATCAAACACACACGGATCGTCAGTCCAGATACAACACACAAGAAGTTTGCTGCTGAAAATCTCACCGTCTCGTCAGTGAAGCATGCGTCTGGATGGTGATACAAGCGCACGAGTGCTTGCAAGGTAGTGATCAGCTCCGAACTCGTGGTATCTCCGTATCGTCGTAGCGAGGCTATCAACGTCACGAGGTGCTCGAAAACAAGCTCTAACGCTTTGTTGACCACTTCGACTTGACCTGGACCGCTGCGGGTGAGCTCATCAAGTGGAAGATTGGCATTGAGCTCCTCCATCGCGATCGTGATGCTCACACTCTCGTTCATGGACAAACCCGAGTCGATGGAGTTGCGCGTTTCGTAGTGGGGCTCTGTCGATCGCTTCTCCTTGATCCGTCGTTGGAACCAGCCCCCGCGAGCACTCGAATCCGAGTCTGTAGACCGAGGAGTATCATTGTTTGCTTGAGACCCTCTGGGCGTCGACACACTCGCTCCACGTCGTCTACGCGGCGACCAGACGCTGTTTCCTCGGCTTTTTCCTGCGTTGTCTTCCGGCCGAACTCCCGTCTGCGTGATTCTCCTCAGCAGAAACGTCTCCATCGACGCTCCTGCAACGCTGCTGTCATCCCTCACTGCAGTGTCAGCGGAGTGAGGGTGGTAGAATCGGCAGTAGTTGAGTCCCGACGAGATCAGCATGACGTTGTGGTGTCCCGCTTCCCTACACACGAGCAGCAGCAGCGTGACGAGCTGGTCGCGGCCTTCCACGTCAAGTACCAACGTGTCCTCCTGCTTGAACTCCAGCACGAGCGTTCTCGGGTCCCAATCGGGGCGGACGATCGCCAGCAACGCGCTGTACGGACGTGCGACGACTGTGCGCATGGAGCGGTGCATCTCCACGACGGCGTCGCCCTGCAGAATCAACTGGATCTTCTTGAACGCCTTCTTGGTGCCGTCACTACCGTCACTTCCAGGGGCAGCGTCACCATTGCCCTCCGTGTTCCTGGCCTTCTTGACGTCGAATCGGATGACCGACGGACGGTCCAGCACCTGCGTGTTCTGCAGTCGAAGCTGCAGTGCCGTGATCGTGCTCGACGTCTTGTACAGTTCAACACCCGCATCGTTCGCGGCCGCCACGATTTCGTTCAGACACTCGTGTCTCTCTCCACAGAGGAAGAACCGGTCATGGAAAGCTGTGGACAGCACCATCCCCTCGCTATGTGCCGACGAGAAGGCCGCTCTCCGCAGATACAGGAAGGGCAGGATCTGTACGCGGCGACCGCAGTCGTCCAAGAAGACGACGCTGGACACCGTCACCTGCAGGAACAGAAGCTGGTGTGACGCGTTGGCGAACTGCTCGATGCATCGGAAGTGCAGACGTCGCGGACTCACGACTCGGTACAGCAGCGCCTTGCCTTGAGCTTGTCGCCTCAGTCTCGCGAGCAGCGACAGCAGATGTCCTCGTGCAGAGCACGTGAACTTGAGCTTGGCAGACCGGAAGCGGGACTTCTCGAGCCTCAGCACGAACTGGTTCCCCGTCGGAGACATGTCGACGGCTTCGATGTCCGCGATCTCCCACTGGTTGGTGCACTGGAACGTCTCCGGGTTGTACGTGCTCAGCGTGGCCGGCGTGACCACGAGGATGCGCGGGTACGTGGCCCACCACGCCACTTTGGTCGCCAGGTACTGCGCGATGACCGTGTCACCGCTTCCAGAGTCCGTCGCGTGGACTGGGGACGCCGCCATGACAACTGAACGTGAGGGGGTTTCAAGCGACAACGAAGGGCTCAGCCTGCCGAGGACCAAGAAGAACGAGGAGTGAGTGAACCGACAAGCGCGGAGCTTGTGGGTGGCCGTTGGTAACTAATCCAGTGGCGTTTTACCTGACCTGCTGACGTACTTTAACCGCTGATAGGATACTGTACTGTACTCAAGATGCTGCTTCGTCTACAGCTTCAATCTGGCGACGTCAGTCAGTTCGACATGGCTACATTGGTTTCTGATTCCGATCAACATGGCTAGATTAGTATCTGATTCCGACCAAAATGGCTACATTTTCGTTTTGACACGCATCAGATCCGGCGATGGACGTGGAGGACGCGACGACTCTGAGCTACGAGGCCTTCTGCGCGCGCTACATGGCGCGTAACCGGCCGGTTCTGCTGCGTAACGTGACGGACCAGTGGTTCCCGAGGGCGGCGCAGTGGCGGGACGGGCGGAGAATTAACTTCCAGCACTTGAAGACACAATACGGGGCTGCAGAGGCGCCGGTAGGGTCTAGACCTTGTTTTACGTGTGGTTTTAGCGAGGTTTTGACTGCGATTTAAGGTGGCGAGTGGCGACGTGGCGGAGTATGGAGCGGAGGAGCGATGCACCATGAGACTCGGTGCGGAGGGAAGGAATAGCGAGCAGATGACGTGGAATTGAGGCTGACTGGAGGTTTGCTGCAATGCAATAGACGAATACTTGGAGCTGGTTGAGACTGGAGCAGCTGGCAAGAGATACCTCAAGGACTGGCACTTTGTGCATGCTTTTGGCCACGATTTTTACGAGTAGGATGGGGAATTAGTTGCAATGAGTGAGAGGGTGACACAAGTGGTGGCTGACCCATGGTGTCGAGTTGCTGGATTCAGAACGCCGCCCTTTTTCAAGGACGACTGGCTGAATTGGTACGTCGTTGGTGTTGGTGTTAGTTTTATTCGGGGTCTTGAAATGGCTGACGGAGGTTTTTTATTTGCTTCTTGTTGGTAGGTGGTGGGACCACAAGGAGAAGAGCGAGAGTGACTATCGGTTTGTGTACCTCGGTCAGCAAGAATAATCCTGTTTCCTGTGTATTTTGCAGTTTGAATGATCTAATGGAGCTGCTTGATCTGCTGGATAGGCCCTGCTGGAAGCTGGACACCACTGCATCACGATGTGTTCCGGTCGTATAGGTATGGATGTTGTTGCTTTTAGATACACAACGATCTCGCTTGTCTAATTAATGTGCTTGAGTTCGTGATGTTAGTTGGTCGGTGAACGTTTGTGGTCGCAAAGAGTGGGTCTTCTACCACCCGGACGACGTACGTACTCAGTGGTGTCTTCGGATTTGTTTTGCTATAGAAGACATCTTACGCTGCTGTTTGTTTGAGAACACAAAGGAGATGAAATTGAAGGACCGCTTTGGTCGGTTTGTCTTGCCCGACGTGACGGCGGAGGATGTCGACCGAGAGAAGTATCCGCATTTCCACGAAGCAAAACCAGTGTACGTTATCCAAGAAACGGGAGACGCCATTTTCGTTCCAAGTGGATGGTACCACCAGGTGAAGAACCTCGAGGACACGATCTCGATCAACCACAACTGGTTCAACGGGTATAACGTCCGCGAGCTGTGGGAGTTCTTCAAGCGTGAATACGCAGCGGTAGAGCATGAGTTGGAGGACCTGAAAGAGATAGGCCTTGTCGGACGTGAGTTTGTAGACCAGTGCCAGTTGGTCATGCTTGCCAACACCGGCATCAACTACATCGAGTTCCGCGAGCTTTTGTACGCGAAAGCCAACGACTTGCTGTCACAACGTGAACAACCTGGCATCAAAAGCTCCGCAGGACTAGAACGGGATCTGCTTCTCCACCTCGGCTATGTAAGTTTTTCGTTGTGAGCTCATTAACTTTGTTCAACTGCTCTAACTTGAAGCTTATGGGTACTTTAGGTGCGTGACATCCTTAACGAGCTGAACGTGGCTTTGAAAGCTGTGGACGAACACGCTGAAGCGAATGAAGTTTGGCTCGATGTCGACTTGCAGTTGCAAACTTTGGTTGATGCACCAAACGAGTCAAACGTATCGAGGTGCGTAGCAGACGCGCGGATTAGGTAGTAGTTTCTTGGCTTTCAATCTATTTTCGCGAGGTGTTGTGGTGCCTTGATCGTGTTGCGTAGCATTTTCGTGCTGGTAGCGACGTTTGCCAATAGCTTTACTACCCATGACAGCCAAGACGCCTGAGGAGGAGATCGCAGAGCTGCGTCAGGCCAATGACGAGCTCTATCGAGAACATGCAAATGAAAAGGCGCAAATGCAGGCAGCGGTGGAGCACGAGCGGCTACAGACAGCAGAATTGACGCAAACCATTGAAGCTATAACCGAAGAGAATGGTCAGTGGCGTGAGAGTTACGCGGCCTTGGAAGAAGCCAAACGATATGCTGAAGAGCAGATTGAAGATGCCAGACGATATGCAGAGGAACAGTTTGCTGCTGAGAAGACCGAGCTGGAAGAGCAAATAGCGCAACTCGAAGAAAGCGTCAAGAGCTGCACGTCACAAATGGTGGACGATCTGGCGGAATTGGAGCGACTTCGCGCCTCGGATGCGTCACAGCAACAACAGGAGGCAGAACTTCAGAGGCAGCTTGATGAACGCGACGATCGCTTCGCCCAACTAAGTGCCGAGTACGACACACTTCGCGTGCAGTATGATCAGCTACAACAGTCGCAGGAAGATGCCCGGAAGTCTCATGAAGACGAATTCGCTGCCAAACAGCAAGAGTTGACGGACAGTTCAGCCAAGATAGAGAAGCTGCAGGCTCAGGTGGCAAGTCTGGAGAGTCAGCTGAAGGCTGCATCTGCAACACAAGATGTGCGTGAAGTGAACCAAAATGCCCTGCTACGTCGTGCTGAGCAGCAGACTCAAGAGAAGCAGGAACAACTGAATGAAGCCGATGCACGAGTGAAGGCGCTGGAAGATGAATTGGCTCTGCTATCGCTCACCTCCGCCAATTCAAATGATTTTGCTTCGCGGATCCGGGGTCTTCAGCAGGAGGTTTTTGTCAAGTCGGAGCAGCTAGTCCAGCAAGGCGAGAAACATCTTCGAGTTGCTGAGTTGCTTGACAAGACGAAGGGCGAGCTGGCACAGCTCCGAGAGGAAGTGGGAGGAGTGCGTCACACGTTACTTCGTGGAATTGGCCTTGATCCGACTATAGCTAGTCAAGACTCGAGCGTCGACGACATGCTTTATCAGCACGTGAAGCTCGAGGAACTGGTGCGCCTACGACTGAAGGCGATGGAGCATGAGTGGCAGCTGGCTGGAGGTGCTTCTTCTTCGTCTTTTGACCCCGCGAGAGACGAAGGACAAGATGGTTCCGAGTCATCATCATGCCATCTACCCAACGTTGACAACTTTTCAGCACTGGACGCCCTTGGTCTTGGTGGCGCTGGGCGATTGGAACGTGAAATGCGAGTGCTTCGAAGCCGAAACAAGCGGCTAATCGAACGCACGGAACGGCTCGAGAGTGAACTCGACACTGCTCAAGCTGGGCTTCGTGATCTACAAATTATGCGAGAAAAGGTTGTGGAGATGGTCGGTCGTGAGCGTGTCGAGAAGGAACTGCGTGCGAAGAGCGAGCTGGCCAACAAGGAGTTGAGTGAAAAAGTCGCTGCTCTCTCGGAGCACGTGGAGAAGCTCATGGTCCACCTTAAGCACGAAGCTGCAGCTAAAACCCGCGCAGTGGAAGCTCAACGTCGCGTGGACAAGGAATTACTCGAAGTGAAGGACAAATTAGCTACTGCAACACGCAAAAACGCTGCCCAGGACGCGAAGGTGGCTGAGCTGGAGCAGGGTGCACGTATCCTGGAGGACCAGCTCCGCCTTATGGACGAGAAGTTCATCGACGTTCGCAACAAACTGGACTGGACGCGTTCAAATGCACGCAAAGAGAACAAACAGCTTTCGGCAGAGCTGCGTTCGCTGCGTATGAAGTGGCAGATGGCGAGCGACTCGGGGGTTCTCGCTGGGCTACCAGACTGGGTGGCCACAACGCCCGTGCCGAAACTCTCTAAGAAGCCACCGCTAGGAACAAGCAGCTCCGACTCGCGACTGCCAACACCGAAAATCTCCAACAACGGACTCTCCCCAGTCGTTGCAGCAGTTGTGCAGGACGCTCTGGCCATCGGCAACGGCGCGCGTGTCAAGTTCGAGATCCCGAAACTACCTCAACCTGAGTCCGACGCGGGTACGCCATGGTCTGACGCCAAGTTGTCAGTGCTTCAGCGCCAATTCCAGGACAAACGCCGTGCCTAATGAATGAACTGATCCACCCGTTGACACAATCATGAGACGGTACACATGGCTTCATTTTTCATTAGTCGAAACTTCAGTTCATGTGACAGTTGTGTGGCTTATATACTCACTTAACTCCGAAACTGGCTCCTTGCTAATCAAGTCGGACCAGACCAGATACCACGTGTAGCATCTCCATGTTGCGCCTCCTACAGAGTGTAGCCATTCTGGCTGCGCTGTCCCCGCTTGCTGCAGCATTATCCCCGCCGCATGACCGCGGTCCACTGTTCGATGGGTCGACGGTAGTGCGCTCGCTGGACGTGGAGGGCTACGAAGCGATGCTGAACGACTCGAGCTCAGTCTGGCTCGTCGACTACTACTCGTCTTGGTGTGCGCACTGCCGCATGTTCGCTCCCGAGTGGGAGAAAGTTGGCGAGTTCTACGCACCGTCCAATGTGGTGCAGGTGGGGGCGGTGGATTGCAACCGACACAAGGAAATCTGCAATCGGGAGGAGGTGCACGCGTACCCGTCCGTCAAAGCTCACCATGTGCCGCTGGGGTCGAACGAGAAGGTGGATATGGAGGCGAGAGGACGGAAGAAGCTAAAGTCGGTGGTCACATGGGTGGAGGATGTACTTAAAGAGCATGACATTAAGTCTGATGTGGATGTGTCGACGATTACCGAAGAGAAGAAGCTTCGCCGGAATGACGAAGATGCTGAGACTGAATCGTCAAAAGTGATTGAAGACGACACGTCGATCCTGATGAAGTATAATCGACTGCTTGATGCTGGTAAAGCGGTGATGCTTGCTCTTGAGAGCAGCTTTTTCATAGGGGTGCAGGTGCTGGAAGGTGAGAGATACGACGCTGCGTTGAAATGGGTGAACGCACTTGCTGCTTCGTTCCCACTGGAGGGGAACCGCGCAGCTATGGTGAAACTTGCAGACTTTATGAAACAGCAGAAGACTTGGTCTCTAGTTGAGTGGAGCGAGCTGATCAGAAGATGGAGACCTACTGCGAGAGCAACGAGCTTCCCCAGTGACTTGTTTGACCCCCGAGGAGACGACGAGTCGGGGTGGACAGTGTGCAAAACTTACACTTGTGGTCTGTGGACGTTGTTTCACAGCATGACTACAAGGAGCTTCAAGACTGAAGAGGCTTGGAAACCGAGTGAGACCATGGCAGCTATTCGACTGTACATGAAAAACTTTTTCGGCTGCAGAGATTGTCGCCAACATTTCATGGAGGCGAACCCCGAGAGTTTAGTGGAGGAATTGGCCGCCGGTGATGCAAATGGGCCACAAGCCGTTGTGATGTGGGCCTGGAAGATGCACAACTCCGTCAACAAGAGACTGCATGTGAACGAATGGCCATCCGTATCGGACTGCTCTAGCTGCTACATTGACATCGGTGGACCGGTGTCAATTGGCATGTCGTTGATCCACGAAGATGGAATGGCAGCTTACGTCACGAGTGTCTACGGGCATGAAGACAAGGCTCTTTTCGATGAAATTATCATGACAGACACGTACAAATTCCCAGCACAAAGCTTCAATACCATGACGGTAGCCGCACTGGTTCTTGCGCTTGTGGTAGTGGTGGTGAAGACACAGAGACACCGCTTTGCCATCTCCAAAGACAGCCACATGGCTTAGATGTACACGTTGTGATGAACACTAAAACTGTTTTATGGGTATTTTTCCTGGTTAAAAACTTATGATGACTGCAATACCCAGTAGCATGAGCAATTTATGGCTCGGGTGGCACCTTGCACATGCTCTTCTCAACGCTGTTGTCGTGGCTGACAGCGAATGTTTGTGTGTCATCCTCCTTGTGGATGAAAACAACCTCATCCACTCGAAGTGAGTCCAGCGTCGGTCCTGTGCCTCCATCAACACCATCGTGAAGAAACATTCGCAGCATGAGCGGAGGGAATTTGTTGTTGTTGGTGAGGGCTTCGGCTGCTGTAGCTGCTGAGCCGTGCTCAATCAATTTTCCGCGTCTTGCGAGCGTGGCTACCGATATGCCACACACCATGATAAGAGCGCAGCCGGCGATCGCGAGCAGCAGATTCGTAGTTGGAATGGAGACTTGGACGTACATGTCTTGGATGTTTCCAGCAAATTGCAGCGAGTTTCGGCGCGAGGAAGAAGCGTTTGCCGGGATACGCGTCTGTTCCATCCCATTCTGGAAGATGTAGTAGAGCCCAGCGGTGTACGCGGGCTGGAGAGTGTATTCGATGTACAGGTGGTTCTTCTCGATGTGGTTCAAGTAGTTGTCGATGAGGACCTCGCAGTCGGAGGTGCCTCTGCCCAGCATGTACGCGGTGAGTGTCGAGTTTATCGCCTTGAAGTTGCGTGGCAGGACAATGATCGTTGGTCTGGTCTCCGTCTTCAGCACTGCCCCTCTCGACTCCTCCACCGTTGACGCCAACATTGTCCACTGAGAAGACCCAACGGCGAACCAAACTGCGTTCAGGTTGATCGGACTCAGCACGTCCGTCGGAATATCATTCTCACCGACTAGAAGGAGGTCACTTGACGTCAGAGGGAACCGGATGCCATTGCAACCACTGCCACTCGCACAAGTCGCGTCGTACACATCGGACAGGTCTTCCAGACTCCACGACAACCGCCCCACAGTGAGTGAATACACCATACGAGCATTACCGGCTCGACCCACCAAGTATGAACGCTGGTCGGGACCGTCTTCAAACACGTCTCCTTGAATGCGCTTCCCAACGCTGACGATGATCATGGACGTGTTGGAGCGTTGATCACATGCTTGCAAGAATTCGTTCGAGAGGGCATAGGTGGGGTCCACCACCAAGTCTTCCCCTCCTGCGTCGTTGATACAAATGGCAAGTGCTTGAACTCGCGGGGCAATTGTGGTTGTCGATCCATCTACCGTGTACTCCTCCACTCCTTGACCTAAGATACACGACTCGGTGTTGCACAGATAGGTGTAGAGATTCCGATAGAACATATTCTCACTGGAGGAATTGTCTTCCTGAGTGCCGATCATTTGAGTCGGGATCTCGATCGTGAGCGCGTCAAACGCCACCGTCTCGGATAAATCAACGTGAGAAAGCTCAATCTTGGCCAGTTCATCCGTGGTGCTGGCATTCTCGGCCTTCTCGAAGTAGTCGACGACCACTGCGTGGAGATTAGTGAGAAAAGTTACGTTACCGGACGACGGTGTCGTCAGATTCAAGTAATCCGCCATCACTAAGGGATCCGACTGGCCCCTAACGGCCACGTAACCAGGAGATTCCGTCCCCCACGCCTCGTCGGTTGACTCCCACCAACCGAGAAAACTGTTGCTCACAAGCAGCGCGTACACTGCCAAGTTGGTAGCAATTGACTGGTTCATCGGTAGCTCATCATCTGACGGGATATCGTTATCCACAGCATTCATAAGCATAGTCACGGAAGCTGTTGCATCGACCGCTTCCGAGAGTGCAAGTTGCTGCCACGATCGCTGAGGGAACCCGTAGCTCGCTACGATATTCTTGAACGGAGACGTGTAGTCGTCCGAGTGGTTGCACCACGTCGGAACATTCTCTGTCGGTACGAACAAATTCCGCATGATCGTGTTGAGGACGCTGTTACCAGAGGTATCTTCGCGGAATTCTGGACTCCAAGTAGTAGTCACGAATCCGTCTGCACTCAGTTGTTGAGCGGTATCATCGATGGAGCTCCCCACTGCGAGGTCAGCCGCGAGAATCCTTGGATGGATATCCCCCGAGATCACTTGGACGTTGAGAGAGCTGAACCCCGTGTTCATGAGATACCCCACAGCAGCAATAGACCCCATCACGAAAACTCGTCGTTTGTCGCCAAGATCACTGAATTTTGTCGCGAGACACAGGAAAGCCACAGAGACGATCATACTCAGGAACACGTCGACTGGTTTCATCAACAAGGCGGTGATTGCACCGGAGATGGAGTTGTATCTGTCCAGCATTTGCTTCTGCTCGGTGGCATCCATTTCGGTGGATTCAAAGGTTCGAACGCGCACTCCATCGCTGGCGAATGGTAACATCACACCGACGAGTATGGCCCCCACGACCAGAGATCCGAACAATACTCGGAACTGGTAGACGTCCACGAACAGCGAGTAGTTGGATGAACTTTCAACATCGGCGAAAGGGGCGTATGCTGCTGGAGTTTGATCCCCCGTCCCCGACTCCTTCGTGTTCGACATCGATGCGCGTGCTTCTTGGTGAAATGAACAATGAATCTGTTGACCGGTGAAGCTAATGCTGGCACGACTACCCAAAGAGATGACAAGTGTTCATGTACTGTATTGAATGTACCTACGTGTTTGGTATCCTCGTTTGGGTAAAGTTGGACGATGGTGTTCGCAGGTGGAGGATATCAGAGAGATGAGACCGATGTAGCCGAAGAGCGAGTGGTACATGTACATGTACACGAAAACTTTTCAAGCCATCGACCATCGACTCGATGAAAAAGACTGTCATTCGTGCTCAACATATCAATGGCAAGTACATGTACGTAACGGTCCGTTTGAGCAACTGCAAGAGAGAGCTGGCTTAATAAATTAAAAGAAAAGATAATGATTGAGCGCTGCCCACTACGAACGAATAATGCTTCCTCTGAGTAAAAGTCTTTTTGATTCCATGAGAAGATAAATGAGAGTGCCGGTCAGGAGATCACGTCAATCGAGCAGCTATCGAAACGCTTCAACTCGTTAATTTACGAATATTTTTTCAAAACAGTTACTTGTACTTCAACTATTCTGTACCAGACGATGGGTACACATAGTGTGGCGCACACAAAGTGTACCCAGGGGCGATGCTTGTCATTCCGACATCTGATACGCATCCGATGGAGCTCCAGCCGCTGCGCCACCATCCCGACGCCTCGCGCTACGGCAGCGTCCCGGAGGTGCGCTCCAGCATCCACAATAGCTCTAGATATACCCCACCCTCTCACAGTCTTCCCCCGTCTCAGTCCGCCGCTGTTAGCGCCAAAACCGCGTCCAACGGCTCGCAGCTCAACATCTTTGGCAATGCGCGCGACATCGAGCGCATCAGTCGGTGCGTGGCTTGGTTTTTGTATGGAGAATACATCCCGAAGCTCTAATACATTGTCGGAGAGCAGTCACCTGGACAATGGCAACCTCGGCGCCGCCATCGACAGCTTCATGGCCTTCGTCTCCGTCGTCTTCGCCGGCACGTACGTCGCCAACACGTACATCCCATACAACGACGTGAGTAGTCAGTCTATCTACTTACTGTATTAATGCTGCTGAGAGGCTGCTCTTTTGCTTAGTAATTGTGGTTGATTTGCTGTCCTGTAGATGCCGCACTCGATCTGGGTGGTTGAAGTCATCTGCGCGACGTTGTTCACGCTCGACTTCGCCTACCGAGGCGTGTATCTCTCTGCCAGTCGTCGTAAGGAGTTTCTACTCTCAATGCCAGCACTCGTGAGCTTGATGGTGATCCTTCCGGTGCTTCCAGCATCTTTCTTCATCCGCTATCAGTGAGTTTGTGTTGTTTGAGTGTGGTTGGTGTTTTGTCGATATTATTTTTTTACTTACAAGTTGTTGTTGTTTTTAGTACTTTTTGGTATGGTGAGTCGTGGTGGCGCTTTGTGTATCCTGTTCGCTTCGCCATGTGCTATTTGACGGGCAAGGCGGTGCTGAGTCGCTGCCATGCGTATCTGAACCCGGTGCGTCAGTTTGCGTTCCTGTGTTATCTGCAGATTACGTGCATCCTGCTTGGGGCTGCTGGAATCATCCAGATCGCTGAGACGATGGATGGTACGCTGTCCGTGAAGAACCTTGGAGAGTGGACCTTCTTCAACTCGTTCTTCAATTCCGTCATGACCTTCGTGACAATCGACAAGCCTCCGTCCGAGAACAACCTGTCGAAGATGTTTGTGGGCGTGCTCGTGTGCATTTTCATCCTGGTCATCCCGTACCAGATCTCGAACGTTATGGATCTAAGCAACTCCGTCTCGGCCTACGAGGAAGCCAGCTACAAGCCTTCGTCCAAAAGCCACCATGTCGTGCTGTGTGGAGATCTCACTGCTTCCCGTATCAGCCACTTCTTCCACGAGATTTTCCACAACGACCACGATTTTGTTGGCGTGCATGTGATTGTGCTGAGTGAGGACCCTCCAGCTACATCGCTCAAGGCGCTGCTGTTGGACCCGTTCTTTGCGAAGCGCGTGTGGTTTATCCAGGGCTCGCTGCTCGACATTGACGATGCAAAGCGCGCTGCATGTGACTCGGCTGATGCCATCTTCATTTTGACAAACCGCAAGGGCGATGAGGAATTTTCGGTCAGTGACCACCGCACTTTGATGCGCGTACTTGCAGCGAAACGCCAAGCCCCGAAGGCGCGCATTTTCGCGCAACTTCATCGGTCTATCCACTGCCAGCTCGTTCGTGATATGGGTGTTCAGAATGTGCTCTGTCTGTCAGAGGTGGCGCTGTCACTGCTGGGTCAAAACTGCATCTGCCCTGGCTTCTCGACGTTCATGTATAGCCTGACATCGACTTCAAGTTTCGATGATGACAACGACGAAGGACTTGGAAGTGATGCAAAGCGTTCCAACCGCACGCAAGCAATCGATAATGGCGAAGGCTCGTGGGTTGATAGGTATCTGCTCGGTGCGAGCCACGAGGTTTACGTTGTCGAGCTACCCCCGGAATCCGTCGTTGCAGGCAAAACTTTCTCTGAATTGGCTTCTTTGGCGTATTCGCACTGCCATGGGATCATCGTCTTTGCAGTTGGGGATGGCCCTAGAGGCAAAGTGATCCTCAATCCCGGTGATACTTACACTTGCGTGGGTGGTGAGACCGCGTACGTCATTGCACAAACTCAAGCCGATGCCAGCGCACTGACCGAAATGTCTCCGAATGTTTCGATGCCGCTTGCTTGGAGAGATATGCAAGTTTCGTCTCCTTCCTCCCTCGTCCGCAGCGAAACAGGTTCAAGTGATGGTCGTGGCGCCGAAGCCTCCCTCAAACGACACCAAGCGCGTTTTGTGCACTGGCAATTCGGAGACTACGAGACCCCGGAGCCTGAAAAGGAGTCGGAGGGAGAAGAAGTCGATGAGAAAGCCCCCAACAAAAAGACATCGACCGCTGAAGACGCGGTTATCCATGACGTGGACGAGCTCGGTTTCGGAGTCGCTCCGATCGTGATCTGTGTGACTACCGAGACGGCCTTTTCCAACGATTTGGAGCACCTCATTGGACCGCTGCGCACTCGTTCACTGAAGCAGTACCACCCGATCGTAATTCTGACAGCGAAGCTTCCCGACGACGACATCTACGATGGTTTCAGCCACTTCCCGGGCGTGTATTTCGTTATTGGCGACCCGTATCGTCACAAAAGCCTGAACCGAGCCGGCATTTCCGACGCCCATCGTGTGATAATCTTGGGTACTTCGACTTCGGCGTCGGACAACGACTCGGAACTGCTTCAAGACGCGGAATCTATCGCGCTGCACAAGTTTATCACAAGTTTCATCGGAACTCGGAAGGCGCCACGAGTCATCATGGAGGTTGGAAGTCGCGCTAGTGTGCACTTCGTGGCGCAAAACCTGTTGGCCAACGGCTGGTTCTCTGGACCTGACGGTGGAAATGAACTCACCATGTTCTCGTCGTCGGAGACGTTCTCGCGCAACTTCTTCCTGTCTCCAGCGTTCACTTCCGGCTTGACGTATAGTACGTCTCTGTGCGACAGTCTGCTTATCAACCAGTTCTTCAATGGCCGGATCAAGAACATCCTGGGCGAGTTCATGTTCACGTCTCGGGCAAGTGACGCGTGGGCCCATTTGCGTGGAGACAAGTCGAAACCAGAGCTTCACCGCAGCTCTCTATTCGCCGTGGAGGTGCCGCTGGACTTTGTGGGGCGCTCCTTTGAGTACGTCTTCCACTATCTGCTGTCGTCAGATGATATTCTCGTGATCGGGCTCTATCGCTGCCACCCTTACATGAACTCGATGGATGAGGAGCCCAAGCCGCGAATTGAAGTACCCGAGAAGGAGCGCAGCGTGCCGTTCGGCTACGTGTACGTGAACCCCCAGCCATTTGAAGTCGTCACAGGTGACGACCTCCTCTACGTTCTATCCGACAAACAACCCTGCTGGGCTGAAACTCAAACTGCGTAGTTCAAAGTGATTGGATTAGCATTAGCGGTAAGTTGATGCAAACATTGGGAACTCCATTGCACTCAAGAGTCTTGAGCGCGAGCTTCTCATACCATAAAAATCATAGCTGCAACTACACTGATGATGCCGTAAGACGCACGACGCAAGATATGCGACGATGATATCGTTGCGGACGAACTTGATCCCTGCAAAGACCCCACTGCTCCTTGGGCACTGCTACTAGTGCTACCTGTTCCCGCCCCGCTCCCTGGAAAGCAGACACATTCAGTATCAGCAGTAAGTCTAAAGATCAAACGCAACTACGGCAGACCTACCTGACGTAGCGTTAGCCCATTCTCCAGCCACATCAACCGGTTCACTCACTGCAGAGCCTGCCGCAGTATATTCTCCCGAGATGGTTTGCTTCGGGAAGCTCACCTCATCCTGTTTCTTCCACATAGCGCTAGAGGGTTCGTGTGTGGCGTCCGAAGCTGCAGAGCCCCACTGCCACTCCAGCGCATCCTTCGTCGCCTTGAGATAGCCGTAGCCGTACTTGGGGATCAGCGTTTTCCACTTGAAACCTTTGATGGCGAGTTGAGCTTCTTCACGAATGTACTCATTGTTGCCAGGACTGCCGCTGATAATGATCGGGGGGATGTTGTAGCCATTGAAAGTCGACGCCTCGAACATCAAGTACGTGTGTTCGTGGCCAGCCAAGTACAAGTCGACCTGGTACTTGCTCATGAGAGGAACGATCTCCTTCGCGAACCGGTTGCCAGTCTCACTCAGTCCTTTCGGTGTCTTGAAAGGCGGACGATGCCCACAAATCACGACGTACGGCGTCTTGGATCGCTTCACACGGCTTAGATCATACTCCAGCCACTTTGCCTGCGCAGTTCCCGCTGCTGTACGTGCTGCTTCGTCCACTTTCCACGCCCCGTCACTCTGCAGTGCAGCGAAGGCTTCGTCGCCGTAAACTTCCGTGTTGATGAACACGAAATGGATGAGACCCGACGAGAAGCTGTAGAACTCGTTCGAAGAAGACCCACTAGCAGCTCCTGCGCCCAGCGTGATGCCCTGAAAGCGGCGGTAGTAGTTCTGCACCGAAAGAGCAGGCGAGAGCGCGTACTGGTACTCGTGCTGCAACGAATACAACACAAACATCATCGTCAGAATTACCCGATAATATACACAACGAGCGTCCGTACATTGCCGACGGTCGTCATCATAGGCACCCGCGACGTGATCGGCTCCAACTCGTCCATGTAGTTCTGTCCGTTTGAGCCGGTGAGCTCGTAGGACAAGTCGCCAATGTTCAACACGCCACTGTAGGCTCCATCATCTACGAGTGCGCTCTTCAGTGCTGGTAGGGACACAGCAGCTGCATGACCCTGCACAGGCGCCCCCATATCACCGAACACCGCCCACGTGATCTCCCCATCGGGGACAGTGAAGTTCATGGTCTGGTCTTTGGCGTCGGCCTCGAGCGCGTAGAAGATCGTGGAGCCCGGCTCCAGATTGGTCAGCAGCGCCGACCAGCACACTACAGTCGCTCCTGCTGCCTCCGTCACTAGACCGGCGCTTCTGCCATCCACCGAGGAGCTCAGATCGTCAGCGGATGCGCCAAACATGAGCCGGGACGAGTTCACGCTGGACGAGGTGACCCAGTCCAGCATATAGTGCACCAGGCCATCGCCCTCTTTCTCCACGGCACTCAAATGAAATTGCGTCGTCGCAGACGCGGCACCAAAGGTGGCGAAGGCGACAAGTGCAGCGCGGAGCTGCATGGCTGGCTGGGGCTTGGATGAATCTGTTCCAGCGAGATTGACAAGTGCAACGATGTGGTCCGACTCTCTGATCTGACTTCACATCGACTAAGTACGAAACGTACGAACAGAGAATTCAATGACGAACCAATCTTTCAACATTAGTAATGAGTGTGTCCATTGGACACTGACTTTCTCAATGAAGTACTATTAATACGTACAACTACTACTACTATACAATATTATATTATAGTAGTTTAGATGCGTTGAAGCAAAGATCAAATAATATCAATATCAAGATGTTTTTTTACCGGTACGCTACTTTCGTTATGTGCGATAGAGATCAATGGAAGTCGCGTCAGTATACTCCGCACATATTTAATGATGCTCTTGATCCAGCGTCAGCGCGACCTCCGCAGTGAATCCCGGTGTGTCAACAGCTGACAGGAGTTTCGTCCGAATGGCCACCAGATCGTCCGGCAACGTGAACAGAAACGTATTCATCAGTTTTCCGAGCTGGTACAAGTCATGCTGGAAGGTGAGTGTGTGTCCATTGAACTTGTGATTCCAGTCAATCGTCGTCGTGTTCGGTTTGCGCGACTCATCCATGTCGATCAAAATCCAGTACCCAGAGTCGCTGGTTGGGACGCACATAATGTTTGGCCAACGGACATCTCCGTGGCAGTAGTTGCAGCTGTGCCAATACTTCAAAGCAGTCAGCATGCAACTCAACCATTCGCGCACTTGGTCCACGTCTTGAGGTGGTTGAATGCAGCCTAAAGGACTCAGTCGCACGCACAAAAGGTCTTCTTTCAGGTTCAACTTTCGTACAGTTTGAAGATGTGTCCTCTCACTTACTCGATCGTTTAGATCTTGAAGCGTTGTGTAAATGTCAGAGAGTCTCTTGAAATCCATTTCGTCACGGCACTGCTCACGCTTGATCGTCCGCCTGATAACATCATTCATCAGCTCGATCTCCCGCTTGTCATTCACATCGGGCGTGAACGGCATCAATGGACTCGGATACTTTCGTTTCGACAAGACGGTCATCTTGTGAAGTAAAAACGGCAAGTTGTAGAACGTCTTGATCACCTCTTCCTGCTGCTGACGGATGGAGTGAAAATCGAGGATCACGTGTGCGTGGAGATGTCGATCGATTGCGAGCACCCGCAGTTGCTCTCCACTCAGCAACGAAAGATCATCACACACAATGAGCGGGCCATTCGGGTCGCCAATCCACTCTGATGTCCACAGTGCCAGTTGGAACGGCAGTGGTCGTTGAAGAAGTGTCGACAATTCGTTTAGCGGAGGCAATACCGTCATTTTCATCTCGGAGTACCTCCATAGCTTTTCCAGTGATACTTTTTCGTCTACTTTCTGCCTTTTTGCGTCTCTTTCCACGTTCTGCACTTCCACACCGCTGTCCCCTTCCAGAGTCACCACCAGCACGTGAATTTGACCAGAGGTTGGCTGCGGCATATCATTCTGATCGAACAGCCAGAAATCCAACGACTTTGAAGTCTGTAACTGCTCGTCATCGATCATTGTTTGAATGTCTTGGTGGACCTTTCCTTTCTCCAGCCCGAGCGCAGCGACACTTTCGTCTGACAGCCACGTGCCCTTTGTCGTCTTCGCCAGGAAGAGCTGCAGGTCGATAGCATTACGCTTGAACCTCTTCGGCAGCTTTTCAACGATCGCCTCCTTCAAGAGACCCACCACCTTGGCCGTGTCGAAAACAACAGGGAAGATAATTCCATGTCCAACCAGCGCGCACATCAGAGTCTCCTCCATCTTTCCTTTCTGCGGACGATTTTCAAATGAATGGAATGTAGCGGTTGCCAACGGGCTTGTCAATCTCAATCAGTCGAAGTCAATTCGTTTCTGGCAAATGCCGTTTTCTGAAGGGTGGTACGAAATACCGCTTTAGCTTGGCATTTGTATGCTTATTTATGGCAAAATAAAAACTGACCATGTAGACTTCTGGGTCGTACAGATATTATAAATGCTTGATTGTATATCAACTAAGACAGTTCCAAACCTATTTTTCAAGCGTAATGTGCATGTGGTTATCACACTTGAGTCCACCTTTGACAACTAGTAGTCCGTGTTGAGTGCCAACGCCACACCCTGTAACACCCAGTGCGAGGCATGCTCGGTCGAATATAAGTCGGCTTCGAAGACGAGGCCGACCCCCATGGCATTTCGACGAGATTGAGTGACGTACACTGGGGTGCGGAAGGTATTCTGCAGTTTGAGTCGACTGGCCTCGATGGGGATGACCTGGAGAATGGGCAGCTCTTCCACGAGTTGTTTGGGTCGTTGTGGTGCGAGACACCCGCGCTCAAGGTCCCAGGACGCACCTTCGAGGAAAAGCCCCTTTACGTAGCAACCCGTGTCATCCTTGGTGCCGTCAATAGTCGGAAGCTGCGAGTCCTGCGTGAAGCTCGTGACCCGCGTGTACAGCGTCGACTTGTCCAGCGGCCAGTTCTTGGCTCGACACGTAGCCTGCACCAAAGCAGTGAGGTAGGACTCCGGGATGCCCAAGCCAGACAACCACATGACTCGTGGGTCGCCATTCGCCACCCAGTCCATGTACTGCTTGAAGCGTTGAGTGAAATGCTCCATCCAGCTCCCAAGAGGCTTTTCCGTCTTGGGACACAAAGCGCGCCAGAGGTTGGGGAGGAAGCCGTCGTACAGAGCATTACCCACTGCATCCAGCTCATCGCTCATGCCGATTTCACCCACGAGCGCCTTCTGGAGATCTCCCAGTGAGACGCGCATTCGAGCAGTGAGTAAGTTCCAGCGGTCGAGTTCCTGTAGCAACACAACTTGCGTTGGTGTGGGGGTTAACCCGAGTCTCTTGCGGATTTGGTCCACGTCGACAGGCTCCGGTACCTTGGACTGGATGTCGCTCGCGACGTTCCCGATGTGGTCTTCACGTGACACACCTGCACCCGATTGAGCCGACCTCGGCTGCAGCGAGATCAGGTCCTTCCACACACTCTTGGACATGTTGGTGTAGTATCCAATCTCAGCGTTCGGGTGGAGGCCGAACACCGCGGGGCTGTTGGTCAATGGCAGAGTCTCGACGGTGGCCACGTAGTCTCCCAGCTCAAGTGCCAGTGGACTGGAATTACCATCCAACGCACCGGGAAGCACGTAGTCGAAACCCGAACGACTGAAGTAGAACCGCTGGCAGTCGTCGAACAGGAAGTCGCCCATGTACTCGGATAGGTATGTTGTGAGAATGCGTCGGTCGTAGTCGTCACTGACACGACCGCCGTACATTGCATCACCAATGAGGTACTTGAGCGAGCCCCAGGGTAGCTGCTCGTCGTGGTCTTCGTACGCCTTGTACAGATACAGACTCAGCAACTTCCTCGAGATAGTAAAGTCGGACTCGTTGAAGTCGTAGCTCACGTTCCAGCCGATCTTGCCGTACTTGCGTCGCTCGAGCACCACCGCGTGGAGGAAGCACAACACATAGACCACCGACCGGAACGCAGCATGCGGACACTCCTCCAGCATCGTTTGGTCCAGTTTCGAGTAGAGACTTCGCATGTTCTGCTTGAGTCCATCGGGTGGCTCCGTGACGACCTTGAGCGAGCGTTGAAGGATACCAAGCGGGAATCGGTCCGTGGGCTCGGTGGTGAGCCATAGTCGGAAGTCTTTGTGAGGTTTCGTCATCGCCAACAGCATTTTCTCCAACGTCCGCAACCAGCTCGCTAGCAAGTGGCAATTCTGCAGCAACACCCAGTGTCCTCGAGTAGCTCCAGCCTCGAGCATTTGCTCGGCTAGTGGCCCCTGCCCTTGACCGAGAGCCAGGAACTTGAAGCGATGACCTGAAAACCCATACTCATCGCCCAAAGTCTGGATGTCGCTCTGCGGATCTGCACCCGGACTCAAAATGCACACAATGGGCGCCGTAGCTGCACTCTGGCTGTAGATTCGCGCGTAGTCCAGCACCGGAGGCTGCACGAACTTTTCTCCCATCACTGCCATCACAAACAGCTTCATGGCGTTGTACACGCGGTCTTGTCGGAAGCAGCGGAAGACCAGGAGCTTTTGCAAGCTCGACAGTTTGTCGGAATAACCACACGGGAGGTCGGCCAACTCGGGGGCTTCCAGGTCGTACCAAGCCTTCCACTCGCTTGTCTTGTTGGCGAAGTCCGACATCAAGGAGCCAAAGATGCTGCTGCCTTCGGCTTCGCCCAGTCTGCTGAGGCAAAGCAGGTCTTTCCACCCTGCACCCGACACCCACGTAATGTCCTCGGGCTTTGGCTGAGAAGCGGCATCCAGAGACGTGTCTCCCTTCAGGAAGAAGTCGAGCTCTGCGCGGTTGAGATCACCCGAGGCACTCAAGATCATGCAAGTCATCTGGAACGAGAACATGAGTTTGTGTCGCTCAAAGATGCCCGTGCACGTGTAGTCGTACATCATCTCTGTGATCGACTGCACCATGAAGCGTAAACGTTTCTCGAGGACAACATCACGCTTCGCAGTCTCCAGTGCCGTGTGGAAGACCGTGAGAAAACTCGCCAGCGAAATCTCGTACATCTTCATAATCGTCGCGAGCGCTGCCATGGCAAAGTACATGATGGATCCGCGTAGAGCCACAGGCGTGTACACCTCCCGAGCCTTGGTGATCTCATCCTTCGTGAAGCTCGCGAGCTCGAGCTTGGCACTGATCTCAGTCGCCTTGTTCTTGGTCTCATCTAACGTTGCAATGAGCTCCTCGTTATCCAGAATGTTACCGGAACTGCTGGACAGTTCCCGCAGCAACGTGTCTTCCAGCTCAACGATCAGTTGCGTGCTCTCGGACATTTCGGTCACGAGGTCGCTGTACTGTTCTTCCAAGTCCGGTCTCTCGTGAGCCACCACGACATTGAGCAACTGGTTTGCCAGACCATCTTGAGTGACGCTGTAGTTGACAATCATCGTCTTCCCCATGACTTCGGGGGAGTAGTGCGGGTTGGCGAGCTTCGACGTGAAGTACAAGCGGAAGTTGGCGTCCCACTCGACGTTCTTATCGCCCAGCTTGATCAATCTCTGGGAGCCCTCCATGAACGTGCTCTTCTCCAGCACCGGGTCCAATATCGGATCCAGTTCTTCGTCCACGCTTTCGAACAGGAACGGGTTGCCAAACTGAATCGCCAGCTCCAAGTGCTTCATGAAGTCCGGGTCACTCAACGTTTTGACGGTCAAACTGTTCTTCTCTTCCTTCTTCTTGATCCAGTTCACAGCCTGTTGCTGCGGGTCAATACACAGCGGGAAGCGACTTGCCTTCGTGGTCAGAATACCGTTCTGCACCGAGTGTTCGTCTGCGGGTAAGCCTTCCGAGACCCATTTCTGAATTGTCGCGTCATCCGTGAGCGAACTCTCAAGGCGGAATGGAGTGGTCACGGGTAAGTTGCGAGACCCAATGTCTAGGAAGAAGTCTCGGTAAATGAGGTCCGAGCGGTAGTCGAAGCTGAAAGCTCCGGCGTAGCTTAGAAAACTTGCTGTGAGCAAGCAGTCGCCCACAAGCCGCTCACTCTGTAGATTCAGCGAGTCGACATCCTTGGTCCAGCGTGTGCGTTCCGAGCCTAGACCAGCTAGTAATTTGCTTGCTGCCTGCAGTCTCTTTTGCATCTGATCTGCCTGCGTTTTGAGTCCTTGTAGCTCCGAATTGGCTTCTTGGAACTGCGTGGACAAGTTATCTAACTCCGTCTTCAATCGGTCAAGTGTAGCCTTCAAATCTGCGAGCTCCTGCTCCTTGATCGTTTGTTCCTTCTCCATCGTTTTGACCTTTAAACGCAGCGGCTCGACGTTCTTGGCGACGTCGTGATATTTCACGATAGCCACGACCCACACGAGTAGACCAGCGCCTGCCCTTGAGATGGATTTCATGTTCTCAATGTTGAGATCCGGGTTCTTGAAGAAAGTCTTGATCTTCGTGATCATCTTGGACGAGATCTTGTCCTTCTCGTATTCCTTCAGCAGGGTGATCAGATTGGCGTTGCTCAGCATGACCTTCGCACCCTTCCAGTCGAGGTCTAGTTCTTGCCCCGTTGGTTTAAGAATCAACACACACATGCACACAGACATCACCAGTGGTGGCGGTGACGCGAACGATTTGAGTTCCGTCAGATCCGCCTTCGATAAGTCTTGTAGCGCTGCTGCGGCAGCCTCGACTGCTGGAAGTGCCTCCAGTAAAGCGGCATCGGCCTCCTCTTTCTCACGAGCAATGAGAACTGAGGCCTTTTCACACTCGATCTGCGTAGCTGCAGCGACTTCCTGCTGCTTGGAAGCAACGGTTGACTTTTCCTCGATGGTCTTGATCAGAGCTTCACACGCGAGCGTCTTCTCGTCCACAATGATCTTCTTTTCAGACAACTCGATCTGCATGACATCCACCGCTTGGGCCGCTTCAACGAGCTTCGTAAGACCTCCTTTGAGACGCGCAATGCTCGCGGTGACCTTCACTTTGTTCTCCTTGAGCTGCAATCGGTAGTTCGAGATGAAATCGAGATAATTCTTCGGCGTCACGTAGTAGTGTCGACGCAGTTCTTCACCGAATTGGTGAGCGACTCGAACCACGCGCAAATGCGCGTGCACAAGGTGATTCGTCACCTGTTCACGCGATTCCTCTGGAATAGCCTCTTCGGCCAAGAAATACTGCGCGACGTTGCGTAGAGCGTCTTCAGGCCACGCAAAGAACCAGTCGATAACTGTAGCGGACACTAGACCGGGGAAGTTGCGACAGCGAGTCCTCAGCGTGCTACCAGAAGGAGACATGGCGAGAATCACGTGCAGGTTTTGGCGACACAGATTCACGTAGAACCTCCAGCAGCTTTCGTTGGTTTCGACCAGCCCCGCAGCCTTTACCTGATCTCTCACAGAACTCGCAAGAGCGTCACGCTCGTCGGTCTCGAATAGTGCAGGCACAACGCCCGTGGTGAGCATGTTGTTGATAAATTCGAGGAATCCTTCTTCGACTGCGTGTGCATCCGTGAAGAGGAACACAACGGGCTTCTTCCCGAGCATGCGGTACAGGTCTTTGAGGTTCTCTCGGAACTCTGCTTCGCCGTATCCTCGGGTCAGGAAAATCTCAAACAGATCATACCCGGCTGTAAACGCCGCCAATCGAGACAAACTCTGCTTGCCACTGCCCCCCACACCGATCAACAACGCGTGACCCATTGGGTTACGGATAATTCGCAGGATGCGGGACAAGTGCTCCAACGCCATCTCGAATAGGACCAGAGTCATCGGTTTGTTGTCCAGGTTATAGTTTTCCAGAGCTTCATCGAAAATGCCGCGAATACGTCGGTACGACTCCATATCCTGGTACAAACGAGCATCTTCAGCCGTAGCTTGACCCGTGATGCGTCCAATGCACTCCGCATAGTCACCAAAGATAAGTGGGTCAACCGATGCTACCTCCGCTTCATCAGGGAAGTTTTCACGGAGAATTTGAGTGATAGCTCCGTCGACCAGTGCGTTGTCGGACTCGCTCGTGAGCCGGTCACAGAATATTCGCTTCACTTCATTTCGCCACAGACGCACAATTTTTCCAGGACTGTCAAACTTGTCCGTTGTGGCCATACAAAGTCCTTCACAGACGCGGCCGAGATCGCGAAGATTGAAAATGTAGTGGAACTTGGACGGAGTTGGCGGCAATTTCTCGACGGTGAACTCGAAAAATTGGAGAAGAGCCTCCGTCAGTTTGACCCCCTTCGCTTGGATGGATTCGCTGAAGTTACGCAGGTATGTAGTCACGATAGAACCATAGATATGCTTGAGCACCTCCTTCGTTGGTGGGGTGAGGTTGTACACGTTGAATTGAGCCACGAATCGAGGGTCCACTTGGTTTCGACCGCCACCAGGAGGTCCCATAGCTCCGATAAACAGCAAGTCTTTCAGAATCCGGAGGTCAAGCTCCTTGCCGCGATCGTAAATGCTGCCACGGTTCATCACAAAGTGCAGTAGCGCAATCGGCTGCTGCGTGCCATAGAGATCCACCTTGGGCATGTTCAAGTCGTCGATGAAGATCAGAAGCTTCTTCCCTGCTGGAGGACCGTAGATTTTGCCTGACCGCTTGTCAACATTTGCTTGGATGTTGGTCTGAACATCCAAACTGCTGGTTCGACTGGAGAAGTTGATGCTAAGCGTCGAGCACGTTTGCTGGTCCAAGTCCTTGAGGTAGCTCTGGATCGTCACCGTCTTGGCCGTGCCGCTCTCCCCCACGAAGAGAATCGGCTTCTCCGTGCGCATGCAGCTCGCGAGGATGAAGCTGTAAAGCACCGAGTCGGTTGTGGGAACGAACACGCGGGAAAAGTTGAACGGTGCAGGCTCAGCGTACGGCACGACTCGAGACTCCCAAGGCTGCCACTTTCGCGTCTCCAAGTCGAAGAAGTTGTAGTAGAGACTGCTAGCAGGCAGTGAACAGTCCGCGATTTTGCGGATGAACTCGTTGAATCGAGCACGACTGCTACCAAGCAACGCTGCGCCTAGAGACCACACCACACTGAACAAGAAGATTCCTTCAACACTTGCACGGTCTGAGGTCGGGTCCAAGGTTCCGTCACTGGGTAGGAACGCGTCCAACGAGATGCAGAGCTGCTTGCACATTTCCATGTTGCTGATCGGGATCACCTGCTGACACTTGGCCACAATCTCGTCCGCGCCGAAGACGCCTTCTAGTATAAAGTCAACGCACTTGGGCACGTACTTGTCAAAGAGTTCAAGCAGTAGAGTGCGCTCCAACGGGGTCGACATCGTACCAACCGGTGGGGAATTCGGCGTATCGGCGGACACTGGAACCAACGGGTACTTCTTCTTGAGCCACCGCTCGTAGTACGGACGATAGCCGAGATTCTTCGGGTCGACCCAAACCATCCCACACCGACTGATAGTTGCAGGCGACGCGTACTGCAGGTCGAACGTCTCACAGATCATGGAGCAGTGAGTTTGCAGTCGAATTCGTTCACCGTTGGGCAACGTTAGCAGCTTGTTGTCGTCCATGACACTGTTCATGTTCTCGACCCACACAGCGTCAACGTCCCCGTCGTAGATCAACCATCGCTTCTCGTTCTCCTTTCCAGCGGGGAGGGGCTGGTTAAGTTCACGGAAGAGCTTTGACAGCACGCCATCAGTCCAGTCTCGAGTCACCGGGTCCATAGTGCCGTAGAGCTCTGCGATCGGCTGTGCCTTGGGATTCAGCACGAAAATCTTCACTTGCTCGTCGAGAGCCGTCTTGGATGCGGCTGCAAGTGTGTTCAACACCAAGGTCTTGCCACCGCCCGTGGGTCCGACGATCATCGTCGTGTGACGCACTAGCATCGTCTCGTACATCTGAATGATCTTGTCGATCTGCTCGTTGTACACGGCGGCGTTGGTTGTGTTGTATTCTCCAGCGACGAGCTCCGCCTCGATAGCATCTTTCAGTGCTGCATAACCCACCCGGGGACAATCCAAGCCCGGGAACAAGTCGTTGATCAAACCGTGGAAAAGAGGGACATCTTCGAACACGAACTTGGGCATGTTGCTGTCACGCAGAGCTCGCATGAGCACCAGGTCCTCGTTCATATCGCTGTACTCTCGTTTGAGCGATCCAGCCATAACCAGCACGCTCTTGAGAGCTCGCAGTCCGAAGTCGTAGTGATACTGCTTCGAAAGCTGCTCGCGCGATAGTTTGTACAGCACCGTCATCTTCTTGGCCAGTGAGACGGCATTCTCAAAGCCCTCGGAGAAGAGCATGATCTGGCAAATCTGCAGCAGGTCAGGCACGATCATAGTCACCGGTCGAAAGAGAGCCTTGAGGTTGTCCGGTAGCTCTGTGCGACCGGCATACCCTGGGTTCATGGTGATGAAGAAGCCACAGGTAGCGAACCCTGCTGTGCGGTGAATGGCGATCTCTGATCCGAAGCCGATATCAACCGTGGGCTTGTCGTAGTTGAGCGCGTTCTGGATAGCTCGAAGCTGGGCTGAGACCACCGATAGCACCTCGATGTTGATACGGTTGAACTCGTCGAAGCAGCCCCAAGCACCTACTTGAACCAGTCCGGAGAAGATGCTCCCCATCGCCTTGTAGTCCAGTCCTTCGCCACAATTGATCACATAGCACGGCAAAGCGAGCGACTTGGCTAAATCCTTGACCGTCTCGGTCTTACCAGTACCAGCAGGACCGGCAGGAGACCCCCCTAGCTTGAAAGTTAACGCTTGGGTTAGTGTCATGTAGCATCGGTCAGTCAGCGGTGTGATCACGAGTCGTCCGTTCAAACCCATGTACTCGTAGCCGTAGCGGAAGTTCCCCGTGCACTGGCTGATGACAACATCGTCCACATCTTTTCTCCAGTAGAACCGGAGCTGAGACTCCCACGCGAACTCCTTCTCGTTCAGGATACTGTCTCGCACGAAAGAGTCGACGATGTCTCGCGCGTGTACGTCGATGATAAGCAGCGTGTTGACCTTCTTTCGCGTGAGCTTGTCGAGTGGTTCACGTACACGCCGTACGAGACTGTTAAGTTGCTCTGTAAGTCGTCCTTCCAGGCCTTTCATGGCGTATTTGTCGCCTCCCTTGACGCGATGAAACACGTCCTCGACCTCCCACGTCCACCAGATCTGACTGCCAACAAGCGACACCATTCCTAGCACTTCCTCGAGCCACTTGGTGCGATCCACGTTGGCATACTGAAACACACCTTCCTTCGCGATACGTTGCAGAGTCACTCGCATTTCGTCTTCCACGCCCGTCATCCACGACTCGACAGGACCTTCGACAGCAGATAGTGTGCGGAACTGGAAGCCTTCTCCTTCGGCGCTCTCCATGGCGCCAACACTTTTGTTGTTGCGTACGAAAGTTAACACTTTGACGTTGTCAAAGAGTTTCAGCATGTGAACTTGGATGGACGTAGGGTCTGAAGAGCCCAAGACACTCAACAACTCATCGTCGGAGATGAAGAAGAACCGCGGGAAGGAATTTCGCTTCGTGTCGAGGTAGTCGCTTAGAGACTTCTGGCACTTATCCAGCCGTTCGGACAGTGAATGGAGTGTCTCCACTCGATTCTCAGCCGTACAAGCTTCCACAGCGTTGGCATTCTTGTAAGTAGCCCCCATGATTGTCTTCCACGCTTTGTCAATGGCGTCAAACTTCTTGGCTTCCTCCGGAAGCTGCTGGCGAATATCCTCCGCTCCAACGAAAATGCTCTCGAGATACATCCACTTGCGCTGCACAACGAACCAGATATCCAAGCACTCGTTCACGACGCCAAGACGCTTCTCCCACTTCCGAACGCGCTCGGCAAAATTTGCAATGAAACGTGAGCCGGACATTGTCTGCAAGTTGAGCATGTGGTCTTCTAGAGTGATTTTCAAGTCGTCTGCGGCTCGGAGCACCCAGCCGCGATCGGTGCCATTCTTCTTGTACTTCACCAGCTCCAGAACCGCTTTCGACCATGAATCCTCGATCTTGAGAATCTCCTGCTCGATCTTCTGCTCCTGCATGGCTGCGTTGACGATTTCACCGATTTCGTTCGAGAAGCGATGCAACTTCATAGCGAATAAATTGCCGAGCGTGAACGTCTTGAGGTTCATATCAAACCGCACCTGCGTCACGGCCATGAGCTCTTCCCAGTGGCGTGGCTTCATCGCCTCGTTCTTCAGACTCTGAATTAGAGGAATACTCTCTTTGAAGGACAGAATTTGCTTCTCTACCTCCACAAACGTGGACATGGCTTTGAGGTCCTTGGGAATCTTCCGACAGCGTTTCTCCAGCTCCTCGATCCCTTTGTTCATCGCAGCTACGTCCAACTCGGCCCAGAGCATGCTCGACAGATTGCTGATGAATTCCTTTTGCTCAGTGTAGAGCGCGTAGATCACTTGCTGCTTTTCTAGAGCTTCAGCTATTTGCTGCAGCTCCGGGTACGACGTTATGGGCAGCGCGAACAGGTTCTCAGCATTCGCGAGTTCTTGTCTTCGAGCCTTGAACACGGTGAGTTTCTTCTGAAATGCCGAGACCATGTCAAGCCCCGCGTCCAAATCAAGCGAGCACGTCCCCGGTCCGTGCTCGAGAAACTCCTTCTTCATCGTCTTGCACTCCTCTGCGAAGTTGATCGCGTCTTGCTTGGTCACGCCTCGGAACTGATCTTTGACCTTAACGAGGCGCAAATCCTTGGTTTTCGAGGCAAGGAAGAGGTCTCGCCACCGCTCCTCAAGTGAGACGGCCTTCTTGAACTCCGCTGGGTCTCCAGCAATGTTGAAAGTCTGCAACGTGCGATACCGCTCAATGATATCCGCGTACTCCAGCTCCATCTCCATGCCCATGTCACTGATGCTTGCCACTGTGTTTAGCACTTTCTTGAGCGATTCAAGGTCTTCTGGTGTTGCTTCGAGCTCGGCTTCGAGTTGATCCATCGTAGCGCTGATCGCGACAAGCTTCTTGTTCGACACCTCGAGGAGGATTTTGCCGTAGTCGTCCTTCCACATCTCGGCTTGCTTGGCGATCGACACTGCCAAAGGGAGACAATTGATCTGTAAGAAGTCCGTGTCTTTCTCCGTGGGCTGGTTGCGGACGGATTCCGCCAGTCGAGTGTACTGTGCCATGCGCGTATCAAAGTACACACACGGAGGCTTCTTGTCCGCCAGTTTTTCAAGTGCACTACGTCGCTTGGTATTCCAGAGATTGTACACGGTATCGTATCGACGCCAGCTATCCAAGTAGCGGTTCACGATGTTGAAGACCTTGTGGATCTCCTGGTTCAGCGAAAGTGTCATCTTGATGACGTACGGATTCTGAGAGATGTCCGAGTAGAAGGTAAAAGTGATCGGCTCCTCGTCTTCGTTGACTATGAGGGGGGCGGTCTCTCGACATGTTCCGTGCATCCAGCGGATGAACGCTTTGGCGCTCTCGACGATATGTTTCACAGACTTGCTCAGGTATTTGTACATATCCGAAAGTGACGGCGTCACGATGATGTCTTTGCCGTTCATGGTAGCCTTCACCTTACACAATGGTGGACGCTTGAGCTTCCCTCCTTCTCCAGGACCCATGACCGAGACTGCACTACTGATATCCTTGGTATGGACATTGAGTAGTGCTTGGAACGTCGTCATTGACGCAATAATCATCTTAGTAATCGCGTTGAAAATGCGACGCTCCCAGTACATGTAGTACGTCGACATCTTCGGACTTGTGCCGGTGTTCACACCAGCGACGATTTCTTCCACCTTGATCAGTAGAGGACCAATGGAGCGGTAACTCTGCACGAGTTCCTCAATACGCTGCATACGGTTGCGCTCGACGAGCTCGTAGAACTCCCCCACCTCGGTCACGACGCCTTCTTCAAAGTCTTCGATCTTGATCAAGAGCGTGTTCTCAATATCCATGACAATCTCCTCAACCATCTTGCTGCTCTTGTGGATTTGGCTAACAAGGTTCGCGAACTGGTTGAGGGACTTGTTGCAGTTCTCGATGAAGCTCAGCACGCGCTGTGAGTTCCAGTTGAGAGGCGAAAACCCCACTCGCAGCACGTCTTCAAGTGTTTTAAGCTGCGAACGCAAGAGATGCGTCTCCACCGGTGTGAGCTCCGCCAAAAGCGAGTCGTACCGTCGGAGCATCAGAGTCAACTCCTGCACGTACTGGTGATATTTGTCCTCTTGCAGCGTCACATTGAGCGCTTCTTCCGGGATCTCAAAGCCAAGACGATCGAGATATTTCGACTCCTTGATGATCATGGCCAGCTCGGGCGAAAAGTTTGCGTAGAATGGCGGCTGAGGTAACTTGTAAAGCATGACACCCGTCTCCGACTTGCCTGCTTCGAGCAACCTGGGACCCAAAATCGACTGCTTCAGACACTCATTCGTAAGGGCAGGCACCTTCTCCTTCCAGTCTTTATGGAGCTGTTTGATGTAAGCATCCACCGCTCGCGCGAACACCAGATACTTTTCCTTTACTTCTTCTCCGTGAGGGCTTTTGAGCAAGTCGTTCATGGCTCGAAAGCGAAGGATAGGCTTCTTGGCACGTAGGTAGAGTGCACGCGACCAACTGATGGCACCTGCAACGGGTGGGTGGTTCTTGTAAACCGGTGGCCGGTGCTTGTGTCGGTGGAATTGCTCTTCCAGTTTCTCGAGCTCTTTCGTGTACTGCATGAGGATATCCTTGTACTTCTCCATCATCTGCTTGTTGATCGACTCGCGTGACTGGATGTTCTGGAAGTTTTGCAGCAGATCAAACGCGCCTTCGGCGGACCGGAGCTTCTGGAACGAGGTGTCGATGAACTTCCGTGTCATGTGCTCAATCTCGCTCACTTTCTCGCGGAACTGGACCATGACGGACTCCCAGCTTGTCTTGTAGCCGCGGTCAAAGATTTTGAACGGGACACTTTCGAACGGAGCGATGAGACTCTCGACGCGTGCCATGACCTCGTCGATCCCCTGGGAATCGCCAGTCACGGATTTCAGCTCTGGTCCAAGGAATTTGTTGAATTGGTCCAGCACCGTAGCAACTTCTTGCAGATTTTCACAAATTTTAGCCATGTAGTTGGTTTGTTCAAACAACCGCTTGCGATCAAACTCCCAGCGATGATCTGTACCGCTGGCCTCGATGCGCTCTCGAACTTTCATGTACGTAGAATGCCACAACTCCAGCACCATTTTAGCTTCTTCGATGGCGTGAAGTGCGTTCTCCGGGCTCTTTCGTAAGATAGAGTGGATGTTAATCTCCACTGCCACTTTGTCTACGATCTCGGACGCGATGCGCTCCATCAACGGCACCATCCGCTCATCTGTGTTGTAGTGCCTCGAGATAATCCAGACCATTCGAATGGCATTCATCATAGACGGAAGCGTGTCGGCAATCGCGGAGAACGAACCACTGGCGATGTTCTTGAAGTGACGCTCTAAGGTCGTGAGGAACTTGACGTTGTCCTTCGCTTCCACGTAAAGTTTGCTAAGCTCTGAAAAATGATACTTGAATGTGAGCAGCATGCTAGCCTCTACCAGCTCCAGCAGCTTGAGCATTTTCTGGACCGTGGGCATGTTGATCTGCTCGAAGATGGTGCTGAGTGTAGCGTTCCGCTCACGCCAGAACTCAATTTCAGCGAGCGGGCCCTTTCTTTTGGGTGTCTTGCGGGTTTCCTGTTCTACAACACTGGCCACGCTCTTGGACCATTCCTCGAGTGCCTGCTCCAGCGTGTTGATCAGTTCATAGTCATCCAAATGCGACTCGGGCTTGGTGATGATGACGTCAGGGATGTTCAAGTGGATGTCGCCCTGAATCTGCTGAATGGCATTCGAGATCTGCGACGAGAACTTCACCAAGTTGCTTTTGAACTCGTTCCGCACCGCGTCAATCACCTTCAGTGCCTGGTGTGCAGCTGTCGAGTTCTTCGCCCCTGCATCGTCGCCTTCACCTCGTCCGTTCGAGACATCCGCTCTCGAAAGCTGCGGGTCTAGCAGCGGCATGAACACGTGGCAAATGATCCCTTCCAAGTTCGAGAGCAAGTCTCCAGTCGAGCAGCCAAGCTCAACGTTCGAGTGGACGACCTTCTCGTGGCCATCCGTCACGATGTTTTGCACTGTCACGGGACCTGCAGCCACCTTGATCAAGAACACTGTAGTCGACTCGGAAGAGTCCGCGGGCAGTGTGTTCAGAAAGGCATGACACACCTGACGTGTCATCGTCCGCGAGCGCTTCACAAGTCTCATGACCGTCTCTGTCTGCGGTGCTGGAGCCTCTGCGTCAAGGAACAACTGCTCATCTGTCGGCTCCGTCGGTGGCGCTCCATCACTCGGTGGCTCTGCATCAACATGATAAATTCATCGTCGTAAGTAAACATACCTTCAACTAAAGTTTTTTTTTGCATTGTGCAAACCTGTGGGTGAGGCTTCTCTGGTGACTTCCACCTCTTCCTCCACCTCCTCCTCGAGCTCGTACTGCTCCTCTCCCTTGTAGAAGAAGAGGACGCTGCCAGCCTCAGTCTTTGTCGAGAAGAAGAGCTGCACTAGGTCTGCAGCGGAAAGTTCGGCCTGGTTGTCCGTGGTCTTGGTCCCAGTCACGAGTTGGTCGAAGATCGAAGGTTCGACGTCCAATGCTCTTGACACGAGTCGCCGCAGCCATCGTCGCGTCACCTCGTCCAGCGACATGGTCCCCTGTATCTCAATGAACACGGGATCGCGGACTCTGATCTGAACCGTCCTTTTGGCTCGCGTCGTTTCGATCCGACGACGGGGTACCGGATACCCGGTACATGTGGGGGGGGGGGGTGTTCAGAGTGGTGTTTGATTTGTGTCGGGGCACTTGATTAATTCTAAGGCTAACGATCAATCCCCACCTTGTTGTATCAATGGCCATAGTTTCGTGAGAATACAATTTTCTTGTTCCGTGGATGAATAGATCAGATCGTCTATGAGAGACTGGGGGCTTGGCGCACGTCAACCTTGCAGAGTCGCACGCTGCCTAGAATTTGCTCTGGCAGCTCGTGGTCTTCTTGCCCTTCCAGCACAAAGCCAAAGTCCAGAATCATGTTGCAAGCGTGGTCGGAGACACCAACAAGACCTTTGCGGGCGACGTAGTTAAAGTCGTGAGCATTCACGTCGACTTCAAAGTACCCGTTTCCACGGTAAAATTGGTGCTGGGGTCGCGTGAGAATCGGCTGGCCATTGTACGTTTCCAGCAAGTGACGTTCAGCCCGTCCCAGTTTCTGCTCCTCCGGGTTCACCACAATTCCAATCGCCTTGAACCCGTAAAGTCGAACCTTGCAGACGAGTAGTCTTGCCGCGGTCACGAAGGCGACGGTCAGCTGCGAGTTTATCACCAGCGCCATCAACAGGGTCGGAAGTCCTCAAAGAGAAACCCAAGCCTAAGAGGAAGTCGAGCGCCTCCGGCGAGCGCGTTTCCAGCAGCTCAGTCGATGAAGTGCCGCAGCCCAAGCGAGCAACTTTATCAGGAGAAATCAACGGCGTGAAAACCTCCGCTGGAGTTTCGTTGAAAATGTGTTCCACAACGCCGGCAGAAATTGTTCCTGGGTGTTGGACACAAGTCGATGCGACTCGCTTCAACGTTCGCCAAGGTCTGACTCGGAGTTTTATTCGGTGCGAGCTCCTCATTTCTTGGACCTCTCCAACGCTGTGTTGCTCTGATGTACACCAGGCCCAAACTATCGCAAGACTAAGATGAAAGCCGCCTCTGCACCAGCTCTGCTGGAACTTATTGCCGTCGACGTCTATCAGGTTTGAGCGTGTTTTTGTGTAGTTTCTCATCGAAAATTCCATGTTATTTATCGCTGTACGCTTAATCACTCTCTCAGTCGGTCGTAAAAGCAGACAATGTTGGCAGCATCGTCGACCTGAGCGTGCTAAAGCCTGTCACGTGAGTTGAAATATGTATCTATCGTGACAATCAAGACTTCCGTCACTAACTTCCTCGTACTATTTGCAGCGGAGACTTGGATCTTTTTATCGTGAACTGCCAAGTTCCATCATACCAGCCTTCGAATCCGCTGTGGGGAGAAAAGCAGGGAGACGGCCCGGGCTTCAACTTTGTGACCTACTTTGCTATCCCACCAGCTATTCGAAAGATGCTCGACGCGCCTGGCGATCCACCGCTTCAAGCAGTGCGCGTACGTATTCCCTGGATGAGCTAATAGTTGTGCTCTTTGATAATCACCGAAGAGTGATTTATGTGTGAATCATCAGCTTCTCAAAGGCTTCATGCAACCACAAAGCTGGGTGGTACGTTTTGAGATGGGCTCCTCATTTGATTCAGTTCTTTTCTAACATGTAACATTCCAGAGCGAGCTAACCACACGCACAGCGCGTTGGCCGCCAACGCTACCAAAAACCACGCAGACGCGTCTCCAAAGCGCAAAAGCACTGTACAGGAGACAAGCAACGACCCGTGTCAATTCACTCAACGTCTCACAGCAATGTCCCTCTCTCACATACCTATGGCCGGATTCAACGCAATCAGTAGCACCTTGTTGTTACCCACAAATCTGTGCAACTGCAACAACAAAAAGAAAACTCGCCCGGAATCAGTCCCAACACGTCAAGTTCCTTCCACTACCTCCCACGACCAACCTGCTCCATCACTTGTCGAGGTTCGACGCCCACCTCCTCGTTCACCGTCTCCGTATCTTCTTCCACCTCCACTTTCTTCATCTCTTTTACTGGCGACTGCAACGGAGACGGCAGCTCCGCAGCAGACGACGACGATGACGCCGGACTCACCGCCCTAGCTGGAGCCACTTTTGCCTCCCCGGGCCTGGAGCCCGCCCTCACGGGGCTGATAATGGCCGAGATGGCCGTTGTCCACTGCCGGAACTCGGCGTTCGTATCCGCGCATAGCCTGACCTCCCTCTGGCCGTCCACGACCACCGTGAAGCAGAAGGGCGTGGGCACCCCGGCCGGCAGATCGCCCTGCACCACCAGCGACGCGCCCGCCTGCTTGAGCGCCAGCACCCCGTGGGCATCGGATCTCAGTGGAACCGCCTCCAGGGGCGACGCGTGGCGAAAGTAGCGCAGCACGCCGTTGTCCCGGTCCAGCACGAACCAGCGCTGGTTCCAGCGCTTGCGCTTCCACTTGCCGGCGCTCTGCTTGAGCAGGTAGGCGGACAGCAGCGCCGCGGATTGGCCCGCAGCTTTCGTGCGCTTGGAAGAGGAGGACGGCAAGCAAGCGCTGGCAACGGAGCTCTGCGGGACGGACACCATGACTAGGGCCACCTGCACCCCCTCGCGATGAGATCAGTAAAAAAAACTGCTAAAGAGCCTGGATTGCCTGTCATAAAGCATGCGAACGGACAAATTGAGTGGACAAGGACAGGACGAGAACGTGCACCAATCTAAAGTGAGTCACTTTAGATTGGTGCACATTCTACAAGTTGCATGTACACATTACCACTTCAACTTGGAGTGATGGTCATGTCGATTGTCGATTTGGTGCTCTTCCTTGCTATAATCGGCCACAGCCTGCGATGATGTGCGTTTCAATGGCGTGTTGGTTTTGCAACGGTCTACGCTTCACTCGAAATGAAGCTACACATAACATTCGCTCAAAAGAAGATGCCTCAGGGCGAGCACGATTCATGCGTGCAGACACCTGGAACGAGGGGCCTTACGGAAGCGTTGGATGAGCTGCACCAAAGCAATCAAGTGAGTGCCCCCCGTTTGTCGCTGCGACTTCCGCCACTGGAGCTGCATCGACGTTGCAGGGCCACGATTGAGCAATGCACCGCAAGGTTACGCGAACGACAGCGCAAAATGGACCGACTGCAGGTGTTGCTGCCGCTTCCGAGCTCTGCGCGCAGCGCCACAACACCAAAATCAACTCCACCGAGGCCACTCAAGAGGAACAAGCGCAATACCACCTTTGGAAGTGCACGAGGCGGGAGCTCACCAGGCGTCAACTCACCGGCGTGGATATCGCCGTCTTCCTCAGTAGTCAGAACCAAGTCGGTTTCGGGCTCTACGCCGTCAACTCGTCTCCGTTATTGCGCGATGGCAGCGTCACCATCGGTGCACAAGAACGCGAAGAAGCAAGCGTCATTGAGAAACTCACCCACTGCCACACTCCCAAGCCAGAAACAAGAAGCCCCAGATACCCCGTCACCGATCAGCGAAAACTCGCAAGGTAGCTCGACCGACAAGTCAAACAGCCCGTCACCACACAGATCGACGCTGTTGTCGCCGACGTGGTCCCGACGTCAGCACGAGTTCATGGCGGCGATTGAAGCTGAAGATTCCAGCGATGTCTCGCCTAACACCAATCTCTGATTCAGCATTTACTTCCTCGATCGTGGGCGTGAGACTGTGCACAACAGTGAGCGAGGTTTGCTCCAGTCTCCACGCTTCACCATTCCCTGATTCACCGCTGCGCAGCAAACTTCACACGCAACTTGACTGAGCTCGTACTAACTCCTCGTTGGTCTCAACTCCTGTCTCTCCCCTAGCTCCGATCCTCTTTGCAACCGGGGCCGAATCGCAACTCAGAAAGCTTCACCATGAAGATTTCGACCGTATGGACGGACTCAGCGCCAGGCCGGAGGTGCTGCTGGAGCTGACCATACTCCTCTGTTCCAGACATGCAGTTATCTCGAAAGCTATTGCTGCTCTGGTTCAAGCCTAACAGCGCGAGGCAACCCAACTCCTCACTTCTCGATCTGCCAGCTACATGAACAGCTCCCAAAACTACGCGAGAGAAGGAGATCAGTAACTCTAAATTTAAATTTGAACAAAATTCTAAATTTGAACCTGAAATCCTGATGTTCATATACCGGTATTAATAGCCGGTATCCTACCTATATTCAAATTTAAATATCGATCTAAATTTAAAACCTGATGTTCATTTACCGGTATTAATAGCCGGTATCCTACCGGTGTTGACCATAGTACCCCACCCCTAGTGGATTGCAACGTCACCACAAACAAACACGCAGCAAGTATCCAACTCTTTGAGCAAGTGATCGAGTAGGAATCCTGGCTGTCCGACAAGTTCAACGCAGCAGAGCTAGCTTCACACTTGTATTTCGCTCTTGATGACTTTGTTTCTTGCTTTTTCTTGATCATACACAAACCTGCGAACGGCATCTATCCTAACGAAGCGACCAGTGCAGCAGCTCCAAATGTCTCTCTCTTTCGAGCTCTGGGGTGCTGCTGCTGGTGCCGCCACCTTCTTTCTGTCTTTTCTCCTCTTGCCCTCTGTTTCTAGCTGTATGACGTCAGTTGCCAGTGAGGGGGATCCGCGCCATTGAACTTCGCCGTCGCCGTCGTCAGCGTTGAGCTTCGGACACGTGGACGCGCTTAGACCGCGGACGGCTTGCACTTCTGCTTGTGGGAGGCCTTCCAGTCTTGCTTCTGGCACTCGGCGCCGCAGTATCGAGCCACCTTGCAGCGCGAGCACACGAGCGTGGACGGAGCCTTGCACACGCGGCAGCGGAGAGCCGCCTCGCGCTTCTCGATCAGCTCCTTGTCGTAGCTGCACAACATATCACACACACAAACGTCAGCAACTACTTCACTAATGCAATTGCAGTTGCAGCTGCTGCAGCAGGGATGGAGCCGTACCCGAGCTTCTTCATGTCCCGCCAGGTCTCCATGGGCTCGGCGCTAGACTGCGTGTGGTACATGTCCTTGAAGCCCTTGAGCGTCAGGCCCTTGTTCTCGTCGCACTGGAAGTAGGTCTGGATCTCCTTGATCTCCTCGTCGGAGAAGGGCTTGCCGTCGTTGCAGATCTTGCTGAAGTCCTTGAGCTTGTCCAGCGTCAGGCTCTTGTCCGTCGGGGCCTCGAGGAACGAGATGAAGAGCCGCGTGAGCACCGCCTCGAAGTCGCGCGTCAGGTTGCCGTCCTTGCCGATGAGCAGCGCGCGCACCTCGTTCTCCGAGATGCCGGCGTCCACCTGCTGGTTCTTCTTGGGGGCCATGGCTGTGCTTTACTTGGGGGGCTTCTTGTCTCCGGGGGGTGGTGACCAATCTCGAAATGCTCGGATGCGTCGAGCGGACGGGTGCCGTGTAACTGCCTACTCGCGAGACTTGATATCCTCGTTGAATGCGATCCGCCAATCCAAGGCGAGAGATCATTTGCGCTGTTGTTGTAAGGTCGGACTGACCTGCGATAACTAATGCGTATCCAGCTCCGATTGGCTGAAAAACGACTGCTCGACGGACGCAAAGAAGAGCCTGCGGTGTGGTTGCACACCAAATTGCCGCGTGGCAGGCAAGTTGCCGGTCGTCCAAACGAGCGCCTCGACGTTGGTTCGCAAGTTCCAGCGTGGCATATCTCGGGCGTAGCGTCGTGACTGTCTTGCCGGCCACAGGCACGCTCGGACTCGAATTACGCTGGCGCTTGGAACACGTAACCGCTCCAGAGAGCGCCAGGCAGGAGCCAGCGCTACTGCTGACGGACTCAGCTGGTTCACACCCACCCGGATGACCACCCCGCAGGTTGCAGCAGTATTAAATAGCACCACCACCGCCGTGGATCTCTTTCGCGTTGGCTCCTCAGTGGTGACCATAACGACCTCCGGCAATACATACGGATGGATTGCAAAGTCTCAGCTGAGACTTGCCACGGTCTCATTTCCAGCGGACGGACGTATGCAAAGTTACGTTGTGCTAATATATCGCTAGTGGTGATCGTAGTGCCTGCAGCATTCATCCAGTTGCATTCTGCAGCTACAGTAGCTGAACATGTACACTATCATTGATAGTATCAATGCTTGCAGCTTGATGAGCCCGAAAGTCCCGGCGAATACTATTGATACCATCGAAGTCAAAGCAAGCAGCGCCCTGCAACATAATTTATAATCGTCGTGGCACCTGATGCCCAACAGCCTGGAAAGATGCCAGCCAGAATGGATACCTGTAGGCTACAGTGTAGCAGCCTGCAACAATCTTCAACACGGCATTCCGCTTGAGCCGGTAGTCAGTGCTCCCGCCAGTTTCAAACTGGGCATTTCTCATTGGCTGAAAAAGCGGGCCAATCGCCCGTCACACTCACTTACGGAGGGAGAGAGCAGCCCAAGTCACGCCCCAGACGAGTGACCAGTGACCGGCTGCGAGCACCTCGAGCTCCGCTTCTTCAGCCTCCGCAGCAGCCCCAAGACCCGCCAGCACCGCCACCAACAGCCGCAGCAGCAGCAGCAGCGACTCTACAGACGCCATCGGGCCTTCTCCCTCTCGTCCGTCTCTGGCGCCGCATACCGGTACAGGCAGCCTCATGGACGAGGACAAGCGCCACTATCCGCTCTCGGCGCGCTCCAACGCCCTGTACAACAACTTGAACCTGTCAGCGCGTTCGCGGCACGTCATTCAGCCAACTAGCAGCTTGGGGAGCCGCTTCCCGGCCTCGGAACGCTCCAGACAGATGAACCTCAGCCAAGTGTCGACGGCCAGCAGCGCCGCGTCCACGGGCTTCGACGAGATGAGCCGCGTGTCCCGGTACTCGACGGTGTCCTCGGTGTCCTCCGCCTACTCGACGGCATCATCCGCCGCCTCCTCCTACGGCGGGGGAGACCGCTGGGCCCCGCAACACGCGTCCAACTCGTGCAACTTGTGCCACGAGAAGTTCTCGCTGCTGCGACGCTCGCACCGCTGCAGACGCTGCGGCTACCTGTTCTGTGCCAAGTGCTCCAGGTTCAAGGCTGCCCTCACAGGCCACACACACAAGTCCAGACTCTGTGAGACGTGCTTCCCCAAGGTCCTGTCCGGCAGCAAGCCCCCCATGAACGCCTTCGTGCACTCCAAGGCCTGGGTGCCGCGCGGCGTCTTCACGCACATGCTCAGCTATTTGAACCACGTGGACTTGTGTCTGGCGTCCATGACATGCCGGTTCTGGTACAAGAGAGCACTGCTGGACATCACGTGGCGTCCGCTGTACATCAAGGAGTTCGGAGACGACGAGAGCAGTCCGCAGCGCGAGTCCCTCGTGGCCTTTCAGCGCGATGTGCATGGAATTGGATTCGAGAACTTGTCGTGGTATAACAAGTTCGCCATCCGCTGGTCCGCGCGCAAGGCTGCTGAAAAGAAGAAGAGCTTCTTGGTCATGTCCAGTCTACTGGCGTCGCTCAAGCTCAGCAAGTACGCAGCGCTGTTCGAGGCCGAGGAGATTGATATCGAGTCGCTGTGTCTGATGAACGCAGGCCATCTGCGCGACCTTGGTATCCCTTTTGGCCCTCGCATGAAGCTGCTGAACGCTGCAGCGTGTCTCGCTGACTTTAACGAGGACGACGATGATGAGCGTCCGTCCATGGAGTCGAAGCCTATCACGCCAGTCGCTCGCTTCAAACAGAAGCGCGCCGAGATGAAGCACTTCCGCGCTGGACTTGTGCGTCGCGTGCAGCAATCGGCCGTTCGTATCGCCATCCTGACCAACGAGGGAGAGCTCTGCAATGTTGGCTCCGGTATTATCATTCACGAGGACGGACTAATTGCCACAGCGCGCCACTGCCTGCAGGGCGAACAATTTGACTGCATTTACAGCGACGAGTATATGATTCTGGTCGCGCCCACCGAGTCGACGTCGCTGCCGCCGTTGTGGAAGTATCACGCGCGTGTCATCCCTGAGTGCTGCAATGAAGACCTGGACTACGCTCTACTGCGCGTGGAGTGCGAAGTGATTTCGGACCCGCCTAGCGGGTTGTACATTGGCGACGTGACGGACCGCATGATCGCGCGCAACTGGACAGTGACGAAGCTGGAAGGCACTTCTCGAGAAACGATCGGCAAGTTGCCTGCCGTGCGTATCGGTAACTCAAACAACATGGAGCCAGGCGACGAGATGTGGATGTTTGGTTATCCTAGCAGCGGCCACAACACCATCACCGTGCACCACGCTATCTGCTCGGGCACAGACTCTCAAGTGTACGAGGGCGAAGAAGTGGACAAGGCGATGCTCCGCACGGCAGCGCAGTTGGACAACGGCTTCAGCGGCGGTGCTGCCGTGGACAAGAAGGGCCAGCTCGTGGGCCTGATCTCCTTCAGCGTGCTGCGCCAGGACCGCGTGCGCGCCATCAACATGGTCAAGGGAGCCATCGAGTACGCCAAGCGCGAGTACAACTTCTCATGAGATGCGCTGCGGTGAGCTGAGCCGCTTCCGTCCGTGGCCACTTCACATCCAAGGTTGGAAAAAAAAGCAACAGTCGAACGCGAAGACTGCCGTCGTCGTCGCAGAGCGTGAGTGGTGTCGTAGTATTGAGGTTAGTTTTTTAATTGAGAAGTAAGTTGAAGCTATCCATCCATCTACATCACTCCGCAGCAATTTGGGCACTCTGCTGTACCCATTTTCCTACGATTAGGGGAGGCTGTGTCCGCCACACCATTTGCCAAAACGCGTCGAAGGTTGAGCGTCAGGGAGGCTCTACGTTGTGCTGTGCTACCTTCACTTCTTAGCCATCAGTGCAAAGATGGAGGAGAAGGGCTCGGATGTGGTGGGTGTGACGCTCTACCCGGCGGACTACGAGGCCGTGGAGATGGTCGCGGACCAGGGCAAGGAGATCCTGCAGCAGTAAATACCGCCGCCAATTATTACAATTTAATTCACTCTCTACAATATCGTTGAATATTAATATCTTCACCAATTATTTATTGTGCAGGGACTTCACCGAGGCGCAGCTGTTCCTGCACTCGATCCAAGAGCTGGAGCGTGTGCGGACCGAGAGCAAGAAGAAGAACAAGAAGAAACTGAAGACGGAGGACGCTGAGGCCAATGGCATCAAGACGGAGGAGGGAGTGGACGAGGCCATGGAGGCAGCTGAAGCTGTGGAGAAGCTGGAGGAAGCCGTGCAGGACTCAGAGGAGCAGGAGGAGGAAGAGGAGGACGTCATAGACCCCAGGATCCACTACCGCCCGATGGTGGCGGAGCTGCAGGCGGCCGTGGCCGAGCTGCACCAGCTGATCAACTCCATTGACCTGATCCGTCGACGTGACTTCCTTGAGGAAATGCGCTGCATTCGAGAGAATACAGCACCCAAGAGAGAGGAGCTGGAACACTTAGTGGAGGCCAAGAGCGCGCAGGTGAAGGAGAGCGGCACGATCTTGCTGGAGGGCGTGGAAGCGTTGGCCAAGACGGTGGAAAAGGAGAGCGTGTTCTTCCAGGGTATCACGCAGATGCTGCGCAAGTGGAAGATCTGTGCACCGATTCATGGAAATATTCCCAAGCCGTTCCGAGCGGGTGAACCACTGGCGGTTGACTGCAGCTACGGAAGCGGTGTGTTGATGTTTGAAGGAGGTTGGAATTGGGTGGGTGCTGGAAACTGAGTGGGTGCTTGTGGTTCTGTAGCGGGGTCCATTTTTGTCCCACAAACGCGATCAATCGCTGATCTTGCTTATGCGGAGGTATGTTTGTTGCTGTGACGGGTGTCACCGACCCCATGACTAACTTCTGAATTGTTGCTTGTGGTAGTTGAGTCGCACGGAGAAGGGACTTGTTCGTGTCAAGACGCCAGAGGACTTTCTGACTCGTACAATTCAGGTATGTGGACTAGCATAAGGTGCGGGTTTTGTCGTATCTGACGTTGTTTCTCGTTGTATTTTATAATATTAGCTGATATTAGAAGCGACGGATACTGGAAAAGAGGGAAACTACACACTACCACCGCCCCATCTGATTCACATGTACGATACATGTAGTAGCTGCCAGCGAACGAGTGAGCACATGACTAATGCGAGCTCCGTATGCTGATAACAAAATGCAGGACTAAGGCAGAGATGGATGCACTAGAAGATACCCCTGAGGATGTTAAGATCCTGGAGGAGCGAAATGTGTCAGTTCTGAGAGCAGTGCAGTTCTCTGTGTTTTGTGAAGAACTTTTTTACACGCTGATGAAGGAGGCTCTTCAAAACACGTCCAAATGGACTGACACGGCGTACAATATTAGCAACTACGTTGTGAAGAAGCACGGCAGGGAGGAGAGTGCAGCGAGTGACACGCACATTTCTGTTCTGCAAGTGCTGGATGACGAGATTCAGCTACGCGTGAACGAACGGTATCACTTGACGATTAAACTTGTAGATGTGAAGAGTTTGGCTAAGCACAAGGATACAACGGCGGAGAAAACAGGAGAAGCATCAGGGGTTACTGCGGATCAGGGACTGGAAGTAGACCCTGCGGTCGATGTGAAGATGGAAGAACCCAGGGCAGACGATACCCAAATGCCGTTTAGCAGCCCAGTCAAGCCCCGTCGTGCTGCATCGATCTCGTATTCGACTCCTGTCGACAGTGACGAAGCTTTCTTGACACAGACTTGTCGGTATACGCTCCTATTGCTGCAGCAAGAGATCCGAACCCGGCACGGTCGTAAGGAGATTTCACGGGCGTTGCTGTACACAGGATTGGATGTATCGACAGCCGCTGGAGGAGGTGGAAATTCAAGCAACTCTGGTGCTGGTCCAGCTGGCGCCGCTGGTATGGGTCCTGCGAGTGAAGTGGACAAACACGATATGAAACCCGGAACGTTGGCAACAGTGTTGGCTGTTTTGGCGCACAACCTACTGAAGAACGAGGTATCCCGATACATGGACGAGTTATCTTCGGTGCTCGCCCTTCAGAAGCTACAGACATCGGCATCAGGTCGCGTCCTAGACGACGGTTTGCTGCAGCCGATTTGTGATTCGGTGCGTGGTGTGTACGTGAGTCCGCGATGGAAAACGTGCGCGTTTGACTCGACGTTGTCGGCCTTCGACCTGACGATTGGCAAGAACTTCTCAACAGAAGTGCTCATTTCTGGAGCGCGCATTCTTCTCCAGACTGGGATCGCGAACCAGCGCGAAGTGTCTGGCGTGGAGGGTCTGCGCGAGTTCGTGGAGACTACCGTGTGTTCTCAAGTGGCATTGGCGCTGCACCGCGACGCACTGTCGTTTGGACTGAAGCAGAGCTCTATGAACTTGGACCGTACGAGTGTTCGCCTTGTGGTTACAGGCGAGTGGGACGGCAGCTGTATCGGCGAAGGCCGTGTTTCCGATTCGCGCTCGGTTGGCTCGATCTTCCTCGAACCGTACTTCGCGGCCGACGGCAGCTTGGCGATCAACTGTTTGCTGCAGGCCGTCGATGCAAGCAAGCTAGCGCCTCTGCAAGCCACGCTATGCCGCTCCGCAGCCGGGGAGGTGCACAAAGTGGAGTGGAAGCGGATACCTGGATCTAGCGACGTGGGCAAAATGCTCTGGCTCATGCAGAAGACCGGCGTGTTGTCGTCTCCATTCAAGCAACCTCCTACGGCGAAGACAGCACAGCTATCGAATGGCAGCAATTAATCCCAGAAATGTCTTTAAGAGGACGAGCTCCGAGCAGTGGACAGCGGATCAGCCAAGAAGCTTGGGCTCACCAGACTGACGGTTAACGCAATAGCAGCATTTCTTTTGTCTTAGACCTCAGCAACTCGTGTCTTCAACGAACACAACCCGCAGAGTTCACCATGCAACAACAACTTAGCTGCGAGCAGGGCGCGGGGCCGGGTCCGTTCCCGACAGGCGCTTGAAGATGGCGTCCAGCTGGTCCGCCACGAGTTCGTAGCCTCCGTTGCCTTGCAGCGCGCGGTGCACCTGCTCATTGAGGCCTCCGGGCGTGGCAGCCTCGTCCGCCATCTCGCCGAAGCCCTCAGTGGACTCGGCGCCCGCCGTCGCCAGCGCGTGGAAGAAGGACGCGATGTAATCGCGTGAGGCCTGTCCACCTGTAACATCAACAAAAGGGTCCATCTTGTCAGCAACATGGCTACACTTGGAGTAAGAAATAAGAAGCAGATGACGTACCGACGCCATTGTTGACACACCACTGCTGCGTCGTGTCGCACGTGGCGTAGAAGAAGGAGATGAGCGCCGTGATCCCCGTGAGCTTGGTGATCTCAGCCTCCTCCGCTACCATGACGGGCGTACCCACCTGCGCGAACAGCTCGCGCGCGAACGCGTTGTCCGGGTAGGCCAGGATGGGGCCGGCGCGCTTGGCGGCGGCGGGCAGCGGCACGGAGCGCACGACGCTCTCGCGCGGAAGCTGCACGAGCTGCAGCAGCTCGTCGTACGGGATGGTGGCCATCATGGACACCACCTTCTTGCCGGCGAACGACAGCTTGGGCAGCTCCTCGCGCGCCACGTGGGGCAGCAGCCCGATGAAGATCACGTCGCTCTGGTCCACGATCTCCTGGTTGGTCGCGCCGATGCTCACGCGGTCCGGGAACTTGGCCACCAGCGCCTCCGCCTTGGCCTTGGTGCGCGCCGACACGTACGCGTGCTTGGGCTGCCAGCCGTTGGCGCTGCAGAAGCCCGTGAAGACCGCCGAGCCGATCTTGCCCGTGCCCAGCAGGCCCAGAGTCGTGTCAGTGGAGGGAGTCATTGCTGTGTGTGTTTTTTTCTCTCGGAGGATATTTGAGACTGCGCAAAACAAACTGATGCTAGTTAACATTTTAGAGTTTTCGAGATAATCGCCTTTGAAGTGGAACGTTGTTTTTTCGTACTTAAGTGAGTTTCTCAAAAGGGGGGATTTTGTCAAATCTCTAAATTTGGTAGGGGTGTATCGACGGTGAAAGTGCTGGCAGCCCTTCAGCGGGCCGCACCAGCAGGAGCCAGAGGTAAGCGCTGGCGATGACGACCCGTACAACAGCGAGGCAAGCGCAGACAGCGCATGGACTCCGTCGCCGAGTACACGCTCCTGCCTGCTACCTTCACGTGGGCTAAGGCTACGTGGGTCTTGGGTTGTCCGAGTCCAAAAAGCCCGGGTCGCAGCGGCCAGGACGAATAAACAATAGCTTACTGCTGCCGCAGCGGCAGCAAAGGCTGCCAACGAGACGCACAGGGTGCTTCGAGCTACCGACGGTGAAGCCAAGCCTACTGACAACTGCAGCACTACAAATCGTAGCCTTCACCTCCATGAAACCGTGGTGGAGAAGGCTCCAACACGACCTAGTAAGCATCCGCGCAAAGAAACTGAGTGGAAGTTGAGACCAGGTGCCCCCCGCAGAACAAAATGATTCTTGTTGCCAAAATCTCTACGAAAATCTCTAAAAACAAAATATACACCTGTGATTTGAGATTTTCATTTTTCAAATGTAATTTTGGCACTGAAGGAGTTCGAATCCGGCTACAACAATAGGCTCAATCGATCCGCAGCGAAATTTGACGTTTAGGGAGCCAATAAAAAAAATTTCCTGCGACCCGGCGAATCTGAAGCAACTTTTTCAACGGGCAGTTTCTCGACAACGGCTGAATGAAAAAATTATCGGAGGGCCTCAATCGATAGAGGAGATGTTCGTCGTTGCGGTGGTGTGCTTAACTCGCACTTCAACAAATGGTTAACTAGCATTCTTTTGTTTTGCGCAGTCTCAATTTATAATTGGGCGTATTATACCTGTAGCCCCAATACTGTGAGCTTGCTTTTCAGCGTTTTCGGTTACCCTTGCTTTAGTAACTTCGCTTTTTCCAACTCGCAGACCTCCCACTGCTTTCGCTTTGCAAATCTGACGCGGGTTAGGAGACATCACTAAACCGAGGTCCTGGGACCTGCGATCGGCCGTGGGGTCCCTCGTGGGTATGGCTTTAATGGCAATTTTTAGTATGGACTTAACTGCGTTGTACGCGTTTACTACTAGTGTTCTTATCTGGCGAAATCCTTAAGCACCCCCCCATCTGGGATAGGAAGTGTATATAGGGCTAGCCGGGATATGCGTCGTCTGGATTCGCTGGCGTTGACGGGGCTAGGCTGGGGCAAGGTCGCCGGTGACGCAGAAGCTTCATTGGTTATGTAGACGTGCGGTCAATGGGTGCCTTTCAAAACCCTCATAAACCGGTTTATCGAAAGTGTTTTATACTCCGTTTAATGTGTCAAAAGAGCGTATTAAAAATCCAATCAAACCGGATGCTCTAAACGGACATCCGAAACCACTCTCAAAATGGACCTATGTCCGTCTGGTTTCGTCTCATTGAACTTCATTATCTTATTTGTACTAGTGGAGCACCACGAATTACGTGCTGCTTGAAGGGGCAACACCCAAATTTGTGTATCCACACAATTTTGGGCGACGCCCCCAATCGAACCCTCCCTTGTCCAGAGAGAACGGTTTCAAAGCGTTCCTCATCTTGTGAGCGTACGCTATCGGATCGCGTCGACGGAGAACCGAAAGACAACTCGGACGACCAGAGTTCACCCCTGGTCGGGGAGGGGCCTCTGGCCGCCCAAGCCTCTGCAATCACCAAGATGGCCGTCACTCTCCCCGATTTCGGCAGAACCGCGTCCGGCGGGGTCTGATGGAGTTCGGGTCATGCGGACCCGAACTCTACTGATGGCCCCTAATTACATCGTGCGGAACGGTGTACGGCAGGAAAGCGTTCCCTCCCGAACGCTGCGACGTCGGGGACGGAGGTCAGGCCGACGAGGTGGCGCTGTGTGAGGATAGCGGAGAGGAGGAGTCGTGCTCAAGGAAGGATGGCACGCCGAGGTGCCGAGGTGAGTACGCGAGAAGTAGTGTCGTCCTTATGAGCGCGCCGGTGGCTGCCGACGCGCTATCTAGTCTGTCAGTAAAGACGTCAGTTGGAAAGATGGCGAAAAAGAAGACGACGACGGGGAGCGGGAGCAAGCAGCGCTCCGTCAAAGGTAAGCGCAGAAGAAGAACAGGATGGCGGGTCAGATACGCATATCTAATTGAGGTTAACGTGTCGCTATGCTACTACAAGAGAGACCGGGATCGGCCGGTGCGGGAACGAAGTCTTCTCCGCAAGCTAAGGGTACGTATAGTCTAGTATATTCAATCTGAGTATCCTATTTATCTAATAGTTAATCTTAGCAGGTCGCGACGACGAAGACCGAGCGGCTGTCGCCCATGCAGGAGCTGCAGGTCTTGATAGTGCTGAAAGCACATCTTCGGAGCCCGATCACGATGCAAGCCCAGGTAGCAGCCCGCCGGCTCCCACTGCTACTGCAGCTCAGCAGCAACGGGCTGCTCACGCTCGAAGCGTGAAAGCGCAGAAACTACTACGCCGTATGAAACTCGTTGGAAGATGTATTGAATGTGGTTTTAAATGCGCTCTTTATGTATTATGAACCAACAGGCCGCGAAGTGCTGGAGCTGCGGCAACGCCTGGCCGCTCATGCGCGTTCATTCAAGCGGCCCAAGCAAGCCACGCAACCGGACAACTAGATGTTTTCATCTACGTGTTTGGTATGCGGGAGATGCGTCGCTTACGAAGTGCTGAGCGACATGTGAGTGTCCAAGGTCGCTGCGAATAGTTATGCGGTCGCGCATGCTTGTTCGCAAGGCGGTGAGTTCAAGTGCATAGTTAAAAATGTGTCTTTCGACCAGAATTGAATGTGACGTTTGATTTTGAATTATTTATCATTTCTACTGCAATGCACTAATGATTGACGTATTCACAGGTCAAAGGACCTGTGCTGGAAGGCGCAGCACTGCAACATTCCAAAACCAGATACCGAAGTGGGTACTCCATTTATTTTTCATTTGAAGAGAGACCTCCCTGTACAACACCTACCTCGAAGCGGGAACTAAACTATTATCCCTTGTAGAGAGACCATTCTCTATATAACCTCCCTCTAGGAGAGACCTCCCTCTACAAGACCAGAACTATGACTAAGCAAGCTCAGTTGCATAGACTTCCTCGCCAGCGCTTGTTGCGCTACGAGTCGCGGGCGAGCAATGTATTGGTCAACAAGATCAACCATCGTGTGGTAATATGCTAATTGACACTGCCTATAACCCCTGACTACAAACTTTGTTATAATTACAATAATTAGGAAACTTGCTACCAACGTCACCAGTACTTCAGTAAGTTTTGTTTTCAATAGTTTTGTATTCTTTGGTGTAAACAACTATAATCGATGGATTATCCAATTTTTTGTCGTGTTTTTGCTCGTAGTTTTAGTTTGTATTGATGCACAATAGTTTCTCTACTTTTGGTGTGCTCGGCCAGTATCTACACCTTTTCAACTTCAAAGCTGCAAATTCCAAGTTCAATACTGCAAAATGTAAGTTCAATACAGCAAATCGTGATCAGAGGCCGATGTGAGATTTCATATTTAGCTTACTTGGGAATGGCGCTCGACGCGCTGCATCGGCATGAGTGCCTCGGTCCATTAGATTTGGTGCGAAGCGCTTCGCGCCACACGTGCACTGCTCCCAGTTCAAGTAGATAGAGCCTCACATGGGTTTTGCACGATTTGCTGTTTTGATCTTACATTTTGCACTATTGAACTTGGAATTTGCAACTTTGAAGTTGAAAAGGTGTAGTAGTACCAGGTCTGTTATACAAGCACTGCACTCAAATTTGGTAGTAGTAAGATTTCTGCCTTAGTAGTAAGGATACTACAGAAACTTGGTTCAATAAAGAACGCCAAACATATATTATCCTGTCGGATTGTATGTAAGCCGCGATGCGTCCAAGACCTATTTATACCTCTCACCACCTTTTAACCTAAACATTTGAATATTTATCAGGCGTTCTTTATTGAAGCAGATTTCAGTACTACTTTCCCACTCTGAATCAGTAGCACTACTAAGCTTACTGTAGTAGGTAGGTACTGGCAATCGTAGTATCACTACTACTTTACCCATGTCGGCGACTTCGCTTAATTAAACGGGGACTACTTCGTCTCGAAAAACTCCCCAGTTGAAGCCATTTACTTCTGCATACTATTTCAGGAAAGAACGGTACTAACCCGTTTTAATATCCAGCGCTCGCATTAAGAGAAATGAACCTTACGCTGGACAGGATCATGGACTTGACGGTCGTCCAGTATCGGGCATGGTCAGTGATGCTCTTGTTTGAGTTGAAGTGGCTCATGGCAAAAGATGAGCCCGAGTAGTTAGCCTTGCACTGCGTTGAAGTTAGCATTAGTAGTCATATTACCACTACCATAGCACCACCAATATTACTTACCCCACTTATACACTACTACTATAGTGCTAAATTGGCACTGCTAATAGCACTACTAATACCAGTTACCTGGTTCACTCGGGATTACTTGTAGCGCCTGGTGCTACCAACTTACCCCCACTAGTTTCTCGCTACTGTTCAAGTAAGCACTACTACTCGGTCCAAACACCAAAGCTTCAGCATACCACTACTATTAATAGTGCCACTTTCTCTAACAGTAAACTAAAAAATATTGAGCCGCAACGAGATACGTCGGCTCTCTATATCTACCAACTCCTGTGATAAATACCGACGTAGACTACTTATTACTGACTTCAGCTGCATCAAGGGACAAGCGTCCAGTTCTCCACTTGTGTTGCCGACTTGGACTCCTAAGAGCATCTCCAGCGGCAAGTCTTAATCCAAGGAATAACGACGTCATTTGACTGCTTAGCTCATCCTACTTTCATCTACCGTTTCTTTCTTTTACCAGTCGGGAATGCCTACAAACCATCTACATGTACAACTCTTTCTTTGTAGTCGACCAGCGTACTCTTCCGGGGTGGCCGCTCCAGGTAGTCTATAGATTATATCGACTGTATATTAGTTTGGCTACCGTGAATTCCTACTTGCTGCTCTACCTTGTTCTTCCAGTTGCTCGCGCATCATGTTTAAGCTGACATCTCTTCGAATCTGAACGAGCTTTTCGATTTCGAACCGCCCGGGCACCTCATGATACTCTCGCGCCCGCTTCTTTTCAGCTTCAATAGCTGCAAGCATTCGACGCGCCCTCTCTCGGCGCTGGAATTTCGCGCGTTGGAGCTTTGCACGAATATCCGCTTTGCTCCAGCCGGAAATGGCGCTTAGCTTGCACTCGTCGCGTAGTCTCGCCGAGACGGAGTCTCCCGATGTCCGCAACTTCTTCTTTGCTTGCTTGGTCTCAATAGTTGGTTCTTCAACTTGAATTCGCTTAAGCGCTTGAGTCTTGGAGCCTGGGGTGACTGGACTTGCTTTGGGGTGACGTGGCTGGCGTGTTGGCTTAGGCGACCCAAAGCCTTGAGCACGCAGACTGGAAGAGTCGACAGGGGGTTGTTCGCCGCTCATACGTTTTCGTTTGAAGGCAAAATGAAATGTGAATTAAGTAGCAAGCCTGTGGAGGGCAACATGCAGTAGTTTCGGATCATCTGCGTATATTCGAAACAAAATCAAGCTAAACAGCAATAAGCTAACAGAGGTATTTAAAATCAAGAATAGACAATCACCGGGGCCGCAGCGACTGATTGTGAAGTGAAGCTATTTGCTGCATCGCTACAATGGTTTCTTGTGTATTGGTTTCAGTCCGATTCACTGCTGTTTGTATGCGTTGCTGTTCACGTTCCCAAATAGTACGTTTATCCTTTGAAGGTGTGAGTTGAGCTAATGTTAAAGGTGCAGTAATGATAATATCTTCTCGAGTTCTTACTCGCGAAAGCGCAACATACGCGAACGACCCGCTGGGTATAGCTGTAGAGTGAAAAACTACCTTTCTGCAAGTTAGCCCCTGTACTTTATGAACTGTGATAGCAAATGCTAGGCGTAGAGGAATACCTTCACGATAGACACTTAAATCACTTGTTTTCTTTGTCCAACTTATCTTCTTAGGGACGATTGGTACAATATTAGGTACTCCGGCTAAAAACGATGGTCCAACATACAAGTCAGTGATCTGGACGAGAACAATGGGCACCTTCGTGCTCTCATTATACATCAAATCATAGACAATGCCGTTTGTGCCATTGCAGAGGCCTGCCGCTTGCTCCACATTGAAAGTTAGAGTCACTGGGGCCCCAATCGATAGCTTTAAAAACGTAGCAACTACTCTGTCTCTGTTAGAATCCGCAAGTTCGGCTTCGCGCTGCAATGCATCTACTGCTGCTGCAGACACATCCCTGTGCTTTGCTAGTCGTTTTAGGTGAACCGAGTGCTTTGACCGAATGGTAACAACGGGTAAGGAACTAGCCTCTAAACTGTCATTATTCGCTTCGGCAACATCTACGTTGCGATAGGCAATGTGTTTAGCTGTCGGAGCCCAATTCGGCATCTGCGACCGCACGCAGTATCTACTATTGAATAATGTAACATCTTCATTAGTAGGACAACCACACCGTAGCCGACGTAACGCAGAAAACCACTCAGGATCTAGCTTTCCTCTATTTTGCCCTGCTAATAAACACACATAAGGAATGTTCATCCAAAGCTCCCGACCAAGTCGCTGAATTGGGTTTTGAATTGACAGTAGTGGTGTCGAAAGTGCGTAAGGGACCACAGGATCTAATTGAGCCGGATCCCCTGTGAAAATCACATCTCGCCCACCGAAGGCGAGATGTTTGCACTTAGGCCAGATCTCACGCATTCTCTGATCTACCCAGTACAGCATACCACATGAAATCACGCTGAACTCGTCTATGATAACTAAATGCACATCTACAAATCGTTCCTGCATTCTCTTCAATTTAGTAGTACCCCCTTTTTGGGTTGTCAGTGATGTATAAGGGATGGAGTAAGCACCTCGTGAGAATGCTCCTAGCTCAAAAGCCGAGCAAATAGTTTGTCCTTTAATGTTAAAGGCGGCTGTTCCTTGATGAGCCAAAAGCAAAACGCGTTTGGAAGTTCGTCTGGAAGCGGCATGCTCACAAAACACGTTATGTACATCTTTTACTATATGTTTTATTAACCAGCTTTTTTCCGAGCCTCCTTCTCCCTGAATGATCATTTGCATTGGCTCACAAAATCTATTTTCACAAGCTGCACCAAAACGCTCACGAGCTTGACTCATTGCTAACGCAAAAGGCACCCATTGGTAAGAATCCATTGTAGCGTTTTCACCGCTAACGGGATAAATGTAAGAACTTTCAATTGGTCGATACTGACCTCCGGAACCACTACCACTCCTGTTTGTATCACGCTGCATTTTGATCCAAGGTTTAACATTGATTCAATACGAATAGCATCACTAATGCCTGGTGAAAGTAGTTCGTCACGTTCAATTCGATAATATCGCATGTGGTGCCGCATACATTTTACTCTAGTTATTTGTCTAGACTTTCCGTGCATCGGCAGTTCTCTTAACAAAATATAATATGCCTCCTGTGCGCTAACCTCCCTAATCGATAAAGTAGCATTGGCAACCCGTTTTAAAGTAGCATGTTGAGGCAGATTTGGGTCGCACCTTTTTACCGCTGCGGAAATCACGTTTCTAAAGCGAACTGTGTCCGGTTCTGCCTTGCTTACGTAAGCAGCTGTATATTCTGCCGCTCCATATGCATTTCCAATGAGTTGGATGTCCATATTTGCACGCCAGAGCGAGAGCAATGCAGGACTATAATTATTTATCGACGGGTCTTCTCGCTTTAAATGTATTTGCACAGACGCAATGCCGTCAACCTCATTATCTAATTCCACCTCAGTCCGTTGTCTCAACTCCTTCGGATAGCCAAATCTACATATATCACCTTTCTTTCTGCATGACGATCCTGGGCAACACGAATGCCGCTGAACTCTGTTAATTACACGTGCTAAATCACAATTCCATTCGTCTGTCCCGCAACCAGGAGGTCGCGCGCCTAAGATGTCAAGCTCACTCTTGTTTTCGATACTACATGTAGTGCATGTGCATTTTTCAAGCTGTCCTGCAGTTTTTGCCATTACAGAAATGATTTTATCAACATAGCACGCTAATTCATGACGCCCTAGCTCACTTTCAGACAGTTAAAGCACATCAGGTGCATCTTCCACCCAAAGCAATGCATGAATATGCGGCGAACCTCGGTGTTGGAACTCCACTCTCCAAAAGTAGTCTACTATTTGCCCGAGTGGTTTTGCCTCACCACACAAAACGGTATCAAAAAAAGCCTTAAACCTTCGATCAAAATGACGTGCAGCAATGTCTGGGTTCTCGCTTAAATACCTTCGCTTTTCTTGGGCAGATAACACTCGGGCCTTTTCAATTGACAAAGCCGGATTGCAGGCTCGGAAAAAGTCAGGCCAAATTGAGTCGGCTGCACTAAGAGTAAGAAAAAATGTAGGCCACCTAGATGGTAAAACTCGATTTCCAATCATAGACATCAGGTCATCTTTCACGTTAGCCCAGTAAAGCCCACTACCTCGAACACCACGAAAATATGGTTTAAGACATTCCAGCAACTCCATCGCTTTATTTGTTTCCGCCTTAGTGCTGATAGAACTCCCATAAAATTTATTTTGGGTCGATGAACAATCATCTTTCTGTGGGATGCTAACTCGCCGAACCAGACCATCAATTTGACGTCTCTGAATCAAATTCAAACAAAAATTTTTTAAAGTTGCCGTGTATGACAAACCGGCGATCATGCCACTTCATGAGATGAGCACAATACTCCGCTAATGTATAGTCATGCATTCGATCCTCTACATTCGACACAGGGTGAAGTCCACCCTCGCCATTAGGAAACAAAACAGGAAAACAATTTTGCATAAGCATATTGGTTGTATACTCGTTGATGGGATTTTTCTGGCATGATACTTCACCTGTCGGATACAATGCTTTGCCAACCACAGTATTCACTGCCTCCTTGAGTTTCTCTGTCTCCGTTTGATTATCTACTCCATCGTTTTCTAATTCAAACGACTCAGTTATATCTAACACATCGTCATCCTTGCTACAATTATCCATAATAGCATGCTCTTCCTCAGCATGGAGCTCTTTTGGCCCAGCAAGCTCCGCATTTTGACCATTCGTCGACCGAAGCTGATTAGCCTCTTCACTAGTCAGTGGAATCGTTGGTATTGAGGCGCTAGCATCGATATTTGCCAATTCTGCAAGATTTTCTTCTGATATTATTACATGTTTGTAGAGGGGGTTATACTTAATTAACCACTGCAGTGCTCGTCGAATCAATTCTGGTCGAACTCTGACGTAAGAATCCTCATTGCTAAACTTCGTCTTAAGTAGAACAACACCAGACTTTGAAAGAGGTCTCGGCAGGGACATTGTCATTTCGTTTATTTCGTTCCAATAGTTAGTTGCGTTTCCTCTAGTAAACTCTTGTTGGTCGCGATACAAATTTATACACGTTGTAAAGGAAATCCCAAGACCAATTAATCTTGACTCCATTCGGTTTAAAATGGCTAATTCAGGAGGTATATGTCCTATACGAAACCCGCTGGAGCGGCTAAACTTTGGGACTTGTTGTTTTAAAAGAGAAGCATTGCAACGGCTGCAGAACCATACAAATTGTATGTCGTTAGCATCAGGTCGCGTAATGGCCTCATGGATGATCTCGCACACACCAGATCGGTTTTTGAGTGGGGCAAAGTATTTCTGAGTTAGATCATAGCACTTTCGAATTGCTCGAGCTGATTTAGTTAATTCGCCGCAACTCCCACAAACGCGGAGAAAGAGTTCATCGATCGTTTCAAAGAAAGCTGCGAACGCATATTGGAAACAAAACGTTAGTATGAGGACGAACCCCTTTGAGTAAATGACAATGTTTACTTACAGGACTTATCGGATTCTTGCGCCAGCAAATCCGATTCGGGTACATGACCTCTCAAGCTCCGCTTCCGAGAGCGAGGAACATTCTGCCCGACGGTGTTTCTTGCTTGAGTCTCTTCAAAACGACTGATCCGTGCTCGCGCTTCAGAGGCTTCAATATCCTCCAGCGATGGCGTAGTTCGCTCAAGTCGTCGCCGTTTTGCAGGTTTGTCTCCGCAACCAGGTGTCGCTAGCTTCCGGATAGTGCGCAGAGCAGCTTTTCCGGATTGTGTACGAGCTCCTTTTACCATACTCGCTTCACAAGAGATTGGATTGTGATGAACCACGCCTCGCGCTATTTATTAATCACAGTACCTGTCATATTATCTCTTTTCACGATATTATCGCTCAAACAGGTACGCGGGCCCCGGACACCACAGTAGACACGTCAACTTCAACATCACGCACGTACTTGGCCACCGACTAGCCGCACAAATCATCGTCAAGTCTTCGATAGATCTACTAAAAACTTTCAGCAAAAGCCTCGCTTTCACGGTAAAAAAACACTTATTAAATTAGAAACTCTTCTAATATCCAATACCTTGCTCTATGCACTCCTGGTGTCGCCAAACAGAAATGCTCCGTGTTTTAAGCCCCTCACCAAGCTTTCACAATTCTGCTCATTTAATTCCCACGCGAGGTTTATTTAAAGTGCATCTAACGCGTCATCCAACAACACCATCGTTTGCTTCGCAGATTCACCCCTCTCTACCAGATTTGAAACTGACTCTGTTAATGTCTAGCAATTCGAATAAAAATTATCAGATTCGTACTATTGATTTCTGTAAGTAGTAATCCTCTAGGCATCTAGTGTACATTCACTATACTTTCCACGCCCTGCATCCACGCCCTTCACAGCAACGTGATGGGCGCGCATTGCCCTCCTTCCAATCTCATCACCGTCCATCGTCTGCCAAAGCCCTGATGTTCCGCGTCCAAGACGCTAAATGCAAAGAACGTATCTGACGTCGCCAGAAACGGCCACGCTACTTCATCAACTAGCCGTACTAGCGATCGGCAAGTCATCGAGCGCACAGGAAAGCCTTCGCTCGACATATTGCAGTACCTACCCGAAAGCACTGAGTATCCTGGTGATGCTTCCAGTAGTCCCCAGCTCGTTCTAAAGTTTCTATGTCTCACGAACCTGTAACGCACCATTATAATGCATCCTTCCACCCCACCTGTCTCGTTTAAATTACGCCATGATGCACCATCTACCAACCCCCAAGCTTACACGGCTAGTGCCTGGTAAGCTCACCAAACACTTGCTAACAAGCGAATAGCAACTATTTGCAAGCGTCTATTTACATCATTCAAAGTCTATCAGAGCCTCCCTGTTCTTTTCTCTCACTAGTGATTTTCGAGTGCAAAGCAACTATATTTCCCACGCCCTGCATCCGCGCCCTCACAGCAATGTGATGGGCGCGCATTGCCCTCCTTCCAACCCCATCACCGTCTATCGTCTGTCAAATCCTTGATGTTCCGCGTCCAAGACGCTAAATGCAAAGAACGTATCCGACGTCGCCAGAAACGGCCACGCTACTTCATCAACTAGCCGTACTAGCGATCGGCAAGTCATCGAGCGCACAGGAAAGCCTTCGCTCGAAATCTTGCAGTACCTCCCCGAAAGCACTGAGTATCCTGGTGATGCTTCCAGTAGTTCCCAGTTCATTCTAAAGTTTCTATGCCTCACGAACCTGTAACGCACCATTATAATGCATCCTTCCACCCCACCTGTCTCGGTTAAATTTCGCCATGATGCACCATCTACCAACCCCCAAGCTTACACGGCTAGTGCCTGGTAAGCTCACCAAACACTTGCTAACAAGCGAATAGCAACTATTTGCAAGCGTCTATTTACATCATTCAAAGTCTATCAGAGCCTCCCTGTTCATTTTCTCTCACTAGTGATTTTCTAGTGCAAAGCAACTATATTTCCCACGCCCTGCATCCGCGCCCTCACAGCAATGTGATGGGCGCGCATTGCCCTCCTTCCAACCCCATCACCGTACATCGTCTGCCATCGGCTGAATTTTCCTTGTCCGCGCTACTAAATGCAACGAACGTATCCGATGTCGCCAGAAACGGCACGCTACCTCATCAACTAGCCGTACTAGCCATCGGCAAGTCATCGTGCGCACATGAAAGCCTTCGCTCTACATTTTGCAGTACCAATCAGAAAGCACTGTGTATCTTGGTGATGCTTCCAGCAGTCGCGTACTCACTCTAACGCTTCTGTGCCCAAACAACTTGTAAAGCACCATCATAATGCATCTTATCACCCCTCCCGGAATTAGACCCTTACACACCCCTCTATCATCCCAGAAACTTACTCCATCAGTGCCTGGTAAGCTCGCCAAACACTTGCTAACAAGCGAATAGCAACTATTTGCAAGCATGTATTTACATCATTCAAAGTCTATCAGAGCCTCCCTGTTCTTTTCTCTCAGTAGTGATTTTCAAGTGTAAATTAACTATATTTCCTACGCCCGGCATCCGCGCCCTCACAGCAATGTGATGGGCGCACATTGTCCTCCTTCCAACCCCATCACCGTACATCGTCTGCCAAAGACTGAATTTTCCTTGTCCGCGCTACAAAAAGAAAATAACATATTCGACTTCGCCAGAAACGGCGCGCTACCTCATCAACTAGCCGTATTAGAGATCGGCAAGTTATCGTGCGCACAGGAAAGCCTTCGCTCTGCATCGTACAGTACCAACCAGAAAGCGCTGGGTATCTTGGTGAGGCTTCCGGTAGTCACGGGCTCGTTGTAAAGTTTCCATTCCTCATGAACCCGTAACACACCGTCATAATGCATCCTTTCACCCCTCCTGGGTCGATTAAATTATACCCGCACCCCTCTATCAAACCGGGACCACTTCGTCAGTACATGTACCTGGTATGTCAGCCAAACACTAGATAACAATCGAATAGCATCTATTTGTCAACATGTACTTACATCATACAGAGACTATCATACTCCTCCTATTCATTTTCTCCCAGTTGCAATCTTCTAGCGCTAATCCGCTCTATCCTCGCGCCCTATAATCACGGAATGGGTCACGCCTGTCATGACAAAAAATATTCTGGGGAGCGCATCTCGCTCAGATAACGCCTCCCAACCCCATCACTGTAGCTAACCTTCCATGTATCCACCTGCAAGTCCTACACGCAAAAGACGTGCATGACATCACCACCAGCTTCGGCTCACTCGCTAGCCCTGGCAAGCATCGCCATTCCATCGACCCAAGAAGAAACTCGCTCAACCGCTGGCTAAAGCCTACAGCAATGTCATATTTCCGCAACAATATTTCACTCACCTGATTGCGCAGCATACAGCTACTAGCCAAAACCAGTAGAAATATCATATTATTTGCCAACTTATACTGCAAAGTGCGCATTTCAAAGTTCAAATCGTGAACACTACATGTAATTAGGACGATATCCTACATTTTGCCTCCTACACGTTCATGAATACAGGGTTTTGGAATGCCAACCCCACAATTAAGACGGAATGACCCCCTTGCAGTTTCTAGGTCCACATACGCATTTCCTAGTCTGTAAATGTTAAAAAAGAGAGTAGTCAGAAGGTGAAAACAGACACCAGTAGGCAGCCTCTTACCGAAGTTTCCGCGTTGTGAGAAGCATAGTTGAACGTAATTTCTTCACCGCGTGCAATTGGAGACCTCGCAAATAATCCCAAGCAAGTTTCGCCACCTACCTCCCACTTCTCCATCGTGCAATTGGGGGCACAGCTGTGGTTTGCAAACCGAGCCATGGACCCTTTATATGCTGCGTCGACAACATGACTCTGACTGAGGCGGATCCCATAATAATGTCTGGTTCCACTCCGATCCTAGCGAGTAAATTATAGTTTTGTTAGCCAACGAAATATACTCGCAAAACACGTTTGATCAACCTTACCTTTCGACGTTGGACGTATTCAGCTTCGGTAAGTACCTCACCTGTGTACTGGACAACGAAGTCGCCCTCGGAGACGAAGTCGTCTGCTATCAGCATAATGCCTTTTTCACTTGATTTCTCCAGAGATAGCGCCACCGACTGCCCCAACTGAAATCGCTGATTGCCACACAGCATCCCAGTAGAGCAGCGGCCATGAACACATTCAACTTGCATATGTTCTCAAACACAATGCGTAAAAAATCTGTGACTAAAATATTGAAACGTTCGTACAAACATTAGTCGCCCTACCTCCCGGTTTTCGCATTGAGCAACACATGCAACGCCGTACATATTCTGCAAGCACGAGCAAAGAGGAATGTCGTCCTATCACTGGGTGTCAGACGTCGGTCGACGCTCGATGTATAATCCCCGATAACGCACCTCAGCAAGCTCTCTACGACAACGACTCACGTAGACATCACTGCGAATAGGCTCGTACTCTCCATACGCTTGAATCACGGTTCTTGAGTTAGATAGCTGCCAACACACATCAAAGTACAAATCAAAATGTGATATACAGTCACTCTCATCCGTAACTTGCTCACCAGACTATCTGTGAATCGCGCCTTCTTATACCGATCCTGTCCATCGCCAACAAAGAACCCATCGATTGAGCTTTGAAATAATCTCTTTTTGGACATCAATCCTCCGAGAAATTTCGATCTGCGTTGCTCCCTGGAACTTGGAAAATGCGACTCCAGCGAGCTGATGTGTGAAGGCCCGATTTGTCCGTAAAAGAGCTAGCAATACACACCCTATCCTTTCTTACTCAGTGTACATTAGCAATAAAACACTGACATCAATTGAATCTGATGAACCATTACATTTTTGTTTACACTGGTAGCTTGGCCTAACGAAAAGCTAAAGAATACTAAAAGAAAACAATCCTACAGAGGGAACCAGCTACATTTCAATCTCACCAAACTACATCATCTCCTCCTCCTCCTCCTTTTCATCTTCATCAGCGGGATCCCTCGCTTGATTGTTGAACAGCGGTGCGGGCGAATCGAGTCTGGCACGTTTAGCCATTTCAAAGTCGGCAAACTCTTGGATCACCCCAGGGTTAGCTGTCCCCAACGATTGCATGCTCCCCTGGACCATATCATGATAGAACTTCATGGTATGTATCTTCTTCAGCTCGTAGACGACCCCGGTTTGAAAGCGAGGCCTCCCATGCGAACGAATTTTGGGGTCCCAAACAGTGACTTGAAGCACGCGTGCATCGCGGCGAAACGGGTCCATCTTCTCCAGCCGACGGCAGTACGCCTTGAAATGCGGTTGCATGAACCCGTCAACGAGCGTCACCCGTGTGCCACGGTTGTTCACTAGGCGTTCAACCGTCAGAACGCACATGATCACCGAGATGAACACCGCAGCCGCCGGAACTTCTCCCTTCACAAACTCTCGCACCTCCTTCACCGAAACGAAAAAGTTAGTGGCCTCCACGGTCGCTTGGTCATTTAGCTCAGCATCGGCTTCGGCCAGAAGCTCAGCAGCAGCGGTCTCGGCGTCGTCGATCCCCGATCGCATCGTTGCAGGTAGTTCTTTGCCCTGCAAGTCAAATTGAAGACTGACAAAAGAAAACAGTGAATCTCTGCCACTCCGCATCGATCCATAATAAAATTTACCATTCTACAACTTCAACTAACATTTCACTGTACAGCCGTAAGTCCGTTGCCGGGATATCAAGCCGTCGTTGCGACCGGAAAAGCCTTCGGCAGCGCCTCATCTTCCCTAACCGAAAGCACCAAGTATCTTGGTGATGCTTTGAATAGTCACGGACTCTTTCTAAAGTTTTCTTACCCAGACGATATGTAACGCGCCGTCATCATGCGAGCTTCCAGCACACCTGTCTCGTTTAGATTCATCCTCACGCACCGCACTATGACATGTCTAACAGCCCAGCTAACAGCCAAACCAAGTTTATTGCAAAGTAAATCATCAAGCACGTGCCATAGTTGAAACCGTGGTCGAATCCTGCACCTCCAGCGCAAAGCGCAGCCCCCGGCAGGTCTGATCGGGTCGATATTGGCGCCTACGACGTCTTGCACTCGGCGCCGATGTCCGCGAGCGAGGCCGACTCCTTCTCCGGCCTCATTGTGCCGGTCTTGTCGCCTGCGCCGTCTTGCACTCAGCGCCGAAGCGCGAGCAAGGCCGACGCCTTCTCCGGCCGCATCGTGCCGGTCTTGGCGCCGAAGCGCGCGGGCGAGGCCGACGCCATCTCCGTCCTGATCGTGCCGGTCTTCTCCGTCCTGATCGTGCCGGTCTTGGCACCTGCGCCGTATTGCACTCGGCACCGAAGCGCGCGAGCAAGGCCGACCCATTCTTCGTCGTGATCGCGCCGGTCTTCTCCGTCCTGATCGTGCCGTCTTGCACTCAGCGCCGAAGCGCGCAAGCGAGGCCGATGCCTTCTCCGTCTTCATCGTGCCGGTCTTGGCACCTGCGCCATCTTGCACTCAGCGCCGAAGCGCGCGAGCGAGGCCGATGCCTTCTCCGTCCTCATCGTGCCGGTCTTGGCACCTGCGCCGTCATGCACTCAGCGCCGAAGCGCGCGAGCGAGGCCGCCGCCTTCTCCGGCCTCATCGCGCCGGTCTTGTCGCCTGCGCCGAAGCGCGCAAGCGAGGCCGACGCCTTCTCCGTCCTCATCGTGCCGGTCTTGGCACCTGCGCCGTCTTGCACTCGGCGCCGAAGCGCGCGAGCGAGGCTGACGCCTTCACCGTCCGATCTTGGCGCCGGCGACGTCTGGCACTCGCCGCGCAGTCCGTACTGTCGCGTTGTGCTCGCCGACGGATCGGCCCTATTGAAATGCCTGCCTCACGATGTTTGAGAGGCCAGCATTGTTCCGGCCGAGATTTTACGGCGGACTTTTTACGAAAAATATAGACGATAACAGGTTTTTTGGCTAAATCCGGGCTTATATAAGGGCCGTAAGGGCCCTCAGTTTAGTCAAAAATTAGCTGATTACTCTATTTCGTAGCTCACGACGATAAAGGCGGATTTCCCTGTTTAATAACTTCGAACCTTGAGCTAGCGACCCTTGGTCGCCTAACGCCAGTGAAACTGACGGATCCTTCCATAGAATCCAAATCGAAGCCCAAATCAGAAAAAGTCACTCAACCCAGGTTTTTTTTCGAAAAAACGAGCTCTAGTAGACGTCATTCTAAATAGTACACCTAACCCATTTCCAAAATGAATAAGATCTCTTCGTAAAAACTAAATCAAAGAGTAAAACAGAGTAATGTACTACACACAAACACATAAATCGGAGACTCATGATTATAGGGGGGCTTCGCCCCAATTATGGATGTGTAGACGGACACTTGGTGCCCGGACAAAATCTAGAACGAAGCGAGGTGCATCATGGCGCCCTTTGGCACCCAGACCCCCTTAGCTGGCAACACACGTCGGTATGGCGCACGTCGGCATTTCCCTCCCCCTCCTCGCAGATAGGGAAGCTGCGATGGATAGCTGCAGCGTCCTTCTGGCGCTGTGTGTGGCGTCTACGAAGCGTACTCTTCACGCGGCGCAAATGCGTGCGCTTCGTAGACGCCTCTACGAGGAAATTTGCAGGGACGAGTGGCAGCGCATGGTGCGTGTGCGCCACTACGTCACGCTGCATTGCCTAAAAGACCCGTCGAGGGCTAGCTGGATGGATACGTGGACGCGGGGCACGGATGAGAACTTCATCAACACCACTAGCCTCTCCAGGTAAGACTTCTTGTATTTTTCAAGCTAATATCGTGTCTAACTAACCACGTATTCTATTGCGACGTAACAGGTCTGCATTCTGTATGTTACTAGAGCGCTTCGCGCCGTTCTACCACATTCCTACGTGGCGACCGAAGGGAGGGCGTCCTCGGAAGCTGCAACTGCACCATCAGGTGCTCGGGGTCCTACTGGCGTTCTACGTGGGGTCCATTCAAAGGACTTCATTGTGCAAGGAATTCGGTATCCCTCCTTCTACTCTAGCTAGGGTGTTGAATGCAGCGGAGGTTGCGCTATCTCGTGCGCTGCACGGCTTCGAGCACGCGCGCATCGTGTGGCCATCGCTAGATCGCCAAAAGGCGTTGTCTCGGTTGGTGGCGCGGCGCCACCATTTAATGCAATTTACTTGGGGCTTCCTCGACGGAAAGAACTACAAGGTGGAGAGGGGCATGTTGTACGTGATGGTGTTTTGTAAATTCATATTAACGTTGTGTTTTTAATTGTACGATGCTGTAGGTGCAGCAGCCTTCTAACCCGGACGTGCAGAATGTACATTACAACGGGTGGCTACATAGTGTGTACGTTACCGGGACATTGTGCTTCAGTGCCGACGGCCTGATTGTTTGGGCGAAGCACAATTGTCCCGGTAGTTGGAATGATGGGGACACGTCGCTAGATTTCCGCCGAATTTTGGCGGACCCCGTGCTGAACCCGGACTCGCGCTATGGCATTGTTGCCGATAGCGCCTTCCCATGTGGGAAGGAGATGACCGGCAGAGTGATGACCCCGCTCAAGGAGGGTGACCTGTCTCGCCTAGTGCCATCAGTGAGGCGTGCCGCTAAAATCATGTCCAGGGCTATTACATTCATAAGGCAATCGGCAGAGTGGGGCATGGGGTCGGTGGAGAAGGTCTACCACCGTCTCTTGCTGCCCCTGCCGTACGACGTGGACAAGAGGAAGATGCGGCTCGACAATCTCTTTCGATTGTCCAATTTCCGCGTGCGGACTGTAGGTATTAGTCAGATTCGTACTACGCACTTTCACGGACATGAGGATGCTGTGTAAATTTAAATGAATCTACGCTTCTCATTTACATGTATTTACGGTTGACTTAGCGTAGTGTGGTTTCCATGGGGTGCGAGGCACTTAAAGCGTTTGAGGGCCGCCAGCCCGCTGCATCGACGCTATGAAGAGCATCATCTGGTCGTGGCGCTCTCTGGCCTCCGCCCGATCTCGTTCTGCCTTCTCTTCGTAGCGGCGGTGACTCTCAGTCGCCGCCTCAGCCTCCTTCCTTATCTGCTCGTCCCGCATGAGCTTATTCAGCTCGATCTCTTGGTATCTGCGCGCCTCGGCCGCCGCAGCTTCATCTCGGCGCAGTTGCCCCCTCTCCTCACGTTCCCTCTTCTCGGCGGCGACCACAGCCTCTCGGTCCTCACGCCGGCGACGATCTTACATCTCGGCGCGTCGATCTGCATCCTCGCGCATCAGCATTAGCATCTGGAGCATGTCTGCTCCAGCTGCAGACTGTTTCTCCGACGCCTCGTCCATCTCCTTTCGGAGCTGGTCGAGGCGTTTCTTGGCGCGGACGCGCTTGTTGCTGACGTAGGTAGCCCCGTTAGACGAACTTTCAGGATTATCGCGCTTCCCGCTCGCACTTGACGGGCGCCCCGTCATCTCGTCGAGGTTGTCTCGCAAGACTCGGAGGTCGCAGCCTCCGAGCCGGTTACTAGCTGTGTTCTTGGACCGGTTCCGGGCCATCTCCACTGCGTCTTCATCGGCTCGGGTGGGGTCGCGCACGAGGGGGGGGGCTGTCGGGTGATGCATACGTCGGTCAAGCAGTGTTCGAGGGGCTCTCCCCCCCCCTCGGGCGACCCACCGCCTTCCCTCTCGCCGACGGTGTAACGGGGGCGCCTGTCGTCGACGAAGCGGCCATCAGCTGCGAATTTGAGGCCGAGTCGTCGTCGTCGGGCGAACCTCCGGCGCCGTAGACGCTGCTGTCGGCTCTCGCTGTCGCAGCCAACGCCCTCTCCAAAGCTGCATCGCCGCTGGACCTTCGAACATCTGCGCCCACTTCGCCCGAGGCAACAGGGGCATCTCCTCCCCCACCTGACTCCACAATCGCATTCGATTCAGGAGGTGAGGCCTCGACCTCATCGTCGGACCACACCTCGTCGCCCAGCGAAGCGTCGAAGGCTCCGCGTCTGGTCACGATGGTGCCGACGACTGGAGGAGTCGGCTCTGGATCGGCGTCGGCACCACCGTGACCTCGTTGTCTGAAGTCGACGACGGAGGCTTGACTATCCTCCTCGTCTTCGCGACCTTCGTCGCTCGCTGAGTCTCTACCGAGAGGATCGTCCTCTTCTCCATCGGCCGCCTCCTCCGTGGCGTCGCCGCCGGCACCGTCCAATACGGCCGCGACGTCACGCAGGAGGTGGGCGTCATCCTGCCCCCGGTCGAAGCCGTCGTGCGACGTGTGCCCCCCCCCCTTCATCTCAATGGCATATTGCACTTCGTGTGCAAGGGCAATTGGGCGAAGCTTCGGCGGCAGCCCGTCGTTGTTGCCAGTGGGCTTGGGTTTCCCATACAAGTTCCTGAATTTGCGCCTAAGAGAGTCGTAGTCGCGCTCGAGCCAGCTCCGCCCCCTGCGCGAGTTGTACTCGAGCGCGACCTCCTCCCACATGTTACGCCCCAGCGGCTTCACCTCCGAGGCTACAGTGCAAAGGAGCATCTGCTCATTTACACTGTAGTTGTGATAGCCCGCCCTGCGCCCGCGCTGCTAACATGTAGACTCGGGTCGTTAGTTTACTCAGCACTACTACATTTCCACACAAAATATGCGTTACCTGAACCATGGCGATTGAAAGAGGAGAGTGAGAAGGTAGAGCGGCCTGCGAGCGGTCAGAATCGTAAGTGTCGAGCTGGCTTGAAGGCGGGGGACCCGTAGTTCGAAGATCAACGTTTAAAGAAGATAATACGATCAGATATGAAAGGGAAATAATGGGTGCAAACATCTTTGATTCAGTATCACCAAGTGCAACATACATTCAATACTACAAGTGACTACAAACTTCCCAGCACATATACTGACACTACGTCGTTGTAGACAAGAGATGTCGTGGCTGGAATCGCCACTCGTAATGCAGGCGATGCCCTATTCAGCCAAGTGCTGCAGGTCGCGGTGCTGGCAGCCCCACCAGCCGCACCTGCAGAGGAACCACAGCTTGGACCCGTAAGATACGGTCATCTCCTCGCCGGGGTACACATCCCGTACCGTGACTGCCACGACCGTGAGCTTGTCCCCCGTCTGAACCTCGTGAAAGCGTGCAGCAGCGTTGCACGAGTGGTTCATAAGACGGAGGAGGCCGCCCTTCTCGAGCGCGTCAATTCCCACGAACTTGTTGCCCGTGGTGCGCGTCTTCAAATGCATCTTGAATCCCTCGTTGGCGGGGGGCGTTCCGGCACGGAGGGCCGAAGAGCTGCACGTGCCCAAGATACTCACCAACCACCTCGCCCGCTGGGATAGCTGCAGTTGCGACCAGGCCACGCATGCCCGTGCGGGCGTTTCTTCGAATTGACAGCACGGCGCTCTCGCGTAGTGCATTCCCACACACTCCCGCAAAGGAGCAGTTAATGTCGTTGCAGAAGCGGCTCTGCCGCGCGTTGGCGCATGTCAACGCGTTGCAGCGCCGCGAGCAGCCACATCCCGCTCCACCTCGCACGCCGATGGGCACGCGTGGGAATCGCCACGAGCGGGGGTTAAACTGCGCCGCTATGCGCTCAACATCAACCGGCCAAACGTCAGGCAGCCACTCGTCCTTGGCCGAACAGAGCGCAGTGTCCGTCACCAACTCGAATCCTGGCGAACTGCGAATCGAAGACGCCACAGACGGCGAGTTCACACGGGGCAGGCTCTCGATCACGGCTAAGGCCTCCGAGTCGTACCCGTCCGACTCGAAGGCCTCAGCGTACCACGTGGGGATGAGTCGGTCCCGAAAGCGAGGGTGGTTCACACGACGGTCGGCACGCGGGGGTGGCCCATACCCTTGGGGCGGAGTTCGACTCCCCCGAGGAGGTGTCCACGACGTAGACGCCCTTGGACTCCACGGAGCTACGGTGGATGCCTGTGAAGACGACGCCAACGGGGAGCCGAAGGCATCCACCGTAGCCACGGACGTGACCGGTGATGATAGCGGGGCGGGCGAGGCAGGCGAGGATGGAACCGTCTCAGTGCGCTGGCTGGACACGACGCTACCAGCCGCGTCGGAGTCAACTCGTGGCACCAACACGAACTCCGCAAGTGACGATATCTGCATCGTCACAGCGACGACCACCAACGGGTGGGAGAACTTTCGGCCCGACCGCAGCCAAGGCAGCGGCGAAGCCAACGCCGCCGACGACTCGGTGACCTTGCGTCGGTGCCGTGGTGGCTCCCCCACCTCGTCCCCCGTCGAGAGCCTGCGCTTCGAGCGAGGGGAGCCCGTGCCGAGCTTCCTGCGCTGGCGCACGGACTCGTCAGCCTCAGCCCCCGTCGATAGCCTGCGCTTCGAGCGCTGGGTGGATGGCGAGCTGCATGTAACACAAGTAGAGTAAGTGAATGAATATATCCCCTAAGGTAGATGAGTGACTCACCGGCCGTCGTCCGGAAGAAGGCTGCGTAGAACTTCGACTGGTCGGGCGTCAGGCGAAGGTTCGGGTCGAACATGGCCACGGATCGGCGAGCGCTCGACGTGCGAGGCTCTACACGGCGGAGTGGGCATGATTGGGGGGAGGCTGGAGGTCTGGAGGGCTTGACGGCTGATCCACAAGCACGACAGAAACGATAGCACGGACAATTAGAGGCACGTAGTCGCAGGCCGACCACCGTATTGTATGCGTACATGATGGCTTGTGCAGTAGGAGCGCAGATTCGAAAGTGAGGGGAGTTTACCCACGTCGGAGACCGCACGCGCGATTTTCGCGCCCAAACACCCCCCAAAGATCGCGCGAGACTTCAATTTGAACGTGCGTGTCATGTTTAGGGTGCGGTCTCAGCGTATACTCAACATAAGTCTTTTTTTAATCAGTTGCAACTTCAGGGGTCTGCATTAAACCCGATAAAACTCGTTTTATAATTTTTCTCGTGAGACCACTTTTTGGTCTCACGAGAGAAATTATTTTTAATCACGGTTTTATGACCCTGTTTAATCTCCCCTTCCCCTAGTCATAAAACTGTTTTATGGGGTTTTGAAAGGCACCCAATGGAACAGAGTCGCACTGCTTTTAGTAAAACCAAAAATCAGCTGCGAATTGCCTGGTATGATACAATGTAACACGGACGTGGACAGGCAGGCGATAGTTTACAGTTAGCATCTGAGCTCCTACCAAATAAAAAAAAGCGTACAAAACAGTATGGGAAACAAACAAACGAATTCGGATTTCAGCGACCCAACTGAGCATTTACTGTCCTAACAGCGACGGGACCGCGTCTGTGAATTTCTAACGCGAGGAAATTCCCGGTTGCTGCGACCCAAAATCCGTGCTGATGTCGCGGGTGCGACGGTTGACACTGGATCATCGGCTGGAAGTGTTAACGGGCGATTCACGGTTCTGGTGCGGAGCTCAAGCCTCGCTCGTCTATTAACTTTTGGCTGTTATCGCTTGCCGCTTGAGAGCGGCAACTGTCATGATCAATATATCCTTGGGAGCGTTAGCGCTCTTTTGCCCCCTATCTACGTTCCAGTGTTTCATGTCATGATCTTCTACCGCACCCCAAAGCGCTCGAACTACATAGGTGCGAAATTGCACATTTTGAGGACGCGTTCGGGGCCTTGCACATATAGACAGCGGCCGTGCACGGGTGATGGAGAAGAGCATTCGTCGTCGGAGTAGTGGAGGAAGAAGCCCGGAAACGAGCTTTAGCTCGAGTGGGCTTGTCGGAAGCTCCACATGAACTAAAGCTCGTTCCCGAGCTTCTTCCTCGACAAATAGCCGATCCCACCGTTCACGTGCCTCGTTGTCCATCTTGTTGTGTCCGTCGGACTCGTTTTCGGGACGGCACCATGGTAACTGAGCTGATTGCACTCTAATTAGGAAGTTTGGCGACGAAATAGGACTTCAGAGGCAGCCTGGGAAGGTACACCCTGCGGCGGAAGGGAGCGAGCAGCTAACACCTGGTCTCCGTATCTTGCATTTCTTTAGGAATTTCTACATCGATGACCACCTACCCCGGTACCTTCTCTAAATCAATTCTACATGGGTGACCATGTGTTGCGTCGGGGGAGATACTATTGTCCTGGTAAGAATTGATGATACCAAGGATTAGAACCGCTCACCAATTTAGACATTGCTAGCCACCTACGTGTCCGTTGCAGCTCTAAAAACAACCAAAAGACAGAGTGGGTTGTTCTCTAGAACACTGGGTACCGCCACACCATCACAAACCTGAAGTGACGATAGATGAAGATGAAAGCCACCATGAGTTCACAATCATGGAGAAGAAAATGGTAGCCCGGTACTACACATTTCTTGAAAAATATCAAAAGGAGGAGTGTTTCTCGGGAATCTGAACGATCAAACTTGTCGAGGGGGTCAAGGAGGCACCGGTCGCGCGCGTCATGAAGGCCTACAAGGAAAACGGCGAGGCAGTCTTCCAGGCAAGTTTTGGCTCCACATGCATATCTGATATATGTCTGTTAACTATGAAAACTTATATTTACGGGATAAGCGAAGCAACGGTCGAGAACAGATGAAAGAAAGTGCCTCTACAAACACATATTTTATGTTTTCATATGGCCACTCGGTTACAATCAAATCGACCATGGTCAAGCCAGTTTTTGTATTTTCCCTTGCAATCCATATGGAACAAGGGTGTAAACCAATCAGAGTCAGGCATTTAGTGCAACCCAATTCCCGAAAGAATCTGATTGGCGAAGAGTCTAGCTTCGAGCAGCTATAGCTTGAAAACGGCTGCAAATTGGCCAAAACGGACCTGATTTTCGGGTTCTACGCGCGATTTTACCCTATATATCTAAATGTTGCTATAGGTTTTCACAGGTTTAGTGCTTCAAATGGGAGCCGCAATCCTGGTATCATCAATTCTTACCAGGACAATAAAGCCCCGAGAGAGCCGTGACAGTACCAATAATGTGGTACAGAGGTCGATAGCTGTAGATGATCGAAACTACATGTGCTTAAGCTTACTAGAGACCCGTGACAAACTGAAGTGCTGATGCTGATTGTACGCTGCTCATAGTATAGTGTGCTTAGATTGCTTATCTAGAGAGGACTACATTCTAATTACAGAAGACGTGGGCGTCAATGATCTTGTGTTGCACCGGTTTTCGCAGAATGCTGCCTCACCACCTTCAACTGCTTACTGCTCTCTCCGAATTCAACAAAAGCACATTTCATTCCTCCATCGCAGAATGCAACAAGGAGAACGCTTTGAGCTCATGCATGGAGTACTGTAGCGTCTTTGGGATTTTGCCATGACCGCGCCCGCGATCATGCCGAGGCCCTGCAGAGCGAAGAGACAGTGGCCATCATGATGCCACGGTACTTGGGCGTTGCGGCCGAAAATACGACCAGTATCAAGAAGCTGAAGTTACAGCCTTTGACTTCTGTGAACGATTTTGCCTCTCGCCATCGGTTAAGCAAAGACATTGTGCCAATACCATAGCGTGACGGTGCCGACAGTGGCCGACGGCGGCCGACACACTTGTGATTGGCTATAATAAATAAAACATCTATTGGCTTAAATGCTTGGTGTAGAGAGAGCTTATTGATCAGTACGGAAACGGCCGCAGAACGGGGGGTGGGGGCAGCTTGACCTGCAGCAGGACACTGCTCAGTTCGTGGCGGCGGAGGATGGAAGCAGCGTACTGGTCGTGGCGACAGTGGAGGCGATGCTGCTCGCGGAGACAGAGGACGGCGTGCGGCGGCGGGGGGGGGGGCGACATGTGGCGAAGGGCAGAGGGTGGCTTGACACGGCGGAGGGCAGCGTGTGGCAGGCGGCAGCAACGGACGGCGTGCGGCGGAGGACGGCGGGTTGCAGTGTGTGGCCAAGGGTGGCGGAGAACTGTGCGGAGAAGGGCAGACGGTGATTCGACGCGCCGAGTGGCATGCCGCGGTGAGGACGGCAGAAGGCAGCGTTCGGCGGAGGGTGGAGGAAGGCGGCGGAGGATGGAGGAAGGCAGCGGAGGGTGCAGGAAGGCAGCGGAGGGTGCAGGAAGGCGGTGGAAGGAGGCGATGGAAAATGACGGCAAAGTGCAGCGTGTAGCGGAGGACGGCGGAGGACAGACGACCGCGGATGACAGCAGAGGGATGCATGCAGAGGGAGAAGGGCGGCGGGTGGCAGCATGTGGCAGACGTCAGCGGGCAGGTAGCGGTGGAGGAGGAGAGCGTGCAGCTCGTTGCGCTGGTGGTGTAAGCGCTGCATGGTGTAGACAATAATGTAGTACTAATAAATTGCATGCACTATGCTTTGTTCTGTCAAATGCTACATTAATAATACATGCACCTTGATCCTTTGAGGGCAGCATGCAGTGTGCGTGAGAATCATACACCACCGCGAAGCAGAGAGCAAAGTTACAGCGGCGGACGGCATGCCTACCAGCTATGATGAGCTAAAACAATCTACAGACGTACCCCTCAATATGCGCACCCATACCTTCAAATACCCTGTCGTATCCGATTGTCTATATTGGGATTCGGCAGCCAATCAGCGCATACAACTGTCGATTCCCTGTCAAATCGCTTTGTAACCCTCTGCGCATATTGAAGGGTACGACTGTACATAATACACATCATGATCTGGAAGCCCAGCTGGATGCCCAGCTGGAATTAAGGATGTCACTGACATTGTAATCGCCAGACTAAATCCCGGATTGCAGCTGCGAGTTTGTCGCCAGCTTCGCAAAAGCACCTGGTAAAGTATATTAACCGTGTTACCTTTGCGTAAGCTACTCAAAGCTAATGCATTTCTCAAATGCCGACAGTTCATCTGGGCGTTCTGTATTGAAAACATTTAAATTAGCACGAATGGTTAGCGTTCATCGCCTTCGATGCAAGTTCCACCCCTCTCACTTTTGCTTTTGCTCTCACTCCGCCGGCGTTCTGCTAGCAATTCACAGTCGGAGCAAAAGTAAGAGTGGGGAGGCTTTTTAGTGCGCGTCTTTCTCTACGTCCGGCGATCTGCTAGACAACTCCGGTACTTTCCGGCAGACAGAGATGCAAACTATTGTGGGTAGACGGACGAGGGGAGGTCCAATGTGTGAGAATCAGAGCGGTACATCCGAGAGATACTCTCTCTGTGGATTGTACTCAGTCAACAACGCGGTGCAATCCCGCGGTTTTTTATCCGTCGAGGATTTGGCTCCGATCGTGAGGCGCCTTAATGCGGCTGCGGCGGAGGAAGAAGGGCCAGACCCGCACGGCGATGAGAGGTACGGGGCGTACTCTATGCAAGCGCTGCATGAAGCGCTTCGCGCCAAGGGCTATCAACTGCGGTATTTAAATAGTACAAACACGTTCAACTGCACGTCGGCCAAGTGGTTTAGGAAGATACCGAGATCTTCGTTCAAGCATCTAGTGATTGTAGGTAGACCTGCAGGCCAAGAAGAGGGCACTTGGCACTGCATCGCGCGCGCAGCCGTAGGTGACAAGCACTACTTCATCGACTCGGACGAGCTCGTCTACAAGCCAAGTTCCGAGGACGGGTTACGCCACTTTTTTGTTGAGTTGGGCTGTGTTTACGCCGTAGAACCGATTAACGACCAAGAATAAAACCTTCTTTTAGTCAAAACCGTTATTTTACTGGTAGCCTCTATACTGTCATAAAATATTCACTAGAAAAGGCCCGCTCTCTTTTTTTACGGTCGAAGGTGGCTACAGTAAAGATTTTGAGTAGTGACTTATTATTTAGGCGGTTGTGCGAATTGCATTTGCTGGTAAATGACAGTTCAACGTTGGAGAACAGTGTAGAGCTAACTCAGCTATTAATACAAGTCGTACGTGGTGTATGTAATCTTTGATAGTATGTTAAGACAACAAAAGACTGTGAAGTGGCGCAGGTAATTCATTATATCAACACAGAGCAATCAATATGCCGCTACTTCCGTGTAAACAACTCCTGGGTCTGTCGTGGGGCTGGGTCCGTCACGCTGTCCAGAGCAACACGAGCGCGGTACGCGTCTACGAGAGGGTTGAGCTTGCTATCTCGGTAAAACTTGCGAAGTTGCTTGAGTACAGCTGATCCGTTCTTGCTCTTGACTCCATTCTCTTCGAAAAACTTGTACAGCCCAGCTTCAGCCTCAATTCCGGTACGTAGAACTTGGTCGCAGTAGTCAGGTGCCGACGGGTCCAGCTCAAACCCATTTGGTAAGAAGAGCTTCATGTAGTTGACGGTGTGCTTGTACGCCGACTTCTTCTGCCGATCTGAGCACACGTCCCACATTCGTGGAGTTTTTGCATACCACTCAAACCAAATTGCCGCAGGTCCCTTGGGAAGAGCCTTGCTCCCGCACGATTTTGGCGCAGAAGATGTGTCGGTACAAGATTCTTGAGGCGTCACCGCTAAACCAGGTGAACTTGAGGCTGTGTGACTCTGACGCACGTCGCCCTGACGCTCCAGTTGGCTTACTCGCTCGGTTAAGGTCCGGTTCATGGCTATCAGCTCCCCGATGATGCAATTTTGGTGATTGATCAGCTTTTCTTCTCTTGTAAATGCCTCCCCGTCGCCTTGAGCCTCCTCTAGATCCTTTTGTGTGACCTTGCCTTGTAGTTCAGAGCTCCACGCTAACACTTGCGCCTTCGATAAACCCAACGTCATCAGACATTCACGCATCCTTGAAGCGTACGGGCACATCGGGTAACGCTCCAGTACCTCAGGAAAATGCTGGATCGCGGAAGCAGTGAGGACTTCAGCAACGCGTGCATTCAGCTTTTTCTCGGGGTCTTGGGTGCAGACACTTGGCTGGAATAGAAGATTGCCCAGCTCCAGTGCTTGCTGTCGGCTAGCGGAATCAAACCAGGACAGCGTAGGTACCGGCGGCTTCTTGCTCGAATCCCACCCACTAAGAACACGTGCCACTTTCTGGTCTTCACTGGTAGTGTTGAAAACGTAGGCGAAAGCCTTGTTCGTAGCCGTCATGTTCCACGAACCTCGATCGAAAATCCACTGAGCACTGAGCAGTGGGTCACTGTTCGCGTGTTGAGCTCCGCCACGTCGGAACGAGTGGGACGTTAAGTTTGCTGTTGGTTTCGCTTTTGCTTGAACAGCTGAGGCAGTCTTGACCACGCGGTTCACGTAGGCGTGGATCTTCATGTTGTCGTCAGGTAGTTTTCGCTTCTTCTGAGGCGGCTCACTTGGTTCATCGCTGTTTTCGCATGCAACAAGAGCTTCAGCGAGTGGGACGTCGACGGGGGCGGTCATATTCTCGTAGCTGCTTGCGGCGAGATGCGGGTGGTCAAGCAACTGAGCACATGGAGCATCTTGCATCACCAGCGCCATCGCAATAGCATGAAGGGGGCACGTGATGAAGTTGTCCTTGTCTGGGAACAGGAAGATGCCTTGTTCCTCAGCCGTCTTCACGCGAATGAGCCGAACGAACACAACGCCATCTGCACTAACCGATAGGTTTCCCTTCACCACGAATCCGAGGTCAGACGCGCGGCCAAACGCGTACCACATCAGAGCCAGTAACGCAGCATCTTGGTAGTCCTTGGGGCTGGCAGCATCATAGTAGAGTCCGTCCATGAGAATCCGTAGATCCTCCTTCGTGCATGCGGGTGCCTTCTTGACCATGCCTCCCTCCACTCGCTTCAGACAGTGGCGCTCAAGCGTCTGCCCCATCTTGAGCAACTTCTTCTCGATGGTAGCTCGGTGGGTCGGGTACGTGTCGAGCAGCCAGTTCTTCACATGGCGGAAGTAGCTCATGACGGAGTTCTTGGCCAGCGGCTTCCCCACGCGTCCCTCAACGAAGGCCAAGTGAACGCCGAAGCGATCCATCAGCTTTACGAACACAGCCCCACTTGCGTCACCGACGAGAGAGGCAGCGATGAAGTCCATGGAGACTCCTTCTGCCGCAACAAAGCGCCCAAAGGCGTTGATGGCGGTTTGTAGAGCACGCTGGGAGTTGGCTGGTGCAAGGTCTTGGAGGCTCATACTGAGTTCGAGTGTTCTGTCGGCAAGGGCGCGAATATTCGAGTGATGTGAAGTGAACTGGTGGTTCGTATTGGCGCTCAGCATATTTTTCCCCCGGTGCCTACATTATACGTCGGCACGGCGTCGGCATCATGTTACCCTACACCTAATCACCCTCATTGGCCGATATTGAGTGCCTCTAGATGTCATTGGTCAATTAGCTGTCATCGCGACTATACTGCCCATACTGAAACAAATTCAAAAATATATGTCGGCACCGTCACGATATTCATCCATATCATATAGATATTCACAGCCATCAGTTTTCACAGCGATGTGAATGCGAGCTTGTGTTCACGAAAAGTACTAAAGCCCTGTGACAACTTAAATGGAGCTGCCTACGCTGTCCCCATCCGCACCTTGCACCTTGCTGTTCATACTAGCGTATATTTGTCACGGGTAGTAAGCTTGACCTGTGAGTAAGCTAACATGCAGTTTCGATCATCTACAGCCACCGACCGCTGTACCACATTATCGGTACTGTCACGGGTCTCTAGTATTTTTGTCACGGGGCTTTAGTATCTCCCTTGCGTCGGGGTATCTGTGATATTATGAAGTGGCCCCGACTTAGTTCTAGTGGAACCTCGTTCTTCCGCGGAGAGAGCAAGTTTACAGGTCGACATATACCTGTGCATGGCCGCAGCAGAAAAAAGGTAACTTACCAAAATCGGGTATTAGTAATACAGTACATCGCATATATTAGCAGCTCGACCCAAAACCAAATACTACTATAATACAGTACATTTGCAGGCCTCCTCACATTTGCACTCCATCGTCAACTCGAGCTGCTACGAACATGCTTAAGACAGACCCGCGTGTGAGATCAACCATTTCTACGGAGGTCGAAAGAAGGCAAGTTCACACTAGATGTCCGTACTAATATATTATAATTGCTGTGCTGATAGCTCTTGAAATCTGTAGTACTAGTATTAAACTATTACTTAAGTAGTAATACAATCGTACTGGCTTATTAGCGTCGATTCCTATACTTGCACATATTATCTACCTTTTGACGATTTTTCTTAAACTATGCGATTTAATACTTCAAAGTAATACGCCTATATATTATATATCTATATATTATATAGGCGTGTTATTATATCGCATAGTATTAGTCTTTTAGCGCCATCGAAGCTATCAGACAGCCCATCCTCGTTATCAAGCCTAATCGAGCAGTATTACTATAGTAGTCAGATATTAGCAAGTACGACCGACCATGAGATCGTGTCGAACCTCTAAAGTTGTGGCGCGCCTCACCTTCGTTGCTAGCTTCCTTGATCGTCCAAACGGCTTGTGCCACTTTCCGCCGACGCGGGAAAAACGAATATCAAAATCTTCTGCAGGCGCACGTCACGCTGCAAAAGCATTCGGACAGAATTCGTGAATCAGATATTACTGTACTATCATCTCCTTTGCTGATCCGCGGCTGCCAGACCAGCATACTATCAAAATATATTGCACGGCAACGTCTAGGCTAGAAGTTCTAGCAGGGGTGGGTGGGGGCGAGTCCTAACTTTATGGAGTACAGTTCGGACAGCCTCTCCAACAAACTTTTGGTGGATCTCTAGTATATATAAGAATTTCCCCGGCAGGCTCCGGGCTTCGGGCTTTTTGCAAAAAGCGGAGCCCTCAGCAAGTTTCTTGCATTTTGAACCTTTACTTGCAAAAAGCGGAGCGATTCCAATTTGCTTTTGCTATTCCCAACTGCACTCATGCCGAGCCACCTCAATTGTAAAAAAGGATGACACCGCCGTCATCCCTGAGCTTGCTGAGCTTGGCGCCGCCCTCTCTTCTCTGAACTGCCGCACCAAGAAGTACGGCGCGGTGGACACTTGCTACGCAGTTGATGTGTACGCTTCGTTGTACGGCTCCAACCAGCCTCGAATCCAACTACTGCAGTTCCCCCTGAAGTGCTGACGATTAATGCACCCCATCGGCCGCCGAAGCTGATCAGCAAGAAAGGTAAGACAAGAGAGACGCGTCTCCCCAGCAGAGGCTATACAACACTGAATGCAATCTTCCAGGTAGAATTTTGGATCTGCGTCGCCGAACACCCCAAACAACTACCGGTAGCACGGATTTAAATACGCGTAAACAGATCTCAACGAACGCCACGCCGCCGTTGTGCTGTTGGTCCCCTGAAAAACAATGCGCGTCTGGTACAGATCTGTGGCATCATTCATATCTCTGCATGCTTTCTGCAAAACCAAATTGGAATCGCTCCGCTTTTTGCAAGTAAAGGTTCAAAATGCAAGAAACTTGCTGAGGGCTCCGCTTTTTGCAAAAAGCCCCCGGGCTTCTAAATTTATTAATAGCCGGAATTTACAATATTCCGTAAATTTGGACGAAATTCTCGACAACCATTGGTTGTGACAAGATCTGTGACACCGCTTCATCACACCTTCATTTCCGCAAAGAACCGCCCGCCCACTGCACTTCGCATTCAAGAATCTGCCGCGTCGTGCGAAGATGGTGAAGCTCTTCTGTTCGATCGTTGGAGGGGCGGGAGTTCCGTTCGAGGTGAAGATCGACGATGGGGAGTCGGTTTCTGCGTTGAAGAAGGCGATTAAGGCGGATAATGAAGACATCAAGGGTCCCCCTCGTAACCTGAAGCTCTTCCTAGCGAAGAGGGATAGCGGCGTGTGGGTGACGGAAGAAGAAGTGAAAAGGGGTGAGATTGGCACCGCTGGTATGAAGCTGCTGGATTCGGAGCGAGCGAAACTTCGGCTAGTGGGGTTGTCGGATAAAGATGTTGGCGAAGTGGATGAGAAAGAAGAAGCAGAAGGGAGAGGCCCTGTGAACGTGCTGGTGGTTGCTCTGGACCAAGACCTAGTTCCAGCTGTGACGACCGTTTCGACCAAGAAGAGAAAGCTCGCTGAAATAGCAGACTTGATTACACCGTCTTCGTTCGCGAGATGTAAGGGGGGTGGAAATTGGGTGAAATGGTTGAAGACTTTCAATGGTCAGATCGAGTGTCATCGCATTGGACGTCCTACTGAGCCGAGCAAAACCAGCAACGACCTGTCGAATCGACAGTTTGACGACGAAGCACCACTTCCGGTCGTGCTCTTAAACGCAACGTTCGCCAGATTTGAGGAAAATTGTAAGCAGATCAAGTATAGTCAGAACGACTGCGAATTTGTGAGCAAGCTGTGCCATGGTTTGTCCACTCCATACGACAGCGAAGCAGCATTTGCAGAGAAAGCGCGGGAATTGCTAACCGACTACCTGCTCGCTGACAATCCGGTCTCGACGATCACACCGGTAACTGTTAATGGATCAGTGTCAGATGGCTCCTATCGTTTTGGAGAAACGTTGCTGCTTAATTTGGAATGCAAACTCCAAAAAGGACAAGGTGGTGGGGATCCAACAATGCAGAACGTTGCGTACTACATCAAGAACTTGCCAGTCGTGATCGACCGTCAATTCCCCTGTTTCTTGGTGGATATTTGTGGACCGTTCATGAGTGTGTTTGGAATTGTAAACACGAGCGACGAAGATGCAATTTGCGAGCCTCTAGTCATGAGCTTCCCACTATTGTTCTTCGACAACGAGTGGTTGATGGTATCGTTGGCTCGCATGTGCGCGTCATTGAAGATTGCTGTGCAGGAGCTGACGGACGCGTGCTACGAGCTCAGTGCTAGCCGTCAAAATCGTGCGACTCGTCTGCGTGGAACTGCTCTCGATCGATTGCGATTTCCGTATAAAGATTCCGTCGAATGCAACGGAGCTGACATCTCATTTCAGTACGTCGAGGTGGTTCAGCGGTACGTTTTTAAGGCGCGTCATGCAGGAGTCAACGTTATCGTCAAGTTCTCCAAGCGATACGGGAAGGAAGTCCATGAATATTGTTCGCGCGCCGGATTTGCTCCTGAACTTTTGTTCTGCGAGTCTCTACCTAATGGCTGGGTATTCGTCGTCATGGAACAGCTTCCGTTGGTCCCCCTTCGTCAGGCCAACTCCTTGATAGTTCGTGATCAACTGCTCAAGATCGAAGCTACTCTACAAGACGCATCTTTCGTCCATGGTGATCTACGGGCGAACAATGTGATGTGGGATCCTGCCAAGAACCGAGTCGTGTTGATCGATTTCGACTGGTCGGGAAAGGCTGGAGTCGGCACGTACCCACCATTTATGAATGCTGAAATAGCGTGGCCACCAGGAGCAGAGTGCGGGGAGCCGCTTCAAGTTGCCCATGATGCGTATTGGTTTGCTTCGATAGCTGCTCGATTGACGTGATCTCTTGTCCTGCGCTCTGATTTACCATCTCATGAAATCAAGAAGAGTTGAGGAATCACTATTCGCTCGTAGTGGGAAGCGCTTAATTATCTTTTATAAAATTTATCTAACAAGCCTGCTGTCATTGTGTGCTCAGTTTTTTTACTCCAAGGTATTATAATAGTACTACGAAGCACTACAGTAGTAATTGTCCTGGTATTGTGCAGTTTGACGGCTGAAGTCGCTTTATCTCACTCTGAGCATGTTAATTACGCTCCAATCTTGTACCATCACTCCAGTGATTCCATAGCCATCACTCTTTAATTCCTGCACGATAAGAAATTCTGTCCCAACTTCTCATTCAGGAAAAATGGTGAAGCTGGAGTTGACTTGCACAATTGTTGGTGAGGGCCGAGCGTTTGATGTGGAAATCGACGATGGGAAGAAGGTGTCCTCGCTGAAGGACGCGATCAAGGACAAGAATGAAGACATCAAGGGTCCTCCTCGCAAACTGAAGCTCTTTCTGGCGAAGAAGAACGACGCGTGGCTGGATAGGGCTGCCGCGGCATTTGTTAACGCTCGATGAACAAGGAGCACCGCAAGGCCTTGGGGGTGAAATGGATGCCACACTGTATATCAAGAACCCAAAGTACTTCAGAGCAAATTTCCAACCGGGTGAAGGCGAAGTCCACGTGCTAGTGGTGGCTCCAGAAATGACCAGCGGTGTGGAAGTGCAGAACATGGAAAGAGATGCGAAAAGGCAGAAAGTAGGCGAAAATGTATCACTGGAAAAGCTGTGGTGGTACTCGGAGATGAAAATGACGGCATTGCCTCCGCTAAACGAATTGTCGACACTTCTTCAACGACCACTGCCGTTCCAACTGGCACTGCGGACATCAGAGCGGATTTTCGACCGGAATGGCCCGCCCATTGTGTGTGATGATCTTGCGGCGCTGATTAATGTCTTTTTGCTTGCGTGCAAAAGGTCAGTGGACTGGATGGCGTCCAAGTACACATGGCAATTTTTCTATGATTTATTGCTCAGCATTTCCACGCCCCTCTGCCATGCCTATGATTTCCGTGTTAGCTCGAGTAGAAATGGTGTCGACTATATCGAACCGACCACGAAGAATATGCGACCGGATTTCTTCCTGCACTATATCGGAATGTTGCTGCTTCGTGGTGAAGAGAAAGATGCTCTTACCCACATCGATGTGCCATGTTACGAGTTGTTCCAGAAAATGCGGTACTGGAATCCAATCGTTTATGGCCTATGCTACAAGTGGAGAGCAACTGCGAGTGCTCGCAATCGATCGACATCTTCACGCACACGTGATCCTCGATTTTCACTCCAACCTTCAGCAGCAGGAAGAGGTGATCAAGACGTTCTACATGTACAACTTGCCGTTTTTACTTCACAAGATGACCGTCTTGTCGAAACGAAGGTATCAGAGTCCACTGATGCCGTTTACGCCCGAAGTGAATGACACGCGAACGATCGAGCTGATAAATGATGTCATCAGGCGGACGATCAAGCGTGAGCAGTGCCGTGACGAAATGGATTTCAAGAGACTTGCTGACATTTACACAACGCTTCAAGATCTAAACAATCGAGTACGTGAGAGGACATATCTTCAAACCGTACAAACGTTGAACCTGAAAGAAGACCTTCTTTGCGTGCGACTGCTTCCATTAGGCTGCATTCAACTACCTCAAGACGTGGACCAAGTGCGCGAATGGTTACGATGCATGCTGACTGCTTTGAAGTATTGGCACAGCTGCAACTACTGTCACGGCGATGTCCGTTGGCCAAACATTATGTACGTCCCAGCCAGCGACTCTGGGTACTGGATTCTGATCGACATGGATGAGTCGCGCAAACCAAACACGACGATGATTGACTGGAATCACAAGTTTAATGGACACACTCTCAACTTCCAGCATGACTTGTACCAGCTCGGAAAACTGATGAATACGTTTCTGTTCACGTTGCCCGATGATCTGGTGGCCATTCGGACGAAACTCCTGTCAGCTGTCGACACACCGGCATTTACTGCAGAGGTTGCGCTGGCGCTCCTGCTGGATCAAGAGCATCACTAAAATATGTGCGTAGTCTCAGTCTTCGATAGCGACACTTGTCGTCCATCGAAAATTATTTCAGCGTCCATGTGGACGGTCAGCGTCCATGTGGACGGATTGATGTTGAAGTTGCTTAATTGTGTGATGGTCGTTCACATTTCGTGTGCGTTTGCCTGTATTCATTCTAACTACGTCTCGGTCTCCCTTTACATACACTTGGCCGCCTCCTTGTCTGCTGCTAGCTGCTTGCAGGGCGAAGTTACCGCATATGAGGGTCGCTGTGTTTTCGCTCCAGCTGCGGAGGTAAGGAGCCGTCGGTGGAGCTGTTCAGCATTTCCAGTACCGTCTCGAAGGTTGGTCGCTGCTCCGGAGAGCTCACCCAGCACAGCGTCATAAGCTTCTTGAACAGGGGCGGACAGTTCTCCGGAACTGTCGGCCGCAGGTTGTTGTTCAGGACGCCGAGCGCCGCCTGGATCTGTGTCAAGCCTTCGTATGGACACTGCCTTGTGATGGTCTCCCAGATCACCACACCATACGAGAACACGTCGGCCTTCTCCGTGTACTTCTCGGCGGCCAGTACCTCCGGCGCCATCCATTGCGTGGTGCCGCAGTTGCCCGTCATTGTCTGGAAGTGCGCACGTACACGCGCCAGCCCGAAATCGGATATCTTGAGCGCATACGATGAATCGATCAGCAGGTTGGGGCTCTTCAGATCACGATGCAAAATTGGCGGCTGGAACGAGTGCAAATAGTTCATGCCTAGCGCCGTGTCGCGAGCAAAACTGCAGTTTACATACAGAAAACCGCAATGTTAGTAAATGCTTGCACGTGCCATAAACCGCAAACTTCGGCTGGATAACTATCTTACCCGTATTGTTTGCCCATATCAATGACAACGTCCTGTCGGAGGACATTCCAGAGCGAGCCACGGGGCAAGTACTCAATTACCAAGCAGCGTGTTGGAGGCTCCAAGCACGCACCCATGAGGAGGCAGATGTTCGGGTGTCTACAAAAGAATTGACAGATCAATACTAAATCTCACACACAGACCACAACCGCATTGAAGAGACCAAACGTACCTTAAAATGCTCATGATCTGCACTTCGGCCTCAAACTCCTCCAGAATGTCTGCTGTCAGATACTGGCAGACCAGAATCTTGACGGCGACAGCAGTTCCGCGCCACTTGGCTCGGTGCACCGTGCCGAACGCGCCCTGACCGATCATCTCCTCAATTTGCAGTTCCTTGAAGTCCACATGCAAACTGTCGTTCTTGGCTTTAGATAGTTTCGGCCGCCTCCTCCGTGCGTGATTTCCACCTGCAGCAGCAATACTACCACCACCAGTACCATCGCCAGCACCAGCACCTGCTCCGCAGAGCTCGCAATCGGGTACCCGAAGCCGGGTAAAATTTGTACCCGTCCGGGTATACCCGAAGTCGGGTAGGGTACGGGTACCCGAACGCAACCTCGGGCGGGTACGGGTATACCCGAGCCTACCGGTAACTATTTTTCTCGAATAATGTGCGAGCTCCATACATGTATACCCCGATCAGACTTGTACGGATTACCCTCTTTGTGGCGTTGGTGCCGTATAGTAGTGCGCTACACGTTGATACAGTCAACTTCTGGGGCAATGGAGGGCAACGAGATCTCTCAATCAGACGCCGTTCTACCGGTAGTTGTGAATTTTAACAGTGGCCTTGTCGGTTAGCACTTTCAATTCTCTTGAATTCGTTGGCGTCCGACCTTCTGTTTGTATGAAAACTTTTGCGTTTCCTGTGCGTGTGTGCGCACACGATTTCGTTTAACCCTCGGCGATCTTTCCATACAATCCGGTGTTATTTTGGGGGCCAACGAGACCGCCGACGAATTTGTTGGCGCCAGACGCACAGAAAACCTACCGTGACACACGAAACTCAATACCCCACACTGATAGACGCTGCCAGAGTCAAACAGAGTCAAACGCGAAGGATGCGCGTGCTGGAGAAGGCAGGGCAAGCCGGAGGGTAAGTACTACATTATCTCAGAGTTCAACGACCAAGACCTGACCCACAAGCTCCCGTCTATCTACCACCCCAATTTCTGAGAGCACCGCTGCAGTATGTGTGCGGATTTGATTGCGGGAGGACTAACGGAGCCCGGTACTGTAGAGCTGCCGGAGTTGGATCCGTTCTTCATGAAAGTACAGTTCATCGTTAACTCGGAGATGTTGGTGGTCCACCCGTGCGCCAAGCTGGTGGAGAGCAAGTGCCCGGTGTACGGGAAGGTAAGCTGCGAGCACGGGCAAATGCTCCAAGGTCAGGTACGTCAGTGGTGTGTGCGCGTTATACAAGTTCTGGTAGGGGTGGGCACGAGCTCATGCTGACTGGTGTGCTTGTCAGACTGCTGCACTACTTCGCGCTCTCGGAGGAGCAGATCGCGGCGAAGAATGAGGCGACGTCGCTCGAGGACTGGTCGCCCGGTGTAGGTGACAGCGCGCTTACCGGACTGGTACATGCCATGCTCACGGACAGCACGGACGCGACGGTGCCCACAGGCGGGGCTGCTAATGTATGAGCAAAAGCAAACTCTTCGTCATTGTGTTTAAGAAACGTAGTGCAAAGAGATCGTAACACGGAAAATGATAGAGGCTCCTTCCCCTCCGTCAGCTCCACACTAGCATCGTGATTCCGTCGCGCGATGCTGCGCTTTAGGTCGTCAAATCAGCAGCAAACTCGGGTGGCATCGTCCGCCCGTATACTCTAGCGACATATTCCACGGACGTACATTAATACAGTCTTCCGTCCGATGACAATGTCTTTGACTGCTTTCACCTGACCAGCAGCGTCAGCGTCCGGATTCATGGCGTGCTACTGAGTACATGTACCAAAAGTCACACACCACTTCGCTTAAGTGCGATCACAGGATAGTCACACAAATTCTTGCTACATATAAGATCTGTCACTGATACCTATATACAAAGCTCTAATAATAATACACTTCAATTTCCTCTCGTATTGCTCCTACCGCAGCCCGAAACTGGTGTCATGTATATAGTTACGGGTATTTTCGGGTACCCGAAAGCTGATGTCGGGCGGGTACGGGTACCCGAATGACGTCGGGGGGATCGGGCGGGTGCGGGTACCCGGTTTCCACCAATTGCGAGCTCTGCTGCTCCGGGTCCTGCAGGCGCGGGTGTAGCCTGTCCTTCCTCATTCCCTGCATTCTCTCCTGCTACCTCTTCCGCTACAAACTCCGCGTCAATCTCCTCAACCAACGGCGCCGTCGACGTCTTCACATACATCGGCGAGTGTAGAAACAGCGGGATCCGCGCTTTGCGTGCCACTTCCAGCTGCATCTGCGCGGGCGGGGCGACGTCCCTAACAAACTGTCGCTCGAAATTGGTTTTCAGCGTCTTGGCATCCGCCGAGGCGTCCACCATCTCATCCAACAACTCTCCACCTCGATACTGTCCTCCAATCCTCAACGGATCCCTCCCTCTCTCCGGCGTATCAGCAATGTTCAACATGTGGTCTTCCCTCGGTCTGTGGTCTTCCAGGTCGTAGAACCCGTCGCTCTCCGCCTCAAAAGACACGCTCTCCAACGACGTATCTGCATGTCGAGGCGATAGAACCCCCATCTCCTCGTCGTAGTCGTCGAACGTCTCTTGTGGTTTACAAGTTCCTGGTCTCCCCACGGCTGCTCGCGGATGAACTTGAGGCGGACATTAGCGGGTCCATCCCAAGTATGCTACAGTAGCTGCCGAAGTGACGTTGCTTCACTATGGAGCCCCCCCCCCCCCGCAAAATGTGGTGTGATATTTGGTCCACGATCTCCTCGTTGGTCGCGCCGATGCTCACGCACGGACACTTCTGCGGCGCGCACAAGGTCCAAGGCGGAGGCCGAAGAGTCACTGCAGTGAAGACGTTTCGCACTTAAGTGATTGAATAAGCACATGTACATTACCGGCCATTTGCAACCCGGGTTGTATTTCTCGCATCGCTGGCCGCTGATTGGGCGGTTGGCCAGTATCGACCAGGATTGTTGCTGATACGGCACCGAAAAGACGGGGTATGAATTGCAACTGCGGTTGCGTTTACGGTAGCATGCACTGAGCCGCTTTGCAACCCAAGTCCCATACAAAAAGTCAGTCAGGGTTGCAAAACGACGCCTCCCATACAAAATCTAAGTATATTTCTACTGTGTACTGTAGCGAAGGGTTGCAGAAGCAATCCGCACCATGACAAGTCGATACAAGCTCGAGCTCGTGTAGTTCATGTCTTATAGGAGCAATGTGGAATATAATAGCTACATGTAGTAGCAACAGAGTGCTCTCCGTGATGGAGATCCCCACTAGACGATTTTTCTTCTGGCGCTGCGCGCCAACGCAGACCGTCAAACTTTTCTTTAGCGGGCTCGCATTCTGGTGGACTACACTCCAAGGAGGGCAGCCCACCAGAATGCGCACGTGGTAGTCTGCTTCTACGACGCGATACTGCTTAATATGAAGATAAATCAGACCAATAAAGCTCAGGCATTCGGCAGTGCTTAGTGACCACGCAGACCGTCAAACTTTTCTTTAGCGCCTTCGTATTTTGGCGGGCTACCTTCCTTGGAGTGTAGCCCGCCAATATGCGCGCATGGTAGTCTGCTTCTACGATGCGATATATGCTTAATATGAAGATAAATCAGACCAATAAAGCTCAGGCATTCGGCAGAGCTTTGTGAAAGCTCACATTGCACGCTCAGGCATTCGGCAGAGCCTAGTGAAAGCTCACGGTGTGCGTTTTACTTGTAATACAGGATTGAAAAAGATTGTGCCGTATACAGTAAGTCACTCCCAGTACTCTAGTAGCCCTGCGCAATGATAAAAAGCGCGGCAGGCATCCAAGTCTCCATGTCTACAGTAATACATGATTTCAACCAATCAAGATAAAGTAGCAAACCAGTTGCACAAATCGGTGGTATTTATACAGTGTGCCCCCCATTTTAGCGGCTAACGACCTCTTGTAACCTGTTAAATCAGATACCCTGAAAATTCGGAGGATGATTTTTATCATACAATAACTTATTTACCTCTTATCCCTTATATGGGCCATCCTCCGCGAAAAGGGGGTGCCCACTGTACTGTAGTGCTTCACGTGACACCGCTTCATCACTCCTAATGCCCGCCTAGGTACGAATAAGAAAAAATCTCTTCTTCTCATTCGAGAATCTGCCGCCAGTGCAAGATGGTGAAGCTCTTCTGTGCGATCGTTGGAGTGGCGGGAAACGCGTTCCCCGTGGACATCGACGCGGACCAGACGGTGGGAGACCTGAAGAAGGCGATCAAGAAAGAGAACAAGAACAAGTTATACAACGTCGATGCAGGCGACCTGGAGCTCTTTTTGGCGAAGAAGGGCAGCGCGTGGCTGACGGTAGCAGACGTGATGAAAGGCGTGAGTGACACAACTGGACTGAAGCCGTTCGACAATGCGGGAGCACCACTCCACCTCGTTGGCTTGTCGAAGAAAAACTTGAGGTTCGAAGTCACAAAAGAACATGTTGAGGCGAAAACGACCCCTGTTCACGTGCTGGTGGTGGCTCCAGAGGTCGAATCTAAGCGTCCAGCAGGTGACGAATTTGAACATCTCACGAAGAGATTGAAACTTATCGCACCCCAGACGCTGGCCAATTTCACAAAGCTGTCCGTGAATGAAGAAGAGTTTCAACTCGACAGTCTTCGTGCGAAGCAGAACAGTGACTGGCCGATTGTTGAGACACCTGGCTTACACACATTTTGGGAGGGATTCGGCGAATTCCCCAATTTCTATTTCGTTCGGATGGAAGAAGTGGTGTTCTGGGAGGTGATCAAGAAATTGCTGTTCGGCAAGGATCGCGTTGTGATAATAGGCTCTCCGGGTGTCGGCAAGTCGTGCTTTCTTATGCTTATTGCGTTCCATCTGGCGTGCACCAAGAACAGGAAAGTGCTCGTCATACGTCGCTTGAAACAAAGGGAAGAAAAGAACGCGGTGGTGTATTTTGATGGCCATGGATCGTACGCGCGACTATTGAATCTCTCTTCGAATGATATCTTAGCCATCCGTCGGCAATCTGAGGGTGCAATTGTTCTGGTTGATGGTTTTGATCAAGCACAAGTGGAAGAGGTGAACAACGAATATGTGCCTTTCAGTCTTCTTGCAACATCGTGCCAGTTTGATGCGAAACAAGACGACAGTTCACACATTGTGGTTTTGCCGGCATGGCGCGATGCTGACCTGCTCCAGTATGCCAAGTTAATGGGTGGTGGAAACTGGCTGATCCCGAATCCACAGATAGTTTCCACGATCGACAGTCATAGTACATGTAGTGCGCTTCTTCGTGGCAGTCAGTGATGTTGTGACGCCGCAGTCCATCCACTTGGCCCGAGCTTGCATAGTTGTACACCGAATCTAACGCTTGGGTATTTTTCACGGAATAACAATCGCTCGCTACTCGCATCTTAATTAAGCTCTCCCGTTCTCTACAAAACTCGCGCAAACTCCCACCTCGGTAGAAGTACTGCTTCTTACATGTAACTAGTTTTGGCCAAGTTGAATCCTCCAACTGCTTGGTCTTGTGTAGAGCTGTTTTAACAGACTTTAATGCAGATTTCAGCACTGCACTTAAACTTAAAAGTGCAGTGCTGAAATCTGCATTAAAGTCTTTCGTGCACGGAAACCACAGTGGTTTATTACGAGCATAGCCCAAAGTAAAACAACACGAAGGCCATTCTTTTAGTGCCTACAAACTTCCGCAAATTACAAATGATAGCCATGACGGACTTTCCTCCCAAAACGCACTAAACAGCGCTAGTCTTGTGCCATGTATTGGGCGAGTTGGGACGGATTGTTGACTCAGAAAAGCAGCTAGAGGTTTATTGTGATTCCCGTCTAAAATTAAACTTTCTGGCCTACTGGCCGAATCGCACATCAAACCCACGCGCTGCACGGATTGGCCAAAATTGCTGTATCGGGTACATTGTACCCTATTTGGATCTTGCGTCAGGTGGACATAGATTAGACTGTGTAGCGCTCACACAACCTTTACAAACAAATGGATTATGCATTTATAGAGGCTTGCGCGATTGCGTGCGCGATTGATGCGCAGGGAAATTTTGAGTAGAACTCACAATACCGGTACAAGGTACAGTGAGACCCCCCGTTTTCGCGGAGGGTGGACCATGAAAAGGCTAAGAGGGTAATAAGGTATGTTGTGATATTACGCCTATGACTTGAATTTTGGGTGAACCATATTTGACAGGCTATTAGATGTCAGCGGCCGCGAAAACGGGGGGTCTCACTGTATGCAAAATCTGTTGGTGCTGGCTTCCATGGCGTCGCATGCAAACTGTGATGAAGGGGTCCTGTTGAAGTTGGCAGCGGCTGCCATGGATCGAGGGGCGCTGCTCGGAGGAAAGATCGTGGGCGATGGCGACTGCTGGCACCGCGGCCAGAGGGACACCAGTGCGACGATCGCAGAGTAACGTGCGGCTAGCGTGCGGCTAACGTACATTGGTGGAGCCCGGCAGCCTGGGTGCACAACGGTGCGCCAGAGCGAAGCCGAGTACACAATCGAATCTGCCGACCAGCGGCTGTACCGAGTGCAGTTAGAGGCCGGTGAGCGAGAAGAGTAGGTTGAACCCAAAATAAAATAGGGCGTGCAGTCAGTCGGACTCACCCCGGCGCAGAACCCCGTTTGAGTTCTGACAGCCAGACGGACTTCAGACCGCTAATCAGCACCAAGTGTTCTCGAGACGCGGCCATACAGTAACGCAAGCTGTTACATGGTGGTCATACAGGGGCCTTGTCAAGACACAAGCGCCATGGGGACACCGACAGGAATGACAACGAGATCGCACACCACCGTACGAGCATCGGCCCCGGTGGCGACACCTGCAGCGACTGCGACACCTGCAGCGACTGCGACGCCGAGCAGCCCTCATAGCTCGACAGGAGGAGCGACATCGACTGCTACGACAGCGAGTACAGCGACTCCAAGGGCGTCGGCAAACGACACGGCGATGGCTACGGTGATGCAACAAGTACTAGCAACGATGAACCAATTGGGCTCGCGACTGGCGAGCCTCGAGAACACGGTGGCGGCGGCCACCACGCCGCAAGTTGCTGCGACTACGACATTTTCAACCCCAGCTACGGTGACCGACGCAGCCGTGACACCGCTCACGTCACCTCTGGGACATGCGACGCCCGTGAGGTCAGGAAGAGACGCAGTGACAGCACGGCCTTCCGACGCAAGATCGGCAGCAACGGCTCCAGCGGAGGAAGAGACGACGTCAGCGCCGGCAGCTGCAACCTGGCAGCAGATTGCCGCACTGCTAGCGGCTATGCAGCCTCCTGAGCAGCAGCAGTACTCCACAGCCAGTCTCGCGACCAGGGCGAGCCACGCTTCCCCAGGTGCGGGCCCACCAAATGATGAAGGTGACGGCGACGAGCCTGGAGATGGTGATGGAGGTCGCCCCATTCAGCCAGCTGCTCCGAGAGCCAAGAGGGGCCAGCGCCAGAAGAACGTGAAGGACCTTGGTCTGCAGCCCTTCATTCCCAAGGCTGGTGGCGTGAGGGTGGAGACGTGGATTGCCAAGGTGGACCTGGCCGTGGAGGGCAGCCGAATTGCCGGGCTTGGAGACTGGACCGACGAAGAATTGTATTACGTGGTGGGCAATAAATTGCAGGAGGACGCGGCCAAGTCCTGGGTCCAGATCAACAAGGAGTTGGTTGGTACTGACAGGACGTGGTCGAAGTTGAAGGAGTCGTTGACGCTGCGCTATGGCGAGCGCCCAGACCAAGCGCAGGCGGAATGGCGAGTGATGTCAAGACCGTTGCTGCGGGGAGAAACCTATGCTGATTTCGCAGCGGGGCTACGCGATGCCGCTGGCCAGAACGAAGTGCAGGAGAGGACGTTCCTGGATTCGTTCTACCGGGGTCTGTCGATCACCACCCGCCAGTTGGTCAAGCTTCCTCCCACACCGAGCACGCTGAACGAGGCGGTGAAGAAGGCCATGATGATTGACGACTCCGGCCAGAACGTTACCAATGGCATGAAGTGTATTGGGCAAGCTTGGGCCACGGCCATGACACCGGCCGCCGTACACATGAATGGCACGACTGGTTCGCTACGCGTGGTGCCTGGTATAGGCAGCATGATGACGGCGGACGGTAACTCGACGGCTGACGCAACGTACGAGCCAGAGGACGAGGCGTTCTTCACCAACCCGTTGGGTGTGTACAACAAGTACTACGGAACGTGGATCCAGCCCGAGAATCGCTTCTGGAACGGCAAGTTCTGGGCCCCGACAACGAAGGCAAGAGAGAAGCGTACGGCGGCGAGAGAGCAGCAGACCGCGACCAGACGGCACCTCCAGAAGCCTGATCGAAGGGTGGCGAAGACGTTGCTGGCCTCTGTCGGGGAAGAGTCCGACGCGTCGGACAGCGGCGAATCGGATGACGAGGAACCGCCACCAAAGCGACCCAAGCGCAAGGCCAAGGCAGCTGTGCGCCAGGCAAAGACACTGAAGGGTGCGGAGCCGTCGAGACGTGTTGAGGACGTGCCAGCGCCTCACGACAAGCGGCCTAATGAGCACGTCCGGTGCTATGCATGCGGTGACACCGGTCACTTCGCAAGGGAGTGTCCAGACCCGGTGAAAAAGGCGCGCAACGATGCGTGGCTGGCCGAGCGGAACGCGAGGGTTCGACTGGCGGGAAACGACGAACGGGCGTAGGCGAGGGGCCACTACGTCCGGTGGAATCGACTGTTCCCCAGAACGCACCGACGGATAGTCTCGGCTATTTGGCGAGGCGAGTCGGCGAGGGCACGACAGGTGATGAAGGAGAAGATGGCGTAGAGAGAGAGAGACGAGCGGAGCTCGCGACGCGTGCGGCCGATAAGCAACCGGCAATTGAGCGGGTCGAAGATTTGTGGGGTGCGCACTGTGGGAACCGCTGCGGAGACGATGGAAACAGCGCGGGGACACTCGCGGAATCGCTAGAGACGCGGGTGAGTCGGGAAGTCACGACGCGAGATGCCGCGAAGGCGAAGCGGTATGTGGAGACAGTTCGACCAGCGATGGCGGCGCTAAAGTACGTGCGCGAGGCTCAAGAGGAGGTCGGGTCGCGTGAGGTGCTGCGGCTAGTTGAGGAAGGCGATGAGCAAGTCGAATGGAAGGCAGCAGTTCCGACTGAGGAAGGCGAGCGGCACGCCTCGGCGGAGGAAGTACGGATGTTTGAGGAAGGCGGAGTTGCGGAGAAGGACGGCGGAGGCTCGGTGGTAGCGGTGGTCGCCAACACCGGTGCGACCGCAGAAGCGGGGAGTGACTTGAAAGGCACGTCAGGTACAGCCGTCATGGAACTTGGTGGTCACCTCGTGCCACGAGTGACCGATGTTGCTAAGGTGCGCATAACGCGCAAGGCAGCTAGACGGGAGGCCAAGGATCGTCGCATCGAGAGAGCGAAACTACGGGTCGCGCTTGCGAACGAAGGTGCTGAGCACGTCGAGCGTGTGGTGCAGGATCTGGACGCGGAGTTGGAACGACGAAGACGGGCGCAGGCCGAGGAGGCCCACGAAGAGCTGGAACAGCGCCGAGCAGGTCGACGGAACGAATTGCCGACGAAGTCCCAATGCCAAGGCCAACGTGCTCGCGTGAGTCTGGTTCAGCGAGCCAAGGACATGGCGTCGGTGAACGTGGCTCGAAGCACAGATGTGGAGGCCGACGATGGTCTACCGACGGCCATCATGAACGTGAACGGCGAGAAGCACGCGGTGAAGTGGGACAGCTGCGCCCGCTATTCTGTAGCAGGAACCGAGTGGATGCAGCGAGGAGAACGTGTGCGTGGACCAGCGCCCGTCGACTACGTGGAAGGCGTCGGGGGCTTCCTGCTCGATGTGCTCGGGCTGTGGGCTTTTGAGATGCGCAATGTCTTTGGACAAGTGGTGCAGGTGACGGCGTGTATCGTGGAGGGATGTACATCGGAGTTTCTCATGGGACTTGACTTCCTGAAGAAACATCGGGCCAGTATGGACTTCGATGCGAACGAAGTGCGGTACTTCGAGAAGGAACTGCTGGTGGTGATCCCATTTCGAACGGAAGGAAGCGGCGACGGTGAGACGCGTGTCGCGCCGGTGCGACTGGCAAGGCAAGTCAAGCTCACTCGCTGTGCTGTGACGCCGGTATCGATAGCAGTGGTGGCTCCGGAAGGAGAACAAGGCATATTTGTGCCGACGCGGAACTGCGGTGCGGTGATGCTGGCGACGACAGTGACACGGGTGAGGGGAGGCAAGGCTCTTATCCCTGCTATCAACCTGCGAGGAGAGCGCACGAGACTCCCCAACAAGAAGGAGTTGGGCGTGTGGATTCCTTTTGAGACTGACATGGAGCTACTCGAGTTGAACAACGAGCTGGAGCCGGGCAAAGTCGACGAGTGGATCGAGGCTCTGGGCGACACAGAGGTCCCGCTGGAGAACGAGGCCGAAGTACGCGTGGGAAGTAATGACGACGACACGCGACGACGAGTCGTGAAGTTGCTACGAGCCTATCGAGGGGTGACTACGAGCAAAGGAGACATACCGCCGGTGACGACGCTTGACGTGCAACACCACATCGACACGCAGGGCGCCGCACCCATCATGTTGAAGCGCCGACGACAGGCGCAGTCCGAGGAAGCCGTGGTGGACGACAACGTGGCCACCATGCTACAAGCCGGCGTGATTGAAGAGGGGAACGGTGCTTGGGGCTTCCCCGTCGTCCTAGTGCGCAAGAAGGATGGCGAAGTTCGCTTTTGCATTGATTATCGAGCGCTAAACAAAGTTACAAAGCGAGACGTGTACCCGCTGCCACGCATTGACGAGACGTTGGAGGCGCTGAGTGGAGCGCAGCTCTTTACGACGCTCGACTTGCGGTCGGGTTACTGGCAGATCAGCGTGGCGCCGGAGGACCGCGACAAGACCGCCTTCACAACCAAGGCCGGTCTGTACCGCTTCATCCGCATGCCCTTTGGGCTGATGAACGCTCCCTCAACCTTCCAGCGAATGATGAATGGAGTGTTACGGGGCTTAACGTGGACGACCTGTTTGGTCTATCTCGATGACATTGTGGTGTTCACGCGTGGTGGCCTCGATAGGCATCTCGTCCAGTTGGCTACGGTGCTGCAGCGTCTGTCTTCCGCTGGGCTGACACTGAAGCTCAAAAAATGTGTCTTCGCGACGGACACCATGGAGTATCTCGGTCATGAGTTGAGTGGAGATGGTGTGCGCCCGGTGCAGCGGCTGATAACCGCGGTGACTGAGTTCAGGCGGCCCACAGACCCGATCGAAGTGAAGCGCTTCGTCCACCTGGCAGGCTACTATCGTAAGTTCATCGAGGCCTTCGGCTCCATCATGGCCCCGATGACCAAGTTGTTGAAGAAGGACGCCGAGTGGCAATGGACGGAGGCACAGGAATTTGCGTTCGAGAGGGTGAAGGCGGCGTTAACCATGAAGCCTCTTCTCATCTACCCCGACTTCCGGCTCCCGTTTCGCTTAGTGACTGACGCGAGTAAAGTTGGGCTGGGAGCCTGCTTGATGCAGGACCAAGGCCGAGGCTGGCAGCCAATGGCCTTCGCCAGTAAGGTAAACAACAACGCCGAGGCCAATTACTCCATCACGGAGCTTGAGTGTTTGGCTGTAGTGTGGGCAGTGAAGCTGTTCCGTCCGTACTTGTACGGGAGGACATTCGAGATCATCACAGACCACGCAGCTCTGAAGTGGCTGATGACACGACCCAATTTAGCTGGGCGCCTCCACCGGTGGTCTCTAACACTACAGGAGTACGAGTTCGGCATCGTCTACTGGCCCGGGGCCACTAATGTGGTTGCTGATGCACTCTCTCGCGCCCCGGCAGCAGTTCTTGCGGCTGCCGGTAGGAAGAGAAAACGGAGAGTACGAGCAGAGAGTCGGGGAGATACTGAGTCAAAGACGGAGGAGGACGAACCACCAGCAGAAGGGATGGCAACCGAGACGGAGCAAGCCGCAGTCGAAGCTGTGGGAACACCAGTGGCCACCGTAGTGACCGTAGAGCCCGGTCAGATGCCGGAGGTGGCAGTGATGACGTCAAGTGGGAAGCTGGTCGGGGTAGGCGAGGCTGAAGTCACCAGGAGGAACGATGGCTGTCGGACCATCAGTCCGCCAGCCGAGAGCTCCCACCCGCGCACACGACTGGCGAAGAAACGAGAGGAAGCTGCTGCGGCCGCACGGGTTGCTGATGTCGCTACCTGTGCCGCCGACCAGGAGACAACTTTGCTTGAAATTACGACGGAGTCACCTACAATACCCGCTTCGAGTACTGGACGTGGTGACGACGCTGGTGCACTGACAGCCACGGAAGACGTGGTGCACAAAGGACTCCAGTCCACAGCGACTCGAGTGACCTGGGCAGACAATGTCAAAGACGGTGAAACAGAAGTGGATGCGTCGATAACCACGCCAGCGCCGCAAAGGACGAGAACCCGGACGTCGCGGAAGGTTGTGCCGTGTACGCCAGCAGTGGTGGTGGGAGGCGCAGCCAAGTCTGCTTCGGGTCGCGCGCAGCGCAAGGCTGTAACTGCTGTTGGCGGGAGCAACGACGGAGTGAACGCGACGGTACCCAGCAAGTCGAGTGGGTATCTGAGACAGCGGTCCACGGGAAAGTCAAAGACGAATGTGGCGACGAGTATCGGAGGCGACGACGCGGTCAGCAAGCGAGACACGGACAAGGGGGCCGCGAGCAAAACTGTGAGTGAGGGGCCAGTGAACGAAGACGATGAGCCCACGGAGGAGCCGGATGCCACATTGCAGCTGACAGACAACGAGATCATGGCAGCGCAAGAACACAGTCAACTTGTGCAGCAGATGCTGAAGGCTGGCAGCTATCGCAACATGAAGGTGGAGTGCCTGTTCGGCCTAGTGGTCATTCACACAGCGAGAGGTAAAAGGGTCATCCTGCCTCCTGCGCTGTGGTCAGTCGTCTTCAAGGAGCTGCACGGATCGATATGGGCTGGCCATTTACGAGGGCCACACACCTACGGGCGAGTCTCGCAACTATACTGGTGGCCAGGACTGCATGGCGAGGTGAATCGATGGGTGCGCGGCTGTCAAGAATGTGGTAGTAGAAAAGCTCGGCCACGACAAGTCATCCCACCACTGCGGAGTCTGCGTGGAGGAGATGTTGGTGACCGGTGGGCCCTCGATGTCGCGGGGCCCTTTCCAGTGGCAGAAGGTGGTGAGCGCTACGTCATCGCTGCGTTGGAGTATGTCACTAGGTATGCAGTGGCGCGCAGCGTGACGCGGCACACTGCAGATGACGTGGCTACCTTCCTAATGGAAGATGTCGTGCTAAAATTCGGGGCTTTCAGAGAACTACTGACGGACGGTGCGCCAGAGATGACTGGTTTGGTGCTCGACCAGTTGGTGAGTCTGCTACAGGCGAAACAAACAAACCCAGTGCCGTATCGGCCGCAAATGATCGGGCTGGTGGAGCGATTCCATCGCTCCTGGAAGGACTGCGTGGCCACCTTCATGACGGACGACAAGCAAAACGACTGGAGTGGGTGGGTGCAGTGTGCAGTGTACGCCTACAACTCAGCAAACCACTCGACTGTGGCGCTGAGCCCGAACGAATTAATGATGGGGCGACGGCTGAGACCGCCCAACGAGCTGTTACGACGGACGGAATTGACGGAAGTAGGCGAGTTGCCGCAGTACCATGAGCGATTGTTGGCAGCGATGGCTCGAGGACGAGTTTGCGCAGAGCGAGCTCGAGACAAGGAGCAGGCGCGCCAATCTCGCTACTACGATCAGAATGTAAGACGACGACATGTGTTCAAAGCTGGTGATCGCGTATGGATGTACAATCCGCCGCGAGGCCCGAAGGCAACAAAATTCGTGCATCAGTGGATGGGGCCCATGAAGATCATCGAGCCGGTGGGTTACGAGAACTTCGTGTTGAAGCGCGAAGACAAGAACGGGAGGGCAGAGCTAATTGTGGCCCACGTGTCATTCCTGGTAAACTACCAGTCCCCAGTGTCCTTGTTGCCGCGAATAGCTGATGACCTCGCGGCCCAGCTTGAGCATGAAGATTCGAGCGTACGGGGGCCACCTATCGACGAGACAAGAGCGGCTGTACTCACAACGACGGCTGCTAGACGTCCACGACAGACAGCAGCGACAAGAAAGCGAAGTCGGAGCACAACTACGACGACGGTCGACCCGAGCTGTTCACGTGTTAAGCTGGTGGAGCTGCGAAGACGAAAGCGTCGGAACAGAGCCGGCCAATACGTGCTTGAGCACGAGTTGCAACCCGCAAGAGACGGATGGACCCGTACGCTGGACGGTGGACGATGGACCACCAAGCTTGGGCGGCGGACGGCCAGATGGGTCGGCGCTACCGAGTACGATCGATGGCACGACGCCGGCAGGGTCGTGGAAGAACCCTGCAGTGAGGAAGTCGTGTGATGAAGGGGTCCTGTTGAAGTTGGCAGCGGCTGCCATGGATCGAGGGGCGCTGCTCGGAGGAAAGATCGTGGGCGATGGCGACTGCTGGCACCGCGGCCAGAGGGACACCAGTGCGACGATCGCAGAGTAACGTGCGGCTAGCGTGCGGCTAACGTACATTGGTGGAGCCCGGCAGCCTGGGTGCACAACGGTGCGCCAGAGCGAAGCCGAGTACACAATCGAATCTGCCGACCAGCGGCTGTACCGAGTGCAGTTAGAGGCCGGTGAGCGAGAAGAGTAGGTTGAACCCAAAATAAAATAGGGCGTGCAGTCAGTCGGACTCACCCCGGCGCAGAACCCCGTTTGAGTTCTGACAGCCAGACGGACTTCAGACCGCTAATCAGCACCAAGTGTTCTCGAGACGCGGCCATACAGTAACGCAAGCTGTTACAAAACTATTGCTTCACAACGCAGTTCGTGGGGCATTCGCAAAACGTAAACCCATTGTGCTGAAGATGCGGGAAGGGTCAAGATACGAGAAAATCGAAATTCGGGTGCCCAACGTTGTTTGCAGCGGCGAAGATGAGGCATCGTGCTATCATCACTTGTCCAAACTTGGAAAGGATGCTTACTGGCACCCCAACTACCGGTACCCGTTCTTCCCTTTCATCGACGCAGTGACCACGTGTAAAGCGTTCCCAGGTGGAAGTGATGAATCCGAGCCAATCGTGGCTTACATTCAGGTAACGATTCGAAGAGAGAAAAAGTTCAAGAAAGAAAGATTGCGCCGGCTGAACAAAGAGATGGATAAAAACGAATTGCTGAAGGGCATGAAGCGCGCGTTTGTGGTAGTGGGTCCTGACTCCAGTGTCTGCAAGAATTTTAATCTCCAGGCCATGACTCGTTTCTGGCAATGGTAGGCTGCTTCAGTCCGGACCAGCTGAAGCCTGAAGCAAGCTGAGATGTTGTCGGTGAACTGAAACAAGCATGAACCTGCATTTATCTGTGTGTTTTTTTTTCAAAATCAACACGCTTGATTGAGTTCGCAAGTGCGAAGTATTTTAATTAATTTCCACTCCTGCTGAAAGAAGTGTCGATTCCGATACTCGTCGTCCATCAATGTTTCAGCGTCCATGTGGACGGTCAGCGTCCATGTGGACGGCTTGATGTTGAAGTTGCTTTATTGTGTGGTGGTCGTTCACATTTCGTGTGCGTTTGCCTGTATTCATTCTAACTACGTCTCGATCTCCCTTTACATACACTTGGCCGCCTCCTTCTCTGCTGCTAGCTGCTTGCGGGCGAAGTTACCGCATATGAGGGTCGCTGTGTTTTCGCTCCAGCTGCGGAGGTAAGGAGCCGTCGGTGGAGCTGTTCAGCATCTCCAGTACCGTCTCGAAGGTTGGTCGCTGCTCCGGAGAGCTCACCCAACACAGCGTCATAAGCTTCTTGAACAGGGGCGGACAGTTCTCCGGAACTGTCGGCCGCAGGTTGTTGTTCAGGACGCCGAGCGCCGCCTGGATCTGTGTCAAGCCTTCGTACGGACATTGCCGTGTGATGGTCTCCCAGATCACCACACCATATGAGAAAACGTCGGCCTTCTCCGTGTACTTCTCGGCGGCCAGCACCTCCGGCGCCATCCACTGCGTGGTGCCGCAGTTGCCCGTCATCGTCTGGAAGTGCGCACGTACACGCGCCAAGCCGAAATCGGATATCTTGAGCGCATACGATGAATCGATCAGCAGGTTGGGGCTCTTCAGATCCCGATGCAAAATTGGCGGCTGGAACGAGTGTAAGTAGTTCATGCCTAGCGCCGTGTCACGAGCAAACCTGCAGTTTACGTACAGAAAAACGCAATGTTAGTAAATGCTTGCACTGGCCACAAACCGCAAACTTCGGCTGGATAACTATCTTACCCGTATTGTTTGCTCATATCAATGACAACGTCCTGTCGGAGGACATTCCAGAGCGAGCCACGGGGCAGGTACTCAATTACCAGGCAGCGTGTTGGGGGCTCCAAGCACGCGCCCATAAGCAGGCAGATGTTCGGGTGTCTACAAAAGAATCAACAGATCAATATTAAATCTCACACACAGACCACTACCGCACTGAAGAGACCGAACAATACCTTAAAATGCTCATGATCTGCACTTCGGCCTCAAACTCCTCCAGAATGTCCGCTGTCAGATACTGGCAGACCAGAATCTTGACGGCGACAGCAGTTCCACGCCACTTGGCTCGGTGCACCGTGCCGAACGCGCCCTGGCCGATCATCTCCTCAATTTGCAGCTCCTTGAAGTCCACATGCAAACTGTCGTTCTTGGCTTTAGATAGTTTCGGCCGCCTCCTCCGTGTGTGATCTCCTCCTGCAGCAGCAATACTACCACCACCAGTACCATCACCAGCACCAGCACCTGCTCCGGGTCCTGCAGGAGCGGGTGTCGCCTGTCCTTCCTCATTCCCTCCATTCTCTGCTACCACCTCCGCTGCAAACTCCGCGTCAATCTCCTCAACCAACGGCGCCGTCGACGTCTTCACATACATCGGCGAGTGCAGAAACAGCGGGATCCTTGCCTTGCGTGCCACTTCCAGCTGCATCTGCGCGGGCGGGGCGACGTCCCTAACAAACTGTCGTTCGAAATTAGTTTTCAGCGTCTTGGCATCGGCCGATGCGTCCACCATCTCGTCCAACAACTCTCCACCTCGATACTGTCCTCCAATCCTCAACGGATTCCTCCCTCTCTCGGGCGTGTCTGCAATGTTGAGCATGTGGTCCTCTCTCGGTCTGTGGTCTTCCAGGTCGTAAAACCCGTCACTCTCCGCCTCGAACGACACGCTCTCCAGAGACGTATCTGCATGTCGAGGCGTCAGAAACCCCATCTCCTCATCATAATCATCAAACGTGATGCGGTGCTGATTGCGCGCCGAGTCCGGCTGTTGATGTCGGAATTGGTCCTCGTAGATGGTCGTAGGCAATTGGTCCATAGTTCCACCTAGCTCCACACCGTCAGCCGCTACTGCAGCACTCTTGACCTTGTTACTGGGTGAAGCTGAAGCTGAGGCTGAGGCTGTGGCGCTGTGGGTGCGTCTGCGCATTGGCTTGGGCTGGTAATTGGGTCCTGGAGGGGCGGAGGGTTCGGCGCCTGCAGCTGCTACGACGGAGGACGCGTAGGGAGGTGGAGGCTTGGGCTGCGTGTTCTGCTGCAGCTGCTGACGCTTGAGTAAGGGCTTGTGCTTGTGCTTGTGCTGCTGACGGCCGGCGGGGGACGACGGGTGCAGGAAGGGCATCGTGTCGTCGGCGTCCACGGGGCTGCTCTTGTGGTCCGCCAGCTCCTCGTCGCCCCATGGCTGCTCGCGGATGAACTTGAGGTACATGGCGATGGCCAGCACCAAGAAACACAGCGACCCGGACAGTACCGGGTCCATCCCGAACATGAGCTACAGTGCGAAGTGACGTTTGCTACACTATGAAGCGGTCCCCCCTTGTAAAATGATGTGCGGCACGTGAATTAGAATTATTTTGGGACCGAGTAAAGATGGGTACAGGATGGGGAGTTAAAAATGGCTACATTTTGGTTTCGGTTCGTCTACAGGCCGTCGGTCTTGGCACCGGGTAGTTCGAGTGACAGGATGTGGTGCAATGCGGCTTCGAATGTAGCGAGGTAGTAACCGGATTCACTGCGTCGTTTTTCCGGGTCGCACAGGCGGTTTAGCAATACTTGAGTGAGAATCGGAGCCTCCAGGTCGCTGTGGACGATCACATAAATAAAAATGGGCAGGAAGTCGTCTCCACTCAGCACGTCCTCCTCCTGTGGCTTGACGTCTTCAACTTCAGCTTCAGTCGTCTCGCTCTCGTTGTCTGCATCTGCTTCTTCTTCCTCTTTCTGCTCGTGCTCGCCGGCTGCAATCTCGGAAGGGGCCTCGGACTCGTCCCCGACGGTCATACCCCGTGACGACCGGTTCGAGCTGCTGCTGGTGGGCGACAGCATCCGGTTCGTCGGCGTTGGCGACGTCAGAGACTGGCAGAAAGAGCCTGCCATCGGCGTGGAATTCCGTCGACGGAGACGTGGCGGCTCGTTCAGGTACATGGTGCGCTCGGCCTTGTACAGCGCGTGGATCTGGTGCGCGGTGGCGACCAGTTTCCGCATCTTGTCCAGTGGCAGGAACGCACCATCAACCTCCTTGATGACATCTACCACGGACCGCCAACTGCTCAGCGAGATCTTGTCCATTGGGATGCCAAAGTAGCTCTGCGGCTTGCCCTTCAACTGGAACACGCGGTGGCGGAATTGGCGCTCTTCGTGCTGGACGTGCCGCCGTAAATACTGCGTCAAGTCGTACATCAAGGGAACGCAGATACGGTCCTCCAGCTCGTGCCGAATTGCATCCGACAGAAGCTGCTGCAGCTTGTCCTGGTTGCTGACAGCGTCCGTCGTCATCAGACTTACAAACGAACTGTGCCGGCCCATAGCCGGATTGCCGGCGTTGCCGGATAGAATTTGCTTCATCAAACGTTGAACAATAAGCTCCATCTCTTCGAAGCGGTGCTCGAGCATGTACTCCTGAACACCATCCAAAATATCACCGATCTCATCCAGCACATTCTTTCCGGAACTGAAACCATTCTGCTTCATCTTTGCGAGAAACTTTTGACAAGCCTTGCCTTCAGGAGACGTAAGATCATTCACGGTATGGTACACAAACACACGGAGCTCACGCGAGATAGGCTGAGTGCGATTGCGCTCGAGAATGCCCACGTGCGGAACTTCCAAAAATTGCTGAAGCTGCTTGAGAGCGACGCCATGTAAAAAAGTCAGAGGCGACGGGGCCACAAGTGCAGCTGTGGTACGCAAAAAGTTCTCCAACACAGGTGCCCGGTCGTACGCAAGCTGGTTTGGCGAGTTTCGGCCGTGACCACGGCGAGTTGGGAATACACACTCATTTACTGGCCCAGATAAACGACTCAACTGCGAAAAAACATCACAAAAAAACGTGGTTAGATACACGTTTCATGAACATCAAAACTATAATTGTGTCTCGACAACCAACCTTGCGGTGAAGCTTGTATAATTCACGGAAACGCTTCCGCGTAAACCAGACGACACCACTTTCAACATCTACGACACGCACTATATACTCCTGCGGATAGAATGAGCCATAACAATTAGTCCAGCATAAATCAAGTGGACAAACAATGAAGCACGCACGCACCATGTGACCACTGTTTCGGGCGGGTTTACTTTCTTCACGAAAAATTCGAATGCACAAGGCGTGCCGGATACCTGAAAACACCCCACGCCGGTTAGCTCATTTCTTTTACAAACTTCAAAGATTGTGGCAGATCAACTTACCTTTTGCCTTTAGAATGAGCAGGTGCCACTCGTGATCCGATATCATCCCGTTCATGTTCATTGTCATATCCATCAACTGACACAAGCACAAACAGCATCAACAAGTTAGTTTTTCGTCGCAACACCTACGTCTAAAGACCCCCAAGTTACGATCCAACAGTAGACTCACCATCTTTGTAGGCTGGATCCTTGATAAGATCATAGAGCGCAGAAAATCGAGCTCCTGGCTCGAAATGACGCCGCTGCGATAAATCTCGCTCGCCTTGGACAGCAGCTCGAACACAAGATGCGGTTCACGATGGCGGATGCGTTTTTCCGCCTCGGACAGGTCCAGCTTGCTCTTCTTGATCACATCAATGTGTGCAATGTCAAAAATACTGGACCGCTCGTTGCGTAGCTCCACGGGGAGGAACTTCTGGTTCATCGAGTCTGCAACGATCTTCTGGTTGGCGCGCATAGCTGCATCATCCAGCACCGGTGTGATAACTTCGTCCGTCGACGCGCTATCGTCATCAAACTCCTTGCCATACAGCGTGCCGTCGTCCTCCGCCAGTGTACTGTTCGACCTGTCGGATCGGATCTCGTCTGCAGCGTCAGACATTGCCACCTCTTCACTCTTCTCCTCCCTCTCACTCTCGTCACACTCGTCATCCTCCAAAACCCCGTCCTCCGACAGTGGGTACTTCACCACTTCTCCATCATCATCCGGTAACTAATAATAAATAAAAATTGTAAAAGATAATAAAACCCACCATCAGTCAGTCTCACCCAAAAAAACAAAACCCATTTCTCCCACTCACCCGTAAAAAGTCATCAGGAAGTGGGTTTTTCACCGGCCAATTGCCATCACTCCCCGTAGTAACACCAGCGTCGCCCAAGATCTTGGCATCATCTTCAGCCTGCTCCATACCTAACACAGCCGTGATAGTGTCCTCCATAACGAAACCATTGGCCTCCAGCACCACCTGCAGCGTCTCCGCCTCCCACTTGGGGAAAATTGAGTGCAAAATCTCGACGCCACGCGCCACAGCCGCCGGGTTCGGCGTGCGGTTGGCGGTCGGTGGTCCATTGGCGTTGGCATTAGCGTTACTGGGGCTTTTGCGCTTGGAGGGGAAGATGGCTTCGAGCAGACTCTTGCGGCTGCCGTCCTCTCCGCTCTTCTTGAGCTTCATGAGACCCGCGCGGTCGTGACGCCGGCGTGATGCAGGTGGAGTGCGGCTGCCTGGGGAAGATATCCCACTACGGGACGCCATACCCCGCATGAACGCCGGTGACGGAGGGTGGAACTGGGACATACAGCGTCCGGTTGACGCTTTTGATTTGATTTTGGTCGATTTTTTATTTTTGGCCGATTTTTGAGTAACCCGAACCCTATTGTTGGTTTGAAAACCGGTACAGTTTAGGTTGATTACCGGTACAGGTAGAGGAGTCATTTGGCCCCTTCCCCAGGAAGCGAAGGCACGTTGCAGCTTGGTGCCGCTCTTGACAGGAGGGTGAGAGGCGGGCGCCATGTTCTTGCAGTGGATCTCCAAGTGTGAGCTGGTGCCGGTGTCGGCCGAGTCGTATGTGCTAAAGGTGCGTTTTCTCCCACCTCCCCTGTCGCTTTAACACCACTTAAAGGAGAAAGTTGTCTCTAACCTGGTTACGCTGTGTCTAACCTCTTAGAAATTCTCGGAGAAATGCCAGCGCGGCATGTGCGCCATGGTGGTGGACCAACTCACGGAGGAGAGCGTGGACACGCTCGCGGTGCTGCCCACGGGCCACCACATCCGCTGGGCGATGGAGGTGCTCGGTCACTCGTTCGCGCTGCCTATGGAGGACTCGGAAGTCATTTCCGGCTCGTTGCGCATCTACCAGCGATGGTTAGGGGTGGATGAGGAGTCTCTAAACGGCAAAAGTGGCAAGGATCTGAGACCTTCCTGCATGCAAAAGGTGGAGCAAACCTTCATCCAGGACATGCTGGGCCAGATGACGCTGCTCTTCGAGGAGCGCTCCACCAACGGCGTCCCCAGCGGCAGCGTCGACAGCAACATGGCAACACACGTGGCACTCTGCACCAAGTACGTACCACACTTTACTTTTTCTTGTTTAAGCTAGTGCTAAACTTTAGGCTAGTGTTAACCGTTAAGGCTAGTGCTAACCTGTTGCCTATTTCTTTTTTTTTCAGGGTTTTAGAGACTTTTGATGCTCTTGTCAAGCATCGAGGCACTCAACTATCCAATTCTACATGGGACCGTGTAATCCGACTCATTCTCGGTGCAGCGGACGGATTGTTGCATAATTTACGCAACCAATTGGGCAATCAGTTGTGTGGCCAGCTCGTGAGGCTGCTGTTTGAAATTTACCTTCGATCGCTGCCTCAATGCGGACCGAGAGGAGAATTATGGGGTTTGTTGCAAAAGTTTTGCCGTCGGTGGATCCACCGCTCCCTGGTTATCGAGCAGTGGAACGCCGTCACATTGGGACTCACACGCAGTCTCATGCGTCAGATCCACGACCGCGAAGCCTCGAAAGAGATCGAAGTCATTTGGGCGGACAACCGTCAGCCGTCCAAGTTCGAGATGGAGAGTCCGTTGCTGGCCTATGCCTGGTACCGTTTGCTGCGCGTAATCGGCCACCCGTCAGCCATTTTCGACCCGGATGTGTATCTCGCTGCAGTGAAGGGGGTGAGCAGGCTAGCGGACGAGTTTGCACGCATCCAGAAGGTGCCTCGTGTTCAGTGGGAGCATGTGTTGGGGGCTCTTAACCAAGCGCCAAACCGTGACAGTCCCATGTTCCAAGGCGTGCAAAATGGTGACAATGATGCAAGTGATGAACTGTCGACAGCAACCCCGAAAAATACCGAGCAGCCGCGAGCTCCTCCTGACGTTAACACTATCCTGCGACTGCTTGGACCTTGGCTGTTCGATGCGTGTTTGACTCGCAAGCCTCGCTTTGCTGCGGGTCGTAGCGAGGCGCTACGCTGTCTTGGCAAACTCATGTGTCACTACTCAAACGGCCGCTCCAAACGTGTCAACTGGGCGTACAGCGTGCGTAGTCTGATGGCACTCCAGAACGCGCTGCTTGACGACGACGAGCGGATCGCAGCCTCTGCTGTGTACAACTGGTCCAATGTTTTCGGGTTGTACGGGAACCACACGCTACGTGGTGCTGGTGTTGTTGCAGGGCCTTTTCACAAGGCCGTCGAGCGTGTCTTCCGAGCTGCGGAACGTAAAGACGCACCGTCGTCTTCAAGTGCAAAGTCCGATGGTCGACGTGGACAGGATTCCTTCTTTGTTCAGGATGATCAGCATATCGGCGGAATTCCGATTGTGCTGCTCCGTCGTGCTAGTATCGAGGCCTGCAGCTCGCTTCTCACTATCCACGCGCATGTCCCGCGCTCATTGATTAAAGAGGCCGAGAAGGAGATCGTTGCACCGTCGATGGCCGATATCCCAGGGTTGTATTCGACCTTGCCCAAGTATACGAGCTCGAACGTGGTGGCCCTGCTGATGACGGCGATTAAGACCGAGACGGACCCCACGAACCAGCAAATGATGATGTGGATCATGACAGTTGCCATCCAGCAGGAGGCTGCGTTCTGGACGAATGGTGTGGCGTCTAGCCGCAACTCGCAAGTGCCTTTCACGATCTTGCTCATCTGCTCGATTATCAGCAAGTCCCAGAAGTACAAGCCGCCGGTGTTGTTCACTGCGTTTGAGTGCCTGCGTCACTTGTCGCTGGTGTGCGAGGAAGTGTTCTTCCACCACGCGAACTCCGTCGTGCACCTGGTCAATGCATGCTGCGATTTCATCAGCAACAACGCGCCGGTTCTGCGTTCAAGAACAGCGCCGTTCTATCTGGACAGCCTCATGGCGGCAGCGTATAACTGCATCATCGAATGGATCGTCGCAGCACCATTGTTGCTGAACAAGCAGCAGGTTATCGCCAAGATCATCACGACCATTGTGGACGGTAACGAACGGTTCCAGTCGTTGTCCCCCAGTACCACAAACATGGCAGTGCGCGAGGCTGCTCAGAAGTTGGTGCACATGTTGATGAAGCACCACGTCTCGCACACCAGCCACGCTGGTTCTATCGGCACGCACTCGTCAGGATTGACTGAAAAGGTAAGTCGCTCTACCAGTTTCTGTATGGTGCAACATTCTGAATGCTAATGCGTTGTTGCTACAGTCCGTGCTTGCTCAGTTTACCGACCTCAGCGACGCGAGCGACATCTACCGTCACTGCCGTTTCTTCTCTGTGAACAAGAACTCAATTCTGACTGTGATCGAGAAGCCGGCGAATGCAGCGCAATCAGGTGAAGCCATTCTGATCATGCGAGACTCGACAGGTCGCTACGTGTGGCGTTCTAAACCTCGACACCGCGACGGCCCTCGTCCTAAGAGTATTGCAGACTTTGAGAACTTCTCGGAAGACCCCAACACTCAAATTCGACGAGACAGCGACTTGGATTCTGATTCAAACACCCATGAGGACAGTGAGGACGACGAAGACTACGAAAGTGATGAGGATTCCCACGTCGAAGATCCGCTTCTAACTGCGATCCGCGATACACATACCAAGACGCCTTTAACGAGCTGGCGTTCGTCACCTACTGGTGCAGTGGAACCGGACGCAGACCCCATGAGAATTTTGTCAGGCGAGGGCAACACCGGAATGAGCGTGATTGAGCGTAAAGCACAAGCCGGTCGTGACGAAACTCGTAGTACCAAGGACGCTGTGTTTATGAGCTTGCTCGTGTCGCAGAGCAACGAGGACAAGCTTGCCTCGCAGCCGAAGGGTTCTTTGCGTGGCTCGAAGTGCCGCAAGCCAACGCCGCCCGAGAAGGACCCTGCGCTCCAGACGTGGGAAGTTTCACGAAGGATGATGAGCGAGTTGGGCTTCTTGTCTGTCCGCAACTGGGGATCCGTGTTTGCCATGGATGCAACAGTGACTACTGACTTCCTGCGTGACTTGGAGAAGCTTGACAAGCTTCCTGAACGCGAGACCTTTGACATTTCCGTGGCTTATACATTTACTGGCACCTCCCGAGGCGGCTACGACCAGATTCACTTGGCTACGTCGACTGATGTGCGTGCTGGCTACGTCGAGTTGTCGAAGGATTACCAGCTCTTCCTTTCGTCTCTTGGCGAACAAGTTGAAAGCAAGGACCACGCTGGGTACTCAGGGTTTGACGCTGGGCTTATGAATGGTCGGATGCTCTACTATTCTCACTACAGCCATGAGGCATGCATTTACGTGCCTACTTTGCTCGTCGAAGGAGAGGAGGACAGCGACAGCGACAGTGACAGTGATGCTGAAGACACGGAAGGGGCGAATGCTAGGATGCTATTCCAACACGCCAACGTCCTCATCGTTTGGAACGAGTGTCAGCAGACGTACCGTCCAGGAAGTGTGCTATGGGACGCGGCGTTCAAGCTGCCGGTGCCGACTTCGGGCGTGGTGCTGATCATCGACCCGTTGGGCAACGACCTCTACTGTGTTCATGTAAGCCACGAGTCCTCGCCGCTGTTTAACCAGCGCGATGTTATTGCGAACGAAGAGGACAGCTACGTGGACGAGGCCGATGTGTACACGAGCCGCGTGCTGGGTCCGTTGCTCGACGGTATGGTAGTCAACGGCGCTTGGTTGGCTCCACTGGTGCGTCAGACTGCCATCAACGCTGCCATTCTTTCGCGAGCCTTCCACCGCTACCAGCACGATATCGGTGCCGTTTCGTCCTCTCCTGTGGGTGCTGAGGCCAACCGCAGCAAGGTGATCTCGTCGTTTGTCGAGAAGCACATGCGTCCGAAGCTCCCCGGTGAATTCTACGGTGACTTGTTTGCAGATCTTACCAGTGAGCCGTAAATGCGCGCTTCTGTAGACGAGAAGGTGGAGTCAATGTGTGAGATCAGTCCTGTTTTACCCGGTTGCTTTTGTTTGCTGCCTTGTGCTCCCTCGTTTTAGATGCTGGACGCGTGCGCGAGAACCTTTCTCACACTTGTTCTTGTCTGCAGTTGAAGTGCCATCCTATGTTTAGGCAAAACCTCCACTCCATGCAACACGCCAGCTCGACTCTCCTGCCTTCTTCCCATTAATCCTTTCGTGTTTGGTAACAGGAATAGTTGACAGTGTGCTTGCAAGGTCGAGGGTCACACTGGTCGTGAAGTATGAAAGCAGTGACCCGAAGCTCGTTTTCATTCGGATCCTCCAGGTCCTCCTCGAAAAAGCTGGAGAAAGCGGAAGATGCCAGTCAAGACGCGAATCAAACCGACACGATGAAAGTGTTGAGCAATTCTGGTGCTGAAGTAGGCGACGTGGTGGCTACTGTGGGTGACGAAACGAACGAGAGGAAGATGGAGGGATTTCTGGTATTTCGCAAGCGTGTGCGCCGACGACGCTATTGCATTCTGCAGGGCCAAACGATGCTCGTGTTCAAGAACAAGCCAAGCGACTCAGCGTCGCCAGGTATCCCGAAAAAGCAGATCACTGTGGTCGGAGTCAAGGATGCGATGGAGCTCGAAACGAGTGTGCGAGTCGCGCTGCTAGGAAGCGGAGCGCCAGGGAGCTACGACAATGCGTTCGTGGTCAGCTCGCACAAGTCGAAACTCGTTGTGGCTGAAGCCGACACTCATATCGAAAAGGGGCGCTGGTTGCACGCTCTGTCGACGATTTATTTGACCTCTGGCGAGAACGAGAAGGTCTTTTTCCAGTCGGTGCTTTCAGCTGATGGCTTCGATGCTCACATGGCCGTGACGTTGTTGCACAAGCACCGCACCAACGCGGTAGCAACGGAGCTGGTTCTTGACCGCTTGGCTTCTTACGCCGAGCAGAACGTGGACGACGTGGAGTTCTACATCCAGCAGATTGTCCATTTGACCGTCAACACCGAGTTGGCTGCTACGGACAAGCTGGTGCACTTGCTGCTCTCGATTTGCCGCGCGAAAGCGTACGTGGAACACCTCGGTAACTGCATCCACCTGGCTTTACAGCTCTTCTGGCTTCTGGAGGCGAAGATTGCCGACAATGACCCGAAGACGTACAACTTGTGTGCCAAGCTGCTGATGTCTATCGAAGCCAAGGTTGTCAACCAGCAATTCGAACTGCCAAGCACACAGACTGCAGACGATGTCACACGAAGGCTCATGGATATACCTCACATGGAGGAGAGGCTGGAGCAAATGAGTGTGGGGATTCAACAGAAAGAAGAAGTATCGCGACCGGCTGAAACCCTCGCACCGCCTGAAATCGAGACAAATACGTTGGTCTCGCCTCCCATGACACCCGGCAAAACTCGCTCCCAGCAGCCCGCGTTACTCTTGCAGTGGATGGAGAAAGAGCGGCAGAAGAGGTACAAGTACTTCCACCAGCAGCGAGACTTTGTCAAGGCACTCTCGGACATCTCGGAACGGATGCGTGCTGTTGATCCACCGCAGAATCGCAAGAAGTTACTTCCCGGCGAGCTGACGGCGCTCGTTATCCCGGACATGGCGTACGTTCCTCTCGGTCGCGTGTCGGATCCGTTTTGCCGCATCACCCGCGTACTTCCAGAGGAAGGAACCGTTTTCTCAACGCACAGCCGTGCACCGTGTCTACTCTGTTTCGAGGTGATTGAAGACCAAGTCAACTCTGCCGGTCAGCGTAAACTGTCCGTGGAGCTCAAAAGCCCCATCGAGTCGCTTCAAGGAGCTTCGTCTGACTCGACACAAGCAAACCTGGAAGCTGAAGTTGCCAGTCTCATCAAAATGTTCGCCATCAATGGACAGCTCATCTGTGTGGAAAACCCTTCCGCTCTTGATGAAGATGAAGACGACGACGAGATCGGGAACGATGAAGACGAGATGGTAGGCAATCGCTCCATCGGCTCGCCGGCTTTCGCTTTACATGACATCGACAGTGCGTTGAGCTCTCCAACGTCAACGACTGTGTCTGACGAATCCATGGACGCGATGTCGGAGCTGAGTGGCGGCTCCAGCTCGCAGCAGTTGCATCTCATCCGTGGTTACTCCAAGACAACTTACGAAATGGGTCTATCGAAACTGCTCAATGCCAGCGAAGTGTTTGGTGAGAGTTGGCAGGCGAAAAAGGAACGTATTCGTGCCGCGTCTCCTTTCGGACAATTGCCGGGGTGGAATGTCATCTCACTGGTGCGTATCCATCCATGCTTGTTCCTTGTTCTACCGAGATCATGACCGCTTCTTTTGCCTCCACTCGACAGATCTCCAAGAGCAACGATGACATCCGACAAGAGGTTTTTGCCATGCAACTTATCACGACGTTCCAACGCATTTTCCGCGAGAGTGGACTGCCATTGTGGTTGAGACCGTATCGTATCGTGTCAACGGGTCGAACCAGCGGATTGCTTGAAACGATCACGGACGCTCAATCACTGGACGCTCTCAAGAAGAGAAGCAACTACGCGGGTCTGCGCGCACACTTCGAGAGCACCTATGGCGCTGGCGATGCCTTTAAGAAGGCTCAGCGAAACTTTTTGCACAGTCTCGCAGCGTACTCGGTCGTGTGCTACTTGCTGCAGATCAAGGATCGCCACAATGGCAACATTCTGCTCGACACGGAAGGCCACCTCGTCCACATTGACTTCGGCTTTATGCTTGGCATCGCACCTGGGGGCAATTGGAGCTTCGAGACGGCACCATTCAAACTCACGAAAGAGATGGTAGCAGTTCTCGGAGGTGTTTCGTCCCCGTTGTTCGGCGAGTTCGTGCAGTTGGTGGCGCTGGGATTGCTAGCTGCGCAGCGTCAGGCTGAGAAAGTCGTGGCGCTCGTCGAGATCATGATGCACAACTCGACGTTCCCATGCTTCCAAGGACGTGACGTCTCTCGTGACCTCCAGAAGCTTCGTGGTCGATTCCTTCTCCACTGCTCCACGGAGAAAACCGTGAAGGCCGTCGTCAAGATGATTCGCGCGAGCTACAAGAACAAGTGGACCAAGCGCTACGACCAGTTCCAGAAGATCACGAACGGCATCGTCCCCTAACATTCACTTCACGTCCATGTACTACGCCATTTAATCCACCCCAAAAAATGTTAAGCCAAATACACCCACGCACATGCACCTTTACCGTTTGGTGGCCCACTACGGGTAGTTTGTTTGGCAACACGTCACTCGCGAATTAAGGGCGCATTCGCTTGGCAGGGTTGCCATTTCCCGGACTAGGGTCGTAATCGAATTGTGAGAGGCTGAGGTCTTCCATGTTGAACTGGGCATTCGGCCGAGCTTGTCCCATGGCAGGCTGCTCCGTTTTCACGATCGTGGGAGGGTAGTTCGACGCCATCATTCTCGATGGCGGCGGAGCATTCGACGAGACCCAACGCTGCGGCTGCGGGCGGAACGGACTCGACGTACTCGCCATCGCGCCAGAAGTGGAGGATCCATTAGCAGCAGCCATGCTGCTGTTCACTGTTGGAGCTGGCATCGCCGAAGACCGCGAATTCACCATAACACCTTGATTCTGCTGCATGGACAAACTCCCGTTTGTAGTGGGTGGGTTCCTCAACACCTGCGGCGGTTTCCACTGCTGAGGTTGGTGCTGGTTCTGCATAGTTTGCTGTGGAGGCACCTGTGGACGCTGCTGTTGCTGTTGCTGCTGAATTTGCTGACCTGGTTGGTGTTGCATCTGCTGTGGTGACGGAGTTTGCTGACGCGGTGGAGCCTGAACTTGTTGCTGCATTGGTCGTTGCTGCTGAACCTGCTGGGCCTGTATCTGCTGGTTCTGTTGCTGCACTGGTCCATTGTTCCCTGGCTGTCTATTGACCACCGGCGGACGCACATTTTGAACCTGTGGCTGTTGCTGTTGCTGTTGCTGTTGAGCTGGTAAAATGACGTTGGGCGCCGCTGCCAGCGGGGCCATGGGCTTGTTCGAGTTGACGTCCTTGATGTGGTCCTTGTCGTAGCACGAGTTGCCCAGGTACTCCCCAAACAGCCTCAGCGCGCGCTTCCTGGCGTCCGAGATACTGGCCTTCTTGGCCTGCTCCAGGGCCGCACACAGGTCTCTCTGGCCGTCCGAAGAGCCGAAGCCCACGTCCTCGTGGCTCGTGCCGTCCTTCAACTCAATCCGCACCAATGAACTATAGGCGATGCTCCATCGGTCGCCCTTCTTCTCCTTCTACAATAATAAAATAATAAAAAAATAAGAAATGGTTAACACCACCTAAATCTACCTAAACGGTTAACACCACCTAACCGGCAACTCCAACACGTAACTTACGCATTCCTCCTTGCACTCGACGATGTGACATGACCAGCCATTGAATCCGAACGCGCGATTGGCCAGTTCAATCGCCTTGCAACTCTCGATATACGTAAGCTTGCGTCCACCCGGCCCGGGCCGCCGCGCCAGGCTGTCCTTTCCCAGCTTCTGGTGCAGGAAGGCGTTGACGCCCTCCTGCTCCTGCGCGCCGAAGGCCACGCGCCCGAAGCGCGCCGCATTTCCGCCACTGAGAGGACCCAGTAGCGCCGCCGCCACCTGCTGCGCCACCAACACGGCCACAGTCTGCTGCAGGCCGGAGTCTTCCTCTTCCTTCGGCTCGGGTTTCACGTCCATCAGCCGCCGCTTCATTTGCGTTTTGACTCGGCAAGTGCAACTTTTTGAAAATGTACCGGTACAACTGGTACATTTTGCGGGTCAGTAAGTCGTGTGTGCACCACATTACTTACCGAGTTCAAAACCGGTACGTTCCAGTTCACCACGTGGCGGTCACGTCGAGTTTTGACCAATGATACTGCGTTGTTTTAAATTCACGACGTGGATTGGACGAAAATCGACCGGCTCGCGATCCGCGACCGCCGCGTGGCCCGCCTGAGGTGTCATTCCCCCGTTTCCCGTCCAGCCCCCAAGTGAATCCCCAGCCATGTCGGACGTCAACGCGCTCGTGTTCCAGCCGCTGAACCAGTTCTTCAAGAACAGCCTCCACCTCATCAAGAAGTGCAACAAGCCCGACCGGAAAGGTGTGTCCCCTAACTCTTACCCTCGTTGTCTAAAACCACACGCAATTCTGACCTTTAGTCTCTCTCTCTCTCTAATTCCTCAGAGTTCGCCCGCATTGCCGGCGCCACGTCCGTGGGCTTCCTCATGATGGGCTTCATCGGCTTCTTCGTGAAGCTCGTGCACATCCCCATCAACAACATCCTCGTGGGCGGCAGCGCCTAGACAGTCGACAGTTGATCAGTTGGAAACGATGCAGTTTTAATATGTCGCCCAGCGACCCAACAGCCCAAGCCTCTTGACGCGTCGATGGATAACTCTCAATAGACAGTAGCTTTTTGATATTTGTACACCAAGAGACGTCTCCCGTTACTCCACTTTAGGTACAGAAGCCAGGAGGTGATGGAGCTGCTGGAGCACACGACGCCCGAGCAGGAGGCCAGAGCCGCGCGGTTCGAGAGCGACCGCCTCCGCCACGTTAACGGCGACCCACGAGCGGCCAGAGCCTTCGCAGCGGACCAGAAGCTGCAACAGGGACAAGTCCACGTACGTACATGTACACATGTAGTACATACACAGCTTCAACTCTTGACTTGTTGCTGCTTGTTTAGAGCTGCTTGGGTGCTGGAGACCGCGCGTTCTTGAGCGGCAATGCGAGAGATGGCTGCATGCCATTTGCGCAGTCAAGCGGTGGCTTTCTGCCGCTGCAGCGCGCGGTGGAGTTGGGCGACGTCAAGTCGCTTCAAGTTGAATTGAGCTCAAATGCCTCGCTGGTCACAACGTGCAATGCTTTCGGAGAGACTTTACTGCACACTGCAGTGCTGCACCAGCAGCTGGAGGCGGTTCAATTGCTGCTGCAGCACGGCGCGTCACCTTTCGCGCGGCTTCCGGACAACATGGCGCTGCATCCGTCCGAGTCGACGATGGAGAGCACCGCACCACGCACGTTCAACTTCCGGTACAGCCTCATGCTGGACGCTGCAGAGGCCACGCCGCTGCATTTCGCCTGTGCTGCTGGTCACCTGGACATCCTCAAGCTGCTGCTGAACTACGCGTCGTCGATGAAGCGCTGGCGGCCTGGCAGTTTGCTGCTGTGGGCCATCACCAGTGCGCAGCCCTGTGTGGTGGAGCTTCTGGTGCTGCAGCGGCGGCTCGAAGCCGACTGCTTCGACGAGGACGGGAACAACTCGGTGGCCATCGCTGCGCTCGTGTTGGCGACTCCGGAGACGCCTGAACGACTCGCTACGCTCAAGACCATCCTACAGCTACTGCTACGTCGAGACTTGGAGGACGGAGGTGCAGATGTCAACCACAAGAACATGCACGGACTCACAGCGTTCGACGTGGCGGAGACGTCTGCAGCCAAGCAGGTGCTGGCTCAACTCGGTGCTATGACTGCGCGTGTCGTGCCGGTCGAGCGCGTGCTGCGTTGGGACCGCGACCGATTCCGCGATGAAATCGAGTACCTGCCGCCTCCTGGACGCCGCCGCGTTGTGCTTCGACAGCTCAATGACAAGTAGCGTGGCTCAGTTCTTCGACGATATGAACAAGCGCTTGGGAGACGTTTGTCGTCGCTTCTTCTTGTTGGTCTTGTCCGTCTTCAATGCTGCGAGTTTTCGCAGTCTTTTGGCTTCCTGCTGAGCTGCGAAATCGTCCAGACGCTTGACGACGTCCATGTTTTCAGCGATACGAGCGAACATGACGGGGTTGAAGCCGTAGCAGTCTTCGAGATCAGTGCGAGCATGTCGTTCGACCAGAAAATACTCAACAAGGTCGGGGTATCCCTTGTAGCAGGCGATGTGCAGTGGAGTCCAGCCCATGGCGTCCTGGCGGTTCACATCAGCTCCAGAAATCTCAACGAGCTGAGCCACGACCTCCAGGTAGCCACGCACGGACGCCCAATGCAGAGGAGTGAAGCCTTCTCGGTCTGCCAGCTCCACGTCGGCTCCAGCTTTCAGAAGTCGACGAAACAGAGCTTTGTTGCCCATGATGATGGTGTTGTGCACTGGTGCGAGCAGCGATACGTCGTCTTGTTGGTTCACATCGGCCCCACGATCAATCAAGAGACGAGCAATGGGCTCGTGCTGCTGCTGGATGGCGATGTTCAATGCTAACTGCCCCGTAACGAGGTCCCGCATGTTGACATCGGCTCGCTGGAGCAAGTGCATGTGAACCTGAAGGATATCTCCATCCCACACAGCCTCAGGTAGTGAACTCACCACACAGGGCAGCCATAAGAAATGCCGACGCAGGATCATCCGGGTCAATGTCTGGCAGTTCCACTTCGTGTGAACACGGAGCTGGTAGCCTGGACGTGACTTCAACGTCATGCGTTCTCGGATATTGGCGACGGCTTCTTGACGTCGCTCGAAGTCCTCCTGGACGTATTCCAAGTGCACCAAGTCCACGCGAGGACCGTCAGCCCACGCGCGTCCAAGTTGTTTCTGCTGAGTGATTCGCACTCCAGCGTCGCTATCTGCTGGTCGTTGAGGTCTCGGACGAACTGGAGGAATCACGTACGATGCTGCACCACCTGCCAGCACTTTGACGGAGCTACTGGCAGTCTTTGAGGACTTTTTCTTCTTCTTGGCGTCTTGAGTGAGGCCCTCCTCTTCTTCTTCGTCATCATTCTCCTCGTCGTCGAAATCTTCTTCACCTTCATCTTCGTTCTCCTCCTCTTCATCATTTTGGTTATCGTCTTCGACATCTTCCAGAGTTTCTTCTTCTTCATCATCATCATTGACTTCATTAACACCAGAAGCCATCGCCAAGGTGACAGGGGCTCTTTGACCCGTGGTGTTCCCAAGAAATAAATAGGTCAAAGGTGCGTTTCAAAGGAAAAACGGTGCTCTCTTTCGTTGTTAGACAACTGATTCAACACCGAACATCGATGCTTGGGCCTTGAACGACTACGACGTCATGCAGTTCCGACTTGCAACGCATGAAGAAGTTGATTCCAAGAACTTTGGACAGAATGTCGATGCTGTGGAACAATGGGCCGATAACGACCCACCGATGGGGGCTCGAGTAGAGTGGCGACTTCGGCCAGGAGAACTCCAGTCGATCCGGCAATTGCAACAGCTCAAGGCTCTTCAGCAGGTTGAGTTCGTCCATCAAGCCAACCAAGGTCAAGTCAAGTCGATTAGCCCAACGAAGAAGGTCGCGACCGATACTAGACCGACGCTGGACTTGACTCCTGAGCCTATCAATTACTTGAAACTTCGCCGCACGGAGCAGAGTAAGCGAGCTGCAGTTCGCAATCGCGGTGCTATTGCCAGTGTGATCGCCCAAGAGATTCTCACCCCAGTAGCGTCTCCGCCAGCTAGAATTGCTGCTACCAATGTGCCACATCAAGAGTTCCGGATGCCATTTCCGAGTCCACCAAAGCTTCCTGTCCCAGAGGTCCCCGCACTTCTTCTGAAGCTAGAGGAGCAAGACAAGGGCCGAATTGATGCCGCACCATTGAGCGAAACCATCCAATCTCTCGCTCGAGAGCAGCACAGGACGCGGCTTGAAGTTTACCAGGAAGATACTCGAGTTCATGCACTGCTGACAGACATCCGAGCCTCAAGTTTGGCCAGTTTGTACAAATTCACGCCGCTGTTCAAATTGTATGCACGACGGCGATTGAGATCACGATGGCATGTCTGGCAGCAATACGTGGCTTGGCATGCTGCAGAACAACGACGTCTGGAAGCACTCGCTCCATTTGCGGTCCATATCCAGCGCGTGTTTCGCTTTCGTAGTCAACGTTGGGCTCGCCGTCGTCGGAACTTGGATGCTTTGTATGCACAATGGGAAGCAGCACGCACAGTGCAAAGCTGCGTGCGTAAATGGCTGCTAAGGCGAGAGAAGATTTTACAACTAACCGTCTTGCATGCAGCTAGACTTCAGGCTGCTTGGAGAGGTCGAGCAACACGTAAACGGATAAAGCACGAGCTCCAGACGCAATTGAGGATGCTGCTCGCCTCCATCGCCCCGACAGGGAACCTGCATCGACTGCATGAAATAGCTCGGGGAGATCGCGCTCTCGCAGCAAAACTGAACTCGATGCTGATGCTTGTCACGGAGACGCATGTTGCGGTCGAGATATCTCGCGGTCAACAGCGAGCGCCAAAGTACGCAGCAATTGCTGCACGCAATGCCGCGCACCCAGTCGAAGCTACACGTCGTCAGCTTTTTCATGCTGTTCATGAACTACGTCAAGTTGTGGCAAAACGTGAGAGTGAATTGCAGGCAGCAAAAGAACGGTTCTTGGCAGCTAAACGTGCTCGTCGTGAGGAGAAGCGTGCAGCTCACGATACGACCTTGAAAAACGAGCTGGCACGAACTACTGAGCGACTTTCAGAAGCCCGAGAACGTGAGATGATGCATCGCAAAGAGATGGAGACGCGTGAATTTGTGCGTGCACTGCGTACGGTGGAGAAGGATATACTAATACGCCAAAAGCTCAAGCGTCAACGCCGCGAGCAAGAAGAGAACGCGCTTATGCTGATTGAAGAGTACCAAATGCGCTATATAGTGGCCGAATCTCAACGCCGGGAGCTCGAAGCTCGAGATCGCTTGATGGAGGTGTCCAAACGTGAAGCATTCTTACAGGAACGAGCACAGCAGCAGCTACGAGAGATGGAAGCGATCATGCGTGCCGACGCTGAAAAGAAGCTCGAGATGGAGCGACAGCGTTTGATAGCACACGAAGAAGAAAAGGCACGTTGGGCAAACTTGTCAAAGGCAGCAAAGGCTGAGGCACAGGAGCGATTGAGACAACGAGAAAGAGAAGATGAAGAATTACGATGGCGTGCAGAAGCTGACAACGATGTCGAGCGAGCCAAATTCAGGGAAGTTGAGCGTCAGAAGGAAGCACTTCGACGGCAAAAACATGAAGAAGTTACTCGCGAGCAGTACGAGAGAGAGCTCATGGAGAAAGCTGACAAATGTAGTCGACGGTGGTATTTTGCAGAACGGAAGAGTCTGATAGCGGAGCAGTGGGCTGCTAAGCGTGAAAAGGAGAAGATGAAGTATTCTCTCGACCCGATGCAGTTTGCCAAGATGGAAGCGCAGAAAGCTCTTGAAGAACGCCAGCGTCGTGAAAATATGTTAATGCGCGATGAAGACACACTCAGTCGAGCTGTCGAAGAAAGAGGGCGCAAAGAGCAGTACTTCAAGCTCTGTCGTGAGAAGAAGCGCCTTCGAGACATTGAACGTCGACGTGAGGCAAACGAAGCTTCGTTCATGCAAATTGAAGATGATCAAGGAATGGAAACCAGAAGAGTACTACGTCAAGCAGAAGAGTACAAACGCACACTTGAGCACATGCAGCAGTTAGCCGATCAAGTGGCCAACAAGCAGAAGGACCGACTACAAGAAGCGAGGAATCGCAAGTTGATGTACGATGAAGAAACTCGTCAGTGTCGCGTTCAGCAAGCGCAACTTCAGCTTGATCGTATCCTGGAGAAGCGTGAGCGGGAAGCCATGGATGAAGAGGACAGGAGAGCACAGAGTCGTGGTGCAATTGAAACTCGCCTACACAAAAAGCGGGTTCGTGAAAAACGCAACCTACGCATGATGAAGGAAGATGTAGTGACCATGGAGCGCCAAGACTGGGAGGTTGAAGGCACTCAACTGGAGAAATTGCTCTGGTCGTCTCAAGAGATAGCAGCGCTACGGCACATGGTGGTCGACTATCCAATGTTTTTGAGGGTGAACGTCGAGGTTTTGCTGGAGTTTGCAGAAAAGTTAAAGGGGCCACCACCGCTGAATCTGGACTATGAAGCTGTGGCGGCGAATTTGTCCATCGAGCACACTCTGACTGAAGAGATGGTGCCTGCAAAGAAGAGAAAACTGCGTAAGTTTTTCTATCATGAATTTTACGAGGAGGACCCTATCATGGAGCGGATTTACCGCCGCAGGAAGCCGCCACCGAGTACCGGACCAGGTAGTACGAATCAATTGACTCGTGATCGCTGGAAGCGTGTTGCTGCACATTTCTTGGGGCGTTCATGGGGTTCGGAGGCGTCTCGAAAAGGGTTTGCACTCATGCATACTGGGCAATACGAAGAAGCGTGCAGATGTCTTCTGGAGGCTGTTCACAGCATGCAATACACTCGATTTGAGGATCGTTCAGCGACTTGTACATACCAAGATGTTCCACCTGCGTTGCTACGGCAGCTTGGGCGGTGCTTGTTAAAGCAGTATGAAGTGAGCTCGGAGTGGGGATATCTCAACAAGTCCCTGTTTTTCTTCCAGCAGGCAAGCACGCACCTCGTTTTCCTTAGCAACCCGTCATTCCTACAAGAAATCGCTTATGCACTCGAAATGAACGGAGATTTTCGACATGCTGCTGAAATTCTCGGCGGTATCATCTCGTGCTTCCCCCGCTACGGTCGGCTAACGGAGGTGATCTTCCGAGCGGGAATTGTCATGTTCTCGCTGAAAATGTTTCGACAAAGTCGCGAATACGTGCTGCACACTATGGACGCTGCGCCATTCGGCTGGGAATCCTTTGATATTGTCTTCCTTGCTGCTCGAATCATGGAGTTGGAGGGTAAGTCCAGTCGAAGTCTTTGTGCTGTGGCATACGATGACGCATACCGCAAGACCTATCGGGGGAATTTGCACTACGTCCACCGCACATGGCAGGAATGGATCAAAGCTCCTGAGACCTGGCGCGAAGTCGGAGATCGTTACTTTGAGCAACGCGAGTATGTGCTTGCCAAAGATGCGTACCTGATGATGAGGAAGCGCCAAACGCACAAACCATCGGAATTAACCAGCAAACGCCAAGCGGTGATGGCAGCACTTCGTCGACAGCAAACTCAACAGGAGATAGCTGCTGTATCAAGGCTCGACGACACTGACTGGATGCGTTTGAGCTGCACCTTTGCGATGCTGAATGACCGATCAACGGCTGTCACTGCTATGAGCAATTGGCTCAACACTGGTGGTGGGTACCGGGCACGAGTAACGGAGCGCTTTCTTCGCTGGCCTCTCGTGAGATGGAAGTTGCTGACGGGAATGACCACACCAACGAAAATACTGCAGTGGTTAGAAGACCAGCGGATAGCGAAGGCCCAAGCTGAAGCTCAGAGCAGATTGGAGCGGGAAGCAAGACGCCAGGAAATCCTGCGACAACGAAGAGAACGCTCGTATTTCGGCATGCAAGCGTGGGAGTCGACAGAATACGAGAAACAAGAGTTAGACGAGCAAGCCGTACAAAACGGTACCTCAATTTTATCTGAAGAGGCTGGATCGAAGAATTGCTCGGCTGAAGAAGTCAGTGAGATCGTCGTAACCGGGGTTGATAGGGACCATGATCAAACATCGCCACGCTCAGAAGACTGAGAATCACTTGAAAACCTCCGTGCTCTTGCCGATCACCGAGTTGCGAACAGCAGTCGTGATTTGGTCCAGAATCGGATGCGGTGGAAACGTTTGCGTCATGGATTTCTTGGTCTCAGGGTTTTCATATTCCAGCGACTTTGCTCCCAGCACCAACCTCGACGTACTCGAGATGAAGCACCCTTGCCACTTCTCGACATCATCTAGCGTCGGGGGTGAGAGCTTCACGGGGATTCCATTCTCCGCGCACACCTCCAGCACAAGTGACCTGACAGTTCCCTTCAGAATCCCCTCCTCCGCCGTGTACACTGCTCCATCCTGGATCGCATAGAAGTTCGTCTGAGAACCTTCCAGCAGGCGTCGCGTCGCCGGGTCCATGAGGATCAGCTCCTCCATATCAGGCGCCATCCTGTCGTAGATGGCTTTGCGCTCCCTCACCCACGCCGAGTCCTTAGCCGCCGCATTATGTCGAGGCAGTCCAGCCACCTCCAGCTTCACCATCTCGGAGCGGAGCGGCGGGAGGAGCCCCACGTGACAGAACACGTCCGTGTCCGCCAGCACCTGTCCCTCTCCCTGTCCAGCGTTGTCCTCTTCAGAAGGACACACCAGAACGTTGATCTTGTACTCCTGCTCCTTGTGTACCTCAAACTGCGTCTTGAACGCCGTCATGGCGGCCGTCATCGTGGCCTCCGTCCTCGGTCTCAGCTCCTTGTCCACGGCACTTGGCACCAACTGCCTGTCCGTCTGCATGGCGACAGTAGACTCCACTGCAGCGAATTATTGCAGCATGAAGTATAATAGTTAGTAATTCACCAATATTTAACTAGTCTACCATTGCATCGCACCAAGACGGCGGATGTGCGCCTCGTAGTCGAAGATCTTGGTCTGCTGCACAGTGCGCGCGGCCGTGTAGGCGCCTCGCGGGTGCGCCAAGAGGAAGGCGGTGGCGTCCGAGTCGCACGGGATGGCCAGGCCGTTCTTCGCTGCCGCCACGAGCAGCTTCTTCTCGGCTTGGCGTGCTGCCATCGTGACACGTTGAAGTTGGCTACACTTGACCGTTACGTTCGACTTGCGCGCGGCGAGGCGACTTTCAGAATGATGAGCTCTTTGTGGCTCGACTGCTTCAATTTTCAACTAAGTACGTAACCTGTAGTGAGGCATACTACCTCCGTGAGGAAAATAATGCACTTTTCCAATAATATTACAGTCTATGCAGAAGTGATACCCTTGAAATACCGATCAAGGTGGAATTTTTGAATCTCCCGCCTTCAGATCCCTCCTTCGATCCCCCCCCTTCCTCCTCCCTCCCTCACTTTGAAAGACAGCCAGTCCTGCTCAAGACAGAAGCCGCCGCCGAAGAAGTCCGAGCTGTATGGGAGTCCCTATTTCTTCGTAGCACTAGAGGAGTGCCCTGCTTCTGTTGTCAAGGTCGAGAAAAGTGTCAGATGAAGGAAGGAACTGGTCGCCAGCGTCGTGTTCCTGTCAGCACCTACCCAGCGGCTGATCAAACAATTATTCCTGTGACGAGCCCTGAGGCAACCCGGCCATTGCTAACCCCTGCGCGCATGCTACCTTTTCAGCCCCCAGTCTGCAGTCTCGTACGACGCCGCGCACGTCGTAAGAGCTCGTCCAGTGAGTACGCGTGCATTTGGCGACACAGCATCATGCGCCCAAGCCAAGATGCTGCGCCGCGTTCTCCCGCCTACTGACAGCACTGCCGCTCACGACCGGATGGATGGCGCCATAGCGGCGAAAGGTGACAAGCTCTTCAACTCGGAGGCGGGACTGGAATTCCGGATGATAGGGTCGCAAAGACTCTCGCCTTGGCGATGCAAAATGCAAGAACAATTGCTCGCTGCGGGTGCGCTTCCCGTAGCGATACAGTGTGATGCGAGATGCACGTTGGCGCCCGCCTGGGTCTTGCCATGCTGTGAGCGCTGCAAGCAATTCCTACATTGCCTACCCACAACTTGCTACTGCATCGCAGTTTCCTGTAGCTCAGCAGCCCACTGCCACACCGCAGCACACTGCATGCAGCCCATCTTTAAATCTCGATCCTTGTCCTTGCCCACTGCCCTCTGCATATCTTATAACCGACAAAAACAACGAGGCGGAGCGCTGCAATTTTTTTTTTGAAAGGTGCATTATTTTCCTCACGGAGGTACTACCTCCGTTCGGAAATAAAAGGCAGTTTGAAGTTCAACCTGATTTATGATAGCGTATACCCCCTCATATCCGATACCACCACCGCCGTTTGAATCTCCCGCCCATTTTCGGCAAAGATCTGAAATCCCCCTCATTCCCGAACTTGAGCGCTTCCGCTCATGACGACAGCAGATAACCGACGATCTGGCGCAAGCGCTGTGGGAGACACTACTACTCCACAGCACTAAGGGCAGGCTCCGCTATAGGGACATCACTGCGTGCATGCGAGTTCGGGCTCACCACGAAGGCCGTCACGCGCGTCTGGAAGAAGGGGATCCGCTCGATGGGGATCGTGTCGCTGCAGTGGTGACAGCTGGCTGGAGCCGGCGAGGCCGGAAGAAGGTTGACCGCGCGGAACTATGCATACGCGTGGCCCAAGTCCCCGTTGCGAATCGCGAGAATCAACGCAGGCTGCAGTACGCCACGAACACTAGCGCCTACCTCGTCAACAGTCGTAGACTCGGCCTCGAACCACCGAGGGTCTCATCGAGGAGGTAGAGTACGCCTTCCACGAGACCTCTGCGGGCACCCTCACGAAGACGTTCCTAACGCTGCAGTCGGTGATACTGGAGATGATGAAGTGTGGAGGCTCCAACACGTACAAGATCCCTCACCTACAGAAGGACAAACTGCGCAAAGCTGGCAAACTACCCATCACGCTGCCCTGTGCTGTCTAAGCCTACTGGAGCGCTCGCGCTACCATCATGGGACCTTTCCTAGCGCCCAACAACCAAGATGCCTCTGATCTCGATGTCTTTCTTTACTAAATGCCTTTCATTTCCCTAGTGGCGGAACAAGCACGCCTAGCTTGTAGCCTTGGTTACCATCATGATGCCGCTGACTCCCTTTCGACTTCCAACAGCAGTAACCCTCTGCACATTTTATAATCCTAAAAAAACGAGGCGGAGCTATGCGCAATTTTTTTTAAAACTGCCCTTATTTTCCGAACGGAGGTAGTACTACATAGTACTACTGTAGTACTACTAGTAGTAGTAGTACTTAGTAATTAATGAAACTGCGTTATCCCCAACAGTCAGATTTTAAGGACAAAATTAAGGACAAAAACCATTTTCACTTGAGTTTAGTATGGTTCACGGTACTTTTATCCTAACCGGTCCCGCTAGGACCAAAATCGACTCACCCCATACTCAAAGCAAGTGAAATTGATTTTTGTCCTTAAATTGGTCCTAAACGACGGCTTGTTGGGGTTATGGCATGATTGCTCGATTGTGGATCATGTTGAAGTGGACGGCTAAGATGTGGCGTTAGAAATCGGTACTTACAGTTTATTTACGAGCACCGACGGCAGTAGCATCTCAGTCGCGAGTGAAGGCAACAGCGAGCACATGCAGATAGATTAGTCGGTCTTCTCGGTCTTGGGGGTCTTCTTGGAGCGCAACGTGAACGGTAGCATGAGGAGCACCGCCACTGCGACCATGGTCACGGATCTGTATCGCTGCATCAGCGACATTGCGGCTGCCCAGACGCCGTTTGAAGCAGCGTCTAGGAAGAAGAGGTCGGCGTCTTTATGGCCGAAGACGCTACTCACGTAGGCCAGAATCTCCTCTTCGTGCAGCCGCGCAGGGTTCAGATCGAGCGCCTTGCCGTCATTCACATAGCACTTGGGGCAGCTCTCCAGAGTCGGCCATTGACTGTACTTGAGCACTTTGTTGACTTTGTTGTGCATCTTCCAGATCCAAATAGCGACCGCGCGCGGGCCCTCAGCATCGCTTTCAGCCAGCTTCTCGAGCAAACTTTCCGGGTTGGCCATCATAAAGTGTCGCTGGCACTCCTCGCAGCTGAAGAAATGCTTGACAAACAGTCGGATCGCAGCCATGATCTCGCTAGGCTTCAACGCCGCTTCCGACTGAATCTCACTCACACTTAGCGTGTGAAACAGCGTCCAAACACCACACGTGTACGTGGTGCAGTATGCCCAGTTCTTCTTCTCGCTCGACTCGAACAAATTCACAGGGAAGCTCGTCTCCGTGGCGTTCTTCTTCCACTCGGTAAGCATTGCATTCCAGTCGCTCTGCGGCCACGTGTTCTGCTTTTTAATCGCTGCTGCCAATGAAGTCAGTGCCTGTCTGTTGCCCTGCATGGGGAAGGACGCCGCCAGTGCCTCCACCCACGTCACCGCTGCCTCGTACCTCTCTCCGTCCAACACCGTCGTACCAACATAAAACCCGTTCTCGAACGTCGACACGGCTGCGATCCCTGCGTCATGCAGTCTCTTGTACTTCATGTCCACGCTCTGGTCGTCCAGCGTCTGCTCAGCAGTCTTCGTCTTGACTGCTGTCTTGCTGGCAGTGCCCATCTCACAGTCGCTGTTGATCTTGTCAATGTGCGCGTCGATATCTTCCGTATCGGCGCTGGTCTTCATACCGTGAACCTCCATCTGCTCCTCCACCCAGGCGATGACCGTGTTGGTGTTCTTGCGACTCTGTGGAGGCATTTTGATGGGCTCCGTGCCCTCCGGAGGCACATGGTACAGCTTGATGGTCGGGTAGCCCAGGATGCCTTCGCTGTTGCACACCTGACTGTTCTGTGTGCAGTCCACGGCGGCGATGTTGATGTTGGCCTTGTCGGCGTAGAAGGCGGCGGCTTTCTCCCATGCGGGCGCGAACTGGCGGCAATGAGGACACCAAGGCGCGTAGTAGTCCACGAGCCACACGGCGGTCGCGTCCTGCAGCATGGCGGCGTGGCCTTCGCTGTTGAGTGTGCGCACTTGACACTGCTCCGTTGTGAAGAGCGGACTGTTGTCGCGCGGTTGACGCGCGGAGGCGATGGCGGCCATCACTGCTGCCAGCAGTAGCGTCTTGACGGCCATGACGGACGGACTTGTGTCTTTTTCTTAGATTCGGTTGTGACGCGTGGAGAGGCCGACACCTTTTAGACGCATGTGACGTGCGCTTGAAGCCGAGGCGTTGCGTATCTACGCAGGAAGTGTGCAATGATGAACTGAGATAGAGGAGGATATCGTGTAATGTACTGAATTGGAATAAGAAATAGCCAATCAGAGTGTGCTTGTGGATAATAATGAACAAGAACACGCTGTAAACGGCATTTTGCTACTTTGCTGCTTGATACGCACAGATTGACCGCGAGGCATCGAAGGCTCTCGCTGTTTACGTTGATGACTTCATGCAGAAACTCAAATCCAAGCGACAATGTTCGTACAGTAACACAATTGAACGCAATCATCGCGTCTTTCGTATACGAAGCTGCAGCACCGGAATGCCACTTGTCCGAAGGAATGCTAGGTATGGATACGTATATTCACCCCCTAAATAGTTGCCATCTATTATGCGGTGTGATCTCTTGTCATAAGCACCTTTCGGTCTAGGCCGCGGTTTCCTCTCGTCTTGTAGGCGAAGCCTAGCAGCAAGAAGAAGCCCAATACCATCATCATTGCGCTGAAGCCTTCCATAGACGACCACATTGCAACGAGTGTACCGTTGTGCGCCGCGTCCATTGCATACATATCGTCGTCATCGTGGTCGTAGGCGCTCGTGACGTAGGCCACGATCTCGTCTTCATGCAGGCGCACTGGATCCAGCGAAATAGGATCGCCGTCTTCAACGTAGCAGATCGGACAGTTCGTCATCGACGGCCACTGGGTTTTCTTAGTCGTGTTGTTCACGGTATTGTGCATCTTCCAGATCCAGAAAGCGACAGCATGTGGACCTTTCCCGTCACTAACAGCCAGCTCACCAATAATGCTCTCCGGATTCGACATCATAAAGTGCTCTCGACATTCTTCACAGCCGAAAAAGTTCTTCACATATAGTCTGATAGCCGCCATGATCTTGCTTGGCTTCCAAGGTTGCACCGTCGACTTTCTGCTAACCTTCACATCACTCACTGAAATCGTGTGAAAAAGTGTCCACAATCCGCACGTGTACGTCTTGCAATACGCCCACTCCTTATCTTCACTGGACGTGAATAAGTTCTCGGGAAACGTCATCTCACTCGCCGTTTCCTTCCACTTCGTCAACAACACCTTCCAGTCCGCGTAATTCCAATGATTACTCGTCTTCATCGAGTCTACCAACATCTCCAAGGCCTTCCTGTTATTCTTCATGGGGAACGAGGCCGCCAACGCTTCCGCCCAATTCAGGGCCACGTCGTACCTCTCTCCTTCTAGCACATTGTCCCCCATAAAGAACCCATTCTGGAACGTCGAGACTGCAGCAATTCCCGCATCATGCAGACGCTTGTACTTCATCTCCAGCGACTGATCACTGTACGTTCCCTCCCCTTCCTCCCCGTTCTCTTCGGTAACACCGTCGTTCCTAAAATTCTTCAAATGAGTATTCAGATCCTCAATATCGACCCCAGACTTGATACCGTGCTCCTCCATGAGCCTCTCAGCCCAGCCAACCACAACTTTAGTGTTCATGGCGCGTCGGGGCATCATGATTGGCTTCTCTGCGTCTGCTGGGACATGGTGAATTTTCACTCCTGGATACCCGTGAATGTTCTCGCTATTGCAAATTTCGCTGTTCTTGGTGCAGTCCACAGCGCCCACTTTGACTTTGTCTGTCTTGGCGTAAAAATTGGCGATTCGTTCCCACTCGGGGGCGAAGTGGCGGCAGTGCGGACACCACGGAGCGTAGTAGTCCACAAGCCAGACGGTGTCCGTAGCCTTGAGCATATCGTCGTAGCTCTGCGCAGTGAGAGAGCGCACCTGGAACGACTTGGTGAAGAGAGGACTGGTGTCGTGTCTCATGAGCGAGAAGGCGGACGTCGTGGACAGCAGCAGCAGCGAAGTCCATGCCACGAGCAATGCCATCTTCATCTTCCCGAGTCCAAAAACCTGATGATCACTCGGTCAAAATCTGGGAACGGAGTAAGTACGAGGTCGGACTTAGTACGCGGCATAGTCACCTCAAGACAAGTTTTTGCAGGCCACAAGTACCTGATATTTGCAAATTGCAACTTGCAGAAACCGATATCCTAAATTAGGAGGAATTAGGATTCCTAATTCCTCGTCAATGAATAAATTATGCAAAATCGTTTGATACTTCGAAGTAACACTGTTGCTGGTAGGCTTTTCTCGGAAGCTTGAGCTCAGCGTTGTCGTCACAAACCCGTTAGTCTTAAAATCGTCGAAAGCACTTTTCCGCAGCGAAGCAAATCGCGGGTAGATACGTCCTAGAACCCCTTCAATATTGAGTTATTTTCGATCCAGCAAATGTTTTTCGCCAGCGGCATTCGAGAAGGAACCAACATTAGCCCCACCTACCACAAGTTGTGTTATCATCACGATAAAAGCGCCTACCGCCACCCAAAGCTAGGCTTATCCGCAGGGTACATTACAACAGTGTGTCTGGTCGGAATTGCTGGCGGATTCTGCCATGCTACATCGGCGCTAACGTTAGTTGATAGTAGTAAAATGATAAACATAGTCGCCCGAAACGATTCAAGCAAAACATGGATGGTCAGCATACTGCAGATTTTGTAGTGGTAGTACTTCGTAAAAAAGGAATCTCCCCAATGAATTTTGACGAGACTCTTGTATCAGTAAACGTCACAACGGCCCCGAGCTCGTAAATGTGGCTACCCACAACCAGTTAACCAAATAAGCACACCACGAAGTTTCTATGCAATGTGGTCACGCGCTTTCAATGATTTAACACCGCTAACCAAGCGGTGTTTGTGCTGCTGGAGCAGCATCGCGAAGGTGGCAAATAGTAGAGCGACGCCTGCCATCGAAGTGAAGCTCCCGACCGAGACCCATGACGCACTTCTAACGGTGTGCTGCTCAAGCTTCAAACTGCCCTCGATCTTGTAGACGCGCCTAATGTATGCCACAATGTCCTCTTCATTCAACTGCGCCGGATCGAGCGACAGCGCCTGATCGTTCGCAGCGTAGCAGTTGGGGCAGGACAATCTCGTAGGCCACCTGGGCTTGCCAAGGACCTTGTTCACCGTATTGTGCATTGTCCAGATCCAAAATGCAACGGCATGAGGTCCATCATCGTCCCTCAGCGCCAATTTATCAATGATGCTCTCTGGGTTTGCCTTCAGGAAATGACGCCTGCATTCCTCGCAGCCGAAAAAGTGTTTAACAACGAGCCGGATAGCAGCCATGATCTCGCTCGGTTTCCACCCGGTCTTGACATTGTTCACCGTCAAACTGTGAAACAGCGTCCAGAGTCCGCAAGTATACGTTGTACACAACTTCAAATCATCTTTGGATACAAAGAGGTTTTGAGGCTTGCTCATCGCACTGGCCGTTGCTTTCCACTTCTCCAACATCTCCTTCCACTCTGCCTGTTTCCATCGATCTTGTTGCTTCATCTCGTCCACCAGCAGTGTAAACACCGCTCGATTCTCCTCCATTGGGAAAGACGCCGCCAGCGCGCGCACCCACGTCACCGCAGCCTCATACCTCTCCCCCTCCAGCACCGTCATGCCCATGAAGAACCCGTCTTCAAACGTAAGCAACGTCGTCGCGGCTGCATCCTTCAGTCTTTTCAACTGAATCTCCGTCGACCGGTCGTCGTGCAAAGGCTCCACCGGGTCTCCGAACTTGAACTCCTTCTTCTTGAGATCGTCTCGCATCGGATTCCTCGTGTAAATCTTATCAATGTCGATGCCTGATTGCATATTATTCTCCTGCAGAGTTTCCTCGAGCCACTTGGCCACCTGACGGGCGTACACGTGTCGTGCATGGGGCATTACGATGGCCTCGTCCGTAACGTGGTACACCTTGACGCCCGGGTACGAGTGGACGTCTTCTCGGTCGCAGATTTCGTTCTGCTCGGTGCAGTCCACGGCGCCCAATTGGACGGTTTTCACGTCGGCGTAGACGTTGGCGACTTCCTCCCATTGTGGAGCGAACTGGCGGCAGTGCGGACACCAGGGTGAGTAGAAGTCCACGAGCCACACGGTCTGCGTGTCCTTGAGCATTGCGTCGAAGCTGTCGACGTCCAGGGACTTGACCGTATTCGACGAGGCGAAGAGAGGACCTCCATCTGGACGCATGCGAATTGCGGATGTTAAGGACGGTGACCAGGAGGCCACAAGAGCCGTCGACGCAGCCAGCAGCAGGGACTTCATCACTTGATGGCGATTGCGCACGTCGAGCAGTGAACACGTCAGTGAACTCTCCTCTGATATTGGTATTGGGTTTTATACCGGTATTTGGGCAAAATAAATGATACTGATATTGATATCGGTGCTTATACCGGTATTTGGGCCAAAGTGGTTGGTTTTTGGCCCAAAACTTTTGGACGAGATCTAAAAAAAACGTCCAAAATTCAGTAAGTGACCCAAACTGTTGCATCATTCGAGGTTCAGACTTCACTTCATGCCATCTCCGGCCAGCCCTCTGGATCCCCGCCAAGCTGTTATACATGGACTCGTTGGCCATGTATAATAGCTTGGCGGTCGGCGCTCGTGTCGTCGGCTACGACACGAGCGCCGACAGATAATAGCTGGTGCAGCAACGACTCGTTGGTACCACCGCACACACCTCCAAATGGTGCACCGAGCCATCTACGATGGGAGCATACCCACCAATGGTGGCACCATCGCCTACTGGACAACTACGAGTGGGGGTCGCTACGTAGACTTCCGATAAGGACGTCTACTCAGTTCCGTTGACGTATTTGAACCGCCCGACACGTACACGAAGTGGCACGCGAACTTGGTGACGAATGGGGTGCTTTGAGTCAGGACCGGAAGATAAGAAGTATTAATAGTTGGCCTGACCTATCTATAGTGCACTTTGGAGGTCCGACGACGCTGAGGTTTTGCCTAATTTCATCGACTCGGTGGTTGTATTCACGACTCGGTGGTATTCACAACGCAAGGAGTGGATCTCGTCAGAAAAGTTTTAAAAGCTTATGATAAAACCTTGATATTGCTAGCGGTGACAGCGTTGCTGATGCATATTCCCCTAAGTAGCCTTAAAATAGCTACGGAGGCGATGAAACGTGGTTAATGACACGGCTGGCATGCCACCATCAAAAGCACCCCATTCTTCAGCTATCGTGGAGCAGGCATCGATGTTGAATGTACAGGAGTCACAGATCAAGTCAGATCGACTATTGTCGTCAGCCTGTACGAATGAAAACTTGCGCTCCAACTACTCAGTCTACATCAGCGTCTATCGTTTCCGGGCGATCGCAGGTTCATTTGCTATGGTTTGCGTGATCATTGGAGCGATTATTCCGTTTGCCAACACGGGAGTCCGGCTGGACAGTTTCCAGTCAACTGACATGGATGCAGACCAACTAAAGCAACTACTTGACCATTATAACACGATATCCGGTGCTTTGACGGCGTCACTCATGAAGCCCATCGATGGGTTTATCGGTATGTTAGTTGCTGTCACCTTCCTCTGTGCGAAATACCAGCACAAATACGTGATCACGGCGGCTATTACAGCACTCGGCTACTTGATCAACACCGGCATTACTTCTCTGAATATGCAAGTTGTTCCAGGAGTGATTCATCCAAGGATTTTCGCTTCAGATCTCACTGTTCGAAATGACTACAATGATAGTCAAGCCCTAACTGTGGATGGGTTTTTGACAACGACTTGGAACCCAAGCTTTCGTGAGAGGGAATCTGGCAATAGTATTCTCAACACCATTATGAGGAACTTGCTCGTCATGACGGAGGAGGTTCCAATTTGGTGCAACAAGAGCGACGACTACTCGTACCCGTTCAAGCAGGTAGCAACCAGTTATGGCTTTCCTGCTCGAACTTGGCAGCAGTATGCTCTTTCGACGGCGATAGAGCCTAGTGCTCTCGTAACTCTGCCGATGAACGCTGCAACATCCGAACTACCATCAGATACAGAACTCCCGATGAATAAGTCGATTGCGACTAACCTTGCAGCGTACGCGTTGCTAGTAAGCAACTCTTTTCTTGGCTGGTGGGGGGAAGACGACGTAGCGTGGGGCCACAATTGGTACCTTTTTTACAAGAATCGTACCGATTCTTTTGCTATGGCGGATCATCTAAATCTAACCGAGCATTTTTCTGGAGAGACATCATTCCTAGCCAACATGCACGACGTGATCGTCGACTACTACAGCAAGGCAACAAATGCGAGCACTACGGACAATTTAGCAAAACTTGAGTTTTCACGCGTTGATTTGTCCGAGACGGTGGTCTTTGACGCTCTTACCATAGAGATTCCGACCCAAAAAATCGGGAAACAAGCGGGCAATTCATCGGATTTCTATAAGTCTCTCAATGCAGTCTTGTGCAACCACGACGCTTGCCTAATGAACGATTTGGGAGAGTTCACTGAAAATGGGGCCTCGACGACAATCTACCCACGTGTCCAGGCCCTAGCGATTTGTCTCAACCAGGCGGGGGGTGAAGAACTTGTGGTAGACTTCAATTATTGGAGTGCAAACGAGGTCTTCCAAGCATGTGAGCAGCGCTCAAATACATCGATGATCATCGTCAGTGTTGGCAAACGCCTTGAAGGCGACGCGTTTGAAAGCCGCCCGGAAAACACGTCTTCTGGGATACCCATAGCTGGTTAAGTGAAGAATGCTCGCATGGTTTGTTCACTTACCATTGGTCGACTTTCGTGGACACTGGAAGATCTGTCTGGTGTTTATAGTGCAGAGTGTCTTGTTGAGGGTGGATGCTACGGCATTCAGTTTCCTTTAGAGAATGCTGGCAATGCATCTACAGCTGATGTTCTGGTATCGAGCGCGCGTGGGATCCCGCTCAACTTGCTTAGCCCGATCAATTTGAACGAGTTATTTTTCCAGCCCTCTGTTAGTATCTCACAGTGGAAAGTATTGGTGTCGACTGTTGAGGAAACCCGAGGCGCAGAGCTGGTAGCAGAGACCCGACCAGCAGTTATCGTTCTGCCACGCAATTTCAAAACTATCGATACATCTTTTAGAGCTTATATGGACAATGAAGGCTGGGCGTTCTGCGAGTTGTTTATTGACAAGCATATCACCCATGTAGAGAAGAACCACCTATACATTGAGCACACGCTTCAACCAGCGTATACGGCTGGACTCTTCTTTATTTTCCAGAACGGTGTGGTTCAACAGCGCATCTCGTTAAATAATTCTACTACCCAAGTTTCGCTAGGGTTCTCGGGAAACATCCAGGATATGTACATTCAGGCTTCGATCCCAACGACAAACTTGCTTTTAGCTGTTGTAGGTTGTGCCATCGTACTGCTATGCTCAATTGTTATCGCGAAGCTGGCGAAGAGGGGTGAAGTGTTGGTGCTCGGCCAAGAATCAGCGAGTACTGCTGCTGAAGCAATGGGAAACCAGGACAAGTTCCCTCCCTTGTTTTTGAGCGTTCAACTGCGTGATAATGTCACTCGAGGACTACCGGAACCTTTGCTAGATTCGCTTCGCGTGAAGAATATGATTCTAGTGAACACGATGGACGAAACGGAGCAGTTCGTCGTCGGGGAGAATGACTTCATCAGTCTGCATACTCCGAAGGCTCAACCGCTATAATTTAATTCTACTAGGACCCGTTTTCGTACGATTGCGTGGCTGACGGAGGCGGACGTGAAGAAAGGTATGGACGACACCACTAGCCTGAAGCTGTTGGGCTGTGCGGCAGAACTCAACCTGGTTTCATCAGAATATGATTGGGAAATTGAAGAACTAGATGTAGCTGGAACTCTATCGACGACGGGAATAGTGTCCCGAATACTGCGAAGAAGTTCTGAAAAAAAATCGACGGTCTCTTCAAGTCTCCACTCCCTTCAAACACACGATACTACAGTAGTACTTCGAAGTATTAACAATAGACAAGGCTATCAGAGAAAAAGGTTCACTCCTCGACAACACATCGTCCTCAAGACTGTGAATCAAGCAAGGAGCTCAGAATTGTTTTAACCATCGAAAACAACAATAACATCTCGAGCACAACGAGCAACATAACAGCATGAGCAGCAGGGGGAATACTTCATTTTATGAAACAAACATTTACGCATACAAGTCAGCATACATTGGCATCGATTGCACCAAATGTTGCGCATACTCCATACGCCTCGCCATGAGAAACTCTGGTTCCACCACATCTGCCATCAACTCGTATCGCTCCATCATCTCTGCATGAGCATCATCCGGCTGGGGCAAAAAGTCATCAACCTTGATTGTCTTGAAAGGTCCAGGAATGAATGACGGAATAAGTGGGGCTGACTCCGTTCGTCTCAGTACGGCTGCCTCGATAAATCTGAACGCGTTCTTTGGATACTGCAATGTAATTTGGGTCAGAACTCTCTTGTCGCTGAACCAAGAGAAATGCCAGCGGTCGTTCAAATCCGTCAACAAACTCAGCGGATAGCAGTTGAGAGGTGCCTTCATGCTGCAGCTCACAAGTTGACCAATCGCTTGAGGAACATGGCCCGGTTCGACTTTCTCCTTGAGCTCGATCACCAAGCTGACCCCAGCCAGCTTAATCAGTGGGTTCTTCGATGTTCGATTGATGAGCAATACATCAGCTGTGCCTTTCATAGCAAACGGAAGTCTTGGGTCCACAATGTTGAGAACTGATTCATCGTCCGCAATGTCATCCAACAAGAAGTCTCCTCGATCCATCAGCGTCTTCAAATGCTGCTGCAAGTACGCCATGTACCCAGCCCTTTGACTCTCCTCGCTCTCCGAGATGTTCGGAATCCACGAATACCCCCCGATGGAATTATCGACTGGTTCCTTGATATCCGGGATATTTGCGGACAAGCGCATCTTCTTGACAATTCGCTCCCCCATTGCAGTATTCAGATCGGAAAACGAATGCGCCGACACCTTCTCATCTCGTTCCTTGAGAACCTCATTCACAACCATCTTCAACTGCTCTGCAGTCAATGGTATTGGCGCTACAGACATCTCGTTTGAAGTACCTTCTTGCTCCGGAACCACCACCAGCACGTGAATTTGTTTCGACTGCGGGGTGTGCAAATGGTTTGCATCCAGGACGTCCTTAATGGTCCAATTCGCCGTCATCTTGTCTCCGTCAATCATCGTTTGCACGGAGGGATGAATCCTCCCTTCCTCCAACTCGAGCACACTAGGGTCGCCATTTCGCAGCCACGCGCCGTCGTCCGTCTTCGCCAGGAAGAGCTGCAGATTCGGCCAAGGGACCTTGATTAGCCCATCGCTCTCATCCTTGATCGCTTTCATCGCTTTGGTCACCTTCTCGCCATCGTCGATTTCCACATCGAAAACGCTCGCTTTTCCAACAATCGCACATGTGAGAGAGACCTTCATCTTTTCTCGACGCGGCAGATTCTGGAATGAAGATGAAGGGAAGGAGAAGTTTGTACCGGTATTAATATTTGGGCAAAAAAATGGTTAGCCAACTGTGATGGTTTTTGGACGAGTTCTAAACACTTTGGGAAAACGTCCAAAAATTCGCAAAGTGTCCCAAACTGTTAGAGATCATCATGACTTTCATGCCATCGCTGACCAGCCTTCAGGATTCCCGCCAAGCTTTTATACATGGCCTACGAGTCGAAGACCATGTATAATAGGTTGGCGGCCGGCGCTCGTGTCGTATCCGGATAGGCTAACAAGGTTTTATGACGAGATTCTTTCTTCACGTAGTGCATACCTCCGACTCGATGAAATTAGGCAAACCTCAGCTTCGTCTAACCTCCAAATGGCACTTTAGATAGGCCAGGCCAACCACTTCTCTTCCGGCTCCGAGTCAAAGCACCCCATTCGTCACCAAGTTCTCGTACCACGTCATTGTCGGAAGTGTACGTAGCGACCCCGCTCGTAGTTGTCCACGAAATTCCACGCTGTGTATAATAGGCGATGGTGGGGTGTTCTCCTCGTAGATGGCTCGGTGCACCATTTCGAGGTGTGTGAGGTGGTGCCGGTACCAGAGTTGGTCCTGGTTTCGTTGCTGTACCAGCCATTCTCTATCGGCGCTCGTGTCGGGTATTGTTAGCGGTGGCAGCGTTGCTAATGCACATGTCCTCCAAAATATCTAACCACGGAGGCGTTGAAACGTGAAAAATAATGACTCGATTGGCATGCCACCATCAAAGGCACTCTATTCTTCATCTATCGTGGAGAAGGCATCGATGTTGAATGTACAGGAGTCACAGATCAAGTCAGATCGGCTATTGTCGTCAGCCTGTACCAACGAAAACTTGCGCTCCAATTACTCAGTCTACATCACTGTCCATCGTTCCCGGGCGATCGCAGGTTCAATTGCTATGGTTTGCGTAGTTATTGGGGCGATTATTCCGTTTGCCAACACGGGGGTCCGGGTGGACAGTTTCCAGTCAACGGACATGGATGCAGACCAACTAAAGCAACTACTTGACCATTACAACACGATATCCGGTGCTTTGACGGCGTCACTCATGAAGCCCATCGATGGGTTTATCGGTATGTTAGTTGCTGTCACCTTCCTCTGTGCGAAATACCAGCACAAATACGTGATCACGGCGGCTATTACAGCATTCGGCTACTTGATCAACACCGGCATTACTTCTCTGAATATGCAAGTTGTTCCAGGAGTGATTCATCCAAGGATTTTCGCTTCAGATCTCACTGTTCGAAATGACTACAATGATAGTCAAGCCCTAACTGTGGATGGGTTTTTGACGACGACTTGGAATCCAAACTTTCGTGAGAGGGAATCTGGCAATAGTATTCTCAACACCATTATGAGGAACTGTTGTTTTCGCACTTGTGAGAAGTAAAGCAAAATGCAGAATGAATGAATTAGAAAAGCTTAAACGCAAAGAAACCTGCTCGACTAGTCCTGGAGCACCCTTGCAGGTAGATTTTAAAGATGAAGTTCTGCAACTGCAAGGTGAGAAAATATTAATAACACCATGTGAGTCCACATTGTGACCCCTGAATATCACAAAACAACCGCACACATCACACATGCATGGGACGGGTCGGACGTGGCAGGGGCAGCAGCTTGAAGTGCAAAGCCCCCAGCACTTCCACCACATGCAGAAATACATGTAGATGTAAGCCGCTGGCCGAAATAGGTGTGCAGGCCTTCGCAGTTCTGCCGCAGGCAGAAATAGCACAAGTCCACTAGTTCTGCCTGCGGCAGCTTCACACGGCAATTCGGGCACTCGCACACAGACCTCCTTCCTACTCCTACGGCCGCATGGACCATAAGCAAGATCCCGCCGCTCCACCCGATCATCAAAGCACGACCACAGCAGCAGATGCTGGAAAGAACAAGGGCGGCGTCCAATTCTACCGCGACTTCGAGAGGACCGCCAAGAAGATGAAGAAGAACAACCCGTACGGCACCGCAAAGTCACGCCGCCCGCTACAAGCATCTTAGAAAGCCTGTCCGCAACTCCGTAGCGATCTACCATGTTCACTCAATGCAAACGGCTCTTTTGAAGGATTTCAAGAGTTTGTGCCCCGTACAAGTTGAAGTCATCGACCTTACAGGCTCTGACAGCGAGGTTGAAGTTGACGAAACGCCTATCCCTACACCAGAACATGCACGATCAGCGGAAGTAAACCTTTTGCTGGAGTCTTTCAAGGAGTTCTGGCTGGACGGGTCACGGCGAATCGCTGGGTGCGAGAACCCGGAGCTCCTTCGTTTTCCTGACTACGGCAAGTTGGATGCCTGTGCATGTGTGCGAGACTGCTTCCGCGATGTGTGCAGTAATGCCGAGGCAGGTGTATACTGTACTCCTGCTAACTGCTCATGCAATGGGCGATGCTCTAACAGCTCGTATGAGCTGCGGGGACTAGAGTTAGTCGAGACTAAGTTTGGATATGGAGTCCGCACTCCGGATTTCATCCCGACCGGCTGTATCATTGGTGAGTACACTGGCATTCTTACCACACCTGACTTCGACAAAGACGAAGAGGTTACGACCGAGTACGCGTTAAAGCTGCAGACTAGGGCGTCGCGAAAAAAGGTTTACATCGACGCTAAGGAGTGTGGGGGGCTAACGCGCTTTATTAACTACTCTTGCTCTCCTAACTGCATCTTCGCCGAAGCACGCTACAGAAGAACTACCAAAGTGTTGGTTGTAACTATTAAACCCATCCGCGCTGGAGAAGACGTCACCGTCAGCTACGGGGACTTGCTATGGTTCACTTGCGCTTGTGGTTTAGGCAATTGTGCGAGTAAGGCTACGTAACCAATAACTACTTATGTAGCCACAGGTTACACTACGGCACTATGATTGGTTGTATTTAAATACATTCTCATTGGTCAATATCAGATAGTTACCCGAGATACAGTAGCCAACCATTCGGTCTGGCATAATTAATTCAGCTCGGCACATTTCTGCCATTCCGGCGTAATTGCGCACCCAGCTGTAGTCTATACATATTGCTACACATACAAGCAGAATTCAGCCTTGTGCACAATCGCTTTACTTCCTTTTCTGAGTACGCTACATTGGCGACGAACGTTATGCGTGTACACGAAGCAGTATAGCAGTTTGCGGAGCAGTTTGGTAACCTGTACGCACAGGACTACGCAAAGAGAAGACGTGCTTTGTTGGATGGAGCACAGCTCAAGCAGGACAGCAAGTGGCTGCGCGGGCGCGGAGGCGTTAGGCTTCGCAAGGCTTGGCTGAAGCTGTCAGAATCGGAGCGTAGTGTTCGTATGGAACAGTGCCAAGATTTAACGTTTCCTAGCGGAACCGGCGGGTTTATCGATGAGCGCTTCAACTACGCACCAGTGAGCGTGAGCGAGATAGCGAGTCTCCAATGCGGATCAGTGCTCCAAGATCGACCTGCACTACCTCTATTCAAACCGAGATGATTCCCCAGCCGAATGACAGTACAGTAAGCGAGAAAGAACCACACCTCCTCGACCAGTTTATTCGACTCCGCAAAGCACGCTCAAGGTATCACAAAGAATCCACAACGGAAGAACTTGTCCGATTGAGTTCGGCGTACAACAACGGAGACATGACCGCCCTTCTAAATTCTGCTGCATCTGCCGTCAAGCATGCTATTCTCCACGCACGCTCCCAGGACGGTGCTAAAACGAGTGAAGAGGCGTTCGTAGCTGTTGGTAATCGCATCAGCGATGTGTTAGCTGGAATTGTCGGTGTGGCTCACTTCGCCCCAGAGCCTGAACGTCCTGAGGAGAGACCCGACCAAGCATTGGCTGATGCCAGAGCTAAGAAGATTGAGAGCGATTATCGAGAGGCGGAGCATGCTGCATACATGCTTTGGGCTAAATCAAGCTGTGATGGTGATCCAGATCCGCCTATTCTTGGCGACAACCATCGCTTTTTCGGCAAACCGCGCGGGATACCATATAGAAAGGAGTACTTCGATGCAGTTTAGGTCGTCTATAGGAAAAGAAGAATATGTGATGAAAACTTGAGCTTAGTGCGCCAGATCCGACTGACCTGTGTAGTAAATAACCGTGTTACAGGCTTAAAGTTGGCAAAAAATTACGTACTTTGAGCTGTCTGTCAAGGTATAATTCTCAGTATTGACGATGGGGGGCGTCAAAGACGAAAACAAAGCGATCACTGGGTGATACCACATAATATCCGTGTAACAGACTTGAAGCTGGCAACAAGTTACGTACAATGAGCTGCCTGCCAAGGCATATTTCCTAATATTGACGATGGGGGCGTCAAAGTAGATAACAAACAGATGAGTGGCGGATACCACATAATATCCGTGTAACAGACTTGGAGCTGGCAACAAGTTACGTACAATGAGCTGCCTCCCAAGGCATATTTCCTAATATTGACGATGGGGGCGTCAAAGTAGATAGCAAACAGATGAGTGGCTGATACCACATAATACCCGTGTAACAGACTTGGAGCTGGCTACAAGTTACGTACAACGAGCTGCCTGCCAAGGCATATTTCCTAATATTGACGATGGGGGGCTTGAATGAAGGTTGTAAGGTGTTATCAAGAAGACTTGTAAGGCGGAAGCGCAGAATATCCGTGTAGTAGACTTCTAAAAGGTGACATATTTATCAAAATGCACTATGTATTGCGGCTTAATTCTGCTTTTTAGTGATGGGGGACCCGTTGAGAGATTTATCATTGATATGACAGAGCTGGGCCTGCGTGCGGAGGTCGTCCCACTGCATGCTTCCCTCGCGTAATTCGCCTGTTCGCCATCATGCGCTTGCCGTTTGGACCTACGAATTGTCGCTGGTGCAATGCACAGAGCAAGTGGACGCAGGAGCCAAATATTTGGTGGTATTTGCACGGACACCATCGAAGCGCCATATCAACTTCCCAGCCGTGTGCAGGTTGCTGTAGGACTTCCATTCTTGTATAGCTGCTACCCATCTGCGCAGTAATAGCCAAGTATTCTTCAGATCGGTCGCGGGCTTCGACGTAGACACGTGGGGGAGGAGCAGACAGAACTTTCACGGTCGATCCACGCTGCAGCTCGACCAAGTAGGAGGGCGCGGAAGTGAAATGATCTACCTCGAAGAGAAGTCCATCCCGCATCATTTGGTTTGCTCTCCTGGCTAACTTCTCGGTGGGTTTCATAGTCGTCTGGAATGGACGTAAATTTGCGGACTCGTCGGAGCAACAGTCGCACAACAGCCGTAAGAGAAGACCAAGCATCGTGCGAGAATTGAGAGTATAATTCCGCTTGATCACTTTGTTGAATTGCTCTACTGGGTTGTTTGTAGTTGCGTACGCTGCCGGTGTGTGGTAAATCTGCCAGTTCGTGTACCGTCCCTTCAGCCATTGTCCTTCAAAGTAATTCGCGAATGTTCGTGTGCGTGGGTCTGCTTTCCAGTCGATGAGGGCTTTGTCGGTGGTAGCAAAACTCATCTTCAGTGCTGCTAAAATGCATGTCGTAAATGTCGCGCAAAATATTCCCCGCACACTCCGTGGGTATCTTCTTATGAACGTTTTGTAGAACGTGAAAAAAACACATGAGGTATGTGTAGCTCGAGTCACATCCAAAAACCAACGAGAACGCATTGTACTGGGCATTTTCAGCATCACCTATGACGAACGATACCAGCAGTGACTTTCCCGTGACAGCAGTGTACATTCGACGTAGCGATGCCAAAGCCACAGCATAGAAATTGGTCAGCCGACGGGAAACGACGAAAACAGCGACCAAATGGAAGCTTCCGACCCTATCCGAGATACCAATGACGAACACGGGATACTCAACTTGCGTAAGCTTGAACGATGCGTCCATATGAAGCACGAAAGAGTCCGACGGTCGATCGAGTCTTCTGATTAGCTTCTTCGTAGATATGCCGACGAAAAAGGGATCTCTATCACTGCCATCACCCACGTACGGCCTTCCAGACTCGTCAAGCGTCCATGTGAATGTAAACGGCTTCGACGACTCATCATACCCCGTAAATACGTGGTCGCGAACAAATGCAGCAATGTTGTCGTACACATCGTTGTTACCGAGATTCTTTCGCGCATGGTAGTTGACGCAGTTCTGGACTACTCGTAGGTCGGGGGTCTCTTCCGCGGATAGGTTGAACTGGTGTCTCAAGAGTCGCTGAATTCGTTTTGGTTGAATCTCTGTTCCGCTGGAGACTTGCAATACTCCTTCTGGCGAGCTGGCATGGACGAACGTTTGGGCGAGGACACAGCGGTCATGTGCCTACCATGCTCAAAGAGCGACGCGACGTTGTTCTTGAGGCATGTGATCAATTTCCCACGCCACGGGTAGTCCATGTAGGGAACTGCACGGTGCACGCTGATGACTTGCACTCGAAAAGCTGATACCTCATTAGATGAGGGTACGGGTCGGTGCAGATAACGCACGCCATTGGTTGGCACTTCGTCGTTTTGTAGGTCTTCATTTTTTCAGCTTCGACGGCAACCACAGTCTCCGGTTGAGCAATGGCTAACTCCTTCCAATCGATTTGCTTTGGCATCTCGGTAGACTTCTTGAGATAAGCTTGTTTGGGTTATGCTTGTGTTTTATTCTGGCCTTAACCCACCGGCGACCGTTATCCCGATTTTGCTGGGATAAGAAAAACCTCGGGGGAAAGTGCCGGTTCAAGCCATACAGGTGGTTAGGGTAACTGCGACTCTTCAAGGTCCCGCCGAGAGCGTTTTGACCAATGCGATCTGTTTGCGGATTTGTCACCTTGAAAGGTGGATGGGCATGGGTGCCGGGCTTCCGCGCCACCATTGGTCACCGCACTGGCATTGACATCCGCGGATTGCCAGGTGCCCGCGAAGGATTAGCGCTTCTCCGCTATGGTAAAATTCTGAGTTGACAGGATGCACCGCTCACTAATGTTAATTTTCTTTTCCCTTGTCTGATTGTCTTCTATAGATGCCTTCACACACGCGAGGTACGCTGGTCGCGGAGCTACGACTACGGCTCTGTCGGTGCCACTGCGAAGGCCGAGTTATTTCGATCGAGACCTGGACGCTCCTGTTCGCGGAGGAGCCCGACCGCTACTTCGGCAATGTAGGTGAGGCGTCAGGGCTATTGGAGCTTTAGCAGAAGGGAGGCTGACGCTGAGAGATGTTGTGGACTCGGTAGGTGTGCGAGCTGGACACCATCTTCAACCCCCACAAGGTAAGGCGGCGTCTTGGCAGCTTTGGCGTTCATATCTAGAGGCTCATGCTGGTGTTGTTGTTGTCGACAGGTGTATTACATTCAGAACGAGCTGTTCACCGGCTACACCCGGCAGGAGTTGAGCAAGGAGGCGATCTTGCGCATCTGCGCCCACCTAAGCTACGTGCCCCCACCGCTGAAACCGTGCGGGTACTGACACTTCACCCTAACGCGAGTCGACTCCACAGCGAATGTCCGAGCGCGATGCCGAAGGCACGACGGTGGAAACAAGCGGCAGGGAGGACGCCAAGAGCACGACAGGGACAGCGGGGTGTGGCAAGACTCCAAGAACGACAGATACAACAGCGGGGTGTGGCAAGACTCCAAGAACGACAGATACAACGGCGGCTTGAAGCATGGAGACTTCATGGTCAGCTACGGAGCCCACGATGCCGTACGTCGACTCGAGTAAGCTCGTCCGCTACGAACACTTCATCTTGTATTGGGTACTCTAGACCTCGTATGACAGCTCATGGACGACAACGGCATCATTACGCTGTCAAACTCAACTGCAGGTCGAAGTTGATTAGAGTTGTGATTGATTTTCATACAATTAATACATAGTTGTTGGTTTGACCCTCGGCGGCAATGTTAGAGTAGTGATCGTAGTTACTGCATCGACCATCTTGGTTCAGCTGCGTACAGGTGTAAATCCCGAAGGGAGCTGCTGTAAGTCATCGGAACCTGAATTGTTTTCAGTAACTTCCACCGCTTGCAAAACGAATTTCGGCACGTATTACGATGCCGCGGACACACTCGTGTTGCCAGCGCCACCAGACGTAGATGAGGTAGCTTCATGCACAAAGCACGCATTGCCAAAACCACATCTTCTTCGAACACAGTGTCGTGGCAAAATAAAAGGGTGGCGAGCTGATAAAGGAGCTGGGTTGAGCCAACTTCGAGTCTGGATCAGCACTGATGACAGTATCGCTGCCTTCAGCAATATTGCGGATGTCTGTGGTGACGACGCTGATCTTGAGCAAGTGTGGAAAGCGCGATGCCCTAGACGCAATCAGCTCCATACCTCTAGCGGCCAGGTCACGTTGGATCTCAATACCAACCACACGAAATGCTTGCGTTTGCAGAGCGATTTGAGCGAGAACATTTCCCACGCCGGATCCAGCATCCCAAAACACGTCATTCACTTGAATATTCGCTTCTTCGATCAGCATGGACACCCCCGCCATTGTAATCTCCCCGGTATTTAGCTGACGTTCACTCGCGCGCACATCACGCCTGGTGAGTAGGCAGAATAGTCCTTCAGTGGCGTTGTAGGTTTCTTGCGGTGATAGGATCGAAATGGTATGTGGTGAAGGCGAAAACCGTAGAGTAGACGCGGCTTTGGCTTCCAAATGCAGTCCTGCTCGGTGTGGTGGCGGGCGGAAATAGGGTGGGGGGAAACTCAGCACGTTATTGCCATATCGTCTCTTGAGCGTCTGTATTCGCTGTTGCAGTTTGGTTGCGCTCCATGTTGACGGCCTCATGTCTTTCTCCACTGACACCCAGTCGATTCGTCTTCCCGCTTGCTCGTACACCGCCGCGAGCTGAACGAGTTGGCGATCCACTTCATCTGAAAAGTCGGCCATTTCTCGCTTCGGATACTGTCTATACAAACTCAAGTAAAACGACCCTTTGGGTGTTCATACTGAAACTGAGTTTATTTTTTTTGGATTTGTAAGTCAACGCTGGGTCGCTGTCGACCGAGTCAATGTAGACTCGTTCAGAGTCGACGTTGACTTCACTATTACTGAAACTAGTGCGTTTGAGTCAATGCAGACTCGTTCAGAGTCGACGTTGACTTCGCTATTACTGAAACTAGTACGTTTGAGTCAATGTCGACTTGGTTTAAGTCCATATTGACTTCGCGATCAATAAAACAAGCGTATTCGAGTCAAAGTTGACTCGCTCGAAGTCATCGGTGACTTGGAAATGTGTATTCATTCATCGTTCCGCAGCAGCACACACAACTACAGCCGGATGGCACTCTCAAACGCAGCCAATGCTTCCATAATCTTCGCCCATACACACACATATCTACCGTGGTCCATCGAGTGAATGACGGTACCTGTCTTGGCGTGGACCATGTCATTTCTTTTCTCCCAGAACTCGAGCCTGGAGTTTCTTAGCATGGCTACCCTGCGCCTCAAGTAGATTGTCTGCGGGCGTGGTGACGGATTGCTTCGACAAATTCAACTCAGTTTCCACCTGGGCAAGTTTGTTGCGCAAGCCACTTGAAATCGCCTTCTCCTCGGCTAGTTGTAAAATCGAATTCCGCAACTCCTTCGTCAACGCGATAGTTATATCGTTGTCTGTGAGATCAAAATTCCTGTGTTCGGACAGCTCCTTCGCAGCGGCGGCTAACTGCTCCTCTAATTTTCTTGAGCGCGCTTGCTCCTCCTCTAGCATCTCTCGGAACTGCTGCAGTACTTGCGAAATAGAGAGTTCAAAATTCGCATACCCCCCTCGCGAGATCTTCCGCGCAGGACGAAGAGGCCAGCTGAGTCAGTTGAGCAAACCGATGCGCGGAAATCAAACGTTTCTGCATAATGAACGACCTCTGAAGCAAACATTGTCTTGCCACTGCCCGGGAGGCCTCTCATGATCACGAAGAGTCGAGGCGGGTACTGCATATACGCGCGGCGGTCCATCCGATACGCCCGGTAGTCGTCAACGATTCGTCGGGCTTTGAACTCCATTTCTCACACGTCGAGTGTCGTCGAACCTGAAAATTGACGACTGGGTCTGGTACGGTTCTAACGGGCAAGTCCGGGAAAGGAAGACGGCATTTCTTAGAACTTTCACGTCCAAGATTCCGCTTCTGATGTTGACCACACCATATCACCGAACATAAGTCAACATTGACCTGGGATTGTCAACATCGACATCTTGGCCGGACCAGTTCCGCTCCTGGACGATCTCAGCGGCGTGGGCGACCGTCGGCAAGCATTCCGGTGAGCCCGGCCACAGCGGCACGGCGAGCGTAGCGGTAGTGGGGACAACGAGAGCGGCATGACGAGCATGGCGGCGGCCGGCACAGCGAGAGCAGCACGACGAGCATGGCGGCGGCCGGCACAGCGAGAGCAGCATGACGAGCATAGCGGCGGCCGGCCCAGCGAGAGCACCACGACGAGCACAGCGGCCGGCATGGGCGACAGCAGAACGGCGAGCATAGCGGCGGCATGGGCGACCGTCGGCAAGCATTCCGGCGAGCCCGGCCACAGCGGCACGGCGAGCGTAGCGGTAGTGGGGACAACGAGAGCAGCATGACGAGCATGGCGGCGGCCGGCACAGCGAGAGCAGCACGACGAGCATGGCGGCGCCTGGCATGGGCGAGAGCAGCACTGCGAGCATAGCGGCGACCAGAGTAAGGATCAGCAGCTTGGTGGCGGCCTTGGCGGCGACGGTCGATGCGAGCCGGGCGACGGCATAGTTGGGGAAGCGCGCTGGAGCAGTAGCTGGCGAGTTCGGAAATGAGGTTTGGGATTGAGCGCGCGGAAACGATCTTCTGGCACGGATCGCAGCGCGAGCGTGATTGGCCGCGAAATGGCTGGCCAATTACACGTCGCAAATTCAAATGACGGGGGCGCTGATTGGCGTAGATACCGGAGCGAACCCACGGGCGAAAATCTGCGTGTTGCGCGAACTCAAAGCGCAAGTTGGAAAAGCGCGCGAAAAGCTGTGTGTTGCGCGAAGCTTGATGGCTGAAGCCAGGCTGATATATGGATACCACTTCGTGTGACCTTTGGATTGAGCCAATGCTGTGCTGATTGGCTTATTAGCTTCAACTTCAACCCTCGATAAGCACTCCGAATTATAGTAGTTCTTGATTTAGTGACTACCTAGTACGAGGGCATTTCTTTTGCAGTTCTATAGTAACTTACTTTTGCAAGTTCTTCTGCAACAGAAATGATGGCAAACAGTGCCTGAACGTCGCTCGCCTCGCTACCTAGGCCAGTGTGGTGTCCTCACAAAACGCGGTACCCGTAGATATGAAATACCAACCAATGCGTGCACACAGTTTCTATAGGTGAGCGCTGATCTTGTCCGTCGAAAAAGCTCTGCTTCTGGGTGGTCAAAAGCTCACGAGACAGCACACTAATTCCCTCCTGTTCCTCGACAACACTGATACGAATAGACGCCAGTGACTTCAGCGAGGAATACGCCGCGCTAGCTAAGGTTGATGACCCCCCCTCCTTTATTTTACTGCAATTTACTACATATAGGAGCCCACACACCGCTTGACCTCCCGTGCCGCGCCACCGCGGCTCCCGGCTGGGAGCAGCGATGCACGGTGGTGCGGCACTGCTGGTTGGGCCGGCCAAGTCACCACTGGCATCCCCATGCAGCCCCCAAAGCTCCCTGGAGCGCCATTGCCAACGGACGCGAATTACCCTCGACTTTCGCCATACCACCGATACCAGCCACCCTCGGACCGCAGAACGCACCTCACCGGGCGAGGCGGCGACCCACGGTGGAGCGGCACTGGTGGTTGGTCCGGCCAAGTCACCACTGGCATCTCCATGCAGCCCCCAAAGCTCCCTGGAGCGCCATTGCCAACGGACGCGAATTACCCTCGACTTTCGCCATACCACCGATACCAGCCACCCTCGGACCGCAGAACGCACCTCACCGGGCGAGGCGGCGACCCGCGGTGGAGCGGCACTGGTGGTTGGGCCGGCCAAGTCACCACTGGCATCTCCATGCAGCCCCCAAAGCTCCCTGGAGCGCCATTGCCAACGGACGCGAATTACCCTCGACTTTCGCCATACCACCGATACCAGCCACCCTGGGACCGCAGAACGCACCTCACCGGGCGAGGCGGCGACCCGCGGTGGAGCGGCACTGGTGGTTGGGCCGGCCAAGTCACCACTGGCATCTCCATGCAGCCCCCAAAGCCCCCTGGAGCGCCATTGCCAACGGACGCGAATTACCCTCGACTTTCGCCATACCACCGATACCAGCCACCCTGGGACCGCAGAACCCACCTCACTGGGCGAGGCGGCGAGCCGCGGTGGCGCGGCTCGGGAGGTCAAGCGGCGTGTGGGCTCCTATATGTAGTAAATTGCAGTAAAATAAAGGAGGGGGGGTCATCAACCTTAGCTAGCGCGGCGTATTCCTCGCTGAAGTCACTGGCGTCTATTCGTATCAGTGTTGTCGAGGAACAGGAGGGAATTAGTGTGCTGTCTCGTGAGCTTTTGACCACCCAGAAGCAGAGCTTTTTCGACGGACAAGATCAGCGCTCACCTATAGAAACTGTGTGCACGCATTGGTTGGTATTTCATATCTACGGGTACCGCGTTTTGTGAGGACACCACACTGGCCTAGGTAGCGAGGCGAGCGACGTTCAGGCACTGTTTGCCATCATTTCTGTTGCAGAAGAACTTGCAAAAGTAAGTTACTATAGAACTGCAAAAGAAATGCCCTCGTACTAGGTAGTCACTAAATCAAGAACTACTATAATTCGGAGTGCTTATCGAGGGTTGAAGTTGAAGCTAATAAGCCAATCAGCACAGCATTGGCTCAATCCAAAGGTCACACGAAGTGGTATCCATATATCAGCCTGGCTTCAGCCATCAAGTTTCGCGCAACACACAGCTTTTCGCGCGCTTTTCCAACTTGCGCTTTGAGTTCGCGCAACACGCAGATTTTCGCCCGTGGGTTCGCTCCGGTATCTACGCCAATCAGCGCCCCCGTCATTTGAATTTGCGACGTGTAATTGGCCAGCCATTTCGCGGCCAATCACGCTCGCGCTGCGATCCGTGCCAGAAGATCGTTTCCGCGCGCTCAATCCCAAACCTCATTTCCGAACTCGCCAGCTACTGCTCCAGCGCGCTTCCCCAACTATGCCGTCGCCCGGCTCGCATCGACCGTCGCCGCCAAGGCCGCCACCAAGCTGCTGATCCTTACTCTGGCCGCCGCTATGCTCGTCGTGCTGCTCTCGCTGTGCCAGCCGCCGCCATGCTCGTCATGCTGCTCTCATTGTCCCCACTACCGCTACGCTCGCCGTGCCGCTGAGGCCGTGCTCGCCGGAATGCTTGCCGACGGTCGCCCATGCCGCCGCTATGCTCGCCGTGCTGCTGTCGCCCATGCCGGCCGCTGTGCTCGTCGTGCTGCTCTCGTTGTCCCCACTACCGCTACGCTCGCCGTGCCGCTGTGGCCGGGCTCACCGGAATGCTTGCCGACGGTCGCCCACGCCGCTGAGATCGTCCAGGAGCGGAACTGGTCCGGCCAAGATGTCGATGTTGACAATCCCAGGTCAATGTTGACTTATGTTCGGTGATATGGTGTGGTCAACATCAGAAGCGGAATCTTGGACGTGAAAGTTCTAAGAAATGCCGTCTTCCTTTCCCGGACTTGCCCGTTAGAACCGTACCAGACCCAGTCGTCAATTTTCAGGTTCGACGACACTCGACGTGTGAGAAATGGAGTTCAAAGCCCGACGAATCGTTGACGACTACCGGGCGTATCGGATGGACCGCCGCGCGTATATGCAGTACCCGCCTCGACTCTTCGTGATCATGAGAGGCCTCCCGGGCAGTGGCAAGACAATGTTTGCTTCAGAGGTCGTTCATTATGCAGAAACGTTTGATTTCCGCGCATCGGTTTGCTCAACTGACTCAGCTGGCCTCTTCGTCCTGCGCGGAAGATCCTATGTGTTCGACGCGAATCGGCTTTTGGAGGCGCCTAGAAGCTGCTACGAACAATGCAGAGAACTCCTGCGTCGCAGCCTCGACCGTGGCGATGATATCGTTATCGTCGACAACTGCAACCTTCGGATGGATGATTTTGAGCGCTATCTGGATCTGCACATTTCCTCGGACATGCTTGCGGTTGCTTCGTTCGAATGCCCCCGTGGCATAGCGGAAGCAACACAGCTCTTGGAACGAGCTAATCGTGTTGGCCACGCTATCCCTGGTCGCACTTCATGGAGTACTTCAACACCTGGAGACGCAACGCACCGGAGGAGCCGCGCCCCGACGACGAGGTGGACTTTGTCGATGAGCTGCACATCGATAACGAGCTGACCACCGTCGATATGCCGCGCGAATACATCATCACGCTGGAAGAGTTTTTGCGTGATCGCTAACGTGCTCCGGCAATGCCGAAGTGGTGACTGGTAGCTTCAGTAAATCTCTAATTTGACGTATCCACTCTTGTGTTGGCGCTTATCTCGCCACTTCTGCATCTTTTTGTAAAGATATCCATGTGCATCTACTCGTACATCTCTCATTGAGTCACCAAGTCGACTACGACTTGGAACGTGTCTACGCTGGCTTAGACACTTGTTACTGAAGCCATCTCAACAACGACTTATACCAAGTCAACGTTGACTTAGAGTCCTCTTGATTCTAAAACGAATTGGTCCACATCAATTTATTTCAACTGTAGGATCACTTTCTCAAGGAACCTTGACTGCAGCAAAGTGCTGATGGTGAAGCGGTCTCAGGCTGCAGAGAGCGAGGGAACTGCTGGTGGTGCTGCTCGCCAGGGCCATGACGAGGAGCAAGAAAGCTGCAAAGGCGACGGACAAGCCCGCGACAAAGCGGACGAGCGCGCCCACTGACATGTCAACATTGGCACTTGCAACTCAACATCGAGATATTACAAGTATACTTGCAACTCAGCATCGAGATATTACAAGTATACTTGCAACTCAACATTGAGATATTACAAGTATACGATTTGCTCTGTCGTGCTTCGTATCCGGATGTGTGTAGATTCGAATTTTAATATCGGTATAGTTGTATGATCAGGGTCAACAATGCCCACCTATCCGGATGCAAGAAGTGCGCCTTTTGCCCCCCCCCCCCCCTGTCATGGTAGGCGCCCCTCCACCGTCACTCGTCGAGATGTCACAGAAGCGCCGAGTAGCGGGCCCGACGCCCAGCCGCCCCGGAAGGCGCGATGAAAAGCAGCGAGGACAGTGAACTCCGAGGCATCTGGTAAGCAAATCGCATCTTTCAGTAGCAAAGCGTGTAGCGATCTTATAGTAGACGTTCATAATGCCGCAGACGACGAGGTTGAAGTCGAGAAGATCATCGAGATGAAGTTCGTGCGTGGAGAGCCCAAGTACCATGTGAAGTGAAAGGGTTACGACGAGACGTCGTGGGAGCCGGAATCGAATCTGCATTGTCCTGAGCTCCTCAACAAGTTCAAGGCAGCACAACTTCAAGAGGCACGCGCGTTGAAGAAAAAAACAACCCGAAAAGCGGACTTGCCTGACCGAGGTAGCCACGTGACGGCTAAAATCCCTGCAAAACACCAAGAGGGTTCTGAAGGTAACAAACAGCACGTGTTTGCCACATGCTCTTATGTTGGTTTAGGGGAAATTGTACTAACTGTAATAATGGTGCCCAGGTTTGGAGGAAGTGTACGAAGTGGAAAAAATTCTTCGTGAAACTTTTCGTTTTGGCTTGTCTTACTTTGAGGTGAAATGGAAGGGATATTCCCAAACGAGCTGGGAGTCTGCCTCCAATCTGAACTGCCCTGACAAATTGGAGAAGTTTAGGCGTCGCCAGAAAGCAGCACGTCAAGCTATGCTCGAAAACTCAGCTCCAGCTGAAGTCACCGATGCTACCGGGACGGTAGGCCATGACAGCCCTCGGAAAGATACCGATGAGAACGAGAAACCCAGCGGTGGATCTACAGCTCGCCAAGCAAGCAGAGCATCGATTCCAGAAAATAATGGAGTGGTAACCAATGATGCTGACAATGTGGTTACCGAGAGCCGGCAAACCGATGATCGAACCGAAAATGACTACGAGTACAATTACCCGGATTACTTTCCCGAGACTACCGAGGAAGAGGCGATCTCAAATGCAGGTGGTGGTGTTGAGCCTTGGGGTGCCGGGATCTCAAACAATGCGGATGCAGACGCTACGCCAGTACCGCGAGCAGATTCCAGAGGGTCAGGCAAGGCTCCGAGAAAAAGAAAATCGCCCCGGCAGACAGCAGAAACAACCGCAACGCCCTCGCAAAATCGACGTACTCTTTAGTCTCCCGGGAGTCGAGTATCTGGGAAGAAATCGAAAAGACGTGCGGACATGCTTGCTGATGAAGTGAACGTGGGTATTGATAACGATCACGAGGTGCTGGAATCGGATGGCTGTTCTGGCGAGAGTGCCGACGACGATTCTGAAGATGAGTTTGCAGATGAGCTTTATATTGCGGGTGATACCGGAAACGAAAGTTTTAGTGTCGAAACAGCAGAGGAAATTCGTGCGGTTGCCGGCCCCCAGGACTACATAACAGATGAAATGCTTCGAGGCATGTCTGACAATGGTTGGGAGTTGCTACCGGTAACCGACGAACTGGATGACTCGGACCTGTCCGGCGCTAAGGATGTGTTTACGGACCCTCCTCAACTTACTGCATCGGCTATAGAGGCAGCGAAAACGATGAAACCTTCTGATCTTTTTTTTACTACATGCCGAAGACTCTCTGGACGGAGATTGCCGAGGAAACTAATCGTTACGAGCGTCAGACACGACCGGAAAGACTTCGACAGGCGAAGTTGTCCATTGAAAAGAAGACGGCCGACATCCACAAACGCAAGGAAATGTTTCAAGCAAAGAAGAAGGAGATGGACGCGTTCAAAGACGTACTTGCCGCGGAGATCATGCATTTTCTGGCCCTAGTAATATCCAGGGCTATTTGTCCGATAAAGTCTCGACTAGAAGATCATTGGAAGACGCGAGCCCGTGGAGCGATCCCAGCTGGAACTTGGTCGCGATTTATGGTTCGCAAGCGTTTCAAGGAGATTAACAGGTACTGTGACTTCCACGTTATTTTAATAAAGGGCCCACTAACACGTCCTTCACTAGATTTCTCCACTTTATGAGCAACCAGGCTCCGCAGGCTAAGACGGACCGGGCATGGAAGATTCGCAACGTGATAAACAAGTTACAGACTACTTTCAAGGGTGGAATGGAACTAGGGCGCTGGGTTGCATTCGACGAGATGGTTATCCCTTCAAGAAGTTCGCGGAACAGAATACGAGTTTTCCTGAAGAATAAGCCGCATAAGTACGGCACCAAGCTGTTCGCTGTGTGTTGCGGGAAAACCCACTACTGCTCCAGGTATGCCCATTTGCGCTATTTTATATAGTCAGTATCTGAACGCTGTGGATTCATGCTCAGGTTCGAGGTTTATTGCGGTAAGAAACAAAACAGTCAAATTGTTGACACCAGAAGTGGACCAGCTGCTGTGGTTCGAAACCTTAAAGCCTTGTGGGAACAGCGTCAGGTGGATCGATCCAAGAAGCGAATCATCATCACTGATCGCGAGTATTCTTCGGTGACGTTGGGGTTTCGTTTGATGGACATGGGGTACTACAATATCGGGACGGTTGCTACGACGCGTCTTGGCTTCCCCGAAGACTTGAAGACCGACAAAAAATCAGCTTCGAGAGGGATGCCGCGCGGCTCATACATTTTTGCTCGGAAAATACGAATCGTCAAATGTACTCGACGCGGTGGGTTGACTCGAAAATGTGCTACTTTGTGGCGACTGGGTCCTCCGCTAGACGTGAGATTGTGCGGAGGAAGCAAAAGGACGGCTCACAGGCAAACATTCCGTGTCCGGAGTTTGTGGTATTGTACAACAAGTACATGGGGGGTGTTGACAGTCACGACCAGTTACGTCTGCAAAGGTACGTGTTGCTCTGTTGCGGTTCTGCCGCCCATCACTTACGCCGAAAATTCTTTTGACTAGGTACTCCATTTAAATGATTATGCGACCGATGAAATACTACAAAACTCTTTTCTACGGGCTTCTCGACATAGCTGTTATTAACGCTTTTATCACCCATCGTGAGTACGCGAAGTCGGTGGGGGAAAAACCTCTTTCACACGCGGATTTTCTCATTCAGCTACACGAGGAGCTACTCGCTCTCGGAGATGATGACTTCCTGGAAACGGTGCCAGTCGCCGAAGCCGCTGTTACCGAGGTGGAGCCAAGAACTAACCAGACACCAGTTTCGACGGCGTACTTGCTAGCAAGCTCGAAGCATCAATTGATGGTGTCGACGGACAAGACAGCGAAGGGCAAGTTCAAGTTTCGCGTGTGCAAGGTTTGTTCGGTACTGCGTAGTGCTGGCAGTCCTGGATCGAATCGACCTCCCGGCACAACGCGTCATTACTGCAAGCAGTGCTCCACTGATCGAGGAAGACTGTTTTTGTGTTCCAAGGCGCGACACGTATCCGATGGTAATTCTGTATCGTGCTTTAACATTTGATATCTAACCGTCCTGCTTGCATACAACAGGCTTTCACGCCGGATGTCAACCGAACAGCGTCAAACAACAAGAAAGTTTATGGCAAGCCGAAGTCTGTAGGGGAGGTACGTGCACGTATCGTTGGTGTTTCAGTGGGCGTCACGATGGCTCAATTCCGATGAATGCCTAGACGTTGGAGAGATTTCAATGGCACCAGGGGTTCCTTGACTTTCACACCCTCCAGCCAGTACGCAAACCTTCACGCGACCGAGTGGGTATACGAATTACTTGAGTTCTGTGGCGTAGTCTAACGAATGTTATTATGCAACAGATTTACGAGCCTAGATTCAGGTCTACCACCCATGTAGACGCATTTCTAGCCGCCCTTCCGCTCTACGAGATGTATGCGCAGTTTCAGAATGACGAAGACTCGAGTCACATCTACGCGTGGTCGCAAGCGTCCCTGAAAGCCTCGAAGGTATTTCACGCGTTCTGTGGTGCCAGGTGTACTCCCAACGCTAACGTGCCATTGACCTCTGTGCAGATAACGCTGACTATGGTAAAGCGTCGACAGCGCCTGTGCGAGTGGGATATTGAACGCTAAGACGCTTTTCTCGATTCCCATGTTGAACACCATATCGCCATGGAGGCAGATGAATCGTACGACGAGAATGCTATCCGGGATCATACCAAGGAGGGTTTTTTTCAAAGAGCTAGAGTATAAAGCTCGAGTCCAGGAAGCCGCTGCGCTTGAGTGGCTTGCTGTCTGGACGTATCAAACCGAGGTGATGTTTCCTCGTCTTGGGGTATCGTTGAGACGCTAGTACGTCGGAAAGTGCTTAGCCCAGCTTCACAGAAGCATACATATTTTGTTAGCGATGTTGAGATGCAATGAAGAAGTCCATGCCTACATATATTCCGTCATCGCTTTCTTATTGTAGCATAGATCTCAGCTTGGCCGCTGTCGATGCCAAGGTTGGCTTCGCTCTCCCTCACAGGCGTATTTGAATTAAAGTTTGTATGGCAGATGTCAAGATTGACTTCGCAGTGAAACATAGATCTCAACGTTGACAACCAGCTTGGTGCCAAGGTTGGCTTCGCTCTCGCTAACAGGCGTATTTGTATTAAAGTTTGTATGGCAGATGTCAAGATTGACTTCGCAGTGAAACATAGATCTCAACGTTGACAACCAGCTTGACCGCCGTCGAGTCAAAGCTGGCTTCGCTCTCACTTACAGGCGTATTTTGTCAAGATCGACTTCGCAGTGACACCTAATTATCCGACTCATTCTGCTGCTCGGCCCCGCTGAGCGTACATTCCACCGCGCCGAGCAGCTCCGCCAGCACTTCCGCCACGGCCTCTCGCTCGCTCTCATCCGGGGACCTCTCAGTCGCAGTTACTCCTTCTTCATCCTGTCCTGCTGCATCTGCGCCTGGCCGCTCTGGCTGATGCACTTGTACCTCTACGTTTCGCGTGACACTTGGAACCGGTAACTGCGAGGATGACACCGAAGCAGCCCCATCGGCATTCTGAACATCGGTCTCGTATTGCCTTGGCGGTACAGCATCCGAGGAAGCTGTGTCCATCGTTTCCGCGCGTAACTCCTCCTTCGACCGACGCATTCGGATCCGTCCGACCTTTTCAGAGTGCGGAAGTTGATCTCCGTTCTTCCATTTCGCCACAAGTAGAACATACATGCGCACCGGGACAGCCTCGTAGGTGTACTTAGGGTCCGAGAGAACAAAGTAGGAGGATTTGTCTAAGTCGGTATCTTGATCGCTGTGCTCCCTTGGCTCTCGGAGCGCCCTCGCACTGTGAGCTCCTGTTGGTTCGAGCGTTCGTCGTCATCGCTGCTGCTGCCGCCCACAGTGCTGCTGCTGTCGGCCGCCGTGTCGTCGGTGTACATACTTGTGTCGGCCATGATCTTCTCGGAGAAGATCTCCCCCCACACGATGTGTACTGTACCACTGAGGAGCGACCGCGACTTTTGACAGGTTTATTTTGACTGTCGCTCGATTCTATGGAATGCCTTCATTTTATTTTATACTACTGTAGATCCTTACACTAAAACACATACTCACTGCAACCGCCTGCAAAGGCTGCTGTCGCAGTGAGAGTTCTGGCAGCACCATTGGGTATTATAGCTCTCATCGCTGACGTCACCGCCTTAGCCACCACCATTTTGATCCTCGGCGATCCGCCTGCTTTTAGGCGCGCTCCACAACCTGATTCGAGATCAAACGATGGACTGCTTGATCGTCCGGCCTCGTTCTGCAGGGTCTTGTGATCGTTGATGCCATCGTTTAGCTTGAACACGCGCTTCTTCCCTTCAGGAAGGCGCCTCACGCGAACGTTTGTCCGTGTCGGCTGACGTATGACCGCAGCCCAACTGGGGTGGCTCCGAGAGCCGCCCGATACAGTTGTATCGATAGACCTTGGACGTCAGCGCGTAGTATTTGCCTAGGCGCTGATGGGCTCGTAGTCGAAGCCCCCCCCCCCCCCCCCCTGTTGCGGCGTCGGGCTTGGTGCTGGGCCAGCATGCTGTTCGGGTTCACGTGCTGCTGGAGTTCATGCGCGCCGGGCCTTTGAAGCCGCCGCCATTGGTGCCGTGGTCCAGGGATTTGTAGTAGAGCTTGGGAAGTTCGCCGCTGCGCTGGTGGTGCGGCGAGTGCGCCTTGTACTGCGAGTAGCCGTAGCCCTGCATGGCGAAGAGGAAGGAGGAAGTCAGGCGGGTGTACTGCCGATGGAATGGGGGGGGGGGGGCTTGTGCCGCCAGCGCTCGCCTGCAGTCGAGAAACACGTCAGCAATGGGGCAACAGGCTGGCTAGAGTGAGCGTACCGAGATTGAGTTGTTCATCTTTCGGTTGTGCCTCGTGCGTCTCGTCGTTGCAGTAGAAGGCGTCCCTCATGTGCCGTGCCGTGCTTGCCCTGGTATAGCGTCACAGCGATTGCCGAGCACGTCCATCAACCGCGATATTCAGCTCAGAACAATTCTCTCAGCGAATGTTCGCATTATCCTGCGAATTACGCCAAGGTTTTTTCGATTGAAATCTCGATAGAGCTAAATGTTACGGCCGTATCCAAGCTTTGATTGGATAACTCTGACCAATGAGATTGACAGCCGGTGGAACCCGAAGAGTCGGGGCAGGCCGCTGGGGACCTCGCTTACCCTATCCCATCAGTATACAAATTTCTATATTAATCTTATCCCTGCAAAATCGGGATAAGAGCGGTCGCCGGTGGGTTAATCCGGTGTGTTCAGTACTCGTGCATGTATTATAGTGCTGCCATCGGCAGCAATGTATTTATGCCGGGAGCAGACATAGTGATCTGTTTTGATTGGTCATAATTAGCTGGAAATCTGTATTTTCATTGGGGCTGGTCCGAGCGACATCAGGTCCGTTTTTTTGTGTGCGCTGCCCATCACAGTTGGTGCCTCGCTAAGGGGTACGACGGCATGTCAACAACGTTTTGTGATTTTCATGCTTTAGCGTCGCAGGACCACATCTATGGTGTAGTTCTGCATTTTCTAGTGTTTCTAACACGTTCTCCTGCAAGGTGTGCCTGATCGTCGGACACTGGCCTGACCGTCGTACGCCGTCCTCGGCACGCGCGTAAAGTCTTTGGCCGCCGAGTTGGTTTGACTTGTCGCCCTGCAGGATATCCTCGTTGAAGTTGCAGCTGCAGGTGGCGAGCTTCAACCTCGGTAGCAGCAGCTGCTGGAGCCAGCTGGCGACAACACCACCCTCCTGAAGGGCTCAATTACGGAGCAACGCCTTCAACTCCAACCCTGAAGCGAGCTTCTTGGTTTTGGCTGTTCAGCGGTGAGCGCGAATAAATTTTTTACCATCACCGGTACATCTCCCAGTAGCGTAACAGCGGGTTCCCAGGAATCCTCTGCACTGGAAAGTCCACGCCAGTTGACCAAGAGCTCAAAGCGTTTGTCCGCATCACTGTAGCGTGAATCCAGGATCTGAGCAACGACGTGACCCTCACTGTTATGGGCAGTGTGGTGAAGCAGCTCCTCGGTGACGTTCAAAGTGGCGTCGCTGTAGAACTTGAGTCTTGATGCGTGAACTTCACGCTCTCGCCGGTGAGTAGGTTTTTCACCGCGAAAATCCAGGCGGACACAGCCTTCGTGACTTGAGCCGGACCGCACCATTTCACACGGAGCTTTGCACGCGTGTGTGCCCAGACGTCCGCGTAGAGAACATAGTCGCCGATGTCATATTGCGCCATTGACATGCCGGTAGTGCGAGCATGTTTCCGCCCTTGAGCACGAGCAGCCCGACTTGCTTGAGCGACGGGCTTGTGCATGTTGTCCAGGGCCTCACGCAGCGCCTCAAAGTCCGATTTACGTGTCGCCGTGAGATTGGACAGAGTCGTGGGCTCGAGCGGTGTCGGCAGGGAGATGGCGTCTAACAGCGACATAGCAGGGATCCCGGTCATGACTGTCACCGGGGCATGATTCGCGAGAGATTTCGCCGGCGTGTGATTAAGCGCGAGCTGCACCACCTTGGTCAGGCGGGGCCAATCCCATGTAGATAGGCGCCATTCTGAAAGTAGAGACCGAAAGCAGCGCAGAGTTTCGCGCATCACCACCTCCACCGTGCCATTAGCCCATGGACAACGGGCGGTAGTGAAATGGTGGTGGGCTCCCAGGGAGTGTTGCAAAGACTGGATCACCTCATTTTTGAAATGAGTGCTTTGGTCGCTGACCCACGATAGGCAAACCCCAAAAGCCGCAAACCAATCCATGAGGCATGTGTAGGTCGTGTCCGCTGTGGCATCAGGAACGGCGAAAAACCAAACATACTTGGAGGCGTCGTCCTTGATCACCAGAATGTACATGTCGTCGCTGGTAGATGCTCCCATGTAGAGATAGTCCCAGTGTATGAGTTCATTAGGACGCTCAGCATGCATCGCTTCCCCGAGAGGTCGGGGGATCGGGGGACCGCTGAGGACACTGACACAATGGAGACAACGACGCACGAAATATTCCACGTCGGTAGCGAGATCCGTCCACCAAAAACGCTTGGAGATGGCCCCCAGCGTAGTGTCGAGGCCGCGATGGCCCGCAACACCAAAATGACCCACAATACAAATACGGAGCTGGAGGGATCCGGCCTCTGCAGGAATCCAAATTGGCCCGGCATCGAGCCGAACGATGCCCTGTGTGTCGGATGCAGCTCCAGGTCCTGTAGACGTTCGGCACCCTGCTGACAAGTGAGCACCTCAGACATCGTCGGCCACTTGAACTCGTCGTTGAGTGTGGGCGAGTACTCGTACGGAATTGTGCGAACGGCACATATTTTCGGCAAACTAGAGCCCCAGCGAGAACGTAAATCCGCCCAAACGTTTTCATCACCCGCGATGTCACAAATGTCATAGTCGTAAGCCAGGAGTAAAAGCGCCCAACGTTGGAGTTTGTCAGCAGTGTACTTCGGAACGGCAGATAGCACACTGGTTGGGTTGAAAATGAACCTCAGATTGCGGTGATCTGTGTAGAGCGTGAATCCTCCTGGTCGATGCAGCAGATAGTCAGCGCGCTGGCAGGTGGCAATGATGGAGTACGCCTCCTTCTCGACAATTGCCCACGACCGGGCCGCTCCCGAAAACGTTCCACTGAGAAACATTAAAGGTTCGTGGTGTTGTTCGGAGAACATGCGCGCCGTGTGATCCTGCGGAATCTGAGTGATAATTGCTCCCCAGTGTGATTCACTTGCATCAGTAAAAACTGAGAGACGGTAGTCCGGCTTGACATGAGCCAGCTCGACAGCATTTCCCAGGGCTTGTTTGCAAGCTTGTAGGCAAGTCGTGTGAACGTCTATCCAGCCAACATCGGTCAGCTTCACGTGAGTGACCTGACGGCGAGTGCGTCCACCGGCAGCCTTGTAGACCACCTCCATAAGATCAACGCGTGGCTGAGTGAGCTTGTTGTGGCCGGGAATGGACATCCTCATCCACCCGAGTGCACACACGAACTGCTGGAGATCTTGACCTGTCACCGGAGCGCTTAAGGCCTGAAGGGCTGAGATCCGGCCAGGATCGTGGCGAACACCATTCTTCGACACCACGCGTCCGCACCATCGGGCTTCTCGGAGGTAGAACGAGCACTTGGATGGGTTCAATTTCAAGCCCTTTGTAGCACACACCTTTAAGACACCCCGCAGGAGCTTGAGCAATCCCTCCTCGGACTTGGCGTAACCGAGTAAGTCATCCAGCCAAATAAGCAACCCGTTATAGAGAAATTCCTCGAACATCTCCTGCACGGTGACCTGACAGTAGGCGACACTGTCGGAGCCGCCCATCAGCACCCGAGAGGGCGTGAAAATGCCCATGTCCGTCAGAAACGAAAACAGCTCCTGGCACTCGAGCGACAGAAGAAATTGCCAGTATCCCTTGAAAAAGTCCAAAAGAAAATACAGCTCCGAGTCCGTAAGGTAATCCATGATGATGTGATAAGGTTGACTAAAATTCTCCGCTGCAACCCATCACTCGGATGTCTGTGACCAGTCGCCCACCCCCGGATGTGAACAATACCGCGATGGCGAGCTGTTTCCGGAACTGGTTGGCCTAGCAAGGTGCAAGCGTGGTGGTCACTACTTATCACTCCTGGATCCCGGTTTCGAGACCCGTTGCGCGTGTCGTTTGTCGTTCACGTTGGACATTTTGGTGGAAGTCATGGATATTCTGGGATGCGCCGTACACGAAAGCATCTGAGTATGTGATGGCCGGTCCCAGTTTCGACATCCGATCCCAGTTTGGTTTCTCGGATTCCAGTATTACTTCTGGGACTCAGGCGGTCGAGGATGATCCCCAGCCATGTCGACGAATCCCAGGATGATGCCGAGATACACGACACCGATGAGCTGTCTGCCGCAGACTCCAGAGCAGCCCGGGGAGTCCCAGTGTGTCCACCCGGATTCCCAGTGTGTGGCGTAAGCATGGCACCGATGTACCGGCTATCGCAGATTCCAGAGTCACTTGGAGGGTCCCAGTGTGTTCACTCGGATCCCAGTGTGTGATGTGACCATGGTGTACGGGTGACGTTGGTGTGTCAGAGATGTCATTTGGACCGCATTTGAGATCTTCGGTGAAAGCGACCCCTCGCGTGGAATGCCGTTTGGGACCGGTCGCGATGGGTGCAAATCAGGTTAGGCACCCAGGCGAGATTCGATGACCTCACTTCTTCGAGCCAATGAGCGAGCCGGATTTGCTCAAGTCACGGATTACGTGCCACACGCCAAGTTGAACCCACGATTTCAGCCAATCCTGGGATGGGAATGCTGGCCGCTCGTCATTCAGTTCAGTAAGTTTGTAGCTATTAGTGCGGAGGGGCGCCCCGGCGCGGTAGGCCTCCGTTTGCATGTGTAAAGATTAAATCAGAGTTCGATTTGCCCCCAAAGACGCAAGTGAGTGCCGCGGATTCGCAAAGTGCTCAAGCAGCACCGCGATCAAGCGTCCGACAGTGTAATTCGTCCATCCAATAAAATTCAAGCCCGTTAACCAAGTTATTTCGGCTCCTGCTGTTCTGGCTTTGTTATTTCGTGTTCCTACTCACTGGTCATCGGTCTTCGGTCTGGTCTCCGGTGGTTCTTCATATTTTCGCGTTGGAGGTGACCGGCGCTGAGGTTTCGTGGAAGTGGTTACTGGGATAGTGGTTCCCAGTACAGCTTTGGTGGTTCGTGTGGTACAGGCAACTGGGATAGTGGTTCCCAGACCTGCTGTTTCGCCGCCCAAGTCGGCGTGGTGCGCGGGAGTCCCGGGGTGCAGAAGAAGAACCCCGAGCAAGGAAAGGCTCTAACCCGAGTCAATACTCTTGGCCCCTCTGGATCCGAGGAGCGAGTGAAGATCCCGGTAAGCGGTTCTCAGTCTGAACCGCGGCGGAAGTGAAGTGACTGGAGTCGACTCGAAGCCGGAGTCGCGGAAGGTGGAGGCTGGTACGGTCTGTGTCCAAGGCCTGAGAAGAGAAGTGGACAAGAGTGTGTGTGAGAAGTCGCGTGTGATATATAACAAGAAAACTCGGGGGCATTTCGAGTTCGGATCAACGCGTGCAGACTGGGACCTACCGAGCGAGAGTCACCTCCGCCCGGGTAGTTTCTGGGCATTTCGAGTTCGGATCAACGCGTGCAGACTGGGACCTACCGAGCGAGAGTCACCTCCGCCCGGGTAGTTTCTGGGAACTTCTGGGATCAAGCAGCAGCTGGTGTGGCCGACCCGCGTCTGGGCCCACAGCGTATCCGTAGTCAAGAACCGGTCAAGGGATTTGCAAGGCGAGGCGCACACGCCCGCTCGGCTCATCCGAGAGTCGAGTGATTCTAGGATCAAGGGACTGGGTTCTGGGATTCTAGTGATATACTGGGATCTGGGAATCTAATTCTGGGATTCTGGGAAGGCACCTCACCACAATGACCTCGAGAATTGGCATCGGCCAAATCATCAGCAGGGTTTGAGCGTTCACCCGGCGGACATCTAATGTCATACGAAAATCCCCTGGCTCCACTTTCTTGACGATCAAAGGCGGCGAGCACCACTTGCTGTGAGGATTGCGGTAGCAGAGTCCTGCATCAATCAGTTCTTGAACGAGTTTCTTCATAAATGCTCGGTGCTCTGGAGCGTAGCGGCGAGCCTTACAGCGCACAGGTACTGCGTCCGGCTTCAAGGTTACCTTGAGAGGGGGCATGTCAACGGGTGGGTCTCGACCGAGCTTGATCCTGAAGACGTCGCGATATTCAGACAGCAGCTCCGCTAACTTCGCTCGAAATTCAGCACTGCAGCCCAGGTTTGCGGCTTCGTCGAGCTTTCCTTCGAGAATGCTCCACTCAAGCGCACGCGCCTCCTCACGGTCCTGAGTAACATCGATATCGGGGAAGCAACGCTGCTCCTCGTCCGGCTGTAGCTCCTTCTCCTCAGGCGTAGGCTCTGGATGAATGGTTGTAGCAGCCGCGTATGCCAATACGCTGCGCACACCGGGTAGCGCCACGTCTTCGTCCATGTCATAAACGTCTCTGATGCTCCGTGCTTGTTCCAAAAGCGCTTGAGCATTGTACCCCAGCCGCTCCATGACACCTTCACTAAGCAAGATATCGCCCATTCCTGGTGGAAGACCGTCTGATACGACCCAGCAGGTAAGGTTCTTGAGCGTTAACCCTCCATTAAGTGTGTCGAAACGGAGGTCCAACTTGACTTCCTGTTTGATAACCATCGGTGCAGCAGCGATTCCCTTGATGGACTCCCATTGCTGGAGGTCCCGGCACTGCAACCACTGGCCCTTCGCTCGGAGCTCCTGTAGCAGGTGAGGTGTTACTACCGATACTTCGGCTCCACTGTCAGGTTTCGCCCAAGCTGCCAACACACCGTTCACCCGGCATGCTAGCGAACCAGTCTTCTGGACAGCACTGTCCTCAGGCATGGTTGACACTGACTGGTCCGGGACGAGTACAACGGCACCCACTGGTTTGGGCGCCTTGCGATTCTTGTCGTACAGCTCCTTCGCTTCTGTCGCACTTGCCAGTGGGCACTGAAACACCCCGTGAGTCAAGTCGCCACACTTGAAGCACTTGCGCGGCTGGCCCGGAGTAGACGACTTCTTAGCACCTTGAAGCTTGGTACCGGCACTGCCAGGGCCCGATCCCACGGAGATCAGCATGGGTCCAGGCGCCACTGCTGCTGCTCCAGTCCTCGGCGACTGGAATCGCGCGTTGTTGCGTGACGCATTGCTTGGCTTTGACTGCTGGTGGGCCTGGCTTCTGTCAGCGCCTGTCGTCCGCAGGATTGCCGACTCGAAGATCAGGAATGCAGACACCCGCGACCTGAGCCAATCCAAGAAGACCTTGCAGATTTCTTGGTCGACTTGTGCTTAGTGCGCTTCAACTCCGTTGTGGCCGTCTGCTTGAGCGCGGGCGGTTTCAGCGCCGAACACAGAAATTCTACCGCCATCTTGGGCTCTTCGAGTTCGAAGTCGTCCATATCCTGGGCATCCAGGATTTCATTGAAGTCGGTCACTAGCTTCATCACTCGGGACTCAGCGTCTGGAAGCGTAGTGTTCATGGACAAAGAACGCATGGCTTGTGCGAGTCGTGCGTGATCCTGAACTTCCGGGCGCCTAGCCGCTAAAAATTACGCCTTCCAGTCTTCCTCAGTAATTTCCGACTCGGGCTTTCCCAGCTCGTACATGCAGATACGAATCAGCGTCCGTTGCTCAATACAGGCACTCAGGGGCATCACAAACACTCGCCCATACGCCCCCTGGTTCAGGGCCGTTACTCGTCGCTTGTAGATCAGGTAACTGTCCATGAAAATCTTCTTCTCTTTCTTCGTGGAGCCGCGGTACACAGGAGGCACAGGCATGTTCGAACCCGTGGCCACCGTGATTGTCGGTTAATTTCGATTCTCACTAGCGTCTCCGCCGACCATGGGCTCGTCACCGTCGCGCTAGCGACCGCCCTGGCCAGCACTCCTAGCGAACCATCCCCGGCGACTTTGCCCACGGGGGAGAGAACCTCTTCCTTCAAATCCTCGATCTGGCGACCTTGGTGTCCAACTGTTTCTGCGGCCTCCCGCATCAACTGGTACTGTTGCACCAGAGCCTTCTGCTGCTCCTCCAGCTGTGCGCTTAGGGCAGCTTGCTTGGTGTTCAGCTCCACTCGGTTCTCGTACTGCTGTTGCAGATACTCTGTCGTCTTCGCAGCCAGCGCCTCCTGTTGCTGCTGGAACCGGTTGAGTTGCTCAAGGGTAAGTTGCTGGACAACCTCCGCCTTCTTGGCCACTTGCTCGACCTTCTGCTCAGACTCCGCTTGGAGGCTTCGTGCCAGCGACGACTCGAACGTTCTTGTCTGACGCTGCGCCACGACCACGTCTTCCACTCTCACTCGAGGTGAAATCAGCGCCTCCATAGCCAGGTCACGGCTCCCGTGGTCTGGACTGCTCATCGCTTCCGCTTCGCAGCGCGAAGTGAGCTAAAGAATTCTTTGTTGTTTTCGCACTTGTGAGAAGTAAAGCAAAATGCAGAATGAATGAATTAGAAAAGCTTAAACGCAAAGAAACCTGTCCGACTAGTCCTGGACCACCCGTGCAGGTAGATTGAAGTTGAAGATGAAGTTCTGCAACTGCAAGGTGTGCCTGATCGTCGGACACTGGCCTGACCGTCGTACGCCGTCCTCGGCACGCGCGTAAAGTCCTTGGCCGCCGAGATGGTTTGACTTGTCGCCCTGCAGGATATCCTCGTTGAAGTTGCAGCTGCAGGTGGCGAGCTTCAACCTCGGTAGCAGCAGCTGCTGGAGCCAGCTGGCGACAACAGGAACTTGCTCGTCATGACGGAGGAGGTTCCAATTTGGTGCAACAAGAGTGACGACTACTCGTACCCGTTCAAGCAGGTAGCAGCCAGTTATGGTTTTCCTGCTCGAACTTGGCAGCAGTATGCTCTTTCGACGGCGATAGAGCCGAGTGCTCTCGTAACTCTGCCGATGAACGCTGCAGCATCCGAACTACCAACAGATACAGAACTCCCGATGAATAAGTCGATTGCGACTAACCTTGCAGCGTACGCGTTGCTAGTAAGCAACTCTTTTCTTGGCTGGTGGGGAGAAGACGACGCAGCGTGGGGCCACAATTGGTACCTCTTTTACAAGAATCGTACCGATTCTTTTGCTATGGCGGATCATCTCAATCTAACCGAACATTTTTCTGGAGAAACATCATTCCTAGCCAACATGCACAACGTGATCGTCGACTACTACAGCAAGGCAACGAATGCGAGCACTTCAGACGATTTAGCAAAACTTGAATTTTCACGCGTTGATGTGTCCGAGACGGTGGTTTTTGACGCTCTTACCATAGCGATTCCGACCCAAATAATCGGGAAACAAGCGGGCTGTAACGGGCTAATGCCAACCCGTTACCGACGTACACTGTAGCGCAGGAAACAAGGGAAAAGTAACTCTGAGATTCATTGTTATCAAGGCGCTCTCGTGCCGAGAGCGCCGTGTCCACCAAACAGTGGAGAGTGCTGATTGGCCATCGCGCACACGCGATGGCAACCATGTGACGGAAGCCCGTCACATCACCCCCCACTCAAGGTGAGAACCACACGGATCTTGAAGCTCATTTGCAGGCTTGCGCGTGGAAGGAGAGAAGTGGGATGGACTCGGGACCCGAGGCCGAGTCGGACCGGCTCACGACGTACGAGGAGGTGCTGGAGCATTGGGCGCTGAACGACTGCAGCGCCGTGATCAACTCGCCGGGCGACGACGCGATGAAGGCGCTGTTCCGGCGGTGGCGGGCGACACGCAGCAAGCCTGTCACGGTGACCGGCACCGTGACCCCGCAGTCGCTGGACCGCGCTTGGACGTCGTTCGTCAGCCGGTGGAACACTGAAGGGCCGGAGGCGTTCCAGCAAAAGCTCATGCGGCGCGAGGAGCAGCACTCGCGCCTCTCAGTGCAAGCGTTGGCGAGCCAAATCTGTCAGCTGTCATGGGATGCTGACCGGGAGTGCTGCTTCGCGCACTACCGACTTGGGTGTCCGGGCTGTCGCGGGTACTCCATAGTGCGGCCAAGTGCCGCCGACTGGGAGCGTATCACCAATTCCACACCCCTCTCCGAAACCGAGCGCAAGCTGGTCGAGCTGTACCAGCGCGCGCTGTATGAAGCTAGGCGCGACGAGGAGTCGCGCCCGGTGGGAGGCGTGCCTCGTATGCCTCCACACAGTCAGGAACGTCCGCGAGCAACACCTCTCGCGGCTCCCAGCTATAATCCATCGGCCCAAGCCAGCGAACGAGGTATCGCCGATGCAGTGGGGTGGGACCGACGTGGGCGAGAGTACCACGACCCATACGCGCACGCTGCGGAACGGCACGACGACTATCGTCGTGCCCCAAGATCGCCTCCACGATGTGACGTTCGTGGCCCGCGCTATTCACCAGAGGCGCAGGGCCGTCACGCCGGAATCGGGCAGCGTGACCGTCGGGAGAACGCGGAGGAGGAGCAACGACGTCGTCGCGCTGCTGTGCGACAGCAGCAGCACCAGGAACCGGACCGACAGCAGCACGGGGGTTGGCAGCAAGGTCCGGCGGAGCAACAGCAGCAGCGTTGGGACCGGCTGCTGCGTCTGGAGCGCGAGATGGCTGCACTGCGGGATGGGCTGACTGGGGCGCCGCGTGATCCGCCGCAGCACCTTGGGCGACGGGGCCGTGAAGACGACTGGGGCGCTGGCTGGAATCAGCGTCGCTGGGGATGACTGCGGGGTAATAGCGCCGGAGGCGGCCGACGTAGAAGGTAGGATGTAGGCGGATAGCAGACGGTAGTTGAAGGGAATAAGCATCGCCTAAAACCTTCGTAACCTTGAACGGGCCAATAAATCTTGGCGCGAGCTTGTTCGCGCCCAGGTTCGTAATAGCAGCGGCTTGAATACCCGTCGTAGAGAGCAATACACGGTCGCCAACGGCGAACGTCTCCAGATGTCGTCGCCCTCGTCGATCGGCATATTCCTTTTGTCGGTCCACCGCCGCCGCGATGGTGTCGCGTACATAACGCACAACCGAATCGCGTTTTTGAAGGAAGTCACGGACAGCCGCAGTGTCTTGAGGCTGCGGCGCTGGGAGCGGATCAAAGTTGGCGGGAATCGGCGCAGCGGGTGCTGCCGCGTCTTGCGCGGCTTGATACTCGACGGCCCGACGTGGCCTCGGGCCAATCAATGTGCGTGAAGTCCAAGCTGCAATGGCCGAAGGTACTGCCCTTCTGGCGGCACTTGTACGCGTTCCGACTGCCGGAGTGTTGGAACCTTGGCGAGTGGTGACGCTGTGCAACAGCGCGGAGGCAGCATCGGGGGCGGGACCACGACGCTCTGCACAGTCGTGGTCAGGGACAGCAGCAACATTTTCGGCCGGGTCCAGCGACGCGGAGACGACCGCGTCTTCATCATCACGGCCAACCGGAGCCTCAGAGTGCTCCACACCAAGGAGTGCAGGGACGCGAGGGTGCCTGCCGAAGTTGACGAAGAACGGGGTAAGCCCGGTCGAGGCGTGAACAGCGTTATTGAGGGCGAATTTGACCAGGGGGAGGAAGGTACTCCACGACTTGAACGACGTGGCGAAGCTGCGTAGTACGTCTTCAACAACACGGTTCGCGCGCTCAGTTTGGCCGTCTCCGGATGCGACGCGGTGGACATGCTCAACCGCGTCCCCAGCAACTGGAAAAGCTCTCGCCAGAAAGCAGACGTGAAGCGAGGGTCGCGATCGGATACGATGGAGGAAGGAAGGCCGTGGTGGCGGTACACCACGTCTACGAAGATCGCGGCGGTTTGCTTCGCCGTGATGCTGGCAGCAACGGGAGCAAGATGGAGCATCTTGCTGAACCGATCAACGAAGACAAGCACGCCAGTGCGCCCTTGAGTGTCTCGGGGCAGCCCGAAGATGAAGTCCATGCTGACAGACGCCCACGCGTCTGTGGCGACTGGGAGAGGTCTAAGCGGAGCCTGCTTGGACGGATTCGGCTTCACGCGTTGGCACGCTTCGCAGGAGCGTACCCATTTCCGGACCCACTTGTACATATGCGGCCAATAGAAGTCTCTGGACAGCGATGCGAACGTTTTCTCGCGTCCGAGGTGGCCGCCGCTTGGCGTGTCGTGGAACTCGTGGATCAGTCGAGCTCGGAGATCGTCGTCAAGAGGAACGACGATGCGCGGGGGGTCTTCACGATCGACACAGTACATGAGCAACTCGCCGTCCAGCGAGTAGCGGCTGACGTGGGAGCGGCTGCGAGGAGACAGCTTGTGCTTCCCCGCGTCACTGGGATCACGCAGGAACTTGATGAGCTCCGAGCAGGCCGGATCATCCTTGTATGCGTTGGTGATCAAGTCACGGAGCGGACTGGTCGCTGCAACTTCTACAGCAGCGACTTCGTCAGCGACACACACAGCGCACTCGTCGTCATCCTCGTCGCCAACTGCGTGGCGACCCGACTGTACGTAGTCTGGCCGACGCGAGAACGCGTCGGCGAGGATGTTCGTCTTGCCCGGCTTGTAGTGGACGACGAAGTTGTACTCGGTGAATAGCGAGAGCCAGCGCGCCATGCGCTGGGACAAGTGAGGACTCTTCGTCGCTGTTCTCAACGAAGCGTGGTCGGTGTAGATCGCGAAGGTCTGCTCGCCGAGGAGATATACGCGGAACTTGATGAGGGCATACCGCATGGCCAGCAGCTCCTTATCATGGACCGGGTAATTCCGCTCCGCCGGCTTCAGCTGGCGCGACTGGTAACTGATGACCCGCTCGCGCCCCTCGTCATCGAACTGCATCAAGGCGCAGCCGATCGCGAAGTCGCTCGCGTCACACACGACATGGAAGGGCTTCGAGTGATCTGGAAGCATGAGTACGGGCGCGGTGGACAAGCTCGTCTTCACCGCGTCAAAAGCCGTCTGGTGCTCAGGACGCCACGACCACGCGGCGTCTGCCTTCAGAAGCTGCGACAACGGACGGATCGTTGCCGCGAAGTTCTTCGAGTAGTGGTGGAGGTACGTCGCGAGGCCGAGCCACTGCCGGAGCTGCTTTTGATCCTGAGGCGCGGGCCAAGCGCAGATGGCTTCAATCTTCTCCGGGTCAGCACGGACACCTTCCGTGCTGACGTAGCTCCCGAGCACTGGGATCTCGGGAGCGCAGAAGATGCACTTCTTCAAGTTGGCGTACAGCTTGTTCTCCCTCATCACTTCGAACACCTGCCGCAGGTGTTGAAGGTGCTTCTCGACGTCCGTCATGCCGTCCGCGGCACGACTGTGAATGAAGATGTCGTCGAAGTAGCTGGGTGCAAAGTCTCGGTAAGGCCGGAGCAGGTTCGACACCATGCGATTGAAGGTGGCAGGGGCGTTCTTGAGTCCCTGCGGCATCACGAGCCATTCCCAGAACATTCCACTGGGCGTGCTGACAGCAGTCAACGGCACGTCGGCTTCACGCATCAAGATCTGGTAGAAGCCATCCATCAAGTCAATGGCGCTGAACTTGGTGCTGCCGGACATGGTATCGAGCACCATGTCTTTCCTCGGAATCGGCGTCTGCGCCGGAATGGTGGCATCGTTGAGCTTGTTGAAGGCGTGGACGATCCGCCATCCGCCGGTTGCTTTCTTTACGCAGAACGTCGGGCTGGAATGTGGGGACAGACTCTCACGGACGTGGCCGGCTTGCCGGCGACCTTCAAAGAAAGCGTCGATCGCTTCGACTTGATCTCGGGGAAGCGGCCACTGCCGCGTCACACAGTACTTCGCGCCTGGCACGAGGTCGATCTCGTGCCGAACTCCACGATCGGGTGGAAGGGCGGCTGGGACCTTGTCCGGAAAGATGTCGCTGAACTCGCGTACAAGAGGAGCGACTGGGTTGCCGGCAGCCTCTAGAGCCGGCAGCGACTGGGCAGCGTATCGCGCCGCGCGAGCGTTCTTCGGCTCAGCACCTTTCGGACGTGTGCGAGCGTCGGATGTTGAGTCCGATGCGTGGGTCTCGACGGCTGCGATGGATGCAGCGTCTTCGGCGACGATCATGCACACTTGCTCGATCCCGCCCTTCTTCAAGTCGCGAAGGAAATGTTTCCACGAGAGGCCAGGCAGCCGAGTGATCTCGGCGGCGTCGCATGGAGGACGTGCGACCTCGACGTTGCACGCACGCGGAGGCTCGTCCGCGTTGTTCCCCACCAGGACTGAGATCACCTCGGACTCAGTCTCGACTGGGTCTGGCGACGGCGCACGAGGTCGTCGCGATTTACGACGACCGCGACGACGAACCGGGCGTGGAGTGTCTTCCACAGCTGACAGTGAGAACCCATGCTCGATCACGTCAGCAGACTCGGGGTGCCGGAACTCAGCATCGGCACCAAGACGCGGAGCCATTTGTTCGGCCGCGTCAACTTCTTCGGGGAGCTCCCGCTCGACCACCCGCGGGAACCCATGCTCGACCGCAAGTGGGAGACCACGCTCAACCACATCATCACCCGGACGTGGGAACCCATGCTCGACCACGTCATCATCATCCTCTTCCGAGAACCGCTGCTCATCGGGACGTGGGAACCCATGCTCGACCACGTCGGACGCGTCCTGAGACTCCTGCTCAGGACCGGCGCAGGTTGCGTGTTCGCATACTGCTCATGAAGGGCCATCGCTCGCTTCAGGTGCAGCATGGGTCATGGAGTCAGGGTCCATGACTGTAACATGCGGCCATTGGTTTGGCGTTCCGCACAGGAACGCTTCGACGGCATTCACGTCGATGTCGCGGGGGCGGACTGTACCAGCGAGCCAATCGATGGCAGGCTGGTGGCGAGCGAGCCACGGGATCCCGAAGACGCAGTCGAAGGAGCCACTCAGCTCGATCACCAAGAACTCCTCCGAGCTGCGGAACCCGTCGAACTCGTACGCGAAGGTGGCAGATCGCCGTGGCGTACGCCGCGGCTTCCCGTCAGCATACTTTACGATCATCTCACCGCCGCTCTCGCGGATGCTCATGTCCGCCGGCAATGCCGACAAGCTCGCGGCGCGAACAAAGTTGTTCGTCGCGCCGGAATCCAGCAGGGCACGGATTGGGCGCTGTGCGCCTTCAACGTGGAGACTGAGCACGATCAGTCTCGAGTCACTGCCAGATGTGGTGGCTGATAGGCGTGCATGAAGCACGGGAGGGCTGGGAGGAGGTTCTGCCACCAGAGAACCATCGCTCCGTACACGCCCAGTAGGGCGCCCCGCACCTACTGGTCGTCGCCGTTTTTTGGAGCGGCGACGTCGTTCACAGTCGTGACGTTCGCCGCCATGGGCGACGGAGCACGACAGACCGCCGCGCGATGGCCAGGTTTGCCACAGCGAAAACACTTCATAGGACGCGACCCACGAGCGGAGGATTGGCGTGAAGGCGACGTCGGCTCCCGACGTCCGCGATAGGACTGGATAGCATCCACCTCCATGGGTTCGGGCTCTGGATCATGGATAAGAGGCCGAGAGACATCGAAAGCTTGCGATGCCGACACACTATAGTCTTCACGCAACGCAACAGTGAAGGCTTCCTCCAGCGTCGACGGCGTCTTGCGGGTCAAGTAGAAGCGCTGGTAGCCAGCGTTCATACCGGAGACAAAGACGTGGACTTGTGTGACCATGTCGACTGGCTGCGTCGTGATGTGGACAGACGTCCCTGCTTGAGCGAAAGGAATGCTGACCGTTGGACACTTTCATCTTGGGGCGGCTCGAACGCGAGTCGCAGGTCAGCTTGCATGGTTGCCATCGTCGGAAAGCAGGAGGCGTCGGCCACGAGTCGGCCGAGCGCCCACTCCTTCGCCTTCCCGGATAACTTGGAAAGCAGGAAGCGCGTGCGCGCGAGATCGGTAGACAATTGCCGAGCTTCGATCGCTATATCCACCTCGCAGAACCAGCGGTTCAGGTGAAGGCGGGTCTTGCCTTCGCCGCTGTATGTGGAGACATCGAGCTTGACGATGTCGGTCTTGTTCTTGGACGGCGTGGGAGTCGTCGCTCGCCGACGGAGGTCGGTGAGCTCACGCGCCATGAACTCCTGGGCGGCCAGGCGTTGTTGTTCTTCCTTGCCGGCCGTCAACAGTGTCCTGATGACGCCGTCACCTGACACTGCGGCGAGCCTGTGCAGTGCCTCCCACTCGAACAGCGACAGGTGGGGAAAGCTGGCGTGCTCGAGTGACACCCCGGTCGCCCCGCTGAGGGTGGACGCGTCGTTCATGGACGTGTCGTTCATCTTGGTCGTTGGACGGATCACAAAGTGCTACCAGGTGTAACGGGCTAATGCCAACCCGTTACCGACGTACACTGTAGCGCAGGAAACAAGGGAAAAGTAACTCTGAGATTCATTGTTATCAAGGCGCTCTCGTGCCGAGAGCGCCGTGTCCACCAAACAGTGGAGAGTGCTGATTGGCCATGTGACGGAAGCCCGTCACACGGGCAATTCATCGGATTTCTATAAATCGCTCAATCCAGTCTTGTGCAACCACGACGCTTGTCTAATGAACGATTTGGGAGAGTTTACCGGAGATGCGGCCTCGACGACAATCTACCCACGTGTCCAGGCCCTAGCAATTTGTCTCAACCAGGCGGGGGGTGAAGAACTTGTGGTAGACTTCAATTATTGGCGTGCAAACGAGGTCTTCCAAGTATGTGAGCAGCGCTCAAATACATCGATGATCATCGTCAGCGTTGGCAAACGCCTTGAAGGCGACGCGTTTGAAAGCCGCTCGGAAAACACGTCTTCTGGGATACCCATAGCTGGTCAAGCGAAGAATGCGCGCATGGTCTATACACTTACCGTTGGTCGACTTTCGTGGACACTGAAAGATCTGGCTGGTGTTAATAGTGCAGAGTGTCTCGTTGAGGGTGGATGTTACGGCATTCAGTTTCCTCTAGAGAATGCTGGCAATGCATCTACAGCTGACGTTCTGGTGTCAAGCGCGCGTGGGATTCCGCTCAATTTGCTTAGCCCGATCAACTTGAATGAGTTATTTTTCCAGCCTTCTGTTAGTATCTCACAGTGGAAAGTATTGGTGTCGACTGTTGAGGAAACCCGAGGCGCAGAGCTGGTAGCAGAGACCCGGCCAGCAGTTATCGTTCTGCCACACAATTTCAAAACTATCGATGCATCTTTTAGAGCTTATATGGGCAATGAAGGCTCGGCGTTCTGCGAGTTGTTTATCGACAAGCATATCACCCATGTAGAGAAGAACCACCTATACATTGAGCACACGCTTCAACCAGCGTATACGGCTGGACTCTTCTTTATTTTCCAGAACGGTGTGGTTCAACAGCGCATCTCGTTAAATAATTCTACTACCCAAGTTTCGCTAGGGTTCTCGGGAAACATCCAGGATATGTACATTCAGGCTTCGATCCCAACGACAAACTTGCTTTTAGCTGTTGTAGGTTGTGCCATCGTACTGCTATGCTCAATTGTTATCGCGAAGCTGGCGAAGAGGGGTGAAGTGTTGGTGCTCGGCCAAGAATCAGCGAGTACTGCTGCTGAAGCAATGGGAAACCAGGACAAGTTCCCTCCCTTGTTTTTGAGCGTTCAACTGCGTGATAATGTCACTCGAGGACTACCGGAACCTTTGCTAGATTCGCTTCGCGTGAAGAATATGATTCTAGTGAACACGATGGACGAAACGGAGCAGTTCGTCGTCGGGGAGAATGACTTCATCAGTCTGCATACTCCGAAGGCTCAACCGCTATAATTTAATTCCACTAGGACCCGTTTTCGTACGATTGCGTGGCTGACGGAGGCGGACGTGAAGAAAGGTATGGACGACACCACTAGCCTGAAGCTGTTGGGCTGTGCGGCAGAACTCAACCTGGTTTCATCAGAATATGATTGGGAAATTGAAGAACTAGATGTAGCTGGAACTCTATCGACGACGGGAATAGTGTCCCGAATACTGCGAAAAAGTTCTGAAAAAAAATCGACGGTCTCTTCAAGTCTCCACTCCCTTCAAACACACGATACTACAGTAGTACTTCGAAGTATTAACAATAGACAAGGCTATCAGAGAAAAAGGTTCACTCCTCGACAACACATCGTCCTCAAGACTGTGAATCAAGCAAGGAGCTCAGAATTTTTTTAACCATCAGTAACAACAACAACATCTCAAACACAACGAGCGAGCGTGAGCAGCAGGGGGAATACTTCATTTTAAGTCGAAACAAAAATTTACGCATACAAGTCAGCATACATAGGCATCGATCGCACCAAATGTTGCGCATACTCCATACGCCTCGCCATGAGAAAATCTGGTTCCACCACATCTGCCATCAACTCGTATCGCTCCATCATCTCCTCTGCATGAGCATCATCCGGCTGGGGCAAAAAGTCATCAACCTTGATTATCTTGAAAGGTCCAGGAATGAATGACGGAAGAAGTGGGGCTGACTCCGTTCGTCTCAGTACGGCCGCCTCGATAAATCTGAACGCGTTCTTTGGATACTGCAATGTAATTTGGGTCAGAACTCTCTTGTCGCTGAACCAAGAGAAATGCCAGCGGTCGTTCAAATCCGTCAATAAACTCAGCGGATAGCAGTTGAGAGGTGCCTTCATGCTGCAGCTCACAAGTTGACCAATCGCTTGAGGAACATGGCCCGGTTCGACTTTCTTCTTGAGCTCGATCACCAAGCTGACCCCAGCCAGCTTAATCAGTGGGTTCCTCGATGTTCGATTAATGAGCAATACATCAGCTGTGCCTTTCATAGCAAACGGAAGTCTTGGGTCCACAATGTTGAGAACTGATTCATCGCCCGCAATATCATCCAACAAGAAGTCTCCTCGATCCATCAGCGTCTTCAAATGCTGCTGCAAGTACGCCATGTACCCAGCCCTTTGACTCTCCTCGCTCTCCGAGATGTTCGGAATCCACGAATACCCCCCGATGGAATTATCGACTGGTTCCTTGATATCCGGGATATTTGCTTTCAAGCGCATCTTCTTGACAATTAGCTCTTCCATTGCAGTATTCAGATCGGAAAACGAATGCGCCGACACCTTCTCATCTCGTTCCTTGAGAACCTCATTCACAACCATCTTCAACTGCTCTGCAGTCAATGGTATTGGCGCTACAGACATCTCGTTTGAAGTACCTTCTTGCTCCGGAACCACCACCAGCACGTGAATTTGTTTCGACTGCGGGGTGTGCAAATGGTTTGCATCCAGGACGTCCTTAATGGTCCAATTCGCCGTCATCTTGTCTCCGTCAATCATCGTTTGCACGGAGGGATGAATCCTCCCTTCCTCCAACTCGAGCACACCGGGGTCGCCATTTCGCAGCCACGCGCCGTCGTCCGTCTTCGCCAGGAAGAGTTGCAGGTCTTTGGCGTCACACGTGAAAGTCGCCAGGTTCTTCACCTTGAGTGCGTTCTTCAAGTCATCCACCGAGTCACTCTCGTCCACACGCACCGAGAAGGCACTTCCCGCCACACCAGCGATCGCACAGAAGAGTTTCACCATCTTTCCTCGAGGCAGCAGATTCTGGAATGAGAAAGAATGCAGCGCTTTCCTTCATTCCCAAGCACTCGCTCATGTACAGATAAGAGCGTATTCAGTAAACGGCCAGTAACCGATGAACCTGCAGCAATCTATACGGTATAATATATCACAGGAGGGAGTACTGTTTTAAGGCTATTATGATTTGTTTACTGTCGTTTATGATACCGTCATGGGCTATTATAACAATTGCATGCATATTTTCGGATTGTTCATGTGTTGGATTCTTCATATGTGTAATTGCCAAAGCTGTAAAGAATGTTCATGTGCATACTCTGTAAAGCTTAAAGGAATGTTCATACAAAAAAAGAAGGTTCAACCAACGGCTATGCGCGACCGTTGGGCCCGCGTGGCTGCGCTGTACGCCAGCTGATAGGCCCGTCTCTCTGCCGCGTGTCTAGCGTAGTACGCCCTCTGGCGCTGCAGCCGCCGCGCCCTGTCGCTCTGGTACACTTGGGGGTTGTATGTGGACTGGGTTGATTCCATGTTTGTATATAAGTGAGGGCGGCGGTCTCAGCTTGGCGCCATTTAGAAATCTTCCGCCACGCCACCATGCCGCCCCAGACCGCTGCCTCGCCCCGCGCCGAAGCGCCAGCGGCATCATCCCCCTCGGCTGCCCCAGGCGCCTCTGTCGACCTGGTCTACGTGTGTCGCGGCGTCGTGGACGTCCTCGAGGGCATCGACACGCAGTCACGCGTCTCGAATCTCCGCAAGGATCTCTGCAACGCGCTGAAGGAAACATTCGATCTCGACGTTGTGCCCGCGCAGGTCATCCTCAAAACATTCGTCAAGGTCGACGGCGAGTGGCCTGCAGAGGCGGACGCCGAGGGCGCTACGACCCGCACCACCGTGATCGGCAATTCCGTAGCCACCGAGTTCGAGGGCGCCGGCGCTGAGGGTCGCGTGCACCTGCTCGTGGATGTGTCTGACGAGGAAGAGGTGAAGGAGGAGGAGAAGAAGCCCGCCGCGAAGGAGCCCACCACCAAGAACGACCGCGATGTGGAGTCAGACATGGTCAGGTTCAACAAAGGGTGCGTCAAACGGGTGGCTACTCGAAAGCGCAAGGCCTCGACCGACGACGACGACGTGATCGACGCCCATGTGCCTTTCTCCGAGATGACGGAGTTCCAATACAAGCGCATCTACAAGGGCGTCACTATCAACGACAAGCATGTCAACGAGACAACCCCGCTGCCCAAGGACATCATGGACGGCATCCGCGACGACTACGCACGCTGTATCATTACGCGAGGCGCACCGTGGGAGCAGAACGAAGCTCAGCGCCGTGCCTACATTGCCTCAGTGCTTGATCGGTGCATCTTTGCGGTCAACACGGCGTTCCCAGTCAAGGAGGAAATGAAGTTGCTGGCCGAGTATCCGATTGACTGCGATGGGCTGCGGGCCGGCGGAAACGCGGACTGGGTGGTCAAGCGAGGCGACCGCATGCTCATCGTCATCGAGGCCAAGCAGTGCGATCTCCGCAAGGGCAGATACCAGCTTCTAGCGATGATGGAAGCACTGCGGATATGCAACAAGAAGCTCGACGACCCGGTCCACACCCTCAACGGCATCTGTACGGACTTCCAGAATTGGTTGTTTGCCGACAACGATGGCGATGTCATGAACACAGAGATCACCGGGTGCGAGATGTCTGGTGACGTCTTTCCTGAAAGCATTGTCAAGATCTGTGAGCGCGTGTATCACATTATGCTTAACTTATAATATATTCATGGTCGTTTATGCTTTCGCCATTTCTTTATAAACCGGCGTTTCCACCGATTCCACCACCTTCCACCACCTTCCATTACCCGATTCCACCGGTGGAAACGACGTGAAACGACCCTAGGGCCCTACCCTTCCTTTTTTATCTATTTTTTTTAAAAAAAGGTGGTGGAATCGGTGGAATTGGTGGAAAGGGGTCTAGGATCCCTGCGGAGGGTATACAAGCTCGTCAAAATCGGTGGAGCAGGTGGTGGAGGCTGGGGTTAGTCGAAAGGCCAAGACTACCAGGTCATACACGTGTATGAGCCGGTGAAACAAGGCGGTTTTGTGACTGGAAGGGCAAAACTACCGGCTCAAGGACGTCTTTGAGCCGGTGAAACAAGGCGGTGTTGTGACTGGAAGGTGGTGGAATCGGTGGAAACGCAGGTTTACGGATTCGGGACGACTCTACCATCTATAATGTTTAAAGCTTTCCAGATGCTTAAAGGATGGAGGGTACGAGAGGACTTAACCAACCCTGATATTGAGCAGCGTCCTCAGCAGGACATTACACGCGATTGTAGGCTATCCCTGTCATATGGCTATGGAGCAGTTGCGCATGCGCACGGTCCCTCTCCCTGACCGTCATCCTCTGATACGCAGCAGACGATTGCAGATCAGACTCGTGGATGTGCCGCATGTCGTTGACCGTCAGCGGTGTTCCAGCATAGGCGCCAAAGATGCGTGGCAGCCGGCGCGCGAGGCTGTTGCGTGATGCGACGTGGGTCAGTCTGTTCTGGCGGAAAGACCAGATGAACAGGTACTCTACGCGATCCTGCAGCCGTTGGAGCACGCGCAACCACGCGGATAGGACGTACGCAAGGTCCCGTTTGACCTCAAGCGTAGTCTTTCCCATGTGCCGGCTGTTCTTGAAGTCCTGCATGACCACACGAAACGAGAACAGCGGCCCCGCCTTCTTAAAGTACAACCAGTTGCCCTCAGATGGGATGGAGCGCAGCCTTGAGGTCAGGCGCAGCGTGCTCCAATCAGCGCGGAGAGCCGGTTGTAAGGTGTAGCACGCCATCAGTGCGATACGCTGCATCTCCTTGGCAAACCGTGTCGCATTCAGCTTCTTCCCACTCATAGCCACCAGTTCATTGAGGTTGGCATCCGTCAACGGCGTCAGGGGGAAACCGTATCGCACGAACAGACGCTCCATCGCATCGGCTACCACTCCTTCAAGGTCCGCAAGCGATCGGTAACGCTCCTGCTGCTCATCCGTCAGGCGGTTCTCCACTGGATTCCTCTGCATAGACGCCTTCAGCCGCTCGATCTTGCGCCCGTACGTGCGCTTGCTACTGGCTGTGACCGCATCCCCAGCGGCTTTCACTAACGCGATCACGTGACACCACCGTGAATACTGGGTGCGAAGGTTCTCGGAGTCTTCGACGCGGTTGACCACCGCCCTTGTACGATTCAGAAACGTTAGGTCGCGTGCGTTGCGCACCACATCAGCAACTGACTTGAGGAAGCCCACGCGGGTCTTCAACAGCACGTGACTGTTAGTTGTGGGTGCCAACGCATCCCTGATAGCCGTCTCCATCATATACTATGTATAGGGCGCACAAAAAAGAGCAACCTAAAACGACTTGCTAGACCGGACCGTGACGACCTGATAGTGAGGGTAAGATGCAACGGATGGGCGCCTTTTGCGTTCCGTGATTGCTGATGGGTTCATTGGAATGAGCGTGGAGTCGGTCCGGACATCGCCATTAAAGGGCAGCTGTTGAATTTCCCTTTTTTGGTCCATCGATGTTTTATGCTCTTATATATACGACCAAATAACAAATTTTGGTTCTCACAAAATAATTGGTGTATAAAAATTCGTACTTGAGCGGAGTACCCACTTGGGTATAACCGTCATTACCGGTATTGCGCAAGTGTCCGAAGAAGCGCGCAGTCGACAGCCGCGCCACGCCAGCCGCGACGCGCCAGCAGCACCAACGCCCGAGCAGCACCAACGCCCGACCCTTCCCAGTGGTCGCCCAACTCCCTACGCAGGTACGCCCATAACGCAACTGGCCATGCAGCGCTTTGTGGAGAACGACGGCAAACTAATACGCTATAATGTGTTTGACTGCCAGACTAAGTCCCGAGGCTGCGCGAACGATGCTCTCTTCCTCTCCGACAAACGCTACGAAATGCTGCACGACCTCATGAAGGACTCCGTCGAGATGAAGCTGTGCGAGGAGGAGGGCGACCCGGAGTACCCGTGGAACCTCACCTTCAACCTCTACGACCGCTGGTGCGGCGCCGAGGAGGACGTCGTGTACGACCCTGTGGACATGTGCTTCAAGACGGAGGAGGGCCGGACCAAGTTCGAGGCGTACGTGAAGGACTCGGCCGCCTGCAGCGACGTGGACGTGTGCCTGACCGCGAAGAACTACGACCACAGGCTCTTCGACCTGTGCTGCATGCTGCCGCAGTCCTGGATCACCAACCGCGACAACGCCTGGCAGCTGGCAGGCTTTTTCCACCGCCGGCCGCACATGGACCTCGAACTAATGCGCCTGACCTACGTGTGCGTGCTGAAGAAGCGACGTGGCGCCTACTTCGACCTGGGCGTCGCGCTCAAGGCCTTCAACGACTGGAAGAACCCCAAGTGGCACCCGAAGCTGACGGAGGGCGTCATCAAGCAGATCGTGGGCGGCTCCAACCCAGATGGATACCGCAAGTGGGCCGACACCTGCGAAAGTCACGGCGGCTGCGTGGACGACATCGCTGACGTCAAGGACCTCGACAACCCGAAGAAACTGAAGGCCGCCATGCTCGAGGCGCTGCTGGACGAGCTGGAGAAGCTGCCCGCCACGCTCATCCGCGAGGACAACGAGCACTCGGTCGACTCGCTGGCCGAGGCGAGGACGTGGGCGTCGCGCTGGAGACGCTGGCCTACGCGATCAAGTCGAGCTACGCGCACGTGAGCAACCGCGGCACGCCGTACCACCTGAAGAAGTACGTGGAGATCGTGCGGTTCGGCGGCCGCGACTCTGTGCGCACCGTCGGCTACGAGCGCGCCAGCACACGCAGCAAGAAGACGGGGGAGAGTGACACCATGTACAGCGTGGCGTTCAAGGACAAGGAGGTGGTCATCAGCCTCCACGACATCCTGAAGGCATGCAAGACGGGCATCATGTACTACAACGCGGACGTGCTGCCCTACAGCCCGAAGGCGAAGCCCGACATGGACAAGACGTTCAACCTGTTCAGCGACTACCAGCACGTGTACAGCCCCGAGCACGTGATCGACACGAAGCTGGTGAACATGTGGGTCGACCACATTAAGAACATCATCTGCAACGGCGACCCAGTCGCCTCCGAGTACCTGCTCAACTGGTTCGCGCACATCATGCAGTTCCCCCACATCAAGACGCAAACGATACCGCTGATCAAGTCGAGACAAGGGGCGGGCAAGAACTTCATATTCAACGTCTTCTCGCGCTACGTGCTCACGCCGAACATGGCGTCGGTAATCAACGACATGGAGCGCGCCACGGGGCGCTTCAACGCGCTCAACCTGGGCAAGACGGTCATCCTGCTCGACGAGGCGATGGACTCCGGCAACCGGCGCATGGCGCAGATCATGAAGAACCTGTCGACGGAGGAGAAGTCGCTGATCGAGCGCAAGGGCCAGGAGTCGTTCCTCGCCAGCAACTTCATCAACTACAAACAACGACTTCTCTTCGGTCATCGAGGAGAGCGACCGCCGCTACGTGGCGATGGAGGCGAGCGACAAGGTCTGCCCCATGATGCCCGGCGCCAAGGAGTACTGGGACCGCATCCACGACCCGCTGCTGACGAAGGAGGCGGGGCTGCACATCTTCCACTGGCTGTTGCAGCGAGACCTCAGCGGCTTCGACCGGCGCCAGATCCCGACGACCAAGTACAAGCGCGAGCTCAAGGTGAAGCAGTCCAACCACGCGGTGCGCTACCTGCTTCACCGTCGTGAGCAGTGCCTGGAGGTGGGCTTCACGGAGGATGTGAAGGAGAGCTCGATCGAGACGTACGGGAAGTACAAGGAGTGGGCGGCGTGGGCGGACCCGAGCACGTCGGTGAAGGGCGAGCAGGTGTTCGGCTCGATGCTGAACAAGCTGGGCTTCACGCTGAACAAGGGCGACAAGATCAGCGGCAGGACCATCAAGCGGCGCACGTTCTCCGTGGCCCTGATCGAGCTACACCTGGAGCCGTACATCATCTTCGACGAGACGGACAACGAGGCGGACTGAGCAGTAACGAAGCGCGCTGCACGCGCACCATGCACAGCGCATGACAACCAGCAGACCGCGCACGCAGCACGCAGTGCCGGTAGACTAGACTATAAAATAATTAAATTCAATACATTTTAATGACGCGACCCCAACAATAATATAAATTAAGGTGTGGACCACCTTAAAGGGGTTCCACCAATTCCACCGGTGGAAACGACATTAAACGACCTTATACGAAGGGGTACCCCCTAGGGCCCTACCCTTCCTATTTTATCTTTTTTTAGAAAAAGGTGGTGGAATCGGTGGAAATGCGTAAAGCGTGCACGAGAGGACTTAACTAACCCTGCAGGACCCTCCCGAGAAAAAAGACGATGGGCAGACATCTCAATTGACATTAAATATTGCTAGCCTACTTGTCATCATAGAAATCGATCACATATATTTTTTTGTGTTTGTGCTATATAGTGAACCATGACATCGACGCCACCAGCCGAGACGTTGAAGTTGTATAAGGCGGAGCTCAAAGTAGCTCATGAGCGCATCCGCACGAACTTAGAGAAGATAGAGGAGCTGACCACGATGATCAATGACGTGCAGCGAGTAGACTACATCAAGTATAGGCTGATGCAGATCGGCGGATACGACCGCGCGTTTAGATACATAGTCAGTGACGTGCGCTACAAGGGCGAGCTCGAGCAACTGTTCGACCTGCCATTCGACGAGATCCTGCAGGCGTACATGTCCATGCTCAACAGGAGGAATAGGATCGTGCACAAGTGGACCATGTCGCTGTGGGAGTGCGGCCCAGTGCCCGACTTCGTGCGCTATCGCTACCAACAACATATTAATTATTTAGCGGAGAGCGAGTCTTCTGGCTCCACCAATATAGAGCCGTCTGAGTCATCAGGACCACGAACCCATGTTTCCTAACTTCACCAGCCTTCAGCAGCGCGAACGCAAGCGCCTGGAGCTGCTAGAGAAGGTAACGAGGCGTTACCGGCAGCGCGAGACGCAACGTGATATGTACGCTGAGACTGTGTGGGCCACCGATGCGGATAAGACAGTGTCCTTGCTAAACGAAAAAAAAAAGATTGATGTTAGTGATGTAAGCACTAGTAATGCGATAAATGAAAATACAAACAATGTTGCGGTTGTTGAAGCGCATCCTGTAGAGCCATTCGGTCGATCTCTTGTTGAAGTGATCCGCCGAATGGTTTTTATCATACCTCCACAGCCGCAGAAGGCTGACTTTAGCATGCAGACGGATGCTCCGCACACAGGAGACTTTAGCGGCCAAGCGGATATACGACCGCACACAGGAGACTTCAGCGTGCAGACAGATGCTCCACACACAGGAGACTTTAGCTCGCAGACGGCGGCACCACGCACGAGCGACTACAGCTCACAAGTAGATATAAGATCACCCACAGGCGACTTCAGCTCGCAGACAGCGGTACCACGGACGAGCGACTACAGCTCGCAAGCAGATATTAGGCCCCCAAGCATGAGCCACATCACGCAAACCCCTCTACCTCCGCAAAGAGGCAGCTTCGGCACGCAGACAGATCAGCCCGTGATCAATGCAATCACAACTCAGACGCCGCCGCTACAGACGCTCGAGAGCGTAGTCCGTGAGTTGCCGTCGCCCGACATCCACGACGCGTTGCTAGACACCACGTTCCACGACTCGGACTACGATGACCCTGCGTACGCTGCCGAGGTAGACACCGACAACGAGTCGGAGGCCGGGATTGACCCTGAGATCGCCATCGGAATGAACGTCATTAGCACTACATACGATAAGTTCCCCGACTTGGCAAACTACCGCATACAGCCCTTGGCCGTCGACGACCGACCTGTCAGTGCATACTACTTCTTCGTCGATGGTGTCCTGGTAATGGATATGCCTTTGATCGAGCCGATCCTCATCAATTGGCCGCTGACGGCTCGCCTTATTACATCTATCTGTCTTATCCGTGTAGGCTTTCAGGATACAACCGACTACGTGGACTGGACGCCACTAAACGTGCACCCGCTCTACTACGACGGCGAGCCGGACGAGCTGGTCATTCTCGGCGAGCAGGGCCTACCGTTCAGCATCTCCACCGGTGAGTTGGCTGACCTAAATAACTACGACTGGATCCAGATGGCTCAGGCGCTATACGCGATCCACGCAACTCACTTCGACCAGCAGCGCGCTGGTGCTAATAGCGTCCCGCTAGCACATGAAGCTGAGGTGATCGAAGAGCTACGCAACGAGTTCGCAATGGCCACGCCATCTGTCACCACGTCACCCGAGCCGGTTACGTCACCGGAGACGAATGACAGTCAGATGGTGGAGTCGGAGACGGGTGTGCGAACCGCGGACGCTAGCGGTGATACTAGAGCTAGAACGAGGCGTAGGCTTGTCGATCAGTTTAGCTCGCCGGTAGTTACGGTACAACCTCGCCGCGTGAGGGAACGCGATGAAGAAGCGGATGAAGAGCGTGAGCATACTCGGGGCACTCGACCGCGCACAGAAGGCCATAACCAACGCGACGGCTCGGATAGAGCGCAGGAGATCAATCGCAAGAACGTTCTAGACATATTTAAGAAGTATAATACAGACATCACCGAGAAGGGTTTGCTTGTGCGGCCTATGCTATGGTCCGACAACCCGAACTCAGATGGCGACCCTGCCGCCGGCATGCAGATTAAGCTGCACCCGAACGGTGAGCGGCTAAAGATCATTAAAACACGTGGGGGCGCTGAGCAGAAAGCTGTTGTGAGGGACGTGAACTGGCACAGCACGCTGCTGCGGTTGCTGCAAGGGCTACGAGAGAAGCATATTAGTATCGATGACCGTCTGCTACGGCGCGTGGAGGGTAGGGTGCTAACCACCAACTCCACGCGATTTCAAGGAAGAGAAACTCAAACTCTGCTCGACAGCAATACCGCCGTTAGCAGTAGGAGTACCGGGGACATGCACGGCGAGTCGAGCAATGGGATGTCGCTGCCTGCCGCCAGTGCCAAGCGTTTCCTTGAAACGTTCTTCCAGCGCGTTGGGACTGACGTTCCGCAGGTTCGGCTGGACGCTGTCATCCCAGACGCCGAGGGTAGCTACCACGTGATTACACTGAACGACGTGCTGCGACTGCGCCAAAACGGCGGTCAACGGCGACTAGCGCCTGCTAGCCCAACCACCAGCCCTATGAACAAAGTGGACTGGCCTGCCACCCTCGGTTCGCTTGCTGCGATCGCGCACGGCTTCGTGCAAGAGGACCGCGAGGCCATGACCGACGATCGTAAGCGGCGGATCGACAACTTCATGGCGACCATGCGCGAGGTGGCCCAGGAGCTGCGCATCGAGCACATCATCGGCACTATACCTAGAGCTCTGGGCCGACAGCTGCCACGTGGGCGAGGGTTGCGCGGAGCAGGCCAGCGTGGACGGCCGAAGGGCTCGGGCGGCGCCCCGTACTCGAGCGTGCAGCGCAAGGGGAGGTACTACAACCTCAACGACATACAGAACAGCGGGTTAGCGAGTGCGTACATCTACAGGAAGCTAGGCAGTAAGTTCGTTCGCATCCCTGACCTAAACAACGGTGTGCTCAATGTCTGCTATCCGTCTAGGAAGAAGGTAGGGCCGAAGCGTGAGATCAGTGAAGAGGTAAAGCAGATGGTGAAAGATTTAGTGTACAAGCAGACGATTAGTCAGGATGAGTATGACAAGTTATCAGTGGACGATCGACAGCTGTTTAAAGAGATCTTGCAGGTGACGCACATTGAACACGCGTTCAGGGACGAACTGCCCGATCCGCTGAGCACACTCAAGATGGAGTACGACAAGCTCAAGGGCGAGCTGCTCATGGGCAACGACAACCCGAGCATCCTTAAGCAGCTGAAGATAGTGACGGTAGACATGTACAGCAATCGGCTGATAAGCGATAAAGAATTCAAGCAGATTATCACTCGGTTGATATAGACAGCATGTTGGTCCTTAACACTAATCTAATCACGAAGACGGGAGGCCTGTACAATCTGCAGGCGGATCAGAACCTTACGGAGCTGAAGGCGATCATGAAGGACATCTTGGTGAAGGAGAGACCCACCGGCTACGCGACAGCGATCTGGGCGGACAGCAAGCCTACGACCGCGACGGTATCGACGCAGACTGCTCCCGCGGGAGGTCGGCTGTGGGCAAAAACCGGTGTGTACGGCCCTCGTAAGAAGAAGGAGCCCCGCGTTAAGACCTTTGCCCTTTAAACTCACGTGAAGACGACTTTTTTTGCACGAATTCGTAAGATCTTAGGGTAGCTAGAGCTGCACCAGTGGTACAACTTCATAAAGAGAAAAAAAGAGAGGATGTAGATACAAGTAAGAAAAGAGTTTAAGATAAGACAGCCTTATGTTCAAGGTCCTCGACGCGCGCTGTCAGCTCCTGTATAGCTTTGCACAGCACAGCGGTGATCGAGGCCATCTCTATGCCCATGGGATACGCGATCATGCCGTTCTCGTCCTCAGGACAGTTTTCATCACCACTCACGACCTCAGGCACCAACGGTTGTAGCTCCTGCGCGATGAAGCCTATGCTATCCGGCTCGGTGTCCTCAGAGCTCTTCCAGCGGAACAAGCGCGGCCGCATCTGCATCACAGTCGAGAGGCCATGCGGACAGTCCCTGATGTCCGTCTTCAGTCGTCTGTCACTGCCGTTGGTGTACGGACCGCCGTAGACGCTGTTGGGGTAACCAGCCCACGTGCCGTCCTGGTTCGTGATACCGATGCGCACGCGTTGACCATTAGTGCTATCCCAGCCGATGCCACCGTATCCGACCCCAGCCCAAGCAAACATGTAGCTCGCTGAGCTCAATACGGTTCGGCGGTAGAAGCCATCGTGGCTGTAGATCCACCCGCCAGCATGGATAGTCGCCTCAGGTGACCAATTCAAGACCGATAGGCCAACCCCGAGACGGCTGGAGCTGTTAAGATACATTACGGTGCTATTGTCCACCCCCAATCGCAAAGGATCGCTGGTGGTAGTGCCGAACCACATCCCGTTCCCTGATGAGGCCCCGGTTGCGGCATTGACGATCTGTATCTCACCCGTGATAGGAGATGCGTTGTCGTTTGCGAAGTTGCATACGCGTTGCCAGCCACCAGTAAGGTTACCGGAGTCCCCAACGACACTGAGTCTCGTAGGAGGAGATGACGAGCCAATGCCGACATTCCCGCCAGCGGTCAGGCGTATACGTTCTGCCACGGGCGATGAACTAGCTTGGCCCGATCGCGTGTAGAATCGTAGGTCTGACATAGCGTACGTTCCTGCAGTTCGCACAGCTGCTATGACAGCACTGGGGGTGTTTGTACCTGTAGGTGATACGGATGAATCAACCATAAATGATATGCCGGCAACTGAGCCCACAGTATCAATGTCATTGGTGATGCAGAGCGGATAAGTGTGATATCCAGCTGTCGTATCCAGTGCTGTCCCCGAGGTGATCTGGCATTCGGACCTGGTGCTGAGGATGTCCACGCAGGTCATTTTGGTGATCGTCCCTATACTTCCTGACGAATCAAGCACCAGCGCCTTCGAGACTGCAGCAGCGCCAGCTGTGACATCAACAGCGTTTAGCTCAGCAGCCGTAGCTGTCACTGCCGTCCCCGCGATCTGCAACGTAGTAGGATTTAGATTGAGCGTGGTTGGGCTAAGCGTGATTGTCCCCGCCTTCGTGATCGTGTCACAGGTGATGGAGGGCGTTGCGATCGACGTCGATATTGTCAATGTACCAGAGCAGCTGAGGTTGCGAATACCCGAGTAGTCCTTCGTCGAGTTGAGGACAACAGCCTGCGAAGCGGTCGCCCCACCCTCTTGAACGCCGACGTAGTACATATGGGCGAGGGTGTTGGACGCAGTACCGGCGGCGTTCCAGAACTTCAGCGTCGAGCATACGATACCGGTGCCGTTGGGGTCAATGGTGAGGTTGTAGATGTTGCTCGCGGAGCGGTTGACGTCGAGCACCAGCGCCTTGCTGGCTTGGGCAGTGCCTATAGTCGTCACGTTCACGCGATCGATCAGCGTGAGGTTGTAGCTAGTGCCGTTGACCTGGATGTCCGACGTGGCGTTGACCGTAGTAGCTGTCAGCGTGCCTGATACCGACAGTGTCGTTAGCCCCGACAGTGAGCCAGCTGTGATCGACGAAGCTGTGAGCGAATTGATGTTGGCCACGTTCCTGCTGCCATCGAGCGTCAGTGCCTGGTTAGCTCCGCCCTGGCCGAGCGTGATGCCCGTGATGTAGCTGAGCCTATAGTCATTCCTACTCACGTAGAGCGTCTGCGCGTAGGCATAGCTGAGGAAGCCCGATGGGTCTAGCGACAGATAAAAGGCAGGGTTGTAGGTTGAAGAGAGGAAGATCGGCGGAGGGTAACTAAATCCACTCATTGCTTATTTGTTTCGCCATCTATATATCTAAGCTTGAGATAAAAAGATGTCGGACATACCGAACTACGGCGCGTCGCTGCCCAAGCAGTACCGCGGATCCTCGGTGGGCGACATCAAGGAGCTCGGCATCAAGAAGCTCTTCCGCATGATCGTGCTGGGGCCCTCGTACTCGGGTAAGAACAACTTGTGCATGTTCATCTTGAAGCATTCGCCAAATACGTTCTCTCACCTGCACATCATCGCGCGTAACAAGGACCAGGAGCTCTATGACTACCTGCGCGACAAGCTGGAGGGCTTCATCACGTTCTATGACAGCCCTCCGTCCGTCGACCACGTGCGGCGCACACCCATGAACAGCGGCAAGCCCGAGCTAGTGATCATCGACGACTACTCGAACGACAAGCTGCTGCAGAAGAACGTGTTCAGCCACTTCTTCACCCGCGGCAGGCACCATAAGCTATCGACGATCTTCCTTAGTCACTCGTACTTCGCGACGGATAAGATGATCCGCCTGAACAGCGAGTACGTAGCCATTCTCAAGGCAAACTCAAAGCGAGACCTGCAGATGGTCGTGAAGGACTTCAACATCCCCGGCGTGACCGAGACGTCGATTGTCACGTACTACAACAAGGCCACGGCCAACAAGGGCCAGATGCTGTTCATCGACTCGGTGCGTGGAGAGCTTCGCTACAACTTCAACAAGGTCATCAAGGTCTCAGGCGAGTCAGACGAGGAATAATATATTTCCACTTCAACTATGACTCATCAAATATACATACCATAAAAAAAAGATATGGCCAGCTTCATCAAGCTCGACTCGACTAACCTCGTGCAGAACGGCTACAACAACACCTGGCGCTATGAGTTCGCTGGCAGCTCGGTTAATTTCGTGGATACGCAGATGGCTATCCAGTCGATCAGCCTCTACGCCTCCGACTTCAACATCGACAGCCTCGCCTTCGGTAACACCTCCTTCAAGATCGAGGTGCCCACTGCCGGTACGACTTCAACCATTAGTGTTACCCTATCGGACGGCTGGTACTCCTATGCCGACATCAACAGAAACATCCAAACGGCTCTGGTGAGCGCAGGCGCGTACCTTATCGACGGCAGTGGCAACAACGTTTACTTCATTCAACTAGAGGAGAACAGCACCTACTACGCCTGTCAGGTGGACTGCTCGCCTACTCCTACGGCGATCGGCACCTACACGCGACCAGCATCAGGGCTCTACTCGGCTGGCGGCACTGGGCTGCCCACCACTACACGTGTTCCACGACTCATCATTGATAACGCAGCGTTTGGTAACGTGTTGGGCTTCACCACCGGAACGTATCCAACAGCATCTTCAACTACAGCTGCCAGCTTGCTCAGCAACACGATCCCGCAGGTGCATCCGACCAGCAGCTACATTGTGCGGTGCGACATCATCAAGAACGACTACGTGGTGACCGGAGACATCCTAGCAGCGTTTGACCGAGGCGGTGCGTCGATCGGGCAGATCGTGCGATACCAGCCAAGCAACTACGCGTGGGTAGCCGTGCACAACGGCCCGCGATCAACAATTACCATCCGCATCTACAACCAAAACGATCAACCCGTGCACTTCCGCGACAAGTCCGTCAGCATCATGCTGCTGTTCAAGCCTATGACTGTCATCAACTGAAAAAAAAAGTTCTGTATTACAAGCGAAATGATCCGCCTTTGCTCTTCCCTTTCCTCATTGCACGTAGCGCTGCCATACGCGCCTGGGCTTCTGTTGAGCCCTTGGCCAGTCTTTTTTTGCCTGGCACTGACGCTGGCGCGACACCGACACCGTACTTGTCCTTCACGCTCTTCCGCAGGGTGCTGATCAAGTCGACATGCTCAGGCTTCGTCGCCTTCTCTTTGAGCTTCTTCTCGGCAAGATCCGCAAGGTCCGTGAGTACGCCCTTCTTGCGCGCGTACCGCAGCGCCTGCTTGGCTTGGTGCGCAACGTCCGCCACTCGGATCTTGCCCCCGTCGACGCCAACCCCCGTAAGCTGTTTGATGGCGCCTCGCGCCGGTATCGCTGCCTGAGGTACGCCAACAGCAGTGGCCAGCGCAGGAACGGCCGCATCTACGGCTCTGCTGAGCAGTCCAGAGTCCTTTGCAAACTTGAAGCCCTTCTTAATCTTACCCCAGATGGAGCCCCAGATAGATCCTCCTTGCGCTCGCTTGTAGCCCTTCTTTATCTCGTGACGAGTAATCTCCAGACGTACACCCTTGCCACGCTTACGCCCCTTCAGCGCCTTGTCAAACGATCCTGGGTGCAAGTGCAAGACAGACCCGCTGCCCTTGAGCTCGGCTGCGGAAAGACTGAGCTTGCCGGTCTTGAAGGCCCGCTTGAGCTTAGCCTGAGGAACAGTGCTGGCGATGGTTAGTTCACGATACATGGTATATAGAGGGCGCTAAAGAACTACCATATTTAAATTATGAAATGGCTTGAGCAGTTGCTGTTGCTTGTGTTGCTTGACGAACAGCCACAGCACGCACCAGATGCCGCAGTAGTCCCCGTGCGCCGACTGGTACTGGAACTCGTTGTACTTGCTGATGCCGTACTTGGTGGGCGGACCCTCACCCATGCTGTCGAAGTACTCGCCGTTGTGCACGCACGTCCAGTGGCCTATGTCCATATCAGCCGGGCGGAGCAGTATCAAGTACGTCTTATCATGAGCGAGCGGCCTCGTGACCTCGGTCGAGTCAAGCACAGCATCTAGGTGTATGTCGCACTTGGCGGCTAGTGCAATAAGATCGTGGTCTGACGTGATCGGCTTGATGAGGTTAGCCATAATTATTTTCTTGTCACCGTAGCTTATATCACGTGCTATATAGAAATCATGGCAGATACCACTCAATTGGCCGATCAGTTCCTCTACCAGTCGTCGCTCAAGGGCGAGCCGGCGGTGCGCGTGTCCTCGCGGAAGCGCTGCCCATACGTGATCGACCTCAATCAAGGCAGCTATGCCAATGGCGTTATCACGATCGATGCCACGAGCCAACTGAACGGCGCCGAGGGCTTCGCCTGTCTCAGGGACTCGTTCATCATGCTACCGTTCAAGGTCACGTTGAAGAATACGCATGCCACGCAGGCGCTGCAGGGCCCCGCTAACCGTCTGTCGGTCGGCTTCAAGTGCGGCATCTGGAACGTGATCGACGCCATGTCGCTGGAACTCAACGGCAAGTCGATCCTCTCGATGACCGAGTACAAGCTGTTCGTGAACAATCTCCGCGCGCAGGTGGAGTCGAGCACTGCGTACGTCGAGAAGCACGGCGCCGAGGCGTTCTTGTTCCCCGATACCTCAGGCTCGCTGACGTGGAGCAACGCAGCGGGTGCTTACGGAGACGGCTTCTGCAACACAGCCGCCGATGTCACTGCTGCCCTGGGAACTGCTGCCACCGGCGCTACGGTTCTGACCGCGAATGAGGGCTTCGTTAGACGCCTACTCGCGAATCCAACGACGTCGAATGCCAACACCAACGGATGGCCGACCATCGCATCTGGCGCGTCCAAGACCATCTCGAATCAGTTCGGTCGCGGAGCATTCGTGGCTGGAGCCGCTACAGCGGGCTCGATCGCGGGCACCTGGAACTACTTGCTGAAGATCCGCTTGGTGGACCTGCATCCTATCTTCAAGGAGCTAGACCTTATGGCGAACCCGCAGATCAAGCTGCGCTTCCGCGTGAACCAGGGTGTGTCGGTCATTGCAACCTCGGCTACAACCAAGAACATGGCATTGACGTCCACCACACTTGCATCGGGGTCGGTGTGCCCTATCATGGTCGCGTCTGGCACGGGCACGTCTAGTCCGAACAGCACTGTGATTGCATCAGCCGGACCTGGTGAGATCAGCGTTGCCTGGGGCGCTATCGTGAACAACCTGGAGCCAACCATTGACTCAACGTACTTCCCCTTCACCACTACTCGTCTGTATGTTCCGTTCGTTGACCTGGAGAACCCCCAGGCGATCGTGTCTAAGCCTACGAAGAAGGTCCGCTACCTGGATTATTACGCGCAGTGGTTCTATCAGCGGGCAGGCACTGGCACTTCAACAACACAGTTGAACACAGCGTTCGACCTGCAGCTCTCTGCCAGCATCAAGAACGCCAAGTACGTAGTGTTACTGCCGTTCGCGGAGACATCCACTGGTAACTTCGCGACTGCGACCGTGCAGCAGTTCCAATCACCGTTTGATAGCGCTCCGTGGACTGTGCAGCCTGGATCGTCGATCAGGAACTTCAACGTCAGGATCGGATCCCAGCAGGTGTTCGACATCAGCTACGACTACGACTTCATGGACTTCTGTAATGAGTTTGCGAAGCTCTCGGCCATCAACGGTGATATCACACCAGAGCTGACCAATGGCCTGATCGACTACTACAAATGGTCAACCACGAATCGTGTGTTGGTCGCTGATGTTTCACGTCTAACGGAGAAGGACGTGCCCCAGTCGATCCAGATCATGGGTACCAACGCCTCGTGCCAAGGGTGCAACATGCTAGTCATCGTAGCATTCGAGAACGAGCTAGTCTATGATAGGTTGACCGGCGAGGTCACTGAGTATACGGCTAACTAGCTGTCTGCACATCGCCTTTCTTTGTCGGGAGGTCAATCCACCAATTCCACCGATTCCACCACCTTTTTTTAAAAATAGATAAAGGTAGGGCCCTAGGGGGTACCCCTTCGCATAAAGTTGTTTCATGTCTTTTCCACTGGTGGAATTGGTGGAACTCCTTTTAAGTGGTCCACACCTGATCTAGAGCAGCGTCGTCAGCAGCAACACGAGGCGGTGGAAAGGTCCTGCTGAGGACGCTGCTCAAAATCAGGGTTAGTTAAGTCCTCTCGTGCACGCTGTACGCATTCTTCATACTCTATCCATTACGCAACCGTAAAGCTTTACACATTATCGATGGTACAGGCGTCCCGAGTCCGTAAACCTGCGTTTCCACCGATTCCACCACCTTCCACCACCTGTTCCACCGATTTTTACGAGCTCGCATACCCTCCGCAGGCCTTCTAGACCCCTTTCCACAAATTCCACCGATTCCACCACCTTTTTTTAAAAATAGATAAAAAAGGAAGGGTAGGGCCCTAGGGGGTACCCCTTCGCATAAAATCGTTTCATGTCGTTTCCACCGGTGGAATTGGTGGAACCCCTTTTAAGTGGTCCACACCTGATTTAGAGCAGCGTAGTCAGCAGCATCGGGTGGTGGAACGTGGTGGAAGGTGGTGGAATCGGTGGAAACGTAACCCCGCGGGAGCAGCCACGTGGGAGCGGCCCTGTGCGGTGCAGCCCATGCGATTGGCGCTCCTTCGCTGGCCATTGGAAGGCGCTCCTTCGCGGGTCATTGAGAGCGTACCACCGCGGGTCATTGAGAGCGTACCACCGCGGGCCATTGGAGGGCGTACCACCGCGGGCCATTGGAGGGCGTACCACCGCGGGCCATTGGAGGGCGTACCACCGCGGGCCATTGGAGGGCGTACCACCGCGGGCCATTGAGAGCGTACCACCGCGGGTCATTGAGAGCGTACCACCGCGGGGCACCCTTATGCTGAAACCCCAAAGGCACACCCCGCGGCATGCTGAATCCGTAAAAGCCCACGAAGAAACCATAACGGAGCATATATAAAGCGTATAGGCGTATCGTCCGCGAGGGCTAGGGTTATGGACTTGCATTCGAGCAAATTTCAGAGTGGTTAGGGTTAGCACCTAGCTTTAAAATAGCTCGGTGCTAACCCTAACCACTCTGAAATTTGCTCGAATGCAAGTCCATAACCCTAGCCCTCGCGGACGATACGCCTATACGCTTTATATATGCTCCGTTATGGTTTCTTCGTGGGCTTTTACGGATTCAGCATGCCGCGGGGTGTGCCTTTGGGGTTTCAGCATAAGGGTGCCCCGCGGTGGTACGCTCTCAATGACCCGCGGTGGTACGCTCTCAATGGCCCGCGGTGGTACGCCCTCCAATGGCCCGCGGTGGTACGCCCTCCAATGGCCCGCGGTGGTACGCCCTCCAATGGCCCGCGGTGGTACGCCCTCCAATGGCCCGCGGTGGTACGCTCTCAATGACCCGCGGTGGTACGCTCTCAATGACCCGCGAAGGAGCGCCTTCCAATGGCCAGCGAAGGAGCGCCAATCGCATGGGCTGCACCGCACAGGGCCGCTCCCACGTGGCTGCTCCCGCGGGGTTACGTTTCCACCGATTCCACCACCTTCCACCACGTTCCACCACCCGATGCTGCTGACTACGCTGCTCTAAATCAGGTGTGGACCACTTAAAAGGGGTTCCACCAATTCCACCGGTGGAAACGACATGAAACGATTTTATGCGAAGGGGTACCCCCTAGGGCCCTACCCTTCCTTTTTTATCTATTTTTAAAAAAAGGTGGTGGAATCGGTGGAATTTGTGGAAAGGGGTCTAGAAGGCCTGCGGAGGGTATGCGAGCTCGTAAAAATCGGTGGAACAGGTGGTGGAAGGTGGTGGAATCGGTGGAAACGCAGGTTTACGGACTCGGGACGCCTGTACCATCGATAATGTGTAAAGCTTTACGGTTGCGTAATGGATAGAGTATGAAGAATGCGTACAGCGTGCACGAGAGGACTTAACTAACCCTGATTTTGAGCAGCGTCCTCAGCAGGACCTTTCCACCGCCTCGTGTTGCTGCTGACGACGCTGCTCTAGATCAGGTGTGGACCACTTAAAAGGAGTTCCACCAATTCCACCAGTGGAAAAGACATGAAACAACTTTATGCGAAGGGGTACCCCCTAGGGCCCTACCTTTATCTATTTTTAAAAAAAGGTGGTGGAATCGGTGGAATTGGTGGAATGGGGTCTAAAAGGCCTGCGGAGGGTATGCGAGCTCGTAAACATCGGTGGAATAGGTGGTGGAAGGTGGTGGAATCGGTGGAAACGCAGGTTTACGGACTCGGGACGCCTGTACCATCGATAATGTGTAACGCTTTACGGATGCTCAATGGATAGAGTATGAAGAATGCGTAGAGCGTGAACGAGAGGACTTAACTAACCCTGATTTTGAGCAGCGTCCTCAGCAGGACCCTTTCGCCGCCTCGTGTTGCTGCTGACGACGCTGCTCTAGATCAGGTGTGGACCACTTAAAAGGAGTTCCACCAATTCCACCAGTGGAAAAGACATGAAACAACTTTATGCGAAGGGGTACCCCCTAGGGCCCTACCTTTATCTATTTTTAAAAAAAGGTGGTGGAATCGGTGGAATTGGTGGATTGACCTCCCGACAAAGAAAGGCGATGTGCAGACAGCTAGTTAGCCGTATACTCAGTGACCTCGCCGGTCAACCTATCATAGACTAGCTCGTTCTCGAATGCTACGATGACTAGCATGTTGCACCCTTGGCACGAGGCGTTGGTACCCATGATCTGGATCGACTGGGGCACGTCCTTCTCCGTTAGACGTGAAACATCAGCGACCAACACACGATTCGTGGTTGACCATTTGTAGTAGTCGATCAGGCCATTGGTCAGCTCTGGTGTGATATCACCGTTGATGGCCGAGAGCTTCGCAAACTCATTACAGAAGTCCATGAAGTCGTAGTCGTAGCTGATGTCGAACACCTGCTGGGATCCGATCCTGACGTTGAAGTTCCTGATCGACGATCCAGGCTGCACAGTCCACGGAGCGCTATCAAACGGTGATTGGAACTGCTGCACGGTCGCAGTCGCGAAGTTACCAGTGGATGTCTCCGCGAACGGCAGTAGCACTACGTACTTGGCGTTCTTGATGCTGGCAGAGAGCTGCAGGTCGAACGCTGTGTTCAACTGTGTTGTTGAAGTGCCAGTGCCTGCCCGCTGATAGAACCACTGCGCGTAATAATCCAGGTAGCGGACCTTCTTCGTAGGCTTAGACACGATCGCCTGGGGGTTCTCCAGGTCAACGAACGGAACATACAGACGAGTAGTGGTGAAGGGGAAGTACGTTGAGTCAATGGTTGGCTCCAGGTTGTTCACGATAGCGCCCCAGGCAACGCTGATCTCACCAGGTCCGGCTGATGCAATCACAGTGCTGTTCGGACTAGACGTGCCCGTGCCAGACGCGACCATGATAGGGCACACCGACCCCGATGCAAGTGTGGTGGACGTCAATGCCATGTTCTTGGTTGTAGCCGAGGTTGCAATGACCGACACACCCTGGTTCACGCGGAAGCGCAGCTTGATCTGCGGGTTCGCCATAAGGTCTAGCTCCTTGAAGATAGGATGCAGGTCCACCAAGCGGATCTTCAGCAAGTAGTTCCAGGTGCCCGCGATCGAGCCCGCTGTAGCGGCTCCAGCCACGAATGCTCCGCGACCGAACTGATTCGAGATGGTCTTGGACGCGCCAGATGCGATGGTCGGCCATCCGTTGGTGTTGGCATTCGACGTCGTTGGATTCGCGAGTAGGCGTCTAACGAAGCCCTCATTCGCGGTCAGAACCGTAGCGCCGGTGGCAGCAGTTCCCAGGGCAGCAGTGACATCGGCGGCTGTGTTGCAGAAGCCGTCTCCGTAAGCACCCGCTGCGTTGCTCCACGTCAGCGAGCCTGAGGTATCGGGGAACAAGAACGCCTCGGCGCCGTGCTTCTCGACGTACGCAGTGCTCGACTCCACCTGCGCGCGGAGATTGTTCACGAACAGCTTGTACTCGGTCATCGAGAGGATCGACTTGCCGTTGAGTTCCAGCGACATGGCGTCGATCACGTTCCAGATGCCGCACTTGAAGCCGACCGACAGACGGTTAGCGGGGCCCTGCAGCGCCTGCGTGGCATGCGTATTCTTCAACGTGACCTTGAACGGTAGCATGATGAACGAGTCCCTGAGACAGGCGAAGCCCTCGGCGCCGTTCAGTTGGCTCGTGGCATCGATCGTGATAACGCCATTGGCATAGCTGCCTTGATTGAGGTCGATCACGTATGGGCAGCGCTTCCGCGAGGACACGCGCACCGCCGGCTCGCCCTTGAGCGACGACTGGTAGAGGAACTGATCGGCCAATTGAGTGGTATCTGCCATGATTTCTATATAGCACGTGATATAAGCTACGGTGACAAGAAAATAATTATGGCTAACCTCATCAAGCCGATCACGTCAGACCACGATCTTATTGCACTAGCCGCCAAGTGCGACATACACCTAGATGCTGTGCTTGACTCGACCGAGGTCACGAGGCCGCTCGCTCATGATAAGACGTACTTGATACTGCTCCGCCCGGCTGATATGGACATAGGCCACTGGACGTGCGTGCACAACGGCGAGTACTTCGACAGCATGGGTGAGGGTCCGCCCACCAAGTACGGCATCAGCAAGTACAACGAGTTCCAGTACCAGTCGGCGCACGGGGACTACTGCGGCATCTGGTGCGTGCTGTGGCTGTTCGTCAAGCAACACAAGCAACAGCAACTGCTCAAGCCATTTCATAATTTAAATATGGTAGTTCTTTAGCGCCCTCTATATACCATGTATCGTGAACTAACCATCGTCAGCACTGTTCCTCAGGCTAAGCTCAAGCGGGCCTTCAAGACCGGCAAGCTCAGTCTTTCCGCAGCCGAGCTCAAGGGCAGCGGGTCTGTCTTGCACTTGCACCCAGGATCGTTTGACAAGGCGCTGAAGGCGCGTAAGCGTGGCAAGGGTGTACGTCTGGAGATTACTCGTCACGAGATAAAGAAGGGCTACAAGCGAGCGCAAGGAGGATCTATCTGGGGCTCCATCTGGGGTAAGATTAAGAAGGGCTTCAAGTTTGCAAAGGACTCTGGACTGCTCAGCAGAGCCGTAGATGCGGCCGTTCCTGCGCTGGCCACTGCTGTTGGCGTACCTCAGGCAGCGATACCGGCGCGAGGCGCCATCAAACAGCTTACGGGGGTTGGCGTCGACGGGGGCAAGATCCGAGTGGCGGACGTTGCGCACCAAGCCAAGCAGGCGCTGCGGTACGCGCGCAAGAAGGGCGTACTCACGGACCTTGCGGATCTTGCCGAGAAGAAGCTCAAAGAGAAGGCGACGAAGCCTGAGCATGTCGACTTGATCAGCACCCTGCGGAAGAGCGTGAAGGACAAGTACGGTGTCGGTGTCGCGCCAGCGTCAGTGCCAGGCAAAAAAAGACTGGCCAAGGGCTCAACAGAAGCCCAGGCGCGTATGGCAGCGCTACGTGCAATGAGGAAAGGGAAGAGCAAAGGCGGATCATTTCGCTTGTAATACAGAACTTTTTTTTTCAGTTGATGACAGTCATAGGCTTGAACAGCAGCATGATGCTGACGGACTTGTCGCGGAAGTGCACGGGTTGATCGTTTTGGTTGTAGATGCGGATGGTAATTGTTGATCGCGGGCCGTTGTGCACGGCTACCCACGCGTAGTTGCTTGGCTGGTATCGCACGATCTGCCCGATCGACGCACCGCCTCGGTCAAACGCTGCTAGGATGTCTCCGGTCACCACGTAGTCGTTCTTGATGATGTCGCACCGCACAATGTAGCTGCTGGTCGGATGCACCTGCGGGATCGTGTTGCTGAGCAAGCTGGCAGCTGTAGTTGAAGATGCTGTTGGATACGTTCCGGTGGTGAAGCCCAACACGTTACCAAACGCTGCGTTATCAATGATGAGTCGTGGAACACGTGTAGTGGTGGGCAGCCCAGTGCCGCCAGCCGAGTAGAGCCCTGATGCTGGTCGCGTGTAGGTGCCGATCGCCGTAGGAGTAGGCGAGCAGTCCACCTGACAGGCGTAGTAGGTGCTGTTCTCCTCTAGTTGAATGAAGTAAACGTTGTTGCCACTGCCGTCGATAAGGTACGCGCCTGCGCTCACCAGAGCCGTTTGGATGTTTCTGTTGATGTCGGCATAGGAGTACCAGCCGTCCGATAGGGTAACACTAATGGTTGAAGTCGTACCGGCAGTGGGCACCTCGATCTTGAAGGAGGTGTTACCGAAGGCGAGGCTGTCGATGTTGAAGTCGGAGGCGTAGAGGCTGATCGACTGGATAGCCATCTGCGTATCCACGAAATTAACCGAGCTGCCAGCGAACTCATAGCGCCAGGTGTTGTTGTAGCCGTTCTGCACGAGGTTAGTCGAGTCGAGCTTGATGAAGCTGGCCATATCTTTTTTTTATGGTATGTATATTTGATGAGTCATAGTTGAAGTGGAAATATATTATTCCTCGTCTGACTCGCCTGAGACCTTGATGACCTTGTTGAAGTTGTAGCGAAGCTCTCCACGCACCGAGTCGATGAACAGCATCTGGCCCTTGTTGGCCGTGGCCTTGTTGTAGTACGTGACAATCGACGTCTCGGTCACGCCGGGGATGTTGAAGTCCTTCACGACCATCTGCAGGTCTCGCTTTGAGTTTGCCTTGAGAATGGCTACGTACTCGCTGTTCAGGCGGATCATCTTATCCGTCGCGAAGTACGAGTGACTAAGGAAGATCGTCGATAGCTTATGGTGCCTGCCGCGGGTGAAGAAGTGGCTGAACACGTTCTTCTGCAGCAGCTTGTCGTTCGAGTAGTCGTCGATGATCACTAGCTCGGGCTTGCCGCTGTTCATGGGTGTGCGCCGCACGTGGTCGACGGACGGAGGGCTGTCATAGAACGTGATGAAGCCCTCCAGCTTGTCGCGCAGGTAGTCATAGAGCTCCTGGTCCTTGTTACGCGCGATGATGTGCAGGTGAGAGAACGTATTTGGCGAATGCTTCAAGATGAACATGCACAAGTTGTTCTTACCCGAGTACGAGGGCCCCAGCACGATCATGCGGAAGAGCTTCTTGATGCCGAGCTCCTTGATGTCGCCCACCGAGGATCCGCGGTACTGCTTGGGCAGCGACGCGCCGTAGTTCGGTATGTCCGACATCTTTTTATCTCAAGCTTAGATATATAGATGGCGAAACAAATAAGCAATGAGTGGATTTAGTTACCCTCCGCCGATCTTCCTCTCTTCAACCTACAACCCTGCCTTTTATCTGTCGCTAGACCCATCGGGCTTCCTCAGCTATGCCTACGCGCAGACGCTCTACGTGAGTAGGAATGACTATAGGCTCAGCTACATCACGGGCATCACGCTCGGCCAGGGCGGAGCTAACCAGGCACTGACGCTCGATGGCAGCAGGAACGTGGCCAACATCAATTCGCTCACAGCTTCGTCGATCACAGCTGGCTCACTGTCGGGGCTAACGACACTGTCGGTATCAGGCACGCTGACAGCTACTACGGTCAACGCCACGTCGGACATCCAGGTCAACGGCACTAGCTACAACCTCACGCTGATCGATCGCGTGAACGTGACGACTATAGGCACTGCCCAAGCCAGCAAGGCGCTGGTGCTCGACGTCAACCGCTCCGCGAGCAACATCTACAACCTCACCATTGACCCCAACGGCACCGGTATCGTATGCTCGACGCTGAAGTTCTGGAACGCCGCCGGTACTGCGTCCAACACCCTCGCCCATATGTACTACGTCGGCGTTCAAGAGGGTGGGGCGACCGCTTCGCAGGCTGTTGTCCTCAACTCGACGAAGGACTACTCGGGTATTCGCAACCTCAGCTGCTCTGGTACATTGACAATATCGACGTCGATCGCAACGCCCTCCATCACCTGTGACACGATCACGAAGGCGGGGACAATCACGCTTAGCCCAACCACGCTCAATCTAAATCCTACTACGTTGCAGATCGCGGGGACGGCAGTGACAGCTACGGCTGCTGAGCTAAACGCTGTTGATGTCACAGCTGGCGCTGCTGCAGTCTCGAAGGCGCTGGTGCTTGATTCGTCAGGAAGTATAGGGACGATCACCAAAATGACCTGCGTGGACATCCTCAGCACCAGGTCCGAATGCCAGATCACCTCGGGGACAGCACTGGATACGACAGCTGGATATCACACTTATCCGCTCTGCATCACCAATGACATTGATACTGTGGGCTCAGTTGCCGGCATATCATTTATGGTTGATTCATCCGTATCACCTACAGGTACAAACACCCCCAGTGCTGTCATAGCAGCTGTGCGAACTGCAGGAACGTACGCTATGTCAGACCTACGATTCTACACGCGATCGGGCCAAGCTAGTTCATCGCCCGTGGCAGAACGTATACGCCTGACCGCTGGCGGGAATGTCGGCATTGGCTCGTCATCTCCTCCTACGAGACTCAGTGTCGTTGGGGACTCCGGTAACCTTACTGGTGGCTGGCAACGCGTATGCAACTTCGCAAACGACAACGCATCTCCTATCACGGGTGAGATACAGATCGTCAATGCCGCAACCGGGGCCTCATCAGGGAACGGGATGTGGTTCGGCACTACCACCAGCGATCCTTTGCGATTGGGGGTGGACAATAGCACCGTAATGTATCTTAACAGCTCCAGCCGTCTCGGGGTTGGCCTATCGGTCTTGAATTGGTCACCTGAGGCGACTATCCATGCTGGCGGGTGGATCTACAGCCACGATGGCTTCTACCGCCGAACCGTATTGAGCTCAGGGAGCTACATGTTTGCTTGGGCTGGGGTCGGATACGGTGGCATCGGCTGGGATAGCACTAATGGTCAACGCGTGCGCATCGGTATCACGAACCAGGACGGCACGTGGGCTGGTTACCCCAACAGCGTCTACGGCGGTCCGTACACCAACGGCAGTGACAGACGACTGAAGACGGACATCAGGGACTGTCCGCATGGCCTCTCGACTGTGATGCAGATGCGGCCGCGCTTGTTCCGCTGGAAGAGCTCTGAGGACACCGAGCCGGATAGCATAGGCTTCATCGCGCAGGAGCTACAACCGTTGGTGCCTGAGGTCGTGAGTGGTGATGAAAACTGTCCTGAGGACGAGAACGGCATGATCGCGTATCCCATGGGCATAGAGATGGCCTCGATCACCGCTGTGCTGTGCAAAGCTATACAGGAGCTGACAGCGCGCGTCGAGTACCTTGAACATAAGGCTGTCCTATCTTAAACTCTTTTCTTACTTGTATCCACCCTCTCTTTTTTTCTCTTTATGAAGTTGTACCACTGGTGCAGCTCTAGCTACCCTAAGATCTTACGAATTCGTGCAAAAAAAGTCGTCTTCACGTGAGTTTAAAGGGCAAAGGTCTTAACGCGGGGCTCCTTCTTCTTACGAGGGCCGTACACACCGGTTTTTGCCCACAGCCGACCTCCCGCGGGAGCAGTCTGCGTCGATACCGTCGCGGTCGTAGGCTTGCTGTCCGCCCAGATCGCTGTCGCGTAGCCGGTGGGTCTCTCCTTCACCAAGATGTCCTTCATGATCGCCTTCAGCTCCGTAAGGTTCTGATCCGCCTGCAGATTGTACAGGCCTCCCGTCTTCGTGATTAGATTAGTGTTAAGGACCAACATGCTGTCTATATCAACCGAGTGATAATCTGCTTGAATTCTTTATCGCTTATCAGCCGATTGCTGTACATGTCTACCGTCACTATCTTCAGCTGCTTAAGGATGCTCGGGTTGTCGTTGCCCATGAGCAGCTCGCCCTTGAGCTTGTCGTACTCCATCTTGAGTGTGCTCAGCGGATCGGGCAGTTCGTCCCTGAACGCGTGTTCAATGTGCGTCACCTGCAAGATCTCTTTAAACAGCTGTCGATCGTCCACTGATAACTTGTCATACTCATCCTGACTAATCGTCTGCTTGTACACTAAATCTTTCACCATCTGCTTTACCTCTTCACTGATCTCACGCTTCGGCCCTACCTTCTTCCTAGACGGATAGCAGACATTGAGCACACCGTTGTTTAGGTCAGGGATGCGAACGAACTTACTGCCTAGCTTCCTGTAGATGTACGCACTCGCTAACCCGCTGTTCTGTATGTCGTTGAGGTTGTAGTACCTCCCCTTGCGCTGCACGCTCGAGTACGGGGCGCCGCCCGAGCCCTTCGGCCGTCCACGCTGGCCTGCTCCGCGCAACCCTCGCCCACGTGGCAGCTGTCGGCCCAGAGCTCTTGGTATAGTGCCGATGATGTGCTCGATGCGCAGCTCCTGAGCTACCTCGCGCATGGTCGCCATGAAGTTGTCGATCCGCCGCTTACGATCGTCGGTCATGGCCTCGCGGTCCTCTTGCACGAAGCCGTGCGCGATCGCAGCAAGCGAACCGAGGGTGGCAGGCCAGTCCACTTTGTTCATAGGGCTGGTGGTTGGGCTAGCAGGCGCTAGTCGCCGTTGACCGCCGTTTTGGCGCAGTCGCAGCACGTCGTTCAGTGTAGTCACGTGGTAGCTACCCTCGGCGTCTGGGATGACAGCGTCCAGCCGAACCTGCGGAACGTCAGTCCCAACGCGCTGGAAGAACGTTTCAAGGAAACGCTTGGCACTGGCGGCAGGCAGCGACATCCCATTGCTCGACTCGCCGTGCATGTCCCCGGTACTCCTACTGCTAACGGCGGTATTGCTGTCGAGCAGAGTTTGAGTTTCTCTTCCTTGAAATCGCGTGGAGTTGGTGGTTAGCACCCTACCCTCCACGCGCCGTAGCAGACGGTCATCGATACTAATATGCTTCTCTCGTAGCCCTTGCAGCAACCGCAGCAGCGTGCTGTGCCAGTTCACGTCCCTCACAACAGCTTTCTGCTCAGCGCCCCCACGTGTTTTAATGATCTTTAGCCGCTCACCGTTCGGGTGCAGCTTAATCTGCATGCCGGCGGCAGGGTCGCCATCTGAGTTCGGGTTGTCGGACCATAGCATAGGCCGCACAAGCAAACCCTTCTCGGTGATGTCTGTATTATACTTCTTAAATATGTCTAGAACGTTCTTGCGATTGATCTCCTGCGCTCTATCCGAGCCGTCGCGTTGGTTATGGCCTTCTGTGCGCGGTCGAGTGCCCCGAGTATGCTCACGCTCTTCATCCGCTTCTTCATCGCGTTCCCTCACGCGGCGAGGTTGTACCGTAACTACCGGCGAGCTAAACTGATCGACAAGCCTACGCCTCGTTCTAGCTCTAGTATCACCGCTAGCGTCCGCGGTTCGCACACCCGTCTCCGACTCCACCATCTGACTGTCATTCGTCTCCGGTGACGTAACCGGCTCGGGTGACGTGGTGACAGATGGCGTGGCCATTGCGAACTCGTTGCGTAGCTCTTCGATCACCTCAGCTTCATGTGCTAGCGGGACGCTATTAGCACCAGCGCGCTGCTGGTCGAAGTGAGTTGCGTGGATCGCGTATAGCGCCTGAGCCATCTGGATCCAGTCGTAGTTATTTAGGTCAGCCAACTCACCGGTGGAGATGCTGAACGGTAGGCCCTGCTCGCCGAGAATGACCAGCTCGTCCGGCTCGCCGTCGTAGTAGAGCGGGTGCACGTTTAGTGGCGTCCAGTCCACGTAGTCGGTTGTATCCTGAAAGCCTACACGGATAAGACAGATAGATGTAATAAGGCGAGCCGTCAGCGGCCAATTGATGAGGATCGGCTCGATCAAAGGCATATCCATTACCAGGACACCATCGACGAAGAAGTAGTATGCACTGACAGGTCGGTCGTCGACGGCCAAGGGCTGTATGCGGTAGTTTGCCAAGTCGGGGAACTTATCGTATGTAGTGCTAATGACGTTCATTCCGATGGCGATCTCAGGGTCAATCCCGGCCTCCGACTCGTTGTCGGTATCTACCTCGGCAGCGTACGCAGGGTCATCGTAGTCCGAGTCGTGGAACGTGGTGTCTAGCAACGCGTCGTGGATGTCGGGCGACGGCAACTCACGGACTACGCTCTCGAGCGTCTGTAGCGGCGGCGTCTGAGTTGTGATTGCATTGATCACGGGCTGATCTGTCTGCGTGCCGAAGCTGCCTCTTTGCGGAGGTAGAGGGGTTTGCGTGATGTGGCTCATGCTTGGGGGCCTAATATCTGCTTGCGAGCTGTAGTCGCTCGTCCGTGGTACCGCTGTCTGCGAGCTGAAGTCGCCTGTGGGTGATCTTATATCTACTTGTGAGCTGTAGTCGCTCGTGCGTGGTGCCGCCGTCTGCGAGCTAAAGTCTCCTGTGTGTGGAGCATCTGTCTGCACGCTGAAGTCTCCTGTGTGCGGTCGTATATCCGCTTGGCCGCTAAAGTCTCCTGTGTGCGGAGCATCCGTCTGCATGCTAAAGTCAGCCTTCTGCGGCTGTGGAGGTATGATAAAAACCATTCGGCGGATCACTTCAACAAGAGATCGACCGAATGGCTCTACAGGATGCGCTTCAACAACCGCAACATTGTTTGTATTTTCATTTATCGCATTACTAGTGCTTACATCACTAACATCAATCTTTTTTTTTTCGTTTAGCAAGGACACTGTCTTATCCGCATCGGTGGCCCACACAGTCTCAGCGTACATATCACGTTGCGTCTCGCGCTGCCGGTAACGCCTCGTTACCTTCTCTAGCAGCTCCAGGCGCTTGCGTTCGCGCTGCTGAAGGCTGGTGAAGTTAGGAAACATGGGTTCGTGGTCCTGATGACTCAGACGGCTCTATATTGGTGGAGCCAGAAGACTCGCTCTCCGCTAAATAATTAATATGTTGTTGGTAGCGATAGCGCACGAAGTCGGGCACTGGGCCGCACTCCCACAGCGACATGGTCCACTTGTGCACGATCCTATTCCTCCTGTTGAGCATGGACATGTACGCCTGCAGGATCTCGTCGAATGGCAGGTCGAACAGTTGCTCGAGCTCGCCCTTGTAGCGCACGTCACTGACTATGTATCTAAACGCGCGGTCGTATCCGCCGATCTGCATCAGCCTATACTTGATGTAGTCTACTCGCTGCACGTCATTGATCATCGTGGTCAGCTCCTCTATCTTCTCTAAGTTCGTGCGGATGCGCTCATGAGCTACTTCGAGCTCCGCCTTATACAACTTCAACGTCTCGGCTGGTGGCGTCGATGTCATGGTTCACTATATAGCACAAACACAAAAAAATATATGTGATCGATTTCTATGATGACAAGTAGGCTAGCAATATTTAATGTCAATTGAGATGTCTGCCCATCGTCTTTTTTCTCGGGAGGGTCCTGCAGGGTTAGTTAAGTCCTCTCGTGCACGCTTTACGCATTTCCACCGATTCCACCACCTTTTTCTAAAAAAAGATAAAATAGGAAGGGTAGGGCCCTAGGGGGTACCCCTTCGTATAAGGTCGTTTAATGTCGTTTCCACCGGTGGAATTGGTGGAACCCCTTTAAGGTGGTCCACACCTTAATTTATATTATTGTTGGGGTCGCGTCATTAAAATGTATTGAATTTAATTATTTTATAGTCTAGTCTACCGGCACTGCGTGCTGCGTGCGCGGTCTGCTGGTTGTCATGCGCTGTGCATGGTGCGCGTGCAGCGCGCTTCGTTACTGCTCAGTCCGCCTCGTTGTCCGTCTCGTCGAAGATGATGTACGGCTCCAGGTGTAGCTCGATCAGGGCCACGGAGAACGTGCGCCGCTTGATGGTCCTGCCGCTGATCTTGTCGCCCTTGTTCAGCGTGAAGCCCAGCTTGTTCAGCATCGAGCCGAACACCTGCTCGCCCTTCACCGACGTGCTCGGGTCCGCCCACGCCGCCCACTCCTTGTACTTCCCGTACGTCTCGATCGAGCTCTCCTTCACATCCTCCGTGAAGCCCACCTCCAGGCACTGCTCACGACGGTGAAGCAGGTAGCGCACCGCGTGGTTGGACTGCTTCACCTTGAGCTCGCGCTTGTACTTGGTCGTCGGGATCTGGCGCCGGTCGAAGCCGCTGAGGTCTCGCTGCAACAGCCAGTGGAAGATGTGCAGCCCCGCCTCCTTCGTCAGCAGCGGGTCGTGGATGCGGTCCCAGTACTCCTTGGCGCCGGGCATCATGGGGCAGACCTTGTCGCTCGCCTCCATCGCCACGTAGCGGCGGTCGCTCTCCTCGATGACCGAAGAGAAGTCGTTGTTCGTGGCCACGATGTAGTTGATGAAGTTGCTGGCGAGGAACGACTCCTGGCCCTTGCGCTCGATCAGCGACTTCTCCTCCGTCGACAGGTTCTTCATGATCTGCGCCATGCGCCGGTTGCCGGAGTCCATCGCCTCGTCGAGCAGGATGACCGTCTTGCCCAGGTTGAGCGCGTTGAAGCGCCCCGTGGCGCGCTCCATGTCGTTGATTACCGACGCCATGTTCGGCGTGAGCACGTAGCGCGAGAAGACGTTGAATATGAAGTTCTTGCCCGCCCCTTGTCTCGACTTGATCAGCGGTATCGTTTGCGTCTTGATGTGGGGGAACTGCATGATGTGCGCGAACCAGTTGAGCAGGTACTCGGAGGCGACTGGGTCGCCGTTGCAGATGATGTTCTTAATGTGGTCGACCCACATGTTCACCAGCTTCGTGTCGATCACGTGCTCGGGGCTGTACACGTGCTGGTAGTCGCTGAACAGGTTGAACGTCTTGTCCATGTCGGGCTTCGCCTTCGGGCTGTAGGGCAGCACGTCCGCGTTGTAGTACATGATGCCCGTCTTGCATGCCTTCAGGATGTCGTGGAGGCTGATGACCACCTCCTTGTCCTTGAACGCCACGCTGTACATGGTGTCACTCTCCCCCGTCTTCTTGCTGCGTGTGCTGGCGCGCTCGTAGCCGACGGTGCGCACAGAGTCGCGGCCGCCGAACCGCACGATCTCCACGTACTTCTTCAGGTGGTACGGCGTGCCGCGGTTGCTCACGTGCGCGTAGCTCGACTTGATCGCGTAGGCCAGCGTCTCCAGCGACGCCCACGTCCTCGCCTCGGCCAGCGAGTCGACCGAGTGCTCGTTGTCCTCGCGGATGAGCGTGGCGGGCAGCTTCTCCAGCTCGTCCAGCAGCGCCTCGAGCATGGCGGCCTTCAGTTTCTTCGGGTTGTCGAGGTCCTTGACGTCAGCGATGTCGTCCACGCAGCCGCCGTGACTTTCGCAGGTGTCGGCCCACTTGCGGTATCCATCTGGGTTGGAGCCGCCCACGATCTGCTTGATGACGCCCTCCGTCAGCTTCGGGTGCCACTTGGGGTTCTTCCAGTCGTTGAAGGCCTTGAGCGCGACGCCCAGGTCGAAGTAGGCGCCACGTCGCTTCTTCAGCACGCACACGTAGGTCAGGCGCATTAGTTCGAGGTCCATGTGCGGCCGGCGGTGGAAAAAGCCTGCCAGCTGCCAGGCGTTGTCGCGGTTGGTGATCCAGGACTGCGGCAGCATGCAGCACAGGTCGAAGAGCCTGTGGTCGTAGTTCTTCGCGGTCAGGCACACGTCCACGTCGCTGCAGGCGGCCGAGTCCTTCACGTACGCCTCGAACTTGGTCCGGCCCTCCTCCGTCTTGAAGCACATGTCCACAGGGTCGTACACGACGTCCTCCTCGGCGCCGCACCAGCGGTCGTAGAGGTTGAAGGTGAGGTTCCACGGGTACTCCGGGTCGCCCTCCTCCTCGCACAGCTTCATCTCGACGGAGTCCTTCATGAGGTCGTGCAGCATTTCGTAGCGTTTGTCGGAGAGGAAGAGAGCATCGTTCGCGCAGCCTCGGGACTTAGTCTGGCAGTCAAACACATTATAGCGTATTAGTTTGCCGTCGTTCTCCACAAAGCGCTGCATGGCCAGTTGCGTTATGGGCGTACCTGCGTAGGGAGTTGGGCGACCACTGGGAAGGGTCGGGCGTTGGTGCTGCTCGGGCGTTGGTGCTGCTGGCGCGTCGCGGCTGGCGTGGCGCGGCTGTCGACTGCGCGCTTCTTCGGACACTTGCGCAATACCGGTAATGACGGTTATACCCAAGTGGGTACTCCGCTCAAGTACGAATTTTTATACACCAATTATTTTGTGAGAACCAAAATTTGTTATTTGGTCGTATATATAAGAGCATAAAACATCGATGGACCAAAAAAGGGAAATTCAACAGCTGCCCTTTAATGGCGATGTCCGGACCGACTCCACGCTCATTCCAATGAACCCATCAGCAATCACGGACCGCAAAAGGCGCCCATCCGTTGCATCTTACCCTCACTATCAGGTCGTCACGGTTCGGTCTAGCAAGTCGTTTTAGGTTGCTCTTAGACATTTTTTTGTGCGCCCTATACATAGTATATGATGGAGACGGCTATCAGGGATGCGTTGGCACCCACAACTAACAGTCACGTGCTGTTGAAGACCCGCGTGGGCTTCCTCAAGTCAGTTGCTGATGTGGTGCGCAACGCACGCGACCTAACGTTTCTGAATCGTACAAGGGCGGTGGTCAACCGCGTCGAAGACTCCGAGAACCTTCGCACCCAGTATTCACGGTGGTGTCACGTGATCGCGTTAGTGAAAGCCGCTGGGGATGCGGTCACAGCCAGTAGCAAGCGCACGTACGGGCGCAAGATCGAGCGGCTGAAGGCGTCTATGCAGAGGAATCCAGTGGAGAACCGCCTGACGGATGAGCAGCAGGAGCGTTACCGATCGCTTGCGGACCTTGAAGGAGTGGTAGCCGATGCGATGGAGCGTCTGTTCGTGCGATACGGTTTCCCCCTGACGCCGTTGACGGATGCCAACCTCAATGAACTGGTGGCTATGAGTGGGAAGAAGCTGAATGCGACACGGTTTGCCAAGGAGATGCAGCGTATCGCACTGATGGCGTGCTACACCTTACAACCGGCTCTCCGCGCTGATTGGAGCACGCTGCGCCTGACCTCAAGGCTGCGCTCCATCCCATCTGAGGGCAACTGGTTGTACTTTAAGAAGGCGGGGCCGCTGTTCTCGTTTCGTGTGGTCATGCAGGACTTCAAGAACAGCCGGCACATGGGAAAGACTACGCTTGAGGTCAAACGGGACCTTGCGTACGTCCTATCCGCGTGGTTGCGCGTGCTCCAACGGCTGCAGGATCGCGTAGAGTACCTGTTCATCTGGTCTTTCCGCCAGAACAGACTGACCCACGTCGCATCACGCAACAGCCTCGCGCGCCGGCTGCCACGCATCTTTGGCGCCTATGCTGGGACACCGCTGACGGTCAACGACATGCGGCACATCCACGAGTCTGATCTGCAATCGTCTGCTGCGTATCAGAGGATGACGGTCAGGGAGAGGGACCGTGCGCATGCGCAACTGCTCCATAGCCATATGACAGGGATAGCCTACAATCGCGTGTAATGTCCTGCTGAGGACGCTGCTCAATATCAGGGTTGGTTAAGTCCTCTCGTACCCTCCATCCTTTAAGCATCTGGAAAGCTTTAAACATTATAGATGGTAGAGTCGTCCCGAATCCGTAAACCTGCGTTTCCACCGATTCCACCACCTTCCAGTCACAACACCGCCTTGTTTCACCGGCTCAAAGACGTCCTTGAGCCGGTAGTTTTGCCCTTCCAGTCACAAAACCGCCTTGTTTCACCGGCTCATACACGTGTATGACCTGGTAGTCTTGGCCTTTCGACTAACCCCAGCCTCCACCACCTGCTCCACCGATTTTGACGAGCTTGTATACCCTCCGCAGGGATCCTAGACCCCTTTCCACCAATTCCACCGATTCCACCACCTTTTTTTAAAAAAAATAGATAAAAAAGGAAGGGTAGGGCCCTAGGGTCGTTTCACGTCGTTTCCACCGGTGGAATCGGGTAATGGAAGGTGGTGGAAGGTGGTGGAATCGGTGGAAACGCCGGTTTATAAAGAAATGGCGAAAGCATAAACGACCATGAATATATTATAAGTTAAGCATAATGTGATACACGCGCTCACAGATCTTGACAATGCTTTCAGGAAAGACGTCACCAGACATCTCGCACCCGGTGATCTCTGTGTTCATGACATCGCCATCGTTGTCGGCAAACAACCAATTCTGGAAGTCCGTACAGATGCCGTTGAGGGTGTGGACCGGGTCGTCGAGCTTCTTGTTGCATATCCGCAGTGCTTCCATCATCGCTAGAAGCTGGTATCTGCCCTTGCGGAGATCGCACTGCTTGGCCTCGATGACGATGAGCATGCGGTCGCCTCGCTTGACCACCCAGTCCGCGTTTCCGCCGGCCCGCAGCCCATCGCAGTCAATCGGATACTCGGCCAGCAACTTCATTTCCTCCTTGACTGGGAACGCCGTGTTGACCGCAAAGATGCACCGATCAAGCACTGAGGCAATGTAGGCACGGCGCTGAGCTTCGTTCTGCTCCCACGGTGCGCCTCGCGTAATGATATAGCGTGCGTAGTCGTCGCGGATGCCGTCCATGATGTCCTTGGGCAGCGGGGTTGTCTCGTTGACATGCTTGTCGTTGATAGTGACGCCCTTGTAGATGCGCTTGTATTGGAACTCCGTCATCTCGGAGAAAGGCACATGGGCGTCGATCACGTCGTCGTCGTCGGTCGAGGCCTTGCGCTTTCGAGTAGCCACCCGTTTGACGCACCCTTTGTTGAACCTGACCATGTCTGACTCCACATCGCGGTCGTTCTTGGTGGTGGGCTCCTTCGCGGCGGGCTTCTTCTCCTCCTCCTTCACCTCTTCCTCGTCAGACACATCCACGAGCAGGTGCACGCGACCCTCAGCGCCGGCGCCCTCGAACTCGGTGGCTACGGAATTGCCGATCACGGTGGTGCGGGTCGTAGCGCCCTCGGCGTCCGCCTCTGCAGGCCACTCGCCGTCGACCTTGACGAATGTTTTGAGGATGACCTGCGCGGGCACAACGTCGAGATCGAATGTTTCCTTCAGCGCGTTGCAGAGATCCTTGCGGAGATTCGAGACGCGTGACTGCGTGTCGATGCCCTCGAGGACGTCCACGACGCCGCGACACACGTAGACCAGGTCGACAGAGGCGCCTGGGGCAGCCGAGGGGGATGATGCCGCTGGCGCTTCGGCGCGGGGCGAGGCAGCGGTCTGGGGCGGCATGGTGGCGTGGCGGAAGATTTCTAAATGGCGCCAAGCTGAGACCGCCGCCCTCACTTATATACAAACATGGAATCAACCCAGTCCACATACAACCCCCAAGTGTACCAGAGCGACAGGGCGCGGCGGCTGCAGCGCCAGAGGGCGTACTACGCTAGACACGCGGCAGAGAGACGGGCCTATCAGCTGGCGTACAGCGCAGCCACGCGGGCCCAACGGTCGCGCATAGCCGTTGGTTGAACCTTCTTTTTTTGTATGAACATTCCTTTAAGCTTTACAGAGTATGCACATGAACATTCTTTACAGCTTTGGCAATTACACATATGAAGAATCCAACACATGAACAATCCGAAAATATGCATGCAATTGTTATAATAGCCCATGACGGTATCATAAACGACAGTAAACAAATCATAATAGCCTTAAAACAGTACTCCCTCCTGTGATATATTATACCGTATAGATTGCTGCAGGTTCATCGGTTACTGGCCGTTTACTGAATACGCTCTTATCTGTGAGGAGGCAATCCGTTAGGCGTTATGGCTGTGGGCTCAGTAGGGCTGGCGTACAGATAAGAGCCGGTTGGAGCAACATGCGGTTGTATATTCGATTGAGAGGGGTATTTGAATGGACAGGCTCATGTGGCCTGCTGCTGTCTACGCTACATGCCCCCTGAACTGGTTTCGGTTTCTGTTAGCTAGGGGTTCAGGATATCGGCGATCTGCGTCCTGTCAACGAACAGACCCGCATGCTGCCAGCAGTGCTGGATCGCGGCGGGGGTGATGCTGTCCCACGCCTCCTTGCACCACTGGAGCGCCTCGGCAACACCAATGTCGTGGGCGTCAGGCTCGCCGTCCATGAACCGCTGCATGATCGCCTCGGTCTGGCGGTCCATGACCTGCGCCTTGAGCTGGGCGATGACACCTTGGTCCATGGGCTGTATGGCCGCGGTCGTGTTCGGCGGCAGGAACTCGAGCCGCACGTTGCTCATCGCGACAGCGGGCGCCTTGTGTGACGGTGCGTTGTCAACCAGGAGCAGGATCCTGCGCCCCGCCGCCGCCATGTCGGTGTTGAGCTGCTCCAGCCACTGGCGGAACACCACCGTGGTCATCCAGCCCTTGCAGGTGCCCACGTACTCGAGGCCGGCGGGCATGGCGGGCAGCCAGCGTGGGCGCCTGGCCGTGCCGAGGATCGTCAACGGCAGCTTGTGGGCGCCCGACGCGTTGGCCGCCACCACCATCGTGACGCGGGCCTTGCGCTGCTTGAGGGCTGGAGCTGCGCGGAGGCACAGCGAGCGGCGTGGTAGCGCTCTGTAGAAGTACGCGGCCTCGTCCATGTTGTAAACGTCGTCCGGGTGGTACGCGGCGATGATCTTGCGCAGCTCCAGCGCCGCCGCACGAGCAGCTGGCATGTCGACGCTGCCTATCTCTCCGTGCGCGCGGCGACTGCGGATGCCGTGGCGTCGCATGAAGTGCCGCAGCCAGCCGCCGCGGGTGAAGCGAGGACGCGCAGCCATGGGGATCTGGAGCCTGTCAGCGCAGCGGCGCGCGAGCCAGATGATCAGCCGGCCGTTAAGCGCGACGTGACCATCCTCGAAGAAGGCGATTGCTTCCACCAGCATCGCGTCCAGCGCCGCCACGTGCTGCTGCTGCGTCCTGCGACGTTGAAGCTCGTCGGGGGTCAGGGTCTGCAGCACCGGCTCCTGGCGCAGCACGCGGCTGACCATGGCCTTGCTGGGCGGGCGCTTGAGCTTGAAGGTCGCCTGCGCCCAGGTGGCGAGCTCCTGCAGGCTGGGGTGCGGGTGCTGTGTGCGGCGGTGCTTGCAGAGGTCGAGCTGCTGCTGCTTCGTGAGGTGAACCCGCATGATTCGCGACTGACGCCTGTCTCGCTGGTCTGCTACTGCAATCCGGGCCTATACGGATTGTTCATAGCAAATCACCGTCCATTCCGCAAATAATCCCTAAATGAGGTTTCCCAGGGCTCATAGAAAAACCCAGCTGAGGTTAAACGTAAAACCTCACCGAAGATCGCATCATGATTTCTTTATGCCTCATTCCCGAATCTGCAGCCAAGGACACAAGTCGCCATGCCCAGACACCGCCACGCCAGTCACTCCCGCCGCTCCCGCTCCCGCTCGCGCTCCCGCCACTCGCGCAGCTCCCGTCGGTCCCGCCGCACGCCGTCACCAGCCGAGTCGGCGTACTCCTCATCGGAGCGCTCGCTGTCGCCGCCCGTCGTGGAGGCCGAGTACCTGCGCCGCCGCCTGCTGCGGGACCGCAAGGAAGACAAGACCGCCAAGGCCACGCGAACCAAGGGGAAGTCGACGAAGCCGCAGTCGAGCAAGGGGAAGCCGACGGAGCCGCAGTCAGGCAAGGGGCTGGGCGTGCTGTGCATCTACCCAGGGTGCACGGCCCCCGTCATGTACACGCAGTCGTGGAAGAACCACATGATCAAGGCGCACCTCAAGACGACGGGCGAGACGTACGTGACGCAGCACCGCAATTCCTACGAGGTGTCGGTGGACCAAGCCGTGCTGCTCAACGACGCCGACACCGCCAAGCGCATGCTGATGTTCAGGATTGGCAACATTGAGCGCTCGCTGGACCGACTCACGGAGCGCTTCGAGACGGAGATCGAGGCCAAGATGGAGACGGTGATGGCGCCGCTGATGAGCGAGCTGTATCGGTGGTTGTCCAAGCGTCTGAATGCCCGCTCACGGTCACCGCCACGCCCACGGTCACCGCGACCACGCCGCCGTACGCACGCCAAGCGCCGCTACGACTACGACGACCTCCACAGCAGCCCCAAGGTGCCTCGACGCTCGCGATCAGCGTCCGTACGCACGGTGTTCGAGTTCAATGATGACACGTCCATGGAGGTCGTGGAGGAAGAGGAGAAGGCCCCAGTGCCGACGGCAGCGGCGGAGCAGCTCGTGCAGATGGCCACGTTCACGCCGGCCGTCACTTCAACACCAGCACCAGCACCAGTGCAAACGCCGATGCCAGCGCCACCAGCACCAGTGCAAACGCCGATGCCAGCAGCACCAGCAGAGCCGACACCAGTAGCACCTGCAGCACCAGCAGCACCAGCAGAGCCGACACCAGTAGCACCTGCAGCACCAGCGGAGTCGACACCAGCGACGGTCGCTGTTTCAACATTGGCACCAGCACCAACAGTGGAGAATGAGTCCGAGGAGGAGGAGACCCAGCTATTGGAGCCGGCGCCGACGCCCAAGCCTGTCCCACACCGAACCAAGAAGCAGTTGGACGCAGCGAGGGCGAATGGCGTCAAGGCGAGACGTAACAACGCGATCAAGGGTGCTGCAGGCAAGGTCAAGATCAACCGCACGACTAAGCTGCGCGACCAAGTCCAGGCGAAGTTGAAGGTGGCGACGGAGAAGCTCGAGGCTGCGGTAGCAGCGCTTGGCAAAGCCTCCAATGAAGACCATGAAGCACTGGAAGCAGAGATCGCAAAGCTGGAGGCGGAGATGCAGAATAGGGCCAAGGACTTCGAGGCGGTCAAGCTCGACTTGGTTCTCAAGGGGGCAGCCAGCAGTGCGCACAGCGCCGTCATGTTCGGCAAGGATGTGGCACAAGTGCTCAAGGGCAAGGAAAACGCGGTGAAGGCAGCGACCAAGAAGGCGAAGGCCAAGCAGTCACCGGCAGAGCGCGCAGCCACGAAGGCGGCGATGGAGATAGCGGTGAGCGAGTATGAGTCCTTCAGTCGACTTGCCGACCAAGTGGATGATGCGGTTGAAGCAGTGGCAGCGCCGGTGGGTGAAGCGATCCAGACCGATAAACTGACGAAGGCTATGGTCACCAAGGCACTCGAGGCTGCACAAGTATTCGAGCAGTTCCACGAAGACTTCGATCACGCGCTGTTGAAGCCGCCACAACCCCAAGCGGCTCGAGATGTCGAATTGTAGGTCATGCTTGTCAACTGCATTAATACACCCTCATTCGATTCCACCACCTTCCACCACCTATTCCACCGATGTTTACGAGCTCGCATACCCTCCGCAGGCCTTTTAGACCCAGTTCCACCGATTCCACCGATTCCACCACCTTTTTTTTAAAATAGATAAAGGTAGGGCCCTAGGGGGTACCCCTTCGCATAAAGTTGTTTCATGTCTTTTCCACTGGTGGAATTGGTGGAACTCCTTTTAAGTGGTCCACACCTGATCTAGAGCAGCGTCGTCAGCAGCAACACGAGGCGGTGGAAAGGTCCTGCTGAGGACGCTGCTCAAAATCAGGGTTAGTTAAGTCCTCTCGTGCACGCTGTACGCATTCTTCATACTCTATCCATTACGCAACCGTAAAGCTTTACACATTATCGATGGTACAGGCGTCCCGAGTCCGTAAACCTGCGTTTCCACCGATTCCACCACCTTCCACCACCTGTTCCACCGATTTTTACGAGCTCGCATACCCTCCGCAGGCCTTCTAGACCCCTTTCCACAAATTCCACCGATTCCACCACCTTTTTTTAAAAATAGATAAAAAAGGAAGGGTAGGGCCCTAGGGGGTACCCCTTCGCATAAAATCGTTTCATGTCGTTTCCACCGGTGGAATTGGTGGAACCCCTTTTAAGTGGTCCACACCTGATTTAGAGCAGCGTAGTCAGCAGCATCGGGTGGTGGAACGTGGTGGAAGGTGGTGGAATCGGTGGAAACGTAACCCCGCGGGAGCAGCCACGTGGGAGCGGCCCTGTGCGGTGCAGCCCATGCGATTGGCGCTCCTTCGCTGGCCATTGGAAGGCGCTCCTTCGCGGGTCATTGGGGGCGTACCACCGCGGGTCATTGGGGGCGCTCCTTCGCGGGCCATTGGGGGGCGCTCCTTCGCGGGACGTTTTCGACTGCTCAAAGACGTCCTTGAGCAGATAATATTGCCCTTCGACTAGACCAAGAGTCGCCAGAATCCATAAAGGCTCATAAGGAATGTGTAAAGGCCCATGGAGAATCCATAAACGGGTATAAAGAAAGCAGAAAGGCGTATCGTCCGCGAGGGCTAGGGTTATGGACTTGCATTCGAGCAAATTTCAGAGTGGTTAGGGTTAGCACCGAGCTATTTTAAAGCTAGTGAGGTTCATCGGCCGCCGATTACGTCTTAATATACAGCATATTAAGACGTAATCGGCCGCCGATGAACTTCACTAGCTTCAAAATAGCTCGCTGCTAACCCTAACCACTCTCAAATCTGCTCGAATGCAAGTCCATAACCCTAGCCCTCGCGGACGATACGCCTTTCTGCTTTCTTTATACCCGTTTATGGATTCTCCATGGGCCTTTACACATTCCTTATGAGCCTTTATGGATTCTGGCGACTCTTGGTCTAGTCGAAGGGCAATATTATCTGCTCAAGGACGTCTTTGAGCAGTCGAAAACGTCCCGCGAAGGAGCGCCCCCCAATGGCCCGCGAAGGAGCGCCCCCAATGACCCGCGGTGGTACGCCCCCAATGACCCGCGAAGGAGCGCCTTCCAATGGCCAGCGAAGGAGCGCCAATCGCATGGGCTGCACCGCACAGGGCCGCTCCCACGTGGCTGCTCCCGCGGGGTTACGTTTCCACCGATTCCACCACCTTCCACCACGTTCCACCACCCGATGCTGCTGACTACGCTGCTCTAAATCAGGTGTGGACCACTTAAAAGGGGTTCCACCAATTCCACCGGTGGAAACGACATGAAACGATTTTATGCGAAGGGGTACCCCCTAGGGCCCTACCCTTCCTTTTTTATCTATTTTTAAAAAAAGGTGGTGGAATCGGTGGAATTTGTGGAAAGGGGTCTAGAAGGCCTGCGGAGGGTATGCGAGCTCGTAAAAATCGGTGGAACAGGTGGTGGAAGGTGGTGGAATCGGTGGAAACGCAGGTTTACGGACTCGGGACGCCTGTACCATCGATAATGTGTAAAGCTTTACGGTTGCGTAATGGATAGAGTATGAAGAATGCGTACAGCGTGCACGAGAGGACTTAACTAACCCTGATTTTGAGCAGCGTCCTCAGCAGGACCTTTCCACCGCCTCGTGTTGCTGCTGACGACGCTGCTCTAGATCAGGTGTGGACCACTTAAAAGGAGTTCCACCAATTCCACCAGTGGAAAAGACATGAAACAACTTTATGCGAAGGGGTACCCCCTAGGGCCCTACCTTTATCTATTTTAAAAAAAAGGTGGTGGAATCGGTGGAATCGGTGGAACTGGGTCTAAAAGGCCTGCGGAGGGTATGCGAGCTCGTAAACATCGGTGGAATAGGTGGTGGAAGGTGGTGGAATCGAATGAGGGTGTATTAATGCAGTTGACAAGCATGACCTACAATTCGACATCTCGAGCCGCTTGGGGTTGTGGCGGCTTCAACAGCTCGTGATCGAAGTCTTCGTGGAACTGCTCGAATACTTGTGCAGCCTCGAGTGCCTTGGTGACCATAGCCTTCGTCAGTTTATCGGTCTGGATCGCTTCACCCACCGGCGCTGCCACTGCTTCAACCGCATCATCCACTTGGTCGGCAAGTCGACTGAAGGACTCATACTCGCTCACCGCTATCTCCATCGCCGCCTTCGTGGCTGCGCGCTCTGCCGGTGACTGCTTGGCCTTCGCCTTCTTGGTCGCTGCCTTCACCGCGTTTTCCTTGCCCTTGAGCACTTGTGCCACATCCTTGCCGAACATGACGGCGCTGTGCGCACTGCTGGCTGCCCCCTTGAGAACCAAGTCGAGCTTGACCGCCTCGAAGTCCTTGGCCCTATTCTGCATCTCCGCCTCCAGCTTTGCGATCTCTGCTTCCAGTGCTTCATGGTCTTCATTGGAGGCTTTGCCAAGCGCTGCTACCGCAGCCTCGAGCTTCTCCGTCGCCACCTTCAACTTCGCCTGGACTTGGTCGCGCAGCTTAGTCGTGCGGTTGATCTTGACCTTGCCTGCAGCACCCTTGATCGCGTTGTTACGTCTCGCCTTGACGCCATTCGCCCTCGCTGCGTCCAACTGCTTCTTGGTTCGGTGTGGGACAGGCTTGGGCGTCGGCGCCGGCTCCAATAGCTGGGTCTCCTCCTCCTCGGACTCATTCTCCACTGTTGGTGCTGGTGCCAATGTTGAAACAGCGACCGTCGCTGGTGTCGACTCCGCTGGTGCTGCAGGTGCTACTGGTGTCGGCTCTGCTGGTGCTGCTGGTGCTGCAGGTGCTACTGGTGTCGGCTCTGCTGGTGCTGCTGGCATCGGCGTTTGCACTGGTGCTGGTGGCGCTGGCATCGGCGTTTGCACTGGTGCTGGTGCTGGTGTTGAAGTGACGGCCGGCGTGAACGTGGCCATCTGCACGAGCTGCTCCGCCGCTGCCGTCGGCACTGGGGCCTTCTCCTCTTCCTCCACGACCTCCATGGACGTGTCATCATTGAACTCGAACACCGTGCGTACGGACGCTGATCGCGAGCGTCGAGGCACCTTGGGGCTGCTGTGGAGGTCGTCGTAGTCGTAGCGGCGCTTGGCGTGCGTACGGCGGCGTGGTCGCGGTGACCGTGGGCGTGGCGGTGACCGTGAGCGGGCATTCAGACGCTTGGACAACCACCGATACAGCTCGCTCATCAGCGGCGCCATCACCGTCTCCATCTTGGCCTCGATCTCCGTCTCGAAGCGCTCCGTGAGTCGGTCCAGCGAGCGCTCAATGTTGCCAATCCTGAACATCAGCATGCGCTTGGCGGTGTCGGCGTCGTTGAGCAGCACGGCTTGGTCCACCGACACCTCGTAGGAATTGCGGTGCTGCGTCACGTACGTCTCGCCCGTCGTCTTGAGGTGCGCCTTGATCATGTGGTTCTTCCACGACTGCGTGTACATGACGGGGGCCGTGCACCCTGGGTAGATGCACAGCACGCCCAGCCCCTTGCCTGACTGCGGCTCCGTCGGCTTCCCCTTGCTCGACTGCGGCTTCGTCGACTTCCCCTTGGTTCGCGTGGCCTTGGCGGTCTTGTCTTCCTTGCGGTCCCGCAGCAGGCGGCGGCGCAGGTACTCGGCCTCCACGACGGGCGGCGACAGCGAGCGCTCCGATGAGGAGTACGCCGACTCGGCTGGTGACGGCGTGCGGCGGGACCGACGGGAGCTGCGCGAGTGGCGGGAGCGCGAGCGGGAGCGGGAGCGGCGGGAGTGACTGGCGTGGCGGTGTCTGGGCATGGCGACTTGTGTCCTTGGCTGCAGATTCGGGAATGAGGCATAAAGAAATCATGATGCGATCTTCGGTGAGGTTTTACGTTTAACCTCAGCTGGGTTTTTCTATGAGCCCTGGGAAACCTCATTTAGGGATTATTTGCGGAATGGACGGTGATTTGCTATGAACAATCCGTATAGGCCCGGATTGCAGTAGCAGACCAGCGAGACAGGCGTCAGTCGCGAATCATGCGGGTTCACCTCACGAAGCAGCAGCAGCTCGACCTCTGCAAGCACCGCCGCACACAGCACCCGCACCCCAGCCTGCAGGAGCTCGCCACCTGGGCGCAGGCGACCTTCAAGCTCAAGCGCCCGCCCAGCAAGGCCATAGTCAGCCGCGTGCTGCGCCAGGAGCCGGTGCTGCAGACCCTGACCCCCGACGAGCTTCAACGTCGCAGGACGCAGCAGCAGCACGTGGCGGCGCTGGACGCGATGCTGGTGGAAGCAATCGCCTTCTTCGAGGATGGTCACGTCGCGCTTAACGGCCGGCTGATCATCTGGCTCGCGCGCCGCTGCGCTGACAGGCTCCAGATCCCCATGGCTGCGCGTCCTCGCTTCACCCGCGGCGGCTGGCTGCGGCACTTCATGCGACGCCACGGCATCCGCAGTCGCCGCGCGCACGGAGAGATAGGCAGCGTCGACATGCCAGCTGCTCGTGCGGCGGCGCTGGAGCTGCGCAAGATCATCGCCGCGTACCACCCGGACGACGTTTACAACATGGACGAGGCCGCGTACTTCTACAGAGCGCTACCACGCCGCTCGCTGTGCCTCCGCGCAGCTCCAGCCCTCAAGCAGCGCAAGGCCCGCGTCACGATGGTGGTGGCGGCCAACGCGTCGGGCACCCACAAGCTGCCGTTGACGATCCTCGGCACGGCCAGGCGCCCACGCTGGCTGCCCGCCATGCCCGCCGGCCTCGAGTACGTGGGCACCTGCAAGGGCTGGATGACCACGGTGGTGTTCCGCCAGTGGCTGGAGCAGCTCAACACCGACATGGCGGCGGCGGGGCGCAGGATCCTGCTCCTGGTTGACAACGCACCGTCACACAAGGCGCCCGCTGTCGCGATGAGCAACGTGCGGCTCGAGTTCCTGCCGCCGAACACGACCGCGGCCATACAGCCCATGGACCAAGGTGTCATCGCCCAGCTCAAGGCGCAGGTCATGGACCGCCAGACCGAGGCGATCATGCAGCGGTTCATGGACGGCGAGCCTGACGCCCACGACATTGGTGTTGTCGAGGCGCTCCAGTGGTGCAAGGAGGCGTGGGACAGCATCACCCCCGCCGCGATCCAGCACTGCTGGCAGCATGCGGGTCTGTTCGTTGACAGGACGCAGATCGCCGATATCCTGAACCCCTAGCTAACAGAAACCGAAACCAGTTCAGGGGGCATGTAGCGTAGACAGCAGCAGGCCACATGAGCCTGTCCATTCAAATACCCCTCTCAATCGAATATACAACCGCATGTTGCTCCAACCGGCTCTTATCTGTATATCTGTACAGACTGATGGGTATGCGTGTTTTGACGGTATGCGTGGTTTGAGAAAAATATCTCGTACTACGAAGTAGTATGCGCTTTTTGGAGTTTTCTGGAAATTCTCTTCCTCATTCCCGAATTTCTCCCCTCGTGAAAATATGAAGATCTTCTGTGCGATCGTTGGTGTGGCAGGAAGTGCCTTCTCGGTGGGTGTGGACGAGAGTGACTCGGTGTATGACTTGAAGAACGCAATCAAGGTGGATAACCCGGCGACTTTCACGTGTGACGCCAAAGACCTGGAGCTCTACCTGGGGAAGAAAGACAAGGGCCGCGGTCCGTGGCTGACGCAACTTGACGTGCTGCAAGGTGTGAGTGACCCTGGTGGTTATAAACGTCTAGGGTTTACGGACGCGGAGTTACAAGATGTTGGACTGAAAAGTGGAGAGTTGGGCGAAGTGAGTCGTCCAGAAAGGGCTGATGGAAAAGGTCCGATTCATGTGCTGGTTGTGGCTTCCTCTTCGACGGCGACTAAAATCGAATTGCTCGAAGACCTAAGCGTGCTGAAACATGGTGACGAGGCTGTTCGTCAGAATATGATCGACCAAGCGAAGAAAGAGCTGGAGCTGTATCGACGACGAGGGAAAGTGATCCAGAACAAGTGTCCAGAATACTGCAAAGAAATATTGAAAAAGATCGACGATCTCTTCGAGTGTCAACACCCACTTCCGTTTATTTGTGTGGAAGGGTCATCAGGCATGGGGAAGTCTCAGCTCGCGTTCGCTTTGGAAGGAAAACGCCCGTGGTTTTACTGGCTTGCCAGCCAAGTTGGAGTTGATTCCCAGAATCTTTACAAGAATTTTTCCTCGATATCGTCACAGTTTTACAAATTTGTGACGAAAGACATGGCCCCTGCCGGTGTGATGGTGAGACTGGAGGCTGACGCACTAAACTCCATATCTACGTTGTACTTCGAGGAGAGTCTGTGGACCTACGGATTTATTCGCGCTCTGCTGGCGTATTGCAGGGAGCATTACGAAGCTGGAATGATACATTTCGAAGAGAAAACAACGCTCCACGTGAGCAAGTGCAACGTGGACGCTGTCTATGAAGCGTGTCGGGAGTTGACGCGAGAAAAGCTGCTGCTGCCATTCTTCATCTTGGACGAAATGACACCCAACGCGAACATTGAAGCTGGGGGAAAGAACATGGCAGCTTTCCAGCGCAACGTCTTCCGCGCGTTCGGTCTGGTAGTGATTGTTATGGGTACGGACTCAAAGATTAGCAATCTGGTGAGTCAATCCGTAGGCAGCTATAGCGAAACCAGGCACCAGTGGATGTCAGTTGTTCCTCGATTCCCTCCCTACCAAGTTGTGCATCACACAACAGAAGACGAAGAAGTTTGGAAGAAAATTGTGGAGCAGTTTCCTGTCCTGAACTATATTGTGGAAGGTTCACGAGGGAGGTTTTCGAGATATTTCGTGGAGGAAGTGCTGAAATACGTGGCTGATCGCACAACAGTCAGGTTGCACGATTTGCTGGATGAAGCATTCGGCAAGGTCTGCCTACGGACGCATAAAGGAAAGCAATTCATGAGCAACGACGACGGAAAGTATGCACAGCTAATGGCGATATCTTACACAAATGCAGCGGACAGCTTGCCACCCACAGCTGCAGATATGGGCGCTCCGCCATTGAAAAAGAGGAAGACGGATGTGGGGACCAAGAGCATGCATCTGCACTTTGCAAATTTGAAGGATACACGTCTTACTGACGTGTTCTTGGCGAATGAGCAGCTTGTTCTGGGCAACGAAAAGCAATGGAAGCCGTTGTGTTGCTTCCCTGGAATGGAGGAGGATTTGTTGCTCTACCTTGCGATATTGGGGGGGAAGTCGTACTCGGGTTACTATGACCCTCAAGTTCAGAAAGCGCATTCAACAAAGAAAGTCTTTTTGGATTATATGGAAGGCAAAGGATTCCCTGTAAGTAAAAACAAAGACGCCAGGTCCAACAACTACAAGACTTTCGAGAACATGATCTCTCACGCAATTTTCTGTGCGTCGCGGCGAAATGGAGTCGCGGGAATTCTTTTCAATGACTTTTTCGGCTGGCTACTTGGTGAATTGCAAGACCATTTAACGATGGTGGAGATGACCCTGGATAGTAAATTGATCGTCGCCAGGAAGCTATTTGACGGGTATAAGAACATTCCAAGCATGTCAATTCCTTTTCTGGCCCCACCCAATGCTGAGTGGCCACAGTACATCCTCGATCTGAATACTGCTTTCGACTGCAATTTCGGTCATCTAGTTCGAGTCAGGAATAGCGAGAGATGTGACGTGTATGTCAAAGGCGAGGAGCGTTCACCACTTCTGCTGTGCGAGTGCAAATATTGGTTGAGGACGGTGGATATTGACACGATGAGAGAGATCATAAAGGGGTTGAATGAAGCCTGGGAGTGGACGTTCGTGCTGGTGTTTTGCGTGGCGTCGGCGAACTTTCGTGCGTGGGAGGAAACGAAGATTGGATGCGTCAATATAGACAGTCAGAATGGCCACGTGGAGTGGAAGTATCAGCCTGAAGAAGGGGATCGAGAGAAGCTGATTATCATAGTGGAAACGGGTGTCATTGGTAGTCCGGTAGCGTAGATAAAGTTCGATTTCGCATGAACGAGTTGCAGCGCGCCAAAGTAGCCGCTCGAGCTGAGAAGCCACGCGCGCTTCTCCAATTCACGTACGGTTGTGGAAGTACTGACAACGCTACTTCAAGTAAAGAAAATAGCCAATATAAATACCTACTACAACTTGTACATGTAGTTGATATGCTAGTCAACAAGTATAAAACTTCATACTGTAGCACATACGAAGTAATAATAACAGCAGTAATAATTAAGAAGAAGCAAAAGTCATTATCCGTTGTTTTAAAGGTACTCAAAGAATTGCCCGGCTGACATGCATATATGCTTTGGCGCTTTGACGTAGGCATGCATATATAATGACGTTAACGAATCAGCCAACGCAGCAGAGAACTTGTCGAATGTGACCCGAATACCAGAAAATTTGTCGCTACAGTACACTTGTACATGTACGAAGTCCAGTATGAGGACATTTGCCAAAGGGCTTCCGCCTCAAAAACACTCCACGTTTAAAAGCGGTACAGGTGTATTGTGTATTGATGTCTGTATCTTTTCGAAGCTAACGTCATGAAAATGTGCGGACCAAAACCTCGCAGACGACTACGCTCTCCTTGTCCCGATCGCAAACTGCTGAGTCTTGTCTTGGTTGCTTACAAGTACTACACTGTCCACGCACAGTGAGTTGTATTCAACGTCAGCAGCTTTGCCGGTCGAGCAATCACGCAGCTGTAGCCGCAGCATGAACGGAGGGTACTTCTCCGGGTTATCAAGTGCTTCAGCTGCAATTGTAGCGGTGTTACGTTTGAGCAATGCAGCTTCAGCGTGCTTGCTTAGACATGCGATGGCAACACCGCCCAACACCATGATGAAGCAGCCGAAGAACGCGAAGGTCATGCTTGTTGTTGGAATAGACGCCCGTATGTGCATGTCGAGGATATTTCCTGAAAATTCGAGTGATGTTACCATTGGAATGTCGCTAACGTTAATTTGCTTGAGCACCACAGCATTCTGTAAAATGAAGTAGAGACCTGCCGTGTACGCCGGCTGAAGCGTATGCTCGATGTACAGGTGATTCTTCTCGATATGGTTCAAATACTTGTCAACCATGCGTTCACAACTTGCATCTTCGCTTAGCATGAAGGTTGTGAGTGATGAGTCCCTAGTCTTGAAATTGCGAGGCAAAATAATCTGCGCTGGTCTGAACTCGTTGGTCAGTGTCCCCGCCTCAAGTGTTGCAGCCAATACTTCCCACTTCGTCCCAAAAAGCATATCGATCGGGCTGAGTAAATCCATCGGGATACTAGTGTCTCTGACCAGCAGAGTATCGCTAGCATTTCCATCATCACCTTGCTCGAGTGGAAACCGGACACCATAGCAACCTTCATCACTAATACAATCGGCCCCATACGCTTCGGAAAGATTCTCCCTTATCCATGAAAGACGCCCCACGGTGAGAGAGTACACTATGCGAGCATTGATCAGATCGCTCGGTATGGGCCAAGCCAAGTCTGTGCGGGTAGTATTCGCCAGAGAGTCACCTTCCACCCTTTTACCGACGCTGATGATAATCATGGATGTGTTTGAGCGCTGCTTACAAGCTTGTACCACATCGTACTTGAAATCGACAGTCAATTCTTCTCCACCGGCGTCATTCAGACAAATTGCAATGGCCTGGACACGTGGGTTGATCGTTGTCTCTAAAGATGGTTTATCCTGACTTCTTTTCGTAAATTCGTATACATCGTTAACGAGACACGCTTGTGTATTGCACGTGTACTCAGCCAGCTCTTTGAAATACGGATTTGAGCTTGAAGAATTGTCCTCTTGTTCACCAAACTTTTGCGTCGGAATCTCGATTGTGAGAGAATCAAATACCACAGTGTCCGACAGGTCCACGTGTGTAAATTCCAGCTTTGCAAGCTCATCTGTTGTGCTAGCATTTTCTGCTTTCTTGAAGTGGTCAACAATTACTTCGTGAACGTCACTCACAAACGTTGCATTCGTGGATGACCGAGTAGTCAAGTTCAAGTAATCTGCCATGGCAAACGGTTGGCGTGTAGAATTAGCCACATCGGAAGACAAAACCCAGGCTATCGATGTATCATCCAACCACCCCCACCACCCCAAGAACCCATTGCTCACTACCATAGCATAGGCGGCAAGGTTTGTGGCGTTTCCTACACTCATCGGTAGCTCCTCGTCTGGTGGGAGATCGCTTGCAGCGGCGTTCATCGGCATGCTCAGGACGCCTGTGGGTTCCAATGCTTTGGAAAGAACGCGTTGCTGCCAAGATCGCGAAGGGAATCCATAGCTAGCGAAAACTTCCTTAAATGGAACAAGGTAGTCGTCAATGCTGTCGCACCAAGTCGGGACATCCTCCATCGAAATAAACAAATTGCGGAAAATAGTGTTGAGCACGCTGTTACCGGGCGTATCCTCACGAAATTTGGTGTCCCATGTCGTCGTCAAAAACCCGTTCGCGTCCACATCTTGGGCATGATCCTGAACGTTTTCCACAGCAAGATCGGCAGAAGCAATTCTTGGGTGAACTCTTCCAGGAACCACTTGCAAATTCAGGGAATTAAACCCAGTGTTCATCAGATAGCCCACGACTCCAATGGCGCCCATCATGAGATATCTGCGTCGACTTTCAAAATACACCCCCATTTTCGCCGCGTAAATCAGGAAAATGACTGCGACCACCATACTAACAGCAACATCGAGAGGCTTCATCATCAACGCCGTCAAACTACCCAATCTCTCATTGTACTTGTCCAGTAGATCTTTACGCGCCGTTTCATCCAGGTCGATCGACCGAAAAGATCCCACTTGGATTCCGTCCCCTGCAAATGGCAGCGTCACACCCACGAAGAAGCCAGCCATGGCCACAGGGATTGCAACCGCGCGGAACCGAAGAATGTTCACATTAAGGGTGAATTGCGATGGAGATTTCTCTACCGAGAGCTCGGAAGACTCGCTCGTACGGTCCGTCTCTGTCTGTGATTCCCCTCTGGACGCCATCATTGCGCCTTCTCGTCTGTAAAATGGACAATGAATGTGCTGCCAGTGAGCTCAATAGACTTTCTGATCCTCTCTCGACTTGAAGTCGGACTTCTACCGACAGGCAGACAGCCCCATATCCTCAGCACCACAAAAGATCCTGAATCAGGATTGCCAATGGGTTCCTAACAGAAACGCCAGAATAGGGCATGCTTGAACATTGTTTGAACATTTCTGTAGATGTGTTTGTTGTACGGACTGCGCTGAAACTAAATCACTCAAACCCATGGATCTTTTGTCGCGTTATCAAAGCTAGTCGACAGCTCGAACATGTTGGTCTTCCATTGCCTTCTTCTTGTGGGCAGGGGGGTAAGTTCGGGAATCTTGTTATGCTTCGAAGTACTATTTACTAAGTAGTACTTAGTGCTGTAGTATACTACCTGTAGTACTATAGTATACTACTATATATAGTAATAGTTCATCGATACATCCACTAATTATTACTACTATATACTACGTAGTATTAGTGGTACAGGGGTTACAGTAATTAGTCTGGCTTCAAAATTAGTAGTTGCCAGACTAATTCATGTTCGTCTGAATTCAAGAAATTCAAAATTAGTCTGGAGGAAAATACCATAATTAGTCTGGACTGGGCACGACTTGGTGGAGTGGTCTGGTTTCCGCTCATCCATTATTCCCACGGTCTGATCAAGTCCCCATATGTGATGGTTAGTCGACACATATATCAAGACGCAAAGCGCCGAGGACAGACGTTTCTTTCTTTGTGTAGGGGGTGGATAGATGCCGCTATATGAGCAGACTGCAACATGGAGAGGGTGGGGTGGCGCGACCATGGATTCCATGGTCGCACCACCCCTGTTCCGTTGTTGCCGCTTCTTCTGCAGACCCACCATCGCCTTGTGCTAACATGTAAGTACAAGGCAGCGGGTACTTCGGCCCAGTCGTTTTGTGTCAGCGCCTCGTGTTTTTCAGCTCCATCTCCGCGTACATCGAGGCGGCGTAGTATTATGAGGCGGCAGAGCTAGGGTATGCAGATGCAGCGGGAAGTACACGGCGGTGAAGCACAAGGCGACCAGGGGATCATTTGATGATCTACTTAAGTAATCATTAGTGTGTTCCAAAGGTTTAAAGATCAGTTTGATATTTTGCAAATTATTGTTCTTATAATTCGCTACTTTGAAACCCCTAATATACTTGATTTGATTATTGTAGTGGTTATCAAGTAGTACTACTGTGCAGTAGTACTTGTTAACCATCAACAAATACTACCAGCTTCCGGCAGTCAGCCACATGAACGGTATGAAGAATAACACTCGCTACCAGCTTCCGGCAGTCAGCTACCGTATGAAGAATAACACTCGCTAACAATTCCAAGCAACCGTCATCTTCACTACCGGTAGAACTCTATCACTCGAACCCATGGCTCGTCTTATCTTTCAGTTGCATACACGCGTGTAGGAACGAGATCACCGAAGCTAGCGTGCTGCTCGAGCGCGTTGGCCACCTGCAGTAGTCGCTCCTCGGTCTTGCGAGCCCCCATGAGCTGCAGTCCAAGAGGGTAGTCGCCGTCGCTTGTCAGTGCCGCCGGAATTGAGATCGAAGGTACACCGGCCATATTCGCGGGCACAGTCATGACGTCGTTCATCTCACAGGGTCCTCCTTCGCCTTCTTGTTGTGGATAGGGAACGGACCCGAAGGCGTTGTCGGAGTCAACAAGACGTCGATGCCTTGCTCTTGGAATGCTTGCTGGAAGTCTTCGCGAATGCGTTGGCGCAAAACCACGCCTCGCTCATAGTAATCGCTCATCGCACCGGCGGACAGTACGAAGGTGCCCGAAAGGATACGACGCTGAGCAGCAACACGACCGTTAATTTAGACGCATACAGAATTGGTACGACTTCAAAATGAGGCTCACCTGCACTTCTTGTCCAAAACCCTCGGACCGTGTTCTGCAATATAGGTCGTGGAGAGCATCCGACTGGTCTTCCTGCGTCTCCAGCGCGATGTCCTTCGCCCTAATGACAACCAAAACCAGTGTATTCAAGTCAAGAACACACATTCACCACACACTTGCACTTGACGGATTCAGTTACCTGTATCCGTAGCGAGACAGGTTGGAGGATGCCTCGGCGCAAGCTAGGATGTAGTACGCCGGGATGCATAGCTTCGTGGTCGGAAGCGACATGCTCACGACCTGAGCTCCTGCTTCACGAAGCCATGCGACGCCCTTATCCCATACGTTCAGGATTTCCTCCGGCAGCTCCTCGACGAAGTACTCAGCGGGGACAACCACTCGAACACCCGTCAGATCCACCGTGCTGGATTGCAGTGAAGCCTCAACTGTGTTGGAGCACTGCATACAACAAGCAAAATACACCATGATTTAATTTATCCAGACAGAATGAGCCACCGGTAATCAAACAACCTACCCAGTTTTCAGGCAGCGACTCAGTCATGCAGGTCGAGTCCATGTGATCAGGACCCGCAATCGCCTTCAGCACAACGGCAGCATCACTAAAATATCGCACACAAACAGTCAACTCAAGCCCACCAGTGCACCCAACACCAGCACCACCTCACTCACCCGACCGATCTGGCGAAAATGCCCGGCGTATCCAGCGAGCTCGCGTACGAGATCATGCCGTGACGGGACACCCGTCCGTACGACGGCTTCAGGCCGACAATGCCACAGTACGCAGCCGGCTACAACGACCGACAGTAAAAAAAAAACTCATCAGCCTCATCTTCCACCCTTCCAAGCTCCCACACGTCACTCACCTGACGGACGGAACCTCCCGTGTCCGATCCCAGCGCCGCAAAGCAGCACCCGGCCGCCACCGCCGCCGCACTGCCTCCTGAACTGCCGCCTGCCACCACCGCATGGTCTCCAAGATCCGTCGACCACGGGTTGATAGTCGCGCCGAATTTGGAGTAGAGCGTGCCGGAGCCCATGGCGAACTCGTCCATGTTGAGCTTGCCCAGGGGCACGGCACCCTGGTCCAGCAGCCTCTGCGTGGCCGTGGACTCGTAGGGCGACACGAAGCCTTCGAGGACTTTTGAACCAGCGGTCGTAGCTAAGTTGGTCGTGCAGAAGATGTCCTTAATCCCGACGGGGATGCCATCCAGCAGTCCGCGCGCTTTGCCTGAGGCTCGACGCTCGTCCGACGCCCGCGCAAGCTCCAGCGCGTGATCAAAGTCCGTAGCCACGAACATGTTGAACGCGCGCGTGCTGCTCTCCACCTGCTGGATGCACGCCTGCGTCAGCTGCACCGCCGATACGTCGCCACGATCCAATGCCGCCGAGGCGGTCAGCAGCGTCTGGCTGCACCAGTCGCTGACGCTGCGGATAAGTCGCCCTAGTTACTTGTACTCGTGGTGGTGGTTAACAAGCACGACTACAGTCTGTAGTACTAGAGATCCACCAAATTATTGTTGGAGAGGGGCTGTTCGAACTGTACTTCATAAAGTTAGGACTCGCCCCCCTGCTTCGGAAAAACATATAATATAATACATGGAGTTCATTGTGAGGGTTTCGCAAATGGGTTTCCGTGTTGTTCACTCAGTTAATTTAAGTGGTGCCGGAAACAACCGTGCCTACATGCAAAGTGTCGTCGTGTAATGTCGCGCGTGCAGGTCGATAAAGCATTGCGCATAATACCAGGAGAAAGAGCAGCGGCTAGTGGAGAACAAGGACAAGGAACTAAAGCAGCCCAAGGAGCACGCTTAAGTAGTCCGCAATGCTCTGACGGCGGAAGTGCAACGAGCGGCAGACATGAAGACCGGAATGCGTGCGGCCCTGAGCGACGAACGCGAGAAAGCTATGAACGGCAATATATATGAAGGAGGCCCAGTCGCAATATATTCTCCGGTTGTTCTGCAATATATATTAGTAGTGCTGTAATACTCGGGTTTATAAGTCGCTCCAAAGCCAGCAGTCTTACACCAGCGAATCCAGCAGCTTCAATCCTAGCTAGCCCTAAATATACTTCCCATCCCAGATTGGGGGGTGTTTAAGGACATCGTCAGATAAGAGCACCGTAGTTCTAGCTGTTTTCCCCCTAAATCTCATAATCGTAAATGTTCTTAAAGTCATACCCATGAGGGACACCACGGCAAATCGCAGGGTCTCAGAACCCCTTTTTAACGACGCGACCTAACCCGTATCAGATTTGCAGACGACTAGGTACGGGACAGAAGGAAAAGAAAAGTATGTTACTGACCGTAAAGAAGTTAAAGTGAGGGACGCCAAAAACGTCAAAAGCAAGTCACCAGCAATCTCACCGTAATGGGGCTTCGCCCAATTATAGTACTTCTAGTCTACAGTACAGTAGTACTACTTTACTTACGAACCATCAAGATTTGATTGATTTTTTCGTGGCTCTCAGTCTATGCGACACGCCTTTATTTCCGCCGAATCCTCATTCCCGAATCCCCCGCCTCGAGGAAAGATGGTCAAGCTCTTCTGTGCGATCGTTGGAGTATCGAGAGTTGCGTTCCCTGTGAACATCGACGCGGACCAGACGTTGGGAGATCTTAGGGTAGCGATCCAGACTGCGAACAAGGTCAAGTTGAAGAATGTCGATGCCGGCGACCTGGAGCTCTTTCTGGCGAAGAAGGGCGACGCGTGGCTGACGGAGGCAGACGTGAGTGAAGGTGTGGGCAACACCACCGGACTGAAGCTGTTGAAGAAGGCGAGACCGATGCTTAAAACTGTGGGCCTATCGGATGACGATGTCGGCGACGCCGATGAACAAGAAGACGCAGAAGGGAAAGGTCCTGTTCACGTGCTGGTGGTGGCTTCCTCTTCGACGGCGACTAAAATCGAATTGCTCGAAGACCAACGGCAACAAGGCGTGCTGAAACATGGTGACGAGGCTGTTCGTCAGAATATGATCGACCAAGCGAAGAAAGAGCTGGAGCTGTATCGACGACGAGGGGAAGTGATCCGGAACAAGTGCCCAGAATACTGCGAAGAAATATTGAAAAAGATCGACGATCTCTTCAAGTCTCCACTCCCACTTCCGTTTATTTGTGTGGAAGGGTCATCAGGCATGGGGAAGTCTCAGCTCGCGTTCGCTTTGAAAGGAGAACGCCCGTGGTTTTACTGGCTTGCCAGCCAAGTTGGAGTTGGTTCCCAGAATCTTTACAAGAACTTTTCCTCGATATCGTCACAGTTTTACAAATTTGTGACGAAAGACATGGCCCCTGCCGGTGTGATGGTGAGACTGGAGGCTGACGCACTAAACTCCATATCTACGTTGTACTTCAAGGAGAGTCTGTGGACCTACGGTTTTATTCGCGCTCTGCTGACGTATTGCAGGGAGCATTACGAAGCTGGAATGATACATTTCGAAGAGAAAACAACGCTCCACGTGAGCAAGTGCAACGTGGACGCTGTCTATGAAGCGTGTCGGGAGTTGACGCGAGAAAAGAAGCTGCTGCCATTCTTCATCTTGGACGAAATGACACCCAACGCGAACATTGAAGCTGGGGGAAAGAACATGGCAGCTTTCCAGCGCAACGTCTTCCGCGCGTGCGGTCTGGTAGTGATTGTTATGGGTACGGACTCAAAGATTAGCAATCTGGTGAGTCAATCCGTAGGCAGCTACAGCGAAACCAGGCACCAGTGGATGTCGGTTGTTCCTCGATTCCCTTCCTACCAAGTTGTGCATCACACAACAGAAAACGAAGAAGTTTGGAAGAAAATTGTGGAGCAGTTTCCTGTCCTGAAGTATATTGCGGAGGGTTCACGCGGGAGGTTTTCAAGATATTTCGTGGAGGAAGTGCTGAAATACGTGGCTGGTCGCACAACAGTCAGGCTGCCCGATTTGCTGGACGATGCATTCGGCAAGGTCTGCCTACGGACGCATAAAGGAAAGCAATTCATGAGCAACGACGACGGAAAGTATGCACAGCTGATGGCGATTTCTTACACAAATGCAGCGGACAGCTTGCCACCCACAGATGTAGATATGGGCGCCCCGCCATTGAAAAAGAGGAAGACGGATGTGGGGACCGAGAGCATGCATCTGCACTTTGCAAATTTGATGGATACACGTCTTACTGACGTGTTCTTGGCGAGTAAGCAGCTCGTTCTCGACAACGATAAGCAGTGGAAACCGTTGTGCTGTTTCCCTGGAATGGAGGAGGACTTGTTGCTCTACCTTGCGATAATGGGCGGGAAGTCGTACTCGGGTTACTATGACCCTCAACTTCAGAAAACGCATTCAACAAAGAAAGTCTTTTTGGGTTATATGGAAGGCAAGGGATTATCTGTAAGTGAAAACACAGACGCCAGGTCCAATAACTTCAAGACTTTCGAGAACATGATCTCTCACGCAATTTTCTGTGCGTCGCGGCGAAATGGAGTGGCGGGAATTCATTTCAATGACTTTTTCGGCTGGCTACTTGGTGAATTGCAAGACGATTTAACGATGGTGGAGATGACCCTGGATAGTAAATTGATCGTCCCCAGCAAGCTATTTGATGGGTATAAGAACATGCCACGCATGTCAATTCCTTTTCTGGCCCCACCCAATGCTGAGTGGCCACAGTGCATCTTCGATCTGAATACTGGGTTCGACTGCAATTTCGGTCATCTAGTTCGCGCCCGGAATGCCGAGAGATGTGACGTGTATGTCAAAGGCGAGGAGCGTACACCACTTCTGCTGTGCGAGTGCAAATATTGGTCGAGGACGGTGGATATTGGCACGATGAGAGGTATCATAAAGGGGTTGAATGAAGCCTGGGAGTGGACGTTCGTGCTGGTGTTTTGCGTGGCGTCGGCGAACTTTCGTGCGTGGGAGGAAACGAAGATTGGATGCGTGAAGATTGACAGTCAGAATGGCCACGTGGAGTGGAAGCATGAGCCAGTAGAAGGGGATCGAGAGAAGCTGATTATCATAGTGGAAACTGGTGTCATTGGTAGTCCGGCAGCGTAAAGTTCGATTTCGCATGAGCGAGTTGCAGCGCGCCAAAGTAGTCGCTCGAGTTGAGAAGCTCCACGCGCTTCTCCAATTCGTTAAGAAGTTTGACATTGCATGAGTGCAAAGGTCTTGGCAGTCTTGGCAGCGCTTCTTCACTCCGTCACCAAAGAAATACTACATGAGACAAGTAAGAGAAGCAGTGAAATCGATAAAAGTATCCTTCTTTTGCAAGGCACTGATGTGTGATATTGATCCATTCCTGCATCAAATGATGGCACGTCAGAGCTTTTGCTCTCATGTGTTCCCCTCATTTAGTCACAGCACCGCGACCGCTATTTCAACACGATAATAGGGCAAATCAGGTTCTTAACCCTTTACCAGCTTCCGGCGGTCAACTATGAAGACTGACACACCTATGAAGAATAACACAGCAACCGTCGTCTTCAGTACTGTTGGAACTCTTATCACTCGAACCCATGGTCGTCTTATCTTTCAGTTGCATACACGCGTGTAGGAACGAGATCACCGAAGCTAGCGTGCTGCTCGAGCGCGTTGGCCACCTGCAGTAGTCGCTGCTCGGTCTTGCGAGCCCCCATGAGCTGCAGTCCAAGAGGGTAGTCGCCGTCGCTTGTCAGTGCCGCCGGAATTGAGATCGAAGGTACACCGGCCATATTCGCGGGCACGGTCATGACGTCGTTCAGGTACATGCTGACAGGGTCCTCCTTCGCCTTCTTGTTGTGGACAGGGAACGGACCCGAAGGTGTCGTAGGAGTCAACAAGACGTCGATGCCTTGCTCTTGGAATGCTTGCTGGAAGTCTTCGCGAATGCGTTGGCGCAAAACCACGCCTCGCTCATAGTAATCGCTCATCGCACCGGCGGACAGTACGAAGGTGCCCGAAAGGATACGACGCTGAGCAGCAACACAATCGTTAGTTTAGACGCATACAGAATTGGTACGCCTTCAAAATGAGTCTCACCTGCACTTCTTGTCCAAAACCCTCGGACCGTGTTCTGCAATACAGGTCGTGGAGAGCATCGGACTGGTCTTCCTGCGTCTCCAGCGTGATGTCCTTCGCCCTAATGACAACCACAATCAGATACATTTCAAAACACACATCCACCACACACTTGCACTTGGCAGATTCAGTTACCTGTATCCATAGCGAACACCATCGTAGCGAGACAGGTTGGAGGATGCCTCGGCGCAAGCTAGGATGTAGTACGCCGGGATGCACAGCTTTGTGGTCGGAAGCGACATGCTCACGACCTGAGCTCCTGCTTCACGAAGCCATGCGACGCCCTTATCCCATACGTTCAGGATTTCCTCCGGCAACTCCTCGACGAAGTACTCAGCGGGGACGCCCACTCGAACACCCGTCAGATCCACAGTACTGGATTGCTGAGAAGCCTCAACTGTGTTGGAGCACTGCATACAACAAGCATAATACACCATGACTTAATTTGTCTAGAAAGAATGGGCCACCGGCAATCAAATAACCTACCCAGTTTTCCGGCAGCGACTCAGTCATGCAGGTCGAGTCCATGTGATCAGGACCCGCAATCGCCTTCAGCACCACGGCAGCATCACTACAGTATCGCGCACAAACACTTAGCTCAAGCTCACCAATGCTCCCAACACCAGCACCACCTCACTCACCCGACCGATCTGGCGAAAATGCCCGGCGTATCCAGCGAGCTCGCGTACGAGATCATGCCGTGGCGGGACACCCGTCCGTACGACGGCTTCAGACCGACAATGCCACAGTATGCAGCCGGCTACAACCACCGACAGTAAAAAAAAAAACTCATCAGCCTCATCTTCCATCCTTCCCAAGCTCCCAAACGTCACTCACCTGACGGACGGAGCCTCCCGTGTCCGACCCCAGCGCCGCAAAGCAGCATCCGGCCGCCACCGCCGCCGCACTGCCACCTGAACTGCCGCCTGCCACCACCGCGTTGTCCCCCAGATCCTTCGACCACGGGTTGATGGTCGCGCCGAACTTGGAGTAGAGCGTGCCGGAGCCCATGGCAAACTCGTCCATGTTGAGCTTGCCCAGGGGCACGGCGCCCTGGTCCAGCAGCCTCTGAGTGGCCGTGGACTCGTAGGGCGAAACGAAGCCCTCAAGAACCTTTGATCCGGCGGTGGTGGCTAAGTTCGTCGTGCAGAAGATGTCCTTAGTCCCGACGGGGATGCCATCCAGCAGTCCGCGCGCTTTGCCAGAGGCTCGACGCTCTTCAACGCCCGCGAGCTCCAGCGCGTGATCGAAGCTCGTAGCCACGAACATGTTAAACGCGCGCGTGCTCTCCACCTGCTGAATGCACGCCTGCGTCAGCTGCACCGCCGATACGTCGCCACGATCCAATGCCGCTGAGGCGGCCAGCAGCGTCTGGTTGCACCAGTCGCTGACGCTGTGGGAGGAAGCGGTGCGCCACGCGGACTTTGGGCCACAGGCATTCTTCGGTATTCCCAGGACTTCAAAGTAGATTCTTAATGTACATGATTCCATTTGCTGAAGCCATCATCCAATCGGAGGGATTGGAGAACTATCGTAACGTATTGTGAGTTCCGGCCGAGTCGGCGCGATTCCAAGAATCACTCTATACAGTACAAAAATCAAGTTACTTGCCCAATCGGCAGGCCTCTTTAATGGTGGGTTCTGGGGAAAACACCACGATTAGCTTAATGGTGGGCTGAAACGGTAACTTAATTGTGGTATGGTGTGGGACGATACAAACAATAAGATAACTGTCTGACAATGATTGCATCATGTGGACTTGCCAAGTCTTCTTCTGTCTCTAGTGAAGCTATTCGTACGAATTGCTTCGCGTGCAGAATTCCCTCGAGTGAAAAATCTGTCAGCGAGTGTCGATACTGATCTCGTTCCTAACCGATGACCGAAAAATCCGATTCCACGGTGGTAGTGTTGGGATGGTCGTATTATTTTAATAGTCAATGCGCCATACAACTGCTGTAAAGATGTGATAAGGCATCTATTGTACAGTACCGCGGTCTATCATGCGCACGTGCATCAGCAACCTCAACGGCATACGAGCGCCTCTGACGACGTAGTCGTTTGATGGTAACAGCTGAAAAATATCTCCAGGAAGTGACCTAACACGGAGACCTAGGCCGATAAATTGTTGTTCAGATCGTGAAGTTGTGCTATTTGTTGCCCAAGACGAGTAGCGAGGCTTTAAATTCTGCTGACACGTAATTGACAACATCTTGCTACAGTATTGAGTGACAGCAATACAAGTTTAGGAGTGATCGCTAACATTTTTTTGGTGGGTTGACCGGGGATATTAATTGTGGTATATTGTGGGTTTGTGGGCTCAAACCCCACAATTAAAGAGGCCTGCCAATCGCCCGTCCCCAGAACATATGGCGTCGTGCCATATGTCAAGTTCAACTCGTACTTAACATGATCTGATTCGTACTTAATACGGGCACTATAGTCAACGCAAGTGGCCTGGCCGATTGGCGGAGCGATTTGGCCGGGCCGATTGACCAATCGCCCAATCCAATCAAACGCGCAATAACATGCCATGCCTGTCAAAACCGCAAATTGCAAGGACGAAGATATACATAGGTATTGTGCGTTCTACTTAAAATTGCCGTGGGCGGTTCTTTGAATCAACCGCGCAGCAAATCGCGCAAGCCTGTATAAATGCATAAATCATTCGTTTACAAAGGCATTGTGTGCAAAACACAGTCAAAACTATGTTCACCACACAACAGAAGCCAGATCGACAGGGTACACTGTACCCGAAGCCACATCCAAATATGGTACATGGTACCCGATTCAGCAATTCTAGCCAATAAGAGTGAAGCGTCGGTTTGATGGCGGTTCCGTCAATAGGCCAAAAACGGCAAATTTGGACGGAATTCACAATAACTGCAGCGCGAGTCGTGGTGTCTCATCATTGGTTGAAAATGTACGCGTTCATTTCCGCTTAAATACGCTCGAAACCTCCCTCCTTCTTTCTCATTCCAGATTCAGCCGCGTCGAAGGAAGATGGTGAAACTGTTCTGTTCGATCGTTGGCTCGGAAGGCACCCCGTTCGAGGTTGACATCGACGAAGGTGCTTCGGTGTCCGCGTTGAAGAAGGAGATCAAGAATGATAACTCGGCGACGCTCACGTGCGACGCCAAAGACCTGCAGCTCTTCCTGGCGAAGAAGGGCGACGCGTGGCTGACGGAGGCAGACGTGAGTGAAGGTGTGGGCAACACCACCGGACTGAAGCCGTTGAAGAAGGCGAGACCGATGCTTAAAACTGTGGGCCTATCGGATGACGATGTCGGCGGCGCCGATGAACAAGAAGACGCAGAAGGGAGAGGTCCTGTTCACGTGCTGGTGGTGGCTTCCTCTTCGACGGCGACTAAAATCGAATTGCTCGAAGACCTAGGCGTGCTGAAACATGGTGACGAGGCTGTTCGTCAGAATATGATCGACCAAGCGAAGAAAGAGCTGGAGCTGTATCGACGACGAGGGAAAGTGATCCAGAACAAGTGCCCAGAATACTGCGAAGAAATATTGAAAAAGATCGACGATCTCTTCGAGTCTCAACACCCACTTCCGTTTATTTGTGTGGAAGGGTCATCAGGCATGGGGAAGTCTCAGCTCGCGTTCGCTTTGAAAGGAGAACGCCCGTGGTTTTACTGGCTTGCCAGCCAAGTTGGAGTTGGTTCCCAGGATCTTTACAAGAACTTTTCCTCGATATCGTCACAGTTTTACGAATTTGTGAAGAAAGACATGGCCCCTGCCGGTGTGATGGTGAGACTGGAGGCTGACGCACTAAACTCCATATCTACGTTGTACTTCAAGGAAAGTCTGTGGACCTACGGATTTATTCGCGCTCTGCTGACGTATTGCAGGGAGCATTACGAAGCTGGAATGATACATTTCGAAGAGAAAACAACGCTCCACGTCAGCAAGTGTAACGTGGACGCTGTTTATGGGGCGTGTCGTGAGTTGACGCGAGAAGGGAAGCTGCTGCCATTCTTCATCTTGGACGAAATGACACCCAACGCGAACATTGAAGCTGGGGGAAAGAACGTGGCAGCTTTCCAGCGCAACGTCTTCCGCGCGTGCGGTCTGGTAGTGATTGTTATGGGTACGGACTCAAAGATTAGCAATCTGGTGAGTCAATCCGTAGGCAGCTACAGCGAAACCAGGCACCGGTGGATGTCAGTTGTTCCTCGATTCCCTCCCTACCAAGTTGTGCATCACACAACAGAAAACGAAGAAGTTTGGAAGAAAATTGTGGAGCAGTTTCCTGTCCTGAAGTATATTGCGGAGGGTTCACGTGGGAGGTTTTCAAGATATTTCGTGGAGGAAGTGCTGAAATACGTGGCTGGTCGCACAACAGTCAGGCTGCCCGATTTGCTGGACGATGCATTCGGCAAGGTCTGCCTACGGACGCATAAAGGAAAGCAATTCATGAGCAACGACGACGGAAAGTATGCACAGCTGATGGCGATTTCTTACACAAATGCAGAGGACAGCTTGCCACCCACAGATGTAGATATGGGCCCCCCGCCATTGAAAAAGAGGAAGACGGATGTGGGGACCAAGAGCATGCATCTGCACTTTGCAAATTTGATGGATACACGTCTCACTGATGTGTTCTTGGCGAGTAAGCAGCTCGTTCTCGACAACGAAAAGCAGTGGAAACCGTTGTGTTGCTTCCCTGGAATGAAGGAGGACTTGTTGCTCTACCTTGCGATAATGGGCGGGAAGTCGTGCTCGGGTTACTATGACCCTCAACTTCAGAAAACGCATTCAACAAAGAAAGTCTTTTTGGATTATATGGAAGGCAAGGGATTCTCTGTAAGTGAAAACACAGACGCAAGGTCCAATAACTTCAAGACTTTCGAGAACATGATCTCTCACGCAATTTTCTGTGCGTCGCGGCGAAATGGAGTGGCGGGAATTCTTTTCAATGACTTTTTCGGCTGGCTGCTTGGTGAATTGCAAAACGATTTAACGATGGTGAAGATGACTCATGATAGTAAGCCGATTGTCGCCAGCAAGCTATTTGACGGGTATAAGAAGAACATGTCAAGCATGATGATTCCCTTTCTGACCCCACCCAATGTTGAGTGGCCACAGGGGATCTTCAATCTGAATACTGGGTTCGACTGCAATTTCGGTCATCTAGTTCGCGCCCGGAATGACGAGAGATGTGACGTGTATGTCAAAGGCGAGGAGCGTACACCACTTCTGCTGTGCGAGTGCAAATATTGGTCGAGGACGGTGGATATTCGCACGATGAGAGGGATCATAAAGGGGTTGAACGAAACCTGGGATTGGACGTTCGTGCTGGTGTTTTGCGTGGCGTCGGCGAACTTTCGTGCGTGGGAGGAAACGAAGATTGGATGCGTCAAGATTGACAGTCAGAATGGCCACGTGGAGTGGAAGCATGAGCCAGTAGAAGGGGATCGAGAGAAGCTGATTATCATAGTGGAAACTGGTGTCATTGGTAGTCCGGCAGCGTAAAGTTCGATTTCGCATGAGCGAGTTGCAGCGCGCCAAAGTAGTCGCTCGAGTTGAGAAGCTCCACGCGCTTCTCCAATTCGTTAAGAAGTTTGACATTGCATGAGTGCAAAGGTCTTGGCAGTCTTGGCAGCGCTTCTTCACTCCGTCACCAAAGAAATACTACATGAGACAAGTAAGAGAAGCAGTGAAATCGATAAAAGTATCCTTCTTTTGCAAGGCACTGATGTGTGATATTGATCCATTCCTGCATCAAATGATGGCACGTCAGAGCTTTTGCTCTCATGTGTTCCCCTCATTTAGTCACAGCACCGCGACCGCTATTTCAACACGATAATAGGGCAAATCAGGTTCTTAACCCTTTACCAGCTTCCGGCGGTCAACTATGAAGACTGACACACCTATGAAGAATAACACAGCAACCGTCGTCTTCAGTACTGTTGGAACTCTTATCACTCGAACCCATGGTCGTCTTATCTTTCAGTTGCATACACGCGTGTAGGAACGAGATCACCGAAGCTAGCGTGCTGCTCGAGCGCGTTGGCCACCTGCAGTAGTCGCTGCTCGGTCTTGCGAGCCCCCATGAGCTGCAGTCCAAGAGGGTAGTCGCCGTCGCTTGTCAGTGCCGCCGGAATTGAGATCGAAGGTACACCGGCCATATTCGCGGGCACGGTCATGACGTCGTTCAGGTACATGCTGACAGGGTCCTCCTTCGCCTTCTTGTTGTGGACAGGGAACGGACCCGAAGGTGTCGTAGGAGTCAACAAGACGTCGATGCCTTGCTCTTGGAATGCTTGCTGGAAGTCTTCGCGAATGCGTTGGCGCAAAACCACGCCTCGCTCATAGTAATCGCTCATCGCACCGGCGGACAGTACGAAGGTGCCCGAAAGGATACGACGCTGAGCAGCAACACAATCGTTAGTTTAGACGCATACAGAATTGGTACGCCTTCAAAATGAGTCTCACCTGCACTTCTTGTCCAAAACCCTCGGACCGTGTTCTGCAATACAGGTCGTGGAGAGCATCGGACTGGTCTTCCTGCGTCTCCAGCGTGATGTCCTTCGCCCTAATGACAACCACAATCAGATACATTTCAAAACACACATCCACCACACACTTGCACTTGGCAGATTCAGTTACCTGTATCCATAGCGAACACCATCGTAGCGAGACAGGTTGGAGGATGCCTCGGCGCAAGCTAGGATGTAGTACGCCGGGATGCATAGCTTCGTGGTCGGAAGCGACATGCTCACGACCTGAGCTCCTGCTTCACGAAGCCATGCGACGCCCTTATCCCATACGTTCAGGATTTCCTCCGGCAACTCCTCGACGAAGTACTCAGCGGGGACGCCCACTCGAACACCCGTCAGATCCACAGTACTGGATTGCTGAGAAGCCTCAACTGTGTTGGAGCACTGCATACAACAAGCATAATACACCATGACTTAATTTGTCTAGAAAGAATGGGCCACCGGCAATCAAATAACCTACCCAGTTTTCCGGCAGCGACTCAGTCATGCAGGTCGAGTCCATGTGATCAGGACCCGCAATCGCCTTCAGCACCACGGCAGCATCACTACAGTATCGCGCACAAACACTTAGCTCAAGCTCACCAATGCTCCCAACACCAGCACCACCTCACTCACCCGACCGATCTGGCGAAAATGCCCGGCGTATCCAGCGAGCTCGCGTACGAGATCATGCCGTGGCGGGACACCCGTCCGTACGACGGCTTCAGACCGACAATGCCACAGTATGCAGCCGGCTACAACCACCGACAGTAAAAAAAAAAAACTCATCAGCCTCATCTTCCATCCTTCCCAAGCTCCCAAACGTCACTCACCTGACGGACGGAGCCTCCCGTGTCCGACCCCAGCGCCGCAAAGCAGCATCCGGCCGCCACCGCCGCCGCACTGCCACCTGAACTGCCGCCTGCCACCACCGCGTTGTCCCCCAGATCCTTCGACCACGGGTTGATGGTCGCGCCGAACTTGGAGTAGAGCGTGCCGGAGCCCATGGCAAACTCGTCCATGTTGAGCTTGCCCAGGGGCACGGCGCCCTGGTCCAGCAGCCTCTGAGTGGCCGTGGACTCGTAGGGCGAAACGAAGCCCTCAAGAACCTTTGATCCGGCGGTGGTGGCTAAGTTCGTCGTGCAGAAGATGTCCTTAGTCCCGACGGGGATGCCATCCAGCAGTCCGCGCGCTTTGCCAGAGGCTCGACGCTCTTCAACGCCCGCGAGCTCCAGCGCGTGATCGAAGCTCGTAGCCACGAACATGTTAAACGCGCGCGTGCTCTCCACCTGCTGAATGCACGCCTGCGTCAGCTGCACCGCCGATACGTCGCCACGATCCAATGCCGCTGAGGCGGCCAGCAGCGTCTGGTTGCACCAGTCGCTGACGCTGTGGGAGGAAGCGGTGCGCCACGCGGACTTTGGGCCACAGGCATTCTTCGGTATTCCCAGGACTTCAAAGTAGATTCTTAATGTACATGATTCCATTTGCTGAAGCCATCATCCAATCGGAGGGATTGGAGAACTATCGTAACGTATTGTGAGTTCCGGCCGAGTCGGCGCGATTCCAAGAATCACTCTATACAGTACAAAAATCAAGTTACTTGCCCAATCGCCCGTCCCCAGAACATATGGCGTCGTGCCATATGTCAAGTTCAACTCGTACTTAACATGATCTGATTCGTACTTAATACGGGCACTATAGTCAACGCAAGTGGCCTGGCCGATTGGCGGAGCGATTTGGCCGGGCCGATTGACCAATCGCCCAATCCAATCAAACGCGCAATAACATGCCATGCCTGTCAAAACCGCAAATTGCAAGGACGAAGATATACATAGGTATTGTGCGTTCTACTTAAAATTGCCGTGGGCGGTTCTTTGAATCAACCGCGCAGCAAATCGCGCAAGCCTGTATAAATGCATAAATCATTCGTTTACAAAGGCATTGTGTGCAAAACACAGTCAAAACTATGTTCACCACACAACAGAAGCCAGATCGACAGGGTACACTGTACCCGAAGCCACATCCAAATATGGTACATGGTACCCGATTCAGCAATTCTAGCCAATAAGAGTGAAGCGTCGGTTTGATGGCGGTTCCGTCAATAGGCCAAAAACGGCAAATTTGGACGGAATTCACAATAACTGCAGCGCGAGTCGTGGTGTCTCATCATTGGTTGAAAATGTACGCGTTCATTTCCGCTTAAATACGCTCGAAACCTCCCTCCTTCTTTCTCATTCCAGATTCAGCCGCGTCGAAGGAAGATGGTGAAACTGTTCTGTTCGATCGTTGGCTCGGAAGGCACCCCGTTCGAGGTTGACATCGACGAAGGTGCTTCGGTGTCCGCGTTGAAGAAGGAGATCAAGAATGATAACTCGGCGACGCTCACGTGCGACGCCAAAGACCTGCAGCTCTTCCTGGCGAAGAAGGGCGACGCGTGGCTGACGGAGGCAGACGTGAGTGAAGGTGTGGGCAACACCACCGGACTGAAGCCGTTGAAGAAGGCGAGACCGATGCTTAAAACTGTGGGCCTATCGGATGACGATGTCGGCGGCGCCGATGAACAAGAAGACGCAGAAGGGAGAGGTCCTGTTCACGTGCTGGTGGTGGCTTCCTCTTCGACGGCGACTAAAATCGAATTGCTCGAAGACCTAGGCGTGCTGAAACATGGTGACGAGGCTGTTCGTCAGAATATGATCGACCAAGCGAAGAAAGAGCTGGAGCTGTATCGACGACGAGGGAAAGTGATCCAGAACAAGTGCCCAGAATACTGCGAAGAAATATTGAAAAAGATCGACGATCTCTTCGAGTCTCAACACCCACTTCCGTTTATTTGTGTGGAAGGGTCATCAGGCATGGGGAAGTCTCAGCTCGCGTTCGCTTTGAAAGGAGAACGCCCGTGGTTTTACTGGCTTGCCAGCCAAGTTGGAGTTGGTTCCCAGGATCTTTACAAGAACTTTTCCTCGATATCGTCACAGTTTTACGAATTTGTGAAGAAAGACATGGCCCCTGCCGGTGTGATGGTGAGACTGGAGGCTGACGCACTAAACTCCATATCTACGTTGTACTTCAAGGAAAGTCTGTGGACCTACGGATTTATTCGCGCTCTGCTGACGTATTGCAGGGAGCATTACGAAGCTGGAATGATACATTTCGAAGAGAAAACAACGCTCCACGTCAGCAAGTGTAACGTGGACGCTGTTTATGGGGCGTGTCGTGAGTTGACGCGAGAAGGGAAGCTGCTGCCATTCTTCATCTTGGACGAAATGACACCCAACGCGAACATTGAAGCTGGGGGAAAGAACGTGGCAGCTTTCCAGCGCAACGTCTTCCGCGCGTGCGGTCTGGTAGTGATTGTTATGGGTACGGACTCAAAGATTAGCAATCTGGTGAGTCAATCCGTAGGCAGCTACAGCGAAACCAGGCACCGGTGGATGTCAGTTGTTCCTCGATTCCCTCCCTACCAAGTTGTGCATCACACAACAGAAAACGAAGAAGTTTGGAAGAAAATTGTGGAGCAGTTTCCTGTCCTGAAGTATATTGCGGAGGGTTCACGCGGGAGGTTTTCAAGATATTTCGTGGAGGAAGTGCTGAAATACGTGGCTGGTCGCACAACAGTCAGGCTGCCCGATTTGCTGGACGATGCATTCGGCAAGGTCTGCCTACGGACGCATAAAGGAAAGCAATTCATGAGCAACGACGACGGAAAGTATGCACAGCTGATGGCGATTTCTTACACAAATGCAGAGGACAGCTTGCCACCCACAGATGTAGATATGGGCCCCCCGCCATTGAAAAAGAGGAAGACGGATGTGGGGACCAAGAGCATGCATCTGCACTTTGCAAATTTGATGGATACACGTCTCACTGATGTGTTCTTGGCGAGTAAGCAGCTCGTTCTCGACAACGAAAAGCAGTGGAAACCGTTGTGTTGCTTCCCTGGAATGAAGGAGGACTTGTTGCTCTACCTTGCGATAATGGGCGGGAAGTCGTGCTCGGGTTACTATGACCCTCAACTTCAGAAAACGCATTCAACAAAGAAAGTCTTTTTGGATTATATGGAAGGCAAGGGATTCTCTGTAAGTGAAAACACAGACGCAAGGTCCAATAACTTCAAGACTTTCGAGAACATGATCTCTCACGCAATTTTCTGTGCGTCGCGGCGAAATGGAGTGGCGGGAATTCTTTTCAATGACTTTTTCGGCTGGCTGCTTGGTGAATTGCAAAACGATTTAACGATGGTGAAGATGACTCATGATAGTAAGCCGATTGTCGCCAGCAAGCTATTTGACGGGTATAAGAAGAACATGTCAAGCATGATGATTCCCTTTCTGACCCCACCCAATGTTGAGTGGCCACAGGGGATCTTCAATCTGAATACTGGGTTCGACTGCAATTTCGGTCATCTAGTTCGCGCCCGGAATGACGAGAGATGTGACGTGTATGTCAAAGGCGAGGAGCGTACACCACTTCTGCTGTGCGAGTGCAAATATTGGTCGAGGACGGTGGATATTCGCACGATGAGAGGGATCATAAAGGGGTTGAACGAAACCTGGGATTGGACGTTCGTGCTGGTGTTTTGCGTGGCGTCGGCGAACTTTCGTGCGTGGGAGGAAACGAAGATTGGATGCGTGAAGATTGACAGTCAGAATGGCCACGTGGAGTGGAAGCATGAGCCAGTAGAAGGGGATCGAGAGAAGCTGATTATCATAGTGGAAACTGGTGTCATTGGTAGTCCGGCAGCGTAAAGTTCGATTTCGCATGAGCGAGTTGCAGCGCGCCAAAGTAGTCGCTCGAGTTGAGAAGCTCCACGCGCTTCTCCAATTCGTTAAGAAGTTTGACATTGCATGAGTGCAAAGGTCTTGGCAGTCTTGGCAGCGCTTCTTCACTCCGTCACCAAAGAAATACTACATGAGACAAGTAAGAGAAGCAGTGAAATCGATAAAAGTATCCTTCTTTTGCAAGGCACTGATGTGTGATATTGATCCATTCCTGCATCAAATGATGGCACGTCAGAGCTTTTGCTCTCATGTGTTCCCCTCATTTAGTCACAGCACCGCGACCGCTATTTCAACACGATAATAGGGCAAATCAGGTTATTAACCCTTTACCAGCTTCCGGCGGTCAACTATGAAGACTGACACACCTATGAAGAATAACACAGCAACCGTCGTCTTCAGTACTGTTGGAACTCTTATCACTCGAACCCATGGTCGTCTTATCTTTCAGTTGCATACACGCGTGTAGGAACGAGATCACCGAAGCTAGCGTGCTGCTCGAGCGCGTTGGCCACCTGCAGTAGTCGCTGCTCGGTCTTGCGAGCCCCCATGAGCTGCAGTCCAAGAGGGTAGTCGCCGTCGCTTGTCAGTGCCGCCGGAATTGAGATCGAAGGTACACCGGCCATATTCGCGGGCACGGTCATGACGTCGTTCAGGTGGTCCTCCTTCGCCTTCTTGTTGTGGACAGGGAACGGACCCGAAGGTGTCGTAGGAGTCAACAAGACGTCGATGCCTTGCTCTTGGAATGCTTGCTGGAAGTCTTCGCGAATGCGTTGGCGCAAAACCACGCCTCGCTCATAGTAATCGCTCATCGCACCGGCGGACAGTACGAAGGTGCCCGAAAGGATACGACGCTGAGCAGCAACACAATCGTTAGTTTAGACGCATACAGAATTGGTACGCCTTCAAAATGAGTCTCACCTGCACTTCTTGTCCAAAACCCTCGGACCGTGTTCTGCAATACAGGTCGTGGAGAGCATCGGACTGGTCTTCCTGCGTCTCCAGCGTGATGTCCTTCGCCCTAATGACAACCACAATCAGATACATTTCAAAACACACATCCACCACACACTTGCACTTGGCAGATTCAGTTACCTGTATCCATAGCGAACACCATCGTAGCGAGACAGGTTGGAGGATGCCTCGGCGCAAGCTAGGATGTAGTACGCCGGGATGCATAGCTTCGTGGTCGGAAGCGACATGCTCACGACCTGAGCTCCTGCTTCACGAAGCCATGCGACGCCCTTATCCCATACGTTCAGGATTTCCTCCGGCAACTCCTCGACGAAGTACTCAGCGGGGACGCCCACTCGAACACCCGTCAGATCCACAGTACTGGATTGCTGAGAAGCCTCAACTGTGTTGGAGCACTGCATACAACAAGCATAATACACCATGACTTAATTTGTCTAGAAAGAATGGGCCACCGGCAATCAAATAACCTACCCAGTTTTCCGGCAGCGACTCAGTCATGCAGGTCGAGTCCATGTGATCAGGACCCGCAATCGCCTTCAGCACCACGGCAGCATCACTACAGTATCGCGCACAAACACTTAGCTCAAGCTCACCAATGCTCCCAACACCAGCACCACCTCACTCACCCGACCGATCTGGCGAAAATGCCCGGCGTATCCAGCGAGCTCGCGTACGAGATCATGCCGTGGCGGGACACCCGTCCGTACGACGGCTTCAGACCGACAATGCCACAGTATGCAGCCGGCTACAACCACCGACAGTAAAAAAAAAAAACTCATCAGCCTCATCTTCCATCCTTCCCAAGCTCCCAAACGTCACTCACCTGACGGACGGAGCCTCCCGTGTCCGACCCCAGCGCCGCAAAGCAGCATCCGGCCGCCACCGCCGCCGCACTGCCACCTGAACTGCCGCCTGCCACCACCGCGTTGTCCCCCAGATCCTTCGACCACGGGTTGATGGTCGCGCCGAACTTGGAGTAGAGCGTGCCGGAGCCCATGGCAAACTCGTCCATGTTGAGCTTGCCCAGGGGCACGGCGCCCTGGTCCAGCAGCCTCTGAGTGGCCGTGGACTCGTAGGGCGAAACGAAGCCCTCAAGAACCTTTGATCCGGCGGTGGTGGCTAAGTTCGTCGTGCAGAAGATGTCCTTAGTCCCGACGGGGATGCCATCCAGCAGTCCGCGCGCTTTGCCAGAGGCTCGACGCTCTCCAACGCCCGCGAGCTCCAGCGCGTGATCGAAGCTCGTAGCCACGAACATGTTAAACGCGCGCGTGCTCTCCACCTGCTGAATGCACGCCTGCGTCAGCTGCACCGCCGATACGTCGCCACGATCCAATGCCGCTGAGGCGGCCAGCAGCGTCTGGTTGCACCAGTCGCTGACGCTGTGGGAGGAAGCGGTGCGCCACGCGGACTTTGGGCCACAGGCATTCTTCGGTATTCCCAGGACTTCAAAGTAGATTCTTAATGTACATGATTCCATTTGCTGAAGCCATCATCCAATCGGAGGGATTGGAGAACTATCGTAACGTATTGTGAGCAGGGGTTAGTAGTACTTGTTGAAATAGTACACCTCGGTAATACTACTACCCGATTTTTGGGGGTAGTAGTGATACTACTACCGTATAGTGCGGTAGTCAATATGAGTGCTATTATTCTATCACTGAATCAGTACTATAGTACTCTTCAAGTAATACTTTTGATGGACCCTAAACCAGCAAACTCGGTTGTCATCTTGCAATTCTAGTTTGAGTGACTCTCAATTAGGCCCTCATTTAGGCCTCAGGGAACATACCATTTTCAAAAAAAAAAACCGTGTCAAAGCACAACAAACGAAGTATGGGTTATGTCATGAAGGAAGTGAGGGCAATATTGATCCTTGTAGCGTGTGTGAGAACACCAGTGGTTCACTGGCAGTGGATACTACGTAGTAAGCCCGATAACGAAGCTCATATAAAGTTTTCTCGTGATTATTGTTCAACTTTAGAGTTCGTTTGCGCATCAATTAATTTACTACAAGTACGTAGTATACGACAAGCGCTGATATATTTTTTAACGTGTAATATTATTTTCCAAAGTACGGGGGTGCTTTACATGACGGTGACCACTTTAGCTCGAGTAGTAGTGGAGTAGTACTACTAATATTACTACTACTACTACCCAATTGTTGGTATCTCTACTAGTAGTAGTATGTCTCCAATATCGAAGCCCCGGTAGTTCCGGTAATACTACTACCCAGGTTTTGAGGCTACTATTAACCCCTGATTGTGAGTTCCGGCCGAGTCGGCGCGATTCCAAGAATCACTCTATACAAAAATCAAGTTACTTGCCCAATCGCCCGTCCCCAGAACATATGGCGTCGTGCCATATGTCAAGTTCAACTCGTACTTAACATGATCTGATTCGTACTTAATACGGGCACTATAGTCAACGCAAGTGGCCTGGCCGATTGGCGGAGCGATTTGGCCGGGCCGATTGACCAATCGCCCAATCCAATCAAACGCGCAATAACATGCCATGCCTGTCAAAACCGCAAATTGCAAGGACGAAGATATACATAGGTATTGTGCGTTCTACTTAAAATTGCCGTGGGCGGTTCTTTGAATCAACCGCGCAGCAAATCGCGCAAGCCTGTATAAATGCATAAATCATTCGTTTACAAAGGCATTGTGTGCAAAACACAGTCAAAACTATGTTCACCACACAACAGAAGCCAGATCGACAGGGTACACTGTACCCGAAGCCACATCCAAATATGGTACATGGTACCCGATTCAGCAATTCTAGCCAATAAGAGTGAAGCGTCGGTTTGATGGCGGTTCCGTCAATAGGCCAAAAACGGCAAATTTGGACGGAATTCACAATAACTGCAGCGCGAGTCGTGGTGTCTCATCATTGGTTGAAAATGTACGCGTTCATTTCCGCTTAAATACGCTCGAAACCTCCCTCCTTCTTTCTCATTCCAGATTCAGCCGCGTCGAAGGAAGATGGTGAAACTGTTCTGTTCGATCGTTGGCTCGGAAGGCACCCCGTTCGAGGTTGACATCGACGAAGGTGCTTCGGTGTCCGCGTTGAAGAAGGAGATCAAGAATGATAACTCGGCGACGCTCACGTGCGACGCCAAAGACCTGCAGCTCTTCCTGGCGAAGACGGCGGATGGCCCGTGGCTCGATGGGGCGGGCGCGGCAGCTGTGGCGCTCGATGCACGTAGACACCCGCAAGGATTCGTGCAGATGGATCCCTTGCTGTGGCTCAAGAACGGCAAGTACTTTGGAGATAATTTTCAACCGGGTGAGGGCCAAGTTCACGTGCTTGTTGTGGCTCCCTCTTCGACGGCGACTAAAATCGAATTGCTCGAAGACCTAGGCGTGCTGAAACATGGTGGCGAGGCTGTTCGTCAGAATATGATCGACCAAGCGAAGAAAGAGCTGGAGCTGTATCGACGACGAGGGAAAGTGATCCAGAACAAGTGCCCAGAATACTGCGAAGAAATATTGAAAAAGATCGACGATCTCTTCGAGTCTCAACACCCACTTCCGTTTATTTGTGTGGAAGGGTCATCAGGCATGGGGAAGTCTCAGCTCGCGTTCGCTTTGAAAGGAGAACGCCCGTGGTTTTACTGGCTTGCCAGCCAAGTTGGAGTTGGTTCCCAGGATCTTTACAAGAACTTTTCCTCGATATCGTCACAGTTTTACGAATTTGTGAAGAAAGACATGGCCCCTGCCGGTGTGATGGTGAGACTGGAGGCTGACGCACTAAACTCCATATCTACGTTGTACTTCAAGGAAAGTCTGTGGACCTACGGATTTATTCGCGCTCTGCTGACGTATTGCAGGGAGCATTACGAAGCTGGAATGATACATTTCGAAGAGAAAACAACGCTCCACGTCAGCAAGTGTAACGTGGACGCTGTTTATGGGGCGTGTCGTGAGTTGACGCGAGAAGGGAAGCTGCTGCCATTCTTCATCTTGGACGAAATGACACCCAACGCGAACATTGAAGCTGGGGGAAAGAACGTGGCAGCTTTCCAGCGCAACGTCTTCCGCGCGTGCGGTCTGGTAGTGATTGTTATGGGTACGGACTCAAAGATTAGCAATCTGGTGAGTCAATCCGTAGGCAGCTACAGCGAAACCAGGCACCGGTGGATGTCAGTTGTTCCTCGATTCCCTCCCTACCAAGTTGTGCATCACACAACAGAAAACGAAGAAGTTTGGAAGAAAATTGTGGAGCAGTTTCCTGTCCTGAAGTATATTGCGGAGGGTTCACGTGGGAGGTTTTCAAGATATTTCGTGGAGGAAGTGCTGAAATACGTGGCTGGTCGCACAACAGTCAGGCTGCGCGATTTGCTGGACGATGCATTCGGCAAGGTCTGCCTACGGACGCATAAAGGAAAGCAATTCATGAGCAACGACGACGGAAAGTATGCACAGCTGATGGCGATTTCTTACACAAATGCAGAGGACAGCTTGCCACCCACAGATGTAGATATGGGCCCCCCGCCATTGAAAAAGAGGAAGACGGATGTGGGGACCAAGAGCATGCATCTGCACTTTGCAAATTTGATGGATACACGTCTCACTGATGTGTTCTTGGCGAGTAAGCAGCTCGTTCTCGACAACGAAAAGCAGTGGAAACCGTTGTGTTGCTTCCCTGGAATGAAGGAGGACTTGTTGCTCTACCTTGCGATAATGGGCGGGAAGTCGTGCTCGGGTTACTATGACCCTCAACTTCAGAAAACGCATTCAACAAAGAAAGTCTTTTTGGATTATATGGAAGGCAAGGGATTCTCTGTAAGTGAAAACACAGACGCAAGGTCCAATAACTTCAAGACTTTCGAGAACATGATCTCTCACGCAATTTTCTGTGCGTCGCGGCGAAATGGAGTGGCGGGAATTCTTTTCAATGACTTTTTCGGCTGGCTGCTTGGTGAATTGCAAAACGATTTAACGATGGTGAAGATGACTCATGATAGTAAGCCGATTGTCGCCAGCAAGCTATTTGACGGGTATAAGAAGAACATGTCAAGCATGATGATTCCCTTTCTGACCCCACCCAATGTTGAGTGGCCACAGGGGATCTTCAATCTGAATACTGGGTTCGACTGCAATTTCGGTCATCTAGTTCGCGCCCGGAATGACGAGAGATGTGACGTGTATGTCAAAGGCGAGGAGCGTACACCACTTCTGCTGTGCGAGTGCAAATATTGGTCGAGGACGGTGGATATTCGCACGATGAGAGGGATCATAAAGGGGTTGAACGAAACCTGGGATTGGACGTTCGTGCTGGTGTTTTGCGTGGCGTCGGCGAACTTTCGTGCGTGGGAGGAAACGAAGATTGGATGCGTCAAGATTGACAGTCAGAATGGCCACGTGGAGTGGAAGCATGAGCCAGTAGAAGGGGATCGAGAGAAGCTGATTATCATAGTGGAAACTGGTGTCATTGGTAGTCCGGCAGCGTAAAGTTCGATTTCGCATGAGCGAGTTGCAGCGCGCCAAAGTAGTCGCTCGAGTTGAGAAGCTCCACGCGCTTCTCCAATTCGTTAAGAAGTTTGACATTGCATGAGTGCAAAGGTCTTGGCAGTCTTGGCAGCGCTTCTTCACTCCGTCACCAAAGAAATACTACATGAGACAAGTAAGAGAAGCAGTGAAATCGATAAAAGTATCCTTCTTTTGCAAGGCACTGATGTGTGATATTGATCCATTCCTGCATCAAATGATGGCACGTCAGAGCTTTTGCTCTCATGTGTTCCCCTCATTTAGTCACAGCACCGCGACCGCTATTTCAACACGATAATAGGGCAAATCAGGTTATTAACCCTTTACCAGCTTCCGGCGGTCAACTATGAAGACTGACACACCTATGAAGAATAACACAGCAACCGTCGTCTTCAGTACTGTTGGAACTCTTATCACTCGAACCCATGGTCGTCTTATCTTTCAGTTGCATACACGCGTGTAGGAACGAGATCACCGAAGCTAGCGTGCTGCTCGAGCGCGTTGGCCACCTGCAGTAGTCGCTCCTCGGTCTTGCGAGCCCCCATGAGCTGCAGTCCAAGTGGGTAGTCGCCGTCGCTTGTCAGTGCCGCCGGAATTGAGATCGAAGGTACACCGGCCATATTCGCGGGCACAGTCATGACGTCGTTCAGATACATGCTGACAGGGTCCTCCTTCGCCTTCTTGTTGTGGACAGGGAACGGACCCGAAGGCGTCGTAGGAGTCAACAAGACGTCGATGCCTTGCTTTTGGAATGCTTGCTGGAAGTCTTCGCTTATCCAGCGAGCTCGCGTACGAGATCATGCCGTGACGGGACACTCGTCCGTACGACGGCTTCAGACCGACAATGCCACAGTACGCAGCCGGCTACAATCACCGACAATAAAACAAACTCATCAGCCTCATCTTCCATCCTTCAGAGCTCCCACGCGTCACTCACCTGACGGACGGAGCCTCCCGTGTCCGACCCCAGCGCCGCAAAGCAGCATCCGGCCGCCACCGCCGCCGCACTGCCACCTGAACTGCCGCCTGCCACCACCGCGTTGTCTCCCAGATCCTTCGACCACGGGTTGATGGTCGCGCCGAATTTGGAGTAGAGTGTACCGGAGCCCATGGCGAACTCGTCCATGTTGAGCTTGCCCAGCGGCACGGCGCCCTGGTCCAGCAGCCTCTGCGTGGCCGTGGACTCGTAGGGCGACACAAAGCCCTCGAGGACTTTGGATCCGGCCGTGGTGGCCAAGTTCGTCGTGCAGAAGATGTCCTTAATCCCGACGGGGATGCCGTCCAGCAGTCCGCGTACTTTGCCAGAGGCTCGACGCTCGTCCGACGCCCGCGCGAGCTCCAGCGCGTGCTCAAAGTCCGTAGCTACGAACATGTTAAACGCGCGCGTGCTCTCCACCTGCAGAATGCACGCCTGCGTCAGCTGCACCGCCGATACGTCGCCACGATCCAATGCCGCCGAGGCGGCCAACAGCGTCCGGCTGCACCAGTCGCTGACGCTGCGGGAGGAAGCGGCGCGCCACGCGGACTTGGCCACATGAGCGCAGGGCCTAAACGAACGTATACAAGCGAGAGTGGCCAACTGTGCTTGATGGTGCAAACAGCGCCTGAAAGTAGTGTTGTTGACACGCTTGGACAGCGAAGTGTCTTGGCATCCAACTCGTCAGACGTTGTGAGCACATTGAGCTTATTGTGCTTACGTGAAGTACTTGTCTACCAATGTGCTACAGTATTTGATACTTGCACTTCGATATTGTGTGTTCTGTTCGAAATTTCCGCGGGCGGTTTTTTGAATCGACCGAGCCGGCCAATGTATACAAATCGTATAGTTGACAGATTAAGTACGAATGTAGCCATGACATGCGGCTCCTCGGCCCGATTGGGCAAATTTGGACGGAATTCACAATACATCATATTGCTATTTATCCGTCAAAACTGCTCTGGTCGTGGGCCACAGGCAAATTGCCTGAGGCAATACAGGACCTGGACCAGGTAGTCAACCGTTGACTACCGGTTGACAACGAGTAGCCATTGGTTGGAACAGCCTTTACACTGTATTTTCGCTTAAATCCGCCCATAAATTCTCTTCTTCCTCATTCCCGAATCCGCCCCTCGAGGAGACATGAAGATCTCCTGTGCGATCGTTGGTGTGCCGGGAAGTGCCTTCTCGGTGCGTGTGGACGAGAGTAACTCGGTGTATGACTTGAAGAACGCAATCAAGGTGGATAACCCGGCGACTTTCACGTGTGACCCCAAAGACCTGGAGCTCTACCTGGGGAAGAAAGACAAGGGCAGCGGTCCGTGGCTGACGCAACTTGACGTGCTGCAAGGTGTGAGTGACCCTGGTGGTTATAAACGTCTAGAGTTTACGGACGCGGACTTACAAGATGTTGGACTGAAAAGTGGAGAGTTGGGCGAAGTGAGTCGTCGAGAAAGGGCTGATGGAAAAGGTCCGATTCATGTGCTGGTTGTGGCTCCCTCTTCGACGGCGACTGAAATCGAATTGCTCGAAGACCTAGGCGTGCTGCAACATGGTGACGAAGCTGTTCGTCAGAATATGATCGACCAAGCGAAGAAAGAGCTGGAGCTGTATCGACGACGAGGGAAAGTGATCCAGAACAAGTGCCCAGAATACTGCGAAGAAATATTGAAAAAGATCGACGATCTCTTCGAGTCTCAACACCCACTTCCGTTTATTTGTGTGGAAGGGTCATCAGGCATGGGGAAGTCTCAGCTCGCGTTCGCTTTGAAAGGAGAACGCCCGTGGTTTTACTGGCTTGCCAGCCAAGTTGGAGTTGGTTCCCAGAATCTTTACAAGAATTTTTCCTCGATAACGTCACAGTTTTACAAATTTGTGATGAAAGACATGGCCCCTGCCGGTGTGATGGTGAGACTGGAGGCTGACGCACTAAACTCCATATCTACGTTGTACTTCAAGGAGAGTCTGTGGACCTACGGATTTATTCGCGCTCTGCTGACGTATTGCAGGGAGCATTACGAAGCTGGAATGATACATTTCGAAGAGAAAACAACGCTCCACGTGAGCAAGTGCAACGTGGACGCTGTCTATGAAGCGTGTCGGGAGTTGACGCGAGAAAAGAAGCTGCTGCCATTCTTCATCTTGGACGAAATGACACCCAACGCGAACATCGAAGCTGGGGGAAAGAATGTGGCAGCTTTTCAGCGCAACGTGTTCCGCGCCTGTGGTCTGGTGGTGATTGTGATGGGTACTGACTCGAAGATTAGCAATCTGGTGGATCAATCGCTAGGCAGCTACTCCACCGAAGACAAGCACAAGTGGATGTCAGTTGCTCCTCGATTCCCTCCCTACCAAGTTGTGCACAACACAAGAGAAGACGAAGAAGTTTGGAGGGACATTGTGGAGCAGTTTCCTGTCCTGAACTATATTGCGGAGGGTTCACGAGGGAGATTTTCAAGATATTTCGTGGAGGAAGTGCTGAAATACGTGGCTGGTCGCACAACGGTCAGGCTGCGCGATTTGCTGGACGATGCATTCGGCAAGGTCTGCCTACGGACGCATAAAGGAAAGCAATTCATGAGCAACGACGACGGAAAGTATGCACAGCTGATGGCGATTTCTTACACAAATGCAGAGGACAGCTTGCCACCCACAGATGTAGATATGGGCGCCCCGCCATTGAAAAAGAGGAAGACGGATGTGGGGACCGAGAGCATGCATTTGCACTTCGCAAATTTGATGGATACACGTCTCACTGATGTGTTCCTGGCGAGTAAGCAGCTCGTTCTCGATAACGATAAGCAGTGGAAACCGTTGTGCTGTTTCCCTGGAATGAAGGAGGACTTGTTGCTCTACCTTGCGATAATGGGCGGGAAGTCGTACTCGGGTTACTATGACGCTCAACTCCAGAAAACGCATTCAACAAAGAAAGTCTTTTTGGATTATATGGAAGGCAAGGGATTCTCTGTAAGTGAAAACACAGACGCCAGGTCCAACAACTACAAGACTTTCGAGAACATGATCTCTCACGCAATTTTCTGTGCGTCGCGGCGAAATGGAGTCGCGGGAATTCTTTTCAATGACTTTTTCGGCTGGCTACTTGGTGAATTGCAAGACGATTTAACGATGGTGGAGATGACCCATGATAGTAAGCCGATTGTCGCCAGCAAGCTATTTGACGGGTATAAGAAGAACATGTCAAGCATGATGATTCCCTTTCTGACCCCACCCAATGTTGCGTGGCCACAGGGGATCCTCGATTTGAATACCGATTTCGACTGCAATTTCGGTCATCTAGTTCGCGCCCGGAATTCCGAGGGATGTGACGTGTATGTCAAAGGCGAGGAGCGTACACCACTTCTGCTGTGCGAGTGCAAATATTGGTCGAGGACGGTGGATATTCGCACGATGAGAGGGATCATACAAGGGTTGAACGAAGCCTGGGAGTGGACGTTCGTGCTGGTGTTTTGCGTGGCGTCGGCGAACTTTCGTGCGTGGGAGGAAACGAAGATTGGATGCGTGAAGATTGACAGTCAGAATGGCCACGTGGAGTGGAAGCATGAGCCAGTAGAAGGGGATCGAGAGAAGCTGATTATCATAGTGGAAACTGGTGTCATTGGTAGTCCGGCAGCGTAAAGTTCGATTTCGCATGAGCGAGTTGCAGCGCGCCAAAGTAGTCGCTCGAGTTGAGAAGCTCCACGCGCTTCTCCAATTCGTTAAGAAGTTTGACATTGCATGAGTGCAAAGGTCTTGGCAGTCTTGGCAGCGCTTCTTCACTCCGTCACCAAAGAAATACTACATGAGACAAGTAAGAGAAGCAGTGAAATCGATAAAAGTATCCTTCTTTTGCAAGGCACTGATGTGTGATATTGATCCATTCCTGCATCAAATGGTGGCACGTCAGAGCTATTGCTCTCATGTGTTCCCCTCATTTAGTCACAGCACCGCGACCGCTATTTCAACACGATAATAGGGTGAATCAGGTTATTAACCCTTTACCAGCTTCCGGCGGTCAACTATGAAGACTGACACACCTATGAAGAATAACACAGCAACCGTCGTCTTCACTACTGTTGGAACTCTATCACTCGAACCTATGGTCGTCTTATCTTTCAGTTGCATACACGCGTGTAGGAACGAGATCACCGAAGCTAGCGTGCTGCTCGAGCGCGTTGGCCACCTGCAGTAGTCGCTCCTCGGTCTTGCGAGCCCCCATGAGCTGCAGTCCAAGTGGGTAGTCGCCGTCGCTTGTCAGTGCCGCCGGAATTGAGATCGAAGGTACGCCGGCCATATTCGCGGGCACAGTCATGACGTCGTTCAGATACATGCTGACAGGGTCCTCCTTCGCCTTCTGGTTGTGGACAGGGAACGGACCCGAAGGTGTCGTAGGAGTCAACAAGACGTCGATGCCTTGCTCTTGGAATGCTTGCTGGAAGTCTTCGCGAATGCGTTGGCGCAAAACCACGCCTCGCTCATAGTAATCGCTCATCGCACCGGCGGACAGTACGAAGGTGCCCGAAAGGATACGACGCTGAGCAGCAACACAATCGTAAGTTTAGACGCATACAGAATTGGTACGACTTCAAAATGAGTCTCACCTGCACTTCTTGTCCAAAACCCTCGGACCGTGTTCTGCAGTACAGGCCGTGGAGAGCATCGGACTGGTCCTCCTGCGTCTCCAGCGCGATGTCCTTCGCCCTAGTGACAGCCACAATCAGATACATTTCAAAACACACATTAATCAAATACTTGCACTTGGCAGATTCAGTTACCTGTATCCGTAGCGAACACCATCGTAGCGAGACAGATTGGAGGATGCCTCGGCGCAAGCTAGGATGTAGTACGCTGGGATGCACAGCTTCGTGGTCGGAAGCGACATGCTCACGACCTGAGCTCCTGCTTCACGAAGCCACGCGACGCCCTTATCCCATACGTTGAGGATTTCCTCCGGCAGCTCCTCGACGAAGTACTCAGCGGGGACGCCCACTCGAACACCCGTCAGATCCACAGTACTGGATTGCTGTGCAGCTTCAACTGTGTTGGAGCACTGCATACAATGGTGATAGTGTCGGGTGCACTGGTGGGCTTGAGCTGACTGTTTGTGTGCGATATTTTAGTGATGCTGCCGTTGTGCTGAAGGCGATTGCGGGTCCTGATCACATGGACTCGACCTGCATGACTGAGTCGCTGCCTGAAAACTGGGTAGGTTGTTTGACTGCAGGTGGCTCATTCTGATAAATTAAGTCATGATGTATTTTGCTTGTCCTCACTCACCCGACCGATCTGGCGAAAATGCCTGGCGTATCCAGCGAACTCGCGTACGAGATCATGCCGTGGCGGGACACTCGTCCGTACGACGGCTTCAGGCCGATCATGCCGCAGTACGCAGCCGGCTACAACCACCGACAATAAAAAAACCCATCAGCCTCATCTTCCATCCTTCCCAAGCTCCTACACGTCACTCACCTGACGGACGGAGCCTCCCGTGTCCGACCCCAGCGCCGCAAAGCAGCATCCGGCCGCCACCGCCGCCGCACTGCCACCTGAACTGCCGCCTGCCACCACCGCGTTGTCTCCCAGATCCTTCGACCACGGGTTGATGGTCGCGCCGAATTTGGAGTAGAGTGTACCGGAGCCCATGGCGAACTCGTCCATGTTGAGCTTGCCCGCGTGGCCGTGGACTCGTAAGGCGACACGAAGCCTTCGAGGACTTTGGATCCGGCCGTGGTGGCTAAGTTCGTCGTGCAGAAGATGTCCTTAATCCCGACGGGGATGCCATCCAGCAGTCCGCGTGCTTTACCAGAGGCTCGACGCTCGTCCGACGCCCGCGCGAGCTCCAGCGCGTGCTCGAAGTCCGTAGCCACGAACATGTTGAACGCGCGTGTGCTCTCCACCTGCTGAATGGCATTCAGTGAATGCACGTCTGCGTCAGCTGCACCGCCGATACGTCGCCACGATCCAATGCCGCGGAGGCGGCCAGGAGCGTCTGGCTGCACCAGCCTCTGACGCTGTGGAAGGAAGCGGCGCGTCACGCGGAATTGACCACATGAACTCAGGGTCTAAAGGGATGTATACAAGTGAGAGTGGCCAACTGTGCTTGATGGTGCAAACAGCGCCTGAAAGTAGTGTTGTTGACACGCTTGGACAGCGAAGTATCGTGACATCCAACTCGTCAGACGTTGTGAGCACATTGAGCTGCGGCGCATCTGGAGCGCAAATTATACTCGTACAGTACGAGTCGTACTACGTGAAGTACTTGTCCACCAATGTGTTAGTATCCGATACTTGCACTTCCGATACATCCTATTGCTATTTATCCGCGAGCCGTCCTGGGGTCTCCTGCAATCACATTCATGTTCCTTCACGAATTATTTCTTCAAATTTTGAGTTCTCGAAGCCGTTGTATGCAATTACTGCGCATGGAGAGGGTTTTTTCTCTTCGGTCGGAACCACGAAAACTTGCCTCGAATGTGGTTTTCTTCCAGAACGTCCTGCACACCAGGGTCGACATTTCGAATCCACCTGTCTGTCTTCGCCAGGAAGAGCTGCAGCTGGTAGGCAGGGAATACATCTTCTTCTCCTTGAATCAAGGACCTTGATCGTGTACTTCAAGTCTCCTATCGCTCATTCGCTCCGTGCGCTGCAACTCGTTCATACGAAATCGAACTTTATCTACGCTGCCGGACTACCAATGAGTCATTGGCAATGACACCAGTTTCCACTATGATAATCAGCTTCTCTCGATCCCCTTCTTCAGGATGATGCTTCCACTCCACGCGGCCATTCTGACTGTCAATCCTGGCGCATCCAATCTTCGTTTCCTCCCACGCACGAAAGTTCGCCGACGCCACGCAAAACACCAGCACGAACGTCCACTCCCAGGCTTCATTCAACCCCTTTATGATCCCTCTCATCGTGTCAATATCCACCGTCCTCGACCAATATTTGCACTCGCACAGCAGAAGTGGTGTACGCTCCTCGCCTTTGACATACACGTCACATCTCTCGCTATTCCTGACGCGAACAAGATGACCGAAATTGCAGTCGAACCCAGTATTCAGATCGAAGATGCGCTGTGGCCACTCAGCATTGGGTGGGGCCAGAAAAGGAATTGACATGCTTGGCATGTTCTTCTTGTACCCGTCAAATTGCTTGCTGACAACCAATTTACTATCCAGGGTCAGCTCCACCATCGTTAAATCGTCTTGCAATTCACCAAGCAGCCAAAGGAATTCCCGCGACTCCATTTCGTCACGACACACAGAAAACTGCGTGAGAGATCATGTTCTCGAAAGTCTTGTAGTTGTTGGACCTGGCGTCTTTGTTTTTACTTACAGAGAATCCCTTGCCTTCCATATAATCCAAAAAGACTTTCTTTATTGAATGCGCTTTCTGAACTTGAGGGTCATAGTAACCTGAGTACGACTTCCCGCCCAATATCGCAAGGTAGAGCAACAAGTCCTCCTCCATTCCAGGGAAGCAACACAACGGCTTCCACTGCTTTTCGTTGCCCAGAACGAGCTGCTCATTCGCCAAGAACACATCAGTAAGACGTGTATCCATCAAATTTGCAAAGTGCAGATGCATGCTCTTGGTCCCCACATCCGTCTTCCTCTTTTTCAATGGCGGGGCGTCCGTAGCAGCAGCTGTAGAGGGCAAGCTGTCCGCTGCATTTGTGTAAGATATCGCCATTAGATGTGCATACTTTCCGTCGTCGTTGCTCTTTCCTTTATGCGTCCGTAAGCAGACCTTGCCGAATGCTTCATCCAGCAAATCGCGCAGCCTGACTGTTGTGCGATCAGCCACGTATTTCAGGCTGAAATTTTCAGCAGGTCCACAGACTCTCCTTGAAGTACAACGTAAATTTGGGGTTTAGCGCGTCAGCCTCCAGTATCTCCATCACACCCGTAGGGGCCAAACCTTTCATCACGAAAGCGTGAAACTGTGACGTTACCGAGGAAAAGCTATTGTAAATGTTGTGAAGTACTGGTCCTCACGGTTGGCGGGAGCAGTCCAACATTTTGTATTTCACTATTTGAAAAGCCCGCCACAGTTGAATCTCCAAGGGCGCGAAAGCTGGGAAAGGAGAGAGAAGAGAGAAGGAGGAAGAATAGGCACCCACTTTGCAAATACACTCGGCAGCAACACGCAGCCTTCCTCCAAACTACCTACAAAGAGTTTCTTCTCAATTCTTGGTGTGTGTGCTGTGAGTTGCCGACTCACGCAGTTAAAACAGACACATCACAAGTGGTTATGAGCCCAAGACCTCGTTGGTGACTCTGCAGACAGACCAAGAACATGAGTACAAGTGCAGACAAGAAGAAGGAGAAGCAGGACGAGAAGAAGGCGGCTCACCCCGTTCGACGGCGAGGACTTCGAGGTGTGGCTCGAACGACTGAAACTGAAACTGGAACGCAAAGGACTTTGGAAGTACTGCGAGAAGGAGGTCAAGGAGCCGGAAGAGTCGAAGCAGCAGGAGCATGAGACTTGGAAGAAGGAGACTGCGCGTGCGAAGGAGCTTCTCTATGACGCTATGACAGACAAAATTATGAAAACAGTGAAATTTGAGTCTACCGCTTTTCGTGTTGTGGAGCGGTTGAAGCAGAGATTTGTGGGGAAGACATATTTCAAGTATGCTGCTGAGATGACTCAATTGCGGAAGCTCCGACTGCAGCAAAATGGGAATGTGTCGGAACATTTGGGTGAAGTGCGGAGATTAATGGATCGGATTGCGTTGCTGGGCAAACCTCTTGATGAATATGAGAAGCCAGCAATTCTGATCGGCACTTTACCTGAAACCTATGACAATGTTGTTGAAACTTTTCTGGCAAGTCATGTGCCCAGTGATGTTAATGACCCTCCAAATTACGAGCAATTGGAGCACGCGTTAGAACTGGCGTATGATCGGCGACAAGGGCGAAAGCTGGACGGTGACGGAGAAGATCAAGCTTTATTTGGCGGATATGGCAGAGGTCGAGGCCGAGGTCGCGGCCGTGGCCGAGGCTCTGACCGTGGTCGTGGCGGTCGTTTTGGAGGACGAGGCCGAGGTTTCGGTTTTGGTCGTGGAGCTGGACGAAGTGGCAGCCAAGGAGCTGGGCGTGGACGAGGGAGTCTAGGAAATCATGGAGGAAGGTGCTTTCACTGTGGTGAGCAGTCTCACCAAGTTCGTGACTGTCCTCACCTGGGAAGACGCCCACCAAATGATTCGCAAAGTACATAGCCCCCACCGAAGCAGCCCAGACTTGAAGGTAAAGCTCAAGGAAAGAAGGCTGCCGAGAAGAGCCATTTCGCGGGTGATGAAAGTGAAGAGGAGGCGTACGTTGCTAGTGCGTTGACCAAGCGATCATCTGATGTCGTAAATTTGGCGCGTCATCGCTGGTATTTGGACTCTGGCGCTACAAGCCACCTCACAAACCAGAGAATTGATTTTGTTTCTTTTACTCCTCTGAGTGGTTTGGTGCGAGTTGGTGGTAAAAACTGGTTGACTGTAGCCGGGGTTGGAACAGTGAAAAAGGAAATACAAACTACTGGTGGCCGACGTACACTGGTAATGCAAGGCGTGCGTTATGTTCCAGAATTACAATGCAGTTTGTTTTCCGTGCGCCGACAAACGTCTCGAGCACTGCCCGCTGGTGAAAAAGTTCAAGTTCATTTTGATGAGGATGGTTTCGCAAATGTGAAGTTCCAGCGGGGGAGTGCCTACGCACGTGTTGATGAAACGAATTTGTATTGTTTGGAGCTGGAGAGCCCTGTGGATTCTGCTGCGATGGTTGCTGTCGATGAAAACCAAATGGTGCGGCTTTGGCACGGTCGGCTTGGGCACCCTGGGCGAAGCGTATTTAACGCGTTATTCAGGCATGCTGGCTGGCCACTACAAACAGTAGATGTCAGAGCTGATGAAGCATTCAGCTGTGAATCCTGTGTGAAAGGCAAAATGATACGAAAGAGTTTTCATTCGGTTCGTGGTGTTGCACACCGCGATTGGCTGGTTGGTGAATATGCTCACCTGGATGTTTGGGGCCCGTATTCAGTTGACTCGTACTCAGGGATGCGATACTTTGCCCTCTTCGTGGATGAAGCATGTCGATTTTCGACAGTGTTCCTGATGAAGGATCGTTCGGCTATCTACGAGAAGTTTGAGCTCTACTATCAACGTGTGAAGACACAATTGATGGTACGAATGAAGAAGATTCGCTGCGATAATGCTCGCGAGCTGTTAGCATTGGGGGAGAAGTGCAAACGTAATTATGGAATGGAGTGCTCTTTGACTGTGAAACATACTCCGGAGCAAAACGGCGTTGCCGAAAGAATGATTCGAACAGTGACGGAGAGAATGCGGTGTATGTTGGTGCATTTCGATCTACCCCAGCAACTATGGGCAGAAGCTGTTCTTACAGCAGTCTACTGTGTGAACATCGTGCCGAACACGGTGAAGGGCATGGAGATTCCGTATGCTGTGTGGTTTCGTGAGACCCCTGCCTATTCAAGACTTCGGATTTTCGGCTGTGCAGTCCTAGCATACGTGGACAAGGTTGAACGTAAGAAGATGGATGCAAGAGCGAAGGAAGCTGTATTTGTCGGCTATTCTCGAGAGAAAAGAGGCTATCGCCTGCTAGACAGCAAGACGAATAAGTCATTTTACAGCCATACCGTCGCATTCTACGAAAGCAAGCCAGGACGCGTTCTGCTGAAGGAAAGTGCGCCAGGAGCGACGCATGCACCTGCTCCGCAATACTTGGGAGTGGATGCAGCTACTATGCAGAATATCCCGTCGCTGCCGCAAGAAGTTCGAAGAGATGAAGCAAATGACATGGAGCATAGAACAGGTGGGGCTGCTGAGAGTGAGGCTCAAAGTGAGACGGTAGGAGAGAGGCAAGATAAAAGGAATGAAGATGTACGAGATGCCTCAAGTGGAGTTGGAGTTTCGCGAAAAAGGGTGCGAACTGCTGGGACTGAGGTTGCACGCAAAAGACCTCGGACTACTGAGCCAGCAAGTGGCCCTGCAGCCCGTGTGAAAGAAGCGAGAGAACCAAATACAAAGAAGATGAAAAGAGCCAAGCAGAAAAAGAAAAGTAGTGGGCGGTGTGTGACACCGACTACAGAGTCTGACGAGCGGGGCAGTGGGTGGTGTTCGACACCGGCTGCAAAGCAAGGTGATGATTTGACGGATCTGCAACAGTCTTCCTCGCGAATGTCTGGCGGGATAACGACTGCCAGTGGTGAGAAGCATGACGCTGAGGGTGATCAGCAGCCTGAGCGCTTAACCGCCTCCGGTCAGCAAGTGTCATCACAAAGCAATGTGCAGAAGACGGGTTGCATGGAATACAGAACAAAGAGCGGCAGAGTGTCTAAACCACCACGGTGGTTGGGAGACACTATTCACCTCGCGTATAAAGGCTCAACAAAAGGGATGAAGGGCTCAACTGGTTCATCAAGCTGGGAGATGGCACGCGATGAAATGCAATTGGCAATTGCCAAGGAGAAAGCAATGGATTGGTGGCAGGACTTCTGTTGCCTATCCGCTAGTGTCATCCCTGAACCAGAAACGCTTGACGAAGCGACCAGTGGCGAGTACACGAATGAGTGGCAAGCTGCTGCAGATACTGAGTACCACGCCTTGATGAAAAATGGTACGTGGAAGTTGGTTCCTCGCAAGAAGGGTATGAAAGTGCTTGGAAATCGGTGGATTTTCCGTGTGAAGTACCTCCCGAATGGAGAGATTGAACGTTTCAAAGTCAGACTGGTCATAAAAGGGTTTATGCAAGTGTACGGAGTTGACTACTTGGAAGTGTACTCTCCTGTAGTCAGATTGGAGACTCTGAGGATGTTGCTGACCCTTGCAGCCATTTGGGACTACGAGGTAGACCAGATGGACGTGACCACGGCATTTTTGAACGGTCCCATTGATGTTGAGGTGTATATGGAGCAGCCGGAAGGGTATGTACAAAAAAAAGAAGAAGGAAAAGAAGACTGGGTTTGTATGCTTCAGAAGAGTCTATACGGCTTAAAGCAAGCCCCAAGGGTCTGGTTCCGGCTACTCAAAGATCATTTGGAAAAGCACGGATTTACACTCATGAACTGCGAGTCATGTGTGGCTGTGAAAGTGATCAATGGAGCGTTGGTTTTTATCTCCATCTACGTTGATGACTTGATATTGTTCGCACCCAACCAGGAGTTGATCAAGCAAATGAAGGAAATGCTTCGGTCTCGATTTGAGATGAAGGACCTTGGTCCTATTCATTACATCTTGGGTTGGGAAATTACGCGCAATAGAAGTGAACGAACAATTTTCATTAACCAACGCAAATATGCCGAAATGGTGTTGCGCCGATTTGGAATGGAAAGTTGTAATGGGTGCAAAGTGCCAAGTACTCCTTGTCAAAAGTGATGTGCCCAACAACAACAGAAGAAAAGGAGCTGATGCAAGGAAAACCCTACCGTGCTGTAATTGGCAGCCTAATGTATCTGATGTTGGGCACACGGCCTGATTTTGCTTACCTAGTCCGTGAGTGCAGTCAATTCCTGGAGAATCCTGGAATTTTGCACTGGCGCGCGGCCAAGCGTGGCTTGCGCTATTTGAAGGGGACAATGGACTGGGGATTGCAGCTTGGGGGAGTGCAATGGAGAGACCAGCAATTAGATGATCATCTCAAAGCTTTTGCGGATGCAGACTTCGCGAACAGAATTGATGACAGGAAGTCTATTGCTGGATACCTGACACAACTGTGTGGCAGTACTATTTCATGGGCCAGCCAAACAGAAAGGACTGTTGCATTGCACACTACTGAAGCGGAGTATATGGCGCTCAGCCTGCTCGTTCAGGAAGTCATTCATCTGCGGCAGATGCTGAAAGAGCTGAAAGTGAAGCAAAATAATCCCTCTGATGTTTTCGTGGACAACGAAAGTGCCCGGAAGATTGCAAACAACCCCGAATTTCACAGCCGGACCAAACATATTGATGTTCGACATCATTTTGTACGTGAGCGGGTTGAATTGAAGGAGATCACTGTGAAGAGAATTGCTGGAGTTGACAACGTGGCAGATGCATTTACTAAGCCACTACCGCGAGTCAAGTTTGAGCAACATAGATCTAGTATGGGACTTATTTCATGCAGTGACTACAAGACCACCAAGATCCCGCGCAACGATGACAACCAGTAGGTGGGGCTGTTGTGAAGTACTGGTCCTCACGGTTGGCGGGAGCAGTCCAACATTTTGTATTTCACTATTTGAAAAGCCCGCCACAGTTGAATCTCCAAGGGCGCGAAAGCTGGGAAAGGAGAGAGAAGAGAGAAGGAGGAAGAATCGGCACCCACTTTGCAAATACACTCGGCAGCAACACGCAGCCTTCCTCCAAACTACCTACAAAGAGTTTCTTCTCAATTCTTGGTGTGTGTGCTGTGAGTTGCCGACTCACGCAGTTAAAACAGACACATCACAAGTGTAAATACTCTGGGAACCGACTGCTACTTGACTGGCAAGTCAGTAAAACCACGGTCGTTTTCCTATCAAAGCGAACGTGAGCTGAGACTTCCCCATACCTGACCAATGCCGTGCGTTGCCCGGGAAGCTCTGGATATTTTCAGATACGAAGTACCGTATTATACTTCGTGAAGTATAAGTTTTGCTTTTGCAACGTTTCCTCACAAATGACATACATCGAGTAGATTTTGCAAAATGGCAATTTATATGTTTTAAGGTTCACGAATAAAATCTACTATTTTATTCTGATGAACTGGGTTTTCATACTAAAACAGATAGACTACCCGGAGCGGCCGCCCCGGGAGAGTACGCAGGTCGATAACAAAGAAAGAGTAAGTCGCGAGTTGTAGGTCGTTTGTAGACATCCCAGACTGGTGAAAGAAAAATACGGTAGATGAAAGTAAGATGAACTGAGCAGTGAAATGACTCCGTGATTTCTTAGAAGTCCAGGAGAACTGGACGCTTGTCCCTTGATATAGCTGAAGGACGGTGATAAGTAGTCTACGTCGGCATGCAGCACAGGAATTGACAGATATCGAGAGCCGACGTATCTGGTTGCGACTTTTTGTTAAGTCTTGGAGATAAGTATTATAATACATGTATTATAGCACTATTGATAGCAGTGACTTGCTAAAGTTCTGGTGCTTGGACCGAGTAGTACATGTAGTATTAATTGAATAGTAGTAAGAAACTTGTGGGGTGAGCTGGTAGCACCAGGTGCTACTACTAATACCCGAAAACAGCGCATTCATGTACGCCCCTGGGCAGGATCATGGGCTTGACGGTCGTCCAGTACGGGTAGTCCTCGAGCGTGGTCACCAGCGTCATGATCTCGTTCGAGTTGAAGTGACTTGCGACAAAAGATGAGCAGGAGTAGAGCACGCCATGTCTCGCCCAGGCGGCTTTACTGGAGCATTATTACTACTATAATACTACTAACCTACCCACTGACACACTACTACTATAGTACTAAATTAGCACCACTATTAATAGTTGATAGTACTAATACCACTTATCCTGGTAACGTACAGCTCACTCGGGATAAACTATATTAGTAGTGATACTACAAACGCCAATGTCAACCCACTACAGTAGTAGTAGTGCTATTGATTCAGATTCGGAAAGTAGTAGTATCATCACTACTAAGCCATAAATCTCACTACTTCCAAACACTGTATGCAGTGCTCGCCGAGCACACCAAAAGTGGAGAAGTTGTTGTGCATCGATACAAACTTCTAGTAGAGCTACCAGTCAATGTTTCTGGGGTGCGAATTATGAGTTCTGTTATGCGGTACGAGCAGAACAACGACAATAAGTGGATAACCCCCCCCCCCCCCCCGGTTATAGTTGTCTAAAGCAAATAAAATTATAAACTTTAGGAACAAATCTACTGAAGTACTGGTGACGTTGCTAGCAAGTTTCTTAATTATTTTCACAAAGTTTGCAGAGTTCTTAATTAAAGGGGTTAACCGATCAATACAGCATGTTGCTCTTGTTGACCAGCACATTGTTCGACCGCGCAACAAGCGCCAGCGAGCAAGTCGCGCGACCGAGTTTAATAGTTCTGGTCTTGTAGAGGGAGGTCTCCTCCTCAAGTGGAGTTTCCGCCTTCACCTTTGGGAGGGAGGTCTTGTAGAGAGAGATCTCTCTCCAAAGGGATAAAAGTGGAGCCAGGTAGGTCTTGTAGAGAGAGGTCTCTCTTCAAGGGATAAAAGTGGGAGTAGGTATTACCGGTAATAGGTCTTGTAGAGAGAGGTCTCTCTTCAAAGGATAAAGTTGGAGTACCCACTTTGGTACCCGGTTTTGGAAAGTTACAGTGGTGCGCCGCCAAGCACAGGTCTTTCGACCTGCGAATTTCAAAACCAAGTCTACAGTAGTACAGTAGTAGAAGTAGCGTGTTTTGAATGCAGCTGAGAACTTACTCCTTGATTTCACTGGCGCGAATGAATAAATTTCTCTTTCAAGATGTTTCGAACACGATCTGGGCAAGAGACATATGCCAAGAGCATTAACTCGGTAATCCCGAGATACAGATTGATATTTGTAGTAATGACCTTAAAGAAGCAGAATCAAGTCTCTCGGTTTTGAGGGGATTGATTTAACATGCTACATGTATTTAAATTGCCCTCACATTTTCATAATATGAAAATGTATTATTAGAGAGCTTGTGCAGCTGTAACAAGACTGTGAAAAATGACCGTGACTGCATGAGTGGGTAGGGGTAGGTTCCCACTGCGAATTGTTCCGAAAGAAAAGTACGCTGGACCCGTGTTCACTGTTCCTTCAGATGACAGTAAATAACTGGCTGTGATCATTTTGCGAAGGGCGATGCCAAGCGAAGAAGACGACTCTCACGCAGCCGGCGACGCGGAGACTGCGAGGAGCAGTGAGGGCAAGGCAAAGCGGAAGAAAGCCTTCCGCTTTCTGTCCTCTAGCGACATCGTGCTCCTAAAGGAGGTGGTGAAGCACACACCATGGGCGGCGGGGCACGGAGATACACAAGGAGCGTGGGATCGAGTAGCTAGTGGTGTCAAAGGGGTTTTATCGACGTGCACAGCCGACGGTAAGGCATGCCGCCGACGGTTTGCTGCGTTGCTGGATGCATTTCGCCGTGAGGAGATGGAGTCGCTTCGCGCCTCGGGTACCGCTGAAGACTTTACTGAGCGAGAGCAACTACTGACGGGCATTGCTTCACTGGTAAGCGAGTATTGATTTAATTTGTACATGCATACTCATACTGGTAACTTGACTACTGATATGCTCCATTTAGTATGATGCACATATACAGGAAAAAGCAGAAAAGGAAAAGCGAGAAGTGGAGCGGCGTGACTCTGCGTCAGCTGCAGTTGTTCGAGAAGCAATGGCGGGGCTGCGTCGCTCCCGCTCGAGCGACTCGGACAACACGACATCATCTTCCTCAGCATCAAAGCGCCCAAAGCGAACGAGCACTGAGTTGATCGCGGACTATCTAGAAACGAAGACATCCGTACAGAGCAGCAGAGAAGAGGAAAGGAAGCAGCAACTCGAACAACGAAAACAGCAGCTAGACCTTGAACAACGCCGTCTTGCACTTGAGGAGAACAGATTGGAATTAGATCGCGAGCGTAGTGAGAGGTTTATGACCATGATGTCAACTCAGATGTCCATGATGGTTAAGCTGATGGGGAAAATCACTAACGCTAAAGAATAAGAGACAAGAACAGTTTTATCCAGGCAAAAAATACTTGTTTAGCTGTGTAAGTACTCGTGCACACTGGGAGGTGCAAGCCCAAAAAACTTCGAGGATTGACTGCCATATAAGCAGGTGTGCACGTTCACTAGTAGCGCACCCATGAGATACATTTTGCCCAACCTCTGCAAAAGAAGTTTCTGGTTCTTGGAGAAATCCAGGAAAGCCCAGTAGCGAACAATTTTTCCGAAGCCCCACTCCATATTTACACGGACCCGGCTTATTTGCTTGTTGAACTCTTGCTCGTCGCTGGTCAGCGATGCACCTTTAAAGGGTGCAACGAGGTGATTTTGCTGTCCGTAGGCTGGGTCGCCGTAAAACACGTAGTGCCTCCCGTCAATGGTAAGAGCGGGACGCAACTTCGAGCAAACGACTTTGCTGCAGGATAAACGCATCGTGGCGGGTGCCGGGAAAAGGCCCGCTCAGGTGGATGATGATGCCATCGGGGGCGAGTACCGATTGGTACTTAAGTGCGTGTTTCCGCTAAGACAGCAACAGCAACAAAGTTAGCGTTCTGCAAGTGTACCAAATACTTCATGTAACATACCTTGTGGCCATTGTATACATACTTCTGGTTCTTCTTCGGGCGGCACATGCCACGCACTGTGCCATCAATAAATCCAACGCATGTTCGTAGCGGGGCGCCCTTTTTGTAAATGGCACTTGCGTAGGCCGATAGCATAGCGTCCGTTAGGCGTCGGTCGTCGAACAGCAAGAGGTGCGAAAATGACTGGTAGAGAAAGTCGAGGACGCCGTTTGAGATCGAGGAGATAGCGGTAGGATCACGGCCAAATAGGTCTTCTAAATCTTTTAGACGGGCTGGATACGCCATCCTACGGAGAAAAATGCAAAGCGCTTCTAGGGCAGAAACTTGATAGCGCTGTGGTGTCGGGAAGGGATCCTGCAGCTCAAAGTCCTTGACCAGAGCAACGATGTCGTCCTTCTCGAAGCGGAATTTCGACTTCCAAACAGCCGCCGATGCGGGCTGGTCAAAGTTAAACCGGTCTGATCGACACTGCGTACCGCTTCGATTCAGAAGGACGAGAAGCGCGAGCTCCTCGTCGTCCGAGCTACAGCTATCGCAGTTATCCATCGATCGCAGTTGAAAAGTGACAGCTGCACACCACCGCAGTCACAAATTTACCTGTCTAATCTGATTGCCTTCACTGTTTTTTTCACTGTCTTTGGAACTGTTGCACAGGGTCTCTATTATTGTCAGTATATGTATATTACACATATACTGGCAATAATAAAAAGCCGTCTCGTGTGATACAAATATTTTGTTTCGGATTTGTGGTAGAAATAATTAACCGCGCCGCCAATAAACATCATGTGCTTTCACATGGAAATATTGAACTAGTTCAGACCGAAACCTCTAGTTCATGTTCAACAAACTAGGACAAGACCCTCGTCTAACGACAACTGAGCTACAAGAAACAGTTTTCTCCTGAAGTCAGACAGCTGAAGTACCCGAGGATAAATATTAAATTTGAGTTAATATGAAGTCATATTGGCGAGCTGAGAGCCTGTCATGCGTGATTTTATCATAACACTTTTAAGTGTAACACTTTTAAGTGTTATGATAAAATCACGCATGACAGGCTCTCAGCTCGCCAATATTAAAATAATGATGGAACTTCGTCTCAATTCACGCGCTTCACACCAACGCTAGAAACGCATCAAGCAAGTTCCATCATCAGCTGCATGTACTCATAATATAGTGTTAACAGTTTATACAACCAAATGGCGCTGCTAGTCAAGAAGAGCGCAACTTCTTCTCAAGTGAGAGGGACTGATAGCCAAGAAGCCGTAGCTTCATGTAGCTTAGATGGGGGCTAACCGATGCCTGGCGGAGGACAAGACCTTGGAGGGTGCATTGTGGCTTGATCCGTGAGGTTACACGAATGTCGTTCTTGTCCGACTGGGTCAACATTCACCTTTTTGGGATAAGATATCAGGTTTCATCAGATATTCAGTTGTTTAAGCTTCAACATTGTATGTATCATACTTTACTGATATTACAAAACTACCCAAATATGCGTTCATACAGGATTTGCGAGGGTCGGCGAAGCCGGTAGAAACTCTGGATATAAATATCCAGAGAATGACCAAATAAACGGAAGTGGACGTGGGGCCTTAACCCCCCCGCTCTCAAGCCGTTTTTGACCCCCTGCCTGGCCTTAACATGTTGTTAAATACACCATGTTAAGGCCAGGCTTATCTTAGTCTTGGTATGGTCTGCAATAAGTACGATGCCTGTCTTTGGACTGCGGGAAGTCAACCTGATTGACGTCGATCTTTTGCACACTTCGCGCAATGCTCTGTACCAGACATGTAGTCAAATACACCGGGGCCGGGTGTACTAGAATTAACACGGTGTATATACTTCGAAGTAACTCCTAGCGAGTTGCTCTTTTTATTTGGAGCGGACATAGAGTAAACGTACTCGCCCAACTATGTATAGGGTCATCAAAGATTGCTAATGAAATGCACTGAAGTAAAATTGATTTTACCCAGCAAGCACTGTACTGCAACACTACGCATCTACTCTTGCGAACTTCACGTTACTTGCTATCTTCACCTTACTTGCTACTGTCCTTTGCCGATTGCGCCGAGCTGGCGATCGCATCGTCGCTTCCTCTTCCTTCACTTCTTCCTGGGAGGCAGGCGGAGCGTTTCTTGGTCAGCCCACGCATCTGGATATCACAACCAACGCCAGGAAGCGAGCGCTCCTCGCCGTTCTTCCACTTTAGGTGCCATATAATATGGTCCATACATATATGCATTTGGTGACACGTCCTACTGTTAGGAAATTAGCAATCGTCAATGATTCTTATTCTGCCTTGTTTATGAGTTGTTTCTCACACAAAATGCTCGTTCGCTGCAAGTTTGGAACCTAACCGCGTGCATTTCACGGTTTTTAACAAGTTGTATAATACAACATGTTATGAAACGGGCCAAACCGCGCATGTTGTAATATACAACGGTTGAGAGCGGGGGGGTTAAAGAGGTCGTCGATTTTTCCCAATATTTCTTCGCAGTATTCTGAGCACATTTCCCGGATCACTTTTCCTCATCGTCGATACAGCTCCAGCTCTTTCTTCGCTTGGTCGATTATATTCTGACGAACGCCTCGTCAATACTTTGCAGCTCGCCTTCTTGCTGTAGGTCCTGAAGCAATTCGATCTCAGTCACTGTCGAAGAGGGAGCCACCACCAGCACCTGAACAGGACCTCTCCCATCTGCGTCTTCTTTTTCATCGGCCTCGCGACATCTTTAACCGATAAGCCCGCACTCGTAAGACTCGCCCTCGCTAGATCTAACAGCTTTAAGCCAGTGGTGTCGTCCACACCTTTCGTCACGTCACGCGTCGTCATTCTTCGCCAGGAAGAGCTTCAGCTCGTCAGCATCACATTGGAGTTTGTTCTGTGTATTGTGCATTGTGTATTGCTGTGTACTTCGAAGTATATCTATTCGAAGCTACTTACTAAGTACTCATCAGGGGGGGGGGGGGCTTACTACTGGCCCTACCATCAAAAGCTCGCAGACAACACCTCGCAGACGACTACGCTCCCGTTGTCCCGATCGCAAACTGCTGAATCTTGTCTTGGTTGTTTACAAGTACTACACTGTCCACACACAGCAAGTTGTATTCAACGTCAGCAGCTTTGCCAGTCGAGCAATCCCGCAGCCGTAGCCGCAGCATGAACGGAGGGAACTTCTCCGGGTTATCAAGTGCTTCAACTGCAATTGTAGCGGTGTTATGTTTGAGCAATGAAGCTTCACCGTGCTTGCTTAGAAATGCGATGGCAACACCGCCCAATACCATGATGAAGCAGCCGAAGAACGCGAAGGTCATGCTTGTTGTCGGAATAGACGCCCGTATGTGCATGTCGAGGATATTTCCTGAAAATTCGAGTGATGTTGCCAATGGAATGTCGCTAACGTTAATTTGCTTGAGCACCACAGCATTCTGTAAAATGAAGTAGAGACCTGCCGTGTACGCCGGCTGAAGCGTATGCTCGATGTACAGGTGATTCTTCTCGATATGGTTCAAATACTTGTCAACCATGCGTTCACAACTTGCATCTTCGCTTAGCATGAAGGTTGTGAGTGATGAGTCCCTAGTCTTGAAATTGCGAGGCAAAATAATCTGCGCTGGTCTGAACTCGCTGATCAGTGTCCCCGCCTCAAGTGTTGCAGCCAATACTTTCCACTTCGTCGGAATTAGCATATCGATCGGGCTGAGTAAATCCATCGGGATGCTAGTGTCTCTGACCAGCAGAGTATCGCTAGCATTTCCGCCATCACCTTGCTCGAGTGGAAACCGGACACCATAGCAACCTTCATCACTAATACAATCGGCCCCATACGCTTCGGAAAGATTCTCCCTTATCCATGAAAGACGCCCCACGGTGAGAGAGTACACCATGCGAGCATTCATTAGATCGCTCGGTATGGGCCGATCCAAGTCTGTGCGGGTAGTATTTGCCAGAGAGTCCCCTTCCACCCTTTTACCGACGCTGATGATAATCATGGATGTGTTTGAGCGCTGCTTACAAGCTTGTAGCCACTCGTCTTCTAAATCAACAGTCAATTCTTCTCCACCGTCGTCATTCAGACAAATTGCGATAGCCTGGACACGTGGGTAGATTGTCGTCTCTAAGGATGAGTTATCCTGACTTAATGGGTTCTGATTTATCGCAAATTCGTACACATCGTTAACGAGACACGCTTGAGTATTGCACGTGTACGCAGCCAGCTCTTTGAAATACGGATTTGAGCTTGAAGAATTGTCCTCTTGTTCACCAAACTTTTGCGTCGGGATCTCGATCGTGAGAGAATCAAATACCACAGTGTCTGACAGGTCTACGTGTGCAAATTCCAGCTTTGCCAGTTCATCGGTGGTGCTGGCATTTTCGGCTTTCTTGAAGTAGTCAACAATTACTTCGTGGACATCACTCACAAATGTTGCATTCGCGGAAGAGCGAGTAGTCAAGTTCAAGTGATCTGCCAGACGTTTAGCATCACTCAAATTTATCGATGTACTTGTATCATCCTCCCACTCCCACCACCCCAAGAACACATTGCTCACTACCATGGCATAGACGGCAAGGTTCGTGGCGTTGCCTACACTCATCGGCAGCTCCTCGTCAGGTGGGAGATCGCTGGCAGCGGCGTTCATCGCCATGCTTAAGACGCCTGTGGGATCCAAAGCTTTGGAAAGAACGCGTTGCTGCCAAGATCGCGAAGGGAATCCATAGCTAGCGAAAACTTCCTTAAATGGAAATTGGTAGTCGTCAATGCCGCTGCACGAAGTATTAACAACCTCCGTTGAGAGAAACAAATTGCGGAAAATAGTGTTGAGCACGCTGTTATCAGGCGTGTTCTCCCGAAATTTGGTGTCCCATGTCGTCGTCAAAAACCCGTTCGCATCCACATCTTGGGCATGATCCTGAACGTTTTCCACAGCAAGATCGGCAGAAGCAATCCTTGGGTGAACTCTTCCAGGAACCACCTGCAGATTCAGGGAATTAAACCCAGTATTCATCAGATAGCCCACGACTCCAATGGCACCCATCATGAGATATCTGCGTCGACTTTCAAAATACACCCCCATTTTCGCCGCGTAAATCAGGAAGACGACTGCGACCACCATACTAAGAGCAACATCGAGAGGCTTCATCATCAACGCCGTCAGACTACCCAATCTCTCATTGTACTTGTCCAGTAGGTCTTTTCGCGCTTCTTCATCCAGGTCGATTGACCGAAAAGATCCCACTTGGATTCCGTCCCCTGCAAATGGCAGCGTCACACCGACGAAAAAGCCAGCCATCACCACAGGGATCGCAACCGCGCGGAAACGGAGAATGTTCACATTAAGGGTGAATTGCGATGGAGATTTCTCTATCGAGAGCTCGGAAGGCTCGCTCGTACGGTCCGTCTCTGTCTGTGATTCTCCTCTGGACTCCATCGTTCCGCCTTCTCGTCTGTAAAATGGGCAATGAATGTGCTACCAGTGGTAGACTTCTACCAACAGGCAGACAGCCACACATCCTCAGCACCACGAAAGATCCCAAATCAGGATCGCCGATGGGTTACAAGAATTTCTTACTTGGGCTCGACAGAAACGCCAGAATAGGACATGTTTGAATGTCCTCTGCATTCTATCCTGGCGTTTCTGTAAGTAGATGTGTTTGTTGTACGGACTGCGCTGAAACTAAATCACTCAAACCCATGGATCTTTTGTCGCGTTATCAAAGCTAGTCGACAGCTCGAACATGTTGGTCTTCCATTGCCTTCTTCTTGTGGGCAGGGGGGTAAGGCACGCGGAGAGCAAATGATTCGGGAATCTTGTTATGCTTCGAAGTACTACTTAGTGCTGTAGTATACTACCGGTAGTACTATAGTGTACTACTACATATAGTAATAGTTCATCGATACATCCACTAATTATTACTACTACACATATTAGTGGTAGTGGTTATCAAGTAGTACTACTGTGAAGTAGTACTACATGTAGTTAACCATCAACAAATACAAAAAATGTACTACCAGCTTCCAGCAGTCAGCTAAATAACACTCACAAAAATCCACAATTCCTCACTACCGGTGGAACTCTATCACTCGAACCCATGGCTCGTCTTATCTTTCAGTTGCATACACGCGTGCAGGAACGAGATCACCGAAGCTAGCGTGCTGCTCGAGCGCGTTGGCCACCTGCAGTAGTCGCTCCTCGGTTTTGCGAGCCCCCATGAGCTGGAGTCCTAGAGGGTAGTCGCCATCGCTTGTCAGTGCCGCCGGAATTGAGATGGAAGGTACGCCGGCCATATTCGCGGGCACAGTCATGACGTCGTTCAGGTACATGCTGACGGGGTCCTCCTTCGCCTTCTGATTGTGGACAGGGAACGGACCCGAAGGCGTCGTAGGAGTCAATAAGACGTCGATGCCTTGCTCCTGGAATGCTTGCTGGAAGTCTTCACGAATGCGTTGGCGCAAAACCACGCCTCGCTCATAGTAATCGCTCATCGCACCGGCGGACAGTACGAAGGTGCCCGAAAGGATGCGACGCTGAGCAGCAGCGCAACCGTTAGTTTAGACGCATACAAAATTGGTACGATTTCAAAATGAGTCTCACCTGCACTTCTTGTCCAAAACCCTCGGACCGTGTTCTGCAATACAGGTCGTGGAGAACGTCGGACTGGTCTTCCTGCATCTCTAGCGCGATGTCTTTCGCCCTAATGACAACCAAAACCAGTGTATTCATGTAAAAAAACACATCCACCACGCACTTGCACTTGACGGATTCAGTTACCTGTATCCGTAGCGAACACCATCGTAGCGAGACAGGTTGGAGGATGCCTCGGCGCAAGCTAGGATGTAGTACGCCGGGATGCACAGCTTCGTGGTCGGAAGCGACACGCTCACGACCTGAGCTCCTGCTTCACGAAGCCACGCGACGCCCTTATCCCATACGTTCAGGATTTCCTCCGGCAGCTCCTCGACGAAGTACTCAGCGGGGACGCCCACTCGAACACCCGTCAGATCCACAGTACTGGATTGCTGTAAAGCCTCAACTGTGTTGGAGCACTGCATACAACAAGCAAAACACACCATGACTTAACTTGTCTAGACAGAATGAGCCACCCGCAATCAAATAACCTACCCAGTTTTCAGGCAGCGACTCAGTCATGCAGGTCGAATCCATGTGATCAGGACCCGCAATCGCCTTCAGCATCACGGCAGCATCACTACAGTATCGCACACAAACAGTCAGCCCAACCCCACATGTGCACCCAACACCAGCACCGCTTCACTCACCCGACCGATCTGGCGAAAATGCCCGGCGTATCCAGCGAGCTCGCGTACGAGATCATGCCGTGGCGGGACACTCGTCCGTACGACGGCTTCAGACCGACAATGCCACAGTACGCAGCCGGCTACAACCACCGACGGTAAAAAAAATCTCTTCAGCCTCATCTTCCACCCTTCCAAGCTCCCACACGCCACCCACCTGACGGACGGAGCCTCCCGTGTCCGACCCCAGCGCCGCAAAGCAGCACCCGGCCGCCACCGCCGCCGCACTGCCTCCTGAACTGCCGCCTGCCACCACCGCGTGGCCCCCCAGATCCTTCGACCACGGGTTGATAGTCGCGCCGAATTTGGAGTAGAGCGTGCCGGAGCCCATGGCGAACTCGTCCATGTTGAGCTTGCCCAGCGGCACGGCGCCCTGGTCCAGCAGCGGAAGAAGATTATCTGTACTAAAACGATCCTAAAAGTCCTAAAATGTCCTAAATTACGTCGTACTTAACTGAAATAGATTACGCATTCCGTACAAAGGCTGTACAAAAGGGTGAAATTTATGCATGTCCTACTACTGTCCTAACAAAGAATACCGGTAATTTAGGAAAGACTTTAGGACATGTCCTAAACCACCCGTGCTATGTACTTTGGATGCAAAGCATTGGTGACATCGGGCGAGGGCGAGCGAACGCGAGCGCGAGCCTCACTCGGTGCATTCACGTATTTCCATCGCCCGCCGATTAGGCGGGGCTGTTCAAGCGAGCGAGCATAGCGAGCGCTGCAACGCGATATTTTTTTTCCCAGACACCGCGCCTGGCCGAGTCGAGGACTTAGCGTAAAGGGCAAGGGGGTGGGGCAGGACGCGAAGCGGCGCCCCCCGAGCGAAGCGAGAGAGGGGCGGGCCCCCTGCAGCCCTGTCGCTAAGTCCGCAGACGAGAGCCAACGCGAGAGTGTCCTACCAAACGTGTAGTTTATGACGGTGGAGTAACAGACTTCCTACTGGTCGTCGACTACTAGTATAGTAGACTACTAATTAATAGAAGGGTCCCTAGGCTTGCTAGCGTGTCCTAAAGTGTCCTATTAGGACAGCATCGTGTCCTAATGTCCTAAAATACCACGGCGTAATATACCGTTAATACCGTAATTTTCATCGGTAAGTTTTAGGACACTTTAGGACTTTTAGGATCGTTTTAGTACAGATAATCCGACACCCCAGCAGCCTCTGCGTGGCCGTGGACTCGTAGGGCGACACGAAGCCCTCGAGGACCTTGGATCTGGCAGTGGTGGCCAAGTTCGTCGTGCAGAAGATGTCCTTAATCCCGACGGGGATGCCATCCAGCAGTCCGCGTGCTTTGCCAGAGGCTCGACGCTCGTCCGACGCCCGTGCGAGCTCCAGCGCGTGCTCGAAGTCCGTAGCCACGAACATGTTGAACGCGCGCGTGCTCTCCACCTGCTGAATGGCATTCAGTGAATGCACGTCTGCGTCAGCTGCACCGCCGATACGTCGCCACGATCCAATGCCGCGGAGGCGGCCAGCAGCGTCTGGCTGAACCAGCCTCTGACGCTGTGGAAGGAAGCGGCGCGTCACGCGGAATTGACCACATGAACTCAGGGTCTAAAGGGATGTATACAAGCGAGAGTGGCCAACTGTGCTTGATGGTGCAAACAGCGCCTGAAAGTAGTGTTGTTGACACGCTTGGACAGCGAAGTATCTTGGCATCCAACTCGTCAGACGTTGTGAGCACATTGAACTGCGGCGCATCTGGAGCGCAAATTATACTCGTACTACGTGAAGTACTTGTCCACCAATGTGTTAGTATCCGATACTTGCACTTCGATACATCCTAACGTTATTGCTATTTATCCGCGAGCCGTCCTAGAGTCTCCTGCTATCACATTCATGTTCCTTCACGATTTATTTCTTCAAATTTTGAGTTCTCGAAGCCGTTGTATGCAATTACTGCGCATGGAGAGGATTTTTTCTCTTCGGTCGGAACCACGAAAACTTGCCTCGAACGTGGTTTTCTTCCAGAACGTCCTGCACACCAGGGTCGACATTTCGAATCCACCTGTCTGTCTTCGCCAGGAAGAGCTGCAGCTGGTAGGCAGGGAATACATCTTCTTCTCCTTGATCGCGTACTTCAAGTCTCCCATCGCTCTTTTGTTCCGTGCGCTGCAACTCGTTCATGCGAAGTCGAACTTCATCTACGCTGCCGGACTACCAATGACACCCGTTTCCACTATGATAATCAGCTTCTCTCGATCCCGTTCTTCAGGCTGATGCTTCCACTCCACGCGGCCATTCTGACTGTCAATCTTGACGCATCCAATCTTCGTTTCATCCCACACACGAAAGTTCGCCGACACCACGCAAAACACCAGCACGAACGTCCACTCCCAGGCTTCATTCAACCCCTTTATGATCTCTCTCATCGTGTCAATATCCACCGTCCTCGACCAATATTTGCACTCGCACAGCAGAAGTGGTGTCCGCCCCTCGCCTTTGACATGCACATCACATCTCTCGTCATTCCGGCCGCGAACTAGATGACCGAAATTGCAGCCGAAAGCAGTATTTAGATCGAAGATTCCCTGTGGCCACCCAGCATTGGGTGGGGCCAGAAAAGGAATTGACATGCTTGGAATGTTCTTATACCCGTCAAATAGCTTGCTGGCGACGATCAATTTACTATCCAGGGTCATCTCCACCATCGTTAAATCGTCTTGCAATTCACCAAGCAGCCAGCCGAAAAAGTTATCGAAAAGAATTCCCGCGACTCCATTTCGTCGCGACGCACAGAAAATTGCGTGGGAGATCATGTTCTCGAAAGTCTTGTAGTTGTTGGACCTGGCGGCTTTGTTTTCACTTACAGGGAATCCCTTGCCTTCCATATAATCCAAAAAGACTTTCTTTGTTGAATGCGCTTTCTGAACTTGAGGGTCATAGTAACCCGAGTACGACTTCCCGCCCAATATCGCAAGGTAGAGCAACAAGTCCTCCTCCATTTCAGGGAAGCAACACAACTGCTTCCATTGCTTTTCGTTGCCCAGAACAAGCTGCTCATTCGCCAAGAACACGTCAGTAAGACGTGTATCCTTCAAATTTGCAAAGTGCAGATGCATGCTCTTGGTCCCCACATCCGTCTTCCTCTTTTTCAATGGCGGAGCGCCCATATCTGCAGCTGTGGGTGGCAAGCTGTCCGCTGCATTTGTGTAAGATATCGCCATTAGCTGTGCATACTTTCCGTCGTCGTTGCCCATGAATTGCTTTCCTTTATGCGCCCGTAAGCAGACCTTGTCGAATGCTTCATCCAGCAAATCGCACAGCCTGACTGTTGTGCGATCAGCCACGTATTTCAGCACTTCCTCCACGAAATATCTCGAAAACCTCCCTCGTGAACCCTCCGCAATATACTTCAGGACAGGAAACTGCTCCACAATTTTCTTCCAAACTTCTTCGTCTTCTGTTGTGTGATGCACAACTTGGTAGGGAGGGAATCGAGGAACAACCGACATCCACTGGTGCCTGGTTTCGCTGTAGCTGCCTTGCGATTGATCCACCAGATTGCTAATCTTCGAGTCCGTACCCATAACAATCACTACCAGACCGCACGCGCGGAAGACGTTGCGCTGAAAAGCTGCTATGTTCTTTCCCCCAGCTTCGATGTTCGCGCTGGGTGTCATTTCGTCCAAGATGAAGAATGGCAGCAGCTTCTCTTCTCGCGTCATCTCACGACACGCTTCATAGACAGCGTCCACGTTGCACTTGCTCACGTGGAGCGTTGTTTTCTCTTCGAAATGTATCATTCCAGCTTCGTAATGCTCCCTGCAATACGTCAGCAGAGCGCGAATAAAACCGAAGGTCCACAGACTCTCCCTGAAGTACAACGTAGATTTGGGGTTTAGCGCGTCAGCCTCCAGTCTCTCCATCACACCCGCAGGGGCCAAATCTTTCATCACGAATGCGTAAAACTGTGACGTTACCGAGGAAAAGTTATTGTAAATACTCTGGGAGTCGATTCCAACTTGACTGGCAAGCCAGTAAAACCACGGTCGTTTTCCTTTCAAAGCGAACGCGAGCTGAGACTTCCCCACGCCCGATGACCCTTCCACACAAATAAACGGAAGTGGGAGTGGAGACTTGAAGAGATCGTCGATCTTTTTCAATATTTCTTCGCAGTATTCTGGGCACTTGTTCCGGATCACTTCCCCTCGTCGTCGATACAGCTTCAGCTCTTTCTTCGCTTGGTCGATCATATTCTGACGAACAGCCTCGTCAACATGTTTCCGTCGTTGCCGTAGGTCTTCGAGCAATTCGATTTTAGTCGCCGTCGAAGAGGGAGCCACAACCAGCACGTGAATCGGACCTCTCCCTTCTGCGTCTTCTTGTTCATCGGCGTCGCCGACATCGTCATCCGATAAGCCCACAGTTTTAAGCATCGGACTCGCCTTCTTCAACGGCTTCAGTCCGGTGGTGTTGTCCACACCTTCACTCACGTTTGCCTCCGTCAGCCACGCGTCGCCCTTCTTTGCCAGAAAGAGCTCCAGGTCGCCGGCATCGACCTTGGTCAACTTGTTCTTGTTCGCTTTCTTGATTGCTACCCTAAGATCTCCCAACGTCTGGTCCGCGTCGATGTTCACAGGGAACGCAACTCCCGTCACTCCAACGATCGCACAGAAGAGCTTGACCATCTTTCCTCGAGGCGGGGGATTCGGGAATGAGGAAGAATGCAGCGCTTTCCTTCATTCCCAAGCACTCAGTCACGAAGGCTCATGTATACAGACTGACGGGTATGCGTGTTTTGACGCGGTATGCGTCGTTTGAGAAAAATAACTCGTATTGTCGTTTTCACCCAAATAGGGTCGAACCTAAAAAATCCCTCCCAAAATCTGAGCCAAACGACTCCCAATATCTGAGCAAAAAAGTGTCGCCGAAATAAGACAAAAAAATAGTGTGTGGGGGAGTCAAGTTGCTCGTCGCTCATTTGTGTTTCGCACTTACTTGAAGAAGGGGAGGGAATCCGGCGCTGTCTGCCACCACTAAATACAGATCCCCCCCCCCCCCCGACCCCCCCCCCCCCAATGTCGGACTGACAGCAAGAAGAATGCCACGAGTGAGCGAGCGTCAACGCCTTCTTCGCGACATTGTCGACGTGATGGACGTAGCGACATTGGAGGAAGAGGACGATGACTTACTGAGGTGACGCAGGGCGCGTCACTGGGCACGTCAACTGTCGGTTGCTTCTAAGAGTAGGTCCCACTAGACAGTAATACAGTTAAAGAGCAAAGATTCACAATAATGCGCAACAATGGCGCAATAATGTAGGAAAGTAGAAAACACGTGAGTGCCGGGCAAAGCCTCGACAGGACCGCGGTGTCTGGCGGGCTGCTCGTTCTCGCTTGCTGCTCGCAGAGCGGCAAAAGCGGTAGTGAGCGAGAACGCAGCCACGCCGCGCACCGCGAGTCTGCAAAAGTAGATTAGCAATAGTAATACAAATACACAGTCTCCTATACTTAACCTCAGTGTTTTGCCCCCGCAGGGAGCACACCATCTTGGCAGCGCACAGCCAACGATGTAGCCTTGCATACAGTAGCGTAGATGTATCCGCAATGTCTTGCACCGTCACGCACCTGCACACGGTGCGCGACGGGCGCAAGATCAGGAGTAGGATGGGCCAGTCTTGGTCACTGCCGGTGGACGGTGGCTCGGGTGTTGGGCACCGGACACTGGCAGACTGCAACGCAGCCTCACTGTGGGCTGCAATCTCACACTCCCACTTGATCCCGGCGAAGTAGTCGACGCGATCACCCACGCTCTCCTCGATCACCGACACCAAAGCTTGGTAGCGTGATCTGCAGCCACAGTTGGCAGCAATCCGCTCAGCAAACAGCACTCCCACTCGATCGCCATCGCCCTTGTCCTTGTTCTTCGCATGTAGTTCAGCTTAATTGCCTCGCACCGCAGCAGCAGCAGTAGCCGCCGCAGTAGAAGCAGCAGTCTGGCTGTCTTCATTCAGTAGTGGTAGCACCTTCATGGCAGTTCTAAACTGCGTGAACTTGACGACACCAAACGCCTTGGTCATCACGTCGGCCACCATCGCATCGGTGCCAACATGCTGGGTAGTGATCAGCTTTAGTTCAACATTCCGCCGCATCATGTGATACTTGTTGTCAATGTGCTTCGACTTGGAGTGCTTGCCAGGCTTTGCAGTAAGTGCAATGGCACCCTGGTTGTCTCCAAGTAGCAGTGGCACTGGATGCTTCCAGCCAAGTTCCTTGCATAGGCCTGCAAGCCAAATCAGGTCCTTGGTCGCCTCTGCCATCGCCACGTACTCAGCTTCGCAGGTGCTGAGTGAGTTGATCTCCTGCTTGCGGGACGCGTACGAGATCACGTTGTTGTCCAACATGGTCACGTATCCGCTGATGCTTCTCCGATCCACAGGGTCGTTCGCATAGTCTGCATCTGAGTAGGCACAGACTTCCACACCTTGGCCTGGTTGCACGTCCATCACCAATCCGTAGTCACTAGTTGCCTTCAGGTAGCGAAGCACACGCTTGGCTTGTGCGTAGTGCGCGTGGTCGTAGCAGGCCAGGTACTTGCCAAGGTGGCGAGTTGCATGGGCAATGTCTGGTCTTGATGCACTGACCAGGTATTGCAGGGCGCCCACCAGCTCTCGGTAGGGCAGGTACTCCTTCGTAGCCGGCACTTCAACTGACGAGGGTGCTGTAGCTTCAGGCGTGGCGCTGCCGTTGCAGTTCTCCATGTGGAACCGCTTCAGCACCTCCAGCACGTACTGCCTCTGCGAGTACACGATCTGCTTACGTGTCTTGTTTATAAGAATCTCCACGCCGAGCAGGTACTTGACCGTCCCCATCGTCGTGAGCTCAAAGGTCTCTTGCAGAGAGGCTGCAACCTCCTCGCAAAGCTGGCGAGGACCCATCAGCAGTAGGTCGTCCACGTAGACTGTCAGCAATAGTGTCACTTCACCGTCCTTCTTTAGAGCATAGAGGCCGTAGTCCGAATCCAAACGCACCAGCCCCATGGCCAACAGCTTCGCATGAAGTGTCTTGTTCCAGATGTTCGGAGCTTGCTTCAGTCCGTACAGGCTCTTCAAGAGTCGGCAGACCATTGATGGCCCGTCAATCTGGAAGCCAGGCGGTTGTTCCATGAAGATCAGCTCGCCAAGATCGCCGTACAGAAAGGCAGTCTTTACATCATACTGCAGCACTAGTCACCCGCGCTGGATTGCGTAGTAGATGGCCGCACGAATCGTCTCGAACCGGATCACAGATGCGTAGGTCTCAGTGTAGTTGATGCCTAGCTGCTGCTTAAATCCATGAATCACAAGTCTTGCTTTGAATCTCTTGATCCATCCGCGTTCATCTTTCTTAACTGCAAACACCCATCTGCATGTGATGACCTTGGTCTTCTTAGTGTCCGTCCGCGGCACAAGTCTCCATGTCTTGTGGTCCTTCAAAGACTGGAGCTCTGCCAGCATGGCAGCTCTCCACTGCGGCCAGTACTTGCTCGCACGCGCGTGCTTGTAGGTAGTCGGTATCTGCATGTCCGTAGTAGCCTGCACATGGCCCACCACGTAGTCCGACAGTCGCACGTTCGCCTTTTGCTTCCGTCTGGGTCGCTTCAGGCACGGCTCTGTAGGTGGAGCTTCAATTGCGAAGCCACTTGTCTCCTTCTCCACCGCTACAGGTTTCTTGCGTCTGCTGCGCTTGCGAGGCGCCCCTGCCTTGGCCAAGCCATCTGGTGCCTTGGCAGGATCCTGCAGGTCAGCCGGCGATGCAGCAGCCGGCTGTGACTCCACGCTGTCGCAGGCAGGTAAGTCAGCATCTTGTGGGCAGTCTACTGAACTTTGCACATGTTCTGCAGGCTGTCCCTCCGGCGGCACGATGTCAAGTTGCTTCGTCGTGTTGGCAGAAGCAGCAGTCCGATCAGGAAGGTACGTATCCATGCTCGTCTTGATTCTCGCCACAGGTACAGTCTCTGGTAGCTTGTGGTCACCATCAGCAAATGCATTCAGCATCAGGTGTTGCACGTACGTGCCGTCGGTCGTGTATTCCTCATGGAATGTCACGTTGCCACCACGAGCTGTCACCACTTGCGCCGTCACGAGGTCCATGAACTTGTAGCCGATAGTGTTGTCACTGTAACCCAATAATAGACTCAATCGCGCTCTTGGTTCCAATTTCTCCTTCCTTTGCCTTGACTCTGGGGGTACACGCACGTGTGCAATACAGCCCCATGTCCGCAAGTCGTCGAGCGCAGGCTCCGTCTTGAACAGCTTCTGGTGCGGCGACACCAGTCCAAGCGGCTTGGTCGGCAGCCGGTTCAGCGTAGCCACGACGTGAAGAAGTGCCTCTCCCCACAGCGAATTAGGCAGGTGCTTAGCCGTAAGCATAGCTCGTAAGCGTGGTAATACAACTCCGTTTGCCCTTTCAACAATACCGTTCTCCTGGGGGGAGTACGCGTTCGTGAACTTCTGCTCGATGCCGAGTGTGTCGCAAAACTCACTCAGCGCGTTGCTGGAGAATTCACCGCCTTGATCCGATCGCAGGCGCAGCACCGTCTTGCCCGGAAACTGCCTTGCGAGCCGGTTCAGCAGGACCTTGACGTGGCTCTCCGCGTCGCTCTTCTTCTTCAACAGGTACGCCCACTTGTATCTGGTAGACTCGTCAATGACGAACAGGAACATAGTAGCATCATCAATCGTAGGCTCGCTCATAGAGCAAATGTTCATCATGAGAGTCTCCAAAGGCTTGGACTTCCGCACCGGAATCCGCGCATAGCTCATGCGTTTAGCCTTACCAGCAGCACATGCAACACAATCGTAGGAACTCAGGTCTTTCGCATTGATCTCAATACCGACATCAAGCTTGTTGGCTAGCAGCTTCACAGTGCTCATGCCCATGTGGCCAAAGCGCTGATGCAGCTGCTCCATGGACTTCTTGCTGTCCATCTTGCCCTTCACTGCAGCCATCACCATCACATCCGTCACCTTCTTCACACGCAGGCGGTAGATGTTGGCAGTCATCACGAACTTCAAGGTGGTACCCGGCTTTGAAAGCCAAGCAGTCTGCTGATCAGGTGAGCACGTCGACTTGAACTTGCCCGTCGTTTGCAGGTACCCAAGACTGATGATGTTCACCTTAGCACTTGGTACGCACACCACGTCGTCCAGCAGCCGGTCTTCAAGTTCACCCGTAGCTAGGTTCGTAATCTGCAACAATACAGACCCACAGATGCTTGCATGTTCCGACGTTCCGTTCGCGAAGTCGAGCTTGTTCGTCTTGTCCTCGCGTAGCGTAGTGAAAAGTGACAGATCACCATAGACATTGGCCTGCGAGCCAGAGTCCAGGATCCACTCAACAGTGTTACGATCAGCTTGCATGTCTTGTCCTTGAGCCACTGCATTCACTTGGCGTGGCCCACGATCATCAAAGAGGCGTGGTGATTGCTCACGGCGACGCGGCGACAAGCCCCGCCCACGGTAATCATCACGGCGTGGCGGGGGTCCACGTCCAGGTGGCGGACCGTCGTTGCGTTGCTGCGGCGGCGGCCCGTAGCGACTGAGTTGCTGCTGCCTTGGTGGGGGTCCAGAACCTTCTCGAGGCGGCGAACGCCCACGGAATGGCGGTGGCGAGCGGCTGCGTCCTCTTCCTCGTTGCGGTGACCCTCCACGTCCAAAGTTGCGTGGCGGCGAGCGACTTGGTCCAAAGTTGCGTGGCGGCGAGCGACTCCGTCCACGCATAGGCGGCGGCGATTCTCCTCGTCCAAAGTTGAGTAGCGAGGTGTAGAATCCACCCTGCATAGGCGGTGGCAATCCAAAGTTGCGCGGAGGCGAGCGGTCTCGTTCAAATCCACGCGGCTGCGACTGGTACTGTGCCTCGTAGGAGCTCTGCCCTTGCGGCGCAAAGCTTGTACGAGCCGGTTCTTGAAGTGCACGTTGCTGCGCATTCACCATGAGTCCTTGGCCCACGTAGTAGAACAGCGACTCCCAGGAAGGGGGTGGCCCCAGGAGCCGAGTGCCCTCCCACTGGCTCTGCACAGCAGCCGGCGTAGCAGCCGACACAGCAAGTTGCGTGGCGGCGCTTGTTGAACTACAGGCGGCGTCGGTTGCACTGCAGGCTGCACAGGTTGCACTGCAGGCGCGGCCACGTGCTGCACTTGGCGATCAGGAACGGTCGGCTGCAGCTGCAATTGCTGCGGCGTCGAAGGTACGTTGTCAGTAGCAGGATGGTCATCTTCGTCGTCACTCTCAGCCGTGGAAGTGGGCGAGTAGGTTGGCGAAGGCGGCTGGTCTTGGTAGACAGGCGTCGTGCCACTGGTCTGCGTGTCCGAAGTGCCCTGCCCGCCACACAGTGACAGGCCG